>WOAB01000027.1:0-10000000 GCA_027886185.1 Rheum nobile | reverse complement strand
AAAAAAAAAAGTTGTCTTAGTACAAAGAAAAACAGGATCTTTGCTTAAGCAATGAACTTGCGTTTCACTAAAAAAAAAAATTCATCAAAAATACATTTTTTCCCATAATCATGTAGAGAATTTCAATACGAGTCCGTACATATAAAATTCGTCCAAAACGGACATCGTTTGCCCTTCCAAAATCCCAAAAAATGAAATCTTTACCCATTTTTTAAAACAATTTGGTGCCCAGCATATAGGACATTGTAGTAGAAATTTTTGGTATTTTCGGCATTTTTCTACTATAATTTTGTATAAGATTTTAATACGAGTATATAATTATACGTTATAACCATAATTTATAATTATAATATATAACTATATAATATAATAATAGTAAATAACCATACGATATAACAATAGCATATAGCTATAGTATATAACAATATGATATAACAATAGTATATAACTATATTATAAAACTATACGATATAACCATAGTATTGAACTATTCGTTAGAACCATAATATATGATTATAGTATATAACTATACGATATAACAATAAGTATATAACTACAGTATATAACTATATGATATAAAATTTTATATAACCATAGTACGTTATAACAATAATATATAGTTATAGTATATAACTATACGATATAACCATGGTATATAAATGAACGATATAGCAATAATATATATATATATATATATATATATATATATATAACTATACGATAAAACCATAGTATACAGTTATATATTATGATTATATCTTATAGTTATATCCAATTTGGTTATATCTTATGGTTATATCCTATAGTTATATACTGTGGTTATATCTTATAATTATATCAAATTTGGTTATATCGTTCGTTATATCTTATAGTCATAACCTTTAGTTATATACTATGGTTATATCCTATAGTTATATACTATGATTATATCTTATATGTATATCCAATTTGGTTATATTTTATGGTTATATCCTATAGTTATATACTATGATTATATCTTATAGTTATATCCAATTTGGTTATATCTTATGGTTATATCCTATAGTTATATCCTTTAGTTATATATTATGGTTATATCCTATAGTTATATACTATAGTTATATCTTTTAGGTATATCCAATTTGGTCATAGCTATAGTATATAACTATACGATATAACAATGGTATATAACTATATTATATAAATGAACGACATAGCAATAGTATATATATATAACTATACGATATATCTATATTATATAGTTATATATTATGATTATATCTTATAGTTATATCCAATTTGGTTATATCCTCTCGTTATATATTGTGGATGTAACTATAAGATATAACCATAATATATAACTAAAGGATATAACTATAATATATAACCATAGTATATAACTATAAGATATAATCATAGTATCTAACTAAATGATATAACCATAAGATATAACCAAATTGGATATAACTATAAGATATAATCATAATATATAATTATATAATATAACGATATGATATAATCAAATTGGATATAACTATATGATATAATCAATATATATAATTATAGGATATAACGATACGATATAACCAAATTGGATAAACCATAAGATATAACCACAGTATATAACTATAGGATATAACCATAAGATATAACCAAATTGGATATAACTATAAGATATAATCATAATATATAACTATATACTATGGTCATATGATATAGTTATATATATACTATTACTATATCATTCATTTATATACTATAGTTATATACCATAGTTATATTGTATAGTGATATATTATAGCTATAACCAAATTGGATATACTTATAAGATATAACCATAGTATACAACTGAAGGATATAACTATAAAATATAATCAATATATATAATTATAGGATATAAAGATACGATATAACCAAATTGGATATAACTATAAGATATAATCACAGTATATAACTATATGATATAACCATAAGATATAACAAAATTGGATATAACTATAAGATATAATCATAATATATAATTATATTATATAACAATATGATATAATCAAATTGGATATAACTATAAGATATAACCAATATATATAATTATAGGATATAACGATACGATATAACCAATTTGGATATAACTATATGATATAACCACAATATATAACTATAGGATATAACCATAAGATATAACCAAATTGGATATAACTATAAGATATAATCATAATATATAACTGTATACTATGGTTATATCGTATAGTTATATATATATATATATACTATTGCTATATCGTTCATTTATATACCATGGTTATATCGTATAGTTATATACTATAGCTATAACCAAATTGGATATACCTATAAGATATAACCATAGTATATAACTATATGATATAACCATAGTATATAACTTAAGGATATAACTATAAGATATAACCAATATATATAATTATAGGATATAACGATACGATATAACCAAATTTGATATAACTATAAGATATAACCACAGTATATAACTATAGGATATAACCATAAGATATAACCAAATTGGATATAACTATAAGATATAATCATAATATATAACTATATACTATGGTTATATGATATAGTTATATATATACTATTACTATATCGTTCATTTATATACTATAGTTATATACCATAGTTATATTGTATAGTGATATATTATAGCTATAACCAAATTGGATATACCTATAAGATATAACCATAGTATACAACTGAAGGATATAACTATAAAATATAATCAATATATATAATTATAGGATATAAAGATACGATATAACCAAATTGGATATAACTATAAGATATAATCACAGTATATAACTATAGGATATAACCATAAGATATAACAAAATTGGATATAACTATAAGATATAATCATAATATATAATTATATTATATAACAATATGATATAATCAAATTGGATATAACTATAAGATATAACCAATATATATAATTATAGGATATAACGATACGATATAACCAATTTGGATATAACTATACGATATAATCACAGTATATAACTATAGGATATAATCATAAGATATAACTAAATTGGATATAACTATAAGATATAATCATAATATATAACTGTATACTATGGTTATATCGTATAGTTATATATATATACTATTGCTATATCGTTCATTTATATACCATGGTTATATCGTATAGTTATATACTATAGCTATAACCAAATTGGATATACCTATAAGATATAACCATAGTATAACTATATGATATAACCATAGTCTATAACTTAAGGATATAACTATAAGATATAACCAATATATATAATTATAGGATATAACGATACGATATAACCAAATTTGATATAACTATAAGATATAACAACAGTATATAACTATAGGATATAATCATAATATATAACTATATACTATGGTTATATCGTATAGTTATTTATATACTATTGCTATATCGTTCATTTATATACTATAGTTATATACCATGGTTATATCGTATAATTATATACTATAATTATATATTATGGTTCTAACGTTCTATGGTTATATACAAATTTATATCGTATAGTTATATACTATGGTTATATATTATAATTATATATTATGGTTCTAACAAATAGTTATATTCTATGGTTATATCATATAGTTTCATACTATAGTTATATCGTATTGTTATATACTATAGTTATATGCTATTGTTATATCGTATAGTTATTTACTATTGTTATATTGTATAGTTATATACTATAAGTATATATTATGGTTCTAACGTATAGTTATATACTCGTATTAAAATCTTATACAAAATTATAGTAGAAAAATGTCAAAAATACCAAAAAATTCACTACAGTGCCCTATATACTGGACACCAAATTGTACAAAAAAGGGTAGAAAGACTTAGTTTTTTGAGTTTTTGGAGGGGCAAACGATGTCCGTTTTGGACGAATTTTATATGTACGGACTCGTATTGAAATTCTCTACATGATTATGGAAAAAAAGTACAATTTTGAAGATTTTTTTTTAGTGAAACGCAGGAATCCTGCTTAAGCAGGATTCCTGCGTTTCAGTTTTTTTTTTTAATTTAAAAAATGGTTGAAACGCAGGTATTTTGTTTAAGCAAAATACCTGCGTTTCAAATTTATTCAAAAACGCCTTTTTTGGGTACAATTTGCCTTGAAACGCATAAATCTTGCTTAAGCAAGATTTCTGCGTTTCAAACTGTAGTGTACCCAGAAAAAAATTGTAGTGTACAGAATTCTTCCGTTATTAAATTAGGGGGAAAACCCCATGAAAATTTAGACCTTAAATAGAATGGGATCGAATTGTGCTTAATTTGAGTCAATTATTCTAATTTGAAGGATAACATTTGATAATTAGATCGCCATAATATAGAGAATAAGAAAAATCCAATTATAATATCAAATTATGAATGCATTATCCTGAGCTAGTCAGGGTTTAAATAGCAATTTGTTAGTATTCGTTTGGTTGAATAGGGGAAGTGTAATTCCTAGTAATTTACTTTATTTGAAATCAAAACCTAGGAATTTGAATTCGCGAGAATTGATAAATTATATTTAGTTAAAATTTTAAATCATGAAAAATATGGGGGATAAAATTTTATCCATTCCTCCATAGGTATTGCATTTTCTATGTTTTATAGGAATTGAAAATATCAGAAATTCGAATATCTGAATTTTTCAAAAATAAAAAATCAATCAAACACATCTATTTGATATCACTTCGTAATATATTTAAAATCATGAGAATTTAGTTTAAACCAAACAAGCACTAGGTACGGTGATGTATGTCTATGAGGTCTGTAACACGTCTTTACAGTAATGGCTGTGGATTTGGTGGCCACTAACAGCCGTCGGTCAATATTGATCATTTTAAGTAAACAAGAAATTATTGGATTAATGTCATTAGGGTAGATTTATGAATTTAATCTTTTCGTCAATGCAAGTCATTTGAGGGGGGGGAGTTCTGCTGCTTTAAATCTTCTAACTGGTGTAATTCAATGTATCACTCAGAGACCAAGGCAATTTTCAAGATGGAAAAAACCCCATTCAAACTGTATTAAATTAAATTTTAATGCTTCAGTCAAACAAAATAGTTCAACACATATTGTATATGTATTCCGTAACCATATTGGAAAGGTGGTCTTTTTAGACCACAAACAGATCCTCTGTTCCTCTCCAATTAAGGCGGAGACGTTGGCCGCTCTTGAAAGCCTTTATAGGGTTATTTCGCTGCGTTTTACGCGAATAGTTCTTGAAGGAGATAATCTTTCTGTCATAAATTCAATCCGTGAAACTTGGAAAATTCAATGGGAAATCTCTCTCATTATTATGGAAATTAGATCGTTGTTATATGGCTTGGATTATTTTCAGGTTCACCATTGCTATCGAGAGTCAAATTAAGCAACTGACTTTCTGGCTTCAACCACCATCCCTTCTTCTGTTCTACGCAGTGCAGTCTATGAGTTCCTTTCGAATCATCAAGTCCATACTCATCAGCTTCGCGCGAGAAGAAACTTCATAGTTTCGAGATTCAGCGTTCCATTAGCTTGTAAATCCTTTATAAAAATCATCCGTTGCGATGATTTAGATATGTCTTATGGGTTGTAAGGATACCTTCTGTTTGACTATATAAAAAATATATATATATATATATTCTAAGTGAATATTTCATTTGCTTACTTTTTTTATGTACTATATCTTGACAGGGACATTATATAGCAAGCAGAAGTCTGTGATTTTGCTCTGTCTGTTAAGCAACATTTCTTGCATCTTCAAATCTCCCCTCTTCACATATTACTATTTGACTAAGTGAATTTTATGCAGAGCAATTATGGGCTGGGAAATTGCCTCATTGCTTCGTCAATATATATGTTTTGTTCCATGATACATTTATCATCTACTCTGGTTGTGCAAGCTGATAGAGTAACATTCTGAGTTTGTGCGTTTACAACGTACAATCTTGGCAAACTAAGCAGCTTCCTTTACCCACAACAAAAGCAAGCTCAAAGTTCCAGAGAGGAAAATTCATACAAAAAGTAAGAGACTCAAGAATCAAAACGGAAGAGAAAGAGCTTGAGGAAGAAGAGAGAGATAGCCATCAATAATAGGCTGACGAACAATAGCAAACAGCCCTTGCTCTTTTTCTTGTACAAGCTGCCAACACCCAGCTGAGCAATTGCTTTGGACACAACTCCGATCAACTTCTGCAACCATTTCAATATAGTAGGATCCAGATCAAAGATTAGTGACCAAGATCTTGGTTTAAGAGGGAAGAACTATTAAGGAGCTCAAGTTAATTACTAGTCGAAGAGGCTGGATGTGAAGGATTGGCTCCATAAACATCTCCACATTCCTGCATACTCAAGGAGGTTAGCTATTCAAGTTTAATCAACAAGTGAAATGAGATTGTTGTGTGTGTCATTTTTCTGACCTTATCACTAACTTTCCTTTGTAAGAATGAGCTGTGTAGAAGCTAAATCCCTTGCCCAATGGTGCATGAGTCTTACTGCATGCTGCAGATGGAAGTTTCAACATTACAAAACGTACTCTTGATCTCAAATCTCTTGTTTTGAAATGGGTAAGAAAGAAAACCAAAGGGAGAAACTTGCTTAATGTCCATTGCAACCCAACATTTGTACCATCATCCATTGTTGATTGGATCACAAAATCAACATGGTTGCCCATCACTCTCATCAGAGTGACGAAGAACTCCAACACTTGCTGTTCCAACACAAATTAAATTAACCCATTCATATAATATACTTACAAAATGGCATAAAACTTTCAACGGTGCTTTCTAACCTGTTTCCCATGGAGGGGCTTGAAAGCCAAGCCGAAGTTAGACATGCACCTGCACTCTTCCCCGATCACATCCGAGAGTTCTTGGAGATCTCTCTTCTTGATGGCCGAGTAGAGCCTAAGAACGATCTCGAGGGCCCTGCAATCGCTGTCTTCATCCGAGGTTTCTCCGAAGCTCTCGTCTTTGCACTTGACAGGGACTAATGGGGCTCCAAGTGTGGATGGAGAGAAGGGACTTGTGTTAGCTTTGTGGAGGGTTTGAACATGAGGATATGTGTTGTTTTTTTCTTGCTTCAAATTGAATGTTTGGAGTTTTCTTCTTGTATGGGTGAGTAGGAGGAAATTTGGGACCGTTTGGAAAGTGATGGTTGAAGGAGGAAAAGGGACACTGCCCATTGTGGAGTTTAATGTATGTTTTGGCATTTTAAATTTATTCAGTGCTCCACCAAAATTTCATATTAGAATAAAGGCTAGTGTAGTGTAGCAATATGAAGCAAGGGATTTTTTTTCTTATTTGTTTTGATCTCAAAGCAAGGGATCCCCCAGACTGCATCAGAACATGTGCAAATGAAGGCGATAGATTCTTTTTTGAGAAAATTGGGCCCGAACAAGAATATGCCGCACGGGCCTCTTTTCTCTGAAAATGCAAGCTCGACCCCTGCCCACACGCTCGGCCTTTTCTCTCTCTTCCTCTTATTGAGCAACAAATCACCCAAATACGTAACTTGTTTTTTTTTCTCGTTGAAACCGCTTCGAGTCTCTGTTGCTTCCTGTTGCAGATATTCCGTTTTGTCGGAATTTCTCTTCGATTGCTCTCAATCTCCTCTGATACATTTCCGATTTCGTCGAACTTCGTTCAAGCTACCTTTCCAGTGTGTTCGATCTTCTCGTAAGTGTCGTTATATGGTTGTTTGTTCTCCGTTTTTTTAGGGTTTATGTTGTATCAAATCATGCTTGTATGTGTCTACACTTGATTGTTTTTCATTCTTCTTCATTTTCGTGCTTGTATCGGATTTTTTTTTTGAGGATGCATGTGTACATATTCAAATTGTTCTAAATGTGACGTGGACTGTTTCACTTTTTCCCGTCGTTGTTGGTTACAGTTTTCACTGTCCCTATCTATATATGTCACAATTACAAACTTTTTTCTCCTATTATTCATATTTTTTTACTGTCCCCATCTTCTATTGTTCAGTTTTTAACTGTCCCTACATTTGTTAGTGGTTTTTGTAACTGTCCCCGACTCTATAATATATTTCTTCACTGTCCCCATATTGTTGTGAGATTTTCTAACTGTCCTCATATTATTTTTGTCATTTTATAACTGTCCCCGATTCTATAGTATATGTCTTCAATGTCCCATATTGTTGTGTGATTTTCTAACTGTCCTCATATTGTTTTTGTCATTTTATAACTGTCCTTGATTCTATAGTATATGTATCACTGTCGATCCCCATTTGTTAATTGCTTTTTGTAACAATTATACTCTATGTCTACACTGTTGGGGGGCTTTTTGTTACTTTCTTTACCTTTTACATGACCTTTATAAACTGTCCCCTTACTGTTGGTACATTATTGTAACTTTTTGCACTTACTGTTTGATTTATTAAGTCTAAAAGTTCTGTTTGTTTAATTTTTTTTATAGATGATGGATCCATCAGCATGTGAGTATGTTTGTGATAGAGTGTGGCATCGTCCCAGTAAGGTTAATGTGTAAAACAAGTATTCAATACTTGCTCATATTGAGGCGTCTCTGCACATTAAGGATATGCATCGTATCCGCGAAGGTTTGTTTGGTGATATTATTGTTTGGGGTGATAGCTTCAAATTTATGAGCCAATTAGTCCACTTCATTCTTGCGCACCGGGTTAAGAGTGAAAAGAAGTTTGAGATGTGGTTTAAAGTAGGGGGCCATGTATGCCGGTATGGATTGACTGAATTTGCAGCGATTACTGGCATGAATTGCGATGATCATACGAAATTTGTGCCTCCCAATGCTAGTATGAAAGAGGTACTAGGAGTTGAGCCATGTCAATGGGATCAACTTTTAAATATGTTTGATGCTGAACAAGATAAGGATAAGAAGTTTAGGCTATCACATCTTATTATAGTTGAGATGGTTTTGTTCCATACACGTCAAGAACATGTTAGATCTGAGTTTGTTAGACTATTTAATGATTGTGACATGTTTTGTAAGTATCCTTGGGGTATGACTGTGTATTGTGCCTCTCATGATGTCTTTATGAGTGTTGCTACTAGGATGAATGGTCGTCCTCTTACTGAAGAAAGGTATACCTATTCAATAGCTGGTTACCCATTTCCTTTTTAGGTATTATAAAATTCTTTTATGTTGTTATTTTTTGTCCCCTTTTCATGTTTTGTTTTCAAATAGGTAGTTATGCTAATTTTTGTTTCTTTTTTATTGTTTTTCTGAAGGTGTGGATTTTGTAGTCATTTCCGCAGTTTCGACATCTTGTTAAATGTGTTGGTACAAGGCCAGGAAATGTTCTATATATGCATTCTTGGGCTAGTCTTAAAAAATAGATTTACTTTAAGTTTTCTAAGATGCATAAGTTTTGTGATACTTATCCTTTGGTAAGTCCTTTTCTTAAATGTTATATACATGTGTTATAAACTTTTATGGGCAATCTATAATCCGTCCCTCACATATGGGGATAGTTTTTTATCTGCCTGCAATATGATGGCGACAATTTCTAACCATCTCCACCATTAAGGCGACAGTTTCTAACTGTCCCCACCATCAAGGGGACAGTAAGGTGTGGACAGTAATGTCTCTAGCTTACTAGGAACAAGTAGAATTTGTCCCTACCATTTTGGGGACAACTTGTAACTTTCCCCATATGATGGAGACAGTTTCTAACTATCTCCAACATCATGGGGACAGTTGCATACTGTCTGCACCATCATTGGGACAGTTGCATACTGTCTCCAAGCTTCCTTTCTGTCAAATGTATCAAACTATGTTATGACAATTCTTTCTTGTATGTTCTTATAGAAAATTCACTATCCACCGTATGAAGAGCATGCGCGTTTTCGTCATTTGTTTTTTTAAGATGAAGTGGATGATGAATTGTTTGATTCTTTTTTTTTGAATCCATGGTTGCTCTTGCACATGAGCTTCAACAGAAAAATGAAGAAGATTCAATATCCTTTGACAGTGTTGACAAGGGCACTATTTTGTCTCAGTTAAAAGAGGAAAAAGCTGGTGGAAAGAGAAAAAGAGTAAGTTTTTCATCTCCATGTGTTAGAGATTCTAGGAAGCGAAAGTCTGAGGTTGTGAATTCTCATGCTACACAAAAAGTTCAATGTCGCAAGGATTGATGAACTACCAAATGTTGGGGGTGGCAGTGGAAAAACAACAGAAGTTGCTCAAGTTTCTGATGTGGAAGAGGATAATGCAATCGAGGATATTGAATCCATAGTTGAATCAGAAAAGACAGACTTGAACAAGGTTGGTGTAATCAGTGAATCTCAAGGCGAGGGTGGATCGCTTAAGGTTCACAAGGGTCGGAAGAGGCTTGCCTTGTACGCCAAATCCAGTAGACAGTTAACGCTTAGCAAAAATTTGCAAACAACTTTTACTGGTGACAAGAGTAAAAAAATCAGAATTCCTGGAAGACCAGCATATTCATTTTATGATATTGAGGAGCGTAGACCTTTCCATGAATGGCTCAAATCTGATAAGTAAGTTTTTATCTTTTTTTGGATTGAAGTATTGAATTGTTTTTTCATCGTTTTCCAACTGTTTGGGACTGTCCCTTATCCTACTTGGGGACAGTTGGGTAAGGGAGAGTTTCATTCTTTCTTCAAGAGTTATCCCTAAGTCACTTTATTTTAATTATATCTTTAATGTTTTATTCTTATAGAAATCGTGACGCTACTGTGCCTGGTCATGATGGTTCACTTAATAAGGATTTTTTCTTTAAACTACAGTACAAGAACAAGTGGATTACTGATGATGTAAGCTTCCTTCTCTGACTAGTCCTTTTTCTATAACTTTCACTGTTTCTGAACCTAATTTGATTTTATTCATATTTGTTGTAACATCAAATTGGTGAAGTTTTATAGCACTTCAGGAAGCGCGTCTTTGAAGAATCAGATGCTTGGAAGAATATAGCCATAATGGATTTTGGTTTTTATGGCTATTTAAACCCATCAATTGAAGAAAAGTGTTTAGCTAATGAGAATTTTATTCCAAATCGCCTTCTTAACTTCATTGATGGAACCACTTCTACATTCAATTTGAAGTCATGGTATACCGATGTTACTAAAGTGTTCACCCACTTTAACTTAAACATGGCGCATTGGATTGCTTTAGAAATAGACTTGGTAGAACGTCATGTTACAATTTGGGATTGCAACATAGATTTGTTCAAAGATGAGAAGCTGTATGCTTTGATACGTCCTTTATTGTCTATCCTTCCAAGGGTATTGCAGAGGTGTGTTGAATTCCTTAGGTTTTGATGGTAACAAACATTCAACTAATCTGGTAACTAAGTGTTTCAGGAACAAGACAGTTGTCACAGGGAACCATGGCAACGAAGGATCGCAGAGGGAACAAAGCTCTGTCCATGTGCTTTGTTACCTCTCAAGGAACATCAATGACGAACAAGACGAAGCTGCGAATTGAGTGAAGGATTTCCAACGTGAAGATTATGGAAACAATCTTGGAAGATCACGCGGTCAAGGAAAAGGATTTCGGCTGGAAGGATCTCGCCGAAAAGAAGATTTGGAGAGAGAATCCGAATGTGTTATCTTAGGAAATCTTTCCTAAGATAATATATTTGGAGAGAGAAGGATTTTATCTTTATCTGATTTTGTTATCTTAGGAAATTCCTTCCTTAGATAATATTCTTCAAATCTTTTAAATATCTTCTTGTTACCAAGTTTAGAAAAGATTTTTATCTTGTTACGATTGTGTTGTTGAAGTTGTATTTATAGAAGTGTGGATTCATTTTTATGTAAGCATCGACGACGACGAACTGTGAGCATAAGAGAACAGAAAGGAGAGTGAAGTTGTTTGTGAGTCTTTGAGAGTTGAGTTCGGATTCATCGTTGTAGGAGTGATCTTCGAATCTAGCTGGATAGTCTAGGGTTTGGAGTCCATTCTACAAGTGTAATCGAACAAGAAATCAATAAGACAAGTAGACGCTTCAAAATCCTCTCAAGCGAGAAGCTTGAAGGTAGTGGTTTTTCTTTGATTAGCTAGTTGGCTAATTAGGGTTTCCACTATACATCGTGAGTTCGTTTCTTATCTTTCTTGCTATAATATTCCGCTGTACCTTCTGTGGGAACAAAGTATTTGTTCCCTCAAAGGTAACTCTAACTATCCAACAATTGGTATCAGAGCCTGGTGCTCTAGATTGTGTTCGTTACAGACTTTGCAGGAAAGATGTCGTCAAGCAATGCTATTAGAGATTCATTCTGGAAGCCTCCGACTCTGAAGGCCGGAGAATATGACTGGTGGGTGGAACAAATCGAGTCCCATATTTGTTCCCTCGATGGACAGATATGGCGAGTCATTGAAGTTGGCCCTATAACTATTCCGAATGATAAAGATGCTACGAAGCCAAAGGCGAAAGTTGACTACATTGATGATGACTGGAAGAAGCTGGAAAAGAACAACAGAGCCAAGAAGATCCTTCATATGGCCTTGCTACCCTCGGATCTCAAGAAAATCATGGGCTACAAGACTGCCAAGGAGATCTGGGATGCTCTAAAACGCCTTCATCATGAAAATGAAGATGCTAAGAAAAACAGGATACTTTCCTTGATGAAAGAGTACGATCAGATCTCTCAAGGGAAGGATGAGCATATTCAGGAATTCTACTCCAGATTCCAAGGGATAGTAGGCCAGCTTGAGTTCCTTGATGAAGAAATGCTAGACTGGAAGCTCACTCATCATTTCATGCAAGGCCTCAACTCTCAATGGGATGCTATTGCCCTTGCTCTCTACTCTCAGACGGATGTTAAGACTCTCACTATGGAAGAGGTTATTGCGAAGCTTGAAAGCAACGTGTCTGTTTACAACCACAAGATGAACAAGAAAGGAGAAGAGAAGGCCAAAAGCATTGCCCTGAAGGTGGAACGTGCCTTTGACTTATCTCAAGTTGAAGATGAAGACGAGGATGGTGATGAAGATGTGGTTCTCATCACTAGAGCCATGAAGAAGATATGGTCTCGAAATAAAGGCACATCGAGTTTCTCCGAAGGGAACAAAGACATGAAAGATGTTGTTTGTTACCACTGTCAGAACAAATGACATTTTGCCAAAAACTGCTTCAAGAGAAAGGCAGGTATACCTCAGGTTCGCGAAGGGGAACAAGCAATGATTGCTACATGGGGTGATTCCAACTCAAATGATGAAGAATCATCTTATTCAAGGGACGTCTGTTTGATGAGCATAAATGACCACCACAAATCAGAAGGAGATCTTCAGGGATCTGAAGATGAAGCAAAGAAAGGTTCCTGGTATCTTGATAGTGCCTGCTCAAGTCACATGACAGGGAACAAAAGGTGGTTCACCTCTCTTCAGCAAGCCTCCGAAGGTTCAATAACCTTTGGAAACAAGAGTAAGGGAGAAGTCTGTGGTATCGGTAAGGTAAGGCTTTCTAACCATATTACTGTGAACAATGTGACACTTGTAAATAATCTCAAATTTGATCTCTTCAGTGTGGCTCAACTATGTCAAAATAAGAAAAATAGGGTAGTCTTTATTATTGATGATTGTTATGTTGAGTGTATAAGCACATGGAAAGTCCTACTCAAAGTTATCTGTGATAACAACGTGTACAAGGTTGATCCTGCTTTCATCCCGGAGAAGGAACTATGTCTGTCTTCCATTGCTGAGACAACAGATCTGTGGCACAAACGGTTCGGAAATGCCAGTCTTCAACTCATGTCCAAACTTCATAGACAAGAACTGGTGAACGATCTTCCCAAGATCGAAGCAATGAGAATTGGAGTTTGTGATGCGTGCACCAAAGGCAAACAAGCCAGGTCTTCTTTCAAGACAAAGAAGGAGGTAAGTACTACTCGACCACTAGAACTAATCCACATGGATCTTTGTGGGCCAATGTGCACAAAGAGCCATGGAGGGAATGCCTATGTCTTTGTTATTGTGGATGATTATTCCAGGTACACATGGACCCTCTTTATGACATCTAAGGATGAAGTGTTCGCTGAATTTGAATCCTGGCTCAAGTTGGTTGAATGAAGCACAGGACAATCTTTGGGGTCCATCCACACTGATCATGAGACTGAATTTGAGAACTCTCAGTTCCTATCCCTCTGCAGGAACAAAGGCATCAATCAGAACTTCTCAACACCAAGAACTCCGCAGCAAAACGGTGTTGTGGAAAGGAAGAACCGAACTCTAGAAGACATGACGCGTACTCTCCTCATCTCAAGTGGTCTTCCTATGAGTTTTTGGGCTGAAGCTTTGAACGCTGCTTGCTATATTCTGAATAGAGCAACCATTCACCCTCTCTTGAACAAGACAACCTATGAACTTCTAAGGGGAAGAAAGCCAAATGTGTCCTATCTGCGCACGTTTGGTTGCAAGTGCTTCGTTCACAACAATGGGAAGGATTCTCTTGGAAAGTTTGATCCCAGAAGTGATGAAGGGACATTTGTAGGATATTCTCTTCATAGCAAAGCCTACAAAGTGTTCAACAAGAGAACTAGAAAGGTAGAGGAAAACATTCATGTAGTGTTCGATGAATCTTTTATGGCTGGTAACAATGTGCAGGAACAATCAACAAGTGTTCCCTCAAACACTGGCTCAACTGGAGACGATTTCTTTCAGCTTGTGGAAAACAGTGTTAGTGATGGGGACCGGTCAGATCAAGACACTCAAGATGATCCATCAACAACAAACGAAGGTGCTCAACCATCAGATTCTCCTCAGGTTCCTCAGAGGGAACAAAGCCCCAGTCTTGATTCTGTGGAATCCTCCGAGGAAAGTCCAGCTAATGAAGAAAGCAATGAAAAGGGTCATGATGCTGCAGGAAATGGTGGTGAAAGCTCTAATACTGGTAACGACGATTCCGAGGAGTTTGACATCAACAGCCTACAAACCAGAAACTACCAGCAGAAGTGGGCTCATCCCGTCCATCAAATCTTTACAGATTACAGAAAAGGAACTCCTCACAACACTCACTCTTCTCTACATAATTTTTGTGCTTTCAATGCTTTTCTCTCTCTGTAAGAACCTAAAACTGTAGGAGAAGCATTGAAGGATCCCGACTGGATTAATGCCATGCAAGAAGAACTTCATCAGTTCGAAAGGAATAAGGTATGGCGGTTGGTTCCTCGACCAAGGAACAAGACCGTGATAGGAACAAAGTGGGTGTTCAGAAACAAGCTAGATGATCAAGGTCAGGTCACAAGGAACAAAGCAAGACTGGTGGTGAAAGGGTACAACCAGCAGGAATGAATCGACTATGACGAGACATTTGCTCTAGTTGCCAGGTTAGAAGCATAAGATTATTGATTTCTTACTCCTCTTTCCACGACTTCAAACTGCAACAAATGGATGTCAAAACCGCCTTCTTGAATGGAGTTCTCAAGGAGGAGGTCTATGTGGAGCAAACACCTGGTTTTGAGGATGCCTCCCAACCTGACCATGTCTATGTTCTCGATAAAGCATTATACGGTCTCAAACAAGCTCCAAGGGCCTGGTACGAAAGGCTCTCACAATTCCTTCTGGCTCATGGATATGTTCGTGAAAAGGTCGACAAGACTTTGTTCCTTCTGAAGGAGGGAAAACACATTCTGGTTGTGCAAGTCTATGTGGATGACATCATCTTTGGCTCTACAAATGATAAACTGGTTCAAAAATTCTCAAAGCTGATGGCCAGTGAATTCGAGATGAGTATGGTAGGGGAACTCAAGTTCTTCTTGGGTCTTCATGTCTCTCAAGGGAATGAGGGAACTAAAGTACATCAGCAGAAGTACCTCAGAGAATGTGTCAAGAAGTTCGGAATGTCTGATGCAAAGCCCTTCACTACTCCTATCTCCCCAAACAATCCAATGGGAAAGGACGAACATGAACAAGGAGTTGATCCATCTCTCTATCGATGAATCATACGTTCGCTTCTCTATCTCACTGTAAGTAGACCTGATATTATGTATAGTGTGTGTCTCTGTGCTCGCTTTCAGGCTGATCCCAAAGAGGCACACCTCAAAGCAGTAAAGAGGATTCTGAGATACCTGAAGGGAACACATGATCTATGTCTGTGGTATCCAAGAGGTGGAAACTTGGATCTAGTTGGATATACAGATGCGGACTTCGTAGGGAATAAAGTAGATAGAAAGTCCACGTCTGGAATGGCTCAGTTCCTTGGGCCATGCTTGGTCTCTTGGGGATCAAAGAAGCAGAACTCAGTTGCCCTATCCACTGCAGAAGCTGAATACATAGCCACCGCCGCTTGTTGCACTCAACTACTATGGCTCAAACAACAACTCAGCGACTATGTTATTCTTCTTGACTCTATTCCTATTCTATGTGACAATACTAGTGCCATAAATATCTCCAAAAATCATGTGCAATACTCACGTACCAAGCACATCGAGATAAGACATCACTTCTTACGTGACTGTGTGGAGAAAGGGTTGGTGACCATGGACTTCTGCGGCACCAAGGATCAGATCGCCGACATTTTCACCAAGGCACTAAACAGGGAACCCTTCGAACAGTTCCGTATGGAACTAGGTATGATCTCTCTAAACTGACTGTCTATCTGTTATGTTCTCTCAATGATTGGCTAAATTACATGGTAGAGTGTGAAGACTTAATCATCATGTCTTGATTTGCATTCATTCTCTTGATCATTAATTGAACAACCTGTCTAGACTCATGCTAATACTCCACTTATGTGCAAACATTCATGCATGATTATTTATGCTCTCATAATAATATATGAAACAGTTTTCTTTCGGCCCAAAAGAGTCAACTTGATGCATTGTTCCCTCATCATAAGCCCAAATGATTGTTGACTCTACAACTTACCCTAGCCATCATGCTTGATACTTCCTATGAGCCCCTCTAATCATCCACATCTGGGAGCCTCTCATTCATGATTAAACATCATTAAAAATTCTCGTATATGTTTCCGTGTGATGTTCTTTGTACCCTCTCTGGTAACGTTACCCCCACATCACACTCTTATACTTTTTCGGAAAGCCGAGAATACGAATCGTCGCCTCTATGTTTTGTGGCTGAGAGTTGACATGTACGATGTGTAATGATGTCCTGCAACTAAAGTGTTGCCTGTGGCGATTGTGATTCTGTGTAAGTTGATAGATTTGGTCAGAATCTTCTACACGATGTATTTTTGGAAGATCTCTTATCAATTGTGACCAAAAAAATAAAAATAAAATAAAAATTTGCAAGCCCTGGGGAACAAAAGGAGGAACCAGATCTCATATGGGAACCAAGAAGGACGTCTCACACTCGTCTACACTGAAGGAACATCAAAGATATCCCTTGAAGGGTGTGCATACTCATCATTTCTGAGGTACTCTTTGTTTCTGGCCCCAGGTATCAGTGGCGCCTGATTCGTCTTTCTCTGCTTTCCAAACCCATCTCTTGTTCCTAGCACATCTATCTCCCTACTGCCTTGCTTTTCCTTGTTCCTGTTTCACATGATTATCTTGATTGGCATGATCTTCATTTGTGATATCTTTGTATATCTTGTGGTGTCTTTGCATGTAGCCCACGCTTGTGTTTGTCAATCTAATGAACAAGGGGTTACTTTGCTTATCTTTATGTGTTCATTTTTCTCTATCTCTTTACTTCTGTTTTTGATGATGCCAAAAGGGGGAAAATGTCAGGTAGCTTTAGTTGAGGGGGAACTAACATGGTTTCATATGTTGCTAGACTGAGGGAGAACTATTATGCCTAAGTGTGGAAAACTTTCTCTTCACAACTGTCTTTATCTCATGTATATGTTTTATTGTCAAGGATGTTTGTCACCATCAAAAAGGGGGAATTTGTTGAATTCCTTAGGTTTTGATGGTAACAAACATTCAACTAATCTGGTAACTAAGTGTTTCAGGAACAAGACAGTTGTCACAGGGAACCATGGCAGCGAAGGATCGCAGAGGGAACAAAGCTCTGTCAATGTGCTTTGTTACCTCTCAAGGAACATCAACGACGAACAAGACGAAGTTGCGAATGGAGTGAAGGTTTTCCAGCGTGAAGATTATGGAAACAATCTTGGAAGATCACGCGGTCAAGGAAAAGGATTTCGGCTGGAAGGATCTCGCCGAAGAGAAGATTTGGGGAGAGAATCCGAATGTGTTATCTTAGGAAATCTTTCCTAAGATAATATATTTGGAGAGAGAAGGATTTTATCTTTATCCGATTTCGTTATCTTAGGAAATTCCTTCCTTAGATAATATCGGCTGATAAGATAATATTCTTCAAATCTTTTAAATATCTTCTTGTTACCAAGTTTAGAAAAGATTTTTATCTTGTTACGATTGTGTTGTCGAAGTTGTATTAATAGAAGTGTGGATTCATTTCTATGTAAGCATCGACGACGACGAACTGTGAGCATAAGAGAACATAAAGGAGAGTGAAGTTGTTTGTGAGTCTTTGAGGGTTGAGTTCGGATTCATCGTTGTAGGAGTGATCTTCGAATCTAAATGGGTAGTCTAGGGTTTGGAGTCCATGCTACAAGTGTAATCGAATAAGAAATCAATAAGACAAGTAAACGCTTCAAAATCCTCTCAAGCAAGAAGCTTGAAGGTAGTGGTTTTTCTTTGATTAGCTAGTTGGCTAATTAGGGTTTCCACTATACATCGTGAGTTTGTTTCTTATCTTTCTTGCTATAATATTCCACTGCACCTTCTGTGGGAACAAAGTCTTTGTTCCCTCAAAGGTAACTCTAACGATCCAACAAGGTGTAATAGATTCACACACCTGGGCTCGTTTGAAGGGGATTTTGCTTGGCACAGAGTACCTATAGATAATTGTCCTCAAGATCCTCCAAGGTAATTTTCTTTAATTCTTGTATGCACTCAGATTTTTATTTTTGTTTTCTTATTTTGATTCTTGTCTTATTTGTATACAGTGACAGTTGTGGAGTCTACACATTAAAATTTATTGAAGCTCGTGCTTTTGGTGGAAACTTTGACGATCTCGATGATGCTCGTATCAAGGCGCATAGAGACAAGATGTGCTTTGATCTGTTCAATGGGCGATATGTGTTCAAGCCACTTTGAACTTTTATGGTGTCTTTGTAATGCTTGCAAGTGACAAACATTTGATCATGTTGTTAATTTTTTTGGATTTTAATGTAATGTAGTAGAAGATACTCAGTTTTTGTTTGATGTTTTAAGGACATGATGTAGTGAACTTTGATAATGTAATGTAGTGAACTTTGAACTTTTAATGGATTCTAGCTGCATGTTTTAATTAGGCTAATCTGGATTTTATTCCCCAGATCTCGCAGGTCCTTGAACTCCTATTTGTGTACAGATGAAACTTTGCACATTAAATACTCATTAAACAGATTTTAGATACTGTTTCATATTAGGCCTAAGATGCATGTTTGGACTGTCTTCATAGGGACAGTTGGAAACTGTCCCCCTATGCTTCTTGGAAGTGTCTTTTTAGGGACAATTATTCAACTATATTGTATCTCTAGGGACAGTTTGAAATTGTCTCTTTAGAGACAGTTGGAAGTGCGTCTTTATGTACAATTGTCTCTAAAGTCATTTTTATGTGTTTTTTGGGACAATTGTTCAATAATACTTTCTCTCTAGGGACAGTTGGAAATTGTCTCTTTAGGGACAATGGGAAACTGTTTCCAGATGCTTTTTGGAAATGCCTCTTTAGGGACAAGTGTTCCCAAATTCATTTTGGAAGTGTCTTTTTTAGGGACAGTTGTTCAACAATACTTTCTCTTAAGGGACAATTTTCAACTGTCCCCTTATGTTTGTTGGATTTGCCTCTTTAGGGACAGTTGTCCCCAAAGGCATTTTTGAAGTTTCTTTTTTAGGGACAGTTGTTTAACCATACTTTCCCTTTATTGACAGTTGGAAATTGTCTCTTTAGGGAAAGTTGGAAACTGTCCCCAGATGCTTCTTGGAAGTTACCCTTTAGGGATAATTGTCCCCAAAGGCATTTTGGAAATGTCCTTTTTAGGGACAGTTGTTCAATAATACTTTCTCTTTAGGGACAATTGTCCCCAGATGTCTCTTGGAACTGTCTTTTTAGGGACAGTTGTTTAACTACATTGTCTATCTAGGGACAATTGGAAATTGACTCTTTTAGGCTCAGTTGAAGGGACAGTTGTCCCATGAGTCATTTTGGAAGTTTTTTTTTCAAGTCTAGAATATTACATTTGCTCAACAATAGTGCATTTAAGAATTCATTTTCCAAAACTGATAAAAAAATATTATTTAACAATTCTAGAATTAGATTTTAAGTTTCTGCAAGATAAAATCCTCACATTTTCAGCAAAACAACAAACTGTTGTACCTGAATTTCATAGAAATAATATTTTTTTGTTGTTCAAAAAAAAAAACTACTCCAACTGCATCAACTTGCTGCTTGATGCTTTGTTCCTGCATGTATTCTTGGTGTGCTCAGCAGAACCGCAGATGCTGCACTTGCGAGGTCTTCTTGATGCTTTTTTGTTGGCAATTCTCCCAAATTCTCCTGCAGAAGGTAACCTTCTCTTTCTTGGCCTGCCACTCTTTCTTGTGACAAGTGGAGGATTATATTCTATGCTGATTATATCATCTAGGACAATATCGTCTGATTGTGTAGGTACTGGGTAGATTGTCTCTCAGTATGCAGTGTACCAAGCTAAAGTAGAGTAGTATCTGCTAACGAAATCTGTCATTTTCCATTTTTTCTTCTTAATGGCAGCTAATGCATGTACACAAGGAATGTGTTCTACATCAAATACCTTGCAGTTGCACTTTTTGGCTTTTAAATCAACCACTCCATAGAATTTGCCACCTGTTACTTGAAACTGGACAAAGTTCAGTTCTCTCACTTCATACATTTTTGATAGATTGTATCTTTCCTCGAGTATTTTTTGGATAGCTGGTGTCAGTGTCTCCTTGTTCTCCTCTGCCTTCTTCCGTCTCTCGCTAAACCACTTTGATATCAAATTTCTTATGTATTCAAGAAGAGTAACAATCTGGAATGATCTTGCTTCCCTGAGCACATTGTTGACAGATTCTGCATTATTTGTGGTCAGAATGTTGTATCTTTGCCCTTTGCAATGTGCTCTAGCCCATTTCTCCAATTTTGCAATTTTTAGATACTTTCTATCTCTGGATTTATGCTGCATATCTTCTGAAAATTATCATCAAAATCTGCTCGTGTAACTTTCTACAGCTTTTGTAAACAATCTGCATACTCCTTTGTCTCTTAATCTTGTTTTCAAATTTTCTTTCAAATGCCTTGTACATACTACATGTTCAGATGAAGAGTACACAAGCTCAACAGCTTTGAAAATACTCTGGTACCGATCAAGGACAATAACCAACTGGTTTGAAGAAGGAATCACCTTAGCCAACTGTTCAAAGAACCATGTCCAAGACTTGTCATTCTCAGAATCTACTACAACATAAGCAAGTGGGTAGATTTGATGGTTCCCATCTTGTAAAGATGCAATCAAAAGATGCCCCCCATACTTTCCGTGTAAGTGCGTTCCATCAACCATGATCACCTATAAAAGATTTCATTCACCATATAAGTTTCAATCTAGATAAAATTTATTATGGACACTATGCAATTGTCCACACAGCCTTCTTAGTGTCAATTTGTAACTGTCCCTATTTCATTCAAGATATTGTGAAATTGTTCCTTGATACTCATTAGGGACACTTGCAAACTCTTTCTAGATACTCATTGGGGACAATTGCAAACTCTTTATGGAGTCTCATTGGGGACAGTTGCAAACTGTCCCTATTTGCAATGGGGACAGTTAAACTCTTTTTAGAGTTAGAATGTGAAATTGTTCCTAGATACTCATTAGGGACACTTCCAAACTCTTTCTGGAGTCTCATTGGGGACAGTTACAAACTGTCTCTAGATTCTCTTTTTTGAAAATTCAACTCTATAACAAAAGTATTATTTTGAATAAATCACACTACATATTGATCTTAATTTGGTACCTTTCTCATTACTTGGAAACCTTTGATTGATGCTCCAATTGCGATGAATACATATTTGAAACAGTGCTGGTCTTCAGTTTTTAAGCATGTGTATGTACCGTTGTTTATTTGTTTGATACTGTGACAGTATATAGGCAATATCCCATAATTTGCTTCAAGTGTTCCTCTTATGAGATTTTGTGCCCATTCATGTGCCCTCCAAGCTGTCCAATAGCTTATATCCTGAAAAAACTCAGTTCTCATGTCATTGTGAATCATATTAGGCGTCGGCCCCTTTGATATATTTATAAACTTGCATTGAAGGCAATATATCTTTTAATAAAAATTATTTCCGAGACTATAGAATATATTGTTATTTGGTTGGACACTTACCTTGTCTTCATTGTCTCTCCAACCATTTTGAATGAAGGTTTAATGGTGTTTTCACATCTGAAGTCAAAAGAGCAAGTATGTTCTTGAACAAATATTCGCACTTTGAAGAATTCAGTACCCTGCAATACCGCAACCCTTAATCTCCACTTGCATTCAGCATCCAAACATACAATCTTATACAGTTCAGGATTTGATTTCTTTACTTTAAATCCAAAGTTTTTGCGCATTGCCATATGTTTCACAACATCCGTAAGCTCTCTTTTTGTCCCAAAAATATGTCCCACTGTAATGAAGTCTGTATTGACTGGATTCTATGTTGTCTCATTTTGCTCAGAGATTGATCCAGTTTCAAGATTGCTTGTCTCTGTACAACAAACACTGCCACTGTATTGTTCCAAATGGTAACTAGATTGAAGAGAAGCTATACTGTTCTGCGCAGTATCATGATTGCTGTTGCTTCCACGAGTGTTTCTAGTTGATGACACATATAAAGGCAAACTCCATGAAACTTCAGGGTCCTCATTGATCTCAAATAAGCTTATGAAATCCTCCTCTGTATCGACCGAGTATGCTTCTCTGAATTTATGGAATGGATTCAAATGACTAATTCTTAGTTCATCAAGAGATGAATTGATGTTTAATCTTTCCTTTATCCTTTCCTTCAGTTCTTGAAACTTTATACTCTCATTACACACAATTGCCTTGGAAAGTACATTCCCAATGTATGTGCTAATTCCATCTTTTCTCTTCCATTCTCCTCCATAGCACACAATAATAATATTCATGTTTATCTACACAATAAAGATGTTATAAATAATTTTTCATTTTATTTTAACATACCATTCCTTTGGGGACAGTTGCAATATGTCCCTCAGAACCAGAATCTGGTTGGGACAGTTGCAATTGTCCCAATATGCTCTGGGGACAGTTGCAATATGTCCCTCAAAACCAGAATCTGTTTGGAACAGTTGCAAAATACACATGTCCCAATCTGTCCCAATATGCTCTGGGGACAGTTGCAATATGTCCCTCAGAACCATAATCTTCTTAGGACAATTGCACATCATTTTAATACTAATCTATCCCAATCTGGTTTGGTGACAATTTAGTATTGCCCGAGATAGTTGCAAAATGTTCCCAGACCTTCATGGAGACATTTTCAAATTGTCTTCAATAAGGATACAGTTGAAGAATAGCAAGGTCTGACGGGCTAAAAGCTCGTTGAGCGTTGTCTTTGTGAAATATAATAGATGTACGATATTTCCAAATCATCCACCAAAGGAAATACATTAGTTCGAGATATGTATTAGATGTTATGAAGAAGTGAAGATCAATGCAAAAAATTGAAGTATGTTGAAACACGAAGTTGTTGCTTGTTTTAGCTTTGATATCACATATCAATTGCCTAGTGTAAGGGCATGTAAAGAAGAGATGAGATAGGTCTTCAATATCTGAATTACACAAGTTGCATCGTGAAGGGACCCTATCATAATGGCGATTTAGACGTTCAATTGTAGGTAAACTATTTGTGAAGGCTTTTCACACAAATTGTTTTATTTTAGGAGGAACCTGTAATTTCCAAATTCAATATGGGGAACAATACATAGAGTGTATGTTGGGAGGTTGAGTAAGGGTTCATGTTGTTTTAACAGTGAAATTTCATTCGGTCAATATTTTCCAAACAAGACGGTCCTAAATATCAGTACTGGGAATATAAATTATTAATATTTTAGCAACTATGTGTGAGGGTAGGAGTTTTTGAAGGCTAAGGATATCCAATTACGATCTGGTGTAAGAACCTTTAAGATTGATGGTGACATTGTCGTGATATGGTTGGAGCAAACAATCTTGAATCCAATGGTCCGTCCAGAAGTTGATTGTGTCTCCATTTCCAAGTTCACAAAATAAGCATTTTTTGAAAATGTCAAGAATATGGAATAGTCTAGTAAATTGCTAGGATTGATTAGATTTCATTTTGTAGGAAAAAATGTCAAACGATTCTAAATATTTTTCAGTGATGATGCAAACTCATAAACTACCAGGTTCGACAAAAAGTTTTCATAAAAAAATTATTTGTAAAGATTTGTTTAAATTTCCGATTTCTGCAATCCTAATCCACCTTCAAACTTAAAACGATGAATATTATCCCAACTAATTAATCTTGATCTTGAAATGAACCAGCGAAAGTGAGCAAGCTATTTAATAGGGAGCATGCAATAAAAAGTTCAATCTCTCATGGATTATCTCCTTCGATATCCAGTTTCATTATTCTAAATTTTCGAGCCATTTGTGTCAGCATTTTTATTGGAGTCCCATAGGAAGGGGCTTTTATGTGCCTTTTGGGGATTTAATTGCTATAAAACCCTAGGTGAAATGGGGTATTTTATTGGGGGCTTTTAGGAGGGTTTTTTTAACTTAATGATACCCAAAATACATAAAAAAAATATAAATCTATCAAATATATCTAAAATGGATCTTTATAGATAGAGAAAAATGTAACTAGAATTATGATTTTTTTAGTTTTTTTTTACCATGTAAATTTTATCAAAAATGATTTTTAAAAAACAAATATCGGACGCCCACCGAGTGCCAATCGCTGAGTGACACGTGACGTTGTCTTCTCCCAAAAGCTGAGAGGACGCGTTTGGTCCGGGAGCCAAAACGACGTCGTGTTGCCATCTTTCCAAGCAAATCTTTTTTACTGCCAAACAAGCCCTTATTTACTTTCCATGGAACGGTCTCACATATTCCACTTTTTTTGGGACGAGGGAGAAGGCTTTTAGCTAACTTGCCATTATTATATTTAAAAAATTCTAAAAGCCCCATGTAAAAGCACGGGTTAAAGATGGCCTAAGACTTAAGGCCTTAGCTATCTAATGTTATCTCGTCAAACTAAGAATCAGTTATATTATATAATAATTAAATCAAATTATAAAATATATGTATAGGAGCCGTTTCAGGTGCGGTCATTACCGTACGAACCATGTAAACGTGTGAATGGATGTGCACAATACTCACGATTAAGATGGTGTTGTTGTAAACTCTCTCCAGTCCATGGTTTTGGGGAGTGTAACACGTTGAAGAAAACATTTATAATTAGAGTATAATGAAAAGATAATACCGAATAAAAAACTATCTAAAAATATAAAAAATGATCTTGTTGATTATAAATAATATCTCATAATCTTTTCTTTCCTAACACGTTATTCAACCGTGTTGCATAATGTTTTGTGAATACAACTGATAACTCATGGACTGCATATGTTTGGAGGGACTTGGAGATGTTGATTTAAGGGCTGATGGAAGTCAAGAGGACCATGACTTGGTTGAACGAGCCACCTTATCCACATATTGGCTCACTCACATGCAAGGGATGTTGCATGCTTATCCATAGTTTCTATTTTAAAGACTTTCTATTAGTGGCAGCTTGTGAGACTGGATGTTTCTGCTTTTCTTTTTTTGGTATTTTCTAGCTATGCTATATTTAGTATCTCCTTTAAACTATTTTTAGACATAGGAGTAGCTTTAGAAGAGTTAGGGCCAGCCCTATAGGGGGCATGCCATCACTCTTGAGTTTCTATCTTGTTTCTCTATTTATACATTTATTTTATGTTAATGAAAGATAGATTGAATTTGAGATTGTTCAGTTTAAAACCTTCATCTTTTCCAGAGATTAGTCAATAAAACAATCAAAACTTTCGTATTCCACAATCACACAAATCAGAGTTACATTCAACTGAAACCCTAATTCGTGACAGCCTCTATGACATGATTTTGGAATCGCCATAACTTTCGATTTCCCGGTCCAAACGTGCTGAATTTTGGAGGAGTTAAATTAGACTTTAGAATCTTTAATCTCGTGTTGGATTCACTCAATTTATATATTGGAGCAGAAAGTTATACTTAGCCAAAGATGGGACCAAAAACAGAGATCTCTTGCGCACCAAGGCGAGTTCTTTCCATCCAAGAGCGTGGTAGCCGAGTGATTTCACATCAAGTGGTATCAGATTCCTAGGTTGAGGCAAGTATTTCTTGTTTATGCTCTTTCAATTCTTCAAAATTTTCAGCCTTTACATCTCTTCTTGACCGATCCACCATCAACCGCACCAAGATCTTGATTTTCTTGATCTTTTCTTGCGTTTTCTTGAACCCTAACCACCACACCACCACCACTCGACCACCCCCTGGACCACCTTGTTACCACCACCACTATACCCTTCCGCCACCCCAACGACGCACCATAGCCCCAAGGACAAGCCTTTGTCATGCCAAACCCTAGAGTGCCGCCGAAGCCCTAGCTTGCCTTAGGTTGTCTTGTCCCCCAATCCTTCACCTTTAAGAATTAGTTTGGATATTGTTGCTTTGTTTTTCTTGTTTATCAATCAAGTTGTTTCCTTGCATGATCTTTCTTTCTTAAGTTCTATTCTTGCATGCTAAGTTTTCAATTTCTTGTTCCTGGTCTTTCTTGCATAACAACTTGCGTTTTCAACCCTATTTCTTTCTTCTCTTTGCATCCATGCACCCTTTTTTTGTTATTTACTTGTTAGTTACTCTTAGATTCACTAAATTCGTAGCTAAAAGTAAAACAAAAATCAGATTGCATGCTTGATCACTTTCTTGCACAACAATCAACAAAAAGACAATAGCAAGATCCTTCAAGATTTCGGCCAAAGGCCAAGAAACTTCAAGAAAAGATTTCTTTTACACGAATTTATCTAGGGTGATTGAGTACTTTCTTGCAAATATCTTGTCCATTGATTGTGTGAATTGCAAGCAAGGCAAATACTTAAATTTGCACACCAAACCTTTTCTTGCTCTAACCGTGCATATAGGGTTTCTTGATTCAAGATTTGATTCCTTAATGCACTTTGATGCCCTATGTGATTACTTGCTGATTAAGTCACATTTTCTCTCTTGGATAGCATTGCATATATGTTGTTTTGCTTGATTGTTCATGATTAGGGTAATTCTTTCCTTGTTTGCAGAGTTGCCCTTTGGTAGGGAGTTCTTGCATAGCTCTTCTCGTTCTTGAACTTGATTTCTTTGCATCAATTTCCTTACTATCTTAGCTTCCCTTCTTACCATTACTTTCCTTGAAAATCCTACCTCACCCTAGCTGAAAATTTTGGGGTGTTGAATAAGCTAAAAAGGCCCTTGTTGATACTTGAGGTGATGTGAATCAAGGCACCAAGGAGAGCCTTTCTTCATGGGGGAGGCTCGATCATGGCTAGTAAGGCAAGCTTCTTCTTCTTGGGGCACCGACTGGTTCTTGAAGGCTCCTTGAGGATTGGTTGAAGGCGGAAGCAAGAGGAGGTCTCCTTGGAGTGCCGAGATGGACAAGGGCCAGCCGAGAAGAGCTAGTGGCCAGCCGAGGGGAGCAAGGGGCCAAGGGAACCTCTAGAGGAGGTTCCTTGGCTGGTTTCTTGGAGAACAAGATCAAGAGAGTGATTTGAGTATGGAGTGCGTAAGATTGAGAGGAAGAGAGGAGAATGAGAAAGCTTGAGTTGATAGATAAGTTGGAAGGCTTGGGGAGGTATTCCTCAACCCAAGATTGGATGTCCAATTCTAATATCTTTAACTAGTTACAAATGAACAACAAAGGAAGCTTAAATATTTAGGGCATTTCAGCCAACAAGGCTTGCGCCACTATTGGGTCGTGGGTTGAAGCCCCTGTGTAAATGGCTCTTCACACCTAATAAGGCAAGTCTAATAACATAATGTAAATGACTAAAAAGGGAAAGGGGATAAGAGCCTTGGAAAGGCTCGGATAGTTGCGGCCGCTAGACCAGCCATGGGGCGCGCACCTATGAGTGTCATGGGGCCGATGCGTGCCCGGTGCCATCTTGGTCTTCATGTGTGGACATGGTCACCAAGGCGACTAGGCGCGATGGCGCTGGCTTGGCGAGGACAATGCTTGGCCACCATGGAGCCGAGGTGAGCGGCGGCCAGCCAAGTGATGACATTGATGGAGGTTGGCATCCATCACTCTCCCCTTCTTGAGGGAGAATTGTCCTCAATTCGTCTGCATAAGCAGGGGGCACATGTTGGAGAAGGACTGCTAACTTGAGAGCGGGATGTGTGTCGTAGTCCGCGGGAAGCTCCACCACATCGGTATGGTCTTCAAACCACTTGAGCACCGTGAAGGGGTGATCACTGCATGGGTTGAACTTGAAGCGGCGCTGGATGGGGAACCTCTCAAAAGGAGTAAGCATGTTCGCCAAGGGAATGGTCCTAGTACAAGCAAACTCAACAAACAAAGGTATGTCTGTAACACCCCTCGACTTATGTCGGTAGTGCCACATGCCAGTGACCTCAGACGTTAATGTCCAAAGTCACCCCAGACTTTAATCGGAACAATTAAGCTTAAATAAATACATAAATATTAAATAACAAAAGAATAATCAATGGAAGACATTTTAAATGAATAAAACTCACCATTTTATTAAGATTCCTCTCGTAAAATGAGAAGGACGGTTTTACAACAAAGTATAGTGACAACGGAAGACTTTTTAAATTACAACGGAAGACTCTTTTAAAGTAGTCCTAATTACATGACTATGTATTACATTTATTTCAAATTAAACACACATGCCTTGGAAACATTACTCTTTAAAACGCAAACTTCAACTACAAGCCTTCTCTTCGATTGGTCACTTCAATTGTCGGGGACCAACCTCTGATGTGCCGTATAGGACGGATGACACCAGCCAACCATGCAAGGAATAAAATCCGGTTGGTTAGTCTAATGAAAGACTATGCAAGGGTGAAAACAGAATGGTTCTAGTGATCGTAACCGTTTACTATCATTGTCCCTCTAATAATAATCGAAGGAACGATACATAACCCGAAACTTACACGGAATGATAGAAGAAGATATGCATCGAAAAGAAGACTCTAACAAAATTGAGTCTTATAGGAAACGTATGCAATTGTTTGGGAACGTTTAAGTTTTCACACAAGTTTATAAAAACGACCTTGATTATTTTGGGTCCACGACCAACCTCACCGCGCAATGCGAATCCAGATTGGAAAGAGGACTTACTCTAACAAGAGTCCGGGCGGTTTCCACATTGTACTCCTCGCCCGAGGGTATATTAATTATGTGCGTAAAAGCACTTATCTTATTTACTTCCAAAACGTACATTTAACGTTAAAGCTTTTAATCCACAACAATCTCGCAATGAGATATATAACATGGGACGAATCCCGAATATTGGCACTAGCTAAGTGCACCTACCACTTATATTCAAATAAGGGTACAGTCATGACCAAGAGTACTAGGGCAAAAACCTCATAATACTTGTTATAAAGCAACGACTAGACCTCGTAAGCTATATAGCGTTCCTACGAATACTCGTGCTAACTAAGCATATATGTAAGTCCACATATAAATCCACACCAAAATCCATTTATCACTTTATGGTAATATCATATAGAATTATATATAATAGCGTTGTTTCTAGCAATATATACAACCTATTATAAATCCATATTTTAACACATCGTTTTATCAAATCTGTTCCCAAACACAAAACAATAACTTTATTCCAACTTAATTAAACAATTAAATAATTGATAATCAAGGGAAATATGGAATAATGAGCAAGAACAAACCGCCACTTGCCTTAGTTTAGACGAACGAAGAGATCGGGTTCGAGATCCGGGAACTTGAACTTGTGCACGACTGCCTACTAAAATTCCCGTTGGAATTTTATCGTCATTCCGTAGGGTCAGATCCCAACCCGTACAACCGGCCATGGAGACGAGCACAATCCAACACCGACGAAACAAAACCCCTAATTAGTTATGGGTATGAAAGAACGAAAAGACAAAGAAAAAGTAGTGCCGCAATCGCGGTTTGCATAGCTGCGATCGCGGCTTTGCTGGGCAAAACCGCGCCCGCGGTTTCATGCCTAGCCAAGATCATGGGCCTCTGCCCAGCCGTGAAGCCCGCGATCGCGGTATTTGCGCCGCGGTCGCAGGATCCATTGTCGACGACAAACTTAAATGAACACAACGGAGCCATACCGAGGGAAGACGAGGCTCAAACCTTACTCCTTGGACAAGCGCACACCACCATCACTCTTGGCTTTGCCTTGATGGAAATCCGACTCCGACAACGAACGATGACGACACAACTCCGGCGACAACACCAAACACCGAGAGGAAGAGAATGAAGGATGAAGAACACTCGGATTCACCCCTATTTATAGGGTAAGGTGGAGCTCCTTCACTTAATGAGAGGGTCACCCAACCGATTCCCCTCCCCACACCGGCCGCTCGGAGAAGAAACGCCAGAACACTGATCGTCGGCGTCTCGGAGAAGACAAAGCAAAGGTGCCGCGATCGCGGTTTGGCCTTTGGCCAAAACCGCGCCCGCGGTTTCATAACCGCGGTCGCGGGCACTGCCGCGCTCGCGACTCTCGGGCCTTGATCGCGGGTCTTGCTTAATTCCGATTTAGCAACTCTCCAATAGTTAGAACCCATATATTTCATTAAATGTGTATCCACACATTCATATGGTTCTTCCAGGGTTACAGAACATGCCTAACATGTCTTGCTTACAAAACAAAAGTTTGAAAATTACACAAATACCCCTACTAAAATTGAGGGTTATTACAAAGTCCATCCAACGGTGCGGGTTGGCCCTAAGGATGGTTCTAAGCAAGGCACCGGTTCGGGGGTGGCAACGAGTGGCAAGGAGATGGTATGTCCCAAATTTCAGCCATAAAGTCCTCCAAGAATGACCCACAAAGTTAGGATCCCAAGCGAACTTTCTAGTATGAGGGATTCCATGTAAGTTCACTACGAGGTCAAAGGAAAGGGAAGCTGGCTCCGAGGCATGGTATGTGGTCCTACAAGGAATGCCATGATCCATCCTAGAGAAGTGGTCGACTATCACACAAATGGAATCCCTTCCCTTCTTAGTCGTGGGCAATCCGGTGAGAAAAGCCATTGCTATATCTTCCCAAGAAGCGGCTGGAATGGGTATGGGTGTGTAGGAACCTTGAAGGGGGGGCCTAGACAAACGGTGGCCAAAAGTAGGCTAACAAACATATTCCTCAAGTGTGGCCATGGTTGTTGCATTTCCAAACTATCCATGACTCTCATGGGTTTTCCTAATCAACAAATGCCTAAGGGAGCCTCTAGGGACCCAAAGCTCACCGACTCGGTAAAAGAAACCATCATCCAAGAAAGAGCTCTCAAGTTCACCCATAGTGGCATACTTGGCTAGGATAGGGCTAAGAAAGGGCTCTTGAGCATGTGAAGACATAATAATAGAAATTCCCAAAATATGAGCATGAAGAATAGAAGGAAGCACATACCTCCTAGACAAGATGTCGGTAATCTTGTCTTGGCCCTTCTTGCGCTTGACACCATAAGGACAAGTCTCCATAAGCTCCATCCCACGTGTATGGCGCCGACCAAGGTGGGTGTGTTTCTTCAAGTAGACAAGGGCCTTATGATGCGCGTGGAGGGAGAACTCCTTTGGTGGTGCGGCAATGGGGCGCCGACCTCCGTGGTGGTGGGGCAATGGGGAGGCACCAAGAGGCAACAAGGGTGCCGACCAAGGCGGCAACAAGGCTTCGTCCTCCTTCAGTGGTGCGGCAATGGGGCGCCGACTGTCTTGGGGGTGGGGCAATGAAGAGGAACCAAGAGGCCACAAGGTCACCGACCAAGGGGGCAACAAGGCATTATCCTCCTTGGTAGTGGGGCAATGGTGCGGCACCAAGGGGAAACAAGGGCGTCGGCCTTGTGGCACCGGCATGGGGTGGCGGTGGCGAGCCAAGTGGAGCCGAGGCTCGCAATGCCCTTGTAGGGGAGCCGGGGTGCCGCACATTGAATGGGGACTAGATGCCGCTGACACGGGCGTCGGGCCGGTGGAGGCGGAGGCCGTGCCGATGGTGAGTGCGACAGGCGGTGGATGGACACTAGAGGCCGTGCGCTCACCCTTGCCCGAGTGTTGAGGCACCGCGGTGGGAGACAATGTAGGAGCCTCATCCGTGGGCCGAGGCACCGGGGGCGCGCGTTGCATGGGGTTTTAACAAAGCCGACACGGGCGCCACGCCGGGGGAGGCGGAGGTCGTGCCGGTAGTGAGTGAGGCGGGTGGTGGTTAAGTACCGGTGGCCGCGAGGTGGGCCTTGGTGGCGTGTGCCTCCTCGGCTGCGGCTTCGTGGCGGCGGGCACTAGGCTCATCTTCGGCGTTGGAGACCGGGGCTGCAAGTGAGTAGGGGCTTCCATCCATGGGGGCGGCGTGGTCTTGTGGACGCCGGTCGGGAGGCGGCTGAGCGTCGTGATGCTCTCGGGGCTCCACACATGTCGAGGCCTCATGGTGATGGTGGTCGGCCGGGCCATGGGATGAGGCGCCAGTAAGAATGGGCACTGGGGGGGACGGCGTCAAGGCTGGAGCCCGGAGTAGGCGTCGGGGAAGTGGTGGGAATGATGGCCTAGAGGCGCCCTATGGCGGCCATCCGGGCGTCGGTGGCCTCCTTCGCTCGTTGCTCATCGGCGGCCTTGATCTCCTTCTCTCTCGCTCGGCCTCGACGAGCTCCTTCTCTCGGCGGAGCTCAGCTAGAGCGGCGCGCTATGCCTCGGCGGAGGCCTCATCATGGCGGCTCGCGGTGAGGATGGGAACCGGCTATGGCTGGACCATGGGTAACATGGGCGCCGCAGGTGCAGGGAGGAAGTTGGCCAAGTGGCGCTCAAAGGCGGCCATCCGGGCATCGGTGGCCTCCTTCTCTCGGCGTCGCTCGGCCTCGACAAGCTCCTTCTCTCGGCAGAACATGGCTAGAGCGGCGCGTAATGCCTCGGCGGTGGCCTTATCACGGCGGGCGGCAGCCTCTTTGGCGCAGTTCTCCTCGGCTAGCCTAGCCTCGAAGGACTCGGGTGAGAGTGTGGGTGCGGGCCAAGGAGAAGGGCCAAGATGAACCTTGATCTCCTGGCATTGGCCAAAGTTTTGTTGTGGGCCAAGGAGATCATGGCTTTGATCTTATTGGGGGCAGTGATCATGGCCATTGGCGCAGAGGCCGGCGCGGCAGTCTAGCGGGCGCCGGGGATGACCCCGGGCACGGCCATGGTCCCGGAGGTACACATCCACCAAAGCATCATCTTTAAAGGCCTCTAGATGCTCTCCATGGGGGCCTTCGCCTTCAAAGCCTCCAAAAGACTCATCCTCCATATTGAAGTCGGTGAAGCTATAACCATAGCGGTGGTGGACCTCGTCGGCGACGGTGGGCCGAGGAGCGGCACGTGGGTAAGGGCCTCCATCCAAGGGAATGGCATCACGAGCTTGGCCTTGTGGACTCCGGCCCGGCAGCGGCCGAGCGTGATAAGACACTTGTGGCTCATCCATGGTGACTCACCTAGCACAAGCAATAAGGCAAAGCAAGTCAAAAGTTCAAGGCAATCAAAACAATCATACTAATAGAAGAGGAACACACTAGGCTTAGGACAATCAAAACCAATGCAAGACAAGAAGGCATAAGGTGGTGCACAAGGGAGTGGGTAGCTTGTGACTTGCAATACATAGGTAAGACTTAGGCACTCCAATTCTCCAACTTGTATGACTTAGGCAATTTAAGGACCCAATCCTCAAAACTTTGAATAACAAGAGTGATGAGAGAGGAAATTGGCTGCCATGTGGGCCGTGGGGTAGGAAACTTTGAAGTAGCAAAGAGAGGAAGGTGGGGAGACAAGCTTAGTGGCCCATGTTACCGAAGTGAAGTGGGAGAACCCTTGAGTTGTCTTTGAATTATTGTGGCTTAACCGAAATACTTCTCTTCTTCTTACTTTTTTTTTGTTTGAAGTGGGCCTTTGCCTTTTTCTTGGGCCTCTTTCCTTTCCTTTGGCTTTTTCTTTTTGTGTTTTGTGTTTAGGCCTTGGTTGGATGTAATGGCCTTGATTTGTATTGAGGAGAGGGGCCACAAATTTGAAGCTGATGTAGGGGCGGCAACAAGGGGGAAATGAGAGGGGACAATGCCACTTTTGTGTGTGTGACAAAACCTTAGAAGGGAGAAATGAGTTGTTTGTTTGCTACTTTAGTTTCCACCTTTTGAAGCCCACAAAGGGAAGCTTCCTAGCACTCTACCCAAGCAAGTCAACCAAAGAGTCAAGTTTGGAGTTTAACCCAAACAGCCTAAGCAAACCAAATTGTAAAAGAAGGAAAGTGCTTTTGACCTTTACCAAGAATAGAAGAGTCACATGCATGGGATAAGATTCAAAAGACTCTAGCAAGGAAGCATGAAGGGTGGCCGACCATGGAGGTAAGGTTGGTGGCGGCAAGGTGGTGGGTGGCGGCGGCGTGGTTGCCGACGGTGTGGTTGCCGGCGGCGGACGTGACTTTTTTGGCTTTTTGCGGCAGTTTTTGGAGAGGATGAATAATAAACCTTAACAAGCATAAAAAGAGAAAAAATTAGAGAAGAAATTGCACTTAACTCAGCCTTTGAGCTCTTATACCAGTTGATGTGAGTCAAGGCACCAAGGAGAGCCTTTCTTCACGGGGCAGGCTCGATCGTGGCTAGTAAGGCAAGCTTCTTCTCCTTAGGGCACCGATTGGTTCTTGAAGGCTCCTTGAGGATTGGTTGAAGGCGGAAGCAAGAGGGCGTCTTGGAGTGCCGAGATGGACAAGGGCCAACCGAGAAGAGCTAGTGGCTAGCCGAGGGGAGCAAGGGGCCAAGGGAACCTCTAGAGGAGGTTCATTGGCTGGTTTCTTGGAGAAGAAGATCGAGAGAGTGATTTGAGTAGAGTGTGTGAGATTGAGAGGAAGAGAGGAGAATGAGAAAGTTTGAGTTGATAGATAAATTGGAAGGCTTCGGGAGGTATTCCTCAACCCAAGATTGGATGTCCAATTCTAATATCTTCAACTAGTTACAAATGAACAACAAAGGAAGCTTAAATACTTAGGGCATTTCAGCCAACAAGGCTTGTGCCACTATTGGGCCTTGGGTTGAAGCCCATGTGCAAATGGCTCTTCACACCCAATAAGGCAAGTCTAATAACATAATGTAAATGACTAAAAAGGGAAAGGGGTTAAGAGCCTTGGAAAGGCTCGGATAGTTGCGGCCGCTAGGCCAGCCAGGGGGCGCGCGCCTATGAGTGTCATGGGGCCGATGCGCGCCCGGTGCCATCTTGGTCTTCATGTGTGACATGGTCACCAAAGTGACTAGGTGTGGTGGCGGTGGCTTGGCGAGGACAATGCTTGGCCACCATGGAGCCGAGGTGAGTGGCGGCCAACCAAGTGTTGGCATTGATGGAGGTTGGCATCCATCACGAGGCATCTTTTGGTACGTTTCTTGACTAAATTTGTGTAGTCCACATGGAGACTCATAGGAATCTTTGTGTGTCTCGCCACACCCTTAAAACACAAGCTACATCAGTCGTGGACCAAAGAGAGCACTTGTTTCATTCTAGGTGTGCCGTAGAGGATATCACCATTGGATTTGTTATTGATGGAGGAAGTTGTGCTAACTTGGTGAGCACACGAGTGGTTGACCATCTCAAGCTACCTACTACACCTCACTCGAAACCTTACTCGTTGCAATAGCTTTCGGATGGCAACGATGACAACTTCGTCACAACTCAATGCGTGATCAAATTCAGCCTAGGTGACTACCATGACGAGGTACTCTGTGATATCGTCAACATGGAATACACATACATGCTACTTGGTAGGCCTTGTCAATTCGATCGTCGGGCTAGCCATGATTGTTTCAAAAACCGCGATTCCTTTATGCACAAAGAGAAAAGGCGCTCGCTTATTCCATTCACGCCACAAGAGGTACGGGCGAACAAGGAGATTCATGAGAGGGAGTTGGATGAGAAGGCTGCCCAAGAGGCCAAGGAAATGGACAAACGATGGGCACAATCACTGACACCTTCGATGAGCAACGAGGCAACCGACCCCAAGGACACCAATCACAGTGGGCCCAAGACTGCTCTTTGCAGCCCCCGAGAGAAGATTATGGACCACATGTGATGCGAAAGTCCCCGTTGTCACGTTCGCAAGTGCCCTGGAATGCAACATAATCAAGCCAAGCGCCAAGCTTGCGTCTTGCAGTGCCTTAAAGGTTTCTTGAAGTGCCAAAGTGATGGCTTTTCTTCCGTGGATGCCGTGGAAATGAAGGGTGCACACCCTTTTGAATTGCACAAAATCCCGGAAGGAAATCGATTGGATATATACTCGAAAGAAATCGAGCGTAGCGACCAAAGAGATGGCCGTGAAGATCCAAGAGAGGATCTTGATTGACGATCAAAGAGATGATCATTTCTTAGGCTCAATGATATGAGCTTTGGAACTCAAATAGAGCAGTTTGATTGATAGAGAAAACCACAGCAAGATAGATGAGGCCTATAGCTTAAGCAAGGAGAAAACCTCAACTGTGATTAATTTAAGCAAATACACGTGCTTGTTTCAATGACAAATAACAAGTATTTAAAGACTAAAGCTAAGCTAAAAGATAGAAAATATCCTAAGTAAAACGGCGGGGTTTGACGTGCGGCCCATAACGCATGGAGCGCGCCCCATCAAGCCAAAATAACCAAAAACTGGAAACTTGCCAAAATTGTCTTTAAATATCCAAATAACCTCAAAACACATAAACAAGGAAACTTGAAGATATCGCGCTCCCCCTGCATGGGGCGCGTTCCATGGGCGACGCGCCACGGAGCGCACAACACAGCGAAGTGTCACGCGAACGACGTCACGCGGAGCGCGCGACACGCGACAGGGAGCGCGTGCCGCGACCTCCACGACTAAATAACCTCAAAACCCAAAAAACGTGACTACGGTCACGCCTAAGGGCGCGGGGGCATTGCCGAAGCTTGCGATGCACTTGGTGACCAGCGATTGGATTGCTTGGGAGATAGCTCATGCTCACGCTCTGGTCACGGGTCCGGGTATGCGGATGCTCAACTTGTCTTATTCGTCCTTCGCCGTCAAGGTGGAGGGTAGAGAGCCATCATTCTTCCCTTCTTGGCAGCGAAGCGTCCCCGCTTCATCCTCGTCATGCTCAAGGGGAGTGTAGGGAGACAATTCGGCCACATTGAAGCTTGGATGCGCGTCGTAGTCATCCGAGAGCTCAAGGCGATAGGCATTATCGCCGAGGCGCTCCAGGACCTTGAAGGGGCCATCTCCGCGGGCATCAAGCTTGTTGCGTCTCTTGGCTGGGAAACACTCGCGGCAAAGGTGGAGCCACACCATGTCCCCCGACCTCGAAGATCATGCGGCACCGACCGCGATCTACTTGCACCTTGTACTACGCCGTGCGGCGCCCTAGCTGCACTCTCGTCCGCTGGTGTAACGCTTGGATGAACTCCGCGCGCTGCATGCCCTTGACACTCTCCTTGTCCTTCATGGGGCACAGAGTCAAATCCAGTGGCGTGTGGGGGTTGAGGCCGTAGACAACCTCGAATGGCGTCATCTTCGTCGCCGAGTGCATGGACCTATTATTAGAAAATTCCACAAAAGGCAAACACTCTTCCAACCTGCGGAGGTTAGATTAACATAGTACGTAGTAAAGTGCCTAGGGTCCTATTGGTAACCTCTATTTGGCCGTCGGTTTGGGGATGATAGCTAGTAGAAATCAACAAGTGCGTCCCTAATTTCGACCACAAAGACTTCCAAAAGTAGCTCAAAAACCTAGTGTCACGATCCGAGATAATAGTCCTAGGAATTCCATGCAATTTCACAACATGCTCAAAAAATAAGCTAGCAACATCCGAAGCATTATGAGTCATCTTGCATGGAATAAAATGAGCCATCTTAGAAAATCTATCAACAACAACAAATATCGTGTCCCTCCCCTTCTTAGACATGGGCAACCCCGAAATAAAATCCATAGATATATCCTTCCAAGGGGTAGTAGGTATAGGTATGGGGTTGTACAATCCATGAGGAATCGATCTAGACTTCGCACTCTGACATGTCCCACAACTCACACAAAACCTAGTCACATGGTGAACCATCTTAGGCCAATAGAAATGTTCCTTAAGCGCGACGACAATCTTAGCTACTCCAAAATGTCCTCGGCCCTCATGTGCCTCTTGGATCAAAATCCTACAAATATAAGTCCTAGGGATGCATAGTTTTCCCTCCTTAAATAGGTAGCCATTAAAAATAAACTCACTAGACTCTCTCTTTTCAACACAAGAAAATTCTCAAGATTCACAAGAAAAGACAAAGAAGACTTAGCTTGACAATGGCTCTGATACCAGGTGATGCGAAAGTCCCCGTTGTCACGTTCGCAAGTGCCCTAGAATGCAACGTAGTCAAGCCAAGTGCCAAGCTTGCATCTCACAGTGCCTTCAAGGTTTCTTGAAGTGCCAAAGTGATGGCTTTTCTTCCGTGGATGCTGTGGAAACGAAGGGTGAACAAACTTGTTGAAATGCACAAATTCCTGGAAGGAAATCAGTTGGATAGATACTCGAAAGAGATCGTGCGTAGCAACCAAAGAGATGGCCGTGAAGATCCAAGAGAGGATCTTGATTGACGATCAAAGAGATGATCGTTTCTTAGGCTCAAAGATATGAGCTTTGGAACTCAAAGAGATGAGTTTGATTGATAGAGAAAACTACAACAAGATAGATGACGCCTATAGCTTAAGTAAGGAGAAAACCTCAACTTTGATTAACTTAAGCAAATAAACGTTCTTGTTTCAATGACAAATAACAAGTATTTAAAGACTAAAGCTAAGCTAAAAGATAGAAAATATCCTAAGCAAAACCGCGGGCTTGGACGTGCGGCTCATAACGCATGGAGCACGGCTCGTCAAGCCAAAATAACCAAAAACTGGAAACTTGCCAAAATTGTCTACAAATATCCAAATAACCTCAAAACACATAAACAAGGAAAGTTGAAGATATCGCGCTCCAAGGGGAGTGCGCTGCATGGGGCGCGAGCCACTGGCGACGCGCCAGGGAGTACGCAACACAAGGAAGTGTCACACGGGTGATGTCATGCGGAGCGCGCGACACATGCAACGCACGACAGGGAGCATGCGCCACGACCTCCTCGGCTAAATAACCTTAAAACCCAAAAACGTGACTGCGGTCACGCGGGCACGGGGACATTGCCGAAGCTTGCAATGCACCTGGTGACCAACGATTGGGTTGCTTGGGCGATAGCTCGTGCTCGCGCTCTGGTCACGGGTCCGGGTACGCGGATGCTCAACTTGTCTTCTTCGTCCTTCGCCGTCAAGGTGGAGGGTAGGGAGCTGTCATTCTCCCCTTCTTGGCAGCGAAGAGTCCCCGCTTCATCCTCGTCGTGGTCAGGGGGAGTGTAGGGAGACAAGTCGGCCACGCTGAAGCTTGGATGCGCGCCGTAGTCATCCGGGAGCTCAAGACGATAGGCATTGTCGCCGACCCGCTCCAGGACCTTGAAGGGGTCATCTCCGTGGGCATCAAGCTTGTTGTGTCTCTTGGCCGGGAAACGCTCGCGGTGAAGGTAGAGCCATACCATGTCGCCGGCCTTGAAGATCATGCGGCGCCGGCTGTGATCTACTTGCGCCTTGTACTGCGCCGTGCGGCGCCCTAGCCGCGCTCTCGTCCACTGGTGTAGCGCTTGGACGAACTCCACGCGCTGCATGCCCTTGATGCTCTTCGTGTCCTTCATGGGGCACAGCGTCAAATCCAACGGCGTGTGGGGGTTGAGGCCGTAGACAACCTCGAATGGCGTCATCTTCGTCGTCGTGTGCATGGACCTATTATTAGAAAATTCCACAAAAGGCAAACACTCTTCCCACCTGCGGAGGTTAGATTAACATAGTACATAGTAAAGTGCCTAGGGTCCTATTGGTAACCTCCATTTGGCTGTCGCTTTGGGGATGATAGCTAATAGAAAACAACAAGTGCGTCCCCAATTTCGACCACAAAGACTTCCAAAAGTAGCTCAAAAACCTAGTGTCACAATCCGAGATAATAGTCCTAGGAATTCCTCGCAATTTCACAACATGCTTAAAAAATAAGCTAGCAACATCTGAAGCATTATGAGTCATCTTACAAGGAATAAAATGAGCCATCTTAGAAAATCTATCAGCAACTACAAATATCGTGTCCCTCCCCTTCTTAGACATAGGCAACCCCGAAATAAAATCCATAGATATATCCTCCCAAGGGGTAGTAGGTATAGGTACGGGGTTGTACAATCCATGGGGGCTTGATCTAGACTTCGCTATCTGACATGTCCCACAACTCACACAAAACCTAGTCACATGGTGAACCATCTTAGGCCAATAGAAATGTTCCTTAAGCGCGGCGACAGTCTTAGCTACTCCCAAATGTCCTCGACCCTCATGTGCCTCTTAGATCAAAAGCCTACAAATAGAAGTCCTAGGGATGCATAGTTTTCCCTCCTTAAATAGGTAGCCATTATCCAAAATAAACCCACAAGACTCTCCCTTTTCAACGCAAGAAAATTTTCAAGATTCACAAGAGAAGACAAAGAAGACTTAGCTTGACAATGGCTCTGATACCAGGTGATGCGAAAGTCCCCGTTGTCACGTTCGCAAGTGCCCTGGAATGCAACGTAGTCAAGCCAAGCGCCAAGTGCCAAGCTTGTGTCTCACATTGCCTTCAAGGTTTCTTGAAGTGCCAAAGTGATGGCGTTTCTTCTGTGGATGCCGTGGAAACGAAGGGTGCATGCCCTTGTGTTAGATACTCGAAAGAGATCGAGCGTAGTGACCAAAGAGATGTTCGTGAAGATCCAAGAGAGGATCTTGATTTACGATCAAAGAGATGATCGTTTCTTGGGCTCAATGATACGAGCTTTGGAACTCTAAGAGATGAGTTTGATTGATAGAGAAAACCACAACAAGATAGATGACGCCTATAGCTTAAGCAAGGAGAAAACATCAACTTTGCTTAACTTACGCAAATAAACGTGCTTGTTTCAATGACAAATAACAAGTATTTAAAGACTAAAGCTAAGCTAAAAGATAGAAAATATCCTAAGTAAAACCGCGGGCTTGGACGTGCGGCCCATAATGCATGGAGCACGCCTCGTCAAGCCAAAATAACCAAAAACTAGAAACTTGCCAATATTGTCTACAAATATCCAAATAACCTCAAATCACATAAACAAGGAAATGTGAAGATATCGCGCTGCATGGGGCGCACCAGGGAGCACGCAACACATGGAAGTGTCACGCGAAGCGCGTGACACAGGCGACGCACGACAAAAAGTGTGCGCCGCGACCTCCTTGGCTAAATAACCTCAATACCCAAAAACGTGACTGCGATCACACCTAAGGGCGTGGGGGCATTGCCGAAGCTTGCGATGCACCTGGTGACCAGCGATTGGGTTGCTTGGGCGATAGCTCGTGCTCGCGCTCTGGTCACGTGTCTGGGTGCGCGGATGCTCAACTTGTCTTCTTCGTCCTTCGCCGTCAAGGTGGAGGGTAGGGAGCCAACAACATGGATGCCCCACAACAACCCATGGAGCCAAACATTAAGGGGGGTGCGAGGCGTGGTCATTGTTGATTGACCATGCGTTATGTCTCATGCTTTTAAAGGGAGAAATTTCTGCTTTTTGCAATTTTCTAAGACTTCTTTGTTGAATTATTATGACTTATATTCCTTGTCTACATACCCCAAGATTTGGGAGATTAGTTTGCATTTTGTGTCCCTTGTGTTTTGTAGGCTGCTCCTTTGTTCACCTACGAAGCCACCTATCCATTTGGCCCATGACCACCGTTTCAATACACTAATGGCTTTGTTGCAGCTACCTTGGACAACAAATGAGGGCGTTAAGGCCAAGGAGCGGCTTGATGTTGCGCACCATAGCCCTATGACGCCATAATCACCATCACACATGGCCTACGCTGACAAGGGACGGATAAGGAGGCCTTGGAACAAGAAAGACATGGCAAGGATGTGTTGGAAGGCTAGGAAACGCAAGCTTGATCCTATAGTCGCTAGTCATTAGCGTGGAGTAAAGAGGATACAATCCTATGATTATCATCTCTATGTGCACAACGAGATTATATGTTCTATACCCATGGCTGCACTTTATTCCTTTTGTGCTTCCTTACTTGTCGAATCGATGACAATTCAAAGCCAATTGGGAGAGAATGATGACTCATGGCATGCGTATGTTTGGAGGGACTTGAAGATGTTGATTCGAGGGCTCATGGAGGTCAAGAGGACCATGACTTGGTTGAACAAGCCACCTTAGCCACATCTTGGCTTACTCGCATGCAAGGGATGTTGCATGCTTATCCATACTTTCGATTTTTAAGACTTTCTATTAGTGGCAGCCTGTGAGGCTGAATGTTTTAGCTTTGCTACTTTTGGAATTTCGTAGCTACGCTATATTTAGTATTTCCTTTAAACTATTTTTAGACATAGGAGTAGCTTTAGAAGAGCTAGGGCCGGCCCTATAGGGGGTGTGCCATCACTCTTGAGTTTCTATCTTGTTTCTATATTTATACCTTTGTTTTATGTTAATGAAAGATAGATTGAATTTGAGAGTAACTTGGCTAAGTTACTTTGAAGATTGTTCTGTCCAAAACCTTCATCGTTTCCAGATATTAGTCCATCAAACAATCAAAAATTTCGTATTCCATAATCACACAAATCGGAGTTACATTCAACCGAAACCCTAATTTGCGACAACCTCTGCGATAGGATTTTGGAATCGCCATAACTTTGATTCCCTGATCCAAACATGCTAAATTTTGGAGGAGTTTAAGTAGAATTCTGGATCTTTAATCTCGTATTAAAATCACTCAATTTAGACATCAGATCAGAAAGTTATATTTCGCCAAAGACAAGACCAAAAACAGAGATCTCTTGCACGCCAAGGCGAGTTCTTTCCATCCAAGAACGTGACAACCAAGTGATTTCACATCAACAACTCTATCGACCATTGAATTATGGTGCAGAGTGTTCTGCTTCAAAATTAATTCTCATTGTAGGAATACTATTATAACAAATTCATAGTATGAGAAATTACAACAGAGACTCCTTAGTAGACACTTCCATTTACATCTTGAGTTCTCTTCAATCATTCGTGTAACTCAAATTTCATTGTAGGAATAATTTTGTTATGTCAGTTATATTTTCTTAGTTCAATTCAATAATATTTGAACCTACTAAATGAGTCGGTTTGTAGATTATAACTTGAAAATGGTCTGAGCGAAATACTTTATAATTTTGAGAAAAAATAGTTCTTCAATCATAAAATTTAAAATTTAGCAGAACCATGTGTTACTTGCTCTATTGGAATGTGTGTTTTTAGGCATGTCAATGGGGCGGGTTCGGGCTGGGGAGTGGTATCCCCGTCCCCATCCCCGTTTAGAAAAGCACTCCCTGTCCCCGTCCCCATCCCCACATGGGGAGCAAAAGTTGTCCCGTCCCCGTCCCCACCAAATCTATGTCCCCGTTAATTTTTCTCAATTAACATTTGTTTCGAGTCTTTCTGTGGAAATTCATGCGATTTCTCCACTTATAGTCAAACAAGTTTCCCATAAATGTCTCCATTTAACCACCACAAAATTTTTCTTACTCGTTTTTTTGTTATGTAGGATTCTTTAATTAATCTACATTGTCAAACAAAATACAACAATATAATAAGTGAGTTGAATTCAATAAAAACAAGTCCCAAAAATTTCATAAGACATGCGTAATAATACATATAAATGTATATTACACCATTTTTTTCAAATAAAAAAATCAATTACCAACTATAAATTATAAATATGAACAAAATACCGCAAGCTCCCGAATTCACCCATGAAAATTTCTCATGGGAAATCTCCCAAATGGAGATATTCATTGGGTAATCCCGTGGGAAAACTCAATGGACGATACCACGGGGATTACCAATGGAGATACTCGTGGAGATCCCCGACAGGGACGGGGACGGGGCGGGGAGTGGGGTGGGGGCCTCTATCCCCGTCCCCACGCGGGGAAGTGTTTTTTACCCCATCCCCATTTAAAATCCCCATCCCCGCCCCCACAACGGGGAATCCCCACGGATAATGGGGAATCCCCACGGATAATGGGGAATCCCCGCCTCATTGACATCCCTTTCATCCGTTTTATTGTTGTGTTTGATATGTTGGGAATCAGATTTAAGTGTCCATTTTGATCAATACAAAATTGAATCTTTTTAATCATCCAAGGAAATTTGCAGTCTATAGTTCGATAGATTTGGCTTCTTTGCATCATCAAATAATATGTACCTTATACAAGCAAACACTGATTCTCAACTTCTACAGATAAAGATATAGAACCCATGAAATCTCCATAGGAAGAAAACTCAAATGGAGTTCTGCCGATTATATTTTGTAGATTAAGACACATGATGTTCAGTCCAATTTTTTTTATTTGTAATCTTTTGTAATTTATTTATAATATTCATAGTTGATTTTAATTATGCTAATTGATTGATTAGTAATCTTTCGAATTGAATTGTATTTAAATAAGGAAGGCTTATTAATTGGTTTAGGATAGAAATCTTTATTATATAATTAAATTTATATAACAAATTTACAAAAAAAAAGAAATTGAATGTAGCAAATTGAATATGGGGGTGTCATGTGACATTAGTATTGTAATATCTCACTTAAATTAGAATGGCAATATGGTAATTTTATTTTGATAATAATAATAGTTATCAAATTTATTTTATTCTTTATAGAGGAATGATTTAAATTTTCATTAACTTAAGTTCAAAAAATATGTTAAGATAATTCTTGTACAAATTATCAATTGGGCTATAAATTTATAATAGCATAGTGTAGAAATAAATAAATAAGTATGAACCATGAATGTAGTTTTGAGAATTTTTAGACATTATAATAAAGGTTATAAGATTTATTACGTTATCCATGTAGGGATAAAATAATTCTAAATAGGTTATCTCTTTAAGTCATGAATTATTTAAATTATGTTAACTTATGTTAATATTAATTTAAATAAAATTATCGAGTTAACGTAACGTTTTAAATTAAGAATAATAAAATGTTAATTCAGGTATGGTTAAATTATGATATAATGTAACTTAAGCTTAGAATTAACTTAAATTAAAATTTTCATTCATCATAAATTTGGGTTAGAATGTATATATAAACTTTGGATAAGGTTATATATAAGTTTGAGAAATTTTCGTAATTTCGGTAAAGTGAAATAAGGGCATTTGTCCCACAAATGGAAATTTTGGGCAAAATGTGCAATTAGGCTAAAATAAGGGGAGGGGCGACTGTCATCTTCCTCTACCTTGGGCCGGCGAGCTTGAGCTCCATTTCCATGGTGTTTTACCCCAAAGTTTCACCCAAATCCACCCAATTAAATCATGGGCCAGAAAGATATACTAATCCCAAATCCAATCCCTCTAAAATCGGAATTTATAACAACCGCAAGTGATAGAATTTTGTAAAACAAACCGAACAGTCCGATAAACGAATTTTTGGATAGAAATCCAAAATTTGATCTCGTTTTTAGAACCGTTTGAGCTGAAATTCGCTAGATCTGAAAGTTATCTTCAAGAGCTGTAATTCCTCTGAAAATACCCCCTCACCCATGGTAGAATTTCAACCAATTTTGAGAGTTAGGTTTGGTTGCTTCTAGAAAAATTTGTGAGCTTCCAGGGTAACATTCTCCTTCGTTAGGGCATATTTAGTTACTATTCAAGTATCCAAATCTTCGTCTTGAAGTCACGAATCCAACGACACCAACCATGAGCCAATTGGTGGTCAAACGAGTCCGAATCGAGTCGTTCTTCGACGAGGTGTTGTTCGTGCAATCGATAAAGGCCGATTCTAATTTTTTTATTTAATTAATCACGATTAGTAATACTAATTGGGATTACATAGATATATATTTGGTTAATCTAATATTAGGAGTGTTAAAATTACATTAAACATATTTTAGGATATTATCTTAGATTGTAAAATGTTAATATGTAACATTACAATTGGATAATATGTTGAGATATATAATGTGATAAATAAATAAAATAAATAATTTATTTATGTGTAATATGATTATTCAGAATATACGATTAAAGGATTTTAGTATTGTATAAATAATCATTATAATGTGTAGCCTCGATAATTAATTTATTTAGACTTAAATAAATCCAATTAGAAACCGAGACAAGTATCGTTCAGTATCCGTCATTGAATAAATTATCTAATAATAATTTATTTTTGTGTGAATTGGGTACGTCTCGGAATCATCAGGAATCCAGTTCGTCGACTAGAATCGATCTTCTCTCGAACGTCGACATGTCATTTTCCGACAAAGCGACTTAAGGCAAGTGACGGTTTGCTCTTGCATGTATTCCATATTTTTCTTAATTGACATTTAATCAATTGTTTTAATTACGTTGGGATAAATATTATTAAATTGTGTTTGGGAACTTGTGTGATATATGGCGTGGATAAATATGAATTATATATTAGGTTGTATATATTGCTAGTGATGACCCTTATATATATTATTATTATAGAGTGCTAGTTGAACTTTGGTGTGGACTTGTATGCTTAGTTAGCACGAGTATTCGTAGGAACGCTATATATACCTCACGAGCTTTCGTTGTTTCTTTATAACTTGGTATTAGGAGAATTATTGCCCTAATACTTTTTTGTCATGACATACCCTTATTCGAATATAAGCGGTGGTGCACTTAGCTAATGTCGTTATTTGGGATTCGCCCCATGATATATATCTCGTTTCGTGGTTGATGTGGATTAAAAGCTTTAACATAAATGCACGTTTTGGAATTAAATAAGATAAGTGCCTTTTTGCACATAATTAATATACTTTGGGCGAGAAGTATAACATGGAAACCGCTCGGGCTCCTGTCTAAAGTAAGTCCCTTTTCCAATCTGAATTCGCATTATGCGGTGAGGTTGCATGGTTGAGGACCCAAATAGTCAAATGAGTCGTTTTTAAAATCTTGTGTGATAATTATTAATGTTTCCAAACAAATACATATAATTCCCATAAGACTCAGTTTCATTGGAGTCTTCTTTTGAATTATACCTTTTCTTACATTTCAGTGGAAGTATAGTAGTTACATGTTGTTTATCAAGTATCATTCGAGAAACAAGGGTAATAACTATATACGACTACATAGAACCTTTTCTTTCACACCCTTGCATAATCTTTCATTAGACTAACCAACCGTTCCTTTTCCTTGCATGGTTGGTTGGTGTCATCCGTCTCATACGGCACATCAGTCGTTGGTCTGAGATAATCCTGAAGTAACAAATCGAAGACGAAGGCTTGCAATTGAAGTTGTAATTCAAAGTAATATTTTGAAGTTGTTTAGTATTGATTTAGTTTCCTTAATAAATGTAATAGTTTATAATTTATAGATCACCTAGTTATGTATATAGGGTTAATACGAAGTCTTCCGCTATAATTTCATATTTTCTTGTAAAACTAGCCTCCTCAATTTATGAGAGGAAATTTAATTCACAAGTCTTCCGCTATTTACTCTTTGTTATTATTGTATTTAAGCATAATTGTTTAGATTAAAGCATAGATTGGCTTTGGACTTTTAAGTATGAGGTCACTGGCGTATGGCACTACCGACATAGGTCGGGAGTGTTACAATAATGGTATCAGAGCAACGGTTTTAAGATTCTTGGCCTATTGTTAGGTTTGAGAATTCCAAAGTTGTTTTCAAAATTATTTTCAATTTTTTTTATTTTTATAACGGAATTTCCAGAATTAAATTGTTAGTTATTAAATTTAAGGTTTAAAAATTTCTTAGAGTTTAGAAAATTTTAAAATGTAATAGTTTAGTTATTAAAACACTAATATTATTTTTGTAGTTGTTTTATAACAAGGATGGTATAAAGTCTTGAAATTAAGTTATTTTATAATTCTAAAAGTGTTGGGCTTTGGTAAGGGTATATACAGAAATGATAATTTCATTAGTCAAGAAACTAAATATATAAATATTTATTTTATTAAGTTAAATATATAAGGTTTTAAAATTATAATTTTATAAAATTTTATAATAAGTGATTTTCAAACTTCTACAAGCTTTGATTCCGTTACTAATTCCTTAGGTCCATTCATAAGAATATCTCTTATTCTTAGGATTTATGTCACAGATGTTGACATTTCTTCTACTTGCATTGTTCTCAAGTAAGAGGATAATACCGTCTTAAGAATAATTGTGGTGGTTTGTCAAATTAATATGAACTATTACCTTGGTCTCATTTACTTCCTATCATAACAGAGTTGTTATGACACAAGTTAGAAAATTCTAAATTTGGCGATATGGTTCATCAACAGATGGTGAATACTAGATCTTCCAACCGAGTGGCCAATGAAGGTCCCAGTAATGCTTCCCGAATCCAACTGAGAAGTGCTGCTCAACAAGGGGATGACGTGAGATCTGGCTCGTATAACAACAACCTACTACCACGAGCAAATGTCCAACATGAACAAGTGGATCCTCAAGTTGAGGAAGAAGTTCCACTTAATCCACCTCTTACCGTGATTGTGTTGGATGTTGTTGTCATAGGACAGATAGTGAGACAAGTTGTTGAGATAATGACAACCCAAGGAGTATCGCAAGCTCAAGCGGCTCTCGTTCCTCAAGTTGCACCTAATATTGGGGAACATGAAGATCATGTACCTCCAGTTCATCCAGAGGGAAATAGAGGGAACTACAACCGAGAGTTGAAGATGATCAATTCAGTGCGCCCTGATAGCTACGATGGAACCGGGGAACCAGTCAAGGTTGCATATTGGTTCTCTCACATGGAGCGGCTGTTCTGGAACGCTGTTTGCATTGAGGCTGAACATGTACACATAGCTTCGTTGCATATAAAAGACGGAGCTAGTGAGTGGTGGGAAGGAACTAGATTGGATGACCATCCAAATCTGAATTGGGCAATGTTTAAGGCAAACCTCACTAATCGGTTTGTCTCCCGTACTACGAGAGAAGAAAAGCTGAAAGAATTCCTCTACCTATAGACGAAGGGATTGAAGGTGACCGAGCTAACTGCAAAGTTCAATCATTTGCTACATTATGCTAGTTCTGAGGTGCACTCTGAGAAGCAGAAGATTTGGTACTTCCATGGATGGATGAGCCCAGAAATCAAACCTCTGATGGTGCGTCACGGTTGCTCTACTTTGGAGCATTATGTGGATGCATCATACATTATAGAGGTTACATTGGATGAATCCACCAGGAAGCTAGAGGAGAGAATAAGGCAAAAGGTGGGCAACAAGGTCGGAAGTTTAATGGATTTAAGCGGTCAGCATCTCCTACCAAGTTTGAGAAGTCTGGTCGTTCCAAGACCGATACAACTCAGTCTGACTCCACCAAAGGCTTAGAATGGAGTGGTGGTACTATTCAATGCCACAAATGTGGTGAAGCTGGGCATAAGAGTTTCTGATACGTGACAAGCTCCCTTTGCCACGATTAATGTTTGGTCCCATCTTGGAGACAAGATCTGGGTTCCTTCGCCTTTTGAAACTCAACCAAGAACTCAAATTCATTTAGGGAAAACTAGATGAAAGGAAGAACACAAGAAATTCAATTGCAAATACGAACGAAAGAAATCATAAATTGTTTGGGGATCAGAAACACACAAGCACCTAGCCAAATGCTTATGTCTTCAAATCTCACAGCTAATGAGAAAGAAAGGCACTTATATAGTATTAAGGTACTAACATAAAAACCCTAGAGGCGTAAAATTATAAAAATCTCGTCTAAAATTAAATCCGGAAAAAGTTTGGAAAAATCCCCGACCGCATAGCCGTGCACTTGACCGCACGGCCGGTGCGTTGCTCTCGAATTTTCAAAAATATAGAACAGCACGGCCGTGCACTTGACCGCACGGCCGTGCATTTTACCGCATAGCCGGTGCATTGCTCTCGAAGTGAGCACAACACTAAATTAAATCGCACAACCGTGCACTGTTGCTAGAAGGTCGTGGCGTCTCTTTCGGAAAGCAGGGTGACAAGTCATTGCTCCCAAGGCTCATATATGGTGGTGGCCAAGCATCGTATGAGTCTGGTTGTCGCCTCCTTCATCTTCCGAGCCTGAGCCATTATGAGAGGGCCATGTGTTGGAACTCGAATCATCTTCTCGACGTCCTTCGTAGTCATTACGGGTGGGTGTCATCATTCTCTTCTTCTTGAACTCGAATCATCATCGATTCGTCATCAGAGTAGTCATCAGCAATAAAGGGAGAAAGATTGGCGATGCTGAAGGTGGAATGGACATCATAGTCACCGGGAAGCTCCAGACGGTAAGCGTTGTCCCCAAAGCGTTGAAGAACCCGAAAAGGACCATCCCCTCTAGCATACAGGTTGGACTTCCGCTTGTGGGGGAACCTCTCCTTCCGCAAGTGCAACCACACCAAGTCACCGTCTTCAAAAATCACCTTTTCCTTGCCCTTGTCCGCCTGGCGCTTGTATTGCTCTGCACATCTCTCCAGCTTCACCCTAGTTCGCTCATGGAGCGCTCTCACAAACTCAACCCACTTTAAGGCATCAAAGTGCTCCTTCTCCTTCATGGGCTGGGGCGTGAGATCCATCACGGTGTGAGGGTTGCATCCATAGACAACTTCAAAAGGAGTCATCTTCGTTGCAGAGTGAACGGACCTGTTATATGCAAACTCCACAAAGAGCAAACAATCTTCCCACTTTCGGAGGTTAGACTTAAGCATAATACGAAGTAAAGTACCCAAAGTCCGATTAGTTACCTCCGTCTGGCCGTCTGGTTGAGGATGATAAGAAGTAGAGAATAATAGCTTAGTCCCCAACTTAGACCATAAGGTCTTCTAAAAACAACTCAAAAACCTAGCATCACGATCAGAAACAGTAGTGTAACTGTGCAAGGCACACCATGCAATCTAACTATCTCATTAAAGAAAAGGTCAGCTACATGCATTACATCATCAATCTTATGGCATGCTATGAAATGAGCCATCTGAGAAAACCTATCGACTATAACAAATATAGAATCTCTCCCCTTCTTTGGCAATCCCACAATGAAGTCCATCGAAATGTCCTCCCATGGGGTTGTAGGGAGGGGGAGAGGGGTATACAATCCATGGGGGTTCAACTTAGACTTAGCTTTCAAATAAAGCACACAAAAGTTGCAAAAGCGCAACACATAATGACTCATCTTTGGACAAAAGAAATGTTCTTGTAAAGCATGCAAAGTCTTAGTAACTCCGAAATGGCCTCCAAGGCCTCCCTCACGGGCCTCCTGCACTAACAACCTACGTATAGATGAGCTAGGAATACATAATTTTTTTAGACATAAACAGGTAGCCATCATCCACATAAAAGTTGTTCAAGGCTCCCGAGGTCAAGCAATGATCATAAATATCCTTAAGGAACACATCAAGCGCATAAAGCTCCTTAATCAAAACAAAACCAAGTAACCTAGCATCCAATTGGTTCAAGAGAACATACCTGCGAGAAATGGCATCAACAACCACATTCTCCTTTCCCTTTTTATGTTTAACAACGTAGGGGAACGCCTCTATGAACTCTACCCATCTGACATGTCGCCTACTAAGCTTGTTTTGCCCCTTCAAGTACTTCAACGCCTCATGATCAGAGTGGATGACAAACTATTTGGGCCAAAGGTAATGTTGCCAAGTTCTCAATACCCGAATAAGAGCATAGAGTTCTTTATCATACGTGGGGTAGTTCAGCTCGGCATCGGTGAGCTTCTCACTGAAGTAAGCAATTGGGCGCCCTTCTTGGAGGAGGACACCTCCAATCCCAATCCCAGAAGCATCGCACTCCACTTTAAATGTCTTTGTAAAGTCCGGAAGTTGCAATAATGGGGCACGACAGAGGCGATCTTAGAGATCACAAAAGGTGTCCTCATGGGACTGTTTCCACACAAATGGTGTTGTCTTCTTGGTAAGCTCAGTCAATAGGGTTGCAATGGAGCTGAAGTCGCGCACAAAATGCCGATAAAATCCAGCAAGACCAAGGAAAGAGCGCACCATTGTGGGGGTAGTAAGCACAAACCAAAAGAGCCCAAGAGTTCACACTCAATGCAAGGGAGGCCAAGGGGGAAGCATTAAGTGGATGAAATTAAGCCATTTTTCTTATAAATCTGATGATCCTATCAAAGAGGAGACTCTTCCCTTCTTCAACATTGAATCCAAGCCAATTGAAGAGTCATCCAAGTCATCCATCTTCAATGTCGAGCAACCGAAGAGACTTTTTTCTTTGTTTTTGTTTTCCTATATATTTGGCTTTGTTCTACCATTGTAAGCAGGTCAATTTGATTAAAAAAGAAGCCTAAAACTGAGTGTTTTATGAAAGAATTTCTCTTGTTTGCTCGTGAGTCATATCGAGTGTGTTCGTGTGTAATATCGAAAAAACCGATCTTGTTTCAAGAGTGAGTCATATCTCTTGAATCTTGATCTCTCCTAAACTTGAGTGGTGAGTCATATCCACAAGATTGTTAGGTGCTTATCCCTCCACCAATCCAACTCACCCATCCTCAAGTCCATCACCATTACGAGCCATCCCAAACTCCACTTGCACCATTGCAGATTTCCATCCCGGATCTTTCGACAGCATCTCAGTATAACTGGAATATCTTTTTATTCCCCACCCGGAAAATTATCAAATTTTGAGGGAATAAACTAGACTTCCAGATCTAACTCTGGGCTGTGGAATCACTCCATTCCAATCTCAGACGAGCGAGAACGAGCCAGTTGAAGTCAGGCCTGTTTTCTGGGCTTTGGGTTGACGATTGCTTGAAGATCTTTCGAGCCTTTCCTTGCACCGCGTCATCCTCGATCCTTGATATACATCATTTGGTATCAGAGCCACGCAAGGAGGTTTCGAAAGGAGTCATGTATCACCCCGACCCCTGGACGAACGTTGAGGAGATGATCCGCCAATATATTTCACAACAGAAAGTACAACTCAAAGGAGATGAATCGCCTAAGGAAGAAGTGTGTGAATCTTCCAGTGGAATTGTTGTTGAAAAGCAAGTGCTTGATGATGAGCCAACTCCGAGAGTTGTGGAGGAGAATCCACAACCAATGGGAGAGGAGGTCGAGTCCACTATCCCAGAATCACTTGTCAAGACTACCCGTGCCATGGAGGAAATGGGAGACATGTCATCTCTCGTACCTCTTAATAAGAAATTTTTTATTTATCATTTGGATTCGAGGACGAATCCTCTTAAAGGAGGAGATGATGATGTGACTATGGGAATCGTCATTTTTGAAGAAGGCCAAAAACTTGTCCCAAAGAAATGGTTCGAAACTTGGAAGGTGTCAAAACCGAAGAATCTGTCGAATCGACACATTCTCAGTATTCTGGCCATAACCGGAGTTACGAAAGTCCAATGGAGGCCCATGAATAGTAGTTGGAAATCTAAGGAAAATATCTACAACTATCATGTTAAGGTCTTCCTCAAAGTCTGGCCAACGAAACCGAGAAAACGTTATCTTTTCAACAGTCCAGCAGAAGAGCCCAAGAGTTCACACTCAATGCAAGGGAGGCCAAAGGGGAAGCATTAAGTGGACGAAATTAAGCCAATTTTTTTATAACTCTGATGCTCCTAATAAAGAGGAGACTCTTCGCTTCTTCAACTCAGCAAAGGAGCCAATTGAAGAGTCATCCAAGTCATCCATCTTCAATGTCGAGCAACCGAAGAGACTTTTTTCTTTGTTTTTGTTTTCCTATATATTTGGCTTTGTTCTACCATTGTAAGCATGTCAATTTGATTAAAAAAGAAGCCTAAAACTGAGTGTTTATGATAGAATTTCTCTTGTTTGCTCGTGAGTCATATCGAGTGTGTTCGTGTATAATATCGAACAAACCGATCTTGTTTCAAGAGTGAATCATATCTCTTGAATCTTGATCTCTCCTAAACTTGAGTGGTGAGTCATATCCACAAGAGTGTTAGGTGCTTATCCCTCCACCAATCCAACTCATCCATCCTCAAGTCCATCACCATTACGAGCCATCCCAAACTTCACTTGCACCATTGCAGATTTCCATCCCGGATCTTTCGACAGCATCTCAGTAGAACTGGAATATCGTTTTATTCCCCACCCGGAAGATTCTCAAATTTTGAGGGAATAAACTAGACTTCCATATCTAACTCTGGGCTTTGGAATCACTCCATTCTGATCTCAGACGAGCGAGAACGAGCCAGTTGAAGTCAGGCCTGTTTTATGGGCTTTGGGTTGACGATTGCTTGAAGATCTTTCGAGCCTTTCCTTGCACCGCGTCATCCTCGATCCTTGATTCACATCACATCTCCAATGTCCTGGACCTCCAGAATGTCACGGATATCCAAATTGATGCCCCTAGAAATGCAACTTGAAGGACTTCAGGGCCAGGGTGGATTCCGACCTTGTACATCAGGTCCTCGAGCTCGTTAAAGAACTCAATAGGAGAACGGGTGCCCTAACGGCATGTAGCCACTCGATTCTGCATGAGCTGCTTGTAATTGGGGGGAACGTATGGCTTCCAAATAAGGTACTTTAGTTGAAACCAGGTCTCAACAGGGGGTTGATAACGGTGGGCGTGCTCTTCACAAGTCCGTTGCCACCAAGCACGAGCATAGGTGGTAAAGTGAATAGTAACGACCTGAACCCTCTCATGCTCAGGGTAGTTGCAATGATCCAACACATATCTAGTGTTGTACTCCCACTCAATGTAAGCCGCTAGATCACTTAAACCTACAAAAGGTTCAATTTTAACTTTAATATCACGGCGAGGAGCATTACCTTGGCGACCACGAGGAAGATGGTTGTTGTTGAATTCCTTAGGTTTTGATGGTAATAAACATTCAACTAATCTGGGTACTAAGTGTTTCAGGAACAAAGACGGTTATCTCAGGGAACCATTGCAACAAAGGATCGCAGAGGGAACAAAGCTCTGTTCATGTGCTTTGTTACCTCTCAAGGAACAATAGTGACGAACAAGATCAAAGCTGCGAATGGAAGGAAGAAATCCAGCGTGACGATTATGGAAACAAATCACGGAGAATCACGCGGTCAAAGGATAGGATTTCGGCTGGAAGGATCTCGCCGAAAAAAAGATTTGGAGAGAGAATCCGAATGTGTTATCTTAGGAAAACTTTCCTAAGATAATATATTTGGAGAGAGAAGAATCTTATCTTAATCCGTTAATGTTATCTTAGGAATTATTTCCTTAGATAATATTAGTTGTTAAGATAATATTCTTCAAATCAATTAATATCATCTTGTTACCAAGTTTAGGAAGATAGGATTATCTTGTTATGATTAGGGTTTGGTCGAGTTGTATTTATATGGGAATGTGGGATTCATTTCTAGGTAACCACGACGAGGAAAAAGAAGAACTGAGAGCGTTCAGTTGAGAAGAAAAAGAGAGTGAAGTGTTTGTAAGTCTTTGAGGGTTGAGTTCGATTCATCGTTGTAGAAGAGGTTTCAAATCTAGGTGGGAAGTCTAGAGGTTGAAGTCCAGGATACAAGTGTAATCGAACAAGAAATCAATAAGACAAGTAGACGCTTCAAAATCCTCTCAAGCGGAAGCTTGAAGGTAGTGGTTTTTCCTTGAGAAACTAGTTTTGCCAATCAGGGTTTCCACTATATATCGTGAGTTCGTTCATTATCTTTCTTGCTGTTTTTAATCCGCTGTGCCTTCTGTGGGAACAAAGCCTTTGTTCCCTCATACGTAACTCTAACGATCCAACAATTGGTATCAGAGCCTGATGCTCTAGATTGTTTTCGTTATAGAATTTGCAGGAAAGATGTCGTCGTCAAGCAATGCAATCGGTGATTCATTCTGGAAGCCACCAATTCTGAAGGCCGGTGAGTATGACTGATGGGTGGAACAAATTGAGTCTCATATCTGTTCCCTAGATGGACAGATCTGAAGAGTCATTGAAGTCGGACCTTTGGATATCAAAAATGAGAAAGATGAGACAAAGCCAAAGCCAAAGGTCGACTACACCGATGATGACTGGAAGAAGTTGGAGAAGAACAACAGGGCTAAGAAGATCCTTCACATGGCTCTTCTTCCCTCCGATCTCAAGAAAATCATGAGTTATAAGACTGCAAAGGAGATCTGGGATGCCTTGAAGCGCCTTCATCAAGGAAATGAAGATACAAAGAAAAACAACATTCTCTCCCTGATGAAGGAGTACGATCAAATTTCTCAAGGAGAGAATGAGCACATTCAAGAGTTCTACTCCAGGTTCCAGGGGATCGTTGGTCAGCTTCAGTTCCTTGGTGAAGCAATGCCAGACTGGAAGCTGACTCACCACTTCATGCAAGGCCTCAACTCTCAGTGGGACGCAATTGCTCCCGCTTTGTACTCCCAAACTGACGTCAAGTCTCTCACCATGGAAGAGGTTGTTGCCAAGCTTGAAAGCAACGCATCTGTATACAACCACAAGATGAACAAAAAGGGAGAAGAGAAGGCTCAAAGCATTGCCTTGAAGGTTGAACGTGCCTTTGACCTATCTCAAGTTGAAGACGAAGATGAGGACGGTGATGAAGATGTGACTCTCATCACTAGAGCTATGAAGAAAATATGGTCTCAAAACAAGGGCACACAGAGTTCCTCCAAAGGGAACAAAGACATGAAGGATGTCGTTTGTTACCACTGCCAACACAAGGGACATTTTGCCAATAACTGCTTCAAGAAAAAGGCTGGTCACCCTCAGGGTCGTGAAGGGAAGCAAGCAATGGTCGTAACGTGGGGTGATTATGACTCAGATGATGAAGATTCGTCACGCTCTAGGGATCTCTGCTTGATGGCCATAGAAGACCAAGACAAATCAAAAGGCGGCATACAGGGAACTAAGGTAAGTGAATCTGAACTCATCTCAAGCTTGAAAAGTAAATCAAAAGAAAGCTTGATATCTTTTATTAAGAAACTTGTTCATGAGAATAGTCTTTTCAGTGAGCAAATTGAAGAAAAGGATGAATCGATCTCAAGTTTGATCGAAGAAAATCAGGGTTGGGCACACAAAGTGCTCGAGCTTGAGAAAGGTTCATATTTTCCTTCAAGTTCATGTGTCGAATGTCCTAAGCTCGCTGAGAAGATTACGTCTCTTGAGTCCTCTATCTCCTCACTTGAGTCCGAGTCTTTAATGTTAAAACTTGGAAATGCAAAACTGTCTAGTGATCTAACCAAACTCAGTGAGGAACAAAAGGACAAGCCAAAAGGTATTGTCTTTGTTGCAGCCAAGAATGAAAAGAAGACGGAGTCAAAGGAAGTACCTCGCTTTGGGATTGGCTATCAACCAAAACCTCTTGTTGATGGTACCAAGCAAAAAGGCTCTAAAGTCGAAGGAAAGCAGTCTGTAAAAGAAAAAGGGGAAAGTTCCTCCGGAGGGAACAAAGGCAAAAACTGTTCAAACTCGACTGAGGAGGGAAAAGCTTGGTACCATGGACAGAAGGCTCATGCCATCTGGTTGAAGAAATCTCAAAGCGGTAAGTCCAAAAATATTGATTTTCATTCAAGGATTGCTAACAAAACAATTTGGCCTGGACAGAGCAAGTATGTTGATCTAAAGTGTCAAAGAGTATGTTGGTATTGTGGGCACTCTGGTCACTACAAACAAGGAGTGCCTCCTGAAGAAACACAATGAGGAACTTGCTCGAACCACTAGGGAGAAAATGAATGCTAAACCTCCAGAAATCAAATATGTTGCTCCCACACCCAGAAAGCATAAGCTTGTCTGGGTTCGCAAGAACTAACTCTTTCTGTGCAGGATAAAGTGAGGAAAGTTCCCGGTATTTCACTCGTATTAAGTTCAGTTACCTGACAGGGAACAAAGCGAGTCTCACCTCACTTCTGCAGGAATGTTTGAGACTCAAAGGCCTGGTGACAAAGGTAAAAGAAATGGATATGTGGATAAGGACTTAATGACTGAAGTGTTCCGTGTTTGTACACTCAGGTACCATGTACATCGAGATAAGGCATCACTATGGCGAGAAAGATTGGCATCCAAGGAATTTCGTGGAACAAAGAATAAGAACGCCAATTTTCTCATTAGGGCACTAATTGGGGAACTCTACATTCAGTTTCATACGGAGCCTGGTTTGTTCCCTTAACCTTATGTCTATCGTGTGTTCCCTCGATGATTGGCTAAATTACATGGTAAAGTGTGAAAGGTTAATCATCATGTCTTGATCTGCATTCATTCTCTTGATCATTTGTTGAATGCCTTGCTTAGACTCATGCTAATACTTCACTTATGTGCAAAATCTCATGCATGATTCTCTATGCTATCTTGTTAATACATGATTCAGCTTTCTTTCGGCCTAAAAGAGTCAACTTGATGCATTGATCCCTCATTATAAGCCCAAATGATTGTTGACTCTACAGCTTACCTTAGCCATCATGCTTGATGCTTCCTATGAGCCCCTCTAATCATCCACATCTGGGAGCCTCTCATTCATGATTAAACATTATTAAAAATTCTCGTATATGTTTATGTGTGATGTTCTTTGTACCCTCTTTGGTAACATTACCCCCGCATCACACTCCTCTATTTTTTTCGGAAAGTCGAGAATACGAATTGTCGCCTCTGTGGTTTGTGGCTGGGATTTGACAGGTATGATGTGTAATGATGGCTTGCAACTGCTTGAGAAGTGTTCGTGCATAAAAGGTGATGTGGTGGTTGCGTGATGGTTGTTGCGCTTGAGATTTTGTGGGCTTTGATGGATTTGGACAGAATCTTTTACAAGATCTATTTTTGGAAGATATCTTATTGGTTGTGATCTTGGAAAAAGAAGGAAAGAGAAGGATTTGGAGTAATACCCTTTGCACTTGAAAAGATATGGAGAATGATTCTCGTGGTTACTCCCCTCCTACCTATATGGCGACTTCAGCAAAGTTACCTTATCGCTCCCTTGTACTGTTCCAAAAAAAAAAAAAAATGCCATGGTACACAAAGAGGCGACCAATGGATCCATCTTCTACTGGTGGCTGGAGGCTTGTAACCTACACAAGGAGTAGTTTGTGTTACAAGAAGGTGTTGGTTGGGTCAAGGTTAGACGTGAGATGGAAGCTGGTGTGGAGGAAGAAGAGTCTGAAGGTGCAGACTCTGAGGGGGAACAAAAGGTGGAATCTGATTTGAGGAATGACCGTGAGAAGTTTGTCTCGCGCAATATCTCTGTTGGCAGAACAACAAAGGCGTCTTACGGAGTAAGTGAATGCCTAAATTGCTATTCATATTTCAGCTCCCTCTGTAGGCACCAGTGGTGCTTGATTCGTCTTTCTCTGGCTAACCAATCCCTCTTTTGTTCCCAGCACATCTTCCCCTACTACTTTGCTTTTCTTTGCTTCTGTTTCATGTATTTGCAATGATTGGCATGTTAATCATATGTGTTACATGTGCTCATTTTGTTGTTGTCCTTACATGCAGTCTATGTTTGTGCGTTTCAATCTAATGCAAAATGAGTTATTTTGCTTATCATGCTGTGGTCTTTTTCTCTCTATCTCTTTACTTATGTTTTTGATGATGCCAAAATGGGGAAAATGACAGGTAGCTTAATTTGGTTAAGGGGGAACAGAACATGGTTTCATATGTTGCTGAGTTGAGGGGGAACTAATACTGCCTTAGTGGGAAGACTTTCTCTCCATAACTGTCTTTATCTCATACGTGTATGCTTTATTGTCAAGGGTGTTTGTCACCATCAAAAAGGGGGAATTTGTTGAATTCCTTAGGTTTTGATGGTAACAAACATTCAACTAATCTGGGTACTAAGTGTTTCAGGAACAAAGACAGTTATCTCAGGGAACCATTGCAGCAAAGGATCGCAGAGGGAACAAAGCTCTGTTCATGTGCTTTGTTACCTCTCAAGGAACAATAGTGACGAACAAGATCAAAGCTGCGAATGGAAGGAAGAAATCCAGCGTGACGATTATGGAAACAAATCACGGAGAATCACGTGGTCAAAGGATAGGATTTCGGCTGGAAGGATCTCGCCGAAAAGAAGATTTGGAGAGAGAATCCGAATGTGTTATCTTAGGAAAACTTTCCTAAGATAATATATTTGGAGAGAGAAGAATCTTATCTTAATCCGTTAATGTTATCTTAGGAATTATTTCCTTAGATAATATTAGTTGTTAAGATAATATTCTTCAAATCAATTAATATCATCTTGTTACCAAGTTTAGGAAGATAGGATTATCTTGTTATGATTAGGGTTTGGTCGAGTTGTATTTATATGGGAATGTGGGATTCATTTCTAGGTAACCACGACGAGGAAAAAGAAGAACTGAGAGCGTTCAGTTGAGAAGAAAAAGAGAGTGAAGTGTTTGTAAGTCTTTGAGGGTTGAGTTCGATTCATCGTTGTAGAAGAGGTTTCAAATCTAGGTGGGAAGTCTAGAGGTTGAAGTCCAGGATACAAGTGTAATCGAACAAGAAATCAATAAGACAAATAGATGCTTCAAAATCCTCTCAAGCGAAAGCTTGAAGGTAGTGGTTTTTCCTTGAGAAGCTAGTTTTGCCAATCAGGGTTTCCACTATATATCGTGAGTTCGTTCATTATCTTTCTTGATGTTTTTAATCCGCTGTGCCTTCCGTGGGAACAAAGCCTTTGTTCCCTCATACGTAACTCTAACGATCCAAAAGTTGTCAAGACCAACGATCTCATCACCGGGTTTCGGATCACCATAATAGTTTGCAATGTTCGGATGCCAAGGGGGTTGGGGTTCATGGCGAGGCAAATCATCAAAAGCCTCAAAGAAGGGAGCATCAGTCCGTGGAACCGGGCACAGGGCTGCCCGAGTGGTACCGGTGAGGCGGTGGATGGAAGGCAGCGGCGCTGGTGCCTGCGGAGTGTTGGGGATCATCATAGAGCGGCGCAACGTGCTCATTGTGTACACTCCGCGGAGTAGAACGGGTGCCCTCGGGGCGCTGGCTATCCCCAAGTTTTGCCACCTCCTTTCTAATGTCAGCTGATATGGACTGCAAGTTAAGCTTCAGATGAGCATCCATGGTTTCTATAATGAAAGCCTTGGTGTCGTCATTAAGGCTTGAAGTTGCCTCCAGAAATTCCATTGTCCTTAGACATGGTACCTAGACAAAAAAGGGAAAAGGAGCAGGACGCAGCAAAGGAGCAAAAAACCAACAAAATGGACAAACCTTGCCAAGCAAGCACAAATGTCCAATTCAGCAAATAAGAAGGCTCTAAGGCAATCCTAAAAGCTGGTTAAAGGGCGATAGAATTGCAAGAAGAACAAGTACATGCCAATGTTAAGCCTTCAAATTGAAAAGTGCAATGAAGTTCACCAACTAAAAGCAAGAAATATAACTAGCAGGGAAGAAACCACAACTAATTGCAACAAGCAAGGGAGTTGAAGAATTAGCAATATCTACCACTAATTTTTTTTAACGTTGAAGTCTTGGCTCACTTTGTAGCTGACTTTGTTTGTTGCGTTGCTGTTTTTTTTTTTGTAGTGGAAGTATTGGCTCACTTTGTAGATGACTCGTTTTTTTATACTAGAGATGCAAAGAGTGCAAGAGCAAGAAAGTAGTGCAACTAACAACTAGAATAATTCAAGAAAATAGTGTAAAGCAATTGAACAATTCAACAAAAAGAATTAACAAAAACAAAAACTTAAACTAATATGCAATCCTAGAAAATAAGGGTAGAAATTAAGGTTATCTAAAATAGGATGGGAAAGTTGGAAATTGGGTAAAGAGGGGAAAAAAGAGCGGCCGACTGTCGAACGATAAGGTGTACAGGGACGGGAAAGTGCAACTTGCAAATGGTGAATTGCAAAGGAATGGGTAGTGGTGTTGGTGAAAATCGGGGGTGGGAATGAAATTAGGGGGTGGGGGATGACGTAAAGAATAGGGTGGAAATGAAATGGAGGGGTGGGGGATGACATAGGCAAAGTAGGAGAGGGTAGTTGGCACACGTGGGAGGTGGTGGTGGAATGGTTGGTTCTAGGGTGTGAACGAAAAACAACTAAACTAGATCCTAAATGCTGAAAAGAAACAGATTGAAACTTGCAAAACAAAGGAAATTTTGCTTCAAAACGCTGGGAATCTGATACCACTTGATATGTGACAAACTTTCTTTGCCACGATTGATGTTTGGTCTTGTCTTGGAGAAAATATCTGGGTTCCTTCGCCTTTCGAAACTCAACCAAGAACTCAAATTCAATTAGGGAAGAACTAGATGAAAGGAAGAACACAAGAAATTCAATTGCAAATACGAACGAAAGAAATCACAAATTGTTTGGGGATGAGAAACACACAAGCACCTAGCCAGATGCTTATGTCTTCAAATCTCACTGCTAATGGGAATAAAAGGCACTTATTGTAATACCCCTCATTTTTAGTAAGGGTATTTGGGTAATTTACTCAACCCTCGTTCTGTGATCGTATCGTTTTTGAAGAAGTTTGGATTTCTGTATCATGTTTGAGCTCTGTAATATTTTCCTGAGTGGAATAAAATACATTCGACGTATTTTTCGGGGTTTAGAATATTTGTTTGGGTACAAATATATTTAATCCGGGGTTTAAAACCCACGCCAAACCTTTCCCCGGGCAAACATACGCGGAAAAGGCATTTCCGTGACCGCGGTAGTACCCACCGCGACCGCGGAAAAATGGGTTTCAGAAGGGCTGGGCACATAAATTTTCCGCGACCGCGGATAAAGTTCCGCGACCGCGGAAAACTCCAACACGCCAACGTCGCGTCGTCTGACTCCTCGCCGTTCGCACCATCGTTGATCTTCTGGCTCGCCGTTGATCCGGGCTGGGGGAGATCCTTCCTTGGCCTATAAAAGGGGGTCGGATTGAGGGTTGAAAGCCACACCGAAATCACTCTCTCCCTCTCAGATTCTCTGTCGTTTTCTTGTTCGCCGGAGGTCGAAGCTCTCGCCGGAAATCTTCAAGCTTTCGCCGGAGCTCTCGTTGGAGGCGGTGGTGCTCTCAAGGTGGTGCATTGGAGGTGCAAGGTGCCCCGGAGTCAAACCCCACCCGAATCGAGCCCCGTCACGTCGCCCCCGGTGAGATTTCTCCCATTCTGAGTCGCCGGAGTTCATGTCCGCGACCGCGGACATGAACTGCCGCGACCGCGGCTGTGACATAGGCGACCGCATTTGCGGCCGCTGTCATCTGTGCTCGCGAACACTCGTCCTCGACGACCGCGACCGCGGCAGTGCCATCGTGGCTTTGGGCTTGTTGGTCTCGGTCGGGGCCTTCGTTCCTTCGATTTGGTTCGTTCCTTCTTCGATTCGTATCATTTTAAATGTCGAATCTAACCTAGGGTTTCGTTATGGGTCATTCCATAGGAATCTGTAATCCGATTTATGTTCCCGTTCCGGACCCAGAAACCCGTCTTCGTCAATCGTTCGTCTAATCTAAGGCAAGTGGCGGTTCGCTCTTGCTTATCATTCCATATTTCTATTAATTATCAATTGTTTTAATTGTTAATTAAGTGGGATGAATATTGTTTTCGTTGGGAACAATTTTGATAAACGTATTTGATACGATTAAAAGAGATATTATAATAGGTTGTATATACTGCTAGAAACAACGCTATTATAGATATATATATATATATTGTTGCCATGATGGCATTGATGTGGATTATTATGTGGTTTTAACTATTTAGTTAGAACGAGTATTCGTATGAACGCTATGTACCTTATGAGGTCTAGTTGTTTCTTTATAACTGGTGCTAGGAGGATTTTTCCCTAGTACTTTCTCTGGTCATGACCTTGCCCTTACTTAGGGTAGGTGCACACAGCTGGTGCCGATTCTCGGGATTTATTCCCTTCAATATCTCTCGCGATGAGATGATATATAAAAGCTTATAACGTGAATGTACGCTTTGTCACTAAAATAAGATAAGTGCCGCTATGCACATAATTAATGAACCTTGGGCAAGAAGTACAACTTGGAAACTCGTCTGGACTTCGACTAAAGTAAGTCCTCCTTCCAAATCTGAATTCGCATTACGCGGTGAGGTTGGTCGTGGACTCAAATGGGCAAGTCTTTTTAAAACGCTTGTGTGAAACTTTAATGTTCCCGAACACTTGTCATACTTTCCGATAAGACTCAATCTCTTGGAGTCTTCTCTTCATATGTTTCCTTTAGACTCGATCTTTAGGAGTATTCTCTTGATCATTCTTCTTTGAATCATTCTGTAGAGGTATTGAGGTTTACTATCGTCATCGGCTTTCATTCGAGAAGCGATGGGTCTAACCTAATACGCCTACCTTTTAGAACCTTTCTGTTTTACCCTTGCATAGTCTTTCATTAGACTAACCAATCGGGTTTTATTCCTTGCATGGTTGGCTGGTGTCATCCGTCTCATACGACACATCAGGTAAACTCCCGTTACGTGAAGGCTAGAAACGACGATGAAGGCAGATGGAGTTTTTAAGAGTTTTATCAAGGTTGAGATCCTAGGCGGGTGATCTCTCCGATCAAGACATTTTTGTTATTTATTTAAAAAGACTTCCGCTGTATTGAAACATATTATGTATTTTGGTTGTATTTGGAATTGTGGATGTAATTCTGAGACTTTGATTTAATCAAATGTTATGATATTTCGTATTAAATGTTGTTTTATGATTTGTATAAATTGGTTAAGCCTTGGGTGGCTTCAGATGTGGAATCTGAGGTCACTGGCGGTAATACTTTCAAGGTTATATATTTGGGGGTGTTACACTTATATAGTATTAGGGTTCTAACATAAAAACCCTAGAGGCGTAAAAGTTATAAAAATCTCATCTAAAATTAAACCCAAAGAAACTTCGGAAAAATCCCCGATCGCACGGCCGTGCACTTGACCGCACGGCCGGTGCGTTGCTCTCGACTTTTCGAAAATACAGGACCGCACGGCCGTGCAATGCACTGCACATCCAGAATGCACTGCCATGCGTTTTACCGCACAACTGGTGCGTTGCTCTCGAAGTGAGCACAACACTAAATTAAACCGCACGGACGTGCACTTGAGTGTACGGTCTGTGCACTCTTGCTAGAAGGCCGTGGCGTCTCTTTTGGCTAGCAGGGTGATAAGTCGTTGCTCCCGGGGCTCGTCTATGGTGGCGGCCAAGCGTTGTATGAGTCCGGTTGTCGCCTCCTTGATCTTCCGAGCCCTTGTGAGAGGGTCATGTGTTGGAACTCGAATCATCTTCTCGATGTCCTTCGTAGTCATCGTCGGGTGGGTGTCATTAGTTTCAATTGCCAAAAAGAAAAGCGAGTATGATATGCTTGTGGGAAAGAAGGACACAACAAACTTACTGTCGATAGAAAGGCCAAGGGTCGACACAACCATATCAAGTATTTACTGCCAGTAACAAGCCAAACCCACTACCGAAAGTGTCCGCTTCTGATCAGTCCGCTGCTCAAAATTAAGGCAAGGCACCTATTAGATCTTCTAGTCAGGGGCAACGACTCTTTGTGATGCGCCAGTTCGACGAGCAGTACACCCCAAATAATTAGTTATTTCTTTTAGGTCTTTTTAAGAATAAGGAGATATGACGTGTGTATCTAGAGTCTCTGTAGTTGAGTAATTTGTTCGTCATTTCTTCAGTTGACTTCAAGTCAATTTCTTTCGAATAATAAATAAGTAATTTCTTATTTTGGAAATTACTATATTCATTATTCATTTCGTGTTTTGCGTCCATGCAGAAATCATTGAGTGCCAATACAATACAAGTTGCGTATTGTTAAGAACTGTTTGGATTCATAAAAAGAGTGAAATAGTTTGTTGGGACAGGTGTGGTCATTCCCTATCCTTTTAAGCGCTAGTTTTGAGGTCAAAATTATTTTAAAGGGGTAGTATTGTAATATTCCACTTAAATTAGAATGGTAATACGATAACTTTATTTTAATAATAATAATAGTTATGATATTTATTTTATTCTTTATAAAGGAATAATTTAAATTTTCATTAACTTAAGTTCATAAATTATGTTAACGTTATTTTTGTACAAATTATCAATTGGGTTATAATAGTATAGTGTAGAAATAAATAAATAAGTATAAACCATGAATGTAGTTTTGGGAATTTTTAAATATTATAATAAAGGTTATAAGATTTATTATGTTATCCATGTAGAGATAAATTAATTCTTAACCTAAGTCGGTTATCTCTTTAAGTCATGAATTATTTAAATTATGTTATTATTAATTTAAATAAAATTATCGAGTTAACATGAAGTATTTAAATTAAGAATAATAAAATGTTAATTAAGGTATGGTTATATTATGATAAAATGTAACTTAAGCTGAGAGTTAAATTAAAATTTCATTCATAATAAATTTTGGTTAGTGTTGGATCGTTAGAGTTACATCTGAGGGAACAAAAGCTTTGTTCCCACAGAAGGTGCATCGGAATAATATAGCAAGAAAGATAAGGAACGAACTCACGATGTATAGTGGAAACCCTAATTAGCCAACTAGTTAATCAAAGAAAAACCACTACCTTCAAGCTTCTCGCTTGAGAGGATTTTGAAGCGTATACTTGTCTTATTGATTTCTTGTTCGATTACACTTGTAGCCTGGACTCCAAACCCTAGACTTCCCACCTAGATTTGAAACTCTCTTCTACAACGGTGAATACGAACTCAACCCTCTAAGACTTATACACACTTCACTCTCCTTTCTCTTCTCAGTTTAATGCTCCGAGTTCGTACATAGAAAATGAATCCACACTCCTATAAATACAACTCGTCTAAAACTCAATCGTAACAAGATAAAATCTTTCTAAACTTTGGTAACAAAATATATTAAACGATTTGAAGAATATTATTTTAACCGCTTACATTATCTAAGGAAGGAATTCCTAAGATAATATAATCGGCTAAAGATAACAATCTTCTCTCTCCAAATATCATTATCTTAGGAAAGATTTCCTAAGATAACGCATTCGGCTTCTCTCTCCATATCTTCTCATTCGGCGAGATCCTTCCAGCCGAAATATCTTATCCTTGACCGCGTGATCTTCCATGATAGTTTCCATAATCTTCACGCTGGATATCTTCCTTCCATTCGTGGCTTGATTGGTGTCCGTCTTTGATGTTCCTTGAGAGGTAACAAAGCATGTGGAGAAAGCTTTGTTCCCTCTGCAATCCTTCGCTGCAATGGTTCCCTGTGACAACTGTTTTGTTCTTGAAACACTTAGTTACCGGATTAGTTGAATGTTTGTTATCATCAAGACCTAAGGAATTCAACAAATTCTCCCTTTTTGATGGTGACAAACATCCTTGACAATAAAACATACACATATGAGATAAAGACAGTTGTATAGAGAAAGTCCCACACTTAGGCATAATAGTTCCCCCTTAGTCTAACAACATATGAAACCATGTTTTGTTCCCCCTCAACTAAAGCTACCAGTCATTTTCCCCCTTTTGGCATCATCAAAAACATAAGTAAATAGCAAATGGAAAATGAGCACGGCAAGAAAAGCACACAACCCTTTTTCATTAAAAGGAAACAACCAACCGTAAACATAGTGCAAGGACGACAACAAGATATGCAAAGAAACAAACAAGATCAATATGCCAATCAAGGTAAACACATGAAGCAGAAGCAAAAAAGAGCAAAGCAGTAAGGGGATAGATGAGCTAGGGAACAAAAGAGGGGTTGGTTAGCCAGAGAAAGACGAATTAAGTACCACTGGTGCCTGCAGAGGGAGCCGAAGTATGAATGACAATTAAAGCACGCAGTTCCTCCAACAGAGTTATTGCGAGAGACAAACTCCTCAAGGCCCTTTGCAGATCAAGTTCATCTTTTTCTTCCCCCTTAGAGTTTGCATCTTCAAACTCCTCCTCATCCATATCAGCTTCCATCTCAAGTTCAACCTTGACCCAACCAACACCTCCTTGCAACACACACTACATCTTGTGCAGGATACTAGCATCCAACCGCCGGTAGAGGAAATATTCATTGGTCCCCTCTTTGTATACCTTGTGGTTTTCCGGTTTTTTTTTTTGGAGCAACACAATGGAGTAATAGGACAACTTTGCTGAAGTCGCCATATAGATAGGAGGGGAGAAACCATGAGAATCCTTTTTCATATCTTTTCAAGTACTAAGGATAATGTTCTCAATCCTCTTCTTTCATTCTTTTTCCAAAGATCACACCCAAGAAGATATCTTCCAAAAAATAAATCTTGTAAAAGATTCTATCCAAGTTCATCAAAGCCCACAAAATCTCAAGCGCACCAAACATCATGCAACCAACACACCAATCCTTAATGCACATAACACATTCCAAGTAGTTGCAAGCCATCATTGCACATCATACCTGTCAAATCCCAGCCACAGACCACAGAGGCGACGATTCGTATTCTCGGCTTTCCAAAAAAGTAGAAGAGTGTGATACAGGGGTAACGTTACCAGAGAAGGTACAAAGAACATCACACAGAAACATATACGAGAATTTTTAATAATGTTTAATCATGAATGAGAGGCTCCCAGATGTGGATGATAAGAGGGGCTCATAGGAAGCATCAAGCATGATGGCTAGGGTAAGCTGTAGAGTCAACAATCATTTGGGCTTATAATGAGGGATCAATGCATCAAGTTGACTCTTTTGGGCCGAAGGAAGGCTGATTCATGTATTATAATGATAGCATAGATGATCATGGATGAAATTTTGCACATAAGTGAAGTATTAGCACGAGTCTAAGCAAGTTGTTCAATTAATGATCAAGAGGATGAATGCAGATCAGGACATGATGATTCGACTTTCACATTTTACCACATAATTTAGCCAATCATCGAGGGAACATAAGAGATAGACAATTAGTTTAGAGAGATCATACCTAGTTCCATACAGAACTGTTCGAAGGGTTCCCTATTTAGTGCCTTGGTGAAAATGTCAGTGATCTGATCCTTGGTTCCGCAGAAGTCCATGGATACCAACTGTTTCTCTACACAGTCACGTAAGAAGTGATGCCTTATCTCGATATGCTTGGTGCGTGAGTATTGCACAGGATTCTTGGAGATATTTATTGCACTAGTATTGTCACACATAATGGGAATAGAGTCAAGAAGAATACCATAGTTGATGAGTTCTGCTTCTTTGACCCCCCCAGGAAACCAAGCATGGCCCAAGGAACTGAGCCATTCCAGATGTAGATTTTCTATCCACTTTGTTCCCTGCGAAGTCAGCATCTGTGTATCCAACTAGATCGAAGTTTCCACCCCTTGGATACCGCAGACACAGATCGTCTGTTCCCTTCAAGTATCTCAGAATTCTCTTCACTGCTTTGAGGTGTGTCTCTTTGGGATCAGCCTAAAAATGAGCACATAGACACACACTATACATAATATCAGGTCTACTTGCAGTGAGATAAAGAAGCGAACCTATGATTCCTCGATAGAGTGATGGATCAACTCCTTGCTCATGTTCGTCCTTTCCCATTGTTCATGTAGAGGGATAGAAACTGAGATTTCTCAAATTATGTCCCATGATCAGTATGGATGGATTCCAGAGACTGTCCCACACACCTCTCAACCGACTTGAGCCAAGATTCAAATTCAGCATGCACTTCGTCCTTTGATGACAGAAAAAGTGTCCATGTGTACCTGGAGTAGTCATCAATAAATAACAAAGACATAGGCATTTTTGGCCACGGCTCCTTGTGCGCACTAGCCCACAAAGATCCATATGGATTAGTTCCAGAAGACGAGTAGTACTTATCTTCTTTTTTGACTTGAAGGAAGACCTTACTTGCTTACCTTTTGTACAAGCATCACAAACTTCAATTCTTGTTGCTTCGATCTTAGGGAGACCATTCACCAATTCTTGTCTATGAAGTTTTGATAGGAGTGGAAGACTTGCATGTCCGAACCGCTTATGCCACAGATCTGTTGTTTCAGCAATGGACGACAGACATAGTTTCTTCTCAGGGATGAAAGCAGGATCAACTTTATAGACGTTGTTGTCGCAGATCCCTTTCAGTAGAATTTTTCCTGTACTTATACACTCAACATAACGATCATCAATAGTAAAGACTACCCTATTTTTCTTGTTTTGACACAGTTGAGCCACACTAAAAAGATCAAATCTGAGATTATTCATGAGTGTCACATTATCCACAGTAATATGGTTAGAAAGACTTACCTTACCGAGACCATAAACTTCTCCCTTACTCTCATTTCCAAAGGTTATTGAACCTCCGGAGGCCTGTTGAAGTGAGGTGAGACATCCTTTGTTCCCTGTCAGGTAACTATAACAAGTATAATCGAAATACCGGGAACCTTCCTCACTTCATCCTGTAAAGAAAAGTTAGTTCTTGCGAACCCAGACAAGCTTAGGCTTTCTGGGTGTGGGAGCAACATATTTGATTTTTAGAGGTATAGCATTTGTTTTCTCCCTAGCAGTACGAGCAAGTTCCTCATTGTGTTTCTTCAGGAGGCACTCTTGTTTGTAGTGACCAGAGTGCCCACAATACCAATAGATCATTTGACACTTTAGATCAACATACTTACTCTGTCTAGGCCAAATTGATTTGTTAGCAATTGATATGCGATATATTGTATAGCGCATCTAGTGGTTATTAGCATGATTTAGGTGATGTTTGGATATGATTTGATGGTAATTCAGTAATCCGGAAGAGAAGACTAGAAGTGAAGAAATCATGGGATTTACAGAGGTTTGAATTGCATTGAAGAGTAGAAGAACAGTGTGCTGAATTCAATTGGTTCGTTCTCTTTACTCAGATGTCTAAATGGAGTGATTCCAATTCGAGGAGTTATATCTTGAAGTCTACTACAAGTCCTCAAAATATGAGCGCAATCCGAGTGGGGAATCAAAGGTTATGGCGTTTTTACGGAAGTGTCGCAGAAGTTGGAGGCGCCACTGCGCCCGCGCCCAATACCACCGCACCCGCGGTGAGCTAGCAGAAGACTGCTGGAGCCGACTGAAGACCCACCGCACCCGCGGTGGGATGTCACCGCACCCACGGTGCTGAGCTGAAGTTTTACACGGATTTTATATCCGAGATCTTTCTTTCCTTATCTTTTAGTTTGAGATCTTATTTTATGTTTTATTTTCCTTTTCTTTATTCCGGAACTATTTCTTTATATTTAGGTTAGAGAGAAGCCTATTTATCATCGAACCACGTACTCTTTTCCCTTCCATCGTTTTCTCTAAAACCCTATGGAGAACTAAACTTCCATTGTTGCACTTGACGTTTTGAAGCCAGCAATTGATTGGTTGTGAGTTTTCTACTCTTGTTCGTTTCCTATCTGTGTTGTATTGATTCTCCTGTGCTTGAATGTTTATTGGTTTATGTTGATTTATCTAGAGTAGCTAACTAGGTCTATTGATATCTTCCTAATTGCTAGGACTTGTCAATTCCGGGTTCGGGTTGCATATCTAGTAGCAAACACGATTTACATAAGCGGGTTGTGAGTGTTCATCGTGAGAGAGAGTTAATTGCATGTTTATAGTAACGGGTTGTTTCTATTGCATGTATCTTGTTGAATCCTTGTTTGAATGCTATTGCTTTGTTGAGTCTTGAAGGTTTTCAGATTTGATTTAGTAATAAGTACTATCAGGGCTGGTAGAACTGATAGTTACATATGATCAGGATAAGAACAACTAAAGGAAAGATAAGAACTTGAGAATAATAGAATTCAATGATCAACCATATCTCTTGTTGTGTGGATCTTTGTCAGGTATGGCACCTTCCTCATATCATATTCACATCCTTTTCTTTGCTTTTCTTGCTTTATTTACTTGGTTCGAAATACTACAAACCCCCCCTAGTTCCTAGTTGGTGACTTGCGAATTACAAGAACTGATAAACTGATTCCCTTGGGTTCGACCTTGACTTGCTTGCTATACTCTGTTTAGTAGGTACATTAGGATTTCTTTGATTAGGCACGACGACTTTAGGCCTGTCAAATTTGGCGCCGTTGCCGGGGAGTCAAAATTTCGGTTTTTGTGTGTTTATTTGTTACCAACTTTGGTGTGGATCTATCTTATGGTCCACACCCATGCTATTGATAATCCACTTGTTGATTTAGATCCAGAGATCGACAGGACATTCCACAGGAATCACAGAGAACACTTTACACCACAAGTTGCAATAGGTGACCAAACGCTTCGGCAATTGACCGCGCCTAATCTGATGCAACAACCTTTAGCTGTGGCTATTCCTGCCATAGGAGAGGGCGTCAACTTCGAGTTGAAGCCATGGCTGATTCATTTGCTCCCGTCATTCCATGGACTAAGCGGAGAAGACCCAATCAAGCATATGGGTAAATTCCACACTGTCTGCATGAGTATGAAACCGGCTAACGTCACTGAGGAACAAATCAAGATGAGAGCTTTGGGGTTCACCCTCAAGGACGCAGCCGATGATTGGTACTACCATCTACCCACTAGAAGCATAGATACTTGGAACAAACTGCATAAGGCTTTTCTCGAAAAGTATTTTCCTGCCAAGAAGGCGAATAGCTTGAAAAAGGCTATAAGCAACATCGAGCAAGAGGCTGACAAGACCTTATATGAGTACTATGAGCGGTTTAAGAGACTTTGCTCAAGCTGTCCATTCCATGGTTACACGAATCAAGATCTAGTGCTTCATCTTTACAATGGTCTGTTGGACAATGAAAGAAGGATTGTTGACGCTGCATGTGGTGGCAACATTCTCAACACAACACTGGTGGCGGCCATGGAAAAGATTCAGGAGATGGCAGAGGGGACGAGACACTTCGGTAAAACTTCTACCAAAAGAGGAGTCAATGATGTGGACTCCGGACGCTCTGAGCTAGTAAGCGATATTGCTGAATTGAAGGACATGGTGAGGAGACTAACGCTGAAAGGAACTCCTCAACAGCTCAAAGCATGTGGGATTTGTGTTGATCAATTCCACCCCACCGATGCATGTTCTCAATTGCAAGATGATCCGAATGCTGAGGTGAACGCTGTAGGAGATTATGGACCTCCAAGACCTCGGAACGATCCATACTCCAGCACTTATAATCCGGGATGGAGAGACCACCCAAATTTCAGATGGAGGGATCAACCGAACCAACAATAACCTCAACTTCTACAAAGGTAGAAAGGTCACAAGGTCAATAACCCGGTACTTCTGCTTCAACTGAAGATATGCTCCAAACCTTGACTAAGCACTTTACAACTCATGTTCAAACTATAGAGTCAAGCATCAAGAGTCTAGAGAGGCAGATGGGACAAATGGCTGAAGCTATCACAAAGATCGATGCAAAGATTTCGGGAAATCTACCATCTCAAACGGTAGTTAACCCATGGGCAAATGTTAGTGTTGTGATGCTTCGAAGTGGTAAGAAATTGAACGTCGTTCCTAGTGCTGAAGAGGACGACGCCGAAAAAGAGCTCTCTGAACTCACACCACCGCACCTGCGGCAGGACACCGCACCCCACGGTGCGTCTACAGAAGCTTTGGAGCACTTGCCGTACCCAGCGCCCACCTTGGCGCACCCAGCGACGAAATCAACAGATGGGTCTGCAACACAACCGCACCCGCGGTGGGATGACTGCACCCGCGGTGGGACTCCAGAAAAGCAACAGAAGTCTCTGTTGACATCACCGCACCCCGCGGTGGATGACCACACCCGCGGTGACAGTATCGAGAAAGTCCGAGAATTCTCAATTGAGACGACCGCACCCGCGGTGGAATCTGACCACACCCGCGGTGAGACTTCTGGAATTGCTAAAGAGCCATACGTGGACGCCTATGTTCGTCCGTACTTTCCCCCTCTCGGTTCCGAGAAGCCACCCATCCAATTCCCAGAGGCACTTAAGGAGAGGAGAATCATCGACGACAAGGACCTCTTCGAGACTTTTAGCAAGTGCGAGGTAAACATCCCTTTACTTAAACTTGTTAAAAGTATTCCCAAATATGCTCGTTTCTTGAAGGAACTTTTCAAAATCAAGAGGACACAGAAGCAGAAGCAAAAGAAGCAGGTCTAGGTGAGCGAGAAAGTATCTGCTGTGTTTCAAAGGCGTATGCCCAAGAAGTGCAGTGATCCAGGTATGTTCTCTATCCCTTGCATCATCGGTGAGACAAAGATTGATAAAGCTGTGCTAGATCTTGGTACATCTATTAATGTCTTACCATTGTCATTATATGCGTCTCTTGGTCTGCCACCATTACAGGACACTAGGCTAGTTATTCAATTAGCTGATGGAACCAATGTCTACCCGAAAGGGGTTGTTGAATATGTCCTTGTTATGGTAGATAAGCTGATTTTTCCCACTGATTTTTATGTGCTTGATATGGGTAGTAGTACAGGTGCACCTATGCTGTTAGATAGACCATTCATGAAAACTGCGAATACCACAATTGATGTCAGAAGTGGGAAATTAACTATGGAATTTGATGGGAATGGAGTTGAATATAACATATATGATATGAAACCTGTCATTAACACCTCTTTAAACTTTGTTGATGTAATGAGTCCTGACCCTTTGGATGAATTGCAACCTATAATAGAGGATTTCATAGTTGACTTGCCTATCGGTATTACTATATCTTCTAATCTGCAGGAAGTCACGGTTTTATTGGATGAGAAGGGTGAGTCTCCTACTTCTCTTTTGGGCAGTTGCCCCACCTTACTGACTCCACAGGGCAAGAACCCGTTCCCTTTTGTTGTGCAGAATAAACAGTCGGAGGTTAAACACCCCCCTGATCGATCTAAGTATGGGGGAAAGGCGACTAAGAAGGTCAAGGTGAAAGAGCCGGTTCAGAAGAGGAGTGGTCTAAGGTTCAAATCTTTCCATGATTGGTTCAGAAAAGAGGTGCTGAATGAGAGGGTTCCTAAGGAACATGATGCTGGGAGTTGAGGTTGTCTGAGTCTTATGTCGCACCACGACACTAACTTAGGCGCTGTCCGGGAGACAACCCGAGGTATGGATTTTTTTCCTTGCTTTCATTCTTTGTTTTTGCATTTGTTTTTAGTGTGTTTTTGCTTTGTTTCCGACTAACCTGCAGGGAGGAGACCCTATGCGAATTGAAGAAGGTGTTTCCCACACCATTGTAAGTCTCCTTGTCCCTGCACTAACCCGAAAAAACCTTAAACGAGGATCGAAAAAAAAAAACTCTACGAAGGCCAGCTATCCGAGTTCCCCATGGAGAAGGTGTGCATCATGTTGTCAAGGAGGAAACATTAGCCCCACATATTTTTGGCAACGATGATGGCCATACATTCGACAAATGAGGAGGAGGAACACTAGAGCCACCACCACGCTAACATCTGGGCTTCACCATGTGTTCGTAGAAGGCCGTGCAACCCCGACATACTTGTTATACCACTATTCACCAAAGTGGTTTCCTTTTGGTTGCACGGTAGGAGAAGATTATGGAGTTGATGAAGACACCCGCACTACACCAGAGACCTGTGCGTACATTGTATACCGCCAGCAACAAAGGAAGTGTCCAAGCCAGCTCGGCGACGGTTGTGAGTTATTTTTTGCTTTTCCCTGTGCCTCTATTCTTTTTTGTCTTTCATTACATTGAGGACAATGCAATGTTTAAGCATGGGGGAGGGTTTTATACTTGCTATGTCGTTGAGGAGAAGAAAAAAAATAAAGAAGAAGCCAAAAATTGAAAAAAGGCAAATTTAAAAATCCCGGGATAAGTCGAAAACCCGAAAGGACGGCTTAGGTAATAAGCAGGTGGCTTGGACCAATATTAGGTTGGGGTAATAATTGGTCAAGAGTGACGTGAGTATATTGTGAGCCCATCTATTGAAAAATGAAATGATTGGCTTGGTGAAAACCCGAAAGGGCGCCTTGGCAAAATGAGTGAAAAGAAGAAGAGTGATTTTTAGGATTCCTCATTTTTCCTGGCGTAGCGACATAAGAAGGGGAGTTATAAGGAGGATTCGGGTAGGCCACTATGGAGGAATAAGGTGATTAGATGGAGTTCGGTTTGGATTAGTCTTGCATTGTTTGTTTTGGTTGTCTTGGAGCTTATTGTTGATGTGTTGTAACTACTAGTGTCATATTTTCTTGTACTTCCTGAGGCCTTGGAGCATGATTGATGGAGTGAGTTCAGTTTTTAGCTTACTCGGGACGAGTAAAGGTCTAAGTATGGGGGAATTTGATGTGCGATATATTGTATAGCGCATCTAGTGGTTATTAGCATGATTTAGGTGATGTTTGGATATGATTTGATGGTAATTCTGTAATCCGGAAGAGAATACTAGAAGTGAAGAAATCATGGGATTTATAGAGGTTTGAAGTGCATTGAAGAGTAGAAGAACAGTGTGCTAAATTCAATTGGTTCGTTCTCTTTACTCAGATGTCTAAATGGAGTGATTCTAATTTGAGGAGTTAGATCTTGAAGTCTACTGCAAGTCCTCAAAATATGAGCGCAATCCGAGTGGGGAATCAAAGGTTATGGCATTTTTACGGAAGTGTCGCAGAAGCTGGTAGCGTCACCGCGCCCGCGCCCAATACCACCGCACCCGCGGTGAGCTAGCAGAAGACTGCTGGAGCCGACTGAAGACCCACCACACCCGCGGTGTGATGTCACCGCACCCGCGGTGCTGAGCTGAAGTTTTACGCAGATTTTATATCCGAGATCTTTCTTTCCTTATCTTTTAGTCCGAGATCTTATTTTATGTTTTATTTTCCTTTTCTTTATTCCGGAACTATTTCTTTATATTTAGGTTAGAGAGAAGCATGTTTATCATCGAACCACGTACTCTTTTCCCTTCCATCGTTTTCTCTAAAACCCTATGGAGAACTAAACTTCCATTGTTGCACTTGACGTTTTGAAGCCATCAATTGATTGGTTGTGAGTTTTCTACTCTTGTTCATTTCCTATCTGTGTTGTATTGATTCTCTTGTGCTTGAATGTTTATTGGTTTATGTTGATTTATCTAGAGTAGCTAACTAGGTCTATTGATATCTTCCTAATTGCTAGGACTTGTCAATTCCGGGTGTGGGTTGCATATCTAGTAGCAAATACGATTTACATAAGCGGGTTGCGAGTGTTCATCGTGAGAGAGAGTTAATTGCATGTTTATAGTAACGGGTTATTTCTATTGTATGTATCTTGTTGAATCCTTGTTTGAATGCTATTGCTTTGTTGAGTCTTGAAGGTTTTCAGATTTGATTTAGTAATAAGTACTATCAGGGCTGGTAGAACTGATAGTTACATATGATCAGGATAAGAACAACTAAAAGAAAGATAAGAACTTGAGAATAATAGAATTCAGTGATCAACCATATATCTTGTTGTGTGGATCTTTGTCAGGTGTGGCACCTTCCTCATATCATATTCACATCCTTTGCTTTGCTTTTCTTGCTTTATTTACTTGGTTCAAAATACTACAAACCCCCCCAGTTCCTAGTTGGTGACTTGCAAATTACAAGAACTCATAAACTGATTCCCTTGGGTTCGACCTTGACTTGCTTGCTATACTCCGTTTAGTAGGTACATTAGGATTTCTTTGATTAGGCACGACGGCTTTAGGCCTGTCAGCAATCCTAGAATGAAAATCAATATGATTGGACTTACCGCTTTGAGATTGTTTCAACCAAATGGAATGAGCCTTCTGTCCATGGTACCAAGCCTTGTTCCCATCAGTCAAATTTGAGCAGTCTTTGTGATTGTTCCTTCTCGAGGAACTTTCCCATTTTTCTTGCGTTGACTGCTTTTCTTCGACTCTAAGACATTTAGACTCAGTGCCATCAACAGGAAGCATAGGTTGATACCCAATTCCAAAGCGAGGTACTTCCTTCTTTTCAGTCTTCTTTTCATTTTTGGCTGCTACAAACACAATTTCTTTTGACTTTTCCTTTTGTTCCTCACTGAGTTTAGTTAGATCACTAGACAGTTTTGCATTACCTAGTTTTAACATTAGTGACTCAGACTCGAGTAAGGAGATAGAGGATTCTAAACACATGATCTTCTCAGTGAGTTTGGGACACTCATTGCAAGGACTTGGAGAAGAGGATGAACCTTTCTCAAGTTTGAGCACTTTTTCTGCCCAACCTTTGTTTTCCTCGATCAAACTTGAGATCGATTCATCCTTTTCTTCAATCTGCTCACTGAAAAGACTATTCTCATGCACGAGTTTTTTAATGAAGAAAATTAGGTGATCTTTGGACTTACTTTTCAAGCTTGAGATGAGTTCAGATTCATTTACATCATCCTTATGCAGACCACCTTTTGATTCATCATAGTCTTCTACGGCCATCAGACAGACATCCCTGGAGTGAGATGATTCTTCGTCATCTGAGTCAGAATCACCCCATGTTGCGACCATTGCTTGCTTCCCTTCACGAGCCAGAGGAAGACCTGCCTTTTTCTTGAAGCAGTTTTTGGCTAGATGTCCTTTGTTTTGACAGTGGTAACAAATGACATCCTTCATGTATCTGTTCCCTTCAGAGGGACTCAATGAGTCCTTGTTTCGAGACCATATCTTCTTCATAGCTCTAGTGATGAGAGCCACATCTTCATCACCGTTCTCATCTTCATCTTTGACTTGAGATAAGTCAAAGGCACGTTCAACCTTCAAGGTAATGCTTTGAGCCTTCTCTTCTCCTTTCTTGTTCATCTTGTGATTATAGACAGAGGCGTTGCTTTCAAGCTTGGCAACAACCTCTTCCATGGTGAGAGATTTGACGTCAGTCTAGGAGTAGAGAGCAAGAGCAATCGCATCCCACTGAGAGTTGAGACCTTGCATGAAGTGGTGAGTGAGCTTCCAGTCCGGCATTTCTTCATCAAGAAATTCCAATTGACCTACAATCCCTTGAAACCTGGAGTAGAATTCTTGAATGTGTTCATCCTTTCCTTGAGAGATTTGATCGTACTCTTTCATCAAGGAGAGAATCCTGTTTTTCTTGACATCTTCATTTCCATGATGAAGACGTCTTAGAGCATCCCAGATCTCCTTGGCAGTTTTGTATCCGATGATTTTCTTGAGATCTGTGGGGAGAAGAGCCATGTGAAGGATCTTCTTGGCCCTACAATTCTTCTCCAGCTTCTTCCAGTCTTCATCCGTATAGTCTATCTTTGTCTTTGTGGCGTCTTTATCGTTTGGAAGAGCTATGGGGCCAACTTCAATGATCCTCCATATTTGTCCATCGAGGGAACAAATATGAGACTCGATTTGTTCCACCCACCAATCATATTCTCCAGCCTTCAGAAGTGGAGGCTTCCAGAATGAATCTCCAATAGCATTTCTTGATGACATCTTTTCTGCAAAGTCTTTAATGAAAACAATCTAGAGCACCATGCTCTGATACCAATTGTTGGATCGTTAGAGTTACATCTGAGGGAACAAAAGCTTTGTTCCCACAGAAGGTGCAGCGGAATAATATAGCAAGAAAGATAAGGAACGAACTCACGATGTATAGTGGAAACCCTAATTAGCCAACTAGTTAATCAAAGAAAAACCACTACCTTCAAGCTTCTCGCTTGAGAGGATTTTGAAGCGTATACTTGTCTTATTGATTTCTTGTTCGATTACACTTGTAGCCTGGACTCCAAACCCTAGACTTCCCACCTAGATTTGAAACTCTCTTCTACAACGGTGAATACGAACTCAACCCTCTAAGACTCACACACACTTCACTCTTCTTTCTCTTCTCAGTTTAATGCTCCGAGTTCGTACATAGAAAATGAATCCACACTCCTATAAATACAACTCGTCTAAAACTCAATCGTAACAAGATAAAATTTTTCTAAACTTTGGTAACAAGAAGATATTAAATGATTTGAAGAATATTATTTTAACCGCTTACATTATCTAAGGAAGGAATTCCTAAGATAATATAATCGGCTAAAGATAACAATCTTCTCTCTCCAAATATCATTATCTTAGGAAAGATTTCCTAAGATAACGCATTCGGCTTCTCTCTCCATATCTTCTCATTCGGCGAGATCCTTCCAGCCAAAATCTCTTATCCTTGACCGCGTGATCTTCCATGATAGTTTCCATAGTCTTCACGCTGGATATCTTCCTTCCATTCGCAGCTTGATTGGTGTCCGTCTTTGATGTTCCTTGAGAGGTAACAAAGCATGTGGAGAAAGCTTTGTTCCCTCTGTAATCCTTCGCTGCAATGGTTCTCTGTGACAACTGTTTTGTTCCTGAAACACTTAGTTACCAGATTAGTTGAATGTTTGTTACCATCAAAACCTAAGAAATTCAACAGTTAGAATGTATATATAAACTTTGGATAAGGTTATATATAAGTTTAGGAATTTTTTCGTAATTTTGGAAAAGTGAAATAGGGGGATTTTTGCAAAATGAAAAAGTTGGTCAAAAATGTGCAATTAGGCTGAAATAAGGGGGGGCGACCGTCATCTTCCTCTACCTTGGGCCGGCGAGCTTGAGCTCCATTTCCATGGAGTTTTACCCCAAATTTTCACCCAATTCCACCAAATTAAATCATGAGCCTTAAACATATACTAATCCTGAATCCAATCCCTCTAAATCGGGATTTATAACAACCCCAAGTGATAGAATTTTGTAAACCAAACCAAACAGTCCGGTAAACGAATTTTCGGATAGAAATCCAAAATTCGATCTCGTTTTAGATCCGTTTGAGCCAGAATTTGTGAAATCTAAAAGCTATCTTCAAGAGCTTTAATTCCCCTATAAATACCCCCTCACCCATGGTAGAATTTCACCCGAATTCGAGAGTTAGGTTCGGTTGTTTCCAGAAATATTGTTGAGCTTCCAGGTAGGGCATTTCTAGTTACAATTCAAGTATCCAAATCTTCGTTTGGAAGTCACGAATCCAACGACACCAACCACAAGCCAGTTGGTGGTCAAACGAGTCTGAATCGATCCGTTCTTCGACGAGGCGTCGTTCGTGCAATCGGTAAAGGCCGATTCTGATTTTTATTTTATTTAATTAATCACGATTAGTAATACTAATTGGGATTAATTAGATATATAGTGGGTTAATTTAATTTAGGAGTGTTAAATTAAATTAAACATATTTTAGGATATTATCTTAGATTGTAAATTGTTAATATGTAACATTACAATTGGATAATATGTTGGGTTATATAATGTGATAAATAAATTAAATAAATAATTTATTTATGTGTAATATAATTATTTAGAACATACGATTAAAGGATTTTAGTATCGTATAAATAATCGTTATATTGCGTAGCCTCGATAATTGATTTATTTAGACTTAAAGAAATCAAATTAGAAATCGAGACAAGTATCGTTCAATGTCCGTTATTGAATAAATTATCCAATCATAATTTTTGTGTGTGAATTGTGTACGTCTCGAAATCATCGGGAATCCAGTTCGTCGACTAGAATCGAACTTCTCTCGAACGTCAACACGTCGTTTTCCGACAAAACGACTTAAGGCATGTGGCAGTTCGCTCTTGCATTTATTCCATTTTTTTCTTAATTGACAATCAATCAATTGTTTTAATTATGTTGGGATAAATAATCTTAAATTGGGTTTGTGAACTTGTGTGATATATGGTGTGGATAAATATGAATTATATACTAGGTTGTATATATTGCTAGTGACGACCCTTATATATATTATTATTATAGGTTGCTAGTTGAACTTTGGTGTGGAATTTGGTGGGGACTTGTATGCCTAGTTAGCACGAGTATTCGTAGGAACGATATATACCTCGCAAGCTTTAGCTGTTTTGTTATAACTTGGTATTAGGAAGATTATTGCCCTAATACTTTTTGGTCATGACCTACCCTTATTCGAATATAAGTCGTGGTGCACTTAGCTAGTGTCGTTATTCGGGATTCGTCCCATGATATATCTCGTTTCGAGATTGGAGTGGATTAAAAGTTTTAACGTAAATGCAATATACTAAATATCTATTAAAGCAAAATCTCGATATATCACACGGCACCCCCACAATGAAAATGTCACATGTCATTTTCTTAGAATTTCACTTTTTTAAAATCTAAATTTATATAGAAAAGACTTGTATCATAAACCTAGATTAATTCTTAATTTAGATACAAATCAATCATACAAATGAACTAATCACTTCCTAATTTACATAAATTTTCCTAATTTAGATACAAATCAATCACATAAATAAACTAATCACTTCCTAATTTACATACAAATGAATCACATAAATCAATAACAAAGATTACCAATACAAAACTTGCACAACAATCTACTATATATAAACTAATCTAGAACTTAACTAAACTACATTACACGCCATAATTCTTGTTGGTACCCCTGAGTTTAGGGTTATTCTTGTTGGTGTCCCACGATTAAGTTTTTTCCGGTTGGTGGCCCTAAGGTTTGGGTTTGTTCGCTTTGTAACCGAATTTTTCCATATCCATATCATTTCGGTTCGAATTGATCAAATCGAAGTTCATCATTATGTTAATTGACCTCAACTTAGTAGGATTCGACTCCTAAAACAATCAAATCCATACTCGAACCATTCCGATTTGAATTCTTAAGGTCGGAAAACGGGTTGTTGCTTCGGAATTCAAATCGACATGGTTCGGACATGGATTTGGGTATTTTAGGAGTCAAATCTTACTAATTTGAGGGCGAGAAACACAATGGTGGAGTTGGATTTAATCAATTTGAACTGGAATGGTACAAACATGAAAAAGTTTGGTTACGAAGCAAACAAACTCAAACCTTAGGGGTACCAACCGGAAAAAACTTAATCATAGGACATCAACAAGAATAACCCTAAAATCAGGGGCACCAATAGGAATTTCCCTATATTTAATTACAAAGTAAAAATTTCTATCCTAAACCTAGCACTAATTTCTTCCTAATTTAACACTAAACATATCACTAGTATCTTCCTCATTCAATTTCAGTCTAAAAATTAATTTTATTATGTTATCTACATGTGTACGTCACTACACGCATATTTATATACTTGCTTACAGTGGTGTACTAGTGTTCCACTCTCCCTACCCTGCTAGCTATTAATACAATTTTTATGGAAATCTTTGATTGTGTATATTTAGTACTTCCTTATATATATATTGTTGTGTGTGTATTGAGTGATTTCCTTCTCCCTTTAACTATATATATACGAATTGATGATTTCATAATAAGAGTTTTTTGGGTGGACATTTTCTAATACGATTTGACCGGGGTCGGATTCCTCATAATGGGGGAGGGGCCGGAGAATAATTATAATATGGGATCGAGGAAACCCGCGTGGATCTCCGCTAAATATAGAAATTTCCTAATTTTCATATCCCTAAACCCTAAATTTCATGCCCTTTAATCCTAAACCTTATACATTCTAGATGGTAAATTGTAAAGCTCAAATATTCTACACCATAAACCCTAATATATGCATTAAATCAGATTTTAAGGTTTTTTTTTTATCTTTTATAGAACGGGGATGAGGATTTTTTACGGGAAACAGGGGCCCGAGGGGGACGAGAACAAAGACTAGGAAATAAGGAGGTAAACAGGGACATGGATGGAGAGCTCTCTCTCTCTCTCTCTCTCTCTCTCTCTCTCTCTCTCTCTCTCTCTCTCTCTCTCTCTCTCTCTCTCTCTCTCTCTCTCTCTCCCTCTCTTACTAAAGTAGAAGTGGTTGATGTCACTTGGCATCTCCATATTGAACCAAGTCATCTTTCGTTATAATTTTCTCCGCAATGCGTCATTTGTCATTATCTGATTTGTAAGTTTTTATTTTTTATTCTAATTATGTGATTATATTTGTCATAATCTTACTTGGCGTTTTAGTATATATGACTTTATTTTGTATAAGTTCTTTATATCAAATTTTTAGTGTGATTATGCTTTTAATAAGTTGTTTTTATTTATTGAAATAAAAGTTATATATTAATTGGTTTATTTCTCTACCTACTTAGATGTACATGTATCTATATCATAATTTATATCATTATAATCTAAATCTAAGTTTTATAATACTGAAATATTTATTGTCTACAACCATATACACTCCTCATAAAGCTGCATCATCTATGACACGTGCCGTTTTCATAATTTGTCACATTATTTGTTATACTTTTGTAATATAATAATTATATAATGTTTACCTGCGACTCTTTTATGGCCATCTTTCTTTATATTTCAATTTTCAAAAATATGCTTTTGTATTTCATCTACATATTGTGTTGTAAGAACAATTATGTTAATTGCATATATTATTATGTCATACAATTTCATACCTTATTATCTTCCTTTGTTCAATTCAACAATGTATGAAACGTAGGCTTACGTGTCATTCTAACCTTTGTATTTTGTTAATCAATAATCATTATTTGAAAATTTTAAGTGACATTTTATTAGTGAGTTGTAAAGTTTTGAAAATTGGACAATGTAATAATTTTTCTCTCATATCTTCAACTATTATGTAAAATAAATATTTTCAAGTAACAAGTATTAATATAGGTTAATAAATTAACTAAAGAAATAATTATCTATCTATGTATAAAAGTTGACATATTTGTCACAATTAATGGTCTCTCTTTTACATATAACTAATTCCCTCTAATATTCTATCTTAATAAATGAATTTAATTAATATTTTTCTAAACTCTCTTCCAACTATTTTAAAATAAAATATATATTTATCAATGTTCACATTTAAATATTAATTTCTATCTATTTGTTTTTAAGAGATGAGTTGGAAATTAACAAGCAAATCTATATATAAAAGGTGACATATTTTTCACTATTAATGGCCTCTCTTTTACATAATTTCCACTATTTTGCATATAACTAATTCTCTCTAATCTTCTATCTTAATAAATGCATTTAATTAATATTGTTCTAAACTCTTTTCCAACCCTTTTAGAATAAAATATATATTTATCAATGCTCACATTTAAATATAATTTTTAATCTATTTGTTTTTAAAAGATGAGTTGAAAATCAACAGATGTCCTTCGATATACAGGCAAAATGAGGAGAACATAAATAAAAATAATCCAACACTTCTGTTTTGTGCTAGCTTAATGTATCTACTTAAATAACACATAAATGGTGAATGTTTAAACTACTTCTATATAGTAATTGATTTGAGATATAATTATATAGCTTTTTGTTATAAAGTTCAAAAAGTGATTTTGTTTCATCTCAATTTACATGAATAACATAGTAATTAGTAAAGTATAGTGGAATACCTTATATATATATATCATTTCACAATTAAAAAATTATACTAAATTACGATTAATTTTATTGTACAAATTTTATCAACTAATATAATTATAAATAAAATTGAATTTAACATATCACATACCTGAGCTACGCACGGGCACACATGTAACCAATTTTATTTCTAACAGTGAACATCTAAAATGACATTTATTATCAAACCAAAAGAGTTATAAATATAACAAACTATTATATTAAAATATCTATCATAATAGTTATTATTTTTATTAGATACTTCATTATATTATCATATTTTACGTCAAATGATTTAAAGTGCCATCAAATTTGAAAAAAATAATTATTTAACTATTAAAATTTTCAAATGCGAAATCAAAATATTTATATAACTATAAAAACATTTCTTTATTTTATAAATCTCGAGACACGTAAAATAAACAATTTTCACCTATATTCCCGTCCAAATGAACTACATGAAAAAGGTTGAAGTCGACAAAACTAGCGTGTAAATTATATGCCAAAAAGTTTTTTATTATATTAGTACTTTTTATTAAATTAATACTACGATTGGCAGCCCTTAAAGAGCCGCAAGAGCCACCAGGATTAGTAATAAAGGTGGTAAATAGTACTCCAATAAAATTCTTAAACAAAGTTAATTATCATAATTAAGCACTAACAGGTGTCGGCCTACTAAAGCATCTAATCACAGCTCATTGTACAGTCGGACAAAACACATACCATAACCGTGATTTGCTTAGGATCCTAACCCTAAATTTGATCTTCATAAAAGACTCGATTGCAATCGGTGAAAAATTAAGTATAAAATTAAAATATTGATTTTGTAGCTTGCTTAGTGAGAATGAACGAATAATTGCGTAGCAAAAGGAACGAAGGAACAACGAATCAAACAAGTGAAACGCTACATTAAAAATAAGAAATAATGTACGCAATAAACGTTCAAGAAAGAATAAAAATTTTAAGGGAAATGTTCAAGTTTAGAACAATATTAATTAAATGCAGTTGTTTCAAATATACGCGTTTCAAATATACGCGTAAATTTTAAGGGAAAAGTTATTAGAGTGAAAATAAGAATAAAAAACGATCGTGCTATTTTTTTTAACGCGTATATTTGAAACAACTTCAAAAGGACACGCGCGTACACAAGATATGGGATGTGTATAGATTTTGGGTTGTGTGTGCATGGATTTGGACTTGTATGTGCATCTAAATTTTACTTGTATACATTGTTTTTTTGGGTTAAAATGTACATGAGTTTTGAACTATATGTGTATTCATTTTAAAATACATGCCTTTATACTTGTATATGCATGTAATTTGTACTAGCAGTGCATGACTTTCCACTTACATATTTTCTAGAAATAAATTGTACGTGACTTTGTGTAAGTAAAAACTCATGTATATACAGACAAAAAATTTATGCAATTCCCAAAATGTGCACAAGTATGTGCTTGTATGTGCACATGTTTTGATTATATGTGTGACTTTGTTTAAGTGGAAACTCATGCACATACATGCAAAAACTTATGCACTTATTGGAATGTACACAAGATTGTGCATGTATGTGCACATATTATGATTGTATGTGTGGCTTTGTATAAGAGGAAACATACGCACATACATGCAAAAATTGATGCACTTTTTTAGAATGTGCACGAGTTTGTGCTTATATGTGCATGAATATTTGTTTGTCTTTGTTTAGTGGAAACTCATGCACATACATGCAAAAAACTTACCCTTAAATTGTGTACAAGTTTGTATTTCATTTAACTTTAAGTGGACGAGTTAAAAAATGCACAGATTTTGTCTGTATGTGCATGAAAATAAGTCTCTATGTGCATGATTTTTGTGTTGTATGTGCAAGCGAATAAAAAAACGCATGTGCATGCACCCGTCCGTATTTCCCCCCAAAAATACACTTTTTTTCAAATAAAATTCGGTCGTGCCGAATTATTACGTTTTTTGGCTTTTTTAATCTAGGCCTTTAGTTTCTATGAATCGCATGGCCCATATTCATTCTTATTTCTCACCTAAGCTCCCTTTCTCACCGGATCCGCATCCAAATTTTAAAATGAAGTTAATATATATAAAATTCGGGTTCACGTGAAAATGATAGCCCGAGACTGGACTGAAAACCGCCCTTAGTCGTTAGATTAAGAAAAACGGATGTTTTAGATCGCGCCATCATTGAAAGGGAAAAATTCAGAAAATTTGGGGGGGAATTCGGCATGGCCGAATTTTATGTAAGAAAATGTGTATCATGTGCACACATATGTTGTTTAACATGCACATATATTGTTTCATATGCACACATAAGTTATTTTCATATGCACACATCAGTCATTTTTATATGCACACATAGTTTTTTTTTAAAATAGTTTTTATACATATGCACACATATATTGTTCATGTGCACACGTATGTTATTTTCATAAGTACACAGGTTATTTACATATGCATACAAGTTATTTTCGTAGATTTTCATATATGTGCACATGTAGTGTATTTCACATGCACATATGTTTTTTTTCACATGCACACATGTGTTATTTATATGCACACATAACTTGTAGTGTATTTCACATGCACAAATAGATTATTTCATATGCACACGATAGTATATTTTGTATGCACACATAGTGTATTCCATATGAATGTATTAGTTTTTATATATGCACACGATAGTGTATTTCATATGAATACAATAGTGTATTTTGTATGCACACCGTGGTGTATTTCATATGCATACATATGTATAATGTGTGCGCACAAAAAAACGTATTTTTGAATAAAATTAGGCCGTGCAAATTTTCACCGAACTTTATGAATTATATATTTAATAAAACATACAATCTAGAGCGTTGATTTCTTGCGATCTGACGGCCAAGATCGTCAAACCCCTCTTAAGGGGCTGTTTTTATCGTACCTTTTCTCATATTATAATTTTAATATTGATTATGCTAACTCTGTGAAAATCTAAATTAATTTTTACCCTAAGCGATTTTGATGGATCTAAAATTTAAATTAATTTTTAATATTGATTAAACGGCTGGAAAAAGTTGTGACATTATTTTGATTAACTTGACCTATAATTTGTAGAGAGTAATTGGGTAAAAAGATGTACTAGCTAGGTCCTCAAAAGGATGATTACAAAATTCACAATGTAGTGGAATCGTTATTTTCTTTTGAGCTAGTCGATCTTTGGTAGTTATTCCATTTTGAGTCATTTTCCACAAAAAGTTTATAATTTTAGGTGGTAAGTCTAATTTCCATATCCATTGATGGTTATTAGTATATATATCCTTTTACTTATAAATAAGATCAATATTAAACTAGTAGAGAACCAACCATCACAACTATGACTCCATTACAATCTATACTGTATGTTATGTTGTGGGATCAAGAGCAATAGAATATTATTAATTATATGTGCATGTAGTAGATGACATAATTCTTGATACAACATATCGTGAGTGTGTCAACTTGTACATTCATATTATCTGGGGTCATATTAATAAGAGGTTGTTCAGTAATCCATGAATCTAGCCAAAAATGAATTGTCGTATCATCCCCTATCAAAGGTCTTTCTAGAAAAGGTCGCGTTGTTGCATTAGTTTGGTTCATTGCAAAGCTGGTGTTTCCTTTTCTCTGATAGTTGAGAATGTGTGTGTTTTAGATTTTTTCATTTACTAGTTGTACATATATATTATATGGTTCAACAATAATCTTTCATATCAATTTCAGCTTGAGTGCCATATTCATATATGTTGTCTTACGGATGCCTAGACCATTCGCCTTTTGTTGTTTACATATATCATCTCATCGAATCATTGGGCTATAACGATTTTCCTTGTTCTAGAAAAATCCTTGTGGATATGGTCCAAGGTCTCATGAAGGTTAGTGGGTAGAATAAACCTTTGCATAATATAGTTCGGTTTTTCTGCTATGTTGTCTTTTATTAGGATTGATCGTCCTTGTTGGGAGATAAAATTGGCTTTCCATTTGGAGAGTTGTTGTTTTGTCTTTGTAGTGAGTTCTTCAAACGTTTGTTGAGTTACCCGACCATTAATGATGGGACATCCCATGTATTTGTCTAGAGCAATTGTATTGTAATGCCTAGCGTATTTATAATTGTAGAACGAATATTTATTGATAAATTTTTTAGTTACTTGAAATGCGTATTTATAATAATTAACCTTTTGACCCGAAATCACACAATAGTTATTGATTGTTGGATGAGAGCTAGGCATGCTTCATGATTATCTTTAGTGAAGATACTATTATGGCCAACAAAAGCTAGAAAAGGGACATTTGTTCCTCTTCCTATAAGTTGCATTCCTAACGATTGTTTATTATTCATCAAATTGTGGGATTGTACTTGTCTATCAAGTATCTCGACTACTAGAATAAATAAAAATGGTAATAGAGGATCTCCTTGTCTTAATTATTTTGTAGGGAAATAATTGTTTTGTCGGTTCATTAGTTATAAGGAAAGAAAATGACACGGTTAGAATACCTCCAAAAATTTAAGATATAAATTTAGGAGTGAACCAAATTTTTGAAGAATTCGTGTAATAACCGTCATTCAATTCTTTCATAGGCTTTTAATAACCAAATGACATGTGATAATTTTAATGAGAGACACTAGTACAAAATGGGGCTTTCCCTACGGACACAATTACCACGGTTTCGTGTTTTTTCGTAGTAATTTTGTTGTCATGGTTAAATTAATACGGTTATATGAACAACCGTGGTTTTTATGCGTCTGTTTTACTACGATTATGTGACAACCGTGGTAAATAAATGGACATAATTACCACGGTTCCGTGTTTTTTCGTAGTAATTTTGCTGTCATGGTTAATTTACTACGGTTGTATGAACAACCGTGGTTTTTATGCATTTGTTTTACTACGGTTATGTGACAACCGTGGTAATTTAACTGCTAAAATACCACGGTTCCGTGTTTTTTGTAGTAATTTTATTGTCATGGTTAAATTACTACGGTTGTATGAACAACCGTGGTTTTTATGCATTTGTTTTACTACGGTTATGTGACAACCGTGGTAAACTAACTGCTAAAATACCACGGTTCCGTGTTTTTTCGTAGTAATTTTATTGTCATGGTTAAATTACTACGGTTGTACGAACAACCGTGATTTTTATACATTTGTTTTACTACGGTTATGTAACAACCGTGGTAAATAAACGGACACAATTACCACGGTTCCGTGTTTTTTTGTAGTAATTTTGTCATCATGGTTAAATTACTACGGTTGTAACAACCGTGGTAAATTAACTGCTAAAATACCACGGTTCTTTTCTTTCACCCTCTCTCCTACCCTAGCTACCACCCACCCTCTGCTTCTTTTCCATACCCCCGCCGCTGTACCCCCCATAGCCCTTACCCTCCTCTTTCACCCCACCATCTCTCCCTCCTCTCTCACTCCTTCACCACTCCCCTCACTACAGACCACCACCACCAAAGACCGGCTCGTCCCACCATGCCAACCACACTGACTCGAGCCCAGCCCCTATTCCCGACCCCGCCCGCTCGCGCTCGGACCTCCGCGCCACACCAGATTCACCCCCACCGGACCACACAGCCCACCATTGGAGCCGCCCTAACTAGCCCTCACCGCACCGGAATCCCCCTCTATTGCTCTCCACCACCGGCGAGCCCCACCACGATCCTAGCTAGATCGAGACCACCGACAAAGGTGAGCTCAACAAATTTTATCCATGGCGTTGGCACTCTCTTGCAAGTTGCAACTGCTCTCTCCATCGTCCTTTTCGTCTCTCTCATCCCATCTGCTCCAGTTCCTCTTCGTTTCTAAAGCTCCCATTGATACCGGAATTTTACCAAAAGATTTTCCGTCACCGATTCTAGTTGAGATTCAAATCTGTTCAGCAGAACCTGATCGTTCCTCCGGTTCTTATCTACACCCGCATCGACAGACCTTTGGATACTCAAACATTGTTCGCCATTGTTAGTGTCCTCCCTGCTATTTCCCTCTCGCTCTTCCTCGTCCTCAAGGTACTCTTTCTCTCCATCTCTCGATGTGTGAAGAAAACCTCGATTTCAAAGCCAGTAGACCTATGGTGCTATATGGAATGAAAGTTTTGTCAAAGACAATTTTGTACCTTAGTCTTTCATATATGTACTCTTTTGTTTGATCAGCAAGGCGGTAATACAACTTTTCAATCTCTTATGCTACATTGATACTTCGAAAAAATTTCAGTTTACAGTCTACTACTAAGTTGCCTACCAAATTCTGCATTGTGAACTGCTGGTTTTTGTTATGGGGATTAGGTGGCCCAAAATGTGTATTATGTGACAATGGGAAGATGAAGAAAAAGACTGGCGTTGTTGATTGCAAGGTGTGCAGGTAAAACCTTACTTATATGAATTCTCTTCATAGGAATGGATTTGTTAAGCTTCACAAACTCAACAATTCTATAGATATAGGTGTTAATAGTGTTATGTTTTTGTAATAGTGTTATGTTAAGTTTCTTGTGTGACAGAGAGTCCTTGAGCACTGTAAGGACCTAGATTCTCAGAGTACAATTATGAATGGAATTTAATTATCCGTGAGCAAGGTTGCTAAGGATATGGAAATTATGTTGTTCAGGTATGTTTGATTCCTACTAAATATGCTATTTTCTGATGTTAGAATGTCAATTTGATCGAAGTATTACTTTAAAAGGGTGTTATCATGTCTACTTTGCATCTTCTGAACCGTTATGTATGTGCAAACTTAATTCTTAAGTAATTACAATGTGGGTATATCACTATATCCTTCTATTCCATTGGAATTGCATCCCATTGCTTTATCTTGTTTGATTTTTGTAAATCTTTATAATCCTTGTCTTTGCTCACATTGGTTGAATCTTGTTGACATGTGGTATTTTGGTTTGCCTTTGCTCACATTTCAATGATAATCTGTCTTTATAATCCTTGTGATTGCTCACTATTCTCTAAATTAATTTAGAGAATTGTTGAATTCCAAGTTGTAAGCTGCTTTCGGAATGTATCAAGATATCAAAAAAAGCATCAATAAGGGGGTAAAATTCTATGCAACTCTCCATGTAAATTAATTTAGAGAATTATAGGACTTATGTTCTGTAACCACTTGTATGCATTATCTGAAATCTTTCCCAAATGAACAAAATGTTTCAAATATAAAAATACGTAGGTTTTTTTTGGAGTAAATTCTATTCCTTTGAGATCTTATATAATACAATACGGAGTATGACATTACTATCTCTGATCATGAATATAAATGCTTTCAGTCCATTTGTAAAAAGAAATTTATGTTGTATTTATAAGGCACTTTTTGCAGCCGCATCGTGATTTAGCGCGTGAAGCAGTACAAAAGTCTATGGTTCTCCTCAAGAACGGGAAGGACCTAAAGAATCCACTTGTGCCACTGGACAGAAATGCTACAAAGATTCTTGTTGCTGGAACACATGCTGATGATCTTGGATATCAATGTGGAGGGTGGACTGCTACTTGGGATGGGCGTAGTGGCAGAATAACCATTGGTAAATAGTTCTCACTTCTTAGAGCACCGCTCAATTGCTCACTAGTGCAGGTGATATTATTTATTATTAGAAACATTAATTAGTTTACAGGATATTTATAAAGTTAGTGATTTATTATCTTTTTATGTTTTATTGTAAAAGTTGTTACGTTTTCTCTGTCTCTCTGGTGGCTTTTATTGGTATATGACCATTTTATATTGTTTATGGATTGTCACCTTGTTGTTTTCCATGTTCTTATTGATTTTGCGCCCACTGTATCCAGGTATTTGATAGATACTTTTCTTCAAGATAACAAGATTTTAGCTAGGTTTGGGCATTTGTGTCCACATAAAATCATTGAAGTTCCAATAGGCCAGGATTCAAGGAAGACCAACAAAAAGAGCGACATATACTTGCAGAAGAGAGATCAACAGAGCGAGCACGATATATTGTAGATGCAATGAAAAATGCTAAGAAAAACCAGATGTTTTTTGCTCCATATAATGCCAAGTAAGTTGAATATTATTTTATTTCTATTTGAAATATTATATGGATGAAAAATAACATATTTGACTTTTGCTTACTACTATATATAGGAGACATTGGATGCTATGTGTTGTGCATCCTTTCAAGGAAATAGTATATTGGTTTGATCTCCTTGGATTAAAAGTAAGGAATGACATCAAGAGTGTAATTGAAATATACGTAAGAATTTGTCTATTAATTACTTTCAAAATCTACTAGTTCTGGATGAGATTATGACCAATTCACTTGTTTGTAAATAGGGCTATGAAGATGTGGATTGCGCAAAGAAATCTGAACAGACCTAAGAAGCCTATAAAATGGATTGAAGTAAAGGTTAGTTATGCATTAATATGTATGTATATGATGTTTATCCATAGGAAGGTTTAGGAGTAGACAAGCATATATGTAATATCATTGGGTATAAATTTAATTTCACTTTTCATTTACTTTTGCAGAGTCCTTGTCAAACAAACAATACAGATTGTGGATATTATGTTCTTCGGTATATACTAGATATTATGAGAGGAGGACAAGACTCTACTCCTGGAGAGGTATATGTTAAACTAATATTTGCACGCTAGTATTCATATTTAATTGGATTTCAATTGAAGTAAAATATATACTTTTGACATTTGCAGTGCTATCCAGAACTGATTGGGTCGAAGCCATTGTCAAAGGACAAAATAGATGAGGTTCGAGATCAATGGATTACTTTTGTACAAAGGTTCATCTTTTAATTGGTCAAATTGTGCAAGTGATCAATATTATTAGAAAATATTATCTAGTTTACAGGATATTAGTGATTTTGTTCATTATTGACTTTGAATTGATGACCTAGTTAGGTACGTTATTACATGATCGATATTGTGAACGATCGATGTTTTATTATATATGGATGTTTGTCGGATGTTCATTGGAATCTTTTGTCAAAAGTTTATGATATATAATACGATCAGATTTATATATTCATTATATATTGTTTATAATAGTGATCCAATATAACTACGGCTATAACAAATTAACAATAATGATATTTTACTACGGGTGAACCATTCCCTACGGGTATAACAAATTACTACGGTTGTAACAAATTAACTACGAGTAAAATTACTACGGTTGTAACAAATTAACTACGAGTAAAATTACTACGGTTGCTTTGGTTGAACAACTTTACGACATGTACAATTACTACGGTTGTCAGTATTACTACGAGTGTTAATAGGAATGAAAAAGCAACTATTTTACTACGGTTACGTATTTACCACGGTTGCATAACCGTGGTAAAATGACAATCGTAATAAAATATAAAACCGTAATAAAAACACCAACCGTGGTTAAACGACCATAGTATATTTACTACGGTTACAAATTTACCATGGTTCCACAACCGTGGTAAAACGACAACCGCGGTTAAATGACCAACCGTGGTTAAACGCCCATAATATATTTACTATGGTTACAAATTTACCACGGTTGTCGAACCGTGGTAAAATGACAACCGTGGTAAATTTGTAACCGTAGTAAACAAGTTTATAGCGGCCACATTTACTACGGTTGTGAACCGTAGTAATATATGCATTTCGAACCGTGGTAAATTTGACATTTTGTACTAGTGAGAGTGCCATATGGTGGTTTTAATGAAGGAGTGTCATGTGGCGTGATTAAATTCTAGTTTAGTAGATATATAGTAGATTATAAGATTACTCTATTTTCTCTCTTGATAATCTCGAAGGAGTGATATTTAATAGCATTAACTTCCCGGCACACAATAATTGGTATATAAACTTCTATCTATTTTCTTAGACAATGATAATGTGAATTTTAAAATTTGTTTTATAATTTGAGATATTATTAAATTACAATTTTTCTAATGTATCTCCGCATAATTCAAGCATCATAGATTTTATCATTTAAGAATTTATTTTTATGGGTATAAATATTTTCTTTCTAAAACAAAAAATCTTAATATATGTCCTTAAAACATAGTTTAGAAAATCCGATAAATTATAATAAACTCTCATGGATATATAATTTCTGAAATTATATTAATAAGACTTCTTTCCTCCAATATTGAGGATAATATTGATATGAAAATCCTCTTTCACTCACATATGTATTTCATATGTGTTAGCGCAATTTTATCAATAGAAATGACATGGATCTGTTGTAGGGATTTAGATGTTTTAAGTGGAAATTTAGAAAACAGTTTTCTAACATCTAACTTAGGATCTCATGCATAAACTTGATATGAATCATATATGAAAGAGTAACATGCGAAGGAAGACTTGGCTTGAAAGACTCAAGCAATTGCCGTAGCGTCGGCGCGGGTGAAGGGGATGCGAAGATAGATAGTTTTGACGTCCGATCAAGGGAAGGAGGATAAACACTCTACTTAAGCCTTGATTAAAAATTGAACGTAAGGAAAAACAATAACAAAGTTTAACTTAAATACTATAGGTGAGAGCTCGGATGGGCCGAGTCGAGCCTAGCGGGCTAGCCCATGCAACATGCAATAGGCACACACCCTAAAAATAGAAATGACTATAAATAGAAAGTGTCTAAAACAAGCAAAGTACTAAATATAGAAATGTCTCAAAACAATGCCAAAACACATGGCAAATAAACCTCTAAATGATCAACCCGGTGGCAGCGAGGCGATGGACGCAGACACTGCAAGCGGCGGCGACGATAGGTCGACTGGCTCGGCGGTGGGTGCATCCGGTGCCGGCTGTGATGGGCTTGATACTCCGATGCCGATGGTGGCGAGGACGATGAGTCTGGGCTCGGTCTCCGGGCTGCCTTGGCCAGCGATGACGCGAGTGACTAGCGAGTGCACGGCGTCGGCGATGGCCTTGGACCTGGACCTTGTCACTGGGCCCTCTGAGCGAAGGCTCATGGCTTGATCCTCCTCTGTGGCCGTCATGGGAGGTGGGATCACATCATCTGCCCAACACGTATCCACCATATATGTCCATGTAATTGATTAGACATCTCCATGTCCCTATAGCCCGTGAAACTTGGCGCTATCAATCAACTTACATAATAGCATGTATTGAGTCATTTATGTCCAATTTAATGACTTAGACTACGGAAAACTCATAATTTATAATATCGGTTCACTTAATAGGGTTTCATCCACCATAACTTTTATGATGATCCTATTTGATGATTATAAATTATTAGGATATTTTATTTAATTCTAAACCATAATTAAATAATAATGAAACTTTATTTCAAAAACAAACATGATGCAATGTTTCAACAATCATGAAATCAACATCCATAATCTCAAAATAATACAAGCTCAAAGCCATTCTCCAATGTGATTGAGTCCCTTAGCCCTAGTGTGACTATCATGCTTGGGCTTGGATAGAGGTTTGGTCAACGGATCTGCAATGTTGTCATCCGTGTGTATTTTGCATAACCTCACATCACCCCTTTAGACATAGTCTCGAATGACGTGGTATTTCTTGAGCACGTGTCTGGATTTGGAGTTAGAACTTGGTTCCTTGGATTAGGCAATGGCACCATTGTTGTCACAATAGATGTCAATTGCCTTAGCACAACTGGGAACCACACAAAGCTCGACAATGAACTTCCTTATCCAGACAGCTTCCTTAGTTGCATCCACTGCAGCAATGTACTCAGCCTCTGTCGTAGAATCAGATACCGTGTCTTGCTTTGAGCTCTTCCAGCTCACAGCCCCTCCATTAAGAATGAAGACGTATCCGGATTGGGACCGAAAGTCATCTTTATCTGTCTGGAAGCTTGCATCAGTATATCCTTCAACGATTAGTTCATCATGTCCTCCATGCACTAAGAAATCATCCTTATTCCTTCTCAAGTACTTAAGGATGTTCTTAGCTGCATTCCAGTGTACTTCACCTGGAGTCGATTGGTATCTTCCACACACGCTTAAAGCGAATTCAACATCCGGGCGAGTACAAACCATGGCATACATGATGGATCCTACTGCAGATGCATAAAGAATCCTACTGCAGATGCATAAGGAATCCTACTGCAGATGCATAAGGAATCCTATTCATTCTCTCTAGCTCAACAGGTGTCACTAGGCACTGCTTCTTGCTGAGATGTAAGCCATGCTGCATAGGCAAGAATCCCTTCTTGGAATTCTTCATATTGAACCTATCAAGGACCTTATCCACATAAGTTCCTTGACTTAGTCTAATAAGTCTCTTAGACCTATCTCTATAGATCTTGATGCCTAATATGTACTCGGTCTCTCCTAAGTCCTTCATTGAGAAATTCTTCTTAAGCCAGTCCTTAACGAACTCCAGCATAAGAATGTCATTTCCAATGAGTAGTATGTCATCCACATACAAGACCAGGAAGACCACTTTGCTCCCACTAAACTTTTATAAACACAAGGTTCTTCTTCACATCTGATGAAGTCAAACTGTTTGACCACTTCATCAAATCGAAGGTTCCAACTCCTTGATGCTTGCTTAAGTCCATAAATGGACTTCTTAAGCTTGTATACTTTCCTAGATTATGTGGATCCTCAAAACCCTCAGGTTGTGTCATGTACACATCCTCTTCTAAATATCCATTTAGAAAAGCGGTCTTGACATCCATTTGCCAGATCTCATAATCATAATGAGATGCAATTGCTAGGAGTATCCGAATGGATCGAATCATGACGAATCTATAGAAGGTTTCATCATAGTCAGTACCATGAATCTGTTTAAATCCTTTTGCAACCAGTCTTGATTTGAAAACTGTTACGTTTTGATCCTTGTCTGTTTTGAGTTTGTAAACCCATTTGCACCCTATGGGTACTACCCCATCTGGCAAATATATCAAGTCACATACTTGATTCTCAAACATGGAATCCATTTCAGACTTCATGGCAATACGCCATTTCTCAGAGTCTGGACTCGCCACAGCTTGCTTGTATGTGGTAGGATCATCGCTTTCTAAAAGTAGGATGTCCAAACTTGCAGTCATTATGAAATCAATGTATCTCTTTGGCTGCGCTTTTGGCCTATCCGATCTACGTGTGGTCTGAACAACAGGAGGTTCTGCCACAACATTTTGTGGACCCTCATTGGAATCAGATTCCGGAGAAGCGATAGGAATGGGGTCTTGCGACTCCACTACCTCCGGTGTATGAGTTCCCTCTCCTTGCGGGATTAGGTCCCCAAATACCGTCGTCTCTGACATAGAGTAATCCATGTCATCTTGTTTCTCTTCTCAAACTTCTTCGAGATCAACATTTCTCCCACTTGACTTTTTGGAAACAAATTCTTTTTCCATAAAGACACTATCCCTAGCAACACACACTTTGTGCTCACTGGGATTATAGAAGTAGTATCCTTAAGTTTCCTTAGGATACCCTACAAAGAAGCACTTATCTGATTTGGGTGCAAGCTTGTCTGCTAGTAAACATTTTACATAAGCTTCACATCCCAGATCTTTAGAAAAGATAAACTTGGAACTCTTCCAGTTCATAACTCATATGGTGTCTTATCTACAGCTTTGGACGAAGTCCTGTTTAGTGTGAACACTACAATTGTGAGAGCATATCCCCGGAAATATATTGGAATATCAGCAAAACTCATCATAGATCGAACCATGTCCAACAAGGTCCTATTCCTCCTTTCAGACACACCATTCATTTGTGGTGTTCCAAGTGGAGTTAGTTATGAGACGATCCCACAACTTTTTAAATGATGATCAAATTCTTGACTCAAATATTCACCACCACGATCAGATCATAATGCTTTAATTTTCTTGCCAAGTTGGTTTTCAACTTCATTCTGAAATTCTTTGAACTTTTGAAAAGATTCAGACTTATGCTTCATTAAGTAAATGTTGTGATATCTCTAATTTGGGTAAGTTATAATAATGCGGTAAAAGTTAGTAAGACGTGTTAGTTTTCAGCATGATTAAAATAATTTTTAGCTATTATATTATTATTATGAAACTTCTAGAGTAAGCCTCTTTTTCCTTGTTTTTATTTTTTCTTTTCTATAGATAACCACCTATTTTTGCATGCCTTCCACCTATGTTCTTATGTGTCAACAAGCTAGCACCTCTCTTTTGCATGTCTTCCACATATGTTCTTATGTGTCAACAATCTAGCACCTCTTTTTTGCATGCCTTCCACCTATGTTCTTATGTGGCAACATGCTAGAAAGCCACCATTTCTTAGGCATACACTTGTCACGTATAGGTGTGTCCACATGGCTACCACCTTAACTAAACCTAGATTGTTTACATATATATATACCCCTAAATCTACTCTAGCTAGTACACTTTTCTTCTTCTTGTTCCCTTGGAAAATACAATACCAAAGCAATCCTTCATTGGGTCGTCTCCTGCACAGTCAAGGTACTTGAGTGTATCGCGGGATAACTACAAATGGTTCTTGTTAGAGTTTCAGGAATTTCTGGCAAGTTTCTTCGACTTGCTCGGTTGCTAGATTAGTTTGGTGCCTCGTTATGTGTTCTTTTGTGTTGGTAGGTGAAGTGTTGATGCATGTTGTGATTGGGGGAACATTATGTATGTGCGTTCCCATTATAAGCTAAAGCCATACTTGGGGGAACATTATGTTGTGCGTTCCCATTATGAGCTAAGTAGGGGCAATTATGTTACGCGCCCCAAGGGGGACATTATGCTGAGCGTTCCCAAACGGTGAATTCCAACGAGCGGGATTTACCCCTCTTAGGTTGCGACTTAAGGGGAAGAAGTGGTACCATCTTCTTATTACTATTAGTATTATATTAGCTTATGTAATTAGTAGTACTTTGGGATATATCAAATGGTTATTTGATAATGTTGTTATACTTGTAAGTTGTCTTGCTCTTGTGTCTATGCCTTACATGCTTTCACTTGAGAATGCCTAGCTGAGTATCTTACTAGTTTAGTGATTGACCCATTATGGCTGGCTCTGTTTGACATCCAGGTATTAGCGCTGCACAGACACAGGAATGACATGATGGCATTGGTGACCACCAACGTTGATTAGATAGTTCTCTGGGTTTTATTCTTTTCATGTCAAGTAGACCTTGTCGTTTTTCGCATTGGTTGTAAACTTTGTTATTCATATTATATATCATCGACTTGTCCTTTTCATCTATAGACATATGTGGTTAATTATCTATAATGGCATTTTGTCGACATAGTACTTATTTACGTACTATAGCCTTGTGGATTCCGGGTGGGATTCACGGCGCTATGACACCCTAGCTTGGGGTGTTACACAAGTTGGTATCAGAGCCATAGGTTAATATTGTTGGATTGGGTTTAGGGTTAGCAACGTCGGTAGCCAATCTCCCATGTCGTATGTGCAGGTAAACTTGCTTCTTTAATCGTTTATATACACTTATCGTTAATAATTACATAGTGGTACAGCTATGGCACATAGAGTTACAGGAAGAGGACGACCTCATAGAGTTGTTAGCCGTGGAGAGGTTGATATGCCCCCACTTGTTGTGGAGAATGATGATCAAGACTCTGTTGCAAGTCAAGTGGCACCTGTTGTTGGTGCACAAGGTTTGAGAGTATCGCAGGGTGTTACACCCGTTATCACAGGGTGCTGATTCTAGTCATATAATCAGTTATGATGAGATTGAGATAACTTATGATGTCACTTATGAAGAACATCCAGTGGCGATCCTAGAGCATCGAACAAAACATTTGAGGACGAAAGTGGTACCTTTGGCAAAGGTACAATGGTCGCGCCATGGAGTTGAAGAAGCTACATGGGAGACCGAGATGAGCATGCGAGAGCGTTATCCAGAGTTATTTCCGTCCTAGTTTCGAGGACGAAACTCATTTTAAGGGGGGAGGTGATATGACTATGAATGGCGTCATATTTGAGGAAGAACAAAAGATTAAAACAAAGAAATCGCTTGGATGTTGGAATGTGACAAAATCGAAGAATCTGTCCCTCCGACACTTCCTCAGTATTTTGGCTATTTTGGGAGCTACTAATGTCCAATGGAGGTCCATGAGTAGTCATTGGAAAGCTAAGAGAAAGGGCTACAACTAGCATGACAATTACTTCCACGAAATCTACCCCGAACAGCCCTTGAACTTGGCTCGGTGACACTACTTGTGGCTAGTCTGAACGGTGTTTGAAGGCTACCTCTCAAATGGCTCGAGCGTTTTGACTGATATTTTAATGCGGACTTTATTATGTAGCTATTTAAGTTTTGTCAAAAATTCAAGTCATTCCGACTTGAATTTCGTAGTTTAACTGATAAGGGTCTTCATGTGCCAAGGAACTTGAAGGGTTGGGAGTTTGGGTCGACTTGGGGGCTATATATAGCTGCCTCTTTACCCATTGTAAGCACTCAGAAATCATTCAAAAAAAATCAAGTAACATTCAGTTTTCAATCGAAAATATCTCTCCAGAATTTCCTCCAAGTTCGTGAGTCACATCGAGCTTGTTCTTGTGTTCTTTGGGTGCGTAATATCCCAAACCACTTGAGCCTTGTCCCTATCCTTTGTGGTGCGTCATATCTACCTTGGAGAAGGTCACCTATCCCTTTCATTTTCCAGAATTCCTATTCTCCACAAATCACAAAAATACTTCACCAATTCTGCCTCCAAAACACATCAACCATCCACCGAACTTCCAAGGAGCTTTCCAACCTTTAGGGGATGCATCAACCCGAGCGATCTTCCTTGATACTGAGCATACAACGATACTATCTCTCATCATTTGGTATCAGAGCTACCTTCAAGGAAGTTTCAAAAGGAATCATGTTTAACCACGGAAAGCACCAGCCGATCACCATTTCGGAGTTTCGACAAATTTGGCGAGAGAGTACCGCGTCAATTTTTGCCGATTGTAAGCGCTTGTTGTAGGATCAAGATCGTCATGCAAAGGAGAGAGAAATTCGGTTTATGGAGATCAACAATAACTCTTGGAGGAACCTTGAGAACATGTTGCACCAATATGCGGCAGAGGCTGCCCTAAAGCTTGTCAAGGAACCCTTACAAATGGAGAAGTCACTCAATGGTGATGAAGCACCTAAGGAAGAAGTGTGTGAAACTTACATGGCCAAAGTTTTTGAAGAGCAAGTTGTTGAAGATGAGTCAGAACTGAAAGAAGATGAGGCAAAATGTCTTGTCAAACAACCACTTGTCAAAATCGGCACCATAGGGGAAAAGAAAGGTAGTACATCTCCTCTAACTCTTGAAGTGCATATGGATTCGAGGACGAATCCTCTTAAAGGAGGAGATGATGATATGACTATGGATGGCGTCATATTTGAGGAAGAACAAAAGATTAAAACAAATAAATCGCTTGGATGTTGGAAAGTGACAAAACCGAAGAATCTGTCCCTCCGACACCTCCTCAATATTTTGGCTATTTTGGGAGCTACTAATGTCCAATGGAGGTCCATGAGTAGTCATTGGAAAGCTAAGAGAAAGGAATACAACTCTCATGACAATTACTTCCACGAAATCTACTGCGAACAGCCCAGAAGTTCAACTTGGCTCGGTGACACTGCTTGTGGCTAGTCTGAACGGTGTTGGAAGGCTAACTATCAAATGGCTCGAGCGTTTTGGCTGATATTTTAATACGGACTTTATTATGTAGTTATTTAAATTATGTCCAAAATTCAAGTCATTCCGACTTGAATTTCGTGGTTTAACTGATAAGGCTCTTCATGTGCCAAAGAACTTGAAGGGTTGGGAGTTTGGGTCGACTTGGGGGCTATATATAGCTGCCTCTTTACCCATTGTAAGACACTCAGAAATCAATCAAAAAACATCAAGTAACATTCAGTTTTCAATCGGAAATATCTCTCCAGAATTTCCTCCAAGTTCGTGAGTCACATCGAGCTTGTTCTTGTGTTCTTTGGGTGCGTAATATCCCAAACCACTTGAGCCTTGTCCCTATCCTTTGTGGTGTGTCATATCCACCTTGGATAAGGTCACCTATCCCTTTCATTTTCCAGAATTCCTATTCTCCAAAAATCACAAAAATACTTCACCAATTCTGCCTCCAAAACACATCAACCATCCACCGAACTTCCAAGGAGCTTTCCAAGCTTTAGGGGACGCATCAACCCGAGCGATCTTCCTTGATACTGAGCATACAACGATCCTATATTTCATCAGGAGGTATGTGGTATCTCTAATTTGGGTAAGTTATCATAATGCGGTAAAAGTTAGTAAGACGTGTTAGTTTTCAACATGATTAAAATATTTTTTAGCTATTATATTATTATTATGAAACTTCTAGAGTAAGCCTCTTTTTCCTTGTTTTTCTTTTTTCTTTTCTTTGGATAACCACCTATTTTTGCATGCCTTCCACCTATGTTCTTATGTGTCAACAAGCTAGCACATCTCTTTTGCATGCCTTCCACCTATGTGCATATGTGTCAACAAGCTAGCATCTCTCTTTTGCATGCCTTCCACCTATATTCTTATGTGTCAACAATCTAGGACCTCTCTTTTGCATGCCTTACACCTATGTTCGTATGTGGTAACATGCTAGAAAGCCACCATTTCTTAGGCATACACTTGTCACGTATAGGTGTGTACATATGGCTATCACCTTAACTAAACCTAGATTATTTACATATATATATATACTAATATACCCATAAATCTACTCTAGCTAGTACACTTTTCTTCTTCTTGTTCCCTTGGAAAATACAATACCAAAGCAATCCTTCATTGGGTCGTCTCCTGCACAGTCAAAGTACTTGAGTGTATCCCGGGATAACTGCAAACGGTTCTTGTTAGAGTTTCAAGAATTTCAGGCAAGTTTCTTCGACTTGCTCGGTTGCTAGATTAGTTTGGTGCCTCGTTATGTGTTCTTTTGTGTTGGTAGGTGAAGTGTTGATGCATGTTGTGATGCCTTGCTTACTCTTAGTTGGTAATTAAGTGTTCTATAAGCTTGTATAATTTCTAAGTATGCTATGTTCTGAAATCTATATATTAAGTATACATATATTATATGATTGGGGGAACATTATGTATGTGCGTTCCCACTATAAGGTAAAGCCATATTTGGGGGAACATTATGTTGTGCATTCCCATTATGAGCTAATTAGGGGCAATTATGTTGCGTGCCTCAAGGGGGAACATTATGCTGAGCGTTTCCAAACGGTGAATTCCAACAAGCAGGATTTACCCCTCTTAGGTTGCAACTTAAGGGGAAGAAGTGGTATCATCTTCTTATTACTATTAGTTTTATATTAGCTTATGTACTTAGTAGTACTTTGGGCTATATCAAGTGGTTGTTTGATAATAAGTTTGATAATATTGTTATACTTATAAGGTGCTTTGCTCTTGTGTCTATGCCTTACATGCTTTCACTTGAGAATGCCTAGATGGGTATCTTACTAGTTTAGTGACTGACCCATTGTGGTTGGCTTTGTTTGACATCCAGGTATTAGCATTGCACAGACACAGGAACGACATGATGGGATTGGTAACCACCGTCGTTGATTAGATAGCTCTCTGGGTTTTATTCTTTTCATGTCAAGTAGACCTTGTCATTTTTCGTGTTGGTTGTAAACTTTGTTATGCATATTATATATCAGCAACTTGTCCTTTTCATCTATAGACATATGTGGTTAATTATCTATAATGGCATTTGGTCGACATAGTACTTATTTACATACTCTAGCCTTGTGGATTCCGGGTGGGATTCATGGCGCTGTCACACCCTAGCTTGGGGTGTTACATATGTATCCATATCTACTTAAATCATCAGTAAAGGTTATGAAGTATATGTAACCACCTAGCTTCTGTGCTCATTGGTCCACATACATCCGTATGTATTAGGGCTAAAAGCTCAGTTGCCCTTTCACTCACTCCAGTAAAAGGTGACCTTGTCATCTTTCCCATTAGGCAAGATTCACACGTTTCAAATGATTCACAATCAAATGAGGTTAAAAGTCCATCATTTTAGAGCTTCTTCATGCGATTTAGGCTAATGTGACCTAATCGACAATGCCATAGATAGGTGGTGCTACAGTCATTTGATATTTGCTTTTTGGTGTTTATGTTATAGATGTTGGATCCTTGATCCACAATATAGAGTCCATTACTCAGTATGACATCGACATAAAAGATGTTATCTTTGAAAATAGAAAAACGCTGACCTTTAAGAGTAAAATCATAGCCTTCTAAATCCAAAACACAAGTCGCAATCAGGTTTCTAGTAATAGACGGGACAAAATAACAATTATTAAGTTCTAATACTAAACCAGAAGGTAATGGTAAACTAGAATCTCCAATGGCAAGTGCAGCAACCCTTGCTCCATTTCCAATGCGTAGGTCTACATCTCCCTCAGCTAAGCTTCTACTTCTTCTTAGTCCATGCACATTCGAAATAATGTGAGAACCACATCTTGAGTCCAATACCCAAGTTGAAGCTTTAGCTGTTAGGACTTCTATAACATTCATACCTGAATTGGAACTCACAGTTCTATTTTTTTTATCTTCCATGTATTTTGGACAGATCCTCTTCCAATGACCCTTGGCATGGCAGTAGAAACAATCATGGTCAACCGCTACATTAGCCTTTTTAGAAGTCTGCTTGGGTTGTGCAACTTGTTTGCCCTTCCCTTGCACATTCTTCTTCTGCTGTCCAGATGCATCTTTCTTGAACCCTCTTCCCTTGTTGACCATCAAGATCTCTTTCCTGGTGTCAACAGAGAGATTTTCCCTAAATCCTATGTGATCAAAATCCAAAACTTTATCTTTTGGTCTTTTGTTGAGTATAACCAAATCAAGGTTGTAAACCCCTTATATAGATTTACCCATACTATCCCAAGGTCAAAGCATGGACACCTTGTTTTGGCAAAACCTATCCATCAAATTCCAAGGGCCTCATAGGTTATGATTTGGAAAGGCAAAATCTCAATTTTCTTTTAAGGGAACTAGGTTTATCATGCAAGTCTATTTATTAGTGAACTAAATAGCATAAATAAACAAGCAAGCATAAACTTAGAGATATTTAAAGCAAAACAAATGCAATAAATAAATGTGATCCTAGTATGGCCCCTAAAAACCCATAAGATCTAATCTTCATAGATTTTTCTTGTCTCTTGGATCTTCATCCTTGATTCTCCTCTGGATCTCCATCCTTGAATCTTCATAGGATCTTCTTCTCTTGTATTACATCAATAAATCTAATCTAATTTCTTGAAAATTAAATTACAAAAATACATAACGATACGCAGATCGTGTACAAGAAAACAATAACGATACACATATCGTATTTTCTATCATATTTGGGCCATACCAGTCACCACATGCAATAATAATATCATAATATTAAATCATACATGTAAAATATAATATCAAATATTAAGAGACAATAACATACTATTAATCATATTAATAGACTTTCAAGATTAAATTAATTAAATTATCCAATAAAATAATTGATCCAAACTTCTTATTATTTTAATTCAATAAAATCATATATGAAAATAATGTCAATATTAATCATTACCATGTATAATTGGATAAAATATACTCTAGAGATAAGATATCTTGTTACCATATCTAATTAAAGTAGTTAGGATCTTATGCTAACAAACCTTAACCCTAATTCAGCCCCCACCCTAGCTGCACCATGCAGCCAGCTCGCGCAGCCAGCCGCCCCCCGGACCGCCGCCACACCACCCCCGGCCTGCTGCCGGCCATCACGCACCACCGTGAGCCACTTTTGGCCACCCAGCCACGGTTTTACCCCTTCTCCCACTCAAATTTTGTAACAATTACAATTTTTGATGATTTTAAGGATAATATGATGTAATTTTCAGAAAACTAATATTTTTGAAAAAATAATGTATGAACCAATTTCATACAAAATTAATCAACTTTGGGCATTCAAGACATGAAATTCTAAATTTCTAGGGTTTGAATCATTTTTCACCAACATGAAAAACCAAGTATTTCTATGTGTGATTATGATTTATACAAAAAGTCATATCTCTTGCATAAATTAAACATACAAATCGATTTTAGGGTCAAAATGAAGCAAAAAAAATCAGAATTTTAGCATGCATAATTTCGGTCAAGTGGCTGAAACTTTTCGAGTATATTAAGCACACAAAAGTCACAACTTTATGCATCCAATCAATTAAAATCACAATTTTAATCATACAAGTTAATCCATACATCATTTTTACCACTAGATTGAACCAAAATAATCAATAACATGCATCAAAATTAACAACTTTAATCATGATCATATCAATTTATGCAAGAGGCTCTAATACCACTGTAAGGATTTATATGCTTTAAGCGGAATTTCAGAAAACAGTTTTCTAACATTTAACTTAGGATCTCATGCATAAACTTGATACGAATCATATATGAAAGAGTAATATACATTTTGATGTAAAATTTGTTTCTGGGATCACCCTGGAGAATAGAGCCTCAAGTGTGACTCATCCACTTGGTCCACACGAACACGATACTAGATTATCTTGCCTTCGTCTACTAAAACGAACGAACGAGAACAAACAAAACACCACACAAATATGATGTACGGCTGTGAGAAGCAGAAGTGATGGCTTCGGTGGTGTTCAATGTGATTCCCAATCACATGTACGCACATCTCATATATTAGAATTAGATTATCCTTTTTAATATTATCTTATAATATATTAGAAAAATATAAATATATATTATCTTATCTTATATCATATATCTTATAAGATAAATCTTTTTTTTAACTAGAAAGAGATATTTATGGTTGATACAATATCTTATCTTTTCAAAAGATATATTTTCTTATATCATCAAGTAAATAGATAACTCTTTATTATTACTTAATGAATAATCCACTCTTCTAATATTATCATATGGCCGAAATTCCCTAGTCCCACTATGGGCCTCGGGTTGCTTTGATCTAGCTCAATTACACTATTGTGTGTGACCTTATAGGACCCGGATAAAGTAATAATAGGCCAAATCTAATTTATCCCATAAATCATAGTTGACTTCTAACAAAGCACTAAGACTACCTAAAATATCCGGATTATAAATCTCCATTATTAATCATATTCTATCATTAGTAATTGTCATCTTGATTAAAGGACACATATTTCTTCATCAAGAAACGTAATTTCCCCCCTAAAATTCAATATTTCTTATTGAAAAATTGTTTTGTTTGTCTTTCAACGACTGACAGATTACATATACATTAATTAAGGTTCTAAATAATTGTATTTTGAATCAGCAACATTTGCCTTTCTTACTTGGAATATGACCTATAATATTGAAACTAAATTTAATAAATCTTTCAATGCTTTTTTTTTCTCCTTGTTCCTTAATCTATATATTTATATCTATATACTACTACTAAAGCCGCAATTATCTCTCCTACGTGTCGTTCATCTAAGTATTATGTATATTTACCTATTCACCCTTATTCTATTTATAATTTATTTTATCTTTTATTTATACAAATTTCCTAAATTACCACCCCAAAATATTTCACATTGTACATGATAATTCTACACTTACCAAAAACATTATTATCATACTTAATTAGTGTCCATAATATAATATGTACGTTAATGGTCCGTAAACTCCGTTATGAAGATATGTATGTAGATAGATGGTCCGTAAATAGTTAACGTTATACGGTTCATCCACCAACATACATATAATTATGCACTTACCAAAAACATTATTATCATACTTAATTAGTGTCCATAATATAATATGTACGTTGATGGTCCGTAAACTCCATTAGAATATAATATGTATATAGATAGTATGCCAATCGAAATCTTAATTGTTGTTTTAACCAAAATATCTATCTATCTATTTATATACTATTACTAAAGTCATAACTATATCTCCTAGGTGTCAACCTTCTAGCTATACCAAGTCATCAACTTAATTAACTCATTTACCTATTTTCCCTTTCATTATTCTACAAATTAAATCCCAATTATCAACCTAAATTATCTATATCTTTCTTACCATATAAATTAGTAGTACTTATATAATAATAGAGTGCGGTTCCGGTGCGGAGCACTCTTCCCGTGCGGACGTGCGGACATGCACTATAGGGCCTTATTTGTGCACTTTTAGGCCTTATTTGTGCACTTTTGCAAAAATTTTGAAAAATGCTTGGAAAAAAATTTGAAAAAGAATTTTTTTTTTTTGAAAAAGTGCACAAATAAGACGTTAAAGTGCACAAATAAGACCCAAAAGTGCATGCTCCGCACGTCCGCACGGGAAGAGTGCTCCGCATATGATCCAAACTCTATAATATATCTAGGTGATATCATTATAGATGAATAAGGAACGCTATATGTAATTAGCACATGAAATTACCAACATATATAATTAGCACATGAAATTTACGTAGCTTTTTGGTGACTAAATAAATGTAAATTAGATATTTTATTAAACTGGTAGGCTTTTATACAAATTAAGAAAATTATATGACATTCTTACTTTACATTCTTTTATATCAATATAAATTCATATTTTTTATATTACCTAAATTTTATAAAAATAATATAATTAAATACATTGTTTAGTCTTATTAACTTTAATCATTTCTAGAAATCAAGGTTCGTAAATCGTTTATTCCTCTTACCTTCAAGTAATCAATTTTAGAAAACAACATAAAAATTCTCTCATGCGCTAGATCATTTTTAAAACTTTTATTTACATTACTACGAAAAATTTAAGATACAAAAATTATTTTTGAAATGCTTTTACATCACTAAAAATAATAATTGTTATTACAAAAAAAAAAGAAATAATAATAATAATAATAATACTAATAATTATATGATTAAAATTGCAAATAAATAATACTTATTTTTTTGATAAAAATTGTAAAGATAGTTATTGATTATAAACCCAAGTTATATTTTTTTATAAAATCTTACAAAAAATCATTCTTTATCTATTCTAATTTTAATATAGTTATAATGACAATCTTACAAAAATCATTCTTTATCTATAATGGTTGATTATATATTCCTACAATTTATATAACGTAGATAATTAAATACTTTTATATAATCCACCATATATAATTCATAACACCACATTTTTAAATACACATCTTTATGATAAGATTATCATTATAATAACAAAATGATGTAAAAATAAAATTATAATGGTCTTGACATTTTTCTTGATTGTAAATATCAAGCCGGATTTCAATCTGGTATAATTATAATGCAATGATCTTTACTTAACTTTAGATAGTGGTTTGTCTTGGTTTGATTACAAAGGGGATATATTTATCCAAACTTAGTAATTATGTTACTTAATATCTGTAAAAATACACACATCTTTATGATAAGATTGTCATTATAATAACTAAAAAATGTACAAATAAAATTATAATGGTCTTGACCTTTTTCTTGATTGTAAATATCAAGCCGAATTTCAATCCTGTATAATTATAATGCAATAATCTTTTCTTAATTTTAGATAGTGGTTTGTCTTGGTTTGATTAAGAAGGGGATAAATTTATCCAAATTTAGTAATTATGTTACATAATATATTTAAAAATTAAATTAAAATATCACAGCAGATTTGTTTATGGATTTGTTTTCAGTTTTTGAGTAATTTTACTCTCAAACTATAAACAAATTTGTTAAGAAGGAAATTGAAAATTAAAAATATATATTTTTTTATAAAAAATGATTGGTGTGTCAAAGGGAGGTGAAGACACGTAACATATAGTAAATGTGCGTATTTTCGGAGGGACGTATAGTCTTACAAGGTTTGGTTTAAGTAATTATATAGTATAATGAACTTAATTAAAAAAAATTGTACATATTTTGTTGTGACAATTTATTATTTGGTATTTGCGAGTAGTTTATATGACATAATTGATATCAAGTTTATTTTATTTTATTGTTATAAATGATGGTTTTATGTTCACTTGATAATATTAAGAAACAAATAACTTTTAGAGTCAGGAAAAAAAACTCAGAAATTATAAATTGGTAGTCAAACGATTGCCTTTATACCTTAATTGATCCACTTTTTTTTACAATTTCTATAAAAGTGGTAAAGTGAATGTTAGAGGTTTGACTGGAGTGATGACATGAAGAAATAAAATATATTGTGTTATAAACCCATAGAATCTAATTTTCATTTACAATATCATAACTCTGATTAAATTTCTAAAGTTCACATCATTACTTTCATTGAAATTGTCACTTGAAAAATTGAAATTTTTTATTTTTCAGTCTATATATAGATAGATAGGTGCCTATAATTTGACAACTAATATATAATATATGAAGTTCATATTATTTTGTTGATATACAATAGTTTGTATTATCTAAAATCAATAAATCAAAATAGAAAATTAACTCATACTTAAAATAAAATAAAACTTATTGAAAAAAGCCTCGTGCAAGACACGGGTAAATCAACTAGTTTCATAATATTTCTGTTACCATATTTGTCTAGTTGTATTATATCATTGCGTTTCTTGAAGTGGCTTTCATAGTGTTGATTTTTTGTGTTAACTCTTCACATTTTTTTAAAATTCAATTAATTATGTATTGGTTATTTCTCAAAATCTTGGTTTTATAGACCAAATGTTGTTTCACAGATACTCGGTTTGTTTGGTGAGTGTATTTATAAAGACTCTTTTAACTAAAAAGTATTTTTTTGGAAAAAAGTGATTTTTTAAAATTTGAAATTTATATGATGTCGAAAAATGTATAAGAAGAAAAAAAAACATTTTATAAATAAAAACATTATAAGTAGATGGCCAAACAATGCCTACATTTATTAGCCTTCAGTGCAAGTGTATTAGATTATCGACTTAATTAACATATCCTTACTAGCCCACGACGATAAGCCGTCTTTCTACCCATGGATCTTCTTCCGATCCAAATAGTAAACACTAAATGTAACTGTTGAATTCCTTAGGTTTTGATAGTAACAAACATTCAGCTAATCTGGTAACTAAGTGTTTCAAGAACAAAGACAAATGTCACATGGAACCATTGCAGCAAAGGATTGCATAGGGAACAAAGCTTTGTCCATGTGCTTTGTTACCTCTCAAGGAACATCAATGACGAACAAGACAAAGCTGCGAATGGAGTGAAGAATTTCCAGCGTGAAGATTATGGAAACAATCTTGGAAGATCACGCGGTCAAGGAAAAGGATTTCGGCTGGAAGGATCTCGCCGAAGAGAAGATTTGGAGAGAGAATCCGAATGTGTTATCTTAGGAAATCTTTCCTAAGATAATATATTTGGAGAGAGAAGGATTTTATCTTTATCCGATTTTATTATCTTAGGAAATTCCTTCCTTAGATAATATCGGTTGATAAGATAATATTCTTCAAATCATTTAAATATCTTCTTGTTACCAAGTTTAGAAAAGATTTTTATCTTGTTACGATTGTGTTAGTCGAAGTTGTATTTATAGGAGTATGGATTCATTTCTATGAACGACGATTAACGAAGAGCATTAAACTGAGAAAAGAAAAAGGAGAGTGAAGCTGTGTGTGAGTCTTAGAGGGTTGAGTTCGTATTCATCGTTATAGAAGTGATCTTCAAATCTAGCTAGGAAGTCTAGGGTTTGGAGTCCATGCTACAAGTGTAATCGAACAAGAAATCAATAAGACGAGTAGACGCTTCAAAATCCTCTCAAGCGAGAAGCTTGAAGGTAGTGGTTTTTCTTTGATTAGCTAGTTGGCTAATTAGGGTTTCCACTATACATCGTGAGTTCGTTTCTTATCTTTCTTGCTATATTATTCCGTTGTACCTTCTGTGGGAACAAAGCCTTTGTTCCCTCAGACGTAACTCTAACGATCCAACAATTGGTATCAGAGCCTGGTGCTCTAGATTTTGTTCGTTACAGACTTTGCAGGAAAGATGTCGTCAAGCAATGCTATTGGAGATTCATTCTGGAAGCCTCCGACTCTGAAGGCCGGAGAATATGACTGGTGGGTGGAACAAATCGAGTCCCATATTTGTTCCCTCGATGGACAGATATGGCGAGTCATTGAAGTTGGCCCTATAACCATTCCGAATGATAAAGATGCTACGAAGCCAAAGGCGAAAGTAGACTACATTGATGATGACTGGAAGAAGGTGGAAAAGAACAACAGAGCCAAGAAGATCCTTCATATGGCCTTGCTCCCCTCGGATCTCAAGAAAATCATGGGCTACAAGACTGCCAAGGAGATCTGGGATGCTCTAAAACGCCTTCATCATGGAAATGAATATGCTAAGAAAAACAGGATTCTTTCCTTGATGAAGGAGTACGATCAGATCTCTTAGGGGAAGGATGAGCATATTCAGGAATTCTACTCCAGATTCCAAGGGATAGTAGGCCAGCTTGAGTTCCTTGATGAAGAAATGCCAGACTGGAAGCTCACTCATCATTTCATGCAAGGCCTCAACTCTCAGTGGGATGCAATTGCTCTCGCTCTCTACTCCCAGACGGATGTCAAGACTCTCACTATGGAAGAGGTGGTTGCCAAGCTAGAAAGCAATGCCTCTGTCTACAATCACAAGATGAACAAGAAAGGAAAGGAGAAGGCTAAAAGCATTGCCTTAAAAGAGGAACGTGCCTTTGACTTATCTCAAGTCGAAGATGAAGATGAGGATGGTGATGAAGATGTTGCTCTCATCACTAGAGCCATGAAGAAGATATGGTCTCGAAACAAGGACACACTGAGTTCCTCTGAAGGGAACAGAGACATGAAGGATGTCGTTTGTTACCACTGTCAAAACAAGGGACATATTGCCAGAAACCGCTTCAAGAAAAAGGCAGGTCTTCCTCCGGCTCATGAAGGAAAGCAAGCAATGGTCGCAACCTGGGGTGACTCGGACTCAGATGACGAAGAATCGTCACACTCAAGGGATGTCAGCTTAATGGCCGTAGAAGACACCGATGAACCAAAAGGCGGGCTGCACAAGGATGAGGTAACTGAATCTGATCTCATCTCAAGTTTGAAAAGTAAGTCAAAAGAAAGCTTAATTTCCTTCATTAAGAAACTTGTCCATGAGAATAGTCTTTTCAGTGAGCAAATTGAAGAAAAGGATGAATCGATCTCATGTTTGATCGAAGAAAATAAAGGTTGGGCAGAAAAAGTGCTCAAACTTGAGAAAGTCTCATCCTCTTCTCCAAGTCCTTGCATTGAGTGTCCTAAACTCACTGAGAAGATCGTGTCTCTGGAATCCTCTATCTCCTCACTTGAGTCCAAGTCATTAATGTTAAAACTAGGTAATGCGAAACTGTCTAGTGATTTATCTAAACTCAGTGAGGAACAGAAGGACAAGCCAAAAGGTATTGTTTTTGTTGTAGCCAAGAATGAAAAGAAAACTGGAAAAAAAGGAAGTACCTCGCTTTGGAATTGGCTATTAACCTAAGCTTCCTGTTGATGGCACCAAGTCCAAAAGCTCTAAAGTCGAAGGAAAACAGCCAGTGCAAGAAAAAGGGGAAAGTTCCTCGAGAGGGAACAATAGCAAAGACTTTTCAAATTCGACTGATGGGAACAAGGCTTGGTACCATGGACAGAAAGCTCATGCCATTTGGTTGAAGCAATCTCAAAGCGATAAGTCCAATAATATTGATTTTCATTCTAGGATTGCTAACAAAACAATTTGGCCTGGACAAAGCAAGTATGTTGATCTAAAATATCAAAGGGTCTATTGGTATTGTGGGCACTTTGGTCACTACAAACAAGAGTGTCTCCTGAAGCAACACAATGAGGAACTGGCTCGCACTACTAGGGAAAGAATGAATGTTGAACCTCCAAAAATCAAATACGTTGCTCCCACACTCAGAAAGTTTCCGGTATTTTGATTGTACGTATTGGTTACCTCATAGGGAACAAAGCAAGCCTCACCTCACTTCTAAAGGCTTCATGGGACTCAACAACCTGGTGAATCAAGGTATGGGAAAAATTTGTGATTATAAGCACTAATATCTGGTTGTTTTCTGATCAACATTCAGATACCATGCATATCAAGATAAGACATATTCTCTTACGAGAATGTAAGGAGAAAGGGGTTAGCTTCCACGGATCTCTGCGGAACCAAGGCTTAAATCGCTAACTTTCTCATTAAGGCACCAAATGGGGAACCCTGCATCCAATTTCATACGAAGCCTGGTTTGTTCCCTCTACTAAATGTCTATCTATTATGTTTCCTCGATGATTGGCTAAATTACATGGTAAAGTATAAAAGTTTAATCATCATGTCTTGATCTGCATTCTTTCTCCTGGTTATCAAATAAACAACTGGCTTACATCTGTGCTTTTGCTTCATTTATGTGTTGAATTTCTTGCATGATCATCTATGCTATCACAATAACACATGAATCAGCTTTCTTTCGGCCCAAAAGAGTCAACTTGATGCATTGTTCCCTCATTATAAGCCCACATGATTGTTGACTCTACAACTTACCCTAGCCTTCATGTTTGATGCTTCCTATGAGCCCCTCTAATCATCCACATCTGGGAGCCTATCATGCATGATTAAAAGTTATCAAAAATGTCATATGTTTTTTCGTGTGTTGTTCTTTGTACCCTCTCTGGTAACTATCCCCAAGCACCATACATTACTACTTTCTTTTGGTTTGGCGGGAAAACGAATCGTCTCTATGGGACTTGCTGTTGTGAGTTGATTGATATGATAGGGAGTTATGTTTTGCGCCTGCCGTTGTGAAGTGTTGAGAATTTAGGGTTGATTTGATGGCTGTGAAACTGAATGGGCCTTGTGTTAGGGTTCGGTTGAATTTGGATGAGATTCTGAAAGTTTATTTTGGGAAGTTGAAGATTGTGATGATTATCCTTTGAAAACTGAGAAGATATGAATTTATCTATGACAACTGAAAAGATCTCGTGGTGAATATAAATATCGGCTCTCCAGGTATTCCCCTCTCACTATTCACCTTCATCCTCTTCGATTGCCTATACACTCTCTTGTCTTCCCAAATCTCTTACCTCTCAAAAATGGCCTCTCACTCCAACCTCCCCACCGCCGTCGTCGAGGATCTTCAAATCCTCCTCAACAAACTCTCGGCGATGGGAACTGACCCAGCCCTACTAGCCGCCATCACTCAGTCTCTACCCTCCTCCTCAAACACACCATTATCCCCTTCGGAAGCCACCAAAGTCACTCCTCCACCATTACCAACACCAGACAAACTCATCATGGTCCCTTACACAGCTCCACCTTCTCCAACTCCTCAACCCGCTCCTCAAAACCCTAACCCTAAACCATCCCCGGTCGCTCCAACCGCAAACTCCTCAAACGAAAGAGAGGAAGTCCAATCCTCTCTCACCCATCATACCCAGATTGAATAGGAGAATGAGGAATTTCCTAGAGAAGCCACACCAACAGCAACAGGGGAGCACACTGCGCTCAGGCAGAAAATCCAAGGGGTGGTTCGCAACCTTGCAAGGGAACTGATAGAGGAGGCTGAGGAGGAATTGCCCCCAAAAGTCCCATAACCCTCCGGTAGGGTGAAGATGGGCTGCTCCGCAAAGCGAAAGGCACGCGATCAGAGACAGGCTGCTAAGGCGAGTGCTCTCAGCTCTGATGAGGAGTCAGAACCCCTATCTGGGCACCAAGTCAAAAAGGCCAAGGTCTCTGCTGCTCCGGTCCGCAAAAGCCAAAGGCGTCAGACTGCCAAATCCAAGGCAAAGGCAGAGTCTGATGAAGTCAAGGACGTAAGCCACAAGTCCGTGGTTAAGGAGCTGCTGGTGAATCCCGCGTTCCTTAAGAAAAATGCTCTGGAGAAGGTCTCTGAGGTGTTGGAAGCCCAGAAATGGGGTCATCTGTTCGTGGAGGAAGAGGAGATTGATGAAGCCGTGTTGAGGGAGTTTTGTTCTACGTTTGTTATGGAAGTTAGATCACATGCAGTTTTGGGGAGCTACAAGTTGGGGGGAACTGTGCACATGTTCTCTAGCATCGAGTTGTGGGTTGCTCTGGAGCTTTCTCACGAAGGCTATGAGGGGTATCCAAAAGGCCGTTGGCCCAAGGACTTCCCCTACTCTGAGGCAGTATGGGCGGTGGCCGGTTTACAGAATCCTCAGGGATCTTGAGACTTAGACACTTCAGAGATGTCTACAATCAACAAGGTGCTCTTTCACTACCTCATCTGCAATGTTACCCCAAGGGGACAGAAGCGCAACAAGTTGCTTATTCTGGATGTAGTCCTTCTCTCCTTGCTATTGAAAAAGGAGCCAATCTGTCTCCCACGGATAATGATATAGCACATGGCGCATGCCAGGAACACTGACCAGCACGCTCTTCCGTTCCCAAGAGTTATAAAGAAAATTATGGAGTACCACAAAGTATACAACTCTTCGGCGGAATCGAGCATCTTTTCCCGTCCCCTAGATATCAGCAATCTGCACAAGATGCAGTTCACTCTTCAAGAAGGCCAAGGGTGGGTAAAAGTGGAAAGTGTGTCTGTCATCTCTGAAGTACATGAGGAGTCTGAGGATGTTGGTTCTGAGGGGGAACTGAAGGAAAATTCTATTATGGGGAAGGAATTGAGGAGCCTATGCCGGGTAGTAACCAACCTGGCTGAACAACAACGGCTTCTCACGGCGGACGTGCGCGCTCTGATCTCTCTTCACTCACCGGCTCCATCGGCTGGTCCCAGTGATGCTTAAATCGCTTTCCCGCCTTCCAACCCCTCTTTCGTTCCCTAGCTCATCTATCCCCACTATCTTGAATTTCTTTGTTTCTGACTTGTGTTTGCCCTGTGTGGCATGTTGATCTTGTCTGGATATTTTGCATGTTTTGATGTTTGTGATTGCACTTGGTTTAAGTTTGTTTGGTTTTATTTAATGAACAAGGGGTTGTTTTGCTTATCTTGATGTGTTCATTTTTCTCTATCTCCTTACTTATGTTTTTGATGATGCCAAAAGGGGGAAAATGACAGGTAGCTTTAGTTGAGGGGGAACTAACATGGTTTCATATGTTGCTAGACTGAGGGGGAACTATTATGCCTAAGTGTGGAAAACTTTCTCTTTACAACTGTCTTTATCTCATGTATATGTTTTATTGTCAAGGATGTTTGTCACCATCAAAAAGGGGGAATTTGTTGAATTCCTTAGGTTTTGATAGTAACAAAAATTCAGCTAATCTTGTAACTAAGTGTTTCAGGAACAAAGACAATTGTTGTAACACCCCCCGATTTATACCGGTTGTGCCACATGCCAGTGACCTCAGACGTTGTTGTCCGATGTCACCCTACGCTTGGTCGGAACAATTAAACTTAAATACATAAACATATTAAATGAAAGATTAAACAGCGGAAGACATTTGTACATGAAACTCAATCCTTTTATTAAAAGATCTCTCTTCCAACGAGTAGATTATTTTACAACAGAGTGTTAATACAGCGGAAGACTTTAAATTACACAGCGGAAGACTTTTAAGAATCTTAATAACTTAACAACTTAAAACACTGACACTTAAATCTTCGTCTGCAAGCCTATTATCCTTCAACATGTTACTTGAATTCGTGCACCAACCACTGATGTGCCAAATCGAACGGATGACACCAGCCAACCATGCAGAGAACAATTACGGTTGGTTAGTCTAATGAAAGACTAAGCAAGGGTACAAGCAGAGTGGTTCGAGTGATCATAACTGTTTACTATCATTGTTCCTCGAATAATAACCGAAGGAACGATATATAACCCGGTACTCTCACTGAATGATTATTATCTAGATATGCACTGAAGAGAGGACTCCAAAGGAAGTGAGTCTTATAGGAAATTATGACAACTGTTTGGGAACATTAAAGTTTCACACAAACTTTTAATTAAAACAAGACGAGCTTTCCTAGCTGTACTACAGCCTAGTTGCACTACTCGTCTGAAGGTATATTAATCATGTGCGACAACGTCACTTAACTTATTACTTACAACACTCACATTAACGATAAGACTTTTAATATTATTATGAGAAGCTACGAAGCTTTAAACCTCAGGGTGACAATTATGTCCACCCATAATAATACAACGCTTAAGGTTTATTAATTATGTGTTTAACTACACTTATCTTATTAAATTACAACACAGACATACACGTTATAGGCTTTTAATATTATTCTGAGTAACAATGAAAGTTTAATACATAGGGTGACCTTACGTCCACCCAGATTGCACTTACAAGGTGCTTAAACTTAACTCACAGGGTGACAATTATGTCCATCCAGATTGCACTAGCTAGGTGCTTAATACACAAGGTGACAATTATGCCCACCCAATTGCGCTAGCAAGGCGCTTAAACACCTCCTACCTTAACGGGGGTAGGAAGCAATGGTCATGACCTTAAAATTATTCGGAAATTATCCCGATGAGTACCAAGTTATAAAGAAACGACTAATTCTTAACTGGATTAGCGTTCCTACGAATATTAAGTTATAAAGAAACGACTAATCCTTACATGGACTTAGCTTTCCTACAAACCCACGTGCTATTCTAGCATTAAGTTCACAACAATACCCTCACGGTAATTAACACATATAATAGCGTTGTTCTAACAGATATACAACCTATTATAACGTCACCTTTTAATCACGTTATTTATGAAATTAGTTCCCAAACGAAAACAACAGTTCACTCCAATTTAATTAACAATTAAACAATTGATAATTAATGAAAACATGGAATGATTAAGCAAGAGCGAACTGCCACTTGCCTTAGATCCGACGAAAGCTTGAACAAGCTTAGAGACGACAAGTTCCTAGGTCAGAAGCAGGGACAGATCTCGAGTAGCAGATCCCTAAGAACCGACCCATAACGAGACCCTAAGTTAGATTCAATATCCATATATATGAATCTAAAAGAATACGAAAGGAATCGAAGGAACCAAGCCTCACCCAAGACCACAACACCCAAGAACATACCACGTCCCAGCTCACCGCGGGTGCGGTGGGACGCTTGCCGCGGGTGCGGTGGCTACACAGGGGCAGAGAACGAAGACAGCGTCCATGGAGAAAACTCACCCAATCCGATTCGTTGGGCCTCGATTCGATTATGGTTCAATCTCCAAACACCTTAGGCCTTTGAATACCACTTGAGGGAACCTTTACCACTCAAAGGGAACTCCGGTGACACTCCGGCGAAGCTCCAAAACTCAGACAACAATGGAGTTTTTGGAAGAAAAACAGAGGAGGAAGAAGGAGATCAGATGTGCACTCTCCCCTTCTGATTTCTATCCCTTTTATAGGCTCAAGCAAGGAGGGGACAAGCCCTCGACCAGAAGGGATCAAGTGGGCGAGACGTGACAATCGGCGCTACTGACAAGAGCAGAGGGGAAGAAGATAACGTTCAGAAAAGATCTCACCGCGGGGTGCGGCAGGGTGCGGTGGCCGACTCAGAAGTTGGCCTTCACCGCGGGTGCGACAGAGGTGCGGTCAAGGCCATTTTTGCCTTCTTTTGACCGGTTTACTTTTGGGTTAATTATCTTAACCCCGGGTTAAATATATTCGTATACGAACGACTATTTAGCCCTGAAAAATACATCAACTGTATTTTATATTATTCAGAAAAATATTACAGAGATCAAACATATTACCCAATGTCTGAACTTCTCTGAAATTAATCCGACTTGTAATACGGGAGTTGGAAAATTTCCAAAATACCATTACTAAAATTAAGGGGTATTACAACTGTCACACGGAACCATTGCAGCAAAGGATCGCATAGGGAACAAAGCTATGTCCATGTGCTTCGTTACCTCTCAAGGAACATCAATGACGAACAAGACGAAGCTGTGAATGGAGTGAAGGATTTCCAACGTGAAGATTATGGAAACAATCTTGGAAGATCACGCGGTCAAGGAAAAGGATTTCGGCTGGAAGGATCTCTCCGAAGAGAAGATTTGGAGAGAGAATCCGAATGTGTTATCTTAGGAAATCTTTCCTAAGAAATTATATTTGGAGAGAGAAGGATTTTATCTTTATCCGATTTTGTTATCTTAGGAAATTCCTTCCTTAGATAATATCGGCTGATAAGATAATATTCTTCAAATCATTTAAATATCTTCTTGTTACCAAGTTTAGAAAAGATTTTTATCTTGTTACGATTGTGTTAGTCGAAGTTGTATTTATAGGAGTGTGGATTCATTTCTATGAACGACGATGAACGAAGAGCATTAAACTGAGAAAAGAAAAAGGAGAGTGAAGCTGTGTGTGAGTCTTAGAGGGTTGAGTTCATATTGATCTTCGAATCTAGCTAGGAAGTCTAGGGTTTGGAGTCCATGCTACAAGTGTAATCGAACAAGAAATCAATAAGACGAGTAGACGCTTCAAAATCCTCTCAAGCGAGAAGCTTGAAGGTAGTGGTTTTTCTTTGATTACCTAGTTGGCTAATTAGGGTTTCCACTATACATTGTGAGTTCGTTTCTTATCTTTCTTGCTATATTATTCCGCTGCACCTTCTGTGGGAACAAAGCCTTTGTTCCCTCAGACGTAACTCTAACGATCCAACAGTAACTTAGATTCGTGAATTATTCGAAGCAAGCTTAGCGCATATAACATTATATTTACATGTCTACGCTATATGATCCTCAACATATTACAAAAATAATATTTCTCTTTGTCGACCTCCCACTGCTGCTGAAATTAAACGACAGCCTTTGAACTTCAAGTTGACAAAACTCCAGGCCCAGACGATTTTACAGGGGAATTCTATCAGAAATTCTGGGACATTGTTGGGTATTTTGTTATCTCCGCTATACAATCATTTTTTTACTCTGGCCAACTACTTCGTGAATGTGCTCAATCCTTCATCACATTAATTCATAAAATAGACATCCCGACTAATATTAACCATTATAGACCAATAAGCATGTGTGACACGTCTTATAAAATTATCACAAAGATAATGTCCAACCGTTTAGCCCCGCTTTTGACAAAGTTAAGTCATCCTCTTCAAAGTGTTTTTGTGCCTAGTCGATTGATTCAAGATAACATTCTTATCGCTCATGAAATTTTTCATTCTTTTCACAAGAAAAAGAAAGGCAAAAAGGGTTGGATGACTCTTAAATTAGATACAGAAAAAGCTTATGATAAGCTCAATTGGAATTTCATTCGTCAAGTCCTTTTAAATTTGGTTTTTCAAGTACCTGGGTTGATCGCCTTATGACTTGTATTACTAATTCTTCTTCTTCTGTCCTTGTGAATAATGAACCAGGAAATCTCTTTCATCCTCAATGTGGTCTTCGTCAAGGAGATCCGATTGCACCATTCATTTTTATTTTATCTATGGAATATTTAGCAAGTACTTTAACTCTTGCTTCCAATTCCACACATCATAAAGTTGGAATCCAAATCACTACACATGGTACATGTATTCCTTGTCTAAATTTTGCAAATGATACGTTAATTCTCGCTAACGCAATCAAAGAAAATATGATCTTTATTAAATCCATTTTAGATGATTTTTCTCTTAAATCAGGCATGTCTATCAATTATCATATAAGTACCTTTCAAACTTCTTGTAATGTTAGTCGTCAGCAAACGGAGTTGCTTGCAAGCATTATGAATATACAGGTTACTCGATCGATGGAGAAATACCTAGGTATCCCTATTATTACAGAGTTAAGAATGAAATTTTACTAATGCTATTTTACAACTCAAAAAAAAGTTAGGTAAATGGAAAGCTAACTTATTATCTCAGGCTGGTAGGGCAATTCTTATTCAATCCAATCTCTTGTCAAAAAATATTATTTAATGCAGAGTTTCCTTCTTCCTAAAGGTGTCTGCCTTGAAATAGATAAAATTAATAAAAACTGTTTATGGAATAAGTCTTCACCAAAATTTCATTCCGTTCTTAGTTGGGAAAATATTTGTCAACAGAAATCTAATGGTGGCCTAGACCTAGATCTCTCTTATAATATAAATAGTGCAATGCAAATGAAACTGCTTTGGAAATTAATTTCGGATCCGGATAGTTTGTGGGTTCGTATAATCTCAGAAAAATACCTTCTAAATTTCTACAAAAAGAAAAATAATGACTCGTGGCAGTTTTCTAAACTTCTTCACCTTCGGGATCTTTTTCAGCAAGGTCTTCTCTAGCAGGTTGGAGATGGTACTCATATTAAATTTTGGAATGATCAATGGATCCCTGATTGTTTCCTTAAACCTTATGCAGTGCAACAAGATCTGGAAACACCTGTTTCACAATTTATTACTTTTGATAAAAAAAAATGGGATATCGGAGCCCTACAATGTGTTCTCCCTTCCCATATTGTCACAAAAATTTTACATATCTATATTCTTGTTTCAAATTCTTCAGATAAACTTATTTGGAAATCTTCCATTGATGGAAAGTTTTCTGTTAAAAGTGAAAGGTCTTTAACTCATGAAAATTGTTACATACAGCATCACAACACCTTCCCAACCTGGTTCCGAAAGGAACGGATTCCTCCTAAAATTAAGAACTTTTTTGTGGAAATCTTTTTCCAGACTCTTTACCAACAACCAAACGACTTAATAGACATTTTTCTAGGGTTCTTTCACCTTGTGTCCTTTGTAATGCTTCAATAGAGGATTCTAATCACTTATTCTTTGAGTGCCACTTCACATTTAATTCCTTACATCAGTTTGAAATTCTCATTGGTCATACCTTTTCTCTTCACAGCAATGACGACTTCTGGACGAACATGGATTTCTTTCATTCACATAATAATAATATTGCTCTTGTTCTTTTTCTATGGGGGAATATATGAAAATATCAGAACTCTGTTATTTTTAGGCATGATACAAAGCAATTCTCTAATATTGTAAACTCTACATATGTTCTTTACACAGACTGGCTCGCCTCTGTAACCAGTCAAACAATAATTACAAATAAAAAAACAAGACACTCAAGATGTTCTAGATGGATTAAGCCACCTAAAAATTGGATCAAAGTTAATTTTGATGCCTCTGTTAAACAAAATAGCCCTAGTCATATTGGGATAATTTTCCGCAACCATGTTGGAGAGGTTATATTTTTAGATAGCAAGCAATTTCTCTGCTCCTCTCCAATTAAAGATGAGGCTCTTACCACTCTAGAAGGCTTTTGTAGGGCAATTTCTCTAAATATTGGGTTTCTTGTCCTTGAAGGGGATAACCACTTTGTTATTAATGATATACGTGGAATTTGGAAAATTCCATGGGAAATTTCACATATTATAGAAGAAATCATATCACTTCTTCGTTATTTTGATGTCTTTCAAGTTCATCAGTGTTTTAGGGAATGTAACAAGGCCGCAGACTTTCTAGCCACTATGCATATCTCGCCCATTCTTTTGCGCAGTATGATTATGGGTTACATTGCTCTGAATCTTCCCCGTGAGCAGCTGCTTCGATCAAGACTTTAGCTGCTCTACTCTTCATTTAACATGTAAAACACTTGTAAAAATCATCCATTGTGATGATTTAGGTGCTCCTTCTTGTTTGTAAGGATACCTTCTCTTTGCCGATTTCAAAACAAAAAATATTACAAAAATAAATTCATACTTTTCTACACATACCTAATGAGTGTCACACACAATTGTAAAATAGTATAAAAAAGTAAAATTACAGATTCAGGGGTCGAAAACAATATTACTGTTGAATTCCTTGGTTCTGATAGCAACAAACATCCAACTAAAATGTGTGTTGAGTGTTTTAGGAAACAAGTATGTCACATGGAACAGACGACGACTTGGTCTCTACGAGGGAACTCAAGGTCTTCCAGACGTTTTGTTAGCTCGAAAGGAACAATGTTGCTCACACAATGATGGTTGCATCTACCAAAAAAGAAACTTGTGATATGTGAAGATCTCGTCATAAGAAGAGATGAGGCTACAATCTGAAGATTTGGTGGATCACACTTCTAGGGTTGTTGGAAAGATATGAAAAGAAGATTGATATTTGATGTATCTTATCTTCTAGAGTTATTCTAGGATAGTATCTTTAGGTAATTCTTTATGTTTAAGATATTATCTTTTATGGTCAGAGAAATCTTTTTATACTAGGAAAGTAGGAAAATATACTCTTTGATACTAGGGTTTCGGGCAATGATATATAGGAGTGGTTTGCTCATTTCCGAGTGTTGAGTTTGAGCAATCATTTCTGGTGCAACCAAGTGAAGGTGTTTACGCAGTCTTTGAAGTTGAGTTCGTGTTCATCGGTTCTAGGAGTGATTCAAGACTAGGTGAGAAGTCTAGTTAAAGTCCGAGCTACACATGTACAAAACACGAAATTAATAGGACGAGTAGACCTCTTTAAAATCCTCTCAAGTAGGGCTGGAAATCACCCGTAGATGACCGACTTATCCGAGAAACCCGAACCAAATATATGGATGATCACCCAAAGTAAACCGAGTAGCGGATGACTGGTGGGTCGGGTGAAACGGATGACGGATGGGTGATGTAAATGTCACCCATCACCCGATCCATCACCTGCACTTCACCCACCCATCCGCTCACCTGTAGACAATTGTAGTTCTAATTCTATTTTAGTAAAATATATGACACTTCAATTATTATTTTTTATGTTTAAAAGTTGAATATTTTCTATTAGCATCCATCAAATCCTATATTTAGAACAACTATTTTCATATATTGAAGAAACTTAATTATTTTTTACACTTAATTATGTATTTTATTATATTTAAATAATTATAAAATATTAATAAAAATATTATGCGGATGACCCGACCCACCCAATCACCCGTGGGTGATGAATGGACGGATGTGGGTGAAAAGTTTTACGGGTGACGAGTGGGTCGGGTAGAGGATTTAACTTCACGGGTCGGGTGATAAAATGGCTCCACCCATCCATCACCCGACCCATTTCCACCCCTACTCTCAAGCGAGAAGCTTGAAAATAGTGATTTTCTCTGGTTAGTTATTTGACTAATTAGGGTTTTTCACTCTAAGTCGTGAGGTTTGCATTTCATCTTTCTTGTGTTTTATTCTGCTGCATAATTTATGGGAATAAAACATTTGTTTCCTCAGATGTAACACTCACGATCCAACAATTAAATTAAGATGGCCATAAGCAAAATTGCAAGAATATATTTGTAAAAATGCAAAGCAAGTTGTTGAGTATGTCATAAATATATTATGTCATACAAGAAAAAAAAACAACAAGAAAATATTTTTTACATTTATTTTCAAAATTGACACTTATTTAAACATCATAAACAAAATTTATTTAGTTGAAAAATGACCTCAAAAAAGAAGGGATATGACTTGGAAAAGAAAATTTCGGCAATGGGGTTTATGGGATGTGAGCACAAGCTAAGAAAAAGTGAGACAAGGGGAACGGGGGAACTTGAAATAGGGCTAGGTCTCCATATAACATGTTCAATTAATTTATTATTGAGTTAGTAATCTTATTTGAAATTTACTTATTCTTACAATATATATTGCCTGAAAACTCTCCCATCTCGATTCATTATTACATGCTTCATACATGTACTAACCACTTGTCGAAAGGAACTCAGGGCCGCCCCGCCCCACCCCACCCCTGCCACTATTTCTGTATGTTAGGCACACTTTTTGCCTTACAAAGTAAAGGGAAAAAATGTAATAAGTAGGTTTTTATTTAAAAATTAATTATTTTCAGTTTTACAGAACTAAAACCTTATAAATTATTTTAATTATGATATTTTTTAAATATAAGCTAAATTTCTTATATTGATCATACTTTTTCTTAAATATAAGCCAACTTTTATACTAATATGTCGATGTTTTATATATTAAAATTTGTGTTTATAAATAAGATTGAGGATCCTGTACAACAGGCCCTTATCGTACAACGTGCGAAGTGATCTCGGCCGTCGATATTTTTTTTGGTCAATAATTTTTTTTTTCGTCCCCTAATCATTATGAAATAACTTATATAGAAGGTTCACAGAGAAGCTCTTAACGTTCATTTATTTGTGCACTGAAGTTCATAAATAAGCTCTAAATGTGCAAAGACATGTGTTTGAACATGAACATGTTATATGTGAACCTTACGGCAAAGAATAATGAACATTTAGTACTTATATGTGAACGTCAATAATTGTCTATTCCAGAACGATAAGAGACAAAAAATAAAAAAGAAGAAGCTTTTAACGTCTCCTGATCATTTTAGAATAACCTATATAGAAGGTTCACAAATAAGCTCTTAACGTTCATTTATTTGTGCACTGAAGTTCACAAATAATCTCTAAATGCACAAAAACATGTGTTTGAACATGAACATGTTATATGTGAACCTTACCGCATAGAAAAATGAACATGTGGTACTTATATGTGAACGTCAATAATTGTCTATTCCAAAACGATTAGAGACGAAAAATATATATAAAAAAAACCCGTATTTACGGTTATGCTACCGTGTTACTATTCACTCTTTTTCATTTTTTTTAATCTCAGGCCTCCATCTCCTTAATCCAATGGCCCATAATATTTCTCATGTTGTACAATAAGGACCAAATGTATGTGAAACTCCCTCTTATAAATAAATGTCAACTTGTTTCTATCAAAAATAAAAACTGTCAACTTTATAAATAATAAAAAATTTATTTTTTTCACCAAAAAAAAATATTTATTTTATTAGGAGATTAAGATATCATTCTATTGCACAAGGTTTCTTATGAATTATTGAAAGCTCACTGTCCAATTTTGACCAATTAATCAGGATTTTAACTCATCTAATCCTCTTATATAAAGGCTTATCACGCTCCGACTTACTGGCGACCTAACAGACTGATACTAGTCGATCCTCCAAAAAAATACAAAACTCAACGCGGATTTATTGGATACTGAAACAAGAAATAATTTGGGAGAATTTATGTATGTCTGTCATTAGCCTCTCTAGGGCAATATATATTTACAAGAGAGTAACCTAAAAGATAATATACTAATATAGAAGATATACATATCAACAATATATCCTAACATAAGATAACATATCTCAATACTCCCCCTCAAGTTGGAGCATGAGGATCGATAATGCCCAACTTGCCCAATAGAAAGTGAAATTGCTGCTTTCCAAGAGCCTTTGTGAAGATGTATGCCGGTTGCTGAGTTGTAGGCACATGATAAGTGGCAATCTGACCAGCAATAATCATATCACGAATATAATGACAATAAATCTCAATGTGTTTCGTACGCTCATGAAACACAAGGTTGGCAGCAATATGGAGTGTTGCCTTACTATCACAATAGAGTCTAACAGGAGTCGAATGGCGAACCCCTAAAGACAACAATAATGACCTCAACCACGTAATCTCACTACATGTGGCAGCCATGGCCCTGTATTCGGCTTCAGCAGAAGACCGAGAGACTGTGACTTGCTTCTTCGTTTTCCACGAGACAGGTGACTGTCCAAGCATGACGAAGTAGCCACTGATAGAACGACGTGTCAGGGGGCAAGCGGCCCAATCAGAATCACAGAAAGCGGACAAGCAAAGAGAGCTAGCACAAGATAGATGAAGTCCATGTCCAGGATGACCCTTCAAATACCGCAGAACACGCAAACATGCCTGCCAATGATCCTCAAGAGGAGCCCGCATAAACTGAGACAAAATGTGCACAGAATAGCAGAGCTCAGGTCTAGTGATAGTCAGATAGATGAGGCGACCAACCAGACGTCTGTAACGCTCAGGGTCGGCCATAGGCGACCCTTTAGAGAAAGATAGCTGATGATGAGAGTCCATAGGAAACTCGCAGGGTTTTGAACCAAGAAGTCCAGACTCGGCTAGGATCTCCAAAGCATACTTCCGTTGAGAGACGAAAATGCCAAAGGAATTGCGAGCAATCTCAAGACCAAGGAAGTACTTAAGAGGCCCCAAATCCTTCATGTAAAAACAACTGCTAAGGTAAGATTTAACAACATCAATACCAGCAGAAGTGTCACCAGCAATAATAAGATCATCTACATAGATAAGAACATGAACAACAAAGTCACCACGACGCAAAGAGAAAAGAGAGTAGTCAGCTCTACTTTGCTGAAAACCAAAGGAACAAAGAGCAGAAGCAAGCTTGGAAAACCAGTTCCGAGGAGCCTGCTTCAGGCCATAAAGGGATTTTTGCAGCTTGTAGACTTTTCCGACAGAGGAATTAGCATATCCAGGAGGAGGTAGCATATACACCTCCTCATCTAAATCACCATGGAGAAATGCATTATGGACATCCATCAGATGCAAATCCCAACCACGAATAGCAGCAACAGATAGAAAAACACGCACACTGACCATTTTGGCAACAAGAGCAAATGTCTCAGTGAAATCAATGCCTTCCACCTGTCTGTTTCCTAACACTACAAGCCGAGCCTTATAGCGTTCAATCTCCCTATTGGCCCGATACTTGATCATGTACACCCATTTGCAACCAATGGCATTCTTGCCTTCAGGCAAGTCAGAAAGGATCCAGGTACCATTCCTCTCAAGGGCCTCGATCTCACTCTGCATTGCGGCTCGCCATGGAGCCTTCTGAGCTGCCTCAGAGAACCAAGTAGGCTCGGTAGTGGATGTGATAGCTGCCAAATAATGTGCATAGGAAGAAGAAAACTTAGCACTAGATACATAGGCAGCAATGGGATAACAAGTACCTGAGGACGGTGCTAAAGTGGGTGAAGATGCAACGAGGGGTGGGGGGGCAGAGTTGCAGACCGTGTTGCAGACATAGTCCTTGAGCAAAATAGAAGATTGCTTCGGACGAGTAGAGCGACGTGCAGTGACAGGCAGAAGAGGACTCCCCCTATCGTCAGAAAAGGGAGACAACGCCGTATCAGGAGACACAAGAGATGACAACTTAGGCATAGGAGACGACGACTCAGATGGCGGCTCAGACAACGACGCACTTAGAGGCGCCGAAGGGGCCTCCAAATCAGGGGAATCAAGCACAGGAGGCTCGTCGTCATAGACAGCCGGGTGTGGCAAGCTGACCAGCGTCGATGATGAAGCGACAGGTTCCCCATAAGGAAAAACAGACTCAAAGAATGTGACATCTCGAGAGATAAACACCTGATCAGTCTCAATATCATAAAGCTTCCAACCACATTTACCACTAAGGTAGCCTAAGAAAACGCATTTGCGACCGCGAGAAGCAAATTTGTCACTCTTGCGCGGAATCTGGGAAGCAAAGCATAAGCAACCAAGCACCCGAAGATGAGAGTAGCTCGGAGCTCGCTGATGAAGAATCTCGTATGGAGATTTGTTGCCAAGTAGGGGCATCGGTGTACGATTGATGAGATGTGCAGCCGTAAGAACACATTGGCCCTAAAATTGCAAGGGCAAAGAACCTTGAAAACGCAAAGCACGAGCCACATTGAGGATATGACGATGCTTGCGTTCTACTCTGCCATTCTGCTATGGTGCATAGACACAAGTAGTCTCAAGAAGTATACCCTGAGCATCAAAGAATGGTTTTAGACAAAGAAACTTTGTGCCATTATCGGAATGAAACCTCTTAACACATCTCTGAAATTGCGTTTTCACCTTGGCACAAAACTTTTGAATGTAACTTGCAACCTCAGATTTATGAGCCATAAGATAGCCCTCGAATGATCATCAACGATAGTCAAGAAATAGTTGGCACCAGTGGTAGCAGAAACACTATAAGGGCCCCAAACATCACAATGAATCAAATCAAATATACCATTTGTTGTATTAGAACTCAAAGGAAAACTGCTACGAACTTGTTTAGCCTTAAAGCAGACATCACAAGGATCAACTTTACTGTCTTTACTAACAAAACGTCCTACTGCAGGAATAGAAGATAACACAAAAAGAGACGGATGTCCCATCCGTTTATGCCAAAGAATTAGAGAATCTGAAGACAAAATTGCAGAATGGCAGGCATGTGCAGACGACCCCAGCGTGTGAAGCCAGTAGACCCCACCCCGTTGCTCACCCACTCCAATCACCGTCCTCGAAATGCTTTCCTGAATCACACACAGTCTCGCAGTGAGAAGAATTAGGTACTTTAAATCAGATAATAGCTGAGCAAAAGATATCAGATTACAGTCTAACTGAGGAATAAATAACACATGATGCAATGTAATAGAGTCAGACAACATCAAGGAGCCTTCCTCAGAGGCTGTAGCAAAACGATTGTCCGATAACTTAATAGATACCGGCGTAGCAGGCTTAAGATTGTGAAGAATACCTCGATTTCCTGTCATATGAAACGAAGCCCCAGTATCCAAAATCCAAGAAGAAGACTTACCAGACAGATTATCAGATTGACCTGACTTGGCATTCATGGAATTGAACATTTGAAGAACGGTATTGAACTGCTCAGTGCTCAGAGTCGGACCCAAAGTTGCTCGATTGGATGCATTAAGAACAAAGTTGCTGCCCGGACCCGATCCAGATCGGGCTGCGTTAGCCTGACCACCACGACCACGTCCTCGTCCAGCAGTCTGAGGGGTTGTGCCGCCGACGGTGGTGGGCTCGGTGGGCTGTCCGGCTGAGGGTGAGCCACGTCCCGGGTTGCGAAAAACCCAACCTTCAGGATAGCCGTGCAAGCGGTAACACTTGGTAGCATCATGACCAGGCCTTCCGCAATGAGAACATGGTGGTTTAGAGGAAGATCGGTTATCAGAGGAGCGAGCAGCAAGAGCCAACGACTCGGTAGAGGGTGCTCGGGCTTTGACAGTCGATCGTTGTCTTTCTTTTTGAACAACAAGAGCATAAACCCGATTGAGAGGTGGGAAGGGCTCTTGCGCCAAGATAGTAGATCGAAGAGTGCCAAAGACATCATCATCAAGACCCATAAGAAACATATGAAGATGTTCAGTAGTGAGGTCCTGTTGCAGCAAAGAAGTGAGTTGGCATGTACAATTTCCACACGAGCAGCCACGAGGAGGAACATATGTTGTTAATTCCTCTCAAAGTTTCTTGAGTTTACCGTAGTAAACCGACACAGATTGACCTTCCTGTCTGCAGAGAGCAATCGAAGAACGGATCTGAGCAAGGCGTGGAATTCTCATTAATTTTCTATATTAGTATATTATCTCAATAGATACTTTACCCTCCAATAACATACTCAGTAATATATAAGAATCATTTCAAACGCTGGAATTCTCATTAATTTTTCCGTTAATTCAAAATAGAAACCTAGTCCCATTATAAATTTGTATGCGAGCGATAGATTATTCATTTCGGTTGCTTGATGTTTTCATTGATAAGATCTCAATGAGGCCAAAACCAATGGAATAACTACTAGATATATATATATATCTACATGTAATTATTAATGGAGTACGTGTATCTATATATATGAGAGTGAGGAAAATGGAGAAGAGTCACGAAAAGGGGACACGTGGAAAGGACAGTTGGGTACGTACATGACATATCACATGGGAGAAGGCAGCTACCGAGGACCACTGAACGTTGGACACTTGAACCACACCCCGACGTTAGGGTCCGACCCATTACCGCCTAGCTTGTCTTTAAGGATTGGCATTTGGCGAGGAGGTAACAAAATCGCGTAATATGTCAAAAACATAAAATAACACTAAACCTAACCCGCTTAGTCCCGTCTAGTCCGGGTTGCGCGTCTGACTTGTCCGCCTAGACCCCGCCTATCCCGCATAGAACTCGCCTAGCCTCCCAGACTACCACCTAGTCGATCATTCCGATTTTGCCAAAATTGGATCGGTGTCGGACCGCCTAGCCCGATTTTTAGAACACTGCATATATACATAAAAAGTGAAGAACATATAGGAAAAATGTGATAAACATGCATGCATATATAAAAACATGATGAATATATGGGCATAAGGTGATGAACATCTGAAAATAGAAGTGGTGAGCATCTATAAACAAAAGTGATGAATTTCATGTTCACAGTGAAAATTGATGAACGTGAAGGAGAAAAGAGATAAAGATGAATGCATTAAAAAAGTGATGAACATTAAAGAACAAAAGTGATGCACATCGAAAACATTTTTGTAGGATCGAATGTGTTGGAATCAATGGAACTGAGCCTAAGTGAGGTTCAGTTCCTTACGCAGCGGAATAGTAAATTCAAGTAAAACAAGACGTAGTTCCTTATGGTGGGAACCTTTGATAACCAACTAGTTATCCACGATAAAACCCACGACCTATCCCTTGGAAAGGATTTCGAACAAGTCTACTTTTGTATTGACGATTCGTTTACAAGAAGATCAAGACAACACACATATATATTCTTAAACACTCTTAAGAATATAGTCCTAATAAACCTAGTAATCAATCACAAAAATACGAAGAACTTACTCAATGTTTTGCTGAAAAACACTTCTTCCGGCAACCACAATCTCTCACTTTGATGCACTAGATGAACTTTGTTAATGCATCACTATCTAGAGACAATGAGAATGTTATTTATACTTTGAAGACGAGTGTTGAGAAAGCTTTACATCATATCTCAACAACTCAACCGAAAATATAAATAAATTTGTTGTTAACATCAGAATGGATATTGTTTGTTATCAAAGATATCAAACAATATATTTCCAATATTTCAGCACAACAACCTACAGCTAACAAATGTAGATAGAAATCTCTTAGGTTGTACAAGACACTCTTCATTAGTATAGATTAATCACGTTCCAGCTTCTTTAGAGGATTCGTTAGAGTTCTTCAGTTCCCTAACTTGGTCCTTTCATAGTTCCCAATGATTTGCTCTTCTTGAATTGTTGAACTGATAATACTGCCAATCTAAATTCACGGAAATATTAGTGTAACATGTGTTTGTCATCGTCAAAAGTGAAGAAACATAGGAAAGGAACTTACAAGGGAACTTGCGTTCAAAAAGTTCCTTTCCATCAATTTTCATACGAGAAGTGATGAACATATAAGAGAATAGCGATGAACATGCATGTTAAAAAACTGATGAACATTTAGGTACAAAAGTGGTGAACATCTGGGCATGAAAGTGTGAACATCCAAGGAAAAAAGTGATTTATAATCTGATGTGTATTTGTATATAACAATATGTGCATTTAGATTTAATTGAATGTGCATTTGGATATAACTTGATGTGTTTCATGAACTATATGTGCAATTGAGTTATATTAGATATGCATTTGAATTTGTGTGTGCATTTAGAAATGTCAAGATAAGTTTTTTTGCATTTTGGATGTCCATTTCACAACGAAATGCACTCCATGTACAATATGTGCATTTCGGAATGCGTTGTATGTGCATTTCAAAAATATAAGGTATAAGTATCTGCCCCGAAAAAATAATTTTTTTTATACAAATGCCACGTATGTGCATTTTGAATTGTATTGTATGTTCATTTTGAATTGAACTATATGTGCATTTTGAAATTCAAAGGTAAAAAAATGACTATAAAAACTTTATTGGAATATATTAATATCTTTATTTAGCAAAAAAGGTAAACATATGCTTTTTTATTTTGAGGGGGACCATATTCTTTTTTCGGTTTTTTCGCCTGGTACCCTTGAGGTACGGCGAAATTCGCGAGGTACCCCAAAGTTTGACACATTTCGCGTGGTATCCCTGAGTTTTGTATTTTTTTCGCCAAATACTCCTCCGTCAAATACACTAACAGAAACATTAATTTAAAAAAAAAAGGGAAAATCCAAAAAAAAAACCCAAAACCAGTCTTTGTCTTCTTCCAGGTTCCTTTAGAATGAAAAGAAACTTGTTTGTTAACTGGAATTGCTGCAATGAAGACCATTCTAGGGTTTTGTATTGTTCTATACTATATGAACTGAAACATTTATCCGTTTTTCATTTCTAGGGCTTTGCTTAGGTTTTTCAATTTCTTGTTAATTTGCAATATGGATGTTATTGATGTGTAAAGGTGGAAACTTTCAGGTATGCGAGGGTTATTCCCTCTACTTTTTCAATTTGTTTTGGTATTTGAAGTTGTGTTTGATTCGGTTGGCACCACATGCTTCTTTGAAAACTTGGTTTAATCTGAATTCGAAACCTTCAACTACGGTTGCTGATATTTTCCTTCTTACCATTCGGCTGTTAAAGCTTGTCTGCCATGGTTGCTGTTGTGCCCTCTTTCGAAGATGGATACTCAACAGAGAAGCTCTTCAACCAGGGCTCGAGCCGCCGGAGGAGACAAGAGAGCGGACGACTGGTTTTTTTTTTTTTTTTGGATTTTCCCCTCTTTTTTTTTTAAATTAACGTTTCTGTTAGTTATTTGATGGAGGGGTATTTGGCGGGAAAAAAACAAAACTCGGGGGTACCACGCGAAATATGTCAAACTTTGGGGTACCTCGCGAATTTCGCCGTACCTCAGGGGTACCATGCGAAAAAACCGTTCTTTTTTTAATTAGAAAGGTAGGGAGTACACAAACATTACATAATCTTTTTTAGAAAAGATTACTAATTTATTTGTTTTAAAAAAAATAAGAGGGGGAACGGAGGACCACATATACATATCTCTTTATTTAGAGGGGTGCGGGTTAGATATAGGAAATGGGACAACAAAGAAAAAGCTTGCCTTTTTAGTTTCTATTTTTTTTACACAGAGGGGGATTAAAGGCTAGGCGGATTATAAATTAATACATGATTCATGTGATTATTTAACGAATTTCCCCCAGATTCATCAATGTTTATAAAACCATATTGGGATGAAGTTTAATATTTTATTTTGTGCCTTATTTTACAAAGTCCAACCCAAAACTCGACCTTATTTTTCTCTCTACTATGAAAATTAAAAGAGAACAGAATTGGCTAGGGTTTCACTCTTCCTCACAATACTCATATCTCTCTCCCTCACAACATTTGTCATCTCTCACCCTCACAACATATGTCATCTCTCTCCCTCACATCACAACATCCATCTCCTAAGATGTTGTTGCTTCCACCACCACATCCGACCTCGCCTCTGACCCTTCTCTCGCTCCACCATGCTCGACTGTCTCTCTCCTTCTCTCGCTCCGCCTAGCTAGTCGACTTTGGACAAAATCAGGACGGACCGCCTAGCACCTAGGCGGCCCTAGGTGGAGATTTTTAGAACACTGCTTGAATGCTTCCCTATATATATAGGGGGTTGATCAGGTGTTGATGGACGTTCCAGTGCAAATGTGCGTACGGTGCACAAGTTTGTGTATTGTGGTGCACAAGGGGGTGAGGTACACAATTCAGTGCAATCTAGTGCACAAATATGTTGGCACACAATTATGCATTACATCGGTGCACAATTAGTCTCCCCCATTGACCCACCAGAGCTCTGGCGTTGACCACTGTTGACCGACGTTGACCGTTTGTTAACTAGTCCTTGACCGGTGAGTGCACTAGAGTACACATAATTGTGCACCGCTTTGGATTGCACCGTGTTACAGATAATTGTGCACCATGTTACGAATAATCGTGCATCATGTTACAAATAAATATTCATAGAGATAATTGTGCATTATATTACATATAATTGTGTGCTGAGATGAAATGTGCACCATATTATAAATAATTATGCACTCAGATTGTTGTGCATCATGTCATGAATAAATATGCATCACGTTACAAATAATTGTGCACTACATTTTATGTGTTTGTGCATCACACTTCTCTTCATTTGTGCATCGCATTGTTCATTTGTTTGTGCACCACATTATGTTATTTTGTGCATCATATTTAATGTGTTTGTGCACCACATTCATGTGTTTGTGCATTTCAATTCCATGTGTTTGTGCATAAAAATTATGTTATATTTGTGCACCACATTTCATGTTTTTTGTGCAATGTATTTCATGTTTCTGTGCAACGTGTTTCATGTGTTTGTGCACACCAATTGTATTTAAATAAAATACTAGTGCACAATTCAAAATTCTGGTGCACAATTCAATAGGCTTTGGTGCACACTTCAATAGATTTTGGCACAAAATGGTACAACTTGGTGCACAAAAGTTTTTTTGTCCAGCGAACTTTATACGCGTATTACGGATAATATTCGACCATGCCGTTTTTTGCCCTTTTTGTCATTTTATTTGATTTGCGGAGATTTGTTCGCATGTTCGCACTTTTAGCCCCGTCCGCACCGGACACATTTTCTCTCTCTCTCTCTCTCTCTCTCTCTCTCTCTCTCTCTCTCTCTCTCTCTCTCTCTCTCTCTCTCTCTCTCTCTCTCTCTCTCTCTCTCTCTCTCTCTGTATATATATATATAGATACAGGATCAAGTGCATGATGGTGTTATGGTAAATATTGAGGAACAATCACGGCCTTTTAATTATTGTGATCTAACGGATCAGGTATAGGGAATTTTGTAATGGTAGAATGAGACACATAAGATCAACTCTCTAATTAATACTTCTAATCATTTTACAAGTCATATTCTTTCAGTCAATGTGCAATTTGGTATTAATACTTGTAAGGATACGAAAGGATTCGTGTTCTTCGACCAGTTATTCATGGGAGTAAGTTGTAGCTTGCAACTAATTTGTTGGGTCTATAAACATGAATATCATTCTATACTGGTATGAATATCACTACATTTCACCATGAATATCATAATTCCAACAAAAAATAATCACTTCACACTAAAACAAATAGTTCTATACGAAAAATGTACATGAACATCAGTATTGATTACATCAATATTAAGAATAACAAACATGAATATCGCTATTACATAATGCCTTGTGCTTTTTTAGACAAGCATGCAGCTTCAACCATCTCTTTGCCGGTGCAACAGTCCTATCCAGCTTAGGTTGAACATGAACTCAATCGGGTACATCATCATCAATAAGGTTTTCGTTCATGTGTGGGAATACAATGTCCTTAATGAAATCATGTGCTTTGAAGAGTTAAGCCTGAAAACAATGTTGATATTCACATTGGATTAGTTTTGAAATTTTTATGGTGTTGCATATGGAGACATACATGTATCAACAAAAGCATCAGTATCAACAACATAAATGTCACATAATACAAAGTGGATATCAATGATCAACAAATCATACAACACCATTAAAAAACGAAATTTCAGCCAACATGAATATTAACATTGATATCATGAATCTCACATAGACCCTAAAACCTAACCCCTAAGCCCTAAATCATAACCCCCTAAACCATAAGACCTAAGCCCTAAACCCTAACCCCTAAACCATAACCCCTAAACCCTAAGTCATAAACCCTAAATCCTAAACCCTTAAACTCTAAACCCTAAACTCTTAAACCTATATACCTTAAATCCATACACACTAAACCCTAAGCATAAATAAAAGCACCAAAATTGATCGAACATGAATATCAAAAGGATTTGTATGAATATCACATCAAACAATTTGACTATCAATTGCAAACAGTAAAAACAACACCAACAAAATACCAAAAATGATCCAACGCGAATATCAACAACATTAAAGTGAATATCAAATCGTAAAATTTGAATATCAACTACTTAGAGCATCAATCCTACATCTAATATGAATATCAAAAGCATTTGTATGAATATCACATCAAACCATTTGAATATCAATTGCAAACAGTACAAACAACACCAACAAAACACCAAAACTGATCCTACATGAATATCAACAACATTATAGTAAATATCACATCATAAAATTTGAATATCAAGTACTCAACGTATGAAACCGACATCCAACATGAATATCAAAAGCATTTGTATGCATATCACATCAAACAATTTGAATATCACATATAAAAACGTGATTATCAATGATCAAGAACTCATACAACACTATCAACAAGCAGAATCTGAATCCACATAAATATCAACATTATTGTAATGAATAACACCATAGAGAAACTGAATATCAAATATACAATATCCGAAACATAAATATCAAAACACACAAACTGTAACACTGTGAATAACAATACTGTTAACATGAATATCATAACGCGAAATATGAACATCAACTAATAATAGCATCAAAACTTACCCTTAACAACTTTTTACGCTTGCCAAGCTTTCTATTCAGGGACATTCTATCCTTTCCCATCAGTCCCCTAACCATGTACGAACCCTAACATTGAAAAATTTTAAAAGATTGAGAAAGGGTGGAAATCAATAAGCATTCGGCGATAATATATGACAAAATAAGCACCATGGATCAAATTAGTGAAGCAATCGAAGGAGATAAATGGCGAAAAAAACTAAAAATTAGAGTAAGAAACCGAAATGATTTAGGGTTAAAAAAATTAGGTTAAAAAATTAGAGTAAGATACCTGTGGAGAAGCGAGGGACAAGGAGAATCAAAGCGAAGACGACGCCAACGATGATAAAGCGAGGAGGCGACGAGGAGAAGCGAAGCTCCGACGAAGTCGTCAATGGAGGTTTCCTGCGGCAGAGAGGAACACGAGAGAGAGAGAGAGAGAGAGAGAGAGAGAGAGAGAGAGAGAGAGAGAGAGAGAGAGAGAGAGAGAGAGAGAGAGAGAGAGAGAGAGAGAGAGAGAGAGAGAGAGAGAGAGAGAGAGAGAGAGAGAGAGAGAGAGAGATGTATCTTCAAGGGAGGATTAAGGCGATTTGGGAAGGATAAGCGGGAGCGATTTGATGAGATGACCATGAAGCTTCAAGGTGGATCTTCAATGGAGGATTAAGGCGATTTGGGGAGGATAAGCGGGAGAGATGATTTTGGAAAAGAAACCGCTGATGAAGAAGTTTTGGAAAGGTGGGATAATAGTGAATCCCATAAAATCTGCTTGGGAAAGTAATCCGGTATGTGCAATCCACCATCCCAAATATGCACCTCCCTCCATTAAATCTGGAGTGTTGATTGCATCTTAATCTAAAGGCTATAAATAGTCCACTCGTTTTACCATAACTCCCCATTTCACTAGATCCTAATACTCTCTATATGCATATAGTGTGTGTATATGTGTATATGTGTGTATATATATATATATATATAGAGAGAGAGAGAGAGAGAGAGAGAGAGAGAGAGAGAGAGAGAGAGAGAGAGAGAGAGAGAGAGAGAGAGAGAGAGAGAGAGAGTAGGGCTCAAATGCATATTAAGCTTAGGGTGTAAAGTGATGAGCAATGATGTTCACTAGATCTAAGACATGGAAGACTAGGATTAAAGTGGCAAAATCGTATTTTTTTTTCAAAATATTTTTTCGAATGTTTTTTTTTTCCAATTTTTTGTGTGCAGAAATTAAGATTTTTTATATTTCAATATTTTTTTGAAAACATTTATTTGTTTTCTACGGTGTAACAACCTATACGAGTATACTTCATGTGGATATATAAGCATCAAATGTGCATCTATAAGAACTCAAAGTGCATATATAAGCTCAATTTTTAATGCTCACAAAAAGTATAAAAAAGTACATCTTTAATTTACTAAAGTTCATGCTGTAATATGTAAATGTGCATGTTTAACATATATATCAAAAGTGCACATTTTAGGTAGTGTATGTCTATTATGTTATAGTGCATATATTAGTATGTTAAAGTGCATGTTTATCATGCTAAAAAAAAGTGCATATGTAAGTATGTTAAAGTGTATGTTTAGTATACTAAAATTAAGTGTATGTGTAAGTGTGTTAAAATGCATGTGTTAGTATGTTAAAGAGCATGATTAAGATACAAAAGTCATGGTACTATTTTTTTTTTTTGAGGTGGGGGGGGGGGGGGGGGGGGGGGGGGATTTCTGGGGGAGAAATCGGGAAAGAAAATAATTTTCGGGGATTTTTTTTTTTTGAAAATTGAATATTTTTTTCGAAAATAAGAAGAATTCATTATAAATAATAATTTTGAAAAAAATATTATTTTCGAAAATATTAATTTTAGAAAAATTAATAACTAAAAATAAAGTTTATTGTCACTCCATGTGTTTTGATTCTACATCTCAAATTCTTAGATATGGTGGTCACCATTGCTCATCACATGAATATCTAGTGGTCACCATGGATCAAATGAGAGCCACTAGCTCGGAGATAAATGAGAACAATCGTGGGCCGTCGGATTTGAGGGAAAGAACGGCCAAGATTAGACTTTCATTAAAGGTGAATAATTCGGCCGTGCCGAATTTTTCCCGTATTTTTGCCGAGTTTTTCGCGTATTATACGCGTTTTATTGGGAAAATTTGTTTTCACTCGTTGTGAACACATTTTTTATGTTCATCACTTTTGCCCATAAATGTTCACCACTTTCATACAAGATGTTTACTATTCCAGTTGAATTTTACCCGTATTTCCCCCCAACTTTATCCGAGTTTCCCCGTATTAGAGGCATTTTTTTGGAAAAATATGTTTTCACTCTTTGTGAACATATTTCATGGTGCACCATCCATAAGTGTATATGTGCAACTAATTATCGTATGTTTCGTGAACAATAGTAGTGCACTAGCACATATTTCCATCGCCTTTATACCTATATGTGCATCAAAACTTTGTTGTATTGTGCATCACTATGTCTGAGCGTGCATCACCATATGCCTATATGTCATCACTTTCATGCTTATTTATATGTATATCACTTTTCCTTGAGTTTGTATCATTTTTATGCCTATATGTGCATCACTTTTATGCCTATAATAGAGTTGTTCATCGGTCCAAAACCGAACCGAAACCGAATTTCGGAAGTTTGTGGACCAAAAACCGAACTGAACATACTCGGTTTGGTTCGGTTATAAGCCGAAATAACCAAACATTTTGAAATTAGATTAATTTAGGTTATTGAAGCGGGTTTTAGTGCACAAAACCGAATTAGACCGAACCGAACTAGACCAAACTAGACCGAACCAAATACGGTTGTACTAGTTTATCTAGAAATCTAGGATTTTATTTTTAAAAATAATCGATTCTGACCGAACCGAATAAAATCGGTTTGGTCCAAAAAAATGAAAAACCAAAACTGGTGAACAACCCTAGCCTACATACATGTTGATGCGTTCTTGCCTTCGATGATGGTCTAGTGTCGAAGGCGGCGATGGATCTAGTCTTGGGTAGGAAGTCACAAGTCTCGTTGTCAAGCCTGTCGTGGAAACCTTGGGTGAAACCCTTGTTGAATTGCACGAAAGGATGGCGATGGGATGCGCGTACGTGAACAGTAACTTTAGAGGTTTACTGACACGGTGGAGGAGCGAACCCGGTGGCGGTGGAGTGGGTGTCACGAGAGCGATGGCGATGGCGACTGCGAGAGCGATGGCGATGGAAAGCAATTGGTGGTTAGTGGTGGTACGATGGTTTGGATAGGTTGCTTGATGGTCAAGCATTTCCGTAGCGTCGGCGGCAGAGTGAAGGAGATGCGAAGATAGACTTGCTCGACGGATCAAGCGTTGCCGTAGCGTCGGCGGCGGAGTGAAAGAGATGCGAAGACAGAGATAGGTTTTGACGTCCGATCAAAGGAAGGAGGCAATTGGCACTCAAACTTAAGCTTTGATTAATTTAGACGTAAAAAATAACAATAGACCTAGTTGGCCTTAAATAGTAAACGCGAGACTCGGATAGGCCGAGTCTTGCCTAACAGGCTACCCCACGCAATACACGTGGGGCACACACCCTAAAATAGAAAGAACTATAAATGGAAACTACTAAAACAAGAAAGTACCAAAAATAGAAATGTCTCAAAATAGCAATATCCAATACTTAGCAAATAAACCTTTAAATGACTAAGGATAGGCGCCGCGGTGGCGGCGAGGCATTAGACGCGGACACGGGGAGCAGCGGCCACGTCAAGCTTGACTGGGCTCGTCAGTGGGCGCGTCCGTGTCCGAGGGCGATGGGCCTTCTTCTGTGATGCCGATGGTGGCGAGGACCTTGAGTGCGGGCTCTGTCTCGGGTGTGCCTTGGCCAGCGATGACGCATGCGATGAGTGATTGCACGGCGGCGACGATGGCCTTGGCTCTCGATCATGTCACTGGACCTTGGGAGCGCAAACTCATGGCTTCCTCTTCTTTTGTGGCGGTCATGGAGGGCAAGGTTGCATCACCCTTCCCCACTTGGCTGTAAAGCGTCCCCGCTTCACCATCATCAAACTCGGGCTCCACATAGGGTGTCAAGTCGGTGACGTTGAAGGTCGCATGGACGCCATAGTCTGCAGGGAGCTCAAGTTGGTATGCATTATCCCCAATGGCCTTGATCACGCGAAATGGGCCATCTCCGCGAGGGGCTAATTTGTGCTTGCGCCGCGAGGGGAAACGTTCCTTTCACAAATGCACCCAGACAAGGTCTCCGGGTGCGGATACGACGCGGCGGCGGCCATGGTTGTGTTGCGAGGCATACTGCGAAGCTCGCCTCTCCAGCTGCTCGCGCGTCCTCCGGTGGAGCTCTTGGACCTGCTCGGCGCGGTTGGCCGCGGTGATGTGCTCTCGGTCCTGTAGTGGGCGCGGCAACATGTCTAGCGGTGCCAATGGGTTCTTGCCATAGACAATCTCGAAGGGGGTGAGCTTGGTCACCGAGTACCTGCACCTGTTATAAGAAAACTCGACAATAGATAGTAAGTCCTCCCAACGCCTAGGGTTGGCCTTGAGCATGGTGCGAAGGAGGGCTCCTAGGGTTCGATTAGTCGCCTCGGTTTGGCCATCGGTCTGGGGGTGATAGCTAGTGGAGAATAGGAGTTTTGTACCTAGCTTGCCCCAAAGTGTTCTCCAAATATGGCCAACAAACTTAGAATCCCTATCACTCACAATAGTACGAGGGACTCCATGTAGACGCACCACATGCTCAAAGAATAAATCGGCTATCTCACTAGCACTATGGGTGGTCTTACAAGCTACAAAATAGGCCATCTTAGAAAACATATCCACAATCACAAAGATAGAGTCTTTACCTCGACGCGAGAGGGGCAAACCCGTAATGAAATCCATGGAAAGGGCTTCCCAAGGGCCGGCTGGGATGGGTAGGGGAGTGTAGAGGCCGTGTGGACTAGATTAGGCTTTGGCTCTCTGGCAAGTCACACAACTCCTACAGTAGCGGGTCACCTGGTGGGTCATATGTGGCCAAAAGAAGTGTTCCCTAAGCACGGTGATAGGTGTCATTTCATGCACCTTTACTAGCAATTATTAACATTATTTAGAGGAGTTTATGACTAGATTTGAGGTTAAGTCTGTAATCTAGAAGATATGGAGAGAATTGAAGATATCCAGGGATTTACAGCTTAATGAAGGATGAAGATGATGAGGATCAGCTTGAAGATTAATTGAAGAAGGCTACCAACACTTGGTAGTATGGAAGAGCGGAAGAGAAGAAGAAGAGTTGAAGAAAGGAGTGGGCGAGTGTCACCGCCCCGCGCCAGAGCCACCGCGACCCGGCGGTGGGTCTCAGAGAAGGGTGCTGGCCGCGCCAAAAGAAGCACCGCCCCGTAGTGGGAGTTGACGCCCCGCGGCCATCACGTGAGGCGAAGCAATTAATTAAACGAGCCCACGCGTGAATTGAATGTTGGAATGAAGGAAAGGCCGAAGACGAAGTTCGGCCCATGAAGAATTCAACCCGCGTGTTGAAGCTGAAGAAATAAGGAGGATGGCGTCATCGTGACCTCGCCATGACGTCACCGCGCTGATGCTTGCAACGAAGGTGGGCCGCTGATGTAGGCAATGGAGTGGGCCGCTGCTGTTGATGGATGAGAGCTGTTGAACGAGAAATTCGTTCCATGCGGGATTAATTTCCCCCGTTTGATTGTTTAGTTTTGTTATTATTTTATTATTGTTTTATTATTATTTTTACCACACTTTTAGAATTAGGTTAAAACAACTTTAGGTTAACCTAGTTGCCATCATCGAGAGACTCATCATTCATTCCACCTCTAGGGTTTTAACCCATGGAGAACTAAACACGTTTGTTTCGCTAGACGATTGAAGCATTGCAATGAATTGGTTGTGAGATTTCTATTCCTTGTTCTATATCTTATAAAGTTGGTTTAATTCTCTCGAGCATATTGTCTATTGGTCTATGTTGATTCTTCTAGCGTAGCTAACTAGGTTTTTCGACATCTATCATAGTGCTAGGGTTTACATATAGTGGAATACGAGTGCATACCTAGTGGCAAACACAATTGTTACATATAGTGGAATACGAGTGTGCAATTGTGAGAGAGAATTATTTGCATGTTAGTAGTAAGGTTTTCTTCTATTTGCATGTATCCTATATCCTTGTGTGCATCGCTATTGCTTTGTTAGTGGTAAGGTTTTCTTCCATTGATATTGTGATAAGTCTATCAACAACTGTGAGAATTGGTAGTACTTAAGATCAGGGTGAGAACAACTATAAGATTGTGAAAAGAACTTGGAACAATAGTTATCGAGGATCAACCTGTTTCATCTGCAGTGTGGATATTTGTCTAGTGAAATACTTCCACTCATCATATTTCTTCTAAGTTTTAAAGCTTGCATCTTTGTTACTCTGCGATTATTCTAAAACCCCCCTGTTACTTGTTAGTCACACGTCAATTGCATACAGATAACCGACTCCATGTGGGATCGACCCTGACTTGCTTGCTATACTCTTTAGTAGGTGAATTAGGATTTCTTTGACAGGAAAACGACACCGGTTTCCGGCCTTGTCATGCGGCTAGGGTTTTGGCAACTCCGAAGTGGCCACAGCCATCATGGGCTTCCTGGATAAGCAAGAGCCTAATGGATGATCTAGGAATGCATAAGCGGCCTGCTTTGTACAAGTAACCCTCAGAGAGAAAGTAAGTGTCAAACTCACGGTCCTTAAGGCAATGCTCGAATATAGGGCGAAAGAATGGATCAAGCACATATAATTCCTTAATCAAAGCAAAGCCTAGAACCTTAGTTTGAACATGAGTCAAGAGAACGTACCTGCGAGAAAGGGCATTGGCAACCACATTCTCTTTGCCCTTCTTGTGGACCATGACGTATGGGAACGTCTCAAGGAACTCCACCCAACGAGCATGCCTTCGGTTGAGGTGGGCCTGGCTCTTCAAATAGCTAAGCGTGGCGTGGTCACTGTGAATGACAAACTCTCGTGGCCAAAGGTAGTGTTGCCACGTCTTGAGCACACGAACGAGTGCATATAGCTCCTTATCGTAGGTGGGGTAGTTGATGGTGGCCCCTGTGAGCTTCTCACTGAAAAAGGCAATGGGCCACCTCTCTTGGTGCAAGATGCCTCCAATGCCGACGTCGGATGCGTCGCACTCCACTTCAAAGTGCTTGGCGAAATCAGGGAGTTGGAGAAGAGGAGCATGGAACAAGGCTGCCTTCAATGCCGTGAAGGCCTTCTCGTGTGCCTCAAGCCAAGTCACTGTGGATCCCTTCTTGGTGAGCACGTGCAAAGGCGCGGCGATGGAGCTGAAATCTCTCACAAAGCGCCTATAAAAACCTGTGAGGCCAAGGAAGCTGCGTACCATGGTCGTTGTAGTCGGCGTAGGCCACTCCCTTATGGCCTTGACCTTGTCTTCATCGACGCGCAAGCCATCCTTGGACACCACATAGCCTAGGAAATTGGTGGTGTCGGAGCAAAAGCGACACTTGCCAAGGTTGGCATACAAGCTTTCACATCGCAAGCACTCTAACACAAGCCTAAGGTGCTCGACGTGCTCACTAAGGCTATGTGAATAATCAAGAATGTCATCGAAATAAACGACAACAAACCTTCCCAGAAATGCTCTCAAGACGTGGTTCATCAATCTCATGAAAGTGCTTGGGGCATTGGTGAGCCCAAAAGGCATGACGAGCCACTCATAGAGCCCATACTTCGTCTTGAAGGCGGTTTTCCACTCATCACCTTCTTTCATGTGAATCTGGTGATAGCCGCTCTTCAAGTCAATCTTGGAGAAGAGGGTCGCGTCGTGTACTTCATCAAGCATATCATCTAGGCGCGGGATCGGGTGCCTGTACTTCACCGTGATTTGATTGATGGCACGACAGTCGACGCACATGCGCCACGATCCATCCTTATTGGGCACAAGGATCACTGGGACAACGCAAGGGCTTAAGGATTCCCTCACATAGCCACAATCCAAGAGCTCCTGAACCTGGCGCAGTAACCTCTTGGTATCCTCAGGGCCGGCGCGGTAGGCGGCGTGGTTGGGCAGGGAGGCACCAGGCACCAAGTCAATTTAGTGCTCAATGCCTAGCAAAGGAGGGAGGCCCTGTGGAAGCTCCTCTGGAAACACATCGTCGAAGTCGGCGAGCAAAGCGGCGATGACGGGCGGCAATGGCTCGGCGCTGGGTGTCTCAGGGATGCATGGAGTGGGCACCAACAGAAAGCAAGGTGCCTTTCCTATCAAGGCGGCAGTGAGCTCGTTGGGCCGTGCAAGAAGCAGCATGTGCTCACAACGGCCTTGCAATAGAGGCGTCTGTGGCAATCGAACGGCCAACTGTGAAGGCAGCGAGGCACTGGGCGATTTTTGTGAGGCACAAGGGTTATGGACACCAGTTCTCGAGCCAGAATGTGGAGTGTCTGGCCAGGTCTCAATGGGCCTCTGTTTGGCCTTCCTAGCGGCAGTGCTGGAGGCGCTTTCATGATGCAGGGAGGCACTAGGTGGCCCACCTGTGGCGTTCGACTTCTTGGATGTAGTGCCTGGGGGAGATGCAAAATTGCCAGAATTGGGTGAGTTTTGCTTTGGCATAGCCGCTGGCGTCTCTTCTTGCCTTGTAGTGGCGGCCTCGATGGCCTTCTGGCGATCTCTCTCAACCTGGTCCTGTAAGATCTCATGGGGAGACATTGGTAATAATGTGACGCGCTTCCCGTGGTAAGTAAACACATATGTGCTTAAATAGCCATCATGGAGCACGCGCCTGTCGAATTGCCATGGACGCCCAAGCAATAGATGTGTGGCGTCCATTGCAATGACATCACAAAGAATGGAATCGCAATAATGACCAATAGAAAAAGAAATGAAGCATCGGCGAGATACTGTGTTACCAGGGCTCGAGGAAATCCACTGGAGGGCGTATGGTTGCGGATGTGGTGTGATGGGCAAGTCGAAGTGCATCACCACCTTCCTATTCACTATGTTGCAGCAACTACCTCCGTCGATGATGACACTCAAGGAAGCCGTTTTGACGAGACATCTTGTGTGGAACAAATTCTCGCGTTGGTCCACTAGGCTCGCTTCCTTGACGGTGAGGAGGCGCCTTGTCACTAAGCTCAGAGGTGTGCCCGCATGGAGGGCGGCAGGCTTACACTCGTAGGCACCCTCGACGTCCTCAATTCCTTCCTCAATGGCCTCTAATGGGGTCTCTTTATCCTTATAGGACTCATAGCCGGCGACAGTGGAGGAGAAGAGCACCTTCTTCGAATTAGGGCAGTCCTTTTTGTAGTGGCCCCTGCCTCCACATTTGTAACACTCAAGATCACATGCTCGCTCAGTGCTCGTAGAGGAAGTCCTAGGCACTAGCGCACGGCTCGCAGTGGGCTGCGTTGTGGGCTTCGGCTGGCGGCCTTGGCTAGACGCGGCTGGGCCTGAGGCATGGGCACGCACATTAGTAGAAACAGAATGACTAGGGGTAGAATCATACCTGCGTTGGCCAGATTGCCAAGAGTATTGCTTGCGGCAGTTGAGTTGGTTGTGTATCTACATCGCCGTGTGGGATAATGTGTTGAGATCCTTGATGGGCAAGATCTCAAGCTGGTCTCGGATAGGGGCATTCAATCCACTCAAGATCTACGTCCTTAGCGTCGAAGGGGCGACACTAATGCTAGCCTTGTAGTACATGTCCTCCAATTGTGAAAAGAACTCAAGAGGAGTCTTGGTGCCTTGGCGAGCCATGGCTATCTCCATCCTCATTTGATTTCTATAATCGGCGGGAACATACTTCTTGATCATGACATAGACCAACTGTGGCCACTCTGTGATGAGAGCAAGATGGCGTCGGACGCGGTCGTCAACAAATCTGTGCCACCACACGCGGGCGGCGCCTCGGAAGTGCAACGTGGAGGCGTCGACATGCTCCTCAAGGGGGACGTGGCAATACCTCAAGGTATACTCAGTGGCCTGCACCCATTCAAGAAAAATGGCAGGATCATATTCACCAAGAAAGTGTTCGATTTTTACCTTCACTTCATGGCGTTGGTAGCGAGGCGCGAATGGCGCTTGTTGGGGTGCATTGTGTGGCTCGGATGAAAAGAGTGGGTTCTGGTAGGCGCGCAACGCTGGGGGTGGAACGCGTCCAAGCTGTCGCCTTTCGCGGCGTTCGTGGGCATCGCCGTGGGCGAAGTTGTCACGGGGCGCGTAGCCATCGTCGCGGCGTCGCTGTCGCGACTGGGCATCGGCATCGGCGCGACGACGAAAGTCGCGTGGCATGGCATCATGGAGCTCGCCGCGAGTGTCACACTCCATGGCGCCTTGGGCTGGTTGGCGCGGCGGGGGAATCCAGTCCGCGGGGCGATCCTGCAACTCAATAGGATCACCAAGAGGAGGGTGGAAAGAGCCAGGATTAATCATACATGAGTCCTCATACTCTTCATCATCGAACTCTTCAAAATCATCATGGATGGTCGGCGTCGTGGAGCCGTAGCCATCGGAGCCATAGCGAGGGGTTCTCGCACTCTGGTGGCCGAGATGCTCGTTCACCTCGAACGGCATGGGTGTGGGGGCAGGTGTCCTCAGGGGCGCGTCTTCGCGTCGCGAGCGTCGACTAGGTCTTCGCGGCGCGCCAGTGTCAAGCTCATCGCGGGGAGATCGGCTGTCGCATGGCGCAGAGGCTGGAACACATCGCTGGGAGCGTCGAGAGGCGTAACTGTCATCAAAATCATAGGGCTCAGAAAACTCACCTTGGAAGTCGTCGGCGCGGTCGGAGCCAGTGTCGTAGCCTGCAGGTGTGGCGCGCGGCTTGTAGCGGTCACGCGGAGACACAAAGCCTTGTTGGCTCTCGATCACAGATTGGATCCTTTGGAGTCGTGGTTGAAGGTTGGAGGTTGATGGCATCATTCCCTTCCCTTTGTCCACGCGTGCATGGCTGGGGCCGGCTTCGGTGTGGCGCGGCGCAGCCGGTGCGTCCATGGGGATCATGGGCGTCGGTGTGAGCACGACTGAGGCGACTTGCTGCATGGCTTAGAGTTGAGCCACTTGTTGTCGAAGAGCTTGGATTTCGCGTTGCTCATCCGAAAGCTCTAAGATTGGGGCATCCTGTGGTGGATCTTGTTGTGGATCCAAAGCGGGGTGTTGTGGGTCGTTGTCGGCGTCGTTGCCGTCTCCACTTGAATTTAGGGCCGTCATGTTACCTATAACAATATGACCGGACATAGGAGTAAAAACGAACAAAAGACACAAGCAACAGCAACGGGCTAGCCCACGCGACACACGTGGGGCACACACCCTAAAATAGAAAGAACTATAAATAGAAACTACTAAAACAAGAAAGTACCAAAAATAGAAATGTCTCAAAATAGCAATATCCAATACTTAGCAAATAAACCTCTAAATGACTAAGGATAGGCGCCGTGGTGGCGACGAGGCATTAGACGTGGACACGGGGAGCAGTGGCCACGTCAAGCTTGACTGGGCTCGTCAGTGGGCGCGTCCGTGTCCGAGGGCGATGGGCCTTCTTCTGCGATGCCGATGGTGGCGAGGACCTTGAGCGCGGGCTCTGTCTTGGGTGTACCTTGGCCAGCGATGACGCGTGCGATGAATGATGCACGGCGGCGGCGATGGCCTTGGCTCTCGATCGTGTCACTGGACCTTGGGAGCGCAGACTCATGGCTTCCTCTTCTTTTGTGGCGGTCATGGAGGGCAAGGTTGCATCACCCTTCCCCACTTGGCTGTAAAGCGTCCCCGCTTTGTGCATTGTTTTTCGGAATCATTGTGCATTATTATGAAGAAAATATGTGTACAAGTACATAACCATGAATATAAACAAAGATATACTTAAAATGCATTCATGAAAAAGTGACATTTGGCATGGTCGTGCTTGCCAGCCTTGGAAGTGGAAACTTCAACAACCTGCAACAGAAGATCACAAGTTAAATTGAAAAGAACATGAAATAAAATATGACCAAAGCCAATGAGTTTTGTTCCACATTAACACCTATATGATAACAATTATGAATTGGAAACCACGTTGATGAACAAATCCACTTCACCTCTTTGTGTCAAAACTAGGTTTTCACTTTTTGATACACCCATTAACTAAATTAAAACCAAAAGTCACAGTTTGGTAACAATTTGCAGCCTTGCAAACATATTAACGATTAATCACGAATCAAAAGCAGTAACAATGTCAAATCTGACCTCCAAAGACCACAATGATAGCAAAATAAAATTCGAATTTTATGAAACAACATCCATTATATAAATCTACATGCATCCAAATATCAAACTTTTATCGGACAAAGCAAGACGACCAAGTAAAACTGAAAATCTGAGCTACCCTAAGTTCTGTCGGCGAACATCGCAATCCCTACTTCACCCAAACGAACTCGTCAATGCAAAAGTCAAAAGCAAAGGAGAGAAGATGGGCGAGCTTGAGATTGAGTCTTCCATGGCATTTTGAGAGAGTTTGAGCATAGGTCTTCAATGGTGATTTGGGGGAACGTATTTGGGGATGCAAAAATGCTTTGTTAATTGTGAGAGAAATATAAGGCAATTTAGAATTAAAAGATCTGGAGATCCCATAAAAAAAGATGGATTATTATCCTCTACGGACCTACGGTCCACCTATTTCCATTAATATGCACTATAAAATTGTGAAATCCAACCCGTTTAATATATCTCATCCAACAATTGTGATTAATACTTCCCTTTTACCACAACACTCCATTTCACCAGAGCCTAAATCTTAGAGGATAATACCTCTAAAATTAGTCAAATTATGTCGTGGCTAAAATTTTGTGGTTATAGCCGCATTTTTCAGTAGTGGTGTATGTTTCATAGTATTCAATAATTTTGATAAAATGTATAAACACAATATATTTCCTTAATCAAGGAAAATATCATCATTGTATATTAGAATTACACTTAATAAAAGAACCAACTATGGTCAAATACTCCAAATCCATCTGAACTGAAAGTGGAGAATAGTCATGTAACAAAAAAATGAGAATAAAAAAAACAAAAAAAACGATAGGGCACCAACCAAGTAACCAACCCATCTTCATGCACAGTGAAGAGTGAAGACCCATACGGGTACCCCATATCATTATTTTCATGACTTTATATTTCCAATTTTCATCATTTTGTTTCCCTTCCAAGTAAGATAAAAGAATGAGGTGGATTTTCATTGTTACTACTTACTACGTATATGAAAATTACATAAATGCTAATTACATCACTTACAACACAGCCCCTTCTCTACTTTGAACTTTTTGTATTATAAAAATTGTCCTTGTATGATATTATTATTCTTTGTTATTATTTCTTATCATTTCATTTTTGTTACTTTTGTAATACCAAAAAATCACTTATATTATAACAAAACTAAATGATGGAATATGCTCAATAAAGTTTTAATTTAACGTTACGGTGAAGTAAATAAAATCTATACCATTAAAAAGTAATTTAACGAATTAGATCTGCTTCCCTATTTCAATCTTATTTGTATATATTAGACTTCATTAATTTTTATCAAGTTAATGTTAACTCTATCAAGTTCAAACTTCACGAGAAAAGGGTGGTATGAAATAATCATAGAAAATGTATCGAATGCGCGTCAACAAGTCATTGATATTATTCCTTCAGGGTCAGAATTTTTTGTTTTAGAGTGTGTATCTATCAAATTCGATCAACCATTAACGAGTAATCCTAATATGGGTTGATTTGGCCAGAGAGATATAAAAATAGTACTTCAAGAATTACACGTCCATGGAATTTTATTCTTCTTAGCATCGATATTTTGGGTTCTTTAGCAGTATTATTTTTCTACGTTATAGAGTAAAAAAGACAGACTATCAATTCTAAACGAAGATAATTATTAACATAAAACATTCCCTATGATTTTCATTATTCCGCGGATTGAGAAAAATAAAAAACAAAAAAATTACATTATCCCTGCGAAGAAAACCACTAAATATTCTCTTTTATTCCCCATTTTCAATTCTGTCCCGCTTTATGTATTTATACTGCATTTTTTATTGTGTCACATTGAAAGGCAACAGAGGAAGCAAGGTAGAAATAAGGACAGAAGAAGAAAGGTTGAGAAAATACAAATCAAGCAAAAAAAAGAAAGAAAGAAGAAATTCACTCTCTCCAATTCTCCATCACAGATTCACAATTCCTTAATTCCCATTTCCCACCCACCACTCATAAGAAGACGCGGGTAAAGCAAAGCGCTTTCGTGATTCTCTGCCCGTCGTTGTTGCTTCTTCCTACTCCATTTGCTAGAGATCCGCAGACAAAGAAGAAGGGCCATTTAATTACGGTTTTGGTTGTTCAATTGCGGTTCCAATCGTAGCCAAAATACGAGGCGGCATGTAAAGCATGGGCTAGGAGACACACAATCCCGTTTTGCCGTGCTGTTGATTTCACGTTTTTTTGGGGTTTATTTAACGCGATACGCCCCGCAGAAGCTTTCAGATTGCCTGAATTTTATAGGGTTTTGGTGTTCTGTTTTCTGGAGGAAGCGAAATTGGGGGTTGCAATGGCTTGTTATGATACCGGGATCAGAGATTCAGGTCTGTTGCTTCTCTTTGTGATGGAAAGTGTTTGTAGTGTTGCCCAAAGATGTTGAAATTGTTTCTTCTGATTTGGTGTGTAGGGCGTGATGAACAACTGTATGTTGAGCTATGGAAGGCGTGTGCTGGGCCGCTGGTCGAGATCCCTAGAGCTGGGGAGAGAGTCTACTATTTCCCACAAGGCCACATGGAGCAAGTAAAATTTGGGGGTTTTAGCCTTTTAGGTTTAATTTGTTTCCAATTTTGGTTGGTTAAATGCCTAACACATATTATTTTTATTTTTCTCGTGGGTCTGATTTTGTTTGTAGTTGAAGGCATCTACAAATCAGGAGCTGAACCAGACAATTCCACGGTTCAATCTTCCTTCTAAGATCCTATGTCGTGTTGTTAACATTGTACTCAAGGTAATTTTAGCAATTTCTTCTGTTCTTTCTGTTTCTAGGTTTTTCATTTAATGTAGTGCTGCTAAATGTTGAACATATGGTCTAATTTGGACGGGAATTTGTGTTTTAACTGCCTTTTGGACTGTAGGCTGAAAAAGAAACAGATGAAGTGTATGCTCAAATTACTCTCTTGCCTGAATCAGATGTAAGAAATTGAATTGATGTTTCTATTTCCAAGTTTGGCATAAACTAGTCTTTCATAATTGCATATGCTTTCTTCCCCTTTTGGATTCCTTTACAGCCCTAAAATTCCCCTTTTTTTCTAGTTGCTTGCTTTTGATTTTGCTGCTTTGGTAAATTATGTTGGAAATTCCAGCAAACGGAGCCTACTAAGCCCGATCCATGCCCTACGGAGGCTCCAAGGCCGGTCGTGCACTCATTCTGCAAAGTCTTAACTGCTTCCGACACGAGTACCCATGGAGGTTTCTCTGTGCTTCGGAAACATGCAACGGAATGTCTTCCTGCACTGGTATATCATCCTCAGCATTGAGCTTTTGTTGATCTGTAGTTTGAATGATTTCTTTTCAATTTATTTGCTAATTGGAATATCTTAATGGTTTTACTATTTTCCTCTTTAGGATATGACCCAGCAAACCCCAACTCAGGAGCTGGCTGCGGAGGATCTTCATGGCTACGTATGGCGATTAAAGCACATCTATAGAGGTCTCAATCTTCTACAGTCCTCTGCATATAGTGGAGTTCTTTGGTTGTTTTCCCACATGCCTTTTGAGTTGGCTGTGAATTGAAAATTTGTGATAGTAGGAGAATAATGATATATTGATATTGACCATCCTTCTGGAATATTGGCTTGTGGTTTGCTTGCTATGTAAATACAAGTCTGGGGATCAAGGCTTGGCATCAACCGGTTTAATGATAATAACTATTCTTTGGGCCTATTAATGAATCATGGTGAAGATTTTAATTTGCTTTTCTGTCTTGAACAGGCCAGCCGAGGAGGCATCTGCTAACTACTGGATGGAGCCACTTTGTGACATCTAAGCGATTAATTGCAGGAGATTCATTTGTATTTCTCAGGTATATTTATGTGACTTAAGTTAATATGATTTTTTGCCTGTATCAACTTCGATCTCCAATTCTCCACTTCTTACTGTGTAGAGGGGAAAGTGGAGAGCTTCGGGTTGGTGTTCGGCGTGTGGCTCACCACCAGAGCTGCATGCCACCATCTGTGATCTCTAGCCAGAGCATGCACCTGGGAGTGCTTGCCACTGCTTCCCATGCCGTTTTAGCTCATACCCTCTTTTTGGTGTACTACAAGCCAAGGTATTATTGAATAACACTTTTTTGTTGGAAATTTGAAGTGGAAGCGCTTCTTGTGTGCGAGCTCGTGCTGTATTTTTGGTCTAACTGTATCTTGATTGTTTTTCATTTGCCTCTCTGAACTGGGCAGGACAAGTCAGTTCATTATAGGTTTGAACAAATATCTGGAGTCTGTTAAGAACAGTTTTGACGTGGGCATGCGATTTAAAATGAAATTCGAGGGAGAGGAAGCACCAGAAAGAAAGTGAGTGGAAAGATCAAATGAAGATTTGATTGTTATGTTCCTCTACTTCGTGTTATGATGTTGAGCTTTGTTTAAGGTTTCTCTTGCTTGTCGTATTTGAAAAGGTTCACGGGTACAATTGTTGGGGTAGAAGATTTTTCACCGCAGTGGAAAGATTCCAAATGGCGATCATTAAAGGTTTGAACTTCTCCATCTCAATGCCTGCTTTAATGCATATACTATGACCTCATATATGTAAAACTCAAAATTTTGTGTTGCTTTTCATCTACAGGTGCAATGGGATGAGCCCGCTTCTGTTGTGAGACCGGAGAGAGTTTCTCCTTGGGAGATAGAGCCCTTCACTGCCTCTTCTAATCCTTCAAATCTGCCTGAACCTGTTATAAGGAAGAACAAACGATCTCGTCCATTTACAGATATCCCTGTTCACGGTATGAAGATCTCTCTCTAATTACTGTTTTGTGCATCAATTCCTGATTCAATCTGTGTCTTAATACCTTCCTTTTGATCATATGTTGGACATCTTTGTCACAGAATCCATGTCTACATGTGGATCAACACTTTGGAATCCGTCTATTAATAGAACACAGGTATATTCAAAGAGGGATACACCTAAAACTGGTTGGAATTCTGTTGCCAATGCTCATAATTAGATATCGTTCTTCACACAGGAGGAAGCTGAAGATAATAAAAGCCAATCTGTTTGGTCTGTTTTCTCGGGATATCAAGCAGCCCTCTTCCCCACCAAGGAAGGTGTAGAAGCTTCTGAAAACGGTAAGAAATGTGAAGCAGCTCCGAGCTGCCGCTTGTTTGGTGTTAACATAATGAAACCTGCATACACTGTGGAGAAGACAACTGAGGAAATGAAGGAAGAACGGATTCCCAGTCCAGAGTTTTCTGAAGAGAAGCGACAAGGACAGGGTAAACAGGGGCAAGGCAGCTCCTCTTCCAGGAGTCGGATCAAGGTATTATTGGGATTTTCATGATTTTGCTCGAGTATCTGTTAGTCTTTCTGTTCTTATCTAATAGCCATGTGTTTGTGGGGAAAAAGGTACAAATGCAAGGTTTTACAGTTGGTCGGGCTGTTGACTTGACGGCATTGGAAGGGTATGAGCAGCTAATTGATGAACTGGAGCAACTGTTTGACATAAAGGGTGAGTTGCAATCCAGGGACAAATGGGAGATTGTGTTCACAGATGATGAAGGGGACATGATGCTTGCTGGCGATGATCCGTGGCTGTAAGTTCCCTACTTTATTATGTTTAGAGGGCGTCCTTCTCCAAATCACTATTCTCAAGGAGTTATGAATGTTTGGCCTTGGCATATTTTTTCCCCAGTGAGTTCTGCAACATGGCAAAGAGGATCTTCATATGCTCAAGCCAAGACGTGAAGAAGATGAGCCCCGGTACAAAGCTCCTGCCAGTGTCTTCACTTGAAGGGGATGGGACCGTGATAAGCTTGGACTCCGAGAGCTGAAAACGTCGGTTTCTCCCTCTTTTGCCTTTTTCTTGTTCGTTTGCAAGCTCTAATGGTGGTAGCAGTAGTACTACTTAGCCCATTAAGTAACTTGATGAATCTCCTTAGGAGACTTTACTGCACTCTCATCAGAGCCCACAAGGACCCAACAGAATGCGAGTCTTAGCGTAGTAGTGCTTGGAGTAATTAACTTTGTAACTGTATAAAAATGGTCGTGTTTCAATGTGATGTTGGACATGAAGAACATTGTTAGAGGGACATGGGATTCAGTCTTTGCTTCTGCATTCCCTGTAAATAACTTGAAATTCGTGTGTTTTAAGTCATTCAGTGTATCGGTCGACCTATTGTAATGCTCATTTGGTTGCGTATGGTATCTTAGTCTCCATGCACCGAATGACATGAGTTGGCAATAAATTCTCATCTTTTAACGAAATTTCGAGTTTGAGAGCATTTTCTAAATGTAGACATGAGAGTGCACTATCATATATATACTAGCATATGTCTACGCGTTTTGGTATGAGTCTGGTTAATAAATTTTGGAATTCAAATATTATTAAATATATGAAAACTAAACTGATAAATTATAAGCTTAATATCTTAAACATATGGTGATAAGGAATTTCATACAAATAACCGAATAAGAAAACATATAAATTAGATTTAGGTAATGTAAACGATTGATCATGTATAGTTAATTCAAAGAGAAAAATAGTTAATTCATGTCACAAATATATTTCAAATATTTTAGTATATATTACTATAGCAGGTCTATTTGAACCAGAAGATTAGGTTATAAAGTGAAGGTAGACATTTTTTATCCTACAGAATAATTATAAAACATGTGTTTCTTGACGTACATCTGACAAATCATGTGTGCAATGCTGCAAGTGCAACCCTCAAGTTCTGACTCTACAAGAAGCTGATAATCATGATAAAATACATGGTAAAGAATCATATTATTATTATTTTATTTTATTTTTTTTGGATTTCACCTCCGGGAATCGTCCCACGCCCCGGGCCATGGTCCCATTCGACAGGCAAGACTACCTGCCAAGTCTACACCCAGCCACATGGGACCCTATAAATCGGAGGGTCAGAGCCGGCGGTCCCACACCTCCCTGACGGATAAGTCACCATGCTTCGCGGGATTGCGTTCACCAAGTTTCGAACCCGGGGCGAGAAGGCATGCCCCAAGGATGTCCGCAGGCCTAACCGTTCAGCTAACATGGAGGGGACGTAAAGAATCATATTTTGATCTCGCAATCTTTTATGTGGGACATGCTAATTTGGTATTTCTGTTGCCCATACTTCACAATCATATAAAATAACTTTTGATTTATTTGGTAAGAATCTTTTTATTTTAAAAAAATGTTGAAAAGTAATTTTATGTGATAATGTGGGTTTGATGATAAAATACTTTTTATAATAATATGTGTATATTTTGTTGAAAAGTATGTCTAGGGAAAAAAAATTGCGCATTTGTCGAACCCGATAAGAGTATTTTTCATCGAAAAGTATTTATAAATAATAGAGTTTTTTTTTCCATCCACCAAATAAGGCCTTGGTATGAAAATAGAAGTATATTTTTGGGTTTGATTTTATGGTGTTTCATTGAAGTAGGATTAATAAGATAGATTCGGGATCAGGTACGAAGGGCTTTTCGGATGCGAAATACGAAGTAATGATGGCCGTCCGTTTTATTTGATTGGATGCGCGTCTCTCCTTCTGACCCACGTGGGTTTATTTTAATTTTGTTTCGTATTAAAACAATAAAGCTTTATGGATTAGGTGGTAGTGGAGTGGAGAGAGTACCAGTTGGTGAGGTCTTGGGTTCAACTCCCCCACCAACAAACACAATATAAGTGTGCATTTTTTTTTACTTTTTTCTTATATTGTGTGCATTAACTATACCAACAAACACAATATAAGTATGCATTAACTATACCAACAAACACTCTTTTATAATTTTTGTTTTTCATTTTTTTTTATTTTTTTCTTAATTTCGTGGACCATAAATATTTTTAAATTGTTTTAAATTAAATTTGAGAGATAGGAGAGGTAATCATATATGAACATTAAGTAACAATATATAAACAATAAATGAAAATCAACACACAACATATAAACCTCTAGTTTGTGAACTTCATAGAATTTCATCTGATGAAGAATATAAATATGTCCATGTTACATATGAACCTTGACATTATAAGATATGAACATCGAGACACAACGACCAACTAAAAAGAATTTCAAAGATACGAACATCTACATGTTACATATGAACCTTACAAAACAAATATATGAACGTGTGCATGTTACATATGAACCTCGAAGACCAAGTAAAAAGAATTTCAAACATGAACATGTGTATGTTACACATGAACTTTACAATACTAATATATGAACATGTGCTTACTACATGTGAACCTCAAAGATCAAGTAAAAATAAATAAACGTAAAGGGTGATGAGATAACAACTATACATTATGCTTAGGGTTTAGGGTCTTGGGTTTAGAGTTTAGGGATTTAGGGTTTAGAGTTTAAGGGTTTAGGGTTTAACACAATATAAGTTCATACTTGATATAGTTAATGCATTTCTAGTATAAAATGTGTTTGTGCATCTCTAGTTTACTTTAGTTTATAGACTTTCAGTACAAACTGTATGAACTTTTAATATTAATATATGAGCCTTGTAATACAAATGAATAAACGTCTAGTGTTTATATGTGAACGTAAAGATAACAATTTAGAACGATCAAGGATAAAAAAAATATTGACAGAAAAAAAAGTTTACGATATTTATAAAAACACCGTTGTGCCACTTTTAGTCCCAACCCTTTCTTCCTCTTAATCCAAAGGCTCACAAGTCACAATACTTCTTACTTTAAGAACAAATGTATGAAAATCTCCTCTAATAAAATAACAAAACATATATTTAGGGTTCAAATCTGAACTCTATGTTACCGTGAACTCCAATATCAAGGCAACTCACAGTGTCACATCCCGTGAGATATAGAAACCTTTATGTTAATGCATGTGGGCCATATATAGGGGATAGTACACACACGAGCACAAGATGCATATAGATCTCAACATACAAACCTGATGAGTTTTCAACCTTAAATCAATTGATAATGGGTAGAGTAGCTCAAAAACTTATATACTGATCTTATTTTCTTTCAACTTATGATGAGGAAAGCTAATTCTCACACATTCCCATTTCATGTGAAGGAATTTATATGTACTGAAATAAGCCCGATCGTGTATATCATGTCACATCTATATATATATTAAAGCAAATAAATTTAGAGTCATCATATTGATTTCGGTCCCACAAATCCTAGGTGTCAATTTATGGTTAATCCACTTTTTTTATATTAACAATTCTATTTAATTTAAATCATAATATCTAAACACAACTAACTTCAAATATTTAAAAATTTAAATCACAATATCTAATCGCAACTAACTTCAAATATATAAAAACTATATACAATTTTTTTATAAATTTGATTTCTACAAATTACATATATAATAAACTTATAATATATGTCAAAATATTATATGATAGATTTCCTACTAAAATTTAATATCTATAACAATATATGAAATCTATCAACAATCCTTAGCTGAATATTTAATGACTACTGATTAGATTTTCGAGCCACTACAACATTGCTTGGACAATTAAGCTACATTTTAAAATTTTCAAACTAAAAAAGTTCTATACACCTGACTTGATTAACAAACTAAAAAAAATCAAGACGGATCATTCTCAACGGAACAAATATGCAATAAGCTAAATATGATTTGTGAAAAAATAGATAGATTTTCCATAAACAAACTAAATATAATATTCCAAACATTTAATATTTGAAGATTTGTACTCTTTCAAGTATTAATTATCTATAATATATATATATATATTATCTTTTATAATCCTTATAATAATTTCTATTTTTTCTTATTTTTGTGTTAATTATATTAAAATCTAAAATTTTACAAAATCTTCTATAAATTCTACATAAAAAACCATTTTTTATAATTATTATAATTCTCTACTAACAAACTTGAATTTGATTCACAAACAAATTTTTATTTCTAAAATATGAGTACATGTTTCACATGTTGCTTTGTTTCACTTTTTATCTATTACTATGTACTCGATTATCATATGTGATTTCTAATCAACGAAATATTTGTATATTAAATATTTCTTCATTTTTCTACAAATAACTAATAATTATTTTATTGTTAAAACTCCAACTAAATTTCAAATTTTATATCTAAGCAAACTATTTTATCAGACAAATCACAATTTTGTTTCCTTTCATGCGTGCATGTTTTAACTGATTTTTCGGCATATTATTGATCATTTTATTAATTAACGGTTTAAAATAATTTGATTGAAATTTAACTGTATCAAACCCATCTAACTATGATTATTTATCATTAAGATACTAATAAGTCTTTATTATTGATTTTGTTAAGTGGTATATTATTGATTCCTTAAGTTGACATTTCAATATAGTTACGTATTTCATAATTTTAATCGTAATTATAATATTTTAAATCAAAAGAATATTAATGTTGTATTGTGATGATTTTGATTTTTTTTAAAACTTGATTTAATTAAAAAAAAAATTATTTGTTTGTTTTGCAAATCTAAACTGCTTATGATTTACTTTGTTTCAAAATTGAGTTGTTATAATTTAAAAAATCTAAATATTAAACTAACTAGGCTATATATAGGTTTGCTACATGTCCATCAGTTCGTACGTTGTTTTTTTGTGACTCTTCAAGTTCATTATTAATCATCTAAATTTGTTTTTTTTACAAATCTTTCAAGAAAGTATATTCTTCGTAGTCGGTTTTGTTGCTATTTTTTTTTGTAAAAGTCGGTTTTGTAGCTAATAAATCCTAATTTGATCTATCTAAAATATTGAATTGCACGCGCGTTATGGATAAACAACCTTATGCTTATCAATGCACAATATTGAAAAAAGATGAAGATGATGAGTACAATATTTGACTTCGCTTCATAAAGATTTGGAGCATTCTCCATTTTCGGTGCAGTAAAGAGATAATTTTAATCGTCGTTAAGGTATAAATACTTACATATCAAATTAATGGTTGTTTATACAATTGAGACTTTGTCCGTATAGTATATTATTGAGATTTTGTTAAATGTTCGATCTTTATGTAAATTGAATATTTATTATTTTTATTTGTTTGTTAAAATCTCCCTTATAATCTAACTTATCAACAAAAGAATTTTTTCCATGGATTAGCCACTCAGAAATATCCATCTCATCTAAGCCTAATATCCTATAAAAGCTACCATGTGTATTTATTATTTGGATGATACTCAAATTGATTGTTAATGTAGTGAGACTTTTTTTTTGTTGAAAAATGTAGTGAGATTTGATTATAGGTTGATGAATATATGTGATATGTAATGGTTTTTAAATTCACCGAACAATTTAAAGTTTAGCGTCATATTTATCTACAAATTGTGAGTATACTCTCTTTTTTTATATAAAAAATCATTTACTTCCAATTTAGTGGTTATGGTTTCGAGTTACAACTAATTTCGTATATGTTCAATCCTCATTTTGGAAAGTGGCACATACATCACGTCGTACATCACGTCGTTTGATGTAGCTTATGTTGCTATATACTGGGTGTATTCGGATTTTTCAATCTGCTACGTTGCTATAGAGTTTTTAGTAATTGAATAAATTTGTCATGAGTTACGGAAGGTGAAGAAGAACAATTATCAAAATTAACATGAATTCAAAGTTTGTGGAGTCAAACATATCAATAATGAGCTTAAGTTTGTTAAGATTTTCTTTCATGCATAGGTTTGTTGTATAATAATGTTTCAGCTTTATTATAATTTTTCTCATAACTAGAAATCGAAGCCCGTGCTTCGCACGGGCCTTTTGTGTATATGTAGTGTCGCAGTTTAAATGTAAGTTTGTAATATATGGATTATTGCTGCATGTTTTATCTTAGACGATATATTTTTTGATATGTATTTAAATGTAATATCTAAGTATTTTAGGTATAAAATGCTATGATTGTACGAAGTACAATTTTTATTTATTTATTTCGGTCAGAAGTTCATTTTAAATTTTGAATTAGGTAATAGTTGTGTTTTGTAGGGATCCGAATTTTTTATTTGAAAATATTTGGATAATATTTTAGAAATGCCTATATAATTATATGTTATGCTCGAACTTTGTCCATGAGCACCTCTCTTTAGTTTGGGGTCGTATCCAAGTAGTACTAAACGTTTTTTAACAGCACTTCAGTTGTTACCTGATAAGATAGTTTGGCAAAACAGGAAGATGTCTTACCACATGTAGAAACTTATTAAGATTTACAAACTTCTCGTAATCAAATGCTTAAATTTTAGATACATATCATAATAGTTGAACCTCGCTAATAAGATATGTCCTTGAAAAAACAGTCATTGTTGACATTTTCTACCAGGATATGCATCAGAAAGACATTTTACTGTGCTTTCTTGAAGAAACCGGGTTCAACAACATGTAATGCAGCAGTGACAATATACTTTGCTTTAGGGACCAATCTAACCTTCATCACATAGCTGTTGAGGTCTCTTGTTGGCACTACTGTCCTTGCGGTTACTTACATTATCGCCAAGAATCAACAAGTGAGACCGCACAGTACATCTTTCATCACCATTCCACACAAAATAAACATGTAAAATCATACAATTCCGTTTTTTTATTTGCATCTAAACTATCATAATCAAGCATTGAGGCTCTAAGGCATTGAGTCTAGTAGTATGTAATAGTATAGTAATAAAAAGGCCACTTATGTTCAATTTGACGAAAATTCAAAAGAAAGGCTGACCCTCCAAAAAAGTGCTTATACATATTACAAGGTCCAACTAACACCAAAAGCTTTGTTGATCTTCAGTTTACTAATCAAGCAATAACCATATCCTCGGACAGGTCCTTGAGAGAGTAGAATGCGTTGCTTTCCTTAGGAACTGAGGATACCAGTATGCCATAGCCTGTATTTCCCTCCCGAAGAACCTACAATCATGATATGAAGACGACTCCATTCATAAAATGTTAGGGAATATTCATGTTGGTTGAATGAGGAAGTGATTCAAACCCATTCTGTAGGTTTTGTAAGGTATAGGTAAAATTAAGCCTACCTTGAATGCATCTTCGTCTGTGCGGCCATCACCAACATAGACGGGGAGCACATCGTCCCGATTAGCAAGCCCTGCAGCGAGTCTAAATATTAGAATGAAACTCTTTTTGAGACTCTAAAACCTAACTCCTATTCCACAAGAACATACTGATCATAAAATAATTGAGATAAGGAGGCATATTACCGAGTGATTCAAGAAGAAACTCGACTGCTTTTCCTTTGTTCCAGTCTATTATGGGTCGAACCTCTAAAACCTGAAGCAAGAGACCAACATCAGATTCAGGATATGAAATAGGGGTATATATCGTACCAATGCAATGGAGTTATTTTTTTATATGCAGTATATTTCAATGCAAAATTGCATACCTTTCGCCCATAAGTTAGTCTTAAACGCGGATATCCCTTAAGTATATCAGTGACAAGATCCCAAACTGTTTTCCAATCCTAGAATGTTCAACCAACAGGAAAAAAATCGAGCATGTACAACATTTTACAAACGAGAGGGAAAAGTTGCATCTGCATGATCTGATCTCATAAATTTCACCTTTTCATCTACATTACGATAATGTACAGAGAGACAAAACTTGTTGTTCTCTACTGTTGCTCCCTTAATGTCTTTAGTAGCCTTAAATCAGAGATGTCAAAACCTGCTCAACATCAATATAACAAACCCTAAATTAAACCGAGTCAAAAATACAATCCAATCATAAATTACGTTTCTTCCATTGAAAAGGGATGTGCTAATACCTCTTCAATCATAGGCAAAAAATCACTTGCAGGCTGGAATAAGATACCTTTCTTGCCCTACCCAATCCAAAAGGACATATCATATTATTTCAATTTCTAATTGTTTTCTCCTAGAAGAGATGTTTGTGGCAGTCAAAGATCAATTCAGGTTAATTAGCATGTGTTCTTACCTGCTTATCAGTGGATTTGATACAGTTAGGATGGCCATCAGAAACACCATGTTTTGCAAGACTCGTGAGATTTGCAATAGCACTTATGGTCAACAGAGGAATGCAGCGCTCCTACCTCCATAATCCTTGTACTCAGGATCAACATAAGAATCAGACAGGACAAACAGCACACCAGGAAGACCTATAAAAGATGACAACATAAATAGTGAATTGACAATACCACTCACAAAATTCAAATGAACAAACTGAAGTGAAATACTTAGTGCAAACCTTCCATCTTATTGGCAGTTTCTTCATCGACTTCACATCCGAACCCAAAGTACCTCTCGCATGAGACATTATAGATTGTCTTCTTTGCTTCTTCTTCACTACATTCATCATTTACAGAAAAACATTTAAGGTTCACCAACAAAGGAAATTACCCTCGAACATTTTTAGGCATTTCCCAATCAAAACCCTATCACGAAGAGCAAAATTATACCCAACTACCGCATCCGCCCCCATAAAAAATTACCCTTGAGAGCTAATGCACGAAGAATGGAGACAAGATAACAAAATAGGTAGAACTACAAAAAAAGAAATATCATAACAACAATATTATTAACACTAATGGAAGAAAAACCTAAACTAAGTTCACGCACTTCAGATAATACAGAGGCACAATCAAAACCCTAAAATCCCCAGCCCCGTTTTTCATCCCTACCAAATTACCTTCCAAGGATCTTAGAGAGCGTCTACAGGAAATTCTTACATCATCAGACATGAAAGCATATTCTGGATTGTCAACAATAGGTGAGACTATTCCATCATAATCCAGAAAAAGAGCCAGTTTCTTTCCTTTTGCAAATTCAGTTATTTGTTCAAATGATGCAAGAGCCCCCGAATTCGCTCCCTCCTTGGCATCTCCAGAGCTAAAACATCACAAAACTATGCACAGTGAAAACAAAACCCCTAGAAATTTTGCATGAGGAGTGGGATAGAGATACGGCACAGATAATCTTACCAATGGATCAGATTCTTATGTTAGTTGTGATGAATACAGCATCTTCAAAAGTTCATCGGTCGTGATACCATCTTCTGGTGCTCCTACAGAGGACTATACCAAAAATAAATTACAAAAAAGAAGAAGAAAATGTTAAGCATACAACTCTTCGCTAAAAGTGGAGAAGAGTTGTGTAATCGTAGTAATTATCTTATAAGAAAAGACAAAGTTGAGCAACATACTTGCCAAGTTCTCACATCAAGATCAGTCCCTAAAGAGAAGGCGGAATACTCCATATCTTCCTCTCCTGAATAAAATCCTAAATTTAGCAGTGCTTCCTGCCACAGACATTGAAGAAAACCTTATATACTGAAGCAACGCCACTATCATCGTTGAGCATATTAATGAATAAAATTGGATCAATAAAACAAAGAGAATGCTAAGCAAATTGCTCGGACCTGCATCAACCGAACCTCTTCGCCTTCGGATCCAACCTTCAATGTCTTACTGCGCGGCTTTGTAGCCTTTGCATGTTTGTTGCGGTCTTCCTCCTCGGTCTTCTCCTTAGCTGTTGGATCCTGCTTCTCAGTGACCGCTGGAGGAGGATGAGGAGGAGAAGAGGAGGGAGGAAGCGCGAGAGATCCCGATCGAGGACTCGGGAGAGAAATTGTGGTTTGCGAAACAGAAGCAATTCGTGATAAGGAGTCAGAAAGCGAAGTCCGATGTTTGATTTCCGATTCCAATTGCTGAAGCCTGAGGGGAAGCATCGAGATCTCTCTTCAAAGAGATTCTCGCTCGGAAATCCAGCGCGACTCTTCGCGTAGCCATCACTGCTCTTCTCGAAGCCACCTTTGCTCCTCTCGGAGCCACCGAGAATCTTCGCTTTCGCCGGAATTCGAACTGGAAAAGGGAGCAGTTGCTAGACAAAGGAAGTTAGATGAAGAAGTCGGAGGAGGTGTTGCGCGGGAGAAGGTGCAAGGCTTTGGAACGCGAATATGGCGATGGAGGAAAGATACAGATATGGCGGTATTTGAAATCGTCATTTATCCCTCTCTTTATCTCTGTTTCAGAGGAAACTGCCAGTTAAAGAAAAAGAGTTGTGACTCCAAATGATGCAAGAGCCCCCGAATTCGCTCCCTCCTTGGCATCTCCAGAGCTAAAACATCACAAAACTATGCACAGTGAAAACAAAAACCCTAGAAATTTCGCATGAGGAGTGGAAGAGATTGCAAATACCTGGTTTGATTTTGAGGATGAGAGCGAAAAAGGAGAGTGGAAGAAATGGAGCGTTGGCCAAGTGCCCTAATCGTCGATTTTGAGGGCTTGGATTTCATTACGTCGACCTTTCACAAATCAATGGCGGTTACATCTGGTGTTGTACATGAAAGGGCTCTTTGAATGCTGCTCTTTGAATGCTACTCTTTAGGCCATCGCATAAATGCAGGAAGCAGCACAGCCCGTAGCAGGCTTGTATACAAAGCCCATATATGCAGGGTCCAAAGCGCCTGAGGCTCAAGCCGGATGTGAAGAGTAGCATTTAGTGGACACAAAGTCCTTTAGGCCCAATGGAGCTTACAGACACAACTGAGGAACAACATACAGCTTCCATTTGGAGCATTCAAAGAGCAACATTTATTGGCTAGAAAGCCAACTTTTAAATATATATTGATTACTTTTTCTTTCACGCATTTAGGTTTCTCATAATTACTAAATACATATATATTAAAGTTTACCCTTTTTGAGCCACCAGATTATTTTTAGGTCCATGTTATTGAAGTGATATTTTTTTGACTTTCCATCTTTTAATATATTAAATAATCAATAAAATATAAGTTAACAAAAAAATATTAACAAGATTTGCACCAATAATAACGCATCTTAACAATTGTTACTTCTTTACGTGAATACAAATTATTATTTTTCAATTTGAGAAGAATATATGATATGACTTATATCATTTATCTTTCATTAACTTTTAACACTTTAATATTTTAAAGCACTAATTACCATATGTATATGTAAATTACTTTTTGAAAATGATTTATAAGATTCATATAACATAAAAGTAAATAATTCAGTAATTTGTAAAAGTTGTTCAATCGATTAAATTTTTTAAAATATACAACCATGTATCGACGAAATAATTTAACCATTTTTTCCATTTTACGATTGATTCTTTTGCATATACATACTTAATTGTGGTAATTAGAAAGTTATTTTGGACTCAAAAAAAATTCAAATAAATAAATAAATATAATAATATATAATCTAATTGTAATTTCTTAGCATGTGATCTTAATCACACAACATATACTAAACATATATTTACGAATCAGAGTGATTTATAGCTTCTAAACAATAGCAACAAAAATATAAAAAAAATCAATATCAATATGTAAATTGAGATTTAATTTTCTTATGGCATCTTATACATATGTATCTTTGCATCATTATGCCTAACTACACTTAGGAGAGTCGATTTATTCTACCATTGTTCTTCATGCATGTTTCCATTTTTTTAAGTTTTAGATTTTCTTCACCACTTTATCGATAATTATCTTTATTGAAAATGTTGTAAATAATCACTCATATTTTACAATTATTTAAGTATGATTTTGGTTATACATATATAAATATATAAGTTTCAAACAATCATGCATGACACGGGTATTAAACTAGTTATTATTTAATTATTTCTAAGTGGAAGGGCCTACACGTTACATGGGATCCAATCAAGATTCAAAACGTATTGCGATTTTATTAGTCAAGATTTAGATCAAACTAGGCTAAAAATCCAAAAATAATAATCAACCATTAAGATCTAATGATATTTTATCTCAAACCCATTTTCCCCTCTATTAAAAATATTAAAATTATAACCGAATCACACTTCTAAAAAAAATTTTGCACATTAAAATCAAATGACACTTAGTTTAATCTTACAAGATAAGTTTTCTATTTAAATTATTTAGTTAACCACTAGTTTAATCTTGTTTGCTAAGGGTTTATCAATTCTCTATTAGGGAATATTTTAAAGATAAATTTTCTATTTAAATTTGTTAGCATGTGCCCATGGGTACACACTAGAAAAATCGTATAACTTTTATTGATTAGTGGGTTAATCTTACAAGATAAGCACCTCTAAAATATGTAAAATAATATTTTAATTTTAATAATTTGCCCTATTCATTGAATGCGTAAAAAGTATTTAGTTAAAAATTACGATAAATTATACAATATCCTGGTAGCTTTTCAAAAATAAACTAAAATATAAGATCCTGGAGTAAAAAAATCAATAATCCCCAGAAAACGAAAAAGAAATCTTGTTCCAAGACATTTGATAAGTGTTGTTATAATTGAACAAACGTACATTTGATGTAGTGGTTAATGTTGGGCTTATCTAGAGATTTTAGGTTCAATTTCTGGTGGGGGTGGAGACGTATTGTAAGAGGTTTATGTCTTTATAAACTATTAATACTCTCATATGAATATAGAGAGATTTTGAGTAATGAAATTAAATATCTTATACATACAAAAAGTTATTATAATCAACGATACTGCGTACGTACCGATGCACATCATTGGCCTAATACATCCTGCATCAGTCCCCTCAAAATTGACTATTCCAACGACACCTTTAGTTTAGCCGTATTCTAACCGGAATCATATACTCCGTAGTACGTATTGTTTATAATCTCTTCGACCAAAAAAAAATTTGTTTATAATCTCCTTTTTATACTCAAACTCATGTCATCATATATCCAAGGCTGTGCAATTTTGCATATATTAGAAAAATTAAAAGAAAGACACCAATTTCGGGGTGCAAGTTGAGCCGACAACGACATAAAATTTGTTAGGAACTTTATTCCGGAATTTACGAGTATATTTCCTCCTTTGTAAACATCGTATAAAGATTATCGGAGGTATAAGTTAGATGTATTCTTCAGTTAAAAAGAAGTCTTATAATTATAAGGTAAAAAAAGCGATAACGTAAAAATGTTATGTTGGAGTATCCACGAAATATATGAAAGTGTATAAGAAAAAAAAAATATTAACTTAAGTTTTTGGGTTAGAATATGGATATCGATCTTGTACTTAATATTTTTTAATATGATATTGCACTTCGGTTCATATCATGGTATCAGACTAGATTATTGTCCATTTCTTGAATTTGGTATGTAACTAAAAGAGATTGAGATGTTAATAACTCGTTTATAATAAAAATGTGAATATAACTAATATACATATTGCGATGCTTATAACCCATAAAACAATTTTGAATTAATTATAAAAATATTTAGATGCTATATCCATCGGGGAAAAAATGTTGAAGTGTCAACTAAGTCAGATTAGTTGCCAACTGATGGAGTGTGTTGGAGTCTCACATGGATGAAATCAATACTCCATCCGGTAAGTTTTATATGTCTTTTTAGACAAACTTTTGTTCATAATTATTTATTTTTTTAGACATTTTGAATAAAAAGTTTCCTAACTTGCCCCTTGTATTTCTTGATGTATTATATTTTTTCTTTCTCTAATACATAATTATTAAAATATACTCCATTTTTTTATGCAACTGAATCAAGATGTTTTCGTAAAAAATAATTTTTTCTTATTAATATATGCACCAATTGTTCAAAGGACATGATAAATTTAACGGAGGAAGCGATATATAAAGAGGAAATAAACTCATACACGTGCATTGACTTAATTACGTTTTAATGTTAGAAGGTGGATAACGACTTTATATCTAAAGTTGTATCCCGTTATTACACCCCGTTTCATATTATTTTATTGGATTATCACATGTGAAAGAGTGTGTTACTCGATCGTACTCTTTTACATATAGGTAATCTTTTCAAAAAAAAAAAGTATGAATCATGTTTGTCTAATATTTACCTTGTAACAAAATATAAAATAAAATAATATGAATCATGTTAAGTCCAAATGTCATAGATCAAGAGTGAGTTATAGCATATAAAAAACACAAATTCTAATCAAGTTTGTGGCGTATTTCGTAATTTCCCCATTTTGTTATCCTAATCAATTTTTTTTTTGTTATTGTCAGTTGTCAAATTCTCATATGGGAGCGGCCTTTATTTACCACTGATCGAATAATGATCAAGTAATCATAATGACTGTTACAATCAGTCATCATGATAAGATGATTAAGAATTTATTTAGACTTTTGAGTTCGATTTGTGCTGAAAACGTGTATGGAGACACTGTTGTTGAGAGGGGCTTATCACTTCATATGCCAACAGTATTCCGGTCTAGACGTAGAACGGCTTTGACCGATAGAACCAAGCGATCAAGACCAAAAAAAAAGAATTTGTTTAAACTCCCCTCAAAATATAAAATGTTATTTTATAATATGTATAATATATTATGCTGTATATTATAATATAAGATAAAGTAAAATAATTCATTATTGAGAATAATTTTGAACTGCAACCCTAAAGTACTTATAAAATAATTAACTGTCATAATCTTGTGACAAGTGGGAATTTAACCAAATTACATATCACATGGACGTATACGACCAGTACATAGTATATATCTATCTATAAACATATAAAATAGACCTTTTGTACAATTAATGCTCATTCAATTCATAAATTCATTTGAAAAATCATGCCTATTTTTTTGTTTGCATTTCACTATAAGTAAAAGATGTTACTATAGCTCAATGGTTTAGATTGTGTCTAATAAAACAAAGGTTAAAGGTTCAATCCTTCTTACAAGTATTTTCGTTGAATTTATCTTTACAAACCTAAACACATAATTTATTTTATTTTTTAACTTTTTTTTAATCACTCAAAAATTTTCAAATAATTAGTTCTTTTAAGGGTCTACAAATCTATAAAATAGAGTCTTAAACAACTAATAACCAACTATATTATTATTCTTTGTGAAAACGGCCATTCAATAATTACATTTACATATGGCCATATTCACGATCATTATATTCTACGTACAAATTTACATATTTCTATGAAAAAGGTAAATATATGTCATTCCTAAACCAAACATGAAATAACCCATTCATTAGCTGAATTTTTATATAGTCATCATTATATGTTTCATATACAAATTTATATTTTTCTGTGATAATTTATAAATATGAAAAGCTACGAATTCAATATATATACACACATATTTTCTATGAACATGAACGACCCCTTAATTAATTGAATTTACATATAGCCAAATCCATAATCATTATATTTTATGTACAAATTTATATCTTTCTATGAAAAATATGTAAAATCAAAAAGTACTAAAATAACTGTGATAATTTACATATGAAAAGATCAGTACAAGTTGAATATATATACAATTTTCTATGAACATTAAATTATATAAATATAATTTGACAGATTATAGTATTACACAATTGACCTCTAATAATTTTGTGAAATTAATTTACTATTACATGTCAAAAAACCTTTCATTTGTCATTTGTTGTCATTACTTCTGAATTACTAATTCTTTAATCAGATTACTATTCAATTACAATCTCATTTACTAAGGTTTTAATATTATTTTTAAAACAAATATAACGCCGTATATACTTAATACCCATATAACAACTAAGCATCCTTATCCAAATGACAATCAAATTTACTTTCAATAAAAAAAACTTTTCGTTTGTCAATCGATTGTCGTTACGTTTGAAAAAAAAATCGATGAAATGCATGGTGCAATATAATGCCAATTACTACCCTTAATTGCTCTCATTAATAATTAATTTGACCCAAATAACACATATATTGCGTATATATATATGTTTCAAGTTTTGCCAATCTTCCCATTCCTAAGAGTTCGATATCTACTAACCACACTAGTCTAATACTAATTATTTTTTGTTCTCTTTTATCATCCTTTTTTTTTAAAGTTAAGGCTATTATCAATCTCAATATTACAGAACATTGAACAACATGTCATAAAGTTAATTTACTATAATTATAATGTGAAAGTTATATTCATAGACATTTCTAAATCACCCTTAAATAATAAAATAACGGAATTATAATAGTCAATTTTTTATTTTTAATAATAATCACTATTACTTTCAAGATTATATATATAAATGTGCTAACGTACACATTAAATTACATACATAAAGACTAAACGTCTCATTACATGATAAAAAAACTGATTTTTTTTAATGCCAATTATGTGTACCTACGCAAGTAAACAATCCTCATGGTCCATTTCATTTCCAAACTCCTATATATACCAACATGGAATGAAATTACTGCAAATTTTGGATTTTAAAGAATCAAAAAGATTGATAGAGAAAAAGCCAAAACAAGGTTCGGAGAAGGAAAAAGAGTGGCAATCATCTGAGATTTTTTTTATCAAGTTCAAGGATGGTATACGGTATACCCTACCCTTATTGCCTCGTTTAAATTAATTTATATGCTTATTATATTGTCCTAAACTGGGATGGTTAATCCAGGGTTGGTAATGATCATATGTTTCGCGATATGGTTGCATGAAGATCGAAATTTATATTTTAGTTGAGTTCTTTTTACACACTGAGACGAAATAAGTCTCACAATCTAATCAGGTTTGTTTTTTTATACCGAATTCGATCAATATTTTTGACGTTTCAATTTAATGAAAATCTTGCACATGTTGAAACTCTAACTACAATATATTGATCAAGCTGAACCCGATTTGAACTCTCTTTTCGCTATTGTGGAAGGTTCATTCGTCGATCAAGTTGAAGCTTTACTGCATATACTGATAAGGTTGACATTGATTTTTCCATACTCTTTGGGTAAAGGTGTTGTAATTAATTTTCAAGTTTTTACAAAGAGAAATTTTAGATATCCATTATGTTTTTAATGTTTGTACAAATTAGGGAATTGTTATGTGTTTTGTATGAAGTCACAAAAGTAGTACGGAGTACATTATGTTGCCATTCTATTTTTATGTGTACGATGTCTTTACTTTCGGTAAAACCCATATAATTAATAGTAATAAATATTTCAAAATATATACTACAAAAATTAACATTAGTCCTACATTTATCATGATTCTCTTATAAAAATAAATAAATTTATTTCCATACATATATCTTCTATTTACATTCAGATAAATGAATGATAGAGTGTACCTTCATAATTTAAAATTATGTTGATCCTCTTACACGCCAACAAAAGTAACATCATATACCAAAGTAAATAAATAAATATATGTTATTTATATTAAAAAATAGTTATGCTACACTATGATAGACTATTGCACATGCCAATCAAATTAGCACCAATCACTTTCATTGATTTCAAAACCTTGATTCGAAACAAGTATTTATATTGAACGAGCATTACGTCATATGTATTTTCTTTATTAATAATTATTTTAAGTTAATCATATACACTTTATATAATTATAAACATTGATAGTATGATATATAATTTTATGGCATAATCATATCTCCGATAATATAACTTTTATTAAATTTTTTTCCAACCATGTATGATATACTATTAAAATAATATAAGTTATGAAGACATATTTTTAAAACTGAAATACCCAAAAGATAGTATAAATTTAAAAAGAATTGTATATAAAAATAATATATTTATTATATTTTAAAAATATTTTAGATGAGTGTGCGACAAATTGTAGAAACGAAACATATCATAATTGTTTTGACTTAATGATGAGAGTATGTAGCTTAGTAACTACTTCAATATTATAATAATGATATGAATTTTAAATATTATAATATAAGTAGAAATATATTTATATTTCATTAAATAAAAATAACTTATTAAAAGCAAAGCTACACTAAAAAGATTGATATAAATTATTAACGGAAAATAATATCATATGATTCATATATATACACTAACAAAGAAAATAAAATTATCAGAATCATAATATGACGGGCTTGGTTCAAGTGAGGACGCGTGGGGAGGAAAGGAATGAGGACCAATCAGATGCGTTCAATAATTCGACCGCGTCGAATTTTTCCCGAATTATTCAGCAAAAATTCGGAAAAAACGGGAAAAATTCGGATAAAAAATGGATATGTGTGAACATAAAATACACTGTTGTATAAATACGCTAGAACGTGTGTGTTCATATATCATAACGTGTGTGTGCATGTGATATCAGCGCGTGTGCATGCCTGGAAACAAGTGTTCATGCTCAGAGACATGTGTGCATATCAAATACATTGTTGTGTGCATACTCCACAACATGTGTGTGCATATGCTTCGGCGTGTGTGCATGCCCAAAAACATGTGTGCTCATGCATTGGAATAATACGTGTGTTCATATGCCACCATGAGTGTGTTCATACGCCTCAACGTGTGTATTCATACGTCACAACATGTGTGTGCATATGGCCTTAGTGTATGCATGTCCAAAAACATGTGTATGCATAGTCCATGACTTATGTTTACGGGTCACATCGAGTGTGTTCATACGCTACAACGTGTGTGTGCATACGCAATAACGTGTGTGTGCATGTCTGAACAACGCTTGTGTGCATTGCCAGCAGAAGAGCGTGTGCAGAAGGGAAAAATACGGCCGAATTTTTCGGGAATAATACGGCCGTGTCTGTTTTTTTCGCGTCCTTAATCTTTTCCTAAAGCTCCATCCACACTAGATCTTTTACCTAATATGACATGGGTGATGAAATTGGAAGAAAAATCATTACTGAAATTAAAAAAAATTAAGATATGAATTTGATTTTGAAAATAATATAAAATTACATGTTAATGTAAGGTGATGACATATAACAAATATATAACGCAACTTTAGAGATGCTCCGCATAGATATGTGACGTTAGAGATGTTCCGCTTTGATATTGTATAGTACATATAAGATTTACATGTCAGATTTTAATTCACCAACTTTCCTTTTTTAATGAGAATGATAGTGTTAGATTCTCCCTAGATTTACATGTATTTCATGCTTTTATGTCATATCATAAATAAACTTACACTTTATGATTAGAAACCATTGCACAACATCCTTTCAATCATATCAGTTTGCAATCAATAATATAAAAACATCCAATTTTGAACTTACAATTATGGGGGAAAACATTGCACTAACATTATTCACCAAAAACAACTTTTTAGTATTTAATTAAAATTATAGACATTAATATACAACATGCTCAATAAAAAATTAAAAAAACACCCACAAAAAAAAACATATCCCGTGCAGAGCGCGAGCATGACAATGAAAAAATATTGTATCGACTCCTTTATATGAAATTAATTTAAAAAGTAGAAGCATAATAACATCTCAATTATTTCATCCTATATCATTCAATAATTCATAATATCTATATTAAAACTTAACAAATACAAAATAAACTTAATATAAAAAAGACCAATCCCGTGCGTAGCACGGGCATACTTACTAGTATATATGCAATATTCAATATGCAATAATCGATCAATATTCAATATGCATTAATTCATCTTCAAAAAATATCTTTATAAATAGACAAGACAAAGCACAAGACTCCATCCGGCTACTGAAACAAATGAATGCAAATTACAGGGACAGACCCAACTAGCTTGTTATGCATATCAAAATTGAATGGTACAAAATATAAGAAGTAAATTTGTGAGTATTAACTTGAAAGTATCACAACTCGTAACCTCGTTTGAATTATCCCCTTCTCGTTTTAATGGTCTAATGCTATTTATGAACAATTTTTTTTTAGTGATTGATAAATTACTATTATGATTTCTGAGTCACTCTCATATTCCGAGTCAGACTCACTCTTGTCTGATAATCTATTATTCCATTCGCTTAAAATTATTTGTCTTCCTATCATTTTTCATACTTATTAAGAAGAGCATAGAAAATATTATTATATTTTTTTATTGTAGCACTTTTTACTTTCTTGAAAATCAATATTAATAACATAATAAATTATAAGGATAAATGTGTAAATTAAGGAACCAAATAGTCAAAAGACAAATATTTATATACAAAAATTAAAGGTTAAAAAGACATGTTTTCATAAGGAGTGAGTATATATACACGATTTCTATTTAGCGCACTGACAAAATTTCTATTTAACGCATTGGTTCATCCGTGACGGACGAAACATGTTTATCCGTGACGGACGAAGCATTTTCATCTGTGACGGATGAACATGTTTCGTCCGTCACGGATGAACATGCTGATCCGCGACACGATTTTGGAATCGCCATAACGTGTGATTCCCTAGTCCAAACGCGCTGAAATTTGGAGGAGTTATAGTTGACATCTTGATCTTTAATCTGACGTTGGAATCACTCAATTCGAGATTACGTAGAAAAAGTTATACTTATCCAAATACGGGACAAAAAACAGAGATCTCTTAAGCGCCATGGCGAGTACAATAGCATTTAAGTCGGCTTACAATATCATTGCAATCATGGATCAATATCATTACAATGTGAGAGTACAATAGCATTTAAGTCGACTTGCGACCTCGTCTCTTTCTTGTGCAAGAAGGTCTGAATGCCATCAGTTGAGAAACAAATGGATCATATAGACAAGCAGTAGAGGTATCATGTGCATGCTCCCACATGACAAATACTGGAGCCAATGGTGATGCCTCTGATAGGACCATCTACTCATGGGTTCAAATAATTAATATAAAACAATTAAATGATTAGTACCATACCGAAATGAAATGTCTCTCCTTCTCAACATGGCAGATGCAGATCGTCTTAAGCTTATACGGCTCAAAGTCTTTAATGAAGGATTGTGGAGGCATATAAGGTGGTGAAAACATTTGACCCACTGAAATCTTGGGAGCTCTAACCTGAGATGGCCTCAAAGGAGTGGTAGGAGCTTTAGGGTTTCGTGAAGGTGTGCTAGTGGGCATTGGTGGCCTACCTCGTTGCTTTATGCCTCATAATAGCCGGCTTTTGCAGACTAGTCCCCTCGGGGCGAGCTATATCGTAAAGTCGCGAGACACATTTTTCTTGATCATCTTCTTACAGATTGAGGAAATTGATAGCTCCATGACCCCCTCAATGACGGCGAAGGACGAAGATGGAACAATGGAAGTGCACTCGAAGAGAGCCAGACGCAGGAGAGCAGCACAGGAGCGCTTCCGCGACCGCAGAGGACACGGTCGCGACCGCGGAAGCTTGGGCCGCGACCGCAGATGCTTGGGCCGCGACCGCGGGCGTTATTCTGACTGAGGTTCTTTACAACGAATTTTTCCGCGATCGCAGAAGTATTTTCCGCGACCGCGAAATTGCCACGGCTTTTCTTCCAAATAATATTCCGCGATCGCAGAAGCATTTTCCGCGACCGCGGAAACAAGGCCGAGCGCTCGCGTTGTCGTCTTTATTTCCGAAAACTTATTATTATTTTATTGTTATTTGTTAGCGACTATTTAAACTAGCAAACCCTAGTTTTTAATTTCATGTTGAATTTGAGTAGTAAAGTTGAGTACGCTCCTTCCTTGAATTCCCAACATCAAACCCTTCGATCCCACGGATCAACTATCCCATAGCTCATCGCTTCGAGCAATCAAACACCGTCTCTTCGGTGTCTCACGATCATCACTTTGATCTCTCTGTCATCTCTTTGACGAGTTTGAAGGCTATCTCTTTAGCCCTAGGAAAGCCATCACTTTGGCTACGGAAGAGAAGGATTCAACTACAAGTTTGAGGAATCAAAGATCCTGCGTTGCTAACGACACTTCAGGGGTTGTTCGCATCAACTGGCATCAGAGCATATCCAAGCTAAGTTTGTTTCTTCTCTCTTATTGTGATTCTTTGAAATTTTCCGCTCGCAAACCCATAATTTTTGTTCCCCACCACCACTCGTCGGAACCCATTACTGCCGTGCACCACCACCATCGTTCCGCCACCACCACCCTTGTCCGCCACCCTCTCCCTCATGGCGGCACAACCCTAATTTCCTTAGGTTTTGGTTACTTTTCCAACATCCCTAATCTCTATCCTTCTAGCACTATCTTGTTTCCTTATTTGCATACTTGATTTCCTTGTTTCTTGTTGCTTAAGTCTTGCTTCATCTTTGGATTAATTGCTAGATTAGTTGTTAGATTTTATTCCCTCATAGTTTCTTTGTCTCTTCCTTCTTCTCCTACACTTTCTTGTGTGGTTCTTTCTTGCTTGATTCGCCATCATATAAAAAAAAAAGACAGTGTGACCGTATAAACAAAAATAAACATACTATTCTCACCTTCCATCAAACAAAACAAAAAGGTTTGGGAAGACGGAAGCCTCAAAAACAAAAGAAACAAAAGAAAAGGCAGAGAACGCACCATACGATCATACTCCATCTTCTCTTCTTTCATGTCTCTATGCAACTCTCATTGAAAAGGGCAAAATTTTCAACTGTCTTGTGATTAATTCTGAGAAACTTGATTTGATCTGCTTGCACTTGGTAATTTGTGTGTTGTTTGGGACTTGATTTGCTAGTTCTTGCTTTGTTGCCTTCCGTTCAAGCCTCTCCCTCCTCACGAGCAACCAAAATTAGTACGCCTATCGGAAAATTTCTTGGTTCACTTTTGAGACAAGGACTTGGCTTGGACTTGTTCTTTTGCTTGGTGTAACTTACTCCTTGTGTTATATGCTTCGTATAGGTAATATGGACGTTCCTACGACAAGCCACTCTCCTTCTACGGGCAACCAAAGCCCCAGACACATGGACTCCGCTTATGAACAAATTGACACACTTCACCGCCAACTGGCCGAGCAGACTGCCGAGAATGAGCACCTTCGTCGGGCCATGAATGGCATACAGTTGCACACGACCGACCCCATGTTGAACCCGACGGCCACAACCAGCCAACCACTGGACCAAAAGGGTAAAGGCGCCGTGTCTACCCCACATGATCGCCTTCGCTCTCAAATCGAAGGCTACCCTCCTAAGCGTGACGTGTCCCGCGTATGGTACAATCCCACCTTTGCTCCTAGAGATGAGGATTACTCATCGGGTCCCTCCCGTCGTCGTGTTCGCGTTTCCAAGGACCCTCTTCCTTATGTCAACACCAATGATCGTCGGGAAAGAGGCCACCAACATACGCGGTATGACGATTTCGAGTCCGAGCTTGATGACGATGTTGACCGTGCCTCAGACCACTCCCGGGACAGATTTGAAGACAATGAGGCGTATGAGTTGGAACGCCATGCGGAGCTGCGTCCCGCACGCCATGGCTACCGTCGCCACACACCAGAACGGCTTCGACCGAGCCCAGGGCGCTATGAACCGCGTCGCCCCGACATTAAGGTAAAACTCCCAAACTTTTTTGGTGAATTTGATCCCCTTAAGTGATGTGACCTAGTCCTCCATGTCTGCTACAGAGGAGGAAGACGCCATGCGACTTCCACCTACAGGCCCGATCACCCGTTCAAGAGCGAAGAGTGTCCAAGCCGCGACACAATCCTTGGTGACCAGACTTGTAGCCAGTCACAGCCAGATCACTACAGTGCCCGAGCTTCTGTGTCTCGTCAGTTTAGCCGTGACTGACTCCTCTACAGTGACACCCAGCCAGATCGAGACATTACTTGTGTAGTACATTATTTGAACATTATTTCTACTTTTAGTAGCTGCTATTTCTGGGTGGTTTCCGTTTATGTTAAATGGGCCGCCAGATTTAGTAACTAGAGAGTCTGGCCCATTAGGTCTCCTCTATAGTATAAATACTCTCTTTTGTCTTCTTTTCCATTCACGTCGAAATAGAGCTTTGCTTTCCAATCGAGTAATCTCCTGCAAACCCGAGCCCTAACGTCACAAAGTTAACGCGTTCTTAGTCGAACTATCCTGGCGCGTTAACTCGGTTACCAACTATCCAGTTACTATCCGCAATCCCGCACAAGATCTAACCCTAGTTCTTGCCTCCCCTCCAAACACTAACCCTAATTCTCCTCCATCTTCACGGCTGCACCCTTGCCTCCAAACCCTAGTGCCGCCGATCACCACCACCACGACCACCCTTCCGCCGCGTCTCCTCCGTCTAGTCCGCACCACCACAGCCGCCGGTCACTGTTCTGACCCCCTTCCCACCGCCGAGCACACCCCCATCTCCCTTCCGAAGAGTTATTCGCCCCAATACGCATTCAAGCGATCCTTGACAACAATTTGTGGTCTTTCCATCGAACAAGGTCACATCAACTGGCATCAGAGCCTTCGAATCGCGTAAGTCGTTCCAACTCTTCGTTCATTCACTCCTTCGCTTCCGTAAATCAATTCCTGCATCAACAAAAAAAAACCTAGATCTTGTTCTAGGAACCTTTTTTTTTTCTGCACTCTAAATTCGAAAAACACAGAAACAACCTTGGTTTAGTGTTTGAGCCATTCGGCCATCATCAAAAACAATCAAAAAAAATATATTTCTGCACAAAACCGATCCTACTCACAGAATTTTCTGCAGATTTCTGGTTGTTTGCTTGGATTTCGATTGTGTTGTGGTAGATCTGCTTGCATATAGGCTTAGATAGTTCGTTTGCGACTGTGTTTACCTTGTTTGCGCCACACATCTGCATCTTCGCAATCTCCTTCTTCTCCCACTTGAATCACTGCATTTTTATTTATTTTTGTGCTGCGTTTCCGTGCGTTTACTGAACTTTTGTGCACAGTTTGTTGATTTCTGTGCATTTTTGTGCGTTTGCTGCATAGTCCTGTGCGTTTGCTGAACTTTCTGGGCATTCGCTGAACTTTCTGTGCGTTTGAAGCATATTTTTGTGCTGTTCGTGTGCTGCTGAATTTTTCTATGTTCGGTTTGCTGCACTTTGCTAAACTTCTGTTGTAGCAAACAGCCCCAGAATCAAAAAAAATAAAATCTGTGATGTTCGCAGATTATACAAAAAACAAATCGAGACCACAGAAGCAAAAATAAGGCAAGTGCGTCTCTATGCAGCACGAAGGGAGAACCCGGTCTTGATTCTGGCACCTTCAACCCCGTTATCGTAGTGATTCATTTACCGTCTTCTCTATCTTTCACCGTCTGGGTTGCATACCTTGGTTGACTGTATTATGCTTACTTATGTGCTTATATCCTTGCATATCTACTTTCGACATTGTCTTTGCTGAGCATTGCCTTGATTTTGTTGATTTTTGTGTGAGTTGCCTTGAGCCTGCTCGTAACCGCCCACACGGCCAACCAGATTAGTTACCCGAGTGATTGTTTGTTGAGTTCGGTTCTACTTACCTGTTTGTTGATTCTCTATTGCTGTCGTTGTTCGCTTTGATCTTGTGGTTTGTCATTTCTTGCTGTCAGGTAACATGTCAGAAGGTGATACAACACGTGAGATAGGCGCCGAGACTGCTGAACAACAAATGATCCGCGAGCTGCTTGCTAGAGACAAAGCAAGAGACGCGCAGTTCGCTGAATTCCAGCGGAAGTATGAAGAAATCTTTGCTCGCCAGCAACCGGTTCCGGTCACCACGCTAGCTTCTGCTAAGGATCAACCACATGAAAATGAGTTGAGCGCCTTAGCCCTAGAAAAGGCAAAGGGTAAAGCTGTGATGCTACCCTCTACATCGGAACCAGGTCAGCTGAAACACCTGGCTTCGCAACGAGACAACACTATAGTTCCGCAGCGTGGTCGACAACGACGGTCTGCGCAAGTAGTGATCCGGGAAGATAACACTGCAGCTGCAGAGGCCGATGATGAGAGTTCCCAAGAGGAGCGTGAGGACGATCAGGTTCATTCCAGTGGTCGACATAGGCAAGGCCGCTCACCGACATTACAGCCTACTATCGGTCGTCCCCATAACCAACCGTCTGGTTCACATCTGTCGTAGAGACAACGTCAGCATCAACGACCAAACACTTCTGTGCCGTTTGATATTGATGCTTTCCAGGATTATCAGAGTGCTTGCACTCCTCTTTATTCTGATGAGGAGGATCAGTTCGATGAGTACGACCTTGAGGAGGACGAGGGTCAGTTTGGATATGCTGACGGTTTTCATCCGCCTCTCCAGGATCCCCCTGAGCTTCAGCACCAACGTACCAACTATGTGCCGCCTCCTTTGCTGCCTCAGAATCAGGAGGCCTATTGGCACGCTGTCCAGCCCGGGCGCCACCAGCAAGCTCACCAGCCTCAGCGCCCCGCTGCCGGACGATAGCGTCCACGCTCAACTGCCCGCTTTCCTCCCCAGTATGGTGCTCGTCATGTCGAGCCATTGGCGGACCCTCCAGCTCGGTTTCACGACCGCCAGGCCCAGCCACCTGTCCAACGCCGAGACGTGAAGGTAAAAATCAAAAACTTCTATGGCTTATATGATCCTTCTTTCTTTCTTGAGTGGGTGCAGAACACAGAGCACGTCCTGTGTCATTTGACTGTCCCTGAGTATGAGAAGGTAGATCTCGTGACTCTACATTTTGAGGGAGCTGCACAGACATGGTGGCAATGTATTACACAACAGCATTACCGGATGGGTTGGGCACCCATTACTGAGTGGCATCAACTCGTGTACATCATGACTCGGAAGTATGTGCCTTCCACTTACAAGGAGCAGATGCGGACTAAGATCGCTCGTGCGCGACAGGGCACAGATTCGCCTCAGGAGTTCTTCGCTCGCCTCGAGGACATGTACTTCAAGGCTGGCGCTAGCGTTGCTCCGGGCACCTTGCGCACAAGATTCATCACTGGGCTTAACCAACCTATCCAGGATCAGGTTAACGTCCTGCCCATTCGGGACCTCAACAATGTCGTGCACACTGCGCAGAAGTTCTACCTCCAGCAACAACGCCAGAGACAAAGACCCTGGCAGTCCATGATACCTTCTAGGTATGGTTCTAGATCCTTTCCTTCGGTTTTAGGCACTGACCCTACTCCTACATCTAGTGCACATAGACAGGACGGAGAAGCACAGGTACTGCATCTGCTACAGCGCCGCCGAGAGCAGCCCCGTCTGTTCCTTTTCGGCGCCCGCAGCCGCCAACCACAGAGGCCGCTCGTTCTGAAAGAGCCCGCGATGTGGAATGTTTCAGGTGTGGAGGACGAGGACATTACCAGATGAATTGTCCCAATGCCAAGAAGGTCCTCTTCTCCACCCAGTCTGCAGGATATGAGAGCTACGACGACGTTGATGAGGAAGACGTCGAGGCAAACCCTCTAGCTGTATATACAGCCGATGCTGCGGGCTGTGTGGTCAACACTTCTGACCACCATGACGACCAGACCTACCACTTTGCCTTGGTCACACGATGCGTTCTGAGCATCAAGGAGGGTGACCTGGCTGAACAGAGAGAGAATTTGTTTCATGCTCGAGCGAAGCTTCAGAATGTTTCGCTAAGCGTGATCATTGATGGGGGCTCTTGCTGCAACATCATCAACGAGAAGGTTGTCCGCCACTTCAACCTTTCGACGACTCCACACCCCACTCCCTATGGTCTACAGTGGATTTCAGATGGGTTAGGTAACAAAGTATCACAACAGTGTCTTCTTTCCTTTTCTATTGGTCCTTATAGCGATATTGTGCTTTGTGATGTTACCGCCATGGACGCTACCCATTTGCTTCTGGGCCATCCATGGTTATATGATCGTCACGTGCTTCACAACGGGTATTTGAAAACTTACATGTTCAATTACCACGGGAGGCGCGTGACTCTCTTACCCATGAGTCCGCGGGAAATTTTACAGGACCAGACCGAGCGCCAACGCCAGAAGGCCCTAGAGGCCGCCAGAGCTCCGCCTGCAATGGCAACACCCGGAGAGAATGCCAGAGGACACCTCGGCCGAGTCAGCGACTGAGTTGTGGCCACAGACGAAAACTCGGCCACCAACTCGACCGAGTTGTGGCCCGAGTCAACGCCGCAGCCAGAAACTCGGCTAGAAACTCGGCCGAGTTCTGGTCCGAGTCAGGACTCCAGACGCCAACTCGGCCAACAACTCAGCCGAGTTGTTGACCGAGTCAGGGCCTGCTCGGCCAACTCGATCGAGTGCCCGTCTCTTCCCGCGTCTTCGCCTTCTACCTCTTCTGGCCGCTCTTCTGCATCGTCCGCTGCTTCTGCGTCTACCTTGCGGGGCACCTGTGAACCCCGAGTTCTTCTGGCACATCACAGGGACCTCACACCGGCACCAAGGCAAGTGATACGGGGTTAGCCGTGTAGAAGATGGATCTAGGCAACGGATCTCAAAACAAAAGAAAACACAAGATTAGAACAATGGCGGAAGTGAAACTAATGGATAGGATAATAGATAGAACCAATAGAAACGACGAGAAAACCCGCTTGCTTGATAGCAAGGAACCTTATCGAACGATCTACCAACCCGATCTCTACAACGCCACACAACCAAGAATCGCTGACGAACTTGGAGCACGGAGAGGATTGCTTATGAAGTACGAAATCACCAACTCCAGAGGGACTTGACAAAGACGAAAACAACTAAGCAGGAAAGAACAATCGATTGAGACTCTCACGGGGAGCCGAGTTTTCAAAGCAAAAACCAAGTTCTGTTTTTGTGTTTTAACAATGTGAGAAATCTGACTAATGAAGAAGACAAGGGCGCCTTAAATACCTAAGAGGTGGTCGGCCCTAGCTTCCTAAAACGGGCTACAATTGTTCCAAAAATACCCGAAAATAGAAAGCTGAAAATAAATAAATAATAATCCTAAAAATATCCAATGCAGAAATTAATAAGATTAAACATATGTAACGTTGACCAATAAAGTCAACGCCTTGACTTTGGACTTGTCCTCTTCGTCATGTGATACATCATGTGCCATAAACGTCTCCAGCTCTTGACGTAGTTCCTTCAATCTTGACCTAGTAATCGGTCCATCAAAGGTTGGCACTAATGGCGGGGATGATTCCTCATCATTCTCCCCTTCTTGAAAAGGACTCCTCCTCGAGTCATCAACATCAGCGGCTGCATAAGGGGTAAGGTCACCGACATTGAATATCGGGCTCACGCCATAGTCATCGGGCAGCTCCAACACATAGGCATTGTCGCCTACTCTCTTCAGCACCTTGAACGGTCCATCACCTCTGGGAGACAGCTTCGACTTCCTCTGCTCCGGGAACCGCTCCTTGCGCAGGTGTAGCCACACCAAGTCGTCGGGCTCGAACAACACTTGATGCCGGCCGTGATTAGCTCGGGCTGCGTTCTTCGCTGCAGTAGCCTCCAAACGAGCCTTAGTCCGCTCGTGCAGCTCCTTCATGAACTCAACCTGTCTATCAGCATCAAAGTCTGCTCATTCCGGTAAAGGCAACGGCTTAAGATCCAAAGGGGTTAGGGGATTCAAACCATACACACATTCAAAAGGGGACATATTGGTAGAAGAATGAATAGTTCTATTATAAGCAAACTCAACATGTGGTAAGGCTTCTTCCCAACTTTTCAGATTAGATTTAATAACAGCCCTAAGGATAGTACCCAATGTACGGTTAGTGACCTCAGTTTGTCCATCTGTCTGGGGGTGACTAGCAGTAGAGAACAACAACTTAGTACCAAGTTTACCCCACAAAGTCTTCCAAAAGTAACTCATAAATTTGACATCCCTATCATTCACAATAGTACGAGGTACACCATACAACCGAACAATTTCTCTAAAGAACAAATCAGCAACATTCCTAGCATCATCAGTTTTACGGCATGTAATAAAGTGAGCCATCTTAGAGAACCTATCAACAACCACAAATATAGAATCTCTCCCCTTCTTAGTCCTGGGCAATCCAACAATAAAATCCATACTAATATCAACCCAAGGAAAGCAAGGAATAGGCAAGGGAGTATAAAGACCATGCGGTTTTGCCTTAGATTTAGCCTGTAAGCACTCAACACAGCGTTTGATAAAATTCTCTACATCCCTAAGCATGTGTGGCCAATAGAAATGAGTATGCAACATGTTATAAGTCTTATCTCTACCAAAATGACCCATCAATCCACCTCTATGGGACTCATCAACAAGTAACAACCGTAGAGAACAAACAGGAATGCACACCTTATCAACTCGAAACAAGAATCCATCAAACAAGAAAAACTTATCAAATGAACCCTTTTCCACACAATGCTTATAAATCACTCCAAAATCAGCATCCATATTATACAACTCCTTAATATAAACGAATCCAAGGACCCGAGCATCCAAAGTAGTCAAGAGTGTATGTCTCCTAGAAAGGGCATCAGCTACAATATTATCTGTTCATTTCTTATACTTAATCACATAGGGAAATGTTTCTATGAATTCCATCCACCTACCATGCCTCCTATCCAACTTATCTTGACTCCTAAAATGCTTTAAGGACTCATGATCAGTTTTAAGCACAAATTCTCTAGGCCAAAGGTAGTGTTGCCAAGTTTTCAGCACTCTAAATAAGGCATATAATTCCCTATCATAAGTAGAATAATTCAAGCATGCACCTTTCAACTTTTCAGAAAAGAAAGCAATAGGCTTACCTTCCTGCATGAGGACTCCTCCAATACCAATGCCAGAGGCGTCACACTCTACTTCAAAGGGGCGAGTGAAGTTAGGCAGAACCAGCAATGGCGCGTGTGTCAAACGATCCTTGAGAGTCTGGAACGCCTTTTCTTGAGCTTCACCCCAACGGAACGGAGTATTCTTCTTTGTGATCTCTGTCAGCGGGGCTGCAATGGTGCTAAAATCTCGAACGAACCTCTTGTAGAAGTCAGCCAGGCCGTGGAAACTGCGCACGTCACCTAGGTTCCTCGGGGTCGGCCAGTCACGGATGGCTTGCACCTTTTCTTGATCCACTTGCAGTCCATGAGCACTCACTACAAAACCAAGAAACACAACTCTGTCAGTGCAAAAATCACACTTCTTCAGATTTCCGTACAACTGTACAGCTCTGAGAGTGGATAAAACTTCCCCGAGGTGCTCTGCATGTGCTTCCAAAGATTTGTTGTAGATCAGAATATCATCAAAGTAAACTACAACAAATCTACCAATAAAAGATCTCAAGACATGATTCATAAGACGCATAAAAGTAGAGGGGGCATTAGTCAAACCGAAAGGCATAACAAGCCACTCATACAAACCAAACTTCGTCTTGAATGTTGTCTTCCATTCGTCTCCTTCCTTCATCCGGATTTGATGGTATCCACTGTGAAGATCGATCTTGGAGAAGGTGGAGGCGCCATGGAGCTCATCCAACATGTCATCGAGCCTGGGGATCGGGTGCCTGTACTTGATCGTGATGTTATTAATAGCCCTGCAATCAACACACATACGCCAAGTATTGTCCTTTTTGGGGACGAGTAAGACAGGCACAGCACACTGGGATCGGCTCTCTCTAACATACCCTTTATCTAGAAGGTCCTGGACTTGGTTCTGGATTTCCTGGGTCTCAGTAGGGTTCATCCTATAGGCAGGCCGGTTGGGTAGGGTAGCACCGGGAATTAGGTCAATCTGGTGCTCAATGCCTCTAATAGGGGGTAGGCCAGGGGGTATCTCATCCGGGAAGACATCAAGGAACTCAGCTAAAAGGGTCCGGACAACAGCTGGGAGTGTAGCTCGGTCGTCGTCACCTAACAGGGTATAGGCCTGACAAAGGGACATGAGGGCGACGTTCGGGGGAAGGTAATCTACCAGGTGGTCTCTGCTGGATGCTAAGAGCACCCGGCTAGGGGTAGAGGCGAGGGTGAGGTCGGTCCGTGTGGAGGCAGTAGATGGTTCGGCTGGGGACTTACCCTTACGCTCGGCCTCTCTTTTCTTATCATAAGCCTCAGCCACTTGAAGCGGCGTCATCGGTTTCAACACCACTTTCCTACCACGAAACTCAAAGGCATGTTGGTTAGTACGCCCATCATGAATAACATGTCTATCAAATTGCCAAGGACGACCTAACAAAATATGACAAGCTTGCATAGGAACAATATCACATAAAATTTCATCCTCATAAGTTCCTAGCTTAAGTGTAATCTTAGCTTGCCTATTCACCTTGAGTTCACCACAGTCATTCATCCAATGAAGTCTATAAGGTCTAGGATGCAAAAAAGTAGGGAGGTGCAGTTTATTAACTAATTCAACACTAGCAATATTACAACAGCTACCACCATCAATAATCATGTTGCAAACTTTCCCTTTAACAAGACATCTTGTATGAAACAAATTCTCACGCTGATTATCATCACAAGGAGCCTGATTAACATGCAAAGTCCTCCTAACAATCAATGAATCACCATGCTCATATTCAATAAGATCCAAATCATCATCATTGGCATGCTCATTCATATCATGGCTAGCAACTAAATTTTCATGCTCAGTGTCAGACTCAGACTCTAACTCACCCAAATGATTAATCATCAAAACATGAGTATTAGGACAATCCTTCATGTAATGACCCTTTCCTTGACATTTAAAGCAAGTGATATCTCTAGCTCTAGGAGGAGGGTCAGCAGGGTTACCTCGTGTAACTGCAGGTGCGGGCCGTGTGGGCTGTTGTGGTGCGGTGGAGGTAGAGGGGTGCGCACCACGGGAATTCTGCTCATTGCCGCGAGGCGGACCGGTTGCTGGGCGGGATCTCTGGTGTCCGGTGCGGCCCTGCTGCTGGTCGGGATGCCAGCTTTGGCGTTGTGGCACCGTGCGGTGTTGTTGGGTATAGCTGGACTTGAATTGTCTCTCCACTTTAATTGCTTGGTGTAGCAAATCTGTCATGGTAGAATAGGGATACAATTCTATAGTGTCAGCTAAATGAGGATGCAAGATACTTAGATACCTGGACATAGTGGCCTCTTCATCTTCGACGACGTTGCCGCGTGCCATGGCTATCTGCATATTGTTGTAGACCTCTTCAACACCTAAAGAGCCTTGCCTCATAGTCTCCAAACGGTTGCGGAGAACTCTATTGTGGTGGTGGGGAACGAAGCGGGCCCTCATCATAGCTCTCATCTGGGTCCATGTGTTGACCGGAGGGTCCATGGCTTGTCTTCGAGCCTTCACAACAGAATCCCACCAAACCAAAGCATAACCAGTAAATTCAAGAGCAGCGAGTTGTACCTTTTTATGTTCAGGGAAATTGTGGCAACCCCAAATCTGCTCAATCTTCGTCTCCCATTCAAGGTAGACGTCTGGATCACACTTTCCATCAAAAGCCAGGATCTTCACTTTGATCCGTCCAATGCCGTCTTGTTCGGCTTCACGGCGGCGGGGCTGTCTGCGGTCATTCCGGGGGCGGTAAGGACGCCACTCATTACGCTCCTCGCGCTCATAGTCCTGCATATCATCATCACCCCATAAACTAGAACGTATCGACATAGGAGGGGACTCAGACCTATCATGAGGGGCGGGATGCCGAATCGGGCGTATGCGGTCGATGCCAGTGGCTCTCGGTTGGCGACGCTCGTCCATCGCCGCTTGGTAGGCCGTGGCTTGGTCGACCAAGGGCTCGGTGGCGGGAAGCGGTGCGCTATGCGATGGACCAATGTGTTCCTGCGCAGCCGGGAGTGGGTTGGAGCGGGTCTCCAATGAGTCAAACTTCGCAGACAACTGCGCGACTGTAGAAGCCAACTGTTGTAGCATTGCCTGCATATCGACATGGGAACCATTTGCAGTAACCTGTTCATCACCGGAACCTGTCATGATCACCACTTAGACGAACACAGAAAGACGTTAAGGTTAGGAAAACCAAAAAAAAAAAAAAAAAACTCTCAAGTGTTTGCACTCGGTGATTGTACAACCTGCGAAGTTAGGCTCGTAAATGACAAGTTCTCTATGTGCTCAAGATACGCAACAAATCAAGGTCAAGCAGAGATGTAGTAGACAAGACAAGTAGATGTACGACGAAAAATGACTCAAATAAAAGCGAGACTAGAGGACGACTCAACAAGGAAAGCGACACAACTATAGTCACAAGAATGAAATACAACTAAAGATGGGGCTATATATGTGTTTCGAACTCAAGAAAGGCGAAGTGCAAGTCAGAAAGACGTACCTTTGTCGACTCGGAACGAAGCCAATTGGAGCCGAGAGTGACCCGAGGGAGCGGAAGGGTTCGGAAAAGAGGGGAACGGGACGGCTCGACTGAGGACAACCCGGGCAAGGTCCGGCCGGGTTGCGGGTGGGGTCAGGCCGGGTGGGGCTCGACTGAGCGGAACCCGGGCAGGACCCGGTCGGGTGGAGGCCGGGTGGTGGCGACTGAGGAGAACTCGGGTGGGACCCGGTCGGGTTGGGGCCGGGTCGGTGGCAGGTACGTGAGGGCTGGGTTAACTGAGGCTCACCCGGTCTGGACCCGGTCGGGTTGGGGCCGGGTCGGGGGGGGCTGAGAACAACCCGGGGTGGGACCCGGTCGGGTTGGGGTCGGGTGGGGCTGACTGAGCGCAACCCGGTGGGGACCCGGTCGGGTTATGGCCGGGTACTGTTGCGGCGGCAAAGAGGTCCGAAAAAAAATCTGAAACGGAACCCTAATTTTTTTTTAATTTTTTTTTTGTATTTCGAAAAAAAAAATTCTGAAAAATTCTCAAAATTCCCAGATGCCTTTTCCTATTTTTTTTTTTTGAATTTCGATAATGTTTTTTTTTTTTTTTGATATAATTTTCTTTTAGGCAACTTGTTTTTCCTTGGATATTACACCATAAAGATAAAATAAAATCTCTAGAAAATCAAGCAAGTATCTTGAAGATTACCAAAATTGAACAACCGGATCTCTGGCGCGCACGAACCTGGACGCCGTCGTGTCTTGCTCGCCAAGCTAGGGTTCGAACAACAATGGTGGAAGGGGGGGGCCGAATTTTTTTTTTTTGGTGATTTTTGGACGGTTGTGGTATGTTTTTTGTGGATCCTCGTAGTCACAATCAACCGCAACGAACTCCTTTCCAAGACAAACAAGAGTAAACAATCAGCCAGACTAACAATTCACTAATGTGACTCAAACAAAGAAATTCAATTGACGATTGAAAACAGGAAGATCCAATTTTTGATGATGAATCTGGAACCGTCAAAGGCGATCCGAAGCCGCAAAGCTCTTGATACCAATTGATACGGGGTTAGCCGTGTAGAAGATGGATCTAGGCAACGGATCTCAAAACAAAAGAAAACACAAGATTAGAACAATGGCGGAAGTGAAACTAATGGATAGGATAATAGATAGAACCAATAGAAACGACGAGAAAACCCGCTTGCTTGATAGCAAGGAACCTTGTCGAACGATCTACCAACCCGATCTCTACAACGCCACACAACCAAGAATCGCTGACGAACTTGGAGCACGGAGAGGATTGCTTATGAAGTACGAAATCACCAACTCCAGAGGGACTTGACAAAGACGAAAACAACTAAGCAGGAAAGAACAATCGATTGAGACTCTCACGGGGAGCCGAGTTTTCAAAGCAAAAACCAAGCTCTGTTTTTGTGTTTTAACAATGTGAGAAATCTGACTAATGAAGAAGACAAGGGCGCCTTAAATACCTAAGAGGTGGCCGGCCCTAGCTTCCTAAAACGGGCTATAATTGTTCCAAAAATACCCGAAAATAGAAAGCTGAAAATAAATAAATAATAATCCTAAAAATATCCAATGCAGAAATTAATAAGATTAAACATATGTAACGTTGACCAATAAAGTCAACGCCTTGACTTTGGACTTGTCCTCTTCGTCATGTGATACATCATGTGCCATAAACGTCTCCAGCTCTTGACGTAGTTCCTTCAATCTTGACCTAGTAATCGGTCCATCAAAGGTTGGCACTAATGGCGGGGATGATACCTCATCAGCAAGTCTGTTTGTTTTCTTCTTATTCCTCGCCTTTGTGCCACTACTACGTTAGAGCCCGCACTCTCGCCTGCTATTTTGTCTGTTTTGCAGGAATATGAGGATATCATGCCTGACGACCTTCCACCAGGTCTGCCACCAGTGCGTGGTATTGAGCACCAGATAGACTTCATTCCCGGCGCGTCTCTACCCAACCGCGCAACGTACCGCGCTTCTCCTGAGGAAACAAAGGAGTTACAGCGACAGGTCCAAGATCTTTTGGACAAAGGTGTTGTGCGGGAAAGCTTGAGTCCCTGTGCCGTTTCTGTGATTCTGGTGCCGAAGAAGGATGGGTCTTGGCGGATGTGTGTGGATTGCCGTGTCATTAACCAGATCACCATCAAGTACAGACATCACATTCCGCGCCTCGATGATATGTTGGACAAGCTGCATGGTGCCACCTTGTTTTCCAAGATTGATCTTCGAAGTGGCTATCACCAGATTCGTATGAAGGATGGCGATGAATGGAAGACAACTTTTAAGACCAAGTATGGTCTCTACGAGTGGCTAGTCATGCCATTTGGATTGACCAATGCACCATCAACGTTAATGCGACTCATGAACCATGTGCTACGGTCTTTTTTGGGGAAGTCTGTCATTGTCTACTTTGATGATATACTTGTTTTTTCTAGTAGTTTGTCTGCGCATATTGACCATCTTAGACAGGTATTAGACTGCTTGAGGAAGGAGAGTTTGTATGTCAACAAAGGTAAGTGCGTTTTCTGCTCTGAGTCTACAAACTTTATTGGCTTTATTGTTTCCAGGGATGGCTTACGTGTGGATGACGAGAAGATACGCGCCATCAAGGAGTGGCCTACTCCGACTACCCCCACACAGGTCCGTTCGTTCTTAGGGCTAGCCGGCTTTTATAGGCGGTTCATTTGCGACTTCAGCACCATCGCCGCCTCTTTGCATGAGTTAACCAAGAAGGCGACGTCCATCACCTGGCTTCTGCGACATGATGCTGCATTTGTCGCCCTGAAGGAAGCCCTATGTCGCACGCCTTTGTTGTAGTTGCCTGACTTCACTCGTCGGTTCGAGGTGGAGTGTGACGCTTCCGACTACGGCATCAGAGGGGTCCTACTGTAGGAGAGGCGTCCGATCGCCTACTTTTCAGAGAAGCTTTCGGGTGCTCAGCTGAACTACCCGACGTATGACAAGGAGTTGTACGCGCTGATCCGGGTTTTGCAGACTTGGCAACACTATCTCTGGCCGAGTGAGTTTGTGATACATTCAGACCATGCTACCCTGGCCTATCTGAAGAGCCAGACGACCCTCAACCGCCGGCATGCTAGGTGGGTCGAGTTCATGGAGATATTTCCATACCTGATCATGCACAAGAAAGGTAAGGAGAATGTGGTTGTCGACGCCCTTTCTTGCAGGTACGTGCTCATCACTCATCTTCAGTCTCACTTATTGGGTTTTGCATTGCTCAAGGATCTGTATGCTGATGATGTTTTCTTTAAGGACATCTTTGAGAAATGTAAAATCAGCAGAGAGCATGACACGTATTTCCTGGATGACGGGTATCTGTACAAGGCTGGGAAACTCTGTATTCCTATGTCTTCTGTCAGGCACTTGTTACTCCATGAAGCACATGACAGCCGTGGCCATTTTGGGGTGTCTAAGACCCTGACAGCACTTCGGGAACACTTTTTCTGGCCAAAGATGGCCCAAAGTGTTACCAGGTATTGCTAGAGTTGCGTGACATGCAAAAAGGCTAAGGCAAGCTCCAGTAGACATGGTCTCTACACGCCCCTCCCGATTCCTGCAGCCCCGTGGAAAGATATTTCGATGGATTTTATCACAGGGTTACCTATGTCTCGGTGTGGTAGAGATTGCATTTTTGTCGTCGTCGACAGGTTCTATAAGATGGCACACTTTATTGCCTGCAAGAACACCAACAATGCTACGGATATCGCTGGTTTGTTTTTTGAGCATGTGGTGCGCTTGCATGGTGTCCCTAAAACTATTGTTAGTGATAGGGATACCAAATTTGTGGGCCATTTCTGGAGAACCTTGTGGGGTAAGCTAGGCACCAAGATTCTATTTTCTACTAGCTATCACCCACAGACGGATGGTCAGATGGAGGTGACCAACCGTACCTTGGGAGCCCTCCTACGGACGGTTCTCAAGGCAAACCCACGAAGGTGGGAGGACTTACTTGCTACACTTGAGTTTTCCTATAACAGGTCCAGGCACTCTGCGACGAAGCTGACTCCTTTCGAGGTCGTATATGGAAGGAACCCGCTGACGCCGCTGGACATGACGCCATACCCGTTGCAGGACCGGGTGGCAAGTTGGCTGAGCACATTCAGGAGTTGCACATGAGGACACACACATAGCTGGAGAGACGTGCGCTACAGTACTCAGCCCAGAAGAACAAGGGCAGGCGATGATTGATCTTCTCCCCGGGCGACTTGGTTTGGCTTCACTTGCGGAAGGAGTGATTCCCTTCCGTCCGTAAGTCTAAGCTCGACCAACGAGGTGATGGTCCCTTCAGAGTCGTCAAGGCCATTGGCGACAACGCCTATCGGCTCGAGCTCCCGGACAAGTATGGGGTGCATCCGACGTTCAACGTCGCTGACTTAGCATCATATGTTGAGCCTGAGTACGATGAGGGTGAAGTGGGGACGCTTCACACTCAAGTGGGGGAGGGTGATGTGACCCAGTCCTCCATGTCTGCTACAGAGGAGGAAGACGCCATGCGACTTCCACCTACAGGCCCGATCACCCGTTCAAGAGCGAAGAGTGTCCAAGCCGCGACACAATCCTTGGTGACCAGACTTGTAGCCAGTCATGGCCAGATCACTACAGCGCCCGAGCTTCTCTGTCTCGTCAGTTTAGCCGTGACTGACTCCTCTACAGTGACACCCAACCAGATCGAGACATTACTTGTGTAGTACATTATTTGAACATTATTTCTACTTTTAGTAGCTGCTATTTCTGGGTGGTTTATGTTAAATGGGCCGCCAAATTTAGTAACTAGAGAGTTTGGCCCATTAGGTCTCCTCTCTAGTATAAATACTCTATTTTGTCTTCTTTTCCATTCACGTCGAAATAGAGCTTTGCTTTCCAGTCGAGTAATCTCCTGCAAACCCGGGCCCTGACGTCAAAAAGTTAACGCATTCCTAGTCGAACTATCCTGGCACGTTAACTAGGTTACCAACTATCCAGTTACTATCCGCAATCCCGCACAAGAACTAACCCTAGTTCTTGCCTCCCCTCCAAACACTAATCCTAATTCTCCTCCATCTTCACGGCTGCACCCTTGCCTCCAAACCCTAGTGCCGCCGATCACCACCACCACGACCACCCTTCCGCTGCGTCTTCTCCATCCAGTCCACACTACCACAGCCGCCGGTCACTATTCCGACCCCCTTCCCACCGCCGAGCACACCCTCATCTCCCTTCCGAAGAGTTATTCGCCCCAATACGCATTCAAGCGATCCTTGACAACAATTTGTGGTCTTTCCATCGGACAAGGTCACATCATTAAGTTTCTTGATTGGCAGCAGTCCATGGAGTATGTTTTGAATCATTATCGCTACCCGAAAGAATAACGGGTTGCAACTGCCGCTTTGCACTTCGACGGCGTCGCCAAGGCTTGGTGGCATCATTTCTGCGCTGACCGTGAGCATCACCGTGAGCGTCCAGTCACTTCCTGGTGCCATCTTATGCGGATCATGAGGAAGAAGTATGTCCCCGAGGACTTTACTTCCGAAATGCGCCTCAAGATACAACTCGCGGCCCAAGGTAACCGTTCTCCCCTTGATTTTTATGCTGAACTTGAAGAATTGTCCCATAAGGCAGGTATCCATCACACTGATGAGGACTTTCGGAGTATGTTCCTTCGTGGCCTGCATGAGCCTATTAGAAACCAACTTCGAGTGCTCAACATACGAGACCTCCAAAAGTGCGCACATACGGCACAAGAGATATGGTCGCAAGCTCAAGCGGCTAGGAGAGCGTCTTGGTCTCAGCCTAACACAAGGTATGGCTCTAACCCTATGTCAAGTTCCCCTTCTACTGATGTGTGTTCCTCCTTTCAGCCCGCTCCCGTGACTACAACGCCGGCGCCGGCCACTCGGCCGAGCAACACACCGGCGCGCGTCAACGAGCCACAGCAGCGTTGAGCGCCTCTTGCCGATGATAAGGCACGGGACAAGGTCTGTTTTAAGTGCCAAGGGCGTGGCCACATACAGCGGAACTGCCCCAACAACAAGGGCGTCCTCTTCTCGACCACCTCCGGCTACGAGTCTTTTGACGAGGACACCCCCGACGTCGGGCCGGTTTTTGACACCTACGGCCATGAGGAGGAGGAGGAATTTGATGGATACATATGCAGCCATATGGATGAGCCAGGCACCGTACCACTTAGCTTGGTTAAACGCCGCGTTCTTACCGCCAAAGAAGGTACCTTACTTGACCAACGTGAAAATTTGTTTCATACTAAGTGTGCAGTCCAGGGTGCTTCTTTGAGTGTTATTATAGATGGTGGAAGTTGTTGCAATATCATCAATGAAAAGGTGATCAAGCACTTCAAGTTCGATCCAACTCCACACCCACAACCCTATAGTCTACAATGGATCTCTGAGGGTGATGATTCCAATGTTGTGAAGCAACAATGCACCATAAATTTCAGCATTGGTCATTATGCGGATTCGGTGCTTTGTGACGTCGTGCCCATGGATGCAACTCATCTTCTTTTAGGGCGACCTTGGCAATATGACAAGAGAGTTCTTCATGATGGATTCCTCAACAACTACGTCTTCATGCACAATGGAAGAAAGGTAACATTGCTTCCTATGAGCCCTAAGGAGATTTTGTAAGATCAAGTTGAGAGGAACCGAGTCAAGGCACTTGAACAAGCCAAGGGACATCCACTGCCCTCAGCTGACCGTGGGACGCAACCGAAGTCAGCCCCAAAACAGCCCCCTAAGCCAGTCCACCACGACATTCAAGGATCTTGTGAAGACCGGCTTCTATTGGCTAGGTCTCGGGATGTCTCTCCAATCATTCAGGGACGTCGTCCTTGCTTTCTACTTCCTCCTTTCGCGTGTCTTTTAACTCTTAAAGATCTTGTTGATTTACCCCCTACCGTGATTTCTTCTTTGCAGGACTTTGGGGATGGGATGCCCGAGGTAATGCCCGAGGAGCTGACCCCTATACCCGATGACTATGGTGCGCTTCCTATGTTTAACGTCGCTGCTCTTTCTCCTTATACGCCTCATGCTTTTGACGATGAGGACGAAGCGGGGACGCTTCGCAGCCAAGAAGGGGAGATTGATAGCTCCATGACCCCCTCAATGACGGCGAAGGACGAAGAGGGAACAATGGGAGTGCACTCGAAGAGAGCCAGACGCAGGAGAGCAGCACAAGAGCGCTTCCGCGACTGCGGAGGACACGGCCGCGACTGCGGAAGCTTGGGCCGCAACCGCGGGCGTTATTCTGACGAAGGTTCTTTACAACGAATTTTTCCGCGATCGCGGAAGTATTTTCCGCGACCGCGGAATTGCCTCGACTTTTCCGCGACCACGGGTCCACGACCGCGGATTTGCCATGGCTTTTCTTCCAAATAATATTCCGTGATCGCGGAAGCATCCGCGACCGCGGAAACGAGGCCGAGCGCTTGCGTTGTCGTCTTTATTTCCGAAAACTTATTATTATTTTATTGTTATTTGTTAGCGACTATTTAAACTAGCAACGACACTTCAGGGGTTGTTCGCATCAGAAATGATCTGTATAAAATTGATCCATCAAAGATCTCGCAACTATGCGCTTCACCTTAACCTCACCTTCGTCTTGCACTTCTGACAAACTCAATCGTCTTCAAAACGGATGCAACGCTGAAGGCTTAATAGGGATTGAACTCATCACATTTCTAGCGATGTCATGCACACACGGCAATCCATCTCTCACCCTCATCTAGCATGTGCAGATCTTGTCATAAAATGGATTTTCCCCTTTTTTGTATTCTTCCGTCAAGCAGTCAAGTGCAACCTTAGATACTTTGTACTTCAACCGCTTGAAAACATCAGCTCATGTCCCAAGAGTCATCGTGCTTTGTATACTCTCGTTGAAGGTCCCCTTGATGTCCTTTACTTAGTTATCCATCTTTGAATGATATTGACGAAATATCGTGTCTAGACTACCATGTGGAATAGTCAAGAAGTCTTTCAAGAACCTTCTTCCACAAGAAAGAGACTAGGTCATTCGAACCTTTGTTTATATGATCTATTCGTTTCAAGAACATTCTAGACCAAATATCCTTTGTTGTTTGTCTATATGATCCATTCGTTTCTCAGATGATGGCGTTCGAACCTTCTTCTACAAGAAAGAGACGAGGTCGCAAGCCGACTTAAATGTTATTGTACTCGCACATTATAATGCTATTGTGATCCATGATTGTAATGCTATTGTAATCCGACTTAAATGCTATTGTACTCGCCTTGACGCTTAAGAGATCTCTATTTTTTGTCCCGTCTTTGGAGACGTATAACTTTTTCTACGTAATTCTGAATTGAGTGATTCCAACGTCAGATTAAAGATCAAGATGTCAACTATAACTTCTCCAAATTTCAACGCGTTTGGACTGGGGAATCAAAAGTTATGACGATTCCAAAATCGTGTCGCGGATCAACATGTTCATACGTGACGGACGAAACATGTGCATCCGTGACGGACGAAACATGTTTATCTGTCACAGATTAAAATGTTTCGTCCGTCACGAATGAACATGTTTCGTCCGTTACGGATGAACCAGTGCGTTAAATATAATTTTTATCGGTGCGCTAAATAGCAACGACCTTATTAATTAAAACCTTATTACGTTACATGTCCTTTTTACAATAAGCCATCTTATTATTTGTCACATCTCAATATCATAATATTTCACATAAAACTTATATTATTTACAAAATTAAATCCATATTTTTTCTTTTCCAATTTCAACTACAAATATTATGAACAAAATAAATTATCTTGTGTTGTATTTGAATAAATATTCTCAAAATACTATTAGATATTTCTAAAATATTTTTTTACAATTTCATTTAGATATCTAAATAATTATAAATAAAAGTAAAAAACTAAAATAAACTATTGTCATAAGCTATAATTGATATTATTTAAAGTTATTTTTCCAAATACGTTTTAAGTATCCTATAGTCTTGAAAATATCCACTGTTCCATGATACTGATCGGATAAGTCAAATCACCAATTCTCTTCTGCGGTAACAAAAATACAACTCTAACTCAATTCCTTTCAATTTGTGAATACTATAACCACTATAAGTATCAACTTCATATGCAATAACTATCATGTCTATCACACTAAGCACTTCCCCCACCAATTCCAAAAGCCATGGAGAGTTCAACCCCAAAACAACCCGGCGCCGCCGCTCCACCGCTCCACACGTGCGAGCCGCTGCGTCGGACACCCTTCAACCGCCTCTTCGCCGCCGTCTACACCTGTGCCCTAGCTGCCTTCTTCTACCACCACATAACCAACCTCATCACCTCCCAAACCAAACTCCTCTCCCTCCTCCTCCTCGTCGCCGACCTCGTCCTCGCTTTCCACTGGGCCGCCGTCCAGAGCTTTCGGATGCGGCCCGTCCGCCGGAGACAGTTTCCGGAGAACTTGGAAGAGGCCCAAAACGCTACTCCGGCGGTGGACATATTCATATGCACGGCGGACCCGTACAAGGAGCCGCCGATGGGGGTGGTTAGCACGGCGTTGTCGGTGATGGCTTACGACTACCCGCCGGAGAAGTTGTCGGTGTACGTCTCCGACGACGGCGGGTCCCAGCTAACCTTCTTTGCGTTCACGGAGGCCGCTAGGTTTGCGCGCCATTGGCTTCCTTTTTGTAGGGAAAACAACGTCCAAGAGAGGTCGCCGGAGGCATATTTCAACGATACCTATACCAGTTCTGCTGACACCAACAAGCTCAAGGTGATAATTAATTACTTCATATAAAAATTACCTTCGTACGTTAATTTGTGTTCTTAAAACCTATAAATCTGTTTTTTTGACTTCAGTAGTTGTTACTTCATTTTTTGGGGTCTAATTTGTAACCAATTAAATCCATAACTTACAACTTATTGAATATTATATGAGAAATGATTGGTTTAGGCAGTGTTTGGCTCTGTGTAACGCCCAACTTGCAAGTATGCATGATATAATTAAAATTATAAACAGCCAAATTACCAAATATCCCCACGCACTTACTTTCTAGCAAAGAGTCAAAAGAGGCAACGGACTAGGCTCCGACGGGTCATCTTTCGGTCCTATACCAAAAATACCCTAATTTCTATAAAAAAAAAAATTGCTGAAAACTTGTGCTATCTTTTTTTTTTTTATCAACACTCTTTGAAAATTCACTAATAAAAATTCTAAGTTTTCTGAAAAAACTTAAAAAATAATATTTTTTCTATCAATTTTTGTAATGCGTGTCCAGAAATACTCAATAAAAATTCACTAATAAACCCAAACAATTACCCTAGTTGTAATTAATAAACCCTAGACAATCAGCTTAATATAATAAAATAAATTAGATTATATTTACCAAATCTACACCGATTTAGTGATTATTAAAAAGATATTTCACCTTCTCTTCTCACAACTTGAATGGTATATTCAACCTTTCGTGATCAAAAGTTTCTATAATAATAATAAATATAAGACAATAAAAATATTATTTTTAGTTTTATTCTTTTCTAAAAATTACTCCGTATTATATTATTAAATTTTGGACTTTACATAAGATACTATATTCTCCTCTTATTATTTTGCACCTTAAAATTAAAAGATACTATTCAAGACGTGTGTATGTAGAGTTTTTGTCTTCTTTTTGAAGAAGATGACAAATTATGGACAAGGATAAGTGTGGTTGTATCAACGGGCTTTATGATAAATCTTTTGATCATCATAGTTTTCTTTTACCTTCAACTTTTCAATTTTTCATGAAACTTCTCCTCACCGGAAAATATATATAGATTGGTCAGATAAAAATATGACATACGCATTAAATTACACAGAAGAAATCAGAAGCAGACACCAAGGCAGCAAGCCGACCTTAGTACCTTACTAATAAGATGACATCGCATGACCAATGAAGACTTTTAACTAGTTCCCAAAAGGTTTAAATATTTGAAATACAAATAATATTCATTCCGTTTTACAAAAAATGTCCTATTAAACTATTACACCTTTTTTAAGAAAATGATCAAATATACATATATATATTCATGCTGATTACTTTATTTTGTTTATTTTTCAACATCACTATTAATAATTCTTCTTTTAATAATTAAAAGTATTAAAAATTATAAGCACGTATATATAAGTAGATGTAAAGAAACCAAATCAATAATTATTTTAAAATACAAATAAATTATTAAAAGGACAAAAAATTGATCAAAATCGAAAAATATTAATATGAACTTTATACATGTATGCGGGCGGCGGGGCGGGCATTAGGCGCTGTATGAAGACATGAAAACAAGGGTTGAAGATGTGATTGAAAGGGGAAAGGGAAAAGTTGAGGATGAACACATTCGTTCCGATGAGCATCGTGCGATCTTCAACAAATGGACTCGTGACTTCACTCGACAACACCATCCTGCAGTCATTCAGGTATGCATTCAGTTTCGATCTTCAACAAAAGGACTCGTACATTAATAATGTACGTGCTGATGCAGGTTCTACTTGACAAAAGAGTAGACAGTGGAATGCCCAACTTGATCTATGTCTCCAGGGAGAAGAGTAGGCTCCACCATAATCACAATTTCAAGGCCGGCGCTCTCAATACCTTGGTATATATAATACATGATACATCTCTTGAGCTTCAAATGACATTAGTTATATATTTAACTAGGAACAAATACAAACATTGATTTTTTCTCTTGGTGTATGCATGGAATGGAAGATACGAGTTTCAGCCTCAATGACGAATGCACCAATCATCCTAACCCTCGACTGCGACATGCACTCCAACGATCCACGAACAATTTGGCGGGTATTGTGCTACTTTCAGGATCCAACGACCCGACCCACATTAGGCTACGTGCAGTGTCCGCAGATCTTTTGCGGGCTCAACCAGAACGATATCTACGCCTCCGAGCACAAGCGCTTGTTCGTAATCAACGCGATGGGATTGGACGGTTTTCGCGGCCCCAATTATGTGGGAAGCAATTGCTTTTTCCAAAGGCGGGCTTTCTTTGGGGGGCCCGCGTCTCCTCTAGGCCCGGATACCCCAAAGATAAGCCCATCCGAAATCATCGATAAACCCTTGGAGTCGCCAGATATTATAGATTTGGCCCACCGGGTAGCCACCGCCGATTACGAGCATGGAACTCTTTGGGGCTCCGAGGTAACACTCTATCGGGTTAAGAAAGGAAGATGAAAAGTGAAACATATTTTATAAAGTTATAATCTTATTGGCAGATGGGCATCCGATATGGATCATTGGTGGAGGATTACTTTTCAGGATACATACTACAATGCCAAGGGTGGAGAGGGATATTTTGTCATCCCGAAAGGCCAGCATTTTTGGGTGGTTCACCGGTTACTCTTCTTGATTTAGTGGGCCAATGCAAGAGATGGTCGATTGGGCTTCTTCAGGTCCTTTTCTCCAAGTTTAGTACACTAACGTATGGTATACGGTCCATGGGCTTGTTCATGGGCCTTGGCTATTCCCACTATGCTTCTTGGCCCATTTACTCAATTCCTCTCACCATGTACGCCTTCATACCCCAACTTGCTCTTCTCAATGGAATCTCCATTTTCCCAAGGGTATGTGCCTTATTCTTTACCAAAGTCTCTTTTTACACCTTGTAAGAAACCTCAATTTCCTCAAAAATCTTGTTTTGCCGAACACATCCTAAATCATTCGGAATATGGTTGAGCTCATATATTATGTTGGAATTTATATATGGCAAGAAGGCATTATTAGTTAGAATATGTTTATAGGCCGATTATAAATTGTACAGGTGAGTGATCCATGGTTTTCACTCTACATCTTTTTGTTTACTGGCGCGTACGGGCAAGACTTGCTAGAATTCATTGTAGCAAACTCCACTTTCCGGAGGTGGTGGAACGCCCAAAGGATCTGGATGATTTGCGGCGTCTCCTCCTTCCTCTTCGGATGCATCGAGTACTTCCTCACCCGCATTGGCATCTCCATTTCAAGCTTCGTCGTCACCACCAAAGTCCACGAAGACGACCTCAACAAGAGGTATTCTACTATTAATTATGCATTTTAATTACTTGAACATTAATCCAATAATCATATAAATTTCAATAGAATAGCTAAGTTCGACACGAACTTGATGCATTATACTTGAACATTATCCTAACTTAGGTTATTGGCCCACCACACAATAATATCATACCTAGTGACCCAACAACCTCTAGATATGAGGTTAATCATGTATTGAAAGATAAAATCTAACCATAATATTTACCTTTTGCATTATATAGTGAGTATAAACTTAATGTAATGTACTCAGACGCTACACAAGTCATTGTGTTACGGGGAGATGTTCTTCTGATCCAAATTGTCAAGCCCAACACATAAGTCTAACGAGGTGTTATCCTAAAAGCCGTTAACAATAAAATAAGTAATCCATCTACTTATATACTACGTTTGGATTCCTCACAATTCTAATGTGGGATTTACAATTGACTCTCAACACATTGCGACGACAAGCTTACAACTTTATCATACTATTGGGGTGTTATTGTACTTGCAGGTATGAGCAAGGCACCTACGAGTTTGGTGTGGCCTCGCACATGTTCGTCCCCCTCACAATGGCTGCCATCGTCAGCCTGGTGGCTCTAGGAGCGGGTGTCGTTTGGACCGCCATTGGAGATGATCCTCAAGGGTTGGCTCTGCAGATGCTTCTTTGTGGGTTTGTGGTGGTCAACTCTTGGCCTGTTTATGAAGCCATGACATTGAGGATGGATAGGGGAAGGCTGCCCTTTAAAACCACTGTGCTTGCTGCGTTACAAGTGTTGGGTTTATGCGTTTTGGGTAGTTTTCTTCTTAAGGTTATTTACATAAATTAGTTGGACTGTTTTCATGCTTGTAAGCCATGGCACCCGTCGTGTAGTACCTTACCACTACTACAAAAATGACTTTATAACCTGGGCGTTTGAGGTTATATAACCCGGATTAAAGGTCAGCGCGATATTAGGGGTATACTTTATAACCTGGGTCCCAACGCCCGGGTTATTTGAGGTTCATTCAATCGTTTATCTGTGAGCTTTATAACTCGATATTTCAACGTCCGGGTTATTTAGCTATTGTTCTGTGTGTTTACTTTATAACCCGGACATTTATAGGTCCGAGTTATTTGAGCTTGTTTTCTTCAAAAAAAATTCATATTAATATTTATAATTTACAAGAACATTACATTGTTATTATTAGACATTCTTAGCTACAACAAAACATAAATATCTTTTTACAGTAACAATGAAACTTAGTAGCACTTGTAACATCCAACTAGCTACTGTGCTTACAATAAATGATTAGGATTTAAATTCCACTAGTTGCCTCTTTACTCATTGTATTGGTTGGCATGATTAATGGTTCTTGTTAAGACAAAAAAAATTCAGGAAAGAATACCTTCACATCATTGTACATCTACAAGCAGTGAAATAAATATAAAGGACTGGGTAATTAAGAATAGCATGTAGTTGGAAAATTTTCATTGAATAGGTAAGAGAATATCTCATGTTAATTACCTTCCATCAATTACCTCAAGCAACTTATTGTGGAATTTGTTTCCAAGAACCTATAGAAATGCCAACAATATCAGTTGGTAACATCCATACTGAGAGATATGACATCTTTCACTAAATAAATTAAGTACACATACATGAATCTTTGATCTTGTTTTTGTGTCCAGTAAAGATAGACTTCAATGTGCTCCACGGAAGCCTAAACCCAGGACCAACATTGACGATAAACATCTAATTAGTTTGTCATTTAATAAAGTATTCTGTTATACTTTGATACATTATTAAGTTGCCATTTGTAACAATAAGACAGTTTTGGATTTAATATTACTATTATTCGTATTATTTTGTATTTGCGATTAATACTATGAAGTCTTTGGTGATTTTGAATATGTGATCTGAGGTCACTGACGGTAATATTCCTAAGGTAATTTAGAGGTGTTACATAGTGTACCCCTCTTTGCACCACTTATTTAGACGAGACATCCAATTAACTAATTCGACCCATGGTCGATGGAGCGGTATATTTCGAACCATTTCTACTTGAATTGTTGTTTGGAAAATCTAGTTATTCTATTTGAGAACGTTAAAATAAGTTATTCAACTTTAATTATATATTTTTTTGGTTTGTCTCAAAACGAATCGTTAGGTCTAAGGGTTTGTTTGGTGATGATACTTATAAAGTCTTTTTGGGTTAAAAAGTACTTTTTTGGAAAGAAATATTTTAAAATTTTAAAATTTGGGTGTAATTTTTGAAATTTAAAATTTGAGTGTTATTGAGATTGGTGAAAGTAGTATAAAAATTATTTTTCTCAAAAAAACTCTTTATCAAGAGTAGGTCAAACAAGGCCTAAATGATTTGTCTATCGTCGTCTACCGTGGCTTGGAAATCCTTTTAGAACGGGGCATGAAACAAAAGTCAATTCATTGGAATCAATTAAACGCTAATCTTTGTGTTGTAATTTGTTTAAAACGAATTTAAGGTAACTGGTGATTCCCTCTTGTCATTTCAACTTGTCTTTTGATCGATAATTAATATTAAAATTAATAGTTAAAAAATTGAGTGATTTTTAATCCATAATTATTTTTTTAGGAATATTGCGTGAAATTATATGTTATATATTAGCCATATATCTATATATATATTACTCTAGTACTATACTTGTAGAATTGTTAGTCGCATTAACGACGATATTGGTTGTGGACTTTGTGTGTTTAAGTGAGGACTTTATAGTTGCATTAATGACGATAATGTCACGAATATTATGACAATGCGATGTATAATGATCTTTTTATAGCTCGGTATTAGTCAAAATAATTTTCTAATACTTTTAAGATCATGATCATTGTCTCTAATCTACCCATTAAGGATAAGTGGTGATTAAACACCTTGCTTGTGCAAGTGGGTTGAACATAATATCCCCTTGTGTTGTTCTCGTTTTATTTGAGATTGTTAAAAGCCTTAAGGTTATGTGTAGTGTTTTAAAATTAAGTAAGATAAGTATTGCGATCACATAATTAATGAACTGGAGCGAGACATACAACTTGGAAACCGCTCTTGCTCCTCTCTAGTCGAGTTGTCTTTGTAATCTAAATTCATACAACACGTATGCGGTGAGGTTGGTCAGACACAATTGTTCAACAAAATCTTTAAAATTTTGTTGGATGATTTAAGACATTCCCAAACTAAATCATATATTCTTCCCATAATACCCAAATTTCTTTCAGGTATTCTTTTGAAGCATTTCTCTTGTCAATCCTTCATTTCGATGGAAGTGTTGTAATTACCTATCGTATATCTACTTTTATTCGAGAAATGATGGTAGTAACTAGATATGGCTACACATAGCCTCACATAAAATACCCATGCTAGTATGTTATTTGTAAGACCCGAGGCCTTAGAAGCGCTAGTTCATGCCAACCTGTGAACTTCCCAGGAGGTCACTCATCCTGATACTACTCTCGGCCACCCTAGCACGCTTAACTTCGGAGTTCCTTGTCCTCACTTGAACCCTGAAAAGGAAGAGCTCGTGTTGACATGAGTAAGCACTCTAATCCTTATAAAGGATTACAAATCTGGGGTATTACAATCACCCCCACTTAAACCCTTGATGACCTCGTCAAGCCTAAAGACCACCCTCTGGCTCGAGTGACCTCCATCCAGGCCAAGTCCACTCGTAACCCAGAGTCGACTCTAATACCATTTGTAAAGCCTAAGGCCTTAGAAGCGTCATACCATGCCAACTCGGGGACTTCCCAGGAGGTCACCCATCGTGGTACTACTCCCGTCCTAGCACACTTAACTTCAGAGTTCTTTGTCCTCACTTGAACCCTGAAAATGAAAAGTTCTTGTTGACACGGGTAGCACTCTAATCCTTATAAAGGATTACAAATTCGGGATATTACATTATTAGAGTAACCAACCGTCCTTTTCTCTCATAGTTGGTTGGTATCATCCGTCTCATATGACACATCAGTTAACTAGACTCAGGTTATCCAGAAGTAACCAAATGGAGAAGAAGAGCTACAGTTGAAGTTTAGTTTTGATGTACATTTCGATGTTGTTTGGAATATAGAGTTTAATTTTCCTAATTAATGTAATATGTGAGAGTATTAGATAACATAATCATGTAATTAGGGTATACTTAAGTCTTCCGCTGTAATTTAATATCGTCTTGTAAAATTAGTTTTCTCAATTTATGAGGAGAATTTTAATAAAAATTGATAGAGCTGTTACAATTTGACCCGACCCGCAAACCCGACCCGTATTTTTTGGGTTGAGACCCGACCCGAAAAGTATTGGGTCAAAAGTGACACGATCCGTTCGACCCAAAAATCTATGGGTTAGGTCATTGACCCGTTGGGTCATTACAAATGTGTTTATATTTTATATATTAAATATTATAATATATTTTATTATTTAAATATTATATAATAATAATTTTTGTTTTTATTAAAATATTATTTTAATATTCATTTTATAAAATTTTGACATGCCGCTCTCGACCCGCTGGGTCAACCCGAACCCACAACGACCCGACCCACGATCAACCCGCAAATTTTGACCCGCCATCGACCCGACCCGGTATGCTTAAACTCGAACCCAACCCGTTTGACACCTCTAAAGATTAAGTATCTGTTTTAAAAGTCTTCCACTATTATTTCATTTATTGAATATTTATTTATTTTACTCATAAATTATTCGGATTGACTCTTGGGTATCTTTGAAAATTAAAGTCTGTGATCAGTGGCGTGTGACATTCCCATAATAAATTAAGGATAAAGCTTAAAACGATAGGACATAATACTCCCTTCGACTCAAACGATGACCAAGAAAATCGAATCCATCTCCACTTTCAAGCACCAGAAAATCGAATATGGATTTTTTCAAGTAAGAGAACCAAATCCACAAAGTATAGACGTTCGGACTTAACTTATTCTCCATGGCCAAAGGAACTTATGTCCTTACATTAAACAACACAATAATTGTTAATAGACATTCAGATTCAACTTATTCTCCATGGCCAAAGGAACTTATATCCTTACATTAAACAACACAATAATTGTTATATACGTTCGGACTCAACTTATTCTCCATGGTCTCAAGTAGGAGAACCGAATCCACAAAGTATGTGAGAGACAAGCTAAGGTTCCAACCCCGTTTTATGCTTCATCTATAAGTGGCACACAAAGCTCCATATGAGAATCAGGTCAGGTCTCAGGCAAACAAGGCTTCATTATGAGCATGGCCTCAGTCAACCATCATAGGACAGACTTAGGCTTGTTCTGATGGACCGTCTCGGAAGTTGGGCTAGAAAAAGACAGGGTTTCGGGCTGGAGGCAAGCAACTCCTCTGATCGGGCTCTCGATTTAGCCCAAATGGTGTTTTATGTTTCTGCGTAATCCTAGGGTTTGGTCTGATCAATGAATCCTTAGGAAGGCAATGGCTAAATACACGCGAAAATGGAGCTAAATGGACGCGAAACTACACGCTTAGCTTAAGCGTGTAGGGGTATTATTGATATTTAAAAAAAACAGCCCACAGTTCTTACACGCTTAAGCTAAGCGTGTGCCCACACGCTTAGCTTAAGCGTGTAGTTTTTTTTTTTTTGCAAGTTTAAAAGCACACGCTTATCTTAGGCGTACAGTACAAAAAAAAATCCAAAATTGCATTTTTTTCCATAATCATGTAGAGAATTTCAATACGAGTCCGTACATATAAAATTCGTCCAAAACGGACATCGTTTGCCCCTCCAAAAGCCCAAAAAACGAACCCTTCAACCCGCGCGCGTATCTTCTTCGAACAGCCCATCCGTAAGCTTTTATAAGCTTCAATGGAGGATTTGACAAATTTCTTGGATCCGATTGAAGCCATTAACTATTGGGCATTTAAGAGGACCTTATCATACACGTAATTCCACATTTAATCGGATTGAATGTCGATTAAAATCGTAGAATTTTATCCCCAAAGCCACCGTGTCGTCCAAGGGGCCGATTTGAACAAATTCAAAATTGGACCAAATCATCTTCAATTGGAGGGCATGAACCATAGGGCCTTGTTGAGGGTGTCCTAAGATTCAAAATGCCTATAAAATCCCCTTCAATCGTTGCCCCAATGCATCCAATTTCGAAGTCAAAACTCATGAATCCTAAATCCCGTTACCGGTTGTGTCTTGACCAAAATTCGAGCACATGGAAGCTTTATTCTTGCAATTGTTGGTACTACTAGCCTTGAAAATTGGTCCTTTTTCAAAGCCCTCTCTTTACATCGCCGGAAAAAGACCACTTCCATTCAATTTGGAGTTTTTTCGACGAGGTGTCAAGAAGGTATTCCGGCGGGATTGAATTTGTGCCCATTTTGCGGTTTTTGGGGTATTTTTCATTTGTTTTGTCTTAATCTTGGTTTAATTAATTAATCTAGATTAGTGAAAAATATTTTAGGATCAATTTGGTGCCCGACATATAATATATAAGTAATAAGTTTATAATATTTAACCATAATGTTTAACTATAGTATATAAGTAATAAGTATGTAATACTTAATTATAATGCATAACTATACTTTATAACTAATATATTTTGTAATACTTAACTATAATACATAACTATAGTATATAAGTAATAAGTTCATAATACTTAACCATAATGTGTAACTATAGTATATAAGTAATAAGTTCGTAATACTTAATTATAATGAAATACTATAGTAAATAAGTGTAACTATATGAAATTTCATGAAGTACTATAGTAAATAAGTCTAAGTATACTAGATTTAATGAAATAGTATAGTACATAAGTGTAACTATATGAAATTTAATAAAATACTATAGTATATAAGTCTAAGTATACTAGTTTAATGAAATACTATAGTATATAAGTCTAAGTATACTAGTTTAATGAAATACTATAGTATATAAGTCTAAATATACTGGATTTAATGAAATACTATAGTATATAAGTCTAAGTATACTAGATTTAATGAAATACTATAGTATATAAGTCTAAGTATACTGGATTTAATGAAATACTATAGTATATAAGTGTAACTATATGAAATATAATAAAATACTATAATATATAAGTTTAAGCATACTAGATTTAATGAAATACTATACTATATAAGTGTAACTATATGAAATATAATAAAATACTATAATATATAAGTTTAAGTGTAACTATATGAAATATAATGAATTACAATAGTACATAAGTGTAACTATATGATATATAATGAAATACAATAGTATATAAGTGTAACTATATGAAATATAATAAAATACTATAGTATGTAAGTGCAACTATATAAAATATAATAAAATACTATAGTATATAAGTCTAAGTATACTAGATATAATGAAATACTATAGTATATAAGTATAACTATATGAAATATAATGAAATACTATAGTATATACGTGTAACTATATGAAATATAATGAAATACTATAGTATATACGTGTAACTATATGAAATATAATGAAATACTATAGTATATAAGTCTAAGTATACTAGATTTAATGAAATACTATAGTACATAAGTGTAACTATATGAAATATAATGAATTACAATAGTACATAAGTATAACTATATGATATATAATGAAATACTATAGTATATAAGTGTAACTATATGAAATTTCATGAAATACTATAGTATATAAGTGTAACTATATGAAATATAATAAAATACTATAGTATATAAGTCTAAGTATACTAGATTTAATGAAATACTATAGTATATAAGTGTAACTATATGAAATATAATGAATTACAATAGTACATAAGTGTAACTATATGATATATAATGAAATACTATAGTATATAAGTGTAACTATATGAAATTTCATGAAATACTATAGTATATAAGTGTAACTATATGAAATATAATAAAATACTATAGTATATAAGTCTAAGTATACTAGATTTAATGAAATACTATAGTATATAAGTTTAAGTATACTAGATTTAATGAAATACTATATACTATATAAGTGTAACTATATGAAATTTAATAAAATACTATAATATATAAGTTTAAGTATACTATATTTAATGAAATACTATACTATATAAGTGTAATTATATGAAATGTAATGAAATACTATAGTATATAAGCATAACTATATGAAATATAATAAAATACTATAGTATATATGTGTAACTATATGAAATTAAATGAAATACTATAGTATATAAGTCTAAGTATACTAGATTTAATGAAATTATAGTATTTTATATAGTTACACTTATGTACTATAGTATATTTCATTACATTTCATATAATTACACTTATATAGTATAGTATTTCATTAAATCTAGTATACTTAGACTTATATACTATAGTATTTCATTAAATCTAGTATACTTAGACTTATATACTATAGTATTTCATTAAATCTAGTATACTTAGACTTATTTACTATAGTACTTCATGAAATTTCATATAGTTATACTTATTTACTATAATATTTTATTAAATCTAGTATACTTAGACTTATTTACTATAGTACTTCATGAAATTTCATATAGTTACACTTATTTACTATAGTATTTCATTATAATTAAGTATTATGAACTTATTACTTATATACTATAGTTATACATTGTGGTTAAGTATTATGAAGTTATTACTTATATACTATAGTTATGTATTATAGTAAGTATTACAAAATATATTAGTTATAAAGTATAGTTATGCATTATAATTAAGTATTACGTACTTATTACTTATATACTATAGTTAAACATTATGGTTAAATATTTATGAATTTATTACTTATATACTATGTATTATAGTTAAATATTATGAACTTATTGTTTACATACTATAGTTACACATTATGGTTAAATATTATAAACTTATTACTTACATATTATATGCCGGGAACCAAATTGATCCTAAAATATTTTTTCACTAATCTAGATTAATTAACTTAACCAAGATTAAGACAAAACAAATGAAAAATACCCCCAAAATCGCAAAATTGGCACAAATTCAATCCCGCCGGAATACCTTCTTGACACATCGTCGGAAAAACTCCAAATTGAATAGAAGTGGTCTTTTCCGGCGATGTAAAAAGAGGGCTTTGAAAGAGGACCAATTTTCAAGGCTAGTAGTACCAACAATTGCAAGAATAAAGCTTTCATGTGCTCGAATTTCGGTCAAGAACAACCGATAACAGGATTTATGATTCATGAGTTTTGACTTCGAAATTGGATGCATTGGGGCAACGATTGAAGGGAATTTTATAGGCATTTTGAATCTTAGGACACCCTCAACAAGGCCCTATGGTTCATGCCCTCCAATTGAAGATGATTTGGTCCAATTTTGAATTTGTTCAAATCGGCCCCTTGAACGACACGGTGACTTTGGGGATAAAATTCTACGATTTTAATCGACATTCAATCCGATTAAATGTGGAATTACGTGTATGATAAGGTCCTCTTAAATGCCCAATAGTTAATGGCTTCAATCGGATCCAAGAAATTTGCCAAATCCTCCATTGAAGCTTATAAAAGCTTACGGATGGGCTGTTCGAAGAAGATACGCGCGCGGGTTGAAGGGTTCGTTTTTTGGGCTTTTGGAGGGGCAATAAAAAACGAACCGTGTGGGCACACGCTTAAGAGGATTTAAAATACCAATAATACCCCTACACGCTTAAGCTAAGCGTGTAAAACCGGACGCTTAGCTTAAGCGTGTAGTTTCGCGTCCATTTAGCTCCATTCTCGCGTGTATTTAGTTTGTCCGCTTAGGAAATCATCTTACACTCTTTACGGTCTCAAACAAGCCCCTCGGACTTGGTTCTTCGGTCTAAGTGATTCTCTTGTTACAATGGGTTTCACCCTATCTCAAGCTAACGTTTCCCTCTTTATCCATCCCAATGGCTCTCAGTATTGGTATATGTTGACGATTTACTTTTTATTTACACAATCTTTTGTTTTGGATAATTCCTTTTTGGATGCTTTGTCCAAACAATTCCCGATAAAATAATTGGGCCCTTACACTATTTTGTGGCGCACCTTGATGAACATGGCATCTATTCGTCTCAAACTAAGTACATCAAAGACTTAGTTCACCGAGCTGATACGGCATTCCAAGGTCACCTCATTTGTTGCATCTACAGATCACTGCTCTCCCTATGAAACTATATGGATTCAGCCGGCCTCTTCTCTGGTGAATCCTATTTTGCACCACCAATTCCAAATCATATATGCCCGGTTGCTTTCATATCCTCACAAGATTAAAAGGCTCTACCTAATGCCCGGTTCCTTCAAATCAATACAAGGAACACAACTCCCACTACCCTGAATCACAAGTTGGGTTTATGCTAGGTTTGTTGCTTAAGGCATCTAATAATCAATAATGATCAGGACTCTTTTGTGTTATATATAAAGTATTATATTAATAAATCAGCATGAGAAAACTTGGGTTGGTGTGATGATTACTTCTGTAATTCATTTTCTTTGTTTCATGTAATCACACACATACATTTGCACCATCTTTTACCCCTTTTATGCTCGTAGAGGATGGCTATTAACAAATCATCTTCATTTAACAATCTATAAGAAAATTTTATTGATAGTTGCATATGTATCAAACTTTTTGAGTATAAATTTGTAGTAAACGAGGTTACGAGTTCGATAACTCTTCTTGTATGTACGAAAGAGTCCATCCTATATCTAAATCAAAACCTGTTAATACTATACTACTATCGGAAATGTTTGAATATCATATTCGATTTACGTTTCAAGTGAGGAATTTTGCTTTGATTCCCCAAAGCTTTCAAATCATAATTCAAAATCACCATACTATTTGCACTCTGACAAGACATCACTAATCATCTATATTATTCCTCATCTGTTTGCTCAATGTGCAAAACATGATTTTCCCCCGTTGAAGAATCAGATATGTCTGGCCCAACTTCCACCACGACCACCACTTGGCCTTGGTGGCTTCCACCACCACCACCACCACCACCTCCTTGCTGAGTTGGTTGTTGCTTCACCGCGGAGATGATGACATGGCACCTACAAAGCGGACAGGTGGCGTTGTTGCGTAGCCAGCTTCGTATGCAATCCAAGTGGAACACGTGCTTGCAAGCCGAGACCTGTCGAAGCTCCTCCTTGAGCTCAAAATCTCCCAAGCACACACAACATCTAAAAAACACATAAATCAACCATACAACTTTTCTTAGCTAGTACTTGTATAACAACTAACAAAAATGACAAGTTCACATATATCTATTAGCATATTGAAGGTCATGTATAAAATCAAACACTATGAGCACTTTTCTTAACCTTTTTGCTTCCTTATCAGATATGGTTACTTTTTACTGTCTTCTTTTGCCTGGTATAGATTCCATCTACTTTCCTATGTAGTGACACTTTTTCTCCCATTGAAATTCAGGTTTACCCTTTTCTTTTTCCCAAAAGAAGAGGGGAAATCAAAGGCATGGTGAATGTGATACTTCTAAGTTCTACCTATCAGAATAAACTAACAGTGTGGATCTTTGTAGCCAAAATCATCTTGTGCATCAAATAAATTCTTCCCACCTCTCCATCCTACATTATATTCCAAAAAATCTGAGTCTGTCACTAAAAAGAGTTTGCTTTTAACTTTGGAATTCAGCAATGGGTATCAGAATATATGCCCTACAGTGTTCTTCCACTTTCAGACCCTTGAAATTTTTGGAAAGATGCAAACTTTGAAGAGAAAACAGAAAAATCAAGAGGAGAACATGACTAATCATTACATTAACATTATCAAAGGGGCTTAAGTATTCAATCAGGAGAAAAAAATTTGATGTGACTTACTGTGAATCTCTTGCATTTAGTTCCTCATCAAAATGGACCACTTGGAGTTCATCTTTCAGGTCTCCCTTAATGCCCACATGGGAAGCCTGCAAAATCAAACATGTTTTAGTAACAAAACTTTGACTTTATATAACATAAGCAAAGAATGTTGATTAGTGACTTACTGAGGGAAGAAAAGAAGCAGCTTGATTAGAAGCTGATAGGTGTGAAGGTGCTCCTGCTGGTGACTGTGGATAGAGATTAGAAGCCCTTTTCTTGAGATAGAACAAGTAGAAGAGCAAAAAAAGTATGATTGAGAACAGGATTGGAATTGAGAATATGAAGGCTTGGTAGAGCTTAAGCTGAAGCTCTTGGGGATACAAGTTGCTATTGCTAGTTTGAGGTATTGTAGCTTCAGCTTGAGGCTGAGCTCTGCCCATGACTTAAAAACCTCACACAAAAAAAAAGCCTGAAAAAAGTGTCACTGAAATTTCGAAGGCAAAAGAGGAGATTTATAGCTAAATCAGATCAATGGGTATTTATATGCAAAGCCAAATTTATGGATTACACCGGAGGAGTACAAGAATGTATGTTTAGACTGGGAAAAGGACATGAATTTATTGTACTTTTTGCACAATAAAGAAAATATGGAGGGAAGCAAACAGGATCTTTTCTGATCAACCACACATGATGATATGTGTATTCTTTTTACCATTTTTAATTTGATAGGACAAGCCTATAAACCTCCACTAAGAAATGGGTCCCTAAATACACCAAGCTTAATTAAGGCCTACTTGCTAAGCATGGGACCAAACAACATCCCACATTCTTCCAATATATTGAGTAGAGCAACTACTTTTCATCTTCTTCTTTTTCTATCTTTTGTCTATAGATGAATAGAAAGTTAAGGTTGGGTGATTATCATGCTAATAATCATTTAAAAGTGAATTACTCCACATCAAGATGAAAGGATTAAGGAAATATCTTCAGAGGAGACAACTATTTGTGACAGTGAGTATGAATGAAATGCCTCCTTTGCACATACATTGCTTAAGGCAGATTACAAAAGAGTGATTTGATTGTTGTGGATGGTGCTCAAGATGATCAATATTACATGATTGTAATTATTCTTTCCTGTGATTTATTTTCATCTATTTGTTTTTGGAAGTTCTAGGTGTTGCATGCCAATTGGTACCAAATACCTACTCTTTTGAGACTCACGTAGTGAAAAAAGGCAGGCAAGAAGGTAGGTTTAATTTACCACTCAACTTCATATGAAAAGTGACAAATCACCATCTTATAGAGAAAAAATATATTTCATCTTTAATTTCAGTTTAAACAACTCTTTCTGGTCCTATTTTCCTATCAAGCATGAACCGGCAATGGGTTCCAACAGTTGTTGGATTTGGCTATGTTAAACCTAGTCTAGTTAAAGAATATCTTCTGATCTTGCTTTTTTCATGTCAAATTCCTTGAGAAAGCAAAGCACTTTTTATGATTGATTTTTCATGATAAGGAGGGGGATCTGGTTTCTTTGAAGTAATATTTCTTTTCAATTTGGGGGGGGGTCTGGGTGTTATTATTATTTTAATTAGTCCAAAACAAGAGTGCTGCAGAAAAATTGCACTACCTACAAAAGGAGTGGTTACAAGAACACAGCTTCTTCCTACTTGTATTTTTAAATATACAGAACATATTCTTCCTTTTAGTATTGGGTTCAGTGGCCTAAAAATTATCATGTATTAGCTAAGTTAAAACATCTGAAATTAATTTTCTACCCAAGGTAAAAGAACTAATTGATTTTTGTAAGAAAATTGACATTCTTGTGATTTAAAGAACTGGTCTGCTGATGAAATACATGTAGATCCTACTCTATACCCTCATATCAGATTCAGAACTAATCGTGATTATCATGTCTGACACGGTGACCACTAATTGTCTACTAAAACGTACGAACAACTAGCTGATAATTATCTAAGCAAACATCTTAGCCTCATGGAGGCTGAAGAGCCATAGCTAGATTCTATGAGAACTTGTTATCTGACCTTCCACAAAGGCTTTCAGCAATAAAGAAATTAAGTCTCTCATATTGATTGTGCATTGCTTTCACTTGGTGGAGTTTCATCTCAATCTCACTCTTGTTAGTGGCTTAGTGTTTTATAAAGTCTCTTTCTGGATATACATATATGTTTCAAATGGGAAAACATATTAACACAAAGTTGGGTTCATTTTTTTTGTATATTTATGCACTGTAGATAAGAACTTAGACTACATCATTGAGATCAGATCAGATCCTCCTGAATGTACAATCTTGAACACTTTTTCTGTCACTTACTTCCTCCTCTCTGTTGGGTTTGAGCTTCATATTTGCAGTGTGTGGTGCAAAGTACAATTTTTTTTATCTCTCCCACCAAATAGCACTCAGAGAAGAATGATACATGAGTGGGAAAAAGCCAAGAAAAACAAAAAAAAGAAACTGTAGAGGTGAGCAATAGGTATGGAGCAATAACAGTATGATTATTAGTGCTTTCTGATGAGGATTTGAAAAGAGAGCACCATCTATCTTACTGATTAGTTGGAATTCTTGCCTTCATTCTTGGCGCTGCAAGTGAGGATTACACCAACTGTTTCTACTCGGGAAACAAAGCTGGCTTTCCAACCCCTAACATTATCAAACCAAACTTGTTCTTATCATGAGGAAATTCTTGCAATAAAACTCCAAATAACATGTCAACACCAAGGGTGTTAGATCTGATACTCAATCTACAGACTCTTTCTTATGCCTCATTACTCAAGTGTTTCCAACACATTTCTGGATGGTCAACATCAGTTAAAAAAATGAAATCAACATCAATCAGTTCTTCCTATATACAAAAAGTAACTGGTGAGACTGTACAATACAAACCAATACTTCCCAAATTCTTAAGAAACCACACATAAACAATCAAACAAGGGGCAAACAATAGAGCCAATGGAATGAAACGAACAGGATCCACCAATAGAACAGAAAATAATTACTCTAGTATTTGCTAAAGCAAGAACAAAAATAGCATACTACTAGGAAAAAAACAAATTAGAGAAGAAAACGGAAGTATAAAAGATACCTGAAGATTGTTCTGCTTAATGTAAGCCCAGATTTGCTTAGCAGCCGAGGAACTTCAGCATTTCAGGGGAGAGTCTCCGGCGCTTCATTATTCGCGTCGGTGACCTCGTCCCCGCCGGCTTCGACGAGGCGGCTGCGCGAAGGACCGGAGCAAGCGGCGCGCCGAGAGAGAGGAACGAGGCGGGGGAAGGACAGTGAAAGCCTCGGAAACGACGCCGTTTCGCCGGACAAGAATGGTGAAGAAAGGCGACGCCTGACAGCCATTTGTACGCAGGAGTTCGAAGCTTTGAGAAGAAGAGGACTGAGGAGGGGGAGAGGAAGATGGAAATTTTCCGGGAATGTTTGCACCCGTTTTTTTAAGCCTTGCATTTAAAAAGGGGATTTTTTTTAAAAGAAGAAGTTAATTTTGGGCGCAAACTTAAATTTGATTGAAATCGGGTTATTAAAAAATCTGATTCATGACTAATTTAAAAAGGAAAAAAATGGACGTTATACGCTTGTATTTAAATTAATAAATTTATTTTTAAATAAATTTATTATATGACAATTCAAATAAATTTACTACATATTCATTTTATAAATTATTTTTTTCATTTTTATTTTTATCTTTTAATTTTATATTTAAAATAAATTTATTATATATTCATCTCATTGTATCTATCCTGCTATTTTATATGATTTGGAAATTCAAATGCCCAGTAGATTTGTACACTTATATACAAATAATTAGGGTTACATGTCAATAAATTCGTTTGTATCATGAGGTTTCAATATACTTTTATTCATCTAAAATTCATGTATGTTTCTCCACTAATTCGTTTGATATTAATTGTTTATTATTATTATTCTCGAAAATCACATATAACTATGGTTATATCCAATTTGGTTATGTCTTATGGTTATATACTACGGTTATATTCTATAGTTATATACTATGGTTATATCCTATAATTATATACTATCTTATGGTTATATTCCATAGTTATATACTATGGTTATATCCTATATTATATCATATAGTTATATACTATGTTTATATCCTATAGTTATATACTATAATTATATATTATAGTTATATCCAATTTGGTTATATCATATCGTTATATCCTATAGTTATATACTATGATTATATCTTTCGAAAATCACATATAACTATGGTTATATCCAATTTGGTTATATCTTATGGTTATATACTACGGTTATAATCTATAGTTATATACTATGGTTATATCTTACAATTATATACTATGATTATATTTTATGGTTATATTCCATAGTTATATACTATGGTTATATACTATATTATATCATATAGATATATTATGTTTATATCCTATAGTTATATACTATGATTATATCTTATTGTTATATCCAATTTGGTTATATTATATCGTTATATCTTATAGTTATATACTATGGTTATATCCTCCATTATATTCTATAGTTATATACTATGGTTATATCCTATATTATATACTATGGTTATATCCTATATTATAACCCACGCCAAACCTTTCCCCGGGCAAACAGACGCGGAAAAGGCATTTTCGCGACCGCGGAAATGTGGGTTTCAGAATGGCTGGCCACAGGAATTTTCCGCGACCGCGGATAAAGTTTCGCGACCGCGGAAATCTCTAACACGCCAACGTCGCGTCGTCTGACTCCTCGATGTTCGCGCCACCGTCGATCTTCTGGCTGGCCGTTGATCCGGACTGGGGGAGATCCTTCCTTGGCCTATAAAAGGAGCTCGATCTGGAGGGTTGAAGGGCACACATCTGAAATCTCTCTCTTTCTCTCTCGTTTTTCTTGTTCGCCGGAGGTCGAAGCTCTCGCCGGAAATCTTCAAGCTTTCGCCGGAGCTCTCGTTGGAGGCGGTGGTGCTCTCAAGGTGGTGCATTGGAGGTGCAAGGTGCCCAGAAGTCGAGCCCCATCCGAATCGAGCCCCGTCGCGTCACCCCCGGTGAGATTTCTCCCATTGCGAGTCGCCGGAGTTCATGTCCGCGACCGCGGACATGAACTGCCGCGACCGCGGCTATGACATAGGCGACCGCGTTCGCGGCCGCTGTCATCTGTGCTCGCGGACACTCGTCCTCGACGACCGCGACTGCGGCAGTGCCCACCGCGACCGTGGATTGCCTGGGCAATCGCGATCGTGGCTTTGGGCTTGTCGGTCTCGGTCGAGGCCTTCGTTCCTTCGATTTGGTTCGTTCCTTCTTCGATTCGTATCATTTTAAATGTCGAATCTAACCTAGGGTTTCGTTATGGGTCGTTCCGTAGGAATCTGTAATTCGAGTTTTGTTCTCGTTTCGGACCCAGAAACCCGTCTTCGTCAATCGTTCGTCTAATCTAAGGCAAGTGGCGGTTCGCTCTTGCTTATCATTCCATATTTCTATTAATTATCAATTGCTTAATTGTTAATTAAATGGGATGAAAATTGTTTTCGTTGGGAACAGTTTTGATAAACGTATTTGATACGATTAAAAGAGATATTATAATAGGTTGTATATACTGCTAGAACAACGCTATTATATCTGTTGCCATGATGGCATTGATGTGGATTATGATATGGTTTTAACTGTTTAGTTAGAACGAGTATTCGTAGGAACGCTATGTACCTTGTGAGGTCTAGTTGTTTCTTTATAACTGGTGCTATGAGGATTATTTCCCTAGTACTCTCTTTGGTCATGACCATACCCTTACTCAGGGTTTGTGCACACAGCTGGTGCTGATTCTCGGGATTTATTCCCTTCAATATCTCTCGTGATGAGATGATATATAAAAGCTTATAACGTGAACGTACGCTTTGTCACTAAAATAAGATAAGTGCCGCTATGCACATAATTAATGAACCTTGGGCGAGAAGTACAACTTGGAAACTCGTCTGACTTCGACTAAAGTAAGTCCTCCTTCCAAATCTGAATTCGCATTACGCGGTGAGGTTGGTCGTGGACCCAAATGGGCAAGTCTTTTTAAACGCTTGTGTGAAACTTTAATGTTCCCGAATACTTGTCATACGTTCCGATAAGACTCAATCTCTTGGAGTCTTCTCTTCATATGTTTCCTTTAGACTCGATCTTTAGGAGTCTTCTCTTAATCACTCTTCTTTGAATCATTCTGTAGAGGTATTGAGGTTTACTATCGTCATCGGCTTTCATTCGAGAAGCGATGGGTCTAACCTAATACGCCTACCTTAGAACCTTTCTGTTTTACCCTTGCATAGTCTTTCATTAGACTAACCAACCGAGTTTTATTCCTTGCATGGTTGGCTGGTGTCATTCGTCTCATACGGCACATCAGGTAAACTACCGTCCCGTGAAGGCTAGAAATGACGATGAAGGCAGATGGAGTTTTTAAGAGTTTTATCAAGGTTGAGATCCTAGGCGGGTGATCGCTCCGATCAAGACATTTTTTTGTTATTTATTTAAAAGACTTCCGCTGTATTGAAACATATTATGTATTTTGGTTGTATTTGGAATTGTGGTTGTAATTCCGAGACTTTGATTTAATCAAATGTTATGATATTTCGTATTAAAGGTTGTTTTATGATTTGTATAATTTGGTTAAGCCTTGGGTGGCTTCAGATGTGGAATCTGAGGTCACTGGCAGTAATACTTTCAAGGTTATATGTTTGGGGGTGTTACAGATCTGGTATCAGAGCCGATTTTTAAAAACAAAAACGGGTTGGGTTTTAAAATGTTTTATTAAAAACGAAGATTTTATAAACCGGATACTCGTTTGGAACTAAGAAGTTTTTTTTTAAATTCATTAAACCGTTTACTCGTTTTGAACAATTTTTTTTTTCTTTCTCCAAATTTTTTAATTTTCCGAATAAAATCTTATTTGATTAAAAACGTGTCGCTTGACAAACTCTGCCGTTCTAGTCGTGCCTTCTTTCCAGTCTGATATAGTAAGTTCGCTTCTATATTTAGAAAGACTAATCCTTTTCTCGTCGTCCCGCAGACTATGGGTGCATTCATCTCTCACCAAAGGAACCCGAAAGAAGCCGAGGTGGCCCTGCCATCTCCAGTTAGGCTTGAGTTCCCGGTTACCCCGCCGTGCTTTGAGGTCGGGGAGCCCAGTATTCCACCCGAGGAGGTGAAGACCGTACTCAAAGAGTCGGTGGTATTGGTGTCTGCTAGGGCTGAGGTTCCCGAATTGGAGCCGGAAGCGGACCCAAGGGAAGACACAGAGGAAGAGGAGGAGCCGGCGCAGTACCTTGGAGGTTACTACGACGACGACTTCGAAATCGAGGAAGATTCGGAGGAGGATCCCGAGGAGGATCCAGAAGAGGATCCCGAGGAGGATCCGGAAAAGGATCCTGAAGAAGACCCAGAGGAAGACCCGAAGATGGAATTTATTCTTCCAAGTCCGGTGTCGCCATTTGAGTGGGAGTATTCGCCATTGTCCCCTGCCGGTTAGGAGACACTTAGTGGTGAAAATACCGCCAGGAGGAGGCCAGTGATGAGTCCTAACTCGCGACCGGTGTTTCGCCAGAGTCAGATGGCTTCCTCTAAAGAGCGTCGCCTGGTGGACGAGGCGGTTGAGCGTACTCGCTTGAGGGCAAGGCCATGGGAGTCATTGGATACACCGAGGGTGGTCCCGACTCAGCAGGCTAGGCCAAGGCCCCGAGTACTGGAGGAACGACTGGAGGAATGGTCGAACGCCCTGTACGACATACGAGGCTGAGGTCGGTCTCTCCCGAATGATTGTGGACGTCCGTGAACTCCAGGAATATATCCGCCAAGCACAGTTGCTACTTAACCCTTTGTACGAGGTGAACAGGGCAGACTTCCAACCAGGATTTCTGGAGGAGTTTTGCCAATCACCGGGATCTGATGGGGCTGGACCAAGTGTTCCCGTGCCTAGAGAAAGGCTGAGGGCACCGAGGCCGAGGGATGAGCCGTGTGCTCCAGGGCCGAGTAGGTCAAGAAGTCCGACACCAGACTCCGACGGTGAACCCCGTGCGAAGAAGCAGTGCATGAGAGTTCCTGATTATTTGAAGTATTTCAAGGCGCCATGATTAGGCCAGTGCCGAGTTTGGCAGTTTCTCTTCTAGTATTTCAGTGTTCGTTTTGATAAGCATGGTAGTCTCCGAGCAATTTTGTCTTGCCGCTCGGGAGATTCCTTTTGTAACCCTTTCAAACTCAGTTTGAGTTCATCAAATGAAAATTTACCAAGTTTGATCTATTCTAAGTTGACTTTATACATTGTACATATTGGAATTGTATTAATGTTATAAAGTACTTGGAATTTGATCGGTAAACAGATGGTAAACACAAGGAATACCATTCGTGTTGGTGCTGGGCCAAGCAATGACCCCAGACCAAATGTGAGGAATGTCGCAAACCCTTTGGATGAGAACGAGTCAGTTTCTCACAACAATCCGGGGAGCAATGACCAAGTTTCGATCAACGCTCCAGTAATGTTTGACGGTGCGGCAATTGAGGCTATTCGGGGGATTGTGATGCAAGCAGTCACCGATATCATGCGACCAATCGCGCCTCAGGAACAAGGTGTGCCAATTCCTCCTGTGGTTCCGAGATTCGAGGAGCCAGCTATCCATGTACCTCATGAGGAAGCTGTCAGGAACAGAGGCAACTATGGCCGGGCACTGAAGGCCATAAGATCTATGAGACCTGATAGCTATGATGGAAAGGGAGAGCCAGTCAGGGTGGCATATTGGTTCTCGCACATGGAGCGATTGTTCCGCAATGTCGAGTGCACAGAGGCTGAGAAAGTGCACATTGCTTCCCTTCAGCTGAAGGAGATGGCTAGCGAGTGGTGGGAAGGCACCGGTCTAGCTGATCACCCTGGATTGAACTGGGGGATGTTCAAGGCGAAAATGACTGATTGATTCTTTTCCCGAGCTATGAGGGAGGAAAAGCACAAGGAGTTCCTCTATCCAAGGACGGATGGATTGAAAGTGACTGAGCTTGCGGCCAAGTTCAATCACCTGTTGTAGTATGCTGGGCCGGAGGTGTCCAGTGAGGAACAGAAGATCTGGCATTTCCATGAGTGGATGAATCCAGACATTAAGCCACTGATGGTACGTCACATATGCTCTACTCTGGAGCAGTATGTGGACGCTGCGTACAAGTTGGAGGTGACTCTGGAGGAGTCAGCGAAGAAGCGCAATCACCAGAGGCCAGCACAGAGCCAGCCTCAGGCAAGTGGGTTCAAGCGACCCGCACCACCGTCTAATTTTGCCAAATCTGGCCGAGCGAGGACAGAAATGACTCATGGAGGGTCTACACAACGTTCGGGTCAAGGCAAGAATCCGATCCAGTGCTACAACTGTGGTACACCCGGGCACAAGAGCAATGAGTGTCCGAAGGAAAGGAAGACGTGCTTTGATTGCGGAAAGGTAGGGCACTTGCAGTCATTCTGTCCGCAGAGAAGGCAGAAAGGAGCTGAGTCACATCAAGGGTCCGTTAGTCATAACAACCGACCCAGGTTCAGACCAGTGGAGGCTCCTAGTCCTTCGACGCAGACAACTACGCAGAACAAGGGAAAAGCCCCAACTGCTTCAAGAGGGCAAGGTCAGCGCCTCTACGAGATGCGTGAGGCGGATGGACCCAATTCTCCTATAGCTCAAGGTACTCTATACCTTCATTCTTCTCTTGTGTATATATTGTTTGATTCGGGTGCTACCCATTCTTTTGTTTCAGAGAGTTGCGTAAGTAAGCTAGAATTAGTATGCAATGAAGCTTGTGAGCCTTTCGTAGTCAATCTTTCCAATGGTGAACAATTGGTTGGAACCAAGCGTTTGTCAGAATTTCCAATTACCATTCAGGGTAGAAAGTTCGAAGCAGATTTGATATGTATAGCCATGTCTCCATACGACATTATTCTCGGTATGGATTGGCTGACACGTCATGGGGCAGTGATCGATTTCAGCTCTAGGACTGTGATGGTGTCATCTGGGGGCCAGTTCGTATGCAAATTCAAGGGTCGTAACGACGCTGATAACGGCAAGCTCATCAATGCGATGGCTGTGTTTAAGCTACTTCGACAAGGATGTGTCGGGTACCTGTGCTACCTGGACGAGCCCAAGAAAGATGAGCCTTCAATTCTAGATATTCCGATCATTTGTGAGTTCCCGGATGTCTTTCCAGAAGAGATTCCTAGTTTACCCCCGAGTCGTGACGTGGAGTTTACAATCGATCTTGAGCCTAGTACCGCACCAATCTCCAAGACACCGTACCGGATGGCTCCAGCAGAGATGCAAGAGTTGAAGAAGCAACTCGAGGACCTTCTTGAGAACGGTTACATAAGGCCGAGCGCATCACCTTGGGGCGCTCCTGTATTGTTCGTCAAGAAGAAGGACGGATCGTTCTGACTTTGTATCGACTATCGAGAGTTGAATAAAGTCACGATCAAGAATAAGTATCCGTTGCCAAGGATTGATGATCTGTTGGATCAATTGCAAGGAGCAAAAGTCTTTTCCAAGATCGATCTGAGATCTGGTTACCATCAGCTCAGGATTCGTGAGGAAGATATTCCGAGGACTGCTTTCCGGACGAGGTATGGCTACTACGAGTTCGTAGTCATGCCATTTGGACTTACTAATGCTCCAGCAGTTTTCATGGATCTGATGTATCGATGTTTCCACCAATATCTGGATAAGTTCGTGGTGGTCTTCATCGACGATATTTTGATATATTCCCCGAGCAAGGAAGCTCACGAGGAACATCTTCAAATCACCTTGTCAGTCCTTAGACAGAATAGGCTGTATGCAAAGTTGTCTAAGTGTGACTTCTGGATCAAAGAAGTGGCTTTCTTAGGCCATGTGATCAATGAGAATGGGGTTATGGTTGATCCCCAGAAGATTGAAGCGGTAGCCGACTGGAAGCGGTCTCAGAATGTGAAGGAGGTACGCAGTTTCTTAGGACTTACTGGATATTATAGACGGTTCGTAGAGGGATTTTCCAAAATTGCTCTACCTATGACCGGTTTGCTCCGCAAGGTCCACAAGAAGTTTGATAAGCACTACTTTGTAGGGCTTAAGTAAGAGTCATTAGAGGGTTTATTGGTGTCATTCGGGTAGATTTAGACACATTCATGTGTATGGCGTTTGAGGGCGAAGTTTGGTGTTTTTGGAGGTATTTGAGCTGTTTTGGAGATCATAGGAGACACTGAGGAAGAAGCCACCAGTAAAAGACGCAAAGGAAGTGAAGAGAAGAGTAGAAGAACAGTGTGCTGAATTCAAATGGTTCGTTCTCTCTACTCAGATTCCAAATGGAGTGATTCCAATTCGAGGAGTTAGATCTTGAAGTCTACTACAAGTCCTCAAAATATGAGCGCAATTCAAGTTGGGAATCAAAAGTTATGGCATTTGGCCTGAAGTGTCGCAGATGTTGAAGGCCAATGAAGACTGCCGCACCCCGCGGCATGAAGGACGCCGCACCCAGCGGCATGAAGGACACCGCCCCCCGCGGCAGGAAGGCCACCGCACCCCGCGGTGGCAACGCGCTGACGAGATTTATTTCCGAGTTTTTATTTCGTTTTATTTTATTTCCGAGACTTAGTTTCCTAGTTTGTTATTTTATTTTCTGAATTATTACTTTAGTATTTAAGTTAGGTTTAAGACTCTTTTAGAGCATCATCTATTCTTAAACCCTAGTTGCCACCGTTTTACGTATTTTTTTCTCTCACAAACCCTAATGGAGAACTAAACCTCCATTGTTGCACTTGACAGTTTGAAGCCAGCAATTGATTGGTTGTGAGTTTTCTACTCTTGTTCGTTTTCCTATATAGTTGGATTAATTCTCTTGTGCTTGATTGATTATTGGTTTATGTTGATTTATCTAGATTGATCACCTAGGTTTATTGATATCTTCCTAATTGCTAGGACTTGTGATTCCGGGTTCGGGTTGCATATCTAGTAGCGAGCACGATTGTTGCGTATAGGGGGATCCGAGCGCTTCATCGTGAGAGAGAGTTAATTGCATGCTTATAGTAACGGGTTATTTCTACTGCATGTATCTTGTTGAATCCTTGGTTGAATGCTATTGCTTCATTGAGTCTTGAAGGGTTTCGGATTTGATTTAGTAATAAGTACTATTAGGGTTGGTAGAACTAATAGTTATCTAAGATCGGGATAAGAACAACTATAGGAATATTAAGAACTTGAGATTGATAGAATTCCATGATCGACCTATCTATTATTGTGTGGATCTCTGTTGAGTGTGGCGCTTTTCCCCATTATATTTACAACCGTTTCCTGCGAACTTATTTACTTGCTTTGTTTACGATAAACACAAACAAACCCCCCCTAGTTCCTAGTTGGTGATAACGAATTGCACAAATTGATAACCTGACTCTCTGTGGGATCGACCCTGTCTTGCTTACTATACTACTTAGTAGGTATTTTGGGATTTATTTGATAGGCATCACGACTTTAGCCCTGTCAAAGTTTGTCTGGGATGACAAGTGCGAGGCCAGTTTTCATAAACTGAAGAAGTGTTTGACCTCTGCACTAGTTTTGGCGCTACCGGAAGGGAATGCTGGTTATGTGGTCTATAGTGATGCTTCAAAGAATGGGTTAGGGTGCGTACTGATGCAGAAAGGAAAAGTTATTGCGTACGCATCTCTACAATTGAAAACCTATGAAGCAAACTATCCAACGCATGATCTGGAGTTAGCAGCTGTAGTGTTTGCGTTGAAGATTTGGAGGCACTATCTCTATGGTGTAAGGTGCCAAGTCTTCATCGATCACAAGAGTCTCAAGTACGTGTTCACTCAGAAGGAGTTGAATATGAGACAACGTCGCTGGTTAGAGCTACTCAAAGACTACGACATCGAGTTGTTGTATCATCCGGGCAAGGCTAATGTAGTAGCCGATGCATTGAGCCGGAAGACTATGCACGAGACTGTAGTGGCTCTACTCACTGCTCAGACCAAGCTGAACCAATGGTTGTGCGAGATTAAAGTCTTGTACAATCAACGTCGAGAATACATTAGTATGCTTGAGATTCAGGCTACACTACTTGATCAAATCAGGGAAAAGCAGGTTGACGACGTGGTCTTGGTAAAGCTAAGCAGTGAAGTGATGGACGGGAAAGCTCCCGGTTTCGTGATCCAGGAGGATGGATCACTCTGGTTTCAGGACCGGATATGTGTGCCTGACGTTGATGGTCTTTGCCAGTTGGTGATGAGGGAAGCCTATTCGTCAGCTTATTCTGTACATCCAGGCTCTAGCAAGATGTACAAGGACCTCAGGAAGAAGTTTTGGTGGCCCAACATGAAGTGAGATGTAGCAGAATTTATGGCAAAATGCTTGACTTGTCAGAAAGTCAAGATAGAACACCGTAGACCAGGCGGTGAATTGCTACCTCTTCCAGTGCCAGAATGGAAATGAGAGGATATCACTATGGATTTCGTCACAGGGTTGCCAAAGACTCAGACTCAAAAGGATGCTATATGGATAATCATTGACAGGCTCACGAAGAGTGCTCACTTCGTGGATATCAAGTCAACATGGAGAACCCAAAAGCTATCAGAAGTGTTCCTACACGAAATTGTCCGTTTGCATGGTACTCCAAAGACCATTGTATTGGATCGTGATGACCGATTCATGTCGAGATTCTGGAAGGAACTCCACAAGGCCATGGGATCCGAGTTGAGGTTCAGTACTGCGTTTCATCCTCAGACGGATGGACAGTCTGAGAGGACCATCCAAACCTTGGAAGATATGCTGAGAGCTTGTGTACTTGACCGTCCGACTAGCTGGGAGAACAACATAAGTCTGATTGAGTTCACGTACAACAATAGATGGCATGCTACCATTAAGATGGCTCCATTCGAAGCTTTGTACGGTCGAAAGTACAGATCTCCAATTTGTTGGGATGAGAATGCCGACAAGATTCTTCTCGGACCAGAGCTAGTCGAAAGGACTGCCTCAGAGATTTCGTTGATTAGACAGAGGATGTTGACAGCTCAAAGTCGACAGAAGTCTTACGCAGATTTGAAGCGCATGAATGTCGAGTTCGAGGTTGGTGACCAGGTGTTTGTCAGAGTGTCACCATCCAAGGGCGTGTTCAGGTTCGACAAGCGTGAGAAGCTTAACCCTCGCTACATGGGACCGTTTGAGATCCTTGATAGGGTGGGGTCTCTAGCGTATCGTTTGGCATTGCCGCCATTGGCACATCCGGTGTATAACGTGTTCCACGTATCCTTGTTGAGAAAGTACGTGCCAGATGCATCTCATGTGCTGAGTTATGAAGACATCGAGATTCAGGCAAATGGTACCTATGAGGAGATACCTGTGTGTATTCTCGAGCGTCGCGAGAAGCAATTGCGGAATAAGGTAGTACCATTAGTACAGATTCTTTGGTCCAAGGCTGGATCTGAAGAGGTTACTTGGGAAACCTGGGAGACTGAGGAGGATATGCTTAGCCGTTTTTCTGAGCTGTTTTCGGCCTAGTTTCGGGGTCGAAACCTTTTTAAGGGGGTAGTGTTGTAACGCCTCGTTTTTTTTGGTTTATTCGGCCAAGTTTCGGGGTCAAAACTTCTTTTAAGGGGGAGGTGATGTAATACCCTTCATTTTAGTAAGGGTATTTGGGTAATTTACTCAACCCTCGTCCTGTGATCGTATCGTTTTTGGAGAGGTTCGGATTTCTGTATCGAGATTGATCTCTGTAAAATCCCCTGAGTAATATAAAATACATTCGACGTATTTTTTGGGGCTTAGAATATTTGTTTGGGTACAAATATATTTAATCCAGGGTTAAAACCCACGCCAAACCTTTCCCCGGGCAAACAGACGCGGAAAAGGCATTTCCGCGACCGAGGCAGCATTTCCGCGACCGCGGAAATGTGGGTTTCAGAATGGCTGGGCACAGGAATTTTCCGCGACCGCGGATAAAGTTCCGCGACCGCGGAAAACTCTAACACGCCAACGTCGCGTCGTCTGACTCCTCGCCGTTCGCGCCACCATCGATCTTCTGGCTAGCCGTTGATCCGGGTTGGGGGAGATCCTTCCTTGTCCTATAAAAGGAACTCGATCTGGAGGGTTGAAGGGCACACATCTGAAATCTCTCTCTTTCTCTCTCGTTTTTCTTGTTCGCCGGAGGTCGAAGCTCTCGCCGGAAATCTTCAAGATTTTGCCGGAGCTCTCATTGGAGGCGGTGGTGCTCTCAAGGTGGTGCATTGGAGGTGCAATGTGCCCAGAAGTCGAGCCCCATCCGAATCGAGCCCCGTCGCACCACCCCCGGTGAGATTTCTCCCATTGCGAGTCGCCGGAGTTCATGTCTGCGACCGCGGACATGAACTGCCGCGACCGCGGCTGTGACATAGGCGACCGCGTTCGCGGCCGCTGTCATTTGTGATCGCGGACACTCGTCCTCGACGACCGCGACCGCGACAGTGCCCACCGCGACCACGGATTGCCTGGGCAATCGCGATCATGGCTTTGGGCTTGTCGGTCTCGGTCGGGGCCTTCATTCCTTCGATTTGGTTCGTTCCTTCTTCGATTCATATCATTTTAAATGTCGAATCTAACCTAGGATTTTGTTATAAGTCGTTCCGTAGGAATCTGTAATTCGAGTTCTGTTCCCGTTCCGGACCCAGAAACCCATCTTCGTCAATCGATGTCTAATATAAGGCAAGTGGCGGTCGCTCTTGCTTATCATTCCATATTTATATTAATTATCAATTGCTTAATTGTTAATTAAATGGGATGAATATTGTTTTCGTTGGGAACAATTTTTATAAACGTATTTGATACGATTAAAAGAGATATTATAATAGGTTGTATATACTGCTAGAACAACGCTATTATATATGTTGCCATGATGGCATTGATGTGGATTATGATGTGGTTTTAACTGTTTAGTTAGAACGAGTATTCGTAGGAACGCTATGTACCTTGCGAGGTCTAGTTGTTTCTTTATAACTGGTGCTAGGAGGATTATTTCTCTAGTACTCTCTTTGGTCATGAACATACCCTTACGCAGGGTTTGTGCACACAGCTGGTGCCGATTCTCGGGATTTATTCCCTTCAATATCTCTCGCGATGAGATGATATATAAAAGCTTATAACGTGAAACGTACGCTTTGTCACTAAAATAAGATAAGTGCCGCTATGCACATAATTAATGAACCTTGGGCGAGAAGTACAACTTGGAAACTCGTCTGACTTCGACTAAAGTAAGTGCTCCTTCTAAATCTGAATTCGCATTACGCGGTGAGGTTGGTCGTGGACCGAAATGGGCAAGTCTTTTTAAACGCTTGTGTGAAACTTTAATGTTCCCGAACACTTGTCATACGTTCCGATAAGACTCAATCTCTTAGAGTCTTCTCTTCATATGTTTCCTTTAGACTCGATCTTTAGGAGTCTTCTCTTGATCATTCTTCTTTGAATCATTCTGTAGAGGTATTGAGGTTTACTATCGTCATCGGCTTTCATTTGAGAAGCGATGGGTCTAACCTAATACGCCTATCTTAGAACCTTTCTGTTTTACCCTTGTATAGTCTTTCATTAGACTAACCAACCGGGTTTTATTCATTGCATGGTTGGCTGGTGTCATCCGTCTCATATGGCACATCAGGTAAACTACCGTCCCGTGAAGGCTAGAAACGACGATGAAGGCAGATGGAGTTTTTAAGAGTTTTATCAAGGTTGAGATCCTATGCGGGTGATCGCTCCGATCAAGACATTTTTTTGTTATTTATTTAAAAGACTTCCGCTGTATTGAAACATATTATGTATTTTGGTTGTATTTGGAATTGTGGATGTAATTCCGAGACTTTGATTTAATCAAATGTTATGATATTTTGTATTAAAGGTTGTTTTATGATTTGTATAATTTGGTTAAGCCTTGGGTGGCTTCGGATGTGGAATCTGAGGTCACTGGCGGTAATACTTTCAAGGTTATATATTTGGGGGTGTTACAGTTATATCCTATAGTTATATACTATGGTTATATCCTATAGTTATATATTACAGTTATATCTTATAATTATATCCAATTTGGTTATATCATATCGTTATATCCTATAATTATATATTATGATTATATCTTATGGTTATATTTTATAGTTATATACTATGGTTATATCCTATATTCTATTCTATTGTTATATACTATGGTTATATCCTATAATTATATACTATGATTATATCTTATGGTTATATTCCATAGTTATATATTATGGTTATATCTTATATTATATCATATAGTTATATACTATGGTTATATCATATAGTTATATACTATGACTATATCTTTTAGTTATATCCAATTTGGTTATATCCTTATAGTTATATTCCAGTTTGGCTATATCTTTATGGTTATATTCTATAGTAATAACCAAATTGGATATAACTACAAGGATATAACTATAAGATATAATCATAGTATATAACTATATGATATAGCTATTAGAATATAACCATAAGATATAACCAATTTGGATATAACTATAAGATATAATCATAGTATATAACTATATGATATAACCATAGCATATAACTATAGAATATAACCATAAGATATAACCAAATTGGATATAACTATAAGATATAATCATAGTATATAACTATATGATATAACCATAGTATATAACCATAATATATAACCAAATTGGATATAACTATAAGATATAATCATAGTATATATAACTATAGTATATAACCATAGTTATATCGAGAATAATAATAACAAACAGTTAATATCAAACGAATTGGTAGAGAAATACACATGAATTTTAGATGAATAAAAGCATATTGAAACCTCATGATACAAACGAATTTATAGCCATGTACACAAGTATACAAATCTACTAGGTATTTGAATTTCCAAATCATATAAAATAGCAGGATAGATACACAAGTATACAGTTGCGCCCAAGGTTCATTAAAATAGCAGGATAGATACACGAATTTATAGCCATGTACACAAGTATACAGTTGCGCCCAAGGAATATTTTTTTTATAAAAAAAATATCCGCTTCGCCGGAGTTCATGTCCGCGACCGCGGACATGAACTGCCGCGACCGCGGACATGAACTGCCGCGACCGCGGCTGTGACATAGGCGACCGCGTTCGCGGCCGCTGTCATTTGTGCTCGCGGACACTGTCATTTTGTGCTCGAAAAGAGTGATGGAAGAGAGGATCCGTTGAATCATTGCAATGTTAGCTAAATTGATCTCTTGAGTAGCTAGGAAATCAGCTGCGTGATTTGCTTTCCTAAAGCAACGATGTACATACTGTATGGAATCGAAGAAAGAAAGTAAAATAGTAATGTCAAGAATAATTGTGTGGATTTCCAAGGAATATTCCAAGATTCTTTAATTGAGCTTATGAGAGATAAATTATCAACTTCTGTTACTAAATGTTTGATATTCAAAGTAATAGCTTTCCGAATACCAAACAAAGCCACATAAGCCTTTGTTTGGAGGACAATAGTATTTGGAATATGGTCACGAAAGATTGACACAATCTTTTTATTAGAATTATGTATTATGTAGCCAATGTGGGAGGATTGATTTTGTTTTTTGGACCCATCAAAGTTTCACTTAGCCCAACCAAGAGGATGTTTTTTTTTTCAAATCCTATTAGTTCTACGAATTCTACTACGTTTAATGGATGGTTTATAAGCGAGTGTTGAACTTAGAGGGCGATGTGTACCATGATTGAAATCGAAAATAAGTTTGGTCAAAAGGTAAAAGATTTTGGTTGGTATTGTTTTTCCAGAAAATGATTGTGTTACGGTGGTTCCAAATAGCCCACCAGATAAAGAACATGGGTTTAAGTGACCCATTTGTTGTTATGAAATAGTTAATGTCTGTTAGGAAGTCTGATGTTGATTGGATGAAAAATGCTCAGTGGAGACGAGATTGGATATTAGAGATAATTCGTTGGGTATATGGACATTCAAAGAAAATGTGGTTGATATCTTCATTATTCAAATTACAAAGACTACATGAGAAGGAACTTTAGAGAAGTGTCGATTTAATCTTTCTATAGTAGGAAGACAATCAGAGACTGCTTTTCAAAGAAAATGTTGGATCTTCGGAGGAATTTTCAATTTCCAAATCCAAGAAGAGAAGTCGTGGTGGGAAATTGTAGGATGTGGTTTTGTTATAGTTCTTGCTGATTTAACTGTAAAGTTACCATCCGTAGAGACTTTCCATATTATCCAGTCTTCCACATGAGTTGTTGGGATATATATTGTCATGATTTTAGAGATAACATAGGGTATGAGAATAACTTGTAATTTCTGAATATCCCATTGATGAGTATGAGTAATGAAATCGAAGACCTTCAAAGAAACATCAGAAGTGTTATTGAAGTAGGGTTATAGGTCGTAATCTGGAATCCAAGAGTCTGTCCAAAATTTAATGGTATTACCATTGCTTAATTTCCAAGCAAGTCCATTTCTAAAAATATCACAGATATGAAGAAGCCTAGAAATTGCCATGATTGTTTGGTTTTGTTTTTGTAAGAGGTTTAGGGTCTTTAGATCCAAGATATTTTTCAGTAATGATACGAACCTAAAGACTATCTGTTTCAACAAGAAGTTTCCATAGCAATTTCATTTGTAAGGACTTGTACATATTTAGAGCTTTGTGTAGGCCTAGCCCCAAGGTACTTAGGCCGACAAATGTTATCCCAACTAATCAAGAAGTGAAATTTGGGATTACTTTTATTCCAAAAAAATCCTTATTAATTTACCAATTTCATTACAAATTGGTGTAGGTAGAAGAAAGTATTGCATTAAGTAATTTACTTTAGAGAGCAAGTTTGATTGTATAAGAATTAAACGACCTGCTTAAGAAAGCAAATTAGCTTTCCATTTGCTAAGTTGTTTTTTAAGAGTAATGAGAGAGTAATCAAAAATATTATTTTTCACGCGGCCTCGGACAATAAGAATGCCTATGTATTTTTCCATAGACCGAGTTACTTGAATGTTTAAGATAGAAGCCAAAGAATTTGTTTGTTGGGAAGAAAGGTTGGAAGATATTTGGAAATAACTTTTATGAAAATTAATATTAAACCCGAAGTAGAAGTAAACTATTGAAGAATATTATTGATATGTAGCATATTATCATGGGATGCATTCACAAGAATAAGGGTATCATCAACAAAAGATAGGAATGGAATACAAGTACTATTTCTAGTTAGTTGAATTTCGATCTTACGGTTGGGCTGTTGAGATTCATGGGCAAGGGTTCGAGATAAGTGTTCCATTGCTAATATAAAGATGTAGGGTGCAATAGGGTCTCCTTGGCAAAGACCACACGTTGGTCTAAAAACTGGCCCTAGTTCATTGTTGAGAAGTACAGAAAAAGATGTTGAACTAACACATGTCATAAGTAGGTTTACCCACTCGGGTGCAAATCCAAATTTAAGTAGAATTTGAGTGATGAAATTCCAATTTAATTTGTCATAATCTTTTACCATACCATGTCAAGTTTAAGAGCCACTCAACCCTTTTTACCTTTCTTTTTTTACATGGAACGAGTAAAAAATTTCGTGGGCTAGTAGAATATTATCCTGAATTAACCGGCCTTCAACAAAGGCACCTTGATGGGGGCTAATCAAACGTGGAAGTAGAATTTTCAATCTGTTTGCCAAAAAATTTGGTATGATTTTATAAGTAGTATTACATAAACTTATAGGTCGGTAGTGATTGATAGTAATAGGGTTATCATTTTTGGGAATAAGAGTAATAAACGAATGCGCACGGTCTTGAAGCATTTGTCCAGAATGAAAAAAAAACTTGTGGCGTAGATGAGTGAGTTACCAACAATTGGCCATTATGTTTGGTAGAATTCAGTAGGGAAACCATCTGGATCAGGATTTTTATTTTTGGGTAAATAAAAAATAATGTTTTTGATTTCAAGAAGAGTGGGTGGTGCCATAAAAATGGAATTATCCAGGCTAGTAATTAGTTGGGGAATAATAGATAAGTCAACTTTAGAGGTACCATTAATCTCAGTAGGAGTGAAGCGAGATTCTAATTCCTTGAAAATGGCATTTTGGATTGAAGTATGATCATAGAAAGCTATTATACTTGCAAGGACGGATAAGGGTTTTGTTTGGAAAGTCATGGTAAAGATTTTTTTTTTGCTAAATCAATATTTAGTTGATACAATAGTTTGGTGTTAGGCTCTCTTAAACGGTTCTATCTAGGGGTTTTGGGTTCGGTTTTTGCTTGAGGCGTGTATGGAAACACTGATGTTGGGAGGAATCTATTACATGGGGTTCGATACTTGTTAGAGGCGTGTATGAATCACTGATGTAGGAAGGAGTCTATCACCTTGTGTGCCAACAATATTTCCATCTAGACGTTAAACAACTTTGACCGATCAAACCAAATAATCAAGACAAGAAAAAGATTTTTTACAAAAGTATTTTTTCTCTCTCCTTACATCAAGTTTTTTTAAAAAGTACTTTTCAATAAAATGTAAACTATAAGTAAAAAAAATCTTATATAGACAAGCGCCAAACGAAGTCTAACACACTAAATGAGGCTCTTATATAATCAGGGTTTCTTTCCTTACTTCAATCTGAAAACATGTAAACTTTTAAATTTTAAATCTGGTCCACCTGTTTTCTTATCAATCTTGGAATTTTTGATGAGATAATGGGTCTTAGAGTCCTCCTCAAGAAAACCTAAGAATCGAGCTTTTTTTTTATAAGTTAAGAATTAGACTAGTATCAAGATTTACTTGAAAATCAGCCTATAACATCCTTTCGGATGATAATTTAAAGTTCTGAGTTAGTCATTATTTCTTCCAGTGAATGTATATGGCTAAGGTTTGCAATCAGATCGGCCACCACATTGATTTCACGGAATACATGGAAAACCTGCATTGTCACAAAAGATTGTAACATGCATAGGATATTAGAGATAATAATCTCAATATCCCATGGACAATATCAGATTTGCTTCAACACATTTACAATTGTTAGATTGTCACATTCAATTTCGATTTGTCGTAGTTTCATATCTTTCGCCTTAATGAGGGCATTCCGAGAAGCAAGAGTCTTTGTTCATAGGGAAGTGGATTTTGGATTTGCTACATTGATCTGCAAAATCAATAATGGTTCCCCCTTGTCATTTCTGAAAATGTAATCATAAGATGAGTTCCCATTCAATTTTGTCGATCCATCTAAGTTGATTTTAATAAACTTGTCTGGTGGTTTCTTCCATCTTAGGTTCTTCCGTTTTCTCTTATTTGAATTTTTCCTAAGTGTGTTAGTGTTATTGCTTAAGCAATTTGGGTCCGAACAAATCAACAAGATTTTCATATGATTGGATTTGATGGATATTCATTTTTGTCTTTCGTCTCTAGATCATGGGTTGAGAATAATTTTGGAAAAAATTGTACATATAGTAAAAAATCTATGTATATACATACATATATAAACTTGTACACATTCTAAAATGTATAAGTTTTTGTTTACATGTGCATGAATTTCACTTAACAAAGTCACACACATGCAGTAAACCTATACACATACAACCACAAATTTATACACATTTTATTTTCATATTCACACCTAATCGTCCATTCACACATGACTATTTTCCTTGTTTAAATATTATATACGATTTATGTTTCAAGTGAGGAATTTCTCTTTGATTCCCCAAGTAAGTCTTGACTTCCAACAGTTTCAAAATGATCATCCAAAATCACCATACTATTTGCACTCTGATAAGACATCACTTATCAATTATCATCTATATATCTATCTCTCACATTTTCCTCTTCTGTTTGCTCAATGTGCAAAACATGATTTCCCCCCGTTGAAGAATCAGATATGTCTGGCCCAACTTCCACCACGACCACCACTTGGCCTTGTTGGCTTCCACCACCACCACCTCCTTGCTGAGTTGGCTGCTGCTTCACCGCGGAGATGATGACATGGCACCTACAAAGCGGACAGGTGGCATTGTTGCGTATCCAGCTCCGTATGCAATCCAAGTGGAACACGTGCTTGCAAGCCGGAACCTGTCGAAGCTCCTCCTTGAGCTCAAACTCCCCCAAGCACACACAACATCTATAAAACACATAAATCAACCATACAACTTCTCTTAGTACTTGTATAACAAATTACAAAAATGACAAGTTCACATATATATATATATATATATATATAATATCTATTAGCACAATAAAGTGCATGTATAAAATCAACCACTTGGAGCACTTTTTTTTAACCTTTTTGCTTCCTTATCATGTTTGCCTAGCTGGTAATCAATCACCAATTCACCAATTAGATTACTTCTACTTTCTTATGTAGTGACACGTTTCTCCCATTGAAATACAGGTTTACCCTTTTTCTTTTTTCCCAAAAGAAGAGGGGAATTTCTGGAAAGATACAATCTTTAAAGAGAAAACAGCAAAGTTAAGAGAAGAACAAGACTGATCATTCCATTAGCACATTCAAAGTGGCTTAATTAGTCAATCAGGATAAAGAAAATTGATTGGACTTACTGTGAATCTCTTGCATTTAGTTCCTCATCAAAATGGACCACTTGAAGTTCATCTTTCAGGTCTCCCTTTATGCCCACATGGGAAGCCTGTAAAATCAAACATGTTTTAGTAACAAGACTTTGACTTTATATAACATAAGCATTAAGCAAAGAATGTTGATTAGTGACTTACTGAGGGAAGAGAAGAAGCAGCTTGATGAGAAGCTGATGTGTGTGAAGGTGCTCCTGCTGGTGACTGTGGATAGAGATTAGAAGCCCTTTTCCTGAGATAGAACAAGTAGAAGAGCAAGAAGAGTATGATTGAGAACAGGATTGGAATTGAGAATATGAAGGCTTGGTAGAGCTTAACCTGAAGCTCTTGGGGATAAAGGTTGCTATTGGTATTTTGAGGTATTGTAGCTTCAGCTTGAGACTGAGCTCTGCCCATGATGACTTGAAATATTAACACAAAATAAAGAAGTTTCACTGAATTTTCAAAGGCAAAAGAGAAGATTTTGTTAGGATTCGAACGCGGTAACGAATAGAAAACGAAGCAAAGAACACAAGAATTGTTAACCCAGTTCGTCAAGAATTGACTACGTCTGGGGGCACTACCAAGCCAGGGTATTTCTCTCTCAATGTTGTGATAACAATGACGACGACAACTTTCAACGACTTGAAGATTACAATTGATCAACTAGGATTATATAACAAACACGGATTAAACCTAATGGGCCCACAAACTCAACACGCGAGAAACGGCCCAGCGCCCACCGCGGGGCGGCGGCTTCCACCGTGGGGCGTCCACTGCGGGGCGTCAGTCCCACCTCAGTTGCCATCCACTGCAAAACCGACGTCTGCCGCGAGGCGTCCAGTTCCACCGCGACCCGGCGGCAACTCTCAGTTGTCTCCTCTGCAAACCGTGCGAGCCTTTACGCGTACTCCCTTTACGCTTCAGGCTCCATAACCCAACAGATTTAGAGCTATTTATATGCAAATTCAAAATTATGGAGTTACACAGGAGGAGGAAACTGTACAAGGATGTGTGTTTAGACTGGGAAAAAGGACATTAATTTATGGTACTTTTTGCACAATAAAAACAAAATATGGAGGGATGCAAAGAGGATCTTTTCTGATCAACCACACATGATGATATGTGTATTCTTTTTACCCTATTAAATTTGATAGGACAAGCCTATAAACCTCCACTAGGAAATGGGTCCCTAAATACACCAAGCTTAATTAAGGCCTACTTGCTAAGCATGGGACTGAACAACATCCCAAATTATATTCTTCCAATATATTGAGTAGAACAACTACTTTTCATCTTCATCTTTTTCTATCTTTTGTCTTTAGATGAATAGAAAGTTAAGGTTGGGTGATTATCATGCTAATAATCATTATTAAGTGAACTACTCCACAATTAAATGAAAAGGATTAAGGAAATATCTTCGGAGGAGACAACTATTTGTGACGGTGACTCGTGAGTATGAATGAAATGCCTCCTTTGCACATATACTGCTTAAGGCAGATTACAAAAGAGTGATTTATTTTCATCAATATTACATGATTTTAATTTCGGTTTAAACAACTCTTTCTGGTCCTATTTTCCTATCAACCAGCAATGGGTTCCAACAGTTGTTGGATTTGGCTATGTTAAACCTAGTCTAGTTACAGAATATCTTCTGATCTTGCTTTTTTCATGTCAAGTTCCTTGAGAAAGCAAAGCACTCTTTATGATTGATTTTTCATGATAAGGGGGGATTCTGTTTCTTTGAAGTAATTATTATTTCTTTTTAATTTGGGGGGTCTGGCTGTTCTATTATTATTATTTTTATTAGTGCAATACAAGAGTGCTGCAGAAAAATTGCACTCCCTACAAAAGGAGTGGTTACAAGAACACAACTTCTTCCTACTTGTATTTCATAAATACAGAACATATTCTTCCTTTTAGTGTTGGGTTCAGTGGCCTAAAAATTATCATGTATTAGCTAAGCTAAAACATCTGAAATTAATTTTGTACAAAAGGTGAATGAACTAATTGATTTTTGTGTTGTGAGAAAAAGAACTGGTCTGCTGATGAAATACATGTAGATCCTACTTTATACCCTCATATCAGATTCAGCACTAATCGCGATTATCATGTCTGACATGGTGACCACTAATTGCCAACTAAGACGTACGGAACGATTAGCTGATTAACATCTAAGCAAACATCTTAGCCTCATGGGGGCTGAAGAGCCATAGCTAGATTCTATGAGAGCTTGTTATCTGACCTTCCACAAAGGCTTTCAGCAATAAAGAAATTAAGTCTCTCATATTGCTTTCACTTGGTGGGGTTTCACCTCAATCTCACTCTTGTTAGTGCTTTATAATGTCTCTTTCTGGATATACATATATCTTTCAAATGGGAAAACATATTAACACAAAGTTGGGTTCATTTTTTTTTGTATATTTATGCTCTGTAGATAAGAACTTAAACTACATCATTGAGATCAGATCAGATCCTCCTGAATGTACAATCTTGAACACTTTTTCTGTCACTTACTTCCCCCTCTCTGTTGTGGTGCAAAGTGCAATTTTTTTTTTTCTCTCCCACCAAATAACACTCAGAGAAGAATGACACATCAGTAGGGAAAAAGAACAAGATAAACAAAAGAAAGAAACTGTAGAGGTGAGCAATAGGTATATATGGAGCAATAGCAGTATGATTATTAGTGCTTTCTGATGAGGACTTGAAAAGAGAGCACCCTCTATCTTACTGATTAGCTGTTTTTTTTGCCTTCATTCTTGGCGGCTGCAAGTGAGGATAACACCAACAGTTTCTACTTGGGAAGCAAAGCTGGCTTTCCAAATCCTGACATTAATAAAGCAAACTTGTTCTTATCTTCTAAGATATTCATTTTTCATAGTTTTCCACATATCCTTGCAGTTTGATAGGATCTCTTGTCAAAATCAGGTTAGTTTTCTTCCTTCCTTCATTCTCAGAACATGTAAAATTTTCAGTTGTTAAATTTGGTCCACCTGATATCCCACATTCCATGAAAGAAAAAGACCTGTGAATTAGTTGACATATGCTACCCAACAACAATCCGCATTGATACGGTAATACTCAATTCTGCATCTGGTAATTTTAACTAATTAACAGCACAATTTTGGTATGTTATTACAAGATATGTAAAATTAAAGTACAATTTTGGTATGTTATTACAAGATATGTAAAATTTTAACTAATTAACAGCACAATTTTGGTATGTTATTACAAGATATGTAAAATTAAAGTACAGAGGAATAGAAAAAAAATGCCCCCATGCAGGATAGAACTAATTAACAGCATCTGGTAATCTGGTAATTTTAACTAATTAACAGCACAATTTTGGTATGTTATTACAAGATATGTAAAATTAAAGTACAGAGGAATAGAAAAAAAATGCCCCCATGCAGGATAGAACTACAAACCTTTAGTTTACAAGACTGACGCTCTACCACTGAGCTATAGGAGTTCCGTTGCTTCTTTTAAGCTCATTGAGATATATACTGAGAAAGGCCTCCCTTGCTTTTCAGTCAAGAAAGAAAGAAAAGCTCCGAAATTTACAAAAACAAGTTTCGGAGCTGGCGATTGACAGAGAAGAGAACAATAGCGCTTCGAATTCAAATCGAGAGACTAGAACATTGAGATGGATCCCAAGCTGACAGAGGTGTCTCAGCTCTTCGATCGATTCAAGGCAGCTCTTGTCCGCAACGATTTCGATTCCTCCACCAACCTCCTCTCCCAACTCAAGGTACAAACCCTAGATTTCATCTTATGTTGTGCGGACCTTATACTGATTTAGATGTTTTAGATCTCCTGTTTTCAATCTGAGATTCAGAATGGCGGGTGTCTTTGCTGCGTTCTAGTTAGTAAAATCTATTTCTAGGGTTTGTCTTCACCGTCCCTCCCAATTCCCCAATTCAGGAATAGAACGCACCCAATGTTTGCTTTTGTTAATCCCGAATATTGTGAGAACCATTCTTGCTATGTTAAACTTGTGATGAAATGGAATTCGTTATATGCTTGGACGAGTGTGTTTTCAGTACTGTTGGAGATAAAATTTGTGAATTTCCAGACTCTTTTAGCTAGACCTTCTAATTTCCACTTTGAATGGTGTAATTAGAAGCTTGGAAATGCTCTCATGTGAAACACCCCCATAACATTAAATAATGCATTGCAGAAAATGGCCCATAGAAATTGCACACATAGTTCAACATGTCTCCTGTTTGAGCTGTTTCCAATTAAGGCGAAGGAAAGCTCTTTTTGGTGACTGATATGACAATTGTCTTTGTTTTGCCTTTGAAGGTTCTCCTGACAGGATTTAGAAGCCTGCCACCGCTGCTCGAAGAAACACCCAATTCAGCTGCTGAATTGACCCTGGCAAGTAAGTCTTTGCTTTGCCTTGTGGTTATCTTCTGTCCTCAGTCCTCATTCTGTTGTGTTGTGCCCATCTCTATGGATTTGATGAGCTTGCACTATATGGCTCAAAATGTTTGTTATTGACCTTTTCTAATTATGTATCTGTTTTCATATTCAGGGGAAATATATGAACATGCTGTTGTTCTGAGTGTAAAGATGGAGGATCAAGATGCTTTTGAGAGAGATTTCTTCCAGTTGAAGCCTTATTATACAGATGCTAGGTACTTTGGCATTATACAAACCTAGGTTTTACATGAAACTGAATATAAGATGTATGGAAAGAAAATATGTTACATTGTTTTATTAACTTGTTAATTTGTATATACTCCCTTGCACTTAATTATGGCTTTGAGCCCTATTAAAGAAACAGCAAGAGATATGTTGGGCTTCCATGAGAATATGTGGGCATATGGGCTTCGAAAATTTACTTTGTAGAACTAATCAGTCTTGAAAGTTTCATGCTTGAAGTACATTCCAGAACAATGACAGGTTTAAGAGGTGAAGAAAGATTCACTTCAGTACTTTTATTGAAGGACTTCCTCTTTATTTATGTTTTCCGCTTCATTTCTAAGTCTCTCACTATTGATTCAGTTGTCAGATATCCTATTTTCTTCAATCATTTGAAGATTGCTATTCTTTGTTAACAGGAACCGTCTTCCACCATCCCCACAGGAATATGCAATCATAGGTCTCAACCTGCTGAGGCTCCTTGTGCAAAACAGAATAGCTGAGTTTCACACTGAACTGGAGTTGCTTCCATCTTCTGCTTTGGATAACCTCTGCATTAAGCATGCTGTGGAGTTGGAACAGTCTTTCATGGAAGGAGCTTATAATCGTGTGTTGAGTGCCAGACAAACCGTGCCTCATGAAACCTATGTCTACTTCATGGACCTGTTGGCCAAGACTGTTAGGTAAGCTAAATGACTAATTGCCTTGAATGATTCATACGGGTGAATTATAATATAATATTATGTATATCCACTCTCCAGAACTTGGAGTTTACCTCAGGCGGTACAGAATATAGGCAAATGATATTTTTTGCCATTTTTTGGTCGGTTCAGGAGTAACTGCAAAAACCAGTGCCTCTAAATGAGGTTTATGACACTGTGGTCAAGGCAAATGAAAATTGGATCCTCAAATTTGTTAAATCAATGAACCTACAACCCCTTGTTAAAATTTAAATGAGCCATCTATCTTGCATGTTTCTTAGTTAAACATCTGTTATCATAAGTTCTCATCATAATTGTTATTGATGTCATCTTTAAAATCTGTTCTTTATTATCTGTAAAGGGAAAAATGTTAAAAGTCTACTTTTTAGCTAGTTGAATGCAATGTCTTTATTTTTTACCATTCTGTTTGTTGCCTGCAGAGATGAAATCGCAGGATGTAGTGAAAAAGCGTATGATTGTCTTTCACTGAATGATGCTCAACAAATGATGCTGTTCTCTTCACAAAATGAACTAATCGAGTACATCCAGGAGGTAATATTCCGTGACTAAAGCTACTCACAATCCTGTATAACAGCATGTTCGTTTAGAAAAACATAGGAGTCTTATTTGCTGTTTTTCTTGGTCGTCGAATCTCTTCCTTGATCCCACCTTCATTTTTGTTTCTGAATGTGTTGAGAAACACATAGTCAGATTGAAGGTAATGTTAGCTTACTTTCTTAGTATCAGTATGGTTACGCACTCTTTTACATGCAGTTCTTTCAGCGGTTGCGTATTTTTCCCAGAAATTCAAGTAGACAGGATGTTGATAGTACAATTGTTTTCTGTAGATACTCCTTAAGGGATGCACATTTTGTCTTGTGTAGTTCTTGCTTGAAATTTTCCTGGACAGGCAGGAAAATCATAAAATAACAATATTTTTCCAATTTCTGAAATCTGAGCACCACCTGCAGGATCATCCTGAGTGGGAAATCAAGGATGGACGCATATACCTGCAGAAGGCAAAGGATTCTGCTCCATGCAAAGAAATTCCTTCCCTGCAACTCATCAATCAAACACTAAGCTATGCTAGGGAGTTGGAGAGGATTGTGTAGAAGCAGTTTTGTCCTCAGAATGCTCTTCTGCAGCACCTTTATTGTGGCCTGTCTTCCTTCGGCTGCTTGTGTTTTTTCTTTGCTAATTTCCGTGCTTTGCAAACTTGTGGTCAATAGAGGTGGACAAGCAGATGGACCATATATTCTCAAGTTTGCATTTGTTATCGGATGTTATCACTGGAATGGTTGTATTATTTCTGTCAAGTTATTCCTGATGCAACTGAAGTAGCAGCAGGAGCACTTGTTGCAACTTGCAAAAGCTTTGGATGGTGGACCTTAGTCTTCAAGCTCAAGTTTTTGCCATAATTCTAGTTCAAGTTCCCATCTTTATGTCATTTTCAACCCTGATGCAGTGATACTCTTGATTTTGTGTTTTGAATATCTTTAAAACAATATGAAAACCAGATTTTTTTGTAATCAAGAGTGTAGAGATTTCAGTTGAGTGTACGACGCGCTTCGTTCGGTTGAATTTTATTTCAACCAGTTGAAGGCAACATTTGCCTTGGTTTACTTCAACCAGTTGAAGGAAATGCATAATCTCCCCCTCCCCCACATGAAGGAATTCCTTCAACTTCAACTAGTGGAAGTTGATTTTTTTTAACTACCGAACGACCGTCTTTGGAAAAAGGAACTGTATTTGACAATATATATCTCTATGCATTCTCTTGGTTGAAGATGACCAGTGTTAAAGATGCTAGACAAACCCAAAACAGGCAAGATGTCAGAAGTCAATCTCCGAAGCATTGCTTTCCAGAACAAGTCAGTATCTCAAACATTTGAATTTTATAATGCAGGGCCGCTTAAGTATCACATTTTTTCCGTACTACTACTATTTCATACTTTCTGGGTCCCACTATAAATGTATAACATATAAAGGGAGTATATAATAAATAGTATTTGCAATGATTGATCCATATTATTGTGTTAGTTGTCAAATAGTAGGAGAGAGAGAGAACCGGTGTAGTGAGCTAGGACACATTGTGACAAAAAGTGTCATTTTTTTAATTCGATTTACCCCACATAACAAGAGGCCGAAAAATCAACAATCGGACAAACCGGCATGAGAGGACAAACAACAAACCAAGCTAGAAAAATACAACAAACAATTAAAGAGCCTAAATGACCTAGGATGAGAAGCGAGTAAAGCACTATGAAAACACAACCGGAATACGAGTTAGATAGATCAGTGCTGAGGGGGCGTATTGCAGACAATGTTCTAAAAATCCCCGCCTAGGCGGTCACCCTCTGCCTAGGACCCGCCTAGATCCGCCTAGGCGAGAAGAATCCTCAAATGTTGTGGAAACTGTAACATCTTTGAAGATGACGGATGCATTAACATAATTTTGGATTAGGCTTTGTACATTAAGGCCCATAATATAATATCAAATCTCATCCCAACATAGTTTTATAAAGATGAATGAATTTGGGAGAACATAATCAAATAATCACATGTATCATGCATTAATTTTTAGTCCACCTAGGCCCCGCCTAGGCGCTAGGCACCCCCTCACCGCCCAAACTCCCGCCTAGCGACTTTTAGAACATTGATTGCAGATACAAGTTCTCAGTAATTCTAGAACCACATTGTTCTGCATTTCCTTTGCATTCTCTTTTAATTATGCACGTCTGTTAGTGTTAGCAAACCCACTCAGTTAATGCAATTAGTGCTGTCTGTTAGTGTTTGAATTAGTAAGCTAGTAGTGGAGAGATCGTAGGTGGTTGTTAGCTGAATCTCTCCTAGTTGTTAGAATCTTTCCTTGTATATATTTGGTAGCTACTGCTCAATGAAAAGATATCCAATTATCGTTTTCCTTATATGGTATCAGAGATGATCCTAATAAATCTCTTCTACAACCCAACCCTCAAAACAGACTTCAAAACCTTCCCTTCAATGGCGGCTGAATTCTCCACCACCATTGCCAACCCCGTCGATGGTGATCGTCCGTTCATCATCGTTCACCTTCACAACACAATGAAACTTACCTCTTCCAACTACATAACTTGGAAAAGCCAGATCCAAGCCACCCTCAATGACTATGATCTATTCAAGTTTCTTAATGGCGATCACCCCGCTCCGCCTAAAACTACCCAAACCGACGCAAACACAACACCGAATCCGGCGTACACTTCCTGGATGTGCCAAGACCAGCTGCTCTATGGCGCTCTCGTCGATACCCTCTCCAACTCGGTGGCGCCCCTGGTCACCCGTGCCAAGACTTTGAAGGACTCCTGGGACATCCTTGCCCGGACTTATGCCAATCCCTCAAAAGGCCACATCAACCAACTAAAAGATAAACTTCGCACCATCACCAAATCTCCCCTCTCCATCTCTGACTATATGCAGTCTATTTCCAATACCTCTGATCTCTTCGCTTCCCTTGGCAAGCCAGTTGACGACGATGACCTTGTCTCGTATGTTCTCCGGGGTCTTGACGACTCGTATCAACCCGTCGTTGACGCCATTAAGGCTCTCTATCTTACTTCCTTGGCGTCGAAGTTATTCATAAACGCAATGGTTTATTTCTCTCCCAACGAAAGTATGTCCATGATGTCCTTCTCAAGGCCGGAATGGACGCCACAAAGCCCGTCTCCACTCCCATTTCCGCTGCCGTCCCTCTGCTCAAAGGAGTTGGTCCGCCTCTTCCATCGCCATCACATTACCGATTCCTAGTTGGTAGCTTGCAGTACTTGGCTTTACCCGCCCCGACGTTGCCTACACCGTCGACCGGCTATCCCAATTCATGCAGGCTCCTACCACTAAACACTGGGCTGCGAATAAAAAGGCTCATACGCTACCTAGCCGACACTACAGATCGCGACATCCTCATCTCCCCTTCTTCAACAATAGCCCTCCATGCTTTCTCCGATGCTGATTGGGCTGGCGATCAAGACGACTTCGTCTCGACCACTGGCTACGTACTTTACCTCGGATCCACCCCGATTTCATGGAGTTCGAAGAAGCAAAAGGCCGTGGCTAGCTCCTCAACAGAAGCCGAGTATCGTGCCCTAGCCGACACTACCCGCGAAGTCCTCTGGGTTCTCTCCCTCCTCAAGGAACTCAACATACAGGTTCAACAGCCGGTGCAAAATTGTGATAACATGGGGGCGACACTTTTTTTTTTTCAAATCCGGTATTCCACTCTCGGATGAAACATGTTGCCATAGCATTTCACTTTGTTCGACAACATGTTCAAGAAGGAACCATTCGTGTCTCTCTTGTCTCCACTCGTGATCAACTCGCGGTTGTTCTAACCAAACCACTTGCTCGTCCTCAGTTTGAAGCAATCGTTTCCAAGCTCGGTCTATCTCATTGATCGTCCGACTTGAGGGGGCGTATTGCAGATACAAGTTCTCAGTAATTCTAGCATAACATTGTTCTGCATTTCCTTTGCATTTTCTTTTAATTATGCACGTCTGTTAGTGTTAGCAAACCCACTCAGTTAATGCAATTAGTGATATCTGTTAGTGTTTGAATTAGTAATCTAGTAGTGGATAGATCGTAGGTGGTTGTTAGCTGAATCTCTCCTAGTTGTTAGAATCTTTCCTTGTATATATTTGGTAGCTACTGCTCAATGAAAAGATATCCAATTATCATTTTCCTTATATGGTATCAGAGCAGATCCTAATTAATCTCTTCTACAACCCAACCCTCAAAACAGACCTCAAAACATTCCCTTCAATGGCGGCTGAATTCTCCACCACCATTGCCAACCCCGTCAATGGTGCTCGTCTATTCATCATCGTTCACCTTCACAACACAATCAAACTTACCTCTTCCAACTACATAACTTGGAAAATCCAGATCCAAGCCACCCTCAATGGCTATGATCTATTCAAGTTTCTTAATGGCGATCACCCCGCTCCGCCTAAAACTACCCAAACCGACGTAAACACAACACCGAATCCAGAGTACACTTCCTGGATGCGCCAAGACCAGCTGCTCTAGGACGCTCTCGTCGGTACCCTTTCCAACTCGGTGGCCCCCCTGGTCACCCGTGCCAAGACTTCGAAGGACGCTTGGGACATCCTTGCCCGGACTTATGCCAATTCCTCAAAAGGCCACATCAACCAACTAAAAGATAAACTTTGCACCATCACCAAATCTTCCCTCTCCATCTCTGACTATATACAGTCTATTTCCAATACCTCCGATCTCCTCGCTTCCCTTGGCAAGCCAGTTGATGACGATGACCTTGTCTTGTATGTTCTCCGGGGTCTTGACGACTCGTATCAACCCGTCGTTGACGCCATTAAGGCTCTCTATCTTACTTCCTTGGCGTCGACGTTATTCCTCAACACAATGTTTTATTTCTCTCCCAACAAAAGTATGTCCATGATGTCCTGCTCAAGGCCGGAATGGACGCCACAAAGCCCGTCTCTAATCCCATTTCCGCTGTCGTCCCTCTGCTCAAAGGAGTTGGTCCGCCTCTTCCATCGCCGTCAGATTACCGATCCCTAGTTGGTAGCTTGTAGTACTTGGGCCTTACCCGCCCCGACGTTGCCTATACCGTCGACCAGCTATCCTAATTCATGCAGGCTCCTACCACTGAACACTGGGCTGCGAATAAAAAGGCTCATACGCTACCTAGCCGGCACTGCAGATCGCGACATCCTCATCTCCCCTTCTTCAACAATATCCCTCCATGCTTTCTCCGACGCTGATTGGGCTGGCGATCAAGACGACTTCGTCTCGACCACTGGCTACGTCCTTTACCTCGGATCCACCCCGATTTCATGGAGTTCGAAGAAGCAAAAGGCCGTGGCTCGCTCCTCAACAGAAGCCGAGTATCGTGCCCCAGCCGACACTACCCGCGAAGTCCTCTGGGTTCTCTCCTTCCTCAAGGAACTCAACATACATGTTCAACAGCCGGTGCAATATTGTGATAACATGGGGGCGACATTTCTTTCTTCAAATCCGAAATTCCACTCTCGGATGAAACATGTTGCCATAGCATTTCACTTTGTTCGACAACATGTTCAAGAAGGAACCATTCGTGTCTCTCATGTCTCCACTCGTGATCAACTCGCGGTTGTTCTAACCAAACCACTTGCTCGTCCTCAGTTTGAAGCAATCGTTTCCAAGATCAGTCTATCTCATCGATCGCCCCGCTTGAGGGGGCGTATTGCAGATACAAGTTCTCAGTAATTTTAGCACAACATTGTTCTGCATTTCCTTTGCATTCTCTTTTAATTATGCACGTCTGTTAGTGTCAGCAAACCCACTCAGTTAATGCAGATAGTGCTGTCTGTTAGTGTTTGAATTAGTAATCTAGTAGTGGAGAGATCATAGGTGGTTGTTAGCTGAATCTGTCCTAGTTGTTAGAATCTTTCCTTGTATATATTTGGTAGCTACTGCTCAATGAAAAGATATCCAATTATCATTTTCCTTATATGGTATTAGAGCTGATACTAATTAATCTCTTCTACAACCCAACCCTCAAAACAGACCTCAAAACATTCCCTTCAATGGCGGCTGAATTCTCCATCACCATTTCCAACCCCGTCGATGGTGCTCGTCCATTCATCATCGTTCACCTTCACAACACAATCAAACTTACCTCTTCGAACTACATAACTTGGAAAATCCAGATCCAAGCCACCCTCAATGGCTATGATCTATTCAAGTTTCTTAATGGCGATCACCCCGCTCCGCCTAAAACTACCCAAACCAACGCAAACACAACACCGAATCTGGCGTATACTTCCTGGATGCGCTAAGACCAGCTGCTCTACGACGCTCTCGTCGATACCCTTTCCAACTTGGTGGCCCCCCTGGTCACCCGTGCCAAGACTTCGAAGGACGCCTAGGACATCCTTGCCCGAACTTTTGCCAATTCCTCAAAAGGCCACATCAACCAACTAAAAGATAAACTTTGCACCATCACCAAATCTTCCCTCTCCATCTCTGACTATATACAGTCTATTTCCAATACCTCCGATCTCCTCGCTTCCATTGGCAAGCCAGTTGACGATGATGACCATGTCTCGTATGTTCTCCGGGGTCTTGACGACTCGTATCAACCCGTCGTTGACGCCATTAAGGCTCTCTATCATACTTCCTTGGCGTCGACGTTATTCCTCAACGCAATGGTTTGTTTCTCTCCCAACGAAAGTATGCCCATGATGTCCTGCTCAAGGTCAGAATGGACGCCACAAAGCCCGTCTCCAATCCCATTTCCGCTGTCGTCCCTCTGCTCAAAGGAGTTGGTCCGCCTCTTCCATCACCGTCAGATTACCGGTGCCTAGTTGGTAGCTTGTAGTACTTGGGCCTTACCCGCCCCGACGTTGCCTACACCGTCAACCGCCTATCCCAATTCATGCAGGCTCCTACCACTGAACACTGGGCTGCGCTTAAAAGGCTCCTACGCTACCTAGCCGGCACTGCAGATCACGGCATCCTCATCTCCCCTTCTTCAACAACAACCCTCCATGCTTTCTCCGACGCTGATTGGGCTGGCGATCGTGATGACTTCGTCTCGACCACTGGCTACGTCCTTTACTTCGGATCCACCCCGATTTCATGGAGTTTGAAGAAGCAAAAGGCCGTGGCTCGCTCCTCAATAGAAGCCGAGTCTCGTCCCCTAGCCGACACTACCTGCGAAGTCCTCTAGGTTCTCTCCCTCCTCAAGGAACTCAACATATAGGTTCAATAGCCGGTGCAGTATTGTGATAACATGGGGGCGACATTTCTTTCTTCAAATCCGGTATTCCACTCTCGGATGAAACATGTTGCCATAGCATTTCACTTTGTTCGACAACATGTTCAAGAAGGAACCATTCGTGTCTCTCATGTCTCCACTTGTGATCAACTCGCGGATGTTCTAACCAAACCACTTGCTCGTCCTCAGTTTGAAGCAGTTGTTTCCAAACTCGGTCTATCTCATCGATCGTCCGGCTTGAGGGGGCGTATTGCAGATACAAGTTCTCAGTATCTCTAGCACCACATTGTTCTGCATTTCCTTTTCATTCTCTTTTAATTATGCATGTCTGTTAGTGTTAGCAAACCCACTCAGTTAATGCAATTAGTGCCGTCTGTTAGTGTTTGAATTAGTAAGCTAGTAGTGGAGAGATCGTAGGTGGTTGTTAGCTGAATCTCTCCTAGTTGTTAGAATTTTTCCTTGTATATATTTGGTAGCTACTTCTCAATGAAAAGATATCCAATTATCATTTTCCTTATATGGTATCAGAGCTGATCCTAATTAATCTCTTCTACAACCCAACCCTCAAAACAAACATCAAAATCTTCCCTTCAATGGCGACTGAATTCTCCACCACCATTGCCAACCCCGTCGATGGTGCTCGTCCGTTCATCATTGTTCACCTTCACAACACAATCAAACTTACCTCTTCCAACTACATAACTTGGAAAAGCCAGATCCAAGCCACCCTCAATGGCTATGATCTATTCAAGTTTCTTAATGGCGATCACCCCGCTCCGCCTAAAACTACTCAAACCGACAGAAACATAACACCGAATCTGGCGTACACTTCATGGATGCGCCAAGACCAACTGCTCTACGGCGCTCTCATCGGTACCCTCTCCAACTCGGTGCCCCCCCTGGTCACCCGTGCCAAGACTTCGAAGGACGCATGGGACATCCTTTCCCGGACTTATGCAAATCCCTCAAAAGTCCACATCAACCAACTAAAAGATAAACTTTGCACCATCACCAATTCTTCCCTCTCCATCTCTGACTATATGCAGTCTATTTCCAATACCTCCGATCTCCTCGCTTCCCTTGGCAAGCCAGTTGACGACGATGACCTTGTCTCCTATGTTCTCCGGGGTCTTGACGACTCGTATCAACACATCATTGACGCCATTAAGGCTCTCTATCTTACTTCGTTGGCGTCAAAGTTATTCCTAAATGTAATGGTTTATTTCTCTCCCAACGAAAGTATGTCCATGATGTCCTGCTCAAGGCCGGAATGGACGCCACAAAGCCCGTCTCCACTCCCATTTCCGCTGCCGTCCCTCTGCTCAAAGGACTTGGTCCGCCTCTTCCATCGCCATCACATTACCGATGCCTAGTTGGTAGCTTGCAGTACTTGGGCCTTACCCGCCCCGACGTTGCCTACACCGTCAACCGCCTATCCCAATTCATGCAGGCTCCTACCACTGAACACTGGGCTGCTCTTAATAGGCTCCTATGCTACCTAGCCGGCACTACAGATCGCGACATCCTCATCTCCCCTTCTTCAACAACAACCCTCCATGCTTTCTCCGACACTGATTGGGCTGGCGATCGTGACGACTTCGTCTCGACCACTGGCTACGTCATTTACCTCAGATCCACCCCGATTTCATGGACTTCGAAGAAGCAAAAGGCCATGGCTCGCTCCTCAACAAAAGCCGAGTATCGTGCCCTAGCCGACACTACCTGTGAAGTCCTCTGGGTTCTCTCCCTCCTTAAGGAACTCAACATATAGGTTCAACATCCGGTGCAGTATTGTGATAACATGGGGGCGACATTTCTTTCTTCAAATCCGGTATTCCACTCTCGGATGAAACATGTTGCCATAGCATTTCACTTTGTTCGACAACATGTTCAAGAAGGAACCATTCGTGTCTCTCATGTCTCCACTCGTGATCAACTCGCGGATGTTCTAACCAAACCACTTGCTCGTCCTCAGTTTGAAGCAATCGTTTCCAAGCTCGGTCTATCTCATCGATCGTCTGGCTTGAGGGGGCGTATTGCAGATACAAGTTCTCAGTAATTCTATCACCACATTGTTCTGCATTTTCTTTGTATTATCTTTTAATTATGCACGTCTGTTAGTGTTAGCAAACCCACTCAGTTAATGTAATTAGTGTTGTCTGTTAGTGTTTGAATTAGTAAGCTAGTAGTGGAGAGATCGTAGGTGGTTGTTAGTTGAATCTCTCCTAGTTGTTAGAATCTTTCTTTATATATATTTGGTAGCTACTGCTCAATGAAAAGATATCCAATTATCATTTTCCTTATATGGTATCAGAGCTGATCCTAATTAATCTCTTCTACAACCCAACCCTCAAAACAGACCTCAAAACAGACCTCAAAACCTTCCCTTCAATGGCGACTGAATTCTCCACCACCATTGCCAACCCCGTCGATGGTGCTCGTCCGTTCATCATCGTTCACCTTCACAACACAATCAAACTTATCTCTTCCAATTACATAACTTGGAAAAGCCAGATCCAAGCCACCCTCAATGGCTATGATCTTATCAAGTTTCTTAATGGCGATCACCCCGCTTGATCAGCACTATTTTGTAGTGCCTATCTAAGAGTTGTTACCGGGTTTGAGGTGCCTTTTGGATGGATTTAGTGCACAACTGTGGAATTGGATGTTAGAGCGGAGAAGTGTGGATATGGTGGTCTGGAAAAGCTAATTGAAGACATCCAGAGGAAGATGAGTAAACCACCTGAGGAGACAAGGAAGAACCATTGAGAAAGCCACACAAATGATGAAGGAGTGTCTTCCGCGAGTGTCCGCGAACAAGAAGAGAGAGCCAAAGGAGCCCGCGGCGAACAACAAGAATCAGAGCCAAGAAGATCAGCGACCGCGATCGCGGCGAGGTGCCCGCGATGGCGGTTTAATACGTGCAACAGGTCAAGAGCAATTGGCATTTTTCCGCCATGGAGGCGAGGCGTCGGCGATCGTGGTTGGGTACGGAAGGCGAGCCAAAGACAAGTCCGAAGTTTTATTATTTTATTCTTTTTCAGTTTTTATTCTTTTTATTTTATTTTATTTCCGAACTTATGTTATTTCCTTTTAGATGAGGTTTGTGATCTTGGGTTTAAGGTTAAGTATATTTAACCTAATTTCCACAGCCTCCATTCATGATCTAGACACATCGTTTCAGTATTGTTTTTCCTTTGAAGTATGAGGAGCTAGCACCCTTTGCTTAGTCTGACAATTGAAGCTTTTCTTATGATTTGATTGTGAGGTTAATTCTCTATTTCCTAATTCCTTTGGATTATATCTTTCTTCTTGAGCATATTCCTATTGATTGTTATTGATTTGATTAGATTGATCACCTAGTTGAGTTTAATAATTATCTATTGCTAGGGTTTGGAATTTACTGGTTGAGATTCCTTATCTAGAGTAGCATCCATGATTATCTAGGACTGGTTGGACTAGATATTTATGAAAGAGGATTGATTGTATGTTAAATACTGCGAGTATTGGTGTTGCATGTATCCTGGCTAATTCCTATGCTTCTTGCTGCTATTGAATTAAATCGTGAAGGTTAGTAGGGATTTGTTTAATAGTTAGGGTTATTAGGACTGGTTGGACTATTAAATAATTCAGAATAGGGACAGGAATAATCCAGGGAAAGGAATAGAGATGACCTAGGATCGATCTATCATAGGAAAAGTGGATATTTGTTTGGCTAAGTGTTTTTCCTTAATTGATTAAAAACCCTTGCTTTGTTATTTGATTTGTTTACTTGTTACTTGAAACCAATCCAAAACCCCCCCTTTGTTACTATTGCATGCTAGTGAACACTAAAAAATCAACTCCTCCCAGTGGGATCGACCCTGCTTACCCTGACTACTAGTTTAGGTTTGATAGGAATTATTTTGACAAGGTTTAAGACAACTAAAACTTGTCTGTCACCGCTCCGCCTAAAACTACCCAAACCGACGCAAACACAACACCAAATCCGGCGTACACTTCTTGGATGCGCCAAGACCAGCTGCTCTACGACGCTCTCGTCGGTACCCTTTCCAACTCGGTGCCCCCCCTGGTCACCCGTGCCAAGACTTCGAAGGACGCTTGGGACATCCTTGCCCGTACTTATGCCAATCCCTCAAAAGGCCACAACAACCAACTAAAAGATAAACTTTGCACCATCATCAAATCTTCCCTCTCCATCTATGACAATTTGCAGTCTATTTCCAATACCTCCGATCTCCTCGCTTCCCTTGGCAAGCCAGTTGACGACGATGACCTTGTCTCCTATGTTCTCCGGGGTCTTGACGACTCGTATAAACCTGTCGTTGATGCCATTAAGGCTCTCTATCTTACTTCCTTGGCAACAAAGTTATTCCTAAACGCAATGGTTTATTTCTCTCCCAACGAAAGTATGTCCATGTTGTCCTGCTCAAGGCCGGAATGGATGCCACAAAGCCCGTCTCCACTCCCATTTCCGCTGTCGTCCCTCTGCTAAAAGGAGTTGGTCCGTCTCTTCCATCGCCATCACATTACCGATGCCTAGTTGGTAGTGTTAAGAAACGGAACTCTGGAACTTAGGTTCCCCTGAGAGTTCCGTTTCTTAGTTTCTCTACTTTTGAAGATGACAAATATTATGATACTAATGTTTTATCTCAAAGATGTGTTTTAAGGAACCACATGAATTTACCAAAGGCAGGAAAGCCAAACAGAACTAGGGAACCAAAGGAACAAGACAGCTGAAGGAATCCAGAGGAACCCAGGTGTGCCCAGAAATGAAGCTTGCGACATTGCGATTCCCGAGAAATCTGGGGACACACAACCTCGGACAAAAGGAGTTGAAAACGACTTGTCCGAAGCTTCCAAAATCCTGCCAAGGTCCAAGAGCTAAAGAACAAGATGCCTAGAGAACCTCTACCTCGGACAGAGACGATGAAAGCGACAGGACATGAAGACGTCACTGTCCAGAAGACGGTTCCCAAGCGGCCAGCTTAGTCAACCTCGGACGAAAGAGTTTGGACAATGACATTGCAAGGATCGTCTGAGGTAGTTGACCAACCAAGAGAGATTCAGAGCTACCTAGGTTGTTTGCACATGCCAAGAACAACGTGAATCAAGGAGAACCACTCAATCTAGGACAAGCTCAATCTGTGGGAACCCAGAGAGGATCGAGCTGCGAAGAAGCCTCTATAAAAGGAAGACTAACCCAAGGGTTATCTTCGAGCACAAAAAACACGACTCACACTCATTAGCAAATATCTAGTGTGAACCTCCAAACAAGATCATCAAAGCACACCGAGATCAAGAGGAACCAGTCAAGGAAGAAGAGCTGAGTGTTAAGTTCCTATGACTGTAAGTGATAGTTCCTAGGTGCGAAAGTCTGTTTCTTGGACTGATTATTGATTGTGTTAAGTTATCTAGGATTGTCTAACTGTGTGTAAGGCAAATGAACTGTGTGTTCGTGCCTAGTATAAGCTGTAACCAAAAGAGATAAGAAATCAAGAAGTAGACTTTGAAATCCTTTCGAAAGAAAGGTAGTGGTTTTTATCATGGATTGCGAGTTGGCAATCAAAGGTTTCCACTATAAGGAACTGGTCATTTGTTTGATTGTTTATTTCCGCTGCGAAAGGAACTGAGAATTGATATTCTGAGTTCCTTAAATTTTTATCTAACAATCACGATCCTATAATTGGTATCAGAGCAGGAAAAGCTCTAGATCTTTGTTAAGTTTGCAGATCATGTCTCAACCAAGCAAGTTTGAGCTCGGAATCTCCACCAACAAACCACATCTCCGAAAGAAAGGAGAAGAAACATGGTGGGAAAAGTGCATGGAAAGCCACATCAAGACCAACGACTACCAATGCTGGAGGATAGTCGAAAATGGAGATGGCTATGTCGATCTTACCATGAAGGAAGAAGATTGGAAACCAAAACACTGTGTCATCATGGAGAAGAATGCCAAGGCCAGGCAGTTCATCCTCAATGGATTGGACAGAGAAGACATGAACAATGTCATAGGCATCAAGACAACAAAGGAGATGTGGAAAGCTCTCAAGAAGATGCATGAAGGAAGTGAGGAACTAAAGCAAAGAAGAAAGTTTGCTTTGGAAGGAGAATACCACACCTTCAAAATGACGGAAACTGAGACCATCTCAGAGTACTACTCCCGCTTCAACAGATTAATTGGAAAGTTGACAGCGGCGGGAGTTGATCTGGATGAAGTTTCCAAGTCCCTGGTGGTCATCAATGGACTCAACTCCAAGTTCACCCTTCTCAAGGGAATCATGAAGAACACTCTAGGCATCCAATCCCTTCCCTTGACCCAAGTCATAGGGAAACTGGAAGTTGAAGAAGGAGAGCACACCAAAGCCAATGCCGACAAGAAACTGGAGAAAGGAATTGCCCTCAAGATCTCCAAAGCCTTCTCTAGGCTCGAGATGGAGGAAGAGAACTCAGACTTAGAAGAAGAGGAGGATGAACTTACGGCCCTCTTCACAAAGAACATCAAAAAATTCTTTGTGAAGGGAAGGTTCCAAAAGGACAGTTCCTCCCACAATGGACCCAGAAGAGATCTCAAGGAAGTCTCATGTTACGAGTGCAAGGAAAAGGGACACTACGCTAAGAATTGTCCCAGCAAGGAAGACTCAAAGCAAGAAGAAAAACCTCAGAGAAAGAAGGCTCTCGTAGCCTCATGGGGAGAAGACTCAGATGAGGAACTGGATCTCAGTGGCTTCTCTGGAGGAAGATGTCTCATGGCAAAAGGAGACTCAAGCGACTCAGAAGACCTTGAGGTAACTTCTGACGATCTCTTAAAATCCCTAGTTGATTGTGATAAGAAACAACTTCTTAAGATCATAAAGAAACTAGGAAATGAAACCAGTTCCCTTCAACAGAAACTAGATGATTGTGAAGATGAAATTGCTTGCTTGACTGTTGAGAATTCTGTTTGGAGTACGAAACTTGATGAAACTGAGAAAGACCTAGCTGAAACTCACTCCAAACTCATTGATATTAGGAAAGTGCATGCTAGTCACCTTAAAACTTGCAAATCTTGTGATGAAACTAGCATAGATTCTATCAAAGTTCCCTTGCATGCTAACCCACCTGGAAATGACATGCTTCAATCCATAATTGATAGGTTAGACATTCTCACTAATTCCATTAATGAAAAAATGATAAATCAAACTGTTTTTGTGAGACAACGCCATGGATTAGGATATGTTAATAATAAAGGGAACAATGATGCTGAAGAAGAAAAGGCTAGGCGAGAACTTGATGAGATGAATGAAAATCTCAGTATTGCTCTTGCCACTTCTTGCGATAGGAATCAATTCCTATCAGAGAAGATCATGGTCCTTGAGAACAAGGCTGAGGTTGCCAAACGTCTCAATGAAGGCTCTCAAAGTCCTAAGAAGGAACCAAAGGGAAAAGAAAAGATGGTTCCTGAAAATCAATGGTTCACCAATTCCTTTGCTCACAAAAGATATATTGACATGGCCCATAGCAAGGTTAGAAACAATGTTGGTTTTAACAAAAGGAAAACTGAAAAACCTTTTAGGCCAGGAAAAGGAAAATATGGACATGTTGTTTACAATCGTTTGTGTACCTACTGCGGTAAGAATGGTCATAACAACACTGAGTGTGCTAAGAAAAGAAACTTTGAAAAGGAGAAAAGTACTCATTACCATGAAAGGAACCAGTTCCCTGGCTACTCACAGACTCGGAATGCTAATCCCCCCAGTAAAGCCAAGCTTCGATGGGTTCAGAAATCTTAGTTCCCTTGTGTGCAGAAAGAAGAGAGGCAACCCCAACTATGGTACATTGACAGTGGTTGCTCATGCCATATGACCGGAAAAAGAAATCAAATGACCTCTCTTCAACCTCTCCAAGGAGGGAACATATCCTTTGGAGACAAAAGCAAAGGGAAAATCTATGGAATAGGAAATGTGAAACTCAACGATCACATTCAGGTAAACAAAGTTCACCTTGTTGATAGTCTTGGTTTTGATCTAATAAGTGTGTCACAGCTGTGTGATCAAGGAGAAAATGAAGTCAGATTTAGATCAAACGAATGCTCAGTTCTTGACTCCTCGGGACAAATCATCCTAAAAGGAAAGAGATTCAACAATGTTTACATTATTGATCCATCCTTCGTCCCCAAGGAGAAACTGTGTCTCTCAACCGTGAATGACCAAGATGAGTTGTGGCACCAACGCCTCGGTCATGCTAGCACTAAGCTGATTCAAAAGCTACACTCAAAGGAACTAGTCAGAGGATTGCCAAAGCTGAGTGGCACATCTAAGGAACCATGCTCTGACTGTGTAAAAGGAAAACAGGCTCGTAGCTCCTTCAAATCCAAAAACATGGTAAGCACCTCAAGGCCTCTTGAACTCATCCACATGGATCTTTGTCGACCCATGAGAGTTCAAAGCCTAGGAGGGAACATGTATATTTTTGTTATTGTCGATGACTTCTCTCGCTTTACTTGGACCATTTTCATTAAATCTAAAAGTGAAGTCATCGATCGCTTTAAAGACCTGGTTCCCTTGTTAGAAAAATCTCTTGATTGTTCACTAAATGCTATTCGGGTACCGAATTCGAAAATGGAGATTTTCTAACCTTTTGCAATGAGCATGGCATCGATCACAACTTCTCTGCACCATACACTCCTCAACAGAATGGAGTAGTAGAAAGGAAGAACATGACCTTGGAGGACATGGCTCGAACTATGCTGATCTCAAGTGGACTCTCCCAATCATTTTGGGCTGAGGCGATCAACACAGCGTGCTACATCATCAATAGAGCCATGCTTCGCCCAATCACAGAGAAGACACCCTATGAACTCCTAAGAGGAAGAGTTCCCAACATTTCACATCTGAGGGTGTTCGGATGCAAATGCTTTGTGCACAACAATGGGAAGGACAATCTTGGCAAGTTCTACCCAAGAAGTGATAAAGGAATCTTCATTGGTTATGCCTCAAGCAATAAGGCATACAAGGTCTTCAACAAAAGGACTAAAAAGGTAGAAGAAAGTATTCATGTTATTTTTAATGAAAAATCACTTGGAAAGATTATGCAGAATACCACCAGTTCCTTTGAAGATCCATTTCCCAAGCCATCTCAAGAAGATTCAGATGAAAATGTCACTCCTCCCAGTTCCTGTCCTGCTGATCGGAACCCTCCAATGGCTCCCCCACCAGTTCCCATGGATAATGAACAACAATCCATTTCTGGGAACCATGAGCATGACGACAACAACTGTGGAGACTTCAATGATTCATCTTCCCACATGATCTTCAATGGAGAAGGTGATCCTAATAAGGAAGCTGAATGCTCAACTCAGAATGTCTCCACATCAAATGCTCTGGCTCCCAACAGAGAAAGAAGAGTCGTCAAACCTCCAGTCAGGTATGAACATCTAACCTTCTTTGCTTTTAATGCCTTTCTGTCTATTGTGGAACCAAAGAACATAGGTGAGGCACTGAAGGATGCGGACTGGATCCAAGCTATGCAAGAAGAGCTTCATCAGTTTGAAAGGAACAAAGTATGGCATCTAGTTCCCCGTCCCAAGGATAAACACATCATAGAAACTAGATGGGTCTTCAGAAACAAGCTGGATGATACAGGAGCTGTGATAAGGAACAAAGCAAGACTTGTTGCTCAAGGATACAATCAACAAGAAGGCATCGACTATGATGAAACCTATGCTCCAGTGGCAAGGATTGAGGCAATAAGATTGTTGATTGCCTTCGCTTCACACAAAAGATTCAAGTTGTTCCAAATGGATGTAAAGACAGCCTTCCTCAATGGAATTCTTCAAGAAGAAGTCTATGTCAAACAACCTCCTGGTTTCGAAGACGACGATCATCCAGATCATGTCTACTTTCTAGACAAGGCACTCTATGGCCTCAAGCAAGCTCCCAGAGTGTGGTATGATCATCTTGCCCAGTTCCTACTCTCAAATGGCTACAGGCGTGGAGTCATTGATAAAACTCTTTTCATCCTAGAAGAAGAAGGTAACATATTAGTGGTTCAAATCTATGTTGATGATATTATTTTTGGTTCCACTAACCTGTCCCTTGTAGACAAGTTCACAGATCTGATGAGCAATGAATTTGAAATGAGTTTAATTGGGGAACTCACTTTCTTCCTCGGATTACAAATCATTCAAAAGGAAGATGGCATTCAAATCCATCAACAGAAGTATGTCAGGGAACTACTGAAGAAGTTCAAATTGGATTCATGCAAGCCTCTCTCCACTCCTATATCCACCATATCCACCATTCGAGTCCTCTAGTGGAAGAGAAGCTCTATAGAGGTATGATAGGCTCACTCATGTACCTAACCGCTAGTCGACCAGACATCGTCTTTGCTGTTGGCTTGTGTGCTAGGTTCCAATCTTGTCCAAGAGAAACCCACTTGGCTGCTGTGAAGAGAATACTTCGATATCTCAAAGGAACTGACGATCTCTGTATTTGGTACCCCAAAGAATGTCCCTTTGAGCTCATGGGTTTCACTGATGCTGATTATGCTGGATACTTGGTGGATAGAAAGAGCACTTCTGGAATGGCACAGTTCCTAGGCCCTTGCCATGTGTCACGGGGATCAAAGAAACAAGTCTCAGTCTCCCTCTCCACTACAGAATCCGAGTACATTGCAGCTGCCTCTTGTTGTTCCCAACTTCTCTGGCTAAAGCAACAACTCGCGGACTTTGGTATGTCTTATGGCCCTCTCACTATTCTTTGTGACAACACTAGTGCCATAAACATTTCTAAGAATCCTATGCATCATACTAGGACCAAGCATATTGACATTAGACATCATTTTCTTAGAGATCATGTTGAGAAGGGAAACATCATTATGAAATTTTGTAGAACTGAAGATCAGATTGCAGATATATTCACCAAGGCATTGAATAGAGTTCCTTTCGAGAACCTTAGATTGGAACTAGGAATGATTCCTATTACTCAGTAGTGACCTTAGTTCTAAGAATTCTTTCCAGTTCCCCTGATTGACTAGTTTAAGATATTTAACTTGTTGAGTCTTGATGTCCTTGTGTTATATCTTTTGCCACAAACCCTTCTTGTCATAATGGTTTCTTAAAAGGGCTTAGATAAATTTTTCTGGCTCGTTTCCTTTTGATCCTCATTACTCTTTCAACTCCTCATTGTTCAAATTTTTGATGGCCCAAAAGTCACAATCTGATCATATTTCTAACCCAACATTACAAGCCGAGATGATGATTGTGTACTAAGACCTACCCTTGCCTCATTGCTAAATTTAATTCTCTATGATCCATCTCTAAACCCTCTCTGAGAATTATTGTACAATGCGAAAAATAGCCTACCCTGATTCCTTGTATGGGAACGTACTATTTTTGGTTCCATTGTTTTAACCCACACCAAAGGTTCCCATACATCCCTCTAGCTCGCTGAAAATATCGCCAGAAAGGAACCAGAACTTAGCGTCTCTTCAACGGCTCATTTGGCTCTTCCCATAAGCTATTTATGGCAAATTCGTAGGGATAAGGCACGTCTCATCAGTGGCTGAATCTCTCTCTCTCTCTTCTCTGAATGGACAAATTTTCAAAATTGAGTTAGCCGTTCCGAAAAGCTGCAACTTCCATTAATGCTCCGGATTGGCCTTGATCTTCTCAACGGCTGGATTTGATTCAACGGTCACCTCTGCTCTTGATCTTCAGAGATCTTCACCGCCTTTAAAGAGTTGCCCTGTTCATCCAAGCTAATCCCACAACTCGCCATTTCTCTGATCTTCTACTTCTCCCTCTCTCAAACACAGAAATCCTTAAATCCTAAAAAATGGCGAACCAAAACCCTAATGTTATCCTGAATGAGGAAGAGGCTGCCATTCTCAGAGCCTTTCGAGAAAAGAAGGCAGCTTCATCTTCTAAGCCCATTTCTGCCATCTCCTCTCAAAAATCCCAACCTAAAGAGAAAGCAGTAGAGAACCCTGTGGAGAAACCAGTGGAGCAACCTGAAGAGAAAATTGAGGAGCCACCAAAGGAACAGGCTGAGGAGAAAGCCATGGCCATCACTCTGGCCTCTGAATCGGCCACCAAATCCGCCTCCGAAGGTGGCTCTCATGACTCCTCGCCTGACAAATCTCTCCAAGAGCTCCTCAGCCTTGAGCCCTCACCAGTAAGCCTCAAATCCAAAACCACTTCTAACCCTGGTCCCTCTGTCGCCACTAGAATGCAATAGAGAAAGAGGAGTTCCCAAGCCATAGTTCCCTATGAAACCAAATCCTCAAAAAGAGCCAAAATCACCACCCTCTCTGCCTCCTCCTCCCTGGGTCAGGTCTCCTCCTTCTTCTCTAAGAGGAAGATCCTTAAGCCTCTCATAATCGGCAAGGAGTTCTAGACCCAAGAACTGGAAGAAGAAGATGAGGAAATGTTTGGAGAAGCCCTTGATGAGTTCCATTCTCTGCTGCAGTTTCAAGGATGGGACGAGATGCTATTTGAACCTTTCTCTGCTTCTGATGAGGTTGTCCGCTTGTTTTACCAGTCTATGAAGTTTGTGCCTGCGAAGGAAAACTCTCCCTGTAACGATGCCATTCTTATATGGAAGGGAACCAACTATCCTCTATCCGCCAACCTTATTGCATCTGCTCTAGGGATCGAGTCAAGGTCTGGGTTTGGTATTCTGCCTCAAAAGAAGGGATGGCCCAAAGGAAAAGGCTACAAATCCAAGGGAGCAGTGGTCAAGAAAATCTATGATGGCGCCTCCCCCTCATCTTTGGAGACAAAGGATCTCTCCATCGCAAACAAGTTGTTACACTTCTGGATCACCCGAAATCTGGTTCCCAGACAGGAGCACCAGAACAATGTTCTCATCACAGATGCCATCTACATGGACAAGGTGCTCTCTGGTGTTCAATTGGATCTCCCTCGCATTGTCTTAGCCCACATGCAGTTCTGCTCATTCCATGACTCCCATGCTTTACCCTTCCCTCATATCATCAAAAACATTCTCTCCAACCTTCACCAGTACCCAGTTGATCTGCCTGAGATAGTCTACAACAAGTGTCTTACCTTGGCCACAGTTCGGAAGTTAAAGACAAAGGAACAACAAGACCCCCCTTCTGAAGCTCAAGCTCAACTGCCTAAGGAAAAGGCCAGTTCCCAGGGCCCTTCTAGTTCCCACCCACAGCAACCCCCCTCTTCAGACTCCTCTGTGATCCTTCTTGCTCTGAATCGTATTGAAAAAGCTATCATGGAAGGCTCGACTGCCATACCGGTCGCCATCCATGATCAAGTAAGAGAGTTGGGGCGCATTAGTTCTGCTATCGAAAGTTTGGTGGAAGTTCTGCAGAAGGATTGGCAAGGTGCAATCAGTGCTCATTAGGCCGCGGGCCAACATGTAGGAACCAACGACAAGGTTGAAGAAGAGGAGGCCGCTACTACGTCATAGGAACGCTTGTTATGGTTCCCTGTGCTGTAACTCCACAGCGAGCTAGTAGTTTCCCTTAGGATCCTACTCCCCTCTTCTATCCCATTGTTGTCTTCCCTAGGATTGCTTTTGTTGTTATCCTTGCCGTTTGTTGTTTGTGTTATTGTCTTTTGTCGACTGTAGTTTTTGTTGGATGTTGTGTGTCTTTGAACAATGATCAGTGAAGCTTTAATGATTATCTTTAGTTTCGTTCCCATGATTGATTTGTCTTTGCCTTAAGTTTTCATTATGCCTTTTATGGGTTTGATGCAATCGCATATTTACTTGGATATCATGTTCTTAACTTGTACTTAATCTTTTCGATGATGTCAAAAGGGGGAAGAAAAGGATAGGAACCTTGAACTTTGAGACTACTGGATTAATAGGAACTCTGAACTAGTTCTACTTCTAAGGGGGAATTTAAAATCAACTCGTTCACTTGCTTAGGGGGAATTTGATACCATTGAATGTTCAAACACTAATCTGAAATGTTGTAAATCCCTTTATCTCAATATGGTCTCATAAGATTCAAAGTCCTATTATGTTGCCAGATTCCTTGTGTTTGTCATCATCAAAAATGGGGAAATTGTTAGGAAACGGAACTCTGAAACTTAGGTTCCCCTGAGAGTTCCGTTCCTCAGTTTCTCTACTTTTGAAGATGACAAATATTATGATACTAATGTTTTATCTCAAAGATGTGTTTTAAGGAACCACAAGAATTTACCAAAGGCAGGAAAGCCAAACATAACTAGGGAACCAAAGGAACAAGACAGCTGAAGGAATCCAGAGGAACCCAGGTGTGCCCAGAAATGAAGCTTGCGACATTGCGATTCCTGAGAAATCTAGGGACACACAACCTCGGACAAAAGGAGTCGAAAACGACTTGTCCAAAGCTTCCAAAATCCTGCCAAGGTCCAAGAGCTAAAGAACAAGATGCCTAGAGAACCTCTACCTCGGACAGAGACGATGAAAGCGACAGGACATGAAGACGTCGCTGTCCAGAAGACGGTTCCCAAGCGACCAACTTAGTCAACCTCGGACGAAAGCGTTTGGACAATGACATTGCAAGGATCGTCTGAGGTAGTTGACCAACCAAGAGAGATTCAGAGCTGCCTAGGTTGTTTGCACATGCCAAGAACAATGTGAATCAAGGAGAACCACACAATCTAGGGCAAGCTCAATCTGTGGGAACCCAGAGAGGATCGAGCTGCGAAGAAGCCTCTAGAAAAGGAAGAATAACCCAAGGGTTATCTTTGAGCACAAAAAACACGACTCACACTCATTAGCAAATATCTAGAGTGGACCTCCAAACAAGATCATCAAAGCAAACCGAGATCAAGAGGAACCAGTCAAGGAAGAAGAGCTGAGTGCTAAGTTCCTGTGACTGTAAGTGATAGTTCCTAGGTGCGAAAGTCTGTTTCTTGGATTGATTATTGATTGTGTTAAGTTATCTAGGATTGTCTAACTGTGTGTAAGGCAAAGGAACTGTGTGTTCGTTCCTAGGATAAGCTGTAACCAAAAGAGATAAGAAATCAAGAAGTAGACTTTGAAATCCTTTCGAAAGAAAGGTAGTGGTTTTTATCCTGGATTGCGAGTTGGCAATCAAAGGTTTCCACTATAAGGAACTCGTCATTTGTTTGATTGTTTATTTCCGCTGCGAAAGGAACTGAGAATTGATATTCTGAGTTCCTTAAATTTTTATCTAACAATCACGATCCTACAGGTAGCTTTCAGAATTTAGGCCTTACCCGCCCCGACATTGCCTACACCGTCAACCGCCTATCCCAATTCATGCAGGCTTCTACCACTGAGCACTAGGCTGCGCTTAAAAGGCTCCTACCCTACCCAGCCGGCACTGCAGATCGCGACATCCTCATCTCCCCTTCTTCAACAACAACCCTCCATGCTTTCTCCGACGCTGATTGGGCTGTCGATTGTGACAACTTCGTCTCGACCATTGGCTACGTCCTTTACCTCGGATCCACCCCGATTTCATGGAGTTCGAAGAAGCAAAAGGTCGTGGATCGCTCCTTAACAGAAGCCGAGTATCGTGCCCTAGCCGACACTACCTGCGAAGTCCTCTGGTTTCTCTCCCTCCTCAAGGAACTCAACATACAGGTTCAACAGCCGGTGCAGTATTGTGATAACATGGGGGGTTTCTTCAAATCCGGTATTCCACTATCGGATGAAACATGTTGCCATAGCATTTCACTTTGTTCGACAACATGTTCAAGAAGGAACCATTCGTGTCTCTCATGTCTCCACTCGTGATCAACTCGCGGATGTGCTAACCAAACCACTTGCTCATCCTCAGTTTGAAGCAATCGTTTCCAAGCTCGGTCTATCTCATCAATCGTCCGGCTTGAGGGGGCGTATTGCAGATACAAGTTCTCAGTAATTCTAGCATCACATTGTTCTGCATTTCCTTTGCATTCCCTTTTAATTATGCACGTCTGTTAGTGTTAGCAAAAACACTCAGTTAATGCAATTAGTGTTGTCTGTTAGTGTTTGAATTAGTAAGCTAGTAGTGGAGAGATCGCAGGTGGTTGTTAGCTAAATCTCTCCTAGTTGTTAGAATCTTTCCTTGTATATATTTGGTAGCTATTGCTCAATGAAAAGATATATAATTATCATTTTCCTTATATGGTATCAGAGCTGATCCTAATTAATCTCTTCTACAACCCAACCCTCAAAACAGACCTCAAAACCTTCCCTTCAATGGTGGCTGAATTCTCCACCACCATTCCCAACCCCGTCGATGGTGCTCGTCCGTTCATCATCGTTCACCTTCACAAGACAATCAAACTTACCTCTTCCTACCACATAACTTGGAAAAGCCAGATCCAAGCCACCTTCAATGGCTATGATGTATTCAAGTTTCTTAATGGCGATCACCCCGCTCCGCCTAAAACTACCCAAACGGACGCAAACACAACACCGAATCCGGCGTACACTTCCTGGATGCGCCAAGATCAACTGCTCTACGGCGCTATCGTTGGTACCCTCTCCAACTCGGTGGCCCCCCTGGTCACCCGTGCCAAGACTTCGAAGGACACCTAGGACATCCTTGACCGGACTTATGCCAATCCCTCAAAAGGCCACATCAACCAACTAAAAGATAAACTTCACACCATCACCAAATTTTCCCTCTCCATCTCTGACTATATGCAGTCTATTTCCAATACCTCCGATCTCCTCGCTTCCCTTGGCAAGCCAGTTGACGATGATGACCTTGTCTCCTATGTTCTCCGGGGTCTTGACGACTCGTATCAACCCGTCGTTGACGCCATTAAGGCTCTCTATCTTACTTCCTTGGCGTCGAAGTTATTCATAAACGCAATGGTTTATTTCTCTCCCAACGAAAGTATGTCCATGATGTCATGCTCAAGGCCGGAATGGACGCTACAAAGCCCGTCTCCACTCCCGTCTCCACTCCCATTTCCGCTGCCGTCCCTCTGCTCAAAGGAGTTGGTTCGCCTCTTCCATCGCTATCACATTACCGATGCCTAGTTGGTAGCTTTCAGTACTTGGGCCTTACCCGCCCCGACGTTGCCTACACCGTCAACCGCCTATACCAATTCATGCAGGCTCCTACCACTCAACACTGGGCTGCGCTTAAAAGGCTCCTACGCTACCTAGCCGGCACTGCAGATTGCGACATCCTCATCTCCCCTTCTTCAACAACAACCCTCCATGCTTTCTCCGACGCTGATTGGGCTGGCGATCGTGATGATTTCATCTCGACCACTGGCTACGTCCTTTACCTCGGATCCACCCCGATTTCATGGAGTTCGAAGAAGCAAAATCTCATGGCTCACTCCTCAACAGAAGCCGAGTATTGTGCCCTAGCTGACACTACCTGCGAAATCCTCTGGGTTCTCTCCCTCCTCAAGGAACTCAACATACAGGTTCAACAGACGGTGCAGTATTGTGATAACATGGGGGCGACATTTCTTTCTTCAAATCCGGTATTCCACTCTCGGATGAAACATGTTGCCATAGCCTTTCACTTTGTTCGACATCATGTTCAAGAAGGAACCATTCGTGTCTCTCATGTCTCCACTCGTGATCAACTCGCGGATGTTCTAACCAAACCACTTGCTCGTCCTCATTTTGAAGCAATCGTTTCCAAGCTCGGTCTATCTCATCGATCGTCCGGCTTGAGAGGGCGTATTGCAGATACAAGTTCTCAGTAATTCTAGCACCACATTGTTCTGCATTTCCTTTGTATTATCTTTTAATTATGCACGTCTGTTAGTGTTAGCAAACCCACTCAGTTAATGCAACTACTGCTGTCTGTTAGTGTTTGAATTAGTAAGCTAGTAGTGGAGAGATCGTAGGTGGTTGTTAGCTAAATCTCTCCTAGTTGTTAGAATCTTTCCTTGTATATATTTGGTAGCTACTGCTCAATGAAAAGATATCTAATTGTCATTTTCCTTATATATGGTATCAGAGCTGATCCTAATTAATATCTTCTACAACCCAACCCTCAAAACAGACCTCAAAACCTTCCCTTCAATGGCGGCTGAATTCTCTACCACCATTGCCAACCCCGTCGATGGTGCTCGTCCGTTCATCATCGTTCACCTTCACAACACAATGAAACTTACCTCTTCCAACTACATAATTTGGAAAAGCCACTTCTAAGCCACCCTCAATGGCTATGATCTATTCGAGTTTCTTAATGGCGATCACCCCGTGCGCCTAAAACTACCCAAACCGACGCAAACACAACACCGAATCCGGCGGACACTTCTTGAATGCGCCAAGACCAGCTGCTCTACGACGTTCTCGTCGATACCCTCTCCAACTCGGTCGCCCCCCTGGTCACCCGTGCCAAGACTTTGAAGGACGCTTGGGACATTCTTGCCCGGACTTATGCCAATCCCTCAAAAGGCCACCTCAACCAACTCAAAGATAAACTTCGCACCATCACCAAATCATCCCTCTCCATCTCTGACTATATGAAGTCTATTTCCTATACCGCCGATCTCCTCGCTTCCCTTGGGAACCCAGTTGACGACGATGACCTTGTCTCCTAGGTTCTCTGGGGTCTTGACGATTCGTATCAACCCGTCGTTGACGCCATTAAGGCTCTCTATCTTACTTCCTTGGCGTCTAAGTTATTCCTAAACGCAATGGTTTATTTCTCTCCCAATGAAAGTATGTCCATGATGTCCTGCTCAAGGCCGGAATGGACGCCACAAAGCCCATCTCCACTCCCATTTCCGCTGCCGTCCCTCTGCTCAAAGGAGTTGGTCCCCCTCTTCCATCGCCATCAGATTACCGGTGCCTAGTTGGTAGCTTGCAGTACTTGGGCCTTACCCTCCCCGACGTTGGCTACACCGTCAACCGCCTATCCCAATTCATGCAGGCTCCTACCACTGAACATTGGGCTGCGCTTAAAAGGCTCCTACGCTACCTAGCCTGCACTGCAGATCGTGGCATCCTCATCTCCCCTTCTTCAACAACAACCCTCCATGCTTTCTCCGATGCTAATTGGGATTGCGATAGTGACGACTTCGTCTTGACCACTGGCTATGTCCTTTACCTCGGATCCACCCCGATTTCATGGAGTTCGAATAAGCAAAAGGCCGTGGCTCGCTCCTCAACAGAAGCCGAGTATCGTGCCCTAGCTGACACTACGTGCAAAGTCCTCCGGGTTCTCTCCCTCCTCAAGGAACTCAACATATAGGTTCAACAGCCGGTGCAGTATTGTGATAACATGGGGGCGACATTTCTTTCTTTAAATCCGGTATTCCACTCTCGGATGAAACATGTTGCCATAGCATTTCACTTTGTTTGACATCATGTTCAAGAAGGAACTATTCGTGTCTCTCATGTCTCCACTCGTGATCAACTCACGGATGTTCTAACCAAACGACTTGCTCGTCCTCAGTTTGAAGCAATCGTTTCCAAGCTCGGTCTATCTCATCGATCGTCCGGCTTGAGGGGGCGTATTGCAGATAAAAGTTCTCAGTAATTCTAGCACCATATTGTTCTGGATTTCCTTTGTATTATCTTTTAGTTATGCACGTCTGTTAGTGTTAGCAAACCCACTCAGTTAATGCAATTAGTGCTGTCTGTTAGTGTTTGAATTAGTAAGCTAGTAGTGGAGAGATCGTAGGTGGTTGTTAGATGAATCTCTCCTAGTTGTTAGACTCTTTCCTTGTATATATTTGGTATCTAATGCTCAATGAAAAGATATCCAATTATCTTTTTCTTTATATGGTATCAGAGCTGATCCTAATTAATCTCTTCTACAACCCAACCCTCAAAACAGACCTCAAAACCTTCCCTTCAATGGCGGCTGAATTCTCCACCACCATTGCCAACCACGTCGATGGTGCTCGTCTGTTCATCATCGTTCACCTTCACAACACAATGAAACTTACCTCTTCCAACTACATAACTTGGAAAGGCCAGATCCAAGCCACCCTCAATGGCTATGATCTATTCAAGTTTCTTAATGGCGATCACCCCGCTCTGCCTAAAACTACCCAAACCAACGCAAACACAACACCGAATCCGGCGTACACTTCCTGGATGCGCCAACACCAGCTGCTCTATGGCGCTCTCGTCGATACCCTCTCCAACTCGGTGGCCTCCCTGGTCACCCGTGCCAAGACTTTGAAGGACGCCTGGGACATCCTTGCCCGGACTTATGCCAATCCCTCAAAAGGCCACATCAAGCAACTCAAAGATAAACTTCGCACCATCACTAAATTATCCCTCTCCATCTCTGCCTATATACAGTCTATTTCCAATACCGTCGATCTCCTCGCTTCCGTTGACAAGCCAGTTGACGACGATGACCATGTCTTCTATGTTCTCCGGGGTCTTGACGACTCGTATTAACCCGTCGTTGAGGCCATTAAGGCTCTCTATCTTACTTCCTTGGCGTCGACGTTATTCCTCAACGCAATGGTTTGTTTCTCTCCCAACGAAAGTATGTCCATGATGTCCTGATCAGTGCCGGAATGGACGCCACAAAGCCCGTCTCCACTCCCATTTCCACTGTCGTCCCTCAGCTCAAAGGAGTTGGTCCACCACTTCCATCACCGTCAGATTATTGGTGCCTAGTTGGTAGCTTGCAGTACTTGGGCCTTACCCGCCCCGACGTTGCCTACACCATCAACCGCTTATCCCAATTCATGCAGGCTCCTACCATTGAACAATGGGCTGTGCTTAAAAGGCTCCTACGCTACCTAGTCGGCATTGCAGATCGCGGTATCCTCATCTCTCCTTCTTCAACAACAGCCCTCCATGTTTTCTCCGACGCTGATTGGGCTGGCGATCGGGACGACTTCGTCTCGACCACTGGCTACGTCCTTTACCTTGGATCCACCCCAATTTCATGGAGTTCGAAGAAGCAAAAGGCCGTGGCTCGCTCCTTAACAGAAGCCGAGTATCATGCCCTAGCCGACACTACCTGTGAAGTCCTCTAGGTTCTCTCCCTCCTCAAGGAACTCTACATACAGCTTCAACAGCCGGTGTAATATTGTGATAACATGGGGGCGACATTTCTTTCTTCAAATCCGGTATTCCACTCTCGGATGAAACATGTTTCCATAGCATTTCACTTTGTTCGACAACATGTTCAAGAAGGAACCATTCGTGTCTCTCATGTCTCCACTCGTGATCAACTCGCGGATGTTCTAACCAAACCACTTGCTCATCCTCAGTTTGAAGAAATCGTTTCCAAGCTCGGTCTATCTAATCGATCGTCCGGCTTAGGGGGGGCGTATTGCAGATACAAGTTCTCAGTAATTCTAGAACCACAATGTTATGCATTTCCTTTGTATTATCTTTTAATTGTGCACGTATGTTAGTGTTAGCAAACCCACTCAGTGAATGCAATTAGTGTTGTCCTTTAGTGTTTGAATTAGTAAGCTAGTAGTGGAGAGATCGTAGGTGGTTGTTATCTGAATCTGTCCTAGTTGTTAGACTCTTTCCTTGTATATATTTGGTAGCTACTGCTCAATGAAAAGATATCCAAATATCATTTTCCTTATATGGTATCAGAGCTGATCCTAATTAATCTCTTCTACAACCCAACCCTCAAAACAGACCTCAAAACCTTCCCTTCAATGGAGGCTGAATTCTCCACCACCATTGCCAACCCCGTCGATGGTGCTCGTCCGTTCATCATCGTTCACCTTCACAACACAATCAAACTTACCTCTTCCAACTACATAACTTGGAAAAGCCAGATGCAAGCCACCCTCAATGGCTATGATCTATTCAAGTTTCTTAATGAAGATAACCCTGCTCCGCCTAAAACTACCCAAACCGACGCAAACACAACACCGAATCCGACGTACACTTCCTGAATGCGCCAAGACCAGCTGCTCTACGACGTTATCGTCGGTACCCTCTCCCACTCGATGGCCCCCCTGGTCACCCGTGCCAAGACTTCGAAGGACGCCTGGGACATCCTTGCCCGGACTTATGCCAATCCCTCAAAAGGCCACATCAACCAACTCAAAGATAAACTTCGCACCATCCCCAAATCTCCCCTCTCCATCTCTGACTATATGCAGTCTATTTCCAATACCGTTGATCTCCTCGCTTCCCTTGGCATGCCAGTTGACGACGATGACCTTGTCTCCTATGTTCTCCGGGGTCTTGACGACTCGTATCAACCCGTCGTTGACGCCATTAAGGCTCTCTATCTTACTTCCTTGGCGTCGAAGTTATTCCTCAACGCAATGGTTTGTTTCTCTCCGAATGAAAGTATGTCCATGATGTCCTGCTCAATGCCGGAATGGATGCCACAAAGCCCGTCTCCACTCCTATTTCCACTGTCGTCCCTCTGCTCAAAGGAGTTGGTCTGCCTCTTCCATCGCCGTCAGATTACCGGTGCCTAGTTGGTAGCTTGCAGTACTTGGGCCTTACCCGCCCTGACGTTGCCAACACCGTCAACCGCCTATCCCAATTCATGCAGGCTCCTATCACTGAACAATGGGCTGCGCTTAAAAGGCTCCTATGCTACCTAGCCGGCACTGTAGATCGGGGCATCCTCATCTCTCCTTCTTCAACAACAACCCTCCATGCTTTCTTCGACGCTGATTGGGCTGGCGATCGTGATGACTTCGTCTCGACCACTGGCTACGTGCTTTACCTCGGATCCACCCCGATTTCATGGAGTTCGAAGAAGCAAAAGGCCGTGGCTCGCTCCTCAATAGAAGCCGAGTATCGTGCCCTAGTGATAACAACAATTTGTCGTGCTAATTACTGATATGCAAGTAATCCAAACAAACCTTAAACCGTAGTCCTAAGTAAGTAAGGGTCGAGTCCACAGGGAGACAGATTCTATCTTTATATGCAATTTCTATGTCAATCTTAAGTAACCAGAGGTTTTTTTTTGTATGTTTTAGAATCACTAAGCATGCAAAAGCAAACAAACGAAAGGTGATTGAATTCAGTTATTGGGGAAATAGCTCAGTCAAACAAATATCCACTATTCGTATGATAAGTTGATCCTAGATAATCATTTAATATCTCATGCAATGGAAATTTCTATTCCTTTTCTAAAGTAACTACAAGCACAACCAAATACTTATAGCACTAACTAGTTAAACAACCATGAAACCATCAAGATTCAGTTTAACAGCAACATTAAGGATAGGAATATAATTAGGATACACTATAGCATAAACAACCAGCTTTTATACTAGAACGTAAATCAGTTCTCTTCTGCATAAGACTAGCATAACCAGTTACTAGTACGATGCAGTTGCTACTCCGATAAAGATATGCTCAACCAGTAACAATCTAAATCTAGCAATCAATCAATAGAGACAATACCTAGTTGCGCAGGCTAGAAACTATCATTATTAATCATAAGCAATTCAAGCAAGAGAATAGATAAGATCCATGCGATAGATAAGGAACGAAAATCTCACAACTAAATCAAGATGAAAGCTTCAGTTGTCTGACTAAGCCAGGAAGGCTTAGTTCTCCATAACAAAGTACGTAGAATAGAGAAAAGATGAAAAACGATGATAAGGGAGGCCAAGCTCCCTTCTAACCCTAAATACTAAAAGGAAATAAGTCTCTAAAGATAAATTAAAATGAAATTACATAAAAATACTTAATAATAATAAAATAAGTAAATAAGGAAATTAAACTCGGATTCACTTCCGACAGCGGCGACGGTCGCCGCCAGAACACTTGTTGAGATTTCTTAGATTCAGCTCCTGCGACACGTCCGTAAAAATGCCATAACTTTTGATTCCCAACTCGGATTGCGCTCATATGTTGAGGACTTGCGGTAGACTTCAAGAGATAACTCCACGAATTGGAATCACTCAATTTGGACGTCTGAGTAAAGAGAACGAATCAATTGAATTCAGCACATTGTTCTTCTACTCTGGTGTGGACTCTCTCCTTGGTTCTTCTTCGTCTCCTCAGTGGTCAACTCCTCATCCTCTGGATATCTTCAATTTCCTTCTCCAGACCACCAAATCCACACTTCTCCTCTCTAACTCCATAATCCACAGTTGTGCACTAAATCCATCCAAATAGCACATCAAACCTGGTAACAACCCCTACAAATGCACTACAAAATAGTGCCGATCACCTAGCCGACACTACCTGCGAAGTCCTCTGGGTTCTATCCCTCCTCAAGGAACTCAACATATAGGTTCAACAGCCGGTGCAGTATTGTGATAACATATGGGCGACATTTCTTTCTTCAAATCCGGTATTCCACTCTCGGATGAAACATGTTGCCATAGCATTTCACTTTGTTCGACAACATGTTCAAGAAGGAACCATTCGTGTCTCTCATGTCTCCACTCGTGATCAACTCGCGGATGTTCTAACCAAACCACTTGCTCGTCCTCAGTTTGAAGCAATCGTTTCCTAGCTCGGTCTAGCTCATCGATCGTCCGACTTGAGGGGGCGTATTGCAGATACAAGTTCTCAGTAATTCTAGCACCACATTGTTCCGCATTTCCTTTGTATTCTCTTCTAATTATGCACATCTGTTAGTGTTAGCAAATCCACTAAGTTAATGCAATTAGTGCTGTCTGTTAGTGTTTGAATTAGTAAGCTAGTAGTGGAGAGATCGTAGGTGGTTGTTAGCTGAATCTCTCCTAGTTGTTAGAATCTTTCCTTGTATATATTTGGTAGCTACTGCTCAATGAAAAGATATCCAATTATCATTTTCCTTATATGGTATCAGAGCTGATCCTAAATAATCTCTTCTACAACCCAACTCTTAAAACAAACCTCAAAACCTTCCCTTCAATGGCGGCTGAATTCTCCACCACCATTGCCAACCCCGTCGATGGTGCTCGTCCGTTCATCATCGTTCACCTTCACAACACAATCAAACTTACCTCTTCCAACTATATAACTTGGAAAAGCTAGATCCAAGCCACACTCAATGTCTATGATCTATTCATGTTTCTTAATGGCGATCACCCTGCTCCGCCTAAAACTACCCAAACCGACGCAAACACAACACCGAATCCGGCCTACACTTCCTGAATGCGCCAAGACCAGCTTCTCTACGGCGCTCTCGTCGGTACCCTCTCCAACTCGGTGGCCCCCCGGTCACCTGTGCCAAGAGTTCGAAGGACGCCTGGGACATTCTTGCCCGAACTTATGGCAATCCCTCAAAAGGCCACATCAACCAACTCAAAGATAAACTTCGCACCATCACCAAATCATCCCTCTCCATCTCTGACTATATGCAATCTATTTCCAATACCGCCGATCTCCTCGCTTCCCTTGGCAAGCCAGTTGACGACGATGACCTTGTCTCCTACGTTCTCCGGGGTCTTGACGACTCGTGTCAACCCGTCGTTGATGCCATTAAGGCTCTCTATCTTACTTCCTTGGCATCGAAGTTATTCCTCAACGCAATGGTTTGTTTCTCTCCAAATGAAAGTATGTCCATGATGTCCTGCTCAATGCCGGAATGGATGCTACAAAGCCCGTTTCCACTCCCATTTCCGCTGTCGTCCCTCTGCTCAAAGGAGTTGGTCCGCCTCTTCCATCGCCGTCAGATTACCGGTGCCTAGTTGGTAGCTTGTAGTACTTTTGCCTTTCCCGCCCCGACGTTGCCTACACTGTCAACCGCCTATCCCAATTCATGCAGGCTCCTACCACTGAACAATGGGCTGCACTTAAAAGGCTCCTACGCTACCTAGCCGGCACTGCAGATCGCGGCATCCTCATCTCTCCTTCTTCAACAACAACCCTACATGCTTTCTCCGACGCTGATTGGGCTGGCGATTGTGATGACTTTTTCTCGACCACTAGCTACGTGGTTTACCTCGGATCCACCCCAATTTCATTGAGTTCGAAGAAGCAAAAGGTCGTGTCTTGCTCCTCAACAGAAGCCGAGTATCGTGCGCTAGCCGACACTACCTGTGAAGTCCTCTAGGTTCTATCCCTCCTCAAGGAACTCAACATATAGGTTCAACAGCCGGTGCAGTATTGGAACAACATGTGGGCGACATTTCTTTCTTCAAATCCGGTATTCCACTCTCGGATGAAACATGTTGCCATAGCATTTCACTTTGTTCAAAAACATGTTCAAGAAGGAACCATTCGTGTCTCTCATATCTTCACTCGTGATCAAATCGCGGATGTTCTAACCAAACCACTAGCTCGTCCTCAGTTTGAAGCAATCGTTTCCTAGCTCGGTCTATCTCATCGATTGTCCGACTTGAGGGGGTGTATTGCAGATACAAGTTCTCAGTAATTCTAGCACCACATTGTTCTGCATTTCCTTTGTATTCTCTTTTAATTATGCACGTCTGTTAGTGTTAGCAAACCCACTCAGTTAATGCAATTAGTGCTGTTTATTAGTGTTTGAATTAGTAAGCTAGTAGTGGAGAGATCGTAGGTGGTTGTTAGCTGAATCTCTCCTAGTTGTTAGAATCTTTCCTTGTATATATTTGGTAGCTACTGCTCAATGAAAAGATATCTAATTATCATTTTCCTTATATGGTATCAGAGCTGATTCTAATTAATCTCTTCTATAACCCAACCCTGAAAACAGACCTCAAAACCTTCCCTTCAATGGCGGCTGAATTCTCCACCACCATTGCCAACCCCGTCGATGGTGCTCGTCCGTTCATCATCGTTCACCTTCACAACACAATCAAACTTACCTCTTCCAACTACATAACTTGGAAAAGCCAGATCCAAGTCACCCTCAATGGCTATGATCTATTCAAGTTTCTTAATGGCGATCACCCCGCTCTGCCTAAAACTACCCAAACCGACACAAACACAACACCGAATCCGACATACACTTCCAGGATGCGCCAAGACCAACTGCTCTACGGCGCTCTCGTCGGTACCCTCTCCAACTGGGTGCCCCCCCTGGTCACCCGTGCCGAGACTTCAAAGGACGCTTGGGACATCCTTGCCCGGGCTTATGCCAATCCCTCAAAATACCACATCAACCAACTCAAAGATAAACTTCGCACCATCACCAAATCTTCCCTCTCCATCTCTGACTATATGCAGTCTATTTCCAATACCTCCGATCTCTTCGCTATCCTTGGCAAGCCAGTTGACGACGATGACCTTGTCTCCTATGTTCTCCGGGGTCTTGACGACTCGTATCAACCCGTCGTTGACGCCATTAAGGCTCTCTATCTTACTTCCTTGGCGTCGAAGTTATTTCTAAATGCAATGGTTTAATTCTCTCCCAACGAAAGTATGTCCATGATGTCCTGCTCAAGGCCGGAATGGACGTCACAAAGCCTGTCTCCACTCCCATTTCCGTTGCCGTCCCTCTGCTCAAAGGAGTTGGTCCGCCTCTTCCATCTCCATCACATTACCGTTGCCTAGTTGGTAGCTTGCAGTACTTGGGCCTTACCCACCCCGACGTTGCCTACACCGTCAACCGCCTATCCCAATTCATGCAGGCTCCTACCATTGAACACTGGGCTGCGCTTAAAAGGCTCCTACGATCCCTAGCCGGCACTGCAGATCGTGGCATCCTCATCTCCCCTTCTTCAACAACAACCCTCCATGCTTTCTCCGACGCTGATTGGGCTGGCGATCGTGATTACTTTACCTCTACCACTGGCTACGTTCCTTTACCTCGGATCCACCCCGATTTCATGGAGTTCGAAGAAGCAAAAGGCCGTGGCTCGCTCCTCAATAGAAGCCGATTATCGTGCCCTAGCCGACACTACCTACGTAGTCCTCTGGGTTCTCTCCCTCCTCAAGGAACTCAATATACAAGTTCAACAGCCGGTGCAGTATTGTGATTTCATAGGGGCGACATTTCTTTTTTCAAATCCGGTATTCCACTCTCGGATGAAACATGTTGCATTGCATTTCACTTTGTTCGACATCATGTTCAAGAAGGAACCATTCGTGTCTCTCATGTCTCCACTCGCGATCAACTCGTGGATGTTCTAACCAAACCACTTGTTGAATTCCTTATGTTTTAATAGTGACAAACATTCAACTAATCTGGGTACTAAGTGTTTCAGGAACAAAGACAGTTGTCTCAGGGAACCATTGCAGCGAAGGATCGAAGAGGGAACAAAGCTCTGTTCATGTGCTTTGTTACCTCTGAAGGACCAACAGCATCGAACAAAATCGAAGCTGCGAATGGAAAGAAGAATCCAGCGTGCCATTTATGGAAACAAATCAAACGCAGAATCATGCACGCGGTCAAGGATGAATGACTTCGTTTCCAAGGATCAAGCCGATTTGAGAAGATATGGAGAGAGAAGCCCGATTGTGTTATCTTAGGAAAACCTTCCTAAGATAAGATAATTGGAGAGAGAGTACTCTATCTTATCCAAATATATTAATTTACGGAATCCTTCCTTCAAATTAATATAGACGGCTGGGATATTATTCCCTCTACAAAATCATATCTTCTTGTTGCCTTATTTGGATAAATCTTATCTTGTTACATTTAGGGTTTGCCGAGTTGTATTTAATAGAGGTGTGGATTCATTTCTATGTAACGACGATGACGGAAAATAGAGAGAACGAAAAGAAGAAAGAAAAGAAGAAAGAAAAGAAGTGAGGTGTGTGTAAGTCTTTGAGGGTTGAGTTTGATTCATCGTTGTAGAAGATGTTTCGAGTCTAGCTGGTTGTTTAGATGTCGAAGTCCAGGATACAAGTGTAATCAAGCAAGAAATCAATAAGACAAGTACACGCTTTAAAATCCTCTCAAGCGAAAGCTTGAAGGTAGTGGTTTTTCCTTGAGAAGCTAGTTTTGCTAATCAGGGTTTCCACTATATATCGTGAGTTCGTTCGTTATCTTTCCTGCTATATTTATCCGCTGCAACTTCTGTGGGAACAAAGACTTTGTTCCCGCAGACGTAACTCTAACGATCCAACAATTGGTATCAAAGCCTGGTGCTCTAGATTGTTTGTTTTAGTTACAGATTCTGCAGGAAAGATGTCGTTAGGAAATGCCTTGGATAGAGATTCTCAAGAAGGTGATGTAGATGTGGCTCTCATCACTCAAGACATGAAGAAGATATGGTCTCGAAGCAAAGGCACTAAAGGTTCGGTCATGGTTCACAATGACATGAAGAAGTTTGTCGGCTCTCACTGCTATGACAACGGAAACTTCGCAAAAAGGTGCCTCAACAAAGCGGCATGTTCTTCTCAGGTCTTCAACGAGGAACAAACGAGGATTGCGAAGTGGGGTGACTGCAGCTCAGATGATGAAGCATCTCCTCTCTCAAAGGATATCTGCTTGATGAGCTCAAAATGTCACAACGTATCAGAAGGTGGTTCTCATAAATCCGAGGAGGAAGCAATGAAAGGCTCTTGGCACCTTGACAGTGCATGTTCAAGTCACATGATAGGGAACAGTGAATGGTTCACTTCTCTTCAGCCAGCCTCAGGGGCATCGATAACTTTTGGAAACAAGAGTAAGGGTGAGGTTTGTGGTATCGGTATGGTAAGACTCTCTAAACACATCACTGTGAATAATGTGAATCTAGTGAATAATCTCAAGTTTGATCTGTTTAGTGTGGCTCAACTATGTCAAAACAGAAAAAATAGGGTAGTCTTTACCACTGATGATTGTCATGTTGAGTGTCTAAGTACAGGTAAAATCTTACTCAAAGGGATCTGCGACAACAATGTCTATAAGGTCGACTCTGCTTTCATCCCTGACAAGGACCTATGTCTGTCGTCTATTGCTGAGACGACAGACTTGTGGCACAAACGCTTTGGACATGCTAGCCTTCAACTCCTATCCAAACTTCATAGACAAGAGTTGGTGAATGGCCTTCCCAAGGTTGAAGCAATGAGAAGTGACGTGTGTGACGCATGCATTAAAGGAAAACAAGTGAGGTCTTCCTTCAAGTCAAAAAGGGATGTAAGTACAACACGTCCTCTGGAATTAGTCCACATGGATCTTTGTGGGCCTATGCTCACGAAGAGTCATGGGGGAAATGTATATGTCTTTGTTATTGTTGATGACTATTCCAGGTACACATGGACTCTATTTATCTCCACAAAGGATGAAGTGTTCGCGGAGTTTGAGTCCTGGCTTAAGGCAACCGAAATGAGCACTGGACATTCCTTGGGGTCTATTCGCACTGATCATGGAACTGAATTCGAGAACTCTCAGTTCCTATCCCTCTGTAGGAACAGAGGTATCAACCACAACTTCTCTGCTCCCAAGACCCCACAGCAAAACGGTGTTGTTGAAAGAAAGAACAGAACTCTGGAAGACATGACGCGTACTCTTCTCATCTCAAGTGGTCTTCCAAGGAGTTTCTGGGCCGAAGCCTTGAATGCTGCGTGCTACGTTCTGAATAGAGCAACCATCCGTCCTCTTCTGAACAAAACTGCCTATGAGCTTCTGAAGGGAAGGAAACCTAATGTGTCTCATTTGCGCACATTTGGTTGCAAGTGCTTTGTCCACAACAACGGGAAAGATTCTCTTGGGAAGTTTGATCCCAGAAGTGATGAAGGAACTTTTGTAGGATATTCACAGTAAAGCAAGGCCTACAAATTCTTCAACAAGAGAACCAGAAAGGTAGAGGAAAGCGTTCATGTTGTATTTGATGAAACTGTTATGGCTGGTAACAATGTGCAGGAACTATCAGGCAACATCGAGCTTTCCGAAGATGATTTCTTTCAGCTTGTAGATAGCAATGTCAGCGGTGGGACCTCTGAAGATCAAGAAACTCAAAATGATCCCTCTACACCAAGAACTCCCAATTCCGCCAACTCAGGGGGCAATGAAGAAAATGCTTACCTCCCTGATGTATCTCAGGCACCTCAGGGGGAACAAAGCCCAAGTCACGGCACAACGAAGCCCTCTGAGGACTGCCCTTCTGCTGAAGGAACGAAGGATGTCAATCCTAATGCTAATGGCACAGGAGGTGAAGGCTCAAGTGCTGGGAATGCTGATTCAGAGGAATTCGACATCAACAATCTCCAAGTTCCCAACTACCAGCAAAAGTGGGCTCATCCAGTCAAGCTAATCGTCACTGACTATAGAAATGGAGCACCTCAGAGCACTCGTTCCTCCCTACAAAATTTTTGTGCTTTCATTGCTTTTCTCTCTTTGCAAGAACCCAAAACTGTAGGAGAAGCATTGAAGGATCCTGACTGGATAAACGCCATGCAAGAGGAACTTCACCAGTTCGAAAGAAACAAGGTTTGGCGGTTAGTTCCTCGTCCAAGGAACAGAACAGTGATCGGAACCAAGTGGGTGTTCAGAAACAAGTTGGATGATCAAGGTCATGTCACAAGGAACAAAGCTAGGCTGGTGGTGAAAGGTTACAACCAGCAGGAAGGCATCGACTATGATGAGACCTTTGCTCCTGTTGCCAGGTTAGAAGCAATAAGACTCCTAATTGCGTATTCTTCTTTCCATGGGTTCAAGCTGCAACAGATGGATGTCAAGACTGCCTTCTTGAATGGAGTTCTTAAGGAGGAAGTCTACGTGGAGCAAACACCCGGCTTTGAGGACACCACTCAACCTGACCATGTCTACATTCTAGACAAAGCTCTGTATGGTCTCAAGCAAGCCCCGAGGGCCTGGTATGAAAGGCTCTCACAGTTCCTTCTGACACACGGATACGTTCGAGGAAAGGTCGATAAGACTCTGTTCCTTCTGAAGGAAGGGAAGCATATTCTGGTGGTCCAAGTCTATGTGGATGATATCATCTTTGGATCCACTGATGATAAACTGGTTCAGAAATTCTCTAAGCTGATGGCCAGTGAATTCGAGATGAGCATGGTTGGAGAACTCAAGTTCTTCCTAGGTCTACAAGTCTCTCAGGGAGATGAGGGAACCAAAGTGCACCAACAGAAGTATCTCAGGGAGTGCGTCAAAAAGTTTGGTATGAATGATGCGAAACCCTTCACCACTCCCATATCTCCAAACAATCCAATGGGAAAATACGAACATGAGCAAGGAATTGATCCATCTCTCTACCGAGGAATAATAGGTTCGCTTCTATATCTCACTGCCAGTAGGCCTGATATTATGTATAGTGTATGTCTTTGTGCTCGTTTTCAGGCCGATCCCAAAGAGACACATCTCAAAGCAGTGAAGAGGATCCTGAGATATTTGAAGGGAACAGATGATCTTTATCTGTGGTATCCAAGGGGAGGAAGCCTTGATCTTGTCGGATACACAGATGCTGACTTCACAGGGAACAAAGTGGACAAAAAATCTATCTCTGGAATGGCTCAGTTCCTTGGGTCGTGTCTGGTTTCCTGGGGTTAAAGAAGCAGAACTCCGTGGCTCTCTCCACTGCGGAAGCTGAATACATAGCCGCTGCTGCTTGTTGCACTCAACTCTTATGGCTCAAACAACAACTCAGCGACTACGGTATTCTTCTAAACTCCATTCCCATTCTCTGTGACAATACAAGTGCCATAAATATCTCCAAGAATCCGGTGCAACACTCACGTACCAAGCACATCGAGATAAGACATCACTTCTTACATGACTGTGTGGAGAAAGGGTTGGTGACAATGGACTTCTATGGAACTAAGGATCAAATCGCCGACATCTTCACCAATGCACTAAACAGGGAACCATTCGAACAGTTTCGTATGGAACTAGGTATGATCTCTCTAAACTGACTGTCTACATGTTGTGTTCCCTCGATGATTGACTAATATTACATGGTAAAGTGTGAAGGATGAAACATCATGTCCCGGTCTGCATTTATTCTCTTGATCACTAGTTGAATGACCTGCCTAGATTCATGCTAATATTTCACTCATGTGCAACATTTCATGCATGCTCTCTATGCTATCTTGCTAATACATGAATCAGATTTCCTTCGGCCCAAAAGAGTCAACTTGATGCATTAATCCCTCATTATAAGCCCAAATGATTGTTGACTCTACAACTTACCTTAGCCATCATGTTTGATGCTTCCTATGAGCCCCTCTAATCATTCACATCTGGGAGCCTCTCATTCATGATTACACATTATTAAAAAAATTCATATATGGTTTGTGTGATGCTCTTTGCACCCTCTCTGGTAACATTAGCCCCGCATCACATTCTTCTACTTTTTCGGAAAGTCGAGATTACGAATTATCGCCACTGTGGTCTGTGGATAGGGTTCGACAGGTATGTGTGTGATGTTGGCTTACAACTGCCTAAGGAAGGTTCGTGCTCGAAAGCTAATGTTACGCGTGAGAGGTAGTGGGATCTGAATGAATCCCTGGTGAAAGAAGGCAAGCTGAAGTTTGTGATGTTCAAAAAAAAAAAAAAAAAAAATTGAACATCACAAGACACACAAAGAAGGGAAAAGACAACACTACAGATTCACTCCTCTACAAGTTGAGGCTATGGTGGTTGCTGACGCCAATGAGGAAGCAACAACTCTGAGTGGGAACAAAAGATGAATTCCATTGCTAATCATACTTCTGCTCTAGCTGATGGCCCCAGTGGTTCTTAATTCGTACTTCTCTGGCTAACCCACACCTCTTTTGTTCCCTAGCACATCTACTCCTCTCTTTTCGTACTTCCTTGTCTCTGATTCTTGTGTTTGCACTGACTGGCATGTTGATCATGAATGTTATCCTTGCATATCATGTTGTCGTCTTAACATGCTGTCTGCGTTCGTGTGTTTCAATCTACTGCGATTGAGAATGATGTTCATCTGGCTGTTATCTTTCATCTCTAACTCTTCACTGTGTTTTTGATGATGCCAAAAGGGGAAAAATGACAGGTAGCTTTGGTTGAGGGGAACAGCACATGGTTTCATATGTTGCTGTGTTGAGGGGGAACTATTATGGTCTTGTATGGAGAACCTTTCCCCATACAACTGTCTTTATCTCGTATGTATATGATTTATTGTCAAGGATGTTTGTCACCATCAAAAAGGGGGAATTTGTTGAATTCCTTAGGTTTTGATAGTGACAAACATTCAACTAATCTGGGTACTAAGTGTTTCAGGAACAAAGACAGTTGTCTCAGGGAACCATTACAGCGAAGGATCGAAGAGGGAATAAAGCTCTGTTCATGTGCTTTGTTACCTCTGAAGGACCAACAGCGTCGAACAAAATCGAAGCTGCGAATGGAAAGAAGAATCCATCGTGCCATTTATGGAAACAAATCAAACGCAGAATCATGCACGCGGTCAAGGATGAATGACTTCGGCTCCAAGGATCAAGCCGATTTGAGAAGATATGGAGAGAGAAGCCCGATTGTGTTATCTTAAGAAAACCTTCCTAAGATAAGATAATTGGAGAGAGAGTACTCTATCTTATCCAAATATATTAATTTACGGAATCCTTCCTTCAAATTAATATAGACGGCTGGGATATTATTCCCTCTACAAAATCATATCTTCTTGTTGCCTTATTTGGATAAATCTTATCTTGTTACATTTAGGGTTTGCCGAGTTGTATTTAATAGAGGTGTGGATTCATTTCTATGTAACGACGACGACGGAAAATACAGAGAACGAAAAGAAGAAAGAAAAGAAGTGAGGTGTGTGTAAGTCTTTGAGGGTTGAGTTTGATTCATCGTTGTAGAAGAGGTTTCGAGTCTAGCTGGTTGTTTAGATGTCGAAGTCCAGGATACAAGTGTAATCAAGTAAGAAATCAATAAGACAAGTACACACTTCAAAATCCTCTCAAGCGAAAGCTTGAAGGTAGTGGTTTTTCCTTGAGAAGCTAGTTTTGCTAATCAGGGTTTCCACTATATATCGTGAGTTCGTTCGTTATCTTTCCTGCTATATTTATCCGCTGCAACTTCTGTGGGAACAAAGACTTTGTTCCCGCAGATGTAACTCTAACGATCCAACACCACTTGCTCGTCCTCAGTTTGAAGCAATCGTTTCCAAGCTCGGTCTATCTCATCGATCCTCCGGCTTGAGGGGGCGTATTGCAGATACAAGTTCTCAGTAATTCTAGCACCACATTGTTCTGCATTTCCTTTGTATTCTCTTTTAATTATGCACGTCTGTTAGTGTTAGCAAACCCACTCAGTTAATGCAATTAGTGTTGTCTGTTAGTGTTTGAATTAGTAAGCTAGTAGTGGAGAGATCGTAGGTGGTTGTTAGCTGAATCTCTCCTAGTTGTTAGAATATTTCCTTGTATATATTTGGTAGCTACTGCTCAATGAAAAGATATCCAATTATCATTTTCCTTATATGGTATCAGAGCTGATCCTAATTAATCTCTTCTACAACCCAACCCTCAAAACAGACCTAAAAACCTTCCCTTCAATGGCGGCTGAATTCTCCACCACCATTGCCAACCCCGTCGATGGTGCTCGTCCGTTCATCATCATTCACCTTCACAACACAATGAAACTTACCTCTTCTAACTACATAACTTGGAAAAGCCAGATCCAAGCCACCCTCAATGGCTATGATCTATTCAAGTTTCTTAATGGCGATCACCCTGCTCCGCCTAAAACTACCCAAACCGACGCAAACACAACACCGAATCCGACCTACACTTCCTGAATGCGCCAAGACCAGCTGCTCTACGGCGCTCTCGTCGGTACCCTCTCCAACTCGGTGGCCCCCCCTGGTTAACTATGCCAAGATTTCGAAGGACGCTTAGGACATCCTTGCCCGAACTTATGCCAATCCCTCAAAATGCCACATCAACCAACTAAAAGATAAACTTTGCACCATCACCAAATCTTCCCTCTCCATCTCTGACTATATGTAGTCTAATTCCAATACCTCGGATCTCCTCGCTTCCCTTGGCAAGCCAGTTGACGATGATGACCTTGTCTCCTATGTTCTCCGGGGTCTTGATGACTCGTATCAACCCGTCGTTGACGCCATTAAGGCTCTCTATCTCACTTCCTTGGCATCGAAGTTATTCCTAAACGCAATGGTTTATTTCTCTCCCAATGAAAGTATGTCCATGATGTCCTACTCAAGGCCGGAATGGACGCCACAAAGCCCGTCTCCACTCCCATTTCCGCTTCTGTCCCTCTGCTCAAAGGAGTTGGTCCGCCTCTTCCATCTCCATCACATTACCGTTGCCTAGTTGGTAGCTTGCAGTACTTAGGCCTTACCCGCCCCGACGTTGCCTACACCGTCAACCGCCTATCCCAATTCATGCAGGCTCCTACCACTGAACACTGGGCTGCGCTTAAAAGGCTCCTACACTACCTAGCCGGCACTGCAGATCGCGGCATCCTCGTGTCTCCTTCTTCAACAACAGCCCTCCATGCTTTCTCCGACACTGATTGGGCTGGCGATCATGATGACTTCGTCTCGATCACTGGCTACGTCGTTTACCTCGGATCCACCCCGATTTCAAGGAGTTCGAAGAAACAAAAGGCCGTGGCTTGCTCCTCAACAGAAGTCGAGTATCGTGCCCTAGCCGACACTACCTGCGAAGTCCTCTGGGTTCTCTCCCTGCTCAAGGAACTCAACATACAGGTTCAACAGCCGGTGCAGTATTGTGATAACATGGGGGCGACATTTGTTTCTTCAAATCCGGTATTCCACTCTCGGATGAAACATGTTGCCATAGCATTTCACTTTGTTCGGCAACATGTTCAAGAAGGAACCATACGTATCTCTCATGTCTCCACTCGTGATCAACTCGCGGATGTTCTAACAAAACCACTTGCTCGTCCCCAGTTTGAAGCAATCGTTTCCAAGCTCGATCTATCTCATCGATCGTCCGGCTTGAGGGGGCGTATTGCAGATACAAGTTCTCAGAAATTCTAGCACCACATTGTTCTGCATTTCCATTGTATTCTCTTTTAATTATGCACGTCTGTTAGTAATAGCAAACCCACTCAGTTAATGCAATTAGTGCTGTCTGTTAGTGTTTGAATTAGTAAGCTAGTAGTGGAGAGATCGTAGGTGGTTGTTAGGTGAATCTCTCCTAGTAGTTAGAATCTTTCCTTGTATATATTTGGTAGCTACTGCTCAATGAAAAGATATCCAATTATCATTTTCCTTATATGGTATCAGAGCTGATCCTAATTAATCTCTTCTATAACCCAACCCTCAAAACAGACCTCAAAACCTTCCCTTCAATGGCGGCTGAATTCTCCACCACCATTGCCAACCCCGTCGATGGTGCTCGTCCGTTCATCATCGTTCACTTTCACAACACAATCAAACTTCCCTCTTCCAACTACATAACTTGGAAAAGCCAGATCCAAGCCACCCTCAATGTCTATGATCTATTCATGTTTCTTAATGGCGATCACCCTGCTCCGCCTAAAACTACCCAAACCGACGCAAACACAACACCGAATCCGGCCTACACTTCCTGAATGCGCCAAGACCAGCTGCTCTACGGCGCTCTCGTCGGTACCCTCTCCAACTCGGTGCCCCCCCGGTCACCCGTGCCAAGACTTCAAAGGACGCCTGGGACATCCTTGCCCGGACTTATTTCAATCCCTCAAAAGGCCACATCAAAGATAAACTTCATACCATCACCAAATCATCCCTCTCCATCTCTGACTATATGCAGTCTATTTCTAATACCGCCGATCTCCTCGCTTTCCTTGGCAAGCCAGTTGACGACGATGACATTGTCTCCTATGTTCTCCGGGGTCTTGACGACTCGTATCAACCCGTCGTTGACGCCATTAAGGCTCTCTATCTTACATCCTTGGTGTCGAAGTTATTCCTCAACACAATGGTTTGTTTTTCTCCCAACGAAAGTATGTCTATGATGTCCTTCTCAAGGCCAGAATGGACGCCACAAAGCCCGTCTCCACTCCCATTTCCGCTGCCGTCCCTCTGCTCAAAGGAGTTGGTCCACCTCTTCCATCGCCGTCAGATTACCGGTCCCTAGTTGGTAGCTTGCAGTACTTGGGCCTTACCTGCTCCGACGTTGCCTACATCGTCAACCGCCTATCCCAATTCATGCAGGCTTCTACCACTGAACACTGGGCTGCAGTTAAAAGGCTCCTACGCTACCTAGCCGGCATTGCATATCGCGGTATCCTCATCTCTCCTTCTTCAACAACAACCCTCCATGCTTTCTCCGACGCTGATTTGGCTGGCGATCGTGACGACTTCGTCTCGACCACTGGCTATGTCCTTTACCTCGGATCCACCCCGTTTCATGGAGTTCGAAGAAACAAAAGGCCGTGACTCGCTCCTCAACAGAAACCGAGTATCGTGCCCTAGCCGACACTACCTGCGAAGTCCTCTGGGTTCTCTCCCTCCTCAAGGAACTCAACATATAGGTTCAATAGTCGGTGCTGTATTGTGATAACATGGGGGCGACATTTCTTTCTTCAAATCTGGTATTCCACTCTCGGATCAAACATGTTGCCATAGCATTTCACTTTGCTCGACATCATGTTCAAGAATGAACCATTCGTGTCTCTCATGTCTCCACTTGTGATCAACTCGCGGATGTTCTAACCAAACCACTTGCTCGTCCTCAGTTTAAAGCAATCGTTTCCAAGCTCGGTCTATCTCATCGATCGTCCGGCGAGGGGGCGTATTGCAGATACAAGTTCTCAGTAATTCTAGCACCACATTGTTCTGCATTTCCTTTGTATTCTCTTTTCATTATGCACGTCTGTTAGTGTTAGCAAACCCACTCAGTTAATGTAATTAGTGTTGTCTGTTAGTGTTTGAATTAGTAAGCTAGTAGTGGAGAGATCGTAGGTGGTTGTTAGTTGAATCTCTCCTAGTTGTTAGAATCCTTCCTTGTATATCTTTGGTAGCTACTGCTCAATGAAAAGATATCCAATTATCATTTTCCTTATATGGACCACACATAAAAAGTGTCATTCTTGATCAAACGGTCAGACTCACATGTTTGATTTTTGGTGCTCTACAGTATTCAGCTATTTACAACCTTCACATCTCTCACAATCTGATGGTGTAGTATGTAGTCACAACTCACAACACTTCAAATGATATGTTGAGTAAATGCATGGTTCAAGATAGAAGACACTTAGGTTATTATAACAGGATAGGGAGAATTCGATCTAACAATCACATGATCAATAATGTCTTCCCTTATCAAATAAACTAGTGAGGCTTAACATAGATGTTTCAGTTAAGTGGTCTTTAAACAATTTACGAATTTTAAAACACTTATGAATAAACTAAAACTAGAGACGATCTCCATTCAAATGTTGAGGTGATGTAAGAAAAATGATAAGATAAAAGTCACTTATTCTCTACTTACAAATTTACAGGATTAATCATTCATATTTATTACAGCAAAGCTAATTTTAGTTTCGAAATTCTCAACAATGTTTCCTTAGAGAGTCGAGACAACCGGAATAGAAACCCGTGGGGAACTACAAAATCACAATTCGAATTTGATACCGATGAGATTATGATTAATGGCAATTGGTGGATGAAGGAATATGAGGAAACACGAGTGGTAGATCCAAAATGAAAAGGGTATATTATAGTACAACACTTATTGTGATATTCTATTGGAAAACTAAATTCTCTCTTGGAAAACAACCGCTTTTCATAAACTTCTTTTTAATGCTTGGAGAAGGAATAATGGAAAATTACACATGGCTCGTTTGGTATCGATACCAAAGATATGAAATATCGAGTATCAGTTTCGGTATAGATATTAAGATATGGGTATAAATGATATCAATGTATCGGGTATGTGTATAAATATAAGTGAAATTTTTTATATATCCCTTTTGTGGGAGATATCAAAATAACACTATGATATCCTCATACCCATATCTAATACCAAACAACATATATCAATTTCATATCGATATTAGTATAATACCAAACACATATATGGGTATGAGCGATATCGATACCTATACCTGATATGCTGATATTAATATCAAACAGACCCTAAGATATATATTTAGAGACAAGGACCGAATAACAATAATACAGTTTTTCTAATCTATGTATTTAGAAATTTTATTTTATTAATATTAGAGTGAACTTTATTTATTTAGAAATTTTTAATTTTTTAGAAAGAGTTTAAGCATTCCTTTTAGGGTTTTAATTTCATAAAAAAATTCTTAACATATACGCTATAATTTATGTTCTAAGAATATAGATTAAAAAAACTAATATTATACATAACACAAAGGATTCAGAAGGTCATTATCCAAGTTAAATCTTTGGCCATAGAAGGAGATTGAATTTTGCATAAATCAAGCATGAAAAATCTTATTATAAAAGATGATAATTTCATTGTTATTAATAGTCCAAAGAACAAAGAAAGTATCATGGAAAACCAAATTTTTTTAATAGAGGTGCGTTAGTCAAAGAATGGCAAGACTGCTCCCTAAGCAGCGGAAATAATATTTTTGACATGTAACAACAATACAGTTTCTTAGAGAGAAAAACTCAATCAATCAAATAGCTGCCTTGAGAAAAACCTTTACCTCTAGATTTTACCCCAACAGGATTTCAAATGTCTACTTGCATTATAGATCAAGTTGTACAATCATGCAAGTCTTCTCTCCACCTAGTCTGACACAAATCCTAGACTTCTAGACTTCAAGTGTAACAACCTAATAACCACAAGAACACAAGAAACCATCACAAAGTACTTCACACACAGTTTGTACCTTGTACTCTCTATCTCGATCACCTTGGAATACTTGTAGCGGTGTTACCTTCTCTAAGGTATGCTACACTAGTATATATATAGTAATAGGAGACGGCCCATCAATTAACCTAGTAGCCCACGAAGTGTTTAACTAAGGTAACTAACAAATCATACCTGATCTTATACACAAAATAAAATAATAACTTTTTTCAAGTGTAAACTATCGCAAGATATGCTAAATATTCTCTCTTTCTTCACGCCTTACAGCCTTACAAAATTGTTAAGATCTTCTTTCCAAATTTAGCAATCTTTCCAAAGTTCCTATCACATTCTTTTCTGCGTAAACACATCATTCCTATTGCGATGTTCCCTTTCTTCTTTTCTCTTTACAACACGCGTATCAACACTCTGTTTGCTCAACGTCCTTGTTCCATTTTTGACTCGTCGTTCCTTCACTTCTCTGTTTTGCTTCTTCTCTTGGTTTTCATTGTTCCTTAATCCTTTCATTCGACCTGGAACTCATAGGAACAAAATAAACAATAAAACCAAATGGTGTTTATCATTATCAAAACTAGAGGGAACGTCATCGTTCCAACAAAATTGATTTTTGAAAATGGTAAGTTGAAAAAAACATTGTAATATGAGAGAGTATAGAGTAGAGAAAGTGTTGGATCGTTAGAGTTACGTCTAAGAGAACAAATGCTTTGTTCCCACAAAAGGTGCAACAGAATAATATAGCAAGAAAGACAATAATTAGAACTCACGATGTATAGTGGAAACCCCAATCAGTAAAATAACTAATCAGGGAAAAACCACTACCTTCAAGCTTCTCGCTTGAGAGAATTTTGAAGAGTCTACTTGTCTTATTGATTTCTTGATCGGTTACACTTGTAGCCTAGACTTCAAACCCTAGACTTCCCACCTAGATTTGAATCTCTTCAACAATGAGAACACGAACTCACTCTTCTAAGACTTACATACACTTTACTTTTCTTTTCTCTCAATGAAATGCTTCGAGTTCATACCTAAGAAATGAGTCTCACACTTCTATTTATATAGCTCGAAAATCCTACTAACAAGATACGATCTCTCTCTAATTTCAGCAACAAGAAGATATTAACTTGATTTGATAAGATAAAATCCTAATAGAATATATTATCTAAGGAAAATTTCCTAAGATAATATAATCGGAATAAGATAATATCCTTCTCTCTCCAAATCTTCCAATCGGCGTGATCCACCCGATTTCCCTTTTTGTCAACCGCATGCCGATTTCCCTTTTTGTCAACCGCATGATCTTCAAAGATAATCTTTATAATCTTCATGCTTGATTTCTTCATTTCATTCGTAGCATGATGTTTTGTTCGACACTGATGTTCCTTGAGAGGTAATAAAGCGTATGGAGAAAGCTTTGTTTCCTCTGCACTCCTACGCTGCAATGGTTCCATGTGACAACTTTGTTTATTCCTGAAACACTTAGATACCAGATTAGTTGAATGTTTGTTACCATCAAAACCTAAGGAATTCAACAAATTCCCCATTTTTGATGGTGACAAACATCCTTGACAAAATAACACACATATGAGATAACGACATTAGCATGAAGAATGTTTTCCCCTTTTAGACATAATAGTTCCCCCTCAGAGACAGTACATATAGAACATGATTAGTTCCCCCTCAGCTAAGCTACCCGTCATTTTCCCCCTTTTGGCATCATCAAAAACCTGAAGAAAAGTACAGAAGGAAAATGAGCATATCCGAATAAGCAAGCAACCCCTTTTTCATTAACAAAAACAAACAAAGACAACTGCATGGACAACAAAAAAATAAGCAAAGATAACAAACATGATCAACATGCCAAACAAGGCAAACACATGAAACAAAAAAAAAGAAAAAAAGTAACTAAGGGATAGATGTGCTGGGAACAAAAGAGGGGTTGGTAAGCGGAGAAAGACGAATCAGGCGCCACTGGTGCTAGCAGAGGGAGCCGAAGAATGATGAGCAATCAGGGCACGTACATCCTTTGTAAGACGTCTTTGTTGTTCTGCCAATGAAGATACTGTGCGGGACAACCTCCTTAGTTCCTTCCTCAGATCAGAGTCCTCTGTTTGTTCCCCCTCAGAGTCTACACCTTCAGACTCCTCTTCCTCAACCTCAAAAACTAGCTCATGAACAGCCTTGACCCACCCAACTCTTTCTTGCAACACAAACTGCATCTTGTGCAGATTACTGGCATCTAAGGAACGAGAGAATAAGAAGATTTCCATAGACCCTTGGTATACCTTGTGGTACTTCAACTCTAAATGCATGCAACACTTCCCAATCGCAGTTGCATGCCATTATTACCCATCAAATCATTCAAATCCCTGCTGCAAACCACAGTGGAGACGATTCATTTTCCCGCCTTACCGAAAAAGTATAAGTGTGTGATGCAGGGGTAATGTTACCAAAGAGGGTACAAAGAACGTCACACAAAAAAAATACGAGAATTTTTAAAATGTTTAATCATGAATGAGAGGCTCCCAGATGTGGATGATTAGAGGGGCTCATAGGAAGCATCAAGCATGATGGCTAGGGTAAGCTGTAGAGTCAACAATCATTTGGGCTTATAATGAGGGATCAATGCATCAAGTTGACTCTTTTGGGCCGAAAGAAAACTCTTTCATGTATTATAATGATAGCATAGATGATCATGCAATAAATTTTGCAAATTAGTGAAGCACAAGCAATAAGCTAAGTATGTTGTTCATACAGTGATCAAATGAAAGATTGCAAATCAAAACACAAACTTACACAACCACAAATTACCAAGTAATTTAGCCAGTCATCGAGGGAACACAATAGGTAGACAGTTAGTTGAGAGAGATCATACCAAGTTCCATATGGAACTGTTCAAAGGGTTCCCTAATTAGTACCTTGGTGAAAATGTCAGCGACTTGATCCTTGGTTCCACAGAAGTCCATGTACACCAACCCTTTCTCCACACAATCACGTAAGAAGTGATGTCTTATCTCGATATGCTTGGTACGTGAGTGTTGCACAAGATCCTTGGAGATATTTATAGCACTAGTATTGTCACAATGAATGGGAATAGAGTCAAGAAGAATACCATAGTCACTGAGTTGTCGCTTGAGCCATATAAGTTGAGTACAACAAGTTATGGCGGCTATGTATTCGGCTTCTGCAGTTGACAAGGCAACTGAATTATGCTTTTTCGACCCCAAGAAACCAAACATGGCCCAAGGAACTGAGCCATTCTAGATGTGGATTTTTTGTCCACTTTGTTTCCTACAGAGTCGGCATCGGTGTATCCAACTAAATCAAAGTTGCCACCCCTTGGATACCACAGAAAAAGATCGTTTGTTCCTTCAAGTATCTCAGAACCCTTTTCATTGCTTTGAGGTGTGTCTCCTTAGGATCAGCCTGAAATCGAGCACACAAACATACACTATACATAATATCAGGTCTACTAGCAGTGAGATAAAGAAGTGAACTTATGATTCCTCGATAGAGTGTTAGATCAACTCCCTTATCATGTTCATCCTTTCCCATTGAATTATTGGGAGATATGGGAGTTGTGAAGGGCTTTGCGTCAGACATTCCAAACTTCTTGATACACTCCCGGAGATACTTTTGCTGATGAACTCTTGTTCCATCTTCTCCCTCAGAGACTTGAAGACCCAATAAGAACTTTACTTCCCCAACCATGCTCATCTCAAATTCACTGGCCATAAGACTTGAGAATTTCTGGACTAGTTTATCGTCAGTAGACCCAAAGATGATGTCATCCACATAAACATGCAAAACCAGAGTGGGCTTTCCTTCTTTCAGAAGGAACAAAGTCTTGTCGACCTTCCCACGAGTGTAACCATGAGACAGAAGGAACTGAGAGAGCCTATCATACCAGGCCCTTGGAGCCTGCTTAAGACCATACAACGCCTTGTCAAGAATGTAGATATGATCACAAAGGTTTCAAGTAATTCAATTGGTTGTCACGAGATGCTTGCTAGCTTCGACAATGCTCACGCACCCTTAGGCGTGACCATAGTCATGTTTTTGTCTTTTGAGGTTATTTAGCCGAGAAGGTCGTGGCGTGCACTCCCTATCGCGTGTCGCCTGTGTTGCGCGCTTCATGCGACGTCGCCTTCGCGCTACCATGCAGTACGCTCCCTGGCGCATCGCCTGTGGCGCGCACCCCATGCCTTGCACTCCCTGGAGTGCGCTCTATCCAGTTTTCCACTTATAGCATTTTGAGGTGATTTTGGATATTTTGAGACTGTTTTGGCAATGTTGCTATTTTGAGGTTTTATGCTTGACGAGGCGCACCTCATGTGTCATGGGCTGCACGTCCAAGCCCGTAGTTTTACTTAGGATATTATCTATTTTTTAGCTTAGCTTTAGCCTTTTAATACTTGGTATTTCCCATTGAGACAATCACGCTTATTTGCTTAAGTTAATCAAAGTTGATGTTTATCTCATTGTTTAAGCCCCAGGCATCACCTATCTTGTTGTGGTTATCTATCTATAAAACTCATTTCATTGAGTTCCAAAGCTCATTTCTTTGAGTCAAGAAACGATCATCTCTTTGATCGTCCTGAAGATCCACTCATGGATCTCATTTGGCCATCTCTTTGGTTGCGCTAGAAAGGTAGAGGAAAGCATTCAAGTGGTTTTCGATGAATCTGTCATGGCTGGTTATAATGTGCAAGCATAAACGACTAGTGTTCCCTCGAACACCGGTCTCTCCAAAGATGACATCTTTCAGCTTGTGGAAAATGGTGGTATGGATGGGGTCCCTCCTAGTCAAGACAGTCATGATGACCCATCAACACCAAGAACTCAAGACTCTGCCAACAATATTGAGTTAGATGAAGGTGCCCAGTCGTCTGGTTCCTCTCTGGTCCCTCAGGAGGAACAAAGGCCAAGTCCTGATTTAGTGGAGACATTTGAGGAAAGTCCTGTTGCTGAAGAGACTGCTAGTGAAGGTCCCATTGCTGTAGGGACTGGTGGTGAAAGCTCGACTGTATGTAACGTTGACTGTGACGAGTTTGACATCAACAATCTGCAAATAAGGAACTACCAGCAGAAGAAGGATCATCCAGTGCATCTAATCTTTACAGACTTTCGAAAGGGAATTCCTCATAGCACTCGCTCTTCTTAGCAAAAATTTTGTGCTTTCAATGCTTTTCTTTCTTTGTAAGAACCTAAAACTGTAGGAGAAGCATTGAAGGATCCGGACTGGATAAACGCCATGCAAGAAGAGCTCCATCATTTCGAAAGAAACAAGGTTTGGCATTTAGTTCCTCGTCTAGGAAACAAAATAGTGATAGGAACCAAGTGGGTATTCAGAAACAAGTTGGATGATCAAGGGCAGGTCACAAGGAACAAAGCAAGACTGGTGGTAAAAGGGTATAACAAGCATGAGGGAATCGACTATGACGAGACATTTGCCCATGTTGCTCGTTTGGAAGCCATACGACTACTCATTGCATACTCATCGTTCCATGGCTTTAAAATGCAACAAATGGACGTAAAGACCACCTTCTTGAACGGAGTTCTCAAGGAGGAGGTCTATGTGGAGCAAACCCCTGGATTTGAAGACGCCTCCCAACCTGATCATATCTACATTCTTGACAAGGCGTTGTATGGTCTTAAGCAGGCTCCAAGGGCCTGGTATGATAGGCTCTCTCAGTTCTTTATGTCTCATGGTTACACTCGTGGGAAGGTCGACAAGACTTTGTTCCTTCTGAAGGAAGGAAAGCCCACTCTAGTTATGCATGTTTATGTGGATGACATCATCTTTGGGTCTATTGACGATAAACTAGTCCAGAAATTCTCAAGTCTTATGGCCAGTGAATTTGAGATGAGCATGGTTGGGGAAGTAAAGTTCTTATTGGGTCTTCAAGTCTCTGAGGGAGAAGGTTGGGAGGCGTCTTCAAATCCAGGGGTTTGCTCCACATAGACCTCCTCCTTGAGAACTCCGTTCAAGAAGGTGGTCTTTACGTCCATTTGTTGCATTTTAAAGCCATAGAACGATGAGTATGCAATGAGTAGTCGTATAGCTTCCAAACGAGCAACATGGGAAAAGGTCTCGTCGTAGTCGATTCCCTCATGCTTGTTATACCCTTTTACCACCAGCCCTGCTTTGTTCCTTGTGACTTGCCCTTGATCATCCAACTTGTTTCTGAATACCCACTTGGTTCCTATCACTGTTCTGTTCCCTGGACGAGGAACTAAACGCCAAACCTTGTTTCTTTCGAACTGATGGAGCTCTTCTTGCATGGCGTTTATCCAGTCCAGATCCTTCAATGCTTCTCCTACAGTTTTGGGTTCTTACAAAGAAAGAAAAGCATTGAAAGCACAAATTTCTTGCTAAGAAGAGTGAGTGCTATGAGGAATTCCCTTTCGAAAGTCTGTAAGGATTAGATGCACTGGATGATCCTTCTTCTGCTGGTAGTTCCTTATTTGCAGATTGTTGATGTCAAACTCGTCACAGTCAACATTACATGCAGTCGAGCTTTCACCACCAGTCCCTACAGCCGACCTTTACTAACAATCTCTTCAGCAACAGGACTTTCCTCAAATGTCTCCACTAAATCAGGACTTGGGCTTTGTTCCTCCTGAGGGACCAGAGAGGAACCAGACGACTGGGCACCTTCATCTAACTCAATATTGTTGGCAGAGTCTTGAGTTCTTGGTGTTGATGGGTCATCATGACTGTCTTGACTAGGAGGGACCCCATCCACACCACCATTTTCCACAAGCTGAAAGATGTCATCTTTGGAGAGACCGGTGTTCGAGGGAACACTAGTCGTTTGTGCTTGCACATTATAACCAGCCATGACAGATTCATCGAAAACCACTTGAATGCTTTCCTCTACCTTTCTAGCGCGACCAAAGAGATGGCCAAATGAGATCCATGAGTGGATCTTCAGGACGATCAAAGAGATGATCGTTTCTTGACTCAAAGATATGAGCTTTGGAACTCAAATAAATGAGTTTTATAGATAGATAACCACAACAAGATAGGTGACGCCTGAGGCTTAAACAATGAGATAAACCTCAACTTTGATTAACTTAAGCAAATAAACGTGATTGTCTCAATGGGAAATACGAAGTATTAAAAGGCTAAAGCCAAGCTAAAAAATAGATAATATCCTAAGTAAAACTACGGGCTTGGACGTGCAGCCCATGACACATGAGGCGCGCCTCGTCAAGCATAAAACCTCAAAATAGTAACATTGCCAAAACAGTCTCAAAATATCCAAAATAACCTCAAAACGCTTTAAGTGTAAAACTGGATAGAGCTCACTCCAGGGAGTGCAAGGCATGGGGTACGCGCCATAGGCGACGCGCCAGGGAGCGTACTGCATGGTAGCGCGAAGGCGACGTCGCATGAAGCGCGTGACACAGGCGACACGCGATAGGGAGCGCGCGCCACGACCTTCTCGGCTAAATAACCTCAAAAGCCAAAAACATGACTATGGTCACGCCTAAGGGTGCGTGAGCATTGTCGAAGCTAGCGAGCATCTCGTGACCACCAATTGAATTACTCGTGACCACCAAGGTGCTCCAGGACGTTGAAGGGGCCGTCTCCGAGGGCATCAAGATTGCTATGTCGTTTGGCTGGGAAGTGCTCGCGGTGAAGGTGGAGCCACACCATGTCGCGGGCCTCAAAATTCATATGGCACCTGCCGCGGTCAGCTTGCGCGGTGCTCTAGCTGCGCCCTCGTCCGCTGGTGTAGCGCTTGGACAGACTCCGCGCATTGCAGGCCCTTGACTCTCTCCTTTTCCTTCATGGGGCGCGGCGTCAAATCCAGCGGTGTGTGTGGGTTGAGGCCGTAGACAACCTCAAATGGCGTCATCTTTGTCGCCGAGTGCATGGACCTATTATTAGAAAATTCCACAAAGGGCAAGCACTCTTCCCACCTACGGAGGTTAGACTTCAACATAGTACACAAAAAAGTGCCTAAAGTCCTATTGGTGACCTCCGTTTGGCCGTCGGGTGATAGCTAGTGGAAAATAGCAAGTGCGTCCCCAATTTCGACCCTAAAGAATTCCAAAAGTAGCTCAAAAACCTTTGGTCACGATCCGAGATAATAGTCCTAGGAATCCCATGCAATTTCACAATATGCTAAAAAAATAAGCTAGCTATATTCGAAACATTATGAGTCATCTTCAAGGAATAAAGTGAGCCATCTTGGAAAATCGATCAACAACCACAAATATCGAGTCCCTCCACTTCTTCGACGTGGGCAACCCCAAAATAAAATCAATAGATATGTCCTCCCAATGGGTAGTCGGTATGGGCAATGGGTTGTGTTGGAAATGAACTTTTCGAACTCAAGTTCCCTTGAGAGTTTTTTTCCTCTATTCTCTCTGTTTTGACGATGACAAACAAATGTTACACTAATATTTTCATGAGTTTAGATTGGTAGATTTATGATATCAACAATTCAAGAAGAACATGTGTTGGGAACATCGAAGGGAACTGAGCATATGAACTGAAGAACGATAACGAACCATCTGAAGCATTTGAAGTGAAATGAGCAAATAAAAATGAAGAATATTCTGCACATCCTCTTAGATTTGTATTTCAAATATTTGTTGGAGGTCGTTGGGCTATTATTTCGGAAAGATTTGGTTTGTTATTTTTAATAACAACCAAGATCTTCTCTGATTTATTGTAACTGTTTTATTTGTATATTCAGTTGAGTTATTGAGATACGCTTCTAAGCTTTTTCAACACTCTTCCTGAACGTATAAATAACTCAATCGTTGTCTTCATAATTATGCATTGAAACGAAGTGAATTGAGTGCATCAAGTGAGAAACTGTGTGCTGGAAGAAGAAGCTTTCAACAAGGAGTTGAGTAAGTTCTTCGTGTGATTGTGATTGATTACTTGCTTGATTAGGACTATATTCTTAGGAGTGTTTAAGAATAGAGTTGTGTGTTGTCTTGATCCTCTTGTAATCGAATTTCAATACAGAAGTAGACTTGTTCAAAATCCTTTCCAAGGGAGTGGGTTTTGTCCTAGATAACTAGTTGGTTATCAAAGGTTCCCACTGTAAGGAACTGTGTCTTGTTTTACTTGCGTTTACTATTCCACTGCGTAAGGAACTGGACTTTGCTGTGTCTCAGTTCCCTTACTTCTAACACATCCGATCCTACAATTGGTATCAGGGTAGGCGCTCTAGATTTGTATGTTACTCTCAGGTTTAACAGGATGAGTCGAAGTGAAGAACCAACTCTTGGAATTTCCATCAACATGCCCTACGTGCTGAAATAAGGGCAATATCAATGGTGGGTGAAGTCTTTAGAAGGACACATTAAGGCTGTTGACTACCAATGTTGGCATATCATTGCCAAAGGAAATGTTGTTGTAGATGAAGACATGCCTGAAGCTGACTGGAAATCGAAACAAATTGTTCTCATTGAAAAGAATGCCAAAGCTCGCCAGCTTATCCTCAATGCTCTCTCTAGAGAAGATCAAGATAAGGTGATAAGCATGAAGGATGCCAAAGGTATTTGGAAAGCTTTGAAATATATGAATGAAGGGAGCGACGATCTAAAGAACCACAGAAAATTTGCTCTTTAGGGAGAATTCCATTCTTTTCACATGCTTGAAAGTGAAAATATTTCAGAATACTATGCTAGATTTAGGAAATTGACTGACAAACTTGTAGTTTGTGACGTTACTCTGGAGGAGTGGTAAAAAACGCTTGTCATCATCAAAGGCCTAAACTCAAAGTTCAGTCTCACAAAGAGAATCATGCAACCAAATCCAGAAGTTCAAACTCTCCCCTTGGAACAGGTCATTGGAAAGTTACAAATTTAAGAAGATGAGGATCTAGCAAATGCAAAGGACAAAACTAAAAAGGGAATTGCTCTCAAGATTACAACAACTCTCAGTCGTGCCCAAAAGGAGGAAGAATGAGGAAATTCTACTCCAAAGGAAAGTTTTGCAAACCTTTTGTTAAAAGGGATGCGGAAGACTATGCATGCTATCAGTGCAAAGAGGAGGGGCACATGGGTAAGAATTGTCCAAATGAACCAAAGGATGATGAAAAATTCCAAAAGAAGAAGGCTATCTTTGCTACATGGGGAAATGAAGAGCAATCCAAAGAGGAACTAGACATTGAAGATCTCTGTGGAGGGAAATGTCTAATGGCAAAGAATTACTCAGATGAATCTGAAGACATTGAGGTATCTAAATCTGAATTTCTCGAATCTATTCATAAATATGATAAGAAACACCTAATAAAATTGGTTGATAAACTTGGGTATGAAAATAGTTCCCTTCAAGACAAAATATGTGAATATGAAGAAGAAATCTCGTGTTTGAATGCTGAAAATGTCGTGTGGAGCAAGAAACTTGAACATGCTGAGAATAGTCTTTCTAAATCCATTACTGCCTGCAAGAAATGTGAATCTCAAGAAAAGGAACTTGAGCATGCTAAGAATAGTCAGAGTTCCCTTATTCCTGAAAATAATTTCTTGTGGGGATTATGAATAAGCTTGATGTGTTGACTGATTCTATTAATGAGAAAACTGTCAATCAAACTGTATTTGTCAAATCTTGATATGACATTGGCTATGGTAATGAGGATTCAGATGATAAGTGTTCTTCTGCTAAGGAGAAACTTGTTGAGAAAAATGATATTCTTGATAAAGCTCTTCATTCATGTCGTGATAAGAATAAGTTTCTTGAAGAAAAGGTAAAGGTTCTTGAACAGGACCCCTCCAGCAGTAAGCAATGGTTTGATGGCAAAAATGCTCACAATATATATGTCAACCAAGCTCAACAAAGAACTGGTAAGGGAATTGACTCTCAGCAAAGGAAACAAGAGAAACCTTTTTGTCCTGGTAGAGGAAAATATGGTTATGTGTTATATAATCGTGTTTGTTGGCATTGTGGTAAGAATGGTCAATATGTGAATGATTGCAACAAATGGAAAATACAGGAACAAGAATCTCAAAGGAAAAGGAACTTAGTTGTTGATGTTAATGATCCTAGCTATTATGTTTCTACTTCTCTGGATATTAGGAACTATGCTACTGACGTACCCAGAAAAGCTAAGCTTGCCGGGGTTCAAACTCTAAAATTTCCTTTTGCAGATTGAAGCGAGAAGAGATCTAAAATGGTACATCGACAGTGGGTGCTCTTGTCACATGTCTGGCGATAAGAAGAAAATGTTCTCGCTTCAACATTTCAACGGAGGAAAATTTTCCTTCGGTGATAAAAGAAAAGGTGCAATCTGCGGAGTTGGTCAAGTCAATCTTTCTAAGGATATCAAGGTAAGTAATGTTAACCTTGTTGAAAATTTGGGTTATGACTTACTTAGTGTGTCACAGCTGTGTGATCAAGGTGACAACATTGTAAGTTTCACTTCAAAGGAGTGTTTTGTGAAACAACGTTCCTCAAACAAGTTAATTCTCAAAGGAAAGCATTTCAATAATGTTTATGTTGTGGATCCTTCATTTGCTCCTGAGGAAAGAATGTGCCTTTCGTCACTTGCTGATAAGACGAATATATGGCATCAAAGGCTAGGACATGCAAACATTTATAAGAAAGATCATCCAATTGACTTGACCAACTACCACCAGAAGAAAGATCATCCAATTGATCAAATCATCACTCCATTTCACAAAGGTACTCTCACCCGTTTCTCTGTGAATAATTTTTTTGCTTTCAATGCTTTTTTGTCTCTTGTAGAACCAAAGAATGTCAATGAAGCTCTCAAAGACCCTGATTGGATTCAAGCCATGCAATAAGAATTTAATCAATTTGAAAGAAATCAAGTATGGCGACTAGTTCCTCGTCCTCATGACAGGATCATCATAGGAACTAAGTGGTTATTTCACAACAAATTGGATAATACTTGAGCTGTTATAAGAAACAAGGCTCGCCTTGTTGCTCAAGGTTACAATCAGCAAGAAGCCATTGATTATTATGAAACTTATGCTCATGTGGCTTGTCTCGAGGTTATTAGGTTGCTCATTGCCTATGCATCTCACAAAGGTTTCAAGTTGTTCCAAATGGATGTCAAAACTGCCTTTCTGAATGGAATCCTTCAAGAAGAAGTGTATGTGAGGCAGCCTCTTGGATTTGAGGATGTCCATCACCCTGACAACGTGTATTTTCTTGACAAAGCACTATATGGACTAAAGCAAGCTCCTCGAACATGGTATGACCGCTTTGCTCAGTTCCTACTATCAAATGGATACAGACGTGGTGTGATAGACAAAACTCTCTTCATCTTAGAGGAAAACAGTGAGATTCTTGTGGTCCAAGTTTATGTTGATGATATTTTTTTTTGATCCAATAACCCTGTCCTTGTAGATAAGTTCAAAGACCTCATGAGAAGTGAATTTGAAATGAGTATGATAGGTGAACTATCATTTTTCTTGGGTCTTCAAGTCAGTCAAGAAAGAAAAGGAACTCAAATCCACCAATAGAAGTATTTAAAGGAACTTCTTAAAAAATTCCACATGGATACAAGCAAGCAAATCTCTACGCCTATTTCCCCTTCTACTCAACTCACCACTGATCTTGATGGGAAACATGTGGAGGGAAAGCTTTATCGTGGAATGATTGGTTCCCTTCTATATCTTACTGCCAATAGACCATATATTGTATTATTTATTTGTCTTTGTGCTCATTTTTAGGCTGATCTAAGGGAATCGCATCTTGCTGAGGTCAAGCGTATTCTTTGCTACTTAAAGGGAAGCACTAACCTCTGTCTATGGTACACTAAGCATTGCTTCTTCACTTTCCTTGGATACACTGATGCTGATTATGCTGGATTCCTTGTTGATCGCAAAAGCACGTCAGGAATGGCCCAATTTCTTGGACCCTGTCTTGTGTCACGAGGCTCCAAAAAGCAAAATTCAGTTGCTCTCTCCACCACTGAAGTTGAATACATTATTGTTGCTTCATGTTGTTCCCAACTTCTTTGGCTCAAACAACAACTTGCTGACTTTGGTAAATCTTTCGGTCCTCTTCATATTCTATGTGACAATACAAGTGCCATCAACATCTCAAACAATCATGTGCATCATACTAGAACCAAGCATATTGACATAAGACATCATTTCTTACGTGATAATGTTGAGAAAGGACTCATTGTTATAAATCATTGTCGAACTAAGGATCAAATTGCTAACATTTTCACCAAATCTTTCAACAAGGAACCTTTTGAGAACCTGCGGTTACTCCTTGGTATGATTTCCCTAAACCAGGCGTCACACTTCTTTTCACAGTTCCCTTGCTTGATTTATCTTAGACTAGATGTTATATGTTGAATTTCTTAGGTTTTGATGGTAACAAACATTCAACTAATCTGGTCACCAAATGTTTCAGGAACAATTCAGTTGTCTCAGGAACCATTGCAGCGAAGGATGGCAGAGGGAACAAAGCGATCTCCACATGCTTTGTTACCTCTCAAGGAAATATCAATGACGAACAACACCAAGCTGCGAATGGAAAGAAGGATATTCAGCGTGAAGATTATGGGAAATATCTTGGAAGATCACGCGGTCAAGGAAGAAGGATTTCGGCTGGAAGGATCTCGCCGAAGAGAAGATGTGGAGAGAGAATCCAAATGCGTTATCTTAGGAAATCTTGTAACACCCCCAAATATATATCCTTGAAAGGTATTACCGCCAGTGACCTCGGATTTCACATCCGAAGCCACCCCAGGCTTAACCCGTTTATATAAATCATAAAACAACAGTTATAATACAAAATATTATAACTTTTTATTAAAGCAAATGTTTCGGAATTACATCCATGATTCAAAATACATAATCAAATATATTACAACGTAAGTCTTAATACATAAAGGACACAAGGGTCTTGATCTAAACGATCACCCGCCAAGGAATCTCAACCTGGTAAAACTCTTCAAAATTCCAACTGCCATCATTGTCGTTTCTAGCCTTTATCGGAACTGCAGTTTATCTGATGTGTCGTATGAGATGGATGACACCAGCCAACCATGCAAGGGAATATAACCGGTTAGTTAGTCTAATGAAAGACTATGCAAGGGTAAAACAGAAAGATTCTAAGTAGTCGTATTAGGTTAGACTCATCGCTTCTCGAATAAAAGTCGATGACGATAGTCAACCACCATACTCCTACTGAAATAAACGAAAAGGCATGATCAAGAGAAAGGACTATGAAAGGATGAGTCCTACGGAAACATATGAAGAGAAGACTCTAAAAGGTTGAGTCTTATCGGAAAGTATGACAAGTGCTTGGGGACATGAATTTCACACAAGCGTTTTAAAACTGACTTGGTGTTTCGGTTCACGACCAACCTCACCGCACAATGCGAATTTAGATTGGAAAGAGAACTTTACTCTGACCAAAGTCTAGACGAGTTTCCTAGCTGCACTTCTCTCTTAGCTGCACTACTCGCCTACGGATATATTAATTAGGTGCACTAAAGCACTTATCTTATTAAATTCCAAAACATACATTTTACGTTATAAGCTTTTAAGATCTCTTCACAAGAGATATCAGATCTCCTCACAAGAGATATCAAAGGGAATACATCTCAAATGGCGGCACCAACTGTGTGCACATACCCTGAGTAAGGGTAAGGTCATGACCGAAGATACTAGGGAAAATCCTCCTAGCACCATTATCAAGAAACCACTAAACCTCGCAAGGTACATAGTGTTCCTACGAATACTCGTTCTAACTAAACAGTTAAAACATAAGAGCAATAATTCACATCAAAGCCATCGAGGCCAATAACAGATATAATAGCGTTGTTTCTAGCAATATATACAACCTATTATAATATATGTATTTCAATCATATATATATATATATAATAGCGCTGTTTCTAGCAATATATATAACCTATTATAATATCTCTTTTTAAATCACATACAATTATCAAAACTGTTCCCAGACGAAAACAATATTCATCCCAAATTAATTAACAATTAAACAATTGATAATCAATATAAATATGGAATGATAACCAAGAGCGAACCACCACTTGCCTTAGATTAGACGAAGCTCGAGACGACGGGTTTCCGGGTCCGAAACGAGGAAGAACTCGGATTATAATTTCCTACGGAATGACCCATAACGAAACCCAAAGTTAGATTCGACAATAACTAGTACGAATCTAAAGAAAGACGAACGAAATCGAAGGAATGAAGTCCCGATCAAAATCACAAAACCCAAGGCCACACCCACAATCGCCCATGCACACCGCGGGTGCGGTGGCCCTGCCGCGGGTGCGGTCACAAGTGCAGTCGTCGGGGACGAAGATGAGATCTTACTGGGGACGACGCGTTGGGCTCGATTTGGATTGGCTTCGACTTCCAAACTCCTTGGACCACCAAACACCACCTTGAGGGCACCTCCTTCTCCTATGGTAGCTCCGGCGACGACCTTGAAGAACTCCGACGAAAGCTTGCAACTCCGGCGACAATGGAACGAGAGAGAGAGATTGGAGAGAGAGAGAGATTGGAGATGTATTCCTCCTCCAAGCCTCCTCCTTTTATAGGCCAAGCAAGGAGCTCAACTGGCATCTCCCCCACCGCCTCACCGATTCAGCCCCGACAAGATCGGCAAGCAGCTCAGGCGAAGTTCGGCGGAGCAGAAAAGAAATCATGACGGCGCGGGTGCGGTGGGTCTCACCGCGGGGTGCGGTGGCGACCAATTCTGACCGCAGGTGCGGTGGGAATGACCGCGGGTGCGGTCAAGGCAAATTCTGTGCCTTTTGCCCACTTTTGTCCATGAAGAATTATTGGTATGGGTTTTAACCCCGGTTTAAACATATTCGTATCCGAACAAATAGTCTAATCCCCAAAATACGTCTATGTATTTTATTCCACTCAAGGAATTATTACAGAGATCAAGTATTTAACAGAAAGTCTGAACTTCTCTGAAAATAATTCGACTATAATACGAGTGTTTGAAAAACTTACCAAAATACTCTTTACTAAAATGAGGGGTATTACATCACCTCCCCCTTACAAAAAGTTTCGACCCCGAAACTTGGTCGAATAAACCAAAGAAAAGCGAGGCGTTACAACACTACCCCCTTAAAAAGGTTTCGACCCCGAAACTAGGCCGAAAATAGCTCGGGAAAACGTCTAAGCATATCCGCCTCCGTTTCCCAGGTTTCCCAAGTAACTTCTTCAGTTCCTGACTTGGACCACAAAATCCATACCAATGGTACCACCTTGTTCCGTAACTGCTTCTCACGGCGTTCGAGAATACGCACCGGTATCTCCTCGTAGGTACCATTTGTCTGAATCTCTATGTCGTCATAACTCCGCACATGAGACTCATCTGGCACGTACTTCCTCAATAAAGATACATGGAACACGTTATGCACTGGATGTGCCGATGGCAGCAATGCCAAACGATACGCTAGAGACCCCACTCTATCAAGGATCTCAAACGGTCCCACGTAGTGAGGGTTAAGCTTCCCACGCTTACCAAACCTAAACACACCCTTGGATGGCGACACTCTGACAAACACCTTGTCACCAACCTCAAACTCGACATTCCTACGCTTCAGATCTGTGTAAGACTTCTGTCGACTCTGAGCTGTCAACATCCTTTGTCTTATCAAAGCAATGTCTGAGGCAGTCCTTTCGACTAACTCCGGTCCGAGCAGAACCTTGTCGGCATTTTCATCCCAACAAATCGGAGATCTGTACCTTCGACCGTACAAAGCCTCGAATGGAGCCATCTTAATGGTAGCATGCCAACTGTTGTTGTATGTGAACTCAATCAGACTCAGGTTGTTTTCCCAGCTAGTCGGATGATCGAGTATACAAGCTCTTAGCATATCTTCCAAGGTCTGGATGATCCTCTCAGACTGTCCATCCGTCTGAGGATGAAATGCAGTGATGAATCTCAACTCGGTTCCCATGGCCTTATGTAGTTCTTTCCAGAATCTTGACATGAATCGGCCATCACGATCCGATACAATGGTCTTTGGAGTACCATGAAAACGGATGATCTCGTGTAAAAACACTTATGATAACTTCTGGGTTTCCCATGTTGACTTGATAGCCACGAAATGAGAACTCTTCGTGAGCCTGTCAATGATTACCCATATCGCATCCTTTTGACTTTGAGTCTTTGGCAGCCCAGTGACGAAATCCATAGCAATATCTTCCCATTTCCATTCTGGCACTGGAAGCGTAACATCCCAGGCCAAGCTACCCATTTAAATGGGGGAAGGGTTGGGTGTGTGGGCTGCATGCCCTTGGACAACCAGGCGGCACCAGTACCGGCACCGGTACCGTTGGGTGGCTGGGCGGCTTGGTGGCTGGGGTAGCTTGGCCTGGGATGTTACAAAAAAAGTACACTTTTATGTGAGTGCTCAAGCCACGGGCCTAGCCCAACATGAGACACTCGCATGGGCCGCAGCCCATGTACCCCAACCCTTCCTTGTTGGCTACTCCAAATTAATGGAAGCCATTTCCAAGAGGTTGTTGGGAGTGCTCGAACTCGAGACCTCTCCCCTTTATCCCGTCCCCGCAAGGAGTGGATACCAATTGTGCTGCAGCACAATTGGTATCAAGGTGCTTAGGCACTTGATAAAGGGTGGAGAGGTCGCGTGTTCGACTCTCACCAACAACCTACCCAGTTGGGGGAAGGGTTGGGGTACACGGCCTGTAGGCCTGTTAAGGATGGCAGTGCCGGGGTATCTGTCAGGCCCGTTGTCGGCAAGGTCAGACACCAACATAAAGTGTACTTTTTTTTGTAATACCCCACCACATTGGGCCGGCCCATCACAGGGCTGCAGCCCATACACCCCAACCCTTCCTTGGTGCAGTACAATTGGTGACAAGAGAGCGCAAGGCTTCTTGTTAAAGCGTGAGGTCTCGAGTTCGAGACTCATGAACAACCTCTTGGAGATGGCTGCCTATTAATTAGGTGGAGCCACCAAGGAAGGGTTGGGGTGTATGGGCTGCAGCCCTGTGATGGGCCGGCCCAATGTGGTGGGGTATTACAGGAAGAGGTAGCAACTCACCACCTGGTCTACGATGTTCTATCTTGACCTTCTGACAAGTCAAGCATTGCACCACAAACTCTACTACATCCCACTTCATGTTGGGCCACCAAAACTTTTTCCTGAGGTCCTTGTACATCTTGCTAGAGCCTGGATGTACAGAATAAGCTGACGAATGGGCCTCCTTCATCACCAACTGGCGAAGACCATCAACGTCAGGCACATAGATCCGGTTCTGAAACCAGAGTGATCCATCTTCCTGAATCACGAAACCGAGAGCTTTCCCGTCCATCACTTCACTGCTTAGCTTCACCAAGACTACATCATCAACTTGTCTCTCCCTGATTTGATCAAGTAGCGTGGCCTGAATCTCCAGCATACTTAGATATCCTCTACGTTGATCGTACAAGACTTCAATGTCGCACAACCCTTGGTTTAGCTTGGTTTGAGCAGTGAGTAAAGTCACTACAGTCTCGTGCGGCATCTTCCGGCTCAATTCGTCGGCTACTACATTAGCCTTGCCCGGATGATACAGCAATTCGATGTCGTAGTCTTTGAGTAGCTCTAACCAGCGACGTTGTCTCATATTCAGCTCCTTTTGAGTAAACACATACTTTAGACTCTTATGATCGGTGAAGACTTGGCATCTTACACCATAAAGATAGTGTCTCCAAATCTTCAGCGCAAAAACTACCGCTGCTAATTCTAGATCGTGCGTCGGATAGTTTGCCTCATAAGTCTTCAACTGTCGGGATGCGTATGCAATATTTTTGCCCCTCTGCATCAGCACACATCCCAAACCACTCTTCGAAGCATCACTATAGACCACATAACCATCAATCCCTTCCGATAGAGCTAATACTGGTGCGGAGGTCAGACATTGCTTCAGCTTTTGAAAACTGGCCTCGCACTTGTCATCCAGACAAACTTCTTATGGACTTTGCGGAGCAGACCGGTCATGGGTAGAGCGATCTTAGAAAATCCCTCCACGAACCGTCTGTAATATCCAGCGAGTCCTAGAAAACTGCGCACCTCCTTCACATTCTGAGGCCGCTTCCAATTGTCTACTGCTTCAATCTTTTGGGATCAACCATAACCCCTTTCTCATTGATCACATGGCCTAAGAAAGCCACTTCCTTGATCCAAAAGTCACACTTGGACAACTTTGCGTACAACTGATTCTATCTAAGGATTGACAAAGTAATCCAAAGATGTTCCTCGTGAACCTCCTCACTCGGGGAATAGATCAAAATGTTGTCGATGAAGACCACTACGAACTTATCCAAGTATTGGTGGAAACATCGATGCATCAGATCCATGAAGACTGCTGGAGCATTAGTAAGTCCAAATGGCATGACTACGAACTCGTAGTGACCATATCTCGTCCGGAACGCAGTCCTCAGAATATCCTCCTCACGAATCCTGAGCTGATGGTAACCAGACCTCAGATCAATTTTGGAAAAGACCTTTGCTCCCTGCAGTTGATCCAATAGATCATCAATCATCGGCAACGAAAGGTTCACAAACCTCGTTGCATACTAACCCTAACTTACTGACACAACTTTCCGAAATAAAAGAATGGGTAGCACCCCAATCAAATAACATACATACAGAAGTAGAATGAAGGTATAGAATACCTTGAGCAATTGGAGCATTAGGTCCATCAGCCTCACGCATCTCGTAAAGGCGTTGACCTTGACCTCCAGAAGCAACTGGGGCTTTCCCCTTATTCTGTGCAGACGTCTGCATCGAAGGACTAGGAGCTTCCACTGGTCTGAACTTAGGTCGATTGTTCTGATTAACAGACCCTTGCTGCGACTCAGCTCCTTTCTACCCTTGCTGTGGACAGAACTTCTGCAAATGTCCCACCTTTTCGCAGCCAAAACACGTCTTCTTCTCCTTCGGACACTCATTACTCTTGTGTCCGTGTGTACCACAGTTATAGCATTGGATCAGACTCTTGCCCTAACCCGATTGACGTGTAGACCCTCCATGAGTCATATCCGTTTTTGCTCTGCCAGACTTGGCAAAATTAGACGGTGGTGCGGGACGCTTAAATCCACTCGCCTGAGGCTGGCCCTGCATTGACCTCTGGTGATTGCGCTTCTTTGTCGACTCCTCCAGAGTCACTTTCAACTTATATGCAGCGTCCACGTACTGCTCCAGAGTAGAGCATCTGTGACGTATCATTAGTGGCTTAATATATGGGTTCATCCACTCGTGGAAATGCCAGATCTTTTGCTCTTCATTAGACACCTCCGGCCCAGCATACTGAAATAAATGATTGAATTTGGTCGCAAGCTCGGTCACTTTCAAACCATCCGTCTTTGGATAGAGAAATTCCTTATGTTTCTCCTCCCTCATAGCTTGAGAGAAGAAACGATCAGTCATCTTGGCTTTAAACATTCCCTAGTTCAAACCTGGGTGATCAGCCAAACCTGTACCTTCCCACCATTCACTGGCTACTTCCTTCAGCTGAAGGGATGCAATGTGCACCTTCTCTGCTTCAGTGCACTCAACATTGCGGAATAGTCACTCTATATGTGAGAACCAATAAGCCACTTTGACTGGCTCTCCTTTCCCATCATAGCAGTCGGGCCTTATAGAGCTAATGGCCTTCAGTGCTCGGCCATAATTGCCTCTGTTCCTGACTGCTTCTTCTTGCGGCGCATGGACAACTGGCTCCTCAAATCTTGGAACCGCTGGAGGAATTGGCACAGCCTGTGCCTGAGGTGCAATTGGTCGCATGATGTCGGTGAATGCTTGCATAACGATTCCCCGAATAGCTTCAATTGCTGCTGCATCAAATACCATTGGAGTATTGACCGGAACATGGTCATTGCCCCTTTGATTGTTGTTAGAAGCAGACTCGTGTTCATCCATGGGGTTTGCGGTATTCCTCTCATTTGGTCTGGGGTCATTGCTTGGCCCAACACCAACACGAATGGTGTTCCTTGTGTTCACCATCTGTTTATCGATCAAATTCCAAGTATTTTATTACATTAATATCCTTCAATATACTTAACGTAATAAAAATCAACTCCGAATAGATCAAACTTGGTAATTTTCATTGATAAGCTCAACAGAGCTAATACGTCTTCTTCTCCTTCGGACACTCATTACTCTTGTGTCCGTGTGTACCACAGTTATAGCATTGGATCAGACTCTTGCCCTAACCCGATTGACGTGTAGACCCTCCATGAGTCATATCCGTTTTTGCTCTGCCAGACTTGGCAAAATTAGACGGTGGTGCGGGACGCTTAAATCCACTCGCCTGAGGCTGGCCCTGCATTGACCTCTGGTGATTGCGCTTCTTTGTGGACTCCTCCAGAGTCACTTTCAACTTATATGCAGCGTCCATGTACTGCTCCAGAGTAGAGCATCTGTGATGTATCATTAGTGGCTTAATATATGGGTTCATCCACTCGTGGAAATGCCAGATCTTTTGCTCTTCATTAGACACCTCCGGCCCAGCATACTGAAATAAATGATTGAATTTGGTCTCAAGCTCGGTCACTTTCAAACCATCCGTCTTTGGATAGAGAAATTCCTTATGTTTCTCCTCCCTCATAGCTTGAGAGAAGAAACGATCAGTCATCTTGGCTTTAAACATTCCCTAGTTCAAACCTGGGTGATTAGCCAAACCTGTACCTTCCCACCATTCACTGGCTACTTCCTTCAGCTGAAGGGATGCAATGTGCACCTTCTCTGCTTCAGTGCACTCAACATTGCGGAATAGTCACTCTATGTGTGAGAACCAATAAGCCACTTTGACTGGCTCTCCTTTCCCATCATAGCAGTCGGGCCTTATAGAGCTAATGGCCTTCAGTGCTCGGCCATAATTGCCTCTGTTCCTGACTGCTTCTTCTTGCGGCGCATGGACAACTGGCTCCTCAAATCTTGGAACCGCTGGAGGAATTGGCACAGCCTGTGCCTGAGGTGCAATTGGTCGCATGATGTCGGTGAATGCTTGCATAACGATTCCCCGAATAGCTTCAATTGCTGCTGCATCAAATACCATTGGAGTGTTGATCGGAACATGGTCATTGCCCCTTTGATTGTTGTTAGAAGCAGACTCGTGTTCATCCATGGGGTTTGCGGTATTCCTCTCATTTGGTCTGGGGTCATTGCTTGGCCCAACACCAACACGAATGGTGTTCCTTGTGTTCACCATCTGTTTACCGATCAAATTCCAAGTATTTTATTACATTAATATCCTTCAATATACTTAACGTAATAAAAATCAACTCCGAATAGATCAAACTTGGTAATTTTCATTGATAAGCTCAACAGAGCTAATACGTTTTACAAAAGGGATCTCCTGAGCGTCAAGACAAAATTGCCGAGAGAGTTAGGTTCTTAACAAAACAACTGAAATACAAGAAAAGAAACTGCTAATCAGCACTGGCCCAATCATGGAGCCCTGAAACATTTCCTGTAATCGCCACTCCTCATACAAGGTTTCTTCGAACGGGGTTTACCATCGGGGTCTGGTGAAAGACTCCTCCCCTGCTCGGTCCAGGAGCACATGGCTCATTCCTTGGTCTTGCCCTTCTTAAAGCATGCTCAACCGCCTCGTCCATCTGGCGGTGCTCTTCTGGGGAAATCATCTGACTTAGGCAAAGTGCCTCTCGCGAGTCAGGACTCAACATTAGCCTTCTCTGAGCAGGAATAGGATGTGAGTTCTCAGATGCATTTTGTGGACCATTTCTTCTTCTGGGAAATACTACCTCGTAAAGCGTATCCCAATCGGCTGAAGTCAATGGCGAGTATTCTTGCTCATACGGAAACTCTGGACTGGGATAGATAAACTCCCTTCCCGGGTCCTCGCTGCCCACCAATAAGCGCTCTAAGCCATCAGACTCGTGGCTCTGTCCCTCGAGGTCCTCCTTGGGGTCCTCCTCTTCTTCCGGATCCTCTTCCGGGTCTTCTTCAGGATCCTCTTCTTCTGGATCCTCCTCGGGAATCATCTCAATCATGAAGTTGTCGTTGTAATGCCCTCTTGCATACCTTGACCACTCCTCTTCATTTTTCGTGTCCTCCCTTGGCTCCTCTGTAGGTTCTGCCACTGGAACCTTGATCCTATCGGACACTAGTACTACTGATTCGGGTAGTACATTCTTCACCTCCTCGGGTGGACTACTAGATTCTCCGACCTCGAAGCATCGCAGGGGAACTGGAAACTCAAGCCTCATTGGAGATGGCGGAGCCACCTCGGCTTCTCTCGAGTCCCTTCGAAGAGAAAAGCATGCACCCATAACCTACAGGTGACGAGAAAAGAGTTAGTCCTTCTAAATATAGAAGTTTACTTCCATATCAGACTAAAGAAAAGGCACGACTAGATCGGCAGAATAAAAATTTTATTTGTAAATTCAAATCCTTCAAAATACTTCTCAGTTCAAAACGAGTAAATGGTTTATAAAAAAATTTGTTCCAAGAAAATGTTTTAAAACCCACCCGTTTAAAAAAAAAATAGCTCTGATACCAAATCTGTAACACCCCCAAATATATATCCTTGAAATGTATTACCGCCAGTGACCTCAGATTTCACATCCGAAGCCACCCCAGGCTTAACCCGTTTATATAAATCATAAAACAACAGTTATAATACAAAATATCATAACTTTTGATTAAAGCAAATGTTTCGGAATTACATCCATGATTCAAAATACATAATCAAATATATTATAGTGGAAGTCTTAATACATAAAGGACACAAGGGTCTTGATCTAAACGATCACCCGCCAAGGAATCTCAACCTGGTAAAACTCTTCAAAATTCCAACTACCATCATTGTCGTTTCTAGCCTTCATCGGAACTGCAGTTTATCTGATGTGTCGTATGAGACAGATGACACCAGCCAACCATGCAAGGGAATATAACCGGTTTGTTAGTCTAATGAAATACTATGCAAGGGTAAAACAGAAAGGTTCTAAGTAGTCGTATTAGGTTAGACTCATCGCTTCTCGAATAAAAGTCGATGACGATAGTCAACCACCATACTCCTACTGAAATAAACGAAAAGGCATGATCAAGAGAAAGGACTCTGAAAGGATGAGTCCTACGGAAACATATGAAGAGAAGAATCCAAAAGGTTGAGTCTTATCGGAAAGTATGACAAGTGCTTGGGAACATCAATTTCACACAAGCGTTTTAAAACTAACTTGGTGTTTCGGTTCACGACCAACCTCATCGCATAATGCGAATTCAGATTGGAAAGAGAACTTTACTCTGACCAAAGTCTAGACGAGTTTCCTAGCTGTACTACTCTCTTAGATGCACTACTCGCCTGAGGGTATATTAATTAGGTGTACTAAAGCACTTATCTTATTAAATTCCAAAACATACATTTTACGTTATAAGCTACTAAGATCTCTTTACAAGAGATATCGGATCTCCTCACATGAGATATCAAAGGGAATACATCCCAAATGGCGGCACCAGCTGTGTGCACATACCCTGAGTAAGGGTAAGGTCATGACCGATTGTACTAGGGAAAATCCTCCTAGCACCATTATCAAGAAACCACTAAACCTCGCAAGGTACATAGTGTTCCTACGAATACTCGTTCTAACTAAACAGTTAAAACATAAGAGCAATAATTCACATCAAAGCCATCGAGGCCAATAACAGATATAATAGCGTTGTTTCTAGCAATATATACAACCTATTATAATATATGTATTTCAATCATATATATATATATATATAATAGCGCTGTTTCTAGCAATATATACAACCTATTATAATATCTCTTTTTAAATCACATACAGTTATCAAAACTGTTCCCAGACGAAAACAATATTCATCCCAAATTAATTAACAATTAAACAATTGATAATCAATATAAATATGGAATGATAACCAAGAGCGAACCGCCACTTGCCTTAGATTAGACGAAGCTCAACGAAGCTCGAGACGACGGGTTTTCGGGTCCGAAACGAGGAAGAACTCGGATTATAATTTCCTACGGAATGAACCATAACGAAACCCAAAGTTAGATTCGACAATAACTAGTACGAATATAAAGAAAGGCGAACGAAATCGAAGGAACAAAGTCCCGATCGAAATCACAAAACCCAAGGCCACACCCACAATCGCCCAGGCACACCGCGGGTGCGGTGGCCCTGCCGCAGGTGCGGTCACAAGTGCAGTCGTCGGGGAAGAAGACGAGATCTTATCGGGGATGACGCGTTGGGCTCGATTTGGATTGGCTTCGACTTCCAAACTCCTTGGGCCACCAAACACCACCTTGAGGGCACCTCATCTTCCTATGGTAGCTCCGGCGACGACCTTGAAGAACTCCGGCGAAAGCTTGCAACTCCGGCGACAATGGAACGAGAGAGAGAGAGAGAGAGAGATTTGAGATGTCTTCCTCCTCCAAGCCTCCTCCTTTTATAGGCCAAGCAAGGAGCTCAGCTGGCATCTCCCCCACCGCCTCACCGCTTCAGCCCCGACAAGATCGGCAAGCAGCTCAGGCGAAGTTCGGCGGAGCAGAAAAGAAATCATGACGGCGCGGGTGCGGTGGGTCTCACCGCGGGGTGCGATGGAGACCAATTCTGACTGCGGGTGCGGTCAAGGCAAATTCTGTGCCTTTTGCCCACTTTTGTCCGGGATGGATTATGGGTATGGGTTTTAACCCCGGTTTAAACATATTCGTATCCAAACAAATATTCTAATCCCCAAAATATGTCGAATGTATTTTAATCCACTCAAGGAATTATTACAGAGATCAAGTATTTAACAGAAAGTCTGAACTTCTATGAAAATAATTCGACTACAATACGAGTGTTTGGAAAACTTACCAAAATACTCTTTACTAAAATGAGGGGTATTACAAATCTTTCCTAAGAAATATATTTGGAGAGAGAAGATTTTATCCTTATCCGATTATGTTATCTTAGGAATTCCTTCCTTAGATAACATAGACGGTTAAGATAATATTCTTCAAATCATTTAATATCTTCTTGTTACCTAGTTTAGATAGAGAGTTTTATCTTGTTACGATTGTGTTAGTCGAGTTGTATTAATAGGAGTGTGGATTCATTTCTATGAACGACGACGAACATAGAGCTTTTGATTGAGAAGGAAAAGAGTGTGAAGTGTATGTGAGTCTTAGAGGGTTGAGTTCGTATTCCCTGTTGTAGAAGAGAGTTTCAAATCTAGGTGGGAAGTCTAGGGTTTGGAGTCCAGGCTACAAGTGTAATCGAACAAGAAATCAATAAGACAAGTAGACGCTTCAAAATCCTCTCAAGCGAGAAGCTTGAAGGTAGTGGTTTTTCCTTGATTAGTTATTTGACTGATTGGGGTTTCCACTATACATCGTGAGTTCGTTACTTTATATTTCTTGCTATATTATTCCGCTACACCTTCTGTGGGAACAAAGCATTTGTTCCCTTAGACGTAACTCTAACGATCCAACATTATATAATTCTGTGGGCACTCTGTTTGATTTGCATCTAATATGTTGATTTTAGTTTCATTCATAATATTGTATTTGTAAGCTTTTCTGATTGCTTGCTGATCAGCGCTACTTTGTAGGATTTAAGTAGGAGTTGTTACCGGTGTTTTGGGTACCGATGGAGATGTTTAGAGCGTTATTGTGGAGTATGGAGTTGAGGAGAAGAAGTGTGATAATAGTGGCGTAGAAGAGCTTAAATGAAGACATATTGAAGATGGAGACAAGCCACGAGAGAAGACGAAGGAAGAGCTGAAGAAGCTACAGAAGCTTTTCCGCGGTCACAGAACTCACCGCCGCGGTCGCGGAATATTACGGATGCGAAGAGGAGCTACAACGAGAAATCCACGGTCGCGGAGGACAAATCCACGGTCACGGAAAATACGAAGATAGCGAGAGCAACAGAGATATTTCCGCGGTCGCGGAAGGAAGTGCCGCGGTCGCGGAAATCCATTTATCAGACACGCGCCCGAGTCTCGTCCATAGATTTTCTTTATCTTTATTTCCTTTTCTTTTATTTTCTTTTATTTCGTTTATGTTATTTTGTTTCCTATCTTTTGGAAACTAGGGTTGCTAGGTTTTTCCATATATTTAGTTTCGTAGCATCCACTTTCCGATTATCATTCAGACTACGATCTCAGTTTACATCAGTTTTTCCTTTTGAGGCAGTTGACTGCCCCTAATCTGCAGCAACAACCACTGGCTGTGCAGTTCCCCGAGCTGGCAGATGGCGTAAACTTTGAGCTGAAATCCGGGTTAATCCACTTATTACCCCACTTCCATGGGATGAGTGGAGAAGAACCCAACAAGCACCTGTCTGAATTTCACGCCGTCTGCACCAGTATGAAGACAAAAGGCGTTACTGAGGACCAGATCAAGCTGAGGGCCTTTCCTTTCTTTCTAAAGGATACGGCCAATGATTGGTTCTACTATTTGGCTCCAGGGAGCATAGACACATGGGCTAAGATGACGAAAGCCTTCCTGGAGAAGTACTTCCCTGCGACAAAGCTCAATAGCCTGAAGAGGAGCATCAGCAACATTGAACATCAGGCTACTGAAACGTTGTACGAGTACTATGAGAGGTTCAAGAGATTGATTTCTAGCTTCCCCTACCATGGGTATTCTGAGCAAGACCTCGTACTTTATTTGTATGGAGGACTTCATGACGAGGAGCGTGGAACGGTGAATGCAGCCTGCGGAGGAAATATTTTGAACAAGACGCCTGCTGTAGCTTTTGAGGTATTCTTTGAGCTATCTGAGGGCTCAAGACAGTTCAGTAAGAGGGCGAGTGCCCAATCAGTCAAGGCCACAAACTCCCAACCAAATTCTTCACTACTTTCTGACATGGCTGAGATGAAGGAGATGATGAGGAGGTACATGACGAAGGGTGGCCAGCAACAAGTCAAGTCATGTGGGATATGCTACGACATGATGCATCCTACTGATGCATGTCCCACGCTGCAGGAACCCACCGCTGAGGGCCACCACAGTTCCTACTGCGCCCACAACAATATCATCAGCCTGGGGGTCAACAACAACAATTTTGAGCTCCATATGACCAAAGACCTCAAGGACAAAGCTCAAGTTCATCCATGGCCGTTGATGACATGATCAGGACCCTCACCCAGAGCGTATCAACGTCGGCGAGCACTACGGCCCAACAAATTGAAGCGGTGGTCCGGCACCAGGAGACTCTCGCATAAAATATGACAACGTTGGCCAACACTATGGTCCAACAAAATCAAGAGATGCGATCAAGTATTCAGAACTTGGAGAAGCAAGTGGGGAAAATCTCCATCGCAGTGAGCAAGCTGGAAGCCCGGGACTCGGGAAAACTACCATCTCAAATGGTAGTAAACCCGAGGGAGAACGTATGTGCCATGACGCTAAGGAACGGAGTACAAGTGGAAGAAGGTCGAGGTCAACAGAATGTTTTCCGTGACCGAGGAGAAGAAGGCCGCGAGCGCGGATTTGTTCCTGGAGACGAGAAAAAAATCGACGCTTTTCCGCAACCGTAGACAGATTTCTGCGATTGCGGAAAAGTTTCTGCTGAAGAGGATATGATCGAAGATTTCCGCGATCGTGGAGAGGAAGTCCGCGACCGTGGAAAACTTCTTGGAGCCCTAGATGATTTCGAGGCCGCCCACGATGATTACGTTCGGCCCAACTTCCCTCCGCTCAGTTCGTTAAAGCCACCCGTTCCATTCCCTGAGGCACTGAAGGACACCAGAAAGGTGGAGAATGACAAGGACTTATTTGAGACCTTCAACAACTGCGAGGTAAATATTCCTTTGATAAAACTTGTCCAAAGTATCCCTCGCTATGCCAAATTCTTGAAGGAGCTATGCAAGATAAAGAAAAAGAAAGCGTTGAAGGAAAACAAGAAGGTCCAAGTCAGTGAGAATGTATCCGCTATGCTGCAAAAGCGGTTGCCCAAGAAATGCAGTGATCCAGGCATGTTCACTATCCCCATCAAGATAGGTGGCACCATGTTTGAAAAAGCTATGCTAGATTTGGGTGCCTCCATCAATGTGTTGCCTCTCTCACTGTACGAATCTTTAGAGGTCGGGCCATTAGAGAAGACAAGGATTGTGATCCAGCTGGCGGACAATTCCTATGTGTATCCAAAAAGAGTGGTGCAGGATGTGATGGTAGAAGTTGACAAGCTAATCTTCCCTGAGGACTTCTTTATGAAGGATACGGGGCAAGACAAAAACACAGCCCCTGTGATGCTAGGAAGGCCGTTTATGAACACGGCAGGTACCAAGATTGATGTGAGCAGCGGTTCGCTCACAATGAAATTTGACGGGGTGAGGGTCGGTTTCAACATCGACAATGCAAAGCGACACCCTCCTGATGGTAACCCCGAGTTTTCAATTGATGTGAGTAACCCAAGTTGAGTGGGAGAGCACCAAGTCGAGCCATGACAATAACTAAGGCGCTGCTCGGGAGGCAACCCGAGGTATGAAATTCTTTTCGTGTATGTTCCTTTCTAGTCTTTATTATCATTGTTTCGTTTTTGTTTTGTTTTGTTTTTGTTTTAGACTAACATGCAGGTAGGAGACCCGGGCCAAATTGAAGACGGTGTAAACCTCGCCCCAGAAACATTTCCGTGATCGCGGAAATTTCACTGTAAGTCCTCTATTCCTGAAAAAAAAAGTGTTTTATCGAAGGCCAGTTGTCCGAGTTCTACATGGAGAGATGGTGCGCATCATGCTGCCAAGGAGGAGACATTAGCCCCACAATTTTTATTTAGCACCGATGATGGCCCGACATTCGACAGCTGACGAGGAGGAACACCAGAGCCCACACCACGACTACATCTGGGCTCCCATTATGTGTTCGTTGAAGGTCGTGCAACCCCAATTTCTTTGACATACCACTACACCTTACAGTGGATTTATTTGGTTGCACGGTAGAGTTTGAGTCTGAAGACACCGCAACACCAGCGACATGTGCTTTTATTGATATACCGCCAGCAACAACTCCCATGTCCAGGCCCCTCAGCGACGGTTGTGAGTACTTTTCTGCCCTTCCCTGTGCTTCATCTTATTGTCTTTCATTACATTGAGGACAATGCAATGTTTAAGCATGGGGGAGTGTTCTATACTTGCTAGTCGTTTGAGAAGAAAGAAAAAAATAATGAAAAAAGAAAAAGTCAAAAATATTGAAAAAAAAAGACAAAAATAGAAATCCTGGGATAAGTCGAAAACCCGAGAGGACGGCTTAGGTAATAAGCAAATGGCTTGGACCAACATTAGGCTAGGGTAATAATTGGTCAAGAGTGATGTGAGTTTTATGTGAGCCCATCTATTGAAAAATGAAATGAGTGGCTTGGTGAAAACCCGAAAGGGCGCCTTAACAAAATGAGTGAAAAGAAAAAGAGTGATTATTAGGATTCCTCATTTTTCCTGGCGTGGTGACATAAGAAGAGGTGATATAAGGAGGATTCGGGTAGGTCACTTTGGGAGTTATAAGAAGATAGATGGAGGCTAGGATTAGATATTTTTATTCACTCTATGGTGTTCGAGTTAAGCTTGGGGGAAGTAATCTGCTTTCCTTTAAGCTTGTGTGTTGTGTTGTGTTGTGTTGTGTTGTGTTGTGTTGTGTTGTGTTGTGTTGTGTTGTGTTGTGTTGTGTTGTGTTGTGTTGTGTTGTGTTGTGTTGTGTTGTGTTGTGTTGTGTTGTGTTGTGTTGTGTTGTGTTGTGTTGTGTTGTGTTGTGTTGTGTTGTGTTGTGTTGTGTTGTGTTGTGTTGTGTTGTGTTGTGTTGTGTTGTGTTGTGTTGTGTTGTGTTGTGTTGTGTAGTGTTGTGTTGTGTTGTGTTGTGTTGTGTTGTGTTGTGTTGTGTTGATGTGTTGGTGCCTTGGAGTTACTAGGAGTTGTTACCGGTGTTTTGGGTACCATTTGGAGATGTTTAGAGCGTTATTGTGGAGTGTGGAGTTGAGGAGAAGAAGTGTGATAATAGTGGCGTAGAAGAGCTTAAATGAAGATATATTGAAGATGGAGACAAGCCACGAGAGAAGACGAAGGAAGAGCTGAAGAAGCTACATAAGCTTTTCCGCAGTCGCGGAACTCACCGCCACGGTCGCGGAATATTACGGATGCGAAGAGGAGCTACAGCGAGAAATCCGCGGTCGCGGAAGACAAATCCGCGGTCGCGGAAAATATGAAGACAGTGAGAGCAACAGAGATATTTCCGCGGTCGCAGAAGGAAGTGCCGCGGTCGCGGAAATCCATTTATCAGACACGCGCTCGAGTCTCGTCCGAAGATTTGCTTTATATTTATTTCCTTTTCTTTTATTTTCTTTTATTTCGTTTATGTTATTTTATTTTCCTTTTAGATTTTGTTTCCTATCTTTTGGAAACTAGGGTTGCTAGGTTTTTCCATATATTTAGTTTCCTAGCAGCCACTTATCGATTATCATTCAGACTACGATCTCAGTTTACATCAGTTTTTCCCTTTGAGTTTTTGTGTTTCAAGACTATGAAGAACTAAGCAACCTTTGCTTAGTCCGACGATTGAAGCCTTCATTTGATATATGGTTGTGAGATTATAATTATATTCCTATTCCTTTAATTATATCTCTTCTCTTGAGCTTATTCCTATTGATTCTTATTGATTTGACTGGATTGATCACCTAATTGATATTAGTAATTGTCTATTGCTAGGGTTTGGATATTTCGAGTTGAAATCCCTTATTTTGTGTAGCAACCATGATATTCTAGGACTAGTTGGACTAGTTTATTATGGAAGTGAATTGATTATGTGTTGAATGCTGCGAGTTGTGGTGTTGCATGTATCCTGGTTAATTTCTATGCTTCTTGCAGCTATTGTTCTAAATCTTGATATTTTCTTGTGCGTTTAATAGTTAGGGTTACCAGAACTAGTTGGACTGGTAACTATTTCAGAATAGGGACAGGAATACTCATAGGAAGGAATAGAGATAATATAGGATCAACCAATCGAATGAATGGTGGATATTTGTCTGGCTAAGTACTTTTTCCCACTTGATTAAAACCTTTGCTTTTATTTACTTTGTTTACTTGCAAACAACCAACAAAACCCCCCTTGTTACCTTTGACATACAATTTGTGCACTTAGAAAGATTACTTCCTCCCTGTGGGATTCGACCCTTGCTTGCCTACTTTACTTTGTTAGGTTTTTAAGGATTATTTTGTTTAGGTGTCACGACAACGCCTATCACTTGCTTAGACTCTATGTGTCAATTTTGCAATTCTATGACTTGAACATCTCCTTTTCTAACCATACAAGTCAATCTGATCTATTTGCACCCTCATGATAAGCTGAAATGATGATTGACTTAAAACTTGTCCCTTGCCTGACTACATTATCTTTCTCTTCTTTAGTCCACGATTGGGAATTAATATTGTAGTGTCAAAATGCCTACCCTTATTTCCCTTGGATGGATACGTACTGTTTGTTATTGCTTGTCCTATCTCCAAGGTATCCATCCCCTTCCCTGCTAGAAAAAAAAAAGGGAACTGTGTATGGAACTATCGTTTTGCTTATCCATTGCCTCATCAGCTTTTGTGGGTTCTCCAATGTCAGCATTCATTGTCGTCTCTGCATCGCCTCTTCAAACGGCTATTTGATGATTTACTTTTGATTTGGATTTGACTAATGATGGGATCTGAAGAGATTTGCAGTTATGATTTGGGAAGATTGGAGGATTTGAATTTTGAATCTCACCGGTTTATCTCCAAGTAACTCTATTTAACCCTAGACCTTCTCTATTTCTTTTCACTGCCTCTCTCATCTTTCTCCGTCTTCTACCTCTTTACCCTACCAAGCTCTCAAATTTTATCTCTCCATGGCTTTATCTGCTCCCCTTAACCTTTCACCTGAGGAGGCTGCGTTCATTCTACAACTCCGTGCCAAGGCCGCCTCTTCCTCCGTCGCCACTAACGCTGGAACCTCTACAACGGCCGTCGATCTCACCTTCTCCCTTGCTCTAACTAAAATTCCAATCTCCACCACTGTTACCACCACGCTGGCCCTTTCGACCGCTCAACCTCCACCTTCTCCCTCAAAAAAGTTGTCCCCTTCCAAATCCTCCTCCACCACCAAGACCGTAGAGTTACCTATTGAGATTGTGCCGCCTTATGCGTTTGATCCACTGTCCACTGAGAAGCCTCCCACTGATGTTTTGGCTTCCACACTGGTCAGCTCCAAAACCGCTGCTTCTCAGCCCTCCAAGCGCCGACTCTCTCTCTCACATATGTTGATATTGATCCCTCTGTTCTCCAACTTGAAGGTAGCTCTCTCTCTCTCCACTGGGGCCTGATTCCAAAAAGGCTCGTCTTTTAGTTGGTGGCCCTAGTAGTCGCACCCGCTCTATCGCGAGGCCTTTTCCCTCGGCTCCCTTCTCTCCTAGTTCACATGCGCCTCTTCCTAAAAATTTGCTAAGAGGAACCTTGTGGAGCCCTTGTTGTTCACATAGGAGTTGTGGCAATCTGAAATTTCTGAAGTGCTAGAAGCTCGCCGCTTCTTCAAGCCCAAGGTTGGGATCAATTCTGTGTATCCCCATTTACTTTGGATACGCACTGGGTACATGCCTTATACGCTCACCTTGAGTATGTTCCCTCCAAATCTGGCGCTTCGATCGGAAATGCTATGGTTAAGTGCTATGCCGGATTCTTTCCTATTACCACTTCTGTTATTGGGGAAGTCATTGACGTGGCTCCAAATGATGGCTTACGTGAAATCGTGAAGAAGAATTGGCCGAAGGGTGGTTCTCAGATGGTCCATTGTGTTTTTGGGCCTAAGATGACTACGAATTCTAAACTTACCACTGGTTCCCTTAATTTGACAGTGAAGTTGCTCCATTTGTTCCTGATTCACAATGTGGTGCCCCACCAAGAGAAGCACAATGTTGTTTTGATTCAGGACGTTGTCCTTTTGGATCTCCATCTCAGGGAGTCTCCAATTGATCTGTCTCATCTGATACTAAGTCACATGCAAAGTTGCGCTGATCACAGTACTCATTTCTCTCCATTTTCCCTCTGTGGTTAAGTCTTTGATGTGCTCCTTTGTCGTTTATCAGCCTTCAGTGGAAGCTGAATTTGATTGTGTCCCGGATATGGCCAATGTGCAACGCCTCAAGACTGTTTCATCTCTTGAGGAGGAATCGACTCTAGAAGTTCCTCCCGAGGCGCCTTCTGAAACTGCTTTTGTCCATCCTGATGTTCCTCATGTGGTTCATGCTATTGAGGGTGTTGAGTATGCCGTTCGAGAAGTTTTGGAGGCAACTCAAGAGATTGGTCATATACTTGTTGATCTCTGTAAGACCATCCAAGCATTGGCAGATGCTGTTGTTCGTCATGACAAGCGCTAGATCCTCTCAGTTCCCTACTTATGCAACATTTCTTTTAATCCTCTTTTGTTAGGTCATGTACCACCTGTGTACTAGTCCTTTTCCTCAGCCGCCTATTCCCTTCCGAATCTATGTTGTAATGTTCTTGCATCTATTGTTATTGCATTTTGTCTCTTGTGTCTCTGCTTGCATGATGAACTTGCCTTATCAATATGAGTATTATGCTTTTAACTTTATTGCATTATGATCTTATCTTACCTTGTTCCCTTTGTGATTATTCTAACTCTTCTTTTCGATGATGTCAAAAGGGGGAATGAACTCTGGAATAGGACCAATAGGCTAACATGAATCATTCTTATGGTTGTTATTCTAAGGGGGGATTTTGGAACTTCTAGTAATTGCTAGAGGGGAATTTCGTCTTTAATTTCATTCCTTTCAGTTCCTCATATGCTACACTCTTTGATTCCATTTCTTAATTGTTACTTCATAACTATTGTTATATGCTTCGTTCTAAAGGTTTGTCATCATCAAAAAGGGGGGAAATGTTGGAAAGGAACTTTCCGAACTCAAGTTCCATTGAGAGTTCATTTCCTCTATTCTTTCTGTTTTGACGATGACAAACAAATATTACACTAATATTTTCATGAGTTTAGATTGGCAGATTTATGATATCAACAATTCAAGAAGCACATGTGTTGGGAACAGTGAAGGGAACTGAGCACAGGAACTGAAGAACGATAACAAATCATCTGAAGCATTTGAAGTGCAATGAGCAAATGAAGATGAAGAGTATTCTGCACATCCTCTTAGATTTGTATTTAAAATATTTGTTGGAGGTCGTTGGGCTATTATTTCGGAAAGATTTGGTTTGTTATTTTTAATAACAACCAAGATCTTCTCTGATTTATTGTAACTGTTTTATTTGTATATTCAGCTGAGTTACTGAGATATGCTTCTAAGCTTTCTCAACACTCTTCTTGAATGTATAAATAAGTCAATCGTTCCCTTCATAATTATGCATTGAAACGAAGTGAATTGAGTGCATCAAGTGAGAAACTGTGTGCTGGAAGAAGAAGCTTTCAGCAAGGAGTTGAGTAAGTTCTTTGTGTGATTGTGATTGATTACCTGGTTGATTAGGACTATATTCTTAGGAGTGTTTAAGAATAGAGCTGTGTGTTGTCTTAATCCTCTTGTAATCGAATTTTAATACAGAAGTAGACTTGTTCAAAATCCTTTCCAAGGGAAAGGTAGTGAGTTTTTTCCTAGATAACTAGTTGGTTATCAAAGGTTTCCACTATAAAGAACTGTGTCTTGTTTTACTTGATTTTACTATTCTGCTGCGTAAGGAACTTGACTTTGTTGTGTCCCAGTTCCCTTACTTCTAACACATCCGATCCTACAGGTTGTACAATCCATGGGGGCTCGATCTAGACTTAGCTCTCTGACATGTCCCACAACTCACACAAAACCTAGTCACTTGGTAGACCATCTAAGGCCAATAGAAATGCTCCTTAAGTGCGGCGACAATCTTAGCTACTCCAAAATGTCCTCGACCCTCATGTGCCTCTTGGATCAAAAGCCTACGAATAGAAGTCCTAGGGATACAAAGTTTACCCTCCTTACATAAGAAGCCATTATCCACAATAAAACCACTAGACTCTCCCTTTTCAATGCAAGTCTCAAAAATGGACTTAAGGTCCTCATCATGTGCATACAAGTCTTTGACAAGGGAAAAACATAAAATAGAGGCATCAAGGTGAGTCAAGAGGACATACTTGCGGGAGAGAGCGTCGGCGACCACATTCTCCTTTCCCTGCTTGTATTGCACCATGTATGGAAATGTCTCCATAAACTCAACCCAACGAGCATGGCGGCGGATGGCGGCGGTTGAGGTTAGCTTGGCTCTTTAGGTACTTCAGAGCCTCGTGGTCAGAGTAAATCACAAACTCCTTGGGCCACAAGTAGTGTTGCCACATCTTCAACACCCTAATGAGCGCGTAGAGCACCTTGTCATAGGTAGGGTAACTGAGTGTAGCGCCCGTGAGCTTCTCGCCGAAGTAGGCAATGGGCATGCGCTCTTGGAGTAGAACACCCCCAATGCCATGGTGAGACGCGTCGCATTCGACCTCATAGATCTTGGCAAAGTTGGGCAGTTGTAGCAGCGACGCGCGGCACAACCGTTCCTTGAGCACGGCGAACACATCCTCGTGGGCCTCGCTCCAGTCGATGGTGGCGTTCTTCTTCGTGAGCACATGCAGCGGCGCGACAATCGTGGAGAAGTCCTTCACGAAGCGGCGGTAGAAGCATGCGAGCCCTAAAAAGGAAAACGCACCATGGTCGCCGTGGTGGGGCGCGTCCACTCCTCTAGGGCGCGAATCTTCTCCTAATCCACGCGGATCCCATCCTTGATAACAACAAAACCAAGGAAAATAGTAGAGTCCGAGCAAAAAGTGCGTTTACCTAGGTTAGCATAATTACTCTCCTTCCTAAGACACTCTAACACGGCCCTAAGGTGTGTCAAATGATCCTCTAAAGTTCTGTTGTAAACAAGAATGTCATCAAAGTAGATAATGACAAATTTTCCCAAATACGCTCTGTGTTAGATATTTCCTGATTATTTCATATTTCCTAATTTGATTTATCAGTTGCTGAATTTTAGGAATGTATGGGCTGTTAGTTTAGAGAAACAATTGTAGTAGTATATTAGTGCTGTTAGTGGTTGTAATGGGTCCTAAATTAAGGTTAAGTCAGTTTATGTAATTGCCTATAAAAGGCCGTTCAATTTCTTAATGAGAATCAAGCAGCATTCAGCCCAATTTTTTCCTCTGTCTATTCTTTCTTCCTGACAAAAAGAAATTATTCTACTGACAATTGTTATTAGCAGACTGACAATTGTTATCAGTGGTATCAGAGCAACGATCCTAATTTTTTCTCAGATCCTGAGCGTAAACACATGAGAGATTCACAAAACCAGATTACAGTTCTTCTCATCCAATGGCTGCCGAATCCAATTACGTGCAAGTCTCTATTCCACACTTTGATGGTCACTACGATCATTGGAGTATGTTGATGGAAAATTTTCTTCGCTCTAAGGAGAATTGGAGTGTTGTTAATGGTGGAGTGCAAGAACCGGCGGCAAACACAGTTCTGACAGATGCTCAGAAAACAAATCTGGAGAGTAGAAGATTGAAGGATTTCAAGGCGAAGAACTACCTCTTCCAAGCCATAGATCGTTCCATCTTGGATATATGGATATATGGGACTCTATGAAGAAGAAGAATGAAGGCTCCAACAGAGTGAAGTGTGCACAGCTTAAAGCTTTGAGAGGCGATTTTAAGTCGCTGAGGATGAAGGATAAGGTGTCTGTCACCAGTTATTTCGAGCGAACTATGGAGATCTGCAACAAGATGAGAAATTATGGTGAGAAGATGACTGATGTCATCATAGTAGAGAAGATTTTGCGGAGCATGACGCATAACTTCAACTATATTGTTTGTTCGATCGAAGAATCAAAAAACATTGATGAGCTCTCTCTTGATGAATTGCAAAGTTCTCTACTGGTGCATGAACAAAAGGTGAATAGGAGCTCTACAACAGAGGAGCACGCTTTGAAGGCATCTACCAACACCCAGTCCAACAACTTCAGAGGAAGAGGACGAGAAAGAGGTCGTGGTAGAGGAAGAGGAAATCGAGAGGATAGAGGAAACAGAGATCATGATTCCAGCAGGAATTTCAGGTCAAATGATGACAACTTCAGGCCCAATAATGACAACAGTCAGGGGAAAGGCGACAGAGGCCGAGATTTCGACAAGTCTAAAGTCGAATGTTATAGGTGTCATAAGTTTGGCCATTATGCATCTGAATGCTACACCAAACTGCACAAGGAGAAGGAGGAGAACTCGAAGTTTGCTGAAACAAAGGACTCAGAAACTCTGCTGATGACAATCCAAGATGGAAAGAAGTCTGAAGCAGGTGTTTGGTTTGTGGATACAGGCTGCAGTAACCACATGAGTGGAAGTAAGTCTTCTTTCTCTTATTTAGATGAAGATTATCATTCTACTGTAAGATTTGGGGATGAATCTTTTGTGAAAGTAATGGGGAAAGGAGATATCAGGATAAAAGCCAAGAATAGCTTTGTGCAGAAAATTTCAGAAGTCCTGTATGTGCCTGATTTGAAGACTAATTTACTGAGTGCTGGCCAATTGCAAGAAAAGGGTTATATTATCACAATTAAGTCAAATGCTTGTGAAATTTATGATCCTATTAGAGGAGCTATTGCTCTTATTCCAATGAGTTCAAATAGGTTGTTCTCTTTAAAGATTGAAAGCATTCAATCTAGTCTGATGGCTGAAGTAAGTGAATCATCGTGGTTATGGCACTTTCGATATGGGCATCTGAATTTTGGAGGGTTGAAGACTCTTCAACAAAAGAATATGGTAATAGGTCTTCCAGAAATTACAACTCCTACTCAGGTGTGTGAAGACTGTGTTGTTAGCAAACAACATCGGACTCAATTTCCCAAGGGGAAATCATGGAGAGCAAGTAAAGTTCTAGAGCTGGTGCATTCTGATATTTGTGGCCCCATAAAGCCATCTTCTAATGGAGGTAAAAGATATGTAATTACTTTTACTGATGATTTTTCCAGAAAAACGTGGGTTCATTTCTTACAAGAAAGATCAGAAGCATTTACTGCTTTCAAAAGCTTCAAAGCTCTGGTGGAAAATGAAGCAGAAAGATCCATCAAAACACTTAGAACAGATCGGGGTGGTGAGTACTGCTCAAAGGAGTTTGAAGCATTTTGTGAAGAGAAAGGGATTCGAAGAGAGCTTACAGCTACATATACACCGCAGAAAAACGGTATTTCTGAGAGGAAGAACAGAACAATCCTCAACATGGTGAGAAGCTTGTTGACAAGAGGCAATGTCCCAAAGAATTTCTGGCCGGAAGCGATAAATTGGAGTGTTTATGTTCTGAATAGAAGCCCAACCTTTGCTGTTTAGAATATGACACCAGAAGAAGCCTGGAGGGTAGAAAACCAGCAGTAGATCACTTTCGGATTTTTGGTTGCATTGCATATGCTCATGTTCCTGATGTCAAGAGGAAGAATCTTGATGACAAGGCCGAGAAGTGTGTCTTTCTTGGAGTAAGTGAGATATCAAAGGCATACAAGTTATACAATCCACTCACAAAGAATATTGTGACCAGCAGAGATGTGACCTTTGATGAAAAAAACACTTGGGATTGGAATAGGCAGCAGCCTACCCAAGTCGTTTATGACAGTGACGCTGAAAGTTCAGCAAATGTCAGCCAGCCAAAAGAAAATGTCGGTCCAAGCACAACAATTGTCAGTCCGACAACAACAAATGTCAGTCCGACAATTGCCCAGCCTAATCCAGTAGAAACTCAATTTATTCGGCGTGTCAAAAGGAGGCCGAATTGGATGGGAGATTATGAGGTAACTGGATTAAATGATGAGACTACTTATTTTGCTTTGTTTGCTGATTGTGATCCTACAAGTTTTGAAAGTGTTGTCAAAGAAGAAAAATGGCAAAAGGCCATGGATGCTGAGATTGATGCTATTGAAAGAAATGACACATGGGAGTTGTGCAATCTACCAGAAGGTCACAAGACCATTGGTGTGAAGTGGGTCTTCAAGACAAAGTTGAAAGAGAATGGAGAAGTTGACAAGTATAAAGCTCGCTTGGTAGAAAAGGGATACAAGCAAGAGTATGGGGTTGACTATACAGAAGTATTTTCCCCGGTGGCAAGGCATGACACAATCAGATTGGTGGTTGCATTGGCTGCTCAGAATTCTTGGCCAATTTTCCAGCTTGATGTCAAATCAGCTTTCTTACATGGATACTTGGATGAACAAGTATTTGTTGATCAACCACCTGGTTATGTTAAATCTAAAAATGAGCATAAAGTTTACAAGTTGAAGAAAGCTCTTTATGGGATAAAGAAAGCTCCAAGGGCATGGTATAGTCGCATTGAAGGTTATTTCGTGAAAGAAGGTTTCATAAAGTGTCCTTATGAGCATACACTCTTTGTTAAGAGTGGAGATAAGGGGAAAATGCTCATTGTCTTCTTGTACGTTGATGATTTTCTATTTACTGGAAATTGTGATGTCATGTTTAAGGAGTTCAAGAGGTCTATGATGAATGAGTTTGAAATGTCAGATCTTGGTATGATGCACTACTTTCTTGGCATAGAAGTAGTACAATCAGGTGATGGAATTTTTATGTCCCAAAAGAAGTATGTTGGAGAGGCTTTACCAAATAAATACAATTTATGAAATGCAATTGATACACAAAGATCAAGCATTAAATTCCAAAACATAACATTGTTGAGGAAACAAGAGTTACGGGATTACAACCCAATCCCGAATAGGTCAAAACATAGTTTAAACCAAACACAGCGGAAGACTAAGAAAGTAAGTTACAATCGGAGTTATTGTCCAAAGGATCATAACCTGATTAAAGAAATAATTAAAACATTCAAAAACCACCGCCGACTTCATAGTCCTTCTAATCTTCTGAGCTACTTCTTAACTGATGTGCCGAATCAAACGGATGACACCAGCCAACCATGCAAGGGAAAATATTGGTTGGTTAGTCTAACTGAATAGACTAGCAAGGGAATAAAGCAGACTGGTTCGAAGCAGTCATATTAGGTTAGACTCATCGCTTATCGGATAATAACCGATAACGGTAGTCAACCATCATATTCCTACTGGAATAAACAAGAGGTATGCACAAGAGAAGATTCTGGAAGACTGAATCTTCACAGAAAACGACTCGAAAGAAGACTCCAACTGAAATGAGTCTTTAAGGAAGCAATGACAAATCTGGAAAGTTACAGAATCATTCAACCATGATTTAAAACTGACTGAGATGCTTCGGTTCACGACCAACCTCATCGCCTACAGCGAATCCAGATTGGAAAGAGAACGTACTACATTCGAGTCAAGACGAGTTTTCCTAGCTGCACTGAACTTAGCTGCACTACTCGCCCAAGGTGTATTAATTATGTGCGTCAAGGTAGCACTTATCTGATTTATGTTTCAAAAACACACATCACGTTATAGACTTTTACATGTGTACCCCACCAATGGGACGACACATCTTAGTATACGTTTCGTCGAGAGTGACGTATACCGAAAGGTTTGTGACACCAGCTAAGTGTCATGTCTCTACACACATGTGTAAGAGACCGATCATGATCATAGAATGGTATTGGATGGGGACGAGCCACCCCTCTACCAGATTATAAAGAAATGACTGGACAGAGTCCGAGTAACATTCCTATCTAACAGTGCTAACTAAACAGTTAAAGCACCACCACAGTTATAGGATAAATCCACATAAAGGCCCGAAAGGCGATCACAGATAATAGCGTTGTTCTAACAGATATACAACCTATTATATGATTTTCAAAACAGTTTATCAAAACCGTTTCCAGACAAACAGAATATTCATTCCAAATTAATTACTCAGATAAACTACTGATAATTAATGTAAATATGGAACGAATGAGCAAGAGCGAACCGCCACTTGCCTTACTCCGCAGAATAGTCTAAAGACGTCACTGGATTCCGGGCTCGACACGGTATAGTTCCGACAGCACAACAACCTTCGAGTACCCATAAAAGGAACCCTAAGTTAGATCCGACATAAACAGTACGAATCTAAACACGACGAAAGAACACGAAAGGAAAGACGCCACGACGACAACCGACCAAGCCAAAGCCACGAAGGCGTTCTGGGCACTGGCGGCGGTCGCCGTGAAGAACACGGCGGTCGCCGTGAAGAACACGACGGACTAAAACGAGAGAAAACTCACCCCAAAACACGAGCGGTTTGGCCTCCTTCGACTTGCTTTGGCTTCTAACCTCCAAGGCTAACCAAAAGCTTCACAAAGGCACTCTGGAAACACACCAAAGCAACACCGGCGAGACCTCCGGCGAGCACAAGAAAATGGGCGAAAACAAAACTCCGGCGAGAGGCGAATTTGGCAGCGATTCGGGGTTGTAGATGACCCAAAACCCATGCCCAAGCTCTGCTATTTATAGGCAAACCCCAAGGAGTGAGCTGCAAACCCTCAGACACGGCAACCGACGCAACGGCGCGCCTCGAACGACGCCGGCGACCATCGGGCAAAGCCCACTGGACAATCACGGCGGTCGCCGTATTTTTGCCTGCGGCGGGCATGCGGCGGTCGCCGTAAATGCGGCGGTCGCCGTCGCTAGGCCTGTCGCGGCCAGCTAGAAGCTGACACATTGACTCTTCGGGCCCAACCACGGCGGTCGCCGTTTCTGAACGGCGGTCGCCGTTTCCCCCTTTTCCCGCCCATTCGGCTTTGAACGAGCATGACGATAAACCGGGATAAAAATTATCGTACGCGAACGACAATTTAAAATTCAAGGCACCTTGTCTGTATATTATTTCACTGAGAAAAATATTACAGATACAGAGCACATTACAGAATGTCTCAAGCTACCTGAATTAAATCCGACGTACACAACGGGTACTCGGGAAAATTCCATAATTCCCAAAATAACCTTACAAAAATACGGGGTATCACATCTCCTCCCCCTTACAAGAAGTTTCGACCCCGAAACTTAGGTCGAGAATAACTCGGGAAAACGCCTGAGCATATCTGACTCGGTTTCCCACGTCTCCCAAGTAACTTCTTCGGTCCCTGACTTGGACCACAACACTCGTACAAACGGCACAATCTTGTTGCGCAAATGCTTCTCCCGACGCTCCAAAATGCGCACGGGCAACTCTTCGTAAGTACCATTAGCTTGAATCTCGATGTCCTCATAACTAAGCACATGAGACTCATCTGGCACATACTTTCTGAGTAAAGACACGTGGAACACGTTATGCACCGGGTGAGCCGATGGTGGCAATGCCAAACGGTACGCTAGAGATCCTACTCTATCCAAAATCTCGAATGGTCCCACGTAGCGAGGGTTAAGCTTCCCACGCTTACCAAATCTGAAAACTCCTTTGGATGGCGATACCTTGACAAAAACCTTGTCACCGACCTCGAACTCGACAGTCCTGCGCTTCCGATCTGCGTAGGACTTCTGTCGACTCTGAGCGGTCAACATTCTTTGTCTGATCAAAGCAATGTCTGAAGCCGTCCTTTCGACCAACTCTGGTCCAAGCAGAATTTTGTCGGCATTATCGTCCCAACAAATCGGAGATCTGCATCTGCGACCATACAACGCTTCAAACGGAGCCATCTTGATTGTAGCATGCCAGCTATTGTTGTATGTGAACTCAATCAGACTCAAGCTGTCCTCCCAGCTAGTCGAACGATCGAGCACACAAGCTCTAAGCATATCCTCCAGAGTCTGGATGGTCCTTTCAGACTGGCCATCTGTCTGAGGATGAAATGTTGTACTGAACCTCAACTCGGTTCCCATAGCCTTATGAAGTTCCTTCCAGAATCTTGACATGAAACGGCCATCTCGGTCCGATACAATGGTCTTAGGAATGCCATGTAAGCGGACAATCTCCTTTTGGTAAACTTTGGCTAGCTTCTGGGTTTCCCATGTGGTCTTGATGGCTATGAAATGAGCACTCTTCGTAAGCCTATCCACAATTACCCAGATAGCATCTCTCTGACTTCGAGTCTTGGGTAGCCCAGTGACGAAGTCCATGGAAATGCCCTCCCATTTCCATTCTGGTACGGGGAGAGGTAGCATCTCACCACCTGGTCTGCGATGTTCGATCTTGACTTTTTGGCAAGTTAAGCACTTTGCCACAAAGTCTGCTACGTCCCACTTTATGTTTGGCCACCAAAACTTCTTCCTGAGATCCTTGTACATCTTGCTAGAGCCAGGATGCACAGAGTAAGCAGATGAATGAGCTTCTCTCATCACCAACTGACGAAGACCTTCTGTGTCAGGCACACAGATCCGATCCTGAAACCAAAGTGATCCATCATCCTGAACCACAAAACGGGGAGCTTTCCCATCCATCACTTCACTGCTTAACTTTACCAAGATGATGTCATCGACTTGCTTTTCTTTGATTTGATCCAGCAGTGTAGCCTGAATCTCCATCATACTCAGGTACCCTCTACGCTGGTCATACAAGACTTCAATGTCGCATGACTCTTGGTTTAGCTTGGTCTGAGCAGTAAGCAACGCAACCACAGTCTCGTGCGTTGTCTTCCGGCTTAGCGCATCAGCTACTACATTAGCCTTGCCCGGATGATACAACAACTCCATGTCGTAGTCCTTGAGCAACTCTAGCCAGCGGCGTTGTCTCATATTTAACTCCTTCTGAGTAAATATATACTTGAGACTTTTGTGGTCAGTGAAGACTTGGCATCTTATACCATAGAGGTAATGCCTCCAAATCTTCAGCGCAAAGACAACCGCTGCTAACTCAAGATCATGGGTCGGATAGTTTTCTTCGTAAGTCTTGAGTTGTCTAGATGCGTAAGCAATGACTCTGCCCCTTTGCATCAAAACACAACCAAGGCCACACTTGGAAGCATCACTATAGACCACATAATCGTCATTCCCCTCTGAGAGTGCTAACACGGGTGCCGAGGTCAACCGTCGCTTCAACTCCTGGAAACTGACCTCGCACTTGTCATTCCAGACAAACTTCTTGTGGACTTTGCGGAGTAGATTGGTCATCGGTAGAGCGATCTTTGAAAATCCTTCTACAAACCTTCTATAATATCCGGCAAGTCCAAGAAAACTGCGCACCTCTTTTACGTTCTGGGGCTGTGTCCATTTGGCCACCGCTTCAATCTTTTGGGGATCAACCATAACCCCATTTTTATTGATCACGTGGCCTAAGAAAGCCACTTCCTTCATCCAGAATTCACATTTAGACAATTTACCATAAAGCTGATGTTGTCTAAGGATCGACAAGGAAATCCGTAGATGTTCCTCGTGGACTTCTTCATTCGGAGAATAGATCAAAATGTCGTCGATGAAGACCACCACGAACTTATCCAAGTACTGGTGAAAACATCGGTTCATCAAATCCATAAAGACAGCTGGAGCATTTGTAAGCCCAAAAGGCATCACTAAGAACTCGTAATGACCATATCTGGTCCTAAACGCAGTTCTAGGAATGTCCTACTCACGAATCCTGAGTTGATGATATCCAGATCTTAAGTCGATCTTGGAGAAAACCTTTGCTCCCTGCAATTGGTCCAACAAGTCATCAATCCTAGGCAAAGGATACTTGTTCTTGATCGTCACCTTGTTCAACTCTCGATAGTCGATACAAAGTCGGAACGATCCGTCCTTCTTTTTGACGAATAATACCGGAGCACCCCACGGCGATGCACTCGGCCTGACATAACCTTTGTCAAGAAGATCTTCAAGTTGATTCTTCAACTCTTGCATCTCAGCTGGAGCCATCCGATACGGGGATTTGGAAATCGGCGCCGTACCAGGCTCGAGATTAATTGAAAACTCTACGTCACGATTTGGGGGTAATCCTGGAATTTCTTCCGGAAAGACATCCGAAAATTCCCTAACTACAGGAATATCAAGAACCTCAGGTCCATCCCCCTCGGGTGAATCCAAGTAGCAAAGGTACCCGACACATCCTTGTCGTAGTAGCTTAAACGCAGCCATCGCATTGATCAACTTGCCGTTATCAGCGTCATTTCGACCTTTGAACTTGCACACGAATTGGCCCCCGGATGACACCGTCACCGTTCTTGAACTGAAGTCGATCACCGCCTTGTGACGCGTCAGCCAATCCATACCGAGAATAATGTCGTATGGAGCCATGGCTATGCAGATTAAATTTGTCTCGAATTCCTTACCCTGAATGGTAATCGGAAAGTCGGACAAATGCTTGGTTCCCACCAAACGTTCTCCATTAGGAAGATTAACGACGAAAGGGTCGCACGAATCGTTGCACACTAAATCTAACTTGCTAACACAGCTATCCGAAATAAAGGAATGCGTAGCACCAGAATCAAACAGAATGCACACTGAAGTAGAGTGAAGGTATAGAGTACCTTGAGCAATCGGAGCGTTGGGTCCATCTGCCTCACGCATCTCGTACAAGCGTTGGCCCTGACTTCCAGAAGCAGCTGGGGCCTTTCCCCTGTTCTGAGCAGTCGTCTGCACTGAAGGGCTAGGAGTCTCGGCAGGCTTAAACCTAGGTCGGTTGTTCTGATGAACTGACCCTTGCTGCGACTCTACTCCCTTCTGCTTCCCCTGCTTCCAAAACTTTTATAGATGACCATCACGTCCACACCCAAAACATGGCCTCCTCTCCTTCCGACACTCAGTGCTCTTGTGCCCAGCAGTACCACAGTTATAACACTGAACTGAACTCCTGGTCTGCCCTGACTGCTGAGTCGATCCTCCTTGCGTCATCTCCGTCTTAGCTCTGCCGGACTTGGCGAAGTTAGACGGTGGCGCAGGGCGCTTAAAACCACCTCCCTGGTTCTGATTCTGCATCGACTTATGTCGGTTGCGCCTCTTGGTCGACTCCTCGAGAGTTACCTCCAGCTTATAGGCACAATCCACATACTGCTCCAAGGTAGAGCATGTGTGGTGCACCATTAATGGCTTGATATCCGGGTTCATCCACTCGTGGAAGTACCAGATCTTTTGAGCCTCGCTGGTGATCTCGGCAGTGGCATACTGTAGAAGATGGTTGAACTTAGATGCCAACTCGGTCACTCTCAGACCATCAGTCTGAGGGTACAAGAACTCTTTATGCTTCTCCTCTCTCATAGCGCGAGAGAAAAAGCGATCAACCATCTTGGTCTTGAACATCGACCAAGTCAACACTGGGCTCTCAGCCAAACCAGTGCTCTCCCACCACTCGCTAGCCTCCTCCTTCAGCTGAAGAGAAGCGATATGGACCTTCTCGGCCTCCGTACACTCCACGTTCCTGAACAGCCTCTCCATATGGGAGAACCAATGAGTCACTGCCACTGGCTCCCCTTTCCCGTTATAGCAGTCGGGTCTCATGGAAGTAATGGTCTTAAGAGCGCGACCATAGCTGTCCCTCGTCCTAACGGCAGTCTCCTGAATCACAGGGTTTCTGGGTTCCACAACATCAGGACCCGCGGCATGAATAGGCACTTCTTGTGCTTGAGGCGCACTTGGTCTCAAGACATCTGTAATAGCCTGCATCACGATCCCATGGATCGCCTCAACAGCTGTAGCGTCAAACAGCATCGGCGCCTGGGTCTGATCCTGACCTTCACGCCTCTGCTGGACGCGAGACTCAGACTCGTGTTCATCCTGAACACCTCTTCCTGCTGGTCTGGGGTTTTGGCTAGTCCCAGCACCGGCTCGAGTCGAGTTTCTCGTGCTTCTTGGGTTCACCATCTGTTTACCGATCCAATTCCAAACATTTAATACATTAATATTATGCAACATACTTATGCAATATATCAATGTAAATAAATCACTCAGAATAGATCAACTTGGCATTTTATAGATGAACCTTCGAATTCTTACACAAGTTACACATAAGTTTATCATTCGAGCGTTAGGACAACATTGCTCGAAGATATAAGTGTTTCTCAAAGTACTTGCCGCAATACTGAAATATTACACAAAGTACAACTTGGAAAACTAAGAAACGAACTACTACGATAGGCAACGCCACTCCTCCTCAAGGCGTTCCAAAACGTCTCCCATACGACTGGCTACTCGTGCATGGTCTCTTCGGGCTAGGCTCACCATCGAGCTCTGGCGATGGGTTTCGCACCCTGCTTGACCCTGAAGCACATAGTCCTAGCTCAGTCATGGTAAAGTATGGGTCGTCCATGACTGGTCCTCCTATACCAGCCCTCCTCTGAGTACTGGCGATCAGCTCATCCCTCTGACGCTGCTGTTCTGCGGAGATTACCTCGCTCTGGCGGAGAATCTCCTGCAGCTCGGATTCCGACCTCCATCTCCTTGGAGTAGGGATAGGCTGAGATTCCCTGTCACTTCTCCCAATACCGTACTCGGTATACAGTGCCTCCCAATCAGCTTCTGACATGGGTGCGTACTCTGGCACTGGTGACAATCCTGTACCGGGCTCCTGATTCTGCCCTCCAAGGTCCAACTCTGGATCCTCTTCTGGATCATCCTCTATGGGATCCTCATCCTTGGGATCATCCTCGATGGGATCCTCTTCCTCGGGATCATCCTCGATGGGATCCTCGGAATCGTCCTCGATCATCTCCTCATCCTCGACAGTATCTTGCTCAAGCATCTCCTCTTCCTCCTCCTCGTACTCGATCTCCTCGGGAATTGGTCCCAGTAGAAAGTCGTCTTGGTAAACCCCTTGTTCATACCTTGACAACTCGTCTTCCTGCTCCCATTCCTGTACTCCCTCCACCCTTGGTGGCGGCACAGGTGCAGGTCTAGGGACCATAGCATTCCTGGCTACAAGGACAACCGACTCGGGGAGAACGTGCTTGACGTCTTCGGGTGGGCTACTCGGGCCTCCAACCTCGAAACATCGCTGAGGTAACGGAAAATCTAGCCTCGGCTGATCCGACTTGGCGTCTTCCGACCCCCTACCAATAGAAAAGCAGACACCCATCCTATCGAACAATAAGGAAGGAATTAGTCTTTCTAGACATAGAAGCAAGCTTACTATATCAGACTATAAAGAAGACACGACTATGAACGGTGTTTTTAAATTCTTTTCAGAATGAAAATTCAGAGCCCTCTTTAAAGCATTTTGAAAATGAATAAATGGTTTATAAAAATTCCAAACCCGTTTTAAAACGTTGGCTCTGATACCACAACTGTAACACCCCCAAAACTTAACCCTTTTGGAAAGATATTACCGCCAGTGACCCCAGTGTTTCTTACCGAGATCACCCAAGGCTTTACCAAATAAATACAATTTATGAAATGCAATTGATACACAAAGATCAAGCATTAAATTCCAAAATATAACATTGTTGAGGAAACAAGAGTTACGGGATTACAACCCAATCCCGAATAGGTCAAAACATAGTTTAAACCAAACACAGCGGAAGACTAAGAAAGTAAGTTACAATCAGAGTTATTGTCCAAAGGATCATAACCTGATTAAAGAAATAATTAAAACATTCAAAAACCACCGCCGACTTCATAGTTCTTCTAATCTTCTGAGCTACTTCTTAACTGATGTGCCGAATCAAACGGATGACACCAGCCAACCATGCAAGGGAAAATATTGGTTGGTTAGTCTAACTGAATAGACTAGCAAGGGAATAAAGCAGCCTGGTTCGAAGCAGTCATATTAGGTTAGACTCATCGCTTCTCGGATAATAACCGATAACGGTAGTCAACCATCATATTCCTACTGGAATAAACAAGAGGTATGCACAAGAGAAGATTCTGGAAGACTGAATCTTCACAGAAAATGACTCGAAAAAAGACTCCAACTGAAATGAGTCTTTAAGGAAGAAATGACAAATCTGGAAAGTTACAGAATCATTCAACCATGATTTAAAACTGACTGAGATGCTTCGGTTCACGACCAACCTCATCACCTACAGCGAATCCAGATTGGAAAGAGAACGTACTACATTCGAGTCAAGACGAGTTTTCCTAGCTGCACTGAACTTAGCTGCACTACTCGCCCAAGGTGTATTAATTATGTGCGTCAAGGTAGCACTTATCTGATTTATGTTTCAAAAACACACATCACGTTATAGACTTTTACATGTGTACCCCACCAATGGGATGACACATCTTAGTATACGTTTCGTCGAGAGTGACGTATACCGAAAGGTTTGTGACACCAGCTAAGTGTCGTGTCTCTACACACATGTGTAAGAGACCGATCACGATTATAGAATGGTATTGGATGGGGACGAGCCACCCCTCTACCAGATTATAAAGAAACGACTGGACAGAGTCCGAGTAACGTTCCTATCTAACAGTGCTAACTAAACCGTTAAAGCACCACCACAGTTATAGGATAAATCCACATAAAGGCCTGAAAGGCGATCACAGATAATAGCGTTGTTCTAACAGATATACAACCTATTATATGATTTTCAAAACAGTTTATCAAAACCGTTTCCAAACAAACAAAATATTCATTCCAAATTAATTACTCAGATAAACTACTGATAATTAATGTAAATATGGAACGAATGAGCAAGAGCGAACCGCCACTTGCCTTACTCCGCAGAATAGCCTAAAGACGTCACTGGATTCCGGGCTCGACACGGTATAGTTCCGACAGCACAACAACCTTCGAGTCGACCCATAAAAGGAACCCTAAGTTAGATCCGACATAAACAGTACAAATCTAAACACGGCGAAAGAACACGAAAGGAAAGACGCCACGACGACAACCGACCAAGCCAAAGCCACGAAGGCGTTCTGGGCACTGGCGGCGGTCGCCGTTCTTGGCGGCAGTCGCCGTATTCATCACGGCGGTCACCGTGAAGAACACGGCGGTCGCCGTGAAGAACACGGCGGTCGCCGTTAAGAACACGGCCGACTGAAACGAGAGAAAACTCACCCCAAAACACGAGCGGTTCGGCCTCCTTCGACTTGCTTTGGCTTCTAACCTCCAAGGCTAACCAAAAGCTTCACAAAGGCACTCTGGAAACACACCAAAGCAACACCGGCGAGACCTCCGGCGAGCACAAGAAAACCGGCGAAAACAAAACTTCGGCGAGAGGCGAATTTGGCAGCGATTCGGGGTTGTAGATGACCCAAAACCCATGCCCAAGCTCTGCTATTTATAGGCAAACCCCAAGGAGTGAGCTGCAAACCCTCAGACGCGGCAACCGACGCAACGGCGCGCCTCGAACGACGCCGGCGACCATCGGGCAAAGCCCACTGGACAATCACGGCGGTCGCCGTATTTTTGCCTGCGGCGGGCACGCGGCGATCGCCGTAAATGCGGTGGTTGCCGTCGCTAGGCCTGTCGCGGCCAGCTAGAAGCTGACACGTTGACTCTTCGGGCCCAACCACGGCGGTCGCCGTTTCTGAACGACGGTCGCCGTTTCCCCCTTTTCCCGCCCATTCGGCTTTGAACGAGCATGACGATAAACCGGGATAAAAATTATCGTACGCGAACGACAATTTAAAATTCAAGGCACCTTGTCTGTATATTATTTCACTGAGAAAAATATTACAGATACAGAGCACATTACAAAATGTCTCAAGCTACCTGAATTAAATCCGACATACACAACGGGTACTCGGGAAAATTCCATAATTCCCAAAATAACCTTACAAAAATACGGGGTATCACAATAACATCACATAAAATTGTATCATGGTAATAGCCAATGTTGAAGGTGACGTGGCATTGCCTTTTTACCACATTGCCACCGTTACCTTCGGAGATCCGTTGGAGGCTATACAACTGGGGGTGAGGTGTTGTCTCTAGCTCAAGATGGTTGATCACCTTCTCATTGATGATGTTGCAACAACTCCCTCCATGAATGATCACGCTAAGGTCGATAGTTTTGAGCAAGCAACGTGTGTGGAACAAGTTCTCTCGCTAGTCCACAAGTGTGCCCTCCTTCGCCGTGAGGACGCGGCGCATGACAAGGCCCAAGTGAGTGCCTTCATCATCGCAGGCGCACTGTAGTAGTGGGCATCTTCGGTGTCGCCATCAACATCAACGTGCATGTCCTCGGCAGGGGGTGCGACGCCAATGTCAAGTGGCTCGTCATCACATGACTCGTATCCGGCTTGGGAGAAAAGGATTTGCTTGTCGTTGGGGCAGTCCCGCTGTAGGTGGCCGCGGCCTTGACACTTGAAGCATACGCGGTCGCGTGCGGTCATCTTTGGGCACACTGGGGTGCGCTTGCGGGACACTGACGCACGCTGCGAGGGGGCACCACTACGGGCATCGTGGGGGAATTCCTGGGTTGCAAAGCATTCCGTGAAAAATTAGAAGAAAAACTTGAACTTGAGTTTGAACCATACCTTGGGTTGGAGCGTGACCAAGCATTCGTCTTCTTCCTTTAAATTTGCGCGTAAATCTCCATCGTCGTGTGCGTCATGGTGTTGAGGTCCATGATGTTGATGATCTTGAGTTGCTCACGAACCTCAATGTCTAGCCCTCGTAGGAACATGGACCTCATTGTCGAAGGAGCATGGTGCACTCCAGCCTTATGACACATCTTCTCCAATTCGGCAAAGAACTCTAGCGGTATACGGGTCCCTTGCATCGCCATGGCAATCTTGAGGCGTATGTCCTTCTTGTAGTCCGCGAGCACATACCTTTTAGTCATCAGTCATCAAATAGATCAATTGGTTCCAGCTTGAGATGGGATCCAATCGTCTTCTAGCTCGCTTGCTGGTGAGATGAACCACCAAGCACGTGGGGCACCGGTGAAGTGCAAGGTCGCAATCTCGACTTTCTCATGCTCCAAATATTAGCAGTGGGCTAGGACATACTCCATGGATTGCTGCCATTCAAGAAATTTAAAATCATCATATTCACCGGCAAAGTGATCGAGTTTTACCTTGATATTGCGCCGATGAGTGTGAACCATAGGCGGGTTCATTAGATTCATGTGGCGGTCGCATCGGCATCGAGGCAGGGGCATGTCATGACGCGCGTTGCGCGCGCGATCGCGCATCAGGCATAGTTTGCAGCGCCACGTCTCTTGGGGCACGCGACTGTCGCGTGGAGGCGACACGTAGAACTTGTCGCGTTGGGCGCGTGCGAGCATGCTGCCTCCGGGGATGTAATACTCATCTTCATCGTAGTCGAAGAAGGGATCACGAACATGTGGCACCTCATGGGGGCGCGCTACGGCTTTAAAATTTTCATCATCGTCGACAAAGTTGTTGTTATTGTGCTTTGTCTCGCTGGTGTCATGGTAGCGCGCATTGTGCGCCGCGGTCTTCCTTTGGTATTGCGTGTTCACGTAAGTAAAGGGATCCCTTGACATGCGAAAACTTCAGAAAGGGACATCATCAGAGGCTTTAACTTCACTAGGGTTAGATCGCAGCGCTCACGCGCATGCACGCGCCGTGGTTGATTGTGGTGGCTTTCAACCTGGGAGCGCAGCCGCGTAGGGTTCAATGTGGGGGCTGAAGCGGGCTCCTAACCGTGAGAGGGAGCAGCGTATTTGGGAGCATCATGCCATTGCGCCATGGGATTGACCGATCGCGTGTGTGTTGTTGGCTGCACACAGTCGTGTTGTTGGGCTCCTAACCGTGAGAGGGAGCAGCGTCTTTGGGAGCATCATGCCATTGCGCCATGGGATTGACCGATCGCGTGCGTGTTGTTGGCTACACACAGTCGCGCAATCTCTGCGTCACACTCTAGTAGTGCCGCGGCAGCGGCTTCCTCGCGTGCGGCGAGCTTATCATCTTTCCCGGCGAGTTACGCTTTGAGTGCCGCGTAGGCGTCTTGCGCGTAGTGAATGCTTTGCGCTAAGGCAGCTTGTGTAGCGGGTGGGCTCGAGGTGTCCATGGAGAAGTCACCTATACGAATCATAAAACAAGCAAGAGATCTAACAAATCAAAAGCAAAAGAACCAAGGGCAAACCAAGTCCTTGTCTCGCAAGGAACCAAGAAAAAATTTCGCGTAAAGGAAACAATTCTTGGCTCTCATGAGGAGGGTCGACTTGACGTATGGCTCAAAGCAAAGGGAATAGCAATCAAAACAAACCAAGCAATTGTCCTCATCCAAACAATTCAAGAAACCAAATTCAAATCCTTCAAGTTTGTTGGCAAGAAAACGCAAGCAGGAAAGTTGCACCTTTAGTTGTTGTGTTGCGTAGAGAGAAATGGAGAGATGGGCTTAGTGGATCTTGCGTCATAGTGAATAGGCTTCGCCTAGATTGCCTTTGGTTTTCTTTTTGCTCTTCCTTCAAAATTTTAGGGTTTCTTGGAAGACAAGTTTTTTTTTCGGCCGCAAGACTTTTTTCTTTGAAAAGAATCTTACAAGATAGAATTGCCTTGATAGAGAGAGAGAGAGAGAGAGAGAGAGAGAGAGAGAGAGAGAGAGAGAGAGAGAGAGAGAGAGAGAGAGAGAGAGAGAGAGAGAGAGAGAGAGAGAGAGAGAGAGAGTCCCCGTTGATGCGAAAGTCCCCGTTGATGCGAAAGTCCCCGTTGAGTCGATCACAAGTGCCCTGAAACGCAAATAAGCCAAGCCAAGCGACAAGCTTTTGTCTTTGCAAGCCTTCGAGGATTCTTGCTTGCCAAAGTGATGGCTTTTCTCTTGTATATGCCGTGGAAGCGAAGGGTGCACACCATTGTAGAATTGGACAAAATTCCAAGGGAAATTCGTAGGAAGACACTCAAAAGAGATCGAGCGTTGCGCGACCAAAGAGATGGCCGAATGAGATCCAAGAGAGGATCTTGAGGACGATCAAAGAGATGATCGTTTCTTGGCTCAAAGATATGAGCTTTGGAACTCAAAGAAATGAGTTTGATAGATCGATAACCACAACAAGATAGGTGACGCCTAGGGCTTAATCAAGGAGATAAACCTCAACTTTGATTAACTTAAGCAAATAAACGTGATTGTCTCAATGGGAAATAACAAGTATTTAAAGGCTAAAGCTAAGCTACAAGATAGAAAATATCCTAACAAAACTACGGGCATGGACGTGTGACCCGTGACACATGAGGCGCGCCCCGTCAAGCATAAAACCTCAAAATAGCAACATTGCCAAAACAGTCTCAAAATATCCAAAATAACCTCAAAATGCTATAAGTGGGAAACTGGAGAGAAACGCGCTCCAGGGAGCGCGTGGCATGGGGCGCGTGCCACAGGCGATGCAACAGGGAGCATGCACCGCGACCTTCTTGGCTAAATGAACTCAAAACCCAAAAATGTCATTGCGGTCACGCCAAAGGGTGCGGGAGCGTTGCCGAAGTTGGCGAGGCATCTCGTGACCACTGATTTAGTTGCTTGAGCAATGGCTCTGGCTCGCGCTCTGGTCACGGGTCCGGTGGAACGGACACTCATCTTGTCTTCGTTCTTCGCCTTCAATGGTGAGGGTAGGGAGTCATCGTTGTTTCAGAATTCAAATCGAGATGGTATAGATATGGATTTGAGTGTTTTAGGAGTCAAATCCTACTAATTTGAGGGTAAGGAACACAATAGTGGGCTTGAAATTGACCAATTTAATCGAAAGAGTATGTATATGGAAAAACTCGGTTACGAAGCAAATAAACACAAAACCTTCAAAGGCACCAACCGAAAAAAAGATTAAATATGGGACACCAACAAGAATAAACCTAAACTCAGGGATACCAACAAGAATTTTCCTATAATTTATTAATAGTATTCAACGTCAATAATCTAAAATGTCAATTTAGTTTTGATTGAACAACCCTAAACCACTAGGACAATTCTATGTCTATTTTTTGCATTGTGTCAATTTGTGATTTTTTTAATTTTCGTTAAATATGAATAAAACAATAATTGAGCAAAATATAAACTATCAAATCTTTAAAAAATTATAAATTAACTAATTTAGAATAATGAAATACAATTAGTTATCAAATTATTTCTATCTTTTTTTTTTTTTTTAGTTTACATTCCAAATTTTATAGTATTTGTGATATATTGTAAATATAGCACTTACCATATCACTTTTTTACTAGAATCTTGTTATAATACACATATTTTTGTTTTACTAATATTGTCTAATAATTTTATACATTAAAATATATACACAAAATAAATATTTTATCCTAATACAATATGTAGAATCGAGTGTGTTAGTATAAGGAACAGGAACAGTTGGGCAGTGGAATATTGTAATAGAAAATAGAGTAATGGACAAAGTTTCTTAGTGAGGAAAACTCAATCAACCAACTAGTTGACTGAGAAAAACCTCTACCTCTAGGTTTCCCTAGTAGGATTTCAAATGTCTACTTGTGTTATTAATCCTGGAATTACAATCAAGCAAGCTGTATCTCAATCTAGTTTACCCCTAGATATCTAGACTTCTTATTGTAATGTTCCTTACAACATCTAAGACAATCAAAACCCTAACAAGTACTTAACTCATCAAAGTCCCGTCCTTGTAAGTTCTTCTCCTTCACTGAATGCTCAAAACTTTGTCAAAATGCCATAGTTGCTTGTGAAATGAAGTAGACGACTTCCTTTCTTATAGTCCAGGAATCCTAAATGATTTACCCTAGTTTTACTTAAGCAAAATCAGATAATACAATCCTATACAATATTTTCTTATCTTTTCTAACAAAACGATCTTCAACAACTTTATCTCTTGCGGCCCAAGTTGTTTCTTCAAGATATCTTTCCATAAATATGAGATTCGGCAAATTGTAAGGGCGACAGCGCGCGTGTCTCTTCGTTCCTTGGCGATGTTCCCTTCCTTTTCATGTTCACAAACGCTCGTCTTCATTTCTTGTTTGTTCCAACGCGTTGTTCCATTATTGACTTCTTTGTTCCTTTTAATCTCTGTTTTGATTCATCACATGGTTTTCATCGTTCCTTTAATTCATCTGATTCCTGAAACTCATAGTCACACTAAAAACCATCAAATGCCATTGAGTTTATCATCATCAAAACTAGAGGGAACATCATCGTTCCAACAATTTCCCGCTTTTTGGTGATGACAAACTCCTTCAAAATTTGCATGTTCAAAACAGTCAAGTAAGAAGTCAATCACATGTAGTCAAACATATACAACGATCAAGATATTGACATAGTTCCCCCTCATAAAGTTCATAGCAAGATTTACCTTCAAGTAGCGTCGTCATTCTCCTTAGCACTAGCTTCTGTTATCAACCCTTCATTGGGTTTCACATTTTCCACACTTTCCTTTTTTGGCATCATCAAAAGATCACAGAAATAGCCCAAAGGCTTAACTAGCATGCAAATCATGATCAAATCATTTCATTCATTAAGTAGAAAGAAGTACAACGCTAAGGAACCTAGACAGCTATCATCAAAAGATAAGGAACAACTACGCAAATAACATAAAAACATTAAAAAAACAAGAACAGAGGGTCAGACGGGCTAGATAGTGACAGGGAACACTCAAGTCTCAAGGTCTTCAGCATCGTCTTCATCCTTGCTCAGAAAGTGATCCAAGAGCAGGTTCATGGTGGTGTTTAGCTGCTTAAGCTCAGCCAGAATCTGATGCTGAATCGAACCACCCTTAGACGTTCCTTCGCCAACGGCTTTCTTTGCAGTCACAGTGCCCGTTCCCTTCGAATCACCCTTAAATTTCATCTTCTCCATAGCAGCCAAATCCAATTCACTACCCAAAGAGACCTCATTTTCTTAACGGTAAGATTCATCGCAAAGCAACAACATCTTTACTAACCCCGAATAGGCCAAAGAGTGGGACTTTGCCTTGCACCGTTCCATGTGGCACAAAATCACTCAAGGGAGATCAATCTTCTCCATCCTCAGAAATCTGTCGAGCAGAAACAAATCACAGAGGGTGATGGTATTGCGCTTATCTTGGCGAGGTGCCACTGCCCTGGAGATGATATGGAAAGCCACTCGCTGAGCCAACGTCAGCCTCTCAGTGTGCAACTCCCCAGTGGTTCAACCAAACAACTGTTCCATACACGCCAACTTTTCTTCATTAACCTCACTCGCTGGAACCTCAAAGAAACCACCCAATGGAATAGAGAGCAGTGATGAGATTACCTTGGGCGTGAAGGACAGGTCTTCACCACTGATTTTAGTTAATCCACACATAGCATCCGCCTTGGAGAGATGGTAGTAGTGGTAGAACTGTCGCATTTGCACTTCATTCACAGTTGCCATGTTGGAACAGAGCTGTTCCCATCCTTGGAAACGTAGAAGATCCAATATCTCGCCCACTTTGTGCTCGGCAAAGAAACTTTCACGAATTAACAGTGGTGGGAGAATCTTCTTACCATCTGAAAAATCAGGAGCCGTAGTAGTAGAAACAGAGAGCTCCAATCTCGCTTTGCCAGTAGTGTTGAATTCCTTAGGTTTTGATAGTAACAAACATTCAACTAATATGGGTACTAAGTGTTTCAGGAACAAAGACAGTTATCTCAGGGAACCATTGCAGCGAAGGATCGCAGAGGGAACAAAGCTCTGTTCATGTGATTTGTTACCTCTCAAGGAACATCAGTGACGAACAAGATCAAGGCTGCAAATGGAAGGAAGAAATCCAGCGTGTTGATTATGGAAACAAATCAAGAAGCACACGCGGTAAAGGATTGAAGACTTCGGCTCCAAGGATCAAGCCGGATCGAGAAGATATGGAGAGAGAAGAAGCCCGATCGTGTTATCTTAGGAGATCTTTCCTAAGATAAGATAATTGGAGAGAGAAGATTACTATCCATTTCGATTAGATTAATTAAGGAACTCCTTCCTTAATTAATTTATTCGGTTGGGATATTATTCTTCTAACAAAATCATATCTTCTTGTAAACCTAGTGATAGAAATCTTATCTTGTTATGATTAGGGTTTAGCCGAGTTGTATTTAGGTGAAGTGAGGATTCATTTCTAGGTACGACTAAGAACGAAGAAAAGAAAAAGAAAGAGTGTGAAGTGTTTGTGAGTCTTTGAGGGTTGAGTTCGATTCATCGTTGTAGAAGAGTCTTCGAGTCTAGCTGATTGTTTAGAGGTCGAAGTCCAGGATACAAGTGTAATCGAGCAAGAAATCAATAAGACAAGTACACGCTTCAAAATCCTCTCAAGCGGAAGCTTGAAGGTAGTGGTTTTTCCTTGAAAAGCTAGTTTTGCTAATCAGGGTTTCCACTATATATCGTGAGTTCGTTCGTTATCTTTCTTGCTATATTAAATCCGCTGCAACTTCTGTGGGAACAAAGCTTTTGTTCCCTCAGACGTAACTCTAACGATCCAACAATTGGTATCAGAGCCTGGTGCTCTAGATTGCTTTTGTTACAGAATTTGCTGGAAAGATGTCGTCGTCAAGCAATGCAATCGGAGATTCGTTCTGGAAGCCACCGATTCTGAAGGCAAGAGAATATGACTGGTGGGTGGAACAAATTGAGTCCCACATCTGTTCCCTTGATGGACAGATTTGGCGAGTCATCGAAGTTGGACCTTTGGCAATTAAAAATGAGACAGATGCTACTAAGCCAAAACCAAAAGTCGACTACACCGATGATGACTTGAAAAAATTGGAGAAAAACAACAGGGCCAAGAAGATCCTTCACATGGCTCTTCTTCTCTCGGATCTTAAGAAAATCATGAGCTATAAGACTGCCAAAGAGATCTGGGATGCCTTGAAACGCCTTCATCAAGGAAATGAAGATGCCAAAAAGAACAAGATTCTCTCTCTGATAAAGGAGTACGACCAAGTCTCTCAGGGAAAAGATGAACACATTCAGGAGTACTACTCCAGATTCCAAGGGCTAATAGGTCAGCTTCAGTTCCTTGGTGAAGCAATGCCAGACTGGAAGCTGACTCACCACTTCATGCAAGGCCTCAACTCTCAGTGGGATGCCATTGCTCTTGCTCTCTACTCTCAGACAGATGTCAAGACTCTTACCATGGAAGAGGTTGTTGCTAAGCTGGAAAGCAACGTCTCTATCTATAATCACAAGCTGAACAAGAAGGGAGAGGAGAAGGCGAAGAGCATCGCCTTGAAGGTGGAACGTGCCTTCGACTTATCTCAAGTCGAAGATGAAGACAAAGATGGCGATGAAGATGTTGCTCTCATTACTAGAGCCATGAGGAAGATATGGTCTCGAAACAAGGATTCGTCGAGTTCCTCCGAAGGGAACAGAGACCTAAAAGATGTGGTGTGCTACCACTGTCAGAACAAGGGACATATGGCCAGAAACTGCTTCAAGAAAAAGGCAGGAATGCCTCCAGCAAATGAAGGGAAGCAAGCAATGGTTGCCACCTGGGGAGACTCAGACTCAGACGACGAAGAATCGTCACACTCCAGGGATGTATGCCTGATGGCCATTGAAGTTTCCAATGAATCAAAGGGAGATCTACTCAACGATGAGGTAACTGAATATGATCTCGTATCAAGCTTAAAAAACAAATCTAAAGAAAGCTTGATATCTCTCATTAAGAAACTTGCTCATGAGAATAGTCTTTTTAGTGATCAAATTAAAGAGAAAGATGAATCGATCTCAAGTTTGATCGAAGAAAATCAGGGTTGGGCTGACAAAGTGCTCAATCTTGAGAAAGGTTCATCCTCCCCTTCAAACTCTTGCACTGAGTGTCCTAAACTCACTGAAAAGATTACATCTCTGAAGTCCTCTGTTTCCTCACTCGAGGCTGAGTCATTAATGTTGAAACTAGGAAATGCAAAACTTTCTAGTGATCTAACCAAACTCAGTGAGGAACAGAAGGACAAGCCAAAAGGTATTATCTTTGTTGCAGCCAAGAATGAAAAGAAGACTGAGTCAAAGGAAGTACCTCGCTTTGGGATTGGCTATCAACCCAAACTTCCTGTTGATGGAACCAAGCAAAAAGGCTCTAAAGTCGAAGGAAAACAGTCTGTAAAAGAAAAGGGGGAAAGTTCCTCCGGAGGGAACAAAGGCAAAAACTGTTCAAACTCGACTGGGGAGGGTAAGGCTTGGTACCATGGACAGAAGGCTCATGCCATCTGGTTGAAGCAATCTCAAAGCAGTAAGTCCAATAATATTGATTTTCATTCAAGGATTGCTAACAAAAATATTTGGCCTGGAAAGAGCAAGTATGTCGATCTAAAGTGCCACATGGTATGTTGGTATTGTGGGCATTCTGGTCACTACAAACATGAGTGTCTTTTGAAGCAACACAATGAGGAGATTGCTCGCACTACAAGGGAGCAAATGAATGTTGAACCTCCAAAGATTAGATATGTTGCTCCCACACCCAGAAAGCATAAGCTTGTCTGGGTTCGCAAGAACTAACTCTTTCTGTGCAGAATAAAGTGAGGAAAGTTCCCGGTATTTCATTCGTACAAAGGTCAGGTACTTGACAGGGAACAAAGCGAGTCTCACCTCACTCCTGCAGGAATGGTTGAGACTCAAAGGCCTGGTAACAAAGGTAAAGGAAATGGAGATGTGGATAAGGACTTAATGACTAAATTATTCCTTGTTTGAATACTCATGTACCATGTACATCTAGGAAAGACATCACTGTGTCGAGAAAGATTGGCATACAGGGAAACTTGTGGATCAGAGGATCAAACGCCAGTATTCTCATTAGGACACCTGTTGGGGAACTCTACATTCAGTTCCATACGAAGCCTGGTTTGTTCCCCTAACTACATGTCTATTTGTTGTGTTCCCTCGATGATTGGCTAGACTACATGATAAATTGTGAAAGTAGAATTATCATGACGTGATATGCATTATCTTCCTTGGTGGTTAAATGAATAATTGGCTTGAATACGTGCTTTCACTTCTCTGATGTGTTGAATATCTTGCACAATCATCAAAGTCACCTTGTTACACAAGAATCAGCTTTCTTTCGGCCCAAAAGAATCAACTTGATGATCTGTTCCCTCATCATAAGCCCAAATGATAGTTGATTCTACAGCTTACCTAGACCGCCATGCTTGAAGTCTCCTATGAGCCCCTCTTATCATCCACAACGGGAGACCCCTCAGGCATGATGTAAAAATCAATCGCAAATATCATATATTTTGGTGTGATGGTCTTTTGTACCCTCTCTGGTAACTAACCCCCAGCATCACACCCTACTACTTTTTGGTTTGGCGGGAAAACGATTCGGCTTCTGTGACTTGCAGGTTGAGGTAACGTGGGCTTGCAGGGTGTAATAATGGAAAGTCTGTGTTGGGTCGCGCCGAGCATTTAGAGTTGAATTGTTGGGAAGGAGTTGGGAAGAGTAATTCGGCTGGTTGAGTTGGATTTGGACGAGATTCTGATGTTATTTTGGGAAGTTGGAAGATTGCAATCGTTATCTTTAGGAAACTGAACTGATTTAATTTTATCTTTGGAAGCTCTAGAAGATTTGGTGGAGATTATAAATTGGGTCTCCGGGTAAGTCTCCTCTTCACTATTCCCTTATCTTCCTCAAGCAATCTCTCTCTTCCTCTCTGTCTCTCGTCCTCCCGGAACTCACCCTTTTCTCACAGAAATGGCCTCCAACTCAAACCTTCCCACCACCATCGCCCAAGACCTCCAATCCCTCATCTTCAAACTCTCATCAATGGGAACCGACCTCGCTCTCCTCGCCGCCATAACCCAATCCCTACCTTCCACCTCCACCTCTCCGGCAATCACCACTGTTACCCCTTCACCATCACCTAACCAGGACCAACTCATCATGGTCCCCTACGTAGCCCCAAAGTCCCCAAACACAGAACCCACTCCACAAAACCCTAACCCTAAAATCTCCCCAGCCGTTCCCACCGCCATCTCCTCTACTGAAAAAGAGGAGGTCTATTCCTCTCCAACCCATCCTGACCCCATCGAAGAGATGCTAGAGGATTTACCTAGAGAGACCACCCCAGCCACCACAGAGGAGCACGTGGCTGTGAAGGAGAAGATTCAGGGTGTTGTGAGGAGTCTCGCCAAGGAATTGGTTGAGGAAGATGATGAGGAGGAGCCACCTAAGGTTCCAAAGTCGTCTAGAAGGGTAAAGACCGCATGCTCCTCCAAGAGGAAGACACGCTCTCAGAAACAGTCCGAGAAGGCAATCACTGTAAGTTCTGACGAGGAGTCAGAACCCCTCTCTGGGAACAAAGCGAAGAAAGCCAAGGTCTCTGCCGGTCCTCCCCGCAAAAGTCAACATCGTCAGCCCGCCAAAGCCAAAGGAAAGGTGGGGGCTGATGAAGTTAAAAGCATGAGCCATAAGTCCGTGGTAAAAGAATTGTTGGTGGACCCGGAGTTCCTTAAGGAGAATTGTCTGGAGGAGGTGTATGCAGTACTGGATGCTCAGAAGTGGAGTCGGCTGTTCATGGAAGAGGAAGGAGTGGATGAGGACTTGATAAGGGAGTTCTATTCGTCTTATGTGATGGAAGTCAGACCCCACGCCGTTCTGGGGAGCTATAAGCTTGGAGGAAAGGTATATCTATTTTCGAGTATTGAGTTGGGAGTGACTTTGGGAGTCCCACATGAGGGGTATGGCGAGTACCCAAAAGGAAGGTGGCCTAAGGATTTTCCATATTCTGAAGCAGTGTGGGCAATGGCTGGCATTGAGAATGCTCTGGGAAGTGGTGATCTTGACATATCTGAGATGTCTGCCGTCAACAAAGTACTATACCACTTCTTGATCAGCAACATAACGCCCAGGGGACAGAAAGGGAACCGGCTGCTGATTTTGGATATTGTCCTCCTATCTACGTTGTTGAAGAAGGAACCCATCTGCCTCCCCAGGATTATGATGCAACACATGTCCCATGCCAGGAACACAGACCAGCACGCTCTTCCATTCCCTCAAGTTGTCAAAAAGATTCTTGAGTACCATAAAGTCTACAACTCCTCGGTGGAATCGAGTGTCTTCTCCCGCCCCTTCGACGTTAGTAATCTGCACAAGATGAAGTTTGTTCTTCAAGGTGACGAAGGCTGGGTGAAAATGGAAAGTGTTCCGGCTGTTTCTGAGACTCTGGAAGATTCTGAGGCTGACAGCTCTGAGGGGGAACTGACTGAGAAATCAACTCTGGGGAAGGATCTGAGAAGTCTTTTCCAGGCAGTGCAGGATTTGGCTGCTCAGCAGACGCTTCTCTTGGCAGACGTACGCGCACTTATCTCCCATCACGCATCAGCTCCATCGGCTGGTCATAGTGATGCCTAACCGTTTACCTGCCATCCACCCCCTCTTTTGTTTCCTTGCTTATCTATCCTCCTTAGTTGTTTTTATTTCTCTCTGAATTGTGTGCCATGTGTGGCTTAATGACTGTGTTTAGATGTTTTGCATGTTTTGGCTGTCTTTGCATGTTGTTTAAGTTATTTTTTCAATTAATGGACAAGGGGTGTTTTGCTTATCTTGCCATGGCTATTTCTCTCTATCTCTCTACTTATGTTTTTGATGATGCCAAAAGGGGGAAAATGACAGGTAGCTTTGGTTTAGTGGGAACAGAACAGGCTTCACATGCTAATGAGTTGAGGGGGAACTAACAGTATCTTAGTGGGAAACCTTTCTCTCCATAACTGTATTTTTCTCGTATGTATATGCTTTATTGTCAAGGATGTTTATCACCATCAAAAAGGGGGAATTTGTTGAATTCCTTGGGTTTTGATGGTAACAAACATTCAACTAATATGGGTACTAAGTGTTTCAGGAACAAAGACAGTTATCTCAGGGAACCATTGCAGCGAAGGATCGCAGAGGGAACAAAGCTCTGTTCATGTGATTTGTTACCTCTCAAGGAACATCAGTGACGAACAAGATCAAGGCTGTAAATGGAAGGAATAAATCCAGCGTGTTGATTATGGAAACAAATCAAGAAGCACACGCGGTAAAGGATTGAAGACTTCGGCTCCAAGGATCAAGCCGGATCGAGAAGATATGGAGAGAGAAGAAGCCCGATCGTGTTATCTTAGGAGATCTTTCCTAAGATAAGATAATTGGAGAGAGAAGATTACTATCCATTCCGATTAGATTAATTAAGGAACTTCTTCCTTAATTAATTTATTCGGTTGGGATATTATTCTTCTAACAAAATCATATCTTCTTGTAAACCTAGTGATAGAAATCTTATCTTGTTATGATTAGGGTTTAGCCGAGTTGTATTTAAGTGAAGTGAGGATTCATTTCTAGGTACGACTAAGAACGAAGAAAAGAAAAAGAAAGAGTGTGAAGTGTTTGTGAGTCTTTGAGGGTTGAGTTCGATTCATCGTTGTAGAAGAGTCTTCGAGTCTAGCTGGTTGTTTAGAGGTCGAAGTCCAGGATACAAGTGTAATCGAGCAAGAAATCAATAAGACAAGTACACGCTTCAAAATCCTCTCAAGCGGAAGCTTGAAGGTAGTGGTTTTTCCTTGAAAAGCTAGTTTTGCTAATCAGGGTTTCCACTATATATCGTGAGTTCGTTCGCTATCTTTCTTGCTATATTAAATCCGCTGCAACTTCTGTGGGAACAAAGCTTTTGTTCCCTCAGACGTAACTCTAACGATCCAACAAGTAGTCTTGGACTTCTTCTTCACAATCTGCACAGCGGAACGGAGTCGTGCCTTTAGCGGTCTGGGGGCGATTTCATCACCACTTGATTTCGACGACGTCGACTTTGCATTTGAAGCCATGCGATGCTCCAAGAATTGAACGTCATCCTCTTCTTCCTCAGCCTGAGCAGTGGCAGCAAGATCAGGTAATTTTTTGCTTGCGAGGTAGAGGCGGCGCCAAAGGAGCAACTTTTACTCCCAGTTCCTCCTCAATGGACTTCAAGGAATGTTCCTTCTCCTCAATTTTGTCCTTGGAGGGGGAGGAGACCTCTTATTCTTCAATAGGTTGAGGATGTGGTTGTTCCTCCATAGAAACCACTGCAAGCACAGGATTGAGATCATGGGCCTTCAATGGAGATGTAGCGGGGGGAGGCGGATTTGGTGTTGGTGTCGATGTAGAAGCGGAAGGATTGATGACTTGTTGAACGGCGGCATGTGCAACCTCAAGAACAGATGCCGGCATGCCAGGGGTTGAAGGTGTAGCGCGGGCGGCCTTGGCTTGTTGCAGTTGAAGGATGAATGCATCCATCTCAGCATCAGACATTTTGTCGATGGGGAGCATCTTGCTTGGAGAATCCATAGATGGAGAGAGTAAGCTCGGAAATATTGCACAAATGATTTAGAGATTGGAGAGAGCAGAGAAGCAAGAGAGAATGGTTGTGAGGAACTTGTGACGGAAAGGCAAGTATATATAGGAAAGAGAAGATCTTTAGAAGATAAAATCTTTCCAAAAAATCTCAACCGACTTGCAAAAAAGCCATCATCATATCGTTTCTCTCGCTCCTCTAATAACAGCCATTTTTACTTCGTTTACCGCATCGTTGTTCCTGCCACAGAGCATTCAAATCTCACAGAGATCAGTTCCAATGTTCACCTGCACCCCAATAAATGCCAGCGCCACTGATTCAATTTCAACATTCCATTCACACTGTTCCCCCTTAATCTGAGCAACGATCTTCGTTTCCCCTGAGACCAAGAGTGTTTGTGAGGCTTGTCTGGATATTTCATAGTTGGGTTCACACAAAATAGAGTATATCCAAACATATGGTAGGGAGAAATACAACTCAGATAATTATTCCCAATAAAAATGTTTATCAAAGAAGGATCATAGGAAACGTTTACATGAATCAAGGTTGTGGAAGGTTGTACAACCGATTATCATGTGGGCTTGTAATGAGGGTTTAATTCATCAAATCGGTTGTTTTGGGTTTCAAATAAGATGTTAGCATGTAATCAAGTAATTTAACACAAATCAAAAGACAAAGAAGCTAGACCCTAAGACTTAGTAATTCAAGCATACAAAAATCATGAAATAGCAAGATTAAGAAAGGCAGTTTAAGCAAGATACTTCATCATATTCGTGAACCAATTTAGCCAAGCATTGAAGGAATAGTGGGTGTGAAGTTCCTCAATTCAGAGATATCATGCCAAGGAGCAACCGAAGATACTCGAATGGACCTTTGTCTAGTGCTTTGGTGAATGTCGGTTACTTGATTTTCAGTCATGCAATGTTCCATTCTAATGTGCTTAGTACGTGAATGATGAACTAGATTTTTCGAAAATTTAATGGCACTAGTATTAACACACATAATAGGAACGGTGCCAAGAGACATACCAAAGTCCTCCAGTTGTTATTTAAGCCACAATACCTGATGCGAATCAGCATTCGCATCAAGAGCATGCGACGTCACCACCATCGGCACCAGCGTCACCGCTAGGGCAAGCGGGCAATCTGGGCAATGTGGAGGCAAATGAGGCCAACTTCGAGGCACATGAGGCAATAGAGGAGAGTGTCAATATGCCTCAAGGAGCACCGAACAAAGTATACCCAGCCCCACAGCGCCACTCACCAGATCTGGCGCCCGGGCACTAGCAAGGCTCCAACAAGGCCACGCCAACGTCCACCAAGCCAAAGGCGTGATCACCCGGGACCAAGCAAGGCGTCTTCAAGAGGGCATCCAAAGAAGCCTTTTGGCACCAGAAGTGTCGAGCCAAATGCTAAATGGCTCGGTGATGGCACTTGTGCAAGAAATGGCCACGATGCCGGACAATGTCAAGAAGGTGCTCAAGGACCTCCAAAGAAGGCTATTACCTCAAGGAGTGCCTGGCCAAACGCTCGACGCCTCGGTGATCTTGCTTTGCCAAGTGAAGGCGCCGGCACAAGAAGAAGAGTTGCGGCACTCATCGAGCCCATCTACCCCAACCGGTCTCCAACTCCTCCTACAGCCATCATGGACCTAAAGAGTGCCAAGGAATTCAGGTTGGCCGAGCAAAGTGGCGAAGTGCCCGGTGGACCAGCGATAGCCACATCTTGACATCCACAGCGTCAGCGTCGACAATGTCATGACATGCCAACCAGGAGATCTCCCAGATTCCTCGTACGTTTGGGCTGATTTTTGGTGGGCTTCTTCCTGATGATGTCCGGGCCCACATATAAAAAATACAGATTAAACGGAGTCGTTTTGCCCTGTTTCTGCCGAGGGCCTGTGTTAGAACATTAGTAGACTACTTAAGGGTTTTTGGCTTCCGTTTTTGGCCACGTTTTAGCATACATTTTGATTAAGTTTTTCCAGAAAAAACACTCTCAAAAACTCTCAAGATTGAACGTCTGATTTGGTGAGTTTATCCAAATTCTCGTGGTTAAGATCTAAGTGCGTTTATCTTAGTTTTTGCCCTCGAAATCTAGTGAACTTGTTGGTGAGTTTATCCAACAATTTCAGTAGCCTATCCATCCCATTCATCCTCCCAACATCCATCTCAAATCGCCTCTCAATCTCTCTTTCGAAGTGGTTTCCAAGACCCTTCTCGGTTCGCACATCGCAAGGCTTGATCATCGGTGGCTTGGATGGCGGAACTACCTTGGACCAGTCCGGATCCGTGCTTGGGCCGCATCATTTGGTATCAGAGCCTCTTCCAAGGTTAGACTCCAATTCCCAAGTAGTTTCGATAAGAAAAGCTTGCGATTTTCACCTTTTGTCTCTAGCCGAGTGGTTGTTGAGTTCTTGTGTTCTTGGCTTGGGTTTTCTAGATATATTGGCTGAGATCTAGTGGGGAAGAAGAAGAATTGAAAGGGAGACGTTGAGGGCTAGCCAAAAATGTAACCTTATTTGTCCTTTACTCTTGTTAAATTCTGCATTTAAGAGTGACATTTAATGCATGTTTAATTCAGCCTTGACCCAAAAACTGAATACCAACCTTCCTTTCTTGGCTTATTTAGGCATGTATGTTGCATGAAAAATACTATAAAGTTTTCTCAAGTGTCATAAAAGGAAAGGCACTTAATCTCTAGCTTGTTTTTGGACTTTAGTTACGTGACCAAGTGAACCGTGTGGAATTTTTTTTATTGTATCTTGGAATTCATCAAAGTTGTCATCAGTTGTAATACTTAGCATCAATCTTAAGGATAAAAAAAAAGAATCAAACTCGAGAAAGACAAGGCAAAGGCCAGAAAAAGTCGAGTCTTATTTCCTGAAATTTCTTTTCTTTGGTCTAAGTGTCTAAGGTTCTTGAATTGGTGAAGGGTTGAGTTCTTATTACTTTTGTGCACTTGAGATAGGCTTAAAAATCTTAACTAAGTGTAGCATACGTGTGAAGTTAAGCCTCTTGACCAAACACCATTCCTAGCCTTGACCCCAATTGGTGAAATTTTGTAACTTTCCTTGTGGTTATCAACTTGATTATTGTGACTACTCTTGGAAAGGTGTTTTGCCTTTTGATTGTGTCCAAGCTAGGTGGGAAGTGGAGACTCCTCATCTGTTGAGAAGCCAAGAGAAGTTGCTCCACCGAGGTAAACATTCCAACTCTTCAATTCGGTTTTTGGACTAATCATTTTCTTTGAGTGTCTTTGTAGCATGGCTGGTGGCACACACAAAGTGTTCAAGGAAGAGCTAAGTGACACCGTGAGTTACCCCTTCACCGAGGATGTGACCAAGTATATAGTCGTCCGATGGGACCTGCCCCTAATATTTGATGAAGAACCACTTAGGTCATCCCATGGTGATGATTTACAAGAGAGCTTCCAAGATAATGGGCCATCCAATCATGGAACTTGCAAGTCGATGGGATGGACCTCCTATCTATGATGATGAGCCTCAAGAGGGGGAGGATGAAAGTTTCAAGTCATATGTTCTTAATCCGAAGTGGCTTATGCCAAAGCCTCTTGGTGCTCCTTCCTACACACATAGCTTCCTCAACCACATGGCTACACCTTGGTTGGATGCAATGCCTATGCTTACAACATGTCTTTCATTCGGCCTTATGGGAAAGGAAGATAAATTGGTCATCAAGGAGGGAAAATGCATCTTCATGGATGAGGAGGACATAACACATGGAAAAGATGCAAGAAGTTCAAAATTCGGGGAAGTATCTTTCACTTGTTCATATTTTGTCTCTTCATATGTGGACCCTTTTGTGCATGCATCTAGTGTTAAAGATTATTTTGTAAAACATGATGCATTGACTTGTTTCGATAAAAGTTCTTGCATTCCTTATTGCAATCTTCCTCATAGTATTTCAGGTAGCATGCATCTAGGTCACTTTGCTACTTACATGAGTAAGGATGTTTGTCATTTCACTTGTGACATGATTAATCATTTGCATGAGCATAAGGAAAAATGTGGCTTTAGATGTGGATATTTTAGTATGCATCATGAGATTTTCTTTGAAGACAAGTCATATAGGATGCATATAGACCATAGTTTCATTTTCAAAACCAAGTATGCTTTTTATGTTCCTAGTAGCATGATTAAGCATATACATAGACATAGAAAGAAAAGTTGTTTTGCTTGTTCATGCATTTTGGCATACCATCTAGATCTTGGAAATATTGAGCTTCTAGATGAGTATTATGTTCATAAAAAGGATATTATGACTCGCTTTTTTATTTTGATTGAAGGGAAGGATGTCATGGACAAGGAGGATGATTCGAGGTTGAATCTTCCCCAAGGGGGGGAGGATGATGCGAATCAGCATTCGCATCAAGAGCATGCGACGTCACCACCATCGGCACCGGCGTCACCGCTAGGGCAAGCGGGCAATCTGGGCAATATGGAGGCAAATGAGGCCAACTTCGAGGCACATGAGGCAATAGAGGAGAGTGTCAATATGCCTCAAGGAGCACCGAACAAAGTATACCCAGCCCCCACAGCGCCACTTACCAGATCTGGCGCCCGGGCACTAGCAAGGCTCCAACAAGGCCAGGCCAACGTCCACCAGGCCAAAGGCGTGATCACCAGGGACCAAGCAATGCATCTTCAAGAGGGCATCCAAAGAAGCCTTTTGGCACCAGAAGTGCCGAGCCAAATGCTAAATGGCTCGGTGATGGCACTTGTGCAAGAAATGGCCCCGACGCCGGACAATGCCAAGAAGGTACTCAAAGACCTCCAAAGAAGGATATTAGCTCAAGGAGTGCCTGGCCAAACGCTTGACGCCTCGGTGATCTTGCTTTGCCAAGTGAAGGCGCCGGCACAAGAAGAAGAGTTGCGACACTCATCGAGCCCATCTACCCCAACAGGTCTCCAACTCCTCCTGCAGCCCTCATGGACCCAAAGAGTGCCAAGGAATTCAGGTTGGCCGAGCAAAGTGGCGAAGTGCCCGGTGGACCAGCGATAGCCACATCTTGACATCCACAGCGTCGGCGTCGACAATGTCATGACATGCCAACCAGGAGATCTCCCAGATGCCTCGTACGTTTGGGATGATTTTGGGTGGGCTTCTTCATGATGATGTCCAGGCCCACATATCAAAAATCCAGATTAAACGGAGTCGTTTTGCCCTATTGCTGCCGAGGGCCTGTGTTAGAACATTAGTAGACTACTTAAGGGTTTTTGGCTTCAGCTTTTGGCCACATTTTAGCATACATTTTGATTAAGTTTTTCCAGAGATAACACTCTCAAAAACTCTCAAGATTGAACGTCTGATTTGGTGAGTTTATCCAAATTCTCGTGGTTAAGATCTAAGTGCGTTTATCTTAGTTTTTGCCCTCGAAATCTAGTGAACTTGTTGGTGAGTTTATCCAACAATTTCAGTAGCCTATCCATCCCATTCATCCTCCCAACATCCATCTCAAATTGCCTCTCAATCTCTCTTTCGAAGTGGTTTCCAAGACCCTTCTCGGTTCGCACATCGCAAGGCTTGATCATCGGTGGCTTGGACGGCGGAACTACCTTGGACCAGTCCGGATCCGTGCTTGGGCCGCATTAATACCTGAGCACAACAACTTGTTGCGGCAATGTACCTAGCTTCTGTAGTGGAAAGGGCCACAGAGTTTTGCTTCTTGGAACCCCATGAGACAAGACAGGGACCAAGGAACTGTGCCATTCCGGAGGTGCTTTTATGATCCACAACATGCCCAGCAAAGTCAGTGTCAGTGAATCCAACATGATTGAAATCACAGTTCTTGGAATACCATAGACAGAGATGGTCCATTCCTTTGAGGTATCGAAAGATTCGCTTTACTTCCTTCAAGTATGAGTCCTTAGGATTGGCATGAAATCTAGCACAGAGACATACACTATACAGAATATATGGCCGACTGGCCGTGAGATAGAAGAGAGAACCAATCATTCATCTATACATGGTGGGATCAACAGTTGTTCCATTTAAATCTGCATCCAAGCGAGTGTTAGGAGAAATAGGAGTAATGATGGGTTTTGCAATATCCATACCATATTTCTTCAACAGCTCTTTGATGTACTTTTGTTGATGGATCTTCGTTCCTTCCTTAGTTTGAGTTACTTGTAGTCCAAGGAAAAAGGACAGTTCCCCAATCATAATCATCTCAAACTCACTACTCATAAGATTTTTGAACTTCTCTACAAGAGCAGGGTTAGTGGACAAAATAATAATATCATCAACATAGACTTGAACCACCAGAACTTTACCTTCTTGTTCCAGAAGGAACAAAGTCTTGTCAATTGTTCCTCGACGATATCCATTGGAGAGAAGGAACTGTGCGAGTCTATCATACCAAGCACGAGGAGCTTGCTTAAGACCATATAGTGCCTTATCCAGAGCATACACATGCGAGGAAAAATTGACATCCTCAAAACCAGGGGGCTACTTCACGTATACCTCTTCTTAGAGATATCCATTCAAGAATGCAGTCTTGACATCCATTTGGTATAGCATGAATCCCTTGTGAGCGGCATAGGCGATGAGAAGACGAATCGCTTCAATGCGAGCCATTGGAGCATAAGTCTCATCATAGTCTATCCCATCTTATTGATTGTAGCCTTAAGCAACCAACCTTGCTTTGTTCCTTGTGACCACCCCTGAGTCGTCGAGCTTATTCCTAAACACCCAGCGAGTGCCAATGGCATGCTTGTTGCGGGGTAAAGGAACGAGATGCCAGACTTGGTTCCTTTCAAACTGATATAGCTCTTCTTGCATAGCTACGATCCAGTCAGGTTCCTTCAATGCTTCCTTGATAGTCTTGGGTTCCCTTTAGTTTGTTGAGTGTTGCACAGCTTTGCGACCAAGGGAACAACAAGATCGTGAAACCAAGAATAGTGACCCTTCTCATTACAGTTGTAGCAGGTGATGTCTTTGATGTCACGAGTTTCACCATGGTTCCCACCTTTGTTGTTCCTACCTTTGTTGTAAAGGGAACGCATGACTCTAGTTAGTAACACAACCTCAGGATCATGGGAGCCATCATTATCATCAAGATCATCCTCAATCTTGTCAACATCATGTCCAACCATCAAAGTAATTCCTTTGTTCTTGGGATCTTTGGTTCTTCCAGCCTTCTCTTCATTATCATACTTCTGAATCTTACTAAAGACTTCATGGAACGTCAGTTTGACAGTGTTGGGATTCTCTTTCAAAATATCCTTAGTCATGGCATGACGATGAGGAAGACCATCAATGATGATGAGGATCTTCTCATCCGGTAAGATCTCCTTATCAGAAATGGAGTGAGTTGTCAAGTTGGTCGTGATTGCTTCAAACCTGGCCTGGTAAGCACTCACATCTTCATTTTCTTCCATCTTGAAGTTGTAGAAGTCCTTCTTGGCTGTGAAACGATCAATTTTACAAAGGTCCTTGCTTCCCATGTACATCTGTTCCAAGGCAATCCACTTAGCATTGGCAGATTCACAAGATTGAAGCTTTTGCACATCTTGCTGATTAAGAGCATTGTTAATGAGCATGGCAGCCTTGCAGTTCTTCTCCATGATATGAAGATCCTCTTGATCCTGTTTCTTTAGCTTTTGCTTCTTTTCAAGATCAATAATCTCAAGATCTCCAATGGAGATGATCAACCAGCATTGAAAGTCGTGACTTTGGACCCACTTGATGAAGAGAGTCTTCCAATGTTGATATTGTCCAGCGAGAAACAAGGGAGGGCTTGAAGAGTTCAAACCAACTTCGACAGTGGTAGCAGTCATCGTTACCTGGAAATCTGTAAGTAACACACAATCTAGAACAAACCTGCTCTGATACCAATTGTAGAATCGAGTGTGTTAGTACAAGGAACGGTAGAACTGTTCCTTGGGCAGCAGAATATTGTAATAGAAAACAGAGTAACGGACAAAGTTCTTTAGAGAGAAAAACTCAATCAACCAACTAGTTGACTGAGAAAAATCTCTACCTCTAGGTTTTCCTAGTTGGATTTCAAATGTCTACTTGTGTTTTTAATCCTGGAATTACAATCAAGCAAGTCGTATCTCAATCTAGTTTACCCCTAGATATCTAGACTTCTTATTGTAACGTTCCTAATAACACCTAAGACAATCAAAACCCTAACAAGTACTTAACTCACCAAAGTCTCGTCCTTGTAAGTTCTTCTCCTTCACCGAATGCTCAAAACTTTGTCAAAATGCCGTAGTTGCTTGTGAAATAAAGTAGACGACTTCCTTTCTTATAGTCTAGGAATCCTAGATGATTTACCCTAGTTTTACTTAAGGAAAATCAGATAAAATAATCCTATACAATCTTTTCTTATCCTTTCTAACAAAAGGATCTTCAACAACTTTATCTCTTGTGGCCCAAGTTGCTTCTTCAATATATCTTTCCATAAATATGAGATTCGGCATATTGTAAGGGCGACAGCGCGCGCGTCTCTTTGTTCCTTGGCGGTGTTCCCTTCCTTTTCCTGTTCACAAACGCTCGTCTTCATTTCTTGTTTGTTCCAACGCGTTATTTCATTATTGACTTCTATGTTCATTTCAATCTCTGTTTTGATTCATCATATGGTTTTCATCGTTCTTTTAATTCATCTGATTTCTGAAACTCATAGTCACACTAAAAACCATCAAATGTCATTGAGTTTATCATCATCAAAACTAGAGGGAACATCATCGTTCCAACACAATAGGATTTATTAAATTTGTAATTAATGATATTTTTAATACATATCATGACTTAATAAATTTCTCGTGCATTGTACGGGTAGTGCAATAGTTTCTATTAAAGAACTTTCCACCGTTTAACAAATTGACGGAAGGATCGGATATATAAAGTATAAACTACTCTCGTAACCTCAGGAATATTAATTGCTCATTTTATAAGTTAAGGATTAGTTTGGGATCAAAAGAAAATTTTACCCTTATTTAAATTACAACCAATTTTAATGTTGATAATTTAAATTTAAGAAATTATCTAAATTATTACCCTAAATTGAAATTTTATTAACCCCGAAAATCTTTAAAAAGTAATTAGCTAGTTTGTCGTTCATTTGGAGAAACTAGAAAAAAACCAACTACTTAAGTTGTAACTTTTATTTTATTTTCGAATTGGTAGTCAAGGTTACTTTCACTTTCATGCTAAGTGAGATGTAAAGTCAATCTGAAATTTATATGATTTGCTACCCAGATTTCCATGAAGGAAATTGTGTCCTAATTCAAAATGAATTACTAATAATATAATAAGATTAATAATGTAAATTTATAATTTGAATATTTTAGGTAGTCTTAGTGCTTTGCTAGAAGCCAACTGTTAGATCATTAGAGTTACGTCTGAGGAAACAAATGCTTTGATCCCACAGAAGGTGTACCATAATAATATAGCAAGAAAGACGGTAATTAGAACTCACGATGTATAGTGGAAACCCCAATAAGTCAAATAACTAACTAGGGAAAAACCACTACCTTCAAGCTTCTCGCTTGAGAGGATTTTGAAGAGTCTACTTGTCTTATTGATTTCTTGATCGGTTACACTTGTAGCCTGAACTTCAAACCCTAGACGTCCCACCTAGATTTGAATCTCTTCTACAACGAGAACATGAACTCACTCTTCTAAGACTAACATATGCTTCACTTTTCTTTTCTCTCAATGAAATGCTCCAAGTTTGTACCTAACAAATGAGTCTCACACTTCTATTTATACAACTCGAAAATCCTACTAACAAGATAAGATCTCTCTCTCTAATTTCAGCAACAAGAAGATATTAACTTGATTTTATAAGATAAAATCATAACCGAATATATTATCTAAGGAAAGATTTCCTAAGATAATATAATCGGAATAAGATAATATATTTCTCTCTCCAAATCTTTCAATCGGCGTGATCCACCCGATTTCCCTTTTTGTTAACCGCATGATCTTCAAAGATAATCTTTATAATCTTCATACTTGATTTCTTCATTCCATTCGCAACTTGATGTTTTGTTCGACACTGATGTTCCTTGAGAGGTAACAAAGAGTATGGAGAAAGCTTTGTTCCCTTTGCACTCCTACGCTGCAATGGTTCCCTGTGACAACTTTGTTTGTTCCTGAAACACTTAGATACCAAATTAGTTAAATGTTTGTTACCATCAAAACCTAAGGAATTCAACAAATTCCCCCTTTTTGATGGTGACAAACATCTTTGACAAAATAACACACATATGAGATAACGACATTAGCATGAAGAAAGTTTTCCCCTTTTAAACATAATAGTTCCCCCTCAGAGACAGTATAGATAAAACATGATTAGCTCCCCCTCAGCTAAGCTACCCGTCATTTTCCCCCTTTTGGCATCATCAAAAACATGAAGAAAAGTGCAGAAGGAAAATGAGCATATCCGAATAAGCAAGCAAACCCTTTTACATTAACAAAAACAAACAAAGACAACTGCGTGGAAAACAATAAAATAAGCAAAGATAACAAACATGATCAACATGCCAGTCAAGGCAAACACATGAAACAGAAGCAAAGAAAAACAAAGCAACTAGGGAATAGATGTGTTGGGAACAAAAGAGGGGTTGGTAAGTTGGAAAAAGACGAATCAAGCACCACTGGTGCCAGCAGAGAGAGCTGAAGAGTGATGAGCAATCAGGGCACACACATCCTCTGTAAGACATCTTTGTTGTTCCGCTAGTGAAGATACTGCATGGGACAACCTCCTTAGTTCCTTCCTCAGATCAGAGTCCTCTATTTGTTCCCTCCAGAGTCTACACCTTCAGACTCCTCTTCCTCAACCTCAACAACTGGCTCAGGAACAACCTTGACCCACCCAACTCCTTCTTGCAACACAAACTGCATCTTGTGCAGATTACTGACATCTAAGGAACGAGAGAAGAAGAAGCTTTCCGTAGACCCTTGGTATACCTTGTGGTACTCCAGAATTTGCTTGACTATGCCGAAGAGCATGGCGATCAGTGTTCCTGGCATGGGCCATATGCTGCATCATTACACGCGGCAGATTGATTGGTTCCTTCTCAAGCAGCTTGGCGAGGAGAACCACATCCAGAATCAACAACTTATTATGCTTTTGTTCCCTAGGAGTGAAGTTGCATATGAGATAATGGTACAACACCTTGTTGACAGCATACATGGAAGATGTATCCAAGGCTCCAGACTCAGGCGGAGAGGGGATCTCAGCGACACGGCGAGCGGCTTCCTGGTTAGGGAAAATTCTTTAGCCAGTGCCCGTTCGGATACTCATCATACCCAGCATGTAGAACTCCTAGAATGAGGCTCAGTTCCATGCTAGAGAACACATGGTTGGTGCCCTCCAGCGTGTAGCTACCTAGAACTGCGTGGGGCCGAACCTCAATGACGAACGTGGTGTAGAAGGCCTTCAGCTGGTATTCATCGACCTCCTCCTCCTTAACAAACATGTGACTCCACTGTTGTGTCTCCAACACCGACACAATCTCCTCTAGAGCATTTTGCTTGAGGAACTCAACATCCAGCAACAGCTCCCTTACCACGCCTTTACGGCTCATATCCTTGACCTCCTCGACTTCCACCTTTACCCTGCCCTTTGCACTTTGGCGTCATTGACTCTTGAGAATAGGATCCCCAAACACCTTGGCGCGTTTTGATTTGCGCTCAGAGACCTGCTCAGATTCATCGTCCGAGCTCACCAGAATTGCCTTGGCGGCCTGGGCTTGAGCGCGTGTCTTGCGTTTGGTAGAGCAACCCATCTTGACACGTGCAAAGAACTTGGATCCCTTAGGTAGCGAGGCCTCAGCATCATCCTCCATAAATTCCTTATCCACTCTGCACACTACACCCTTGATGTTGGCGGTGAAGGCAGCATGATCCTCTATCGCCGTGGTGGCACCACCGAGAAATTCCTCGAACTCCTCCTCAGGTTGGGTGGGTGGGTGGGAGATGACAGCACCTCCTCTTTTTCGTTCAAGGAGACGGTAGTCGGGGCGATGGGGTTGGGGTTAGGGTTAGGGTTTACGGAGGCAGGAGATGGTGAGGGTGATTTGGGGGCTACGTAGGGGACCATTATGAGTTTCTCTGGTGTAGGCGATGGAGGTGGAGGAATTGTGGTAGGGGTGGTGGACGATTGTGGTGGTGGAGGGTATAATAACCCCTAAATGTCCCGAACTGTCATTTTGTAAGAAAGACGTGATGGGCAATTTCTGTAATCTCTGTAATAACCTTATGAACGTAATATTATACGTTTAATAAAATTTTGGGTCATAAAGTATTTGGGAGTGCTAAAGTAATAAGATTTAGCATGTCCTCGAACGAGACCCACGACCAAAGGCCAAGAAACGTGATCGCGGCAGTTCCGCGACCGCGAATTGAACCCGCGGGCGCGGTTTTGCCCAGAGCCAAACCGCGATCGCGGCGCTAAAACCGCGACCGCGGAAATCCATGTTCATCCACTTCCTTCTTCTCCGAGCTTCGCCGATTCATCTTTCCTCATGAGTTGTAACAGACGCCCGTAGGGGAACTCGAACCGATTGGGTTGCCGGAATTGAGGCTCTTATTCCCCTATAAATAGAGGCTCGTTTCCCTTGAATCTTCATCCAATCTGCAATTTATCTTTCATCTCTCTCTCGTTCTTGTCGTCGCCGAAGTTTCTAGAGATCGTCGGAGTGTCGCCGGAGGAAGTCGTTGGTAGTCTTGTGAAGCCCTGGTGTAGTGGTGGTGGTGCGCGGTTCATCCAAGTGAAGAAGCCAAGCTCGTCGTCGTCTATAAGCCCTGAATCCATCTCCGAGTTCTCGTCTGGATGGGCATCCGCGACCGCGGCCCATCCACTGCGACTGCAGCTTGAGCCCAGGAAACCGTGATCGCGGATATGCCAGCTGCGACCGCGGCCTTGCCCAGCAAGCGCGATCACGGCTTTGGCAACCACGGTCGTGGCTTAGGCCTTTTTCCCTTCGTTCGTTTCGTTTATTCATTTCATTTCGTATCTTCGTGTCGTATCGTATCTAACTTAGGGTTTCGTCTTATACCTCCTCGTCGTCGTAGGAATCCATACACAGATTCCAGTCTCCAGATGTCGGAACCCGACATCTTCGATTCGTCTAGACTAAGGCAAGTGGCGGTTCGCTCTTGCTCATTGTTCTATGTTTCCCTTGATTATCAATTAATTTATTGTTAATTAAGATGGGATAAAAGTTATTGTTTTCTGTTTAGGAATAGATTTAATAAAATAATGTGTTTAAATATGAATCTATAATAGGTTGTATATATTGCTAGAAACAACGCTATTATACATGATATTATCGTAATGGTTTTGGTGTGGATATCTGTGTGAACTTAAATGTGTAGTTAGAACGAGTATTCGTAGGAACGCTATCTACCTTGTGAGGTCTAGTCGTTTCTCTATAACTGGTATTAGGAGGATTTTGCCCTAGTACTTTCTGGTCATGACCGTACCCTTACTCGGAGTAGGTGCACTCAGCTGGTTCCAACATTCGGGATTCATTCCCATAAATATCTCTCGTATCGAGATGATGTTGATTAAAAGCTATAACATGAATGTACATTTTGGAATTAAATAAGATAAGTGATTTTACGCACATAATTAATACACCCTCGGGCGAGGAGTACAATGTGGAAACCGCACGGACTCTTGTTAGAGTAAGTCTTCTTTCCAATCTGGATTCGCATTGCGCGGTGAGGTTAGTCGTAGACCCAAATAATCAAGGTCGTGTTTTAAAGTTGTGTGTAAACTTAAACGTTCCCAAACATTTGTCATACATTTCCCATAAGACTCAATTCCTTTGGAGTCTTCTCTTCATACGTTTCCCATAAAGACTCACTTACTTTGGAGTCTTCTCTTAATCATTCGTTTTCTTATGTTTATGTAGAAGTATTGAGGTTCACTGTCGTCATCGGTTATTATTCGAGAAACGATGGGTGTAACCTAATACGACTACTTAGAACCTTTCTATTTGTACCCTTGCATAGTCTTTCATTAGACTAACCAACCGGTTTTATTCCTTGCATGGTTGGCTGGTGTCATCCGTCTTATATGGCACATCAGGTAAACTCCCTCGTCCGTGAAGGCCAGAATCCGATGTTGAGGGTAGATGGTGATTTAAGTGTTTTTTTCCAAGGTTGAAGATCCTAGGCGTGAGATCGCTCAGATCAAAACCCCTTTATGTCGTTTATTAATTTTCAAGACTTCCGATGTATTAAACAATTCTGTATTTGGTTTGTTAACAGTTGTAAAATCATGCCGTTGGTTCGAATGTTATTTGGGTAACTTTCATGATATTTATTAAAGTTTCCAACATTATATTATTTGTTATAAAAATGGTAAGCCTTGGGTGACCCCGGGAGTGTATTCTGAGGTCACTGAAGGTAATATTTCCAAAGGTATTTTGGGGGTGTTACAGATTTGGTATCAGAGCTAAAAGGTTTTAAAATGATTTAAATCTTCAAATCGTTTTATTTCTAAAAAAAATTAAGTCATTCTTCGTTCATAGTAAGAAAATTAAATGGGTATTTCAAAAAGACAAGTTAAAGTTTTGAAAAAAGATTATACTTTTGAGTAAATTTTTCTATATTTTTGAAACCTCTGACATTCTAGTCGTGCCTTCTTTCTTCTGTCTAATATAGAAAGTTAGCTTCTATATTTAGAAAGTTCTAGTTCTCTCTCATCACCTCGCAGGCAATGGGTGCTATTGTGTCGCAACTCAAGGGAAGGAGGGACGCTGAGGTAGCTCCGCCACCTAAGGTCGAGCTGGAGTCCCCTATTCTTCCAGAGTGTGCTCAGGTGGGGATTCCGGATAGTCCTCCGGATGAGGAAAAGACTGTCCTCGAGGAGTCGGTGATTCTCATATCTGACAGGATGGAGGGTCCCGTTGAAGACCTCGAAGAGGAAGACCCCCGAGGAGGATCCCGAGGAGGACCCTAAAGAGGATCCTGAAGAGGACCCTGAAGAGGATCCTGAAGAGGACCCTGAAGAGGATCCCGATGAGGACCTCGAGGAGTACGATTACGATACGGATGGTCTGGAGCACCTGCTTGTAGATGGAGAAGATCCGGGGATGCAGTTCATCTTCCCTAGCCCTGGAGATTCCACCATTCCAAGAGTACGCGACGTTGTCCCCTGCTGCATGGGAGGCACTTGGTATGCCCGGCATTGACAGGGTGGAGTACGAGCCTTTGGATGCGCCAGTGGGTCCGCATCCTACTCACGTTCCTGGAGAGCCGGTGATGAGCCCTGCGTCTCATCAAGCGCACAATCAGAGTGAGATGGCTTCCTTCGAGGCTCGTCGCCAAGTGGAGGAGATGACTGAGCAAGCCCGTAGACAAGTGAGACCGTGGGGATCGTTTGTGGCTTCTGTGGATGTTCCTGCCCAACAGGCAAGTGTCAGACCCCGAGTGCTAGTTAAGCACATGGAGGAATGGATGGAATCACTGTACGATATGGAGGAGCGGGCTTACGATGTTGAGTCCAGTCTCTCTCTCATGCTGGATGACGTCCGTGAGCTTCAGGAAAACCTTAGGCAGGCGAGGCAACTGATCAACCCGCACTACGTGCTGAATGTGGCAGATTTTCGCCCAGGGTTCCTGGATCGGTTTTGCTACCTGCCTGTACCTGGAGAGGCGACGAGTGTTCCTGTACCCGGGGAAGGGCCGAGTGTTCCTGTGCCCGGAGAGGGGCCAAGTGTTCCAGTGCCTAGGGAGGAGCCGAGTGTTCCGGGTCCTAGTAGCTCGAGGAGGTCGACACCGGAACCCGAGCACGGTCCACCTCCAAAGAGAAGGTGTCAAAGGTCTGATGTGTACAGGAATCTCTTCAAGGCACCTCGAGGGGGACAGTAGCATGTCTTAGTGATTCTCTTTTCCAGTTGTTTTGTTTTGTTGTTTTAGAGCCTTAGCCTCCTAACAATTTTGTCTTTTCGTTTAGGAGGACTATTGTAAAATTTATCAAACATGGTTTCAGTTTATTTCATCAATAAAGTTTGCCAGTTTGATCTACTTTGAATCAATTTCATGTATTGTGCGTCTCAAAGTGTGATATTAATGTTGTGAAGTACTTGAATAATTGATCGGCAAACAGATGGTGAACACAAGAAACACAATCTGTGTCGGTGCTGGGCCGAGTAACAACCCAAGGTTGAATCTAAAAAACGCCGCTAATCAGGGGGATGAGAGCGAGTCTGTCTCTCACAATAACCCCGCAGGCAATGGCCAAGTTCAGGCTAACCCTCAGGTGGTGTTCGACGCTGCGGCCATAGAGGCCATTCGTGGGATTGTTATGCAGGCGGTCACCGATATAATTCGGCCAGTTGCACCACATGCACAAGGTGGTCCAGTTCCTCAGGTTATTCCTGAATTTGAGGAGCCAGTGGATCATGTACCTCAGGTCGATGCCGTCAGGAATAGAGGGAACTACGGTCGGGCCTTAAAGGCCATTAGCTCAATGAGGCATGACAGCTACGACGGTACTAGAGAACCAGTCAGAGTGGTGTATTGGTTCTCGCACATTGAACGATTGTTCATGAACGTTGATTGCACTGAGGCTGATAAAGTGCACATTGCTTCCCTTCAACTTAAGGATGTGGCTAGCGAATGGTGGGAGAGCATTGGTTTAGCTGATCATCCCGGGTTGAACTGGGGTATGTTCAAAACAAAGATGACTGACCGTTTCTTTTCCCGTGCTATGAGGGAGGAGAAGCATAAGGAGTTCTTTTACTCTAAGGCGGATGGGCTGAAGGTGACTGAGCTTGTTGTAAAGTTTAATCACCTATTGCAATATGATGGGCCGGAAGTGTCAAGTGAGGAGCATAAGATCTGGCATTTCCACGAGTAGATGAACCCAGACATTAAGTCGTTGATGGTGTGCCATGGCTACTCTACTCTGGAGCAGTATGTGGATGATGCCTACAAGCTGGAAGCGACTCTAGAGGAGTCGGCAAAGAAGCACAATCACCAGAGACCGGCGGAGAGCCAGCCTCAGGCTAGTGGGTTTAAACGACCCGCACCACCGTCGCATTTTGCCAATTCTGGCCGGGCAAGAACTGAAGTGACACAGTCTGGTCCTACTCAGCGCTCAGGCCAGAGCAAGAATCTGATTCAGTGTTATAACTACGGAACGCCGGGGCATAAGAGCAATGAGTGCCCGAAGGGTAGGAGGACGTGCTTTGCATGCGGAAAGGAGGGGCATTTGCAGACTTTTTGTCCGTAGAAGAGGCAGAAGGAGGCTGAGTCGAGTTGCGGCTGTGGTTTTTGCGCTGATCTGGAGTTAGCGGTTGTGGTTTTCGCGCTGAAGATTTGGAGGCACTATCTCTATGGTGTTAGGTGCTAGATCTTTACCGACCACAAGAGTCTCAAGTATGTGTTCACTCAGAAAGAGTTGAATATGAGGCAACGTCGCTGGTTAGAGCTACTCAAGGATTATGACATCGAGTTGTTGTATCATCCGGGCAAGGCTAACGTGGTAGCCGATGCATTGAGTCGGAAGACGCAGCATGAGACCATAGTAGCTCTGCTCACTGCTCAGACCAAACTGCACCAAGGATTGTGCGATATTGATGTCTTGTATGATCAGCGTCGAGGATGCCTGAGTATGTTGGAGATTCAGGCTATGCTACTAGATCAGGTCAAGGAGAAGCAGGTTGATGATTTGATCTTAGTGAAGTTAAGCAGTAAAGTGATGGATGGGAAAGCTCCCGGATTCATGATTCAAGATGATGGATCACTCTGGTTTCAGGACCGAATCTGTGTGCCTGACGTAGATGGCCTTCGCCAATTGGTAATGAAGGAGGCCCATTCGTCAGCTTATTCTGTACATCCAGGATCTAGTAAGATGTATAAAGACCTCAAGAAGAAATTATGGTGGCCCAACATGAAGTGGGACGTAGCAGAATTTGTGGCGAGATGCTTGACTTGTCAGAAGGTCAAGATTGAACACCGCAGACCAGGTGGTGAATTGCAACCTCTTCCAGTGCCAGAGTGGAAGTGGGAGGATATTGCGATGGACTTCGTCACGGGGTTGCCAAAGACTCAGAGTCAGAAGGATGCCATATGGGTGATCATTGACCGGCTCATGAAGAGTGCTCATTTCGTGGCCATCAAGTCAACTTGGGGAACCTAGAGGCTATTAGAAGTGTTCCTACACAAGATTGTCCGTTTGCATGGTACACCAAAAACCATTGTATCGGATCATGATGGCCGATTCATGTCGAGATTCTAGAAGGAACTTCACAAGGCCATGGGAACTGAGTTGAGGTTCAGTACTGCGTTTCATCCTCAAACGGATGGACAGTCTGAGAGGACCATCCAGACACTAGAGGATATGCTGAGAGCTTGTGTACTAGATCGTCCGACTAGCTGGGAGAACAGTTTAAGTCTGATTGAATTCACGTACAACAATAGCTGGCATTCTATCATCAAGATGGCTCCATTCGAGGCTTTGTACGGTCGAAAGTGCAGATCTTCGATTTGCTCGGATGAGAATGCCGACAAGATTCTGCTCGGACCAGAGTTAGTCGAAAGGACTGCCTCAGACATTGCCTTGATCAGACAGAGGATGCTTATAGCTCAGAGTTGACAGAAGTCTTATGCTGATCTGAAGCGCAGGAATGTCGAGTTTGAGGTTCGTGACAAGGTGTTTGTCAGGGTGTCGCCATCCAAGGGTGTGTTCAGGTTCGGCAAGCATGGGAAGCTCAACCCTCGCTACGTGGGACCGTTTGAGATCCTTGACAGAGTTGGATCTCTAGCGTACCGTTTGGCATTGTCGTCGTCGGCGCATCCGGTGCATAACGTGCTCCACGTGTCTTTGCTAAGGAAGTATGTTCCAGATGTGTCTCATGTGCTGAGTTATGAAGACATCGAGATTCAGGCAAATGGTACCTACGAGGAGAGACATGTGCGTATTCTCGAACGCCGTGAGAAGCACTTGAGGAACAAGGTGGTACCATTAGTGCGGATCCTCTGGTACAAGTCGGGATCTGAGGAGGTAACTTGGGAAACCTGGGAGACTGAGTCCGATATGCTTAGTCGTTTTCCCGGGCTGTTTTCGGTCTAGTTTCGGGGTCGAAACTTTTTTTATAAGGGGGAGGTATTGTAATAACCCCTAAATGTCCCGAACTGTCGTTTTGTAAGAAAGACGTGATGGGCAATTTCTGTAATCTCTGTAATAACCTTGTGAACGTATTATTATACGTTTAATAAAATTTTGGGTCATAAAGTATTTCGGAGTGCTAAAGTAATAAGATTTAGCATGTCCTCGAACGAGACCCACGACCAAAGGCCAAGAAACGCAATCGCGGCAGTTCTGCGACCGCGGATTGAACCCGCGGGCGCGGTTTTGCCCATAGCCAAACCGCAATGGCGGCTCTGAAACCGCGACCGCAGAAATCCTTGTTCGTCCTCTTCCTTCTTCCCTAAGCTTCGCCGATTCGTTTTTCCTCACGAGTTGTAATGGACGCCGGTAGGGGAACTCGAACCGATTGGGTTGCCGGAGTTGAGGCTCTTCTTCCCCTATAAATAGAGGCTCGTTTCCCTTGAATCTTCATCCAATCTGCAATTCATCTTTCATCTCTCTCTCGCTCTTGTCGTCGCCGGAGTTTCTAGAGATCGTCGGAGTGTCGCCGGAGGAAGTCGTTGGCAGTCTTGTGAAGCCCTGGTGTAGTGGTGGTGGTGTGCGGTTCATCCAAGTAAAGAAGTTGAGCTCGTCGTTGTCGGTAAGCCCTGAATCCATCTCCGAGTTATCGTCTCGATGGGCATCCGCGACTGCGGCCCATCCACCGCGACCGCGGCTTGAGCCCAGCAAAACTGTGACCGCGGATATGCCAGCCGCGATTGCAGCCTTGCCCAACAACCGCGATCACGGCTTTGGCAACCACGGTCGTGGCTTAGGCCTTTTTCCCTTCGTTCGTTTCGTTTATTCGTTTCGTATCTTTGTGTCGTATCGTATCTAACTTAGGGTTTCGTCTTATATCTCGTCATCATCGTAGGAATCCGTACACAGATTCCAGTCTCCGGATCTCGGAACCCGACATCTTTGATTCGTCTAGACTAAGGCAAGTGGTGGTTTGCTCTTGCTCATTATTCCATGTTTCCCTTGATTATCAATTAATTGATTGTTAATTAAGATGGAATAAAAGTTGTTGTTTTTTGTTTGGGAACAGATTTAATAAAATAATGTGTTTAAATATGAATCTATAATAGGTTGTATATATTGCTAGAAACAACAATATTATACATGATATTATCGTAATGGTTTTGGTGTGGATATTTGTGTGAACTTAAATGTGTAGTTAGAACAAGTATTCGTAGGAACACTATGTACCTTGCGAGGTCTAGTTGTTTCTTTATAACTGGTATTAGGAGGATTTTCCCTAGTACTTTCTGGTTATGACCGTACCCTTACTCAGGGTAGGTGCACTCAGTTGGTGCCAACATTCGGGATTCATTCCCATAAATATCTCTCGTATCGAGATGATGTTGATTAAAAGTTGTAACATGAATGTACGTTTTGGAATTAAATAAGATAAGTGATTTTACGCACATAATTAATATACCATCGGGCGAGGAGTACAATGTGGAAACCGCCCAGACTCTTGTTAGAGTAAGTCTTCTTTCCAATCTGGATTCGCATTGCGCGGTGAGGTTGGTCGTAGACGCAAATAATCAAGGTCGTGTTTTAAAGTTGTGTGTAAACTTAAACGTTCTCAAACATTTGTCATACATTTCCCATAAGACTCAATTCCTTTGGAGTCTTCTCTTCATATGTTTCCCATAAAGACTCGCTTCCTTTGGAGTCCTCTCTTGATCATTCCTTTTCTTATGTTTCTGTAGAAGTGTTGAGGTTCACTGTCGTCATCGGTTATTATTCGAGAAGCGATGGGTGTAACCTAATACGACTACTTAGAACCTTTTTATTTGTACCCTTGTATAGTCTATCATTAGACTAACCAACCGGTTTTATTCCTTGCATGGTTGGCTGGTATCATCCGTCTCATACGGCACATCAGGTAAACTCCCTCGTCCATGAAGGCCAGAATCCGATGTTGAGGGCAGATGGTGATTTAAGTGTTTTTTCCAAGGTTGAAGATCCTAGGCGTGAGATCGCTCAGATCAAAATCCCTTTATGGCGTTTATTAATTTTCAAGACTTCCGCTGTATTAAACAATTCTGTATTTGGTTTGTATTTGGTTTGTTAACAATTGTAAAACCATGACATTATTTTGAATGTTATTTGGGTAACTTTCATGATATTTATTAAAGTCTCCAACATTATATTATTTGTTATAAAAATGGTAAGCCTTGGGTGACCCCGGGAGTGTATTCTTATGTCATTGGCGGTAATATTTCCAAAGGTATTTTGGGGGTGTTACAGAGGGTTGGTGGTGTCAAGTGTGGAGGTGGAGGGGGTGGATTGGGCGATGGCGGCAAGGATGGCGGGATCAGTTCCCATAGCAGAGAGCTTGCTAAGGAGACTTTGTAGATCCTCAGTGCCGACAATGGGGATGTTGGAGGGGGAGGCCATTTGTGGAGCTGTGAGGATGGAGACGAGACAAAGCAAGAGGGCAAGAGAGATATAGGCAGAGAAGGTAGTGATAAGGGATTACCTGGGAGAGCCGAATAAATAGAACACACAAAATATTTTCGGTTGACAAAGATAACTCTTGAGATCTTCTTTCTTTTCCAAAGATTTGCATCCGAAATCTTCACCTTCCAAAATTAAAACTCTGCAAATTTTGTCCAGATTCATCAAATCCCACACAATTCTCGAGCCCATCATATCACATGGCCATCACTTCAACTCTAAATGCATGCAACACTTCCCAATCGCAGTTGCAAGCCATTATTACCCATCAAATCATTTGAATCCCTGTTGCAGACCATAGTGGAGACGATTCGTTTTCCTGCCTTACCGGAAAAGTAGAAGTGTGCGATGTGGGGGTAACGTTACCAGAGAGGGTACAAAGAACATAACACAAAAATTATACGAGAATTTTTAAAATGTTTAATCATGAATGAAAGGCTCCTAGATGTGGATGATTAGAGGGGCTCATAGGAAGCATCAAGCATGATGGCTAGGGTAAGCTGTAGAATCAACAATCATTTGGGCTTATAATGAGGGATCAATGCATCAAGTTGACTCTTTTGGGCTGAAAGAAAACTGTTCCATGTATTATAATGATAGCATAGATGATCATGCAAGAAATTTTGCAAATTAGTGAAGCACAAGCAAGAAGCTAAGCATGTCGTGCATACAATGATCAAATGAATGATTGCACATCAAGACACGACACTTACACAACCACAAATTACCAAGTAATTTAGCCAGTCATTGAGGGAACACAACAGGTAGACAATTAGTTGAGAGAGATCATACCAAGTTCCATGCGGAACTGTTCGAAAGGTTCCATATTCAGTGCCTTGGTGAAAATGTCAGCGATTTGATCATTGGTTCCACAAAAGTCCATGGACACCAATCCTTTCTCCACACAATCACGTAAGAAGTGATGTCTTATCTCGATATGCTTGGTACATGAGTGTTGCATAGGATTCTTAGAGATATTTATAGCACTAGTATTAACACAAAGAATGGGAATAAAGTCAAGAAGAATACCATAGTCACTGAGTTATTGCTTGAGCCATAGGAGTTGAGTACAACAAGTTATGGCGGCTATGAATTCTGCTTCTGCAGTTGACAAGGCAACTGAATTTTTCTTTTTCGATCCCCAGGAAACCAAACATGGCCCAAGGAACTGAGCCATTCCGGATGTACATTTTCTGTCCACTTTGTTCCCGGCGAAGTCAACATCTATATATCCAACTAAATCAAAGTTGCCACCCCTTGGATACCATAGACAAAGATTGTTTGTTCCCTTCAAGTATCTTAGAATCCTTTTCATTGCTTTGAGGTGTGTATCCTTGAGATCAGCCTGAAATCGAGCACTCAGACACACACTATACATAATATCAGGTCTACTAGCAGTAAGATAAAGAAGAGAACCTATGATTCTTCAATAAAGTGTTGGATCAACTCCATTTTCATGCTCATCCTTTCCCATTGGATTATTGGGAGATATGGGAGTTGTGAAGGGCTTTGCATCAGTCATTCCAAACTTCTTGATACACTCCCGGAGATACTTCTGTTGATGAACTCTTGTTCCATCTTCTCCCTGAGAGACTTGAAGACCCAAGAAAAACTTTAGTTCCCCAACCATGCTCATCTCAAATTCACTAGCCATAAGACTTGAGAATTTCTAGACTAGTTTATCATCAATAGACCTAAAGATGATGTCATCCACATAAACCTGCACAACTAGAGTGTGCTTTCCTTCCGTCAGAAGGAACAGAGTCTTGTCAACCTTCCCACGAGTGTAACCATGAGACAAAAGGAACTGAGAGAGCCAATCATACCATGCCCTTGGAGCCTGCTTAATACCATACAACGCCTTGTGAAGAATATAGACATGATCAGGTTGAGAGGCGTCTTCAAATCCAGGGGTTTGCTCCACATAGACCTCTTCCTTGAGAACTTCGTTCAAGAAGGCGGTCTTTAACCCCAATCAGTCAAATAACTTTGTTCCCATAGAAGGTGCAACAGAATAATATAGCAAGAAAGACAGTAATTAGAACTCACGATGTATAGTGGAAACCCCAATCAGTCAAATAACTAACCAGAAAAAAACCATTACCTTTAAGCTTCTCGCTTGAGAGGATTTTGAAGAGTCTACTTGTCTTATTGATTTCTTGATTGGTTACACTTGTAACCTGGACTTCAAACCCTAGACTTCCCACCTAGATTTGAATCTCTTCTACAACGAGAACACGAACTCACTCTTCTAAGACTAACAGACGCTTCACTTTTATTTTCTCTCAATGAAATGCTCTGAGTTCGTACCTAAGAAATGAGTCTCACACTTCTATTTATACAACTTAAAAATCCGACTAACAAGATAAGATCTCTCTCTCTCTAATTTCAGCAACAAGAAGATAGTAACTTGATTTGATAAGATAAAATCCTAACCGAATATATTATCTAAGGAAAGATTTCCTAAGCTAATATATTTCTCTCTCCAAATTTTTCAATCAGCGTGATCCACCCGATTTCCCTTTTTGTCAACCGCATGATCTTCAAAGATAATCTTTATAATCTTCATGCTTGATTTTTTCATTCCATTCGCAACTTGATGTTTTGTTCGGCACTGATGTTCCTTGAGAGTTAACAAACTGATGTGACTACGTCGCATCATGAACAAGACTCAAGCCATTCAAGCCATGAAGAGTAAAGCGCCGTCGCCGTCGCGCCTAGGGCATCCGAGCTAGGGCATGGAAGTTGGCCCGGCGATTCTCACAACTCTCTAAGCCATCTTTTGGGGGATGACTCCACTGGTCCTCTAGGAGATATTGAGCACAAGAATGCCTATGAAACTGGCGTGGAAGCAAGGAAGTGCCGCACACCTATGGTAGGCACAAGGGAGGCCGGCGCTCGGGTCTTTCCGGGGCGAATCACTCAGGCTCGGGCTCGAGCATTGCAAGAGGGACTCCAGGCTGGCTTGATGACAATGGGAGCGCCAAGCCAAATGGAAGAGAAGGCCATGTGTGCCTTGGTGCAACAACTGGGCTAGGCGCAAGGTTTCCTTAAGCCATGTGGGGCTTGATTTGAAGAGGCATTTAATGCCGATTTTGTGTGGGTCTTCATGACATTTTATACCTTAGTTATTGGCTATGTGATGGCTAAATTTCAGCATTAAAAGTTGGGTATATAAGGGATAGCCGGCCCTTGTTTTCATTATGCAAACTTGAACCAAAAACCTTGTTTTTCTCTCTCGTTTTTCAATGGAGTTTTATGCAGAATTTTAGGGTTTAATTCAGTTCTTAGATAGCTTCAAATCCAAGTTGTGAGTAATATCAACCCCCGTGCAAGGATCTCCTTTGGTGCGTCATATCCAAAGCAATTTCCTTCACTAGTTCTTACAAGGCGAGGTGCGTCATATCCAACACTTGTGAGTCCATATCCCCTTCGACTTTGCCCTATCTCTCCGCCTCTCCTCCTGCCCTCAATCCACTCTTGAATCACCCCAAGATCATCCAAGAGTCAGCCCAAGGCGCGCCCCAAACTGCCCTCAAATCTCCCTCTCGCCGATGCCAAGTTCCTTGCGGAACAATCTGCGACACCTCAGTAGATTCGCCATATCTTCTGACTCCTAGATCAGTTCGTGCTCATATTTTCAGGTAACAAGCTAGACTCCCGGATCTACCACTGGGATTTGGAATCACTCAAGTCGGAGCCCGGACCAGAGAGAACGATCCATCTGAATACAGAAGATTCCCCTTGCCGGTTTGGTGTTGTCTCGCCTAATTCATTTGGCTCTTGTGGACTTCCTCACACCGAAGGCTGCATCCTGATCCTCCCGTATCATGTGGTATCAGAGCCACGCGAGGTATGTCCTAAACTTGGCTTAGAAGTTCAAGTTACAATAGTGCAAGTGAAGTTCTAGCCGAATTGTTGTTGGCCTTGTTGTCCATGCGTATTGTGTCTTGTTCTTGGACATTTTTCTGCAATTTTTTGGGTTCGTTTTCTGCATATTTCTGAGTGGAGATGAAGGTTGAATGCAGCCATAAAAGAATGGGAGTTGTGGTTTGATGAAAGGTCTTGTGCATTGAATGTTTCGGTCCTTTGTTGAACCTTTCACTTGCCGACTTTAGTACCTCTTGTTTCTGATTTGACTGCCTTAAACACATTAAAAACAGAACATTTTGAGTCTATAAACCGATCCTTGTATCCCCTGGACCACCCTTGCATTTTATGCACATCTTGACTAGCATGCTTGCCTAGTCTTGTGTTTAGGATACGGGAACGGTTGCCTTGATTGATTTTTTTTTGTTTTGTTTTGTTGCATGCTCATTGTGACTTGCCTTTGCTTGTCTCGACTGGTTTTAAAAAAAAAAACTCAAGAAAAACCCGGTCTAAACAGGAGAGACCATAGAAAAAAGTGAGCTCATTCGGATTGTTGTTTGCTCTTGAAAAAAGAAGGTGCTCAAGAATAACCCGGCCTAAATAGGAGAGGCCATAGAAAAAAGTGAGCCAACCTAAGAGCCAATTCAGTTTTTAAGTGAAAAAAAAAAAGAGTTTTCCAAATCAAGTGCGTACTTAGTAGCTTCCTAGACATAGGTCCGGGCAAGCTAGATAGTCTTTGATCGCCTAGCCAAACCCTTTCCTAGCCGTGACCTACATTCACTTGCATCTTGTTGTGCTTTGAGTTCTAGGTCAGTTTTGGGACTATCTTTGTTTGGCTTAGCATACTACATCTTGTTTGGTTTTGTGTTGTTGCTTTGGTGTTTGGTTGTTTGCAATTGACTAGGGATGGTGGATGATAACCAAGCCGGGAAGGAGCTAGCCACTTCTTCACAAGGGGATGTATCTCCATCCAAGGGAGTAACTTTGCAAGACATTCAACAAACCTTGCTATCTATCAATGAACGGCTGGAAATTGTGGAGTGCAACCAAGAGGATACAGCCGAGCAATTGCTCCATTTGAGTGTTAACCGTCCTCCAAGCCGTGGCCATGTTGTGCCACCAGTTTCAAGAGAAGTCATTGGGTCCGCTCTTCATAATGTGGACCATGTGCAATTCCGGGAGAAAGCGTCTTCTTCTCATGCTCCGAGGGTGTCATTGGCGCCACAAGGTGCATATGCGGCGTACGAAGCGCCACCATTTGTAGCAACCTCGGGGGTAAGTATGTTTAATGATTTTGCTACATTTCCTAATAATATCCCTATTGGTGCTACTAACCTTCCAGGTTATGGAGTTGGAGGCTATGACTCTTATGGGCGATCTCAAGCTACACCTACGCCCACCGCCAACCTTTTCCCTCCACAAATGGCGTTGAGGGGACCTCAAGTCCGCGCAGCTATGCGGCCTCCAATGCCTCCCTAACGATATGTTCCCCCGGCCTACCATGAAGAAAGGCCACAAGGAAGGGAGCAACACCACGGTGTTAAGCTCCATGTGCAACCATTTGCGGGATCTTCCAACGGGGATGAGTGCTTGGATTGGGTGGCCAAAACTGAATCCATCTTCGAGTTCTATGGATATGATGATGCTAGGAGGGTCACCATCACCGCAATTCACTTCACCGACTTCGCCTACCATTGGTGGCAAGAGGACCAGGCGGAGCGGCGCCGCATGGGATATGATCCCATTAGAACTTGGCAAGAGCTCAAGGATGCTCTTTCGGAGCATTTTGTGCCAAGGGACTATACTGAGAGAGTGCACGCCAAGCTAGAGCAAGTGCGCCAAGGAAGTCGTACCCCCGACGAGTACTTCAAGGAGCTTAGGACTCTCATCTTCCGATCCGGCCTTCGCTTTCCCAACGGGTATGTTATCTCTAAGTTTATCAATGGCTTGAATTCTGATCTTCGTGCTATTGTTAACATGCAGTATTTCGTCCGTGGTACAAGTATTGAGGAGGTCCTACACTACACGAATCATGTCAACAAGAACCAACCTCAAAGGAAGCAAGTTGCTCCACCCACACCTATGGTTCAGCCGAATCGTTGCTTTGAACCCTTACAAGTTGTGAAGCGATCCTTTGGTGAAAGAGAGCTCAAGGAAGAACCTCCACTTATAACCGCATCATGTCAGCCTTCTATGCTCATTGAAGATGAGCTAAAGCCAAAAGAAAAGGAGAAGGAAGTTGAAGAACCATCTCTTTCATCTATAAAAGGAACACGTCCACCCATCATTGCCCGTAGTTCACTCAACTCTTTGGCTACTCCATGGATGGATGCAACATCTATGGTTCCTTCATGTTTGTCGTTCCTATTCCAAGAAGAGGTTGACGACAAGGATGATAAGCCTTCTGAACTCAAGAGCACTTGTGACCATGAGAAGAAGGATGTTCAATCCAAGGCTCATTCTAGGGGAGTATCACTTGACTCTACTCAATTTATTCTTTTCCCTTTGCTTCAAACTGAATTCTTTTCAAGGGTTAGAGAATACCTAGTTCATGAATATGTTTTTGCAGGTGAAATTAGATATTCATGCATATATCATAGTTCTCTTGTTCTATTCATGACTTGTTGGATACCTTTAGTTTGTGATCAACATGTATACAAGTCCTTGCATTCAGTTTTTGCATGTAGAACTAGACATTCATGTGTGCATCATTGTTCTCATTCGCAATTCTTTTTTCATGATAAAAAAATGGTCCTATGCGTTGCATTTGTTGCAAAGTATGTCATGTACATCTCATGTTCTATACTTAAGCACATCTTTAGGCTGAAGTGGGGAAATACTTGTGCATGGAAATTCATCCATGGATACTCAATGAAACTAATCATGGTCGCTTACACATACCCTGCTTTCCCTGACGACGTATTGGTCCCTCATTTCCTTGTTTTTCTTTGTGCAGTGTTGTGTGCTCTAAAGCTTTTCTTGAAGTGCACTTGGATTCGTGGGCGAATCCTTTTCAAGAAGGGGAGGATGATGTGACTACGTCGCATCATGAACAAGACTCAAGCCATTCAATCCATGAAGAGTCAAGCGTCGTCGCCGCCGCGCCTAAGGCATCCGAGCTAGGGCATGGAAGTTGGCCCGGTGATTCTCACAACTCTCCGAGCCATCTTTTGGGGGATGACTACACTGGTCCTCTAGGAGATATTGAGCACAAGAATGCCTATGAAACTGGCGTGGAAGCAAGGAAGTGCCGCACACCTATGGTAGGCACAAGGGAGGCCGGCGCTCGGGTCTTTCCGGGGCGAATCACTCGGGCTCGGGCTCGAGCATTGCAAGAGGGACTCCAGGCTGGCTTGATGACCATGGGAGCACCGAGCCAAATGGAAGAGAAGGCCATGTGTGCCTTGGTGCAACAACCGGGCTAGGCGCAAGGTTTCCTTAAGCCATGTGGGGCTTGATTTGAAGAGGCATTTAATGCCGATTTTGTGTGGGTCTTCATGACATTTTCTACCTTAGTTATTGGCTATGTGATGGCTAAATTTCAGCATTAAAATTTGGGTATATAAGGGATATCCGGCCCTTGTTTTCATTATGCAAACTTGAACCAAAAACCTTGTTTTTCTCTCTCGTTTTTCAATGGAGTTTTTTGCAGAATTTTAGGGTTTAATTCAGTTCTTAGATAGCTTCAAATCCAGGTTGTGAGTAATATCAACCCCCGTGCAAGGATCTCCTTTGGTGCGTCATATCCAAAGCAATTTCCTTCACTAGTTCTTACAAGGCGAGGTGCGTCATATCCAACCCTTGTGAGTCCATATCCCCTTCGACTTTGCCCTATCTCTCCGCCTCTCCTCCTGCCCTCAATCTACTCTTGAATCACCCCAAGATCATCCAAAGAGTCAGCCCAAGGCGCGCCCCAAACTGCCCTCAAATCTCCCTCTCGCCGGTGCCAAGTTCCTTGCGAAACCATCTGCGACACCTCAGTAGATTCGCCATATCTTCCGACTCCTAGATCAGTTCGCGCTCAGATTTTCAGGGAACAAGATAGACTCCCTGATCTACCACTGGGATTTGGAATCACTCAATTCTGATCCCGGACCAGAGAGAACGATTCATCTGAATACAGAAGATTCCCCTTGTCGGTTTGGTGTTGTCTCGCCTAATTCCTTTGGCTCTTGTGGACTTCCTCGCACCGAAGGCTGCATCCCGATCCTCACGTATCATGAAGTGCACTTGGATTCGAGGACGAATCCTTTTTAAGGAGGGGAGGATGATGTGACTACGTTGCATCATGATCAAAGAGCTCGTTCAAACAAGGAGAACGTCCGTTCAAAGAGCTCGTTCAACCAAAGAGAACGTCCGTTCAAAGAGCTCGTTCAACCAAAGAGGACGTCCATTCAAAGAGCTCATTCAATCAAAGAGGACGTTCCAAAGAGCTCGTTCAATGACACTGTGCAACGATGATAGTCTTGCATTGTCCATGGGCCCAATTTTGATCCATTCGTGCAAACTGGCCCAAATTTGGTGGAGATCCTCATAGCTACGTTATTTTATGTATTCCAGAATATGAGCTCATTTGGATGTCTACAATTAATGTTATTAAGCTCAGAAGTTTATGGGTTGGAGTTATCTTATCGGCTAGTTGAAAGGTTGTTTTTGTAGCCTATTTCAGAGGCCTCCAAGGCATATTGTAAGCACGTCTATCTTGAATGAAAAACCAGTTATGGAGTTTAGTTTATTCAGAAATTCGTCTTGATCGTGAGTAATATCGATCAAACCTTTGATCTTTAACCTAGGGTGAGTCATATCCATTTGTGAGAGATCAAACCGATCTTGTTTCAAGAGTGAGTCATATCTCTTGAATCTCGATCTCTCCTAAACTTGAGTGGTGAGTCATATCCATAAGAGTGTTAGGTGCTTATCCCTCTACCAATCCATCTCATCCATCCTCAAGTCCATCACCATTACGAGCCATCCCAAACTCCACTTGCACCATTGCAGATTTCCTTCCCGGAACTTTCGACAGCCTCTCAATAGAACCGGCGTATCTTTTTATTCCCTACCCAGAAAATTCTACAATTGTGAGGACATCATCTAGATTTCTCTATCTTTCTCTGGGATTTGGAATCATCCAATTCCGAGTTCGGAGCAAGGAGAACGAGCCAGTTGAAGTAAGGCCTGTTTTCTGGGCTTTGGGTTGACGATTGCTTGAAGACCTTTCGAGCCTTTCCTTGCACCGAAGCATTATCGATCCTTGATTTTTATCACAAAGCGTATGGAGAAAGCTTTGTTCCCTCTGCACTCCTGCGCTGCAATGATTTCCTGTGACAACTTTGTTTGTTCTTGAAACACTTAGATACCAGATTAGTTGAATGTTTATTACCATCAAAACCTAAGGAATTCAACACCAACTATGACTTTTGGGATAAATTAGATTTGGCCCGTCACTATTATATATGGGTCCTATAAGATCACACACAATAGAGTAATTGGACTAGATCAAAGCAACCTCAGGCCCATAGTAGGACTATGGAATTTCGACTACGGTAAATAAAGTGAAAGAGTGGATTATTCATCAAGTAATAATAAAGTGTTATCTAGCAAACGAAGGCAATGCGATCTGGTATCATGCTCGTGTGGATCAAGTAGATGAGTCAAACTTAAGTAACTATTCTCCAAATTGATCTTAGAGAAGAAGATGTGCGATCGTACGTGTTAGCAATCAAAGGGAACTAAGAGTCTAGTTCCTTAGCAGCGGAATAAGTAAACAATAACATAATCAAGTCCAGTTCCTTAGAGTAGGAATCTTTGATAACCAACTAGTTATCCAGGATAAAACCCACTACCTCTCTTTCAAGAGGATTTCAAAGTCTACTTCTTTTATTAATGCTTTGATTACAATCAACTAGGATAGAACACACAAATTAAGTCTTAGACACACTAAGGACTCTCTACCTAGTTCGACCAAATCAAGCACACAAACAAGCAAGCGACTTACAGTTCTTCTTCAAAGAACTAAGTTATGTTTCTTCTTCGTAAGCAATGTGAGTGGATGGGTAAATATGAGAGAGTTTAATTACTCTATTTATGTAACTTAATTGATGGAAGAACCGAATCTCCAACAACTGAATTACACAAATAAAATATTCAAAAAGTAATCGGAAAGAAAACATTTGTTACCAAATATAATCTTCCATGATTTTACACTTTTTTGTTTCCATAAAAGATATACTTTTAACCCCTAAGATAATATGGAAATAGGATATTTTTTAACATCTCTCTCCAAGTAAAGATCTATCCTAATCGGATCGCCGCCGCCCTTCATCTCTTATTCCAAGTTCTTTCACAGTCAGCGTCCTTCAGTTCCTTACGCCAGTTCCCAAATCTGGCATCTTGGTCTCTGTCTTATGCTTCCAATTCCAGAGTCCATGTTTATCAACACTTATGAAAATATTAATAGCAAGAGTGTTTGTCATTATCAAAACTAGGAAAACTGAGGAAGGGAACTAGGTAGGGAACTAGAGTTCCCAAAAGTTCACTTCCTAACTATTTCCCCCTTTTTGATGATGACAAACATGTGGAACCTGGTATATCTAAAATAGGCATGAATGATATATGAGGAAAACTAAACATAACTAGATGTAGAATGATCATTAGTGAATTGCATATTCCCCCTTAACATCAAACCATGTTCTTTAATTCCCCCTTAAGGAGACAACTAGTTCAGAGATACTTTCATCCTATTAGTTCTCATTTCGGATTGTAATAGAGGATAGATGTGATCAAATTGACTATGATAAGGCCAACAAAGAGATGCAATCAAGATCAAATTATATCATAAAATTATGTGATCATGCAAGAGAGTTAAGAACATGCTTTAGAACAAATATTACAGGACATGCGAGGGCAGCACAAGAACAAATATCAACAATATTGTCAATGAAATCATAGAAAAGATCAAATCTAGGCAAAGTAAGGGAACTAGTAAAGGCAATCGGAACTACTAGTTTATGGATATCATTCCCAGAAGTAATCTAAAGGACCCATAAGGTTCTCAATTCAATGTTTTGGTGAATATATCGACAATTTGATCTTCAGTCCTACAATGTTCTAGTAAAATGTTCCCTTTTTCAACATGATCACACAAGAAGTGATGCCTAATATCAATGTGCTTAGTCCTAGTGTGATGCATAGGATTCTTGGAGATGTTGATTGCACTAGTGTTATCACAAAGAATCTTTAGAGGGCCAAAAGACATACCAAAGTCTGCAAGTTGTTGTTTGAGCCAGAGGAGTTGGGAACAACAAGTGGCAGCTGCAATGTATTCAGCTTTAGTGGTTGATAGAGCCACTGAGTTTGTTTCTTCGATCCCCAGGAGACTAAACATGGACCAAGGAACTGGTCCATTCCAGATGTGCTCTTTCGATCAACCAAGTAGTCTGCATAGTCTGCATCTGTGTATCCAAGAATTTAAAGTGGCAATCCTTTGGGTACCAAAGACATAGGTCGTCAGTTCCCTTGAGATAGCGAAATATGCGCTTCACTTCAGATAAGTGAGATTCTCTTGGATCAGCTTGAAACCTAGCACAAAGACAAACAGCAAACACAATATCTGGCCTACTAGCATTTAGATACATCAAGGAACCAATCATGCCACGATAAAGCTTCTCTTCCACTTTCTGTACAGAGTGATCGGCGGTGAGGCGAGTTGCAGAGGAGATGGGGGTGGAGATGGCTTTGCTTGAATCCATTTTGAACTTCTTCAAGAGTTCCTTAAGATATTTTTGTTGATGGATTTGAATGCCATCGGCCTTCTGAGTAACTTGCAATCCCAGGAAGAAGGATAGTTCCCCAATCATACTCATTTCAAACTCGCTGCTCATGAGATTTTTGAACTTTTCTACAAGAGCCAAGTTAGTGGAACCAAAAATAATATCAACATATACTTAGACCACTAGAATTTCACCTTTAACTTCCAAAATGAAAAGAGTCTTGTCGATCACACCACGGCGATAGCCATTGGCTGTTAGGAACTGGGCAAGGCGATCATACCAAGCGCGAGGGGCTTGCTTTAGACCATAGAGAGCCTTGTCCAAGAAATATACGTGGTCAGGGTGATCATTATCCTCAAATCCTGGAGGTTGCTTGACTTAAACTTCCTCTTGAAGAATGCCATTTAGAAATGCAGTCTTCACGTCCATTTGATACAGCTTGAACCCTTTGTGTGAAGCATAGGCAATGAGTAGCCGTATGGCTTCCAATCTGGCCACAGGGGCAAATGTTTCATCATAATCGATCCTTTCTTGTTGATTATATCCTTGAGCAACCAAATGAGCCTTGTTTCTTGATACAGCACCGGAATCATCCAACTTGTTGCGAAAAACCCACCGAGTTCCTATGATGTGTCTGTTCTGAGGGCGATGAACTAGTCTCCAGACTTTGTTCCTCTTGAACTGGTGAAGTTCCTCTTGCATGGCGATGATCCAATCAGCATCCTTTAGCGCCTCCGAGATGTTCTTGGGTTCTATAAGAGACAGAAAAGCATTGAACGCACAATAGGAACAAGCAGGTCAGTTCTCGGAGCTTCAACGTCTGTGGGAACAGTAGATGAGGAAGAAGCTATAGGAGGGTCGGCTTCTGGAGCATGTTCCATTCCCAGAGTAGTCGCATCGACGTCATCTGATGGGTTGGAGGGAACTGGGGCCGTAACAACAGCGTCTTGATGATTGGAGGGAATTGGGGTGTTGTCTGTGGATGTTGATTCCTTGGGCTCAACCAAAGTTGAGGGAACAGTGGGTGAGTGAGAGCTAGAGAGATTAGGATAGGAGTTGTGCTTAGGAAGGGCTTCATCATCAGAATCTTCACTTGGTCGTTGAAACGGATCTTTCGAGGGAATTGAGGGATCCTGCACAGACTTTGAAGGCATCTTTTCATTGAAAATAACATGAATACTTTCCTCTACCTTTTTAGTCCGTTTGTTGAAGACCTTGTATGCTTTGTTACTGGAAGCATATCCGATGAAGATCCCTTCATCACTCTGTGGATCGAACTTCCCTAGATTGTCCTTCCCATTATTGTGAACAAAACATTTGCAGCCGAAGAATCTGAGATGAGCAATGTTAGGAACTCTGCCTCTTAGTAGCTCATAGGAAGTCTTCTCTAGCATGGGGCGTATGGTATCGTACTCAGGCTTCCAGTCAGCTTCAGTCAAATCCGCAGGGATAACTCCATCACCATTTTCAATCACGCGCCAGCACTGATAGTCCATGGTTTGGATGTAGTTGGTCATGCATTTCTCCCACCATTATTCTTCTCCCTTCTTTCGGATGTGGGGCTTGTTGATGGAGATTCCCAAACTGAATTCGCTTGAACTAGTCATCTTGAAATCTGTAAACTAACACAAATCTAGAGCGCCTGCTCTGATACCAATTGTAGGATCGTATGTGTTAGCAATCAAAGGGAACTGAGAGTCCAGTTCCTTAGCAGCGGAATAAGTAAATAATAACAGAATCAAGTCCAGTTCCTTAGAGTGGGAACCTTTGATAACCAACTAGTTATCCAAGATAAAACCCACTACCTCTCTTTTAAGAGGATTTCAAAGTCTACTTCTTTTATTAATGCTTCGATTACAATCAACTAGGATAGAACACACAGATTAAGTCTTAGACACACTAAGGACTCTCTACATAGTTCGACCAAATCAAGCACACAAACAAGCAAGCGACTTACAGTTCTTCTTCAAAGAACTAAGCTATGTTTCTTCTTCGTAAGCAATGTGAGTGAATGCGTAAATGTGAGAGAGTTTAATTACTCTATTTATGTAACTTAATTGATGGAAGAACCGAATCTCCAGCAACTGAATTACACAAATAAAATAATCAAAAAGTAATCGGAAAGATAACATTTGTTACCAAATATAATCTTCCACGATTTTACACTTTTTCATTTCCATAAAATATATACTTTTAACCCCTGAGATAATATGGAAACATGATAATCTTTAATTTCTCTCTCCAAGTAAAGATCTACCCTAATCGGATCACCGCCGCCCTTCATCTCTTGTTCCAAGTTCTTTCAGCGTCAGCGTCCTTCAGTTCCTTACGCCAGTTCCCAAATCTGGCATCTTGGTCTCTGTATTATGCTTCCAATTCCAGAGTTCCCTGTTTATCAACACTTATGGAAATATTAATAACAAGAGTGTTTGTCATTATCAAAACTAGGAAAACTGAGAAAGGGAACTAGGTAGGGAACTGGAGTTCCCAAAAGTTCACTTCCTAATAGAAGATTTGCATCAAGAGGTATGTTACTATTTCACATATGATTGGTATCAAATTTATGCATGAGATCCTAAGTTAGATGTTAGAAAAACTGTTTTATGAAATTTCTCTTAAAGCAAGTAAATCCCTACATCCCTTGTATACTAGAAGTCCAGAAAAACCATCACTTAAATAGAGAAATCTCATCACAATTCGTGCAAGTTAATACAAGTATTCCAGCTTGGAACATAATATAAATAAATCAAATCAGAACCTTTAACTCAATTTCTTGTAAGTTTTCTTTATTCGTTTCATGTAATTTATACTTTAGACTTTGAACAGTCTTAGTTATATTTTTTAATTTTCCATTAAAAATCGGGTGTTGTTTTGCGCATCGAGTTAAATTCATTCGCGCACTAGTCCGTAACCTTGACATGTACAAATTTGTTTTGTTCTTAATTTGTTTTTTTGTTTTGTTTCACTATGGATAATTGGTTGTTATCCACGAACATATAGCAGAATAGTTCAAATCTTTATGGTGAGAGCAATGTTGATTTCAAGTGGCCTTCCAAGATATTTTTGGGCAGAAGTTGTGAACATTGCTTGCTATATTCTGAATCGTGTTGTGTTGCATCCTATTATGGAGAAAACAGCTTATGAGCTTTTCAAAGGACGAGTTTCCAACATCTCCCATCTCAAGGTTTTCAGATGTAGATGTTATGTCCACAACAATGAGAAAGACAACCTTGAGAAATTTGATATCAGAAGTGATGAAGGGATCTTCATTGGATATGCTACAAGTAGCAAGACATACAAAGTCTTCAACAAAAGAACTAAAAAGGTAGAAGAAAGTATTTTGTGTTGTTTTCAAAGAAAAAATGTTTTGTAAGTCTATGCAGGAAATTCAAGATGATGGGTTCCATATGAACTTTGAGGACTCTGATGATGATTGTTCCCCTGCTCCCAAAAGTTTCTTAATCCCTTTATCATCAAGTTCCCCTAAAAACTCCTCTGGTCTCTCATCAAAAGATGTTGTCAATACCTCAAGTGAATCCTTGGGAACTAGCTCTCTAGAAAATGAATCTCATATTCCCATTGCTTCAAATTATGATTTAATGCCTGAGGTTACTTCATCGGATCCTATATCAAATGATGAGGCGATCCCTGAAGAGGCAACAACTGATGTTGCTCCAGATTCTAAAGATGAGAATCCAAGTGATAATGAGTTTGATATGTCCACCACTCAAACAAGAAACTATCAACAAAAATCAGCTCACCCAGTCACAAATATCATCACTCCATATCTTTGAGGTATGCTCACTCGTTCCTCTGTCAATAAATTTTGTGCTTTCAATGCCTTCATATCTCTTGTAGAAAAATTCAAAGATCTAATGTGTCAGGTTTCAAGTTGATGCAAGGGAATCACACTTAGCTGAAGTGAAGCAAATTATTATTCGATGTCTCAAGGGAATTGAATACCTATGTTTTGGGTTTACCAAGCATTGTTCCTTCAACCTTCTTGGATACACATATGCAGACTACGTTGGTTACATGGTGGATAGAAAGACTACTTCTGGAATGGCCCAGTTCATTGGGCCTTGCTTGGTTTCATGGGGATCAAAGAAGCAAAACTCTATTCCACTCTCCACAACGGAAGCTGAATATGTTGTTGCTTCCTCTTGTTGTTCACAACTTCTATGGTTAAAGCAACAACTTGCTGACTTTGGTATGTATTTTGGCTCTCTTCATATTATGTGTGACAATACAAGTGTTATAAACATTTCTGAAAATCATGTGCATCATACTAGGACTAAGCATATTGACATTAGGCATCATTTCTTAAGGGATAATGCTAATAAAAGGTCTTGATTTAATGGATCATTGTAGAACATATGACCAAATTGCTGACATTTTCACCAAAGCATTGAATCGAGAACCTAAGATTACTTATAGGAATGATTTCCTTAAACTAGCGGTCACTCTTCCATATAAGTTTCCTGTATTTTTACTAGAAAATTGATATTATTATAATTATTTGGGAACTTTGTTTGATATCTATATCATGTGTTGACTCTTGTATTATTCATAATCTTTGTTTGCAAGTCATTCTCCTAAGGGCCCGTTTGGATAGATAAAATAATGCATTAAGTTGCATTATCTTGCATTAAATTGACAATTTAATGCAAGATAATGCAATTTAATGTATTATCTCCGGGAATCCAAACGGACCCTAATTCATTGCATCAACTCATAGAATACAATTTCATTTAAAGTTGGCATGAACATCTTTATTCTATGCCTTATATAGTCAATCTGATCTAGTTGATCCCTCACTATAATCTGAAATGATGATTGACTAAAGTTGTCACATGTCTAACTACATTAAAATATTCCCTATGAACTTGTTCTTCTTAATGTCCACCACTGGGAACAATGTTTGTAGTGTCAAAATGCCTTCCTTATTTTCATGAATGGATACGTATGCTTTGTGTTCCTGTTTGTCCTACACTTAAAAGTGTCCATCAATTCCCTACTCCGTGTCATCTATTGATAAGGGTCACTTAAGGAACTCATAAGGGAACCAAAGGCTATCAACTCAATCAATCCACTGAGACGATTATTTTAATGCCTTTTGAAAATTGGAAGTTGAAGAGTTGATATTACTGCTCAAGGTTTGATTTCAGAGATTTCCTCTTATCTTTTGAATTTTGAAATATGTTCTTCTACGAACTCGGTGAGTTGGCGCTAATCTTCTCAGGTAACTCTCCCTACTTATACCCTTCTTTACCTCTAATCCCCTAAGCTCATCTTCTCCAAAACTCTCAAATCCTCTCAAGCTCATCTTCTCCAAAACTCTCAAATCCTCTCAAACTCAGCTCTCTCTCTCTCACACACACACACACACAAATTTCCCTCCAATGGCCTCCTCTAAAAACAACATTGGTGAACTCTCTGCTGAAGAGGTCGCCTACATTCAACAACTCCGTTGCTCTAAACCATCCGCCTTCATCGCCACTGACGCCGCCACCAACCCTACCCGACCATCGTCACCACCACCAATACAGTCACCTCTTCTCCCACTCTCATTCCCAAACAGGACCAACCCACTCTTCCTTTAGCCACTACTTCCTCCTCCAAATCGCCACCTCCACCACCTCGCCAAACCCTAGCTCCTCAAACAAAATCATCCTCCTCCGCCACCCCTAACTCTCTTCTGTAACACCCCAGATTTGTAATCCTTTTTAAGGATTAGAGTGCTACCCATGTCAACAAGAGCTCTTCCTTTTCATGGTTCAAGTGAGAACAAAGAACTCTAAAGTTAAGCGTGCTAGGACGGAAGTAGTACCAGGATGGGTGACCTCCTAGGAAGTCTCCGGGTTGGCATGGGACGGAGTTGCTAAGGCTTCGGGTCTTACAAATGGTAAAAGAGCCGACTCTGGGTTATGAGTGGGCTTGGTCCGGTGGACGGTCACTCGACCCAGAGGTTGGTTTTTGGGACTTGACGGGAGGTTGTCAAGGGTTTAAGTGGGGGTGACTGTAACACCACGGATTTGTAATCCTGTATAAGGATTAGAGTGCTACCCATGTCAACAAGAAATCTTCATTTTCATGGTTCAAGTGAGGAAAAAGAACTCTGAAGTGGTAGGGCGGGAGTAGTACCAGGATGGGTGACCTCCTGAGAAGTCCTCAGATTGGCATGGGATGGCGTTGCTAAGGCTTCGAGTCTTACATCTTCCTCCCCTCCACCCGAGTTACCCTATGAGTTTGCTCCTCTATCCACTGAAAACTTGCTCCAACTTGACTCGGCCCCCTCATCCACACCACTTAGCTCCAAATGGTGGCCACTCAACACTAATATCGTCGCATTTCTCTAGAAGATGAGCCGGAGGCCTTCGAGTGTATGCTACTTGAAAGGAGTTCCTGCTCTCCCCAGAAACCGGCCCCGAAAAGGTCAAAGGTTTTAACTGGGTGCCCTAGTTGGCATACACGGTTCATTGAAAGGCCGTCCAAGTAGGTTCCCTCTCAACCAAGTTCCTTTGCTCCAATCAATGCCAAGTTTGCCACTCACAACATTGTGAAGCCTCTCATCTTCAATGATGAGATCTAGAAGAGCGACAATCGTGCAATTCAACAAGCCCGTCGCCTTCTTCAAGCGCATGGTTGTGATGGTTCCTGTGTTGAATCCTTTAAGGTCGATGATGATGTTGTGAGGGAGTTCTACTCATACCTTGAGTTTGTCAAGCCTAGAGCAATGCTCTAGTGAGTAACGCAATAGTCAAGGTAGACTCTAGGTACTACCCAATTTCCCCTAATTTGATTGGGGATGCCATTAGTGTGCCCTTAAATGAGGGATATAATTAGATTGTGAAGAAGAACTGGCCTAAGGGTTCCCAGTAAATGATGGATCGAGTCTTTGGCCACAAAAGAATTGCCAAGACTAAAGCTGACCACAGGTTCTCTGAGCTTGACAATGAAGTTGTTCCACCTCTTCCTCATTCACAATGTTATTCCACGATAAATAAAACACAATTCCTTGCTTATCATGAACGTGGTCTTGCTATACAAGCTTATGCAAGAGGAGCCCATTGATCTGCCTCGACTAATCCTGAGTCATATGTAGAACTGTATCGATTAACCTAGCCACTCATTGCCTTATCCTTATGTGGTCAAGACTTTGTTGCTCACTTTCAAGGCTAATCGCCCTTCTGTGGAGACATCCTACACAAGTGTGTTGGACTTGGCTAGTGTCAATCGCCTGAAGACGGATACAACTCTTGAGGAGGAACCTAGGGATGGCCGCTATACTAGAGGGTTCTCATGCCTCTGATCATATGAATCCAGAGATTGTTGTCGTCATTGCTGAGATTCAGCGTGTTGAGATAGCAATCAGGGAGAATGGTGTCGTTCTGATCGCCATTAAGGAAGCCATCACTGCTTTGGCTGAAGCTATGTGACACTCGACCTAAGTTCCCTTCAGTTTCATGACACGGGGGCCTTATACTCTTTAGGACCCTTCCTAACGGGTCAAACAGGAAAGCAATCCTGTCTTTTTAAATGCAAGATGAAATATCTATTTCTATGATTAGTGAATATATGTTTATATGAAAAATTATATTCATTAAAAAATATATATATATTACACATGTTTTCAAAATTACAAATTATACATAGGAGCTTAGGTAAGAACAACCCTCGGCGAGAATGGAATCAGGTTTTTTTTTTTGGACAATTATTTTAAGCCAATTTTTATATGCATAGGAATTTCAAAATGTATATATAGTAAAATTCGAAATGCGCATATACTATAATTCAAAATGTACATACAATACAAATCAAAAGACATATGCAATATAATTCAAAGTGCACATATAGTATAATTTGTTGCTAAATGCACATTCAAAATGCAAAATGCACATCTAAAATGTAAAAATGTACATCAAAGTTATATCCAAATGCACTATCAATGAAATGCAAATGCACATCTAATTATATACAAATACACATTCAGTGATGTCCAATTGCACAGTCTACAAAATCCAAATGTGCATTACGTTATATCCAAATGTACATCACGATATGGCCAAATGAAAAATACACAATAACTCCAAATACACGTATAGTTAAAAATACACATCTAGCATAACCAAATGCACGTAGAATAAAAAATGCATATCTAGTTACATCCAAATGCACATCCAGTTATATCCAAATGCACATTCAATTGAATCCAAATGAACATACAATTATATCCTAATGCACATCCTTATATGTATCATTTTGAACTATATGTTTTTATATTGCACATTATGTGCATTTAGATTGTACAATGTGTGCACTTTAAATTTATAAGACAAACACAAGTTGGTCGGGAGGAAATCTAATCTCGATTGAACTATAGGTGCATTTGGATTGTACATTATATTCATTTGGATTATACATTATGTGCATTTTGAAGTTTTAATGCAAACACAAGTTGGTCAGGAACTCGAGGGAAAGTATAATCTCGATTGAACAATATATTCATTTGGATTGTACACTATGTGCATTTGGATTGTAAGGGATTGTACATTATGTGCATTTTGAACTTTTAAAGCAAACACAAGTTGATTAGAGGGAAATAATCTCAAATTGTACTATATGTGCTTTTGTATTGTACACCATGTGCGTTTGAATTGTACCATATGTGCATTTGAAAATTTTTAAAGCACTAATTGGTTGTAAAAAAAAGCAGCCGGTCAGCGGAGGAGACCGAATGGTCCATGCCGGAGACCAGACGATCAATGCCAAAACCCCAGTTAACTCATTGAAATTAGTCACGTGGCAAACACATGACTCACTAGCTTAGTTCTCGTGTCGTGCAGAGGGCTTAGATAAAACTCTACTAATAATCAATTAACAAAGATCAATTTGATTTCTTACTTACGTAATATGTTGAATTAGGTCCTATACTTAGAAATAAATGGATTAAAAAGGATATTTGAATAAAATGTGACTAATTGAATGAACAAATAAAAAGATAATATTCAAAAAATACTGAATATATTCTATCTAATATGGAAAAGGAAATCAGAATCATATCTAAAATATTATATATAATTATAAGAATATTAGAAAAAAAATATAATTTAGTGATGTGGCCTTATGTGGAGTAGACATGTAACAATAAATAACAAATCGCAGTGTCAAAACGATAAGTGGTCTTAGCTAGGATTTACTTTAGTATTATATAGTATATTAGACATTAAGGATTCAAACTAATCATATAAATGGGTAATCTTGTACATTGAGAGATATAAAGGTGTGACAAATTAGTTAAAAGATATAATAATATGTAGTCCCTTGAAACTATTTAAATTAATTTTGAAATAATGTTGATCCATAAATAATAAAAATCTACTTACTTTTTTGGAATATTTGAATACTATTAACTTTATCCTAGTATATATATAGTATATCATATACATGAGATATTTTTTATTAGAATGATATTTAAATCTAAGAAAATTGAAATAACAAAAATGAATTTTGATTTGGATATTATGTGGACAAATAATATTAATTAGAAAAAATGCATGAATTTTGATATGGGTGTTAGTTTATTTGGAAAGTATCATTGACTCATTGTAGATATCATGTTCTTAATCTTTCATTTTATTAGATATGCTTTATTTAATTTTTTATTTTATAGAAGGGTGATTTAAATTTTCATTAACTTTGTTAAAAGAAATTTGGTTAAGATAATTTTTGTATAAGTTATTAAATAAGCTATAATAATAGGGTAGAAATCAATGATTAAATGTAACCATGTAAGTAACCAAATTCTTACCCTAAAAATGTTACATATTTAAGTCATCGTTTATTTAATTTTTTTTAACATTATATTAATTTTTTAAAATAAACTTATTTAAATTAAGATTAACAATATGTTAATTAGGACTTAAATATGGTTAAATTTAGGCAGACGCTATATACACGTAAATTTTTAGCTTTACACACGCGATTTGGTGCGCCAAAAATAGGCGTGCAGGCGTAAGGGTATTGTTTGGCAAAAATGTGATAAAATTAGTACGCCAAAAAAAAGCGTATCAAAAATAGGGTAAATATTTAACACGCTAAAATATGGCGTACCATACGTGTGGGCCTTTAATTGGGCCTTAAATGACTGGCCCAATTAAAGGCCCATTTAGCGCACCCGAAAATGGCGCACCAAATTGAATCCCAATTGCCACGCCATCAGTTGGCGCACCAGAAAGTTTGCTTGGTTAGTCAAGTGGGCCTTTATATGTATTTTTAAAGTTATTGTTTATGTTCACTCTTTAGTTGCCTGCATTAAATTTGCAATCTTGAAGAGAAATAAATGTGAAAAGTTTTTGAAAAATTTGCATTTGATATTCAAAGTTAAGAAACGTAAATACAGTGATTTATCTTACATTATAAAGAGTAAATATATATATTTTGGTAAAGACATACGTACATTTTAACATACATATATACTTACCACTACCTTCAAGAAAATTGTTATTAGTTGATTAATTGACTTCACCAAACTTTACGATATATCCATAGTATATAATTATACGATATAATAATTGTATATAACTAGGTGGTCGCCCCTCTCGCCCACCCATGTGTACTAATATTAAAAAAACACATAGAATGACAAATTGACAATTCAGTATTAAGTTTTGGCCCCCTTCTCCGATGGGCCCTAGGTGGTCGCCCCTCTCGCCCACCCATTTGGGTCGGCCCTGACTATAGTATATAACTATTGAAATACCCCAACGTATATTATAATAAGGGTATAATTGTCACATGTATAAATGGGAGCAAAAGCAGAAAAGGGGGCAGAAATTGGAACAAACCCTTACATCTCCTTCGTTCAGATCGTCCTTGCCCTTCTTCATCCTTGAGCTGCTCGTTCTCCATGGTGGACATGACCTCCGCGACTACCACCACCATCTCCTTTCCTTGGTGCGAGACCGCGACGAGCTGCTGGTGTGAAGGCTCGAGCGGATGCGCGACCATTGTTGAAGTCTGGTTCTCCTGCGCGGCTGGTGGAGCGCCGCCAGCTTCCGTCGTGTCTGTGGTTGCTACTGCTGGTGCTGGGGTGGTGTAGGAAGGGCTCGGGGAAGAGATTGACGATGGAGCTGCTGTAGCCCTTCGGCGGCGTGAAAACGATCCCGGCGATAGAGGCTAGCCACCGACGAGGTAGGCCGCAGCTGCTGTGAGGTTTTGGGTAAGCTGATTTCCATCCGAATTAGGGGCTTAATTGGTAGCTAGGTGAGTTGTTAAATTGGGCAGATTTTGGTTCAATTATTGAAGGAATTTGTGACAGATTTGTAGTTGGGCAAAATTGAATTGGATTTTTTGGACAGATTTAGATGGTGGGCAGGCTTGGTTTGGGAATGAAGGTGGTGTGAGCAACCAAAGTTCTGATTTGATCTGACTAAGGTGTTGGTATGTGATTTTGGGTGTGGTTTCAATTTTTAAAGTTATGGACTGAGATTGGACTGTTTTGAAGTTAATTAGGGGCTGAATTGGGGGTTGCACGTAATGGATTGATATGTGGTAAATTAACACAGGAAATTGTTCGGGTTCTTGTTGCAGGTTTGTTCCGGATTGGTTGGCGAAGTTGGTGAAATTTCTGAGGCCGTTGTGGTTGAGTTTAAGGCAAGATGATTCTTGCTAACCCTTTGTTTATTTTTATAAAATTACTTTTCATCCTATTTTGTTTAGTAATTGATTTTTTTCCTTGTCTGAGTAAGTTGATTTGGATTATTGGTTGTGGAATTTCATGGTTGGATGTGTGTGTGTGTGTTGGTAATTGTCTTGTGTTGAAGATCGATTGTGTGCTTGATTAGTGGTTTTGTTGATAGATATTGGTTTTGTTATTTGAAATGGTTGAATGTGTGGATATTGGTTTAGTTGTTTGACATTGGTTGTTTGCTTGGATATTGGGTTCGTGTTGAATGTTGATTGTGTGAATAATTATTGGTCGTGCATTGGATATTGGTTGTGTGCTTTGCCATTGGTTCTGTGTTGGATATTTATTGTTTGTTTGGTTGCTGGTTTGTTGGCGGATATCGATTGTGTGTTTTGTTATTGGTTATGTGCTAGGTTTTGTGTTGAACCTGGTTGAATGTGTTGGTTGTTGTTGCCTTGTGTTATGATTGATTGGATATTGGTGTAGTAGTTGATTGTAGTTAGTTGTGGATGATTGGTTGTGTTGACAGATGGAGGTGGTGGGTTGTTGGTGGATTGGTAATGGTTGGTTGTGGAGCCGGGGTGAGGGTGTGACCTCATCCGACCATGTGAGGGTGTGACCTCCATTGGTTAAGGCTAGGCCGGGGTGATTGATAGCCTCACCCGACCACGTTAGGGTGTGACCTTACGTTGGTTAATGGCCATGGTTGGATGGTTGAAAGTCCCATCCGGAAAGTGTGTGTTGTTTGTCTCACCCGGTGATGTGGTGGTGGAGACGGAGGTTGGATTGGAGGTGTTGGCGGTTGTGTGTGTTGGTTATGTGTTGAATGTTGGTTGTGTCATTTATTAAGTGGTTTTGTGATGAATATTGGTTGTATACTTGATTAAGTGGTTGTGTTGATGATATTGGTTGTGTACTTGATTAAGTGGTTGTGTACTTGATTAAGTGGTTGTGTGATGATATTGGTTTTGTGTTGGATGTTGATTGTTGGCTAGTTATTGACTTGTTGTCAAATATTGGTTTTTGTAGTTAGTTGTGATGTGAATTTCTATTGGTGTGGTTGTTGGTGGCAGCTAGTTGAGGAAAGATGGTTATGTTGATAGATTATGAAGGTTGGTTATGTGGATGTTTGTGAAGGTTGGTTTTCCATCTTGAGGGTGTGGGCCAATATGGGCTAGGTTGAGGTGTATGGGTTGCGGCCCATGTTAACGAACAGGCGGCACCGGAAGGGTGGCTGGCCTGGGTTGTTATAATTATATAAGGTGATGATTGTATTGCTTGTGCTTATGTGTTCGTTGATGCGAAGGTTGGTTGGAATGTGTTAGTACAGTAGTGAGTTCGGTATGTTTGGTTAGCCTTGGTTACGTGTTGATCGTAATATATGTATATATGTTTTGTAAAGTTGATAATTGAGGTGTTAGTAGTAGAGAGAAAGATGGATTGGATGTGTTAGTAAAGTTGGATTGGATCGTTTTATCCGTTTATACTTGTGGTGAGGTTGAGATTGGATTGAATGAGGTTAGCATATCGAAGAGTTGGTTAGAAGTGGTTAAATAGTAGTTATGATATAGTATATATATATTGGGGCATGTTGTTGTTTGGTGTTAGTTGGTTCTTGTGATAAATCTCTATGTTTTAAACTGTTTTTGGCTTGATGATTTTTGCTAGTCTTTCATTAGACTAACCAACCTCGGTTTATGTTTCGTGGTTGGCTGGTGTATCGGTTCCACCAGTCAACTAGTCTTTACAGGTTGGCAGCAACAAGGGGGTTCTGGATCACAGATGTGTCTTCACAGTTAAAGATTTGGTTTTACATCGGATTTGAAAATGTTGTATTAGATACTTGTGTTTTGAGATATAAATTCATACACTGAAATGGATGAAATGTTTAAATGTTGTTTCAAACTTGAACAGAGATTTTGATGTTGATAACTTTTGTGTATTTGGAAATATTTCGGGTTTTCATTTTTCTAAAATCGCCTTATAGTTCTTCGAAACTATGGCACTGTGACACCTCTGGCCCGAGGTGTTACAACTATACGATATAAGAATAGTTATAACTATACGATATAACAATAATATATAACTATATGATATAACCTAGTATATAACCATATGATATAACAATAGTATATAACTATGATATATAACTATATGATATATAAATAGTATATAACTATAAAATATAACTATAGTATATAACTATACAATATAACCATAGTATATAATCATACGATATAATAATAGTATACAACTATACGATATAGCCATAGTATATAACTATACGATATAACAATAGTATATAACTATACGATATAACCATAGTATATAACTATATGATATAACAATAGTGTATAATTATACGATATAACCATAGTATATAACTATACGATATAACAATAGTATATAACTATACGATTTAACCATAATATATAACTATATGATATAACAATAGTGTATAATTATACGATATAACCATAATATATAACTATACGATATAACAATAGTATATAACTACACTATATAACCATAGTATATAACAATAGTATATAACTATACGATATAACCATAATATATAACTATTGTATATAAGCATACGATATAAAAATAGTATATAACTATACGATATAACCATAAAATATAATTATAGTACATAACTATACGATATAACAATAGTATATAAATATATGATATAAAATTAATATATAACTATACAATATAACAATAGTATATAACTATACGATATAACAATAGTATATAACTATACGATATAAGAATAGTTATAACTATACGATATAACAATAATATATAACTATACGATATAACCATAGTATATAACCATATGATATAACAATAGTATATAACTATGATATATAACTATATGATATAATAATAGTATATAACTATACAATATAACAAAAGTATATAAATATACAATATAACCATAGTATATAAATATACAATATAACCATAGTATATAACTATACGATATAGCCATAGTATATAACTATACGATATAACAATAGTATATAACTATACGATATAACCATAGTATATAACTATATGATATAACAATAGTGTATAATTATACGATATAACCATAGTATATAACTATACGATATAACAATAGTATATAACTATACGATATAACCATAATATATAACTATATGATATAACAATAGTGTATAATTATACGATATAACCATAGTATATAACTATACGATATAGCCATAGTATATAACTATACGATATAACAATAGTATATAACTATACGATATAACCATAGTATATAACTATATGATATAACAATAGTGTATAATTATACGATATAACCATAGTATATAACTATACGATATAACAATAGTATATAACTATACGATATAACCATAATATATAACTATAGGATATAACAATAGTGTATAATTATACGATATAACCATAGTATATAACTATACGATATAACAATAGTATATAACTACACTATATAACCATAGTATATAACAATAGTATATAACTATACGATATAACCATAATATATAACTATTGTATATAAGCATACGATATAAAAATAGTATATAACTATACGATATAACCATAATATATAATTATAGTACATAACTATACGATATAACAATAGTATATAAATATATGATATAACAATAGTATATAACTATACAATATAACCATAGTATATAACTATACGATATAAAAATAGTATATAACTATACGATATAAGAATAGTTATAACTATACGATATAACAATAATATATAACTATACGATATAACCATAGTATATAACCATATAATATAACAATAGTATATAACTATGATATATTACTATATGATATAATAATAGTATACAACTATACAATATAACAAAAGTATATAACTATACAATATAACCATAGTATATGACTATACGATATAACCATAGTATATAATTATATGATATAATAATAGTATATAACTATACGATATAGCCATAATATATAACTATACGATATACTATATACATATAACTACGACAAAAAGTTTCTCTTAATTTTGTATATATATAGTACTTAAATACAAGCATACAAAAACCTCTCTACCGATCGATATATAATGTCACAACCTCGTATTACGCATTACATGATGGAACAATAATGCAAATCACCTATTGCTATATATATTACATCCCCCGTGGCTATCATGTCATTAGACCACTTGCCATCACAAATTCACGATACAATGAGATATTTAAAATAAAAGATTTTTTTTACAAAATTAAAAAGAGCATGTAACAACTTTCCAAGTTCTTTATGAGTAGTCGTAGATCGGTACTACTAAGCCAATTAGTAATTTGTTTCATCCAAAGCAGACTTTCTTTTTTATTTTTAATTTAAACAAATTTATTTCATTTTTCTTAAAATTAATCAATTAAATACCAATGGTCAGTAGTCCAATGAGAGCACCTACGATGCTAATCTAATATGTAAAAAAGTATCAACATATTGATATAGGATTGTTCATTTGTTTGAATATGTAAGAAAGTGTATCAGTCCTGACTGTGGGACCTTCATTTTAGTTCAAGCGCCATTTGATGCAGGCCGGATCGTCTGATACAAGTTATATTACCATCATTATGCCTTCCACTTTCCTAGTGTGCAATTTTTATCAGCCATAATACAAAATCTGTTTTTTCCAACATATGACATACGTTAAGATTTCCTATATAGAAAGTTTTGATAATGTGTTATTTTTTTAGAATTTTTTAGTTTTTTTTTGGATTCACTCTTTCTTATTTATGATTTATTTTCTTTAAGGAGAATTCATGACCTATACCCTTATGACATAAGTTAGACAAACCGATACAAAATATCAATACGTCATTCCTTTCATTTCTTTTTTTCAATCTCATCCATCTTCTCCATTTTCTTTTATATACACCGTTCTTCTTGTTCTCTGCCATCCTCCATTTTCTCTACATCTCACAATTTTTAAAGCTATTGTAAATGTTAAATGAAATTCACGTACCTTCACCCATATCAAGCGATGTATTTTCATACAATTCAATTTAAGAAATGTTAAATGAAAATAATATTTTAAATAATGATAATTAACTTCAATCTCTAACTCCAAAACTAAAAATACGACTTCTACATTGTAAATCAAACATGATTCACGATTTCAAGATGGAAACTCATAGTTCGGGCATATATCAGTGCTCCGGCTCCTGACCGTTTAAAATTTCTAGTTCTAGAAAATTTTCGATGGCACAATTAATTTCATTAATGTTATTTAATAATTGTATGAATAATTTGTTAATCTTGTATACTTCTAAATAGGAACATATATGTTAGTAGTACTTTTAGTATAGTGTGAATATTAGAATTTCAAGTTTTGGGGAGCAATTGGTTCTTAATTTGAACCCAATTTATAACAAACAGAGGATGTATAAAAATGAGGGATAACAGTGAATTAGTACGAGAAAAAAATGGAGAAGGGATGTAATTAAAAATAATTAATCTATTTTGATGTTTTGTATTTTATTTGATAAAAAAATTGTTTAACTAGGAGTGCACATGTCATAATATAACTGAGAGTCCGAGGCACAGTGATTGTAATACAACTTGTATCAAATGACTGCATTTGATGGAACAAGTGGGGCCTTGGTGTGCCATAAAATAGTGCGCCAAATGGGTATGTATCAGTGCGTTTAGTTTAGGCGTGTCAATCTGATGCGTCTTAGTTTGGCGCATCATTTTTATGGGTATTTTGCCTATATTTTCCTATTTTGTCCTCTGCACGCCTAGCTTTGGCGTATCAAAATGCACGTCTGTTTTTGGCGCACCAATGTGCGTGCGAAAGGTTATAAAATTGTGTGTATATAACGCTCTCGTAAATTTATAACAAAAGGTGATTTAAGTTTAGAACTAGCCTAAGTTAATTTTTCTTTCATATTAAGTTTAGGTTAAAATGCATAAATAAACTTAGGATAGTATTATTAATAAGTTTGGGAAATTTTTGAAATTTAAAAATGTGTATTTTTTTCACAACTTGAAAAGTTGGGCAAAAATTCGTAGTTAAGCTGAAGTAAGGGGCCACGAGCCACGACTGTGGATAGTGTCATCCTTCTTCAACCTTCAGCCGTGTTGTTCAAAGTTCATTTCCATGGTGAAATTCGACCCAATTTTGGCTCGTTCCGTCAAATTAAAGTGTGAGTATTGAAGATTATAAGGTTGTCATGCATTAAAACCCTCAATAAATTGGCGGGATTAAGGGCTTAAACGCCAGGATTTAATCCGAAAATAAAATACATCGTTTTGGTTAGGTCGAATTGAATGCTCGAAAATTCGAACATATCCGAATCAATTGGAGGGCATAAGTTGCACGATTGTGTTGGTGGAGTTATGGGCTATCCCCACTATAAATTCGAACCCAACCATTGTCAAAATTTATCCAATTTCACCAAAAACACTCTCGGTCTCGTTCGAATCTCACCCTATGAAATTTGCTAAATTGGACCATCGTTCGCCGCCGATAGCCACCGCGTGAGGTGCCATTCTACTCGTCTCGACGCCCCACACCCAGCCGTGTCAGTCCCGCACCCGAAGACGCGCCGCCGAGCCGCATTGTGCGCGCGTGAACAATAGCTCAGTAGAGGTTGAACACGATGTCATCTTCGTATTTTTTGTCATTTTTATTAATTTCGGGTATCTTATTTAATTAGGTTAATTTAATAATTAATTAGGATAATTTAATAATTAAGTGGGTAAAATATATAAATAGAAATGTTAATTTATTTAATTTAATTGGGTTAATTCTTATTAAGGTTTTAAATTACCTATTTAAGTTAATGAGGTATTTAAATTATAAATGTGCACATATAGTTTATAAATAATTACGTTAAAAAAGAGGGTTAAAATAAATTAAATTTTGGTCAATTTATTTTCATTAGGTTATAGATTTATGATTAAAGGCATTAATCATAACATTATCCGATAATCGATTTTTTTGGGCTCAAAACAGTCCAATTAGAAACCGATACGAGTAACATTCGACTTCCATTTATAAATAAATTATCTAATTATAATATATTTTTGTGTGAATGGGGTATAACTTGGAATCGCTATTGGTAACGGAAACGAACCCGGAATCCAGTTCGTTGGTTAAGAGCAACTTTTTTCCGAACAACGTTACGTCGCTCAACCGATATCTTAGCTCGAGGCAAGTGGCGATTCGCTCTTGCACTAATTCTATATTTTCCTTAATTGATAATTAATTAATTGTTTTAATTAAGTTGGGTAAATATTTCTATTTTGTGTTTGAGAACTTGTGTGTTATAATGGTGTGGAAATATATGAAGTATATACTAGGTTATATATATTGCTAGTGACGACCCTTATATATATGTTATTATTATTATTATATGGTGCTAGTTGAATTATGGTGTGGAAATTGGTGTGGACTTGTATGCTTAGTTAGCACGAGTATCCGTTGAAACGTTATATACCTCGCGAGGTTTAGCTGTTTCTTTATAACTTGGTATTAGGAGGATTATTGCCCTAATATTTTGGTCATGACCATACCCTTATTCGAATATAAGTTGTGCTGCACTTAGCTAGTGTCGTTATTCAGGATTCGTCCCATGATATTCTCGTATCGAGATGGTGTGGAATTAAAAGCTTTAACGTAAATGCACGTTTGGCAATTAAATAAGATAAGTGATTCTATGCACATAATTAATATACTTTGGGCGAGAAGTACAACGTGGAAACCGTTCGGGCTCCTATCTAAAGTAAGTACCCTTTCCAATCTGAATTCGCATTATGCTGTGAGGTGGGTTGATGACCCAAATAGTCAAATGAGTCATTTTTAAAATCTTGTTATGATAATTTTAAATATTCCCAAACAAATACATATAATTCCCATAAGACTCAGTTTTATCAATGTCTTCTCTTGAATAATGCCTCTTCTTATGTTTCAGTGGAAGTATAGTAGTTATATACCATTTATCGAGTATTATTCGAGAAACAAGTGTAGTAACTATATACGAATACACACGACCTCACATAAATACCCTTGCACAATCTTTCATTAGACTAAACAATCGCTCATTTCATTGCATGGTTGGCTGGTGTCATCTGTCATATATGGCACATCAATCGTCTGCCTCAGGCTATCTAGAAGTAATGAATCGGAGGAGAAGGCTTGCAGTTGAAGTTGTGTATCGAAGTATATTATGAAGTTGTATCAATTTAAATTTCTTATAAATGTAATAGGGTTTATATAAAGTCTTCTGTTGTAATTTCATATTGTTTTGTAAAACTAGCCTTTTCAATTTACGAGAAGAATTTTAATAAAGATTAAGGATTTGTTTCACAAGTCTTCCATTGTTAACTCTTTCATTATTAATGTATTTAAGCATAAATTGTTTAGATTAAAACCTAGGGTGACTTCAGACTTTAAAGTATGAGGTCACTGACGTGTGACACTACCGACATAAGTGAGGGATGTTACAGAAAAATAAAGGGAGAGAAGAAAGGATGAAATTTAGAAGTGAACTCTCGACTTTCGCAATTGATTGAAGGTCCAAGGTTGATAAAGAAAAGTACAGATCTGAGGGCAAATTGTGTAATCTTGCATGGTTCAACTCCCTCCTTACCGTTTGCCCTACCCCCAGGGGTAAAAAAATCCATCCACTTCCACTCCCTTACTGCTTCAACTCGTCACTTCCATTCCCTCACCTAGAAACAGCCGAACACGGCATTGTTGAGATGAAGCCAGATGAAGTTTTAGCTTCCACTCACTTCCAATGCCATTTCCTACCTGCCGAACGATCCTTAAATTTTTCTTTGTTTGGGAGGAAGAGATTTGAAGAGAAAAAATGATCTAGATTTATTATACTTTTTTTTTACTTTTGAATTTTTCTATCTCTAATTTCCATACAAATTTCACTAATTTGGAGTAACTTAATTTCCCTTCACCCCCTTTCAATTTATGCCTTCATTTCTATTAAAATCCTCTTAATTTCCAATATTTAACCAAATATCAGGACATATTTCCGTTTATTCCCTCTCCTGAAATCTCCTCAAAAGTCAAATCCCTCCATTAAAACATGTCATTAAGGTTGTCATCAATATACACGCTCTCAATTTTTGTAGGTGATTTTTGGTAATTCTCCTTACATTTCTATAATAGTGAATCAAAAGTCTTAGTACATCACATGAAGGAATCCACATCCGCCAAAAATTAATGTTAAAAAAGTAAGGAAATTTTTTTGATAGACACCATCTCCATATTCATCTCATTGTTTTTGATAGACACCATCTCCATATTCATCTCATTGTTCTCCTAACGCTTCCCCACTTCATCTCCATATTCAAAGAACTACTCTCAACCACTCCTAATAACAGAGAAACCACTCTCAACCATTTTCTTCCATCCCTGTATCACCAGCTTCATCCTTCAACTGCATTTTCAATAAATTGCTCCCTCTACCTATATTCCCATGTTCATCTCCATATTCACCTCCAAAATTGCATCCAAGGATGGGAGAACCGCTCCCAATCGCTCCTTCTACTTATATCCTCACATTGATGTCCTCTCTTTATGCGTTTGCCGTCGCCTTTTCTCTTCAGTGCTGAAGTTGTGACACACATCCAGGCGTAGGCAATACTCTACCGCCAACTACGAAGCACATAACTGATCGAGAGTTAGATTAAGATTGGTGTTTTCTTTCTTTCTAAGGTCACGCGATCTGTAACACCCCCAAAACTTAACCCTTTTGGAAAGGTATTACCGCCAGTGACCCCAGTGTTCCTTACCGAGATCACCCAAGGCTTTACCGTTTAAATACAAATCATGAAATACAATGATACAAAATGATAACCTTATTTACATAAAACACGAGTCCCGGGATTACATCCCAATCCCGAATAGGACAAACACAGAGTTTAAATAAATTACAACGGAAATCTTAAACAAGGTACAGCGGAAAACTTTTAAAAGATATTACAAAAAAGGTTGTGATCGTAATGATCACCTGCCCAAGGATCTCAACCTGATTAAAAGAAATTATTAAAAACGTCGGAAAACCACCGTCGACTCCATAGTCCTTCTAGTCTTCTCATCTACACTCCATCTGATGTGCCGAATCGAACGGATGACACCAGCCCACATGCGGAGAACAAAGTTCGTGGGTTAGTCTACTTGAATAGACTAGCAAGGGTAAAAAGCAGAGTGGTTCGAGTGATCGTAACCGTTTACTATCATTGTCCCTCGAATAATAACCGAAGGGACGATACATAACCCGGCACTTTCACGGAATAACAACAAAGGTATGCATGAGAGAAGATTCTGGAAGACCTCATCTTCACAGAAATCGACTCGAAAAGAGACTCCAAGAGATTGAGTCTTTAAGGAAAAATGACAAATCTGGAATGTTTAACAGAATCAAACAACAATGATTTAAAAGTTGACTGAGATGCTTCGGTTCACGACCAACCTCATCGCATACAGCGAATCCAGATCGGAAAGAGAACGTACTATATTCAAGTCGAGACAAGCTTTCCTAGCTGCACTATTACTTAGCTGCACTACTCGCCAAAGGTTTATTAATCATGTGCACTCGGGCACATATCTTATTTAATTACAAAACACACATTACTGAAACACGTTAATGTTATTAAGAGCGGCACACAGCTTAAATCTCAGGATGACAATCATGTCGACCCAAATTAAAACACACACAACCCACACGCGGGACTTAACATTATTAAGCCGAGAAACAACGGCGATTATTATTACACCGGGTGACCTTACGTTCACCCTGATTGCACTATACAGCGCTTACAGTTTAATTATGTGCTTAACTGAACTTATCTTATTAAATTACAACACACACACACAGTGTTGAGGCTTTTAAGAATATTCCGAGAACACGGAAGTTATTAAGACACCGGGTGATCTTACGTTCACCCTGATTTGCACTGCCACAACGCTTACAGTTTATTTTACAGGGTGACAGTTACGTCCACCCTAATGCACTAGCTAAGTGCTTAAAACACAGGACTGCAATTAAGCTCATCCACTGGCGCTAACAAGGCGCTTAAAACACTTCAGATCCTTACATGTGGATAAGAAGCATAGGTCATGACCCTTAAATTATTCGACAATAACCCCGAGGAATATTATGATTTAAAGAAACGACAAATCCTTACTTGGATTAGCGTTCCCACGAATATTAAATTATAAAGAAACGACTAATCCTTACTTGGATTAGCGTTCCTACGCACATTAAGTTATAAAGAAACGACTAATCCTTACTTGGATTAGCGTTCCTACAAACACTCGTGTTAACTAAACAGTCTAACACAACAATTATCACATTAAAGCCATCCAAGCAAATAAGTTAAACATAAAGATAATAGAAACAACTAATCCTTACTTGGATTAGTTTTCCTATTAATCCACATAAATGCCCGGAAGGCGATCACAGATAATAGCGTCGTTCTAGCAGATATACAACCTATTATATGATTTTCCAAAACAGTTTATAAAACCTTTTCCAGACAAACACAGATAATCATTCCAAATTAATTACTCAGATAAACAGCTGATAATTAATGTAAATATGGAACGATGACCAAGAGCGAACCGCCACTTGCCTTAGTCCGCAGATTTGGAACAAAGCAGAGACAACGGGATTCCGGGCTCGACACGCGTATAGCTCCACTAGCATAAACACCTTCGAGTCGACCCAAAAAGGAACCCTAGGTTAGATTCGATAAAGAATAGTATGAATATACGAAAGGACGAAAGGAATCGAAGGATACGAGACCCGATCGAAGGTCTCGGAAGCCAACGCACAACTCCCGGGCAACTACCCTTCACGGCCGGCCACCAAACCATTGCGGCGGGCGCCGCCACCATCACGGCGGGCGCCGCCACCATCACGGCGGTCGCCGTCTCAAGCACGGCGGGCGCCGCTCATCGGCTTCCTCCACGGCGACACCAAGAGCTTCACGGCGGTCGCCGGCCACAACACGACGGTCGACGTCCCCAACACGGCGGTCGCCGTCCACAACACGGCGGTCGCCATTCCTGGCGGCGGTCGCCGTCTCCCTGGCGGCGGTCGCCGTCGCTGAACAGAAACTTAAAAACGGACGAGAAATCTTACCCGCGACGCTCGATTTGGTTCGCCTTTCGCCTTGCTTGGCTTCTAGGCTTCTAAGGGCCTTCCAAGTCTCCTTTGGCCACCGAGAACGATACCAAACGAGCCTCCAACGATCCACGAGAGCTTTCCGAGAGAGAGAGCGTTTTTGAGAGACGAGAAATGGACAGCGTAATGGCGTTTTTCACACCCTTTCAAGCTTCACCCATGCCCTCTATTTATAGGCAAAGATGAGGCTTGTTGGGAGCCAAAAAGCCTTCCAATTGTGCCCTTGGGTATTAACCCATGGTTAATCCATTTGCACCTCTTGGACAATAACCAATTGGGTAGAGATTGGTATTAATCTTAACTCGCGATAACAAAAGTCGTACACGAACGAGTATAGACTTCCAACAGGCCTTAACTGTATAATTCTTCACTGAGAAAAATATTACAGATACAGAGCACATTACAGAATGTCTCCGACTTTCTGAATTAAATCTGACGTACTAAACGGGTGTTCGGGAAAATTCCAAAAATTCCCAGAATAATCCTTACAGAATTACGGGGTATCACATCACCTCCCCCTTAAAATAAGTTTCGACCCCGAAACTTGCATTAAGCCAATGAGGATACTACCTCAACACCAATCTTACCACGTGGATCCACCATCCTTAATCACTTCATCCTTGAAATGGATCACACGAGATATTACTCTTAATTCCTTAGGATATCATTCTGAAAATGATTCATCCGCCTTAATGCTTATGGCACAAACTTACGCATGAGAGATAGCTCCTGATCTCTCCGAACAAAACTCTACAAGTTCATTCCCTTTCCTTAAGAAATCTCGGAAGAACTCAGCGTATGAGATAACGCTTACCACAGTACTCCTTAGATGTATATAGACAATTCTCCTTACTGAATCTTTAATACATCGGGATCATCAACATATCCTTAACTACAACCTTTCCTCTTAACATGACCGCTCCACAACTTAATCTTCCTCAAAGATTTGCACCTAGCCTTGTAGATGACATACTCTATGTATGAAGAAGAATCTTAGGAGTGGATTTAGATTTAAACAACAGAGTCGACCTTGGGATTAACCACAAGGGACGAACATCTAAGTTGTCCACAAAACTTCACCACCATAAGTTCGACAGTCCTTATCCTTACTTGGCATAAGCTGTTCTCGACACTTACGAGGTTTCGTATGAACAACTAATTCGCGATGATAACACATTCAGAAATTTTCCAAAACACGGAAATACTTCATTAAAATCCAAACATTACATTAATTGACAAAAGTCGATCAGACAGATCTTAACACCACGGAGATTACTGACACACGTCGTTACTCATTAATCTTAAAGAAAGACTTAACACAAATACAACTTAATGGATCAGGGTTCTTCTCCGTTGGCTTGACTCATTATGAAGAGTCGTTGCCCTTGGCCTGAAGACCCCATAGGCGCTTTGCCTTTATTGCGAGCCATAGACTGCTCAAGAGTGGATACCACTGGCCTTGGGTTCTGTCCACCTCCAACATTTGACGCCTGATAAGACTGCATTGATCCCTGACCCTTTAGTCTGCAGTATGTTTTTATGTGGCCTTCCCTTCCACAGTTATGACACATCCTCTTGTCCTTTTGGCAAACAAAACTTTTATGCCCCACTTCATCACAATTGTGGCACTGAATTGCTCCGCCGCTCCAACCTGAGCCTCTGGCAGAGTCTGACTGAGTTGTCTCGGTCTTAGCATGACCAGACCTTTCAAACTTGGTAGGCGATGCCGGTCGTTTGAATGAACCAACCTGGCGATCCCGTTGCCCACCCTTTCCATTAACTTGCTTCTCCCTCTTAAAGGCAGACTCCTCCAATGTGACTTCCGTCTTGTAGGCTGCATCCACATATTGTTCTAACGTAGAACAACCATGTCGTAACATTAGAGGCTTGATCTCTGGATTCATCCATCCATGGAAGTATCAGATCTTTTGCTCCTCGGTTGACACCTCAGGTCCAGCGTACTGCATCAAGTGATTGAACTTAGCTGCGAGCTCAGTCACCTTTAACCCATCAGTCTGCGGGTACAGAAATTTCTTATGCTTCTCCTTCCTCATAGCACGGGAAAAGAAACAGTCAGTCATCTTTGTTTTGAACATGCTCCAATTCAGCTTGGGATGATCTGCCAGACCGGTGCTCTCCCACCATTCGCTAGCCACATCCTTGAGTTGAAGAGAGGCGATGTGCACTTTTCCAGCCTCAGTGCAATTAATGTTCTGGAGCAAACGCTCCATATGCGAGAACCAATAGGTCACCCTGACCGGTTCTCCAATACCGTCATAGCTGTCAGGCCTCATTGAACTCACGGCTTTTAATGCTTGCCCGTAAGTTCCTCTGTTTCTGACAACATTGATCTGAGGTACTTGTTCCACTGACTCCTCGACTTCAGGAGTAGCTTGAGGAACTAGACCACCTTGTACTTGTGGTGCAACTGGTCGCATAACATCTGTGATTGCCTGCATGACAATTCCTCGAATTGCCTCCACTGTTGCAGCATCAAACAACATCGGAGCGTTGGCCTGAGCTTGGCCATTGCCTCCCTGGTTATTGTTAAAGACAGACTCACGCTCTCCTGTTGGGTCTGCATCATTCCTCGCATTTGGTCTAGGGTCATTACTCGGCCCAGCACCAGCACGGATAACGTTCCTTGTGTTCACCATCTGTTTACCGATCAAATTCCAAGGATTTTATCACGTTAGTATCTTCTGATATACTTATTGTAATAAAATCAACTTAGAATAGATCAACTTGGTAATTTCTATTGATGAACTCAAACCGAGTTACTAGGTTCTACAACCTTAACTCAAAATGAGAGAACTGAGAATTCAAGCCTTATTGGATATAGAGAAACCACCTTGGCTTCTCCCGGTTCCTCTGTAGAGAATAGAATGCACCCATATCATACGGGGTAACGGGGAAGGAATTAGTCTTTCTAGATATAGAAGCAAACTTACTATATCAGACCATATAGAAGACAAGACTATGAACGGTGTTTTCAAACTCTTTTCACTTTGAAAAAAAAAATTAGAGCCCTTCTTAAAGCATTTTAAAAAACGGATAAATGATTTATAAAAATCCCAAACCCGTTTTAAAACAACCTTTGGCTCTGATACCACAACTGTAACACCCCCAAAACTTAACCCTTTTGGAAAGGTATTACCGCCAGTGACCCCAGTGTTCCTTACCGAGATCACCCAAGGCTTTACCGTTTAAATACAAATCATGAAATACAATGATACAAAATGATAACCTTATTTACATAAAACACGAGTCCCGGGATTACATCCCAATCCCGAATAGGACAAACACAGAGTTTAAATAAATTACAACGGAAATCTTAAACAAGGCACAGCGGAAAACTTTTAAAAGATATTACAAAAAGGGTTGTGATCGTAATGATCACCTGCCCAAGGATCTCAACCTGATTAAAAGAAATTATTAAAAACGTCGGAAAACCACCGTCGACTCCATAGTCCTTCTAGTCTTCTCATCTACACTCCATCTGATGTGCCGAATCGAACGGATGAAACCAGCCCACATGCGGAGAACAAAGTTCGTGGGTTAGTCTACTTGAATAGACTAGCAAGGGTAAAAAGCAGAGTGGTTCGAGTGATCGTAACTGTTTACTATCATTGTCCCTCGAATAATAACCGAAGGGACGATACATAACCCGACACTTTCACGGAATAACAACAAAGGTATGCATGAGAGAAGATTCTGGAAGACCTCATCTTCACAGAAATCGACTCGAAAAGATACTCCAAGAGATTGAGTCTTTAAGGAAAAATGACAAATCTGGAATGTTTAACAGAATCAAACAACAATGATTTAAAAGTTGACTGAGATGCTTCGGTTCACGACCAACCTCATCGCATACAGCGAATCCAGATCGGAAAGAGAACGTACTACATTCAAGTCGAGACGAGCTTTCCTAGCTGCACTATTACTTAGTTGCACTACTCGCCAAAGGTTTATTAATCATGTGCACTCGGGCATATATCTTATTTAATTACAAAACACACATTACTGAAACACGTTAATGTTATTAAGAGCGGCACACAGCTTAAATCTCAGGGTGACAATCATGTCGACCCAAATTAAAACACACACAACCCACACGCGGGACTTAACATTATTAAGCCGAGAAACAACGGCGATTATTATTACACCGGGTGACCTTACGTTCACCCTGATTGCACTATACAGCGCTTACAGTTTAATTATGTGCTTAACTGCACTTATCTTATTAAATTACAACACACACACACAATGTTGAGGCTTTTAAGAATATTCCGAGAACACGGAAGTTATTAAGACACCGGGTGATCTTACGTTCACCCTGATTTGCACTGCCACATCGCTTACAGTTTATTTTACAGGGTGACAGTTACGTCCACCCCAATGCACTAGCTAAGTGCTTAAAACACAGGACTGTAATTAAGCTCATCCACTGGCGCTAGCAAGGCGCTTAAAACACTTCAGATCCTTACATGTGGATAAGAAGCATAGGTCATGACCCTTAAATTATTCGACAATAACCCCGAGGAATATTATGATTTAAAGAAACGACAAATCCTTACTTGGATTAGCGTTCCCACGAATATTAAATTATAAAGAAACGACTAATCCTTACTTGGATTAGCGTTCCTACGCACATTAAGTTATAAAGAAACGACTAATCCTTACTTGGATTAGCGTTCCTACAAACACTCGTGTTAACTAAACAGTCTAACACAACAATTATCACATTAAAGCCATCCAAGCAAATAAGTTAAACATAAAGATAATAGAAACAACTAATCCTTACTTGGATTAGTTTTCCTATTAATCCACATAAATGCCCGGAAGGCGATCACAGATAATAGCGTCGTTCTAGCAGATATACAACCTATTATATGATTTTCCAAAACAGTTTATAAAACCTTTTCCAGACAAACACAAATAATCATTCCAAATTAATTACTAAGATAAACAGCTGATAATTAATGTAAATATGGAACGATGAGCAAGAGCGAACCGCCACTTGCCTTAGTCCGCAGATCTGGAACAAAGCAGAGACAACGGGATTCCGGGCTCGACAAGCGTATAGCTCCACTAGCATAAACACCTTCGAGTCGACCCAAAAAGGAACCCTAGGTTAGATTCGACAAAGAATAGTACGAATATACGAAAGGACGAAAGGAATCGAAGGATACGAGACCCGATCGAAGGTCTCGGAAGCCAACGCACAACTCCCGGGCAACTACCCTTCACGGCCGGCCACCAAACCATTGCGGCGGGCGCCGCCACCATCACGGCGGGCGCCGCCACCATCACGGCGGTCGCCGTCTCAAGCACGGCGGGCGCCGCTCATCGGCTTCCTCCACGGCGACACCAAGAGCTTCACGGCGGTCGCCGGCCACAACACGGCGGTCGCCGTCCCCAACACGGCGGTCGCCGTCCACAACACGGCGGTCGCCGTTCCTGGCGGCGGTCGCCGTCTCCCTGGCGGCGGTCGCCGTCGCTGAACAGAAACTTAAAAACGGACGAGAAATCTTACCCGCGACGCTCGATTTGGTTTGCCTTTCGCCTTGCTTGGCTTCTAGGCTTCTAAGGGCCTTCCAAGTCTCCTTTGGCCACCGAGAACGACACCAAACGAGCCTCCAACGATCCACGAGAGCTTTCCGAGAGAGAGAGCGTTTTTTAGAGACGAGAAATGGACAGCGTAATGGCGTTTTTCACACCCTTTCAAGCTTCACCCATGCCCTCTATTTATAGGCAAAGATGAGGCTTGTTGGGAGCCAAAAAGTCTTCCAATTGTGCCATTGGGTATTAACCCATGGTTAATCCATTTGCACCTCTTGGGCAATAACCAATTGGGTAGAGATTGGTATTAATCTTAACTCGCGATAACAAAAGTCGTACACGAACGAGTATAGACTTCCAACAGGCCTTAACTGTATAATTCTTCACTGAGAAAAATATTACAGATACAGAGCACATTACAGAATGTCTCCGACTTTCTGAATTACATCCGACGTACTAAACGGGTGTTCGAGAAAATTCCAAAAATTCCCAGAATAATCCTTACAGAATTACGGGGTATCACACGATCGAGCCTCTTTACTCAATGATTGTCATTTTAAAGGCTTCTCTTGTGTATTGGACTATATAAGGTATTTATTAAGTTTAATGTGGTTGTATTAGAACTACTAATAGATTATTTTTCCTGAGGGTATAACCTCACTTCGTGAAGTCATTATGCTATTGTTTCTTCTACTTTCTTTTTGTTTGTGGAATTGTGTTCGCTAATGAAAATTCTGAAATTTTATGTAGTACTTTTAGAAATTGATTTTTTGGGATGCTTGTGATCGGTGATTTTGTGAGATTCTGCAAGAAAAAGTAGCAGTACCACAAAGCCATCTAATATGCTTATCTAGGGAGACACTTCAAATTTATGGTTTATGGGAATAACGCATGTAATGCTCATTGTCCACCCATAAGGAATTTCAAATTTATCATCGTTTCTTCTCTATCTGAAGCGTATTGGACTGCGAAGGTCCCTACCCGTTCTGTGCAGAACTTGTCGTTACATGCTGCTAAGGTGTCGATGATGACTGTTTGGAAAGCTCCGCCACCGGGCTGGATCACTCTCAACGTGGATGCGGTATCTAAAGGTAACCCAGGCCTTGCCGGCGGCGGGGGCTTGTTCCGAGACTCGCTTGGAACGTTCCTCTATGGTTTCACCTTTAAATGTGGAGCTTGTAATGCACTCACTGGTGAGATCTGGGCGGTGGTTCATGGGCTGAGGATGGCCACTGCTTTGGATTTCACCCATTTGATTATTGAGACTGACTCCATCCAGACTTGCAATCTCATGCTTGCTGATGTGCTTTGTCCACGTTCTGATTTCTATTTGCTCCAGGAAGGTCGTCGTCTTCTCGCGGAGATGGGTTCTATGGTACGGCTTAGGCATATTCGACGTTCAGCTAATACGGTGGCCGATTCTTTGGCAAACTTTGCTCTGTCTGACCATGATGCTTTTACTTCTCTTAATTTCCCTCCTCCTTGTATTGTTCAGCTGTTGCTGGATGACTCTGTAGCCTCTTCTGAGGCCATCTCTCTCTCTCTCTGCTTAATGATTAATTTTTCACAGGGGTATTAACCCCGTTTCCTTACCCAAAAAAAATAATGATCAATGAGTATAAGATAGGTTGATCCTATCAATCATCAATCACTATCTATAATAAACTTGTTCTATTAAAAAAGATTGGGAAAAAGAGGGTGAGATTCATTCTGAATTGAATTCTACTTTACCACATAGACAAGTATCAAGAAACCTGCAACACAAAATAAATTGGGCGCCATTGATTGCCCACGTGGGCCGTTTCAGCCATTAACAAATTGTGAATTAAAAGTACATAGGCCATTACAAAGCAATAGTTGTTTCAAACCAAAGCTAACGGGCCCAAATTCATTGCCCACGTTACAAATCAGGCTGGCCTCCACCTCCCTATAAATGTGACCATCCTTGCATTAGAGCCAGGTTTTCAACTCCATTGCCCCGATACAACAAACGTTGAAATGACTTCATCTTCCTCCAAGAAAAAAACCAGCTCGAGCTCCTCCAAGAACCCACCTCAGAAGGGGTTGTTTAAGGCCATCGATGATTTTCTAGCGGCGTCGTACATCCCCTTCTCTGACCTGGCCGTAGGCATGGACTGCACCGTGAAGGCAATGGTGATCTGCAAGTGGGATGCCATCACCCTGCAAAAACATTATATAAGCACCGACTATATCTTAGCCGACCATACGGTAAAAAAAAGAGGCCGCATCGGCCGCCCCCCACTTTTTAAAACGGCTTAACATCTAACCTTATTTGTCGTTTGTCCCAAGGAGGCGCTATTCACTGCGTGGTGAGGGCCAACATCAGCCATTGCTTCACCGACAAGCTTCTGGTAGGAGAGATTTACGCCATTAGTCGGTTTACCATTGCGCCGCCGAAACCTGCTTATCGGCTCCGCAACGGTGACCCGTTTGTAATCCATCTAGAGGGCAACACTATTGTCAGGCATATTGACTGCCCCCGGCAGGATTTGATAAATATCCGCTCCAGCTGGTCCCGGTTCAGGATGGGAGAACCGCTCTCAATCGCTCCTTCTACTTATATCCTCACGTTGATGTCCTCTCTTTATGCGTTTGTCGTTGCCTTTTCTCTTCAGTGCTGAAGTTGTGACACACATCCAGGCGTAGACAATACTCTACCGCCAACTACGAAGAACATAACTGATCGAGAGTTAGATTAAGATCGTGTTTTCTTTCTTTCTAAGGTCACGCGATCGAGCCTCTTTACTCAATGATTGCCATTTTAAAGGCTTCTCTAGTGTAATGGACTATATAAGGTATTTATTAAGTTTAATGTGATTGTATTAGAACTACTAATAGATTATTTTTTCCTGAGGGTATAACCTCACTTCGTGAAGTCATTATGCTATTGTTTCTTCTACTTTCTTTTTGTTTGTGGAATGAAAATTCTGAAATTTTATGTAGTACTTTTAGAAATTGATTTTTTGGGATGCTTGTGATTGGTGATTTTGTGAGATTCTGCAACAAAAAGTAGCAGTACCACAAAGCCATCTAATATGGTTATCTAGGGAGACACTTCAAATGTACGGTTTATGGGAATAACGCATGTAAAAGGACTATACCCTTGCTTTATTTTTTTGAAACAATGATCAATGAGTATAAGATAGGTTGATCCTATCATTTTATATAAGATAGGTTGGTCCCTATCAGACAAAGACCAATTCTGCCTTAATTGAGAGGAAAAGGACTATATCCTTGCTTTATTTTTTTGAAACAACATATGGTACATATTTGATATTTGGCTATCATTCTATTAATACTACTCAATCCGTTTACTTTTAGATGTCCTTTTAGTCTTTAAAATTTATTCATAAATATTTATCCTTATAGGATTTCAAGGCAATTTATCACATATAAGTCATAAAATTTGTATTAAAACTTGATAATGTTGATTATTTTTCCTTCATCTATTGGTTTTAAAGAGTGGTAGGTGATTAAATTGATTTTTTTTATATATTTTCAAAATATATTCAATAACTTTCTTAATATATGTGTAAAACTCTAAAATGACAATAAAATTGAACAAGGGCAAAAAATCAAACCTCTACGTACTTCAACCCATCATGTCACGTTCTCTTTTTCTTTTTATTATTTTGTTTTTTATGATCTCACACATAATAATATATACTACTTTTTAAATATTCAATCAAATATCAAATAATTAGTTTTAAAAAAATCTCATTTCACCATCTACTATCTTTCTAATCTCCTCGATCATATTGGTGGTTTATGATGGTTACCACAAGTTATTGGTAGTTATCATTATTTATTGATGATTATTGGTGGTTTTGGGTAATTATAGTTCCTGGTGATTTTATTTGGTTACTAGAGGTTACAATGGTTATGAGAAGTTTTTAGCCGTTATTCATGATTTTGGGAAGTTTTCATACTGGTGGTTGAGAAAAATGAGAGTTTGGCGGTTGAAATGGAAATGCAGAGTTGTGCGGTTAATAAACAGGTAAAAAGTTATACTCTCTAATCTATCTTTTTTAACCGCCCAACTACCCACTCATTTTCTTAATTGTGAACTTTCAACTCCTTTCTTAACCGCCAACTCCCTTGTTAACCGTCAAATTCTCCACTCTTTTATCAACCGCCGCACTTTTTCTTAAGCGTCAAACTTGTCACGCTCTTATTAACCGCAAATCAACGTTCCGTTCTTAACTACCAAAATCCCACTCCCTTAATAACCATCAAACTCTACACTCTCTTATTAACTGCTCATTTCACCACATATTTTTTAACTGACTAATTCCTGCACTATAGGAAAAACCACACTAAATGGACCAATCAGTTAATCGACTAGAACTAAATTCTTCTTCCTACTTGCCAAAATTGCAAACAATAAATTTAGGTATTCTATTTGGTCGTCTCTCCACACTCCCGTCACTGCAATTTCCTTTGCAACCCAAATCATTGTCTCATCCGATCACTTCAGCGCAACTTCTCCGCCAATCACTCATTGATTTTCTGCCCGTTGCTATCAATGTCTCATTCGAGTCCACTTGGTGTTATTTTTATTGCTCGTGTAATGTGTTCACTCTCAAGACTTGTGACAAAATGTAAAATATTTTTCCCTTAAATTATCATGTACTACACTTTCTAAGGATTTACGTTTATTTAATTTTTTATTCGCATTAATTAAGTGTTTATATTGTGATCGACTAGCAAGTTTAAATTGAAATCGTTAGTAAGTCGTAAAAATATTCACTAAATAAGATTTATTTATGTGTTGAATTGTTTGTCTCTGAGAATATTAATTTTTTAGTAGTATGTATCTGAAATAATTAATCATTAATTTTATAATAATTACATATGTTAAAATTTGTGAATTTTGTTAAAGAGTAAATCAGGACAGGGCACGGGAACTATTGTAGTGGGATGAGAATCGGCGTGCCGTGACTAAACTCTCACATTTTTAGTCTTTTTTCTTTTCTTTGTTGTCATATTTGTTTCTTGTCTTTCTCTCTCCCCCTTTTCCAGTTTCTGATCCTTGGGAGAACGGAGAACAGAGTGAATCCACCGGAAGCGATTGATTATGCCCGACGCAGACGACGAAACCCCCAAGCCGGGCCCGCCCCACCCCGACCCGAACTCCATTATGGACCTCGATTTCGCCGATTTCGACTCCTCCTGGCCCTTCGATCCCTTCCCCGCCTCCCCTCTCCTCATCTCCGCCTCCTCCGACCAGCCTTTCTCCTCTCTCTGGGCCTTCGCTGACTTCTCCGACGACAAGTCCGCCTCCGCCGTCGCAGCCCCCTCCGCCCTCCGTATCTCTCCGGACTGCCGCTTTTTGACTTGTATGCTCCTTCTCCATAACCATCACCATCATCATCTTGCTCTTCTTCTTCTTCTTCATCATCATCTTTCAGTTCAATTCTCTTTCAATTTCTCATGATTTCAGATGATTTTCGGTCCAGATTGAACCTGTGGCTTCTAATCGGTTGTCTGTTTTTCATTTTTGGCGTCTTTATGTTTTTTTAATTGTTTGAGCTCAATGAAGTTCTTCAGCGCGATTTGTTCGGGTTTCGAATTTCCATTTTTGGATCACAGTTCACAGCAATGATTCTGTTTAGATTTCGGATAAGGATAACTTTTCTGCTTCTTGAGAAAGTCAATCAAAATTTGTCTTTTCTGCGTGACCAGATCATATTTCAGTTTTCTCCCCTAATTCGCCATTTCCAGTGATGGATTTTGGGTCTTGAGATCATAAAAATCAAGTGAATTAGTATACGCTTGACACCACTGAAGAAACCTAATGCTGAATTTGTTACAAAACTTCCATTCCCTTGTTCAGTTTTCTATTTTTGAGCTCTACCGCTAGTATCTTATCACGGTCAAATTCCTTTTTTCAGTTAAGTAACAATCAAAATCTTAATTGGTCATCGAAAGAGCATGGTTGTTGCTTCTGGGAACATGAAATGAGCTGTCCAATTTTTTGGGCATTTGAATTGTGATTTATGCATTCATTGCTTTGTATCTATCATGAGCAGTGTGATCACTTTTTGATCGGAAAACTTTGACTAATATGTAGGTAACCCTGAAGCAGCGGCTGAAAACCAAAAGGACAATGTCAATGGGAATTATAAACCAAGATTTCCACCCCCTGTGTTGGAGTTGACTTCTTTAGAATTACCAGATGTGTTCATAATCAAGGAGAGGATGACACAAGCCCTTAGGTACTTCAAGGAATCAACAGAGCAACATCAAATTCTTGCTCAAGTTTGGGCTCCTATAAAGAGCGGCAACCGATACGTGCTCACGACTTCAGGACAACCATTTGTTCTTAGTCCCCACAGCAATGGGCTTCACCAGTATAGGACTGTATCTCAGATGTATAGCTTCTCTGTGGATGAAGAGACTGATGGGAGTCTTGGACTTCCCGCTCGGGTTTTCAGGCATAAGTTGCCAGAGTGGACGCCAGATGTGCAGTTCTACTCGAGCAAGGAATATCCGAGGGTTCAGCACGCAAAGCACTATAATGTTCATGGGACGTTGGCTCTGCCTGTGTTTGAACCTAGTGGGCAGTCATGTATTGGTGTGCTTGAGCTTATAATGACTTCACAGAAGATTAACTATGCTCCTGAGGTTGATAAAGTCTGCAAAGCGCTTGAGGTTTGTTCAGCTTTGCTGCCTCTTTGGTCTTTAATGAAAGTTTGATGCTACTCTTGGAATCAGTTGCTGGGCTGGAGCAAGTTCCACTTGTTGAAAGTAATTTATGACTCAAATGTTTTGCCAATTTTGGGAAGTTGGGGGTGGGTTTTCCAAGTAGTTTCAATTGTGGTCATGCATTAATTGCACTATCAATTATGGAAGAAGTGATAGTTAGACACAATCCTATACCATTTCCCTTTCTCTTTTGAATTGCCCTGGCTTAGTTTTTTATTTGATAGTTTAGGTTATGGAAGGTAATAAGCTATTTGTGTATTGTGGTGAAGGAGGGTGCATTAATTTTATGTGTTGCATCGTGTTATTCTGATGTCCTGAATTCCAACCATGCTATTACTCAAGTTAGTTTTGTGCTTTTTAATGTAGCATGAATTCAGAAAATAATGTTGTTTTGTGTTAAGTGGTCGTATATCTGATTGTGTCTCCCTTCACGATATGTCATTCTTCTCCAGGCTGTGAATCTAAAAAGCTCAAATATATTGGACGAACCAAACATCCAGGTACATCTATCTGATGTCTAATAAAAAATGGATCTTGTATGATAATCATGTTATTATGATTATCCTTCCTTGTGCTAATGCATAAATCCTATTCATTCAGATTTGCAATGAAGGTCGCCAACATGCACTTGCTGAAATATTAGAAGTGTTCACAGAGGTATGTGAAACGTATAAATTACCGCTGGCTCAGACTTGGGTTCCATGCAGGCATCGAAGTGTTCTTGCCCACGGTGGTGGTGTGAAGAAGAGCTGCTCTAGCTTTGATGGAAGCTGTATGGGACAAGTGTGCATGTCAACCACCGATGTTGCACTCTATGTTGTAGATGCTCATATGTGGCGTTTCCATGACGCCTGTGCTGAGCATCATCTCCAGAAGGCACAGGGAGTTGCTGGGAGGGCTTTCTCATCCCATGGTTCATGTTTTTGCGAAGACATTAGGCGATTCAGCAAAATAGGGTACCCTTTGGTGCATTATGCCAAAATGTTTGGTTTAGTTAGCTCTTATGCTATTTGCTTGAGGAGCAAATACACGGGGGACGATGAGTATGTGCTTGAATTCTTCCTGCCGACTAGCTTAACAGACAGTTCAGAGCAGCACAAGTTGTTGGACTCCATGTTGGCAACAATGAAGGAGCATCTCCACAGTCTGATGGTTGCTTCTGGAAAAACGCTGGAAGAGGAAAGAAAATGTATGGAAATTGTTGATGTGTCTACAGATGAGAGTCCTGATTCTGTACCTGAACATGTTCTTGCATCATACCCACCCAAACAGCCCCCTGTGCTCGAAACATCTAATGGAAATCTTGGGGGTCCACAAGAAACTTCGTGTACAAAAATAACGGAAAAGGAGACAGTGAATACTGCTGGAGCTGGAGGAACCTCCAATGGTGCTTCTCCTTCTATAGTTAAAGATGCCAAAAAGCCTTCAGAGAGAAAACGTGGAAAAGCTGAAAAGCAAATAAGTTTAGAAGTTCTTCAGCAATATTTTTCTGGGAGCCTAAAGGATGCTGCAAAAAGCCTTGGTGGTTAGCTCCTTTTCTCTGCACTGATTATGTAGAACAGACTAGTCATTTTCTGCAACACATAGAACTATATTTTCTTGATTTGTGTTCCAAATTTGTGTCTTGTGGGTAGTATAAATGATTTCATAAAAGGCCTGGTTGACTTTTAGCAATAGGATTTTTGTCTAAAGTAGTGGTATTTTCATGTGAAGGGATTATGTTCAATACATTTGCTCTTTTTGCAGTATGTCCAACCACGATGAAGCGAATCTGTAGGCAACATGGCATATCTCGTTGGCCTTCTCGGAAGATTAACAAAGTAAATCGCTCCCTTTCAAAGCTCAAGAATGTCATCGAAGCCGCACAAGGTGCTGATGGAGGATTCAGTTTGACTTCTATCAGTCAGAGTACTGTCCCTATTGCTGTGGGTTCCATTTCTTGGCCTGCAGGTTTTAATGGAACCAGTCAACAACTGAGGTTTAAACCCTCGGAGATTCCTGATGAGAGGATTACCATGCCAGCCACTGAAACACCCGGATTTAATGGGCGGGAAGAAACAAAATCAAAGGATATTAAGACTCAGGGATCAACTTATGAGGAGCAAGTCCACAAGCAAAACGGCTTTTTGAGAGGTTTTGAAGGATCTGGGGCAGGAACCGGGTCCAGGGAGGCAAGCAATGGTTCTTCAACTTCACACGGATCCTGCCATGGTAGCCCGGGCGCAGAAAGTATGCCACCAAATAATAACCATTTCATCTCCTCGTTTCACGAACAAGCAGATAATGCGATGGGTTTGATGTATCAACCCAATGGAGAAATGAACTCCTCAGCTGCATTCTTTCTCCCAGGCGCACTCAGCCCTTTGGAGGCGTTTTGTGGAATGCTTGTGGCGGATGCTGGTAGCTCGAAAGATCTGAGGAATCTGTGCTCTTCTGCTGCAGATGCCAACATGGAAGAGGGAATGCCAGAACCGGGCTCGAGAAATCCTCCTACATCCAACCACTATAACCCAAATCCAACCACAAGCCATGTTGACTTTATGATGCCAAGGTTTGATACAAGGCAAGAGATGAGCACTGTGACCATGAAGGCCACATTCAGGGAAGATATGATACGGTTCAGATTCTCTCTGCGGTCCAACATTGTCGACCTACGGGAGGAAGTTGCAAAGCGGCTGAAGCTGGAGGTGGGTACCTTTGAGATCAAGTATCTAGACGACGACCACGAATGGGTTCTGATTTCGTGTGATTCGGACCTTCAAGAATGCCTGGATGTTACGAGATCGATGGGGAGCAATATAATCAGGCTGTGTATTCATGACATTCTGGGCAACCTTGGCAGTTCATGTGAGAGCACAGGTGAGTGACAGGTAAGAGATTGTACATAGATTCCATCTGTGTTTATTAGCTTGAGGTTCAATCTGATGATTTTTTTTTGTAGTGGTATCAGGCTTGCTGGGCAAATGAATTGTTGTAAGAATTGACTTTCTGAGTTAATTTATTACCCAATCGTTTTCATACATGTAGTTAATTTTGAAAATTTGTAAAATGAATGTTGCAATTTTTTGTCATGCTAATAAATGTACCAATATGTAGTTGTACCCACTCGCATATTTTGATTATAATGTACCCAATTGTTGTTTGTGTTCGTATAATACATTATTACCGTACTTGTAAACAAAAAAAAATTGGAGAAATGGAGGAGATATATGTAATAATGTAATGTATATGTTTTACATGTTAATTCCACTTTATCGATTCTCTTTAACTGGTACTCTGTTGCGTTTGGATAAGATTGTTTTATTTTAGACTTATTTTTTTTGTAGAGTTTTTGGTGATTATCTGTTGTTAACTGGTACTCTCTTGTACTTGATCCCGTGTAAAATGACAATTAATGTCAAGATGCTTTGTACGTTCGTGATAGCAATGATTGGCGGCCATTTGCTGGGCAGCCAGGTTATCACAAAAACAGAGTGATGGGTAAGGAAGCTGGAAGATGAAGATTTCTGAGCACATAAGTCATAACCTACCCACATAATCTCTGCAGTGATACTCTGCCTCAACAGAAGAACGATACACCCTAGCCTGCTTTGTTTTCCACGACACTAAAGAATGTCCAAGAAAAACACAATAACTAGTAAGCGGTCGTCGAGTGATGAGACAAGATCCCCAATCAACATCAGTGAATCCTACCAATTTGAGAGAAGTCTGTACTGGATAAAACAAACCTAGAGTAGGTGTCCTAACCAAATAACACAATAAATGTTGACCTGCCTCTCAATGTGGAAGACAAGGAGCAGATTGGCTAAGACGTTGAACAGAGTAAGAAAGTCAGGGTGTGTTAAGGAAAGATAGAACAACCGACCAACAACGCGATTGCTCTATCTTTCATTATTGTGGAGGCCTATTTTGTTTTTGCTAATTTCTCTATAATAAATTAATTCATACTCCCTCCGTCCCATAATATAGTGTCTAGTTTGACTGAACATATTTATCGATGTGGGTTTTGTATCGTTAATATCTCTAATTACATATTAATAAAAATTATAATTTTTTGATATTATCAAAGTACTCGTTGAGACGAATCCTACAAGATCTCACATGACTATGTTTTTTCTTATATATTGGAAGAAATCTTAAAGATTCTCTTCAACTGTGAATAATGTCAAAAACAGAATCATGTACTATATTATGGGACGAAGGGAGTAATTAATACGATAATATAATAATGTGAATTACCTACCTTTCTAAGCCATTCACCGTAATTTTGAGATCTTCATTAGCATTACTGCAAACTTGTTTCATCCTAATTTAATTTGAAATGTAATTGGAGAAGAATGAAAGTGAAAGAAGGGGCGTGAAAGTGAAAGCAGCAATTTTTATGGATATTGCGCACATGTATTTATAAAAAAAAGTTTTCTACTCATCTACCATTTGCACGTACTCCACTTCCACGGAATATATTTTCCAATAAATTCACGTGAAATTTCATGGAAACCACTTCCGCGGAATATATATACCCTTCCAAAGCCACGCCTCACCCTCCCAAAGCCACGCCTCGCCTGCCACCTGACCTAAGCTTGCACCGTGGAACTGGCTTCTGCGCGGACTAGGTTTCTGCACGGTCGCCAGGAAATGGTTTTCGCACGGAACTGATTTTTGCACGACTTGTGCTAGCATTTTCGGTACAGTGAGACTTGTGTCAGGATGCAAAAAGTATTTCCCATGTACTCCCTCCGTCCCTTAATATAGTTCTCTTTTCCGTTTTTGGCGTTTTAAAAAATTATTCTTCTTTTTGTTTTTGTCTTTATTCCCCAATCCCTAAACCACCTACTCTCCTTTTCTTTCCCATTAACACCCTCTATTTATTCTTTTTTTTTTCCATTCAAACCATCAACTATCCTTAATTTACTCCTATCATTAATTTCACCTACTCTCATCCTAAATCCCTAAACCATCTCCCTACACCATCAACTACCCCATTAACAACTCTCATCTGATATCCATGTATAAAGCCTCTCATTCACTCTCTCCTCTCAAACCCTAACCCTAATCGCCGCTGCTCTCCAGATCCCCTCTCATTCACTATGTTCTTCACTCTGTTCTTCGCTCTCAAATCTCTCTCTTCTTCACTCGAAAAATCCTAGTTTGTGTGCTCTCCATCTAAAAACCCTAGAAGCCTCTCGTCCCCTCTGTTCTCCGATCTCTGTTCTCCGAGCTCTCTCATCAAAGATCCCCTCTCGTCCCCTCTGTTCTCCGATCTCTCTAAACCCTAGAAGCCTCTCGTCCCCTCTGTTCTCCGATCTTTGTTCTCCGAGCTCTCTCATCAAAGATCCCCTCTCGTCCCCTCTGTTCTCCGATCTCTCTAAACCCTAGAAGCCTCTCGTCCCCTCTGTTCCCCGATCTCTCTCACCAAAGATCCCCTCTCGTCCCCTCTGTTGCTTGATCCAGATCCCCTATCATCATGAGTAGCTCCTCCTCGTTACCCTGGTCCTCTTGTTCTAGTTCTCCCAGCGGACAATGCTCTGAGCATCCTAGGTGCGATGGAGGTTGTTACTTTTTGGGGTATCACACGTACACCCCTGAAAGATCCGAGGAGACGGTGGAGGAGAGAATCAGAGGAGGTGGCTCGCCTGAGGTGATCGTGATACCTGACTCGGATGATGTGGCTTCGCCTGAAGTTGTTGTCATCCCTGATGTCCCCAATGTCCCGGATGCCGCTGATGTCCCCTCCGTCTCTGATGAGGTAGCTTCGCCTGAGATTATTGTCATCCCTGACTCGCCGGATCATTAGGGAAGTTCCTAATTCCATTGATGAGTTTTCTGTTGTTGCATGCGTAATTGAGATGGATTTTTGGATTGTCCCATTATGTTATTTGAAGTCCCCTTTTCAATTGTTGTTGGATAATGTGTATGTTGGATTATGATGTGGTTGATCTGTTATGTTGGATTTGCATTATAAGTGGTTGATCTGTTATGTTGGATTTACATTATAAGTGAGTAATGAATGCATTGTTGAAGGTTTAGGGGTATTTATACTGCTAGAAATGATGTGATTGATCCTCTGTTAATTTTTGGCTTAATCCGTGTGTTCATGAATTCTATGTTTCTATTGGTTGTAAACAATTTACGAATGTATTTTTATTGCTTAATTGAATGTGAGAAAGATTGAGGCACAAGTTTGATGAATTATGGATTGTGATTGTACCCTATTACTGATGTACTTTCCTGCAGAATTGCTTACCTTAACCCCTTATGGAAATTTTCTTAACTTGTGCAATTTGGCAAAGGAGAACTATACTTGTTTATGATAATCTGAACTTGTTGGCTATGTTTGATGTTGTCTAGTGATGGCTGTCCCTTTGTTGATCTGTGATGAGTTCTCTAATGGACTGAGATGTATATCCTTTGGTTTCATGCCCTAATGTGCCTTTAAGCAACCAGTTGATATAACTTGGATGGTTTATTGGTATATTTGTTGTTGTTGTGTGATTGGATATGTTTCAATGATGCATGGGGACATCTGAGATACTGTTTATATTCTTTTCTTATATCTATGATGAGTTCTCTAATGGATTGAGATGCATATCCTTTGGTTTCATGCCCTAATGTGCCTTTAAGCAACCAGTTGATATAACTTGGATGGTTTATTGGTATATTTGTTGTTGTGTGATTGGATATGCATCAATGATGCATGGGGACATCTGAGATGCTGTTTATATTCTTGTATGTGCATTTGATGACAATGACTTGCTTGATAATGCTCTATTAGATTCTGATTTAGTTCCCAAAATTACATTATGTTCCCAAAAGTTGTAGGCTAATCCTATATCAAGCTTCTATTTTTCACATAACCTACTAGTTATGTGAAATGTAGAAGCTCTTCACAAAAGTGTAGACTTTAAATTTAAAATACTTAGAGTCCAAATGCTGTTGTTGTTGTTTCTTGAGTGTCTTGCATATCATATCCCATGCTTGCACTTCCTTCCTGAGTGTCCTGCAATCTATGTCCATTGCTTGTTGTTGGGTCCTGAGGTGGTTGTTGATCTGTTGCTGCCTGTTGTCCCCTTTGTTGTGCATTTCCCTTGACAAGGTCCCAAGCTTCTATCATAGCCCACATTAGGGCCTTCACTGGTAGATGTAATGAACCTTGAGCATCCAGTTTCTTCTTATTTACATGTGGTATCTCATAGTCATTCCCTCCCTTGTCCTTCAAAATCTCATTCATTACATGCTTGAGAGTCACCCACACATTACTCAGTGTTTTAGGATCTAGTTCATAGAAGGCTTCACTAACTGCACCTAGCAGTGCATCTACATCTTTAGGCATTTTTTTATGCATCAAGGACTGTATACTTCTAAAAAAGCCTAGATCTAAGATGTTTAGGTCAGGGCTATTAGGAGGTTGTTGAATTAGAATAAAAGTGAATCCATCTTGCTCATATACCTGCTGCCACTCTGCATCATTTTGAGTAATATGTGCCTTTGCATTATCTTGTTGGATGAAAATTACTTGTGGTGCTCCCCCTGGCCATTTGGACTTGATTGCTGGAATAATCTGATTGATTAGCATGTCCCTTGTGACTCTCTGATTGACTGACTCTACAATTTTTGTGCACATTGTCCCCTTTTGCCTGTTTTTTGATGATCTTTTGGCTGCCTCTTGATATGTGAATGGGAAGATGTCAATCTTCCCATCAAATGTGCATTCTCCTTGTGAATTGAACCTTGGACTAGCCACCACTGAAGTGAACATTACCTTTGGAATGAATTTGCTTGAGCATGTTGATCTGTACTTGCCCTTTTCATTCTGTGCTAGATATACCCTGTGTGACTTTTTGCTGAGATTGAACCACTTTTCATCTAAATGGACAAAGTCAAACATTGGGAAATACTCTCTCTTTGATTCAGCTGTGTCCCCTTGCAGTAGATCCAAAATCCATGATAACCTTCTCATTTTATTTCCATCTTTCAAACCCGGATGTAATGAATTTGTATGTGGCTTCAATGCTCCCCTTTTAACCATTCTATGGACTGTACTCTTTGAGATGCTAAGCTTGGCTGCCAAATCTCTAATACATGACATGTCACCCATGCTAATTGATGTGATATCTCCAACTGGTACTTCAATCCTTCTTCTGCCTGAGTTGTGGAACTTGGTTGTGACATTATATCTTTCATTTGCTTGTCTTTGTCTCTTGGCTAAGTTCCACAGTTTGCTTATGCATCTTTTTGTTACTTGAAATTCATGTGCAGCAGCCATGATTGATCCTCTATTGAGCTTGCCCTCTGTTGTTCTGCTGAGAAGCCATATAAGTATGTCCAATCTCTTCTCACTGCTGAGCCTATTCCTTGAAGGCTGTTGATGATTATATGGTGAAAAAGGAAATGATGTGTGTTGAAGGTATGTTACCTCTATTTCTGGTTGCTAAATGCCATGTTCATCTTCTGGTTCCATATTGAGATCAAAATGGTAGCCTTGCCCCTCTTCCATGTCCCCAGCCGATTCATTAAGATCAATGTTGATCTCAGCAGCTCCCATGTGTCCATGGTCTTCAGCATCTGGAATCCATGCATCATTTAAGTCCCAGTCTGAAGCCATCAAGGATAGGCAGTGATGCCTTTAATTTTCTGTTTAGGGTTTGTTGTTTTTGTGTAAGTGATTAATTGAGCAGTGAGTAATGACTGCAGATTTCTAGCATTATGGGTATTTATAATGCTAGAAATACTGTGAATCTCTGTAAATTCTTTTAGCAATCCGTGTATTTATGAATTATGTGTTTCTATTGGTTGTAAACAATGTACAAATGTATTTTTATTGATTATTTAAATGTGAGATAGATTGGGGCACAAGTTTGATGAATTTTGGATTGTAAATCTGATGTACTTTCCTAAATCTAATGTACTTTCCTGCAGAATTCCTTTGGTTTCAAATTTCTTAATTTTTGTGCAATTTCCCAAAGGAAAACTATATTTGGGGACAGAGGGAGTATTAATATGTGAAATACTATAGTTTAATAGTTTATGAGACTATGTCTGTATTAAAAAATGTGATTCTGAGTTCTAAAAACCAACTTAGGACCGAAAGGCTAATTCCCTTTCTCAGGTGGGACATTCTGTCCTGATCAGATCTTGTGACTAAACCAAAATTTATTATGCAGAACTTTTATTTGCTTACATCTATTCATAAAGAAATCTCCAAAATAGATCGTGATTTCTTCTTGAACAAAGAAAATAGATATACCACATTAATAGATTGGGATAAAATTTGTGAATCAATTAACTAGGGTGGACTTAGTATTCGTAAATCACATATTATGTTTCAAGCGCTACAAATGAAACTAATTTGGAAAATCATTGTTGAGCCACACAACCTATGGTTAAGAATTATTAATGAAAAGTATTTGAAATACACAATATGTTCTCATATAAACAAAGTAATACTTCATGGAAGTGGAGTAAACTCATGAACTTACGAAATTCCTTTGAAAAGGTTGAAAAGGGTTTGTCATGGCTTGTAGAGGAAGGGAAAACTATCAGATTCTAGTCTGACCGGTGGGTCACCTCGAAAAAACTTAGCACCTATGTAAATAATCTCCCTAACTCAAAATTAGATAAGACTATAAGTGCATATATAGACGGTAATAAAAAGTGGAAGAAAGAAGAACTAGATTAAATTTTACCCAACCCTATTATTTCATCCATTTTAGATATACCAATACCCACAAATTTAATCCTAGATCGTCTTTATTGGCGATCTAGTAGGTTTTCTACAAAATCGATCGTTGAACTATTAACAAATTTTAGCATCAATAATACAAATTAGATTTGAATGGATATGAAAACTTGACACCACTCCAAAAGTTTAGAATTTCTTATGGAAAACCATTAACAATGGACTACCCACTAAATCCAGCCTGAAAAACATTGTAATTTCCATTCCACAACAATGTATATCGTGTGATAATCTTTCTGAAGACCTAGCACATATCCTAGTTAGTGTCCATTCAAACTAAAAATAATCCACAACATCAATGAAAAAAAAACAAATTCTCAGAAACTTTGACTCATGTAATAAAATACCGGAACAATTATTTAAATAATGACATTGCACTGCATTTGGACAAGAAGGAAATGTCGGAGCTAGCTGTTGCATGGTGTGAGTATCTGGTTTCGACGCAACAAGGAAATCTTAATCCTAATGATAATGAAAAAATTAAGGACCTTACAAGCTTCATTAAACAACAACTAATGAACCGGAACAGAGCAAAACTATTTAATAATGAGGATGATCTAATCATTAAACAAAAAAATTGAAAACATAGAAATTAGTATGTTAAAATAGACCAAACCACTGGACGGAGTTATCAAAATTAACTTTGATGGGTCAAAAAAGTAGAATAGTGAAGCATCTGTTGGATTTATTTTTAGGAATGGTAATACTGAACCTATCCATATAGAATTCATTAAAAGTGGAAAAAATAACATACTCATGGCAGAAACGTTGGTTCTCTGCTAAAGTATCTCTAAAGCCAAAAACTTGGTTAATAAGCAAATTCATGTCGAAGGGGACAACTTGTGTGTGATTAATGTTTTGATAGGTGTTTGGTCTTGCCCTTGAGAGATCGAGATGATTGTCTAAGAAATCCGACACGACTTGTTGTTTTCCTTCGAGGTGCGCATCTCGTACATCTTCAGAGAAGTCAATAGTGTTGTTGACCGGATTGCTTCCTGGACACTCCTCCATCACTTTCGTGCGACAGAATGATTAAGAACTTCTTCTTCTCATCTGTAGGGATGCTCTTGGTTGGACTTCTAACCATCGTTAGATTCCTCCAAATTTTTTCTTCATCAAAAAAAATAAAAAGGAAAAATGGTTTTATTTGTTACAATGCAAACATTAGGCTCCCTTTCAGGTAAAGAGCATGCTTAAATTATCACAACAGATGCTTTTTACAAGAGTTTTACAAATGACCTCACTTCTCGAGTTCAATTTTAAGAACTAATGTCTAATAGAATACATATCAAAGTTTGGGGAGTCCGACATTACAAATCTTCGAAAGAAGATCCTGAATGATGTAGAACCGATGTCATGAGTGACTAAGTAGTTCGGAACCTTGTTGGAGTCCCTGTAATAGTGGAAAACTGATAAAGAATCAAAATGATACAATAGAGAAAGGATGTCTAGTATGATTGTTCTTATTTCCCATAGTATTTTCCAAATTCCTTTAATTGTATTAATAATAGTTAAATTATCACCTTCTACTACTAACTTATGAATACGTAAGAATACGGCTTTACAAATGCCCTCTAAAGCTACATATGCTTCAGTTTGTAATATGACATCTATGAGATTTGTTTTCTGTCTACATATATTACCTTATCTTGATGATCTCAAAGAATGAAATCAATTAATATGAGATCTATGATTGATATATTTTGATCCAGCAAAGTTGAGTTTTACCGAATCTGAAGATAGCTTCTTCCAGGATTCATTAGTCAAAATATATCTTTTATTTTTCCTAGATACAATTGTAGAAGAACTGAGATTTGCATTTTTCCAATTTTAAAACTGAAAGATGGCAAGGTAAGAAGGTTTGGAATGTCGTTGTTCATTATCTTTGTGAAAATAATAGAATTGTGATGTTTCCATATCAACCACCATAAGAAATATATAAGTTCTGGAGAAGTGTTAGATGTTCTGAAAAATTGAAGATTAGCACAAAAGTCCGAGGTTTGTTGAATAAGGAAATTGCATCCAGTATTCACCTCGATCTCATGTATAATTTGTCTGGTAATGTAATATCCCTCAATTTTTAGTAAGGATATTCGGGTAATTTTCCCAACCTTCACTAATTAATTATTTCGCTTTCAGTGGAGTTTGGATTTTCTGAAATATCCATGATATCCGAAATAATTCCCTGAGTGGTATAATATACATTCAATTTATTTTCGGAATTTAGAATATTTGTTTGGAGACAAACAGATAATTTCCGGGGTTAAATACCCATCCCCATTTTTATATTCTAAACCTTGTCTCCCCTACGCTTTTCTCGAAACTTTCCCTGGCATAGCCTTCCTCGAGCTCCTCCCTGCATGCTCACCTCGAGCCCCTCCCGACCATGCTTGCCCGTGTGCTGAGCTTGGAAGCTGTCGGAGGCCATGAGGCTATTTAAGGCCGATCCCGTCTCGCCCCGATCTCCCTCCTTCCTCTCACTCCCCAGCTCCCCTCTCGGTTGCCTTCTCCTCCGGCGAGCCGCGACCAGGTCGACGTTGCTGCTGCCGCTGTCGTGAGCTGCGTGGTGCTGTGCGTCGCCACTGCTGGCTGCTCATCCTCCCCGACGAGAAGGAGAGCCACTTCCTTCCCACCGGCGAGACCGATCGAAAGCCGAAGTCGACGAGCTCCTCCCCAGAGAAAACAGAGCCGCTGCTCCGACGACGAAGGGGCAAAGATGTCGCCGCTGTCGTAGCACCGTGCTGCTGCTCCTCCCTGTCGCCGCCGCTGGTTGCTGCCTCCCTGGCGTCGAGAAGCCCCGGCGAAGCCCCCGCGTGGTCATCGTTGTGGTTGTGCCCTGTTGCTGTGATGTTGTTGTTCGAACAGGGAAGAAGGAGGAACAGTGCTGGTGGGGCCCCCTCCTCTATCTTGTTATTGTTGGGCCGAGAGGCCCATAATTCGTTTCCAGTCCAAATTCAACCCGAAATTATTCGAGCGGTATAATTTCGATCCCCTTTCGTCCGTATTTTTTCTTAGGAAAATTTAATAAATATTTTATGATTTAATATCATAGAAATTTATTAAATATAATTCCTTAAATTCGTCCAGTCAAATTAATTGATAGATAATTAATTTGTCAGTTAGAACGTGATCGGCTGGATTGCGTGTGGACTCGTACTCTGGTAGAAATATTCTGAAGCTTAAGCCATATCCTCGGAAAGGATATTTTCGATAGTCGTCTCATCCAGATTCATCGCCGAATCTATTCCAGGCAAGTGGCGGTTCGCTCTTGCTCATCGTTCCATATTTACATTAATTATCAGTTGTTTATCTGAGTAATTAATTTGGAATGATTATTGTGTTCATCTGGAAACGGTTTTGTTAACTGTTTTGGAAAACTAAAATATGATATTATAATAGGTTGTATATCTGTTAGAACAACGCTATTATATATATATGTGTGAATTAATACAGATATTATAATAGATTGTATATTGTTAGAACAACGCTATTTTATCTGTAACGGGCCTTGAGGGCATTGTTATGAGTTATTGTTGTGTTGAACTGTTTTGTTAGCACGAGTATTCGTAGGAACGCTACTGTATATCTCATTGCGAGTGCTAGTCGTTTCTTGATAACCTGGTGGTTAGGATTTAGTTCCTACCATCCTTCTCTAATGCCGTTTGTAGGGATTTAGTTCCCGACTCCGCCTTGAGGGATTTAGTTCCCGCGGGATTTAGTTCCCGATTCGACTCTTGGGATTTAGTTCCCGAGTCAACTCCGCTCCTAGGGATTTAGTTCCCGCGAGACTTAGTTCTCGATTCGACTCTTGGGATTTAGTTCCCGAGTCAACTCCGTCCATGGATTTAGTTCCCGCCGGTATCTCTTTATCCCGATGGATGAGATGATTTAAAAGCCTATAACGTGATGTGTGTTTTGGAATTAAATGAGATAAAGTGCCCGAGTGCACATAATTAATATACCTTTGGCGAGTAGTGCATCTAAGTTATAGTGCAGCTAGGAAAACTCGTCTCGACTTTGATCATAGTACGTTCTCTTTCCAATCTGGATTCGCTGTATGCGATGAGGTTGGTCGTGAACCGAAGCATCTCAGTCAACTTTTAAATCATTGTTGTATGATGATGTAAACGTTCCAGATTTGTCATATTTCCTTAAAGACTCATTTCCGTTGGAGTCTTCTTTCGAGTCGATTTCTGTGAAGATTCAGTCTTCCAGAATCTTCTCTTGTGCATACCTCTTGTTGTTATTCCGTGAAAGTGTCGGGTTATGTATCGTCCCTTCGGTTATTATTCGAGGGACAATGATAGTAAACGGTTATGATCACTCGAACCACTCTGCTTTTTACCCTTGCTTGTCTATTCAAGTAGACTAACCCACGAACATTGTTCTCCGCATGTGGGCTGGTGTCATCCGTTCGATTCGGCACATCAGATAGAGCGAAGATGAGGAGACTAGATTGACTATGAAGACGACGGTTGTTTTTGGATGTTTTAATAATTACTTTTAATCAGGTTGAGATCCTTGGGCAGGTGATCATTACGATCACAACCCTTTTTGTAATATCTTTTATAAGTCTTCCGCTGTACTTTGTTTAAACTTTGTGTTTGGCCTATTCGGGATTGGGTTGTAATCCCGTAACTCATGTTTCATTTGATTGAGGTTTTGTTTTGGATACTTTGATCATTATGTATCATTGTATGCCTTAAATTGTATTTAAACCGGTAAAGCCTTGGGTGATCTCGGTAAGGAACACTGGGGTCACTGGCGGTAATACCTTTCCAAATGGGTTAAGATTTGGGGGTGTTATAGGTAAAGGGACACATGAAGAAAAGGTGATTTAGATCTTCATCATCTGAATTACATAAGCTACATTGGGAGGGAACTCTAGAATAATGACGATTAAGACATGCTTTCCATAGGAAATGTTGTATCGTTGGAGGATCTTTAAAATCCTAAATCCATGGACAGGAGTAGTTTGTTGGATATTTGTTGGGATCGTGGGTTAATGTTCGGGTTGACTTTATTGAGAAATTTTCATCAAATGACCATTTTCAGATAAGATGGTACTCGATAGGGGTGCTTGGAATATGAAAATTTACAATTTTAGCAACTATGTAGGAGGGAAGAATATGTTGCAGGGTAAGGATATCCAATTTACGGTCTAATGTAATGAATTATTAATATTATCGTAAATGGTAAAAGGATGCAGTCTTCAACCTAGTGTTCAGTCCAAAAATTGTTGGTTTCCCCATATCCTAGTTCCCACAATACTCATTGTTTGAAAATGTCACGTACATGAGAATTACTAATCAAACCTGATAGTTTATGGGTTTGTATTATTACCCATAAATATTTAAAATCATTTAATATTTTCTCCTATAAAAAAATCTAAACAATCATGACAATTTTGAAGAATTTGTCAGCATTATCTATTAGATTTCGGATCTCGTGCAACAGTGTATTACTGTGCAAAATGCGAAGCATTTCGCACCGTCGGATGGATTTGATCAATGGCTAGTATAGAGGCGCGTTTCAGCTGAAGTCCAAATTAAGGAGAGGGCAATTTCGTCAATTCGCGCGTTAGGTTCCCCCCCCCCCCCTCATTCTCCATCTTCATCTGCGGCGAGCTGCTCCTTCTCACATGTTATACTATTCGATTCAACTCGTTGATTTTGTACTCGATTCTACAAACTATAACTAGATTGTTCAATACAATCTGTTTACATTCATATTGGCTTCAAATTTTAGCTTTTTTGGTTGTGTTCTTCGTTCCCACCCTCCATGGACGTTGTACTGATTTTCTTCAAAATGTTTGAAATTTGAGCGAGGTTTACTTGTAGGATTGATTGTTTGCTTCTTCCATTTTTCAACGTCGTTTTTATGTTGTATAATCAAATTTGTTGATGATTTTTTTTTATCAAACTACAGAATTCGTGTTTTGGTTTTTTGCCATTGACAGTCCATCCTTTTTCTCTGTTGGTTTACGAATATGCACGCATTATGAACATAATCATATTAATAATGAACACTATGACGTTAATAATGAACCTGACATGCTCTTTAATATTTCGTTTAATTTGTCTATGTATTTCAACGTGTGCATCAACTTCAGTTGCTAGTAGTTGTGACTTGTCTCATGAGAATAGTGTCCATAGTATTGATGTGACTATAACCGAGGAGCCTGATGTTAATGATTATTATGAAGTTTGAATTGTTGCAATGTCATGCTTTTTTACTAGAATCTCAGTTTTGTTGATGTTTTGCATAAAAAAAAAACAGATTTTGATGTTCTAGATTGTAACATGAGTTTGAATTGTCTTTTGATGCAGTGTCTTGTCTTTTGATTTCATTTTGTTGGATGAGTTTGAATTGTTGTTAGTGGAGACGTATCATTACCACCTTTGAGAACCTTTTGATTTGATTAGGATAGATTAATTGATTGACGCACACAAGGTGTTCGATTAAATACCTCAGAGAGATATCATGAGTGCATGATACCTCTGTTTGTCTTGAAATATGCATAGATTATGAATCTCGTGTGTTTAATTATGAACATTTCGGTTATATTTATGAACATATCATGCTTTTGGGCAGAAGTTGTGATTGATTGAACGGTTGTCTTGGTTGTGCTTATTATCTTCATTGATTAATCTAAACTTGGTTTCATTGTGTTGATCTAATAGATCGCTTTGATGCTATTTATTTTATTTTTTCTTAGTTTTTCTTTCATTCCTTTTGTGTCTTGAAAGAAGCCCACAAGGTGTTCGATGAAATGCCCGAGAGAGATGATGTGAGTTGGAAATGAATGAAAGTCCTCTATGGTTGACAATCAGTTTATTTTCACATTTATTTAGACATTCGATGTGAAGAACCTGAGAGATTGATGATAAAGACACAAAATAAAATGAACCACAATGAGATTAATTGGAAAACCGACATCATTAAATATGAACATTATATGGCTATATATGAACCTTGAAACATAAAATATGAACCTTTAGTTTATTTATCTGGTGCTCGAAGTATGAAAAAAGGATGAAGTTTTGAAAAGAATGAATATGAACTTTATATGCTTATATATGAACACTGACATTTTAAATACGAACCATTACGTTTCTATTACTCATACAACATGAAAATAATTATGAACCTTAAGAGACTATATATGAACTTGAACATGATACATGTGAACCAACTTGAACTGAAACTTTTCACAACCATAATATGTAGCCTACGAGGGATTTGAACCATCATTCATGTGTATCAATACATTGCTCTACCATTTGAGATAATAGGCTATGATGAAATCAATAATTTGGACATGTAACACATTAACCCTTAGTCTTTTCGATGGTGCAAGACCATGGGACATGATCATGAATGTTTTTCAAATGACTATATATGAACCATAAAGTACTATATATGAACATTTACATATAAAACATGAACCCTAGTCTTTTATACGAACATTCAGATGTAAATCTAAAACTCAATCATCTACGCAGTTCAGTATCCTACCATTTTGAGCCCTAGAATATTTTGAATCCAAAAAATCTTAAATTTTGTGCACCAGATTAGATGCAATGTTCCTTTTGTTGTGCGTTGTTGGTTGTCGACCGAGAACCACGAGTAGAAGTATGTAAAAATGCTTCCATCGATTTGTGATGAAGAAGGTAAAAGTCAGAGATTCCATGGATATGCGGAGAAGAATTTCAGAAATCCATCGGATCTTTCATGGACGTGCGACGAAGAATGTCGAAAATCAAGGTCAGATTCCATGTGTGTAGAATGGCTCAGCGGGATTTGAAAAATTCGGTAGTGATTGTGAGCTACCATGGATGAACGAGAGAGAGGAGAAGAGGACCCCTGAAGCGGAGAGGAGATAAGGCCTCCTTACCCCTGTACCTCTAAGTTTGAAATATTTACGGAATTGTCATCTTAAATAAACCGGTCCCTTTTTTCTATTTTTTTTACTGAGTCGCTTCCTTCTAATCTTAGCCACACAATCCTTTAATCCAACGGTGTAAAATACTTCGCATATTGTACAGTAGCATACAAATGTATGTGAAACGGACTCTTATATATTAAACTAATGTCATCATGGTAAAACAAATAAACAATTCTCACCTGCAAACTAAGTCATTGTCCAAATTTCCTTCATGATTTAAGACTTCGTAGATGATCTTAAAAATAACAATAACAATAAAAGCTCCGCTAAAAAAAACAATAAAAGCAAAGCACCATGCGCAACGATTACACAATTTAATTATGAGAAGGGCTTCAACTCCTTCAAGAATTCAATCTTGGCAGCCTCCACGGCTCCACTAAACAAATCTTTCTTTCAATGAACAACCTCAATTATCATATGACAGACAAAGTGTTCATTTTTCTTGGCAACCAATCCAAACAGATAAATCAAATTTGGAGAAAGAAAGAAAAAAGGGAAAAACAAGTGGAAAAAGAAAAAAAGAAAGGGAAGAACTGAAAGCCATAGCCAGGTACAAATTTGGATCTATTCACAGACATCATCTATATGTTACAGCAAAAGCACCCTGGTGGACAAAATATGTTATTGTTTTGCCCTCCTCAAAGCCTAAAACCAAAGCCACTTCGCTTCTTTGTCGGCTCCTTCTTGGTCCTCTTTGAGTTTGGATCAATGAGATTTTCCAGCGACTTGGCTTTTCTGTTCCTGCTCCTACCTGCTTCTTTCAAGAGCTCGGTCAGCCTGTTCTTCTCGTCGTCAAAGTCTGCGTTTGCTGTTCCAAGCTTCTCTTCCCTCAGCTTGAGGACGTACTCCAATATCTCAATTGCATCTTCAATCCTATTACCAATAATGTGAAAGAATTCACTCATTAAGTTTCAAGTTCAAAAGAGCATGGTTCAAACTATTTTCTTTGTTTTTTAAACCCCACAATTTGAAGAAGTAAAAACAAAGAGCAAAAGAGAATCACACAGATGGAATCAACAGCTCATCCACCACTAATAAAAAACAAGTGTTTCATTATGACTAGTTCCTTCGCTGGAAACAGTACAAGACAGCCATTATTAATCCACACCAGCAAAAATTATTGAGGCTACTACTTTTTCAAGTGAATGATGAACAGATCAAGAATGGGCCTTGGGAAACAAAGAACTTGCTGTCAAAAACATAGAACATGCTTGACAACTTCAACCAGAACAGTTCAACTATAGAGTAGGCTGATGGTTTGTATTAATATGCAATTATGTTAGGAAACAAAGTGAATGCGAAATGGTGTTGTGGATAAAATCATACCTTCCCAATGCATCATATGTGGCTGCAAGATTACTATATACTCCAAGAGTATCTTGATGGCATGGGCCGCACTCTTGCTCCAAGATTGCCCTTGCTTCCTCGAACAATTCAGCAGCCTCGTCTATCTTAAACAGCTGTACACATGCCAGACCCATTTGATTCAACAACACCCCAAAGAATGCTGACTTCCTTTCCCCACTGGCCCTAAGCTTAGCCACAGCAGTGTCAAATGAGCTCAAAGCTTCACCATATTTCCCAAGCATGTAATGCATAACACCCATGCGTGCCTCCATGCCTGCAATTGTGCTTTGCTGTCCAGGTTTATCCTCCAGCAACTTTAAAGCTCTCTGTAAGAGCTTCTGTGCCTCTGCAGGCTCATTTACAGATTCGTATATGGCTGCAATGTCCGACAATCCACCAGTGATCTCTTCTTGAGTGGTTCCTGGGACAGGCTTGTTATATATCCTCAGGGCATTCTCACAATAAGATTTGGACTCTCGAAGCTTTCCAGTCTTGTAGTAGAGGTCAGCAAGGCGAATATAGACAGATGCAACTGATGGGTGATTTTCACCCTTGGATGATTTAAACACGGTGAGTGCCTTTTGGTAGGAGAATACTGCCTCATCAAACCGACACAAGCACTGGTATATGTTGCCAATGCTAACATCAATGGAAGCAACCTCATTATCTTGCCCATTGGCAATCATTGCCATGCTGGCAAGTACAAGGTGCTCAAGAGCTGATTCATAGTCACCTTTCGCTTCACATATGAGAGCCATCAGACGACGATCAGCAGCTTCTTCCAAAGAGGCTGGAGCGCTGTGCATGCGATGGATCTCTAAAGTCTGATTGCATAGTTTCTCTGCTTCGTCAAATTGCATTGCCTGAACGTGGGCCTCAGCTAAGTACCTAATAATACACAGAGGCAGAAGGTTAGATGATGTAATTTGGGGTTTCGGATCTAAGGAGTCATACAAGGAAAATCTAATTTGCCAACCAGTGAAGGAGATTAAAACAAGCTTCATTAGATAAAGCCTAAGTTTTCTGACATATGCTCTTTCTCCCAAACAATTTCAATCACTGAACTAAATCGGCTATAGAAAGGAAAGCAGAGCATGCACCACTGAACTAGTTTCAGTTTGCCTAATTTGTTTCCGACTTTTCATTACTTCATAACAAGCAACTCCATCTGATAAATTACCCTTCAACCATCACAGAAGATTAGATGTACCGTCTTCATTAAAAGCCAAAAAGATACTTCTCAAATGGTATCAAATCATCAGTTCCTAGTTCAAGCGCTAATCCAGTTTCCAGGCCCATCTAGAATTGCTCATGTAACCATCTACAAGTTTCATACAGGGATTGCGAAATTCAAACTAGATTCCAGTTTCCTTTGTGATCATGTCAAGAGGTTCCAATTTTTCTAGCAATTAAGTTCTTTGCTAGACTCCGCGGCCACTCATCATAACCAGATATCTAAATATGACACTTCAAAATCTAACAAGCAAACCTAACCAGATCAAGATTTCCATTTTAAATATCAAACAACTACAATTGAGATGTATGGACCAAAAAAAAACTACTACTGAGATGCTAAAACAAAAATAAACCCAAATTTAGCTCCTATCTCAATCATCCAAAACTGAAAATCAAAGTGAATGACCAAACTGACAATGAGAACGGCGAAATGATGAAATAAGATTAAAAAAAAGGAATTCACCTGCAAGTCTCTGCAACTCTAGGGTCCGTCTCCCCAAGAGCTTCAATCTGAATCTTCAATCCTTCCTTGTAACACTCAATCGACCGATCGAGCTGTCCGAGCATTGAATGCGTATCTCCTAGCTGCATATGCCCGGAGAAAGCGGCCAAAGCGTGATCGGCACCTCTCGAAACCTGCGGCACCTTAATGGCCCTCTCCAGCACCGGGACGGCGTCCTCGAACTTCCCCAGGCTACAGTAAATTGCGCCAACAACATGAAGACTCATCGCAAGGTCAAGGCTTGGCTCGCCGTCGACAGCGCAGCGTTCAAACGACTTAGACGCTCTAATGGCGTAATCAAGCGCCTTATTAGGTCCGTCACCTCCAGCAATACTATCTCTAGCAAGCTTGAGAAGGAACGGCCCCAGATCCGGATTGTCAAGCGCCGAATCGTCGATATTAATCGGCATCTGTGGCGGCTTCGCGCCGGATCCTTCCGGCGTCGAAGGCGTTTGCTTCTTCCTCCCGGAGCTCCGATCCGGCGACGGCTTGGCTCGGGACGTGGAAGGCGAAGGCGAAGGCGTCCGTTTCACGACGGGGGAGTAGAGCCGCGGCGGATTAGCAGGATCGGTCTTGTCCGGTGTGGTAACTGCACGGATCTGAGACGCGGCGCCGACGGAGCCTGCGTCGGAGTTTGCGGCCGAGTTTCCGACGGAAATCCGCGGCGGTGGCGTCTTGGCTGAGACCAATCCCGGCATTTTCGCTACCAATGAGAAATGGGGGTTTGTGGGAGGATGAAAGAGAATACAGTACGAAGAATAAAGAGCGAAAACTCAAAAAGGAGAGATTACAACTCAGTAGCAGTGAAAGTTTGTTGTAAATTTGTGATGAGTGAATATGATTTGCTTTTTCGGGATTCCTTTTTTTCTTGTGACGGGAGAAGCGAAACGGCGGTTGGGAGTGACAGAGGAGAGGGGAAGAAAGGGGCTGGTTTTTGCGGGAATTGGGATAGGATTCAGGGGTATTGCCAGGTCAGCGGGGAGCGGATACAGCTGCGAGGTAGGCCACGTGGCGATATCCGATTGGGTCAGATTTGACGAATTCGGAGTTGACTGTCTGTAGCTGGGGTTGCTTATCGCTTTGCTCCACTGGAATGATAGTGAGTGTGAGTTTGTAAGTTTATTTGATTTCATTAAATGTGGATTTTACTTTGTAAAATATCTTGTTTAAATGAATAATTGACTTTTTCAAAACCATGCTTCCGGATCTGTAATCTTTTTTTTTTTTTGGGTGTGAAATGAGGGCAAAGTCCATGAATATTAATAAAACTTAAAGAACGTTCAAACAAACATCAACATAAACTTGTAGGAGCTTCATTACATGAGGGGGAGGATGGTCATGGATGACCATATCCAACTGATGACTAAAAGAAAAAAATTGCTAGATAATCAGAAACATTATTATGGGAGCGAGGGACATGGGCAAACTGGACATCCTAACCGGGATTGCAGATAAGCTAACGGCAGCTTTTGATGAGATAAAAATCGAAATGAGTGGAAGGCATGTCTTGGGTTAAAGCTGCACAACTTCAAGGGAGTCCATCTCCACCAACACCTTAGGGAAGCAGCGATTCATCAGGAGTTGGAGCCTAGAGAGTAAGGCGAGCAATTCTGCACGAAGAGCAGAGCAAATACCAAAGAAGGATGAGTACAGGAGGAGACACTCACCTGAGGTCGATCGAACAACCCCACCACCACCGGCATGCCCCGGATTTCCTTTCGAGGCCCCACCGGAGTTCAATTTCACCCAGCCTGCAGGAGGAGGCACCCAAGAAGGATTATTCGGTTTCTGATAAGACAAAATTCCCTGAAGTTTAGTCTTCCTTTTATGATCTTCAACCACAAAATTGAGCGAAGCCATCTTAGCTTTGCAAATAAGTGATAAGGTCAATTCTGGTGTCTGTTAGTTTGTTAGAATAAGCGTCCTATTATATAGGGCTGTTAGCAGATTGTTAGCATTTTAATTCAGTCTTTGTTAGTTCCTATTTTCTAGCTAAGTCGTGGGATAGTCAGTTTCTGTAACCAGCTATGTAATAGCTTGCTCTATCATTCAATGAAGTAAGTCAGTTCTCAGATTTGTTCTTCCATTCTAACAATCTGGTATCAGCGCGTGACTTCAGAGAGAGAAAAGAAAAGAGGGAGAGAGTTCGTAAGAAATGACAAAAGGAAATAGTGGTTTTTCTCAACCTTCTATTCCGAAATACGATGGTGATTATGACCACTGGAGCATGATCATGGAGAATCTACTCCGATCCAAGGATTACTGGAGTGTTGTGGAATCTGGCTATTCACAACCAGGTGCCGACGAAGTGTTGATAGCAGCACAAAGGAAGACACATGAGGAAGTGTAACTCAAGGATTTGAAGGCCACAAATTACTTGTTTCAATCCCTTGACAAGTCAATTCTGAAGACGATCACTCAGAAGGAGACATCCAAGCAACTCTGGGATTCCATGAAGATGAAGTGCCAAGGGAATGCTCGAGTTCAGAGGGCTCAACTCAACCGCCTCCGCAAAGAGTTTGAGGTCCTAGCCATGAAACAAGGTGAATCAACCAGTGATTATTTTGGCCGAGTAATGATGATTGCAAATGATATGAGAAATTATGGAGAGGATATGACTGATGTCAAGATAGTGGAGAAGATCCTGAGAACGCTCACTGCAAGATGGAACTATATAGTTTGTTCCATAGAGGAGGCAAAGGACATTGATGAACTCTCTGTTGATGCTTTACAGAGTTCCCTTCTTGTCCATGAGCAAAAGTTCAAGAAAGATGGAGACGAGAAACATGCTCTCAAGGTGTCCTATGATGAAGGAAATGGTGGAAGAGGACGAGGGAGAGGCACTTTCAGAGGAGGAAGAGGCAGAGGCAGGGGTCGGCAAAGCTACAGCAAGGCGACCATTGAATGCTACAAATGTCATCAGCTAGGACACTATCAGTACGAGTGTCCAAATTTGGGAAAGCAAGCCAACTATGCTGAGCTAGAAGAATCAGAAGAGATGCTGCTTATGGCGTATGTTGAGTCATCTGGAATCAATCGAAGTGATGTGTGGTTTTTGGATTCTGGCTGCAGCAACCATATGTGTGGTGATCCTTTACTCTTCACTGATATGGAGAAAGGATTCAAAAGAGATGTCAGATTGGGAAATCATACGAGGATGAGTGTTGTTGGCAAAGGAAGTGTGAGATTAGTCTTTGGAGGAGTCTATTACACTGTCAAAGATGTGTTCTATGTGCCAGACTTAAAGAACAATCTTCTTAGTATTGGACAGTTACAAGAGAAGGGTCTAACTGTTCTGATAAAGGACAATCATTGTCGGATCTACCATCCTACAAAGGGTCTGGTTATTTGGAGCAAAATGACAGCCAACAGGATGTTTGTATTGCTCACCAATACATCTTGCAAGCAAGAAGCAAGTGAGGAGTGTTTCCAAGCTGACGTCCAAGATCTATCTCAACTCTGGCATTGTAGATATGGTCATCTCAGCTATACATGTTTGAAGACTCTGAAAAGTAAGGAAATGGTGAAGAGGTGATAGGTCCAAATCCTACCCCGCAAGTGTACGGGTTCGGTTGTAGTACCAAGGTGTCGAACTCTGGGACTATGTAGTACCAATTGTCAATTCAACTATTAGATTAAGTCGTAAACAAGAAAAGGTTGCAATTCGGTTTGGTTTCAATGGTAACAATTATCAAGCAAACCAAGATTATCAATCAAGGAAAAAGGCTTCCAAGGTTAGGCTCCCCACAATGGTGATACGATAGATTCTAAGCAATATTTAATTATATTTCAATGCAAATGTAAATTGAAGGTCTCACTATCTAATATCAACACTACTTCATGGTCAGACAATAGTGTATGTACCTAAATTCGATTAGCAATCACTTTCGCATAGAGCTAATCCGATTTAGGTCCATTAAGTTCTACATAGATCAATGGACAAGTAGAAACAACATCTCCGGTCGGTCTCAGCGGAATCTACTCATCCAAAAACCTAATCGATAGTCAAGCACCACAAGGGGTTAAATCGATGGTCACGCAATTAACCCACAAGTTCTATCCTAGGGATCCATTTAACATCAATCTCCAATTATCATTATCTCCGGTCGGTCTCAAATTCTAATTAGAAATCCCAATTACAAAGTAATTAGGTCATTAAGCAACCTATGATAGAATCAATTCACATTCACATAACCATACAATCAAACACCACCAATCAAACCTAATCAAATCACCATTGGGTTCACCCAACCTTAGAAAAGAGGATTTAGCTAGACATGAGAGAAAGAGAAATCAATTTTATTGAAAGAAACAACATACCAATTGTCTTCTCCAAAGAGATACGAGATTCCAACAATCGAGGCTAGCCAAAATCTCCAAGTTTTCCCTAGGGTTTTTGAGAGTTTAGAAACGTCTAAGGCAGTTACAAGATATCCGGAATAGCAGTTTCCACTTTGCTTTTATACCCCCTACGAATAGAAGGCAAAACGCTCGGGATAAAACGAGCCAGAAACGAAACGGCGTCCCGACCCGGTCTGAAACCCGGCCGGGTCACGGCCCGGGTGACATTCAGGTGACATGACCCGGTGTGTCATCCGGGCGAATTCCTGGGTGCTGATCCGGTGTGTCATCCGGCCGGGTCACGGCCCGGGTGACGTTCAGTTGACATGACCCGGTGTGTCATCCGGCCGGGTCACGGCCCGGGTGACGTTCAGTTGACGAGCCGCTGTGCTGGCCAAGGGCAGGGGCGTGATCCGGCCGGGTAATGGCCGGATTTGGCTCAGTCTCCTTTTTTAGTTCTTGGCTCGGACACTCTCTTTGATCGGCCTCGGTCCCTGCTCCTTCTTATCATCCGCGCCCTCGAGCCATCCACTCGAACATCATCACATCAACGCCATCATTCTCCAAAAATGCCTCCAAAAGATCCTGAAATGAGACAAACGCAAGAGTAGACCCCGAACTCTACTAATCTACTAAAACCAAATAAAACTAAAAGGAAAAGGAGCAAAACAAACCACAATGACGGAAATAAACGTGATCTAAACTAGTCTAAATGCATGCTATCAAGAGGCTGCCATATTTTGCTGAAACCAATGCTGTGTGCACTGATTGCTTGAAGGGGAAGCAGCATCGAGAAACTATTCCAAAGAAGGCTACATGGAGAGCTTCAGAAAAGCTAGAGTTGATTCATGCCGACATCTGCGGTTCAATCTCTCCTACATCCAATGGACAAAAGAGAGAGAATGGCATCAAGAGGCAATTAACCACAGCCTACACACCTCAGTAAAATGGTGTTGCAGAATGAAGAAACAGAACTGTGATGAATATGGTGAAAAGTCTATTAGTTGAGAAAGATTTGCCAAGGAATTTTTGGCCAGAAGCTGTGAATTGGGCCTTCTATGTTCTAAATAGATGTCCAACATCCTCAGTCAAGGACATGACCCCTGAAGAAGCTTGGAGTGGGGTGAAGCCTTCAATTGAACACTTCAGAGTGTTTGGATGTGTAGCTCATGTTCCTGATGCTAGACGAGCAAAGCTTGATGATAAGAGCCATAGCTGTGTTCTGTTTGGAGTGAGTGCAGAATCCAAGGGATATAAACTCTATGATCCTCTAAGTAAGAAGGTCATAATCAGTAGAGATGTTGTCTTTGAGGAAGGAAAGAAGTGGAGCTGGGATGAATGCTACAAAGAATTGAGCAGACTTGATCTAGAGTGGGGAGAAGATGATGAAGTCACCCAGCAGAACAGTGAAATTCAAAGCAGTGGTGCACAAGGCAATGAGGAAGAAGAAGGAGAGATGACAAGTGATGCAATTGAGATTATTGTATCTGCTGTCACTCCTATGGTCTCCAATGCAAGAGAAAGCAGAACTAGAAGAGCACCAGTATGGTTGGATGATGAGATAAGCTCAATTGAGAAGAACGGGACATGGCAGCTAACTGCTTTTCCAAAAGGTGCTAAAAGCGTAGGAGTCAAATGGGTATACAAAACCAAACTGAATCAGCTTGGGGAAATTGAAAAGTATAAAGCTCGCTTGGTTGCAAAAGGATATGCTCAGCAACATGGAGTTGATTATGATGAAGTGTATGCTCTTGTAGCTCGTATGGACACTATTCGAATGATCATTGCTCTTGCAGCTCAAAGTTGGACTATCTATCAATTTGATGTGAAATCTGCCATTTTGCAAAGAGAATTATCTGAAGAAGTCTATGTTGAACAACCTAAGGGTTATGAGTTGAAGGATGAAGGGAGGAAGGTCTACAAGCTGAACAAAGCTCTATATGGACTCAAGCAGGCACCACGAGCATGGTTCAGTCGGATAGAGTCATACTTCAAGAATATGGGATTCGAGAAGGATGCAAGCGAGCATACTCTGTTTACCAAAGTCAATCAACAAGGTAAATGCTTAATTGTTAGCCTATACGTTGATGACTTGATCTATACTGGTAATGATAGTGTTATGATGAGAGAATTCAAACAGTCCATGATGAAGGAGTTTGACATGTCTGACTTGGGAAAGATGAAATACTTCCTTGGTATAGAAGTGTTACAGTCTGATGAAGGGATATTTATCAGCCAAAAGAAGTATGTGAAAGAAATGCTGAAGAAGTTTGGAATGGAAGCAAACAATTCTGTGTAGAATCCAATGGTTACAGGCTTCAAAATTCACAAAGATGATGATGGTGTGAAAGTGAATAGTTCAGTCTACAAGCAACTGGTTGGAAGCATGATGTATCTGACAACCACAAGACCTGATGTGATGTATTTAGTTAGCCTCATTAGCAGATACATGTCCAATCCAACTGAGCTTCATCTTATGGCAGCTAAAAGGATACTGAGGTATCTACAAAGAACCATTGACTATGGGATTCTCTATAGGAAGACAGGAAACAGAGAATTAATTGGATTCACTGACAGTGATTATGCTGGAAGTGTGAAGGACATAAAGAGTACATCTGGGTATGCATTCATCCTGAGCAATGCAGCTGTAGCCTGGTCTTCAAGGAAATAACCTATTGTCACACTGAGCACCACATAAGCAGAATTTATAGCTGCTGCAGCCTGCACTTGTCAAATGGTATGGATGAAAAGAGTGCTGAAGAAGCTTGGCTATGAGGGTAGTGACAGTCCAATTATCTTTTGTGACAATAGTTCAACAATTAAACTATCCAAGAACCCTGTAATGCATGGCAAGAGTAAGCCCATTGATGTGAGGTTCCACTTCCTGTGTGATCTGGTGAATGAAGGAGCTATACAGCTGAAGTTCTGTGGCATTGAACAACAGATAGCATACATTTTCACTAAGCCTCTCAAGTTGGAGACATTTCAGCATCTCAGGAAGAAACTTGGAGTTTGTGAAGCACCAAAGTTAAACTAGTATACTGTCTAGTTTAAGGGAGGAAATGATAAGGTCAATTCTGGTGTTTGTTAGTTTGTTAGAATAAGCGTCCTATTATATAGGGCTATTAGCAGATTGTTAGCATTTTAATTCAGTCTTTGTTAATTCCTATTTTCTAGCTAAGTCGTGGGATAGTCAGTTTCTGTAACCAGCTATATAATAGCTTGCTCTATCATTCAATGAAGTAAGTCAATTCTCAGATTTGTTCTTCCATTCTAACAATAAGGCGATCCGCAGGTTCCATTTCATTCTCAAAAACCAGTCGATTTCGATTCTTCCAGGAGTGCCATATCATATTGCCAAAGAGAGTACTCCATCCATTCTTTCGCTTTAAGTTATCCGCCAGCCAAGAACCAATTTCTAATGAAAAGAAATGAGGTTGCAATGCTCTCCCACCAATTTGTTGCCAAGCGTTGCGAATGAAAGCACAATCTCTGATAGCATGGATGCAAGTTTCTTCTAAACAGCAGCGGGGACAAACAGGGGACTTAGAGAGGTGGCGGCGGACCCTTGTAGCATTACAAAGGAAGCTCTCATGAGCAGCCAAGTGCAGGAATGGCCTAATTCTTTGTTGAACCGGAGCTTTCCAGATGCATTTCCAATCAAAAGCACTATTGGGCATAAGCCGTAACAATTCCAAAGCTGATTTAGAAGAAAACATACCAGAGGAAGTATGAGCCCATACAACCTTGTCTATAGCATTCTCTTGTTGGGTGACCCTCAGAGCGCGTAACTTATTTTTACTGGTAGTATTAAGAAGGCCATCAAGTACACTCTAATTCCAGTCTGATCCCATCCACATCTCGGCCACAGTAGCACCAAGCAGCTCATCCAACACGCTCGCAATCGCGCAGTCAATGAGAGGATGATCATCCACCCATCTATGCATCCAAAATAGAGTTCTTGACCCATTACCAATGGAGATACGAGTTCCTTTGGACGAGAGGGTGGCCCCGTGAACGATTCCTCGTGAAGTAAACAATGAGTTCTGAACCCCAAAGATCATATCAATATCATGACGAGTATCACAATATTTGCCACGAAGAACTTGGGCCCACAATGAATGAGGTTCGGACAGTAGTCGCCATCCCAATTTTGACAAATTTGTTGTGTTAGACTTGCGCATGCTGCGAATGCCGTAACCACCAGAGCTAGGCGGGCGGGTGACGACATCCCAAGGGAGGAGGTGAATCTTCCTATGCTCAGCAAAAGCACCCTAAATAAATTGCCGGACTGATTTATCAATTGAGTCGCACACACCTCGTGGGAGAAAAGATGTCTACATCACATATAATGGGAGGCTAGTGAGAATGGACTTTGCCAAAGTGACTCTACCTGCAAGAGACAAAGTTTTGGCTTGCCATCCTTAGAGCCGTTTAGAAATTTTATCTAGCAGAAACTGATACTTCTCCTTGGAGACCCTGCCTCCTGAAGCGGGAACTCCCAAATATCTGCCAATATCATCAGTGAGCGGAATTGTCAGGTAGCTACTAATTTGTTGAGCAAGGTTCGACGCAAATGATTTCCCAACGAAGATCGAGCTTTTAGCAAAATTCACATGTTCACCCGAGGTTTTATAGAACCGGTCAAGGCAATCTTTGATGACAAGAGCCTGGTCTAGTCTAGCTTCAGCAAACAGTAATAGGTCATCAGCAAAGAATAGGTGCGAGATATCTACTCCTCCAACAAAGATAGGGGACCATAGGTTCGCATCCACCGCAGCTTGAATAATATGGGTGAGTCGCTCCATACACAGAACAAAGAGATATGTGGACAAAGGGTCGCCTTGTCGAACACCCCTCGAGGCATGGAAGCCACCAACAACACCACCATTCCACAATAGTTTAGTTTCCCCCACAGATTGGCATTGCATCACAATATGGACCAAATGATCAGGAAGATGAGCAACCTTCAGTGTATCTTCCAGGAACTCCCATCGGACCCAGTCGTAAGCTTTTCCGAGGTCAATTTTCATAATCATTCATTTTTTACCCACCACTCTCGAACGCATAGTATGGAGGACCTCTTGAACTACAACAATATTATCAACAATCTGTCGTCCTGGAATAAAACCGGACTGTGTAGGAGAGATGATCTTCGGCAAGATAGGCTTGAGCCTATTAACGATCACCTTCATTGCAAGTTTGAAGCAAACATTCAGTAGAGCAATAGGCCTAAAATGGTTCATGGACTCAGGGCTATCAACCTTCGAGATATGGATCAAGAAAGAACCCCCAATGGAAGGAGGGAATGTCCCCTCATTGAGTAGTTCAGCAACAATATTGATTACATGAGGCCCAACAACATTCCAGTTCCTCTGGTAGAAGATTGCAGGATAGCCGTCAGGGCCAAGGGATTTCGTCGGGCCCATTCCTTTCAGTGCATAAGGCACCTCGCCCCCAGTGACGGTCCGAGTAAGGCGATTCATATCAGCATCCGAAAGTAGGGGAAAGGCAGCTGCCCCTAGAATACTCGGCGGAATAGGATGTTGGCAAGAACAGAGGAAATCAAAGAGAGAAAGACAGAAAAGAGAGTTTCAGAGAGAATGAATTTTGCTGTCATTCATTACTAAAAGATAGAAGCACTAAACAAGGTTTTAACTAAGATAAGAAATAACTAACTGCTTCCACTATCCACGACTAACATAATGCCTAATGATAGTGGATTAAACTAATACCAAATTAAGCAACCATAAGCTAGAAACTAGGAACTGCATTTGACTAGTTCTTCCTTGACTTCTCCTTCTCTTGAACACTTGCTCAGCTGAGTGTTGAATCACATTTCAACACCTCCTATTAATTCAAACTCGCGCATTCCAATCTTCTCCATGAAGAACTGATGTTTTGCTTGACTCAAAGCTTTAGTGAATAAATCTGCATCTTGATCATTAGTTCCACAGAACTTCAGAACTAGCTTCTCCTCGGACACCAGTTTTTTGATGAAATGTTGCTGCACTTCAATGTGCTTTATTCTGGCATGAAAGGCTGGATTCTTGGTCATTGTAATTGTTGATTTGTTGTCACACCACAGCTCAGTTGCTTCTTCTTGTGCACAACACATATCCTTCATCAATTTCCTTAGCCATACTGCTTGTCTTCCAGCTGATCCTGTTGCTACATACTCAGCATCTGAAGATGACAGAGCCACAATATCTTGCTTCTTTGAGCTCCATGTAATTGCACCTGAGCCCAAACTAAACACTGAACCAGAGGTGCTCTTTCTGTCATCAATACACCCTGCCCAGTCATTGTCGGTGTGGCCTATCAGCTTGAAGTCTTCAGTGTTCTCATACTAGATTCCATACTCAGTTGTCCCATCTACATATCTCAGTATCCTCTTTGCAGCTCCAAGATGCTGCCTTGTTGGATTATGCATATATCTTGACACTACACTCACACAGTAGGCAATGTCAGGTCTTGTGTGTGTGAGATAGTTCAAGCCTCCCACTAAGCTTCTAAACATCTTCTCATCAACCTTCTCTGTGCCATCATCTCTCTGCAGTTTCTCATTAGTGTTCATTGGGGTTATTGCAGCATCGCACTTCTCCATATGAAACTTCTTCAGTAGATCCTTTGCATACTTCTTCTGACACACAAAAATTCCACTCTTTCTTTGCTTCACTTCTAAGCCAAGAAAGTACAGTAAAATCCCTAAATCTGTCATCTCAAACTCCTTCATCATGGAGAGTTTGAACTCATCTAGCAGCTTTTGAGAAGAGCTAAAGTAAATGATGTCATCAACATAAAGACAGACTACTAGAAACTCTTGCATACCTTGCTTCTTTATATACAGAGTGGGCTCATTTTCACTCCTTTCAAACATGTTCTTGATGAAGAATGAATCAATTCTGCTGTACCAAGATCTTGGGGCTTGTTTTAACCAATATAGAGCTTTGTGCAGCCTGTAGACTTTGCTTTCTTCTCCTTCCTTGACAAAGCCTTGAGGTTGCTCAACAAACACCTCTTCTTGCAGTTCTCCATTTAAGAATGCTGACTTCACATCAAATTGGAACACAGGCAGCTTCTGTTGTGCAGCTAAAGCCAATACAATCCTTATAGTCTCAAACCTTGCCACTGGTGAAAATGTTTCTTCAAAGTCAGTCCCTTCTTGCTGTGTATACCCCTTGGCCACCAGTCGTGCCTTGTTCTTTTGAATGCTTCCATCAGTGTTGAACTTAGTTCTAAAGACCCACTTCAAACCAATCAAGTTCTTTCCTTCAGGCAGATACACTAGCTCCCAGGTCTTATTCTTCTGAATTGACCTCATTTCCTCCTCCATTGCAGCTTGCCATTCATCCTTAGTTGCAGCTTCATCAAAACTTGCCGGTTCTATAGCAATCAAAGCAAAATCACAGCTTTCATAAATTTCTTCTAAGGATCTCATCCTTCTTGGTGGAGAACCACTTGATGAGCTTGAGGGAGAGGAACTATGGCTTGCTGATGGTGTTAATGGTGAGGCTGGCGAGTTGTGATTCAGGTCTGTCACAGGTGCCTCCTCCACTGCATTATCAAGAGTGACTGTTTTTAGCTTGCTGTCTTTGCACTCAGCTTGCTTCCAGTTCCATTCTCCATCTTTATTGAACACCACATTTCTACTTATGATCACCTTCCCACTGAGAGGATTATACAGTCTGTATGCTTTGGATTGGGGAGCATATCCAATAAACACACACTTCTCTGATTTCTCATCAAGCTTGGCTCTTTGATTAATCAAAGTATATGCAATGCAGCCAAAGATTCTTAGATGACTTACACTTGGCTGTTTTCCTCTCCAGGCTTCAAATTGAGTCTTGTTCATGACTGCTTTTTTTGGTGAGATGTTGAGAACATACACAGCTGTTGCCACTGCTTCACACCAAAGCTGATTTGGCATGCCTTTAGCCTTCAACATACTTCTTGCCATCTCCACCACTGTTCTATTCTTCCTTTCTGCAACACCATTCTACTCTGGTGTATAAGGAGCAGTCAACTCCCTTCTTATGATCTTCACAAAATTCAGTGAACTCATGTGATAGGGAACTCTCCACCTCGATCTGTCCTCGGGGCTTTCACATACTTGCCACTTTGCTTTTCCACCATGGCCTTGAACTTCTTGAAGTTCTCAAATGACTCAGACTTTGCCTGCTGAAAGTACACCCAGCTCATTTTGCTATAGTCATATGTTATTAGCAAGAAATACTTGCTTCCACCAAGTGACTCTGTCTGCATTGGCCCACATAGATAAGCATAAAGCAGCTCAAGACAGTCACTTGCTCTCCAGGCCTTTCCACTTGGAAATGGTCCCTTGGATTGCTTCCTATATATGCAGCCTTCACACAACTCAAGTTCACCAATCTTTGGCAAACCTCTCACCATTCCTTTTGCACTTAGCAACCTCAAACCCTACACATTTAGATGACCATACCGCAGATGCCATAGCCTAGCATCATCATCACCCTTAACTGTTAAAGCTTTGCTCACATTTCCATACAAATTCAAAGGAAACATTCTGTTTCTCCCCATGGAAACATTCACTACAATTTCCTTCGATCTTTTATCCCTTATCAAACATGACTCATCATCAAATAGCACAGAGTAACCACTACTTAATAATTGCCCAACACTTAGCAAATTGTGAGCCAAATCAGGTACATACTGAACATCATATAGCAGTTTGGTATTACCTTGCTCTATCTTGATTGCAATGGTGCCTCTGCCCTCTACATTCAGTTGCTTCCCATCTCCAAGTCTCACCATGCTTTTCTGAGAGTCATTCAAGTCTTTGAACATGACCCTTGTGCCAGACATGTGGTTAGAGCATCCACTATCAATAAACCACATACTCTCTGCATCAGTGCTAGCTGAATTCTGTGCTAGAAACAACTTTGATTCTTGCTCAGCAAAGTTGGATCTTTGATCTCCCTTTGGCTCTCCTTTGTCTGCTTCTTTCTTCCAGCAATTGACTTCCTTATGACCAGTCTTCTTGCAGTAATAGCACTTAGGTGGACTCTTGTAGGAATGAGAATTATGCTCCCTTCCTTCACTAGTTTGGCCTCTTCCACGACCTCTTCCTCTGCCATTGAATTGCCACGATCTTTCTTTGTTAGAAGACTCATCTCTGACTTGAAAGGCCTTTTCCTCCTTCTTTTCACTGGATCTGTTGAGCCTTTCCTCATGAGCTTGCAAGGACCCCATCAACTCATCAAAGGTGTAGGTAGCCATGTCCTTTGACTCTTCTATAACAGCCACTACATGATCAAACTACTTGGTAAGGCTTCTCAAAACCTTCCCAACTACATGCTCATTGCTCATGGTCTCTCCATAGGACTTCATCTTCTGCACCACTCCAGTCACTCGTGACAAATAATCTTGCACAAATTCTTTGTCTTTCATAAGAGAGGTCTCAAACTCTCTTCTCAAGGACTGCAACCTTATTGTGATAACTTTCTTATCTCCTAAATACTCTTGCTTTAGAGTATTCCAGGCTTCATGTGATGTTGTGGCTGATGCAATCCTCAGAAAGATCTCATCATCTAAGGCTTGTTGAATCATGAACAAGGCCTTTGAGTCTTTCTTTCTTTTCTCTCTAAGCTGTTGATCCGGCTCTTCTGTCTCAACCTCCTCGTAGCCACTTTCTATGAGTCCCCACAACTCTTGAGACTTGAATAGAGTCTTCATCTTCAAGCTCCAGAAGTGATAATTCACTCCTTTGAAAATAGGCAATTGGGACACCCTATTGTTGCCTCCTCCATTGTTCTGCATCTTGAACAATGATCTCTCTTAACCCGTGTTTCCCTTGGTGATTTGTTCTCACTCGTTGCTCTCTAATCCCTGGATACGAACCCGGAGAATCTTACACGCTCTGATACCAATTTATTGGCAAGAACAGAGGAAATCAAAGAGAGAAAGACAGAAAAGAGAGTTTCAGAGAGAATGAATTCTGCTGTCATTCATTACTAAAAGATAGAAGCACTAAACAAGGTTTTAACTAAGATAAGAAATAACTAACTGCTTCCACTATCCATGACTAACATAATGCCTAATGATAGTGGATTAAATTAAAACCAAATTAAGCAACCATAAGCTAGAAACTAGGAACTGCATTTGACTAGTTCTTCCTTGACTTCTCCTTCTCCTGAACACTTGCTACGCTGAGTGTTGAATCACATTTCAACATAGGAGGCTCATGAGCAGCAGAGTACAGGTTAGAGAAGTGTTGAATAGCCATACTCTGCAAAGAAGAAGGATTCGAGACCCACTCCCCTATAGAATTTTTTAGTGATAGAACTTTGTTAGATTTTCGACGTGTAAGATTATGAGAATCCCCTTGGGGTTGCCTTTCTATTAATGTGATATATATATAGGGGATTAAATAGGATCCTAACAACTATACAAAAGATAGAGTAAATCAAGGAATTAGTAAACAAGAAATACATAATTCTCGTAGCCCCCCGCAGTTTATACTGGAAGTTTCTGAATGTGTAAACTATTTCTGAATTCCTTGAATAGACATGTAGGCAACCCTTTTGTGAAGATATTTGCATATTGATTTTGAGTAGGAACATGAAGAACTCGACACTCTCCAAGAGCAACTTTGTCTCGAACAAAGTGAAGATCAATTTCGATATGCTTCGTTCTTTAATGTTGGACCGGGTTTGAGGACATGTAGACAGCACTGATGTTGTCACAATAGACAATCGTTGCTTTGGATATGGGAGAGGAGTTGTCGTAGCCAGCAAGACTCGGTCACTGTATTTTCTACGCCTCTATATTCTGCCTCGGCACTTGATCGAGAAACCGTTTACTGACGTTTAGATGACCATGAGATTAAATTGTCACCCATAAATACACAGTATCCCGACGTTAATTTTCTGGTGTCTGGACACCCAACCCAATCTGCATCGGAATAGGCCGTCAATCTATCCAGTTTGCTCGCAGAGAGGAGCAACCCGTGATCTACAGTTCCTCAGAGATAACGAAGTATCCTTTTCATGGCAGTAAAGTGATTTTGACGTGGGTCATGCATGAAAAGACATACTTGTTGGACAACATACTGTATATCTGGTCGGGTAAACGTCAGATACTGAAGGGCACCCGCAAGGCTGCGATAGAGGGTGGGGTTTTCAAACTGAGACCCATCATTTTTGCTGATTTTAGATGCTGTATCTACTGGAGTGCTGCTCGATTTACAATTTAACATGCCTGCTCTTTCCAGTATCTCCAAAACATACTTCTGCTGACTCAAAAACAGACTTGTTTCTCGATTTTGGACAGTGATGCCGAGAAAGTAGTGAAGCGGTCCGAGATCGGTCATAGAGAATGCACTGTGCAGTTCAGTGATGATGCGATCTAAGACATTTTTGGAGGATGATGTTGACGGGGCTAAAGATGCATAAGCAAATGTCGTTGATTAGCCTTATTAAAATAAATTATCCTAACAAACCTACTAAACAAAGTATAGCAGACAAGTGAGGGTCGAATCCCACAGAGAAGGTATGATGTAATATGCAATCGTGAATGACAAGTAACAAACAACTGGGGGTTTTGTAGTCAAGAGAACGAAGCAAACAAGCATGCAAATTGAGTAAAATCGAGAGAATAATATGAGGGAATATTAGAGCGAAATCCACAGTACAAAGATAGAGTTTGATCCCTGAAATCTATTCAATCCAAGTTCAATTATTTATCCTTATAGTCGTTCCCACCTTAATCGTAAGTACTATTGATTCTCACAGTTGTCAATAGACTTATCACTATGCCAATGATAAAGTACAATTGATTCTCACAGTTGTCAGCGTACTTTAGCACCAACACAGCAATAGCGATGCACACAAGGATTTAGGATACATGCAAGTAGAAAGACGTACAAGTACTCACTCCCCTACTTAACATGCAATTGATTCTCACACACAAGTGTACGCTCGGAACCCCTATACGCACAAACGTGTTTGCCACTAGATATGCACTCGGAACCCCTATATGCAATCCTAGCAATTGATAACAAGCATTCAACCTAGGCGATCAGGCTAAGAAGAACAACTAGAAATCGTAGACGTGGTAAGCAAGATAATCAATCCAACAATTATAAGGATAAGAACAAGGAATAGAAATCTCACAAACACATCAAAGTACTGCTTCAATCGTCTAACAGAACAAAGGAAAGTTAGTTCTCCATCAAAGGGGATGAAAAACTATAATATGAAAATAACGATCAAAAGTATTTCGATAACAAGATGTGTCTAAGTGTTCGCAGACTGGCTTGGAGGCTGTGGAACATTAGGTTAAATAGAGTTAACCTAAAGCCCCAGATCACAAAACCAATCCAAAAGGAAACAAATAAAATAACAAAGTCTGAAATAGAAATAAAAGGAAATAAATATAATCTGGCGCGAGGCAATAAACACGTCCACCGCGGGGCGGTAAAGATCCACCGCGGGGCTTCTGCTCTCCACCGCTGGGCGGTGGCCTCCTCTCACGCGGGGTTTCATCATCATTGGGAGTCATCACCGCGTGGCGTCACTGCTAACGCGGGGCGGTGAACTCCAGACTTCAACTCTCATCTTCTTCTCTTCTCCAGCTGCTCTCCAAATACTAGCAAGTGTTGGTAGCCTTCTCTATAGATGTTCCAGCAGCTCCATCTCCATCTCTAAGCTCCAACTAAGCTGCCAATCCTTGGATTTCTTCACTTCTCTCCATAATATCTGGATCGCAGACTTAGCACTAAAACAACTCCAAAACTCCTCCAAATCATGCTAATAGATGCTAGAAAAAGTGTATGAAATAACACCTATCAAATTCCCCCATACTTAGACCTTTACTCGTCCCGAGTAATCTAAAGAAAAGCTCACCCTCTCAATCAATACCAAGGACTCAGGAAGTACAAGAAAACGTGACTCCAACAACTACAACACATCAACAAAATGCCCAAAACAACCAAAACAAGTGATGCAAGAACAATCTAACCTAACTCCCGTCTATCTCCTTATCGCTCCATGAGTGGCCTACCCGACAATCCTTCTATGTCACCCTTCTTATGATGCCTCACCGAAAGATAAGAGAAATCCTAAAATCACTCTTCTTCTTTTTCACTCATTTTGCCAAGGCGCCCTTTCGGGTTTTCACCAAGCACTCATTTCATTTTCCAATAGACGTTCTCACATAAGCTCGCATCACTCTAGTCCAATTTTGCCCTGGTCTAATACCAGCTGGACTACTTGCTTTTTACCTGAACCGCCCTTTTGGGTTTTCAGTCCATCCCAGGATTTTGATTGCCTTTTTACTTTTTTTTTTTTTTTCGAAAACAGAATCAACACTGCAGAAAACGAATGCAGAAATAAGTTATGTACACTAGCTAGCAAGAATAGCAAGTCTATATCCCTCCCCCACACTTAAACCGAACATTGTCCTCAATGTGAAAAGAGAACGTCAAATGATAGGGGAAGAGAGAAATAAACTCACTGTGGACCAGAAGGTGGTGGCGGGTACATCCCAAAGTAGTCCTGCAGATGAGTGTCTATAGTTTCCAGACGCTCATCTATCTCATCGTGAAGCTGGGTCTGCCAAGTTTGCAGACCGGTCTCTACTCTGGAAGTCCACTGATCATGGCGCGTAGAGAAGTTATCCCATCTAGCGTACATCTCCTGCCATGGTGCGACATGTCCGTACACAGATGAGGACTCCTCAAACTGTGAAGCACTGGGGTCGTCCCCCTCCTCGCGATCAGCAGCAGCATATCCACCACTAGGGCCCTCTCCATATGGACCCGAAGAAACAACGACAGCGGCATCAACAGCAGGCGTCTGGCCATCGCTATCAATCCACCAGCCCGCGTATGAAGGCGAGTAAGTGAACTCTCGCGGAACACTCAAAATATGGCCCTCGTAAGCCGTCCAAGCCACATCACCATCTTGCCCCAGCGGCTTCACCATAGAGCACACCCTCATATGTGCGGCATCATATAAAACGCAGGGAACTGGCCGAGCAATCCGATCGCAATCAATCACATCAGCGCAGATGAGAGTAATCAAGCTACCCCCACAAATATCTCTAGGCTCGCCCTCACGAATCCTCCGCAGGGAACTCAGGAAAAGAGTTGCCCAACACGGAGTAAGCTCAACCGTTCCCAGGATGCTAAAAAACCACTAGAAGTCCTTCATGGGCACCTTCCCATCGTCAACATGGCCAAATAAATCTCTCATCAACACCTTGTGGATCAACCGCAGACACGGGTTCACCAACTTCGAATTCACCTCATGCCCCGTCTTGAAAGTCCTCCTAGTAGCAGCCCGCCAGAAAGCAAACATCTCGTCCTCCTGAAGCCCATTCGACCATCCAGGGGTCGGTTTCTTCGTAATGCCCAGGGCCTCGTGGATCGCCCTCCTCGACAGAGAATGCTCACGTCCATTGTAGGAGAACGCGATCCTGCACAGAAAGCTATCATCACCCTCCTCGCGGTTGAACCACCAGAATGAAGAAATGAACTGGAAGCATAGCTCAGCATACGCGGGGGCTGCCTTGCCCAGAAATCCTCCCAGCCCACACTGCGTTAGGCACATCGTCACACACGCGAGCATTCCCATCTGCTCCAGAGTCGGCGTGTGGAAAAATTTAGAAGGCACCACCTTTCTCCCCTTCACAATATCGTACAGCTCACTCTCATCCCTACTCGTCGACGCCTTCTTCTTGCCTTTAGGAGCCATAAGTGAAGAATTGAAATGCTCAAATCAGAAGACATCAAAGAATACTCACAATCAAGCAAACACAGGTTCTGCAGAGACTCAACGCGGGGCGGTAGCGTCGCGGCGAGAAACTGACAATAGGTCACCGGGTCGCGGTGAGGTCGGCGCGGGGCGGTAGCAACAGAGACGCGAAGAGGTGGCAGCGCGAGGCAGAGCTAAAGCGAGGCGAGACAACAGCGGTGCGGTGGGGGTTGTGTTTGGGCTGGGCTGTGAGGCTAGACTCCAAATTGGGGTATAGGGGCTAGGAAATGCTCAAGGTCGAGAGGGGATTCAGGGAGAGTGAATGGAAAATAGGAGAAGGAGAATTGAGGGGGGGCGGTGGAAATTTTATGTGGGGCTAGGTCAAGGTAGGGTAAGGTGAAAAGAAAGGGTTGATGGGCCGGTCATGTACCATGGCCCATATGAGAAATCTTGGCCCAAAAATGAGGTCCAATCCGTCAAAACCGTAGTAACCACTTAAGAAATAAGCTTTTACTCACCCGTTTAAGGTTTTTTCGGGGCCCATTATTCTTGTTTTTTTTTTTTTTAAAAAGAAGAAGTTGAGAATCGATACCTGACCGTCACCGTGGGGCGGCAGCTCCACCGCGAGGCGGTAGGAAAGTGCCGCGGGGCGGTGAGAAAGGCTGGGCACTTCATGTCTTCTCGGGTTTACTTTCGTACCTGAAATGTGAGTAACAGGCGAACGAAACAAAGCAAAATAAACTACGAAAATAATCTAATAAAAAGAAAAAGAGATCAAAGAAATACAAACACGGGTTGCCTCCCGGACAGCGCCTTGGTTATCGTCGTCGGCTCGACGTATTGCAGATCAACTACCATTTTGGGTAGGATTCTTTCGGAATCCTCCAACTTGTCTCTTCCTGGTGAGACCTCTCATGGAAAGGTTTGAACCTTAGACCATGGTCTTTCTTCGCCACCCACTCCATATGCATTCTCTTCGGAGTGTCGCCCCCATACTTAGAACGATGCGGGGGCCGATATGGCTCAACCTGAACATGCTGCACATCACTAGATAAAGGCTTGCAACCTTGTGTGGTTAGTGCAGGGGGGTAAGTGCCCAAAGTAGAGGAATCTCCTATATCAGTTAATAAGACATCATCCACAGGCAAATCATGAAAATCATGCAACTCAATGGGTCCATCACTAGTGGAACACTCAACTACGGCCTCTACTGCATCAATCTTAACATTATCATGCATAGAATCATTAAAGTCATTAATGCAGAGAGGAGGAGGAGACTTAATGGAATTAGCTTTATGAATATCATGCTGAAAAATTATTCCATCAAACTCCATAGTCAGGGTACCACTATCAACATCTATCTTAGTCATGGAAGTCTTCATAAAAGGTCGCCCTAGCATAACGGGGGCAACTTGCTCATCATAATCCATATCCATAACAAAGAAATCAGCAGGAAACATCAAAGGACCTATCCTAACAAGGACATCTTCTACAACACCCTTAGGGGGTACACATGATCCATCAGCAAGTTGTATCACAATACTAGACTCACGCAAGGGTCCTAATTCCAATTTCTCAAGTAAAGAATAGGGTAAAACATTAATTGAGGCACCCAAATCAAGTAGGGCCTTTTCAAAAACATGCTCACCTATAGTAATAGGAATAGTAAACGTACCTGGATCCTTGCACTTCGCAGGTAGACGCTTCTGAACCACAGCTGACACTTGTTCGCCCACTGGACTCTTCTTCTGAGTCTTCTGCCTTTGAGCTTTCTTCACCGTGCAGAGCTCCTTTAAGAACTTGGCATATCGCGGGATAGCCTTGATAAGCTTCAGCAGGGGAATGTTCACCTCACAGTTCTGGAACGTGTCGAACAGGTCTCTGTCATCGACAACTCTTTTAGCCTTTAGCGCCTCTGGAAAAGGTGCTGGGGGCTTCTCTGAACGTAGGGGAGGAAACACTGGACGAACGTAGGTATCAACATAGACATCGTCAGTAGGAACAAATTTCTGAGGAGCAACTCGCGGTGAGCCCACCGCGGGGCGTAAATCGTCACCGCGGGGCGGTGGGGTCGCGTTGACATTACTGGGCATAGGCACTGGGTCGCGGCGGGAATTGCCGCGGGGCGGTGCGGTGAGTTCCTTTTTCTCGGAAATTTCTTTCTCCTCTTCAGCAATAGGAGACATAACTTCTTTACCACTTCTCAGCGTGATAGCACTCACGTTCTCTCTGGGATTCACAGTGGTCTAGGACGGAAAGGAGTTTGAGGTCCTCTGGTTGATTTTAGTCACCTCGTCGGCTAACTGGCCAATCTGCCTCTCTATATTCTTGATACTCGACTCAGTAGCCTGCACATGCGTAGCAAAGTGCTGAGTCAAGGTCTTCAGCATATCCTCAGTAGAGGCTCCAGAAGTTTGGCCTTGGGGCCTCTGTTGGTACTGAGCTCGTTACTGGTACTGTTGTTGCTGAGCCGGCTGATATTGCTGTTGTGTCGGCTGCTGACCACCTTGAGGGTCACTCCATCTAAATCCTGGATGGTCACGCCCTCTCTGGTTGTAATTGGGCTGGCCACCATACTGTTGTCTAGGGGCTCCATAGCCTCCTACAACATTAACTTCAGCAACACCATCCTCTTGCAGCTGAGGACATGTATCTGTGTGGTGGGCCTGGCTAGGACAAAGGCCACACGGTCTGGCTTGTTAATGAGCATTCTGATTCGCCATCTTCATGACTATCTCCTTCAACTCGGCTAACTCAGATAATATCGGACTCGGTCCTGCAGGGGTCGCAGCATTGACCGCCTTTCTTTGGTAAGTTTTTCCAAAGTTCCGGGTGCTTTCACTAATCTCTTGGATTCGGTCCATGGCTTCCTTCGGTGTCAGATTCAGAATACTACCACCGCATGCAGCATCGACCATTCTCCTCTCTTGGTCCTGTAGACCGTTGTGTAAATAAAGGACAAGATCCTGCTGGGCGTATCCATGGAATGGACAGCTGGAGCAGAGCCTCTTGAACCTCTCTAAATAATCATACAGTGTCTCATCACAAGCCTGCTCAATGTTGGCAATTGCCTTCTTCAAAGCATTCGCCTTCTTCGTTGGAAAATACTTATCCAGGAACGCCTTGTGCAATTTCGCCCATGTATCTATGGTTCCTGGTGGCAAGTGATAGTACCAGTCGCTCGCATTGTCGAGTAAAGAAAAGCCAAAAGCTCTCATCTTGAACTGCTCTTCAGTCATGTTCCTGGGCTTCATCGTCATACAGACATTGTAGAACTTGCCCAGGTGAGAAATCGGATCCTCTCCACTCAGACCGTGGAACTTAGGCAGGTAGTTAACAATTCCAGTCTTCAATTCGAAGTTCACCCCTTGATCCAACGCAGGGATGATCACAGCTAGGGGTTCAGCCCTAATATTCGGTGTCGTAAGCTCTCGTAGAGTTCCGTTTCCAGCCATAGCAGCAGCTGGGATAGTAGCAACTTCAGCGGTTTCAGTCTCAACGTTCTCGGTCGTGTCAGTCTCAGCGGCCAACACAGTCTCAATCTCGGCTTCTTCCCTTCGATCGCGCAGACGTCCAAGGAACGATCTTTCAATCTCTGGATCAAAAGCTAAGAGTGGGGAGTCAGTAGCACGGGTATCGACCATAAGATAGGTCTCCACCCAAAAATCAAACACGAAAACACACAACAAACAAAAACCTTCCCCGGCAACGGCGACAAATTTGACGGGGCTAAAGATGCATAAGCAAATGTCGTTGATTAGCCTTATCAAAATAAATTATCCTAACAAACCTACTAAACAAAGTATAGCAGACAAGTGAGGGTCGAATCCCACAGAGAAGGTATGATGTAATATGCAATCGTGAATGACAAGTAACAAACAACTGGGGGTTTTGTAGTCAAGAGAACGAAGCAAACAAGCATGCAAATTGAGTAAAATCGAGAGAATAATATGAGGGAATATTAGAGCGAAATCCACAGTACAAAGATAGAGTTTGATCCCTGAAATCTATTCAATCCAAGTTCAATTATTTATCCTTATAGTCGTTCCCACCTTAATCGTAAGTACTATTGATTCTCACAGTTGTCAATAGACTTATCACTATGCCAATGATAAAGTACAACTGATTCTCACAGTTGTCAGCATACTTTAGCACCAACACAGCAATAGCGATGCACACAAGGATTTAGGATACATGCAAGTAGAAAGACGTACAAGTACTCACTCCCCTACTTAACATGCAATTGATTCTCACACACAAGTGTACGCTCGGAACCCCTATACGCACAAACGTGTTTGCCACTAGATATGCACTCGGAACCCCTATATGCAATCCTAGCAATTGATAACAAGCATTCAACCTAGGTGATCAGGCTAAGAAGAACAACTAGAAATCGTAGACGTGGTAAGCAAGAGAATCAATCCAACAATTATAAGGATAAGAACAAGGAATAGAAATCTCACAAACACATCAAAGTACTGCTTCAATCGTCTAACAGAACAAAGGAAAGTTAGTTCTCCATCAAAGGGGATGAAAAACTATAATATGAAAATAACGATCAAAAGTATTTCGATAACAAGATGTGTCTAAGTGTTCGCAGACTGGCTTAGAGGCTGTGGAACATTAGGTTAAATAGAGTTAACCTAAAGCCCCAGATCACAAAACCAATCCAAAAGGAAACAAATAAAATAACAAAGTCTGAAATAGAAATAAAAGGAAATAAATATAATCTAGCGCGAGGCAATAAACACGTCCACTGCGGGGCGGTAAAGATCCACCGCGGGGCTTCTGCTCTCCACCGCTGGGCGGTGGCCTCCTCTCACGCGGGGTTTCATCATCACTGGGAGTCATCACCGCGGGGCGTCACTGCTAACGCGGGGCGGTGAACTCCAGACTTCAACTCTCATCTTCTTCTCTTCTCCAGCTGCTCTCCAAATACTAGCAAGTGTTGGTAGCCTTCTCCATAGATGTTCCAGCAGCTCCATCTCCATCTCTAAGCTCCAACTAAGCTGCCAATCCTTGGATTTCTTCACTTCTCTCCATAATATCTAGATCGCAGACTTATCACTAAAACAACTCCAAAACTCCTCCAAATCATGCTAATAGATGCTAGAAAAGGTGTATGAAATAACACCTATCAGATGTCAGTATAATATCGTCCACATACAAGAGCAAGAAGGTCGTGTGGGGACCCTGGATGAACACAAACAAGGATGTATCTGATCTGCAATGACGGAATCCGAGCCTGACAATAGCTGTAGCAAATTTTTGATACCAAGCGCGGGGCGCTTGCTTCCGAATTTTTTTCCAAAGTAGGCGTTTTTTCCAAACTTATTCCGGATGTAGGCATGGAAGGAAACTTATTACGAGAATAGGCTGGCTGTTGAAGGGTCAGAGTAAGTCGCTGTGCAGACCAGCGACTCACCTGAAGAAACACTCTAAACGATACAACGACTCAAACCGAAGCGAGATGTGTTTAATTTTTTTTTTAAAAAGGGAGAATCGCTGGCTCAAATAGCGACTTATGTATAATAAAAAAAATTAACAAAAATAATATTAACACATACATAAATTTTTGTTAAAAAAAAATTATACATAAGTCGCTGTTTGAAACAGCGACTTATATATAATAATTTTTTTTTAACAAAAATAATATTAAATAAAAAATTGTTTTTTTTTTAAAATTATACATAAGTCGTTGTTTGAAACAACGACTTATGTATATATATATTTTTTTTAACAAAAATAATATTAACACATTCTAATAATTTGTGTTAAAAAAAAAGTTATACATAAGTCGTTGTTTCAAACATCAACTTATGTATAATAATTTATAAAAAAAATTCCCATTTGTTAAATCACCGATATCAAATAAAAAAAGGGTAAAGTCGCGGTTTGAGCCAACGATTCTTCCTTTAAAAAAATAAAAATAAACACTTCGCTTCGGCTTGAATCATTGTATCGTTTAGAGTGTTTCTTCAGGTGAGTCGCTGGTCTGCACATCGACTTACTCCGACCCTTCAACAGCTAGCCTATTCTCGTAATAAGTTTTCTTCCATGCCTACATCCGTAATAAGTTTGGGGAAAATGCCTACTTTGGAAAAAAATTCCTTGCTTCAATCCATATAGTGCCTTTTTCATCCTGCATACATAATCTGGATGCCTTGAATCAACAAATCCCGGAGGCTGTTGGCAATAAACTATCTCCGTGAGCTCATCGTGTAAGAACGCATTTTTGACGTCAAGTTGGTGGATGGGCCACGACCGTGAGAGAGCGAGGACCAACACTGTTTGGATCGTTGTCGGCTTGACAACGGGACTGAACGTCTCGTCAAAGTCGATTCCAGGCTATTATGAGTAACCTCTTGCGACCCAACGCGCCTTGTACCTTGCCAAAGATCCATCGAAGCAGAGTTTGTGCCGAAACAACCATTTTCCTGAGACAACATTGACACATGGTGGACGAGGGACAAGCTCCCAAGTTCTGTTTTTAAGCAAAGCATTGAATTCCTCTTGCATTGCTGCAAGCCATTGTGGGTCGTTGATGGCTGTTTTGTAGCTTTTGGGAAGAGGAAGGATATTTGTGGTGCTTAGGAGATTGTATTTGGGATTGGGTTTGGTTATTCCGACCTTTGCTCGAGTCACCATATTGTGAGAGTTGTGATCTAGAGGAGGTGGTGGGTCAGGGACTTGATTTGGTGCATTGTTTTCGGTTGTAGAGAAGTAGTGGGTAGAGATATGGGCGTATTGAGAGGAACAGGATGTTGTTGGGGGTTGTTTTGATTTGGTGATGGGGGTTGGTCAGTTGGGGGAGATATATGAGGAGGTGGGGCCAGATCGGTTGGGTTATTGGGCATGGGATTGGGTTGCGTTGTTGGGTAGATAGGATTTTCCATAATTAGTTTTAGGAAATCATAATCTGCAGATTTTGTGGGATAAGATTTGGTAAAAGGGAAATCTTGTTCATCAAATATTACGTGTCTAGAAATAATTATTTTGTTTGAATTTAAATCCAGACACCTGTATCCACTATGACTTTGGGGGTACCCTAAGAACACACACTGAACCGACCGGCTGCTAATTTATGTTGCATGACCGAACTGAGGTTGGGGTAGCAAGTGCAGCCGAAGACACGAAGGTGATCGTATCGTGGGACTTGACCGTACAAGGACTCGAATGGGGTTCGGTTTTTGGTACTTTTTGTGGGCAAACGGTTCAGCAAATAGACAGCGGTTTGGAGTGCTTTGACCCAATATTTTGGTGGCATTTGGGATTGAAAGAGAAGGGTTCAAACAATGTTGTTAATGGACCTGATAATTCTCTCAGCTTTACCATTTTCTTGGGATGTGTGTGGGCATGAAAATCTGAATTGAATTCCATGTTTAGCAAAGAAAGTATGAAATTGGGCATTGTTGAACTCTCTGTCGTTATCACATTGGAGGTTTTTAATGGAGAATTGGAATTGATTTTTTATTAGATTATGGAAGGAGGTGAAGTGTTGAAAAACCTCGGATTTGTGTTTTAATGGAAAGACCCAAACATAGTGTGTAAAATTGTCTAAGAGAACAAGGTAGTATTTGAAACCCGATATACTAGAAATAAGAGATTGCCACAGATCACAATGAATAATATCAAATGGTGCATAGGTTTTTGACTTAGACTCATAGAAAGGTAAACAGACATGTTTTCCTAATTGACATGCCCTGGAGAGATGAACATCATCCTGCTTATTACAAATAATTTTGCTAGAAGATTCTAATTGACGAAAGACTGGAAGACCGGGATGACCAAGACGTTGATGCCATAGCTGGGTCGACGCTTTTATTTGAGTCGTGAGGGCTGTGGGACTACTCGTGTGGCTTGACTCGTGAAATGGGTACAAGTCACCTTGACTATTGCACCGGTGGATCTCTCTCTTGGTTGGGTAATCCTTCACAGAAAAGCCAAAAGGATCAAACTCAACAGAACAATTATTTTCAGTTGTAAATTGACGAACATATATGAGGTTTTTGATTATATTCGGGGTAACGAGGACAAGAGGCAGGTGGAGGGGTCTGCTGGCTATTTGTAACTGATGTTGGCCTTGGGTGTGGATGTTGATTTTCGATCCATTTCCCACAGCAACTTTAGAGGAAGTAATTCTAGGATTAAAAACAGTCTGGAGAATACCTGTGTTCGTCGCCATATGAGAAGAGGCGCCCGAGTCCATGTACCAATTGTTATATGTTGGTGGACGAATGGACATGTTATCCATAGCATTGATGAGAGCAGAGGGATATTTTGTTGTCGCAGAAAAGGTTTTCAATAGCAACCCATATGGTGTGAGCGGAAGCATCAGACTTCATGACGATGTCAAAGATGTCCATGGATATGGATCCGTAGATCTAGGAGAGGACTGTGAAGTCAAGTTATCTCCATTTAGAATCAAGAGGTGTGGGTGGGGCAGTTCCATCAATGTGGGTTGTGAGGTCGAATTTCCCAACTGTGACGATAAATAATTCACGCCACTTATTTAGTTGGAGAAAGTTAGGTCGAGGGTGATGGGAACATGAGTTTTGATTGAGGCTACATGGAAGGCATGATTTGTGGGAGGGTGAGACGCAGAGGAAGACGAAGTAGTGGTCGGTGGCGTGTTGCCAGATTGCTGATGTAGATCGGCGTTGTCAACCATGGGAGAAAGAGGAACATATTTTTGTGAGAGAGAGATTTGTTTGGGATTTTACTGGCTGCTGATACCATGTAAGATTATGAGAATTCCCTTGGGGTTGCCTTTCTATTAATGTGATATATATATAGGGGATTACATAGGGAGGGCCGTTCAGATGATATTGGTCCTGAAGATAAACACTAAGATCAAATCTCTACCGTAGGATGGAGCTTCAGACGGTCCAGATTGAAGGAAAAGAAAAAAAAAGCAAGCCAACCTGTGTATAAAGGACGCGGTGGCAATTTTGCAATTTCACTTAAAATTTAAACGCTATTACACATTTGCCCCTCCCCTGTAAAACCCCAAAAAACGAGGAGAGAGAATAGTACGGAGAACCAAAACTGGAGAGGGAGAAGTAGTTTCTAGAGGCCGATTTCGTGGTTGACGACTTATTGTTCGGATTGAGCTTCCTGGTGAGGAGGTCTCCGACGCCGGAGTCATCCTCGGCGATGGAGCTGGGACGAGAGGAGTCGTAGGTAGCATCGATTCCGGCGGCGAGGAGAGCTAGGTCGGAGGCGAAGGAGGAGGAGTCGGTGGAGGATGTAGAGCCAATGGAGTCGCGGGAGGCGGTGACAGAGGAAAAGGTGGAGGAGGATGAGATGAGGAGTGTACGGACCATGTAGATCCGAGAGGAGAGGTGGAGAGGGAGGAGCTGGCCTTTGTAGAAGAGCTCGTCGGCGGGGCAGAGGGCGGCGAAGGATTTCCGGGGGGAGACGACGATGGTGAACTCGAAGTCCAACGAGGAAGAGGAGGAGAAAGAATGGATGGGAGAAGACGGTAAAGATCTGTAAGTTAGGGTTTTTGAGCCTTTTAAGTTTCTACTCTGATTCAAGCATGAACGCTGGAGGAGAAAGTGATGAGCTTGCAGAAATTCAAACTCTCAGTTGGTGGAGCTGTCATCAACGCAGACAATGCAAGCCAGAAATTCAAACTCGGAGTGGTGCTGGCTACTCAGCATTTCGGGAGTCCGCTTACTGCAGTGCCCTCTGTAGTGTCTGGCGTTTCCACTCAATCATCGGTAGCACAATGGTGTGGCACTGGAGGCGTTCGGCACCCAAAGGCCATGAGAATGTTGGATCATGATAATGTTTTCCGAGTGTTGTGTTCTTCAGAGGATAGATTTCTGGAATTTCTTCCCTGTGCTTGCTTTTGAGTCTTTGACATATGGCGTAGTGCTTCTTTATTTGTGTTCTTTCTTGACAGGATGAAGTGATATTTTTTATCCAATAAAAGATGGGTTCTGATTGCTCTTGGGATTTTGCTGTTACAAGTTTGACCTTGATTTCTGTTCAATATGATTACGTGCTAATGTAACTGTAGTTAAAAGATTTTCAAACTGCTAGTACTCATCTGAAACACTCTCTCTAATGATGTTAACACACACTCATACACTGCATCTCCATAATGGAGTACTACAATGCCTTTTGTAATGGTTTATGAGTTTTATCTTATAGGCTGAAATTAATGAACCTACAAGAAAAAACTCTTGAACCTACAAGTGTAAACTCATAAACCTGTAAGTGTAAACTCATGAACCTGTAATATAAAATTCATGAACCTGATAAACTCATAAACTTACAAGATAAAATTCATGAACATGCAAAAAAACTTAATGAACCTGTAAGAAAAAACTCTTGAACCTACAAGTGTAAACTCATGAACCTGCAAGTGTAAATTCATGAACCTGCATTATAAATTCATGAACTTGGTAAACTGCAAGAGTAAACTCATGAACACGCATGATAAATTTATGGACCTGCAAAAAATGTTATCAACTTGCAAAAAAATTTATGATCCTACAAGAATAAATTCATGAACCTGCAAGAGTTTACTCATGAACCTGCAAGACAAAACTCATGAACCTGCAATATATCACAAGTTCCTGATTCCTGAGTCGGATGTCAGCCATCGCCCATGCCTTGTTTACTCCCGGTGATATCAAGTGCCTTGATTTATTTTCATTTTGATTGGGAAATTGCTATATGATTGATTTCTCTTAGATTCGTCTGCTTTTTATTCATGTTTATTTTTGCTTACGGTGGATGCCGTTAAATCATACAATGTGATCTTACACTACTACTAAGATGCGAGATTGTAATTTTCTCTAGGTGGTCTAAACCATCTCCTAGTGTGACGAAGGTGAACTGCGATGCTGTAGGTTCATTTGTTTTCACTTGTAGGTTCACGAGTTTGTATTTGCAGGTTCATCTATTTTCACTTGTAGGTTCATGATTTTTAACTTGTAGGTTCACGAGTTTGTATTTGCAGGTTCATGAGTTTTAACTTGTAGGTTCATGAGTTTGCACTTGTAGGTGCCCGAGTTGTCTTACAAGTTCATGAGATTTTTCTTACAGATTCATGAGTTTTCTTTTGTAGGTTCATGAGTTTTCACTTGAAGGTTCATGATTGTAGGTTCACGAGTTTGTAGGTTCATGCGTTTTAAGTCGCAGGTTTATGCGTTTTAACTTACAGGTTCATGAGTTTTGTCTTACATGCTCATGAGATTTTTCCCACAAGGTCATGAGATTTTTGCCACAAGGTCATGAATTTTAACTTGTAGGTTCACGAGTTTGTATTTGCAAGTTCATCTGTTTTCACTTGTAGGTTCATGAATTTTAACTTGTCGGTTCACGAGTTTGTATTTGCAGGTTCATCTGTTTTCACTTGTAGGTTCATGAGTTTGCACTTGTGGGTTCATGAGTTGTCTTACAAGTTCATGAGATTTTTCTTACAGGTTCATGAGTTTTCATTTGTAGGTTCATGAGTTTTTACTTGAAGGTTTATGAGTTTTCACTTGAAGGTTCATGAGTTTTTCACTTGAAGGTTCATGATTGTAGGTTGACGAATCAAATGGTACAAACTTGGAACTTCACTCCTTTTAGCTCCTGCTAAGCATTTCATGTTCTGTAAATGAGCAATGTCTATATTTATGAGATGGTGAAATTTCAGTCATGCCTATAATTAAAGCTTGCATGGCTTGAGAATTGGTGTTGCTCTACTTTTTCAGGACAAATAACTTGTTTAATGAGTTATAAGTTGGGATGGTACAAACTCAAACGATGAGTATTAGCATGGATGATACCAACTACGGAGTAGGATTTACTTCAGATTTCAATTACAAACTAACCCACAACTTTACTGCTTATTATTTAATAAGTAAGATAGCATATACACTGACTAGGGAGAATTACATGTTACATAATCCAGACTCCCTAAGCACCTCTCAAGTCACCCCCTGCAAACTAGTATATTACTGTAACAAATTTGGGTGTGTTACTTTCATTTTTCCCCTTCCCCGTATATATTGATTTCTTTCCAGCTCATCCCTTTTCTACCCTAATTGCAACTAAAAATATTCATACGTTGGTCCCACCAAAGTCACAACGTTCCAATACAATCAAAACATCAGAAAAGAAAAAAAGGGGAGCAAATTGATCAAAAGACTCAGCAAAGCTCCCTGTACCAGCACACTCAGCAAAGTAATCTTGAACCCGGGATGAGGCCTCAGTCAAGATCTATTGGCGGGCTCAGATGAGGCCATATCCACATTTTTTGTGGATTTTACATGCTGATAATAGAGTCTTCCATATGATAGCATTAGCCTTAACCGACATTGTTCTAATCATGTCTTCTGCTTGCTGTAGACAGCCGGATCGACCAAGGAGATCCACCATGCATGTGTAGTGCTCTAACTTAGGATTCAAGCAATACTCTTTCACCATTAAATCAAAGAATTTCATCCCTTTATCCTTCAATCCAGAATGGCTACACGCGTAAAGCAAGCTAAAAAATGTTACCTCATTTGCCTTAAATCCTTCGTTCTCCATCTGCTTGAACAAATTGATGGCCTTCTCGCCTTGCCCGTGAAACCCATAAGCTGCTATCGTTGAGCTCCGGAGCACAATATCTGCGTCTTTACGTTCACTGAAGGCTTTTTCAGCGTCTTCCAAGCAGCCGCATCTTGAATACATGTTGATCAAAGAACTGACTGCAGAAACAACGGAATCAGCCCCGGATTTGATCACCTCAGCATGGATTTGCTGGCCTTGACCAAGGGTTGCTAGTTCCGAGCATGAGTTGATCACGCTAACAAAAGTTATCTGGTCAGGTCGAAAGCCTGCCATTTTCATCAAGTTATATTGTTCGAGAGCCCCCTCCGAGCATCCATTTTGAGCTCTCCCTGCAATTAGAGTGATGCAGGCAATCACATTATGAACTGGCATTCCTTTGATAACCCTTTCTCCATCTTCCAAACTCCTGCACCTCATGTACATGTGAGCTAATGCACTCCCAACAACTAAATTGAGCTCCAAACCGGTTTTGACCGCATAGCAATGAATCTTTCGCCCGTTGATTAAAGTTTTCAACCATGCGCATCCTATAAGCGCATTGCCTAGAACAAACTGATCAGGTGAAAATCCCAATAGATGAATCTGCAAAAGCAAACGTAAGCCTTCTTCATCCAACTCGAACTGGATCATGCATGAGACCATGGCATTCCAGGTGGCCACATTTCGCTCAGGCATTTCGTCGAACACCTTGCGGGCGCCCTCCAAGTTTCCGTTTAGGATGTAGCCATTGATCAAAATGTTACACGACATCACATTTGTTTTAGGCATTACACCAAACAGCTTCAGGGCAATGTCCATGGAGCCCATTTTCACATACATGTTCAACAGATGATTGTTGAGAAACTTGTCTGAATAGCACCCAGATGTAATGATCAAACCGTGAAGCTATTTGCCCAGAGAGATTGATTTTGTGAATATCGATCCCTAGAGGAGATGGGAAAACAGATTTGGGCACGACTATATTTCGAATCTGAAGTTCTCAAATGCTTCCTGTAAATGCCCTCTTGAGCAAAGTGTGGTAAACTGCTCTGGTACTGCAAATAAGGGTTTTGAGATAGTAGTACAGAGTGAACGATAGGTCTTTGTAGGGCTCCTGAGGATCAAAGGAGAGGAGAAAAGGAATCTCAGGAAGAATTTTAGATCTTACATCCATTGGCGAAAATCTCGAAAATTGAGTCCAGAATATGTAATTAGACACTTGAAAGTGAGAGAAGCCAAATACCTTGGACTCAGCGACAGCAATGGCGGAGGGTTGGCAAAGCGAAGAAAGAGAGGGAGCGAATTCTTCTCTCTCGCCGGTCGGTGCCGCACAGGATGCTTGCTGGTGGCTTTAGTACTCTAACGCAACGTTTTAGGTTTAGGTGAACTACGATGTTTCGTTTCTGCGAATTCTCTCTATCCTCCTCCTTCCGGCTCCATCGACTACGCCAGAGCCAAACGAGGGAGACAACAAATGAGAATCGAATGACGAAAATTCCCCTCCGTCGTGTTGTTAATGATGTAACAATGCCAGCCATTGAAGGGTGACACGTGGACGGATATAACAGATGCTCAATGCTTACCTTAATACCTATGTTCATTTGATCCTCCCTCCTAACAACTATACAAAAGATAGAGTAAATCAAGAAATTAATAAACAAGAAATACATAATTCTGATACGACGGATGATCGTCGAGATATGGTAGAATCTCGTGTTGCGATCTCCATCAATCAGAAAGTTGGCCCTTGATTTCTACCACCACAAAATCTGTTCTTGCTCCAGAATAGAAGACAACTCCAGCCACAGCCTCCTCTCTAGCTTGATAAGCCCATTAGAAGGAGCCACTGCAAGATGGCGTTGAACACCAGCAAGGCGATTCCAGCAAGTTCGTTTCCTTTTAAAGATATTCCCGAAGGTATCGATATTCCATTCGCAAAGTTTGGGAGTCAAGGAAGTAAGGGATCCCACCAGAGAATCCGAGTCACCCCAATTATTGGCTAAGAAGTCGGAAAAATTATCGTGGAGGAGCCACGCAGCCTGAAAACGAAATGGACGATTCAATAGATCCCTTGAGGGTGTTCCGACGAGTCTGATCAATAGGGGCAAATGATCCGAGTGTGGTGCCGTAAGGTGATGAACGGACGCCTCAGGGAACCGTAAGCGCCAAGACTTGTTGCACAGTGCTCTATCAAGGCGAGCGGCAATCTTGGAATTGACATCGGTACCTCTAGCCCAAGTAAATCGCGGACCCGAGAAGCCTAAATCAATTAAATCTAGATTGTCAATCCAAGTACTGAAGATTTCAGAAGCCCTTGAGTACCCCTAGAATATCGGGACCGTTCCGAGACAGACCTAGTAGCATTAAAGTCCCCCGCAAGGAGCCATGGGCTCTGGTTTGTAAGAGCAAAATCCTCGAGTTCTCTCCAAAGATGAAGTCTTGTGGCATCGTTTGGACTAGCATATATAGCAGAGAAAACCTACGGCTCTTCACCCCTTCGGGTAATCTCAATAGTAAGATGTTGTGGGTGGAGGCTAAGGGGAACCACTGTAACTTCAGCAGAGCGCCACATCAACCATATACCCCCTACGAAACCATCAGCCTCCATTCGACGACGTCCGTCAAACCCAATTTGTCTGCAAACTTCATCCGCATGAGCTCCACTGATTCTTGTTTCAACAAGAGCAATAACACGAGGATCATGAACCCGAATAAGTTCCCGCAAGAAATCTAGAACCACCCGCGCCACGAGTGTTCCAAATCAGAATGTTGAGTTCTAACATAGATAACAGATTTTTGGTTGGGTCACCATTAACCATACGAAGAGGATGGTATCTGACAGAGTCAAGTGCTTTGAGGAAGCGACCATAGGCATCAAGAAGCCTAGGAAGCATCGAGATCGTGCATAGCATGGCATGATGATCTTGTATCACCGAAGGGACGAACTCTACTACCATCTGATGCACCATAATCGGCACGTAAGGTAGCAGGGGGCCGGTCCGTAGGTTCGAGAACATCAAACTTCGTCGACTGAGTATCTGAAACTGGTCTACCTCCAACTGAGGGGGTGGTGGTTCGGTCATGGTGGGTGTTTTTCTGTTGTGAGTGTATGGTTTTGGCTACGGTGGGAATCGAGTTGGCTTCTGCTACAAGCAGTGGCGGAGCTACAGGGGGGCTGGGGGGGCGCCCGCCCCTGCTGAACTCCGGCGAGTTGCCTAGGTGAAATGCTTACCTCCGGTTAGATCTGCAACTTTGCGAACGCCATTCAGTGCGGGGCGAGGTTGAAGATGACCATAATGGTCCAAAATTGAAACGCCCAGTTTAGCTTTAATCCTTTAATGAAGTACAAAATTTAAAAGGCCCAGTTGCTAATAAAAGGCCCACTTAATTATGAAGTGTCTAGCTATACATTTCGTTAAGAGTAAAAATATAAAATCCACCTTGTAGTTTTTAATTTGAATGTACTATGTACAAACAAAGGAAAAAATTCCAAATTGAATCACACAGTTTTTTTAAGGGTCTAAAATTAATTTGTGTAAAACAGAGTCATACTATATTTATTTTGAATGGATCACATGTACACATACGAAGTTTATCGCACAAATTAGTTGAGATATTAGTTAGACATAGAAAAACTTTAGGTTTAGAAAATGACTTTTAATAATATTAATTATTACTATTGATATTAACAAAAATTATAATAGACTTTTTCCCTTTAATTTGTAGAAGATTTGTTGAGGTGGAGCAAGTTTATATTTAATTTTTTCATACATCATAATAGAAATAAGAAAATAATAAAAGTAGCTTTAGAAATTAACATCATATATAGAAGAAACATGTAAAAAAGAAGAAGAGAACACCACTTATGAACCTAAACGTTTTCTAGCTCCCCTTCCAAAGTTTTCTAGCTCCGCCACTGGCTACAGGAGCTGAAACTTGTGTCTTAGGTTTTGTCATGGAGGAGCATACGATTTCTTAGAGATATTACTACCAGAGTTACCCGCTGATATGGCATTTTGGGCTTGGGCCGAAGATAGGGTCTTGGATTGGTCATGAGCGGTCTTTGACTTCACAGGTCCTTGGTTTTGAGTAGAAGATGAATTTCCAAGGTTTGACTTGGACCCCTGCGTGGACCCCTGAATATCTCTTTGATTAGGATTTGATTTCAATTTTCCTTTTTTATCGGCATGGGATTTGGATGGGTTAATAATCTTACGGAAAAATTTATATGCACACGAAAAATCGCCTAAATACACACGAATTGGTGCGTTTAGTGTAAGCGCACAACTCCTATGCGCTTAATGTAAGCGCATAAGGGCATAATCGATAATAAAAAAAAAAGGAACATCAGATCTATGAGCTTAAAATAAGCGCATAGGAGCTGTGCGCTTACACTAAGCGCACATATGTGATGGGCAATTTTTTTTTTGCGTTAACATTACCAGTAAAACTATATAATATAATCAAATTGGATATAACTATAAAGATATAACCACTTAGGTTATATCTTATGGTTATATTCTATAGTTATATACTATAGTTATATCATATATTATCTTTTATAGTTATATACTATTGTTATATCCTATAGTTATATTCTTTAGTTATATACTATGGTTATATCATATCGTTATATCCTATAGTTGTATACTATGGTTATATCCTATATTATATTCTATAGTTATATACTATTGTTATATCCAATTTATTTATATTTTATAGTTATATACTATGGTTATATCATATATCTTATAGTTATATAACTATAAGATATAACCAAATTGGATATAACTATAAGGATATGTATAACCAAATTGAATATAACTATAAGATATAATCATAGTATATAACTATATGATATAACCATAGTATAATTTTATAGTTATATACTATGGTTATAATTTTATAGTTATAATCGTTATATCCTATAGTTATATACTATGGTTATATCATATATTATATTCTATAGTTATATACTATGGTTATATCCAATTTGGTTATATCATATCGTTATATCCTATAGTTGTATACTATGGTTATATCCTATATGATATAACTATAGTATATAACTATATGATATAACCATAGTATATATTATATGATATAACTATATTATATAACTATAGAATATAATATAGGATATAACCATAGTATACAACTATAGGATATAATGATATGATATAACCAAATTGATATAACCATAGTATATAACTATAGAATATAACTATAGGATATAACAATAGTATATAACTATAAAATATAATATATGATATAATGAGATTCTTCTATTTGTAGTGAAACAGGTAAATGGGTAGATAGGAGTATTTTAGTCTAATTTAATAAAGAATGGATTATATAAGAACAATTATGTATAAAATAAATAAGAACCATTTTGGACGGTTAGATTTGAGAGAAAGAAATGTCCATATTAGACTTTCATATATGGTTTGTTTGGACCTAGTTATATCAAAATTCACACAAAATGTATAAAGTTTCTCCCTAATGACAATTTAATATAAAGAAATTAAATTAGTACATATTTATAATTGAAACTACCATAAATAATAATATGGCTTATTTTGGATTTAATAATATACAAAATAAATAAAAATAAAAATCTATCAAATATACCAAAAATTGGTGTTTATGGATAGAGTTTCACTTTAATTCATTCATATGTATATGGCTAATTAAATCTAAAGTTATCTTCAAATAGAAATTGTCATTATTTCTAGCAAAGTATACAACTATAGGATATAACAATATGATATAACCAAATTGGATATAACCATAGTATATAACTATAGGATATAACAATAGTATATAACTATAAAATATAATATATGATATAACCATAGTATATAACTATAGAATATAACCATAAGATATAACCTAATTGGTTATATCCTTATAGTTATATCAAATTTGATTATATCATATAGTTGTACTGCTAATGTTAACGCATTTTTTTTCCTGTGCGCTTAAGTTAAGCGCATAGCCAAATGCAAAAAAAAAAAAAAATTTTTTTTTGCCCATCACATATGTGCGCTTAGTGTTAATGCACATACACAAAACCTGTACGCTTACATTAAGCGTACAGGTTTTGGGGCTATGCCCTCATGGTAATTTCTTATTCCCCTTTTGCCTATATGCGCTTAATATAAGCGCACATAACCTGTACGCTTATATTAAGCGCACACATTCGTGTGCAAATAGGCCAAAAAACGTGTGCATATAGATGGACCCTAATCTTAACAGGGGATGGGATCCCTTGAATTAAGGAATCTTCTACTTCCATATGTTGATCTGCCAAGTCAACTAAAAGATCTTCCAACGTCGCAAATCTCGATCCGGTGGGGCCTGCTGATTGTGGGTATGATTGATTCATGGACTTGTCATTGACTAGATTCGATTCTCTGGTCAACGACAGAATTTGGCCCATCGCCGTCTGATTCCCCGTGTTAGATGTCGGAGCAGCCACTGCTTCCGTCAGAATGGTTCTCGGTGTGATGGTATTCTTTGGCTTCATCCATCCACCATATTTATCCTTGGCCAATTGTTCCTCTATCTGTCTGCGCAGGGCCAAAGCACCAGATGTGCTTGAGGTTCTCGACTCCTCCAGATTCCCACACGAGTCCGAATGATGACCAACTCGCCCACAAGCAAAGCACATCATACGAAGGCCTTCATATTGGACAAGCCAAATCTTGCCGTTGAGTCGAAATTTAGCAAGCAGGGGTTTGGTGATGTCCACTTCCACACTCAAACAGACGAATTGGCCCCGTTCAACTTTAGAAGTTGGTTTATCCACACGTAGGACCTTACCAATCCTATTGCCAATGAGACGAAGAAAACGTTGATCAAAGTATTCAATGTGTAGCCACAATATGCGAATCCAGACCACCAACTTAGAAATCTTATCTTCAAGGACATTGAAGCGGGGAACCCATTTTCGGGATAGTGAGATAGTTATCCCCAAGCATCCAGGGGCCTTGAGTTAAGACATGCTCATAATCAGCCCTGTTAGCAAACCTCGCAATGTAGGTTTCATTGCCAATATCAATCAGGGAGAACCCAACTGAGAGTGCCCATTGTTTAGTTAACCTCCTTTTCAGAGTCATGTACCCAGGTCCTTTATCGAAGAGGCGAATAATGAGAGTATCTTTCCAGGGGCGCCAAAGCTCCTTCTTTTCCGCAGCCGTAAGAGCAATGTAGGGCATTTCGGGTCATCATCCTCAAGGATCACATCATCCTCGGTATCATACTATTCATCCTGGCTGAACTCCTGATATACTGGATTATCATGATGGACCGCAAAGCTTGCTCCACCTCCATTTGCGACTTTATCTTTGTAGGAGGGCTGTGGTGCTGCACCACGTTGTGCCGCTTCCAGAGGAGTAGAGAAGTCATTAGGCAGGGCCTTATCACCAGTCTTCCCTGGTTCTGATAGCACACCAACACTTGCTGCATTTCGTTTTAGTTTTTTGGGACCAGATTATTATCCGGGCCACCCCTTTCCACAGGGGTGTCGATCTCCATCGGTGGCGAACGCCGATAAGAAGGGCAGGGAGAGAAGGTTGCTTGGTCTCTTTAGTATAATTATCTCCTAGTATCCTTATTAAATTGATGAATTAATAAGACTTGAAAAATGTTAGAACGTGATACATAAGAGTGATAATTTGATTCTGTTTAATGGTGTAAAAAATATTACATAAAAAAAGGTATAACATTGAATAATTAGATAAATAATTTTTGTAATGTGTGTCCATGGGTACACAATAAAAATCACATATTTAGTAATAACCTCTTTTAGTTACTAGTTTAACTTTTTTTTCTAAGGATTTACCCCTTCTACTTTAGGGAATATTTTGATTTTTTTTTCCAAATTTGAACTATTAACTAGCATATGTCCCCGTGCCCTGCACGGGTCTGGTTAATTGTTGGAACGACGATGTTCCCTCTAGTTTTGATGATGATAAACTCAAATGCTTTTGATGATTTTTAGTGTGACTATGAGTTTCAGGAAACGATGAAAAGGAATGATGAAAACCAGTGAAGAGTCAAAACAGAGAAGCAAAGGAACAGAGAAGCCAACAATGACAAAAACAACACGCTGGAACGAAAGAAAAGAAGAGACGCGTGATGTTGAACATAACAGAAAAGGGAACAGCGCAAGGAACGAAGGACGCGCGCTGGAAACCCTAAAGAGCCGCCGAATATCTGTTATGGAAAACAGATTTGGAAGTTGCAACTTGGGCCTCAAGGAAGATCTCGTAAAGAGATATTGTGGTTAGAATATGTTTAGAAAAGATTGTATAGGATTTTATTATCTTATTTTCCTTAAGTAAAATTAGGGTAAATCTGAGAGTAAACCTAGACTATATATTAGAAAGCTGCGAACTTCATTTGAGACGACCGAACACGGAACATAGAGCATCCTCAGTGAGCAGAGCATTCGGAACAAGAGAAGAGCATTCAAAAGAAGAGAAGAGTATTCGAAGGAAGAAGAAGAACACTTACAAGGGACGAGACTTTGGTGAGTTGAGTACTTGTTAGGGTTTTGTTTGTCTTAAGTATTATTAGGAACGTTACATTGAGAAGTCTAGATATCTAGGAGTAAATTAGATTGAGATAAGACTTGCTTGTTTGTAATTCCAGGATTAATAACATAAGTAGACATTCGAAATCCTACTAGGAAAACCTAGAGGTAGAGGTTTTTCTTAGTCAACTAGTTGGTTGATTAAGTTTTCCTCTCTAAGGAACTGAGTTCGTTACTCTATTTTTCTGTTACTATTTTCCGCTGCCCAAGGAACGAACTTACCGTTCCTTGATCTAACACACACGATTCAACAATTGGTATCAGAGTAGGTTTGCTCTAGATTGTGTGTTACTTATAGATTTTTCAGGTAACAATGGCTCCTAGTACCGTCGAAGTCGGTTTGAACTCCTCAAGGCCCCCTCTCTTGCTCGCTGGCCAATATCAACATTGGAAGACGCTTTTCATCAAATGGGTGCAAAGTAACGATTACCAATGCTGGTTGGTGATCTCCCTTGGTGATATTGACGTTGTCGATCTGGAGAAGAAAAAGAAATTGAAGAAATGGGATCAAGACGATCTTCAAATCATGGAGAAAAATTGCAAAGCAGCCATGCTCATCAACAACGCTCTCAATCAGCAAGATGTGCAAAAACTCCAATCTTGTGAGTCGGCTAATGCTAAATGGCTTGCCTTGGAACATATGTACATGGGAAGCAAGGATCTGCGTGAAGTTGATCGTTTCACCGCCAAGAAGGACTTCTACAACTTCAAAATGGATGACAAGGAAGATGTGAGTTCCTACCAAGCTAGATTTGAGAAGATCACAGCAAATCTTACTGCTCACTCCGTCACCGATAAGGAAATCCTCCCTGACGAGAAAATCCTCATAATCATTGATGGGCTTCCTCATCGCCATGCAATGACCAAAGCCATTCTAAAGGAGAACCCCAATACTGTCAAACTGACGTTCCATGAGGTCTTCAGCAAGATTCAGAAGTATGACAATGAAGAGAAGGCCGCAAGAAACAAGGATCCCAAAGAAAATGGAATCGCTTCGATGGTTGGAAAGGCTGTTGACAGGATTGAGAACGACCTCAATGACAATGATGGTTCCGATGACCCTGAGGTGGTGCTTCTAACCAAAGTCATGCGTTCCCTCTACAACAAAGGAAGAAACAATAGAGGAGGGAACGGTGAGACTCGTGACATCAAGGATATCACATGCTACAACTGCAATGAAAAGGGTCACTACTCTAGTTCATGCCCAAAGCCCAAGAAACCAAGCACACCTTCTGGGAACGATGAGAAGAGAGCTCTCATTGCTGTGTGGGGCAATGATGATGACTCAGATGGTGAAGATCTTGAAGCCTAGAGTGGCAAGATGTGTGCAATGGCCATCAACGACTCCTCTGAGGAACTCGAGGTAAATCCTGAAACGTTCTTGAAATCTCTTGTGAATTATGATAAGAAATCCTTAATTGCTCTCATAAGGGAAAGGTATTCTGAAAACTTGAAAACACAAGAGGAACTTGCTAATTCTGAAGATGAGTGTAGTAGTTTAAAAGAAAATCTTTGTAACACTGCTAGTAGCTCAACTGTTCCTTGTTCTTCATATGATGCTAATCATGAGGAACTTCAGAGATTAAGAAATGAGAAAGTCTCTTTGCTTATGGATGAAGTCTCTAACAATACTGATGCAAGGAGTATAGCTGGTCCAACTAAGCTTGAAGCACAGGTATTCGAGATGAAGTCCTATGTGCACAAGATTCATTCTGTTATGATGGAACAGAAGGCTGAAGCTGAAAGCGTCAAGTTCGTCAAAGCAAGGTATGGTATTGGCTATACAGGTTCCAACCAAAAGGAATATGATCCATCTATACTGGAACTACGTGAAGCAAGAGATAGGGAACTTCAAGATGCTAGAGAGAAGAATCGCAATCTTGAGGAACGCATCAAAGTTCTTGAGAGTGGTCTGGATGAAACTCAGTCGTGGTACACTGGACAACCTGCCCACAAGATTTTTCTCAAGCAATCTCAAGGGACGCAACCCAACGTTCCATGTCCTGAACGTACCAAACAATGCAAGAGTATTGTTCCCAACAGAAAGTATGTTCAGATGGAACAGTTCAAGCCGTGTTGGTATTGTGGGGACAACAGACATGTGCAAAGAGACTGTAAATTCTCTGAAGAGCACACAAAGAGAAGGAACAGTAGGAGTAACAATGTGAACTTGAATGATTTCTATGATGATTCACATGTGCATAATCATAATCATGCTAAGACTAGGAAGAAATCTGCTGTTAATGTTAGAACTATTCCTATGGAACAATTGCATTATGTGTCTCGACTAGGTAAGGGTAAGCTTGCCTGGGTCGCCAAACCTTAACTCTTTTTTGTGCAGGCTGAAGTGAAGGGGAACGAGAAGTGGTATATTGACAGCGCTTATTCATGCCACATGACCGGAAAAGAAGACCAACTCACCTCACTTCACAAACACTCAAGAGGGAGTGTTGTTCTTGGAGACAAGAGATGCATAGAAATCATTGGAACACGCGAAATACAACTAAACTCCAGCATCACGGTAAAAGAAGTTAGTTTAGTTCATGAACTTGGTTTCAGTTTGTTGAGTGTTGCACAGCTTTGCGACCAAGGGAACAACAAAACGGCACGTAGTAGACTGCAAAATCACTTCTGGAACGGCACAGTTCCTTGGGCCCTGTCTCGTTTCATGGGGCTCCAAGAAACAAAACTCTGTGGCCCTTTCCACTGCATAAGCTGAATACGTCGCCGCGGCAAGTTGTTGTGCTCAGGTATTGTGGCTTAAGCAACAACTGGAGGACTTTGGTATGTCTCTTGACACCGTTCCTATTATGTGTGATAATACTAGTGCCATCAACATTTCAAAAAATTCAGTTCATCATTCACGTACTAAGCATATTGACATTCGTCATCATTTTCTACGTGATAATGTTGACATGGGCTTTATCAGAATGGAACATTGCACGACTGAAAATCAAGTGGCAGACATCTTCACCAAAGCACTAGACAAAGGTCCATTCGAGCATCTTCGATTACTCCTTGGCATGATCTCTCTGAATTGAGGACCTTCACATCCATTATTCCCTCAATGCTTGGCTAATTCGTTCCATAATTTTCATGAAGTTCCTTGTCTGTGTGCCTTTCATGACTTGATTTTCATGACTTTAGCTTATTCGAATTGCTTTGTATTAGGATCTAGATACTTTGTCTTTTGATTTGTGTTGAATTACTTGATTGCATGCTAACATCTTCTTAAAGACCCAAAACAACCAATTTGATGATTGAACCCTCATTACAAGCCCACATGATAATTGGTTGTACAGCCTACCTTAGCCGCGATTCAGGTAAACGTTCCCTATGATCCCTCTTTGCTATACTTTTTACTGGGAATAATTACTTGAGTTGTCTTTCTCCCTACCATGTGTTTGGATATATTATATTTTGTGTGAACCCAACATTGAAATATCCAGACTAGCCTCGCAAGCACTCTTGGTCTCAGGGGGAACGAAGACCATTGCTCAGATTAAGGGGGAACTGATAGTTGTGGAACGCTGAATTTGAATCAGAGGCTGGCATTAATTGAGTTACAGGTATCCGTTGGAATGGCTCCTTGTGCGATTTGACCGCTCTGCGACTGGAATAGTGACGCGGCTACCAAGCAAAAAGTGACCGTTGCTTTTGGAGAGAGAAGACGCTATTGATGGAAATTTTTGAAAAGAAGGAAACTTGGAGACAGTTGAGATCCGAAAAGATTTATTTGGAAAAGATTTTATCTTGGAAAAGATTTTATCTTGTTCCTATATATATGGCATATCTCCTCAAGTTCCTTCACCGCCACTACTCTCTCTGATATCTCTCAGCACTCAAATCTCTCAAGCTCTTTGCTTCCATGGATTCCCCAAGCAAGATCAACACCGACAAATTGACCGACGCTGAGATGGATGCCTACATCCTTCAACTCCAACAAGCCAAGGAACAGTCACAATGTGGAGAAGATGAAATTTAAAGGCGATACCAAGGGAACGGGCACTGTCGCTGCAAAGAAAACAGCTGGTGAAGGAACGTCTAAGGGAAGCTCAATTCAGCATCAAATTCTTGCTGAGCTCAAGCAACTGAACTCCACCATGACATTGCACTTGGATCACTTTCTGAGCAAAGCCGAAGACTCTGCTGAAGACCCTGAGATCTGAGTGCTCTCCGTTCCTTTCCCTGCCCGTCTGACCCTTTGTTCTTGTTTTTCTTATGTTTTTATGTTCTTTTTGTGATTGTTCCTTATCTTTTGAACTTAGCTGTCTATGCCCCTATGCTTTGTACTTCGTCTAACTTTATGAATGAACTATTTTGCTTATGAGTTGCATGTGTGTCAAGTCTTTCTGTTTCTTGTGGAACTTTTGATGATGCCAAAAGGGGGAAGTATGGAAAATGTGAAACCCAAGGAAGAGTTGATGACAGAAGCTAGTGCTAAGGGGAATGACAAAGCTACTTGAAGGTAAATTCTCTATGCACATTCTAAGGGGGAACACTGTTGACATTTAGAACATATGATATGTGTGATTAAATGTGAAAATGCCTTTACTTGTCTGTTTTGAACTGTGTATTTTGACTTGCACATTTTGAAGGAGTTTGTCATCACCAAAAAGGGGGAAATTGTTGGAACGACGACGTTCCCTCTAGTTTTGATAATGATAAACTCAAATGCTTTTGATGGTTTTTAGTGTGACTATGAGTTTCAGGAAACGATGAAAAGGAACGATGAAAACCAGTGAAGAGTCAAAACAGAGAAGCAAAAGAACAGAGAAGCCAACAATGGCAAAAACAACACGCTGGAACGAAAGAAAAGAAGAGACGCGTGATGTTGAACATAACAGAAAAGGGAACATCGCAAGGAACGAAGGACGCGCGCTGGAAACCCTAAAGAGCCGCCGAATATCTGTTATGGAAAACAGATTTGGAAGTTGCAACTTGGGCCTTAAGGAAGATCTCGTAAAGAGATATTGTGGTTAGAATATGTTTAGAAAAGATTGTATAGGATTTTATTATCTTATTTTCCTTAAGTAAAATTAGGGTAAATCTGAGAGTAAACCTAGACTATATATTAGAAAGCTGCGAACTTCATTTGAGACGACCGAACACGGAACATAGAGCATCCTCAGTGAGCAGAGCATTCGGAACAAGAGAAGAGCATTCGAAAGAAGAGAAGAGTATTCGAAGGAAGAAGAAGAACACTTACAAGGGACGAGACTTTGGTGAGTTGAGTACTTGTTAGGGTTTTGTTTGTCTTAAGTGTTATTAGGAACGTTACATTGAGAAGTCTAGATATCTAGGAGTAAACTAGATTGAGATAAGACTTGCTTGTTTGTAATTCCAGGATTAATAACATAAGTAGACATTCGAAATCCTACTAGGGAAACCTAGAGGTAGAGGTTTTTCTTAGTCAACTAGTTGGTTGATTAAGTTTTCCTCTCTAAGGAACTGAGTTCGTTACTCTGTTTTTCTGTTACTATTTTCCGCTGCCCAAGGAACGAACTTACCGTTCCTTGATCTAACACACACGATTCAACAGCTGACCATGTACTGCACCACAGCTGACCATGTACCGGCCTCGCTTGACTTTCGACCCCGACGGTTTGCGCCCTTACAAGCCCCCAGACCGCGACATTAGCGAAATGAGGACGTTTCGCAGCCAAGTGGGGGAGAGTGATGTGACCCCGGTCATGACAGTCCTCGGCACTATGAGTGCCAATTGATTTACTTTGGTATTGTGACACTCACATGCCAATTTTGAGATATTCTGAGACACTTTCTATTTTTAGTAGTTTTTCGTATTTATCAGTTTCTGTTATTAGCAGTTTCCATTCTTAGAATGTTTCTAAGATTGGAAAGTTATCATTTTTAATATTTACTATTTTTATATGTTGCCGTTTTTAGCAAGTTTCTATTTTGGGATGTCGGGCCTCTCTTGTGCCAAGAGGGCCGATCCACTTATGCTTTTTAGGCCCATTGGGCAAGAACCTTGTTTTGACTGCTATATAAGCCAGCCTTAACCTAATTAATAAACAAGTTGAATTGAGAGTTAAAGCCTAGCGCTACCGTTGAGCCAAGCTCCCGCCCCCTAGTTCTAGCTCCTTCAACTAAGCCTTCACCGAACCGCCCTAACCGGCCCCCCCTAACCCACGATCAAGTCCACCGAACCCAACACCACTGAATACGAACCCCACTCCCCAAACGTGGGTCTCGGCCCTAGCCGAGATCCCCTTCATCGAACCACAACTTGACTCGCACACGCAACATAGCCGTGTTTTCCGCGACCGCGGAAACCCAATCCACGCCCGCGGATTTGCCCCGCGACAGCTTCAATTCTTCACGACGATCCGATCTTCAACGAGCAAGAGAATTTCGTCCGCCTTCTACCTAGATCCGCTCTAACTTGTGTTTTGGGAGACCGGAACACATCAACTTTGCTCCCACTAAACTTCTTGTAAACACAAGGTTCTTCTTCACATATGATGAAGTCAAACTGTTTGACCACTTTATCAAATCGAAGGTTCCAACTCCTTGATGCCTGCTTAAATCCATAAATGGACTTCTTAAGCTTGTATACTTTTCTAGGATTCTGTGGTTCCTCAAAACCCTTCGGTTGTGTCATGTACACATCCTCTTCTAAATACCCATTTAGAAAAGCGGTCTTGATATCCATTTGCCAGATCTCATAATCATAATGAGCTATAATTGCTAGGATTATCCGAATGGATCTGATCATGACAACTAGTGAGAAGGTTTCATCATAGTCAATACCATGAGTCTGTCTAAAACCTTTTACAACCAGTCTCGCTTTGAAAACTATTACTATTGAATTCCTTAGGTTTTGATGGTAACAAACATTCAACTAATCTGGTAACTAAGTGTTTTAGGAACAAAACAGTTGTCATAGGGAACTATTGCAGCAAAGGAGTGCAGAGGGAACAAAGCGATCTCCACATGCTTTGTTACCTCTCAAGGAACATCAGTGACGAACACCAATCAAGCTGTGAATGGATTGGAAGATATCCAGCGTGAAGATTATGGAAACTATCATGGAAGATCACGCGGTCAAAGATAAGAGATTTCGGCTGGAAGGATCTCGCCGAATGAGAAGATATGGAGAGAGAAGCCGAATGCGTTATCTTAGGAAATCTTTCCTAAAATAAGGATATTTGGAGAGAGAAGATTGTTATCTTTAGCCGATTATATTATCTTAGGAATTCCTTCCTTAGATAATGTAAGCGGTTAAAATAATATTCTTCAAATCATTGTGGATCTTCTTGTTACCAAGTTTAGAAAGGATTTATCTTGTTACGATTAGGTTTTAGTCATGGTGTATTTAAATAGGAGTGTGGATTCATTTCTATGTACCAATTGACGACGACGAACTGAGAGCAATTTGAGAAGAAAAAGAGAGTGAAGTTGTTTGTGAGTCTTTGAGGGTTGAGTTCGTATTCACCGTTGTAGAAGAGAGTTTCAAATCTAGGTGGGAAGTCTAGGGTTTGGAGTCCATGCTACAAGTGTAATCGAACAAGAAATCAATAAGACAAGTAGACGCTTCAAAATCCTCTCAAGCGAGAAGCTTGAAGGTAGTGGCTTTTCTTTGATTAGCTAGTTGGCTAATTAGGGTTTCCACTATATATCGTGAGTTCGTTCCTTATCTTTCTTGCTATATTATTCTGTTGCACCTTCTGTGGGAACCAAGCCTTTGTTCCCTCAGACGTAACTCTAACGATCCAACAATTTGTATCAGAGCCTGGTGCTCTAGATTGTTTTCGTTATAGACTTTGCAAGAAAGATGTCGTCAAACAATGCTATTGGAGATTCATTTTGGAAGCCTCCGATTCTGAAGGCCGGAGAGTATGATTGGTGGGTGGAACAAATCGAGTCCCATATTTGTTCCCTCGATGGACAGATATGGAGAATCATTGAAGTTGGCCCTATAGCTATCCCTAATGATAAAGATGTTACAAAGCCGAAGCCAAGGGTTGACTACACTAATGAGGACTGGAAAAATTGGAGAAGAACAACAGAGCTAAGAAGATCCTTCACATGGCTCTGCTCCCCTCTGATCTCAAGAAAATCATTGGCTACAAGACTGCCAAGGAGATCTGGGATGCTCTAAAATGCCTCCATCATGGAAATGAAGATGCTAAGAAAAACAGGATTCTTTCCTTGATGAAGGAGTACGATCAAATCTCTCAGGGAAAGGATGAACACATTCAGGAATTCTACTCCAGGTTCCAGGGGATCGTAGGTCAACTAGAGTTCCTTGATGAAGAAATGCCAGACTGGAAGCTTACTCACCATTTCATGCAAGGCCTCAACTCTCAGTGGGATGCGATCTCTCTCGCTCTCTACTCCCAGACTGATGTCAAGACTCTCACTATGGAAGAGGTTGTCGCAAAGCTTGAAAGCAACGTGTCTGTCTATAACCACAAGATGAACAAGAAAGGAGAAGAGAAGGCTAAAAGCATTGCCTTAAAGGTGGAACGTGTCTTTGACATATCTCAAGTCGAAGATGAATATGAGGATGGTGATGAAGATGTTGCTCTCATCACTAGAGCCATGAAGAAGATACGGTCTCCAAACAAGGACACGTTGAGTTCCTCTGAAGGGAACAGAGACACGAAGGATGTCATTTGTTACCACTGTCAAAACAAGGGATATCTCGCTAGAAACTGCTTCAAGAAAAAGGCAGGTCTTCCTCCAGCTCATGAAGGGAAGCAAGCAATGGTCGCAACCTGGGGTGATTCAGACTCGGATGACGAAGAATCATCACACTCTAGGGTTGTCTGCTTAATGGCTGTAGAAGACACAGATGAACCAAAAGGCGGTATGCACAAGGATGAGGTAACTGAATCTGATCTCGTCTCAAACTTGAAAAGTAAGTCAAAAGAAAGCTTAATTTCCTTCATTAAGAAACTTGTTCATGAGAATAGTCTTTTCAGTGAGAAAATTGAAGAAATTGATGAATCGATCTCATGTTTGATCGAAGAAAATAAAGGTTGGGCAAACAAAGTGCTCAAACTTGAGAAAGTTTCATCCTCTTCTTCAAGTCCGTGCATTGAGTGTGCTAAACTCACTAAGAAGATCATGTCTCTAGAATCCTCTGTCTCCTCACTTGAGTCCGAGTCATTAATGTTAAAACTAGGCAATGCAAAACTGTCTAGTGATCTATCTAAACTCAGTGAGGAACATAAGGACAAGCCAAAAAGTATTGTGTTTGTTGCAGTTAAGAATGAAAAGAAAACAGAAAAGAAGGAAGCACCTCGCTTTGGAATTGGTTATCAACCTAAGCTTCATGTTGATGGCACCAAGTCCAAAAGCACTAAAGTCGAAGGAAAACAGCCAGTGCAAGAAAAAGGGGAAAGTTCCTCGAGAGGGAACAATAGCAAAGACTGTTCAAATTCGACAGATGGGAACAATGCTTGGTACCATGGACAGAAGGCTCATGCCATTTGGTTGAAGCAATCTCAAAGCGGTAAGTCCAATAATATTGATTTTCATTCTAGGATTGCTAACAAAACAATTTGGCCTGGACATAGCAAGTATGTCGATCTAAAGTGTCAAAGGGTTTGTTGGTATTGTGGGCACTCTGGCCACTACAAACATGAGTGCCTCCTAAAGCAACACAATGAGGAACTTGCTCGCACTGCTACGGAGAAAGTGAATGCTAAACCTTCAAAAATCAAATATGTTGCTCCCACACCCAGAAAGCCTAAGCTTGTCTGGGTTCGCAAAAACTAACTCGTTCTATGTAGGTTGAAGAGAGGAAAGTTCTCGGTATTTTGATTGTACTTGTTAGTTATCTGACAGGGAACAAAGTATGTCTCATCTCACTTCTACAGGCTTCTTGGGACTCAACAACCTGGTGATCAAAGGTAAGGGAAAAGCTTGTGGTTACGTGCACTAATTTCTCTGTGTCTCCTGTGTAACACTCAGGTACCTGGCATATTGAGACAAGACATCACTTCTTTCGTGATTGTGTGGAGGAAGGGTTAGTGTCCATGGATTTCTGCGGAATCATGGCTCAAATCGCTAACATCTTCACCAAGGCACGAAATAGGGAACCCTTCGTATAGTGCCGTAAGAAACCTGGTATGGTCTTTCCTTACTATGTCTATCTGATATGTTCCCTCAATGATTGGCTAAATTACATGGTAAAGTGTGAAAGTTTATTCATCATGTCTTGATCTGCATTCATCCTCTTGGTTATCAAATGAACAACTGGCTTAAATCTGTGCTTTTGCTTCACTTATGTGTTGAATTTCTTGCATGATCATCTATGCTATCACAATAACACATGAATCAGCTTTCTTTCGGCCCAAAAGAGTCAACTTGATGCATTATTCTCTCATTATAAGCCCAAATGATTGTTGACTCTACAGCTTACCCTAGCCATCATGCTTGATGCTTCCTATGAGCCCCTCTAATCATCCACATCTGGGAGCCTCTCATGCATGATTAAAAATTATCAAAAATATCATATGTTTTTTCGTGTGCTGTTCTTTGTACCCTCTCTGGTAACTATCCCCCAGCATCACACATTACTACCTTTTTGGTTTGGCGGGAAAACGAATCGTCTCTCTGAGGCTTGCAGTTGTGAGTGGATTGATGTGACATGGAGTTATGGCATGCGCCTGCCGTTGGGATGTGTTGAGCAATTAGGGCTGATTTGATGGCCGAGAAACTAAATGGGCCTCGTAGTTGAGTTTGGCTGAATCTGGACGAAATTCTGAAGGATTATTTTGGGAAGGTGAAGATATTGATAATCATCCTTTGGAAACTGATAAGATTTGAAGTTATATTTGGCAACTGAAAAGATCTCGTGGTGGCTATATATCTCGGCTCCCAAGGTAATCTCCTCTCACTATTCACTTACCTACTTCCTCGCCTGCTATTACCCTCTCTTGTCCTCCCTAATCTCCTACCTCTCAAGATGGCCTCTCACTCCAACCTCTCTGCTGCCGCCGCCGAAGACCTCAAAACCCTCCTAACCAAACTCTCGGAAATGGGAACTGACCAGCCCTCCTAGCCGCCATCACTCAGTCCCTGCCCTCCTCCTCAAACACACCATCGTCCCCTCAAGCAGCCACCAAAGTCACCCCTCCCCCATCACCAACACTTGACAAACTCATCATGGTCCCATACACAACCCCACCTTCTCCTACTCCTCAACCTGCTCCTCAAAACCCTAACCCTAAACCATCCCCGACCGCTCCAACCCCCGTCTCCTCAAATGAAAGAGAGGAAGTCCAATCCTCTCCCACTCATCCTACCCAGATTGAAGAGGACACTGAGGAATTTCTTGGAGAAGCCACACCAACAACAACAGAGGAGCATGTTGCCCTTAAGCAGAAAATTCAAGGGGTTGTCCGCAGTTTAGCCAGGGAACTGTCCGAGGATGCTGAGAAGGAGGTGCCTCCTAAGGTCTCAAAACCCTCTGGAAGGGTGAAGATGAGCTGCACCGCCAAGCGCAGAACTCATGCTCAGAAGCAGGCAGCCGAGGCAATCGCTCTCAGTTCTGATGAGGAGTCAGAACCCCTCTCTGGGCACAAAGCCAAAAAGGCTAAGGTCTCTACAACTCCGGTTCGCAAAAGCCAACGACGTCAGAATGCCAAGCCCAAGGCAAAGGAGGCATATGATGAAGTCAAGGACGTCAACCACAAGTCGGTGGTTAAGGAGCTGCTGGTTGATCCTGATTTCCTCAAGGAAAATGCTCTGGAGGAGGTCTCTGCGATGTTGGAAGCCCAGAAATGGGGTCATCTATTTGTCCATGAAGAAGGGGTTGATGAATCTTTGTTGAGGGAGTTCTATTCTACTTTCGTGATTGAGGTCAGACCCCATGCCGTTCTGGGGAGTTATAATATAGGTGGAACTGTCCACATGTTCTCAAGTATCGAGTTGGGTGTTGCTCTGGGGGTTCCTCATGAAGGCTACGAGGGGTACCCAAAAGGCCGTTGGCCCAAGGACTTCCCCTACACTGAGGTAGTTTGTGCAGTGGCAGGTGTTCAGGATCCTTCCGAGTCTGGGGGCTTTGATACCTCAGAGATGTCAGCAATCAACAAGGTGCTATTCCACTATCTCATCTGCAATGTTACCCCAAGGGGACAGAAGCGCAATAAATTGCTTATTCTGGATGTGGTCCTTCTTTCCCTGCTACTGAAGAAGGAGTCAATTTGTCTCCCAAGGGTAATGATGCAGCATATGGCACATGCCAGGAACACATACCTGCATGCTCTTCCGTTACCTAGAGTTGTCAAGAAAATTTTGGAGTATCACAAGGTGTACAACTCGTTAGCGAAATCAAGCGTCTTTTCCCGTCCTTTGGATATCAGCAATCTGCACAAGATGCAGTTCATTCTTCAAGAAGGAGAAGGGTGGGTTAAAGTGGGAAGTGTGCCTGTCGTCTCTAAAGTGCATGAGGATTATGAGGAAGCTGTCTCTGAGGGGGAACAGAAGGAAAAATCTGATCTGGGGAAGGAACTAAGGAGCCTGTGCCGGGCAGTGACTAATCTGGCTGAACAACAAAGTCTTCTCATGGAGGACGTGCATGCGTTGATTACCCTCCACTCATCGGCTCCATCGGCCGGTCCCAGTGGTGTCTGAATCGCTTTCCCGCCTTCCTACTCCTCTCTTGTTCCCTAGCACATCTATCCCTCTTAGCTTGATTTTCTTTGTTTCTGACTTGTGTGTTTGCCCCGAGTGGCATGTTGATCATGTTTGATTATTTTGCATATTTTGTTTGTGTTTGCACGGTGTTTAAGTTAGTTGTTTTACTTTAATGAACAAGGGATTGTTTGTCTATCTTGCTGTGCTCATTTTCTCTTGCTCTTTACTGATGTTTTTGATGATGCCAAAATGGGGAAGATGACATGTAGCTTTGGTTGAGGGGGAACATAACATGGTTTCATATGTTGCTAGACTAAGGGGGAACTATTGTGTCCAAGTGTGGACCTTTCTCTATACAACTATCTTTATCTTATATATGTATGTTTTATTGTCAAGGATGTTTGTCACCATCAAAAAGGGAGAATTTGTTGAATTCCTTAGGTTTTGATGGTAACAAACATTCAACTAATCCGGTAACTAAGTGTTTCAGGAAAAAAAACAGTTATCACAGGGAACCATTGCAGCAAAGGAGTGCAAAGGGAACAAAGCGATCTCCACATGCTTTGTTACCTCTCACAGAACATCAGTGACGAACACCAATCAAGCTACGAATGGATTGGAAGATATCCAGCGTAAAGATTATGGAAACTATCATGGAAGATCACGCGGTCAAAGATAAGAGATTTCGGCTGGAAGGATCTCGCCGAATGAGAAGATATGGAGAGAGAAGCCGAATGCGTTATCTTAGGAAATCTTTCCTAAGATAAGGATATTTGGAGAGAGAAGATTTTTATCTTTAGCCGGTTATATTATCTTAGGAATTCCTTCCTTAGATAATATAAGCGGTTAAAATAATATTCTTCAAATCATTGTGAATCTTCTTGTTACCAAGTTTAGAAAGATTTTATCTTGTTACGATTAGGTTTTAGTCGTGGTGTATTTAAATAGGAGTGTGGATTCATTTCTATGTACCAATCGACGACGACGAACTGAGAGCAATTTGAGAAGAAAAAGAGAGTGAAGTTGTTTGTGAGTCTTTGAGGGTTGAGTTCGTATTCACCATTGTAGAAGAGAGTTTCAAATCTAGGTGGGAAGTCTAGGGTTTGGAGTTCATGCTACAAGTGTAATCGAACAAGAAATCAATAAGACAAGTAGACGCTTCAAAATCCTCTCAAGCGAGAAGCTTGAAGGTAGTGGTTTTTCTTTGATTAGCTAGTTGGCTAATTAGGGTTTCCACTATACATCGTGAGTTCGTTCCTTAACTTTCTTGCTATATTATTCCGCTGCACCTTCTGTGGGAACCAAGCCTTTGTTCCCTCAGACGTAACTCTAACGATCCAACAATTACGTTTCCATCCTTGTCTATTTTGAATTTGTAAACCCATTTGCACCCTATGTGTACTACCCCATCTGGCAAATCCATCAAGTCCCATACTTGATTCTCAGAAATGGAATCCATTTTAGACCTCATGGCTACACGCCATTTCTCGAAGTCTGTATTGACCACAGTTTGCTTGTATGTAGTAGGCTCCTCGCTTCCTAAAAGCAGGATGTCCAAACCCGCAGTCGATATGGAATCAACGTATTTCTTTGGCTGCGTTCTAGGCCTATCTGATCTACGTGTAGGCTGAACAACAAGAGGATTTTCCACAACATTTTGTGCAATCTCAACAGAATCAGATTCTGGAGGAACAATAGGAATGGGGTCTTGTGACTCCACTACCTTTGGTGTATGGGTTGCCTCCCCTTGCGGGATTGGGTCCCCAAATACTGCCATCACTAGCATGGTGTAATCCATGTCATCTTATTGCTCAGTTTGTTGCGCTTCTCGAACTTCTTCAAGATCAACATTTCTCTCACTTGACTTTTTGGAAAAAAACTTTTTTTTCCCATAAAGACACTATCCTTAGCAACAAACACTTTATACTCACTGGGATTGTAGAAGTAGTATCCTTTTGTTTCCTTAAGATACCCTACAAAGAAGCACTTATCTGATTTGGGTGCAAGTTTGTCTGCTAGTAAGCATTTTACATAAGCTTCACATCCTCAGATTTTTAAAAAGGACAAACTTGGAACTCTTCCAGTCCATAACTCATATGGTGTCTTATCTACAGCTTTGGACGGAGTCCTGTTTAGTGTGAACACCACAGTTGTGAGAGCATATCCCTAGAAAGATGTTAGAATATCCGCAAAACTCATCATAGACCGAACCATGTCCAACAAGGTCCTATTCCTCCTCTCAGACACACCATTCAATTGTGGTGTTCCTGGTGGAGGTAGTTGTAAGAGGATCCCACAACTTCTTAAATGATGATCAAATTCTTGACTCAAATATTCACTACCACGATCATATCGTAGTGCTTTAATTTTCTTGCCAAGTTGATTTTTGACTTCATTTTGAAACTCTTTGAACTTTTCAAAAGATTCAGACTTATGCTTCATTAAGTATATGTATCCATATCTACTTAAATCATCAGTAAAGGTTATGAAGTATCTGTAATCACCTCTAGCTTTTGTGCTTATTGGTCCACATACATCTGTATGTATTAGGATCAAAAGCTCAGTTCCCATTTTACTTACCCTTGTAAAAGGTGACCTTGTCATCTTTCCCATTAGGCAAGATTCACATATTTCAAATGATTTACAATCAAATGAGGTTAGAAGTCCATCCTTTTTGAGCTTCTGTATGTATTTTAAGCTTATGTGACACAAATGACAATGTTGTAGGTAGTGTTTAAATCATTTGATTTTTTATTTTTAGTAATTATGTAATAGACTTGGGATTCTAAATCCAGCATATAGAGTCCATTACTCAATTGAGCAGGCATAAAACACATAATCCATATAAAAGAACAATAATTATTCTTAATGATGACACAACCTTCAGTATCCAATAGAGAAGATAAAATGATGTTTTTGGCAATAGCAGGAATAGGATAACAATTATTCAATTCTAAAACTAAACTAGAGGGCAATTATAGGTTATTATCTCCTACTGTTAAGGCATCAACGTTTGCTCCATTTTCAACATGTAGGTTTATCATTCCTGTAGTCAACCTTTTACTTCTTATGAAACTTTTTCATCTTCCAAGTACTTTGGGTTGTTCGTCTTCCAATGCCCCTTTGTATTGCAGTAGAAACAATCATGGTCAGGAACTACTTTAGCCTTTTTAGAAGTCTCCTTGGGTTGTGCAACATGCTTGCCTTTTCCTTGCACGTGCTTCTTCTGCTTTCCAAGTGCCCCTTTCTTGAACCCTTTTCCCTTGTTGACCATCATAATCTCTTTCTTGATGTCAACAGAGAGATTTTGCTCAGCTGTTTTGAGCATCCCATGTAGCTCTTCAAGTGTTTTTACAACTCTATTCATATTGTAGTTCAACTTGAATTGAGCAAATCCATCATGCAAAAAATAGAGTGTGATGTCTGTAGCCAACTCTAGACTATAGGGGAAGCCAAGTCTTGCCATGTTCTCAAAATGTCGAATCATATTAAACACATGAGCACTGATTGGCTTGCCTTTCTCAAGATTACAATCAAGAATTGCCTTGTGAGTCTCATATCTCTCCATCCTTGCTTGCTCCTAAAACATCACTTTCAAGTTGCAAATGATGGTGTAGGTATCCATCCTCTCAAACCTCTTTTGAAGGTTCGATTCCATGGAAGCCAACATAAGACAAGTGACAATCACTGACTTATCTATGATATGCTTTTCCTCTTCTATCTCATCTGTAGTAGACATAGCAGTCAGTTTTGGGATAGGGGTGTCAAGGACATTCTCTCTTCCTTTAGACCTGAGAATAATTCTCAGATTTCTTTCCCAATCGAGGAACTTGTTTTCGTTTAGCTTATTCTTCTCAAGAATCAAACGTAAGTTGATGATTGTTGAATTATTGTTTCTAAACATGATATCTACAATAGAAATAACATGCAAAATATAAATCATGCTTGTCATGCAAGAGCTTAAGAATTTGAACATGCTTTAAACATAAATAAGTTAATGCACATTTTATTCATAAACATTTTTTCGTTGAATGAAATGATTCCAAGATCCTATTTTAGATAAGACTTTGGGCGTACTTTGCCACTTCCATAAATCCTATGTGATCAAGGTAAGTAACTTTTACTAGTTATAACATTTATAACTTCCATGCCTCAAAATCCAAAACTTTATTCTTTGGCCTTTTGTTGAGTATAACCAAATCAAGGTTGTAAACCACTTATATAGATTTACATGTATTATCCGAAGGTCAAAGAAGGACACCTTGCTTTGGCAAAACCTATCCATCAAATTCCAAGGATCTCATAGGTTATGATTTGAAAAGGCAAAAACTCAATTTTCTTTTAAGGGAACTAAGTTTATCATACAAGTCTATTTACTAGTGAACTAAATAACATAAATAAACAAGCATAAACTTAGAGATATTTAAAGCAAAATAATGCAATAAATAAATGTGATCCTAGTATGACCCCTAAAAACCCATAAGATCTAATCTTCATAGATTCTTCTTGTCTCTTGATCTCCATCCATGATTCTCCTTTGGATCTCCATCCTGGAATCTTCATAAGATCTTCTTCTCTTGTATTACATAATATAAATATAATCTAATTACTTGAAAATTAAATTACAAAAAATACATAACGATACGTAGTCGTGTACAAGAAAACAATAACGATACGCAAATCGTATTTTCTATCATATTTTGGGTCATACCAGTCATCGCATGCAATAATAATATTATAATATTAAATCATACATGCATAATATAATATCAAGAGTTTGGATCATATGAGGAGGGAGTTTGGGGTGTAAAGTGGGGAGAGCATAAGGCCGTTGGATCAAGTTAATCAAAGGGCTGATATTACTCCCATGTTTTAACATAGGCGGTGGCACACTTGTAATTATTGTCACTTTTTTTTCCCGTTTTTACCCCCGCTTGTTTTCTCCTCCTTGTTGCTTCATCTTGCATCTCTCCTCTCGATTCCGCCATTACCAACCACTTCATTTGCTTCATTTTTTCATTCCCATCATGATGGATCAAGGTATTTGTTCTATCTTTTTTATTTCTTCCATTAATTTGTTGCAATTGATTCGTCTACAAACTTCCATTTGGTTTAATGTTTTGTTTTGCTCAATATTCGTTCTTCTCCCTCGTCGATGTTAGGTTTTGGCCAATTGTTGTTTTTGTTGTTGTTCTTCGTTCAAACGTAATTACTCCATCTATTGTGTCTTGACATTGCTTGAATTTGATTTTTGGATCCCTTTGCTACTACGTGAATCAGATGTGGCTATTTTGCTATTGCATGAATCAGATGTGGCTATTTTGTTGGCGTATGCACTTATCATAACCTAAGTCGTTAGTTGTGCACTTTTCTTGTGTTTTTGTATCATCACATTCATCTATGTACTTCTTTTGTGTTTTTTTCAATTGAAATTTGTCACATTTGTGAATTTTGGAAGAAGTTGTTATTCTTGCACCAATTTTGCCTTATTTGTGCACTTTCACCTATTGTACATATATTTTGAGCTCGAGCTTCTTATTCCTCTATTGTTGATTCTGTTGTGTCAAATGTTGTTAGAGGTGGTGGTGTTGATTGTTCTTCATTTTTTGAGTGGGATACTTGTGATAACTATGTGATTCAATTCTCGCAAGAAGGGCAAACAAAATATTTTGCCTCTTTGTCCAAAAGGTATGAAATCTTGCATCGGTCTACACTTGAGGAAGGTATAGATTTCTACAAGTGTTATGCAACATAATATGGTTTTGATGTGCACAATGGTTGCTCCCACAAGAATAATAAGGGTCATATTGTGGGTATGAAATACTTGGTTTGTATTAGGGAAGACTATAAAGTTGAACAAAATAAACCTAGCAGATGCACCAAATTTTCAAATAGGGTTGGTTGTAATGTGAAAATCATTTTTTGGATTCATTTGAAGGTCTCGTTATAGTGAAATCCTTTAAGAGAATGTCACATACATCTGTTTTTTGATAACCCTTATATGCAGTTTATGAAAACCAATACCAATTTGGACCTTTTCCATAAGAAGTTTGTGTTGAATTTCTCAAGAGCTAATGTAGGTCTTGTTAAGTGTCATAGATTATACAAGAAAATTGTCGGTTGCTATGGAAACATTGGTGATTTTGTAGTTGATTTTAAAAACTTTAGGCAAGACTTGTTGGCATATTTTTGGTCTCTTGTTTGATTTTGCTCAAAGTTTCAAAATTCATTTAAAACCTATTAGCTCAAATGGTAGAGCAATGTGCTTAGTGCACATGATGTGAGTTCGAATCTCACATAGGTTGCAAGAGTAAAATCATATTTTGCACATGCATTGCCAAATAATGTTTTAATTAAGAGCTTATTTATGCACTATTACATACAAGAAATGCACTTTTATACACAGTGTAGTAATACAACATTAAACTTATGCATGATCTTGACAGTACCAATCTCCTTCTTATGGACAATCATTAGGATTGTTTCTACCTTCCTCTCTGAAACGTCCAAGATCATCAAGTAGATTTGCAAAAGGTCTTCCATTTTCTCTACCTCGAGAATAAAGAAGTGAATAGTCGATCACGATGGACAAGAGATCTCAAAACAACTCCACCACCAAATCCTCGACCATGACACAGATCTCCATGATGATCAAAATTGGTATTGTATCTGTGATCGACATCTCTATGACGTGTAGGAGAGCCAGACACTACACATGTTCTGTATCCTAGAAGAAGTAAAGAGAACACAAAGAAGACAAAGAAAATATGTAATGTTGAAAGAAAAACATACCCAAAATGACAGAATATTCACATTTTTACTAGATGCTAGAATATGAAGATGTAATAAAAAACAAATTTTAAATGCTTTATTCGTACTTTTTTCCATCATTGTTTAAAGATACATTTACCATACATAGAGAGTTTCCTCCTCAATAGCTTTTGACAAAAAGGAAAAACAAACATCTCAAACAACACTGGACCACGTCAAAAAATCGGTGATGTTTCCAGTTCACAGATTTACACAAATAAGGTTGATCCAATTACCTCTCAACTATGAAAGTCGTTGTAATGAATCCATACACTGCCCCCATTTTTTCAATTCTATGCTAATTAGTGTGGAGAATAATGTTATTAGATTTTACAATGGATCGCCTGATCAATATATTGATTTTATTATTTCGATATCAATTAAAAAAGATATAATCAAATATTACATACAAGACATGCACTTTTATACATTGATTTATCAAAAACATGATTTGTAGCCTATGAGGGATTCAAACCCACATCCATGTGTATCAATAAAGTGCTCTACCATTTGAGCTAATAGGCTATGGCAAAAATTATTTGGAACTATACAACTTTATACAAAGCACATTCAAACTTGAATAGAAGCATTTATCACAAAATTATCCAAGAATTAACCAAATCGCTTAATTATTCACATTAAATAGCAAATAATATTATACACTTCAAGGACTTAAGTATGCACATTTAATATCACGACATGCACTTCATGCACTTAGATATGCACAATTAATATGAAAACATACACTTTTAAGCACTTAATTATGCACATCTGATAGCAAGACATCACTATGCACTTTGGACATTTAATTATGCACATTAAATAACAAACAATATTATACACTTCAAGGATTTAAGTATGCACATTTAATATCACGACATGCACTTCAGACACTTAGATATGCACACTTAATATGAGGACATGCACTTTTAAGCTTTTAACTATGCACATCGATAGCAAGACATCACTATGCACATTGGACACACAAGTATGCACATCTAATATCAATACATGCACGTATGCACTCCTAGAACATAAACCTGCTAGAAAAAGACATGACTTTAGTTTTTGCACTAGGTTTTGCACTTATTTCACAACTAATCTGCACATTTGCAAACTACATATGCACTTATTAAATTTACATATGCACTAGAACTTGACAGATAATAGTATGCAAACATATCACTTCACACTACATCTAAGAATATGCATTATGAAAATGAACCACACACTACTCAGTGGTACCATATTTCCAACAACCAAACAACAAATTTCAACCGTCTATTTGGTTTATTGCATTTTTTTTGACAAATATGAGGCTAATTCAACATGTTTCAACATATGAACCCTAGAATCTCTATTCATACAAATAGAAGCTTACTGACCTAAAATTGCAACATTTGAACCCTAAATCCCAACACATGAATCCTAAATCGCAGCATTAAACGAACATAAACTAAAATTCTGGAGTAGATTAAGCCTTTTTACCTTGTTTTTGTATTCCTTTGCCTTTCGAAGTGCTCTATTTGCTCTCCATTTTGCTTCTTCGTTTCTACAAATTGCGTGACCTTGAAGCAATTTTTTGAGAGAAGTGGAGGAAAGTGGTGACAGATGGAGATTTCAAAGGTAGATTTAGGAATTTGAACAACAATTTTGCAACAAAGAAGAATGGAGATGGGGTGGAGATTTTGGAGGCGTTTGAGAGCTAGGTTTAGACGATGCGATTTGGAAATCAGAGGAAGATTTAGGAAGAGGATGGGTGATTTTGTGTTTTTAAGGAAGGGTAGTGTTTTGGTGGGTATTTACGATATGGTGTGATGTGACCCTGCCACATCAAGTCCAAGACACCGATGACAACCAAGGCGCCGCCGAGGATGTGGATGCCGAGGAGCTTTCCATGGGCACTATGGAGGACCCGGAGCTGGATCAAAGCACGGAGCATGTGGTGGACACACTTGGAGTTGGAGATGGCCAAGACATGTATGGGAGAGCCAAAGCCAAGCCAAAGCAAGGCATTTGCCAAGACAAGGCCAAGGCGCCGGCCGCGCCGGGCACAAGTGTCTCCAAGGCCAACACTCAAGATGACAAGGCAATTCCCGGCGCCATCACAAGGTCTAGAGCTAGGGAGCTTCTCCAAGATCTACACAAGGGTCTGGCATGCCAAGCCACCCTAAGCCACGCCGGGCCTGCCCTGGTGCTTTGCCTACAACAAGGCGTCGGCGAGCACGGCGCTAGCGGCAAGTAAACTTCAAAGAAGGGCGCCGAGCCACCTGGACCACTTTGATCGGCGCTCCAACCACCTTGGGTTGGCTCATTTAGCCCACCATCATGGGCCCAAGCCTTGGCCGAGAGGATCTTTAATGTGCTTGATGAATTTGACATTTGAAGTTAATAAGTTACCTAAATTGTACATTTCGGTAGTAAATTTAGGGTTTAGTTTTATGCATGGCTTTTGACATTTCTCTTAGGCGTTCTTGCCTTTTTTGTAAGCCTATATATAGGCTCTTTGAAAGCTGAAAAGCTCACGTAAGAATACACAAAATTGCTTTGCCAAATCTCTCTTGCTTTCTCTCTAATCTCTTACGTCCAAAAACTCTAAGTGTGCCGAGTGAGTACATCTCTCACACTTCTTCTCCCCTTTCACTTCTACAAGCATATCTTCTTCCCTCTATAAGAAGACCGTGTGTGCCTACTATCCCCCACAACTCCGCCGTCATCCCACCTACGAGCCTCCGTCACACCGTCGTCCATCCGAAAACCCTAATAGGCGATTCCACCTCCATCGACGAGCAAAGCTTGCACCGTGGCTTCACGATCCTTTGATCTTAACATTTGGTATCAGAGCACGTAAGTTTTTCTCAAATTCCTCTTTTAAATTCAAGGGCCGAAGTCCTACAAGTTCCTTGTTTTCGTGCCTTTGCATTTGTGATTGTGAGTCTTGCGTCCGAGAGTTGTTCTTGCTTTTGTTCTTGATTTTTGCTTGCGTTTTGTGTCTTGCATCTAGAGTAGATCTAGAAGTCAGATTTACCTATAGGAATTAGACATTTTTAGGAGTTGAAAGGCAGCCAATTTAGGAATTATTGGTGCATTGATTGCATTTAATATTTGCTGAATTTTTGAAAAGTGTAACCTTCAAACCCATTCAAGTCTTAGACGTCTCATTTATTATAGGATCTTTGAGTCTTTATTTTCTTTATTTGGCACCTAAACAATCTGAGTAAATTACTTACGTTAATTTCAATTGAGCCTTCTTGTGGAGGAACGAATCCGAAGTGCGTACGCTAGTGGTTACTCAAGTGTTTTTGCTAAGTTCTTTGTTTGATATTTTCTGCATTTCTTACGTCAAAAAATAAAAAAGAGAAGAACTTTAGAAAAACTCGGCTTGATATTGTACAAAAGAGCAAGCCAAGACAAAAAAAAATTAAAATTTTGAAGAAGACGTACACTCTTTCTTTGTGAAGCACTTGTAAGTGAAGTTGTAATTCCTTTTGCTTGAGCTAACCTTAGTAAGTGGTAATAGGAAACAAGTACTTACAAGTATTGCTTGAGTTGTGGATTAACTTAAGCTTTTAACAAGGATTGTGGTGCACTTTATTTTCAATTTTTGTGAGTCATTTTGCATATAGGAGCCACCCTAACCCAAGAACTTGTTGGATTCCGAGTCCTAATTTAAATTAGGCAAATTTGGCAATCTTACTTGTTACGTACCTTTGTTGGAGTTTCTTTGGATTTTGTTGGCTGTCGTGTGCTTGTTTTGTGAAGGTTGGAGATGGTGAATCCCAAAGACAAGCAAGTCGCTAATGAGGACCCCAAGGAGGTCTCGGCAATCACTATGGAGACACTCCTCAAAGCCATTCAAGCTTCTCAAGAGGAATCCGACGAGCGCAGCTGACAACACTTGAGCGCCATGAGGGAGGAACACGCTGCATTCATGCGCGCCATGGAGGAGAAATGGAGGACCACGCCGGGCGTCTCCTCCATCCAAGGCCAATGAGGGTCTTTGCCGCAAGCAAGTGCCGGCACCTCCTCCGTGCTAGGCCTTGCGCCGCCGGGTGATCAACTCTCGGTGCCCATGACTACTTGGCCGTTGCCAACCCCGGGAGTGACCAATCATGCCTTGACCGAGGGCTTCCAAGGGCATGCACATCACATGAGCACTACAAGGGAAGAATATGCTTCTTCTAATTTTTTGTTGCCTTTTGCTCCTACTACTATGCCTTTTAGATCTAACCATGCAGATTCCGGATTAAGGCTTGGAGATCAATCGAGAATGCAGCCCAATGATATCCCTAGGTCTCAAGGACCCTTGCTCCATCCCATAAGGAGTGCACCAAGCCGAGGCGGAGCGTCCCAAGGACAAGGACAGAGCGGCTACATGCCCTATGAACCACGCGGCACCGGCGACAATGGCAACCAATACCCGGCCAATTTGGAGTAACCTCGACCACATGGAGTAAAATTGGAGGTACAATGCTTTGGTTTAAATTGTGAGCCGAGGTATATCTTGATTGGGAACAAAAGACCGATCAAATATTCCAGTACTATAAGTACTCGGAAGCTCAATGAGTAGCTATAGCTACAATCAAGTTTGAGGGATTTGCCTATCAATGGTGGCTTGGGGACAAAGAGGAACGAGAGTTCCATGGACACCCCCAAGTGACCACATGGCAAGAGCTCAAACGGGCTCTTAGAGATAGGTTTGTTCCGGATGACTATGCCGAGAGGGTTCATGAGAGATTGGAACAACTTGAACAAGGGAATAAAACCCCGGATGAGTTCTACATGGAGCTAAAGACCTTGGTCTTTAGGTCCGGACTTAGATTTCCCGAAGGGTATCTTATTTCTAAGTTCATTAACCATCTCAATAGTGAACTCAAAGCGGTCGTGAGTAAGCAACATTTTCCTCGTGCGACGCCTATGGAAGAAGTGCTTCATTATACTAATCGTATGTATAAAGTATTATCTTCTAGACGCCCCTAAGGGAATAGCTCACGCCCTTGGCAAAGTCCCAAAGGAGCATTACCTGCATCTAGACGCTTGGAACCGACTAGGGGTGACAATCCTAGTCACCCTAGACGAGAATTCCCTAGTAAACTCCAACCCCAACGAAAGGAGGGTGAGGACCGAACAAGGGACATCAAGTGTTACAAGTGTCTAGGAAGAGGGCACTATGCCCGGGATTGCCCCTCAAAAAGGCAAGTTCTACTTAATACTCAAGGAGAGTACGAATCCGAGGATGAGTATGAGTATGAAGTAGAGGTTTTTGAGAATGAGGAGGCCGAGGAGGAGGAGATGCATGTTGTTGCAGCCCATAGGGACTGTTTTGTGGCTAAAAAAGTGCTTATAGCCTCGGAGGGATCAAGTGTGCCTAGCCAACGGGAGACCATCTTCCATACTAGGTGCACTATCAATGGCAAAGTATATAGTATGATAATTGATGGGGGGTCATGTTGCAATATCATTGACCAAGAAGTAGTCTCTAGGTTCAACCTAAGCACTACTCCTCACCCACAACCCTACACACTTTGTTGGTTGAATTCCGACACCCCTCTAAAGGTTAAGGAGTAAGCCATAATCAAGTTCTCAATTGGTGGCTATTAGGATGAGGTTTTGTGTGACGTGTTCCCTATGACTGCGTGCCACCTTCTCTTGGGAAGGCCATGGCAGTTTGATAGAGGCGTCATACATCAAGGGGTGAGCAATGAGTATTCCTTCCATTTACGTGGGAAAAGGATTACTCTCCATCCCTTAGCTCCTCATGAAATCATGGCTGACCATGTGGCTAGGGAGCAACGTAAGACCCAAGCTAAGGAGCATGCCAAAGGTAAGAAAATGGCGATTGGGGAGCAAGGGAAGTGCCTCTAGTCATATGCTCTTAGCTAGGTCTAAGGAAGTCATTCAAGCATTCAAGAGTGGGGAGTCATGTCTTTTGTTCATTCGTAAGGACATACTCCTCAACATGAATGATCTTGAGGGACTCCCGCGGCCCATCACTCGCCTTTTGTTAGAGTTCGACGATCTCTTTCAAGAGGAAGTGCCAAAGGGGTTGCCTCCGATAAGAGGTATTGAACATCAAATTGACTTCATACCGGGGGCAACACTACCTAATAGGGTTGCATACCGTGCTAATCCCACGGAAACAAAAGAGTTGCAACATCAAGTCCACGAATTGCTTGACAAGGGCTACGTGAAGGAGAGCCTTAGCCCTTGTGCAGTTCCGGTCATATTGGTACCAAAGAAGGACGGTACTTGGCGAGTGTGTTTTCCAAGGTTGATCTTAAGAGTGGTTATCACCAAATTCGCATGAAAGAAGGCGATGAGTGGAAAACCGCTTTTAAGACCAAGCAAGGATTATATGAGTGGTTGGTGATGCCTTTTGGACTCACCAACGCTCCTAGCGCATTCATGAGGCTCATGAACCATGTTCTAAGGTGCTTCATTGGCAAGTTTGTGGTTGTGTACTTTGATGACATCTTAGTATATATCCATAATCTTGATGAGCACGTGGATCACCTTAGGCAAGTTCTTGAGGTTCTTAGGAAGGAGAAGCTATATGCCAACTTCAAGAAGTGCCACTTTTTCTCGGATCATGTGGTATTTCTTGGATTTGTGGTATGTAAGGAGGGCTTGAGAGTTGATGAGGAGAAGGTGAAAGCTATTCATGAATGGCCAACACCTACTACTATGACTCAAGTCCGAAGCTTATTAGGCTTGGGTGGCTTTTACCGCCGCTTTATGAGGGACTTTAGCACCTTGGCTGCGCCCCTCACGGAGCTTACCAAGAAAGGTGTGGCGTTCTCATGGGACATCGCACAAGAGGCGGCCTTTGCTAGCCTCAAAGCCAAGCTCACCCAAGCACCACTCCTATCATTGCCTAACTTTGACAAATACTTTGAGATAGAGTGTGATGCTTCAGGAATAGGCCTTGTAGGTGTCCTCATGCAAGAGGGCAAACCTATTGCCTATTTTAGTGAGAAACTTGGGGGTGCCGAGCTCAAATACCCCACCTATGACAAAGAACTTCTCGCTTTAGTATGTGTGCTAAGAGTTTGGCAACACTACTTATTGCCTAAAGAATTTGTCATACACTCCGACCATGAGGCATTGAAATACTTGAAAGGCCAAAGCAAGCTCAACAAGAGGCATACTAAGTGGGTGGAGTTCATTGAGTCTTTCCCCTATGTGATAAAACACAAGAAGGGAAAGGACAATGTGGTGGCGGATGCCCTATCAAGGAGGTACACTCTATTGACCATATTAGATGCAAAGTTGCTTGGTTTCACTTTCATGAAAGACTTATATGCTCTTGATTCTGATTTTTGTGCTATAGTAGCCGCATGTAAGTCTAAGGGAAGTGAGGGTCAATTTTACTTGCATGATGGATTTTTGTTCAAAGGTCATAGGTTGTGCATTCCTAAGGGCTCCATTCGAGCTATACTTGTGCAAGAAGCACATGGGGGTGGGTTGATGGGGCACTTTGGTGTCCTTAAGACCTTACATGTGCTTAGAGAGCACTTCTTTTGGCCTAAGATGCTAAGAGCGGTTGAGAAGCTTTGTGCTTCTTGTACTACTTGTATGCGTGCTAAGGCCAAAATGCAACCCCATGGTCTCTACTCTCCATTGTCAATCCCTAAACTACCTTGGGAAGACATTTCCATGGACTTTGTTTTGGGGTTGCCGCGGTCTAAGAGAGGGAGAGACTCCATTTTTGTAGTGGTAGATAGGTTCTCCAAAATGGCACATTTCATTGCATGCCATAAGACCGATGATGCATCTCATGTTGCTAACCTTTTCTTTGATCATGTTTTGAGATTGCATGGAGTTCCTAGGTCCATTGTGTCAGACCGAGATGTTAAGTTCCTAAGCTACTTTTGGAAAACTCTTTAGGCTAAGCTTGGAACTAAGCTTCTTTTCTCTACTACTTGTCACCCTCAAATGGATGGCCAAACCGAGGTGGTCAACCGTACTCTTGGTGTCTTGCTTAGAACTATATTGAGGACTAACTTGTGCAGGTGGGAGGATAGCTTGTCCTTCATTGAGTTCACCTATAATAGGACGGTATATTCGGAAACAAGGAAGACACTCTTTGAAGTGGTCTATGGGCGCAATCCCACAACACCACTAGAGCTCTTACCCTATGCTATCAAGGAACGAGAAAGCAAAGAAGGTGCGGATGAAGCTACAAGGATTAAGAAGTTGCACGAGGGCACAAGGTTGTAACTTGAGAGGAGGACCGGCCAATACAAGAAGCATGTGGACAAGGGGCAAAAGGAAGTAATTTTTGAATCGGGTGATCTAGTGTGGTTGCACCTAAGGAAGGAACGCTTCCCATTGCTCCGCAACTCCAAACTCAAGCCAAGAGGCGACGGACCCTTTCAAGTGCTTGAGAGGATCAATGACAACGCCTACAAGCTTGATCTTCCTCCTAACTTTGGTGTACATGATGTTTTCAGTGTCTCTGATTTGATGCCTTATTGTGTGCAGGATGAAGATGACCAAGAAGAGCTGGATTCGGGGTCGAATCCCTTTCAAGAGAGGGAGGATGATGTGACCCTGCCACATCAAGGCCAAGACACCGAGGACAACCAAGGCGCCGCCGAGGACATGGACGCCGAGGAGCTCTCCATGTGCACTATGGAGGACCCGAAGCTGACTCAAAGCACGGAGCATGTGGTGGACAAACTTGGAGTTGGAGATGGCCAAGACATGTATGGGAGAGCCAAAGCCAAGCCAAAGCAAGGCATTTTCCAAGACAAGGCCAAGGCGCCGACCGCGCCGGGCACAAGTGTCTCCAAGGCCAACACTCAAGATGACAAGGCAATTCCCGGTGCCATCACAAGGTCTAGAGCTAGGGAGCTTCTCCAAGATCTCCACAAGGGTCTGGCATGCCAAGCCACCCTAAGCCACACCGGGCCTGCCCTGGTGCTTTGCCTACAACAAGGCGTCGGCGAGCACGGCGCTAGCGGCAAGTAAACTTCAAAGAAGGGTGCCGAGCCACCTGGACCACTTTGATCGGCGCTCCAACCACCTTGGGCTGGCTCATTTAGCCCACCATCATGGGCCCAAGCCTTGGCCGAGAGGATCTTTAATGTGCTTGATGAATTTGACATTTGAAGTTAATAAGTTACCTAAATTGGACATTTCGGTAGTAAATTTAGGGTTTAGTTATATGCATGGCTTTTGACATTTCTCTTAGGCGTTCTTGCCTTTTTTGTAAGACTATATATAGGCTCTTTGAAAGCTGAAAAGCTCACGTAAGAATACACAAAATTGCTTTGCCAAATCTCTCTTGCTTTCTCTCTAATCTCTTACGTCCAAAAACTCTAAGTGTGCCGAGTGAGTACATCTCTCATACTTCTTCTCCCCTTTCACTTCTGCAAGCATATCTTCTTCCCTCTATAAGAAGACCGTGTGTGCCTACTATCCCCCACAACTCCGCCGTCATCCCACCTACGAGCCTCCGTCACGCCGTCGTCCATCCGAAAACCCTAATTGGCGATTCCACCTCCATCGACGAGCAAAGCTTGCACCATGGCTTCACGATCCTTTGATCTTAACATGGTGCCATTAAAAAAAATCATCAGGGACATTGATAGCTCCATGACCCCCTCGATGACGGCAAAGTACGAAGAGGAAGCAATGGGAGTGCGCTCGAATGGCCCAATAACAAGAGCTCGCGTAAGGGCAATGGAACGCGCGACTCAATCCTTAATCTCCCGGGTTTACGCGAGTGACTCGGGTTCATCTAGTACTAAATGGGTCCTTCTCTTGACCTATGAAGGGTTGGGTGAGTCCTGCCTTAGCCACCTTACAGAAGGTTTTCCGCGCCCGTAGAAGCCACATCCGCGCCCGCGGATTCATCGCTGATGAAGACCACTTTACAGAATGTTTTCCGCGCCCACGGAAGCCTCTTCCACGCCCGTGGATTCAACACTGATGAGGCCCCTATTTACAGAATGTTTTCCGTGCCCGCGAAAACTCCATCCGCGCCCGCGGATTCGACGCTGTAGAAGACCCTCTTTGCAGAGGCCAATCCGCACCCGCAGATTTATTTCTGCGCCTGCGGAATCTGGGCCGGGCTTCGGCGACAAACGCTTTATTTCTAAACTACTTATTATTATTTATTTTTTATGTAGTTATTTAAGCTAGCAAACCCTAGTTTGTAATGTTATGCAGATTTTGAGAATTAAGTTGAGTCATACTCCTTTCCAAAATCCCTTGCATCATCTCTACGATCCCAAGGATCTATCTATCCCGTAGCTCGTCGCTTCGAGCAATCAAATACCGTCTCTTCGGTATCTCGCGATCATCACGTTGATCCCTACATCCATCTCTTTGGACGAGTTTGGCCTGTTTCACGCATCTTCAAGAAAGCCATCTCTTTGGCTACGCAAGAGGAGAATCGACTACAAGCTTGAGGAAATGAAGATCCTGCGATTGCAACGCCACTTCCGGGGTTGTTCGCATCAACTAGCATCACAGCCTATCCAAGCTAAGTTTGTTTCTTCTCTCTTATTGTGATTCCCTGACAACTTTCCGCTTACAATCCCCAAAATAAAATTTCCCACCACCACTCGCCGGAATCCCCTACCGCCGTGAACACCAGCACACCACCACCATCGTTCCGCCGCCACCACCACCATCAGCCATCCTATCCCTCATGTCCTGCTTACCCTAATTTCCTTTAGGTTTTGGTTGTTATCAAGTAAGAGTAATCTTTGACTTTCAATTTTCCTTAAATCTCTCCTTCTAGCAATATCTTGTTCCCTTATTTGCATAAGTTGATTTCCTTGTTTATTTGTTTGATTACTTCTTGCTTCATCTTTGGATTAATTGCTAGACTAGTTGTTAGATCTTATTCCCTCATAGTTGCATATGTCTCTTCCTTCTTTCTCATGCACTTGCTTGTGTGGTTCTTTCTGGTTTGATTATAAATCAAAAAAAAAAAAAATAGTGTGGCCGTATAAACAAAAACAAAAATACAATTCTCACCTTCCATCAAATAAAAAAAAGGTTTGGGAAGACGGAAGCCAAAAAAAAAAAGGCAAGAGAACGCACCATACGGCCATACTCCATCTTCACTCCTTTCATGTCTCTACGCAACTCTCATTGAAAAGGGCAATATTTTCAACTCTCTTGTGATTAATTCTAAGAAACTTGATTTGATCTGCTTGAACTTGGGAATTTGTGTGTTGTTTGGGACTTGATTTGCTAGTTCTTGCTTTGTTTCCTTACGTTCAAGCCTCTCCCTCCTCACGAGCAACCAAAATTAGTACGCCTAGCTGATAATTTCTTGGTTCACTTTTGAGACAAGGACTTGGCTTGGACTTGTTCTTTTGCTTGGTGCAACTTACTCCTTGTGTTGTATGCTTCATATAGGTACTATGGAGTTTCCTACGACAAGCTAATCTCCTTCTATGAGCCACCGCAGTCCCGGACACATGGACTCCGTCTATGAGCAAATTGACGCACTTCATGCATCGAATAAAGATAAAGACCGCCAACTGGCCGCGAAGGATGCCGAGCTTGCGCAGCTTCGTTGGGCCATGAGTGACATGAGGTTGCCCACGGCTGACCCAATGTTGAACCCTACGGCCTCCACCAGCCGGCCAATGGACCGCAAGGGTAAGGGCGCCTTGTCTACCCCTCATGATCGCCTTCGCTCTCAAATCGAAGGCTATCCTCCTAAGCGTGTCGACCCCAGCATTAGGTATAATCCTACGTTTGCTCCTAGAGTTGAGAAATACTCCTCGAATCGCTCCCATCGTCGTCGTCTGGAAAGAGGCCGACAACATAGGCGGCCTAACGATCCCGAATCCGAGCTTGATGATGACGATGACAGTGCCTCGGACTACTCCCGAGACAGATTTGATGACTATGAGGCATATGAGTTGGAACACCAGGAGGAGATGCGCCCTGCGTGCCGCGGCAACCGCCGGAACACACCGGACAGACACCGACCGAGCCATGGGCGCCATGGGCCGCGTCCCCCCCGACATTAAGGTAAAACTTCCAAACTTTTTTGGTGAATTTGATCCCATTAAGTTTCTTGATTGGAAGCAGTCCACAAAGTATATTTTGGATCATTATCGCTACCCGGAAGAAGAACGGGTTGAAACTGCCTCTTTGCACTTCGACGGCGCCGCCAAGGCTTGGTGGCATCATTTCCGAGCTGACATTGAGCGTCGCCATGAGCGTCCAGTCACTTCGTGGCGCCATCTTATGCGGATCATGAGAAAGAAGTATGTCCCCGAGGACTTTGCTTCCGAAATGCGCCTCAAGATACAACTAGCAGCCCAAGGTAACCGTTCTCCCCTTGATTTTTATGCTGAACTTGAAGAGTTGTCCCATAAGGCAGGTATCCATCACACTCACGAGGACTTTCGGAGTATGTTCCTTCGTGGCCTGCATGAGCCTATTCGAAACCAACTTCGGGTGCTTAACATACGAGACCTCCAAAAGTGCGCACATATGGCACAAGAGATATGGTCGCAGGCTCAAGCGGCTAAGAGAGCATCTTGGTCTCGCCCTAATACAAGGTATGCTCCTTCCCCTAATTCAGGTTCATTTAATTCTAACATGCGCTCCTCTTCGCAGTCCGCTCCCGCGACTACAGCACCGGCGCCGGCCACTCGGCCGAGCAACACACCGGCGCACGTCAACGAGCCACCACAGCGTCGAGCGCCTCCTTCCGATGATAGGGAAATGGACAAGGTCTGTTTTAAGTGCCAAGGGCGTGGCCACATGCAGCGGGACTGCCCCAACAACAAGCGAGTCCTCTTCTCGAACACCTCCGGCTACGAGTCTTTTGACGAGGACACCTCCGACACCGGGACGGTATTTGACACCTACGGCCATGAGGAGGAGGAGGAGATGGACGGATACATCTGCAACCCTATGGATGAGCAAGGCAACGTGCCTCTTAGCTTGGTTACACGCCGCGTTCTTACTGCCAAAGAAGGTACCTTACTTGACCAACATGAAAATTTGTTTCATACTAAGTGTGCGGTCCAGGGTGCTTCTTTGAGTGTCATTATAGATGGTGGAAGTTGTTGCAATATCGTCAATGAAAAGGTGATCAAGCACTTCAAGTTCGATACGACTCTGCACCCACAACCCTATAGTCTACAATGGATCTCCGAGGGTGATGATTTCAATGTTGTGAAGCAACAATGCACAATCCATTTCAGCATTGGTCATTACAAGGATTCGGTGCTTTGTGACGTAGTGCCCATGGATGCAACTCATCTTCTCTTAGGGCGACCTTGGCAATTTGACAAGAAAGCTCTTCATGATGGCTTCCTCAACAACTACGTCTTCATGCACAATGGAAGAAAAGTGACATTGCTTCCTATGAGCCCTCAGGAGATTATGCATGATCACGTTGAAAGGAACCGAGTCAAGGCCCTTGAACAAGCCAATGGACAACCACTGCCCTCAGCTGGCCGTGAGAAGCCAAAAAAATCAGCAACAAAACAGCCCCCTAAGCCAGCTCACAACGGCATTCAAGGATCTTGTGAAAACCGGCTTCTATTGGCTAGGTCTCGGGATGTCTCTCCAATCATTCAGGGACGTCTTCCTTTCTTTTTACTTGTTCCTTTCGCGTGTCTTTTAAATGTTAAATATCTTGTTGATTTACTCCCTGCAGTGACTTCTCTTTTGCAGGAATTTGAGGATGTGATGCCCGAAGAGCTGCCCGAAGGATTGCCACCTATACGTGGAATTGAGCATCAAATCGACTTTGTGCCCGTCGCCTCTCTTCCTAACCGAGCTGCATACCGCGTGAGCCCGGAAGAAACCAAGGAATTGCAGCGTCAAGTGTAAGAGTTGATGGATAAGGGCCACGTCCGAGAGAGCTTAAGCCCCTATGCCGTACCGGTCATTCTAGTGCCTAAGAAGGACGATAGTTGGCGCATGTGCATTGATTGTCTGGCAATCAACCAAATTACGGTGAAGTATCGACACCCTATTCCTCGACTTGATGATATGCTTGATGAATTGCATGGTGCTACTTTATTTTCTAAAATTGATCTTAAGAGTGGTTATCATCAAATTAAGATGCATGAGGGTGATGAGTGGAAAACTGCATTTAAGACTAAGTATGGCCTTTATGAGTGGTTGGTTATGCCTTCTGGTTTGACCAATGCTCCTAGAACTTTTATGAGATTGATGAATCATGTTTTAAGGGCTTACTTAGGAAAATTTGTAGTTGTCTACTTCGATGATATCCTTGTTTATAGCAGGTCCTTAGATGAGCATGTTGAGCATCTTAGGAAGGTATTAGAGTGTTTTAGGCATGAGAAACTTTATGCTAACCTTGGTAAATGTTCTTTTTGCTCGGACTCTACTATTTCTCTTGGTCTTGTGGTAAGCAAGGATGGGCTAAAGGTCGACCAAGAGAAGGTCCGAGCCATAGAAGAATGGCCACATCCCACTACTCCAACCATGGTTCGGTCATTCATGGTCTTGGCTGGCTTCTACCGCAGGTTTGTGCGTGATTTCTCCACCATTGAAGCCCCGCTACATGAGCTTACAAAGAAGGATGCGTCCATTGAGTGGACGAACGCACACGAGGCTACATTCACCACCTTGAAGGACCGGTTGTGCAACGCTCCTTTGCTGAAATTACTGGACTTCTCCAAGACTTTTAAGGTGGAGTGTGACGCCTCTCACCATGGAATTGGAGGGGTCTTGCTGCAAGATAGGCGTCCCATTGCTTACTTTAGCGAGAAGCTCACATGCGCCCAACTCAACTACCCAACCTATGACAAGGAGCTCTATGCTCTTATTCGGGTGTTGAAGACTTGGCAGCACTATCTATGGCCTAAGGAGTTTGTCATTCACTAGGACCATGAGGCGTTGAAGTACTTGAAGAGCCAGTACAACCTCAGCAGACGCCATGCACGATGGGTGGAGTTCATGGAGACCTTCCCCTATGTGGTCAATGTAATACCCCTCATTTTTTTGTAAGGGCATTTTAGTAATTTTACCAACCCTCTTTCTATATTTGTGTCGCTTTTGGAGAAGTTCGGATTTTCTGTAACATTTATGAGATCTGTAATAATTCCTTGAGTGATATAAAATACATTCGACGTATTTTTGGGCTTAGAATATTTGTTCGGATGCAAATATATTTAACCCGGGGTTTAAATATATTTGCCAAACCTTTTCCCGGGCAAAAAGACGCGAAATGGCCTTCACCGCCATCGCGGAAAATCTCAGGCGCTGCACGACAGACTTTTTCTTCTCCGCCGGACCTCAAAGGCCGGATCGCCGTTCTTCGTCTGCAGCCGTCCCATCTGGTCGGGGTGACACTCCTGCTTGTTTGGGCTATAAAAGGAGGAAGATCTGGAGGGTTGAAGGGCACCCCAACCCGGAATCTCTCTCTCCCTCTCGATTCTCTTGCTCGCCTGAAGATTCAAGCCTCGCCGAATTTTCGAGGAGTTGCCGAAGCTTCCGCCTTTGGTTGTAGCAGTCCCGGAGTTGTGCTTCGGAGGTGCAAGGCAGCCCTCATCCGAGCCGTCGTCGTTGTCGTCGTGAGGAGTCGAAGCCTTTGCCGTTGGAGCCTCGTCGTGGCGTCGCCGGAGCTTGCGAGACTCGCCGGAGTTCTGGGTCACTGCCGTGTGTAGCCAGGAGGGGCGTGGTGCTGCACAAGTGTCCGGGAGCGAGAACCCGAGCTCCTCGCCGCCGTCGTCGGTCTCCTCCATCGGGGTCGAGCTCGGTGCCGCTCGCGGTTTGGCTTTGCTGTTCACGGGAGAAAGAAGAAGGGGGGCCCCTCTTTGCCAGCTCTTGTTGGGCCGAGAAGCCCATTAGTCATTTCTGTCCAGATTTAACCCGAGTTCGATCGAGTGGTATAATTTCGACCCACTTTTATCCGTATCTCTCTTTAGAAAAAATCAATTTATATTTTTATGATTTATAAATCATAAAAATTTATTGAATTTAAGTATTTGAGTTCGTCAAAATAAATTAATTGATATTAATTATTTTGTCGGTTTATACCGTTATCTGTCGGATCGCGCGTGGACTCGTAGCCTTGCTAGAGCTATCTAAAGCATAGGCCATACTCCCAGAAAGGATATCAACAGTAGTCGTCTCGTCTAGATTCATCGTCGAATCTACCTAAGGCAAGTGGCGGTTCGCTCTTGCTTAATCATTCCATGTTCCGTTGATTATCAATTAATTCTGATTGTTAATTAAATTAGAGTGAACTGTTATTACGTTTGGGAACAGATTACATAATGATGTGATTAAAATGTGATATTATAATAGGTTGTATATATTGCTAGAAACAACACTATTGTACTTGTTAATTACCATAAGGCTTTGTTGTGGACTTTTAAATGTAAACTTAATGCTAGATTAGCACGAGTATTCGTAGGAACACTAATTCTTGGAGGGGATTAGTCGTTTCTTTATAACTTGGTATTAGTCGGATAATTCTCTAATACTTTTAACGGTCATGACCATTGCTTCCTATCCACTCGTTAAGGTTAGGAGGTGTTAAGCACCTTGCCAGTTCAATTTGGGATGGATGTATTGTCACCCTGTGTTAATCTTCTCGTTGTCACTCGAGATCATATTAAAAGCTTAAACGTGATTATACATTTTGTAATTAAATAAGATAAGTGCGGTTAGGCACATCATTAATGAACCTTCGGGTGAGAAGTACAACTTGGAACCTCGTCTGGGCTTCGATTAGAGTAAGTCCTCCTTCCAAATCTGAATTCGCATTGTGCGGTGAGGTTGGTCGTGGACCCAAATGATCAAGTCGTTTTTAAAATGCTTGTATGAAATTATAACGTTCCCAAACATCCGTCATACTTTCCGATAAGACTCAATTCCTTTGGAGTCCCCTTTTTAGTGCATATCTAAATTTTAATCATTCCGTGAAAGTTTCGGGTTATATATCGTTCCTTCGGTTATTATTCGAGGAACAATGATAGTAAATGGTTACGATCACTAGAACCATTCTGCTTTCACCCTTGCATAGTCTTTCATTAGACTAACCAATTGGGTTTATTCCTTGCATGGTTGGTTGGTGTCATCTGTCCTATACGGCACATCAGTGGTTGATTCCCGAAGTCAAAGTAACTAGTTGAAGAAGAATAGGCTTGCAGTTGCAGATTTAAGTGTCGTATTTCAAGATCGTTAAGTATTACTTTAATATGTATTTTTATAACCTAGTCATGTATTAGGTTTATTCTTAAAGTCTTCCGTTGTATTATCACTCTGTTGTAAAATCATCTCCTCGTTTGACGAGAGATCTTTTAATAAATGGTTAAGTTTCATTTAAAAATATATTCCGCTGTTTAATCTTTCGTTATTTAACATGTTTAATTAAGGTTAATTGTTCCGATTAAAGCCTTGGGTGACATCGGACAACAACGTCTGAGGTCACTGGCGTGTGGCACTATCGGTATAAATCGGGGGTGTTACAGTTATGGTATCAGAGCAATGGTTTTAAAATTATTGGCCTATTGTTAGGTTTGAGAATTTTCAAAAAATTAATTTCGAAACTTTTTTGGATCTATATATATATATTTTTTTTTTTTTAATTTTGGGGATTTAACTGTTAGATTTAAAAGTTTTATTTATTCCTTGGAATTTAAAAATAATGATTTAGTTACTTGGACTTTAAAGGTTACTTATAATTGGTTTTAAGTACTGTGTATAAGCAACCAAAACGGTGGTTTATGATTGTAACTTAAAAAAAAACGTAATTTTGTCTTAGTAAGAATATTACGAAAATCGTATCACTAATTTAAAAGGCTTATTTTCCTAAATAATTGTATTATTAAAGTTTAAGTATATAAAGTTTGAAGGTATAAAGTTTAAAAGTATGAGGTTTATTAATAAGTGGTTTCAAACTTATGCAAGCTTCATGTGTTACTTATTCCTTAGATCCATTCTTAGGGATAGTGTCTCTTCTTAGGTTTAATGTCATTTAAAGGTTGACATTTCTCCTAGAATACCATTCTCAAGTAAAGAGAAGAAGATCATTTCTGTGGTTAACGGTGGAGGGTTAGTCAGACTAATATAAAGTTATTAGTTTGGACCTTTATAATCTGTATCATAACGTATTTGACAAAAGTGTCATACCCAAGTGGGAAAAGTTCTAAATTAACGTTATGGTTCATCAACAGATGGTGAACACAAGAAACATGGTTGGTGCTGGTGCAGGACCAAGTAACGACCCAGGGTTGAATCTGTGGAGCGCCGATAATCAAGGGGGGGGGGGAGGGGGGAGAACGAGTCTGTCTCTCGCAATAACCCCGCAGACGTTGGCCAAGCACAGGCTAATCCTCCGGTAGTGTTGGATGCCACGACCAAAGAAGCCATTCGTGGGTTTATTATGCAGACGGTCACCGACGTGATTCGGTCGATTGCACCACAAGCACAAGGAGAAGCATAAGGAATTTCTATACCCTAAGACCGATGGGTTAAAAGTGACTGAGCTTGCAACTAAGTTCAATCACTTGTTGCAATATGCTGGGCCAGAGGTGTCGAGCGAAGAACAAAAGATCTGGTACTTCCATGGATGGATGAACCCAGAAATCAAACCTCTGATGGTGCGTCACAGTTGTTCTACATTAGAGCAATATGTGGATGCGGCCTACAAGATAGAGGTCACGTTGGAAGAATCCGACCAAAAGCGGGAGAAGAAAGTTAAGGGAAAGGGTGGACAACAGGATCGCCAGGTTGGTACATTCAAGCGACCAACATCGCCCACGAAATTTGAAAGGTCTGGTCGTGCTAAGACCGAGACGACTCAGTCAGACTCCACCAGAGGCTCCAGTTGGAGTAGCGGGGTGATTCATTTCCATAACTGTGGTGAAGTTGGGCATAAAAGTGTTAGCTGTCAAAAGGAAAAGAGGGTATGCTACCATTGTGGAAAGGAAGGCCACATGAAAACATACTGCAGGAAAAAAGGTCAAGGACCAACACAGTCTTATCAAGCCTCAAATGTTGGCCATGGGCAGAATCCAAAACCAGAGGTATCTGCTCCTGAGCAATCTATGGCTCATAATAAAGGCAAAGCGCCTATAGAGTCTTCAGGTCAGGGGCAACGACTCTTTGTGATGCGTCAAGCCGACGGGATGGAACCCTGATCGAGTAGTTGTATTTTGTTAAACATTTCCTTAAGAACAAGGAGCGATGACTTGTGTCGATAATCTCCATAGTTTCGTAATCTATTTGTTCGACTTTCTGTAAGTTGCCTTAATGTAATGTTTCGAATAAATAAAGAAGTGTTTCTTCGTTTCGGAAATTACTAAATTCGCTATTGTTACAAATCGTTCATACGAAACCCCGTGAGTGTCGGAAACAACATATATCAAGTATGGATAAAGGTTATCGGACTCATAGAGGAGGAGTATCGTATGTAGCCTAGATGTTCGTTCCCTACAGGGTTAACCCCAGGGTCGACTCTATTGCTTAAAATCTAGATCCATTCCTAAGAGTCTTTCTTCATTTCTAGAGTAATGTCACATCAGTATAATATTAATTGCTTTCTGAGTTGGCAAGCGTATCTCGTAAGCTGAGTTCTTCCAGAATTTCTTAAGGTGTAGGAATAAATGTGTGGGGTTAATGCTCTATGAGAGTAAGAGTTATCTCTCATACGTGCACCCTGAATATTTGCTCTGGTAAAAGTATATAAGGGTGGATTAATGCGAAGACCAGAACACCTAGTTGTGAATTCATGATGTATGCATAGATGTGCATAGATTAAGAGGGATAGTTCATAGGGAACTCGTTTCCTCTATTGCGATCTTGAGTAAGACCTTAGAGTCCAGAGTTATGGTTATGAAATCCATAAGTGGGTACGACCAGTGTAGGACTAATGATTGAAGTTTGCTTTTATAATCGAAGTTCGTTTTGAGGTTTCATAAGGAAACGATATGATTAAGTCTTGGATGGATAGTAGATTGTGTGAGGAAAATAAGGATCTTAAGTTAGAAATAAGTTATTGGAGATAGTTAAACAAACTTTTGGGCTGTGAGTCAAGTAATGGACGTCTGAGACAAATCTGATTGGGCCAAATGATTGAATTTGGTAAGTTGTACTTTCAGGGAATAAGGAGTTATGATACTTTGTAAGGTTGCAAGGTTCGATATTTGGACTTTATGTGAGTGTGTCATCTATAAGGCTTATGGACAACTTTTTTTGGAAGAAATTAAGTTGTGAAGCTATCGTGTTGGGAGTAGGCCGCTTAAATGTGGAGATTACAGTTTAAGGATAAATTATATTGATGATTTCGATAAATTAAAGGATTTAGTGAAGATAATTATCTATGTGCGCCTAAGGAGTAAAGTAACAAGCTTACTCATATAAATCTATGAAGAGATTCTAATAGAAGTGACTGATACGGTTGGTAATGAATCATTTATCAGAAGGATACCTTAAGGAAATAGGAATGTTATCCCATGTGCTTCGTTTCGAGGAACATAGGAATAAAAGTGTTGTGATTATTCTTGGAGAAAGTTAAGGAATCTTAAAGGATTTAAGTTAGAGATCGCTTAAAGGAATGCGTTAAATTATTCTTGTAAGGAGTTAATGTGTGAACTTTGGGATTGTTATATAAGGAAATTGGAAGAGAAATGTGTGTTCTCCTATTTAAGGTACATTAATGTCGTTATGATGATTTTGGAGACCATTATTCTAAGGTAATCATGATCTTGTGGATATAGTAAGAGTTATTACATGGTATAATATATGGAGATAAGGTTTGTGAGATGATGTCATGATTGAGGAAACAGATTGACTTCTTTAGGAGTAATTTCGTGGATGAAATGATTAAGATGCTAAATTCAAGAAGTGAGGTTAATGTGGGAACCGATTCCTCAACCTTGGTAGTGCTAGTTTCGGGGTCGAAAATATTTTTAAGGTTATGGAGATTTAACGCCTCATTTTTTTTGGGATATTCGGCCAAGTTTCAGGGTCGAAACTTCTTTTAAGGGGGAAGTGATGTAATACCCCTCATTTTTTTAGTAAGGGCATTTTAGTAATTTTCCTAACCCTCGTTCTATATTCGTGTCGCTTTCGAAGAAGTTCGGATTTTCTGTAACGTTTATGAGATCTGTAATAATTCCTTGAGTGGTATAAAATACATTCGACGTATTTTTGGGCGTAGAATATTTGTTCGGATGCAAATATATTTAACCCGGGGTTTAAATATATTTGCCCAACCTTTTCCCGGGCAAAAAGACGCGAAATGGCCTTCACCGCCATCGCGGAAAATCTCTGGCGCCGCACGACATACTTTTTCTTCTCCACCGGACCTCGAAGGCTGGATCAATGTTCTTCGTCTGCAGCCGTCCCATCTGGTCAGGGTGACACTCCTGCTTGTTTGGGCTATAAAAGGAGGAAGATCTGGAGGGTTGAAGGGCACCCCAACCCGGAATCTCTCTCTCCCTCTCGATTCTCTTTCTCGCCCGAAGATTCAAGCCTCGCCGGATTTTCGAGGAGTTGCCGGAGCTTCCGCCTTTGGTTGTAGCAGTCCCGGAGTTGTGCTTGGGAGGTTCAAGGCAGCCCTCGTCCGAGCCGTCGTAGCCGTCGTCGTGAGGAGTCGAAGCCTTCGCCGTTGGAACCTCGTCGTGTCGTCGCCGGAGGTTGCGAGCCTCGTCGGAGTTCTGGGTCGCCGCCGTGTGCAGCTAGGAGGGGCGTGGTGCTGCGCAAGTATCCGGGAGCGAGAACCCGAGCTCCTCGCCGCCGTCGCCGGTCTCCGCCATCGGGGTCGAGCTCGGTGCCGCTCGCGGTTTGGCTTTGCTGATCGCGGGAGGAAGAAGAAGGGGGGGCCCCTTTGCCAGCTCTTGTTGGGCCGAGAAGCCCATTAGTCATTTTTTTCCAGATTTAACCCGAGTTCGATCGAGCGGTATAATTTCGACCCACTTTTATCCGTATCCCTCTTTAGAAAAATTCAATTTATATTTTTATGTTTTATAAATCATAAAAATTTATTGAATTTAAGTATTTGAGTTCGTCAAAATAAATTAATTGATATTAATTATTTTTTCGGTTTATACCGTTATCTGTCGGATCGCGCGTGGACTCGTAGCCTTGCTAGAGCTATCTGAAGCATATGCCATACTCCCGGAAAGGATATCAACAGTAGTCGTCTCGTCTAGATTCATCATCGAATCTACCTAAGGCAAGTGGCGGTTCGCTTTTGCTTAATCATTCCATGTTCCGTTGATTATCAATTAATTCTGATTGTTAATTAAATTGGAGTGAACTGTTATTACGTTTGGGAACATATTACATAATAATGTGATTAAAATGTGATATTATAATAGGTTGTATATATTGCTAGAAACAACACTATTGTACTTGTTAATTACCGTAAAGGCTTTGTTGTGGACTTTTAAATGTAAACTTAATGCTAGATTAGCACGAGTATTCGTAGGAACACTAACTCTTGGAGGGGATTAGTCGTTTCTTTATAACTTGGTGTTAGTCGGATAATTCTCTAATACTTTTAACGGTCATGACCATTGCTTCCTATCCACTCGTTAAGGTTAGGAGGTGTTAAGCACCTTGCCAGTGCAATTTGGGATGGACGTATTGTCACCCTGTGTTAATCTTCTCGTTGTCACTCGAGATCATATTAAAAGCTTAAACGTGAATATACGTTTTGTAATTAAATAAGATAAGTGCGGTTAGGCACGTAATTAATGAACCTTCGGGTGAGAAGTACAACTTGGAACCTCGTCTGGGCTTTGATTAGAGTAAGTCCTCCTTCCAAATCTGAATTCGCATTGTGCGGTGAGGTTGGTCGTGGACCCAAATGATCAAGTCGTTTTTAAAACGCTTGTATGAAATTATAACGTTCCCAAACATCCGTCATACTTTCCGATAAGACTCAATTCCTTTGGAGTCCCCTTTTTAGTGCATATCTAAATTTTAATCATTCCGTGAAAGTTCTGGGTTATATATCGTTCCTTCGGTTATTATTCGAGGAACAATGATAGTAAATGGTTACGATCACTAGAACCATTCTGCTTTCACCCTTGCATAGTCTTTCATTAGACTAACCAACTGGGTTTATTCCTTGCATGGTTGGTTGGTGTCATCCGTCCTATACGGCACATCAGTGGTTGATTCCCGAAGTCAAAGTAACTAGTTGAAGAAGAAGAAGAGGCTTGCAGTTGCAGATTTAAGTGTCGTATTTCAAGATCGTTAAGTATTACTTTAATATGTATTTTTATAACCTAGTCATGTATTAGGTTTATTCTTAAAGTCTTCCGTTGTATTATCACTCTGTTGTAAAATCATCTCCTCGTTTGATGAGAGATCTTTTAATAAATGGTTAAGTTTCATTTAAAAATATCTTCCGCTGTTTAATCTTTCGTTATTTAACATGTTTAATTAAGGTTAATTGTTCCGATTAAAGCCTTGGATGACATCGGACAACAACGTATGAGGTCACTGGCGTGTGGCACTACTGGTATAAATCGAGGGTGTTACAGTTATGGTATCAGAGCAATGGTTTTAAAATTCTTGGCCTATTGTTAGGTTTGAGAATTTTCAAAAATTTAATTTCGAAACTGTTTTCGACCTATATATATATATATTTTTTTTTTAATTTTGGGGATTTAACTGTTAGATTTAAAAGTTTTATTTATTCCTTGGAATTTAAAAATAATGATTTAGTTACTTGGACTTTAAAGGTTACTTATAATTGGTTTTAAGTACTGTGTATAAGCAACCAAAACGGTGGTTTATGATTGTAACTGAAAAAAAATGTAATTTTGTCTTAGTAAGAATATTACGAAAATCGTATCACTAATTTAAAAGGCTTATTTTCCTAAATAATTATATTATTAAAGTTTAAGTATATAAAGTTTGAAGGTATAAAGTTTAAAAGTATGAGGTTTATTAATAAGTGGTTTCAAACTTATGCAAGCTTCATGTGTTACTTATTCCTTAAATCCATTCTTAGGGATAATGTCTCTTCTTAGGTTTAATGTCATTTAAAGGTTGACATTTCTCCTAGAATACCATTCTCAAGTAAAGAGAAGAAGATCATTTCTGTGGTTAACGGTGGAGGGTTAGTCAGACTAATATAAAGTTATTAGTTTGGACCTTTATAATCTGTATCATAACGTATTTGACAAGAGTGTCATACCCAATTGGGAAAAGTTCTAAATTAACGTTATGGTTTATCAACAGATGGTGAACACAAGAAACATGGTTCGTGCTGGTGCAGGACCAAGTAACGACCCAAGGTTGAATCTGAGGAGCGCTGCTAATCAAGGGGGGGAGAGAACGAGTCTGTCTCTCACAATAACCCCGCAGACGTTGGCCAATCACAGGCTAATCCTCCGGTAGTGTTGGATGCCACGACCAAAGAAGCCATTCATGGGTTTATTATGCAGACGGTCACCGACGTGATTCGGTCGATTGCACCACAAGCACAAGGTGTTCCGATTACTCAGGTTATTCCTGGAATTGAGGAGCCAGTGGAGCACGTACCTCAAGTCAATGTCGTCAGGGACAGAGGGAGTTACGGTCAAGCCTTGAAAGCCGTGAGCTCAATGAGGCCTGATAGCTATGACGGTACTTGAGAACCGGTTAGAGTGGCGTATTGGTTCTCGCATATGGAACGGCTGTTCAGGAACGTGGATTGCACTGAGGCTAAGAAAGTGCACATCGCCTCCCTTCAACTCAAGGATGTGGCTAGTGAATGGAGGGAGAGCACTGGTCTAGCTGATCATCCCAAGCTGAATTGGAGCATGTTCAAAACAAAGATGACTGACCGTTTCTTTTCCCGTGCTATGAGGAAGGAGAAGCACAAGGAATTTCTATACCCTAAGACCGCTTAAATGTGGAGATTACAGTTTAAGGATAAATTATATTGATGATTTTGATAAATTAAAGGATTTAGTGAAGAGAATTATCTATGTGCGCCTAAGGAGTAAAGTAACAAGCTTACTCATATAAATCTATGAAGAGATTCTAATAGAAGTGACTGATACGGTTGGTAATGAATCATTTATCAGAAGGATACCTTAAGGAAATAGGAATGTTATCCTGTGTGCTTCGTTTCGAGGAACATAGGAATAAAGGTGTTGTGATTATTCTTGGAGAAAGTTAAGGAATCTTAAAGGATTTAAGTTAGAGATCGCTTAAAGGAATGCGTTAAATTATTCTTGTAAGGAGTTAATGTGTGAACTTTGGGATTGTTATATAAGGAAATTGGAAGAGAAATGTGTGTTCTCCTATTTAAGGTACATTAATATCGTTATGATGATTTTGGAGACCATTATTCTAAGGTAATCATGATCCTGTGGATATAGTAAGAGTTATTACATGGTATAATATATGGAGATAAGGTTTGTGAGATGATGTCATGATTGAGAAAACAGATTGACTTCTTTAGGAGTAATTTCGAGGATGAAATGATTAAGATGCTAAATTCAAGAAGTGAGGTTAATGTGGGAACCGATTCCTCAACCTTGGTAGTGCTAGTTTCGGGGTCGAAAATATTTTTAAGGGGATGGAGATGTAACGCCTCATTTTTTTGGGGATATTCGGCCAAGTTTCGGGGTCGAAACTTCTTTCAAGGGGGCAGTGATGTAATACCCCTCATTTTTTTGTAAGGGCATTTTAGTAATTTTCCTAACCCTCGTTCTATATTCGTGTCGCTTTCGAAGAAGTTCGGATTTTCTGTAACGTTTATGAGATCTGTAATAACTCCTTGAGTGGTATAAAATACATTCGACGTATTTTTGGGCTTAGAATATTTGTTCGGATGCAAATATATTTAACCCGGGGTTTAAATATATTTGCCCAACCTTTTCCCGGGCAAAAAGACGCGAAATGGCCTTCACCGCCATCGCGGAAAATCTCAGGCGCCGCACGACAAACTTTTTCTTCTCCACCGGACCTCGAAGGCTGGATCGTCGTTCTTCGTCTGCAGCCGTCCCATCTGGTCAGCGTGACACTCCTGCTTGTTTGGGGTATAAAAGGAGGAAGATCTGGAGGGTTGAAGGGCACCCCAACCCGGAATCTCTCTCTCCCTCTCGATTCTCTTGCTCGCCCGAAGATTCAAGCCTCGCCGGATTTTCGAGGAGTTGCCGGAGCTTCTGCCTTTCGTTGTTGCAGTCCCAGAGTTGTGCTTGGGAGGTTCAAGGCAACCCTCGTCCGAGCCGTCGTCGCCGTCGTCGTGAGGAGTCGAAGCCTTCGCCGTTGGAGCCTCGTCGTGTCGTCGCCGGAGCTTGCGAGCCTCGTCGGAGTTCTGGGTCGCCGCCGTGTGCAGCCAGGAGGGGCGTGGTGCTGCGCAAGTGTCCGGGAGCGAGAACCCGAGCTCCTCGCCGCCGTCGCCGGTCTCCGCCATCGGGGTCGAGCTCGGTGCCGCTCGCGGTTTGGCTTTGTTGTTCGCGGGAGGAAGAAGAAGGGGGGCCCCCTTTGCCAGCTCTTGTTGGGCCGAGAAGCCCATTAGTCATTTCTGTCCAGATTTAACCCGAGTTCGATCGAGCGGTATAATTTCGACCCACTTTTATCCGTATCTCTCTTTAGAAAAATTCAATTTATATTTTTTTGATTTATAAATCATAAAAATTTATTGAATTTTAAGTATTTGAGTTCGTCAAAATAAATTAATTGATATTAATTATTTTTTTGGTTTATACCGTTATCTGTCGGATCGCGCGTGGACTCGTAGCCTTGCTAGAGCTATCTGAAGCATATGCCATACTCCCGGAAAGGATATCAACAGTAGTCGTCTCGTCTAGATTCATCGTCGAATCTACCTAAGGCAAGTGGCGGTTCGCTTTTGCTTAATCATTCCATGTTCCGTTGATTATCAATTAATTCTGATTGTTAATTAAATTGGAGTGAACTGTTATTACGTTTGGGAACATATTACATAATAATGTGATTAAAATGTGATATTATAATAGGTTGTATATATTGCTAGAAACAACACTATTGTACTTGTTAATTACCGTAAAGGCTTTGTTGTGGACTTTTAAATATAAACTTAATGCTAGATTAGCACGAGTATTCGTAGGAACACTAATTCTTGGAGGGGATTAGTCGTTTCTTTATAACTTGGTGTTAGTCGGATAATTCTCTAATACTTTTAACGGTCATGACCATTGCTTCCTATCCACTCGTTAAGGTTAGGAGGTGTTAAGCACCTTGCCAGTGCAATTTGGGATGGACGTATTGTCACCCTGTGTTAATCTTCTCGTTGTCACTCGAGATCATATTAAAAGCTTAAACGTGAATATACGTTTGTAATTAAATAAGATAAGTGCGGTTAGGCACGTAATTAATGAACCTTCGGGTGAGAAGTACAACTTGGAACCTCGTCTGGGCTTCGATTAGAGTAAGTCCTCCTTCCAAATCTGAATTCGCATTGTGCGGTGAGGTTGGTCGTGGACCCAAATGATCAAGTCGTTTTTAAAACGCTTGTATGAAATTATAATGTTTCCAAACATCCGTCATACTTTCCGATAAGACTCAATTCCTTTGGAGTCCCCTTTTTAGTGCATATCTAAATTTTAATCATTCCGTGAAAGTTCCGGGTTATATATCGTTCCTTCGGTTATTATTCGAGGAACAATGATAGTAAATGGTTACGATCACTAGAACCATTCTGCTTTCACCCTTGCATAGTCTTTCATTAGACTAACCAACTGGGTTTATTCCTTGCATGGTTGGTTGGTGTCATCCGTCCTATACGGCACATCAGTGGTTGATTCCCGAAGTCAAAGTAACTAGTTGAAGAAGAAGAGGCTTGCAGTTGCAGATTTAAGTGTCGTATTTCAAGATCGTTAAGTATTACTTTAATATGTATTTTTATAACCTAGTCATGTATTAGGTTTATTCTTAAAGTCTTCCGTTGTATTATCACTCTGTTGTAAAATCATCTCCTCGTTTGACGAGAGATCTTTTAATAAATGGTTAAGTTTCATTTAAAAATGTCTTCCGTTGTTTAATCTTTCGTTATTTAACATGTTTAATTAAGGTTAATTGTTCCGATTAAAGCCTTGGGTGACATCGGACAACAACGTCTAAGGCACTGGCGTGTGGCACTACCGGTATAAATCGGGGGTGTTACAGTTATGGTATCAGAGCAATGGTTTTAAAATTCTTGGCCTATTGTTAGGTTTGAGAATTTTCAAAATATTAATTTCGAAACTGTTTTCGACCTATATATTTTTTTTTTTTTAATTTTGGGGATTTAACTGTTAGATTTAAAAGTTTTATTTATTCCTTGGAATTTAAAAATAATGATTTAGTTACTTGGACTTTAAAGGTTACTTATAATTGGTTTTAAGTACTGTGTATAAGCAACCAAAACGGTGGTTTATGATTGTAACTTAAAAAAAAAAACATAATTTTGTCTTAGTAAGAATATTACGAAAATCGTATCACTAATTTAAAAGGCTTATTTTCCTAAATAATTATATTATTAAAGTTTAAGTATATAAAGTTTGAAGGTATAAAGTTTAAAAGTATGAGGTTTATTAATAAGTGGTTTCAAACTTATGTAAGCTTCATGTGTTACTTATTCCTTAGATCCATTCTTAGGGATAGTGTCTCTTCTTAGGTTTAATGTCATTTAAAGGTTGACATTTCTCCTAGAATACCATTCTCAAGTAAAGAGAAGAAGATCATTTCTGTGGTTAACGGTGGAGGGTTAGTCAGACTAGTATAAAGTTATTAGTTTGGACCTTTATAATCTGTATCATAACGTATTTGACAAGAGTGTCATACCCAAGTGGGAAAAGTTCTAAATTAACGTTATGGTTCATCAACAGATGGTGAACACAAGAAACATGGTTCGTGCTGGTGCAGGACCAAGTAATGACCCAAGGTTGAATATGAGGAGCGCCGCTAATCAAGGGGGAGGGGGAGAACGAGTCTGTCTCTCATAATAACCCCGCAGACGTTGGCCAAGCACAGGCTAATCCTCCGTTAGTGTTGGATGCCATAACCAAAGAAGCCATTCGTGGGTTTATTATGCAGACGGTCACCGACGTGATTCAGTCGATTGCACCACAAGTACAAGGTGTTCCGATTACTCAGGTTATTCCTGGAATTGAGGAGCCAGTGGAGCACGTACCTCAAGTCAATGTCGTCAGGGACAGAGGGAGTTATGGTCAAGCCTTGAAAGCCGTGAGCTCAATGAGGCCTGACAGCTATGACGGTACTTGAGAACCGGTCAGAGTGGCGTATTGGTTCTCGCATATGGAACGGCTGTTCAGGAACGTGGATTGCACTGAGGCTAAGAAAGTGCACATCGCCTCCCTTCAACTCAAGGATGTGGCTAGTGAATGGTGGGAGAGCACTGGTCTAGCTGATCATCCCAAGCTGAATTGAAGCATGTTCAAAGCAAAGATGACTGACCGTTTCTTTTCCCGTGCTATGAGGAAGGAGAAGCACAAGGAATTTCTATACCCTAAGACCGATGGGTTAAAAGTGACTGAGCTTGCAACTAAGTTCAATCATTTGTTGCAATATGCTAGGCCAGAGGTGTCGAGCGAAGAACAAAAGATCTGGTACTTCCATGGATGGATGAACCCAGAAATCAAACCTCTGATGGTGCGTCACGGTTGTTCTACATTAGAGCAATATGTGGATGCGGCCTACAAGATAGAGGTCACGTTAGAAGAATCCGCCCAAAAGCGGGGGAAGCAAGGTAAGGGAAAGGGTGGGCAACAAGATCGCCAGGTTAGTACATTCAAGCGACCAGCATCGGCCACGAAATTTGAAAGGTCTGGTCGTGCTAAGACCGAGACGACTCAGTCAGACTCCGCCAGAGGCTCCAGTTGGAGTAGCGGGGTGATTCATTGCCATAACTGTGGTGAAGTTGGGCATAAAAGTGTTAGTTGTCAAAAGGAAAAGAGGGTATGCTACCATTGTGGAAAGGAAGGCCACATGAAAACATACTGCAGGAAAAAAGGTCAAGGACCAACGCAGTCTTATCAAGCCTCAAATGTTGGCCATGGGCAAAATCCAAAACCAGAGGTATCTGCTCCTGAGCAATCTATGGCTCGTAATAAAGGCAAAGCGCCTATAGAGTCTTCAGGTCAGGGGCAACGACTTTTTGTGATGCGTCAAGCCGACGGGAAGGAACCCTGATCGAGTAGTTGTATTTTGTTAAGCCTTTCCTTAAGAACAAGGAGCGATGACTTGTGTCGATAATCTCCATATTTTCGTAATCTGTTTGTTCGACTTTCTGTCAGTTGCCTTAATGTAATGTTTCGAATAAATAAAGAAGTGTTTCTTTGTTTCGAAAATTACTAAATTCGCTATTGTTACAAATCGTTCATACGAAACCTCGTGAGTGTCGGAAACAACATATATCAAGTATGGATAAAGGTTGTCGGACTCATAGAGGAGGAGTATCGTATGTAGTCTAGATGTTCGTTCCCTACAGGGTTAACCCCAGGGTCGACTCTATTGCTTAAAATCTAGATCCATTCCTAAGAGTCTTTCTTCATTTCTAGAGTAATGTCACATCAGTATAATATTAATTGCTTTCTGAGTTGGCAAGCGTATCTCGTAAGCTGAGTTCTTCCAGAATTTCTTAAGGTGTAGGAATAAATGTGTGGGGTTAATGCTCTATGAGAGTAAGAGTTATCTCTTATACGTGCACCCTGAATATTTGCTCTGGTAAAAGTATATAAGGATGGATTAATGCGAAGACCAGAACACCTAGTTGTGAATTCATGATGTATGCATAGATGTGCATAGATTAAGAGGGATAGTTCATAGGGAACTCGTTTCCTCTATTACGATCTTGAGTAAGACCTTAGAGTCCAGAGTTATGGTTATGAAATCCATAAGTGGGTACGACCAGTGTAGGACTAATGATTGAAGTTTGCTTTTATAATCGAATTTCATTTTGAGGTTTCATAAGGAAACGATATGAGAAAGTCTTGGATGGATAGTAGATTGTGTGAGGAAAATAAGGATCTTAAGTTAGAAATAAGTTATTGGAGATAGTTAAACAAACTTTTGGGCTGTGAGTCAAGTAATGGACGTCTGAGACAAATCTGATTGGGCCAAATGATTGAATTTGATAAGTTGTACTTTCAGGGAATAAGGAGTTATGATACTTTGTAAGGTTGCAAGGTTCGATATTTGGACTTTATGTGAGTGTGTCATCTATAAGGCTTATGGACAACTTTTTTTGGAAGAAATTAAGTTGTGAAGCTATCGTGTTGGGAGTAGGCCGCTTAAATGTGGAGATTACAGTTTAAGGATAAATTATGTTGATGATTCCGATAAATTAAAGGATTTAGTGAAGAGAATTATCTATGTGCGCCTAAGGAGTAAAGTAACAAGCTTACTCATATAAATCTATGAAGAGATTCTAATAGAAGTGATTGATACGGTTGGTAATGAATCATTTATCAGAAGGATACCTTAAGGAAATAGGAATGTTATCCCATGTGCTTCGTTTCGAGGAACATAGGAATAAAGGTGTTGTGATTATTCTTGGAGAAAGTTAAGGAATCTTAAAGGATTTAAGTTAGAGATCGCTTAAAGGAATGCGTTAAATTATTCTTGTAAGGAGTTAATGTGTGAACTTTGGGATTGTTATATAAGGAAATTGGAAGAGAAATGTGTGTTCTCCTATTTAAGGTACATTAATGTCGTTATGATGATTTTGGAGACCATTATTCTAAGGTAATCATGATCCTGTGGATATAGTAAGAGTTATTACATGGTATAATATATGGAGATAAGGTTTGTGAGATGATGTCATGATTGAGGAAACAGATTGACTTCTTTAGGAGTAATTTCGAGGATGAAATGATTAAGATGCTAAATTCAAGAAGTGAGGTTAATGTGGGAACCGATTCCTCAACCTTGGTAGTGCTAGTTTCGGGGTTGAAAATATTTTTAAGGGGATGGAGATGTAACGCCTCATTTTTTTTGGGATATTCGGCCAAGTTTCGGGGTCGAAACTTCTTTCAAGGGGGAAGTGATGTAATACCCCTCATTTTTTTTGTAAGGGCATTTTAGTAATTTTCCTAACCCTCGTTCTATATTCGTGTCGCTTTCGAAGAAGTTCGGATTTTCTGTAACGTTTATGAGATCTGTAATAACTCCTTGAGTGGTATAAAATACATTCGACGTATTTTTGGGCTTAGAATATTTGTTCGGATGCAAATATATTTAACCCGGGGTTTAAATATATTTGCCCAACCTTTTCCCGGGCAAAAAGACGCGAAATGGCCTTCACCGCCATCGCGGAAAATCTCAGGCGCCGCACGACAAACTTTTTCTTCTCCACCGGACCTCGAAGGCTGGATCGCCGTTCTTCATCTGCAGCCGTCCCATCTGGTTAGGGTGACACTCCTGCTTGTTTGGGCTATAAAAGGAGGAAGATCTGGAGGGTTGAAGGGCACCCCAACCCGGAATCTCTCTCTCCCTCTCGATTCTCTTGCTCGCCCGAAGATTCAAGCCTCGCCGGATTTTCGAGGAGTTGCCGGAGCTTCCGCCTTTGGTTGTAGCAGTCCCGGAGTTGTGCTTGGGAGGTTCAAGGCAACCCTCGTCCGAGCCGTCGTCGCCGTCGTCGTGAGGAGTCGAAGCCTTCGCCGTTGGAGCCTCGTCGTGTTGTCGCCGGAGATTGCGAGCCTCGTCGGAGTTCTGGGTCGCCGCCGTGTGCAGCCAGGAGGGGCGTGGTGCTGCGCAAGTGTCCGGGAGCGAGAACCCGAGCTCCTCGCCGCCGTCGCCGGTCTCCGCCATCGGGGTGGAGCTCGGTGCCGCTCGCGGTTTGGCTTTGCTGTTCACGGGAGGAAGAAGAAGGGGGGCCCCCTTTGCCAGCTCTTGTTGGGCCGAGAAGCCCATTAGTCATTTCTGTCTAGATTTAACCCGAGTTCGATCGAGCGGTATAATTTCGACCCACTTTTATCCGTATCTTTCTTTAGAAAAATTCAATTTATATTTTTTTGATTTATAAATCAAAAAAATTTATTGAAGTTAAGTATTTGAGTTCGTCAAAATAAATTAATTGATATTAATTATTTTTTCGGTTTATACCGTTATCTGTCGGATCGCGCGTGGACTCGTAGCCTTGCTAGAGCTATCTGAAGCATATGCCATACTCCCGGAAAGGATATCAACAGTAGTCGTCTCGTCTAGATTCATCGTCGAATCTACCTAAGGCAAGTGGCGGTTCGCTTTTGCTTAATCATTCCATGTTCCGTTGATTATCAATTAATTCTGATTGTTAATTAAATTGGAGTGAACTGTTATTACGTTTGGGAACATATTACATAATAATGTGATTAAAATGTGATATTATAATAGGTTGTATATATTGCTAGAAACAACACTATTGTACTTGTTAATTACCGTAAAGGCTTTGTTGTGGACTTTTAAATGTAAACTTAATGCTAGATTAGCACGAGTATTCGTAGGAACACTAATTCTTGGAGGGGATTAGTCGTTTCTTTATAACTTGGTGTTAGTCGGATAATTCTCTAATACTTTTAACGGTCATGACCATTGCTTCCTATCCACTCGTTAAGGTTAGGAGGTGTTAAGCACCTTGCCAGTGCAATTTGGGATGGACGTATTATCACCCTGTGTTAATCTTCTCGTTGTCACTCGAGATCATATTAAAAGCTTAAACGTGAATATACGTTTTGTAATTAAATAAGATAAGTGCGGTTAGGCTCGTAATTAATGAACCTTCGGGTGAGAAGTACAACTTGGAACCTTGTCTGGGCTTCAATTAGAGTAAGTCCTCCTTCCAAATCTGAATTCGCATTGTGCGGTGAGGTTGGTCGTGGACCCAAATGATCAAGTCGTTTTTAAAACGCTTGTATGAAATTATAATGTTCCCAAACATCCGTCATACTTTCCGATAAGACTCAATTCCTTTGGAGTCCCCTTTTTAGTGCATATCTAAATTTTAATCATTCCGTGAAAGTTCCGGGTTATATATTGTTCCTTCGGTTATTATTCGAGGAACAATGATAGTAAATGGTTACGATCACTAGAACCATTTTGCTTTCACCCTTGCATAGTCTTTCATTAGACTAACCAACTGGGTTTATTCCTTGCATGGTTGGTTGGTGTCATCCATCCTATACGGCACATCAGTGGTTGATTCCCGAAGTCAAAGTAACTAGTTGAAGAAGAAGAGGCTTGCAGTTGCAGATTTAAGTGTCGTATTTCAAGATCGTTAAGTATTACTTTAATATGTATTTTTATAACCTAGTCATGTATTAGGTTTATTCTTAAAGTCTTCCGTTGTATTATCACTCTGTTGTAAAATCATCTCCTCGTTTGACGAGAGATCTTTTAATAAATGGTTAAGTTTCATTTAAAAATGTCTTACGTTGTTTAATCTTTCGTTATTTAACATGTTTAATTAAGGTTAATTGTTCCGATTAAAGCCTTGGGTGACATCGGACAACAACGTCTAAGGCACTGGCGTGTGGCACTACCGGTATAAATCGGGGGTGTTACAGTTATGGTATCAGAGCAATGGTTTTAAAATTTCTGGCCTATTGTTAGGTTTGAGAAGTTTCAAAATATTAATTTCAAAACTGTTTTCGACCTATATATTTTTTTTTTTAATTTTGGGGATTTAACTGTTAGATTTAAAAGTTTTATTTATTCCTTGGAATTTAAAAATAATGATTTAGTTACTTGGACTTTAAAGGTTACTTATAATTGGTTTTAAGTACTGTGTATAAGCAACCAAAACGGTGGTTTATGATTGTAACTTAAAAAAAAACGTAATTTTGTCTTAGTAAGAATATTACGAAAATCGTATCACTAATTTAAAAGGCTTATTTTCCTAAATAATTATATTATTAAAGTTTAAGTATATAAAGTTTGAAGGTATAAAGTTTAAAAGTATGAGGTTTACTAATAAGTGGTTTCAAACTTATACAAGCTTCATGTGGTACTTATTCCTTAGATCCATTCTTAGGGATATTGTCTCTTCTTAGGTTTAATGTCATTTAAAGGTTGACATTTCTCCTAGAATACCATTCTCAAGTAAAGAGAAGAAGATCATTTCTGTGGTTAACGGTGGAGGGTTAGTCAGACTAGTATAAAGTTATTAGTTTGGACCTTTATAATCTGTATCATAACGTATTTGACAAGAGTGTCATACCCAAGTGGGAAAAGTTCTAAATCAACGTTATGGTTCATCAACCGATGGTGAACACAAGAAACATGGTTCGTGCTGGTGCAGGACCAAGTAATGACCCAAGGTTGAATCTGAGGAGCGCCGCTAATCAAGGGGGGGGGGGGGGGGAGAACGAGTCTGTCTCTCATAATAACCCCGCAGACGTTGGCCAAGCACAGGCTAATCCTCCGGTAGTGTTGGATGCCATAACCAAAGAAGCCATTCGTGGGTTTATTATGCAGACGGTCACCGACGTGATTCAGTCGATTGCACCACAAGCACAAGGTGTTCCGATTACTCAGGTTATTCCTGGAATTGAGGAGCCAATGGAGCACGTACCTCAAGTCAATGTCGTCAGGGACAGAGGGAGTTACGGTCAAGCCTTGAAAGCCGTGAGCTCAATGAGGCCTGACAGCTATGACGGTACTTGAGAACCGGTCAGAGTGGCGTATTGGTTCTCGCATATGGAACGGATGTTCAGGAACGTGGATTGCACTGAGGCTAAGAAAGTGCACATCGCCTCCCTTCAACTCAAGGATGTGGCTAGTGAATGGTGGGAGAGCACTGGTCTAGCTTCTCATCCCAAGCTGAATTGGAGCATGTTCAAAGCAAAGATGACTGACCGTTTCTTTTCCCGTGCTATGAGGAAGAAGAAGCACAAGGAATTTCTATACCCTAAGACCGATGGGTTAAAAGTGACTGAGCTTGCAACTAAGTTCAATCACTTGTTGCAATATGCTGGGCCAGAGGTGTCGAGCGAAGAACAAAAGATCTGGTACTTCCATGGATGGATGAACCCAGAAATCAAACCTCTGATGGTGCGTCACGGTTGTTCTACATTAGAGCAATATGTGGATGCGGCCTACAAGATAGAGGTCACGTTAGAAGAATCCGCCCAAAAGCGGGAGAAGCAAGGTAAGGGAAAGGGTGGGCAACAGGATCGCCAGGTTGGTACATTCAAGCGACCAGCATCGCCCACGAAATTTGAAAGGTCTGGTCGTGCTAAGACCGAGACGACTCAGTCAGACTCCGCCAGAGGCTCCAGTTGGAGTAGCGGGGTGATTCATTGCCATAACTGTGGTGAAGTTGGGCATAAAAGTGTTAGCTGTCAAAAGGAAAAGAGGGTATGCTACCATTGTGGAAAGGAAGGCCACATGAAAACATACTGCAGGAAAAAAGGTCAAGGACCAACGCAGTCTTATCAAGCCTCAAATGTTGGCCATGGGCAGAATCCAAAACCAGAGGTATCTGCTCCTGAGCAATCTATGGCTCGTAATAAAGGCAAAGCGCCTATAGAGTCTTCAGGTCAGGGGCAACGACTCTTTGTGATGCGTCAAGCCGACGGGAAGGAACCCTGATCGAGTAGTTGTATTTTGTTAAGCCTTTCCTTAAGAACAAGGAGCGACGACTTGTGTCGATAATCTCCATAGTTTCGTAATCTGTTTGTTCGACTTTCTGTCAGTTGCCTTAATGTAATGTTTCGAATAAATAAAGAAGTGTTTCTTTGTTTTGAAAATTACTAAATTTGCTATTGTTACAAATCGTTCATACGAAACCCCGTGAGTGTCGGAAACAACATATATCAAGTATGGATAAAGGTTGTCGGACTCATAGAGGAGGAGTATCGTATGTAGCCTAGATGTTCGTTCCCTACAGGGTTAACCCCAGGGTCGACTCTATTGCTTAAAATCTAGATCCATTCCTAAGAGTCTTTCTTCATTTCTAGAGTAATGTCACATCAGTATAATATTAATTGCTTTCTGAGTTGGCAAGCGTATCTCGTAAGCTGAGTTCTTCCAGAATTTCTTAAGGTGTAGGAATAAATGTGTGGGGTTAATGCTCTATGAGAGTAAGAGTTATCTCTCATACGTGCACCCTGGATATTTGCTCTGGTAAAAGTATATAAGGGTGGATTAATGCGAAGACCAGAACACCTAGTTGTGAATTCATGATGTATGCATTGATGTGCATAGATTAAGAGGGATAGTTCATAGGGAACTCGTTTCCTCTATTACGATCTTGAGTAAGACCTTAGAGTCCAGAGTTATGGTTATGAAATCCATAAGTGGGTACGACCAGTGTAGGACTAATGATTGAAGTTTGCTTTTATAATCGAAGTTTGTTTTGAGGTTTCATAAGGAAACGATATGAGAAAGTCTTGGATGGATAGTAGATTGTGTGAGGAAAATAAGGATCTTAAGTTAGAAATAAGTTATTGGAGATAGTTAAACAAACTTTTGGGCTGTGAGTCAAGTAATGGACGTCTGAGACAAATCTGATTGGGCCAAATGATTGAATTTGGTAAGTTGTACTTTCAGGGAATAAGGAGTTATGATACTTTGTAAGGTTGCAAGGTTCGATATTTGGACTTTATGTGAGTGTGTCATCTATAAGGCTTATGGACAACTTTTTTTGGAAGAAATTAAGTTGTGAAGCTATCGTGTTGGGAGTAGGCCGCTTAAATGTGGAGATTACAGTTTAAGGATAAATTATGTTGATGATTCCGATAAATTAAAGGATTTAGTGAAGAGAATTATCTATGTGCGCCTAAGGAGTAAAGTAACAAGCTTACTCATATAAATCTATGAAGAGATTCTAATAGAAGTGACTGATACGGTTGGTAATGAATCATTTATCAGAAGGATACCTTAAGGAAATAGGAATGTTATCCCATGTGCTTCGTTTCGAGGAACATAGGAATAAAGGTGTTGTGATTATTCTTGGAGAAAGTTAAGGAATCTTAAATGATTTAAGTTAGAGATCGCTTAAAGGAATGCGTTAAATTATTCTTGTAAGGAGTTAATGTGTGAACTTTGGGATTGTTATATAAGGAAATTGGAAGAGAAATGTGTGTTCTCCTATTTAAGGTACATTAATGTCGTTATGATGATTTTGGAGACCATTATTCTAAGGTAATCATGATCTTGTGGATATAGTAAGAGTTATTACATGGTATAATATCTGGAGATAAGGTTTGTGAGATGATGTCATGATTGAGGAAACAGATTGACTTCTTTATGAGTAATTTCGAGGATGAAATGATTAAGATGCTAAATTCAAGAAGTGAGGTTAATGTGGGAACCGATTCCTCAACCTTGGTAGTGCTAGTTTCGGGGTCGAAAATATTTTTAAGGGGATGGAGATGTAACGTCTCATTTTTTTGGGGATATTCGGCCAAGTTTCGGGGTCGAAACTTCTTTTAAGGGGGAAGTGATGTAATACCCCTCATTTTTTTTGTAAGGGCATTTTAGTAATTTTCCTAACCCTCGTTCTATATTCGTGTTGCTTTCGAAGAAGTTCGGATTTTCTGTAACGTTTATGAGATCTATAATAACTCCTTGAGTGGTATAAAATACATTCGACGTATTTTTGGGCTTAGAATATTTGTTCGGATGCAAATATATTTAACCCGGGGTTTAAATATATTTGCCCAACCTTTTCCCGGGCAAAAAGACGCGAAATGGCCTTCACCGCCATCGCTGAAAATCTCAGGCGCCGCACGACAAACTTTTTCTTCTCCACCGGACCTCGAAGGTTGGATCGCCGTTCTTCGTCTGCAGCCGTCCCATCTGGTCAGGGTGACACTCCTGCTTGTTTGGGCTATAAAAGGAGGAAGATCTGGAGGGTTGAAGGGCACCCCAACCCGGAATCTCTCTCTCCCTCTCGATTCTCTTGCTCGCCCGAAGATTCAAGCCTCGTCGGATTTTCCAGGAGTTGCCGGAGCTTCCGCCTTTGGTTGTAGCAGTCCCGGAGTTGTGCTTGGGAGGTTCAAGGCAGCCCTCGTCCGAGCCGTCGTCGTCGTCGTCGCCATCGTCGTGAGGAGTCGAAGCCTTCGCCGTTGGAGCCTCGTCGTGTCGTCGCCGGAGCTTGGGAGCCTCGTCGGAGTTTTGGGTCACCGCCGTGTGCAGCCAGGAGGGGCGTGGTGCTGCGCAAGTGTCCGTGAGCGAGAACCCGAGCTCCTCGCCGCCGTCGCCGGTCTCCGCCATCGGGGTCGAGCTCGGTGCCGCTCGCTGTTTGGCTTTCCTGATCGCGAGAGGAAGAAGAAGGGGGGGCCCTTTGCCAGCTCTTGTTGGGCCGAGAAGCCCATTAGTCATTTCTGTCCAGATTTAACCCGAGTTCGATCGAGCGGTATAATTTCGACCCACTTTTATCCGTATCTCTCTTTAGAAAAATTCAATTTATATTTTTATGATTTATAAATCATAAAAATTTATTGAATTTAAGTATTTGAGTTCGTCAAAATAAATTAATTGATATTAATTATTTTTTCGGTTTATACCGTTATCTGTCGGATCGCGCGTGGACTCATAGCCTTGCTAGAGCTATCTGAAGCATATGCCATACTCCCGGAAATGATATCAACAGTAGTCGTCTCGTCTAGATTCATCGTCGAATCTACCTAAGGCAAGTGGCGGTTCGCTTTTGCTTAATCATTCCATGTTCCGTTGATTATCAATTAATTCTGATTGTTAATTAAATTGGAGTGAACTGTTATTACGTTTGGGAACATATTACATAATAATGTGATTAAAATGTGATATTATAATAGGTTGTATATATTGCTAGAAACAACACTATTGTACTTGTTAATTACCGTAAAGGCTTTGTTGTGGACTTTTAAATGTAAACTTAATGCTAGATTAGCACGAGTATTCGTAGGAATACTAATTCTTGGACGGGATTAGTCGTTTCTTTATAACTTGGTGTTAGTCGGATAATTCTCTAATACTTTTAACGGTCATGACCATTGCTTCCTATCCACTCGTTAAGGTTAGGAGGTGTTAAGCACCTTGCCAGTGCAATTTGGGATGGACGTATTGTCACCCTGTGTTAATCTTCTCGTTGTCACTCGAGATCATATTAAAAGCTTAAACGTGAATATACGTTTTGTAATTAAATAAGATAAGTGCGGTTAGGCACGTAATTAATGAACCTTCGGGTGAGAAGTACAACTTGGAACCTCGTCTGGGCTTCGATTAGAGTAAGTCCTCCTTCCAAATCTGAATTCGCATTGTGCGGTGAGGTTGGTCGTGGACCCAAATGATCAAGTCGTTTTTAAAACGTTTGTATGAAATTATAACGTTCCCAAACATCCGTCATACTTTCCGATAAGACTCAATTCCTTTGGAGTCCCCTTTTTAGTGCATATCTAAATTTTAATCATTCCGTGAAAGTTCCGGGTTATATATCGTTCCTTCAGTTATTATTCGAGGAACAATGATAGTAAATGGTTATGATCACTAGAACCATTCTGCTTTCACCCTTGCATAGTCTTTCATTAGACTAACCAACTGGGTTTATTCCTTGCATGGTTGGTTGGTGTCATCCGTCCTATACGGCACATCAGTGGTTGATTCTCGAAGTCAAAGTAACTAGTTGAAGAAGAAGAGGCTTGCAGTTACAGATTTAAGTGTCGTATTTCAAGATCGTTAAGTATTACTTTAATATGTATTTTTATAACCTAGTCATGTATTAGGTTTATTCTTAAAGTCTTCCGTTGTATTATCACTCTGTTGAAAAATCATCTCCTCGTTTGATGAGAGATCTTTTAATAAATGGTTAAGTTTCATTTAAAAATGTCTTCCGCTGTTTAATCTTTCGTTATTTAACATGTTTAATTAAGGTTAATTGTTCTGATTAAAGCCTTGGGTGACATCGGACAACAACGTCTGAGGTCACTGGCGTGTGGCACTACCGGTATAAATCGAGGGTGTTACAGTTATGGTATCAGAGCAATGGTTTTAAAATTCTTGGCCTATTGTTAGGTTTGAGAATTTTCAAAAAATTAATTTCGAAACTGTTTTCGACCTATATATATATTTTTTTTAATTTTGGGGATTTAACTGTTAGATTTAAAAGTTTTATTTATTCCTTGGAATTTAAAAATAATGATTTAGTTACTTGGACTTTAAAGGTTACTTATAATTGGTTTTAAGTACTGTGTATAAGCAACCAAAACGGTGGTTTATGATTGTAACTTAAAAAAAAACGTAATTTTGTCTTAGTAAGAATATTACGAAAATCGTATCACTAATTTAAAAGGCTTATTTTCCTAAATAATTATATTATTAAAGTTTAAGTATATAAAGTTTGAAGGTATAAAGTTTAAAAGTATGAGGTTTATTAATAAGTGGTTTCAAACTTATGCAAGCTTCATGTGTTACTTATTCCTTAGATCCATTCTTAGGGATAGTGTCTCTTCTTAGGTTTAATGTCATTTAAAGGTTGACATTTCTCCTAGAATACCATTCTCAAGTAAAGAGAAGAAGATCATTTCTGTGGTTAACGGTGGAGGGTTAGTCAGACTAATATAAAGTTATTAGTTTGGACCTTTATAATCTGTATCATAACGTATTTGACAAGAGTGTCATACCCAAGTGGGAAAAGTTCTAAATTAACGTTATGGTTCATGAACAGATGGTGAACACAAGAAACATGGTTCGTGCTGATGCAGGACCAAGTAACGACCCAAGGTTGAATCTGAGGAGCGCCGCTAATCAAGGGGGGGGGGGGGGGGGGGAGAACGAGTCTGTCTCTCACAATAACCCCGCAGACGTTGGCCAAGCACAGGCTAATCCTCCGGTAGTGTTGGATGCCACAACCAAAGAAGCCATTCGTGGGTTTATTATGCAGATGGTCACCGACGTGATTCGGTCGATTGCACCACAAGCACAAGGTGTTCCGATTACTCAGGTTATTCCTGGAATTGAGGAGCCAGTGGAGCACGTACCTCAAGTCAATGTCGTCAGGGACAGAGGGAGTTACGGTCAAGCCTTGAAAGCCGTGGGCTCAATGAGGCCTGACAGCTATGACGGTACTTGAGAACCGGTCAGAGTGGCGTATTGGTTCTCGCATATGGAACGGCTGTTCAGGAACGTGGATTGCACTGAGGCTAAGAAAGTGCACATCGCCTCCCTTCAACTCAAGGATGTGGCTACTGAATGGTGGGAGAGCACTGGTCTAGCTGATCATCCCAAGCTGAATTGGAGGATGTTCAAAGCAAAGATGACTGACCGTTTCTTTTCCCGTGCTATGAGGAAGGAGAAGCACAAGGAATTTCTATACCCTAAGACCGATGGGTTAAAAGTGACTGAGCTTGCAACTAAGTTCAATCACTTGTTGCAATATGCTGGGCCAGAGGTGTCGAGCGAAGAACAAAAGATCTGGTAATTCCATGGATGGATGAACCCAAAAATCAAACATCTGATGGTGCGTCACAGTTGTTCTACATTAGAGCAATATGTGGATGCGGCCTACAAGATAGAGGTCACATTGGAAGAATCCGCCCAAAAGTGGGAGAAGCAAGTTAAGGGAAAGGGTGGGCAACAGGATCGCCAGGTTGGTACATTCAAGCGACCAGCATCGCCCACGAAATTTGAAAGGTCTGGTCGTGCTAAGACCGAGACGACTCAGTCAGACTCCGCCAGAGGCTCCAGTTGGAGTAGCGGGGTGATTCATTGCCATAAATGTGGTGAAGTTGGGCATAAAAGTGTTAGCTGTCAAAAGGAAAAGAGGGTATGCTACCATTGTGGAAAGGAAGGCCACATGAAAACATACTGCAGGAAAAAAGGTCAAGGACCAACGCAGTCTTATCAAGCCTCAAATGTTGGCCATGGGCAGAATCCAAAACCAGAGGTATCTGCTCCTGAGCAATCTATGGCTCATAATAAAGGCAAAGCGCCTATAGAGTCTTCAGGTCAGGGGCAACGACTCTTTGTGAAGCGTCAAGCCGACGGGAAGGAACCCTGATCGAGTAGTTGTATTATGTTAAGCCTTTCCTTAAGAACAAGAAGCGACGACTTGTGTCGATAATCTCCATAGTTTCGTAATCTGTTTGTTCGACTTTCTGTCAGTTGCCTTAATGTAATGTTTCGAATAAATAAAGAAGTGTTTCTTTGTTTCGGAAATTACTAAATTCGCTATTGTTACAAATCGTTCATACGAAACCCCGTGAGTGTCGGAAACAACATATATCAAGTATGGATAAAGGTTGTCGGACTCATAGAGGAGGAGTATCGTATGTAGCCTAGATGTTCGTTCCCTACAGGGTTAACCCCAGGGTCGACTCTATTGCTTAAAATCTAGATCCATTCCTAAGAGTCTTTCTTCATTTCTAGAGTAATGTCACATCAGTATAATATTAATTGCTTTCTGAGTTGGCAAGCGTATCTCGTAAGCTGAGTTCTTCCAGAATTTCTTAAGGTGTAGGAATAAATGTGTGGGGTTAATGCTCTATGAGAGTAAGAGTTATCTCTCATACGTGCACCCTGAATATTTGCTCTGGTAAAAGTATATAAGGGTGGATTAATGCGAAGACCAGAACACCTAGTTGTGAATTCATGATGTATGCATAGATGTGCATAGATTAAGAGGGATAGTTCATAGGGAACTCGTTTCCTCTATTACGATCTTGAGTAAGACCTTAGAGTCCAGAGTTATGGTTATGAAATCCATAAGTGGGTACGACCAGTGTAGGACTAATGATTGAAGTTTGCTTTTATAATCGAAGTTCGTTTTGAGGTTTCATAAGGAAACGATATGAGAAAGTCTTGGATGGATAGTAGATTGTGTGAGGAAAATAAGGATCTTAAGTTAGAAATAAGTTATTGGAGATAGTTAAACAAACTTTTGGGCTGTGAGTCAAGTAATGGACGTCTGAGACAAATCTGATTGGGCCAAATGATTGAATTTGGTAAGTTGTACTTTCAGGGAATAAGGAGTTATGATACTTTGTAAGGTTGCAAGGTTCGATATTTGGACTTTATGTGAGTGTGTCATCTATAAGGCTTATGGACAACTTTTTTTGGAAGAAATTAAGTTGTGAAGCTATCGTGTTGGGAGTAGGCCGCTTAAATGTGGAGATTACAGTTTAAGGATAAATTATGTTGATGATTCCGATAAATTAAAGGATTTAGTGAAGAGAATTATCTATGTGCGCCTAAGGAGTAAAGTAACAAGCTTACTCATATAAATCTATGAAGAGATTCTAATAGAAGTGACTGATACGGTTGGTAATGAATCATTTATCAGAAGGATACCTTAAGGAAATAGGAATGTTATCCCATGTGCTTCGTTTCGAGGAACATAGGAATAAAGGTGCTGTGATTATTCTTGGAGAAAGTTAAGGAATCTTAAAGGATTTAAGTTAGAGATCGCTTAAAGGAATGCGTTAAATTATTCTTGTAAGGAGTTAATGTGTGAACTTTGGGATTGTTATATAAGGAAATTGGAAGAGAAATGTGTGTTCTCCTATTTAAGGTACATTAATGTCGTTATGATGATTTTGGAGACCATTATTCTAAGGTAATCATGATCTTGTGGATATAGTAAGAGTTATTACATGGTATAATATATGGAGATAAGGTTTGTGAGATGATGTCATGATTGAGGAAACAGATTGACTTCTTTAGGAGTAATTTCGAGGATGAAATGATTAAGATGCTAAATTCAAGAAGTGAGGTTAATGTGGGAACCGATTCCTCAACCTTGGTAGTGCTAGTTTCGGGGTCGAAAATATTTTTAAGGGGATGGAGATGTAACGCCTCATTTTTTTTGGGATATTCGGCCAAGTTTCGGGGTCGAAACTTCTTTTAAGGGGGAAGTGATGTAATACCCCTCATTTTTTTTGTAAGGGCATTTTAGTAATTTTCCTAACCCTCGTTCTACATTCGTGTCGCTTTCGAAGAAGTTCGGATTTTCTATAACGTTTATGAGATCTGTAATAATTCCTTGAGTGGTATAAAATACATTCGACGTATTTTTGGGCTTAGAATATTTGTTCGGATGCAAATATATTTAACCTGGGGTTTAAATATATTTGCCCAACCTTTTCCCGGGCAAAAAGACGCGAAATGGCCTTCACCGCCATCGCGGAAAATCTCAGGCGCCGCACAACAGACTTTTTCTTCTCCACCGGACCTCGAAGGCTGGATCGCCGTTCTTCGTCTACAGCCGTCCCATCTGGTCAGGGTGACACTCCTGCTTGTTTGGGCTATAAAAGGAGGAAGATCTGGAGGGTTGAAGGGCACCCCAACCCGGAATCTCCCTCTCCCTCTCGATTCTCTTGCTCGCCCGAAGATTCAAGCCTCGTCGGATTTTCGAGGAGTTGCCGGAGCTTCCGCCTTTGGTTGTAGCAGTCCCGGAGTTGTGCTTGGGAGGTTCAAGGTAACCCTCGTCCGAGCTGTCGTCGCCGTCGTCGTGAGGAGTCGAAGCCTTCGTCGTTGGAGCCTCGTCGTGTCGTCGCCGGAGCTTGCGAGCCTCGTCGAAGTTCTGGGTCACCACCGTGTGCAGCCAGGAGGGGCGTGGTGCTGCGCAAGTGTCCGGGAGCGAGAACCCGAGCTCCTCGCCGCCGTCGCCGGTCTCCGCCATCGGGGTCGAGCTCGGTGCCGCTCGCGGTTTGGCTTTGCTGTTCGCGGGAGGAAGAAGAAGGGGGGCCCCTTTGCCAGCTCTTGTTGGGCCGAGAAGCCCATTAGTCATTTCTGTCCAAATTTAACCCGAGTTCGATCGAGCGGTATAATTTCGACCCACTTTTATCCGTATCTCTCTTTAGAAAAATTCAATTTATATTTTTATGATTTATAAATCATAAAAATTTATTGAATTTAAGTATTTGAGTTCGTCAAAATAAATGAATTGATATTAATTATTTTTTCGGTTTACACCGTTATCTGTCGGATCACGGGTGGACTCGTAGCCTTGCTAGAGCTATCTGAAGCATATGCCATACTCCCGGAAAGGATATCAACAGTAGTCGTCTCGTCTAGATTCATCCTCGAATCTACCTAAGGCAAGTGGCGGTTCGCTCTTGCTTAATCATTCCATGTTCCGTTGATTATCAATTAATTCTGATTGTTAATTAAATTGGAGTGAACTGTTATTACGTTTGGGAACATATTACAAAATAATGTGATTAAAATGTGATATTATAATAGGTTGTATATATTGCTAGAAACAACACTATTGTACTTGTTAATTACCGTAAAGGCTTTGTTGTGGACTTTTAAATATAAACTTAATGCTAGATTAGCACGAGTATTCGTAGGAACACTAATTCTTGGAGGGGATTAGTCGTTTCTTTATAACTTGGTGTTAGTCGGATAATTCTCTAATACTTTTAACGGTCATGACCATTGCTTCCTATCCACTCGTTAAGGTTAGGAGGTGTTAAGCACCTTGCCAGTGCAATTTGGGATGGACGTATTGTCACCCTGTGTTAATCTTCTCGTTGTCACTCGAGATCATATTAAAAGCTTAAACGTGAATATACGTTTTGTAATTAAATAAGATAAGTGCGGTTAGGCACGTAATTAATGAACCTTCGGGTGAGAAGTACAACTTGGAACCTCGTTTGGGCTTCGATTAGAGTAAGTCCTCCTTCCAAATCTGAATTCGCATTGTGCGGTGAGGTTGGTCGTGGACCCAAATGATCAAGTCGTTTTTAAAACGCTTGTATGGAATTATAACGTTCCCAAACATCCGTCATACTTTCCGATAAGACTCAATTCCTTTGGAGTCCCCTTTTTAGTGCATATCTAAATTTTAATCATTCCGTGAAAGTTCCGGGTTATATATCGTTCCTTCGGTTATTATTCGAGGAACAATGATAGTAAACGGTTACGATCACTAGAACCATTCTGCTTTTACCCTTGCATAGTCTTTCATTAGACTAACCAACTAGGTTTATTCCTTGCATGGTTGGCTGGTGTCATCCATCCTATACGGCACATCAGTGGTTGATTCCCGAAGTCAAAGTAACCAGTTGAAGAAGAAGATGCTTGCAATTACAGATTTAAGTGTCAGTATTTCAAGATCGTTAAGTATTACTTTAATATGTATTTTTATAACCTAGTCATGTATTAGGTTTATTCTTAAAGTCTTCCACTGTATTTTCACTATGTTGTAAAATCATCTCCTCGTTTGATGAGAGATCTTTTAATAAATGGTTAAGTTTCATTTAAAAATGTCTTCCGATGTTTAATCTTTCGTTATTTAACATGTTTAATTAAGGTTAATTGTTCCGATTAAAGCCTTGGGTGACATCGGACAACAACGTCTGAGGTCACTGGCGTGTGGCACTACCAGTATAAATCGGGGGTGTTATAGTCAAGTATAAGAAAGGTAAGGAGAATGTGGTTGCTGATGCCATTTCTCGCCGGTATGTGTTACTTACTCATCTTGATGCTTCTATCTTAGGTTTCTCCTTGATTAAAGATGTGTATATGCATGATGATGATTTTGCTGCAATTTTTAAAACATGCATAGAAAAAGGAAAGTCTAATGAATTCTATGTTGATAATGGCTACCTATTTAAGGCCGGGAAACTATGTATCCCGAAAACGTCTATCCGTAGGTTGCTAATTCAAGAAGCTCATGAAGGTAGAGGACATTTTGGTATTCCTAAGACTTTGGCTGCATTAAAGGAACATTTCTATTGACCTAAAATGTTGCATCATGTTACACGTTTTTGCAAGGCTTGTGTTACTTGTGTGCATGCTAAGTCTAGGTCGAGTCCCCAAGGATTGTATACCTCTTTGCCTATTCCGGACGCCCCATGGGAGGATATTAGTATGGACTTTATCACTGGTTTGCCCATGTCTAAGAAGGGGAGGGACTCTATATTTGTGGTAGTTGATCAATTTTCTAAGATGGCTCACTTCATTGCATGCAAGACTACTAATAATGCTTTTGAGATTGCTTCTTTATTTTCTGAGCATGTTGTTAGATTGCATGGTATTTGATAAGTGCTATTTTGTACCACTTATCTAAGGATTATTACCAGGTTTGAGGCGCCATTTGGTTGGATTTAGAGCACAATTGGAGATTATGGAGTTAGAGTGGAGAAGTGTGGTTTTGGTGGTCTGGAGGAGCTAATTGAAGACATCCAGAGAAAGAGGAGTTGACCACTTGATAAGACGTTGAAAATCCATGAAGAAACCACAATGAAGAGAGAAGGATGCCGCCCCACGGTAGAAATCACCGCCCCGCGGTGGGAGCTGACGCCTCGCGTCATCTGCTGGGCAAAAGAGCAATTAATTACGCGCGAGGCGTGTAGCTGGAATGAATTAAGTTGATATTGGGCCGTGAAGAAGATATTAGGCCCAATTGGAAGAGAAGCCCACGAAGGAGAAGGAAGAAGCGCGCGAATTGAAGCTGAAGCGGGGCGGGAATTCAAGCGGAAAGAAAGAGGAGTGATGACGTCACGTTGATGTATGCGCGCTGATGTGGAGTGAGCTGCTAGTTGTTGTTGGGCCACGCTGATGAAGGAAGGATTTGGGCCGTGCGCTGCATTTGTTGGGCCGAAGATGATTAGCTGCTTGCCTTTGAATTAGGCCGAGCGAGATGTGGTAGCTGCTGTTGGGCCAGGCCGAGCTGCTGACCGAGATGGCTTACGAGATCCGAGCGAGAGAAGACGGGATTATTTCCCAGATTGATTTGTTTACCTTTTAGTATTATTTCCTTGTAAGATAGGGTTTGTGATCTTGGGCTTTAGGTTAACTCTATTTAACCTAATTCCCAGAGCCTCCAGCCGGAATTAATCTAGATTTAGTTTTGAAGTTCGTTTCTTTTCCACCTCCAGGGTTTCCAACCCATGGAGAACTAAACACCTTGTTCTACTAGACGTTTGAAGCAATACAGTTGATTATGTTGTGAGATTTCTATTCCTTGTTCTTATTCTTATGTGTGTTGGTTTGATTCTCTTGGTTATATTGATTATTGATTTATCGTTATTCTTCATAGTCTGGCTAGCTAGGTTGAATACTTTTTATCAACTGCTAGGATTGCATATAGGGGTTCCGAGTGCATATCTAGTGGCAAACACAATTGTGCGTATAGGGGTTCCGAGCGTACAATTGTGAGTGAGAATCATTGCATGTTAAGTAGGGGAGTGAGTACTTGTACGTCTTTCTACTTGCATGTATCATATATCCTTGTGTGCATTGCTATTGCTGTTTTGGTGGTAAAGTATGCTGACAATTGTGAGAATCAGTGGTACTTTATCATTGGCATAGTAATAAGTCTATCGACAACTGTGAGAATCGGTAGTACTTAAGATCAGGGTGGGAACAACCATAAGAATAGTTAAAGAACTTGGAATTATAAGATTTCAATGATCGACTTATCTCTGTATTGTGGATCTCGTTCTAGTAGAACTACTTTCCCCATTCATATTTTCTCATCAACCACACTTGTTTGCTTTGTTTTGCTTGATAACCAAAAACCCCTTTGCTTGTTACTTTGCATGCTTACTAACACATGAATTGATCACTTCCTCCCTGTGGATTCGACCCTTGCTTGCCTCTACTACTTGTTTAGGTTTGTTAGGATTATTTTATTTGTTTAGGTGTCACGACGACAACGCCTATCAAATTGGCGCCGTTGCCGGGGAGGCAAGATTTGATCTTTCTTTGTGTTTGTTCGTGTGCGTGTTACTTTGGTGTGGACCTATCTTACGGTCCACACTTGTGCTACTGACTTTTGTTTTTCCTTTTTGATTTTTTGTCACAAATATGGATTTCTGGGGAGAGCCGCGCGATAACTCATACCCTTGCTCTTTCTCTCCAGAGAGGGGATACGACCCAATTCCCAGTGTAGCAAGGCTAGCTAGTGCCTGCAGAATCTATCGCGATGCGCTGCACACCACTGACGATTGTCCAGGACTTCCCGCATTCAGAGCAGCAGTAAATGCACGTCGAGGTCTGAACTCGCAGGGACCGAGGCAGGAGCCATATCCGGACACTTACAGCTCAGGGTGGAGGGAGCACTATAACCCAGTTCCATATGGAAATCAGACACAATGTTTGCCTGCACCCAATGCTGATGTACTCAGGACCCTGATGCAAAGTATAGCAACTGTGGCCCAGAATGTGATCTCAATGCATACAACCATGGCCCAGAACGTGTCCTCACTGCAAGCAACCATGGCTCAGAGTGTCCAACAACAACAAGAGGTGATTTCTAGTCTCCAAAGCCAAGTTGACCAACTGAGTCAAGCGTTGATTGAGTCGAAGTCTGCTGAAAAGGAGAGCGACCGTGAGATGGAGAACATCGCCCACCGCCCCGCGTCACCCGTCACCGCGACCCGGCATAAAGTCCCAGTTATCTCACCACCCCGCGGCGAGACTGACCGCGACCTGGCGGCGTGCCTCAGTATCTCCACCGCGACCTCACCGCCCCGCGGCAATGACTGCCGCCCCGCGGTGGACGAAGTACATCCTAGCGCGACCTCGCCGTGGCCCGGTGTCCAAAATTTCAGATATGCTGGTGAGGTTTGGGTAGATCCTTATGGGGTTGCACGGCAGGTGCTTTCTGAGGAGGAGAACTTCTTTGGAGATGAGTGGAGCGACGATGAGGAGGAGTGTTGTGATCGCGAAAATACTTTAGAGACAATCGCCCCGGCAGTCCCCGATCCTCTGGAGGCTGCCTATGATGAGTTTGTGCATCTCAACTCCTTCCCGCTTGTTTCGCTGCAGCCCGTCGCGCCCCTCCTTGAGGCTTCCCGAGTTACTCAAAGGCCGAAGAACAATGAGGATATCTATGAGGCCTTCAGTAACTGCCTAAAAACCGTCCCCTTGGTCACACTGGCGGACAACACCCCTCGCAGCAAGGAAATGTTAAAGGTGCTGGGTATGATCAAGAAGAAACCGAAGGGGAGGCACAAGAAGGAGAACTTGACTCAAGTGGTGAATTCTTACATGCTGGATACGGGGCAGGACATACATGCAACCCCTGAGATGCTGGGTAGACAATTTTTCAAGATGGCAAGTGCATTCATGGATACGACGAGTGATCCAGCCATCAACAATTGCACAAGATTGGGGGTCGCGCTCAACCGAGAGTATACAAAGAGGCATCCCCCAGATCCAAACCCCAGGAGTTTGGTTGCTGTGAGCAACCCGAGTTGAGAAAATGAGCAGGATGTCATGCCATGACAATAACTAAGGCGATGTCCGGGAGGCAACCCGAGGTATGTTTTTCCTTTCTTTGCTTTTCATTCTTTATTTTTGCATTTTCTTTAGTGTGTTTTTGCTTTGTTTCGTTCGCCTGTTACTAACATTTCAGGTACGAAAGTAAATGAAGAGAGATGGTGTTCTCAGCTATCCCACCGCCCTGCGGCGACCCTCACCGCCCCGCGGTGGATTTCTGGTATATTTTCTCTCTCTGGAAAAAAAAGGGCCCCGAAAAAACCCTTAAACGGGGAGTAAAAAAAAAATTTCGAAAAAAAAAGTTCTACCGAGGCCAGCTCTCCAGAGTTCCCCATGGAGATGGTGTGCATCATGTTGTCAAGGAGGAAACCTTAGCCCTACACATTATTTGGCAACGATGATGGCCCTACAATTAGCAGCTAAGGAGGAGAAACACTAGAGCCCCCAACATGATCATATCTGGGCTCCACCATTTGTTCCTAGAAGGCCGTGTGACCCCGCCATACTATGTTTTACCACTATTCACCAAAGTGGTTTCCTATGGTTGCACGGTAGGAGAAGATTATAGAGTTGATGAAGACACCCGCCCAACACCAGAGACATGGGCATTTGTTGAGAAGACCGCCAGCGATCACCTACAGTGTCCAAGCAGCTTGGCAACGTTTGTGAGTTATTTTTTGCTTTTCCCTCTACTTCTATTTATTTGTCTTTTATTACATTGAGGACAATGCAATGTTTAAGCATGGGGGAGGGTTCTATACTTGCTACGTTGTTGAGGAGAAAAAAAAATTTAAAAATGAAAAAGCCAAAAAATTGAAAAAGGCATACATTTGAAATCCTGGGATAGGTCGAAAACCCGAAAGGGCGGCCTAGGTAATAAGCAGGTGGCTTGGACCAACATTAGGCTGGGGTAATATGTGGTCAAGAGTGACGTGAGCTTATATGAGTACATCTATTGGAAAATGAAATGAGTGGCTTGGTGAAAACCCGAAAGGGCGCCTTGGCAAAATGAGCGAAAAAGAAGAAGAGTGATTCTAGGATTTCTCATTATTCTTGGCGAGGCGTCATAAGAAGAGGAGTCAAAGAAGGATTGTCGGGTAGGTCACTCTGGAGGGATAAGAAGATAGATGGGAGATATGATTAGAATTTATTCACTCTATGGTGTTTGGGATAAGCTTGGGGGAAGTACTCTACTTTCCTTTTAGCTTGGATGTGTGGGGTGTTGAGATTTATTGATTTTGGTGTTGTGTTGTGCTGAGCTTATTTTGTATGGTTGCCTGGAGTTTATTGTTGGATGTGATTCTTGGATGATTGAGTTTTCTATGCTTCCTGAAACCTTGGGGATTGATTGGAGGAGTAGGTTGACTTTGGCTTACTCGAGGACGAGCAAGGTTTAAGCATGGGGGATTTGATAAGTGCTATTTTGTACCACTTATCTAAGGATTATTACCAGGTTTGAGGCGCCATTTGGTTGGATTTAGAGCACAATTGGAGATTATGGAGTTAGAGTGGAGAAGTGTGGTTTTGGTGGTCTGAAGGAGCTAATTGAAGACATCCAGAGAAAGAGGAGTTGACCACTTGAGAAGACGTTGAAAATCCATGAAGAAACCACAATGAAGAGAGAAGGATGCCGCCCCGCGGTAGAAATCACCGCCCCGCGGTGGGAGCTGACGCCTCGCGTCATCTGCTGGGCAAAAGAGCAATTAATTACGCACGAGGCGTGTAGCTGGAATGAATTAAGTTGATATTGGGCCGTGAAGAAAATATTAGGCCCAATTGGAAGAGAAGCCCACGAAGGAGAAGGAAGAAGCGCGCGAATTGAAGCTGAAGCGGAGCGGGAATTCAAGCGGAAAGAAAGAGGAGTGATGACGTCACGTTGATGTATGCGCGCTGATGTGGAGTGAGCTGCTAGTTGTTGTTGGGCCGCGCTGATGAAGGAAGGATTTGGGCCGCGCGCTGCATTTGTTGGGCCGAAGATGATTAGCTGCTTGCCTTTGAATTAGGCCGAGCGAGATGTGGTAGCTGCTGTTGGGCCGGGCCGAGCTGCTGACCGAGATGGCTTGCGAGATTCGAGCGAGAGAAGACGGGATTATTTCCCAGATTGATTTGTTTACCTTTTAGTATTATTTCCTTTTATTATTATTATTATTTTATTTCCTTGTAAGATAGGGTTTGTGATCTTAGGCTTTAGGTTAACTCTATTTAACTTAATTCCCACAGCCTCCAGCCATAATTAATCTAGATTTAGTTTTGAAGTTCATTTCTTTTCCACCTCCAGGGTTTCCAACCCATGGAGAACTAAACACCTTGTTCTACTAGACGTTTGAAGCAATACAGTTGATTATGTTGTGAGATTTCTATTCCTTGTTCTTATTCTTATGTGTGTTGGTTTGATTCTCTTGGTTATATTGATTATTGATTTATCGTTATTCTTCATAGTCTGGCCAACTAGGTTGAATACTTTTTATCAACTGCTAGGATTGCATATAGGGGTTCCGAGTACATATCTAGTGGCAAACACAATTGTGCGTATAGGGGTTCCGAGCGTACAATTGTGAGTGAGAATCATTGCATGTTAAGTAGGGGAGTGAGTACTTGTACGTCTTTCTACTTGCATGTATCCTATATCCTTGTGTGCATTGCTATTGCTGTGTTGGTGCTAAAGTACGCTGACAACTGTGAGAATCAGTGGTACTTTATCATTGGCATAGTAATAAGTCTATCAACAACTGTGAGAATCGGTAGTACTTAAGATCAGGGTGGGAACAACCATAAGAATAGTTAAAGAACTTGGATTTATAATATTTCAATGATCGACTTATCTCTGTATTGTGGATCTCGTTCTAGTAGAACTACTTTCCTCATTCATATTTTCTCATCAACCACACTTGTTTGCTTTGTTTTGCTTGATAACCAAAAACCCCTTTGCTTGTTACTTTGCATGCTTACTAACACATGAATTGATCACTTCCTCCCTGTGGATTCGACCCTTGTTTGCCTCTACTACTTGTTTATGTTTGTTAGGATTATTTTATTTGTTTAGGTGTCACGACGACAACGCCTATCAGTATTCCTAGGAGTATAGTGTCGGATCGTGATGCTAAATTTGTGAGTTATTTTTGGAAATCTTTATGGGCCAAGCTGGGGACTAAGTTGTTTTTTTCTACTAGCTATCACCCCCAGAAGGACGGCCAGACGAAGGTTACTAATAGAACTTTGGGTGCTTTATTGCGTACTATGTTAAAGTCTAACCTCCGCAAGTGGGAAGAGTGCTTGCCTTTTGTTGAATTTGCATATAACAGGTCCATGCACTCGGCTATGCAGAAGACTCCCTTCCAGGTGGTCTACGGCCTCAATCCACTCACCCCCTTGGATCTCGTACCACGGCCACTGAAGGAAAAGGAAAGCATCAAGGGAGTGGAGCGTGCGGACCAGGTCAAGGCCCTACATGAGAGGATGAGGCAGCAACTAGAGCGGAGGTCCGAGCAGATAGCCACGCAACACAACAAAAACTGACGCCCGGTTACCTATGAGCCATGCGACTTGGTTTGGCTGCACTTGTGCAAAGAGCGCTTTCCTTTGAAGCACCGCCACAAGCTGGATGCACGAGGTGATGGTCCTTTCCAGGTGCTACAACACCTTGGGGCCAATGCCTATCGCTTGGATTTACCCGATGACTATGGTGTGCATCCTACTTTCAACGTCGCCGATCTGTCTCCTTATACGCCTCCTGCTTTTGACGACGAGGACGAAGCAGGGACGCTTCGCTGCCAAGAAGGGGAGTTTGATAGCTCCATGACCCCCTCGATGATGGAGAAGGACGAAGAGGAAGCAATGGGAGTGCGCTCGAATGGCCCGATAACAAGAGCTTACACAAGGGCAATGGAACGCGCGACTCAATCCTTAGTCTCATGGGCTTACGCGAGTGACTCGGGTTCATCTAGTCCTAAATGGGTCCTTCTCTTGACCTATGAAGGGTTGGGTGAGGTCCTGCCTTAGCCACCTTACAGAAGGTTTTCCTCTCCCGCGAAAGCCACATCCGCGTCCGCGGATTCGTCACTGATGAAGACCACTTTACAGAATGTTTTCCGCGCCCGCGGAAGCCCCTTCCGCGCCCGCGGATTCAACACTAATGAGGCCCCTGTTTACAGAATGTTTTCCGCGCCTGCAGAAGCTCCATCCGCGCCCGCGGATTTGACGCTGCAGAAGACCCTCTTTGCAGAGGCCAATCCGCGCCCGCCGATTTATTTCCGTGCCCGCAGAATCTGGGCCGGGCTTCGACGACAAACGCTTTGTAATGTTATGCAGATTTTGAGAATTAAGTTGAGTCATACTCCTTTCCAAAATCCCTTGCATAATCTCTACGATCCCAAGGATCTATCTATCCCGTAGCTCGTCGCTTCGAGCAATCAAACACAGTCTCTTCGGTATCTCGCGATCATCACGTTGATCCCTATGTCCATCTCTTTGGACGAGTTTGGCCTGTTTCACGCACCTTCAAGAAAGCCATCTCTTTGGCTACGCAAGAGAAGAATCGACTACAAGCTTGAGGAAACGAAGATCCTACGATTGCAACGACACTTCTGGGGTTGTTCACATCAGACATGCACTCCATTTAGTTTTTGCAGATCTTATAATCTTGGCCATTGATTTAACTTATCCAATAGTTGAGCTAAATACTCATTTTATTCCTGATACTTTTTATCTACCAGAACTGCACTCTAATATCAAATATTAAAAGACAAGTGTAGACTATTAATCATATTAATAGACTTTTATGATCAAATTAATTAAATTATCTCATAAAATAATTAATCCAATCTTATTATTATTTTAATTCAATAAAATCATATATGGAACTATTACCAATATTAATTATTACCATGTATAAATGGATAAAATATACTCAATAGATAAGATATATCATTACCATATCTATTTTAGGCAATTAGGATCTTAGACTAACAAACCCTAGCCCTAGCCACCTAACCCACATAGCCGCACCATGCAGCCCAGCCGCCACCCCATCGGCCACACTAGCCCAGCCAGCCACCAAGCCGCCCAGCCCTCCGCCCCGCCGGACCACCCTGAATCGCTGTGAACCCATAGGGTCACCCAAGCACGATTTAATTCCTTCTCCCACTCAAATTTTATAACAATTACAATTTTTTGATGGTTTTAAGGAAAATATGGTGTAATTTTTAGAAAATTAATATTTTGAAAAATTAATATATGAACCAATTTCACACAAAATTAATCAATTTTGGGCATTCAAGGCATGAAATTCTAAATTCTAGGGTTTCAAACAGTTTTCACCAACATGAAAAATCTAGTATTTTAATGTGTGATTATGATTTATACAAGAAATCATATGTCTTGCATAACTTAAACATACAAATCGATTTTTTGGTCAAAATTAAGCAAAAAATCATAATTTTTAACATGCATAATTTCAGTCGATTTTTTCCGAGTATATCACATACATGAAAGTCACAACTTTATGCATCTAATCAATTAAAATCACAATTTTAATCATACAAGATAATCCATATATCAATTTTATCATTAAATTACACCAAAATAATCAAGAACATGCATCAAAATTACAACTTTAATCATGATCATATCAATTTATGCAAGAGGCTCTCTAATACCCCTGTAGTGATTTAGATGCTTGAAGCAAAATTTTAGAAAACAGTTTTCTAACATCTAACTTAGGATCTCATGCATAAACTTGATATGAATCACATATGAAAGAGTAACATACCTTTTGATACAAAACTTGTTTCCGGGGTCTCCCTACAGAATAGAGCCTTAATTGTGACTCCTCTACTTAGTCCACAAGAGTATGGTACTAGATCGCATTGCCTTCGTTTGCTAGAACAAACGAACGAGAAACAATAAAAGCTTTTTCTTTCCAACAATTTGGAGGTACGGCCGTGAGAGTCAAAATGTTGGCTTCAGTTGTTCATATCTAAAAGCCACCAAATTGCATCTTCTTATCTCTTACGTTAAGAGATCATCCACTTAGTATATTTGGAAGTTATATTAATATATAGAGGCTGGATCAGGTACGAAGTACGGATCCCATGCGAAGTACGAAGTAATCAGAGCCGTTCATCCGCGCACGCGTGTCCAGTTAAGGGAAAGGCGTTATATTATAAAAAAGTTTTCCCATAATTAAACACAAAAGGCTCTTAGCCTAGTTGGTATTGGAGTGTGGGAGGGAAGGAGAGGTTTGTAGTTATACTCTCCCTAACAACATGCCATGCCCTTGTTTTATTTTTGTTGCATTTTTTTCACTTTTTTTTAAATTTCGTAAAGCATAAATATTTACACATTATTTCAAATTAAATCTGGGATGAATGAGACGCTATCATATATGAACATTAAATGACAATATATGAACATCAACATACAACACATGTACATCTAGTTTATGAACCTTATAGAACTATTATATGAACATGTACATGTTACATATGAACCTTGACGTTATCGTATATGAAAACCAACACATAAAGATCAAGTAGAATGAATTTCAAATATAAGAACATGTGCATGTTACATATAAATCTTACAAATTTAATCTATGAATGTGTGCATGTTGCATATGAACCTAAAAGACCAAGTAAAAAGAATGAAATTTGTAAATTTGAACCTTGAGGTTCATATATTAATTATATAAGGTTCATAAGTAACATGCACACGTTCATATATTTGTTCTATAAGGTTCATATGTAACATGCACATGTTCGTATGTTTGAAATTCTTTTTTGCTGGTCGTTGTGTGTCGATGTTAATATCTAATAACGTCAATGTTCATATATAACATGCACATGTTTATATATTAATTCTATGAGGTTCACAAAGTAGAGGTTCACAAACTAGAGGTTTATATGTTGTGTGTTGATTTTCATATCATTTGCATTTAATGTTCATATTGTCACTTAATGTTCATATATAATTACATCTCATATCTCCCAGATTTAATTTAAAATAATTAAAAAATATTTGTGGTGCACGGAATTAGAGAAAAAGTGAAAAAAATGAAAAACAAAAATATAAAGGCATGTGTTGTTGAGCGGAGTTGAACCCAAGACCTCATGGTACTCCCCCACTCCAATACCAGCTGGGCTATAAAGCCTTGGTGTTTTATTAAGACAAAAAATTAAAATAAACTCATGCGCGTACTAGAAGGAAGGACGTGTGTCCGATCAAACGAAACGGACGACCATGATCACTTCGTATTTCGCACGCGGGAAGCCCTTCGCACCTGATCGCGAATCTTAATATATATATATATATATATATTATCTTATCTTATATCATATATCTCATAAGATAAATCTTCTTTTAACTCGAAAGATACATTTATGGTTGATACAATATCTTATCTTTCTTAAAGATATATTTCCTTATATCATCAAGTAGAGAGATAACTCTTTATTATTATATGATGAATAATACACTCTTCCAAATAATACAAATGGCCGAAATTCCCTAGTTCCACTCTGGGCCTTGGGTTGCTTTGATCTAGCCCAATTACTCTATTGTGTGTGACCTTATAGGACCCATATATAATAGCAATGTGTCAAATCTAATTTATAATATAAGTTATAGTTGGCTTCTAGCAAAGCACTAAGACTACCTAAAATATTCGGATTATTAATCTTCATTATAATCCTATTTTCTTATTAGTAATTTCCATCTTAATTAAAGGACATATTCCTTCAAAACATGCAACTAAAGAACATTCAAGTTTTTACACTACACTGGAAGTAGGAAAATAGCATTGAATGTAGAAAATGTATCATGTTAAAATCATTATTACTATGAGAAATGAGAATTTCTCCTAACTTTTGTTTCTAGATAAAACCAAAGGGCTAGAATTAAAGTGTCAATAATAGATCATGGGTATGTATGATCGGTCAAACTAGTCACCGACATTGATAACTAATTTTTTTTTGGGTCAAATTTTTTCAAGACGAGTCGGGCAAAGGCTTATACTTTGTGTGCATAAATGTTTACTTGTGTGTGCATTAATTTTCACTTATGTTTGTGTATGTTTTATACTATGTCTACATCTATAATTACGAGGAAATCCAATACTATGTGTGCATATGTTTTATTATGTGTGCACAAACATATTTGCATGTGTGTTCAATTATTATCATTTATTTGTGAGTATGTTTTATACCGTGTGGGTATAAAAATTTGGATTTGCTTTCAATTATTATCCCTTGTGTGCATGTTTTATGAGAGATAGCACCCAATACCCCATCTTACTACTCCATTTGCAATTCTAACCTACCTTTTTTGTTTTTTGCAAGACTACCGCATCCACAAAAAATTCCTTATGTTTTTGCAAAAATACCCCCCAAATAAAAAGGTAAATTGAAAATTGAATTTTCTTTGTGTTTTGGCAAATAAAATATGACATGACACTGATTTCATGAAGAAAAATAATTAAAACATAATTCAGTTTCAATTTCAAAATGAAATGTGAAAGTTGCTACAGAAACCAAACAACGTCGCCGACCGAGGTCTCTCTCCCAACTCGAGGTGTCTCCATCTTCTCCGATGGAATCCAACTTTGTTTTGTCCGACGAATTTCACCATTTCCGGCGAGAAGGTTTCTCTTCCAGGTATGATATCGATTCAAACTCCATAATCTCCAGCTCTTTTTTTTGCTTGAAACCCTTCTTCGCCGTCCGAGGTAGCTTAAACCCTTCTTCGGCGCAAAGTTGCAGGTTTTCCACAGACGGAGCCCTTCATCGGCGCTTGAGCTCCTCTCATTAAGGCCCAAAATTGCAGGTCTTCCACCGAGGACGCGGGACAGAGTCTAGTTCTTCGACCGATGTCCCGATTCGGTCGCGATTCCGAATCATCTTCCTCTTCTGTCTATCTCCTTCGAGGCTTGTAGGTATGTCAATTTTTTTAGGGTTCCAGCCATTCAACGCCGTTTTAGGGTTGCTCCGTTGCTGTTCATTTGGTTTTTAGGGTTGATTCACTGTTGTTCGTTTGAGCTGAAATGAAGTGAAGTTAAATGTAGCTAATTATATCAAATCAACCTGTGAAATCCGTGTCACAATTGCAGGAATTACCATTGTTTGAACATTTCATGTCAGGGTTGATGAAATATTTGTCACATCGTATAGTTTTATTGTTGAAATGATCAATTAGAATGTCAGTTTTGTGAAACATTGTTGTGTTTTAAAAGTTAAATATTTTTATTTGCCTGACATTATAGGTCTCTTACTCTCGCAACTTCCTTGTCTTCTCGACATCTGAGTATGTTCAGTTAGGTGCTTACAAAAAACTTAAATGTTGATATTTTTTGTTGTTTGTCTATCTCCACCAGTGCAGCTGAAGTGGTGTAGTTTTCCATATTGAAACGGAGGAAATTGAAATGGGTAAAAAGGTAAATTTTGGTTTGCTCATTGTGTGTAGTTTTCCATAGTTCAGATCCTGTCATGTAGTTTTTAAGTATATGTTCGTTTTGTATTTATTGACCTTGTATAATTTGTATTTTTAGGGTCATTTATTGAGATTTGAAGGGAACAAATTCATCGGCAGAGTCAACCAAAACTGTCGGCGTGAATTGCTGAAAATTATTGAGAAATGCCTCTCCCCTGTGGACTGGCAGAGGATAATAGATGGTCCATTTGGACCTACTGTGAAGATGGTTCATCAACAAACCTTTTCATGCCAGCTTGTACATTACGTTTTATTCCGTCAAGTAGAAACGAGGAAGTTGTGGGAGACGTGGTATGACCTACAAGGACAACTGTTGCGTTTTTCAATGAAGGAATTTACACTTGTGACGGGGTTATGCTGTCGCAGAATGAATGATAATGAGCTGAACCCGGATAAAAACGCCGTGAAAGAGTTATTTGATGTACAGAATTTGACGTTGGGTGAGCTAGAGTCATTATTTATGCGTACAGAGCCTGATAGCCCTTTGAAATATAAGATGGCATTATTGATTATATTAGAGGGCGTCATTCTTGGGGTTGAGAAAAAGGTTCACATAAGCACGGGTCATGTCAAATTATTGACTAATATCGATCGATTCACAAAATTCCCATGGGGCAGGGTTAGCTACATTGAAACTCACAAGGGATTGAGTTCAACGGTGAAGAATAGATTGGAAACGGTTGAAACAAGCAGAGACTCAAGTGCAAGGTTGGGTTACAAACTCAAGGGGTTGTCAATGGCCTTTCAGGTAACATGACAGGATGTAATGTATATTGTTTTGAAGTTGGTATTGTAGTTACAATATATTGATGGTTTAAGTATCATACTGACAAGAAAAAATGCGGTTCAGGTTTGGCTATTTGAAGCTGTTAAACCAATTGCTTCAGCGTTTGCACATTTGGTGGATAAGGAGGTCTACCCACGCGGTCTACGATGGTCATCAGATTCACAACCTGATGCGATGGCTGTGGAGTCTTTCTTGGGGAAGGCCACATCCCGTTTTATTCCAAATGTGGTGTTAATAGAGGAAGAAGTTGAGGTGGAGGTCTTAAAAGAATGCAAATTTGATGGGGAAGTGAAGGACACTTACTTTGACAAGGCAATTGAAAATTTTGAGGTAAGTAAGAAGAGGTCTATCAATGGTAGAAGAAAAGAAAAGAGTGATTCAGACTCTGCCCCTGCTACAAAGTCCTCAGGCCTGGATGCAAGACACGTGATATGCGCTATGAAAGAGCTTCATGAGCGTATGATTAATTTGGAAAACCAAGTGGACGCAGGATTTAGTGCTATGAATAAAACCTTGGGCATAATGGAACAGATGATCAAGAAGAGGGTATTCAACAACTCAGGTTCAACAAATGATGAAGAAGACGACATTGAACAAGAGGAAGGGGAGGTAAGATAACTGTCAACAATCGTTATTAAGTTTTGTTTGGGAATTTAGATTTTTATTTCGTGGAAGCTCAAGCATTTTTTCTTGTCGGAATGTAGAATAGTAAAGTCATTTTAAAAAGGTAAAATGTCAATGTTTTAAACTTGAGATTGACAGTTACTTATATTTATTGTAAGTTAAAGCCTTTTTTTGACAAACATTATAACAGGAATGTCATAGTTAGTTAATAGAAAATTAATATTTATAAGTTGGATGGATGCATAAAGCTCTGTTTTTGACAAACATTATAGAATGATGCACTTATTTATTATTCTTGTGAGTTAAATCTAATTTGTACTTTATTGAAGCAGAATGTTGTACATGGTTGTGATGAGGATGTCGAAATGGATAGAATGCGGGGGTCTGATTCAAATCCCCTATAGGATCACGATGATGAAGGTGCCATTAAAGTCGACAATGGCAATTTAGGATATATGGTTGTTTATCGAGAGCAAAAGGATAATGAAGATGGTGCAGTAGAAGATGAGGGGAAAAATGTAGAAACGATGACAAAAGAAGAAGACGATAAGAAACAAGGAAAGCAAGTTGCAAGGAAGACTCGTTCAAAAAAGAAGAAGGATGATAAAGATGGTGCAGTTCAGAGAGATGATGTTGAGGGTGCAGTACAAGATGAGGGGAATATGGAGAAACGATGACAAAAGAAGAAAAAGATAAGAAGGAAGGAAAAGTATTTGCAAGGAAGACTCGCTCAGAAAAGAAGATGGGTGATGAAGATAGCGCAGTTCAAAATGAGGGGGGAAATAAAAAAAAGGGAGGACAAAATGAGTTGAGGTATGCATTAATAAATCTTCATGACATGATGGTCCCTCAGATCACCAACATCTTATTTATGAAAAAACTTATTTGTAGACGCTAGCGGTAGTAATAAAAGAAGCTGAGGTGGAAGGAGACTCTACCAAAGAATCAATTGGAGTCTCAACAAGAAAAACCATCTCAAAAAAAATTATTAATACAACTGGTGAACTGAGGGACCATCCTGTCAGAAAGAGAAGACTGTCCAGAGAAGCCGATAATCCCAAATGATGTGACGTGGCCTAAGGTCGTTATGCCAAATCAAAGTACATCTCAACTTCCAAACTAGTATAGTAAGCAAGCAAGGGTCGAAATCCCAAGAGAATCACAAGCATCTATATTCCTGTCACAAATTGAATACCAATCGAACAATAGTAACTAAAGTTTTTTTTTGAGGTTTTAATCAAGTAGAAAAATAAAACAGAATAAATAGTATGCAATCAAATGTGAGAAAACACTTAGCCAGGCAATTTCCACTTAAGTTTTGGTTGGTTGATCCTAGATTACTTCCAATTCCTTCCTATGATTATTCCTGTCCCGATCTTGTGTAGATTAATAAGGAAACCATTCCTAAGAACCCTTACCAATGAATAACCCTAGCACCACTAGTGATTCAACCCAAAGGCAACAATGAACATAAGAATTAACCAGGATACACATAACACCTCAACCAGAAGCATTCAACATGTAATCAAATCTCTACATAGATAAAATCCACCAAGGAAAATAAAACCTATGCTTGCCACTCCAGACCAAGACGTTAGCCCAACAGTTTCCTAGTCATAACAATATGAGTAACAATCAATAAACCTAGATGGCCTGTCTAGACAAATCAATAATTATTCAATGATATTCTGCTTAAGAGAAGAGATATAGATCAATAGGAATTAAGAAAGGGAACATAACCTCACAACCAATAATCAGAACTTAAGCTTCCATTGCCAGACTAAGCAAAAGTGCTTAGCCTTTCATAGTCTTGAGAAAACAACGATGATGTAAAACTAAAACCTGATATGAGAGTCTTCCTAGAATGAGCTCTCTTCCTAGGTTAAATAGAAAAAGAGAACTAATATGGGCCTAACAAGTTCCTCAGCCCATTAAGAAAAGAAACAAAATAAAATGGAAAAATAAGAAAATAAATTAGAAAAGATAGACTCGGGAAAAGTCAGAACTTCCAACGTCGACGACCCGCGATCGCGGCCCATTTACCGCGATCGCGGCCTCTTGTGGCTCTGCGCTCTTCACATTCCTCCTTGCCTGCGGAAAACTCTCGACTTGCCCGAGGAACCGCGATCGCGGCACCCTTGCCCGCGGTCGCGGTTAATGCTCGGCCTTCACTCCTTGGCTTCGCCTCCTAACCTCTCGTCTTCACTTCCTTGGCGTCTTCTTTTGGTGGCTTCTTTCCTCAGTGTCTCCTATGATATCCAAAATAGCTCATACACCTCCAAAAATACCAGACTTTGCCCCCAAATGCCATGCACACGAATGTGTCTAAATCTACCCGAATGGCACCAATAAAACCCTCTAACAACTCTTAGTTAAGCCCTACAAAGTAGTGCTTATCAAACTCCCCCATGCTTAGATATTTCTCGCCCTCGAGTAAGCTAATAATGAGCCTACTCCTCCAATGAAACACCCAAGGCCTCAGGAAGCATGTCTCCAAACACAATGTACTAAGAGTTGCGCTTAACCCATGCCAAACTCCTAGAACCAATCTCATTCACAACACATCCACAACTCAACCAGCTTAAAGGGCAAGCAGAGTACTTTCCCCAAGCTTAACCCGGTCATCCAATGGTGTGAGTAACCTCTAATCCTAGCCTCCATCTATGACTCCTTATGCCTCCCAGAGTGACCTACCCGACAATCCTTCTTCGACTCCTCTTCTTATGCCGCCCCGTCGGTAAAATGAGATCCTAGAAAACTCTCATCTTCTTTTCACTCATTTTGCCTAGGAGCCCTTTCGGGTTTTCATCCTAGCCACTCGTATTTTTTTCATAGAGGTGCTCACATATGCTCACGTCACTCAGACACCTTTTTACCCCAGCCTAGCGCTGGTCCGGGCCACCTGCTTATTACCCAAGCCGCCCTTTCGGATTTTCGACTTGTCCCAGGATTTCCATGTATGTCTTTTTTGCTTTTTTGACTTTTTATATTTTATATTTTTTTTTTAATTTTTTTTAAAGGGAATGCGAACAATGGACAATGCTGAATGGAAATAACAATGCTGAAATCGAAACTAATTTACAAGATAGATAGCAAGTACTTTCTACTCCCACATGCTTGAATCATGCATTGTCCTCAATGTATGGAAGACAAAGAAAAATATGAGGGGAAGAAAGGAAGAACTCACTGAGCGTACGCCGGGGTGGTAGTCTTCGTCAATAACGTCAGGAAGGTACTCAGGGATGTAGGGATCCCCATAAACTTCATCACCACTTCAACAGTCGAACTTCCCAAGAGATAGATCATGGAATGCTGGAACTCCGAACTCAGTATGCACAGGTGGTGACGCACAGGTGAAGACGTACCGCAGGGGACAATAACAATGGATGGATCAAGGGTACACCGGTTGTTGCTCGTGAACATGATGAAGAAAGACCGCCTTAGAACCGCCATGAAATAACCGCCGTGGAAATAACCGCCATAAAGGAGGGAACCATCGTGGAAGAATCGCCATGGAAGGAACACCGTGGAGGAACCGCGATTGCGGCAGTGAAGGCCGCGATCGCGGGTAACATACGAATTTATTTATTTTTTTCTGTTTTTTTTACCGATGAACAGTAACCCCGCGATCGCGTTTTTTTTTTCTTGTTAGACTAAACCCTAATTCGCGGAGCGCCATGGGGCCGCGATCGCGGTTTTTGCTCGACTTTCTCCGACCGCAATCGCTGGTTTTATGCCGCGGTCGCGGGTTCTTCTCGGTTTTTCTGCGTGGTTTAGTCGAACAAAAACAGAGCAAAAATTTCGAAAACAAGGGAAAACTAAGCTTCTGAAAGAAAAACTAAGTTGAAAGTCTTACCTCGGGTTGCCTTCCGAGCAGCATCTTGGTTACTGTCGTGGCTCAACATGGTGCTCTCTATTCATCCCGGGTCGCTTACAACGACCACCCTTCTTGGTTCCAAATCTGGGGGTGCCTCTTCAGGTACGACTGTACCCCCTTCCTTATGCCTTTCATTGTGAGCGGATCACCCTTCGTATCCATGACCGCAGTTGTCATCTTCAAGAATTCTCTTCACAGCATTGCAGAGGTTGTACGCCTATCCTGCCCCGTGTCTAGTATGAGGTAATCTGACATCTGGCCTGCAACCTCACTCGTTTGCTTCACCTTCGTCTTCTTTCCTATCTTCTGCCTCGCCTTCACAGAATATGCACAACGAGGGATGTTGTTGGCCAGTGTGACCAAAAGAGCTTCTGGCTTGCTTCCATTGAGAGCCTCAGGGGGAGGTGTGATGGGAATCTGGGACTCCAGCAAGGGCCATTCATGTTGAGTGTAGTTTTGAGGCTCATAGTCCCTGTCCTCCTCTTCAATTTCAGGAGAACATACCACATCGGGTAGCTTACTGTTCTTGAAGCTTTTGATTTCCTCTTCGAGGTCCTTCTCAACCTCATCATCAAATTCAGCACAATGCCCTATTTCACCCAGCATACCGTGGTTGCAGCACTCCTCCCGCGGTCGCGGTTTCTCTTCTGCGGGGAGCTCTCCAAATTCTGCCTTCTCCTCAACATGCCGCTGGGCAGCATTGCCCTTGGGTTGAGATTCTGCTATAGCAGGTATCCATTGCGTCAGCCGCTCCATTGATGCACCCAAGCTTAACAAAGTTTGATGAGATGATTGGTGCTGAATATGATTTTGCTGAGAGAGCTCACATGTGCTGAAGATGTCAAAGATCTCTTGGTTAGTCTTTGGCCTTCTTTTCTCCTTCAATGCCTCGGGAAATGGTATAGGTGGCTTTTCAGGGTTGAGTGGGGGAAATTCTGGCTGGATATAATTTGTGTAATCCTCCGTGTTCAACCCGCGATCGCGGTTTTCACCCCGCGGTCGCGGTTCTTCCCAGCGTGCAACCCTTATTGGCGCTTCATCCTTTTCCACAGCATAGGGGTCATTCACCCTTTTTCCACTTCTCAAGGTGACTGCATCGTCTTCTTGCTGATGTTCGCAGTCCTTGCTTTGAGTTTCCGCCATTGCAGGTGGCCAATGCCTTGCCTGTCCCAGTGATGCACCCAAGCTTAATATAGATTGCTGAGAGGATTGGTGCAGAGTATAATTTTGCTGGGAGAGCTGAGAGAATCTCTCTTTCATTACTTGTGCGTTGTTTGCACCGGCTTGAATCACCGCTTGTGTTAATGCTTGAAGTGTCTGGGTGAGTGCCAGCAGTGTGTTCTCACCATAGCTAGAGTTCTCCAACAATGTCATGCTTTCTTGCGCCATAGCTAGAGTTCTCCAACAGAATTATCTACTCTGAATTGCACTTCGTCAATGAAAAGTTAGTAATGTTAGAGGGAACCGTAAGATAGGTTCCCTAGAAAGATCAATATTCAATTTATTTACAAGAAAACAGACAGTGATTCCCCGGCAACGGTGCCAAATTTGACATGGCCTAAGGTCGTTATGCCAAATCAAAGTAAACCTCAACTTCCAAACTAGTATAGTAATCAAGCAAGGGTCGAAATCCCAAGAGAATCACAAGCGTCTATATTCCTGTCACAAATTGAATACCAATCGAACAATATTAACTAAAGGTTTTTTTTTGAGGTTTTAATCAAGTAGAAAAATAAAACAGAATAAATAGTATGCAATCAAATGTGAGAAAACACTTAGCCAGACAATTTCCACTTAAGTTTTGGTTGGTTGATCCTAGATTACTTCCAATTCCTTCCTATGATTATTCCTGTTCCGATCTTGTGTAGATTAATAAGGAAACCATCCCTAAGAACCCTTACCAATGAATAACCCTAGCACCACTAGTGATTCAACCCAAAGGCAGCAATGAACATAAGAATTAACCAGGATACACATAACACCTCAACCAGAAGCATTTAACATGTAATCAAATCTCTACATAGATAAAATCCACCAAAGAAAATAAAACCTATGCTTGCCACTCCAGACCAGGACGTTAGCCCAACAGTTTCCTAGTCATAGCAATATGAGTAACAATCAATAAACCTAGATGGCATGTCTAGACAAATCAATAATTATTCAATGATATTCTGCTTAAGAGAAGAGATATAGATCAATAGGAATTAAGAAAGGGAACATAACCTCATAACCAATAATCAAAACTTAAGCTTTCATTGCCAGACTAAGCAAAAGTGCTTAGCCTTTCATAGTCTTGAGAAAACAACGATGATGTAAAACTAAAACCTGATATGAGAGTCTTCCTAGAATGAGCTCTCTTCCTAGGTTAAATAGAAAATAGAACTAATATGGGCCTAACAAGTTCCTAAGCCCAATAAGAAAAGAAACGAAATAAAATGGAAAAATAAGAAAATAAATTAGAAAAGATAGACTCGGGAAAAGTTAGAACTTCTAGCGTCGACGACCGGCGATCGTGGCCCATTTACCGCGATCGCGACCCATTTATCGCGATCGCGGCCTCTTGTGGCTCCGCGCTCTTCACATTCCTCCGCGCATGTGGAAAACTCTCGACTTGCCCGAGGAACCGCGATCGCGGCACCCTTGCCCGCGGTCGCGGTTAATGCTCGGCCTTCACTCCTTGGCTTCGCCTCCTAACTCTCGTCTTCACTTCCTTGGCATATTCTTTTGGTGGCTTCCTTCCTCAGTGTCTCCTATGATATCCAAAATAGCTCATACACCTCCAAAAACACCAGACTTCGCCCCCAAATGCCATGCACAAGAATGTGTCTAAATCTACCCGAATGGCACCAATAAAACCCTCTAACAACTCTTATTTAAGCCCTACAAAGTAGTGCTTATCATGATGCAAGGTTTCAACGTCCAAAGGAATTTCAGACACGAATAGATTGTGATGTTGGTTAGACTCGAAGGAAAGGTTAAGAAGTTGTCCCTCTTGTCTTGATGATCGCGTGTTTGAGATGTTAATTAGAACCATCTTATGATGCAGTGAGGAAATTGTTTCTCCAACTGGAGAACATCTATAGAAGAAGTTTTTTGAGAAATTGTTGCAACCAATGGGGTGGCTGAGTTCTCAGGTCAGCCCCTTTCATTATTTATATAAATTATCGTGGCATGCAGCAAGTCTTAAATTTCTGGTATGACATATATTTTTGGTTTGTAGCACTTGGACGAATGTATGTATTATCTTGGCTGTCGTGTGCGTGACAAACCAGTGGCAATATTGGACACCTTGTTTCAGCATAAGTTGGACAAGGAAATGAATAGATGGTTTTCAGATAAGCAAAGTTATGTTGGTGATCGATCTAAGATGAGATACCTACGTGGGAACTGCCTGCACTTTATGGGAAAGATTGGAAGGACATGGATCGTATATACCTCCCCTTTAATATCAAGGAGAAACATTGGGTAGCTCTGGAGATACAACTAAGTAAATGGTGTGTCACTATATACGATCCCGACGTCAACTTGTTCAAATTGTCGAAAGTCCATAGGTTCCTTGCAGGGTTGACATATATTCTTCCTGTCATGATAGCACAATATGAGCCCTTGGAAACAATTTATGAAGATAGGGGGAAAAATCCCCTAAATGTGACTCGTGTTCCTACATTGGAGAGAAACAAGAGAGGGTAAGTTGTTTACATAAATTGTTCATTTTTTGGTGTGAAATTGGTTATAATATCAACAAACCAACTACATTTTTTACTTGTCTGTAGGGGCGATTGTGGCGTCTTCACGATCAAGTACATAGAAATGCTAAGTTCTGGACGTCAAAACATCGTGAACGTGGGTGATCAACGCTACTTTTTAGGGTGTAATTAGGAGTTGTTACCGGAGTTTTGGGTACCATTTGGATTTTTTAGAGCTTAAGTTAGAAGATTAAAGTTTAAGAGAAGACATGTTGATTTGGTGGTCTCAAGCACTTAAATGAAGATATATTGAGGATGGAAGAGAAGACCACAAGTGAAGACCGAAGCAAGGCTTGAAGGCAATACAGGAAGACTTCTGCGGTCGCGAAAGATACCTCCGCGGTCGCGGATCGAAGAGACAGCGAACCTTTACAGAGAGTTTTCCGCGATCGCGGAAATTCTTCCGCGGTCGCGGAAACCCGTTGTCAGACGCGCGCCGAGATTTACTTCCGAGTTTTATTTGTTTGTTATCTTATTTCCTTTTCTTATTTATTTTATTTCCGGTTATGTTCCTTTATGGAAAAGATATTATTTGCTATCTTTGGAGTTTAGTTTTTGGCTAGGGTTTATAACCTAGTTTCCTTGCAGTCATTTGGATTATCTTAGATCGAGTTTACATCAGTTTTTCTCTTTGAGTTGTACGTTTCAAGACTATGAAGAACTAAGCAACTTTTGCTTAGTCCGACGATTGAAGCCTTCATTTGATATATGGTTGTGAGATTATAATTCTATTTCCTTTCCTTTGATTATATATTTTCTCTTGAGCTTATTCCTATTGATTCTTATTGATTTGACTGGCCTGATCATCTAGCTGATATTAGTAATTGTCTATTGCTAGGGTTTGGATATTTCGGTTGAAATCCCTTATCTTGTGTAGCAAACATGATATTCTAGGACTGGTTGGACTAGTTTATTGTGAAGAGAATTGATTATGTGTTAAATGTTGTGGGTTGTGGTGTTGCATGTATCCTGGTTAATTCCTATGCTTCTTGCTGCTGTTAGATTAAATCTTGAGGGTCTCTTAATTGTTTAATAGTTAGGGTAATCAGCACTGGTTGGACTGGTAACTATTTTAGAATAGGGACAGGAATATACATAGGAAGGAATAGAGATAATCTAGGATCAATCAATCAAATGAATGGTGGATATTTGTCTGGCTAAGTACTTTTTCCCAATTGATTACAACCTTTGCTTTACTTTATTTAGTTTAATTGCAAACAAACCAACAAAATCCCCTTTGTTACTTTGGCATATATTTGTGCACTTAGAAAGATTACTTCCTCCCTGTGGGATTCGACCCTTACTTGCCTACTATACTTAGTTAGGTTCTTGAGGATTTACCTTGATTAGGCATCACGACTTTAGCCTCTATCAGTGGGTGACAAATTTATGGATGAGTACAGAAAAAGGATAGCCGTTAGTATTTTCGATATGAACTGGATTGACTAGTGGAGGATATCTTATTCACTTTCATGTAAGCTTCACTGTAGTTGGGATAGTGATAGTGTTGTATGATTCCTTGTTGGGTGGTTTTCGCTAGAATTGACTTGTCTTGTTGACAATAACTTGTGTTGAAATTATTTTGGAAATCTAGCAAAATTGGTTGGTGCATTTATTGTTTGCTACTTCGTTGTAGATGCATACTTCCTGTCAGTGTTGTTCATAATTCCTGCCAGTGAAGTTTCTTTATAATTTGCGTACATTTGTTTTTTGTCACATTGTATAATCCTATTGTCAGAAATATCCTTTTGTTTTTGTTGTTTTAGGTACAAAATTATTTTTTAATATTATTTTTTTGTGTTTACTATTTTGTTGACCTTTTTAATAATATTTAATTTGGAATAAAAAGGGTAAGACATAACCCTATTTACCTTTCTTCGAAGTTCGAATGCTCGCAAAAGGCCTTCCGTGTTTACCTTCCAAAATTCCCTCCAAAAGAAGATAATTTCTTCTTCCCCAGAAGGCGACTCTGCAAACATCCATCATTGTTATCAGACATTTTCTTCTTCCCCAGAAGGCGACTCTTCAACTCCTCCATCTTTCTCTATTAACACTAGACTCGATTTTTGCTTACTCTTGAAGTCCATTTTTTCTTACCAAGTCCATCTCCACATTTTCTTACTTACTCCATCCATCTTTCTCCATTAACGCGACTCTGCAACTCCATTTTTACTTACTCTCCCCTCCCCGAACTTTTCCTTAACCTCTGAAGCGCGTTACAAAAGAACCCTAGAAAATGGCAGTGCTTAGACACCGTAAAGAATCGAGCCCAAAGAAGAGTGGAGAGAAAAGGAAGAGAAAAGAAGACGACAGGCAGGTTCGAAAGAAGAAGAAGCAGAGAGACGAAGTGCAGGTAAAAGGGGGAAAAACTTCTGACAGTACCATAGGAAAAAAAGCCGGGAAGGGCATGTCGAGGCCAAAAGCGAAACCAGTAAAGGGGAAAAAACCCTTAATCTTTAAAGGAGATGTAAGTTGTCTACATTTTTTGTTTAGGGCTTAGGGTATTTTTTCAATTGTCCTTTCACCCATCTAAAATGGTTTACTTTGTATCGGGAGTGTTTTTATAGGGTTTTTTGTTTTTTCATCTGTCGTCTAAGGCTTCTCAAATGGTTCGATTTCGTTTGTTTATGGTTATTTTCATTTGGCTTGCAGATTAGGTACAGTTATTTCAGAGGTGAACCTTTCTACGGAAGAATTAACATCAACTGTAGGGTGCACTTTGTTCGTGAGATTGAAAACAATTGACACATGCGGATTGGCAACGGGTTTTGGATGGCCTGTTTGGAAAAGTTTTGAAAATGTAGCAGCAGGTATCATTTTCTCCACATATATTGCATGAAGTTCTATTTAAGCAACTTGAAACAAAAAAGAAGTGGGAGTCTTGGTATGAGGTGACAAGGAAAGAGTTGAGGTTTTCGATTAAGGAGTTCTCTCTCATAACTGGACTGAATTATGGTGAACTTCCATTTGTGGATACTAAAGCTGACAGGCTAGTAATGGAGAGATTTTTTGGTAGTCCTGGTGGTCCTAAGACGACAATACAAGATGTTTACAACAAATTTAAAGAACATCGTGAGTTGGACAACTACAAACTCAAGTTGGCACTGTTGTTGATAGTTGAGGGTTTGTTGCTGGAAGGGGATAAGAAGAGGCTAGTGAAGCCACTGCATGTTAGGCTGCTGGAGAATATGGATAACTTTTGGTATTATCCATGGGGAAGGGTTGCTTATGAAGAGCTTCACAAGTCATTGACCACAGCATTGGCCAAAAGGATGCAAACAGTAGAGAAGGCAAAGCTACTCTCCAACGCACCAAGAATTCCATATTCCATTCAAGGCATGCCAGTTGTGTTTCAAGTAGTTTTATTGCTTCAAATATTAATTACTTTATGATATCCTATGACAAGATATTTGAGTAGAGGGTGACATGATCATGGTGAATATGGAGAAAGTTGTTTGCTGTTTCATTGACACAACATACTAGTTTTCCAATATACTTTTATTTGTATTCCAAATAGTTGTATGGTGATCTGATCTAAATTTTTAATTGTTGAAATATGAATTACTGAGTGTGTTTTATTTGCAGCATAGTAGTATACTTTATGCTATAATATGACAGGATATTTGAGTAGAGGGTGACAGGATCATGGTGAATATGGAGGAAGTTGTTTGTTGTTTCATTGACACAACATACTAGTTTTCCAACATACTTTTATTTGCATTTCAGATAGTTTTATGGTGATCTGATCTAAATTTTTAATGGTTGAAATATGAATTACTGAGTGTGTTTTATTTGTAGCATAGTAGTATACTTTATGCTATACTATGACAGGATATTTGAGTACAGGGTGACAGGATCATGGTGAATATGGAGGAAGTTGTTTGTTGTTTCATTGACACAACATACTAGTTTTCCAACATACTTTTATTTGCATTCCAAATAGTTTTATGGTGATCTGATCTAAATTTTTAATGGTTGAAATATGAATTACTGAGTGTGTTTTATTTGCAGCATAGTAGTATACTTTATGCTATACTATGACAGGATATTTAAGTACAGGGTGACAGGATCATGGTGAATATGGAGAAAGTTGTTTGTTGTTTCATTGACACAACATACTAGTTTTCCAACATACTTTTATTTGCATTCCAGATAGTGTTAGGGTGACCTGATCTAAATTATAGGGTGACAGAATAAAATAATTTAATGTATCTTAATTTGCTAATTCTCAAACCGCTTGTTATTGTAGATATGGGTATGGGAAGCTGTGCCAACATTTGGTCTCTAATTTGCATCAAAGTTGAGTGAATCTGCAATGCCTCGAGGTCTTCATTGGTTTTCAGATGAAGCCCCTGAACATGGAGTGTTGGAGTTGTCTTTGGCTGATCCTACACATGTGGTTAAGCCCATTCTTATTCCCGATGAGGATGAGGTGGATAAGCTGTCTGACTGCTACTATGTTGTTGAAAATAATGACCTGTATTTTGACAAGATTGTGAAGGAAGCAATGAAGGGTTTGAAAAAGAAGGGGAAGCAAGGAAAAGATAGAGCGAGCCCGAGTAATGCATTTGTGCGTTCATCAGAGATGATAAGTCAGATGTTCAGAATGATGAAGAGGATGGAAAAAGGAGTGCTTGACAGGATGGGAAGGCTAGAAAAGAGGGTATTAAAGGAGGAAGAGGTGCCTAAGCTCAAGAGTAAGGGGAAATCAAAGAGTTATTCGGATGAGGATAATTTTGAATACTATGGTGAGTCTGATGAGGAAGAGGAGGAAGTTTATAAGGATGACCAGGAAACAGATCGAGGATGAAGAGGTGGAGGATAAGGAGGTTGAGGGTGAGGCGTTTGAGAGTGATGAGGTTGAGAGTGAGGATAATGATGATGGTGATGATGATGGTGATGTGGGTAATGACAATGAAGAACTTCGCCAGGGTGGTGACAAACCGAAGGAGGAGGACAAGTTAGAAGCTGAGGTTGCAAGTAATGATGATGAGGAAGTTTCTGATGAGGATAATGAAGTTGGTGATAATGAGAGTGATGGTGAGGAAGTTTCTGATGAGGATAATGAAGTTGGTGATAATGAGAGTGATGGTGAGGGTGGTGACAAAGAGGTTGAGGTTCAGGAGGATGAGGTGGAGGTTGAGGTTCAGGAGGCTGAGGTGGAGGTTGAGGTTCAGGAGGCTAAGGTGGAGAAGGTAGAGGTTGAGGTTCAGGAGGCTGAGGTGGAGAAGGTAGAGGTTGAGGTTCAGGAGGCTGAGGTGGAGAAGGTAGAGGCTGAAGGCAAAGAGGTATGAATATGCTCATATGAAAATTATCATATTATCATCACTACTATGACATTATTATTTGTACGAGGTGACAAGATTTCTAGTGTGTGATGGGAGTTTTTATGTTTTACAAGAAAAGTCTGGCATGGTGACAGGATTTTTACTCATGTATGACATGGTTATTATGATTGCAGGATTTTGATAACAATGATGTTGAGGGTGCGTATGGTTTTATAGCCATTGTCAAAGACCTAAATGAAAATGCTGGCGATGGTGAAAAGGACCAGAAGCAGGATTTTACTAACGACATTGAATGAGCACCGGAGGCTACCTAGCAGGAGCTAACCCCATCAGAGGTTGAGGAAAGAGAGGAACCTCTTTCAGTGCTAGCCGCTGTGGTTGCTTTATCCAGCAAGGCGAAACCCAAAAATAAACGAAAGCAGCATCTCCAACCGAAGAGGGTTCTTCCTAGTCGTATGGTGAAGCCATCCGCCAAAAAACTAACACCTTACACAGATGAGAAAAAGGGGAAAACTGTGAAGAAGATAACCAAGAATTCACAGGTGAAGGAGATGACTGCTTTGCTGAAATGGATGAATGATGAAAGGTTAGTATCTCACGGATTTAATAATGTTCAACTATCTGTCATGGATTTAATTACGCCTTCTTTATTTTTCAGCTCTGAGCCAAGAGTTGGACTGTGTGGTCAAGAGATGGACAAGGACTGGTTTGGCCTAATACTGGAACCAAAAGCTTGGCTTGAAGATGGTGTAAGCTATTTACTTATGATGTCAAATTAGTTTACTGTTGGGATTTGTTGCAATGCCTGACAAGATGAATTATATTTTTTTGAAGAAAATCGATGAAGTTTGTTGTTATATCCGTAAGGCGCTTTTGGAGTCCGAAGTTAAAATCAAGGCAACAATATTAAATGTTTTCTGGCCTGTTGATTATACGAATGCATATAGATACTATGTCAAAAATAATAGTATTGTTCCATCTGCATCTGAACGTGCACTTGAATACTTTAGGGGAGATCGGCCTAAACCTTATGGGTCTAGTTGGGATGATTTGGACTTCATTTATGTCCCCCTCAACATCGATAACATGCATTGGGTGGCTGTAGAGATCGATCTGCAGCAATGGCAGGCAAATGTATATGATTGTAATGTGGATTTGAACACTAACTTGGGCGTAGAGACTTGGCTGCATGGGGTTTGTCGGTTTCTTCCTCACTTCATGACACAGTACCTGCCGCTTGCCAAGTAATTTTAACATCGGGGTACTCCAGAAGTTAAATTTGAGAGAATTCAAGGACTGAAGCAGAACAAGCGTGCGTAAGTCGAATTATCAATCCCCTTACCAATTTTATTATATACTTCATCTAAGTAACTTTATTGCATTTTGTGTTCGTAGTCATGACTGTGGGATATACACTCTGAAACACATGGAGTTGCTCAGTGCTGGTTGGAAAAATCTTGACGTTGTGGCAGGCAATTTTATTGACGGCATCAGGAGCGACATGGCTCAGAGCGTGTTTGACGGGGTGTAGAGGTCGAGCCTAAGGAACTCCATCGTTTATATTGGATTTTTGGATGTTCTTTTTGGGGTTTGGATGGCATTTGCTTAGATTACGTACAATTGGATGTTTTCGAAGACATTTGTTTAGATTATATACAATGTTACGACAACTTGTTTAGATTACATACAATGGCAGTTATGTGCGTGTAGGTTAAATGGCAGTTACATGGCACTTAAACGGCATTCAAATGACAGTTTTGTCAAATAATATAGGGACATTGACTGACTTCATAATATACATATTCAAAAGTAGCATGACAAGATGAATCTAAGAGGGATGTGGGATACACAAATAACTGTAACAGGGTATCGGCTCTACTAACTCCTTTTTTGAGAAGAGACAATAAAAAACTCCAAACCGTCATGAAATTAGCAGTAACTGCCCACCAACTCCAATTTACGATGATTAGACAGGATATCAGTGACAGGATAGGATATTAACACAAGTAATTAAATTAAGAATATATTAGAGCACCGTCATAAATGTATCCGTAACTGCCACAACCCAAAAACCTCTTTATATACCCCCTCATACGAAGTCATATTTCCTCATCCATAATCCAGGCAAACATCTTCCACCTTACCCTAAACACCAAATTCCCTACGCTTCTTTCGTTTACATGGCTGATCAGCCTAACGATCACAGGGTGTTTGCAACCGTCCATACCGAAGGGAGAATCATCCCTTCAAGGGGAGCAATGGCCAAGATTTCGACCCATTACTACCAAGGCGGGACGACCCAAAACTGGAGTCCGTTGGTTGAAATGGTACATGATATTTGGTGGCTCATCAACCAACTGTTTTAGTTTAACAATTATGAACGGGACGCTTCGTACTTCTTCAAAGTTTTGCCCCCCGATGGCGGCCCTCGTACCTTGAGGGCCTTACAGAATCGTGGAGACACGGCCGTCCTTGCCGCCCAAGGTAGAACCGTGGCATTCATAAACATATATGTCGTCACCGGAGATGTTGTTCAAGAACTTCCGCAGTGCGACGGCCCAGATTCATTTGTCTCCTCCGCATCGGTGTTTATGTAATATTTAGTATTTTATTAAGTAATGTAGTGTAGGGACTATGTAATTTAGTGTAGTATTTAGTAGGTTATGAAGTCTGTTACTGTATGAATGTATAATGTCAAGTAGGAACCTGATAATGTCATATAGTGACTACATATTGTCAGGTAAATGTCAGATTTCCAAATGAAGCATGTTATGTATTTCTGTTTTATATAATATAGTATGTTATGATAATGTTGCATGAAATAGTACTTTATGACATGAAAGACGACATGCCAAAATAGTTAGTATGACAGGCCCAAAAAAATGCCATATTCGGCCCAATTTCTGAGCGGTTTCTTGGAGCACACAATGCCATATTAGGGCCAATTTCGACCGGTTTAACAATTATATTAAGAACTTGTTATGAACCCGGTTTAACAGACTATTATATATACAATTTCTGAGCGGTTCCTTGACTTCATTTCATCTATCTCAATTTGGGTAAGTTTTCTAGGGTTTGTCGGGATTGAACATCCGAAATCAAATTGACCCCATTTGGAGAGAGTTCAACCACAATCAACACCAGTTCACTCACGAAAAAGGAAGTCTAGCTATTATTATACATTTAGCATGGTTATTTTTAAATTGTTTCAAAAAGTTTACCTTGGATTCGAACAGATGGAGTTGCTAAAGTGATATTCTGAGTTCAATGAAAGTCTCTCTTTGGAACTGGGTATGATAATTGCTTTACCATATTGTATCAAAGTCCTCTTCTGTGTGGTGTTGTTAACAGGATGCCGAACAATGTGATTGATATCAGCTCTGAATCCCACTGTGAAGAAGACACCAGTTATAACAGTTGGAGTACTAGAGAGTACAACAGTGGCGATCACCCAATTATTCTTGAAGATGATGGAGATATTGATGATGATGTTAGAGCTATTGCAGCTGAGCCACCATCAGCATTACAAAGAGCCCAAGCTTTTTCATATGACAAGATTAATAGTTTCGTTGTTTTAATGAAACAAACCAATGTCCAGGGTGACTATCGTCTGGTAGGATTACTTAACCTTATAATGTAAATGTGTGATAAGGATTACTTCATAATATCAACTTGCAATGCACTTACTGCTATACAGGGTGTTCCGAGCAAACATGCTATCAAATTCTTGAATACTGCAAGAATCACTGAAGTCATCCTGAATTGTGGTATGGCTGTGTGGCCCGTGTCTGTCGCAAAAAGTGGGAATCGCTACAGATTTGGAACAGGCTGGAGGCAATTTGTAATTGACAATGAATTGGAGATGAACGATGCATTTGTATTTGAAATAGTGAGGCGCCGCAATGTTATATACAACGTTACCATATTCAGAGATTTATTTTGAAATTGAAGAATGTAACTCTATCGTGATGCTTTTGTTGGTTTAAAGTAGTTGTGTTGAACATTGTATTAGTGTTAATACATGTGAGTGTCGTGAACACATAATGTCATGTAGTGACTATGTAATGTCACGTAAATGTAGTGATTTTAAGAAGCATGTTATGTATGGCCGAGGACGGTTTATGTTTTTCCTGTGTGTTATTCAGATGCCACTCATGTCGGTCCGTTGGTTATTTGAAAGCATATTGAATCTGTCATGATAAATATGGAAGAATAACAAGTGGGGTCAAGGGGTAGGTACATAATAGAGTGAAACTTTTGCATATGAATTTAACTAAAAGTAGTCAATATTGACAATGTCAGGACATAAATATAGTCATGACAGGATAGTGTTACATTAACTAACCGCATATTAACAAAATACATATCATTTATACGAAAAGTAATATGAGTGGTAAGAGATCCTTCAAGAGTTTGGATCTCTTAATACACATATTAACAAAGTACATAATTCAAGAGGTAACACAAGGAAACACATATTAACAAAATAGATAATTCAAGAGGTAGCACAATTAACGACATCATGGGCCGGCTGAGGGGTTAGGACAGTTTCGTGAGTTATGGCCGACAGTGCCACAACTTCCACACCTTCTCCTCGGGCCCCTGTATTCTCCCCGTGATGGGATTCTTTTCTTCCTTGGTCTTCCTGATTTCCTCCTAACATCCGGAGGCAAACATGCTCTATTCAAGACCGTGTCAGGAACTTCCCAATGCTCAAACGCAGGAACTGGATATATAGTTTCCTTGTACACTTCCTTCCATATTTCAGCAGTAAAGAGGGGAAGAACAAGAGTGACAGGATCCACACCACAATCCTTCGCAATCGCTATTGCATGCGCACAAGGAATTTGGTCAAATCGGAAGACGTTGCAGTAGTAGGTTCGAGCATGCGGATTTACCAAGAATGTAGTTCCATTGGCATGCACTTGAAACTCATATTGATTTAGCCTACTCACAACCATTGTCAAACATTTCAAATAATTACCTTCTAGCTCACGACAAACTGTCGGGGTCAGAAGATCAGAATGTCGCTCTCCCTTCAATCGCCTATCACAAAACCACTGACTCGTGACATTCAGTATACCATCAAGCAACCTAATCAACGGCATTCGACGCAGGCCCAGTAAGCGACTATTAACGGATTCCACATTGTTGGACGTCATAATGTTGAATCTGTTTGCGGGCATATGCGACCTTGTCCACGCTTCAAATCCAACACCCCTGAGGTAGGTACCGACTTCCGGAGACTGGTTGCAAAGTCTTGTAAATTCACGATTGAAGTCATGTTTGGTGTATGCTTGATTTGCCTTTTGGTACAGAATCCACAAGTCATTCCTTTTAAACCTCGTCTTCACGTTTTGAAATAGGTAAATGTGCAACAACCATGCTTTGCGAAGATATAGCGCTCTCTTAAACCTTTGTAAATGCTTCCATGACGGTCAGACACAAATACGAGGTCATGATCGTCGGCAACAACGGAGCGTAGGTGTCGGAAGAAATATGACCATGAACTGTCATTCTCGCTGTCAACAACAGCAAAAGCCACTGGATATATTTGTCTATTTCCGTCTTGTGCCACTGCAACTAGAAGTGTGCCTCTGTACTTTGATCCTAGACGGGTACCATTCACAGTTATGACCTGCAATAGTTTTCACTCAGCTTTACAAAGTGACATATGCTATAATGTACTGTATCAATTTGACAACAACATCGTGGAACGTGATAAAACTTAAATATACCTTTCTTAAAAACTGTATTCCATTACGCCAAGCACCCAAGCTGATGAAACAATACTTGAATCGACAATTAGAATCTACTTCAACCTGTGTGACTGTCCCTGGATTCATCCTTTCGAGCATGTACATGTATCCATGAATCCTATTGTAGCTTTCTTCAGCTGTGCCTCTTATCTTGTCAATGGCGGTTAAACGTGCTCTGTTTGTCTTGTCGTAACTAACTGCCACTCCCATCTTCTTCATGATGTCTTGAATTTCGGCAACACGAGGTCCAGGACATGTACCGGTTGTGTTAAAGCTGTAATAGGATTGTATATGTAACGTGCTAAGGTTAGTTCATATACATGCTCATAAATATATATGATCGTACTGACATGATTGTTTACTTACCTTGACATAATATGGTCAGCAATTACGCTTGAACTTGCATGTCTGTGGTGGTTATGCTTTAGCTTCATGCCACATGTATGTTGTCCACAATACTTCCTTACTTCAAACAATCCTGTGCTTCCAAGAGCGCTCTCACGACAAAAAAATGTGCAACAAGGATCAATGCACCTTACCACATATAACTTCTTATCAGACTTATGGACTTGCATCTAGAAGCGCCTCTGTAATGCCATCAAGGATAAACGATCCTTAAGATCCTTCTTGCAATTAAAATGCTCTCCAACTTTTATTTCCAAATTATTGTCGCTCACCCCATTATCCTTCATTGGCTCTTCCAAATCATCCAATTGCCTTTTACTAAACTGTTTGCTATGATAGTACTCGGCTTCAATCTCTTGTAGAACTTGCTCATCAGTGTCTCTGAATAAGTTGTCGACTTCATTAGTGTCATCCAACAATGTCCCTTCTTCAACAACTTCCTCAACATCATCCTCAAAGTCATCCCAATCAAAATCTCGCCCAACATCTTCCCCATAATCACTCTCAATGTCAATACATTCATGTGTTCTTTTCGTTCCTGTGGAAGACCTTGTTTCTCTCCCATCAGTTTCCGAGTCTGCCTCAGATTGGCTCACCAAGTCAACTATTTGTACTTCCCCATTGTTTACACGACAAATTTTTGGTTTCAGTTCATACATGTCACAATCAACTATATTCAGTACAGCTTCAGTGGGACAATTATCGCTTACCATATTGCTCTTGTCGGATTTGGTACTATTTCTCCTTGGATGACAACCTACCATAACCTCGGCCTCTGCCTCTTGAGTTTGTGTTAACGGTGGCGGAGTCAGACACACTGTGATGTTCTCGTCATCACTTCTACTTGGATGACCAGCCATCACAACCTCGGCCTCTGGCTCTTTGTTTCCCTTCTTTTTCATAATCGCATATAACTCGATAGGCCAAATGTTATCTTGTGATTGCAAGTTCAAAAATTTGAACGCATCAAGGTCCTTGTCATCTTTGACATCGATTGGTTGTGGCAGTGGTTTCCACGGTGACATATATTTTATCTCCATTTCATCTATCTCGTCAATGCATTTAATCTTCTCAGTCATCTTTTTCCTCAGATTTGAGTAATTCATATCTGCATACAAAAGAAGTCCTGTTGTCGTTGTGATCCCATCAAAAACCCACTTGTTTCCCTTACATATCCATTCACCACCTGTTTTCAGAGTCAATTAGTATGATCTTGAACCTATTATACGAACAAAAAGCAAACACAAGTTCAATACTTTATGCCAAACGTTGACAATATGACCAATACCCTAACACCGACATTAAAGGGTTTTCAAGCCATAATAAAGGATTTTCAGGCTGGCGATTTTGATAATTCTATTGATGGTAAAAATTTGTAGGGAAAACAAATATTCTAGAATCAAGGATAAACGGGAGTTAAAGTTGGTGTAATGCTCAGCAAGAAGCTGAAAGGTTGTTCTCTCGTTTAGGGAACCACAAAAGAATGTCTTGTAAAGAAGAATATGAACGTGAAAGTCAGAACTCACCAATTATTAAATTTCTTCTATTCCAAAGACATGGAAGACGCTGCACAATCTTTTTTGAAGATTTGTGGATTTAAGGTCTTGTGGTGTTACGGTGGCTTTGTGCAGGTTTACAGGTTGGGTTCTGCTTGGATGACAACCTAACATGTGGGTAAATGGGTAAAAATTGGAGGGAAACTTGTTAACTTTTAGAGGGAAAACAGAGGTTAAAAGATGGTGTGTACTACATTTTCAAAAGTCATATCAGGTAAATAGTTATGAAACAATATTCAATAGAGAATGACATGCCCAAAAATTGAACAAAAAAACCTAAATAAACCTAAGCGGGGACCCCCGACCATGTTCCTTCTCATTTTGACTCAACAATACCTAAACCCTCTCTGTTCGTTTCGCATTGGGTAGCAAAGATCCTTCACTGCTGCGCCGAACTTGAAGGTAACCCTCTTTGTTTATTGTGTGGTTTTCATATTGGATCAATAAGCAAGTATGTATCACTGTGTTTTTGGCTGGAAATCTTTCTTTGTTTCTGCAGTACTCGAGCACAATGTCATCTAGCGACAACTCAAGTTATCAAAGCGGGGACCCCCGAAAATACGAACATCCACCTACATCTCCTACACCGTTTCAAATAGAGGAGAAGTTGTAAGAAGAGTTAGACATGTTGCTAACGAATAGCCCACGTTCCAACATGTTGGGTGAAATAATCACACGCCTACGTACTGAGATACATGAACTTGGACAATGAATTATGGAACTCAATACAAGTGAGATGCAATTAGATCATGCAATTTGGCGACTAAATGCAAGGGTGGTAGAACTTGAAGCTGAAAACAAGACACTACACTCCCAGAAAAACTTCAGGAACCATGTAATAATTCCTATTTCTGCGTTTAGTGTTGGTGTGATTCTAGGGGTTAGTGCTTTCAGCATTTGTAATCGAGCATGTAGGCATGGTTGAGGATGAATTGACTATGAAGTATGTACCTCATGCTTTTGTTGTTTTTCATGTCAGAGGATTATTTTTATTTCGAATAGTATTCATAAGCATGGTTGACTCTACATGTCAGATTGCCAAAATATTAATGTCGATCTTCATGTAAGTTTTGCAAATTCAAGCACAATGCCAGCACTACACACACTTACTAGAATAGTTGCCAACTGGATGCTATCATTACATTCCTAGAATGTTGTAACGTGAGCTACCATTACATTTCTAAAAAAAAAAAGATAGTTGTCAACAGGATGCTATCATTACATTACTAGAATCACAACTGCCTACTGTCAACCTCCTCCTTCACGCGGAATGCACAACCTTCATAGGCGCTTTTAAAACACAATCCTTTAACATTTCTTGACAGTGCCAATCCTATCAATGACCAACAACACGGTTACTCAATCAACCTTTTTAATCCTGTCAATGAATAACACCAATGACCAACAATATAAGGGTTTCCAACAATAATAAGCAACAACAATGACCAACAACACGGTTAGTTAATCAACCCTTTTAATCCTGTTAATGACCAACAACAATGACCAACAATGTAAGTGTTTTTTACTGGGAATTACCTTTTTAATAATATAAGGGTTTCGAACAATAATAAGCAATGATCGGGCACGAGTTAGGGCAAAATTGAACCTCTTCGGGTTGCTCAGATATCCCATGCGTAAAGTCATGTCATATTCGTCGTGCTTAGCGGTCGATCTGACGGTTGACAGGATGATCACTTCCTTTTCTTTACCCAGAAACTGCTCAACCCCGCCAATCTCAATATCCCTCATATGTAGAGACTTGAGAGCCTTCCTTATCTTTAGTACTTGTTGTTGGAAAGGGGTAATAATCCCAATGTCTTGCTCAAACACATTCTTTCTTATCAACTTTTGTACGAGCTCAACCACCTTGCTAGCTTCAATCCTATTAAACCATGATGGGCTGCCCTTTTCCCTCTCATCAAAGCCTTGGATGCCACAGAACATGAAAGAGAAGTTCCCATTGGAAAGCATATCAGCCCAAGGTAAGAAAGATGTGTTACTGTCTTCTCGATATGGAATCAATGCTCCACTATAAAATAGTCTTAAAGGAACAGAAAGAATTGCAGGGTGGCTCCGGTAATTGTTCAACAACATTGTGACATAATTGTGATCCCCTGATCTGTAAACTTCAAAGTCCAACAACCTCTCCAGAAAAGATCTTCCCAAACCATAAGCCTCAGCTTGCTTTGAATGAATATCAGGCCCAAGTTGTTTGGGATCACCACAAAGAACAATAGCTGTGTTCTTTTCTAAGAGGGTTGATATGGGGATCATTGTCTCTGGCTCTGAAACTTGGCTTGCATCATCTAAGATGATGTAGGAGAAGTGGGCACGGTTAACCTCTTCAGCATGATAGAGGTAATATGCACTTGTGTATGTCGTTATTATTATCTTGTACATGCGGAGTGCATCTCGAGAAGGGCAAGTGAAGAAACATGCATTGTAGGTGCAGAACCTCAACAATGCAGCGTTCATTTTTTGTAAGGGACGACGTGTGGCATTCAACCTATAAATATCTTCATCCCTAAGTTTCATCCCCTCACAAAGGATTTTATCTAATATGTGATCTGCCGCGCAATTTGAAGAAGCACATACCAGTATATGAGAGTTACGTCGAGTTGTATAGAGTTGTAGGATCACCTCCACCAGTGTTTTTGTCTTTCCTGTTCCCGGGGGTCCATAAATCACATAAGGAGCTCCTCCTCTGCAGCCTAAATTTAAGCGAACAACATTTTTTTTGCTCCTCATCAAGAAGAAGTGAGATAGGCATAAAATTGTTTATTGTAATCCTCCACTTTGCATGATACTCATAGGGAAAGAGGAAGTTTTCGTGTAATGCCTTTGCAGATAGAATGGCTTGATGGAGCTTACTGAAATTTTCCCCGTTGAACACAAAATAGATTTCATACACATTGCTATCTATTTTCCTTTGGTAAAATTCATCATCAAATTGCAATAATAATTCATCAGCCTCAACACGGTGGATCAAGCCTTGTTCAAAGAACATTGGCAAGTTCAACATGAGAACACAACATTGGCAACGATAAGTCGTGCAATTTCATAATTCATTCCGACAATAATATATAACACTTTGACAAAAATAATAAGCTACCTAACATTATCCACATACATGATGAAGGGGGGCCTTCTCCATAAACATTCACCACGTCTTCACGGACAATTGAGGGCCTTTTTTCACCTAGTCCTGGCACTTTAAGTGCTACAAGCCGATAATACTTTTGTCTCAAAGTAACAGACTTCATATTATAAGCTTTCACGTAATCCTGTAAACAAATATAAAAAAAATCATTCAACAACTTGGTACTATGAGAGAACGATGCCATCTAGCTATCCCCTCAGTCCCCCAACCCCCATACAGAGAAAATATAACACTTACCATAATCAGAAGTTCCTCCATCCCTAACAACTCATTGAAATACGACGCATAATTTTCCTCTGTTAAGCCTTGTAAGACTACTTCAGGGATTTCCTCAAACTCTATCGCTTTCCTAATCTGTGGTGGTATGTTATATGGTCTCTGAGGTGCCAAAGCTTTGGATACTTCATCTTCAGCCAAGAGGAAGACAAGTCGTTCAATACTCACAACATCAGTTTCGATGACCACTATAGATGTCAAAACGCCAATCTCCTTGGGCACACAAGACAGCCATATAGTCAGGCTACCATGTGGCATCAAATTTCGTTCCTCCATATAAAAAGAACGGACAAAATCTTCCTCGGGTATGTCATTTGGCTGGCCAGATGGAGGTTTAATCAATGACAACACAAATGAATCTTTAGGATTTGAAGCATAAATCTTCACACACCAAAGTAAAATATCTTCATCAGTGGTGTTTTCTATTGTGAATGACGCCGCGGCAACCTCGTTGACAGGAACCGATTGAGGCTTTCCTCCAGCAAATGGAAACGACACAGACACCATGACAAGACTCTCCTCATTATGAGTGGAAGTTGTGACTGAGGGAACATCGATGAAGACTTTTGTTAACCAGTTCATCTGGTTAACAAAAGTCTTGTGAATCATTTGTCTACTTCAGAAAACTACCAGATCATCTGGTCGCTTGGGTAGCTTTGGTTTTACATTTGGTCCCTTCTGAATATTTGGTTTTACATAATTTACCCCTAACCCTAACCTGGAAAAACGCTTGTGAATCAATCTGCTGAGTTCAACAGTTCTTCGGGTTCATCTGCTAAGGTTCTACACTTCTATTACACAGTTAATCGCCCATCGCCATTCATGTTTAACAGTTATACAGTTCGCAATGGAGATACACAGTTCAACACTTCTTCATGTATCGTCCATCGTCATTCCTGTTTAACAGGGTATTCGTGTTCAACAGTCAAGAGGACGTTTGCAGAATGGGAGGGAGAGGAAGGGGAGAGAGGGATTTGAATCTTTCAGTTCCAACTGTTCATTGACCGGCCGGCGGGATGGAGGAAGGCGGAATGGCCGGGAAATTGGAGGGAAGTAGACGGGAGAAATGAAGAAAGGGGCGGGATAGCTACAGGAAAATGGGGGGGGGGGGGGGGGAATTTGGGGTTTTGGAGGGAAATATTACTAAATGATATTTTTCTATTTTGGGGTTTTTTGTTTCCTTTTTCTTTTCTACAATTTTATTGATTTAATTTACTTCTGGAATTAAAAGAAAAGATTTATTATTTTGCAAAAATACACCAAATGGTGTATATATGCAAAAAAAAAAACATCTTCTATGTTTGCAAATGGAAAACCCATTTAGGGTATTCTTGCAAATCGGTGATGTTTTATACTGTGTGTGCATAAATATTTGCTCGTGTATTCATATATTATAACTAATGTTGTGAGCGTATGTTTTATATTGTGTGTGTATAAATATTTTCATGTGGGTTCATTTAATATTATGAGAGAACCAATATTATGTGTACATGTATTTTATTCTAGATATTTCAGCCTCGTGCTATGCGGGGCAATTGTTGTATCTGTTATGGGCTCATTGTATTGGTTATTGGATGTGTGGTAAGTAGTTGTCGTTAGTTGTGATTGAGGATGACCTAAATTGATGTGTTGTTGAGTTTATGTGGGAGATTTGGGGGGTTTTTTGGGTGGTTTGGCAGTTGAGGGTCATTTGAGATTTGTTTATCTTGTTATGCAGATAGTTGTGTTTTGTTTGAGTTGGTTTTGGTTTTTTCGTCTGTTTTCCATACCAGTTGGACCATGGTGTGAAGACGCGTATGTGTTGGAGTGTTTGTCTAGTTTTAGTGTCCATGAATTAAAATGTTAATTGTATTTATAAATTTAAACTTGCATGTCCATTTACAAAGGTATTAAATTATTAATCATCCTTTCTATTATTCCCTAGTAGTGCGTATTATTGCACAATACATGTTACTTCATTTTGTAGCAAAGTAGTGGTCGTTGTTTAATTACTAATATAGATAATAAACATAATTAATTGATATGCTCTAAAAAAAGATAACAATTGTTAAATAGGATGGTATGAATTAGATATAGAGAATTTTTTTATTTTTTTTGTAACCAAATGTGGTTGTTTTTTTAATATAGAATAAAAAATAAAGAATAAAAAAATTCCCCAACTTGTTATCTCTTTTATAATGTCTATATAGAAAATCATCATAAATCCAAACTTTAAAATATATTAATAACTAATAAAAAATTTCTTAGAGGTGATAATGAGTAATTATGAAAATGTAAGAATTTTATCTAGATATCTAGCTATCTTAATTAAGCTTATCAAATTGACCTTGGTTAGTATGTATTACAACTTTTCCCAAAAAAAAAATAATTGTAGTTAAAGACTCTCATCTCTCTCCTGTATAATATCTTCTCTCTGCTCCCTGAAAAATCTCAGCTCTTATTGCCGACTTTCAACTCCTCTAACACAACAGTGACAACACCACCTCCTCGTCCCATTATTGACAACGCCGTCATCCAAAAGCCATCACGCGGGCTAGAGATGTTGCCCAGTTGCTCAAGGTTGCCAAGCTCGTGTCCAACGCATGCCCCTAAGGTGTCATTTGTTCGTAGGTGATCGTCCTCCGCCCGGGCTGCTTGTTGTTCGTCATCCCTCGCCATATCCCACATCCGGTGAAGCCTTTAATCTATTAATTTTTTTGTTTGTGTAAGTTTTTCCCCAATTCCTCTAAATCCTAACTGTATAAATTGAGGAATCGATGTTGTCTGCTCAAATTCATTTCTCAAACCATTTCTTTTCTGGGCCGTCATGTTTTGAAATGTTTTTTGGTGGGCATTAGAATTTGTCTATGAGTGACAACAGTGCTTCTTGATTTTGCAGCTGTTTATGTGTGTTCTTAAGGGAATCATTGATCACCCAGCACCAAAATGACCCAAATTCCCTTGTTTTTACCCTTTTAGGATGATAGGGTTCCTTGATTTTGCAGTTGTCTATTACAGAATTCTGAATGTGCCCAAATTTATGTGTGTTTTTAAGGCATTTAATGATCATCCAGTAAGAAAATGGCCTAAATTGTCATGTTGTGTACCCTCTTTTGCTCCTTGTGAAACTTCTCACGATGTTTCTACAATGATTTGATACCTCAAGAGTTTGGTGAAATTAGTGGGGAGTGAGTAATTTACAAGCAATGTCTTTGCTTTTCTGTCCTAATCGGTGAGTTAATCCTACTTGAAAATGTTACACACAACTTCCTCCTCACATTTTCTTGTATGCTTGTAGAAGCCACAAATTCAGAGTCTGCAAGAAGTTGTTCAATTTTTATCTTTTGTAAATTATGGGTACTCAATGAATTTCATCATTTGTAATGACCATGTTCATCCTTGTCGGTGATGAACTTTTAATTGAATAATTTGGGTTTCCCTAATCATCTGCGATATGATTGTCATTGAATGACTTGTATATATACTGAACATCTAACAATGGTTTATTGTATAAAGGTAACTGAAAAGAACAAAGCTTTTCTAGAAAATAACGATTCACATCCAAAGCCACACACAACTATCGCCATAGCAAGATACCAAAATACTAAAGGGCCCTCAAGGCACAAGTTTGAGGTAAATACTGCTTTCCCGTAGTTGTTGTTTGCCAAATTGTTTGATATGCAATTCCTGCTTTCCAAAGGCGCCAAATGTTTAGTATCATGTGTTGCTAAACCTGGAAGATGAAGAAATATATTTAAGCAGGCTATACTAAAAGGGTTATAACATGCTTGTCATATTGTGCACCAAGACATCCTTATGTGATGTTATAATCTTGTATGCTAATCATTTCCTGCAGGTTGATAAATTTCAGCAGGTTTTTGTCTATTTTTATATATTGGGTTGTAGTACTTACATTCATTTGGGTGACTAAGTTGTTGAATGCCTCTTTGAAAACTATATTATGTGTGTAGTTAGTCGGCTTTTTCCCCGTTTGTAGTAACAATATCCTGAGTCCTTGTGGGTCTGTTACTCAAGAAATTGCAACATAGAGTTGGCCGTGGCAGAAAACAAGTCTTGGTAATTACAACCCCACATGCTTTAGTCATTGCCCCTGGCTTTTATTGATAGTCATATCAAAGCAAGCTCTGAGTGGGAATTGATGACGTTTCATTACGAATGGCCATTTTGATTGGGTGGCGCTTAGTGTTATCGTAGGAATTAGGACTTTATTTCCTAAGCACATTCCCGTTATAATCTTAGCCTCAACAACCCACTCCTCCAAATGCGTAATGATGAGACGGGTGTCGTTGCACAACCCTTGTGAAGGGTTACATTCCTAAGAAGCATCACCGACAACCTTTCCTTCAGTTCAAGTGCGTGTGGTGGGATTCCTGTAATTTAACATCCACGTTATTTTCATCAGTTACTGATTTTACAACTTATTAGGCATAGTGTATGAAAATGTAATCGCAATGTACCGGGGAGATCTTGGTTGTTTAAGAATTCGGGTGGGTATAAATGTTCTTGTTCAGCTACATCGGTAGATGCCTTGCAAATCTCATCAGCGCTTTTGTATGTGTTCATTTGTCCTTGTATACGTTTGAACATATAGCTGTTTATCTTATCTGCATCTTCATTTAAGGGGGTCAAGATAGCTCTGTCTTGGAGGTATGCTGGGTTGGTTTGGTTTGTTATGAAATCTGGAAAGACGTTGTCAATTAGCTGCTCAATCGGGTTTGACCCTGGTGCAACTATGAACTCTTGTGGGATCTCAGTCCATGTTTGTTCCTCTTCATTGTCTAGCGCTATTGCTTCAGCATTTCCATCCCCAATCTTTTGAATCCAGTTGTTTAATTGCCGTTTGTGGATGTCAATTTCGCCATTGGTCTGTCGTTTCCCTTTGCTGATGACTGGTAGTATTTGCCTAAAATCTCGTCTAGGAGTACAGTTATACCGCCAAACAGCTTGTGTTTGTTGTTGGCTTGTTTGATGCTTTGGATGTCTTGTAATGTTTTGTTCAATTCCTCGAATGCATTTCTATGAGTCATTGGAGCTTCATCCCAAATAATCAGTTTGACCTCATGCATCAGTTGGGCTAATTGAGTGTTTTGATTAATACCACATGTACTATTATCAAACAGCTCGATTGAGATTAGAAACCTGTTGTGGGATGTCCGTCCGCCCGATAATAGAAGGGAAGCAATACTTGTGGGGTGCAGAAGTGTTAGAGGTGAGCATAATTGAATATGTGGGGTATATTGCTTTGTATATGAAGGCAACATTTAACCACCAGGTACTTAACGACATTGTAGAGTTATTATTCGTAGAACACAAAAATTGCAAAATCTTCAAGTATTTCAATTCCAAATATTTAACAGTTCTACAACGTGTGTAATAGAAAATAATGGACTGATATTTTCATGTATTTTTCCATGTTGAGCAATGGAATAAGGATGAAAATATTGCCGGAGAAGACGAACGGAACTCACGACTTACCTGACGATGCTACTGCAAGGACGATTGACGTGGCTAAAATATGCAATGTAAATATCGTTGAATAGCCTAATCAAAGTAAAAGTCCTAACAAACCTACTAAACAGATGTATAGAAAGCAAGGGTCGAACCCACGGGGAGGAAGTAATCAATCTATGTGTTTATAAGCATGCAAAGTAACAAGGGGGGTTTTGATTATCAAACACAGTAAAGTAAACAGCTTTGGTTGATCTGAGAATATGATTGGGGAAAGTAGTTCCACTAGAACGAGATCCACAATACAGAGATATAAGTCGATCACTGAAATCTTATAAATCCAAGTTCTTTTACTATTCTTATGGTTGTTCCCACCCTGATCGTTATTAACTATCAATTCAGAAAGTTGTTGATATTACTTACTACAGTATCAATGGAAGAAAACCTTACCACTAATAAAGCAATAGCAATACATGCAAGGATATAGGATACATGCGAATAGAAGAAAACCTTACTACTAAACATGCAAATAATTCTCACTCACAATTAAACACTCGTATTCCACTATATGTTTAATCATGTATGCTACTAGATATGCACTCGTATTCCACTATATGCAATCCTAGCAATTGATAAATATTACTCAACCTAATTGGCCAGGCTATGAAGAATAACAATAAATCAATACTCAATATAACCAAGAGAATTAAACCAACACATATAAGAATAAGAACAAGGAATAGAAATCTCACAAACGAATCAACTGTATTGCTTCAAACGTCTAGTAGAACAAGGGGAAATTAGTGCTCCATTGAGATGCAAATGAAACCCTAATTGAGAAAAACTACGATGATAAAAGTGTCTCCTTACTCAAGACCTAGAAAATGTCTTAAATAGGCTAGGTAAAATAAGCTAAACCTAGAAATAATACTAAAGGAAATAAGAAAATAAAAATAGGAAATCCGGAAATGCAAATTAGGAAATAATGTCTTCGCTGGCCGCGAGGCGCTTAACAAGTCCACCGCGGGGCGGTGACTCCCACCGCGGGGCGGTGACTTCCACCGCGGGGCAGTGGCTATCCTCTGGCGTGACCAGTTCTTCTCTGAGGTCCACCGTCGGGTCGCAGTGGCTTCTGGCGTGGGACGTCAACTTCTGCCCTCTCCTTCCTTCAACTCTTCACTCCTTCTCTTCTGCTCTTCATTACTACCAAGTGTTGGTAGTCTTCTCCAATTAATCTCCAGCAGATCCTCATCCATCTTCATCTTCTTCAAATAAGTTGTAAATCCCTTGATATCTTCAATTCTCTCCACATCTTCTGGATTACAGACTTAACCCTAAATCTAGTCATAAACTCCTCTAAGTAATGCTAATACTTGCTAGTTAAGGTGTATGAAATGACACCTATCAAATTCCCCTATACTTAGACCTTTACTCGTCCCGAGTAAGCTAATGATAAACCTACTCCCTCAATCAAACACCAAGGTCTCAGGAAGTACAAGAAAATATGACACCAGCAATTACAACATCTCAACAATCAGCTCCAGATAACCAAAACAATACACATAACACAACAACACAATACAACACAACACCATAGAGTGACAATACTAATCCTAGCCTCCCATCTATCTTCTTATCTCTCTAGAGTGACCTACCCGAAACCTCCTTATATCTCCTCTTCTTATGACGCCTTGCCAAGAATAATGAGAAATCCTAAAATCACTCTTCTTCTTTTTCGCTCATTTTACCAAGGCGCCCTTTCGGGTTTTCACCAAGCCACTCATTTTATTTTCCAATAGATGTACTCACATAAGTTCACGTCACTCTTGACCACATATTACCCCAGCATAATGCTGGTCCAAGCCACCTGCTTATTACCTAGGCCGCCCTTTTGGGTTTTCGACCTATCCCAGGATTTCGTGTATGCCTTTTTTTTTCAATTTTTGGCTTTTTTCATTTTTTAATTTTTCTCCTCAACAACGTAGCAAGTAGAGAACTCTCCCCCATGCTTAAACATTGCATTGTCCTCAATGTAATGAAAGACAAAAGAATATAAGCATAGGGAAAAGCAAAAAATAACTCACAAACGCCGCTGAGTTGGCTTGGACACTTCCGGTTTGCTGGTGGTAATCTCAGTATACGCCCAAGTCTCTGGTGTTGGGAGGGTGTCTTCATCACGTCATCATCTTCTTCTACCGTGCAATCAAAGGGAACCACTTTGGTGAGTAGTGGTAAAACAATGATATTAGGATTGCACGGCCTTCTAGGAACACATGGTGGAGCTTAGATATGATCCTGATGGGGGATCTAGTGTTCCTCCTCCTCAGCTGCCAATTGTAGGGCCAACATCGTTGTCAAATCAAGTATAGGGCAATATATCCTCCTTGACAACATGATGCACACCATCTTCATGGGGAACTCTGAACACCTAGCCTTCGGTACCATTTTTTTTTTTTTGATTTTTTTTTTACTCCCCGTTTAAGGTTTTTTCGGGGAGTGACTTAGTGCAGGGAAAGAAGATTTACATTGGTGTGGAAAACACCTTCTTCAATAGGCATGAGTTTCTTCCCTGCAGGTTAGTCGGAAACAAAAACAAAAACAAAACACACCGAAATCAAATGCAAAAACAAAGAAAGAAAAACAAGGGAAAAGAATTACATATCTCGGGTTGCCTCCCGGACAGCGCCTTAGTTAACGTCGTTGGCTCGACATCCTACTCATCCTCTCAACTTGGGTTGCTCATAGCAACTGAACACCTGGGATCTGGATCTGGGGGGTGCCTCTTTGTATGCTCTATGTTGAGCGTGACCCCCAATCTCCTGCACTTCTTTATGGGTGGACCGTTGTGCATACCCATGAACGCACTTGCCATCTTCAGAAATGGCTTACCTAACATCCCAGGGCCTGCATGCTTATCTTGCCCCGTATCCAGTATGTAAAGATTCGCCACTTGCATCAAGTTCTCCTTCTTATGCTTCCCCTTCGGTTTCTTCTTGATCATGCCCAACACCTTTAACATTTCCTTGCAGCGAGGGGTGCTGTCTACCAGTGTGACCAAGGGAACGGTTTTTATGCAGTCACTGAAGGCCTCATAGATATCCTCGTTGTTTTTTAGCCTTTGAGTATCTCGGGAAGCCTCAAGGAAGGGTGCGACGGGTTGCAGTGCGATGAGCGGGAAGGAGTTGAGACGCACAAACTCATCATAGGCAGCCTCTAGAGGGTCGGGGACTGCCGGGGCATTTTCGAGAGAAACGATTGTCTCTGGAGTATTTCCGCGATCGCGGCACTCCTCCTCATTGTCTTTGAAATCCTCCAGGCTCAAAAAGTACTCCTCTTCCGAAAGCACCTCTGGGAATGGGGCGGTTGGCTTCTCGGAGTCAAGAGGGGGAAAGACCGGACGAACACAAGTATCAACCCAAACCTCATCAGCATAACTGGAATTTTGGACGCCGGGTCGCGTTAGTCTCACCGCGGGGCACGGCGAAATCTTGCTTTGAAGAACTCCGTCACCGCGGGGACGGTGGTCATCGCCGCGGGGCGGTGGGTGTGAGGAGGGATAATTGAGGCTCACCGCCGGGTCGCGGTCAGTGTCGCCGCGGGGCGGTGACATGCATGCTTCTTTACTGGCCTCAGATCCATCATACCGCCGGGTCGCAGTGAGAGGTGATGCGGGGCGGTCGGTGATTTTCTCCATCTCATATTCGCTCTCCTTTTCAGCACTAGGAGGAACGACCAGTTGCTTTCCACTTCAGAGGGTAATGGCACTCACATTTTCCCTCGGGTTTACTACCGTTTGAGATGGTAGATTCCCCGAAATCCTTGCATCGATCTGTGTAATCAACTCCACCATCTGGTCCACCTGCCTTTCTATATTCTTGATGCTTGACTCCCTAGTTTGAACACGAGTGGTGAAGTGTTGAGTCAAGGTCCTGAGCATCTCTTCAGTTGAGATGGAGGAACTTGGATTGGACACTGGTGGGCTATGCTCGTATGCTGGATAGTACTGGTGCGGAGTACCCTACTGATAGAATGACTGTGGCTCTGGGTAGAACTCCTGGCAGTCAAGGCCATATGGAGGGTATTGATGGCCCCCATAACTCGAATTGGGGTGATTCATCCACCCTGAGTTGTATGTGTAGGAGTATGGGACACATCTCGGCCTCTGCGGATCAAAACCTCTTGCAGCGTTTACTGCAGCTGCATGTTCAGGAAGTCTTGGGCAATCGTCAGTGGAGTGCAGCGGATCATGACAGAGTCTGCAGGCTCTAACTGGCCTTGCTGCACTGGAAGTTGGGTAGTATCCCCTCTCTGGCGGAAATGAGTAGGGGTATGGGTTATCGCGCGGTTCTCCCCAGAAATCCATATCTGTATCAAAAGCAAAAAGAAAAACACACGGAAATCAGTAGCACTGGTGTGGACCGTAAGATAGGTCCATACCAAAGTAACATGCACACAAACAAACACACGGAAAGATCAAAACTTGCCTCCCCGGCAACGGCGCCAAATTTGACGTGGCTAAAATATGCAATGTAAATATCGTTGAATAGCCTAATCAAAGTAAAAGTCCTAACAAACCTACTAAACAGATGTATAGCAAGCAAGCAAGGGTCGAACCCACAGGGAGGAAGTAATCAATCTATGTGTTTATAAGCATGCAAAGTAACAAGGGGGGTTTTGATTATCAAACACAGTAAAGTAAACAGCTTTGGTTGATTTGAGAATATGATTGGGGAAAGTAGTTCCACTAGAACGAGATCCACAATACAGAGATATAAGTCGATCACTGAAATCTTATAAATCCAAGTTCTCTTACTATTCTTATGGTTGTTCCCACCCTGATCGTTATTAACTACCAATTCAGAAAGTTGTTGATATTACTTACTACAGTATCAATGGAAGAAAACCTTACCATTAATAAAGCAATAGCAATGCATGCAAGGATATAGGATACATGCGAATAGAAGAAAACCTTACTACTCAACATGCAAATAATTCTCACTCATAATTAAACACTCGTATTCCACTATATGTTTAATCATGTATGCTACTAGATATGCACTCGTATTCCACTATATGCAATCCTAGCAATTGATAAATATTACTCAACCTAATTGGCCAGGCTATGAAGAATAACAATAAATCAATACTCAATATAACCAAGAGAATTAAACCAACACATATAAGAATAAGAACAAGGAATAGAAATCTCACAAACGAATCAACTGTATTGCTTCAAACGTCTAGTAGAACAAGGGGAAATTAGTGCTCCATTGAGATGCAAATGAAACCCTAATTGAGAAAAACTACGATGATAAAAGTGTCTCCTTACTCAAGACCTGGAAAAGGTCTTAAATAGGCTAGGGAAAATAAGCTAAACCTAGAAATAATACTAAAGGAAATAAGAAAATAAAAATAGGAAATCCGGAAATGCAAATTAGGAAATAATGTCTTCTCTGGCCGCGAGGCGCTTAACAAGTCCACCGCGGGGCGGTGACTCCCACCGCGGGGCGGTGACTCCCACCGCGGGGCGGTGGCTATCCTCTGGCGCGACCAGTTCTTCTCTGAGGTCCACCGCTGGGTCGCGGTGGCTTCTGGCACGGGGCGTCAACTTTTTCCCTCTCCTTTCTTCAACTCTTCACTCCTTCTCTTCTTCTCTTCATTACTACCAAGTGTTGGTAGTCTTCTCCAATTAATCTCCAGCAGATCCTCATCCATCTTCATCTTCTTCAAATAAGCTGTAAATCCCTTGATATCTTCAATTCTCTCCACATCTTCTGGATTACAGACTTAACCCTAAATCTAGTCATAAACTCCTCTAAGTAATGCTAATACTTGCTAGTTAAGGTGTATGAAATGACACCTATCAACGATGTTCCCTTGTGATCTTATACGGTTAGAAGCATGATAAGCAAAAAAAGAGAAATACAAATACATGTGTGTGGTGAGCTCTACCTGACGATAGTGAGTTGCAGGCCGTTGAAGGTTTTAATCATAAATCACGACTCCTCATGCACTTCCTTGGATGTCATTATGCACCTTCGATTTCCTGACCTGTAAGATTTTATACGTGGCATAGTATGACTAAACATGTGTAAATAGGAAGCTGGCTATTAGTGCCTATGTGTGTCCCAAAACATTATCTTATCATCAAATTAAAACCAAGCCAAAGCAATATCTTTCCAGCAAAACAGAACGAATTAGTTCAAGACAAAAAAGTCATAGATATCCACCCATGCTCAAACAAACAACAATTTAGGTCTAATGCTTTTTGGGATTGAAACATAAGAGTCTGCTTTGATCAAAACACAGGTTCTGAATTGCACATCATTCCATCCTTGCAGGTTCTCTTCCCGCAAACGATTCATCGTCAGGACCCGACTCCTCATCAGATGATGATATAACAGCCTTCCTTCTTTTTGTCGGGTTTTTCTTTGGAGTTTTGACAGTGGGTGTTACTTCCTTTGCTCCATCACTCCTGACATACAAAGAGAAAAAGTATGAATGTAAGTTCTAAAACATAACTGCATGCCTAAATTTTTTTCAAATAATTCTCACATGTCTTTCTCCTTTATTGCATCTACATCAATAACATGGTCTTTTGTAGGTGTCTTTTCAGCATCTAAGATAGGGGGCGCAGTAGATAGCCCACTCTCACCCTCATTGTCCTGCATAACTCATTGGTTTGTGTATGTCATTACAAATATTATTCTAGTGAAAGTAGGAGTGCACCAGCATTTGAATGTGGGTTCGATGAATACCTTAAGAACAGGGCCACTACTAAGAATTCGGGTCACGGTAGTATTTTTAGTATCGTTAGAGGTGATGAAATAGGTATGAGTTTTGAGCTCAAACACATGGTATGTGTTAGCTAATTGTTTGATTTCCCGTGGGAGCACACATTCTTCTGGGTCATCCCGCACAACCCAAACGACCAAACTTAGTAGTTCCATGAATTGATATTTCCAGTGCATAATGTGGCATGCACGTTTTTAAACTTACACACACTTCTTTCATCAAAGTTGTGGCTTTCTTCTTCACCAAGGTTTCAACAAGTTCATCGAATATAGTGACTGGAAGAGTTGTTGTGTCATCTGAAACTTCAAGATGTAGTCTGTACATGCAGGGAATTAGTTGTTCAATCAATTGTGCTGTGTAGATGTGAATTATCGTGGTTGATTTACAAATGTCAGATGCACCACATACCTCACTCGAGGGAACTCAGTCATCTTACAACACGAAGTGCAATAGAGTTGGCCCCCAACATGGGTCAACCCCTTCCTACAGTTACTTTCACCACATGATGGATAGTTCCAACTATTCTCTAGAAGCACCCTTTCAATCTTAACCCCGATGTTGAAGGTGATGGAATCCTACAAAAAATACAGGTTTGGCACTATTTCTTTCTCTTTGAGTTGTAAATTGTGATCTAGGTAGATTTTGTATTTCCAACACCTTTTTTGGGAAGTCCTTCTGCTCTCTTCCGAGACGCGGTAGCTCTTTTAGTGTTCCTTGTATGGCAGAGCTTGCATGGAGGGATGGCGATGTCGTAGGAAGGCCGTCGGTGCTGGAAGGTGTAAAGGGTGTGAAATAGAGATATAATTGTAAATACAATATCATATGGTTGTGTATGTAGATCAAGCATGTACCTCATTACTCCCCTCAATTGCTTGACAACAGGTACGTCCTCTGTATCATACAGTGTTGTGGCCGAGGTGGTGGACAAATTTAGTTCACCTGTACATATATCTAATGGCCTAAGATTGTTTGATTTACAAGAATACAAACTGATAAACAATGGGAAGAGGTCTGCAGTACCATTCCACTGTCGTATGTTCGTGGCTGCGAAAACAACAATGTAAGGGGTCTTGGCCCGCTTGCTGCGCTCAAGGAAGTCGTCACCTATAGCGTCCCACATGGACACCTTGATCTTGTTTCCTCTGTGCGTATAATTATTGATCAAACGAATAATAAGTGCAACATTTATTCGAAGTGTGTGATGGGTGGCATGAAAAGGGAAAACATGGCAGTTGTACCTCTCGTTTATGAGGTGGCACTCAAGTAACTGAGCACTTTTAGGAGTGATTTTCATTGCCCTAATATTAATAGCGCAACCTACAACATCTGGCACAAAGGAAGTACAATAGTTGGCTGGTAAGGTGTCCGAAGTACATAAGGTTTTTAGTTGGAAGCATCTCTTACCAATGAGGAATCTGGAACCATTGTGATCGATGTCTTGTATGGGGACCAATTGGACCGAATATCTCTAAAATCCCTCCGGAGAGCACTCCAGATGTCTGACAACAGTATTGCCTTCTAAGTAGAGAACAAATGGATCACTGTTGCGCAGGCGATACGTTGGCTTCGGTGGCGCAACGGTAAAGTGGATAATGTTGTAAATTTTTCCTATCAAAATTTTGTCCGTGAAACAGTGGTGATGTTGGCCCTGACCACGCACTGAATAGCGCCTCCATGGCATACAAAACAAATACGGTAAACTTAAGAGCAATAAAAAAAGTGGGGAAAACGGGGTTCAAACCATTTTGTTAATACCATATGATCGGCCAAGATGTAATCCGTGCTAATATAATGTTTTTGCAGGGTTGTGGCATCCCACTTGCGGATCACCATAGCTTTGACAGTACAGTCCATCCCTTCATCCAGATCAGAAAAGGGCACATACGAATCAACCAAGAAAGCATCAATCGCTCCAGTCGGTCGCTTTCCAAGTGCTTTTTTGGAGGAGCTCAAGTTCGAGGAATGCTTGGAAGAGCCTGAAGCCATCGGAATAGTATTTGTTGTTGTCGTTGTTTGCTGCATATGGTGGCTATCCAATACAAGCGATCTTCATATTTAAAGGAAGGAAGAATATGTTACAGTGTAATCAAAATTAAGGCAGGAATTGAAACATTCAGAGGCTATTAAAAGAGTTTATTGTTGCGGTTACTCTGTAGAAACATCTAATGTGATCTTAAAGAGGCAGTTGTTACGAAACCTTTACTCGTGCGGTTACTCGGCAATATGAAGGCGTGTATTTTGTGCTTGTTCAGGTGTAAGCAGAACATACATCAGTTTAATGGGCCATGGTCCATTGGCCCACTAAAGTTGAACGATCTAAACTTTGTATAAATTGAAAGATTGAAATGAGGGAATTCATTAATTGAAAGCTATAATTAATAGGTCATGGAGTTCCACCGTATTTTCACTCTATTTTCTCAACATTTTCACACAGGACAAAATTATATTATATATTGATATTGATGATTGATTGATGATTGATGATGATTGTGTGTACACAAATATTAGTTTGTGTATTCATTTATTATCACTTAAGCATGCATAAATATTTGCATGTGTGTTCATTTATTACCACTTATGTGTGCATATGCACAATTGTATGTGCTAAAATATTTGGAAACTTACTATCACTTATGTGTGTGCATGTTTTATACCGTGTGTGCATATATATTTTCACGTGTGTTCATTTATTGTTATGAGAAAATCCATACTATATACGTGAAAAATTGATTTATATAGTGTGTCCATAAATATATGCATGCATGATCATTTTCTATAACTTATGTTTGCGTATGTTGTATATTGCGCGTTCTTAAATTTATTTTTATGTGTTCATTTATTATTGCAAGAAAATCAATACTTTGTGTGCATTTGTTATATATTGTGTGTATAAATATTTTTTTTGATTTTTTGGTAAAAATATATTAAAAGCAGAGAAAGGACAAAGTCAAGAGAATACAAAAACAGGAAGGGGAAATACAGAAGCAAAAGAAGAAAGACAACGAAAGGGAGGGGGCAAGTTTACAGGATCATGCCCATATTGCATAGCTTTTGCTTGTCAGCCACGGATAAGGGTGTTCAAACGGTTCAGACCGGAACCGGACCGGACCGAATAAGACCGGTCCAGTCTCCGGTCCACAATTTCAAAAAAATCTGGTCTGGTCCAAACCGGATGAACACCCCTAGTTTAAGTGTTTAATGTTGGATTTACTTGTATAAATGTTGTTTAAAAGGGAAAAATTGCTTGGATTTGGACAAAAGTTATTCAAAATGATGTGGTTGAATTTTGTTGAATCTCGCCATGTTTGAATGGCTGAAGTTGAAGATGAACAACCCGTCCGTGACGGACGGATCTTGTTGATCTGTCACGGACGGATCTTGTTGATCCATCACGGACAGATCTTGTTGATACGTCACGAACGGGTGTTGTTGATCCGTCACGGACGGATCAACAAGATCGTGTGTGTTGTGTTCTTGCAATTTGTGTGATTCTTGATTTATCTTTTATATGTATGTGTGTTGTGATCTATGGATGATGTTATATGTTCAATTATATGAATTGGCTATTCACTACATGTAGAATTCATTGTTTTTTGTTCATTCTAATGTTTTGTTTTTTCCTTTTACAGATGGATAACGAGACAAGATCTGCCCGCCATCGAAGGCGGAACACAGTCCGTGAGGGACAAGAACAAGATCAGGAGCCCATCGTATACCGAATAAGGGAGCCTTCGAAGAAAAAATCAAAAAGAGGCGACGGGGCGAGACCAAGCACAGTAAATGAACCGATGGAGGAAGCGGTATATGCAGACCCACCACTGAACACCATGGCATTTAAAGATCCACCCATATACCAGAATGTTAACCCAGATGTGGTAAGTAACTATACATATGCTTAGAGAATAACATGTCGGTTATTTAATATTGTTTCTAATAAAAAAAAATATAGTATCCGTCATGGTATGTACCTCTTGCACCTGAGCAACCTAGTGGTTGGCCCATGTGGCCAGGAGATATGAGTGGGCAAAGTGTTTGGCCCGCTCAACAGCCTAGCTTTGAGGAACCGGCTGCTTCTACACAGCCTAGGCAGGGTAGACAACTTAGGCAGCAGGGTAAACAGCGTAGACAGACTGGAGGTCGGGATGCCATAGATCCGAAGTTGGTAGGACCTATAGCGAGAGGTCCACAGAACCCAGATTTATTGCTTAGCTTCACAACCCATACAACATACTTCATTTATCAGGGCATCGTAAGTTATCAAAACTTGATGCTGTTATTAAATTATTTCCCTATTTATTTTTATGAGTTTGGATCATATGCGGAGCACTCTTCCCGTGCGGACGTGCGGAGCATGCACTTTTGGGTCTTATTTGTGCACTTTAACGTCTTATTTGTGCACTTTTTTAAAAAAAAATAAAAAAATTCTTTTTCAATTTTTTTTCAAGCATTTTTCAAATTTTTTGCAAAAGTGCACAAATAAGGCCCAAAAGTGCACAAATAAGACCCTATAGTGCACGTCCGCACGGGAAGAGTGCTCCGCACCAGAACCGCACTCTTATTTTTATATCTAACATGTTCTTTTTATAGGAGCGAGAAACTCTCACGTTTCAACACAGACATGAGCAGCTAAAGAAATGGAGGCTAGACGATCACTCTCCATGGTGTCATCTTGCCCGAAACAGCTGCATCACACATTTATAGGACCTGATCTACACTTATGTAGATCAGCCTTTGATTTCTGTATTTGTGGAGCGATGGCAGCCGGAGACCAATTCATTTCATATGCCATTTGGAGAGATGACGATCACTCTCCTGGATGATTTTAGGCCTCAAGATTGATGGGGTTGGAATGGGACTTCCTCTACAGGATCGCAGCAAGGGCAAAAATGATTTGTACAATGAACAAGCGCTTAGGGAAATGGTGTTCTTTTCCTTGACACCCGATATGGCTACACATGGGCTCACTGCAGACAACCTGAAAAATCTTTGCTTGACCACAGAGCTAGATGATGAGAAGATCGCATCGGGTTATCTATTGTACCTAATGGGCTCGATGTAACACCCCCGACTTATGTCGGTAATGCCACATGCCAGTGACCTCAGACGTTAATGTCCAAAGTCACCCTAGGCTTTAATCGAAACAATTAAGCTTAAATAAATACATAAATATTAAATAACAAAAGGACAATCAGCGGAAGACATTTTTAAATGAATAAAACTCAACCTTTTATTAAGATTCCTCTCGTAAAATGAGAAGGACGGTTTACAACAAAGTATAATGACAGCGGAAGACTTTTAAATTACAACGGAAGACTCTTTTAAAGTAGTCCTAATTACATGACTATGTATTACAATTATTTCAAATTAAACATACACGCCTTGGAAATATTACTTCTTAAAACGCAAACTTCAACTACAAGCCTTCTCTTCAATTGGTTACTTCAATCGTCAGGGACCAACCTCTGATGTGCCATATAGGACGGATGACACCAGCCAACCATGCAAGGAATAAAACCTGGTTGGTTAGTCTAATGAAAGACTATGCAAGGGTGAAAACAGAATGGTTCAAGTGATCGTAACCGTTTACTATCATTGCCCCTCGAATAATAACCGAAGGAACGATACATAACCCGGAACTTTCACGGAATGATAGAAGAAGGTATGCAATGAAGAGGAGACTCCAACGGAATTGAGTCTTATAGGAAACATATGAAATTGTTTGGGAATGTTAAGTTTTCACATAAGTTTAAAACACGACCTTGATTATTTGGGTCCACGACCAACCTCACCGCGCAATGCGAATCCAGATTGGAAAGAAGACTTACTCTAACAAGAGTCCGGGCGGTTTCCACGTTGTACTCCTCGCCCGAGGGTATATTAGTTATGTGCATAAAAGCATCTTATTTACTTTCAAAACGTACATTCACGTTGAAGCTTTTAATCCACAACAATCTCGCAATGAGATATATAACATGGAACGAATCCCGAATTTTGGCACTAGCTAAGCGCACCACCACCTATATTCGGATAGGGGTAGGTCATGACCAGAAAGTGTTAGGGCATTTATCTTCCTAACACAAAGTTATAAAGAAATTACTAGACCTCGTAAGGTACATAGCGTTCCTACGAATACTCGTGCTAACTAAGCATGTAAGTCCACGTATAAATTCACACCAAGATCCCATCAACACTTTATGATAATATCATATAGAATTATATATAATAGCGTTGTTTCTAGCAATATATACAACCTATTATAAATTCATTCTTTTAACATAACATTTTATCAAATATGTTCCCAAACACAAAACAACAACTTTATTCCAACTTAATTAAACAATTAATTAATTGATAATCAAGCGAAATATGGAATAATGAGCAAGAGCGAACCGCCACTTGCCTTAGCTAGACGAACGAGAGATCGGGTTCCGAGATCTGGAAACTTGCACTTGAGCACGGTTTCCTATGACGACGACGAGTTTTAAGACAAAACCCTAAATTAGATACGATACGAAAAGACGAAGCAAAACGGAAAAAAAAGGCCAGTGTCGTGGTCACGGATGCCATAGCCGCGATCGCGGCCTTGCTAGGCAAAACCGTGCCCGCGGTTTTGCGCCCAGCCTGGGTCGTGGGTCTCAGCCCGGCCGCGGTCGCGGTGGATGAGCCGCGATCGTAGAACTTCATCCCGACGCGAGCTTAATCGAGCTTTTGAGGTCATACCGACGACGATGAGGCTTCGTACTTCGCTTCTGAACCACTGCGCACCACCACCACTCCAAGGACTTCCCACGGCGACTACTTCGGCTCCGACGACGACGACTCCGGCGACGAACACAAACTTACCGAGAGTAAGAGACGGAACTTGAGGATGGTGGAGAAGCTAGATCCGAGCTCTATTTATAGGATGGGATTGAGCCCTAAACTCCACACCAAAGGAAAGCCAAACTCTCCAGCTCCCGCCGAACGGGCACGAGGGAGAAAAACCAAACGTCGGCCTTCTGGAAATCTGAGAAAGACGACGATCATAGTTTTCCGCAGTCGCGGTTTCAGATTCACGATCGCGGTTTGCTCCTGGGCAAAACCGCATCCGCGGTTTCAAAACCGCGGTCTCGGAATTGTCGTGCTCGCGGTTCCCCGACTTTGCTCGCGGGTCTTGATCGCGGTTATGCTAAATCTTTGGTTTTAGCATTCCTTAACCTTCCTTAAATAATTTAAGACCCATATGTATTTATTAAACGTATATCAACACGTTCAAATGGTTCCTACAGAGGTTACAGAAATTAACTAACACGTCTTGCTTACAAAACGAAAGTTTGAAATTTACACAAATACCCCTACTAAAATTGAGGGTTATTACATTACTACCCCCTTAAAAATAGTTTTGACCCCGAAACTAACACTTCGACCCTGAAACTAACACTACCAAGTTAGAAGGATCGATTTCCACATTAACCTCTCTACTTGAGTTTAGTATCCTTAATTATTTCGTACTCAAAAATTAATCCTAGGAAAGTCGATCTGTTTCCTCAACCATGACATCCATCATATGTCTCGTTTCCATATATTATCTCATGTGCCAACTCTTAATATACTCACAAGGTCATGATTATCGTAGAATCATAGTCTCCAAAATCATCACACGATCTTAATACACCTTATCTTGAGAACACACCTTTTCTTTCAACTTTTCTCTTTATAAACGACTCTCAAAGTTCATACCTTATCTTCCTTATGACCTAACTTAGTACCCCCAATTGTCACATCGGCTTACTCCTTACATATGCACCTCATCTATTTCATTATTTACCTTAATTAAAATTTGGCCCTTATGCCATCTCTTAACCCAAAATCTTTCCATCAATCAGGCTCTAACATAAGACCTTTAGAATCCTAAATTTTCCTCAATTAATCACACGACATCTTATTCATGTTTTCCTCAAACATGATTTTAATAATCCGTTAACACGATTATAATCAATCACCTTATTTATCCAACACGCGTCATAAGATCGCCTTAATAGACATAGATCACTTTTTCATCAAGTTCATTTGATAAAATCCATACACTTACGTTATCCCATACTATAAATTCACACAAGTTACAACAAACTTTTACCGACTGAGTTTGTTATTCACCCATAAATATTTAAACACTTAATCGTCTTTATACAAATTATTATCCCAAATCAAGCAACCTTTTGCTTTATCGAAATTTAATATTTACCCCAAGACATAATCGTCTTAATACTCCTCATATCATTATATCATTTCCTTAAGAAAGCCTCATAACGAAACCTCAGATAGGTCTTCCAAAATAATACTTATGATTTCACACACTTAGCTTTTCCAAAAGCTTTAACCACTGGTCCTACAATGAGCACACTTACTTATAAACCCCACAACCACAGCTCTTGGGTTATCAAGTTTATTTAAGATCGTATTAGAGTACGATCATTTTAGAGAAAACGAACTCCTTATGAAATATCTCTCTTATACATTTATTCACTTAAATATATAATTTATACAATTCACCCCATCTAATGCTCAGAGTATGCATATGAGGAATAACCTCAAACTCCGTAGAGCGTTACTACACACACCAAGTCCTTATAGCAAGGAATCCTTACACATTAACCTCTCGAGACCATGCTCATGAATTCGAGCGAAGGGAACAAATAATGTCAATGCCCAACTTGACATTATTTCAAGAAAATAGAGGGGTTTTTACGAATAGTTTTGACCCCGAAAGTAGCGCTAATAAGGTAGGGAACAATCACACATGTCCCAACCCAACACTATCCTTTATGAGTCCAGACAATCTTTATCAACACATGACATATACTACTTTTGGTACTCAAGGATTCTCGTAAGTACGAACAACTTGCAATAGTAACGAATTTAGTAATTTACGGAACAAGAAAACACTTCTTTATTATTCAAAACATTACATTAAAACAATTGACAAAATGTCGAACAGACAGATTACTAAACTATGGAGACTATCGACACAAGTCATCGCTCCTTATTCTTAAAAAGCCTTAAACAATACCACTACTCGTACAGGGTTTCCTTCCCGTCGGGGTGATGTATCACAAAGAGTCGCTGCCCTTGACCCGAAGATTCCATAGGCGCCTTGCCTTTATTACGAGCAACAGATTGCTCAGGAGCGTACACCTCTGGCATTGGGTTTCGCCTACTGCCAACATTTGAGGCCTGATATGATTGTGTTGGCCCTTGACCCTTCTGCCTACAGTATGTTTGCATGTGGCCTTCATTCCCGCAATTATAACATACCCGCTTCTCCTTTTGGCAATTAAAACTTTTATGCCCAGCTTCACCACAGTTGTGGCATTGAATCATACCGCTACTCCAACCGGAACCTTTGGCGGAGTCAGACTGAGTCGTCTCGGTCTTAGCACGACCAGACTTCTCAAACATGGTGGGCGAAGCCGGGCGCTTGAAGGTATTAGCCTTTCGGTCTTGTTGCCCACCCTTCGCCTTATTCTGTTCCTCTCGCTTTCGGGCGGATTCCTCCAGCGTGACCTCTATTCTATAGGCCACATCAACATATTGCTCCAACGTAGAGCAACCGTGACGCACCATCAGAGGTTTGATTTCTGGATTCATCCATCCATCCATGGAAGTACCAGATCTTCTATTCTTCTGAATGCACGTCCGAACTAGCATAATGCAGTAAGTGATTAAAATTTGCCGCCAGCTCAGACACTTTTAGTCCTTCAGTCTCTGGGTATAGGAACTCCTTCAGCTTCTCTTCCCTCATAGCACGAGAGAAGAAGATGTTGGATCGTTAGAGTTACGTCTGAGGGAACAAAGGCTTTGTTCCCACAGAAGGCACAGCGGATTAAAAACAGCAAGAAAGATAACGAACGAACTCACGATGTATAGTGGAAACCCTGATTAGCAAAACTAGCTTCTCAAGGAAAAACCACTACCTTCAAGCTTCCGCTTGAGAGGATTTTGAAGCGTGTACTTGTCTTATTGATTTATTGTTCGATTACACTTGTATCCTGGACTTCGACCTCTAAACAACCAGCTAGACTTGAAGCCTCTTCTACAACGATGAATCCGAACTCAACCCTCAAAGACTCACACACACTTCACTCTCTTTGTTTTCTCTTCTTCTCCTTTTTCGTCGTTTTTAGTCGTAGTTAGAAATGAATCCCCATTTCACCTAAATACAACTTCGGCTAAACCCTAATCAAACAAGATAAGATTATTATAAAAACGGATTACTAGAAGATAAGATTTTTTATGAGAAGAGTAATATCCTAACCGATCATATTGACCTTTGTACGAATGAAATACCGGGAACTTTCCTCACTTTATTCTGCACAGAAAGAGTTAGTTCTTGCGAACCCAGACAAGCTTATGCTTTCTGGGCACAGGAGCAACATATCTAATTTTAGGAGGTTCATCATTCATTTGCTCTCTAGTAGTGCGAGCAATCTCCTCATTGTGTTGCTTCAGAAGGCATTCTTGTTTGTAGTGACCAGAGTGTCCACAATACCAACAAACCCTTTGACACTTTAGGTCAACATACTTGCTCTTTCCAGGCCAAATTGTTTTGTCAGTAATCCTTGAATGAAAATCAATATTATTGGACTTACTGCTTTGAGATTGCTTCAACCAGATGGCATGAGCCTTCTGTCCATGGTACCAAGCATTACTCTCCTCAGTCGAGTTTGAATAGTTTTTGCCTTTGTTCCCTCCGGAGGAACTTTCCCCTTTTTCTTTTACAGACTGATTTCCTTCGACTTTAGAACCTTTTTTCTTGGTGCCATCAACAGGAATTTTTGGTTGATAGCCAATCCCAAAGCGAGGTACTTTCTTTGACTCAGTCTTCTTTTCATTCTTGGCTGCAACAAAGACAATACCTTTTGGCTTGTCCTTCTGTTCCTCACTGAGTTTGGTTAGATCACTAGAAAGTTTTGCATTTCCTAGTTCCAGCATTAATGACTCAGCCTCTAGTGAGGAAACAGAGGACTCCAGAGCCATAATCTTTTCAGTGAGTTTGGGACACTCAGAGCAAGAGTTTGAAGAGGAGGATGAACCTTTCTCAAGCTTGAGCACTTTGTCTGCCCATCCCTGATTTTCTTCGATCAAACTTGAGATCGATTCATCTTTTTCTTCAATTTGCTCACGGAAAAGACTATTCTCATGAACAAGTTTCTTAATAAGAGATATCAAGCTTTCTTTAGATTTACTTTTTAAGCTTGATATGAGATCAGATTCGGTTACCTCATCGTTGAATAGATCTCCTTTTGATTCATTGGGGTCTTCAATGGCCATCAAACAGACATCCCTGGAATATGATGAGTCTTCGTCGTCTGAGTCTGAGTCTCCCCAGGTGGCAACCATTGCCTGCTTCCCTTCATTTGCTGGAGGCATTCCTGCCTTTTTCTTGAAGCAGTTTCTGGCAATATGTCCCTTGTTCTGACAGTGGTAGCACACCACATCTTTTAGGTCTCTGTTCCCTTCGGAGGAACTCGACGAATCCTTATTCCGAGACCAAATCTTCCTCATGGCTCTTGTGATGAGCGCAACATCTTCATCACCATATTCATCTTCATCTTCGACTTGGGACAAGTCAAATGCCCTTTCCACCTTTAAGGCAATGCTCTTCGCCTTCTCCTCTCCCTTCTTGTTCAGCTTGTGATTATAGACGGAGGCGTTGCTTTCCAGCTTAGCAACAACCTCTTCCATGGTAAGAGTCTTGACATCTGTATGAGAGTAGAGAGCAAGAGCAATGGCATCCCACTGAGAGTTGAGACCTTGCATGAAGTGGTGAGTCAGTTTCCAGTCTGGCATTGCTTCACCAAGGAACTAAAGCTGACCAATTAGCCCCTGGAATCTGGAGTAGTACTCCTGAATGTGTTCATCTTTTCCCTGAGAGACTTGGTCGTACTCCTTTATCAGAGAGAGAATTCTGTTCTTCTTGGCATCTTCATTTCCTTGATGAAGGCGTTTCAAGGCATCCCAGATCTCCTTGGCAGTCTTATAGCTCATGATTTTCTTGAGATCCGAGGGAAGAAGAGCCATGTGAAGGATCTTCTTAGCCCTATTGTTCTTCCCCAACTTCTTCCAGTCATCATCGGTGTAGTCGACCTTTGGTTTTGGCTTTGTGGCATCTGTCTCATTTTTAATAGCCAAAGGTCCAACTTCGATGACTCGCCAGATCTGTCCATCAAGGGAACAAATGTGGGACTCAATTTGTTCCACCCACCAGTCATATTCTCCTGCCTTCAGAATCGGTGGCATCCAGAACGAATCTCCGATTACATTGCTTGACGACGACATCTTTCCTGCAAATTCTGTAACAAAAACAATCTAGAGCACCAGGCTCTGATACCAATTGTTGGATCGTTAGAGTTACGTCTGAGGGAACAAAGGCTTTGTTCCCACAGAAGGCACAGCGGATTAAAAACAGCAAGAAAGATAACGAACAAACTCACGATGTATAGTGGAAACCCTGATTAGCAAAACTAGCTTCTCAAGGAAAAACCACTACCTTCAAGCTTCCGCTTGAGAGGATTTTGAAGCGTGTACTTGTCTTATTGATTTCTTGTTCGATTACACTTGTATCTTGGACTTCGACCTCTAAACAACCAGCTAGACTCGAAGCCTCTTCTACAACGATGAATCCGAACTCAACCCTCAAAGACTTACACACACTTCACTCTCTTTGTTTTCTCTTCTTCTCCTTTTTCGTCGTTTTTAGTCGTAGTTAGAAATGAATCCCCATTTCACCTAAATACAACTTCGGCTAAACCCTAATCAAACAAGATAAGATTATTCTAAAAACGGATTACTAGAAGATAAGATTTTTTATGAGAAGAGTAATATCCTAACCGATCATATTGATTAAGGAAGGAATTCCTTAATTAATCTAATCGGAAAGGATATCAAACTTCTCTCTCCAATTTCTTATCTAAGGAAAGATTCCTAGGATAACATAAATCGGGCTTTTCTCTCTCCGTATCTTCTCAATCCGGCTTGATCCTTGGAGCCGATGTCTTCAATCTTTTACCGCGTGTGCTTCTTGATTTGTTTCCATAATCAACACGCTGGATTTCTTCTTTCCATTCGCAGCTTCGATTTCGTTCGTCACTTCAGTTCCTTGAGAGGTAACAAAGCACATGAACAGAGATTTGTTCCCTCTGCGATCCTTCACTGTAATGGTTCCCTGAGATAACTATCTTTGTTCCTGAAACACTTAGTACCCATATCAGTTGAATGTTTGTTACCATCAAAACCTAAGGAATTCAACAGAAGCGATCAGTGAGCTTGGCCTTGAACATTGCCCAACTCAGATTTGGGTGGTCGTCCAAACCAGTTCATTCCCACCACGCACTTGCTCCGTCTTTCAGATGTAGCGAAGCAATGTGCACCTGCTCAGCCTCGGTGCAGACCACATTCCGAAAGAATCGCTCCAAATGGGAAAACCAATAGGCAATGTTGACTAGTTCCCCGGTCCCATCGTAGCTATCCGGGCGCATCGAATTGATCGTCTTTAATGCCCGGTTGTAATTCCCGTCATTTCTCTCGGGAGCCACTGGATGTGCAGGACCTTTTCGTCCCACCACATTAGTTGCAACTTGAGGGTTGGGAGCCGCTTGAGCTCGCGGTATCCCCTGGGCCGTTAGTACCTCGACCACCTGCCTCACTATTTGCCCAATGATCGTCGCATCCAACACGATCGGGGCATGAGGTGGAACGTCCCTCGCAACTTGGGGGTCCACTTGTCCCTGATGAACATCTTGCCGCAGGGTCGGGTCATTATTACGCGAGCCAGATATCGCGTCATCCCCTTGTTGAGCAGCACTCCTCAGCTGAACTCGGGAATCGTTGTTAGGACCTTTGTTAGCTACTTGGTTGGTGGATCGGGCGTTCACCATCTGTTGATGAACCATAACGTCAAATTAAAATCTTCCAACTTGTGTATGATACCTAATCACTTACGTTATGATACGAATTGTAAGGGTCCAACCCAATAACTTTATACTAGTTTGACTAACCCTCCACCATTAACCTTAAAACGATCTTCTTCTCTTACTTGAGAATGGATCAATTAGGATAAATGTCAACCTTATAAATGACATTAAACCTATGAAAAGACGATATCTCTAAGAATGGATGTAAGAAATAAGTAGCGAAACCGAAGCTTGCAGAAGTTTGAAAAACCACTTAAACCCTATGCTTTCAAACTTTCAACTTTTTACTTTTAAACCTTATATATTTAACTTAATAAAATAATTATTTATAAAGTTAGTTTCTTAAACTAATGACATTGTTACACTTAAAAACCCTTACCAAGACCAAAAACCATACTTTTAAAATTATAACCATAAACTTAAATCTACCCGTTTATAACGCACCATTTATAAAACAACTATAAAAATAACTATTAAAATCCTAATAGTTAAACCATTATTTTTAAATTAAACTTTAATTTAAAAACGTATATTCACGTTGAAGCTTTTAATCCACAACAATCTCGCAATGAGATATATAACATGGGACGAATCCTGAATTTTGGCACTAGCTAAGTGCACCACCACCTATATTCGGATAGGGGTAGGTCATGACCAGAAAGTGTTAGGACATTTATCTTCCTAACACAAAGTTATAAAGAAACGACTACACCTCGTAAGGTACATAGCGTTCCTATGAATACTCATGCTAACTAAGCATGTAAGTCCACGTATAAATTCACACCAAGATCCATTCAACACTTTATGATAATATCATATAGAATTATATATAATAGCGTTGTTTCTAGCAATATATACAACCTATTATAAATTCATATTTTTAACACAATATTTTATCAAATATGTTCCCAAACACAAAACAACAACTTTATTCCAACTTAATTAAACAATTAAATAATTGATAATCAAGGGAAACATGGAATAATGAGCAAGAGCAAACCGCCACTTGCCTTAGCTAGACGAACGAGAGATCGGGTTCCGAGATCTGGAAACTTGCACTTGAGCACGATTTCCTACGACGACGACGAGTTTTAAGACAAAACCCTAAATTAGATACGATACGAAAAGACGAAGCAAAACGAAGGAAAAAGGCCAGTGCCGCGGTCGCGGATGGCATAGCCGCGATCGCGGCCTTGCTGGGCAAAACCGCGCCCGTGGTTTTGCGCCCAACCTAGGTCGTGGGTCTCAGCCCGGCCGCAATCGCGGTGGATGAGCCGCGGTCGCGGAACTCCATCCCAACACGAGCTTAATCGAGCTTTCGAGGTCATACCGACGATGACGAGGCTTCGTACTTCGCTTCTGAACCACTACGCACCACCACCACTCCAAGGACTTCCCACGACGACTACTTCGGCTCCGGCGACGACGACTCCGGCGACGAACACAAACTTATCGAGAGGAAGAGATGGAACTTGAGGATGGTGGAGAAGCTAGATCCGAGCTCTATTTATAGGCTGGGATTGAGCCCTAAACTCCACACCAAAGGAAAGCCAAACGCTCCAGCTCTCGCCGAACGGGCACGAGGCAGAAAAGCCAAACGTCGGCCTTCTAGAAATCTGAGGAAGACGACGATCAGAGTTTTCCGCGGTCGCGGTTCAGATCCACGATCGCGGTTTGCTCCTGGGCAAAACCGCGGTCGCGGAACTGTCGTGCTCGCGGTTCCCCGACTTTGCTTGCGATTCTTGATCGCGGTTATGCTAAATCTTTGGTTTTAGCATTCCTTAACCTTCCTTAAATAATTTAAGACCCATATGTCTTTATTAAACGTATATCAACACGTTCAAATGGTTCCTACAGAGGTTACAGAAATTGCCTAATACGTCTTGCTTACAAAACGAAAGTTTGAAAATTACACAAATACCCCTACTAAAATTGAGGGTTATTACACTCGACCCTCTTTCCCGATAAGTCCCAACATATGTTGCCCATGCCTTATCTGACCTACATGAGTGACATTGGTGCTACTCGCAATCTTTCTTGGGGTTCCGACACGTTGGCATTCATGTATCGTTCATTGGGCGAGTGTTCACGGCATGAATGTCGTCAGATGTCGACCTGCTACACGTTGTTGCTTGTAAGAATTGTGTTGCATATTGTTTTTATATTATTTAATTAAATTTAAGGTATAGGATGATATGTTTATAAAAACATATTTATGTACAGGCTTGGATCTATCTATACTTCCCTAGCTTTCGTCCTGAACAAAATCCCTGCTTCGGAGACGGTGTGCCATATGCAAGGCGATAGAACCCTATGTAGACTCGTAGAAGGCAGAGAAGAAACTACAGGGAGGACCTAGATTTAATGCAAGCTTGGCATGTAAGTATCATAGGATGTGGTTTATGTTTCATATTAAAGTATTACAATTGTGTAAAGTTACTTATGGATGTGTTAATTGCATCCAATTTTGTATAGGTTGACTGGCAGCCCTATGGCTATGTTAATTATAGTATGCCGGAGTTGGCTCCTGCCTTTTTTCATGGGGTCATCTCATTTCTAAGAATTACCGAGCCATATATGCCGGATCGGGTATATCGAGGCAATTTGGAGTGGTATAGGGGATTCCCCGACCGGTTATAGAGCCCATCAAAGCGCACAGACATCCCAGCATCAGGAGTTATATAGTACATTATGACCCTACTTCAAACTGGACTTGGGATGCAAGAAGTGAACACTCCATCTAGATCACACATATGGGCCCTCCTTGTTTAGATGAATATGAGTGTAGTGCCGACTACATGGAGTGGTACATACCTCGTATACACCCATGTGTCAGGCCTCAGGATGTTGGCATCAGAGATCCTGTCCATGTAAAAATATGTGTTGGATGTTTGTTTTTAATTTACATATACAATTAAAGCTTTACCTTGTTAATTTTTACGTATTTCTGTAGGTCATTGGACAAGCATTGCATCGTCTAAATCCTTTCCATGATGCGGAGGAAGAGCAATTCTACAACATGCGTGACGTTGTGCGACACTGCATTCAAGACTTCAGACCCTTCACACACAGCAATGATGATGAGGACGACAAAAATTAAGATGCATAGGTTTTCATTTGGTACTTTGGTTGTATTTTAGGGACATATTGGACGTCTTTGTTGGTAGTTTGTTGATAATCAAACTAATTTAAATTTATTTGTTGGACACAACCCTAAATCCTAAAATACCGTCCTAAAATAAATCCTCTAATCTTTAAGCTAGAATTACAGAAGGCCCCAAGTTGTATATGAAGAGATGGTCCATGACGGATGGACATTTTTTGCACATTTCAAGAAGTTGTCATGCGGCCCACACGTAGTTGTCTTCTTTCTCATGCTGTAGAAATGCCCCCGCCACATTATAGTTCTTCCATGTAGACGTGACTCCTATTATTTCAAGGAAAGGCAAGTCATAGCTGCACAAGTAGATGTGTCATGCATAATGAATAAACATATCAACAAGTATATGTAGCATGTAGATGTGTTATACTAACTTGTTAGTGCTGTATGTGGAGTCTAGCAAAAGGACGTACGGAAACCCCTTGAAACATCTTCTCCACCATTGAAGTTGGAAAAATCATCTTCATTTGCCATGGAAAAGAACTCTTGGAAATGGAAGAGAATGGAAGATGTGTTATGGGAGGGAAAGGGAAGAGTGATGGAGAGGTTTAGGGTTTAATTTTGGCCGTAATATTGATGAGATATGACGGGGTAGTTAATGTTGTTAGGTGGGGACAAGTAACATTCAATTTTCTGGTTGTTTTCTTCGTCTGTGACGAACCATGTGCATCCGTCCGTGACAGACCAAATGCATCCGTCCGTGACGGATGGATCACTTTGGTCGGTCCTCACGGATGGATCACTTTGGTCCGTCATGGACGGATGCACATGGTTCGTCACGGACGAAACGGTGCGTGAAATAGCAATTTCACCCGTGCGTGAAATAGAAATCGTGTATATTTATTATGTTGAATTTTAAAAAAAACTAAAAAATTGAGAAAATTCCATGTGGTAGAAAGAATAGGAGATTGTCATGTGGCATAAGGAGAAAGTGAGTTTAATAGAAGGATGACATGTGGCATAAAGGAGTTTTAGTTTAGTAGAGATATAATAGATTATTAAATATATAAATAAGTTGTTCTAATGCAAGTTCAACAAATGGATTTTGTTACTCAATTTAAAGTAAAGTATCAAATATAAATTAAGTTCTAAAATATTAAGATATGTGATTATGATCCATTTTCTATTATATATGACTTAAATACTATGGAGTGTTTATTTCTATATTAGTTGGATCCTCTTTTACAAAAATGTATATTTGACATGAAATTGCATCTTTATACATATCATACTTATTTCATTTTTTAAAATGGTCTATCTAATATATGTATTAGATTAATATATATTATCTAACACAACATTTTTCAAAAATAAGATTTTTAACTTATGTTCTAAATTGTTTTATAAATATTTATATAAACGAAGAGTTAAGAATATATAAAAGAAATAAAATTCAAATGCTTATAAAACATTATAATGAGATTACATTTTATTATATTTATCTTATTTTTAGAATATTTTTTGAGTCTAAAATAGCTTAGGTTATTCTATTGATGTGTAAAAGGAACACAAATTATTTTCCAATTATCACAATTAAGTATGAATATGTATAAAGAACCAATCGTAAAATATACAAAGTGGTTAAAATTATTTTGTCGATACATGGTCATATATATTAAAAATCTAATCGAATTGAACAACTTTTACCATTTATTGAATTATTTATTTTTAAGTTATATAAATTTTTCAAACTCATTTTCAAAAAGTAATTTACTCATACATATGGTAATAAGTGCCTACAAATATTAAAGCATTAAATAGTTGATAATGAAAGAGAAATAAAATAAATCATATTATTTTTTTGCCTAAACTAAAAATAATAATTTGTATTCATGTCTTGAAGAATTGACATTGTTAAGATTTGTATTTTTTGGTGCAAATCCTGTTAAGATCTCTTTGTTAATTTAAAATTTGCTGATTATTTAATATAACAATAAATAGAAAAAAAAATAACACCTTAACAACAAGGGCCTAAAAATGCTTTGATGGTTTAAAAAGTGATATGTTCAATATATATAAATAGATAGATTTTACTGAATTATATACTTAATACATACAATTTAAAGAAAATAAATGATATAATATGTTATCAATATTATTTTTATTTAAATAGATTTATAAAATCATTACTTCTCCAGATCTATTGTACTGTTTGGAATATTATAAAATTCAACAAATTAAAATAACCCAAATCTTGTTTTTGACAAAAAAAGAAAAAAGAAGAAGAATTAGTACTTATAATTTATTTCTTGTTAGCAATTTTGTAAGATAATATGTGATAATATTCCAAAAAAAAAGAAAGTGTTATGGATATGTATAAAGCAATTCATATAATATATAAAGTTACATGTAACCTATATTAGCTAAATAACAAATCTAAATTACTTTTTATATTGATTTCATCTTTTATTCTACCAAAAATTAGTTTTAAAGTGACTCATTTACATTGTTATAAATATATTCAAGTAATAAAATTTCAGTAAATCGACAACCAAGATGCCCAGAAAATTAAATTAGACTTTTGAGTTAAGTAAATTCATATTCATATATTAATATTGGATATGTTGAGTGAAAAACTATGAGTTTGTTTGATAACCTTGTGAGTTTTTAGTTTTATGTCCAGAAAATATTTTTGACAAAATTAAATTTTATTTATGTAAAGATGTAACAATGTAAATAATTGTGGTTGTTGGTGCATCTTTTTTTAGGGTCTTTTTGTTAATTCATATTTTGTTGGTTATTTAGTATAATAATAAATAGGAAAAAAACAAAAATAAAATACTATTAGGGCTGGTAAAACTAATAGTTACATATGATCGGGATAAGTGGGTTGTCAATTCTGGATTCGGGTTGCATATCTAGTAGCAAACACGATTTACATAAGCGGGTTGCGAGTGTTCATCGTGAGAGAGAGTTAATTGCATGTTTATAGTAACGAGTTGTTTCTATTGCATGTATCTTGTTGAATCCTTGTTGGAATGCTATTGCTTTGTTGAGTCTTAAAGGTTTTCAGTGATCAACCATATCTCTTGTTGTGTGGATCTTTGTCAGGTGTGGCGCCTTCCTCATATCATATTCACAATCTTCACTTTGTTTTCTTGCATTATTTACTTGGTTCGAAATACTACAAAAAACGTTTGGTGGTGGGGACCCAGTAAAGGAGTGTGGCCTTGCAAAAGAAGTGTGTTGTGTGTATAACATCATTCGATAAAAACCACTCTATGCCCTTGGATGACCACTTAAATGATTTGACTAGTCAATATGACTGGTGAAGCCGGTTACTTGTGTAGGCCACTCAATTTGTTTTATTTTTATTTTTTTTCGGGCCATTTTTATCGTTTTTTCGGGCAAACATTTTATGTTGTACTATGTGCATATATATTGTACTACATATGAATTAATTTTTAATTACGTGTGCACTTATTTTATACTATACGTGCATTATTTTATTAAAAATATGTGCTCATTTGTTTTGTAATGTGAGTACATAAATTTTAAACTGTGTGCATTTATTTTGTACTATTTTGCATATGAACACTAGCGAAATATTTATCAACACGCAAGTAAAATATTTATGAACACACAGTATAAACAAATGCTTACATAGTTGATAATAAATAAACATGCATTAAAATATTTTTGCACACACAACATAAAACGAACACACATAACTGATCATAAATGAACACACTTGTAAATATGTATGCACATACAGTTTAAAACATACACAGTTATGCACATATCAGTGATATAAAATTAACACACAAGGAAATATTTAAGGACATTTTATAAAACATACGCACATATAGCTAATAAATGTTAGGTATGACAACCAGTCTTGAGAAAACAAGCATTCTGTTTGGCGGTGTTGACACTAATGTCCAAAATCAGCTCCTTTATTCTGTTTGGCGGTGTTGACACTAAAGACTTTCCCATTCTTCCATTGAACATGTTACTCACAAAATGACCTCCAAAATTACGAGCTAGGCAGCTAAGAACCTCACATACGCAAGCATACTAGAGCTCATCAAGTCGGTTATGTATGGCATTCAATCCTATTGGTGCAATGTTATTCTTTTTTCCCAAGAAGGTCCTCAGCAAAGTTCAATCAATCATCTGCTCCTTTCTCTGCTCAGGTACATCCTCTTCCAAAAGATCTCTTGTTGTGTGGGACATTACTAGCAAACCTATTCAGGAAGGAGGTCTTGGCCTCAAGTGTATATGTCTCGTCCTCTTTTTGATCTCCATTCTGGTGTGCAAAATATCCGGACAAGATGGATTCGCTCCATCAGGCCTCCAAACTTCTGCATCCAGGAGTGATTCTGATAGTTGGAGCTGGCGCTACCTTCTTAAAGTTCGCAACAAGCTTCTGCGTTTTGCGGCGTCATCACAAATCGGATCGTTAATTAGCACTAGCGGTGGGAAATTCAGCACTAGAGACACTTATGACCTTCTTAGAAACAAAGCTCCTACTCACCCTTGGAGCTCTCGCATTTGGTCTAGCCTCAACACTCCCAAGTGTTCCTTCATCAGCTGGCTTGCCCTTCTTAATCGACTGCCAGCTAGAGATCGCCTTCAACAGTGGTTCCTTAATGAGGACATTTCTTGTGCTCTCTGCTCTGCCCATCCAGAATCTGGTGACCACTTGTGGAACTCTTGCCCATTCACCCAATCTGTCCTTACCAACATTCGGATATGGCTCAAGATCCCGCTCGACTCTACATCTCTGTCTAATTATATGAATTGGATCTCCAACAGCCATGATAAATGCAATCTTACGAAGAAAGTTCGGTTCTCTTCCCTCACTTCCTTCATCTACCTCATCTGGATGTCACGAAACGAGAAGATCTTCCAAAACTTGAGCACTGATGTTAATGGTTGTACTCGCAGGATCATAACCCATATTAAAAGTAGCTTACTTGCTAAAGCTTCCCCCGCTAGGGGTGTGCATTTTGGACCGGATCGGACTGGAAATTGTGGTCCGGTCCTGGACCGTGTACCACTGTCCAAGGTTTTAAAGGTTTACGGGTTACGGTCCAGTCCGGTCCGGTCTAGGACCGTAAATTTACAGTCAATGGACCGTAATATGATTTTCTTATTATAAATATATCTCATTTACCCTACGTACATCTATTTTTACAGTCCAATCTAGATTTGGACTGTTAATGAATCATTATATGACCACTTTTATCTCATTTTTTTTTCTAAATCATTAGGAACAATAAAAATGGTCCATTACGATCCGAGACCGAACCAGACCGTAATTAGACCGGACCGTATTGATCTGGTCCGGTCCACGGTCCAAGTGTTGAAAACTTTACGGTCCACCGGTCCGGTTCGGTCCGGTCTGAACCATTTGAACACCCTTATCCCTGGCTGACAAGCAAAAGCTATGCAATATGGGCATGATCTTGTAAACTTGCCCCCTCCCTTTTGTTGTCTTTCTTCTTTTGCTTCCGTATTTCCCCTTCCTGTTTTTGTATTCTCTTGACTTTGTCCTTTCTCTGCTTTTAATATATTTTTACCGAAAATTCAAAAAAAATATTTATACACACAATATATAACAAATGCACACAAAATATTGATTTTCTTGCAATAATAAATGAACACATAAAAATAAGTTATAGAAAATGATCATGCATGCATATATTTATGGACACACTATATAAATCAATTTTGCACGTATATAGTATGGATTTTCTCATAACAATAAATGAACACACGTGAAAATATATATGCACACACGGTATAAAACATGCACACACATAAGTGATAGTAAGTTTCCAAATATTTTAGCACATACACTTGTGCATATGCACACATAAGTGGTAATAAATGAACACATGCAAATATTTATGCATGCTTAAGTGATAATAAATTAATACACAAACTAATATTTGTGTACACACAATCATCATCAATCATCAATCAATCATCAATATCAATATATAATATAATTTTGTCCTGTGTGAAAATGTTGAGAAAATAGAGTGAAAATACGGTGGAACTTCATGACCTATTAATTATAGCTTTCAATTAATGAATTCCCTCATTTCAATCTTTCAATTTCTACAAAGTTCAGATCGTTCAACTTTAGTGGGCCAATGGACCATGGCCCATTAAACTGATGTATGTTTTGCTTACACCTGAACAAGCACAAAATACACGCCTTCATATTGTCGAGTAACCGCACGAGTAAAGGTTTCATAACAACTGCCTCTTTAAGATCACATTAGATGTTTCTACAGAGTAACCGCAACAATAAACTCTTTTAATAGCCTCTGAATGTTTCAATTCCTGCCTTAATTTTGATTACACTGTAACATATTCTTCCTTCCTTTGAATATGAAGATCGCTTGTATTGGATAGCCACCATATGCAGCAAACAACGACAACAACAAATACTATTCCGATGGCTTCATGCTCTTCCAAGCATTCCTCGAACTTGAGCTCCTCCAAAAAAGCACTTGGAAAGCAATCGGCTGGAGCGATTGATGCTTTCTTGGTTGATTCGTATGTGCCCTTTTCTGATCTGGATGAGGGGATGGACTGTATAGTCAAAGCTACGGTGATCCGCAAGTGGGATGCCACAACCCTGCAAAAATATTATATTAGCACGGATTACATCTTGGCCGATCATATGGTATTAACAAAATGGTTTGAACCCCGTTTTCCCCACCTTTTTTATTGCTCTTAAGTTTACCGTATTTGTTTTGTATGCCAGGGAGGCGCTATTCAGTGCGTGGTCAGGGCCAACATCAACCACTGTTTCACGGACAAAATTTTGATAGGAAAAATTTACAGCATTATCCACTTTACCGTTGCGCCACCGAAGCCAACGTATCGCCTGCGCAACAGTGATCCATTTGTTCTCTACTTAGAAGGCAATACTGTTGTCAGACATCTGGAGTGCTCTCCGGAGGGATTTTAGAGATATTCGGTCCAGTTGGTCCCCATACAAGACATCGATCACAATGGTTCCAGATTCCTCATTGGTAAGAGATGCTTCCAACTAAAAACCTTATGTACTTCGGACACCTTACCAACCAACTTATGTACTTCCTTTGTGCCAGATGTTGTAGGGTGCGCTATTAATATTAGGGCAATGAAAATCACTCCTAAAGATGCTCAGTTACTGGAGTGCCACCTCATAAACGAGAGGTACAACTGCCATGTTTTCCCTTTTCATGCCACCCATCACACACTTCGAATAAATGTTGCACTTATTATTCGTTTGATCAATAATTATACGCACAGAGGAAACAAGATCAAGGTGTCCATGTGGGGCGCTATAGGTGATGACTTCCTTGAGCGCAGCAAGCGGGCCAAGACCCCTTACATTGTTGTTTTCGCAGCCAGGAACATACGACAGTGGAATGGTACTGCAGACCTCTTCCCATTGTTTATCAGTTTATATGCTTGTAAATGAAACAATCTTAGGCCATTAGATATATGTGCAGGTGAACTAAATTTGTCCACCACCTCGGCCACAACACTGTATGATACAGAGGACGTACCTGTTGTCAAGAAATTGAGGGGAGTAATGAGGTACATGCTTGATCTACATGCACAACCATATGATATTGTATTTATAATTATATCTCTATTTCACACCCTTTACACCTTCCAGCACCAACGGCCTTAGTCCTAGCTCACAACTTTACATAATCAATCTTAGTCCTAGCTCACAACTTTACATAATCAATCTTAGTCCTAACTCACAACCATATGATATTGTTAAATTCAACCACCTCCCCATCGAATTCCATAGTAAGTGTCCCACTTACATAATCAATCTTAGTCCTAGCTCATAACTTTTGAGCAAGCTTTATCGATAGGACCCAGTGGTCGATCTTCTTCAAATTGATGCTCATAATGATGATGATGAGGTATGCATTGTTTGTGTCAAAGGTAAACATGTGAGACCCTCCTTTAAATAAAAAAGGGAAGTAAGTACTTCTCGACCTTTAGAACTAATTCATATGGATTTACGTGGTCCTTGTGAGGATAAAGAGTCATGGTGGAAATCAATATGTCTTTGCGATTGTTGATCACTACTCACGATATACCCGGACCTCGTTTTTAACTTCCAAAGATGAGACCTTTCCAAAGTTTACATTGGGGTTAAAAGCCACTAACAGAAAGCTAGGAGTTCCACTGTTGCTATACGCTCAGATAATGGTACTGAGTTTGAAAACGTGCACTTCCTCAACTTTTGCAAAGAACGTGGAGTAACTCATAACTTTTTAGCAGCTAGGACACCACAACAAAATGGTGTTGTAGAGAGGAAGAACGGAACCTTGGAAGACATGTCTCATCCCCTGCTAATATCTGGTCTTCTAAGAAATTTATGGGCTAAAGGACGAAATGTGTCTTTCTACATATTGAACCAGAAAACAATACGTCCACTACTGGGAAAGACATCATATGAGCTACTTAGAGGAAGAAAGCCTAATATCGCACACCTTCGCACATTCAGATGCAAATGCTTTGTCCACAACAATGGTAAGGATAGTCTGGAAAAATTTGATCCTAGAAGTGATGAAACTACCTTTGTTGGGTATCCCATGAATAGCAAGGCACACAAGGTCTACAACAAGAGAATAATAAAGGTTGAAGAAAGTGTGCATGTCATATTTGATGAAGTAAAAATGGTGGGTACCTCTATTACGAATAAGAATGGTGGGGACGAAGGGTTTGCTATGGAACTAAGGAATAAAGAAGTTCCAGGCACTTCAGTTTCTTTACTGGGTCCCCACCACCAAACTCAAGGGGAAGTGAACAGAATGAAGAAGGATATACTCTCAAGAGGACCAAGACCCACAAACTGAAGAGATAGAGTCTCCAAAAGGTTCCATAACTATTGCAGTCGATGATGAAGGTACTGCTACTCCCGCTCTAACTGATGGAGATTTAGGACCAAGTACTCGGTCAACAAGTGCGGGTAGTATTGATCTCTCACAACTTTAGATAAGGAATTATCAGAAGAAGAAAGATCATCCAGTCACCAACATCATCTCCGACTACACAAAAAGAACTTACACCAGTTCCAGGCACTTCAGTTCCTTTACTGGGTCCCCACCACCAAACTCAAGGGGAAGTGAACAGAATGAAGAAGGATATACTCTCAAGAGGACCAAGACCCACAAACTGAAGAGATAGAGTCTCCAAAAGGTGCCATAACTATTGCAGTCGATGATGAAGGTACTTCTACTCCCGCTCTAACTGATGGAGATTTAGGACCAAGTACTCGGTCAACAAGTGCGGGTAGTATTGATCTCTCACAACTTTAGATAAGGAATTATCAGAAGAAGAAAGATCATCCAGTCACCAACATCATCTCCGACTACACAAAAAGAACTTACACCATGTCCTCTCTTCAAAACTTTTGTGCCTTTATTGATTTTCTATCTTTGTTTGAACCTAAAACTATAGGTGAAGCTCTAAAAGACATGGATTGGGTTATTTCCATGCAAGAAGAGCTTTATCAATTTAAAAGGAACAAGGTGTGATGTCCAGTACCATGACCAAAGGATAGAACTTTGATAAGAACTAAGTGGCTTGATGATAAAGGTCAAGTAATAAGGAGCAAAGCTAGACTATTCGTGAGGGCTACGACAAACAAGAAGGAGTTGACTATGATGAGAGTTTTGCTTCAGTTGCAAGGTTAGAAGCTATTCGCTTGTTAGTTGCGTATGCTACTCACCATGGTTTCGAATTGTAACATATGGACGTCAAAACCGCCTTTCTAAATGACATCCTCAAGGAAAAAGTCTATTTAGAGCAAACACCCGACTTTGAAGCTTTCTATCATGATCACGTATACGTCCTAGACAAGCCATTGTATGGCTTAAAACAAGCTCCTAAAGCTTGGTATGAAAGCCTATCATAATTTCTCTTGTCAAATGGATACGTACGTGGTGAGGTTGATAAGACTCTTTTCCTATTGAAAGAAGGAAAACACACTTTGGTGGTGTCTATGTCTATGTCGATGACATCATATTTGGCTCCACCAATCCAGCCTTAGTGAAGAAGTTCACGAACCTTATGGAAAGTGAATTCGAGATGAGCAAGGTGGGGGAATTGAAATTCTTTCTTAGACTTCAAGTCGTACAAGGAGAGGATGGGATCAAGGTGCATCAACAAAAGTACTTGAAAGAGTGTGTGGAGAAGTATGAAATGGACAACTCCAAACCTATTGACACTCTAATTTCTCCCAACACTTCACTAGGAAAGGATGAAAAGGAGAAACGAGTAGTTCAAACCCTATATCAAGAAATAGTAGGTTCGTTAGTCTATCTCACTTCTAGTAGAACTGATATTTTGTATAGTATATGCTTGTGTGCTCGCTTTCAGACAGATCCTAGAGATTCATATCTAAAAGCAATGAAGCAAATCCTACACTACCTCAACGTGTTTAGTACTGTTAATCTTTCGTATCCAAAAGGTTGTGATGTGAACTTGGTGACCGACACTGTTTTTGTTGGGAATAAGGTAGATCGTAAGAGCACGTCTGGCATGTCTCAGTACCTGGATAGTAGGTTTGTTAGTCTATCTCACTGCTAGTAGAACTAATGTTTTATATAGTGTATCCTTGTGTGCTCGCTTTCAGGCAAATCCCAGAGATTCACATCTAAAAGCAGTGAAGCAAAGCCTACACTACCTCAACGGGATTAGTACTCTCAGTCTTTGGTATCCAAAAGGTTGTGATGTGAACCTGGTGGGATACATCGACACTGATTTTGTTGAGATTAAGGTAGATCACAAGTGCCCGTCTGGCATGTCTCAGTACCTGGGTCCTTGTCTTGTATATTAGGGTTCAAAGAAGAAAAAAATAGTGGCATTATCGACTGCCGAGACAGAGTACAGCCATCACAACCTGTTGTACTTAACTCCTATTGCTAAAACAACAACTCAACGAGTATGTCATACTCTTTCGTAAGGTTCCTATACTTTGTGAGAACACGAGTGCTATAAATATTTCAAAAAATCCAGTACAACACTCACACACTAAGCATATTGAAATAAGGCATCACTTTTTACGAGATTGTATGGAGATAGGTATTGTCTCTATGGACTTTTACAGGACAAAGGATCAAATTGCGGACATCTTTACCAAGCCTCTCAATAGAAAACCCTTTGAAAAGTTTCGCATGAAGCTTGGTATGATCTCCCTTGACCCTTAGTCATCTCAAGTATGGTACCCTTAATGAGTGGTTGAAAATTTTCAACCTAGCTAGACCTATGTGTATGCTTATACTTTCTCTACATGATTACGTGAAAGGCTTACTTGAGTATTGAATTGCATGTTACTTGAAACCAATTCTTTCTAGCCCAAAAGAATCAACTTGAATTGCATGCCACTATGACTGAACATATAAGAAGATTGTTTAGGCGTGGATCTAGTAGTAGTTCCAGCCCAGAGATACATAGCAATGAAAATATGTTCACTATAGACCCTGATAATCTAGAAGACTGGACTATTCCAGATAATTCACAGTCCATTTATAGAACCGGTATTTTAGACTTATTTCATGCATGCTGCATTAAACATCACGAACAGACCATTAGTCTAACCAAATAACAACATTCCTTAAAACTTCTCAATCATTTAGCCATTAAGAAATATTTGGGAAAAGGATTTAGATTCATGCATCTTCGATTAATTCAGATAGCCCTAAAACCTTTACATAGAAAAGGAATAGACTCCCCTGTCTTCTTAGCCCTAAGAGATGACATATTTAAAACCTATAAAGACTCTATTTTAGCCATAGTCCAATCCAATATTTGCAATGGCCCCTTATTCTTTAATTATTCTCTGAACTTCACAGTAGACATAACAGACCCCAGAATTTGTCAAACTTTAATATTAGACATAAAAATGTTAAATGACAACTTCAAACAGTTCACTAAAAACTTTGCTGTTATTTATAGAATCCATTTCAAGTTAATGAGTTCTTTAACAGACCCTAAATGTACCATTTCTCCTTTGCCTCAGGGAGAAACCATTTTGCTTCAATTAGAAGCAGAAAAGTCAAGCACCTTTACACCTAAGACTATAAAATGGAAAGACATAACTATTCCAGAAACCCTAGAAGTCACCAATGACAATCCCCCTAGGAATTTGGAACAACAAGAAATTTCACAAATCATAGAAGAGTCTGACGGAAGAATTTTAATTAGATTTAATTCTATCAGAGAAACTTCTATAGAAAGACCAACATTTCTACCTGCTATAAACTCTATTAATGACCCTTTTTACTCTATTAGAAGTGAATTTACAGGATCATTAAGAAGTGATAGGGTAGACTTTAATAACCCTTTACCTAGAGTCATTCCTCAAAATGATGAAGAGTCAACAGGCATGCATTGACCGACCTCTAATGATATGCATAACTACTCCACAGTCAATATGATATCTAAATCAGACTTTGAAATAAACAAAGAATATCTTAGAAAAGACTTTGGTAGTACAAAAAATGAAAAGAAAAGAAAGTGGTTTATGAGCATAGATAAAGAATGTAGAGAACAAATTAGAGAGGAATATTATGAGGAAATGAATAGACTTCAAACTAATATTCTCTTCTTTACCTGGCTCCCTATATATTTATCTAGAAAAGATATAAAAGACCCATTTCATCTTCCTTCGCTAGAAGTCCAAAATAGAATAACTAGAACTTGGAAGCATTTACCTTCAGGAACTAGTACCTCTGTCCATCCTCCTCTTAAAGGTATAATAGTCGGGAATGAAAGTGAAGAGGTTAAAGCTGAACCTTTTAAGAAAGGATGATCAGATTCTGATGATAGTCAAGTAAGTTTAAGAGATATAAAAAGATCTATAATCAAAACAATTACTCTAATCAGATCCTTTATACTATAGTTGAACAAATAGACCAAGTTCACTTAGGAATTGAAAAAGGTATTAACCCTCAAAAATTTCCTAGAGATATCTCCAGACCCCACTTTCAGGTTGAAAGTATCCCTAGTAATCTTTTAAGAAACATAAGTTTAACTCCTCAGACTGTTTTAGAAAGAATTTCTCAAAGACTTGATGCTTTTCAAGCATCGACTTCACAGACCCCTCCGGCCAATATAAATTGTTTAAAATCTAAATGTAAAAATAGTTGCAAAACCGAGTCAAGCTCATATCAGAGTGAAGAAACAGATATTGGAATTGAGTTGGAAAACTCAGATAAGAAGATAGAACATCTAGAATCAACAATTTTAGATGAACCTCTAGAAATCAATAAAATTAGAAGAAGAAGTAATAGATCACAACAGTACACAAATATGTTTGGTAAAAAGAACATGGATACTAGAAATTACTATAATAGACCTACTCCTCCCGATCTTCAATATGAAGAAAGGGCCAAATTTAGAGCCACAGACTATAATGGCCAATACATCTACGAATGGAACATAGATGGAAAATCAGAAGGTGAGATTATGAATACCTTACAAGAAATAGGTATGGCAAAAGTCGCCTATAGAACCCAAGGCCATACAGACAAAATAGCTGTTGTCCTTATAATCCAAGGATTCACAGGACAACTCAAATATTGGTGGGATAATGCTATGAACCTACAACAAAAATTAGAAGTCTTAGAAGCTACTATTTCAACAGAGGTTGAAACAAGTAGGGAGACCTTAGAACAAAACGTTGTTGGTCAATTAATATATGCCATCAGTATGTATTTTGTAGGAAACCCTCAAGAAGAACTTCAATCCAATAAAACCATTCTGCCCAACCTTAGATGCCCTACTCTGAGTGATTACAGATGGTATAAAGATACATTCATATCTTATGTCCTTAGAAGACCAGACTGTAATGAGTCTTTCTGGAAAGAAAGATTTGTATCAGGCTTACCCTCCTTGTTTGCCCAAAGAATCATAACAAAGCTCAAAGAAACCATAGGAACAGAAGAAATTCCTTGGAAAGACATTACCTACGGCCAATTAGGATCTTTCATCAAGAAAGAAGGTTTAGCTTTATGCACTGAATTAAAAATTCAGGCGAAATATGGGGCAGATAAAGGAAAGTCTAAAAGAGAAATGGGAAGCTTCTGTGAAGCCTTCGGTATTGAAAAGATCCAAGCCCCTTCAAGGACTAGGAAAGAAAAATCTTATAAAAAGAAAAGAAATTATCCTAGATTCTTCAGAAAACATAGATCAACCAAGACCGAGCAAGACAGACCTAGTAGACCCATACCTAGCAGAAAGATAATCTGTTATAAGTGTAGAAAACCTGGCCATAAAGCCAACAACTGCCCGTTAAAACAGAAGATCAATGAAATATTCAAAGATAATCCAGATATGAAGGAGAAATTAGAAAAAAATCCTCCTCAGTGATAAAGACTATTCTTCAGAAGAAGAAGGAATTTATGAGAGACTATAATTCATCTTCTAGTTCTGATAATTGTCAATCACCTCAATTCTGCAATGTTATAACAAAGTCAGATAAAGAAGAAGCTCTTTTTCAACTTATAGACCAAATACCAGATCCTAGAACAAAGCAAGAATACTTTATGAAGCTAAAAGATCTGATATTTAGAGAACATAAACCAGTCTTTGAAGAGCCCTTTAGTATATCTAAACTCTTCGAAAACAAACCTAGTACCAGTCTTTTTGGAACTCAGGTAACAACAAAAGACTTACAAACTGAAGTCAATAGATTAAAAAGAGAAGTTAAAGACCTTCAAGAATATGTTAGAATCAAAGACCCTAAAGATTTAGAGATAGAAACTAGAATTGCCATTCTAGAATCAAAATTAGACTCGGACAGTAGTTCGGAAAATTCAATATTTGACCATAGCTCTAAAAACTCTAAAGCTACTTCTATGACCAAAGAAGTAGAAAGAACTGAAGATAATGATGAAGCCTTTTTAGCTATCCTTAATAAAATAGACTTCCAAAAGTGGTATGTTCCTATCAAAATCAAAATAGACAACTTTGTTTTGGAAACGGTAGCCCTCCTTGATAGCGGGGCAGACCTTAATTGCATTAGAGAAGGACTTGTTCCTTCAAAATTCAATGAAAAGACTACAGAAAGACTCCATAATGCCAGCGGAAATAGAATGCAAATAAGCTATAAAATACCAAGGGCATCCATTTGCAGTGATGGATACTGCCTTAAGAATTCCTTCTTATTAGTTAAAGACCTATCACAAGAAGTCATTCTAGGAACTCCATTCCTAACCCAAATTTATCCCTTCCAGGTAGACCAAGAAGGAATCCATGCTGAAATTTTAGGAAAAAACCTAGACTTCAGATTCATAAATCCTATAAAGCAGAAGGACATAACTCTCTTACAATATTCTTCTATTAAAAAACAGTTAGACCTCATTAGTCACAAAAGAGTTTTCATAAAAGATCTAACTGATGAAATTGCAAATCTAAGAATAGAAGAAAACCGTAAGAGCTCTGCACTGCAAAACAAAGTCCTAGAATTAGAGGAATTGTGATCTCCCTAATGCCTTCTGGGATAGGAAGAAACACCAAGTCTCACTTCCCTATGAAAAATATTTTGATGAGAGAAATATCCCTACCAAGGCTAGACCTATCCAAATGAACAAAGAACTTCTAGAAACCTGCAAAAAAGAAATAGACTCCCTATTATCTAAAGGTTTAATTAGAAAGTCACAATCTCCTTGGAGTTGTGCAGCCTTCTATGTCATGAACCAAGCTGAGAAAGAAAGAGGTGTTCCAAGGTTAGTCATTAACTATAAACCTCTTAACAATGTCCTTCAGTGGATTAGATATCTTATCCCTAACAAAAGAGACCTTCTTAATAGACTTTTTGAAGCAAGATTATTCTCTAAATTTGACATGAAAAGTGGTTACTGGCAAATTCAGATAACCAAAGAAGATAGATACAAAACAGCCTTCACTGTCCCTTTTGGTCATTTTGAATGGAATGTAATGCCTTTTGGCCTTAAGAACGCCCCTTCAGAATACCAAAGAATTATGAATGATATTCTCAACCCCTATTCAGACTTCCTTATAGTCTATATAGATGATGTTTTAGTCTACTCAAAGACCATAGAAGAACATTTTAAACATTTAAATATCTTCTTATTCACTATCAAGAAAAATGGTTTAGTCCTTTCGGCAACAAAGATGAAATTATTTCAAACTAAAGTCAGATTTCTTGGCCATAACATTTATCAACAGACTATTAAACCTATAGACAGGAGTATAGAATTTGCAGAAAAGTTCCCTGATGAAATAAAAGACAAAACACAATTACAAAGATTTCTAGGATGTCTTAATTACATCTCGGACTTCTTTCCAGGCCTTAGACAACTCTGCATTCCCCTATTTCAAAGACTTAAGAAAAATCCACCTCCTTGGGGAATTGAGAAAACCAAAGCTGTTAAAATTATAAAAGACAAAGTCAAATCCTTACCTTGCATCGGCATTCCTCAACCTAAAGCCTTTATGATAGTTGAGACCGATGCTTCAGATATAGGATTTGGTGGTATATTAAAACAGAAAATAAATGATAAAAGTCATGAACAACTAGTTAGATTCTACTCAGGAATCTGGGCAGGACCTCAAAAGAACTATAGTACAGTAAAAAAGGAAATACTTTCTATTGTAGCATGTATCTCTAAGTTTCAAGATGATTTGTATAACAAATCCTTTTTACTTAGAGTCGATTGTAAATCTGCAAAAGAAATTTTACAAAAAGATGTTCAAAACATAGTCTCAAAACAGATATTTGCCAGATGGCAAGCCATTCTTTCGGTTTTCGATTTTGACATAGAATACATTAAAAGAGAGAACAACTCCTTGCCTGATTTTCTTACAAGATAATTTTTGCAGGGAAAACCCGCAGAATAAATGAAGCTTTACAAAGATCTCAAAAAAGAAATTTACAGTATATGGCGTATTGATATTCTTCGCAAAGATCTTAAAAAGGCCCGTGTTAATTTCGAGACTTGTGATCCTTTAGACAACAGTCAGGTCTTGAAGTTATTTTACCGCCTTGAGAATTTACAAGACATGGTTTTTAACAGTATCTACATGGCCAATGTTCATATTTCAAGAGAACTTCAAAATTTTGAAATTACTTTTTAAATGGCCCATTTTCCACATTTCAAAACTCTTCAAGATTTTCAAAGAACTTACTACGCTTACTTCCGTGTTTATGAAAGTGAACGAGAAATCAGTATAACTTTAAAAGAACCCTTGGTTTCAAAGGCTTTAAAGAAGCTCATTTTAAACAGCGAAACAAAGATGTTAAATAACAGACGCGCAGCAGCAGACAGACTAATCCAAGAGAAGGTAAAATCCCTTAATATTCCTTTCTAACTTTAAATTGTTTTCAGGAATGGCGGGGAGTAATACCCCTTCAAGGAAACAGACTCCGCAGGATTATGCACCTCAACAGAGTCCAAACCAAAACATACTACCCACTCAGAATCAGTTCCAATCCTTATCACAGTTCCCTTCTCTTTCAAACAGTCAAGCTCCTCTGAACCCGAGGACTCCTCAAAAGAAAGACTCACAAAAAACCAAAGTATACCACAAATATTTCCTCAAACAGTCATCCCAGCAAGAAGTATGTCTTACGAAAGAGTTCAAAACACATGAACCCAAAGAATTCGAACCCTTCATAAAAGGCATTTTCACAAAAGACTTCCAATGGTTCCCTTCAGAACCAACCAAGACTCAGAAATTTTATGAGTTCATCTTAGTAGATTCAATGTCTGCTGAGATCTCCCACACCAAAGACGAAAAAGACCCTGATCTTACCTTATTTTCCAAGTGTAAGATCCTCAAGGTGATCTCCCGGGAAGAGTGGGTTGACCCTAGTGCACAAAAACAGTTCTCCATCCCCTTTTACCCAAAGGGATATTCATACTTTGATTATCGTGAAGCATGGTCAAAGACATTTCTCATTAGACCATTCAACCATTCATGGTTCTTCTTTTTTGCCAAGAACTGCAATGACAAGTTACCAATATGGTTCTACTCATGGTGGAATATATTTGGCCCAGTCCCTGAAATCTTTCCAGAACCGGCAAAGCAAGCCTTTGATTATTTCTGCAAACATTGCTTTTGGCCGGAATATATCAAACCAGTCCAATTCCACAAAAGTACCGGAGTTGCCTGGATCCTATGCTGGATCTACGAACTTCAACAAGTCCTACCTAGTCCCCTTCCTCTATCGCTTTGTAGAAAATACAAAGTAAGATGGTGGGAGAAACTTGACCTGGATTCTTTAACCATTGAAAGAATCCAGATCCTTATCAAAACAAAACATTCCCCTCAAGTTCCCGAAAAGACCATACAAGTCCATCCTTCTGGAATACCTGTAGCCTCAACATCCCAAACTCCTCCACCATTAAACACAAGCCAACAAAAACAATGGCAGGAATTCCAAGAGTTCAAGAAGTATCAAGAGTTTATGGCAACCCAAGCATGCCAAGGAAAATCCAAGACCATGGTTAAAAAATCATGGTTTCAGAAGGTAGAAGAACAAGAAGCCCAGAACAGTTCTTCAAATTAGACCCAACATGAAGACCTCGATCCATATGAACAGTTCGCCCAAGATCCTTATGCTTAAAAGGCCCAAGAAGAATCCAAGGCCCAAATCTTTTTCAAGTCCAGTAATAAGGTAACAAGCCTCAATTATTAAAAGACAATCAGTCGGCAGAAGACGCCAAGTCCCTCTATCTATTCAACAGACAAGGCCAGATGCAAATGGCACAAAAAGTCCAATCAGCAAAAGCAAGACTCCAATAATAGACCAAGGCCACTAGACGACTACTGTACTCCTGAATAGTAGTATGGATTCTAAATAGTGGATCTCAATAGTTCATTTTCAACTTCCTATATAAGTGAAGCTTCTCAGTTGTAGAGAGGCAAGATTTTTCAGACATCAAAAGCTCTCAAAAACCCTTTGTAATATTTACTCTTTGTAACAAGATCAAGATCGAAGAACAAGATCAAGATCCATAGTCTATCAATAGAAGTCCGTTTAAAGTAAGCTTTCTGTTAGTCCCAGTTCTTATTTCTCTCCTTTAATTCAATAGTGCCATTGTACACTATTCATAAAAAGTCACTGTAGCAAAGTACTATTCATGCTGTCTTCTTAGTTTTTCAAATTAAAATACATGGGCTTAAATTGTTTGAATGGAATGTAATGCCTTTTGGCCTTAAGAACGCCCCTTCAGAATACCAAAGAATTATGAATGATATTCTCAACCCCTATTCAGACTTCCTTATAGTCTATATAGATGATGTTTTAGTCTACTCAAAGACCATAGAAGAACATTTTAAACATTTAAATATCTTCTTATTCACTATCAAGAAAAATGGTTTAGTCCTTTCGGCAACAAAGATGAAATTATTTTGTGAGTAAGATATATCTTTTCTTTGTTTAATTTTTCTTATATGCTAATCAATTTATGTACTTGTCTTAGATCAAGCAAGAAGATGAAGATGAAGACCCATGGTTGGTTGAGTATATATATGTTTTGAAAATATATCTCTCAAATCCCTAAATCATCTAGACGATATGTTTCTTTGAAACTATATGTCTCATATCCCCAAATCATCAAGACTATATGCTTTTATGAAACTATATGTCTCAAAAAAATCATTGCATTAAGCCAAGACCATATGTTTCTTTGAAACTATATTTGAAACTATATGTCTCAAAATTACCAAGACTATATGTTTCTTTGGAAACTATATGTCTCAACATCATTATACGAAGATTAAAAACTATATGTTTCAAATTGAAACTATATGTTTCTCAAATCAAAATTATATGTTTTTAAAATCCAAATTATATGTTTTATGTTGGGAGTATATAATCTCACATTGGAATTATATGTTTGTATGTTGTAAATGTAGGAACCTGATTTCCTATATGCGTACACACTATAGAAAACTACAAATAAACGAACTTTAATTAAGGAAAACTGAAGTTTAGAAATACCAAATGACGAATTGTTGCAAAGTCGAGATCTGAATCTCTTTCCTTAATTCTGAAATCACCCTGTAGTGTGACGGTTTCGTAGCGATCTGAATCCCAGGATACAACTGCGATTAACTTCTGTATTGCATAACTCAAGAACAGAAGCCTGCGAACCAGTATTTCTGTGTGTACTCTCAGACATGAAAAGGAGAGGAGAAGAGAGAAAGGTGATTGTTTCGATGCTTCTGATGAGACGCAGAGCTGCTCCTTATGTAGCAAATGCTGGAGTCTGTTAGCGCACTAACAGAGTGTGGTCTTGATGAGCTAGGTCCTCTCCCCATTACACATTGGTGGTGACTCAAGGCCACAACCTTGATGCCAAATTCCTAGTATATATACTAGTGAATGTTTATCCCTCACTTCCAATGTGGGATACAAATTCCCATATACATGTCCCCAAGTTGATGCACTTCAAGCAACCAACTTTGGACCTCCATTTCTCAGTCAAACGGAATTCATTTTTAACATATGAGTATACTTCGAGAATGTGCTCACGGAGACGAATCCAACGCTCCCATATTCCGGTGTTTCCATTGGTCGGAGCTCACCGGAATCCTGCCCGGAAAAGTCATCGGACATCACTTTTAAAATGAGTTCCAACAATCCCCCACATGAATAGAAATGACTGTAAAACATATGTAGACTAGACAGAAAGACTTTTGAGAGTACAGTAAAAAAATCACTGCATCTGGGCTGGTACCATTTTTCAGCCTTGAACCATCCATAGTAAGTAACTATCGGATTTACTCGACCAGGTAGTGAACATAATGTCTTGAACCACCCGGGCTTTGATGTAAACCTAGACAACAGCTATCACGCAGTTTCATCTTCTCACAGAACTAGGTTCTCTGATTATGTTTCATTTTGGCCTTGAACATCCCTGGTTATTCATGAGTAAACTTGGAGAATATAGCCTCTTTTCATTCTCCTAGAAACAGCCCCATTTCACACTCACAAGGTGATTGACCATAAAGAGTATCTTGTCATACCCTACTTTTATTTCAAAGCTATGGAATCATTAAAAGTCAAGCTTAACCTCAGCTTGTACAGGTAGCACTGTTCATCATCCTAGGAACTGGGAGGAGAACTAAGTCTCCCAGTGCTCTTCTAGATTCAGCTTGATTTAGTTTTCCCTTTGAACCTACATCTTTGGATCTCCAGTCACGTAGGTGGGGTTTGCCATCAAGCATCCTCGTGACAGACCTTCAGTAAATGGATCCGTTAAATGGATCCGTTAGGTTGATCTCGTGACAGACCTTCAGTAAATGGATCCATTAGGTTGTCAGCTGATTTGATATAATCTATTGAGATTACACCATTTGAGAGTAGTTGTCTAATGGTTTTGTGTCGTCTTCTTATATGACGTGACTTACCATTATACAGACGACTCAGTGCCCGTGCTATAGTCAATTGACTGTCATAGTGTACACATAATGCTGGCACTAGTTTGTCCCACATCGGGATATCTTCCCAAAAGTTCTGAAGCCATTCAGCTTCCTCTGCTGCTTTGTCTAGAGCAATGAACTCAGATTCCATGGTGGATCTGGCCAATAATGTTTGTTTGGAAGATTTCCATGATACTGCTGCACCACCAAGTGTAAATACATATCCACTTGTGGAGTTTGAGTTTCTGGAATCTGATATCCAGTTGGGATCACTCTATCCTTCCAGAACTACTGGGTATTGTCCATAGTGCAACCCATAACTTTGAGTATATCGCAAGTAGTTCAATACTCTAGTTATCGTTTTCTAATGACGGTGTCCTGGATTGCTAGTATAGCGACTTAGTACATTTACTGAGTGCGCCAAGTCAGGTCTTGTGCAATTGGTCAAGTACATCAGACTTCCAATCACACGTGCATACTCCAATTGTGACACTCCATCACCCGAGTTTTTAGTCAAGTGGAGATGAGGGTCCACGGGACTCTTTGCAGTCCCACTTGAGTAGGTCTTGAATCTCTCAAGTACTTTTTCAGCATAGTGAGCTTGAGACAGGATGATTCTTTCAGAATGTCTAGTGATTTTGATCCCTAGTATTACATCTGCTAGTCCCAAGTCTTTCATGTCAAACTTTCCACTAAGCATGTTCTTAGTTTGGTTGATCATGTCTTTATTGCTTCCAATGATAAGCATGTCATCTACATACAGACACAGCAAAATATATCCATTTGGAGTATTTTTGAAGTAGATGCATTTGTCTCATTCATTGATGCTGAAGCCATTTGACATCATTACATTGTCAAATTTTTCATGCCACTGTTTCGAAGCTTGTTTGAGTCCATATAGGGACTTTACAAGTCTGAACACCTTGTGTTCATGTCTAGAGACAACATAACCCTCAAGTTGTTTCATATATATCTCTTCTTCTAATTCTCCGTTTAGAAAAGCAGTTTTCACATCCATTTGATGGATTTCTAGGTTGCGTAGTGCTGCTATTGCTATTAGCATTCTGATTGAAGTTATTCTCGTGACCAGGGAATAAGTGTCAAAGAAATCCAAGCCCTCTTTTTGCCGAAATCCTTGCACCACAAGCCTAGCCTTGTGCTTCTCTATTGAGCCATATGTTTTCAATTTTCTTTTGAAAATTCATTTGCACTCAAGTGCTTTACACCCTTGTGGCAAATAGACTAACTCCCATGTATGGTTTTGCGTAATGTAGTCTATTTCGCTTTTGACTGTTTCCTTCCATGAAGGTGCATCAGGTGTAGACATGGCTTCTTTAAATGTTCTAGGCTCATTTTCTAAAAGAAACGCCGTTATGAACTCAAGCCCAAATGATTTTTCCTTTCGAGCTGTCATGCTTCGTCTAGGTTCATATTTTTCCTCTTCTGTTTCATTTACAGAAGTGCTTGCTCTTCCTTGTTCACGAGTCTGTTTTGGATGTTCTTTATCATTGCACGGAAACACATGTTCAAATAAGGACGCATTCCTTGATTCCATTATTGTATTTGCATGTATGTCTGGTATGTCAGATTTATATACCAAAAATCGATAAGCACTAATGTTGTGCACATATCCTATGAAAATACAATCAACGGTCTTAGGTCCGATTGTGACCATTTTAGGAGGTGGTACTGCCACTTTTGCTAGGCACCCCTACACTTTGAGGTATTTGTACGATGGTACTTTACCTTTCCAAAGTTCATATGGCGTCTTGCCAGTAACTTTATGTGGTATTTTGTTGAGGATATAATTGGTGGTTAGCAGCGCTTCCCCCCACATGTTCTGGGGTAACCCAGATTCCTGCAACATTACATTCATCATTTCTTTCAGAGTTCGATTCTTTCGTTCCGCAACTTTGTTAGATTCTGGTGAGTAGGGAGCAGTTGTTTGATGAATAATCCCATGTTCTCTACAGAACGCGTTGAATGGTTCATCATACTCGCCTCCTCTATCACTTCTGATTATTTTAATGGTTTTGCTAAGTTGGTTTTCAACTTCCAACTTGTATTCTTTGAATTTTTCCAAGGTTTCATCCTTGCTCCTTAGCAAGTATACTTGATAGTATTTTGTGCAATCATCGATAAAGGTCACGAAATACTTTTTACTGCCTCTAGTTTGCACAAATTTTAAATCACACAGATCTGTGTGTATTAAACCTAGAGGTTCGGTTGTTCTCTCTACATGTGGGGATGGCATTTTTGTGAGTTTGGCTTGTACGCATACTTCACATTTGTCTTTACTTGATTTGCATTTTGGAATCAGGTTCATGTTAATCAGTCTTCGTATAGACTTGTAATTCACATGTCCTAATCATTCATGCCAAATATTAAAAGACTCAACAACATAAGCACTAGGATTCTTTTCATTCATTGAAACATCAGAAACAATAGGTTTTGGGAGGACTGTCATTATATTCATTTTGACCAGTTCATCCTTTACATATCCATTGCCTAAATAAACCCCATTTTTAGAGAGAACTAGCTTGTCAGACACGAACTTCACCGCGAAGCCGTTCTTGCTCAGCAAAGTGCTGGAGATCAGATTCTTCCTTATTTCTGGCACTTGCATGACATTGTTGAGAGTCAGCTCCTTCTCGGAAGTCAGCTTCAACACCACTTTGTCGTGACCTTCTACCTTGGATGTGGACGAGTTCCCCATAAATAGTTGATTGTCACTCTTACTCTTCTCATAAGTGGTAACAGTCCCCTATCAGAGCAGATATGTCTGGTGGCACCTGTATCATACCACCATTCCCTCGGGTTGCTTCCAACCATGTTGACTTCAGACACTACAGCACACAAATCTGCATCCGAGAGCCTACCTTCAGTCATGATGACTTTCCCTTGTCCTTGCGTGGGTCAATCTTGCTTTGACACTCGTCTGCCTTGTGACCCATCTTACCACACTTGTGGCATTTCCCACTGAACTTCTTAGCTGGTTGCTTCTTGAAGTTGCTGGAGCCGGAGCCTTGAGGTTGGAACTTTCGTTTCTTCCCTTTTTCCTTGTGTTCGACCAAGTTGGCCTTCTGACGTGGCCTAAGGTCGTTATGCCAAATCAAAGTAAACCTCAACTTTCAAACTAGTATAGTAAGCAAGCAAGGGTCGAAATCCCAAGAGAATCACAAGCGTCTATTTTCTTATCACAAATCGAATACCAATCGAATAGCAGTAACAAGGGGGGTTTGTGAGGTTTAAATCAAGTAAGAAATAAAACAGAATAAATAATATGCAATCAAATGTGAGAAAACACTTAGCCAGGCAATTTCCACTTCAGTTTTGGTTGGTTGATCCTAGATTACTTCCAATTCCTTCCTATGATTATTCCTGTCCCGATCTTGTGTAGATTCAGAGGGAAACCTTCCACAAAGAACCCTTACCAATGAATAACCCTAGTACCACTAAAGGTTCAACCCAAAGGCAGCAATGCATATAAGAATTAACCAGGATACACAGAACGCTCGCTCAGATGCATTTACCATGTAATTATCTCTCCCTACAATAGAACAATTTCAACCAGAGCATGTAAATTGTAGTTGCTACAGCGGAATAGGACGTTAGCCCAACAGTTTCCTAATCCTAGCAATATGAAAATCACCAACAACAACTAGTTGCGCGGGCTAGTGCAATCAATGAAATCCAATGGAATAAGCTTAGAAGAGATAATATAATCCAATAGGAATTAAGAAAGGGAACATAACCTCACAACCAATAATCAAAACTTAATCTTCCATTGCCAGACTAAGCCAAAGAGGCTTAGCTCCTCATAGTCATGGTGAAACTTCAAAGGAAAAGTAAACAACGATGAAAATTGCAACTAAAGTGGAATAAGAGTGTGGACTCCTAAACCTAATGCTAAAAGAAAGTATTTATAGGGCTCTAACAAATGACCTGGCCCATTAAGAAAATAACTAAATTAAAATGAGAAAAAGGGGAAAAAGAAATATGAAAAGATAAGATCAGGAAAAGACGCAGCTTTCGGCGCTGATGACCCGCGATCGCGGGTGAACAGTACCCGCGATCGCGGCTACTTCTCGATTTTCAGCATCTGCGACACTTTCGTAAAAACGTCATAACTTTTGATTCCCAACTCGGATTGCGCTCAAATGTTGAGGACTTGTAGTAGACTTCAAGATCTAACTCCTAGAATTAGAATCACTTCATTTGGACATTCGTGTAGAGAGAAAGAATCAATTGAATTCAGCACATTGTTCTTCTACTCTCGTGTGGACTCTCTCCTTGGTTCTTCTTCGTCTCCTCAGTGGTCAACTTCTCTTCCTCTAGATATCTTCAATTTGCTTCTCCAGACCACCAAATCCACACTTCTCCTCTCTAACTCCATACTCCTTGGTGGCTCCATATCCCGAATCTTCAAATGTACTCCAATAAGATCAAAACACCACCAAAACACCAATCTTCGCCCCCAAACATCATGCACATGAATGTGTCTAAATCTACCCGAATGGCACCAATAAAACCCTCTAATAACTCTTAGTTAAGCCCTACAAAGTAGTGGTTATCAAACTCCCCCATGCTTATACCTTTGCTCGTCCTCGAGTAAACTAAAAGAAAGTCTACTCCTCCAATACAGCACCCAAGGTCTCAGGAAGCATATCCTCCAACTAAGAGTTACCTAACCCATGCCAAGCTCCTGGCACCAATCTCATCTACAACACATCCACAACTCAACAAGCTTGAGGGCAAGCAGAGTACTTCCCCCAAGCTCAACCCGGACATCCAATGGTGTAAAGTGACCTCTAATCCTAGCCTCCATCTATGACTCCTTATGCCTCCCAAAGTGACCTACCCGACAATCCTTCTTTGTCTCCTCTTCTTATGTCACCCCTCCAGGTAAAATGAGATCCTAAAATCACTCCTCTTCTTTTCACTCATTTTGCCTAGGAGCCCTTTTGGGTTTTCATCCTAGCCACTCGTATTTTTTTCATAGATGTGCTCACATAAGCTCACGTCACTCAGACACCTTTTTACCCCAGCCTAGCGCTGGTCCGGGCCACCTGCTTATTACCCAAGCCGCCCTTTCGGGTTTTCGACTTGTCCCAGGATTTTCATGTATGTCTTTTTTGCTTTTTTGACTTTTTCTATTTATTTTTTTCAAAAGGGAATGCGAACAATGGACAATACTGAATGGAAATAACAATGTTGAAATCGAAACTAAGTTACAAGATAGATAGCAAGTACTTTCTACTCCCCCATGCTTGAATCATGCATTGTCCTCAATGTATGGAAGACAAAGAAAAATATGAGGGGAAGAAAGAAAGAACTCACTGAGCGTACGCCGGGGTGGTAGTCTTCGTCAATAACGCCAGGAAGGTACTCAGGGATGTAGGTATCCCCATAAACTTCATCACCACTTCAACAGTCGAACTTCCCAAGAGATGGATCATGGAATGCTGGAACTCCGAACTCAGTATGCACTTGTGGTGACGCACAGGTGAAGACGTACCGCAGGGAACAACAACAATGGATGGATCAAGGGTACACCGGTTGTTGCTCGCGAACATGATGAAGAAAGACCGCCTCAGAACCGCCATGAATGAACCGCCATGGAAATAACCGCCATAAGGGAAAGAACCGTCGTGGAAGAATCGCCATGGAAGGAACATCGTGGAGGAACCGCGATCGCGGTAGTGAAGGCCGCAATCGCGAGTAACGTACGACTTTTTTTTTTCGTTGAAAAGTAACCCAGCGATCGTGGGTACTATTCACCCGCGATCGTGTTTTTTTTTTTCCGAACTAAACTCTAATTCGCGGCACGCCTTGCACCCGCGATCGCGGGTGTTGTGCCACGATCGCGGTTTTTGCTCGACTTTCTCCGGCCGTGATCACGGGTTTCATGCCGCGTTCGTGGTTTCTTCTAGGCTTTCCTGCGTGGTTTATTCGAAAAAACAGAGCAAAAACTTCAAAAACAAGGGAAAAAAAAACTAAGTCTTACCTCGGGTTGCCTCCCGAGCAGCGCCTTGGTTACTGTCGTGGCTCGACATGGCGCTCTCTATTCATCCCGGGTTGCTTACAGCGACCACCCTTCTTGGTTCCAAATCTGGGGGGTGCCTCTTCGGGTACGACTATACCCCCTTCCTTCTGCCTTTCATTGTGAGTGGATCACCCTTCGTATCCATGACCGCAGTTGTCATCTTCAAGAACTCTCTTCCCAGCATTGCAGAGGTTGTACACCTATCATGCCCCGTGTCTAGTATGAGGTAATCCGACACCTGGCCTGCAACCTCACTCTTTTGCTTCACCTTCGGCTTCTTTCCTATCTTTCTCCTCGCCTTCACAGAATCTGCACAACGGGGGATGATGTTGGCCAGTGTGACCAAAGAAGCTTCTGGCTTGCTTCCATTGAGAGCCTCAGGGGGAGGTGTGATGGGAATTTGGGACTCCAGCAGGGGACATTCATGTTGAGTGTAGTTTTGAGGCTCATAGTCCCAGTCCTCGTCCATCTCCTCTTCAATTTCAGGCAAACGTACCGCGTCAGGTAGCATACTGTTCTTGAAGCTTTGGATTTCCTCTTCAAGGTCCTCCTCAACCTCATCATCAAATTCAGCACAATGCCCTATTTCACCCAGCATACCGTGGTTGCAGCACTCCTCCCGCGGTCGCGGTTTCTCTTCTGTTGGGGGCTCTCCAAATTCTGTCTTCTCCTCAACATGCCGCTAGGCAGCATTGCCCTTGGGTTGAGGTTCTGCTATAGCAGGTATCCCTTGCGTCAGCCGCTCCATTGATGCACCCAAACTCAACAAAGTTTGATGATATGATTGGTGTTGAGCAAGATTTTGCTGAGAGAGCTGAGAGAATCCTTCTCTCATCACTTGTGCATTGTTGGCACTTGCCTGAATCACCGCTTGTGTGAGTGCTTGAAGCGTCTGGGTGAGAGCCAACAGCGTGCTCTCTTGTGCCATAGCTAGAGTTCTCCAACAGAATTATCTACTCTGAGTCACACTTCGTCAATGAAAAGTTAGTAATGTTAGAGAGAAACGTAAGATAGGTTCCCTAGAAAGATCAATATTCAATTTATATACAAGAAAACAGACAGTGATTCCCCGGCAACGGCACCAAATTTGACGTGGCCTAAGGTCGTTATGCCAAATCAAAGTAAACCTCAACTTTCAAACTAGTATAGTAAGCAAGCAAGGGTCGAAATCCCAAGAGAATCACAAGCGTCTATTTTCTTATCACAAATCGAATACCAATCGAATAGTAGTAACAAGGGGGGTTTGTGAGGTTTAAATCAAGTAAGAAATAAAACAGAATAAATAATATGCAATCAAATGTGAGAAAATACTTAGCCAGGAAATTTCCACTTAAGTTTTGGTTGGTTGATCCTAGATTACTTCCAATTCTTTCCTATGATTATTCTTGTCCCGATCTTGTGTTGATTCAGAGGGAAACCTTCCACAAAGAACCCTTACCAATGAATAACCCTAGTACCACTAAAGGTTCAACCCAAAGGCAGCAATACAAATAAGAATTAACCAGGATACACAGAACGCTCGCTCAGATGCATTTACCATGTAATTATCTCTCCCTACAATAGAACAATTTCAACCAGAGCATGTAAATTGTAGTTGCTACAGCGGAATAGGACGTTAGCCCAACAGATTCCTAATCCTAGCAATATGAAAATCACCAACAACAACTAGTTGCGCGGGCTAGTGCAATCAATGAAATCCAATGGAATAAGCTTAGAAGAGATAATATAATCCAATAGGAATTAAGAAAGGGAACATAACCTCACAACCAATAATCAAAACTTAATCTTTCATTGCCAGACTAAGCCAAAGAGGCTTAGCTCCTCATAGTCATGGTGAAACTTCAAAGGAAAAGTAAACAACGATGAAAATTGCAACTAAAGTGGAATAAGAGTGTGGACTCCTAAACCTAATGCTAAAAGAAAGTATTTATAGGGCTCTAACAAATGACCTAGCCCATTAAGAAAATAACTAAATTAAAATGAGAAAAAGGGGAAAAAGAAATATGAAAAGATAAGCTCAGGAAAAGACGCACCTTTCGGCGCGGATGACCCGCGATCGCAGGTGAACAGTACCCGCGATCGCGGCTACTTCTCGATTTTCAGCATCTGCGACACTTTCGTAAAAATGTCATAACTTTTGATTCCCAACTCGGATTGCGCTCAAATTTTGAGGACTTGTAGTAGACTTCAAGATCTAACTCTTCGAATTGGAATCACTTCATTTGGACATTTGAGTAGAGAGAAAGAATCAATTGAATTCAGCACATTGTTCTTCTACTCTCGTGTGGACTCTCTCCTTGGTTCTTCTTCATCTCCTCAGTGGTCAACTTCTCTTCCTCTGGATATCTTCAATTTGCTTCTCCAGACCACCAAATCCACACTTCTCCTCTCTAACTCCATACTCCTTGGTGGCTCCATATCCCGAATCTTCAAATGTACTCTAATAAGCTCAAAACACCACCAAAACACCAATCTTCGCCCCCAAACACCATGCACATGAATGTGTCTAAATCTACCCGAATGGCACCAATAAAACCCTCTAATAACTCTTAGTTAAGCCCTACAAAGTAGTGCTTATCACCTTCTGTTCAACAATCTGAACATCATCTGCTTTGCGGTTGGTTGACTCAATCCGCAGCCTGACAATCAAGTCTTCAATGGTCATAGCCTTTCGCTTGTGCTTTAGGTAGCTCTTGAAATCCTTCCAACCTGGAGGGAGTTTCTCAATGAAAGCAGTTACCTGGAACGTCTCACAGATTGACATTCCTTCCGCAATAATCTCATGCGTAAGCAATTGCAGCTCTTCAACTTGTTCCATGATGGGCTTAGAGTCCACCATTTTGAAGTCCAGAAATTTTGCCACTGCGAACTTGTTAGAGCCTGCATCCTCAGACTTGTATTTCTTTTCCAAGGCCATCTAGAGTTCCTTGGAAGTCTTGATCTTGTTGTACACATTGTATAGTGGATCTATCAGGCGGCTTTGAACCCAACCTTTGCACAGAAAGTCCACATGAGTCCATGCCTCAATGTTGGCTAGGGCTAAAGGATTTGTATTGTGAGGCAAAAGCACAGGCTTATCCTCATTCAGAAACTTTTCTAGCTTTAGTGTGGTCAGAAAGAAGAACATCTTCTGCTGCCATGTCTTGAAGCCAATTCCATTAAACTTTTCTGGCATCAGCCCTGCGTTTACAGCACCAGGCATAGATGGCATCTGAACAGTTGCTTGGACATACTGTTGAGTGTCGGGTATGACCCTCAGAGGTGGCAAATTCATTGCTGACAGACCACTCCCAAACTGAATCTGGGGTGTCGACTCAACAGGATTTCCATTACCGGCTCCAACAAGAGCACCCGTACCAGAATCAGCATTCTCAGTCTGGTTAGTCATACTTCAAACTGTTTACAGATAAGCAAACCAGAATTAGTACGATTACTAAAGCAAGTTCAATCAGGAAAATTTTCAAACGAAGCAATTTAAACAGATTGAATAAATTGCAGAATCAGTATATTATTCTTCAGAATTATCTATAACCCAGTACAGATGCACGAATTTAAGTTACAGAAGAATAGACAGATACACGAATAGATTGCGAGACAGATTAAAATTCATGTTTAATAGAAACTTCACAAAAACAGATCTATTAGTTCGTAAATGCAGTCAAACGAAGCAGAAATTTCAAAATTAAAATTGTAGGAACCTGATTTCCTATATGCGTACAGACTATAGAAAAATGCAAATAAACGAACTTTAATTAAGGAAAACTGAAGTTTAGAAATACCAAACGACGAATTGTTGCAGAGTCGAGATCTGAATCTCTTTCCTTATTTCTGAAATCGCCCCGTAGTGTGACGGTTTCGTAGCGATCCGAATCCTAGGATACAACTGCGATTAACTTCTGTATTTCACAACTCAAGAACAGAAGCCTATGAACCAGCATTTCTGTGTGTACTCTCAGACACGAAAAGGAGAGGAGAAGAGAGAAAGGTGATTGTTTTGATGCTTCTGATGAGACGCAGAGCTGCTCCTTATGTAGCAGATGCTGGAGTCTGTTAACGCACTAACAGAGTGTGGAGAGGATAGTGGGATAATGGATGACTCAGTCTGATAACCGCCCTGATGTTAGCAATAGTTGGGGAATCGAAACAAAAAGATAGTAGCATTGGCTGGCCAGCCCAATGCTACGTACTGGGCCAAAGGCCCAGCCCAGCCAGCCGGTCCGACACGACCCGACTCGGCGCGCGTGTGATCTTGATGAGCTAGGTCCTCTCCCCATTACACATTGGTGGTGACCCAAGGCCACAACCTTGATGCCAAATTCCTAGTATAGATACTAGTGAATGTTTATCCCCCACTTCCAATGTGGGATACAAATTCCCACATACATGTCCCCAAGTTGATGCACTTTAAGCAACCAACTTCGGACCTCCATTTCTCATTCAAACGGAATTCATTTTTAACATATGAGTACACTTCGAGAATGTGCTCGCGGAGACGAATCCAACGCTCCCATATTCCGGTGTTTCCATTGGTCGTAACCCACCGGAATCCTGCCCGGAAAAGTCATCAGACATCACTTTTAAAATGAGTTCCAACAATAAAATCATATATTTCATCTTGTTCACTGTTCTTACACTTTTCACTTTTCGTAACAAGAAATCAATTCCAAAAAAGTTGATTTCAATTGATAAAAAAACAGTGAATGCCAAAAGCCAAGTTTTATTCAACTAAGGAAATAAAATAAAGCAGAAGATGGTCTAATACCGAGCTTACATATAAGCTAAACAAAAAAGAGGAGACCAATTTCATGATTTCTAAGCTTCATACAAAATAAAGAGGGGAGTTATTACGGGTTGATTGAGTTGGGTAATATGTGGACTTGATAAGATCTCTACCCAAATACATACTTGGAAAATGAACATACAAATTAGATAAGCATAAAAGAAATCATCTAGTATTGTAAGCCATGCTCACTAAAATTATTAATCACAAAGGTCGATGAGTTGGTCTTATTGGACAACTAATAAGGTCAAGCCCATGGCCCAAATGAAACCGGCTATAAATGGCTCTTTAATAATTTTGCATTAACATAAAGTCAAGTGCAAGATTTCAATGTACAATTCTTTTACCAAGTGGGTTTTGGCTCAAAAAAAAGATTTCATTAAATCAACCCATACGAAAAATTTCCAAGTATGGCTAATTATGATTATGACTAAAGTTTTTAAACTCGTGGCTGTTAGCTGGTCATATCAAATGTTTGATAATCGGTTATTCCTAGAACTACGTGGACTTGATTCCGTATTAAACGGATACGTAGAAATTCGATATCAAACTCAAATAAAAATTTGAAATAAATGTTTTTAGAACTACGTAAATTTGATTATGTACTAAAACGGATACGTAGGACATTCGATGACAAACTTAAATATATATCAAATTCAGTCACACCTAAAATTTCAACCAAATTTTGAAATAAATATTCTATTTAGAACTACATGAAGACTTGATGCCTTTAAGGGCAACACATGAACTCAATATCAAAATATAATATATATCGAGTACAGTCACAAATCTCAAATGAAAACAAAGTTAAACTGAATTGGTTCTATTTTAGAACTACGTATGATTTGATCCCTTTCAAAGGGTACGTAAGAAACTCGATATAAAGTACCCGCTCATCGAGTTCAATCACAACTCTAAATTGAAACAAAATTCACCAAAATGGATTTATTAATATTTTAGTGAAAGATTAGACAACCCTTCCTAGAAGGTGGGTTTGAACTTATTCATGACGTACAAATGATAGTTGGACCGAGTCTAGGGGACCCTTCCTAAAAGGTGGGTTTAGACTTGTGTATTTTGTTGTACGAAAATTTAAAACTCTGAACTACATAAGGCTTGATCCTTCGTAGGAAGGCACGTAGGCCAACCACCATAATTCGGGTGCGCCAAAATCATAAAACAAACCTAAAATTCCCAACGTTTATTATTAGAATTGTAAGGATATACAAATAAGCGTCGAACTTACAAAAAAACTAAATAAGATGTGTTTGTGCATTGTTGTTTTCTTTTAACAATTTTTGTCTAACACTGGCCATATAGGTTTGTTGTCCTTTCTATCTTGAAAGTAGATTTGTGTAGGCTTCCCACTTTGTTCATGTCTCAACAATATGGAGTGTTCCTTTTGGTTTAAGTACCATGTCTGCTTCCCTTTGGTTGAAGTCTTTGTGCGAGTTTTAGGAGCAAAGGTACAGTTCCCTTTGGCATGTGGCTTGGGTATCACAACGTTTAGAGGAACGTTCTTGTCCTTTTTTACTTCAGCTTTCAGGAAAGAGGTACTGGTACCTTTTTTATGGTTACTACCAACATATCCAAGACCGAACCGTGGTCCTACAAATAACTTAAAGTGATCCTCTTTAGTTGTGGAGGCAACATACTCATATCAGACCATGTATTTTTCATCAATTCTATTTCACATCTAGTTTTCTAAAAGTCATTGGCTAACTTAGAATTGTCAAGTTTAAGCATAAAATTCATATTCAAGCTTAGTGACCTCATATTCTAGAGCAGTAAATTTTTCTTTAAAATCATGGCAAGTATCACATCCCATTGAAGACAAAGATGCTACACCCTCTAACCTGATGAATTTTTCTAACCAAAGCTTATTGTCGTCAATCAAGATAGTGATTGTATCATCATTTTCTTCAAGATTTTCAGAGAGTTTAGAGACCTCATCACCAAGTTTTCTTCAAGCCATTAGACGTAGGTCTCTAGACGAGTCTCAATTTCTTCATTAGAGTTGTATTCTCCCCAAGTAGCAACCATAGCTTTCTCGCATGGGGGTTCACCAGCCTTCTTCTTGAATCAATTCTTCGCAATGTGACCTTTGCCTTGACAATGGTAGCAAAGTACATCCTTTATGTTTTCATTGAGTTCTGAAGTTTTACCTTGGCCTTTTCCATGAGTCCACAACCTCTTCATAGCTCTTGTAATAAAGGAAAAGTCTTCATCGGTATTGTCGCCGTCCTTATCATCTTTGCTAAGTCGAAATCCTTTTCAACTTTGAGAGCTATGTTGTAGGCTTTTTCAAATTCTCTCTTGACCATCTTCCTCTGGGGTACACTACTGTTGGTCACAAAACTTCCAATGAGGTCTTCCAAGGTGATAGTTTTGATATCTTGATGAACTTACAGTGTCGTGGCAATTGCATCCCACCTTGAGTTAAGACCTTGAAGGAAGTAATGTGTGACCTTCCAATCTGGTAGCCTTTCTCCAAGAAACTCAAGTTGACTCATAAGACCTTGAAAGTGATAATGAAAGTCCTCGATGGTTTCACTTTTTTCTTGTGAAACAGATTCGCACCATTTGAGTAGAGCAATAATCTTGTTTTCTTGACATCGTCATTTCCTTGATGAAGTATCTTCAAATTGTTTCAGATTTCCTTAGTTGAAGAGTACACGGGAATTTTCTTAATATTTAAGGGTTGAAGAGCCATGTGAAGGATCTTCAAACCCTACCAATCTTTTCAAGGATCTTATAGTCAGCATATGTGTAGTTTGCCCTCTTCTTCTATTGGCCTTCAGCATCCAGAGAGCGTTCCGGACCCCTCTTTATGATATTCATATATGACCATCAAGAGAGAACATATGAATTTTGATCTACACCTTCCACCAATTGTACTCGCCAGCCTTCAAGATTGGAGGCTTCCAAAACGAGTTGTTGATAGTTGTAATTGACATTGCATTGATTCCTGCGAGTTAAGAACACAAAACTAGAGCAAGGCTCTGATACCAATTGTTGGATCATTAGTCTTCTATTATGAAGGTCTAGAACCTTCAGAGAGTACACAACAGAAATGTAAACCATAATGTAATGACTAATTGAACACAAATACTTAAAGTCGAAACCCCAATTTATTAACTAGTTAATCAGGGAAAATCCACTATCTTCAAGCTTCTCACTCGAGGGATTTAGAACAAGTGTACTTATCTTATTCATTTCTTGAGTAATTACAATGACGACTTGGACGTTAACTTTAGACTTCCCACTAAATTAACTCTCTTTCACCACTTGTAATTTACTCACGCTCTCAAAGATACAAACACTTGAACTCCTTTTTCTTCTCTTTCTCTCATTTTTTCTCTAGAAGCTTGAATGTATGTCTCTCTAAGTGGAATTCCGCCACTTATATAGACATTACAACCAGCCACACTTAGATATTTCTTCTTCTCCAAGTTTACTAGATTAGCCTTCCTTGTCAATGCATGCCTTGTGAGTGCATACCTCCTTGAAAACTTCTAGTGGCTATTGCTCAGAATGGTCCATTGTCTTCTTTCTCTGAGGCACGTCCTGACGTCGATAGTTCTCTAAGTGTGTCCTGACACTGGTCAGTTGTACGAACTGAGGTGCATGACTTCTATACGAACCGAGGGGCATAACTCTTGTAAGAGTTGTCCTAGTTGTTACACTAATATCTCTTGTACTTATTGTCTTATGCTCCAGCTTTCTTGTACGGACGACCTCTGCGTCTTGGAATACTTGTACTTTTAGAGCATATGCTCGTTCTCTCAATCACTTCGTTGATCTCGTTCACGATCAATACTCTCCACAAGTTACATCTCAGCCATTAGATGAAGTTGATCAAAGCGCGGAAAAATTTCCGCGAGCCGCGAAAATAACACTGTAAGTCCCCTTTACCTGCTCGCAAAAAAAAAAAAAGGTTCTACCGAAGGCCAACTGTCCGAGTTTCCATGGAGATGGTGCGCATCATGTTGCCCAAGAGGAGACATTCGCCCCATATTTTTTATTTGGCAACGATGATGGCCCTACATTCAACAGCTGAGGAGGAGGAACACCAGAGCCCACACCACGATTACATATGGGCTCCCATTATGTGTTCGTTGACGGCTCGTGCAGCCCCGATTCTTTGCTATACCACTATACCTTACAGTGGTTCCATTTGGTTGCATGGTGTAGTTTACTAGAGGACGCCGCAACACCAGCGACATGTGCTTTCATTGTTTTACCGACAGCAACAACTTTCATGTCCAAGCCAACTCGGCGACGGTTGTGAGTACTTTTCTGCTTTTCCCTATGCTTCATCTTTTTTGTCTTTCATTACATTGAGGATAATGCAATGTTTAAGCATGGGGGAGTGTTCTATACTTGCTAGTCGTTTGAGGAGAAAGAAAAAAAATAATGAAAAAAAATTGTCCAAAATTGAAAAAAGACAAAAATAAAATCCTGGTATAAGTCGAAAACCCGAGAGGGCGGCTTAGGCAATAAGCAGGTGGCTTGGACCAGCATTAGGTTGGGGTAATAATTGGTCAAAAGTGATGCGAGTCTATGTGAGCCCATCTATTGAAAAATGAAATGAGTGGCTTGGTGAAAACCCGAAAGGGCGCCTTGGCAAAATAAGTGAAAAGAAGAGGAGTGATTATTAGGATTCCTCATTTTTCCTGGCGTGGTGACATAAGAAGAGGTGATATAAGGAGGATTTGGGTAGGTCACTCTGGGAGGCATAAGAAGATAGATGGAGACAAGCCACAAGAGAAGACGAAGATCAGAAGCGAAGAAGTGCAACAGTGAAGAATCCACGGTCGCGGACGCCAAAGCCGCGATCGCGGAAAAATCGAAGACGAGAGCCTTTACAGTAAGATTTCCGCGGTCGCGGAAGCTATTTCCGCGGTCACGGAAATCCCTTCGTCAGACGCGCGCGAGAAGATTTTGTCCGAGTTTATTATTTTACATTATTTTCTTTTCTTTTATTTCCTTATTTCGTTAGTTTATTTTATTTTCCTTTTAGATGTTATTTGTTATCTTGAGTTTTAGGTTTTTGCTAGGTTTATAACCTAGTTATTAGCAGCCACTTTGGAAAAGCATTCAGATTATTGAGAACTCAATATTGTTTTTCCCTTTGAGTTTTTGTTTCAAGACCATAAAGAACTAAGCACCCTTTGTTTAGTCCGATGATTGAAGCCTTCATTTGATATATGATTGTGAGGTTATAATTCTATTCCTATTCCTTTGACTATATCTTTTCTCTTGAGCTTATTCCTATTGATTGTTGCTGATTTGACTGGCCTGATCAACTAGTTGATATTAGTAATTGTCTATTGCTAGGGTTTGGATATTTCGAATTGAAATTCCTTATCTTGTGTAGCAAACATGATATTCTAGGACTAGTTGGACTAGTTTATTGTGAAGAGAATTGATTATGTGTTAAATGCTGCGAGTTGTGGTGTTGCATGTATCCTGGTTAACTCATATGCTTCTTGCTGCTATTGTTCTAAATCTTGATAGTTTCTTGTGCGTTCGATAGTTAGGTTTACCAGGACTAGTTGGACTGGTAACTATTTCAGAATAGGGACAGGAATATTCATAGGAAGGAATAGAAATAATCTAGGATCAATCAATAAAATGAATGGTGGATATTTGTCTGGCTAAGTACTTTTTCTCAATTGATTACAACCATTTGCTTTTGAGTTACTTTGTTTACTTGCAATCAAACCAACAAACCCCCTTTGTTACTTTGGCATACTACTTTGCATTAAGAAAGATAACTCCTCCCTGTGGGATTCGACCCTTGCTTGCCTATTCTACTTAGTTAGGTTTTAAGGATTATTTTGTTTAGGTGTCACGACTACCCCTGTGGGATTCGACCCTTGCTTGTCCTGCTCTTCCTCATCCTCTGACTCATAAGTGTCATGTTGTGTGAGTAACACCTTTTTTTCCTTATGGCAATCACGAGCAATGTGGCCTCGCCCTTTACACTTGTAGCATTGTCTGTCACGGGTCATCTCCTAGGTGTGGGAGTAGCAGCATGGCTGCGTGTAGAGGTGCTAGCCGGAGGTGGCTTACGAGAAGTATTTGGGATGCCCTTATCATTCCATGATGGTGGTTGCGAGGAAGAGTTAGGAGAAAACGAAAGAGAAGGAGAAGTTGTAGAAGAGTACCTTATTTTATTGGCATAGGCCTTCTTTCGCTATTAGTTGGTTGTGAATCAACTTTGCCTTGTGCACCATGGTGGAAACATCCCCAATGTCTTGGACCTCAAGAATGTCACGTATGTCCAAATTGATTCCCCTAAAAATGCAGCTTGTAGGGCTTCCGAGCAAGGGTTGATTTTGGCCTTATATATCAAGTCTTTTAGCTCATTGAAGAACTGAATTGGGGAGAGGTTTCCTTGGACAAAAGTGACCACTTTTTTATGCATTAGTTTCTTGTAATTATGAGAAACATTGAACTTCCTCTTTAGGTTCTTGAGCTGGAACCAAGTCCCCACTGGTGGCGGAAAATGACAGGCTCGCTCTTCACAAGTGTGTTGCCATCAAGCACGGACATAGCTAGTGAAATGGATGGTTACCACTTGGACTCTCTCATGCTCCGGGTACTTTCAATGGTCAATGATGTACCCCATGTTATATACCCGTGAAATGTAGGCCGTTAGGTCACGCAAACCTGCAAAGACCTCAATTTTTACTTTAATATCACGACAAGGAGCATTACCTTGGAGACCTCGTGGGAGTTGGCTATCAATGTTGGCAAGCTTATCACCAGGTTCTGGATCAGCATAATAGTTTTCAAAGTCCGGGTGCCATGGTGGTTGTTGCTCGTGACGAGGAAAATCATCAAAATGGGGAGCAATTGCACGAGAGGTGGGGCGCAGGGCTGCATTAGGGAAACTGACATTGGGGCAGCTGATTTTTGTCGCGGACACTAGTTCTTGAGGAGGTAGGCTAGCCAACTCTAAGAGGTGTGAGTGTGTCGTTTTGCACACTATTGGAGTGGTGTGGACGGAGAGTGGATCGCGTGCCATCTGGACACAAACTCTCCTTAAGGTTGTGGATAGACTCATTGGACTTGGCTATTTCATCCCAGAGCAGTTGTCTCTCAAACCTTAGGAATGCAGTAAGGCAGTAATAGCCTCTTGAATAAAAACCTTGGTTGGTTTGCTAAGGCCAATAATATCCTCCATTATGGACTTGTCCTTAGACATGGTACATGGACACCAAAAACAAGGAAAAGAAGCAGAACATATGATCACCTATTTTATACATATTTTAGGAGTCTAGTTGCATACTAATTTAGATCATTTTCATGCATATTTTATATTTTTATAATTAATTTTCCATTATTTTGTATGCGGATCCTACACTCGTGCTTTTTTATGTTTCAGGTATTTTTGGTACAATTTAATAATAATACGGACCTTAATGAAGACAAAACACAATGAGTTGATTAGTGGATCGAGGCCCACAAGCCAAGGCCCAAGGAAGCAGCCCACGCATGGATTTGATTTTGGGCGTGCATCTGCATTTCGTGTGGGTTGGCCCATGAAATGAGGTAGCGGTAGGAGGCTGCAATTTTTGGTTGATGGTTGCCGCACTTAGGAGGAATATTTTAGTTGGAGTGGCCACGCAGCTTTTAGGCAGCTTTAGTTTAGGTTTTTATTATTTTTTAGTTGTAGGTTTTATTTTTAGTTTAGTTTAGTTTGTTATTTTCTTGGGAGTATATATTACGTAGTTTAGGTTCTTTTGAGGGTACTTTGAGTTTTATTTGGTCGAGACAATGTCGTACGGAAGGTTGAATTTGAATTATTTTTAATATTGAGATTAAGTTGTTTGTCTCCCGCTTTTATTGAATAATTCATATATATTAAATGATTAGTTTAAATCTATTAAATATGTCTTCAATTATGCTTGGCTAAATTCCTAGTTCTAAGGTTGGGGTGATCCCAACGATGTGTATGTAATTAGAATTATTTCTTTGCCTGAATTGAAATAATATTTGATTCATTCTTATATGCTTTATGTCCATAGTAGCTTATGCGAATTAGATCCTATTAGGTTTGAGACTGAGAGGTGATAACGTTAATAGGTAGTCAGATAGGGTTCGAGACTGAAAGGTAATAACTTCTATTGGAATCCTGGGAATTGAACCTGAGTGTTATTTGTGTGACAACAACTTAATTACTCTTGATGATTAATAGGCTATCATAGATGTTCTAGGTTTGAGTTGGATTAGCGGAGCGCGACATCGAATGTTATTTCAATTTATCCCTAGACACTAAGTACGTTAAAGGGTTTGGATGAGATCAGCTCTGCGCGACAGCGATTGTTAGTTTAGTCCAGACATGTTTACTATCATCTGAAAGGAGTTAGTAGAATACCTTAGATAGCTTACCTTCAACTAATTTGGACTAGATTCAGGTAAAGTGTGATTTTATTTACTGTTGCATCGTTGCGGTGATCTTTAACCTTAGACACATTTATCACATTGATTTTATCATTTTTATTTGTTTTTATTAGTTAGCTTCATTATAGTTTTTTCCCAATTTCATATCTTTTCGACCTAGTTCACTGGTAGCGTTTCAATTGATATTACATTGGTCTCTGTGGGATCGACAATTGACTACTACAACTAATCATGTACACTTGCGGAATGATTTTAGCCACCTCAACATAGAAAGGGAACAAACTACCAACGAAAGGCTATGCTTAAATGGAAGAAGAAAAAAACAAATTTTAGCAAATAAGAGGACCCTAAAGTGGCTCCTAATGGTTGTTCAGAGACAAAAAAAAAACAAGGGTTGTCGACTATATAATTGAAAGTAAAAACAAGAGCATTCAATTGTTAAAACTTGCCAGAAAAGTTCAATCAATGCAACAACCAATCTCAAAAGAAATAACTAGCAAGAAAATAAGCACACTCACTTGAAACAAGAGAAAGAATTGGACAAGAAAGCATTCTCTACTCTCTCGTTTTGAAGTCTTGGCTCACTTTGTAGTTGACATATTTGTTTATTTTTTTATATTGAAGTCTTGGCTCACTTTGTAGCTGACCTTTTTTTTCCAAAGAGATATGCAAAAGAGTAAGAGAAGTTGTCCTAAAATTCACCGAGTGATGTAGGTGAAGCAAGCAAGTCTAATAAAGTAATACAAGATAACAACTAGACTATCTCAATCAACTAGAAGTGTTATCATTTCAAACAATTCAAGAAGAAACATTCAACAACACATAAACTTGAAACTAGCAAAACAGTTACAAAAAGAAGGGATATAGATATAGGTTTACCAAAACTAGGGAAAAGATGAGATGTGGAAAATTAGGGTCGACAGGGGTGATGGTTGAGCGTAAAGATGGATGGACCGGTGGAGGGGCAACAGGGATGGGAGGTTGTTGGTGGTGCGACAGGGTGGTGGTGGTGCAGCAAAGTTGGTGGACAACAAGGGAAACGGAATTTAGTGGTGGTGGTAGGGTGGTGTTCGAGTTGGAACGAATAACAAACTACTCTATAACTTAAGTGCTGAAAAGAAACGAATTGAAACTTGCAAAAAAATATCTTGCCTTCAAACGCTGGGAATCTGATACCACTTGATACGTGACAAACTTCTTCACAACGTTTGATGTTTTGGTCTCGTCTTGAAGACATGATCCGAATTCCTTTTCTTTTTTGAATATGAAGAAAACCAATAACGAACAAGAACTTGCACTCAAAGATGAATAAAAACTCAACTATGAATTCAAACAAACCAAAGGCAAGAACAATAAACGTTTTTTTTATGAGAAACACATAAGCACCTAACCAAATGCTTATGTATTTCAATCTGATTGTTAATGAAGAAAAGGATATTCTAAAGTAAGCGTAACTTGGGTTCTAACATAAAAGTCCTAAGGCTAAACACTTCAAATGTCTTATTGAAACAACTCGCTGAAAAGTTTGGAAATTAAACGCCATGCAAGGTCCATGTAGTCAGACGCACGGATCACAACGTGAAAAAATATGACGCATGGTCTGTGCTTTGGACCGCATGGAGGGATACTAGCCCATGTACATGAGGGTGCATTGAGGGCAACGTTTACAAAGCCGAATGCACAGTTCGTTCATCGAAGTGCATGGACTTGACTTGCATCGTGCATGGTCTGTGCACTCGTCTTGTATGAGCTATGTGACGAGTCTTGGTTCCCAGGGCTCGTCTATGGTGGCGGCCAAGCGTCGGGTGAGTTCGTTCAGTGCCTCCTTGATTTTCTTTGCTTGAGCCCTAGTAATAGGACCTTGAGTTGGCACTCGAATTATGCCCTCGATGTCCTTCATAGTTCGTAGTTATCGTCGGGCGAAAGTCATCATTTTCACCCAATGTACTTTTATAGTGCAAATAGTAATCAAGTGAATTGAAAGAATAGCACATGTTTAAATACTTTGGATTTCCATAATACATCCATCAATGATAATTTTATATTAGTTCTATAATAAATTAGGTTGTATGGCATTTCGGAACTTGTAACTACATGGGAAAATATGGTATTTCAAAAACCAAATCATCCACAATATCAATTAGTTTTTAGACTACCACCAAATTAATTAAGAAACACTTAACATAATGGAATATTACGAATTAGGGATGACAATGGATCGGGTGATGGATGGATGGATGGAGTACTTCTATCACTCGTTCATTTAGCTTTCCGGGTGCAACCATCCGTCATTCGTCGGGTGAATCGGCTAGGTCGGGTCATCCATGAGTGATTAATAATAACGACAAAGTAAAGTTTTTATACATGTAGTAAAAAAAATCTTTTTAATATTATAAGTAATATGGAATAAATTGGTTATGAATGAGTTTTTGAATACATAAGCAACATTTGAATGAAAAATAGAAAACAATACTGACAAAGTAAAGTTTAAATGTTTGTGAATTTTATACTAATGATACACAATTATATATATATTTTGGTTGTATCGGGTTGGGTGATGGGTGAAAGACTTTCACCCGTATCCGTCCATCACCCAATACTATTCGGGTTTTCACCCGACATTTCGAGCTAGGTGAGTTGGATATCCTTCGGGTGCGGGTGAGATTGTCATCCATATCACGAATACATCAACAGAGGATGATGTACCATTAATAAACAATAAATCGTATCAACTAAGGTCACCTTGTAAGACAAGACATATTACATGGGTCAAACCAAAACCGATCTCCTTCAAGTTAATTTTTTATGGTTCTCAAAAAGAGAATGGTGATTGCACATTCTCGATTACATTATACGAGACAGTAAATGCCTAGTGATCACTATAAGAACAGGGTATTGTGGATCATCCTTCATACTGGTTGTTGAGGCGCTTGGATTAAGACAAGGCTTGCTAGCACTTAAGCAATTCAGCCTAACAAAATTAAAAATTAAAGGAGATAAGTTATACGTGATCAATGTCTTTACAAGAATATAGGGTTTCCCATGAAAGCTCGAAATGCTCATTTCGGACTCCGAATAGATTATTTAGGTTTTCCATAGACAAATATATGACATACTTTCATGGAAATTAACTGTGTGGCCAATAAATTAGTCTACTTGGACCATAGAGTCTATGCCACTTATATAGCCGAGGACTATGTATTGCTCGACTCATTCAATAGGATGCTCTAAAATGACTTCTTAACGAAGTCAATGATAATTAGTCATCCTAATTGTTTTTATTTATCAAAATAAAAAGAAGAAAAGAATTTAACTAGATTATACCTAATTTCCATGCCTATATAGGCAGTTGTACATTTCGGGACAATCCTAGGAGTTGTTGTCCTTTATTCCGTACATAATACAAATCTAAAGTCTCTCATATTGGTAATAGTTTATTTTGATGATATCTAATATTGATGTATATCAATGTTATGTGGGGAAGAAAACAAAAAATTATCCGCGAATAAATCATGATTATTGTATAAGAAAAAGTAGTGAATAAAAATATCACAAAATGTAGTATTTCTCAAGACATAACCCAAACTAAAATTTCTAATATCTAATCATATATGATGGAAAATAACGAGTTCTAACAAAATCTTACAAAAACAACCTTAAATTTTCAAAAATGTAAATTAGAAATAAACATCAACTAACACAAATTTAGAAATTTTAATATAGGTTCAGCTTGGAACTTAAAACTATTGGGTTATGGAACATGATAGACTGTACACTAAAGCCCAAACTGCAGCGATCCAACTAAGGTTTCGATCCTATCAAGTGGGCAAAATTTTTAGGCTTGTTTTTTTACGTTCGGGTTTTGGGCCGGACTAGGTTGACAGCACCTCCAAACATAGTCACTTTAATTTCGTGACGAACTGGATTAACAATTCTCGTGTTCTTTATTTCATTTTCTCTCATTACTACGTTTGAATCCTAACAAAAACTAATCCAACTCAATACCCAACTTATTGGTAAATTATTCAATTTGTAAATTATCTAACTTATTTTGAAATTACTCAAATTTTACAAATAACCAAACCCGAATGAAAGATCATTGGTTTCCCTTGCATATCATTCATCTGGAATGTTCAATCATCTAGAATATCATTTTCAAAATGCAGCACCAGGGAGACTACAGGTATACTCAAATGAAAGATCATTCAATTTCATCTAAATAGTAGAGTAGTAGTAGCACAGCAGTACAAGAAGCTACAAAATACATGTATGGTATACATAATTCTCACCCAGATGAATAGAGGCCTGAAATCATGTCTATCACCTGACAATAAAGGGCCCAGTGGCCAACCATTCTCAAATAAAGTCAGAAAAGGTGATCACCCTGTATGATACAGCATAACAGATCTTCCCAGTAATCGACTTCAATCATTAAGAATATAGAAAGCTAGCAGATAGTACACAGCTTAGCTATGGTGGCACACTAGTGGCTTTCTGTGTATATTATCATAGTGTCGTTCTGCTAGCAGCTTTGTGTAGAGAGCAAAGTTCAATTAGTGAGATTTTCAGACGATGATTTATATTCCACTAATGAGCGAACACCAATCCTATCCTACCAAGTTGAGACGCAAGAGAAAGCTTCATGTCACCTGCAAAGGCTAGCTTGGCACGAAAAATCCCAGCTTCAGACATTTGCTTCACAAACCGGGTGAATCGAACCCAGTTTTGGTACTCAAACATGTTTTTGTCCATTCTCACAAAGTTGAAAGAAAAGGAGGGCTTGTTTTCACCATGTGGGTAGAGCTTTAACATCTTCAGGACCTGTTGAAATGATCCATCGTCAAGGTTCACAACAGAGTTTTCTCCTTCCAAGGGAACTTCACATATACTGGAAGCCAATAGGAGCTGCTGAATAAAGCCTTCTGGACTACTAGCAGGGTTGATCTGTTTCTCTTCAGAATCTTGCATCTCAAAGCATGAGCAACACAAGGTGAAACCGTACCTACCAAAGATGCGAGCTATCGAGATGAATCCGTCTCTTGTTGAAGTGTTGTAGTAACCAGCTGTCAGCTCGGAGGGATGAGACTTTGTGCTGTAGTGCCAGTGAATGCCACCAACTTTTGCAGACAAACTGACTTCAGTACCTCGAAAAATAGTTTCTGTTTCTTGGCATATCCTTTCTCCATGCAGAAGCAGCATTCTTGAGTACCACTTGAGGAAAAATTCACCATAGGGCGTATTCCAAGAACCATCACTTCGGAAGAACTCGGTTTGCTCAGGGTTTTGCATCAAGTTGCTAGCTCCAATAGGGCCTCCATTCCCCCATTCACTCATTTCAATCTCTTGAGCACAAGCACTCAATGAAGCAAGCATGTACTGCCAAGGATAAAAAAAATTAAAGGTTAAAGCGACAAATTTATGAAACATGAGAAGGCTAGATGTCATCAATTCAAGAAAAAACTCATCAAAACCTTAATAATGATTAGCCAGGCCTAGGAATACCAATAACCTTATCATAGCACTGGAATTCTCCAAGCTCACGGTAACGCCGAGGCCATGTAAGCTTCTGGGAAGGGCATGAAGGATATCTTAGTTCCCCTGCAGGACCCATCCCAACTTGAATTCCCTGCAGATAGCAACTGTCAACTAAACTAAAACCTGGTTTTCAGGTCAAGCAATACATTTCACTATGTAACACAGCAAGTATTATATTGATGAATATTATATGCTGCAATCATAGGATTTTGCATGAAAAACAAGAAAAATTGTGAAGCTATCTTACTGTTATGACAGAACCAAGGAAAGATTTAAAAGTGTCTCTAAAGTTCCTCATAAAGTCGGAATATGCCTGTATTGTTGACCGACCAAATAAAATAGGAAGAGTATCACATCCTATGGATATGTACTCCATACTCCTCCTTCCAAGCCTGTCTGAAAATGCTAAATCTGGATCCTTGTCCACTTCTTCAAGCACCCACTGAGGAAGAGGAATCCTTAATGAAGAAAAAGGAAGAGACTCAGAGGAAATAAATGCATAAGTAGCATATGTCCATACTAGAACCTAGTAGTAACAATCTCTGTGGCATGATAGATGGATTAAAAATACAAAAAAACAATTGCTTGAAAAGAGAATAGTTGTTCACAAGTTTAAAACAGAATTACAAAGTATGCTAAATACTGTGAAGGAAACTTCACTTGTCCTACATGATCCTCAAGAGATCAAACGACCTCTTCTACATTAACCTGCTTCCCCTAACGAAGAGGTGGGAAATAATCAAATCCAACTAGAATTACCAAGATAAATATCAAGAAATGAGGAAACATGCTTGCCAACGTAGTCATTCAATAACCTACAATCTAACAAAAATAAAATTAGTTAAAAAATCATGCAACCAAAAAAGATGAATCGATTAGAAAAATTAGATTACTCATTGAGGAGGAAAATGCAAAAATTGAGGTCTGACCAACCAGTACGGATCGCCAGGCCCAGTGCCACATTGATGAAAAGCCATGGCAGCCCTAACCTTGAGGCCGCATCTCTTCGCCAGCGCGACGATTTCCATATACCCCTGCCAATTATAAACCCCAGGCAGTTCTCTCTCCACAAGCCCCCACCACACCTCCATCACCACCCCCTCAACACCGGCCGCTGCCAGCGCGCGGAACGACTGCGCCATCGCCTTTCTCCTTCTGAGCTGTCCCGACGGGGCCGCCACGGCGTCGATGGGGAGCGTCACGAACACCGGAGATCCCCTCCGCCACCGCAGCTGCTGCTGCGCCGATAGCGCGTGCTGGAGCTCGTACTGGTGGAGATCTCCGTTCTCCGGCGATACGGAGCCGTCAGCGCCCGACGGTTTTAGCCTGGACATGATGATACATCGCGATGATAAACTCCAGGAGCGGGATGCGATGGCTGTGCGGTGGCTGTGGAAGCGGACGGCGAGGGTGGAGTCTGAGCGATTGCAGCAGAAGCTCGGAGCCGACGGGGACGCGATCGCCATTGGAGGAGGCAGCCGAGGTTGGGATTTCGGGGAAGGCGACGTCGAGGAGAGCGGTTTTCGAGGTGTTAACGTATCGAGAAGTGGGGGTTTGGTGTCACTCTGGCAGCTTTCAGGAGCCACAAAATAGGGAGGAAAGGGGCATATTTGTCATTTTCATCCCTTGCAATTTTCTGTGTGGCACTGGTATTACATGAAGGTTTTTCTAACCTATGCACAGTACATAGGTCAAGAAATTTATTTTAAAAAGTTGTGGTAAAAAGTTGTGGTTAGGTGTGATTATTTTAGAAATTTTGATTTTTTTAAAGATGGATTTAAGTATGTTTTTTAGAGAATAGTTTCCAAAATAAAGAGAATTAACCTATGTCCTAAATAGAAAAACCGTTACATGAATTTTCTTTTATTTTTTATTGTCATTTTTTTGATGAGGAAAGGAATTAGAGTGGCCTAACGTCTTAACCTAGGTTAGTTTAGAGTATCCTGTCGAATGAGAATACGAAGTTCTGAATCAAGAACAAAATTAGACATATGAGATGAAAAGTTGAGTTTAACAATATGATCAGCGGAACGATTCACCTCGCGAAAAATATGTCTGATAACGACATTTTAGAAAGAATGGAGGTCAAAGAGGATATATGCGACAACCATTTCGATTTCCCAAGAACAAGCCCAAATACCTTTAATTGAGTTAATAAGGCATAGGTTATCTCCTTTAATTTCAATACAAGAGATGTTAAGTTGTTTAGCCATAGACTGTAGTAATGTTTTTTCTAAGAGTCATTGCTTCAGCCATTAGCATGGTATTAAAACCACATCTTTGATTTTCCATTTGAATTATTTCACCTTTATCATTTCTTATAATGAATCCTAGACCAGCTTCTCCATTATTTAGTTTAGACCAATCAAAATTAATTTTATGAAAATGTAGAGTAGGTTTAACCCATTTTTTTAAAAAATTCCTAATAATTCCATGGTTTTTCTTATGTATAAAGATATGTTCCTCATCATTAATCTTGGTTTTATTTCAATTTAGAATAAGGTTTTTAATATAATGTTTAATGTCTTTGATTTTATCTGCAATAGAGAAATTAAAAATTATTTGATTTTTGTTGATCCACAGACCACAGTCCCCACCCCACCAAGTTGTGGCTAGACAAGTGATTTTCTCTCTAGACAGTAAATTATTGAGTTCACCCAATAATACTCTTGGTGATTTGTTACTAATTCTAATATTTTTAATGATATCTTCAATATGAATATTTTGTAGTTTGATATGCTTGAGAGTGAATGGACATTGTAATAGGAAATGGGTAATGTCTTTTAGTGGATTATTGCAGTAGTCACAAGCAAGTGGTACTGCCACATTCTTTTTTTATTGTCAGTGTAACTATAAGTAACACTAACAGGGTAACTACGTAAGGTGTATAATTTATTCAATTTTTTTAAATTTAGCTTAATCATATATTTGGCCCTTAACATACAATATGGGAAGCATTGTAGTTTGTAAGTCCTTAGATGAGGGGATGAAGAGATGAGATTAAAAATGACATGGTGACATTTTCATAAATATTGCGATTTTTTTTCCTGTCAATATTTTTTTTTTGTCCCTGATCGTTCTAAAGTTCACATATAAACACTAAACGTTCAATTATTTATACTACAAGGTTCATATATTAATATTAAATGTTCATACAGTTTGTACTGAAAGTTTACAAACTAAAGTGAACTAGAAATGTATAAACACACTTTATACTAGAGATTCATTAAGTATATCAAGTATGGACTTATATTGTGTTAAACCCTAAACCATTAAACCCTAAATTCCTAAACTCAAGACCCTAAACCCCTCAACCATTAATCCCTAAATCCCTAAACCCAAGGTCCTAAACCCCTAAACCATAAGCATAAAGTATATTTATTAACTCATCACGCTTTACGTTTATATATTTTTACTTGGTCTTTGAGGTTCATATGTAATAAGCACATGTTCATATATTAGAATTGTAAAGTTCATGTGTAACATGCACATGTTCATGTTTGAAATTCTTTTTACTTGGTCTTTGAGGTTCATATGTAACATGCACACGTTCATATATTTGTTCTGTATGATTCATATCTAACATGCACATGTTTGTATGTTTGAAATTCTTTTTAACTGGAACTGTTTGTTGATGTTCATATTTGATAACGTCAAGGTTCATATTAGGGGTGTTCAAAATCGGCCCGGACCGGAAAACCGGACCGGACCGGTGAAATTCCGGTCCGGTCCAAGGTTTTCCCTTAATCCGGTCCGGTCCAAACCCGGAAAAAATCCGGTCCGGACCGTTGGACCGGATTTTTATTTATTTTTTATTTTTTAATGTCTATGTTTTATATGTTTTTTTTTGGAGATTTATAGATATTTTTTTTTAATTTAATAAGTTAGGAGTATATATGTTTTATAGATATTTTTTTTAGATTTTAAATAAGAATTTAATTTATTTATTTTTAAAATAAAGTCCGATCCAATCTGGTCTTAGACCGGACCGGACCGGAACTGGACCGGACCTATTCGGTCCGGTCCGGTCTCCGGTCCACCATTTTCAAAAAATCCGGTCCATCGGACCGGATGAACACCCCTAGTTCATATGTAACAAGCACACGTTCATATATTAATTGTATGAGGTTCAACGAAAAAGAGGTGCATATGTTGTGTGTTGATGTTCATATATAGACACTTAATGTTCATATATGATAACGTCGTCTTCTTCCCATATTTAATTTAAAACTTTTAAAAAATATATGTGGTTCACGGAACGAAAAGAAAAAGTGGAAAAAATGAAAAACCAAAATTACAAAGTAGTGTTGTTGGGGAGAGTTAAACCAAAGACCTCATGGTCTTCCCCCTACTCCACTATCAGCTGAGCTACACACTTCTCTTATTTTATAGGGAAAGGGAATTTCTTTTGTAATTTGTTTAAGCAGAAGGGGCGCGTGTGAACCGTCGGATGAAGTGGAATAGAGGGCCACAATTGCATCGCATTTCGCATGAGAAGAGGCCGTTGCACACGATCCTGAATCCTATTATCTAATATATATATTAAAACTCACTTTTTTAAGCCACTAGAGTATTTTTAGGTTTAAGTTGTAAAGGTTTTATTTTTTATTTTTGTTTTTTTCCTATTTATAATTATATTAAATAACCAGCAAAATATGAATTAACAAAAAGACCCTAAAAAATTTTGCACCAACAACCACAATTATTTACATTGTTACATCTTTACATAAATACAAATTATTTTTGTCAAAAATATTTTCTCGACATAAAACTCAAAACTCGCAAGGTTATCAAACAAACTCATAGTTTTTCACTCCACATATCCAATATTAATTTATGAATATGAATTTACTAAACTCAAAAGTCTAATTTAATTTTCTGGGCATCTTGGTTGTCGATTTACTGAAATTTTATTACTTGAATATATTTATAACAATGTAAATGATTCACTTTAAAACTAACTTTTGGTAGAATAAAAGATGAAATCAATATAAAAAGTAATTTAGATTTGTTAATTAGCTAATATAAGTTACATGTAACTTTATATATTATATGAATTGCTTTATACATATCCATAACACTTTCTTTTTTTTGGAATATTATCACATAATATCTTACAGAATTGCTAACAAGTAATAAATTATAAGTACTAATTCTTCTTCTTTTTTCTTTTTTTTGTCAAAAACAAGATTTGGGTTATTTTAATTTGTTGAATTTTATAATATTCCAAACAATACAATAGGTCTGGAGAAATAATGATTTTATAAATATATTTAAATAAAAATAATATTGATAACATATTATATCATTTATTTTCTTTAAATTGTATGTATTAAGTATATAATTCAGTAAAATCTATCTATTTATATATATATATATATATTGAACATATCACTTTTTAAACCATCAAAGTGTTTTTAGGCCCTTATTGTTAAGGTGTTTTTTTCTTCTATTTATTATTATATTAAATAATCAGCAAATTTTAAATTAACAAAGAGATCTTAACAGGATTTGCACCAAAAAATACAAATCTTAACAATGTCAATTCTTCAAGACATGAATACAAATTATTATTTTTAGTTTAGGCAAAAAAATAATATGATTTATTTTATTTCTCTTTCATTATCAACTATTTAATGCTTTAATATTTGTAGGCACTTATTACCATATGTATGAGTAAATTACTTTTTGAAAATGAGTTTGAAAATTTTATATAACTTAAAAATAAATAATTCAATAAATGGTAAAAGTTGTTCAATTCGATTAGATTTTTAATATATATGACCATGCATCGACAAAATAATGTTAACCACTTTGTATATTTTACGATTGGTTCTTTTTACATATTCATAATTAATTGTGATAATTGGAAAATAATTTGTGTTCCTTTTACACATAAATAGAATAACCTAAGCTATTTTAGACTCAAAAAGTATTCTAAAAATAAGATAAATATAATAAAATGTAATCTCATTATAATGTTTTATAAGCATTTGAATTTTATTTCTTTTATATATATTTAACTCTTCGTTTATATAAATATTTATAAAACAATTTAGAACATAAGTTAAAAATCTTATTTTTGAAAAATGTTGTGTTAGATAATATATATTAATTTAATACATATATTAGATAGACCATTTTAAAAAATGAAATAAGTATGATATGTATAAAGATGCAATTTCATGTCAAAGATACATTTTTGTAAAAGAGGATCCAACAAATATAGAAATAAACACTCCATAGTATTTAAGTCATATATAATTGCAAATGGATCATAACCACATATCTTTAATATTTTAGAACTTAATTTATATTTAATACTTTACTTTAAATTGAGTAACAAAATCCATTTATTGAAGTTGCATTAGAACAACTTATTTATATATTTAATAATCTATTATATATCTACTAAACTAAAACTTTTCTATGCCACATGTCATCCTTCTATTAAACTCACTTCCTCCTTATGCCACATGACAATCTCCTATTCTTTCTACCACATGGAATTTTCACAATTTTTTAGTTTTTTTTTTAAATTCAACATAATAAATATACACGATTTATATTTCACGCACGGGTGAAATTGCTATTTCACGCACCGTTTCGTCCGTGACGAACCATATGCATCCGTCCGTGACGGACCAAAGTGATCCATCCGTCACGGACGGATGCACTTGGTCCGTCACGGACGAATGCACATGGTTCGTCACGGATGAAGTAAACAACCAGAAAATTAAATGTTACTTGTCCCCACCTAACAACATTAACTACCCCGTCATATCTCATCAATATTACGGCCAAAATTAAACCCTAAACCTCTCCATCACTCTTCCCTTTCCCTCCCACAACACATCTTCCATTCTCTTCCATTTCCAAGAGTTCTTTTCCATGGCAAATGAAGATGATTTTTCCAACTTCAATGGTGGAGAAGATGTTTCAAGGGATTATAATTACAATGAGGTATGTTTTTTAAGCTTTTACTTTACATGTTAATAAAAGTTAAGGATTTTAGGATTCTTTCTTGTGAATGTATATGTTTTAGTTGTTCTTTGGGAAAAACAAACACATTCTTAAGGTAATTTCAATAGTTGTTACTATATGTTCATAAAAACTTCATCTTTGATTAAGTTGTACTAAAAAGTTGTAGATTTTGTGTGCAAAACTACATGTTTGATTGTTTGGCCTTGTTATATTGAATTTTGAATAGATTATTGCAAGTGCAAGAACTATATTCGACGACTGTTTTTTGAAAGAAAAACAGTCCGTGACGAATGGACTTGTTTCATCCGTCACAAATGGATGTCATTCATCCATCACATATGGAAAGGATTCGTACATGACGAATGGAGTGAAACCATCCGTGACGGATGGAATGTGTCTATTTGTCACAGATGGATTTGTTTGACAGAAACTGGATTCTTACATGCTTCTATGCTAACTTGTTTTTTTTTACATCAATAGGAGAACAGTATCATGAACAACGGTATTAACAATCTGTCCCTGAATGATGCGTGGGACATGGCACCATCGTCTTTCTCACTTGTGTTGTTCGGCGAACCTGTGGCGCCTGAACAACCTCATATGTCGGGATTAGATTGTTTTGCTCGTAGTGGAATTTCGTCCGTAAGGTGGCAGGCTCCACCTAAGTTTGGGTTTCCGGCATTACACACACAGCCGCAGTTTTATTATCCTACACCTGAAGAAGTGATTGTTTCGAAAGATTATTCAGAGAAGTTTACCACGGGTGAAGTATTCGGCTCCAGAGATGATGGAATTAAATGGGCTAGACAGATTGCCTTTGATAATCACTTCTGCATCACTATTGGTCGGGATATAAACTTTGATGGAAGAAGACTTCGGAAGTCATGGATGTTGTGTGAAAAAACGGGAATTTACATTCCTAAAGATGAAAATAGAGTAAGGCAAAGAACAAGGAGCAAAAAATGTGATTGTCCATTCAGATTGTTGTGTCAAGAAAAACCGAGGGACTCATATACAATCAAGGTAGTTGTTGGAACATTGGTGATGACTTGTACGGCCATGAATTAACTGGCAGGATGACACCTGAGCATAAGAAGTTGTGTAAGGTCATGACAGAAAATCATAAAAAACCATCAAATATTGCAACAACACTTAACCAGGACCCGAACAACTGCACTAAAATGAAGCAAGTGTACAATGAAGTGTACAATGTCCGACATAGTGGGATGGAAGGAAGAACCGTGGTTCAAGAGTTCTTCCATAAGTGCAAGGAGAACAACTACTTTATGGAGTATAGGTCGGATCCAACGACGAATAAGATCGCCGACGAATAAGGTCGACGAATAAGGTCGGATCCATGAAACTCCTTAAGGCATTTCCGTACGTCCTTTTGCTAGACTCCACATACAGCACTAACAGGTTAGTATAACACATCTACATGCTACATATACTTGTTGATATGTTTATTCATTATGCATGACACATCTACTTGTGCAGCTATGACTTGCCTTTCCTCAAAATAATATGAGTCACGTCTACATGGAAGAACTATAATGTGGCGGGGGCATTTCTACAACATGAGAAAGAAGACAACTACGTGTGGGCCGCACGACAACTTCTTGAAATGTGCAAAAAGTGTCCATCCGTCACGGGCCATCTCTTCATATACAACTTGGGGCCTTCTGTAATTCTAGCTTAAAGATTAGAGGATTTATTTTAGGACGGTATTTTAGGATTTAGGGTTGTGTCCAACAAATAAATTTAAATTAGTTTGATTATCAACAAACTACCAACAAAGACGTCCAATCTGTCCCTAAAATACAACCAAAGTACCAAATGAAAACCTATGCATCTTATTTTTTGTCGTCCTCATCATCATTGCCGTGTGCGAAGGGTCTGAAGTCTTGAATGCAGTGTCGTACAGCGTCGCGCATGTTGTAGAATTGCTCTTCCTCCGCATCATGGAAAGGATTTAGACGATGTAATGCTTGTCCAATGACCTATAGAAATACGTAAAAATTAACTAAGGTAAAGCTTTAATTGTATATGTAAATTAAAAACAAACATCAAACACATATTTTTACCTGGACAAGATCTCTGATGCCAACATCCTGAGGCCTGACACATGGGTGTGTACGAGGTATGTACCACTCCATGTAGTCGGCACTGCACTCATATCCATCTAAAAAAGGAGGGCCCATATCTGTGATCCAGATGGAGTGTTCACTTCTTGCATCCCAACTCCAGTTTGAAGCAGGGTCATACTGTACTATATAACTCCTGATGCTGGGATGTCTGTGCACTTTGATGGGCTCTATAACTGGTCGGGGAATCCCCTGTACCACTCCAAATTGCCTCGATATACCCGATCTGGCATATACGGCTCGATAATTCCCAGAAATGAGATGACCCTATGAAAAAAGGCAGGAGCCAACTCCGGCATACTATAATTAACATAGCCATAGGGATGCCAGTCAACCTATACAAAATTGGATGCAATTAACACAACCATAAGAAACTTTACACAATTGCAATACTTTAATATGAGACATAAACCACATCCTATGATACTTACATGCCAAGCTTGCATTAAATCTAGGTCCTCCCTGTAGTTTCTTCTCTGCCTTCTACGAGTCTGCACAGGGTTCTATCGCCTTGCATATAGCACATCGTCTCCGAAGCAGGGATTTTGTTCAGGACGAAAGCTAGGAAAGTATAGATAGATCCAAGCCTGTACATAAATATGTTTTTACAAACATATCATCCTATACCTTAAATTTAATTAAATAAAATAAAAACAATATGCAACTCAATTCTTACCAGCAACAACGTGCAGCAGGTCGACATCTGACGACATTCATGCCGTGAACACTCGCCCAATGAACGATACATGAATGCCAACGTGTCGGAACCCCAAGAAAGATTGCGAGTAGCACCAATGTCACTCACGTAGGCCAGATAAAGCATGGGCAACATGTGTTGGGACTTGTCGGGAAAGAGGGTCGATTTTAATAACCCTCAATTTTAGTAGGGGTATTTGTGTAATTTTCAAACTTTCGTTTTGTAAGCAAGACGTGTTAGGCAATTTCTGTAACCTCTGTAGGAACCATTTGAACGTGTTGATATACGTTTAATAAAGACATATGGGTCTTAAATTATTTAAGGAAGGTTAAGGAATGCTAAAACCAAAGATTTAGCATAACCGCGATCAAGACCCACGAGCAAAGTCGAGGAACCGCGAGCACGGCAGTTCCGCGATCACGGTTTTGCCCAGGAGCAAACCGCGATCGCGGATCTGAAACCGCGACCGCGGAAAACTCTGATCGTCGTCTTCCTCAGATTTCCAGAAGGCCGACGTTTGGCTTTTCTGCCTCGTGCCCGTTCGGCGGGAGCTGGAGCGTTTGGCTTTCCTTTGGTGTGGAGTTTAGGGTTCAATCCCAGCCTATAAATAGAGCTCGGATCTAGCTTCTCCACCATCCTCAAATTCCATCTCTTCCTCTCGATAAGTTTGTGTTCGTCACCGGAGTCGTCGTCGCTGGAGCCGAAGTAGTCTCCGTGGGAAGTCCTTGGAGTGGTGGTGGTGCGCAGTGGTTCAGAAGAGAAGTACGAAGTCTCGTCGTTGTCGGTATGACCTCGAAAGCTCGATTAAGCTCGCGTTGGGATGGAGTTCCACGACCGCGGCTCATCCACCGCGATCGCGGCCGAGCTGAGACCCGCGACCTAGGCTGGGCGCAAAACCGCGGGCGCGGATATAAAACCGCGGGCGCGGATGTAAAACCGCGGGCGCGGTTTTGCCCAGCAAGGCTGCGATCGCGGCTATGCCATCCGCGACCGCGGCACTGGCCTTTTTCCTTCGTTTTGCTTCATCTTTTCGTATCGTATCTAATTTAGGGTTTTGTCTTAAAACTCGTCGTCGTCGTAGGAAACCGTGCTCAAGTGCAAGTTTCCAGATCTCGGAACCCGATCTCTCGTTCGTCTAGCTAAGGCAAGTGGCGGTTCGCTCTTGCTCATTATTCCATGTTTCCCTTGATTATCAATTATTTAATTGTTTAATTAAGTTGGAATAAAGTTGTTGTTTTGTGTTTGGGAACATATTTGATAAAATATTGTGTTAAAAATATGAATTTATAATAGGTTGTATATATTGCTAGAAACAATGATATTATATATAATTCTATATGATATTATCATAAAGTGTTGAATGGATCTTGGTGTGAATTTATACGTGGACTTACATGCTTAGTTAGCACGAGTATTCATAGGAACGCTATGTACCTTACGAGGTCTAGTCATTTCTTTATAACTTTGTGTTAGGAAGATAAATGCCCTAACACTTTCTGGTCATGACCTACCCCTATCCAAATATAAGTGGTGGTGCACTTAGCTAGTGTCAAAATTCGGGATTCGTCCCATGTTATATATCTCATTGCGAGATTGTTGTGGATTAAACGCTTCAACGTGAATGTATGTTTTTAAATTAAAGTTTAATTTAAAGAGAATGGTTTAACTATTAGGATTTTAATAGTTATTTTTATAGTTGTTTTATAAATGGTGCGTTATAAAAGGGTAGATTTAAGTTTATGGTTATAATTTTAAAAGTATGGTTTTTGGTCTTGGTAAGGTTTTTAAGTGTAACAATGTCATTAGTTTAAGAAACTAACTTTATAAATAATTATTTTATTAAGTTAAATATATAAGGTTTAAAAGTAAAAAGTTTAAAGTTTGAAAGCATAGGGTTTAAGTGGTTTTTCAAACTTCTGCAAGCTTCGGTTTCGTTACTTATTCCTTACATCCATTCTTAGGGATATCGTCTTTTCATAGGTTTAATGTCATTTAAAAGGTTGACATTTCTCCTAATTGATTCATTCTCAAGTAAGAGAAGAAGATCGTTTTAAGGTTAATGGTGGAGGGTCAGTCAAACTAGTATAAAGTTATTGGGTTGGACCCTTATAATTCGTATCATAACGTAAGTGATTAGGTATCATACACAAGTTGGAAGATTTTAATTTGACGTTATGGTTCATCAACAGATGGTGAACGCCCGATCCACCAACCAAGTAGCTAACAAAGGTCCTAACAACGATTCCCGAGTTCAGTTGAAGAGTGCTGCTCAACAAGGGGATGACGCGAGATCTGGCTCGCGTAATAGTGACCCGACCCTGCGGCAAGATGTTCATCAGAGACAAGTGGACCCCCAAGTTGCGAGGGACGTTCCACCTCATGCCCCGATCGTGTTGGATGCGACGGTCATTGGGCAAATAGTGAGGCAGGTGGTCGAGGTACTAACGGCCCAGGGGATACCGCGAGCTCAAGCGGCTCCCAACCCTCAAGTTGCAACTAATGTGGTGGGACGAAAAGGTCCTGCACATCCAGTGGCTCCCGAGAGAAATGACGGGAATTACAACCGCGCATTGAAGACGATCAATTCGATGCGCCCGGATAGCTATGATGGAACCGGGGAACCAGTCAACATTGCCTATTGGTTTTCCCAATTGGAGCGACTCTTTCGGAATGTGGTCTGCACTGAGGCTAAGCAGGTGCACATTGCTTCGCTGCATCTAAAAGATGGAGCAAGTGCGTGGTGGGAATGAACTGGTTTGGACGACCACCCAAATCTGAGCTGGACAATGTTCAAGGCCAAGCTCACTGATCACTTCTTCTCTCATGCTATGAGGGAAGAGAAGCTGAAGGAGTTCCTATACCCAGAGACTGAAGGACTAAAAGTGTCTGAGTTGGCGGCAAAATTTAATCACTTACTGCATTATGCTGGTTCAGACGTGCATTCAGAAGAACAGAAGATCTGGTACTTCCATGGATGGATGAATCCAGAAATCAAACCTCTGATGGTGTGTCACGGTTGCTCTACGTTGGAGCAATATGTTGATGCGGCCTATAGAATAGAGGTCACGCTGGAGGAATCCGCTCGAAAGCGGGATGAACAAAATAAGGCGAAGGGTGGGCAACAAGACCGGAAGGCTAATACCTTCAAGCGCCCGGCATCGCCCACCATGTTTGAGAAGTCTGGTCATGCTAAGACCGAGATGACTCAGTCTGACTCCGCCAAAGGTTCAGGTTGGAGTAGCGGTATGATTCAATGCCACAACTGTGGTAAAGCTGAACATAAAAGTTTTAATTGCCAAAAGGAGAAGCGGATATGTTATAATTGTGGGAAGGAAGGTCACATGCAAACATACTATAGGCAGAAGGGTCAAGGGCCAACACAATCATATCAGGCCTCAAATGTTGGCAGTAGGCAGAACCCAATGCCGGAGGTGTACGCTCCTGAGCAATCTGTTGCTCGTAATAAAGGCAAGGCGCCTATGGAATCTTCGGGTCAAGGGCAGCGACTCTTTGTGATACGTCACCCCGACGGGAAGGAAACCATGTACGAGTAGTGGTATTTTTTAAGGCTTTTTAAGAATAAGGAGCGATGACTTGTGTCGATAGTCTCCATAGTTTAGTAATCTGTATGTTCGACATTTTGTCAATTGTTTTAATGTAATGTTTCGAATAATAAAGAAGTGTTTCCTTGTTCCGGAAATTACTAAATTCGTTACTTGTGCAAGTTGTTCGTACTTACGAGAATCCTTGAGTACCAAAAGTAGTATATGTCATGTGTTGATAAAGACTGTCTGGACTCATAAAGGATAGTGTTGGGTTGGGACATGTGTGATTGTTCCCTACCTTATTAGCGCTACTTTTGGGGTCAAAACTATTCGTAAAAACCCCTCTATTTTCTTGAAATAATGTCAAGTTGGGCATTGACATTATTTGTTCCCTTCGCTTGAATTCATGAGCATGGTCTCGAGAGGTTAATGTGTAAGGATTCCTTGCTATAAGGACTTGGTGTGTGTAGTAATGCTCTATGGAGTTTGAGGTTATTCCTCATATGCATACTCTGAGCATTAGATGGGGTGAGTTGTATAAATTATATATTTAAGTGAATAAATGTATAAGAGAGATATTTCATAAGGAGTTCGTTCTCTCTAAAATGATCGTACTCTAATACGATCTTAAATAAACTTTAGAACCCAAGAGGTATGGTTGTGGGGTTTATAAGTAAGTGTGCTCATTGTAGGACCAGTGGTTAAAGCTTTTGGAAAAGCTAAGTGTGTGAAATCATAAGTATTATTTTGGAAGACCTATTTGATGTTTCGTTATGAGGCTTTCTTAAGGAAATGATATAATGATATGAGGAGTATTAAGACGATTATGTCTTGGGGTAAATATTAAATTTTGATAAAGCAAAAGGTTGCTTTATTTGGGATAATAATTTGTATGAAGACGATTAAGTGTTTAAAGATTTATGGGTGAATAACAAACTCAGTCGGTAAAAGTTTGTTGTAACTTGTGTGAATTTAAAGTATCAGATAACGTAAGTGTATGGATTTTATCAAATGAAATTGATGAAAAAGTGATCTATGTCTATTAAGGTGATCTTATGACACGTGTTGGATAAATAAGGTGATTGATTATAATCGTGTTAACGGATTATTAAAATCATGTTTGAGGAAAACATGAATAAGATGTCGTATGATTAATTGAGGAAAATTTAGGATTCTAAAGGTCTTATGTTTGTAACATCCCAGGCCAAGCTACCCCAGCCACCCAACGGTGCCGACGCCGGTACTGGTGCCGCCTGGTTGTCCAAGGGCATGCAGCCCACACACCCAACCCTTCCCCCATTTAAATGAGTAGGTTGTTGCCTACGGGGATCGAACCCGGGACCTTTAGATACAAGGGCAATGTCTTACCACTTGTATCACCAATTGCGCTGCATGCCCTTGGACAACCAGGCGGCACCAGTACCGGCGCCGACACCGTTGGGTGGCTGGGCGGCTTGGTGGCTGGGGTAGCTTGGCCTGGGATGTTACAAAAAAGTACACTTTGAATGAGAGGGGCTCCGACCTTATTGGGCCAGCCATTTCTCTATCCATGGGCCGCAGCCCATGTACCCCAACCAAATCCCCATGGCTGGGAGGTTGTTCGTGAGTCTCGAACACGAGACCTCACGCTTTAACAAGCGGTGTCGTGCCGTTTCTTAAGTCTTATGTCGAAGTTCACTTCGATATCTAGAAAGACTAAACTCCCTTCTCGTCAACCGTAGAGTATGTGTGCATTCAGTTCTTTCTAAAAGACTCGGAAGAAGCCGAGGTGGTTTCGCCATCCCCAGTAAGGCTTGAATTCCTAGTTCCCTCGTTATGATTTAAGGTTGTAGAACCTAGTATCTTGGTGAGAGTTTATCAGCTGATAGTCGATGATGTCCTGGTTAAGGATATTAAGTTCAGATGTTAAGGTTGTTAGTGAGGCGAAATCCTCATTGGTTTAATTGCAAGTTTCGGGGTCGAAACTTTTCTTAAGGGGGTAGTAATGTAATATCCCTAAATTTTTAGTAATGATATTTGGGTATTTTTCTCAACCTTCGTTCAGTAATTATTTCACTTTCAGTGAAGTTCGGATTTTCTGAAATATCCATGATCTCCGTATTAATTCCTTGAGTGGTATAAAATACATTTAATGTATTTTCGGGACTTGGAATATTTGTTTGGATACAAACAGATAATTTCCGGGGTTAAATGCTCATTTCCATTTTTTATATTCTTCAACCCCGCCACTGTTGCCTTTCCCCGACACATTTCTCGAGCCCTCCCCGGCATAGCTTTCTCGAGCCCTTCTCCCTATGATGGATTGTCGGGACATTGTGGCCATTTAAGACCGAGCTCCCCCTCGTCTTTCTCTCCTTCTCTCGTTGATTTGCTCGCCGGAGTCGTCAAGAGGTCACGCCGATCGTTGATGTGGAGCTGTCCGAGCTGCTGTTGTGCCGCGTTGTCGTTGTTGTGCCGCTGCTGCCTCCGATCTCCTTCCTTCCGCGCGACCGGTGCCTCCATCTGCTGCTGCTCTTGCCGGCGACGGAGAGGTAGTCCAGGCGGCGACGAGGCTAGCCCCGGATTTGCGTCGCTGCTGTCGTGGAGCCGTGAGCTGCCGCGTGCCGCCGTTGCTCCGCCGTAAGCCGCTACAGCTCCTCCCCGACGAGAAGACCAGCGCCGGCGTGGTTGTTGCTCCGTTGTGCGTTGTGGTGTGTTGTTGGGCTGTTGTTGTTGTTGCAGTCGGGAAGAAGGCATGGTAAGATGGGTTGAAGAAGGAGGAATAGTGAAGGTGGGCCCCATCCCTTGTTTAATTTTGTGTTGGGCCGTAAGCCCAATTCAATTCCAGTCCAGATTTAACCCGAGATCGATCGAGCGGTATAATTTCGATCCCTTTTATCCGTATTTTTTTTAGGAAAATTCAATCAATATTCTTATGATTTAAAATCATAAAAATTTATTGGATTTAATTCCTTAAATTTGTCCAGTCAAAGTAATTGATATTAATTAATATGTCATATGCCGGATCGCGTGTGGACCCGTAATCTGTCGGAGCTATACCCGTGTCGAGCCCGGATTCCCGTCGTCATTAGGCTTTTCTGCGGACTAAGGCAAGTGGCGGTTCGCTCTTGCTCATCGTTCCATATTTACATTAATTATCAGCTATTTATCTGAGTAATTAATTTGGAATGATTATCTGTGTTTATCTGGAAAATGTTTTATAAACTGTTTTGGAAAATCATATAATAGGTTGTATATCTACTAGAACGACGTTATTATCTGTGATCGCCTTCCGGGCATTTATGTGGATTAATAGGAAAACTAATCCAAGTAAGGATTAGCTGTTTCTATTATCTCTATGTTTAAGTTGTTTGCCTGGATGGCTTTAATGTGAATAGTTGATGTGTTAGACTGTTTAGTTAACACGAGTGTTTGTAGGAACGCTAATCCAAGTAAGGATTAGTCATTTCTTTATAACTTAATGTGCGTAGGAACGCTAATCCAAGTAAGGATTAGTCGTTTCTTTATAATTTAATATTCGTGGGAATGCTTATCCATATGTAAGGATTTGTCGTTTCTTTAAATCATAATATTTCTCGGATTATTCCGAATAATTTAAGGGTCATGACCTATGCTTCTTATCCACATGTAAGAATCTGAAGTGTTTTAAGCGCCTTGCAAGCGCCGTTGGATGAGCTTAATTGCAGTCCTGTGTTTTAAGCACTTAGCTAGTGCATTGGGGTGGACGTAACTGTCACCCTGTAAAATAAACTATAAGCGCTGTGGCAGTGCAAATCAGGGTGAACGTAAGATCACCCGGTGTCATCATAACTTCCGTGTTCTCGGAATATTCTTAAAAGCCTCAACACTGTGTGTGTGTGTGTTGTAATTTAATAAGATAAGTGCAGTTAAGCACATAATTAAACTGTAAGCACTGTATAGTGCAATCAGGGTGAATGTAAGGTCACCCGGTGTATTAATAACGCCGTTGTTACTCGGCATAATGATGTTAAGTCCCGCGTGTGTGTTGTGTGTGTTTTAATTTGGGTTGACGTAATTGTCACCCTGTGATTTAAGCCTTGTTGTCGCTCTTAATAACATTAACGTGTTTCAGTAATGTGTGTTTTGTAATTAAATAAGATATGTGCCCGAGTGCACATGATTAATAAACCTTGGGCGAGTAGTGCAGCTAAGTTATAGTGCAGCTAGGAAAACTCGTCTTGACTTTGATCATAGTACATTCTCTTTCCGATCTGGATTCGCTGTATGCGATGAGGTTGGTCGTGAACCGAAGCATCTTAGTCAGTTCTTAAATCGTTATGTGGTTCTGTAAGGTCTCGACTTGAATGTAGTACGTTCTCTTTCCGATCTGGATTCGCTGTATGCGATGAGGTTGGTCGTGAACCGAAGCATCTCAGTCAACTTTTAAATCATTGTTGTTTGATTCTGTTAAACATTCCAGATTTGTCATATTTCCTTAAAGACTCAATCTCTTGGAGTCTCTTTTCGAGTCGATTTCTGTGAAGATGAAGTCTTCCAGAATCTTCTCTCATGCATACCTTTGTTGTTATTCCGTGAAAGTGTCGGGTTATGTATCGTCCCTTCGGTTATTATTCGAGGGACAATGATAGTAAACGGTTACGATCACTCGAACCACTCTGCTTTTTACCCTTGCTAGTCTATTCAAGTAGACTAACCCACGAACTTTGTTCTCCGCATGTGGGCTGGTGTCATCCGTTCGATTCGACACATCAGATGGAGTATAGATGAGAAGACTAGAAGGACTATGGAGTCGACGGTGGTTTTTTCGACGTTTTAATAATTTCTTTTAACCAGGTTGAGATCCTTGGGCAGGTGATCATTACGATCACAACCTTTCTGTATTATCTTTTAAAAGTTTTCCGTTGTGCCTTGTTTAAGATTTCCGTTGTAATTTATTTAAAATCTGTGTTTGTCCTATTCGGGATTGGGATGTAATCCCGGGACTCGTGTTTTATGTAAATAAGGTTATCATTTTGTATCATTGTATTTAATGATTTGTATTTAAACGGTAAAGCCTTGGGTGATCTCGGTAAGGAACACTGGGGTCACTGACGGTAATACCTTTCCAAAAGGGTTAAGTTTTGGGGGTGTTACAGTTGTGGTATAAGAGCCGAAAGTTTTAAACGGGTTTGGGATTTCATGAACCATTTACTCGTTTTTGAAAATGTTTTCAAACGGCTCTTGTGGACTCACTGGCGGCACCAGTACCGGCACCGGCACCGCTCAGGTGGCTGGGTGGCTTGGTTGCTGGGGTAGCTAGGCTTGGGAGTGTTACAGATCCGGTTTGAAATATTTTCACTCGTTTGAAATAAGTTTCGAAGGCTCTGAATTTTCAAATGGAAATTTTAACCGTTCATAGTCGTGCCGTTTCTTAAGTCTGATGTCGAAGTTCACTTCGATATCTAGAAAGACTAAACTCCCTTCGCGTCAACCGTAGAGTATGTGTGCATTCAGTTCTTTCTAAAAGACTCGGAAGAAGCCGAGGTGGTTTCGCCATCCCCAGTAAGGCTTGAATTCCTAGTTCCCTCGTTATGATTTGAGGTTGTAGAACCTAGTATCTTGGTGAGAGTTTATCAGCTGATAGTCGATGATGTCCTGGTTAAGGATATTAAGTTCAGATGTTAAGGTTGTTAGTGAGGCGAAATCCTCATTGGTTTAATTGCAAGTTTCGGGGTCGAAACTTTTCTTAAGGGGGTAGTAATGTAATATCCCTAAATTTTTAGTAATGATATTTGGGTATTTTTCTCAACCTTCGTTTAATAATTATTTCACTTTCAGTGAAGTTCGGATTTTCTGAAATATCCATGATCTCCGTATTAATTCCTTGAGTGGTATAAAATACATTGAATGTATTTTCGGGACTTGGAATATTTTTTTGGATACAAACAGATAATTTCCGGGGTTAAATGCCCATTTCCATTTTTTATATTCTTCAACCCCGCCACTATTGCCTTTCCCCGACACATTTCTCGAGCCCTCCCCGGCATAGCTTTCTCGAGCCCTCCCCGGCATAGCTTTCTCGAGCCCTTCTGCCTATGATGGATTGTCGGGACATTGTGGCCATTTAAGACCGAGCTCCCCCTCGTCTTTCTCTCCTTCTCTCGTTGATTTGCTCACCGGAGTCGTCAAGAGGTCGCGCCGATCGTTGATGTGGAGCTGTCCGAGCTGCTGTTGTGCCGCGTTGTCGTTGCTGTGCCGCTGCTGCCTCCGATCTCCTTCCTTCCGCGCGACCGGTGCCTCCATCTGTTGCTGCTCTTGCCGGCGACGGAGAGGTAGTCCAGGCGGCGACGAGGCTAGCCCCGGATTTGCATCGCTGCTGTCGTGGAGCCGTGAGCTGCCGCGTGCGGCCGTTGCTCCGCCGTAAGCCGCTACAGCTCCTCCCCGGCAAGAAGACCATCGCCGGCGTGGTTGTTGCTCCGTTGTGCGTTGTGGTGTGTTGTTGGGCTGTTGTTGTTGTTGCAGTCGGGAAGAAGGCAGGGTAAGATGGGTTGAAGAAGGAGGAATAGTGAAGGTGGGCCCCATCCCTTGTTTAATTTTGTGTTGGGCCGTAAGCCCAATTCAATTCCAGTCCAGATTTAACCCGAGATCGATCGAGCGGTATAATTTCGATCCCTTTTATCCGTATTTTTTTTAGGAAAATTCAATCAATATTCTTATGATTTAAAATCATAAAAATTTATTGGATTTAATTCCTTAAATTTGTCCAGTCAAAGTAATTGATATTAATTAATATGTCATATGCCGGATCGCGTGTGGACCCGTAATCTGTCGGAGCTATACCCGTGTCGAGCCCGGATTCCCGTCGTCATTAGGCTTTTCTGCGGACTAAGGCAAGTGGCGGTTCGCTCTTGCTCATCGTTCCATATTTACATTAATTATCAGCTGTTTATCTGAGTAATTAATTTGGAATGATTATCTGTGTTTATCTGGAAAATGTTTTATAAACTATTTTGGAAAATCATATAATAGGTTGTATATCTGCTAGAACGACGCTATTATCTGTGATCGCCTTCCAGGCATTTATGTGGATTAATAGGAAAACTAATCCAAGTAAGGATTAGCTGTTTCTATTATCTCTATGTTTAAGTTGTTTGCCTGGATGACTTTAATGTGAATAGTTGATGTGTTAGACTGTTTAGTTAACACGAGTGTTTGTAAAAACGCTAATCCAAGTAAGGATTAGTCGTTTCTTTATAACTTAATGTGCGTAGGAACGCTAATCCAAGTAAGGATTAGTCGTTTCTTTATAATTTAATATTCGTGGGAACGCTTATCCATATGTAAGGATTTGTCGTTTCTTTAAATCATAATATTTCTCGGATTATTCCGAATAATTTAAGGGTCATGACCTATGCTTCTTATCCACATGTAAGGATCTGAAGTGTTTTAAGTGCCTTGCAAGCGCCGTTGGATGAGCTTAATTACAGTCCTGTGTTTTAAGCACTTAGCTAGTGCATTGGGGTGGACGTAACTGTCACCCTGTAAAATAAACTGTAAGCGCTATGGCAGTGCAAATCAGGGTGAACGTAAGATCACCCGGTGTCATCATAACTTCCGTGTTCTCGGAATATTCTTAAAAGCCTCAACACTGTGTGTGTGTTGTAATTTAATAAGATAAGTGCAGTTAAGCACATAATTAAACTGTAAGCACTGTATAGTGCAATCAGGGTGAACGTAAGGTCACCCGGTGTATTAATAACGCCGTTGTTACTCGGCATAATGATGTTAAGTCCCGCGTGTGTGTTGTGTGTGTTTTAATTTGGGTTGACGTAATTGTCACCCTGTGATTTAAGCCTTGTTGTCGCTCTTAATAACATTAACGTGTTTCAGTAATGTGTGTTTTGTAATTAAATAAGATATGTGCCCGAGTGCACATGATTAATAAACCTTGGGCGAGTAGTGCAGCTAAGTTATAGTGCAGCTAGGAAAACTCGTCTTGACTTTGATCATAGTACGTTCTCTTTCCGATCTGGATTCGCTGTATGCGATGAGGTTGGTCGTGAACCGAAGCATCTTAGTCAGTTCTTAAATCGTTATGTGGTTCTGTAAGGTCTCTACTTGAATGTAGTACGTTCTCTTTCCGATCTGGATTCGCTGTATGCGATGAGGTTGGTCGTGAACCGAAGCATCTCAGTCAACTTTTAAATCATTGTTGTTTGATTCTGTTAAACATTCTAGATTTGTCATATTTCCTTAAAGACTCAATCTCTTGGAGTCTCTTTTCGAGTCAATTTCTGTGAAGATGAAGTCTTCCAGAATCTTCTCTCATGCATACATTTGTTGTTATTCCGTGAAAGTGCCGGGTTATGTATCGTCCCTTCGGTTATTATTCGAGGGACAATGATAGTAAACGGTTACGATCACTCGAACCACTCTGCTTTTTACCCTTGCTAGTCTATTCAAGTAGACTAACCCACGAACTTTGTTCTCCGCATATGGGCTGGTGTCATCCGTTCGATTCGGCACATCAGATGGAGTGTAGATGAGAAGACTAGAAGGACTATGGAGTCGACGGTGGTTTTTCCGACGTTTTAATAATTTCTTTTAACCAGGTTGAGATCCTTGGGCAGGTGATCATTACGATCACAACCTTTTTTGTATTATCTTTTAAAAGTTTTCCGTTGTGCCTTGTTTAAGATTTCCGTTGTAATTTATTTAAACTCTGTGTTTGTCCTATTCGGGATTGGGATGTAATCCCGGGACTCGTGTTTTATGTAAATAAGGTTATCATTTTGTATCATTGTATTTAATGATTTGTATTTAAACGGTAAAGCCTTGGGTGATCTCGGTAAGGAACATTGGGGTCACTGGCGGTAATACCTTTCCAAAAGGGTTAAGTTTTGGGGGTGTTACAATGTTAGAGCCTGATTAATGGAAAGATTTTGGGTTAAGAGATGGCATAAGGGCCAAATTTAATTAAGGTAAATAATGAAATAGATGAGGTGCATATGTAAGGAGTAAGTCGATATGACAATTGGGGGTACTAAGTTAGGTCATAAGTGATATGACCCAGTCCTCCATGTCAGCTACAGAGGAGGAAGACGCCATGCGACTTCCACCTACGGGTCCGATCACCCGTTCCAGAGCGAAGAGTGTCCAAGCAGCGACACAATCCTTGGTGACCAGACTTGTAGCCAGTCACGACCAGATCACTATCACGCTCAAGCTTCTGTGTCTCATCAGCTTAGCCGTGACCGACTCCTCTACAGTTATACCCAGTTCGATCGAGACATTACTTGTTTAGTACGTTATATAAATATTATTTCTATTTTTAGTAGCTGTTATTTCTGGGTGGTTTCTATTTATGTTAAATGGGCTGCCAGATTTAGTAACTAGAGTGTCTGGCCCATTAGGCCCACTCTCTAGTATAAATAGGTACTCTTGTCTTCCTTTTTCAGTTACGTCGAAATAGAGCTTTGCTTTCCAGTCGAGTAATCTCCTGAAAACCCGGGCCCTGACGTCACAAAATTAACGCGTTCCTAGTCGAACTATCCCAGCGCGTTAATTCGGTTACACACTATCCAGTTACTATCCGTAATCCCGCAACAAGAACTAACCCTAGTTCTTGCCCCCCTCCAAACCCTAGTTCAAGGCTGCCTCCATCCCACTTTCCCCCTCACAGCCGCCGATCACCACCACTACATCTCACCCTTCCGCTGCCGATCGCTTCCCCCTGCTTCCGCCGCTCGCCGTCCCTGCTTCCGCTGTGTCTCCACCCATCCGCGGCACTCCCACACTGCAGTCCGTCCAACCCCATATTCAGCCCCCTTCCGAAGAGTATTCGCCCCAATATGCATTCAAGCGATCCTTGACAACGATTTATGGTCTTTCCATCGGACAAGGTCACATCAACTGGCATTAGAGCCTTCGAATCGCGTAAGTCGTTCCAACTCTTCATTCAATCACTCCTTCGCTTCCGTAAATCAATTCTTGCATCAAAAAAAAAAACCTAGATCTTGTTCTAGGAACCAATTTTTTTTTCATGCACTCTAAATCTGAAAAACAATTACAAAAACCCTAGGTTTGGTGTTTGAGACATTCAACCATCATCACAAAACCCACAAAAAAACAAAAAAAATTTCTTTCCTCTGCATAGCCGAACCACTCACAGAATTTTCTGCACTTTCATGTGTTTATGCTTGGTTTGTGATTGTGTTGGTTGAAGACTTGCTTGCATATAGGCTTAGATAGTTCGTTGCGACTTCGTTTGCCTTATTTGTGCCACAAATCTACATCTTCGCAATCTCCTTCCTCTCCCACTTGAATCACTGCACCCAGATTTTTTTTTCTTCTCTTTTTCGCTGCACTGCATCTGTTGTCCGTGATTTCTGTTGTTCGTGTGCTGCTGAATTTTTCTGTGTTCAGTTTGCTGCACTTTTCTGAACTTCTGTTGTAGCAAACAACCCCAGAAAAAAAAAATCTGGGTTGTTCGCAGATTATACAAAAACAAAAATCGAGACCATAAAAGCCAAAATAAGGCAAGTGCGTCTCTACGCAACACGAAAGGAGAACCCAGTCTTGATTCCGGCACCTTCAAATTCCATCGACGCAAGTGATTCATTTACCGTCTTCTCTATCTCTCACCGTCTGGGTTGCATATCTTGGTTGACTGTGTTGTGATTACTTATGTGCTTATATCCTTGCATATCTACTTTCGACATTTTCTTTGCTGAGCATTGCCTTGATTTTGTTGATTGTTGTGTGAGTTGCCTTAAGCCTGCTCGTAACCGCCCACACGGCCAACCAGATTAGTTTATCGAGTGATTGCTTGTTGAGTTCGGTTCTGCTTACCTATTTGTTGATTCTCTGTTGCGGTTGTTGTTCGCTTTGATTCTATGGTTTGCCATTTCTTGCTGTCAGGTACCATGTCAGCAGGTGATACAACCCATGAGACAGGCGCAAAGACTGCTGAACAACAAACGCTCCGAGAGCTGCTTACTAGAGACAAAGCAAGAGACGCACAATTCGTTGAACTTCATCAGAAGTATGAAGAAATCTTAGCTCGTCAGCAACCGGTTCCGGTCACTATGCTAGCTTCTGCTCAGGATCAACCACAGGAAAATGAGTTGAGCGCCTTAGCCCTGGAAAAGGCAAAGGGTAAAGCTGTGATGCTACCCTCTACATCGGAACCAGGTCAGCTGAAACACCTGGCTTCGCAACGAGACATCACTGTAGTTCCGCAGCGTGGTCGACAATGACGGCCTGCACAAGTAGTGATCCGGGAAGAGAACACTGCAGCTGTAGAGGCCGATGATGAGAGTTCCCAAGAGGAGCGTGAGGACGATCAGGTTCATTCCAGTGGTAGACATAGGCAAGGCCGCTCACCGACATTACAGCCTACTACCGGTTGTCCCCATAACCAGCCGTCTGGTTCACATCTGCAGTAGAGACAGTGTCAGTGTCAGCGTCAACGACCAAACAGTTCTGTGCCGTTTGATATTGATACTTTCCAGGATCATCAGAGTGCTCGCACTCCTCTTTATTCTAATAAGGAGGATCAGTTTGATGAGTACGACCTTGAGGAGGATGAGGGTCAGTTTGGATATGCTGACGGTTTTCATCCGCCTCTCCAGGATCCCCCTGAGCTTCAACACCAACGTACCAACTATGTGCCGCCTCATTTGCTGCCTCAGAATCAGGAGGCCTATTGGCACGCTGTCCAGCCTGGGCACCACCAGCAAGCTCACCATCCTCAGCGCCCCGCTGCCGGACGACAGCGTCTGTGCCAACCTGCCCGCTTTCCTCCCCAGTATGGCGCTCGTCATGTCGAGCCATTGGCGGACCCTCCAGCTCGGTTTCACGACCGCCAGGCCCAAACACATGTCCAACGCCGAGACGTGAAGGTAAAAATCAAAAACTTCTATGGCTTATATGATCCTTCTGTCTTTCTTGAGTGGGTGCAGAACACAGAGCACGTCCTGCGTCATTTGACTATCCCTGAGTATGAAAAGGTAGATCTTGTGACTCTACATTTTGAGGGAGCTGCACAGACATGGTGGCAACGTATTACGCAATAGCATTACCGGATGGGTTGGGCACCCATTACTGAGTGTCATTAGCTCGTGTACATCATGACTCGGAAGTATGTGTCCTCCACTTACAAGGAGCAGATGCAGATTGAGATCGCTCGTGCGCGGCAGGGCACAGATTCGCCTCAGGAGTTCTTCGCTCGCCTCGAGGACATGTACTTCAGGGCTGGCGTTAGTGTTGCTTCGGGCACCTTGCGCACGAGGTTCATCACTTGGCTTAACCAACCTATCCAGGATCAGGTTGATGTCCTCCCAATTCAGGACCTCAACAATGTCGTGCACACTGCGCAAAAGTTCTACCTCCAGCAACAGCGCCAGAGGCAGAGACCATGGCCGTCCACGACACCTTCCAGGTATGGTTCTCGACCCTTTTCTTTGGTTTCAGGCACTGACTCTACTCCTACATCTAGTGCACATAGACAGGATCGGAGAAGCACAGGTACTGCATCTACTACAGTGCCGCCGAGAACAGCCCCGTCTGTTCTTGTTTGCCGCCCGCAGCCGCCAATTACAGAGGCCACTCTTGCTGACAGAGTGCGCGATGTGGAATGTTTCTGGTGTGGAGGATGAGGACATTACCAGATGAATTGTCCCAATGCGAAGAAGGTCCTCTTCTCCACCCAATCTGCAGGTTATGAGAGTTACGACGACGACGAAGATGACGACGTCGAGGCAGCACCTACAGTTGTCTATACAGCCGATGCTGATGGCTGTGTGGTCCACACTTCTGACCACCATGACGACCAGACCTACCATTTTGCCTTGGTCACACGATGCGTTCTGAGCGTCAAGGAGGGTGACCTGGCTGAGCAGAGGGAGAATTTGTTTCACGCTCGATGCCGCCTTCAGAATGCATCACTGAGCGTGATCATTGATGGGGGTTCATGCTGCAACATCATCAACGAGAGGGTTGTCTGCCACTTCAACCTTCCAACGACTCCACACCCCACTCCCTATGGTCTACAATGGATTTCAGATGGTTCAGGTAACAAAGTATCACAACAGTGTCTTTTTTCCTTTTCTATTGGTCCTTATAGCGATACTGTGCTTTGTGATGTTACTGACATGGACGCTACCCATTTGCTTCTGGGCCGTCCATGGTTATATGATCGTCGCGTGCTTCACGATGGGTATTTGAACACTTACATGTTCAATTACCACGGGAAGCGCGTGACTCTCTTACCCATGAGTCCGCAGGAAATATTACAGGACCAGGCAGAGCGCCAACGCCAGAAGGCACTGGAGGATGCCAGAGCTCCGCCTGCAATGGCACCACCCGGGGAGAATGCCAGACGACAACTCTGCCGAGTCAACGACCGAGTTGTGGCCACAAACGGAAACTCGGCCACCAACTCGACCGCGTTGTGGCCCGAGTCAGCGCACTAGCCAGAAACTCGGCCACAAACTCGGCCGAGTTCTAGGCCGGGTCAGGGCACCAGCCGCCAACTCGGCCAGCAACTCGACCGAGTTGTTGACCGAGTCAGGGGCTGCTCTGGCAACTCGGCCGAGTCCCTCCCTCTTCCTGCGTCGTCGCCTTCTGCGTCTTCTGGAGGGTCTTCTGCATCGTCAGGTAAGCATTCTACCCCTGGAATTACTTTGCGTTTACCCTCTATAGGTTCGGGTGGATTCCCGTCTTCGTCAGCTGCTTCTGCGTCTACCTTACGAGGCACCTGTGAAATCAGAGTTCTTCTGGCACATCACAGGGACCTCACACCGGCACTTCAAGGCAAGTCTGCTTGTTTCCTTCTTATTCCTCGCCTTTGTGCCACTACTACGGTAGAGCCCGCACTACCGCCTGCTATTTTGTCTGTTTTGCAGGACTTTGAGGATATCATGCCTGACGAGCTTTCGCCAGGTCTGCCTCCAGTGCGTGGTATTGAGCACCAGATAGACTTCATTCCCGGTGCTTCTCTGTCGAACCGCGCTGCCTACAGAGCTTCTCCTGAGGAAACGAAGGAGTTACAACGACAGATCCAAGATCTTTTGGACAAAGGTGTGGTGCGGGAAAGCTTGAGTCCCTGTGCCGTTCCTGTGATTCTGGTGCCGAAGAAGGATGGGACTTGGAGGATGTGTGTGGACTGCCGCGCCATCAACCAGATCACCATCAAGTACATACACCCATTCCGCGCCTCGATGATATGCTGGACGAGCTGCATGGTGCCACCCTGTTTTCTAAGATTGATCTTCGGAGTGGCTATCACCAGATTCGTATGAAGGAGGGCGATGAATGGAAGACAGCTTTTAAGACCAAGTATGGTCTCTACGAGTGGCTAGTCATGCCATTTGGATTGACCAATGCTCCATCGACGTTCATGCGACTCATGAACCATGTGCTACGGTCTTTTTTGGGGAAGTTTGTCGTTGTCTACTTTGATGATATACTTATCTTTTCTCGTAGTTTGTCTGCACATATTGACCATCTTAGACAGGTATTAGACTGCTTGAGGAAGGAGAGCTTGTATGTCAACAAAGGTAAGTGCGTTTTCTGCTCTGCATCTACAAATTTCCTTGGCTTTATTGTTTCCAGGGATGGCTTACGTGTGGATGACGAGAAGATACGCGCCATCAAGGAGTGGCCTACTCCGACTACCCCTACCCAGGTCTGTTCGTTCTTAGGACTGGCCAGCTTTTACAGGAGGTTCGTCTGCGACTTCAGCACCATCGCCGCCCCTCTGCACGAGCTGACCAAGAAGGCGGCATCCATCACATGGCTTCCGCGACATGATGCTGCTTTTGTCGCCCTGAAGGATTCCCTATGCAGCGCGCCTTTGCTGCAGTTGCATGACTTTACTCGTCGGTTCGAGGTGGAGTGTGACGCTTCCGACTACGGCATCGGAGGGGTCCTGCTGCAGGAGAGGCCTCCGATCGCCTACTTTTCAGAGAAGCTATCGGGTGCTCAGCTGAACTACCCGACGTATGACAAGGAATTGTACGCGATGATCCGGGTTCTGAAGACTTGGCAGCACTATCTCTGGCCGAGTGAGTTTGTCATACACTCCGACCATGCTGCCCTGGCCTATCTGACGAGCCAGACGACCCTCAACCGCAGGCATGCTAGGTGGGTCGAGTTCATGGAGACCTTTCCGTACCTGATCATGCACAAGAAAGGTAAGGAGAATGTGGTTGCCGATGCCCTTTCTCACAGGTACGTCCTCATCACTCATCTCCAGTCTCGTTTACTTGGTTTTGCTTTGCTCAAAGATTTGTATGCTGATGATGTTTTCTTTAAGGATATCTTTGAGCAATGTAAAATCAGCAGAAAGCATGACACGTATTTCCTGGATGACGGGTATCTGTACAAGGCTGGGAAACTATGTATTCCTATGTCTTCTGTCAGGCACTTGTTGCTCCAGGAAGCACATGACAGTCGTGGCCATTTTGGGGTGTCTAAAACGCTTGCAGCACTTCGGGAACACTTTTTCTGGCCAAAGATGGCCCAATGTGTTACCAGGTATTGCAAGAGTTGTGTGACATGCCACAAGGCTAAGGCACGCTTGAGTCGACATGGTCTCTACACGCCCCTTCCCATTCCTGCAGCCCCGTGGGAAGATCTTTCCATGGATTTTATCATAGGGTTGCCTATGTCTCGGCGTGGTAGAGATTGCATTTTTGTAGTGGTCGACAGGTTCTCTAAGATGGCACACTTTATTGCCTGCAAGAACACCAACAATGCTACAGATATCGCTGGATTATTTTTTGAGCATGTGGTGCTCTTGCATGGGGTCCCTAAAACTATCGTTAGTGATAGGGATACCAAATTTGTTGGCCATTTCTGGAGAACCTTATGGGGGAAGCTATGCACCAAGCTTTTATTTTCTACTAGATATCACCCTCAGACGGATGGTCAGACGGAGGTGACCAACCGTACCTTGGGAGCCGTCCTTCTGACGGTTCTCAAGGCGAACCCACAAAGGTGGGAGGATTTACTTGCTACAGTTGAGTTTTCCTATAACAGGTCCAGGCACTCCGCGACGAAGCTGACCCCTTTCGAGGTCATCTATGGAAGGAATCCGTTGACGCCGCTGGACATGACGCCATACCCGCTGCAGGATCAGGAGAACATTGATGCTGGCAAGTTGGCTGAGCACATTTAGGAGCTACACAAGAGGACACGCACACAGCTGGAGCGGCGTGCACTACAGTACTCAACCCAAAAGAACAAGGGCAGGTGACGATTGATCTTCGCCCCGGGCGACTTGGTTTGGCTTCACTTGCGGAAGGAGTGATTCCCTTCCGTCCGCAAGTCTAAGCTCGACCAACGGGGTGATGGTCCATTCAAAGTCGTCAAGGCCATTGGCGGCAACGCCTATCAACTCGAGCTCCCAGACAAGTATGGGGTGCATCTGACGTTCAACGTCGCTGACTTAGCGCCATATGTTGAGCATGCGTATGATGAGGGTGAAGCGGGGACGCTTCACACTCAAGTGGGGAGGGTGATGTGACCCAGTCCTCCATGTGAGATATAGAGGAGGAAGATGCCATGCGACTTCCACCTACGGGTCCGATCACCCGTTCCAGAGCGAAGAGTGTCCAAGCAGCGACACAATCCCTAGTGACCAGACTTGTAGCCAGTCACGGCCAGATCAATACAGCGCCCGAGCTTCTGTGTCTTGTCAGCTTAGCCGTGACTGACTCATCTACAGTTATACCCAGTTCGATCGAGACATTACTTGTTTAGTACGTTATATAAACATTATTTCTATTTTTAGTAGCTGCTATTTCTGGGTGGTTTCCATTTATGTTAAATGGGCCGCCAAATTTAGTAACTAGAGAGTCTGGCCCACTCTCTAGTATAAATAGGTACTCTTGTCTTCCTTTTTCAGTTACGTCGAAATAGAGCTTTGCTTTCCAGTCGAGTAATCTCTTGAAAAACCGGGCCCTGACGTCACAAAATTAACGCGTTCCTAGTCGAACTATCCTGGCGCGTTAATTCGGTTACACACTATCCAGTTACTATCCGTAATCCCGCGACAAGAACTAACCCTAGTTGTTGCCCCCTCCAAACCCTAGTTCACGGCTGCCTCCATCCCACTTTCCCCCTCACAGCCGCCGATCACCACCACCATATCTCACCCTTCCTCCGCCGATCGCTTCCCCTTGCTTACGCCGCTCTCCGTCCCTGCTTCCGCTATGTCTCTACCCATCCGCTGCACTCCCACACTGCAGTCCGTCCAACCCCATATTCAGCCCCCTTCCAAAGAGTGTTTGCCCCAATACTCATTCAAGCGATCCTTGACAACGATTTGTGGTCTTTCCATCGGACAAGGTCACATCAATAAGGAAGATAAGGTATGACCTTTGAGACTCGTTTATAAAGAGAAAAGTTGAAAGAAAAGGTGTGTTCTCAAGCTTAAGGTGTATTAAGATCGTGTGATGATTTTGGAGACTATGATTTTACGGTAGTTTGCACATGAGATAATATATGGAAGCGAGACATATGATGGATGTCATGGCCGAGGAAACAGATCGACTTTCCTAGGATTAATTTTTGAGTATGAAATAATTGAGGATACTAAACTCAAGTAGAGAGGTTAATGTGGAAATCGATCCTTCTAACTTGGTAGTGTTAGTTTCAGGGTCGAAGTGTTAGTTTCGGGGTCGAAACTATTTTTAAGGGGGTAGTAATGTAATAACCCTCAATTTTAGTAGGGGTATTTGTGTAATTTTCAAACTTTCATTTTGTAAGCAAGACGTGTTAGGCAATTTCTATAACCTCTGTAGGAACCATTTGAACGTGTTGATATATGTTTAATAAAGACATATGGGTCTTAAATTATTTAAGGAAGGTTAAGGAAATCTAAAACCAAAGATTTAGCATAACCGCGATCAAGACCCGCGAGCAAAGTCGGGGAACCGCGAGCACGGCAGTTTCGCGACCGCGGTTTTGAAACCGTGGGCGCGGTTTTGCCCAGGAGCAAACCACGATCGTGGATCTGAAACTGCGACCGCGGAAAACTCGGATCCGTCATTCTCAGATTTCCAGAAGGTCGACGTTTGGCTTTTCTCCCTCGTGCCCGTTCGGCGAGAGCTGGAGCGTTTGGCTTTCCTTTGGTGTGGAGTTTAGGGCTCAATCCCAGCCTATAAATAGAGCTCGGATCTAGCTTCTCCACCATCCTCAAGTTCCATCTCTTTCTCTCGATAAGTTTGTGTTCATCGCCGGAGTCGTCGTCGCCGGAGCTGAAGTAGTCGTCGTGGGAAGTCCTTGGAGTGGTGGTGGTGCGCAGTGGTTCAGAAGCGAAGTACGAAGCCTCGTCGTTGTTGGTATGACCTTGAAAGCTCGATTAAGCTCGCTTCGGGATGGAGTTTCGCGACTGTGGCTCATCCACCGCGACCGCGGCCGGGCTGAGACCCGCGACCCAGGCTGGGCGCAAAACCGCGGGCGTAGTTTTGTCCAGCAAGGCCGCGATCGCGGCTATGCCATCCGCGACCGCGGCACTGGCCTTTTTCCTTCGTCTTTTCGTATCGTATCTAATTTAGGGTTTTGTCTTAAAACTCGTCGTCGTAGGAAACTGTGCTCAAGTGCAAGTTTCCAGATCTCGGAACCCGATCTCTCATTCGTCTAGCTAAGGCAAGTGGCGGTTCGCTCTTGCTCATTATTCCATGTTTCCATTGATTATCATCTATTTAATTGTTTAATTAAGTTGGAATAAAGTTGTTTTTTTGTGTTTGGGAACAGATTTGATAAAATGTTGTGTTAAAAATATTAATTTATAATAGGATGTATATATTGCTAGAAACAACGCTATTATATATAACTCTATATGATATTATCATAAAGTGATGAATGGATCTTGGTGTGAATTTATACGTGGACTTACATGCTTAGTTAGCACGAGTATTCGTAGGAATGCTATGTACCTTACGAGGTCTAGTCAATTCTTTATAACTTTGTGTTAGGAAGATAAATGCCCTAACACTTTCTGGTCATGACCTACCCCTATCCGAATATAGGTGGTGGTGCACTTAGCTAGTGCCAAAATTCGGGATTCGTCCCATGTTATATATCTCATTGCGAGATTGTTATGGATTAAAAGCTTCAACGTGAATGTACGTTTTGAAAGTAATAAAGATAAGTGCTTTTACGCACATAACTAATATACCCTCGGGCGAGGAGTACAACGTGGAAACCACCCGGACTCTTGTTAGAGTAAGTCTTCTTTTCAATATGGATTCGCATTGCGCGGTGAGGTTGGTCGTGGACCCAAATAATCAAGGTCGTATTTTAAACTTATGTGAAAACTTAACGTTCCCAAACAATTTCATATGTTTCCTATACGACTCAATTTCGTTGGAGTCTCCTCTTCATTACATACCTTCTTCTATCATTCCGTGAAAGTTCCGGGTTATGTATCGTTCCGTCGGTTATTATTCGAGGGACAATGATAGTAAACGGTTACGATCACTTGAACCATTCTGTTTTCACCCTTGCATAGTCTTTCATTAGACTAACCAACCGGGTTTTATTCCTTGCATGGTTAGCTGGTGTCATCCGTCCTATACGGCACATCAGAGGTTGGTCCCCGACGATTGAAGTAACCAATTGAAGAGAAGGCTTGCAGTTGAAGTTTGCGTTTTAAGAAGTAATATTTCCAAGGCGTGTATGTTTAATTTGAAATAATTGTAATACATAGTCATGTAATTAGGACTACTTTAAAAGAGTCTTCCGCTGTAATTTAAAAGTCTTCCGCTGTCATTATACTTTGTTGTAAACCGTCCTTCTCATTTTACGAGAGGAATCTTAATAAAAGGTTGAGTTTTATTCATTTAAAAATGTATTCCGCCGATTGTCCTTTTGTTATTTAATATTTATGTATTTATTTAAGCTTAATTGTTCTGATTAAAGCCTGGGGTGACTTTGAACATTAACGTCTGAGGTCACTGGCGTGTGGCACTACCGACATAAGTCGGGGGTGTTACATCGAGCCCATTAGGTACAACAGATAACCTGACGTGATCTTCTCATCATCTATCTCTGTGGTCAAGCAATGATTTTTCAGGTTGTCTGCAGTGAGCCCACGTGTAGCCATATTGGGTGTCAAGGAAAAGAACTCCATTGCCCTCAGCGCTTGTTCATTGTACAAATCATGTTTGCCCTTGTTGCGATCCTGGAGAGGAAGTCCCATTCCGACCCCATCAATCTTGTGGCCCAAAATCATGTAGACATCCAGGAGAGTGATCGTCATCTCTCCAAATGGCATATGAAATGAATTGGTCTCCGGCTGCCATCGCTCCATAAATGCACAAATCAAAGGTTGATCTACACAAGTGTAGATCATGTCATGCAAATGTGTGATGTAGCTGTTTCAGGCAAGATGGCACCATGGAGAGTGATCGTCTAGCCTCCATTTCTTTAGATGCTCATGTCTGTGTTGAAACATGAGAGTTTCTCGCTCCTATAAAAAGAACATGTTAGATATAAAAATAAATAGGGAAATAATTTAATAACAGCATCAAGTTTTGATAACTTACGATGCCCTGATAAATGAAGTATGCTGTATGGACTGTGAAGCTAAACAACAAATATGGGTTCTGTAAACCTCTCGCTACAAGTCCTACCAACTTCAGATCTATGGCATCCCGACCTCCAGTCTGTCTATGTTGTCTACTCTGCTACTTAGGTTGTCTACCCTGCCTAGGCTGTGTAGAAGCAGGCGGTTCCCCCGCCGGTTCCTCAAAGCTAGGTTGTTGAGCGGGCCAAATACCTTGTCCACTCATATCTCCTGGCCACATGGGCCAACCACTAGGTTGCTCAGGTGCAAGAGGTACATACCATGACGGATACTATAAAAGAAATTATTAGAAACAATATTAAATAACCGACATGTTATTCTCTAAGCATATGTATAGTTACTTACCACATCTGGGTTAACATTCTGGTATATGGGTGGATCTTTAAACGTTATGGTGTTCAGTGGCCGGTCTGCATATGCCGCTTCCTCCACCGGTTCATTTACTGTGCTTGGTCCCGCCCCGTCGCCTCTTTTTGATTTTTTCTTCGAAGGCTCCCTTCTTCGGTATACGATGGGCTCCTGATCTTGTTCTTGTCCCTCACGGACTGTGTTCCGCCTTTGATGGCGGGCAGATCTTGTCTCGTTATCCATTTGTAAAAGGAAAAAACAACACATTAGAATGAGCAAAAAACAATGAATTCTACATGTAGTGAATAGCCAATTCATATCATTGAACATATAACATCATCCATAGATCACAACACACATACATATAAAAGATAAATCAAGAATCACACAAATTGCAAGAACACAACACACACGATCTTGTTGATCTGTCCGTGACGGATCAACAACACCCGTCTGTTGGGCTTGGATTCTCCAAAGAAAAGATCAGACCCTCGATCGAGCCCAAGCCCATCGCCATTCGGAAGGTCAAACAATGAAAGCCCAGAAAAGCCGACAAGACTTCTCTGGTCGAGCGTCATCCGACAGGGTCGCGAAGATCCCGCCACGCATTTAATGCCTAGATCATGCAACGTCTACAACACTTAAACCACCACCATTACCAGCAATTTAATGGCGAAATCTTTGCCATTACGTCCAGCATAGAAGACAAAGATATCGAAGAAGCACAATGGTCACAAAGAGTAAATGGACTTACCATATTGGGACGACAAGGAAGATAAAAATTCAACTCTCATAACTACGCTAGGGACACGCTTTCTTACAGAGATAACTCACCAAAATAGCACTCTCGCGGCCCATCTAGCTCTAAAAACGGTTACCTACGTCTGACCCCTGCCGGTCGCCACTCACAAGTCACCGGTCGAGTCCCACTCGATCTCTGGTTTTATTACGATAAGTTGGATCACGATTCAATCCGATTCACGCGACATCTAATAAAATCGTCTTGTTATTACATATTTATTTCTTGTTTATCTATTATTTACTTGGTTTGGATTGTTTCCTATCGTCCAGTCGACTAGTTACCCCGTCTAAGGTGATTTAGGCCGTCCGATCTTTTCGTCCCAAAACAATTTGGCGCCCACCGTGGGGCAACTTGTCGATCACCTTTCCGGAATCTTCCAACCATGGCTATTGATCCTCCTACTGACAACCAAGAACTACGTCTCGAAGGCAAAACCCAAACCACAGAAAACCCAACCGAAAATCCTACTCCAACCCAGTTCCAAGAACTCTCTCAGAAAATGGCCGCCCTTCAAGAGGAACTAGCCCAGCAACGTCAGAAGACCGAAGCCCTAGCCACTTTGTCAACCCAATCCGAAGCCGAGATTGCGCAACTAACCCATGAGAACGAGTCTCTTAAGTCGCAGGTACACTCAGTGGTCTTAGGATCTAGGAACGCGCCTGCCCACGGCGGCGCCCGAACGCGCCTCGACATGGACAATATCGAGCCAACGCCTCCCAGCATACGACGTCCCGGACACGCTGAGGGTACATCTCGAACTCCTTTTGCTAGTCCATTTTCGACTAACCATGTCACATTTCGTACACCGATCGGGTCTGTTGGGGCCCAAATCGACGAAACACAGGTTGCCAGTCCGCCAGATGTCATGGCCCTTTTTCAGCAAACGCTCGACCGACACATGAAGGCGATCGAAGATCGTTTTAACAGGCTCCCAGGAGTCCCGCAACCGATCGAGAGGGAAGCGTCCGGCGGATTCGAAGAATCCCCGTTCATCGAAGAAATCGCAAGGGTCGAGATCCCCAAGAAGTTCCATCTCCCCAACATGGCGACATTCGACGGCACCACCGATCCAGATGACCATATCTCTCTCTATAAACAAAAACTAATGGCTGCATCTGTTTCAAGGGAGAGTCGCGAGGCTATCATGTGCAAAAGCTTTGGCACGACCCTCGCGGGCCCCGCACTAACTTGGTTTATGCGTTTGCCTCAGGGAGCGATCGCATCATTTGCGGATCTGGTCAACTCTTTTAAGAGCCAGTTCGCCAGCAGTCGGAAGCATGAGAAACAATCGAGTGACCTCTACCGAGTCACACAAAGATACAATGAACCTCTCCGAAATTATCTTAATAGGTACAACAAAGAGAAAGTGGGGATCCCCCAATGTGACGTCACAACGTCTATCGAAGCATTCCAACAAGGCCTGGTCAAAGACAGTAATCTCTACGACGAGATTACCAAGTATCCATGCAAAAGTTTCGAAGACGTTCAGGCCAAAACTATGGCCGAGGTAAGGCTGGAAGAAGACCGTGAGTCGCGTAAAGCCTCACGCGGACCCGATCCATCCGATCGCAAACATTCCTCCGACAATCGTCGAGACAGACGCTCACATCCCTATTCTCGTAATCGAAACGAATCAAATCAGGTAAATTCTCTCCAAGACAGGTCACAGGAATGGAGGGACGGTTCTGCGTTGCCTCCTAGGGTTCAGTCTTATAACTTCAACGTTTTCGTGTCGGAGCTCGTCAAGAGTTTCGACAAGTATGGAAAAGACGTAAGATGACCCCGAAAGAGTGACCGCCCGGACGTCAAGAAGGATATGAGTCGATGGTGTGAATTCCACGGTGACCATGGTCATTCGACCGACGAGTGCATCGCCCTGCGAAAAGAGGTCGCTAGGCTGCTCTCACAGGGGCTCCTATGCGATGTCATCTCGGAACGGGCAAAATCCACCATGGAACGCCGAGATCAGGTAAAACAGAACAAACCCCCATCTCATGTCCATACGAAAGTTGTCAATACCATTTCAGGCGGATCCGACATATGCGGGAACACATACTCCGCGGCTAAGCGACATGCCAAGGAAAGCAAAGGCGACAAGCCCGAGGCATCAGAACTCAAGCCAAGGAGGGCATCTAACCTTCCGACGGTCACATTCGACGAGTCCGACTCCGACGGGTCCGATAGTCACCATGACGGTCTGGTAATCTCTTTGTCCATTGGTAATTGCTTAATCCGGAGATTACTAATCGATACAGGGAGTTCGACAAACATCTTGACCCTCGATGCTCTCAAAGAAATGGGTCTGGCTAAGAATGATCTAGTCAAGAAGTCGACCCCACTGGTCGGGTTCAGCGGCGAGGTTAAGCACACGACTGGTGAAATCATTCTGACCACATACGCTGGAGGAATCAATCAATAGGTTAAATTCTTAGTCCTAGACTGTCCATCTCCCTATAATTGTATTCTTGGCAGGCCATGGATACACGCTATGAAGGCAGTACCTTCAACATATCATCCAGTCATCAAATTCCCCACCGAGTGGGGAGTCCAAGAAATCAAAGGAGATCAGAGGACCGCAAAGGAATGCTATGTCGCTTCCATGAAGAACGCGGTCGAACACAAGATCGCATAGCAACCACAGATCGGCGAAGGACCTAGTCGATACGTTGAACCAGAAATGGAGAAACTCGATGAGATCGCACTAGACCCTTCAAAGCCAAACCGAACGGTAAGGGTCGGGTCGGACCTGGACGACTCGACCAGACGACAACTTCTCAACTTTCTCAGGACCAATGCCGACTGTTTCGCATGGTCGCATGAGGATATGGTCGGGATATCTCCCAACATTATTACTCATCAATTAAATGTGGATCCATCTTATCCCCCTGTCAAGCAAAAACGCAGGAAATTCGCCCCCAAACGGAACAAAATAATCGACGACGAAGTCAAAAGCTTATTGGAAACCGGAAAAATCAGGGAGGTCCACTACCCTGAATGGCTAGCCAACGTGGTCGTGGTCCAGAAGAAGAACGGCAAATGGAGAGTCTGCATCGACTTCACAGACCTCAACAAGGCTTGTCCCAAGGACTCGTTTCCTCTGCCTCACATCGACGCCATGGTCGACGCCACAGCAGGACACGAAATGCTCACCTTCATGGACGCCTTCAGTGGCTACAATCAGATCCTTATGGATCCCGACGATCAAGAAAAAACAGCGTTCATCACCAGCCAAGGTATCTATTGCTACAAAGTAATGCCCTTTGGTCTGAAGAATGCAGGGGCTACATACCAACGATTGGTCAAGAAAATGTTCAAAGACCAAATCGGAGAAACGATGGAAGTCTATATTGACGACATGTTGGTCAAGTCCAAAAAGAAAGAAGATCACATAGACCACCTACACGGCAGCTTCGAGGTGCTCAAAAGGTACAACATAAAACTAAACCCTACTAAATGCTCTTTTGGAGTGTCGTCAGGGAAGTTCTTAGGATACATGGTGACACAAAGAGGAGTAGAGGCCAGCCCAGAGCAGATCAAAGCTCTCATCAACCTCCGATCCCCCCAATGTGTCAAAGACGTACATAAGCTCACAGGTCGGATAGCAGCTCTGAACAGATTCATCTCCAAATCATCCGACAAATGCAAACCCTTCCACGACGCGCTCAAGAAGAACAAGTCCTTTCAATGGACGGAGGAACATGAAGCAGCGTTCCAGAACCTCAAAGAGTACCTGGCCAGTCCCATGTTACTGGCCAAACCTAAAGGCGACGAGCCCTTATTTCTTTATCTTGCAGTATCAGAGTCGGCCGTAAGCGCTGTACTGGTCAGAGAGGAGGATGGCAAACAGTCGCCAATATACTACGTCAGTCGGACGCTATTATCAGCCGAAACGAGGTATTCGTCACTTGAAAAGCTCTTACTATCATTGGTAATGGCTTCAAATAAACTCAAACCATATTTTGAATCCCATACCATTACTGTTCGCACTAATCATCCCATGAGAGCTATCATGAGGAAACCCGAGTTCACAGGACGAATGACCAAATGGGCCATACACCTCAGTGGTTACGACATCGAATACGGGCCTAGGATGGCGATCAAGTCACAAGCCTTAGCCGACTTTGTGGTCGATTTTAGTCCGACCCTAGAGCAAGAAGCCACTAAAGAAGCGACACAGCTACTCACGACAGACGAGACAGGTACATGGGAGCTCCACATAGATGGGGTGTCGAACGCCAGAGGATCGGGGCTTGGGGTCGTACTGAAATCGCCACAGGGGGACAAGATAGCTCAAGCTGTCAGATGTGAGTAGGATGCGACCAACAACAAAGCTGAATACGAAGCACTCATATTCGGACTCATCCTGGCCCACGACCTAGGGGTCCGAGAGATCGAAGTCGTATGCGACTCCCTACTGGTCGTAAACCAGATACAAGGTTCGTACAACGCCAAGAATACCAGAATGGTAGCCTACCTGGAGGTAGCCGGGAAACTAATCGAACAATTCCAGACATTCAACATCCGACAGGTACCCAGGGACCTTAACTCCCAAGCTGACGCACTCGCCAATTTGGGATCCGTCCTAAACCCGAAAGAATTTCCACATATACCATTGGCCCACATCACGACGTCAGCCGTCCCGAGAACATCCGTCGAGTTAACAACATCACTTGAAGAACTCGTCGCCATGGAAATAGACGACCGACCCGAAGAGGACATCATCGACGCCGATGATGACTGGATGCTACCTTATATCAGGTGGTTAAAAGACGGCATTCTACCCGACGACAAGACAGAAGCAAAAAGGCTCAAGGTACAAGCACTATCTTACGATATCATTGACAATATCTTGTACAAAAGATATGTTACAGGATTACTCCTGTGATGCCTTAAGACTCTAGAAGTCGAACGTATCTTACAATCATTACACGAAGGAGAGTGTGGCAACCACACCGGCGGACGAAGCCTCTCAGGAAAAGCCCTCCAAAACGGGTACTATTGGCCAACAATGAACCAAGATGCCATGAAATACACCAAGAAGTGCGACGCTTGCCAGCGGCACGCACCCGTCCATCATCAGCCTTCAGAGCTCCTCCATCCGACCCTGACTCCATGGCCCTTCATGTGATGGGGAATGGACATCGTCGGAAAGCTTCCCCCGCGTCGGGTCAAAGAGTTTTCTTCCTTGCCATGACGGACTACTTCTCTAAATGGATCGAAGCCGAAGCCTACAGAGAGGTAAAAGATCAACACGTCATTTCATTCATAAAACGCAATATCTTGTGTAGATTTGGCGTCCCATCAGAAATCGTGTGCGACAACGGTTCCCAATTCATCAGTCATAAGACTCGAGCCTTCTGCGACCAATGGAATATCAAATTGGTCACATCCACACCTCGGTATCCGCAATCCAACGGACAAGCCGAATCCAGCAACAAGATCATTATCAACAACCTCAAGAAACGCCTCACGGGAGCTAAAGGCAAATGGGCAGACGAACTCCCACTTATTCTCTGGTCCGACAGGACTACTCCAAAGAATGCGACCGGGCAATCGCCTTTCTCTCTCGTCTATGGGAGCGAGGCAGTCATCCCGGCTGAGTTACTGGTTCCGACCGCTCGCTACAACCTTCAGACAAACGAACAAAATGATATCGAACTAGCACATAATCTCGACACAGTGGATGAAATCAGAGAGAAAGCTCGAATCAGGATGGTCAGGTTCCAACAACAAGTCGCAAGGAGTTACAATAAAAACGTCCGAATCAAGGTATTCAAGGTCGGAGACTGGGTCCTAAGGAAGACATTCCAGAACACCAAGAACCCATCCGACGAAAAGCTAGCACCACAATGGGAAGGACCTTACTTGATCACCGAAGTGGTCGGACAAGGAGCGTATCAGTTAGGAGACAAAGACGGACAACCAATCCCGAGGAGTTGGAACGCAGCACATCTCAAGCTATACCATTTCTGAACCGATAAGGTAAAAACATCACGCAAAACTCTATACATCGCATATACATTGCTGCCTATCGCATGCTATCATGTATACATTGCCATCTGTCGCACATATATCGCATGCTATCGCATATACATTGTCATCTGTCGCATACATATCGCATGCCATCGCATATACGTCGCTACTTTCTTTTACATGTCATCATCTGACACTAAGCGAGGATTTCCTCCTTACAAAAAATACAAATGCAAAACATCATTTACATTGGACCCCGTCGTCCGCAAATGGACCCAGTCGTCCGCAAATGGATCTTGTCATCTGCATATAGCGCTTACATTACACGATCGATCGGATTACGGGGAGATGACAACACAGGCACGTCGGCACACCGCCTGCCTTATACAAAACATAAGGTACAAACACCTTATTACATTCACGCAATTAAACATAAGGAACAAACACCTTATTATATATTGCTTACCTCCCTGGCATAATGTCATGACTAACACATACACAAACACGTCGCAGGCCTGCCCTACATACATACACACGGTGAAACCCCACTCGATGGAGCACACGGGTGAAACCGACATACACGATATACTAAACGTCATCGACGACTTCCTCGAAAGTTCGACGAACATGTACAAAACAAACTAGCATGCAATCCTACATGTAAAAACGCATTTGCATCAAAATAAAAAGCATTTTTATAAATACACGACCCGTGATGGCGGACGGGTCGCCAAACCACATTGTCTGCCTACACACCTGTAAGGCTTCATCAAACATAAATATTCTGCGACCCGCGATGGTGGACGGGTCGCCAAAACATACACTACCCAAAGGCACCAAATGTCTAAACCCACACACAAGTGGGACAAACAAAGTCAAGCATCGGGAACAACAACGCTACCTTCGGCAGGGGCTGGCTCCAATGGGGCTATCTCATCGGTCGGCTTAGCATCGCCAGAATGAGCTTCGTCCTCATCGGCACCTTCATCCACAGCCTCTTCTCCGACGCCGGCTAAGCAGAACAGCTCATGACCAGGATCGCCCTTTGGGAACATGGAGTCCAAAGTCTCCTTCTCCGCCTTCAGGTCCCAGAGCTCGTGCTTGCCCTCATTGAACTCTTCAATCATCTCAATGCGCGACTTCACAGCATAGAAGGCCCCCACGTCGCCAGCAATCTGACCGTCGGCGATACGAGCCCGCCTCACTTCATCTTCAACGCTTGCCCGACACTCTTCAAGCTCCCTCTGACACACAACCAACTCCCCCTGACAACTCTTCATGTCTCTGACAAGGCGACGCTCGATTTCACGGAAGCGGCTCTCCGCTCCTTCTAATTTAGTCCTCAAGGGCGCAAGATCGGACTCTGACCTAGCAACCCGATCCTCGGCCTTGGCGACCATCGCCTTGACGCCGAAATATGCCCCCAAAAGATACTGAAAAGACTACAATCTCACACGGCGACACGACACACGATCAGAAGACATGATCGAACAAAAAAGAAAAAAGACACAAACAAAAGGACAATTCACCTTCCACGCGGAGCACCCCGCTTCACCAATGCAGTCGAGGGGAGAGACGTCATCAACCTTCGACTTCAAAGTCGGGTCTTGAGCATGTAAAAGGTCGACAATCGACTGCCCAACGACACCGATCTTGCCAATCCCCTCGGCGGTCACGTCCTTCTTCTTCTTGGATACCTCCACCTCGACGACATCGGGACAAGCGATCGCTTTCCTCTCAGAACCAGATTTGCCCGGGGCCGTCAGGTCAATCAGAGCCGATTTGCTCGACGCCGCCTTGGCGGCTGCCTTCCTTTGCTCAATCAAACTTTTCCCTGACGCCACCCTCAATCGAGCACTTGACCGACCACCAGGGGAACCTGACACGACAGGACGACAAAAAAGGAGAAATCCTTAAGCACACGACAAAACGAAAAACGTTGAAAAAGACTTCTAAAAGCCGAAAGTCTACCTTTCGCATGAGACGACGAAACATTTGACATGTCTTATTGGGGAGCAGGAGTCGTCGACAGCAAGTTGATGTTCACAAATTTCCTCTCAGACGCAGGAACCTCAAGCACAATCTTCGACAAGCCCTCTGATCGGCTACTCACTTCCAGATCCTCTGGTTCGGGAACTACAAAGAAGAAAAGTTAAAACAAGAGTTAAGACACAAAAACACGAAAGGAAAGGCAAATACATACTATCGACTCGCCACTCCGTCAACAAAAACGGACATAACCCCTCCTTCTCTAGAGAAGAGCGTTCGACGAAAAAGAACTTCGACCCCCATCCACGGTCGTTGACATCTGGACTCTGCACCAAAGATTTCCGACCAGGTCGAACACGCAACTGAACGCGACAAGAACTCCTCGACCTAATGAAGTAGTTATACCACAGAGCATCAAAATCAAAATCAGCTCCTGTCCGGACATTCACAAGGTCTAAGACCCTAATAACTCTCCACGCCTGAGGCATCACTTGACATGGCGCCAACGCCAAAGTAGCTAGAAAGTCCCTCACAAGGGGGGGAAAAGGAAACTTGTGCCCTATTCTAAACGGGTAAGAGTAGAAGCAGACCCATCCCTCGTAGCGAGCATCGGCCCTCTCATCTGAATGGGGCAGTCTGGCGACCATCTCCGGCGAAAAGCCTCCAACTTGGAGCACCTGATCCAGTTCCGCCTGGGACATGGTACTAATTAACGCATCCGACTCCTTTAGAATGAAACGAGGAGGAGCTTCTTCCCCACGAGAATCAAAAAGAGTCTTCGACGACTCAAAAGCCTCAAGAGAAACCATGTCGAGAATAGAGAGGGGAGGGAATCGAAGAGCTATGGTTAAGGAAAGCAGAAAGCAATGGCAAAGAGAGACCAAGAGGCTTACCAGAAACTTGCGAAGAAAGATGATGAAGAGCAATCGATTCCATCTGCTATGAATTTATGGAGGGAAGTGAAGACCTGCAGAGGCATCGCATCAAGCCTCGATCACGTGCCACGTAGCCCTGAGCGAACGCGCCAAATCGGAAGGTGGAGATCGTGTCTAGAGAAGTTGCCACGGATTCCGGTCAACTTGCCTAAACCATAAGCCCATAGCAACTTGGGGCTATTGTTGGGCCTGGATTCTCCAAAGAAAAGATCAGACCCTCGATCGAGCCCAAGCCCATCGCCATTCGGAAGGTCAAACAATGAAAGCCTAGAAAAGCCGACAAGACTTCTCTGGTCGAGCGTCATCCGACAGGGTCGCGAAGATCCCGCCACGCATTTAATGCCCAGATCATGCAACATCTACAACACTTAAACCACCACCATTACCAGCAATTTAATGGCGAACTCTTTGCCATTACGTCCAGCATAGAAGACAAAGATATTGAAGAAGCACAACGGTCACAAAGAGTAAATAGATTTACCATATTGGGACGACAAGGAAGATAAAAATTCAACTCTCACAACTACGCTAGGGAGATAACTCACCAAAATAGCACTCTCGCGGCCCATCTAGCTCTAAAAATGGTTACCTACGTCTGACCCCTGCCGGTCGCCACTCACAAGTCACCGGTCGAGTCCCACTCGATCTCTGGTTTTATTACGATAAGTTGTATCACGATTCAATCCGATTCACGCGACATCTAATAAAATCGTCTTGTTATTACATATTTATTTCTTGTTTATCTATTATTTACTTGGTTTGGATTGTTTCCTATCGTCCAGTCGACTAGTTACCCCGTCTAAGGCGATTTAGGTCATCCGATCTTTTCGTCCCAAAACACCATCCATGACGGATCACCAAGATCTGTCCGTGACGGATCAACAAGATTCGTCCGTGACGGATCAACAAGATCTGTCCGTGACGGATTAAACAGATCCGTCCGTCACGGACGGGTTGTTCATCTTCAACTTCAGCCATTCAAACATGGCGAGATTCAACAAAATTCAACCACATCATTTCGAATAACATTTGTCCAGATCCAAGCAATTTTTCCGTTTTAAACAACTTTCAAACAATATTTATACAAGTAAATCCAACATTAAACACTTAAACTAGGGGTGTTCATCCGGTCTGGACCGGACCAGATTTTTTTGAAATTGTGGACCGGAGACCGGACCGGTCTTATTCGGTCCGGTTCCGGTCCGGTCCGGTCTAAGACCGGATTTTTAAACAAGAAGGAATTCCTGCATAAAAGAAAGAATTCCTGTAACAAAATCAAAATAAATCCAGGCTAATAAAGTAGCATTCCTGTAAGAATTCCTGCATAATGAATCAAGCCATATTCTAACCACATTCCTAAATAATGAATCAAGCCATATTCAAACCACATTCCTAAATAATAAAGTAGCATTGCATTCAAGTAAATACACTTGAAACAATACACTTAATAAAGTAGCCCTGCATTCAAGGGAGCATTCCTGCATAAAAGGAAGAATTCCTGCATAAATATCAAACCATTCCTAAATAAGATCACTTGAAACAAGATCACCAAAACCTCATGCATTCAAGTAATATTTGCACTAGTTCTTGCATTCAAGTAGAATCACCATTCCTAAATAAAAAAGTAACATCATTCCTAAATAATAAAGTAGCCCAATTGTGAAATCAAAAAGTTGACATTATAAGCAATTGTATCTGCCAAAAAACAGCCAACGACTAATATTCAAAGTCCTTGAAATTCAGTCCAATAAGAAATCCTGTAAAATAAAAAAGAAACACTATAAGCAATTGTGTTATCGTTTACCTATCCAATAGAGAAGCACATACATTAATTTAATACCTTGTAATCAAGAAGCAATGTAAAAAACACCATCATTGAGATCATCTGGACAATTGTTTAGCCAATCTGAATGATATTATATCAAGTGTGTTAAACCACATAATAAGATAAAAACTATAATATAGATATTAAGAAAAATAAGTCAACATATACCTTCCTGGATCTCCTCTGTGATTTGACTGATTTCCTCTTCTTCACACTTAATCGTTCTATTCCTTGAGCGTAGCCAATCTTGAGCACATATAAGAACTTGTATTGTCTTATAAAGCATAATATCAAAATATAGTAATTAGTAATTAGTAATCAAACAAAAAAGAGGAGGTAAGATACGAATCATCAATGCTCAAAATCATATAATAATATACATACTGAATGTAACAAACTGGCTCTGTAAGTATCAAGTGTTCGTCCTCCGGTACTAAATGTGGATTCAGATGCAACGGTAGAAATAAGAATAGGTAGAACATCTCGAGCCATGCGTGCAAGAATGGGATATCTAGGACCATTGAGTTTCCACCATTTCAAAACATTTTTCTCTTCATGCTAACCTTTGACTTCAAGCAAATAAGAATCGAACTCAGATCTTGAATTTCCTTGAACATCTAGCGTTTCTCTTGATACTTGCTCAATCAATGTACTAATCCAGGCTAAATTTTCATCCTTCTTCACAACAGATGGATGTGAGATTGAGTCCTCACTTACACTTAGAGGTGCATAAGCATCACTGTACTGATCAAATAATTCATAAGCAAAATCCTTCACTTTCTTTTCATTCTCCTCGAAGTCAACTAGCCCAAAAATACCATTAAGAGCAGCCTTCACACCCCTAAATTTCAAAGCAGGATCCAAAATGGCAGCCACAAACATCAACATATTCATTTTGCTAAGAGAACCCCAATACTTATCACACTTAACTTTCATTTGCGCTGCCACTGACTGCAGAGTAGAGTCTCTACTGCACATCAACTTATTCAATGCATTCACAGCTGCAAGTATGTGATAAATCATGTAGTTGCTTGTGACATACAAGGAGCCTGAGACACGGTTTGTCAAAAGAAAAAACTCTTTCAAAAAATCAGTCAGATCTTCAATCTGTTTCCACTCAGCAGAAGTAATAGGGCCCAAGTTCTCTTCCTTCATAACTGGAATATCCATTCGATTAAAAGCAGCTTTATATTTCACAACTACACTCAACATATCATAAGATGTGTTCCATCTTGTAGGCACATCCAGTCTCAACATACACTTGGAGGCAATCTTGCATTTTTCAACTAGTTCAAAGAATGCATGCTTTCTGGAACCAGAACTCCTAACATACTTGACTATAGCTCGGACTTTCTCCACAGATTTAACACATACATTCAAACCATCTTGTACAAACAAATTAATGATGTGTGCCATGCATCTCATGTGCAAATACTTACCTTGACTAATACAATCAAAACTCTTTGTCATATCCTGAAGATAAGCACATGCTATATCATTGGCTCGAGCATTATCAACTGTTACAGTGAGAACCTTATCACACAAACCCCAATATCCTAAACAATCCTCAAGAGCCCTACCAATAGCCTCTCCCTTATGAGAATAAATAAGGCAGAAATTCAAAATCATTTTCTGAAGTTGCCAATCATCATCAATAAAATGACCAGTTAGACACATATAATTCTCAGTTTGGATAGATGTCCAAGTATCAGTTGTGAAGCACATCCTTTGACATGAAGCCCTAAAAAACTCTTTCAACTTTTCTTTTTCTTTCTGATAAAGTTGAAGACAATCACGAGCAACAGTGATGCGTGAAGGCATTTGGAATGCAGGGCAAGCAACATGAAATGCATGCTTTAATCCTTCTTTTTCTACAGCTTTGAAAGGCATCTCATCCTTAATTATCATTTCAGTCACAGCTTGTCGAACATCATTTGCATTATACACCCAATTTGTCATTTTCTTCGTATTATCATCTAAGATAAGTTGAGGTTGTTTACCTTTCCCTTGATTTGCTGGATTCCCCTTACAAGCCTGTGCATGATTCTTCACATTTTTTTCCATTCTCGTTTGAGTCGCAAGCATAAGTCTTTTTGCAGAACTTGCACCTTGCTCTAAGTTTATTATTCTCATCCTTATACTCGGTGAAGAATTCCCAATACGGCATCCTTGGTCGTCTTTTATTAGAACGCTTCATCTTCTTTCCTTGTGCATTTGAATCACTTTGTTCTTCTAGCTCCACAATACCTTCAGCCTCTACATTTCCTTCCACAAATGTTCCAAGGGACTGTGTCTTATCCAAATCAAAAGTGTCTCTAGTACACACAGAGCAATGAACCATCTAATGAAATAACAAAATAGAAAACAAACAATTATGAAAAAGGATTTAATAAAACAATAACAATCATCAACCAACATGTAATAACCCCTCCAACTTATGTTGAATGAATGTTTTGTGGATAAATCCATAGAAATTTGTATACTCATATTTCTGTTTACAATAAAGTACCAAACTTAATACCAACAAAATAATAGTAATTAGTTCAACAGATTCGGTTTGAAATTAATAACAACATGCAATTTCGGATTGAAATTAATAACAACAGATTCGGTCATTGAATATTGAGGTTGTTGGGTGGATCTGACTCATACAGTTGCTCCTCTACGCACAAGCTGCTGCAAAGAGAAGTACCTTATTAAAACTTGGATTTGAGTACTCCACAGTCCCAATTAAAGGAAAAACCTGGATTTGAGTACCCTAAACAACCAACCACCACAAAGCTTACCTTGTGAGAGACGATGAGAAGCCGTGAGGAGAGAGCCCTGTGAGGTGCTTGAGGAGAGAATCACCAGAAATCAGGAGAAATCCACACAACCAACCACCATAAATCAGCAGACGAGAGAAGCCGGTGGTGCGCCGCCGCCTGGGAGAGAAGCCGTGAGCAGTGGTCTATGCGGACTGAGGAGAGAATCGATGGTATGGCCGGAGTGGTGGTCTGGCCAGAACGGTGGACCCGGTGGTGTGCCGCTGCCTGGGAGAGAATCCGTGAGGAGACCCGCCACCGCTTGGTGTATAAGGATTGTGAAGCTGCGAGGGAGCCACTGAGCCAGGGTAAGTTAATGGAAATGAGAGGATATCAGGATAAGGATAACATATTCTAAAAAAAAATTTATATATATATAGCTAAACCGGTCCAACCGGTTTTTCCGGGTTTGGACCGGACCGGAATCGGATTAAGGAAATTATCTGGACCGGAGACCGGACCGTATTTTCACCGGTCCGATCCGGTCCGGTCCGGTCGAGATTTGAACACCCCTAACTTAAACCCTAAAACCTAATTCATCAAAAAAATTCAAATAACATTCAATAATTTCAAAACCATTAAACTAAGCCAAGAAACAATGATAGATTTAACTAACCTGTCAGTTCGTAATGGACGAATTCGATTGATACTTGACGAATGGAACGGAAGAGAGCGAAGAGGACGAAGGGAGGAGAGAGCGAGTGAATACGTTCTGATTTTTTGGTGAAATGACGAAGGGGACAAAGTGTGTTCGTCCGTGACGCGCGGATTGACTCTGTCCGTCACGGACAGATATATTTTGTCCGTCACGGATGAAGCAGTGCGGTAAATTGTAATAACCCTCAATTTTAGTAGGGGTATTCGCGTAGTTTTCAAACTTTCGTCTTGTAAGAAAGACGTGTTAAGCTTATTTTGTAAACTCTGTAAGAACCATTTGAACGTGTTGATATATGTTTAATAAAAATATGAGGGTCTTAAAGTATTTAAGGACTGCTAAAAGTAGATTTAGCATAACCGCGATCAAGACCCGCGAGCAAGGTCGGGGAACCACGAGCCCGGCAGTTCCACGGGCGCGGTTTGCCCCGGAAAACCCGGATCGTCGTCTTCCTCAGAGTTCCAGAAGGCCGGCGATTGGTTTTCTCCCTCGTGGCCATTCGGCGGGAGCTGGAGCGGTTGGTTTTCCCTTGGTGTGGGTTAGGGCTTCAATCCCAGCCTATAAATAGGGCTTCGATCTGGCTCATCCTCCATCAATCTCAAGCTTTATCTTCCTCCCATCAAAAGTTGTTGTGTTCGTCGGAGTCGGAGTCATCGTCGCCGGAGCCGAAGTCGTCGCCGGAGGAAATCCTTGAAGTGGTGGTGGTGCGCGGTGGTTCAAAAGCGAAGATCTGAAGTCGTCGTCGTCGGTATGATCTCGAAAGCTTGGTTAAGCTTGCGTCGGGATGGAGTTCCGCGACCATGGCTCATCTTCCGTGACCGTGGCCCTGGCTGGGTGCGAATCCACGATCGCGGTTGTACAACTGCGGGTGCGGTTTTGCCCAACAAGTCCGCGATCACGGCTATGCCATCCGCGACCGCGACACTGGCTTCTTTCCTTCGTTTCGCTTCATCTTTTCGTATCGTATCTAACTTAGGGTTTTGTCTTAAAACTCGTCGTCGTCGTAGGAAACCGTGCTCAAGTGCAAGTTTCCAGATCTCGGAACCCGATCTCTCGTTCGTCTAGACTAAGGCAAGTGGCGGTTCGCTCTTGCTCATTATTCCATGTTTCCCTTAATACTCAATTATTTAATTATTTATTCAAGTTGGAATAAAGTTGTTGTTTTGTGTTTGGGAACAGATTTGATAAAACGATGTGTTAAAATATGGATTTATAATAGATTGTATATATTGCTAAAAACAACGCTATTATATAATTCTATATGATATTGTCATAAAGTGTTGAATGGATTTTTGTGTGGATTTATATGTGAACTTACATGCTTAGTTAGCACAAGTATTCGTAGGAACGCTATGTACCTTACGAGGTCTAGTCGTTTCTTTATAACTTTGTGTTAGGAAGATAAATGCCCTAACACTTTTGGTCATGACCTACCCCTATCCGAATATAGGTGGTGGTGCACTTAGCTAGTGCCAAAATTCAGGATTCGTCTCATGTTATATATCTCATTGCGAGATTGTTGTGGATTAAAAGCTTCAACGTGAATGTACGTTTCGAAAGTAAATAAGATAAGTGTTTTTATGCACATAATTAATATACCCTCGGGCGAGGAGTACAACGTGGAAACCGCCCGGACTCTTGTTAGAGTACGTCTTCTTTCCAATCTGGATTCGCAGTGCGCGGTGAGGTTGGTCGTGGACCCAAATAATCAAGGTCGTGTATTAAACTTATGTGAAAACTTAACGTTCCCAAACAATGTCATATGTTTCCTATAAGACTCAATTTCGTTGGAGTCTCCTCTTCATTGCATACCTTCTTCTATCATTCCGTGAAAGTTACGGGTTATGTATCATTCCTTCGGTTATTATTCAAGGGACAATGATAGTAAATGGTTACGATCACTTGAACCATTTTGTTTTCACCCTTGCATAGTCTTTCATTAGACTAACCAACCAGGTTTTATTCCTTGCATGGTGGGCTGGTGTCATCCGTCCTATACTGCATCAGAGGTTGGTCCCCGATGATTGAAGTAACCAATTGAAGAGAAGGCTTGCAGTTGAAGTTTGCGTTTTAAGAAGTAATATTTCCAAGGCGTGTCTGTCTAATTTGAAATAGATGTAATACATAGTCATGTAATTTGGACTACTTTAAAAGAGTCTTCCGCTGTAATTTAAAAGTCTTCCGCTGTCACTATACTTTGTTGTAAAACCGTCCTTCTCATTTTACGAGAGGAATCTTAATAAAAGGTTGAGGTTTATTCATTTAAAATGTCTTTCGCTGATTATTCTTTCGTTATTTAATATTTATGTATTTATTTAAGCTTAATTGTTCCGATTAAAGTCTGGGGTGACTTTGGACATTAACGTCTGAGGTCACTGGCGTGTGGCACTACCGACATAAGTCGGGGGTGTTACAATTATAGTATCAGAGCAATGGTTTTAAAATTCTTGGCCTATTGTTAGGTTTGAGAATTTTCAAAAATTAATTTCGAAACTATTTTCAAACTATTTTATTCTTGGAAATTCGAGAGTTTAAATTATAGTATTAAATTTAAATTTGTATGATTTCCTATAATTTAATTTAAAATAATGGTTTAACTATTAGAACTTTAATAGTTATTTATAGTGGTTTTATAAATGGTGTGTTATAAACAATCAAATTCAAGTTTATGGTTATAATTTTAAAAGTATGGTTTTTGGTCTTGGTAAGGGTTTTTAAGTGTAACAATGTCATTAGTTTAAGAAACTAACTTTATAAATAATTGTTTTATTAAGTTAAATATATAAGGTTTAAAAGTTTAAAGTTTGAAAGCATAGGGTTTAAGTGGTTTTTACAAACTTCTGCAAGCTTCAGTTTCGTTACTTATTCCTTAGATCCATTCTTAGGGATATCGTCTTTTCATAGGTTTAATGTCATTTAAAAGGTTGATATTTCTCCTAATTGATCCATTCTCAAGTGAGAGAAGAATTCGTTTTAAGGTTAATGGTGGAGGGTCAGTCAAACTAATATAAAGTTATTTGTTTGGACCCTTATAATTCGTATTATAACGTAATTGATTAAGTATCATGTACAAGTTGGAAAAGTTCTAAACTGACGTTATGATTCATCAACAGATGGTGAACACCCGATCCACCAACCAAGCAGCTAATGCAGGTCCTAACAATGGTCCCCATGGTTCAGCTGAGGAGTGCTACTCATCAAGGGGATGACGCGAGATCTGGCTCGCATAACAATGACCTGACCCTGCGGCAAGGTGTTCATTAAGGACAAGTGGACCCCCAAGCTGCGAGGGAAGTTCCACCTCATGCCCCGATCATGTTGGATGCGACGGTCATTGGGCAGATAGTGAGGCAGGTGGTCGAAGTACTGACGGCCCAAGGGATACCGCAAGCTCAAGCGGCTCCCACTCCTCAAGTTGCAACTAATGTAGATGGACGTGTAGGTCTTGCACATCCGGTGGTTCCCGAGAGAAATGACGGGAATTACAATCGGGCATTGAACACGATCAATTCGATGCGCCCGAATAGCTATGATGGAACCGAGGAACTAGTCAAGGTTGCCTATTGGTTCTCTCATATGGAGCGACTATTTCGGAATGTGGTATGCACCAAGGCTGAGCAGGTGCACATTGCTTTGCTACATCTGAAAGACGGAGCAAGTGAGTGTAGCAAGCAAGTCAGGGTCGATCCCACAGGGAGTCATGTTATCTATCTCTGTAATTCACAATCACCAACTAGGAACTAGGGGGGGTTTGTCGTGTTTTCTTGGTAAACAAGTAACAAGTAAGAAAGTAAACAAGTAAAGGTTGTGAATATAATGGGGAAAAACGTCACACCTGACAAAGATTCACACAACAAGAAATATGGTTGATCACTGAATTCTATCAATCTCAAGTTCTTATCTTTCCTTTAGTTGTTCTTATCCCGATCATAGGTAACTATTAGTTCTACCAGCCCTAATAGTACTTATTACCAAATCAAATCTGAAAACATTCAAGACTCAATAAAGCAATAGCATTCAACCAAGGATTCAACAAGATACATGCAATAGAAACAACCCGTTACTATAAGCATGCAATTAACTCTCTCTCACGATAAACACTCGCAACCCGCTTATGTAAATCGTGTTTGCTACTAGATATGCAACCCGAACCCGGAATCACAAGTCCTAGCTATATGGATAATATCAATAAACCTAGGTGATCAGTCTAGATAAACCAATAAGATTCAATAAACATTCAAGCGCAAGAGAATTAATACAACTAGATAGAAAATCGAACAAGAGTAGAAAACTCACAACCAATCAATTGAAGGCTTCAAAACGTCAAGTGCAACAATGGAGGTTTAGTTCTCCATAGGGTTTGTGAGAGTAAAACTAAGATAGGTGGCAACTAGGGTTAGAGAATGAATCCTCTAAAAGAGTCTTAAACTTAACTTAAATACTAAGGAAATAATTCAGAAATAAAAAAAAGAAATAAACAAACTTGGAAACAAAGTCTCGGAAATAAAATAAAACGGGAAATAAAAACTCGGAAATATCTTCAGCGCGTCGCCACCGCTGGGTGCGGTGACACCCACCGCGGGGTGCGGTGGAGCTCCAGAATCACGGCCTCTTCTGTGTAAGGTTCGCCGCGGGGTGCGGTGACGGTGTCTTCTTCAGCTTCTGCGACACTTTAGTAAAAATGCCATAACTTTTGATTCTCAACTCGGATTACGCTCATATTTTTAGGACTTGCAGTAGACTTCAAGATCTAACTCCTCGAATTGGAATCACTCCATTTGGACATCTGAGTAAAGAGAACGAACAATTTGAATTCAACCCACTGTTCTTCTACTCTTCAATGCACTTCAAACCTCTGTAAATCCCATGATTTCTTTACTTCTAGTCTCTAACTCTCAACTCCACAATTGTGCTCTAAACTCATCCAAATAGCACCTCAAACCTGGTAATAACTCCTAGATATGCACTATAAAATAGTGCCGATCACACTGAGGCTGAGCAGGTGCACATTGCTTCGCTACATCTGAAAGACGGAGCAAGTGAGTGGTGGGAAGGAACTGGTTTGGACGACCACCCAAATCTGAGCTGGGCAATGTTCAAGGCCAAGCTCACTGATCGCTTCTTCTCTCGAGCTATGAGGGAAGAGAAGCTGAAGGAGTTCCTCTACCCAGAGACTGAGGGTCTGAAAGTGTCTGAGCTGGCGGCAAAGTTTAATCACTTGCTGCATTATGCTGGCTCAGACGTGCATTCAGAGGAACAGAAGATCTGGTACTTCCATGGATGGATGAGCCCAGAAATCAAACCTCTGATGGTGCATCACGGTTGATCTACCTTGGAGCCTATGTGGATGCAGCCTACAGAATAGAGGTCACGCTGGAGGAATCCGCCCGAAAGCGGGAGGAACAGAATAAGGCAAAGGGTGGGCAACAAGACCGGAGGGCTAATACCTTCAAGCGGTCGGCATCGCCCACCAAGTTTGAGAAGTTTAGTCGTGCTAAGACCGAGACGACTCAATCTGACTCCGCCAAAGGTTCAGGTTGGAGTAGCGGTGTGATTCAATGCCACAATTGTGGTGAAGCGGGGCATAAAAGTTTTAATTGCCAAAAGGAGAAGCGGGTGTGTTATAATTGTGGGAAGGAAGGCCACATGCAAACATACTGTAGGCAGAAGGGTCAAGGGCCAACACAATCATATCAGGCCTCAAATGTTGGCAGTAGGCAGAACCCAAAGCCGGAGGTGTACGCTCCTGAGCAATCTGTTGTTCGTAATAAAGGCAAGGCGCCTATGGAATCTTCGGGTCAAGGGCAGCGACTCTTTGTGATACGTCACCTCAACGGGAAGGAAACCCTGTATGAGTAGTGGTATTTTTGTATAGGTTTTTAAGAATAAGGAACGATGACTTGTGTCGATAGTCTCCATAGTTTAGTAATCTGTCTGTTCGACATTTTGTCAATTGTTTTAGTATAATGTTTCGAATAATAAAGAAGTGTTTCCTTGTTCCGGAAATTACTAAATTCGTTACTATTGCTAGTTGTTCATTCATACGAGAATCCTTGAGTGCCAAAAGTAGTACATGTCATGTGTTGATAAAGACTGTCTGGACTCATAAAGAATAGTGTTGGGTTGGGACATGTGTGATTGTTCCCTACCTTGTTAGCGCTAGTTTCGAAGTCAAAACTATTCATAAGAACCCCTCTATTTTCTTGAAATAATGTCAAGTTGGGCATTGACATTATTTGTTCCCTTTACTCGAATTCATGAGCATTCCCTCGAGAGGTTAAGGTTGTAAGGATTCCTTGCTATAAGGATTTGGTGTGTGTAGTAATGCTCTATGGAGTCTGAGGTTATTCCTCATGTGCATACTCGGAGCATTAGGTGGGGTAGTGAGCTAATATAAAGCTCAAAGTACTTAAGTGTGAGTTGTATAAATTATATATTTAAGTGAATAAATGTATAAGAGAGATATTTCATAAGGAGTTCGTTTCCTCTAAAATGGTCGTACTCTAATACGATCTTGAATAAACTTTAGAACCTAAGAGTTATGGTTATGGGGTTTATAAGTGAGTGTGCCCATTGTAGGACCAGTAGTTAAATCTTTTGGAAAAGTTAAGTGCGTAAAATCATAAGTAGTAATTTGGAAGACCTATCTGAGGTTTCTTTATGAGGCTTTCTTAAGGAAATGTTATAATGACATGAGGAGTATTAAGATAATTAAGTCTTGGGTAAATATTAAATTCCGGTAAAGCAAAAGGTTGCTTGATTTGGGATAATAAATTGTATGGGGACGATTAAGTGTTTAAGGATTTATGGGTGAATAACAAACTCAGTCGGTAAAAGTTTGTTGTAACTTGGGTGGATTAATAGTATGAGATAATGTAAGTGTGTGTTTTTAACTAGACTTGGTGAAAAAGTGACCTAGGTCTATTAAGGTGATCTTATGACACGTGTTGGATGAACAAGGTGATTGATAATCGTGTTAAACGGATTATTAACATCATGTTTGAGGAAAACATGAATAAGACGTTGTGCGGTTAATTGTAAAAAGGATTAAGGAATCTTAAAGGTCTTATGTTGGAGCTTGATTAATAAGAAGATTTTGGGTTAAGAGATGGCATAAGAGCCAAATTTAATTAAGGTAATTAATGAAATAGATGAGGTGCATATGTAAGGAGTAAGCCGATATGACAATTGGGGGTATTAAGTTAGGTCATAAGGAAGATAAGGTATGAACTTTGGGAGTCGTTTATAAAGGGAAAAGTTGAAGAAAAGGTGTGTTCTCAAGCTTAAGGTGTATTAAGATCGTGTGATGATTTTGGAAACTATGATTCTAAGGTAATCATGACCTTGTGAGTATATTAAGAGTTGGCGCATGAGATAATATATGGAAACAAGACATATGATGGATGTCATGGTTGAGGAAACAGATCGACTTTCCTAGGATTAATGCTGAGTACGAAATAATTGAGGATACTAAACTCAAGTAGAGAGGTTAATGTGGAAATCGATCCCTCTAACTTGGTAGTGTTAGTTTCGGGGTCGAAACTATTTTTAAGGGGGTAGTAATGTAATAACCCTCAATTTTAGTAGGGGTATTTGCATAGTTTTCAAACTTTCGTCTTGTAAGCAAGACGTGTTAGGCTTATTCTGTAAACTCTGTAAGAACCATTTGAACGTGTTGATATACGTTTAATAAAAATATATGGGTCTTAAAGTATTTAAGGAGTGCTAAAAATAGATTTAGCATAACCGCGATCAAGACCCGCGAGCAAGGTCGGGGAACCGCGAGCGCGGCAGTTCCGCGGGCGCGGTTTGCCCCGGGGCAAACCGCGATTGCGGAAAACCCGGACCGTCGTCTTCCTCAGAGTTCCAGAAGGCCGGTGATTTGTTTTCTCCCTCGTGGCCATTCGGCGGGAGCTGGAGCGGTTGGCTTTCCCTTGGTGTGGGTTAGGGCTTCAATCCCAGCCTATAAATAAGGGTTTGATCTGGCTCATCCTCCATCAATCTCAAGCTTCTTCTTCCTCCCATCAAAAGTTGTTGTGTTCGTCGGAGTCGTCATCGTCGAAGGAAATCCTTGAAGTGGTGGTGGTGCGCGGTGGTTTAGAAGCGAAGATCCGAAGTCGTCGTCGTCGGTATGACCTCGAAAGCTTGGTTAAGCTTGCGTCGGGATGGAGTTCCGCGACTGCGGCTCATCCTCCGCGACCGCGGCCCCGGTTGGGCGCGAATCCGCGATCGCAGTTGTACAATCGCGGGCGCGGTTTTGCCCAGCAAGTCCGCGATCGTGGCTATGCCATCCGCGACCGCGACACTGGCTTATTTCCTTCGTTTCGCTTCGTCTTTTCGTATCATATCTAACTTAGGGTTTTGTCTTAAAACTCGTCGTCATCATAGGTAACCGTGCTCAAGTGCAAGTTTCCAGATCTCGGAACTCGATCTCTCGTTCATCTAGACTAAGGCAAGTGGTGGTTCGCTCTTGCTCATTATTCCATGTTTCCCTTAATACTCAATTATTTAATTGTTTATTCAAGTTGGAATAAAGTTGTTGTTTTGTGTTTGGGAACAGATTTGATAAAACGATGTGTTAAAATATGGATTTATAATAGGTTGTATATATTGCTAGAAACAACGCTATTATATAATTCTATATGATATTATCATAAAGTGTTGAATGGATTTTGGTGTGGATTTATATGTGAACTTACATGCTTAGTTAGCACAAGTATTCGTAGGAACGCTATGTACCTTACGAGGTCTAGTCGTTTCTTTATAACTTTGTGTTAGGAAGATAAATGCCCTAACACTTTTGGTCATGACCTACCCCTATCCGAACATAGGTGGTGGTGCACTTAGCTAGTGCCAAAATTCGGGATTCGTCCCATGTTATATATCTCATTGCAAGATTGTTGTGGATTAAAAGCTTCAACGTGAATGTACGTTTTGAAAGTAAATAAGATAAGTGTTTTTACGCACATAATTAATATACCATCGGGCAAGGAGTACAACGTGGAAACCGCCCGGACTCTTGTTAGAGTAAGTCTTCTTTCCAATCTGGATTCGCATTGCGCGGTGAGGTTGGTCGTGGACCCAAATAATCAAGGTCGTGTTTTAAACTTATGTGAAAACTTAACGTTCCCAAACAATTTCATATGTTTCCTATAAGACTCAATTCCGTTGGAGTCTCCTCTTTATTGCATACCTTCTTCTATCATTCCGTAAAAGTTCCGGGTTATGTATCGTTTCTTCGGTTATTATTCGAGGGACAATGATAGTAAACGGTTACGATCACTTGAACCATTATGTTTTCACCCTTGCATAGTATTTCATTAGACTAACCAACCGGGTTTTATTCCTTCCGGGTTATGTATCATTCCTTCGGTTATTATTCTGTTTTCACCCTTGCATAGTCTTTCATTAGACTAATCTTTATTTACGATCACTTGAACCATTCTATGCTTTTGCTGCAATTTATTAAAAATAAGCTAACAACTCGACAATCTCTTTTCTAATAACTGAATTAACAAATATATTTATTAAATATTCATCACCTTTAAATAAAGATTACGATATATGTATATAATAAGGAAAACCTATATACTATTTTAAAGCCCTAATTATTTCTTTTACGTGTCAACCCATGAGCTATTCCAAATAGGTAAATCTCAATATATCATTACACTTTTATCCCTCTCTAATTTTGATATCTACTTTTTCTATTTCTTATCCATTTATAAATCTACTTAAAATAACTTACCTTAATTATACACATATTATCATTTCAAATATTATTGATATCTTTTTACCTTATTAGTTTCTTTTTATTTGTGAATAAAATTATTCATAAGATATACGTTACCTTTTTAGTTATGTTACTTCTTATTTGTAATTAAAACTATTATATATATATATACGTGTGTGTAAAACAAAATTTTTATATGCGTTGAAATTAGTTATAAATTAAAATATAGATCCAAATTAAAATATACGTTTTAACCATGTAAAAGGTATGTTTTTTAAAATTATATATCTAAAAATGTAATGTACTTATAGTTGTAATTCTTAAATATATATATAATTGATAACATGTGATTGAAAATATAATTGGTCAAGTATGATTCATGACGCAAACGTGGTAATATATATTTAAAATAATTGAAATAATTATGTGATATGTTTTAACTATTTTTTCATTTTCATTAATTATACATAATCAATCGTTCTCATTACTTAAATCTAATTTATATATTTTTTATTCAGTTATTTGTATGAAATTCCTTATCACCATATGTTCAAGAGATTAAGCTTATAATTTACCAGTTTAGTTCGTATGTATTTAATAATATTTTAATTTCAAAATATATTAACCAGACCCGTGTAAGGCACGAGGACATATGCTAGTTTACTATATATATACTAAACTAGAACCTAATTATGCCACATGACACTCCCTTATTAAAACTGTCACATGTCATTTTCTGCTTTTTTTAATTATTTTAAATAAATTTAATTATAAATCAAAGATTATTATCCTAAACTTGTCACTAAATTTTTTTCCTAATATAAATACAAATCAAACACAAAGATTACAAGTTAATCACAAAGATTACAAATCCAAAATTTCCTAATTTACCCTTACAATTAAATCAAACCCCCTTACCCCCTCCTTCCGCCACGTGGCACCCTATTTCAGCCCATTTTTTCTTATTTTTTCATTTTCATTAATTATACATAATCAATCGTTCTCATTACTTAAATCTAATTTATATATTTTTTATTCAGTTATTTGTATGAAATTCCTTATCACCATATGTTCAAGAGATTAAGCTTATAATTTACCAGTTTAGTTCGTATGTATTTAATAATATTTTAATTTCAAAATATATTAACCAAACCCATGTAAGGCACGAGGACATATGCTAGTTTACTATATATATACTAAACTAGAACCTAATTATACCACATGACACTCCCTTATTAAAACTGTCACATGTCATTTTCTGCTTTTTTAAAATTATTTTAAATAAATTTAATTATAAATCAAAGATTATTATCCTAAACTTGTCATTAAACTTATTTCCTAATTTAAATACAAATCAAACACAAAGATTATAAATCCAAAATTTCCTAATTTACCCTTACAATTAAATCAAACCCCCTTACCCCCTCCTTCCGCCACGTGGCACCCTATTTCAGCCCATTTTTTCTTATTTTACTTTTTTTTTATTCTCATGTCACTCTCCATGATCTTTAAATTTGAAGTGTCGAAAACCGTGCTTTCTTTACCCATTTCTTCCACTTTCTTCTTCCCAAAAAACTGCAGATGAGTATCTCTCTTCTCAGGAGTCTCAGGGCATGTGCAATGGGGTTTTATAAGGAGTTTCATAAATAAAATAACATTTTTTTGATAGAATCAAGGATAGAGAGTTTCATTATATGAAACCCAAGAGAGAGAGAGTTTCAACAAGGTAAGTGAGCCCTTTCTTTTATATTAATGGTTGAGATTTAATCTTGTACTCATTTTAATAATAAAATATTTTTAAAAAATGAGGTGGATAAAATAAAAAGATGAAAAAATAACTATGAAACCCAAATTATGAAATCCCCATTACACAAGGTCTCATCTCTCGTACGTGCACCAACTTCCCCTGCAACTGCAATTTCCAGTCGGTGAGTGCCCCTTAGAGCACTCACAGTGCAGGTTTTTTAGTATTTTAAAATAATAGATTTTTTAGCAATAGTTGATTTTGGCTAAAAAACCTAACCAAGAGTTGCCAGCTAAAAAACGCATAAAAACCCAACAAAGCCCATTCTCTTTCATCTGCCAGCATTTAATGAAGGGGGAGGGATGCTTTATGGCCATTGGATTTAAATTGATCAATGGTGGAGAATAATGGTTAGAGTGGTTGTTATTTGTAGTATTTTAAATACTTTTTTAGTATGAAAATAATAAATTGATGAATACAAATATTTTTAATATTTTTATTTTATTTTTATCTATCCATAGACATCCCTTTTATGTATGTTTTTATGCAAACATTTTTATTGACAATAAACAATATAAGCAATGTTGATTTTATATGTATTTAGCAAATATAAAATATTTTAACTAAATTACATTAACATTAAACATGAAATTAAAATATTACAAGACATTTTCTTGTTTTCATGTATTTTCAAGTTTACATTTCGAATATGTATTTGTGTGTGATGTTAGTATAATATGTTCTTTTTTATGTAATTTCATGTCTTTATTATAATAAAGTCGAGTATTATTTGCGTTTTATTAAAATTTTAGACTTTAAAATGTGATTTGCATATATTCAATTTACAAATTATGAACACAACGTATTTACAAACATAAAATATTATAATATAAAGTAAAACTTTAAATCAATACATTTTAATATAAAATAAATACATTGTGAGACATAAAACCTACTATATTACATTAACATTAAACATGAAATTCAAGATATTACAAGACATTTCACATTATATTACACAATACTCCCAAACATAACTACCAGAAACAACATAAGCTGAAATAAAATGAAAAAACAACATAGAAGTGAAGCTATTCTTCATTTAGCTAGATAAAAATAAACATAAACGTGAAGCTATTCTTCACTTAAGAAAATTAAGAACACAAATATAAGAAACAACATAAGTTAACAAGAACATAAATGTGAAGCGATTCTTCACTTAGGGAAATGAAAAACATAAATCTAAAGTTATTCTTCACTTAGAAAATAACTCACCCATCAGTTCTGCTTTTATCATCTCTTGCTCTGGGCTTAACTCACCAAATGATAGAAGTTGAGTTAGCATTTGAAGCTTTTGAGTACGAACATAGTCATTTTGAGTACGAATATATTCATCAATAATCTTTTTCTGCTCTTTCAAATTCTCTTTTTTTGCCTCTTTCTTCTACAAATCTCTGCTAGCTTGGAGCATAGTCAACCTATCGACTTTCTCTAAATGTGCCTCCATGGATTCACTTGAACTTTGAGCAACTTGTTTCCCCTTCTTCTTTGCATTCTTAATACCAGTAGGTCGGGCTGGAGCGCTTGCTTCATGTGGAGGAAAGGTGACACTTTCAGGTCCAGATTCACTAGTAGAGGTATCTGGATTGGAGCTTGAAGAGTAAAATCCAGATGCATTCAACTTTGATCGTTTGGAACTCCCTCCACCTTCTCTAGCCAACCAAGCACACCACTTTGGTTCATGTTCGAGCTCACGCCATACCTGCTCCCATATAAAGTCAATACCCCAATCTGAACGAAAATAGGTATGTGCATTTCTTAGCACATCAACCTCATTTTCCCCACTACCTCTTCTGTTTGAAGCATGGATGTGGCAAGCAACAAATTTTTGACAGTCGGGGCTTATGTTGTGCCACCTTGATTTTAGTGAGGTTGAAGGCCTCTGCAACCAACTGATATCCTCTTCAACTCTTTTTGTTGTTGTAGTACTCCGTCACACGATCCCAATATGACTCAGACTTTTGATTATTGCCAACAATAATGTTTGTGCTTGTGTTAATCCATGCACTAGCCAACAATAATTCCTCACCGTGACTCCATTTGTTTCTTTTATCTCCACCTTGATGCGAGGATTTTTAAGAGGAGCTTTCTGAGAAGGTTCTTTTAGAGAAGGGTTTCTTTGACGAGTGGTTTTTTTAGGGGCTGGTTCAGGATTGGGATTTTGTTCAGGAATAACTTGTATATCATCAAGACTTGGCACGTGTTGTTGTGAGTTCCATTGATGAAATGCAGAAGCATTTCCATATAAACCAAGAGTGTTAGGAGAAGGGGATGTGTATGGATAACCTTCAACATTTGGCCAATAACTCCCTGAATGGTTTGATTGTTCTTCGGTCAGATCTAAAAAGTTTTGAGAAAATTGGAAGGAATTTGGGTAGTTGTAAGGCTGATTTGGATCCATATTGAGTGAAATTAGAAAAATGATGGAGAAGCTCTTTTGTGGATGAATAGATTGGGAAAGTGCAAATATATTGTTCTGAACCAACACACATATATAGGAAGAAAAATTGTTCTATCTTAGACCATTTAAGATGATCTGTGTTTCCTCTACCCGAGACTATTATTACTTCTTTCTCAAATGCTCTCACTTTTACACTGCCCGAGGCTATAATAATGCTCTGGATTTCGCTCTGCCCGATACCATTATTGGTTATTTACCCAATTCTATCACTTTTCTCTATCAGAGACCATTAATCATGACTTGATTTTCCTCTACCCGAGACCATTATTAGCTCTTTCTCCAATGCTCTCACTTTTTCACTGCCCGAGGCTATGATGATGCTCTGGATTTCGCTTTGCCCGATAGCATTATTGGTTATTTACCCCATGCTATCACTTTTCCCTACCTAATGATGACTTGCTTTTCCTCTACCCGAGACCATTATTAGCGCTTTCACCAATGCTCTCTCTTTTACACTGCCCGAGACTATGATGATGCTTTGGATTTTGCTCTGCCCGATGTTATCATATTCCTCTACCCAATGCATTGAGAGTTGTTATCCCCAATGTTATCATGACTTGCTTTTCCTCTGCCCGATACCATTATTAATGATGACTTGCTTTTCCTCTACCTGAGACCATTATTAGCTCTTTCGCCAATGGTCTCTCTCTTTCATGTCATTAATGATCCTCTAACCTTATAGCTTCATTTTCATCTTATATATACATATGGTTTAAGAGAAGATCTCTACAACATCCTCTCCTTCTATTCCACTCTTCAATATTTCGCTATCACAATTTATTAAATCTCCTTTCATATCTTCCTTACAAATGGATCCCCATCAGACTATATGGGACCTTTTGAACCCAAAAGATAGTTCATCATCTGATGAGCTTGATGATGAAATTAATAAAGCTCTATCTCTAGCAACTCAACATCTATCCAAGGGTGAAAGCTCTCAACCAAAAAGAAGGCGAAGATACATCGACCGAGAGCGTGAAAAAGGTCATCAACAACTAGTCAAAGATTATTTCTCTGAAGTCCCACCATCAGTGTATTCTGAATCTCAGTTTCGCAGACGGTTTAGAATGCATAGACCCTTATTCTTACGCATAGTTAAGGATTTGTCATCCATGTTTGAGTATTTTCGTCAAACAAGGGATGCACTAGGAAGACAAAGCTTATCTCCATTACAAAAATGCACTGCATCTATTCGCATGCTAGCATATGGCATGTGCGCAGATCAAGTAGATGAGTATCTTCGAATGGGTGAAACGACTGCTCGACAATGCCTAGCCAACTTTGTCGATGGGATCATTTCATTGTACAGTGCAACATACCTTCGAAGACCAACCGCAGAAGACCTGCAACGACTCCTTTATGTAGGAGACATGCGCGGGTTTCCTGGAATGATAGGTAGCATCGACTGTATGCACTGGGAATGGAAGAATTGTCCAACTGCATGGCATGGCCAATTCACACGTGGCCATGGAAAACCAACAATCATCTTAGAAGCAGTTGCTTCATATGATTTATGGATTTGGCATGCCTTCTTTGGATCACCAGGTACGTTAAATGATATTAATGTTCTTGAACGTTCTCCTGTCTTTAATGATGTTTTGGAAGGGATATCACCACCAGTGAATTTTACCGTCAATGGTCATGAGTATAACATGAGCTACTATCTCACTGACGGTATTTCCCCACAATGGGCATCGTTTGTACCTTCTATTCGACTTCCAAGAGGTGATGAGGCAAAATGTTTTGCTCATTATCAAGAGGCATACCGGAAGGATGTGGAACGAGCTTTTGGTGTTTTGCAAGCGCGATTCGCCATCGTGAAGAACCCAGTACTTGCTTGGGATCTTGATGCCATTGGAAAAATAATGAAAGCATGCATAATATTGCACAATATGATAGTGGAGGACGAGCAAGATACATACGCTTTGTATTATGATGTGTCTCAATTTGAGCAATCTAGTACTAGTGACAACACATACTCCACTAATCGACATGCTTCCATGGAAGACTACATAAACAATCGAGTCCAGCTCCGAAATAGGAATACACACCAACAACTAAAAGAAGACTTGGTTAAGCACATATGGTCGAAGTTCGGACATGCTTATGTTAGAAATTAGTAATTTTATATATGATATCATTTCTAATATGTTTTTATGTATTGTAGTGTGATGTTAAATTTTCATGTTCGTGTTCTTATTTATTTTTAATTTTACATTTCTAATGTACTTTATGTGTTTGGGTGTGATGTTAGTATGTGATGTTCTTATTTTAATGTAATTTCGTTTTTTCATTATAATAAAGTCGAGTGTTATTTGCGTTTTATTAAAAATTTAGACCTAAAATATTGATTGTATACATTCAATTTACAAATTAGGTACACAACGTATTTATGAACAAATTGAAAATTGCAAACGTATTTATCAAATACAAAAATTTAACTAAAACTTAAATTTATTAATAAAATATTATTTGATATTAATACGATTGCATTTTAATTAAGTTTTAGCTAATATAATTTAAGATTTACTATTCAAACTATTATTATATATATAAATAGTTGATGGATAAATAAAGATGTAGTTAAAAAACTTGGGTTAAAAAATTAGGAATGTGAAGAAAAAGTGGATTGAATTTTTTAGATAAAGTAAATAATAAAAAACAATAAAAAAAAACTAAAAAACCCCCTAAAAAACCCAAGCATTGTGGGTGCTCTTACAATTAATCTTCAGGGCCACTATATACGCGACGAATTTCTGCTTTTCGCGCGACAATCTGTACGCCCTGTGAGGGCGTACGCCTTCACCTGGCGTACGTATTAAAATATAGCAAAAAACAAGCCAAAAGTGGCAAATAAAAAAAAACAAATACAAATACGTATTTTTTTGTACGCCCTCATACGGCGTACAGAAAAATACTTATTTTTATTTTTTTTAAATAAATTAGTTGGGCTGGGCAACTTGGGCCGGCCCAACTCGGCCCTACCCTATACGCCATACCATGGCGTACGCCATGATATGGCGTACAGGGTAGGTTAAGAGGCCGCCGCCGCGTCTTCTTCTTCTTCTCTTTTCTTCTCTTCTTCTTCCTCCCTGCGGCGTGTCGTGGCGTACGCTTTCCGGCGTCTTCTTCCTCCCCTGCGGCTTCTCTTCTTCTCCTCCTCCTCCCTTTCTTTCCTTCTTCTTCTTCTTCTCCTCCTCCTCATCTCCGACGATGGCGAGCAGTGGTGCCGGTGGTGACCCCTCCGGCGAGCCTCGTGGCGGCGCGAATGGCGGGGATGGCTCTCCAGGCGGCGTGGAGAGATTGGCGGCTGGGGGCGGTGTTCCTGTTGCTGCAGAGGTGGCCGGTGGCGTTTCTGAGCTTCCTGGCGGTTGCGGCGGAGAGGTGGCCGGCGGCGGAGGAGAGGTGGCCGGCGTTGGAGATATGGCCGGCGGTGGTCCGGATGGCGATGCAGGACGAGGTTCTTGCCGGACTCGATTTATCCGAGCGCGGGGCAGACGAGGAGGGGGACGCGGACGCGGAGATGATCCTGCGACACCCGGTCAGACTTCCACCTGGGGTAGTCGAGAGGTATGAACGGAATTTAAATTTATTTGAATTAATGAAAATTTAGAATGTAATAAATATTAAATTTAGAAATAGGTATTGCATTTAGAAATAGTTTATCTGTATTTAATTATAGATTTATTTAAAAAAATTTATAGTTATATTTGAATAATTTATAGTTATGAATTTTAGAAATTTATTTTAAATTGATGAAAATTTAGAATAAAATAAGTATTGAATTTAGAAATAGATATTGCAACCAAATATTGTTGATCTGTAATTAATTCTAGATTTGTTTCAATTAGAAATTAGTGATTTGTAATTAATTATTATTTATGAATTTTAGAAAATATTATTTATGAATGTTAGAAATTTATTTTGAATTGATTAAAATTTAGAATAAAATATGTATTACAATTAGAAATTAGTGATCTGTAATTAATTATTTATGAAATTTAGAAATTTATTGTTGATTTGTAATTAATTCTAGATTTGTTTCAATTAGAAATTAGTGATATGTAATTAATTATTATTTATATTTTAGAAAATATTATTTATGAATTTTAGAAATTTATTTTGAATTGATTAAAATTTAGAATAAAATATGTATTACAATTAGAAATTAGTGATCTGAAATTAATTATAGATTTGTTTAAAATTAATATTTAGATTTGAAATTGTTGATATGTAATTAATTTTAGAAATTTATATTTATGTTATAAAAATTGAATTTGAATTTAGGTATTGAATTTTGGATTTCAGTTATAATAATTTAACTTGAATTTAGAAAAACAAATGTGTATATGAAACTAAAATTTATGATATGAAATTAAAATAAAAATTAAGGAATTTATGTTGTTATTAAATTGTGATTGAATTTAAAGAAATATATTAGCAAATTAAGATGACAAATTAGATCTATATTTTGGCAGATAATGTAGTTGTTTAAGAATTTAAAAATTTGACGAGTTAATATGTTATTAAAAGGCTTTGCAAGCCTCAATGTTGTCTGTGAGACGGCCCCGACGTGGCTCCCGTCAGCTGGCGCGGAGGAATCCGGTCACAGCATCGGCTTGTCGGGCCGCTTCGGTGGCCGCTTTAGTGGATCTGCTTCCCGTCCTAGACGCGACACAGGACGTCGCGATGGGAGTGCAGGTCGTCCTAGAGGACTTGGGGAGTACAGGTCGCGACACAGGACGTCGCGACGCGACGGGGGTGCAGGTGGGCGTGACCAGGTCTGACCCGTCGCTGTCTCTGTCTTCCTCATCGACCTCGTCCATGGATCTGGAGGAGGAGGCAGTTGTCGTTGCCGACGCGGCCTTCCAGCGCGACTATTATGATGGACCCGCAGAGGACTTGGGGATGGACGAGTCTCCCCAGCAGGCGGATCCGGCTTCTCAGCAGGGGGATCCGTCTCCGCAGCACGTGGATCCACCTCCGCAGCAGGCGAATCCGCCGGCTCAGGAGCAGGCGGATCCGGTTCCCGAGCAGGCGGGTCCCGTGGAGCCTTGGATTCCAGGAGGGCCCCTCGTTCCTCACCTCCTAGGTACGTATACGACCCACGTCGCCAGGGTCGTATGGGACATGACATTGGCGTTGGCACTACCAGAGCCCCCACCACCCGTTGCGCGCGTGGATGATACGGTACCTCTTTGATGTAGTCTAAGCTTTGTTAATAAAAATATGAAAATGCTATATATAAATGTATAAGTATAATACTAATTTTGTTATTTCTTTTTCAGATGAGGAAGGTTCTGAAGACGTACACCAGGAAGCCGTGGCATTGGGAGATGGACCAGCACATTACAGCGGCTCCTGACACCTGGTGGGATTTTGCGCAGCGGAGCCGTATCACCTCTCTGAGGGAGGTGGACTTCAGGAGTGTCGACGACGTGCTTATTTCTGTGTTCGTCGAGCGATGGCATCCGGAGACGAGCTCGTTCCATTTCCCATGGGGCGAGATCACTATCACGCTCCACAATGTCGCGCGCATCCTGGCGATTCCCATCGACGGCTTGAGCGTCACCACATATATGGCAGACTCCGTCGTCAGAGAGCACGTCTGTGCTGTTACTGGGGCGAACCAGGAGTTGTTGTCCCTGTGGTTCGGTGGTGGCGGTATTCCGATAGAGTCCCTCTCGCTGAGGTCGATTGAGCAGCTATCCAGTCCAGAGAGGGATGACCGACGCATAGCGTCCATGTACTTGATGACGCTCCTCGGCTGTACCGTTTTCCCGGACAAGTCGACGAACGCCGTCAAGTACAAGTACATGGCGCTAGTCTATGATCACGACCGCAGCGGTTGTTATGCCTGGGGAGTCGGCGTACTGGCTGTCCTGTATCAGAATTTGGGTGAGGCGTCACGGGCCAGGGCGAAGGGCATTGCAGGGTGTACACTTCTTCTGAGGGTAACTATTAATTTATTTTAAATTATTTTTAAAATATATGATATCATATGCTTACGGGTTTTTATATATATGTAGGCCTGGATTTGGGCGTACTTTCCTACTTTCCGAGGTCACGCTGTCCTTGACCTGGAGGCCATGGTGGATACGAGGGCCGCTCGGAGAGACGGGAGGGAGGTTCCTCAGGGACGGAATTCGGAGCGGCTGATGGCTATTCGCCGCATTTTAGACGCCGTGAGATTTGACGAGGTAATACTTTACTGTTTTATTGCTTTTCGTTTAGGAAATTTATATTATGAATTTACGCTTTGAATTTAGGTAATTGAAATTATAAATATACGTTTTGAATTTAGGTATATAGTGGCCTCGAAAAAAAATTAAAAACATGAAATATAAATTTTAGGTTGCCTGGACACCGTGGGGTCCGTTAGACTTTACGACCCGTCAGTACGCTCCTTCTTTGTATCGAGGCATTATTCAGTGCCTCGATATACAGGAGCCGTACATGCCGGACTGAGTCCTCCGACAGTTCGGTTACAGGCAGGGGGTTCCAGAGGATCCACCAGCGCCACGCGAGGTGAAGAGGCGGGTCGACTTGAGGGCGTATGATCTTCAGTACGCCGACGAGCTGTGCACATGGGATGCCGACCCTAGACCGACGATCGAGCTTCAGGACAGGCTCCATACCACCTTCGCCTGGGACACTGACGATGCGTACATCGATTGGCTGGAGCAGATGTCACATCCTTATGTGGACGCACGGTCTCCTAGACAGGATCGTCCAGGTTTGGCTCCTGTCGTCCCTCCAGCTCCACCGATGTCTACTCTCATGGTATGATACATTTTATTTATCGCTTATCATTTTTTACGTGCTTAAAATCAGTTTAATTGTAATGGAAATCATTGTCGTGTATTCAGCGGACCCAGATTATCGCCGGTCGGATGCGGCGTTTTTTAGAGGAGAGGGACGAGCTTCCACCAGATGTTACTGCTACGATTATTTCGTGGATTCATGATTTGATAGGTCACGAGGCGCCTGCGACTGATCCCTTACCGCGTGCTTCTCAGAGATTTACTGATTCACAACACGAGAGAGGAGAGGGTAGCGGTAGAGTCCCCAATGATGACTAGATTGTAGGATCATGTATTTATGTGGATTAGACACTTGTGTTTTGGATCATGTGTATATATGTTTTGGTTAAATTGCATGTTATTATATAACGAAATACTATACTATATAAGTGTAACGAAATGAAATATAACGAAATACTATATTATATAAGTGTAATTACATAAAATATAACCGAATACTATACTATATAAGTGTAACGGAATGAAATATAACGAAATACTATAGTGTATAAGTGTAACGGAATGAAATATCACGAAATACTATAGTGTATACATGAAATATAATCGAATACTATAGTATATACATGAAATATAACCAAATACTGTAGTATATAAGTATAATTACATGAAATATAACCAAATACTATAGTGTATAAGTATAATTACATGAAATATAACCAAATACTATAGTATATACATGAAATATAACCAAATATTATAGTATATACATGAAATATAACCAAATACTATAGTATATAAGTATAATTACATGAAATATAACCAAATACTATATTGTATAAGTATAATTACATGAAATATAACCAAATACTATAGTATATACATGAAATATAACCAAATACTATAGTATATAAGTATAATTACATGAAATATAACCAAATACTATAGTGTATAAGTATAATTACATGAAATATAACCAAATACTATAGTATATACATGAAATATAACCAAATACTATAGTATATACATGAAATATAACCAAATACTATAGTGTATAAGTATAATTACATAAAATATAACCAAATACTATAATGTATAAGTATAATTACATGAAATATAACCAAATACTATAGTATATACATGAAATATAACCAAATACTATAGTGTATAAATATAATTACATAAAATATAACCAAATACTATAGTGTATAAGTATAATTACATGAAATATAACCAAATACTATAGTATATACATGAAATATAACCAAATACTATAGTATATAAGTATAATTACATGAAATATAACCAAATACTATAGTGTATAAGTATAATTACATGAAATATAACCAAATACTATAGTATATACATGAAATATATTCGAATACTATAGTGTATAAGTATAATTACATGAAATATAATCAAATACTATAGTATAATTACATAAAATATAACCAAATACTATAGTATATAAGTATAATTTTATGAAATATAACCAAATACTATAGTGTATAAGTATAATTACATAAAATATAACCAAATACTATAGTGTATAAGTATAATTACATGAAATATAACCAAATACTATAGTATATACATGAAATATAACCAAATACTATAGTGTATAAGTATAATTACATGAAATATAATCGAATACTATAGTGTATACATGAAATATAATCGAATACTATAGTATATAAGTATAATTACATAAAATATAACCAAATACTATAGTGTATAAGTATAATTACATGAAATATAACCAAATACTACAGTGTATAAGTATAATTACATAAAATATAATCAAATACTATAGTGTATAAGTATAATTACATGAAATATAACCAAATACTATAGTATATACATGAAATATAACCAAATACTACAGTGTATAAGTATAATTACATGAAATATAACCAAATACTATAGTATATAAGTATAATTACATAAAATATAACCAAATACTATAGTGTATAAGTATAATTACATGAAATATAACCAAATACTATAGTGTATAAGTATAATTACATGAAATATAACCAAATACTATAATATATACATGAAATATAACCAAATACTATAGTGTATAAGTATAATTACATGAAATATAACCAAATACTATAGTATATAAGTATAATTACATAAAATATAACCAAATACTATAGTGTATACATGAAATATAATCGAAATACTATACTATACAAGTATAATTACATAATCCTCCATACTTGGCCTATTTGGGCCAAATTTCTCATTTTTTAGTTTTTCACCCATTTCTTCTTCAATCCTTCATATTGGGTCTATTTGGCCCCAATTTGTCATTTTCTCATTTTTCCACACTTTTCTTCTACAATCCTCCATATTGGGCCTATTTGGGCCCAATTTCTCATTTTTTTTATTTTTCACCCATTTCTTCTACAATTCTCCATATTGAGCCTATTTGGGCCCAATTTCTCATTTTTTCAATTTTTCACATTTTTCTTCTACAATCCTCCATATTGGGCCTATTTGGGCCCAATTTCTCATTTTCTCAATTTTTCACACTTTTCTTCTACCATCCTCCATGTTGGGCCTATTTGGGCCCAATTTCTCATTTTTTCATTTTTCACCCATTTCTTCTACAATCCTCCATATTGGGCCTATTTGGGCCCAATTTCTCATTTTCTCAATTTTTCACACTTTTCTTCTACAATCCTCCATATTGGGCCTATTTGGGCCCAATTTCACATTTTTTCACCCATTTCTTTTATAATCCTCCATATTGGGCCTATTTGGGCCCAATTTCTCATTTTTTTAATTTTTCGCCCATTTCTTCTACAATCTTATGCACAATCTGAGTGTTTTACAGCTGTATCATCAGTGTGATACAGCTCTCTCATAGCTGTTATGCACAATCTGAGTGTTTTACAGCTGTGTGCTAGCTGTTATGCACAACTCTTCTCTTGTATAAATAGTGTTATCCCTAGAGTTATTGCGTTATCACCATTGCAACTGAACGCTGACCGGCTATGCTATTGTAAGAGATCTGTAATTATCCGTGAGTGGCATATGCCGTTCAACTATAGAAGGAGGTATTAGGGATGTCCGACTATGGAAGGGGGGTGTGACTTCAAGAAGTGGCTTGATCCACCCTACGATGAGAGGACACAAAGGGTTATAGCACAACTGTGGAGCGAAAAACAACAACTTGCTAACCGAGAGGAAGAGCTTTGTAACAAAAATGAAGAACTTGTTAAGGAAAATGCAGAACTTGTTCAGTTGATCCCCCTTCACACAAGGGTGCTGCGCCGTATGGAAAAAGTTCCTTTTAATGTGAGGGGCAAAGCGTTGTATGAACATAAATTAAGAGAGATACAAGGTCGTAAATGAGTTCATGTAATGTTTGTATCGCTGTTGTAATTTGTGTTGGATTTTATGTAAGTTAATAAAATAGATATATTATCAGCATTTTCAAATTGAGATTACACAAGTAAATCAGACACAAATGTGAAGTTCATCTGCTCTTCAAATTTAGATTACACAAGTAAATCTACTTCTTCAACTAATCTACATCTTAAACTACACCGGAGGATCTGAAGGACGGCTATATCTAATGCGATAATCCCGAAATTGTTGAATCCTCGACTGAAATTGATAGTCCCAACCATCGACACTTGGGTGTTTGAATCGATGCCAAGCGTATGGAGGGGGAGGTAGTGGACAACCATCCTTTAACGACACCTACATAGAAAACACAAAATATGATCGAGCTTTGTGTTTTAGGGTAAGCACAAATATTACTAGCTATTTAAAAACAATAACTATACCGGTACAAAGTGGTTTCGGTTTCCTACGAGAGCCATCGTCAATATCCGTGTTGGAGGGCCGAGGCTTTCGTAAGAGGCCCTCATTGGTAAGCACAAGCACGGGCCATCCCAGGATAATAGGACAATAGCAACTTGGTATAGCGTGGCAAACACTAAACCAATCATCGACATGTCGAGCCAGTACTCCTCGCTGCAAGGACTGATGACATAGTTGACCCGAAATATAAGGTCCTCGTAAGTGATCCCCAGGTGTAGTACGAGCAAGATGGGCATGTACAGATCTCTGTTGTCAAACAACTCGCCCGCCATCTGCATTCGAACCATAGGATATGCAGTCTCTTCTGATCCCATCAATACAGCCAGTGTCCGATATCCATAATGCCCGTCTGGAGATACATCTCTGGCCCCGTTAATGTATGGAAACCAAAAGTAATCCACATTCTTAACCCCAAAGTTCACCCCTATATAAATCACGGGTTGTTCAGGGAGCTGCTGCGATCCTGTCCCTTCAGATTGGCTCCCTTGGGTCCCAGTGCCCGGCGAAGCTCCTCTTGGTCCCTTCTTGCCACGACCCTGACCTCTACCTTGGCTTCCACTGGCCTTGTTCTTCTCAATCTCATCTAACTCAGCCCTTCGATGCTCAAACAAGCTCGGCTCCCTCTTGGTGTCGTACTTTGTCGAACCCTTTGGCCTTCCTTTTGAAATGATTCCCGTGGGCTCCTGCATCAAAGTTTCATGCGGGTGCTGCGTGTTCCAGAACACGTCGGTGATTTGCTCTACTTGGTCCTTGCTCAATGTTTTAGCGTGCCACATTTGATCCATTTCCTTCCATATCAACTCTTGAACAGACATATGTTTTGTGTCATCAACTGGCTCTTCTTCTGTGTAAACCCTATCCCATTGCAATTGCTTCCAGAAGCGGTGTATCTCACTCGGCATGATCGACGTTTTATCAATTATGGCATTTGCGATTCTGTGGACACATGGCAGGCCGAAGCAGTCTCTCATCCAGTGATCATCACACTCATAAGGGAAATCATCCGCCAATATCTGCTTATACAGATCAAACAACATTTCCAAGCACCTATCCGACACTTTGAAAAATAGCCTTGAAAACAACACTCTTATTTCTGGCGGCATACCATCAAACATCGTTGGTGTTTTGGTCCGTGACATCTCCATGGTCGCACGCACCTGCCCAATTTGACCCTCGATCGCATGGTGTATCCTTACTACCATTCTATTAAAACCACCAACGCTAGAATTCAGAATTTGCTTCAACACGTGATGCATACCCTCAACCCTATCAAAAAACATGAAAAGCATTGCGTTACTCCCACATTGAGCCATGAGCAAGCAAACTACTGAACATCGTACAAGGGTTACCTGTTTGAAGTCCTCGTGAAGAAGTGAAGATGATGATCAGTCCACGCTCTCACTATGCTTTCCTTGTGAGGATTCGTCCACGTCTTCTCAATGTATCGAACGAGGCCACTCTTCCACGATGTCCTCAATTGCACAAGCCTTTCTTCGTAGATTTCCTCTGTGGTTGAACACCATAGTGCCCAATATTGGCCGCAAAACCTTTTCACTTGTTTTTTATCCTTCAATATTGGGAGAGCATATGCTTCTATGTTGTGCTTAATATGCACCCAACACAAAAGGTGTTTTACTTCATCTTTGAAAACTATCCGAATTGCATTAATGAGGGCCTTCTCTCGATCAGTCATGATGGCGGCCGACATAACACCCAAATCTTTAAACAAGCACAAAAGTTTCTCCATTATGAACTTGTAATGCCCAACTTCTTCTTGTCGTGTAAATGCATATGCAATGTTGAAGGTCTTGTGCGTGGAAGTGAAACCGACAATCTCCACCAATGGCATTTGATACCTATGGATGAATGTAGGAAAACAAATGAATGTAAGAAGTCATAGAATATAACATATAATTCATATCAATGCTATAAATCACTACTATTATATTGTGTTGAAAATGTAACACAAATCCAGCACGTACCTATTTGTCTTGTATGTGGCATTAATAATTACCACGTACGGGAACATCTTCAATAGGTGGAGCGAGTCCGGGTGAGCAAAAAATAGGATATCAGTCTCTTTCGTAGACACCTTTGTAAGAGGAAATACCCGATAACTATTTTCTTTCAAAAAGTTCAGAGTCCATTGCGTAACCGTCAATTCCCCTTGATCTTCATAACGCACCTTCTGTAGAAAGTTGGAAACTTGTTTCATGGATGTAACATTTCCGGGGAAGAACTTCTTCAACTTCCCAACAATAGTCCTAGGCGTCACGAACGTTTCGCCCAAAGCTTTGGCAATGCGCTCCTCATCCGGGGTCATTCTGCCCATGTATGGATGCCCAAGAAAGCTAGTCGGAAGCTTATGGTTGTGGCATCCATCTATCACATTTAGGATCCATTTCTGAGTCACTTCCCCTGGCTTCTTCTTCAATCTAACACCACACAACTCAAATGTGCATCCGGACTTCTTCGAATGGGATTTACGAATTACCTCAACTTCCTCTTCTGAGTCACTACCTTTCTTTCTCCCCGATCTAAACTCACCAAAATTCTCGCACGTCAAACTAACACTTCTGACATTTGACTTCTGAATGACTAAAACCATCATCAAATCTTTGCCCATATTCCTAACCCACTTAACCAATTCCTCTCGGCTATCCCAGCTCAGATTGGTACAAAATTCATCTCCATAATCTTTCTCCTATACATGTTTACATCATCAATAATGTTACAATATATGGATTGCAATTGTAATATATAACTAAACTGTAATTGTAATACATAACTAAACAATAATGTTACAATATATGGATTGGAATTTGTTAAATTTAGATGTTTGTAGCTAACCAATATTAACTATAAAATACAACTATAATACAGCATACAGGAAAATAATACAACAATTCATTAAAATTCAAAACACCAACAAAAATATAATAAAATAAGCTGTATGCCATTCCAGAGCGTACGCCCTCATAGAGCGAACAGATTGTAGCGCACAAAGCAAAAAAGTGTAGCGCATATAGTATCAGCCTTAATCTTTGTTTGTTGAGCCATTGCCTCTTCCCCTTTACTGCCCACTATCCACCATCTGCAAAATTCAACCATTATCTCTTCCCCTACAAAATTGAAAACAATTCATATGCTTCCATCTCTTCCCCTACTTTCTCTTTCCCGTTGCCCTGGTGGCTGCTCGCCCTAGCTTGCCGACGGCTCCACCACCATCTTACCTCGACGTTTCTTCCCCTTTTTTGTGTTTCTGGCCAACAGTTCACCTTCTTCTTTTGGCTACCCCAAACTTTGTAACCCAAAATCCTTATTAACGATATCAACAATTCTCCATCACCGGCCTTTGCTTTCTCGCTTCCACTACGAGGTCCTTTAGGAAATCTATCTTCTGTTGAATTCTATTCTTTGTTTGATTAAGACACGATGAATCTGTCAAATTTTGTGTTTTTATAGTTTAATTTCATTGTATTTGTTAGAATTTTGGAGGCTGATTGCTTATTATTGTCTGTCAATGTAGGAATTTGGGAGAATTAGGAGCAATTTATTAGTTTCTTCCACTAGTAAATACTCCAGTGGACAATTATCACCTGTCGGCTGGAGCGCGGGCTTGCTATGAGTTCTTCCAAGGTACCTTTCGCTGCACTTGTCAGGATCGATAATATTATCTTCGTGAGTCGGTTTCTGATTTAATGATATAAATGTTTATTCTTGTTGTTTGTATTTGTGTTCCCCCAATGATACTTTGATGCATGACAAAATCTTTTCAACAAAAAATAATGAAAATGTCGCAGTTGGTTTATTGATGTTCGTGAGACGAGTGTTTGATCATTTGATTATTCTTTGCTTGCCCTCTCCGTTTTCTCCTCCTTGGCCATTCAATATTTCCGAAATTCATATTTTTGTGTTTTTACTTCAGGGTGGTGGTGCCAGTGAAACCAAAGGGGAAGGCGTCGGACCAGATGATTCACGACGAGCGCACGGAGGAGCGGCATGTGTTGTTGCATCGACGCCTCAAGTTCATTTTCGCGGACGTGGTGATAACTACGGGTGAGCCCTTTCTTCACCATTTGACTCTTACTTTTTCTTGGATTCATATTTTATTGTGCCAAAATATGTAATGGTGATTTGTGGGAGATTTCAACTGTCAATTTCATACTTGAACAATGAATAATTTTAGAAACTTGCAATTTACTGATCTGGATGAGAATTGTTAGTTTTGCTAGCAACCTACCCGATGGATACTTCAATCAAACATGAATTCTCCCATTGGTTAGTTGTGAACAATTTGGTGACAATCTTATACAAGTATCAAATTGCAATCTGATTGTTCATTTCAATGTTTAGCAAACTCGCTTAGAATTCCATGTTGTCTACAGAGTTATAAATTTATGAGTCAATATTTCAGCCAACTAGTGCAGAGTTTCATATTTATATGAGTTTGACCTGAGATCTGTTTGCTAGTTATAGAACATCCAATTTCTGTTTATGTGCTAATTAAAAAATTCTTGTTCTTATTCAGGGAGGATGATTTGACAAATCGTTTTTCTTCTCATATAGCTACCAAAATCAGATACTAGAGAATGTGGATTAACACATGAAAGTTTGTCTTTTAATGTGGTCTCTTCAGCAAAAGTCCTTGCAAGTTTGTCTTTTAATGGTGGCCAGTATACGACTATCCTGATCATAAACCTATTGGTAAAATACAACTCTTTGTAGCTACTTAACAAGCCAAGAAAATGACAATCATCATAAGGTAATATGCTTGGGAGTGTATTTCTTTTGCCACTTGAAAGTGTGCTTACATATCTAACGGACTGTTTTGCTCTCACCTAGTGTTGTATGTCACAGAAATATGGCCAATGGAAGTGGTTGATTGCTGAAGTTTCACTATAAGACTTTGATTGTCTCAACAAAGTAACAATCAATGATTGCTGAATTTTCAGTGGACCTCTATAAGACTTTGGTTGCTGAATTTTCAGTGTGTACAACAAAGTAACAGTCATATATGTTCACTGCAATTTCCCTGCGTAATATATGTTCATTGCATTTTTCTTGCTTTATGTTGTTTAGATATATTGACAATTTGACATTTCAATGCTGATTATTCCAAATTTGCAGGAGACACAAGAACACAAGTCTTAGCCACATGAGGAGATGAAGCAGAAGTCTTGGTGGGAGAAGAGACAAAAGTCCTGTTAGGAATGGTAGTGAAGAAAGACGTGCTAGAATTAAGCAATGGATCAAAGAAAAGGAGTAAGTTGAACAAGCCAAGGCAAATATTGAGAATACTAAGATCAACGATAAAGGGCATGCGCAAAATGGAGATTCTCGCCATGGTTATTAGCTCTTTCTTTGATTTTGCATTATGTTTTTTGTTTTGGTTTTTCCTTAAGTTATTTCAAATTTTGGAATTGGATTCACATGAATTTACCGATCATGGACCGATTGATGACTTTTTCGGTCTAAACGAATTTACAAAACCACGCGTTTCTATTTGATTGCGTAAAAGAAACTCATGTTTTTTGTGCAACTATTTGCCTTGTCAGCTATGAGTTTGTGTGATGTCAAGATACACAAAAGTGTTCTTATTCTTGGTGAGATATATGTAAGTTATTCAGTCCTGATTGGTCTCAGGGGTTGAAAATATATTTTTCTTGTAATTATCATGTTAGATATTAGGTTTTGTTTGCCTCAATCCCCTTGTCATGCATCCATTGTTATATTCTTAAAGAAAGGATGATCTCATCTCAAGCTTGAAATGCTATCATTTCCTTAATGGCATGGGAAGATTGATGAAAAGTGAAATTCAAATGGCAACATATGTCAAGTAAAAGATTTATTGTCGCACTTCTTTTTGCAATGAAAGGAATTTCTTTTAATTTTTATGACTGAGTCTCGGTAATCCAATTTTGTATTGCTCATTGGTAAATTATTAAATTTCTCATGTCTCATTCTCTAACTTTGTGTAAACCACAACTAATAACTTAACATGTTCTTTTTGTAAAATTGCTAGGTTGCTGGTGCCGTTGGCAGGGCCTTTGCTATTAAGGTAGTCATGTCGAAACAATTTAACCACATGCTTGGAGGGCCTTCTTTTAAAGTGGACCTTCTCATTGGAGCCATTGCTGGGGGTGCTGACTTTCCTTATCAGTTTGGCTATTCTTATCATTATCATGAAGGCCGGTGGTATACTGGTGAAGATATGGTTGCACGTTGTGGTTGTTGTAACTTCAGTTGTAACATGTTCTTCTTACACTAGGCCTTCTATGAATCACGCAGATGTGAGTAGTATACTTTCTTACCAATAGCTATAATCATGGCGCTTGAATCATACTTCTAGCCTTTCTATTTTGCATCTTATAATTCTTACATTTGACATCATTTATTGTATATTGACTAATTCAATTGCACTGATATGAATAACATGATCAAAGGTCATTTATTGGGCGTCATGGGTAGGGAGTGTAGGACAAGATTAGAGGATGTATTGATGTAGTTGAGTTAATTGCATACAGTTATCTTGCTCTACCCGTGACATTGACTTGTTAAATTACATTTTTGTCATGAATCGTTTGTTCATAAACATTTGCCTTGTCTGTAAATTTTCAAATGTAGTATTGGAGTTGTTTTCTCTTTAGGGAGAACTCAAATTTATATAGTTGCCTAAATCATGTCTTACTTAGTCAGTTTGTAAGTTATTGGATGAGTTTGTTGTTAACATAGTACTTTGCCACTTGGATCCCTTGAAGCTACTTTGTCTAATGCAATGGTTTGCTGAAGTTGTTGAGAATATATGGTTAGGATCTATAAGCTTAATATTATTTGTCAATTGCAGATATATAGTAAACTAGTGTTTGTGCAAGTATTCAGTGAGGGTAAACTGGAAAGAGGAGTTGATCATGTAGGTGTTTATCTAAAAATCGCATACCTAATTTGATATGAAAATTGCGTTTACAAATGGTTTGTTTTTGGCAGTCATTCGGGTGGGCGTATATTAACAACATGCACAACATATAGGGGCAGTTTTGTGTGTATTGGATATGCCCCTTCATTAGCACAATCATGGTTATTATGTTTTGTGTTCTCTTCGCTCAGCCGAATAAGAAGCAGCAGCCAAGGAAGTCCCGTAAGGAGGAATAGTCTGCTTCTATTTCATTCTTAAAGTATTGTACAATGTTGTTCGATGAAGTAGAGTGATGCAAAACGCCCCCGCGGGGAGGCACTCTGGGTGCGTTGGCTCGGACCGTGGCTCAAGCAATGGCTTCATTCTTCTTCTTTTGTTTTGTACTTGATCTCTTTTTTTTGAATTGTGATGGCTTTTGTTTTTTTAATGTGCGGCAATAAGGTGACTAGACAAACTTGCTCATTTTGAGTGGAGACAAGTATTTTTGAAGAGAGAAAGTGGATGAGAGAGGGTAGTCATAATTGAGCATCACCAACAACCCACTAACAATTGCCTTTTAAGGCTTCAATCCCCATTTAGATACCAACAAAAAGGAAAAGTTGGAGGTTATCCAAAGGGGGACCAATAAGGAAGGTGGGTGGGGGCAAAGTGTTTTGTTTTTTTGCTATTTTGGGAGTGGTCCCCTTTTGTTGTCTTGGAGCAAGGAAAACCCTAGCTAGCTAGGTTGACATGGGGAAAGACAAGGGAAGGTGGCGACTAGCTATGGAGGTTTGGGGGAGCGGCTGCGCGGTGGTCCAGTGGGCGGCGGAGTGGTGGCGCGTGATGGCATAGCGGAAAAATCAAGAAAAATGCAAGGGAAGGTGAGGGAATGGGAAAATGAGTGACATCAAGAAATTAAAATGACAAACAAAGGGACTTAGCTTGGTCACTAAGCTCTGATATCAGTTGATGCGAAACGCCCCTACGGGGAGGCGCTCCAGGTGCGTTGGCTTGGACCGTGGCTCAAGCAATGGCTTCCTTCTTCTTCTCTTGACTGGATTCCTTCCTTGGGATGCTATGGATGCACCATGGGAATAAACCTCAAAATCGGATTTTGTGGGGGCACGACGGCTAGATAACCTCAAAGTGAGGTTACCTGAGCGCGAGCTACATTGGAGCGCGGCAGCGACTGGGCTCAGACACGGGGCACGACTATGCTGGGAGCGATGGGGGTGTGAGGCCCTTGGAGCGTGAGAGAGAGATTGAGGGAGTGAGAGAGATGGCTGGAAGCAAGAGAACCAAACCACTAGGGTGAGGCCTAGGGTTTGGGGGAGGAGGAAAACCTCAACTCTACACAACTAAACATTTGACTAAACCTAACATTGCAAGGGGCACATGAAGTGCTTAAATAGTCTTACACAACTTTACCATGAGCCTAATAAGATAATGGGTTTGGTCAAAAAATAAATCAAATTATTCAGCCTTAACCAGTGCTTTAGCACAGGACACGTACACTAGGGTATGCATTCATTCAGTCATACCGTAATTTCTCCACTCGTAAAACATCTAGCAATATTTATCACGTTTTACTGGCGTAGAAATTCATTCAGTCATACCCTAATGTGTTAAAACACTATTTTTTGGCAACTTTACAAGATGTTTTACAGGTGGAGAAATTCATACAGTCGTATCATAATTTGTGTTAAAATACTAATTTATTTCTAACAGTATTTACATCATGTTTTACGAGTATAGAAATTAATTCAGTCATACCGTAATTTGGGTTAAAATACTATATTTCAGCAACTTTATAAGATGTTTTACGGGTGGAGAAATTCATGCAGTTGTATCATAATTCGTGTTAAAATACTAATTTATTTCTAGCAATATTTATAACAGGTTTTTATGGGCGTAGAAATTCATTCAGTCATACCGTAATTTGTGTTAATACACTATTTTCAACAACTTTATAAGATGTTTTACGGGTAGAGAAATTCATACAGTGGTATCATAATTCGTGTAAAATACTAATTTATTTCTAGCAATATTTACAACATGTTTTATAGGCATAGAAATTCATTCATACCGTAATTTGTGTTAAACATTATTTTTCATCAACTTTACAAGATCTTTTACGGGTGCAAAAATCCATACAGTTGTATCTTAATTCGTGTTAAAATATTAATTTATGTCTAGCAATATTTACAACATGTTTTACAGGCGTAGAAATTTATTCAGTCATACCGTAATTTATGTTAAGACACTACTTTTCAACAACTTTACAAGATGTTTTACAGGTGGAGATCATACAGCCGTATCATAATTCGTGTTAAAATACTAATTTATAGCACTTTTTACAACATGTTTTACGGCGTGAAAATTTACACAGGGTTAAAATTGCAACACCCCGAACTTGATTTATAAGAATTAAAAGTATTACCCATGTCAACAAGAACTCTTCATTTTTAAGGTTCAGATGAAGATTAAAAGTGTATATATGCATATAAAATTTATATGTAACTTTATCGTTATTTCCTAATTATATGGATTCAGATACAAAATTATAATTTGAATATGATTTTGATATCAGTATTATCTAGATCTATTTTTTAATACATAAATTAATTTTAATAATTAGTAATATTTTTTATTGAATATATATAACATAAATACTCGTGCGTGACATGAAAATTACACTAGTATTTAATTAATTTATAAACCAAAATGTGTTTTATTTTTTAAAATTGGTTCCTTGTCAACCCTAAACCCCCAACATCGACACCAACAAAGAATGTCTTGCAGAGGTATCATCAGAAAGCTCCCTTCTTTTACTTCCTATACTACTAATAACGGTGTTCATGTTACTACAAGTGCACTTGACAAGCTCTTGGATGTTGATTGTAAATCCGGCAAAATTGATGTGAGTGACGCCCGTTACTTGTTCTACCACATGCTTTCTATGCGACCTCCCCCCTCAATTTCTCGTTTTAATAAGCTATTGAGTGCTTTAGTCAAGTTTGAGCATTTCTCTCTCGCCATAACTTTCTACAAGAAGCTGCATATTTCTGGTGTTCCTGGGTTCAGATAAGATTTCATCATCTTCTTGAATATTTTGTTGAATTGCTATTCCAGCATGAAATCAGGGAGTGCTGCATACTCTGCTTTTGGCCTCATTATGAAGAACGGCTATTGCCCGAATATCTAAAGTTTTAATTCGTTGCTCAAAGGATTGTTTTTGGAGGAGAAAGTGGTTGAGGTTGTTGATTTGTTTTCAAAGATGACTCGATTGGGCTATGCTCCTGATGTCGTTACTTATAGTTACAACACAGTGATTGATGGTTTGTGTAAGACAGAGAGGGAAAGAGATGTTGAGTCTCTCCTCACTGAAATGATAAATCATGATGTTCACCCGGATGTGGTGACTTTTAACATTCTTATAAATGGACTATGCAAGAAAGGCGAAATGGAGCATGCCATGGAGGTACTGGAAATGATGCTATTGAGAGGCTTGTTCCCTGACACTGTTACGTATAACACCATAGTGGATGGCTTCTGTAGACTCAGAAAGATAGAAGAGGCTATGAGTTTGTTCAGTGATATGAGCTTGAGGTGAATTGCAAGCAGCGTGGCTATGAACAGCTTGTTGAAAGGTCTTTTTCATTTGAATAGAGTTGAAGATGCTTTAGGTTTATTCGACAACATGAAAAAGATGATCGTAAATCATGCTTGCAGACCAGATCAAGTTACTTACAACACAATGATTGACGGGTTTTGTAACGGAGGGCACGTAAGTATGGCTGAAGCGCTTTTCTTGGCAATGCACGGTAGTGGCATCTCTCCCGATGCTATTAGCTATACTTATTTGATAGATGGATTATTTAAAGACGGATACGTTTAAAAAGGCTAAAGAGCTTTTCTTGCACATGCAAAGTAGTGGCATTTCTCCCAATGCTTTTAGCTATGCGGTTTTACTTAATTGATCCTGCCATTCAGGATACTGGGAGGAGGCAGAAATAGTCATGGGAAATATGGTTAGAGATGGTATTGAGCCGAATGTGGTGACTTGAACTATTGTAATTAAGCATCTTTGCAACAAAGGAAGAATAGAACAAGCAATAAAAATGGTTGAGTTGATGATCCAAAATGGTGATATTCCCGACATGGTCACTTATAACACTTTGATCAACGGCATTTGCTTGATAGGTCATTTCCGTGATGTACAGGTTGTGTTTTCTTTGATGGAAAGATACGGCTACGAGTTGGATAATGTAACATATACTACCCTGATAAATGCTTATTGTAGAGCAAGGATGCTTGACGATGCACGCAATTTGCTTCTTCAAATGGAAGTCAATGGCTGTTACCCAGATGTCATTACTTATACTATCTTGATTGATGGGTATTGTAAAGCTAGGATGCTTAAGGCTGCAAACAATTTGCTACTTGAAATGGAAGCCAAGGGTTGTTGCCCATATGTCATTACTTATACTACATTGATTGATGGGTATTGTAAAGCTAGGATGCTTAAGGCTGTAAATAATTTGGTACTTGAAATGGAAGATAAAGGTTGTTCCCCTGATGTCATTACTTTTAACACATTGATCAATGGCTTTGTTGCTCAGAAGGACTATACAAGAGTTAAAAGAGATTCATCAGAAGATGCATGTCATGAATATTTCACCACACTCCCTCCGTGATTTCTCTTGTGGTGAAATCCAATAATGACGCACGTTAAAGCTTTATGTAAGTGTGCTCTTGAATATTGATCTAGCTAGGTGCTTTCTTAGTGCTTTCATGGCCTATGTTTTACTTTCATCAGCATGTTGTGAGCATTATGAGAAGGTTTAAGCAACTCAGCCACTCCAGCCAGCGGATTGGTCATAAGTAATCCTAACCCAGACCATGTGCTATAGGTACCTAAAACTGGTCTCAAGACACCATTTTGTGATGAATATGTAACTGAAGATATCTTGAACTGGGCTAAGGCGAGTTTCTTGGTTTTGTTATCTTATGTCTTTATTGTTCCTATACATGTAACAAATTATTTCTTTTTTTACAATAGGATGGCCTGGAAAGAAGATGCTTTAAAGAGGACGGGTTCTTAAATGAAGTGGCTGAAGTGGTTAGAACAGGCAAGTGGTTTACAAATTTCCATGTATAATAATAATGTATGGAAGGGATACTGATAAGACATATTAACTGGAGTTATTTTGAAACAAATGGTTATTTTGAGTAGGCTCCAAACAAATCATAATGCTTCTAAATGAAGTAATAACCAAAACTGTTCATTTTCTGGTTGCTGGGATTGAGATCACACTTCAAAACTTATGCTGCATTATAAACACAAGTACATCACTAATGTCTCTTACCTTGAATTGTATACCGCATGCATTTGTCTCAACTTAAGTTTTGATGATGGAGGTTTCACATCCATATGTTGAAAGTTTAGACTGGCATAGTATTTGAAATGAGTTATTGTGTATGTTTCTATAACATAACTTTCAGCTTTTCAAGGAACTTTCTCTCCAATGTCTTATATAGTTTTCCTTTTCTTGGGTGGACATTTCTTCCATTGGTTTATTATTGAATACAAAGCCCTCAATCTTGCATTTTGTTGTACTTCAACATATCCAATATTAATTTATGAACTCACAAGGTTATCAAACGAACTCATAATTTTTCACTCAACGTATCCCCCATTAATTTATCAATATGAATTTACTTAACTCAAAAGTCTACTTTTATTTTTTGGGCATCTTGGTTGTCGATTTACTGAAATTGTATTACATGATTATATTTATAATAATGTAAATAAGTCACTTTAAAACTATTTTTTGGTAGAATAAAAGATGAAATTAATATACAAAGTAATTTAGATTTGTTAATTAGCTAACATACGTCGCATGTAACTTTATATATTATATGGATTGCTTTGTACATATCCATAACACTTTTAATACCTTACATAATTGCTAACAAGTAATAAGTAATAATTGTTCTTGTTTTTTATTTTTGTCAAAAACAAGATTTGGGTTATTTTAATTTGTTGAATTTTATAATATTCCAAACAGTACAATATAGATCCGGAGAAATTATGATTATAAATATTTCAAAATTAAAATAATAATGATAACATATTATATCGTTTATTTTATTTAAATTGTATGTATTAAGTATATAATCAGTAAAAGCTATCTATTTATATATATTAAATCTATCACTTTTTAAACCATCAAAGCGTTTTTAGGCCCATGTTGATAAGGTGTTATTTTCTTATTTATTATTATATCTTTCGTGACCTCTAACTTAGTAGAAAGCTTGTCGATCATCTACAAATGTGCATTCCCTACTCTAACTTGGGACATAAGTCGATCCTATATTATTATCGGTTTGTCTAACCTATGCCCTTAGGGCATAGGTTAGAACCCGATCCATCTGACGGATGTCGGGTGGATCGGGTGCTATGACTTTCGGGTGCGGGTCGGGTGACCAATTTTAAAAATCGGGTCGAGTGATGGATGACAATGGGTCGGGTGATGAACGGGTGGACCACATCCATCACCCGACCCGATTTTTAAAATTGGTCACTTGACCCGCACCCGAAGGTCATAGCACCTGAACCCGATCCACCCGACATCTGTCGGGTGATCGGGTGGGTCGGGTGAACAAATTATGAAGTGCAAAAGTATTGTAAAAATAAGTAAATAGAATTTAATTACATAAATCAATTGTTATACAAAACATATTGCCATTAAAGGGCATCTACGATGTACATAGCAGATCTAATTACATAAATCAATTTTTAGGGTGGATAAGTCAAAGCTATTTATATGGGTAAGAAAACAGGGACTATGCCCTTGCGATCTCTTATTCAATCATAGAAGAAAATTAATCCCCTAATGGGGTAACAAGATCAGAGGTTAAGAGTTCAGTAATGCAAGGAGGAGGGATAAAATGTTCAGTAAAAGGAACATGATTGGTGACTGGTGAGAGCCCAATTTGTCAACGCGTCGGCGACCTTGTTGAAAGCACGGTGGATACGAGTGACTTGAACCTCCCATGAAGGTTCTTGAATCAACTTTCTGCAGTCCACCAGTAAATAAAAAAACATGGTGAGTTGGGAGGGATGGTGAGTTGGGAGGGAGGAGCCATTCAAGAGAGAGCAGACCAACGAACAATTAGTTTCAATCAAAAGATCTGTAAAAATATACACGAACAAAAATAAGTCAAAGATCTTTAAAACACCTTTGCAATCATAAAATTGTAGTCGTAGACATACACAAATTCCGTTCAGAAATATTCACGAACAGAAATAGATATAACACAAATCAAATGTAAGGAGACAAAACCATTTTTCTATCACAAATCAAATGCGAAAGGAACAATTGAACATTGAATAGGCAGGAAAAGAAAGTCACGGGCTCAAGCGGCGATGCACTTAATGGCCGAGCTAGCGACGCCCAACGGAGGCGTCAATGCCCAGAGGAGGTGAGGGGAGGAGGAGACGGCGAGCGGGAGAACGCGAGCAGACAAGCGGCCCTTAGGAGGAGGCTGGAAATTGTGCCCAAATGCTGATTCCAATGGTGAGAAACACCGTTGCTTTTTTTTTTATACAACGGCGAAAACCACCGTTGATATATATATATATTTTTTTTTAATAATTAACGGCAACGGTGAGAATCACTGTTGCTTTTTATATTTTTTTTTTATAGCAACTGTAAAGCCGTTGCTTACTTCAAATTTTATAATTTTTTTTTAACGTAAACAATCTTAGCTTTAGTTTATGTTGCCCATAAGCCGTAAACAATCTTCAAAATACATATTTAATTATTATTTTTACATTCAAACTTTACAATGCTTTAGTTTATGTTGCCCATATAAAGATGCATTTCATGTAGTTTACCCTCATACTTTGGACTTTTGTGTAGTTTATCAATAAGCTTATCCATATAAAAAAATAAATATGTCTTTTTTCGAGAAATGCTTTAAGATAAAAAAAAATTATTATTTTTTTATTCAAAATTCTAACTGAAGGAATAGAGTATAATTAATTATTAGAAAGACAACTACTGAATAAGAGAATAAATTATCTAATATAAACTTATAATATTAAAATAAATAAATTCATGTGTTTTCCCTTAAGACTCAAATGGTTATATTCAAATAAATAAATTTATCGTATAGTTATATACTATTGTTATATCATATAGTTATATACTATTGCTATATCGTTCATTTATATACCATAACTATATACTATAATTATATATTATGGTTCTATCGTATAGTTATATACTATTGTTATATTGTAGTTATATATTATAGCTATATACTATGGTTATATCGTATAGTTATATATTATAATTATATATTATGGTTCTACCATATAGTTATATACTATTGTTATATCGTGTAGATATATACTACTGTTATATCGTATAGTTATATACTATGGTTATATCGTATAGTTATATACTATTGTTATATCTTATGGTTATATCATATTGTTATATACTATAGTTATATACCATGGTTATATCGTATAGTTATATACTATAATTATATATTATTGTTCTAACGTATAGTTATATATTATTTTTATATCATATAGTTATGTACTATTATTATATCGTATAGTTATATACTATGGTTATATCGTATAGTTATATACTGTTGTTATATCATATAGTCATATACTATTGCTATATACTATTGTTATATTGTTTAGTTATTAACTATAGCTATATATTATGGTTATATCGTATAGTTATATATTATAATTATATTTTATGGTTCTATCGTATAGTTATATACTATTTTTATATCGTATAGCTATATACTATGGTTGTATCGTATAATTATATACTATTGTTATATCGTATAGTTATATACTATGGTTATATTGTATAGTTACATACTACTGTTATATCGTATAGTTATATACTATTGTTATATCGTATAGTTATATACTTTTGCTACATACTATTGTTATATTGTTTAGTTATATACTATAGCTATATACTATGGTTATATCGTATAGTTATATACTATAATTATATATTATGGTTCTATCGTATAATTATATACTATTGCTATATATTATTGTTATATTGTTTAGATATATACTATAGCTATATACTATGGTTATATCGTATAGTTATATACTATAATTATATATTATGGTTATATACTATGGTTATATTGTATAGTTATATACTATAGTCATATATTAGGGTTATATCGTATTGTTATATACTATAGTTATATACTATGGTTATATTGTATAGATATATACTATAGCTATATACTATGGTTATATCGTATAGTTACATACTATGATTATATCGTATAGTTATATACTATAATTATATATTATGGTTCTAACGTATAGTTATATACTATGGTTATATCGTATAGTTATATACTATTGTTATATCGTATAGTTATATACTATTGTTATATCATATAGTAATATACTATTGTTATATCATATAGTAATATACTATTGTTATATCATATAGTTATATACTATGGTTATACTATGAGGTTTTTTAGGGTTTAGGGTCTTTATCATTACAATACAAAGTTTAAGTTTTCCAAGTTTAAGTTGGAGAAATAACTTACAATATCTAGATATTGGCATAATATTTTGGTAAATTGTTTTAAAACAATTTTACTTTTGGACGCCACCTAGTAGAGCGCTACCTAGTGGCGCCCAACAAGTGACCCGTTTTTTTCCGTTTTTAATTTTTTTTTTTTTTTTTTTATAAATCGCTTTACTTCCTAGTGGCGCCCAACGAAAATAAATGTGTAACCCATGTTTAAATTTTTTAATTATTTTTTAACGTTGTATCATTTTTTTAAATTAATAAATAAATTAATTGTTTTCCTTATAATAAAATAAATTTTCAGCTTATAAAATAAAAAAAGTATTATTTTGTCATATAATTGAAAAAAAGAAGAAAAAGAATTAAATTTAGTTTATAAAAAGTGAAAAGTGTTTGCATATTGTTATTAACGTACAATTCTTTTCCTTTGTAATATCAAGACAAATATTTTAATACGAATTATATAATTTCCACGTGTCATATACTCCCTCCATTTATTGAATTACAACGGTGACTTACAGCATATAGTGAATTGCAATTGCTCTTTGTAACATATAGTGAATTACAACGGTGCTTGGCGCCGTTGTAATTGCTCTTTTTTAATTTTTTTTAATGATGCAACGGTGGTTGGCACCGTTGCTTTTTTTTTTTTAAATCAATTTTGTCAAATTAAAAACGTTATTTTTTTTTTAAAATAAGGGAACGGTGACTATCACCATTCCTTTTTATTTTATTTTTTTAAAAAATATTGATTTCAACGGTGAATATCACCGTTGAAATCAACAACCATACAGTGGTGTCTGCAGCACCACTGTAGGTGCAATTAGCGGCATCCGAAAGAAAGGGAGAGGGGTCGAGTTAGATTAGGGTTTTTTTTATATCTAGTTTTTTTAAATAAAAAAATTATATATATATAAAAGTCGGGTATTTTTCGGGTCGGGTGATGGGTCGGGTCGGGTGGATGAAAACAATCACCCGAATCCGACCCGATCCATCACCCGAAACCCGATTTTTTTCGGGTTTTCACCCGTATTTTTGGATCGGTTTTTGCGGGTGTCTGTCGGATTCGGATGAAACTGTCATCCCTATGTGGTCCACCCGTTCATCACCCGACCCATTGCCATCCCTAGACCCGTGTTAAAAGAACAAGGCTAGAGCAATTTTTGCAAAGTGATAATGCTCTACTTTTAACGTTGGCCCAACGTGGATTAAAAAATTAGGGACATATGTTTCGAATTTAGGGTTGAACAATCTAATGTAAAGTACTGAAATTTAATTTGTGACTATGGTGGATGAAAACTATTTGGGTCGCACTACTGAAATTGATAATTTGTATTATTGTCGGTGGTCTTGTAAAAGTGGAGTTGTTAATTGATATCAATGGATGGTTGATTTCTATTTCACCTACCAACTTCAATATTAGCAGTGGTCTTCATTCAAGTTTGACTCTTTTTTAAAGAGTTATATGTGGTATTATACAGTACTTACTTTACAACAATTTTGGATTATGTGTATGGTATGATCCATTCAACTTGGACATGACTGAGTATGATCCATTCAACTTAACATTGTTTGGGTTAGGGTATATTTACTTTCTGATGTAGTTGGTGTTATTATCCCTTAATTTTTCCTTTTCGTCTTAGCCACATGTTTAGTTTTCTTTTCTTTACCTTCTCTTTTAATAAGAAATACATCATTGGTGAGCCGTGTTACCGGTTTGGCATCAAACAAGCGGGGGTAAGTGAACATAATTAAGTAGTTCTTAGGTTTAAAATTCATACTATTAACAAGTGAATTGGTTGTGCAGGGGTGATTGTGAGATTTATGCTCTCAAATACATTGAGCTATTAAGTGCTGGGGTGATTGACTTGTCTACTGTTGAGGACAATTATATGGATGAATATCGGAGTTATTTGGCGATGAGTGTGTGGAATTGCAAATGAAATTTCCCTTGAATTCCGATTAGGATAATTTATATGTATTGAACTTCCAAGTATACTTGTTTAATTGTTTGGCTTGTGTTTGTCAAGTATTATGAGGGTCTATTTTGTTGGTTATGTCCCTTGTATAAGTTTAATCATACTCTAGATTATGTTACTAGTTGAGGGTCTATTTTGTAGACTATGTACCCTCAGTAACAATTATGCAATGTCAAAGTTCTTTATTTCATCAGGATGTGGTATTTGGATTATATATTTACTTTGCAATGTGACAGGATGAGAATCCATGTTGATGAATTGAAAACTAAAAGATAAAGTTTGTGATTGACAAGACGTGATCTAGATAGAAGGATGAAAATCATGTTATTGTAGAGCATAGAATCTGTATCATGAACGGGAAATACATTCTTCCTTCGAAATCATATAGGTTGTTCAACAAAAAACAATTATATAGGTTGTTCAACAGAAAATGATTTTTATCACGTAGTTCATGTACATTGTTCAATTACAATATAGTGTCTTGTTCACCAAACTACCATTTTTTAAAGTGACTGGGTAGTTTTAATAGGGTGACCGGATAGCTTATCACAGTTCACTTCGATCCCAAAAGACAATTGTTCACCTTAAACTCATGTTAAAAATGACAGGGTAAATTTAATAGGACGACCGAATATTTAACGACTTAAATGAAATCATGTAGGTTGTTCATTTGGATCCCAAAAAGGTCTTGTTCACCAGACAACTATTACATAAGGGACATGTAATAATGACAGGATGACCGGATCCCTTAGTGAAAAAATATGTAGTTCATTTAAATCCCAAAAACCTCTTGTTCACTAGACAATTATTCGAAAGATTGACAAGATGTTATTGTAGGATGACCGGATAATTCTTGAATAGATAATCATGTGATATGCAAACCTATAATGTCTTGTTCACTTGACATCCACTATTTATATGAGTGATAGAATACTCTTTATAAGATGACCGGACGATTGTTGACCTTAATGAAAATTATGTGAATCCCAATAATCTCATCTTCAGTCCACCATATATATACGGGCCCAATAATCTCATCTTCATGAAACGTTTTGTACGATTAACGGATGAAATAGTAGTAAGATGAAAATCATGTTGTTCAATTTGAACCCTATCATCGCTTGTTTACCATAATATTGATTTACATTGAAAGGATGATTATAGTTTGCTGGCCGGATTATGATGTAGTAAGATGAAAATTATGATAAATTTTGAATTGGAGTCTTTTTCAGTTTGACAAGAGGAGAGCCACCATGTTCTTCAACAAAGTAGAACAAGCTTGGTCTATCAAAAATTATGTTGTCAACTTCATTCATACAAGCTTGGTCTATAAAAAGTAGAACAAGCTTGGTCATCTTCAGCATTCAATACAATCAATTCTCTAGCATTGCCTTGGTTTATGTAATACCTCTCTTCCACTTCTTGTAGCATATCCTTATCAACATCAATAAAGTGGGAATCAACATCATCGACTAGATCCTTATGACCATCCTCTTCATTTTATTCCTTGTTGCCAAGGTCATAACCTGCAAAATCATTTCCTGCAAAATCATTTCCTGCAAACACATCCCCATCTTCACCAAGGTCTAAAAAATCATTTTGTTCGTCATCGCTGAGCAGTAATACCACTTCTTTACCTTTATTCCATGATGCAGACACAATGGTCTCTTCATCATCGTTGCATAGTGAAACGACATTTGTTGGGAAGTAGTTCCTCTTTCTTTTCTTGTCACAAGAGTCACTTGCCATGGGAGCAATCCTTGGAGATGAATTATTATCATCATTGATGATTTCATCCAGTATCCTGTCAGACTTAATACGAATCTGGTCAGTCTCTCGCGCATGACTGGTATTTGACACAACATGTGGACTTTGTGAAACAGGTGGTCCACTTGCCGGATTCTCATGTCCTGCACTAGGTCTGAATCCTCAATATGAATGGATTTCCTCACAAACATTTGCTCTAGAAACATGCTCTTTTCTTTCAGTACAAGGCTTACGTAGAGCTCTATAGGCCACACTCCTTTTGACGATTTTGTATTGAGAAATTTGTAGGCTTCAAGATTGTCATCATCACTAAGATCGAAAGGTGGAAGCATTCTACTCATTAGCGACACATACTTCAGTTGAAGGTCGTAACTTTCAGAATCAAAGGTCATCTTCTCGACAATCTTCTTCTTAAGGGCCTCAAAATTTATGCTTTCCGACACTACAGTTGCTTTTGGTTTTTTTTTGTCCTTCGTAAGACCACTTATCTCCCAAAACCTTCCATTCACCATAAGTAATCAGAGTGAACAAGTTGTTGCTTCGACCTAAAAAATTTCGGGACAGAGAAGACATGAATGCTACTTGCAAATCAGAGAAGATCGACAGGATAGAATATGCTATGCGACATGAACGAAACTGACCCATGATTTCTTCGGCGAAAATTATAGATGACGGCTTTAGGAAGAAAAAAACAGTGATGAACAAATGGAGTTAGGGTGAATCAAAATAGTGTCAGGATAAGGGTGAGAGAAGAAAGCAAAATCGTTTCTGTTTTTTTTTTACAAGAAAACCATTTTTGAAAAGATCTCACAAAATCTTTTATTATTTCCATCTTTAATGACCGTGATTATAGGAGAGAGGGAAAAACACTCGCTTAATGGTATGTATTTCCGTTCTGTTCCCTTAAATATTTTCTTTTTCCATTTATAATATATTTTCTAGTGACATGATAAATATTGAAGAATGTCAGGATAAACTCGGAGGCCGATGAAAATACTCAAAATATTGTGAGATTGAAAGTGTCTTCCATTCACCATCGATAATCAGCGTAAGTAAATAGTTACTTCGACTTAACAAATACACAAACACAACAATATACGAATATTACGCCCACAGTAACATTAAAAAACAATCCCGTCAGGACAATACTTGAAGTGCGATAGGTTCGAAACTTACCTATAGATGCTTCCATGGAGATTGCAACACTAGACTTGGGGGGGGGGGAAATATGATGAAATCAATGGAGTAGGAGGAATGAAGAGGAACAAATTAAGGTTTTAAGGTTGATTAGGGTTGAATGGAAGACTGTCAGGATAGAAAAGAAACCCTGACAGGAAGATAACAAGAACTTTTGATAAAGATTTATCTAAATCTTTACTTTTTATATTTAATAAACTTTAGTTTCTATCTTTAATATAAAAAAAGCGAGAACTGGTTTTTACGATTTTGTTTACTACTTTATAATTTTCATTTGAGTTTCTTTTGATAAAAAATATTTATTTTGCTGATTTTTGTTTTAAAAGAATATATTTTTTTTGGCAAAAATACCCAAATAGACATGCTTTGCCATTTTGTGATTTTTGGGATATTTCTACAAACGTTTTTAAAAATTAGTCTATCCATACAAATTTGCCTTTCTTTTATGTGCATAACATCAGTTTATTAACTTTTGTGCACTTCTAATTGCAACAAATAGTATCGGAATTCAACGATAGTTCTCCATTATGTGCGTGTAACACAAATTGAACAATAACGTTTTTGTTATAAGATGAAAGATTAAGGTGAATTATTCACCTTTTACTGTACATATGGCCTATACGGCCTTTTGTAATTGCGGCCCTTACGACCCTTAAAGAGTTTGAAGATATATACGGCTAGATGACTTCAGCCTTTTGTCCGACAAGCCAAAATTTTGGCTATAAAAACAGATGTAATCTTATGTAAAATCCGTGAATTGAACGAAGTTTTCTTCAGTTTGTTCAAAATCTCACAACACGTTATCAACATGAGAGTATCAAAACACCAACTGAGTTAGGCAAGATCATCAAGGTATAAGTTATACCCGTTTTTATTTTCTCTAATCAAATGGTTTAAGGAAATCATGTCGTATGAAAAGTATGCTCTGTAGTTGCCCAAAATCAGGATCTTCTACATCAGAAACTCATAAAAATGCTTGGATTTCTTCTACCATTTTGTGGCTCGATGATACGAGAGCAAGCATCAAATTGTTTTTCACAGAGGAAAAGTTTCAAACAAACACCTCGGTATTTTATTATATCCGAACGAATATTACAACAAAATCGAGTTTTACATCCCAAATCAAAATATAAACTCCTACTTTATACAAGATCTAAACTAAAATCGATTTTACATACCTCTTTGCCGGATCTTTCCAAAACGCCTAAAATCTGAGGCTTTTCTTGCAGTGTTCTTCAATATCTTTCGCGCATAACCCGTAGAAACTTCAGATCATTATAAGAAGAATTATGTAGATAAGTATGGTGCAAATGGTGATCTCGATTATAGCCCGATCGGAAGGAGACATGGCGGTCGGAGAAGGAGGAGGAGATGCAGGTGTTAAGAGGATAATGATGAAAATTTAGTTGTGGATATTTAAAGGTGGTAAAGGGGATTAAAAGAATAGAAGAAATGGAAGAAGTATTAGGTTACCTATAAGAACTTATTACCATCCTTTCCACAAGATTTACAAAGGCTAGATTTTCCTCCATTGAAAGCCTAAAATAATTATTCTTCTTGAAAGTAAAATTTCTTCCCGCAAGGTGTACAAAGTCTAAAAGCTTTCACAATGAAATGGAACTTCTATGGTTTAATATGAATATATCTCTTGTCTTGCATGTCCACTTTACGTGGCAAATGAATTTCAAAAGAAAGAGTCTCATTTGACAAACCCAATCCTACAAGTAAAATCACGCCTTTTTGCTTATTCTTTATCACCATGTGACAACTCTATAAGACACAAATCCCTATTCATCTACTATTTATAGAAATGAAAAGATATATATGTAGGGGTGTTCATCCGGTCCGGACCGGAATTTCCGGTCCGGTCCGATCCGATGGACCGGATTTTTTCAGAAATCTGGACCGGAGACCGGACCGGTCCAGTTCCGGTTAGACCGGATTTTATTTAAAAAAAATAAAAAATTAAATTCTTATTTAAAATCTATAAAAAAATATCAAAAAAAAATATCTAAAAAACATATATACTCCTAACTTATTAAATTAAAAAAATATCTATAAAAAAATACATATAAATTTCCCAAAAAACATATAAATTAAAAAGAAAAAAAAATAAAAAAAAATTTGGTCCACCGGTCCGGACCGGTTTTTTTCCGGGTTTGGACCAGACCGGATTAAGAAAATTATCTGGACCGGAGACCGGACCGTATTTTCACCGGTCCGGTCCGGTCCATTTTTGAACAACCCTATATATATGTCATCATGACTTATATACATTAAAAGTTTACCTTTCTTGTCATCCTAATTGTACACTTCATAGATACATCATTGTCTAAAAACATGCACGTTACTTTACACCATTAAAAGTTTACTTTACTTATATGCATGCATACAAGCATGGATAAATGACATTTCATGCATGTGACATTTACTTTAAATTCAATATAGGAAAGTTACATATAGTGTTAGCATATAATTGTGTACATATTTAATATTCAAAGTTTTATTAACTTAAATAATAATTAACATAAGTGTTAAATTTTGTAGTTAATCCAATGACAAATATTGCAAAGCGAGAGTTTGATATTCTCGACTTATCCGGCCAAAGATATCTGGAATTGAGGGTTGATGCATTGGCGCACCTCCAAGCTAATGGCCTACAAGAGACGATCAAAGAAACTAATAGTACTTCCCCACAAGATAAGGCTAGGGCGATTATCTTTCTTCGCCATCATATTCATGAAAGCCAGAAATCTGAATATCTATTGGTGGAAGATCCTAAAGAATTATGGGAAAGCTTGGAACAAAGGTATGTCCATCAACAGAAGGTCATGCTCCCAAAATCCACATATGACTGGGTGAATTTAAGGTTTCAAGACTTTAAATCAGTTAGTGATTATAATTATGCTTTGTTTCGTATAACATCTCAGCTACGCATGTGTGGGCAAATAGTCATTGAAGAGAACATGTTGGATAAAACTTATTCGACCATGTATGCTTCCAACGTATTGTTACACCAACAATATAGAGAAAGAAAGTTTAAAAAGTATTCTGATATGATATCAGTATTACTTGTGGCTGAGCAGAACAATGAACTCCTCATGAAAAACCACAACATGAGGCCAACAGGTGTTGCACCGTACCATGAAACAAATGCAACACGTGGAGTGTTTCTAGGTCCTTATGCCGCCCAGAAAGATGGTAGCGGGCATCAAGCTAATAACGGACATGACGATGGTCGTGGTCGAGGCCGTGGCAGAGGTCGTGGTTGCGGTCGTGGACGTGGCAGAGGTACGGGTAATTACCAGAGACAACATGCTCCTGAAGCATCCTCTTCTAGGGGGAATGAGAACGAAATGGTCCATAATGGTCCTACAAGGCCTTCCCAAAAATCCAAATCTTTATGTTACAGATGTGGCGTGGTAGGTCACTGGGCAAAGGTATGTCGAACAACCAAACACTTGGTTGATTTGTACTAGGATTCCCAAAAGAATAAGGGGAAGAACGTGGAGACTCATTTTGTCGATGATACCTCCCCTATACCCAACATGGACGTCGCTGACTTCATCATAGATGATGAATTTGGGATCAATGAGAATATCAACTAAATACAAGTAGTTATCTTTTAATGTAATATATTGTAAGATATTGCGGTGCATTGTTTTTCCTTATCATCAGACATGTATCATCTAGCTACCTGTTGTGTCATAAATAAATTTGTTGTTAAGTTTGTAATCATATTTTCTTTATTTTGAAGATATGGGTATAACTAAAGATGTATCAAGTGGCAAGGATCAATGTCTAGTGGACAGCACCACTACGCACACCATCTTAAGAAATAAAGAATACTTTACACAGTTGACATTACTTGAAGCAAATGTCAATACAATTTCAGGTGTGACGAAACTTATTGAAGGCTCTGGAAGAGCTTGTGTTTTGCTCCCTAAAGGAACAAATTTATTAATAAATGACGCATCATATTCGAGTAAGTCTCGAAGAAACTTATTGAGTATCAAAGATCTGAGTCAAAATGAGTTTCATATAGAAACTGTGAATGAAAATGACAAAGAGTATTTGTGCATCACAAAAGAAATATATGGCAAGAAACATGTCGTAGAAAAATTGACAGCCCATTTTACTGGACTTTATCATACATATATAAGTCTGATAGAAACAAATGTAACATCTGATAAGAAATCAAATGACAAAAGGATGTTTACATTATGGCATGACCGATTGGGTCATCCAGGAAATGAGATGATGCATAAAATAATTGAGAGCTCAATTGGACATTCAATAAAGAATGTGAAAGTCATCAAAACAAATGATTTCAACTATAGCGGTTGTTCACTTGGTAAATTAACCACCAGACCTTCTAAGAATAAGATTGGAAATGAAAACCCAATGTTCTTAGAACGAATACAAGGTGATATTTGTGGACCGATAGTTCCACCATGTGGACCATTTTGATACTTTATGGTGTTGATTGATGCATCAACACGATGGTCACATGTAAGCCTCTTATCAACAAGAAATATAGCTTTTGCTAAACTCTTGGCCCAAATAATCAGACTACGAGCTCAATTTCTGGATTATACAATTAAAGGAATCCGGCTTGATAATGCATGAGAATTTACATCTCAAGCATTCAATGATTATGTTATGTCATTTGTGATTATAGTTGAACATCCAGTAGCTCATTTTCACACACAAAATGGTCTTGTTGAATCTCTAATTAAGCGATTACATCTAATAGCCAGACCATTGTTAATGAAGTCCAAACTGCCATCATCTGCTTGGGGACATGTGATATTACATGCAGCTACTTCAGTTCGACTAAGGCCAACTGCATATCATAAATATGTTTCCCATTAAAATTAGTGACTGGTAAAGAACCAGATATATCTCACTGAAGAATATTTGGATGTGCAGTTATGTTCCTATTGCTCCACCACAACGCACAAAAATGGGTCCACAACGGAGATTGAGAATTTTTGTTGGTTTTGAATCCCGGTCAATTATTAAGTACCTTGAACCAACAACAGACGACCTATTTACGGCAAGATTTGATGATTGTCATTTTAATGAAAATGAATTTCCAAATCTTGGTGGAGAAAGAAATAAGGAAATTACGTGGAATGCTCCATTACTATCCCATCTTGATCCACGAACAAAAACGTGTGAACAAGAAGTACAAAAAATTATACACTTGCAGAGTATAGCAAATCAATTGCCTAATTCATTTACAGACACGAAGAAAGTGACAAAATCACATGTGCCTGCTGTAAATGCCCCTAGAAGAATAGAAATTCCCATAGGGCAATTAGGCAAGTCTCTTATAGATGAGCTTACAGTTTGCCGCAAATGTGGTAGACCACTTGGTTCTAAAGACCTAAAACCAAGAAAGACTAGGCGGCATAATAATACAATAGATTATGCACCAATTGCTCATGCAGGGGGAGAATGAGACAAAAATGAACATGACAAAGATACCCCAGAGAATCTGGAAGGTCCTATGGAAACCATTCTAGATAATGATAAGAATGTTGACAATTATGAAATCTCAATCAATTATGTTTCCACTGCAACACAGTGGAATAGAAAATAAATTGTTATTGATGAGATATTTGCATACTCTGTCGCCACCAAAATAGTAATAGATAATGGTGATATTGAGCCACAAACTATTGATGAGTGTTGTCATAGACACGATTGGCCAAAATGGAGAGAGGCAATCCAGACTGAATTAAAATCGCTTTAAAAGCGTGAAGTTTTTGGTCGTATAATACCCATACTAATGGGTATAAAACCAGTAGGCTATAAATGGATATTTGTACGAAAGAAAAATGAGAAAAATGAGATACAAGGCAAGACTTGTAGCTCAAGAATTTTCTCAAATGCCCGGGATAGATTATTAACAAACATATTCTCGTGTAGTTGATGCAACTACATTAAGATTTTCAATTAGTCTAGCTGTTTCAGAGGAACTGCAAATGCGACTTATGGATGTCGTAATAACATATTTATATGGATCACTTGATAGTGATATCTATATGAAAGTTCCTAAAGGACTAAAACTACCAGAAAAACATAAAGCAAAACCCCGAGAAATGCTTTCTATAAAGTTGCAAAGATCATTATATGGTCTAAAGCAGTCTGGAAGAATGTGGTACAATCGACTTAGTGAATATCTCATTAAAGAAGGTTACAAGAATGATGCCATTTGTCCATGTGTTTTTATTAAGCAATCCAAATTTGGGTTTGCTATTATTACAGTATATGTTGATGATTTGAACATTATCGGTATGACCGATGAACTTGAAAATGCTGCAAAATACTTGATGAAATAATTTGAAATGAAGGATCTAGGAAGGACCAAATTTTGTCTCAGTCTACAAATTGAGCATTTGGATGATGGAATTTTCATACATCAAACAAATTATACCGAGAAAATTTTGAAAAGGTTCTACATGGACAAAGCACATCCATTAAGTTCACCTATGATAGGTCGCTCTCTTAGTACGCAGGATGATCAATTCCAACCTCGAGAAGAAGACGAAGAAGTACTTGGTCCTGAAGTCCCGTATTTGAGTGCGATTGGTGCATTAATGTATCTCATAAACAATACGAGACCAGATATTGCTTTTGATGTAACCTTGTTATCAAGATACAGTTCACAACCAACAAGGCGACACTGGAATGGAATTAAACACGTGTTTCGATACTTATGAGGTACTCTTGACCTTGGATTGCATTATCGTAAAAATGCAAATGCTACTCTTGTTGGATATGCGGATGCAGGATATTTATCAGATCCCCACAAAGCAAAATCTCAAAATGGATATGTATTCACGTATGGAGACACAACGATCTCTTGGAAGTCAAAGAAGCAAATACTTACGGCTACATCCTCAAATCACGCAGAACTCATTGCTCTTTATGAAGCTGTAAGAGAATGTGTCTGGTTGAGGTCAATGATTGGATATATATATAAAAAGAATGCAGACTTAAGACAATCATTGATAGTCCAACCAAGATATATGAAGACAACTCAGCATGCATCACACAAGTAAAGGAAGGCTATATCAAGGGTGATCGTACCAAGCACATTTCACCAAAACTATTCTTAACCCATGATCTAGAGAAAGAAGGCAAAATTGATGTCCAACCAATCCGATCATGTGACAATCCTGCTGATTTGTTCACAAAGGCATTACATCCCAAGAAGTTTGAAGAACTTGTGTTTAAGATCAGAATGCGCAAATTTCGAGAAGTATGTTAATCTCAGGGGGGGGGGGGGAAATTATACGCACTGCACTCTTTTTCCATTCGATTAGGTTTTTATCCCACTAGGTTTTTCCTGACAAGATTTTTAATGAGGCAGTAATATCAAGCGTATAAAGCAAGTTGTACTCTTTTTCCCTGTACAATGGTTTTTATCCCACTGAGTTTTTCCTATCTAGGTTTTTAACGAGGCAGCCATGACCTTGAGAAAAGGTGAATATTCAAGGGGGAGTTTTATAATATGAAAGATTAAGGTGAATTATTCACCTTTTACTGTACATTTGGCCTATACGGCCTTTTGTAATTGCGGCCCTTACGGCCCTTAAGAGTCAGAAGATATATACGGCTAGATGACTTCAGCCTTTTGTCGGACAAGCCAAAATTTTGGCTATAAAAACATATGTAATCTTATGTAAAATCCATGAATTAAACGAAGTTTCTTCAGTTTGTTCAAAATCTCACAACAGTTTTTACGTTATACGCGTGCATGAACTGATGAATGCATATGCCTCCAACTAGTTAGTATATAATAGCGGATCTTTTCTATTGGGGGTTGGTATTTTAATGTTTGTAGCGGATGAATTTAAATTATTTGGACGACGTACAAAGCTTCTTATTTCATGGGTTAGGGTGATCGCGACAATATATGTATGTTAACAAATTATATCGTTACATAAATTTAAATTGGAATTTATTTGACTTGTTCCTAGGTATAATTTACCTGCAATTGATTCATACAAAATTCAGGTAAATTTTTATTTTGTTTATTGAAACGATGTTGTGTTAATTATTTTATGTTATCTTAGTTATTTTTTTCGGTCCAAAGAAAGTACTAGGTCATTACAACAAGAGATGGAAGATTCGAACTCGTGACCTCGTGGTCACGGGGTGTCATACCTGCTAATTGTATTGGATATATTATATTAGTTATACTTTCACTCTCTCCTTATTTACATGGCTTAACTTGTAGAATTTCGATTGATATTACAATTGTTCAAGTGAGATAAACACTTTATAACTAACTTCGTCTAACTTACAGATTGATTTTGGATGCATCAAATACATATAATTAATTTTTAACGACAAATGGGGAAATCTTGAAGTTAACTCATGAGGAAAGTAATTGTGGGATAATAATTGGAGATATTTTTAATCAATGGCCTGGATGAGGTTATAAGGATTAGAATGATTTTTAATCTCAAACGAAAATTGGAATAGTTTTCAATCCCATAACAAGAGTGGGGTTGGAAAGAGTAGCCATCCTTACTCTTGAGGATGGCTACTCTTGACCACTAAGTGAACATAAACTTTTGTCCAATCAAATTTGTGAAAAGATAATTTGGAGAAATTTTTGTGTATCTCATTAGCCTCTCAAGGGAGATTTATATACGATTACAAGATAGATTAACCGAAAAGATATACTGTGCAAATATAGAAGATTACATATCAACAAAATATATGCAAATAAGATAAATATGATATTCTATCAATACTCCCCTCAAGTTGGAGCATGCGGATTGACAATGCCCAACTTGCCCAAAAGAAGACGAAACTGCTGTTTGCCAAGAGCCTTAGTGAAAATATCGGCAGGTTGCTGACTAGTAGGGACATGAGACGTTGCAACAGTCCCGGCTATGATCATATCTTGAACATAATAACAATCGATCTCGATGTGTTTCGTACTCTCGTGAAACACAGGATTTGCAGTAATATGGAGGGCTGCCTGCCTGTCACAAAATAATCGTACTGGGGCCGAATGAGCTACCCCTAAAGAAAGTAGCAAGGACTTGAGCCACGTGATCTCACTGCATGTGGTAGCCATAGATCGATACTCAGCCTCAACAGAAGACCTACAAACAGTCGGTTGTTTCTTAGTCTTCCATGAAATAAGAGACTCACCCAGCATAATAAAGTATCCACTGACAGAACGACGTGTCAGCGGACAGGCAGCCCAATCAGAATCACAATAAGCAGACAAACAGAGTGAACTGGTTGCTGAGAGATGAAGGGCGATTTATATATGATTACAAGATAGATTAACCGAAAAGATATACTGTGCAAATATAGAAGATTACATATCAACAAAATATATGCAAATAAGACAAATATGATATTCTATCAAAACTCCCCTCAAGTTGGAGCATGCGGATCGACAATGCCCAACTTGCCCAAAAGAAGACGAAATTGCTGCTTGCCAAGAGCCTTAGTGAAAATATCGACAGGTTGCTGACTAGTAGGGACATGAGACGTTGCAACAGTCCCGGCTATGATCATATCTCGAACATAATAACAATCGATCTCGATGTGTTTCGTACGCTCGTGAAACACAGGATTTGCAGTAATATGGAGGGCTGCCTGACTGTCACAAAATAATCGTACTGGGGCCGAATGAGCTACCCCTAAAGAAAGTAGCAAGGACTTGAGCCACGTGATCTCACTGTATGTGGCAGCCATAGATCGATATTCAGCCTCAACAGAAGACCTACAAACAGTCGGTTGTTTCTTAGTCTTCCATGAAATAGGAGACTCACCCAGCATAATAAAGTATCCACTGACAGAACGACGTGTCAGCGGACAGGCAGCCCAATCAGAATCACAATAAGCAGACAAACGGAGTGAACTGGTTGCTGAGAGATGAAGGCCCTGACCAGGGTGGCCTTTTAGATAGCGCAAAACATGCAGAGCTGCCTGCCAATGATCCTCAAGCGGAGCCTGCATGAACTGTGATAGAGTGTGCACAGAATAGCAAAGCTCGGGCCTCGTAATAGTCAGATAGATAAGACGCCCCACAAGACGTCTGTAGCGCTCTGGGTCGTCCATAGGCGGCCCTGAAGCCGTAGAAAGATGATGATGAGAGTCCATTGGGAAGTCACACGGCTTAGAACCAAGAAGTCCAGACTCAGACAAGAATCTCGAAAGCATACTTGCGTTGTGATACAAACAAACCAGAGGAATTGCGAGCAATCTCAAGACCAAGAAAGTACTTAAGAGGCCCCAAATCCTTCATATGAAAACAGCTGCTAAGATACGACTTGAAAGCTGCAATGCCAGCGGAGTTGTTGCCTGCAATAATAAGGTCATCAACGTAAACGAGAACATGGAGAACGGTGTCATTCCGACACAAAGAGAAGAGAGAGTAGTCAGCCCTACTCTGTTGAAACCCAAAATCTCGAAGGGCAGAAGCAAGCTTTGAGAACCAATTCTGGGGAGCCTGCCTCAAACCATAAAGGGACTTCTGCAACTTGCAAACTTTCCCTGTAGAAGCGCCGGTATAACCAAGGGGAGGAGTCATGTAAACCTCCTCATCCAAATCACCATGGAGAAAAGCATTATGGACATCCATCTAATGCAGATCCCAGCCTCTAATAGCAGCAACATAGAGGAAAACACGAACTGAGACCATCTTGGCAACAGGGGCAAAAGTCTCAGTAAAGTCAATTCCTTCTACTTGACGATTTCCCAAGACTACAAGACGAGCCTTGTAGCGTTCAATATCCCCATTGGCGCGATACTTGATCTTGTATACCCATTTACAGTCAATGGCTTTCTTGTCGGCAGGCAAATCCGAGAGGACCCAAGTACCATTCCGCTCAAGCGCCTCAAGCTCACTACTCATTATTGCACGCCAAAGAGCCTGTTGAACGGCTTCAGAGAACCGTGTGGGCTCGACAGAAGCAGTGATAGTGGCTAAAAAATGTGCATGGGAAGCAGAGAACTTAGCACAAGAAACAAAAGTAGCAATAGGATATAGAGTACCTGAGGACGGTGCTGAAGTGGGTGTAAATGCGTCGAGGGGTGGGGGGGATACACGAAATACAGTATTACAGACATAATCTCTGAGCAAAACAGACGGCTTCCGAGATCTAACAGGACGCTGATCATCAGTAATAGGCGGAACCAGACTCCCCCTGTCGTCGGTAAGGGATGAGATGGACGGCTGAATGGCAACAGACGCGGGATCAGGTGTCACCACTGAAGACGGAGTCGGTTGTGGCAGCGCAACAGGAGGGCTGTCATCATAGACTGCCGGGTCCAGCAAGCTAGGCGGAGGAGTCGAAGACCCTGGAGGATCGCCATAAGGATATACCGACTCAAAGAACACAACATTGCGAGAAACAAATATCTGATCAGTCTCGAGATCGTATAGCTTCCAACCCCGTTGTCCTACATGATAGCCCAAGAAAACACACTTACGACCCCTAGCAGTAAACTTGTCACTCTTGCGGGAAATTTGAGATGCAAAGCATAGACATCCAAATACCCGGATATGAGAGTAACTGGGTACACGCCCATAGAGCAACTCAAAAGGAGACTTGTTGCCAAGTAAGGGTGTCGGCGTGCGGCTAATAAGATGAGCAGCAGTAAGAACACACTGACCCCAAAACTGGATAGGCAAAGTACCCTGGAAACGTAATGCACGCGCCACGTTAAGAATATGACGATGCTTGCGTTCCACCCTGCCATTCTGTTGTGGTGTGTAAGCACATGTAGTCTCAAGAAGAATGCCCTGAGCATCCAAAAACGGTTTCAGACAAAGAAACTCAGTACCATTGTCTGAATGAAAACGCTTAACACAACAATTAAACTAAGTCTTCACCATAGCACAAAATTGTTGAATTAAGCCAACAACCTCAGACTTATGAGTCATGAGATAGACCCACAAAGCACGGGAATGATCATCAACAATAGTCAAGAAATAATTGGCACCAGTAGTAAATGAAACACTATAAGGGCCCCAAACATCGCAATGAATCAAATCAAATATGCCATCAACTTTATTATTACTCATCGGAAAACTGTTTCGAACTTGTTTGGATTTAAAACAAACATCACACGGATCAACTGTTTTATCCGAGGTAACAAAACGATCTACTGCAGGAATAGAAGATAATACTAAAAGTGATGGATGTCCCATCCGTTTATGCCAAAGAAATAAAGAAGCTGAAGACGACGACGCAGAATGGAAGGCACGTGCAGGCGACCCCATCGTGTGAAGCCAGTAAACCCCACCCCTTTGCTCACCCACTCCAATCACCGTCCTCAAAATGCTTTCCTGAATCACACACATATGCTCAGTCATAAGAACCAAACACTTCATCTCAGACATCAATTGAGCAAAAGAAATCAGATTGCAGTCTAATTGAGGAATAAACAAAACATGATGCAATGTAATAGAGTCAGAAAGCATCAGATTTCCCTCCTCGATGGCTGCAGCAAATCGGTTGTCTGGCAACTTGATCGAAACCGACGTTGTAGACACAACATCACGAAGAAGAGCTCGATTTCCTATCATATGAAAAGACGCCCCAGTATCCAAAATCCAAGTATTAGCCTTACTAGACGAGTTATCGGAAGGGCCAGCCTTGTGGTGCATTGAATTAAACATTGCAAGCACCGTGTTCCACTACTCGGGAGAGAGTGCCTGCCCTATAGCCGCTCGATCCGAGGCTGCAGGAGTGAAGGAGGCACCGGGGCTGAACCAGAACGGGCCGCATTAGCCTGCGCGCCTCCTCCACGACCGCGTCCAGTAGCAAGAGGAGCGGTGACGGTGTTGTTGGTGTTGTTGTTGGGTTCGGTGGACGGGCTGGATGAAGAAGAGCCGCGCCCTGGGTTGCGAAAAACCCAGCCTTCAGGGTAGCCGTGCAGACAAAAGCACTTAGAAACATCGTGACCAACTTTACCGCAGTGAGTACATGTCGGTTTGGTGGTCGTTTGCGTGTTGGACGAGCGGGCAGCGAGAGCCAAAGACTCGGTAGAGGCGTCCCTGTCCTTTACGATCGAACGCTGATGCTCCTCTTGAATCACAAGAGCGTAAACCCGATTAAGAGAGGGCAAGGGCTCTTGCGCCAAGAGACTAGAGCGAAGAGTCCCGTAAACATCATCGTCGAGACCTAAGAGAAAGTGGTGAAGATGCTCCTCTTCACGATCATGGATCAAGTTAGCGGTAATTTGACACTTGCAATTACCACAAGACCAACTTCGGGGAGGCTTATATGTAGTCAACTCCTCCCATAGCTTCTTCAATTTGTTGTAGTATGCAGGAATGGATTGGCCATTCTGTTTGCAGAGAGCGATTGCTGCCCGGATCTGCACGACCCTAGGTGCGTTTCCGATCAAGAAACGCTCCTTGAGATCGTCCCATAGTCCGCGAGCGACATCGTAATACGTAATGGAGGAGCGGAGGGCGGGATCCATGGCTTGAGTGATCCAACCCATGAGCATGGAGTTGACGCTCCACCAGTCATCGATGAGGGGCGAGTCGTCGGCCGGTTGTTGGATGCGGCCATCGATGAAACCCATCTTCTTCTTTGCCCGAAAGGCGTTCCGCATTGCTGTAGCCCACTCCGGGTAATTGGTTCCGTTGAAAATTACTGGACACACAGGCAAGTCGAAATGTTCAGACGGATGGATATAGAATGACGACTTCGCAGCGACGACGGCATTGGCAGCAGCAGCATCGGCGACCTCTTTGTCGGTGGTCATGTCGGCGGCGACAAGGGAGGCGAGTAGACCGACGACGCAGCTAGGTGAGGGCGGTGGGAGGGAGAAGAGAATTTTTTTTAAAGAATTCTCCTGCTCGATACCATGTGAAAAGATAATTTGGAGAAATTTCTGTGTATCTCATTAGCCTCTCAAGGGCGATTTATATATGATTACAAGATAGATTAACCGAAAAGATATGTTGTGCAAATATAGAAGATTACATATCAACAAAATATATGCAAATAAGATAAATATGATATTCTATCAATAAAATTCATATTGAAATTTACATAGAAGTTGGAATAATGATGATTCAATTCTTTTGAGTTTTCAACTTTCTAAGGTAGGAATTTGATTCTTCTACTCCCACACGCCTAGTCTAGTTACATTTGACTATTTTACCAATCATGTTATGAGCCCTTGGAAGCAAAATCATATTCAGGGCTTCAACAAGTCAAACAACACTATAATGTGCTTGTGCTTGCAAATGCCCTCCCTGAGAAGAGAATGACCGCCCAAACAAGAAACCTTCAACTTTAAGCCACAGGCAATCATAACACTCATTCTGCCACAACACTATAATGTAAATATTCCACTTCAGTTAAAAAGTACCAGCCACCTACCTGATCTAGAGATTTTACTGATTAAATTATTGAAAATGGTGCTTTCTTGATCAAGTATAATGTAATTAGGGCCGGATTTCTTATGCACTAATTCAATGAAATTTTGAAAAAATTCTTATGCACTAACTAATTCAAACCTCATAACCATTCTGAAGTATAGAAGACAAAGCTAGAAAAATTGATGTCAGTAACTGTTAGATTATCTTGTGGGATATTAACAATTAACAACCAATGGGTTCACAAGCAAAAATTACACACAAAAAGGAAACCCAAATCCAAAAAAGTAAACTCATTTTTTATCCCAAAACTCCCAAATTGAAAACCCATTGAAGAGGAATGTGTTAAGTAGTCCTGGTGCAAGAATGGACAAGGCAGAAACATATCTTTATGTTTCAAACATTTTGTTTTGTTTTCACTTTGGCTGGTGCTGGCCTACAACTTTTTTCTACACTACAAAGCACATGTGCTCCGGAGAAGCCTGGCTTGCTCACCTCATCGCATCAGCCAGACCGATGGGGAGCGACATCATAGGCTGATGATGGTAGTTGTTCAGCAGAGATGAAGCCTTATTAGCAAGATCTCTGCTTCCATCACCTACAGATTTCAATCCGGTGGTGGCTGTGTCCTTTAAGAGCTGAAGATGCGACATTAAGACTTCAACTCTAGTTACTTGTCGGTTTCCCTGTACGAAGATTAAGCGAATGAAGTTTCAAGACTAGCTCAGAAGTTCATATATGAAGAGAAGAAAGAAACAAAATTGATTAAATTCAATTAGATTGGTGTTTACCTCCACAATGAAATGAGCCAATACTTTGCCATGTCGAGCTTGCACTTCTCCCTTGAGAATCGTCAAGCCAAAGCCTCGGATCACATCAGCTATTTCAAGAAAGAATCCTTGCTCCTTACAAACCATCTAAGCAAAATTTTCATAGCAAATAATAAGATACAGAGCAGATTGAAAAGTCATTGATTTCGAAGCTTAATTTAGTAAAGCCAGGATTAATGGAATATTGTTCTCTTTACCTCAATCAGCATCTGACCCGATTGCCCAAGATCCTCAACTATGATAGGGTTTTGACTCCCGACCTCAACCGCCCACGCAGCTGAACTGCTGACACCTCCATTGTTGGAGTCGTCTCTCCGAGCCTGACCAATTGAAAATTCACATTAAGATGAATTCATGAGTTCAAAAGGAGGCCAAAATTTAACCTCTTCACTAGTAAATGCAGTACCTTTGCCTCCTCAGCACGCTTGACTTTGCCAACATACTTTGTAACGCCATGCATAAAAAGCATATGTTTGATTGTGCGTTCCAACAACGAATCTATACTACACTGTTTGGCATAAACAAGGTGAACCAAATTAGTAAATGAAGAACAATACAATACTTTACATGATACAATATAATTTTTGCATGGTTACGTACCTTTGCGCTATTAGGAATGATCTCTCTTAACTCTTTGATACGGTCTTGGATCATCTGTCGATCTTTAGGCCTCTTCCGGGTGCTCTCTCCAGGCCTTGCTCTCTTCTTGGTAGCTTTAGAAGATTCCTCAGATCTCTTAGTCTGATCTGTAACACTGCTTTTGACATCACCAGTAAAGCTTTTCTCGTCCCATAGATCGACATGTGACTTCATCATGGAGTTCTTCAGGGGATAATCCAACCTCCTCTTAGGAGTCGAGATTGGATCTTCAATACCAGATTTAGCGAATGAGTTAGAGCTAGCGCTGTTGCACAAGAGCTGATCAAGGCCCAACTCAGAAAATAAGCCCTTTTTAGACACCATTGTTAAGCTATCTTTAACCTCTGAGACATGTTGAAGGGCACCGGTATTCTTACTATCTACCACGGGAGCATATAAAATGTCTTCTACGTTTTGTTCCATTTTGACATTTCCGAAATGCGTTTGAAATCCATTGGACACTATGTCAGAATTTGGAAGAGCTAAATCTGAACATTGAGAAGAAATCACAGGCAAATCCGCTATCAGAGCTTGCAAGATTTCATCATTGAGAATAGGCTCTGAGACGGTTGCACACTGCTCGGGCAAAGAATAAAGGCACTGAAGAATATCATCATGATAAGGTGTGCGGAATTCAGTGGATTTGAGCTCATCAAACCTGAGTAGGTTGCTCGGTGCACTGAACAATGATTCAAGGCACTGATTGTCAACAGAACCACCATAAAAGGAGAAAGGATTCAACCCGAAAAAACTCCCTTGGCTATCAAGGTAAGAGGAGCTACTAGGAATCGAGTTATTGGTAGCAGATGTTGGACCGGTGCAAGATGAAACAGTGTTTCCAAACTCAAATGTTTGCGAGTGAGTGCTTGCAAGTGAGTTATAAGATGAAATCAGGGATGCAAACTGCCCACTTTGATCAATATTTTCAGTCATCAAGGATGAAGTAGCATTGACTGATGGGACTAATCCATCAAAAACACCCATCTCTTGGAAAATCTGTCTCGTCCTATTCACAAACCCTTGATTCTCTATGATCTACAAGGAACAAAAGATGCCCAAAGAAAATCAATGGAATTGTTAACAGATCCAATTTTATGAGTTGATTAGATGTCACTCTCTAATTCTCCACGTTTTACCTTAAGAACAGATCCAAATTGCAACACTCCATTGGACTGCAAGGGTATCACTGCAAGTGTCTGCAAAAGCATATTCAAGAAAATTCTAAGACCAATATCACAATTTCGTGCGGTCGAACCACGTGATGTAGAAGTTATGCAAAATGTACCTTGATTCCAGAGGAAAATCCACAAGAAAAAAGGGAATTGTCCTGTCAAATACAAGAATATTTTTGGGTTTAGAAGCTTCAAATATCAAAATGGAAATCACAAAGAGGTGAGTGTAAAAGCGACGATTTAGAATGCAAATCTTGAAAACTGAGAAGCATAAAAACCAATCAACAAAAATACCTCTTGGATTTTAAAATGACCAGTTAAACTGCATTTTCCTGTTGAAGAATCTGACAGAACCCATCTGTGATTCCCATCAAGTGCAGCTTGGCCAATGATTCTTTAAAAAAACAGCAATTAAGGTTAGCTAAGCTTGCTATGCATGTCCTTACACAACAGATTGCAATCTAGCCAAATAAAGACCAACATCCTGTCAACATACCCTTCTCCAAGCACGTGGACTTGCAAAAGCATATCATCAGTCACACTCCTAGCATAATCCTCACAGTAGGCTTCCTCCAGAGCTAGCAACCTAAGTGAGCATTTATACATATGAAAACAGGTAAAAGTAAGTAGGTGAATTGCATTTTGGAAGGATGAAAGCGGATGGTGACGTCACGATGATGAAAATAAAGAAGAAGAAGGTGGATCTTGAGCTGATAAGCAAGTAGACTTTTAAAGCATGACCAGAGGTGAAACTTTAACTAAGTCTTGAAGTTGACAGCTTCTAGAGGTGATAAACCAACTATTGAAGAAAATCAGGGGTTCTAGACATTAAAAATTGGTAGAGTAAGAGCCAGTAGAAAATTGAGAGGTTGAAGGTAGGATAAACATGAATTGTGAACCCTAATTTCAGTCAAGAGAAAAGAAGTGCAAGTTTGAAGTGAGCTTACATGGACTTTCGCTGCTCAAAACGCCAAAACACTCCATAAGACCATCCATTGGTCAAACACAAATTCCTGAGAACCTTCTTAATCTCCGTCTCTTTCCCCAAATAACACATTTTTTCTACCTAAAAACTCAAAGTGAGAAGACCCAGAAACAATCACAATCTGCTAAGAATTTTGCACAATTAAACACCCAGCTAGAAAATCGAATTACACCCAGCAAAACCTCGCTAAAGTTCTTTACAGAGAGATGTGACGAGAAGATATAGAAGACTGAGAACATTCAAAGTTGTTTCTTCTGACAAATTTCTTTCAGCACATTAATTGGAAGCAGAATCAGAAGAAAAATAAGTCTCAGCTGAACACAGAGAGGAGGAGAAAGTGAAAGAGGAGTGTTGGAGTATAGAATAAGAAAAGAGACCAATAGGGCGGTTTATATAAAACCATGTCACAGTGCACTAAATACTGCAAAAAAAACAAACAAACAATGGAAGGATCAAATGAGCATGGGTATTATAATAAGCTCAGCGCACGTATTCTCATCGTTCAGCTGTTCTCATTCAGCGGTCTAAAATCGCGCGATGATTTTAAGTAAAAGAGGACACGGAGGGGCATAAGGGTAATTTGCCTTTTATCTTTCTTCTCCCAGTTCCAGAAAATTCTCTATGGCGAAACGCGTTCTAAAATCGCCATGAAAATTGTAGCTGAAATCTCTTCTTTTATTTCGATTTCCCTCTGATTTACTACTGGAAATTGATCACTCTTTCGTAACAAGACCCCCAAATCTCCCTTCTCCTTTCATCTCAACAACGGGAATAAGGTAATAACACACAGAGCACACAGAGAGAGGGATCGGAGAGGGAATAGGAGTTTAAAATCAGCGTCGTCGGGAAAAATGGGTCGTCGTTCATCGGAAAAGGAGTTTGTTCAACAACTTGTTCTATACGCCGTCAGCGCAACCCTTAGCTACTTGGTGTTGGTTGTTGGGCTCAAACAATTGGACCCTAATCGCGAAGCTTTGAAGAAGGTTGTTGAGCAGAAGAAGGAAATCGCCAAGCGTTTGGGTCGTCCCCTCATCCACACCAATCCTTATGAGGTATGCTGAATTAGGGTTTCTAGTTTTTAGGGCTCAATTCTCTTGATTTCTGTTGAATTAGGGTTTCTACTTCTCAATTGGTGATGTGTCTCAAGATTGATTTGTTTATGTTGCTTGTTATGGGTTTCAACAATGAACATGATGTAGTAGTTTGCGATGTCATAAATCCTGCTCATATTGATGTAGAGATTAACTCAATTGGCGGATTAGAGAGCATAAAGCAAGCAGATTTTGAGATGGTAATTCTGCCATTAAAAAGACCTGAGTTGTTCTCATATGGTAAGCTTCTTGGAACCCCAAAAGGTGTTCTACTGTATGGTCCTCCTGGGACTGGGAAGACAATTCTTGCTAAAGCCATTGCCAAGGAATCTGGAGTTGTTTTTATCAATGTCTTCTTAAATCACTTGCAATGGCTGTTGTTTTTAGTCTAGCATACAAACTGCAGCCTAATATTATATTCATTGACGAGGTTGATAGCCTTATGGGACAACGTCGTAGTTCAGACCATGAGGCATTGACAAATATGAAGACCGAATTCATGGCACTCTGGGATCAACTGATCGTGAGTTTAGTTTTTGTTTTCTTCCCTTTTTTAGTGGGTGTGATTATCTGATAATTCGCTTATAATCGCATCTTCTAAGTTGCCAAAGTTGTTGGATCTCGTGATTTCACGATCTATTGTGACCTGAAAATTGGGAATTTTGGGATTCTTGCGCTAGTGGTTGGATCTTGGCCAATTCACCAGATTCGTGATTCCATTTTTATTTGGTGAAATTTAAGCAGGTTGATTTCGTTTGAGTACTACTGTCTATAATTTCTAGCAGGTTGATTTCGTTTTGAGTACTACAATTTGGTTTTACATCATAGATTCCTTAATTGTGTGAACAGACAAAAAGTACTGAATAACAATGTGTTGGGGCATATTAGACAATTGTTTTATTTTCAAGTATTAATGAAAAAGAGGAATTGGGAATCTTTGGTGTGGACGTGGATGATGGGATGATTGTGTTGGCTGCAGAGGTTGGTTCAACACCAGCCGACGCAGCACCCTACCTCGGAAGAGTTGAGCATTGGGAAGATCAAGTTCAAGGCTTTTGATTTGGGTGGTCACCAGATTGCGCGTCGAGTTTGGAAGGATTATTATGCCAAGGTAATATCTTGATTCTGCATTTAAGTAATTTTGGATTGAAATGAATACAAGATCTTGATTATGTGATTCCTTCTTACCTCTATAAGTTTAATGGTTGTTCTAGAAAATGCTCAGGTTATGGTTCTTGCTGCTACAAATTGTCCATCATAACTCGATGAGGAGATTCTTTGGCACTTCTCTCAGGCTTTTGAGATCGGAATGCCTGACCTCAGGGATAGGGCATAAATATTGAAAGTGACTTTACAAGGCGAGAGAGTTGAGGATGACATTGATTTTGATCATTTAGCCAGCTTGTGTAACAGCTATACGGGTTATGATCTATTCGACATTTGCAAACAAGAAGCTTACCTACCCATCAGGGAACTACTTGATGCTGAGAAGAGTGGAAATCCATCTCATGTAAGCATTCTGTTTACTTGTGAAGTTCTAAGTTACCGTCTTTGATGGAAGTGTGTTATTAGTAAAACATATTAAGTGTGCTGACAAACAGATTGCTCCTAACACTTCTGCAGAACCCAAGACCCCTGTCACAGCAAGATCTGGAGAACGTTCTTGGGACGTCAATTTTGACGAGAACAGCTGCACAGGACTACTCTAGGATGAGTGCATCAGAGGCGTCTTGGTTGAGGTAGGAATTTGGAGATGATCATCAAGAACCCTGAAGATATTGCCTGCTATGTGTAGGTGGACGCCATTTGAAATATGAAGGATAAACATATGAGATTCTCTTGTATTAGAAATCATCTTTTGATCCTTCAAATTTTGACAGAAAAGATCAAAAGTGTGATAGCATAATTACTTTGATACTATCTAAAATTTTGTTAGAAGTTATTCAGCATTGCACCATACAAAATTTAAATAATTTTGGTAAGATGTTGCATCGTTGAAGTATGCAAATTTATAACAAGGCATGTGTTTTTCTGATCATGAGGATTCTCTGGATTCAGCTACAGAAAGAGGATGAGAAATTTCCAATGGACAAGTCCAATTAAAATATCCAAATTAATGGATGATAAGCCACAAGTTGAGCTTGATCTTAACTAAGTATCAATAAATAGACATTGCTGGAACCTTAACTAGCTTAAAAACGAAAAGGGTATGCAAGCACAAACTTTGACAGATGATTGCACTTGTTAAGATACAATAAATAAATAGTAATAAGGAGGTGAAGAAACAAAGCAACATTCATGTATATAATAATCTGTTTGAATTCAGAAGAGGTCCAGAGACTCGAGCACTCTATGAGCTTGGATGTGCAAAGCTGTCATTCTCTCCTCTGGATCATGAAACTAATGAACCTATAAGATAAAACTCATGAACTTGCTAGTTAAAACTCATGAATCTGCAAGTTAAAACTCATGAACCTATAAGATAAAACTTATTAAACTACAAGATAAAAAACTCATGAACCTGCAAGATAAAAAAAACTCAAGAACCTCAGAAAAAACCCATGAACCAGTAAAACAAAACTAATGAACCTGTAAGACAAAACTCATGAGCCTGCTAGTTAAAACTCATGAACATGCAAGTTAAAACTCATGAACCTATAAGATAAAACTTATTAAACTACAAGAAACAAAACTCATGAACCTGCAAGATAAAAAAACTCAAGAACCTCAGAAAAAACCCATGAACCTGTAAAACAAAACTAATGAACCTGTAAGACAAAACTCATGAACCTGCTAGTTAAAACTCATGAACCTTAGAAAAATCTCATAAACATAAAATAAAACTCATGAACCTATACGCCATAACTCATGAACCTACAAGTTAAAACTCATGAACCTACAAGTTCAAATGCATGAACTTGCAAGAAAAAACTCATGAACTTGCAAGATTATCGGCTTAAACTTCTCTTGTAGGGTTTATCAACCTCTAAAAAACTCATGAACCAACAAGATAAAGGCATGAACTTATTAAGTTTAAGAACTTTTATTCCAAGTTCATGAACCTGCAAAGTAAAATGTATGAACCTACAAGAAAAAAAACTCATGAACCTGAAAGATTAAATTCATGAACCTACAAAAGATAACTCATGAACCAGCAAGATAAAGGCATGAACTTATCGACATGAACCTAACAGAAAACACTGATGAACCTATAAGGTTATCGACATGAACCTAACAGAAAACACTGATGAACCTGTAAGGGAAAAGTCATGAACCTGGAAGTGCAAACTCATGAACCTATAAGATAAAACTCATGAACTTGCAACGGAAAACTCATGAACCTCCAAGATAAAGGCATGAACTTATCAAGTTTACGAACTTTTATTCCAAGTTCATGAACCTGGAAGTAAAATATATGAACTTACAAGAAAAAAACTCATAAACTTGAAAGATTAAAAGACCAATTTCACAACTATGAGAATGGCTCATAATCTTGAGATGAAATTTGCCACAATTGTAACTGATGTTGCTGTTATATGGACCAGTTCATTGGTTTCCTAATAGACAGATCCCAATTTTATAACGAATTGAGTAGGCAGTGCATAAATGATGGTCAAGATAGTTCAAATGCTACATTTCTGAGGGTGAAAATTTGTGGCGGGAATCATCTCATGTGAGTTTAAATAGTCCTTACCCAGAGCTACCTAATATCAATTATGAGATTTTATCCGTCCATAGATTAAGCTTGTTTTTGATATATTCAGTAGTGTGACTATATTCGAATGCTTGACTAGGTATTGGTCTACACTTGCAAGGGATATGCCTTTTGCTGGATTGATGGTGAGTATACATCTTCTCAATGTTAATCTGTTGATCTATTTTGCTTTTGGAAATCTTGCAATTTGCTTGGAATATCATGCACTTCCATATGAGTATGTTTATGTGTTTGCTACATATAATCAATTCTTTTTTTTGGATATTATAATCAACATTAATATGTTTTTGCTCCTGTAAACGTTCTGAAGTGGTAAACACTTTCTTCAGGTTATGTTTTACGTATCCATGAAAGACATGACTGAATATGGGAGTAAAAGGTGGGCACCCAACTCAGACTACCATTTGAATAGTTCTTTGGAAGGACTCCTCCTTGGAGGAGTGGCCGGAGGCCTGAGCGCATATATCACCACACCATTAGATGTCATCAAAACAAGATTGGAAGTGCATGGACCAACTTTGAGGTATCAAAAATTCAGCATCACTCTGGTGATCTCTAATTCTAATATTGTTCATCAGACATCACAGTTTTAAGGCTTAACCTTTGAGTGAGATAGTGCTTAAATTTGACTGTGTGCATTAGGTATAATGGCTCGTTAGACGCCATTCGCAGAACGTGGATGATTGAAGGCGCAAAAGGTTTATTCAAGGGAAGTGTCCCCAGAATATTGTGGTATATCCCAGCCTCAACCTTGACATTCATGGCAGTTGAGTTTCTCAGAGACAACTTCAATAAAGAAACAAGTTGCAAACAATGATCTGCATAAGGTCCCCAACATTTATATGGACAAGAAGGAATCTCTACCAAAGATTGCTTAAAGAATAGCAACCCGAAACAACTGTTATTTTACTTTTCCCCTATCTACCATTTTTTTTGGAAGTTCAGTTGGGGTATTGTTGTAAGCAGAGAAGAAACTACTTTAAAATACTTGCACATATTGTAGCTGAGAGCACCATCGGATAGATGAAAAAATGAAATTAAGAGCAACCAACTTGCCTTCGATCTAGCCCAGCCCCTGATGCAACCCTGTCAGTGACGGTAAGAATATCAACTTTGACATTTGGGACATTGGACTCATTCACAACTGTGTCACAGAGGGATGAAGCGAGAACATGCCTTTGGGAAGAAGCCATTGCGTTATTTTGAAGAGCATTTGAAAAAGGAAGAGCTAGCACAACAACTTGGAGGATGTTTGAATTGTGATAGTTAAACCCTAGATTTTGGGGAGAAAATGAATAGGGAAAATTGAAGAAGAACATTAAAGGAGATGGTGACTGTGAGGGACACTACATAAAACTCCATAGGAAAAGGTGAGGGTGAGGGGGACGAACAAGAACACCATCGGAGACAATAAAGGTAAGGGAGACGAAAAATCGCCATTAGAGATATGCATAGAGTTGCACAGAGGAAGGAGCAGGAAGTGAGAGGGTTTTAAATGTTAAGAGGGTATTCGTCTTTCTGTCTTATTTTTCTCTAAAATTTCAAAATAGCCACCGTGTTCCTTCTAACTAGCGCGCAAGCTTTTTCCTTTTTCCTTTATAGTTGCTCCATCTGGACCACTAATACTCTCCATCGTACGGTGGAGATTAGTACTCATGGTTTATCTTAAGACATAAGAGTACCAGAACGGGCCTCAACAATGTAAATAAGAAAATAAAAAAGAGTGAAAAAATTGGACATGACAGAAAAAGTGTGTGTACCCAACAAAAAACAACTTATACATATTGAGATTTTGGTTCTAGTAAAACAACCATTTAGAGTAAAATGGAATTACAAATAAAAGTCTTTATGTTAGAAATAAATCAATGATCCGGATCGGATCTAAAAGAGTGCAAATTTGTAGTGTGGAATGCACACACCTGATTGATTCTATTCACATTATTTATGGGATCTCCTCTCTCCATATCCTCATATCTCTCTCCCAATTTCCATAACCGATCTCCTCTCTCCATAACTCTTCTCTGCCTTTTCATCTCCCACCATAGATAAACTCGCCGGAACCCCCCAGCACCACCAGACCCGACCACCACTTTCCCCTCTGGCGATGGAATGTGGGTTGAGTGTTGCGGTGGGCGAGTGGTGGCTCACCGATGGGTTCGGTGGTCGCCGGTGGGTTCGATGGTCAGAAGTCGGGGCGGCAATGGTGTTGGGCAATGGCTTGGTCGCACTGTAATGCGCGGTGGATCTGGGTTCGGATCTGGAGGTCATGCGGCGGGAGAGGTCAGGAGAGGCGGGCTCGGAACTGGGCGTTGGCGGGGTTGGTGAAGTGGGTTGCGGGACATGGTTCGGCGCGAGGTTGGCGGTGATGATGCAGCGGCTGCGTGGTGGTGGTCAAGCTTGGTTGGTTCGGTGGATCTGGTGTGGGCTCGGTGTGGTGGTTCAATGTGAGTTGGAGCCGGTGGGGTGTGGGTTTGGTTGTGTGTGCAGGAGGTTTCCAACGGAGAACGATGCGGCGACGGCGAGGAGAGTGTCTCTGGTGGCCGCCATTAGAGGATCCCTAATTCAAAAAAGCCCTAAATCCTTTTGGTTTTTTACTCTAATGTTGATGTTCATATTTCACATTATGATATTCATGTTAACGGTATTGTTATTCACAGTGTTACAATTTGTGTGTTTTGATATTTATGTTTCAGATATTGTATATTTGATATTCAGTTTCTTTGTGGTGTTATTCATTATAATAATATTGATATTCATGTGGATTCAAATTCTGCTTGATGATGGTGTTGTATGAGTTGTTGGTCATTGATATTCACATTAATTACGTACAGTCCATTGGGTAGTGATCAATATTCATAATTTTATTGGTGATATTCATGTAATATTCACGATATTGGGGGTGATATTCGTGTAATATTCACGATATTACAATCAACCAGGTTATTCAAAATTGGATATGCGATATTCACCAAATACAAAGAATGTTTCGAAGATCATGAATCTATTCCAAAGGATTGAAATTAACACACGAATATCAATACAGTTTGTATGAATATCGCATAATTCCTATAACTAATAATCATCATGTGCGAATTAAACTCATAATATCGATATTGTTTTAATGAATATTGACTACTATTTTTATGAATAGCGATTTAAAAAGTACGTGAATATCATAACATTTTGAATGAATATCGACTACTGTTTTTACTATCAATCGGGTTATAGGGTTTTAGGAAAGAGAAAATATTGTGTTTTTTCTCTCATCTAACAACCTCATTTATTATCTTTTCCTAATTAAAAATTAAATAATTGCCTTATTAGAGTAGATTTGGTGGTTACACCCTTACCATATCTATTATAAGGCACACTCATCCAACCATCCATCACCATCAATCCAACGCTCCAGATTAATACTTCCGTTTTACCATAACTCTCATTTTACCAGAGCGTTCCTCTATATCAGGAAGGGGCAAAATTATTACTCCATTGTAAGTCCAAATTCCACGTAGGATTTTATAGTTGGAGCATATATATATATATTTTCTTTTTGATGGAAACAAAAAAGAGTCAACTACTTGAGGTGTTGCAAATACCAGTGCAGAACTGCTCTAACCAGCTATGATAGAAACCGTTCCAAAGAACGGTGAGAGAAGCCGTTGATTTTTTTAAAATTTATAAATGGGAACAATGTTTGACACCGTTCACTTTAAAAAAAAGAAATCAACGTTTTTCATTAAAAAAAGAGAGAACGATGTCAAACACCATTCCATTTACAAAAAAAGGCCAGCGATTTTTGAAACCGCTGGCCTTGCAATGCCATGCAATCCAGAGGAACGGTGTTTGACACCGTTCCATTTAAAAAAAAAAATAGGTCAACGGTTTCAGAAACCGTTGGACCTGCAATCAGCTGGGTCAACGCAGCTACGACCCTGCTAGTAGTAGAGGTATGGGTCGATCCAAATAGCGGTATGGGGTTGAAGTGACCCAACGGTTTTGAAAACCGTTGATATGAACAGTAAAAATAATTTGCCTATAAAAGAAGAAGAGTAACTGGTGAAAAAACACATAAGGTAAAACACTTTCGGGTTTTCCTTTCAAGCTAAAAATCGAGAAGATTAGGGGGAGATTAGCGTAATTAAATTAGAATTTAGTAAAATTTAGTTATTCCAATTGTTATATTATGTCGTGGTCCAGTGAAGATGTCGGAGAATCGGCTGAACATGTATGTAAATTAAATTGTATTAGTTATGTATGCAATTATTATTTTATGTAATGTCATTCCTTATTTAACTATGTTAGTTGTTTAATGTCATTGCTTAATGTCCTAATATGTTTAATTAAGGCATATAATACCTATATGACTAGTGGGTTAGGATCAAGTGCATATTATTTATAATGTAAATAGTATGGAGTATCTTCTTATAAACTATTAGATTTAACTATTCTAACGTACACGATTTAATTAATTCTATGATTATAGGTTGACATGTAGAGTATAAAATCTCCAACGAAACACTCTCTTGATTCCACGCATACAATTTTTTTTATAAAAAACTACTAGTTCTAATATTTAGATTTTTTAGCAAAATAATTGTACATATTGGCGCAATTGGTTTTAGGAGCAATATAAATTAATAATATGAAAATTTAATGGATTATAATGGAACACCTACTCATTCAAAGTTATTTGAACAACTAACTTATTTCACATGAACATCTAAGATTTTGAACAACAAGTTGAATGTACATGAACAATTATATTATACATGTTTATTTTGCATATGATTAAAATTATTTTGCATATGTTATTGGAAAGTTAGATTGGACAAAAAAAATCATGAATATTTAATATACTTTGAATTATAAATATGATATTTATGTATGTGTGAAGGATGAAAAGAATCCTGCGGATCTGCTCTCTTTTATTTATCATTAGTATTTAAATAGTTGATCTTATTTTATAATGTAATTGTTCATTGGTATTTTTTCACATGTATTTTTGAAAAGTTGCTCATTATATCAAGTTGTTATTTTTGGTTATTATGTTTTATTGGAAGGATGTTTTGTGATATTAAGTGTATTTGAGTAAATGTTTATTTGAAATAAGTTGTTCATCATAATGATTAAATTGTTCAAATAAATCTTAGCGGTGGTTTGAAATTGATTTGGTGTAACTGTATTACTATAAATATATTAGCGTTAATTTTTTTGAGTACTTGATATAATTAGAGTTAGTTTTTTAAATATATTGTTTTAGGAACAATAAAAAAATGAAATATAGTAGGATATATATTTTCCCAAATACAAAGATAGTAGGATACCTTAAATAAAGAGAACTTAGTACTATTTAATGTGCCCAACATTAAACATGTTAGAATGTGTTGCATCATTATATATTTTGCGTGATCTCATATTAGTTTAAATATTTGAAAATAGTGGTAGGATTTTTCTGCCTACTTCCAGACGGATTATAGGTGGACAGATCGTCAATCTATGTTAGATTGGGCACATGGACAAGGAACTCGACTGAACATAGTGTTGACTATCCAGAAATCATGAGAGCAAAAAGTCATATTGGCGTGCGAGAAGTCGGGAAGCTATCGGCCGTTTAAGGATGTATTGATACGAAAGACGAGTATAAAGAAGAGCAATTGTCCATTCATGTTGAACGGGGTGATGAAGAAGGACGGGTCGTGGATGTTGTCGGTGGTCTGCGGTAGGGGTGAGCAAAAGTATCTGATCCGGCCGATCCGATCCGATAACCCGCCAATCCGAATCCTAAAAGTCCGTATCCGAAAACATCCGTTTAATTTTTATCCGAATCCGATCCGATCCGGGTGAGTTTTCCGGATACTTGGACCGGATACGGATCGAGATATTTTGCTTATCGGATATCCGGGAATCCGGTACTATTAAAATATAAGATATATATGTTTTTATAACTAATATACAATGTTTAATTAGTTTAGAATGATCTCAAAATGGTGCTTGTACATTTTTAAGTAATTAAACCATTTCAATTCTCTAATACAACATTTCTTATTTTATTCATTTTAATAAAATACAACCTTGATTATTATTCTTATAAAATTAAAATCCTAAGTCATATACTAAGTGTCGCCTCACTAAACAGAGCAAATATGTTTTTTTTTGTCAAGATTGAGTGTTCATCATTGAATTGAATTTTGATTATATAAGTTAAAGCTACAACTTTATATATACTTGACAATTCCTCTTGTTATATAATATATACGTTTATGGTTCTCAATCTGAAAAGGTTGACAAGTTTAGTTGTTTGAAAACATTACAGGGAATTGCAATGAGTGCTGATGTTTGACATTTAGTTGCACTTTGCGGATTGTTAGTTTTGATTGAATTAAAAAAAGTAATATTTTGATTTAATTTTTAATAGGTTTTCTAGTAACCGGATAATTTGGATATCTGAGTCGAATATCCGATCCAATCCGGATAATATTTATCGGATATCCAGTCCGAAACGGACCGGATACGGATATGAGTTTTGTGATTTTTTTTTTCCGAATATCCGACATACCGGACCGGATCAGATATATCAGTTTGCTCACCCCTAGTCTGCGGTACACACGATCATGATCTTGCGACAAGCTTAGAGGGTCATGCGTTTGTCGGACGCCTGACTGAGGAACAAAAGAAGCATGTCATGGCGTTGTTGAAAATGTCCAGAAAGCCGAAGGTGATTATGGCCTTCTTACGACAGATGTATGACAGGGTCTTTACGTCGAGGAAGCAAATCTACAACGTCCGACAATTGTTTCACGCAGAAGAGATGGATGGTATGACGGTAACTCAGTACACTCTCTCATATTTAGGGAGCTTTGGTTACTACGTCTATCCCCGAAGGGTTCCTAGGCATGACGATTTGGTTCAAGACTTGTTCTAGGCTCACCCTCATTCCATTCATCTACTGAAGTTGTTCCCTTACGTTGTCATCATGGATTCGACATACAAGACAAACAAGTTAGTAGTTCCGATATTACAAATTTTGAGCAATTTTACTCTTTACTGTAATGGTTAGAATCGTTTTTAATACTTTCTTATAAAATAATTATAGGTACAAGTTGCCCCTAGTTGAGATCATCGGCTTTATGTGCACGGGACATACCTTCGACGTTGCCTATTCTTTCATGGCACAGGAGAACGTCGACCACTACGAATGTACACTTAGAAAGTTGGCACACTTGTTCGCTCTCGTCGGCAAGAGGCCAATGACGATAGTCACGGATTTTGGGGTGAATTCGGAACATGAACATGTCCATATTCCGAATTCCAAAATTCACCCGAACCAAAAATCTCTACCGTATAAATTACTTAGAACAATGTTTGATGATGTTTTTAAGGCAAAGTCTTATATGCTACCAATTTTCTTACACGGATTTGCATATATACCCCAAATGAGATTGCAACTTGCAAAAATAGAAGCTTGTATTTTTTTTTTTGCACATATACATCATTTGGTGTATTTTTGTAAAATAATAAGTCTTTTCTTTGAATTCCAAAAGTAAATTAAATGAATGAAATTGGAGAAAAAAAAGGAAACAAAAAACCCAAAAGCCCAAAATATCATTAATTAATATCTCCCTCCAAAACCCCAAAATTTCCCTCCTTTTTCCTGTAGCACTCCCGCCCCTCTCCTTCCTTTCTCCCGCCCTCTTCCCTCCCTTTCTCCCGGCCATTCTGCAGTCCTCCATCCCGCCGGCCGACCGATGAACACTTGGAACTGAAAGATCCAAACCCATTCTCCCTCCCTCTCCATCCCATTCTGCAAGCCCATTCTCCCGCCATTACAAAATCCAAACCTCCTTTTCCCATGTGACTGTTGAACCCGAAGAACTGTTTAACAAAAAGAAGAATGGAGATGGACTATGGATGAAGAATGGCGATGAACTGGTAGTTATCTGAAGTAGACTTTGTAAGATGAACCCGAAGAACTGTTGAACTCAGCAGATGAACTGGTAGTTTTCTGAAATAGCAATTGATTCACAAGCGGTTTTCCAGGTTAAATTTGAGACAAAATAATGTAAACCCAAAGATTCACAAGGGACCAAATGTACTACGTCATACTTTTTTTCCCTACTATTATCGAAAACTCATATCGCCCTTAGTAAAACTTATGTCATACTTAAGAATAATTGATATGAATATGCTCATGACTAGTGGAGTACAAGAGGAGCTAATGTCCAAGACCAAGGCCAAGGTGAAGGCCACCCGGGCAAACCCTACAAACCCGGCGGCAAACCCTAATGGCTCGCCAAGCCACATGAAGACATCTCTCGGCACAATGTCAATTCCCTCGGCCACCAAGGCTCCCACAACTTCTTTAGCATCACACAAGATCAATGGAGTCTCCATGGCCGAGCCATTGTCAGCTTTGCCGAGCCACCTGACTTGCCCTAGATTTGCGGCGGCTATGGGAAAGGAGTATAGGCCCGGGCCCACATCTGGCTCGATCACTCGAGCCCGACCTGACCCACCTCTCCACCAGCTCAAGGGAGGTCCTTTGGCTCAGGGAGTGCCGAGCCAAACCGCACCCAGCCCGGACCCACGCATTGGAGCCCTTCCGCAAATTCCGGCGCCGGCCATGGCCTCACCCGGGCTAAAAGCCCAATTGAAGAATTGAAGGCCCATCCTTTCCAATCCATTTCCGAATTGTTTTAGCTGGTTTTTAAACATTATTAGACAATATTTTAATTCCCTAAATGTCCACTAATTAGGTGTTTTGATTAGTGGCCACATTTTAGCCTTAGTAGGTTAATTATTATCATTTTCTTTATTTGTTTTAGGTAACCATTTGCTAGGGTATTAGGAGAAACATTTGGTCACTTTGTTGGATACGTTGAATCAGATTGAAATCCCGAGTTTTCAGTTTTCAAAGCTTTTAGTTTAGTTCTTCACTTGTGTGTCAAATCGAGTGATTTTCCTTGAGTAATTGGAGTGTGTTGCATCTTCGACTCCTCTTGGCTGCCTTTCTTGTGTTTGGTGCATCAAATCCACACATAAGGAGGTACCTATCCATCGACATCCATCAGCCATACAATCGTTCCACCATTCACCCATAAAAACCCTAAAATTTGCCGAAGAAGAGGCTTGTTGTTCAACCTTGGAGATCGGCCATTTTCGACTTCACCAAGAGCAATTCTTGCACAGAGGCTTCCATAGATCCGAAGGGCCATCATTTGGTATCAGAGCTACGTGAGTATTGCTCTCAAATTTGCCTTTAAATCTATAGAAAATTCGGTTCTTTACTCGCTCACCATTTCGTGTCCTTGCATGATTTTATGTGTAGTGTTTTTGGTTTGTTTGCATTGTTTCCTTCTTGTTGTTTGCTTGAGTCATTGAGTCTGCATAGGGAAGGAAAGGGACGAGTTTTTGCAGTTTGTTTTAGGGTAGAAACCGCCGAGCATCATTAGGAGATTTGGGTAGAATTTTTCCTAAATTTTAGGGATTTTCTTGTTCGGTTGTATCTTGCTTTGAAATTCAAAATTGTTGCTTCCAAATTGCTTGAATCATCTGAACCCTTGTTAGTTCATATAGATTAGGTTATTTTGAGTCTTTTTCCATTCGTATTTGGCATATCATCAACCTAGGGTTTGTTCTTGAGCCAACCGAAGCACTTAACTTCATACTTGCGTAGGAAAGGCCGTGAAAATTTCTAAGTGTTGATCCGACTTTTCTTTCTGTAATTTCCAGTTTATTCAGTTGTTCTAGTGTCAAAAAAAAAAAAAAACGAAAGATCAAAACAAGAAAAACCGGAAAAGTCAAGCCTAGAACAAAAGAAAAAGACTTGGCTTGTAAGAGTGGTTGTTCAAGTTCATCATCTCGTGTGAAATTTTTCTCTCTTTTGTTACATTGTGAAGATTGATATTGTGTGGAGAATCGGCCAGAATTGTCATCAACTTTGTAAAGGAATTTTTCAAAGGCTAAGTACTTGCATTTGTGTTGTGAAAGTTGTGGAATTTAGCACAAGGATTAGCCTAAAAGTTGTGGTGCAATTTTATTTTGTCTTTGGTCATATTGAGCATACTAGACAGCCTACCTTGACCCATATTTTGAGCTAGTAAAGGTCATGAATTTTTCTTTGATTTAAAATCAGATTTGTGGCTTGCTTGCTAGCTTAGGTAGCATTTGTTGTTCTTCTATCTTGTGGGCTGTTGTGTGGTATTGCTTGTGTGTAGGAATTCATGGTGAGATCCAAGGATAAGAATGTGGCTGCAGAGGACCCTAAGGAGGCTACGGAGGTGACCTTGGAAGCCATACTCTTGGCTATCCAATCGTCCAAGGACGAGACCGAAGAGCGTGCGCGCCAAGCTGAGGAGCGGACCCGCCAAGAAATACAAGCCTTGTGAGATGAGCAAACAACCTTCATGAAGACCATGGAGGAGAAGTGGAGGTTGTCCCACAGTCCATCTCCGAGCCTACATCAAGGCGTGCCTCAAGGAAGTGGAGCCCAATTCCTCCCAATGGCCGGGCCATCAAGCGGCATTCAAGAGGTCCAAGTGACCGTACCGCTTCTAGCTCAAGAGTTGGCGAACGTGTCTCTCCGTGAAGGGTTTCATCACCCTCCACCGAATGTGACTGCCTCAAGGGAAGAGTTCGGTTTGGTCTCTAATACCTCTTCTACTTACATTGCCCCTTTTACTACTAGTATGGTTCCTTTGTGCACTAACATGGCAGGACCAAGTACTACTCATAGAGGAGAACCAAGAGGAGCGCCGAACGCCATCTATAGATAGGAGCCAAGAGGAGTGCCGAATGCATACAATGGGTACCAAGACCCGGGAAGGAGGATGGCCGGAAGAGGAGGCATGGGCCGAGGTCAATACCAAGGAGGAAGAATGCCATATGCACCCCGAAGAGCTTTTGAAGACTATGAGGAAGACTATGGTGGTCAACGTGAGGAGTTTGCATATGATCAACAACGGCCTCATGGCATCAAGTTAGAGGTACAATCCTTTGGTCTTCAATGTGATCCGGAAATTTATCTTGATTGGGAGCAAAAGACCGATCACATTTTTAGGTACTATAACTACTCGGAAGCTCAAAGAGTAGCTATAGCGAACATAAAATTTGAGGGGTTTGCTTACCAATGGTGGCTTGGGGACAAGGAGGAACGAGAGTACCTCGGAAACCCCCAAATCACTACTTGGCAAGCACTAAAGCAAGCTCTCCGAGATAGGTTTGTCCCGGAGGATTTTTCGGATAGAGTGCATGAGAGGTTGGAGTTGTTAGAGCAAGGGAATAAGACCCCGGATGAGTTCTATATGGAGCTAAAGACCTTGGTTTTTAGGTCTAGACTTAGAGTTCCCGAGGGGTATCTTATTTCTAAGTTCATTAACAACCTTAGTCCCGAGCTCCGAGCCATAGTGAGCAAGCAACACTTTTCTAGAGGGACTCCTATGGAAGAAGTGCTTCATTATACTAATCGTATATATAAGGCACTTCATTCAAAGCGTCCCCAAGCTCCAAGCTCACGGCCTTGGCAAAGTGCACCAAGTGGCTCCAAGGGGCCACCACCTATGCCAAGACGCTTAGAACCCACTAGAGGTGACAACCCAAGCCACCCTAGAAGAGATGCCCCTAATTCGGATCAAACCCAACGAAAGGAGGGGGAGCCCCGAGCTAGGGATCTTAAGTGTTTTAAGTGTCTCGGTCATGGCCATTTTGCCAAGGATTACCCTTCAAAAAGGCAAGTTCTTCTCAACACTATTGGGGACATTGAGTCCGAAGATGAATGGGAAGAAGAACTTGTTAAGAATGAGGATGGCTTAGAGGAGTTACATGTTGTGGCCACCGAGGGTGAGTGCTTTTTGGTCAAAAGAGCACTAACCATCTCGGAAAGTCCTAGTACACCTAGTCAACGTGATACTCTCTTTCACACTAGGTGTACCATTAAAGGAAAGGTGTGTAGTGTCATCATTGATGGTGGCTCTTGTTGCAACTTAATTGATCAAGAAGTGGTGAATAGATTCAATCTATTGACCACTTCTCACCCGTAACCCTACACACTTTGTTGGTTGAACTCCAACACCCCCCTTAAGGTCAAGGACCAAGCCACCATTCAGTTTGCTATAGGAGAATATGTGGATGAGGTTGTGTGTGATGTTTTGCCCATGACCGCATGTCACCTTCTCCTAGGCCGGCCATGGCAATTCGATAGGGGTGTCATCCATCAAGGGGTGACAAATGAGTATTCTTTTATCATGAATGGTAAGAGAATCACTCTCCACCCTATGATGCCACACGAAATCATGGCTGACCATGTGGCTAGAGAGCAAAGAAAGGCCGGCCAACCCGTAGAGCAAAGTCAAGGTAAGAAGATGGCAATTGGAAACAAAGGTGGTGCTTCGCATCATATGCTCTTGGTCAACCCCTTTTTGCCTTCATTCGTTACATACCCTTCCTCTTTCATTACATTGGATGAGACTAACCCTACTAATGAGGAGAATGTGGTGTTGCATAGTTTGTTTTGTAGCTCTATTGTAGGTCAAGGAGATGTCCCGCACAAGGAAAGCTACTACTTGGAAGGAGCAAGAGACTTGGACGGGCTGGATTCGAGGTCGAATCCCTCTCAAGGGAGGGAGGATGATATGAATATGCTCATGACTAGTGGAGTACAAGAGGAGCTAATGCCCAAGACCAAGGCCAAGGTGAAGGCCACCCGGGCAAACCCTACAAACCCGGCGGCAAACCCTAATGGCTCGCCAAGCCACATGAAGACATCTCTCGGCACAATGTCAATTCCCTCGGCCACCAAGGCTCCCACAACTTCTTTAGCATCAAACAAGATCAATGGAGTCTCCATGGCCGAGCCATTGTCAGCTTTGCCGAGCCACCTGACTTGCCCTAGATTTGCGGCGGCTATGGGAAAGGAGTATAGGCCCGGGCCCACATCTGGCTCGATCACTCGAGCCCGACCTGACCCACCTCTCCACCAGCTCAAGGGAGGTCCTTTGGCTCAGGGAGTGCCGAGCCAAACCGCACCCAGCCCGGACCCACGCATTAGAGCCCTTTCGGAAATTCCGGCACCGACCATGGCCTCACCCGGGCTAAAAGCCCAATTGAAGAATTGAAGGCCCATCCTTTCCGATCCATTTCCGAATTGTTTTAGCTGGTTTTTAAACATTATTAGACAATATTTTAATTCCCTAAATGTCCACTAATTAGGTGTTTTGATTAGTGGCCACGTTTTAGCCTTAGTAGGTTAATTATTAGCATTTTCTTTATTTGTTTTAGGTAACCGTTTGCTAGGGTATTAGGAGAAACATTTGGTCACTTTGTTGGATACGTTGAATCAGATTGAAATCCCGAGTTTTCAGTTTTCAAAGCTTTTAGTTTAGTTCTTCACTTGTGTGTCAAATCGAGTGATTTTCCTTGAGTAATTGGAGTGTGTTGCATCTTCGATTCCTCTTGGCTGCCTTTCTTGTGTTTGGTGCGTCAAATCCACACATAAGGAGGTATCTATCCATCGACATCCATCAGCCATACAATCGTTCCACCATTCACCCATAAAAACCCTAAAATTTGCCGAAGAAGAGGCTTGTTGTTCAACCTTGGAGATCGGCCATTTTCGACTTCACCAAGAGCAATTCTTGCACAGAGGCTTCCATAGATCCGAAGGGCCATCAATAATAATGTCAGAACTACAACTAATACTGATAGGGATAGTGATCTCAACACCCAGAAATCAACAGTAAACTTTAGTATGTAATGTCACATTAAACCATATTACATGCTTGCCTAATTTGTGTAGGACGTGTGACATCTGGCTGAATAGTTCTACTAAGAAAATACTCCATGTTTGAGTATTTTTAGCTACATGGTGCCACTCGTACTGCTGGTGATTTCAACACCCAAAAATCAACAGTAAGTTGATACTGTATTTACTTGGACCCGTGACATTTTAAATTTTTATTGTGACATTGGATTATTACTATTTTGACAAATTGATAGTTTACCACTGACAAATTTGACCGTATTCAGAATGCTCCCTCTCCCGATGCTCTGCTTCTTTGACTATTTTACTTTACCGAGATATTAATTGCACTTCATCTCACCCATCTCCTTGGATTGTGTGTTGTTTGACTATTTTTATCTACATGCTTCCACTCCTACTCTCTCTTTGTTTCACTTCATCTCACCCATCTCTTTCGAGTCTTCCTCTCTTTCATCTCCTTAGAGCAGCTCGTCTGGTTGTGTTCTTTGCTTGTGGACTCACAAACTTCTGTTGGATTTTAATTGAGTGCCAAATAGGTATGGGTGATGAATACTCCAACATTGATGAGAAGGCAGAGGTTGGCTTCATGGATGTTCCCTCAGTCACAACTTCCACTCCTACTGAGGAGGGTCCTGTCATGGTCTCTGTTCCATTTCCATTTGCTGGAGGAAAGCCTCAATCGGTTCCTGTCAACGAGGTTGTCGTGGCGTCATTCACAATAGAAAAAACCACTTCAGAAGATGTTTTACTTTGGTGTGTGAAGATTTATGCTTCAAATCCTGAAGATTCATTTGTTTTGTCCCTAATGAAACCTCCATCTGGCCAGCTAGATGACATACCCGAGGAAGATTTTGTCGGTTCTTTTTATATGGAGGAACAAAATTTGAGGCCACATGGTAGCCTGACTATATGGCTGTCTTGTGTGCCCAAGGAGATTGGCATTTTCACATCTATAGTGCATATCGAAACTGATGATGTGAGTATTTCACGAGTTGTCTTCCTCTTGGCTGAAGATGAAGTATCCAAAGCTTTGGCACCTTAGAAACCATATAACATACCACTAGAGATCAGGAAAGCGATAGAGTTTGAGGAAATCCCTGAAATTATCTTACAAGGCTTAACAGAGGAAAATTATGCATCGTATTTCAATGCGTTGTTAGGGATGGAGGAACTTCTGATTATGGTAAGTGATATATTTTCTCTGTATGGGGGTTGGGGGACCGAGGGGATAGCTAGATGGCATGGTTCTCTCGTAGTACCAACTTGTTGAATGATTCTCTTTTTATATTTGTTTACAGGACTAAGTGAAAGCTTATATATGAAGTTTGTTACTTTGAGACAAAAGGATTATTGGCTTTTAGCACTTAAAGTGCCAGGACTAGGTGAAAGAAGGCCCTCAGTTGTCCGTGGAGATGTGGTGAATGTTTATGGAGAATATTCTCTTGATCAGGTATGTGGAGAATGTGAGTTGTTTTAATATTTTTGTCAAAGTGTTATAAGTTATTGTCGGAATGAACAATGAAATAGAAGTTCATATTTGTTGTCACAATTGCACGAATTATCGTTGCCAATGTTGTGTTCTCATGTTGAACTTGCCAATGTTCTTTGAACAGGGCTGGATCCACCGTGTTGAGGCTGATAAAGTATATTGCAATTTGATGATGGATTTTTCCAAAGGCACAAAGATAGAAATGTGTATGAAATCTGTTTTGTGTACAACGGGGCAAATTTCAATAGGCTCCGTCAAGCCATTTTATTTGCAGAGGCATTACACGAAAACTTCCTCTTTCCCCATGAGTGTCATGGAAAGCGGAGGATTACAACAAACAATCTTGTGCCTATCTCACTTCTTCTTGACGAGGAGCAGAAAAATGTTGTTCGCTTAATTTTAGGGTGTAGAGGAAGAGCTCCTTATGTGATTTATGGACCCCCAGGAACATGAAAGACAAAAACACTGGTGGAGGTGATCCTACAACTCTATAAAACTAGACAAAATTCTCATATACTGGTATGTGCTTCTTCAAATTGTGCGGCAGATCACATATTAGAGAAAATCCTTTGCGAGGGGATGGAATTTAGGAAGGAAGATATTTATAGGTTGAATGCCACACGTCGTCCTTTAGATAAAATGAACGCTGCATTGTTGAGGTTTTGTACCTACAGTGAAGGTTTCTTTATTTGCCCTTCTCGAGATGCACTCTGCAGGTACAAGATAATAATAACGACATAAACGAGTGCATCTTACCTCTATGCTGAAGGGGTTAACCGTGGCCACTTCTCCCACATCATCTTAGATGATGCAAGCCAAGTTTCAGAGCCAGAGACAATGATCCCCATATCAACCCTGTAACAAAACAACACAGTTATTGTTCTTTGTGGTGATCCTAAACAACTTGGGCCTGATATTCATTCAAAGCAAGCTGAGGCTTATGGTTTGGGAACATCTTTTCTGGAGAGGTTGTTGGACTTTGAAGTTTACAGATCAGGGGATCGCAATTATGTCACAATGTTGGTGAAGAATTACCGGAGCCACCTTGCAATTCTTTGTGTTCCTTCAAGACTATTTTATAGTGGAGCATTGATTCCATATCGAAAAGACAGTGACACATCTTCCTTACCTTGGGCTGATATGCTTCCCAATGGGAACTTACCTTTCATGTTCTGTGGCTCATAGGCATTTCATTTGTCGCATGCACCTAACAAAGTAAACCTCAAAAACCTAACTAACGTAGTCTGGTAAGTAAGGGTCGAATCCCATAGAGAATCAAGCTATATATCATGTTTGCCAAATCGTTCACCAATTGATAACAAAGACAAAGGGGGGAGTTTATATGAATCTAACTAAGAAAAATATAAATAAAACATAAATAGCTTGGCTAGACAAATATTCACCTTCAGTTTGGTTGATCAATCATTGATTATCCCTAGTTCTCAATCCTCATGAATGTTCTAATCCATGTTCTAAATTAATTACCAGTCCAACTAGTCCTGATAATCCTAACTATTAAACAAACAAGAAACTATCAAGATTCAATTTAACAGCAACAGTAAGCCCAAGAATAGATAGGCTCATGCAATACTTAACAACTAGTCAGTACTCGACACGTAATCAATTCTCTTCACAATAAACATTCACAACTAGTTCCTGTAAATCATGGTTGTTACTCTGAATTAGGGAGAACAATATTAATCTCAACAAGTTGACCAGATTAGGGGAACCAGTACTATAGATAATACCAATCTCAACTAGTTTGCCAGGCTAGGGAAACTAATATTAATAATACTAATCACAACAATTGATGAACTAGATCAACCAATAGAATTCAAAATCCTAATCATGCAGTATGAATAATACCAATAAAACTAGGTGATCAGGCTAGAGAAATCAATAAAACTCAATGGGATGAAGCGCAAGAAAATCATAACATTTAAGGATAAAGAAAGGAATAATCTCAATATCAACTTCAAATCAATGCTTCAATTGTCTAGCAAAAAACAAAACAAAGAACTAAACTAAGAAAAGGGAAAAGAGGAAGAAAAGTAAAACCCAACTTGGGGTAGAACCCAACTTACAAAACTGATGTTCTAAAGAAAGAATATAAAGACTTTGCAAAACCTAATTTCCTAAAATATAACAATAACAATCTTCTAAATATAAAACAAACCAACTAAAAGGAAATAAAATAAAATAAGCTAAAGATCTCGGACGAAAATCGCGTCTCCGCACCGCGCCAGGAAAGGATCCGCGACCGCGGAAATATTTCCGCGCCCGCAATTTTGTCTCTGAAGTCCCTGCTATGTCTTCAATCCGCGCCCGCGACTAACTCCTCCGTGCCCATGGCCAGACATTCCGCGCCCGCAGTAAGGCACTCCGCGCCCTTCTTCGTTCCGCTGTAGCTCTCTCCTTTGGTGCTTCGTCTTCAACTCCTTAAGTCTTCATTTAAGCACTCAAAACCACCAAATCAACACTTCTTCTCCAAAACTCCATTCTCCTCAAATATCTTCTAAACCCACACAAAATGGTACCTAATATCCAATAACAACTCCTAGTTACGCACTACAAAGTAGAATGGATCAAATTCCCCCATGCTTAAACCTTGCTCGTCCTCGAGTAAGCTAATAGAAACCTACTCCTCCAATGAAATACCCAAGGTCTCAGGAAGCACATAAAAATAATCTCCACTAAGAACTGCACCTAAACAAGAATCCACCAGGCACCAACACAATAAGCACAACACACAACTAAGCTTTAAGGAAAGTAGAGAACTTCCCCCAAGCTTGACCACTTCTCAATCGAACTTCCCAAGAGATAGACCAAGCAATGTTGGAAATCCGAGCTCAAAATGCACTGGTGGTGACGGACAGATGAAGACGTACAGCAAGGAACAATAGCAAATGATAGATCAAGGGAAAACTGGCTGTTTCTCGCGAAAGAGACGAAAAGGGCCGCCATTCTGGATCAACCGCGATCGCGGCGGTGAAAACCGCGGTCGCGGTTCTTGTACTGGACACCGACGATTTTTTTTTCCGACTAAACCCTAAAATCGACGCGGCGGCCGCGATCGCGGTTTCTTCTTTGATTTAAACCGCGGTCGCGGTGTTTAGGCCGCGGTCGCGGTTTTTCTTCTGTTCTTCCTACTCCTGTGGATTAGTCGAAAAACGAAACGAAAACACAACAAAGAGGAAAAATAAAAGAAAAAGATAGTGTCTTGTTCATCACATCGGTAAACAATCACACGAACAAGAAAATACAGACTTGGATTCCCCGGAAACGTCGCCAAATTTGATAGGCCTTTTGTCGCATGCACCTAACAAAGTAAACCTCAAAAACCTAACTAACGTAGTCTGGTAAGTAAGGGTCGAATCCCACAGAGAATCAAGCTATATATCATGTTTGCCAAATCGTTCACCAATTAATAACAAAGACAAAGGGGGGAGTTTATATGAATCTAACTAAGAAAAAGATAAATAAAACATAAATAACTTGGCTAGACAAATATCCACCTTCAGTTTGGTTGATCAATCATTGATTATCCCTAGTTCTCAATCCTCATGAATGTCCTAATCCCTGTTCTAAATTAATTACCAGTCCAACTAGTCCTGATAATCCTAACTATTAAACAAACAAGAAACTATCAAGATTCAATTTAACAGCAGCAGTAAGCTCAGGAATAGATAGGCTCATGCAATACTTAACAACTAGTCAGTACTCGACACGTAATCAATTCTCTTCACAATAAACATTCACAATTAGTTCTTGTAAATCGTGGTTGCTACTCTGAATTAGGGATGAACAATATTATTCTCAACAAGTTGATCAGATTAGGAGAACCAACACTATAGATAATACCAATCTCAACTAGTTTGTCAAGCTAGAGAAACTAATATTAATAATACTAATCACAATAATTGATGAACTAGATCAACCAATAGAATTCAAAACCCTAATCCTACAGTATGAATAATACCAATAAAACTAGGTGATCAGGCTAGAGAAATCAATAAAACTCAATGGGATGAAGCGCAAGAAAATCATAACATTCAAGGATAAAGAAAGGAATAATCTCAATATCAACTTCAAACCAAGACTTCAATTGTCTAGCCAAAAGCAAAACAAAGAACTAAACTAAGAAAAGGGAAAAGAGGAAGAAAGGTAAAACCCAACTTGGGGTAGAACCCAACTTACAAAACTGATGTTCTAAAGGAAGAATATAAAGACTTTGCAAAACCTAATTTCCTAAAAGATAACAATAACAATCTTCTAAAAATAAAACAAACGAACTAAAAGGAAATAAAATAATTAAAATAAGCTAAAGATCTCGGACGAAAATCGCGTCTCTGCACCGCGCCAGAAAAGGATCCGCGACCGCGGAAATATTTTTGCGCCCGCGATTTTGTCTCTAAAGTCCCCACTATGTCTTCAATTCGCACCCGCAACTAACTCCTCCGCGCCCGCGGCCAGGCATTCCACGCCCGCAGCCAGGCATTCCGCGCCCGCAGCAAGGCACTCTGCGCCCTTCTTCGTTCTGCTGCAGCTCTCTCCTTTGGTGCTTCGTCTTCAACTCTTTAAGTCTTCATTTAAGCACTCAAAACCACCAAATCAACACTTCTTCTCCAAAACTCCATTCTCCTCAAATATCTTCTAAACCCACACAAAATGGTACCTAATATCCAGTAACAACTCCTAGTTATGCACTACAAAGTAGAGCGGATCAGTGACATCCAAGGCCTTGATGAGAGGGAAAAGGGCATCCCTTCATGGTTTAATAGGATTGAAGCTAGCAAGGTGGTTGAGCTGGTACATAAGCTCATAAGAAGGAATGTGTATGAGCAAGACATCGGGATTATTATCCCTTTCCCACAACAAGTACTAAAGATAAGGAAGGCTCTCATGTCTCTACATATGAGGGATATTGAGATTGGCGGGGTTGAGCAGTTTCTGGGTAAAGAAAAGGAAGTGATCATCATGTCAACCGTCAGATCGACCGAGAAACACGACGAATATGACAGGACTTTCCTCATGGGATATCTGAGCAACCCGAAGAGGTTCAATTTTGCCCTGACTCGTGCCCGATCATTGCTTATTATTGTTGGAAACCCTTATATTATTGAAAAGGTAATTCCCGGTAAAAAACTTAGTTGTTTATCAAATGCATTAAAAAGTTGATTAACCAACCGTGTTGTTGGTCATTGACACGATTGGCAGTGGCACAAAATGTTATGCTATTGTGTTGCAAATAATGCCTATAAAGAATGTGCATTTCGCGTGAAGGAGGAGGTTCCCTAAATTTCGATGTGATTCTAGTAATGTAATGATAGCAACCAGTTGACAACTATCCTTTTTTTAGAAATGTAATGGTATCCAATGTACTGGCAACTATTATCTGTGTGTCTAGTGCTGGCATTGTGCTTGAATTTGCAAAACTTACATGAAGAGCGACATCAAAATTTTGGCAATCTGACATGTAGAATCAACCATGCTTACGAATACTATTCGGATTTTAATTCATTCAATTACATAAAAAACCAAAGTCACGAAGTTAATTCATCCTCAACCATGCCTACATGCTCGATAACAAATGCTGAAAGCACTAATCCCTAGAATCTCACCAGCACCAAACGCAGAAATATGAATTATTACATGGTTCCTGAAGTTTTCCTGGGAGTGTAGTGTCTTGTTTTCAACTTCAAGTTCTGCCACCCTTGTATTTAGTCGCCAAATTGCATGATCGAATTGCATCTCACTTGTATTGAGTTCCATAATTCTTTGTCGAAGTTCATGTATCTCAGTACATAGGCGTGTGATTATTTCACCCAACATGTTGGAACGTGGGCTATTCGTTAGCAACATGTCTAACTATTCTTGCAACTTCTCCTCTATTTGAGAAAGTGTAGGAGATGTTGGTGGATGTTCATATTTTCGGGGGTCCCCGCTTTGATAACTTGAGGTGTCGTTGTATGACATTGGGCTTGAGTTGAATGTACTATAGAAACAAAGAAAAATTTCCAGCCAAAAACACAGTGATACATGCTTGCTTATTGACCCAGTATGAAAACCACCCAAAAACAAAGAGGGTAACCTTCAAGTTCGGTGCAGTAGTGAAGGACCTTGGCTCAGCGAAACAAACAGAGAGGGTTTAGGGTTGTTGAGTGAAAATGAGAAGGAACATGGTCGGTCATGTCCGTGCATTTATTTAGGTTTTTTGTTCAATTTTTGGGCATGTCATTCTTTATTAAATTTCATAACTATTTACCTGATATGACTTCTGAAAATGTAGTACACATCATCCTTTAACCTCTGTTTTCCCTCTAAAAGTTAACAAGTTTCCCTCCAGTTTCTACCCCTTTACCCACATGTTAGTCTTCACCCTAAAATAACCCAACATGTAAACCTGTCCAAAGCCACCGTAACACCACAAGACCTTAAATCCACAAATCTTCAAAAAAGTTTGCGCAACGTCTTCAATGTCTTTGGAATAGAAGAAATTTAATAATGGGTGAGTTCTGATTTTCACATTTATTCTTCTTAGAAGACATTCTTCTGTGGTTCCCTAAACGAGAGAACAACCTTTCAGCTTCTTGTTGAGCATTAATCAAATATGACTTTAACTTTCGTTCCTTGATTCTAGAGTATTTGTTTTCCCAACAAATTGTGTCCCGTTTGGCTAGAAAACCCTTTGTTATGGCTTGAAAACCCTTTAATGTCGGTGTTAGAGTATTGGTCATACTGTCAACGTTTGTCATAAAGTATTTTACTTGTGTTTGCTTTTTCTTCGTATAACAGGTTCAAGATCATACTACTTGACTATGATAACATGTGGTGAATGGATATGTAAGGGAAAGAGGTGGGTTTTCGATGGGATCACAATGACAAAAGCACTTCTTTTGTTTGCAGATATGAATTACTCAAATCTGAGGAAAAAGTTGGCTGAGAAGATAAAATGCATTGACGAGATAGATGAAATGGAGCTAAAATATCTGTCACAGCGGAAACCAAAGTCACAACCACTTGATGTCAAAGATGACAAGGACTTGATTCTTTCAAAATTTTGAACTTGCAATCAAAAGATGTTGTTTAGCCTATCGAGTTATATGCGAGTATGAAAAAGAAGGAATCAAAGAGGCAGAGGCCGAGGTTGTGATGGGTGGTCATCCAAGTAGAAATGATGACGAGGACATCACAGTGTGTCTGACTCCGCCACCGTTAGCACAAAGTCAAGAGGCAGAGGCCGAGGTTGTGGTGGGTTGTCATCCAAGAAGAAATGGTACCAAATCCAACAAGAGCAATGTGGTAAGCGACAACTGTCCCACTGAAGTTGTACCGAATATAGTTGATTGTGACATGTATAAAATGAAACCAAAAATTTGTCGTGACAACAATGGGGATGTACAAGTAGTTGACTTGGTGAGCAATGTGGTAAGCGACAATTGTCCTACTGAAGCTGTACCGAATATAGTTGATTGTGACATGTATGAAATGAAACCAAAAATTTGTCGTGTAAACAATGTGGATGTACAAACTGTTGACTTGGTGAGCCAATCTGAGGCAGATTCGGAAACTGATGGGAGAGAAACAAGGTCTTCTACAGGAAGGAAAAGAATACATGAATGTATTAAGATTGACATTGATTATGGGGAAGACGTTGGGCGAGATTTTGATTGGGATGAGTTTGAGGATGATGTTGAAGAAGGGCCATTGTTGGATGACACTAATGAAGTGGACAACTTATTTATACACATTGAAAAGGAAGTTCTCCAAGAGATTGAAGCCGAGTACTATCGTAGCAAAAAGTTTAGTAAAAGGCAATTTGATGATTTGGAAGAGCCAATAAAGGATAATGGGGTGAGCGACAATGATCTGGAAATAAAAGTTAGAGAGCATTTCAATTGCAAGAAGGATCTTAAAGATCATTTATCCTTGATGGCATTACAGAGGCGCTTTCAGATGCATGTCCAGAAGTCTGATAAGAAGTTATATGTGGTAAGGTGCATTGATCCTAGTTGCATATTTTTTTGTCGTGGGACCGCTCTTGGCAGCACAAGAATGTTTGAAGTAAGGAAGTATTGTGGAGAACACACATGTGGCATGAAGCTAAAGCATAACCACCACACACATGCAAGTTCAAGCGTAATTGCTGACCATATTATGTCATGGTAAGTAAACAATCCTGTGAGTACGATCATATATATTTATCAGTATGTATATCAACTAATCTTGTATGCCTTACATGTACAATCCCGTTACAACTTTAACACAACCGGTACATGTACTAGACATCGTGCTGCACAAATTCAAGACATCATGAAGAAGATGGGAGTGGAAGTTAGTTACGACAAGGCAAACCGAGCACGTTTAACCGCCATAGACAGGATAAGAGACACAGCTGGACAAAGCTACAATAGGCTTCATGGATACATGTACATGCTGGAAATGATGAATACAGGGACAGTCACACATGTTGAAGTATATTCTAATCGTCGATACAAGTATTGTTTTATCAGCTTGGGTGCTTGGCGCAATGGAATGCAGTTTTTAAGAAAGGTAAATTTAAGTTTTGTCACGTTCTACGGTTCTATTGTCAAATTTATATAGTATATTGTAGCATATAAGATTACTATTGTCATTTGTACAATGTCACTTTGTAAAGCTGAGTGAAAACTATTGCATGTCATAACTGTGGATGGTACCCATCTAGGATCAAAGTACAGAGGCACACTGCTAGTTGCAGTGGCACAAGACGGAAATAGACAAATATATCCAGTGGCTTTTGCTGTTGTTGACAGCAAGAATGATAGTTCATGGTCATATTTCTTCTGACACCTACGCTCTGTTGTTGCCGACGATCATGACCTCGTATTTGTGTCTGACCGTCATGGAACCATTTACAAAGGTTTAAGAGAGCACTACATGTTCGCAAAGCATGGTTGTTGCACACTTCACCTATTTCTAAACGTGAAGACGAGGTTTAAAAGGAATGACTTGTGGATTCTGTACCAAAAGGCAAATCAAGCGTACACCAAACAGGACTTCAATCGTGAATTTGCAAGACTTTGCGCCCAGTCCCCGAAAGTCGGTACCTACCTAGGGGGTGTTGGATTTGAAGCGTTGACAAGGTTGCATATGCCCGCAAACAGATTCAACATTATGACGTCCAACAATACGAAATCCATTAATAGTCGATTAGTGGGGCCGCGTCGAATGCCGTTGATTGGGTTGCTTGATGGTATATTGAATGTCATGACTTAGTGGTTTTATGACAGGAGGCAAAAGGGAGAGCGACATTCTGATCTGCTGACCCTGACAGTTTGTCGTGAGCTAGAAGGTAATTATTTGAAATCATTGACAATGGTTGTGAGTAGGCTGAATCAATATGAGTTTCAAGTGCATGCCTATGGAACTACATTCTTGGTAAATCTGCATGCTCGAACTTGGTACTACAACGTCTTCCAAGTTGACCAAATTCCTTGTGCACATGCAATAGCGGATGCGAAGGATTCTGGTGTGGATCCTGTCAATCTTGTACATCCCCTCTTTACTGCTGAAAAGTGGAAGGAAGTGTACAAGGAAACTTTATATCTGGTTCCTGCATTTGAGCAATTGGAAGTTCCTGACACGGTCTTGAATAGAACATGTTTGCCCCCGGATGTTAGGAGGAAATCTGGAAGACCAAGGAAGAAAAGAATCCCGTCACGTGAAGAATACAGGGGCCCGAGGAGAAGGTGTGGAAGTTGTGGCACTCTCGGCCATAAGTCACGAAACTGTCCTAACCCCTCAGCCGGCCCATGATGAGGTTAATTGTATTAACTCTTTAATTATCTATTTTGTTAATATGTGTATTAAGAGATCCAAACTCTTGAAGGATCTCTTACCACTCATAATACTTTTTGTAGAAATGATATTTAGTCGTTCGGTAGTTACTGTAACTCTATCCTTTCATGACTATATTCATATCTTGATGAAATCAATATTGACTACTCTTGGTTAAATTCATATGACAGAAGTTTCACTCCATTCTGTACCCCTTGACTCCACTTGTTATTCTGCCATATTTATCATGACAGATTCAATATGGTTTGAAATAATCTACCAACCGACATGAGTGACATCTGAATAACACACATGAAAAACATAAACCATTCACGGCCATACATAACATGCTTCCTAAAGCACTACATTTACGTGACATTATATAGTCACTACATGACATTATATGTTCACGACACTAACATGTATTACCACAGTAGTTGTAGTAAAGATGTTCAACACAACTATCTTAAACCAACAAAACCATCACCATAGAGTTACATTCTTCAAATTCAAAATAATACTAAAAACAGACATCTAAGCTTTGAATATGGTAACGTTGTATATAACATTACAGTGACTCACTATTTCAAATACACATGCATCGTTGATTTTCAATTCATTGTCAATTACAAATTGCCTCCAGCCTGTGCCAAATCTGTAGTGATTCCCACTTTTTGCGATTGACACGGGCCAAGCAGCCATACCACAATTCATGATGACTTCAGTGGTTCTTGCAGCACTCAAGAATTTGATAGCATGTTTGATCGGAACACCCTGCATATCAATAAGTGCATTGCAAGTTGATATTATGAAGTAATCCTTATCAAAAATTTACATGATATTATGAAGTAATCCTACTAGATGATAGTTGCCCTGGAGATTGGTTTGTTTCATTAAAACAATGAAACTATTATTCTTGTCACATGGAAAAGCTTGGGCTCTTTGTATTGCTGATGTTGGTCCAGCTGCAACATCTCTAACATCTTCATCATCATCAATATCTCCATCATCTTCAAGAATAATTGGGTGGTCGCCATTGTTGTACTCTCCAGTACTGTAAGTGGTATAACTGTTGTCTTCGACTAAGTCGGATTCAGAGATGATATCAATCACATTGTTCGGCATCCTAATAATAGCACCACACAGAAGAGGACTTTGATTAATACGGTAAAGCAAATATCATACCCAGTTCCAAAGAGAGACTTTCATTGAAACTCAGAATATCACTTTAGCAACGACCGACAAACCCTAGAAAACTTACCCAAATTGAGATAGATGAAATGAAGTCAAACCCGTTTTGGAACAATATATAATAGTCTGTTAAACCCGGTTCATAACAAGTTCTTAATATAGAAATTGGCCCTAATATGGCATTGTGTGCTCCAAGGAACCGCTCAGAAATTGGGCCGAATATGGCATTTTGGGCCTGTCATACTAACTGTATTGGCATGTCATCTTTAATATGTCATAAAGTACTATATTATGCGACATTATCATAAAGTACTATATTATATAAAACGGAAATACATAACATGCTTCATAAAACACTACATTTACATGACATTATATAGTCACTATATGACGTTATACAGTTCCTACATGGCATTATATACTCATTACACTAACATGCATTACAAAATACTTGATAACCTACTAAATACTACATGACATTACATAGTCACTACACTAAATAACTTACTAAAATACTAAATATTACATAAACACTGATGCGGAGGAGACCGATGAATCTGGTTTGTCGCGTTGCGGAAGTTCTTGAACAACATCTCCGGTCACGGCATATATGTTAATGAATGCCACGATTCTACCAAGGGCTACAAGGACGGCTGCGTCTCCACGGTTCTGTAAGGCCCTCAAGGTACGAGGGCCGCCGTTGGGGGGCACAACTTCGAAGAAGTAGGAAGCGTCCCGTTCACAATTGTTAAAATGATAAAGTTGGTTAATGAGTCACCAAACATCCTTTACCATTTCAGCCAAAGGACACCAGGTTTGGGTCATCCTATCTTCGTAGTAGTGGGTCGAATTTCTGGCCATTGCTCCCCTCGAAGGGAGGATTCTCCCTCCTGTACGGACGGTGGTAAACACCATGTGTTCGTACGACTGATCATCTATGAAAACGAAGGAATAGTAGGGAATTCGGAGTTTTGTAGAAGGCGGAAGATGTTGGGAAGAGTTATGGATGAGGAAATGTGACTACGGAAGATGGGGTATATAAAGAGGTTTTGAGTTGGTTGGCAGTTACGGATACATTTATGATGGTGCTCTAATATCTTCTTAATTTAATTACTAGTGTTAATGTCCTGTCACCGTATATCTTGTCTAATCATAGTAAATTGGAGTTGGTGGGCAGTTACGGCTAACTTCATGACGGTTTGGAGTTTTTTATTGTCTCTTCTCAAAAAGAAGTTAGTAGAACCAATACCCTGTTACAGTTAGTTGTGTATCCCACATCCCTCTTATATTCATCTTGTCATGCTACTTCTTAATATGTATATTATGAAGTCAGTCAATGTCCCTATATTATTTTACACAATTGTCATTCGAATGCCATTTAAGTGCCATGTAACTGCCATTTAACCTACACGCACATAACTGCCATTTAACTGGCATTCAACTACCACATCTATAAATAAGTTGTCGTAACATTGTACGTAATCTAAGCAAATGTCTTCCAAAACATCCAATTGTACGTAATCTAAGCAAATGCCATCCAAACCACAAAAATAACCTAATGTTTTATCCAAACATCCAATTTAAACGCTGTGGTTCCTTAGGCTCGACCTCCACACCCCGTCAAACACGCTATGAGCCATGTCGCTCCTGAAGCCGCCAATAAATTTGTCTGCCACAACGTCAAGATTTTTCCAGCCAGCACTGAGCAACTCGATGTGTTTCAGAGTGTATATCCCACAATCATGACTACGAACACAAAATGCAATAAAGTTACTTAGATGAAGTATATAATACAATTGGTAAGGGGATTGATATTTCGACTTACTCGTGCTTGTTCTGCTTCAGTCCTTGAATTCTTGAAAATTCAATCTCTTCAGTACCCCGATGTTCAAATTTCTTGGCAAGAGGCGGGTACTGTGTCATGAAGTGAGGAAGAAATCTTAAAACCCCATGCAGCCAGGTCTCTACGACCAAGTTAGTGTTCAATCCACATTACAATCATATACATTTGCCTGCCATTGCTGCAGATCGATCTCTACAGCCACCCAATGCATGTTATCGATGTTGAAGGGGACATAAATGAAGTCCAGATCAACCCAACTGGACCCATAAACTTTAGGCCGATCTCCCCTAAAGTATTCAAGTGCACGTTCAGGTATAGGTGGAATAGTGCAGACATTTTTGACATAGTATCTATATGCATCCGTATAATCAGCAGCCCAGAAAATGTCCAATATTGTAGCCTTGCGTTTAACTTTGGACTCCAGAAGCGCCTTACGGATATAACAACAAACTTCATCGATTTGCTTCAAAAATATATAATCATCATGTCAGACATTGCAACAAATTCCAACAGTAAACTAATTTGACATCATAAGTAAATAACTTACACCACCTTCCAGTCAAGCTTTTGGTTCCAATATTAGGCCAAACCATTCCTTGTCTATCTTTTGAGCACACAGTCCAACTCTTAGCTCAGAGCTGAAAAATAAAAAAGGAGTAATTAAATCCATGAAAGATAGTTGAACATTATTAAATCCGTGAGATACTAACCTTTCATCATCCATCCATTTCATCAAAGCAGTCATCTCCTTCACTTGTGAATTCTTGGTTATCTTCTTCACAATTTCCCCTTTTTCTCATCTGTGTAAGGTGTTAGTTTTTTGGCGGATGGCTTCACGATACGACTAGGAAGAACCCTCTTCGGTTGGAGATGCTGCTTCCGTTTATTTTTGGGTTTCGCCTTGGTGGATAAATCTACCATATCGGCTAGCACTGAAAGAGGTTCTCAACCTCTGATGTGGTTAGATCCTGTTGGGTAGCCTCCGATGCTCCTTCAATGTCATTGGTAAATTCTACTCTTGATCCTTTTCACCATCGCCAGCCTTTTCATTTAGGTCTTGGACAATGGCCATTACACCATCCACACCATCAACATCATTGTTACCCTCAATAGAATTATTAAAATTCTGCAATCATAATAACCATGTCAAACTACTGACATACATGAGTAATAATCCTGTCACCATGCCAGACTTTTCTTGTAAAACATATAAACTCCCATCAGACACTAGAAATCTTGTCACCTCGTACAAATAATAATGTCATAGTAGTAATGATAATATGATAATTTTCATATGAGCATATTCATACCTCTTTGCCTTCAGCCTCTACCTTCTCCACCTCAGCCTCTACGTTCTCCACCTCAGCCTCCCGAACTTCAGCCTCTACCTTGTCCATCTCAGCCTCCTGAACCTCATCCTTTTTGTCACCACCCTCACCATCACTCTCATTATCCTCATCAGCATCACCAACTTCATTATCCTCATCAAAAACTTCATCATCATCATCATGACTTGCAAACTCAGCCTCTACCTTGTCCTCCTCCTTCGGTTTGTCACCACCCTAGTGAAGTTCTTCATTGTCATTACCCTTATCACCATCACCAAATTCATCATCATTATCCTCACTCTCAACCTCCTCACTCTCAAACTTCTCACCCCCAACCTCCTTATCCTCCACCTCCTCATCCTCTGTTTCCTGGTCACCCTTATAAACGTCCTCCTCTTCCTCATCAGACTCATCATAGGATTCAAAATCATTCTCATCCTCATCTGAATACCTCTTTGGTTTCCCCTTACTCTTGAGCTTAGGCACCTCCTCCTACTTTGATACCCTCTTTTCCAGCCTTCCCATCTTGTCAAGCACTCCTTTTTCCATCCTCTTCAACATTCTGAACATCTAACTTATCACCTCTGATGAATGCACATATGCATTACTCGGGCTCGCTCCATCTTTTCCTTGCTTCCCCTTCCCCTTCTTTTTCAAACCCTTCATTGCTTCCTTCACAATCTTGTCAAAATGTGGGTCATCATTTTCAACAACATAGTAGCAGTCGGACAGCTTATCCACCTCATCTTAATCGGGAATACGAATGGGCTTAACCACATGTGTAGGATCATCCAAAGACAACTCCAACACTCCATGTTCAGGGGCTTCATCTGAAAACCAACAAAGACCTCGAGGCATTGCAGATTCACTCAACTTTGATGCAAATTGGAGACCAAATGTTGGCACAGCTTCCCATACCCATATCTATAATAACAAGCGGTCTAAGAATTATCAAATTAAGATACATTAAATCATTATATCCTGTCAGCCTATAATTTAAATTAGGTCACCATAAAACTATCTGGAATGCAAATAAAACTATGTTGGAAAACTAGTATGTTGTGTCAATCAAACAATAAATAACATCCTGCATATTCACCATGATCTTGTCACCCTGTGTTCAAACATCCGGTCATAGTATAGCATAAAGTATACTACTATACTGCAAATAAAACACACTCAGTAATTCATATTTGAACCATTAAAAAATTATAATATAACTACATGAAACACAACTGGCATGCCTTGAATGGAATATGAAATTCTTGGTGCGTTGGAGAGTAGCTTTGCCTTCTCTACTGTTTGCTTCATTTTGGCCAATGATGTGGTCAATGACTTGTGAAGCTCTTCATAAGCAACCCTTCCCTATGGATAATCCCAAAAGTTATACATATTCTCCAACAGCCTAACATGCAGTGGCTTCACTAGCCTCTTCTTATCCTCTCCCAGCAACAGACCCTCAACTATCAACAACAGTGCCAACTTCAGTTTGTAGTTGTCCAACTCACGATGTTCTTTGAATATGTTGTAAACATCTTGTACTGTCGTCTTAGGACCACCATGACTACCAAAAAATCGCTCCATTACTAGCCCGTAAGCTTTAGTATCCACACATGGAAGTTCACCATAATTCAGTCCAGTTATGAGAGAGAACTCCTTGATCGAAAACCTCAACTCTTTCCCTGCCACCTCATACCAAGACTCCCACTTCTTTTTTGTTTCAAGTTGCTTAAATAGAACTGCATGCAATGTCTGTGAAGAAAATGATACCTGCTGTAACATTTTCAAAACATTTCCAAACGGGCCATCCAAAACCCGTTGCCAATCCGCATGTGTTAACTTGTTTTCAATCTCACGAACAAAGTGCACCCTACAGTTGATGTTAATTCTTCCGTATAAAGGTTCACCTCTGAAATAACTGTACCTAATATGCAAACCAAATGAAAGAAATCATAAACAATTGAAATCGAACTATTTGAGAAGCCTAAGAGGACAGATGAAACCCTAAACCCTAAACAAACACTCCCAATACAAATTAAACCATTTTAGAAGGGTGACAAGACAACCAAAAAAATACCCTAAACAAATTGAACCATTTCAGAAGGCTGATAGGACAATTGAAAAATACCCTAAGCCCTAAACAGAAAATGTAGACAATTTACATCCCCTTTAAAGATTAAGGGTTTTTTCGGCTTTACTGTTTTTGCTTTTGGCCTCGACCTGCCTTTCACGGATTATTTTGCTATGGTACTATCACAAGTTTTTTCCCCTTTCACCGACACTTTGTCTCTCTACTTCTTCTTCTTTCGAACCTGTCTGTAGTCTTCTTTTCTCTTCCTTTTCTCTCCACTCTTCTTTGGGGTCGATTCTTTACCATCTCTAAGCACTGCCATTTTCTAGGTTTTTTTTGTAACACGTTTTAGAGGTTAAGGAAAAGTTCGGGGAGGGGCAAGTAAGTAAAAATGGAGTTGCAGAGTCGCGTTAATGGAGAAAGATGGAGGGAGTAAGGAAGAAAATGTGGAGCTGGACTTGGTAAGAAAAAATGGACTTCAAGAGTAAGCAAAAATCGAGTCTAGCGTTAATAGGGAAAGATGGAGGAGTTGAAGAGTCGGCTTCTGGGGAATAAGAAAATGTCTGATAACAATGATGGATGTTGCAGAGTCGCGGTAATGGGGATGAAGCTTCGGGAATATCTTCTTTTGGAGGGAATTTTGGGAGAATTGCAAGGTAAACATGGAGGGAATTTTGCGAGCTTTCGAAGAAAGGTAAACAGTGTTTAGTCTTACCTTTTTTATTCCAAATTAAATATTATTAAAAAGGTCAACATAATGGTAAACACACAAAAAAAAATTATTAAAAAATTGTTTTTTACCCCAAATCAACAAAAATAAAAGGATAATTCCGACAATAGGATTATACAATGTGACAAAAAACATATGTACGCAAAATATAAGGAAACTTCACTGACAGGAATTATAAACAACACTGACAGAAAGTATGCATGTACAACGGAGTAGCAAAGAAGAAATGTAGGTTCAATTTTGCTAGATTTCCAAAATAATTTCAACACAAGTTATTGTCAACAAGACAAGTCAATTCTAGCAAAAACCACACAAGAAGGAATCATACCACACTATCCCAACTACAATGACGATTACATGAAAGTGAATAAGATATACTTCACTAGTCAAACCACTTCATATCGAAAATCCTAACGACTATCCTTTTTCTAGACTGATCCACAAATTTTTCACTCACGTTCACGATGTTTTGTCGCCCGGAACGTAGCATTTCTATGTACTTGATCGTGAAGACGCCACAATCGCCCCTGCACACAAGTAAAAAATGTAGTTGGTTTCCTGATATTATAACCAATTTCACACCAAAAATTGAACAACTTATGTAAACAACTTACCCTCTCTTGTTTCTCTCCAATGTAGGAACACGAGTCACATTTAGGGTTTTTTTCACCCTATCTTCATAAATTGTTGCCAATGGCTCATATTGTGCTATCATGACAGGAATAATATATTTCAACCCTGCAAGGAACCTATGGACTTCCGACAATTTGAACAAATTGACGTCGGGATCGTATACAGTGACACACCATTTACTTAGTTATATCTCCAAAGCTACCCAATGTTTCTCCTTGAAATTGAAGGGGAGGTATATACGATCCACGTCCTTCCAATCCTTCCCATAAAGTGCAGGCAGTTCTCCACTCAGGTATCTCATCTTAGATCGATCAGCAACATAAGTTTGCTTATCTGAAAACCATCTACTCATTTCCTTGTCCAACTTATGCTGAAAAAAGGTGTCCAATATTGCCACTTGTTTGTCACGCACACGACATCCAAGATAATACATACATTCGTCCAAGTGCTACAAACCAAAAATATACTAAGTCATAACAAAATTGAAGACTTGCTGCACGCCACGATAATTTTTATAAATAATGAAAGAGGCTTACCGGAGAACTCAGCCACCCCATTGGTTGCAACAATTTATCAAAAAACTCCTTCTATAGATGTTCTCCAGTTGGAGAAATAATTTCCTCACTACATCATAAGATGGTTTAATTAACAACATCTCAAACATGCGTTCATATCATCAAGACATGAGGGCAACTTCCTAACCTTTCCTTCGAGTCTAACCAACGGCACAATCTACTCGTGTCTGAAAAACCTTTGGACGTTGAAACCTTGCATCGTTTTGGATTATCAGCTTCTCTCGATAGTCCTCTCTTCCTGACAGGATGGTCCCTCAGTTAACCAGTTGTATTAATTTTTTTTTTGAGCTGGTTTTTCTTGTTGAGACTCCAATTGATTCTTTGGTAGAGTCTCATTCCACCTCAAATTCTTTTGTTGCTACCGCTAGCGTCTGCAAATAAGTTTTTTCATAAATAAGATGTTGGAAGATTTATTAAAGTATGTCATCATCAACTATTGTTGATGATCTGAACTCCTTTTGCCCTCCCTTTTTTTGTTTCACCCTCATTCTGAACTGCACAATCTTCATCATCCTTTTTCTTTTTTGAACGAGTCTTCCTTGCAAATACTTTTCTTTCTTATATTTTTCTTCTTTTGTCACCGTCTCTCCATATATCCCCTCATCCTGTACTGCACCCTCAACATCATCACTCTGAACTGCACCATCTTCATCATCCTTCTTCTTTTTTGAACGAGTCTTTCTTGCAAATACTTTTTTTTTTCTTTCTTATCTTTTTCTTATTTTGTCATCGTTTCTCCATATTTCCCCTCATCCTGTACTACACCTTCAACATCATCACCCTCAACATCATCATCATCATCCTTTTGCTTTCGATAAACAACCATATATCCTAAATTGCCATTGTCGACTTTAATGCCACCTTCATCATCGTCATCCTGTAGAGGATTTGAATCAGACCCCCTCCCCATTCTATCCATTTGGAGATCCTCATCACGACCATGTACAACATTCTGCTTCAATAAATAACAAATTACATTTAACTCACAAGAATAATAAGTAGGTGCATCATTCTATTTTGTAAATATAACATTCCTAAAATACATCTACACAAAAACAAAGCTTTATGCATCCATCCAACTTATAAATATTGACTTTCTATTTTGTAACTATGACATTCCTGTTATAATGTTTGTCAAAAAACAAGCTTTAACTTACAATAAATATAAGTAACTGTCAATCTCAAGTTCAAAAACAGTGACATGTTAACTTTTTAATATGACATTCCTATCCTACATTCCGACAAGAAAAAATGGTTCAGCTTCCACGAAATAAAAATCTAAGTTCCCAAACAAAACTTAATAACGATTGTTGATAGTTATCTTACATCCCCTTCCTCCTGTTCAATGTCCTCTTCTTCATCATTTGTTGAGCCTGAGTTGTTGAATGTCTTCTTCTTGATCATCTGTTCCATTATGCCCAAGGTTTTATTCATAGCACTAAATCCTGCGTCCACTTGGTTTTCCAAATTAATCATACGCTCATGAAGCTCTTTCATAGCGCACATCACCTGTCTTGCATCCAGGCCTGAGGACTTCGCAGCAGGGGCAAGGTCCGAATCACTCTTTCCTTTTCTTCTACCATTGATAGACCTCTTATTACTTAGCTCAAATTTTTCAACTGCCTTGTCAAAGTAAGTGTCCTTCACTTCCCCATCAAATTTGCATTCTTTTAAGACCTCCACCTCAGCTTCTTCCTCTATTAACACCACATTTGGAATAAAACGGGATGTGGCCTTCCCTAAGAAAGACTCCACAACCGTCGCATCAGGTTGTGAATCTGATGACAATCGTAGACCGCGTGGGTAGGCCTCCTTATCCACCAAATGTGCAAACGCTGAAGCAATTGGTTTTACAACTTCAAATATCCAAACCTGAACCGTGATATTTCTTGTCAGTATGATACTTATTTCTTGTAAGAAACCATCAATATATTGTAACTACAATACCAACTTCTAAACTATATACATTACATCATGTCATGTTACCTAAAAGGCCATTGGCAACCCCTTGAGTTTGTAACCCAACCTTGCACTTGAGTCTCTGCTTGTTTCAACCATTTCTAATCTATTCTTCACCATTGAACTCAATCCCAGGTGAGTTTCAATGTAGCTAACCCTGCCCCACGGGAATTTCGTGAATCGATCGATATCAGTCAATAATTTGACATGACCCGTGCTTATGCGAACCTTTTTCTCAACCCCAAGAATGACGCTCTCTAATATAATCAATAATGTCATCTTATATTTCAAAGGGCTATCAGGCTGTGTACGCATAAATAATGCCTCTAGCTCACCCAAGGTCAAATTTTGTACATCAAATAACTCGTTCACGACATTTTTATCTGGGTTCACCTCATTATCATTCATTATGCGACAGCATAACCCCATCACAAGTGCAAATTCCTTCATTGAAAAACGCAACAACTGTCCTTGTAGGTTATACCACGTCTCCCACAACTTCCTTGTTTCTACTTGACAGAAAAAAACGTAATGTACAAGCTGACATGAAAAGGTTTATCGACGAACCATCTTCACAGTAGGTCCAAATGGACCATCTATATATTATCCTCTGCCAGTCCACAGTGGATAGGCATTTCTCAATAATTTTCAGCAATTCACGCGGACAGTTTTGGTTGACTCTGCCTTGAAATTTTTTCCCTTCAAATCTCAATAAATGACCCTAAACAATACAAATTATACGAGGTCAATAAATACAAAAGGAACACATACTTAAAAACTACATGACATGATGTGAAATATGGAAAACTACACATAATGAGCTAACCAAAACTTACCTTTTTACCCATTTCAGTTTCCTCCGTTTATTCTTTAATCGACTACAGCACTTCAGCGCACTAGTGGACATAGACAAACAACAGAAAATATCAACATTTAAGTTTTTTCTATTCAATCAACTGAACATAATCAGATGTAGAGATCACACGAGAAGACAAAGAAGTTGCGAGAGGAAGAGAGCTATAAAGTCAGGCAAATAAAAACATTTACTTTAAAAACACAACAATGTTTCACAAAACCAACATTCTAATTGTTCATTTCAACAATCAAACTATACGATGTGACAAATATTTCATCAACGCTGACATGAAATTTTCAAACAATGGTAATTCCTACAATTGTGACAAAAAATAAAACTAATCTGACATTCCCATTTTTCTAAGACGGATTTCACAGGTGTATATAATTTGTTGCATTCAACTTCAGTTCATTTCAGCTTAAATGAAGAACAGTTACAAAACCCTACAACGAACAACAGTGAATCAACCCTAAAAACCAAATGAACAGCAACAGAGCAACCCTAAAATGGCGTTGAATGGCTGGAACCCGAAAAAAATTGGACATACCTCCAAGGCTCGAACGAGATAGACAAAAGAGGAAGATGAATCGGAATCGCAACCAATTCAGGTCGTCGTTTGAAGACCTGCACTTTGTCGCGCGTCTTCGGTGGAAGAGCTGCAATTTTGGGCCATAATCAGAGGATGATTATGAAGCTAGCTCAAGCGGTGATGAAGGGCTCCGTCTGTGGAAAACACGCAGATTCGCGCCCTCTTTTGTGTAAGCTAGCTCGAACGGCAAAGAAGGGTTTCAAGGAAAAATCAAACCTGGAGATTATGGAGTTTGAAGGGATATCATACCTGGAAGAGAAACCTTTCGGCAGGCAATGGTGGATTCCGTCGGACAAAGCTGGATTCCACTGGAGAAGCTGGAGAGACCTCGAGCTGGGGAGAGACCTCGACCGACAATGTAGTTGGGTTTCTGTAGCAAGTTTCAATTTGAAATTTGAAATTGAAACTGAATTAAATTTGTTTTTTTTTCACAAAAGGAGTGCCATGTCATATTTTATTTTCCAAAAGAAAAAGAAAATTCAATTTTCAATTTACCTTTATATTTGGGGGGTATTTTTGCAAAAACAGAAGGAATTTTTTTTGGATGGGGTATATTTGCAAAAAACAAAGAGGGTAGGGTAGAAATGCAATTGCATTAGTAAGGTAGGGTATTGGTTGCTATTTCTCATTTTCTTATGGCTTGAAGCTTATACAAGAGGCCCCTTTTTAAGCCCAAGGAGAGGCTCGGTCCATTAAAGCCCAAAACTCTACATAAAGGGGGCCAAAATGGATTAAATAGAAAAAGAAATTGCATGTGGTAGTTGCTTAAAACAAGGGGGTTCGATTTTGCACCAGCATTTTTAGTTTTCGCACCAGGTGTTAAACGCCACCTGGTAGCGTTTAATATATTTTTTTTAAACGCCACAATATGGCGTGCCACTTTTTTTGTATTTTTAGGAATTATTGAGATTTTAAATAAAATAAAATCGGTTTGATTAAACCGGGTCCATTTTAAACGCTATGTCATAACGTTTAAAATGGACCCGGTTTAATCGAACCTATGGGAATTGTAAACGCTACGTAGTAGCATTTAAAAGTGCCCCTTTTTTCGAACGGTCGAATTCCCCAACGGTCGAATTCCCTACACTTGTATATATATTTGTTTCTTCCATATGCCTTCTTCACATGTACACAATTTCAAAGCACAATCATAAACGCTATATGGTAGCGTTTAACTTGACTCTTTCAATAAATTGAACCGGGTTTACTCAAACGCTACCATATAGCGTTTACGTTTTTTTTTTGAATGCTACCATGTAGCGTTCAAATTTGCGGTGCGAAAACCATAAAATTCCGGTGCAAACAAGACCCCCATAAACCAACCGTACAAGTTCAAAAAGAAAGGAGATTTTTATTCCACTTTTTAAAGAAAATAATAAAATCAATGAGGGAGAGTTAGTGGGAGTAATGGACGGTTACTAGAATTAATTCTCACAATAGGCTCTTTTAGGCAAATATTTCCCTTTTTAGGCTATGTTGGAACTTATTTATCAATATAGGCATTCCAAATTTTAGATTGACCCAACTATTAGACTAAATTACGAATCAAGGTATAAAACTTTTAAACTTGCACAAATTATTCAAAATAAAATAGCTGATTTGACTTAATGATTTTTAATGGTACTAACTACCATAATCTACTAACTATATCTTGAATAACCTGTTTTTTGTGGTCATAAGCCCACCATGCTCCGTAAACTAGAAGAACTTAAATTAAAAAGGTTTGACCATTACCTGAGTGTAGTATTACTGGACCTCCAACGTTCTTGTAGCTTTCGGATTTCTAAGGGTTGCTAATCATCAACCAGGACTCCCTTAGCTTAAGCACAACACATATTTGTTTCGTTTCCTACCTCATATCGTAGTTTTTAACTTAACCTCTCTGTTTAAGTGGATGGAGGATTTATGATCAAGAAAAGTGGTTATTCACGACACAGCTTTCGATTAAATAGCTTTCCCTTACTAAAAACAAGCTTTTATAGAATTGGAAAGAATTATAAGTACACAAAACACACTAAATTCAAACACTTAAACACTCAAGTACTTAAAGAGATTCATAGAAGATTTCGAACTTAGAGTGAGGGAACTCCACTTCACTTCCAAGATCCAAATTCTTTGTTTCTCTTCCTAGATTTTTCTCAGATTTTTGCACCTTAGTCTCACTCAGTTTTTTCCTCGATGCCCTTTAGTGCTTACAAGGGGTCTTATTTATAGAGCTTGAGATGGCATAAGATTCCCTTCAAGACTCTTCTACAGTCTTATGCCCCGACAGAGTTGATAAGGCAAATAGTGCCATGACAAAAGAAAAAGTAAAAAGCTTAAAGAAAACACAGTAATAGATAGCTGACTCCTTTTTCAGAGATTCCTTCTAGTTCTTCACATGGCTCTGTAGATCTGAGGTGAAGCATATTGTTTTTTAATCCATGCAATACCTGATGTTGTACCAGCCTTCATCTCCAATGTTTGTTTCCCAACCTTCCCCGTCTTCGAGTTCCATTTCCAGATCTTGCATGAGATTTTTCGAATAAACTTCATCCCAAGCCATCAAAGTATCCCAAAGAAATTTTTGTCCATGCTTGGATAGGTAGATTCATTCTCTTATGTTTCTCAAGTATCCAGATATTGATTCTGACGACTCAATAGCTTCTTGGAAATAAGGACATAACACAATTAAGAGGATCGTTGTAGTGTTTCCAATTTTGATTATAAAGCAATCACTTTCCTCATATTGATAGAGGTATTCATAAATGTAGAACAATCCGATGGCTCTGGCTTCAGTTGGATTCTTGATATGTGGTTGTCTTCTGGTAATGGGATCTGCAGTAAACTTATATGTCTCTTAGATAAACCTCAACAGATAATGTGGTGACTTAGATTTTCCGTTCTTTACTTCGATGATGGCACAATTGATGAAACTTAGTAATTTAATTGAACCTTCCCACTTGAAGACTCTATCAAACACGTACCTTTGAAATTTAGTGAAATATTTTTTATATAACGCGCCCCATGGTAGTGGTCTTCCTCCAAAGATTCCGTTACACATTCCATATGCCCATGCATTAAGGACCCCAATATCATTTTCCTGATTTGCTGGTAAACTAATCCCCCTATTCCAGAGTTATTAGGAAAAAAAGATCAATGTCCTCCATTCTTCCCAAACGTCATAATAAGGACCTCATTCTTTGCATATTACATATGAGTACCATTCTGGAAAATTCTTGTACTTCTAATAACCCTTCAATTTTTCCTAGAGCTCCCAAGGAAGTTGAAGCATTTTATTGGTTATTTCTAGTTCCAAGATTCTTGAACATATGTTATGACTTGTTAACTTAAGCCCCGAGCGACACCTTGAACTAATGGTTTCATATAAAAGAAAAGTTGCAAACTTACTAGGAGGTGACACCCATCCCTGATGATACTCTTTCTGTCAGCAAACTCTTTCTGCCTTTGAGAGGCAGATTTTGGTGGCAGATTGAACCATCATTTTCATTTCTTCTTCTCGGGTATCCTCGAATCCATAGCTCTGATAAAATTTTCCAATAACTCGGCTCTTCTGGTTCTTCTTGCTCGTTGAGGCCTTTGATTGATTGGACATTATTTTTATTTGCAAGTTCTCGCGTTAGACTATCTGCCAATGAATTCTTGGATCCCTACACATGTTCGATATTAAAAGAATACTGGTTAAGTGCCAATTGCCAACGCAGGAGCCTCCCTTGCGCTTTCATATTATCAAGGTTATTTTGAACAAACCCCAGTATTCCTTTACCATCAGTTCTAACTTTAAAAGGTTTGGGAGCGAGAAAGATTATAACTATCCACTCGTAATGGCCTTGTGGTGCACTAAAAGGTTTGGGATCTATAACAATGCTTAAGTCTTTTAAAGATTTTATCCATCCTTCTCCGGAATATTTATGGCGCATTCTTTAATCCAAATGGCATAACTATCCACTCGTAATGGCCTTGTGGTGCACTAAAAGCTGTTAAGGGAATACTATCGTTTTCCATTTTAATTTGCCAATATCCACTCTTACAATCCAATTTTGTGAACCAGGTGGCACCCTGTATTCTATTAAACAATACTGTTTTATTTGGAATATAATATCCATCAAAGACAATATTATCATTAAGCCTTTTATAATTGATAACCATTCTAGCTTTACCTCTTTGTCTTCTGCATGGTTTCTAACCATAAAAGCAGGACTAGAATGAGGACTATGACTTTCCCTAATTAATCCCTTCTTTAATAGCTCATCTATTTGCTCTTTAAATTCTTGTTGATCTTTATAGGTATAAACCATTTTCTTAACTCTAATGATACTTTTAGGATCTATTAGTTCTATTTTAGAAAATGACTTATCTCTATCCCAAAATTTTAAAGGATCTTCTTAATATAATTCTTTACAAGATCTTTTTGTTGTTTAATAATTTCTTCATTCGTTGTGACCTCTTTTATAGATAGTACAAATTCTCTATGTGTAGGAATAATGATCTGCTCCTCACCACGCTTACTGCGCATAAACTTTAATTTTTTATGGGTATAAGCTTGTTTCATCTTCTTGACCCATGTAGATTTTCCATTTATAGTGAACATCATTTGATCTAAATTTTGAGTACATGGAGAATATTATCTTTGAAAGTTATTTCCTATTATCATATCATGTGATGTTTGCTCAGTAGCCCAAAGAATAGAAATTACGCAAAGATATTCTCCTATCATGATAGGTAAGTCTAGAATGACTTCAGAATGAGTCATAATGCTACTATCAGCTATCCTAACTTGGATAGGTTTGGATGCAGTCGTCCACATGAATTCATGAAATAAAGCTTTCTTTCCGAAGCATATAGAACAACCACTATCTATGATTGCACATAATTCATAATGATTGAATCCTTCTATGCATATAGTGATAGGGATGTAGATGCTGTTTGGATTAGTAATCCTGAAATATTCTTCTATTTCTATATTTGCTTCTTCATCCCCTTCATAAACAGGTTCACTTAAGGTTCTAGTTTTAAATCCTATCATCTTTTTAGATGTAGAGGCTTCTCCTTGTGGTGAAGATGAAAAAGTTGGTGAGAACAAGGAACTGGAGCTAGAGCTTGAACTTGTTGTAGATCCTAGATCTATGCTATGTCTAGCTAGTTCTCCCAGTGTTCGTCCCATGCTATTTACTTCCAATTTTCTAGTTAAAGCAGCCAACAAACTAGCTATATCTTCATCAACCTTATAGTGACTCTCTTATTCTTGTAGGAGGGCCTGGAGGGGTTGGTTGTGTGGATTAGTATTGACCCTAAAACTTTGACTTCTGGAGAGGCGCATGCTTCTTTGGAGATGTGAAGGTGGACAAGAGTTTGTATGAATTCTTCCTTCTTCATCAATGGTTAGAACTTTTTTATTTTTAGATATGGAAGAGTTTTCAAAAGCATTGACCCATATAGTCTTCAAGCTAATTTGTTCAGGTTTTACTTTAATAGGCATAGCTTTTTGGTCAGGTCCACTAACTTCGTATTTATCTGCCTTTACCATTTGGCTCCTAAGTGGAGGATTTGTGGTATTTTCTAGTTTATATACTACCATCCACTTTAATTGTAAAGGACAAGTTCCTCTATACATGTTAATCCCTTCTGTCAACAATTTTAAAGCTAGAAATTTTGGTGCAAATTGATCCTCAAGACTAACATAATAATTTGGTCTACATATCCATGAAACTGGTCCTTGACTTAAGTTGCATATGATCCCACTAATGGTTTGATCACTAAATCGCTTGTGCCTAGTGTCACATACAAATTTAATGCAATGTACATTTTTCCCAAAATCTTGAAGAGGAGTGATGATTATTTGAGTACCACACACATAAATATATTTATATTTTTTATCCTTATTATGTTTTTGTATATTTTTCCAGTTGATTAGGTTTATTTCAGTAGCTTGATTTTCATTTCTTCCATTTGTTCCTCATCTATGGATGATTCTGCTTCTTGGAGTTGAGCTAATGTAGTCATTTCATCTCCAGTTGCAAACACTTCTTCTGAGAAGTTTGAACTCTCTCCTTGCATCTTTTCATTGATTTCATCGTAATCCGAATCTTCAATTTCTTCTTCTTCTTCTTCCAATACTTCTACGATTCCTTTATTGTTGTTTAAAGCTAAATTGATGGCTTCATCTTCGGATATTTCAATATAATCTAGACTCCCTAGTGCTTCTGCTAATTTATTGTTTTTTCTATTTTTTCATTCATTAGCATAATGTCCTGCTTCTCCGCATGCCCAACATTTGCAGTTTTTCTTCTTTTCCGGACAATAAGAAGCTTTTCTGAAAAACCTTCTTCTCTTTGTGAATGGTTTCCTATAATACTTCTTGCGATATTTCTCTCCTCTTTGTTTATTAAAGCTTTTCTTCATATAGAAATTTCTTCCTTTTCTATTTCTCTGATTGTCTTGCTTATCGCATCCCTATTCACTAGGAAAATCCCAACAGGTTAGGAATTGTCTTTTCATTTGTTGGGTTCCTCTAACTTCGCGACTTTTTTTTCTCAACCCATCTACTTATATATTTTATCCTGTTTCCAAGGGTATCTCTAGAATTGTACCTTTCTTTCCTTTTGAGATATTCATCACTAATTTCTTCGTTTATGGGCGTAGGGAGTTTATCAAAGAGCATTTGAAGATTAGTTAGATTATCCCCTATTTTATAATAGTATTGTTCAATTTCTGAGATATAAATATCAAGATATTTCATATTGCATATTTCGAGTGTATTAAGTTTTCTTTGCCATTCAATAAGCTGTTTATCATTTTCTAACAGGACCTTCTGATTCACTCTCTGATTCTTCTTTCTTTGTAGATTCAGGTTTTATGCTGGGTACAACGAACGTTTTTGTGGACTTAGATTCTGAAAAGGGTATTGATGTAGAAAGGAAGTTGTCTTCTTGGGTTTTACCGCATAGGATTTGCTCCTAGATGACGAATTTCATTAGTAATGGCAATCACAAAGTTTTTCTTTTCCTCTTTTAATGCTAGTATAAAAGAACCAAGTTCTTCTCTGTACTTTCTAACGTCTCTGTTTAATTTATATAATTCAGTTCTTAGCTCTTCAACTTCATCAACCAGAGTGTTCAGTACCGCTTTATAGTGATTTTGACCAGATTCTAGATGTTTAATATGAGGGGCTCCTTTATCAGGACAAATTTTGGAAATCTCTAGCTTTGGCTTAATTATAGCAAATAAAACTTACTACTACAGTGATAATAACTATTACGATGATAATAACTTGGCTCTGATACCAAATCTAACAGGACCTTCTTAACGCAGGGGTAAATTTTAAACTTTTCAATACTTATTTTTTTGGATTTTAATTATGTAAAAGTAAAGGGCAATAAAACTAGAATATTACAAATAAAAGGATACAAATAGTAAATAAGTGTGTCTATTTTGGGAATATCTTTCAAAGTGAGCCTAAACCAAGAATAAGTTTATTTCTTATGCTTACTTTGGTAAATAGTTCATTGGTTAAGATTGAGGACAAGCAGTCCAATGCATTTAGGGGGCCTGTGCAAGAGTATATATTATATATTATGATGAAACTTAAATCAAAATTATTAGACAAGTGAAAGTATAAATTAATACGTGTAAGTATAAATTTAGTAACTAACTATGGTTATTTATTTCAATAATTTATTAAATGAAAGATATTTTAACAATTATGTAGGAATGTAGTAAATTAGAAAATCCATACTTAATTACTTACACATATAAATGTTTTAAAGTGTGTTCTTCCGTTACTAAACATAAAATTGAATATTGATAAATAACTAGGTGAACGAATAAGGCAAGAAATGAGCGAAGGAAGATGGATTCACAAATTTTGGGAATAAAACTAATTATGAGGGAAAGAAAAAAAAATATGTTTTTTTGTCATATAAAAAAAAGTAAATTTAGTTTTTTTAATAAGAAGAAAAAAGAAAAAGCAACTACGAGAAAAAATATAAAGAAGAAGCAGGGGTTTTAAAAATACAAAAAAAGTAAATTTAATACAAAAAAACAAAACAAAAGCTGGAACGTTAATTTTTTTTTTGAAAAATACAAAAAAAAAACGGACAGCTACGATAAAGTAGAAGAAGCAACGAGATAAGTTGAATGCGCCACACTGGCGATATGTGGCATCGTGGCGCATTCAGCGGCTCCCACTGCTTCTTCTGCTTTAATCTGGACCGTCCGTTTTTTGCCTCCCTCGGATTGCCACCTTGGAACCACATTTTTCCACATAAATACCCAATCCCTTCAACTCTCAAACTCACAATTCAACTCTTTTTCACACTCTCATTTTAAACTCTCTTTCACACTCTCACTTAGTCTCTCCTAATACAAGATGCCTCCAAAACATGCCAATCGAGTGGGAGGACACTCATCATTATGGGTATGTTTTATTCTATACTTATATTTGATATCTATATCTAGAAGAAAAAATAGTTAGAAATTTCAATTGTACTCGTCATTTGGCATATATTATAATAAACTACATTTGATTAATACTTAGAAAAAAATAATTAGAAATACTTTGGACTTACGTTCGACATAAATTGATATTTATGTATTAACTTAGAATTTTTGTTCGTTTATTTTCGTTATAGTTTTAGTACTTGTCATTTAGCATATATCATAATAAACTAAATTTGATTAATACTTAGAAAAAATAATTAGAAATACTTTGGACTTAGAATTTTTGCACTATCGGATTGTATTTATTACATAGATTATATATATAACATTATCGTAATAATATTTTGTGTAATTTAATGTAAATGTTGCTAGAGATCAATCTCAAAGGGCATTGGCTTTGGGGGAGGGGGGGGGGGGTTCCCAAACACGTCACCGACCGCGGAGTTACACAATTGGCTCGTGCTCGGAACGAGCACGAAGGTTGCAAGAGATGCAACAAGAGGAGGAGACGGACCTCCCTCATGTGTCTAGGCGTGATCATGCCCAAAGCGCATCACCACCCCAACCTACCCAACAGTTAGGGACTGCCCCTCGAGCTAGCACAAGTGTTGTTCCCTCGAGATGTACAACGGCCTCTAATAGTAGTAGTAGTAGTAGTGAGACACCATCTAGGCAGAGCTTTTCTAGGATGGAAACCAGCTGACCTTCATCCTCAAGGTTGTGCCGCTCTGCCAGCACTAGACACGACCATTCGTCCTCTGGTGCATCCTCCTCTAGTGCAACCGCCTCCTGCAATTGCCAGTATAACATGAGAAGATACGAAGGGTGACACGCCATACAACGGGCCTCAGGATTGTGACATGCTTTGGGATTACGACACACACGTAGCAAGATTTGTGTATCAGGATAAGGATACGGGACCTTACGTAAGTGTCGACTTTAGCGCTTACCATATCCATTTTTTAATACTTGTCCTAATATTTTATTTATGCACATCCTAATTTTAATTTTATACACTTCCTCTCTTTTTTAGACCTTTATGTTGCAGAAAAATAAATGCTTATGGGCGCTCACACAGTCAAGGGCCCTAAAATTCTGGACTAAATGAATCGGGGCGGATAACGATGTAGAGTGGTATAGGCTGGCAACTCGCATCGGCCTCCTCGGACTTATGAATCTGAAGTACAAGGGGATGGACAGTGCCCTGATATCGGCCTTCATGGAGCGATGGCACCCGGAGACAAACAGTTTCCACTTTCCCTGGGGTGAAATTACCATTACACTCCACGATGTCGTTCAAATTATGAAATTGCCAATCCAAGGTCGTGTTGTACATGGGCCATTGGATGATAGGCGAAATCGGATTCTGGTTTTGTGTATAGCTGAATCATCATTTGACGACCACTGGGTTATCCGACAATGCTATTGCCTTTGGGTTTTTGGCCGTTTTGCTTGGCAACACTTTGTTTCTGACAAGTCGGGGAACAAACTGAAGCTCCAAATATTTCAACTGCTATGGGATCACGATGACACAAGGCAATACACTTGGGGTGCAGCTACGCTTGCCTACTTGTACAGACAGCTCGGTATGACAAGCCGTGTAGATGCCGCTCAAATATCTGGTTGTCTTGTGCTTCTTCATGTAAGGATCGAAAACTCTTTCATTTATTGTCATCTCAAATAATTATTTCCCAAGTTTACTTGCCTAAAGTTTGCTTATTTTCGTGTAGGACTGGATTTGGAGCTACTTTCCAAAGTTTAGGGGCCACTTGAATCTGTCTCCAAACGACCCGAGAAATGATGGCCCACGGGCGGGCTGCATCAATCCTTGATCGCCGAGAGAAGAGTGTAGCATTAGGATCAAGGCAATGAGGCTTTCCCTGGACTTATTACGACCTGACGAGGTACTACAATTTCTCTAATGAAAAGATAATTTCATTATTCATTTTACATTGGTTTTCATTTATATTTATACGACACAAGCTCAAACTTTTATGTGTACATGTTGTATGGATGTCGTAGGACAATGTTGAACATCGTCACTACCAAACATCAATGTAGAAAGGAACCCTGAGGTGCATAAACTTCAGTCAACCTTACATGCCTGATCGAGTGACTCGTCAGTTCAGTAGGGTTCAACCGATTCCCAGGGACCCGATTCGTCCCATGAGTAGAATTAGAAATCTCTCGCTTAAGAGTTAAAAGGCAAAGTTCTTTCCCACAGACGACCATTGGGATGACTTTCCCAACTACCAATCCCCGATTCTGACGCTACCTACATGTACCACAAGCTCGTAGACGGTGGATGGCTACGTTTTGTGGTTGCAAAATCTTTCTCATCCTTACATGTATGTGGATTCCACGAATGTGATGGAAAACGAATGTCCCCTTCAAACAAACATAGAATCTGTTATCAAAATTAACCATATATGGGGGATAATAAACAAGACCCTACGCCAGTTGGATATAGCTAGACGACCATATCGGATAAGTGGTGCTTCAGCAAATACATGCGCTTGTGAATGTCCGACCGATTGAAGCTCCGGCTGCAGAGGCTGCTGAACTAGAAGGCTATGTCCCAGTTCCCGAAATAGAATACGAGGAGCACGGGACACAGTATGGACCAACCATAGGTCCAAGTACAGGTGGAGGGTATTAGGGTCCATACTTCGGCCAAGGATTTGATCAAGGATACCAAGCTCCACCATTCGCACCGATGACTGGAGGTCCAAGCTTTAGGCAAGGATACCAAGGCCCACCGTTCACATCGGTGACAAGAGGTCCAAGCTTTGGGAAAGGATACGAAGGCCCACCGTTCGCACCGACGACAAGGGCGACAAGAGGTCCAAGCTATGGGCAAGGATACCAAGGACCACCGTTCGCGCTGCCGATAGGGGGCCTTGAGTTCGGGTGGCAGTACGGGGGTACGAGTGGATTCCTGGATTTACTTGGGTCTGGGCAAGGGTACGGGCAATACGGGGAATGGTATCCTCCGTAGTATGGGACAAGTTTTGGGCAAGGGTATGAGGGCCCGTACGGGAGAGGGAATGAGGGGAAGAATTAAATATCTTCTGTATAACCCTAAATCCAAATTTTATGTACTTTATTTGAATTAGTATTTTCATTTTCCTTTTCCTTTCTATGATTTATATTTATTTGGTATGTTAGTATATAAATAGATAATTCAACTCTTACCTTCACACAAACCCACTAATCTTTTTAATGATATAATTTTTATTTAAAATAAGTGTTTATTCAACTGTATTAATTTTCCTATATTTTATCAAAAATTCGCGTAAACACCCATAATAATATTAATACCCCAAAAGTTTATAACATGAAAATTTTATTTAACTAATATTTCTTTCTTCAAATCAATTTCACAATGAAATTGTTTATTTTTTAAAACAAAAGGAACGACTTTACAAGCCGTTGATTTAAAAAAAAAAAGAGGAACGACTTGTAAAGCCGTTGAGGTAAAAAAAAAGTAAAAAAAAAGGGCAAAGGCTGCTACTGGTGCAACGTAATTGGTGATACAAGTGGTAAGGCATTGCCCTTGTATCTAAAGGTCCCGGGTTCGATCCCCGTGGGCAACAACCTACCCATTTAAATGGGGGAAGGGTTGGGTGTGTGGGCTGCATGCCCTTGGACAACCAGGCGGCACCAGTACCGGCGCCGGCACCGTTGGGTGGCTGGGCGGCTTGGTGGCTGGGGTAGCTTGGCCTGGGATGTTACAAAAAAATACACTTTTATGTGAGTGCTCAAGCCACGGGCCTAGCCCCACATGAGACACTCCATGAGCCGCAGCCCATGTACCCCAACCCTTCCCCCATCACTGGGTATGTTGTTGGTGAGAGTCGAACACGCGACCTCTCCACCCTTTATCAAGCCTCCGAAGAGCGCCTTGATACCAATTGAGCTGTAACACCCCCAAATCTTAACCCATTTGGAAAGGTATTACCGCCAGTGACCTCAGTGTTCCTTACCGAGATCACCCCAGGCTTTACCGTTTAAATACAATTATGGGATACAAAGGATACAAAAGCATAATTTTATTCATATAAAACATGAGTCTCGGGATTACATCCCAATCCCGAATATGACAAATACAAAGTTTAAACAAAGTACAACGGAAGTCTTTAAACAAGGTACTTAGTAAATAAGTTATAGCGGGAGTCTTTTAAATGTATTACAAACAAGGATCTTGACCACAATGGTCATCTCCCAAGGATCTCAACCTGATTAAAAGAAATTATTAAAACATCCAAAAATAACTGTCGTCTTCATAGTCAATCTAGTCTCCTCATCTTCGCTCTATCTGATGTGCCGAATCGAACGGATGACACCAGCCAACCATGCAGAGAACAATTGCGGTTGGTTAGTCTACTGAATAGACTATGCAAGGGTAAAAAGCAGAGTGGTTCGAATGATCGTAACCGTTTACTATCATTGTCCCTCGAATAATAACCGAAGGAATGATACATAACCCGACACTTTCACGGAATAACAACAAGAGGTATGCACAAGAGAAGATTCTGGAAGACTTAATCTTCACAGAAATCGACCCGAAAAGAGACTCCAAGAGATTGAGTCTTTAAGGAAATATGACAAATCTGGAACGTTTAAAGAATCAGACAATCAGTGATTTAAAAGCTGACTTAGATGTTTCGGTTCACGACCAACCTCATTGCTTACAGCGAATCCAGATTGGAAAGAGAACGTACTCTGATCAAAAGTCGAGACGAGCTTTCCTAGTTGTACTATTTACTTAGCTGTACTACTCGCCAAAGGTATATTAATTATGTGCACTCGGGCACTTTATCTTATTAAATTCCAAAACCCACATGACATTATAAGCTTTTAAACATCCCTCGGGAACTAAATCTCTAAGGCAGAGTTGACTCGGGAACTAAATCCCAAGAGTCGAATCGAGAACTAAATCCCACGGGAACTATATCCCTCAGGCGGAATCAGGAACTAAATCCTTACAACGGCACTAAAGAAGAATGGTAGGAACTAAATCCTAACCACCAGGTTATCAAGAAACGACTAGCACTCGTACTGAGATACACAGTAGCGTTCCTACGAATAATCGTTCTAACTAAACAGTTATAAACGCAGCAATAACTCATATCAATGCCCTCAAGGCCAGTTACAGATAAAATAGTGTTGTTCTCACAATATACAACCTATAATAATATCTGTATTAATTCACACATATATATATATAATAGCATTGTTCTAACAGATATACAACCTATTATAACATTATATTTTAGTTTTCCAAAACAGTTAACAAAACCGTTTCCAGATGAACACAATAATCATTCCAAATTAATTACTCAGATAAACAACTGATAATTAATGTAAATATGGAACGATGAGCAAGAGCGAACCGCCACTTGCCTTAATCCGCAGAGTTTGAATGAAGCCTAATGACGACGGGATTCCGGGCTCAACACAGGAACAGATCTGGCACACAGATTCCTTCGAATCGACCCATAAGGAAACCCTAAGTTAGATTCGACATAAACTAGTACGAATCTAAGGAAAGACGAAAGAAACCGAAGGGAACGACGCCTCGACGACGACCACCAAAGCCAAAATCCAAAGAGGCATTCTGGGCTCTGGCAGCGGTCGCCGTTCTTGGCGGCGGTCGCCGTGAAGAACTCCGACGACAGAAACGGCGAGAAAACTCACCCAAAACACGAGCGACTCGGCCTCCTTCGACTTGCTTCAGTTTCTAACCACCAAGGGCTACCAAAAGCTTCACAAAAGGCACACTGGAACACCACCAAACGACACCGGCGAAAGCTCCAGAATCCGGCGAGGGGCACAAAACTCCGGCGAGAGATTTTGGAGGACTTAAGCTTCTGTTTTTCCTCCAATCTGATCCCCAAACCTCTCCTTTTATATCCAGATCACAAGGGAGCACAATGATGGCCTAGACGCGGCGTAGCAGGCCTACTTCGGCACGTCAGAGGCTCGTCGGCGACCATCGGGCAAAGACCTCCGGACAACGACGGCGGGCGCCGCGGAGAGCAAGGGTCGCCGCCTCACAAATTGCCTACGGCGGGCGCCGTACTGCACGACGGTCGCCGCCACTAGGCCTGGCGCCCAGCTAGAAAGACGACCACGCCAGTCCTCGAGTCTGGCGACGGCGGGCGCCGCCATAAATGCGGCGGTCGCCACCCCTGTGGCTTCGCTCCCATTTTGGTTTTGAACGACAACCACTTTAACCCGGGATATAATTATCGTACGTGAAAGAGTATTAAAATCCAAAGCACATCGTCTGTATATTATTTCACTGAGAAAAATATTACAGATACAGAGGACATTACAGAATGTCCTAAACTCTCTGAATTAAATCCGACGTACAAAACGGGTACTCGGGAAAATTCTCAAAATCCCCAAAATAACCTTACAGAATTACGGGGTATCACATCACCTCCCCCTTAAAAGAAGTTTTGACCCCGAAACTTGCATTAAGCCAATGAGGATCCTGCCTCAACACAAACCTTACTACCCGGATCCAATATCCTTAATCACTTCATCCTTGAAATGGATTACAAGAGATATTACTCTTAATTCCTTAGGATATCATACTGAAAATGATTCATCTGCCTCAACGCTTATGGCACAAACTCACGCATGAGAGATAGCTCCTAATCTCCCCGATCATAACTCCACAAGTTCATCCTTTATATCTTAAGAAAGCTTGGAAGAACTCAGCGTATGGGATACCGCTTACCACTTTATTCCTTAGATGTATAAAGACAATTCTCTTTACTGAATCTTTAATACATCTAGATTATTAACATATCCCGGTCTTCCACTAAAATCTTTCTTCTTAACTCAACAACTCTTACAACTTAATCTTCCTCAAAGAGTTCCAGATTTGGACCACGGAATTCGTACCAACAGTACGATTTTGTTGCGCAATTGCTTCTCACGGCGCTCCAGAATGCGCACATGCATCTCTTCATAGGTACCATTTGTCTCTAAACTTCTCTCGAAGTATATACCCAAACCTTCTTAGGTCGGTATCCTTAACTAATCTGGTCTTCATAACTTATATTGCCAACATCGAACTTCCTATTCGCTTGTAACCGCTTACAACATATAGTCTACCATCCTTACTTTCGTTAGAATAGATGTAATCATCCACAAGATTACCATTGCCTTAACCAGAGTATCTATTACAAAAATCTCCAATGAATCTTCGCTGATATGCCTTATTACTCCTAAAGACCTTAATAATCTTACATAGAAGAATACAACATCTTTCTACTAACCTCCTTTCGACAATCCGGTCCTTGAATATATACTTAGAAATCAACAGTACTACCACTTAGTACCTCCACCTGTCATACAGACCTTACATAAACGATTCATTTGTTACCTTAATCATATCCGGTCCTTATGCCATATTTTTATCTCACAATCTTTACTCATGAGTTCCCACAATCCGTAATACTACAATCTATGTCTGATTACCTCAACCTAATTCACTAATCCATTCCATAGGATTATATCTTGTCTCACCCGAACGTGATATATGCTTATCTTAACCAACGTGGGTTACCTTTTTCCTCAAGTCCACTTGGTATCATCCGTAACTTTATCTCTATAAATTTTACCATATAATCATTCTCACTATATCCACAAGGCTCTGACCATTAAATACTAATGGTCCTTAAAATTGTCATAATGACATTATTGCACCTTTAATAGGAGAATACGCATCTCCCTCACTATTTCCTTATACACATATTCCCAAAGTTCACATCGTAATTCCTTACCATCCAAAAATCAACTCTTAGTAACCTCGAAACATTACATCATCAATTTCCTTAAAGGTACCTCTTACAATTCCATCCTTTATCTGGAAGTAAGTCTGACCTTATGCCATTCTAACTTAAATCCTTTAAGATTTTTATACTTTCTCCAAGAATAAACACAGTACTTATTCGTATGCTCCTCAAATCAATCACATGAGAGCTTACTCCTATAACCTCAAAGTATCATATTGCTAAATGATTCATTCTCTACCGAATCAAACACGTGTGTCTTAATCCTTTTATACGAGTAACATGGTTACCTTACTCCTCAAGAATACATAAACCTAATCTATGTACCAAATTCTTCAGTGTATCAAAATCATCAAGAACTGAAGGTTCATCTTTCATGGGCGGATCCAAGTAGCAAAGGTACCTGACACAACCTTGTCGAAGTAGCTTAAACGCGGCTATTGCCTTGATAAACCTGTCGTTAACAGCGTCATTCAGACCTTTAAATTTGCATATATACTGGCCCCCTGATGCCACCGTCACAATCTTCGAACTAAAATCGATTATCGTCCCATGACGCGTCAGCCACTTCATACCGAGAAAATTATCGCCTGGAACCATGGCTATCCAGATCGAATTCTCTTCGAATTTCTTACTAATTGAAAATTTCGACAGACGATTGGTTCTCAACCAACATTTATATTAGAAAGAATATTTACAACAAAGGTTTATAAACCTTTTTGCATACTTAAACTTACTAACATAACTTATCCAAAACAAAAGACTGGGTAACACCCAAATCCACAACATACCAACAGAAGTAGTACAAAATACTTTAAGCAAATGGAGCATCGGGTCCATCCGCCTCACGCATCACGTATAGGCGTTGACCTTGGCTTCCTGAAGCCACTGGGGCTTTCCCTTTGTTTAGCGCAGTTGTCTGCATTGAAGGACTAGGGGCTTCCACTGGACTGAACCTGGGTTGGTTGTTCTGATTAACAGATCCCTGTTGTGACTCAGCTCCTTTCTGCCTCCTCTGCGGACAAAATAACTGCAAGTGTCCTTTCTTTCCACATGCAAAGCACATTTTCTTCTCCTTCGGACACACATTACTCGTGTGCCCGTAGGTACCACAGTTGTAGCACTGGATCAGGCTATTGCCCTGACCCGAACGTTGCGTAGACCCATCCTGAGTCATATTCGTTTTTGCTCGGCCATATTTGGCAAAATCAGATGGTGGAGCGGGACGTTTAAACCCACTTGCCTTAGGCTGGTTCTCCCCTTGCCTCTGGCTATCACGCTTCTTGGTCGACTCTTCCAGAGTCACCTCTAGCTTGTAGGATGCATCCACGTACTGCTCCAAAGTCGAGCATCCATGACGCACCATCAGTGGCTTAATATCTGGGCCCATCCACTCATGGAAATACCAGATTTTCTATGCCTCACTGGATATCTCAGGTCCAGCATACTGTAATAGATGATTGAACTTGGTTTCCAGCTCAGTCACCTTCAATCCATCAGTCTTAGGGTATAGGAACTCCTTGTGTTTCTCCTCCCTCATAGCACGAGAGAAGAAACGGTCTGTCATCTTTGTCTTGAACATCTCCCAGTTCAAAACAGGGCTATCAGCTAAGCTGGTACTCTCCACCACTCACTAGCATCCTCCTTTAACTGAAGAGAAGCTATATGTACTTTCTCAGCTTCAGTACAATCAATGTTGCGGAACAACCGCTCCATGTGGGAGAACCAATGGATCACCCCGACTGGTTCCCCTTTCCCGTTATAGCTGTCAGGCCTCATGGAATTAATGGTCTTCAGTGCATGACCATAGTTGTCTCGAGTCCTGACTATATTCTCCTGGAATATACAGTTTTCTGGCTCCTCAAATCTGGGAACCGGTGGGGGAATTTGCACACCTTGTGCCTGTGGCATACTCGGTCGCAGTATATCAGTCACTGCTTGCATGACCATTCCCCGAATTGCCTCTAATGTTGTAGCATCAAATGCCATTGGAGCGTTGGTCTGCTCTTGACCATTGCCTCTAGGATTATTGTTGAAGACAGACTCACGCTCTCCTGTTGGGTCTGCAGCATTCCTCGTATTTGGTCTGGGGTCATTACTCGGCCCAACACCAGCACGGATAACGTTCCTTGTGTTCACCATCTGTTTACCGATCAAATTCCAAGGATTTTATCCCATTAGTATCATTCTGATATACTTATTGTAATAAAATCAACTTAAAATAGATCAACTTGGTAATTTCTATTGATGGACTCAAACCGAGTTACTAGGTTCTACAACCTTAACTCAAAACGAGGGAACTGGGAATTCAAGCCTTATTGGGTATGGCGAAACCACCTTGGCTTCTCCCGGGTTCCTCTGAAGAGAACAGAATGCACCCATATCTTACGGGGCAACGGGGAAGGAATTAGTCTTTCTAGATATAGAAGCAAGCTTACTATATCAGACTATATAGAAGACAGGACTATGAACGGTTCAAAATGAAAACACCGTTTTTATTTTTAAACTCAGAGCCTTTTGAAAATGCCTTTCAATTGAAAACGAGTAAATGGTTTTCAAATACCCAACCCGTTTTAAAAACTTTAGCTCTGATACCACATCTGTAACACCCCCAAATCTTAACCCATTTGGAAAGGTATTACCGCCAGTGACCTCAGTGTTCCTTACCGAGATCACCCCATGCTTTACCGTTTAAATACAATTATGGGATACAAAGGATACAAAAGCATAATTTTATTCATATAAAACATGAGTCTCGAGATTACATCCCAATCCCGAATAGGACAAATACAAAGTTTAAACAAAGTACAGCGGAAGTCTTTAAACAAGGTACATAGTAAATAAGTTACAGCGGAAGTCTTTTAAATGTATTACAAACAAGGATCTTGACCACAATGGTCATCTCCCAAGGATCTCAACCTGATTAAAAGAAATTATTAAAACATCCAAAAATAACCGTCGTCTTCATAGTCAATCTAGTCTCCTCATCTTCGCTCTATCTGATGTGCCGAATCGAACGGATGACACCAGCCAACCATGCGGAGAACAATTGCGGTTGGTTAGTCTACTGAATAGACTATGCAAGGGTAAAAAGCAGAGTGGTTTGAATGATCATAACCGTTTACTATCATTGTCCCTCGAATAATAACCGAAGGAATGATACATAACCCGGCACTTTCACGGAATAACAACAAGAGGTATGCACAAGAGAAGATTCTGGAAGACTTAATCTTCACAAAAATCGACCCGAAAAGAGACTCCAAGAGATTGAGTCTTTAAGGAAATATGACAAATCTGGAACGTTTAAAGAATCAGACAATCAGTGATTTAAAAGCTGACTTAGATGTTTCGGTTCATGACCAACCTCATCGCTTACAGCGAATCCAGATTGGAAAGAGAACGTACTCTGATCAAAAGTCGAGACGAGCTTTCCTAGCTGCACTATTTACTTAGCTGCACTACTCGCCAAAGGTATATTAATTATGTGCACTCGGGCACTTTATCTTATTAAATTCCAAAACCCACATGACATTATAAGCTTTTAAACATCCCTCGGGAACTAAATCCCTAAGGCAGAGTTGACTCGGGAACTAAATCCCAAGAGTCGAATCGAGAACTAAATCCCGCGGGAACTATATCCCTCAGGCGGAATCAGGAACTAAATCCTTACAACGACACTAAAGAAGAATAGTAGGAACTAAATCCTAACCACCAGGTTATCAAGAAACAACTAGCACTCGTACTGAGATACACAGTAGCGTTCCTACGAATACTCGTTCTAACTAAACAGTTATAAACGCAACAATAACTCATATCAATGCCCTCAAGGCCAGTTACAAATAAAATAGCGTTGTTCTAACAATATACAACCTATAATAATATCTGTATTAATTCACATATATATATATATATAATAGCGTTGTTCTAACAGATATACAACCTATTATAACATCATATTTTAGTTTTCCAAAACAGTTAACAAAACCGTTTCCAGATGAACACAATAATCATTCCAAATTAATTACTCAGATAAACAACTGATAATTAATGTAAATATGGAACGATGAGCAAGAGCGAACCGTCACTTGCCTTAATCCGCAGAGTTTGAACAAAGCCTAACGACGATGAGATTCCGGGCTCGACACAGGAACAGATCTGGCACACAGATTCCTTCGAATCGATCCATAAGGAAACCCTTAGTTAGATTCGACATAAACTAGTACGAATCTAAGGAAAGACGAAAGAAACCGAAGGGAACGACGCCTCGACGACGACCACCAAAGCCAAAAGCCAAAGAGGCATTCTGGGCTCTGGCGGCTGTCGCCGTTCTTGGCGGCGGTCGCCGTGAAGAACTCCGACGACAGAAACGACGAGAAAACTCACCCAAAACACGAGCGACTCGGCCTCCTTCGACTTGCTTTGGTTTCTAACCACCAAGGGCTACCAAAAGCTTCACAAAAGGCACACTGGAACACCACCAAACGACACCGGCGAAAGCTCCAGAATCCGGCGAGGGGCACAAAACTCCGGCGAGAGATTTTGGAGGACTTAAGCTTATGTTTTCCCTCCAATCTGATCCCCAAACATCTCCTTTTATATCCAGATCACAAGGGAGCACAATGATGGCCTAGACGCGGCGTAGCAGGCCTACTTCGGCGCGTCAGAGGCTCGTCGGCGACCATCGGGCAAAGACCTCCGGACAACGACGGCGGGCGCCGCAGAGAGCAAGGGTCGCCGCCTCACAAATTGCCTACGGCGGGCGAATTACGGCGGGCGCCGTACTGCACGGCGGTCGCCGCCACTAGGCCTGGCGCCCAGCTAGGAAGACGACCACGCCAGTCCTCGAGTCTGGGGACGGCGGGCACCGCCATAAATGCGGCGGTCGCCGCCCCTATGGCTTCGCGCCCATTCTAGTTTTGAACGACAACCACTTTAATCGGGGATATAATTATCGTACGTGAACGAGTATTAAAATCCAAAGCACGTCATCTGTATATTATTTCACTGAGAAAAATATTACAGATACAGAGGACATTACAGAATGTCCTAAACTCTCTGAATTAAATCCGACGTACAAAACGGGTAATCAGGAAAATTCTCAAAATCCCCAAAATAACCTTACAGAATTACGGGGTATCACACAAGACTCACAATCCTCCTTCTGGTCCTTGTCCTTGTTGAGGAAGTGTTCAAGAAGCAGAGACAAGATGTCCTTAATCTCACGCAACTCAGCCAACATTTGACTTTGCACAGAGCTGCCTCTTGATGTTCCCTCACCAGCTTCTCGCTTGATAATATCATACGCATGCAGAATTCCCTTATCATCACCGTGATACTTCATCTTGTTGATGTGCACCATGTCCAACTCAGTGACCATGGGAACCTCACCTTTTTTTCTGTAAACCTTTTCGTTCTGCAATATCAGCTTGATCACGTTGGGGTAGGCTAGGGAGTGTGTCTTGGCAGTGCACTTTGACATGTGTTGCAGGATGACCCTAGGAAGGTCAATCTTCTTTGTGCCAAAACTTGTCCAACAACAGCAGATCGGTGTTGGTGATCGCATTCCTTTTCTCTTGCCTAGGAACGACAACCTTCATGATGATGTGATGCGCTATTCGCTGAGGCAGAGTAAGAGTGGACACATGAGTTGCTTCTGCAGTAGCTTTGAAAAGCCTTTGAGCACTGGCTTCCTTGGCCTTTTTCTGAGCATCAGTGATCTTGTCACCCGGAATGTCGTAGAACCCTTCAGCGGTAACACCCAACAGACGCACAAGCTTGGACATAGTGAACGACAAATCTTCCCCATTGACAAATGATGTTCCCAGCAGAGTTAAAGAAGAGTTGAGATGGAAGGAGCGGTAAAATTCACGAACCTGATCGGAGTTGACCAAGACGCGGTTGGAGAAGAGATGTTCCCAGCCTTGGAACTTGAGTCTATCCAGGACTTCCTCGAAACCATTCTCATAAAGGAAGTTCTATGGGATCAGCAGCTGTGGGAGTATCTTCTTCCCTTCAGTGAAAGCGGGAACAACAAATTGTTCCTCAATCTTCACCTTCTTCTTCGGCTCAGCTTTCTTCGCCAATCACAGTCTTTCCTTCAAGTTGCCAGGAGTTGTCTCGTCGGTATCTGACTTGGTGGGGGTGGAAACTCGGTGGCAGCACGATGTTCCCCAATGTACTGGACATTTGAATCCTCCTTTACGTCATCGAAGCCAATAGTGTATTTGCGCTTCTTGCTTGGGGGGACAACTTCGAGTGGCCGAGTTCCCAACTCCTTTTCCACCTCAGCCATGGCCTCATCCTCATCGTCGTCTTTGTCCTTGGGAGGAGATGTGACTTCTTGATCAGCGGCAACCACCAGGTCTCGGGACGACACCGAAGATTTTTCTTTTGTCGGTGACGTCGCCGTTCCATGAGGTTGTTCCTCCTGAGGCTGGTCCTCCTGCAATTCAGTGACAGAGGAGGTGATTTCTTTGGCAATGTCCACCATGGCGGCGATGGAGGTGGTCGGCTTAGAGGATGGAGTGCGGGCAGCCTTTTGTGCCTCAATGGTTTTCTGGAGAGCAGTCAATTGCTCATCGTTGAGGCCGGAGACATCAATGGAAGGGACAGAGGTTGATCTTGTGTCGGCCATTGGGTTGTGTTTGAGAAAGGGAGAGATGGAGGTGTGTAGGGTTTGTTGTGGCAGAAAGCAAAGGTAGGCTGTGAAGGATTTGGGAGCGAGTGAGATTTAAGAGTAAGAGAGCAAAGATGATTTGGGTTTAAGGAAAGGATAAATATATATATGAGAGGGAGATAATTGGCAAAGGAAATCATGGGAAAAGTAGAAGATATTTTTACCAAAAAATCTCGCCGAGAAGATCATCCAATCCGTCAACTCAATCTTTTCTCTCTCCTCTGATAACGGCTCTTTTTCTCTCTTTTCCTGCAAACTGACCATTCCTTTCTGCAAAGCCATCAAATCAACATTCAATTCAACCTTCTCAGTGAAGCAACGTTCACCTGCAAATCTCAATGTTCCTCAGTCTGTTCCCAACAATGATGTTCATGGCTCTGTTCCCCCTTAGGCCAAGTTCCATCAAGACGATTCTGAGATACTTGAGTGGATACAAAAAGGCTAGTTTGGATATTTAATTGGGTTCACACAAAAATTCAAATATATATCCAAACAAAAATGAGGTAGGGAACAAAGATGATCCAGATAATTATACCTAGTAAAAATTGGTAAACAAAGAAAGGTTCATAGGGAACGTTTACCTGGATCATGGCTTAGGACGGCATTGCAACCAATTATCAGTTTGGCTTATAATGAGGGTGCAGATAATCTTGAGTCGTGAAGACAATCTCGTTGGCTCCTTGATCGCACAGTTGAGCTACACTTAACAAATTAAAACCAAGTTGATGAACCAAACTGGCCTCTTTTATCTTGATGTTTGAATTCAAAGCAACTTCTCATGTTCATACTATCTCTCTGCATCGTTTGTCTCCAAGGGAAACGGTTCCCTTAGAGTGTTGTTGAAGTGAGGTGAGGTGATCTCTATATCCCGTCATATGGCATGAGCATGCGCTATCAATGAACCATCTGTTGATTCCCCTCACTTCATCCTACATTTAAGAGAGTTAGTGTTTAGCGACCCAGGCAAGCTTGGCTTTACCTGATTGTTTAGAGACAAAATGATATTCTCTAGGCTTAGCATGGAATGTATCAGGAGATGCATCATAATTATTCAAATCAACAATGTTACTTCTACTGTTCCTGCGCTGAGTGTGCTCTTCAGTGAACTTTTGTTTCTTAGTACAATTTTTCACAACATGGCCGTTGTTCCCACAATGCTAGCAAATATTATAATAATCCCCCAAGGTGTACTTACGATTGGGAACAAGGATCCTACGTTGTTTGGCTCTAACTGGGTTAGGTGTACTAGGTAAGTTTCCCTGGGATTGTATAAGATACATCTTATGGGCAGGTTGGCCTATGTATCAGGATTGGTTTGCATGCAACCCATTCTCCAGAGTTTTTACACACTCCTCTAGGTAAATGTTCCCATCCTTAATACTCTGGAGATCCATATCCGTCAACTCTCTAAGCTCAGGTATGGTTAGCTCATGTTTCTCACTCTCTTGTTTTTCACCTTTGTACCTCACACCATACTTGGACTCAACAAAAGTAATCTATTCCTCCTTAAGCTTCTGCTCAACTAGAATAGAGTGAATTTTGTTAATCTGAGCTTTCATCTGAGACAGTTCCCTCTCTATCTTAGAGGATTCAAGTTCATTGCGAGTAGCATCACATTTAACACAAGGAACAACAGAGGAACTAGCAATTTTAGACAGAGATTCATTCAATTCAATGTGTTTATCTTCATCAATACTCAATTCATTTTTAGATTTAAGGTTCTCATTATACATGCTTTTGATAAGAGAGATCAATAACTTTTTATCATAATTGACAAGAGATTCGAAGAAAGTTTCAGGATCTACATCTTGTTCTTCACTTGATGACCTCAGAGTCATTGCACACATCTTGTTGTTACCACATGGCTCTGGTTCATCATCATTGTTCTTTTTATCACCACCTTGAATGATTTTCTAGCAATCTTCATCGATGTCCTTTATCCAGGAAGTGAATTGATCTTTCCATTGCTTGTGTTGCTCTTGGACGAGGAACGGTGGATTTTGTTCTTTGTTGGATGAATGCAGAGTCATTGCACACATTTTGTTGTTACCCTATGCCTCTGGCTCATCATCATCAGAGTTGGCACACTCATCACCCCAGACAGCAACGAAATCTTTCTTCTTATCGTTCCCAGTATTGTTACCATTGGTATTGTCTAAGTTGTTCCCCTTGGGACACTTGTTAGAATAGTGACCATTGTCCTTACAGTTGTAGCATGTAACATCCTTGATATCACATTTCTCACCGTTGTTCCCATCATTCCTAAATGATCTACCCTTGCGATAAAGAGATCGCATGACCTTGGTGAGAAGAGCAATTTCTGGATCTATACCATCCAAGTTGTCATCTTTGTTGCTTTTTATCATCTTAACAGATTTCTAAACCATCAAGGCTATGCCTTTAGGTTTAACATACTTGTCTTCTTCATCATACTTCTTGATTTTTTGAAACACTTCATGAAGTGTAAGAGAGAGGGTATTGGGATTCTCCTTGAGAATAGCTTTGGTCATCTTGTGCCTTGGAGGAAGTCCATCAATGATGATAAGGACTTTCTCATTGGGAAGAATTTCAGTATCCTTGACATCATGAGAAGTAAGTCGGGCGATGATTTCCTCAAATCTAGATTGGTATGAGGAAACAGTCTCACCGTCGATCATGGCGAAGTTGTAGAAGTCTTTCTTGGCTTGAAAGTGATTGATCTCTCGAAGATCGAAACCTCCCATGTACATCTATTCCAAAGCAGCCCACATATCTTTGGCGGTTGCACATGACTGCAACTTAGAAGCATTTTCAGCACTGATGGCGTTGTTGATGAACATACGAGCCATTGAGTTCTTCTCCATGATTCTGAAATCATCTTCAGCACTTTGGCGGTTGCACAGGACTCCAAGGTGTTGTTCCCTTGAGTACTTCTTCAGCAACTTTCTCATCACTAACTTCAATGACTCTCCAACATTGGTAGTCATTACTATTCATCCAGTCGGTAAAGAGATCCTTCCAGTGTTGAAACTTTCCACCGATGGGCAGGAACTGTGGTTTGTTGTTCACAATTCCGACTTCATGAGTTGACGACATTGTTACTTGTGAATCTGAAAAGAAAACACACAATCTAGAGTGAACCGGCTCTGATATCAATTGTTGAATCGTAGTGTGTTAGACAGGAAACGATGTTACTGTTTCCTGGGCAGCGGAAATAATATAGATTCAAGAGTAACACTCAAGACAGTTCCTTATAGAGGAAACTCTATCAACCAACTAGTTGAAAAGAGAAAAACGTCTACCTCTAGGTGTTACCCTAGGAGGATTTCAAACGTATACTTGTATTATTAATAAGTTGTACAATCTCACAAGTCTTCTCTCCACCTATTTTCACACAGATCCTAGGTTTCTAGACTTTGAGTGCAATCAACTCATAATAACACAACAACAGACCATAAGCAAGTACTCGCAACACCAATTCGTACATTGCCTTGGAATCCTCAATCTCAACTTGCAGTAGCTCCTTGGTATGCTTCGGTTGTTGTAGCTGAGATACATTTTCCTAAGGTAAACTCATCTATTTATAGTGTTGGATAAGATCACCTTACGAAATACCCCAAATATCTATCAATCGTCATACAAGGTAACAGTGTAAGATTTTCTTTCCAACTAAACAATCCAGCTCATAATCACATAATTTCCATACAAAAACTTTCATAAGACTCGCTAACTATCACTTCTCTCTTCAAGTAGAACTTCAAATATCGTTTCCTTGTATAGCGGTCTTCACTTGGTAACAACCTGGAATTCCGCTTTCACGCATTGTTCCTTAAATGTTGTTTTCATGTATAAAAGTTTCCTTATATAAAATTTATACGCGTTTCATATTTCCAATTTGCTTTCGTGTAACAGTTTATTGTTTCCACAACGTTTCATTGCACTCCTCTGCTTTCTCTTTTCACATGATTTTTATTATTTCCTAATTTTTTCATAAAACTTGAAATTCATATGAATAATAAAAATTATAAAATTTAATGGTGTTTATCATCGTCAAAACCGAAGAAAACGTCAAAATTCCAACTGGTTCCTTTTCCACCTACCTATTACAAGAGTTTTATGTATTGATTTTGTCTGCGTAGGGATAGACACATGCATGCTTATATTCTTAGCCGTAGAGAAACAAGTCAATGTCATTGGGATTTTTTTTTCCCGGCCCAGTCCTCTTTTCAATCTCTTTTCAATCCAAATGATCAAAATTTAAAAGTATTATAAATGATTCTCAACCCAAATATTAAAAAAAAATGAGCTTTCTTCACTTTTTTTCTTTGCCGGTTAAAGTACGAAATTGAATCAAAAGCAAAGATTTGATATGCTTTAGATCGATCTTCTTTCCTTGACTTTTTTCTGGTTCGAAAACTTATTTCCTAACATGACGTTTGATTTAAATCTATATATAGTATTACTGTCTTTGTAATATATGCCGTAAAAACATAGGTTAATAATTTATTTTACAAAACTGTTATTTTGAAAAAATGCTTGAACTCGTAAAGAGATATTAAAATTTTTAAATATATAATATCCACCACAATTTTTTTCTTGGGCATAAGTTAAAACAATCAGTTATACTCTCTCTGTTCACTAATAAATGTCATATTAGGCTTTGAATTTTTTTTAAGAAAAATTTGTCTTGTAAGTAATTATTTATTAGTGACTCACAAGTATCTTATTAAAAATCACATCATATCGCTACTTTTATGTAAATTATCTTTATTTATTGGATAAAAATATAGGCGGAATTGTAAAAACTATTAGATTTTTAAAAATCATTTGCAAAAATATGAGATTTTAAAAAGTATAGTAAAAATGTTATAAAGCTGAATTTTAGAAAAAAATAAATTTAAATTTTCTTTTATAAAAATTATACTTTTAACAAATGCTAATTATTTCTTAACAATCGATTGATAATAGGATTTACTCTTCTCCCCACATGTACTGCCTCACCTTCCTCTCATCCCCGGTGGCCTCCTCCGACAACCTTGTCTGCTGGCTCTCCGACCAGCCCGGCCCCAAGACGCTCTTCCTCCACAACACTACAGCCCGACCCAGGCTGTTCCCCTCCATCTCCCTCGACTACTGTTTTTTTGCTTTAGCGAATTGATATCGACGCCGACATGGTTCCCGCTGGGATCTCGGTGAGAGCTGTCGAGATTGGTGTCCAATTCCACGGCGACGAACGAATCTTTGGAAAATCGGGGGAATCTAGGGAGGCCGAGATGAGATCCGTCGGAGAAGGCGAAGGATCTAGGGTTTGAAACGATGATGAAGGCGAGGCCGTCTCCGGGAGAGCAGAGAGCTAGGAGAGGATCGGGTGATTGAAATAGTGCTCAAAGTCCTTATCTTGCAAAAAGAGAAGGTCAAATCACTACCAAAATAGGGTCATTGGGTTCGTGTACAATGGAGACGAACACGTCCCTGTGGAGCAGTCAAGACTTACAAATTCGAGAGCTTCATCATAGTCACAGCAAAGTCCCGTCTAAAAAAGGGGTAGATGAGGCATAGGCTTGGACCTAGCTTCTTGTTTCCTCTCCTGAAGTGAGTTGCTAATCAACAAAGAGAATTCCTCTGTTACCCAGAAGGCTACGGTAGTAAAGGCTTCCAAATTGTTCACCAGGGCCCTCATAGTCCATTCTCAGAACTGAATTCTTGGACAAAGAGGAGAACAAGTCAAGGTGAGAAGGCTCTGGCGAATGTGAAGTTGAAGGTGGTAGTGTAGAGAATGGTGATTTTGTTGGTGACAAGTGTGAAGATGGAGATAGGGATGGGCGAGAAGCGGGTGTCATCTCACTGTCGTTGCATACGGATTTCACAGAAATCAGACTCTAGGCAATTACCGAAGCCTAGCACGAGAGTCTTCAATCTTGTTCTTGATGCTTGTGTGAGGTTTCAATCAGCTCTCAAGGGTCAAAAGATTATAGAGTTGATGGCAAAAATAGGGATAGTTGCTGATATAGAGTCGGTTATCTTATTCTCCTGTATTTATGAGATGAATGGTCAAAGGGATCAATTTGAGTGTTTGTTTTCAGTTCCAATTTCAATTTGGGACGTTTGCTTGTTGTTGTGAAATTAAAATTTTATGTTCCCTAATATATGTAGTGTTTATACAATCCTGGTGTTTGGTTGTGATTTATGTTTAATTTTTGTACACTTATTGAGTATTGGTATTTCGTCACTGTGTTCTGATATAGTAGGATAGAATCCACTTCAATTCGCCTGTTGTTGCTAATTACGGGTGCAATAATTGAGAAAGAAGTTGCCATACATACGTAATTAATTAGTCGTGGGTTGAGGCCAAGAACAACGGGGCTCTTTTAAGTAGCTCGTTGGTTAGTCGAACGACAACCCCATGTAGCAAGGGCGGTGTTGTTGGGTTTGTGACACTGCAAGGTTTCTCCGAAGATAGGTCGCGGAGTCTAGGATATTCCACCGACGTTGAAAAAGAGCTTCAAAGTGGCATAGTTACCGGTTTTCTATGCACAACGCGGGCCGTTACGGAGGTGATTCGATGTCGTTCGAAGGTGATTTTAAATGATTCAAGAGTCGAGTTTAAGTAACTTGAGCATGGCAAAGACGATGGTGTGATCAGATTTTGAATTTAATGAATCGAGAGGTGTTTTTCTTAGGGTCGAACAAGGCTTGGTGATGATGTATATAGGCGATGAACAAGGTGCCTTAAAACTTAAGAGCATTATGTATTTTATCATACCACATGTGTACGAAGTCAAGCCACATTTATACGAAGTCAGGTCAATGTTCTGTTATATCACAAATTTCAAATGTTAGCCGATTTTAAATTTCAGAACAATATTGACTTTATCAGACCACATTTGTACGTAGTCGGTCATTACTCTGTTATATTAACTTGAAATTTTAATATTGTTTATCATATTATTTCTGGTGTATTATAGTTTGCTAAATCACGTCAATTTATATTAATGGCAACACATATTTTCTTGGAAAAATTCAGCAATTGAACTCTGCTTTTCCCAGTGTTTCGATCATAAAGAACGGTCCAAAACCGAACCGAACAAAACCGATATTGTAAAATTTTTGAACCGAACCGAATATAACCGGTTTGGTTCGGGTTCAGTTCAGTTTTGTTCAGTTCGGTTTCAGTTAAAACCGAACAATGAAAAAGGTATGAATCGATTCTAAACCGAAAACTGAAAAAGCCGAAATAAACCGGAAAACCCGAAAAAAAAAACCGAAAAAAAACCCGAACAGTGTATACTTAGGACTGAATAAGAAACAAGCTGAAACCGAACCGAATTAAACCGAAAAAAAACCGAACCCAAACCGAAAAAACTAAATATTTATTGGTAAAAAGTAAATATTTTTTAAATCGGTTTTAACCGGAAAAAACCGAACCCGACCCGGACCGAAAACCGAAATGTGATTTTTTAAAAACCGAACCGAATTAAATAGGTTCGGTTTCGGTTCGGTTTGTTCGGTTCGGTCTAAAACCAAAAAAACCGAAACCGTTAAGAACCTGAACAAGAACATACATTTAACTTCTACAAGAATCAGTTTTCATGTCAACACTATACAAGATTGTATAAACAGTGCAAAAGATACTTGGTGGGAGTTTTTATTCACCAAAACAACCATCAATTACCACATTAGAAATCATTCCTCTATAAAACTAAGCAATTGAGAAATATTATTCACCATATACAGATCATTTTGCTTGAGTTGCGTTTTGATTCTTTGAATGCTACCAATCTTATCTTATAGTTTGCATTTTCAGAACATTGTTCGAACATATATACATCAATATAAGGAAGGCTAACTTCATTTCAAGCCACATTTATACGAACATATATACATCACCACCAGGCATTGTTCGACCCCAAGAAAATCACTTTTTGATTCATTAAATTCAAAATCTAACCACACCATCATCTTCGCCATGCTCAAGTTACTTAAACCCGCCTCTTGAATCATTTGAAATCATCTTCGAATGACATCGAATCACCTCCGTATCGGCCCGTTTTGTGCATGGAAAACCTATTGTAAGAGAAAGGGAAAATTAGTTAAAAATTTAAAGTTAATATAACTAAAAAATGACCTGACTACTTACAAATGTGGCCTGATAAAGTGAATATTGCTCTGACATTTAAATTCGGCTAACATTTGAAATTTTGTGATATAACAGAGCATTGACCTAACTACGTATAAAAGTGGCATGATAAAGTGAATATTGCTCTGAAATTTTAAATTGGCTAACATTTGAAAATTTGTGATATAATAGAACATTGACCTGACTACGTATAAATGTGACCTGATAAAGTGAATATTGTTCTGAAATTTGAAATTGGCTAACATTTGAAATTTTGTGATATAATAGAACATTGACCTGACTACGTATAAATGTGGCCTGATAAAGTGAATATTGCTCTGAAATTTGAAATTGGCTAACATTTGAAATTTTGTAATATAACAGAGCATTGACCTGACTACATATAAATATGGCCTGATAAAGTGAATATTGCTCTGAAATTTGAAATTGGCTAACATTTGAAATTTTATAATATAACAGAGCATTGACCTGACTACGTATAAATGTGGCTTGATAAAGTGAATATTGCTCTGAAATTTGAAATTGGCTAATATTTGAAATTTTGTGATATAACAGAGTATTGACCTGACTTCGTATAAATGTGGTCTGATAAAGTACATAAATATGGGAGGGATCTATGATTTAAGAGTTCAGGTTTTCCATGCACAAAGCGGGCCGATACGGAGGTGATTCGATGTCGTTCGAAGATGATTTCAAATGATTCAAGAGGCGGATTTAAGTAACTTGAGCATGGCAAAGACGATGGTGTGGTCAGATTTTGAATTTAATGAATCGAAACTTGATTTTCTTGGGGTAGAACAATGCCTGGTGGTGATGTATATATGTTCGTATAATTTTTTTTTTTTGAACATACCCATTAAAACGATGCATTTTGGGCCTTTGGCCCAAAACGGGTCGCTTAAAGCAAGCAGCCAAACGGCTGCTTGCTTTAAGCAGCGCCACGCGGCGCCGTTTTACTGGGCGCGAGAATGCGGCCCAGATGGCGTTGCGTGACGCGTAATCGGACAGCCAACGATTTTCACTGGCCGTCCGTTTTTATAAGTTTAAAACTTAAATATTTTTCATATGTTACATTAAAAAAAATTACTATAATTCTAATTGCATTTTTCTCTATCCATAGACACCCATTATGATTATGTTTCTAATATTTTTGATATTTTTTATTGTATTTTGTATATTATTAATTGAAAACAAATAATATTAATATTATTTATGGTGGTTTAAAATGTAAATATACACTAATTTAATTTCTTTACATTAAAATGAAATTATGGATATTTAAAACTATAAAAATGTACTAACTAAGATTATTTAGACAAGTTTTAATATACACTCATTTAATTTCTTTACAATAAAATGACATTATGGATAGTTTAAACTAAAAAAATATACTAACTAAAATATAAATATACACTAATTTAATTTAATTCATGTATGAATTAATTTAATTTGAAATGACATTTAAGATTAGGTAAGATTATTCATATTAAAAAAATGCACTTTTTTTCCATAATCATGTAGAGAATTTCAATACGAGTCCGTACATATAAAATTGGTCCAAAACGGACATCGTTTCCCCCTCCAAAAGCCAAAAAAACGGAGCGTCAGGAAGCTGAGAAGGATAAGCCGCGACCGCGGCCAAGAAGCAGCAGGCACGGCCAAGGATTCTTCCTTGGCCGCGATCGCGGTTCTCATAGCCGCGCCCGCGGCTTACTCTTCATGGCGGCTCCTGTTTCTTGGCTGCGGTCAAAGAGAAGCTCATTGAGATCTTCCTTGGCCGCGATCGCGGTTCTCCTTGTAATATCCCTCATTTTATAAGGATATTTTGGAATTTTTCCAACTCCCGTATTACTAGTCGGATTAATTTTAGAGAGTTTCGAACATTCTGTAATTGGTTTGAACTCTGTAAATTTTTTTGAGTAATATAAAATACATTTGACATGTTTTCGGGGTTAATTTGTCGATCGTGTACAAATATATTTAACCCGGGGTTAAGAAATTAACCCAAAAGTGAATCGGATTAGAAGGGTGAAACTGGGCTTGACCGCACCCCGCGGTCAAGTGACCGGACCCGCGGCGAAGGCCAAAAGCTGAGGCGGTTTCGTCTTCGCGATATGCTTCAGCTGCAACTCGCCGGATGTGTCAGCTCTGAGCAGCTCAAGTGGCACCTTGACCTGTCCCCTTGTCTCCTTGCTTGTTCCCTTTGGGGAAGCTCGTTTTGGGACTATAAAAGGGATCGAAATCAGAGGATGTGAATCTTCGTCTCCTTCCTCTGTTTTTCCTCTGTTTTCACCATTTCCAGCTTGTTCCAAGCTCTCATCGGAGTGTTCCTTGAGTTAAGAAGGGTACCTCTAGTGGTATTTGAAGGTCTAACGTGTTGGGAGATCGAACCATAATCAAATCGAAAGCAAACGAACCGATTTGGTAAGTTCTCCATTGTTTCACTGTCGCGAGAGCTCCCCACTGTCTGTCCACCGCACCCCATGGCAAGCTCCCACCGCACCCGCGGCGAGCCTTGTCCGAGTGTGTGTTCGTGGGTGCTTGGCTTTGGGCGAGGCTCGATTCCTTTGATTCTTTTCCTATTCTTTTAGATTCAATTATGTGGATATTGAATCTAACTTAGGGTCTCGTTATGAGTCGTTTCTTAGGGATTTATTATCCAAGATCTTCCCCAGTTTCAGATCCAGGAACTCGACGTTTCTAAGCTTTGTTCGAACTCGTCGGATCTAAGGCAAGTGGCGGTTCGCTCTTGCTCATCATTCCATATTTCAATTAATTATCAATTGTTTAGTTGTTAATTAATTTGGGATGATTCTTGTTTATGTTGGGAATAGTTGTGTTAATTAATATGATTAAAATCTGATATTATAATAGGTTGTATATTCTGCTAGAATCGACGCTATTATAGTTATATTGTGTAGGTGTGGGCCGTGATGGCTTTGATGTGATTTGTTGTTGTGTTAAACTGTTTAGTTAGCACGAGTATTCGTAGGGACGAAGGGCTCTATGTGAGGTCCAGTCGTTTCTTGATAATAAATTGGTGAAGGGGCAGTGGAGACCCTGACATCAATGGCTGTGGAACTGTTGTGGATACGGACGTTGGGCTCTATGTGAGGTCCAGTCGTTCTTGATCGTGTTGTGGATATCTAAAAGCTTATAACGTGTTGTGGTTTGTTCTGGAATTAACTCAGATAAGTGCTCTTGGCGCACATAATTAATATACCTTGGCGAGTAGTGCAGCTAAGCGTTAGTGCAGCTGGTAAAACTCGTCTTAGTTTAGATCGCTCATATGCGATGTTGTGTTTGTCTGATTATTTGGATTCCCAACATTTGTCATATTTTTGTTAAGATTCACTTTCGTTGGAGTCTTCTTTTGGGATTGATTGTTGTGAGGCTCGGTCTCCAGAATCTTCTCTTGTGCATACCTCTTGTTTATTCCAGTAGGAGTATGATGGTTGACTATCGTCATCGGTTATTATTCGAGAAATGATGAGTCTAACCTAATACAACTGCTTCAAACCACTCTGCTTTGTACCCTTGCGTAGTCTTTCATTAGACTAATCAACCGTAATTGTTCTCTGCATGGTTGGCTGTGGTCATCCGTTTGATTTGGCACATTAGATAAATTGAGGATCCGAGAAGGCTAGAGCGACTATGAGGATGAACGGTGTTTTGATGAGTTACTTTGTTATTTTGTTTAAAAGACTTCTGTTGTGTTTAACTATGTTTTATATTAAGACTTCCGCTGTAATAATTATGATCTTGTATTTTGATGGACTTGAAAATTGTTGTATTTCCGAGACTTTGGTTTTAATGAAAGTTGTAATATTTGGTATTATAACTGTGGTTTGATGGTTTATATCGACTGTAAAAGTCTGGGGTGACTTCGGGATGTTATATCTGAAGTCACTGGCAGTAATACTTTCAAGATGAAATTTGGGGGTGTTATAGATGTGGTATCAGAGCCGAAGTTTCTTACGGGTCGGGTCTAAAATGTTTTTCTGGAACCAAACCTTTGTAAACCGATCACTCGTTTGAAATGTTTTCAAAGGCTCTGAATTTTCGAATAAAATTTTTAACCGTTCATAGTCGCGCATTTTCTAAAGTCTGATATGGAAGTTCGCTTCTATGTCTAGAAAGACTAATTCTTGTCTTGTTACCCCGTAGGTTATGGGTGCATGCATTTCCCTGGAAGATGCCGAGATGGCTCCGCCATCTCCAGCAAGGCTGAATTTCCCTACTCCCCCGAGATGCTTTGAGATCGGAGGACCTAGCAACCCACCCGAGGAAGTAAAGCATGTACTTCCTGAATCAGTGGTACTTAGATCCAACGAGGTTGTGACTCCAGTAGTGGAACCTATTGAGCAGTCAAGGTACGCTCAAGGATATTACAACGACGACCTCAAGATTGAGTCGGTACCCGAAGAGGACCCGGAAGAGGAAGATCCGGAAGAGGATCCAGAGGAAGATCCTGAAGAGAACCAAGAAGAACAGGGGCAAGAGCCCGATAGCTTGAGACACTTATTGGTGGACCATGAGGACACGGGGATGCAATTCCTCTACCCAAGTCTGCCACCCGAACCAGTATCCGCGCCATTGACTGACGCTGACTGGGAAGCACTCTATGTCGAGTACGGCATTAGAGAAAGTGGACCACGAGAATTATCTGAGAACTCTGAGCCTAATCTTATTCGGAGAAGGCGAAGGTCGAGCCCTGAATTACGCGGGATACTTCGTCAAAGCCAAGAGATCTCTTTTGAAGAGCAGCGGCTGATGGACGAATTGGCCGATCATGCTCAAAGGAGGGCAAGGCCAAGAACACTTGAGCCAAGGGATGAACCATGTGTTCCAGGGCCGAGTAGGGTCAGGAGTCCGTCACCGGATTCAGATGATAAACCCCGCTCAAAGAAGCCTTGTGTGAGGAGTTTGCCATACAGGAAACGTGTTTAAGGCGCCATGTAAAGGGCCGACGTTGACTGTAGTAATTTCTTTTTGTTGCGTATGTTTTGATGTATATTCGGCAAAGTGCAAATCTCCGGGCAATTTTGTTAGAAAGCTCGGGAGATCCTTCTGGTATAATATGTAGTTCTGTTGGAAGTTCATCTATAAAATACCTAGTTGATCTACTCTGAGTTAACTTTTATTATATTAAGTATTTTGAAGAGATATTAATATGTAAAATATTGGGACTTGGATCGGTAAACAGATGGTGAACACAAGAAATACTATTTGCACTGGTGCTGGGCCGAGCAATAATCCCAGACCAATCATAAGGGATGATCCGGACCGTGTGGAGGAACACGAGTCTATGTCTCAGAACAACCCTAGAGGCAATAACCATGCTGAGGTCAACTCTCCAATGGTTTTCGATGCAGCGGCTGTTACAGCTATTCGGGGAATATTTATGCAAGCATTCGCTGATGTTATGCGACTTGTCGCACCGTAGGCACAAGATGTGCCAGTTCCGCCAGTAGCTCCTAGGTTCGAGGAACCTAATGTCCATGTACCCCGTAATGAGACGGCCAGGAATAGGGGTGATTATGGTCAAGCGCTGAAGACCATTAACTCTATGAGGTCGGACAGTTATGACGGAAAATGAGAGCCGGTTAGGGTGGCTCATTGGTTTTCCCATATGGAGCGGTTGTTCCGCAATATCGAGTGCACTGAGGCTAAGAAGGTGCATATAGCTTCTCTTCAATTGAAGGGAGATGCTAGCGAATGGTGGGAGAACACTGGGCTGGCTGATCGGGCTGATTTGAACTGGGGAATGTTCAAGACGAAGATGAATGATCGTTTCTTTTCCCAAGCCATGCGGGATGAGAAACACAAGGAATTCCTCTATCCCAAGAATGACGGATTGAAAGTGACCGAGCTAGCGGCCAAGTTTAATCATTTGTTGCAGTACACTGGATCGGTTGTGTCCAGCGAGGAACAGAAGATCTGGCATTTCCATGAGTGGATGAGCCCAAACATTAAACCAATGATGTTGCGTCACGGATGCTCTACCTTGGAGCAATACATGGATGCAGCATATAAGTTGGAAGTGACTTTGGAAGAGTCAACTAAGAAAAGGAATCGCCAGAGGTCGATGCAGAATCAATCTCAGGCAAGTGGATTTAAACGTCCTGCGCCGCCGTCCAACTTTGACAACTCTGGCAAGGCAAGGACTGAAATGACTCAAGGAGGGTCAACACAGCAGTCGGGTCAGAGCAAGGGTCTGATCCTATGTTACAATTGTGGTACCGCTGGGCACAGAAGTATTGCTTGTCAGAAGGAAAGGATGTCGTGTTTTGGTTGTGGGAAGGAAGGACATATGCAGAAGTTCTGTCGACAAGGAAAGCAGAAGGGAACGGAGTCACAGCAAGGGTCTGTTAACCAGAACAACCGACCTAGGTTCAAACCAACGGAGACTCCTAGTCCTTCGATGCAGACGACTGCACAGAACAAAGGCAAAGCCTCAACTGCTTCAGGAGGTCAGGGTCAGCGCCTGTACGAGATGCGTGAGGCTGATGGACCTAACGCTCCAATTTCTCAAGGTACTCTTTACCTTCATTCTACTTCTGTGTGCATACTGTTTGATTCGGGTGCTACCCATTCCTTTATTTTAGAGAATTGTGTTAGTAAGTTAGGTTTAGTCTGCAACGAGGTTTGTGAACCTTTCGTTGTGAATCTTCCTAATGGTGACCATTTAGTGGGCACCAAGCGTTTGTCAGAATTTCCAATTACCATTCAGGGTAAGAAGTTTGAGGCAGATTTGATCTGTATTGCTATGGCTCCATACGACCTTATTCTCGGTATGGATTGGTTGACGCGTCATGGGGCGGTGATCGACTTTAGTTCAAGGACTATAACGGTGTCATCTGGGGGCCAGTGTGTGTGCAAATTCAAGGGTCGGAATGACGCAGATAACGGCAGGCTTATCAATGCGATGGCTGCGTTTAAGCTACTTCGGTAAGGTTGTGTCGGGTACCTTTGCTACCCGGATTCGCCCATTAAAGATGGACCTACGGTTCGTGATATTCCTGTGGTTAGAGATTTTCCTGATGTTTTTCCGGAAGAGATTCCTGGATTACCCCCGAAACGTGACGTAGAATTTTCTATTGATCTCGAGCCTGGTACTGCGCCGATTTCGAAGGCTCCGTATCGGATGGCTCATGTGGAAATGCAAGAGTTAAAGAAGCAACTTGAAGATCTTCTTGACAAGGGCTATGTAAGACCGAGCGCATCGCCTTGGGGTGCTCCGATTTTGTTTGTCAAAAAGAAGGATGGATCGCTTCGACTTTGTATCGACTACCGTGAGTTGAATAAAGTCACGATCAAGAACAAATATCCTTTGCCTAGGATTGATGATCTGATAAATCAACTGCAAGGAGCAAAAGTCTTTTCCAAGATCGACCTGAGATTTGGTTATTATCAGCTCAGGATTCGTGAGGAAGATATTCCGAGGACTGCATTCCGGACGAGGTATGGTCACTACGAGTTCGTAGTCATGCCATTTGGACTTACGAATGCTCCAGCGGTTTTCATGGACCTGATGAACCGATGTTTTCACCAGTACTTGGACAAGTTCGTGGTGGTCTTCATCGACGACATTTTGATTTTTTCTCCAAGCATGGAAGCTCATGAGGAACACCTACGGATTATTTTGTCAGTCCTTAGACAAAGTCAGCTTTATGCAAAGTTGTCTAAGTGTGACTTTTGGATCAAGAAAGTGGCTTTCTTAGGCCACGTGATCATGAGAATGGGGTGATGGTTGATCCCCAGAAAATTGAAGCAATAGCTAACTGGAAGCGGCCTCAGAATGTGAAGGAGGTGCGCAGTTTCCTAGGACTTGCTGGATACTACAGACGGTTTGTGGATGGATTTTCGAAGATCGCTCTACCAATGACCGGTTTGCTGCGCAAGGTCCACAAGACGTTTGTCTGGAGTGACAAGTACGAGGCCAGTTTTCAGAAGCTAAAGCAATGTCTGACCTCGGCACCGGTTTTGACACTGCCGGAAGGAAATGACGATTATGCGGTCTATAGTGATGCTTCGAAAAATGGGTTGGGATGTGTGTTGATGCAGAGAGGCAAGGTGATTGCTTATGCATCAAGACAGCTGAAAACTTATGAAGAAAACTATCCGATGCATGATCTGGAGTTAGCAGCAGTGGTGTTTGCGCTGAAGATTTGGAGACACTATCTCTATGGTGTGAGATGCCAAGTCTTCACTGATCACAAGAGTCTCAAATACATATTTACTCAGAAGGAGCTGAATATGAGACAACGACGTTGGTTGGAGCTACTCAAAGACTATGACATCGAATTGATGTATCATCCGGGCAAGGCTAATGTAGTAGTTGATGCATTGAGCCGAAAGACGTCGCACGAGACTGTAGTGGCTTTGCTTGTTGCTCAGACCAAGCTGAACCAAGAATTGTGCGAGATCGAAGTCTTGTACGATCAACGTCGTGGATACCTGAGTATGCTCGAGATTCAAGCTACGCTTCTTGATCAGATCAGAGAGAAGCAGGTCGATGATGTGATCTTGGTAAAGCTAAGTAGCGAAGTGATGGACGAGAAAGCTCCCGGCTTCGTGATTCAGGAAGATGGATCACTCTGGTTTTGGGACCGGATTTGTGTGCCTGACGTAGATGGTCTTTGCCAGTTGGTGATGAGGGAAGCCCATTCGTCAGCCTATTCTGTACATCCAGGCACTAGCAAGATGTACAAGGACCTCAGAATGAAGTTCTGGTGGCCCAACATGAAGTGGGATGTGGCAGAGTTTGTGGTGAAATGTTTGACTTGTCAGAAGGTCAAGATCGAACACCGAAGACCCGGTGGAGAACTGCTACCTCTTCCAGTTCCCGAATGGAAGTGGGAAGACATTACCATAGATTTCATCACAGGGCTACCCAAGACTCGAAGTCAGAAAGATGCTATATGGGTTATCGTTGATAGGCTCACGAAGAGTGCTCATTTCGTGGCTATCAAGACAACATGGGGAACCAAAAAGCTGTCAGAAGTGTTTTTACACGAGGTTATCCGTTTGCATGGTGCTCCGAAGACCATTGTATCAGATTGTGATGGCCGATTCATGTCTAGATTCTGGAAGGAATTGCACAAGGCTATGGGAACCGAGTTAAGGTTCAGTACTGCGTTTTATCCTCAAACTGATGGACAGTCTGAGAGGACCATCCAAACCTTGGAGGATTTGCTAAGAGCTTGTGTACTCGATCGTTCGACTAGCTGGGAAGACAGTCTGAGTCTGATTGAGTTCACCTACAACAATAGCTGGCATGCTACTATCAAAATGGCTCCATTCGAGGCTTTGTACGGTCGCAAGTGCAGATCTCCGATTTGTTGGGATGAAAATGCCGACAAGATTCTGCTCGGACCAGAGCTAGTCGAAAGGACTGCCTCGGACATTGCTTTGATAAGACAAAGGATGTTGACGGCCCAGAGTTGACAAAAGTCTTACGCTGATCCGAAGCGTATGAATGTTGAGTTTGAGGTTGGTGATAAAGTGTTTGTCAAAGTATCGCCGACCAAGGGTGTGTTCAGATTTGGTAAGCGTGGGAAGCTTAACCCTCGCTACGTGGGACAATTTGAGATCCTTGATAGAGTGGGATCTCTAGCGTATTGTTTGGCATTGCCGCCATCGGCACATTCAGTGCACAACGTGTTCCATGTATCCTTGTTAAGGAAGTATGTGCCAGATGAATCTCATGTGCTGAGTTATGAAGACATCGAGATCCAGGCAAATGGTACCTACGAGGAGATACCCGTGCGAATTCTTGAGCGCCGAGTGAAGCATCTACGCAACAAGGTTGTACCATGGGTACGAATTTTGTGGTCCAAGTCAAGAACCGAAGAGGTTACTTGGGAAACTTGGGAAACTGAAGAGGATATGCTTAGACGCTTTCCCGAGTTGTTTTCGGCCTAGAATATCCAAGTTTCGGGGTCGAAACTTCTTTTAAGGGGGAGGTAATGTAATATCCCTCATTTTATAAGGATATTTTGGAATTTTTCCAACTCCCATATTACTAGTCGGATTAATTTTAGAGAGTTTCGGACATTCTGTAATTAGTTTGAACTCTGTAAATTTTTTTGAGTAATATAAAGTACAGTTGACATGTTTTCGGGGTTAATTTGTCGATCGTGTACAAATATATTTAATCCGGGGTTAAGAAATTAACCCAAAAGTGAATCGGATTAGAAGGGTGAAACTGGGCTTGACCGCACCCCGCGGTCAAGTGACCGCACCCGCGGCAAAGGCCAAAAGCTGAGGCGGTTTCGTCTTCGCGATATGCTTCAGCTGTAACTCGCCGGATGTGTCAGCTCTGAGCAGCTCAAGTGGCACCTTGACCTGTCCCCTTGTCTCCTTGCTTGTTCCCTTTAGGGAAGCTCGTTTTGGGACTATAAAAGGGATCGAAATCAGAGGATGTGAAGCTTCGTCTCCTTCCTCTGTTTTTCCTCTGTTTTCACCATTTCCAGCTTGTTCCAAGCTCTCATCGGAGTGTTCCTTGAGTTAAGAAGGGTACCTCTAGTGGTATTTGAAGGTCTAAGGTGTTGGGAGATCGAACCATAATCAAATCGAAAGCAAACGAAGCGATTTGGTAAGTTCTCCATTGTTTCACTGTCGCGAGAGCTCGCCACTGTCTCTCCACCGCACCCCGCGGCAAGCTCCCACCGCACCCGCGGCGAGCCTTGTCCGAGTGTGTGTTCGTGGGTGCTTGGCTTTGGGCGAGGCTCGATTCCTTTGATTCTTTTCCTATTCTTTTAGATTCAATTATGTGGATATTGAATCTAACTTAGGGTCTCGTTATGGGTCGTTTCTTAGGGATTTATTATCCAAGATCTGCCCCAATTTCAGATCCAGGAACTCGACATTTCTAAGCTTTGTTCGAACTCGTCGGATCTAAGGCAAGTGGCGGTTCGCTCTTGCTCATCATTTCATATTTCAATTAATTATCAATTGTTTAGTTGTTAACTAATTTGGGATGATTCTTGTTTATGTTGGGAACAGTTGTGTTAATTAATATGATTAAAATCTGATATTATAATAGTTTGTATATTCTGCTAGAATCGACGCTATTATAGTTATATTGTGTAGGTGTGGGCTGTGATGGCTTTGATGTGATTTGTTGTTGTGTTAAACTGTTTAGTTAGCACGAGTATTCGTAGGGACGAAGGGCTCTATGTGAGGTCCAGTCGTTTCTTGATAATAAATTGGTGAAGGGGCAGTGGAGACCCTGACATCAATGGATGTGGAACTGTTGTGGATACGGACGTTGGGCTCTATGTGAGGTCCAGTCGTTCTTGATCGTGTTGTGGATATCTAAAAGCTTATAACGTGTTGTGGTTTGTTCTGGAATTAACTCAGATAAGTGCTCTTGGCGCACATAATTAATATACCTTGGCGAGTAGTGCAGCTAAGCATTAGTGCACCTGGTAAAACTCGTCTTAGTTTAGATCGCTCGTATGCGATGTTGTGTTTGTCTGATTATTTGGATTCCCAACATTTGTCATATTTTTGTTAAGACTCACTTTCGTTGGAGTCTTCTTTTGGGATTGATTGCTGTGAGGCTCGGTCTCCAGAATCTTCTCTTGTGCATACCTCTTGTTTATTCCAGTAGGAGTATGATGGTTGACTATCGTCATCGGTTATTATTCAAGAAACGATGAGTCTAACCTAATACGACTGCTTCGAACCACTCTGCTTTGTACCCTTGCGTAGTCTTTCATTAGACTAACCAACCGTAATTGTTCTCTGCATGGTTGGCTGGTGTCATCCGTTTGATTCGGCACATCAGATAAATTGAGGATCCGAGAAGGCTAGAGCGACTATGAGGATGAACGGTGTTTTGATGAGTTACTTTGTTATTTTGTTTAAAAGACTTCCGTTGTGTTTAACTATGTTTTATATTAAGACTTCCGTTGTAATAATTCTGATCTTGTATTTTGATGGACTTGGAAATTGTTGTATTTCCGAGACTTTGGTTTTAATAAAAGTTGTAATATTTGGTATTATAACTGTGGTTTGATGGTTTATATCGATTGGAAAAGCCTGGGGTGACTTCGGGATGTTATATCTGAAGTCACTAGCAGTAATACTTTCAAGATGAAATTTGGGGGTGTTACACTCCTAGCCGCGCCCGCGGCTTACTCTTCCTGGCCGCGCCTACTGCTTCTTGGCCGCGGTCAAAGAGAAGCTCAAAGAGATCTTCCTTGGTCACGATCGCGGTTCCCCTAGCCGCGTTCGCGGCTTACTCTTCCTGGCCGCGCCTGCTGCTTCTTGGCCGCGGTCAAAGAGAAGCTCAAAGAGATCTTCCTTGGCCGCGATCGCGGTTCTCCTAGCCGCGCCAGCGGCTTACTCTTCCTGGCTGCGCCTGCTGCTTCTTGGCCGCGGTCGCGGCTTATCCTTCTCAGCTTCCTAACGCTCCGTTTTTTGGGCTTTTGGAGGGGCAAACGATGTCCGTTTTGGACGAATTTTATATGTACGGACTCGTATTGAAATTCTCTACATGATTATGGGGAAAAAAGTGCATTTTTTTTATTGTCTTAAAATATTACATTGCTTATCTTACTTATATTCAATAAAAAATCGAAAAAGCTTGTCTTAAAATATTCAGCTTGGTTTTTTAGCTTTTCGAGTAAAAATCGAAAAAGCTTGTCTTTCAATTCAGTAATTTGCTTCAGTTTATGTTGTTCCATTGTAACCCTCTTTCGTTAATTTGCTTCAGTTTATTGTTTTAATATATATGTTTATCCTTAATTTTTTTCAAGTCTATTATTCGCTCTTCATTTATATTTTTTATTTAGATTAAATATTTAATATATTCTTTATATTAAATATTTAATGTATTCTTTATATTAAATATTTATATAAATAATATATTAAATATTTAATATAAAGAATATATTAAATATTTAATATAAAGAATATATTAAATATTTAATATAAAGAATATATTAAATATTTAATATAAAGAATATATTAAATATTTAATATAAAGGTATATTGGTAATTTGATATAAATGAAAGAGTATAATTGTAATTTAATATACTCCATAAACCCCTCTAACAAGCCCCCCACTAAAGTTAAAAAAATAAGTGGGGCTTATTGGAAAGGCTTATTGGCAAAAAGCCTCCAATAAGCCCATCATTAATGATGCTCTTAGTTCTAATGCTTGGAATGAGTTTTCGGCAATCATAGATAATTTTATAGTCACCTAAAGTAGGTGCAGTATTGTCACGTATGGAGCATGACTATTGTAAGAGGCATGAAAAATTATTTCTTTCAATTTAAAAATATACACATGACTATTGTAAGAGGCATGGAAAATTAGTTTAAAATTTAAAGTTAATATAACAAAAAAATGATCTGACTACGTACAAATGTGGCCTGATAAAGTGAATATTTCTCTGACATTTAAAATCGGATAACATTTGAAATTTGTGATATAACAGAGCATTAACCTGACTACGTATACATGTGGCCTGACAAAGAGAATATTGCTCTGAAATTTAAAATCGGTTAACATTTGAAATTTTGTGATATAACAGAGCATTTAATGCTCTGTTAGACCACAAACTTAACATGTTTCGATTCATTAAATTCAAAATCTGACCACACCATCGTCTTCGCCATGCTCAAGTTACTTAAACCCGCCTCTTGAATCATTTGAAATAATCTCCGAACGATATCGAATCACCTCCGTATCGGCCCTCTTTGTGCATAGAAAACCTGAACTCTTAAATCATATATTGATGTGACCCTGCATCGACCCAAGCCGGGCTCAAGCGAGCCCCACGCGTCCAAGACCTTGGAGACCACCTTGGTTCAAGACGAGGAAGAACGCGATGACTGTGAGCTCAGAAGAGCCAAGTATGAAGACCGCAATCTTCATCAATCGTCTTCATCCAAGTCCAAAGATCGCGTGCCTCAACGCGTCTTCCTTCAAGCGACTCCATGTTGAACGCGATCTCCCTCAAGCGGCTCAACCGCCTTCATCACTTCACGCGTTATTTCTGAAGATTGCGTTCTTTTTAGATAGTTTCCTTATTTATAGCGTTTTAGATAGTTTCCTTTTTAGTCGTTCTATCTTTTAGGGTGAGTGCCTTTTGCATGCTTGCATGGGCTAGCCCTTAGGTTCGTTTCAACCCAAGCCCATTAGGTCTTGGTCGAGACCCCTTCCCTATTTATACCCTACTTTGTACTCTTTGTTTCTCACGTTCAAAGTTAAAGTTCAAGGTTTAAAGTCGAGTGTTAATCCCTCCTTCCCTTGATCGGACGTCACCCATATCCCTCTCATCCCCATTCACTCCGCCGCCGACGCTACGGCAACCACTCGATCTCCATCGAGCTTATCTCCTCCGCAGTCGATGCTACGACACCAATGACTTGTCCCTTCAAGTCGTATGTCCATCCATTCAATCGCTTCCGCCACCGCTATCCATACTTCTATCAACTCGCTTCCATCGCCACCGTGATCACCACCACCACCATCATCGCGTTCTTCCGTTCGCGATCACCACCACTGTGACGTTCACAAGTGACTTCCCAACCAAGACTAGATCCAAGGCGTCTCCTTTGACAACTTGGCTTGACACAAGAGGCAAGGACACATCATAGATCCCTCCCACATTTATGTACTCCAGAAATAGTTCGATATTCTGTGCATATACATTAAGAAGGTTAGCCGTTCATTGCCCTATATACAGTTCACAAATCAATAAGGGCCCACTTCAACATTAACAGAATAACCCATTCCACAAAAAATTATTTCAAGTGGACACTGAAACTATAGAGAGAGAATGCTCGAGATGCAGGAACAATAAGATAGTTCTATAGTATCGTAATTGCTTTTATAATCACCAAGAAAGAACAAAACCAGACAAATATAACACAAAGTTTTAATTCAATGAACTGGCATCACGTGTCTCAGAGGTTTATAAGCACACCCCTACCCAAAATACCCATAAAAGGGAAATTACTGATGCCACATCTAATAGCTGAATCCAATTTCTACAGACCACAAACTTAATCACAAGAACTTCCAACTTTAACATAGATCTTATTATCTGCAAGAATATCCGTTTAGGAGATAATAGGGACCCAAATCGGACCCAAATATCAGGAGATCGTAAAAACCCAAGTGACAACATAGTATTGTATATTTCTGCTCATTGCTTCTTTTTTTTTGCAGGGAAATAATAGGCAACTATGAGGAAAGCCCCTTGTCAGCCGCAAGGTATTTGAGCCATTTCGTGCCTTTTGTTTCAGTCACAGATGGCTCAAACGGGTCGAGGGAGACAGTTTATTGATTCACACCAAAGAAGGAGACAGTTTGTAATACGGAATTTTCACACCAAAGAAGGAGACAGTTTATTGATTCACTGTTTATGTCTATATATCTTCAAACTGATTGCTAGTGTGATAGTGCAAACTATAAAAAATCTAGAAGTATGTGGACATTTCATCGAACACATAGAGGGCAATGGGGACAGCAGGGATTCTGGCACTCACCCTTGTTTTGATGGCAGCAATGTGGACGGGGTCCTCGGCGCAGACATCCTCGAGCTGCAACAACGTGCTGATAAGCATGTCGCCGTGCTTGAACTACATAACGGGGATGAGGAACACGAAGACGGCCACGAGCCCAACGCCGGCGAAACCCAAAAGTTCAAGTCGGTCTTGCTCGCGTCGTCCCCCGCCGTGTCCCCGATGTCATCCGCGAACCCGATGAGGAACACGAAGACGGCCACGAGTCCGATGCCGGTGAAACCCCTGTACTTCAAGAGGTCACCGCGTGCATCTCTGGCCCTCGCTCCGCCTCCTTCGTCGTCGGCACCGTCCGCGGTCGGAAGTGCGGCGGTCGGAAGGGAGCACAGCGGCGGCGGTGGTCAGAAGAAACGGCTGCGTTCGGGGAAGACGGAAGCAGAGGAGGGAGACGAGGAAGGGTTTAGGATTTGGGATTGATTAGGGTTAATATTTGAGATTGATTAATATGATTAAGATTTTTTTTACCTTTTCTTTTCAAAAGTTTTAATGATTTATCTGATTTTTCTATTTAAAAGAAAAGTTAAATTTTATCCTTAACAATAGCAAAAATACCACAATCCATACAAAAATCTGGTATCCTTGCAATACTTTTCAAAATATGATTTTTTTGCAAGTTGGCTTTGAAATTCTGATATTTTTACTAATACGCCAAAAATATATGTACATATATAATTGTAAATTTTAGAAAAAAATTGCAATATTATATTTTAATGATTACATTTCCTAATAATTGTGTCAAATAGTAAAATTATAAGAATTTCTGAATGGAGGGAGTACTAAGTTAGAAGTGATTAATGTCATTGTCACCTTATATTAAATATCATCATCTTTTCCCACGTATCTATTTTACTTTGTGCCACTTGTCATTTTCTTATTTATCCTTTTTTTTATTTTTATCTAATACAGAATATAGATTTTATTATAATTATATAATTACATTAATCATTATACTTTCCTTTTTAGTATATACTAGCAAAGCACCAAGGAAATTGACTTTTCTAAAAGGAAGTATTCCCTTACAATAGGTGTTTTCTTTATAAATTATCTTCCTGATCCACATGGTGGTTTTGTTTGGGCATTCGTCTTTCGTTGTGGGTACTGTACGTCGCTACAGGCAGAATTATGGACCATTTTCTATGGTTTGCAGCACGCTGTCTCCTTGAATATCCCACATGTTGTTGGATTGTAATTCTCTGACAGCATGTACACTATTGTTGTTGAAGATATGGTTTGACTTATTCCTCCATGTATCTCTCATTCTCTCCCATGTTAGTAGTGCCTCGTTCCATTATGTTTAGTGGCAATTGTGGAGATATCATAGGATTTCTGTTAGCTGATATTTCTACTTTCAAGTTCAGTGTCTTGTAAAAATAGCAATTGCTATCATCAATAAAGATCATCACCTTCACAACTTCTCTACAATTGCATCAGCCTGACTTGCGGACCCATTCCGATTATCACCTTCTTGTCCAATGTCGTCGTATCATGAGGGAAAGAGATTGGATGGTTAAAGTCTTCCACATTCAGCATGATGGGAATGTCGTTGCTGATACTCTAGCTGTTGAGTAGTTGTGGAAGATTCGACTAATAGAGAATAGTAAAAGTAGTATGAACACACAAGAATTTAACGAGGTTCGGCAAATTGCCTACGTCCTCGGGGTGATACGTTTGTTACTATATGAAGGAAGAATCCGACAACTTGTACAAACCACAAGCTTGTCGTAGAAGAGTGTATACCCTTACAAAGAAATATAAACCTCTCTTTGTGTTTTACTCTTCTCTCGCAGATGAAACTTTTTTTCTCTCCTTTGTATTTTTGTGTTTCTGAAGATGATTTGTTTCTCCTTCTAATGTTTGTTTATATAGGAGATGACAAATTGAAAAATAGAAAAGTAATTTACTATTTTTCTATCTCTTCTATTTATCACCGGTAAGACATTTAACATCTCCACCTTTTTCTTCTCGCAAAATAGTATGTTCACAAACATTTCCTATTTTCTCTCTTGCAAATATGGCATGCTCACAATTCTCCACCTCGTACACAATTTGAAAACCTCAAATTTTGGACGAATACGAGAATAATCCGTAGCATCCATAATAGACTTCATCATCTGGGCTGCATCATTGTATCCATGACTGCCTACGTACCCTTTGACCGGGATCAAGCCAACCGTAGTTCTACCTGTCCTCCACATAGTCTCCACCTCACCCGTAACCGTCCCGAAGGACTATGTCCCTCTTGGGCAATTTAACAAGGGCCAATCTGAAGCAATTCCAAGCAGTGTTGGAACTTACTTCCTGTCACAACTTTGGTTAACATGTCTGTGGGATTATCGTTTGTATGTACCTTCATAAGAGAAATATCACCATCCTCTATGACATCTCGAACAAAATGATACCTGACATCGATATGCTTGGTACGAGCATGATGGACCTGGTTTTTAGCCAAGTGAATCGCACTCTGAGTGTCACACCATAGATCCACACTATCCTGCGTTATTCCCAAGTCATACAAAAGACCTTTTAACCACAATGCTTCCTTCACTCCCTCTGTCATAGCCATATATTCAGACTCTGTAGTTGAGAGTGCAACTGTAGCTTGTAGCATTGATCTCCAACTTATCGGAGCACCATATATCTTGAAAACATAACCAGTGGTAGATCGTCGTTTGTCTATATCACTTGCATAGTCTGAGTCCACAAACCCTCTAACTTGACATGTATTTCCTCCAAAACATAATCCGGTATTAGTAGTACCCTTCAAGTACCTCAATAACCATTTTATTGCTTCCCAATGTGCCTTACCAGGTGATAAGCACTACTTTGTAGGGCTTAAGTAAGAGTAATTAGAGGTTTTATTGGTGTCATTCGGGTAGATTTAGACACATTCATGTGTATGGCGTTTGGGGGCGAAGTTTGGTAATTAATTAAATGCCACGTAATTGATGGGCAAACTGGATGAATTAAGCCCAAGTGGAATTAACAGGCCATGTGATTATGCTGATGGTGGGCCACAGTTTGGATGAGGAAGAAAGGCCCAATTGAAGATTTGCTTCAGCGTGAAGAAGCAAATTGGAGGTGATGTCATCCACGACATCAGCGTGAAATTGAAGCAAATTGGAGGTGGGCCGTGTTGCTGCTGGTTGAAGTTGGGCCGAAAAAGCAGGAGAATGAATTGCTGATGCTGGGCCGAGATGTCACGCTGAGAGCTGCTGAACGAGAATTGCGGGAACGGGATTAATTTCCCTGCTTTAGTTTGTTTAATTATTATTATTATTTTATTATTTCATTTTAGGTTAATTTAGATTTTATTTCCTTTAGTATATTAGGGTAGAAAAAATGCTTGTTTGCCTATCTTCTAATCATCGATCATCTTTTTCTCTTGAACCCTAATTCCCTTTTCTACGTTATGAAGAACTAAGCCTCTCTGGCTTAGTCAGACGCTGAAGCTTTTGTTTTGATAAAGTTGTGAGATTCTTGTTCTTAATCTATTGCATGGTTTTTATCTTTCTCTTGCTTAAGTTGTTTATGATTGATATTGATAATCTCTATTTGGACGCATCTAGGGTTTATTGTTATTGATTGATTGCTAGATTTAGATTGTTACTGGTTGAGCATATCTATTTCAGAGTAGCAACTGCATCGTACTAGTATCTGGTTGTGCTAGTCTTATGCAGAAGATAATTGATTTACATTCTAGGATAAAAGCTGGTTGTTTTATGCTAGAATTGTATCCAACTATATTCCTATCCGTAAGGCTGCTATTAAACTGAATCTTGATAGTTTCAGGGTTGTTTAATTAGTTAGTGCTAATAGTATCTGGTTGTGCTATTAGTTATATGTGAAAAGGAATTGGAATTACCATTGCATGAGATTTTGAATGAGTATCTATGATCAACTTGTCATTCGAATAGTGGATATTGTTTGACTGAGTGTTTTCCCAATAACTGATTTCATCACCTTTAATTGCTTATTTACCATTTGCATGCTTGGCTACTAAAACAAACCAACAAAACCCCTCTTTGGTTGCTTTAAATTGACATACATATTGCATACTACGATAGACTTTGTTTCCCTGTGGATTCGACCCTTACTTACCTAGGACTACGTTTTAGGGTTTGTTTGGATACTTTGCATAGTAGGAATTAGAACGGCAAATTCCTGTTATCAAATTGGCACCGTTGCCGGGGACGCAATAATCTATTTTGTGTGCGATTTGTACGTCAACTTTTGTGTGGACCTATCTTACGGTCCACACCCGTGCTATTGATTTTATTTTTCCTTTTTGATTTTGTTACAGAGATGGATAGATTTCCCCACTTCCATCAGGAGCCGCAATATGACCCATACTCATACGCATACACTCCAGGGTGGAGAGATCACCCTAATTCGAGTTATGGGCACAATCCAAGTCCCTCCATGTCATTGGAGGACATGTTTCGATCTTTCAAACAGAACACGATCCAACTTGAACAACAAATAAAGTCCAATATCCAGATCATTGAGAGGCAGACGGAGCAAATGGTGCAAGCAGTGAGCAGAATAGAGACCATGACGTCGGCAGAACCACTATCTCACCCAGTGGTGCACCGGGAAGAGAATTTCTTCTCGATGACCCTACAAAGTAACGAGCAGCTGCATGTCACCCCCTTAGCTGAAAGGGAGGAACAAATTTGTGAGACGGGTGCAGAATACAGCGAGATATCTGCAGAAGAGAACCCAAGACCGCGGGAGGTATACCTCGACCTCGGTTCACCCACTGAGGAGATGGGTATTCCAGACGATATTTTGGACCGCGTTGTGCTTTCTGAAGAAGAGTATTTTATGGGACTGGAGGAATTCAGCGACCAAGAGGAGGAGAGTCGCGATCGCGAAAACGATCCTGCGACGCTCGTTCCTCTCGAAAATGCCCCGGCAGCCCCCGACCCTTTCGAGGTTGTCTATGATGAGTATGTGCGTCTAAACTCCTCCCCACTCATTGCGCTACACCCCGTTGCACCCTTCCCTGAGGCATTACAAGATACTCGAAGGTTGAAGAACAACAATGAAACCTATGAGGCCTTCCGTAACTGTGCAGAAACCGTTCCTTTGGTCACATTGACAAACAGTATCCCTCGCAGCACAAAATTTTTAAGGGCGCTGGGCAATATCAAGAAGAAACCAAAGGGGAAGCACAAGAAGGAGGACTTGATTCAGGTGGCGAATTTTTACATGCTGGATGCAGGGCATGACATACATGCATCCCCTGAGATGTTGGGTAGACCGTTCCTGAAGATGGCAAGTGCATTCATAGATATAAACAGCGGTCCAACCATCAACAAGTACACAAGCAAGGGGGAAAGGCTCAACATGGAGCACACAAAGCGGCATCCCCCTGATATAGACCTCAGGAGTTCAAGTGATAGGAGCAACCCGAGTTGAAGAGGTTGAGCACTATGTCGAGCCACGACATTAACTAAGGCGCTACTCGGGAGGCAACTCGAGGTTAGTTAGTTTATTTCCCTTTCCCTTAGTCTTTTCTTTTGTTTTTCCTTTTAGTTTTTTCTTTCTGTGTCGAACTAACCTGCAGGAAGCGCGAAAAAAACGAAAATGGTGTTCACGGCGCCCGCTGCGAAGTTTACGGCGACCGCCGCAATTGCCTCGCCAAGCAAGTTGGCTACGACCTAAAAACGGCGACCGCCGTTTAATTACGGCGACCGCCGCACCCCTCACGGCGACCGCCGCATTTCCGCAGGTAAAAAAAATTAAAAAAAAAACGAAAAAAATGGGCCCCGAAAAAACCTTAAACGGGAAGAAAAAGACGAAAATAAGATACCCTGAAAAGACCTTAAACGGGGAGAAAAAGTCAAAAAAAAAAAATTACCCAGCTGTTCAGATTCTCCACGGAGAGGTGCGCATCATGTTGCTAACGGAAGATTACATTCACCCTACTTTTACTTGGCAACGATGATGGTCCTGTAGTCGACAGGTGGAGAGGAGGAATACCAGGGCACAACCACGACGACATCTGGGCCCATTTTTGAAGGCCTTGCAACCCCGTTCCCTTGATTGACCACTACTCCCCACAGTGGTTCCTTTTGGTTGCATGGTACAAGTTGACGGAGTTGAAGGCCGTGCAATCCTGATTTCCTACATAACCACCACACCCTATAGTGGTTTCTTATGGTTGCACGGTATATGAAGGTTATAGCGTTGATGCCAGACATCCAGGACATGAGCTTTCATGAGTACACCGCCAGCAACAAGGAAGTGTCCAAGCCAACTCGGCAACGTTGTGAGTTATTTTTTGCTTTTCCCTGTGCTTTATTCTTTTGTCTTTCATTACATTGAGGACAATGCAATGTTTAAGCATGGGGTGGGGTTTTATACTTGCTACGCTGCTGAGGAGAAAAATGAAAAAATGAAAAGAGCCAAAATTTTTAAAAAAAGCTATCATAAAAATCCTGGGATAGGTCGAAAACCCGAAAGGGCGGCCTAGGTAATAAGCAGGTGGCTTGGACCAGCATTAGGCTGGGGTAATATGAGGTCAAGAGTGACGTGAGCTTATGTGAGTACATCTATTGGAAAATGAAATGAGTGGCTTGGTGAAAAACCCAAAAGGGCGCCTTGGCAAAACGAGCGAAAAAGAAGAAGAGCGATTCTAGGATTTCTCACTATTCTTAGCGAGGCGTCATAAGAAGAGGAGTCAAAGAAGGATTGTCGGGTAGGTCACTCTGGGAGACATAAGGAGCAATAGATGGAGGCTAGGATTAGAGGTTACTCACACTATTGGATGCCCGGGTTAGCTTGGGGGAAGTACTCTGCTTGCCCCTTAAGCTTGTTGAGTTGTGGATGTGTTGTGAATGAGATTGCAGCCAGGAGCTTTGCATGGGTTAGGTGACTCTTAGTTGGAGGATATGCTTCCTGAGACCTTGGATGTTGCATTGAAGGAGTAGACTCTTTATTAGTTTACTCGAGGACGAGCAAAGGTCTAAGCATGGGATGATTTGATAAACACTACTTTGTAGGGCTTAAGTAAGAGTCATTAGAGGTTTTATTGGTGCCATTCGGGTAGATTTAGACACATTCATGTGTATGACGTTTGGGGGCGAAGTTTGGTAATTAATTAAATGCCACGTAATTGATGGGAGAATTGGATGAATTAGGCCCAAGTGGAATTAACAGGCCACGTGATTATGCTGATGGTGGGCCACAGTTTGGATGAGGAAGAAAGGCCCAATTGAAGATTTGCTTCAGCGTGAAGAAGCAAATTGGAGGTGATGTCATCCACGATATCAGCGTGAAATTGAAGCAAATTGGAGGTGGGCCGTGTTGCTGCTAGTTGAAGTTGGGCCGAAAAAGCGGGAGAATGAATTGCTGATGATGGGCCGAGATGTCACGCTGAGAGCTGCTGAACGAGAATTGCGGGAACGGGATTAATTTCCCTGCTTTAGTTTGTTTAATTATTATTATTATTTTATTATTTCATTTTAGGTTAATTTAGATTTTATTTCCTTTAGTATATTAGGGTAGAAAAAAGGCTTGTTTGCCTATCTTCTAATCATCGATCATCTTTTTCTCTTGAACCCTAATTCCCTTTTCTACGTTATGAAGAACTAAGCCTCTCTGGCTTAGTCTGACGCTGAAGCTTTCGTTTTGATAAAGTTGTGAGATTCTTGTTCTTAATCTATTGCATGGTTTTTATCTTTCTCTTGCTTAAGTTGTTTATGATTGATATTGATAATCTCTATTTGGACGCATCTAGGGTTTATTGTTATTGATTGATTGCTAGATTTAGATTGTTACTGGTTGAGCATATCTATTTCAGAGTAGCAACTGCATCGTACTAGTATCTGGTTGTGCTAGTCTTATGCAGAAGAGAATTGATTTACATTCTAGGATAAAAGCTGGTTGTTTTATGCTAGAATTGTATCCAACTATATTCCTATCCGTAAGGCTGCTATTAAACTGAATCTTGATAGTTTCAGGGTTGTTTAATTAGTTAGTGCTAATAGTATATGGTTGTGCTATTAGTTATATCTGAAAAGGAATTGGAATTACCATTGCATGAGATTTTGAATGAGTATCTATGATCAACTTGTCATTCGAATAGTGGATATTGTTTGACTGAGTGTTTTCCCAATAACTGATTTCATCACCTTTAATTGCTTATTTACCATTTGCATGCTTGGCTACTAAAACAAACCAACAAAACCCCTCTTTGGTTGCTTTAAATTGACATACATATTGCATACTGTGATAGACTTTGTTTCCCTGCGGATTCGACCCTTACTTACCTAGGACTACGTTTTAGGGTTTGTTTGGATACTTTGCATAGTAGGAATTAGAACGGCAAATTCCTGTTATCACCGGGATTCGCCATGAACCTACTGACAACAGTGACTGCTTGTGAAGTATCTGGACGTGTACACACCATTGCATACATCAAACTTCCAACTGCACTAGCATAAGGTACACCATTCATGTGTGCCTTTTCTTGTGTTGTAACAGGAGATTGCTTACCAGAGAGTTTGAAATGTTGTGCCAATGGAGTCACCACTGACTTAGCATTTTGCATTCCAAACCGATCAATAACCTTCTCAATGTAACTTTTCTAACTCAAGAATAATTGACAAGTTTTCCGCTCTCTTCTGATCTCCATACCCAGTATCTTTCTAGCAGCGCCCATGTCCTTCATGTCAAACTCTTTACCAAGTTCGACCTTCAGCTTATCTATCTCCACCATGCTTCTTGAAGCAATAAGCATGTCATCCACATACAATAAGAGATAAATAAGATCACCTCCATGAAGTTTTTGAATGTAGACACAACAATCATAATCACTTCCGGAGAACCCATTCTTTAGCATGAAAGAGTCAAATCGCTTGTACCACTGCCGAGGCGATTGTTTCAATCCATATAAGGACTTCCTCAAGCGACATACCTGACCCTCCTTTCCCTCAACCTTGTATCCCTCAGGTTGATCCACGTAGATTTCCTCATCCAAGTCTCCATGTTTTGACATCGAGTTGTTCCAACTCAAGATCACCATGAGCAATAATGCTCAAAAGCACCCGAATAGAAGTATGTTTTTACCACAGGAGAAAATATCTCATTGTAATCCACACCTTCTTTCTGTGCAAAACCCTTGGCCACTAATCTTGCCTTGTATCTTGTACCACCGAACTCAGATGAATCTGCTTTTCTTTTATACACCCACTTACAACCAATAGCAGTCTTTCCCACAGGCAATGGGACTACCTCCCATGTCTTGTTCTTATGGAGAGATTCCATCTCTTCCTCCATAGCAACCAACCATCTCTCTCTATCAACATCTTTGATAGCTTGTTTGAAGGTGAGCGGCTCATCATCCTCCACCGAGAGAGCATATTCTAACAAGTTTACCTGCCCGTAATGTTGTAGAGGCTCATCGGATCCATACCTCTGAACTGGTTTATAATTCCGCCTTGGCCTAGTGGTAGCCAAGGTCTCCTGTTGTTGTTATTGTAGTACTTGTGCATTTTCTTGCTGAACCTCCTCATGTTCAAGCTCATCATTTTCTTGACAATATGTGTCACCATGAGATACCTCTTGATCATGACTAGAATCTGGTTGGTCTTCAGATTCTTCTATCTCAACTACTTGAGATTTTAACGTTGCAACATCACTACCTTTGGTCACATCCGCTTTTGATAAAGCTGCCATGGAGTTCTCATCAAAAGTAACATCCCTACTGATTACAAACTTAGAATCCTCTAAACACCAAAGACGATAGCCCTTGACTCCTCTTGCATATCCCAAGAAAATTGCCTTCTTAGCCCTTGATGGACGGGTTTTTAGTCGTCTTAAACCCGGTCAAAATAAAACCTAACAAACCTAAACAAGTAGTAGAGTCAAGCAAGGGTCGAATCCCACAGGGAGGAAGTGATCTTTCTAAGTGTTGATTAGCATGCAAAAGACGTGTAACCGACAAGTAACAGGCGGGTTTTTGTATGATCGCAGAGTAACAAGGATGCAAGCTTTAGAGAAAGAATAAGTATGATGGGTGGAAGTATTCCACTAGAAAAATATCCACACTGTAGATGAAACAGGTTGATCCTCGATAACTATTGTTCCAAGTTCTTTTCACAATCTTATAGTTGTTCCCACCCTGATCTTAAGTACTACTAATTCTCACAGTTGTTGATAGACTTATCACAATATCAATGGAAGAAAACCTTACCACTAACAAAGCAATAGCAATGCACACAAGGATATAGGATACATGCAAATAAAAGAAAACCTTACTACTTAACATGCAAATAATTCTCTTTCACAATTACACACTCGTATTCCACTATATGTAACAATTGTGTTTGCCACTAGGTATGCACTCGTATTCCACTATATGCAAACCCTAGCACTATGATAGATGTCGAAAAACCTAGTTAGCTACGCTAGAAGAATCAACATAAACCAATAGACAATATGCTCGAGAGAATTAAACCAACTTTATAAGATATAGAACAAGGAATAGAAATCTCACAACCAATTTATTGCAATGCTTCAATCGTCTAGTAGAACAAACGTGTTTAGTTCTCCATGGGTTAAAATCCTAGAGGCAGAAAGAAAACGAGTCTAAAACTAAATCTTCTGGCAACTAGGTTAACTAAAGGGTTTTTAACCTAATTCTAAAAGTGATAAAAATAATAAAAAGAAATAATAATAAAACTAATAGCCAAAAATAAACAAACGAAATAGGGAATTAATCCCGTAATTCTCGTGCAAGCCTCTCGTCTGCCCATCTCCAATTCCAGCTGATCGGCCCACTCTTCACATCAGCGGCCCATCTTCAACACAACATCAGCACGACCCACTCCAACAAATCATCAAGGCGCTGATGTCATCCTCCGTCATCGTCCGCTTTCTCCAACTTCAATTCAGCGCTGCTTTTCTTTACGCGGCCTTTCTTCAGTTGGGCCAATTTCATGGGCCTTTCTTCAACTTGGCCCATTCCTTTAAATTCCAGCAATCACGCGGTGCGTTTAATTAATTTCCCTGCTTTGCCTCACGTGATGGCCGCGGGGCGTCAGCCCCCACCGCGGGGCGGTGATAATTCGCCCACTCCTTTCTTCAGCTCTTCTTCTTCTCTTCCGCTCTTCCATACCACCAAGTGTTGGTAGCCTTCTCCAATTAGTCTTCAAGCGGATCTTCATCATCTTTATCCTTCATTAAGCTGTAAATCCCTGGATATCTTCAATTCTCTCCACAACTTCTGGATTACAGACTTAACCTCAAAACTAGTCATAAACTCCTCTAAATAATGCTAATAATTGCTAGTTAAGGTGTATGAAATGACACCTATCAGCCCTATTATCAAGCTTGTTATCCTTGACATGATAATAAGCGATGCATCCAAACACTCTAAGTCTTCCATAATCTGCATGTTCTCCTGACCACACCTTAAAAGGAGTGTCTCCATCCAATGTCGAATGTGGAGACCGGTTCACAATATAAGCAGCTGTAGCAACCGACTCCGCCCACCATTCTCGACCCAACCCAGAATTGGAGCACATACATCTAGCCTTCTCAAGTAGTGTACGGTTCAGTCTTTCAACGACTCCATTCTCTTACTTCCACTAGCTCCAACTGCTACATCACCTGTAACTATATTACCAATAAGATGATACAAGTTCCTATGACGAATTCCCTTCATTACTATCAAAGAACCACTAACAACTTTTAGAACCCCGTTCTCACCAATTAGCTTACAACCTCTTGATTCTAATACACCCAGAGAAATCAATTTTTTTCTTAAATCAGGGACGTGCCTTACATCCATTAATGTCCTGACAATGCCATCATGCATCTTGATTCTAATTGTACCAATGCCCACCGTCTTACAACCATGGTCGTTACCCATCAAAACGGTTCCACCATCTATGGCCTTATAGGAAGTGAACCACTTTCTGTTTGGGCACATATGATACGAGCATCCAGTATCCAGAATCCAGTTGCTTGAATTTTCATATGTAACGGAATAACATTTTGCTCCCCACTCATCCGAAGCTACACTAGCTTCGTGCTTCACATCTTGATCTCCCTTATTCTTGTTGTTCTTGTTCTTCCATTGTACCCTCTTATTAGGAAAATCTTTCTTCCAATGCCCAAGCTCACCACACTTGTAACAACGAGTTTCTGCCAGAGATCTAGATTTTGATCTAGACTTTCCCCTCTTGCTATTTCCTCTGTCATTACCCCTTCCCCTCGCAAACAAACCTTGTGCTTGTTCATTGCTCGCACCAGCACTCATACCGCTAGTTGCCACTTTCCGTAGATCATCTGCCAGAAGCGTTGTTCTAGTCTCGTCCATGGTCAGTGTATCACCCACAAGCATCAATGTTTGCACAAGATTCTCATATGATTTCGGCAAAGAAAGCAAAAGCATAAGAGCTTGATCTTCATCTTCAACCTTCACATCAATATCCTTCAAATTTGAAATTATCCTATCAAATTTGTTGATGTAATCACGGAGTGAAATCCCTTCCTCCATCTTGCAAGTATACAACTTAGACTTGAGATAAATTCGATTTGTTAGAGTCTTCGTCATGAAGTTTCCCTCTAACTTTGCCCAAACACCTGACGCGGTTTCCTCGTCATCCACCATGAATGCGACATCTCTTTCGAGACATAAGATTATAGCAGCGCGTGCTTCTATATCGAGCTCATCCCAGTCAGCATCCTTCATATCTTCAGGTTTCTTGTCTTTACCCAACAATGCCTTGTGCAATTTTTGAGAAATTAGCAAATTTTTCATTTGCATCCTCCAATAAGAGAAATCATTTTTCCCATTGAATTTCTCGATCTCATACTTTCCAACTTTGACAATTCCACTGCTAGAAGTCATTGATCTCAAAATCAGACTTTCACCGCCTTAGATCTTGTTTTGGCTCTGATACCAATCGTTGAGTAGTTGCGGAAGATTCGACTAATATGGAATAGTAAAAGTAGTATGAACACACAAGAATTTAACGAGGTTCGGCAAATTGCCTACGTCCTCGGGGTGATACGCTTGTTACTATATGAAGGAAAAATCCGACAACTTGTACAAACCACAAGCTTGTCGTAGAAGAGTGTATACCCTTACAAATAAATATAAACATCTCTTTGTGTTTTACTCTTCTCTCGTAGATGAAAACTTTTTTCTCTCCTTTGTGTTTTTGTGTTTCTGAAGATGATTTGTTTCTCCTTCTAATGTTTGTTTATATAGGAGATGACAAATTGAAAAATAGAAAAGTAATTTACTATTTTTCTATCTCTTCTATTTATCACCGGTAAGACATTTAACATCTCCACCTTTTTCTTCTCTTGCAAAATAGTATGTTCACAAACATTTCCTATTTTCTCTCTTGCAAATATGGCATGCTCACACTAGCAAATTATAATTTCAACGTACATGAAGCAAAATATGTGTGTTTTTTAATCAAATTTAAGTTGTGAGTAAAAAACAATAATAATTATAATTAATAAAAACTTTGTTTGTTTAGATCATGGAAATATTTAGTAAGATATTAGACTTTAAATTAATGAACTTAAAAATTAAATAAATAAATAAAATAGAATTAATTACAAAATGACATGTAGTTGTGGGGTCAGAAGCATTTTGGTGGTTCAATATCTTTAATATATATATAGATCATTATAAACAATCCCGATAAGAAAATGATAAAAATTTAAATCAATAAACTAAAATCAATATTATTATGGTTGAGCTAACAAATAACATTAAATTACATTAATAATTAGTATTTTTTTAATAAAGTTTAGATTTTAGATCTCCTAAGATCTTTGATAATTCTAACGATCTTTCATTTTTTTTTATAGAAAAGGTCTTATACAATTGTATAGATAAAGTGTTTAAATTACTAACTTGATAAGTTTATATTCGTATATCAAATAATAAAATATGAAGTCAAATTGTTGAAAATCCTATATATATACTGATATACATTCTTCATATTTAACGTGGTTATATAAAACAAATAATTAATCATTGAAATACAGTTAATTAATATTTCAAATATGTAGTGATTAAAATTTTATTCTATTAAAAACTTATAATTTTTAGAAGAACAAAATATCGAAGTAAATTTGGATATATTTTTGAAACTATCGAATTTGACATTTTTTTTAAGACATCGCAAATTGGTAGTTTAAGTAAAATATTAAAATTACATTTTAATGCTCTCAAATTCGTACCTAGCTATATTCATATGTAAAGAAGATTGAGGATCCTGTACAACAGGCCCTTATCGTATAATGTGCGAAGCGATCTCGGCCGTCGAATTTTTATTTTTTTTTGTTTTCGTCCCTTAATCATTCTAGATTAACATATATAAAAGGTTCACAAATAAGCTCTTAACGTTCATTTATTTGTACGTGCACTGAAGTTCCCAAATAAGTACTCAATGTGTAAAGACATGTGTTTGCACATGAACATGTTATATGTGAACCTTACGGCATAGAAAAATAAACTTTTAGTACTTAGATGTGAACGTCAATAATGGTCTATTGTAGAACGATCAGAGACGAAAAATAATTAAAAAAGCTTTTAACGTCCCTTGATCATTCTGGAATAACCTATATCTAAGGTTCACAAATAATCTTTTAACGTTCATTTATTTGTACACTGAAGTTCACAAATAAGCTTTAAATGTGCAAATACATGTGTTTGAACATGAACATGTTATATGTGAACATTACCGCATAGAATAATGAACATGTAGTACTTACATGTGAACGTCAATAATTGCTATTCCATAACGATCAGAGACGAAAAATAATATAAAAAAAAGTTGTTGACCGGGAAAAAAAAAGTTTGCCATATTTACGATTATACCACTGTGTTATTATTCACTCTTTTTCACCCATTTTAATCTCAGTCCTCCATCTCTTTAATCCAATGACCCATAAAATTTCTCATATTGTGTACAAATGTATGTGAAACTCACTCGATGTAATCAATAGTAAAACACTTATAAGAAAATCAGTAATACAGTTTGTTAGTATCTTCATGATGAAGAATCGTAATCGGGTGGGTTTGACATAAAAAATTAAATTAACTATTTATAAAATGCTAATTAATTTACAAAATCAACAATATGCATAACAATTTATTTCATTTAATTACTGTGCGATTTCTACTTGTAGTTTATCTTTCAATATTACGTTCCTACAGTCTTAATTCTGAAAACGCTTAAACTGCTACATTCGCACTAACGAAATTTTGTTTCTGAGCGCAGATCTTACTTCCTATTTGTTTCTAACAATCTGTTGCATGAAACCCTTCGGGAATTTTTTCCGACTTTTAATTTCGAATTCTTTCGTGTTTATACCTGCGTTGTTCTAACTTGTTCTTCGCAGGAATTAATTCGGATTTTTTTTTTCCCAAATCTGTATTTGCGTTCTTTGATTAACGTTATGTCTGCAGGGTTTTTCGGAATATTTTTTTCCGGTTTCAATTCGAAGTAATTCGAGCCTGTTTATGCGATTTTAATCTGGTTGCTCCCAAAAGGAAAACGCTCCCAACGACACACAACAACAAAGAACAAAATCAACAATATGCATAATTTACAAAACTATTATTTCGAATCTGCAACTTAATTCGATATTGCATTCCGTACTGATTTCTGGTTGTGTTTCTGTGAACAGATTCTGATATCATGAGTGATAACATCGAGAAATCTGTCGCTGATGTTACTGGAGCCGGAAATGGAAACCCGTTTGAGTCGACGCCCCAAATTAAGTTTGGGAGTGGTCTGCCAGCGGTGACTTTGCCAATGGGGAATATGCAAGCAGTGAATCTGTAAGATGCAAACCTGTCAGCGGCTAATCTGCAAGCCGTAGGGGTCGGAACTTCTGAGGTTCGTCAGACTGTCCACCCAGCTGCTTTTCAGACTGTCCAACCAACAGTCCATATGCCTGGCGCGGTGAACGCAGGCTTGATGCCAGAAAAGTTTGATGGAACGGGCTTCAAGACATGGCAACAGAAGATGTTCTTCTTCCTGACCACGTTAAAGCTTGAGAAGTATCTGAATGAGGACAAGCATGTGTTGTCGCCTCACAATACAGATGCATACCTCCTAGCCAGCGTTGAGGCTTGGACTCACGCAGACTTTCTGTGCAAAGGTTGGGTTCAAAGCCGCCTGATAGATCCACTGTACAAGTTGTATTACAAGATCAAGACCTCCAAGGAGCTCTGGACTGCTTTGGAGAAAAAGTACAAGTCTGAGGATGCAGGCTCGAAGAAGTTCGCAGTGGCGAAGTTTCTGGACTTCAAGATGGTAGACACTAAGCCCATCATGAAACAGGTCGAAGAGCTACAGCTCCTTACGCATGAGATCATTGCTGAAGGGATATCTATCTGTGAGACGTTCCAGGTGGCTGCATTCATTGAGAAACTCCCTCCAAGCTGGAAGGAGTTCAGGAGCTACCTGAAGCACAAGCGAAAGGCAATGACTATGGAAGACTTGATAGTCGGGCTGCGGATTGAATCAACCAACCGCAAAGCAGATGGAATTCAGCCTGTTGAACAGAAGGCTAATCTGGCTGAACACAAGGACAAGGACAAAGGGAAGAAACGAAAGTTCCAACCCCAAAGCTCCAACAACTTCAAGAAGCAACCAGCTAAAAAGTTCAGTGGGAAGTGCCACAAGTGTGGCAAAATGGGTCACAAGGCTGACGAGTGTCGAAGCAAGGCTGATTCGCGCAAGGACAAGGGGAAATCCCAAGTCAACATGACTGAAGGCAGGCTCTCGGATTTTGATCTGTGTGCTGTGACGTCTGAAGTCAACATGGTTGGAAGCAACCCAAGGGAATGGTGGTAGGATACAGGTGCTATCAGACATATCTCCTCTGACAAGGGATGCTTCACCACCAATCAGCAGAGCAAGAGCGACGAGCATCTGTTTATGGGGAACTCGTCCACGTCCAAGGTGGAAGGTTACGGGAAAGTGGTGTTGAAGCTGACTTCAGGAAAGGAGATGACTCTCACCAATGTCATGCATGTGCCAGACATAAGGAAGAATCTGATCTCCGGTACTCTGCTGAGCAAGAACGGATTCGCGACAAATTTCGTGTCTGGCAAGCTGGTTCTCTCAAAGAATGGGGTATTCTTGGGCAAGGGATATGTAAAGGATGGACTGATCAAAATGAATGTAATGACAGTCATCCCAAAAACTATTGTAACTGTTGTTTCAATGAATAAGACTAATCCTATTGCTTATGTTGTTGAGTCTTTTAATATTTGGCATGAACGATTAGGACATGTGAATAACAAGTCTATTCAAAGACTAATGAACATGAACTTGATTCCAAAATGCAAATCAAGTAAAGACAAATGTGAAGTGTGCGTACAGGCCAAACTCACAAAAACGTCATCCCCACATGTAGAGAGAACAACCGAACCTCTAGGTTTAATACACACAGATTTGTGTGATTTAAAATATGTGCAAACTAGAGGCGGTAAAAAGTATTTCTTAACCTTTATTGATGATTGTACAAAATACTGTTATGTATACTTGCTAAGAAGTAAGGATGAAGCCTTGGAAAAGTTTAAGGAATACAAGTTGGAAGTTGAAAACCAACTTAGTAAAACCATAAAAATAATCTGAAGTGATAGAGGAGGCGAGTATGATGAACCTTTCAACGCGTTCTGTAGAGAACACGGGATTATTCATCAAACAACTGCTCCCTACTCACCAGAATCTAACGGAGTTGCGGAACGAAAGAACCGAACTCTGAAAGAGATGATGAATGCAATGTTGCAGGAATCTGGGTTACCCCAGAACATGTGGGGGGAAGCGCTGCTTACCACTAATTATATCCTCAACAAGATACCGCATAAAGTTACTGGCAAGACGCCATACGAACTTTGGAAAGGTAAAGTACCTTCGTACAAATACCTCAAAGTGTGGGGGTGCCTAGCAAAAGTGGCAGTGCCACCTCCTAAAAAGGTCACGATTGGACCTAAGACCGTTGATTGTATTTTTATAGGATATGCACACAACAGTACTGCTTATCGGTTTCTGGTACATAAATCTGACATACCAGATATACATGTCAATACAATAATGGAATCAAGGAATGCGTCCTTCTTTGAAAATGTGTTTCCGTGCAAGGATAAAGAACATCCGAAACGAACTCGTGAACAAAGTGAAGCAGGCACTTCTGTAAATGAAACAGAAGATGAACCTAGACAAAGCAAAAGAGCAAGAAAGGAAACAGAAGATGAACCTAGACGAAGCAAAAGAGCTCGAAAGGAAAGAACCTTTGGGCATGAGTTCATCACGGCCTTTCTTTTGGAGAATGAGCCTAGAACTTTCAAAGAAGCTATATCTACACCTGATGCACCTTCATGGAAGGAAGCAGTTAAAAGCGAAATCGACTCCATTATGCAAAATCATACATGGGAGTTAGCTGATTTGCCACAAGGGTGCAACGCACTTGGGTGCAAATGGATTTTCAAAACCAAATTGAAAACCGATGGCTCAGTAGATAAGCACAAGGCGAGGCTTGTGGTGCAAGGATTCCGGCAAAAAGAGGGCCTGGATTTCTTTGACACTTATTCTCCAGTTACGAGAATAACTTCAATAAGAATGCTAATAGCAATAGCTGCATTACGAAACCTCGAAATCCATCAAATGGATGTGAAAATTGCCTTTCTAAACGGAGAATTAGAAGAGGAGATATATATGAAACAACCCGAGGGTTATGTTGTTCCTGGACAGGAACACAAGGTGTGCAGACTTGTCAAGTCTCTATATGGACTCAAACAAGCTCCAAAGCAGTGGCATGCAAAATTTGACAATGTCATGATGTCAAATGGCTTCAGCATCAATGAATGTGACAAATGCATCTACTTCAAAGACACTCCAAATGGTTACATTTTGTTGTGCATGTACGTAGATGACATGCTCATTATTGGAAGCAACAAAGACATGATCAACCGAACTAAGAACATGCTTAGTGGGAAGTTTGACATGAAAGACTTGGGATCAGCATATGTCATACTAGGGATCAAAATCACTAGACATTCTGAAGGAATTATCCTGTCTCAAGCTCATTATGCTAAAACAGTACTTGAACGATTCAAGAACTATTCAAGCGGGACTGCAAAGAGTCACGTGGATCCTCATCTCCACTTGACCAAGAACTTGGGGGATGCAGTATCACAATTGGAGTATGCGCGTGTGATTGGAAGTCTGATGTACTTGACCAATTGCACAAGACCTGACTTGGCGCACTCAGTCAATGTACTAAGTCGCTACACAAGTAATCCAGGACACAAACACTAGAAAGGGATAACTAGAGTATTAAATTACTTGCGTTATACTCAAAGTTATGGGCTGTACTATGGTAAATACCCAGCAGTTCTGGAAGGATACAGTGATGCGAACTGGATATCAGATTCCAGAAACTCAAAGTCCACAAGTGGATATGTGTTTACACTTGGTGGTGCAGTAGTATCATGGAAATCTTCCAAACAAACACTATTGGCCAGATCCACTATGGAGTCTGAGTTCATTGCTTTAGATAAAGCAGCAGAGGAAGCTGAATGGCTTCGGAATTTGTTGGAAGATATCCCGATGTGGGACAAACTAGTGCCAGCAGTGGGTGTACACTATGATAGTCAATCGGCTATAGCTCGGGCACTGAGTCGCTTGTACAATGGTAAGTCACGTCATATACGAAGACGACATAAAATCATTAGACAACTACTCTCGCATGGTATAATCTCAATAGATTATATCAAATCGGCTGACAACCTAGCGGATCCGTTTACTAAAGGTTTGTCACGAGATCAAGTTGTTAAATCATCAAGAGGAATGGGTTTAAAGCCTATGACTACAGAGGACGCTTGATGGCGAACCCTACCTATGTGACTGGAGATCCCAAAAAGTAGGTTCAAAGGGAAAACTAAATCAAGCCGAATCAAGATGAGCACTGGGAGACTGAAGTCTCCTCCTAGTTCCTAGGATGATGAACAGTGCTACCTGTATGAGTTAAGGTTAAGCTTGACTTTTAATGATTCCATAGCTTTGAAATAAAAGTGGGGTATGACAGGATATTCTTTATGGCAATCACCTTATGAGTGTGAAATGGGGCCGTTTCTAGGAGAATTAAGAAAGGCTAAATTCGTCAAGTTCACTCATGAATAACCAGGGATGTGCAAGGCCAAAATGAACACAACAAGAGAACCTAGTTCTGTGAGAAGATGAAAATATGTGATAGTTGTTGTCTCGGTTTACATCAAATCCCGGGTGGTTCAAGACATCATGTTCACTACCTGGTCGAGTAAATCCAATAGCTACTCACTATGGGTAGTTCAAGGCTGAAACACGCTACCAGCCCAGATGCAGTGATTTTTCGACTGTACTCTCAAAAGTCTTTCTGTTTCAACCAATGTTTAGAATCATTTCTATTCATGTGGGGGATTGTTGGAACTCATTTTTTGAATGTGGCGCCGGGCACTTTTCCGGGCACAATTCCGGTGGGCTCCGTCCATTGTTAACACCGGAAAGTGGAAGCATTGGCTTCCTCTACGCGAGCACATTCTCGTAGTGTACTCATACGACAAAAATGATTTCCGTTTGAATGAGAAATGGAGGCCCAAAGTAGCTTGCATGAAGTGCAAAACTTGGGAATATGTGAGGGCAAATTTCTTGTCCCATATTGGAAGTTTGGAGGTCGAAATACCACCATATATAATGGAGAAATGGACTCAAGGTTGTGGCCTTGGGTCATTACCCATTTTCAATGGGGAGAGGACCTAGCTCATCAAGCCCACACGCGCGCCGAGTCGAGTCGAGTCGGGTCGGGCGGGCGAGCGAGCCGTGCCGTGCTTGGGCTTAGGCTTGCCACCTATCCTTTTGGGCCAATCCGGAAGCCCATTAGTAGGATTCGACATTTGGGCTTTGAACTGGTAATGGAGAGATTTCGGGCTGCAGACCTAATCTTCCTCCATGATTAACGCCTCTTGTCTGTAACGTCCGAATCTAGTTCGTAACGTCCTCCTCCTGTTTCAATAACGTTCAAATCCTCCTCTTCAGACTTCCGAAGCTCTATTAAAGGGTGGTCTGCCTCTCATTCGAGAAAATACAATACAACACAACAATCCTCTTCTCCCTTCTCTGTTTTTCCGGAAAAAAAATTGAATATAAGTGTACTACACAGTAGTGGTTCGTAGCCTTCTGCAATTTTGGTTGCGCAAATCAGAAGTCGTCTTGCAGTTGTATCATGGGATTCGGAATGCTATCAAACCGTCGCAATACGGGGCGTTTTCAGAATTAAGGAGAGAGATTTCGTTCTCGACTCTGCATCGATCGTAGTTCGGTATAATTTCGTTTAATTACTGTGCGATTTCTACTTGCAGTTTATCTTTCAATATTGTGTTCCTACACAACGTACATGCAGCAAAGTATGTGTGTTTTTTAATCAAATTTAAGTTGTTAGTAAAAACAATAATAATTATAATTAATAATAACTTTGCTTGTTTAGATCTTGGAAAGATTTGGTAAGAAATTAGATTTTAAAATATTGAATTTAAAAATTAAAATAAAATAAAAAATAGATTTGATTACAAAATGACATATAGGATATGTGGGGTCAGAAGCATTCTTGTTGCTCGAAATTTAATAGATTTAATATATATATTAGATTAGTTTAAGTTAGTTAATTAGGTTAAGTTTAGGTTAAGTTTTGTTTTAATTATCGGAAGCAGTCGCACTTCTACGAGAATCTTGCGGGGGAGTTTATGGGTTACATACTTACATGTACTGAAGAATGTGTTTAATGTTCTAGCCTTATCAACTTGAACTATTGTGACACTGAGACTAAGTTTTCTTATGTCCCGCTTTTATTGAATAATTCATATATGTTAGATGGCTAGTGTAAATCTTATGAATATTTCTTTAATCATGTTTGGCTAAATTCCTAGTACAAGGGTTGGGGTGATCCCGATGATGTGTATATAGATATAATTATTTCTTTGCCTGAATTGAAATAATGTATGATTCGTTCCTATATGCTTTATGCCCATAATAGTTTATGCGAACTGAATCCTATTAGAATTTGAAACTAGGAGATGATAAGTTGATAACGTTAATAGGTAGTTAGATAGGGTTTGAGATGTAGAGATAATAACTTCTATTGGATTCCTATGAATTGAACCTAAGATATTATTATTGCGAGAGCATCTTAATTTCTCTTGTGGATGAATAACTATGATAGAAACCCTAAGTTCATATTGGATCTAGCAAGTTACGAGAGTGGATGTTAATTCAAATTAAACTTAGATTATAAGTGCTTAAAGGGTCTAGATCTTGATTTGCAAGTCGCGAGAGTCGATGTTAATTACATTTAGGCACATTTACTATCATCTGAAGGAAATTAGTAATTATCTTAGATGGTTACCTTCAAATAATTTGGACTAGATTCAGATAAAGTGTAATTTTATTTACTAAAACATTATTGCGGTGATCCTTAACCTTAGACACATTTATCACATTGATTTCTATCTTTTTTTATGTTATTATTTGTTATCCTAGTTATAGTTTTCCTAATTCCTTATCTTTACGGACTAGTTTACTACTCTAATTGAGTTTCAAATGATATTACATTGGTGTTTGTGGGATCGACACTTGACCACTAACCTCATACACTTGTGGATAGGTTTTAGCCACATCAATATTTGTTTATAACATTGAATGAACATTTCAATCATGATTCATATAAACACATACAATCATTTTTAAAAATAATTTAAGCTAACTCAATATTCATATATTAAGTGGATAATATACAATAAATCTAATAATAAAGGTTTACTAGCAAATATCAACATAACAAACAAGCAATGATTATACTATAATTCGTCGTTGCAATTTTCGCTATCATGACTTCCATACTTATTACATCTCTTGCATTTTCTAATACCCTTCTTCTTTTCATCAATAGCTTTCTCCTTCCCATCTCTTACCATCACCCTTGTTCTTCACATGTGCTAGAGGTTTAATGACAATAACATCGGGGATACTAATTTCAGCGTAAGACTCAACCATCACTACTATGATTGCTTCATCACTTTTGGCATCATCTGCGTCTCTTAAATAAGTTGATTTATTATGATCGATGTTTTCAACAGATTATTTAACTTGTCTTTGTCAACCTTCACAACTCCTATGCATGAATATATAACTGACCATTGTTCATTAAGCATAGATTGCTTCTCTTCAATTTGGACACTTTGGTCCCATATATCATTAGATGTGCTACTTTTCGTTGTCTTGGCAACACCTTTTCTCTACCTTTCAAGTATTAGACATTTAGGACTCTTTTTCAAGCCAATAGATTTCAAAGCCGTGAAAATACGACAACACGAGAGCCTAGTCTTCTAAACATCATACAAGTACAAAAATTGAATTTGTCATTCGACTAGTGCTTTACTTGAAAATAATCACTACAATGCTATTTCAGTGTGTAGTTCACATAGCCTTCACCTACACGTGTAGAGTGGGATCAAGTGTTTGTCACACCCATAGTTATCGTCATTACCATAGTTAAAAATACAAATATTAATGTATATAACCAAGTATATTTAATTACACGTAAAAAATTACTCATTACCAAGAGCATACATAGTCTCTTAATAGTGACACAACAAAATAAAAGCATGCAGCATATATTTCTTCTTGTACAACAACAAACATTTTCAAAGTATATACTCATAATGCATGGTGCTAACTTAATAGAGAACTCCTCAAAACATGAGCCCTTGTATCTGACAAATACCATTTCTCATCTGACCATGCCGTAGGGTTTCCATTGCATGCTCAAAGTGCATCAACAACTCAACCAAGATAATGTTCATGTTCGAATAACGCCTCAAAGAAACTATTTTTTGAATCATAAATCGATGTTGTGTGAATCAAACCACCAAACACGATATTTTTAAAATACACTACGTCCAATAATTTTTTAGATTCTACATATCACCAAACTAAGATCAATGTAGTCTTCAACCACAAATGATAGGTGGCACACTCCTTCACAACCTTGATGTTGTCGGTCTCGTCTTGAAGATGAGATCGTTCTTCCTTTGCCTCTTTTGTAGCTTTGAATCCTCACATTTTACCTCATGAACCATTAATCCAAGTAAATTTGAATCAATCAAACAAGGTACTCTATGTTCTATCCACTCAAAAGTAATCAAGAACAATCAAACTTAAAATAAGAAGACAAAAATAAGCACAAGTCATTTTGTGAATAAGAAACACGCAAACACCTAGCCAAGTCCTTATGTCTTCAAATCTCTATTTTTTATTGAATGAATTGAGAGTGCTTCAATAGATAAACTAGGGTTTCTAATGACTTGGAAAATAAGCTAACATAAAATCCTAAAGAACAATTAAATTATTAAAAGGACTACAAATATCCATACAAAAGAAACTTAGCATAACATTGTCGCGAATGGCTGTGCATGTAAAACGCACAACCATAATTGATTATTGGAACAAGGTGCACGACCTTATCCTTTGGTTGTGTATTTTTCTGGGAGCTTAATAATCGTCATTTTTTTATTATATTCCCGATGGAATTTCTATTCGATGTAAACGAGAGGGTAATAGATCTTTGAGTCAAATTTCCAACACTTCTTGAATGAACTTGATATCTTTTTTTATCCAACTTTATGGTCATTTTACCGAACACTATCCAGGTTTCGACGAGATCTTCAAAAATATGAAAAATCTCCATCTTGATCCTCTTCCTCGGTGGTCTTAGGCTTCGTCCTAGGCAGGCGTTAAGTGTCTTGTTTTGAATGTCATCAACAAATGATTTCCAATCCTACTCAAACTTAGACTTAGTAAGTTGGTCGTTCCAAACCAGTTTGGCCAAATTCTTTCTGAAAACTTTTGAATATATTTTCTTTACACTTAACGTTTTTTGAAACCTTTTTCATTATGTGCCACATACACAAACAATGTCTGGTGTGAGGAAATACCTGCTCCATAGTAAACTTCATTGCATAATATTTTTTGGTTTGTCAACATAATATTTGGACCATTTCCCATAGCTTTCTTGAAGTGCTTGAATAGCCATTTATGAGATTTTTCATCTTCCTTCATCACTAAACCACTACCAAAAGTCATGCATTTTTTATAGTTGTCAAGCCACGTGAATGGTGTGAATATTGTGAAGCAATTGGCGGTTCACACGTGACCAACTCTGGCTCGTCTCTCCCGGAGGCCTCTCTCCCCTTTCTCCGCCGGCTGTCTCCGGTCACACCAGACGCCGTCCGGTCCCGAGCTCCGACCTGAAAAAGAAGAGGGGTCCGAGGGTGATCCCGGGCTTGCCACTCCGACGCTCAAGGCAGTACTCAATTCGCAAAAAAGGGCAGTAAGGGTGGTGGAGTATGGAGCAGTATAGAGCTACAGTGGCGGAAAAAGTCTAGAGTACAGCGGTGCTACAGTGACAGAAAGAGTATAGAGTACGGTGGAGCTATAGTGGTAGAAAGAGCATAGAGTACGAGTTCGGTTTTTAGCTGATAGGGTGGGAGAGAGAGAGACCAACCAGAGAGAGGGTCGATAATCCTTTTCTCAGTTACAGTCTCCCTCTTATATACCTGAGGCCTAATGGCCGTTTGCGTCGCGTAGTTGGCCCAGGCCATGAGGGGGGTACTCGGACCGAGAAGCCGAGTGGGGCCGGGAAAAAGCCGGCATGATAGAGCGGGAAGGAGGGCCGCAGACGGTATAGCCGGGTGGAGCAAATATAGTGCTACTTGGGTCCTTGCCTCGAGTTGGGCCGTATTGCTAATTAGGCTTCTCCCCTGCTTGGACCGGCGCACTTGGGCCGGGCTAAATCCGGCTCCCACAAATACAACACAGTACCTGCATGAATGTATATACAAACGGCCATCAATATAGTCAATATTCAAAACTATTTAATTCAATATTCAATTAAAATTCAGTACTTATTCATCTTGTAAGTGGAGTCATATGAAACCACGTACATTGCCAAAAGCAACATATCTCTTACTTGAAATTAGGTAAGTCCAAAACAACCTTGTCAATTGTTGTGAACTATTTTCATCATACTAAAAGTAAAGATTAGTGCATTGTTCATTTTTGTTCAAGAACATGTTGATAACTATCTATACAACACCAACTCTAATATTTGAAAAAATTTGAAATCAATTTCCACTGCTCTCATGTTCCAGTATCCACGAACAATTGTTTTAGCAATTAATAATTGTTTATTGAACCCAAGTTTGGCTTTGCATAAATTTTGGTGGTCAATGTCCATTTTTCTACTACTTTTGAGGAAATGCATTGTTGCATTGGATATCATATCGTGATTGTGTTTCTCAATAAATTTATCAACAACATAAGCACCATTACTAGTAGCTTTTAGTGTCATTTTTGCTTCACATCCAGCTCTATTCAAAGTAGTTTTTCACTTACTTGTACTGTTAGCAACATTTTTTAAACCCACCCTTTTTTTTGGTTGAAAGACCTTTTTTTAAACCCACCCTAATGCAAAGGTAGTAATTTAAATTCAAAAAAGTTGAGTGTGGGAAATTTATGTGTCGTGCTTGATCGTACATTTAATACAACCGTGGTTGCATGCTCACGATCAAATAATTCTCCACGAGCAAGCTTATTAAACTTTCTCCCAGCTACTGGTGTCAAATCGTCGGAACAACGTGATATCTGAAGGGATTTAGATGCGTATAAGCGTAATTGCAGAAAACTATTTCCTTACATCTAACAAGGATCTCATGCATGAATTGATACGGATCAATTAGGAGTTAGAGTTACATACCGTTTGATGCGAATCTGAAACGTTCCTGCAAAATTTCAGCGGAGATCGAAAGCCCCAAGTGTGACTTCTCTTATTGGTCCACACGAGTCTGGAATCTGGATCGCCTTTGATCTCGTCTGCTAGAACGACGAACGAAGGACAAACGAACGTGGCTTGAACAAGGGAGGTACTACCGTGTACAGTAGTATGAGAATGATTCTCAAATCTCAATTGTGAACCCTTTTCACATGTACTGTGCGTGTGTATATATGGAGGAGGATTAACATATATTCACTTTATTTGTTTCCATAAACAATTAATTATGTAAGATACTATCTTATCATAATTAATGGATATAATATCATTATATTATTTCCATATATCTTCTAACAAGATACCTCCTTATCAAGTAATTAATAATGGTAACTTTTACCCATTAATAATAAAAGCCTATCTCTCAATTAAAGCCAATTGGCCGAAATCCATATCTCACATGGGCTTCCGGTTCGATTTGATCCAACCCAATAACTCTATGTGTGTGACCTCATAGGACCCGGTTATTATAGCCATGGGCCTAACCCGATTAAGCCCATTGATCGTAGTTGGCTTCTAGCAAAGCACTACGACCCCTAAAATTCCCGGATTGTAAATCTCCATTAATTGTCCTATTCCATATTTGGTAATTGCGCCTTGATTAAAGGACACAATTCCTTCAATCTCCCACTTGTCCTTGAAACAAGTGTGCAATGTCAGATTCATTTGTCACTTAGTGTCTTATTTGATGATATGGTGACATTCATATCTTTTATCAAATTATTTCTTGAACTCCGAGTTTGAACTGTCAAATAACGGATGATTACATATAATCCATCCGAGCATGGCCATGCATTTTTCAGTTCTCGCTCTTCAAGTGGCCGAGACACCATTCCTGTTCATGCATCACATTATACATGAAGCAGGAGGACTTCTCCAGTCTTGCATGACTATAGCTCTCACTCAACTTTTGGCAATCCCAATCACTGCCTTTATAACTGCCTGTTATGGTCAGCGTTTAACAGCGTCAAAGACATACCAATCATCAAGAGAAACCATATCATACTCATGTATGAGGAATCCACCAATTATGGTTCAGCTTAAAGATTCTTCAAGTCTTTTATGAAAACCTTTAAGGTAGGTCTGTCCCATACGTATCATCCATACATATCTATGTAATCGACTAGACATCTCAATGTCCCTATAGCCCATGAAACGTGGCGCTATCAGTCAACTTACAATGTGGTCTTTAACAGTAGTCATTTATGTCCAAGTTAATGACTAAGACCATAGACCTTAAGTAACTCATGACTTCAGTTCACTTAATGGGGTTTCATTCACCACAACACTTATGATGAGCCCATTTGCGAATCATGAATTATTTGGACATTTTATTCAATTCCAAGCAAAAATCAAATAAGAATGAATAATCATATATCATATAATCAAGCATAAAACATGTTTGTCATACATAAAGCAAAGTTCATAATGTAAGACAATACAATCTCAAATCCATTCTCCAATGTGTTTGAGTCCCTTGGCCCTAGTGTGACTATCATGCTTGGGCCTAGGCATGGGCTTGGTCAGTGGATCTGCAATGTTGTCGTCCGTGTGCACCTTGCACATCTTCACGTCACCCCTTTCAACGATGTGTCGAATGAGGTGGTACTTCCGCAGCACATGTCTGGATTTAGAGCTTGAGCTCGGTTCCTTAGCTTGGGCAATCGCGCCATTGTTGTCACAATAAACGTCAATTGCCTTTGATACACTAGGAACAACACCGAGCTCATCAAGGAACTGCCTAATCCAGACTGCCTCCTTCACCGCTTCAGAAGAGGCAATATACTCTGCCTCTGTTGTAGAATCTGCCACTGTGTCCTGCTTGGAGCTCTTCCAGCTCACAGCTCCCCCGTTCAGAATAAAGACATATCCTGACTGTGACTCATAGCCATCCCGATCTGTCTGGAAGCTTGCATCAGTGTAGCCTCGTGCGATCAACTCGTCATCACCCCCATATACCAAGAAATCATCCCTTGTTCTTCTTAAGTACTTCAGGATGTTCTTGGCTGCACACCAGTGTGCCTCTCCTGGACTCGATTGGTATCTGTTGCACATGCTGAGAGCAAATGCAACATCTGGGCGAGTACATATCATAGCATACATGATGGATCCTATAGCTGAGGCATAAGGGACCTTGCTCATCTTCTCTAGCTCAGCAGGTGTGCTCGGACACTGCTTCTTGCTGAGATGTATGCCATGCTGCATGGGTAGGAATCCCTTATTGGAATCCTGCATCTTGAACCTGTCAAGAATCTTATCTATATAAGTTCCTTGACTTAGTCCAATCAGCTTCTTAGATCTATCTCTATGGATCTTGATCCCCAATATGTACTCTGCTTTTCCTAGGTCTTTCATTGAAAAACATTTCTTCAGCCATCCCTTAACGGACTCTAGCATCGGAATGTCATTTCCAATGAGTAGTATGTCATCCACATACAAGACTAAGAAGACCACTTTACTCCCACTAAACTTCTTGTAAACACAAGGTTCTTCTTCACATCTAATGAAGTCAAACTCTTTGACAGCTTCATCAAAGCGAATATTCCAGCTCCGAGATGCTTGCTTAAGTCCATAGATAGACTTCTTAAGCTTGCATACTTTCTTAGCGCCTGCTGGATCCTCAAAACCCTCAAGTTGTGTCATGTACACATCCTCTTCTAAGTATCCATTTAGAAAAGCGGTTTTGACATCCATTTGCCAAATCTCATAATCATAATAAGCGGCAATGGCTAAGAGTATTCTGATGGATCTGATCATTACGATCGGTGCAAATGTTTCTTCATAGTCTTGACCATGAATCTGTTTAAAACCTTTGGCAACCAACCTTGCCTTGTAAACAGATACATTTCCATCATTGTCTGTTTTGAGTTTAAAAACCCATTTACATCCTATGGGCTTTACCCCATCTGGCAAATCTATCAAGTCTCATACTTGATTCTCAGACATGGAATCCATTTCAGAATGCATGGCTTGAAGCCATTTTTCAGATTCTAGTCCCGTCATTGCTTGCTTATAGGTTTCAAGCTCTCCGCTTTCTAAAAGCAGGATGTCAAGGCCTACATTCAAGACGAAATCATCATATCGCCTTGGTTGCATCCTCGGCCTGTTTGATCTACGTGTGGGTTCAACAACTGGAGCACTCTCCACAACTGTTTGTGGTTTCTCATTTGGTTCCTGAGGTACAGGTGTTGGTTCCTGGATTACTTCCTCTTGGGAATGTACTTCTCCAGGTACCAATATCTCCTCATCGACATCATCTATGTCGGCTTGTTGTTGGGTTTGTTGCTCATCTTGAACTTCTTCAAGATGAACATTTCTCCCACTTGACTTCTTGGAAATAAATTCTGTTTCCAAGAAGGCACTATCCCTTGCAACAAACACTTTGTGCTCAGTAGGATTGTAGAAGTAGTATCCCTTGGTTTCTTTGGGATATCCTATGAAAAAGCATTTATCTGACATGGGTGCAAGTTTATCTGACTGTAAACGTTTTACATAAGCTTCACATCCCCAGATCTTCATGAAGGACAAGCTTGGAAATCTTCCTGTCCATATCTCATATGGTGTCTTATCTACAGTCCTAGACGGAGTTCTGTTTAGTGTGAATGCAGCGGTTGTGAGGGCGTATCCCCAGAAGGATGTTGGAAGACTAGCAAAACTCATCATTGACCTGACCATGTCCAACAAGGTCCTGTTTCTCCTTTCAGACACACCATTTAGTTGAGGTGTACCTGGTGGGGTCAGTTGTGTGACTATCCCATAACGTCTTAAATGATGATCGAACTCCTGGCTTAGATATTCACCACCACGATCAGATCGAAGGGCTTTAATCTTCTTGCCAGTCTGAGTTTCTACTTCATTTTGAAACTCCTTGAACTTTTCAAAAGATTCAGATTTATGACTCATTAAGTAAATATACCCATATCTACTCAAATCATCAGTAAACGTTATGAAGTATTTATAGCCTCCTCTAGCTTCTGTGCTCATTGGTCCACATACATCTGTATGTATTAGCGCCAATAGCTCAGTAGCTCTTTCACTTTTCTCGGTGAAAGGTGACATTGTCATCTTGCCCATTAGGCATGATTCACATGTTTCAAATGATTCACAATCAATTGATTTCAGAATTCCATCTTTATGGAGTTTCTTCATGCGGTTCAAGCCAATGTGACCTAAGCGACAATGCCACAAATAGGCTTCACTCATGTCATTCGTCTTTTGCTTCTTTGTATCAATGTTATAGATTTCGGATTTAAGTTCAACCACATAGAGTCCATTACTCAAGGGTGCTCGGGCATAGAAAATATCATTCTTATAAATAGAAAAGCAATTGTTCTTAACAATAAAATCATAGCCCTCAGAATCCAAAACCGAAAACGAAACAAGGTTCTTAGAAATTTCAGGAACGTAATAACAGTTATTAAGTTCTAAAATCAAACCAGAAGGTAAAATTAAGTCATAGACTCCTACAGCAAGTGCAGCAACAGTTGCCTTGTTTGCAATACGTAGTTCTATCTCTCCCTTCTCCACTTGCCTCCTACTTCTTAGCCCCTGCACATTCGAAGTAATGTGAGCACAATATCCGATATCTAATACCCAAGTAGTGGCAGTGGTTGTTAAGATTTCAACAACATTAACACCTGAAGTGGGATTCACAGTCCCATTCTTCTTGTCTTTCAGAACGTCCTTACGTCCTTCGGATCTGAGAACAATTCTCAAGTTCCTTTTCCAATCGATATTGTTTGTACCATTGAGCTTGTTTTTGTCAACAATTGACCGCATGGTGAATTTCAAATCGCTATTAGACATGATTGCTACAAAAGGAAGTAACATGCAGATAAGTTTATGCTTGACATGCAAAAGCTTAAATTTTAAACATGCTTCAAAAAGTAAGCAAATGCACATTTTATTCAAACAAGTTTGTCCCCAGTGAATAAAATGATTCCAAGATCCTATTTCAGATAAGACCTTAGCGTACTTTGGCACTGCCCTAAGTCTCATGTGATCTAGGTAAGTAACATTTACTAATTATAACTCTTTATAATTCTTGGTTGATGGACCACATCCCATGTGGACTCATCCTTATGCCTCAAGATCCAAAACTTTGTCTTTTAGTCTCTTGTTGAGTATAACCATATCAAGGTTTATGAATCCCTTATATAGATCCACCCTCACTATCCCAAGGTCAAAGAAGAACACTTTGCTTTGGCAAAACCTATTCAACTTATTCCTAGGGCATCATGGGTTATGACATGGGAAGGCGTTATCTCAATATTCTTTTAGGGACTTAAGCATGCAATGGTTGTCTATTTACTAGTGAACAAAATAGCATAAGTAAACAATCATGCAAAGCTTAAAATAATATGGCATTCAAAATACAACAATTAAATGTGATCCTAGTATGACCCCTAAAAACCAAAATTAAAGATCTAATCTTCATGGGTCTTGTTCCTCTTGGATCTCCATCCCTGGTACCCTTCATGGATCTTCATCCTTGGTCTTCTTAGGATCTCTCTTCTTGTATTACATATTTTTCTAAATAATCTAATTGCTGAAAATTAAATTACAAAAATACATAACGATGCGCAGATCGTATACAAGAAAACATAACGATACGCAGATCGTATTTTCTATCCTAAAGTGGGCCATACTAGTCACCTCATGCAAGCAATAATATCATAATATTATACAACATGCTTGCAATAATAATATCAAATATTATCACAATATTAATCTAATTAATAACAGGATGCAATTTAACTAATTTTAAATAAAATATTATTAAATTAAATAAATCATCTCATGAGATAAATAATTCAATATCAAATTCTTAATTCAAATTCAAATTAATATATAGAATTAATCATAATTAATCATTAAAATGCATTATTGGATAAGATATGCATAAACAAGATAAGATATCAAATATCCTTATCTTAATAAAGTGGGAATCTATCCTAATAACTTTTAGGAAATTATATTGTAGATAATATCAAATATTATCCAATTAGGCAAATAAGATCTTATCTTATTCTTTTTAGGAAAATATCCTAAAATCCAAAATCTACCCAATCTGATCGAGTCGCGTCCGAGTCAAACCCGGATTGACCCATACCCAACGTACCACGCAGTCCCTGCGGGCCGACCCGGGTCCGACCCGAACCAGCCACCGCAGGACCATGACCGAACAATTCAAGGCCGAACAATTCGCAAAATCATATCATATAAAAATTCGTTAACAATTCAAGAAAATCGTGAGCCAAATAATTCGTTCACTTTTAAAAACAGCCACTGAACATTATATGATAATTAATTAACTAATCAAGGCAGCCACCGAATATCATGGCATAATACCATCTTATGAAATCATCCACTCAGCCACCGAACAATTCGTACTTTCGTAGACCACAGAACTTGACTAATTCAACTAATGAACAATTTCATTAAAAATTCACCGAACCATTCGGATATAGGTAATCGTGTCACCGAAAATTTTCATACAAATTCAGAATTTAATGAAAACAAATTTTGGGTAGTTGATTCGTCTTGTGAAAATCAAAATTTTCATCTAATGATTTAAACATGCTAAAAATCATATTTCTTGCATAATTAAATCATATGAATCAAGTATGGGTACATCAATTTTACATGCATATTTATTCATAAAGTTCTACAACTTTATTAATCCAATCAATCAAAATCATAATTTTAATCATGCAAATTAACCTATATATCAATTTACCACTTAATTTGAATCAAGACATGCATCAAAATTAACTCTTTAATTTTTGATCCTATCAATTTATGCAAGAGGCTCTGATACCACTGAAGGGATTTAGATGCGTATAAGCGTAATTGCAGGAAACTATTTCCTTACATCTAACAAGGATCTCATGCATGAATTGATACGGATCAATTAGGAGTTAGAGTTACATACCGTTTTATACGAATCTGAAACGTTCCTGCAGAATTTCAGCGGAGATCAAAAGCTCCAAATGTGACTTCTCTAATTGGTCCACACGGGTCTGAAATCTGAATCGCCTTTGATCTCGTCTGCTAGAACGACGAACGAAGGACAAACGAACGTGGCTTGAACAAGGGAGGTACTGCCGTGTACAGTAGTATGAGAATGATTCTCAAATCTCAATTGTGAACCCTTTTCACATGCACTGTGCGTGTGTATATATGGAGGAAGATTAACATATATTCACTTTATTTGTTTCCATAAACAATTAATTATGTAAGATACTATCTTATCATAATTAATGGATATAATATCATTATATTATTTTCATATATCTTCTAACAAGATACTTTATTATCAAGTAATTAATAATGGTAACTTTTATCCATTAATAATAAAAGCCTATCTCCCAATTAAAGTCAATGGGCCGAAATCCATATCCCACATGGGCTTACGGTTCGATTTGATCCAGCCCAATAACTCTATGTGTGTGACCTCATAGGACCCAGTTATTATAGCCATGGGCCTAACCCGATTAAGCCCATTGATCGTAGTTGGCTTCTAGCAAAGCACTACGACCCCTAAAATTCTCGGATTGTAAATCTCCATTAATTGTCATATTCCATATTTGGTAATTGCGCCTTGATTAAAGGACACAATTCCTTCAATATCCAAATTGGGTATTTTCATCATCTAGATCAACAATTCATTATGTAGCATACAAGAATTCTTAATCTTCCTCTTTTGATTTTCATACTTCAATAACATCCTCCAAATCTTATGAAATAATACGGACAATGTAATCATAACTGTGCCTAATCCTCATATTTCAAGTTAAAATATTCATGTTAGCACATGTACATACTCATTTTTTATTCGTATTCATTTTATTTAATGTAAACACACATGAATATTTAATGACACGTACAAATATATTCATATTTCTTACTTGATATAATCATTGAGATAGTAAACAATATGATATTATTTTGGGAGACGTATAATTCTATAATTAAATATATTCACACTTATATAAGACGATATTCTTAGTTAAAAATAAGTGTATTCATTTATTTTTTATTAAATTACAAACACCTGAAATCATAGTAAATGAACATATATAGTCATTTACCAATATTAAATAAATAACATGAACAAAAATTTTAGTAATCGTAATTCACGAACCATTATTCATGAACAAAAGCTCTAAACTTGACATTATAATATATGAGTGCGGTTCCGGTGCGGAGCACTCTTCCCGTGCGGATGTGCGGACATGCACTATAGGGCCTTATTTGTGCACTTTAGAGCCTTATTTGTGTACTTTTACAAAAAAATTGAAAAATGCTTGGAAAATAATTTGTAAAAGAATTTTTTTTAAAAAAAAATGCACAAATAAGACATTAAAGTGCACAAATAAGGCCCTAAAGTGCATGCTCCGCACGTCCGCACGGAAAGAGTGCTCCGCATATGATCCAAACTCTATAATATACAGTACTTTAATAATTGATGAAGGATTGTGAATCACAATTACCTAATGAAAGAATAGAGATTTAAGTAATTAAAACTCCATCTTTTGATTATAAACAGTAGAAAACATCTTGTTCCATATTGATGGAGTTTCGAATTTAATACCCGTAGTATGAAGTTGGACGGTTTTGGTTGTTGTTGTTGATGGACGAATTGGCACAAAATAATTTGATGCAGATAAAGATGAAATCGAAAAGGAAATTTATATTTTAGGTTAACATATTTTGCACATTCTCTCTCATAAGATTATATCCAGTTTTTTTATTAAAATTTTTAAGTAACAACAACCTTCCTAGTAACTTACTATATCTTATTCTTAATTCAATGACACGACCAATCAAGCCGTCCATTTACTTCTATCTGACGTTCCATATATATCCATTCCTTCTACCATAATAGTCGTTCTAGCTTAATTAACCTGATTGAGGATCCTGTACAACAAGCCCTTATCGTACAATGTGCGAAGCGATATCGGTCGTCGATTTTTATTTTTTTTGGTCAACATTTTGTTTTTCGTCCTCTGATCATTCTGGAATAACCTATATAGAAGGTTCACAAATAAGCTCTTAACGTTCATTTATTTGTGCACTGAAGTTCACAAATAAGCTCTAAATGTGCAAAGACATGTGTTTGAACATGAACATGTTATATGTAAACCTTACGGCATAGAATAATGAACATTTAGTACTTATATGTGAACGTCAATAATTGTCTATTCCAGAACGATCAGAGATGGAAAAAAAAATCTTAACGTTCCCTGATCATTCTGAAATAACCTATATAGAAGGTTTACAAATAAGCTCTTAACGTTTATTTATTTGTGCACTGAAGTTCACAAATAAGCTCTAAATGCACAAAGACATGTGTTTGAACATGAACATGTTATATGTGAACCCTATCGCATAGAAAAATGAACATGTAGTACTTACATGTGAACGTCTATAATCGTCTATTCCAAAACGATCAGAGACGAAAAATATATATTAAAAAAAAAAAGTTGTTGACCGGAAAAAAAAAAATCACCGTATTTACGGTTATGCCACCACATCACTATTCACTCTTTTTCACCTCTTTTAATCTCATCCCTCTATCTCATTGATTCAATGGCCCATAATATTTCTCATGTTATACAATAAGGACCAAATATATGTGAATCTCCCTCTAATTAACCCACCTCTATATTCTGAAATTAACAATCTTGTCTTTTAGCAGCACCACATGGCATAGAGGAAAAAAAACATTCATGAATTGCTTCACTTTCACTTAGTGGCATCCAGGATGAAGATCAAAGACTACGCATGTCAAACTAGACTTTTAGTCCTTAATTGAATCATCAATATAGTATGTATATATAGGGTTGTTCGGGAGCAAATGGTGGGTTAGTTGCGAACATGCGGACAAATATTGGCCATCGAGATCCCAAAAAAAACAACCCAGATTGATTTTTCATTAAAAACCAAAAAAAGGTCACGGTCGAATTCTATCTGTATGATTCGCGGTTAAATTTGTTAGGCACACTTAAACTTTTGTCCACCACGTTCTAGCAATATGTACACCATGTCAGAGTATGTTGAAATGTGCACCTAAATTATATTGAATTGTGCACTGGTATTTTATTTAAAGTATGTGCATCGTTGTGTAAGATTATGCGTTTTTGTGAAAGGGTATGGGTTGTGATTGAATTTTCATTAAAACGATCATGTGATTAGCACATGGTTCATTCAATATACTATTTTCATATACAAATAGAAGTTAAAAACACACGAGATATTGTAATTTTAAAATAAGCACCAAATATGTAAGAGTTTAAGGGCACAAACATATGAAATGTGGTGCACATAATAATATAAATGTGGTACACATAATGACATACATGTTATGCGTAAACACGTGGAAATGTAATGCATAAACACATTAAATGTGATGCACGAACACATAAAGTGTGGTACACATAATAACATAGTTGTTATGAACAAACACATAAAATTGTGATGCACAAACATAGAAAAATATGATGCACAAATACATAAAAATGTGGTACACAAATACATCAAATGTGGATCATATAATAACATATTTGTTATGCACAAACATAGAAAAATGTGATGCATAAACATAGAAAAATGTGATGCACAAATTCATAAAATGTGATGCACAAACACATAAAATGTGGTGCACATAATAACATAGTTGTTATGCATAAATACGTGGAATATTAAATGTGATGCACGGTGTATATAATAACATAGTTGCTATGCACAAACATAAAAAAATGTGATTTACAAATACATGAAATATGGTACACAAAAAACATGATATGTAGCGCACAAACACATAAAATGTGGTGCACACAGTAACATAGTTGCTACGCACAAACACATGAAAATGTGATGCACAAACATAAAAAAGTGTGATGTACATATACATGAAATATGGTGCACAAACACATTAAATGTGGTGCACATAATAACATAGTTGTTATGCACAAACATAGAAAAATGTGTTGCACAAACATAAAAACATGTGATGCACAAATACATAAATTGTGGGGCACAAACACATATCATGTGGTACATATGATAATATAGATGTTATGTACAAGCACATGAAAATATTGATGCACAAACACATGAAAATGGGATGCACAAATACATGAAGTGTGGTGCACAAAATCATTATGTTGTGCGCATAATAACATAGATGTTATAAACAAACACAATAAATGTCATGCACACTTTATATTACAACAAAAGCGCATACTTAAAATATTATGATGCACAAACACATGAAAATGTAATCCACGAACACGTGGAATGTGATGCACAAAACATATCAAATGTGATGCACAAAATAAATCAAATGTGATTCACATTTACATAAAATGCTACGGCGTGCAAATATATAAGTCTTTGATGCATAAATACATGAAATATAGTGCGAATAATAACATAATTGTTATCCGCAAAAGGGTACATTAGAATATCATACACATTTTATATTATAACAAAATCACACACATAGAATATTGTGATAAATAAATACATGAAAATGGAATACACAAACGTGTGAAATACAATGCACAAACACAAGAAATATGGTGCACAAACACTAGAATAAGTTATGCACATTTTATGAATAACGCTATAACATACACATAGATAAATCTTTGATGCACAAATATGCTTAATGTAATGCACCATCGACCTATAATTCTCAATTTGATTCACTCTCATCTTCATTGGAATGTAAGAATTCAAAAACTTATCTATTTCTCCAAGTAAGGACTCAAAAAACTTTGGCGTACAATCTATTATAACTCTAGTGCACATTCTTTTTAAATTTTGGTGCACATTTTAGTATATCTCTGGTGCACAAAGGTTTTAAGCATGTCATCGGATTTTATTCGAAAGAAACGCGAATTATACGGGAAAAATACGGTCGTGTCATTTTTTTCCTTTTAATGAAAGACAGATCTGGAACTTTGATTTATTAAAATCTGACGGTCGTGACTTGTTCGCACGTCCACGCTTAATGAACCGTTTGCACCTCACACATTCTCTCTCTATATATATGTACAAATATATATGGGGTTTCAAGTGTTATGACTCTTATTGTGTAAAATGAGGACAAATATGGGCCACTAGATCAAGGGAAAGGGAGGGCTAAGGTCGAAAGGCGTATAAGTGGCACAGTGGTATTTTCGTAATTATCGAGTTTTGTTTCTTTTTCTTTTTTTTCTTTTCTTAGAGCCCAATTTTTTTTTGGAAACTGGTAAATTTGTATTTCCAAAATGCTTAAAGGCAAGCTACCATTTACAAAGAGGCTCCAACTACCAAGCTAGCAGCTTAGTGGGTTGAGTGAGGTACAAATGTAATCAACTTGTCAACAGACAAACAAGTTAAGACAAGAGCACAAAGCAAGCCACTACATAAACAAAAGAGAATTCAACAGAACTCAAGTGATATCTAACGTAGCGAACCACCTGCAAATAAGGGCTTTTCTTGTATCAAACACAACCAGGGATCTTGCTTTGATGTTGGCTAGACAAAGGCCAGAACATTCCTGAGAAGAGATGCATCTTCTCTCAAAAATCTTGATGTTGCGGGCGTGCCAAATATAGTAAACGACATAAGTAAAAGATAATATCTGAAGCCGAAATATAAAGCTCTTTTTGCATCTACTGATGCTTAACATATGGAGCCAAGAGTGGATGTTATCAGGAAAAATAGACATACATTTCCAAGACATAATCCTATTCAGAACCCACATAGAGTAGGTACAACGAAACCACTTGTGAGTGGTTGTCTCATCATGAGCTTGACAAAGCGGGCAGATAGGGTTTTGAATCAATCCAAATCGGGCGAGTCTTGCACAAGTAGGGGGCGGTTGTGGCCTGCATGTCATGTGATAAATGAGCACCGAGGAATGTTCGTTGGGAGCCAGATCGACTTACTCCATGGAACTTCACTTCCACGATTCTTGAGCTTGTCATAAAGGAGTTTGACAGACGCATGTACCTAAGTTCGTAAACATTATACTACATGTTCACAAACTTTATACTAGAGGTTCACAAACGTTACACTACAAGTTTACAAACTAAATTTATACTAAGGTTCACAAACGTATACTTAGGTTCACAATGTGTTATTAAAATGCATGTTTACTTCTTTATTGAATATGAACCTCTAATATATTGTAACACCCCCAAAACTTAACCCTTTTGGAAATGTATTACCGCAAGTGACCCCAGTGTTCCTTACCGAGATCACCCAAGGCTTTACCATTTAAATACAATTTATGAAATACAAATGATACATAATGATCAAAGCATTCAATTCCAAAACATAACATTGTCAAAGAAACATGAGTTACGGGATTACAACCCAATCCCGAATAGGCTAACACAGAGTTTAAACCAAATACAACGGAAGTCTTATAAAGTAGGGTACAACAGAAGTCTTACAAAACACATTACAACCAAAGTCATTGCCCAAAAGATCTCAACCTGATTAACGAAATAACTAAAACATTCGAAAACCACCGTCGACTCCATAGTCCTTCTATTCTTCTGAGCTACTTTCTATCTGATGTGCCGAATCGAACTGATGACACCAGCCCACATGCGGAGAACAAAGTTCGTGGGTTAGTCTACTTGAATAGACTAGCAAGGGTACAAAGCAGAAGGTTCGATGTAGTTGTATTAGGTTCGACTTATCGTTTCTCGAATGATAACCGATAATGATAATCAACCTTCATACTTCTACAGAATAATAACAAGAGGTATGCACAAGAGAAGACTCCAACGGAAGTGAGTCTTAAGGAATTATGACAAATCTGGAAAGTTTAAAGAATCATACAACAATGGTTTAAAAGCTGACTGAGATGCTTCGGTTCACGACCAACCTCACCGCATACAGCGAATCCAGATTGGAAAGAGAACGTACTATGATCAAAGTCGAGACGAGTTTTCCTAGCTGCACTATAACTTAGCTGCACTACTCGCCGAAGGTTTATTAATTATGTGCGTCGAGTAGCACTTATCTGATTTATATTTAAAAACACACATCACGTTATTAGACTTTTACATGTGTACCCCACCATTAAGACGACACATCTTAGTATACGTTTCGTCGAGAGTGACGCACACCGGAAGGTTTGTGACACCAGCTAAGTGTCCTGCCTCTACACACTTGTGAAAGAGACCGGTCATGACCTTAAAATGGTATTGGATGGGTACGAGCCACCCCTCTACCTGATTATAAAGAAACGACTGGACAGAGTCCGAGTAACATTCCTATCTAACAGTGCTAACTAAACAATTCCAGCACAACAATAGTTCGGATAAATCCACATAAATGCCCGTAAGGCGATCATAAATAATAGCGTTGTTCTAACATATATACAACCTATTATATGATTTTCCAAAACAGTTTATAAAATCATTTCCAGACAAACACAATAATCGTTCCAAATTAATTACTCAATTGAAATAACTGATAATTAATGTAAGTATGGAACAATGAGCAAGAGCGAACCGCCACTCGCCTTAATCCGCATAATAGAAACAAGACTAACGATGACGGGGTTCCGGGCTCGACACGGGTATAGCTCCGACAGCACAACAACCTTCGAGTTGACCCATAAGAGAAACCCTAAGTTAGATCCGACATAACAACAGTACGAATCTAAAGACGACAAAAGAAATCGAAAGGAAACGACGCCACAACGACGACCACCAAGACCAAGCCAACAAAGGGGCTTCTGGCCACTGGCGGCGGTCGTCGTGTTCATCACGGCGGGCGCCACCACAAACACGGCGGTCGCCGTGAAGAACGGCGGACAACAGAACGGCGAGAAAACTCACCAACACACACACGAGGGTCACTCCTTTGGCCTGGCTTTGGGTTCAGACCTCCACTAAGCTTCCAAAGGAACCTCTAGGCTACTGGAAAACACACCAAACGACCTCCGGCGAAAGCTCCAGAATCCGGCGAGGCAACAACTCCGGCGAGGTAGGAATTTGGGAGAGATTTGAGCTGAGAATGAGCTCCAATCTGACCCCCAAGCACTCCCTTTTATAGCCAAATGCCAAGGGAACACCATCATTGCTTACAACGAGGCGGAGCAGGCCTAATTCGGCGCGTCAGAGGCTCGCCGGCGACCATCGGGTTTTACCCGCTAGCTAGGTCACGGCGGGCGCCGTAATTTACCTGGGTCGCCGCCTTGCAAAATGGCCTATGGCGGGCGAAATGCGGCGGGCGCCGCACTGCGCGGCGGTCGCCGCCCTTAGGCCTGGCATCCCAGCTAGGAGAAGACCATGGCAGCCTCCTCGAGCCTTGCGACGGCGGGCGCTGCTAACCCACGACGGGCGCCGCCCTTGGCTTGGCCGCTTCCTTGGTTCTCGGACGAAAACAACATTACCCCGGGATAAAATTTATCGTACGCGAACGAGTATTAAAATCCAAAGTACGTCGTCTGTATTTTATTTCACTGATAAAAAATATTATAGATACAGAGCACATTACAGAATGTCTCCAACTTTCTGAATTAAATCCGACGTACACAACGGGCACCCGGGAAAAATCCAAAATTCCCAAAATAACCTTACAAAAAATACGGGGTATCACATATATTAAGTTAGAACCTTTGGTATAGTACATATGAACCCTTAGTTTAATACATATGAACCTCTATTGTACTAACTGTGAACCTCAAACAAAGTTTATAGTTATTAATCATGCAACTTTTTACGTTTATATGCACGTATCAAATGTGAACCTTTAGTATATTAAATATGAACTTTGAGTAACTAAATATGAACCTTGGTTTGGTAATTCATATATAAAACTTTGAGCACGTTTATGTTTGAGCACATTTTTCATTGATCGATGGGGTTCATATGTTACATGTACAATGTTCATGTAAAGTCATATAAGGTTCATATTTATCATTCTAAAAACTACATCTTATTTTCTATATTGTGCACCATAAAAATAAACTAGAGTTCATATATTATCATCTACGATTCATATTTAATAGCATCAAGGTTCATATCATAGAATAGGGATGTTTAAAGACCAATCCGTAATTAATTTGGACAAAAAATAGAAAAAATAGTGAAAACTTTAAGAGAAATTCTGCGTGGTAGCCACGAGGTATTGTGAATTCCATGTGGTGCCCAAAGTTTTTAACAAATCTGTGTGGTAACCACGGGGTTTCACAAATTTCATCTGATACCCTCAAACATTATAAAAAGCAAAAAAAACATTACAAGTTATCTATATACTAAATATAATTTAATAAAATTATAAATATTTTCGTGGCATTTAAAAAAACACCTCATCTTTATTTATTATAAGAAAACCAAATTTTATATTTTTTGTAAGGAAATATTAAAATTCTACTCTGATTTGCATATTCTTCATTACACCATAAGTTTTTAATTTTTAAATAATTAATATAATTTATTTATTTATATAAAAATTAAAAATACGCCCTTATTTAAATATCTTTTTCAATAATACCGTTTTTCAACAATCAAAAGTACATGGTATTTTGATTAAATCCTTTTTTTCTTTCAATGGAATTTTCGCGTGGTACCCTTGAGTTTTTGTAATTTTCGCAAAATACCCGAAGGTTTGAATAATTTTGCATGGTACCCCTAAGGTTTTGACAAATTTTGCCAAATACCCTTAACGTCAAAAAACGTAAAATTTTGGGATTCAACCGTTAACTCCTAAAAAAATTATATATTAAATTACAATATGAAAAATCAAGGTCTATTTGGATCATATTTTATTTATAATTTTAACATGGAATTTAGTATAAATTTATTTAATTTTGCATTATAATATAATAAAATATATCGAAATATGCAATTTAAACAAATCCTAAATTACTTATATCATCCCCTTTTCAAATATAACTGTATCACAAATAATTAAGTCGAGATGAATGTGTACAAACCTATTCAGAAATCAAAATATCTAAGAATAAATATGAACGAAAAATCATCCTAACTACAAGTAAATTATGTATTTTGTTTTATATAAATCTAAACGGTGGAAGGGACATGTGTTTTTATTTTTTCAAAGAATTTTATCAAATTTGGTGGTCTTATGCTTACTTTTATATATATAAATAATCTTTTACTTTTCGTTTCTTTTTTAGGAGTTAATGGTGAATCCCAAAATTTAACGTTTTTTGACGCCAAGGGTATTTGGCGAAATTTGTCAAAACCTCAGGGGTACCATGCGAAATTGTTCAAACCTTTGGGTATTTCGCGAAAATTGTAAAAATTCAAGGGTACCATGCGAGAATTCCGTTCTTTCAAAAAAAAATTGAAATTTGGGATTTTTGTAAAAGTAACTCAATAACGTGTTAGGGGAGAATAAAAAACTTCATAAAATATTTGTTTGTTTAAAATATATAATGTTAGGTGATTTTTTAAATAATAATAATTATGATGTCATAAAATGTGTAAATAAGAGAAGGTTTCTTAAATTTTCCTATAAAAAAAATTTTAATTTTTTTGTTGTTTTATAAAAGATAAAGATTAGGTGTTTGCTTAAATACCACAAAGATATGATGTTTTAATTAAATTAAGTTTAAAATATGGGTAATTTGTAATTATTTTTTGATTTTTATAATGTTTGAGGGCACTGCGAGGAATTTATGAAACCTCAAGGTTACAACGCGAACATTTTCAAACCATTGGGTACCACACGGAATTTGAAATACCTTGTGGATACTATGCGGAATTTCCCAACCATTAGTTATTTTGGACGATAAAAAAATATAAATTATGTGCTTAATATTGTAATTATTGAACATTCATGTGTGTTTGAGTAACTAAAGCTACGGAGAAAGCAAAATGGAAAAAAGAGGTCGTGCACGATCCTCTTGAGTCTTGAACTCGTGATCTCTTCCTTGCCCTCACATCCTAGTCTTCCATTGCCCCAAAATCTATATATAACAATAAAAAGTTGGGTACAAAGAGCATTTATTGCTAAAAAGTTGGATACAAAGACCATTTATTGCTCATATAAAATTTATGGAAATAAACTTATTTTTCTTGTTTACATGTAATTGATAAGAACATTACTCTCTTAGCTCAATGGTTGAAGTAAATGATCTATATTGAAAGGTTTGAGGTTCAAATATCAAGGTGAACATCATGCCCAATATTTTTTAATTGATCATTTATACATATTAATTTCATAAAATCATTTTTAAGTTATAATCATCTATCTATCTATATATATATATATATATATATATATAAATTGTGTGCAAAAGATCAGAAAACATTTATTGCACATGTTTAGTTCACGATATTAGTCTTATTTATTTGGCTATATTTCATTTAAGCTCACTATTATATTCTTAACTTAATGGTTAAAATGATTGTTTATGTGCTAAAATTAAGGTTGATGTTCAAATCTTATGGAGATCATTTTGGCCAATACAACTTTTTTATCTTCAATTTTAATCACATTTATATTATTAGTGTCATATATATTTTAGACTATCTTTATGTCTATGTCATAATTTTGGTTTAGTAATTTAAATATGAATTGCACATTATGAGCATTTGAATCTTGCTAAAATTGCTTTAAGAATTTATTATTAGTTTATGACTTTTCCACTCCGCGGACTATGCACCTTTTTTATAGCTTATTAGAATTTGAACAATATCAATTTCGGAATGATCTAATCATTTATTAACAACATTATTATCCTTATAAATGCATTAAATTTTCACAAAAAATAATAAGAAGGCAGTTGAAAAAAATGTAACCGCAATAGGCCTTGAATATTTGAAATCAATGGGATTTGACCATTATTATATCAAAATAATGAATTCAAAGTAAAAGAGATTATATGTTAGTTATCTTTTTTTATCGTGGAAAATCCTTCAAGATACCCTATTGCATTACTCTTTGAAATCGACAATATAAATAGAGTAGTTTGCAAATTTTAGTGTGGGCAAGTGGGAAGCTCACGGAAAATTACTTAGGTATGTAAAAATGCCATTTTTCGTTATGTAAAAATGCATTTTTCCTTTTTCTAACATTTCTCCTAAAATATTTGATCTATTATCTGAAGCAAATATCTTCCTTCAATATACATTAGTCTGGCATGGAGTTAGATAATATAATGTCCTATTTAAATTATTTCTTTTTCAAATGTATTTGATTTTTTTCCATCATATATACTTGTATAAAAAATATATAAGCAAAAATCATATTTTTTTTATAGTACATAGGGTGAATATATATTTACAAATCCTGGAGAAAATAGTTAGAAATATGATGGAGCTAAACTTTAGAATTGAGTTTAAAAAATGTCCAATTCATCCAAGAAGATGGGGATAATTGGTTCATATAGGGCATCATGAGTTTTGATACAATTAATTTTGGTAGTTAACTTTAGAGGTAAATAACATATAATTTTATTTATATTTCCCTTTACATATTTTTGAATGAAATAATATTATATATCTATAATGAGTTAAGAGATATCTTGAAAGCTTAATCAACTAAAATTCTTTTGTTTACAAAGTTTTCTAATACTGTATTAATCCATGTGGTAAAAATTTTAAATTCATAGAGGAAACTATATTTGACAACTTTATTATTCTATATAGATTATAAATAATTAAAGAATCTTATCTTATTACAAAGTATATAAAAAAAAATCCAACACTGGCCACATTTTATCTTATTATAAATAATTAAAGAATCTTCTCTTATTACAAACTATATTTTCCTTCTATACTTGATGAAAACACATTTTAAATGTTGAACAATATTCTAAAAAAACTTAACAATATGCAACAATATTTGAACAATTTGATTTGTTCAAACATAACTGCAAAATGTTCAAATTTCAAAAAAATAAAAAGTTGAACAATAACTAATTAAAGTTTAAACAATTGTCTAATAAACTTGAACTTTTGTTTATAAGGTAACTTAAACTTTATGCAAATCAAAATTTCAAAATATAACATAACTTAAATTGTTCAAACATAAATGTAGATTGTTCAAAAATAAATGCAAATTGTTCAACATTGAGATAAATTTGTTCAACTTTATATACATAGCGAAAACAATTGTCCAACTATGAAAATGAAATTGTTCAACTTTAAGATACAATTGTTCATCTTTATATACATAGTAAATTGATGAGGGTAATTTGTGAATTTCCCTTTAATATTTAATAAACTCCCTATTGGGAAATAGGATATTAAATTGAGGTTTCCGTAAGCTGCTATAAGGCTTATTGATTGGGCTATTAAAGAGGGTAATTGAATATATGGGCCAAATGAGTCATCTTGAGAAAAGGAAGGTATTTATTCTAAACCTAATGATCTTTTCACGTACGTTCTTTTGATTGAAGGAATTGAGGAGAGAGCCTCCATAGCTAGTTTACTGACTTGAGCGTCGAAGGGGCGTTAGGGGAGATCCAGCCCTTTCGGTTTGTTCTTGATTGCAGGTTCATCGTTCAAGGGCATCTGGAGGGTTTTTCTAGAGAATCCCGTATCTTCCAAGAATCTTCTCATGGTTTAGATTTGGGCTACGACATTTGGCGCCGTCTGTGGGAAGAGGCGTTAAGGATGGTGAACTCTAGGAGAACAACCAGCAATTCGAAAGCAGCTCGCGTGGCCGGCGAGGAGGCGTCTAGGGCAGGCGCCGACCGGCGGTTGACTGAGCAAGTCGCGGCTACTGCTGCCGTCAGGGACGAGCAGGATTGCCGCCTGGCAGAACTAGAAGCCGCCAGGGTCGAGTCTGAGCGTCGCCAGCAAGAGATTCAGGCCGCCTTGGTGGAGTCGAAGCGGCGGAACGTCGAGTTGGTGGATGTGGCGGCCGACAGGGAGACCGAGATGACAGTGAGTTGGATGTGATTAAGCGGGTGTTTGATCGCGCTCAGGGAAAGAGACCGATGGAGGGATTTGAATCGAGTAGGCTTCGCCCTCATCTCGAGAGCGTACTTGAGTCTCCTCACGGCCAGCATCGGGAGCAGCAGGACGTCACCTTTGACAGGGCGTGCGATTATGCAAGTGGCGTGCCGGACGCGCATCGCCGTCAGTTTAGGGTTCCGAAAGGGGGTCGTCGAGATAATAGCCCTAGGCGTTGGGGGACGATTCTAACCTCTTCGAGAGCCTTCGCGTTTAGAGCAGTCAGGCGGGAGTCGGCTGCGTCACTCGCACTCCCGCGGCCTCTCTTAGACTGGCCGTCTGCAAGGTGGTGTCCGTCACCGCCCGAGATTGCGGGAGCGTGGGCCGCGTTCCAGGGAAGCTACGCGTCACGATCACTCTAGAAGTGCAGATTCGCGTCATCGTGTTCGTCAGGGTGATGCGCGCGGATTCGTCGGTGCACAGAGGCATGCCGATTTTCAGCTCGCTAGGATGACATCGACTCCCTTTGCCAGGGGAATTCGCGGGCAGCAACCACCAGCTAAGTTCTCTTCTCCTTCCTTTGATGTGTATGATGGGAAAACGGATCCAATTGCTCATGTTTAATCGTATTCAAATAAAATGGCCTTGTGGGTAGAGAATGATGCTATGATGTGCAAGATGTTTCCTGCGAGTCTAGGGGGATCCGCTACTAGATGGTTTCATGCTTTAGAGTCTAATTCAATTCATTCATGGAATCAGCTTGCTAGGAAGTTTGTTGCTCGATTTATTGCAATTAGTAAGGAGCCAATCACTATGGGATCTTTACTTGATTTGAAATTGCGCAGGGGCGAGAGTTTGAGACAATTATCTGCAAGGTTTATGGACTGTTGCGCATAAATTTAGCAATGTGATAAAGAAACCTTGGTCTCAACCTTTCGATCGGCTCTTCCAAGAGATAGCAAATTGAGGGAGAGCCTGATTTTACTGCCTGTGTTCGAAATTCAAGAGCTTCAAGAGAGGGTCAGGCAGTATGTCAAGCTAGAGGATGATCAAAAGCTATCCAGGGAGCGAAAATCATTATCTCCTCAGCACCGTTCGGATGACGCTAACAAGGAGAGATCCAGGAAGTCCCGGGGCAGGGGGCTGCTGCCCATTACAGATTTTAGGGCGGTGAGCCAAATCTTCAAGGAACCAATCTATCGTATCTTGCCTTAAATTAAGGAAAAAAACATTTTTTACCTGGATCTCTAAGTGGAGTGGCAACCCGAAGGATCGGCAGACGGGGAAATATTGTGCCTTTCATAAGGAGAAGGGGCATCTTATAGGCGAATGCACAGATCTAAAGGCAGCGCTTGAGAGGTGGGCTGCGCAGGGTCACTTGAGCGAGTTTCTGGAGTCGGGATCGGCTTCAGGCAGCGATCAGGCAAAGATAACTCGCCCGGATGAAAAGGATGGAGGAAGCAAGCATGCTCAGACAAGGGTGATTCATATGATTGAGTCATCGGTTAAGAAAACTGTTAGTTCCAGGCACGATCACATGCGGAAATGCCACGTGCTGCAGGTAATGAAGGCCGAGCACGTAGTGACCAAAAAGCCGAGGCTAGAAGCATCTCCTTTGTTGATCTTTTCAGACGAAGACATGTTCGATCTTCAGAACCCCCACAACGATCCTCTTGTCCTCACAGTTGGTATTGGAGATTATCAGGTATGCAGAATTCTTGTTGATTCTGGTAGCTCTGTAGATCTTATGTTCTTTGAATTATTTAAGAAGCTAGGAAGAAAGCAAGAGGATCCCATCCCCATATCTACTCAACTGACAGGACTTGGCTCGTTCCCTGTTTGGCCGATCGAGATGCTACGAGAGTCGGTCACTCTTGTGGGAAAGGCGGTCAAAATCGATTTCCTAGTGGTAAACGTCCCATCATCATACAACGCCATTCTGGGGCGTCCATGGCTGGATCATATGGGAGCAGTACACTCCACCTTGCATCAGTTGATTGTGTTCCCGCACCTTGGAGACGTAGTCCGCGTCAAGGGAGACTAGAGCACAGCGCACCAGTGCTTAGGAGTTAAGGCGGGCAGCGTCAACATAGTTTCATCTACACCAAGTCCGGGAAATGGATCGTACAAGCTGGAGGAGCTGAGTAGCAAAGTTGTCCCGCGCACTTAGGACACCTCGAATTTGAAGAAGTTATATGCTTGAGCTAGCGCCAGGAGCGGGGTACTCTTTTTCCTCTTCGTATGGTTTTGTCCCATGAGGTTTTCCTGCAGAGAGGTTTTAACGAGGCCTCCGGGTTAGTCCCCTTGGCAAAACTTTGTCTTTTAAGTTTGAAAATAGTTAACATTGTTAAGTTTGTTGAATTATGTCTTTTAGCAATTGCAATGCATTTTGATTTGGCTTGATCAACTTGTTGTGATTCTTGGAGCAAGAACCTATCTTCCATGAGTATGGATCATCTCAAGTCGAGTGGCAGAGCGTCATTCATAATAGCAAGTCGCATGACAGAGTGTCATTCTCAATAGCAAGTCGAGTGGCAGAGCGTCATTCGCAATAGCAAGTCGCATGACAGAGCGTCATTCGCAATAGCAAGTCGCATGACAAAGCATCATTCGCAATAGCAAGTCGAGTGGCAGAGCGTTGCTCACAATAGCAAGCCGAGTGGCAGAGCGTCACCCGTAATAGCAAATCGCATGGCAAGGTGTCACTCATAAGATTTTCGCCTAAATAGTTTGCCGAGGCCAATGCACCGGCCGTGCGAAAAAGTGCACGACCGTGCGTTCCTCTTTCCTGAGCCCGACGCACGGGCCATGCGACAAAGTGCATGGCCGTGCGTTCCAGAATCACCGTCAGCGAACTTTTCGCACGAGCCGTGCGATTTTGCGCACGGCCCGTGCGTTAGCCCCTATTGCCGCGAGCGCGTCTTGATGGATTTCGACCCAGATTCGAGCGGAGCGCTCGCAAACCAGGCCATGTTGCTCACCAGATCATGATAGGTTCATGTGTTTGAATTCGATCCGGATCAAGGATGCTAAGTTGTTTCGGTCTCCCGAGCCCACAGACAGCCTCGAAAGTCCGAGGGGCAAAATGATGAGGGTAATTTATGAATTTCCCTTTAATATTTAATAAACTCCTTATTGGGAAATTGGATATTAAATTGAGGTTTCCGTAACCTGCTATAAGGCTTATTGATTGGGCTATTAAAGAGGGTAATTGAATATATGGGCCCAATGAGTCATCTTGAGAAAATGAAGGTATTTATTCGAAACCTAATGATCTTTTCACGTACGTTCTTTTGATTGAAGGAATTGAGGAGAGAGCGTCCATAGCTAGTTTACTGACTTGAGCGTCGAAGGAGCGTTAGGGGAGATCCAGCCCTCCCGGTTTGTTCTTGATTGTAGGTTCATCGTTCAAGGGCATCTGGAGCGTTTTTCTAGAGAATCCCGTCTCTTCCAAGAATCTTCTCGTGGTTCAGATTTGGGCTACGACATATATATAATTGTTCAACTTCAAGAAACATTTGTTCAACTTTAAGAAAATATTATGATGATAACGTGTAGGAAAACAAGAATAGTAATGCCAGAAAAATTGACCACCCCATAAATAAATGATAGTGTTCAACATTAAGATATAATTGTTCAAATTTATATACATAGTGAAAACAATTGTCTAACAATAAAAATGAAATTGTTCAACTTTAAGATACAATTGTTCAATTTTATATACATAGTAAATATAACAATTCAACTTTAAAATACAATTGTTCTACTTTTTATATACAATTTTGTGATAAAAACGTGTAGGAACACACAAAAATTGACCCGAAAATAAAGTAGCAAAAAACGAAGAAAAAAAAACTCAAAGTTGTAGTTTTGTTTATGATGAAAACGTGTTGTTATGATTTCGATATTGCCATGCATGCTATATTTGGTAATGCTAGATTTATTTTGACTATGCATATTTTATATATTTTCATTTTTATATTGTTTATTTTGAATTTAGAGCCTACAATTGACTTTCATATTGTTCTATTGAACATTTCCAAAACCGTCTTCTCATGCTGGTTTGAATTACTTTTAGAATTTTGGCGTGTTTTTTTCTTAAGCTATGCACTTATATTTGCCTCTTGAAACTTATGACCATGTTTGAATATATGAACACGAAAAAAGGACGCACGACATTTTGTTCCTGACTTGCTCATCAACTTTTCCTCGACTTTCTATTTTACTCTTGTATTCACTCCTCTTAGAAACTCTTTTTTTAGATTATGGCTTATGAGTGTAACACCCCCAAACCAAGGGGTTACAGTGTCGTAGATCACAAGGATTTACAAGGCTCTTAACGAAATATTTAAACGGAACCAAGTCAAATAAAATAGTAATCATCATTCAAAATTCAGTGAACATTCCATACCAACGAAGACACAGCGGAAACAATCTCAATGTTTTACAAAAATATCCAATAGGTAATGCTAAGGTCACCACTTGATCAACAATATCAAATTATCCAAAAAGATAGATAAAATATGAAAGCTATCTTATTGAAAACGCCAAAGTGTGATCATTGACCTCCCTGTTGATGTTGAACGTGCGAAGACCCAAGGACTGGTGGACCCGAATCACCAGTCAACCAAGGATAAATCCAATATTGGGTTAGTCTCAGGGCCGTCCAATCAAATTGGGAGGCTCTGTCTTTATATTAATATGAGGCCTTAATTTTAATTTTAATTTTTTTTATCAAATTTTAGAATTATCGAGCAATTTATACATGATAAAATCAATCAAAATTGTTAAATTATTAAAATTAATCATTTTTAAATAAGATGATATATTAAATATTTAATATGGAAAATAATGTGTTAGCAAGTGAAATTGTATGGATACATATAATAAATTACGCAATTTTTAACTTAAAGTTTAGAGAGAAAAAATCACATCTAAATTTTATATGTACAAATGAATTTAGTAAGTCAAAGTTCAAGCATTTAGAAAACATAAAAAAGAGAAACCTAATAATATCTGAATATCAAGAATTGGAGAATATGGACAAAATATAAGAGATTTTTCAATTAATACACGTCTAGATGGCCTCATAATATTAAAAAATTTATATATAAGAATTAGGTAGGCCCCTTAATTTTTTTAATGTGTTACATATGGAAATTATTTTACTTTTTGCCAAAAAATATATACTAGACAAATTTTTTTTGTCTTTGTCAAAGAAAGAAATATAAAATAAGGAGGAGTGGGAGAGAGGGGGCTCGAACACTGGTGGGTGAGAATATTTTTGTTGTCTAAAATCACAATTACCACCACAACAAGTTATCACATGTTATACATGGACAATTTTTCTTATTAGTAATAAAAGTATTTGGGTTGGAGGTCATTTTACAATAGAGGCCCTGTGCAGGTACTCACTTTGCACCTGCCCAGGGCCGGCCCTGGTTAGTCTAATGAAAGACTAGCAATATATACCATTACCATCGCATAACCTTAACTTAAACATTCTCATCCAACTATCACACGTGCTAAGTCCATCTAGTCCAAATCTCAAGCACACAAACAGTATAAACGGGTGAGACTATCACCACCCTAGGTAATCGTACTATCCATGGATATGTTTAAGATGGGACACTCACCTTCCGAGTGTGGCCTTGAACCAATGCAAGGTCCTCCTCTATGTGGTCGGGTAAGGGTATCATCACCCCGACCCAATTATGAGATGCAGCGCCATCCTCATAACCGATCAACCAACATTAAACAATCAACCGCTACTACTCTTAACCCATATCAACTATATAAAACAATAACATATATGAACAACCTTCGTGTAGAAGAAATATAGTTAATAATTAAACCAACTCAATCACCAACTCCTCACTTTCTCAAAATCAATTTTGATGGAACCAAATTATCTAGTGGAGAAGATGGGATTGGCTACATTTTTAGGAATGACAAAGCTGAGGTAATTCACATGGGCAACAACAGATGTGGTTTTAACACTAATTTAATGACTGAAGCAATAACCCTTAGACAAAGTATCAAGATAGCTAAACAACTCCAAATCCATAAACTTGAAATCGAAGGTGATAACCTTTGCCTTATAAACTCTATTAAAGACATTTGGACTTGTCCTTGGGAAATCGAAATGGTCATTGCTGACATTTTGTTAGACCTATATTTTGTTAGACCTCCATTCCTTCCAAGAAGTCCATATCAGGCATATTTTTCGGGAGGTGAATCGTTCTGTTGATAGAATTGCAAAACTCATCTTTTTACCTCATGTGACTGACATTTCTCTTGATTCAGAACTTCGCGTTCTCATCTGACATGATGCTCTAAGCAGGCCTATACGTCGTCGTTAAGCTAGCCTAATCTTTTCCTCGTCAAAAAAAAAAAACTCAATCACCAACTCCGCTACCAAGTGTTGTGCGAACCCGTGCCGACTATACCGAGCAGTTGTCCTAAAATAATATATACACCACCATTACGTAAAGTTATAGAATCTCACCTCACATAACCATTATTCTACTCCTTATAATATTTAGTTAGGTGCTAGTATTACGTAAAGTAATACAACTGAATTTCACTTCATGCTTACCAAAAGCACAGATAGCCCACTTGATTCGAGATGATATATATATATATATATATATATTAGCTAGGTTCTGGTGAAACGATGAGTTATGGTAAAACGAAAGTACAAATTATATTCGTTGATTTGGAAGATGATGAGAGGGCCTGATCGATCTGATGGGAGTAGGGTGCACATTAAAAAGATATCTGACACCTACATGATTTGGGTTCAAAACCGAAATTTTAGGGATATTATTGAGTTTATTTTATTCTTCCTAAATTGAATATTCTTTCCAAAATTGCTCATATTTTTTTCCTCCCCCATATGTAACGCTCTTCGTCCCTCTTTTGCACACAATCGCTATTGAAGCCTTGGATTGAAGCTCTCGTCGTCGCCCAATGGATCGCTGGTGATGAAGATTGAAGGCTCACACTGCTACTTCTTGGAGTTTCGATTGGTACGCATTCAATTCGATCCATCCGCTTCATTTTACAAGATCGGTAGATGTCCTAGTAATTGTTTGATCTCTCTTTCTTTTTCCTACGAGTATTTGTTTTGAATCGATCTTTTGATCTCTTTGATGATTCTTTGGTTTGTGAATTGCGGTAGTGTGATAGTAATTCAAATGATTTTGATGTTTTGGGTGTGTTTGGCTTACTTAGTTCCATCTTTATTGGCCACTGCACATCGTAGCCTCCATTCTCGACCGATTACAAATCGCCTTCATTTGAAGTTTGTGCTTAATTGCTTTCAGATTCGACCGGGGGTGATATTCACGGGTAGTGATATTCGTGCAATATATGTTGATATTCATGTAATTGGATAGTGATCGATATTTATGAATTGAATGATGATATTCATGTAATATTCACGATATCGGGGGTGATATTCGTGTAATATTTGTTGATATTCATGTAATTATGTGGTAATATTAATGTAATTGGGTAGTGATCAATATTCATAAACTGATTGGTGATATTCATGTAATATTCACGATATCGGGGGTGATATTCGTGTAATATGTATTGATATTCATGTAATTGAGTGGTAATACTAATAATTGGGTAGTGATCGATATTCATGAATTGAATGGTGATATTCATGTAATATTCACGATATCGGGGGTGATGTTCGTGTAATATGTGTTAATATTCATGTAATTGGGTGGTAATATTCATGTAATTGGTAGTGATCGATATTCATGAATTGAGTTATGTTATTCATCATACTTGAGTGTGATATTCATGTAACTGATTATGATATTTGTGTAATTGATTATGTTATTCATATATTATTAAGTGGTGATATTCATATTTTAAGTTGTGGTATTCATGTCTTTAATTGGTGATATTCACATATTAAACAAAGATATTCATATAAACATGAACGATATTCAAGAAACAATGACAAAAGCAACAAGAACAAATTTACAAATCTATGAATTTGCAAAGCATTAGGACGCCGAAAAAATCAAGTGGTGATATTCATGTTTTAAGTGGAGATATTTACGTCCATCGATATTCATAAACGCATGAACGATATTCATAAAGACGTGATCGATATTCATGAACGCTGAAAAATCGTTTAACAAGAAGAAAATGTATCAGCGGAATGGAGCGATTTTGGAAGAAAGATATGTTTTTCTCTCTCCTCTAACAATATCCTTAATTATCTTCTTTTAATTAAAATATCTATTAACTACCTTATTTGAGAAGATCTGGTAGTTTCACCCATACCATATCCACTATATGACTCATTCATCCATCCGTTCATCACCCTTCATTCAACGTCACATATTAATACCTCCGTTTTACCACAATTCTCGTTTTATCGGAGCGTTTCTCATATATATATATATATATATATATATATATATATACTTATATAGATTTATGCTCAGGTGAATGGGGTGTTACGGTAAAACGAGCGTACTAATTTAGAGCGCTGGATGAGTTAAAAATAAACGGACAAGATCTAATCAAATGAGGAGTAAAAAAAATTAAAATGGGATGCACTCACCAGATTACCACACATTCCTAATTTTATGGGATTTGCTTTTATCCCCTAACTTCCCATATTTCACTTTTGGAGGTTACCTTTCCAAAATTACCACTCCTAAATCTGGTCCCCAAAATCGCATCCATTGAAGACCGTTTGTGAAGCTTAAAGTCGTCTCTCCCCGAAGTCGCCTTCTCCCAAATTTTGTCTCCCTAAAATCGTCTTTCCGAAGTCGTTGTGAAACTTGAAGTCGTCGACTCAATTGAAAAAGTTGAACAGTACGATGCTTAAATTTCTATAGGAATCCACTCAAACCCATAAGGTTTTTTCTTTTACTAGTACTTTAAATTTTTTTATTTTTCTTTATGAATTTTGAGTCACGATTGAACATCTTATATCACGATGGATCTCTTAGGCTTAATCTCCTTTCGTGTCCTTTTGATTTCTTTCTTCAAGTTATTGTGTTTTTCATAGCATCTTTTTTCTTCAGATCTATTTGCATTAACTTATTCCAAATTTCAGCAATGCTATTTGAATAGTGATGTTAAAGGCCTTGACCAGGAAGGTTGACTTATAGATCCACTTGTTTGTTTCATTGACAGTTAGGAGTGAGTTTCCCATACATTTGATCCTTATGGTACAACATGCGAAATATTATGGGCCATTGGATCAAGGAGATGGAGGGCTGAGATTAAAAAAAAGGTGAATAGTGACGCGGTGGCATAACCGTAAATACGATGAACTTTTTTTTTCGGCCAACAATTTTATTTTATTTTTATTTTTTTCGTCTCTGATCGTTTTGGAATAGACAATTATTGATGTTCACATATAAGTATTACATGTTCATTGTTTTATACCGTAAGGTTCATATATAATATGATCATGTTCAAACACATGTCTTTGCACATTTAGTGCTTATTTGTGAACTTCAGTGCACAAATAAGTGAACGTTAAGAGCTTATTTGTGAACCTTCTATATAGGTTATTTCAAAATGATCAAGGGACATTAAGAGCTTCTTCTTTTTTCCGTCTCTGATCGTTCAGGAATAGACAATTATTGACGTTCACATATTAGTACTGAATGTTCATTATTTTATACTGTCAAGTTCACATATAACATGTTCATGTTCAAACACATATCTTTGCACATTTAGAACTTATTTGTGAACTTCAGTGCACAAATAAATGAACGATAAGAGCTTGTTGGTGAACCTTCTATATAGGTTATTCCAGAATTATCAGATGACGAAAATAAAATAAAATATTGTTGACCAAAAAGAAAAAGAAAAAAAATAAATAAAATTGTACGGCCGAGATCGCTTCGCATTTCGCACGGAAAGGGCATTTCGCACGGGAACCCAAATCTGACAGTTAGAGCAAACATTAGAATGCTGAATTGGAAAGAGGGCAAGACAAACTCAATGGCCAATTTGATTGATTTTAAGGCCTGACAATGGGTATGATATTCAGGCTTCTTGTATTGATATATATATATATATATATATAAAGTTACCAGCTGCAATCCTTGTTGGAACGATCTCGACAATGAAGAATTACGGCTGTCCAGTTGATAAACTCCAATATCAACTTTTATAAAAACAGTCACGTAACCCAATCAATCCAATCGAAAACTTGTTACTTTGATCTCAACAATCCCATCATGCGTAAACATATACTAATCGGCCATTAAATAAACGATACCCGAGCATCGATTTAACCCCTTCTCGATCGGAGTATAGCCTGGCGCTAACGGTGGCCTCTGTTGGTGATTTTAGTGTCATCGGCCATTTAGTGTAGTCGGGATTCGCTCAAGACTTAAGGAGCTCGTTCGGCGCATGACGAGGTTCGGGGATGCGGAGTGCACACTCGTATGCGTGAATTCGGACTCGGAGTTACGAAACGTGTCGGGGTTCAAGAGGTGCACACCGAGAAGGTGTTTTCGGTGGTCCTACGGACGTGCACGGTTTGTGACAAACCGTGCATGTGGGGACAAACCGTGCCAGGGCAAAACAGAAGCCAGAATTGACTTCTGTAAAGCTGCACGGTTTGTGGCACGGTTTGTCACAAACCGTGCGGTGTTCCAGAACTCGTTTTCTGGCTCTCTGGAGGACCGCACTGTAATACCCCTCATTTTTAGGAGACTATTCGGAGGAATTCCCGAACAAGTGAAAAGACGTCGAATTTAATTCGGAAGAGTTAAGACATTCAAGGAAGTGTATCTCTTCCGTAATAAATTCGAAAGTGGAATAAAATACATTCGATGTATTTCGGGGTTTAGAATTAATGTTCGGATATGAGTATATTTAACCCGGGGTTAAAAGAACTCGTACCCATACTTTCCTCGGCCATACAAGTGTGACCTTTTGGCAAAATCGTCATAACTCTTGATTCCATAATCCATACAGTGTGAAATTTGTAAGGATTAAAATAGACTTCTAGATCTAACTCCTCGATTTGGAATCACCTCATTTGGAGTTCGGAGCTGAGAGAACGGCCTCGTCGAAGTCAGGACGATTTCCTGATGGTCACCACCGCACCCCGCGGTGAGAAGAGTGCCGCATCCCGCGGTGAACGTCACTGTCGTCGTCATCGCGATAAGGTTTTGTCCGCGTCATGCTTGGCCGATCCTTGCTCCCCACGGCTCTTCTTCTGGTTGAGACACCTCTATGCGTGTGTGGCTTGCTTGTGGTGGTCCTTGTTGGCCTATATAAGGAGAGGGAGAGGCCGAGGAGAGGCCAGAAGTAAGCCTCATCACCATCTTCCTCCTCCCTTCTGTCAAATCCTGGTTTTTTGCTGAACTTCGAGCCAAGTTTTGGGAGTGATTCTGACCTTGTTTCGATCAAGAGAGGAGTGATCCTAGGAGCTGGTTTGTAGCTTAAGAAGGTGGAAGCCTTGGAGGAGTTTTATATAGAGGAGAGGTGGACGAAAATTGAGCTCAAAGATAGCTTCCTCACTATCTTCTTCCTCTGTTGGGCTGGTTTTGAGCTCGGTTTGAGAGCAACTTCGAACCTTGTTTCGAGCAAGAGAAGGGTGGTTTCTAGAGGTGTTTTGAATCTTAAGAAGGTGGGCAACTAAACCAAGAACAAATTGAAGCCAAAGGGATCGATTTGGGTAAGAATTTCTCCCCAAAAATCTGCTGAACTTCACCTCTGTTCAGGTACCGCACCCCGCGGCGCCATGACCACCGCACCCCGCGGTAAGCATGGTTCATGGTGCCGAGTGTGTGTTTTGGGTGTTTGGGCATGGATCGAGGCTCGGGTTCTTGATCCGTTTCTTATTCCTTTAGATTCGTATATGTAGATATTAAATCTAATTTAGGGTCTTGTTATGGGTCGTTCCAGAAGGACTTGAGATCCGAGATCTGTCCCTGATCAGACCCAGGAATCGTCGTCTTTAGAGCTCGTTAAGCTTTCGTCAGATCTAAGACAAGTGGCGGTTCGCTCTTGCTTATCATTCCATATTTCCATTAATTATCAATTGCTTAATTGTTAATTAATTTGGATTGATTATTGTTCATGTCTGGAAATGGTTTTATAAACTGTTTTGAAAAATCATATAATAGGTTGTATATCTGTTAGAACGACGCTATTATATGTGATCGCCTGACGGGCCTTTATGTGGATTTATCCGTATTAATGTTGTTGTGTTGTAACTGTTAGTTAGCACGAGTATTCGTAGGAACGCCTGGATCCTGAGAGTTCCATGCGCGTTTCTTTATAACTGTAAAGGGCAATCAAGACCCTGCGATAAGTAGAAGTTTGGACTCTGTGAGGTTCATTCTTTTAAGGGCGAGCAAGACCCAGCGATAGTAGAAGTTTGGACTCTGTGAGGTTCATTCTTTCGATATAGATCCAGGGGTTTGGACTCTGCGAGGTTCATTCCTTAGATATGTGTCTTGCGTGACAGGGCATATATATTTAAAAGCTTATAATGTGATGTGGTTTGTTTTGGAATTAAATAAGATAAGTGCCCGAGAGCACATGATTAATAAACCTTTGGCGAGTAGTGCAGCTAAGTAATAGTGCAGCTAGGAAAACTCGTCTCGACTTTGATCAGAGTACGTTCTCTTTCCAATCTGGATTCGCTGTAAGCGGTGAGGTTGGTCGTGAACCGAAACATCTCAGTCGGCTTTTAAATCATTGTTATATGATTCTTTAATGTTTCAGACATTGTCATGCTTTCGATAAGACTCGTTCCTTTGGAGTCTTCTCTTGGATTTTCCCATAAGACTCAGTTCAGTTGGAGTCTTCTCTTGATCATATCTTTTGGATATATATTCATTCCAGTAGAAGTATGAAGGTTGACTATCGTTATCGGCTATTATTCGAGAAACGATGAGTCTAACCTAATACGACTACTCGAACCTTCTGCTTTGTACCCTTGCTAGTCTATTCAGTAGACTAACCCACGAACATTGTTCTCTGCATGTGGGCTGGTGTCATCCGTTCGATTCGGCACATCAGATAAGTATCTGAGGAATGAAGGTTAGAACGACTATGAACGTCAACGGTGTTTTTAATGGTTTATCAGGCTACGATCCTTGGCGGGTGATCTTTATGATCAAGACTCATGTATTTATATTTACAAAGACTTCCGCTAAATTACTCTGTTTTGTCCTAGGGGGATTGGGATGTAATCCCCAGACATTTGTTTTAATCAAATATTTTGACGTTTATATCATACTTGTTGGTTATGATTTGTGTTTAAACTGGTAAAGCCTTGGGTGGCTTTGGAGGTGAAATCCGAGGTCACTGGCGGTAATATCTTTCCAAATGGGTTAAAATTTGGGGGTGTTACACGCACGGTTTAGGGCACGATTTGTGACAAACCGTGCCTCTTGTCGGGAAGGAAGTTTTGGCGGTTTTTGGCGGGTTTTTAACTAACTTAACCGCTAAAACTACTTTTTAACCTCCTAAACCGACTTATAACTGCCTAAATTCCTATGCTCTATATAAGAGAGGGTTTGGGGCAAGTCTTGGCTACGCGAGAACATACAAACTCTCCATATCGAACAAAATCGAAACCTTCAAGTGTTCTCTATTGATTAAGCCTGAATCTTTAGAGGTGTGAGATTGTCTTATCCCGGATCGAATTTCGTGTAACCCAAGGCAACATCTATAGGGTCGAAATATTGATTTTGGAAAGTGTCCAAACACGATTCAATCTTTATCCAAGACATTGATCACCGAGATACCCTTATAAGATTCAAAATCAATATTTTCCGTTGTTGATCAATGTCGGCTACTTCCGTTCGTGAGATGACTTCCAAGTTCGGGAAATTGGAGAAGTTCGAGGGCATGGACTTCCGGAGATGGCAAAATAAGATACACTTCCTCCTCACGACACTCAAGGTGGTGTACGTTCTGAGTATGCCAATGCCACCTGTGCCGGAGGATCTGGAGAACGAGCCTTTGGAGGAGACAAGGAAGAGGAACAAGTGGGAGAATGACGACTATATATGCCGTGGCCACATCCTCAACGGTATGTCAATTCGCTCTTCGATGTCTACCAGAATGTCGAGTCTTCAAAGGAGTTGTGGGATGCGCTGGAGTCCAAATACATGGCCGAGGATGCTTCTAGCAAGAAGTTCCTTGTGAGTAATTTCAACAATTACAAGATGTCGGATTCCAGGCCGGTTATGGAGCAATACAATGAAGTGCTTCGTATCCTTGGGCAATTCTCCCAGCACAACATGAAGATGGATGAATCCATCTCGGTGTCAAGCATTATTGACAAGTTGCCACCTTCATGGAAGGACTTTAAACACATGTTGAAACACAAGAAGGATGAGTTGTCTATTGTGCAACTTGGGAGCCATCTGCGCATAGAGGAATCTCTAAGGGCGCAAGAGGGCGGTAAACCAAAGGAGACTCCCGGATCTTCCTCCGTAAATATGATGGAGGAGGATGGGAATGCTAAGAAGAACAACAAGAGGAAGAAGCAATCTTCCAAGAACACCAACGGTGGATCTAACAAGAAGCCTAAGGGCGCTTGTTGGATATGTGGCAAATCGAGTCACTTCAAACGTGATTGTCGGGCTGCTAAGGATAGGAATGGAGCGGGGCAAAACCGTTCGGGGCAAGGGTCTAAGGACCAAGGCCCAACCACTCATCAAGGTCGGTATTCAGATTTTGGTTCTAGTTCGGTTGTGAATTATGTACCATTAATTTCTGAGGCATTTTATGTGCAGGATGATGAAGTGGCATGGTGGATTGACTCGGGTGCAACAAAACATGTTTGCAAGGACCGTGGCTGGTTTAAGACCTACGAATCGGTTAAAGATGGGTATGTTCTTCATATGGGCAACGAGTCAACCGCCCCTTGCCGGGAAGGAAGTTTTGGCGGTTTGTCACAAACTATGCCTCTTCCCGGGAAGGAAGTTTTGGCGGGTTTTTAACTAACTTAACCGCTAAAACTACTTTTTAACCTCCTAAACCGACTTATAACTGCCTAAATTCCTATGCTCTATGTAAGAGAGGATTTGGGGCAAGTCTTGGCTACGCGAGAACATACGATCTCTCTATATCGAACAAAACCGAAACCTTCAAGTGTTCTCTATTGATTAAGCCTGAATATTTAGAGGTGTGAGATTGTCTTATCTCGGATCGAATTTCGTATAACCCAAGGCAACATCTATAGGGTCGAAATATTGATTTTGGAAAGTGTCCAAACACGATTCAATCTTTATCCAAGACATTGATCACTGAGATACCCTTATAACAGCCTCCAGGGTCGTACTCAGCAGCCACGGGACGCAGTAGCAACCCGGAAACGACAACAACACCAATTGCGTTCAACTATATGAGGTGACGCAGTGGTGCACAAAAGGTTACCATCGATCGTAGATCGCACTTGTTCGCCTGTGTTCGAGATGCTCTCGGTTTGCCGCTGCAAAGGCGTGAAAGATGGCTTCCGCTTTCTTAATCTAACATGATCTTTGAATAATTCATAATCAAATTTTCAAATCTTAACTACTATATAATACCTTCAAACCAAGTTTTTGGTTAAACATGGATAAAAGTCAGGTGAAAATAAAGTGAGGTGAAGATTTTAAAATTATAAAATTAAAAATATATATGTATAATTAAGGAATAAGGCCAATCTAAATTTAAAAATAAAAAAATTATATTAAAATTAGATTTATGTTTTTCAAGAAGATATATATAGCTAAACAATAAGGATCCGAAATTGTTATTACACCATCAACGATACTTGTAAAAATCACAATAAAAATAATGATTTCTTAATATTTACGAAAATAATAATATAATTAAAATTAGTTACGAAACCAATATTTATCAAAGCAAGCTACTTTATCATATAAAATATTATGTTTTAGATATTTTATATGCATATGGAAAAGAAGTGACATCAACCTAATAAACATGATATTATCTCGTATGTATTTTCTATAATGAATATTAAAAATAATTATTGAAAAATAAGGTGAAACTCAATATTTGAATATATATATTTCAATGATTAATAAAAAATTATTTTTCAATTTCATTACTCAAGAAATATAAAATAAAAGGGAAGCTCAATTTAAAATTTCATGCATATATTCACAATGGATAATATATTTGACCCTTATATTAAGTTAAAATATTTATATAACAATTATATCGTACAATATAAATGTGAAAATTAATATCCAAATAAAAGAAAATGTTTATATTTGATCAAAGGTACTGTTCATACGAAAACGTTGAGTTATTTGATGAAATTTTGAAGATTTTTATAGTATAAATTCAATTAGTTTAAGAAAAAAAGTAAACTAAAAATAGGATTAATCGCAAAATAACACGTAAGCAAAGTTGATCCATAATTGTTTTGGTGTCTCGAAAGGGGATATGAGATCAAACGAAGAGAAAAAAATATTTTTGATATTTTAACTTTTTGTTAAAATAAATATATGAAATAATTCAGCAAAATATATATAAAAAATCATTACATATCATCAAGATAAATAACAGTTTTTTTACTTTTTTCTAATTACGTAATGGACCCATCTAAAGTTTTAAAATTTTGATTTTAATTTATATCATTACTTCTAGAAAACGATAATTAAAAAGTTATTTAAATAATTAATTAATTAATAGTGGTTGATTTATGTAGGTGTAAAGTTATCTCAAATTCAAATACTTAATTATAAAATTTGTATACGTACTACATTTAATTTACTTTTGATAATGTGTATAATCATATGAAATTGAATGTTTGTTACAACAAAGATTTACTTGGATTTTTTAGTTAAACTTTTTGTTTGATTTAACAAAATTTTCTTGGTAATTTATAATTGATATTTACGGTTTGTTAGTGAATATTTTCTTGGTGATTAACAAATTCAAATTAATTTTTAAAAACTGAAAATTATATTTAGCAAAATGATAAGTAATAAGCCCAGAGAAACATTATAAAATCGGAAAATGGAGACCATGTATTTTTTATAGAAGATTATAATAAAATAAAAATTGTTAAATGGGAACTTACAATATACCAAATTCGTTAAAAATCTGATAAGATATAATTGTTTTAAGATGAGTTGTTAAAATTGAAAGGTTTAGAAGAAAATCTCAAGATTATATAAATTAATTTTGTTAAGATACATTAGTCTGAAATTTCTCTAAATTGTTAATAAAATATGTATGTGTAATAATATAATATAGTGGGTTGAATTATAAAAGCACATGTACTTTGAGTTGAAAATTATATATATTGTATAATTTTGGCCCATAAATTTATATATGTCAAATTATATATGAAAAGTCTTAAAAATAATACTACTAATTACATAAATGAATATAAGATGTATTATATATATATATATAAGTTTAGTAGGAAATCTATCATATATTAGTTTGACATATATAAGCTAATTTTTTTCAATTTGTAGAAATCAAAATTTATAGAAAATGTATAAGCATTCAACAAAGTTGTATATAGTTTTTATACATTTGAAGCTAGGTCGCCTAGGTGTGATTAAATATTGTGATTCAAATTGAAATATAATATTAAGAAAAAAAAATGGATTAATAACAAAATGACACGTAGGATTTGTGGGGCCAGAAGCATTCTGGTGGCTCAAAATTCAATAGCTTTAATATATATATATATGGGCCATAAAATTTATTTGGGTCGTTTTACTCTAAATGGGTCATATATTTTGTATGTGTAATAATATAATATAGTGGGCTTGACTATAAAAGCACATGTACTATGAGTTGAAAATTGTATATATTGTATGATTTTGGCCCATAAATTTATGTAGGTTAAATTATATATGCAAACACATGAAAATAATATTACTAATTACATAAATGAATATAAGATGTATTTTTTATATAAGTTTAGTAAAAAAATCTAACATATATTATTTTGACATATATTATAAGCTTATTGTATGTGTAATTTGTAGAAATCAAATTTTATAAAAAAAGTTGTATATAGTTTTTATATATTTGAAGTTATTTGTGATTAAATATTATGATATAAGTTTTTAAATATTTGAAGTTAGTTGTGATTAAATATTGTGATTGAAATTGAAATATAATGTTAATGAAAAAAAGTGGATTAATAAGAAAATGACACATAGGATTTGTGGGGCCAGAATCATTGTGATGGCTCTAAATTCATTTGTCTTAATATATTTATATACAGATTCAAATACTTATAAAATTTGAATACGTACTACAATTAATTTACTTTTGATAATGTGTATAATCATATGAAATTGAATGTTTGTTACAACAAAGATTTACCTCGATTTTTTAGTTAAACTTTTTGTTTGATTTTTAAAAAAATATCTTGGTAATATATAATTGATATTTACGGTTTGTTAGTGAATATTTTCTTGGTGATTAACAAACAAATTTTAATTTTTTAAAACTAAAAAATATATTTAGAAAAATGATAAATAATAAGCCCAGAGAAACATTGTAAAATCGGAAAATAGAGACCATGTATTTCTTATAGAAAATTATAATCAAATAAAAATTGTTGAATGAGAACGTACAGTATACCAAATTCGTTAAAATCTGATATGATATAATTGATATTAAGATGAGTTGTTAAAATTGAAAGGTTTAGAAGAAAATCTCAAGATTATATAATTAATTTTGTTAAGATACATTAGTCTAAAATTTTACTAAATTGTTAATAAAATATGTATGTGTAATAATATAATATAGTGGGTTGAATTATAAAAGCACATGTACTTTGAGTTAAAAATTGTATATATTGTTGATTTTGGCCCATAAATTTATATATGGCAAATTATATATGCAAAGTCATAAAAATTGTATATATAAGATGTATTTGACATATATAAATTTATGGGCCATAATCTATATATATATATATTAAAGCAAAAAAAAGTGGATTAATAACAAAATGACACGTAGGATTTGTGGGGCCAGAAACATTCTAGTGGCTCAAAATTCAATAGTTTTAATATATATATAGATGGGCCATAAAATTTATTCGGGTCATTTTACTCTAAATGCGCCATAAAATTTATATGTGTAATAATATAATATAGTGGGCTTGATTATAAAAGCACATGTACTATGAGTTGAAAATTGTATATATATTATATTGTATTATTTTGGCCCATAAATTTATATAGGTTAAGTTATATATGAAAACACATGAAAATAATATTACTAATTACATAAATGAAGATTAAAATGTATTTTATATATAAGTTTAGTAAGAAATCTATCATATATTATTTTGACTTATATTATAAGCTTATTGTATGTGTAATTTGTAGAAATCAAATTTTATATAAAAGTTGTATATAGTTTTTATATATTGGAAGTTAGTTGTGATTAGATATTGTGATTTAAAATTTTAAATATTTGAAGTTAGTTGTGATTAGATATTATGATTTAAATTGAAATATAATGTTAATGAAAAAAGTAGATTAATAAAAAATGACACGTATGATTTGTGGGGCCAGAAACATTGTGGTGGCTCTAAATTCTTTTTTTTTTTATATATATATATATATATAGATATATATATACAAACCCTATTAAGTTTAATTTCTTATTTATTTTAAGAATTAATTAAAGAGGCTAATTATGAAATCTTACCATATAGCAAGTTTGGTTGTGCCTCTTCTACGAATTTAAATTCCTATATCTTACACATATATATACAAGTATATATGAGGTATTTCATTCTCCCATCTTATAGAAGTTTTGTCCTCGAAAAAAAGGTCAAAAGAGGTCTGGATATCGGTCTCTCATAACTAATTCCAACTCTCAAGTCTCCTCCGATGTACCATGCTTAGACCATAAAATCTAAACCAAAGGAATGACCTTATTTCTCAACTTCTTCTCCTCGTAAGCAAGAACTTTAACGGGGGCTTCTTCAAATGTGCCATCAGGCTAAAACTCTATCTCCTCATATCTTAGAACATGAGACTAATGATACACATATTTCCTCAACTGTGACACGTGGAACACATCATGCATCCCACTCATTGTCGGAGGCAATGCCAACTGGTACGCTACTACACCAACTCTTTCAAGAACTTCAAATGGACCCACATAACGAGGACTCAACTTTCCTCGTTTCCCAAATCTGAAAACTGCCTTAGTTTGAGAGACCTAAATACATGATCTCCGGTATCAAATTCTAAAGGTCACCGACGAAAATTTGCATATGACTTCTGGCGACACTGAGCTGATAATAACCTCTACCGAATCAAAGCAATGTCATCCTTGGTTTGTTGCAAAAGTTCAGGAGCAACTAAAACTGCATCAGCCATATCATCCCAACATAGTGATGATCTGCACCGACGTCCATACAAAGCCTCATAAGGTGCCATCTGAATAGACGTATGCCAACTATTATTGTAAGTAAATTCCACCAAGTGCAGATTATCTTCCCAATTTCTTGGCCACTCTAAGGCACAAGCTCGAAGCATATCCTCTAAAGTCTGAATTGTTCTTTCTGATTGTCCATCAGTTTGAGGATGAAATGATGTACTAAATCTCAATTGTGTTCACATAGCCGCATGCAAGGATCTCCAAAAACGAGACACAAAACGTCCATCTCTATCTGAAACGATGCTCTTGGGAACACCATGCAATCTCACTATCTCCATCAAGAACAACCCGGCTAACCTCTCTGGATCCCAAGTAACCTTAATGGCTAGAAAATGCACAGATTTTGTTAATCGGTCCACAATTACCCATATAGCATTGTTTCCTTTGTGTGATCTTGGAAGACCGACGACAAAGTCCATCGCAATATCTTCCCACTTCCACTCAAGAATAGGAAGTGGTTGCAACTCTCCAGCTGGTCTCTGATGCTCAATCTTGACCTACTGGCATGTCAAACACCTCGACACATATTTTGCAACTTCACGTTTCATATCACTCCACCAATAACCCTGTCTCAAATCCTTATATATCTTGTTGGCTCTAGGATGTACAGAATATCCAGACGAGTGAGCTTCCTTGAGAATAATCTCTCTAATCTCCTTATCAGCTGGCACATATAATCGATTTCGAAATCTTAATATCCCATCATCATGAACAAGAAATCTTGGTGCATTCCCCTGAGTAATATCGTTGCATGTCCTACTCAAAAATGGGTCATGAGGTTGCTTCTCTTTGATCGTCTCCACCAGTGTTGACTGAACTTCTAACACACTCAACTACATTTGATCCTTCCCAAACCATACCTCAACGTCATTCCTCATCAGCTCTCGATGTAGCTCTGGTTGAGCTGTCAAACAAGCGATCATATGCTCTAGAGTTGACTTCCTACTTAAAGCATATGCCACCACATTAGCCTTTCCTCGATGATGAAGGATCTATATATCATAATCCTTAATCAACTCTAGCCACCGTCTCTGTCTCATGTGCAGCTCCCTTTGAGTGAAAATATACTTCAAGCTCTTGTGATCAGTGAAAATTGGACAACTTACCCCATACAAGTAATGTCGCCAAATCTTAAGTGCAAAGACTATAGATGCAAGTTCAAGATCATGTGTAGGATAATTCAACTCATAAGGTTTGAGCTTATGAGAAGCATATGCAATGACCTTCCCATTTTGCATCAAAAGACAACCCAAACCCTGCTTGAAGCATCACTATAAACATCAAACCCTTATGTTCATTGTGGTAAGGCTAATATAGGTGCACTGTTTAGCCGCCTTTTGAGTTCTTCAAAATTCTCCTGACATCTTTGGTCCCATTCAAACTTCTTAGTCTTATATAACAAATTAGTTAATGGTTGGGCAATTTTGAAAACCCTTCCACAAACCGTGTGTAACCTGCAAGACCAAGAAAACTTCTAACCTCCTTAACATTATGAGGTTGTCTCCAATCTGTAACTGCCTCAATCTTTTGTGGATCTACCATCACGCCCTCCTTGGGTATCACATGACCAAGAAATGCTACCTTAGGTAACCAAAAGTCACATTTTGACAACTTTGCATACAACTGTTGTCGCCTCAACACATCGAGCACAACTCTGAGATGATTCTCATGGTCATCTCTGCTCCGAGAATATATTAGGAAATCATCAATAAAGACCACCACAAAACAATCAAAGTACTCTCTAAAACATCGATTCATTAAATCCATGAGGGCAGCTAGAGCATTAGTCAACCCAAATGGAATTACCACAAATTCATAGTGCCCATACCTTGTTCGAAAGGCAGTCTTATGAATACTAAAAAGATTCCAAGACAAGTGAGAAAGTTTACTTTGCTCCACCAAACTCGAGCACTAGTTTTCAATCCACTAATTTTCAATCCATAGACTGCCTCACACCAGAAGATGCTTGCATAACATTCAATGAACGGAATTTTCGTGTGGTAACCTTGAGTTTTTGCAATTTTTGCGAAATACCCGAATGTTTGTTTTATTTCGCGTGGTACCCCGGAGGTTTTGACAAATTTTGCCAAATACCCTTGACGTCAAAAAACGTTAAATTTTGGGGTTCAACCGTTAACTCCTAAAAAAAAATTAAATTACAATATCAAAAATCAAGGTCTATTTGGATCGTATTTTATTTATAATTATAACATGAAATTTAGTATAAATTTATTTAATCTTGCATTATAATATAATAAAATATATCAAAATACGCAATTTAAGCAAATCCTAAATCACTTATATCCTCCCCTTTTCAAATATAAATGTATCACACTTCTCGACTTAGGATTTGTTTAAATTGTGTATTTCGATATATTTTATTATATTATAATGCAAGATTAAATAAATTTATACTAAATTCCATGTTATAATTATAAATAAAATACGATCCAAATAGACCTTGATTTTTCATATTGTAATTTAATATATTTTTTTCTTTTTTTTTAGGAGTTAACGGCTGAACCCCAAAATTTAACGTTTTTTGACGTCAAGGGTATTTGACGAAATTTGTCAAAACCTCAAGGGTACCACGCGAAATATAACAAACCTTCGGGTATTTTGCAAAAATTGCAAAAATTCAAGGGTATCACACGAAAATTCCGTTCAATGAACCTTGAGATCTAATAATAGAAACATAAGAATAGTCTCTTGACTGCAACTTTTTCCTTTTTGTGATACACTTAATTCTGATGTGGAACTGGGATTGGTTTGAGACTATTGTTCCGATTTAGAGATCGAGATAGTGATGGTGTGATCCATGGTGGCTTCTATAGACCAAGTTCCTCCAGATTGTGTATTCTATCTGCTTCCTGACTGCGTCAACATCGTGTTAGTGTCTTCCAACCCATGTTTGAGCCTCTCTCATTGACTAAGCCTATTTGTCTAACTCCTTTCAGTTTTGTTTCTTTCCTGTGAACTTAATTTGTAATTTTATTTTCTTTTGTTGTTTTTGCTTCTCCTTCTCGGTTGTTCCGACTGTCAATTTTCTGGCCTCTCAAGGATCCATGTTTGGTTTTTCTTGGAACCTCGAAATCTCACTGTATAAAAAAAAGACTATAAGCACATTGGAACAACAAAAAATGAGAATCATAACCCTTCTTACCAAAAAAGGTTATTTTTAATTGTTTTCTCCCAAAAAATCCTCTCTTTCATTTATTATAGCCGAATTCTTGTTGTTTACAAGTTTCACTTCATCGTCGATAAGTATAATTTTGATCCAATGTAGCTTTGCTTAATCATGAGTTGGTATGGAAATGTTGTCGTCAAGGGACACCAATTTTGGCCCTTAGAAATTACGGCTAGCTAACGCGATGTTATCGTGTTCTTGGCCTCTTGTCTATACAAAACTCACGCATTGAAGCTTGCTAGGTGGCGGAAATGTTCTTTCTTGGTCATGTAAAGGTAAGAAGTGTGGAACATAGAGACTATCACATTTTATGGGCCGACACTGGCAACGTGAGAGGTGCAGTAGTCAATTCTTTGGTGCACCAGAGGATTGGCTATCGCACCGTATGTGACATGTATGGTGAAATTACCGCGATCTATCACAAGTATTTCGAAGCTATTTAGAGATAATACAAGTTTGGTTTCAAGGACGCGGGACCAAAGAACCATTGAAGGAATGAATGTTAGATCATTGTGGGGCTAACTGGAATTATTTAGCTAAATTTCTAGACAATCACAATGGGTTGAATTGGGCTCCATTTTTAGGTGATTCATCGCGCCGGCCCAACAAGTGTGAATTGGTTTCTTTCTAGAAGGTTTATGCAGGCAAAAGTAGACGTTAGCACCAAGTGGACGTTAGAGATGATCTCGTCATCTCGGCTCCACAACACATATAACAACTGCCCATGAATCTCGGACGAGTCGGTTCAAGCTGATTAATAGATTAAGCATAAATACGGAATTTGACCACCATTGTAAAGCACTTGATCATTTCTTACTTAATACAAAGCTATAATTCACTACTCTCTTACTCGCTTTCTCAATCATTCTCTAGTTTGATTCTTCATTTCAATATTAAAGCGATCAACGGTTAAATCTCTTGATTCGATCAGTCTCCCACTCGAAGCAGATAAGCTTGATTTCGCATTTATTCAATCTAATTATATCTTGATCTTTAGTTGATTTGGATTTCCTAGATATTATTGATCTAATTATTGTCTAGTTGCCCTTCTTAAGGGGATTCAGGTCGATTCGATCTTTTCGCCCCAAAACAATTTGGCCCCCACCATGGGGCATCTAGCTAATCAACGATCCGATCAACGATCTAATCCTCATCCGATCATGGCCAACTCTGGAGATCCCATGATCCTCGCTAAAGATCAATTTCAAGCTAGCACCCTGGTCGCAAACCAGGCCGAAGACATCACCAACCAACCGGTCTTGGATGTTCAAATCCAAGAACTAGCAAAGAGCATGAGCATCCTTCAAGAAGAGTTGGCCCAACAATGCTCAAGAACCGAAACCCTAAGTGCTCAATCTAAAGCTGAAATTGCGCGACTAACCCGTGAAAATGAACTTTTGAAATCGCAGGTGAATTCGGCCGCTTCGGCCCCAGGAGGATCGAGGTGCGTGGTCAACACGGAGGGCCTCTCGACACGTCTCAACATGGATGGAGCAGTCTCGACGCCCATAGCAGCAACTACTCAAAATGTCACCCAACCTATTGGTATGTTTCAAACCCCTCCAGTCAATATCCTCACGACTAACGCTCCAATTTATGCGACCGAGTCCACAGAGGCTCGAGTAGTCCCTCCACAGGTCACCACGCATACAGCAAGCTATCAGCGAGCATATGAAGGCCTTGGACGACCGCATCGCTCGGATTCCAGGGGTCCCACAGTCGATCAAAAAGGAAGTAATCAACGGATACGAAGACTCGCCTTTCGTAGAGGCGATTGCACGCGTCGAGATCCCAAAGAAGTTCCATGACCCCAACATGCCCAACTACGATGGGACCGGGGACCCTGACGATCACATTTCCATTTATAAGCAAAAACTAATGACTATTTCTATTCCAAGAGGGAATCGTGAAGCGGTCATATGCAAAAGTTTTGGCATGACCCTCGCAGGACCCGTACTAACTTGGCTTATGCACTTACCACAGGGTACCATCGCTTCGTTCGCCGATCTAGTCAATTCGTTCAAGATCCAGTTCACCATCAGTCGAAGGCTGGAAAAACAATCAAGTGATCTATACAGGTAAGGATGGGCATCCGGTCTGGACCGGACACGTACGTTCCGGTCCGGACCGACGGACCGTAAAAATTTTAATGTATGGACCGGGAAGACCGGATTTCATAATTTTCGACATTTAAATTGTTTGATTATGGTCCAGACCGTAAGAATTACGGTCCGGACCGTAAAAATTATGGATCGGACCGTAAAAATTATGCCCAAAAATGTTTTAAACCTTTTTTTAAATTTTTACGGTCCAGACCAGACTGGACTTTAAGACCGGAAATGTAAACTTCTCGGACCATGGACCGGACTGTCACTGTTTGGTCCGGTCTACTTTTGCCCATCCTTATGTACATGATCGTGCAAAGGAATGGAGAACCCCTGAGGGATTATCTTAACAGGTACAACAAAGAGAAGGTCGTGATCCCACATTGCGACGTCCCAACATCAATCAAAGCCTTTCGTCGGGGATTGATCAGGGGCAGCAAACTCTATCGCGAACTGACCAAATACCCGTGCCAAAGTTTCGAAGATGTGCATGCCAAGACCATGGCTCAGGTCAGGTTAGAAGAAGACGAAGAACCCACAAAAGCAGACAAAAGTCCTGATCGAGTCAACCGAAGGTCATCTTCGGACCATCGACATGATAGCTCCATGACCCCTTCAATGACGGCGAAGGACGAAGAGGAAGCAATGGAAGTGCAATCCAACGGCCCGGTGACTAGAGCTCGTGCAAGGGCAATGGAACGAGCAACTCAATCTTTAGTCACCCGGAGTTATGCAGGTTAGTCAGCGTCAAACAGTCCTAAATGGGTCCTCCTCTTGACCTACAAAGGGTTGGGCGACGCCTCGCCCTAATTCAGCCTTCGCGGCGCCGCCGATGCCTCGACGACGATCATGGTCGTCCGATTAGGGCATGATTTTCCAGCCGGCATTTTCCATCTTTTCTTGGGCTATCTTCTCACCATATCCATCATTTTATGAGTACTTTAGTTTGGTAAGAAGAATGCCTATGAAACTATCCAGTTGCCCGGTGAAACAGACTTGCTTTTTTGGGCGCCGACGCGCCGAGGAAGACAATAGACTTGCCTTAAGTCTCGCCTATCTTTTATAGTTTTCTTTCCTAATTTATTTAGACTATTTTAGCTAGTTTTGGGTCACATTGGGCGTGCCCCTTATGTGTTTTGGGCCGACCCACTCTTTGGTGTTTATTAGCTAGACTACTTTCCTTACTCAGTTTTGTCTAGACTATTTAAACCTTCTTTCTTTCATTAATGAGATCATGTTGATTTGAGTTGTTAAATTGAGTTATCTCCTTCCTTGAATCCTAACATCAACCCCTACGATCCCTAGGATCGATCCTACCCCATAGCTCGTCGCTTCGAGCATTTATCCAACATTCCTCTAGCGAACGTCTTGATAATCTCTTTGATCATAATTGTCCATCACTTTAGACGTGTGCATACCATCACTTTGGTCCAGTTCTCTACGTGAAAATGCTATCTCTTTAGCCTTAGAAGATGCCATCTCCTTGGCAAGTAGAAGAGACGAAGGAAGGCTTGTTCAACGTTAAAGATCCTATCTTGCAACGACGTTTTCGAGGGTCGTTCACATCAATTGGCATTAGAGCCAGTACAAGCTGAGTTTCTTCTTCTCATTTAAGTGTTCCTTGAATTTTTTCCGCGTTAAAAACCAAAAAAAATTGCACCACCACCCCACCGCCGTAAACACCCCACCGCCGTCGTGCAAAGCCCCTACCGCCACCACCCCTTACCATACACGGCTGCCTTAGGGTTTAGATTCGTCTTCAAGTAAGATTAATCTTTGACTTTTCAACCATCTTTATCTTAATTTGCTAATAACCATAAGTAGCATTATATTGTTCCCTTATTTGCATATCTTATTCCCTTGTTTATTTTGTGATCTTTTTCTTGCTTTATCTTAGGGTTAATTACTTGCCTAGTTGTTCAATTTTATTTCATTCTCGGTTGCATAAGTCTATCTCTTCTTATCTCTTGCACTTTACTCTTGTGCTTCTTTCTTGGAAAAAAAAGTGTAGGCCGAAATTATATAAAAAAAAGACCTTCCTCAAACAAGAAACTTGGAAGGCAGAAGCCTAAAAACATAGGCAAGGGAAATCCCTCAATACGGTCCTACACTCCATCTTCATACCTTTCATGTCTAAAGCAACTTAAAATCAAAGGAAAGATTTATTGCAACTCTCTTGTGCTTAACTCATAGAAACTTGAATTTGATCATACTTGAACTTGTAGGGATATTGATTGTTGTTTGGACTTAATTTTGCTACTTCTCCTTCTTTTATTGCTTTACGTTCAAGCCTCTCACTCCTCACGAGCAACCAAATTAGTACGCCTTGTGGAAAATTTCTTGGTTCACTTTTGAGACAAAGACTTGGTTTGAACTTGTTCTTTTGCTTGGTGCGTTTTGATCCTTGTGCTTTGCATGCTTCGTATAGGTACGATGGACATTCCCACTACGAGTCACTCTCGCTCATCCGGTTGCCGCAATTCCGACCCCATAGACGACGTTCATCGTGAATTGGAGGCCGTCCATGCCGCCAATGCCGAGAAGGAGCGCACCTTGGCCGACTGTGAAGCCGAGGTTGCACGCCTATGTCGTCTTGTTAGTGACATGGACCTGCCTTTGGAGGATCCCATGGTGAACCCCACGACCACATCAAGCCGGCCACATGATCGCAAGGATCTGAGCACACCGCTGGTGCCGTCGATGGTGCCGTCGAGATGTGATCGTCTGGATCGTTGGTGTCGTTGAAAGTCATCATGCTAGGAAGGTTGAACTTCTTAGGGATCTCGACTCTGGCGATTTCTTCGATGAACGGAGATTCTTCGTATCCGTCCGATGCTTCTTTCTCGATCGGTTGTGGAACTCCGGGAATTCTAGTGATGCGATTGTCGAGTGCCTTCATGTGCTGACTGAGCGTCTGTTGGACGAGGGCCAGGATATCGGGGGGATTGGTAACCTGTGGTTTGTCGATTCGGATTCCTACTGACCCGATCGGTGTGGAGAAAGTAACATTGTTAGTCGAAAATGGATTGACCAAAGGAGTTCGAGATGTACCCTCAGTATATCTGGGACGTCGGACGCTTGGAGGGGTTAGATCGACGCTATCTAGGTTAAGACGCGTCTGGATGTTGCTATGGACGTGCATTTGTCTGGATCTAGAGACCATTGATTGTACCTGCGATCTAAGAGACTCATTTTCACGAGTTAGTTGTGCAATCTCGGCCTCAGATTGGGTGGACAAGGCAGCAAGAGCTTCGGTCTTTTGGCGTTACTGGGCGAGGTCTTCTTGAAGGGTAGTCATTTTTTGGGCAAGCTCTTGGAGTTGGTTTAGAGTTGGATTTTCGATTGTGTTTCCTTGAGTTTGGGAGTCGTCTTTGAGGCGTGGTTCCTCGGTACCGGTAGGCGGGTTGACAATCATGGTTGGAGGATTTTTGAGATGGTGATCGACAAGTTTCCCACGGTGGGCACCAAATTGTTTTGGGGTGAAAAGATCAAACAACCTAAATCGCCTTAGACGGGGTAACGAGTCGATCAGATAGTATATAATAAATCCAAACCAAATAAACAATCAACCACGTACGAAATAGGAGTAAGAATATATGATAATATATTGATTATATTATGATTAAAACACAATAACGTGTGGCTTATCCTGTGAATACAAGAGTCGAATCTTGTTCGACCGGCTAAGCTAGCGTCTAATCCTTGGTGACCGGGGGTTGTTGACAAAAGAGTTGGACGGGCCAAGTAAGTGCTTCAAGCTTTTTCAGAGTAGTCCAGAGTGAGTATTCGTGTTCATTCATTAGCTCCTCCATGCCCTATTTATGGGATTTTCTCTTTTAACCGTTACCGTTTCTAGGGAGATCTCTCTATTTATTGCCGAGCGTAATCTCTGGGATCTTGTATTAACTGAGGCTCCTAAATCGCATTCTAAACAACCATCGTCCGTTGAAGGATCGAGCCATTTAGGTATGGGAAAAATCTCCAAGATCGGTCGGGTCTGAGCATTGATGACTTGTCCGACGTTTCTCTTCATGGTCTCTCGGCTCTCTCCCTTGGATGAAATGGCCCAATCGGTTGGGCGATGCACTCTGGGTCCAACAAATGTCATCAATGAAAAGGTGATCAAGCACTTTAAGTTTGAGATGACTCCACACCCGCAACCTTATCGCCTTCAATGGATCTCGGAAGGCGATGATACCAATGTTGTCAAGCATCAATGTACAATAAATTTCAGCATTGGGTATTACAAGGACTCGGTGCTTTGTGATGTAGTTCCTATGGATGCCACACATCTTCTCTTAGGGCGACCTTGGCAATTTGACAAGCGAGTCCTTCATGATGGTTTTCTCAACAATTATGTCTTCATGCACAATGGGAGAAAGGTCACCTTACTTCCTATGAGTCCTAATGAGATCTTACACGACCAAGTCGAAAGCAACCGAGCCAAGGCTTTGGAGCAAGCCAAGAATGCAGCCGCTACTGCCCAAGGTGACAAGGGTGTCGTGCCATCTAAACCAGGCCGTGACAAGTCCACCAAAGCCGCGGCCAGCCCGTCTCCGACGCCTCCACAGCCCGGCATTCAAGGCAAATGCGAGAACCGGCTTTTCTTAGCCCGGTCTCGGGATGTCTCTCCAATTATTCAGGGACGTCTTCCTTTCTTTTTACTTGTTCCTTTCACGTGTCTATTAAATGTTAAGGATTTGGTTGATTTACCCCCTGCGGTGTCTACTCTTTTGCAGGAATTTGAGGATGTTATGCTCGAAGAGTTGCTTGAAGGATTGCCACCAATCCGAGGAATAGAGCACCAAATTGACTTTGTGCCAGGCGCGTCTTTGACCAACCGAGCTGCATACCGTGTGAGCCCGGAAGAGACCAAGGAGTTACAGCGCCAAGTGCAAGAGTTGATGGACAAGCGCTACGTCCGAGAGAGCTTAAGCCTCTGCGCCGTGCTAGTCATCTTAGTGCCTAAGAAGGATGGTGATACACCCCCGGTCGTGACATTGACGGAGGCCCAAGAGGATGACATGTTGAGTGTCAGAACCGAAGGCCCGATCACCAGATCCAGAGTCAGGGCCATTGCCCAGGCCACACAGTCGATCACGACCAAGGGCATGGCACGCGACATCCGTGCCTTCTTCAGCGCGCCCCGGGCCGTCCTATGCACCACCATTGGCCAAGCTACGGCCATCCATGAGGCCCCTTGACATTTGATGCGTTCCTGCTTGTGAATGTTGGATCGATGATCTTGGTGGGAAGTCACGCGGGTTGCTTTTGTGGTTGGATGAGTGGAACGCGGTGTTTAGGGCCTCGCGTGAGTAGGAGGATGCGATGTTGGATGGTGGCTTGAGAGGTGAGCGAAGCCGTAGCGTCGGCAGCGGAGGGGATAGACTCGAGAATATCGAGTGAGTGGTCGTAGCGTCGGCAGCAGGGTTGGATAAACTCGATGGAGATCGAGTAGAGGCCGTAGCGTCGGCGGCGGAGTGAAAGAGATGAGAAGACAGAGAAGTGTTTGACGTCCAATCAAAGGAAGGAGGCAAATGGCTCTCAAACTTAAGCTTTGATTAATAATGAACGTAACCTAGTACAGAAGGTCGAGATGACCTTTTATAGGACATAGCGGGACTCGGATGGGCCGAGTCTCGCTTAATGGGCTAGCCCACGCGACACGCGTGGAACACACGCCCCAAAAGAAAGAACTAAAATAATAATGTTCAGAAATTGCAAAAGAATTCAAAAGATCGCGTTTAATTGATGGTTGAGAGGAGATTGACAGAGAATGCGTTCTCTGGACTTGGTTGAAGGCGCTTGAGGGAGAACACGGTCTCTTGCGTTCCTTGGCTAGCGACGACGCGTACAACCAATGATTGTGTTGCGTTGGCGATGGCTTTGGCGCGCGATCTTGTTATTGGTCCTTCTGAGCGAATGCTCATAGCTTCATCTTCCTCTGTGGCAGTCATGGTGGGTAGGAGCGCATCACCCTTCCCCACTTGGTTGTGAAGTGTCCCCGCTTCACCATCATCGAATTCGGGCTCCATATATGGTTCCAGGTCGGCGACGTTGAAGGTCGCGTGGACACCGTAGTCTGGTGGGAGCTCGATCTCGTATGCGTTGTCTCCAATGGCCTTCACAACACGGAAAGGGCCATCACCGCGTTGGACCAGCTTGGATTTGCGCTTAGCTGGAAAACGGCCTTTGCGAAGATACACTCATACCAAGTCCCCGGGGGCAAATATAACGCGGCGACGTCCACGGTTGTGCTGTATGGCATATTGATTAGCGCGGCGTTCCAGCTGCTCCCGCATTCTTTGATGCAGTTCCTTGATCATCGCGGCGCGGTTGGCCGCGCTAGGGTGCTCATTGTTCTTCAGAGGCCGCGACAACATGTCTAGCGGAGTCATTGGGTTTCTTCCATAGACCACCTTGAACGGGGTGAGCTTTGTCACGGAGTGCCTAGACCTGTTGTAAGAAAACTCAACAATTACAAGTAAGTCTTCCCAATGCTCTGGGTTGGATTTGAGCATGGTCCTAAGGAGGGATCCTAGGGTTCGATTGGTCACCTCAGTTTGGCCATCTGTTTGTGGGTGGTAGCTAGTTGAAAACAAAAGTTTGGTACCCAACTTCCCCCAAAGTGTTCTCCAGAAAAGGCATACGAATTTTGTATCGCGATCACTCACGACAGACCTAGGTATCCCATGTAGACGGACCACATTGTCAAAGAACAACACGGCGATTTCACTAGCAGTGTGTGTGGTCTTAGACGCGATGAAATGGGCCATTTTTGAAAACTTGTCCAAAACTACAAAGATGGAATCTTTACCCTTACGAGAGAGAGGCAAACCTGTGATGAAGTCCATGGACAAATCTTCCCAAGGGCCTAATGGGATGGGCAATGGCGTGTAGAGACCATAGGGATGGGAACTAGATTTTGCGCGTTGACACGTGACACAACTTGTGCAATATCGTGTCACCTGAGTGGTCATGCGCGGCCAAAAGAAATGCTCGCGAAGAGCAGCTAGAGTCTTGGTAACCCCAAAATGAATGCGTCCTTCATGGGCTTCTTGGATGAGGAGTTTCCTAATGGGTGAGCTAGGAATGCACATACGCCCGGCTTTGTAAAGATACCCCTCATGAAAGAAATACATCTCAAACTCGCGGTCCCTAAGGCAGTGTTCTACAATTGGCTTAAAGAATGGATCAATCAAATATAGATCTTTAATCAACGCGAAGCCAAGGAGTTTAGATTGAAGATGAGTAAGGAGAACATACATGCGAGAAAGGGCATCGGCGACCACATTCTCCTTACCTTTTTTATGCACAACGACGTTGGGAAACGTCTCCATGAATTCTACCCAACGAGCATGGCGGCGGCTGAGGTGGGCTTGACTCTTCAGATAGCTGATGGCCGCGTGGTCCGAGTGGATCACGAACTCGCATGGCCAGAGGTAGTGTTGCCATGTCTTGAGTACGCGAACAAGAGCGTAGAGCTCCTTGTCGTAGGTAAGGTAATTCAAAGTTGCCCCTGTGAGCTTCTCGTTGAAGAACGCGATGAGCCTCTTCTCTTGGTGGAGGACTCCACCAATTTCCACATTGGACGCGTCACATTCCACTTCAAAGTGCTTGGTGAAGTCTGGTAGTTGAAGTAGTGGCGCGTTGCACAAGGCCTCTTTCAATGCGTTGAACGTGTGATTGTGGGTCTCCTTCTAATTCACCGCGGCACCTTTCTTTGTGAGCTCATGGAGTGGCGCGGCGATGGAGCTGAAGTCGCGAACAAATCTCCTGTAGAAGCCTGCCAAGCCAAGGAAGCTTCTAACCATTGTTGGTGTTGTGGGTGTTGGCCAATCTCAGATGGCCTTCACTTTGTCTTCATCTATGCGGAGTCCATCTTTGGAGACCATGTAGCCTAGAAAGTTCATAGTGTCGGATGCAAAACGACACTTGCCAAGGTTGGCATACAAGTGTTCACGTCTCAAGCACTCTAACACAAGCCTAAGGTGCTTTACATGATTTTCGAGACTACGCGAGTACACCAGAATATCATCAAAGTACACGACAACAAATTTCCCCATAAATTCCCTCAACACATGGTTCATGAGCCTCATGAATGTGCTTGGCGCGTTGGTGAGACCAAACGGCATGAATAGCCATTCATAAAGTCCATATTTGGTCTTGAATGCGGTCTTCCATTCATCACCCTCTTTCATGCGAATCTGGTGATAGCCGTTCTTCAAGTCAATCTTTGTGAAGTAGATCGCGCCGTGCAACTCATCGAGCATGTCGTCGAGGCACGGGATGGGGTGCATGTACTTCACTGTGATCTGGTTGATGGCGCGACAGTCGACACACATGCGCCATGAGCCATCTTTTTTTGGCACCAGGATCATGGGAACCGTGCAAGGGCTTAGAGATTCCCTTATGTAGCCGCGATCCAGAAGTTCTTGCACTTGGCGTTGTAGCTCCTTGGTTTCATCCGGTCCAACCGCGACCAAAGAGGCCATTCGTGGGTTTGTTATGCAGACGGTCACCGATATAATTCGGCCAATTGCACCACAAGCACAAGATGGCCCAATTCCTCAGGTTATTCCTGAAATTGAGGAGCCAGTGGACCATGTACCTCAGGTCGATGCCGTTAGGAACAGAGGAATTTACGGTCGAGCCTTGAAGGCCGTGAGCTCAATGAGGCCTGACAGCTATGACGGTACTGGAGAACCGGTCAAAATGGCGTATTGGTTCTCGCATATGGAACGGATGTTCAGGAACGTGGATTGCACTGAGACTGAGAAAGTGCACATCGCCTCCCTTCAACTTAAGGATGTGGCTAGCGAATGGTGGGAGAGCACTGGTCTAGCTGATCATCCCGGATTGAACTGGGGAATGTTCAAGACTAAGATGACTGACCGTTTCTTTTCACGTGCTATGAGGGAGGAGAAGCATAAGGAGTTTCTTTACCCTATGACCGAGGGGTTGAAGGTGACTAAGCTTGCAGCTAAGTTCAATCATCTGTTGCAATATGCTGGACCAGAAGTGTCGAGTGAAGAGCAAAAGATCTGGTACTTCCATGGATGGATGAATCCAGAAATCAAACCTCTAATGGTGCGTCACGGTTGTTCTACATTAGAGCAATATGTGGATGCGGCCTACAAGATAGAGGTCACACTGGAAGAATCCGCCCAAAAGTGGGAGAAGCATGTTAAGGGAAGGGGTGGGCAACAGGATCGCCAGGTTGCTACATTCAAGCGACCGGCATCGCCCACCAAGTTTGAGAAATCTGGTCACGCTAAGACCGAGACGACTCAGTCTGACTCCGTCAGAGGCTCAAGTTGGAGTAGCGGAGTGATTCAGTGCCACAACTATGGTGAGGTTGGACATAAAAGTCTTAACTGCCAAAAGGAAAAGAGGGTATGTTACAGTTATGGGAGGGAAGACCACATGAAAGCATATTGTAGGCAGAAGGGTCAAAGACCAATGCAATCTTACCAAGCCTCGAATGTTGGCAATGGGCAGAACCCAAAGCCAAGGATGTCCGCTCCGGAGCAATCTATTGCTCGTAATAAAGGCAAGGCACTTATGGAGTCTTCAGGTCAGGGGCAACGACTCTTCGTGTTGTGTCAAACCGACGGAAAGGAACCGAGCGGGTAGTTGTAATTTTTGTTGAGCCTTTTTAAGAATAAGGAGCGACGACTTGTGCCGATAGTCTCCATAGTTAGTAATCTGTCTATTCGACTTTCTATCAGTTGTTTTAATGTAATGTTTCGAATAATAAAGAAGTTTTTCCTTGTTCCGGAAATTACAAGATTCGTTACTATTGCAAATGGTTCGTTCATACGAGACTCCGTGAGTGCCAAAAACAGTTTATGTCATGTGTGGATAAGGGATGTCAGGACTCATAAAGGAGGGGTAAACGTATGGAGCCTAGGTGTTCGTTCCCAACATGGTTAACACCAGGGGCGACTCTATTACTTTATTCCTAGATCCATTCTAAGGAATCTCTCTTTATTTCTAGAGTAATGTCACATCGGTATGACATTAATTGCTTCCTTAGTTGAGCTGACGAGCGTGATCTCGTAAGTTGAGCTTTACCAAAATTCCTTAGTGTAAAGGAAACAAATGTGTGTGGTTAATGCTCTATGGGATTAGGAGTTATTTCTCATATGTGTACCCTAAACATTTGTTCTGGTAAAAGTACGTAAGAGTGGACTAGTGTGAAGTCCAGAATGCCTAGTTATGAGGTCATAATGTAGTCATTTATGTGGATAGATGGTTGAGAAGAGAATAAATGTGTAAGAGAGATAGTTCATAAGGATTTCGTTCTCTCTAAAAAAGATCGTACTCTAATACGATCTTGAGCGAAATTTTAGAACCCAAGGGTTATGGTCATGGAGGTTGTAAGTGAGTATGCTCATGGTGGGCCCAGTGGTTTAGGCTTTCAGAAAGGCTAGGGGTGTGAAGTCATAAGTGTTACTCTGGAAGATTATTTGAGGTTTTCTTAAAGAGAAACGATATAAGGACAGAAGGAGTATTAAGACAATTACGTCTTGGATAAATAGTGAGTTTCGATAAAGCAAAATGGTCACTTGATTTGGGATAAGGAATCGTATGAGGACGATTACGTGTTTAAGGATTTATGGTGATTAAACAACTCAGTTGGTAAAGGTTGTTTTAAATTATAAGGATTTAGAGTACGTGATAACTTAAGTGGATGGAATTTTGTCTACAGGATTGGATGAAATAGGTGAGCTGTGCATGTAAGGGTAAGGCCTATATGACAAGTGGAGGTACTAAGTTGAGGTATAAGTGAGTTCTATGTATGTACTTTGAGGATCTGATCATCGAAAGAAAGTTAGTAGAAAAATGTTGTATTCTTCTGTTTTGAGGACATCAAGGTCTTTATGAGGAATAGGGCATAATAGCGAGACTATATTGGAGGTTATAATGGATATGCTAATTAAGGCAATGGTAATCTTGTGGATGATCATGTTGATTCTAGCAAGAGTAAGGAATTTAAGCAGTATGTTGTAAGTGGAATCATGATCGAATAAATAGTTCGATTTGGGTGATATAGGTTGCGAAGACCAAGTTTATTTAAGGATATCAACTTAAGGAAGATAAGGTATGTACTCTGAGAGAGGTTATAAATGGAAAAGTTGAAAGAGAAATGTGTGTTCTCAAGCTTGAGGTATAGCGAGTCTTTTGCGATGATTTTGGAGATTATTATCCTAAGGTAATGATGATTCGTGAATGTAGTCACGAGTTATTACAAGTGTAGCACATGGAGATAAGATATGTGAGATAATGGTATGGTTGGGGAGACAGATCGTTTCCCTAAGAACAATTTCAAGGATGATATGATTAAGGATATTAATTTCAGGTGGTGAGATTAGGGTGAAACCGGTCCCCTTTAGTTTAGCAATGCTAGTTTCGGGGTCGAAACTATTTTAAGGGGGTAGTAATGTAATAACCCTCATGTTACCATAGGGGTAATATGGTAGAATGTATGTTTGGTGAAAACAAGATATAGAATTCCCTTAAGTTGTGAAGGGTCTAAATTATTGTTAACTTTACGTTAACTGTAATTTGAACCAACTTATAAATTTTAACTTAGAAATGCCTGAACCTATTTACAAAGTGTTAAATGGGTTAGGCATGGTTAAACTTATAAGGTTGGGTAACTTATAAGATCGCTTGTCTGAGCTGTTATCGGACAAGTTTTAGGGTCGAAACTTCTTTTAAGGGGGTAGTGATGTAATACCCCTCAATTTCAGTAAGGGTATTTGGATAATTTCCCAACCCTCGTTCTGTAAGTTTGACGCGTTGAGCGTATTTGGAATCTATGTGTTAACTCTTTTGAATGTATTAATATACGTGTAAGGTGTATGGGGTCTTAGACTATTCTTAGAGATGCTAAAAATAGGACTTAGCCAAGACCGCAAGAGGAACCGCGGCCAAGAAGCCAGGGGCGCGAGCATGGGATAACCGCGAGCGCGGTTTTGAAACCGCGGGCGCGGATTTGTCTATGGACAACCACGATCGCGGTTTTGAAACCGCGATCACGGGTCTCTGGTTTGTCTTCTTCCCCGAGCTTCCAGAAGCCTGTCGCCTGGTTTTCCCCACATTTTTCTTCGTTCGTCGTTGAAGGAATTTGTACAGATTCGTATGGCCAGGCGTTAGGGTCCTTTTCCCCTATAAATAGAGGGCCTCCAGCCCCAGAATTCTTCATCCTCAGTCTCTCGAATCTCTCTCTCGTTTTTGTGTCTAGCCGGAGTTCGTGCGCTCGTCGGAAGTGTCGTCGGAGTTGCAGTGGTCGCCGGAGGAGTCTTGGAGGCTGGGTAGTAGCAGTGGTCGTGGTGAGCCCTCGTCCGAAGCCAAGAAGTGGTTGTTCGTCCATTCGGTAAGTCTCAAAACCGACCTTGCCCGCGTCGGGATGGAGAATCGCGATTGCGGCTCCATCGACCGCGACCGCGGGTGTTGCCCAGAAAACCGCGACCGCGGGTAGGCTAACCGCGACCCCGGGTAGGCTAACCGCGACCGCGGCTTTGCCCAGCAAAGCGCGATTGCGGCCAGGCCAACCGCGACCGCGGCTTAGGCTTTTCCTTTCGTAATCTGTTCGTATTTCAGTAACGAACCTAATTAGGGTATTTTGTGCCTCGTTTCACGTGTATCGTCGGAATGGACCTTGGAACATCGGTGGGCTTCGACGAGATTTTCAGTAGGCTATGAGCGTGTGTCCAGTATTCCCGACCCATAAACCTTCGTTCGTCGAGATTGAGGCAAGTGGCGGTTTGCGATTGCTTATCATTCCATAATTCCTTTAATTATCAATTACTTGATTGTTAATTAAAAGAGGGTGAAGTGTTGTTTTCGTTTGGGAACAATTTTATAAATGATATGATGATTAAAATATGATATTATAATAGGTTGTATATATTGCTAGAAACAACGCTATTATACATGTTACTACTGTGATGGTTTTGTTGTGGATTTAAATGTACACTTAAATGTTAGATTAGCACGAGTATTCATAGGAACGCTAATTTCGGATGAGGATTAGTCGTTTCTTTATAACTCGGTATTAGTCGAAATAATTCCCTAATACTTTTAAAGATCACGATCATTACTTCTTATCCACCCGTTAAGGATAAGAGGCGTTACGCACAGTGCCGGTGCCATTGGGTTGGCGTATGTCACCCTGTGTTATTCTCGTTGTCACTCAAGATCATATTAAAAGCTTAACGTGAATATACATTTTGTAATTAAATAAGATAAGTGCGGTTATGCACATAATTAATATACATTTTGTAATTAAATAAGATAAGTGTGGTTATGCACATGATTAATATACCCTCGGACGAGAGTACAACGTGGAAACCGCCCGGACTGGTGTAAGTCTTCTTTCCAATCTGGAGTCGCATTGTGCGGTGAGGTTGGTCGTTGACCCAAATGATAAAGTCGTTTTTAAACGCTTGTATGAAAACTATAACGTTCCCAAACATTTGTCATACTTTCCCATAAGACTCAATTCCTTTAGAGTCTTCTTTTCAGTGCATGTCTAAACTTTAATCATTCCGTGAAAGTTTTGGGTTATGTATTATTCATTCGGTTGTTATTCGAGGGACAATGATAGTAAACGGTTACGATCACTAGAACCATTCTGTTTTCACCCTTGCATAGTCTTTCATTAGACTAACCAATCGGGTTTTATTCCTTGCATGGTTGGCTGGTGTCATCCGTCCTATACGGCACATCGGTGGTTAGTCCCCGAAGACTCGAAGTAATCAATCGAAGAAGATGTAACACCCCCGATTTATACCGGTAGTGTCACACGCCAGTGACCTCAGACATTACCGTCCAAAGCCACCCTAGGCTTTAATCGGAACAATTAAACTTAAATGCATACATATTTTAAATGAAAGATTAAACAGCGGAAGACATTTGTGTATGAAACTCATCCCTTTTATTAAAAGATCCCTCATCAAACGAGAGTAGCGTTTTTACAACAGAGTAAAATTTCAGCGGAAGACTTATAAATTACACAGCGGAAGACTTTTAAGAATCAACCTATAACATCGCTAGGTTATAAAGATATATTAAAGTAATATTTAACAACTTAAAACACTGACACTTAAATCTTCGTCTGCAAGCCTCTTCTTCTTCGACTGGTTACTTCGACTTCGGGAATCAACCACTGATGTGCCATATAGGACGGATGACACCAGCCAACCATGCAAGGAATAAAACTCGGTTGGTTAGTCTAATGAGAGACTATGCAAGGGTGAAAACAAAATGGTTCTAGTGATCGTAACCGTTTACTATCATTGTCCCTCGAATAATAACTGAAGGAACGATATATAACCCGGAATTTTCACGGAATGATTTAATATTTAGATATGCACTGAAGAGAAGACTCCAAGGAATTGAGTCTTAAGGGATGGTATGACAATTGTTTGGGAACGTTAATGTTTCATACAAGCGTTTAAAAACGACTTGATCATTTGGGTCCACGACCAACCTCACCGCATAATGCGAATTCAGATTGGAAAGAGAACTTACTCTAACCGAAGTCCAGGCGAGTTTCCAGGTTGTACTTCTCGCCCGAGGGTTCATTAATTATGTGCCTACCCGCACTTATCTTATCTTAATTTCAAAACGTATATTCACATTAAAGCTTTTTAATATGATCTCGAGTAACTACGAAAGTTTACGATATCGAGTGACTACGAAGGTTTACGATCTCGAGTGACTACGAAAGTTTACGATCTCGAGTAACTACGAAAGTTTATGGTCTCGAATGACTATGAAAGTTTATGGTCTCGAATGACTACGAAAGTTTACGATCTGGAAAGCATTTAGAGACTGGGTCCACTAATACTGATTTATAAAGAAACGATTAATCCTCATAAGGAATTAACGTTCCTACGAATACTCGTGCTAATCTAACATTAAAGTTCACATTTAAATCCACAACAAAACCATTACGGTCATTAACAAGTATAATAGCGTTGTTTCTAGCAATATATACAACCTATTATAATGTCATATTTTAATCACATTATTTATTAAAGTCAGTTCCCAAACGAAAACAACAGTTCACTCCGATTTAATTAACAATTAAAAGAAATTGATAATTAATAGAATATGGAATGATTAAGCAAGAGTGAACCGCCACTTGCCTTAGTCTAGACGAACGATTGAGCGACGACGGGTTTCTGGGTCCGGAACAGGAACGGAAATCGGATTACAGATTCCTATGATGACCACCCACAACGAGACCCTTGGTTAGATTCGACAATAAAATGATACGAATCTAAGAAAGAACGAACGAAATTGAAAGGACGAAAGTCCCGCCCGAGGCCGGATCGTCCAAGGCCACGATGTCCGCGGGCGTCGAGGACAGCGGACGTGGCCGACCTTGTCACTGCCGCGGTCGCGGCAGTTCATGTCCGCGGTCGCGGCCATGAACTCCGGCGACTCTAAAGGGAGAAAAACCTCACCGGCAACGACGCGAGGGGGCTCGATTCGCGAGGGCTTCGACTCCAACCTTCCTTGCGCCTCCTAATCACCGCCCTACGAGTACCACCACCTCCGTCGAGAGCTCCGGCGACTCCACAAGAATTCTGGCGAGAGCTCGAAACTCCGGCGACTATGGAAAACGAGAGTGAGAGAGAAGATGTGATTTGGGTGCCAAAAACCCTCCCATTTCGGCCTCTATTTATAGCCAAAGGAGGAGAGCAGCCCCGCCCAGATCGACGGTGGCTCAGAAGATCGACGGCGACGAAGAACATGCGGCACGCATGCCGGCATGCACACTCTGCACATTTCCACGGTCGCGGAAATGCTTCCGCGGTCGCGGAAAATTCCAATGCCCAGCTCCTCTGGGAGCTATTTTTCCGTGGTCGCGGCAGAGGCATTTTCGCGTCTTTTTGCCCGGGAAAAGGTTTGGCATGGGTTTAAACCCCGTAAATTATATATTTGTACCCAAACAAATATTCTAAGCCCCGAAAATACGTCGAATGTATTTTATACCACTCAGGGAAATTTTACAGAGATTATATGAGTTACAGAAATCTGAAATTCGCCTAACGCGTCTCGAATAATTGATGAGGGTTTGGGAAATTACCCAATTGCCCTTACTAAAAATGAGGGTATTACATCACTACCCCCTTAAGAAAAGTTTCGACCCCGAAACTTGCATTACTAAACTAAAGGGACCGGTTTTACCATAATCTTACTATCTGAAATATCCTTAATTACTTCATTCATGTACTTGTTCCTGGAAGACGACCTATTTCCTTAATTACACCATTACCTTGCATATCCTATTTCCATACGTTACACATGTAGCAACTCGTAACTACATCCTCAAAGTCATAATTATCTTATGATAGTATCCTCCAAAATCATTGCAACCGACTTGCTATACCTTAAGCATGAGAATACACATTACTCCTTCCACTTCTCCATAACTTCTCTCAGAGTACGTACCTTATCTGCCTTATATTCCATTATCAGATCTTAGTGGCCCTTGAGACATCGCATTTCCTAATTCCTTTAAGTGTATACCCCGCAATTCCATTACTCATCATAATCGGGTTTGACCCTTATGCCAATTCTAGCTTGGTATCTCTTCGATAGTGATTTAGCCTATTCCTTTAATCATTCAGTAACTTAACCCCTTTAAGATTCCTTAACTTCTCTAAACATAATCACAACACCTTTATTCTTATGTTCCTCAAAACGAATCACATGAGGCATTACTCCTATTTCCTTAAGGTATCATCCTAAAAAATGATTCATTACCAACCGCATCAGTCACTTCTATCATAATCCTTTAACAGATTCGTACGAGTAAGCTTGTTACCTTACTCCTTAGGCGCACATAGACAATTCTCTCCACTAAATCCTTTAATTTATCGGATCCATCAACATAACCTATCCTTAAACTATAATCTTTCCATTTACGTGGCCTCTTCCTAACACAGTAACTTCACAACTTAATCTTCTCCAAAGAATTGCACCATAAGCCTTCTAATTGACAAACTCACATAAAATCCAAATATCAAACCTTACAACCTTACAAGTATCATAACTCCTTATTCCCTGAAAGTACAACTTACCAAATTCAATTATTTGGCCCACATAGGTTTGGCCCATACGCCCATTTCCTGACTCAAATCCCAAAGGTTTGTTTAACTGTCTCAAATAACTTATTTCTAACTTAAGATCCTTATACTCCTCACACAATCTACTATCCCAATTAAAGCAACCCTTTTTGCATTACGGATACTTACTATCTCTCCAAGACTTAATCACATCATTTCCTGATGGGCCTCAAAACGAAACTTCGAATAGACCTTCCAAAATAATACCTATGACTTTGTACATCCGGCTTTTCAAAAAGCTTTAACCATTGGTCCTACACTGGTTGTACCCACTTATAAATCTCATAACCATAACTCTGGACTCTAAAGTCTTACTCAAGGTCGTAATAGAGGAAACAAGTTCCCTATGAACTATCCCTCTTATACATTCATTCCCTTCTCAACAATCTATCCACATCAATGCCTACAGCATGACCTCATAATTGTAACAGCAACGTATTCAGTAATTTCTGAAACAAGGACACACTTCTTTATTTCTTCAAAACATTACCTTACAACTACTGACAAAAAGTCGAACAGACAGATTACTAAACTATGGAGACTATCGACACAAGTCATTGCTCCCTATTCTTAAGGAAAGGCTTAACAAAAAAACAATTACTCGATTAGGGTTCCTTCCCGTCGGCTTGACGCATCACAAAGAGTCGCTGCCCCTGACCTGAAGACTCCATAGGCGCTTTGCCTTTATTACGAGCCATAGATTGCTCAGAAGCAGATACCCCTGGCTTTGGGTTCTGCCTAAATCCAACATTTGAGGCTTGATAAGACTGTGTTGGTCCCTGACCCTTCTTCCTACAGTATGTTTTCTTGTGGCCTTCCCTTCCACAATAGTAGCATACCCTCTTTTCCTTTTGACAGTTAAAACTTGTATGCCCAACTTCACCACAGTTGCGGCACAGAGTCACCCCGCTACTCCAACCGGAGCCTCTGGCGGAGTCTGACTGAGTCGTCTCAGTCTGAGCACGACCAGACTTCTCAAATTTGGTAGGCGATGCCGGTCGCTTGAATGTACCAACCTGACGATCTTGTTGCCCACCCTTTCCCTTAACCTGTTTCTCCTGCTTTTGGGCGGATTCTTCCAGTGTGACCTCTATCTTGTAGGCCGCATCCACATATTGCTCTAATGTAGAACAACCGTGACGCACCATTAGAGGTTTGATTTCTGGATTCATCCATCCATGGAAGTACCAGATCTTTTGTTCTTCGCTCGACACTTCTAGCCCAGCATATTGCAACAAGTGATTGAACTTAGCTGCAAGCTCAGTCACCTTTAACCCATCGGTCTTAGGGTATAGAAATTCCTTGTGCTTCTCCTCCCTCATAGCACGGGAAAAGAAACGGTCAGTCATCTTTGCTTTGAACATTCCCCAATTCAACTCGGAATGATCGGCTAAACCAGTGCTCTCCCACCATTCGCTAGCCACACCCTTGAGTTGAAGGGAGGCGATGTGCACTTTCTCAGTCTCAGTGCAATCCACGTTTCTGAACAGCCGTTCCATATGCGAGAACTAGTATGCCAATCTGACTGGTTCTCCAGTACCGTCGTAGTTGTCAGGCCTCATTGAGCTCACAGCCTTCAAGGCTCGACCTTCCTCTGTTCCTGACGACATCAACCTGGGGTACGTGATCCACTGGCTCCTCAACTTCAGGAATAACCTGAGGAACCGGAACACCTTGTTCTTGCGGTGCAATTGACCGAATTACGTCGGTGACCGTTTGTACAATAAACCCACGAATGGCTTCTTTGGTCACGGCATCCAACACTACCAAAGGATTAGCCTATACTTGGCCAACGCCTGCGGGGTTATTGTGAGAGACAGACTTGCTCTCCTCCCCTTGATTAGCGGTGCTCCTCAGATTCAGCCTTGGGTTGTTACTCGGTCCTGCATCAGCATGGACTGTGTTTCTTGTGTTCACCATCTGCTGATGAACCATAACGTTGATTTAGAACTTTTCCAACTTGATCATGACACTTTAGTCAAATACGCTATGATACAGATTGTAAGGGTCCAAACTAATAACTTTATATTAGCCTGACTAACCCTTCACTGTTAACTACAGAAACGACCTTCTTCTCCTTACTTGAGAATGGGTATTCTAGGAGAAATGTCAACCTTTAAATGACATTAAACCTGAGAAGAGACACTATCCCTAAGAATGGATCTAAGGAATAAGTAACACTCGAATCTTGCAGAAGTTTGAAAACCACTTATTAATAAACCTTATACTTTCAAACTTTATACCTTTAAACTCTATATATTAACCTTAATAAAATAATTATTTAAGAAAAATTAGTTTCGCAAACTAGTGATACGATTTTCGCAAAACTCTTACTAAGACAAAAATCACACTTTTAAAGTTAAAATCATAAACTACCGTTTGGCTGCTTATACACAGCATTTAAAACCAACTATAAATAACTTTTGAAGCCCAAATAGCTAAATCATAATTTAAATTGAATTTCAAGAGGTAATTAAACTTTTAAAAAAAAAAAAATAGATTCCGAAAATTCCTTCTTAAAGGAAAACAGGTTGGAAATAATAATAAAAAATCAAAAATTCTCAAACCTAACAATAGGCCAAGAATTTTAAAAACCATTGCTCTGATACCATAATTGTAACACCCCCGATTTATATCGGTAGTGTCACACGCCAGTGACCTCAGACATTACCGTCAAAAGCCACCATAGGCTTTAATCGGAACAATTAAACTTAAATGCGTACATATTTTAAATGAAAGATTAAACAGCGGAAGACATTTGTGTATGAAACTCAACCCTTTTATTAAAAGATCCCTCATCAAATGAGAGTAGCGTTTTTACAACAGAGTAAAATTTCAGCGGAAGACTTATAAATTACACAGCGGAAGACTTTTAAGAATCAACCTATAACATCGCTAGGTTATAAAGATATATTAAAGTAATATTTAACAACTTAAAACACTGACACTTAAATCTTCGTTTGCAAGCCTCTTCTTCTTCGACTGGTTACTTCGACTTCGGGAATCAACCACTGATGTGCCGTATAGGACGGATGACACCAGCCAACCATGCAAGGAATAAAACCCGGTTGGTTAGTCTAATGAGAGACTATGCAAGGGTGAAAACAGAATGGTTCTAGTGATCGTAACCGTTTACTATCATTGTCCCTCGAATAATAACTGAAGGAACGATATATAACCCAAAATTTTCACAGAATGATTTAATATTTAGATATGCACTGAAGAGAAGACTCCAAGGAATTGAGTCTTAAGGGATGGTATGACAATTGTTTGGAACGTTAATGTTTCATACAAGCGTTTAAAAACGACTTGATCATTTGGGTCCACGACCAACCTCACCGCACAATGCGAATTCAGATTGGAAAGAGAACTTACTCTAACCGAAGTCCAGGCGAGTTTCCAAGTTGTACTTCTCGCCCGAGGGTTCATTAATTATGTGCCTACCCGCACTTATCTTATCTTATCTTAATTTCAAAATGTATATTCACATTAAAGCTTTTTAATATGATCTCGAGTAACTACGAAAGTTTACGATGTCGAATGACTACGAAGGTTTACGATCTCGAGTGACTACGAAGGTTTACGATCTCGAGTAACTATGAAAGTTTATGGTCTCGAATGACTATGAAAGTTTATGGTCTCGAATGACTACGAAAGTTTATGATCTGGAAAGCATTTAGAGACTGGGTCCACTATACTGAGTTATAAAGAAACGATTAATCCTCATAAGGAATTAACGTTCCTACGAATACTCTTGCTAATCTAGCATTAAAGTTCACATTTAAACCCACAACAAAACCATTACGGTCATTAACAAGTATAATAGCGTTGTTTCTAGCAATATATACAACCTATTATAATATCATATTTTAATCACATTATTTATTAAAGTCAGTTCCCAAACGAAAATAACAGTTCACTCCGATTTAATTAACAATTAAAAGCAATTGATAATTAATAGAATATGGAATGATTAAGCAAGAGTGAACCGCCACTTGCCTTAGTCTAGACGAACGATTGAGCGACGACGGGTTTCTGGGTCCGGAACGGGAACGGAAATCAGATTACAGATTCCTATGACGACGACCCACAACGAGACCCTCGGTTAGACTCGACAATAAAATGATACGAATCTAAGAAAGAACGAACGAAATTGAAAGGACGAAAGTGCCGCCCGAGGCCGGATCGTCCAAGGCCATGATCGCGATTGCCAAGGCAATCCGCGGTCGCGGCATGGATTCCGCGGTCGCGGGCGTCGAAGACATGACGTCCGCGGGCGTCGAGGACAGCGGACGCGGCCGACCTTGTCACTGCCGCGGTCGCGGCAGTTCTTGTCCGCGGTCGTGGCCATGAACTCCGGCGACTCTAAAGGGAGAAAAACCTCACCGGCGACGATGCGAGAGGGCTCGATTCGCGAGGGCTTCGACTCCAACCTTCCTTGCGCCTCCTAAGCACCGCCCTACGAGTACCACCACCTCCGGCAAGAGCTCCGGCGACTCCACAAGAATTCCGGCGAGAGCTCGAAACTCCGGCGACTATGGAAAACGAGAGTGAGAGAGAACATTTGATTTGGGTGCCAAAACCCTCCCATTCCGGCCTCTATTTATAGCCAAAGGAGGAGAGCAGCCCCCGCCCAGATCGACGGTGGCTCAGAAGATCGACGGCGACAAAGAACACGCGGCACGCATGCCGGCATGCACACTCTGCACATTTCCACGGTCGCGGAAATGCTTCCGTGGTCGCGGAAAATTCCAATGCACAGCTCCTCTGGGAGCTATTTTTCCGCGGTCGCGGCAGAGGCATTTTCGCGTTTTTTTGCCCGGGAAAAGGTTTGGCATGGGTTTAAACCACGGAAATTATATATTTGTACCCAAACAAATATTCTAAGCCCCGAAAATACGTCGAATGTATTTTATACCACTCAGGGAAATTTTATAGAGATTATATGAGTTACAGAAATCCGAACTTCGCCTAACGCGTCCCGAATAATTGACGAGGGTTTGGGAAATTACCCAATTGCCCTTACTAAAAATGAGGGGTATTACAGAAGAGGCTTGCAGTTGAGGATTTAAGTGACAATGTTTTAAGGTTGTTAAGTATTACTTTAATATATATATTTTTATAACCTAGTCATGTAATAGGTTTATTCTTAAAGTCTTCCGCTGTGTAATTTAAAAGTCTTCCGATGTAAATTTCACTCTGTTGTAAAATCACTTCTTATTTCATGAGAAGTCTGTTAATAAAAGGTTGAGTTTTATTTAAATATGTCTTCCGTTATTTAATCTTTCGTTAATTAATATACTTATTTAAGCTTAATTGTTCCGATTAAAGCCTAGGGTGACTTTGGACAGTAACGTCTGAGGTCACTGGCTTGTAACACTACCGACATAGATCGGGGGTGTTACAGTCCCATTCCGTGCCCATCAATCTTGAGGCCCAAAATCATGTAGACATCTAGGAGAGTGATCGTCATCTCTCCAAATGGCATATGAAATGAATTGGTCTCCGGCTTCCATCGCTCCACAAATGCAGAAATCAAAGGCTGATCTACATAAGTGTAGATCAGGTCCTGCAAATGTGTGATGCCGCTGTTTCTGGCAAGATCGCACCATGGAGAGTGATCGTCAAGCCTCCATTTTCTTAGCTGCTCATGTCTGAGCTGAAACGTGAGAGTTTCTCGCTCCTATAAAAAGAACATGTTAGATACAAAAAAAAGGATAATAGTTTAATAATAGGCTCAAGTTTTGATAACTTACAATGCCTTGATAAATGAAATATGCAGTGTGGGCAGTGAAACTAAACAGCAGGTCTGGGATCTCCGGACCTCCCGGTACAGGTCCTATTAACTTGGGATCGACAGCATCCCGACCTCCAGCTTGTCTAGCCTACCTAGGCTGTCTACCCTGCCTAGGCTCTCTACCCCGCCTAGGCTCTCTACGTTGTCTAGGAGCAGCCTGTTCCTCCGCCGGTTCCTCGAAATGAGGCTGTTGAGCGGGCCAATATGCGTGCCCACTCATACCTCCTGGCCACATGGGCCAACCACTAGGCTCCTGAGGTGCAGGAGGTACGTACCAACCACTAGGCTCCTCAAATATAGAAGGTACATACCATGTCGGATCCTATAAAACAAATTATTAGAAAAAATATTAAATAACCGACAAGTTTAAGAATATGTATAGTTACTTACCACATTAGGGTCATTCTGGTATATAGGTGGATCATTAAGCGCCATGTTGTCGAGTGTCGGGTCTGCATACACAGGTACAGTAGGAGGGTCACGGACCGTACTCGGTCCTGCTTCATCGCCTTTTTTTGGATTTCTTCTGCTGCCTCCTTCGATATACTATACGATCGTCTACTTGTTCTTGTTCCTCACGGACAACGTTCCACCTTCTGTGACGGGCAGATCTTGTTTGGTTTTCCATCTGAAATAGGAAAAAACAAAACTTCAGGGGGAGCAACAACAACAACAACAACAAAAACAACAACAACAAAAACAACAACAACAACAAGAACAACACCAACAACAACAATATCAACAAAAACAACATCAACAACAACAATATCAACAACAACAACATCATCAACTTTGACAGATCTGGATCTGTGCAGATCGGTTTTTTTTTTTACAAATTTCGTAAGTGCAGATCCATATTCAAAACCGACATTAAATCAATTGAAACAACCTCCAAACATGTTTAAATCCAATACTAGACAAGTAATCCCTAAACGAAAATCATCTAAAATGTCTTAACAACTTCAATAATTTCAAGATAATTAAACTAAGTGAAGAACAAATACAGATTTAACTAACCTTACGGATCGTGACGGACGGATTTGATCGAAACGTGACGGATCGAAACCTTTGACCTTGGGAGCGAAATCGCGAGTGGGTTGCTGCAAATGAGAGATGTGGGTCGGGGAGACGAAGTTGCTGCATTTATATGCAGCGACTTCGTCCGTGACGCACAGATGGGGTTGGTGCGTCACAGACGGTTTGTTGTGGTCCGTCACGGACAGAATTTTGTGGTGCGTCACAGGCGGATTCATTTGGTACGTCACAGACTAAACAGTGCGTTAAATAGAAATTTTACCCGTGCGTGAAATAGTAAGGACCTATATTTATCCACAACCTATTATTTTATATCAAGCAAACTACAATATTATTTATTACTAACACGTGCGAAGCACGGGGTCCGACGAAAAAAAGTCTATTTGGCTGACTCGATGTTATAAATGCTGAAATCGAAAAATTGTGATGTGGAGAAGTAATGGTTTTGGTTGTTGTAGTAGGAAAGAAAAGTCACATCAAGACAATAGATTGGTCACTAAATGATGGTTGTACATATCACCCTATGACATGAAAGTTGATATTGTCGTTACTCATTAGTTGTAAGGATGTTGACAAAATGAGTATTTGATATTGTGAGGAAGTTGTTTTCGTCTATTTTTATCAATTCTACATTGTTACGGACTATTTGATATTGTCGTTGTTCATCAGTTGTATTCAATCCTCTTAAATGGCTTACTTATTTTCCGACTAAACATAATTATATAGCAACATTAATTCATATTTCTTATTTATAATTGTCATTCCTTATTTAGTTATATTCAAAATTCTGAATCCACGAATTCATTTTTAGATTAAAACTAAATTATACAAAAGTTTAACTTATTTGCTGACTCATAAATTCTATTAACCCGTTCGCTACACTAATTAGATCGTAAAAACTAAATTTGATGGCGGGCCGTGGAAAATCAATTTCTTTTGCATCTCTCCGAGTTGCTTCCTCTTACCTTCCAAATCCCTAATTTTCTCCCCACTCTCAACAAAAAAGAAATTTTCAATTCCTTCAATCATCAAGAGTTCGAATTCTCTTCTTGTTCTGTTGAATTTTCCTCCTGTCGCGCTGTAGGGATTGTGTGCATTGCAATCTGATCAGCAGTTCAGGGCGAAAGCAAAATCACCACCACCATCGTCAACATCATCATCACCGGTGTCTTCGTCGTATCATCACGGAAATGACGAATATGATGTACGTTAGGGCGGAGCCATCGGCGGAGTTGAACAAGAACACTGAGTGGTTCGCTTACCCAGGGATTTGGACGACCTATATTCTCCTGCTCTTCGTCCCATGGCTCCTCCTCATCTCTCTCCTCGGTTTCTCTACTGGCATCGCCTGGACAATCGTCCACCTCCTTCACTTCTTCGTAAGCAACGCATTCCCCTTTATTTTCTTATGCCTCCTCCGTTAGGGTTTTGTTCGAAGTTGATTTGATCTGATTGCGCGTTTTGATTGTCTCGATTTTCGAGTGTTATGCTGCTGGCGATATAAGATGTATATGCTAGGAAATTGCAAGCAGCTTTGTTTATAGATCTGTTATCCGATCACCTTGGGTTTACTGCTTTTTGTCATTTTGGCGCCTGTGTTTTGAATTTATCGCCTTCTTCTGTTTTACTTAATTTTAGAAGACTGTAGATTTGGATTTATGGAATGGATGCTAGGTCTTTTGGGGTGGTTTACAGAGGAAAGTTAAAATTATTTCTGGAGTTGTCAGCTTGCATATTAACTTAAATCCTGGATATCTGGACAGTGTAGTGCAGAAGAGGGGTTGACTATTGTGGAGGGTGAGGATGGTAGCAAAGTGGCAACAGAATTGGTGCAAATGAGACAGATTAGAATAAAGTGTGCTTGTGGAATTAACAGTGAGAGAAAACAAGGTGGCCTAACCTTTTGAGTAACATGATATCCAAAATTCTTCACTATTGAGGGGCTGCGAAACTGAATACAAACAGATTAGAGTAAAGTGTGCTTGTGGAATTAACAGTGAGAGAAAACAAGGTGGCCTAACCTATTGAGCAACATGATATCCAAAATTATTTACTATTGAGGGGCTGCGAAACTGAATACAAACATATTATGATACTAGGAACATGAAGTCATTTATGCTGCTACTACATTGGGCTTGAGAGAAAAAGTGTTTTCCACAAAAGACTCGTTCCACATGTCATTTTGGCCATCAAGAAAAGGGGAAAAAATGGACGCAATTTACTTGGCCCTTGGTGGAATGAATTTGTGCGACAGGTTGTGAGTTGTGACATGTATAATTGAGCTGGAGTGATTTGTAATATTAGGGATGGGTTTTCTCTGTTATATTTTCCTTCTTAATTTTTCCTTTTGGTTGCCCAACTGCGCTAGTATAACCATTGGTGCTTATATAATCGGTTCAAGCTGTATTGCTTGTTTAACAAGAATCACTTTTACTATGAAAAGGTATGCTTCTTTCTGACATAAAAGTATGTTTCATTGTCAATGTCTACAGTTTTGTGAGAACTCACCTTCTTTTCTGGAGCTCTAGACATGTTATGTTACTATGCTGCTCAGGAATATAACTCTCCTGATAATGAATAGGCATGATCATGACATAGAAATAATGGTGCTTATTGACAAGAAATGTTACATGTTTGTTCTGATTAACCAGATGCTTGACATACTGACCACATGAATTCAAATCTGAACAGGCCAATTGTCCTTTTGTTAAGGTTAGTTGCAACAGCAAGAAATTGAGCTAGACCTAAGAATATATGCTTCAGGTTTGTAGGTCTACAAAATAGCTAGTTACTATCAACTTTCTGAAAATGTAGTCTTTGATTTGTTAAAACTAGAAGGTCCATTTACTTAAAAGCCTGTGATAGGAAGCTCTTTGTCTGGTTTTGTGTATCTTAAGCATGGAATATGCTATTTGTTGTGAACCTAAAACCCTACATTCCCCCTTCTGGGCTTTCACTAAACGCTACTTCCACCACCCTGACTCTCACCTCTAGCTCCTCTCTTTCCAGAACCACCCAAATCCAGCACCTTAGCTTCTTTCACCCTCTTTGCCCCACAGAAATTGTGGAGTAGTACTCTAGGTCGTTCTCACATGGCCAATGTCAAGTACTACTCTACTCAATGCTATAATATCTGTTGGAAATTTTCAGAAAATACGAATCTGAAGTAAATTAGAGATCAAAAGCAACTTAGACAAAAATCAAATTAGGAAAAGACTCTGAAGTTAGATCACCACAATGACACTTAATGAATAAAACCTAACTTTTAGGTGATTCTAATTTCTAAACTGGACCAGTTTGAAGGTAAACTGTCCTATTGCAATCGTTAACACTTTCAGAGACTAACAACATATATAAATTAAATTGACCTCCTTTCATTTCATGGCTTGCTAATTCAATTGACACCCAATGAATTGTTTCAATTTGTTTAATCCTCATGAGATCTTACTCTACTTTGATGTTATTTACTTGCACATTCATGGTCTCTCTCTGACAATAAAACAGAGAACTTAACAGGCATGATTGAAAACATAACCCAAACAATTAAAGAAGCTATTGAATGTACTAAACTAAATAAAAGAAAGCAAGGTAAGAAGACTTAGTCTCAGTACAGTCGAACAATCCAACAATGTGGGTAAAACCACTAGAGCATGTATTCCAATTTATGCGAAACAAAATCTTGTAGACTTATGCTATAAGAGAGCTAGGAAGCTAAAATGGTCTGCCTAATGTCTAGCAGTGTCCTATTTGTACATTGAGGTAAAAAATAATGGACAAGTAAACCAATCACGTAGCTAGATCTGCGGTGGATAGCACAGTCATGTCATGACAGTTTTCTCTTCCTTTCTGTCCTGCTTGCAATAACCTGGGGCACAACGCCATGAATCTTGCTGCACACTGCTTGCCTCCTTCATGGCATTGTACAGTCGTTCTAGCCATGGAACTTGCTATAGATTAAAATTTCTCAAATGGCTCCCAAAACATAGTCCTTGGTGCTCTTGACATCCTCAAGATAAAGGCCTCATCTCACCTTCAAACCTCTGAAATTATACAAATCATGAAAGCGTAGACTCCAAAGTAGAAATAAACGAAATTAAATATAAAACACGTGAAACATATGTAAAACAACCTAATATGACATTCGAAGAATTACAATAAACTCATGTTAGTGTCATCAAATTCCATTTATGCTGTTGCTTGAATTTTGATTTGTATTCCTCATCATGCCTGAGAAATGAATATTTTGTAATTTATAATCAAATAATCAATATGATGGTTGAGGTTAGAGCCAATAAAAAAGTAAAGACAAATTTACACTTAGACATGCTACTTTAAATTTCTGAAAACATAGTTATTGACTAGTGACCAGAAGGTTCATCTAGTTCCAGAAAGATACAGCACATACTAGACTATTTGTATCTCCCTTTGAGTAAGTAATTTGAAATGTCAAGTGTAATGTAGATACATATATCTCATGGGAAATCTTAGTATGGAAAATCTTAGTATAGAAAGCTCTAAAAGTGACAAGTGCTATTATAAACCCTTTGAACTCTATTTTCTCATGAACCTTTTTTCTCCGTTTTGGCTATTTATTTCAGAGGCATTCCATCTTTTGACTGGGAAATCTTTTCTTTCTTTTTTTTCCTAGGTTACATATCACTTCTTTCATTGGAAGAAAGGTACACCCTTTGCTGATGACCAGGGAATGTATAATCGACTGACTTGGTGGGAGCAGATTGACAATGGCAAGCAGCTCACTCGTAACAGGAAGTTTTTGACAGTTGTACCAGTACTTTTGTGAGTATATGAAGTATTCGATTATACCTATTGTAAGAAAATGCAAATGCAGAATCATAAGGGCTTCTTATTACACTGACATCCATTTTTTCATTGGAATATGGTATGTTATCTCGTTGAAGTTTTAATGGACTAGCTGTATATGTAGAATTTAGAAGGTTGTCTTTCTTCTTGAATTACCTATCACTCCCATCAGAGTGTTTGTCCAGCTGGAGAAGCAAGTAAAAGATAAAAAATGTACTTTCTTTTTATGTTAGTGAAACACATTCTGATCTATGATTTGTTAAACCGACCACTCAGATGATGAACTTAAGTCCTTCCTTGATCTAGAATGAAGTCCAACCTTTTATCTTTCTTTAGCATGCCCCTTGTCCAGTCTGATAAGGAAATGAAAGATATTCGAAAGTCTTCCTTTAATGTTAGTGGAATGAAGTCCAGCCTTTTAATATTTTTTATGGTAACCCCCAGTTTGGTTTTGCGAGTAATTAGTCTCTACTTCCAGCATGCATGATTCAAATGGCTACCAGCATCTAACTTTGAAACTTGTTGCATTTCGAGTGAACTTATAAAATTAGTGGCTGGTGCAACTTACCCTTGTCAAAAGGGGCGAACTAAACATTTTAGTTGTTTCCTCCAAATCAGTTGATTAAGATCAGTTACTTCTTTTATACCATTTACCTACTATTATACAAGTGTGACTGGACTTGTCTTGTGCAGGTATCTGGTAGCTTGCCATACAACAAACTACCAAAACCCCATGCTCCTCTTCAACACGCTAGCAGTTGTCGTGCTCGTTGTTGCCAAGTTTCCCCACATGCACAAGGTTCGCATATTCGGGATCAATGGAGATCGGTAGTTGGGACCCTGATTTCAGACGCACCTATAATTCGCAAAACACACAAAAAGGTATATAGTTTCTGCTGAAGAGGAGGAAGTTGCTTTGGATAACCCTTGATCTACTGCTGGGTCCGAAGTAGCTATGTAGCTCTCTTGTATGAGTTGAACTTTAGTGTGAAAAATTCTATGAGATGCTACTGCTTATCATTTACATTGACCTAAAATAAGACTTTAGTTTCACCCAACATTTTTTCCCAGCTCTTTTGTACTCTCTGATTTTATATACTTTAATTGTTGCAGATACTAGCCGGTTCTTATGTAAGAGAATTGAAATTTTTGTTATGATGTTGAAACATCAAACTACTTTCTTACATAACCCCAATGTTAGAACTTCTTATTTTACCCAAAACACCAACTAGTGTGTGCAAATAGTCAACCCATTACCACTACTGTTGGACTGTATGTGCATGTTTGGTCTAACTTTCATAAAATGTAAAGCAGCTATTTTTGTTTCAAAAACTGGAAAATGGGCCAGTGTATCGAAACTTCATTTAGAAGTCTAGATTGAACTATTATGAAGGATCTGCCCAAAACTTCATATTTGTGTTTTATCTTATTAACACGAAAGCTAAACGGTTGAACCCTGCTTTACTTTTTTCTATGATGCATGGGGCTCTTCTGTAACCCAAAAGGTATGGAAAAAGAAAACCCCACAACAAATTAGAGAGGGTTTCACGTGATTTTTGACAGAACAACCATATAATAATATTCTTGAGCAGAGGACAGAACAACCAAAGTAGTCTGTTATTGCTGCTACATATTTTAAAATTATCTTGTTAGGTACAAGTATTATAGTATAATCTGCTGCATAAATAAATAGTACAGGATATAATTCTGAAAGCAACGATTTGACTATCAAATCAAACATTTTAAAGTATTTAATGATCTGGCAAGATTGCTAATTTGTATGTTTATTTATTGTTGATTGAGCAAGTGTGGAAACGTGATACTGGAGCCATGACAGCATACCGAGCTAACACCAATTCTACTACGCCGTTTGAACCCATGGATCTTCTATCGAATCGGGTAAAGAGAAGTTGCTCCTAATCATGATCATAGCCATTCATATTGCATCTATAGATGTTACTATTCAACAGTTTAGCTAGATGCCAACAAATGTAGAGATGTATATCTGGACAGTTAAACATATTTTGTACCTTGTGAGGTATTAAATGTGACATTTCGGAAGTCACAAGGAAAACCAAGAAGTGCGGTTCAATTATGATGAGAGGTCCTCTTCAATTAAGAAGTAGCACTTCCAATTAATAGAAAGCCACAAAAAAATAACTCTCCCTTTTGCTGACAAATGAGGCTTTTCTTGTTCTTATATTTGTACCACATTGACTAAACCCACTTCCAAAAAAAAAACCTTTTTCTTTCAAGTATAAACTGACAATATTAATTCCAAAGTTGTGTTTTGAAATTGATAAGTCCCAACAACCCAGTACCCAGAAGTGGCCATTTCTTGTGAAAAGCATCTCCACAATTTTTATCTGAACATAGCAACTAAGCCTTGCTTGAAATTCAAATAAACACTACATTTTCACTTGAGGCTGCTTGCATGGTCCCTGAAATAGAATACTAGCTTGTTGGATTTGGGCCTGCACAGTAGTAATTTGGATTTGTAGGTGTTGGAAAGTACAAGGAAATTGTGCCCCGGTTTTCTGGTTTAACATGCAATCTAGCCCCTCGAAAGTGATAAAAGTTAAAGACAAGAGGAGAGAGGGGGTAATTTGATCGACATGGGTGAATTCACAAATGTCAAGGTTAAAAAGATCTTGGAGCCTATTTGGTTAAAATGTTGATTTTGTCCACTAAAATATTGAAATGAAGTTGCTTGTAAGTGACTGCAAAGGGTCTATCTACCCTTAAATGGGTCACTTAAAGACCAAGACAAATTGTTAATAAGATGTGATAAAAATAAGGTTTTTTTCTAACACAATAAAAACCTCATATTTAGCAATAATATTTTCTAGTCAAAACATACGTCGATACAAAAGTACGTAGTACATGTAAAATGGGATCACATCCGTTTTTACTCACTCCAACATGTCTTTATATTCTGCAGGACTAGTAAGTTATCCTAGTTTCCTGAGACACTTAATTACTGAGTCGGAGAAACTGTGGAGGTGAAAAGGGTGGTAAAAATGAAACACATCTCCATGATTGAAGGGCGAGGGAGGTGTTTTTGCAAGAAGTGGTTTACAGCAAAGAACAATCAAGGACAATGCATATTGCACTATGTCAAGTCATATATTAATATAAAAACTTCTTCATTTATCATAAAATAGTAGGATGTATGGTACTCTTATTAAGGCTTTGTTTGGCTATGTATTTATAATGACTTTATTTAAAAAAAGTATTTTTTTAATATTTTCCTATACCACACAAATTTCAAATTTCAAAAAACTACTTTCCCAAAAAGTATATTATAACTAAGATCACCCATAATGGTGATTTTTTAACATTAAAATATAATAAATTTTTTAGCTAGAGAGTGTACTTTTGCTAAAAAAAAATTACTCTATGATTTCTTAGTAAGAAACTGTTAAAAAAACTCATTTAAGTTGAAAAGTTGGATTTTAGAGTTATTTTAACTCGAATTTAGTTTTGTTTGTTTTAAAAAATACATCCAAAATTCATAATTGATTTTTATTTATCCATAGACACCCATTTATATATGTTTTTTATAAAATTTATAGAGTAAAAAATTTTGGGTTGAAAAATCATAACTATAAAAAAACAAAAAAAAGTTTTTTAGATTAAGTGGCAGTGAGAAAAAATTGACTAAAAAACTTTGTTAAAAAAACAACCATTATACATGTTAAAGCCTTTATCAAAACAATTACCAAACAAACCCTAAATTTGGATGTCTATACTCTAGATCTAGATGGATACAAGTATTTTAAAATAAAACAAAAGTAGTGCCAAGGATTATTCTCCTCAGCACACTTGCCTAGGAGAATGTTTGTGTGGGTCCCAAACTTGGACTAAAGACACGGTCCTTGTCAAATCTATCTCTCTCTCACACAAAAAAATAATTCAGAAAAAGAAGAAGCAGCTAATTCACCTTCCTTTCAATGAAAAAAATGTGAAGGTAAGTTGAAGAGAGGAGAAAATGTCCTACCCCTAGAACTAGGGGTCAGAGAATATGATCCGATTTGAAAATCTAACAAAATGAAATAAATTTAGCTGAAACAATAAAAAGCCAAATCACATTTTGAGGAAGTTGGAGTATAGTTTGACAGAGTTAAGAAGAAAAATATATTACGCGTAAATTTGATAAATTTGATCTCATTTCTCTCTAGATTAATAAATATATATATAAGTTTTTTTAGTTATTAAATTTATTTTTTAGTTAATAGGATCTTAGAAATTTACCCATCTATTTTTTTGTAACACTTTATTGAAACATCAATTGTCAAAGTTGACATATAAACACTTAGAATTTAAATGGATCCCTACCACAAAATAGACGCAGATTAAGATATCCTCATTTAAAAAAAAAAAAAAAAAAACTTTATCCAATATGATTAAACTATAACCTCTAAAGTACCTAATCCACAAGTATGTCTAAAACTAATATGATATGAAAAACAATGTAGAAATTTACCCAACTTGAAGATATCCCAATGATAAAGCTTCAACTTGGGTACTGGACTCAGGTTGTGGTTCTCACATTATTTCGAATGTGCATGGACTAAAAAGAAATAGAAGCTTAGCTAAGGGAGAGGTAGACCTACACATTGGAAATAGAGCAAGAGTTGTTACACTTGTCATTGGAGATTATAGTTTACCTTTACCTTCTGGTTTAGTATTAGAACTTAATAATTGTTATTTTGTCCCGTCTATTACTAGAAACCTGATTGCAACTTGTGTTTTGGAGTTAGAAGGCTATGATTTTACTCTTAAAGGCCAGCGTTTTTCTATTTTCAAAGATAACATCTTTTATGTCGATGCCATACTGAGTAATGGACTCTATATTATGGATCAAGGATCCAGCATCTATAACATAAACACCAAAAAGCAAAAAGCAAATGATTGGAGCACCACCTATCTATGGAACTGTCGATAAGGTCACATTAGCCTAAATCGCATGAAGAAGCTCTAAAAGGATGGACTTCTAACCTCATTTGATTGTGAATCATTTGAAACATGTGAATCTTGCCTGATGGGAAAGATGACAAGGTCACCTTTTACTAGAGTGAGTGAAAGGGCAACTGAGCTTTTGGCCCTAATACATACGGATGTATGTGGACCAATGAGCACAGAAGCTAGAGGTGGTTACAAATACTTCATAACCTTTACTGATGATTTAAGTAGATATGGATACATATACTTAATGAAGCATAAGTCTGAATCTTTTGAAAAGTTCAAAGAGTTTCAGAATGAAGTTGAAAACCAACTTGGCAAGAAAATTAAATCACTACGATATGATCGTGGTGGTGAATATTTGAGTCAAGAATTTGATCATCATTTAAGAAGTTGTAGGATCGTCTCACAACTAACTCCACTTGTAACACAAATGAATGGTGTGTCTGAAAGGAAGAATAGGACCTTGTTGGACATGGTTCGATCTATGATGAGTTTTGTTAATCTTCCAATATCTTTATGGGGATATGCTCTCACAACTGCAATGTTCACACTAAACAGGACTACGTCCAAAGCTGTAGATAAGAAACCATATGAGTTATGGACTGGAAGAGTTCCAAATTTGTATTTTCTAAAGATTTAGGAATGTGAAGCTTATGTAAAACTTTTACTAGTAGATAAGCTTGCACCCAAATCAGATAAGTGCTTCTTTGTAGGGCATCCTAAGGAAACTAAAGGATACTACTTCTACAATCCCAATGAACACAAAGTGTTTGTTGCTAGCCTGTTAGGGATAGTGTCTTTATGGAAAAAGAATTTGTTTTCAAAAAGTCAAGCGGGAGAAATGTTGATCTCGAAGAAGTTCGAGAAGAGCAACAAATTGAGCAACAAGAGGACATAGATTATTCTATGTCAAAGACGACAGTATTTGGGGACCTAATCCCGCAAGGAGAGGAACTCATACACCGGAGGTAGAGGAGTCGCAAAACTCTATTCCTATCGTTGCGTCGGAATCTGACTCCAATGAGGTTCCACAAAATGTTGTGGCAGAACCCCCTGTTGTTCAGCCCACACATAGATCAGATAGGCCCAAAGCGCAACCAAAGAGCAACCAAAGAGATACATTGATTTCATAATGACTGCGAGTTTGGACATCTTGCTTTTAGAAAGCTATGAGCCTACTACATACAAGCAAGTTGTGGCGAGTCCAGACCTCCGAGAAATGGCGTATTGCCATGAAGTATAAAATGGATTCCATGTCTGAGAATCAAGTATGGGACTTGATAGATTTGCCATATGGGATAGTACCCATAGGGTGCAAATGGGTTTACAAACTCAAAACAGACAAGGATGGAAACGTAACAGTTTTTAAAGCGAGACTGGTTGCAAAAGGCTTTAAACAGATTCATGGTACTGACTATGATGAAACCTTCTCTCTAATCAATTACATGGACACGTATGGTGGATATGTGTTGGGCAGACCTACCTTAAGATTCTTCAAATGAGTTGTAGAATTTAAAGTTGAACTATGATTAGTAGATTCCTTAGACATGAGTGAGATATACCTCTTGCTTGGTGATTGGTAGTCTTTGACATTGTCAAACACCGTTGCGTAAAAGGCGACTATAAAGGCAGTGATCGGGATTGCTGAAAATTGAGTGGGAGCTATAGTCACACAAGATTGGAGAAGTCCTCCTATTCATATATCTGTATATATGTGGATATGAATTGTGTTTTGGCCACTTGAAGAGTAAGAACTGAAAATGTATGGCCGTGCTCAAATGGATTAATAGTAATCATTTGTTTTGACAGTTCAAGCTCGGAGTTCGAGAAACAATTTGAATATTGATATGGATTATATAAGATGTTATCATATCATCAAATTAGACATTAAGTGACAAGTGAATTGATATTGAACACTTGTTTAAGGACAAGTGGGAGATTGAAGGAATATGTGTCCTTTAATCAAGATGGCAATTACTAATGATAGAATAGGATTAATAATGGAGATTTATAATCCGGATATTTTAGGTAGTCTTAGTGCTTTGCTAGAAGTCAACTATGAGTTATGGGATAAATTAGATTTGGCTCATTGATACTTTATCCGGGTCCTATAAGGTCACACACAATAGAGTAATTGGGCTAGATCAAAGTAACTCGAGGCCCATTGTGGGACTGAGAATTTTGGCCAATGTATATTGTTGGAAGAGTGGATTGTTCATCAAGTAATAATAAAGTGTTATCTATTTACTTGGTGACATAAGGAAAGTTATCTTTTGAAAAGATAAGATATTGTATCAATCATAAATATCCCTTTTCTAGTTAAAAGGAGATTTATCTTATGAGATATATATGATAAGATAATATATAATTGTTATATATATATATTCCTAATATATTATTAGATAAGAAAAAAAGGAAAAGTCCTAATTCACATATATGATTATGAGAATCATACAGACATGTGTGATATGGATCATGACCACACCAACATATATAGACAGCAGAAGCCTTGTGTGCAAGGTGTGAGTTTTTTTAGCTTTCGTTCGTTCGTTCGTTCTAGCAAACGAAGACAAGGCGATCTAGTACTGTGCTCGTGTGGACCAAGTAGAGGAGTCACACTTGAGGCTCTATTCTCTAGGGTGATCCCGGAAATAAGTTTTGCATCAAAAGGTATGTTACTCTTTTATATATGATTCGTATCAAGTTTATGCATGAGATCCTAAGTTAGATGTTAGAAAACTATTTTCTGAAATTCCGCTTAAGCATCTAAATTCCTACATTCATAACGAGAAGTATGAAGACCTTCCTCGGGAAGGGTGGTGGAGGAGAGGATCCGTTGCAACCGGACAATGTCAGTTGAAGTAATGTCATGTGTAGCAAGAAAATCGGCGGCGTGGTTTGCTTCCCTAAAGCAATGTTGTACTTGTATGTAGTCAAAAAAAGAAAGTAAAGTATAAATGTCAAGAATAATTGGGTGGATTTCCCATGGTATTTTCCAAGTTCCACGAATTGAGTTTATAAGAGTTAGATTATCGCGTTCTATAACTAAATGCTTAATATTCAAATTAATAGTTTTTCGAATACCAAACAAAATTGCATAAGTCTCTGTTTGTAAGACGGTGGTATCTGGAATATGGTCACAAAAAATGGACATAATTTTTCCATTAGAGTTATGATGATGTAGCCAATGTGGGAGGATTGGTTATGCTTTTTGGACCCGTCAAAGTTTAATTTTGCCCAACCAGGAGGAGGTTTCTTCCAAACCCTATTAGTTTTACGAGTTCTACTACTTTTGATGGAAGGTTTGTATGTAGATGTGGAACTTTTTGTCGAAGTGTACCAGGAATGGAATTGAAAATAAACTTGGTCAGAAGGTAAAAGATTTTGGTTGCTAATGTTTCTACCAAAAATAATTGTGTTACGATGATTCCAAATAGCCCACCAGAGGAAGAACATGGGATCAGGAGACGCATTCGATGTTATGAAATATTTAATATTGAATGGAAAATGTTTTGTGTAAACGAGCTTGGAGATTAGAGATCATTTGTTGGGTATATGGGCATTCAAAGAAGAAATGGTTGATATCCTCAGTATGCAATTTACATAAGCTACATTGTGAAGGAACTTTGGAGAAGTGTTGATTTAATCTTTTTGTAGTAGGAAGACAATCAGAAACTGCTTTCCAGAGAAAATGTTGAATCTTTGGAGAAATTTTCAGTTTCCAAATCCAGGAAGAGTAATCGTGGTGGGTGATTGCATGGTGTGGTTCTGTTATAGTTCTCGCCGATTTAACGGTGAAGTTTCCATCAGTCGAAAAATTCCAAATTATGCGGTCTTCAACTGGAGTCGTTAGGATATGAATACTTACGATTTTAGCGATAACATAGTGTGGGAGAATAGCTTCCAACTTAACCATCCCTCGATGGCTCAATTGGCTCCGAGGCCGGGCTTGGACAGTAAAACTGTCAAGAGGTCCCTAGTTCGAGTCTTGAGGGGGTGGCCACTGGTTAATTAACCTGGGGAAGCCTCCGTGTAAACGGAATGTTACACCCGCGTAATGGGGTCTTATCGGCGAAGCCGAGAATGGGCAACCCACGTGAGATTAGCCGAGTCCACTTAGTGGGCCCGGAAAATCACGTCAATTTCAAAAAAAAAAATAGCTTCCAACTTTTGCATATCCCATTGATGAAGAGGAGTAATGAAGTGGGAGACCTTTAAAGAAATATCGGAGTTGTTGTTAAAATAGGGTTGCAGGTCACAATCTGGGATCCAGGAGTTTGTCCAGAAGTTAATGGGTTTACCATTACCTAATTCCCAAGCAATGCCTTTTCTAAAAGTATCACGAATATGAAGAAGCCTGGAAAATTGCCAAGATTGTTTTGTTTTTCTTTTGTAAGAAAAATGTCTTTAGATCTAAGGTATTTTTCCGTAATGATACGGATCCAGAGACTATTTGTTTCAACAAAGAGTTTTCATAGCAGTTTCATTTATAAAGACTTGTTCATATTTTCAGTTGTGTGCAAACCCAACCCACCAAAGGACTTTGGTCGACAAATATTTTCCCAACTAATCAAAGAGTGAAATTTGGGATTACTTTTATTCCAAAAAAAATCTTTATTAATTTTATCAATTTTATGACAAAATGTTGTAGGTAAAAGAAAGCCTTATATAAAGTAATTTACTTTAGAAAGCAAGTTTGATTGTATGCACGAAAGTAAGTTGAACTGTTGAAGAGAGGAGGCTCAAAGCAATCATATTTTCACCTTTCAACGAAAAAAATGTGAAGGTAAGTGAAGAGAGGAGAAAATGTGCTACCCCTAGAACTAGGGGTCAGAGAATATGATCCGATTTGAAAATCTAACAAAATGAAATAAAATTAGCTGAAACAATAAAAAGCCAAATCACATTTTGAGGAAGTTGGAGTATAGTTTGACAGAGTTAAGAAGAAAAATATATTACGCGTAAATTTGATCTCATTTCTCTCTAGATTAATAAATATATATGTTTTTTAGTTATTAAATTTAATTTTTAGTTAATAGGATCCTAGAAATTTACCCATCTATTTTTTTGTAACACTTTATTGAAATATCAATTGTCAAAGTTGACATATAAACACTTCGAATTTAAATGGATCCCTACCACAAAATAGAAGCAGATTAAGATATTCTCATTCAAAAAAAAAAAAACTTTATCCAGTATGATTAAACTATAACCTCTAAAGTCTAAAGTACCTAATCCACAAGTATGTCTAAAACTAATATGACATGAAAAACAATGTAGAAATTTACCCAACTTGAAGATATCCCAATGATAATCCAAACACAAAAATAACAGAAATGAATTGCAACTGTTTAGTGGGGTGGTTCTCATTAACCCACCCATGAAACCCACAAGTGACATCACATAAAGGAGCTTCCCCTGCCATGTTTTAGTGGGTTGCTACTTTATTGCAAACCCATGTGAAGTCATGAGAATTCATACCTGGTTTTCTGGTGCTTGTTTTTCCCTTTTTAATTTAAAAATAATGAATTCCTTTTATTTCTTTACTCCTACCTCTATATGGCATGTTTTAATGGCTGGTAAGAAGAATCTCTCTGAATAATTGAGAGGGTGAAAGGACTGACGAATACTCCTCTTTCCTTTCAACACACACACCTGCTAAGATAACTAATAAAGATACACCATTATAGTAATGGAAAAAGAAGAAGCAAATTACTACCATATTTGAAAGCCTCTGCCCAGAACTTCACTTGCATAAATGAACAGCAAGTTTAGAATGTCTGAGTAGTTGGAAAAACTGAAGGGCAGATTTAAATTTTCAGGGGATTTTTTTTTTACTTTTAGTAGTTGTTCAAATTAATTGCTTCTAACTACAGTAAATGATATCAGCACTCAACAGAACCATGCAACATACAATGACTTGAGCACAGTAAAGATGCAAAGAGAGGTTGAAAAAAGCAAATCCACACTAGACAACTTCACATGAGTATCTGTAAAAGCACCTGAAAATTGAGCTCATTACAATGCTAAATAGGAAAGGATAAATTAAATTATACAGAAATATATTGGTAGTTAATATTCCTCCTATACCATAGCTGACCAGGTTAACCATTACAAGGCTAGATGATGATGATAAAGTTGCCTGCTCTTGACAAGTTCAATTTACTTATGATGAACATGAGCAAGCACTTGTGATACTGCATTGCTAACTCCATGTTTGGTTGAAGCCAAGCTAAAAATATAAGCTTCAAAGTTCCCACAAGTTGGAACCAAAAGGACAAGAAGAAAAAAGATAGGATAATCAAATTAAAAAGGAGATGATGCATGAAGAGAAGAAACCCCCCAAGTATCCTATCTTTGTTAGTTCCCTTTTTTTTTTTTCTCCTTCAATGAAGAGCTCAAGAAAAGTCACCCACCCTCCTAGAGAATTAAAGCTTAAAAAAATCAATCACCCCAACCCAAAACCAAATCCCAAAAAGAGAGCCAACAAATAAACAAAGTGGTAAAATGAAAAGTAGAGCCAAATTATACACTATGCAGATTACTAGTATAATGACTTGTTTTGTTTACCATGAACCAGCTCCTCCCAGTATCCCAGTCCAATATCCTGTTGAATCTCCTTGCTGATGATCACTGTTGTGGTTATGATGATGCTCATCAGCAGCTGCAGTAGCAGTACTAGAAGTTGTGAGAGTGCTCTTCAAATGCTCAAAAGGGAACAAGATCCTCCCTCCATCAATTCCAGCTGCACTCTCTTGAGCTCCTTGAATCCCCCCACCATTTCCAAGCCCATCAAGAGTGAAATTACTAGCAGGCTTCAGATCACTCTGCAGGCCTATAAACCCAGATGGGAAAGCTGAACTTGGGTCATGAGGGATCTGCATACCCATGAAAGGAGTCATCAGATTGAAGCCCCTTGAGTTAGAAGTGAGCCCAGTCAGCAGCTCCAAAGCAGAAGACTGGTGGTTCTCCATGTTGGGCAGCTGCATGAACTCTGATAGAGTTGAAGGGAAGCCCAGGTTGAGATCCTGGCCCTGCTCATGGATCTTGGAGTTAGGGTTTGTGCAGGCCACAAGATCAGGGAGCTTGATCTTGGAGGTGTTGGAGGATGGGAAGGCGGAGGAAGCCGGCCTCTTGTTCTTTCTTGATCCACCTCCTACAGGGATGTTTCTGAGGGACCCACCTTCAGTCCAATACCTCCTGCAAGTCTTGCAGAAGTACCTTGGCTGAGTCAGGCTGTAGTTGTTGTAGTAGCAGAATTTGGTGTTGGTTGAGTTGCACCTTGGGCAGTTCAAAGCCTGCTCCTTTTGGGGCCTGGCTTTCCTCTCCAAAGAGGTGGAGGGCTGTGGCTTTGCTGCTGTGCTGATCTTGTTGTTGCTGTCTGAGTTTGCTGTGTTTGTGTTTGTGTTTGTGATGATTTCGTCCATTGGCTTCACCACAATCTCCTACAGAAAACAAACAAACGCCAGAAAGGGTGAAAAAGGAATGTCTTGATTGCAAAAACAGAAGATAAAGAGAAGGGCAAAGGGAGAGATAAGATGACAGAAAGAAGAAGGGGGAGAATCAGAAGAAGACACACAGCTGACAGAAACAAAACAAAACAAAACACAACAAAAGAATTTTCACTTCCTACTCCTTTTCTCTTCTTTTTTTTCTCCCTTTCAAAAACCACTTTTGAAGATCATATTGCAGAAACAAGCAGCAGAGATTCAGAGAAGAATCAAAGTGATAATAACAAATTAATGAATCCTATTTTATTTTCTTCCCTTCCCCCCACCCTCCTCCTTTCTCTTACCCTTTAGAAAAAAGAAGCATATAAAATCTTAAGCACTTAGCAATGAATTAACATCATCATCCTTTATGAGAAAAACCAAAAAGAGAGAAGAAGAAAAGCAACCACTAAAGATGAAAACTTTAAACCCACATCTAACTAATTAATCCTTCTCAGCTAGTTAGCTCCCATGCTTCAAGCCCAGAAAAGCAGAAGAGAAGAACCAAATTATTTCTCATGCAGAAACTAGAAAGAGAGAGAGATGGAGAAGGGAAAGGTAGCTGAAAGAGAAATAGAGAGATGTATTCATACCTGTGGCCAAGGAGCAGTGTTCATTGATGAAGTTTTTGAAAGACTGAGGGAGAAAGAAAGATAGAAGCTTGCAAAAGCAACTTTTATGACAGAGAGAGAAAGAGAGAAGAGAAGAAAAGAGAGAAGGGCACTTTCCTAGCAACAACTGGTTTCTGAAAAGCAGGAAAAAGGAATGTTTCAGAGCCTTCTCTGATTTCTCTGTGTATATCAATGTTTAAAACCAAAAGAAAAACAAAAATGAATTCAATGTGATTTGTAATGCTCATCAGACTTTTGCCCTTGTTACCTTCATATCTGAGATGGGATTTCATTACAAATCAATATTTTATTAAACAAAATCCAAAGTGGGAATATTTGTCTCTGACCAAAAAATGTTATTTAAAATGAGAATTGAAGCTGTTAATACCAGTATTAACTTTACCACTTAATAAACAAATGAAAATAGTAAAATAGGAATTCAAGTGGTGGTGGTGGTGGTCATTGGGGGGAAGTATATCCGGTGGCTTTCTCTTTCAAATTTTATTTTTTGGTGAACAGATGGGTTTATGAATTAAGATTCCATATAATTTCTACCGTTGTCTTTTCCCATTTGTTGCCTTATTTGTGTAATTCTACGGCCACATGCATTATATTTTCAATTAAATATAACGTAAGTTGATTAATTAACACCCACTTTATTAAATTCAAATGATTTTGTTAGTTGTTTTGTCATCTACTAAAAAACTAGTAGAGGATGAATTAAATTAATTTTTAATGTTTTAAAAGAAATAACTTTTTGTTTTATGTTGGTTTTATATTAACAAATTATAAGAGCATCCATAATAGGTTTTTGTAGTTTCTTTTTTTTTTTAAATAAAAAAAGTAAAATAAATAAGTGGAAGAAAAATCAAAAAAGAGTTGCATTTCTTAAAGTAGAGACTTTCTCTCAAGAAGAAGAAAAACCTCAATCTGACAAAAGGTAAATGGACTATTATTTATTTTCGGAGAAGAAGCTCCAAAAGTCTCTATTATGAATGCCCTAATAGATATGTATTTTATCTGAATCGGAAAAAAATTCCAAATATTTTGGTATTACAAACTAAGCATATGCTCTATTAGAAGGCATTCGAAAATCAGCGTCACTTAATATTAGGAAATTAATATTAGAATGAGATAACTTGACTGTTACTAAATCTAGTAAAGGAATTTAGAAAGTTTCTTAGGAAATAAGGATTATTATACTTGACATCCATTCCCTAATAGGGTTGAGCATCGATACAAAACTAAGCCGAACCGAAAACCAAATTTCAAATTTTGTTAAATCGAACATACTTGATTCGGTTTTTTAAGATTTAGTTTCGGTTTTAAACCGAATTGAACCGACCATTAATCTAAAATGGTGTATATTGCGTACTGGTGTCACTCACAAGACAAAATTTTCATATATATATATATATATTGCAATCCAAAATATATAGAGCTTTCGAAATTAAAAATCAATTTATATAAACTAGATCTATTTCAACCATTAATAAATGTTAACAGATTTAAACAAATTATGAGAAGGATTAATTGGGAAATGGAGAGATGAGTTGTTGCATGGGACGAGACTCGAGAGAGATGAAGCGGAGAGGAGGATGGTTAGGTGCGGCACACAGATCAAAAGAGAAATGGGATAGCAAATTAGGGTTTATTGTATTTATGTAAAATAATCGGTTTAAACCGAGACGAATCAAAAACCAAAATCTCAAAATATGTAAACCAAAATACCTCGGTTCAGTTGGTCTAAATTTTCGATTTACCCGAACTGTACTCAGCCTTACTCCCTAATAAATTACTTTGATTTGTTCTTAGTTTTTTTATTTTTTTTCAGTGAATCTAACATGAAAGATGATTTCCTTACAACCCATGACATAAGCTCTACTATAATAAGGACGTTCTTTTAAGACTTCTTATCGACATTTGTGTTTGCACAAATGTAAACTTGATTTTTTTTTTTTTTTTTTTTTTGGTAAAAAGAGAGGCGACGCTCTCGGACATAAATAAATGCAAACACTACTTCGCCACCAGGCGGGGTGTAGAAAAACCCCTCACATCATTCGACAAGAGAAAAGACACCCGAACGGGCGGAGAAACCAACACATGAAAACCTAAAGGAAAATCAAAAGCCAGCGAGGCAAGGTTGTCCGCAACCAGATTTGCCTCTCTGTAGATATGACGAAATTGGATGGACCAATCCCTACTGAGGAAGTCTTGCGCCATGGTCAGTAGGAATTGGATGGACCAATCCCTACTGACCAAAAAAAATTATTAACACCCTAAAACTTACTTTAATAACATATTAACATATATTATTTTAGTTTTAAGCATTCTAATTCTTATTGTAATAACATAGATTGTTTTTTTAATAATTAATCATCCTTATATTTTTTAGAATCTAAAATAACCTAATTTTTTTATTAATAAATAAATATGCTATATAATTAAAATATTCAATATTTATTATACATTTTCATTTATCCATAACATATGCTAGAATTAAGGCTATACACGTGTTGACATAATGTAAAGAGAAAGTAATGTCATATATTTTTTTTATACAGTAAAAATTAGACCGGAAATCACAACAGAGACGGTTTCTCAGTCTATAGCATCCTTACGGATGAGAACTAAAAGTTCTGAATTAGCTTGAATGTCTTCCAAAGAACTCTGTTGACCCAGCTTCGCGATGCAGTCGGCCACAGTGTTTGTTTTTCGGAAGACATGATAGACCTGCACTGAAGAAAACAGTTTTAAAAGACAAAGGATATCAAAAATTAGAATTTCAATATCCCAAGGACAGTGCCAGATCTTATTTATAACGTTAACAATGGTGAGATTGTAACATTCCAATTGAATATTAGTAATCCCTTGTTCATATGCTTTGATTAACGGATTCCTAACCGCTATGGTTTCAGTTTTGAGGGGGGGTGATATTCCACATTTTTCTCCAAAGATTAGAGTCGGTTCCCCATTGCTATTGCGAAAAATAATTCTGTAGCTAGAATCACCGTTCGTTTTTGTAGATCCATCAGTATTTATTTTAATAATGTTCTCAGATGGTTTTTTCCATTTTTTCATTTGCCATTTCGTTTTTATAATTTTTGTATGTTTTTGCTTAGTATCCGCCATACAATCTGGGCTCCAGTTTTTGGTGTGATTCCAATTGTCAATTTGATGCTTAATTTAACGTGGTACATCCTTTATTGTGTCATTGTCGTTGTTAGTTCTTCCAAAGCTTTGTTGGTTTCTATAAAACCAAATACCCCACCATGACACTGTCAATTCAACAAATTCTGATCTATCTAATTTATTTCTGATTTCCTCAATAATTTCATATGCTTTTTTTGTTCCAGTATTTAGGGATCTTATGATTCTGTGAGTTTGTTTGTTCATTTGCTCTATCGTTTTAAGCGTATGATTACACTGGAATAAAAGATGATTTGAGTCTTCAGTTTGTGAATTACATCGTATACAACCTGGTGGGATTGCAACACCTTTTTTGGTTAGTCTAGCTTTTGTTGGTAAGCCATTTTTCATGATTTTCCATATAAAAATTTTCACTTTAGGATAAGTGTCCAATTTCCAAATCCATGAAGTATCATGTGTTGTGTATCTTTTCTTTTTAACAATCATATTCATCGCCGATTTAGTGGAGAACCAACCGCTTTTGCTTGCTTCCCAGTACATTCTGTCATGTATATTGTTTAAGGGTATTGGTGTAGAGATAACCTTCTTTACTAAGTCCGTTGGTAGAAACTGTTCAATCATTTCCTTATTCCAGGTGCGATCTGGAAGCATGAATTCTGCAACTAGTGCATTTTCATTAGGTATTGGTCGCATGTTGATCATGTCGCAAAGAGGAATCGTAGAAAGCCATTTATCAGTCCAAAATCTAATGGTTTCACCATTCCCTACTTGCCAAATAAGTCCTGATTTGCATTCGTCCCTGATTTCACACATTTTGGACCATTGCCAAGAGCACTGTCCATTTTTCTGATATTGTAAAATATGTTATGTTGTTAAATACTTTTCAGTAATAATTTTGACCCAGTAATTATCCGGTTCTGCCAATATTTTCCATAATAATTTGAATTGTAAGGCTTTATTCATATCCTTTGCTTTTCTCAATCCAAGTCCTCCTTGTTCAATCGGTTTACAATTTTTTTCCCATCCTATCAGAGGTTTGTACGAAGGTTCTTTGTTCCAAAAGAAACCTCTGTTTAATTTATCCAGTTCATTGTGAGTCTGTGTGGGAAGCATGAAACTCTGCATTAGGTAATTTGGTCTAGATGCCAGATTTGCTTTGATTAGGGTTGTTCTGCCTGCTTGAGATAGAGAATTAGCCTTCCATTTTGTTAGTTGTTGTTGTGTGCTAATAACCAGATCAACAAAGGTGTTAGAATTCACTCTTCCATTTATGATTGGGCAGCCCAAATATTTATCAAGCGATGTCATATTTGTAATTGTGAGAGTTCCTTGTATTGCTAACGTTTTACTGTTTGTTACTTTTTTTGTCACCTGGAAAGCTGACTTGTGATAATTCACTTTTTGCCCGGATATTTTGCAATAAACATCCAAAATATCCTTACAATTTTCTTGTTTTGCTTTGGAAAATATCATGCTATCATCCGCAAAGGCCAAGAAAGGAATTCGAGTTCCTAGTCTCGATATTTTAAAACCAATAGGTTTCCTTGGTCTTTTTGCTGCTTGTTGTAGTTTCCTTGCTAGAATTTCAGATCCCAAGATGAAAAGAAAAGGGGAGAGTGGATCTCCTTGTCATAGTCCTCTCGTTGGTTTAAATATTTCCGTCGGTCCATTATTAACAAGTACCGAAAAAGACACTGTCGTGATGCATTCTGTTATCCATTTTATGAATTTAGGATGGAATCCAAATTTCTCCATGATTTTTAGAATAAAGTTCCATTCAATTCTGTCATACGCTTTCTCCATATCTAACTTTAGCGCTATGAATCCTTCAGCTCCTTTTTTTTTATTTGAAAGAGTGAAAAATTTCATGAGCTATTAAGATATTATCTTGAATAGCTCTGTTGGCCACAAATGCACCCTGAAGTGGGTGTATTAATTTTTCCATAGTCTTTTTGAGTCTACTTGTTAGAATTTTGGAAATAATTTTATAAATTGTCGAACATAGACTTATTGGTCTATAATGGTTTGTTGAGTTTGGATTATCACATTTTGGTATTAGAGATATGAATGTATGATTGACTTGTTTGAGTAATCTTCCTGAAAGGAAAAAGCTTTTCACAACTTGAATTGCAGAGGGCCCCACAATGTCCCGGTATTTTTGATAGAATGCTGCTGTCATACCATCAGGACCTGGAGATTTGTCCTTGCCGATGTCAAAAACTGCCTTCTTAATTTCATCATTAGTGATATTTTTAATTAATTCTACATTGTCTTCTATGGATATCTCAGGGTTTATTAGTTCCAGATTTTCTTGTATTAAGGCCTCATTCATTTCTTTACTTTTAAATCTTTTAATGAAATCGTTTCTGATTTCATTTCTGATATTTTCTTCCCCAATAATACTAGTTCCTTCTTGTGTCTTTATTTCCTTAATATTTTTTCTGTTTCGTCTTCCACTTGCTATTTTGTGGAAGTAACTCGAGTTAGTGTCTGCTAATTTAATGTGCTTGACTTTTGCTCGTTGATTCCAATTTATTTTTTGAAAGTTGAGTAGTTTTTCTGTTTTTTCAATGAGTCTTTTTTGTTTTCGAATATTAGTGTTATTTGCATTTATACAAATGTTTTTTTGCATTTCAGCAAGTTGTTCCTCTATTTCTTTGAGTTGGGTAAATACATTACCAAATGTTGTTTTGTTCCAATGTTTGGCATGTTTCTTTAATTATTTGGTCTTAGAAATACGATCATACATTCTTGAGCCGTGATAATTAGTCCTCCAGGCTTGTTTTATAACATTTCTGAAATTCTTTCTCGTCATCCAATTTTTTTCAAATTTGAAGGGTTGATTTTTTAATGAATTAGCTGAAGCTAGTTCAATTGATATAGGGCAGTGATCAGAACTCGAAAAGGCATAATGTCTAGTACAGATATCTGGATACCACTGTAATATTTGGTGGTGAATTAAAACTCTATCCAGCTTCTCATATATATTGTCTATTTCCGTCTGATTTTTTCTCCAAGTGAATGCATTGCCTTGGAAAAGGATATCTAATAATTCACACTCATTTTTGAAGTGTCTTAATCTAGTAAATTTGGTTAAGGGTGGTACAGATCCTCCCATTTTTTCAGTTGGGTCTTGTATTTCATTTAAATCACTCATCACATTACACGGATATGTACTATTTTTAATAAAGGTGATTATTGCTTCCCAGAATTCATTTTTTCCTGCTTCATTCGGGGAGCATAAGTTAGGATTATTAATAGTTTAGTATTAGTACACAAGTTAGTGTACAACATACTAACAAATCTTTTTTCAATCTTATCTATTTCAAGTATTTCATTTATGAGTTGATATGTTTTCCACATAACACAAATCCCCCCTGAAAATCCAGTAGCTGGGACACAAATGAATTGGTCAAAACCTGCTTTTTTCATACTTTTTCACTTGGTATTTTATTTGTTCGTGTTTCAAATAGAGCTAGTAATTGTATCCTTTCAATTTTGCAGAAGGATTCTAAGTCCATCCAGATAGTTGTTTTACCAATTCCACGACAATTCCAGGTGGAAATCTTCATAAAAAAACCATGTGTAAAGTTGCCCCATATCCTTAGACACTTAGGGGTCTTAGTAGAAGTTATATTGTGGGAGTACTCGAAGTAGGGATATTTAAATCCTATTTCTTCTCAATCCTTTGTTTTTTTCCGATTTCTAGTTTGGATATAACTACGGTCAAAGTTTCCTTTAGTCAAATCTACAGCTTTGTTAATATAGCATAAAACAAAGCTTGTAAGACTAAAATATTTTTTATTCGTATGTAGTTGTGTGTTCAGTTTTTGTACCAAGTTGTTTCTGAGCATTCCTGTATTATTATACTGAACCTTATTACGAGTCACCCACTTCTTTTTAATCACTTGGTCCAAAGCTTTCGCCTCTTTGAGTACACAGGGCATGAAAGGATACCTGACAGTTTCATAATTAACAATAACTAACATACTCCAATTATCCATTATTTTCACCTATTGTTTCACCCATTCTAACCCTAGTATGGCTAGAGGCTGATACCTGGCCGATTTCCCTATGTTAAAGATCTTATGATAAGATTCAGCAGATATTCTGTAGTGCACATTCAAGATACAAGAAATATCTTTCCAATGCCAAATACACAAAATATAGTCTAAGTAGTAATTCCATAGAGATAGTTTATGTGTGTCTTTGATAGAATTCATCCAGTTTCGGCAAACCCAGTTATAATGTGTTAACATTTTGTTGTGTATTAGTCTTCTGCAGCCTCTGTTCTTCTCAGCCTTTTGGGCCCATTGTCTGTATTTTTTGTTCTTGTCTTCATTAAGAGGGTTTTGTTCTCTTCTGTTTCCATTACTTACTTGGAGGAGCCTATGGACAAGAGGGTCACCAATCCATTTCTGCTCTATCAAAGGCCATCTCCAGTCATGGTAAATGACAAGATTTAGCTGATATTTTCCCAAATATTATGCATTCAAAACCACAGTTTGTAAAGTGATCCAAGAGTCATTTTTCAACATAGAGATAACTCTCCATGACTGAATTTCTGTGGGTTCGGTCAAATTTTGTTGTTTTTGTTCTTTTGATTTTGAGACTGTTGGTTTATTGACTATAGAGCAAATTCAAAATTGCCAGTTCTGTTTGTTCATGTCTTTTAGGGGTTTCTGTTCCCAAGAATGAAATTCACCACATATAGAAAAGATCTTGGATGTAATTTCAGGGATAGTGATATAAAAGGTTACATTATCCTTGTTTTGGTTGGGAAAGCATGTTTCTATAGGAGTGTCAGCAGCTGCAAGCTTTACTGGGCGAAGCATCCTACCAGTGCATAGCCAGCAGTTGTTCATGTGTAGTACATCGACAGTCAAAGCACACAGTAAGTAGCAAATCAGGGGGTGAAGAAGAAAAGGAGATGAAAAGGACACACCATGCATGAAACAAGGAATATCAATAACCCAGTCCAACCATTGAATATTATTCCTATGATTTAAATTGTTGTAATCCAGATTCTGGTTAATGAGCAAGACAAAAAGAAAGGATTTCATGTTATCACAACAAGAAGCATACCAAGAGTACTTCAAGTACTTAAACATATTCCCATAGATTATGAAATGCCAAAAAACAACAAAATAGTCAAGGAACCTACAGAAAGGTCCTTGACAGATCACAGTAATCCTAGGGCATTCATAACAAAGAGTAATCTGGTAGGGTCTGTTACAACAGAACTTAAACTTCAAAAGGTGGTTCAAGGGGGTGACCCTTTTAGCTAGGTTATACTTCTCAAAGACAACAGAACCTAAAGCCAGATTACTGTACTTAATCATAAAAACTACTTCTTTAATTTTTTTGGACCCTTTAGTCCCGAGGTGGCGGTTTCTCCCTCTTGGTTCAGCTCCTTGTGCTTTCCAGACTCATAGCTGGAGGATTTCGACAGAGCTACATAAGCTTCTTCACCAGACAACATGATATTGCCCTTAGTAGTGGTTAAAATCAGATTATTCTCCTCACCTTCTTTGTGAGGAATTTCAGCACATTCCTCATATTCATCTAGGAGATCATCTTGTTCCATAAATTCCTCCAGCTCACAGTCCTTCAGGGAAAGCTTCTTCATGTCAAGCACAGGAGTCGAGCCTAGAGGAGCCCCCTGGCACACCCTAGGCACTTCATCATTAGGGTGTGGGATCAGAAAAGGTGATGTTAAACTCAGAGGGAGCTCATTGTTCCCCATACCCACCTCCTTACTGAGCACCTCAGTAATCTTGGTAGTGGCAGGAATGTGAGTGTTGTTTTCAGTAGTAGAAGCAGTCTTAGCAGCTTCTGGCTCTATAGTAGCAGGACCCTTGACAGGAGGGATAGGGACTCCCCATGTAGAAGGTATCTCCTGACTAATAGGTAAGGAGCAAGAAGCAACCACATATTTACCTTTCTTCTTGCGAGATACCTCTTTCCACTGATTTTTTTCCTCTTCAATGTCATTGCTAGTCTTCTCAACAGGAGAGCTCACATGGAGTCTCTGAAAATTCAGTTGAAGAGACCGAGGTTTTGCATTTCTCAGAGGACACTTTTCAAAGTTGTGCTCACAAGCTCCACAATTGCCACAGTCAACCGGGCTCTCCTCGAACCAAACATTGTAAATTTTGGAATGGCCTTCTTCATCTGGGATCACCAATTTCTTACAATTGAGACTATCAACATCAACATTCACACACACTCTAGCATAGTTAACCCTTTGCTTTCTCTCTATGAAAGGATCCAACTTTATAAGGGTGCCCATTTTGTTCATTTCAAGAATAGTGTTGATCACTTCAAAGCTAATATATTCCACTGGCAGATTAGGGATTCTAATCCACATATCCACAGTGGAAATGGATTCAGAAAAAGGGGTCAAAGTTTGCACACCAAGGTTTCAAAAGCATCAACTTACCAAATACATGGTAGGGGCGCCCCTCCCATGCTTTTTTTCTAGTCTAAAGGATTAGCAAAACGGATTTCAAACCACATATTTGGTTTTTCCAGAATCTCAAAGGAATCTTTGACAAAACGCCAGTCATTTTTAAGTTTGGATCGCATTTTAGAGAAATCTATAGGCTCACCAATAATGTAACCCAGAAGAGAGGTTTCCTTAAGCTTCTGAATGTTTTTCCTAACACCAACAAGCCTAGAAAGGTAAATTTCCATATCAATCTCAAGTTTTTTAGAGGAGTGGAGACTATGAGTCTCAGAAATAATTGGGGTTTGAGTGACAGCCACAGGATGAGGGGTTACCTGAGTGGTTTCAGTCACAATGGGTTCAGGGAGTGAGTTTTCAGCCTCAACAGAGGGGCTCAGGTTTTCAGGAAGAGAGCATTAAACATCCTTCATACTTTTCTTTCCCTTACCCATGAGGTTGGATAAGGGAAGAGCCAGTGAAAGCACAGATTCAAAAAACAAACAAATAATAGGCCACCAGAAAGAACAATCACAAAGAAATCTAATAGTTTTCGGAGGGTAATATTTCAGATTCAGCCATTCACGATTACCTTTTATAACAAACGAGTAGCATAGATAAAGGAAATTAAAGGGGGGAAAGAAGGAAAGAAAGCACCTTGCACTCCAGACGTTGGCAATGCCCATGCCACACCAGATCTGCATCGCACAGTTCCCCGACTCCCAATCTTCTGCAGAGGTGTAGTCGAATCCATCAGCAACAGCCCCGGCCCCGAACTATAGAGAGCTGCGCCGACGCGTGATTTCAGGGGCCCTAAGCCTTCCACATTACCTCCACCTGAGGGCACCATACCAACCCAGGTCCCATCACCATTCTTACTATTCATAGGGATCCAGCACACACTACCGAGAAGGAGGTAGCAAGGACAGATCGTAGCAGGATTTTCGCGATTCTGAGTGAACGTAGTAGTTAGGGTAAGATAGAAAGCCAGACCAAAGGCGCAAAGCAAATCCAATTGCTCCCTGTAACACGCCATATTGGCCCAAAGAACCAAGTACGATCTGGAAGAGTTGTTGAGCGAAAACCCATCATCATCACGATTATGGATAATCCCCGAGTTGGTTTTGCAGATTTTAGTCAGGGAGGTGGTAAGCGGCAGCCGCTTCTCCTCTAGGGTTTGGGGGTTGGAAAGAGGGTTCGAGGGAGAGAGAGTTGAGAGCGTTTTGGTATTCATTTCTTTGAATGATTGGGATAGATTCTAGTAATGTCATAATTCTGGTCGGTAACTATTTTGACATTATGTAAAATGAATACGTGGGAACTTATAAAAGCCTACTCAAAACATATTTAAAGTGTAATTGATCATCCTTTCATATTGGATTTATGTTTCGTGATTACTTTTGTAATATTCTATGATTAATAAAAAGCAATTTTATAGCATTTCTATTCTTAAACCGAAGCATATGTCTTTATTAGAAGGTTTTTGTCAGACTCTAGATTAAATTTACGAGATAATTTTTTAGTTATAAACAACTTACAAGGAATTGAAAAATGCCTTAAAAAATATGTAGGGTTATTTTTGACATTATGTTTTTATTGAATTACTTTAATTATTTTATTGTTTTTTATCATAACAAAAAATGTAATTTAGCTGCAAATTTTATCTCATTTCGTGAGGTTGATATTGCTCATCGACAACAATTTATTTCAACCTACTCATTGTAAATACTCATGAACCTCCTTTATTACCGTTCCTAAGAATTATCTACTTTGATGATTTAGGTTAGTACTATGTAATGTAATACCCCTTAATTAAATTAATAAGGGTATTTGGATAATTTTCCCAACCTTCGTTCAATAATTATTTCGCCTTCAGAGGAGTTCGGATTTTCCGTAACATTCTTAATTTCCGTAATAATTTCCTGAATGGTATAAAATACATTCGATATATTTTTCGGAGATTAAAATATTTATTTGGATACAAACATATAATTTTTGGGATTTAAAACCAGTATCGAATCTTATCATTTCATGCAACCTTATCCCTGTGAGCTGCAATCTTTCTCCTGCGTGCAACTTGCCCAAATTTGTCGGGGGAGCCGATAGATATGTTTGTTGGTCGGAAGATATTTCTTCCTCATGGGGGCTATTTGAGAAGCTGATTTGGAGGGTGATAGGCACGGATCTCTCTCTCTCTCTCCCCAGCTCTCCCTCTTCGATCTCCCTCTCAGCCATCTCCCCTGTTTCCCATCCGCTGGTGTCGTGGTCCCATCCCCTGTTTCGCCACCGAGCCCTTGTGCTCCGCCGAGCTGCTATGTTGGAGCGTCGCTGCTGTCTGCCACTGGCGGCTGCTACTTCTCTCCGGCGAGAAGCCGGGCTGCTCCATCTCGGCGTTGTCCATGGTGGTGCCACCGAGCGTGGTCGGGTGCTTTGGTGTTGTTCTGTTGTACGTGAGATTGGGAGATGGAAGATGATGAATAGTAGCTGGTGGGGCCCCCTTGCTTGTTTTGCTGATGGGCCGTGTTGGCCCAAATCAATTTAAGTCCAGATTTAACCCGAAATTATACGAGCGGTATAATTTCGATTCCCTTTCATCCGTATTTTTCTATAGGAAAATTTAATAAATATTTTTATGATTTATAATCATAAAAATTTATTAAATTTAATTCATTAAGTTCGTCCAGGCAAATTAATTGATAATTAATTAATTTGTTAGTTAGAACGTGATTCGCTGGATCGCGTGTAGACTCGTAATCCGTTGGAGCTATCTGAAGCTTAGGCCATATCCTCGGGAAGGATATAATCAGTAGTCGTCTCGTCTAGATTCATCGCCGAATCTACTCCAGGCAAGTGGCGGTTCGCTCTTGCTCATCATTCCATATTTTCATTAATTATCAATGGTTTGATTGTTAATTAATTTGGAATGATTTACTGTTTTATTGAGAACAGTTTTGATAAATGATATGGATTAAAATATGATATTATAATAGGTTGTATATCTGTTACAACAACGCTATTATAAATATATATGAGGATTGCCGGGAGGGCAACAATATGAAAAGAATATGATATTATAATAGGTTGTATATCTGCTAGAACAACGCTATTATAGATATATATTTATGATATTAGCCTGGAAGGCTTTGATATGATTATTACTGTGTTGAATTGTTTAATTACCACGAGTATTCATAGGAACGATGGACTATTCGAGGTCCAGTTGTTTCTTAATAATGATTAATGGTGCAAAGGGTGATAAACCCAAAAACCATTTGGTGGGTCATGACCGATCTCTATACTCGGGTATAGAGAGGGTGGCACGAAGCTGGTGCTATAAATCTTGGGATTCGTCCCATTCAGGAGTATGTCCCTCATGGCGAAACATATATTCAATATATGTCCCTCATGGCGATACATATATTTAAAAGCCTACAACGTGATGCGCGTTTTGGAATTAAATAAGATAAGTGCCGTCGTAGCACATGATTAATATACCCTTGGCGAGTAGTGCAGCTAAGTAAATAGTGCAGCTAAGTAAATAGTGCTGCTAGGAAGGCTCGTCTTGACTTTTGATCAGAGTACGTTCTCTTTCCAATCTGGATTCGTTGTAAGCGATGAGGTTGGTCGTGAACCAAAACATCTTAGTCAGTTCTTAAATCATCGTTATGTGGTTCTGTAAGATCCAGACTTTGATGTGATCTGTTGATGTGTTTAACTGTTTAGTTAACACTTGAGGATTTGATGTGATTTGTTGATGTGTTTAACTGTTTAGTTAACACTTGAGGGCTTTGATGTGATTTGTTGATATGTGGAACTGCTTGTGTTAGCATTTGTGTGAATTAATTATTAATGTTTTCCGCCCTTGCTTAGTCTATTCATTAGACTAACCCCTTGTATTTTATTTATCTGCAACGTCATGGTGGTGTCGTCCGTCCGTTTCGGCACATACAGGTCCAAAAAGGCTAGATCGACTATGAACATGATCGGTGTTTGAAAATGTTTTAATCAGGCTATGATCTTTGGGCGTTGACTACTGAAGTCAATACTCTTGTAAATTATTTTAAGTCTTCCGCTGTATTGTAATAACTCTGTATTTTGTCGCATTTGGAATTGTGTTGAAATTCCGCGACTATGTTTTAAATGAAAGTTATGGTAATTTTGTATCATAATTGTTCTTTATGAATTGTGTTTCAATGGTAAAGCCTGAGGTGACTTCGGTGTGGAAACCGAGGTCACTGGCGGTAATACCTTTCCAAATGAGTTAAAATTTGGGGGTGTTACAGATTTGGTATCAGAGCCGAAAGTTTTTAAAACGGGTTTGGGATTTCATGAACCATTTACTCGTTTTTGAAAATGTTTTCAACGGCTCTTGTGGGCTCACAGGCGGCACCAGTATCGGCACCGGCACCGTTGGGTGGCTGGGTGTGCGTTGTGGCTGGGTGGCTTGTCATGTGGGTGTTATAGATCCGGTTTGAAATATTTTCACTTGTTTAAAATATTTTCAAAGGCTCTGAATTTTCAAATGAAAATAAAACCGTTCATAGTCGTGCCTTCTTTAGTCTGATATGAGAGGTATGAGAGTTACCTCTATATCTAGAAAGACTGACCTATTCTTGTTGTTGTAAGACATATGTGTTTGTCTATTCTTCTGAAAGGACTCGAAAGGTGCCGAGATGATTCTATGATCTCTAGTAATGTTAAATTTCTCTGTTTCTCATAGATATTTCGAGGTTGGAGGACCTAGTAGTCCCCTCGAAGGTATCAAGTATGTACTTCCTGAGTTGGTAGTACTTAATATCCTAGTGCTGTAATCTCCGAGTAATTTGGTGTGAACGCTTGAAAGATTTGTGTAGATGAATCTTGTGCTCTCTGTTCATAATTTATCTATAGAATTACCAAGTTGATCTATTCTAAGTGATTTTATTACATTGATATATGGGATAATTAAGAAATCACTCTTAGGAGTTTTAATGTCTAAAGTGTGATGTCATAGTCATTGACATTCATTATTGAGAAAACGAATACGGAGGATGAATGCTCGATGCAGTCGGGATTTGCATCTGTATGAGAATTCGTGGGATGAACCTATGGTAGAGTTCGTTGAGCCGTTAAGGTAGGCCAACGGGATATTGTAATAAAGACGTTTAAATGGAAGCGATTTCCAAAGGAACTCTAAGGAAAATCCCGAGGAAGATCCTAAGGAAGATCCTCAAGGAGAGGAAAATCCTAGGGGAGATCCCGAGGAAGATCCTCAGAAGAAGGAAGATCCGAAGGAAGATCCTCTAGAGGAGGAAGATCCTGCGAAAGATCCTTAGGAAGAGGAAGATCCAGAGGAAAACCCTAAGGAAGATCCTCGAGAGGGGGAAGATCCGAGGGAAGATCCAGAAGGAACTTCCGATGAGAACCCGGAGGAAGACTTTGTAAGGCAAGGCTAGAAGAGTCTGATGCCTAAAGTGTTCATTTATGAGTATCTTTTAGGAAATAAGGATATTGGGAGAAGTTATGGAAATATTTGTTTCTTCTTGAGACATCATATTCCTAGTATTTGGAGGTATAGGTTATGTGGAGTTAATGAGATTAAGAGTTATATCTCACTTGTGTACTTGAGATGTTTGTTCCACTAGAAGTATATAGAGGTGGACTAGTGCAAAGTCCAGAATGTCTAGTTGTGGAATCATGTTGTAGGCATTAATGTGGATAAAGTGTTGTGAAGGAATAAGTTGATTAAGGGAATAGTTCTATAAGAACTCGTTTCTCCTATTGCGATCTTGAGTAAGACTGTGAAATCCAGAGTTATGATGGTCGGGTTCATAAGTAAGTATGACCCATATAGGACCAATGGTTAAAGCTTTTGGAAAAGCCAAGTGTATGAAATCATAGGTATCCTTTGGGGAGATCTATTTGAGATTTGTTTGAGGTAATATAAGGGAATGATGCAATTAAGTCCAGGATGGATAGTAGATTGTGTGAGGAATATAAAGATTTTTAAGCTAGAAATAAGTCATTTAAGACAGTACGAGTCGTTGGACTCGATAAGTGGAATTTTCAGAGGATGAAGAGTTATGACTCTTGGGAATTGTCTAAGATTGACATCTTGTGAGTATGTCATCTATAAGGCTTATGGTATCACTCTCTTTGAGGAAATAAGAGTAATATCTTATGTGATACGTTTCGAGGAACGTAGGAATAAGATGTTGTGATTATTCTTGGAAAAAGTTAAGGAATCTTAAAGGAGTTAAGTTAGGAATTGTTTAAAGAGATGTGTTAAATTATTCTTGTAAGGATTTTAAGTTAGAGATGGCGTAAGGCCAGTCTTACTTTGAGATAAATAATAGAATTGTGTAAAGTACCATTAAGGGAATTAAGGAAGTTATGATTCGAGGTTACTAAGATTTAATATCTGAGTTATAAGAAGTTAAGTGTGCCAGGGCAAGAGTAGTATTGGGATGGGTGACCTCCCGGGAAGTTCCCGGTTGGCATGGGGATAGGGTCTCTAAGGCTGTGGGCCTTACAAATGGTTTCAACGTCGGACATTGGAAATGGCTGAGCTTAGACTGGGAGCCACTAGTAGGCCGTATGGTTTCAATGTCGGACACTGGAAATGGCTGAGCTTAGACTCGGAGCCACTAGTGGGCCGTATGGTTTCAATGTCGGACACTGGAAATGGCTGAGCTTAGACTCGGAGCCACTAGTGGGCCGTATGGTTACAACAGCGGACGCTGGAAATGGCTGGGCCTGGGCTCGGAGCCACTAGTGGGCCGTCTGTAAATGATAATAATACACTTTTAAGATAAGATTGTGAGATGATGTCATGATTAAGGATATTAAGTTCAGGTAGTAAAGTTGATGGTGAGGCAGGTTCCTCATTGGTTTAAAACAAGTTTCGGGGTCGAAACTTTTCTTAAGGGGGTGGTAATGTAATACCCCTTAATTTTAGTAAGGGTATTTGGGTAATTTTCCCAACCTTCGTCCAATAATTATTTCGCCTTCAGAGGAGTTCGGATTTTCCGTAACATCCTTGATTTCCGTAATAATTTCCTGAATGGTATAAAATACATTCGATATATTTTTCGGAGATTAGAATATTTATTTGGATACAAACATATAATTTTCGGGATTTAAAACCAGTATCCAATCTTATCATTTCCTGCAACCTTATCCCTGTGCGCTGCAATCTTTCTCCTGCGTGCAACTTGCCCAAATTTGTCGGGGGAGCCGATAGATATGTTTGTTGGTCGGAAGATATTTCTTCCTCATGGGGGCTATTTGAGAAGCTGATTTGGAGGGTGATAGGCACGGATCTCTCTCTCTCTCTCCCCAGCTCTCCCTCTTCGATCTCCCTCTCAGCCATCTCCCCTGTTTCCCATCCGCTGGTGTCGTGGTCCCATCCCCTGTTTCGCCACCGAGCCCTTGTGCTCCGCCGAGCTGCTATGTTGGAGCGTCGCTGCTGTCTGCCACTGGCGGCTGCTACTTCTCTCCGGCGAGAAGCCGGGCTGCTCCATCTCGGCGTTGTCCATGGTGGTGCCACCGAGCGTGGTCGGGTGCTTTGGTGTTGTTCTGTTGTACGTGAGATTGGGAGATGGAAGATGATGAATAATAGCTGGTGGGCCCCCCTTGCTTGTTTTGCTGATGGGCCGTGTTGGCCCAAATCAATTTCAGTCCAGATTTAACCCGAAATTATACGAGCGGTATAATTTCGATTCCCTTTCATCCGTATTTTTCTATAGGAAAATTTAATAATATTTTTATGATTTATAATCATAAAAATTTATTAAATTTAATTCTTTAAGTTCGTCCAGGCAAATTAATTGATAATTAATTAATTTGTTAGTTAGAACGTGATTCGCTGGATCGCGTGTAGACTCGTAATCCGTTGGAGCTATCTGAAGCTTAGGCCATATCCTCGGGAAGGATATAATCAGTAGTCGTCTCGTCTAGATTCATCGCCGAATCTACTCCAGGCAAGTGGCGGTTCGCTCTTGCTCATCATTCCATATTTCCATTAATTATCAATGGTTTGATTGTTAATTAATTTGGAATGATTTACTGTTTTGTTGAGAACAGTTTTGATAAATGATATGGATTAAAATATAATATTATAATAGGTTGTATATCTGTTACAACAACGCTATTATAAATATATATGAGGATTGCCGGGAGGGCAACAATATGAAAAGAATATGATATTATAATAGGTTGTATATCTGCTAGAACAACGCTATTATAGATATATATTTATGATATTAGCCTGGAAGGCTTTGATATGATTATTACTGTGTTGAATTGTTTAGTTAGCACGAGTATTCGTAGGAACGATGGACTATTCAAGGTCCAGTCGTTTCTTAATAATGATTAATGGTGCAAAGGGTGATAAACCCAAAAACCATTTGGTGGGTCATGACCGATCTCTATACTCGGGTATAGAGAGGGTGGCACGAAACTGGTGCTACAAATCTTGAGATTCGTCCCATTCAGGAGTATGTCCCTCATGGCGAAACATATGTCCTATATGTCCCTCATGGCGAAACATATATTCAATATATGTCCCTCATGGCGATACATATATTTAAAAGCCTACAACGTGATGCGCGTTTTGGAATTAAATAAGATAAGTGCCGTCGTAGCACATGATTAATATACCCTTGGCGAGTAGTGCAGCTAAGTAAATAGTGCAGCTAGGAAGGCTCGTCTTGACTTTTGATCAGAGTACGTTCTCTTTCCAATCTGGATTCGCTGTAAGCGATGAAGTTGGTCGTGAACCAAAACATCTTAGTCAGTTCTTAAATCATCGTTATGTGGTTCTGTAAGATCCAGACTTTGATGTGATCTGTTGATGTGTTTAACTGTTTAGTTAACACTTGAGGATTTGATGTGATCTGTTGATGTGTTTAACTGTTTAGTTAACACTTGAGGGCTTTAATGTGATTTGTTGATATGTGGAACTGCTTGTGTTAGCATTTGTGTGAATTAATTATTAATGTTTTCCGCCCTTGCTTAGTCTATTCATTAGACTAACCCCTTGTATTTTATTTATCTGCAACGTCATGGTGGTGTCGTCCGTCCGTTTTGGCACATACATGTCCAAAAAGGCTAGATCGACTATGAACATGATCGGTGTTTGAAAATGTTTTAATCAGGCTACGATCTTTGGGCGTTGACTACTGAAGTCAATACTCTTGTAAATTATTTTAAGTCTTCCGCTGTATTGTAATAACTCTGTATTTTGTCGCATTTGGAATTGTGTTGAAATTCCGCGACTATGTTTTAAATGAAAGTTATGGTAATTTTGTATCATAATTGTTCTTTATGAATTGTGTTTCAATGGTAAAGCCTAGGGTGACTTTGGTGTGGAAACCGAGGTCACTGACGGTAATACATTTCCAAATGAGTTAAAATTTGGGGGTGTTACATGTAATTCATGTGCCAGGCGCGAGTTTTTACATCATATATATTGAATAAAAAATATTAATAATTATTAAAATTACTCTATGTATTACAAAAATAGATCTTGATAATATTGATATCAAAATCAGATTCGAATCATTATGTCGTATCTCAATCATCCATATAATTAGGAAATTTTGGATTTGTGATCTTGTGATTGAGTTAAAATATTTGTGCTTAATTTGTATTTAAATTAGGAAAAAATTAGTGATAGATTTAGGATAATAATCCTTGATTTATGACTAAATTTATTTTCATCAATGATGTTTGTATTAAAATATTAGTGACTGATTTAGTAAGAAAAAAAAGTGACAGCTTGTGTTTCCTATGAAGTTTGAACATGAAAGAACCATGATGTTTGTATTGCCAAACTTTATGAACAAGTGTTTTATAGGTGAGATTAGTTGTCCAAGCATGTTCAAAACAAAAAGGGTATTTTTTAAAGGGTTGTGTTGTGCCTAATGAGAGAGTAATCATACAATGTTCGAAAGTAGTAAAAGGATGATGATGAACATTGATTGATGAAAATATATTTATAAAGGAGAGATGGATAAGAACGCGATCTAATCTTTTGTAGATTTATAGACAGCTCTCCTCCACTCTAACAATTGTCCTCAAAATCCACACAAATATAACATGCATCTCTTGAAATATAACAAGATCCTTGAATACCAACATCAATTTTTAAAACAGCGTGCAAAATCCATTCATTTTAATAACATGGACAAAAACACAAAATATTTCCAATCAGTGGAAAAAATTAGAATGCATAAACAGCAAATTACTTCTTTCCAAACTAAAGATGGTTGTACTTTTCTTAATCACCATGATATTCAGCGCATGATTACTTCTGAACTTCAATTCAGATTTACCCCCTCCGCCACCCAACCATTAACTGCCGATGAATTAAACATTTTCCCATCCATTCACCTCTCATGACAACTCATTCCTTATTGCTCCACCAACTACTGCATAGATTAAAAAGGTAGTCTTCAATTTACCACCAAACAAAACACCAAGACCTGATGGCTTTCTTGTAGAATTTATCACACATATTGGCCTTTCGTTGGCAAATCTCTGATCTCAACGGTCCAGGCATTCTTCACTTTTGTCAACTTCTCAAAGAATGTGCACATTGTTTTATTGCTCTTACTCTTAAACAAGATAATCCCCTTACTATCAATCAATACAGACCCATTAGTCTCTACACTACTACTTATAAAATCATTACAAGGCTTATGGCAAATCGACTAACGATTATCCTTCCTAAACTCATCAGTGGTCAGCAGGGAGCCTTTGTTACAAATCGATCTATTCAAGATAATATTTTAATTGCTCATGAAATCTTTCATTCATTCCATGTTAAGAAGAAAGGGAAAATGGGTTGGATGGCTATTAAATTAGATATGGAAAAAGCATATGACAAACTAAATTGGAGCTTCATTCAACAAATTCTTCTTAAGTTTGGCTTTTCAGAAACATGGGTTCAACTTCTGATGACGTGCATCACATCCACTTCCTTTTCAGTTCTTGTTAATAACGAACTTGTGCCGTTGTTCACTCATCTGTGTGGTATGCGCCAAGGTGATCCAATAGCTCCTTTTATTTTCATCCTTGTTATGGAATTCCTTTCTCGCTCTTTAATATATGAATCTCAACACAGAAACCGAAAGGTCGGAATACACCTTACTTGGAACGGTACTTGTATTCCCTCTCTCACTTTTGCTAATGACACTCTATTTTTTGCTGATGCCACCCCAACTAATATGTTCTACATCAAAGATCTACTTCATCATTTCAGCCTCACTTCATGCCTTTCTATTAATTTTCATAAAAGTTCATTTCAAACTTCTTCAAACATTACTTCTAGTCAGACCACTATGCTTGCTTCCATTCTCAACATACATGTAACCACATCTTTGGGAAAATACCTGGGAATTCCTATTGTTCGAGGTTGAGTAAAGAAGGAAATTTTTGACACTTATCTTCAGAAAATGAGGAAACAACTATCGAAATGGAAGGCATATTCTCTATCACAAGCTGGGCAATTAGTTTTGATTCAATCTAACCTCTTCCCTACAGTTAATTACTTAATGCAAAGTTTCTTACTACCTATTACAGTTTGTAATGAAATTGACAAAATTATTTAAAAAAAATTCTGGAATAAAAGCAACCCCAAATATCATCATTTGATTAGTTGGGACTCCATCTGTCAACCCAAATCCTTTGGTGGTTTAGGCCTCCATAAAGCTGTTGATATGAATAAGTCTTTACAAATGAAACTATTGTGGAAGCTGCTGAATGAACCGGACAACTTATGGAGCAATATTATTGTTCAAAAATATCTTCGTTCGATGGACCTATTCTCTTATCGGCATAAACAAAAGCAGTTCTGGAAGTTTTCATTACTCCTACATCTTCGTTCTGAATTCCGCAACGGCTTGGGTTGGGAACTTGGTAACGGCAACACGGTTAAGTTTTGGTCTGTCTCTTGGATACATGCATGCGATCTCTTTCCTTATTTTAATAATAGTATTGATCCACTAATAACAGTTTCCTCCTTTATTACTCCCCTCAATCAATGGGATGTTCAAAAGCTTCAAACTATCTTACCTTCTCACTTTATTTCCAAAATTTTGGTTGTTTACATCCCTTCAGTCCCTTCCGAGGACAAACTTATTTGGAAACCTAACTTTGACGGTAATTTCACAGTAAAATATGCTCATAAGATCATTCAGAATATTACGACTCAACCACATTCAGATTCCTTGATCTAGCTTTGGAGATTGAAGATCCCACCCAAAATTCAAAATTTCATTTGGAAAAGAGATGGAATTATACTCGATTTACCCCTTCCCCTTAAACTAGAAAAGGACGCCCTTCCTACCACGGAACAGTTAATCGTTACTTCTTCACGATCCCATCTACTTGCACCCTTTGCAATATAGGTAATGAGGATCGTAATCACCTCTTCTTCACTTGTCCTTTCACTCTATCTATGATCACCAAATTTGAATCTAAACTCAGTTGCACCTTTTCAATTCAATCTACTCATGACTTTATATACAACTTCGAATTCCTTAGACACTCAAACCCACATCTGATCCCTCTTTTTTCCTATGGTGGTCTATCTGGAATTTTCGTAACAATATTATATTCCATCGACAAAGTACCACATCGCACTCATGCCCAGTTCTCCACGCATACTACTATCTTCAAGAATGGTCTTCACTCACTTCTACCGTTCTACGCATACCAAAGCTCCTGTCAGGCATAATCGTTTAAGACCTTCCAACCGAACTTGGAAAAAAACACAATCCCAATGGTTTAAGTTAAATTTCGATGGATCTAGGAAAAATGCAGCGGATTGTAACATAGGTTATTTGATACGGGATTCTATTGGAAATCTTGTTTCTTTCCATATGGAATCCATATCATCTACTTATGTCTTACGTACTGAGGCCCTTGTAGCTCTTCATGGTATTCAACAAGTAGCCAGGTTGCGTTTAACTCACTTAGTTGTTGAGGGAGACAATTTAGTTATCATTAATTCCATAAGAGGAATTTGGAAAATTCCATGGGAAATTCATTGGATTATTCAGGATATTATTTCACTTTTGTCGTCATTTATCGCTTTTCAGGTACATCATTATTTTCGTGAAGGCAATCGTGCAGTAGATTTCCTTGTCAGCAACAACATTCCTCCTTCGGCTCTTTCATGCTTTTTAGCGAATTCTCCTTTCCCATGCAACTCCATGTAGCCCATAGTTGCGGTTTTCTTCAAGATATGAGTTCAATAATCTGAACTCTAGTTTTAATTCTTTTGGTACCAAGTTTGTAAAGATCATCCATTGAGATAATTTAGGATTGTCATTGGTCTGAGATGGGTCCTAATGTTTGCATGTAATAAAAAAAGATAATTTATTTTAAAAAATTGAAAAAAAGTAGAAAATGACATGTGGCGGTTTAGATGATGGAGTGTCATTAATGGTAGAGTTAACTCAAATACCTTTGTTGACCTTTTAACTAGCACACAAAAACAATTAACAAAATGGAAAACTAACTCTATATCCCAAGCAGGAAGAACAACACTAATTAAAGCTAATCTTGCTTCAAGACCAAATTATCTAATGTAAAGCTTTATGCTTCCTACACATACTCATAATGAACTTGACAAATTAAATAGAACATTTTTCTGGAACAAAGATCCCGCATATAAATTCCTTATAGGATGGGAAATTTTTTACAAACCTACACAACAAGGAGGACTAGGAGTACGAAAATCGAAAGACATGAACAAAGCATTACAGTTCAAATTATTATGGAAAATTCTAGCTGAACCGGATAATTGTTGGGTTAAAATTATAAGTGAAAAATATTTAAAAACACAACACATCCTACATTATGAGAAAAGAGGCATTTGTTCTTGGCAGTGGTCCAAAATGATTGAAATCTTGGATGATTTCAAAAAGAGACTCATTTGGCAAGTCGAAAATGGTAAAACCATAAATTTCTGGACTGGTAGATGGTTATCAAAAAGTCCCTTGAACAAAATCATCAGCATCCAACAAATTCAGAACATTGATGCATTGGTGGCATATTTCATTCTGCCAAACAATACATGGAACAAAGAATTGATTAAACAACATGTACCCAATGACATATCTAAAAAAATCACATCTATACCAATCCCAATTAATAACATTAATGATAGAATGTACTGGGCAGCCATCAAAAACGGTTGGTTTTCTACAAAATCCGTCATGAACATGATTAATGAAAATAAAAGATATACAACCCATGACTCTTCCTGGATATGGAAATTGGACACTTACCCTAATGTCAAATTTTTTCTTTGGAAAATCATGAAAAATGGACTCCCAACAAAAGTAAGACTATTTGAAAAAGGAGTAGCACTCCCTCACGACTGCATTCGATGCAATGCACAATCTGAAGATACTAATCATATCTTATTTTTGTGTAACCATACCATGAAAATCATTGAAAAAATTAATCTCCATACTATTGGGATTATCAGATCACTTAACATTGGAAATAAAAAAACATACGAACTAATTGAGAAAATCCGACACAAAATCGAGAAATCACAATTTTTAGAACTACTGATTTCTTGGTGAGGACAAACAATGACATAGATCCAATTAAGGACGTATCTATATACATCAAAAACCAAATCCACAATTGGAAACAGATGAAGAAATGGAACCCTGACTGTTTGGGTACAGATCAACAACAATAAAATAACAACAACAATAGAAGACGACCAAAGAAGAAGTGGAAAAAACCACCAGATAACATTATAAAAATTAACACATGTGGATCCACTAAGATTAATGGAGAATCTAGCTATGGTTACATTTTAAGAAATAGCAAAGGAGAACCCTTATTCCTCTTTGGTGAAAAGTGCGGAATATCCACCCCTTTAAAAACAGAAACCGTTGCGTTTAGGAATGCATTGATCAAAGCCTAATAACAACATTCAAATTGAATGCGATAACCTTACTATTGTTAACGTTCTGAACAAAATCTGGCACTGTCCTTGGGATATTGAAATCTTAATTTTTGATATCCTTTGTGTTTTACAACTGTTTTCTTCCTTGCAGATTTGCCACGTCTTCCGAGACATTAACGTTGTTGCTGATTATATTGCGAAGCTGGCCTAGAGAAGTCCCTTGAAAGATTTTATAGATAATTTTGAGCTTTTAGTTCTCATCTGCAAGGATGTTATAGACTGAGAAACCGTTCCTTTTGTGATTTTCGGTCTAATTTTTACCATATCAAAAAAATGAGAGAGTGTCATGTGACTTAATTAGGTTCTAGTTTAGTATATATATTAGATTGTAATTAGTAAGGAATCTCTTATTTGCCTTGTTTTAAAGAAATACATATCTACGTGTGATGATAATAAAATAAAATAAAAATTATGTGTGATGATAATAATATATATATAGGGAATGGATGGGACTTTATTCTATCTCGTCTTCTTTACGTTTCTTTAGCCCATAGAAAGGTGGGGCAATTAATCACTTCATACACATTTATACATGTATTGAACTTGGAAAACATTTTTTGTCCTTTCAGATCGCAAATACAGCCGTCACTAAAGTGAGAGAATGTGAAAGGAAAGGAAAACGTACCTACATAATGTACACTAGTGTAATTTATGTGCCAAGCACAAGTTTTACCTCATATATATTGAATAAAAATATTAATAATTATTAAAATCAATCTATATATCAAAAAATAGATCTAGATAATATTGATATTAAAAGCAGTTTCGGATCATTAATTTCATATCTCAATCATCCATATAATTAGAAAAATTTTAATTTATATATAATTAAAAAAATTTGGATTTCTAATCTTTGTGATTAACTTGTAATCTTTGTGCTTGTAATCTTTGGTCTAGTGGTTTGGCGCTAGACTCCCTTAAGCGTTCTATCCAGAGGTCTCGAGTTCGATTCATGTTGGAGACGTGTATGGAAATATTGATGTTGGGAGGGATCTACTACTTTGTGTGCCAACAGTACCTCGGTATGGACGTAGAGCAATTCCGACCGATCGAACCAGGCGATCAAGACTTAAAAAAATACTTTAAAATTTTGAAAATAAAATAAAATTACATGTGACGGTTTTAATGAGGGAGTGCAATGTGGCATAGTTGGGTTCTAGTTTAGTAAATATATAATAGATTAGGAAATTTTGGATTTGTATATAATTAGGATATTTTGGATTTGTAATTTTGTGATCAACTTGTAATCTTTGTGCTTGATTTGTATTTAATTTAGGAAAAAATGAATGATAGGTTTAGGATAATAATCTTTGATTTATAATTTGATTTATTTTAAAAACTTGAAAAAGGTAGAAAATGACATGTGGTGGTTTTAATGAGGGAGTGTCATGTGGTGGTTTTAATGAGGGGGTGTCATGTGGCGTAATTAGGTTCTAGTTTAGTATATATATAGCAGATTAAGAAATTTTGGATTTGTAATCTTTGTGATTAACTTGTATCTTTGTGCTTGATTTGTATTTAAATTAGGAAAAAATGAGTTATAGGTTTAGACTAATAATCTTTGATTTAAAATTAGATTTATTTTAAAAAATTGAAAAAATCAGAAAATGACATGTGGCGGTTTTAATGAGGGAGTGTCATGTGGCGGTTTTAATGAGGGAGTGTCATGTGGCGTAATTAGGTTCTGGTTTAGTAGATATATAGTAGATTTGGAAATTTTGCATTTGTATATAATTAGGAAATTTTGGATTTGTAATCTTTGTGATTAACTTGTAATCTTTGTGCTTGATTTGTATTTAAATTAGGGAAAAAATGAGTGATAGGTTTACTCTAATAATCTTTTATTTACAATTAGATTTACAAGTTGATCAGGATTTGTATATAATTAGGGAGTGTCATGTGGCGGTTTTAATGAGGGAGTGTCATGTGACGGTTTTAATGAGGGAGTGTCATGTGGCGTAATTAGGTTATGGTTTAGTAGATATATAGTAGATTTGGAAATTTTGCATTTGTATATAATTATGAAATTTTGGATTTGTAATCTGTGTGATTAACTTGTAATCTTTGTGCTTGATTTGTATTTAAATTAGGGAAAAATGAGTGATAGGTTTACTCTAATAATCTTTTATTTACAATTAGATTTATGCTAAAAATTGAAAAAAAAAAACAGAAAATGACATGTGGTGGTTTTAATGAGAGAGTGTCATATGGCGATTTTAATGAGGGGATGCCATGTGGCGTAATTAGGTTCTAGTGTAGTAGATATATAGTAGATTAGGAAATTTTGGATTTGTATATAATTAAAAAATTTTGGATTTGTAATATTTGTGATTAACTTGTAATCTTTGTGCGTAATTTGTATTTAAATTAGGAAAAAATGAGTGAAGGTTTAGGATAATAATCTTTGATTTATAATTAGATTTATTTAGAATAATTTAAAAAGCAGAAAATGACATATAGCGTTTTTAATGAGGTAGTACCATGTGGCGTAATTAGGTTCTAATTTAATAAATATATAGTAGATTAATAAATTTTGGATTTGTATATAATTAGAAAATTTTGGATTTGTAAATAATTAGGAAATTTTGGATTTGTAATCTTTGTGCTTGATTTGTATTTAAATTAGGAAAAAATGAGTGATAGATTTAGGATAATAAATCTTTGATTTATTTATAGATTTATTTTAAAAACTTGAAAAAGGCAAAAAATGGCATGCGGCGGTTTTAATGAGGGAGTGTCACGTGGCGGTTTTAATGAGGGAATGCCATGTGGCGTAATTAGGTTCTAGTTTAGTAGATATATAGTAGATTATTTCTCTAACCTTTTATTTGTAATAATTTAGATTATAAATATTTCAAAGACAAGTAAGTAACTAGATAGTTAAATTCGTGCTTCGCACAAGTCGAAATATATTATTGTTTTGTTTTCGTGTAATATACAAATAATAAATAGATACATTTAGTAAGCAACTAGATAGTTAAACCCATGCTTCGCACAAACCAAAATATATTATTGTGTTGTTTTTGTGTAATAGAGAAAATATAAGGTGAGGAATTGGGCTTAGAAGAGGAGTGAAGACGCTCTAAGACCGCCAGATCAAGAAATAAAGCGCGTAGATCAGCCAAGGAAAGTACACGCCCCGTGTGCACATACATTTTGCTCCGTATGCACACATACGTTGTTTCACATGCACACACACGTTGTTTTCATGTGCACACAGTTCATTTCCGTATGCACACGTAGGTTATTTTCGTTGGTTTTCATATGTATGCACACATGTTATTTTGTACGTGTTTTGGGTCATTGTCGCATGCATACATGTTATTTTCGTGTGCACACATACACACCTACATTGTTTCACATGCACACATAGCACGTATTGCATTTCATATGCACAAACAGGTCCTTTTCACATGTACACAATAGTATACTTCGCATACACACGATAGTATATTTCGCATGCACACAGTCGTGTTTTCATATGCACACGTTTTGTTCATTCCATATGAACGCACGCGTTTTATGTATGCACACAAAAATAAATTTCACGAGCACACCGTAGTATATTTGGCATGCACACAGCAATATATATGGCATGTACACAAATCTGCACTTCACGTGCACGCGAATCCGTCTTTTTCGTGAATAATTCGGCCATGCCGAATTTTCGCCGAATCTTTTCCGAATTTTTAAAAAGGGATCTAGGCACTCTGTTTGTTTTCCATCTCATGCGTCCTCATTCCTCTTCTCCCTTCCCATCCTCACCGGATCTCAACCCATATATAAAAAATAAGTTTGCATTAATACTGTATATTTATTTTTTTATTTCATAAAAGGCGCCTATTTATTTTTTTCTAAGATTTAGGGTCGATCAATTAACGATTCGTTATTGTATAAAACAATTTTAATTTTATCTTTAAATCAATGTTTTCTAATAAATTTGCTAAAGTATTTATATTATATACTTCAGATAAGAAATAATGTTAGTTGTATAATAGAGGACATTAAGAGTTGAACTTTTTTTAATGTCAAATTAGAATACTAAAATTTATAAATTTGACCATAGTTTATTTATGATAAAAACTTATATAAAATAAATATGATAATATTTCCCTATTTAAATTATATGAAAATGACCTTTATTCTATTGAATATAAAATTTATTTATAAAAAAATGTACTTTACATTTAGGGAAAATATATAAACTATTGTTGTGGTAAAAATAATAATGAAAATGCCCTAATTGTGTTATTTAGGATGGAAAGAGAGTGAATTTTTTAAAACTGAAAGCATTCAAAATTTTAAATAATTTTTAAAAAATATAAGCAAATTAAAATGATTTTTTTTTGGATACCAACCTAAGAAAATTACTTTAATATAGTTTTTAATAGATCATTTGAATTCCATTTTGTATAACATGTATCATTTTAGTAATTTTATGCACTTATTGTTATTAGGGTTGAGCACGGTTCGGGTAAACCAAAATTTTGAACCGAATCGGAAAAATTGAACCAAATAATTCAGGATTTGAAATATTTAATACATTTTTTTAGAATCCAAACAAACCCTTATACACTTTTTATGTACGTTAAAATTGTGTTGACAATTTATGATGGCATAGACAACCTAGTATATATATTACTTCATCCGTCTAAAAATATTTGTCTTCCTATTTGCATACTTATTAAGAAGAGTATTAAAAATACAAATATACCTTTATTTATTATAGTACTTTTTTACTTTCTTGAAACTCACTGCTAATAGCACACTATTAATTATGGGAAAAGATCACGTGAGGACGTGATTGGCCGTTAGGAATAAGGATGGATCTCGGCTGTCCGTTTCACCCTTCTTCATTAAAATTTCTTTCCGGCGCGTTCCTTAGCGCGTGCCCCTTTCTTCTTCTTTCTTTTTCTCCAATCCAACAGTATGGCTCTTCTCGAGTTGCTGAAATCGTTGCCGCCGTCTTCTACACTCCATCGATTTGATGAAATCGTCTTCTTCTGTTTGATTGCGCATTCACCTCTTTGATCTGGCATTCATCTTCTTCCTTTGATTCAGTATAAATTTGTTTTTGATTACTTGCTTCAACTGATTTTGACGTGCCAAATTAGTCTCGCCTGTAGATCCCTTGAAATTGGGGTTTTTCTTTCTCGTTTTCGATGGATTTAGGTAAGTTCTCGGTGTTGTTGTTGTTGTTGTTGTTGTTTAGTTTATAATATCGTATTTTGCTTCGTATTGCTTTAAATCTCTATAGTTTCTGTTGTTTTTCTTGTTGTTTTAACATATGAACACATTCTCTTTGTATTTCAGATATGAACAAACTTTCTGGTTCATATGAACATATTCTCTTTGTGTTTTAGGTTTACGTACATTCTCTTGGCTTTCGCATATGAACACATCTTTTTATATGTATGCACACATGTGTTTACCTGTCATTAATACATTATTAGTTCATCTTTCAATGTATTTAGTCTTTTATATATTATCTGTACATTTTGCATATGCACACAATAATGTTTTAGTGTTTCATATACTGTATATGCACAAAGTGTAAGTTGATGTATGCACACAATAGTGTTAATCATATGCACACAAAGGTGTTTAGCATATGAACACATGTGTGTTAACATATGAACACATCTGTGTTAGCTTATGAACACATCTTAATTTCATCTTTCCATGTAGTTTTAGTGCTTCATATATTATATATGCACACACTGGAAGTTGAGGTGTGCACACAACAGTGTTAATTATATATTATCTATGCACACATGTGTTTTACCTGGCATGAATACAATATTAATTCATCTTTCCATTTAGGTAGTCTTTCATATATTATCTATGCACACACTTGAAGTTAAGTTATGCACACAACAGTGTTAATAATATGCACACATGAGTTATAATATATGCACACAACATTTTGCAACTTATATTTTTGTATTATGTTGGACACATTTTTCAGGAAAGGGTGAAATGGAGGAGAAGAAGAGTACTGTTTCTCCATGCAGTACTATTGAGTATCATTCTCCTGTGTGTGATGATGAATTGAAGCCATATGTTGGACAATTTTTCCCTTCTGTTGAAGTTGCCATTCAGTTTTATCGAATCTATGCAGAAGCATGTGGTTTTTCTATACGTGTGAATTCATCAAAGAAAGCAAAGGATGGATCAAATGTTATCATATGAAAGTATCTAGTTTGCAATAGAGAAGGGTTCAAGCATGTATCTCCTTATGCTGAGTTCAATCCTGCTGAAAGAGATCTTGTTAAAAGAAGGACGGTGTCAAACAGGTGCGGATGTGATGCTAAAATGTGGTTCAGATTCGCAGGAAATGAGGGCTACCGAGTGACACATTTTGTTAGTGAACATACACATCCCATGCTACGGAAGTCTGAAATGCAGTTTTCTAAAAGCAGCACGAAAGTCACACCATTTCACCAAGACTTCATCATGAACTGCATTAAATCAAATGTCGGTGTTAGCAAGAGTTACAAAGTCTACAAGAATTTAGTTGGTTCATATGCTAATGTAGGTGCTACTATTGTTGATTTCAAGAATTTTCTGAGAGGTCTCAATTCATACATGGTAGGCTCTGATGCACAAATGGTCCTTGATGACTTCTACAAGAGGAAGGAACGATCTGATTCGTTCTACTTTGACTATTTTGTTAACAAGGAGGACCAACTATGCCGCTTGTTTTGGTGTGATGCTATTAGTAGGAAGAGTTTCTCTTATTTTGGCGACGTTGTTTCAGCTAATGCTACCTACCAACTGAATTCGTATGTACTTTCTTCCTTCACCCTTTAAATCTGTTAATTACATATGCACACTGAAATAGGAAGACATATGAACATAGTAATCAATTACATATGCACATATATGATTTAACACATGGACACATGAGACTTGGGTTATGCACACTAGGTATATGATATGAACACATTGACTTGTAAATTTCTTCATTGCACATGAAGACATTTGTATACCATCTGCACACATTAATGCATTTCATATGAACAAATTATCAATAACAAATGCACACAGTATTGATGTGTTTACTTTTTATTGATGTTGTAGGTATAACATGGTTTTCGTTCCATTTACTGGTGTTGATAATCATAAAAAGTCTATAACGTTTGATGCTGGTTTGGTGTTGAATGAAGATATACCTTCTTATGTCTGGTTATTTGATAATTTGAAAAAGGCAATGGGCCGTGAGCCGTATGTGATTCTAACTGACCAAGATGCTGTTGTTAAATCTGTTGTTGAGCAAGTTTTTAGTGGTTCTGTTCATCGGTTATGCATGTGACATATCATGAAGAAGGTCAATCTGAAAGTGAGATTCCCTCATATGACATGTCCTACTACTATTGATGGATTCCATAAGAAGCTTAATGACATTGTTTGGAGCGAGGAACTTACTCCTATTCAGTTTGAAGAGCAGTGGTCTACTATTATTTCTGAATATGGTCTGGAGATGAATGAGTGGTTGGGAGTTATGTTTGATCTAAGATGTTACTGGATACCTTCATTCTTCCACGATGTTAAGATGGCTGGCTTGTTGAGGACAACGTCTCGGTCTGAAAGCCAAAATAGTTTCTTTGATAATTTTCTTGGGTCGCAGTCAACTCTTGTTGTGTTCATGATGCAGTTTAATAGTGCAATTGAGTCACAAAGGCACAATCAGAAGAAGTTGGATTTGGATTCGTCCACTTGCTCTCCACGCTTGAAGACGCCGTTGGAGATAGAAAGGCATTGTGCTTCAATCTACACCATCAACATGTTCTATGATGTGCAGGAAGAGATTTGTGGTGCTACTTACCAGTGTTCGCTTGTTGATCTGAGGAAGGAAACCGATATTCATCACTATGAAGTTAGCTTCCCAGTTGGGAAAAATCATACAGTTCAACATGTGATTGCTAGTGATGACTACCACTGTTCTTGCAACAAGTTCCTCAGTATAGGTATTCCTTGCTGCCACATCTTCATGGTATTTAAAAATCTTGGTATCAAGTCATTACCTACAAAGTTCATTAATACTCGTTGGACGAAGCAAACAATTTTACAGCCTCTTTTTGAAGTGGATGGTTCAGTTGACGATGGTAGTGTTCAGATTGATGAGAAGAAGCAATTGGTGACTGAACTTTTGTCAGAGATGCATTATTGTGTTGATATTTTGGGTGACAATGTTGATAAAATAAAGGAGTTTTTGTGTGTGATAAAGGAGCAAAATGCAGCTTTTATGAGTGTAGCAACAATTGAGACATCTGCTTCCACCTCAACAAGAAATTATTCAAAATATGTAGGTGTTTTACCAGATCAAGTTAATGATCATCCTCCTCCAAGAGCAAACAACAAGGGCAGGAAGAGACGCATTAGGAGTGGACAAGAGATCGGGATAGAAAACTCAAAGAAGCAAAAGAGAACATGTGTGATTTGCAAAAAGTCTGGACACAATTATAAGACTTGCCCTCAATATGAGGATTATGGAACACTTGTTATAGATTCAAATTTTTAACGGAATATTGATTCAAGTTGTATTTTTTTTCGTTAGCTTTTGGTATTCAAACATTATGTGTTTTCTTTTGTTATTGAAACTTGTACACACTTTTTGTTTTCATGTGCAGAAACTAGATATATTATATGAACACAGTAGGTATGTCATATGCACACACTGGCTCTCACCATATGCTCACAAGAGCTTTCATGATATGCACACACAACAATCATTAGATGCCCACACAAGAACTCAACATATGCACACAGAAGAATCCATCATATGCACACAGAAGAACTCATCATATGCACACAGAAGAAATCATCATACACTGTTTCATGTGCGGAAACTAGATATAATATATGAACACACTAGGTATGTCATATGCACACACTAGCTCTCACCATATGCTCACAAGAGCTTTCATGATATGCACACACAACAATCATCACATGCCCACACAAGAACTCAACATATGCACACAGAAGAATCCATCATATGCGCACAAAAGAACTCATCATATGCACACACTGCCTTTCAAGATATGCACACAAAATATTACACCATTCGTAGACTTCCTTTATATGCACAAACAAGAATACATATATCCACACACAAGAATTCAACATATGCACACACTAGTTATACATATGCACACGGTAAGCTTAGCATTTGCACACAAAACACTGAATAAATGCACAAAAAATATTAGCATTTTATACATTCGCTCACAGAAGCAGTACATTGTTATTAATTACAAAATGAAATAAAACCTTCAATTGTCTTCTACCGTAGATGTCTTACTAACATTCAAGCAACTACAACGTTAAATTGTTTTGTTCCAAACACAGTGTAACATTACAACATTCATGGCTTTTTCTTATTGGCTGCATAACTTTTCCTCTTTAGATAGACTTCAAGCAACTGCTCAAATTTCTTCTTGTGCTCACATTTGAGGAAAGTAGAGCAGTACTTCACTCTCAAATTGTTCAACTGCTTCTGGTTTTCCTTTAGCAGACCGCTGCGCCATTCTGACAACCCATTCCCTTTGTATGTTTCCATGTGTCTCATGGCAAAAATCCCACAGTCTATCTTGTTTTTCTCATCCCTCCAGTTCATCTCTAGTCTCTCAGTGGGAACTTTGTTTACATCCATTATGATTTGAGCTTTCGTTGTCATCTGACTTTCCATGAGAAAATTCACAAATAAAGTTCTCTGCGACAAAAAAAAAACATAAGTTAGTAATAATTTTCCAATTCAATATTAATAAATTTATCATTTATAATCAAGTTATACTCACCAATTCGCTGGGAACTTCTCCATACTTGTCATCACCTCTGTTTGACGAGTTGTCAATTATGTGCACAGCTGGTGTCTTGACATTGATTGCAATCACATAATAGTGTCCATGTGCAGTAATTGGGAAAATGAACTATTTAATCAATAAAAATAATGTATGTTAGAACATATCAACACTTCTGTGTGCATATGCACCCAGAAAATATGATGACACTTATGCATCCAGTACTTTGTCTGTGTGTGTGTGCATATGCACACACATGCACACAAGTCTTCATATGTAAGACAAGACATATATGCACACATAAGTGTACACATATGCACATAAAAGTGTGGTCATATGCACACAAAAGACTTATGGACAAATCTGCAATGTGCATATGGTTGAACAATTCCAACTTACTAAGTCAACATTTTGGATCTTCAAATTCTTTTTCTTGAAAGCTTGAACAGAGTTAAAGCTCTCCATTAAGCATTTGTTGAACGATATTGTTTTTTCTTCTATTGCAACTTCTTTTGCCCACACAGTATACATCTGTATGTTTAAGAAAAATGAAGTTAGAAAATGTAATTCGTTAATAATGATATAATTTATTACAGTATGTAATATGTACCATATGCACTGTTGGTAGGAAGAACCTCAATGGAGATGCTGCATCTTTGTATATTTCATTTTCATTTAATATTACAGTATATCCATCAAAAAGACCACTGTCTAGGCATTGTCCTTCCTTTAATGAGGAGAAGTCACTTTTGTAGTATGAGAATTCATTCACTTTGAAAATCACATCGCTGCATGAAACTTATTTCATTAGAAATATGATTTAACATACTTACATACTAAAATTAGATACGCACACAAAAGAATCAAAATATGCATACATAAGAATCAAGATATGCGCACACAAGCTTTAATATATGCACACATAAGAATCAATATATGCACACACAAGTTCTAATATGCACACACAGGCTTTAGTATATGCACACACAAGCTTTAATATATACACACACAAGAATCAACATATGCATATACACTAACTATCATATGAACACATAATATTTGAAAATAACATGTATATCAACTTACCGGCTTTTTATTCTTGTGTTCATCAGCCAATCGTAGATATTTTTCTCCTCTGTAGTTGCATGCTCATTAATATCAACCTCTCTTGTTTTGAATGGAGATTTCACATATTCTGAAGGATTAGTTATCCTTTTCTGTACGTTCTGCACCGGTGTCACATAAGAGTTTCCAACCACAAATGTTACCTAATAATACACACAAACCATTAGAGTATTGCAAATTATAAAAGGTTCTAATTCAGCCAAATTTTATTTCTCTATACCTTCTTTGGAATGGTTGATTCTGTTGCCTCAACTGCTGTTGATTCCTTTGATTCCAATTTCCTCAATAGTTCCTTCTCCTAAGTAGAAATTGGTGAGATCCCCAAGTCAAATGATGGAACTTCACAATAATCCATTATGTTCTGCAGTATGCACACAAAACAAGAATTATGAGGTATGCACACACAAGTATTATATGCACACAAAAGTATCAACATATGCACACACATAACATTTTATAAGCACACACAAGTTTTAAGATATGCACACTATCTTTACCTTTTTGTCTGTTGAAGCCTCCTTATCTTTGTCGTCAATGATTTGGACATGTATTGTACTTGAACCCTTAACCTTCAACATATGCACACACAAGAATTATGAGGTATGCACACACAAGAGTTATTAGTATGCACACACAAGTATCAATATATGCACACAACTGATTTTTATTGTTTTTACCTGTTTCTCCCATGATGACTCCTTATCTTGCTCTTCAATGATTTGGCCAGGCATTTCACTTGGACCCTTAAACTTCAACATATGCACACACAGGAGTTATTTATATGCACACACAACAACTCAACATATGCACACACAGATTTATTGTTAAAAGATTTTCTTACCTGATTTCCATCATCTTCTTCCTTGTCATTAATATTTACCTCCTCCATGATTTCTTCTTCATTATGAGGCTCCTCTATGTTTACCTGGTTTTGTTCTTCCTCATTTTCTTTTTCCTTGTCATTTACAATTTCTTCTCCCTTTTCAATGCCCCTGGCCTCCTCCATGTTTTCTTCGTTAAGTGTGAGGCTCCTCCATGTTTCCTCGTTCTTCCTTATCATCATCACTGCCAACAATCTGGGATTCGTGCATGTTTTCTTCATCATTGGTTTTCTTCATTAGAAGGTAAACACATGGATTAGTACTCGTTATATTGTAACAAAATATATAGCAAACAAAAACACATTATTAACTTACTTCACCGTAATTCCTTGATACTTGTTGAACAAAATCCGACAGTCCAGGTACCCACATACATCCCTCATGCTTCTCTTTTTCCTTCAAAGTTTTATCAATTTCATCCAAGCACTTTACAGCTTCATCCCAGTATTCAGATTGGTTGTCAAAAATGTCATCATCAGTTTGTGACAAGGACTCCGATCTCAGCTTAACATTTAAAATCTTCTCACAACCAATGTTCACCTTGTTCAGTAAACCATTGTGAGCAAGCTGTGGTGGTGTCCCCTTGTTCTTATTCACAAACTTTCTAATCTTGACAACCATTTTTTCAGCATCATGTAGATAGCCCTTCATGAATGTCTTGAGTCCGTCGTCATTTGGAGCAACATCATTCTGTTTATCTTGGGCAGAAGATGTCTCTGCCTGCCTTGTTGATTCATCTTGATCATGAAACTGAGGTCTTTCCCTTACAAACCCTCTCCCAAATACCCCCTTGATAGGTCAGCATCTTGTCTTTGATATTACTGAGCACAATACTCCTCGTTGTCTTGTTTGGGAAGTCGTCAGCTAACTTGGCAAGGATTTCTTTGTTGCGCAATTTATCGGGAGCCACAATTCTGATGCTGCCCTTCGGAATGCCGAGATAGTCATGTGCATCATTCTCAGTAACCAAAATCTCTGCAGAACCCTTTAACTTGATGGTGCATTTACATTCATCAAATTTGCTAGCAACATATAGGCCTAGCCTCCCTGGCAAGTCTTCGACCTTCCACGCAAGCAATGCTCCAAATCCCATGTCTATAACAGCTTATCTCTGAGCAGCACTGAAATTCTATTCATCAGCAAACATTCGAACAAGTGTTCTTGGGGATTTTCTACATAACAACCGAGGGTTATCATTCCTAGCTTCAGTTATCCCTTTCTTCACCTTCAATTGTTGCTTTGATACCTTCTCAGTGTCCTTCTCCTCCTTTTTCCCTCTCTTTGATACCTTCTCAGTGTCCTTGTCCTCCTTTTTCTGTTTCTTTTGTCTAGATACATCTGGTTCTGTAGGGATTTTCTTCCTCTTGCCTTTTTGTTTGTGTTTTTCAGTAACTTTCTTCTCTTTTGCTTCAGTGTGTGATGGCTTTGACTTCTTTGTATATCTCGGGGATTTTCTTGTTCCTTCTCTTTGTTTATTCCTTCTTGTTTCTGTGCCCAAAATAAAAGAAACACAATAATATTTAACATATGAACACATAAGTATTAAAGTGTTGTACACAGTGTACACAACATATACACTTGTCTCAAGGTTTGCACACATAATATGAACACACATTAACTCATAGTATATGAAGACAAACATTATCATTGTATGCACACAAAAGCTTCAGTTAAATCATATGCACACACATGTTTCAACCATATGCACAAAGATGTTTTTATCCTATTTGTCATATGCACACAACACTTTAACATTTTGCATATGCACTCACAAGTGTGTGCATGTGCACATAAAATTTTAAGAAACATGCACACACAAGTTAAACACATATGCACACATAGTAAAAAGTCATGTGCACACAATTAAAAATCATATGTACATGTGTGTATATGCACACACAAGACTCATGCACAGATTTGCATATGCATAGACAAGTGTGTTTGCACATACAGTTATAAGAGATATGCACACACAAGTTAAACACATATACACACACAAGTTAAACACATATGCACACAACGCTATTTTACTAACCAAGGGGAGTGTTTGTTGGAGGAGTGAATTCACAACTAGAATCTTGTTGTTGTGTAGATGTTTGTCCTCCTTGATACACAACCATCATAGAAGCTGATGGATCCATCCCTCTCAGATCTGTGGAGTCTACTCTCTCTTCTTCTTCAGATTCAGAACTATTATTTTGTATTTGTCTGTTGGCCAACGTTTTTTTGATCTTCTTGTTTGTTCCCTTCACACCTATTAAGTACATATATTCAAAACGTACATTTCATATGCACACCTATTAACTAGAGATATTCAAAGACAAATATGTTTTCAAATGCACACATATTTACAATATACCTTGTGTTAGTGAGGAAGTTGGTGTTTTGTTCTCTGTAGATCTGTTGTTCCTTTGCTTTGTTCTCAACTCCCTATTTGTCATGGATGATGATGTTGGGCTTTGATTTGGATCATATGCAGGCACATCCTATTTGTCATATGCACACAACACTTTAACAGTTTACAACAATCTATTTCACTACAGACAATAACATAGTTAAATCATCTGCACACTCATGTTACAACCATATGCACACACATGTTTTTATGATATGCACACAACACTATAACATTTCATAACAATATATTTCACTACAGACAATAACGAAGTTAAATGATCTTCACATGCATGTTACAACCATATGCACACACATGTTATTACTGTATGCACACAACTCTAAAACATTTTAAAACACAATCTAAAGAATAGAAGCACATGAATTTTGTAGGAAGCAGTTTAAACTAGAAGATTTATATAGGTTTTACAGTTTTCTTCATACTTGTTGTGCTTTCTCGTTTCTCGATTTCGGCATTTTTGATTTGTTTTTGTTCTTTCTTCTTTCGATACCTGAAAATCCACTAGAAATCTTAGAAGATGAACAAGAAATCTGCTTGAAGGAGTCCAAATCGCACGGAACAAAGTAGGAAAAAAACTGAAATTCGAGCGGAAGAATGTTAGATGTTGAGAACAAGCATCAAACTGAGAAGAAGCGCTTGAAATCGCTTAGATGTACTGCAAAACAGGATGAAATAGATACATTACCTTGCGTTTGGAAACTTCTCTTGAAATCGCTCGAAATCAACCTCTGAAATCGCCTTAGTTGGGTGCAAATCTGAAATCGCCCTAGTTTCGCTCTCCTTCCCTCCCGTTAACTATCTCGCGCTCTGTTTTATGATTGTGTCGCTTGGAAATCTTTTTATTTAAAAAGCGCGTGTCTCCAAGCGAGGTTGAGAGCGTGGCTGTTTCTCATCTACCAACACGCGAGCATTTGTACCCGTTGGATGGATTTCAATCTACTGTTATTAGTTGTCCTTAGTCCTAACGTGTAGAGATGTCCTCACAGGATTTACACCCATTAATTATAAGGATAAATGTGTAAAGTAAGGAGAAAATAGCAAAAAAAGACATATATTAGTAGACACAAATTAAACTAAAAGGACAAATATTTTTAGACGAGGGAGTATAACCGTCTTCTTAGCTTAAGTCTTTTAAAATTATCGTATTGAATAAAAAATCTTATTCTTATAATTTTACAAGCAACTAAAATAATCAGTACCGTGACGTTGTATATTGTTTGAAATTGAAGAAGTTTTACATAATTTAAACGTTAAAAATATACTCATATGGTAAATATTTTTAATAAAATATATACACGAACGAATCGATCAATTGCTTGTTCACCAAATTAACAAAAGAGTGATCATCATCAAATTAAGTTCATGAGATCTTCATTACAAATCATATGTGTGTATTAGTTAATTAATTAAATTAAATCTATGTTCATAAGTACGATGATGCCCTATATTCCTTTCTTCATTCTGAAGTCTGAAGCTAATTGGTAGGCCACAGAGAACAGGTGTTGGCATGCTCTTTCGTGCCACTATCATTTCTTATCAACCTTGTCTTGTTTGTGAAAGGAATTTCAATCGAAGATGAAAAACAAATGCCTTCCTAGGGTTTTGTTTAACCTATAGACTCAACTACCAGTCATATAACTATGCAGAGGACCTAACTAGCTTTGCCCACCTAGCTATCAGCATATCCGCAATGAGTACATATTGAGATGCATTATGGGAAACCCTTAATTGGTAGATGATCAATTCATACCACCATATTCCCGAGTCATTAGAAAATGCAACCATCCGACTCACTTGCTATATGGGAAACCCTTCATCAATCTGACTCATCATCATCGGTCAAGTGTATAGATGAGTTGGGTAAGATCATACCCGGCCTGTTCACCGGAACAGGGCTCCCAAAATTTGGGGGCCCAATATATATCTCGGCCCAGTATAAAAATATATGTAATATGTGTAATTTTTTTTGGAAATGAAAATTTCTACACCCTTCTTTATCACTGGTAGTGAAAAAGGCCGACTACTTGGAACAAAGAAATGATTGAACAATATTTATCAGATGATTTAGTAAAACAGATAGTTTCGATACCAATACCTATAAACAATATCCATGATAGAATGTATTGGGAATCCAACAAAAATGGTTAGTTCTTAACCAAATCTGCTATGGATATGCTCATAAAAAAGAAAAGATATACATCACATGATTCTTCATGGATCTGGAAGCTAGACACTTATCCAAAACTTAAAAAATTTCTTTGGATTTTTTTTAGAAATGGACTACCAACAAAATCAAGATTAGTTGAAAAAGGAGTTGTAATCCCACAAGGTTGCATTACATGTAACACACTAACAGAAGATTCTAATCACCTATTATTCTAGTGTAACCACACGTTGAAAACTAAAGAAAAAATGAACAAACACACTTATAGAATCATAAGATCCTTAAATATCGGAACTAAAAAAACTGAGGAGAATATTGAAGAAATCCGAAATAAAACATACATATCACAATTCACTAAACTAGCAGTTTCATGGTGGGGTATCTGGTTTTATAGAAACCAACAAAGTTTCGGCATAACAAATAATGACAATGAACTGATAAAAGATGTATCACGTTACATCAACAACCAAATTGACAACTGGAAACATACCAAAAAATGGAACTCAGACTGTTTGGCGTATTCTATGCCCAAAAATAAAACGCATACCAAAAAAGGAAGGATATTGAAAAAATGGAAAAAATCACCTGAAAACATAATTAAAATTAATACGGATGGATTTACGAAAACGAATGGTGAATCTAGTTACGGATTCCTTTTTCGTAATAATGAGGGTGAACCACACCTCATTTTTGGTGAGAAATGTGGTATTTCAACTCCTTTAAAAACAGAAACCTTAGCAGTTAGAAATGTTTTAATCAAAGCACACGAAATGGGTATAACTAATATCCAACTGGAATGTGACAACCTTACAATAGTTAACGTCCTGAATAAGATCTGGCATTGTCCATGGGATATTGAAATGTTAATTTCTGATATCATTTGTTTATTACAACTGTTTTCTTCAGTGTAGATCTGTCATGTCTTTCGAGAAACAAACGTTGCAGCCGACTGCATCGCGAAGCTGAGTCAGCGGAGCTCCTTGGAAGAGATTCAAGCAAATTTAGAACTTTTAGTTCTCATCCGCAAGGATGCTATAGACTGAAAAATTGTGTTTTCTGTGGTTTTCCAGTCTAATTTTTACTGTATAAAAAAAAAGGCCGACTACTTCATTCTTTTTCATTTTTTTGTCCACAATCCCATCACCTTTTTTACATAGTAATAAGAAAGCTTCTTTTCTTTGTCTAACAAATTATATTTTCTTCTTTCATTTTTTGTTTCCTTATAGGCAATACTTAGTAGTAAGTTGCTTACGAATAGCTTATTGAATATTTTGCTTCAAAGAGTATTTGTAAGGATGAAATTCTTCACTTAAATTGTTTGTACTAAAATTTTAAGACTTTATTTGTAAGTACCAAGTTAATTATAAAATATACTTTTGAATCTATTTTATATTATATAAAAAATTATTAAAAAAAGTCCCAATTTCAATAATTGCACCGCACCTCCAAAAACTTTGAGACGAGCCTGGGTAAGACATACTTGTTTCCTATATTTTTCATCATAATCTGCAAAACATTACCAAAATATATATGATGGAACGCGCTAATTTTTAGGACGCATTAATTTTACAAAATTAGCACTCATCGTCTTTTTCATCGCGTTCTCCCAAGCTATATCGTCTGACGCCTCGTCAAAGCACGCGTGAAGCTTAAACCAAGCTAGTTGCTCAACCTAGATGGTAATGCATGCAGGTCATACAAGTAGCTGATACAAGCTGGTGATACAACTAGCTGATGCAAGCAACTAGTTGATGCATGCAGTTGATACAAGTAGCTGATACAAGTTGGTGAAATAAATTTAGCCTGGAGGATTTGCTTAACTTAGAAGCTAGCTTCTTCTATAAAGAGGCCACTAGCATTTCATTTGAGATGAACTTCGATCTGACGCCCAATTTGTGGGTTTAGAATTGAAGGTCTGTGGTTGGTTATCATGTAATCAAGTTGTTGATTTGTAATTTATAGTTGAATCTCTCAATATGTCAATGAAATATAAATCTATTTGACATTGGCTATCAAAAGGGAGTGCAACCACCTTCTTATTTATTGCATATTGAGAGATTCAACTATAGATTACAAATCAACGACTTGATTACACGAGAACCAACCACGAACCTTCAATCCTAAACCCACAAATTGGGTATCGGATCGAAGATCCTCTCAAATGAAATGCTAGAGGCCTATTTATAGAAGAAGCTAGCTTCTAAGTTAAGCAAATCCTACAGGCTAAGTTTCTTTCACCAGCTTGTATCAGCTACTTATCACCTGCATGCATCAACTACTTGTATCACCAGCTTGTATCAACTACTTGTATGACATGCATACATCACCATCTAGGTTGAGCAACTAGCTTGTTTTAAGCTTCACACGTGCTTTGACGAGGCGTCAGACGATATAGCTTGGGAGAATGCGATGAAAAAGACGACGAGTGCTAATTTTGCAAACTTAATGTGTCCTAAAAATTAGCGTGTTCCATCAATTCAGAGAGTGAAAAATCAATTTGAGAAATTAAAAAGTCATTCTCAAAATCATTTAGCAAAGTTACCGCCCTAAACTTCCCTCCAAAAGTTATGCCATTATCGTCCCCGTCAAGCATTCAACATCTGTAAACTGTACCTCTCGCTGCCTTGTGAAACTCCATTCTTGTCCACATACTCCATTGTTGTCCATAGTTCGTTTGTAACTAAAATAGTATGGAAAACCCTAGAAAATCAATGGCGATTCTAAGAGGTGGTAAGGATTCGAGTCCTCAGAAGTCAAATGGTGGAAAAAGGAAGAGAAAAGATGACAACGATCAAGAGGAGCAGAAGAAGAAGAAGCAGAAAGACGAAGTGAAGGCAAAAGTTAAAAAATTGAAGTTTGACAATGAGAACAAATCCAGCAAGGCAAGATCCATAAGTCCGATTAAGTTGAAATCAAAAGAAGTGAAGTCCACTCCAAAACCAATTAAGCAGAAATTCAAAGGATTGAAGGTCAAGAAACCCATAGCCTTTAAAGGGGATGTAAGTTTTTCTAAATTTGACATCATGTCATCCTTCGTATATGGTTCCATTTGAATATTTGGGGTTTTTTTATGTAAGTATGTATGTGTTTGCAGATTATGTACATGTATTATAGGGGGGGAACCCTTCTATGACAGAATTAACATAAATTTGAGGATATTTTTTGTTCATGAGATAGAGAACAAACTAACCTCTACATATTCACAAAGGGTGATGGCCCCTTTAGGAAGATACTAAAGATGTTGCAGCATATGTTATTTTCATACTAGACATTACATTTTGTTCTTTTTAACCAACTTCAAACAAAGAAGAAGTAAGACTCGTGGTATGAGGTTGCAAGAAAAGAATTGAGGTTTTCTATGAAGGAGTACTATCTCATTAGTAGCTTGAATTGTAGAGAACTTTCATCGATCGACACAGAAGGAGACAAGCTAGTCATGGAGATATTTTTTGTTGGACCTGCTGGTCCTAAGACGATTGTACAAGATCTGTACAACATATTCAACAATTATTGTGAGTTGGACAATTACAAATTGAAGTTGACACTCATGTTGATAATCAATGGGCTATTTCTTGAAGGGATAAGAAGAGGCTTTTAAAGCCTTAACATGTGAAGCTATTAGAGAATATGGATTGGTTTTATGAGTATCCTTGTGAAGGTTTGATTATGAAGAGATATACAAATCTTTGACAAACTCATTGGCCAAAAGGATGGACACAATAGAGAAGGCAAAGCTATTGTCCAACTAACTAAGACTTCCATATTTAATTTAAGGATTGCCATTGATATTTCAGACATTTTTATTCTGCATTTTCTACTATGTTAGATGGGTGTCGGGGTAAAGATTTATTGGTGACTAGATGACTTTTTAGAATTGAACTGTCAGATTGAGATTTTTTAGTAAGTTATTCAATTATGATTTGTTGAGTTTTGTGGTATTTTGAGGGGGAAATAATCATAAAAAATATTAATATGTGTTGTTTTGCATCTTTGGTGTATGTAGGCGTGTAAATGGGTCGGGTGATGGATGGATGAGACCATTTTATCACTCGACCCGTGAAGTTAAATCATCCACCTGACTCACTCGTCACCCGCGAAACTTTTCACCCGCATCCGTCCATCCATCACCCACGGGTGATTCGGGTGGGTCGGGTCATCCACATAACATATTTATTAATATTTTATAATTATTTAAATGTAATAAAATACATGATTGTTTTCTTGAATATATGAAAATAGTTGTTCTAAATATAGGATTTGATGGATGTTAATAGACTTTTTAAAAAAAAAATATTCACCTTTTAAAAAAATAAAAAATTGAAGTCATACATTTTAATAAAATAGAATTAGAACTACAATTGTCGACGGGTGAACGGATGGGTGGGTGAAGTGCAGGTGATGGGTGAGATTTACATCACCCATCACCTACCCGTCATCCATTTCACCCGACCCACCAACCAACCATACATCACCTTGTTTACTTTGGGTGATCATCCGTATAATCGGGTCGGGTTTTCCAGGTGGGTCGGTCACCCACGGGTGATTTCCAACCCTAGTTGTATGATGTGTTTTGTTAGTTATACAATTATGATTTGTTGAGTTATGTTAGACATTTTTATTACTTTATATTTTTACTACATTTGTATTTTATTTTCTTTATTGTTGCATATTGATAAGAAATGCTATTTGCTTATAAAATTTTGCCTAAATTTTTAACTTAGAATACTAAAATCTTTAGTATTTATTATATTTTATCATATAAAAAACTTGTAAATATGTAAATATATAACAATTTCTACATTCTTCAAAATGTTCTATTTGTTCAATTAAATAGTGGCATTTATAGCTAAAAAAAGCTAACTTGTACTAAATAATGTATTATAAAAAAATAGTTAACATATTTTATTCTATAATTGTTTTTCTAATTTCAAATTATATTATTACTTTATAATTTTATCTATTTTCTTCATTGTTGCATATTAATAAGATATACTATTTACTTATATTTTTGGCCTATATTTTTTAAATTAGAATACTAAAATTTATAGATTTTATTATATATTTTATTCTATAACAAAAAACTTTAAATATGTCAATATATACAATTTCTACATTCTTTAAAAGGTTCTACATGTTTAATTAAATAATGACATTTATTGCTTAAAAAAAGCTAACATTTAATGTATTATGGATGTACTGGGACAAAGAGCAAAGAATAAACACCTACGATCTACTGACACAAACAATAAATACTTCCACATAATAGAAACTGGAAGAAGGAATAGAATGAACATAAAAGAAATTATAACCGTAGAAGGTACGCTCATCATATGGAATGATAACATTAGAAAAGAAATAAAAGCAAATTTTGAAAAAAGATTCGCAAAATGACACATTGATCAACAAAAAATAGATGAAGCCCTCCATGCAATAAAACCATAAGTCAAGGCAATGGATATATGCAAGCGGTTTCGCGTCTAAATGGATGCGAAACCGTGCGCTTAGCTTAGCAGCACGGCTTCGTGCTGCTAAGCTACGCACACAGGGATAAAACGGGTATTTTGCCCGTGATAAATCTGTGCGCGTAGCTTACGCGCACAGGAAAAAGAATGCAATTTACCGGTACGCGTAAGCTATGCGCACCCAAAAAAAATGAATTTTTTTCTTCCCATAATCATGTAGAGAATTTCAATACGAGTCCGTACATATAAAATTCGTCCAAAACGGACATCGTTTGCCCCTCCAAAAGCCCAAAAAATGAAGCCTTCCTACCCATTTTTTTACAATTTGGTGTCCGGTATATAACGCATTGTAGTGAAATTTTTTGGTATTTTTTGCATTTTTCTACTATAATTTTGTATAAAACTTTAATACGAGTCCGTACATAGACCTGTTAAAAACCGACCCAACCCGAAAGGACCCGAACCCGACTCGACCCGAACGCAAATTCGAGCTCGCGGGTCCCCTTTATTTTATATATTTTATTTCATTTATATTAAATATTTTAATATACTTTATTAAATAATAATATAATATTAATTATTTTATTAAAATTGAAAATCATAATAATAATCATAAGAAAAGGACATGTTCGACCCGCCGGGTCAACCCGAACCCGTCCGACCAAAACATTTTACCAACCCAATCGACCCGAACCCGATTTGACCCGAACCCGACATGACCCGAACCCGACCAACCCGACTCAGTTGACAGGTCTATCCGTACATATAAAATTCATCCAAAATGGATATCGTTTTCCCCTCCAAAAAGCCAAAAATCGAGAATAAAAACTTTATATAATATAGTATATACTATAGTATTTCATTATATTTTATATAGTTACACTTATAAAATACTATAGTATTTCATTAAATTTCGTATAGTTACACTTATATACTATAGTGTTTCATTATATTTCATATAGTTACACTTATGTACTATACTATTTCATTAAATTTCGTATAGTTACACTTATATACTATAGTATTTCATTATGTTTCATATAGTTACACTTATGTACTATAGTATTTCATTAAATCTAGTATACTTAGACTTATATACTATAGTATTTCATTATATTTCATATAGTTACACTTATGTACTACAATATTTCATTAAATCTAGTATACTTAGACTTATATACTATAGTATTTTATTATATTTCATATAGTTACACTTATGTACTATAGAGTTTCATTATATTTCATAAAGTTACACTTATGTACTATAGTATTTCATTAAATCTGGTATACTTAGACTTATATACTATATTATTTTATTATATTTCATATAGTTACACTTATGTAATATAGTATTTCATTAAATTTTATATAGTTACACTTATGTACTATAGTATTTCATTAAATCTAGTATACTTAGACTTATATACTATAGTATTTTATTATATTTCATATAGTTACACTTATGTACTATAGTATTTCATTAAATTTCATATAGTTACACTTATGTACTATAGTATTTCATTAAGTCTAGTATACTTAGACTTATATACTATAGTATTTCATTTTATTTCATATAGTAACACTTATGTACTATAGTATTTCATTAAGTCTAGTATACTTAGATTTATATACTATAGTATTTCATTATATTTCATATAGTTACACTTATGTACTATAGTATTTCATTAAATTTCATATAGTTACACTTATGTACTATAGTATTTCATTAAGTCTAGTATACTTATACTTATATACTATAGTATTTCATTATATTTCATATAGTTACACTTATATAATATAATATTTTGTAAGTGTAACTATATGAAATATAATAAAATACTATAGTATATAAGTGTAACTATATGAAATATAATGAAATACTATAGTATATAAGTCTAAGTATACTAGACTTAATGAAATACTATAGTACATAAGTGTAACTATATGAAATATAATGAAATACTATAGTATATAAGTCTAAGTATACTAGATTTAATGAAATACTATAGTACATAAGTGTAACTATATGAAACATAATGAAATACTATAGTATATAAGTGTAACTATACGAAATTTAATGAAATACTATAGTACATAAGTGTAACTATATGAAATTTAATGAATTACAATAGTACATAAGTGTAACTATATGAAATATAGTTAAATACTATAGTATATAAGTGTAACTATACGAAATTTAATGAAATACTATAGTACATAAGTGTAACTATATGAAATTTAATGAAATATTATAGTACATAAGTGTAACTATATGAAATATAATGAAATACTATAGTACATAAGTATAACTATATGAAACATAATGAAATACTATAGTACATAAGTATAACTATATGAAATTTAATGAATTACAATACTATATAAGTGTAACTATATGAAATATAATGAAATACTATAGTATATAAGTTTAATTATACTAGACTTAATGAAATACTATAGTACATAAGTGTAACTATATGAAATTTAATGAAATACTATAGTATACAAGTGTAACTGTATGAAATATAATGAAATACTATAGTATATAAGTCTAAGTATACTAGATTTAATGAAATACTATAGTACATAAGTGTAACTATATGAAACATAATGAAATACTATAGTATATAAGTGTAACTATACGAAATTTAATGAAATACTATAGTACATAAGTGTAACTATATGAAATTTAATGAATTACAATAGTACATAAGTGTAACTATATGAAATATAGTTAAATACTATAGTATATAAGTGTAACTATACGAAATTTAATGAAATACTATAGTACATAAGTGTAACTATATGAAATTTAATGAAATATTATTGTACATAAGTGTAACTATATGAAATATAATAAAATACTATAGTACATAAGTGTAACTATATGAAACGTAATGAAATACTATAGTACATAAGTATAACTATATGAAATTTAATGAATTACAATAGTATATAAGTGTAACTATATGAAATATAATGAAATACTATAGTATATAAGTTTAATTATACTAGACTTAATGAAATACTATAGTACATAAGTATAACTATATGAAATTTAATGAAATACTATAGTATACAAGTGTATCTGTATGAAATATAATGAAATACTATAGTATATAAGTCTAAGTATACTAGATTTAATGAAATACTATAGTTTATAAGTGTAACTATATGAAATTTAATGAATTACAATAGTACATAAGTGTAACTATATGAAATATAATGAAATACTATAGTATATAAGTCTAATTATACTAGACTTAATGAAATACTAAAGTTTATAAGTGTAACTATATGAAATTTAATGAAATACTATAGTATACAAGTGTAACTGTATGAAATATAATGAAATACTATAGTATATAAGTCTAAGTATACTAGATTTAATGAAATACTATAGTATATAAGTGTAACTATATGAAATTTAATGAATTACAATAGTACATAAGTGTAACTATATGAAATATTATAGTATATAAGTGTAACTATACGAAATTTAATGAAATACTATAGTACATAAGTGTAATTATATGGATTTTATATGTACGGATAGACCTGTCAACTGGGTCTGGTTGGTCGGGTTCGGGTCATGTCGGGTTCGGGTCGATCGGGTTGGTAAAATTTTCGGGTCGGGCGGGTTCGGGTTGACCCGGCGGGTCGAACGTGTCCTTTTCTTATGATTATTATTATGATTTTTAACTTTAATAAAATAATTATAATAATATAATTAATATTATATTATTATTTAATAAAGTATATTAAAATATTTAATATAAATGAAATAAAATATATAAAATAAAGGGGACCCGCGAGCTCGAATTTGCGTTCGGGTCGAGTCGGGTTCGGGTCCTTTCGGGTTGAGTCGGTTTTTGACAGGTCTATGTACGGACTCGTATTAAAGTTTTATACAAAATTATAGTAGAAAAATGCAAAAAATACCAAAAAAATTCACTACAATGCGCTATATGTCGGGCACCAAATTGTAAAAAAAATTGGTGGGAAGGCTTCGTTTTTTGGGCTTTTGGAGGGGCAAACGATGTCCGTTTTGGACGAATTTTATATGTACGGACTCGTATTGAAATTCTCTACATGATTATGGGAAGAAAAAAAAATCTTTTTTTTTTGGGTGCGCGTAGCTTACGCGCACGGGTAAATTGCATTTTTTTTCCGTACGCGTAAGCTACGCGCACAGGTTTGTCACGGGAAAAATACCCATTTTACCCCTGTGCGCGTAGCTTAGCAGCACGGTTTCGTGCTGCTAAGCTACGCGCACGGTTTCGCATCCATTTAGACGTGAAACCGCGTGCATATAGCTTTTCCGTAAGTCAATCATGAAGACAACATTGTACTAACAAAATAAGTGACTAATGAAGAAATCAGACAATCTCTAAAAGGAATTAGAGAAGACAAATCTCTGTGTCCAGATGGGATGCCATCTGAATTTTATAAAAAAATACTAGGAAATAATATGACCTGATGTTATTCGTGCGGTAAAAACTTCTTCAGCACAGGGAAACTATAAAAACAAGTAAACCACACGCTTATAACCCTGATCCCCAAATGCGACAACCCGAATTTTACAAACCACTATAGGCCTATAAGTCTATGTAACACAATATACAAAATCATATCCAAGATTCTAACTAAAAGACTGAAAAGGATAATTGTGATACCCCGTATTTTTGTAAGGTTATTTTGGGAATTTTGGGTTTTTCCCAAGTGCCCGTTGTGTACGTCAGATTTAATTCAGAGAGTTTAAGACATTCTGTAATGTTCTCTCTATCTATAATATTTTTCTCAGTGAAATAATATACAGACGACATGCTTTGGATGTTAATACTCGTTCGCGTACGATAAATTTTATCCCGGGGTAATGTTGTTTTCGTCCGAGAGCCAAGGAAGCGGCCAAACCAAGGGCGGCGCCCGCCGTGGGTTAGCGGCGCCCGCCGTCACAAGGCTCGAGGAGGCTGCCATGGTCTTCTCCTAGCTGGGACGCCAGGCCTAAGGGCGGCGACCGCCGCGCAGTGCGGCGCCCGCCGTAGGCCATTTTGCAAGGCGACGACCCGGGTAAATTACGGCGCCCGCCGCGACCTAGCTAGCGGGTAAAACCTGATGGTCTCCGGCGAGCCTCTGACACGCCGAATTAGGCCTGATCCGCCTCGTTGTAGGCAATGATGGTGTTCCCTTGGCATTTGGCTATAAAAGGGAGTGCTTGGGGGTCGGATTGGAGATCATTCTCAGCTCAAATCTCTCCCAAATTCCTACCTCGCCGGAGTTGTTGCCTCGCCGGATTCTGGAGCTTTCGCCGGAGGTCGTTTGGTGTGTTTTCTAGTAGCCTAGAGGTCCCTTTGGAAGCTTAGTGGAGGTCTGAACCCAAAGTCAGGCCAAAGGAGTGACCCTCGTGTGTGTGTTGGTGAGTTTTCTCGCCGTTCTGTTGTCCGTCGTTCTTCACGGCGACCGCCGTGTTCGTGGCGGCGCCCGCCGTGATGAACACGGCGCCCGCCATGATGAACACGGTGACCGCCGCCAGTGGCCAGAAGCCCCTTTGTTGGCTTGGTCTTGGTGGTCGTCGTTGTGGCGTCGTTTCCTTTCGATTTCTTTCATCGTCTTTAGATTTGTACTGTTGTTATGTCGGATCTAACTTAGGGTTTCTCTTATGGGTCGACTCGAAGGTTGTTGTGCTGTCGGAGCTATACCCGTGTCGAGCCTGGAATCCCGTCATCGTTAGGCTTGTTTCTATTCTGCGGATTAAGGCAAGTGGCGGTTCGCTCTTGCTCATTGTTCCATACTTACATTAATTATCAGTTATTTCAATTGAGTAATTAATTTGGAACGATTATTGTGTTTGTCTGGAAATGATTTTATAAACTGTTTTGGAAAATCATATAATAGGTTGTATATCTGTTAGAACAACGCTATTATTTATGATCGCCTTACGGGCATTTATGTGGATTTATCCAAACTATTGTTGTGCTGGAACTGTTTAGTTAGCACTGTTAGATAGGAACGTTACTCGGACTCTGTCCAGTCATTTCTTTATAATCAGGTAGAGGGGTGGCTCGTACCCATCCAATACCATTTTAAGGTCATGACCGGTCTCTTTCACAAGTGTGTAGAGGCAGGACACTTAGCTAGTGTCACAAACCTTCCGGTGTGCGTCACTCTCGACGAAACGTATACTAAGATGTATCGTCCCAATGGTGGGGTACACATGTAAAAGTCTAATAACGTGATGTGTGTTTTGAAATATAAATCAGATAAGTGCTACTCGACGCACATAATAAATAAACCTTCGGCGAGTAGTACAACTAAATTATAGTGCAGCTAGGAAAACTCATCTCGACTTTGATCATAGTACGTTCTCTTTCCAATCTGGATTCGCTGTATGCGGTGAGGTTGGTCGTGAACCGAAGCATCTCAGTCAGCTTTTAAATCATTGTTGTATGATTCTTTAAACTTTCGAGATTTGTCATAATTCCTTAAGACTCACTTCCGTTGGAGTCTTCCTTTGAGTTGATTTTTGTAATGATTCAGTCTTCCAGAGTCTTCTCTTGTGCATACCTCTTGTTATTATTCTATAGAAGTATGAAGGTTGATTATTGTTATCGGTTATCATTCGAGAAACGATAAGTCTAACCTAATACAACTACATCGAACCTTCTGCTTTGTACCATTGCTAGTCTATTCAAGTAGACTAACCCACGAACTTTGTTCTCCGCATGTGGGCTGGTGTCATCCGTTCGATTCGGCACATCAGATAGAAAGTAGCTCAGAAGAATAGAAGGAGTCGACGGTGGTTTTCGAATGTTTTAGTTATTTCGTTAATCAGGTTGAGATCTTTTGGGCAATGGCTTTGGTTGTAATGTGTTTTGTAAGACTTCCGTTGTACCCTACTTTATAAGACTTCCGCTGTATTTGGTTTAAACTCTGTGTTAGCCTATTCGGGATTGGGTTGTAATCCCGTAACTCATGTTTCTTTGACAATGTTATGTTTTGGAATTGAATGCTTTGATCATTATGTATCATTTGTATTTCATAAATTGTATTTAAATGGTAAAGCCTTGGGTGATCTCGGTAAAGAACACTGGGGTCACTGGCGGTAATACCTTTCCAAAAGGTATAAGTTTTGGGGGTGTTACAATAATACCAAAACTCATTCACCCATTACAAGTAGCATTTCTACAAGAAAAAAAAGCATACAAGATAGCATACTCATCACACACAAGATATTACACTCTTTCCGATCAAAAAAGGGAAAGGAAGGCTGTCTTGTGCTAAAACCAGATATGGAAAAAGCATACGACAGAGTAGACTGGAACTTCCTGATACAAACACTAGAGAAATTTGGTTTATGTGACAAATTTGTAACATGGATCAGAGAATGAACCCAAACAGTATCATTCTCAGTACTCGTGAACAATGGCCCGATAGAATAATTCTACCTGAAGAGGGGACTTAGACAAGGCGACCCGCTATCCTCGTTCCTATTTATACTAGGAGCCGAGATCTTATAAAGAAACTTACAAATGGCCTCTCAAGATGTGAAAAATCTGATTGGACTAAAAATTACAAGAGGCGGAACTAAAGTACCATTCTTAGCATTTGCAGATGATATTATTATATTTGCACAAACAAAAAGCACAACTTGTCAAAATATCAAGAACATAATAGACAACTATTGTGAAACTTCTGGTCAACTTTCACAAATCAACATTACAAGTATCAAAAAACATGATAAGTTCAACAAAGCATCATATTCAACAAATCTTTAATGTCACATCAACAACTTCACTCGACAAATACCTAGGATGTCCAATAATAAATGGACGAGTAAAAGAAATCACCTTCCAACCGTAAATCGAATAAACAACGAAATAGCTAGCAAAGTGAAAAGTGAACACATTATCATAGGAAGGGAGAAAATTATTAATTAGAGCTAATCGGACAACTCAGCCAAACTACATGATGCAAAAGTTTAAGCTCCCAAACAATATTAATAAAAAGTTGGACAAAATCAATAGACAATTTTTCTGGAATAAGGATACCAACCACAAATCACTAATCGGATGTAATGTAATATGCAAACCGGTGAGCATGGGAGGCTTGTGAATTAAAAAAAGTGAGGATATGAACAAATCACTACAAATGAAACTACTATGGAAAATACTAGTAGAACCAATAATATTTGGTTAAAAATAATGACAGAGAAATATCTTAAAAAGGAAATCAATTTTAGAATATACAGAGAAGAAAAGTTTCTCTTGGCAGTGGACCAAGCTTACTGACCGAATACAAATCACTAAAAGGGACTATGCTAGAAAATTGGTGATGGGAATACAATAAGGTTCTGGAAAGATAGATGGACCCATGGACGTAACATGATTGACCAAGCAATAATTGATACAGTAATTGATGAATCTGAGACCATAAGTCTCTATCTTAACCAAAACAAAATATGGAACACTGACAAACTGAAACAATACTTTAATGATGAAACCATCAAAGAAATAAAAAATATACCAATCCCAATAAACTCAATATCGGATAGACTATATTGGAAACATAGCAAAAATGGTTGGTTCTCTACAAAAAATGCCATGAATATGATCTACGCCAATAAAGGAATAACCCAATCCACACTAAACTGGATATGGGAATTAGACATCTCACCCGAGATAAAAAAAATCTTATGGAAAGTCACCAAGAATGGGATCCCAACAAAAGCTAAACTGTATGAGAGACATGTCTCGCTACAATGTATGGCATGCGATAACACGTACGAAGAGCCATACCACATCTCACTAAAATGCCCTTTTACACAACAATGATTGAAAAAATAAATTACAAAACCAAACAGGTCATAGTTCAAATAAGGGAAGATGGAAAGAACCCGAGAGATATTCTAACTGAAATAAGAGCATAAGTCACGAAATAGGATTTCGAAACATTTTTAATCCCATGGTGGAGTATATGGTACCAAAAACCATCAAGATATTTAGAGAGAATGAACAAAAAACAATAAAGGATCTGAAACAACTCGTTATAAAGCAACAACAAGATTGGAAACTAGCAAAAACTGATTATGATGGAGAAGAAAATATTGAAAACCACCAAACGGCAAACCTGACGAAAAAGGAAAAAAACATTAGATGGATTAAACCAAAAGAGAACACATTCAAGCTAAACATTGACTCTTCTAAACCATTACAAGGTAATGCATCATTCAGATATATTATCTGAGACCACCTAGGCCAACCTATTCACATGGCTAATGGAGACCTAGGAAACATTAAACCACTCACTACGGAAGCACTTTCTATGCGACTTGGCATTAGAGTTGCTATCCAGCTTGGTATCTCTGAGTTAGAGATCGAGGGAGATAACATTCGACTGATTAATGCCATAAACGAAATTTGGGATTGCCTATGGGAAATTGAAATTATTGTGTCAAATATATTACTTGATCCGCGACAAATCCTATCTTGTCGCATTTTCCATATTTTTCGGGAGATTAATGGTGCAACCGACCTTATTGCTAAACTGCACCATTCATCGCAACTACCCCATCTAGCGGTCGTTCCAAATCTTCATGATCGCATCCTTTGGGAAGCTTTAGGGCAGCCTATTTCGAGGTAAGCGGCTCCCCTAACTCCTTTCTGAATTAAAAAACCAGAGGGAGTAATAAATTTGTTTGTAGTGTAGGTACCACCAAATATGTGATGAGATTACATTATCCGCAATCCCACGGTTGAGGCTCCGTTCGTTTTGCACTTTTTGGGTACTTATTTGTGCTCTTTTACTTTTTTGGCCAAAAAAGCACTTGGCTGGTCCGTTCAGCTGGTCTCCTTCTCCATTGCTTCCAAATGCTTACAAATGATTTTCCATGCTAAAAATTGGCCCCTGAAAAAAGTGGTATCCCCTTACTTTTCCATACTTTTCTGTTACTCTTGGAGAATTGTTTCCATCAAGGCCTCCGATATTTCTCGTGGTGTCTCTCCTCCTCTCTTCTCTCGAAGAACGACTGCTGCCTCCTCGTGATTTCTCCATAGCTTCTCGTCCTTGAAGGTGAAAGATCCGTTGTAGGTACATTCTTTTCTCCCCTTGCTCTTTCATCTTCTTCCTCTCCTCCCCTCGCTCTTGAGCTTGAAGACCCCCTACTCTCTTGAAGCATCAACTCCAGTTTTTTTCTTCCATTTCAAGTGTGGCTTTCGAAATCCATCAAAAGCCCTAAAATCGAAATAATAGGGCTAGTAGATCTTCTCTTCGGTTCCGAAATTCCATCTCCAACATCAAATCTTTTGCTATTAGGGTTTTGTTCTGATGATTTTTAGATGAAGCGATATTAGGGCTTTGATTTTAGGGCTTTTTTTGTTTAGGGTTTAGGCCTTTTACGAAATTGAATTTAGGGCTTTCATGGTTTTGATTTAAGGGCTTTGATGGTTTCAATTTTTAGGGCTTTTAGGGTTTCGATTTTTTAGGGATTTTTGTGTTTTTGTTGATATTTCGTCTTCTCTGCTGTAATTCTTGATATTCGCAAGCCGCCAAAGGTAATGTATTAGTCTCTAGTATATAATAATACTTGCTTGAACTGCTGTCATTGATGATCTGGGAATTGCATTCATGTTCCTATGCATTTAGATTGAACTCATTGACAACAATTTCATGAATACAAAACAACATTATAAGATAAAGATACGTGGTTGCACATTTTGAGATTGTGTAATCAAGGGTTCCATTTAACATTTTTTCATAAAGTTTTTCAAACATAGTCACCCAAATACCCATACTTTCTTCATTTTGGCATCTTATTTTAGACTTCAGATATAACATATCTGATGTTTAGTTGCTTACACTTTTTTTAAGACATTCAAACTGCGTGCTGGAAGTAACTTGAATCTATGTGTCTAAACATCCAAGATTTTGATGTCCTTGTAAAGGATCACTTCAAGCGGCGTGGTCACTATATTCTCAAGGCATGTGATGCATATATGAAGGGCTACTGATTGGGTCACTTGTAGAGGATGCCTCTGTGAGCGATAAGAGTGAAGAAAATGCTACATCAGTTGGATTCAAGTTGATGTTGGCTAAGATTGTGCCCAAGCTGTACACAGCTCTCAGTGAAGTTGGGGCTGAATGCCATGAATTCAAACATCTTCAGTAGGCATGATTCATCCAAACTCCAAGTGTTGTTTCTGGGCTATTTGGTTTTAACAGTTGCATACATGTTGCCTGGTGTTTTTTACTGGATATAACTTTGGTCTTTCAGGGAGTGAATAGGCTCCTCATATTTATAGTTAACCTGAACCGTACTAAGTCCTTCCTTGATGTGTGTTGATTCTCCCGGTTTAGAGTGAAGATGTTCTTGCTAAATTGTCTTTTGTTATGTCTTTCTGTGTACTGGTAACTACTGTGCTCAAGGAACAATTTGACAACATTACTGGTGATGGTGAAATAGGGGGAACCCATGATGCGAAAAGGAAGAAAGTTTTGAAAGGGAAGAAGCACAAATGACAACTCTTTTGCTAGTTCTTCTGCATTTAACAAATCTACACGTCTTGTATTTCTTTCTTAGGATGAAATCTTGTGATATTGAATTTTGTTGGAAATGGCAAAAGAAAAGTAGAACACTTTTTATTCAATTTTATTTGGTTTGAACTACAAAGTTGTCAATTCAGTTAGTTCTACAGATCAACTACAAAGTTATATCCAAATAAATAAGTATTAAACTAAAACAAACCTGGGGAGGAGAAGTTGTTGTTGTTTCGAGGAGAAGGGTGAAAGCTTTGAACATGTCACGTGCACTTCACGTGGCATATCCTAAAACCTCAAAATAACATCATCACGTGATATGCACGTGATACTGATAAAAAAATTAAGGATATTTTGGTAACTTTTGCCAAAAATAAGTTTAAAATAAGCATTGTTTACCGAACAGTACTCATATAGAAAATAAGTATCAATATCAGCATAAGTATCAGCATATAATAAGTATATAATTCAGCATCTGTTACAGCATCAACATCAGCATTAGCATTATTTTACCTAACATAGCCTTATTGGGAAGGCAAATCCTTTTATGATTTCTCAAAATTGTCCCTATCATTGTGATGTTAGTGGTGTTCTAATGGGCCGGGCCCATTTCAAGGCCTCCTAGTTGAGCCCAACATCTTAGTATTTCCGGCTTCAATCTCCACCTTAGTGGTTTTATATCATAACTAATAAAGACAGAACAGAAAACCTAATCTCAGCTCGGCCACTCCACTACAGCCGCTCCTCTCCATCTCTAGCAATCGCGCACAACAGCCGGACCGAACTCCGCTCGTCCGTCTTCCGGCCTCCCTCCTGCTCGGAGACAACTCGTTGACGGCGACCTCGTCTTTCCTCTCATCTTCTACAGTTCCAGCTCTACTGGTAATTGGTTTCGACCCCTTTTTTATTTTCTGTAATTTTTACGGGAGATTGTTCCCAAATATGTCAATTTGTATTACAGTATTAGTCATTCTTGTAGTTATTGGCTGGCTTATTAAGAGTTTGAAAATATTTTCCCCTAAGATATCGACGAACAACGAAGAAAGCAGTCATAGCTGGAAGTGCATTGGTGTTCTTGTTTTTAGATTGTAACAGTAGTCATAATTGCAACTTGTTGAGACAGTTTCGCATTGATTTGTGTAAGCATCGTACATCACCTATGACCTGTTTTCCAAATTTCAATTAAAATTACTCTGATTTTTCGTGGATATTTGTATCATTTTGCAATCTTGTTAACTTTGGATAAATTTCTTGTTGAGTATTATTAATTACATATTTTGTTAATTTGCAAAAGCATGAATTTATTGGCTAGTGGTAACATCAATGGTTTGAAAAAGATATGTGAACTCTTTTGCTTATAGATAGAAGGATAACCAAAACAAACAACTCTTGATAGGAATTGTTTTCCTTTGGTCTCTATCCCTGTGGCTTCAACAGAAAATTTCGAACAGCCCTTTTTCTAATTAACTTTCTTGATATGCAGTTTTGAAATGGAAGAAGACCGTGAACTTTCAGATTCAGAACTTGAATTGGAATCGGATGGAGAGGAAGACATCAAGCTAGCTGAACCTTCAAAGACTGCCATATACAATCATGATGGTCTTCTGGACAAACTTGCTGATATAAAATGGCCTGATGAAGTGGATTGGGTCCAGAAGCTCACTGTTGATCTCGATGTTGATGGAGATAAAGAGGTGGATGTGAACGACGATCTTGCACGCGAGCTTGCATTCTACACCCAAGCTCTGGAAGGAACGAGGCAGGCTTTCGGGAAGCTCCAGGCGATGGGCGGTCCTTTCTTGAGGCCTGAAGATTACTACGCTGAGATGGTCAAGTCGGATCAACACATGGTGAAGGTGAAGAGCAAGCTGTTGTTCGAGAAGAAGCAGATTGAAGAGGCGGAGGAGAGGAGGAAGTCTAGAGAGTCTAAGAGGATCTCCAAGGAGGTTCAGGCCGAGAAGCAAAAGGAGAAGGTCAAGGACAAGAAGCAGCAGATTGAAGCGGTTAAGAAGTGGAGGAAACAGAGGCAACAAAGCGGGTTTGCTCAGACCGACAAGGACGAAATGAATCTGCCCTTTGAAGACGGGAACGTGTTTGAGAGGCCGGGTAGGAAGAAACTCGGGGCTGCTCCCGGGGATAGGTCGGGTGGGAAGGGACGGAAGCCCGTTGCTGACAAGAAAAGGAAGAACAGTAGGGAGCAAAAGGACTCTAAATTTGGATTTGGAGGCAAGAAAGGAATGAAGAAGCAGAACACATCCGCCACTACGAGTGATCTTAGAGGGTTCAATAGCGATTCTCATTCTAAGCAAAAGAAGAGAAAGATCAAGTGATTGATGACCAATTTCTGACTCTATCACTCTCAAGGTTTTGTCATGTTTAGTATTTTATAATAGAGCTGTTTTTTTGTTAGACAGATGTTTTTGAGTATCATATGTAATTCGACGTGCATTTTCTCATCTGAAACCATATGGATGTGGGTTTTGCCTTATTGAGGTGTTGATGAATCTGCATACTGTAGCTTCTTCTAAACCACTATCCCTTGTGTTGTAGTTAAGTTGATAGTGAACCCAATTGTACGGTCAAGATACTCCAACTGCATTATGAAAAATCAGGCTCAGTCCTCAAAACTCATGCCCTGTATAAGTGGAGTGCTACTTGATGGATTTGACACTAAAATGCTTACTTGATCAAGCAGTAGCAGCTTGAACCGACCTTCTGTTAGGCGCATGGGCGGTGCAACCCTAGTAGCCTGTTCTTCATGCCCAAAAAGCAACAGAAGGTTAGTAGGCGAAGACACACTCAGAGCTTCATTCGTGGTTTTGTGATCATCAAAACACATAACCAACAGGATTCAAGGAAATCTATAATACTATACCTTCATCTTGTTCAAGCAAGGAGAGGTCACTTTATCCTCTCCTGTTTCTATTTCTTTCCCATTTTGATCTCAAGTTCAATTCTTATGGTTCCAATATGAATAACCAGCCTTGGTGTGCTATTCAAATTCATGTTAAAGCCATCACTTTTCAGTGCATAACCTAATCATGATTCAATTGGCTTTTTGACATAGGATATCTATAGGCGTGCCAAAACTTGATCCGACCCGTATTTTTGTTTGAAAGCCGACTAAAAAATTAATGGGTCAAAAGTGACCCGACTCACGCGGCCCAAATTTTTTTGGGTTGGATCATCGACCTGTTGGGTTGTTGAAAATGTGTGTATATTATTTATAATGAATATTATGATATATTTTATGATTAAAATATTATATAATAATAATATTTTTTAATAAATAAATTTTAATTTAATTGAAGTATTAGTTTAATAATCATATTAGAAAACTTTGACAAAGCGCTCTTAACCTGATAGGTCGACCCAAACCCGACCTGTACATGACTCGCAAATTTAGCGATTCAACACTTTAAACCCGTTTCTGACCCGAAACTGACCCGTTAGACCTAGTTAACAGGTCTAGGTATCTAGGAATGAATTATATGAGTTTTGGATTTCAATTCAAGTAAAAATCAAATTTTTATCTACTAATGCATTGTTAGGCTACTCTCACTCTAGAATGTAGATAACTTAGCCAAGTATTATAGAATAAACATCATCTGAATAAAATACATCATGAAAAATATCCACTTTAATTATTGTTTTTGGTTCAAAGTATTCTTCAGCTTAATTGAAGAGTACGAAGCGATATCCTTATTCAGTATTCTTCATATGGATTGTTTGGGGGGAAAAGAGAGCTTATTGCTTGCCTTAGCCAAAACTTACAATCTCAAAGAAGCTGCAATTTACAGCACCGGATTCTGCTAGGATCTCTTTATTATCACTTCTACACCACAGAGATCAGGTTCCCGAGCATGGACCACATTCTGCATATTGAATCCGGGTTCAATTATTTGATCATACTAGAATTATTCGATGTTGAAAATCCAACATTTCAATTTAAAGTACTGATACATACAGAACCGTGTCGCAATAAATAAAAAAACAATATTCGACAACCAAATTGGTGAGAAATATACACACAAATGGCCATATTAAGATGTGAATCATTGTAATACCATTTCCACTAAAAGGGCCATAAATCTCCCCATATGGATCTTTTTGCCTGATGGTGCAATGTAGGGTTCTTGGCCCTGGTTACAACCAGGTGTTCATAGGTACCTTCAGACCCGTCTCGCTTGGTTGATCGACACACGTCCATTTCGACCCGCCTTCCCCTCCGTTGTGGCATGAAGATGATTCTTCCCCAGCCGGTGCCCAGATCTGCCCGGCCAGTCTCATCCACCTGATCCTCCTCTTCTGTGTACTCTGCCAGAGAATCGGGTTCTGCAGCATCAGAGTCGTATGAAGCAGGATCCTGTTTACGTGGGACGATATCGTCATCTTCTGATTCGCTTTCTTCCTCTGAGTGATGGGAACAATTAAGGAAATTAATTAGATTATCTGAAGTGATTGCTGTTTCACTAGAAGATTTCAAGGAGGATTGGCAAAAAGGGATGTTCATGATGTGCGAATAACATGTTCAATGACAACTACAAAATGAGACACCTTTGTAAATCTTGATAGTTTTGCCAAAGAATAATTCAGAAACAAGTGAGAAAATGCAAAGTAGCTCCCCTAGGAATTTAAAGACTCTGGTTAGTAAGGTACCTTCATGCAACGCAAGAGGAAGTAATACCGGAAAGGAGCATTGCTTAGAGGAAGAATAGATCATGGTATAGAGTGTATGTACCATAGTCAATTAGAATATCTTCAGGGTTTCTGTTAACTCGTAGCTCCTTAAAGGTCTCAAGTTTTACTCCATCAAGAGGCCAGTCCTCCCTGTTTAAATCAATCAAACAATTTATTTAAATTTCAGTAGGAAGCTATCATCCTTCTCAAAAGCAATGCACATCCAAGAATACTTACTGAGGTCTTTCTCCACGCCTGAAAGCAACGTAGGAAAATTTTTCATCCTCAAAACCACGCAACGGTACTTTTCCTGACCGCTGCGCAAAAAAGTCAAGGATAAATAAGACGTGCAAACTTATACTAGAACTCTATAACAATAGTGCTACAAATCCTACAATTGTATGCGCTTATTATGTACTTCCCTTTTTGGCTACTTAAGGCACTACAGTGAGAAAATCTAAAGCAAAACTTTTAACTTTAACTTTTTTTGTTTTATTAGAATATCACCTTACAGAGCCTTGTTTCCTAAATTGTTATATCAAGCAGATAACATCCAGAAGCAATTCTAGTTACTTGAACAAGACAAAGATGAAGAATTCAATAATATGAACCTTATATGCACGCTGAGAAGAGGTTCTCTGTAAACGCTGAACAAAGTGGCAATATGTATCTGTATTTGCCAGTGGACAAGGACCATCATGTGGACACTTCAATTTAAAAAAAAAAAACATTTATTACTATATGAAAATTTTAGTTTTTATTATTAGGAAGAATGAAAGAAGTATTACAGATGAAGTCCTCAACTACTTGTACTCACAGGAGCAATTACAAACGCACCGCTCTTGGACGCTGCTCCATTTTCGGAACTTTTGTTCTTCCGGGATTTCTGAAATATGAGAAATACATAATTTAATGCAGCAAAAGATGGATCGAAACTTTTGTTCTTCCGGGATTTCTGAAATATGAGAAATACATAATTGAATGCAGCAAAAGATGGATCAAGGTAAAAACCAAAAGGAAAAAGAATGAGGTTCTCCTGAAAGAAGAGAAAATCCAGCAATAGATGCCAATGAACCTCCATTAAAAAAAACAAATCCATAACATAGAAGACATACCCGTTTTTCCATCCATAAAATATGAGATCGCATCTGAGATATGATTTTAGAACCTTGTGGTGTACCTGGTTCGACCAAAACCTGAAATGATTGTAAGTTTCATTAGCAGGACAAAAAACAATTGCAAGAACAATAAAGACAGTGTTGTAACACACACTCTGGTGGTTCAGCACCTAACAACTTAATGAATTACCTTGCTTCTTTACTCCACTTGGTTCCCCCCACCCACACTAGAGAAAGAAAAAATGATTTCATACCTAGAAAGTACCGCGTGCAATTTGACAATTTATAGGCAAAAGAGAAAATATGAACCATCACCCAAGAGAGAAAGAGAGGAAGAAAATAATTGTAATGTTATGTTTTTTGTGGTTAACCACATTCTATATTGACAATTATGGATATATTTAGCAGGCAAGTAATCGCTTCCACCCACTTATGAAACATTGACAAACAATGCAGGATCAATTTGGTGTGTTTGGTAAACATGCTTACAAATAAAGGTGCTGATACGATAGCAGCTAAGATGATAATTTATTGGTATGGATGCCTTTGTTTACCAACCGCAGGATCAACTTACTTTCTTTATTAAAACATAGATATTAAGCGGTCAAGATATGTCTGAACATTTCATACACTTCATGGATAGGACTCTAATATCTACACCAAAACCCAACTGCTTCTTTTATCAAACAATTTCTGATGCAGCAAGTACACAATGGATCAGGAAATGTACCAGGATATCGTTTGAAAACTCCCACAGTTGACGAACTACAGTAATTCTGTCCTTCAGTGATGGTATCTCTCCAAGAACATATGACTTCACAAAGTTGAACAAAACAACAAAATCTAGTTAACATCACCAAAAACTAGCACTGATAGAGAACAATATATATCATGTGGCAACTCACAGCAATTACAAGATCATGCTTTCTCTCGGACTTGCTGAGGTTCTGACTTAGCTCTTGTATACTATTGTAGCTGTGAATAAGTGGCATCTTCTTGAGATCTATGTAAATTACCAATTATCCACATATAAGTTCATATCAATAATTAACATAAAAGTCACAAGAGAGCTCCGACAAGTACCTTGTACAAGGCCCTGTCCAGCACGCTGCATCGACTGTGAGGGCTCTACCAAGTTCACTCTCTCTAATGAGTGTGGCCAAATCTCCCTCACCGCCCTACACCGAATAAATTCTTAATTTCTCTCATCATCAAGACGATAAAATAGGAAACGAGCACCACAAGCATGAAAATTTCAAATCTCGGACTGCAGAAAGTTAGTTTCTTTTCTTACCAGAATGCTGAACCAGAACCAGCCCCAAAATCCAAAATCCTAGCAGGAGCAAAATCAGGTATCCTTCTCCGCATCTGAAGGGGGGAAAACAAGGTCATCTCCAATTGCAAGCAACATTCACTAACCGAATTTCATCTTAACGGGAAAAGGTTGCATAAGCCTACGCTAAGTTTGCATCCCTCTGGACATATACTACAGCATCGAGAATTCAACGTTTTTTAATAGGTAATTAATTGGGATTTCCATACTTACCAGAAAACAAGTATCATAACAAGAAAAGAATAACACATCAAATGACACCCCAATTTCGGTTAAGAACAATGAATTAGAAAATCCGAATTACCTCACGGAGGATTCTGTAGCAAACTGAATAGACCGCTGGCATACGAGATGCAACATAAGCAAGCGTCTGGTCCTGGTTATAAGTCAATCCAGCATCTCCATACAAGGTCTGAATCTTCCACCTCTTCGATTGCCCCACCGACTTCAACGGATCGTCCACTAGCTCCATTGAGGTCGAGGTCGCCAGAAGCCTGTTCGAATCCTTGATTTTGTTAAAAGACTCCGACAATCTCAGCACATTCCTCCGCATGTGCACCATATCCTGCTCTGTAAAAACACAATCAATTTCCTAAAATCCACTAACAAAAAAATATCAAGACGAAGAGCGAGCGAAGTAGAAATGACCTCGGAGGTAGCGTTTGATGGCTCGGCGGAGGCGAACGGGGACGACCAGGCATTTGAAGGACTGCTTCGCCGCCGATCGGATGGACTCGGCGTGGAAGATTTTCCGGCCGGTATCCGGTAGAAGGGCCGCCATGATTTTCTGGGGTCCTTTCTTTTCACGGTTTCCCGGTTTGGATGAGGGGGTTTAGCGGAGTGTAGGGTTTTACGGTTATTTCCAGACAACACAAGTAGTCAAGTACACAACAATGGCTTCTTTGGAGATTGATTCGCGGATTGGGCCTGGGCCGAAAAAGAGTGATTGGGCTTTCAAATGTTGAATGGCCCGACTTGAGGGGGTGAGAGCACAAACAATCCAATCCGGTCAGCCCAATCCGATAACAATAAAAAAGTGTGTGAAATATTCGTGTAATTTTTATGTAAATCTCTCTAATATTAGTCACTTTTCCGGATACTCAGATGAAACGGATCAGATGAAACGGATTTGGGGCTTTTTGTCAATCAGATATCCGATATTTGTTGATACTAGGGGTGACCCGTGTGCTAAGATTTGACGAAGTAGTTACAATTTACCATTCTGATGTGGCGTGTGATAAAGTAACTGAATTTAGTTGTAGTTGGTTTCATAAATTACTCATTTTTCTGGCCTTATTATTAGCCATAAATAAATGAGTTTCACATCTATTCTTCAGAACGTTAGGTTGATATGATAAGCGTTTAAAATAAAAATACTGGACCAATTGAAGACTCATAGTTCATCATTGTACAGTGTAGTTTTAAATTAAGTTGGTTGTTGTTCAAGAATGAATGAGATGGTTTTCACTTTTCTAATTTAATTGAGGATGAGTTTAAGGATTACATATATCTTCTTGTACATATACAGATTAATAAGATTTCTATAATTTGCCCATGATTTACTTCTATCTTTATGCATTTGTAGAGGAAAAAAGAAGGTTGTAAATTGATTGCATTTCGTAACAATTAGGCATAGGACCCCGCAAACATAAAAGCTATGAACAACCAGCAGAAACATCACAAGGTGACCACGTCCCTAACAATCCACTTTATAGAATGCATGTCTGTTATGGATTGTGAAATATGGGCAAGTTTAATTCAAGATTGCATTGTACGGAACTTTCTTGCAAGTTTATTATAATAAGCTACCATTTCATGCGGTTAATATGAGAAATTGTTATCAATGTGATTATGAACATGAAGGTTGCAGCAAAATGTATGTAGTATGTAGGCATTATTTTCTTATAAGAGTTGTATAAATAGAAGCATTTGCAAAAACTACTAGAATTTCATGGGCCGTTTGCATAAATATCAGATTTTAGAAAATATAGCAAAAATGCCATAAAGCTGCAAAAATTGGTTTTCAGAAAAAGATAAAATCATATTTCTATTTATCTTTTCTTTTCTTAAAATTATACTTTTAATAACCGTTAATTATACTTAATAACATGTTTACTGTTCTTCACAAAACCCTAGCTGGAGACTTCCCAGATCGCTGCCCCCAATCTCGATTCCGTCTCTCCCTCTTTCTTCTCTCTTTTTTTCTTCCCGTCGAAGTTTTCAGTGGAGATGAACCACAAGTTTATGCGCGGTTCTCCGTAGACTTTCCTCCTGGACGCCGACATGAATTGGAGCCAGACGATATTCGCGCTCGAGGAGATTTTCTTGAAGGAGGAGCCGTTAGCGGCCACCGGTGCGAAAAGGCGACGACGATCGGCTTTTCGTCGTCGGAGAGAACAACTGCGGTGAATTTTCAGCTTTCGATCTGCGATTTCAGTTCAAAGGCGGTGTTAGCTACCAGTGCCGGTCCTAACATTTTCAAGGCCCGGGGCGAAATTTAATTAGGGGCCCTTATATAAGCTCTTATTTTTTTAAAAAATAAGACAAAGATGCAAAATTCTGGAATCGAACCCATGACCTATTGGAGAAAGGTGTGTTCTAAGACCACTAGACTATGCTGGCTTTTTGTTACCCATATTTAACACATATATACATACCTAAAATTTTTTTTTGAGGCCCCAAAAATTTGGGGGCCCTGGGCGGGCGCCCATGCTGCCCCCCCCTCTGGGCCGGCCCTGTTAGCTACTTTGCTCTCTGTTCGTGGTATCTTTGATTTCATTTTTTTGCTCTATTGCATGAATTGGAAGGGAACATACTTTTCAATTGGTCCAGAATCGGTCCAAAAGCAGAGGATATCTGGGGGCGGACAGGAATGAAGTCGAACCATTTGCTAAAGAAATTGGAGCATGGCTTGTCATATTCTGAGGCTTGAATTAATCGATCAAGATATATATAGCAATATCAGAGAACACAAGTATATATTGCTTTTATATTACACATTGTGAAGTGTTGCAACATCATTAGGCATCAACTAACCTCTTACTGACAGAGGGAGAAATATTTATACGAACATATATATGTCACCACCAAGCCTTGTTCGACTCCAAGTAAATCACATTTCGATTCATTAAATTTAAAATCTGACCACACCATCGTCTTTTTCATGCTCAATATACTTAGACCCGGCTCTTGAATCATTTGAAATCATCTCCGAACGACATCGAATCACCTCCGTATCGGCCCGCTTTGTGCATGGAAAACTTAAACTCTTAAATTATATATAGATCCCTCCCACATTTATGTACTTTATCAAGCCACATTTATACGAAGTCAGGTCAATGCTCTGTTATAGCCGATTTTAAATGTCAGAGCAATATTCACTTTATCAGGCCACATTTGTACGTAGTCAGGTCATTTTTAGTTATATTAACTTTAAATTTTTAACTAATTTTCCTTTTCTCTTACAATAGGTTTTCCATGCACAAAGCGGGCCGATACATGAGATGATTCGATGTCGTTCGGAGATGATTTCAAATGATTCAAGAGGCGGGTTTAAGTAACTTGAGCATGGCGAAGACAATGGTGTGGTCAAATTTTGAATGTAATGAATCGAAATGTGATTTTCTTGGGGTCGAACAAGACCTGGTGGTGATGTATATATGTTCATATATATGTTCGAACAATGTTCTGAAAATGCAAACTATATGGTAAGATTGGTAGCATTCAAAGAATCAAAATGCAACTCAAGCAAAATGATCTGTATATGCTGAATAATATTTCTCAGTTGCTTAGTTTTATAGATGAATGATTTCTAATGTGCTAATTTATGGTTGTTTTGGTGAATAAAAACACTCACCAAATATCTTTTGCACTGTTTATACAATCTTGTATAGTGTTGACATGAAAACTGATTCTTGCAGAAGTTAAATGTATGTTCTTGTTCAGGTTCTTTATGATCGAAACACTGGAAAAGTAGAGTTTAGTTGCTGAATTTTTCCAAGAAAATATGTTTTGCCATTAATATAAATTGATGTGATTTAGCAAACTATAATACACACCAGAAACAATATTAAAATTTCAAGTTAATATAACAGAGTAATGACCTGACTACGTACAAATGTGGCCTGATAAAATCAATATTGTTCTGAAATTTAAAATCGGCTAACATTTGAAATTTGTGATATAACAAAACATTGACCTGACTTCGTATAAATGTGACTTGACTTCGTACACATGTGATCTGATAAAGTATATAATGCTCTTAAGTTTTAAAGTACCTTGTTCATCGCCTATATACATCACCACCAATCCTTGTTTGACCCCAATAAAAACACCTCTCATTCATCGCCTATATACATCACCACCAATCCTTGTTAAACCCGCCTCTTGAATCATTTGATATCATCTCCGAACGACATCGAATCACCTCTTGTATCGGTCCGCTTTGTGCATGGAAAACCTATTGTAAGAGTGTACAAGAAGGGAGTCGACTCTGAGAGCGGTTGTAACACCCCCGACTTACGTCGGAAATGCCACACGCCAGTGACCTCAAACGTTGTTGTCCGATGTCACCCAAGGCTTTGATCGGAACAATTAACTTAAATAAACATATTAAATAACAATAGGTTAAACAGCGGAAGACATTTGGATAAGAAACTCAACCCTTTTTATTAAAAGATCTCTCATCAAACGAGAGAAGTATTTTTTTACAATAGAGAAAATTACTGCGGAAGACTCATAAATTACACAGCGAAAGACTTTTAAGAATCAACCTATAACATGGCTAGGTGATAAAAATACATGTTAAAGTAATACTTAACAACTTGGAACAGTGACACTTAAATCTTCGTCTGCAAGCCTCTTCTTCTTCAACATGTTACTTTAACTTCGGGAACCAACCACTGATGTGCCGTATAGGACGGATGACACCAACCAACCATACAAGGAATAAAACCCGGTTGGTTAGTCTAATGAAAGACTATGCAAGGGTGAAAACAGAACGGTTCTAGTGATCGTAACCGTTTACTATCATTGTTCCTCGAATAAATCTTCATTCTACTCGGGCTGATACGGATGTGATTCGATGTCGTTCGGATGTGATTTCAAATGATTCAAGAGTCGAGTTTACGTAACTTGAGCATGGCGAAGACGATGGTGTGGTCAGATTTTTAATTTAATGAATCGAGAGGTGTTTTTCTTGGGTCGAACAAGGCTTGGTGGTGATGTATATAGGCAATGAACAAGGTATTTTAAAACTTCATAACATTATGTACTTTATCAGACCACATATGTACGAAGTCAGGCCACATTTATACGAAGTCACGTCAATGCTCTGTTATATCACAAAATTTCAAATGTTAGCCGATTTTAAATTTCAGAGCAATATCCACTTTATCAGGCCACATGTATACGTAGTAAATGAAGCATTGTTGTCTCGCCTTCCAGTACGCAATGGATAGAATGGACCACTTGCCTTCATCATAAACCAAGAAACAACCTATGAGAAGATGCCAAAATTGAATGGTGGATTATCACCATCTGTTGTACATTAAGTATCAAGAGCAGAGCCACTGATATTGTGTCATTTAGTGTAGTCACTCATTTCCTGCAGATTGCTATTACAATACAAGGAGTGTATAGTGCAGGTTGAATTATTGCTAGAACATGCTTGTCGCCAACAAGTATCAGTTCGCTCTATCACTAGCAACTACCAGAAAGCACCAACAAGCTGCAAAATATGCATTCAGCAAGCCAAAATATTACACCAGGATCAAAGCACTTTGTCAATACTGAATGTTTATTTCAAATTTAAAGTTAATATAACAGAGTAATGACCTGACAACGTACAAATATGGCCTGATAAAGTGAATATTGCTCTGAAATTTGAAATTGACTAACATTTGAAATTATGTGATATAACAGAGCATTGACCTGACTTTGTATAAATGTGACCTGACTTCATTTAAATGTGGCCTGACAAAGTACATAATGCTCTGTTATGTAACAAAATTTACGAAAATGAAGTTTTAAATGTTAGTCGGTTTTAAATGTCAGAGCAATATTTAATTTATCAGACCACATTTATACTGAGGCACTGAAGAGTGTACAATAAAGTCTAATATATAAGAAGGTTGATTTAGCAATTCGAATCTTGGACCTTAATTAGCCTAGCTTGAACTTTGCTTTTGAATGAAAAATGAAGTTAAAAAGTAAAGTATGTAATTGGTCTAGATAAGGGCTGCAAGATCTATACCATTATGGAGAAAGTACAAGTTTGAAAATGTCAAAGATGTCACCAAGATAGGAATGATTTTGTAAGTGAATTGAAATTATGCATTAGATACTCTGTCACACTGGAACATGTATTTTGTGTTGCTTATATCTCTCCCTTTCCTTTTGTCCTAATATTTTTAGTGATTATCAATTCAACGAGGATCACAACTAATAAATGAAAACTTAAGTGTTTCTCATTACGAAACCAACTAATGTTCGTTTCAAATTTAAAGTTGATATAATAAAGTAATGACCTGACAACGTACAAATGTAGCCTGACAAAGTGGATATCGCTCTGACAATGCAGCTTCAGTGTTCATTTTGACACCATCGTCATCGCCATGCTCAAGTTACTGAAACTCGACTTTTGAATCATTTGAAATCATCTCCGAACGACATCGAATTACCTCCGTATCGGCCCACTTTGTGCATAGAAAACCAGTAACTATGCCACTTTGAAGGTCTTTTTCAACACCGGTGGAAGATCCTAGACTCCGCGACCTATCTTCGGAGAAACCTTGCAGCGTCATAAACCCAACAACACCGCCCTTGCTACATGGGGTTGTCGTTCGACCAACCAAAGAGCTACTTAAAAGATGGCTAAAGAGAGTTGTTGTCGAGGTTCAAACTCAAGTTTTTGTCTCCATAGACAGTTAAGAGTATTGATCAGCGTATTGGAAACTATCAAAAGGAAAGCTAATGGAAAAGTTGGTGGATAACAAGCAAGAATAAGAGGTATATATTTGTGCTACATAACAGAGCATTATGTACTTTATCAGGCCACATTTGTACGAAGTCAGACCACACTTATACGAAGTCAGGTCAATGATCTGTTATATCACAAAATTTCAAATGTTAGTCCATTTCAAATTTCAGAGCAATATTTACTTTGTCAGGTGACATTTATACGTAGTCAGGTCATTACGCTGTTATATTAGCTTTAAGCAGAACCACTTTTATACCAAAACCCGCCTAGTTAAGAATGATGTTTTCTTGTAGATATTAGAACACAAAAGAAATAGTAAACATGTGGCAACAAGTAGCAATTTTTAAAGTTTGTTGTATAGATCACTTCGATTAGAAAACATAAGAAAAAAACTAACTAAAAAGAAGAGAGTATTATTCCATCTCAAAGAGGGTTGTGGTGGGTTGAGGCCAAGAACAACATGGCTCTTTTAAGTAGCTTATTGGTTAGTCGAACGACAACCCCATGTAGCAAGGGTGGTGTTATTGGGTTTGTGACGCTGCAAGGTTTCTTCGAAGATAGGTAGCAGAGTCTACGATCTTCCACCGACGTAGAAAAAGAGCTTTAAAGTGGCATAGTTATCAGTTTTCTATGCACAACGCGGGCCGATACGTAGGTGATTCGATGTCGTTCGGAGGTGATTTTAAATGATTCAAGAGTCGAGTTTAAGTAACTTGAGCATGGCGAAGACGATGTTGTGATCAGATTTTGAATTTAATGAATTGAGAGGTGTTTTTCTTGGGGTCGAACAAGGCTTGGTGATGATGTATATAGGCGATGAACAAGGTACTTTAAAACCTGCGATTTGGTACAAAATATATTCATTCATCAAAATTAAAAAGGAGTATGTCTTGTATTATATGGATGTGTAGAGTATAGTATTTGCTTATATGCACTAGTTATTGGTAGACTGTATGATATGAATCACCGGAGCTTCTTGCTTAAGAATGAATAGTCTCTGTGAGTTACAATGTCTGTATGTAGGGCACTTGACATCCAAGAGCGATGTTTATAGCTTTAGAGTTGTGCTGCTCGAGATCCTGACAGGTAGGAGAGCGATGGACAAGAAGGTGCCAAGTGGGGAGCAAACATTTAAATTTGCATTTTATTAGTTGTGATTCTCGTTGAATTGAAGTTAATTTATGTTCTATTGCGTTGAAAAAGAATATGCACGAAGAAATCCTAAACTTAAACCGCCTAACATTTAAAACTTCATTTTCATAAATTTTGTTACATAACATATCATTATGTACTTTATCAGGTCACATTTATACGAAGTCAGGCCACAATTAGATGAAGTCAGGTCAATGCTCTGTTATATCACAAAATTTCAAATGTTAGCCGAATTCAAATTTCAGAGTAATATTCACTTTATCAGGTCACATTTATATATAGTCAGGTCATTATTCTGTTATATTAATTTTAAATTTGAAACAAACGTTGGTTGGTTATGTAATGCAAATTTACATGTACATTTGCTTGATATTTTGTCTTGGAAAATTACTTAAAAGCATAATAGCTCAAAAGGAAGAGCAATGTGTTTGCTGCACATGATGTGGGTTCGAATCCCATATAGGTTGATCAAAATTTCTATAAAATGAAACCTCCTAACATGATGTTTATAAAGATTATATCATCTACTATATCTTAAATAGTGTCATTTACTATAAAGTGAATATTGTTTTGAAATACGAAATCTCCTAACATTTGAAATTTCTTTTTTTATAAATTTTGTGATATAACACATCATTGACCTGACCTGGTATAAATGTGATCTGATAAAGTAAATATTGCTATGACATTTAAAATCGCCTAACATTTAAAATTTCATTTTCGTAAATTTTGTTAAGCATCATCTACTTTATCAGACCACATATATAGGAAGTCATGAGAAAAACCCAGCAAATCGAACTGAGAGAAATGACTCATGACGGTTATAAAGCAGCTAGCCATAGCAATCTGCATTAGTTCACTATGAATCTATGATGACTGGGAAAAGAAAGAAAGTTGCAAGGGTCATTAAGAAGCAAAACTCATACAATTTACTTTATCAGACCACATTTATACTTTATCAGACCACATTTGTATGTTGTCAGGTTATTACTATCTTCGGAGATGCGCCCTTAGACTCCGTGAACTATCTTTAGAGAAACCTTGCAGTGCCACAAACCCAACAACACCGCCCTTGCTACATGGGGTTGTCGTTTTACCCCACACATGCGAAGAGGGGTCTGTAAGATTTACTTTACCAGTCTCAAGTACACTACTTCATCTGCACACTAAGGAATGTAACGGTAGCCAGGCTCTTTTCAAATAATGGGTTTTTTGCAACTAGCTATTAGAAATTCGGTATTTTTTCCATTACGCCTAGTTTGAATGGATTTTCCGACTATTTCTTAGTTTTTAATTGGTCAATTTTGCATGTCTGGAAAATTTAAATATAGGGGGTGTGGGTGTTTGGTCGATTTTGCATGTTTGGAAAATTTAAATACAGTTTACTTTATCAAACCATATTTATACTTTATCAGGTCACATTTATACGAAGTCATGTCAATGCTCTGTTATATCACAAAATTTTAAATGTTAGCCAATTTTAAATTTTAGAGCAATATTCACTTTATCATGTCATATTTATATGTTGTCAGGTCATTACTCTGTTATATATGTAGCCAATTTTTTTTGTAGTTACATATGTGCAGAATCAATATAGTGAATATACTACAATCCGAGTTACTCCACTACATATACTTGTCCTTGTTCATTATTTGTCAAGTGTCTCCTGTAATATCCTGAATCAATTCAAGATATTATCTACTGAAATTGATAGAGAAAGTACTGGAATTAGAATGAAAAAGAGAGAAAGACGAGGGAAGCAGACAAATAGACAAGAGAGATGAGATAGAAGAAGAAGAAGAAGAAGAAGAAGAAGGAGAAGTTCACTAGAAGAGATAGAGAGAGACGTAAGAAGAAGAAGAGAGATGACTTGAATATTATTTCTTCCATATTTTCCCACTTATCATCCAAGAGTATTTATACTAAACCCCCATATATGACATTATTAAGAACCTTGTCCTCAAGGTTCAAGCTCAAAATTGGGAAAATTAAAATTCAGCAATCACTATTGTCAAGCCAAAAATGCAAAATAAGAGCACCAAAAATCCAAAAGTTCAGCAAGTGCTCTAAAACCCCACCCCCTTCTTTTCTGTCAAATCCCTTTGAAGTAAGAACTTTTCAAATGACAGTTGAAAATAAGAAAGAAAGAACGAAGGGGGAAAATTTTGACTCTCTTTGTTGCAAAATTGAGATTTTCCTCTACTTGATTGAGGCTACCTAATCTTTGTTTTCAATGGTGGGTAGGGTAACTAACAAATTCAGCGGCAAGTTCAGCAAATTCAGCAACTAGGAGCCACTAACGCAGAAAATACCAGTCGCTGCCCAAGTTCGGAGAATGGGACGTGAACAATCCGGCGTCAGGCGAAGGATTCACCGTCATCTTCAACAAGGCAAGAGATGAGAGATGTAAATAATACGCGAAAAATATATTAACAAGAAACGTGTTTATATACACATTTTTTGAGTGAAAATACATTGGAAATTTTATATATAATCACCATACATTAATAAATGAGATGATAGTAAATTGGATAAACTCAATTAATTAAAAAATAATTTTTTCGTATTAGAATATATTATAATAATAAAAAAATAAGCTTTGTGCGTAGCACGGGCATGACCTCTAGTATAATATAAAATAGAGCCCTAGACAATAAATACTCATCCCATTAATTAAAAATAGAAAATAATTGTATTAATAAAACTCTATTATATATTAGATTTATTCATGGGTTCTTACTATATTGTAGACTCTTTCTAACAATGTATTCATATAACTTTATTTCTAGATGTTTAATAGACGTTGAAAATGTATTCGTATAATTTTCTAACAACGTATGAACCCAATTAGTTTCATATTAGAAGGGAAAAACTACAAAAAGTAATCCCAACTTTCACAAATAGATCAAAAATAATCCCAACTTTCAAGTCAATAAAAATAATCCCAACTTTGAATCCATGAACCAAAAATAACACAAATGATTTTTTCGGTTGGAATTCCAGCTAATTTGATAACAACATTACACCTAATAAGAGATTTTATACAAAGGAGAATCGCTTACAACATCCAACTACAAAGAAACCTCGAGTACACGTTATTGGATTACCCGGAATTTCAACCGAATAAATCATTTATGTTATTTTTGGTTTATGCATTCAAAGTTGTGATTATTTTTGGTTGACTTGCAGGTTGTGATTATTTTTTGGTATATTAGTGAAAGTTAGGATTATTTTTGGTAGTTTTTCCTATTAGAAATATATAGACGTTAATGATGTATTCATATATATATATAATATAAAATAGAGTCCTAGACAATAAATGCTCATCCCGTTAATTGTACATATAAAATAATTTTATTAATAAAACTCTATTATATATTAGATTTATTTATATGATATAGGCACTTAATGCATGTCTCATTGAGTTTTCCTATTTATTTGCCCCATTTATTCTAATTCTTATTATATTATAGTCTCTTTCTAACAATGTATTTATATAACTTTATCTATAGATGTTAAAATGAGTGAAAATTTATAGATTTTGACAATGTATTCATATAATTTTCTAACAATGTATGAACCCAATTAATTGGTTTCCTATTACAAACCAATTAACAAAGGTCCTTTTAATTGGACATTTTACAAATCAATTAACAAAGGTTATGTTTGTCCATTCTCCCTAAATTTCTAATATATATATATGTAAAATAATCTCAAAAGATGAGTTTTATTATTAAAATAATTTCAATAATAAAAATCAATTGTTTCACTTATATTATTTTAAACAGAACCTATATATATATAGCTTTTCTAGAAACTAATTGTACTCATAAAAAATATAATATATGAATTAAATCCATATAATTGGATTGACAGTCTTCGCAAGAGCCCCATTAGTTAATTTAAGATCAATATGATTTCTGAAAGGGAATATAGGATCATAAAATAATACACTGACGCCTTTTTACTAGAAAAGGCAATAATTTCTCTCACACATTTTTTGCATTTAAGACCTTCATTATGGATTATATGTTGTAAGGTGTTGTAGGTTGTAACAATAGATTCATCAAAGTTCTAATATTTAAGTTTAAATACCAGTTTAACTAAAAATTTATACCTTAAAAAATATTTTAGTATAAATTACTGTCAATAAATTTAATACTATCCCTTCATATACAACATGATGGATTATGGAGGAGGACAAATTCCCTATAAAAATACAATTGAAAATATAGTTAAATCACACTCTCAAGTAATGTTAAACCACTAGAGGTCATTTTGACGTAAATTTTTATAATGCTATTTTTTTGTACTATTTTAGCAAATATTTTTCTCTCTTTCTTAAACGATTTTTTCAAAAAAATGTCAATAGCCTTATAGTGGTATTAAAAGTTTTGATAATAATGCGAAATAGAGATATTGAATGAACAATAGTAACGTCTTATAAATGTCATATAAAACAAATACCCTAATAATGACAAACTTTATCTAAGAAGGGACATTGAAAGTTCGTGGAAGAGAAGAACATCATAAGCACCCATGCAAATATATTTTTACCCATTAGGAAGGAGGGAGGAGATTGCTTCAAAACAAATGGAAAACATTTGACAATCTAGATGGAAAAAGCTCTCTATTAACTTTATGTATGGCCATTGGCCAAGCTTATTGATTTTATAAGCATTGTTAAGACTCTAATTTGGCGCAAAAAGAAAAAAAAACGATGGAGATAAGCCTCTCATGAAAAAATCCCATAGACATGGAAGAAGCTCTCGATTAACTTTGTGGCCAAGATGTTGCTGCAAATGAACTATATCCACTAATCATTCTGAAATTGGCTAATAATGTATCCAATCTTGATTTGTGTTCTCTTATATATCATTGTATATTAGGTTATAATAATCTAGTAGACAAATCACATTTTATTATTTTTACATCTTGCGTCATATATTATTTAGTACTATAACAGAAACAAGCAAGAAAATGGCATTGTTGAATGAGTGAAACAATGCGGGACTATCCTCATTAATAACTCGGTTGGTAATATAAGATGATTTTCCTTTTGCTTTTACAAATGCATTATCTGTTAGTTGTAAAATTTTAGTTGTAAATTATCGAGCAATTTCCCTTATAATATTTTGATCTGAAAATTAAGTTTCTCATCATCTTATGACACCAACTCTCTTATTTTTTCATTAACATATGAAACATTTTGTAAACGAGCTCCTTAAACTTATTTTCATCAAATTGCAAAGAGTACATTTTACTCTTGACCTAACTCTTCTATCTTCTTTGAACTCTCTACTTGAATTTTGAGACTCTAAAATACTTTTTTTTTTACGTGAAAGTTCTTTATGCTTGGATAATATGAATTTCAAATCCTCTTGTAATGTCTTGATATGCTAATCGAGTTTTTTCTCATCTTATGACATTGACTTACTTTCTTTTCTGACTAAATAGGTGAAACACTTTCTACATGAAGCTCTTAGATTTTTTTAGCATCAGATACCCAAGACTTTCCATCTTCTTCTTGCTTTACTCTTCCAGCTTCTATGAGCTCTCTATTTCAATATTAAGATTCTCACATGCTTCCTTTATGCTTGAATGCTTCATATTATTGGATAACATGACTTTCAATTCCTCTCCGGTATCTAGCTCAATCCCTGTAGGTTCTGGCTAAGGGCCTGGCTTGTGTAGCTAAGAGCCTGGCTGTAGCTCAAGTAGGTGTCTTTCTGTAAAAGGAGTGTCTCCAGTTGCCATAGCTGCACCATCAGTCACCCACCAACATTTTAAAGACCTTTTAGCAAAAATATGACAATTTATGGCCAAAACAGGGATATTATAATAAATTCACTCAAAATGCAGTAGCATTATCTTGATATTGGAATAACTTCAAATGGAGGCATCATCATCACATGAGCATATATGAAAAACTGAATTTCTCACAACTCAAGCAACAATGTGCATGCGCGTGATGAGTAGTGGCTAGTGAGTAGTGAGTGTACTGGTATAGTCCGGTTCACAGGTTATGCACATCAGAAAACCCACATGGAAAATCAACCATACTCCTAATCTACAATAAATTATTCGTTAACTAATTGTAATTTTTGACCAGATATATAAGAAAATAAAAACGATGATAAGGTTTGTTGAGATAATGAGATTACCATTACGGCATCACACCGTTACCAAGAGTTGGTGACCGTGAATCTACGTTTCGTTACCAAATCATAACAAATTTTCTTTCCTATCCTTTTCTTTTACCAATTCTTTTGGGCATCAAACACCCTTCATTGGAAATTTGACTTTCTTCAAAGTGAGGTGGAAAAAGAAAGGACTAAAGGAGGTAGAGATCTGGAAAGCTAAAAGACGAATAACGAAAAAGGAAGAAGCAAAACAGAGAGAGAGAGAGAAAAAAAAGCTTCTCAGCTAATCTTGGTGGATAATATTCTTTTTCCGTTCAGTTATTTCCTTTCGCATAAGATTGAACTTGTTTTCATCGATCTTATTCCACCATGCAACTAAACTACTATATTCGGATTTCAGCGCTAGCTAATAGAAATGAACCTGTAATCAATCAGCTAAAAATGGGTGGTTTGGTTATTTCCGTTTTTTTGTCACAATAAAAATATACTCCTGTTGTGAAGCAATTATGTGAGAAAAGTTGAAGTCGTGCCAATAGCAAATATGTCAAGAACAATTTGGCCATCCCAAAAAATGTCAAATTATAATAATATACTTGTGAATAACAAATTAAGGGGACTTTGACCAAAAAAACAAATTAAGGGGACTAAAATAATGCAGAAGTGGAGAGGACCCACACACACCTCTATGTATTTCAGGGTCCAGTTCCTCCATTATCAGAGCTGCATATTCCTCTGCTTGCTCTTTCAGTCTTGATAGTTTGTTGGCAGATGCACTAAGCATTATGATCTATGATTTAAGGAAAAGCCGTCAAACAAAAATATTACTCCATAATAAATTAATCTGAAAGATAAGGTACACGTACATGCATGGCCTGCAGGGCCGTATATTCATTGAAATTTCATCAATGATTACTTTTAATATATGCCTGCACTATTACAAAAATCACTTTTTACCCCGTGATAAAATAGCCCGGATCACTTATATTTGGGCTATTAAGTGGAAAAAATACCATAATACAAATTTATAAATATTTGTTTTGGGACAAGTAAATATCCTGGATATATTGTGATACGCCCGGGCTATTTAATATGTAGCATTTTGAACGCGGTAAGAAAATAGCCCGGGCGTGTTTTCAATGCTTAATATCCGGGATATTAAGTTTCATTATTATTCCCCTCAAAAGAAAATAGCACGGAGCATACCCAACATGTAAAAGCCCGGGCTATTTAATCGTGCATCGCTACATTATATTTCCCGGACATATGACCAACTGGGTTAAATTGATTTTATTTTTATTTTTAATCAAACAAAATAAGAGTTATTTCCAGTACTTCAGCGATATCTCTCGCTAAACAACCCTAGTCCACTTCGTCCCAACGATTTGTCTTTTGCCATTGAAGCTCTATTGTTCATCTGCTTCAGTTGGTTGGTCCGGGCTTTGCGATTCTTCGTTAAAAAGTAAAAATCAAGTCTAAAGCCCTAACATTCCAGTTAATCCCCGCCACAATATCTCTTTTTTTTTTTTTAGCCGACAATATCTCTTCTTCAATTGGAGCACTATTGCGCTAGATTTCATCTGCTTCAATTGGCTTGTGCTCTTGTTCAAAGTTTCTATGGTCGATTGGTGCTCCTTTTCGTTGTATCTTCTGCTTCATTTGGCTGGTGTTCAGTCGGCTTAGCCACATCTGGTACTCGATCTCAATTTAGGGTGGGGAGCCGCGCAAGATTGGGACTTCGACTGGAACGAGACGGAGCCGCGCAAGATTGGGACTTCCAGCATTGACACCACGTGTACGATTTGGGGTATTGAGAAGAAAGTGACAGGAGGTTGAGAAGGACGAGGAGGTCTTCAGCGACCGTGGAATCTCCCCTGACGTTAAGCTCTTCGTCGGTAACCTTCCCTTCAGCACCGACAGCACTCAGCTCGCTGGCTTGTTCGAGACCACTGGTAATGTTGAGATGGTCGAGGTATGCATTCTTCTAGTAAATTGTAAATGTTAGCTTGTGGTGATTGTGTATGTTGTAGTGCGTAATTGTGATTTCATAGTATCAGGATGCAATTGATGTTTTTAGGTGTTGTTTGTCATGTATAATCTCTTTGACTTTTTGAAGGAGCCTTTTCATCTGGAACGTATATTAGTATTTGTGATTTTGTATACAATCCCACTGCTCTAGTAGCTATACTGGTTTAAGATTGGGTTGTCCTGTTCTATCTCTTCTGTTGTCTCTTCTAAGAAGCGCACATACTGCTGAATGTGCTTGTTATTGGTGTTACCATCAGTTCTATAGTGCTTAAATTTTATGTTACTGTAGGCTATAGATGATAAAGCGACTGGAAGGAGCAGAGGGTTTGGGCTCTATAGCCCGTCAATTTCTCCAGGTTATATATAATGGTTTGATGGGTGAAATTTATAGTTTCTAATTTTGCGGGTGAGAACATTGAGGTTTTTAGGTCAAGTGTTGATGGTGTATGGATGTGTGCTTGTAGAACATTGTTTAGTGGAAACAGTAGTAGGTTTTCAAGTGCGGATTAGCTTTATTTGGTTGATAATTTGATTGAAGGTTTTCAGTGATCTGAATTGGTAAAACGGCTTAAATGTTGACCGCGATTGATGTAGTAGATCTTGGTTGACTGTTCTCTTGTAGCTGTGGAGCTAGTCTATTCTATTTATCATCTCTTTAGGATTAGTCAATTTACAAATTTATAGAGGAAGTATTGAACATCAAAAATAAAGAAGGGAAACAGCAGAAAAGACAAGAAAACCCAAAAACTATGGATCAACCAATCAACCCTATTTCTGAGCATCTGTGCCTTATTTGTTCCTGCACATGAAATCTCAAAAGATGATCGCTTTGATGGTTGTAGATCATCTCAATTCACATTGGAACCTCAGAAGTGTTATAGAAAACAAATCTAATATGGTCAAATTTCAAAATTTGTGTTGTGATAGTTCATGTTGTAAGCAGTCTGCAAATGTGCAAAAATAATTGTTCTTCTTACTGATTTGAAATGGGTGCTCTTGCATGTTGAAACATGAAAATTATTTAGGCAACAAGTTGGAAGCTTGATGAAGCTATTCAGCTATTTTATGTGGGAAATGAAGGAGGGCTTGCTATTTTATCGTTCTTCTATGATACAATGCTCCAGGAAAGGACATAAGAAATGAATATGCTGGACTGAGCGATGGAGACAAAGTGCGCGCTCCTCTTCCTATGATAAGGGAAGCTCTTTATAATGATGCAATGGTGTATGGGTATGTATCTATTTTTTCCCTTTTAATTGTTATCCTTTCTAACAATAGGTTAGAACAGTTATGCCGCCTCTATACTCTAGATTCTCACTTCTCATTGTTTGGTAGATGGTTTACTAGCCTTATTATCTTGTACTAGTGATACCATTACTACATGGACAGAGATGCGAAGATTTAACAAAGGTCAATACTTGTTTGCTGCTTATTGACCCGTGACCATGTCTAGTGTTGAGGAAGCGAAAGCAGTTGTGCAACAGTTCAATGGCTATGTAAATTCTCTTATTATTTTTGGTGTTACACTGTCACTGTTTTCTCATATTACTTGGCCATGTGTTATTTGTTCTGGTAATTTACTCATATTTGTGGTGATTATAGTTTTAAAATGTACAAGTCCAAAATGGCAACAAAGCTAAGACTCAGATGATTGAAAGAAACACATAAGCACTGAAAAAGAGGATTTTCGGGTTTAGTTTTGTGATGCTTTTTAGTATAGAAATGCACTTGTTAGGTTTTGGTTGTTCCTACATTAAGATCAGCTTTAGCAATTTCTTTGAATCTGTGATGTGATCTGATCCCTTTTTAAATTGGAATCTTCAGCAATTTTTTTGTTAATTCTGATTGGTGCCTAGAGTTTGGCACCGATGAAGACTGTTCCAAAATGACTTTCACTATTGAGTATAAGCCGATAACCTACTATTTGACATAGCTAAATATAACACTCCGCCTATTTTTCTTCTTCTTGTCTATGCCTTTGGTTATGGATATGTTACTGATTAGTTGATTTTGTAGGTTTTGGTAGTCCAAGAGAAGAATGGCATGTTAAGAAAATTGGGCGTGTGGAAATTCCCCACTGGAGTTGCCAATGAGGTATTTATCCATTAATTCTACACAATTCTGCATTATGGTTTATGTACTGAATGATGTAATTTTCAGGGAGAAGACACTGGTGACGCAGCCGTTAGAGAAGTCAAAGAAGAAACCAGAGTAAGTGAAGCAATTATTGGTGAGTTATGAGGGTTTTTGTTGGCTTAATAAGGGGTTGCTGTTATTGGCGAGTTATGAGAGCTTGCACTCATTCTGTTATTTGTCATTCTAGTTCTGTGAAATATGCCTTTACCGTCGCTCTCCTGTATATCTGCTGCATTGATGAGTTTGACAAGATGTCAGTCAGTGCAAGAACCATGCTACATGAAGTAAGATTTTCTTCTGTCATTGAAATGTATAGTTTCATATCAAAATCTGAATTTACTTGTCATCACCCACTGGGAACACTCACAAGGTTTCCTTTTCTGTTAGATGATGGAACAACAAACTATTTCTATAGCAAAGGCTGGGATCATTGCATCCCTTAATGCTTAATTAGCTTGTGCTAATCCAAGTGGATCACATTAGACTTGTCATGCGTGTTGAATTGCAGTTTGTTGAGACGACTATTGTGCAAGACTTGTCACTAACATATAACATAGACACGTGGTGGTAAGCTCTTGCTTCAAGCATTGCCTTGCTTGTTTTTGGGGTGTTCTGCATTAGTGTATTTTCATGTTTGTTCCAATATAACTGATTTCTGAAAATATCTTGTAGAAAAATCACATCACGATTTTAAAATTTTGAGGATAGAATTGAAATAAATCACATTTCTTTCTCGCTTTAACTAAGGTCGGGGTGTTAGTGCATATTCCATCACAAGGCATATAGTAATACTTGGTTGTTTTTTTCACCAGTGAATCTTGAGATATTTTGTTGCTTTAAGTTCTCTGTACTAATGGTTTACCTTGTTTGTCTTTAAATATTGTAGCTTTCTACTCAAAGTCAGATTGAATGCTGAGAGCATCAGGATATTTTCCTTAGGCAACACAACTTGTCTATCAACATTTAGAGAACTTGCAAGAGTAATGGAAAGGTAGCCCTTCTTGACTAATGTTTGTTAACACATTGTTTGTGAATGACATATGTAATTGTGATATGGATATCCTATGCTGTAAAGGCATTGCAAATCATAGAGTTGAATGCAATTTCATAGCTGGCTTGTAATGGTTTTTAATAAATATGATGGACACCTTTTCAGATTGTGCCAGCATCTGCAATTCCAGATGGATGGATGGGATTGGATATTGGTCCTGACTCTATCAAATCCTTTTGCGAAGCTTTAGAAACCACCTAGACGATAATCTGGAATGGGCCCATGGGTGTCTTCGAGTTTGAGAAATTTGCCCTGGGAACTGAGGTAAGAAATGTCTCCTGTCGTTGTCCTTTATAGCCAGTGTCCTTATCAATGTTTGCTGGTTATTTTTCTTATGCATGTAATAAAAACCCAATTAACAACCTGAAACCTGTCACTCCTTGTTTACACATTCAATCTTCTTTGTAAAAGCGTAAACTATGCAACACTGTAAGTAAGATAATGGTATTTTGCATATTACCACTTCTTATAAACGAAATTGAGTCTAACCACTTTTTATCCATAGTCTTATCTATCCTGTTAGCATTCAACACTAAGACCCCTGTTACATGTTCAGAAAAAAAGTATGAAACATCTTGCATATTCAGAAAAAGTATGAAACATCTTGCTCAACACCCGTATCCAGCTCAAAGCTTAAAGAGAGGTATTCACATCGTTTTGGAATATAAGACTCGCAACTGTAACCAGTGATTGAGTTTGTCAAGGACATGGATTTTCCTGTTGTCCAGGTGCTCTTATTGGATTGTCCTGTTGTCAAGGACATTGTCCTCTCTCTATTTAGATTTTGAGAGGATGTATATAATGATATTGTTGCTTCAAACCTTTTGAATTTCTCTCTTTTTATTTCATTTTAATGGAATTCCTTGATTATACTAGCATGGTGCGTTATTGCATTCTATTTTTTTTTCAGAAAAAGAGGACTTTTTAGCCCAGACCTTTAAAGATCCGGGTTAAGAGGTCCTCTTGTTTTTTAGCAAATAACTAGACTTTTTAGCCCGGATACCCAAAGGTCCGGGCTAAAAAGTCTTGGTTATTTAGCCCGGACCCCATTGTCACACGCCCGGGCTATATTCTTTCACATAATTTGGGGCGCCCCAAATTATGTGAAGGAATATAGCCCATGCGTGTGAAAATGGGTCCGGGCTATTTGATCTATTATCACACCAACCAATAGCCCGGATCCTTTTTAGCTATATCCGGGCTATATAATGGAAAATATCCGGGCTAAAAAGCATATTTTGTAGTAGTGCTAGCTAATCAAACACTAATGTCTTAATCAAGAAGGTCATAAGTCCTTCATCCACTACAATTTTTATAAATTAATTATACTTAATTACATTAAGTTCCAAACCAGGTATATACACCATGTACTGTAAAATACAACATATCTATTGGAGTTTTTATTTGGCTCAAATTATAGAGATACCAGTAATAAAAAAAATAAAAAGAGGCTATGTTGACTTGTGACAGGAGCATATTATATGAGAGTGTAATGGGCAAATATATATAAAAACGTTTCTGATTTTCAGTTTTTATACTGAGAAGGAAAGTTTCTAGGAGGTCTCATGATCATGCCACCTGTCTACCAAATCCAAAAACTTCAAATATGCCAAAGAAGAAAGTCTTTCATGTGCAGAAGAACAAAGTGCTTGTAAGAAGGGCCAAAATGAAACCCAAGACATGATACTGTTGATACATGAACCAAGCTATATTTTTGTATTAAGATAACATATCCCCATAGTTGGTATACTTGTTTTCAGGGATGTTATTGCACAATGCAGAGAAATTTCTATCAGGAAGATCAGCGCCAGGGCGCCAAAGATATGACAGATCGAACATATATGCTCTTAAAATTAATGGTTTGCGTAGTGGTTCGTTTATGCAAAGAAGAAAACTGGTATCTGTGTACCACAATAAACAGGGGCGTATTATAACTTCTGTTTTAGCAAACACAAGGCTAATACCAGAATTGTAAGGAAGTGACACGTGTAAATGGGTTGGCCAAGCTGTTAGCTTGAGTTTGTTAGCTTTATAGTTTCATTAGCTTTAAATAACAAATTCTCCTGTAATAATCATTCATTCAGTAATCAAAGCAATTCCAATCCTTCTCTTCTAATGAGTCCTTCAATCACATTTGCCAGGTTATCTTTCTTCTCTTAGGTTTCCCGCGAGGTGATTTTCTGAGTTGTTGTTTCATGAACATTAACTCAATCTATCCCACAGTTCTTAAATTTCTATTTTGATCTGCAGCTACAGAATTCCTGTAGCATTTGGTATCAGAGCCGTTCTCCTGGCAATACTAACAATGGCGGAAACTCGCTCTTTAGCGCAATTGAAGGAAGCTACTGTCGGCGAAGATTCAGTCCAAAATTGGTGAGCGGATGGCAGAGTTGAACGAAAAACTGAAAACAAGCATGGCGGAGGTATTTGAAGCTATCAAATTGATTCTTGGCTATGTGGACAAAGCTTCGAATGGCGATGGAGGGCGAAGTTCCTCATTTTCGATTCCAATTCCAGATGTTCAGCGCAATCGGCCAGGTAACTTTACAAGAGGCTATTCTGGTCTCACTCGATTGGCCAAGATTGATTTCCCTAGGTTTAATGGTGACAAGGTTAAGGACTGGCTGTTTAAAATTAAGCAGTTCTTTTTGATTGATCACACTCCTGAGGAATTGAAAGTTAGTTTAGCTTCCATTCACCTTGATGATAAAGCTGCTACTTGGCATCAATCGATTATGCAGTCTGAGTTTGGTAGTGGATTGAATCTTGACTGGAAGGGCTATAGAATCTTGTTGTTGGAAAGGTTTGGGGAAATCTTGGATGATCCTATGGCTGAGCTTAAAAAATTACAGGAAACCGAGGGAATCTTGGAATATCACAGTAGGTTTGAGCAAATTAGAACAAGAGTTAATCTGCCTGAGGAATATCTTGTAAGTGTTTATCTGGCTGGGTTAAGAAATGATACTCAGATGCACATCCGGATGTTCCAACCACAATCTATAAGGCATTGCCTAATGTTAGGAAAGCTCTATGAAACTGCACACCCTAGGAAGAATTTTGGTGGCTTTACAAGAGGAAAGAGTGTTGGAAGTGGAAGTTTTAATAAGGGGATCTTGTCTTTCAAGAAGGAGGGTACTAAGCAAGTGAAGCCACCTTTCTTTCCTAAACAGGTTGAGATGCAAAAGGTGCAAGAAGGATCTAATGGTCCTAGGAAATTTTTGTCGAATGAGGAAATTAGTGACAGAAGGGATAAAGCCCTATGCTACTTTTGTGATGAAAAGTACACCCCTGGTCACTTCCTCAAACATAAGAAGACACAGCTGTATATGATGGATTTGGAAACTGAGGAGGTTATGGACTTGATAGAAGAGGAAACGGGTGAGACAGAGGAGGATAAAGTGCAAATCTCTGTCAATGTTGTGGCTGGTGTTTCTGACTATAGGACAATGAGGGTGAAAGGAGTGTGCGGAAAGAAAACTTTGTTCATACTCATAGATTCTGGCAGCACTCATAATTTCATAGATAAGGCAATGGCAGAAAAGCTTGGTTGTAAGTTGAGTTCTGCAGGATTGACTAAGGTAACAGTGGCTGATGGGAGTACAATAAAGGTCTCAGCCAAGATTGATAAGTTTGAATGGAATTTTCAAAATATTCCTTTCACATCTGAGTTAATGGTTATTCCATTAGGGTGTTGTGACATGGTGTTAGGAATCCAATGGTTGGAGACCTTGGGTCCTGTTAAGTGGGATTTTAAGCAATTGACTATGAAGTTTAAGGTGGGAAATATGAAGGTGGTGCTTAATGGCATTAACCCTGGATCAGTAAGGGAGATCAAGGCTAAGCAGTTGAACAAGTTGAGTGACAATCAGGTGTAGTTGGCAATGCTACGTGTTCAGAAGATAGACTCTGCTGCAGCTTCTGAATTGTGTTTTCTTGCAAATAGGCAGGAGGGCAATTAAGGTTACCCACAGATTGATCAGCTTCTATTGGAGTATAAGGACATATTTCAAGAACCTGATCACTTACCTCCTTTTAGGAAGGGCCATGATCACAAGATACCATTGGTGGAGGGGTCGAATCCTGTCAATCAGAGACCCTATAGATATGTTGTGTCTCAGAAGAATGAAATAGACAAAATGGTGTAGGATATGCTTCAACAAGGCATCATTCAACCAAGCTCCAACTCTTATGCATCCCCTGTTGTATTGGTGAAGAAGAAGGATGGAACTTGGAGGCTCTGTGTGGATTACAGAAGTTTGAATGCAGTCACAGTTAAAGATATATTTCCAATTCCCTTGATTGAAGACTTGATGGATGAGTTAGGTGGTTCCAAGGTATATTCCAAGATTGATTTAAGGGCTGGCTATCATCATGTTAGAATGGATAGTAATGATGTTCATAAAACTGCCTTTAGGACTCATAGTGGACACTATGAGTACTTGGTTATGCCATTTGGCTTGACCAATGCCCCAGCCACTTTTCAGCATTTGATGAATTCAACTTTCAGAGAGTTTTTATGGAGGTTTGTTCTCATATTTTTTGATGATATATTGATTTACAGTTCTTCTATGGAAGTTCATGTTGGACATCTGAGATCATTTTTTGAGGTGATGAGAGCTAGCAACCTTTATGCAAAGAGGAGCAAGTGTGACTTTGCAACAAGTAAGGTAGAATACTTGGGACATTTTATTTCTAAAGAAGGAGTGTCCACCGATCCTCAGAAGGTGAGTGCAGTAGCTAATTGGCCAGTGCCAAAGAATTTGAAACAACTTAGAGGATTTTTAGGGCTAGCTGGCTATTACAGGAGATTTGTAAGGAATTTTGGAGTCCTTGCTAGACCATTGACCTTACTGACCAAGAAAAATGCTTTTGTGTGGTCTGAGGAAGCTGTTGTTGCCTTTAACACACTGAAGAAGGCATTATGCGAGGCACCGATGTTGGCTTTACCAGTGTTTGACAAGATTTTTGTGGTAGAGACAGATGCCAGTGGACAAGGGATTGGGGCTATTCTTATGCAAGAAGGGCATCCTTTGGCATATATTAGCAGGCATTTAAAGGGAAAACAATTGCATCTTTCTACTTATGAGAAATAGTTATTAGCAATAGTGTTTGCAGTCCAAAAGTGGCGCCACTATTTGTTGAATGGTCACTTTATCATTAAAACTGATCAAAGGAGTTTGAAGTATCTATTGGAGCAAAGATTGAATACCAATGTTCAGCAGCAATGGCTACCTAAACTCCTTGAGTTTGACTATGAGATTCAGTATAAGGAAGGAAAAGAGAATCCTGTAGCTGATACATTGTCAAGAGTAGAGAAAGCTGAGGTACTCCATATGGCAATCTTTGTGTTGGAGTCAGATTTGATTAAAAAGATCAAGAAAGGCTACCATTTTGACTCCCAATTAGCAGAAATAATTGAAGAACTGAAGGCAAATGCCAAGGACAGGAAACACTATTCTTGGACTAATGAATTATTGAGAAGAAAGGGCAAGTTGGTGGTAGCTAATGATGTGGGTCTCAGAAACATAATTCTGGATTGGCTTCATTCTTCTGGTACTAGTGGCCATTCTTGAAGGGATGCAACACATCAACGGGTCAAGGGTTTGTTTTATTGGAAGGGTATGTCTAAGGACATCCAACAATTCATCAGAAGATGTGTGAAGTGTCAACAGTATAAGTATGACAATGTTGCATATCCTGGTCTGCTTCAACCTTTGCAAATTCCATAGTCTGTGTGGTCAGATGTGTCAATGGATTTCATAGATGGATTACCCCATTTCTTTGGCAAATCTGTGATCTTGGTGGTGGTGGATAGGTTAAGCAAAGCAGCCCACTTCATGGCACTGTCACATCCTTATTCTGTTGCCTCTGTTGCTCAGTCATATTTGGACAATGTGTTCAAATTACATGGGTTCCCAACCTCCATAACAAGTGACAGAGATGCTGTGTTCTTAAGTGAATTATGGAAGGAATTCTTTACTCTGCAAGGGGTCTCTCTCTCAACCTCTCTACTGCTTACCACCCTCAAACAGATGGCCAAGCTGAGGTGGTTAATAGATGTTTGGAGACTTATTTGAGATGTATGTGCAGTGATAGGCCACATCTTTGGAGTAAATGGTTGCCCCTTGCTGAGTTTTGGTATAACACTACATTCCACTCTGCTGCACAGATCACCCCTTATGAAGTTGTTTATGGCCAGACCCTTCCACATCATTTGCCTTACTTGCCAGGAGAATCTAAGGTGGATGTGGTGGTCAGGAACTTGCAGGAGAGAGAGAACATGGTAAAGGTTTTGAAGTTTCATTTGTTGCGGGCTCAACATAGAATGGAACAAGCAGCTAATAGCCACAGATCAGACCAGCGTTTTGACATTGGGGATTGGATTTTTGTGAAATTGCAACCTTATAGGCAAAAGTCTGTGAGTCAGAGAAGCAACCAGAAATTGTCTCCGAAATACTTTGGGCCTTACAAAGTTCTTGAGAAGTATGATAAGGTGGCCTACAAAATTGAACTGCCTCCTTCTTCTCAAATCCATCCTATGTTCCATGTTTCACAGCTGAAGAAACATGTGGGAGTAGCTTGTGTGTCCAACCAATTGCCTTCAGTAGCTCCAGATGTTTTCGCTAAGGAGCCAGAGTTGCTTCTTGAAAGGAAAATGGTAAACAGGCAAGGCAGGGCTGCAACAAAGGTTTTGGTGAAATGGGCAAACCAGCCGATGGAGGAGGCAACCTGGGAATTCTATTATGATTTGTTGCACAAGTATCCCACATTTGAACCTTGAGGACAAGGTTCTCTAGAGAGGGATTATTTGTTACAGGAAAAAGGCTAATACCATAATTGTAAGGAAGTGACACGTGTAAATGGGTTGGCCGAGCTGTTAGCTTGAGTTTGTTAGCTGTACTGTTTCATTAGCTTTAAATAACAAATTCTTTTGTAATAATCATTCATTCAGTAATCAAAGCAATTCTAATCCTTCTCTTCTAATGAGTCCTTCAATCACATTTGCCCGGTTACCTTTCTTCTCTTAGGTTTCCGTGATGTGATTTTCTGAGTTGTTGTTTCATGAACATTAACTCAATCTATCCCACAATTCTTAAATTTCTATTTTGATCTGCAGCTATAGAATTCCTATAGCAATTTGCTCTTCCCAAGCTTTCTGGATCCGGTTTAGGGGTTGGAAGATGCTCTTCCTGTTCTTCATCACCTCGTTTCATCAATTTTCTTTCATCGATTCTTCTTCTTGGTGAAACCTTGATCTTGTTTTTCTGGGCCTTTGAATCTGTCGTAAATCCCGACGAACATCCATCCGTGCTCCTCCGAAACGACGACGTGCCCAAACTGAAGATAAGGAAACAAATATTCAAGGCATATTTCTACAAATCTACACCTTGACTTGAATCCTCCAGACAAATGTACCAGACGCACCACTATAGTGCTAGATGTACCAGATGCACCATGACAGTGCCAGATGAACAGACTTCTCCCCTGTCTCAGATTTGCCCAACGGGGCAAACTAATTGTCCTCCAAACAGATATACCAGACACACTACAACAGTGCCAGATGTACCAGACGTACCATGATAGTGCCAAATGAATAGACTTCTCCCCTACCTCAGATTTGCCCCACGGGGCAAACTAATTGTCCTCCAAACAGATGTACCAGACGCACTATAATGTTGCCAGATGTACCAGACGCACCATGACAGTGCCAGATGATCAAACTTCTCCTCTGCCTCAGATTTTCCCCACGGGGCAAACTAATTGTCTCATAGAAATATGCCTTGAATATTTGTTTCCTTATCTTGTTTTTGGGCTTTAGTTATCTAATTGGGCCCTTACTTGCATAGCAAGTCAGTTTAGGGTAGATAAGAGATCTATAAATACTCTCTTTGCCTCCACCCTATTGTATTCAAGAAGTTAGGTTTTCTGCCTCCCTAATAAAATGAGTTCTCCTTCTGCCCGTGGATGTAGCTAACGCTCTGTTAGTGAACCACGCAAATCTGTCTTCTTTCTTTGCGTTTACCATTTTTCTGTTATCTTTCTCACATCCGTCACAACTAACTGGTATCAGAGCTTCATGTTAATTTGGGGTTTGTAATCTGGTGAGAAAGATGTCTTCTTTGAACATGAAGATCGACAAGTTCATAAGGAGAAACAATTTCAGTCTATGACAGATCAAGATGCGAGCTTTGTTGAAATAACAAGGCTTGTGGGTGCCGATGTCGAAGGACAAGAAGGGTGACACTGCTGACATGGCTACTCTGGAGGAGAAGGCACATTCAACGCTCATGTTGTGTCTCGTAGATGATGTCATCACTGAGGTCTCAGACGAAGAGACCGTCGTTGGTCTATGGTTGAAGTTGGAGAGTTTGTACATGACGAAATCTCTAACCAACAATTGCTTATGAAACAACGTCTGTTCGGATTGAGAAGGCATGAAGGTGCGTAACTCAGGGATCACTTAGATCAACTGAACACAACATTATGAAAATTGCATAATATTGATGTTAAAATTGAAGATGAGGATGTTGCTTTGATTCTGTTGGTGTCTCTACCACCTTCATACGAGAACTTTGTGCAATCGTTTATTGTTGGGAAAGATATTGTTACTCTGGAAGAAATTAGGTCATCTCTTCATAGCAGAGAGTTGCGTCATAAGGCAATCGGTGTAAGAACAGATAATCAAGCCTCTAGGTTAGTCGTTAGTGGTGGTAAGGGACATGGAAACGGTAACAATAAGTCATCTTTCAAGGGTCCTAAGCTAGATGATGTCTGTAACTACTGCAAAGAGAAAGGGCATTGGAAGACGGATTGCCCTAAGAAGAAGAAGCAACAAGAAAAGAATTCAGGGTCTGCAGCTATAGCAGAAGGTGACACCAACTCTGAAGATGACATTGCCCTAGTTGCTGATGGACACACTCATCACTCTGATGTGTGGGTTCTAGATTCTGGAGCATCTTATCATATTTGTCCAAGGAGAGAGTGGTTTTCAACTTATGAGCAAGAAGATGGTGAAAGCATTTCGATGGCTAATAGTTCTGTCTGCAAGGCGGTTGGAACTTGGAATAGGCTCAATCAAGATAAGAACACACGATGGTAGATTCTGCACACTGAACGAAGTCAGACATGTTCTACTTATGACAAAGAATCTGATATCTTTTACTTTGCTGGACATTAGGGGTTTCAGTTTCAAAGGTGAAGGTGGAGTCTTGTCTATCTGTAAGGGTTCTGATGTGATTCTGAAAGGTGTCAAGCAGGGTACTTTGTATCTTGTACAAGTTTCTACAGGACAATTAGTTTGCCCAAAGGGGCAAATCTGAAGTAGAGGAGAAGTCTGTTCATCTAGCACTGTCATGGTGCGTCTGGTTCATCTGGCACTGTCATGGTGCATCTAGTTCATCTGGCACTATTATAGTGCGTCTGGTACATCTGTCTGGAGGATTTAATTAGTTTTCCTCGTGAGTCACATCTGAGGCAGGGGAGAAGTCTGGTACATCTGGCACTGTTATAGTGCGTCTGGTATATCTGTTGTTTGTGAGAGGATTCAAGTCAAGGTGAAAATTTGTAGAAATATGCCTTGAATATATGTTTCCTTATCTTGTTTTTGGGCTTTAGTTATCTAATTGGGCCCTTACTTGCATAGCAAGTCAGTTTAGGGTAGATAAGAGATCTATAAATACTCTATTTGCCTCCACCCTATTGTATTCAGGAAATTAGGTTTTTCGCCTCCCTAATAAAATCAGTTCTCTTTCTACCCGTGGACGTAGCTAACGCTCTGTTAGTGAACCACGTAAATCTGTCTTCTTTCTTTGCGTTTACCATTTTTCTGTTATCTTTCTCACATCTGTCACAACAGAATGTATACACCTTGTGGACTCGTCACCATCACGAATATGCATCTCATTTGATCGATCCAGTTCTTTCGCGTTTGCTCGATTACAAGGCTACCTCCAAAGTCCGACGTGGTCGCAAGTCAATTGAGAATTTGTCTGATTCTGATTAGTGCATTATCATGTATTGATGGCTAGGATATTTTGTACTGAATGTTTCATAAGACGTTTGTACTTTTTGTCATGCTCTGATTTTTTTTGGATATTTTGATTTGTATGTCACCTATCAAAACAATTAAGATATACATCATGAAGAGTAATTGTCATCTCTCACCATGGCATATGACAAGTGTTAGTCTCTGGTTGCCATCTCTCAACAAAGGCAGAAATCAATGGCACGTTGATATGACTATACATCATGTCATGCATGTATTGTTATATATCTATATCGAACATGTTCCGTCGGAGTTTTAAAGAAACTCTATGGATAGAGTTCTAAAATCCTATAGCAAAAATGTAAACCCGTCACCAAAAAAATATAATTAGATATGGAAAAAGAAAATGATAATCTTATCCATTAAACTCATACTAAACGATCAAGATCTCTTCAACTCTACCTAGAGTTGATTTTTCAAACTCTACTGGAACTACATCCATAAAAACATGTTGTTTTCCATAAATTTAATAAGTACAAATAAATGTTAATTGTACTCAACTTTTTATTGTTATATATAGATACTAGAGTTCGTTCGGATTACACCTTATAATGCATTATAAATGCTATGTATCATCAGAACATGAACACGAATGTGACTTTCAAATTAATATACATGGGTCTTGTTTGCACCGTTTTTTTTGTTTTCGCACCAACAGGTAAACGCTACCATATAGCGTTTAAGCAAAAAAAAAACATAAACGCTATCATGTAGCGTTCACAATAGTGGTTCAATTTATTGAACCAGGTCAAGATTAAACGCTACCTCGTAGCGTTTAACTTTAACCCCGTTTTTTTTTGGGGGGGGGGGTGGTGAACCGACTCATTTTAACTTGAAATGTAAAAAATTTGAACGCTATGAAGTAGCGTTTAACTAAAAGGTAGCAAAAAAAACCAGGTTTTTGGATGCTATGATGTAGCGTTAAAAAACGCTATATAAACGTGCAAAAAAACCAAAAATCCAACTTCGTCTTCTTCCCCGACCCCTTCCCAACCCTAAAAAATTAAAAGCGGCGGCGGTAACTGGCGAGGCATGGACATCGGCGAGCAGGCGGACATGGCGCGGGCGGCCGAACCACCCTCCGGAACTAAGCAGGCGACGGTGGAGGAAGCAGGTCGCGCGAAGGTGGAGGCGCCAGATCTGGTGGCTGCGGAAGGAGAGGGGACGACAGTGCAGTCGGGAGGAGAGTGGACGGCGGTGGATGAGGTGGGAGGAGAGGGGACAACAGTAGATGAGGTGGGTCACGCGGAGGTAGAGGCGCCAGATCTGGTCACTGCGGGAGGAGAGGGGACAACGGTACAGGTGGGAGGAGAGTGGACGATGGTGGAGGAGGCGGGGCACGAGGAGGTGGAGGATGAGGTTGGGGAAGAGGGGAGACGGCGGCCGACTGCGGTGGTGGAGGTGGAGCCGGTGGGGGTGATGGCTGGAGGAGACCCGACGAGTGATGGGTGTGTCGATGTGGGGTCGGAAAACGCTCTTTCTATGGCGGCGACAGTCGGAGCGGAGGTGGTGGCGCAGTCATCGACGTGGGATGAGTCGTTGGTGTCTATGATTGAGGCGAGCGGATCGAAAAGTGTTTCGATGGTTATAAACCCGAAATAGCGTACTATTGAGTATTTTATGAACGTTTTATTTAATTAATTATGTTTAAATGTATATAATGTATTATTTATATTTTTTTTTTTTAGAAAATTAGAGTATTATGAATTATTAATTATATTCATTTAGGTATTAGTTATATTTAATAGAGAATAGGAAGTGATTTACAATTTTTAGAATACATTCTAGGAAGTGATTTTAGGTTATCTTTATACATGGATTAGTAGTTTTATTTAATTAATTTCATTTAGATATTTTTAATATATTACTTACTCATTTTCATATGATAAATGCACGCGTAATTGAATTATAATAGAGAAATAGAATTTTACGAATATAATATTAGAAGGATTTTAGGTATAAATGGATTATGGATGAATGAAATGAAAATAATAAAGAAAAAAATATAAACCAAAGAAAAATATAAATAATATTATTAAGTTAGAAACATAGATAATTTATCCCATTTTGAAAAATATAAATAATATAATCAAAGAAAAATATAAATGAAAGAAAAATATTTTTTTAAAAAAGCTTAATTAAATTAAATAAAATTCATAACTAAATTTATCTTAATTGATAATTTATCCCATTTTGAAATATTAAAGATTAGAAATATAGATTTATTATAATTTAAATCAAAGAAAAATACAAATAATATTATTAAGTAAATTATTTCACGTATAAGTATATATAAACTGTACATTGAATGTATAAACTAAATGTAACTCAAAAGAAAATAAAATTTGATTAAACAGGATATATTGGATGGTTTTCGACGACGGTTTTGCTCGGTAGGACGGGACACGGAGAACCGCCGCGTTACTGTTTTTGCGCACAAACGGATGAGGCCAGATGTTTCTGGGCAGAAGAAGAAGAAGCCTCGATGTCCCGTCCATAGCGATGATCCCGTCCCTGGATTGGACGATGTTGTCATGGAGGATCCCGTCACCTCTGCCGATGTTGATCTTGTCATGGAGGATCCCCCCCGCAGGAGCCTGTTCCCGACCCTATTCTCGACCCTGTTCCCGACCCTATTCCCGACCCTCCCGCTCCCCAGCCCGCACGTCGTGCCCGTGATGCCCGTCTCGAACCTCCTTACGGTGTAGGGAACAGTGAGCTTTTGTTGTCCTTCGACCAACACATTGCTTTTCGGATATGGCATCATCCCAGGGAGGCCCAGATCCGCTCTACTTTGTAGTGCGTAACTAGGAGTTATTACTGGATATTAGGTACCATTTTGTGTGGGTTTAGAAGATATTTGAGGAGAATGGAGTTTTAGAGAAGAAGTAGTGATATGGTGGATTTTAGTGCATACTTTGAAGACATTGAAGATTGAAGGCGAAGCCACCACCAGAGAAGACCGCAAGCGAGAAGTAGAAGTCGCAGCGGAAGCTTGGCCGCGGGAGCGGAAGGCTTGGCCACGGGCGCGGAAGGCTTGGCCGCGGTCGCAGATAGACGACAGAAGCAGAGAAATTGACACAGGCATTTCCGCGGGCGCGGAAGTATTTCCGCGATCGCGGATTTCCCTACTAGCGCAGAGCGTTTCGAAATTTTCGCCCGAGATCTTTAGTTTACTTTATTTCCTTTTATTTTATTTCCTTTTAGTTCGTTTGTTTTATTTTTAGAAGATTGTTATCGTTATCTTTTAGGAATTAGGTTTTGCTAAGTCTTTATATTCTGCCTTTAGAACATCAGCCAAGAGTTCGTTTTTCTCCTTCTTCCTCTTTTCCCTTTTCTTTGTTTTTACCTTCGTTTTGTTTTTGGCTGGACAATTGAAGCCTTGGTTTGAATTTGATTGTGAGATTATTCCTTTACTTTATCCTTGAATGTTATTGATTCTCTTGCTCTTCATCCCATTGAGTTTTATTGATTTCTCTAGCCTGATCAACTAGTAGTTATTGGTATTATTCATACTGCAGGATTAGGGTTTTGAATTCTATTGGTTTACCTAGTTTACCATTCTGTTGTGATTAGTATTATTATTATTGATTTCTCTAGCCTGACAAACTAGTTGAGATTGGTATTATCTATAGTGCTAGTTCCCCTAGTCTGGTCAACTTGTTGAGATTAATATTGTGCATCCCTAATTCAGAGTAGCAACCATGATTTACAGGAACTAGTTGTGAATGTTTATTGTGAAGAGAATTGATTGCATGTCGAGTACTGACTAGTTGTTAAGTATTGCATGAACCTATCTATTTCTGAGCTTACTGCTGCTGTTAAATTGATCTTTGATAGTTTCTTGATTGTTTAATAGTTAGGATTATCAGGACTAGTTGGACTGGTAATTAATTTAGAACAGGGATTAGGACATTCATGAGAATTGAGAACTAGGGATAATCAATGATCGATCAACCAAAATGAAGGTGGATGTTTGTCTAGCCAAGCTATTTATGTTTTATTTATCATTTTCCTAGTTAGATTCATATAAACTCCCCCCTTTGTCTTTATTATCAATTGGTGAACGATTTGGCAACCATGATTTATAGCTTGATTCTCTGTGGGATTCGACTCTTATTTACCCTACTACATTAATTAGGTTTTTGAGGTTTATTTGATAGGTGTCTACGCCAAACGCCTCATCAGGCCCCTCGCCGTTTGAAGGTTCATACACGTCCACTCCATCTCGATTTCTAGAGACACCACCACCTTATTCCGAGGGGGGAGGTGGTCGAGGGTAGCTGGTGACATTACGCTACACTGAGTGGGCTGACCGGACTCCACGCGATTCAATTCGGATGGGTGGACCACGTCCTCATTTCTGCGTTTGTGGAGAGGTGGCATCCAGAGACCAACAACTTCCATTTTCCGTGAGGCGAGATTACGGTCACGCTTCATGACATCGAGAGGATCATGGGGCTACCTATCGAGGGATATGCTGTTAGTGCGGTACTAGAGGACGGACCGTTGGCCGCTTTATGGGATGTGGTTTTTTACTACGACCTAGAGGAGATGAAAAAGTGGGTGAAGAAAGCCAGGATTGATGCATGGGACTTCGTGTGTAACACCCCCGACTTATGTCGGTAGTGCCACACGCTAGTGACCTCAGACGTTAATATCCAAAGTCACCCCAGGCTTTAATCGGAACAATTAAGCTTAAATAAATACATAAATATTAAATAATGAAAGAATAATCAGCGGAAGACATTTCAAATGAATAAAACTCAACTTTTTATTAAGATTCCTCTCGTAAAATGAGAAGGACGGTTTTACAACAAAGTATAGTGACAGCGGAAGACTTTTAAATTACAGCAGAATACTCTTTTAAAGTAGTCCTAATTACATGACTATGTAATACATTTATTTCAAATTAAACATACGCGCCTTTGGAAATATTACTTCTGAAAATGCAAACTTCAACTGCAAGCCTCCTCTTCGATTGGTTACTTCAAATCGCCGGGGACCAACCACTGATGTGCCGTATAGGACGGATGACACCAGCCAACCATGCAAGGATTAAAACCCGGTTGGTTAGTCTAATGAAAGACTATGCACGGGTACAAACAGAATGGTTCTAGTGATCGTAACCGTTTACTATCATTGTCCCTCGAATAATAACCGAAGGAACGATACATAACCCGGAACTTTCACGGAAGGATAGAAGAAGACATGCATCGAAAAGAAGACTCCAACGAAATTAAGTCTTATAGGAAAATATGAAGATTGTTTGGGAACGTTAAGTTTTCACACAAGTTTATAAACACGACCTTGATTATTTGGGTCCACGACCAACCTCACCGCGCAATGCGAATCCAGATTGGAAAGATGACTTACTCTAACAAGAGTCCATGCGGTTTCCACGTTGTACTCCTCGCCCGAGGGTATATTAATTATGTGCGTAAAATCACTTATCTTACTTACTTCCAAAATGTACATTTAACGTTAAAGCTTTTAATCCACATCAATCTCGCAATGAGATATATAACATGGGACAAATCCCGAAGATTGGCACTAGCTAAGTGCACTACCACCTATATTCGGATAGGGGTAGGTCATGACCAGAAAGTGTTAGGGCATTTATCTTCCTCACACAAAGTTATAAAGAAACGACTAGACCTCGTAAGGTACATAGCGTTCCTATGAATACTCGTGCTAACTAAGCATGTAAGTCCACGTATAAATCCACACCAAAATCCATTCAACACTTTATGATAATATCATATAGAATTATATAATAGCATTGTTTCTAGCAATATATACAACTATACAACCTATTATAAATCCATATTTTAACACATAGTTTTATCAAATCTGTTCTCAAACACAAAACAACAACTTTATTCCATATTAATTAAACAATCAAATAATTGATAATCAAGGGAAATATGGAATAATGAGCAAGAGCGAACCGCCACTTGCCTTAGTCTAGACGAACGAGAGATCGAGTTTCGAGACTTGGAAACTTGAATCTGAGCACGGATGCCTACGACGACGATGAGTTTTAAGACAAAACCCTAAATTAGATACAGTATGAAAAGACGAAGCAAAACGAAGGAAACGAGCCAGTGCCTCAGTCGCGGATGGCATAGTCACGATCGCGGCTTTGCTGGGCAAAACCGCGCCCGCGGTTTTATATCTGCGATCACGGTTTTGCGCCCAGCCTGGGTCACGGGTCTCTGCCCGGTCGCGGTCGCGGTGGATGGAGCCGCGGTCGCGGAACTCCATCCCGACGCGAGCTTAACCGAGCTTTCGAGGTCATATCGACGACGATGAGGCTTTGTACTTCGCTTCTGAACCAACGCGCACCACCACCACTCCAAGGATTTCCCACGACGATGACTTCGGCTCCGGCGACGACGACTCTGGTGAACACAACAACTTTTACGAGAGGAAGAGGAAGCTTGAGATGGTGGAGAGGATGACTGCTACTCCCTCCTATTTATAGGCTCGAAGGAGGCCTTCTATATCAACGCCGAGCATCTCAATCGATCCACCTCCCGCCGTTCAGAGCACAAGGAGGAAATTCCGATCATCGGCCTTCTGGAAGCAAAGAAAGACGACGATCCGAGTTTTCTGTGATTGCGGTTTCAAAACCGCGGTCGCAGAACTGCCGTGCTCGCGTTCTTGGACCTTGCTCGCGGGTCTTGATCACGGTCTTTGCTAAATTCTATCTTTAGCACTCCTTAAATACTTTAAGACCCATATATCTCTATTAAACGTATATCAACACGTTCAAATGGTTCTTACAAAGTCTACAGAACATGCCTAACACGTCCTACTTACAAAATGAAAGTTTGAAAATTATACAAATACCCCTACTAAAATTGAGGGTTATTACATCGTGATCGACGTGCGACACATGATTTTAGATGGCGATGAGCCCATGACTTATGCAATAGGGTATTTATTCCATTTGTTGGGGGTCCAGCTTATTCGTGAACAAGTCCACGAACAAGCTGAAGTGTCAGCTGTTGTCGTTGTGCATGGATCATGAGCATACCCAACGGACGGCCTGGGGAGTCAGAGTTCTCGCCTGCTTGTACAGGAACCTAGGTGGATTCACGTGAGAAGGCCGAGGGCATAGCCTGTTGTTGTTTGCTACTCTAGGTAAAACGTCGCTAATCTTTTAATCTTTGTATAATACCGAACTTTAAGTTTACCATTTAAAAAATTAGGGTTGAAATTTATTTTGTGACAATTGAAGATGTGGATATGGGTGTACTTTCCGAGGTTTCCCGGACACCCGCATCCCTAGGTTAGGAGAGTTGACGATCAGCGACGAGCGGCATGGTATTGGGTATTGTGCACCCCTTCACGGGAGCCATCTCGGATTAAGAGTTACCGTCATGTCCTTGATGAGTATCGGCGTGAGGATGTAAGTACATGATTCTATTATATTTTATGATTAGCGTATAATGGTTACTCGTAACATTGTTCTTTTTGCTTGTAGGTGCGGTGGATGCCACATGGCCAGCTAGATTTCCATTCGCGGTATAGAGCTTCTAGATATCAAGGCACGATCAGCTTCCAGTAGATTGTAGAGCCATACATGCCTGACCGCGTGGTACGCCAGTTTGGACGGACCCAGAGCAGGCCTCTCGACCCGATACGGCCTTGTACAGCTGAACGGCCTGAAAGCCTAAAAGGGAAGGATGCGTACAAGCTGAAGTTTGATGCCCACTGGGACGGTTGGGATCGCTTGGATGAGCATCTTTGCATTGAGGTCTTAGCTAGTCCATTGGTTGTTGTTGATTATGATATGGATGAGGAGTATCTCGATTGGTTCCTTCCCATTTCACATCCATATGTCAGACGCGACGCGACCGAGCAACCTCGTCCCAGACGCCATGCTATTCCGACTTTGGACGCATCTCGGGTATGTTTAGGGTCTAAAATCTATCATATTACGTATTTGTAATATCCTTATATAGTTCATTGATTTAACATTATATGATTGAATGACAGCGTTTGACCATGGTGAGGGCCCATGTCCGAGAGGTTATTTTGCGGGGAGGTTGAAATACCCCAATAGAAACATATATATAAATGGTAAAATGGTAAATAAAGATTTTTGTGGGACTTTATAATATCTGAAGGGGTAAATCAAGGGGGGGCAAAAACCCCAATCTTCTTCTTCGGTGAGCCACTCAGCTGGGCAAACTCGAGCTCCCCAACTCTCTTCCGTGTTCAGCCTGCTTCCCGCCGGTGAGCCAGACTGCAAGTCATTGCTGTTACGGGAGAGTAAAGCCACGAACTGCTACAACTGATTGTGCGACCAGCTACTGTGCGAAGCCGCTTGCGGTGCTGCTGTGTTCTGTTGTTGTGTTGCCGCCATGTTTGCTGTTGCTGCTGTTGTAAGTTCCGACGAGCGAGAGGCTCAATTTGGAGGCGAGACCGAGCAGACAAGGTAATTATAGGGGGGTGTTTTCCTTCAATCTGATTCTAGGGCACCGAAGTGCAGTCGTTGAATTTTTTTTGTGTGGACAAATATGGCTGAATTGCAGGGGAATTGGACAGCTATTTCAATTGTTTGACTGATTGTTGAATCTGTGCAACCACTATCTGTTATTGGAGCACTTGGTTGAGTTGTGGGGTTTGCTGAATTTGGTAATTTGAGGTATGTGATTTTAGGGGCTGAATTGGGGGTTTGTTAGTAGTGGCTTGGTATGGGTTAATTAATGCCAAAAACTGTTCGGATTGTTGTCGCAGGTTCGCTCGAGATTGGTTGGCGATTTCTGAGGTCGTTGTTATTGAGCTTGAGGCAAGATGATTCTTGCTCATACTTTTACCTATCTCTTTTAAAAATAATTATTCTCGTATAATATTATTCTCAATAATGATCTATGCACTAGTCCGTTAGATTGATTTAGAATTGTGGGCGTAGAATTAAATGGTTGAATGTGTGGATATTGGTTGTTTGTTGGTTATTGGTTTTGTTGGTGAATATTGGTTGTGTGCTTGATTAGTGGTTTTGTGTTGAATATTGGTTGTGTGCTTGATTAGTGGTTTTGTGTTGAATATTGGTTGTGTGCTTGATTAGTGGTTTTGTGTTGAATATTGGTTGTGTGCTTGATTAGTGGTTTTGTGTTGAATATTGGTTGTGTGCTTGATTAGTGGTTTTGTTGATGAATATTAGTTGTGTGCTTGGTTAAGTGGTTTTGTTGGTGAATATTGGTTGTGTGCTTGATTAGTGGTTTTGTTGGTGAATATTGGTTGTGTGCTTGGTTAAGTGGTTTTGTGTTGGATGTTGATTGTTGGCTAGTTATTGACTTGTTGTCGAATATTGGTTATTTGTAGCTAGTGGTCGTTGTTGATTGTTGTTAGTTATGGTTGTGGGCTATTATTGGCCATTAGTTGTGGTTGTGGAATTCTGTTGGTTGTGGTAGTTGATTGTAGCTAGTTGTGGTTGTGGATTTCCACTGGTTGTGGTTGATTGGTTGTAGCTGGTTTTGGATGGTTGATTAGTATTGGTTAATTATTGATGGTTGTTAGCTGAGCCGGGGTGATATGTGTATCACCCGACCACGTAGAGTGTGACCTACGTTGGTTAAGGCTAGGCCGGGGCGATGATCGCCTCACCCGACCACGTGAGGGTGTGACCCTACGTTGGTTAATGGCCACAATTGGGTGGTGATCGTCCCACCTTAAGTATTGATTATTTTTTTCAGTTATGTAGGAGGGCATTACTCCTTATAGCTGGGCCGGGGTGATGATCGCCTCACCCGACCACGTGGGGTATGACCTACGTTGGTTTAAGGCCACAACCGGAGGGTGATCGTCCCCTCTTTAGATTAGCCTTGGCTAATAGGTTAATGATGTGATGTTTGTTTTACCGCGTATGTGTTCGCTGATGCGAAGGTTGGATTGAATGTGTTGGTACAGTAGTTGAGTTTGATATAATTGGTTAGCACTGGTTACGTATAGTAGTGTTATAATTTGACGTGTTAGTAGGTTCGTAGTGTTATAATTTGGCGTGTTAGTAGTAGAAAGATGGATTGGATGTGTTAGTAAAGTTGGATTGGTTTGTCCCACCCGTTTATATTCGTGTGAGGTTGAGATTGGATGGAAGATGGTTAGCATATTGAGGAGCTGGATAGGATTGGTTAAGTAATGGTTATGTGATAGTAATAGTGTATTCTGATGTGTTGTTGTTTGGCGTTGGTTGAATGATATGATAATTCTTCATGTGTTCTACTGTTTTTGCTTGATGATTCTTGCTAGTCTTTCATTAGACTAACCAACCTCGGTTTATGTTTCCGCGGTTAACTGGTGTATCGGGTCCACCAGTCAACTAGTCTTTGCAGGTTCGGCAGCAGCAAGGGGGTTCTTGATCACAAATTCGTCTTCACAGTTAAAGATTTTGTTTTTGCATCGGATTTGAAAATGTTGTAGTAGCTACCTGTTGTTTTGGATATAAATTGATATACTGAACTTGTTACAAGGTTTAAATGTTGTTTCAAGCTTGAAACATGTATTTTGATACGGATAACCTATGTATATTTGGAAGCGTTTTGGGTTTTCTTTTTTAAAATCGCCTTGTAGACCTTTGGGCCTACGACACTGTGACACCTCTGGTTCGGGGTGTTATGGAAATTGGTATCAGAGCCTTTCGTTCAAAAATGGTTTCCAAATGCTTGACGTGGAAAAAGATTATTCGCTAAAACTGTGAAACAATCGTGTGATCGGAGACCCTTGTTACGCATAGGTAAGTTTGTGTTTGATAAATTTTATATGTGATGCTTAGTATTGATGAGTAATTACATGCTGTATGCCCTGGAAGCGGGACATGTTAGAGGTCGAAGGTGTGGTGTGATAGAGGACGAGGCCCTCGGGCTTATCGTCAAGCGGTAGATGCAAATAGTCTAGTAACTGATGATTCGGTAGGAAGTTAATGTATTTACTGTTATTGTTAAGGATGAGAAGGACAAGATTAAGCACTTTCATAGATGGTTGTATGCAGAGATGAAACCTTGATGGTGAGGCATAGCTGTATGATCCTTGAGTATACTGATGAGTGCTTGATCATGGAGGCTGCTATAGATGATTCTAATCAGACTATTGATGTTGGAGGCAGTAAGAAACAGAGGACTCAGTCTACACCGGAAGAAGTGGGATTTTACAACAATGGGTTCGGTTGGGTTAAGGAGTAGAATGCGCCTGTGACTACATGAAGAAGGCAGTTACTGTAATAACAGAGGAGGGATTAGTGCATGTGTTTGAGGGTCATGATCCTAAAGACTCTGGCAGAATTGTTAGTGCGATGACAGCTATAAACTGTTAAGACAAGGTTGTGCCGGTAATGTGTGTATGCTGGAATTGAGGGAGCAGATAGAGGAACTTAGCTGAATTATTCTTCACATTTTGTGCCGCTTGACGAAGTCTTCACATTTTATACCTATCAAGATTACTTGGGATCCAGAGAGATTAGCTGAATTATTCTTGAAGGAGATAGTTAGGTTGTATGGTGTTCCCAAGATCATTGTGTCTGACAGAGATGGACGATTTGTATCCCATTTTTGGAAGTCCTTGCATGCAGCAATGGGAACACAACTGAGGTCTAGCATATCTTTTCATCCTCGAACTGATGGTCAGTCTGAAAGAACAATCCAAACCTTAGAGGATATGCTTCGAGCTTGCGCTTTAGAATGGCCAGGGAATTGGGAAGACAGATTGCATCTGGTGGAATTTACGTACAATAATAGTTGGCATGCATCGATTAAGATGGCACCTTATGAGGCTCTGTATGGTCGCCGGTGTAGATCGCCATTGTGTTGGGACGATTTGATTGATGCTGTTTTAGTTGCTCCCGAGATTTTACAGAAGACTAAGGATGACATTGAGGTGATTCGTCAGAGGTTGTTGTCAACTCAGAGTAGACAGAAGTCGTATACAGATATTCGTAGATGACCCTTAGAATTCAATGTTAGAGATCATGTGTTCGTTAAAATCTCGCCGACTAAAGGAGTGTTTAGATTTGGGAAACGAGGTAAGTTGAGTCCTCGGTATGTTAGTCCCTTTGAGATTCTGAAAAGAGTTGGCACTGTAGCTTACCAAGTGGCGTTGCCGCCAAAAATGAGTAGAATGCATGATGTGTTTCATGTGTCACAGCTGAGGAAATATGTGTATCATCCGACTCATGTTCTGAAATTTGAGGAGATAGAGTTTCAACCTGATGGCACATTTGAGGAATCACCCGTAAGGATTCTAGCGGTTGATCAGAAGAAATTGAGGAATAAGGTCATTTCTTTGGTAAAAGTCTTATGGTCTAAGCATGGAACGACAGAAGAGACTTGGGAACTGGAGTCAGTCATGCGAGACAGATATCCGAACCTGTTTGATCGTAGTTTCGAGGACGAAACTCCTATAAGGGAGGGAGAATGAAATACCCCAATAGAAACATATATATAAATGGTAAAATGGTAAATAAAGATTTTTGTGGGACTTTATAATATCTGAAGGGGTAAATCAAGGGGGTGCAGAAACCCCAATCTTGTTCTTCGGTGAGCCACTCAGCTGGGCAAACTCGAGCTCCCCAACTCTCTTCCGTGTTCATCCTGCTTCCCGCCGGTGAGCCAGACTGCAAGTCGCTGTTGTTGCGGGAGAGTAAAGCCACGAACTGCTACAGTTGATTGTGCGACCAGCTGCTGTGCAAAGCCGCTTGTGTGCTGTTGTGTTCTGTTATTGTGTTGCCGCCGTGTCTACTATTGCTGCTGTTGTAAGTTCCGACGAGCGAGAGGCTCAATTTGGAGGTGAGACCGAGCAGACAAGGTAATTGTGGGAGGGTGTTTTCCTTCAATCTGATTCTAGGGCACCGAAGTGCAGTTGCTGATTTTTTTTTATGGACAAATATGGCTGAATTGCAGGGGAATTGGACAACTATTTCAATTGTTTGACTAATTGTTGAATCTGTGCATCCACTATCTGTTATTGGAGCACTTGGTTGAGTTGTGGGGTTTGCTGAATTTGGTAATTCGAGGTACGTGATTTTAGGGGCTGAATTGGGGGTTTGTTAGTAGTGGCTTGGTATGGGTTAATTTGGTAATTCGAGGTACGTGATTTTTGTGTGCTTGATTAAGTGGTTTTGTTGGTGAATATTGGTTGTGTTCTTGATTAGTGGTTTTGTTGGTGAATATTGGTTGTGTGCTTGGTTAAGTGGTTTTGTGTTGGATGTTGATTGTTGGCTAGTTATTGATTTGTTGTCGAAAATTGGTTATTTGTAGCTAGTGGTCGTTGTTGATTGTTGTTAGTTGTAGTTGTGGGCTATTGTTGGCCATTAGTTGTGGTTGTGGAATTCCGTTGGTTGTGGTAGTTGATTGTAGCTAGTTGTGGTTGTGGATTTCCACTGGTTGTGGTTGATTGGTTGTAGCTGGTTTTGGATGGTTGATTAGTATTGGTTAATTGTTGATGGTTGTTAGCTGAGTCGGGGTGATATGTGTATCACCCGACCACGTAGGGTGTGACCTACGTTGGTTAAGGCTAGGCCGGGGCGATGATCGCCTCACCCGACCACGTGAGGGTGTGACCTTACGTTGGTTAATGGCCACAATTGGGTGGTGATCGTCCCACCTTAAGTATTGATTGTTTTTTTTCAGTTATGTAGGAGGGCATTACTCCTTATAGCTGGGCCGGGGTGATGATCGCCTCACCCGACCACATGGGGTGTGACCTACGTTGGTTTAAGGCCACAACCGGAGGGTGATCGTCCCCTCTTTAGATTAGCCTTGGATAATAGGTTAATGATGTGATGTTTGTTTTACCGCGTATGTGTTTGCTGATGCGAAGGTTGGATTGAATGTGTTGGTACAGTAGTTGAGTTTGATATAATTGGTTAGCACTGGTTACGTATAGTAGTGTTATAATTTGACGTGTTAGTAGGTTCGTAGTGTTATAATTTGGCGTGTTAGTAGTAGAAAGATGGACTGGATGTGTTAGTACAGTTGGATTGGTTCGTCCCACCCGTTTATATTCATGTGAGGTTGAGATTGGATGGAAGATGGTTAGCATATTGAGGAGCTGGATAGGATTGGTTAAGTAATGGTTATGTGATAGTAATAGTGTATTCTGATGTGTTGTTGTTTGGCGTTGGTTGAATGATATGATAATTCTTCCTGTGTTCTACTGTTTTTGCTTGATGATTCTTGCTAGTCTTTCATTAGACTAACCAACCTCGGTTTATGTTTCCGCGGTTGGCTGGTGTATCGGGTCCACCAGTCAACTAGTCTTTGCAGGTTCGGCAGCAACAAGGGGGTTCTTGATCACAAATTCGTCTTCACAGTTAAAGATTTTGTTTTTGCATCGGATTTGAAAATGTTGTAGTAGCTACCTGTTATTTTGGATATAAATTGATATACTGAACTTGTTACAAGGTTTCAAACTTGAAACATGTATTTTGATACGGATAACCTATGTATATTTGGAAGCGTTTTGGGTTTTCTTTTCTAAAATCGCCTTGTAGACCTTCGGGCCTACGGCATTGTGACACCTCTGGTTCGGGGTGTTATGGAAATTGGTATCAGAGCCTTTCGTTCAAAAATGTTTTCCAAATGCTTGACGTGGAAAAAGATTATTCGCTAAAACTGTGAAACAATCGTGTGATCGGAGACCCTTGTTGTTACGCATAGGTAAGTTTGTGTTTGATAAATTTTATATGTGATGCTTAGTATTGATGAGTAATTACATGTTGTATGCCCTGGAAGCGGGACGTGTTAGAGGTCGAAGGTGTGGGTGTGATAGAGGACGAGGCCCTCGGGCTTATCGTCAAGCGGTAGATGCAGATAGTCTAGTAACTGATGATTCGGTAGGAAGTTGATGTATTTACTGTTATTGTTAAGGATGAGAAGGACAAGATTAAGCACTTTCATAGATGGTTGTATGCAGAGATGAAACCTTGATGGTGAGGCATAGCTGTATGATCCTTGAGTATACTGATGAGTGCTTGATCAGGGAGGCTGCTATAGATGATTCTAATCAGTCTATTGATGTTGGAGACAGTAAGAAATAGAGGACTCGGTCTACACCGGAAGAAGTGGGATTTTACAACAATGGGTTCGGTTGGGTTGAAGAGTAGAATGCGCCTGTGACTACAGGAAGAAGGCAATTACTGTAACAAAAGAGGAGGGATTAGTGCATGTGTTTGAGGGTCATGATCCTAAAGACTCTGGCAGAATTGTTAGTGCGATGACATCTATAAACTGTTAAGACAAGGTTGTGCCGGTAATGTGTGTATGCTGGAATTGAGGGAGCAGATAGAGGAACTTATGGGGTTAGGCTGTATTAGGCCAAGTGCATCTCCTTGGGGTGCGCCAGTGTTATTTTTACCGCAGGGAACAAAAAGGTTTGTCATCTGCAGTGATACGTCTAAGCAAGGTCTGGGTTGCGTTCTAATGCAGAATGGGAAGGTCATTGCATATGTTTTTCGTCAACTCAAACTGTGTAAGAGAGAGAGTTGAACATGAGACAAAGATGGTGGCTAGAATTAATTAAGGATTATGATATAGATATCGTTTATCATCTAGAAAGGGCTAATGTGGTAGTTGATGCTTTGAATAGGAAGTCGACTCCCGAGCATATGGTTGCTTCCCTGACAGTTCAGCCGGGATTGCAACAAGAATTGGTAGGGGGCTGAAATTGAAATTGGTTTGGGAAGGAGCGAACGCTACTGAATGCGATGGAATGTTGAGTAAGATATGCGGTGAGATTGCTCAGGGTAGGGCGCCCGGATTTCTTATTCATGAGGATGGAATATTGCGATTTCAGAATCGATTATGTGTGTCAGCTGATAAAGATATTAGAGAGTTGATTCTCAAGGAAGGTCATTCTTTAGCATTCTGTATATCCTGGAGCCAGTAAGATGTACAAGGACTTGAAACAGAGTTATTGGTGGAGTGACATTAAGTGGGAAATTTATGGGTATGTGTCGAGGTGTTTGGCATGTCAACAAGTTAAAATTGAGCACCAGAGGTCAGCTGGAGAACTACAACCGTTTCCTATCCCTGAATGGAAGTGGGAGGACATCACATGGACTTTGTTGTGGGTCTTCCTAGATCACGAAAGGGGAATGATGCAATATGGGTCATTGTGGATCGCTTGACGAAGTCTTGACATTTTATACCTATCAAGATTACTTGGGATCCAGAGAGATTAGCTGAATTATTCTTGAAGGAGATAGTTAGGTTGCATGGTGTTCCCAAGATCATTATGTCTGACAGAGATGGACGATTTGTATCCCGTTTTTGGAAGTCCTTGCATGCAGCAATGGGAACACAACTGAGGTCTAGCACATCTTTTCATCCTCGAACTGATGGTCAGTCTGAAAGAACAATCCAAACCTTGGAGGATATGCTTCGAGCTTGCGCTTTAGAATGGCCAGGGAATTGGAAAGACAGATTGCATCTGGTGGAATTTATGTACAATAATAGTTGGCATGCATCGATTAAGATGGCACCTTATGAGGCTCTGTATGGTCGCCGGTGTAGATCGCCATTGTGTTGGGACGATTTGATTGATGCTGTTTTAGTTGCTCTCGAGCTTTTACAGAAGACTAAGGATGACATTGAGGTGATTCGTCAGAGGTTGTTGTCAGCTCAGAGTAGATAGAAGTCGTATGCAGATATTCGTAGACGACCCTTAGAATTCAATGTTGGAGATCATGTGTTCGTTAAAATCTCGCCGACTAAAGGAGTGTTCAAATTTGGGAAACGAGGTAAGTTGAGTCCTCGGTATGTTGGTCCTTTTGAGATTCTGAAAAGAGTTGGCACTATAGCTTACCAAGTAGCGTTGCCGCCAAAAATGAGTGGAATGCATGATGTGTTTCATGTGTCACAGCTGAGGAAATATGTGTATCATCCGACTCATGTTCTGAAATTTGAGGAGATAGAGTTTCAACCTGATGGCACATTTGAGGAATCACCCGTAAGGATTCTAGCGGTTGATCAGAAGAAATTGAGGAATAAGGTCATTTCTTTGGTAAAAGTCTTATGGTCTAAGCATGGAACGGCAGAAGAGACTTGGGAACTGGAGTCAGTCATGCGAGACAGATATCCGAACCTGTTTGATCTTAGTTTCGAGGACGAAACTCCTATAAGGGAGGGAGAATGAAATACCCCAATAGAAACATATATATAAATGGTAAAATGGTAAATAAAGATTTTTGTGGGACTTTATAATATCTGAAGGGGTAAATCAAGGGGGGGCAGAAACCCCAATCTTCTTCTTCGGTGAGCCACTCAGCTGGGCAAACTCAAGCTCCCCAACTCTCTTCCGTGTTCAGCCTGCTTCCCGCCGGTGAGCCAGACTGCAAGTCGCTACTGTTGCGGGAGAGTAAAGCCATGAACTGCTACAGTTGATTGTGCGACCAGCTGCTGTGCGAAGCCGCTTGCGGTGCTAATGCGTTCTGTTGTTGTGCTGCCGCCGTGTCTGCTGTTGCTGCTGTTGTAAGTTCCGACGAGCGAGAGGCTCAATTTGGAGGCGAGACCGAGAAGACAAGGTAATTGTGGGGGGGGGGGTGTTTTCCTTCAATCTGATTCTAGGGCACCGAAGTGCAGTTGCTGATTTTTTTTTTGTGGACAAATATGGTTGAATTGCAGGGGAATTGGATAGATATTTCAATTGTTTGACTGATTGTTGAATCTGTGCAGCCACTATCTGTTATTGGAGCACTTGGTTGAGTTGTGGGGTTTGCTGAATTTGGTAATTTGAGTATGTGATTTTAGGGGCTGAATTGGGGGTTTGTTAGTAGTGGCTTGGTATGGGTTAATTAATGCCAGAAATTGTTCGGATTGTTGTCGCAGGTTCGCTCGAGATTGGTTGGCGATTTCTGAGGTCGTTGTTATTGAGCTTGAGGCAAGATGATTCTTGCTCATACTTTTACCTATCTCTTTTAAAAATAATTATTCTCGTATAATATTATTCTCAGTAATGATCTATGCACCTGTCCGTTAGATTGATTTAGAATTGTGGGCGTAGAATTAAATGGTTGAATGTGTGGATATTGGTTGTTTGTTGGTTATTGGTTTTGTTGGTGAATATTGGTTGTGTGCTTGATTAGTGGTTTTGTGTTGAATATTGGTTGTGTGCTTGATTAGTGGTTTTGTGTTGAATATTGGTTGTGTGCTTGATTAGTGGTTTTGTGTTGAATATTGGTTGTGTGCTTGATTAGTGGTTTTGTTGATGAATATTGGTTGTGTGCTTGGTTAAGTGGTTTTGTTGGTGAATATTGGTTGTGTGCTTGATTAGTGGTTTTGTTGGTGAATATTGGTTGTGTGCTTGGTTAAGTGGTTTTGTGTTGGATGCTGATTGTTGGCTAGTTATTGACTTGTTGTCGAAAATTGGTTATTTGTAGCTAGTGGTCATTGTTGATTGTTGTTAGTTGTGGATGTGGGCTATTGTTGGCCATTAGTTGTGGTTGTGGAATTCCGTTGGTTGTGGTAGTTGATTGTAGCTAGTTGTGGTTGTGGATTTCCACTGGTTGTGGTTGATTGGTTGTAGCTGGTTTTGGATGGTTGATTAGTATTGGTTAATTGTTGATGGTTGTTAGCTGAGCCGGGGTGATATGTGTATCACCCGACCACATAGGGTGTGACCTACGTTGGTTAAGGCTAGGCCGGGGTGATGATCGCCTCACCCGACCACGTGAGGGTGTGACCTTACGTTGGTTAATGGCCACAATTGGGTGGTGATCGTCCCACCTTAAGTATTGATTGTTTTTTTCAGTTATATAGGAGGGCATTACTCCTTATAGTTGGGCCAGGGTGATGATCGCCTCACCCGACCACGTGGGGTGTGACCTACGTTGGTTTAAGGCCACAACCGGAGGGTGATCGTCCCCTCTTTAGATTAGCCTTGGATAATAGGTTAATAATGTGATGTTTGTTTTACCGCGTATGTGTTCGCTGATGCGAAGGTTGGATTGAATGTGTTGGTATAGTAGTTGAGTTTTGATATAATTGGTTAGCACTGGTTACATATAGTAGTGTTATAATTTGACGTGTTAGTAGGTTCGTAGTTGTGGTTGTGGAATTCCGTTGGTTGTGGTAGTTGATTGTAGCTAGTTGTGGTTGTGGATTTCCACTGGTTGTGGTTGATTGGTTGTAGCTGGTTTTGGATGGTTGATTAGTATTGGTTAATTGTTGATGGTTGTTAGCTGAGCTGGGGTGATATGTGTATCACCCGACCACGTAGGGTGTGACCTACGTTGGTTAAGGCTAGGCCGGGGTGATGATCGCCTCACCCGACCACGTGAGGGTGTGACCTTACGTTGGTTAATGGCCATAATTGGGTGGTGATCGTCCCACCTTAAGTATTGATTGTTTTTTTTTTCAGTTATGTAGGAGGGCATTACTCCTTATAGCTGGGCCGGGGTGATGATCGCCTCACCCGACCACGTGGGGTGTGACCTACGTTGGTTTAAGGCCACAACCGGAAGGTGATCGTCCCCTCTCTAGATTAGCCTTGGATAATAGGTTAATGATGTGATGTTTGTTTTACCGCGTATGTGTTCGCTAATGCAAAGGTTGGATTGAATGTGTTGGTACAATAGTTGAGTTTGATATAATTGGTTAGCACTGGTTACGTATAGTAGTGTTATAATTTGACGTGTTAGTAGGTTCGTAGTGTTATAATTTGGCGTGTTAGTACTAGAAAGATGGATTGGATGTGTTAGTAAAGTTGGATTGGTTCATCCTACCCGTTTATATTCGTGTGAGGTTGAGATTGGATGGAAGATGGTTAGCATATTGAGGAGCTGGATAGGATTGGTTAAGTAATGGTTATGTGATAGTAATAGTGTATTCTGATGTGTTGTTGTTTGGCGTTGGTTGAATGATATGATAATTCTTCCTGTGTTCTACTGTGTTTGCTTGATGATTTTTGCTAGTCTTTCATTAGACTAACCAACCTCGGTTTATGTTTCCGCGGTTGGCTGGTGTATCGGGTCCACCAGTCAACTAGTCTTTGCAGGTTCGGCAGCAGCAAGGGGGTTCTTGATCACAGATTCGTCTTCACAGTTAAAGATTTTGTTTTTGCATCGGATTTGAAAATGTTGTAGTAGCTACCTGTTGTTTTGGATATATATTGATATACTGAACTTGTTACAAGGTTTAAATGTTGTTTCAAACTTGAAACAGGTATTTTGATACGGATAACCTATGTATATTTGGAAGCGTTTTGGATTTTCTTTTCTAAAATCGCCTTGTAGACCTTCGGCCTACGGCACTGTGACACCTCTAGTTCGGGGTGTTACAGAGGTGGTGGGATGGAGGACTGGCAGAGGCTTGCAAACATTATCTATGTCGATGAGATGCCGGTTGCTGATCCACAGATACGAGCGTCACAGCGTCAGTCCCAGAGCCAGACTGAGAGGGGTGAGTCATCTAGTTCAGCCGCCCCACTGCCCGGTTTACCATCTATATACGAGAGAGGTTCATCATCCAGGTCGGCTGCTGAGCTTCACGTTAGGCTAGAGAGGGGTTCTGATAGCGACGATGATTAGGCCATCCTTTGTATCTTTTGGTGTGTTGGTTTAGGACAGTGGATAATATTATCTCTTTTGTAGTGACATTTCGTATTCTATTTGTTCGTACTCGTCTTCCTATTTGTTTCGTCGTGGATTTGTTGTTGTTGTTCGTACTCGTCTTATATGATCATCAAACATCTTTTTTATTTGTACCCATGTTTTATTATAATCAAACCCTTAGTATTAGGGTCCTATTATAATTCAAAAAAAACTCAAACCTTAACTCCTAAACCCTATTTAACAAACTCATAAACCCTAAACCCTAAACTCTAAGACTTAAACGCCACACAGTGGCGTTTAATGAACTCATTAGGGTGAGTCATCTTGTTATTAAACGCCACTGTGTGGCGTTTACGATTATGTGAGAGGGTTTAGGGTAGGTTTTTTAAGGTTTAGGGTTTTTGGGCTTCAGGAAGATGTATAACACGTATTAATTATACCTGGTGCTGTCGGCGCATCTTGGAGTAAATCAGACGAAACGATGCTACAAACATAACTACAAAATATCGGGGCCATATGTACCTATTGAAGATATTTTCTTCAACCAAAATTTGCCTTAAATACCACAGTGTGGCGTTTAAGATTTGTGAGAGGGTTTAGGGCAGTGGATGATATTATCTCTTTTGTAGTGACATTTTGTATTCTATTTGTTCGTACTCGTCTTCCTATTTGTTTCGTCGTGGGTTTGTCGTTGTTGTTCGTACTCGTCTTATATGATCATCAAACATCTTTTTTATTTGTACCCATCTTTTATTATAATCAAACCCTTAGTATTAGGGTCCTATTATAATTCAAAAATCTCAAACCTTAACTCCTAAACCCTATTTAATAAACTCTTAAACCCTAAACTCTAAGACTTAAACGGCGTTTAATGAACTCATTAGGGTGATTCATCTTGTTATTAAATGCCACTGTGTGGCATTTATGATTATGTGAGAGGGTTTAGGGTAGGGTTTTTTAGGGTTTAGGGTTTTTGGGCTTCAGCAAGATGTATAACACGTATTAATTTTACCTGGTGCTGTCGGCGCATCTTGGAGTAAATCATACGAAATGATGCTACGAACATAACTACAAAATATTGGGGCCATATGTACCTATTTAAGAGATTTTCTTCAACCAAAATTTGTCTTAAACGTCACAATGTGGCGTTTAAGATTTGTGAGAAGGTTTAGGGTAGGATTTTTTAGGGTTTAGGGGGGTTTAAGGTTTAAGAGTTCATTAAATAAGGTTTAAGGTTTGAGATGTCCAAATTTTAGTTGAAGAAAATATCTTCAATAGGTACATATGGCCCCGATATTTTGTAGTTATGTTCGTAGCCACAGATGTATTACTTTTGAAGCTCTTCTACTGAAGGGCTTACATCACAGAATCTCAAAGAATCCGTAAAATATTCGGGCCATATATACATACTGAATATCCTTTATGCACCCTAAACCCATAAATATCATACACTATACTATAATCTATGATATCCTAAATCCAAAACCTAAAACTCTAATAGAAAGACCATTTCTAACCCTTTTCGTTCTAAACTATACAATAGCTTTACCTGAATGCCCCTTGAAATTCCAAATAGAAAGACCCTTTCAAACCCTATCAAACCTTATACTATCCAAAATTCAAAAATCTCAAACATTAAACACCTATGAAACCCTAAAATACTTTAAGCCCATGTAAACGCCACAATGTGGCGTCCACATGTTTTCTAAACGCCACCCAGTAGCGTCTAAAAAACCCTAAACCCAAAAAACCAAAGCCTAGACCCTAAAGCCAATAATTGTCAAACACTGCATTTTTAAATGCCACATTGTAGTGTTTAAAAACACCAGTGTTTGGCAACTTAACTGAGGGGTTTTGCACGGTCAATTGCACGGCTTGTGCAGACCGTGCAACTTGACAGAACTGAACTGCACGGTCCGTGTAGTTCATCTGTATGTCACAGAAGCTAGTCTACACAATGTTTTTTTGTCTTAAAATTCTTAGTCTATAATAGTTTTATGTTTATTTTTTTGGACACAATTGAATGGATTCACATTTATCAAATATATATTGCTAATTGAACGTTCATATATTGCTAATTCATATTACAAAGTGGAAAAGGAGTGCATTCACATGTGATCCTAATTTATCCAATCTCCCTCCCAAAACTACAAAACCAAACCGCCACGACCATTATTTCCACGTTGGACGAGGTAGTCTTTCATCCTTTCCCTAAATGGTGCATCCCATCCTTCAACACTACAATGGTTGCAATTGTTCCAAACGGCGGGGGAGGGTGGGATAGGACAACGATTATCAACTAGCCAAACCTGTAAAGAAATTAAGTTAAAATAAGTATAATATAAATCACAAGGTAAAGCACGGATGCATAAGTATGCTTACCGAGACAATATGATCATGATTCCCTACTAGTTCTACCATATGCACTGTTGTGGGAGGACGGGCACCCGAGAGAGCAAACATGGGGAGACATGTATGAGGTCCACTCCATGACAGAAAGACAAGAGCCACTTGGAATCTGGTTGCAAACGCTAACCCAACCATCGGCATTTCCATCCAGTGATCCTCCCAGCAAGGTCCCGTATGATCAACCATCTTGATAAGATGGTCAATGTCAGTCACCATACTCGCGAATCGGTAGAGATCTCGACGTAGTTGCAGTTCCTTGGAAAGCTCATGTCACACGTAGTCGTAACTCTGTTCCCCCAACCCTAATAGTACATACAAGGAACGGTACCCACAATGATTGTCATCTAGTACGTCTTGTACTCGAGTGATGTAGCCGAACATGAAAATGTCAACATTTGACCTACCCCAATTAAAATCGAGGTGAATAACATTTTTCGGGTTTTTTGGATCAACTTCAATTTTGGGCGAGATCGGCCTAGTTCCACTCTCTTTGGCATCTGAAACTCCGATGGGGCCTCCATCATGCATCGGAGACGGCTCTGATCCGACGGACGATTGAATGCTATCTGACTTCCTCTTCTTTTGCTCATCCTTCTTCTTCTTCTTCTTCTTTTCCTCGTCCTTCTTCCTCTTCTTTTCCTCATCCTTCTTCTTTTTTTCCTCATCCTTCTTCTTCTTTTGCTCGTCCTCCTTCTTTTTTTCCTCCTTCTTTTGCTCCTCCTGCTTGTGCTCCAGCCAAGTGGGGTCTCTCTTGGTCGATTCCTTCTTCTTCTTAGGTATCCCCTTATTGGTATCTCCGCACGGGGGCTCTTCCAAAGTTGAAGTGCTCGGGCGATGGTAGTCATCGTATCTTGTCGTGAGGCTATATAACAGCTCGTCGGGCATTTCCTCGTCTTCAAATTCTTGGTACATCTTCTTCATTAAGACAACTTGTCTTGAAATATGCCCACCATCGTCACGTCCTAGATCTTCACGGCCCACTCCATCCCACTTTAATTGTTTCTAAAATATATGGATTTCATTTGGCAATATCGGGATACCAGCATGTACATATCTCTTGATCGTGTGTGGGCAAGGCAACCCTAGCGAGGATCTCCATCATACATCACGGCATTCTTCATCAGGTATCTTTCCATACTTTGCCAGAATAGCTTGTTTGTATAGTAATCTTATGCACTCATCCGATATCTTGTTCTCAAGGCGACTGAACAAAACCTTCACCCATTGGGGCCCATCCTTTATGACACTGACCAACTTAAAACTACTCTGCTCCATAGACCACTTAATTACACGTACCTGATCATTCAGACATATCACTTCATATTATATTTCCCAGAGGCACAAAGTTGTACAAATGAAAATAATACAACGAGCCCAAAAGATTACACATACCTGATCCGTGAACATATTGTCGATGTGTACCACGATCGTGTCGAACCCTCCAACAGATGATTTTAGGGTGTCCTTGAGCATAGAGTGCTAAGACTCGACCCTGACAAATAATACCCATGTTATACTTCATAAAAAGTACTACGTATCTAACGGGGAAATATGTTATATAATTTACTTGTTTAATGATCTTGTGGCGAAATGAAGAATATTATTGGACCATGCATCAACTAGCTTCTCCTTGTGTTCGTCAAGCCAAACTCTATCGACGTACTTCATACACGGACCTTGCCACTTCTCCCTTAAATACTTAAGTCGTGCCTCGTACACATCCTTTGTGGGTGACCTCAACAACTAATGAATATTTTCCCTGTGAAATGCTTAACACTTTTTTTGCTCATATTCCCGGTAACATGTGCTTCAACATTGCGGTTCACATGGACCCTACACAGCAAATGGTGCACATTGGGAAAGACTATTGGTACAACCTTTACAACTGCCAAATCTCGGTCTGATATGATCGTTGTAGGTTCTTTTTCACTGAACAAGGCCTCCAAACGTCGTAGGGCCCATACGTAGTGCTCCGTTGACTCATTTCGCATGAATACGATGGCAATACATAAACTAAGGTTTGTACAAGTGAATCCAACAAACTCCAAACATGGCATACTGTACCTATACATGTACAATCAAAAAGAAAATTTGCAATTACATAGTGTAGATGTAGTGAAAATGAAAACTAAAGATTACCTATTGGTCTTATAGGTCGTATCCATGATGACGACGTGGGGGAACAAACCCAACAAGTACTTAGAGTCATGGTGTCTAATAAAAAGATCACTCACAACCTCCTTCACCACATCATTCCCCTTTTCTTTCCTCTTAACCTTAACCCTTTCGACGTCCGCATAATATCCTTTGGACCTTAGAAATTCTAACGTGAATTGCGTCACCGTCAAATTGCCCCTGGATTTCTTCCTCTTCCTAGCCTTGCAATTGTACACTTGGATCCTTGATGTCAAGCATTCTGGATCTATTTTGAGAAACAAAGAAATAATGTTCTTCGGCGTCGAGTCGGTGGAAGGAAACAACTTCACCGCCTCGATTTGTTCCGCATTGAGGCGTCCAGCAAAAGCATGCCCGATTAAGGATGTTGGGATGTCATGGGTGTGCCATCCACATATGACCTTTAAGGTCCACTTACTCTCTTTTGATAACAACCCGTGCATCTCAAACGGGCACTCACTCTTCTTTGTCCTCGTTGACCGATTCGATTTTGGGGTTGGCTCTGAACCTTCGATCGTCTTATTCTTCGCTTGTCTGTATGATCCAGACTTTTCACACGATAATATTACCTTTCAAGCCCATGATTTTTGTATGACATTCAAAATCTTCAGTTCCTTACCCACTGAACGAACCCATTGGATCATACTCTCTCTATCACCCCATTCCTCATCCGTAGTAAAATGCAAAGAAAAATCGGCACTCGTAAAGTTGGTGCCACTAGAATCATCCTATTTATTTCACAAACATTGGTATACATTATTAATATGCATAAATACAAACTAATTTTTTTCTAAGATAAATACTCATGTCCTACACTAACAAAGTGTTCTATACCTAACATAATGTTCTACCCTAAAAATTGTGGTGCAAATATGATACACGTAGAAAATTTAAACACTTGTACGTTCTCCTCAATCACCTAAATTGAAACAAAAGCTTTCCAATTCTACGCTAATTATATAATTTATCACAATTGTACACTAACATAATGTTCTAAACTAAAACATATACTAATACTCTACAATAACATAGTAAGTATAATTTATTACTAATATTCTATACTAACATACCTACAATATCTATAACATATAACTATTACTAACAAAAATATGTGTAACATATAATTTACTACTAATAATGTGCACTAACATACATATAATATCTATAAAATATAATTTACTACTACTATTGTACACTAACATACTAATATTCTATACTCAATTTAAATCTAGAGTATACGTACCAGTACATGATCTTCACTAATCGGTTCAAGACCGGGCACATCGACTCCACTTGAGAATGACATTTTCTCTCTTACTATTGTAATTTGGAATTGTGTGAATGTGAAGGCATTTTGAAGAAACACATATATACAAGTTTGCCTTTTGGATTTTGGACCGTTGGAATTCGACCGTTTAAAAAAAAAGTGGACAGTCTTTAAACGCTACGTCGTAGCGTTTAAATTTGATCGTTTGAAATTTTAAACGCTACGACGTAGCATTTAACTTTGCAACGGTCACTTTTAAACACTATGCCGTAGCGTTTTAGCGTTTGAAATTTTAAACGCTACGTCGTAGCGTTTAAGACGAAATCGGCTCGATTAAACCGGGTCCAAACACAACGTCATAGCGTTTAAGTTCGACCCGGTTTAATCGATCTGATTTCGTTTATTTTTTAATCTCAATAAATCCCAAAAAAAGTTGCACGCCACGTTATAGCGTTTATAAAAAAATATGCTCTACGAGGTAGCGTTTATCCTCTGGTGTGAAAATTAAAAAAATGTGGTGCGAAACCGAACGCCCTTAATATATGAATGAGTTTGAATCTGCAAAAGACCAGGCACGTACTGAACTTCTGAGCAATGCAAACTCAACAAGTTGGTTGATCAAATTAAGACAATCAACAAAAACAAAAAAAAAAGACAAAAGATGGGCGATCCACTTATAAGTTATACCACATGATCACATTTCCAATCAAAAAGAAGAGTAAAGATCATATGAAGAGAGTGTTTAGGGTGTAAAATGAGGATTAATCTTACCCATTAGATTGTAGGAATGAAGAGTTAGGATTAAAACACATGGAGTGACAAACTTGTAAATATAATCATTTTTTTAACTTTATATTTATTTTTTAATATTATTTTTTTAAATAATTTCCGAAATTATTTTTTCCCCAAATTTTTTTTTTGGGAAATTCCATTTGGTACCCCTAATTAAGGTTATTTCGGATGGTGTCCCACGTTTAAAAAGTTTCCTCTTGGTACCCTCGAATTTTCGGTAAAGTTCGCATCATATCCCTCCCCGTCAAATTCATAATTTTCCGTCAGTTTGGGGGAAAAAGCAATAAAAAGTCAAAAAAAGGAAAAGTAAGATGATTCAATGATTATTTTTTGCTGCTACTATATGCACTACGTTATTTGCCCTTTCGCACTACAAAACTCTACGCAGAAACCTGGCGTACGCCAGATTTCTGCGTAGAAGACCAAATTTCTCTACGCAGGTATCTGGCGTATGCCAGATACCTGCGTAGAGCTAGAATATAATTGTTGGAGATAGGGAGTTGGGTTTTTTTTTGAAATTTGCCTCCTACGCAAGGATCTGGCATACGCCAGATCCTGGCGCAGAAAAAAATAAAAAAAAATCCTGGACGCAACCAAGTGAACAATATATTTTTTTAAATCTGCGTTTGACTCTACTAATATACGTTATCAAGTAATCAAGGTTACATGGCAATAAATTTGTTTGTATCATGAGATTTCAATATACTTTTATTCATGTATATTTCTCCACCATATTGTTTGATATTATCTGTTTGTTATTATTATTCTCAAAAATCACATATAACTATGGTTATATCTTATAGTTATATCCAATTTGGTTATATCTTATGGTTATATTTCATAGTTATATACTATGGTTATATCCTATATTATATCATATAGTTATATACTATGGTTATATTATATAGTTATATATTATTATTATACCTTATAGTTATACCCAATTTGGTTATATACTATGGTTATATCATATATCTTATAGTTATATAGTTAACTATATGATATAACCAAATTGGATATAACTATAAGATATAATCATAGTATATAAGTTATATACTATAGTTATATACTATGATTATATCTTATAGTTATATACAATTTGGTTATATTCTATAGTTATATACTATGGTTATATCATCTATGTTATAGTTATATAACTATATGATATAACCAAATTGGATATAACTATAAAGATATAACCAAATTGGATATAACTATACTATATAATCATAGTATATAACTATATGATATAACCATTATAACTAGACCTGTCAACTGGGTCGGGTTTCGGTCATGTCGGGTTCGGGTCAAATCGGGTTCGGGTCGATCGGGTTGGTAAAACTTTTGGGTCGGGCGGGTTCGGGTTGACCCGGCGGATCGAACATGTCCTTTTTTATGATTTTTAACTTTAATAAAATAATTAAAATAATACAATTAATATTATATTATTATTTAATAAAGTATATTAAAATATTTAATATAAATGAAATAAATTATACAAAATAAAGGGGACCCACGAGCTCGAATTTGCGTTCGGGTCCTTTTTGACCCAGTGACGTTCGGGTCGGGTTCGGGTCCTTTCGGGTTGGGTCGGGTCAGGTTTTCGGGTTGGGTCGATTTTTGACAGGTCTAATTATAACTATATAATATAATATATGATATAACTATAATATATAACTATAGAATATAACCAAATTGGATATAACTATAAAATATAATATATGATATAGCCATAATATATAACTATAAGATATAATCATAGTATATAACTATATGATATAACCATAGTATATAACTATAGAATATAATATAATATATAACCAAAGTATATAACTATAGGATATAACGATATGATATAACCAAATTGTATATAACTATACGATATAACCATAGTATATAACTATAAGATATAACCAAATTGGATGTAACTATAGGATATAACCATAGTATATAACTAAAGGATATAACCATAGTATATAACTATAGGATATAACCATAAGATATAACCAAATTGGATATAACTATAAGATATAATCATAATATTAAATTATAGGATATAACGATATGATATAACCAAATTGGATATAACTATAAGATATAACCATAATATATAACTATAGGATATAACCATAAGATATAACCAAATTGGATATAACTATAAGATATAACCAAATTGGATATAACTATAAGATATAACCATAGTATATAACTATAGGATATAACCGAAAGATATAACCATAGTATATAACTATAAAATATAACCATAGTATATAACCAAAAGATATAACCAAATTGAATATAACTGAAGGATATAACCATAAAATATAACTATAAGATATAACCAAATTGGATATAACTAAAAGATATAATCATAATATATAATTATAGGATATAACGATATGATATAACCAAATTAAATATAACTATAAGATAAAACCATAGTATATAACTGTAGGATATAAGCATAAGATATAACCAAATTGGATATAACTATAAGATATAACCAAATTGGATATAACCATAGTATATAACTATAGGATATAACCATAAGATATAACCAAATTGGTTATAACTATAAGATATAACCATAGTATATAACTATAGGATATAACCATAGTATATAACCAAAAGATATAACCAAATTGGATATAACTGAAGGATATAACCATAATATATAACTATAGGATATAACTGAAGGATATAACTATAAGATATAACTATAGGATATAACCATAAGATATAACCAAATTGGATATAACTATAAGATATAACCAAATTGGATATAACTATAAGATATAACCATAGTATATAACTATAGGATATAACCATAAGATATAACCAAATTGGTTATAACTATAAGATATAACCATAATATATAACTATAGGATATAACCATATTATATAATCAAAAGATATAACCAAATTGGATATAACTGAAGGATATAACCATAATATATAACTATAAGATATAACCAAAAGATGTAACCAAATTGGATATAACTAAAAGATATAATCATAATATATAATTATAGGATATAACGATATGATATAACTTTAAGATATAACCATAGTATATAACTATAGGATATAACCATAAGATATAACCAAATTGGATATAACTATAAGATATAACCAAATTGGATATAACTATAAAATATAACCATAGTTATATGTGATTTTCGAGAATAATAATAACAAACAGTTAATATCAAACGAATTGGTGGAGAAACGTACATGAATATAAGTATATTGAAACCAAATTGGATATAACTATAAGAATATTGCGTAGAAGATATAACTATAAGATATAACCATAGTATAACTATAAGATATAACCAAATTGGATATAACTATAAGATATAATCATAGTATATAACTATATGATACAACCATAGTATATAACTTATATACTATGATTATATCTTATAGTTATATCCAATTTGGTTATATCCTTATAGTTATATCCTATGGTTATATCATATATCTTATAGTTATACAAGATATATGATATAACCATAGGATATAACTATAAGGATATAACCAAATTGGATATAACTATAAAATATAATATATGATATAGCCATAATATATAACTATAAGATATAATCATAGTATATAACTATGAAATATAACCATAAGATATAACCAAATTGGATATAACTATAAGATATAACCAAAGTTATATGTGATTTTCGAGAATAATAATAACAAACATATAATATCAAACAAATTGGTGGAGAAATATTAGACCTGTCAACTGGGTCGGGCGGGTCGGGTTCGGGTTCGGGTCATGTCGGGTTCGGGTCAAATCGGGTTCGAGTCGATCGCATTGATAAAATTTTCTGGTCGGGCGGGTTCGGGTTGACCCAGCGGGTCGAACATGCCCTTTTTTTATGATTATTATTATGATTCTTAACTTTAATAAAATAATTATAATAATATAATTAATATTATATTGTTATTTAATACAAGTATATTAAAATATTTAATATAAATGAAATAAAATATACAAAATAAAGGGGACCCGCGAGCTCAGATTTGCGTTCGGGTCGAGTCGGGTCGGGTTTGGGTTCGGGTCCTTCTTGACCCAGTGACATTCGGGTCGGGTTCGGGTTTGGGTCCTTTTGGGTCGGGTCGGGTTTTCGGGTTGGGTCGGTTTTTGACACGTCTAAGAAATATACATGAATAAAAGTATATTGAAATCTCATGATACAAACGAATTTATTGTCATGTAACCTTGATTACTTGATAACGTCTATTACTAGAGTCAAATGCAGATTTTAAAAAATATATTGTTCACTTGCTTGCGTCCAGATTTTTTTTTTCTGCGCCAGGATCTGGCATACGCCAGATCCTTACGTAGGAGGCAAATTTCAAAAAAAACAACAACTCCCTATCTCCAACAATTATATTCTAGCTCTACGCAGGTATCTGACGTACGCCAGATACCTGCGTAGAGAAATTTGGTCTTCTACGCAGAAATCTGGCGTACGCCAGGTTTTCGCGTAGAGTTTTGTAGTGCGAAAGGGCAAATAACGTAGTGCATATAGCGGAGGCGTTATTTTTTACAGCAAAAGGAAATTTCAATTCTTGACATCATGTGAGCCCTACTTCAGATTTCTCACAAGATTCCCAATTTTTGCAAGTTCGTTTCTTTTGTGATCACTCGTAGCTAGTCCATCCATCTAAAAGAAAACTTCCCTTGCATTTGTAAATTTAATTTTAGAAGCAAATTCGAAGCTGAAACATGACAATGCTCAAATCCTTAGAGGATAATAACTTAATCCCCGAATCTTTTAAGGGTAAAAGTAATTAAGAATGCAATTAATCAATTGAAACATGAAGAGATTGAGATTGAGAATGGGAGACATACAAGTTGGTTTGCACTAGTGGAAGCTAGTGCATCTGTAGAATCGAGTGTGTTAGTGCAAGGAACGGTAGAACTGTTCCTTGGGCAGCAGAAAATAGTAACAGAATGACAAAGTAACGAACTCAGTTCCTTAGAGAGGAAAACTTAATCAACCAACTAGTTGACTAAGAAAAACATGTACCTCTAGGTTTCCCTAGTAGGATTTCGAATGTCTACTTGTGTTATTAATCCCGGAATTACAAACAAGCAAGTCTTATCTCAATCTAGTTTACTCCTAAATATCTAGACTTCTAGATGTAACGTTCCTAACAACACCTAAGACAATCAAAACCCTAACAAGTACTCAACTCACCAAAAGTCTCGTCCTTGTAAGTGTTCTTCTTCTTCCGAATGCTCTGCTCACTGAAAATGCTCTGTGTTCCGTGTATCAAATGAAGTTGGCAACTCTCTAATATATAGTCTAGGTATTTTCTCTGATTTACCCTAATTTTACTTAAGGAAATAAGATAAAATAATCCTATACAATCTTTTCTAATATATTCTAACCACAATATCTCCAACGAGATCTTTTCCTTGAGGCCCAAGTTGCTTCTCCAAAGTCTGTTTCCATAAACAGAGATTCGGCAGGCGCTAGGGTTTACAACGCGCGTCCTTCGTTCCTTGCGTTGTTCCCTTTTCTATTCTGATCACCAACACGCGTCTCTTCTTTTCTCTCATTCCAGCGTGTTGTTTTGTCATTGTTGGCTTCTCTGTTCCTTGTCTTCTCTGTTTTGACTCTTCACTGGTTTTCATCGTTCCTTTGATTCAATCGTTTCCTGAAACTCATAGTCACACTAAAAAACCATCAAATGCATTTGAGTTTATCATCATAAAAACTAGAGGGAACATCAATGTTCCAACAATTTCCCCATTTTTGGTGATGACAAACTCCTTCAAAATGTGCACGTTCAAAACAGACAAGTAAGAAGTCAAATTCACATCTAATCACACAAATACTATGTTCAGAATATTGACATTGTTTCCCCTCAGAAAGTTCATCGAGAATTTACCTTCAAGCAGCATTGTCGTTCCCCTTAGCACTAGCTTTTGTTATCAACTCTTCCTTGGGTTTCACATTTTCCATACTTCCCCCTTTTGGCATCATTAAAAGATCACAGAAGACACAAAGACTTGACACACATGCAAGTCATAAACAAAATATTTCATTCATAATGCAGGGCGAAGTACAAAGCAAAGGGACATAGACAACTAATATCAAAAGATGAGGAACAGTCACACAAAAGACATAGCAACATATAAAAACAAGGACAGAAGATCAGACGGGCTAGGAGGGAAATGGAGAGCACTCAGATCTCATGGTCTTCAACAGAGTCTTCAGCTTTGCTCAGAAAGTGATCTAAGAGCAATGTCATTGTGGTGTCAAAAAAAGGAAAAGTAAGATGATTCAATGATTATTTTTTGTTGCTACTATATGCACTACGTTATTTGCCCTTTCGCACTACAAAACTCTACGCAGAAACCTGGCGTACGCCAGATTTCTGCGTAGAAGACCAAATTTCTCTACGCAGGTATCTGGCGTATGCCAGATACCTGCGTAGAGCTAGAATATAATTGTTGGAGATAGGGAGTTGGGTTTTTTTTTGAAATTTGCCTCCTACGCAAGGATCTGGCATACGCCAGATCCTGGCGCAGAAAAAAATAAAAAAAAATCCTGGACGCAACCAAGTGAACAATATATTTTTTTAAATCTGCGTTTGACTCTACTAATATACGTTATCAAGTAATCAAGGTTACATGGCAATAAATTCGTTTGTATCATGAGATTTCAATATACTTTTATTCATGTATATTTCTCCACCATATTGTTTGATATTATCTGTTTGTTATTATTATTCTCAAAAATCACATATAACTATGGTTATATCTTATACTTATATCCAATTTGGTTATATCTTATGGTTATATTTCATAGTTATATACTATGGTTATATCCTATATTATATCATATAGTTATATACTATGGTTATATTATATAGTTATATATTATTATTATACCTTATAGTTATACCCAATTTGGTTATATACTATGGTTATATCATATATCTTATAGTTATATAGTTAACTATATGATATAACCAAATTGGATATAACTATAAGATATAATCATAGTATATAAGTTATATACTATAGTTATATACTATGATTATATCTTATAGTTATATACAATTTGGTTATATTCTATAGTTATATACTATGGTTATATCATCTATGTTATAGTTATATAACTATATGATATAACCAAATTGGATATAACTATAAAGATATAATCAAATTGGATATAACTATACTATATAATCATAGTATATAACTATATGATATAACCATTATAACTAGACCTGTCAACTGGGTCGGGTTTCGGTCATGTCGGGTTCGGGTCAAATCGGGTTCGGGTCGATCGGGTTGGTAAAACTTTTGGGTCGGGCGGGTTCGGGTTGACCCGGCGGATCGAACATGTCCTTTTTTATGATTTTTAACTTTAATAAAATAATTAAAATAATACAATTAATATTATATTATTATTTAATAAAGTATATTAAAATATTTAATATAAATGAAATAAATTATACAAAATAAAGGGGACCCACGAGCTCGAATTTGCGTTCGGGTCCTTTTTGACCCAGTGACGTTCGGGTCGGGTTCGGGTCCTTTCGGGTTGGGTCGGGTCAGGTTTTCGGGTTGGGTCGATTTTTGACAGGTCTAATTATAACTATATAATATAATATATGATATAACTATAATATATAACTATAGAATATAACCAAATTGGATATAACTATAAAATATAATATATGATATAGCCATAATATATAACTATAAGATATAATCATAGTATATAACTATATGATATAACCATAGTATATAACTATAGAATATAATATAATATATAACCAAAGTATATAACTATAGGATATAACGATATGATATAACCAAATTGTATATAACTATACGATATAACCATAGTATATAACTATAAGATATAACCAAATTGGATGTAACTATAGGATATAACCATAGTATATAACTAAAGGATATAACCATAGTATATAACTATAGGATATAACCATAAGATATAACCAAATTGGATATAACTATAAGATATAATCATAATATTAAATTATAGGATATAACGATATGATATAACCAAATTGGATATAACTATAAGATATAACCATAATATATAACTATAGGATATAACCATAAGATATAACCAAATTGGATATAACTATAAGATATAACCAAATTGGATATAACTATAAGATATAACCATAGTATATAACTATAGGATATAACCGAAAGATATAACCATAGTATATAACTATAAAATATAACCATAGTATATAACCAAAAGATATAACCAAATTGAATATAACTGAAGGATATAACCATAAAATATAACTATAAGATATAACCAAATTGGATATAACTAAAAGATATAATCATAATATATAATTATAGGATATAACGATATGATATAACCAAATTAAATATAACTATAAGATAAAACCATAGTATATAACTGTAGGATATAAGCATAAGATATAACCAAATTGGATATAACTATAAGATATAACCAAATTGGATATAACCATAGTATATAACTATAGGATATAACCATAAGATATAACCAAATTGGTTATAACTATAAGATATAACCATAGTATATAACTATAGGATATAACCATAGTATATAACCAAAAGATATAACCAAATTGGATATAACTGAAGGATATAACCATAATATATAACTATAGGATATAACTGAAGGATATAACTATAAGATATAACTATAGGATATAACCATAAGATATAACCAAATTGGATATAACTATAAGATATAACCAAATTGGATATAACTATAAGATATAACCATAGTATATAACTATAGGATATAACCATAAGATATAACCAAATTGGTTATAACTATAAGATATAACCATAATATATAACTATAGGATATAACCATATTATATAATCAAAAGATATAACCAAATTGGATATAACTGAAGGATATAACCATAATATATAACTATAAGATATAACCAAAAGATGTAACCAAATTGGATATAACTAAAAGATATAATCATAATATATAATTATAGGATATAACGATATGATATAACTTTAAGATATAACCATAGTATATAACTATAGGATATAACCATAAGATATAACCAAATTGGATATAACTATAAGATATAACCAAATTGGATATAACTATAAAATATAACCATAGTTATATGTGATTTTCGAGAATAATAATAACAAACAGTTAATATCAAACGAATTGGTGGAGAAACGTACATGAATATAAGTATATTGAAACCAAATTGGATATAACTATAAGAATATTGCGTAGAAGATATAACTATAAGATATAACCATAGTATAACTATAAGATATAACCAAATTGGATATAACTATAAGATATAATCATAGTATATAACTATATGATACAACCATAGTATATAACTTATATACTATGATTATATCTTATAGTTATATCCAATTTGGTTATATCCTTATAGTTATATCCTATGGTTATATCATATATCTTATAGTTATACAAGATATATGATATAACCATAGGATATAACTATAAGGATATAACCAAATTGGATATAACTATAAAATATAATATATGATATAGCCATAATATATAACTATAAGATATAATCATAGTATATAACTATGAAATATAACCATAAGATATAACCAAATTGGATATAACTATAAGATATAACCAAAGTTATATGTGATTTTCGAGAATAATAATAACAAACATATAATATCAAACAAATTGGTGGAGAAATATTAGACCTGTCAACTGGGTCGGGCGGGTCGGGTTCGGGTTCGGGTCATGTCGGGTTCGGGTCAAATCGGGTTCGAGTCGATCGCATTGATAAAATTTTCTAGTCGGGCGGGTTCGGGTTGACCCAGCGGGTCGAACATGCCCTTTTTTTATGATTATTATTATGATTCTTAACTTTAATAAAATAATTATAATAATATAATTAATATTATATTGTTATTTAATACAAGTATATTAAAATATTTAATATAAATGAAATAAAATATACAAAATAAAGGGGACCCGCGAGCTCAGATTTGCGTTCGGGTCGAGTCGGGTCGGGTTTGGGTTCGGGTCCTTCGGGTTCGGGTCCTTCTTGACCCAGTGACATTCGGGTCGGGTTCGGGTTTGGGTCCTTTTGGGTCGGGTCGGGTTTTCGGGTTGGGTCGGTTTTTGACACGTCTAAGAAATATACATGAATAAAAGTATATTGAAATCTCATGATACAAACGAATTTATTGTCATGTAACCTTGATTACTTGATAACGTCTATTACTAGAGTCAAATGCAGATTTTAAAAAATATATTGTTCACTTGCTTGCGTCCAGATTTTTTTTTTCTGCGCCAGGATCTGGCATACGCCAGATCCTTACGTAGGAGGCAAATTTCAAAAAAAACAACAACTCCCTATCTCCAACAATTATATTCTAGCTCTACGCAGGTATCTGACGTACGCCAGATACCTGCGTAGAGAAATTTGGTCTTCTACGCAGAAATCTGGCGTACGCCAGGTTTTCGCGTAGAGTTTTGTAGTGCGAAAGGGCAAATAACGTAGTGCATATAGCGGAGGCGTTATTTTTTACAGCAAAAGGAAATTTCAATTCTTGACATCATGTGAGCCCTACTTCAGATTTCTCACAAGATTCCCAATTTTTGCAAGTTCGTTTCTTTTGTGATCACTCGTAGCTAGTCCATCCATCTAAAAGAAAACTTCCCTTGCATTTGTAAATTTAATTTTAGAAGCAAATTCGAAGCTGAAACATGACAATGCTCAAATCCTTAGAGGATAATAACTTAATCCCCGAATCTTTTAAGGGTAAAAGTAATTAAGAATGCAATTAATCAATTGAAACATGAAGAGATTGAGATTGAGAATGGGAGACATACAAGTTGGTTTGCACTAGTGGAAGCTAGTGCATCTATAGAATCGAGTGTGTTAGTGCAAGGAACGGTAGAACTGTTCCTTGGGCAGCAGAAAATAGTAACAGAATGACAAAGTAACGAACTCAGTTCCTTAGAGAGGAAAACTTAATCAACCAACTAGTTGACTAAGAAAAACATGTACCTCTAGGTTTCCCTAGTAGGATTTCGAATGTCTACTTGTGTTATTAATCCCGGAATTACAAACAAGCAAGTCTTATCTCAATCTAGTTTACTCCTAAATATCTAGACTTCTAGATGTAACGTTCCTAACAACACCTAAGACAATCAAAACCCTAACAAGTACTCAACTCACCAAAAGTCTCGTCCTTGTAAGTGTTCTTCTTCTTCCGAATGCTCTGCTCACTGAAAATGCTCTGTGTTCCGTGTATCAAATGAAGTTGGCAACTCTCTAATATATAGTCTAGGTATTTTCTCTGATTTACCCTAATTTTACTTAAGGAAATAAGATAAAATAATCCTATACAATCTTTTCTAATATATTCTAACCACAATATCTCCAACGAGATCTTTTCCTTGAGGCCCAAGTTGCTTCTCCAAAGTCTGTTTCCATAAACAGAGATTCGGCAGGCGCTAGGGTTTACAACGCGCGTCCTTCATTCCTTGCGTTGTTCCCTTTTCTATTCTGATCACCAACACGCGTCTCTTCTTTTCTCTCATTCCAGCGTGTTGTTTTGTCATTGTTGGCTTCTCTGTTCCTTGTCTTCTCTGTTTTGACTCTTCACTGGTTTTCATCGTTCCTTTGATTCAATCGTTTCCTGAAACTCATAGTCACACTAAAAAACCATCAAATGCATTTGAGTTTATCATCATAAAAACTAGAGGGAACATCAATGTTCCAACAATTTCCCCATTTTTGGTGATGACAAACTCCTTCAAAATGTGCACGTTCAAAACAGACAAGTAAGAAGTCAAATTCACATCTAATCACACAAATACTATGTTCAGAATATTGACATTGTTTCCCCTCAGAAAGTTCATCGAGAATTTACCTTCAAGCAGCATTGTCGTTCCCCTTAGCACTAGCTTTTGTTATCAACTCTTCCTTGGGTTTCACATTTTCCATACTTCCCCCTTTTGGCATCATTAAAAGATCACAGAAGACACAAAGACTTGACATACATGCAAGTCATAAACAAAATATTTCATTCATAATGCAGGGCGAAGTACAAAGCAAAGGGACATAGACAACTAATATCAAAAGATGAGGAACAGTCACACAAAAGACATAGCAACATATAAAAACAAGGACAGAAGATCAGACGGGCTAGGAGGGAAATGGAGAGCACTCAGATCTCATGGTCTTCAACAGAGTCTTCAGCTTTGCTCAGAAAGTGATCTAAGAGCAATGTCATTGTGGTGTTCAACTGCTTGAGCTCAGCAAGAATCTGGTGTTGAACTGAGCTCCCCTTTGATGTTGCTTCACCAACTGCTTTCTTTGCAGTCGCAGTGCCCGTTCCCTTGGAATCACCCTTAAACTTCATCTTCTCCACAACGGCAGAATCCAACTCACTCCCAGAGACACTTCATTTTCTTCAAGATAAGCTTCATCTCGAAGCAACAACATCTTCACCAGGCCTGGATAGGCTAAAGAGTGGGACTTGGCTTTGCATCGATCCATATGACACAGAATAACACGGGGAAGATCAATTCTCTCCCTTCTCAGAAACCGATCAAGAAAAAGCAAGTCACACAAGGTGATGGTGTTGCGTCGCTCCTGACGGTACCACAGCTCTGGAGATGATGTGGAAGGCGATGCGCTGAGCCAGAGTCAGCCTTTCAGTGTGGAGTTCGCCTTCAGTGGAACCAAACAACCGTTCTATACAGGCCAGTTTCTCATCGTTGATCTCACTCAAGGGAACCTCAAAGAATCCACCCAACAACAGTCGTCGTTCCCCCTGAGACCAAGAGTGCTTGCGAGGCTTGTCTGGATATTTCAATGTTGGGTTCACACAAAATATAGTATATCCAAACATGTGGTAAGGAGAAAAACAACTCAGATAATTATTCCCAGTAAAGGTTTAGCAAAAAGGGATCATAGGGAACGTTTACCTGAATCGTGGCTAAGGTAGGCAGTACAACCAATTATCATGTGGGCTTGTAATGAGGGTTCAATTCATCAAATTGGTTGTTTTGGGTCTTTAAGTAAGATGTTAGCATGCAATCAAGTAATTCAACACAAATCAAAAGACAAAGTATCTAGACCCTAAGACAAGGCAATTCGAACACACAAAAATCATGAAAATTTATGTCATGAGAAGCCAGTAAACAAGGAACTTCATGAAATCTATGAAACAAGTTAGCCAAGCATTGAGGTAATAATGGGTGTAAAGGTCCTCAATTCAGAGAGATCATGCCAAGGAGTAATCGAAGATACTCGAATGGACCTTTGTCTAGTGCTTTGGTGAAGATGTTTGCCACTTGATTTTCAGTCCTGCAATGTTCCATTCTGATAAAGCCCATGTCAACATTATCACGTAGGAAATGATGACGAATGTCAATATGCTTAGTACGTGAATGATGAACTGGATTTTTAGAGATGTTGATGGCACTAGTATTGTCACACATAATTGGAACGGTGCCAAGAGACATACCATAGTCTTCCAGTTGTTGTTTAAGCCACAATACCTGAGCACAACAACTTGCTGCGGCGACGTATTCAACTTCTGCAGTGGAGAGGGCCACAGAGTTTTGCTTCTTGGAACCCCATGAAACGAGACAGGGCCCAAGGAACTGTGTCGTTCCAGAAGTGCTTTTGCGATCTACTACGTGCCCAACAAAGTCGGCGTCTGTGAATCCAACAAGGTTGAAATCACAGTTCTTGGGATACCATAGACAGAGATGGTCCATTCCTTTGAGGTATCGAAAGATTCGCTTAACTTCCTTCAAGTGTGAGTCCTTTGGATTAGCCTGAAATCTAGCACAGAGACACACACTAAACAAAATATATGGCCGACTGGCCGTGAGATAGAGGAGAGAACCAATCATGCCTCTATACATGGTAGGATCAACGTCTGTTCCATTAAGATCTTCATCCAAGCGAGTGTTAGGAGAAATAGGAGTAACGATAGGTTTGGCAGTATCCATACCATACTTCTTCAACAACTCCTTGATGTACTTTTGTTGGTGTATTTTTGTTCCTTCCTTAGTCTGAGTAACTTGTAATCCGAGGAAAAAAGATAATTCCCCAATCATGCTCATCTCAAACTCACTACTCATAAGATTTTTGAACTTTTCTACAAGAGCAGGGTTAGTGGAACCAAAAATAATATCATCAACATAGACTTGAACCACCAGAATCTTACCTTCTTGTTCCAAAAGGAACAGGGTTTTGTCAATCGTTCCTCGATGATATCCGTTGGAGAGAAGGAACTGTGCAAGTCTATCATACCAAGCACGAGGTGCTTGCTTAAGACCATACAGTGCCTTATCCAAAGCATATACATGCGAGGGAGAATTGGCATCTTCAAAGCCAGGGGGTTGCTTCACATATACCTCTTCTTGAAGCTATCCATTTAGGAACGCAGTCTTGACATCCATTTGGTATAAAGTGAAACCTTTATGAGCGGCATAGGCTATAAGAAGACGAATAACTTCAATGTGAGCCACTGGAGCATACGTCTCATCATAGTCAATCCCCTCTTGTTGATTGTAACCTTAAGCAACCAGCCTTGCTTTGTTCCTTGTGACTACCCCAGAGTCATCAAGCTTGTTCCTATACACCCATCGAGTCCCAATGGCATGTTTGTTGCGAGGCGAAGGAACGAGCCTCCAGACTTTGTTCCTCTCAAATTGATGTAGCTCCTCTTGCATAGCTACGATCCAGTCCGGTTCCTTCAATGCTTCCTTGATATTCTTGGGTTCTACAAGAGAGATGAACGCATGGAAAGCACAAAACATATTCAGTTTAGAACGCAAACCTCTTTCACCAAAAGGTGTGACCAGATTATGAGTGGGGTGAGCCTTTTGAATTCGAACACTCTTTGATACGAGTAATGAAGGGTCATCAGGTTGTATCTCAGAGTCGTCCGTTGAAGATGGATGAAACTGGGCATCTTCAAATTTGTCTGTTCCATCGTCATCGCTTTGAGAATCAACAATAATAATATCACCAAAAGTTCCAGTTGGAACAGTGATAGAGGATTCTGTATTAGGTGGGGGCATGATTGTTGAATCAGCATTGGATGAAGAGGGAACATTTGCATCTTGTGCAGAATCACTTGATGTATCCTCCTTGGAAGAGGCGTCGGGACTAGAAGAGTCTGGAGAGGATGGAGACTCATTAGCAGTATTAGAAGGACCGTTCCCACGACCTACATTAGGTCGTGAAGAAGGACCGATGTCTTCATCATCAGAATCTTCACGTTGCATTCTTGGATAACCTTCCTCTGGGGACATTGCTTCGAACTCGCCATTGGAACCTTTTGAGTTCTCATCGAAGAAGACATGAATGCTTTCCTCAATTTTGCGAAGCCTCTTGTTGTATACTCTATAGGCCTTGCTTGCCTTTGCATATCCCAAGAAAATTCCTTCATCACTTCATGGGTCAAACTTCCCTAAGTTATCCTTCCCATTATTGTGAATGTAACACCTGCATCCAAAAGCACACAAGTGGGAAATATTGGGCTTGCGATCCCTTATTAGTTCATAGGCAGTTTTATTCAATAAGGGACGGATCATGGCACGATTGAGAATATAACATGCAGTGTTAATCGCTTCTGCCCAGAAGATTCTTGGAAGGTTGCTTGCAATGAGGAGAGTTCTTGCCATATCTTCCAGAGTCCTGTTCTTCCGTTCCACAACCCCATTCTGTTGTGGTGTCCTAGGTGCGGAGAAGTCATGAGACACACCATGTTCCTCGCAGAAGTTGAAGAACATGGAGTTCTCAAACTTCGTTCCATGGTCAGACCTTATAGCCTTCAGCTTCTTTCCTAAGCTTGTTTCCACCTTCTTGATAAATGCCTCGAACTCAGAGAAGACTTCATCCTTCGAAGACAGAAAAATTGTCCAAGTGAATCTAGAATAATCATCGACAATTACGAAAACATACATGTTCCCACCGTGACTTCTTAACCTCATGGGACCACAGAGATCCATATGAATCAGTTCCATAGGATGAGAGGTTGCTACATCTGGTTTAACCTTGAAAGAGGAACGGGTTTGTTTCCCTTTTACACAAGCATCACAGACACCGTGGAATTCTGATTGAACATGGGGAAGACCACGAACAAGTTCCTTGGTATACAACTTGTGGATGAGTCGAAGATTTGCATGTCCAAGCCTTCTATGCCACAGTTCCGTCTCATCAGCTATAGACGCAAAACATAGAACCTCCTTTGGCTTGAAATTTTTGTCCACAATGTACACATCCTTGAATCTGACTCCTCTCAAAATTATGTTCTTGGTTTCACGATCTTTGACGTAGCATTCTTGTGAAGTGAAGACCGTCTTGTTGTTCCCTTGGTCGCAAAGTTGTGCAACACTCAACAAACTAAAACCAAGTTCATGAACTAAACTGACCTCTTTTACCGTGATACTGGAGTTTAGTTTTGTTTCGCCTGTTCCAATTATTTCTCTGCATCTCTTGTCTCCAAGAGCAACACTCCCTCTTGAGTGTTTGTGAAGTGAGGTGAGTTGATCTTCCTTTCCGGTCATGTGGCATGAACAAGCACTGTCAATGTACCACCTCTCGTTCCCCCTCACTTCAACCTGCACAGAAAAAGTTAAGGTTTGGTGACCCAGGCAAGCTTAGCCTTACCTGGTCGAGACACATAATGCAATTGTTCCCTAGGAATAGTTCTAACATTAACAACAGTTTTCTTCCTAGATCTAGCATGATTATGATTATGCACATGTGACTCATCATAGAAGTCATTCAAGTTCACATTGTTACTCCTACTGTTCCTTCTCTTTGTGTGCTCTTCAGAGAACTTCCTTGTCTTTTCACAATCTCTCCGCACATGTCTGTTGTCCCCACAATACCAACACAGCTTGAATTGTTCCATTTGAACATACTTTCTGTTAGGAACAACACTCTTGCGTTGTTTTGCACGTTCAGGACACGGAATGTTGAATTGCGTCCCTTGAGACTGCTTGAGAAAAATCTTGTGGGCAGGTTGTCCAGTGTACCATGACTGAGTTTCATCCAGACCACTCTCAAGGACTTTGATGCGTTCCTCAAGATTGTGATTCTTCTCTCTAGCATCTTGAAGTTCCCTATCTCTTGCTTCACGTAGTTCCAGTATAGATGGATCATCTTCCTTTTGTTTGGAACCTGTATAACCGATGCCATACCTTGCTTCGACGAACTTAACGCTGTCAGTTTCAGCTTTCTGTTCCATTAGCACAGAATGAATCTTGTGAACATAGGCTCTCATCTCAGACAGATGTTCCTCGAGCTTAGTTGGTCCAACTATACTCTTTGCATCAGTATTGTTAAAGACTTCATTCATAAGCAAAGAGACTTTTTCATTTCTTAACCTCTGAAGTTCCTCATGATTAGCATCACATGAAGAACAAGGAAGAGTTGAGCTACTAGCAGTTTTAGAAAGATTTTCTTTTAGACTACTATACTCATCTTCAGAGTTAGCAAGTTCCTCTTGTGTTTTCAAATTCTCAGTGTACACTTCTCTTATGAGGGCAATCAATGATTTCTTATCATAATTCACAAGAGATTTCAAGAATGTTTCAGAATTTACCTCGAGTTCCTCAGAAGAGTCTTTGATGGCCATTGCACACATCTTGCCACTCCAGGCTTCAGGGTCTTCACCATCTGAGTCATCCTCATTGCCCCACACAGCAACGAAAGCTTTCTTCTCATCGTTCCCAGAAGGTTTGCTTGGTTTCTTGGGCTTTGGGCATGAACTAAAGTAGTGACCCTTTTCATTGCAGTTGTAGCATGTGATGTCCTTGATGTCACGAGTCTCACCGATCCTACCTCTACTGTTTCTTCCTTTGTTGTAGCGGGAACGCATGACTTTAGTTAGCAGCACCACCTCAGGATCATCGGAGCCATCATTGTCATCGAGGTCGTTCTCAATCCTGCCAACAGCCTTTCCAACCATCAAAGCGATTCCCTTTTCTTTGTTTCTTGCAGCCTTCTCTTCATTGTCATACTTTTGGATTTTGCTAAAGACCTCATGGAACGTCAGTTTGACAGTGTTGGGATTCTCCTTTAGAATGGCCTTGGTCATCGTATGACGATGAGGAAGCCCATCAATGATAATAAGGATTTTCTCGTCAGGGAGGATTTCTTCATCAGTGACTGAGTGAGCAGTCAAGTTTGCAGTGATTTTCTCAAACCTAGCTTGGTAGGAGCTCACATCTTCCTTGTCTTCCATTTTGAAATTGTAGAAATCCTTCTTGGCAGTGAAACGATCAATCTCACGAAGGTCCTTACTTCCCATGTACATTTGTTCCAAGGCGAGCCACTTAGCATTGGCAGATTCACAAGACTGAAGCTTTTGCACAACTTGCTGGTTAAGAGCATTGTTAATGAGCATGGTTGCTTTGCAGTTTTTCTCCATGATTTGGAGATCGTCTTGATCCCATTTCTTCAGTTTCTTCTTCTTCTCAAGATCAACAATATCGATATCTCCAAGAGAGATCACCAACCAGCATTGGTAATCATTGCTTTGCACCCACTTGATGAAGAGTGTCTTCCAATGTTGATATTGGCCAACGAGCAAGAGAAGAGGCCTTGAAGAGTTAAAACCAACTTCGACAGTGCTAGGAGCCATCGTTACCTGAAAATCTGTAAGTAACACACAATCTAGAATAAACCTGCTCTGATACCAATTGTAAAATCGAGTGTGTTAGTGCAAGGAACGGTAGAACTATTCCTTGGGCAACGGAAAATAGTAACAGAATGACAAATTAACGAACTCAGTTCCTTAGAGAGGAAAACTTAATCAACCAACTAGTTGACTAAGAAAAACCTGTACCTCTAGGTTTCCCTAGTAGGATTTCGAATGTCTACTTGTGTTATTAATCCCGGAATTATAAACAAGCAAGTCTTATCTCAATCTAGTTTACTCCTAGATATCTAGACTTCTAGATGTAACGTTCCTAACAACACCTAAGACAATCAAAACCCTAACAAGTACTCAACTCACCAAAAGTCTCGTCCTTGTAAGTGTTCTTCTTCTTCCGAATGCTCTGCTCACTGAAAATGCTCTGTGTTCCGTGTATCAAATGAAGTTGGCAACTCTCTAATATATAGTCTAGGTATTTTCTCTGATTTACCCTAATTTTACTTAAGGAAATAAGATAAAATAATCCTATACAATCTTTTCTAATATATTCTAACCACAATATCTCCAACGAGATCTTTTCCTTGAGGCCCGAGTTGCTTCTCCAAAGTCTGTTTTCATAAACAGAGATTCGGCAGGCGCTAGGGTTTACAGCGCGCGTCCTTCGTTCCTTGCGATGTTCCCTTTTCTATTCTGATCACCAACACGCGTCTCTTCTTTTCTCTCATTCCAGCGTGTTGTTTTGTCATTGTTGGCTTCTCTGTTCCTTGTCTTCTCTGTTTTGACTCTTCACTGGTTTTCATCGTTCCTTTGATTCAATCGTTTCCTGAAACTCATAGTCAGACTAAAAAACCATCAAATGCATTTGAGTTTATCATCACCAAAACTAGAGGGGAACATCAATGTTCCAACAGCATCAGGTCAGACAAAAATGGGGTCATTGAAATTGGGTTTGTGTTGTTTAGTCTTGCGGGTTGAAGGTGAGTATGTAGAGGCTTTTGCATCCATTTTTCGTTCTTTTCTTTTGGTGTATCGGTTGTGCTTAGAATTCTACTCCTCAACACTCCGACGTCAGGAATCCCTCCGTCGTCTCCGACCTTGCCCATGCCCGTCCCCGGAGTCTCGCCTTACTTCTCTCTTTGTTGCTCTCCTTCAGATGCATTTTTACAGAAGGTAAAGTTGAAGCTTGCATTTAGCTTTTTCCTTTTTTTTCCTTTTTTTTTTCTTTTTTCTTTTTGCCTTAAAAAGGAGGGAAATTACGAATTTAACGGGGAGGGGTACGGTGTGAACTTTACCAAAAACTTAGGGGTACCAAGAGAAAATTGTTTAAACGTAGGACACCATCCGAAATAACCTTAATCATAGGGGTATCAAACGGAATTTCCCTTTATTTTTTCATGAACATTTTCCTGAAAAAATTAGTACCATGCACTTTAGCATTTTAATCATGCACTTTAACATACTATTCATGCACTTTAATATATTTACATACATACTTAATTTTAGATTACTAAACATGTACTTTAATATACTTACACATGCATGCACTTAACTTGGAATAATGAGCATCCACTTTAACATAATTACATATGCAATTTTTTACATATTAAGTATGCACTTATTAAACATGATAAATATGCATTGTAACAATCATATGCACTTTTAATACAATAAACATACACTAGTTAAAATGTGTATTTTTAATATACATGTTAAACATGTACATTTACATATTACAACATGCACTTAATCATATTAAAGATGCATTCTATGTGAGCATTAAAAATGTGCTTATATATGCACTTTGAATTCATTATAGATGCACTTTTGGTGCTTAATTATGTACTTGATATATAATGTAATTAAATAAAATATTTTTTGAAAAAAATACGAAAAAAATTTGAATTTTTTTTAAAATTAATTTTTGAGAAAAAAATAATAATTTTTGAAAAAATATTCATTTCGAAAAAAATATTTTTTAATAAAAAATATTATAAATATAATAATATTTACAATTTTATCACTTCAATCTTATTTATCCATCTCTTAGATCTTATAACCCTAATTATTCCTCATTTTACACCCTAAGATCTGTCATTATGGACTTGAACCCTACTCTCAAAAAAAATTCACTACAACAAAATTAAAATTATAAAATAAAGATTTTGTTGTTATAGAAAACGATAGAAGAAATTACAGAATTTTCGCGTGATATCCCTGAATTTTTGCAATTTTCACGAAATACCCAAAGATTTAAAGTATTTCGCGTGGTACCCCTGAGATTTTGAAAATTTTTGCCAAATGCCCTTAACGTTAGAAGCTGTTAAATTTTATCAAATTCATTCGTTAACTTTAAAAAAAAAAAGCAAAAAAACCACCAATTTCTTCAAATTCAAACGTTAGAAGCTGTTAAATTTTGAGAACTTGTGTGTTACTGTTTTCCTCCTCATTCACTCCCTTTCTCCAGCTTCTCAGATCCCAATTTCTTCTATGCAGGTTGCTCTACTCCTTCTACTTCCCAATTCCTTTCTCAAAACCACTAATTCCAGGAACCGAACCCGACTCTGGCTCGGCACCTTCGACACCGCCGAGGAATGCCCTGGCCTATGACATCGCCGCCTACAAGCTCGCCACCTTTTTACTTTCAATTGCATACAGCTTCCAATTGCATATATGGGAGGTCATCGCAGAGACATCACAAAACTGCAAGTATTTAGGGTTTTACTAAAGCCCGACATTAGGGTTTTACTAAAGCCCTACATTAGATCAATTTTGGTCGTGAGGGTTTGGCCGGCGAGGGTACGACCACCGCTTGTTGGGGTTTCTGCTGTTCGGGTTGGACGATTTGCCCGTTCGGTTTTTGTAATTGAATGGCGATTTGCTGTTGTGCAGTTTGTTCTTGCCGGAGGTGTTGCGGCGGTGGTTGCTGCGACTGCTGCTGATGGCGGTGGATTTGATCGTTGTGGTGGCCGACGGCGGCGACGTCGATGGGCATTTCTGATCCAGCCTCCTGGGGAGGCTTTCCTTTCATTCTTCTTATGTGTGCTTTGCTATAACAACAACCCATTGTATGTGATTTATTTGTCTCTGTTTTAGAGATCTAAAATAAAGATCATAAAAAATTTGAGGTTTCAACAATCCAATTAACGACTGAATTTGGTAAAATTTAACACCTTCTAACGTCAAGGGCATTTGATAAAAAATTTCAAAACTTTAGGGGTATTACGCGAAATACTTCAAACCTTTGGACATCTCGCAAAAGTTGCAAAAATTCAGGGATACCACGCGAAAATTCCGAAGAAATTACCAGGCTCTAATATCCTTGCCCGGTGAAACACTGTAGCACCCACACATTACACATATATAGCAGTATAACACTTCCAAACACTAGCAAATTATTTGCACTGCTCAGAGTGGGGGGAATAGAGAAGAGAAGAATCATCAGAATTCATAATTATTCAGAATTCAGAAGGGTTAAAAAGTGAAGTGAAAAAAAGTGAAATTGATGTAAAAGGACATGAAATCCCTGTAAGCTGCACTATTTGTACAGTATCCGATGAGCTTGATATGAAGCTAATAATTCAAGGGTGATGGGTCATTTCACTTCACTCAAAAGGGGCAAATTCTATAGTTCCTAAATGTGCATCCAAAACAAGTGTTTTTGTGGAGGAGAACATACTAAAAATGTGTGCATATATATGTGTATCTGGCTAGCTATTTTAGTGGGGTGGAGCAAGCAAATTAAGAAAGACCATGGGAAGAAGGAAGAAGTTCACAAATTGGGCGCCCAAGAGTAGGGTTTTGAAGGAGAAGAGATCAAGATTCTACATTTTTCAAAAGTGTGTGTTCATGCTTATTTGTTGGAAGGACTAATGCAGAATTTTGGTAAGGGATTCTAGTACTGTTTCTTGTTTGTTTTCAAATGTAAGACCTAGTTAGTTATTAAATTTAATTTGTTGGTTAATTAGCTTTTTCTCCCTTCCTTAAGTGGAGCAAAGAGTTTTGTTGGAAGTGGAACAATTGTGGTCTTCATGTAGTGTATTCTCATAAATCATAATATGAGTTATTGAATAATTTATAAGATCAGCTATGCCACTTGTTGCCTTTTTTTGTATGATATTATAGCTTTTCAGGCGTTTTATCTAGTTTGTTTCATTACAATTAGAAGTACTTTAGCCTAAAAAGTGTAGCAAAATACACTTTGGGTCCGAAAAGTGAAAACAAAGTAATAATAATGATCTCCTGGTGGAGCATTTAGTTCTATAGAAATCAATAAAGCTTTGATAGAACAAATGATAATGTTGAACCCATTAAGGATGTACTAAATTACATTAAGAAACTAATGGAGAACTGACATAAAACGAAAAACTGGAACCCTGACTGTCTAACAGAAGACAATAAAAAAACTCATAAAACAAACATTATAAGACGACCAATAAAGAAATAAAAAAAAAACCTCCGGATAACATTATTAAAATCAACACAGATGGATCCACCAAAACCAATGGTGAATCTAGTTTTGGTTACATTTTCATAAACAACACGGGAAAACCATTTTTCCTCTATGGGGATAAATGTGGTATTTCAACCCCGCTTAAAACAGAAACACTGGCAGTTAGGAATGCCCTGATAAAGACTTATGAATTAGGCTTTACCAACATCCATCTTGAATGTGACAACCTTATCATCGTGAACGTCCTTAACCAAATCTGGCACTGTCCATGGGATATTGAAATGTTAATTTCTGATATCCTGTGTATTTTACAATTGTTTTCTTTCGTGCAGATTTCTCACGTATTCCGAGAAACCAACGTCATAGCCGATTTCATCGCGAAGAAGGTTCATCGGGTTTCCTTGGAAGATTTTAGAGATAGTCTAGAATTTGTAATTCTCATCCGTAAGGATGCTATAGATTGAGAAACCGACTCTTCTGTGGTTTCCATTCTAATTTTTACCTTATCAAAAAAAAAAAGTAATAATAATGACAATGTTTTTAGTTATTTTATGCGGTGAGTTAAGTAAATAACCTTTTGACAAACCTTTTTTTAAACTAATGGACCCTTAGTAAAAATGGACCCTACTCCCTACCCCCTAAACCTTACCTCTTAAACCCTTAAAAACTAGTAGGAATCCATTTTATTAATTGAAAACTCTTAAAGGGCCAATGGGCCCAAAATCCTCTATTTTATGAGGGTAAAACATAGTTTGGTTTATATACCCGGACGAACAAAAGTGCTATAACAATTGGGCTCCACCTGAAACGGAAGGCCCAAATTTGGGCCCATTCCCCAGTCCATTAATCGAAGCTTGAGAAGGTGTTTAATGGACGTTGTTTTTCCCACGCAAGCCCTCCTCTATCCCGTCCGTAGGTGAGTTGGTGCTTTTATACTGCATTGTGGATTAATAGATTAGAGTTGTTGTGAATCTGTTGATGATGATAAACTGATAACGCGTATGATTTAGGCAAGGCATGGCATGGGCCAAAGAATCCAAGATAGAAGGGCGGCGGGCCAGGGGGTCCTTTTAATTGCGTAGAGTATCTTGTCACGTTGCCAAGTAGTGGAGTTTGGTCTCATGTAGACTCTCTTACTTACAAGGATCAATCAGACCCACAGATAGTGGAATTGAGTATATTTAGCGTGACAGCACAGGAATCAATCCAAATCTAGATTGCTACTACCCCTACACTTGTTTGAATTTTCACTCACTCGCACACACTTTTTCCACACGCCTACCTTCTCTATACCTACTACTGCAGAAGCCATCTCGCCCACTCCTCTGCGGTACCCAAGTCACAATCATGGCCCTAGACATTCGTCTTGTCAGGTTCCTTTCATGAGGGCATATATTCAATCAAGGCCTATCTCCTTTGTGCAAAGCAACCACTCATTCGTGATGATCTAACACGAAGCAATTCACGCTGACTGAATGGGGTGATTAAGATTAGAGTTGTGGAGGAGCTTCTGACTCTCAAGTCAAAGGGCAGGCTGGGGAAGAAGACAAGAAGAATAATACCTCTTTATCAGTTTGGATGAGGAGTGTGGAAGCCACATAGCAAGAGAACAAAATGAGCTCAGATTCTTGGAAAAGAGGGGCGTATAGTTCTTGGAGGGACTCCATAGAAAGTGACACATTTGGCTGTTTAGACCAACTTGGCAATGGAATGGGCTACTGATTGACATTGCACCACCAATCTTTGATTCTTCAAAACCCAAGTTTATTAGGATTACATCTTCAAGCAAAGCAATCATAGAGACATATATATATATATATATATATATATATATACTATTCAGCTACAAAAAAAAAAAAAAAAATGGAGATGGAGATGAAGGATACGAGAGAAGCTGCTGAGGAGATGGAGAGGGAATTACCTGAAGACGAGGATGGACCTCAGGCGTCCAAGAGAATCCCGACATGGACCGAGCAGATCACACTGAGGGGAGTCATTGTGAGTGTTGTTCTTGGTGTGATATACAGTATTATAGCCATGAGGCTGAACCTCACGACGGGTCTCAGTTTAAACCTCAACGTCTCTGCTGGTCTGCTCGCCTTTGTGCTCATTCGTTGTTGGACCAAACTGGTAGAGAAGGCCGGATTTTCCACTGTTCCATTCACAAAGCAGGAGAACACCATGATTCAGACATCTGCAGTTGCATGCTACAGCATTGCGCTTGGAGGTTTCCGTTCTTGACTTCACTTTTTTGGCATTTCCTCTTCGGTTTTCCATCTTTATGACAAACATGTTGTCCTTGTGCACAGGCGGGTTCGGGTCCTATCTTCTGGGACTGAACAAAAAGACGTATGAGTTGGCTGGGGTCGACACACAAGGGAATACCCCGGGTAGCTACAAGGAACCTGCCATTGGATGGATGACGTGTTATCTCTTCTTGGTTTCCTTTGTTGGCCTGTTTGTGCTCATTCCCCTCCGGAAGGTAAACACGAAAACTTTCGTCAGTTCATCTCTTGCAACAATGGCACTTTCTCTCTTCTCATATATGCAATTTTCCTGCAGATACTGATAGTAGACTATAAGTTAGCCTACCCAAGTGGAATGGCAACTGCAGTTCTTATAAATGGATTTCACTCGCAGGGCGACAAAGCGTCCAAGTATCATCCTAAACCTGCAAACTTTTCTTAGAGCATCAACACAAGAGGCAGAGCTATCATATAACCGACTGTTACCATTGCTGTTTGTTTCAGGGATCAAGTAAAGCTTTTTGCCAAGTTCTTCTCCATGAGCTTCTTCTGGGGCTTCTTCCAATGGTTTTATTCTGGAATTGAGAAATGTGGGTTCAACCAGTTTCCCACGTTTGGACTGCGGGCTCGGAGGCAAACGTGAGTACAGCAACTCTGCTATCCATTTTCCATCTTGGATCTCGTTTCTGTCGAATCCGAGGCCTCATTTGTGCTTTGGTGGTCTGTTTATCTTGCCCCAGATTTTACTTCGACTTTAGCATGACCTATATCGGAACAGGGATGATTTGCTCCCACATTGTGAACTTGTCTCTACTCCTCGGCGCAGTGCTCTCGTGGGGATTGATGTGGCCGCTGATAAGCAACCTTGAAGGCAAGTGGTTCCCTGCACACCTCCCTGAGGAAAGCATGAAGAGCTTGAATGGCTACAAGGTATCTTCCACGGAGGGAATCTCACTTTGTAGGCTTAGTTTCACTTCTGCTTAAGACTGCTGTTTTGTTTAATTTCAACAGGTTTTCATATCCATCGCCCTGATTTTTGGGGATGGCTTTTACAACTTCACCAAGGTGGTCATCGTCATGATAACAAGCGTCCATGGCAGGCTGAAACTAAGGAGCCCCGAAGAAGGCGACTTAGGTACATTCTTCTCCATACTCATACCACATGGAATGATAAAATCATGGTCCTTGATAATCTGAAGCTATATTTGAATTGTGTTGTAGGTGGAGTAGACAAAGAAGGTAGAGAAACAAAGCATAATGAGTTGTTTGTTAGTGAAAGCATCCCCATGTGGGTAGCAGGATGTGGGTATTTGGTCCTCACCACCATCTCAACCATTGCCCTTCCCATCATGTTCCCTGAGGTGCGGTGGTACTACGTCACCGTAGCCTACATTCTCGCTCCGGCAATGGCCTTCTGCAACGCCTACGGAGCTGGCTTGACCGACATGAACATGGCCTACAACTACGGGAAAGTCGCCCTCTTCACCCTGGCGGCACTGGCCGGGAAAAACTCCGGTGTGGTTGCAGGGATGGTAGGGTGTGGGCTCATCAAGTCAGTGGTGTCAGTCTCCTGCATCCTGATGCAGGATCTCAAGGCGGGCCATCTCACCCTCTCGTCTCCCCGATCAATGCTCGTAAGCCAGGCGATCGGGACGGTAGTTGGGTGCCTGGTGTCGCCTCTCAGCTTCTTCCTATTCTACAGCGCATTTGACGTGGGGAACCCGGACGGGGACTTCAAGGCTCCATATGCCATAATCTACAGGAACATGGCGATTCTCGGTGTTGAAGGCTTCAAGGCACTGCCCCAACACTGCTTGCAGCTCTGCTACGGATTCTTCATTTTCGCCATCTTAATCAACTTTGTAAGAGATCTGGCTCCCCCGAGAGTCGGGAAATGGATGCCACTTCCAATGGTCATGGCGGTTCCATTCCTAGTAGGAGCTTATTTTGCAATTGATATGTGTGTGGGGACGTTGGTTGTGTACCTGTGGCACAGGATCAACGCCAAGAATGCAGATCTCATGGTCCCAGCAGTTGCTTCAGGGTTGATCTGCGGAGAAGGTCTTTGGAGCCTCCCGTCGTCGCTGCTAGCCCTCGCCAAAATAAACCCTCCGATGTGCATGACGTTTTTGCCTTCCTGAAAACACATTATAGCAAACTACAGTTTTGCGCTAATTAGAAGTGGTTTTAATTTTAATGCTCGAAAGAGGGTCGAAGGCAGGCTATTGTTTTCAACACTATCATAATGAAAAGTAGTACTAGATTTCGCTTTTCAATCTCTTAGAATGTAGTGTTTAGCTACATACTCTACCACGATGAACACAAAAAACGCCAAATCCAATGTCACAACAAAAGAGAATTACAATGTACACGCATGTCGAATCGCTGAAACAAGAAATTAAGAAGTGACCAACTGACAAAAGTATGTAGAATTGATACACTGGCATTTACCAATCATCCAGTTATGATACCAGAAAGCACATCAGTCTTCCCTTTTGCAAAAATTGTGTAAACCAGACGAATTGCATCCAGCCAGCCATCCAAAGACTCCCATGAGTCAGCAACCTGAAGAGTGAAAAATGGAGGCAAAGTTTGTCAATATTAGTGCACCGGGAAAAACAAGTCAAAATTTATTGGATACATCAACCAGCAAGTTCGGCAATAAAGATTATTGAGACAGATTAGGGTACTAGACAACTCTTTCAAAAAATTGGATGGCAGTGATAGTAAAGGACCAAAACGCCCTCCCCATGGCACCTCCTGATCATACCAATAATTCAGAAATGCTATTGCAGAGCATGGCTTTGCTTTGAAACAGTATAGTATATGGAATTTTATTCAATGGAAACAATATTGTGGAGAGAAAATAAGTTTTGCAGGGAAATGAAACCTCTTACCAAGTAAATTGGTCCTTGGATCGTGTCAATAAAAAGACCAGCACCAGGCGGCAACGTCAAATCAGAACAGGGTGAAATTGAAACTATATCAGGTATTTCGACTTTAACCGGTTGCCTTCTACCAGTTGCTGGATTAGTATTCTTGCCTAAAAGGCTCCCCTGGATCTGCTTTTGATCATCTGCAATAAGCTGCATCACAGAACGGCAGTTTAATACGCACAGAAGAGTTGTCTTCAATCAGGAATTCCATATTGGGCTGCATAATGATTTTTTTTCACAATTTTAAGGGATTCGTGAAAGCATATAAATGTATCTAGTCTTCAGGAGGGTGCATGGACAAAACATGCATCCCAATTTCCAACTGGTTTGCATGAAAAACTTCGGAGTCTATTATGTGGTCACATCCAAGAAAGGAATAGAAAAGAGTATGATTCAACTTTCTTTCTCCTAAATAAAATAGATCTTGTTTATATGAAAAGAGAAAAAAGAATTAAGAAAGGTGTTCTCTTCCCCTCTACACTCAGGCCTTGAAAAGTATGAGGCTGGTGGTATCAAAACCACAATCATTCATGCAGCAGCATGGAAACAAGTTTGACATCACTAGCACAACCAAAACCAAAGTACTTGATGTAGTATCTGAAATTGTTAGAAAACATATAATGAAACGTTCCCATTAATGGAAAGGGAAAGGAGTACAACACAGAGCTGACTGCAAAAACAATCATCAACTACAACACCAGAAATGCAACAATATAAAGTACTATAGCAAACAAAACAGTCTACCATGTCATCCCGTAAGAATTTAGAGCTGTACCTGAAAGAGACCTTCATGATTAAGAACAAATTGAGTTCGCTTCCACTCACTGTGTGCATAAATGTTTTTCCCTGGTGGTGGAGCTGTCAGATAACCCACCTTAAGATACGGCAAAGGTAGCTGATCATTGAAAAGAAGGAGAAATGCATTAGACTTTGAACCAACAACATCCCTAATCTATTAAAAGTACCACCAAAAAACTATGCAAGCTGTCGAAACTCTAAGCTGTCCTATTTTCTTAAGTGTCCATCATTATATGATAAATTATTAGGCTATCATCTGACATAACAATTACATGGTAACATGTATGAACTCCTTGATGTTGCAAATCAATTAGTTTAATTGCCCAAAAGTGACAAGAGGAAAGAATTCAGAGGTTAGCATTTGTTTAAGGTTTAGCAACTTACCATAGATCGAACCAGTCTCAATGCACTGCGGTACACCTACAAATTCCCGTAAAAAATATTTGGATAAGCATACATTTGAATAATATTCTAACTACCCAATGAATAACATTACTGCTAAGTTCTACCAAGCAGGGAAGTAGGGTAGACAGGGACGTCAATTAGGGCTATTAACTCATCAGGCACTCAAAGTAAGATCAGAAAGCACTAACCGAGTTATTAGGTTTCAGTGCATAAGCAGCTGCAATATAGATAGCGCACTGACTGTACAAATATTCAGAGGATGCTTCTTTAGCATTGCTTGATTCTCCAACCCTGAGCATATCTTCAGCTAAAGCATACTGCAAATATTACGAATGCGCATAATGATCAATTATCTCATGAATGGGTTGCTAATATTAGCAAATGAATAGCAAATTTACCAGTACAGTTCCAAGGTTGTATATTGCTCGATGAAAATCAAACTGCAACCGGATTGCTGCACGAAACTGCACCAAAGCTCGAAGACTTAAAATAATTCTATTTAATGTCAGCCTTCATTTTGATCAGGTTGCTTCATTTATTTAACAAACTTGAAAGTATGATTTAAGTCATCTGTTCTAACCTAACCAACAAAAACAGGCTGCCACACACAAATTAGGATATCAGGACCAAAGTCCTCATAGTAGTAGTTACTCATTCGGAATAATAGAAATTAGTTTGAACAAAGATATAAATGTTGAGCTCATCATAACTGAACGTTTCACATTTATAGTTCTGTTCATCCAACAGACATGCCAGACAGCCATTTTTACCTTACTAATTGCTGTTCGAACAATCATCAGCTTTTCCTTTGCAGGGACAATAGCACTGAGCTCCTACATTACATTGTCATTTATCAAGATGACCCGTGTCAAAATACGTCATAAAACAGTCATATATAGCACTACCAGTGCATATTTACTCATGCACATCTCTAGGAAATTATCAAGTTTACCTGTAAAGCAAGTCCCCAGTTGTTGAGAGCCTGCAAAAGGTCAAAATACTTGGTCACTTCATGGTAATGGCAGGAACAAGAAAGAAGCATGGCAACATATGCTAAGGAATCAAGAGATACCCAAATGCAGCAAACCACTGTACCTGGGGACTATTCCAGTTCAGTTGGACAGCTTTTTCATAGTATTTTGTCGCCTGTTGTGGGAAATATAGTAAGAAAGAAAAAGTCATTATTTGAACATGATGGAGAAAAACCTTTGGGATGTTCAAACGTGAATCAATCCAATAGCAAGTAACATGTAGCTAGTTGATTGCCCATATTATAGTAACTTATAGGTAGTTTTATCATGTAAAAGTTATCCATCAACTAATATATACAATTAATGAACTTTAAAAGAACATAAATATCATAACATAATAAATAACTTTTACATGGGATGGGCGTACCGCTTAGCAGCAAAAGCCAGAATCCGTTGGCGAGGCCGACCTTTTAAAGTTCATTAATTGTATATATGTTATGATATTTATGTTATGATATTTACATGGGAAGCGTCAGATTATTATGTTATGTTATGATATTTACATGGGTTAAAAGAACATAAATATCATAACATAATAAATAATTTTCTTTTTGATGAACGACGAACATAAATATCATAACACAATAGCCAAGGGACAAGATCATTGTCACTGCTGCACCTTCTTATCATCTATTCAGAAGCATTGTCAAGAAACAAATAAAGGATATAGCCTCACCATATTGTACTAACTTTTGGCTAGAATACTACACTATACCTAAAAGAGGTAAAGATCAATGAGTTTGACATAAATAATGATCGTCGTTCATCAAAAAGAAAATTATCAGATTCACTTAAGGAGAACAGGAAGCCATTTGAAACAAAGACGACCTTTATAAATTCTCTTACCACATAAATTAAGATTTTAAGAAGTATGACATTCAGAATACCTGCTTCCACATTTCCTCTGCCTCCTTAGTCCGTCCACGCAATCTTGCACGATCAGAGATAGCTATGGCCCAGTTATAATATGCCTGATGCATCACGTTAAGAAATCAATCTCTAATACTACAACTTTATATAGGAATTAACAAATAAAGAGCAAGTTCACATTTGAGAACTGTTAAAAGTTAAAACTTATACATCATGGAGGGTAGGGCAAAGACGAGTGGCTTCCTCGTATCTTTTGCAAGCCTCTTCTAGCAACGCATCTTTTGAAGGTGAAGTGGAATCAGGCTCAACACTGTCTGCACTTTCCTGCACATAAATACCGGATCTGGCTTAATGTAATGTTCATGAAGCATATGTTTGCAAACACAAGAAAAAGCCAGAGAAGTTGTAATACAAGCCATCTTGATGGGTGGATACTTGCAATAGCAAGTTAACACAAGATATCAGCACAAGAACGAGAAGCCCTCTGACAGGATCCTCTTGATTTTATAACATATATGCCCGCAAATGCATATTATAACTTGTGATAATTTCAATAACTTTCATGGCAAATTGTTTGCCTGAGAAGAGTCATGGCTCATCAATGATTTTAGGAAGGTCAGGTCTATGGGAAAGATAAAAAAGGATACAAGGGGAATAGCTGTTGGAGAAAACAGCTAGGAATGGTTTATGTACAGTCATCAGCTTTTATAAGTACACAAAAAAATGACAGATCATCTTGAAAAAGTTATACAGACCTGGAGAATCAGGGCCCAGTTATAAAGTGCATCATAATCCCCTGGATTTCTCTCAATGGCATTAGAAAACCTGTATACATATGAAAAACACATGCATAAAACTGTGAGGTAGTAGGAGGAAACAAAAGGGAAGAGGTCAGAGCACGAGTTATTTACAAAAAGGAAGAGGTCAGCAGCACAGGCTAGCAAAATTATAATGCCTTAAGCTAATATGCTCAAAAGATGAAGAAAAAATTCAAATCAAATTGAACAAACTAGTTGCCTTATACTCACTCAAAGATAGCACTACTAATGTCCTTTGGACAAGATTTGAGTGACAGACATCCATCAATAAAGGGATTCATTAATCATATGAAGTGATTTTTTTGCCTTGGTCATGTGCCTCTATGGCCAAAATATGAGGTAACTCCTACGTATTATCTTCATAGCTCAAGGGCAGAAAGAACCTATTTAGCCTACACTATACACTACAATAATGACTTCTTCTGATCACTAAGCATCAAGGTTCATTAGAGTGATTTTTTCTACTTGGTCATATAAGATTTGCATATATATTGTCCATCTGAGACATGACAAATCATTCTATTCCAATAGTAGACTATAATACATGTCAAACTTGAATCTGGACAAGGGACACCCTAGATCAAAGGGTTCAACAATCTACAAAATGGGATGGGCGTACCGCTTAGCAGCAAAAGCCAGAATCCGTTGGCGAGGCCGACCTTGATCATCAATACCAGTAATACTATTGATCAACTGAGCGGTAGCGCTGTCCGGATAAAGAATCTGACGCTTCTGTAAGCTGCTTGGACTGCAAATCGAAGGTAACACAGTCATGTCCAAGAAAGATACGAAAGCACTCTAGATCCTCTAATTAGCTCATAATTCAGTAGCGCCAACCAGAGTAAGACAGGCTTGCTAATTTCCCAGCCAGATTACGGTGGATCGCGACTAATTCAATTATTTTAAATAGCAAAAAAATCCAATATCATTCCTGGTTGATCGCGAATAAGGTAGATTCTCCATTTCAACCTCGAATTTCCGTTCATTTCAAATTCTTTAGCTAGCAGAGTGACCTACATAAAACACAACATTCGAAGTTCAAATTCAGTAAAAGAGAACCTGTCCGCTGACGTTCCATCCGCGCCAGAAGGTTCGGTGGAGCCCTGGCCTTGATCGTTCCTCAACCCGCTCAGTAAATCCCTCATAGTGAAAGTTCGGCTCCCATCTTCCTTCCTCAACTCCAGCTGATCCGCTTCCTCCACCGACGCAGCCGGAGCGCCGTCGTCAAGTTCCGGAAGCTTCAAATCTACTTTTTCTTCAACAATATCGGAAGATTCTTCAGCAGCGGAGTCGGATCGAGCGTAAGCGGATCCAGATTCGGATTGTTCATGCTCCATACCTCCTTCTTCGCCGGTAGATGAGGCCGGTTCCGGTTCCGGTTTCGCTTCAACGGCGCCGTTTGACTGAACTGAGTCGTCGACAGCAGCGGCCGATTCTTCTTGCCATTGTTCGAGTTTGGGCTCCGCTTCGGAGATCCGAATTTGCAATTCGGGTTCTTCCGAGGGATACGACATTGTTGGAGGATGGTTGAGAGAGGCGGTCAAGGCTTCGGATTGACCAGGCGGTTGCCTGAATCTTGAAGAAGAGCGGAAATATGTGGGAGCCGTGCAACTCGTCCTTCTTCTTGTTGTTTGTTAATTGTACAAATCGTGATTAAGTTGTCATTAGTAGAATAACGTTTTTTAGAAAAGTTGTTTGAGGTGTTATTATTTAATTTTTTAATTTCTTATTATATTAAGTAATGAATAAAATCTATATATTTATATTAAAGCAATTTATTTTTAAATCACTAAAAAGATTTTATACCAACATTATTCATGTATCAAATTAATAAAACTCAATAAAGTTTGATGTTAATCAACCAAATATCTAATTTTAAATAATATATCTTATATTATTTATGTTTTAGTTACCTGACTATCAAATTTGATTTTAACCAACCAAATTTTTCAATTTAATGTACGGTAAGTGATGTTTTTTTATTATTAAATGTAACAATTCTCATTTAATCTAAGATTTATTTGTTATAAAAATAATATAAATCATAATCTTACTATTTTTCTAGCAAATCTTATTTCTAATAACATGGCAATTTAATATTATTTCTAAGAACATGGCAAATCTTATCATAATTTCACTCTTCTTTTCGATATAAATTGTAGTATTAGCTATATTACTATTCCAATGACAATTTTTATACCATAAAATAAGGTCATTGCTATTTGAAGCACACCCTAGATTACTTCATAACACCCACCTAGAGATGTTCACGGTTTTGGAACCGTCGGTTATGGTTCTAGAACCGTCGGTTCCGGTTCTAAAAAATCATGAACCGAAACCGGAACCGACCAAGTCCGGTTCCATCCGGTTTTGTCGGTTCCGGTTTCGGTTCCGGATCCGGTTCCGACCGGTTTTGAACCGGTTCCGGTTACGGTTCCGAATCGGATAAAAATTAATATTTTTATACAAAATATCTAAAAAAAGTTGAATATAAAAAAATAAGAAAATATTAACATTAATCATTTAATCTTTATATTTTAATTATACAATATATTCTTAAACTAAAAAATATAATAAGTATTTGTCTTTATACAAAATTATAAGGGAAAAAATTGGAAAAATAAAGGTTTGAACATAATTAAATTGCTTACGTGTTCTCTCCGGGTTAGAGAAATCAAAATCCACGTAGTCTTCTTACCTTTATTATGGAAATTCACTTAGCTAATAAGTTTGAAATTGGCGGTTCTGAAACGATTTGGAACCGCCGGTTCCGAACCGCTTCGAACCGCCGGTTTCACAGTTCTATGAAATCTTGAACCGAAACCGAAACCGGTCTCGAACGATTTTAGTCGGTTCCGATTCCGATTCGATTACGGTTACGATTTCAGACGGTTTTGGGCGGTTCCAGAACCACCGGTTGAACGGTTCAAAGAAACCGCTAAACACCTGACCCACCCTATACATATAAATATATAATTTTATCAAATTATAATTTGTGTCACTCTCATTCCTCTTCACCCTAAACCTCTTTACCTCTCCAACTCTCCTTAAAAATCAATCTCCATACCTCTCTTCCTCCCTTTCTCTTCATCATCCAAGCATTTCTCTTCATCAAATTTCGGATTGGCTCATCAAATTCGTGGATTTGGCTTAGTGAAATTTCGGATTTGGCTCATCAAATTCATTCTTCCTCATCAAAGGTAAGTTTATCAACTTGTTTTGGGTATATTCGTACTTAGGGTTTCAAAAATGATTTTTGGGTATTATTAATTTAATTTGCCTTATAAATTTGAAGTTTTAGGTTTATAGATGAATAATGTGTGTAATGGGTATGAGGTAGATAGATTTTGGGTTGAAATCGTTGTTCGTTTTGGGTTGAAATTGTTCTTCGTTTTGAGTTCAACCAAGTTCTGCAGAACTCGTCTTTTTCTGAGGAAGAAGACGAGTTCCGTCCGTGACGGACGATCTGCTTTTGTCCGTCACGGATGGACTACATTCGTCCGTCACGGATGGACTGCACTCGTCCGTGACGGAGGAATGCATCTTGTCTGTGACGGAGGAATGCAGTCCATCTGTGGCGGACAAAAGCAGCTCGTCCGTCACGGACGAATGCAGGCCATCTGTGACGGTGGAACACTTCCATTCCATCATTCACGGATGGCGTTTTTTTATATTCGTCGCTTCTACCTTCCGTGGTCAATCTACGGACGAAATGAACTTATGTATTATTTTGCAGATGGATGAGACTAGATCGGGGCATGCTCGTAGAAGAGACACAAATCGCCAAATAGATCGTCAGTATGTCCGAACACGTCATAGGCCGTCAAGAGGGCCAGAAGATATGCTTGCATATCAGATGCCCGCAGCATATCAGATGCCTGCTACATACGAGCCATCACTTACTTACGAGCCATCAAGAGGGCTAGAAGATATGCCTGCATATCAGATGCCCGCTGCATATCAGATGCCTGCTGCATACGAGCCATCACTTACTTACGAGCCGTCCTTGACAGACGAGTTTCATGTGACAGAGAGAGGGGATGGCATAGACAGAGATGAACCGACTGCTTATGCACACGATGATCCCCCAACTTCAGCTGCACACAATGATCCCTCAGCTTCAGCTGCACACAATGATCCTCGGGCCCCAATTGCACGTCGAACTCGAAGACAGGCACCGCGAAGACATGGTAGAGGAGCGGGTGGGATGGTAATAGATCTGTTTTTGACTACGTCTTGCGCTGGAGGCCCTCGTGTGCCAGGCCTTTTGCATAGTTTCGAAGCCCATGTGGCGCACCATATTTATCAGGGCAAGGTAAGTAAATTATGAATTTGTAATTGATTTAACTGTTATTTAACTTTATTGTTATATTTCCATCATTTCACTGTTTTTTGTTTTACAGGAGCAGAAGACACTGACAATTCAGTTAAGAGTTGAACAGTTGAAAGCTTGGAGGCTAGATGATATATCTCCATGGTGCATGCTCGCCAGAAGCAGCGACCTTACTCACCTGTAGGACATCATGTATGATCATATCAATGTGCCAATGATTTCTGCGTTTATTGAGAGATGGCAGCCAGAGACCAATACTTTCCACATGTCATGGGGATAGATGACGGTTACTCTCCATGATGTGTATCTTATCCTGGGTATCAGCATAGGAGGAGATGCAGTTATACAACCGATTTCTGAAAGGGTGATGGACATGAAAAGTTTGAGACGCCTACAAGGTGCACGAGCAATGAAGTTCTTTAGGATGACACCAGAAATGATGTCTACCTTAGAGACTGAGAGTCGAGGATTCCAGCACGAGGCGCTACGCAAACATTGCATGAGCCCAGATATGCAGGACTATCCTGAGGTTGTCGCTTCAAGTTATATGTTATACCTCATTGGTTCCACGCTCTTTCCTGACAAGTCGCAGCACCGGATTCCTGTGGCATATTTGGGCCCCGTACAGGATCTCGCGACTATTCAGACTAGTTCATGGGGATCGGCTGCTCTTGCACATTTGTACCGAGCACTAGGAGAGTGTTCACGTTTTGGCTGTCGAATTAGTCTACATGTACCACCCTATTGCAGGTAACAATTTTATTGTATTTTTTATTTTGTTTATCATTTCATACTTTGAATTATGTAAGTACTTGTGACTATACATATATGTATGTACAGGCATGGATCTATTAGTATTTTCCCTCATTTCGTCCTGCACAGAATCATTTGTGGGATGGTAATGTGCCATATGCAGTGCGATGGAGTGGTACAACCAAGCCAAGTAATATACCCAGTGAAATGCACAATTACAGAGCAGAGCTTGATTGTATGTATGCGGCAAATGTAAGTACTTTACTCTTCTTGTTTCAAATTTGTGTGATATCAACTTACAAGCCAACTAAGTTTAAAATGTTTTTGTTAGGTTAACTGGAAACCCTATGAAGAGCTTGATTTCAGTTCAACCCTAGCCCCTTCCAGATTACATGGTGTTATATCATTCTTGTCCAAATTCGAGCCATACATGCCGGATCGTGTCGCGAGACAGTTCAGCCGTGTTCAGGGGATACCAGGAAAAGTTATAGAGCCACTAAGAGCGATCAGACCCACCGAGCTGAAGAGTTACGTAGTTGAGTACGACACAGGTACTTGGATTTGGGATTGCAGAAACTTGCACTCCATTAGCCTCGAGCTGATGGGCCCTCCAACCATACATGGGTTTGAGGGCAGCGCAGATTACATGGTAATTACCGTAATATATGAAGGGGTAATTTAATTCTGTTAGGTGGGGACATACATTTATTGCGACAGTTGGGAATGGTTTCCTCCGTGACTCATTCACGAACGGTGTGGTTTCCTCCGTGACTCATTCACGGATGGAGTGGTATCCTCCGTTAACGAGTCACGGATGGAGTGGTTTACTCCGTTAACGAGTCACGGGTGTAGGGTGGGCGCTGTTGAGAAATATAGGGTGGGCGTTAAATAGCAACTATGTAAAATAATTAAGAACATGTTAAATACAATTTTTTTTCTTCTAACCTATGATTATGGCATAGGTTAAGCACTTAATTTTAGAAGGATTTTGTTATGTGTAATTATATCAGGGATTTTAATATTTTGTAAAATGGTTTAAGCATTACTTTTTAGGGAATAGTTTTTAAAATGAGAATTCTTAACATATGCCCTTAGGGCATAAGTTAGAAAAATCGTTATAACAATTATTAGCATTAATTATTCAAACGTATATTTCAATTATTCCAAAAATTTTCAATTTAAAAACTTTCCTTTTTTCTTTAAATACAAATGCACATCTAAATAAACTCATCATAACAAACATGGATAACCTTTGGTATATTCTAACTATCTCAAAAAAAATTTACTTTAAATTTTTTGATGTTTTTTAGATTATGATTTACAATTAGTCATTAAATTGTTTCTATTTTTTTTAGCTAATATGATTGATATTTTGATATCTTTGAATAATTAATATTAAACTAATATTTTTTAATATAGCATTTCAACATACCACTTTTAAAGCTAGAACTTTGTTATAAGTACACATATTTATGTTTAACTAATATTATGCCTTATAATTATTAATATTGAAATATTGAAAAAATCTTAATATTATATGTTAATATAATATAGTTTTTTGAAAATACACGATAAATGATAGTGTAATACATACACGACTTCTGCATAAATATCTCGTGTATGACAATAATTGCATGATTAGAAATAAAAAGGATAACTGTACGAGAATAAGTATGAATAAAATATAATATATTTATACAAGTTATATAATTAACAATTAAATTTTGAACATATTGTTATTTTAATATTATATTCATATAATTCTTAAACAATATCACTAAGATTTTTTTCTTCTTAAAACTACTTAAATACAACATAATTTAATCCAATTATAAATAATTATTGATGATTTTATAAATTTAAGTTTACCCGTACAAAGTACGGGTATTACACTAGTACATCTTAAAATTAGTTGAATATCTATGCAAGATTTATCAAAGGTTTTGCTTAATATGTTCATGAATTTACAAATGTAGTATGTGATTAGTTAAATGACCGGTTAAATAAGTTACCATGGTCAGTCAAACTAGTCTTTAAAAGACAGTTGAGCTTTCAATTATTTTTTATTCGGGCAAAAAAAAATCTCCAATGTGTGTTAATAAATTTTGTATTATGTGTTCATATATTTTCAACTACGTGTGTATATGTTGTATGAGCACATAATGTAAGTTTTATGAACATGAACACACATCTACAAATTTTATGAACACTCACATCTACAAATTTTATGAATACACTGAACAAGTTTTATGAACACGTAAGATACGCATATATTTGTTCATATATTTCACTCTCATCCAAGTAAGCATATTTACACTGTACAAGTTTTATGAACACACAAAATAAGTTTTATGAACACACAGAAAAATGTTTTATGAATACAAAGTACAAGTTTTATGAAAACGTAGTAATACGCATTTTCAATACGTTGAGAAAACACGGTACAAGTTTGTTGAACACACAATACAAGTTTGTTGAACACACAATACAAGTTTGATGAACACATGCAAAATACAAGTTTGATGAAAACATGGTAGAAGTTTTATGAACACATAAGTGATAATAAATACATACATAATATTCATTTTCTTAAATAGTAAATGAACACATACATAGTATAAAACATATGCACACACAAGTGACAATGGAATGCACACACAAAGCAAATATTCATGTGGTAGAGGCGGTCAACACCTGAGAAAAGGAAGTCGTCGGTGAAGGTGACTGGTGTGGTAAAGGCGACACTGATGAGAGAAGTGGTGGCCGAGTTTGGTGACGACAAAAAAAAGATGAGGAGGTTTCACCGTCTCTCAAGTTACAGACTAAGGAATAGTCTATGGTTGTGCTAGAAGCCGAATGAGGGATGACACCCCTGGAGATTGTTCCTGCACCGAGCCGTAAAATAAAAGCTCCAATGGTGTCTGGGAACGATGATGAAGAGAAGAAGAAGAAAGTAGAGACTATGAATTTCTCCATGAGATCAGGACAACCACATAATTCTTGGCGCCCACAAAGCCTAGTGCTGGAGAAACTGCTCCACTCAAAGGACGACTCAAGTCAGCGTCCAAGTCGCTTCCAACGATGGCTAAGCTGGAAGAAGCCTCCACCACCAAGCCTGATTTTGATTCCAAGAAGATCCTTTTGTCGCTCGTGATCCCCGACATGTTCTTTCTGAACCAAGGTCTCCAAGAAATTGGAGACATGATCGAGTTCCAAGGTTGGGAACAACTGTGCGCGTGCAAGGTGCTTGACGATCCAGATCTGGTAAGGAACTTCTACTAGAACTTTGAGGTCAACAAGACTAGCAACCTAGTGGGAACAACAATGTTTGGAAATGAGATCACTGCGCTTACAAGCAACAACATTGCTCGTATGCTTGGTGTTCCCTCCAAAGGCTTTTGGGAGTTGCCCTCTAACAAGCTCTTCAAGGAGATGAAGGTGCTCAATACTGCGAGCGGAAGAAGGGTGTTTGGATATGAGGTTACAAGGTACAACACATAAGATCATACTCTAGTTGGGAGAATTACGCACCAGTACATCATTAATCTTGTGGTTCCCCATCAAGAAAAGAGGAACACAATTACTATTGTTGACATCGTGTTGCTAGATAGATTCATGAACAATGAGAAGATTAACTTACCTAGGGTGATTATCCAGCACATGCGAAGTGCACAAGGAAGAATCACTCATTGACCTTACCTTGGGCTTGTGAGGTTGATTTTGGATAGGGAACATATGTACAAGGCAGAGAATGAAGTCCTCATAGGTTATGGGCTTGCAATGGTGAACATCAACAAAATGAAGTACCAAGGAGATGACAAGGGAACAGTTCCCAGATCAATCGCTGAAAAGAAGGGAACTGGATAAGGAACTTCAAATAGTGTAAATCTAAACCACCACAATTTAAAAGAGTTGATCAAGATGAACTTGGAGTTCACCCAACTGAATAACAAAGCTGACATCTTGATTGAATTTTTGATGGAGAAACATGCCAAGGGGACAAAGCCGAAAACCTGAGTAGAATCCCTTCTTTGTTCCCTAGACATATCTGCCTAGTTTGTTTATGATCTTTTGTTTGTTTTTATGTCCTTGATGTTAGTTGCTCTAAGTGATTAATATTTCTTTGCACTATTTCCTGCTTGATGTAATCAATTGCCTCATTTCTAATGAATTTTGATTTTGATATTGATTAGTGACTTAGTGTGTTTGTTCTTATTTAAATTTGATCTTTTGATGATGCCAAAACGGGGAAGTGTGAAAAATTGTGCGATGAAATTGATTCAAGAGGTAATAATTTTCATTGATCCTTGTTTTCAAAATTTTGAACAATGTCAGTGGGGGAATTTCAAGCGAAAGTTCTGTGATATCTATCTAAGGGGGAACTTTGCTAGAAATTTTGAGCCATACTTGCATACTGATTAATGTTGATTGACTCTATGCTTATATGTTTTGATAAACAATTTTGAATGTGTTTGTCATCCCGAAAATGGGGACATTGCTAGAATGATGTCGTTCCCTCTGTTTTTGATGATGATAAACATCATTATGTTTTATGATTTACTTGTTCCTATGAGTTTTAGGTTGATTGAATGAGTAAGGAACAGTGGAAACCAAGAGAGAAGCAAACTAGAGAAGTCGAGGAACAAAGAGTCAACAAGGGAACAACGACGCTGAGCGAAGTGAATGAATAAAGTGCGCATGTTGTAGAAGAAAGAAGTAAACAGAACAACTTTAAGGAACGAAGAGTATATGCAAAGACGAGACACTAGAACCTTTAAGATAAGATTGATCAATTATAGAAAGAATATTTCGAAGATCTCTTGGGTCGCAAGGCAAGACAAAAGATAGAGTTTTGACCAAGTCGTAAGATTAGAATCATAGCTTTTGATACAAGATAAAGATACTTGTATTTATGGAAATAGATATTAGTTATGTTAATTATCTTAGAGTGGCACGTGATGGGCCAAGCTAGGTCAGTTAATGGGTTTTATATATGCCTATGTATACATGATAGATTTGTAACACCCCCAAATCTTAACCCATTTGGAAAGGTATTACCGCCAGTGACCTCGGTTTTCCTTACCGAAGTCACCCAAGGCTTTACCATTTAAATACAATCCATGAAACACTTATGATACAAAATCATCATAATATTCGATTAAAGCGTGAGTCCCGGAATTACATCCCAATTCCGAATAGGACTAAATACAGAGTTAAACAAAATACAGAGTAAATAAGTTACAGTGGAAGTCTTTCTTAAAATATTACAAAAAGGGTTGTGATCATCATGATCACCTGCCCAAGGTTCTCAACCTGATTAAAACATTAAAAACATCCAAAAACCACCGTCGTCTTCATAGTCATTCTAGTCTCCTCATATATGCGCTCTATCTGATGTGCCGAATCGAACGGATGACACCAGCCAACTATGCAGAGAACAATTTTGGTTGGTTAGTCTAATGAAAGACCATGCAAGGGCACAAAGCAGAAGGTTCGAAGTAGTCGTATTAGGTTAGACTCATCGTCCCTCGAATAATAGTCGAGTATGCTAGTCAACCACCATACTCTACTGAATACATGAAAAGGCATGATCAAGAGAAGATTTCAACTGAAATGAATCTTATCGGAATGTCCAAGAGATGACTCCAAAAGATTGAGTCTTTTAGGAAGCATGACAAAGTCTGGAACATTTTAAGAATCACAGAATTACAGTATCGCATTCGAGCGACTAAAAGTTAAGCCGAGCTTTCCTAGCTGCACTAGCGCCTAGTTGCACTACTCGCCCAGGGTATATTAATTATGTGCGACAATGACACTTATCTTGTGATATTCTCAAACGCACAACACGTTATAAGCTTTTAAATGTATATATCTCATGGATCCTATACATATAGTATTAGGTGGGGCTTAGCCACCTCTCTACTAGATTTTGAGATTTGTGACACCAGCTAAGTGCACCCCCTCTATACTCGTGTATCAGAGGTTAGGTCATGACCGTCCATGTGGTATTAGGTGGGGCTTAGCCACCTCTCTACCAAATTATAAAGAAACGACTGGATTCCAACGAGTCCAACGTTCCTGACTACTAGTGCTAACTAAACAGTTCACGCACAACAATAGTTCACAATAAATCCACATAAATGCTCTCAAGGCTATCAACATAAATATATATTCATAATAGCGTTGTTCTAACAGATATACAACCTATTATAATATCATATTTTAGATCATATAACTATAATAGCGTTGTTCTAGCAGATATACAACCTATTATAATATCATATTTTAGTTCTCTAAAACAGTTAACAAAATCGTTCCCAGACGAACACAATAATCATTCCAAATTAATTACTCAATTAAGCAACTGATAATTAATAGAAACATGGAATGACGAGCAAGAGCGAACCGCCACTTGCCTTAAATCCGCAGAAGCTTAAACGAAGCTAGGTACAATGATAGCTGGTTTCCGGGCTCGAAGCAAGGATAGATCTGGCAACACAGATTCCTTCGGATCGACCCATAAAGAAACCCTAAGTTAGATTCTACAACAACGAGTACGGATCTAAAGAATAACGAAAGGAATCGAAAGGAACGAAGCCCGATCGAAACCACGGAAGCCAAGGCCGAAACAAGCCAAGAGCTTCTGGGCGGCAGTCTCCGCCTGCCTTACGGCGGGCGCCGCCTGTTCGTGGCGGCGGGCGCCGCTACAAACACCGGGAAAATTTACGAGAAGCACCCAACTCACCGACGATGATCGTTTTGCCTCTCCTTTGCCTTGCTTTGGATTCTAAGCTTCCAAGGGCCTCCAAAGCTTCACTTTGCAACTGGAATAACACCAAATGGAGCTCCGGCGATCGATCTCAAAGTCTCCGGCGAGAGCTTAATATTCCGACGAGATGTTTGTGAGGGATTTGAGCTTCGTTTCTGTGCTCAATTCGATCCCAATCCATCTCCTTTTATAGCCTCAAGCCAAGGGAACAAGAAATGACAAGCCATGCACGTGGAGGGCCGAGATTAAGTCGTCCCCCAGGCGCCGACAAGCCCCTGCAACTTGCCCTGCAGCAGTGGCGGCGGTCGCCACGACCGGCAAGAGGTCGCCGCCCTTATGGGTCTCTGGCGGCGGTCGCCGCATTCCTAGGCCACTTGCATAGAAAGATGAGGATGACATCGGCTACTTGGCGGCGGTCGCCGCATTCCTAGGCCACTTGCATAGAAAGATGAGGATGACATCGGCTACTTGGCGGCGGTCGCCGCATTCCTAGGCCACTTGCATAGGAAGATGAGGATGACATCGGCTACTTGGCGGCGGTCGCCGCTAGCCTTATGGCGGTCGCCGCCAAGGCCATTTTGCATCCGATTAGCCTTGGATTAGCTTCGGCCTTAGCCCGTGATAAATAATAATCGTACACGAACGAGTATTAAGTCCAAAAATACGTCGACTGTATATTATTTCACTTAGAAAAATATTACAGAGATTAAGAACATTACAGAATGTCTTTCAGTCTCCGAAATTAAATCGACGTACACAACAGACGTTCAGGTAATTTCCAAAATACCCTGACAGAAATACGGGGTATCACATCACCTCCCCCTTAAAAGAAGTTTCGACCCCAAAACTTAGGTCGCAAATAACTCGGGAAAACGTCTAAGCATATCTGCTTCAGTTTCCCATGTTTCCCAAGTAACTTCTTCAGTCCCTGACTTGGACCACATAATTCATACCAACGGTACGATCTTGTTACGCAATTGCTTTTCACGATGCTCGAGAATGCGCACATGCTTCTCTTCGTAGGTACCATTTGCCTGAATCTTGATGTCCTCATAGCTCAGCACATGAGACTCATCTGGCACATATTTCCTTAGCAAGGATACGTGGAACACATTATGCACTGGGTGTGCTGATGGCGGCAATGCCAAGCGGTACGCTAGAGATCCCACTCTATTAAGAATCTCGAACGGTCCCACGTAGCGAGGGTTAAGCTTCCCACGCTTACCAAATTTGAACACATCCTTGGATGGGGATACTTTAACAAATACTTTGTCACCAACCTCGAACTCGACAGTTCTACGCTTCCGATCCGCGTAAGACTTCTGTCGACTCTGGGCGGTCAACATTCTTTGTCTAATTAAAACAATGTCCGAAGCTGTTCTCTCGACCAACTCTGGTCCGAGCAGAATCTTGTCGGCATTCTCATCCCAACAAATCGGAGATCTGCATCTGCGACCATACAAAGCTTCGAACAGAGTCATCTTGATAGTAACATGTCAGCTATTATTGTATGTGAACTCAATCAGACTCAGGCTGTCTTCCCAGCTAGTCGGATGATCGAGTACACATGCTCTTAGTATATCCTCCAAGGTCTGGATGGTCCTTTCAGACTGTCCATCCGTCTGAGGATGAAACGCTATATTGAATCTCAATTCAGTTCCCATGGCCTTGTGAAGTTCTTGCCAAAATCTTGACATGAATCGGCCATCTCGATCCGATATAATGGTCTTGAGGATACCATGTAAACGGATAATCTCCTTGTGGTAAACTCTGCTAACTTCTGGGTTTCTCATGTGGTCTTGATGGCTATGAAATGAGCACTCTTCGTAAGCCGGTCCACAATTACCCATATAGCATCTTTCTGACTTCTAGTCTTTGGTAGCCCAGTGATGAAGTCCATGGCGATGTCCTCCCATTTCCATTCTGGCACGGGGAGAGGTAGCAACTCACTACCTGGTCTGCGGTGTTCGATCTTGACCTTCTGGCAAGTTAAGCACTTTGCCACGAAGTCTGCTACATCCCACTTCATGTTTGGCCACCAAAACTTCTTCCGAAGATCCTTGTACATCTTGCTAGAGCCAGGATGTACAGAATAAGCTGAAGAATGAGCTTCTCTCATTACTAACTGGCGAAGACCTTCTGTGTCAGGCACACAGATCCGGTCTTGAAACCAGAGTGATCCATCATCCTGAATCACAAAACTGGGAGCCTTCCCGTCCATTACTTCACTGCTTAGCTTCACCAAGATTATGTCATCGACTTGCCTTTCTTTGATTTGATCTAGTAGCGTAGCCTGAATTTCCAGCATAGTCAGGTACCCTCTACGTTGATCGTACAAGACTTCAGCTTCGCATGACATTTGATTTAGTTTAGTCTGAGCAGTAAGTAGAGCAACTACTGTCTCGTGCGTTGTCTTCCGGCTTAGTGCATCGGCTACCACGTTAGCCTTGCCCGGATGATACAACAACTCGATGTCATAGTCCTTAAGCAACTCTAGCCAGTGGCGTTGTCTCATATTCAACTTCTTCTGAGTAAATATATATTTGAGACTCTTGTGATCAGTGAAGACTTGACATCTCACCCCATAGAGATAATGCCTCCAAATCTTCAGTGCAAAAACTACCGTTGCTAACTCAAGATCGTGTGTCGGATAGTTTTCTTCATAAGTCTTGAGTTGTCTGGATGCGTAAGCAATCACCTTGCCTCTCTGCATCAATACACAACCCAAACCACATTTTCAAGCATCACTATAGACCACATAATCGCCGTTCCCTTCTGGAAGTGCTAACACTGGTGCTGAGGTCAGACGTCGTTTCAATTCCTGAAAACTGGCCTCGCACTTGTCATTCCAGACAAATTTCTTGTGGACCTTGCGGAGCAGACCGGTTATAGGTAGAGCGATCTTCGAAAATCCCTCTACGAATCGTCTATAATATCCGGCAAGTCCAAGAAAAATGCGCACCTCCTTCACGTTCTGAGGCTGCTTCCAATTAGCCACAGCTTCAATTTTCTGGGGATCAACCATAACCCCATTCTCATTGATCACATGGCCTAGGAAAGCCACTTCTCTCATCCAGAAGTCACACTTAGACAATTTAGCATACAACTCATTTTGTCTAAGGACTGATAAGGCAATCCGCAGATGTTCCTCGTGAACCTCTTTATTCGGAGAATAGATCAGAATGTCGTCGATGAAGACCACCACGAACTTGTCCAAGTACTGGTGAAAGCATCGATTCATCAGATCCATGAAGACTGTTGGAGCATTCGTAAGTCCAAAAGGCATTATTACGAACTCATAGTGACCATATTCGGTCCGGAACGCAGTTCTAGGAATGTCTTCCTTACGAATTCTCAGCTGATGATAACCCGTTCTCAGGTCGATCTTGGAGAAAACTTTCGCTCCTTGTAATTCATCTAACAGATCATCAATCCTTGGCAAAGGATATTTATTCTTGATCGTGACTTTATTCAACTCACTATAGTCGATACAAAGTCGCAACGATCCATCTTTCTTCTTGACAAATAAAACCGGAGCACCCCAAGGCGATGCGCTCGGCCTTACATAACCCTTGTCGAGAAGATCCTCGAGTTGCTTCTTCAACTCTTTCATCTCTGTAGGAGCCATCCGGTACGGTTAGACCTGTCAAAAACCGATCCAACCCGAAAACCCGACCCGACCCGAAAGGACCCGAACCCGACCCGAACGTCAATGGGTCAAGAAGGACCCGAACCCGAAGGACCCGAACCCGACCCGACTCGACCCGAACGCAAATCCGAGCTCGCGGGTCCCCTTTATTTTGTATATTTTATTTCATTTATATTAAATAATTTAATATACTTTATTAAATAATAATATAATATTAATTATATTATTATAATTATTTTATTAAAGTTAAAAATCATAATAATAATCATAAAAAAAGGGCATGTTCGACCCGCTGGGTCAACCCGAACCCGAACCCGCCCGACCCGAAAATTTTATCAACCCGATCGACCCGAACCCGATTTGACCCGAACCCGACATGACTCGAACCCGAACCCGACCCGCCCGACCCAGTTGACAGGTCTAGGTACGGTGATTTAGAAATCGGCGTCGTACCAGGCTCAAGATCTATAGAAAATTCCACATCACGATTTGGGGGTAATCCAGGAATTTCTTCCGGAAAGACATCCGAAAAATCCCTAACCATAGGAATATCAAGAACTGAAGGTTCATCTTTCGCGGGCGGATCCAGGTAGCAAAGGTACCCGACACAACCTTGTCGTAGTAGCTTAAACGCAGCCATCGCATTGATAAGCCTGCCGTTATCAGCGTCATTCCGACCCTTAAACTTGCACACGAACTGGCCCCTAGATGACACCGTCACCGTCCTTGAACTAAAGTCGATTACCGCCCCATGACGCGTCAGCCAATCCATACCGAGAATAATGTCGTATGGAGCCATGGCTATACAAATCAAATCTGCCTCGAATTTCTTACCTTAAATGGTAATCGGAAATTCAGACAACCGCTTCGTCCCAACCAGACGATCACCATTAGGAAGACTTACAACGAAAGACTCACAAGCTTCGTCACACACTAATCCTAACTTACTAACACAACTATCCGAAATAAAGGAATGGGTAGCACCCGAATCAAACAGAATGCACACTGAAGTAGAATAAAGGTATAAAGTACCTTGTGCAATTGGAGCGTTAGGTCCATCCGCCTTACGCATCTCGTACAGGCGTTGACCGTGACCTCCAGAAGCAGCTGGGGCTTTCCCCTTATTCTGAGCATTTGTTTGCATTGACGGACTAGAAGTCTCAACTGGCTTGAACCTGGGCTGGTTATTCAGATTAACTGACCCATATTGTGACTCCATTCCCTTCTGCTTTCCCTGCTGACAGAATTTATGCATATGGCCTCTATGACCACATTCAAAGCATAACTTCTTCTCCTTTGGGCACACAATGCTCTTGTGCCCCACAACACCACAATTATAGCACTGGACTGGATTCTTGCTCTGGCTCGTCTGCTGCGTTGACCCTCCTTGAGTCGTGTCTGTCTTTGCTCGACCAGACTTAGCAAAGTTAGATGGTGGCGCAGGTTGCTTGAATCCACTCCCTTGATTCTGCATCGATCTTTGCCGATTGCGTCTTTTGGTTGACTCCTCCAGAGTCACCTCCAATTTGTAGGCTGCATCCACATACTGCTCCAGAGTAGAGCATGTGTGGTGCACCATTATTGGCTTGATATCTGAGCTCATCCACTCGTGGAAATACCAGATTTTTTGTGCCTCGCTGGATATCTCAGGTCCAGTGTACCGTAACAGATGATTGAACTTGGTCGCAAGCTCGGTTACCTTCAATCCATCCATTTTAGGATACAGGAACTCCTTGTGTTTCTCCTCCCTCATAGCACGAGGGAAGAAACGGTCTGTCATCTTTGTCTTGAACATCTCCCAGTTCAAAACAGGACTTTCAGCTAAGCCGGTACTCTCCCACCACTCGCTAGCCTCTTCCTTCAACTGAAGAGAAGCTATATGTACTTTCTCAGCTTCAGTACAATCCACATTGCGGAACAACCGATCCATGTGGGAAAACCAATGGGTCACCCTAACCGGTTCTCCTTTTCCGTTGTAGCTGTCAGGCCTCATGGAATTAATGGTCTTCAGCGCACGACCATAATTGTCCCGAGTCCTGACTGCATTCTCTTGGAATACACGTTTCACTGGCTCCTCAAATCTGGGAACCGGTGAAGGTATTGGCATACCTTGTGCCTGCGGCACACCTGGTCGTAGTATATCAGTTACTGCCTGCATAACCATTCCTCGAAATGCTTCCATTGCAGTAGCATCTAATACTATTGGAGCGTTGGTCTGACCTTGACCATTGCCCCCAGGATGATTGTTGGAACCTGACTCCTGCTCGTCTTGTCCAACATTTCCTACAGTTGGTCTGGGGTCATTGCTTGTCCCAGCACCAGCTCGAATTGTGTTTCTCGTGTTCACCATCTGTTTACCGATCCAGTTCCAAGTATTTTATACATTAATATTATTCAAAATACTTAATGTAGCAAAATCACTCGGAGTAGATCAACTTGGTATTTTTATAGATGAACTTGAACTATTTTACAAACTGCACATTAGCCGATCTCCCGAGTGTCAGGTCAAAATTGCTCGGAGATTGTAGTATTTCACAAAGTACATGCCGTAATACTAGAATATTTACACGGTACATGCTGAAATACTAAGAAAAGGAAACTACTGTTACAGGCAACAACGGTCCTTATCACGGTGCTCCGAAACGTTTCCTATACGGTAGACTTCCCATGCAAGGCTTCTTCGGATGGGGTTCTCCATCGGATTCTGACGATGGACTACGCACCCTGCTTGGTCCTGGAACACATGATCCTATCTCAGTCATGGTGAAGTATGGATCATCCAAGTTTGGCTCTCCTAGCCCAGCCCTTCTCTGAGCACTGGCGATCATTTTATCCATCTGATATTGTTGTTCAGAAGAGATCATCTCGCTTTGGTGAATGATCTCTCGTAGTTCAGATTCCGTCCTCCTTCTCCTTTGAGTAGGAATAGGCTGGGACCCTTCGTACACCATTGTTGGGCCACTCCTTCCAATACCATATTCGGTATAAAGTATTTCCCAATCAGCATCAGACATGAGTGCGTACTCTGGCACTGGTGGAAACTTTTACACAGGTGATAACTTTGAACTGGGGTGAATAAATTACATCCCCGGTTCCTGACTATCCACCAGCAAGTGCCTCAAGTCATCGGACTCCTGGTTCTGCCCGTTGAGGTCCATCTCGGTATCCTCCTCGGGATCATCCTCGATGGGGTCCTCTTCCTCGTCGGGGTTATCCTCTATGGGGTCCTCTTCTTCTTCCTCTTCAGGAATCATTTCTATCTGGTAATCGTCATTGTAGTACCTTCTCGCGTACCTAGACGATTCATCCTCTTCTCGCACTGCTTCCTCCCTCGGTGGCTCCACTGGCGCTGTCACTGGAACTACAATATTCCTTGACACCAGGACTACCGACTCAGGAAGCACATGCTTGATCTCCTCAGGTGGGCTGCTTGGTTCTCCAACCTCGAAGCACCCCTGGGGTATTGGGAAGTCGAGCCTTCCTGGAGATGGTGAATCCATCTCGGCATCTACCGAGTCCCTCTTATGAGAAAGACACGCACCCATATCCTACAGGATAACGAGGAATGAATTAGTCTTTCTAGACATAGAAGCAAGCTTACTACATCAGACTATCGATAGAAGACATGACTATGAACGGTTTGGATTTAAAAACACCATTTTTATTTTTGAAACTCAGAGCCTTTCTAAAACACTTTTCAATCAAGACGAGTAAATGGTTTTCAAATCCCTAACCCGTTTTAAAACTTTAGGCTCTGATACCACAACTGTAACACCCCCAAATCTTAACCCATTTGGAAAGGTATTATCGCCAGTGACCTCGGTTTTCCTTACCGAAGCCACCCAAGGCTTTACCGTTTAAATACAATCCATGAAACACTTATGATACAAAATCATCATAATATTCGATTAAAGCGTGAGTCCCAGAATTACATCCCAATTCCGAATAGGACTAAATACAGAATTAAACAAAATACAGAGTAAATAAGTTACAGCGGAAGTCTTTCTTAAAATATTACAAAAAGGGTTGTGATCATCATGATCACCTGCCCAAGGTTCTCAACCTGATTAAAACATTAAAAACATCCAAAAACCACCGTCATCTTCATAGTCATTCTAGTCTCCTCATATCTGCGCTCTATCTGATGTGCCGAATCGAACGGATGACACCAGCCAACCATGCAGAGAACAATTTTGGTTGGTTAGTCTAATGAAAGACCATGCAAGGGCACAAAACAGAAGGTTCGAAGTAGTCGTATTAGGTTAGACTCATCGTCCCTCGAATAATAGTCGAGTACGCTAGTCAACCACCATACTCTACTGAATACATGAAAATGCATGATCAAGAGAAGATTCCAACTGAAATGAAGCTTATCGGAATGTCCAAGAGATGACTCCAAAAGATTGAGTCTTTTAGGAAGCATGACAAAGTCTGGAACATTTTAAGAATCACAGAATTACAGTATCGCATTCGAGCGACTAAAAGTTAAGACGAGCTTTCCTAACTGCACTAGCGCCTAGCTGCACTACTCGCCCATGGTATATTAATTATGTGCGACAACGGCACTTATCTTGTGATATTCTCAAACGCACAACACGTTATAAGCTTTTAAATGTATATATCCCATGGATCCTATACATATAGTATTAGGTGGGGCTTAGCAACCTCTCTACTAGATTCCGAGATTTGTGACACCAGCTAAGTGCACCCCCTCTATACTCGTGTATCAGAGGTTAGGTCATGACCGTCCATGTGGTATTAGGTGGGGTTTAGCCACCTCTCTACCAAATTATAAAGAAACGACTGGATTCCAACGAGTCCAACGTTTCTGATTTCTGACTACTAGTGCTAACTAAACAGTTCACGCACAACAATAGTTCATAATAAAACCACATAAATGCTCTCAAGGCTATCAACATAAATATATATTCATAATAGCGTTGTTCTAACAGATATACAACCTACTATAATATCATATTTTAGATCACATAACTATAATAGCGTTGTTTTAGCAGATATACAACCTATTATAATATCATATTTTATTTCTCTAAAATAGTTAACAAAACCGTTCCCAGACGAACACAATAATCATTCCAAATTAATTACTCAATTAAGCAACTGATAATTAATAGAAACATGGAATGACGAGCAAGAGCGAACCACCACTTGCCTTAAATCCGCAAAAGCTTAAACGAAGCTAGGTACGATGACAACTGGTTTCCGGGCTCAAATCAGAGACAGATCTGGCAACACAGATTCCTTCGGATCGACCCATAAAGAAACCCTAAGTTAGATTCTACAACAACGAGTACGAATCTAAAGAATAACAAAAGGAATCGAAAGGAACGAAGCCCGATCGAAACCACGGAAGCCAAGGCCGAAACAAGCCAAGAGCTTCTAGGCGGCAGTCGCCGCCTGCCTTATGGCGGGCGCCGCCTGTTCGTGGCGGTGGGCGCCGCTACGAACACCGGGAAAATTTACGAGAAGCACCCAACTCACCGACGATGATCGTTTTGCCTCTCCTTTGCCTTGCTTTGGATTCTAAGCTTCCAAGGGCCTCCAAAGCTTCACTTTGCAACTAGAATAACACCAAATGGAGCTCCGGCGATCGATCTCAAAGTCTCCGGCGAGAGCTTAATATTCCGACGAGATGATTGTAAGGGATTTGAGCTTCGTTTATGTGCTCAATTCGATCCCAATCCATCTCCTTTTATAGCCTCAAGCCAAGGGAACAAGAAATGACAAGACATGCACGTGGAGGGCCGAGATTAAGTCGTTCCCCAGTCGTCGGCAAGCCCCTGCAACTTGCCCTGCAGCAGTGGCGGCGGTCGCCGCGACCGGCAAGAGGTCGCCGCCCTTATGGGTCTCTGGCGGCGGTCGCCGCATTCCTAGGCCACTTGCATAGGAAGATGAGGATGACATCGGCTACTTGGCGGCGGTCGCCACTAGCCTTACGGCGGTCGCCGCCAAGGCCATTTTGCATCCGATTAGCCTTGGATTAGCTTCGGCCTTAGCCCGGGATAAATAATAATCGTACACAAACGAGTATTTAGTCCCAAAATACGTCGACTGTATATTATTTCACTTAGAAAAATATTACAGAGATTAAGAACATTACAGAATGTCTTTCAGTCTCCGAAATTAAATCGACGTACACAACAGACGTTCAGGTAATTTCCAAAATACCCTTACAAAAATACAGGGTATCACAAGATTAACCTTGAGAAAGGTTACGCAATCCAGAGATTCTCAGGCATATCGAGAGAGAAGAATTTAAGGTACGAACTTGGAGTGAGTACTTTGCTAGGATTTGGTTCTACTTGTGTTGCTAGGGTTATTACACTTGCTTAGTAGTCTAGATTGTCTAGGAATTGTGTGTGACTAAATCGAGCTTGACTTACTTGATTGTGTAACCTTTATTAATGATACAAGTAGACAGTTGAAATCATACCAGGCTAAACCTAGAGGTAGATGTTTTTCTTGATCAACTAGTTGGTTGATTGGGTTTCCTCTCTAAGAAAATGTGTGATTGTTACTTTACTGAACTATTATTTTTTGTAGCCCAGGAAACAATAATTGTTCCATGACTAACTCACTCACTGTTCAACAATTAGTATCAGATCCAACGGTTAGGCTTGGGCCCAGACATTGTTTGTCGGGCCGCAAAAGAAAAGCTAAAAATGTTGTCAGGGAACGATGAAGAAGAAGGAGAAGGAGAAGAAGAATGAGGTGGTGATTGTGAATTTCTCCATGAGACCAGGGCATCCACAAAATTCTTAACGCCCACAAAGTCTGGTGCTTGAGTAAATGCTCCCCTCAGGACAGCTCAGGTCAAACGTCCAAGTCGCTTCCAAATATGGATAAGCTGGGGGAAGCCTCCACCACCAAGCTACTTTTGACTCCAAGAAGATCCTCCCATCGCTCGTGATCCCCAGCAAGTTCATTCTAAACCAAAGTCTCCAAGAAATTGGGGACATGATCGAGTTCCAAGGCTGGGAACGACTGTGCGTGTGCAGGGCGCTTGTAAATCAAGATCTGGTAAGGGAACTCTACCAGAACTTTGAGGTTAGAAAGACTAGAAATCTACTGGGAACAACAATGATCGAAAACGAGATCACCGCGTTTACAAGCAACGTTGTTGCTCGTATGCTTGGTGTTCTTGTAAGGCCCAAGGCCGTAGAAGCGACATCCCATGCCAACCCGGGGACTTCCCAAGAGGTCTCCCATCCTGGTACTACTCCCACCCTATCACGCTTAACTTCAGAGTTCTTTGTCCTCACTTGAACCCTAAAAAGGAAGAGCTCTTGTTAAGATGGATATCACTTTAATCTTAATAAACCAAGTCTGGGGTGTTACAATCACCCTCACTTAACCCTTTGACGACCTCGTCAAGGCCCAAATACCACCCTCTGGGTCGAGTGACCTCCATTCAGGCCAATTCCACTCATCACCCAAGTTAGCTATGATATCATTTGTAAGGCCCGATGCCTTAAAAGAGTCATCCTATGCCAACTCGGGGACTTCCTAGAAGGTCATCCATCCTGGTACTACTCCCACCCAACCACCCTCTCGGTCGAGTGACCTCCATTCAGGCCACTTCCACTCATCACCCAGAGTCAGCTATGATATCATTTGTAAGACCCGAGGCTTTAGAAGCATCATCCCATACCAACCCGGGGACTTCCCAAGAGGTCATCCATCCTGGTACTACTCTCGCCCAAGCACGTTTAACTTCAGAGTTCTTTGTCCTCACTTTGAACCCGGAAAAGGAAGATCTCTTGTTGACATGAGTATCACTTTAATCCTTATAAACCAAGTTTAGGGTCTAATAACTCGTTAAATATTAAATTTTTAATAAGGTTGTTATTGTAAATGTCTTTCATTTTTAAGAATTTATAAAAATTAATTTTTTTTTATAATTGAAATACAAACTTGAAAAAAATATTCCTAAAAAAGTATTTTGAGAGTTTAATTAAAATTCAAAAGAAATGAGACAAGAGGGTGTCTAGGTTCATTTCTCTTTTCTATACAAAATTAGTTTAAGTTTAAATGGAAGCAATAATATCTTCCTTTCAAAAATAAAAAATATATTCTTATCTTAATCAGCGCCCTCTATTATCTATAAATAGTTTCTACAACCTAGAAGAGCCATTCTCTCACCTCTTATTTTTTCCATGCCGCTCTCTCTTTTTTGTTTTTCTTTCTCGCATTCTTGAATCTCAATCAACTTCCTAACACCATCGTTTATACGTCCGGTGTCGGATTTAGACTATTCAAATTGTATAATTTTTTTCTCTTTGTCTTCTACATTGTCATATGAAGATCGTCGCCTAATGCCAAAGGACGCGCCCCACGCTTTGTTGCAAGGTTAGGTGGTTGAAAATTCTTCGACGTGAATTTTTGGCCGACAGTCGACTTTCAATTGTTATAGTTATAAATCTTTTTTCATATGAAACACTAACAATGTGTTTTAAAAATATATATGTAGTCATGTATCAAATATCACAGGTTTACGATATTGTTTGATATTTATAAATATTTTTGAAACAAGAGCTCTTCCTTTTCAGGATTCAAGTGATGACAAAATACTCTAAAGTTCATAGTGCTAGGAAGGGAGTAGTACCAATATGGGTGACCTCCTGGGAAGTCTCTGGGTTGGCATGGGATGACACTTCTAAGGCCTTGGGTCTTATAGTTCCCTTTGAAGGCTTCTAGGAGTTGCCCTATGACAAGCTATCCAATGAGATGAAGGCGCTTAAGATTGCGAGTAAGAAGGGTGTTGGATATGAGGCTACATGGTACAACACATAAGACCTGACACTGATTTGAAGAATTGTGCACCAGTTCGTCATTAAGGATGTGGTTCCCCATCAAGACAAGGGGAACACGATTATCGTTGTTGACATTTTGATGCTAGATAGATCCATGAACAAGGAGAAGATCAACCTGCCTAGGGTGATTATCCAACACATGGCAAAGTGCATAGGGAAGAATCACTCATTGCCTTACCCTGGGCTTGTGAGGTTGATTATAGAAAGAGAACAAATGTACAAGGCATAGAATGAAGTCCTCTTGTGTTATGAGCTTGCAATGGTTAACATCAACAAAATGAAGTACCAAGGAGATGATCACAAGGGAATAGTTCCCAAATAAATAGTTGAGAAGAAGGGAACTGAAGAATGAACTTCAAAAGGTAAAAATCTGAACCAACGCATTTTAGAAGAGTTGATCAAGAAGAACTTGGAGTTCATCAAGCTGAATAACAAAGCTGACATCTTAATTGAATTTCTGATGGAGAAACATGCCAAGGGAACAGAGCCAAAAACCTGAGTAGAATCTCTTCTTTGTTCCCTAGCCATATTTGTCTAGTTCTTTTGCGATCTTTTGTTTGTTTTATGTCTTTGATGTTAGTTGCTCCTAGTCTTTAATATTTCCTTGCACTGATTTCTGCTTGATGTAATCAATTCCCCGCATTTCTAATGAACTTTGATTTTGATATTGATTTGTGACTTAGTGTGTTTGTTCTTATTTAAATTTGATCTTTTGATGATGCCAAATGGGGAAAGTGTGAAAAATTGTGCGATGAAATCAATTCAAGAGGTAACAGTTTTCATTGTTCATTGTTTTCAAAATTTTGAACAATGTCAGTGCTAAGGGGGAAGTGGAAGCGACTTGAAGGTAAGTTCAGTGATATCTATATAAGAGGGAACTTTGCTGAAATTTTTGAGCTATATTGTTGATTGACTCTATACTTATATGTTTTGATAAACAAATTTGAATGGGTTTGTCATCACCAAAAATGGGGAAATTGTTAGAACGATGTCATTTCCTATGGTTTTGATGATGATAAACACCATTGTGTGTTATGGTTTACTTGTTCTTATGAGTTTTAGGTGGATTGAATGAGTAGGGAACGTGGAAACCAAAAGAGTAGCAAAACAAAGAAGCAAAGGACAAAGAGTCAACAACGGAAAAACGATGTTGAGTGAAGTGAATGAATGAAGCACACACATTGTAGAAGAAATAAGTGAAGGGAACAACTTCAAGGAACGAAGAGTATACGCAGAGACGAGACACTGGAAACTTCAAGATAAGATTGGAAGAAGATTTCGAAGATCTCTTGGGCCGCAAGGCAAGAGAAAATATAGAGTTTTGACGCAGTGGTAAGATTAGAATCATATCTTTTGATACAAGATAAAGATAATTGTATTTGTGGAAATTGACATATAGTTAGGTTAGTTATCATGCAATAAGCATTGCTAAACTCAGTTTTTCAACATTTGTGTCTAACCTTAGTCTCGATTCAGAACTTCGTGTTCTCATCCGCAAGGATACTCTAGGCTAGTCTTCGCATAAAAACTAAGACCAGTCTAATTCTTTCCTCATAAAAAAAGGTGTTTATTTATACTTTATAAGCATCTATTAGCAGGCCTGACCCAGGGCAAGTGTAAGGTGAGCATCTATACAGAACCCCAAATTGAGTAGGGCTTTACAAAAATAAAAGCCCGTTCCATATCGCGTAAACTTAAAAATTTATGATCAGAGAAAACACGCTTCCGTTCCATTACAACATTTGGGAAATGAGAACACGTAACCTCATGAATTTGAAATTTTTTCTTGTTAATCAAAACAAAGAAACCTTTCATATTATTTCCCTTTTCAACTTCTTGGGTTCTATTCTATATATTTCTTCCTAGAGTATTTTTTTCCATTTGCAAATTCCTACACTTGTGCCTTCTCCAATCTCCACTACACTCAAACTTTCTAAACAATATCCCCTTGTAAGATATGTGTGTTTTGCAGTGAATTAAAAAAATTGTTCCCTTTGCATATGTCTTGCAACTCTTCCAATTTGGTGTTTGAATTTACTAGCTATCACAACTTTTTTTATATAAGGAAAGAATTCAAAATACCAGACATATCATGGGATCGAGAGTCTGAGCTAGGCTCAAAAGTTAGACAAAATTGACATGAAACAAACCATACATAATAATGAATGAAAGGGAAACAAACAAGCTAAAATGAAGAGCTAACACAACTCGAGGATGAGTTGAGGATGACACAAACGCGGGTTAGAACGAACAAACCTAACATGGCGTATGATGTCAAACCAGAGAGCAATCTGCAGGGTACTCAACTAGAAATGCGATGAAACATCTGTGTGTAACTTCGACACAAGGAGACCATAGGAACCACACAATAACACCCTCAACCTCAACCGAAACAACATCTCGAACCAAACAAATCAAGGAAAACCCCACACCAATTAAATGCTTCTTAATCAATTTTAAAATTGATTAATTTTTGATAAGGAGTAAAAAGTTCCAAATTTATCTTGGAGTTTTTTGATAGAAACAATATTGATTTTTGACAAGGAAACAATATTGATTTTTTATAAAGATTTATTTTTACGAATTTTATCCATCCTATTAGGGCTTTATAGTTCAGGTCTTTTTTCCAAAGGAAATTTTTATTGATTTTATCTAATTCTCTGTTTAGGGATATCGGTAGCATGAAACATTGCATGGTATTATTTGGTTTAGCAACAAGGTTTGATTTGATAAGCGCCGCTCTTCCTTGAAGGGACAAAGAACTTGCTCTTCCTGGAAAGTATCGTGGTTGATTTTTCCATTGATAATAGGGCAACCAATATTGATTTTTTTTGTTCATTGCTAGCCTAAAGCCTATGTTATATTTCATTTTTATTTGTTTTTTTTCAATTTTATGATTTGCTTTGAAGTTTGCTATGAAATACGAACAAACACCCCTACTATTGTACTTTTCCCTTTTTTTAGCTTGTCAGATAAAGTTGTACTTTTATACAAAATTCTTTTCTCTGAATTAGTTTCTTCCTTGAGCATTTATTTCATTTTCTTGCTTCAAGCTTGCCTTATAAGCAATAGAGGAGTCGAACCATTACAAATCTGATGTGGTATGAGATTGATATTATGGGTTCAAGTGTGGCTTAGATTTGGGAGTTGAAAGTCTAGAGTGGCTTGAATTTGAGAGGTAGGGGTTTAGACCGACACATACAAAAGCTAATCATAACCGGCGAGACGGGCCGAGCTATGGCTCAAGCAATTGAGCGGTGTTGGTGATACCTTGATGTGGGCTCAGTAGAGCGAGGATAGCGATGCAAAAAGAATTAGTGTTTTGCTTTTGATAATAAAAGGTATTGTTCAAGTCAAGTTTTTTAGATCTTCCTTTTCTTTTATATCCGAAAAAGACCTTGTGTGTTCCTTTCACATGGAAGGAAAACGGTTTACGTTGCATCCTATGGCTCCACACAAGATCATGGCTGACCATGTCGCTAAAGAACAAAGAAGGAACCAAAAGGGAAAGGAGAAAGGCGAGAACAAGAAGATGGCCATAGACTACAACTCGGGCGGTAGCAACCATATGCTTCTAGCCAAGACTAAGGAGGTGGAACACGTCATTCAGAGAAGTAGAGTTTGTTTCGTTATAATCCCTATGTGTAACTTATTTGTTTTTGATGAATTAAGTGACCTATCCCCTTCTATTGCTCGCTTATTGCATGATTTCCAAGATTTGTTTCAAGAAGAAGTCCCTAATGGCCTCCCAGCAATTAGGGGCATTGAGCGTCAAATTGATTTCGTCCCATGAGCAACTTTACCAAACAGGGTAGCTTATAGGACCAACCCCGAGGAGACCAAGGAACTTCAAAGACAAGTTTAAGAGTTGATGGAAAAGGGCTATGTTAGAGAGAGCTTGAGTCCTTGTGGTGTGCCCTTGATACTAGTCCTCAAGAAGGATGGAAGTTGGCGCATGTGTGTTGATTGCAGAGCCATCAATAACATCACCATCAAATATAGACACCCCATTCGAGATTGAGTGTGATGAACTCCATGGATCCAACATCTTTTCCAAGATAGTCTTGAAGAGTGGTTATCATCAAATCCGAATGAAAGAAGGTGATGAATGGAAGACTACCTTAAAAACCAAGTATGGTTTGTACGAGTGGTTAGTAATGCCCTTTGGACTCACTAATTCTCCTAGTACTTTCATGTGCTTAATGAATCATGTCCTTAGAGCATTCCTAGGAAGATTTGTAGTTGTATATTTTGATGACATCCTAGATTAGAAGATCATTAGAAGAGCATGTAGAACATCTTAGACAAGTACTAGAGGTCCTTAGGAAAGAGAAACTCTATGCTAATTTTAGAAAGTGTCATTTTTGCTCAGACCATGTTGTATTTCTTGGATTTGTGGTGTGCAAGGCAGAGCTGAAAGTAGATGAAGAAAAGGTTAAAGATATCAAGGAATGGCCCACACCCACCACAATGACGCAAGTACGAAGTTTTCTTGGACTAGCCGGATTCTACCGTAGGTTCATGAAGGATTTCAGCACCATTGTTACACCCCTAACCGAGCTCACTAAGAAGACCATGACCTTCCATTGGGGTAAAGTACAAGAAAAAGCATTCAAAGTGCTTGAGGACAAGCTCACACACGCACCCTTGCTAGTACTTCTTGATTTTACCAAGACAATCGAGATTGAGTGTGATGCCTCCGGAATTTGCCTAGGAGGAGTACTAATGCAAGGAGGACGTCCTATAGCGTATTTTAGTGAGAAGATGAGTGGGGCCGAGATGAATTACCCCACTATAGGGTATTGTAAACATGGCAACTCTATCTCTTGCCAAAGAAATTTGTCATTCATTCAGACCATGAAGCCCTCAAATTTCTCAAGGGTCAAAGTAAGCTGAACAAGAGGCATGCCAAGTATATCAAATTTATTGAAGCTTTACCTTATGTTATTAATCATAAGAAAGGAAAAGACAACATTGTAGTCGACGCAAAAATGCTTGGTTTTTCTCTAATTCATGAACTATATGATAAAGATCCGGATTTGGAGAGATATTTCACGTATGCCAAACTAAGGGCAACCAAGACCAGTTTTACATTCATGATGGCTATCTTTTCAAAGGAACTAAACTGTGTGTGCCTCAAAGTTCTATACGAAGGCTATTTTCAAGAAGCACATGGAGGAGGGTTAATGGGACACTTTGAGGTAGCTAAGACATTGGAAACCTTAAAGGAACATTTTCATTGGCAACATATGCATGGTGAAGTAGTTAGATTTTGTGCCTCGTGTATGACATGTTTACAAGCCAAATCAAAACTCAACCCTCATGGACTATACACCCCCTTTCCTATACCTAGTGCTCCATGGGAGGACATATCTATGGACTTTGTGATGGGATTACCTAGGTCTAAGTGAGGGAGAGACTCTATATTTGTGGTAGTTGATCGATTTTCTAAAATGGCACATTTTATTGCTTGTCACAAGACTGATAACGCATCACACATTGCTAATTTATTCTTTGAGGAAATTGTAAGGTTACATGGAGTACCTAAGACCATTGTTTCGGATAGTGATTCTAAGTTTCTTAGTTATTTTTGGAAGACTCTTTGGGCTAAAATGGGCACTAAACTTCTTTTCTCTACTTTGTGCCACCCACAAAAGTTGTTTATATTACGTTCCTTGTTGAATATTAACTTGCGTAGGTGGCAAGAATGTCTTGCCTTCATTGAGTTCGCTTACAATAGGACGGTAGATTCAACTACCCGAAAGTCACCATTTGAAGTTGTCTATGGGCGTAACCCTATTACCCCTTTAGACATGGTCCCATATGCTATCAAGGACCGTGAGAGTCAAGAAGGGGTTGACCATGCTAAGAACATCAAAGAACTGCATGAAGAAACTAAGAAGAGGTTAGAGGCACAAACAAAATAGTATGTGAAGCAGGCCAACAAAGGAAGGCAAAAAGTAATATTTTAGCTCGGAGATTTGGTATTGATACATTTCCGAAAGGAACATTTTCCAAACCAACGTAACTCCAGACTGAAGCCAAGAGGATATGGACCCTTTCAAGTCATAAGAAGGATCAACAACAATGCCTATCAAGTTGAATTACCAGGTGAGTACGGGGTTCATGATGTATTTAATGTAGCTGATTTAACACCTTTTGTTGTAGATGAATAGGACTTGGACATTGAAGAAGATTTGTGGTCGAATCATTTCAAGAGAGGAATGATGATGTGATCACGCCTGTGCCACATCAAGATCAAAGCGAGCCAGCGCCAAGGGAAGAACCATCAAGGTCAGTTACGCGTTCGGCCACGCGCACGACCACACAAGAACAAGCCACACCACCAAAAGCCATTACTCGCGCACGAGCTCGACAACTACTTCTAGACATCCAAGACTGTCTTTGGAGCCAAAGAGTACCAAGCCAAGATAAGGCTAAACCGGTGATGATGATTCAAGGACGCGTCACGACGCTGACAACATTAGGGCTTCTTCAAACCTCCGCACAATCAACCCCGAAACTGAGTGAAAATAATACACATCCTCAATATATGGCCAGTATATGACTCATACCAAATTTGGGGTCAATTGGAGAGGTTGTGCCAAGGAGGAGGAGCCTCGTTCTAGCCGGCGTCGACGCTGCGGATTGTCCAAAAACGCGATTCATATCCCTGCGTGCGTTTGGGATGAACTTTGGATATGTGTGAGATTATGTGCTTATTTAGCTCACGTCCAAATTTCAGGCCCAATGGAGATATGAGGAGGAAGAAAGGTCAGTTTCAAGTATCTAGAGAATTAGGATTTCGGGAAAACATTTTGGCTATTTTTTTGTTGCATTGTTTTTCATTTCAACTTAAATTTTGATTAATTTGAATACAGAATAATTGAGTTTCTCAATTAACTTTGAGCTTCCCGGTCTTTGAGTGATTTGTCTTGGTGAGCCATATCCAAGTCAACTTAACTCGGTTTTGGTGAGTCATATCCAAAACCGGTGTGAAACCTAGGTGAGTCATATCCTTGGTGGATCATCGATAACTCATTTTGAATCTATTGGTGAGTAATATCCAATAGATCCAATTTGCCAATCCCTTTATCTTTCTTGCAATTCAAAAACCAAAAATCCCCAAAAGAGCCATCTTTGTTACAAATTTGACGGCCAATTCAAGATCGATCAAGAACGAGGCTTTGAAGGTGACTTTTCCTTGAACCAACGTGAGGATCCTTAGGGGGAAACACATCATTTCCCAAATCTTTGGCAAATGATGCATTCTACATGAAATGAATTTGGGTGAAACTCATCCTCGTTCTTGCGGTGGACATATCCAAGGTTCAAGAAAAAGATCACATCCAAGACTATAAGGGGTAGCATCCTCCACGACAAGCAGGGGGTTGTCTCGCATGAATGATTTATCGATCCAAATGTTATTTTTGTAGGTTTAATGCATCACATCATTTTGTGCGCAAGTCTTGGACGTTATTGAAGCTATATTTGATTATTATGGTTATCAAGACACTCAAAGGGTGGCTATTGCAGCCATTCATTTCACCAATTTCACATACTTTTGGTGGATGAAGGAGAAGGAAGAAAGAGCTCACAGTAACTATCACTCTATCTCGACATGGGAGGAGCTCAAATCTGCCCTTAGATTCCAATTTGTCCCCGATGACTATCTTGATAAGGTCCAAATCAATTAGAGAAGGTGAAACAAGGCGCAAGAACCCCAAAGGAGTTTACAAAGAACGTTATTTCTAAGTTTATTGGAGGTCTAAATGTTGACGTTAATGTGCATTTAGAGATGCAAAGATTCGGCCCTAATATTCAGCTTGAAGAGGTATTGCACTACGCCACGCAAGTCTACCAAAATTGCAAAAGAAGAATGTAACACCCCCAAATTTTAATCCGTTTGGAAAGGTATTACCGCCAGTGACCTCGGTTTCCACACCGAAGCCACCACAGGCTTTACCGGTTTAAACACAATTCATAAACAACGGTTAAGATATAAACATCAAAACCTTTAATTAAAACATATGTCTGGGGATTACATCCCAATCCCCATAGGGCAAAACAGAGTATTTAGCGGAAGTCTTTATAAATATAAATACATGGGTCTTGATCATAAAGATCACCCGCCAAGGATCGTAGCCTGATAAACCATTAAAACACCGTTTACTTTTATAGTCGTTCTAGCCTCCATTCCTCGGATGCTTATCTGATGTGCCGAATCGAACGGATGACACCAGGCAACCATGCAGATAACAATTACGGTTGGTTAGTCTAATGAAAGACTACGCAAGGGTACAAAGCAGAGTGGTTCGAAGTAGTCGTATTAGGTTAGACTCATCATTTCTCGAATTAAAACCGATGACGAAAGTCAACCACCATACTCCTACTGGAATATATCAAGCAGCATGATCAAGAGAAGATTCTGGAAGACCGAGTCTTACAGCAATCAATCCCAAAGAAGACTCCAACGAATTGAGTCTTATCGGAAATATGACGAATGTTGGGGAACATTAATTAATCATACAAGCGTTCAAAAACGACTTGATGTTTCGGTTCACGACCAACCTCACCGCTTAATGCGAATCCAGATTGGAAAGAGAACGGTACTCTGATCAAAGTCAAGACGAGCTTTCCTAGCTACACTATTCCCTAGCTGCACTACTCGTCTGAGGTTTATTAATCATGTGCGCTCGGGCACTTATCTTATTTAATTCCAAAATGCACATCACGTTATAGGCTTTTAATTATATGCCTGCCGACAACGGGACATACTTCTGATAGGGACGAATCCCAAGTTTGTAGCACCAGCTTCATGCCACCATCTCCATACCAAGTACAGAGAAAGGTCATGACCCACCAAATGGTCTCTGAGTTTAGAACCCTTAGCACCATTTTCATTATCAAGAAATGACTAGACCTCAATTAGTCCATCGCTCCTACGAATACTCGTGCTAACTAAACAGTCCAGGCACATCAGTAATCATATCAAAGCCCTCAGGCCAAAATATATATTTATAATAGCGGTGTTCTAACAGATATACAACCTATTATAATATCATATTCCTTTTATATCATTTAGTAAAACTGTTCCCAACAATTCAATAAATCATTCCAAATTAATTAACAATTAAGCAATTGATAATCAATGGAAATATGGAATGATAAGCAAGAGCGAACCGCCACTTGCCTTAGATCAGACGAAAGTTTGAACAAGCTTTAGAGACGACGGTTTCCTGGGTCCGAAACTGGGACAGATCCTGGATAACAAATCCCTAAGGAACGACCCATAACAAGACCCTAAGTATATGAATCTAAAGGAATAAGGAAAGAATCAAAGGAATCAAGCCTCGTCCGAAGCCAAACACCCAAGACACACACACACCACGGCCATGCTTGCCGCGGGTGCGGTGGTCAGTCACCGCAGGGTGCGGTGCTTGGCCGCTGGGCGCGGTGGCGTCTGACCGCGGGTGCGGCGCCATGACAGAAGCAGAAAATGATGGAGTTTTTGGGGAGAAACTTACCCAAATCGATCCGATCGGCTTCGATTTGTTCTTGGTTGAGTCTCCCACCTTCTTAAGCTTCTAACCACCTCTAAGAATCACCCTTCCCTTGCTCGAGAAGAGGTTCTAACAAGCTCTCAAACAAGCTTCAAAGTTCAGCAAAAAGATGGAGATTTTCTAATGTTGGAGATGGTGAGCAGCTAACTTCAGGCTCGTTTTTGATCTGTCTCACCTCATTAAATAGGCCAGGCGAGTTGTACACCAGCTGGACACATGTACCATGAGCTGTACAAGCTAGAGGGAGTAGGCAGAGCGAGTCACCAAGCCTATGAGAGGGCCCCGCCAAGTTGCACTGCAACTGTCGAGTGACGCAGGCCACCGCGGGGTGCGGCACACCCTTCACCGCGGGGTGCGGTGGCCGACTTGATATCGCCACTGGCATTGGCCTTCGCCGCGGGTGCGGCAGGGTGCGGCCAGGGTACGGTCAAGGCCAAATTTACCCCTTTTTGCCCATTTTGTCTTTCTTACCGAATGGTTAAATTTTCTTAATCCCGGGTTAATTATATTCGTACACGAACGACCTTTTAACCCAAAAATACCTTAACTGTATTTTATATTGCTCAGATAAATATTACAGAGATTAAACATTACACATAATGTTTATTTTTCCCTGAAATAAATCTGACTCGCAATATAGGCTTAAGAAAATTCAAAATTTACCCGTACAAAATGTGGGATATTACAAAGAAGGCTAGTGGCGGAACAAGGACGTGGGGTTCAAATTCTAACCCTACGACCTCCAACCTGCCCTCAACTCATTCCGAGGCTAAGAGTGAGCCAGCCAAGGTGTTCCCAAATAAATAGACAACCCCGACTGTCGTGGATACTAGAGGGGAAGGAGCACCAAGGGCTAGAGACCTTAGATGCTTCAAATACATGGGACGAGGCCACTTTGCGCGTGATTGCACTAATAGCTGCCAAGTATTGTCGAGTGTCTACATCGAATATGAGTCCGAGGATGAGAAGGAGGCTGTGGTAAAGGAGAAGGAGAACCAAGAAAAGGAATAAGAAGAAGTTCACGCCTCCGCCACCATAGGGGAATGTTTTGTGATCTCTAAGGTGAAAGAAGAGCCGTACGACCCCAAATTTGATGAAAATGGGATCATGCAACTCCTATATGATGAGGAACTTGAGGATATGCCGCCCATGTTTGATGAGGAACTAGTTGACATGCCACCTCTCATTGACATGTTTCAGCCGTCAACACCACCATAACCACAACCATCACCATTGGCGAATTCTTACACGATGGACATCAACCAAAGGGAACAAAGTTTCCACCACTTGTGCAACATAGCAGGCTATGAACAACCAGTTTTAGCCCTAGTAGATAGCGAAAGTGATCAAAATGTGATAGCGGAAGATGTGGTCACAAAATTGAGGCTTGAGTCGCAATGTCAATGGCCATTAATCATGATCGAGTGGGTGAATGAAGGCCATCAAATTCAAGTGGAAAAAATTCGGACGTGAGCTTTAGCTTAGGAGCATATTCGGACATAGATACATTTATGGTGATGCCCATCAATGCCTTCGACATCATACTCGGAAGACCATGGCAATTCGATCTAAATGTCCTACATGAAGGTCGGCTCAACCGAAACCATGTGGCCAAGGGAGATATTGTATACATCTTGGAGCCAATGAGTTTAGAGGAAGTGAGGGAGGCAAGGAGAAAAGCAAGAGAATGGGACAAAAAGAAGAAACCAAGACGACGAGTGGTGATGCCCCATAAAATGTTCCACGACACTAGAAGCCCTAAATAATTAAGGTGACCTTGATTTGGCAAGCTCCAAAGAATGATGGAGTCTTTTCATCTAATATTCTTCTCATGCTTATTAGTATTAGGACACACATGCTATATTTTGATGTTCATGTTTCATGTGTCCTTAGGGTTCTATCTAGTTTTTCTTATACTATTTATCCAAGCAAAACTCTAGGAGATAGGTTGCATGTTAAGAAGGGGAGTCCCCTCAAATTCATAATTGTACATTCTAGGAGGGTATAAGAAATCATGTCTAGGCTAAGAGGCTTCAAATACCTAGGAACATTTGCTATGCTGTGCTATTTGATATTCTTTGGTATAGGTTGCGCGGATTCAAGGCCGAATCCTTTCAAAGGAGGGGAGGATGATGTGATCCGGGTTCACATCAAGCTGCAAGGACAAACCATGAGATACGCCAAACCAAAGGGAGCACCTACACAACAATCGATGTGCTTCAAATTAGGGTTTCTCAAATCCATCGAGCAAACCTCATCCAAATCAAGTCTTACAAGTTCCAATCTTCATAAGAGATCAGTGGCAGGGCCCCTACCAAAGATGGGACCATTAGAAGGAGAAATGCTTGGAGGACGGCCCTTGAGCATCATGCGATCTGCACCGCCAAGGCCGAGAGAGAGGAGCTGCAGTCAAAACAACGATACGGACCACTTAACGTGCACAAGCCTTAGCCACATGCCAGAGGAGACGTCAAGGAGCATATGGAACCCCACATGTCCTTGATTTACTCTTAAAGATAGAATTTTCTTAAAAGATAGATCTTGTGGATGCAATATCTTTATGCTTCGAAGTCTATTTGACCTGAAATTTGGACAACTTTCTATTAAGCCCGTGAACAACAACATATCAAAAAAATAGCCCAATCCACTAAGCCAATTGGTAGCGCCGCTCTGCCCTAGTTCGGGTCCCAACTTCGGGCCGCAAGGTTGCTCCTCTAGCCACCTCACCAAGATCTTCACCTCCAATTGGCTTTAAACTTTGTATGAACTCTTCGTTTAGCCTATTTTGAAGGTTGGAACTTGTATGGTTCAGTTTGGTTTTCGTTGATGCGGACAACTTGAAAACCCCTAATTCGGGGCACGTCGATGGCGTCGGTTGCAGGGTCGAGGCCTTGATGCAAGGCTTGGTATGATCTTGAGCATCTTGGATATTGATGGGATCCAGAATCACATCACATGGTATAAGGCTGAGATTGACCAGCTTTGCTAGGATCAATTTTCACTAGGGTAGGGTTAACACTTAGGTTCTGGAAAGTGATTTGAATGGTTTGGGGCTTAATCACCCCAAGAGGAGAGTTGTCAAAAACATGTTCAACAACTCCACATTTACCACATCCTTCACGGAATTCCTCAAACCAAAGTTTGAAGGTCATAGGTTTCCCTTCCTCATTTGGGATGACAACGGTTCTGCCATGGACACTAGGGGCATCCACATTAATGCAGATTCTGGTATAACTAACTCTCTGTTTTTAGTTGTGAAGGGGTCAATTTTGATAAGGGTGCCAAGCTTGTTCATTTCGATGATTGTGCTCAACACATCAAAGCTAATGTATTCCACAAGGAGCTTAGGTATACAGATCCACATATACACAGTGGTGATTGGTTCAGAAAAGGGGTCAAAGCTTGAGTTCCAGGGTTTAAGGAGAAGAAGCTTACCAAACAAGTGATAAGGCCTTCCATCCCAAGCCCTTTTCTGGTTAATGGGGTTGGCAAAACGGAGTTCAAACCAGAGGTTGGGTCTTTCTATGATATCAAAAAAAACCTTGACAAATTTCTAGTCATTTTTCAACTTCATTACGAGCTTGGTAAAATCAACATGTTCCCCAATGATATATCCCATAAGGGATGTCATCGGTGCAAACCGTAATGGACCCAAAATTCTTCCAAAATCTAGACCTAAGACGTGACCAAAATAATCCATTTCGTTCTAGTTCCGATTTGGTCTAAACCACTTTTGGTCTCGATTATGGACCGTGTGATTTTTCTTTTTCTTTTTGTTATTCGTTCTCTTAATGATTTTAAGGATGTAAAATTATTATTATTATTATTATTATTATCAAATTCTAATTAAGTCATATGTACCTTTTAAGTAGAAAATATTAATACATTTAAAATTGTGGAACATATTATGTGATAACGGTCACTCTCGTGCGAAATGCAAACGATTTACATACGACCTAAAATATATGCAAATTCATGCAAAAATTTATAAATTAGAGAAATTTATGCACATTTCGCTAAAAAAAGGACTTTCACAATATTTTTAATAGTAATGTTTTTATAGAGAAAAATGCATGATTATAATGTTTGGAACTAAGAGGAGCAAAATGGAATTACGGTAACATTTAAAAAGACATTGTCTTATTTTTTAGGCAGAATTTCAGTAAACCACCCCTTAAATAGGGCACTTTACCCACAACCACCCCTTATACACGAAATTACTTACAACCACCCATTAAACACATTCCGTTAGCAACGAGCCACCCATTTACTGTTCCGTCCATTTTCTACCGTTATTTCATACGAAATTACAAATATGCCCCTCATTTTAATTTTTCCCCAATTGTTTTTTATTTTAATAACAAAATATATTATAATATTTAATATATAAAATAAAAACACATTTGTAATGACCCAATCTAAAAAAATTTCGGGTCGAACGGGTCGGGTCACTTTAAACCCAATACTTTTTGGGTCGGGTCTCGACCCAGAAAATGCGGATCGGGTCGGTTTTGCAGGTCAGGTAAAATATTGATAGCTCTAAATCGGACCAAACCGGTTTTAATATTTTGAATGGTTAGGTACAGGTTCGGGTCGACCCAGCGGGTCGAGAGCGCCATTTCAAAATTTTATAAAATAATTATTAAAATAATATTTTAATTAAAACAAAAAAATAAATAACAAAGATTATTATATAATATTTTAATAACAAAATGTGTTTTTATTTTATATATTAAATATTATAATATATTGGGTCAAAAGTGACCCGACCCGTTCAACCCAAAATTTTCTGGGTTGGATGACCCGTTGGGTCGACCCGTTGGGTCATTACAAATGTGTTTTTATTTTATATATTAAATATTATAATATATTTTGTTATTAAAATATTATATAATAATCTTTGTTATTTATTTTTTGTTTTAATTAAAATATTATTTTAATAATTATTTTATAAAATTTTGAAATGGCGCTCTCGACCCGCTGGGTCGACCCGAACCTGTACCTAACCATTCAAAATATTAAAATTGGTTTGGTCTGATTTAAAGCTTATCAATATTTTACTTGACCTCCAAAACCGACCCGATCCGCGTTTTCTGGGTCGAGACCCGACCCAAAAAGTATTGGGTTAAAAGTGACCCGATCCGTTCGACCCGAAAATTTTTAGGTTGGGTCATTACAAATGTGTTTTTATTTTATATATTAAATATTATAATATATTTTGTTATTAAAATAAAAAACAATTTGGGAAAAGTTAAAATGAGGGGCATATTTGTAATTTCGCATGAGATAACGGTAGAAAATGGACGAAACAGTAAATGGGTGGCTCGTTGCTAACGGAATGTGTTTAATGGGTGGTTGTAAGTAATTTCGTGTATAAGGGGTGATTGTGGGCAAAATGCCCTATTTAAGGGGTGGTTTACTGAAATTCTGCCTATTTTTTAAATATTGTGAAACATGGGCCCCTTAGCAATCTTCATATATACATACGAGAAAATTTACACAAAAAAATCAATTTAAATTAAATAAAACATTTATAATATATATCTCATGAATAAAGATGTAAATATTTGAAATAACAACCCTGAAATAAGAAAAACATTAATTCATGTATAACTTTTAAGCAAGTCTATAAATTGTTTATTAACCCAAAACCCTATTCCTCTCACTCTAATATCCTCTTTCCTTACCAGCTCATTTCATGCCTCATTTTCATGGAAAGTGTCTAAAAATATTCAGGGTTCTGAACCACATTGGCTATTTCTAATATTTAATCATTAAATGAAGATAAGTTAATGAGAAACTAAGAGATGAATGAGAATTAACAGTGCAGAAGATAATATGAATGAAAAGAATTAAAAAAAGACTTTCACAAAATAATTAATCATAATGTTTTTGATAGAGAAAAATGCATGATTATAATGTATGAACTAAGAGGTGAAAGACGGAATTTCACTAACATTTAAAAAGACATTGTCTTATTTTTTAAATATTGTGAAACATGGGTCCCTTAGGCCTTAGCAATCTTTATATATATACGAGAAAATTTACACAAAGAATTAAATTTAAATTAAATAAAACATTTATCATATATATCTCATGAATAAAAAATATAGATATTTGAAATAACAACCCTGAAATACGAAAAACATTAATTCATGTATAACTTTTAAGAAAGTCTATAAATAGTTTCTTACCCAAAATCCTATTCCTCTTACTCTAATATCCTCTCTCCTTACCATCTCATTCCATCCCTCATTTTCAAGGGGAGTGTCTAAAATCTTATTCCTCTCACTCTAACATAGGCCCCTTAGCAATCTTTATATAAACATACGAGAAAATTTAATTTAAATTAAATAAAACATTTATAATATATATCTCATGAATAAAAAATGTAGATATTTGAAATAACAACCCTAAAATAAGAAAAACATTTATTCATGTATAACTTTTAAGCAAGTCTATAAATAGTTTCTTACCCAAAACCCTATTTCTCTCACTCTAATATCCTCTTTCCTTACTAGTTCATTCATCCCCCATTTTCAGGGGGAGTGTCTAAAAATATTAAGGGTTATGAAACACATTGGCTATTTCTATTATTTAGTTATTAAATGAAGATAAGTTAATGAGAAACTAAGAGAGGAATGAGAATTAACGGTGCAGAAGACAATATGAATGAAAAGAGTAAAAAAAGGACTTTGACAAAATAATTAATAGTAATGTTTTTGATAGAGAAAAATGCATGATTATAATGTATGGAACTAAGAGGAGAAACATGCATGTTTAAGGCCATTGCTAAATAGAGTCAATTCTATTTTTCTAAATAGAGCCCCCTCTACACATATATAAGAAATTTGTTTCAAAATTACAACCCTACCACCCTCATTTCCTTTCTTCCATTTCCCATCTCACAAGCCATCAAAAATCAGCCCTTTCTTCCTCACTTAGCCACCAAATTGCCATCAATTTGGATCAAAGAGGTGCCACACTTAAGAATCAACCAACCATCTCCAAGATAATATAAGTTTATCAACTAATTTTGTAAATTCGTAGTTAGGGTTTAAAAAAAATTTCAAGATTGAATTTTGGGTATTATTGGCCTAATTTGTCTTATAAATTTAAAGTTTTAAGTCTGTAGATGAATAAAATGTATAATAGATATGATTTAGATAGATTTCGGGTTGATTTCTTGTTGCTAGTTGATTTTGGGTTGATTTCTTGAGACGAACGAACAACTGCGTCTTTTGAGGAAGAAGAAGACGTCCCACCGTCACGGATGAACGCGGTTCTTCTGTGAATTGACCACAGAGGAACTACATCCATCCATGAGTTGACCACAGAGGAACGCAATTTGTGTGTGATCAATTCATGGACATATGCAATTCCTTCATGGTCAATTCACGGTCGTAGAGTGAACACTATGAAGAAATATAGGGTGAGCGTTAAATAGCAACCATGTTTAAATATTGTGAAACATGGGCCCCTTAGCAATCTTCATATATACATACGAGAAAATTTACACAAAAAAATAAATTTAAATAAATAAAACATTTATAATATATATCTCATGAATAAAAAATATAGATATTTGAAATAACAACCCTGAAATAAGAAACACATTAATTCATGTATAACTTTTAAGCAACTCTATAAATAGTTTCTTACCCAAAACCCTATTCCTCTCACTCTAATATCATATTTTCTTATCACCTCATTTCATCCCTCATTTTTAGGGGGAGTGTATGAAAATATTCAGGGTTATGAAATACATTGGTTATTTCTATTATTTAATCAATAAATGAAGATAAGTTAATGAGAAACTAAGAGCGGAATGAAAATTAATGGTGCAGAAAACAATATGAATGAAAATAGTAAAAAAAGGACTTTCACAAAATAATTAATAGTAATGTTTTTGATAGAGAAAAATGCATGATTATAATGCATGGAACTAAGAGGAGAAAAACAATCTAAAAAGATTGTCTTATTTTTTTATATATTGTGAAACATGGGTCCTTAGGAATCTTTATATATATATACGAGAAAAATTACATGAAAAATTAAATTTAAATTGAAAAAAACATGTATAATATATATCTAATGAATAAAAAATGTAAATATTTAAAATAACAATCTTGAATAAGAAAAACATTAATTCATGTATAATTTTTATGTAAGTCTATAAATAGTTTCTTATCCCAAAACCCTATTTCTCAAACTCTAATATCCTCTTTCCTGACCGGCTCCTTCATCCCTCATTTATAGTGGGAGTGTCTAAAAATATTAGTATATCCAAGTTAGCGCCTTTCTCTATAAAACTTCGTTGCTTATCACCTGCTTTCTATATACTATAATGATTTTGACTTCCCTTTGAAATTCTATCCGTTGGTTCGTGTCCACCGGCAAAGTTCGCGCCTTTCTCTCTAAAGCTGGTTCTTTTCGGTGGAATTAGCTTAAGCCACAGCTCTATTTTGCCGCATTTTGTGTTCCGTCTGTCGATCTTCTATGCTAGATTGCCAGTCGGCGACGTCGTTTCATCTTCTACCTCGGTGCTAAGTTGAAGTTCGTGTGCTGGTACTGCTTTCAACGTTCATTTTTAGGTCTTTTTTTAATTCTTATGATCATACGTATAGACTCGGATGCATTGTTTTCTTTTTCTTTTTCGTGTTTAATATCGGCCCTATATCTGCGTTCAATTTGTTTTGCTGTCGGGCGTCTGTTCATTGAACGGTTTTAGTTGTGGATCATGTCGATATGGGGTTCAGGTATAAAAAGTTCGGTGTTTCATGACCAAAAAAAAACTTCGGTGTTTTGTTCCCGTTTGAGAACCGAGAAGTAAGTGATATCAAAATGAGGCTAGTTTTGATTTGTGAGGGGTGAATTAGGGTTCGTGAGAGTGTAAAGGTACTGGCTTTTTTGGTGCATGGGTTACAAGTTATTAATTTTCTTGAGATTTTTGGTTTATGAAGAAAGGAAACGAGATTTTGTTGGTTGTTATGTCGTATCTGATTTTCCAATTTGTTTTTTAGTGTGCTGATTACCTAGTGTTTGTTATTTTAGGGAAATGGAGGAGAGCGCAGACACATTTGATGGGGAGGTTATAGGAATCAAGTTTTCCTTGGCAACCCATGAAGAAATTGTAAGCATATCTCTAGCTTATTTGCTTAATTGATTCACTACCATGAACAATTGAACATCTTTTCTTGTTCTTCTGCATGGTTCTCTTGTGCAAAAAGTGTATTTTCCTACTCATTTGGTCTTCATACCCTTCTAAGAATGAAGTTTAAGTTCATTTGTTTGTTCTTGGTGATGCAAGTCGCAAGAATTCTCTTAAGCATTGATTTTTTGAAGCCCAAATATCAAGCAGAGTAAGATTTTAGCTTATAAGTTATTACATATATATAAATTATTCTCACAAAAAAAAGTAGGTTATAAATTATAAGCTAAATGAATTTCATAAATGATTTTTAGCTTATTTCCATAAGCTAGCTAATCACTTTCGTGAGAATATCTATCTTATCAAACATAGCCTAAATAAGGAACCAACAAGACATCCATTAAGGTATTGCGTCAATAGCGTGTTGCTCTTTCAAAGTTCTTACAATTTTACAGGTGCTTAGCAGTCACCTTTGTTGTATGCGGAAATGAGAAAGTTGGTGAAACAAAAATTGTAGCATCATATATAGTACATTAGTACCTACTTTTGCAGTTTGACAGAAAAACTAGCGGAACATTTAAGTGAGAGAGTTAGGTGCTACATTGATGTTTAAAAAAGCCTGTCTACTCTTATTGTTTTGACTGGCAGACAATGTTTGAGCTCCAATGTTAAGACTAAAATCTGGATTTAGTATTGACTAAAGCACACAACCAGGAATTGATTAAAAGAAGGAAAAGTTCCTCATGCAATTGATTTTTAAAACAGCAACAGAGCGGGGAAACTTTGTAGCGAAGGCGAAATGCTATGAACTAAATCTCAAATATTTTTGGATGCCTAACACATGGATTACAGCCTTTATCTATACTAGCCATTTAATGCTCAAGTAACTGACAATGATACTAACAAAGCTTACTACATGGTGATACTAGCTACTTTCCTTCATATATTAACACGTCCATTACTCATAATTGCCTCATATCTTCTGGAACAAATAGGCATCTTTTCCTGCATTCTTCTCTGGAATTCTCTTTTGTGTAACAATAACACACTGGAATAATTTCTTTTATCCTGAAGGTCAAGTGTCAAATTGTTTTACACTGTTGATTTTTAATTGGTAGTGAGTGAAATTAAGTAACATGATCAAATTTTGTGCAGAGTAAATCATCAATAAATGAGTGTCCTATTGGTCATGCTAGTCAGCTTGCAAATCCCTTCCTTGGTCTACCCTTGGAAACGGGTAAGTGCGAATCATGTGGTGCTTCCGAACCTCAAAAGTGTGAAGGTATGTGAAGCTACAAAACTTTTCTTTTTTATAATGCTTTTATAAATTCCAGTTGCTGTAAAAATATCCTATTTATAAGACAAGTTTTCTATGGATTTGGAAGGTTTTCTTTTTAAAAAACTTGTTATTTTCAGGTCATTTTGGATATATCGAACTACCTGTTCCAATATACCATCCTTTCCATGTTGTCGAGTTGAGGCAGATGCTAAGCTTGCTGTGCTTGAAATGTCTGAAGTTTAAGGGCATTAAGGTATATCATTATAGTTTGGTTCCTTCATTGCAATCTTAAAATGTCTCAGGAACCATTTTCTAGTTGACTGTTTTATTGCCCCCTCAGATATCATGTCCTGAACAATTTTAAGAATGTTTTTTTTTATACTTTTAAAGTAGCTATTTTTGACGTTTAGTAGTAGATAGGAGTGTCTTTTCAACTATAGGTTACTTGATGGCAACATATAGAATTGTGATCTCAGAACATGTATTACCTGTTATATTTGAAACTGCAATCCAGTTGCAATTGCATGAGCCTTTTGGTGTTGGTAGTTTTAGTTGGCAGTTCAATTTCTGTAGTTTGTTGTACTATTAATGCCTTAGCTGTAGTGGATAAGAGAGAAGTGAACTAGATTATGGGCATACACGAGGATGTCCGCATTTATTCAATCAGAGAATCAGAATGGTACTGTTTTTTTGTAGTATCAACTATTAATTGCTTATTGGTAAATACTTAGTTGAAGTGCTTGATATTGATATTTTTGTCTATGATCAATTGTTATAGTTTCTTACGAATAGCTATATATTGTACGTGGGGTTATTGTTAAATTGATCATTTCTTACTTTTTAAAAATTTACTTGTCTCAAGCTCTGTATTTGTCTACCTACTGTATTATTTTCGTCTGATCATATGGAACTGTTCGCTACACATTTATTTGTTCTTATTTATGTTTTCCTTTTAGTTGTCGACAAAGAAAGCTCTCAAAGCTGGTGGGTTGGAAAAAATGTTCGAATGCTGTGAGGTAAACTTAGACTTCAAGTGTAAATATTTTTCAATACAGTTTAACATGTTGCCCAAATCAATATTGGTAAATGCATTTTATTCAAGATTCCTTTTCAACTCATGGCTCTCTTCTAAACTGGAGTAGATCTTATTAGATGATATATGCTCATCTTTCTCCTTGTATATGTATGACACAACCTACTTTGGGTTACTAAAGCCTTCTTGTCATTCTAGGAAGCTATGTTATCAAGAAGGTGAGAGTAGGTTCCTGAATGTACAAAGATGTTTACGTAAAACTGTATTTGGGTTGTTGGATCTACTGCATATATTTGGACAAAGGGAAAGAATGCTATTCTGAACTTGACTTCATGCTGCAGGAGACGTCTCATATTACAGTCAAGGTCAGCAAGGCTAAAGATGAAGCATCCTTCATACAACTTAAATTACCAGCCAGGTCTAGTTTTCCAGATGGAACCTGGAGGTTTCTGAAAAAATATGGATACCGTTATGGAGAAGGTCATTCAAGGACATTGCTTCCGTCAGAGGTATGTTTTAACTTTTCTCTAATTTATTGGGCTGCCCATGTAATATTTTAGAGTGATCAGAACTTCAATGCTCAGCTTAAGGGCTATAGCATTTCCTCTCCGTGATTCATAAATGTTTAAGTTCTGGCATCATTTACATTGCACTTTCAGCTAGCCAGGTGCCTAACTGTGAAATTTTTAGTATACTGGAAATTGAGGCTAGACCCCAGACAGAATCTGAACAAGGTGAAGATTTTTATTTTTTTTAAAAAAATCCACTCACTTCACTTCAAAACAATGAAATAAAAACTTGTGTGGCCAAAATTTGAACAAACTAAACAAGCCTTTTACCTTAAGCAAACTTTAACTATTACCAGGCATTCAGAATATTATATCTCTCATAGTCTCATTCATCTATTTTTGACAAGGTCCTAAGATCCGTCACCTAGTTTGGAATCATTGTCAAATCGAGAAATGCATGGCCTATTTTGATATGACGCCCTTTATATGATTCATTGTTCTGTATGCTTTTATTCAGTTTATGCTGATATTCGATATGAATGATTCGACCCAAGAACTTTTGATCTTTTATGACTTTTGATGCTTACTACTTGCGGTTGCTTGTTTTTTAATCATTTGTCATCAGGTGCTTGCTATCTTGGAAGAACTGCCTGATGGAACAAAGAAGAAGCTTGCTAAGAAAGGATTTTTTCCTCAGGAGGGATACATTTTGCGCTATTTACCCGTTCCTCCAAATTGTTTGTCAATCCCTGACATTTCGGATGGAGTTAGTGTGATATCCAACGTCAGTCCCTTTCATACTCCTGCTACTAGCTTAATTCTAATCCATGTTTGTGTCCTAATGCTATGCATTATCACTTTGAAATTGTGCGGTGCCAGCGCTACTAGGATCTCTTTGTGTTATGACTTATGAGATATTGATGCTTGTCACATGACTCACATCCTGTGTCACAGGATGTAGCTTCCACAATGTTGAAGAAGGTCTTGAGACAAATTGAGACAATTAAGAGTACAAGATCGGACGAACAGAATTTTGAATCAGATCAAGTGGAGATAAATGAGCTGCAATTGGCAGTTTCACAGTATCTTCAAGTCAGGGGAGCTGGGACGGTATTACTTGCTCATTTGTCTGGATGCATTTTTATTGTGCCTATTCTTGATTTTCATGTGTAACTATCTCGGTAACAATAGCATTATTCAAATTTTTGTAGTTAGTGACCGTTGAGGATATGCTTGTTAGTTTTGTTTTGTATGTGGTGTATGTAAAGTAATGTTCCATCGTGTTTGATGTCAACTACTTTTATGTGTGATAGTTTGCTCATTTATAGGTGCTAGCACACAAGGAAAGATGAATATATATTAGAAACTGTATTAGAGAAATTATATGGCATTTTAGTTATCTGAAAGATGTGTACTAGTTAGGCATTTCTCTCTTGTTTGTCTTACACCTTATCTAGCTTTATTAGAGTCTTCCTTGAATTAGGCAAGCTACTTTGGTTTAGTCTGTAACCTGGGCCTTAAATACCTAGTGTTTGTCAACCCTAAATGATCAATTTAACAGTGTGGTGATGTACTCTCCTCTTCCCTGGTATGCTTCTAATTCTTATTTCTTCACTGCTATGGTCTTCTGCTGTCATTTTCCCTTCTCTATCAAAAGGCATCTAATGAAGTGGGAAAATTCTATGGGGCTAACAAAGAGGCTAGCAAGACTGCTCCAAAGGCTTGGCTTGAGAAAATGAGGACGCTCTTTATCAGCAAGGGATCAGGCTCTTCATCTCGCAGTGTAATTACTGGTGAAACATACAAAAGGGTGGATGAGATTGGATTGCCATCAGAGATTGCACAGAGGATCACCTTTGATGAAACAGTGAACGTCCACAACATCAAGTATTTGCAGTCTTTAGTAGATAAGAACTACTGCCTTTCCTTTAGAGATGGTGTGTCAGCTTATTCTCTCAGGGAGGGATCCAAAGGCCATACTCTTCTCAGGCCAGGCCAAGTTGTACACAGAAGAATCATGGATGGGGACATTGTCTTTATCAATAGGCCTCCAACGACACACAAACACTCCCTTCAGGCATTGCGCGTGTATATCCATGAGGATCACACAGTTAAAATCAACCCTCTCATGTGTGGGCCTTTGGGTGCAGACTTTGATGGTGATTGTGTCCACATTTTCTATCCCCAGTCACTAGCTGCCAGAGCAGAGGTTTTGGAGCTGTTCTCAGTAGAGAAGCAGTTGCTGAGCTCACATACTGGTAACTTGAACTTGCAGCTAGCTACTGATGCTTTGTTATCTTTAAAAAAGATGTTTAAGACATATTTTTATGACAAATCATCGGCACAGCAGCTAAGTATGTTTTCTAGACATCCATTACCCTCACCTGCGCTGCAAAAGGGAAGTGCCTCTGTTCCTTGCTGGACTGCTTTACAAGTACTCCAGACTACGTTTCCTGCCCAGTTTCATTGCTGTGGAGATCGACATTTGATCCAAAAAAGTGAAATTCTCAAGATAGATTACAATAGAGATGTGATGCAGTCCTTGCTAAATGATGTTGTCACATCTGTAGTGTTTGAGAAAGGGCCCAAAGAAGCTCTTCATTTCTTTGATTCTTTGCTACCCTTGCTGATGGAAAACTTGTTTTCTGAGGGTCACACTGTTTCCTTGGAAGATTTTATCATTCCTTCTACATTGCTTGGGGACATCCAGGGGCAGATTCAAGATGTTTCAGCATTGTTATTTCAACTTAGAACCTCCTACAATGAGCTAGTTGAGCGGCAAACTGAGAGTAACCTTCGAGAACTGAAAAGACCTGTGGTGGCATTCACTCTTACATCATCTGCTCTTGGAAGTTTGATAGACTCAAAGAGTGAGTCAGCTATCAATAAGATTGTACAGCAGATAGGATTTCTGGGTATACAGCTGTATGACAGGGGAAAGTTCTATTCTAGAAATTTGGTTGATGACATGGCTCATCTTTTCCATCGGAAGTATCCGTTTCGTGACGAGTTCCCGTGCGAAGAATTTGGTCTAGTAAAGAGTGGCTTTTTCCAGGGATTAGACCCTTACGAGGAGCTAGTTCATTCCATTGCTAGTAGAGAGGTCATAATTCGTTCTTCAAGAGGCTTGGCTGAGCCAGGAACTTTGTTCAAAAATCTCATGGCCATTCTTCGAGATGTTGCTATATGTTATGATGGAACCATCAGGAATGTCAGCAGTAACTCTATCATTCAGTTCGATTATGGGGTGCATGGTGAAAAATCTCAGAGTTTGTTCCCTCCAGGGGAACCTGTTGGTGTTTTAGCAGCAACAGCCATGTCTAATCCTGCCTACAAGGCTGTTCTTGATTCGTCTCCAAGTAGTTATTCTTCTTGGGATACAATGAAGGTATTACTTTAATTGCTTGTTTTTTGAACTAGGAATTTTGCGTTGCACATATCTCCTTTCGATTCTTGTTATTTATAAGCTCTGCTGGAATTAACGAATCCCCTTCTTGTTTGTTAATTCCTTTCTCTTGCTTGCCTCTGCAGGAAATACTTTTCTGCAATGTTAAGTTCAAGAATGACTTGACAGACCGTCGAGTCATACTCTATTTAAATAGCTGTGAGTGTGGTAGAAAGTTTTGTAAAGAGAAGGCATCATGTGTCGTGAAGAACCTGTTGAAGAAAGTTAGCCTGAGGGATGCTGCAGTAGAATTCTTGATTGAGTAAGTTATGCATTTACAGTTTTATATAACTAGGCTTAAAAAATCTCTCTTGTTGCCTTCTTGGAAGTTAAGTGATGTTTGAATGAAACATGTTGGGAGTCAGCTGAGGCAAAGAAACTTGATGTTCTGCATTTAATGTCTCTGCTGTGTCTTCTGCACTTTTTGTCCTGTAATTCCTCACTTGGCTACGAGTTTTATATCTGTGAAACCTATTTTTCTTCTTTCCTAATGCTCTCTTGAGGAAGTCTTATCATACGCTTCTGTGTCTTAGAATGAAATGTTGTGGTTTTGAACAAAAAAATGTAATGTTGTTGGTTAATTCGCTAATAGGTACAAGAATCTGTTGGTTACTTCTGAAAGTGATGAACTAGGTAATGGACTTGTTGGCCATATCCATCTTAGCAAGGTATGTTGCATATTTCCGAATATATTGATACTATTTGCTAGTTTTCTATGACAAAATTGAAAATTCTTAACCGGATACTTTGTATAGGATCTCTTGTACGAATCAAATATCAGCGTGTGTGATATTCTTGACAAATGCGAACATGAGGTCGATTCATTTCGGAAGAAGAAGAAGTTTGCTCTTTTCCAAAGAATACTTTTGTCTGTCAGGTATGTATCATAATGCCTTTCACCTCAGTCATGCATATGCACATATTTATACCAGCCATAACCATTGGTTACTAGATCGTGGAAGTATTTTCTTTTGTCAAAGTTGATTATTTAAGGATTATGACTAGTGCATGTTTAATTGGGTTTGTCTCTCTGGTTTTATTTATTCACTTGTCTTCCGCCATTTGCTAATCACCATCTCTGATTTCGTTTTACTCTTAACTATGGGTTATCAACGCTAGTTTATTATTTACTTGATGTTTTCCTGATTGCATGTATATTATATCATTATGCTCATTTAGATGTTTGAATTTGTAGTCAACATTATTTCATTTATTTCCATGTCACAGATTGTAAATTAATTGCATATTTTTTCAATATGATGTTTTCTTACAATCAATATCTTATATATATAATTTTCTTAATGTTACATGATGTATGAGATCTGTAGTATGTTATGGAATGGAGGACACATGTTGTTCAAGTGGTCTCACTAGCCTAGATATTTATTTCCTGCTCCACATAGGATCTTATGTACGTTGCCTAGTAGTTCTAGATAATAAGTTGTAAGATTATTATACTGACTACCCAATCACTTATGTTTCGGGGTTCTGATTCTTTGGCCACCTTATGCTCTCGTTTCTTTTCTTGTCCATCTGTATGAGTAATGCTATTGTGATCAACTGCTTGATCTCTTTTGTAACTTGTATAAAATCATGATTTGTCTTGTCTTATTAAACCTTTGTGAGCAATGCTACGTTTTAGTTTTGAAACTAATATATCAATAAAGTCCACCCCTTTCTAATATGAGCTTTTTTTCCGTTCAAGTTGTTCACCTTTTCTGCTATAGCCTATGTTTTACTTCATTTAGTTGCATGCTATATAATTCTTGCCTAAATTGCGTGAGATTTTGTAATTCTAACGTCGTGGTATCTTGTAACTGAATTTTGTTCGGCAGTGAATGTTGCCCGTTTAGTCACGGAAGCAAGTCCTCTGGTATGCCGTGCTTGAAGTTCTTTTGGAAAGATAAGGGTGAATCTGATGATAATCACTTGGACAAAACTTCCCGTGAAATGGCTGATATTATCTGCCCTGTTCTCTTAGGCACAGTTGTTAAAGGTATTATTACCCTTTACTCATCCTTCTCTAATTGGCATCTATTGGTCCCTTCCGTCTCGTTTGATGAGAAGGACCAAAAGAACGAAAAGGGAGGTGCTGAACTTCTTACACAAGTCTGTTTGTTTTGAGTTGTAAGCAAATTTGAAGAATGCTTTTGAGTGTGATGATCAGTGCGGTAAGAAACCTTGTTGGCATAAACATTCAGGTGACCCTAGGATTGCCACAGTGAATATAATCTGGGTCAATCCAGACACAAATACATGGATTGGAAAATCTAGTGACAGTCAGATTGGTGAGTTGGCGGTTGAGGTTGTTGTTGAGAAGAAAGCAGTGAAAAGAAGTGGTGACGCCTGGGGGATTGTATTAGACTGTTGCCTTCCTGTTTTTCATTTGATTGACACTAGCCGGCTGATTCCATATTCAGTAAAACAGATCCAGCAAGTTCTTGGAATTTCATGTGCTTCTGATCAAGCAGTTCAGGTATTTGTGACTTTCTGTTTAAAGTTGACACCCTCTTACTTGTTAGGTGCTTTTGTGTTTTGACACATCCGCTCTGAACTAGCTTTTTCTGCCTACATATGTCTACATACTTGGTAGGCACTTGAGGTTGCTGCTATCTAATGATAATTATGAAATAGAACTCTTTATAGCTATTGTTTTAGGTTGGTATACCTGGTTAGTATATGCTTATTTTCTAAAATCTTACATTTGCTCATGAAAAAATTGCAATCAAAGAAATCTTGTGTCACAAAGTTGACTTCTGTTTTTCATATGGTTGTATTCACCCTATTAGACATCTGCAATGATTACAGATTTAATCACTGTGTTTTCTTACAATTGTCTAATCAACTTACCTGTGTCAGTTTCTAATACAGTGTTCTGCAGGATTATCAAAAAAATCATACTGCTCATTCTTCAGTTTCATTGTGCTATTCTTGTATAGTATTATTGCTCATTGATGTACTCATGATTTCTAAACTATGCAGAGACTCTCCACATCAGTGAAAATGGTGGCCAAAGGTGTTCTGAAGGAGCATCTTATCCTTCTGGGAAGCAGCATGACCTCTACAGGTAATCTTATTGGTTTCAACAGCGGCGGCATCAAGGCTATGTACTCTACATCAGGTGTCAAAGCACCTTTTACCGAAGCCACCCTATACGTATGATTATCTTCCAACCTCTTATAGTTCTGTACGTACGAGGTTTCGTTGCTGAAAAGTGAAAATACTAACCACTGGTTATTTGTCTATCATCATTTTATTATGGCTAGACCCCGAAAAAGTGCTTTGAGAGAGCTGCGGAGAAGTGCCGTCTAGACTCTTTATCCAGTGTCGTCGCATCATGCTGTTGGGGTAAACCTGTGGCAGTCGGTACGGGTGCAAGGGTTGACATACTTTGGAATGAAAAAGAGGCTCCTCAGCCTGAGGAGGAGGGCATTGATGTTTATGACTTCCTACAACTGGTAAGAAATCCACAAGATGAAGATGGTGTTGTTGGCTGTTTGGGAGACGAGGTGGACAACTTTGAAATGGAGGATGAAGAGATGGCGGGATGCCAGTCTCCAAACAACTCTAAGGCTGTATTTGAAGATGATGATCTGGCAATATGCACGACAGATGGCTGGGGAAATAGCTCTTTGAACTCTGGTGTTACTGAACATGAGCCAAGTTTGGAGGTCTGGGATTCTAAGAGGAGCAATCCTGAAACATCTGTCGCCTGGAATTCTGCACCTGCGAGTTCACAGGTTGCTTCTGGCTGGAGCTCTCAATCCGTGGGAGAGGAGACGAAGAAAAATAAGGCTGAAGAAACCGGCACCTGGAGTTGTTCACAAGGCTGTGGAGTTGTGCAATTGAGGAATTCACTCCAATAGAAATTGCTGATGCAAGCAAGTCTCAAGATCAATCAGGCTGGAACTCCGAAACAGTTAGTGCGAGAGAGGGGCGTTCTCCTTGGGGACAAAGCGGTGGCTCGCCATGGAAGAAGAAGAGTTCGAGCTTTGGTAGAGGCTCATCTGATGCAGGAGAGCGGAGGAACAAACACAATCGGCCTCCAAGGGCTTCGGGGCCGATGCGGGTGGACCTTTTTACTCCGGAAGAACATAATATTCGCTCTGAAATTGATCCAGTACTGAAGTCAGTTAGAAGAATAATGCAACAAGAAGGGTACCTACAAGTTTCTGAATATCCAATCACTGTTTATAATGCACTGAGTATTTGCTTTTCCATCTTTTGGGTCAAAGCTAATCTTAGGGATGTTCATCTCCAGGTACACTGATGGAGATCCAATCTCCAGAGAAGATCAAACATACATTTTGGACAATGTCCTCGCCCACCATCCCGATAGAGATGCGAAATTAGGATGTGGAATTGATCATATCATGGTATGATGTGCTCTGCAATTGTTCGTTTTAGTTGCTGATGATATCATGGTTGTCATTAGTGGTTGACTGATTTGATGAATTGGGTTTGAAGGTTTCGAAGCACAGCACCTTCCAAGATACTAGGTGCTTGTATGTGGTCTCAGGTGATGGGCAGAAGCAAGATTTCTCATACAAGAAGTGTCTGGAGAACTTGGTTAAGAACAAGTATCCCCACCACGCCGAATCCTTCATTTCCAAGTACTGGAGAAAGCCGCGGAGTGGAGTGGAGGCCGTGAACAACAAACAGTAGTCAGCTAGGTACCTTATATTTATATTTTGGCTGATCATCAGATGATGGAACTCTTCTTTGTTGCTGACTTTGTTACTACCTCGGACAAGCAAGGGTCGACGATTTTGGGCTAGCGTCGGTCTTCTTCGCCTGATCAGGGCATCTGCTTTCCCTTTTGTCATTAGAACAAGGAGTACTTTTCCTCGTCGAAATCCATTGTTGAATGATGCTGTTAAGCCTTAACGTACGGGTGGGGTGCGATATGTCTTAACGCACAAGGACAGAAGAGGCATTTTCGAAAAATTCGGGGGTACCACCTGTGCGTTAAGGCATAACGCACAGGTTGAAATGGGCCAAGGGAGACAGGCCCAAAATGACACTGTATCTGTGCGTTAAGCCTTAACGTATGACACTGTAGCTGTGCGTTAAGGCTTAACGCACATACAAAAAAAAATAAAAAAATTTGCCCCATAATCATGTAGAGAATTTCAATACGAGTCCGTACATATAAAATTCGTCCAAAACGGACATCATTTGCCCCTCCAAAAGCCCAAAAAACGAACATAAAATTCTGGCTAATGCGGCGACCGGAGGTGGGTAATCGGCGGTGAGAGCTTGGGGCTTTGGAAGCTAACTTCTAGACGCAACTTTTGGTGGTAGCGGCGACTCCAACGGTGGACGGTGGTCGACGAATTTCTTCGATGAACAGACACGACCGCGGAGCTAGGGTTCTTGAGCTTTTGGGATTAAATTGGATACCGAAAACTCATTGAAATGTGTCCTATTTATAGGGGTTGGAAATGTCTCGGGAAGAGCTTCGAAATCGTATAAAATTTGACCTAAAACGATATCGAATTGGCCCAGATCTCGTCCAATTTCCATAAAGCTAAAAATCGAAATTCTCTTTCCATAAATACCCAAGTTTTGAAGTTGTCGAGAAATTGAATGAAAATAAAAAGTTCGGCTTAAATCTGTAATTACGTTAACGATCTAATGGACGGAGAGTGGGGTAGGGTGGTACTTGTTGGACAGAGATGGATATCGAATTGGCCCAGATCTAATGGACGGAGAGTGGGGTAAGTATACTAAATTTAATGAAACACTATAATATATAAGTCTAGGTATACTAGATTTAATGAAATACTATAGTACATAAGCATAACTATATGAAATATAATGAAATACTATAATACATAAGTGTGACTATATGAAATATAATGAAATACTATAGTACATAAGTCTAAGTATACTAGATTTCATAAAATACTATAGTACATAAGTGTGACTATATGAAATATAATGAAATACTATAGTATATAAGTGTAACTATATGAAATATAATGAAATACTATAGTTTATAAGTCTAAGTATAGTAGATTTCATGAAATACTATAGTACATAAGTGTAACTATATGAAATATAATGAAATACTATAGTACATAAGCGTAACTATATGAAATACAATGAAATACTATAGTACATAAGTGTGACTATATGAAATATAATGAAATATTATAGTATATAAGTGTAATTATATGAAATATAATGAAATACTATAGTTTATAAGTCTAAGTATACTAGATTTCATGAAATACTATAGTACATAAGTGTAACTATATGAAATATAATAAAATACTATAGTATATAAGTATAACTATATGAAATATAATGAAATACTATAGTTTATAAGTGTAACTATATGAAATTTAATGAAATACTATAGTACATAAGTGTAACTATATGAAATATAATAAAATATTATAGTACATATGTGTAACTATATAAAATTTAATGAAATACTATAGTACATAAGCGTAACTATATGAAATACAATGAAATACTATAGTACATAAGTGTGACTATATGAAATATAATGAAATACTATAGTATATAAGTGTAACTATATGAAATATAATGAAATACTATAGTTTATAAGTCTAAGTATACTAGATTTCATGAAATACTATAGTACATAAGTGTAATTATATAAAATTTAATGAAATAATATAATATATAAGTATAACTATATGAAATATAATGAAATACTATAGTATATAAGTCTAAGTATACTAAATTTAATGAAACACTATAATATATAAGTCTAGGTATACTAGATTTAATGGAATACTATAGTACATAAGCGTAACTATATAAAAAATAATGAAATACTATAGTACATAAGTGTAACTATATAAAATTTAATGAAATACTATAGTACATAAGTGTAACTATATGAAATTTAATGAAATACTATAGTATATAAGTCTAAATATACTAGATTTAATAAAATACTATAATATATAAGTCTAAGTATACTAGATTTAATGAAATACTATATTACATAAGTATAACTATATGAAATATAATGAAATACTATAGTACATAAGTGTAACTATATGAAATTTAATGAAATATTATAGTACATAAGTGTAATTATATGAAATTTAATGAAATATTATAGTATATAAGTCTAAGTATACTAGATTTAATGAAATACTATAATATATAAGCGTAACTATATGAAATATAATGAAATACTATAGTACATAAGTTTAATTATATGAAATTTAATAAAATACTATAGTATATAAGTCTAAGTATACTAGATGTAATGAAATACTATAGTATATAAGTGTAACTATATGAAATATAATAAAATACTATAGTATATAAGTCTAAATATACTAGATTTAATGAAATATTATAGTACATAAGTGTAACTATATGAAATACTATAGTACATAAGTGTAACTATATAAAATATAATGAAATACTATAGTATATAAGTCTAAGTATACTAGATTTAATGAAATACTATAGTATTTCATTAAATCTAGTATACTATAGTATATAAGTCTAGTATACTTAGACTTATATACTATAGTATTGCATTAAATATAGTATACTTAGACTTACATACTATAGTATTTCATTAAATTTCATATAGTTACACTTATGTACTATAGTATTTTATTATATTTCATATAGTTACGCTTATATACTATAATATTTCATTAAATCTAGTATACTTACACTTATATACTATAGTATTTTATTATATTTCATATAGTTACACTTATATACTATACTATTTCATTATATTTTATATGTACGGACTCGTATTAAAATTTATACAAAAATATAATAGAAAAATGCAAAAAAAAACCAAAAAAATTCACTACAATGCGCTATATGCCGGACACCAAATTGTAAAAAAAATGGGTAGGAAGACTTTGTTTTTTGGGCTTTTGGAGGGGCAAACGATGTCCGTTTTGGACGAATTTTATATGTACGGACTCGTATTGAAATTCTCTACATGATTATGGGGCAATTTTTTTTTTTTTGGTATGTGCGTTAAGCCTTAACGCACAGCTACAGTGCCATACGTTAAGGCTTAACGCACAGCTACAGTGCCATTCTGGATATTTTTTCCACTTTTATTCCAGTTTTGTCCCTTGTACGTTAAGCCTAAACGCACCAGCCTGTACGTTTAGCCTTAACGCACAAAACAGTTTGCATATAGACGGCATTTCGTTTGCATATAGACTGACCCTTTTTTAATCACTCACTTTATTCTTAACCAATAAATAAATAATATTTTCATTAAAAAGGTTAAAATGTACACTTTCAATGACCACTTTTTAACTCAGGAGTGAAATCATTACCTAATATTTTAAAAGAAGTAATTGCCAAAAGGGGCCCAAATCGTTCTTTTATTTGCAAATATAGATCATCTTTTCAAGAATTGCACCCACTTGTAAATTGATTGCAAGATTAGCCTTACTATTTGGAAAATGTCCAAAAATATATATATAATATATCAAATAACAACTTACCTTTTTCTTGGTGCAATCATATATATTTAAAAGTTGACTTTCTTGCTAATTTAATGCACTCCTCCAAACACTTACACTTAAAGCTTAAGCAGGTCTAGCTCAGCAAATTGTCTGTTACATGGACTAGAAGCAACAATCTATATAATTAGCATTTTGGGCCTTGGCCCATTTGAATTACAATAGCTATTACGGTTGCACTCCAAGTCTGCCCTTCCAACTCCAAATCAGACGTTAACATCCAACCTAAACGCCCTTCTCTTACTCTACGACGCCTCAACTGGCCTCTTCGAGCAACATCGGTGGCGGCGACTAACGAATACACAACCCTTCGCCTCTTTCCGGTAGGTAGCTATTATCGTCTTGCGTATGATTGTATGAATATTTTTGAGTTCCTTTCCAATTTCTCGATAGTCGATTGTGGATTTTGATGTTGAGTTTGCTAAACCCTAATGCAGCTCTGAGTGTGAAATCATTTGAGAGGAATTTTGTGGGAGATGGCGTTCAAATCAAGGGAAACGATGAAGAAAATCTTGAAGAATGTGGGGGAAGGTAAAGTGGATCCCAACCTTTCGATCCTTTTCTTTTATTCTGCGAAAATCTGGATGCGATTCTTGCGATCGCGGCATCGCGAATAACAGTGAGAAGTGTGCTTACCGAGATTCGCTTAAGCCTCAATCCCGCAGACAACCGCCGTGTCATTCCTATTGGCCACGGTGATCCTTCTTCCTTCCCTTGCTTTCGCACCACCCCCACCGCCGTCGACGCCATTGTTGACGCCCTACGCTCCGGCTCCTTCGACGGCTATAGCCCCGCTATCGGAGGATTCCTCCATGCTCGCCAGTTAGTTCTACTTATCACTTCACTCTATTAAAATCTGCTCTCGCATTTTAAAGATTGATGATGCGAATTCATCTTTTCATAGATTTCCATTTCTGCCTTGCCTACATGGAAAACTAATTAGGTTAAACTCTTCTCATTGGATACCCTACCTTCAGCGTGTTTATACAAAAGGATAATTTTTTTTTAACTGCCCCTAATTGAGTCAGATTAGCAATAACTATCTGTTACATCACCTAATCTGGCATATACTACTTGTCACCAGACTCGGCATTATCAGTTCTTGATATTAAGGTGATTGTTTGCCGATGGATATTTTATAAAGTGCTGTGGAATTTGAAGGTTCCAGGATGCTTGGTTGGATTATGACGGTTTTGCATTGTGGCTGTTTGCAATTATTTTGGCTGCTACATGATGTTCTCTTATTATTTGCAGGGCTATTGCAAAGTATCTTTCTCGTGATCTTCCATATAAGATTTTGCCAGATGATGTTCATCTCACCCTCAGGTGCAACCAAGCAATAGAAGTTGCACTATCAGCTCTTGCCAGTCCTGGCGCCAACGTCTTGTTGCCAAGGCCAGGTTTTCCATACTATGAATCTCGGGTTGGTTCTTGCAAGCTTGAGGTTCGCCATTTTGACCTTCTTCCTGAAAAAAGATGTGAGGTTGACCTTGATGCTGTTGAAGCCCTTGCTGATGAGAATACTGTAGCAATGGTCATTGTAAACCCTGGCAATCCTTGCTGATGAGAATACCGGATGCGATTCTTGCAATCGCCGCGATTTCAAGACACTGATGACCACGATCTATCTTGCGCGTGGCTTTCTCATGATATGCAATTAAGAGAAGATGCGATCTCCAGGTTATCCTGCTTCACAATTCCATAATTTATTTTATTTACTGCAGATTAGGTATTGTCTGCAATTCGCTGATATTGCTGATCTTGATTTTTTTGTTTTTTTTGTTAAACAGATGCAAATATGAGGATATGCGATTTCAAACCGCAACACTCTTTCTAGGTTAGTGTTTGTTCGAGATGAGGTTATTTATGATATGAAATGCCATTTTAGGGTTTTATTGGGAATTTTACTGGAAAATGTTATCGTTTGTTTCTATTGATTTGCATTTATTCTTTGGTTTCTGTTTTTACAGATTTGAACAAGCCACATATAAATTTGGCTTGGTCAGTGAACAATCAGCTTTCAAGAACTTTTAGTTTAAAGCAACACTTCATGGAACATGATTTGGGATTGAGATGCTCTATAAATTTGGTGTTGTTTGGCTTAAAAAAAAGATAATTTGGCGTTTTAATCATACAATTTGATTAAAACGCCAAATTATCTTCTATTTCATAGATTCATAAGCAACTTATGTGATATTTTCCTGATGTAAATAACATAGTTTGCTCTTTCCTCTTTGTGATATTAGTCAAAGTGGAAGGCTGATGTATAACTGTATAACCGAGATATTTGGTTTTGTCCTAGGATTATCAGATTCAGATAATCTTAACTGTTACTTTGGTAGGATACACTGATATGAAACTGTATGACTGTTTCAGATGCCTGGTAGACTTGATCCCTAAAGGTGCTACAACTGACAAGGTTGGTGAAAGTTTGGTTGTTGATGGGGCCAACGGTGTCGGAGGAGATAAAATTGAAGCTTCAAAGGATCTGTGTGATGGTTTGGCTATTGAGATACGTAATACAAGTAAAGGTGGTGGCATACTTGATCAAGGAGTGGGTGTTGATTTTATTCAGGAACAGAAGATTGTTCCATCAGGATTTGGTTCCAGTGATGCGGGTTTCAGGTTTGTCCACTGTGATGTCATGACTTCATGAAGCATTTTTTTAGATGTGATATTATTACCTAAATGATAAAAGCATTTCTGTGCATTTATTCTTTGAATATGCCTAATCTACTGATTACTTATTGGTGGAAAGGGTCTGACTGAGCCAAGATAACCAAGTTTGTTTTCTTAACTATTCCTTTTTATTTTAAAATTATTCTCCTAGGATCTCATCATCTATGAACTAAGAAAGAGAGAGCTTACAATTATAATTTGGTAATTTAATAGACATGATCTGATTGTCTTCATCTTTTACAAGTGGAGGTGAGGAATATGATTTGTAATTGGTAATTAATAGATACTGTCTTCATTTTTTTATATTAGAACTTGTCAAAAGAATATAAATAACTACTAATATCTGTTGGGGTCATGGTTGTTCTTCTACTATTTATATTTCCCCACATACTGTTTTTAGCATGTAATGTCATATCAAACCTACGAAACAGAAACTGGTAGTATGACGTAAGTGTCAGGATGTTTATCTCCTTTTTTTTTTCAATCATAGGATGCTTATAAACTTTCAAAACCATTGTTCTGGAAAAAATTCAGCCTTGTAAGGTTGATAGTTGGAAATGGTATATTCCTCTGATTTGTTTGTTAACATTTGTAGTCGAGGTATTATGGTCATTGACTAATTCGTCTGCTATAAATCGTGTGTTAATTACCTCCCTTCTGAATATAATTCCTTACACAGTTCATTTTTCGGTTTCTACTTCCTGCTAAACAGTTTTTCTATTGAATGGCCACAAATTGAATGTTACTTGTCCCTACCTAAAAACATTAACTATCCCGTCATATCTCATCAATATTACGGCCAAAATTAAACCATAAACCTCTCCATCACTCTTCCCTTTCCCTCCCACAACACATCTTCCATACTCTTCCATTTCCAAGAGTTCTTTTCCATGACAAATGAAGATGATTTTTTCCAATTTCAATGGTGTAGAAGATGTTTCAAGGGGTTATCATTACAATGAGGTATGTTTTTTAAGCTTTTACTTTACATGTTAGTAAAAGTTAAGAATTTTAGGGTTCTTTCTTGTGAATGTATATGTTTGAGTTGTTCTTTTTGAAAAAAAAACACTTTCTTAAGGTAATTTCAATAGTCGTTACTATATGTTCATAAAAACTTCATCTTTGATTAAGTTGTACTAAAAAATTGTAGATTTTGTGTGCAAAACTGCATGTTTGATTGTTTGGCCTTGTTATATTGAATTTTGAATAGATTAGATTGTTTTGCTCGTAGTGGAATTCCGTCCGTAAGGTGGCAGGCTTCACCTAAGTTTGGGTTTCCGGCATTACACACACAATCGCAGTTTTATTATCCTATACCTGAAGCAGTGATTGTTTTGAAAGATTATTCAGAGAAGTTTACCACAGGTGAAGTATTCGGCTTCAGAGATGATGCAATTAAATGAGCTAGACAGATTGCCTTTGATAATCACTTCTGCATCACTATTGGTCGGGATAGAAACTTTGGTGGAGGAAGCCTTCGGAAGTCATGTTTGTTGTGTGAAAAAGCGGGAATTTACATTCCTAAAGATGAAAACAGAGTAAGGCAAAGAACAAGGAGCAAAAAATGTGATTGTCCATTCAGATTGTTGTGTCAAGAAAAACCGAGGGACTCGTATACAATCAAGGTAGTTGTTGGAATCCACAACCATGTCATTGGTGATGACTTGTACGTGCATGCATTAGCTGGCAGGATGACACCTGAGCAGAAGAAGTTGTGTAAGGTCATGACAGAAAATTATAATAAACCATCAAAGATTGCAACAACACTTAACCAAGACCCGAACAACTGCACTAAAATGAAGCAAGTGTACAATGTCCGACATAGTGGGATGGAAGGAAGAACCGTGGTCCAAGAGTTCTTCCATAAGTGCAAGGAGAACAACTACTTTATGGAGTATAGGTCGGATCTAACGACGAATAAGATCGTCGACATTTTCTTTGCCAATCCAGATTCCATGAGGGTGAGAGATGGATTGCCGTGTATGCATGACATCGCTAGATATGTGACGAGTTCAATCCCTATTAACCTTCAGCGTTGCATTCTTTTTGGAGACGATTGAGTTTGTCAGAAGTGCAAGACGAAGGTGAGGCTGAGGTGAAGCGCAGAGTCGCGAGATCTTTGATGGATCAATTTTATACGGATCAGTTCCCCAATCTGTCAGCAGATGATCAAGAAAAATGTGTCTCGCGACTTTACAACATCGCTTGCCCCGAGGGGACTAGTCTGCAAGATCCGGCTATTGTGAGGCATAAGGGACGACCAATGGGAGCTTCAAACAAAGATAGCACTAAAAGACATCCTTCTTCATGGGAGTACACAGACAAAGATATGGAAGGGACACCTCCCAAGAAGCAACGAGGTAGGCCACCAAAGCCCACTAGTACACCTTCACCAATCCCTACAACTCCTACCACTCCTTTGAGGCCATCTCAGGTTAGAGCTCCCAAGAATCCAGTGGGTCAAATGTTTCCACCACCTTATCATGCTCCAATCCTTCATTAAAGACTTTGAGCCGTATAAGGGTATAGTTCTGTCGTTTATCCACAAATTCGATTGATACGTGATGAATGGAACGGAAGAGAGCGAATAGGACGAAGGGAGGAGAGAGCGAGTTCTAATTTTTGGGTGAAATGACGAAGGGGATGAAGTTGCTGCTTTTAAAGGCATCAACGTCGTCCGTGACGGATGAAGTCTGCTCGTCTGTGACACGCGGATTGACTCTGTCCATCACATACGGATATATTTGGTCCATCACGGACGAAGCAGTGCGGTAAATAGCACTTACCCGGTGCATGAAATAACAAGGGCCTATATATATTAAATGTAAAGCATGCAACTCGATGAAAATGCATGCATTTTTACAGATGAGACCAAATAATTTGTACAAAAGAACAGGTATAATGATATTCACAATCTTCACCCCAATTTACAAATTCTAAAATTCTCTATTATAAACATTATTATCAAATAAATGAGAGAATTGTTGTTTTGGATTTACTGGCCGGATTTCGTTAATTCAACTATTTCTTTGTCAATTATAAATTAAGCTATAGTATCATATTAATCACCTAAAATTTGGATAACATAAATAATTACAAAAAAATTAAATCTCATTTTTTTTAACGTCTGAACTCATACATAATCTTTTAAAGAGAAAACAAAACAAAAGCTCCTAAGGTAAAAATGAAAAATTGAATGTAATTAATAATGTAGATTTATGCAAAGATAACATGTAACATTTAGATTTTTCATTACAAAATACAGACAAACATATATGATTATGACATTGTGCTAACGTTTTGTTTATCCATACTTTTGTTTAAAATATAAATACTATAAAATATTATTTCATTAACCATTATATATATGCCCATAGGGTAAGTATTCAATTGTCAATTCCAGTTGTTATCCGAGTCATTTTTTGTTTGAAATATGCAAACTATGTCTAATTTGAAAAGTTTTATTGAAAAATTAACACTACTAGCTCATTTTGTAATTAATTCCAATAATTATATATTGAATCATGAAGTTTAAAGCTTAATATATAATAAAACATATCTATCATAGGAGGTAGAATGTAAACATCATTTAATATGTATATGTAAAGATATTTAAGACATAACAATTATATATATTAAAAAAATAAAAATAAAATAAGTTCAATATCCAAACTACTATAAAAGGAGTTGTCCCTCCAAAATAAATTCATGATTTAATGTTCAAATTGATGATGAAAACTCTGATGAATTGCCACCATATGCTATTTCTATACGTGGCAATTGTTTATAGGGTTACGTAATTTCTTGTTTTTTCTTTTTCTTACTTTCATTTTCTTTTTTCACTTCTTAAGTTTTGCTTTTCGTAAGTACACCTGGGATTTTGTAGAATTTACTGACATGCCATTGCCTTCTCTCATGCTTCAATAGTTTCTAACTCTTTCGTGTTTAGATTTGAGCAAGTCAAGAAATGAAAAGGAAGACGAAGAGAAAAAATAGGTGGTGCTGGACGGAGAATGTGCCGCCGCCTGTGCTGAAAGGAGAGGTTGTTGGTGGACGATAACATATATATTCCAAAACATACTAGGACTACATTGAATGATTTTGATTTACACTCTCCCCCAATTCCGAAAGACCTTTTCGAAATCATCAAAATGTCGACTTCCGGCAAGAAGTGGTTCCCCGAAGAGCAGCGACGACGAGACATTCAAGGTGGACGAGGTTGTGGCGTCGAAGTCAGTGACGATCAAGAACATGATTGAGGACGTCTTCGGCGACAACGCAATCCCTCTCCCCAATGTCAATGGGAAAATTCTCTCTAAGATAACCATATTGTTTCCTCAAAGCTTATACTTTCGAGAAGTGAAGTCTTTTTTTTTCATGTGCAAGAAAGGTGTTTGATGAAATTCTCTAAGAGAATCCTAATGTTTTTTTTTTGTAGTGTGCAATCAATTGATGTGGATGACGATGTGTAATTCGCCTCATTTAATGTTTCTGCGTTCTTGGATCGGTAGATGGATTTAGATGTAGTGCTGCATTTAGACCTGTCAACTGGGTCGGGCGGGTCGGGTTCAGGTCATGTCGGGTTCGGGTCAAATCGGGTTCGGGTCGATCGGGTTGATAAAATTTTCGGATCGGGCGGGTCGGGTTCGGGTTGACCCAGCGGGTCGAACATGCCCTTTTTTTATGATTATTATTATGAATTTTAACTTTATAAAATAATTATAATAATATAATTAATATTATATTATTATTTAATAAAGTTTATTAAAATAATTGATATAAATGAAATAAAATATACAAAATAAAGGGGACCCGCGAGCTCGGATTTGCATTTGGGTCGAGTCGGGTCGGGTCGGGTTTGGGTTCGGGTCATTCGGGTTCAGGTCTTTCTTGACCCAGTGACGTTCAGATCGGGTTCGGGTTTGGGTCCTTTCGGGTCGGGTCGGGTCGGGTTTTCGGGTTGGGTCGGTTTTTGACAAGTCTAGCTGCATTGTATCGCTATGAACTGAATGCATGACTAAACAACCTTGATAACAATTCAGTAATGGAGCGTGCTGCCAAGAAATGGCCTGATGCACCGTCATATGACATGTATGCTTTCTACGAGGTTCTTTTTTCCCAGTTTTCTTCTTCTCATTCTTTTTGATACAACTGTCTAAATTTCACCTATATCAGATACCTATAGAAGTTGACAAAGCAAAACAATTTAAGAAGGTTTGTTCAAAAAGATAAGTAATGATGAGTACATGTAATCTGATGTTATTGCGTACTATTAGCCTCTTAGTGAAATACCCAAAAAGTCGTTGCTAAACATTGCTTTGATATAAAATTGGAAAAATGAGAAAATAAAAGTAAACCAATAATAACATATATGTGTGTTTTGTAATGCTTTCTTATTGAATCACACAAAATTGGTTGCTATCAGATATTTGTGCCTCTTGATCCTTAGATATTGATAAACTTCTAAAGGCTTGTAGTTCCTAGACAAAAGATATTGTGCTCAACATGTTTGTTATGATCTCCTATTTTTTACAAGGTTCAATAAGTGCGATTTTGAAAATTTTCCCATTATTCAAGGAGAAATAGAATTTAAATATGAAATTCTCTACTATTTTGAGATTGGATGTAATTGCCTCTTATTGGTTTCATCGCTGATTAAAAAATGAGTTGTGTCCAATTGAAAGTATTGCAACAGGTAGCTTTCCTATTTTGTTTTGATCAAGTCATGGATTGTTTGCTCGTTGAAACTCCTCATAAGGAGCTATTAAGGCAAATAATGTATTCCTCTTCGTTAATTCCTATCCTTTTAATATGTGATATTAGTGATGAACTTGAAGATTTCGTTGGTTAATAACATTGTGCTTAAAATAACCACTACTTTTATTCATATGAGCATAAGCTAACCAAGTACAATTCTTGAACTTGACAACCAGAAATGTATTTAACATATTTTTTCTACTTTGATTTGTCATTTTTCTCATGTTGATGATCAATTGCCAATGTGATATAAAATCTTCTTTAGTTCATCAAGTAATTCAGAAAGCTTTGATGATATGCCTTCCAGGCTTGATTATGCCACTAACATTTTGGACGATGCTTCTTGTTGCTTCTTGTGGTTGAGACCCTACAAGCTTAGTGATCACCAGTGCAGAAAATTACACAATAAGTTCAAAGGAAAAATTTGGATGGCAAGCTAATGATTTTTTCCGTCTGATATACGATGAATGTTTAGACAAAATATTACTCATTATTTACAAAGAATAAGTGTAAGTGCTAAAATTGATTGCAAAAGTATAGAAATGTGAAAATATAAACATTGTACATCATAAACTTACTGAAAGCATGTCTTTCAGAGATTTCCAAAGAGTTGGAAGACTTCACACTTGGCTTCCACGCTAAGATTGTTATATCTCACCTCAACAAAAGGTAATTTTATGCCATCTCTACAATGATAAGATAGAATCACAATAACATAATTCTTGTCATAAGTTTTTATAATCAAGAAGGCTTTCCATCAATAAACTTACTAAAAGGACTACTTTTTATGATATTGAAGAATTTTAGAGATTGTTCATGTGAGACTTCTCATGATCAAGAAAGCCAAAACTTATCAAGAAATCAATTATGAAACTTACTCCATGAGATCCTTATGTTATGTAAGTTTTCTCATGAAGGTCATGCTCAAGGTTCTTTTGTCTTAAGTTAACCAATGTATAATAAATACTCATATTTTTCTCTTATGTTTTTCTTTCTTTCTTTTTGGCATGAACCTGTAGAAATGTGAACAACTTACTTGTCTATTCTTTTTCTGGATTTTTGCAATCAGCGGAAATTGTCAACCTCAAAGAGAGTCGATGTCACAAGATGAGGAGATACTCAATTTACATATCAAAACATTGTAAGAAGAATTGAAAATCATATAATTCAAGAACATGTAGCTTTAGGCAAGAGACATTTGTTAACGTATCATGATAACAAAATATTAAAGCATCGGTGCATTCCAACACTTAGGGTATCCAAGTAGCAACACAGTTTTCTTTCAAATATAGACGTATGCATATCAATCTTGCCACATATATGGGTTGCAAGTGGGCCCTTCCTCTTCTCCTTTGATATATTGGTTGAATACGTATATGTAGTTGCACTTGGATTCATCGTTGTTGACAGGTGAGTCCCTTGTCTTGTGGGTCACGATGTAAATATTTTTTGATTATTTGAGTTAGTAAAAGAGATTAATTTGACTGGTTGAAAATTCATGACAACTAAAGATGTACTAGCTTCTATTGAATCTACTATTTAAAAGGCGAAACAAGTATTGTGTTTTGGCCCTAGCTGAACTTATGCACGAAATAATAAAACTACAAGTTCTTGCTATACTTAACATATTTGTCACTACATTTAGCATGTCAACTACAAGAAATACATCAATTTTAAAATTATATTTTCCCATGCAGAAGTCATGTAGTTTGAATGATGTTTAGTTGAAACTAAATGCAGTTGCAATGAAAACAGGTCATGCGACAGAATTGTCCATTTTATGTACTGATGCAAATGAACGAGGTTTCGATACACTTCCCATTTTTATACTAAATCACAAGAGAAAAAGAGAAACAAATAAGATATAACATCATAAGAATAAAATAGAAGCAAAACAAGCATATCAAACGACGATGTTACACTTCACTCTCTCCAAAGTCCAAAATTTCTTATTGGTTACGAAGTTGTATGCTTTTTATGAGAAAGAAAGATTTCTTCAATTGATTTTTCTTACCGTCACCAACAATTACCAATTAATAATATCTAGAATCAACAATTACCAATTAATAATATCCTACAAAAAAAAACAATTGTAGAAAAGGTTTTCTAATAAATATTAAAATTTTGTTTTTGCCTACACATATTAAAATATGTTAGATCGTTTTAAAATGCAATTATGTATCATCTATTCATTATTTTGAAATCCATATGTAGTCAAAATATTTTTTTTCCTTTAACAAATGTTTATATACAAAAACATTTGAAGATGAATTGAAAGTCATTTATCCAAGTACAAGCAGCTTTCAAGCACACAAAAAAACTTTCCGACATTGAAATTTAAAGCTTGAAGGAAATGGAAGAGCTAAAGCAAAGCAAGATGTAAAGTCTTTGGTATCTAATGCTAAGAAGAATTATGAGAGGTTTAATCTGCATATAAAAGCTTTAAAAGAGTGAGAGAAAAATGTGCAACCTTTGGTATCTTATGCCAATAAGTTTGAGGAGATTCATATAAATAATGTTTCACGTGTTGAGTTAGAACGAATAGAGCCGATGTCACAAGGTGAGAATATGCTCAATATCAAAACATTACAAGATAAATTGAAAGTCATATAATCGAAGCACAATGAGTTTTCTGGCATAACAAAATCATATACAAATCTCAACATTGAAGTTTTGAGATCAAAGATTTTGGAAGACATATTGAAAGACGTGATTTTTTTTGCATCTGATTCTAGCTCAATTAAGATGGAAGAGCTAGGTCGAGATGAAGAAGTATTGCCTTCGGTTTCTGGTGCCAAGAGGTTAATGGCTTCAAATATGAAGTGTTTCACATGTTGAGTAAAAAATTAAGAGATTCAATATCACAAGATCAAGTTAGGCTCAATTGCCTAACCAGTAGAGAACACTATATATCTTTTGCATGATACTCTGCGACTGAAAAAACAAAGAGAGAAACATTAGAATAAAAAAATGTTATTATATCCCTTGATTTTGGTTTCCTGCAAAATGTATATACCTTATTTACCCATATACATATAATAGGTTCAACATCGCTTGCTTATTTACTTATTGTTGACGAGATGAGATATTAAACATTTACAAAGTCAGCCCAAAAGGTTCATCTAGGAGCAGTGCATGCTATATTTGAACATTATCAGCAGATTATTACCACGATTCTCAACATGTCCTTTGCATTTTTAAAGTATAAGCATTTCTTTAAGTAATTAATGCTTCAAAGAAAGCGCTTGATCGTTGATCTTGTTAATCCTTCTTATTAGGAGATTCTAATACTATTCAACTACTTTTCTTTTATCATATCGAATCATATATTTTAAATCTATAAAGTCACATCATTAACAAACAAATGGTGCATTTTTTATATAACTCCTCTTATCTCCTAATATAAAGTGCTCCTACAAGTACATAATCCCCCATAATATTTTCTAAATAATGTATTGTTTCATTTAAATATTTGTAGATGACATTGTCCAAAACAAATATACCTTATGTCAAAGACGTCTTTTCTATTTTTTAAGAAGCGGAACAAGTATGGTATTTTACGAAGCTAATTAAACTTGTGTACAAATAGAAATAAAACTAAATCTTATAGATATACTTAACGTATTGTCAATATATTTAACATGTGAATTACAAAAATTATTATAATTTTTTAATTACACATTCCCTATGTTTCGCACGAGACCTTGATCCTGAAAAAAATACACGATTACTTTTCGGCGCATAGGAAAAATTGCCTTTCAGCGCATAGGCTCCACACGTTACGAGTGAAGCCTCACCACACGTTACGTGTGAAACCTATCCACATGTAACGTGTGGAGCATATCCACACGTAACGTGTTGATATGCTCCACACGTTACGTGTGGATATTTTAATATACTATAATGCTCTATTGGCGTTCAGGGTATTATAATGTTTTGTATGAATCATATTATAATGTTGTAACCAAAAGCCAGATGTGGAGCATATCCACACGTTACGTGTGGTTATTTTAATATATTATAATGATGTGGATGTTGTATCATATTATTGTTTATTTTTAGTAATTATTTGTGTTTCAATGTTGTGTATGAATCGTATTATAATGTTTTGTATGAATCATATTATAATGTTGTGTATCAATGTTGTGTATGATTTGTAAATATGCATTAGGGGAGGGTTACCCCCATTGTGTTGCGCAACTTTTATCTAATATTAATAACAATACAATACAGGAAAGAACCTAGAAGACAAAAACAAATTGTTCATTACGCTGGTTGACTACAACCACATTTAGCACACAATACAGGAAAGAACACAAGTTGTTCATAAACTTAGAAAAAATAAGAGAAAATATATGACATTGCTTTAGCGTTTGAATAAATTAGGATAGTCTCTGGTAAACGTTCTCTTCATATGATATCTCTGCTTTGCTAAATTTGCTTGCTCCCTACAAAGGTTGATAGTACATGAACAACATTACACAAAAGATACGACTGTGATACCCCGTAATTTTGTAAGGCTATTTTGGAATTTTGGGATTTTTTCCGAACGCCCGTTTGGTACGTCGGATTTAATTCTGAGAGCTTAAGACATTCTGTAATGTGCTCTGCCTCTGTAATATTTTTCTCAGTGAAATAACATACAGTCGACACATTTTGGGAGTTAATACTCGTTCGTGTACGAATATATTTAACACGGGGTTAAGATTATTGCCCAAGAGTTATCATCCAATGGGCACTAAAGTACAAGTTTGTTACCCTAAGGTTTTTATCCAAGAGGCAAAGTGCAAGGTTATTACCCAAGGGATGGGAAGGAAGATTCCTATCACCTTCCTCCCCCTTGGATTTGCCTATATAAGGATGGCTTGGGAGGAAGAGAGAGGGCTAGTTTCATAAGCTCTCAAACTCTCAAAAACGCTCTCAAAGAAAACGCTCTCTTCGGGAAAGCTCAAGTCGAACGTCGGAGCTCGTTTGGTGTCGTTTCTGGTGGCCAAGAGAAGCTTGGGAGGCCCTTAGAAGCCTAGAAACCAAGCAAGGCGAAAGACGAGCCAAACCGATCGTCGAGGGTGAGTTTTTCCTCTCGTATTTCAGTTTCTGTTTAACGACGGCGACCGCCGGATAGAGGCGGCGACCGCCGGCTTGAAGGCGGCGACCGCCGGCCAGAACACGGCGCCCACCGTGATGAGCCCGGCGACCGCCGTGATGAGCCCGACGACCGCCGTGAAGATCCCGACGACCGTCGTGAAGATGTGGCCACTGCCGTGAGGAGCCGTGAAGAGCGGAGCCCGCTGCATTTGGGCGGCGCCCGCTGCATTGGAGGCGGCGCCCGCCGCAAGTGGGGCGGCGCCCGGCGGCGTGGTTGGTTGTTGGCCGGTTGTGGTTTGGCTTTCGAGGCCTTCGTTCGGGTTTCGTTTCCTTCGATTCCTTTCGTTCTTTCTTAGATCTGTATTGTTGTTTGTCGAATCTAACTTAGGGTTTCTTTGTGGGTCGATCCGAAGGAATCTGTGCTCCAGATCTGTCCTTGTGTCGAGCCCGGAATCCCGTCGTTAGACTTCATTCAAACTCTGCGGATTCAGGCAAGTGGCGGTTCGCTCTTGCTCATCGTTCCATATTTACATTAGTTATCAGTAGTTTATCTGAGTAATTAATTTGGAATGATTATTCTGTTTGTCTGGAAAAAGTTTTATAAACTGTTTTGGAAAATCATATAATAGGTTGTATATCTGTTAGAACAACGCTATTATTTATGATCGCCTTGCGGGCATTTATGTGGATTTATCCGTACTATTGTTGTGCTTGAACTGTTAGTTAGCACGAGTATTCGTAGGAACGCCTGGATTCTGAGAGGTCCATTCGGTTCTTTATAACTGTTAAGGGCGAGCAAGACCCTGCGATAGTAGAAGCTTGGACTATGTGAGGTTCATTCTTTCGATATAGATGAGGTTTGGACTCTGTGAGGTTCATTCCTTAGTTATATGTCCTGCGTGACAAGGCATATATTTAAAAGCTTATAATGTAATGATCGTTTTGGAATAAAATAAAATAAAGTGCCCGAGCGCACATGATTAATAAATCTTCGGCGAGTAGTGCAGCTAAGTAAATAGTGCAGCTAGGAAAGCTCGTCTCGACTTTTGATCAGAGTATGTTCTCTTTCCAATCTGGATTCGCTGTAAGCGATGAGGTTGGTCGTGAACCGAAACATCTAAGTCAGTTTTTCAATCACTGATGTGTAATTCTTTAAACGTTCCAGATCTTGTCATACTTCCTTAAGACTCATTTCCGTTGGAGTCTTATTTCGGGTTGATTGATGTGAAGTCTCAGTCTTCCAGAATCTTCTCTTATGCATACCTCTTGTCATATTCCAGTAGAAGTATGGTGGTTGACTATCGTACTCGGTTATTATTCGAGGGATGATGAGTCTAACCTAATATGACTACTTTGAACCTTCTGCTTTGTACCCTTGCATAGTCTTTCATTAGACTAACCCATGAACATTGTTCTCCGCATGTGGGCTGGTGTCATCCGTTCGATTCAACACATCAGATAGAGTGTAGATGAGAAGACTAGAATGACTATGGAGTCGACGGTGGTTTTTCGATATTTTTAATAATTTCTTTTAATCAGGTTGAGATCCTTGGGAGATGACCATTGTGGTCAAGATCCTTGTTTGTAATACATTTAAAAGACTTCCGCTGTAACTTATTTACTCTGCTATTTGTTTATCAAGACTTCCGCTGTAACTTATTTACTCTATTATTTTTTTTATCAAGACTTCCGATGTACTTTGTTTAAACTCTGTATTTGTCCTATTCGGGATTGGGATGTAATCCCGGGACTCATGTTTCATTTGATTGATGTTTTGATTTGAATACTTTGATCATTATGTATCAATTGTATTCCATGAATTGTATTTAAACCGGTAAAGCCTTGGGTGACTTTGGTAAGGAACACTGGGGTCACTGGCGGTAATACCTTTCCAAATGGGTTAAGATTTGGGGGTGTTACAATGACATTAATCACCTACGATGTATATCATTTAGTAGTTTGAGGTTATACCTACGAATGTTATCAAAATCTTTAAGAAGATCTTGATTTTGCTTTACAAGATCTTGATTCTCCTTAACAAGATCTTGTTTTTCCTGCCATTGTTGTCGAATAACCGCGTGTGCCCTGTCCTCGTACATTGGATCAATCCACTCCCTGAAACAACACCCCAGTTCTGGGCATCCCCAATACCTCCTTCCGTAGTTCCACTGCAAATCCCAACTTCGGACAACAGCTTTCAAATTACAATAGCATGATGCGTATGTTGATGGTTTGGGTGAAGATGCCATTATTTGTTGTAGTGTTTGGTTTGCTACAAATATCATGAATCCATTAATATAAAAAATTAGGGTTAATAAATCGAAAGAAACTGGAGGAAGAAGCTTACCAAAAAATGTATCTTCGAGCGCCGCAACGACTTGTTGTAGTGAACAAATAACCCTAATGCTTCTTATATAGTGAAAAAGCAATGTGTTTGACAGCTAATAACCAGCCTCACAAAAAAAGAATTCTGATTGACAGCTAATAACCAACTGTAGTATATAGCTGTATACAGCTATAGTCATGAGCCTTTTATCCTAAACCCTAAACCCTAACCCTAAGCCTAAACCCTAACCGTAAACCCTAAACCCTAACCCTAAACCCTAACCCTGATGCCCACATGTTACGTGTGGATGATGCACACGCGTTACGTGTGGATGATGTTCACACGTTATGTGTAGATGATGCTCACACGTAACGTGTGGTTCGGTCTGTTACAAAACGCATTGAATTAACCGTCTTGTCCCCACCTAACTGAATTAATGGTCCCCTTCATCTTCCCCGGTAAACACACCATTTTGAGCCTAAACCTTCATTTGAAACACTCCAAAATTTGTTTTTACACTCAATTTTTGCAAAAAAATGGACAATACGAACAACAACGAGTATTGGAACAACAATGTCGAAGATATTCCACTTCCTAATGAGGTAATTTCCGTTATTTAAAGTTAAAATTCTCATTTTTTTGTTTTGAAATTTTTTAAAGTTTTGGGTTTAGAAAACTAGCTTTATGTTTAGGGTTTAGAAAACTAGCTTTATGTTTAGGGTTTAACCAAGTTTCACATGCTAGATTTTGTAAGTTTTGAACTTGACTTTTATTGTTTAGGAATTACAAACAAAGTTTTAGATAATAGATTTTATTTCTAGGATTTAGGGTTTAGAATGCGAGATGCTCGTTACAAGAATGTTGACACGTAACGTATGGGACTCTTCAACACGTAATGTGTGGGGATGTTTCACACATAACGTGTGAAACATCCCTACACGTTACGTGTGAACCCACAACCAGTATGTGGTTGTTAAGGGCCTTCTGTAAAATGGCACGGTTTAGTGCACGGTTTGTCACAAACCGTGCCATTTAGCAGAATCTTATTTCTTAAAGGGAATTATGGTTTTACAGTTTATAATTAGTTCACTACTTGATGAGATGATTCCATGTGTATGCAGACGAACTATTATTTGTACGAGGGATTAAACAATATTTCCCTCAATGACTTGAGCACCCCACATAAGACATTTTCTGTTTGGGAAACACCTCATCAACCGCTGCCGGAATGGAACACACCATCTGAGTGTAAAACAGCTATTGAGATACCATCCTTATCACTTGGATCGTTTGACTATAGTGTTCTGCCTCCAGAAGCATCTTTATCTCATGCTACCCCACAATTTTGCTTTCCATCCCTACACACACAGCCTTAATTTAGTGTACCACCAGAAGAGGATGTTTTCGTCTCTGCTGATTATTCAAAGTTCTTCACAACTGATCAAATCTGGGAGTCTAGAGAAGAAGCATTTATGTGGGCACGGGAGATTGCTATGTGTCACAACTTCTGCATCAAAAAGTGGAGGAATAAACCTTCCACCCCTTCGGCCCTTGGGGGGACTTGGTTACCGTGTGATAGACATGGACAAAACGTGCCTAAACAAGTTGAACAAGTGAGAGACATCACAAGGTCGAAGAAGTGTGGGTGTCCCTTCATGTTGAGGCTTAAAGAAGGGCCGAAGGGATCGTGGAAGATCAGTATACAACATGGAACTCACAATCATGTGATAAATGAGAATTTGTATGGTCATGCATTAGCTGGGCGACCAAACGCTGAAGAGAAGGAGATTATTAGGGTGATGACAGTCAATCATTGCAAGCCTCGAAAGATTCATACTACAATCAGGTCGTCCCTAGGAAACTTGACTAAGATGAAGCAAGTGTACAACATCATGCATGAGATACGAAAGAAGGGCGTGGAAGGAAGAACAGTTGTGCAACAGTTCTTCTATGAGTGCAATGAGAAGGGATACTTTGTGGAGCATAGATTCAATAAGGAGACCAACAAGATAACAAATAACTTCTTCGTAAGCCCGGACCAGTTGTCGCTGCTGAAGGCATTTCCGTATATTGTGTTGATGGACTCTACATACGCAACTAACTGGTTAGTAAAACAAAAATCTATTATATTCTTCACTTGTTCATGTGATTATTATTAGCATGCCATAACGCACTCATTATGTGTGCAGTTATAATTTGCCTTTCCTTGAAATTATCGGCATCACATCTGTTTGGAAAAAACTACAATATTGCCGGGGCGTTTCTGGAGCATGAGGGCGAAGAGAGTTACAAGTGGGCCATAGAACAACTTGCAAAACTGTTTGTCAAGGTGCAACGAGCACCCACATGTTTGGTCACTGATCGGGAGAAGGCGTTGATAAACAAGATATAATTATTCAATTTCTTACCTGCTGCTGAGCGTGATCATCCTCTGGAGGGATGATGAATGGATGTGTATGCTGGAGGTACCACTGCATGTAATCACCGCTACACTGGTGGGGTTGAATGACTGGAGGGCCCATAGCTTGTATGCTAATGGAATGTTGATTGCGGGCATCCCATGCAAATTGGGCTCTATCGTATTCCACCGTGTAGCTGCTAATCTTCGTGCCCCTCCATGCCCTAATTGGCACAATCGGCAATCTTGGACACTGTTGTGCACGCCCAAACTGCCTAGCTACTCGATCCGGCATATAAGGCTCGGTGACCCACAAACAAGATATGACTCCATGGAATCGCGATGAAGCAAACATCCCACCGTTGAAGTCAATCGGGCCGTATGGAATCCACTCAACCTAAACATAATTGAATTTTAAACAACTAATCATGCCTATAATTTCATATTTTAACATACTAGATAAGGACCGTATATGCACTTACACTCTCAGCATGCATCCCATCCAGCTCCTCCCTATAATTTCTGGTCCGGTTGGGTGGCTGTGACATGTCCCATCGACGAGCGTATGGGATCGGCTGTTGGGGGTCCCAGTATACACTCTGTGCAGGTCTAAATATGGGGAAGTATTGATATATCCATGCCTACAAAACAATTATATGTAAGTCAATTGAGTAAATAACAAATATACATCTACAACAAAACTACATATGTTTTTATACAATAAAATTTATACCTGGATCAGAGTGAAACATGTGGACATGACCCACGCCTCTTTTCTTGTGCACTCGCCCAAGCTGCGGTACACGTGTGCAAGAACACCGGTACCCTAGGCATAGTTCTTGGTTGACGAGGGATCAACCACGAACGGAGTGTAATAAACGGGCAATTTATGCTGAGACTTGTCAGGAAAGAGACAAGACCCCACCAAGTACAGCAAGAACCCAGCCGCATGCGTCTCGTCAGTCAAATCCTGGCAATGAGCCTTAAAATCTCTCGCATGCACGGTACCGGTGACGACATCACGACCCTGCAGCTCAAATAACTCTTGCGCCTGCTCCACCAACGCCTTCTTAAAATCATTGAGGCCCAGTTGCTCGTGCCATTTCTCTGGGGGACCCATGTCTTGCCCTTGTATGTTCAACTGGAGGATCATCTACACATCATGGAGAGTTATAGTCATCTCTCCCCATGGCATGTGGAATGAGTTGGTCTCTGGTTGCCAACGCTCGACGAAGGCACCAATCAACGTCTCATCCACATGCTCGTGCATGATGTCCGGTAGATGACATAGCCCGGACGCAGATGCCATGTTACCCCACTCGGCATTCGGTGTGATACGCCATGAGCGTAACTGCTTGCCTTGCTGCTGGAACCTCAACGGTGGCACCGGCTGTATATGAACATATTTAAGCAATTACAACAAATAAAGTTTAAGAATTATAAGAAATACAGTTTCATGCAACTTACAATGCGCTGGTACAAGAGGTACGCAACGTGGTTGACATAACTCTTGAGGAGTTCAGGGCTCTCCGGACCTCCAGGAAGGCTTACCTGCAATTCAGGGTCATATCTCACATTCTTCTTTGATCGGGGCGGTTTTGCCCGCGAAGAAGAGGCTTCCTGAGGCTCCTCGTCCACGTCTGGAGCGTCATCTCTTGGCATCCAGGCATTGCTGGCCTGGTCCTGAGTCCCCCATGTACTGGCCTGATCCTGCATTTATTAAATAAATCAGAAGTAATTACTGCAAATCCACAAATTCATATTATACTAAATGTACTTACCATAGGCTGATGGTAGGGAGCGTACGAGTTCTCTCAAGGGTTGTGCTGATCCTCAGCCCCCTGATAATAATACGAAGGGCTCTGATGGGGGCTCACATGCGGCGGTAGTATCGATGGACTAAAAGTCCGTCCATAGTAGTTATTTTGATCTATTGTATCAGAATAACCATGTAGCGGGCTCGTTCGGTAGTCCGGGTACAATTGAGGCTCAGAATCTTCCCTACCGCCAGTTGGAAACGAAGGCACCGCCATTAAGCTATGAGCGGGAATCATGCCCGCAACCCCACTACTACTACCGGCTCCAGTCTGATAAGCGTCAGTCTCATCATCTCGGTAGCATATATTCCTCCGTACCCTTCTCTCCGTCCTGTTCACCTCTTCACCAGTCCTTAACGACTGTTCGCGGACAAGGTTGCGGCGGCTCCTGCGTGCCGTTCTTTCACCAGGCTCCATCTGCGGTTATATCCACACATTTTAATCAAAATAATATATTCTGTATTCTGGATAAATACTATGCCGGAGAGTCGCCGGAAAACTGCAAATCCACACGTTACGTGTCAAATAGCTCCACACGTAACGTGTGGGACACATTCACACGTTACGTGTGAATCTGCATATTCCAACTGCCACCGGCGACTTTCTGGCGACCCTCCGGCGACATTCCGTCGTCTTCTCCGGCGACTTTTCCGAATTCCGGTGATTTTTTTCCCATCAAATAATACCCCAAAATCAACAAAAATCACACTATTTTTACAAATCTACCAATACTATCAATTCCACTTGCATATTTTCACACAAAATTCAACATAAATCCTCAACACCAATTTTCACCATTTCATGCAAAAATTACTTCAAAATTAAACAAAAAATCAACAACAACCCCAAAAGCTTCTATACAACATAGATCTACCATTCTAAATATCTATATAACATAGATCTACAATCCCTAACCAAACACTTCAAAATTAACAAAAAAAAAATCAAACAACAATTTCTACTAACTAACCTTTCAAAGATCTTGAACGTAACGTGTGGAGTTCGTTGATTCATAACGAGAAGATCCACGAGACGCGTTACGCGGGTAGGGAAGAAGGGTTTAGGCCGCTGCGAAAGAGTTCGAATGATTTCGGAATGGGAGGAAATCTGGCTTTTAAAGCCAGATTCACTCCACACGTTACGTGTGTAGTGAACCCACACGTAACGTGTGGAGAAGCTCTACTCGTAACGTGTGAGGCTGCTCCACACGTTACGTGTGGAGCTTGAATGGGTCTGCCCCAGCGCGTAACGTGGAAAGCCTATTCCCACGTTACGCGCGACCCTATGCGCTAAAAGGTAAAAATGTCTATGCGTCGAATAGTAAAGGCCAAAAAATACTACCTCTTAGAACATTCAAATTCCCCGTGGCAAAGCATGGGGTACAACACCTAGTCTATTAGAAAAAGAAGAGATAAGAGTGGGGAAAATGCGAAGCCAACGTGGGAGCCATTTTGGCCTCAAAAATCAATGAAATCCAATTGAAGCTTAAATCCGAACGTGGGGCCTAAACCAACCATAATCTCCCTACTGGCTCACTCCCGAGCTCCTCAACAACAACAACCACAACCACCCAACAAAATACAGATCCCAGGGATTGATTTCCCTTTCACAATATGGGATTGGGCATCCAGAACTTAAGTTCCCTGATAATATCACAATACAAAACATTTTAATTTCCCTGATATCACAATACAAAACATTATGGTAGTGCTTAGCTTCCAAGGCGTCCAGCTCCGGCCGGCCGTTCAACATCCCGGTGGACGGCGGCTGCAGCGGACTGTGAGGTGTGGCATTGCGGAGCCGTCGGGGGTGCCGGCGCCGCTGGGGCAGAAGACAAAGTACAGCGATGGGTTCCTTGAGAAGGCCTTCATGACCCTTTTTGCAAGGAAGATGGAGAAGTTTTCTTCTACTTCTTCTTCCTCCTTTTCGGGATTGAACATGACGAAGAAGAAGAAGAAGAAAGGATGGTTAGAGTACGACTACGAGAGCTTCGTGGAGGCGTCGAGGAAAGTGATGCAGGGGAGGTCAAGGATTCAGCAGCAGCAAGTGGTGAGGGAGGTGCTCTTGTCCATGCTTCCTCCTGGCGCCCCTACTCAGGTCCTCCTCCTGCACACTAAACTCAATTACCCTTTTGTTTCTGAAATTACACTATTAAAATGTTTTAAGATGCGTTTGGATTCTCAAAATAATGCATTATTTCAGTGATTTAAATACAAGATAAGTTGTACTTTAGGGGTTATGTCCCACTTATAATAAAGTGTATAAGATACTAAATATATATATTTTTGGGTCGCTTAATACTAAGCCGCCTTAACTAATGACATTCTTTGGGACTATTATCATCAGAGGTTCGAATTTTGTTTCTTTTCAACTACCTAAGTGCATGTCTCCTCTCCTAATAGAAAGAAAGAAAGAAAGAAAGAAAGAAAGAAAGAAAGAAAGAAAGAAAGAAAGAAAGAAAGAAAGAAAGAAAGAAAGAAAGAAAGAAAGACAGACATTCAATTATAGGTCCTCTTTTCCACTTCTTCAGTAGTGTAGAGGATATAATAGGGAAGCAGTTTTGTATTTTAAAAAGGAAGGAATAGTGACCTTAGATAGGATTCTAGTAGTATAAGATTTGATGTGTGAAAGCCATTTTGGTACTGTCCTAGTAAACCCACCTATATCATTCTGATCTTGACTAATGGAATTATATATAGCTTCTAATCTATCCAGCATATTCAAGACAAGTGGTATCTGTTTGTGAGGAGAGATGTCATGTTATAGTGGAAGTTTAATTTATATGTAAGATTTACACATTGTGTTTATTAATCTAATTAATGAATGCATGCAGTTCAGGAAACTATTCCCCCCCACCAAATGGGCGGCAGAGTTCAATGCTGCTCTAACTGTTCCATTCTTCCACTGGCTAGTTGGCCCCTCCGAGGTATCTTAATTAATTAAACGTACATGTAAAACTAGCTAGGTACATGTACAAAGTAGCTACATTTGTATTGTATGTTTTGCTGATCCCAGCTTAAAACTAGCTAGGTCATCCAAGTAGAGGTGAACGGCGAGAAGCAACGCAGTGGAGTCCTTATAAAGAAGTGCCGGTACTTGGAGAACAGCGGGTGCGTAGGAATGTGCGTGAACATGTGCAAGATCCCAACACAAGACTTCTTCACCAACGAATTCGGCCTCCCGCTCACCATGAATCCAAGTACGTACGTATATATCTCATCTCATCTGCATATGAGTGTGAGATCGAGCATTAAAAGATCTGGCAATTTGATGCAGATTTTGAAGACATGAGCTGCGAGATGATCTACGGCCAAGTCCCGCCCCCAATCGAGGAAGACCCGGCTTCCAAGAAACCTTGTTTCACGGACCTGTGTAAGTTTGTTCATATGCATCTAGATTTCGCCTTTGACAAGTACGTCGGATTGATCTCTTAGCTAGCTGCTTGTTGATGTTGTCAAATGCAGGTTCGATGGCCAATCCGAATGCAAGTGTATGCCACAAGTTAGGAGCTTAAGATCGGCATAGTGTTTTTTGGTATATATACATGGGAAACAACTGCAGAGTAGCACGCTGTATGTATATGTATATGTATATGTATATGTATATGTATATGTATATGTATATGTATATGTATATGTATATGTATATGTATATGTATATGTATATGTATATGTATATGTATATGTATATGTATATGTATATGTATATGTATATGTATATGTATATGTATATGTATATGTATATGTATATGTATATGTATATGTATATGTATATGTATATGTATATGTATATGTATATGTATATGTAGAAAGAGAGAGAGTGGAGATTTGAATTTTCAAGCAGTAAATTGTGTGCAGAGCCCTTCAATTTCTTTGTACAAATCAACGAAACGTTTGGTAATTAAAGACTATGAGTCGATCTATGACTGTGAGTGAAAACACGGAAAGAATTGTTAATTAGAAGGTCAATTTAAATTATCATAGCATATGATTTTTATAAAATTTCTAAAAAGAGAATCACGGAAAGAATTCCCACTTAAATGTTTATGTCTATACATGAGCAGGTCATTAATAGAGACCGATAAAAGTCTTCGAATGAGGTCTCAAAGATGTAAAATATCGAAGTCCTTGGATGTAAGAAAATCAGCTATAAAGTTGGATTCTCTTTAACAATGAAAAACAATTACATGATCAAAGTAATGTACAAAATCAGCTCTCAAAGATGTAAAATATCGGCGTTTGCAATTATGGGAGGACTTGGGGAATTTTTCTCGAACCAACAACCTGCCTTGGCTTTTGGCAGGAGACTTCAATGCTACTGCGTCGGCCAATGAGAAAATGTTGGAATATAAACGTACGGACTTTCACATGGTATCAGAGCTGGTTCGGTCCTGTGCCCCTTTCTTGGGTCGATTGGGTCTGGCTATAAAGAGATTGAGATGCCCACCCACACCTGTTTGTCCAAGTGTCAACTGGGTCAGGCCAATTGCCCGTCCGTTGCACTTGCGGGGGCGTGTTGGAATATAAGCATCCAACATCGAAAGTTGGGACATAATTTGCCTAGTATATAAGTTTGATGGGCTACTCCTCCTATTGTCAATTGGTTTTAGGATGGAACCTCATTGGGCTTGTGTATTGGGCTTATCTGCGCATATGCGCTTGTGTCCGCACGACCCCTAGTCTATGGGCCCACGGACTTTCACAGAGAACCTATGACTCTACGGAAACACATCGATCCACTATGGTTTTTTGTGATTGGATTGAGGACCTTCAGCTTATTGACTTGGGCTTCACTGGTCCACGACATACTTCGTCGAGAGGTGCTTCTTTGCAGAATTACAAGGCCAGTCGTTTGGACAGGGCCTCTGCTCTGCTTCTTGGCGCCTAAGATTTCCTGAAGCAATTATCCAACATTTGTCTGCCCCGCATTCTGATCACTTGCCCTTACTGCTGAATATGGAGCATGTCCCAACGCCTTCTCCCGGCTCGCGCCCATTCAGATTCCAGGCCGCTTGGCTTCTTCATGAGGGCTTCAAGGATTTTCTCCAATCTACTTGGTCGGGAGATGCTCATCTTGATGCGTCACTTAAGCGGCTGTCAACTGATCTTCACACTTGGAATCGACGTACTTTTGGTAACATCTTTTTCCGGAAGCGTAAGCTCTGGGCTCGGCTTGTAGGGGTTCGCCGCAAACTTTCCGTCCGGGCTTCGCAACAACTTCTTGATTTAGAACGTTTTCTTTGCAATGAGTTGGAGGGCGTTTTACAACAAGAGCAGGTTCTTTGGTTTCAAAAATCAAGATCAAATTTCTTTCTTAAGGGTGACAGAAATACCAGGTATTACCACTTGTCCACGGTGGTTCGCAGACGGGCCAATAAGGTTGTCTCCCTTCAGAACGAGTCTGGTGTGTGGGTCACTGATAACTCGGTTGTTGAGCAAATGGTTATGAATTTCTTCTCTAGTCTGTTTTCGGATGATCTGCCACCTACTGATGTTGCCATTCCATTACTGTCTGTTTCTTTTCCGCTGCTTCCGGCTGAGGTTCTTCGCGAGCTGGCTGCCCCGTTTGCTGCGGCTGATGTCTGGAATGCCCTCAAGCTTATGGGTCCGTATAAGGCCCCTGGACCTGATGGCTTCCCGTCAGTTTTTTACCAACAAAATTGGGCAACGGTGGGGTCCCATGTAACTGATTGTAATACCCCGGATTTGTAATCCTTTATAAGGATTAGAAAGCTATCCATGTCAACAAGAGCTCTTCCTTTTCCTGGTTCAAGTGAGGACAAAGAACTAGGAAGTTAAGCGTGCTAGTGCAGGAGTAGTCCTGGGATGGGTGACCTCCTGGGAAGTTCCTGGTTGGCATGGGGATAGCGTTTCTAAGGCTGTGGGCCTTACAAATTGTATCAGAGCCGACTCTGGGTTACGAGTGGGCTTGTCTTGGATGCCAGTCGCTCGACCCAGAGGGTGGTCTTTGGGACTTGACAGGCCTTGACGAGATCGTCAAGGGTTTAAGTGGGGGTGATTGTAATACCCCGGATTTGTAATCCTTTATAAGGATTAGAAAGCTATCCATGTCAACAAGAGCTCTTCCTTTTCCTAGTTCAAGTGAGGACAAAGAACTAGGAGGTTAAGCGTGTTAGGGCAGGAGTAGTCCTGGGATGGGTGACCTCCTGGGAAGTTTTCGGTTGGCATGGGGACAGCGTCTCTAAGGCTGTGGGCCTTACACTGATGTTGCGCTTCGTCTGGTTAATGAGGGGTTGTTTCCTGAGGGCTTGAATGATGCTCTCATGGTTCTAATTCTAAAAGTGGGAACTCCATCTATTCCGGCTCACTTCTGGCCGATCTCCTTGCTCAATGTAGCCTTTAAAATAGCTACGAAAATGATTGTAAACCGTTTGAAGATTGCCTTACCCCAGCTCATTTCTCCGGCTCAGGCAAGTTTCATCCCTAGATGTCAAATAATTGACAATGTTGTGATTGTTCAAGAAGTTTTGCATACAATGGCGGCAGCTACGGGCTCGACGCGTTGGATGATTTTAAAGATTGATCTTGCTAAGGCGTATGATCGTATTAGGTGGTCGTTTCTTCGAGTGATGCTCGAAAGGGCTCAGCTGTCGGCTCATCTAGTGGAGGTTATCATGAAATGTCAGTCCAGTGGCGTGACGGAGATGCTCTGGAATGGTGCTCGGCCGGGGTCTTTTACTATGTCACGAGGAGTCCGCCAGGGAGACCCACTCTCTCCTTATCTGTTTGTGCTTTGTATGGAGTTTCTTTCTCACATTATCCAGGAGGAGGTGAATAACGGTCGTTGGCTTCCGATTTATCTTGGTGGTGTCCAACTATCCCACCTTTTCTTTGCTGATGACCTTATTCTGTTTGCAGAGGCTTCTATTGGTCAAGCTGATATTATTCATGATTGCTTGGAGCGGTTTTGCTCCTTCTCAGGGGAAAAGGTGAATTTCTCCAAAAGCAGTATGCTCTTCTCTACCAAGGTCCGGGCATCTGTGCAACAAGCCATTAGTTCAAGGTTGTCCATCCCGGTGTCCAGTGATTTCGGATCTTATTTGGGGGTTCCGACGGCATGTGGGCGGATGTCGATTGGCCGTTATCAATTCCTTTTGGAGCGGGTCTCGTCGCGTCTAAGAGGTTGGCAATCTAAATCTCTGTCTATGGCCGAGAGGGTGGTGTTGGCTAATTCTGTGTTGTCTGCCCTCCCCCAATATATTATGCAGTCCACTTTGGTGCCCAGAACGGTTTGCGATGCTCTGGATAAGCAGGTCAGGGGCTTCATTTGGGGCACGACTGCTGAACATAGGAAGGTACAACTACTCTCTTGGGAGCAAATTACTCAGCCACGTCGCATGGGTGGGTTAGGTGTTCGTTCAATGCGACAATCAAATGCGGTGTCGCTTGCAAAGCTGAGTTGGCGCCTTCTACACGAACCTGAAGCTCTATGGGGACGGGTTCTACGGGGCAAGTATTGCCACAGACGTCTTGATATTGACATGTTCTCTCGCAACCCTCGCGCATCACATATGTGGAAGGGTATTACTCATGAGGCTGGGGTTCTTGCGAAAGGGATCAAGCTTACGGTAGGCAACGAGCGCACGCCACTCTTTTGGGACCATCCTTGGCTTAGTGATGTGTCCCTAATTAATTTAGCAACTCAGCCGGTGCCGGAACATCTCCTGGGCGCGACGGTTGCAGATATGTGGATTGATGTCGGTTGGGATTGGCTAATGTTCTCGGATTTCCTGCCTTTGGATATTTGCAATCGTTTGATGTCGGTCCGGCTGCTTGATGACCCCAATGCTCCTGATAGGATTTCTTGGCGATGCACTTCTGATGGGGAATTCACTTCTCAGTCTGCTCTTCGCCTACTACGGGAGGAGACGGCTGCTGTCTCGGACCCACTTTGGCCGTGCATTTGGAAGCTTTCGGCACAGCAGCGGGTTCGCCACTTCCTCTTCTTGGCGGCCCATGGCTCCTTTCTCTGCAACCAAGTTCGTGTCAACCGGCACATGGCCGCTTCACCTGCTTGCCCCTGCTGTTCTCTTCTAGAGTCCTGCATCCATGTCCTTCGAGATTGTCATGTCATCCGGGATGTTTGGTTGGCTCTTAGTTGTAATACCACAGCCACATGGGCCGGCCCTGTAACACCCCCAAATCTTAACCCATTTGGAAAGGTATTACCGTCAGTGACCCCAGTGTTCCTTACCGAGATCACCCAAGGCTTTACCGGATTAAATACAATTTAAGGCATACAATGATACATAATGATCAAAGTATCCAAATCAAAACATCAATCAAATGAAACATGAGTTACGGGATTACAACCCAATCCCGAATAGGCCAAACACAGAGTTCAAACAAAGTACAGCGGAAGACTAATAAAAGATTTTACAAACAGGGTTGTGATCGTAATGATCACCTGCCTAAGGATCTCAACCTGATTAAAAGCAATTATTAAAACATCCAAAAACAACCGTCGTCTTCATAGTCAATCTAGTCTCCTCATATCTTCACTCTATCTGATGTGCCGAATCGAACGGATGACACCAGCCCACATGCGGAGAACAATGTTCGTGGGTTAGTCTACTTGAATAGACTAGCAAGGGTAAAAAGCAGAGTGGTTCGAGTGATCGTAACCGTTTACTATCATTGTCCCTCGAATTATAACCAAAGGGACGATACATAACCCGACACTTTCACGGAATAACAACAAGAGGTATGCATGAGAGAAGATTCTGGAAGACTTCATCTTCACAGAAATCGACTCGAAAAGAGACTCCAAGAGATTGAGTCTTTAAGGAAATATGACAAATCTGGAATGATTACAGGATCATACAACAATGATTTAAAAGTTGACTGAGATGCTTCGGTTCATGACCAACCTCATCGCACACAGCGAATCCAGATTGGAAAGAGAACGTACTATGATCAAAGTCGAGACGAGTTTTCCTAGCTGTACTATAACTTAGCTACACTACTCGCCCAAGGTATATTAATCATGTGCACTCAGGCACTTATCTTATTTAATTCCAAAACGAGCATTACGTTATAAGCTTTTACATATCCACACAAGAGATATCGGATCTCCTCACAAGAGATATCAGATCTCCCCACAAGAGTTATAGAAGGGATGAACCCTGGAAGATTTGGCACTAGCGAAGTGCGCCTACCCTGTGAAAGGGTATGGTCATGACCAAAGAGAAAGTACTAGGGATGAACCACCAAGTACCAGTTATAAAGAAACAGCTAAACCCCCTCAAGGTACATAGCGTTCCTAGCCACTAGTGCTAACTAAACAGTATAGCACAACAACAGTTACTGGATAAATCCACATAAAGGCCCGAAAGGCGATCACAGATAATAGCGTTGTTCTAACAGATATACAACCTATTATATGATTTTCAAAACAGTTTATCAAAACCGTTCCAGACAAACAGAGTATTCATTCCAAATTAATTACTCAGATAAACTATTGATAATTAATGTAAATATGGAACGAATGAGCAAGAGCGAACCGCCACTTGCCTTAATCCGCAGAATAGTCTAACGACGACAACTGGACTCCGAGCTTGACACGGGTATGGCTCCGACAGCACAACGACCTTCGAGTCGACCCATAAAAGGAATCCTTCATTAGATCCGACATAACCAAAGTACGAATCTAAAAACGACGAAAGGAAAGACGCCACGACGACAACCAACCAAGCCAAAGCCACGAAGGCATTCTGGGCTCTGGCGGCGGTCGCCGTTCTTGGCGGCGGTCGCCGTATTCATCACGGCGGTCGCCGTGAAGAACACGGTCGACTGAGACGAGAGAAATCTCACCCCAAAACACGAGCGGTTCGGCCTCCCTCGACTTGCTTTGGCTTCTAACCTCCAAGGCTAACCAAAAGCTTCACAAAGGCACTCTGAAAACACACCACAACACCTCCGGCGAGCACAAGAAAACCGACGAAACTCAACTCACTTTGGGGGAGAATTTTGGCAGCGATTCGGGGTTGTAGATGACCCAAAACCCATGCCCAAGCTCCTCTATATATAGGCGAACCCCAAGGAGTACCCATTAAACCCTAAGACGCGGCAAACGACGCAACGGCGCGCCTCGAACGACGCCGGCGACCGACGGGCAATGCCCACTGGACAATCACGGCGGTCGCCGTGATTTTGCCTGCGGCGGGCACGCGGCGGTCGCCATAAATGCGGCGGTCGCCGTCGCTAGGCCTATCGCGGCCAGCTAGAAGCTGACACGCTGACTTCTCGGGTCCAACCACGGCGGTCGCCGTTTCTCCCTTTTCCCGCCCATTCAGCTTTGAACAAACATGACGTTAAACCGGGATAAAAATTATCGTACGCGAACGACAATTAAACTCTAAGGCATGATGTCTGTATATTATTTCACTGAGAAAAATATTACAGATACAGAGCACATTACAGAATGTCTCAAACTACCTGAATTAAATCTGACGTACACAACGGGTACTCGGGAAAATTCCAAAATTCCCAAATAACCTTACAAAAATACGGGGTATCACATCACCTCCCCCTTAAAAGAAGTTTCGACCCCGAAACTTGGCCGAAAAACAACTCGGGAAAATGTTTGAGCATCTCTGCCTCGGTTTCCCAAGTAACTTCCTCAGTCCCAGACCTGGACCACAGAACTCGTACCAACAGTACGATCTCGTTGCACAGTCGCTTCACACGGCGTTCGAGAATGCACACTGGCATCTTCTCTCAAGTACCATTTGCCTGAATCTCGACGTCCTTATAGCTCAGCCTACGAGACTCATCTTGGCACGAATATCCTTAGCAATGATACGTGGAACACATTATACACTGGGTATGTCGATGGCGACAACGCCAAACGGTACGTTAGAGATCTTACTCTATCCAGAATCTTGAATGGTCCCATGTAGCGAGGGTTAAGCTTCCCACGCTTACCAACCTGAAAACATCCTTGGGTGGCGATACCGTGACAAGTACCTTGCCACCAACCTCGAACTTAACACTTTAACGCTTCTGATCTGCGTAAAACTTTTGTCGACTCTGAGCGGTCAACAACCTTTGTCTACTCAGAGCAATGTTCGAAGTTGTCCTTTCGACCAACTCTGGTCCAAGTAGAATCTTGTCGGCGTACTCAACCCAACAAATATGAGATCTACATCTGTGACCATACAAAGCTTCAAACGGAGCCATCTTGATTGTAGCATGCCAGCTATTATCGTACGTGAGCTCAATCAGACTTAGGTTGTCTTCCTAGCTAGTCGGATGATCGAGTACGTATGTTTCTTAGCATATCCTCCAGGGTCTAGATGATCTTTCAGACTGACCATCTGTCTGAGGATGAAACGCTGCTGAATTTCAATTCAGTTCCCATGGCCTTGTGAAGTTCTTGCTATAAACTTGACATGAATCGGCCATCTCGATCTGATACAATGGTCTTAGGAATGCCATGTAACGGACAATCTCCTGGTGGAAACTTCTGCTGACCTCTGGGTCACCCAAGTAACCTCAGTTTCCAACGCAAACACTATTGCTGCAAGTTCTAGGTCATGTGTTGGTTAGTTTGCTTCATAGGTTTTCAATTGTATAGATGCGTATGCAATAACCTTGCCCCTCTGCATTAAAGACACATCCTAACCCATTTCTCGAAGCATTAACTATAGACCATAAAGCCATCATTCTTTCCGACAACGCCAAAACTGGTGCATAAGTCAGACACTGTTTCAACTTCTTGAAAACTGGTCTTGCACTTGTCATCCCCGACAAACTTCTGGTGAACCTTGTGGACAGACTGGTCATAGGTGGAGAGATCTTAGAAAAATCCTTCCATGAACCGTCTATAATGTTCTGCAACCTCTAGGAAACTGCGCACCTCGCTCACCCTCTGAGGTCGCTTCCAAACAACTACTGATTCACTCTTCTGGGGAATAACCATAACCTCATTCTTATTGATCACATGGCCTAAGAAGCCACTTCTAGATCCAACAATCACACTTAGCCCACTTTGCGTACAACCGACTTGGTCTAAGGACCGATAAAGCAATCCACAGATGTTCCCTGTGAGCTTCCTTGCTCGGGAAAAATCAAAATCCATTGATGAAGACCACTATGAATTTATTCACGTACTGGTCTAAAACATCGATGCACTAGGCTCATGAAAACTGCTAGAGCATTCATAGATCCAGATGGCATAACTACAATCTCGTAGTGACCATCTCTCGTCCGAAATGAAATCCTCGAAATATCATCCTCACGAATCCTGAACTGATAAAAACCAGATCTCCGGTCGGTCTTGGAGAAAACTTTTGCTCCCTGTAGTTGATCCAACAGATCATCACTCCTTGGTAACATATACTTGCTCTTGATCGTGACTTTATTCAACTCTCGAAAGTCAAAATAAAGTCGAAACGGTCCATCTTTTATTTTGACAAATAAAACTAGGGCACTCCTACTCAAGGTGATGCACTCAGCTTTATATAACTTTTGTCAAGAAGATCCTTGAGTTGCTTCTTCAACTCTTGCATCTCAACAGGAGCCATCCGGTACGGTGCCTCAGAGATCGGCGTGGTACACGGCTCGAGATCAATTGCAAACTCCACGACACGATTCGGGGTATCCAGGAATATCTTCTGGAAAGACACCCGTAAATCCTCTAACCACAGAAATATCAAAAACTAAAGTCGATCACTGCCTTGTGACGCTTCCGTCAATCCATACCGAGAATAATTATCGTATGGGACCATGGTTATTTAGGTCAAATCGCTTTGAATTTCTTACCCTTGATGGTAATCGACAATACGACAGACGATTGGTTCCCACTAAATGGTCACCATCTTGGACCAGCCCACTACATGGTTCACAGGCGACTCACTAGTGGCTCCGAGCCCAGGCCCAGCCATTACCAGCGTCCATTGTTGCCATGAGCCGCTGTCCATACATCTCAACCCATCCTTGGTAGCTCCACCTAATTAATAGGCAGCCATCTCCTAAGAGGTTATTGGTGAGTCTCGAACACGAGACTTTACCCCACTAACAAGCAATGAAACATTAACTTGGTATAAACCAAAGGTTCATATATAAGAAGAGTTACAACAAAAGGTTCACAACCTCGTTGCACACACAACTTACAACCATCCAAAATTAAAGTCTGGGTAGCACCCACATCAACAACACATTAACAATAGTAGTACAAAATACTTTAAGCAAATGGAGCATCGGGTCCATCCGCTTCACGCATCACGTAAAGGCGTTGACCTTGGCTTCCTGAAGCCACTGGGGCTTTCCCTTTGTTTCTCGCAGTTGTCTGCGTTGAAGGACTAGGGGCTTCCACCGGACTGAACCTGTGTTGGTTGTTCTGATTAACCGATCCCTGCTGTGATTCAGCTCCTTTCCCATTCCTCCGTTGGCAGAACGCCTGCATATGACCCTCCTTTCCGCAGCCAAAGCATGTCTTTTTGTCCTTCAGACATTCATTGCTCTTGTGCCCGTGCGTACCGCAGTTGTAGCACTGAATCGGATTATTGCCTTGGCCAGAACGTTGCGTAGACTCATCATGAGTCTTATTCGTTCTTGCTCGGCCAGATTTGGCAAAATCTGATGGTGGCGCGGGGCGTTTGAACCCACCTGCCTGAGGCTGGTACTGCACTTGCCTCTGGCTGTTATGCTTCTTGGTCGACTCCTCCAGAGTCACCTCCAGCTTGTAGGTTGTATCCACATACTGCTCGAGAGTAGAGCATGTGTGGTACACCATCATCGGCTTGATGTCTGGACTCATCCACTCGTGGAAATACCAGATCTTCTGTGTCTCACTGGATATCTCAGGTCCAGCGTACTGCATTAGATGATTGAATTTGGTTGCAAGCTCGGTCACCTTCAATCCATCCGTTTGCGGATACAGAAACTCCTTGTGTTTCTCCTCCCTCATAGCACGAGAGAAGAAACGATCAGTCATCTTGGTCTTAAACATAGACCAGGTCAATACCGGGCTATCAGCTAAGCCGGTACTCTCCCACCATTCGCTGGCTTCTTCCTTTAACTGAAGAGAGGCTATATGCACCTTCTCAGCTTCAGTGCACTCAACATTGCGGAATAGCCGCTCCATGTGGGAAAACCAATGAGCCACCTTGACTAGCTCTCCTTTCCCATCGAAGCTGTCAGGCCTCATGGAGTTAACAGCCTTCAGGGCTCGGCCATACTCCCCTCTATTCCTGATCACACCTCCTTGTAGCACATGATTCTCTTGTTCCTCAAACCTCGGAACTTCTGGAGGTACTGGCACTCCTTGTGCCTGATGCACACTCGGGCGTAACGCGTCGGCAATCGCTTGCATGACGATTCCCCGAATTTCTGCAACAGCTGCTTTATCAAATATCCTTGGAGCGTTGTCCCTAGCTGAGTCGTTGCCTCCAGGATTATTATGGAAGACAGACTCACGCTCTTCTGATGGGTCTGCAACATTCCTCGGATTTAGTCTGGGATCATTGCTTGGCCCAGCACCAGTACGGATAACGTTCCTCGTGTTCACCATCTATTTACCGATCAAATTCCAAGGATTTTATCACATTAATATCATTCTGATATATTTATCGTAATAAAATCAACTTAGAATAGATCAACTTGGTAATTTCTATTGATGGACTCAAACCGAGTTACTAGGTTCTACAACCTCAACTCACAACGAGCGAACTGGGAATCAAGGCTAACTGGAGATGGCGAAACCACCTCGGCTTCTCCCGGGTTCCTCTGAAAAGAACAGAATGCACCCATATCTAACGGGGCAATGGGGAAGGAATTAGTCTTTCTAGACATAGAAGCAAGCTTACTATATCAGACTATACAGAAGACATGACTATAAACGGTTGAAAATGAAATTCTTTTCACTTAAAAAAAATTCTGAGCCCTTTTAAAGCATTTTCAAAAACGGATAAATGATTTATAAAATCCCAAACCCGTTTTAAAACCTTTGGCTTTGATACCACAACTGTAACACCCCCAAATCTTAACCCATTTGGAAAGGTATTACCGCCAGTGACCCCAGTGTTCCTTACCGAGATCACCCAAGGCTTTACCGGATTAAATACAATTTAAGGCATACAATGATACATAATGATCAAAGTATCCAAATCAAAATATCAATCAAAAGAAACATGAGTTACGGGATTATAACCCAATCCCGAATAGGCCAAACACAGAGTTCAAACAAAGTACAGCGGAAGACTAATAAAAGATTTTACAAACAGGGTTGTGATCGTAATGATCACCTGCCCAAGGATCTCAACCTGATTAAAAGCAATTATTAAAACATCCAAAAACAACCGTCGTCTTCATAGTCAATCTAGTCTCCTCATATCTTCACTCTATCTGATGTGTCGAATCGAACGGATGACACCAGCCCACATACGGAGAACAATGTTCATGGGTTGGTCTACTTGAATAGACTAGCAAGGGTAAAAAGCAGAGTCGTTCGAGTGATCGTAACCGTTTACTATCATTGTCCCTCGAATTATAACCGAAGGGACGATACATAACCCGACACTTTCACGGAATAACAACAAGAGGTATGCATGAGAGAAGATTCTGGAAGACTTCATCTTCACAGAAATCGACTCGAAAAGAGACTCCAAGAGATTGAGTCTTTAAGGAAATATGACAAATCTGGAATGATTACAGGATCATACAACAATGATTTAAAAGTTGACTGAGATGCTTCGGTTCACGACCAACCTCATCGCACACAGCGAATCCAGATTGGAAAGAGAACGTACTATGATCAAAGTCGAGACGAGTTTTCCTAGCTGCACTATAACTTAGCTGCACTACTCGCCCAAGGTATATTAATCATGTGCACTCGGGCACTTATCTTATTTAATTCCAAAACGAGCATTACGTTATAAGCTTTTACATCTCCACACAAGAGATATCGGATCTCCTCACAAGAGATATCAGATCTCCTCACAAGAGTTATAGAAGGGATGAACCCTGGAAGATTTGGCACTAGCGAAGTGCGCCTACCCTGTGAAAGGATATGGTCATGACCAAAGAGAAAGTACTGTGGATGAACCACCAATTACCAGTTATAAAGAAACAGCTAAACCCCCTCAAGGTACATAGCATTCCTAGCCACTAGTGCTAACTAAACAGTATAGCACAACAACAGTTACTGGATAAATCCACATAAAGGCCCGAAAGGCGATCACAGATAATAGCGTTGTTCTAACAGATATACAACCTATTATATGATTTTCAAAACAGTTTATCAAAACCATTCCAGACAAACAGAGTATTCATTCCAAATTAATTACTCAGATAAACTACTGATAATTAATGTAAATATGGAACGAATGAGCAAGAGCGAACCGCCACTTGCCTTAATCCGCAGAATAGTCTAACGACGACAATTGGACTCCGGGCTTGACACGGGTATGGCTCCGATAGCACAACGACCTTCGAGTCGACCCATAAAAGGAATCCTTCGTTAGATCTGACATAACCAAAGTACGAATCTAAAAACGACAAAAGGAAAGACGCCACGACGACAACCAACCAAGCCAAAGCCACGAAGGCATTCTGGGCTCTGGCGGCGGTCGCCGTTCTTGGCGGCGGTCGCCGTGAAGAACACGGCGGTCGCCGTGAAGAACACGGTCGACAGAGACGAGAGAAATCTCACCCCAAAACACGAGCGGTTCGGCCTCCCTCGACTTGCTTTGGCTTCTAACCTCCAAGGCTAACCAAAAGCTTCACAAAGGCACTCTGGAAACACACCACAACACCTCCGGCGAGCACAAGAAAACCGACGAAACTCAACTCACTTTGGGGGAGAATTTTGGCAGCGATTCGGGGTTGTAGATGACCCAAAACCCATGCCCAAGCTCCTCTATATATAGGCGAACCCCAAGGAGTACCCAGCAAACCCTAAGACGCGGCAAACAACGCAACGGCGCGCCTCGAACGACGCCGGCGACCGACGGGCAATGCCCACTGGACAATCACGGCGGTCGCCGTGATTTTGCCTGCGGCGGGCACGCGGCGGTCGCCGTAAATGCGGCGGTCGCCGTCGCTAGGCCTGTCGCGGCCAGCTAGAAGCTGACATGCTGACTTCTCAGGTCCAACCACGGCGGTCGTCGTTTCTCCCTTTTCCCGCCCATTCAGCTTTGAACAAACATGACGTTAAACCGGGATAAAAATTATCGTACGCGAACGACAATTAAACTCCAAGGCATGATGTCTGTATATTATTTCACTGAGAAAAATATTACAGATACAGAGCACATTACAGAATGTCTCAAACTACCTGAATTAAATCCGACGTACACAACGGGTACTCGGAAAAATTCCAAAATAACCTTACAAAAATACGGGGTATCACAGGCCCATCACAGGGCTGCAACCCATACACCCCAACCCATCATTGGGGGCTCCACCTATAACAGGCAGCCATTCGCCAAGAGGTTGTTCATGAGTCTCGAACTCGAGACCTCACGCTTTAACAAGTGGCTTAACGCCCACTTGTTACCAATTGCGCTGCAGCATAATTGGTAACAAGTGGGTGTTAAGCCACTTGTTAAAGTGTGAGGTCTCGAGTTCGAGACTCATGAACAACCTTCTGGCGAATGGCTGTCTGTTATAGGTGGAGCCCCCAAGGATGGGTTGGGGTGTATGGGCTGCAGCCCATGGATAGAGCAATGGATGGCCGGTAAGGTCGGAGCCCCTCTCATTCAAAGTGTACTTTTTTGTAACATCCCAGGCCAAGCTACCCCAGCCACCAAGCCGCCCAGCCACCCAACGGTGTCGGCGCCGGTACTGGTGCCGCCTGGTTGTCCAAGGGCTCAATTGGTGATATAAGTGGCAAGGTAATGCCCTTATATCTAAAGGTCGGGAGTTCGAACCTCCGCGGCAACAACCTACCCATTTAAAATGGGAGAAGGGTTGGGTGTGTGGGTTGCAGGCCCTTGGACAACCAGGTGGCACCAGTACCGGCGCCGGCACCGTTGGGTGGCTGGGCGGCTTGGTGGCTGGGGTAGCTTGGCCTAGGATGTTACATTAGTGGTAATAAGTTGCTGCCTAATTTTTTCACCAGCTCCAATATTAAGCAATGGATACACAGCAATGTGAAGGAAGGTGATCGGTGGAGTACGGTGTTTGGGTATATGTGCTGGCTCTCTTGGAAGTGCATGAACAATTTGGTATTCTCCCACATTGATGACAGCTCTCACCTTTCGTCCATGGTTTCCTCCCTCGCTGCCTCCTTTTGGAATACTCAGCTCCAGATTCCTCCTCTTGCTGTTGTGCCCATCTCTAATGCAGTTGTTGCTCGATCGCCCACTTGGACGTTGCCTCCCCCATCATGGTTTAAACTAAATACTGATGCCTTTTCCAAGGGGAACCCTGGGCCTGCTGGAGGTGGGGGTGTCCTACGTGATGATTCAGGTAATTTTGTGCGCGGATTCTCCTTCCTGTGTGGCTCCTGCGGGGCTCTCACCGCCGAGCTTTGGGCAATTCTACATGGATTACAGCTGGTTGCCACCATGGGTATTCCTTGCCTTGCTCTAGAGACCGATTCTCTTCTTGCTTGCAAGCTGCTAAAGGATCCCTGTCCACCGACTCATCCTGACTACTACCTTGTGTCTCAATGCTCCGATATCATCCACTCCGCTAGTTGGACTGTGCAGATTTTCCATATCAGCCGCTCGGCCAACTTGGTTGCGGATTCTATAGCTAAACATGCTCTTTCCCTGGGTTCAAACTTATCAATTTTTCATTCACCTCTTGCCTGTATTTCAAGTTTTTTAGCTTATGATCTTGTAGCCTCTTTTGAGGCAAACTCTGCCTAATTTTAATATATCCTCGCAAGGGCCTTGCCCTCTTTCATGACAAAAAAAAAGTAATGTACAATATGGACATAATATCTAATGGAATAGTCCTAATCAGGAACCTTCAAATATTTTTTAAACTATATATAACAAAAAGGTTGTCGGTTCCAATAATAATTTTCCTAATATTTAGCCTAACTGATTGCCAAAGACCTTCTAGTAAAGCATATGCTTTTGATTGTAAAATATTTGTTTGATGGATTTTTTTTTTTTATCAAGGTATAAAATGTTAGAACTACTATTACAAAGGATGTAGCCAATATGAGAAAAAAACATCTTTTGATCCATTAAAGTTTAACTTTATCCAATCTATATTTGATTTTTTTTTCCAAAACAAGGGTTTAAAGAATGGCGTATTAGCAAGAATACCATATTTTCAAAGACAACTTGCAAAAAATCCATATTTTGAAAAATATTGCAAAAATATCAACTTTTTGTACTTTTTCTGGTATTTTTGCTATTATTGAAGGTGAAATTTAACTTTTTTTTTAAATAGAAAAAACAGATAAATCATTAAAACTTTTGAAAAAAAAAAGATAAAAAAAATCTTAATCTTATTAATCAATCCCAACCAAACCAAACAAGTTTAGGCCATCTGTTGTTATTGTTAAACCTTGGATTGCTTGCTTGCAGAGCTGGAAGGCGTTTTATACAATGAGGCACAAGGTGATGGAAGCTACTACAGCCTCGTTAATGACAGAGATCGACAACAAAGATACGGATAGTTCGGATTAAACCAACGCATCTTTGAGCTGGAGAGGGAGTGCGTGAACATGAAGCAGGAACTTCTGAAGTTTGTTAAGAGCAAGAGGAGGTGGAAGTGCTAGCTAGTTCGGATGTGACTTGCTTAAGAGCAAGAAACCTCGATAACAAGTCTCTTTAGCCATCTTTTAAGTAGCTCTTTGGCTGGTCGAACGACAACCCCATGTAGCAAGGGCGATGTTGTTGGGTTTGTGACGCTGCAAGGTTTCTCCGAAGATAGGTCGCAGAGTCTAGGATCTTCCACCGGCGTTGAAAAAGAGCTTCAAAGTGGCATAGTTATCGGTTTTCTATGCACAACATGGGCCGATACGGAGGTGATTCGATGTCGTTCGAAGATGATTTCAAATGATTCAAAAATCGGGTTTAAGTAACTTGAGCATAGGGAAGACGATGGTGTGGTCAGATTTTGAATTTAATGAATCAAAAGGTGTTTTTTTGGGGTCGAACAAGGCTTGGTGGTGATGTCCACATGGGTTGCTTTGATCTTGAATGAACACCGAAGCTAAACGCGGATCACTATGCCTCAATCGTGTCATACCTTGGTGGTGCAAAGCTGGTACTCTATAATGGTCCATAACTAATAAATGCAAATTTAAGTGTTTCAAATTTAAAGGTATGTAATATAACAGAGTAATGACCTGACTATGTACAAATGTGGCCTGACAAAGGGAATATTGCTCTGAAATTTAAAATTGGCTAACATTTGAAATTTTATGATATAACAGAGCATTGACCTGACTTCGTATAAATGTGGTCTGACTTCGTACAAATGTGGCCTGATAAAGTACATAATACTATGTTATATAACACAAATACCTCTTGTTCTTGCTTGTTATCCACCAGCTTTTCCATTAGCTCCCGTTTTCATAGTTTCCAATAAGTTGATCAATACTCTTAACTGTTTATGGAGACAGAAACTTGAGTTTGAATTCTCTTGAAGGGTCCTTACCAGTTGGACTTGGTCAACTTCTTCTTATATGAATGTGAGTACAATATTTCTCTTGTTGTAACCTTTTCAATTTTGTTTCTTTTCTTACGTTAAGTTGTCTGCATATTCTGTAGTATTTATTAGAGTTTGGATCATATGCGGAGCACTCTTCCCGTGCGGACGTGCGGAGCATGCACTTTTGGGTCTTATTTGTGCACTTTCACGTCTTATTTGTGCACTTTTTCAAAAAAAAAAAAATTCTTTTTCAAATTTTTTTCCAAGCATTTTTCAAAAATTTTGCAAAAGTGCACAAATAAGGCCCAAAAGTGCACAAATAAAGCCCTATATTGCATGTCCGCACGTCCGCACGGGAAGAGTGCTCCGCACCGAAACCGCACTCGTATTTATTATTTGCAATCTTTGTATCTGAGTTTCTATATGCGATCATGTCCTGTGATTGAAACATCTTAATTGTTCTTATGGATTGCACGGTTTCTCTCAGATGAGTTTTACTTGCATTTTGCTGATGAGTTGAGTACTTGAGTTTATTGGAACTGTGAATTCAAATTGTTGAAACTGCAAAGATGGGAATCTTGGTGATTGCTGATGAAGTCTACGGGCACCTCGCATTTGTGTACTTCATTTCAACCCACATTTATACGAACATATATACATCACCACCAGGCCTTGTTCGACCCCAAGTAAATCACGTTTCGATTTATTAAATTCAAAATCTGACCACACCATTGTCTTCGCCATGCTCAAGTTACTTAAACCCACCTCTTGAATCATTTGAAATCATCTCCAAACGACATCGAATCACCTCCGTATAGTCCAGTGTATATAATTGTGAAATTATATGGTTTTTAATAGAAAATCATTTCTTTTAATTTAAAAATATACACATGACTATTGTAAGAGGCATGGAAAATTAGTTTAAAATTTAAAGTTAATATAACAAACAAATGACTTGACTACGCACAAATGTGGCCTGATAAAGTGAATATTGCTCTGTCATTTAAAATCGGATAACATTTGAAATTTGTGATATAACAGAGCATTAGCCTGACTACGTATACATGTGGCCTGATAAAGTGAATATTGCTCTGACATTTAAAATCGGCTAACATTTGAAATTTTGTGATATAATAGAGCATTGACCTGACTACATACAAATGTGGCCTGATAAAGTGAATATTGCTCTGAAATTTAAAATCGGTGAATATTTGAAATTTTGTGATATAACAGAGCATTGACCTGACTTCGTATAAATGTGGCCTGATAAAGTACATAAATATGGAAGGGGTCTATAATTTAAGAGTTCAGGTTTTCCATGCACAAAGCAGGCCGATACGGAGATGATTCGATGTCATTCGGAGATGATTTCAAATGATTCAAGAGGATACGGGTCTTGTTCGTTCAATCCAGATGTCTACTGTTATATCACCATATTCAACCATTTTTCATATTAGCTCCAGCCGTATTAATATCTTTTGATTCTCTTATTGCTTTAACCTTCAGTCATAGAGCCATTGAGTTATATCATACCTCACGGAAACCTCTCAAATTTAGCAAGGTTTTATAATTGTAAAATTATATGATTTTTAACATAAAATTATTTCTTTTCATTTATAAATATACATAGGACTATTGTAAATATAAGGAAAATTAGTTTAAAATTTAAAGTTAATTTAACAGAGTAATGACCCGACTACGTACAAATATGGCTGATAAAGTAAATATTGCTCTGAAATATGAAATCGGCCAACATTTAAAAATTTATGATATAACAGAGCATTGACCTGACTTCATATAAATGTGGCCTGATAATAATACTCTAAAATTTAGCTTTTACTTTTTATGAAATATGCGACCTAAAATGCTCTGAAAAAAACAGGTAAGGAAAATGAAAATGTCTATCTAGACAAATTAGAATTTTTAGGATCCCACCACAGGTCCACAACCATATGATACAAAGCCTCACATCATCTTCTTTTGTTGTTTACTCTTTTTCTCCCCTTATTTTGCATTACTCATATACTTTTTAAGAAACTCCATGGCATTTCCACAAGTGTTTGGTTCAGTTAAGACAGTTCCTTAGAGAGGAAACTCCATGTTGATCTTTTATGCTGAAATTTGAAATTGACTAATATTTAAAATTATGTGAAATAAAAAAACATTGACCTGACATAGTATACATGTGACTTGACTTCGTATAAGTGTGGCATGACAAAGTGAATATTGCTCTGAAATTTGAAATTCTATAAAATAAAAGACCATTGACCTGACTTAATATACATGTGACCTGACTTCGTATAAATGTGGTCTGACACAGTACATAATTAGATTTATTTATGATGAATGCAATACTAACTATATCAAGTAAGCATCGCTTAGTAAGCACATGAAAAGGTAGAAATCAGGTGACAAAAATTTATCATGGAGCTTGTGCCAAAAAAATCAACCTTCCGATAATTAGATTTCATAACTGGAAGTAGAATTCTTGACGCTCATTGTAAACCCATAAGGAATTATAGACTAATAATTTGAACTTAAAGTTAATATGACAGAGTAATGACCTGACTACGAATAAATGTGGCCTGATAAAGTGAACATTGTTCTGAAATTTGAAATCGGCTAACATTTGAAATTTTGTGATATAACAGAGCATTGACCTGACTTCGTATAAATGTAGTCTGACTTCATACAACTATGACCTGATAAAGTACATAATGCTCTATTATTTAACAAAATTTATGAAAATGAAGTTTCAAATGTCTAAGCTGAAATACCCCAAAGGTTATATAAATAACAAAGTGATAAATAAATTTTTTGGTATTTTATTAAAATCAGAAAAGTGGATCAAAAGCAAATTATTGGGGAAGGAAATAGAAAAATGGGTGAAATTAAAGGGATAAAACCCTTGCCTTCGTCTTCTCTGAGCAGCAGTTGAAGAAGCTCGTGCTTCCCTCTAGCTCTCTCCCGTGTTCAGTCATCTCCTCCGGCGAGCCCAGCTGAGCCGTCTTCTCCCCCGGTGAGCTCGACCCGGACCGCGCCGCTCCTCCTCTGTCCGTGCCTCTGTTTGCTGTTGTTGTAGTTGCTGGCTGCTGCTTTCCGGTGTTGGGAAGCCAGATCCGGCGAGCTGCTGAGTCGAGCCACCGACGAGGCGAGCCGAACCTCTGTTGAACCGCGACGAGCTGCTGCACAGATCCGGATCCGCTGGTGTCGCTGCGTTCTGGAGCTGCTCGCTGCTGTTTTCTGGTGTTGCTGAGTCGTGGTTGCTGTCTGCTGGTGTTGTCGCTGCGCCACCGTTGTTGTTGCCGCGCCACCGTTGGTGTTGTTGCCGTCGTCTCCGGCGACGAGGAGCCTTCCCGGTGGCTATGGTTTGATTGACAACAAGGTAAGGGTCAATCTGAATTTTTGGGTCCGGTATTGATAATTTCTGGTCATCAAACTTGCTGAAATTGGGCACATGTTCAGTAAATTGAAATCGGTGTACAGCTAGGTTTAGAATTGAAATAAATGGATTGATTATGAGTAATTTGATGAATATATATATATATGTGGGTGACCAAGTTGTTGTTGTTGTTCTACGTGGAAATATGTGGAGATTGGTATGCAATTGTGAAGTGCTGGGCTGAATTCGGTCATAATTGTGCAGCAAAGATTGAAATTGGAGTTGGGTTAAATTTTAGGTGTGGTTTGCTTAATTAATTTGGGTTGACTTTGGAGTATTTGAGCTTGGATTAATTTGGGTGATTTGCCTAATTATTTAAGGAATGATTTTAGGGTTTGAATTTGGGGATTTGTTAGTAGTGGATTGGATGAGTAATTAATGCCAGAGATTTGCTCGGATTGATTTCGCAGGTTCGTTCGAGTTGACTGGAGATTTGCTCGGATTGATTTCGCAGGTTCGTTCGAGTTGACTGATGTGGTTTAATTGGATTATTGATTTTAAAGTTACTTGGGTGAATATATATATATATATATATGTGTGTGATATTGTGTGATGATGTGTGTGTGAGGATATGTGATAATGTGTGATGATGTGTGTGTGATGATATGTGATAATGTGTGATGAGGTGTGGTTATGTGATTTTGACTGTCGTCGTGTTGTTTGATTGGTTGGTATGGTGATGGATAGTTGGTTTGGATGTTGTGATTGTCTCATCCGGTGATGTGGTGGTGGAGACGGAGGTTGGATTGGAGGTGTTGGTGGTTGTGTGTGTTGATTGTCTCACCCGGTGATGTGGTGGTAGAGACGGATGTTGGATTGGAGGTGTTGGTGGTTGTGTGTGTTGATTGTCTCACCCGGTGATGTGGTGGTGGAGACGGAGGTTGGATTGGAGGTGTTGGTGGTTGTGTGTGTTGATTGTCTCACCCGGTGATATGGTGGTGGAGACGGAGGTTGGATTGGAGGTGTTGGTGGTTGTGTGTGTTGATTGTCTCACCCGGTGATGTGGTGGTGGAGACGGAGGTTTGATTGGAGGTGTTGGTGGTTGTGTGTGTTGGTTATGTGTTGAATGTTGGTTGTGTACTTGATTAAGTGGTTGTGTTAATGATATTGGTTGTGTACCTGAATACGTGGATTTGTGATGAATGTTGATTATGTACTTGATTAAGTGTTTGTGTTGGTAATTTGGTTGTATGTTTGATAATTGGTTTATGTTGGACGTTGATTGTTATTAGTTGTGGTTGTGGATCATTGTTGGTCATTGGTTGTGGTTGTGAATTTCGTGTGTTATATTGTTAATTGTAACTAGTCAAAGTTGTGAATCTCTGTTGATGTGGATGCTGGTATTAGCTAGTTTCGGATAAAAGGATATGTTGATTGATTATGAAGGTCGATTGTATGGATGTTGTGAAGGTTGGTTTCCCATCTTGAGGGTGTGGGCCACATGGTTTGAATTTGAGTGTATGAGTTACAGTCTATGTTAACGAACAGGCGGCACCAGAAGGGTGGCTGGCCTGGATCGTTATTTTGTTATGTTTATATGTGATGATTATCTCGTTGATGTTTATGTGTTTGTTGATGTGAAGGATAATTGAATTTGTTGTGTAGTGCAGTAGTGAGTTCTGTATATTTGGTTAGCTTTGGTTGTAAGTCAGTAGTAAGATATGTGTATGCGCTTAGAGTTGTTGATTGAGGCATTATTAATGGAGAGGAAGTTGGATTGGATCGTTCTATTCGTTTATGCTTGCGATGAGTTTGAGGTTGGATTGAAAGAGGTTAGTATCGTGTAGAATTGGATAAGAATGGGTGATTGATCGGTTATGTGTTAGTGTGTGTTTATGTTTGTGTTTTGTCGTGTGGTTGGTTAGTTGGTTGGTGTGATATTAGTCAAGTGTAGTTATTTGTATATTAAGTATGATCTGTTGTTGTTTGGTATTGTTTGATTGTCGTGATAACTCTATGGTTTTGAAACTGTTTTGGCTGGGTTAATCTTGCCATAGTCTTTCACGAGACTGACCAACTGCGGTTTACGTGCCGTGGTTGGGTATCGGGTCCCTCAGTCAATCAGGCTTTTCAGGTTCAGCGCCAGCAAGGAGGTTCCTGATCACCGTCGGTTTGGAGTCGAGAACTCTACTTTTGGTTTGGGACTTTGACTTGGTTGTATGTGTCGTTTTGGTTTTGAACCTTGAAGTGGTCGAACTTGTTGTATTGGTTTTGGTTTTTGGTTGTTGGTTTTGGTTTGTAAATGGTTGTATTTCTCTATGTTAAGATTGATTATGGTTTCAAATTCTGGACAGGTTTTACAGGTTTTTCCGCTGTACTGTTTTTGGTATATATTATGTATGGGATATGTTTTGCAAAAAAAAAATTCACCCGCCTTATAGTCTTTTGGGACTATGGCACTGTAGCACTCTGGTCCAGGGTGTTATATAAGCAATATTCACTTTATCAAGCCATATTTTTACCAAGTCAGGTCAATGCTCTGTTATATCACATAAATTTATAAAAATAAAATTTTAAATGTTAGGAGGTTTCATATTTCAGAGCAATATTCACTTTATCAGTAAATGACCATATTTAAGATATAGAAGATGATATAATCTTTATACAAATAACAAAATTAAAATTTATGCAAATCGGAAATATGTATCAACTAATAGTCATGTGTATATTTATAAATGATAGTCGACCGACTATTGATCTCTCCATGGGATGAGTAGAATGAAGATCTATGTTATAATGCTTGCAATTACGTAACTGAAATGTGAAATTATATGTTTTTTTATAGAAAATTATTTCTTTCAATTTATAAATGTATACAGAATTATTGTAAGAGATATGGAAAATTAGTTTAAAATTTAAAGTTAATATAACAAAAAAATGACCTGACTACGTACAAATATAGCTTGATAAAATAAATATTGCTCTGACATTTGAAATCGGTTAACATTTGAAATTTTGTGATATAACAGAGCATTGACCTAACTACGTATAAATGTGGCCTGATAGAGTGAATATTGCTCTGAAATTTGAAATCGGCTAACATTTGAACTTTTGTGATATAATAGAGCGTTGACCTGACTTCGTATGAATGTGGCCTGATAAATTACATAAATGTGGGAGGGATCTAGGATTAAAGAGTTCAGGTTTTCTCTATGCACAAAGCGGGCCGATACAGAGGTGATTCGATGTCGTTCGGAGATGATTTCAAATTATTCAATGTCATTTCTGTGCAGAATCCAAGGTTTGCAACTATCAATTTACCAAAATAATCTGTTAAGCAAATTTTTTTATAAGAATCCTGAATTAATCTTAGGATTTGTATAAGGTTGCATAATCCATACGTTGTTATAGACTATGGGTTATTTCAAGCCTGGCTAATTTGTGTTCGTCTAGCATTTTTGGAGCACAGATGAAATGTGCTCAACGTCATTTCTGAGTGTTTGCCTGTGTTTTTGACATATCCATCTTGTTTCTGCTACCAATATAAGCTTGCATAATCCATACATTGTTGAGTGGTGTGTCTTGTAAATGCAGGTTCATCTCATTGAGGGGATCATAGATCAAGTAGAAGGAACAGTTCATGTCTCGTGGGTGCAGCCTAGAGTTCTGGGGATTCAACAGATCAAATCCTTGTGTGATGGGATCTTGAAATTTTGGTCCATATTGTATATTACTAGGTATTTAGCAAAGGTAACTAATAATTATTCACTGACATAAGCAACAATATCAAAAAAAACTATCAATAGAACCATTGTTTGATTAAAAGTGGACTTGTGTAGGATCCTTAAGCATAAATTACAAAGGTACAAAAGATGTAGGAAATCTATCTCAAAAGCTCTCTCTCCATTGCCTGTTTATCGAACTAAACACCTCATCTTTCCATAGTTGGTTGCTGCACAACTAATTACATCAGCAAAAGCTATTGGGGTTAAACAACACACCCGAATTCAAACGTAATTCATCAGCAAATCACTCATCTTGAACTATAGAGGGATAGGTCCCACAATGTCTCTGTGGGCGACGTAAGTGCAAAATCGATTTTTTTATGGTGGTTAGTGTTTTTGACATATCCATTTTTTGATGGTGGTTAGTGTTTCTTATTATAGAGTAATGACCTGACTATGTACAATGTGGTCTGACAAAGTGAATATTGCTCTGAACTTTGAAATTGGCTAATAATTGAAATTTTCTGATATAACAGAGCATTGACCTGACTTCGTATAAATGTGGCATGACTTCGTACAAAAGTGACCTGATAAAGTACATAATTCTCTGTTATGTAACACAATTTAGAAAATAAAGTTTTAAATGTCTTTAGAAAATTGAGTTATATCATAACTCACGGAAACCTCCCAAATTTATAAATATACACAAGATTGTTGTAAGAACTAGGAAAAGTTAGTTTAAAATTTAAAGTTAAAAAAAAATGACCTGATTACGTATAAATGTGGCCTGATACATTAAATACTGCTCTAAAATTTAAGCGGAGTTTGGAAGATCGTTGTCTCATTGCAGTACAATGGTTCATTGCAGTACAATGGTTCACACGAGTGCAGCCTGATAAAGTGATCATCATCATGATTAAGGAAATAGACAGTATAATGAAAACTGATGACTCCAACCCCAAAAGGCCTCAACCAGAGGAATCAAAATTTGAAGCCAACAACGAGAAACTCGATGGCAGCTTTCTCCGCCATGGACGTCGTCGTCGCCCTGCGCTCGATGCTTCAACGAGCCGCTCAAGCCGCCAAGCGCTCCGGCCGCCGCCCTGACCAAGTGAAGGTCATCGCCGTCAACAAGACCAAACCCGTTTCTGTTATCCGTCAGGTGTACGACGCCGGCCACCGCATTTTCAGCGAGAACTACGTGCAGGAGCTTGTAGAGAAAGCTCCAGAGGTATACACACTTTTAAACCATGGACTTCTACACAATGAGAGTGAAGTGATCACTACAAGCCAAATTCAATGAGAAGCAAGACGGTTCATAGTGGTTATGTCATATGTGCACATGTGGTAGACATTGCTTTAGTGAAGATCATGGGTGTTTCTAATGGAATGAGGAATCATTAAGAGCATTCTCCATTTCCTACACAGCAAAATCTCTTCAACAACAAGCTATGACTTGTTGAGTTTTGCAAAAGAAGTGTCTGAAAACAAGTCAAGAGCCAAGATCAAACAGGTGCCTCAGCAAATGCTTTTCCAAGCCAGACCTTAATTCTGCTAAGACACATGAAGACTAAAGTATAGCTCCTTAGTATAAGAGCCCCTTTCATGAATTCAGAATTCTAAGGGGTTCCATTCCTATACAACCTCTGGTTCAACTATTTTTCTAAACCAAATCTGATGCAAGGATCATAGTCTAATGAGGACTTTCTATCACCCTAAGAAGTACCTTTGATCTAGAAAATGATAACAGAAAGCTACTTGATATGCAAAGGAGATGAAATGTCAATATTTCACATCCATACAACATCAACCAATCTTAAATAGACAAATCCGTGTGTTCTCTACCACAAGCTTCATCTTCCTCAGCCTTGTAGTGAATACATCTCATTTCCTGCACGTAATCTCTTATGCCGAGAGCAAACTCATCACACAGTTCTTCCAAGAGCACCATTGCTCTCCTCTCTCGTTCAAGCTCGCCCATAAGTAAAACGCAAACTAGATTTAAAAAACCGTGGAAATTGGAGAGCTCAGGCACATCATTCATTCAAATTAACACGAAGAAGTTCAAATTCAGATTATTAGTTTTTCTGTTGAATTTGTGGATGATGAAGGAGAGCAGAATACAAGAAGTTAACTTAGCAAGAGTAGAAAACAAAGACAATATATCCAGAAAAGCGAAAGGGGAAGAAGGAAGTATCGGGAAGCAATCGCAGTCGCAATCAGACTCCACAATCACCGCAATCGCCACAATCGATCACCGCAATCGCCACAGTCGCTGCAATCGCAGTCCTTGAAGAGATCGTCAGACATAATCAACAGCTCAACCTACAACTATAGCAGATATTTCCCGATACGAGAAGAGAAGAGGCTTCCACGGCGGAGGAGACCGCATCCGAGTGCTGCAGAGTCTTGGCGACCGGTTCCGAGCCGACATGAGAGCTTACATTGAACAAGATAGGCCCTGAGTCCAAGTGTTCAAGGGGGACAGATGGAGGGGAGTTAACAAATCGGCCTGAGTCCAAGTGTTCGAGGAGGAAGAATAGCAGATCTGTGAGGAGGAAGAAGAGCAGAGCAGATCTGTGTTAGGGTTTTGGAGTGTAATTAGAGTTTATTTTGTTAAGTAATTTAGTTTAATAAGTGTAATTAGTACTTGTTAAAAGTAAAGTTTTCACTAGAAGAAAAGGTAAAATCAAATATGAATTTATCTTTTTCTCATTTTACAAATCGGTACTTTTTAATACACTTTATGGTATTTTTGCAATACTTTTTAAAAGTTGGTATTTTTGCAAGGAGCCTTTCAAATATTGGTATTTTTTGCAATTACGCCAATTTCTTTCGCCATTTTGTAGTGGATGACTTTCTTGAGATCAGCAGAAAGCAAAGCCATATGAAGGATCTTTTTGGCCCTTCTATTCTTCTCCAACTTTTTCCAATTAGCCCTTGCTTTTGCCTTTGTCGCATCCTTTGCATTTGGAATAGGAATAGGACCAACTTCGATAAGTTTCCAGATCTGACCATCGAGGGAGCAAATGTGAGATTCGATTTGCTCGACCCACCAATCATACTCTCCAGCCCTCAGAGTTGGTTGTTTCCAGAACGAATCGTTGATTGCAGTGCTTGAAGACATCTTTCATGCGAAGACTTAATGAGCACAATCTAGAGATCAGGCTCTGATACCAATTGTTGGATCGTTAGTGTTACGTCTGAGGGAATAAATGCTTTGTTCCCACAGAGTATGTAGCGGAATATTAATGCAAGAAAGAAGAATTAAAGAACTCACGATTTAGAGTGGAAAACCTCAATTAGTCAAACAACTAATCAAGGAAAAACCACTACTTTTAAGCTTCTTGTTTGAGAGGATTTTGAAAAGGTCTACTTGTCTTATTGATTTCTTGTTCGATTACACTTGTAGTTCGGACTTCAAACCCTAGATTTCCCACCTAGTCTTGAATCACTTCTACAACAATGAACTGGAACTCAACTTCAAAGACTCGTAAACACCTTCACTTCTCTTCACTTGTAAGAAATGCTCTTAGTTCGTACCTCTAGAAATGAACTAATCACTCCTATAAGTACAAGCCGAAACTCCTAGTGTCAAATAATATCTTCTATCAACTTTTTAGTAACAAGAAGATATTCTTTGACCTAATAAGATAATATCTTAACCAAAAAGGATTATCTAAAGAAAACTCTCCTAGAATAACACCTATCGGATAAGATACACCTTATCTATCCAAATCTTTCAATTTGAGCAATCGTTCAAGTCTTCCGGTTCCAACCGCAAATCTCCATGATGTAATCTTCTTTGTTTTGCAACCTTCCTTTTGTAATAAGTGCAATCGTCTTTGTGAAAGAGTGTTGTTGCTTCGGAGGTAACAAATCATCTGATGAACGTCGTGTTCTCTCCTTGTAACCGCATTGTAGGTTATTCCCTGTGACATTTTTGTTTGTCCCTAAAATTCTTAGCAATCACATTAGATAAATGTTTGTTACCTTCAAAACCAAGAAATTCAACTTTAAAAAACAAGTTTTTAAAAGAATTGGAATGCAAACATGTTTAATTTGTAATATTTTCCAACAAGCGAACAAAGAGATGGGTGATGCTCTACGTCGGATCCAGTTCTTTTTTCTATTAAATTAAGTGGCCAGTAGACCAACTCCACATAAAAATCTAATCTACTATATAATAACTAAAGCAGAATACATGCTAAGCCACATGGCGCTCCTACAATAACCCCAAAAAAAACTCATCACGTGGCGTCACGATATTAATTTTGACACGTGGCAGCCTGTGCTTTTTTTAGATTTAAATTAAAAATCACAAATTTGGAGTATGCTACAGTTACCTTAAATTAAAGATCAGTCGGAATAAATTTATATTACTTTATTTTCTTAATTAATATATTCCCACTTTATTCTCGGTAAGCTAATATATGCAGATTTGATATGAAATAAAAATACCGACCAACTGTATGATTTTGTGCAAAATACTAAACATGCATATCTCATACAAAACCAACACAAATGTGCAATGTACCTAATATATGGAGATTTGCATATGCACGACTGGTTACAAAACCGTGCAATAGATGCAATGTACCTAATATATGCATATTTAGCATAAAAAACTCAACTTGTTGTGCTATGACAAATAACACACAAACTAAACCTGGTGACAAATACACTTTTGTAACTAAAAAAAATGCTGCAAAATTTAACCTATTAGAATGAACCAAAAATGAACTTGCTGCAAAAACTTAGCCTGATACACATTTCTAAACCAAGAAAATTCCGGCAAATTTGAACATGCTGGATTGAACAAAAAAAACCTGCTGATTGAACCACAAATGAACTTGCCTCAAAAAATGAACCTGCTACACTTTCCTAACCAAATAAACTGGATTGCCCAAAAAACTAACAATACACTATTAAATGCCTCAAAAGTATAACAAATCTGCAATTTCCAAAAATAACTGGGCAGATTTGATTACAAAAAATCCAACTGCAATTTCTGCACAATAAAATCAAAACCTTAAAGTCAACATTAATAAATGATATTCCAAATATACTGCAGATTTCAAAAATGTAATAAAGGATACCCAAAAGTCAACAATATAATGCATATCCATGTTTTCCATAAGTGTAGAACCAAATATTTTGATCCTTTTAGCACGATCTTGCATCATAAATTCAATGCTTTTAGGGGTTATAAAACTACAACTTCTCCCACAATATCAATACAAAATAGTTGAACCATATCAAAACTACGGTTACACAATCGGTTGTTCATCATTTAGCAGGTATGTGGAAAGAACTAAACTTATTTGTTTGCAAAGATATTATATACTGATTATTATACACTAATTGATGAAAATAGCCAAACTGAATACTGATTATAATATTATGTATACACTCTATACGATTTAGGTGTTTGTTAATATTAAGTAGTTATTAGAAAACTGATTACAAACTAATTTTATTTCCTAAGTCTGAAATGCACAAAGATGAGTTTATGAACACATATTTTTAAATGACCGATGATCTGTTAAATGATGTCCCCATTTCTAGCATAATCTCATTACTTATTGATTTAGTTTGATAATTGCTAGATAGTTAAGTGTTGTGCCTTTCAGAGTGAATGATGTCTTTTGGTCACTTTAACTACTCTTTAGTTACTCTTTAGCATGTAATAATAATTTTATATAATTATTCTTCTGGTCACTTTAGCTATTCTTTAGCATGTAATAACAATTATTAAAGCTACTAAACTGAATTTATTTACTACACTAGATAAGGCATAGATATTAGAATAAAGTGAAAAAATCTAATATTTGACAAAACTACGGTTACAAAAGATTCTTTAGCATGAAATAATGATTGACATTCTAATACTTACTACACTGGATAAAGCACAGATATTGTAATAACATTTTATCTCTTTAATGAGTAATAAAAGACAATCTTAATTTTAGTATATGAGGCATATCTTTAGATCTTTCAGTTTATGTTAGGGTTTAGCTCTTGGCTTATGTGTCGAGTATAATCCCACATGGAATTCCTATAACAAAATAAATAAGTTAAGTACATAATAGATTTAAAAATTAAATTAACATAGTATGATGTTAATTTTACAGATAAATAACCATGACCTGGAAGTATATCTTGAATCAAAATAAGAGATGTATCTTGGATTTCATAAGTTGAAACCTGTAATTGGAAATTATTTAAAATCAGTAATTACACTACTAGTTAATTATGATAAAGATAGGCTAAATTTATATGGTACAAGCACTACCTTGCAGAATATGATTCAAAGTGAACTTCACATTCTGACAATCTGATTTCCAGTTCAGAACCATTTAAAAGTGTAGGGTATATTTTCAGATATATAGGAAACAATTTAAAAGTCAATAATTATATTATAAGTTAAGAAGCAAAAAGAAATAATCTAAATTGAAATGACAGAAAGACTACATTGCATACTATGATCATATTGAACATGACATTCCCAATGTAATATTTTTTTTGTTATCAGGGACAACTCGTGTGCTCACATGCAATCAGAGAGAGTAAACAATTGCAAAAAATATGGGATATATATTAAGTTTATCTAGAAAAGCACGTTACAATTAATATTTATTTTTTGTATTCATATTTTTAAATATGTCAATTTGATTTTATGAAATTGTAAATATACTTATTCGGCCAATTAACCCATTAAATGTTAGCATCATAAATATATATACTTATTTTATGGCCCAAATAGCCCATTAATTTTTTAGTAATCTGAAATGTTAAATTTTTTGACTATGCAATTTTTTAATATGTCTTCTTTCAATCAAATTTTTTTACGAATCAATTTTTCATTATATCCAAGCAATCATACTATACTTCTCACATTTATGTAGCTAAATGTATAATATTTTTGAACAATTAAATCACAGAATACAAGCAATTCATATAAAAAACCGAAATATCAATGTTTACTTAAGAATTAGCACCCAATTATATTCAAACTCCCCTTGATTATTGTTTGTTCACGTTTTATTGAATAAATTCATTTGATGATTTCAAACGGAAGGGATGGCCAGAGTTATAGATAAATATATAAACACAAAGACAGATTGAGAGAGAGAGAGACTCACGAAAATGAACCATGCTTGGTTCGGACAACTTCGGACTTTGAGTTCAGAGGAAAACTCCATATGGGCTTCAGAACTTACGATCCATATCTTCTTTCTCCGAGAAAATTAGGATTTTGGGAACCTTCCAGTAGCAACTCCAGATCTACTCATCAAGCCGTTTTTTCCCTTTGCATGTTACAGAAAAAAAAAAGTAGAAGAGATGTTTTTCTTTGGATCTGACATAGATAGTCGGTGGATCTGAACATGCAAAGGAGATTAAGCTTCTTTTTTTCCGGATTTGTGAGCTCTAGATCTCCTTTTGGAGTTTGTTTTGGGTAGATATCCATCATTGGGTCACAAAAAACTTGGATCTGTAATCTTTAGATCATAGTGTTTTTGGAGAAAAAAAACTTGGATCTGGAAGATTTACAAAAAGAAAGAGAAGCAGATTGTGGACGGAATTTCCAGAAAAGGAAATATGAAAAAAATCCTAAAAGCTTTAATCTGTAATGAGAAATGGAGATGGAATTTGAAAGAAGCAAAAAGGAAAGAATGTTCTTCATTGTTGACCATAAAAAAGAGAGAGGGACACCGAAACGGAAATGAGGCGGAAGAGAAATGGTTAGGGTTTGTCCGATCGGTGGCTTTTGTATTTTTTTGTATTTTTTAAATAAATGAAAAATGGGCTAAAGAACTATGCTTGATCTGTAATGATCGGCTGAAACTAATTAGGCTTTAAGTCCATTTATTATATAAAGGGCCTAATTGAAGTTGGACATGTAACTGGACTTGATTTAAAAATATGAAGCTTATTATTAACCCAATTCGATGTATGTGTTATTATTTTCAGCCTATTCCAATATTATTTTGGCCCATATGTCCATTTATTATTTATAATATTAAAATAAATATTTAGTATGTACAAAGTTGTATTATTTAAAAGTGTTTATATATTATTATAAACTTAAAATAAATGATTAGTTTATATATTTATTTATTTTGTCTATCCCCATATGAAAAACTACTTAGCCAAATTTTACTATTAATAAAGTTATGGAGAGTTCCACCTCTTTTTATATAATATAATTTTTTAATATCTTCAATATTTGTATTCAGTTAGTCATTTTTTATATAAGAATTTTTCTACTTCTATAACAGTCATTAACTAAATATTTCTATATGAATGAAATATATAATTTTAATATACTATTTTTACAAATGTAAGAAAAAATAAACAAATTCCGTGCAAGGCACGGGTAGTTAGCAGTGAATGTTGATTGTACGGAAGAAATAGAAAAGTCTAATTATTTTAATTTGTTGTTAATCAATAAGATTCCACATTTTCTAGTTTTTATTTGAATTTAACGGCCGCATACAAAATTATTTTGGTGTGATGATTAAAAAATTTATAGTTAAATTTCAAGTTCGAAAACCACATAACAAATCACATGTAAAATTGTGTTGATGAAGATTTAGAAAAATTAGGCTAAATTTTTTATCAAGATTACGAATGATGCACCTAAGTAAAATGAATCCATAAATTATGTAATGAAACAATAATCGTAAAAAAAGAGGAAATGAACAATATGATAAATATTTTTATATGCAATATCTATTCATCTATGTAAGATTAATAGTAATAAATTAAAGATCGGTATTTAATACAATATGAAATTAATTAAGACTTTTGATATGATGTATTTACTTATTTTTTTATATAAATTTATTATAATAAGTTCAATGTACTATTTTTACGTTTATATTATATATTAAACAATAAAATATTATTATATAATATGTGACAAATAGGCCTTTTAAAACTTGACCCGACCCGACCGACCCATCTTTTTTGGTTGAGACCTGACCCGAAAAATATTGGGTCAAAAGTGACCCGACTCACTCGATCCGGAAATTTATGGGTTGGGTCATTACAAATGTGTTCATATCTTTTATATTGAATATTATAATATATATTTTATGATTAATTGATTTAATTAAAATTGTTTTTATAAACTTTGACACGACACTCTCAACCTATTGGATCGACGCGAACCCGTATCCGAACTGCAACGACCCAACCGCAAATGACCCGACCCATTTTGCTTAAACCGAACATGACCCGTTTGAAAGGTCTGGTGACATATATTAACTTGGATTGTGTGGTACAATTTTACCCTAGTATTAATTTATTCTTTTATTTTATAATGTAAAAGTTTTTATAGGTTAAAAAACTTTTTTAAGTTAAAGTGAGCTCAATTTCAAATGATACTTTGGGTGGTTAGAAGAAATGATAAAACAAAAAACAAATAATGGCAAGAAGGAAAAATGGTTACGTGTTTCACAATTTTTTTAGGTTTTTTTATTAATAACAAAATTTTGGATGGAGATAGTGGGATAAATGTTGATTGTAAAAAGTGTCACTTTGAGCAATATTTTTGGCCGGTTAGATTAAGCACATCTGACGGCTCACAAAAATTGATTTTGGGTTGGATTTGTTTGTTATTTTACCTAATTTCAGCCTAAATTAAATAAATGATAGATAAAAATAGTTTCAATATTTTTAATTTATTTTTATCAACTTATAGACACCCATTATATATTCATTTATCATATCTTTAATCATAATATTTTTTATCAATATATAAGTCGATAATATTAATGATTATAAACTTTTGATAAAATATTATATTATAATAACGGATAATATTTTTAATATCTTAGATTATAATATATAAGATGTATATGATTATAATTGTATTATAAATATAATAATGTGTAAATAAATATAAAGCTAAAAAACCTTAGTGGAAAAATTAGGAGTGTGAAGAAAAAATAAGATAGGTTTTTAAATAATACGGTGAAAGAGGAGGTGAAAAAATCTACTAAAATATCGAAGTTGTGGATGCTCTTACAAGACTTGAACCTAAAACCTTAGTACATCTATTATCCCCCATAACCACCTACTCACATTTATTTAGTAGTGAAATGAGCAACTACCCACTTTTTTTAATCAAGACGTTGCTCTATATATATAACTTGCTCTCTCAAATAATCTCCAACCTCGCAGAAAGAAGCAATTGTAAAAGCAAGAGTTAGAAAGAAAAGCTTGAAACAATCAAAACAAACTGGACAAGTATGAGAAGCCGAGACGAGCAAGTGGAAGTGGAAGTTGAAGCGACGTCCCGAAAGCTGTGAGTGGTCTGCCTTCACTCGCTCCGTTCGAGCGCAGGCATCCTTGAGAAGCGCATCTCCGAGTGGCCCAAGGAAATCCACGCCGAGATCGACTTCCTGTGCGTCGACGCGCCCTTCCCTGCCCAAGGAAAGTCCCACTTGGAAGGCATCTTCGACCCTCCTTACTTCGAGTGGGTCCTCTTTAATCAAGTACGTACGACATAACTTCTTCATGCATTGGAAAATTACATACTTAACCTCCCGCAACATTAATTCAGCATATGATTTTCTTAACATATGCCCTAAAAACATAGATTAGAAAAATCGTTGTTTAATTATTGGTGTTCAGGACCGCACGGATTATGCCACGTTTCAAGAATCAATGGATTACATAGAGGAGTGTTGTATCAAGCACGGGCCCATTGAATGCCTCCTCGGCTTCGGACAGGTCCATGAATATATAATCACTTGTTTGTTCTATATGCAATGTTCTACAAGTCGTTAGAGTCTAGCGACTAGACGGGACCTAGGCGAATTAAAAATTAATGTCTAATTCATATAATTATTTTACTATGTTTTTTCAAATTCATTAATGTTTATCAAACTATGTTAAGATGAGGTTTGATATTTTATTATAGACTTTATTTTACAAAGAATAACCCAAAACTATGCTTAATGCATCCATCATCTCCTAAGATATTATTGATTTCACAAAATCGGAAATTTCTTCTTATCTAGGAGGAAATTTTTAGAACATTGTCTGTATGTAGATTTTATTGCTCCGTTACTTGAGATTAGGGATGGCAACGGGGCGGGTTCGGGGCGGGGAGGGTACTCCCCGTCCCCATCCCCGTTTAGTGTTATATTCCCCATCCCCGTCCCCGTTGTAGTTAAAAATTTGGCCCCGTCCCCATCCCCGTTGGGGAATCCCCGTACCCGTAAATTTTCCCCATATAAATTCCCCGACGGGGAATTTCCAGCTCCGAAAATTTTTCATTTTACATTGCCCACAAAATTTTACATATGTCGTCCTCGTTTTTTGTGCCTATTACATATTTGCAGACCAACTTACCTATTCAAATCAACACTAATTAACTAATAACAAATAATTAAGATAGTCCCTAACATCAAATAGTTCATTCACAATGTGTTAAGTGTAGATAAGCAAGAACATAGTCTTGGACCTGCAAGCCATATAACACTATTTCCACACAAAAACAAGAATAAGAAAACTAGTTTTACAGGAAGTATCTAATAGTAAACAACTCCAAAAAACTTCTGATCGTTTAAAAACCCAACAACTAATACTAAGTAGACATAAGGTGAAATTCTAATCAAAATTAAACATTGGTGGCTTTAGCTCCTTCCTTGTCATCCATGATGTCATCCATTATCTAATTGGAAATAAATTCTTTGTGTATAGTATAAATAATTGCTAGTTTGCTACGAAATTATGAGCCTTTTTTATAAAAAAAAAATAAAACTTGTGATGATCTTATATGTATATTTTTTCTTTGTACAAATGATTTTAACATATACATTATTATGTCATTTGAGCAATATCTATTTTTATAAAAATTGTAAGACTTATACATTATTGTGTACAAATGAAACTTGTGATGATCTTTTTTATTGTCAAAATTTGTGGTGATCTTATACGTATACTTTTTCATTGTAAAAATTATTTTACCATATACCTTATTATATCACTTGAAAATTTTGATTTTTACCATATATATTATTAAATATACACTATTATATCACTTGATCAATACTGATTTATATACATTATTATGTATAAAGGCTTAATATAACTGATAAAGTCATAACAACATTTTTATAAGGATTTAAGACTTGATAAAAGCTTAATATAACTGATTTATATACATTATTATGTATCCGGGTTGATGGTACAAGGGCTAGTAGGTTAGGGTATTGGAGACTTGGAGTTGAGGTTACAATGGTTAGGGTACAAGGGTTTGAGAATTTAAAGGATTTGGACAATTTTCCAGCAGGGCTCCCCGACGGGGACGGGACTCCCCGACGGGGACGGGGGCGGGGCTCCCCGGCGGGGACGGGGGCGGGGCTCTCCGGCGGGGACGGGGGCAGGGCTCCCCGACGGGGACGGGGGCGGGATTCCCCGGTGGGGACGGGGGCAGGGTTCCCCGACGGGGACGGGGGACGGGGCGGGGACCCCTCTCCCCAACCCCGTCCCCGTCCCCGCACGGGGATTTAATTTTCCCCCATCCCCGCCCCCATCCCCGTTTAAAATCCCCGTCCCCGTGGTGGGGAATCCCCACGGGAAACGGGGAATCCCCACCCCATTGCCATCCCTACTTGAGATGTTCCTTACTTTCAAGTATTGATTTGTTTTATAGGGGGCACTTTGGGCAGGTGCGTTGCCGGGTTTACAAGAGCAGGTAATTTTAAATTTGGTTTGGTTTGTTTGTTTGTTTGAGTGAGAACTTAAATTGGGATTTTGATGATTTTCTTTTTCTTTTTATTTAATTTCTAGGGCGTGGCTCTAACCAAGATTCCGAAGCTAAAGTCTGTGATGATCATTTCTGGTGGAAAATTGACATTAGAAAAATGGAGTAGCAAGGCATATGCTAACCCAATTTCAATTCCAAGCTTACACTTTTTAGGTGCGTATAGATCGATCATAAACACTACAAATCAATTCCTAAAATGCTATTAGGTTTTCTAGTATAATTATATCTATGTTCATATCGAAGTTACACAAATCGAAAATTACGTCGAAGTCTGATGAATATATATATATAACAGGGAAAGAAGATTACATGAAACCAAATGGTATGCAGCTGCTGAAATCTTACATAGATCCATTTATAATCCATCATCCTGAGAACCACACTGTGCCCAAAATTGGTAATTCATCTACAACAATACTTGATTGATAATTTAATTAATTAATTAATATTGTTTTAATCTGTATTATTGATTGTGTTACAGATCCTGAAAGCTTGCCCGTTGTGCTAAACTTCATTGATCGTGTGAAGAAGCTAGAATTCGAAAAGGAAGAAGTAGTTGAAATAACACCCAATGAACAGACAAACGGCAATCCAAACGCACTGTAGGCCTTTTTAGGCCAGGCCACTCCCATTCTTATACAAGAGAATGAAGATCGATCCTTTCAACTTTCAAGGGCCGGAGAAAATGCATCTACCCCAATTTCCTTGTTTACTTAAATATCTTGGGCTTATTTTTGAGCTTTTATATTTTATGCAATGTAGTCTTTTAATGCAAACTAGCATCGTATTTAAAGTTTGACATGTATCCCTCCTTATGAATTGTATCTTGTTGTAAGACGATAGTTGAACTCGTGCTTCGCACACGGGCTAAATTATATTTTTGTTTTGTTTTCGTGTAATATATAAATAATAAGTTTATATTAGTGTATATTTGTTTTTTTATTATATAAAAGGCGTCTGTTTATTTTTTCTAAGACTTAGGATCGATCTATTAACGATTTGTTATTGTGTAATTTAGTTTTAATTTTATCCTTATATCAATGTTTTTCTAATAACTCTACTGAAGTATTTATATAATGTACTTCAAATAAGAAGTAATGTGTTTGTTTGTACAATAGAGGATATTAAGAGTTGAACTGTTTATAATACCAAATTAAAATACTAAATTTTATTAATTTGACTATAGTTTATTTATGATAAACACTTAAATAAAATAAAGATGTTAATATATCCATTTTAAAATTATATGAAAATGACCTTTATTCTATTGAATATTAAATTTATTAATAAAAAATATTAATTTACATTTAGGAAAAATATATAAATTATTATTGTGGTAATAATAATAATGAAAATGCCCTAATTGTGTTTTTTTGGGTGGAAAGGAAGTGAATTTTGTAAAATTGAAAGCATTCACAAATTTAAATAATTTTTTAGAAATATTAAAGAAATTAAAACAATTTTAATTTGGATACTAACCTAAGCAAATAACTTTAATATAGTTTTTAATAGCTCATCTGAATTCCTTTTGTGAAACATGCATCATTTTAGTAATTTTATGCAATTATTGTTATAAATTAAAATATAAATGAAAATATGTAGTTATTGTTAGAAATTTAAAAAAAAATCAGAATTTTAAATAATTTTTTTTCATAAAAGAAATAATTATTCAATCACCTAAAACTCTTCAAATTTGCATATTTTAATTTTACTATTTGTTATATATAGTTTAATATTATTTTCTATCTACTTATATAGGGAGTTTTATTGGTTTGGTCCCTTAAAATGACACTTCTTATTTCTTAACCACACATGAGAATTATTATAAAATTTAACTAAAGCCATTTCATTAGTTGTGGTAGAATGTAATACATTTTGTGTTGTTTTAGTGGAAATAGAGGGAATTTGACAAAATTTTAAGTATTTAAATTCAAAGCATTTAATGGGGCTAAAAGCTAACTTTTAAATATACTAGAAATTGAAGCCCGTGTGAAGCACGGGCCTTTTATGTATATGTAGTGTCAAGATTTAAATTTGAGTTTCTAATATATGGATTGTTGTTTCATGTTTTATCTTAGACAATATATTGTTTGATATGTATTTAAATGTAATATCTAAGTCTTGAAAAAAAATGTAATATCTAAGTTTTTTAGGTATAAAATGATATGATTGTACGAAGTAGAATTTTATTTATTTATTTTGGTCAGAAGTTCAATTTAAATTTTGAATTAAGATGGTAGTTGATTTTTGTAAGGATACGTTTTTTTCTTTGAAAATATTTGGGAAATATTTTAGAAATGCCTATCTAATTATATGTTGTGCTTGAACTCGAGTATTTATAAAAAAATTGCTACAACAACTCTCATTTCTTACATGCTCCACTACCCTCCACATTTCTAATTTTTTGCCTTTATCTTACAAATTTATTGTATTTTAATAATGTCTTTTTTGTTATGCTTTAGTTATTAGTATTCATTAATATATCGTTTTATTTATTTGGTCTGGAACATATATCGTTTTATTAGTCACGTTGACTTTACATATTCCTAGACATTAATATCATTTTAATTAAAATATATTAGTCATTAATTCCTATTCTTATTAAATACGGAGTAATATAAATAATTGGTGACTCTGCATTTTCTTAAACATTGTTACATTTTTATAAAAGTACATTGTTATTTTATCGGTACTTGCTTACTCTTCTTAGCGAAATTATAATTCATAACTTCTTCCTTGTACATTTCATATGTGAGAGTGAGTACATGTCTATTATTTCGGCTTTCATCCTTGATTAATTCCTCTAAACCAACACCAATGAGGCCAAATTTAGTATATATTGTAATATCCCTCAATTTTTAGTAAGGGTATTTGGGTAATTTTCTAATCCTTCGTTCGATAAATTTTTCGCTTTCAGTGGAGTTTGGATTTTCAGTAATATCCATGATCTCCGTAATAATTCCTTGAGTGGTATAAAATACATTCGATGTATTTTCGGAATTTAGGATATTTGTTTGGATACAAACATATAATTTCCGGGGTTTAAAAGTCATACCAATCTTATCCTCCCTATGCAATCTTATCTTCCCGAATTCTTATCCCTGTTGCATGCAACTTGGCTCTCCACTTGCAAATTGGCCGGTCCCCTGCAAAGGGAGTTGTCGGACCTTTGCCCCCTCCTTGGGCCATATAAGGTGGTGGGGATGAAGGGTAGAAGATACCCATCTCATATCTCCCTCTCGTCTCTCCCCTGCTCCTCTCGTCTTTCCCCTGTTCACCTTCTCCCTCTCGGTGAAGCCTCCCGCTGAGCAGCCTGTGCTCTCTTCCCGACTCCCTCCGGTGCTCATTCGTTGTCTCCTCCGGTGAGCCCAGCCCAGTCGTCGTCGTCTCCTCCGGCGAGCTCGACCCGGACCACCGTCGCCTCGCATCTCCTCCCCTGTTCTGGGCTGGTGCTGCTGGTGCCAAGTGGTGGCGCTGGGAGCTGCGTTCAGCTGGTGTCCGTGGATGCTGCTGATGCATGGTGGTGGTTGACTGGTTGTCGTTGTTGTTCTGTTGTTGTGTGCAATCCGGGGGTTGAAGGAGATGAATAGTGCCCGGGTGGGCCCCCTCCTTGTTATATTGTTGTTGGGCCGAAAGCCCATTTAAGCCTCCAGTCCATATTCAACCCGAAATTATTCGAGCGTTAGAACGTGATCTGTTGGATCGCGTATGGACTCATAATCTGTTGGAGTTATCTGAAGCTTAGGCCATATCCTCGGAAAGGATATCATTAGTAGTCGTCTTGTCTAGATTCATCGCCGAATCTACTCCAGGCAAGTGGCGGTTCGCTCTTGCTCATCATTCCATACTTCCATTAATTATCAATTGTTTAGTTGTTAATTAATTTGGGATGATTCTTGTTTATGTTGGGAACAGTTGTGTTAATTAATATGATTAAAATCTGATATTATAATAGGTTGTATATTCTGCTAGAATCGACGCTATTATAGTTATATTGTGTAGGTGTGGGCCGTGATGGCTTTGATGTGATTTATTGTTGTGTTAAACTGTTTAGTTAGCACGAGTATTCGTAGGGATGATGGGCTCTATGTGAGGTCCAGTCGTTTCTTGATAATCAATTGGTGAAGGGGCAGTGGAGACCCTGACATCAATGGATGTGGATTTGTTGTGGATACGGACGTTGGGCTCTATGTGAGGTCCAGTCGTTCTTGATCATGTTGTGGATATCTAAAAGCTTATAACGTGTTGTGGTTTGTTCTGGAATTAACTCAGATAAGTGCTCTTGGCACACATAATTAATATACCTTGGCGAGTAGTGCAGCTAGGCGATAGTGCAGCTAGGAAAAACTCGTCTTAGTTTAGATCGCTCGTATGTGATGCTGTGTTTGTTTGATTATTTGAGTTTCCCAACTTTTGTCATATTTCTGTTAAGGCTCAATTCATTGGAGTCTTCTTTTGGGAATGATTGCTGTGAGGCTTGGTCTCCAGAATCTTCTCTTATCATGCCTTTTGTTGTATTTTAGTAGGAGTATGGTGGTTGACTATCGTTATCGACTGTTATTCGAGAGACGATGAGTCTAACCTAATACGTCTACTTCGAACCACTCTGCTTTGTACCCTTGCTTAGTCTTTCATTAGACTAACCAACCGAAATTGTTCTCTGCATGGTTGGCTCATCCGTTCGATTCGGCACAACAGATAAGTTGCCGTCCTATGAAGGCTAGAACGACTATAGAGGCGAACGGTGTTTTGACAAGTTTTTCAGGTTAAGGTCCTTGGTGAGTGATCATTGCGATCAAGACCCTTTTTGTTGTTATTTTAAAGACTTCCGCTGTAATGATTCTGATTATGTATTTCTGATATATTTTGTTGTATTTGGAATTATGTTGTAATTCCGAGACTTTGGTTTTAATGAAAGTTATGATATTTTGTATTATGACTGTGGTTTAATGATTTATATCAACTGGAAAAGCCTTGGGTGACATCGGACAGTACGTCTGAGGTCACTGGCGGTAATACCTTCAAGAGGTTATTTGGGGGTGTTACATATATACATGATGAGTGTAAAATGAATATGTATAAAATAGAAAAATAAAAATCATCCTTAACCAAAATAACAACACACCTACCTAAAACGATTTAGTATAAAAAAGAAACTAAAAATACAAACCTATTTGAATTTATGCTACCAATAGTTGAAGGGTTTACATCGTCCATAAAATAGTTTGTTTTATTCTTTACTAACAATCAGTCGTCCTAAATCGATTGTCTTTGTCCTCCTTCTAGTGAAAGCTACTGGTGCATGATGTAAGAAATCGATGCCTTAATAGTGCTATTAGATTATCCAATTCTCTGACATCTTCACATAAAATTAACCTATCTCGATCAAAAGACAATTATATTAATAAATTTAAACCGATATATGTAAGTATTGTAGACTACAAAAGAGATCCAAATACATTGAATCAAGGATAGTTTATCATGAGGTAGATATATACATGAATCATCGACAATCGAGAATCCTCATTCACATCTTTAACTTAATAGTTATGCTTACTTCAGTGACCATGTCTTTTTAAAGTGTTGCCCACTATCTCCCAAACTTCACTATATGGCTTTTTAAAGCTAATAAGCTTCACTATATGGCTTTTTAAAGCTAATTTCCATGTAGAAGAATGAGATGATGGATGCCCAGAGCAAATAAACGGAATACCACCGTTTTCGCCCTTTTATAGATGAAAATGTTACTTGAAAAGTGAAGCCATTTTGACATATAACCGTTTAGACATCTTGACTATAATTTGTTTCCAACCATTCATTGTATACTAAATACGGGAGTTACGTATAGTAATTGGATAATATTAAAATAGGAGTAAATGAGAGCAAAATATAACATATACAGTATGCAGTAACTATCACTAATTGGGATTTAGGTTAAAAAATGAGTCATAACCTAAAGAGTAGTCCGTACGTAGAGGCAATATTTAGCTGAAAAAAATGTGTGAGGGGAGGGAATAATTACTTACAAATAGTGCTCATTTTTATATATACACATAATTATGCTATGGTATATTAAAATAAACAAATAAAAATTAATTCCTTAAATTACAAAGTAGCCTATAATTATACTTATGTATTTTATATTGGTTTATAAACCCTATAGTAAAAACCGATCAAAAAATCTAACATATTATATACATATTATATACTAAGGGTGATAAACTAATCCTACAGGCAAACTATAACTTTAGGCCTATTTAACCCTTTGATTTTGTCTTTAAAAATTAGCATTCAATGACTTAGAATGTTAACTTTTAAATATATAGATATAGATGGTTATTTTTCATGCTTAATAGAAATATAAATTGAACTATGTTGAAAATTTAACGTGAAGATATAAGAATTATACAACGATATGAAAATGAGGACTTTTTAACTGATTAATATGTAGTAATTGTATATAATTGTGAATCAAAAACTTTGTATATTATATAGACAATTATAGATTATTAATATAATTGTTAATATATGAAATTGTCACTTTAGTACTTTTTGGATTTGAGAAATTGTTTAAACTTTGTGCTAAATAAATAGGGCATGAAATGAAAAAAAAAAAACTAATTCATCTTTAAAAGTTAGCATTCATTGACCTAGAATGCTAACTTTTAAATATATATAGATGGTTGTTTTTCATGCTTAATAGAAATATAAATTGAACTATGTTGAAAATTTAACGTGAAGATATAAGAGTTATACAACGATATGAAAATGAGGACTTATTATTTGATTAATATGTAGTAATTGTATATAATTGTGAATCAAAAACTGTTTATATTATATAGAAGATTATATATTATTGATATAATTGTTAATATATGAAATTGTCCTTTTAGTAGTTTTCGGATTTAAAAAATTGTTTAAATTTTGGGCTAAATAAATAAGGCAAGAAATGAAAAAAAAAAACAATTTATATTTAAAAGTTAGCATTCAATGACCTAGAATGCTAACTTTTAAATATACTAAAAATCGAAGCCCGTGCTTCGCACGGGCCTTTTGTGTATATATAGTGTCACAGTTTAAATTTGAGTTTCTAATATATGGATTGTTGTTTCATGTTTTATCTCAGACAATATACTATTTGATATGGATTTAAATGTAATATCTAAGTCTTGACAAAAGAAATGTAATATCTAAGTATTTTAGGTATAAAATGCTATGATTGTACGAAGTACAATTTTATTTTTTTTATTTTGGTCAGAAGTTTAATCTAAATAATTGGTGATTAAAATGCTATGATATATATAATTTTAATTAATAAATATTAGGCATTACTTCCTATTCTTATTAAATACGGAGTAATATAAATAATTGGTGACTCTGCATATTCTTAAACCTTATTACATTTTATATAAAAGTACATTAGTTATTTTATCGGTACATGCTTACTCTTCTTAGCGGAATTATAATTCATAACTTCTTCCTTATATATTTCATATGTGAGAGTGAGTACATGTCTATTATTTCGGCTTCCATCCTTGATTAATTCCTCTAGACCAACACAAATGAGGCCAACTTTAGTATATATACATGATGAGTGTAAAATGAATATGTATAAAATAGAACAGTAAAATCATCTTTAACCAAAATAACAACACACATACCTAAAACGATTTAGTACAAAAAAGGAACTAAAAATACAAAGCTAATTGAATTTATGCTACCAATAGTTGAAGGGTTTACATCGTCCATAAAATAGTTTGCTTTATTCGTTACTAACAATCAGTCATCCTAAATCGATTGTCTTTGTCCTCCTTCTAGTGAAAGTTATCGGTGCATGATGTAAACAATCGATGCCTCAATAGTGATATTAGATTATCCAATTCTCTGACATCTTCACATAAAATTAACCTATCTCGATCAAAAGACAATTATATTAATAAATTTAAACCGATATATGTAAGTATTGTAGACTACAAAAGAGATCCAAATACATATAATCAAGGATAGTTTACCGTGAGGTGGATATATACTTGCATCATCGACAATCGGGAATCCTCATTCACATCTTTAACTTAATAATTATGCTTACTTCAGTGACCATGTCTTTTTAAGGTGTTGCCCACTATCTCCCAAGCTTCACTATATGGCTTTCTAAAGGTAATTTTCATGTAGAAGAATGAGATGATGGATGCCCAGAGCAAATGAACGGAATACCACCGTTTTCGCCCTTTTATAGATGAAAAATGTTACTTGGAAAGTGAAGCCATTTTGACATATAACCGGTTAGACATCTTGACTATAATTTGTTTCCAACCATTCACTGTGTACTAAATACGAGAGTTACATGTAGTAATTGGATAATATTAAAATAGGAGTAAATGAGAGCAAAATATAACGTATACAGTATGTAGTAATTATCACTAATTGAGATTTAGGTTAAAAAACGAGTCATAACCTAAAGAGTAGTCCGTACGTAGAGGCAAGATTTAACTGAAAAAAGAGTGTGTGGGGAGGGAATAATTACTTACAAATAGTGCTCATTTTTATATATACACATAATTATGCTATGGTATATTAAAATAAACAAAAAATAATTATTACTTGGATTACAAAGTAGCCTATAATTTTACTTATGTATTATATTGTTTTATAAACCCTATAGTAAAAACCGATCGGAAAATCTAATAAATTATATACATATTATATACTAAGGGTGATAAACTAACCCTACATGCAAACTGTACCTTTAGGCCTATTTAAGGGTGATATCACCAATTATGCTGCAGCGTAATTGGTGACAAGTGATGCTTTGACAGCTTGTTAAAGGGTGAGGTCTCGTGTTCGAGACTCACCAACAACCTACTAGAAATAGCTGGGCCTTGGGCTTGGAGCTACTAGTGAAGGGTTGGGGTGTATGGGCTGCAGCCCTGTGATGGGCCGGGCTGCTAAGCTGTCGAGGTATTACAGCACATAAGTGAAGTATTAGCATGAGTCTAAGCACGCCGTTCAATTAATGATTAAGAGAATGAATGTAAATCAAGACATGATGATTAAACTTTCACACTTAACCGTGTAAATTAGCCAATCATCGAGGGAACATAACATATAGCCAATCAGTTTAGAGAGATCATACCTAGTTTCATACGAAACTGTTTGAAGGGTTCCATGTTTAGTGCCTTGGTGAAAATGTCAGCGATCTGATCCTTGGTTCCGCAGAAGTCCATGGACACTAACCCTTTCTCCACACAATCACGTAAGAAGTGATGTCTTATCTCGATATGCTTGGTACGTGAGTGTTGCACATGATTCTTGGAGATATTTATGGCACTAGTATTGTCACAGAGAATGGGAATAGAGTCAAGAAGAATATCATAGTCGCTGAGTTGTTGTTTGAGCCATAGGAGTCGAGTGCAACAAGCGGCGGCGGCTATGTATTCAGCTTTTGCGGTGGATAGGGCAACTGAGTTCTGCTTCTTTGATCCCCAAGAGACCAAGCATGGCCCAAGGAACTGAGCCATTCCAGATGTGGACTTTCTATCCACTTTGTTCCCTGCGAAGTCCGCATATGTGTATCCTACTAGATCCAAGTTTCCACCCCTTGGATACCACTGACATAGATCATCTGTTCCCTTTAAGTATCTCAGAATCCTCTTCACTGCTTTGAGGTGTGTCTCTTTGGGATCAGCCTGAAAACGAGCACATAGACACACACTATACATAATATCAGGTCTACTCGCAGTGAGATAGAGAAGCGAACCTATGATTCCTCGATAGAGAGATGGATCAACTCCTTGTTCATGTTCGTCCTTTCCCATTGGATTGTTTGGAGAGATAGGAGTTGTGAAGGGCTTTGCATCAGACATTCTGAACTTCTTGACACATTCCCTAAGGTACTTTTGCTGATGTACTTTGGTTCCCTCATCTCCCTGAGAGACTTGAAGACCCAAGAAGAATTTGAGTTCCCCAACCATGCTCATCTCAAATTCACTGGCCATCAGCTTTGAGAATTTTTGAACCAGTTTATCATCTGTAGAGCCGAAGATGATATCATCCACGTAGACTTGCACAACCAGAATGTGCTTACCCTCCTTTAGAAGGAACAGAGTCTTGTCGATCTTTCCATGAACATATCCATGAGCCAGAAGGAACTGTGAGAGTCTTTCGTACCAGGCCCTCAGAGCTTGTTTGAGACCGTACAACGCTTTGTCAAGAACATAGACATGGTCAGGTTGGGAAGCGTCCTCAAAAGTAAGTGTTTGCTCCACATAGACTTCTTCCTTGAGAACTCCATTTAAGAAGGCGGTTTTGACGTCCATTTGTTGCAGTTTAAAGTCGTGGAAAGAGGAGTAGGCAATTAATAATCTTATGGATTCTAACCTGGCAATCGGAGCAAATGTCTCGTCATAGTCGATTCCTTCCTGCTGGTTGTACCCTTTCACCACCAGTCTTGCTTTGTTCCTTGTGACCTGACCTTGATCATCCAGCTTATTTCTGAACACCCACTTTGTTCCTATCACGGTCTTGTTCCTTGGTGGAGGAACCAACCACCAAACCTTGTTCCTTTCGAACTGATGAAGTTCTTCTTGCATGGCGTTAATCCAATCGGGATCCTTCAATGCTTCTCCCACGGTTTTAGGTTCTTGCAGAGAGAGAAAGGCATTGAAAGCACAAAAATTATATAAAGAGGAGTGAGTGCTGTGAGGAGTTCCCTTTCTGTAGTCTGTGAAGATTTGATGGACGGGATGAGCCCACTTCTGTTGGTAGTTTCTGGTTTGTAGATTGTTGATGTCAAACTCCTCGGAGTCATCATTACTAGTAGTAGAGCTTTTACAACCATTTCCTACAGTATCATGACCCCCTTCATTGTTTTCTTCAGTAGCTAGGCTTTCCTCAGAGGATTCCACTGAGTCAGGACTAGGGCTCTGTTCCCCCTGAGGAACCTGAGAAGATTCAGATGATTGAGCACCTTCATTTGTTATTGATGGATCATCTTGAGTGTCTTGATCAGACTGTCTTGCAACTAAACGTGCGCAGATGAGACACATTAGGCTTTCTTCCCCTTAGAAGTTCATAGGATGTCTTGTTCAAGAGAGGACGAATGGTTGCTCTGTTCAGAACATAGCAAGCAGCGTTCAAGGCTTCGGCCCAGAAACTCATAGGAAGACCACTTGAGATGAGGAGGGTACGCGTCATGTCTTCTAGAGTTTTGTTCTTCCTTTCCACAACACCGTTTTGCTGCGGAGTTCTTGGTGCTGAGAAGTTGTGATTGATACCTTTGTTCCTGCAGAGGGATAGAAACTGAGAGTTCTCAAATTCTGTCCCATGATCAATGCGGATAGACCCCAGAGATTGTCCTGTGCTTCTTTCAACCGACTTGAGCCAGGAATCAAATTCAGCGAACACTTCATCCTTTGATGACAGAAAAAGGGTCCATGTGTACCTGGAATAGTCATCCACAATATCAAAGACATAGGCATTCCCTCCACGGCTCCTTGTGCGCATCGGCCCACAAAGATCCATGTGGATTAGTTCCAGTGGACGAGTAGTACTTACCTCCTTCTTTGTCTTGAAGGAAGACCTGACTTGTTTGCCTTTGGTGCAAGCATCACAAACTCCATTTCTCATTGCTTCGATCTTAGGAAGTCCGTTCACCAGTTCTTGTCTATGAAGTTTGGATAGGAGTTGAAGGCTTGCATGTCTGAATCGTTTGTGCCATAGATCTGTTTTCCCAACAATGGACGACAGACATAGTTCCTTGTCAGGGATGAAAGCAGGATCAACCTTCTATACGTTGTTGTCGCATATACCTTTGAGTAAGACCTTCCCTGTACTTATACACTCAACGTAACAATCATCAGTAGTAAAGACTACCCTATTTTTCTTGTTTTGACATAGTTGAGCCACACTAAAGAGATCAAATTTGAGATTGTTCACAAGTGTCACATTATTCACAGTAATATGTTTAGAAAGCTTTACCTTACCAATACCACAAACTTCTCCCTTGCTCTTATTTCCAAAGGTTATTGAGCCTCCGGAGGTTTATTGAAGTGATGTGAACCAACCTCTGTCCCCTGTCATGTGACTTGAGCAAGCACTTTCGAAGTACCAGGAACCTTTTCTTGCTTCAGCCTCAGTTCCCTGAAGACAGCCTTCTGATTTATTAGAGCCTTCTATGCTCATCAAACAGATGCCCCTTGAATGAGATGATTCTTCACCATCTGAGTTGGAGTCGCCCCATGTAGCGATCATTGCTTGCCCCTTCACGAGCTTGAGGAATACCTGCCTTCCTCTTGAAACAGTTTTTGGCAAAATGTCCTTTGTTCTGACAGTGGTAACAAACGACATCCATTCATGTCTCTGTTCCCTTCGAAGGAACTCGATGTGCCTTTATTTCGATACCATATCTTCTTTATAGCTCTAGTGATGAGAGCTACATCTTCATCACCGTCCTCATTTTCATCTTCGACTTTAGATAAATCAAAGGCACGTTCCACCTTTAAGGCAATGCTCTTAGCCTTCTCTTCTCCTTTCTTGTTCATCTTGTGGTTGTAGACAGACGCGTTGCTTTCAAGCTTCACAACAAGCTCCTCCATAGTGAGAGTCTTGACATCAGTCTGGGAGTAGAGAGCAAGAGCAATGGCATCCCACTGAGAGTTGAGGCCTTGCATGAAATGATGAGTGAGTTTCTAGTCTGGCATTTCTTCATCAAGGAACTCAAGTTGGCCTACGGTCCCCTGAACCTGGAGTAAAATTCATGAATATGCTCATCCTTTCCCTGAGAGATTTGATCGTACTCCTTCATCAAGGAAAGAATCGTGTTCTTCTTAGCATCTTCATTTCCATGATGAAGACGTTTTAGAGCATCCCAGATCTCCTTGGCAGTCTTGTAGCCAATAATCTTCTTGAGATCTGAGGGGAGCAGAGCCATGTGGAGGATCTTCTTGGCTCTGCTGTTCTTCTCCAGTTTCTTCCAGTCTTCATCAGTGTAGTCAACCCTTGGCTTTGGCTTCGTAGCATCTTTGTCATTCGGAATAGCTATAGGGCCAACTTCAATGATTCTCCATATATGTCCATCGAGGGAACAAATATGGGACTCGATTTGTTCTACCCACCAATCATATTCTCCAGCCTTCAGAATCGGAGGCTTCCAGAATGAATCTCTAATGGCATTGCTTGACGACATCTTTCCTGCAAAGTCTATAACGAACACAATCTAGAGCACCAGGCTCTGATACCAATTATTGGATCGTTAGAGTTTCGTCTGAGGGAACAAATGATTTGTTCTCACAGAAGGTGCAGCGGAATAATGTAGCAAGAAAGATAAAGTAACGAACTCACGATGTATAGTGGAAACCCTAATTAGTCAACTAGCTAATCAAAGAAAAACCACTACCTTCAAGCTTCTCGCTTGAGAGGATTTTGAAGTGTCTGCTTGTCTTATTGATTTCTTGTTCGATTACACTTGTAGCATGGACTCCAAACCCTAGACTTCCCCCCTAGATTCGAAGATCACTCCTACAACGGTGAATACGAACTCAACCCTTTAAGACTCACAAACTCTTCACTCTCTTTTTCTCTTCTCAGTTTAATGCCTCGAGTTCGTTCTCGCTCGCAGTCGTACATAGAAAATGAATCCACACTCCTATAAATACAACTCGACTAAAACCTAATCGTAACAAGATAACATATCTTTCTAAACTTTGGTAACAAGAAGATATTAAATGATTTGAAGAATATTATCTTAACAGCCGATATTATCTAAGGAAGGAATTCCTAAGATAACATAATTGGATTAAGATAAAATCCTTCTCTCTCCAAATATATTATCTTAGGAAAGATTTCCTAAGATAACATAATCGGATTCTCTCTCCAAATCTTCTCTTCGGCGATATCCTTTCAGCCGAGATTCCTTTTCCTTTAACCGCGTGATCTTCCAAGATAATTTTCATAATCTCCACGCTGAATATCTTCCTTCCATTCGCAGCTTGATTGATGGCTGTCATTGATGTTCCTTGAGAGGTAACAAAACATATGGAAAAAGCTTTGTTCCCTCTGCAATCCTTCGCTGCAATGGTTCCCTGAGACAACTGTATTGTTCCTGAAACACTTGGTTACCAGATTAGTTGAATGTTTGTTACCATCAAAATCTAAGGAATTCAACAAAAGCCTCACCCAAAACTATGTTCTATGCATACGTCATCTCCTACTTTCACAACATCTGAGACTTCTTTTCGCTTGGGCGGGGTCCTAGGCAGTGATTTGTAGAACACTACACAAGTCATGCATAGTTTAAAACTCTTACACATTTTTATCAGAAAAACGTACGCATAAAAAGTACAATTTAGATGCACATACAAGTCAATATACATGCACACAAGCGAAAATATGTGAACATTTCGTCATAGGTGTGCGTGCGGGAAAATATTGCCCCAGGAAAAAAAAGTCAGTAAAAACTTATGCACATACGGGTAGGGCTGATCATTCAGATATATTCGATCCGACATACCGAATATCCGATATTTTTTTCCAGTGAAATAGTGATTCGTATCCGATCCGTTTTATACCGGATATTTGAGTAATGTGACTCGTATCGGATCAGATATCTTAAACGGATATCCGATATATCCGTTTTATAAAAAAAAAAACTGAAAAATTCATGGGTTCCAATCTAATTAAAAGTAATAATATTGAACATGTTAGCTAAAAAGGAGGACCACACAATGGAAGGGTTGCAAGTTGAGATTGAAGTTTCGTGGGGACTGGACTAGGGAGGGAGAGACTAGAGAGTAGAGAGGCAGAAGGTGCGTTTTTTTTTTTCAGCTTAGAAGCTGCGTTTTGAGATTGGAAAAGAAGAGAGACATCTAGGGTTTGTGATGTAAAAGAATAAAACCACAAGTTTCTTTCCATTTTGAATTGGAACATGGGCCTTCGGCCTTCCATTTAAATTAATGTACAAGTCCTGTACGTTAAAAGTGGAACATGGGCCTTCCATTTAGTTGATTTCCATTTAGCTGCTTTCCATTCAAGCATTTACTCCCTCTCAGCTCTCATTGTCTCACATACACACATTTCATAGAACCACTTATATGTTAATCAATGATACATTACTTTCTAATTTTAAAAACATATAAATTATAATTAATATTTCCGGATATCCAGTAAGGAAATTATCCTGATCCGTATCCGGTTCAAATATCCGGAAAAATCATCCGGATCGGATCGGATAAAATTAAAACGGATATTTTCGAATACAGATTTTTAGGATACGGACCGACGGGTTATCGGACCGGATCGGATATTTTTGCTCACCCCTACATACGGGTCAATATCTATGCACACACATGCCAAAACATGCGTACATTTGGTGGGTGCGGAAAAAAATTGCATGGAAAAAAAATAAAAATAAAAATTGGACGGTCAACGCCGACATTAACCGCTGAAAACTTGTTTGATCGGTCAAACCTTCTAAATGAACACATGACCTTTTTAATGAAAGTCTATAGGTTGGAATAAAATGGAAAGCTAACTCTCTGTCACAAGCAGGTAGAACGATATTAATCAAATCAAACATGGGTGCAATGAAAATTTTCCTAATGCAAAGCTTTATGCTACCAACTAGGCCTGTCAACTGGGTCGGGTTGGTCGGGTTCGGGTCATGTCGGGTTCGGATCAAATCGGGTTCGGGTCGATCGGGTTGGTAAAATTTTCGGGTCGGGCGGGTTCGGGTTGACCCGGCGGGTCGAACATGTCCTTTTTCTTATGATTATTATTATGATTTTTAACTTTAATAAACTAATTATAATAATATAATTAATATTATATTATTATTTAATAAAGTATATTAAAATATTTAATATAAATGAAATAAAATATACAAAATAAAGGGGATCCGCGAGCTCGAATTTGCGTTCGGGTCGAGTCGGATTCGGGTTTGGGTCCTTCGGATTCGGGTCCTTCTTGACCCAGTGACGTTCGGGTCGGGTCGGGTTTTCGGGTTGGGTCGGTTTTTGACAGGTCTACTACCAACCAAAACACATAACGAACTAAACAAAGTTAACAGATCTTTCTTCTGGAACAAAGACTCATCCTACAAACCTCTTATAGGTTGGAATAAAATTTGCCAACCAACCAATCTCGACGGACTAGGTCTAAGAAAATCTAGGGACATGAATTGTGTCATGTAATATAAACTAATTCGGAAAATCATTATGGAACCAAACAACTATTGGGTTAAAATAGTTAATGAAAAGTACCTAAATAAAGAACATATTTTAAATTATGACAAAAAATGTAATTGCTCTTAGCAATGGTCGTAGATGATGAACATCCGACATGACTTTCAAAAGGGGTTAATCTGGCAAGTTGGTGATGGAAAAACGATCAAATTTTGGACAAATAAATGGGTCCTCAAAGAACCAATATGCAATATTGTGAATATTACACATGAAAACAATCCAAACGCTTGGGTGGAAGTGTTTTTGGATATTATTAAGAAATGGAACAAAACAAAATTTGACCAGATAGTCTCACCCGATATAGTTCTCTAATCACATCCACTCATATTCCTATTAGTTAAATCACCGACCGCATGTATTGGAACTCAGTAAGAATAGTTGGTTCTCTATAAAGTCTACAATGGAACTTATTACCACAAAGAAATGATATAGAATTAGAGTGTATAACTCCTCCTGGATTTGCAAAATTGATATGTATCCCAAAGTTAAAAGCTTTCTTTGGAAATTAACACAAAAAAATGGACTACCGACCGAAACGAGATTGCAAGAGAAAGAGATTGCGGTTCCTCAAGGATGCATTTCGTGCATCCACCAAACTGAAGACATAAACCACATCATATCAATGCACCCATACACTATAGATAAATACTAAAATAAATGCTGAAACGAGAATGTATATTAGTAGAATCAATTACACAAATAGAGAAATTAAAGACATTATGGAAGAGATCAAAAATAGACTAGCATGATTTTTATTAATATCCAAGTCTTACAGGGATTTGGATTGCACACAAGGATGGTCACCTGGATTAAAAAATGCATCACCAGAGCTCATTCACAATCAACTTTGATGGAGAACTAGCATGATTTTTTCCAGGCAAAAGGGATTACGACAGAGAGATCCTTTAGCACCCTACATGTTCGTCCTTGTGATGGAATATATGAGCAGATCCTTCAAGCAAATGAGCAGGATTAGAGCATTCAAATTTCATCCTCGATGCGCAAGAGTGGGAATCACTCATTTATGCTTTGCAAATGATTTATTCATTTTTGCTCATGGAAATCTGGCCACCTTGCAAACAGTGAAGACTCAACATGACGATTTATGTAACAGATCGGGCCTCTCTATAAACAGTAACAAATCAAAGGTTTTCTTTGCTGGGGTGGACACCAATACAAAAAATTAGATCACAGATGTACTACAAATGCACAAGGGTGACCTTGCAGTGACTTATCTGGGTGTTCCCTTATGCAGCAGAAAAGCAATCACTGAAGATTACAAGCTTCTTCTTTCTAGAATCACATCCAAAGTCAATTCATGGGCATCTAGACATTTGTCCTATGCAGGGAGACTACAACTTGTCAATGTTGTCCTCTATGGTATCACAAATTACTCATGCAAAGTCTTTGTCATACTGAAGAAGATAATTAAAGTGCTCACTGCGTCAATGCAAAACTTCCTATGGAGTGGATGCAACGAAGGCAGAAAAGCACCTATTGCCTGGAAAGAGGTTTGCAGACCACGAGAAGAAATAGGCAAATGCCTTAAGGAGAAACTCTCGTGGAACAAAGCAACATTCTCAGAATTGATTTATGATCTTCTCCATGAATCTAGTTCAATACGGAACTCATGGGCAAGAACAAATCTACTTAGAGGCGGCTGCTTCTGGACTGTTGAAAGGAAAGACACAGATAGTGCTTTATGGAGATCTGTTCTGAAAATGTAGAATGAAATTATGGAAAAGGTCAATAGAGAGGAACAAATCCCAATTATCATGACCAATAGATGCAAGTATGACAGCAAATCAATGTATGATGCTCTCAGGACTACTGCACCTATAGAAAACTGGAACAAATGGAACTGGGGAAGCCTTAACACCCGAAGAACATCATTTATTTGTTGGATGATAATCAAAGGTGGTGTACTCACCAAAGGAAAACTTAAAGGCATGTGTATTATTCAAGATGATACATGCGTGTTGTGCAATTGTGAACCCGAAACGCATGAGCATATCTGGTTCGAATGCAGATTTTCCAAGGATGTCCTTCACAGAGTTTTGACATGGGCGAAAATTGGACGATGACATGGTGGCATCCAAGACTGGATTGAACGCATTCAAAGAGTTAAGGGGAAGAGCAGTATCAAATTCTCCTTATGGATATGCTGTGTTACTGCAACTATCTATCACATTTGGAGATGCAGAAACACGAGTGTCTTTCAACAGAGAAACATCAATTCCACAGAATGTTCAATGATGATAATCAATCGTGTTAGGAATTGTGTCCTATCTAGATGGAAAAGAGATAATCGAGAGACTATAAAATGGCTTGAACGAGTTGGGATTAGGAGATCTTCCTTGTAATATCTAGGACTGCCTAGATTTTTGTAAGTCTTACTTACCTTGAATGAAATATATTACCTTTCATTCAAAAAAAAAATGACTAACTCAAATCCAATTCTCAAAACTGGCAATTACATGGTGGAGCATATGGTACAACAAAACCTTTTCTAGTGACAGCTTGGAGCTAGAGACCATAAAAGACTTAACCAAGTACACAAAAATCTAATCTTCAGTTGGAATAAAATAAAAGGGTGTAACTCGAATTGCACACACCAACAATAAAACAACTAGGATAAGAACATATAAGAAAAAAACACAAAATATTGCGATGGAAAAAACCACCAGCTAAGGTTATTAAGATTAATTTTGATGGATCTACAAAATTAAATGGGGATTCTTCATTTGGATTCATATTAAAAAACGGAAGAATTATGTACACTACAATTTTTTTCTGGGTACACTATAGTTTGAAACGCATAAATCTTGCTTAAGCAAGATTTCTGCGTTTCAAGGCAAATTGTACCCAAAAAAGGCGTTTCTGAATAAATTTGAAACGCAGGTATTTTGCTTAAGCAAAATACCTGCGTTTCAACCATTTTTTTTAAAAAAAAAAAACTGAAACGCAGGATTCCTGCGTTTCTCTAAAAAAAAAATTCTTCAAAATTGTACTTTTTTTCCCCATAATCATGTAGAGAATTTCAATACGAGTCCGTACATATAAAATTCGTCCAAAACGGACATCGTTTGCCCCTCCAAAAGCTCAAAAAACTAAGTCTTCCTATCCTTTTTTGTACAATTTGGTGTCCAGTATATAGGGCACTATAGTGGATTTTTTTGTATTTTCGACATTTTTCTACTATAATTTTGTATAAGATTTTAATACGAGTATATAACTATATGTTAGAACCATAATATATACTTATAGTATATAACTATACAATATAACAATAGTAAATAACTATACGATATAACAATAGCATATAGCTATAGTATATAACAATACGATATAACTATAGTATGAAACTATATGATATAACCATAGAATATAACTATTCGTTAGAACCATAATATATAATTATAATATATAACCATAGTATATAACTATACGATATAAATTTGTATATAACCATAGAACGTTAGAACCATAATATATAATTATAGTATATAATTATACGATATAACCATGGTATATAACTATAGTATATAAATGAACGATATAACAATAGTATATAAATAACTATACGATATAACCATAGTATATAGTTATATATTATGATTATATCTTATAGTTATATACTGTTGTTATATCTTATAGTTATATCAAATTTGGTTATATCGTATCGTTATATCCTATAATTATATATATTGGTTATATCTTATAGTTATATCCTTAAGTTATAGACTATGGTTATATCATATAGTTATATACTATGGTTATATCTTATAGGTATATCCAATTTGGTTATAGCTATAGTATATAACAATACGATATAACCATGGTATATAAATGAACGATATAGCAATAGTATATATATATATATATATATATATAACTATACGATATAACCATAGTATACAGTTATATATTATGATTATATCTTATAGTTATATCCAATTTGGTTATATCTTATGGTTATATCCTATAGTTATATACTGTGATTATATCGTATAGTTATATCCAAATTGGTTATATCGTATCGTTATATCCTATAATTATATATATTGGTTATATCTTATAGTTATATCCAATTTGATTATATCATATTGTTATATAATATAATTATATATTATGATTATATCTTATAGTTATATCCAATTTTGTTATATCTTATGGTTATATCCTATAGTTATATACTGTGATTATATCTTATAGTTATATCCAATTTGGTTATATCATATCTTTATATCCTATAATTATATATATTGATTATATTTTATAGTTATATCCTTTAGTTGTATACTATGGTTATATCTTATAGGTATATCCAATTTGGTTATAGCTATAATATATCACTATACAATATAACTATGGTATATAACTATAGTATATAAATGAACGATATAGTAATAGTATATATATAACTATATCATATAACCATAGTATATAGTTATATATTATGATTATATCTTATAGTTATATCCAATTTGGTTATATCTTATGGTTATATCCTATAGTTATATACTGTGGTTATATCTTATAGTTATATCAAATTTGGTTATATCGTATCGTTATATCCTATAATTATATATATTGGTTATATCTTATAGTTATATCCTTAAGTTATATACTATGGTTATATCATATAGTTATATACTATGGTTATATCTTATAGGTATATCCAATTTGGTTATAGCTATAGTATATAACTATACGATATAACCATAGTATATAAATAAACGATATAGCAATAGTATATATATATATAACTATACGATATAACCATAGTATACAGTTATATATTATGATTATATCTTATAGTTATATCTTATGGTTATATCCTATAGTTATATATTGTGGTTATATCGTATAGTTATATCCAAATTGGTTATATCGTATCGTTATATCCTATAATTATATATCTTGGTTATATCTTATAGTTATATCCAATTTGATTATATCATATTGTTATATAATATAATTATATATTATGATTATATCTTATAGTTATATCCAATTTTGTTATATCTTATGGTTATATCATATAGTTATATACTGTGATTATATCTTATAGTTATATCCAATTTGGTTATATCGTATCTTTATATCCTATAATTATATATATTGATTATATTTTATAGTTATATCCTTCAGTTATATACTATGGTTATATCTTATAGGTATATCCAATTTGGTTATAGCTATAATATATCACTATACAATATAACTATGGTATATAACTATAGTATATAAATGAACGATATAGTAATAGTATATATATAACTATATCATATGACTATAGTATATAGTTATATATTATGATTATATCTTATAGTTATATCCAATTTGGTTATATTTTATGGTTATATCCTATAGTTATATACTGTGGTTATATCTTATGGTTTATCCAATTTGGTTATATCGTATCGTTATATCCTATAATTATATATATTGATTATATCATATAGTTATATCCAATTTGATTATATCATATCGTTATATCATATAATTATATATATTATATATTATGATTATATGTTATAGTTATATCCAATTTGGTTATATCTTATGGTTATATCCTTTAGTTAGATACTATGATTATATCTTATAGTTATATACTATGGTTATATATTATAGTTATATCCTTTAGTTATATATCATGGTTATATCCTATAGTTATATACTATGGTTATATCTTATAGTTACATCCACAATATATAACGAGAGGATATAACCAAATTGGATATAACTATAAGATATAATCATAATATATAACTATATAATATAGATATATCATATAGTTATATATATATACTATTGCTATGTCGTTCATTTATATAATATAGTTATATCGTATAGTTATATACTATAGCTATGACCAAATTGGATATACCTAAAAGATATAACTATAGTATATAACTATAGGATATAACCATAATATATAACTAAAGGATATAACTATAGGATATAACCATAAGATATAACCAAATTGGATATAACTATAAGATATAATCATAGTATATAACTATAGGATATAACCATAAAATATAACCAAATTGGATATACATATAAGATATAACCATAGTATATAACTATAGGATATAACCATAGTATATAACTAAAGGTTACGACTATAAGATATAATGAACGATATAACCAAATTTGATATAATTATAAGATATAACCACAGTATATAACTATAGGATATAACCATAAGATATAACCAAATTGGATATAACTATAAGATATAATCATAATATATAACTGTATACTATGGTTTTATCGTATAGTTATATATATATATATTATTGCTATATCATTCATTTATATACCATGGTTATATCGTATAGTTATATACTATAACTATATATTATGGTTATAACGTACTATGGTTATATAAAATTTTATATCATATAGTTATATACTGTAGTTATATACTTATTGTTATATCGTATAGTTATATACCATAATTATATATTATGGTTCTAACGAATAGTTCAATACTATGGTTATATCGTATAGTTTCATAATATAGTTATATACTATTGTTATATCATATTGTTATATACTATAACTATATGCTATTGTTATATCGTATGGTTATTTACTATTATTATATTATATAGTTATATATTATAATTATAAATTATGGTTATAACGTATAATTATATACTCGTATTAAAATCTTATACAAAATTATAGTAGAAAAATGCCGAAAATACCAAAAATTTCTACTACAATGTCCTATATGCTGGGCACCAAATTGTTAAAAAAAATGGGTAAAGATTTCATTTTTTGGGATTTTGGAAGGGCAAACGATGTCCGTTTTGGACGAATTTTATATGTACGGACTCGTATTGAAATTCTCTACATGATTATGGGAAAAAAATATATTTTTGAAGAATTTTTTTTTTAGTGAAAGGCAAGTTCCTTGCTTAAGCAAGGATCCTGCTTAAGCAAAGATCCTGCTTTTCTTTGTACTAAGACAACTTTTTTTTTTTTGTAAAAGTGAAACGCAGGTATTTTCATTTTTTTTTTTTGAAACGCAGGTATTTTGCTTAAGCAAAATACCTGCGTTTCATCCTAGTATAAAAACGTAATTCTGAGTATAATTTACCCTGAAACGCAAAAATATTGCTTAAGCAATATTTTTGCGTTTCAAAATGTAGTGTACGAAGAAAAAAATTGTAGTGTACATAGAAATTGCCTTAAAAAATGATAGAGGAGAGTCAATTCTAATCAATGCTGATGGTAAATCCACAACACTCAAAACTGATGCTATTGCTTTTCGTAATGCTCTCTAAAAGGCAAAAGAAATGAAACTTGATCATGTTGAAATTTAAAGTGACAACTTAACAATAGTGAATATTTTTAAAGGAATTTCACAATGTCAATGAGAGATTGAGATTATCATATATGATATCTTTTTTCTATTACATTGAACAAGTAAATATATAGAAGTGAGGTTTGAAGAATTTACAAAAATACTTAACCACTTCGTGGTTAAGTGTAAAAAAATTATCCTAGATGCAACAAATAAGAGTGTAGCCTAACATCAGCAAAAGCTTAGACCAATGCCCAAGAGAGAACAAAGGTGCAAGCGTGTCATCCAACTAGCCTAGGAGCCCCAATAGTACTCATGCCTTTATGTCTCCTTGGGGTTTGTGGTACCCCAAAATTTGGCACGAGCAACGCGTACGAGCATCTCCACCTAGCCATCTACATAGTCTAAGAATACATCAAACATGTAATATAAAAAAGTCTACATAGTACACAGGCTCGAGCAAGGATATGGTGATAAGAACTAGCTATAAAGAATTTACAGTTACAACTCGCTTAATAAGTGTACAATATGATGAACTTATCTCCATCTGGGTTCAATAATATCCTCACCTAACAAGACCTTATCAGTAATATGATCACCTTTTTCTATTACAATCTTTAAATAATATATCTTTTGAAAAATTAACTCGATAACAGACGTTATTACAAATCTTAGCCACTAAAAGATATCTTGATCAAGAACATCTAGATCTCATCCGGATATGTAAGTTAGTTTTCAAAATAAAGTTGGGAACAGTCTAATTCCTATCTTATGTAAAACAAAAATATATATATTTTAATAGATTAATTTGTATGTTTTATTTGATAACCTGATAAATGTACAGACCCAATTTCATGCTTTGCCTAAACCTTACAAACTCCCCCAAATGTAAGAAAATTGAAAGGCGAAACCCTATTATTTACATTCTGCAAATTCAGGGGTTCCAAATTCCGATCCATCCATGGCGATTCCGTTTGGCTCTCTCCTCTTCCTCCTTCTCCTCTTCTTCCTCTCTCCCTCCTCCGCCGAAATCCGCTTCAAGGCAATCCGTTCCAGCGACCGCCTCATTATCCCCTTGGACTTGTTCGGGTTCACCGATTCCGGCCGTGTCGAGCTCAACGTCTCCTCCTTCTCCCTCTCAAACCCTAACGCCGACCTCTCTAAACTCGCCTTCTTCCTCACCACCCGCCGTTCCTGGCTCCATGTCGTCCGGCAACTCGAAAGCTCCGACATCGATTGCCCGCTCGACTCCGACCTCGTCCGTATCGTCTTCCCCTTCGCCTCTCTTCGCGAACTCAACGCCAGCAACAACGCCGATTCGTCTTTCTCCGCCGTCTACTCCGATCCTGGCGCCGGCCGCTACCACCTCGCCTTCGTCAACTGCCTCCCCGGACTCCGCGTCTCCATGGTCGTCCGCTCCGCCTTGTACAACCTCCACATAAAGAGCGGCCGCCGGGATTATCTTCCGGCCGGCACAACCGAGCTTCCTAGAGTTTACTCCCTTTTCTCTCAGGTTTACTTTGCTATTGTGCTGTCGTGGATGTTGATTGTCTGTAAGAAAAGACAGTCACCTTCAGCAATCCATATCATAGTGTTCGGGATTCTGATTCTAAAGGCTCTGAACCTCCTCTCTGACGCTGAGGGCAAATCGTTCCTCAACAGGACCGGGCACGCCCATTTCCGTGATATGGATGTTTATTTTTACATCTCGTTCCTCTTAAAGCTTGTGATGATCATGTTTCCCCACGCGGCAGTACCGACTTTTTCTCAGATCGCTATTGATGAGACTGGACCCAAGACATTAATTCCTTGGGAGGCGCAGTTTCTTCTGGCCAATGCCACATTCTTCTCTCTGGTGATGTTCGCGATTGTGTGGTGGATCAAGAGGCTCAGAGAAGCTGCCCAAACCGATACCAAGGCGGCTGAGAAACTGAAGAAGCTGGAATCTAGTAGAAACTATTGTGCTGTGTTGTTCTGTTACCTATACTTTACTGCATTGGTGGTTTATGCACTGGAAGTGATCACTTCTTACAGGTATCTGTGGACGAGTGTGGCGGCAGCGGAGTTGATCACCTTGGCTTTCTATGTGTCCATTGGGTATAAATGTAGGCATTACTTGGGCCTTAATCCTGCGGAGACAATCTGCTGCGGAGCAGTTGATGCTGGAGTCGGTTTGCACTCTGATGTGGATAAAGTGTTGTTGGGTCCTGCTAAATCTTGATCATTATATAGGCATGTTTCATGTGCAGTAGACAGTAGAGTTGTTCTTCTGATGTAGATGAATCATAGTAGAGTTGATTGGTATCTTTTGGAAAGAAATATGGAAACAGAAAACAGTCGTCAATATTATCTCTTTGAAGGAGTTCAATGATGATGATTAGTTCTGGGTTGTATCCACTGATTTATGTAGGCCTGTTGTAATTGTTGGAATATGAATTTCCAGTTGTTCCTGTTACATGCTTGCAAATCCTTATTTCAGTTTAGTGATGATATCTATCTCATTTGATCATTAAGTAGTTCTTTGGCTTTTCCTTTAATGACTTACAGTCCTGAAATCTTCCTTACATTCTATTAAACTGTTGACTTGATTAAATCATGTGTAGTGTAAACAGTTTATTTTATTAAGAGTCTAGTGTATTGTGTACTTGGAGCATGTTGATTCATATTACTTATGTATTGTCCTATAGTACATTTTAACATGCCCCAAGATTCCAATCTCTATGAAGATGGACCCATCAGATAAGGACCATTGAGACGCAGACCATAACCAGGCATCGGTGCAATTGACTGATCAGGACCAGCTCACTGGTACCACCAGAAGTCTTCGGGGAGCTTGTAAGGTAACAGCATCCCCATAAGCATATGAAACCAGATTTAAGGTGAAAAGTGAAAACTAAATGAGCCTGTTATATGATGGATTCTTATGGCTGAGTTTAATAAACATTTAGAACTTAGTGTACATTTGTAGTGTTGGATGATCTTGTCACCTTCGTCTTTTCCGTTCCTTTTGGCCTTGGTAAAATTGAGTTAAAATGCCTTCCTTCTGCAGTGCAATCTTTAGTATAACCAGTAAAGATAACCAGTCAAACTGTAAGTATTGTACAGCCATCTATGACTTTAGCTTCCAGGTGTGAATCAATCTCCAAATAATGTTAGCATTTGGCCTTGTTGGGAGAGTAAATGCATTGAATGCGTTCACCTTCCAGACTTCATTGGCCTCTCAGAACCCTTGTCTGCATGTAACCAACCATAGTTCAGTCTAGTTTGGGCCACTTTGCACAATACCATCATTTTCAAGCTAAATCACATCTAATCATTCATTATTTCCCCCCCAAAAAACAACAACACTATTAAACTGTGATGTGTGCTAAACTAAGGTTGTTTGTGTAGTTTACTCTTTTTATTGCTGTGGGAAATATTTACAATAAAAAATATGCCTTCCATCTCTGCAGTGGGCACATATAACTTGTTGATTTGTTTCCTTCGGGAGTGCCAGATCTGGCGTAGTCTATGATATTGTATGATTAACAATCTACATGGACCACAACTTAGTCAATGTCCAATTACAAAACAAGAGCACATTATAATCACAGAAACGACCACATATATAATGGTGATTGGCAACTAAGCCATCGCTTATCTTTATGCACAACAATAACTAAAAACTATGACATTTATCCCTAGATATGATTTTGACTGCTACACAAATGTTAATCTAATGCTAATCCATTGATGTTTTGAATGCTTAAATTGAGATGAAGGCGGTGAGAAGTTCTGTTTTGAGGAAGAGGAGGATGGATGGAAAGTTACATCAGGATTGAGGACCCACAAGCATCAACTTGGGTTTGCCATTAAATTCACCTCAACTACACAGGCTGAACTTGTACAGTAAACCCAGATCACAATGAAGAGGTGGAGAGGTGAAACAGACCAATTGAAAGAAGGATACACAAGGAAGGAAGACCCAGACCCACCCCTAACTTGCAAGCCTTGCAAAATTGTTTTTGTATGGGCTGAAAATTAATTAAGCACCCATGTGAGAAAGACTTCCTGTCTCTTTTCTCATCTTCGCCTAATTCACAATCCAGTCTTATAACCCAAAAAAACACTTGTTCAGCTCTTCTCTCCTCAAGCTTCCAAAAACTAGTACAAAAGAACATGATAGGGGATGGCCCTCCTGCCCCATTTGTGAAAAGGAGACTTCATTTTTAGTGCCAATTACCAAAAAATTATGAGCTAGCAAGTGACAATGGAGCAATTGCTTTTCGAAGGGAAAAAGAAAAGCAAGTTGATGGAGGAGATGATGATTATCTCCACCACCACAAAATCTCTTCCAAATCAATCCATTCCTACTTTCACACCCTGGAAACATTACCATAATGCCATCTTCATTCATCATCCTCCACACCCGCAACCACCACCGCCCACCTATAAAAACCACCGCCAGCAGTGCTGCAATTGCACCCAAACCAGGACCCACCGGCAAAGACCCTCTGCTTTCCGCGATCTCAGCTTCAACATGGCTGCTGCTACTACGAAAACAGAGCTGGAAAGCGCCAGAGCCCAGATCATAGAGTTGAAGACCGAGCTCGAATTGGAGAGGAAGCTGCGGAAGAAGGTGGAATACATGGCGAAGAGAATGGCGAAGGAGCTGGCTGAGGAAAGAAGAAGCAGAGAAGTGGCAGAGCGGCTCTGTGATGAGCTGGAAAACAGGGTTTCCCTCCACAGGGCGGAGATTGACAGGATTGAGAGGGAGATGGAGGAAGAGAGGAGGATGCTAAGGGTTGCTGAAGTGATCAGGGAGGAGAGAGTTCAGATGAAACTGGAAGATGCCAAGCTCTTTTATGAAGAGAAGATGATCATTTTGGAGCAGTGCAGAAAAACAGGGGAGGAAGACAAACCCATCAAAGTTGCAGAGGAGAGTGCTTGTATGGGAGAAAGAAAGAGATGGGTTTCGGCGCCGCCGGAGAATCCTCATATCAAGAGAGGAATCAAAGGGTTTGTGGAGTTCCCAAGAGGGGCGAGAGCAGCTGGATCAAACAGAAGTAATAGGAATTATAAGATTGAGTGTCAGAAGGCCCAGTTAAGGATTTTGTTGAAACAGAGGAGTCTTGTTCTGCCTCATAGTCTTGCTATAAGTTAAATCTTCTTTTTCTTTTGGTGTTTTATAGAATAATCCTTGTTTGTACCAGTGCTCATTTTTTTGTCAAGCTCTCCAAAATCTGCTGTTTATGATCATGCACATCAGATTTTACACCCAGCAGATTCAAGTTTGTTGATGTTTTCTTTCTCCTCAAGAATGGGGTATTTACTGATGAATCTGAAGTCTCAATCGAATTAAAGAAACAATCCAGCGGTTGCAAAGACGGATAGGTTATTTTCTTTCTGAATTAAGTACTTTTTTTCTTTTGTTGATTCTAGTATGATTTGGGTTTGATTACATTCTGATCTCTCAGGCAATTATTACATTTGCATGAGAAGATCACATTCTTTGAGTAGACATTATAATCTGGGCTTTTGTGATGATGAGTGGTTCAAACTTGATGTAGAGTATGAAACTGGCGGTGTAGAAAGAGCATTTGATCTCCATAGCCATGGAGATCCAGAAGAAGTTCGAGTACATCTCTCTTGATCAGTACAATAGGAGGCAATCTCACAAATGCCATGTCTCGTGAATTACTCCTATCAACACATTCTCATCTTAGTTAAATTCAATTGTCAACACTAATCCATCTTCTCTAGCATGACGCATCTGCTAGTAATTCCTTTTGAAATATCTTCCTATAAAACACAAAAGTGCGAAATTGGAGAGAGTCAAATAGTATTAAACTTGCATTCACTTGTTATTGGATTTTTTTTCCTGTTTCTTATCCAATAGAGTTTGAATTAATACCTTTCCTGCAACTATTTGGTGAAGCAGGTCATGTGGGTGGGAGGTGATTCCTAATTTCTCCACCGTTATTTGTTGCTACATGAATAAATGTTGGATTCATTGTTCAACGGGTTTGTTTAGAGACAGCAGGAAGAACATGGCATGAATTATTTCTGTTTGTTCCAAGTTTAATACTAATAAAATTCGTAATGCACTTATAAAATTCCTGAATGAGACAAGACAAGAATAGTGTTGTTTCACCCGGAATTGTCCTACTCCATTGCATAGGGACATCAATCCACCACTGGTTCTCCTTTATGTTTGACCACTTTCCAATTTTTCCATGTGGAGTTGTTAGTTTAGGCTCTCCATATTCTACATTTTTGTTTGTCAATCAACCTGGATGTTTGGTTCCGTTAATCTTAAATAATGTGGAATGCTAGGTTGCGGAAGCTCCTGGGCCATGTGTTTTTTGCATGTGAAAATTCTGTGTTTTTTGTATGTGACTTTTTTTAGTGTTTTTATTCTACATGGAATATTCACTTTCTTGGCCTTCCATTACCAAACAAAATATACAAATTGGGGGTTGAGAGGTGATTATATTATTAGGACTTTTTAAGTTTTATTTATTCAGTACCACTACAAACAATTGGTGTTATCCAAGAGAATTGCTCAGATTTTGTAACCCAGAATTGCATTTAATATGCTTTAGTCTGTTCTTAGAGTGTGTGTATTGGATAGGGTATTAGCTACTGATTTGTGTATGCAAAAAACAACTAGAAAGCAAATTTTATGTTCCTAACAGGAATTAAACACAAAAATACTATCAACAGAATAAGAGAATCGTTAGGAAAGAAACAACATACAGAGGAAACATCAAATCAGCAAATTCAGCTTTCTAAAATGCTTCTGATGAATCTGATCACAAAGCTTCAATTCAGTTCAGCCATCTTCTAATATTAGTTGTTGATGCTGGGGAGATTTCCCCAAAAGCAGCCTCACAATAACATGAATCAAGATAAGCCGCTCTTTCTAATGCAGGACAAACACTCTTGAAGCTTGTACTTCTCAGACATTGGCTTCGGCTACCATTATCTGTATAATCACTAACATGCTGTTCAGGAACCGGGTAAGAGAGGCGCTTCCTCACGCGCTCTCTACCTGGCGTGCTAACTGACCGAGCCTTGGCATTTGCAGACTCTGTGGAAGTCATATAGTGTGGTGTGGCTGCAGCTGTAGCTGCACCAGATCCACTACTGCAAGAATACTTGGAAACCGAGGAGGGAGTATTTGCTGTTGACTGCCCTCTTTCTTCGTCTAGGCATCTCGGTCCAGCTGAGCGCACCTGCAGGAGCTTGGTTCGACACGAAGAAGGGGTTGGAGTCGGTGGATGGGACAAGCTATGGCGCGCCTTGATGAGCTGTGACGCCACTACTGTGTCCACCTGCACAGCTCTTATAGAGTCTTCTCTGTCAGCTGAATCCCGCTTCTTTGTTGCCATCCACCGATTGAGCCATTCTGTTCGGTTGCTATCGAATCTCCATAGCTGATACCGAAAGCAGATTATCATATGAATAGGAGGAGTAATCCACTAAGCTTATATAAATACTGAGTGAAGTAGTAGCGTAGGAACCTGCTGCGAGAGAGCGTAAGCAAGCGCCTTTTCACTTTTGAGTGAGGCGTTGTTTCTGCTCCCAAACGCGGCTTCATCATCCTCAATTACACACGGGAAGAAATCCCACTCATCTGTGCCACTGCTTCTTCCTGCAGACTGCAAACAAAACCATAAAGTTGAATGCTAATCCAAGTTCATCCTTTTCTTTCTAAATTCATGATGAATTCAGAAGAGAACTGCTCACTGTGGATTTTCTTTGTCTATCCCACAAGTTGCTGCTCTCAGCAAACATGGACTTCCTGCATCTTTCATGGGAAAGCCTTGCTTGCTGCTCGCGCATTTGCCATTGCAGGCGAACCAGCGCTTGCATGCATCTAAGAGTTAGCTTCGCTTGCCTTCGGACGTTGTGTCCTCTTATGAATGCCTGAAGCTTCACAATCCCCTTGAGTGCCAACAGAGCTCTTCTTGCCTTGAGTTGCCAACAGGTCAAAAGAGGCAAAAAAAAAAAAATGGTTACTATCTCTATCTGCAAGTGTTTTTGATAGTATTTTGATATAGTGAGAAACTAGAATTGGTATTTTCTGTTGCTTACTAGATAGCCTCTGAAAGCTGTCTGGATTACAACAGCTGCATTGTGAAATTCCCTGATGAAACGGGCTTCTGCAGCCGCCACAGCTAGCGCCTGAGCTCGATCAGCTGCGTCCACTGTAGTGGCTTCTTTGTTCATATGAACAACCTTTTCTTGGTTGTGATGGTATTCAGTTTGATTTGCATTTCTTTTCTGCATTCATGTCATAATCATATCCCCAATGCAACTTGAATAAGAATTGCATGCATAGTATTGCATTGTCAAAAGACACAACATTTCTCTTACCTTGTATTGATCTTGTTGCTCAGATTCCTGTCTTTTGCTGCCGCTTTTGGCGTTGCAGAAAGCCCTTCTAACGACGGCGAACCAGGAGCTTCCCCTCTTCTTCCTCATGGAAGCAAGCGCCTTCAATTCAGTGCAGCTAAAGAAGAAATGTGTGTGCTTGAGAAGCCTTAAGTATGTTTTTGTTAGGGATTCTACAGTGCAACTTGTGTATCCCTGAATTGAATAGCAATAACTTCACACATAGAGAGATACATAGAGAGATGTAGATGGGAAATGATGTGGGTGTTTTGTACTTGGAAGGCATGGGAGTTTGTGTGAAGCAACCCTCTGGAAATTTGCATTATCAAGCAATAAAATACTGGTAAAGTTGAACTACTGTGCGCAAAATAGAGAAAGATTAACAATTAACACACATATTGAGGATATGAAATTGCTGAGCGACTGGGTTGATTGGTCAGCCTGAGAATCCAATGCATTTTGATCAGCCTGCGCTACTCATCCAATGCTAGCTAAGCTAGTTTGAGCCCTATTTTGTCATTTGTATGTATGTACAGGAACAGGATTGTGATCAGATAGAGTTGAATGAAGTCACATGTTATTGGCTGCTGAGGTGGTGAAAGAGCACTTGGTAGGATTTTTTCTGGTTCCTGTCTTGGCTTATTGGGCTGATGCTTGTCACGGAGAGGCAATGCAAAAATTGGGAATCAATTTCGTCAGCTTCTCACCAGATCTGTCACCTGGCTCAAGTAAGCTTTCATGTTTACCACTTTACCTAACTAATATACACCGCACGCCTAAATATGTTAAGGTGCAATTGAAGTATACTAAAGTCTGTAGTCAAGTAGTTTGGCACTGGGCTCCTTTGATTATTCTATTTAAAGGTCTTGAGTTCGGTTTCAGCTAGATGTGTGTATGGAGATATTAGTGCTGGGAAGGGTCGACCCTTTTATGGAGTATATGCGGGGGCTGAAGAGGTTGGGCATGAGGATGCGGTGGTGGAGGGCGGAAGAGGAGGGCGATTTTGGGGAGGAGAGGAGAGACGAAGTCGAGGTTGAATGAGAGAGTAACCGCAGAAGCTTGTAAAAGTAAAAGTGAAAATTGAATTGTACGCTGTGATGTGATTTGGATAGAGAAAATCTCTAAAATCATAAAATTTGGGTCAATATGATGTGTACATTCCATTATACAAAAATTCACACCCTCTTACATTCAATCTTGACCATTAATTTACTTCTAATATAAAAACTCTAATTTATAGAGTAGTTATACAAGTTTTTTGGGGTTAAAAGCTGAATTCTCAACTTTTACAACTCCCATGCCGTAAAATTGCACCAACCCAACCCATATCCCCAGATTCTACTATTTCAATTTTTAACCGCCCCTTTTCAAAATCTCACTTTCACCCCCACCCAAAATTTGAATTTAATTTTACCGCTCAAAACCTCGAAAGCCGGGCCCACAAATTCCGCCAGCATCAAGGCTTGATTTCCATTTCCTACATCCTCCTCCTCTCTGCAACTTTCCAATTTCTCTTCTGTAAACCCTACACTCACAACAATGGGGTGCGTGTCTTCCACTTTCCTCCACCACGACGACGACTTCCCCCAAATCGGCAGCTCCGCCCTCGGCCACCACATCGTCTCCCTCACCTCCACCACCTACGGCCTCCTCACTCTCGACCCTCCGCCGCCGCGCCCCTTCCATTCCTCCCCCACCACTCCTCCGCCGCCCGTCCCTCGCTTCACCGTCGGCTCCGTCCTCCCCAGCCCGATCTCCGAGCCTCGATCCCTCAGATCCGAGCCGGAAGTGATCAACTCATGGGAGCTCATGGCCGGACTCGAGAACGACAGCTTCCGCTTCTCCCCGCTCCCTCTTCTCTCTAGAACTTCCACTCCGAAGATCTTCTCCCCCAAATTCAACCGCAACAAGGAGAATTCCAACCCTAACCGGAATTTTGTCGAGAATCCGAGCGTTTTCAAGCCTTTGTTGATCGGCGATAGGGTTCAAAAGCAGACTTTTTCTTCTACTGCCAAAAACTCCCTTGATGGATTCGAGAAATTGTGTCCGCCAAACGGCGAGAACAAGGTGGTGATCTACACGACCACGCTCAGAGGCGTCAGGAAGACCTTCGAGGCTTGCAATGCCGTCAGATCGGCAATGGAAGGGCTCGGCATTTCGTTTTGCGAGAGAGACATTTCGATGGATCGCGGATTTAGGGAAGAATTGAAGGAACTGATGAAGAACAAAGATCTCAGCGAATCCGTTCCTCCTAGGGTTTTCGTGAGGGGCAGGTACTTAGGTGGATCAGAGGAGGTTTTGAGAATTCATGAAGAAGGATGCCTTGCGGAGCTTCTTGATGGCTTGCCGAAGGCTAAGATCGGTGAAGTCTGCGACGGATGCGGTGGCGCCAGATTCTTGCCCTGCTTCCAGTGTAATGGGAGTTGTAAGATCGTGATGGTTGTGAAAGCGGATGTGAATCAGAAATTGGGGAGGAAGACAGTTGTTGTCAGATGTACTGATTGTAATGAGAATGGTTTGGTGCTTTGCCCCATTTGTAGCTGAGTTATGTATTTTTGATTGAAGTCCAAATCTCAATCTTCCTCAGCTACAATCTGCTGTTCTACAAGCCAAGGGGGCAAAGCTGCCATCTCTGTAAGTTGTATTGAACTTTTGAATGGATATGAAAATCTATACACTTCTTGTTGTCCATGTTATTTGGTGCTATCTGGCTATTTTCTTGTCATTTAGTACTAGTTTGATATTAGCAGTTGCGTACTGCTGTAAGTCCTCATGCTGTGATTCTGTTTGATAATCTCTGGGTTACTTGTTTGTTTATGCCTCAAGTCCATCAATGCCAAACTGGGTTGTTTTTGAGGTCATATTGTTGTTCGGTTTGGAAATGAATTTTATGGATATGAATATGATGTGTAGAGTTTCAAATTATATAGGGTTTGGATGTGGTACAGTTTCAAATTAAGTCTACAATAGATCTTCTAAACACTTTTACAAATGCTCAAACCCTATGAAAAAGGTTACTGTATAAAAAAAACCAAGATCTGATATGTTGAGGAAAATTATAAATAATCTGACCATTGAAAAATTACTAAATTTCGTTTTAACGATATTAAAACTCTATTCAATTCCATTCCATTCCACTTATATTGGAAACAAAAAATCTTCTTATGACATTGACAATGCTGATGCTTTGGGTTTTTGTAACAAATAAAAAAAGTCAATTACTTACATCCGTGCAAAATGCTGCAAACACCACTACAAATCCGTAGGGTGAATGATTTTGGAAACCGTTGGGCGAGCGATTTGGGAAACTTGGGCTAGTGCCTGTAATTCCGGCTACGCCTCGTAGCCTCTTGGTATTTGATAGAGTTGATAAAAGCAAATCGAACAGTAATGGAAACCGTTGATGTAATCAGTAAAAATAAATTTACCTATAAAAGATGAAGCAAAGGAGGTAAAAAACTGAACGAAACTTCTTCAATTTTCATCCTCACTCTAAAAACCGATAAGCTACTTGTAATTGAATTAGAAAAAGTAAAATTAAGTTATCCAGTTTGTTATACTATGTCGTGGTCTATTGAAAATGTCAGAGAATTAGATAAACATGTATGTAAATTAAATTATATTAATTATGTATCAAATTATTATTTTCATCTAATCTCATTCCTTATTAAACTATGTCATTTGTATAGTGTCATTTCTAAGTGCTTAATATATGATTTTTTTTTTACCAGTGTAAGCGTGTACACTAGAGGTGTGAGAATATATGAATAGAATATATTAATTTCGGCTAAAGTGGCACATAATTTACAAATGTGATGTGTTAATTTGATAATATTTACTTTTCAATAAATAAAAATTATGTCATTTATGTACTCTATAAATTGTTCTCCATCTACAGCTGTCAAAAAGTGACCGAACTCGTTTTACCGATCTGACCGATCCACTATTGGACCCGACCCGACCGAAATTTTTGATAACCCGAATTTACCGAACCCGAATCTAACCCGAGAATGTATAACCGAACCCAACCAACCCGAACCGATTAACGAATAAATGTGGAGTATTAGTAAAATATAACATTAAAAATATATGATAAATGACATATAAATAATGATAATATGCTCAATTATCCTAAAAAAGAACATGTTGTACTTAAAATAATTTTTTATAATTTATAAATTAGTATAATATAAATTAAAATAAAAAAATGATTTTGGTCTACTAATATCAATTAAATTAAAATAATTAATAATATTATTATTTTTTAATTAATTTCAACGTATTTTGGCACATTTAAATTAGTTTTCAACTATTTAATAATATTTTAATAGTGAACAAAATATTTAAGAAAATGACACTCTTAACTCGTTGGTCAATCCAAACTGCCCGTTGACGTGTAATGACCCGCCCGACTTGACCTGTTATCCGACCCGTTCTCAACCCGAATCCGACTTGACCGACCCGATTGACAAGTCTATCTCTATTTCATTATTATTTTCATATAATGTCATTCCTTATTAAACAATGTCATATATGTTTTTTTAGGGTATATAATACATATTTGATGAGATAGAACTCATATAATGATGTAAAATGATGTTTTCAGTGATTCGTATTAAATTAGATCAATCGTGACATGTGAAACTGAATAGAAAATTTGCATATAGGTGAATGTATATATTGTGGTGTATATTCGGATTATATAATAAAAAATTCCAATCCTACATAAACTTTGGTGTGTCAAATCCGGAAAGAAATGCCTATTAAGTAGGGGGAAAATGAGTAAATGCGACCATCTGCTTTTTCTGGGTTAATTAAATTAAGGAGTATTGGTGGTTGAATTTATTATATTGCTTTCAAGTTACAAGATATATAGTATAATGCCATGATTCTTAAAAAAGTCTTATGATTCTAATTTATAGTAATATATGCATGATTGTGTTAGTTGTGAATATCTGATAATTTCCAAAATAATAAATGTATATATTGTGGTTTTATGTCATTATATGTTTTCTAAGTATAGAATAAACCATATTCGGCACGAGTGCAAGTAGTTTTATCCTTATTATACATATAATATATTAACATGACTTTCATAATAGTCTTATGATAGTAACTTATATTAATATATGCATGATGTGTTAGTGGTGAGTCTCTCATAATTTCAATGTACTTACAAATATATATTTCCCCCATTACAAAGATAGTAGGATATCTTAAAGAGAACTTATGATTATTTAATGTGCCCAGAATTAAACATGTTAGAATTTTTTTGGATCAATATATATATTTGCATTATCTCGTATTAATTTAAAATGTTGGAAAATAGTGGCTAAATTTTTCTACGTACTTCTAGACGAATTACATGTGGCCAAATCGTAAATCCATGTTAGACTCGACACGTGCACAAGGAACAAGTCTGAACATGGTGTTGATTTTAAAAAAAAATTGAGAGCAAAAAGTCATACTAGCGTGCGAGAAATCGGTAAGCTATTGGTCGTTCACAGATCATTTGATACAAAAGACGCATACAAAGAAGAGCAATTGTCCATTCGTGCTAAACGGGGTGATGCTGAAGGACGAGTCGTGGATATTGTCGGTGGTTTGCGGTACTCACGATCATGACCTTGTGACGAGCTTAGAGGGTCATGCCTATGCTGGACGTCTGAATGAGTTTCAAAAGAGGCAAGTCGTGTCGTTGACGCAAGCTATCGCAAAGCCGAAGATGATTATGACATTCTTACGGTAAACCTATGACAACATCTTTACGTCAAGAAAGCAAATCTACAACGTCCGACAGAAGTTTCACGCATCAGAGATGCGGGGCATGACGATAACTCAATACACTCTCCTAATTAGGAAACTTTGATTACTAAGTCCATCTCCGAAGGCTTCCTGGGCAGAACGATGTGGTTCAAGACTTGTTATGGGCTCACCCCCATTCAATTCATCTATTGAAGTTGTTCCTTTACGTTGTCATCATGAATTCGACAGACAAGACGGACAAGTTAGTAGTTTCGATATAAAAAATATTGAGTAATTTGATTCATTACTGCAATTTGGTAACAATCGTTTTTAGTATTTGCATTTAAAATGATTATATGTACAAGTTGATCCTAACTCAAAATAAGAAAATAAAAAAAACAAATCTAAAACAAACCTAAACTAAACCTACTTGATTCAATCTAATCCCCCTCTAAAGTTGCGGCCTCTCCTCCACGTGATTGGCTTTAGAAGCCCATTAGGCCCACAAAATGACCAATTGGCAAATTCATCAATATGCAATTGCGCATAAGTCCGTCTTCTTGGCCGCTTCATAGCTCATGGCCTCCACATCCATGCTTAAGTTAGCCTCTATACCATTTTATTCCAAACTTGTTCCACTTGCTTAGTGTCCCTTGAAAATAGTCTCGTATCGTTATTAAATCGAGCTTAAAATACCTGATATATATAAAAACACTAGTATAGACTTCGAATGTAAAATATAGAAAAAATAATTCTAAAATACATAAAATATGCATGAAAACATATATTCTAAGATGTAACTAGACTCTTAAAATATGTATAGAAAAATGTGTTATCAGTAGGCAAGAGGCCAACGACAATATTCACAGATCGAGATTTGGTCGATGTCAAAGTTGTAAGCCAGGTATTTCGTGATGCCCAACATCTATAGTGTTGGGTACATATACTGCACAATTGCAAGGCTTATGTCCTCAGTGTGACACTTAATGTCAGTCTAGCAAATGCGTTCATGGGAAAATGTCGTTTATTGTTCAACTCAAAATTCGAGTATACCTATTACGCACGCCTCAATGAGATGCAACAATCAAACTTTGTTGGTTTTGCGGGTTACCTTATGACTATGTGGCTTGGGCGTTGGAGAGAACATATTGTCAAAGCCTGGATTGATCCCAACCTTCATTTAATCACAAGAACCACGAATATGTAAAGCGATTTAAGTTTATAGTGTACTATGACTAATGCTTTTTTTTCGTGCATGACATGTTTTTTTATAAATATTCATCATGTGTTTGCAGCGTTGAGGGGCTGCACTCTGTGCTTAAAGATTGGATCGAAAGAAAGCATGTACCCGTTTCAACACACTAGCGCGAAAGATCCATCAACTCATACAAGACCTGGTTAGTGTAGTGAGAGGACATATAAAAATGGATCATAATACGATTCCAACGACAATGCTAAGGCTACAAGCACTTTACGAGGAACTGTTTAGCCGACTTGTGAACATAGTGTCGAAATTGTGTTTGGACACAATATTGGACACGATAGAGAGGATCTTGGGCCCAAAATATAAATTTAACGTGTCTGTTTACAATGACTGTTGGTGGATGATGGTCAGGGGACTTCCATGCGCACACGATTTTTTCCAACCGATGGCAAGCAACACCCCTATACAACCCAGTCAAATCCACCTATTATGGAAATAGGTGATATGGGAAGGTGTTACGGATGCACAAGGGCTCCTAGAGGACGACACTGCATTCACGATAGGTCAACTTAGGTTCTGTTCCATGGTGGGGGATTTTGAGGCTGGGAGGTTGAGCGTTGATCAGATTCACCAGATTACATCGTCATACTATGACGGGGTAGGTCCCGAAAGGTCCTCACTATATGAGCCGCCTAGTAGCTCAATCGTCACAAAGGGGAGGCCGATGAATGATTCAACGAAAAGGGATAAGACCTATCTGGAGCACGCAGAAGAAAACACACTGACCAAATCCAAGTCGATGAGCGAGTCAACATTAAAGCATCAGAGTAGTCGGGGCAAACGCGGACGTCATAATCCATCAGTCAGCGGGTCGGTGGTTGGCCCAAGAAGGATAAACTAGACAAATCTTATGGGATGAGACACCCATTGTGGCCATCGGTCACTGGCTGAGTTACTCGGGTTGAGCCAAGGCGAGTGGAAGCAAATTCGAAGGGCGATGGAAACATAGCTGAAAAGAAACACACATATGTATAGTGCAATGGAGCCTAAACTTGTCACCAAGTTGCTCGATCTGATCCACAACATAAACTACACCGGCAATAATTGTGGACGACAACATTGGATGTAGATGACGATGTGCGGCTTGATTTTTGCTATAGCCTACCAAAAAGCTTTGGTGTTTTTGTCATGGAGCGGTGCGCACACAAGTCTACCAATGATTTTCCACCGTTCCAGGGACCACCCTTCTACAGACGTCCTTGCATCAACCTTAGTCGGAGCTTGTGACCATTTTATACCGGTAAACTACGTCACTCGTTCTTAATTTAACGTTTCCTACTTTTTTTCCGCATGAGTAATTGTAAATTAATCATCAGCTACATATATGGTTGGAGAAAGACGCCCCAAACCCTCCCATTTTGGGCCCGTGGAAGGATACCGGCATTCTAGTGTTGATAATTGGGATCAAGCATTTCTTCCGTGGATAGCAGAGTTCCAAAGATATCGTGTAGAGCATGGTCGGTCTACCGCATGAGTTTTTATGTATAAGTTTCCACTTACACGAACATGCACCTATTTCCTACTTGATAATTTATTATTCTAAATTTCCGCTTCCAAAAAATGCACATGTTTTCTACTTGGTCATTTATTCTTCATTTCTTATAATCGAACTCATTTTTTCCTAAGAGAAACCAAAAATCGTAACCAAAATTGAACATGAAAACACACCCGAACCCGAGTTAATATAAAAGTAAGTGTTCAGACAAAAAAAATGTTAAAGTGAAAAAATTCCCAATATTGCCAAATTTCCCCAACAAAAAAAAATCCAAAAGTTTCCCAATACCTTCAAAATTCCCCAACCAAAAAATCCATTTTTTTTCCAATACCGCCAAAATTCCCCAACAAAAAATTCCAAATGCACCAAAACCACTCAAAACAAAACCAAACGGTCACCACAAAACCAAACCGCTCACGGGAGCGGTATTGAAAACCGGCGACCCAACGGTAACGAAAACCGTTGGGTGAGCACTTTTGGTTTTCACTTAAATCGAGCGGTAACCGAAAACGCTGGATCTTGGACGTGGCGCGATGCATGGCCCTCATTCCAGCGGAGGTGGATCCCGTTCACGCGGATTACTAGCCTGTCCGTAAACCCCTTCTGCTCATTTTTACCTATAAATACCCATCAAACTCCACTCTCAAGCTCACACTTTTAACCATCTATTTCCCACCCTCCACTTTTATCCTTCAATTTTTGATATCTATATTTTGTAAAAAAAAATATTTACAAATTTTAGACATAGGATTGACATGGATATTTATTGGTTAACTTAAAAGTGGTTTATTAATCTCCGGTTATACTTTTAATACTCGTCATTTAATCTAAGTTTATAATTTAACACAATAAACTATTGTTGAAGTAATTATTAAAAATTAGTTACAAATTTTGTACATAGGCTCGACAAGAATATTTATTGGTTAATTAGAAGTGGTTTATTAAGCTCCGGTTTATTAAGCTCCGATTATACATTTTATACTTGTATTATTTTTTTCTTTTATTTTTATGAATTGTCATATTAATGTTTTGTTCAAATTAATGTAAATGTTGCTAGAGATCAATCTCACGGGGTATGGGCCAGGGGAGGGGGGGTCCAGGCACGTCTTCGAGCGCGAAGTTACACAATCCGCTCGTGCTCAGAACGATGCACAAAGGATGCAGATCGAACTACAGAAAATGGGGATCCATCTTGTGATTGGGCTAGATGATGCCAGAAGAAGCCCATCGTCGCCCCCTAACCCAACAACCAATGGAAGCCGCCCGAGCCAGTACAAGTGAAGTTCCCTCAAGACGTACGGTGGACGCTGACAACATGAGTACATGTCCCTAAGCGATAGATGGGCACCATCCATGTAGAGCTTTTCTGGCATGGCAAGCAACAAACCTTGATCCTCAAGGTTTGAGGTTGCGCCACTCTATCAACGCTAGATACGACCATTCCTCCTCTGGTGCAACCGCTAGTGTAACGGGTGAAGATATGGCGCCTGACGAGCCATACGGTGGGTCTAAGGATCTTGGCCTTCTATGAGATTACGAAACTCACATAGCGAGATATGTGGAATGATCAAACCACGTTAAAAATTACGTAAGTATTGACTCACCGCGCTTACCATATCCAAATTTTTATCTACACGCCTTAGTTTATTATTTATACACGTCCTAGTTTTTATTTTATACACGTCCTCATTTATTTAAAACATTGTTGCAGAAGACCAAATGCTTAAGGACGTTGACACGGTCAAAGACCCTAAAAGGTTGGAAAGAGATAATCTCGAGGGGCTAGAACACATGGTTCACACAAGCTGCTTAGAGTGGCTTGACTAAACTTATGGATTTGCCATACCAGAAGATTGACAAAGTCCATATATCGGCCCTCGTGGAGCGATGGCACCCGGAGACAAACAGTTTCCACTTTCCTGGGGTGAAATTACCATCACACTCCACGATATGTCCACCATATTTTGAAATTGCCAAGTCGGGCTGTACATGGACCCTTGAGCGATGACGATATGATGCTAGAGATCAACAAGATGCTTGGGGTCCCATTCACTAAGGTTAAAAAGGAAAAAAATAACATCTAGTTTTCAATATAAAGAGCTGAACGAATATTTGTGAAACCAACTGTTAAACGACGATATTGTCGCCATCGGGTTTTTGGCTGTTTTGCTTGAGAACACTTTGTTCCTCGAGAAATTGGGGAACAAAATCAAGCTCCGTTTATTTCAGGTCCTATGAGACCACAAGGATACATGGGAGTACGCTTGGGGTGCAACCGCCGTGCAACTACACTTGCCTACCTGTACTAACAACTCGGTATGGCAAGCCGTGTAGATGCCCAACACATAGCTGGTTGTCCACTGCTTTTGCATGAAGGATTTAAAACTCTTTTGTTTATTGTCATCTCTAATAGTTATTTTCCCAAGTTTACTTGCCTAAAGTTTACTTATTTTTGTGTAGGATTGGATTTGGAATTACTTTCCAAAGCTCAAGGCCACTTGAATCAGGGAGTGACCAACAACTCGACAAATGTCCAAGATACGGCCTTGAGCGATCCTCGAATGTCTAGAGTACCAGGCGAACGAAGGATATAGGGCCTGAGGATATCCCTGGACATAATACAACCTGATGAGGTACTACAATTTCTCTTACGAGAAGATAATTTCATTTTTTCATGTAAAACTGTTTTTCATTTTAATTTATACGACACAAGCTAAAGCTTTTATGTGTACAGGTAGTATGGATGCCATGGAGGGAGCTTAAACATCGTGAATACTGCGTATCGACGTACATAGGAACACTCAAGTGCATCAACTTCATTGAGCCTTACATGCCTGAGTGAGTGGCTTGTCAGTTCAGTAGGGTGCAAGGGATCCCCGACCCACTGATTCGCCCCGCAGTGGTTACCAGAAATGTCAATCTTAAAAATTATGATGTAGAATTCTCTCCTGCAGACAACCATTGGGATGACTTGGACCACCACCAATCCTTAATTCTGTTGCTACCCCACTGTTGGGAGTCGGGACCCATCGGAAACGACAAACGACTACATTATGTGGTTCCATGAGCATTCTCACCCTTACCTGGATGAGAATTCCGTAGAAATTATAGCCGACACGAAGCAACGTTCCATTTCCGCATTCATCGAGTGCGTTATTGAACGAAACAATATACAATGGATCATAAGGGAGAGCATGCGTCATTGGGACAATTAAGAAGACAACCATCTCCTAAAAGTGGTGCTTCAGAAGATATATGAACTTGTGATCAGAAATGTCCCACCAGTTTAAGTTCCAACAATAGAGGCCGCTCAACCTGAAGGCTGTGTCCCAACTCATGAAAAACAATATGAGGAGCACGAGACACAGTACGGGTCAGCCCCAAGTCCAAGTACATGGGAAGGGTTCTAGGGTCCAACCTTCGATCAAGGATTCCAAGGTCCAACCTTTGGGCAATGATACCAAGCTCTACCGTATGCACCACCAACAGGGGGCTTTGAGTTCTATGCTTATTACCCCATGCCTGGATTCACGAATTTACTTGGGTCCATGTTAGGTGATGAGTCCTGATACTTGACCACTAAGACGCTGGCGCATCAATGCCACGACACTCAAGCATCGACAATGCTTCTATTCCAAGGCATTTATGTGTACATCTCCATTTTCCATGTTGGTGCATCATATGTGTTAGTGTTGCTTTCCCCTTGCCTTAGAGTTGTCCTTGGAGTCCTCCACTATCCAATGGTATTTAGGAATTCTTTTGAGGATAAGGACTACTCTCTCTTAGGCCCCACACTAGACATGCCTAGCACCTTACCTAGGCAGCCCTTGCACCCGGTTTTTCATGTTGATTAGGGCCCCTTGGGAATGTCCACACACCATGTCACGGCTAGAACACCCTCCTTGTGGCCTATGATAGGACAACCTCCGGGTGAGAATAATTTTGAGGTTGAGGGCTACTTCCTTCCATCCGACACACTAGACCCCCCTTGGCCTAGGATATTCCACCATCTTTACTTGGGGTCCAAAGTTTATGAGGTGTTCCTTTTGGTGGTTTCTAGGTCAACCCACCCCGATCTTCATGTACCCTTTCCCGCATCCACCACTCTTTGGCGGGCTGCCTTCATGTCTCTTGTACGGCGGAGGCCCAACTCTAAGAAGGGGAGGGACTCCATGTCCCTTGTAGCATCCCATTCCCCCCTCATGCCCCATGCCCTAGCTTGTACAATGACATTCACTGCCCCGGGCATGCCTATTTTCTTGGTTTTCCATGAGTGACCACCTAACGGCATCCTACACACCCTCGACCCCACTTGGGTTTACTATTTGGTGCCTCACCTTGGCTCTGACTCCTTGCCTAGGTTCAGCCGTAGGCCAACCACGCGCCTATGGATGAACTCATGTTTTCTTGTTGATTTACATTGTTGTAGGTCCATCCCGACGGCTGCCATGCTTGCCCATGAGGCCCCCCAACTTGTTGTGCCCAAGGAGCCACCCGGCAATTCTCATATGCTCATGCTCCTTTGTGCTAGTGGCGGTCTCCCTCACTCCACCTTTACCTTTAAGAAGGGAGATGCGCCACCACACTTCCTCCATCTCCCAGACTTCCCATACCGTCGAAGCGAGGACGCTTCAAAGCTAAGAAGGGGAGATTAATGAGTCCCGATACTTGACCACCAAGACGCCGGCGCATCAATGCCACGACACTCAAGCATCGACAATGCTTCGATTCCAAGGCATTTATGTGCACATCTATATCCAAGCCTTTAAGGCTTTAATCCTCTTTGTATTTTTGGATTATTTAGTTTCATTATTCTAGTCTTGCCTTGGTGAGTGTGAAGAGCCATTTGCACATGGACTTCAACTCACAAAGGCCCATTAGAGCTTTTCCTTGTTGGCTTGATGCCTAGACTATTTAAAGCCATCTTTGGCTTCCTTGTAACCTTAGTGAAGAATATAGAAGTGGCATAGTGACAAACATGTTTTAGTCGTGTTACCTGGTCAAAATAAATCCTAACAAACCTAAACAAGTAGCAAAGGCAAGCAAGGGTCGAATCCCACAGGGAGGAGTTGTCAATCTTTATGTAAGTTCGCATGCAATGGTAACAAAGGGGGGTTTTGAGGTTGATTTGTTGTAAACAAAGCAAACAAGGGAAATAAAAGCAAAGAGTTTGTAATAAATTTAGGGAAAAACACTTAGCCAAACAAATATCCACTCTTCATATGATTGATTGGTCCTAGGTTATCTCTATTCCTTTCTTTGATTATTCCTGTCCCTATTCTGAATTAGTTACCAGTCCTACCAGTCCAGACAATCCTAACTATTAAACAATCCCTACCAACCTTCAATATTTAATTCAATAGCAGTAAGAAGCATATGAATTAACCAGGATACATGCAACACCACGACCCGCAGTATTTAACATATAATCAAATCTCTTTCATAGTAAACTAGTCCTACCAGTCCTAGAATATCATGGATGCTACAACGGATAAGGAATCTCAACCCGAAATATCCAAACCCTAGCAATAGACAATTACTAATATCAACTAGGTGATCAATCCAGTCAAATCAATAATAATCAATAGGAATATGCTCAGGAGAAAAGATATAATCCAAAGGCACAGGGGATAGAGTTGTAACCTCACAATCAAATCATACGAAAAGCTTTAATTGTCGGACTAAGCAAAAGGGTGCTTAGCTCCTCATAGTTCTTGGAAACAAATAAACTTGAAAGGAAAAAATGCTGAATGGAAACAACGATGAATATCCGTGATGATGAACAATGAATGGGAAACTAGGTTAAATAACCTAATCCTAAAACTAAAGGGAAAAGATAACAAAATTATTCTAAAAGGAAATAAACTATAAAGTTCGAAATAATAAAATAAACAAAAATCGGAAAATAATAAAATAAGAAAAACTCGGAAATCCTCGTCGGGCTCGCCCCCGTGTCCTTCCGTGGTCGCGGCAGCAAATCCGCGGTCGTGGAAATTAACTTTTTGCTCTCGGCTTTTGCACAGCTCTGGAATTTTCCGCGGGCGCGACCGGATTTCCGCGGTCGCGGAAGTGGCACTCGTTTGCTCCGCGCCTTGCCTTTCGCCGCAGTCGCTTGTGTCTTCGCCCTTGGTCGCGGTTGGTCGCGGCAGACCTTCTTCTCCTTCTTTGTGTGGATTCTCCCTTGTATTTCCTTGGTCTCCTCAGGTGGTTTCTCCTCATCTTCTGATTGTCTTCAATTAGCTTCTCCAAACCACCATATCCACACTTCATCTCTCCAACTACATACTCCACAGTTGTGCTCTAAATCCCTATAAATGACACCCTAAACACCGGTAACAATTCCTAGATAAGCACTACAAAGTAGTGCTGATCAAACTCCCCCATGCTTAAACCTTGCTCGTCCTCGAGTAAGCTAACATAAACCTACTCCTCCAATCAAATCCCCAGGGTCTCAGGAAGCATAGAAAAACCATCTCCACTAAGAATTGCACCTAACATGAATCTCCAAGGCACCAACACAATATGCTCAACACACAACACAACACATAACACCAACCAAGCAAAAAGGAAAGCAGAGTACTTCCCCCAAGCTTATCCCGAACACCATAGAGTGAATAAAAATCTAATCCTAGCCTCCATCTATCTTCTTATACCTTCCAGAGTGACTTACCCGAATCCTCCTTATATCACCTCTTCTTATGTCACCTCGCCAGGAAAAATGAGGAATCCTAATAATCACTCTTCTTCTTTTCACTCATTTTGCCAAGGCGCCCTTTCGGGTTTTCACCAAGCCACTCATTTCATTTTTTCAATAGATGGACTCACATATAACTCACATCACTCTTGACCAATTATTACCCCAGCCTAATGCTGGTCCAAGCCACCTGCTTATTGCCTAAGCCGCCCTTTCGGGTTTTCGACTTATCCCAGGATTTCTATTTTTGCCTTTTTTCAATTTTTGGCTTTTTCTTTTCTCCTCAACGACATAGCAAGTATAGAATACTCCCCCATGCTTAAACATTGCATTGTCCTCAATGTAATGAAAGACAAAAAGAATGAAGCACAAGGAAAGGTAAAAAAATAACACACAAACGTCGTTGAGTTGGCTTGGACACTGAAGTTGTTGCTGGCGATATAATGATGAAAGCTCATGTCTCTGGTGTTGCGCGGGCGTCTTCAAACTCAACTCTACCGTGCAACCAAAAGGGATCCACTGTGGTGTGTAGTGGTCATCAAAGAAATCAGGGCTGCACGGCCTTCAACTCAATCAACTCCTACCATGCAACCAAAAGGAACCACTGTGGTGAGAAGTGGTAAATCAAGGGAACGGGGTTGCATGGCCTTTAACGAACACAAAAAATAGGCCTAGATGTAATCGTGGTGTGGGCCCTGGTGTTCCTCCTCTCCAGTTGTCGACTGTAGGACCATCATCGTTGTCAAATACAAATGTGGGGCTAATGTCTCCTCCTGGACAACATGATGCGCACCATCTCTCCATGGGAAAATCGGACAGCTGGCCTTCGGTAGAACTTTTTTTTTCCGAGCAGGGTATATGAAGACTTACGTTGGTGTGGGCAACACCTTCGTCAATATGATTCGGGTCTCCTCCTTGCAGGTTAGTTCGAAACAAAACAAAAACAAAAACACACGAACAAAAGCAATTAAAAACAAGAATTGAAAAGACAAGAAAAGAAATACATACCTCGGGTTGCCTCCCGGACAACGCCTTAGTTATTGTCGTGGCTCGACATACTACTCGACCTCCTCAACTTGGTTCGCTCACCTCCAATGAGCACTCGGGGTTCCCAGCTGGAGGGTGTCACTTGGAATCATCAATGTTGAATCCGACCTTCTCCCCGTCGAATTCCATAGTGAGCGAACCGCTGCTCACGTCGATCTTTGTCCCCGCCGTATTCACAAACGGCCTCCCTAGCATCACTGGCGCTGCATCCTTGTCCTGCCCCTTGTCCATCACAAAAAAGTCTATAGGGAATACCAACTTGCCTACCTCGACTAGCACGTCCTGCACCACTCCCTTGGGGTAGACATAGGAATTATCCGCCAGTTGGATGACAATCCCCGTCTTCTATAATGGGCCCAACTCCAAGGACTCGTAATGTGAGAGAGGCAACACATTGATGGAGGCACCCAAATCAAGTAAAGCCTTGTCGAACAAGGTACCCCCAATCTTACAGGGAATGGTGAACATCCCTGGATCACTTGCCTTCTTAGGTATCCGCTTTTGCAGCATAGCGGACACATTCTCACTGACTACCACCTTCTTCTTCTCCTTGACAACCCTCTTCTTCTTAAGCGTGCAAAGCTCCTTCAAAAATTTAGCATAGCGAGGAATACTATTAATCAACTTAAGTAACAGAATGTTTACCTCGCAGTTGCTAAACGTTTCGAACAACTCCTTATCATTAGCTGGCCTCCTTATGTCCGCCAGAGCTTCAGGGAAAGGTGCGGGAGGTTTTTAGGACCCGAGTGGAGGGAAATAGGGGCACATATAGTCGTCATAGGGAGCCTTGGAGCGAAGAGATGCGTCAGGAGCAGTTCTGCGGTCGCGGATTGGTGACCGCGGTCGCGGAAAATTCTCGACCTGGTGCTCTTGTTCCTCCGTGCTTTTTCCGCGGTCGTGGATTTCCTGCCGCGGTCGCGGAAGTTCGCCGATTTCTTCCTTCTTGCCAGTAGTCACGCTGCGGTCACGGCCCTCTTCTTCGCGGTCGCGGATTTCTCTTTCTCTGGCTCGACTAGCTTCCACCTCAGCCCCGCTCCTTAGCGTCATGACGCATACATTCTCCTTCGGGTTGACTACCGTTTGAGATGGTAGCTTCCCCGATTCCCGCGCTTCCAACCTGCTCACAGCTAAAGAGATCTGCCCCATTTGTTTCTCCAGGTTCTGAATACTGGACTTCGTCTCTTGTTGATTTTGGGGCATAATGTTTGCCAGTGCGTTCACATTGCTAGCCATGGTTGTCATGCCCTGGACAAGGGCATTGATCTTATCCTCACTAGATGCGGGGGCGCTGGAACTCTGGCCTTGGGGTCTCTGGTCATAAGGAGCTCTAAATGGTTATTGACCCCCAGGCTGTTGGTACTGTTGTGGGCGGGGGAGAAACTATGGCGGCCTCTGTTGGTAATCTTGGTTCTTCTGGCCATGATGAGTGTTCTGTTGGTTCCCGTACCTCAAATTGGGGTGATCTCTCCACCCTGGATTATAGGTGCTGGAGTATGGGTCATATCTTGGCCTTTGAGGGCCATATCCGCCAATTGCGTTCACTTCAGCAGTGGGCTCCTGCAGCGTGGGACATGCATCAGTTGGATGCATCGTATCTTGGCATATCCCACATGATTTGACCTGCTGCTGGCCACCCTTCATCATGCACCGCCTCATCATCTCTTTCATCTCAGCCATCTCAGCAAGAAGAGTGGAATTGGGCTGAGACTCTACAGCTCTCACGGATTGGGCGCCCGCCCTCTTGCTGAACTGTCTTGAGCCCTCAGATAGCTCAAAGAAAACCTCATAGGCCTGGTCTGGAGTCTTATTTAGGATGTTTCCTCCACAGGTAGCGTTCACAATCTGACGCTCGTTATCAAGTAAACCTCCGTACAAATAAAGTACGAGGTCCTGGTCAGAGTAGCCATGATAGGGGCAACTAGAAATCAGCTTCTTGAAGCGCTCATAGTACTTGTAGAGTGACTCAGCAGCCTGTTGTTCGATGTTGCTAATACTCCTCTTCAGGCTGTTCAGCTTTGTCGCTGGGAAGTACTTCTCCAGGAAGGCATTTTTCATCTTGGCCCACGTGTCTATGCTCCCTGGAGTCAGGTAGTAGAACCAGTCATTGGCCGCATCTTTCAAGGAGAAAGGAAAGGCCCTCAGCTTGATCTGGTCTTCCGTCACGCCCTTCGGCTTCATGCTCGTGCAGACTGCATGGAACTCTGACAGATGCTTGTTAGGGTCTTCACCACTCATCCCATGGAAGTGAGGGAGTAAGTGGATCAATCCAGACTTGAGCTCGAAGTTGACTCCGTCAGCAAGCTCAGGAAACCGCACAGCCAGCGGTTGCTGTTGCAGATTATGGGCAGTCAGCTGCCTCAGCATTTGTTGGTCGTCTGCCATCTCAAAAGTTGGATTGTCAAAGACTAAAGATTTATTTACTCTGCGGCTCTGGGAGAGGGTCCTCTCAATTTCTGAATCCAAAGCTAAAATTGGGGAATTAGTAGCACGGATGTGGACCATAAGATAGGTCCACACAATAGTAACAAGCACACAAACACACACAAAGAAGAATCAAAACTTGCCTCCCAGTAGGGGTGAGCAAATATATCCGATCCGGCTGATCCGATCCGAAAATCCGTCGATCCGTATCCTAAAAATCCGTATCCGAAAATATCCCTTAAGTTTTTATCCGTATTCGATCCGATCCGGGTGATTTTGCCGGATACTTGAACCGGATACGGATCGAGATATTTAGCTTACCGGATATCCGAAAATATCCGGTACTATTTATATAATATTTATAATCATAAATTTGTTTATTATAACTAATATATTGAGTAATATATTAATAAATTTTACATCCTTAATCACATATTTATATTGTTGCATGTCCAAGTAAAATAGTGTAAATATGTTTTCATATGAATAATAAGTGTGTATATAATTTAAATCGTACGAACAAATTAAGAAACAACCAACAAATTTTATTTCTTAATTTACAATTTATTACTTTTGAATTTAAAAATGAATATATTGATTTATTTTTAATAGATTTGTAGTAACCGGATAATTCGGATATCCAGCTCAGATATCCGATCCGATCCGGGTCCTTTTTACCGGATATCCGTTTCAAAACGGACCGGATACGGATCGGGGTTTTGTAAATTTTTTGAACCGGATATCCGGTATACCGGACCGGATCGGATATATCCGTTTGCTCACCCCTACCTCCCTAGCAACGACGCCAATTTGACAGGCAGGTTTTAGTCGTGTTACCTGGTCAAAATAAATCCTAACAAACCTAAACAAGTAGCAAAGACAAACAAGGGTCGAATCCCACAGGGAGGAGTTGTCAATCTTTATGTAAGTTCGCATGCAATGGTAACAAAGGGGGGTTTTGAGGTTGATTGGTTGTAAACAAAGCAAACAAGGGAAATAAAAGCAAAGAGTTTGTAATAAATTTAGGGAAAAACACTTAGCCAAACAAATATCCACTCTTCATATGATTGATTGGTCCTAGGTTATCTCTATTCCTTCCTTTGATTATTCCTGTCCCTATTCTGAATTAGTTACCAGTCCTACCAGTCCAGGCAATCCTAACTATTAAACAATCCCTACCAACCTTCAAGATTTAATTCAATAGCAGCAAAAAGCATAGGAAATAACCAGGATACATGCAACACCACGACCCGCAGTATTTAACATATAATCAAATCTCTTTCATAGTAAACTAGTCCTACCAATCCTAGAATATCATGGATGCTACAACGGATAAGGAATCTCAACCCGAAATATCCAAACCCTAGCAATAGACAATTACTAATATCAACTAGGTGATCAATCCAGTCAAATCAATAGAAATATGCTCAAGAGAAAAGATATAATCCAAAGGCACAGGGGATAGAGTTGTAACCTCATAATCAAATCATACGAAAAGCTTCAATTGTCGGACTAAGCAAAAGGGAGCTTAGCTCCTCATAGTTCTTGGAAACAAATAAACTTCAAAGGAAAAAATGCTGAATGGAAACAACGATGAATATCCGTGATGATGAACAATGAATGGGAAACTAGGTTAACTAACCTAACCCTAAAACTAAAGGGAAAAGATAACGAAAGTATTCTAAAAGGAAATAAACTGTAAAGTTCGAAATAATAAAATAAACAAAAACCGGAAAATAATAAAATAAGAAAAACTCGGAAATCCTCGTCGGGCTCGCCCCCGTGTCCTTCCGCGGTCGCGGCACCAAATCCGCGGTCGTGGAAATTAACTTTTTGCTCTCGGCTTTTGCACAGCTCTGGAATTTTCCGCGGGCGCGACCGGATTTCCGCGGTCGCGGAAGTGGCACTCGTTTGCTCCGCGCCTCGCCTTTCGCCGCGGTCGCTTGTGTCTTTGCCCTTGGTCGCGGCATACCTTCTTCTCCTTCTTTGTGTGGATTCTCCCTTCTATTTCCTTGGTCTCCTCATGTGGTTTCTCCTCGTCTTCTGAATGTCTTCAATTTTCTTCTCCAAACCACCATATCCACACTTCATCTCTCCAACTACATACTCCACAGTTGTGCTCTAAATCCCTATAAATGGCACCCTAAATACCGGTAACAACTCCTAGATAAGCACTACAAATTAGTGCTGATCACATAGCCTAAGGTTGAGTTTATCTCCCTCTTCTACTTCGCCTCCCGATTCCCCCGGCGACTCCGACTCCAGCCCCTTCATCACCTTGCCGGATGCTTTCATCAGGTCCAACAACGCCCGCCTCCTCTCTCATCCCGCCACCCCCCTCTCCCCTGAACCCTCCGCCATCGTCCCTTTCATCCCGCCTTCTCCCAGAAGACCCCGCGGCCCCCCCACCCCCCAGACCTCAACTGGGACTTTCCCTCCCTCTCCCCCATTCGCTCCCTTCCTCCCCCGCAGCAGCAACACCCTGCCCCCTCCCGCTGCAGCTGATGCCTCTCCGTCTCACTCTGCAGACCCTCCTCCTCCCCCTTGCTCCGGGTCCCACTCCTACAATGATGCTTTCAAGGGATCCAAATCCAACTGACATCCTGTCCCGCTCCAGTTTGTCCCCAGACTTGAAAGCGGAGACATAAGCTTCACTGACGATGATGTAGCAGACTTGGTTTCCAAGTGGAACCTGTCACTTGTTGGGGAAGCTATGGGATCTAGAATCTCCTTCAGAGTAATGGAACAGTTCACTAAGAAGCACTGGACATGCATCGAACAACAAAACTTGCTCCTCATGGATTCGGGCCTTTTTGTGTTTCAGTTTAGAAATGAAGCTGACCTCCGCACCATCCTACATCAAGGTCCGTGGATGATTAGCAACCAACGCCCTCTCATTCTAAAATGTTGGCACAAGGGAATGATTTTGGACCTCTCTTGTCTTGAAGAAATACCAGTCCGGGTCTCACTGCCAAATCTGGACGTGCGGTTCTGGTTTGACAACATGCTGGGGAAGGTGGCCTCGACAATCAGTAGACCAGTGTTGACATATTTCCAATTAGCCTACCAAGAGCGTCTCTCCTATGCCCAAGTCTTGGTAGAAGTTTTTGCTAAACGACCTCTTCTCAGGGAGGTCAGATTCCATGGCAAAGATGAAGAAGTTATTAAACAAAAACTCCTCTACGACTGGCTCCCGCCGCACTGCCCCACCTGCGGGGTTTTTGGGCATAAATGCAAGACCCCTACTCCATATGCCCACCCAAACCAGGCAAAGCCTGCCTCCTCTCGCCCTCTCTCTTCTTTGGCCCCTAATAAAACCTATCCTCAGGAAGCGCCCTTAGCTTCCCAGACTGTCCAACAAGCTATTCTTCCCAATCCCCCTGCTTCCCGCCAGATCATTGCCCCTGCACCGGCTGTCTCAAACCCCCCTCTCCACTCAATTGTCCTCAAATCTCTCTCTCCTCCTCCCTTAAACCTGAAACCGGCCACTGCCTTACCCAACCCCCCCTCGAACTCCACATGGACGGTCATCAATACCGCTTCTGCCATATCTCCCTCACCCATCCCCTCTACCTCTGCAGAGGCACCAAACCTACCATCCCAGCCACCCTATCTGAAGTCGGCAACGAGAAGTTACTTGCTGCTCAACAAAGTGCTAACGATTAGCTGTAATATTACAAGTTGGAACATCCGGGGTCTCTCCGACGCTTGAAAACAGTCTGCGATCAGGAAACTTGTTAAATTGGAGAAGCTTGATGTCATTGCGATTCTTGAGACAAGAATAACCCAAAATAAGATTGCATGAATTGGTGCTCATCTCCTCGCTACCTGGCTCTCCTCCTCAAACAACCAACTTGCCCACAACTTCCGAATTTGGCTTTGGTGGAATCCATCAGTGATGTAACACCCCCAAATCTGAACCCATTTGGAAAGGTATTACCGCCAGTGACCTCAGTATTCCTCACCGAGATCACCCAAGGCTTTACCGTTTAAATACAATCATGAAACACATATGATACAAAAATCATATTTTTATTCATATAAAACATGAGTCTCGGGATTACATCCCAATCCCGAATAGGACAAACACAGAGTTTAAACAAAGTATAGCGGAAGTCTTTTTAAATATATAACAGAGTAAATAAGTTACATCGGAAGTCTTTCTTGAAATATTACAAAAAGGGTTGTGATCGTAATGATCAACTGCCCAAGGATCTCAACCTGATTAAAAGATAATTATTAAACATCCAAAAACAACCGTCGTCTTCATAGTCAATCTAGTCTCCTCATATCTTCGCTCTATCTGATGTGCCGAATCGAGCGGATGACACCAGCCAACCATGTAGAGAACAATTGCGGTTGGTTAGTCTACTGATAGACTATGCAAGGGTATAAAGCAGAAGGTTCAAAGTAGTCGTATTAGGTTAGACTCCTCGTCTCTCGAATAAAAGTCGAGTACGTTAGTCAACCACCATACTATACTTGAATATGACAAAAGGCATGCACAAGAGAAGATTCTGGAAGACTGAATCTTCACAGAAATCGACCCGAAAGAAGACTCCAACGGAAGTGAGTCTTAAGGAAATATGACAAATCTGGAACGTTTAAAGAATCAGACATCAGTGATTTAAAAGCTGACTTAGATGTTTCGGTTCACGACCAACCTTACCGCTTACAGCGAATCCAGATTGGAAAGAGAACGTACTCTGATCAAAGTCGAGACGAGCTTTCCTAGCTGCACTATTTACTTAGCTGCACTACTCGTCAAAGGTATATTAATTATGTGTACTCGGGCACTTTATCTTATTAAATTCCAAAACCCACATTACGTTATGAGCTTTTAAACATATGCCCTGTCACGCAGGACATACAACTAAGGAATGGACCTCACAGAATCCAAGCCTCTGGACTTATATCGACGAAATGAACCTCACAGAGTCCAAGCTTCTACTATCGTAGGGTCTTGATCGCCCTTTTCCCCAATTTATAAAGAAACGAATGGACCTCTCAGAGTCTAGGTGTTCCTACGAATACTCGTGCTAACTAACAGTTCGAGCACAACAATAGTTCAGGATAAATCCACATAAATGCCCTCAAGGCGAACATAAATAATAGCGTTGTTCTAACAGATATACAACCTATTATAATATCATTATTATAGTTTCCAAAATAGTTTATAAAACCATTTCCAGATAAACACAATAATCATTCCAAATTAATTACTCAGATAAACAATTGATAATTAATGTAAATATGGAACGATGAGCAAGAGCGAACCGCCACTTGCCTTAATCCGCAGAGTTTGAACGAAGTCTAACGACGGGATTCCGGGCTCGACACAGGGACAGATCTGGCAGCACAGATTCCTTCGGATCGACCCATAAATAAACCCTAAGTTAGATTCGACAAAGACGAGTACGAACCGAAAGAAATTGAAAGGAACGACGTCCGATCGAAGGCTACAGAAGCCAAATCCACAACAATACAAGAGCTGAAGGGCGGCGGTCGCCGCCTGCCTTACGGCGGGCACCGGTGTTCGTGGCGGCAGTCGCCGCCGGCCTTACGGCGGGCGCCGCTACGAACATCGGAAATTTTACGAGCATAGAAACTTACCAACATCGATCGATTTGGTTCGCCTTTGCCTTGCTTTGGATTCTAAGCTTCTAAGGGCCTTCAAAGCTTCTCTTGGCCACTGGAAACGACACCAAAAAGAGCTCCGACGATCGCTCCAAAACTCCGGCAAGAACTCGAACTCCGGCGAGACAATTTGAGGGATTTTGAGCTTGTTTCTGTGCTCTAATCCAGCTCCAATTCATCTCTATTTATAGCCCAACATCCATGGAAGACAATGATGGCCAAATGCGACGTGGAGGGCCACGATCGAAGCATCGCTGATTGCTGGCAGCTGGCAAGGCTAGCTTCTGCACGAATGCGGCGGTCGCCGTCGACAGCCCCTGGTCGTCGCCCTTGACCTTCCGAAGCGGCGGTCGCCGTTTTTCTAGGCCACTTGGCGAGGAGGAAGCTTCGACGAAGGAGCCGTGGGCTGACTTGCGGCGGGTGCCGCCATACCCACGGCAGGCGCCGCCAGGTCACTCCTTATCCGTTGGCTTATGGATAATCTTGGCTTAACCCGGGATAAAAATAATCGTATACGAACGAGTATTAAGTCCCAAAGTATGTCGACTGTATATTATTTCACTGAGAAAAATATTACAGAGATTGAGAACATTACAGAATGTCTTTCTGTCTCCGAAATTAATCCGACGTACAAAACGGGCTTTCGGGAATAATCCCAGAACTCCAAAATATCCTTACAGAAATACAGGGTATCACAAGTGATCTCTATCTCCCCCCTCCAAATCACTAGCCAGATGATACACTGCAGAATCTCCTCCCTCCGCGGCAGGACTGCTTTCTTCGCAACTTTTGTCTATGGGTTCAACAACTCAATTAGCAGAACCAATCTTTGGAATGATATTACAGCCATGAGTGCTGCCATTACTGAGCCCTGGGTGCTCCTTGGTCATTTCAATGTCACTCTCTCAGCTCAAGAAAAGCCCAGCACCAACGGAAACAACCTCAACCCTCCTAGCACTGAACTTGCCGTCTGCCTCAATAGCAGCAACCTTGCTGACCACCCTTTCTCTGGCTGCTTTTATACATGGAATAACAAGCAAAATAGGGACAATCGAGTCTGGTGTAAACTTGACCGAATCCTTACAAACCTTCATTGGGACTCCTCCTTCCCCCTCTCCTCTACCGTCTTCGACCACCCGAACCTCTCTGATCACTCTCCCGCCATCCTCAAACTTCATCCTGATACACCAAAACCCCACCCCCCTTCAGATTCCACAACCCCTGGGCTCTCCACGAAAACTTCTTCCCCACTGTCGCTTCCACCTGGGCTTTGGCTATCCCCGACCACCCTATGTATTATGTGGTTACCAGACTCAAAGAGCTTAAAAGTAAGCTGAGGAAATTCAACAGTGCAAAAGTGGAAAAAACTGCACACAAAATTGGAAGAACTGAGACGCAAACTAAGTAGTATTCAAGCCGACATCCAACTGAGGCCTTTTGACCCCATCCTCCACGACACTGAAGCTAATATACTCACTGAGGTGAATAATGTCTACGCAGAACTTCACTCTGCAACGCAAGAACTTGCAAAGCTAAAATGGCTCCGCTATGGAGACCATTATAGATCTTTCTTCTTCAACCGCATAAAAGTCCGCAAAGGGCGATCGACCATACACTCCCTCCAAGATCAACATGGCATCATCATCTCAAACAAAGCCCTCATCACTGAGCACATCCTTGACCACTTCAAATCTATTCTCGGCCCCCCTTCCCACCCCTCACCCCACCACCTCTTATCCCCTTGGTCGGACCTACCATCTCAGCCATCGACCAGGATCTTCTCACTTCTGAGGTCAACAACCTGGAGATTAAGCAAGCTCTTTTCTCCATTGATGATAGCAAATCCCCGGGTCCGGACGAGTATAACTCGTTCTTCTTCAAAAAGACCTGGAGCATCACAGGACCCGATGTTTGTACTGACATCCTTGATTTCTTCAAATCGGGGAAGATTCTCAAGCAACTTAACCACACCGCCATCACTCTTGTCCCAAAGGTAGACTGCCCGGGAAATGTGAATGAGTTCCGGCCCATCTCCTGCTGCTCTGTCCTCTACAAAACCATTGCAAAAATTCTCGCAAACCGCCTCAAACACATCCTTCCCACCATCATTGGCCAACAACAAGCCGCTTTTGTCTTCAACATAGCAATTAAAGATAATGTCCTCCTCTGTCACGAGCTTATGAAAGGCTATGGACAGAAATACATATCACCAAGGTGTGCCATTAAAATTGACCTTTGCAAAGCTTTTGACACCATTGATCACACCTTCCTTCTTAACACCCTGTCCAGCCTCAACTTCCCCCCACAATTCATTCACTGGGTCAAGCTTTGCATCATAAATACCACATTCTCGATTAACATCAACGGTCAACTGGAGGGATTTTTCAATGGCACCAGGGGCCTCCGCCAAGGCTGCCCCCTCTCCCCCTCTCTCTTTGTCATAGCCATGGAAGTCTTCACCCGCATCCTCACCACGAAAACACAAAACCCAAAACCCAAACTTCAACCTCCACCCCAAATGCCACCGTCCCCACCTCACCCACCTCATGTTTGCTGACGATATTATGCCGTTTTGCAGGGCAAACCTGATTTCAGTCACGATCCTGAAGGAGGCCATTGATGAATTAGGGAAATCTCAGGCCTGAAGGCAAGCCTCAACAAATCCCAAATTTATTTTGGCGGTATTGATAGAGAAATCCAGGAGGGCATCGCTTCTGCAGTCAACATTGGAATCAGATCTCTGCCAATGCGATACCTTGGCATCCCTCTTGGTTCCAAACGCATGTCAGTCGCGGAGTTCGGACCACTCATCACAAAGATTACCAGTAGGATCCAATCTTGGACAGCAGACAACTCTCCTACGCCGGCCGACTTGAGATCATCAACTCAATTTTGTTTGGCCTGCATTCTTACTGGTGCAACATCTTTCTACTTCCCAACACCGTTATTGACAAAAATTGAAGCCATTCTACGAAGCTACCTCTGGACCAGAAAAGAATGCGGAAACCGATCGCTTGTCGCATGGAGCAATGTTTGTCGACCCAAGGGTGAAGGAGGACTTGGATTCAAGGAACTCCTTTCCTGGAACAAAGCATGCATTGGAAGGGCCATCTTCAACCTGGATACCAATAGCCAAAGTCTTTGGGCAACATAGGCAAGACACTACCTGCTTGGGCACTTAACCATATGGGATGCCACCGGCAAGCCTAAGCATACATGCATCTGGAAATCCATCATCAAGACTAAGGATGAGCTGCTTGCCAAAACCAGTAGAAACAACCTCACAACCCTCATGAGCTCAAACAATGGGAAGTACTCCACCTCAACAGTATACAACACCCTCCGATCAGTAGGACCCGAGCTGCGATGGTGCAAAGAGATCTAGAGCCGCTTAAACATCCCACGATGCAGCTTCACTACATGGCTAGCTGGGCTTGAAAAGCTCCCCACCCTATCAAGACTGAAGCAGTGGAACATTGTCCCAGACGACACCTGCACCCTTTGTAACTCTTCTCCTGAAACAAAACAACACTTGTGGGTCCGCATTGGGTGTAGACACAACACACTCCATGCCTGGCTGGAATGGCTCAATACAACAAAGAAGGCAAACTCCTTCCTCTGCGGAGTATGCTGCGCCGAAATCACATCTTTTGTCTACTACACATGGAAAGCACGAAACTTCAAGATCTACCAAAACAAAAGCCAAGACGTCAACACTTGCAGCCAAATCATCATCAACTCAACCAAGGCCTATGTAGCTGCTAATTGGAAAAAGAGGAGCCAAAAAACTAGGTCTTGGAAAACTGCCTTTTAGGCAGTGCTGGTCCAAACATTTGGTGGGCCCTAGGGCGAAATAAAAAGTAATGCTTGAATACTTTTTTAATTTAAAAACTAAAAACTAAATATAAAATAATAAGAAAGTTTTATTTATGATAATTATATAAAGTAAAAATTTCATAGAATTAAACCACTTTTTATGCCCAACTTACAAGTTTGATCTTCTTTGAAGAATGAGATTTTATGATAAACAATTAATATAAGAAAGAAATATTAATTAACAACATTTAGAAAAAAATTTATTTATATTCAAAATGAAAAATAAACCTTACAAAGAATATAAAGAATAAATTTAAATAAAAACCAAATCAATAGAAAAGGAATTTACTCACATATCAAATGAAATAAAATTGAAAAACGAGAAAAATGTGCCACATATTAAAGAAAAAATGTTATATTAAATAACTAGCACAATAAAGAAAATAAAAATCAACTAAAAGAGAAATGAGCCTACATAAATGTAGAAGTAGAGTTATTGAGATTTGAACCTAAGACCTTTTAAAAGACAATTGTACTTTCACCCACTAGACCAACTTTACTTTCTATATTTTTTGTTTTAATTAATAATTATATTACTACTACTTGATGTTGTATTTAAGCCCCTTCCAACCTTGGACCCTAGAGCGGCCGCCTACCTAAACTACCCTTTGGGCCGGCCCTGGCCTTAGGCATTACATTTTGTTGATGAGACTAATGTGGAATCTAGTTGCTTACCCTTTTTTGTAAAGCTAGATTATTTTGTAAATCCTCCTCCCAATTCAATACAAATCTTAACTTTTCAAAATAATAATAATAATAATAATAATGAAAAGCTCCATCATCAAACTTTAAGTATAGTTTTCCCTTTTCTATATATATATATATAGAATTAAGTTCTAGTGAAACATCAATTTAGAGTAAAACGAAAGTACAAATAAGAGCCTTTAGATTAGAATCAAATCAATGGTCCATATTGAATGTAAGAGGGTGCACATGAGGGAGAATAGGATGCACACATCTGATTCACCCAAATTAGCTTAATTGTAGGGATTTGATTTACCCCAATATTCACTTTCCAAAATCCCATTTACAAATCTTGTACGATTATCTCTCCTGATTCGTCTTCAACCTCTCGCTTGTTTCCTCTCTCAGCCATCGTCATCATCCTCTTCGCGGTGATCCTCTCCGTCATCCTCTCCATGGATTCCTCTTTGCCATATCTCACGCCCCCGATTTTGGTACATACGGAATTGCATATAGCATACCGGATAGGAGCGGCTTCGCTTCTTCAAAGCCGACTTAACAGAGGAGGCCTCCTTCGATTCTGCTATTGCTGGCTACCGTGGCATTTTCCACACCGCTTCTCCGTGTTTTGGTCGCTGCAACGATCCACAGGTATGTAGGGTCCCATGCATCATCTTATCTTATGATCTTATGCTTCTTATTTGATCTGAGGCCAAGATAAATGAGTTGCATCTGTTCTTCGCACGATTCGATAGGTAGAGTGTTGGAGGAGCATCATCGTCGTCACCATCATTCATACCGGAAACTGGTGATTTGGCATCTAAGAATGGAAGCAAAAGTCCCGACAAGCGCCGCAACGACGATTTAGAGGAAGAATTGGCTCTGGTGGCCGCCATTAGAGGAACCCTAATTTTTTGAACCCTAAATCCTTTTGGTTTTTTACTCTAATGTTGATGTTCATATTTCGCGTTATGATATTCATGTTAACAGTATTGTTATTCACAATGTTACAGTTTGTGTGTTTTGATATTTATGTTTCAGATATATATTTTATGTTTGATATTCAGTTTTTCTGTGGTGTTATTCATTATAATAATATTGATATTCATGTGGATTCAGATTCTGCTTGATGATGGTGTTGTATGAGTTGTTGGTCATTGATATTCACGTTAATTACGTACGGTCCATTGGGTAGTGATCAATATTCATAAATTGATTGGTGATATTCATGTAATATTCACGATATTGGGGGTGATATTCGTGTAATATGTGTTGATATTCATGTAATTGGGTGGTAATATTAATAATTGGGTAGTGATCGATATTCATGGATTGAATGGTGATATTCATGTAATATTCACAATATCGGGGTGATGTCCGTGTAATATGTGTTAATATTCATGTAATTGGGTGGTACTATGAATGTAATTGGTAGTGATCGATATTTCATGAATTGAGTTATGTTATTCATGTACTTGAGTGTGATATTCATGTAATTGATTATGATATTCGTGTAACTGATTATGATATTCGTGTAATTGATTATGTTATTCATATATTATTAAGTGGTGATATTCATATTTTAAGTTGTGGTATTCATGTCTTTAATTGGTGATATCCACATATTAAACAAAGATATTCATACAAAAATGAACGATATTCAAAAAACAATGACAAAAGCAACAAGAACAAATTTACAATATACGAATTTGCAAAGCATTAGGACGTTGAAAAAATCAAGTGGTGATATTCATGTTTTAAGTGGAGATATTCACATCCATCGATATTCATAAACGCATGAACGATATTCAAAAAGACGTGATCGATTTTCAAAGGCTTCGAGAATTTCTTTATTAGACGAACAAGTAGATGAAAATCGGCAATTGATGGAGCTTCCACCAGATTGAACTTTGAAGAACGTCAATGGAGAGAAAGCAGAAGACCGTGAATGGAGGAGCGATTTAGGAAAGAGAAAAATATTGTGTTTTCTCTCTCATCTAACAACCTCCTTAATTATATTTTGTTAATTAAAAATAATAATTAATTGCCTTATTAGAGTAGATTTGGTGGTTACACCCCTACCATATCTATTGTAAGGCCTAATCATCCATCCATCCAGAGATGGATCCAGGGGGATCCTGGGGGGGGGGGGTGACCTCCCTTCTCCTGGATCAAGTCATATATTAAAAATAAAATAAAAAAACAAAAAAACATATTAATGTCTTGTGTATGCAAACAAAAAGAGCTATTAGTTCAATTGGTTGTGGAACAAGAGTTTAACCCAAAGGTTTAGGGTTCAAGTCTCCCATCTTTTATATATTTTTTTTAGATAAATAACAATTTGTGTCTTTTATTTTCTCTTTTATACAAATGTTTGTATTTCCTATTGTTTGTCCACAATGATTATGAAATAAGTTAAAATTTTTGTAAGGTAATTGAATTAATCTTATTTAAAATTCTCACAATATATTTGATACTAACATTTTCTAGGTAGTTCTTCTTATTATTTGTCCAAAAATATTTTCAAAATTATAAATTAGTTAAAAATGTTTTTTAAAAACATAATAATCCACCTAGTATATAAGATTTATAAAAAAAATTATACAAATAGTAACGTGATTAATGCTAAACAATACTATATAATTTTTCATAAACGGTTTTGTGACCCCTCTTCGAACAATTTCTGGATCAAGTCATATATTAAAAATAAAATAAAAAAACAAAAAAACATATTAATGTCTTGTGTATGCAAACAAAAAGAGCTATTAGTTCAATTGGTTGTGGAACAAGAGTTTAACCCAAAGGTTTAGGGTTCAAGTCTCCCATCTTTTATATATTTTTTTTAGATAAATAACAATTTGTGTCTTTTATTTTCTCTTTTATACAAATGTTTGTATTTCCTATTGTTTGTCCACAATGATTATGAAATAAGTTAAAAATTTTGTAAGGTAATTGAATTAATCTTATTTAAAATTCTCACAATATATTTGATACTAACATTTTCTAGGTAGTTCTTCTTATTATTTGTCCAAAAATATTTTCAAAATTATAAATTAGTTAAAAATGTTTTTTAAAAACATAATAATCCACCTAGTATATAAGATTTATAAAAAAAATTATACAAATAGTAACGTGATTAATGCTAAACAATACTATATAATTTTTCATAAACGGTTTTGTGACCCCTCTTCGAACAATTTCTGGATCCGCCACTGCATCCATCAATCATCATTAGAGCTGTCAATCGGGTCGGTCAAGTCAGGTTCGGTTCGGTTATTTCGGGTTTGGGTTGAGAATGGGTCGGGTCATTTCAGATAACAGGTCAAGCCGGTCGGGTCATTACAGGCCAGCGGGCGGTTCGGGTTAACCAACGGGTCAAGAGCGTCATTTTTTAAATATTTTGTTCACTATTTAAATATTATTAAATAGTTAAAAACTAATTTAAATATGTCAAAATAAGTTGAAATGAATTAAAATAATAATAATAATATTAATTATTTTAATGTAATTGATATTAGTAGACCAAAATCATATTTTATTTTTAATTTTTATTATATTAATTTATAAATTTCTACATTATAAAAAACTATATAAGTACAACAATATTCTTTTTTTAGGATATTAAGCATATTATCATTATTTATATGTCATTTATCATATATATTTTATGTTATCATTTATTAATACTCCACATTTATTTGTTAATTGGGTCGGGTTCGGGTTGGTCGGGTTCGGTCTCGGTAAATTCGGGTTCGGTAACTTCGGGTTATCAAAAATTTCGGTCAGGTCGGGTCGGGTCCAAAAGCGGGTCAGTCAGGTCGGTAAAACGGGTTCGGTCACTTTTTGACAGCTCTAATCATCATCCATCCAACGCTCCAGATTAATACTTTCGTTTTACCATAACTCCCGTCTTACCGGAACGTTCCTCTATATATATATATTTACTTTGGTACATGTACATCACTCTCATTCTGTAGTCTATGGACTATAATAGCCACTGTTTTTTCTTTCAATTAATATTAATCATTACTATACTTCTTAATCTAGTAATATTTTGAAAAACCGATATATCATTGTGATGATAACATTAAGTGTTATCTTTATTGTTATCCTAATGACGATTATCAAAGTTGGAACCTTCAAATCACTAAGGATTGCCCATAGAAGACTTTATCATCTCACTCGGGAAACTAATTTAAGATAGGAGTTATCAAGAGACAATTATCCACTTACTCTCATAGTCTCATGAGCTATCATCGTGATTATTTAAAGTAAGAAATTAATTACCATATGTAAGTTGTGTAAAACATATTGAATATTGATGCCCATAAACGGAGGAAAATCTATGAATTTCCATGTCAGCTTGGAAGCTCATGACCGTAGAGTGAACATGACCTAAATAATTAGATGGACTAAAAAACACATACAAGCCCCTTTGTGTAGATGGAAATTTTCCATCTTTGATCATGTGCACTGACTAGACATGTCAATTGGCTTGGATGAGTTGGGTTTGGGTTGAGGTCAATAGGATTTGGGTAGAAACGGGTTTAAGGTGTTGGGTCGTTAAATTTGCAGGTCAATCGGATCGGGTCGGATCAAGTACGGGTTCAGGTCGACCCACCGTGTTAAGAGCGCATTGTCATTAAATATTAGTCATAAAATATTATTTATATAATATTACTTCAACAAAATTAACATTTATTATTATTATATAATATTTTAATTACAAAACATATTGTAATATTTAATATAAATAATATACACACATTTGTAATAGCCTAACAAGTCATGGCCCAACCCATAAAGTTTCGGGGTCACGTGGATCGCGTCATTTTTGACCCATTAATTTTCGGGTTGAGTCTCAATCCAAAAAGACGGGTCAGATTTACAGGTCGGGTCAAGTTTTGACAGGCCTATCAATGACTATAGAGCATGTTAGAATATAAGTCTATTTCACATCGAAAATGGACCAAGTGGTGAATATAAGTGCTCATTAATTATATAAGATTGGTGAACCATAGCTTCTATTATCAATTAATTTTAGGATAGAATTCCACCGAGGTTATGTACGAGCCTTATTAGAGCTGGTGTCTCGACGTCCCCGGTCTATTAGACCCTCACAAAATTTAGCTGCTGGGTAAACTTTGTTGCGAGTCAGAGACGGACTCTGTTACTGTCATCGGCTATCACCTTTGTGCATCAGTTTCAACACCCATGTCACCTTTGTGTCTATTAAAGCAGCACCATCTACCTACCGGATCGGAATAAATTTGGGTAAGATGTCCTCAAAAGCTTTACTACCCACAAATCAGATCAATGCAATTTGAAAAACAATTCATTAACCAAATTGCAATCACACCATAATTCCTTGCAACTTGTACCACCGGCTGATGTTGATATATCTGATGAAGCTTTCACTGATTTGAATTTTGACCACCACCATTTGTAGGGTTTTAGATGCGTATAAGCGGAATTGCAAAAAACTATTTCCTTACATCTAACAAGGATCTCATGCATGAATTGATACGGATCAATTAGGAGTTAGAGTTACATACCATTTGATGCGAGTCTGAAACGTTCCTGCATGATTTCAGCGGAGATCGAAAGCCCCAAGTGTGACTTCTCTAATTGGTCCACACGAGTTTGGAATCTGGATCGCCTTTGATCTCGTCTGCTAGAACGACGAACGAAGGAAAACAAACGAAGGCGCGCTTAGCTTCAATTGGAGTGGTACGGCCGTGCACTTGTGAACTCTTTCACATGTCTATCCGTCCGTCTGTCCTTGGAGGAGGATTAACATGTTCACTTTATTTGTTTCCATAAACAATTAATTATATAAGATACTATCTTATCATAATTAATGGATATAATGTCATTATATTATTTTCATATATCTTCTAACAAGATACCTCCTTATCAAGTAATTATTAATGGTAACTTTTATCCATTAATAATAAAAGCATATCTCCCAATTAAAGCCAATGGGCCGAAATCCATGTCCCACATGGGCTTCCGGTTCGATTTGATCCAGCCCAAAAACTCTATGTGTGTGACCTCATAGGACCCGGTTATTATAGTCATGGGCCTAATCCGATTAAGCCCATTGATCGTAGTTGGCTTCTAGCAAAGCAGTACGACCCCTAAAATTCCCGGATTGTAAATCTTCATTAATTGTCCTATTCCATTTTCGGTAATTGCACCTTTGATTAAAGGACACAATTCCTTCAATCTCCCACTTGTCCTTAAAACAAGTGTGCAATGTTAAATTCCTTTGTCTCTTAGTGTCTTATTTGATGATATGATGACATTCATATCTCTTATCAAATTGTTTCTTGAACTCCGAGTTTGAACTGTCAAATAACGGATGATTACATATAATCCATCCGAGCATGGCCATGCATTTTTCAGTTCTCGCTCTTCAAGTGGCTGAGACACCATTCCTGTCCAATGTATCACAGTATACATGAAGCAGGAGGACTTCTCCAGTCTTGCATGACTATAGCTCCCACTCAACTTTTGGCAATCCCAATCACTGCGTTTATAACTGCCTGTTACGGTCAGCGTTTAACAGCGTCAAAGACATACCAATCATCAAGAGAAACCATATCATACTCATGTCTGAGGAATCTACCAATCATGGTATAACTTAAAGATACTTCAAGTCTTTTATGAAAACCTTTAAGGTAGGTCAGTCCCATACGTATCATCCATACATATCTATGTAATCGACTAGACATCTCAATGTCCCTATAGCCCATGAAACGTGGCGCTATCAGTCAACTTACAATGTGGTCTTTAATAGTGGTCATTTATGTCCAAGTTAATGACTAAGACCATGGACCTTAAGTAACTCACGATTTCAGTTCACTTAATGGGGTTTCATTCACCACAACACTTATGATGAGCCCATTTGCGAATCATGAATTATTTGGACATTTTATTCAATTCCAAGCAAAATCAAATAAGAATGAATAATCATATAATCAAGCATAAATTGTGTCTAACATCCATAAAACAAAGTTCATAATGTAAGACAATACAATCTCAAAGCCATTCTCGAATGTCCTTGAGGCCTTTAGCCCTAGTGTGACTTTCATGCTTGGGCCTAGGCATAGGCTTGGTCAACGGATCTGCAAAGTTGTCATCTGTGTGCACCTTGCACATCCTCACATATCCACTATCAACATAGTGTCTCATCATGTGGTTACTTTCGTAGAACATGTTTGGATTTGGAACTCTTCTATTTGACAGCTCCTTCATTCAGAATGAAGACATATCCAGACTAAGATTCAAAATCATCTATGTCTGTCTAAAAATTTGCATCAGTGTATCCTCGAATGACTAACTCATCATCACCCCCAAATACCAAGAAGTCATCCTCAGTTCTTCTCAAGTACTTTAGAATGTTCTTGGCTGTACACCAATGTGCCTCTCCGGGATTCGATTGGTATCTGCTACACATGCTCAGAGCAAATGCAACATCAGGGCGTGTACATATCATGGCATACATGATACATCCTATAGCTAAAGCATAAGGGACCTTGCTCATCTTCTCTAGCTCAGTAGGTGTCTTAGGACACTGCTTCTTGCTGAGGTATATGCCATGTTGCCTGGGTAGAAATCCTTTCTTGGACTCCTGCATTTTGAACCTGTCAAGAACCTTATCTATATAAGTTCCTTAACTTAGTCCAAACAGCCTCTTAGATCTATCTCTATAGATCTTGATACCTAATATGTACTCTGCTTCTCCTAAGTCCTTCATTGAAAAACATTTCTTCAGCCATCCCTTAACGGACTCTAGCATCGGAATGTCATTTCCAATGAGAAATATGTCATCCACATACAAGACTAGGAATACCACTTTGCTCCCACTGAACTTCTTGTAAACACAAGGTTCTTCTTCGCATCTGATGAAGTCAAACTCTTTGACAGCTTCATCAAATCGAATGTTCTAACTCCTGGATGCTTGCTTAAGTCCATAAATGGACCTCTTAAGCTTGCATACTTTCCTAGGGTCTGTTGGATCTTCAAAACCCTCTAATAAGACTAGGAATACCACTTTGCTCCCACTGATCTTGTTGTAAACACAAGGTTCTTCTTCGCATCTGATGAAGTCAAACTCTTTGACAACTTCATCAAATCGAATGTTCCAACTCATGGATGCTTGCTTAAGTCCATAAATGGACCTCTTAAGCTTGCATACTTTCCTAGGGTCTGTTGGATCTTCAAAACCCTCTGGTTGTGTCATGTACACATCCTCTTCCAAATATCCATTTAGAAAAGCGGTCTTGACATCCATTTGCCAAATCTCATAATCATAATAAGCGGCAATATCTAGGAGTATCCTAATAGACCTGATCATTACGACCGGTGAAAATGTCTCGTCATAGTCAGTACCATGAATCTGTTTAAAACCCTTGACAACTAGCCTTGCCTTGTAAACAGATACATTTCCATCTTTGTCTGTCTTGAGTTTAGAAACCCATTTGCATCCAATGGGTTTTACCCCATCTGGCAAATCTATCAAGTCCCAGACTTGATTTTCAGACATAGAATCCATTTCAGATCTCATGGCTCTAAGACATTTCTCGGAGTCTGGACCCGTCGATGCTTGCTCATAGGTGGCAGGTTCTCCGCTTTCTAAAAGCAGAACATCAAGGCTTGCAGTCAAGATGAAATCATCATATCGTCTTGGTTGTACCCTTGGCCTGTTTGATCTACGTGTGGGTTCAACAACTGGAGCAGTTTCCACAATTGTTTGTGGTACCTCATTTGAATCTGGTTCTTGAGGTATTGGTTCCGGTATCTGGACGACTCCAGATACTAGCGTCTCCTCGTCGACATCGTCCATGTCGACTTGTTGTTGGGTTTGTTGCTTATCTTGAACTTCTTCAAGATGAACATTTCTCCCACTTGGCTTCTTGGAAATAAACTCCTTTTCCAAAAAGACACTATCCCTTGCAACAAACACTTTGTGCTCAGTGGGATTGTAGAAGTAGTATCTCTTAGTTTCCTTAGGATACCCTACAAAGAAGCATTTATCTGATTTTAGGTGCAAGCTTATCTGATAGTAAACGCTTTACATAAACTTCGCATCGCCAGATCTTCAGGAAAGATAGACTTGGAACTCTTCCAGTCCATATCTCATATGGTGTCTTATCTATAGTCCTAGACGGAGTCCTGTTTAGTGTGAACCCAACTGTTGTTGGTGCATATCCCCAGAAAGATACTAGAAGGTTAGCAAAACTCATCATTGAGTGAACCATGTCTAACAAGGTTCTGTTTCTCCTCTCAGATACACCATTCAATTGTGGTGTACCCGGTGTGGTTAGTTGTGTTACGATCCCACAACTTCTCAGATGACGATCGAACTCTTGGCTCAGATATTCACCACCACGATCCGATCGAAGTGTCTTTATCTTCTTGCCAGTTTGAGTCTCTACTTCATTTTGAAACTCTTTGAACTTTTCAAAAGATTCAGATTTATGCGACATTAAATATATATACCCATATCTACTCATGTCGTCAGTAATTGTGATGAAGTATCGATATCCTCCTCTAGCTTCTGTGCTCATTGGACCACAAACATCTGTATGTATTAGGGCCAATAGCTCATTAGCTCTTTCACTTGACCCCGTGAAATGTGACCTTGTCATCTTGCCCATTAGGCATGACTCGCATGTCTCAAAAGATTCACAATCTATTGATTTGAGAATTCCATCTTTATGGAGTCTCTTCATGCGGTTCAAGCTAATGTGACCCAAGCGACAGTGCCATAGATAGGCTTCACTCAAATCATTCGATTTTTGCTTTTTAGTATTGATGTTATATAATTCTGTCTTGAGGTCCAACACAAAGAGTCCATTACTCTCAAGAGCCTTGGCATAGAAAATATCATTCTTAAAAATAGACAAACCTCTATCTTTAATGATAAATTCAAATCCCTCACGGAACAAAACTGAAATCGAAACAAGGTTCTTAGTAATTGAAGGAACGAAATAACAATTATTCAGTTCCAGAACTAAGCCTGAAGGTAAAGATAGATTGTAATTTCCTACAACTAATGCAACAACTCTTGCTCAATTTCCAACGCGTAGGTCTATCTCTCCCTTTTCCAACTATCTCCTACTTCTTAGTCCTTGCACATTCGAAATAATGTGAGCACCATATCCGGTATCTAATACCCAAGTAGTATCTTTGGTTGTTCAGACTTCAATAACATGAATACCTAAAGTGGAACTCACAGTTCCATTCTTTTCTTTCTTGTATCCTTTCCTTTTGACCTTAAGAACTTCTTTCTTATTGTCAATTTGGATATTGTGCTCAACTGTTTTGAGCATGTTAGGGAGTTCTTTCAAAGTTTTGTGTTGCTCAACATTTGAGTACAGGGTGAACTTCAAGTTATCGTTACTAGACATGATTGCTACAAAAAGAAGTAACATGCAAATAAGTTTATGCTTGACATACAAAAGCTTAAAATTTAAACATGCTTCAAAAATTAAGCAAATGCACATTTTATTCAAACAAGTTTGTCCCCAGTGAATAAAATGATTCCAAGATCCTATTTCAGATAAGACCTTAGCGTACTTTGGCACTGCCCTAAGTCTCATGTGATCTAGGTAAGTAACATTTACTAATTATAACTCTTTATAATTCTTGGTTGATGGCCCACATCCCATGTTAGACTCATCTCTATGCCTCAAGATCCAAAACTTTGTCTTTTGGTCTCTTATTGAGTATAACCATATCAAGGATCCACCCTCACTATCCCAAGGTCAAAGAATGACACCTCGCTTTGGCGAAACCCATCCAACGAATTCCAAGGGCCTCATGGGTTATGATATGGAAAGACAATACCTCAATATTCTTTTAGGGACTTAAGCATACAATGGTTGTCTATTTACTAGTGAACAAAATGCAATAATTAAATGTGATCCTAGTATGGCCCCTAAAAACCAAAATTAAAGATCTAATCTTCATGGCTCTTGTTACTCTTGGATCTCCATCCTTAATATCCTCCATGGATCTCCATCCTTGGTCTTCTTAGGATCTCTCTTCTTGTATTACATATTTTTCTAAATAATCTAATTGCTGATAATTAAATTACAAAAATACATAACGATACGCAGATCGTGTACAAGAAAACATAACGATGCGCAAATCGTATTTATCTATCCTAATGTGGGCCATACTAGTCACCTCAGGCAAGCAATAATATCAAGATATCATAAAACATGCATGCAATAATAATATCAAATATTAATCATTAATCTAATTAATAATAATGACCAATTTAACTAATTTAAATAAAACCATATTAAAATAAATAAATCATCTCATGACATAAATAATTTAATATCAAATTCTTAATTCAAATTAAAATCAATATATAGCATTAATCATAATTAATCATTAAAATACATTATTGGATAAGATATGCATAAACAAGATAAGATATCAAATATCCTTATCTTAATCAAGTGGGAATCTATCCTAACAACTTTTAGGAAATTATATAATTTAGATGATATCAAATATTATCCAATTAGGTAAAAAAGATCTTATTTTATAGTTTAGGAAATTATTCTAAAATACCAAATCTACCCATCCAGACCGAGTCGCGCCCGAGTCAAACCCGGACTGACCCGCTCCCACTGAACCGCGCAACCCCTTTCTGCGGACCCAGGCCGCGCCTGTGTTGGACCCGCGCGCGCCACTTCGCGACTGAGTCCAACCGCGGTCGAACCGCTGCGCTGAGTCGGGATGTGCACCCGACCCCAAGACGTGACCCGCGATCACGGCTACAGTAACCGCGACCGCGGTTACTGTTCACACCCAGTTTTTTTTTTTGTGTGTGTAACAATTCCATAATTTTTTTTTTGAAAAAACAAACAGAATTTGGGTAATTGATCCATCTTATGAAAATCAAATCTTCATCTAATGATTTAAAACATGCCAAAAAATCATATCTCTTGCATAATTAAATCACATGAATCAAGTATGGGTAGAATAATTTTACATGCATATTTGTTTATAAAGTTCTTCAACTTTACTAATCCAATCAATTAAAATCAGAATTTTAATCATGCAAATTAACCTATATATCAATTTACCACTTTAATTTGAATCAAGACATGCATCAAAATTAACTCTTTAATTTTTGATCCTATTAATTTATGCAAGAGGCTCTGATATCACTATAGGGTTTTAGATGCGTATAAGCGGAATTGCAGGAAACTATTTCCTTACATCTAACAAGGATCTCATGCATGAATTGATACGGATCAATTAGGAGTTAGAGTTACATACCGTTTGATGCGAGTCTGAAACGTTCCTGTAGGATTTCAGCGGAGATCGAAAGCCCCAAGTGTGACTTCTCTAATTGGTCCACACGAGTTTGGAATCTGGATCGCCTTTGATCTCGTCTGCTAGAACGACGAACGAAGGAAAACAAACGAAGGCGCGCTTAGCTTCAATTGGAGTGGTACGGCCGTGCACTTGTGAACTCTTTCACATGTCTATCCGTCCGTCTGTCCTTGGACGAGGATTAACATGTTCACTTTATTTGTTTCCATAAACAATTAATTATATAAGATACTATCTTATCATAATTAATGGATATAATATCATTATATTATTTCCATATATCTTCTAACAAGATACATCCTTATCAAGTAATTATTAATGGTAACTTTTATCCATTAATAATAAAAGCCTATCTCCCAATTAAAGCCAATGGGCCGAAATCCATGTCCCACATGGGCTTCCGGTTCGATTTGATCCAGCCCAATAACTCTATGTGTGTGACCTCATAGGACCCGGTTATTATAGTCATGGGCCTAACCCGATTAAGCCCATTGATCGTAGTTGGCTTCTAGCAAAGCAGTACGACCCCTAAAATTCCCGGATTGTAAATCTTCATTAATTGTCCTATTCCATGTTCGGTAATTGCACCTTTGATTAAATGACATAATTCCTTCACCATTAACTCTAGCCTCCTACCTAGGTAGCTTGTGCCGTATGAAACCTAGCATTTCCCCTCAATGATCCGCCCGTTTGATGTATATTCTATGATTCCAAGATCCAACTTCTAATGAAACAAATACAAGAGAATTAAGATAAGAAACATGTCAGTACTCAGAACTGGCAATGTCTTATGTTTGGGACAATAAAATAACATGGCAGAAAATCCAGTTGTAGCTGGAGTTGGGGTGTGAAAGCCTCCATGATTAGCACTTTAACAATGGATTTGTCCTTGTAAGAAGACGACAAAGCCCGCCATCGATTCATGCCAAGAATAAAAATAAAAATAAAATCTCCATTGCCATGGCTTTGAAATTTTCTTAGGGGATGATCAATGGCTGTCGGTAAAACCCTCTCTTCATGGCCCTACTCCAATCCCTTTACATCTCCTTCTACCTTTTAGGCTCTTGTTACATCACATCCTATATACTTCTTTAGCATTTCATAACCATAGGCTGTTTTTTTTATTATTATTATTATGTTAGATGTGAAAGACCCAAGTTGTTCACTGGCCCCAAGCTTAGCTGCATTTTTAAAACAAATTCTGAGAATTAAAAAAAAAACTTGAAACAATTTTTCGATGGAGGTAGGTGTGTTGCTAAAGATTTGCATACGAAATCCGATTGCTATGCCTTGTTATATCATCATATAGAAAGATGCAAAATCAACCAACTGATCGATCATACACGTCTAGCTAGATCCTTGAGCTACCAAGATCAAGAGTACGTAATGTCTAAACTAAATACAGAATATATGAATTAAGTGCATGAGAAAGACCTGTCAAAGAAAAACCTAGCTTGATAAATCATTGATATGTTTTTGAGACAATTCAGCCATCTGCCATCTGACACGTCAATGTCGATCTATCCTCTCTCTGGTACAGGTCGTCGACCTCTCCCTTTCAGTCAAAATTAACACTCGTGCATGAGCATAATACACTCTAAATCAAGATCATTTTTTTTTGTAGTTTTGGCATTACGTATTTGTTTTTTTGAATCTTATAATGCATTCTGCAACCTAGTATTATGATGGTATGTATATATGCACACATTATTGATCTCAACATGCTAAATTGATTGACACTGATTTAAACATTCTCATTATTTTCTGGAATCTTAGTTCCTAGTACCCAACTTAATCTTGAATGATTGCTTTGTTGTATATCAGTAATTATAACAACAGTACGTACTACTGTATCATATATTGTATATATTCATCAGATGAACTTAGTAGGTAAGTGAAACAATTTCAAATAAAAGGAGTGTAAAAGTTGAAGTAAAATCGGCATGCTACAAATTTGAGAGCTACAAGAAACTCTCACCACATAAAGTAGGTGAAAAGATTAAGAAGTTGGTTATTGAAATTGGGAAGAAAATGTACGTAATTTGCCCATATGGGAGATGTGTATAGTGGTTGGTAGTAGTGGGGATAAAATCCTCTTTACATGAACAAATTTCTTGACACCCTAATCCTTATTCATCAATGGTCATAATTGCTCCATGGAAAACCAAAAAGATATCCAGATCATGCATATCCCTTCAGTTTACTGTACTCACCAATGTACCTAATTTCCTTATATGACAGATTCACTCCTTTTTCACTTTTTATGCCATTGTACGTAGTTATATCATGCATATCCCTTCAGTTTACTGCGTTTAATTAAACTTATATCTAGGTCATATATTTTAATTCCATCTTGTGAAGAATCTGATACAGCTAGCAATCAATTACAAATTTAAAAGTCTTGAGTAAATAGATTTGTGAATGCTAAAAAGTTAGGATGTTCTATCTATAAACTAACTAGCTTGATCACAACGTACTACAACATCATCACTCCCTTTTTTCCAAAGCTTTATTCAAAATGTATACATGTATATATATAGAAACTAGCTAGAGGCAGCAACTACGTACATAGCTACAGCTATAGAAAGCACAAGGCACACATGACACACGCATATGTATACGTATATGGTTGGAGACTTAGTACTGAAACCCGCACATCATAACGGGAAGTGGCACATTGGGTCCAGAGATGTGGGTGAAGAGGAGTGTTTGGTAAAGCTCCAGAACTGATCATCAATGGCCTCGCTTTCGAATAAGCGAGTAGACTGAGAGCGTAGAAGATCCTGAAAAGTAGTATCAGCAGCAGGAACACACAAAGGCATGGCGTCATGATCGTTGAAGCATGAGAAGTGCTTGGTTGACTCTGTCGCCTGCCCATTCAGCTGATAAGCCACTAGTCTGTCAAGCTCAACCCAGCTCACAGCTGAAGCTGGGTGCTCTGGACTCACCATATATATAGAGTTATTGCAATCTTGATGGAGTGGATGATCAAGAGGATTGGTTGGACTGTCAAGCTGAGGGAGGTGCAAGAATCCATCTTTGTTGCTTACACTTGGATTGCTTTTCTCCTTGGTGTTTGCCAGCATTGGATCCAGATCACGGGTCTTCTTGGAGCTCATGCTCATGTGGGTGTCCATAGAGGTAGCCGAGTTTCGGTTGTCAAGAGCTTTCACAAAGGTTTTCTTCCTGAACACGCGGCATATTACCCAGCCCTCCTCTGCTCCACTAGCTTCATCTCCACTTAGATTATTCGCCTATAATTCCATTAGTGATCATCAATTAATCAGCTTGTGGACATGACACTGTTAGGATTCGAACGCAGTAATGAGAGAAAACGAAACAAAGAACACGAGAATTGTTAACCCAGTTCATCACGAAAAGGCGACTACAGTCCATCAGGCTCCATGACCCAACATTCACAACTATTTTCTTAGGGTAAAAATGTATATATTGAGAGAAACATAGAGTATGAATCCAAATCTACAAGAAATCAACTACACTATTGTATCATATATAAATATCTTGAAAAGCTAGTATCAAGGTCTCAAGATGCATGAGGTAGAATATATATAAGAGTACGTCTTATATACATACATGAAGGTGATGGGTGATATGATGAAGCCTGTACTCATGCATGATCCAGTCAGATTTGTCGCCATGGGGAGCTCGGCCCATGTAGAAGACGAGCGTCTTCCTCATCCCGATGCGCGTGGAGCCGCCACATATGACCTTATCACGCCCGGTTGCCTTCCAGAACCCGGCTCTGGTGGCCCGGTTCGTTCTCGTCCCAGTCGGGTATTTCTTGTCTTTGTGGCTGAAGAAGTACCAGTCGTTTTGTGGGGCTGATCCTATCCTGCATTTCTCTTCATCAACAAAACCAAATCACTACATCAACATGACCCAACACATGCACATTCATTAATAATATTATTCATATCCTAGTAATGAAACTCATATGTATGTATGAATATTGAGTGCGTACCTTGAATGTCCCAAGGCTCAAGCTTGTTAAGATCAATGTCTTGGATGACGTCGAGATCGATCTTCTGGCAAGCAACTTTCTTCTTCAAGTAGTACTGAAGAAGCTCCTCTTCGGTGGGGTGAAATCTGAAGCCTGGTGGCACTTGAGACTGCCCATTCACTGACAAATTCATGGCTTCTGATCTTCTCCTTGGACCTTAATTCAAGTGTTATTATGTCTAAGGAAAGTAGTGTGAAATGTGGCCATGGACATTGTTGGTGCTTGATACTTATATAAAGGGGATAAAGAGGAAGTAGTTAGTAGTAGTACTAGTGGTGGTTGCAGCCTGTAGTGGGGAATAGAAAGGTCTAATATTGCTAAAGGTGCATGAAAAGAGTTTGGTACCTTGGCTATTAAAACCCCCAAATTAAATCGAAAAGATTAACGTTGTGGGTCCAACTTTTCTTCTTTTACTATAGGCTATGGACAAACCCACCTACAAAATGTGACTCTTGTAGAGAAAAACGAAGAGCTAGCTAGTGTGTCTTACCCAAATCAAGCTAGGAAACCAGCCGATATGTTTTTATTCTTATGAACTTATGGGCACGTTAAGATACACATTTTGACATAGTGGTTTAAGGCTTTAAAAATATAAAAAGCTTCACATTCATTTTGAGGTATGAAGTTCAAGCCTCACAAACTATATATTTTATGAAATCATTTTAAACTATAATAATCTATTAATCTATATATTTATTTATCTACACATCTTATGTTTTTTGTTTGTATTTCTTTTGATATCACAATGACTTACTGATCAGCTCTACTTTGTAGTGCTTATCTAAGAGTTGTTACCGGTGTTTAGGGTGCCATTTGTAGGGATTTAGAGCACAACTGTGGAATATTAGTTAGAGAGATGAAGTGTGGATATGGTGGTTTGGAGGAGCTAATTGAAGACATCCAGAAGACGAGGAGAAAACCACCTGAGGAGACAAAGAAGAACAGAAGAAGAGCCACACAAACAGAGCCAAGAAGAGGATGCCGTGACCAACCGCGACCAAGGGCAAAGACAAGAGGCGGCCGCGGCGAGAGGCGAACATCGGAGCGAAATGTGTCACTGTCGCGACCGCGAAAATCTGGCCGCACCCGCGGAATATTCAGACCTGGGCAAAAGTCGAGAGCTCGAACCTATTTTCCGCGACCGCGGATTCTGATCCGCGACCGCGGAATCACACGGCAGGCGGCCCGCGAAGATTTCCGAAACTTTCTTTCTTTTTACATTTTCCGATTTTTATTCTTTTATATTTCGATACTTTAGTTTTATTTCCTTTTAGATGAGGTTTGTGATCTTGGGCTTTAGGTTAAGTCTATTTAACCTAAATTCCATAGCCTCCATTCATTCATCTTGGTATCATCGACATTCGCTATTACGTACTATTTTCCATTTCAGTATTATTTTCTTTCGAAGACTATGAGGAGCTAAGCACCTTTGCTTAGTCCGACAATTGAAGCTTTTCGTATGATTTGATTGTGAGGTTACAACTCTATTCCCTGTTCCTTTGGATTATATCTTTTCTCTTGAGCATATTCCTATTGATTATTATTGATTTGACTGGATTGATCACCTAGTTGATATTAGTAATTGTCTATTGCTAGGGTTTGGATATTTTGGGTTGAGATTCCTTATCCGTTGTAGCATCCATGATATTCTAGGACTGGTAGGACTAGTTTATTATGAAAGAGATTTGATTATATGTTAAATACTGCAGGTCGTGGTGTTGCATGTATCCTGGTTAGTTCATATGCTTCTTGCTGCTATTGAATTAAATCTTGAAGGTTGGTAGGGATTGTTTAATAGTTAGGGTTGCCTGGACTGGTAGGACTGGTAACTAATTCAGAATAGGGACATGAATAATCAAAGGAAGGAATAGAGATAACCTATGACCAATCAATCATATGAAAAGTGGATATTTGTTTGGCTAAGTGTTTTTCCCTAAATTGATTACAAACTCTTTGCTTTTATTTCCCTTGTTTGCTTTGTTTACAACCAATCAACCTCAAAACCCCCCTTTGTTACCATTGCATACGAACTTACATAAAGATTGACAACTCCTCCCTGTGGGATCGACCCTGCTTACCCAGACTACTAGTTTAGGTTTGTTAGGATTTATTTTGACCAGGTTAACACGACTATAACCTGCCTGTCACTTACGTAATTCAATTAATATATAAGAAAGAAAAAGTAAATAAGATAATTTATGAAAAGAAAAATATATTTTCATTTGATGATTATACGAATAGTTTCGATACAAATAGGAATTATTAACATTAAAATATTTTCTGATTTTTCAAAACATTATAGAGAGGTAATATAAGAACATGTGTTTTTCGGATTATATATTCTACATAAATCATTGTGGCATCTATGAGAAATTTTCTGTGGTTAGGCTGCAATGAAAGTAAAAGAGCACCCATTGCTTGGAAATAAGTTTGCATGCCTAGAGAAGAAGGTGGACTAGGCATGAAGGAGGTGTTGTCTTGGAACAAAGCGTCAATGACAGAATTGATTTATGATTTGTTGAATGATGCACCTTCAATTTGGCGCACCTGGGGACATGCCAATCTTTTGAGAGGCAATTCGATCTGGCACTGGTACAAATAAGGCATTTTATCACATATTTTTTATCACAGTTGCGTAAACGACTGTGTTAAAAAATGTTTTAAAGTCTTTTATCTCGGACTGTCGGATATATGCGTGATAAAATATTTGAGAGGGAAAGGGTTAAAGTTATTATCACGGTTATTAACAACCGGGATAAATAGGCGTGATATTAGGAAAGGCGCGCATTCCCTGAAAAAAAAAAAGATAGAAATAAAAAAGATAGAAAAAGGGGTTAATTAAACCCGCAGCTTCTCGTCTTCCTTCCTTCATACTTGTTTGAACAGTTCCACCTGCTACTGCAACCCGCCCCCTGCAGCTGCAACCGCCCCTCCATTGAGTTCCTCTCCATCTTCCAAATTTTGCCGCCCTCCCCGCAGCCCTAGCCTCATCATCGTCGGCCACTCGGGCGCTACTGCAACCCGCCTTGGCCATAATTGCAGCGGTTGCCTTGTTTGCCGGAAATACCGTCGTTGCTCCGTCTTGTTCGTCTGAAAAGAAGGCCGCCGGTACTACACTGCTCCGTCTTCTTCGCAACTTAAAGGTATGTAACCTAACTTCAATTTACACGGCCTTGTAAACCCCCAATTGTTACCCTAATTTATATACGTTGAATCTGAAATTTGTTTGGCAATCACATTGATTTACTTCAGCGGTTGCCTTGTTCACCGGAAAACACCGCCACTGCTCCGTCTTGTTCGTCTGAAAAGAAGGCCGCCGGTACGGCACTGCTCGTTCTCTTCGCAACTTAAAGGTACGTAACCCTAACTTCAACTTACACAATTGTTACTCTAATTTATATAATGTTCGAACATCTTAACCTGATTCACTTATTCCTTGAATTTGTATGAATTGAGTAGAGATAAAAAGTTGAATATGAAACTTATGAATTTGTATGAACAAATTTCCTTGAATTTATATACTGTTCGGTACTGCATTGTTTGAATTTTAGTAGTTCTCTCCGTCGTGTTGAATCTGAATTTCACAAGTATCCCAATTTTCTATAATACTTGAGAATTACTAAGCAAGCATGCTTTCATCATCTATTACTAGTGCTTCCACATTCTGGAAATTGGATATTAGTTATCAAATGGCGGATATTGATTGTGTGGAAGTTGTTGAGGTGTGTTTTTGTACATTTTACATTGCTGTCAGTTATGTGCTATCAATTGTCAACAATGGTTAAAGGTAATCAATGTTTCTTGTTCTAAACTCTATGTTGAGATTGGGTTCCAGGTTAAAAATATTTCCCAACCTAATTAAACTCATCGTCTTCTCAAGAGAATATAGTAGCAAGCTATAATCCTACGGGATCTCATCCCAATACTTGGAAGGAGAATCATAATATATCTGTTTTACCAACTTATAAGTTACAACATCAGTATTTCTCTCTCGATCGTGTTCTGAAATTTGTTTGATGTTGTTGTATAAAGATAAAAAGTTGTCTTTTGACTTAAACATGGTTTGACAATCACATTGGTTTTGCATCGTATTTAAACAAAGGAAATTTAACTACAACTATGATATAACCTACAGTAATAATTCGGTATGTTGTTTTCTATCTTGTTGCAGCGTATTTAAACAAATGATGTTACAAGGCAGTTCTTACTTCTTCCTTGCTGCAGCTGACTTATATATTATGCTTAACTACTTTTACCTCTCTCTGATACAAGTATTTGGATGCTCCTCAGGAAATTGGGTTTGATTATCTTCGAGATAATCTTGCCAGTGATAGTAGACAACTTGCGATGAGATGATATGTACCAAGATGTTTAATGGATTTATGTTTTAGCTATGTTTTTTTCTATTACTTTTAGAGATAATTAATCTTGAAACAGGCCAAAACCTTTCCATTTTGCGATTATTGATGAAGTTGACTCTGTATTGATTGATGAAGGAAGGAATCCTTTACTCATTAGTGGTGAGGTAGGCCAACTTTATGTGGCTAAAGATATAAGAATTTACAAATTGGAAGTATATCTCTCAAATAAAACCTATAATTATACCATTGTCAGGCCAGTGAAGATGTTGAACGGTATCCAGTTGCAACCAAATTGGCCGAGTTGCTTGTACGGGAAATTGTGAGTTCAATGGCTCATTTTGCGATCTCTACTAGTCTATCGCTAATATAATGCCAGCTTCTTGTGACTATATATTTATGTTCCTTCCAGCATTATACAGTGGAGCTCAAGGGTAATTCAATGGAATTGACAGAGGATGGCATTGATCTGGCAGAGAGGGCTCTTGGAACACAAGACCTGTGGGATGAAAATGATCATTGGGACAGGTAACCCTTGGTATTTTGTAGAGAACAACCTTGATTAGATAGAATGAAGAAAGGCAAGGCCATTCAGATTTTTCTAAGGAACATGGCCATTTTAATAAATGCAATAAAAAATAATGTACTATTCTAGTCTAGAAGTCTAGAACAAAGCTCGACCATATATTGTTTTTCAGATTTTCCTTTTATAACTATATGGATTTCTCATGAAACTTCAAATCATTGCAGTTTCGTTATGAATGCTGTAAAGGCGAAGGAATTTTATCGGAAGGATGTCCAGTATATTGTCAGAAATGTTCTAGTGAAAGACATTGTCTAAAGTCAAAGTTGATGGGTTAGCCAGTCTTTTCCTGTCATGATTTAGCTAAATGTTGTATCACCTGTCTGTAGTTGTTGAAGTATGTTGATTTTCTATGTAGGCATTGTCTAAAGTCAAAGTTGGAGCATCGTCCTTGGCTATGCTTGCAAAAGCATCTTTGATGGGTTAGCTAGTCTTTTCCTCATTTGACACACCTTCTTCACTTATATGGGCATGTCACCTCCAATTTCAAAATGTTTTTCATTGGTCTTATTCATGCAGCTAAATATGTTGGTAAAAGTGAGGGTAAGAGCTGGACGTATCGGAAGGCAAAATCTGTTATTTCTGAGGCTCTTGAAATGAGTCAAACACATGACTCAGAGGAGCTACAAGTGCTTGCTAATGAGGAATCTGAAATGTATCCTCTTGGTCCTAGTATTGCTCTTACTTATAACTCAGTTTTGAAAGACTGTGAACTGCACTGCTCTAAAGAAGGGGCTGAAGTAAAAATGTTGGGAGGACTTCATGTGATAGGAACATCTTTGCACGAGCCTCGAAGAATAGATAATCAGGTAAGCCATATGTGGCATTTCTCCTACTTTTGGACAAAGTTATGGTTTTAGCAAATGCTTTCTGAAATTTGTAGAACTTGAGGTAAACTTTTTCACTTGTAAGTAGTCATATTGTGGGCTCAGTAATCAGTGTGCCTCATCCACTGCTAAAACAAGATAAAGAACTATAAAAGTTAATTTATGAACCAAATCTGATCTAAGCATTTGATATCCTCACGTCGGCTTAATTTAGGTAAACCTCCACATATGCACCTTCTTATACTGCATTTGATAGGATCCGTATTGTGGGTTTTGAGGCTCAACGAGAGTACTGCTATGAAGCCAATAATATGTCCACATACATATGCCTCATTTATATTGCATGTGCTTATGCTCTTGAATTTTTTCTGTATGATAGAAATTGTTATGAATGATGCACCACTTTTTCGCAGCTTCGTGGCAGAGCAGGTAGGCAAGGAGATCCTGGCTCAACAAGGTTTATGATCAGGTATTGTTGCCTTTTTGGCCTTACATTTGTATTTTTAAGACTGAACCAAAAGAACTTAATCTTGAAAGTTATTGACATCCATATGAATCAACATGTTTGAACTCTATGGAATCATGGGGAACAAGTAAGTTGCTATTGCTGCTTGGCAAATACATAATTTTCTTTTCGGTATTATGTAGTCATATAAAGTGCTGAGACCTTTATGCATATTACTTTATTTTTGAACAAGCTTCCTATTTTTTGAAGGATTGATTGACTATAAATGAAAATTTGAAGCTTTAGATAGAGGCCATGCGATCAATATTTCAATAATTTTGTTTGAACAACCAGATATTTCTATGGGATGGACTTGTATCAGCTACTTTGTTCGCCTTCTATCTAGTGGTTGGTTTGTATAACTGAAAAGTAAACATCCTGAATGCCTTTTTCATTGCTTGCATAGGTTTTTTATTTCAATTGTGAGCTTACTTGATCAGGAGCTTGGACTTTATTGAGTGTTTCTTAATGTTATGTGCAAATCAAAGTTATTCCATCAAACCTTTTGACAAGCTGTAAAATGCTGATTGCTTGGTAGAGCCTTTGACATTTGATTCTACCCCTGTTTGTCTTTCACTGGAACATTTATAAAGGAGAGAGCTCCAATTATGAAGATAAAAGTAAAAATACTATCTATTTTAGAATAACTTTTAGAAAGTAGCTTAATATTATTTTGTGAGGTGGATGATTTTCAGGTTTGATTCTTAAACCCCTCTTCGTGACTTCTGGTTTAAGGTTTCCCTAATTGAGAGCAATTTTCAAGAATGTTTAGATGATCTTTCAATTCTTCTTTGCCATTAACTCATGAATGGCACATATAGTATTATAAAATGTGAATTAGACTACTGGAATAGGATTACAATGGGCATTAACTAGCTGTAATTCAAGCACAGGGCCATTGTTATGTCTTTTTTTTTTTGAATTTTCCTACTGTCTGCAATAAGTAAATGTGTTGGCTCAGTGTTGGTGTATAACTTAAATGCTTACTTGGATTTATCTTCCATTTTTATAATTGCAGTGTCCTCGCCACATCAGCAAGGTTGATAATGGATACTATGTGTTGAGATTCATGTGGGAGAACGTTGATGTACGATACACGAATTCGATCCCGAAAGAGGTATTTTCCTTTGACTCAAATGATAGTGATTTCTTTTATAAATGCTATTATATTGTTTCTGAGTTTCAGAAACTGCATCCTTAAAATTTGCAGTACTACTCAAAAAAAGGACAAGTATACACAAGAAGAAATTGATCAAATTCGAGATTGATCAAATTCGAGTGGAGTGGTTGGAATTCTTTAGTGAAATTACTGACAATTAGGTAAAGTTAGTATCTTTTGATACCAAATATTGTATTTCAAATTTTCATGGGTTAATATTTCCTAACTTTTTCATGTAATTTGAACTAACATTTTATATTTTTCTAACTTTTTCAGGTTCTTAATTGCTAGGCAGCTAGAGGTTCAAGATTCATCAAATATCAGCTCTTATCTCAAGTATTAGTAGATACAGCCTTAATTAGCATCTTTAGATTACATAGATACATATTGATTCCTAGCAAATATAAATACAAATATGATTTTCATTGTTATTGATTATTCAACTTGAATTGAAGTCTTTGTTGTCTAAAAATTATGATGAAGTATATGAAATATATTTTTTGGCATATGAAATTGTGTTTGGTTGTGAGTTGTAAAGTACAGCGTATTGTATATGTGTTTGGTGAATGTGGATGAAAGAAATAGTAGCAGGGACAGGTCAATAGGCCAGATGTCAAATAAAGCATTCATGCGGTTTTCTAGTTTTTATCCCGGGTATTAATAACCGTGGTATATACTACCTACGAAACCTGATATTCGAATTTAGTTATCCCAGTTGTTTAGCTTTTTATCCCGGTTCAATGTTTGTGATATATAGATGAAAGCGCACGTGTGCTCTATTATATCGGTTAAGTGAACTTTTTATCACGGTTATAAACCGTGATAAAATTTTTGAAAGCGCACACGTGTATCTCTTATCCCGGATGGATGGAAGTTTTTATCATGGTTACGAACCGTGATAAAAGGTTGAAAGCGCGCTCATATGATCTTTTATCCCGGTTTTGTGGACTTTTTATCACGGTTCACAACCGTGATAAAAAGTCAAGAGCGCGCTTGGGAATATGTTATCTCGGTTGTGTGGACCTTTTATCACGGTTTTGAACCGTGATAAAAAGTTGTGATTTATCACGGTTGTGTCTTGTATTATTTTTTATTCTGAAAACAAATATCCTGGTTTAGAACCGTGATAAATCATGGTACGCAACCGTGATAAAAGGCTTTATTTGTACTAGTGTGGTCAGTGAGAAATATTACAACTTCGAGTACAGCTTGGACGTCCTTGCTCAGTGTTCGAGATGAAATTCTGCAAAAGCTTGACTCCAATGCAAACATTCCTGTTATCATGACAAATAGAGGTAAATTTGATTGTAAAGTAATCTATGAAGCACTTAGGAGTCATGGCCCCCCTCAAGCATGGAATCTCCACATGTGGGGAAAAATGATCACTCCTAGAATTTCCTTCATGAACTGGATGATTATTAAGAAGGGAGTGCAAACCAAAGACAAGCTTAAGTCTTTGGGTATCATTCAAGAAGACATTTGTGTGCTCTGCGGACTCCACACAGAAACTTGGGAGCATTTGTGGTTTGATTGTGCTTTTTCCAGGGAAGTCATGGAGAAGGTTTTACAGTGGGCTAAACTAGGAAGGAGGCATCATACCATTCTTGATTGGATTAGTTCTATGCAAAGATACAAAGGTAAGAGCAAATTCTCCTTTTGCCTATGGATTAGCTCTATGATTATGTTGAAGGGTTGCTTGGAACTGGAAAAATTGTTTGGGGTAGTAGGGGAACAATCCGGACGAGTTCTGTGGATCTGTGACGGATGAGTTCTATTGGTCTGTGACAGACTGACATTGTTGATCCGTCACGGACGGATCTTGCCAAGCCGTCACAGACGGCTCTTGTATGTGTGTTATTGTTACTCCCTCTAAAGTCTTGTTTTATCATGTTACAGATGAAAAACCAAACAAGATCTGCCCGTCACAGAAGGTGAAACGCTGTCCGTGAGGGACAAGAACAAGAAAAGGATCGTATAGTATATAGAAGGAGGCGATAGAAGAAATAAAAAAAAGCGACGAAGCATGACCGAGTACGGTCCATGACCCGACACAAAATCTTCAATTTTTTAGTACAACTTAATCAAAGATGAAGTTTTTATGAACATATAGTAGCAACTATTGAAATTACCTTATGAAAGTGTTTGTTTTTCCCAAAGAACAACTCAAACATATACATTCACAAGAAAGAACCATAAAATTCTTAACTTTTACTAACATGTAAAGTAAAAGCATAAAAAACATACCTCATTGTAATTGTAACTCCTTGAAACATCTTTTCCATCATTGAAGTTGGAAAAATCATCTTCATTTGCCATGGAAAAGAACACTTGAAAATGGAAGAGAATGGAAGATGTGTTGTGGGAGGGAAAGGGAAGAGTGATGGAGAGGTTTAGGGTTTAATTTTGGCCGTAATATTGATGAGATATGACAGAGTAGTTAATGTTGTTAGGTGGAGACAAGTAATATTCAATTTTCTGGTTGTTTACTTCGTCTGTGACAGACCATGTCCATCCGTCCGTGGTGGAGACAAGTAATATTCAATTTTCTAAAAGTTATTTAGGTTGTAATGTTTATCAAGAAAAATCCTTGAATTGTTATGTAGTTATAAAAATTATTATTTTCATTTATGTAAAATTTATGTACCATATATCAATTTTTTTACATTTGTGCTGTTTATACAATTAAAGGTAAAACTCCTATTAAAAATGAAGTTATCACCATCATTTGCAAGATCATCTGAAAAAAACTTATCAAAATCACAAGTTAAGATCAAAACTACCATATTTTATTAGACATTTTTTAATCTTATATTTGTTGATATATAAATTTATTTTTATCTATATTTTATCGGTTAGTGAGAGGATAAGAAGTATGTTTTTTTGTGAAAGAAAAAAAGGATAAGGAATCAAATTATCAACGTAAACTACCATCTATATTCCTTTTAAAATAGTTAAATTCATAATATAAAAGCATCTTGGCCAAACATTTTCTTTTCGTGATGCATCTACTATAAATTAATTTTTTAAACAATTCTTAAGTATTATATTTCTTGTAATATATTTTAGATTTATGAATACGAAGAAAAAATATTAGACAGGGAAAAAAATTGACCGAAAAACATAATTTGGCTTGTAAAAAATAATAATTCATTATCCAAAAAGTATTTTTTTAATATAAATATGTAACAAATTTACTATCTAAAGATTATTTTTTAAAATGAACAATTTTATACTCTTCACATGCATAACAAACTTGATAAAAGAAGAGATAAGACAACATCAATTTTTTAATAAAAAAACAAAAGGTATTTATAAACATAAATAAGGTAGTTTTGTAATCTTGTATTGTTTTAAACGATCAAAAGATATATTTTCACCAGAAAATCAGGAAAGGAAATTGTATAAGTGGATGAATAGTTGTATTATTATATGTAGTCCTTTCACACTTTTTTCATTTATGCTATTGAAATTTACGAATATTTAAATATTTGTTCACAATCAATATTAAAGAGGTTACAAAACTAATACACTATCAATTACAAACTTTCTTATACAAATAAATTATAATCATATACCAAAAATATGGACCCTCAAATAGATCGATAAAAGACACAAATGACCAACTTAACGAAATGTATGTTTACAATGAATAAAAAACCATAACATAAATCACAAAACCATGTAACAAATAAAAAGAGACTTATATTAAAAAGCATGAGTTGGTATAATTGCGTGACAAAAATATAACCCATATGTCCCGTACATAGCACGGACCTGACCTCTTAGTTAAAAAAAAAAATTAAGCCTAGAAAGATAATTATTGATGCGGAGGGAATATTAATTTTGTTTTAGTTTCGATTTGTGATAATTTTTATCTCCATAGGCAGAGAACTGAAAAAGAAGGGGTACAACCCTCCATCTTAAGAACTGTGACAGGTGACCATAAAAATCTCATAGACAAGCACCTCTGAATTCCAATGGGATTCTTGAAAGCCCAAACTAACGTCCACTAGAGAAAAAAGTTTGAAGAAAACAAAAAGAAAATGTTATTAGAGGTCGGAGTCAGTGAAAATATTAAATGATTCTCCCAAGTTGCAAGTTTGTAACATTTTTATCCTGAGGAGGTTGGTTCACAAAAACCGTTATCCTATTTTCACGTAAAATTTACGTCTAACCATATGATAAATCGTTTCAACGGCTTGCTAGAGGTTTATATATAGAGAATATTTAAAATTAAAGGTGGTTGGCTGTAACATTTTGGTGAAATACTTTGATAGTGTGACAACTCCTATGTATGTAAAAGTCCAATTCTAGCTAAGCAGAAAACAACTGAAAATTGCAATGTCACAAGAAGGGCAAAAACTAGTTTAATATTAGGTCATTCAGATAGAGAGAGTACGTTGTGCAGTGAAATGGTTAACTCACATTCAATGTGAATGTGATAACCCTTTTTTCCTATATAATTATTGAGCTTGCTGCATTTAGATTATGATGAAAACCTAGTTAATTAGGTCCCATGGCTGTGAAATTAGTCAAGGAATTAAGATGTTTTCACCTTTTAATGCCATGATATACAAACGTCGGGTTGAAAAGACAATAGACCACAAGATTCAATATCTGTAAAATCACACTCTACTTTATGCTACTAGGAGTGCTCATGGAAAAAAAACTGTAATTGCATACGTCCAACGTGATCCATAGATTTATAGAAATCTCATCCATAGTATATATCTTTGAAAACCTCCAACTTGATTTGAAATTTTGGTTTAGTTTTCATTATTTAGCATTCATATATAAAGGTAAAAATGTATTTCCTATCATATGATTTTGTCTTTTAAGTATTTGTTATTTCTTATATTTATTAAAATAATTAATTGAACATTGTACTATATGTTAGTGTATTCGAATAGAATATTCAATGTACAAAGTTTATTTGTCATCATATCTAGAAAATCATATCTTATTGTTACGTATATCTTATTTAGGTTGTTGATAAAATTGGTACATTTCTCCTGTAAGTAGCAAATACTACTTTCAATAATATCTACCAATTTCTATTTTTTATATGGTATCAGCCTAATCGATCTATGACCATTGTCTCCACATGAAACCCTACGAAATCGAGCTCGTCCAACCATCTCTCATGGATGCTGAGTTCCATTCCCCACGAACCTTCCCTTCTGTTTATAGTTGTTCATTTGTCAAACGTGATCAAACTCACAAACACAAACAATCTACTATGGAAAATTCAAATACAAGACACCTTAGAGGGTTATGACATGTTTAAACTTCTCGATGGTTCCCATACCCCTCCGGAGGGAACCATTCTCAAAGAAACCACCACAATACCCAATCCAGCTCACCTTTTCCTGGAAACACCAAGTTTGGGTTTTGTAATGGAGCTATTCGCGGTACCCTATCCTCTTTTGGCTTCGCTTCTCACGCAAGCCACCACTACACAACAAGAGTGGGATCTCTTCAAGCAAACCTTTACTAAAGCATCCTATGGCCACATCAAGAAGGTTGAGGAAAAGCTCCTTTCTTCTAAGAAAGGCTTCCATCCATCTTGGATTACATGTAGTCCATTAAGATCTTCGTTGATCTTCTGGCATCTCTTGGCTCCCCTGTCAACTCTGAGGATCTCAAGACTATGTCCTTTGAGACTTGACGCTTCATACAAGCATGTTGTTGACGGTGTGAATGCTCATGACAAACCTTTCTCGTTTGAGAAACTTTGCGAGGAACTAATCAATCAAGAACTCTATGTCAAGATGGAGCCCAAAGCTACGTCCGAACCAACATATGATCTCAGCGCTCAGGCCAAGTCCGATCGGTCCAAGAATAAGAGTGTTGGATCTTCCACACAATGACAACAATCCCCTGCTACAACCCAAAAATTCTTGGCCATCCACACATAACCAACAAAACCGCAACCCACAAAACCCTAATATCGCACCTTCCCCCGACAAGCCTTTCCGTAGCCGATGCAAATGGTGCAAAACCGTTGGTCATGCTCTCCAACAATGTCTAGTCTTCCGCCAAACTCACCTTGACCAACAACTCCCCTCCTCTGCACGCTTTTCTGCTCCACCACACCAAGCTAAATCGGCCCAAATGATAACATCCATTTAGTACATATTTAGGACATGCATTTGTGTTATAGTTTAGGTCGTTTTATGCATTTTAGTTTGTATTTATAGCTAGTTGCATCGTTTTATTTGTTATGGATATCTACACGCAAAAATTGTCCATTTTAGGTACTTTGGTGGATTTTTGAGGATTTCTGTGGATGTTGTTGGTACCCTTGTTGTCATCTTGAGTCTAATGTGGTGAACAATAGAGAATTCGGGGAGGAATCAAGTTAATACCAGAGTTGCGCAAAAACACATAGGAGGTCGTGTAGTTGGTTCAAATTTCCTTCAAAGGGCCGTGCATTCTAACACACGACCGTGTAAGGCGGTGATTTCTCGTTGCATCGGCCATGCGCCTCACCGCACGGCCGTGCGTTTTTCCTTAAGATTACGGCTATGCGATTAGGTCGTGCGTTTTAACCACAGTCGTGCATATAACGCACGATCATGCGTGTTCACCTGTAGCATTATTGGTCGTGCGCGTGACCGTGCATTTTCCTCATGGTCAAGGCACGGGCCATGCGACTTACCTGGTTTAGTTTTATTTTTGGAAAAATTTGTAATACTTCGTTTTAGGTTTTGAGATGGATGTTTTCCCACTTTTTCTAATTCTCTAGACCTATTGTTTGCCTCATTTGAAGATTTTAACTTTGGAGATTGTCCCACTGGATTCAAGACTAAGTTTCCTTTTAGCTTTAATCTTGTTTATGATTTCCATCGTTAATATGAATTCTTTGATTGTTTATGCAATTATGTCTAGCTAATTCCATATTTCTAGGGTTGGGATGATCCCAACTATGTGTAGGTAGACTTGTTTGATATTTGCCTAAGTGGAACTCTCAAACTTTGTTGATTCATTCCTAGTGGGCTTAATGACATAGTAGCTTATGTGAATTGGATCCTATTAGGGTTCACTAGTACAAAAAATGCTATAGATAGCGAAAAAATTATAGCGGTTTTAAAAAACGCTATAAGAAGAGAATTCACATAGCGGTTTGTAAAAAAAATGCTATGAAAATATTATTTTAATTTTTTTGATTATGATTTTATTGTCTTAGCTGTTTTTAAAAAAAACCGTTATAAAAATGAAAAACAAGGATAGCGCTTTTTATTAAAAAGCGCTATAATATATTTTAAGAGCATTTTTTTCTTCTAAAAACCGCTATAAGTATTTGATTTAAAAAAAAAGGAAAAAATAGTTGGCTTGGCCTATCATCTACATTTATAGCGGTTTTTTTTCAAAAAACCTCTATAAATGTGTACTTAGAAAAAAAATCATATGCCAGTCGGCCCTATCATATTCATTCATCTGCAAAACATCAGCCCTTTCTCGAAGTCGCTCGCCTCCTCTCCAGCTCCGGCTCGTCGCGGTGGTCTCCCCGGCTTCTCCGGTGGTCTCTCCGGCCCGTCTCACTTCTCCTCGGCTGAACTTCTTCTCGAAGCAAAAACCAGCAGCTTCTTCTCGAAGTCGCTCGCCTCCTCTCGTTTCCGATAAGTACTTTGCGCCTTCGATCAATTGCTTTAGATTTGTGCAAGTCTTACTCAATCCTTGTGCAATTGTTGGTTTAGATCTACAGCAACGTCTGATTTGCTTTAGTTTTGGGAATTTCGATTTTTAGGGTTTCGTTAATTTGTTCACTGTTGGATGAATTTTAAGGGGCAGGGGCTAAGTTCAGGTTGATAGGGTTAGGATTCGAGAGTCATGTGAATGCTTATTACTATAGGGCAGGGGCCACTAGTACATAAATGGGGATTAACCGCACAATAATTGGAGTGGATTTTTAAAACCAAGGTAAAAAAGATATACGGACCACGGTTATACTTAAAAATGCAGTACACAGTGTGTTTTTTATAATTCAAACCACGGTTATTTAAAAGCGAGGTAAAATTTTAAACTCGGACCACGGTTAATTTTGAAGTGAGGTAAAATATTACCACGGACCACGGTTCTATAACTAGCGAGGTAAATATTTTTCAATTTCTAGGTTTAGGGCTTCTGCAGTGGCGCTGCCTCTCCTTCTGATCGATCCAAGTCCAGTGTTGCCTCCTTCCATGTCAATCGCCTTTACTCTCTATGGCCGCCGTGAAGTGATCCATGGCTTCCGACGACTCTCCCTCCGGCGACGACAAGCTCAAGAAGATCAAGGTCGAAATCGAAGTTGAAAAGGCGAAACCAACGGCAGATGAGGAAACAGATCACCATGGAACCGGATTTGTCAACTTGGACGATAATCTTCTATACGAAATCCTCAAGCACGTCGACGCTAGGTCTTTGGCCACGGCCGCGTGCGTAAGCAAGCTCTAGAATCGTACGGCATTGGACGAGCGTCTCTAGGAGCTGATTTGCACACACCACTACGCTCAGGTCGGCCGCAGTACGCATCAGTTCAGATCTGTCATTCTTGCTCTCGGCGGATTCCGGCGGCTCCACTCCCTTTACCTCTGGCCACTCTCTAAACCGCCGCCGTCATCTTCTTCGTCTTCGATTTTGATGCCGCGCCTGACGACGCCGTTCTCGATGAAACCGCCTCTGAAGAATAACACCGCGCGATGGGGGAAGGATGAGGTTCAGTTATCGCTCTCTCCTATCGATTCGTTATTCGAGAAGATGAATTTCTCGGTCAAGGACAAATAAGGCGGAAAAGGAGAAATCTACTACGGTAATGGTAATATTAACTAGATACAGAATTTCAATTTATGTCTGTCTATTTCGAGAATATGAATTTGCAGCTTATATTGAGTATGAATTTAAGTCCTAAATGTTGAATCTCTGATCCTCCTTCCATTCTCTTGCAAGGTGGAAAAGGTTGAGCTTCGTGAAAAGGAATGGATGTTTTCGTGTAAGTTTCGCATATATGTTTACTTAATATTACGGTGTTGTTTGGGGATTCTTATTGTGTTTGTACTAGAAAATAGATAATGTTTGCCAGGTCTTGCTTTTGTGACAGATAATGCATAATTTTCCTTTTCTAACTCAGTATTCATTTGATCTTGTTGCGGTAAAAACTCTATTATGTTGAGAACACTTATCCTCAGAACTACATATGCTTTTTGTAAAATTTGTCAGTACTCTTGGGGAAAGTTAGACACTCTAATGTATTGTTCAGAGATAAGTTTCTTGAAGTGGCTGATGAGTTGAACATTTATTGCAAGAAAAGAGGGTTGTTTCCAAGTTTAAATGGTATGTTTTGGGATGTTCACTTTTCAGCTAGGAGAACCTCAGATTCCTCTAAAGATAGGGAGAGCATGTCTGTTGACCTTGACAGGTTCAAGGCCATTGGAGTTGACACTCCTGGACTAGTTGCCTTGATTGGTATTGTCTTCTCCATCTACAATGTCTTATATATACATACACATACACGCGTGTACGCATCCATCTTCATGACTATGTTTTTAAGATCTACTCATGTTTCTCTGCTATACTTTGAAGGCTAGTTGATACAGGCTTGTTTGGTACCATAGCTTGAATCGGATTGGGATATGGAATGAGTTTGAATGATTTTAGGTTATTCTGTCTGACACCAATGTTCTTGGTGAAGGAGAACACAAAATCATATCTTACATACTTCTTCAAAGAAATGTGACATAACCTTGAGAATTGCTGATCATTAGTCAACATGATATAGTATGTAGTTTGCATTGTTTATATTGTTGTTATAGCAATACATGTGATTAGAGCTTGTATTCTGTTTATTAGGATTTTATCCGCTCTACAGAATGTGACATAACCTTGATCCAATTGAAAGTTTTTATCAGTTTGTAATAAGTGAAATTCATTCTTTGACTGTATGCCTAAATGGACAGCTGCAATAAGAACCAAAGTTCTCTGACCGATGTATATTTCTATTTGATTTATTCATATTAAGCAATCATGGGTTAGGAAGATTCCCCCGTGAACATATTGTTTGTATTGTCTTGTTTAATGTATAACGTTTAATTGTGTAAGATCATACATAGTAGTAATTTATTAGTTGTTTTAGCTGTGTCTTAGTACATATTGCATGTGAATCTGAGCAGAATTCCAGTTTGAGTTGTTGAACCTTGTTCAGGTATACAAGGATGAATAGGTAAAGATAGACAAATGGAGACAACAAGTATGGTAAAGAGCAAAGATTGTTACTTTACCGAGCCAATTTAAATTAAGAACTTTGAGTTGTTTCCTGTTGCTGCATAATATTTTATTTCCCCCTTATTTGGTGAGGTTTCTCAGTCCACAACTACAATGACATTTGTTATAAACCGTGAAACTAGTCATGTGAATAGGAGTGCAAGTCACGTGGAACTACAACTACTCTTACTTGTAGGTGTTTTCACTTTTGTCCCAATTATTGTAAATTGTGTGTTTGTGAATGATTTATATACAAACTTCGCTAATCGATTAGCTTTCTTCTGCACACTATTTTTGTATTGTATGAATAATTAAGCAAATTGGCCTTTTCAACATGCCATGGAACTATTAGCAATGAATGATTAGCTATGCATAACACGCATAGCTAATCATAATTTATTTATTTTTTAAAAAAGAAACTGGACAAAGGTTATTTTCCAGAACCGCTGTCCAGTTTCATTTTAAAAAAAAAAAACATAAGTGCACCATGATTCTCTAAAGAACCGCGGTCCGGCATTGTCTACCACGGTTCTGAAGAACCGCGGTCCGGCATTGTCTACCATGGTTGTGAAAAACCACGGTCCGGCATTGTCTACCACGGTTTTAAATAACCGCGGTCCGACTTATCACGGTTGACCAAAAACGTGGTCCGAGGGCCGGACCGCGCCGAGAACAACCACAGACGGACAACCGTGGTTCCGTGTCTTAAATAACCACGGTCCAGCCCTATGTTTTGTACTAGTGGGCTAAGTTCATGAATTTTAAGGGGCAGGGGCTAAGTTCATGCTGGGTTCTAATCAAAAGATAAATATATTTGTCATGTGAATGCTTATTACTACGGGGGTTGGATAACTTCATGTTGACAGGGTTAGGATTTGAGAGTTTTTCTTGTACAGATTAATGTGTATGCTTCAAAGATGAGCTGAGAAAAAGAGGTTAAAAATATAGTAAGCACTAACCAGTATAAAGAGAGTGTTGTGTTGGTGTAAAGATTATTGGCTGCTACTTGTGTCCTTCCAAGACATTGTAATAGTAGTGTATTCCTGCTAAATATGAACTGTGTGTGTATTTAAATGCATTATACTCCTCAAATGCATGTTTATGCTTGGCTGTCAATATCATTCAGCAACAAGTCATACTACATAGAATAGAATAAACCTTCATCTTTATTAATTGTGAATTAGAGGCTTGGCTGTCAATATACTGCTTGGCTGTTAGTTTGAATGCAACAGAGTGCATATAACTTATGGTAAGGGACTATAATTTTTGCTGTGTATATGTGCAATGGTGCGTTAAGTCATATCACATAACATGAGATTGGGATTAGGGTTAATCCATACTCCTTTGCCACGTAGGGAAGTTTTATTAACTTATTGAAGATCAAGATTTATGAATCTGATTAGAGATTATAATACTCAAAGCTACGAGTTCAAATTCTGTTTTGCTATTTTTTGTCAAATGAATGCCAGCAAGATGATCAATAAATTGACTTTTGGGTGGAAGATGAGACAACTTTGCAACTTTGAAGGGAAAAAAATTGTTATGTGCTTTAGGGTACACAATTATATGATCCAAAAGCTGGAGGCTGGAAAGACTTGGGAATGCTTGACGTTTTGCAGGTGAAACAGTTACTTAGATACAATATTTATTTAGAATGATAAGGCTACTTTATGCAGTAAAAAGATGATGGTTCTCTTTCAGATTTTTGGACGTGCAGGAAGACCTCAATTTGACAAGAGTGGTGAAGGCATAATTATTACAACGCATGACAAATTGGCTTATTACTTGAGGTTGTTGACGAGCCAACTCCCCATTGAAAGTCAGGTACACTCATATAGTTGATGAGGTTTATCAAGCATATTGGTTTATGTCATTGAATCTGTTTTTTTTGCTCTCCGTGTTCAAACATGATTGGTTATTGTGGATTTCCTTACAACATTTCCAAACCCTTCTCAGCCATTTTCCATTTGTTGAGTGCTCTTCCTCACTACATCTCCATATGTTCTATTCTCTGCCAGACTGCCACTAATGCTTCTCTTTCATATACGTTTCAATGTTCGCTAGCTTTTTTATTCCATTTCCATATTTGGTGCTATTCAGTAGGATTCAGCACCACCCCTGATGTTTTCCTAAAAGAAAAACCCACATTTGGATTCCTTGAAATTAAATATCATGTATAAAAAATGGAGTTCCAACCCAATTCTCCATTTTAATTTCCAACTCGAATTTGATGGTTAAGCAGTGTACCCTAGCTGAATAGTTTCAGTGTTTCACTTCTTAAAATTTTACCAAACTACTGGCATACTGTAACTTGGTGTTACTTCTCCATCACTACTAAATTTACCTGTGTGCATTGGCTTTTCTGCAGTTCATTAGCTCATTGAAAGATAATTTGAACGCTGAGGTTGCTCTGGGTACCGTCACGAATGTGAAGGAGGCTTGTGCATGGCTGGGTTACACCTATCTTTTTATAAGGATGAAGAAAAACCCACTGGCCTATGGGATAGGGTGGGATGAGGTACAGCCTTGTCCACTGCAATTGACTAACAATTTCTTTATGACCCCTCGAGGATAGTTTATGTGTGATGTAGTGACGAATTTCCCAAAGGGGATTTTATTTTACTATGAATTGCTCGTATAAGTTTCTTATTCTGGAAAGCACTTAGCACTCTTTTTATGTGTATTGAGATTCTTGATGTAGTGAAGAATTTCCCAAAGGGGATTTTTACGTGTATTGACAAATTGGCTTTATTTTGTGCATGAATTCACAACTTTTGGTTATGGAAATGGGGTTAATTTATGTATTGCATACTGAATATGGCTCATTTGATGAAATATTGGCTGTAGAAATATAGCAGGGAAAACAGGAGTTGCTCGAATAGGGAAATATATCAAAAACAAACAAAAAATAATATAGCGGTTTTTTCCCCAAACCGCAATAAAAAATAATCAGAATTTTAGTTGTACAAAAACACATTCATAGCGCTTTTTTAGAAAAAAAGCGTTATGTAAACGTCATATTTAAATAAAATAAAAAATAGAATAAACATAGCGCTTTTTCTAAAAAACCGCTATGCGTGTGCTTTTTTATAGCGCTTTCACAAAAAGCACTATAAATATATAATACCACAGTTCTATAGACAGCGCTCGTAAAACCGCTATCCTCTTCATAAAAAAAACGCTATGCCAAGGCATTTCTGTACTAGTGGTTTGAGACCGAGAGGTGATAACGTTAATAGGTAGGCATATAGGGTTTGAGACCGAGATGTAATAACTTTTATTGGATATCTAGGATTGGACCTGAGATTTTACTATTGCGAGAGCATCTTAATTTCTCTTGTGGATTAATAACTATCATAGAAACCCTAATATTAGATTGGATTTAGCAAGTCACGAGAGTGGATGCTAGTTCAGTTTGACCTTAGATTCTAAGTGCCCAAAGGGTCTAGATCTTGATTAGCAAGTCGGGAGAGTGGATGTTAACTGAATCTAGGCAAATTTACTATCATCCGAGAGGAATTAGTAATTACCTAAGATAGTTACCTTTAACAAAGACATGTTTAATTCAGACATTTATCTAGTTAAGTCTACTGAAGCATTGTTGTGGGGATCCCTTGCCTTAGAAGCTTTCCTCCATTGATTACAATCATATTTTGCATTTGTTTCTTAATTTTTTGGTTACTAGTTCAACGAATTGCCCTCCTTGTGGCTTAGCTTACCAGTCAAAGCTACAATCTATACTACATAGTTCTTTTGGGAACGATACTTGAAAAGCTATAACTGATCCCATATGCTTGTGGGCAGGTTTTTGTCCTATAAACTTATTGGTGCCGTTGCTGGGGACTATTTCTAGTGTCAGTTGTTTCCTACAACTGGTTCTACTAAGTCTTTGTTTTATTTTTGATCTTGTTTATTGTTGCTTTGCTTTCAGGTTTGTTTTCTTCAGATGCGAAGAGTCATGAGCGCTGGTAATCTCAAAGACTATGATCCTGAACCTGAGCGTACTTTTCGCTTAAGAAGAAGACAACAACGTGAAGCCAGAGAAAAGGCAATGGCTGACGGCATAGATGAGAATAATCCTAATCAACGAATCCGGCTTGCACACATGATGCTTGGTAATTATGTGATGCCAAATCACCTTGGTCCTATTTTTGGTGTTGCACCCTAAATGGAGTCTGTTGCATGTTTTCTACAATGTTGTTAATAGTTCTAACCGACTGATTCTTGATGCTTCAGCTGGAGGTAGAATTATGAGCATGGAGGTTGATGATGCTTGGAACTTGATTGAGAGTACTACTCAACACTCTCATTATTGTAACACCCCAAAATACCCTTTGGAAATATTACCGCCAGTGACCTCAGATTACACATCTAGGGTCACCCAAGGCTTAATCAATTTATAACAAACTGTATAATAACATAAACTTTATTAAATGACATACAACTGCCCAAATAATTATATTTTATTACAAATGTTGAAATTACAAATCGATAACAAACCTTATAAGCACAAATATTTATTATAGCGGAAGTCTTTGAAATAAAATGACTCAACGGGTCTTGACCTTGCGATCTCACGCATAGGATCTCAACCTTGGGAAAAACACAGAAAAACGCCAATTGCCTTCACGTCGGGTCCTTGCCTTTACTGATGCGGAAACTCATCTGATGTGCCATATGAGACGGATGACACCAGCCAACCATGCAAAGGAAATTAACTGGTTGGTTAGTCTAATGAAAGACTATGCAAGGGAATAAAAAAGTTCTAGTGATCGCAACCGTTTACTATAATTGTTCCTTGAATAATAACCGAAGGAACGATACATAAACCGGAACTTTCACGGAATGACTAGGATTTAGACATGCACTGAAAAGAAGACTCTAAAGGGATTGAGTCTTATGGGAAACGTATGACAAATATTTGGGAACGTTAAGTTTTCACACACAAGATTTAAAACACGACCTTGATTATTTGGGTCCACGACCAACCTCACCGCGTAATGCGAATCCAGACTGGAAATGGGACTTACTCTAACAAGAGTCCGGACGGTTTCCACGTTGTACTCCTCGCCCAAGGGTATATTAATTACGTGCATAACCGCACTTATCTTATTTAATTCCAAAACGTATATTCACGTTAAAGTTTTTTTAATATATATATATATCATCTCGATACGAGAGATATCTTGGGAACATTTCCCGAATGTTTGGCACCAGCTGTGTGCACCACCACCTATACTCGGATAGGGGTAGGTCATGGCCAGGAAAGTGTTAGGGCAAAATCATCCTAAGCACCAAGTTATATAGAAACGACTAGACCTCGCAAAGTACCTAGCGTTCCTACGAATACTCGTTCTAACTACGCATTTAAGTTCACACATAAAATCCACACCAATACCATCATGGTAATAACAGATGTAATAGCGTCGTTCTAGCAATATATACAACCTATTATAGTATCATATTTTAATCACATCATTTATAAAATCTGTTCCCAAACGAAAACAACACTTCACTCCATTTTAATTTACAATTAAGTAATTGATAATTAACGGAAATATGGAATGATAAACAAGAGCGAACCGTCATTTGCCTTAATCTCGCGAATTGACGAAAATGGTATCGGGATCTGGAACTGGAATCTGATTACAGATTCCTACGATAACAACGAAACAACGGCGAAACCCTAGGTTAGATTTGTTATGAACGAATAACGAGGGTAAACGAATACGATACGAATCAAAGAAAATAATCATGAGTCGTGACCGTGGCTGTCCAAGTCACGATCGCGCTTGCCAGGGCAAGCCGCGGTCGCGGTTTGGACTGCCGCGGTCGCGGAATTCTGGGCAGCTTCCGCGGTCACGGATTTCATCCCCGCGATCGTGGATGCTTTCTTCCGACGCGACTCTAAATCGCTTCGAGGCTCACCTACGACGAAGACGACGATGCGAGCAACCACTCCTCGGCTTCGAACAAGGCTCACCACCACTCCAAGCTTCCAAGGCACCACTGGCGACCACTAGGACTCCGGCGAGATTTCCGATGACACTCGAGAAATCCGGCGAGCTAGAAACGAGAGGGATGGACCTTGAGGGTGTGGATGAAGGATCCGAGGCCCCATCCTCCCTTTTATAGGCCATTGGGAGCTTAACGCCGAGAAGACGAAGCGTTCGGCATCCCCTCGGCGTAACGGCGGCATCCGAACCGGCGAAACGCGAGAGTTCTGGAGGAAGACGACGAACAGTTTCCGCGATCGCGGAGACTCTTCCGCGGTCGCGGAAATGCCACGAATGCACCCCTTGGTCTCAAGTCGCGGGTTTCGTTCAAAGCATGCTAAATTATTATTATTTTAGCACTAAAAAATATTCTAAGACCCGATAATACATTAAACGTATATTATAACGTTCAAAAAGATTATACAAGGATTCCGAATACGCCAAACTCGTCTTGCTTATGGAACGAGAGTTTGGAAAATTACCCATATATCCTTACTGAAATTGAGGGGTATTACATCACTACCCCCTTAAAAAGAGTTTCGATCCCGAAACTAGGCCGATAACAGCTCGGAAAAATGACCTTACTATAGGTTACCCAACCTTATAAGTTTAACCATGCCTAACCCATTTAACATTTTGTAAATTGGTTCAAGCATTTCTAAGTTAAAATTTCTAAGTTGGTTCAAATTATAGTTAACGCAAGGTTACCATAATTTAGACTCTTCACAACTTAAGGGAATTTGATGACTTTGTAAACCACCGAATATACATGTTACCATATTATCCTTATGGCAACCTGAGGGTTATTACATTACTACCCCCTTAAAAATAGTTTCGACCCCGAAACTAACATTTCTAAGGTAGAGGGACTGCTTTCACCATTAACCTCACTACCTGAACTTAGTATCCTTAATCATTTCATCCTTGTACTTGTTCCTAGGAAAACGATCTATTTCCTCAACCATACCACTATCTTGCATATCTTATCTCCATGTGCTACACTTGTAATAACTCGTGACTACATCTGCGAGTCATCATTACCTTAGGATAGTAGTCTCCAAAATCTTCGCAATAGACTTGCTATACCTTAAGCATGAGAACACACATTTCTCTTTCAACTTTTCTCTTTACAAACCTCTCTCAGAGTACTTACCTTGTCTCTCTTAAGTTGATATGCTTTAATAAATTTGGTCTTCGTAACCTATATCACCAAAGTCAAACTATTCATTCGATCATGACACCACTCAGTACATACATAAACTCACTTATACCCCAAGCTTGGTACCTCCAATTGTCATATTGGCTTATTCTTTACATATGCACCTCATCTATCTCATTGGTTACCTGAATTAAATTTGGCCCTTGTGCCATATCTTAACCCATAATCTTTATGCATATGATCCTTTAATTTTCCATAATTAATCACACCACATCCTATGTCTGTTTATCTCAACATGATTTAATAATCCATCCCACAAGATTATAAGCTCGTTTTTACCCAAACGTGTCATACAATCACCTTAATGGACGTAGGTCACTCTTTCCTCAAGTCCAGTTGATAACATCCATATACTTACTTTATGTCACACTACTGATCTTCAAAAATCATCACAAACTTTTACCGGTTGAGTTTGTTATTCACCCATAAATCCTTAAACAACCAGTTGTCCTCATACGATTATTATCCCAAATCAAGCACCCTTTTGCTTTACTGATATTTACTATTTACCCAAGATTAACTTAACGTATTCCATTATTCAATCTCTAACTTACACCTTTAAGGTTCCTCAATTTTATTTACTAAAAAATACCATATTGATGAACGATGCCGTGTCATCAAAATCAATCACTTTACGTCCTAATCCTTCAATGGGTATATAGGAGTAACATTTGTTACCTTATTCCTTAAACACACATAAGACAAATTCCCATGCTACATCCTTTAGTTCATCGGTATCCTCCGAATAACTAGTCCTTATTCCATATCTCATTAAATTCAAGTGATCTTTCTCCCAATACAATCGTTTCACAACTTAATTTTTCCAAAAGGTGCTATATCGTCGGCCTTATAGACGTCACACTTACTTAAAATCCATATATCAAACCTTGTAAATCTCTCGATATCACAACTCCATATTCCTTGAAGGTACAACTTACAAATTCAATTATTTGGCCTAATTAAATTTGGCCCTAATGCTCACTTCTAACTCAAAACCTTTAGTTTAATTTCCTCAAAACATGGTCGTGATAAATCAATTAGCACAATTGTGATCGTTCACTTTATTTCCCCTAACGTGACATCAGATCTCCCTAATAGACATAGATCACTTTCCATCCAATCCTTATATCGTTTCCCTTCAGAAAGCCTTATAACGAAACCTCAGATAAATCTTCCAAAATAATACTTATGACTTCACACCCTTAGCCTTTCCGAAAGCTTAAACTACTGGGCCCATAATGAGCACACTCACTTACAAACTCCATAACCTTAATCCTTGGGTTCTAAAGTTTTACTCAAGATCGTAATAGAGTACGGTCTTTTTAGAGAAGACGAATTCCTTATGAACTATCTCTCTTATACATTTATTCTCTTCTCAGCAATCTATCCACATAAATGCCTACAAAATGACCTCACAACTAGGCATTCTGGACTTCATATAGATCACTCTCATGTACTTTTACCAGAACAAATGTTCAGGGTACACATATGAGAAATAATTCTTAATCCCATAGAGCATTAACCACACACATTTGTTTCCTTCAAATTAAGGAATTTTGGTAAAACTCAACTTACATGATAACGCTCGTCAGCTCAACTGAGGGAGCAATTAATGTCATACCGATTTGACATTACTCCAAGAATAAAGCGAGATTCCTAAGAATGGATCTAGGAATTAAGTAATATAGTCGACCTTAGTGTTAACCACGTAGGGGACGAACACCTAGGCTTCATATGTTACCCCTCATTTATGAGTCCTGACAGCCCTTATCCACGCGTGACATATACTATTTTTGGCACTCACGGAGTCTTGTATGAATGAACAATTTGCAATAATAACGAATTTAGTAATTTCCGAAATAAGGAAACACTTCTTTATTATCCGAAACATTACATTAAAAACAACTGACAGAAAGTCGAACAGACAAATTACTAATTTATGGAGACTATCGATACAAGTCATTGCTCCATATTCTAAAAAAAAAACTCAACAAAAAATTAACTACTCGTCCCGGGTTTCATTCTCATTGGAGTGACGAATCACAAAGAGTCGTTGCCCCTGACCCGAAGACTCCATAGGCGCCTTGCCTTTAATATGAGCAATAGATTGCTCAGGAGCGGATACCTCTGGCTTTGGGTTCTATACATTGCCAACATTTGAGGCTTGATAAGACTGCGTTGGTCCTTGACCCTTCTGCCTACAGTATGTTTTCATGTGGCCTTCCATCCCACAATTGTAACATACCCTCTTCTCTTTCCTACACTCATTGCTCTTATGTCTAGGAGCCCCATAGTTGAAACACTAAACATAACCCCTATTATGACTTGAGCGTTGAGTAGAACCGGACTGGGTCACCTCGGTTCTAGGCCGATTAGATTTGGAGAATTTGGAAGGCGGAGCTGGACGCTTGAACCCACCACCCTGTTGCTGATTACCACCGTTGCTCCCCGATCTCTGTCCGTTATGCTTCATGGCTGACTCCTTCAAAGTCACTTCCAGCTTATAAGCGGCGTCCACATACTGCTCCAGAGTGGTACAACCATGACGTGCCATCAAGGGCTTGAGGTCTGATGCTTGCAAATCAAACCCCGCAAGTATACGGGTTCGATTGTAGTACCAAGGTGTCGAACACGGGGACTAAGTAGTACCAATTGCTATTCCAACTAGTAGACCAAGTAAAAAAGGCAAAGACGAAGAGTTTGTGATTGAATTATCAAGCTAACAAGTAACAGAAAGTTATCAATAAGAGAAACGACTTCTAAGGTTAGGATTCCCAATATGATGTTTCAGTAGATTTTAAATGATATCTGATTGGATTTCAAATTGAATGCCGTTTGAAGGACCGACTATCTAATGCCAACACTACCTCTTTTCAGACGACAAGTGTACGTACCTAGACTCGACTAGCAGTCACTCTCGCACAAAGCTAGTCTAGTCTAGATCCTTTACGTTCTTTAGAGATCAATAGATAAATAGAATCAACATTCGCTCTCGCGCTCCGCTGAATCTACTCACCAAAGATCTACTACAATAGTAGAAGTACCACAAGAGAAGTTAAATCGCTCTCGCGCAAATAATTCTCAAGTTCATTCCTAGGGATCTAAAATGAATCAACAATTGCAAACTCACTTTATCAAAACCCTATTATCATCATCTCCTCTCGGACTCAGATGCTAATAGGATTCCCAATTATAATCAAATTAGGGCATTAAGTAACCTAGGAACGAATCAAACTTCATTCAAATCTCCAATCAACCAAACATCATCATACAAACATACCTACTACATCATAGGGTTCACCCAACCTTAGAATTAGAGAATTAGCTAGACATAGAGAAGGGAGAAATCAAATCCATTGCAAAAATCAACATACCGAGTTGTCTTTCAATACGATTCAACTTCACACGAATCCAAAATAGAGAATTCTCCAAAGTCTTCCACTTAGGGTTTTCTTTTTTTGGGAGTGTTCTTCACAAAAATCGCATCCAAAAAAAACTCAATCCTCAAACCCCTCTGTCCCCCCTCTCAACAAAATAGCAGCTGTAGGCGTTTCAGCATAAGGGAAAAACGTTACGGACGTCGACTCGGTCAACAACTCGGTCGAGTTGTTGACCGAGTTGTCGTCTGTTTTTTTTCTTTCCTTCAGAACTTGACCCAGTTCGCTGACTCGGTCTACAACTCAGCCGAGTTGTGTACCGAGTTGTTGTCTGTTCCAACATGTGTTGCTGACTCGGTCAACAACTCGGTCGAGTTGTTGACCGAGTTGTTTTCTATTGCTCCCCTTCAGCATCACTAGCTCGGGCTCGATGACTCGGTCCACAACTCGGCCGAGTTATGGGCCGAGTTTTCCTTTGTCTTCACTAGCTCGACCGAGCTTCCATTTCGAACTCTCCTCGTTTGATCTTGGCACTTGTATTTCGACCTTGGCGCCATCCCTTCGAGTCGTCCACCCGAACATCTTCACTGGTAGCTCGATTTTCTTCAAAACGCCTCCAAACGATCCTGAAATCACAACAACACAAGAGTAGACTCCGAACACTACAAAATCTATGAAAACCAAATAAAACTAAAATAAAAAGAAGCAAAACAAACCTATTCAAGAGAAATAAACATGATCTAAACTAGCCTAAATGCATGCTATCAAATCCCCCAGGCTTGAACCTTGCTTGTCCCAAGCAAGCTCATGAAAATAAGACCACAGAATACGCAACAACTGTTTCTATCCAAAATACATATGAGCAATGACCATGAAGGTTCAAACAAACGACAAATTCCGTCCTAGCATGCTTCTCAATCAATGACAAAAGTACAATAAGTTCTTCCATTCTAGACCTCACCAGAATCAAAAACTAGTCACTCACACTCATGTGTTTAGGCATGTGTTTCACTCAATATCAAATCTCAACTTTGAATGCTAACTACCATAAGCTTGCAACAGTGTTCTTAATCTCCACCACTAAGGACCATGCACACAACAAAAATCATGAGGACTTTTCCAAGGTTGCAATGGGGCCAAGGTATAACATAGGGCATAGGAATATTTAGGCCATGAGGAGTTAAATCCGGGGAAAAGGGTCTTACCAAGGCAACTCCAAGCGAAAATAACCTTTAATTGAATTACAACCTTCAAACCCGTACAACTTTACCCTTACATATGACATGGTCTCCTTTCCTCAAGAACATAACTTCTTCTTTTTTTTTTTAGGAAGAAGTCAAAGAAGAAAAATGGAAAGGAGACACATTACAAATTTATACACATTTCACATATCTAACCACCATATATGTAACTTCCCCCAAGCTTGGCTAAAATCTACTATAGCAACAACAATTCAGCTATCCTAATCCCCGGATGGGAAGGGAGAACTTATAGGCTTGGTATGCTTTTGTGGAGTTTCCAAAGAATAGGCAATAAGGCACAACGGGCTTCAAGCAGGGGATACATGAATAGGGTGGCCAAGGATGAAAAAGGGTAAATAAAAACAATGCCTCAATCCTTTTAATGTCATGCACATAAGTCGTGAGCGTGGCCTCAAAGAAGATATTAATGCAAGTTCTAGAGTTAGCACACAAAGAGAGTTCACACACATGAAGAAAACGAGAGGACTTTTGCAAATGTAGTCCTAGAAAGGCCAACAATCTCACTAGGTCATTTTGTCTAGAATGTCGGTTCTAAAGTACCTTAGTCAAAGTCCACATGCTCAGGTCATTGCCATAGTTTTGATCAATCATATCAAGCTCATAATGCAATTGTAATATCAACAACCAAGGCATATTAGGAGGATTCATGGTACATGTATTGTTCTAAGAACCCACAAAGGATCAAGCAGGGCAAAAAAAATGCAAACAAACAAAAAAAAAAAGGAAAAAAAATTGCAACTAATCATGCAAACTATATGCAATGTACAAAAAATTGAAAATACTCCTCTTCCCCAAGCTTAAAACCTACATTTGCCCCCAATGTAGATAGTAAAAATTAAGGAAGAAAAAGTACTCACAATGAGACTACTCTTGTGGAAGTGGTGGAGGTCCGGGTTGCCAACCGGAAACGCGCCAGTCATCAAACTTCTCATTCAGTTGGTCCATGCGGGTATTCAAGCTTGAAAATTGGGCAGTCATATCCCGATGCATGGACTCAATCATAGCGTACAAGCGTGGATCATGGTTGTGCTGACCCTCAGCAGTCGGATCATACTCATCATCATCATCATCATCATCATCATCCTCAACATCCTCCTCCTCATCATCTTCATCTTCTCCTTCATCTCCCATGGGGTCGTTTAGTAGGGCGGGTGGACCAACCTTCAACTGGTCTTGAGATGGATCATAGGGAAGGGGATCGACTTTCCAATTTGCGCGTTGCTGGAGCGAGGTCCGCTCGGGGTTTGGGAGACGGAGTAGTCGCCCACCCGATGGAAGAGCCCAATACCAATTGTTGTGATAATGGTATAGCAACTTCATGTTGTTGAGCAACGCGAAGCCAATGGGCTGTGAGGGAGTACAATCACGGCGCCCGTCCAAATTGATGTTGAAATGCCGAGCCAGACGAGTCACCAACCCCCCTATAGCGATGTCCCCAGTTGCCTTGTTGCTCACCAAGCCTAGATGACCCAGCAGAAACCCAGCAGAATTTATTTCATGGCCATACAAGGCCACACAAATGATAATGACTTCTTTCTTGGCGGCACTTTTCTCGCCACCATCACCGCGGCAAAAAATGGTATGTGCCATGAAGCGATGAAAGATTCGAAGGGCTGGGTTGCTTATGCTGGATGCCTTTGTCCTAGAAGCATCATAGACCCCAGATCCAATCTGGTCCCAAAATGTTGCAGCGCGACAGAAATCAACTCTGCTCTCCCCCCGAGGAACCCATTCATCTTGGACGACAGGGAAACCGAATATAGCATTCACAGTCTCCAAATCTAGCCTCCTGTCTGTGTTCCCAAGTCGGAAAGTGCAGAGCCCCTCTGAGCATCTTTGGCCTCTCATGACCTGGGATTCAAAAGTGCTCAGGAATTCCAATGTGAGGCCCTTATACGTCGGCTCCTGAAAATGAAGGAATTCTGTCCAGCCCAAACGTCCAGCCAACCACTCAATATTGCCCCTGATACCCAAAACTTCTAGTAACTCAAAATCCAGAAATGGAGTGGGGATCAACTTCCTTTGCTTGAGCAGCTCGAAGTGGGTGATGTGCTTTTGCGATGTGAAGTTCATACCAAGGGACTCGGGAGAGTCCTCTCCAACACGAGGAGGAGCAGGAAGAGCCCTAGAGGAAGACGCAGACGCTTGTCTTTGTCGTTTGGGAGCCATGATCAAATCCTGTACCTACACACAAAAGACAAGCACTACCAAGGCAAGGTAAAACCACAAATATGTCGTCCCGGCTAGGACAACCAACAATAGTAGCACAAAGTTTACCAACAGAGCCCCCACAAGAAATTCAAATAAAGGTAGACAACGATTTTACACGTGGACAAAACGACAAATTCAACCCACGGTTCAATTTGACACGAAATTCCCGCGCATAAAATTTTGTCTATCAAAGTGAAGGCACAAATCAAGTAATCTAAGCAACAAATACCCTCAATGTAATCAATATTCATCCCCAATTCAAGTAATTTCATCAATTTAGCACAAAAACCCTAGAAATCAATTAAGCCAAAAGGGGAAAAATTGTACCAAATTAAATCTCCAACGGGTCTTCACAGGTGGTAGTGGTGGATCGGTGCTGCTGGTGAAGGCAACTCGTGGAAGGAAGAGCTGGCGGCGGGAGGTATCGGAGTGGGGACCAAAGGGTGGGAAGTGGTGGCGAATGTGGATCTGGCTAGTATTCGGAGAGCGAGCATCGGCGGTGTGGTGGAACGACAGAGGCGGCGGGCGAGCGGTTGAGAGGAGCGAAGCAGCGCATGTGAGGGAGAGAAACAGGGGGGCCGGTGGAAGGGCTGTAGGTGAGGGTTAAGGAGGCAGCGAATGAAAAGAAATGGGAAGGGAAAGAAAATATTACAGGTTAGAAGCTCGGTCGAGCTTCACACCCCTTTTTTTTTAATTATTATTAAACAGGTACGAAAACTCGGTCGAGAACTCGGCCGAGTTTTCGACTGGAAAGTTTTTTTTTTTGAAACACATAACGGAACTCGGTCCAGAACTCGACCAAGTTCTAGGACAAGTTCCTTTCTGTTGAAGCAACTCAAATTTTTTTTCCTTTTTTTTTTTTTTTTTGCAAAATATGTAAGGAAGAGAAAACTTACCTGATGGGTTGCCTCCCATCCAGCGCTTGGTTTAGGTCATTAGCTTGACCTTCCGTCATCTTCTAAATAATCGGATCGAGGAGGAGGACGGAAACTGACTCCTCAATCGGGCTACTGGTGATGTACCTCTTCAGCCTATGCCCATTTACCTTGAAGACATCTCCTTTGTCATTGCATATTTCAATGGCTCCATGAGGAAATACCTTCATCACCTTGAAAGGACCACTCCACCTTGATTTCAGCTTACCAGGAAAAAGCCGTAGTCTTGAGTTGAATAGCAAGACAAGATCACCTTCTTTGAATTCCTTTGGAAGTATGTGCTTGTCATGCCATCTTTTTGTCCTCTCTTTATAGATCTTGGCATTTTCATAGGCATCCAACCTCAACTCCTCAAGCTCTTGTAACTGAAGCATCCTCTTTTCTCCAGCTGCCTTCATATCAAAATTGAACAACTTAATTGCCCAATACGCTCTATGCTCAAGTTCCACCGGCAAATGACAAGACTTCCCATATATCAATCGGTAAGGTGTTGTGCCAATAGGAGTCTTGAATGCTGTCCTATAGGCCCAAAAAGCATCATCTAGCTTCATTGCCCAATCCTTCCGGGATCCGGACACAGTCTTCTCTAAGATGGCCTTGATCTCCCGGTTAGAGACCTCAACTTGTCCACTTGTTTGTGGATGATATGGGGTTGCTATCCGGTGAGTGACACCATATTTCCTCAACAAGCTCTCAAACTTCTTTTCAATGAAATGAGATCCACCGTCATTTATTACAACTCTTGGAGTCCCAAACCTTGGAAATATCACCTTATTAAAGAACTTGGACACCACTCTTGAGTCGTTTGTCGGTGAGGCGATGGCTTCCACCCACTTGGACACATAATCCACCGCCACAAGAATATACTTGTTAGAACAAGACGGAGGAAAAGGCCCCATGAAGTCAATTCCCCACACATCAAAAATTTCAACCTCTTGAATGTTGTTAAGAGGCATCTCATTCCTCCTAGAAATGTTGCCTGTACGCTGACACGCATCACAAGAAGCAATAAAACGATGCACATCCTTAAACATAGAAGGCCAATATAGAGATGAATCCAGGATCTTAGTGGTCGTCTTTGATGAACTTGCATGACCCCCACATGGTAGAGAATGACAATGAGTGATAACACTCTCTACCTCCACCTCAGGAATACATCTTCTAATAACCCCATCGGTACACCTCTTGAAAAGGAATGGCTCATCCCAAAAGTAATGTCTAACGTCTGATAGAAACTTCTTCTTTTGTTGAAAAGACATACCAATGGGCAACTCATTGCATACAAGATAGTTCACAAAGTCAGCATACCATGGCATTATAGATGATGAGAGTTGTAGGAGTTCTTCGGTTGCCCTGAAAAGGTGATCATCAGGAAAAGAGTCATCAATAGGAAGCTCATTGCTAGTACACCCCATCTGCTCTTGTCTCAACCGGGACAAGTGGTCAGCCACCATGTTCTCTGTTCCCTTTTTGTCCCTAATTTCCAAGTCAAATTCCCGAAGAAGCAGAATCCAGCGAATCAGCCTTGGCTTAGCATCTTTCTTACTCAACAGGTATCTCAGAGCAGCATGATCGGTATAGACAATGACTTTGGCTCCAACAAGGTAGAATCTGAACTTCTCAAAAGCAAATACAACAGCTAGCAGCTCCTTCTCTGTGGTAGCATAATTCACCTGAGCTTCATCCAAAGTTCTACTAGCATAGTAGATAGCATGAAGTTTCTTATCCTTCCTTTGCCCCAACACAACTCCCACAACATAATCGCTTGCATCACACATAACTTCAAATGGGAGGTTCCAATCAGGGGCTTGCATAATAGGTACCGAGATCAATGCATGCTTCAACCTGCTAAAAGACTCATGACACTCCTGGGAAAAAATGAACTCAACATCCTTCGAGAGCAGGTTAGTAAGCGGTTTGGCAATTTTAGAAAAATCTTTTATGAAGCGCCTATAAAAACCCGCATGCCCTAAGAAACTTCTTACCCCTTTTACCGAGGTAGGTGGTGGCATTCCCTCAATGACTTCTACCTTAGCGTTGTCAACTTCAATTCCATGGCTAGAAATCATATGACCAAGCACAATTCCTTCACTCATGAAGTGGCATTTCTCCCAATTAAGTACAAGGTTAGCTTCTTCACAACGCTTCAAAACTCTAGACAAGTTAGCTAGATAGGCATCAAAAGAAGTACCGTATACCAAAAAGTCATCCATAAACACTTCCATGACGTCTTCAATAAAATCAGAGAAAATTGCCATCATGCATCTTTGAAATGTGGCTGGAGCATTACATAACCCGAATGGCATTCTCCTATAAGCAAATGTGCCATAAGGACAAGTAAATGTAGTTTTCTCCTGGTCATCGGGGTGGATAGGGATTTGGAAAAATCCACTATAGCCATCCAAATAACAGAAGTGGGTATGCTTAGCCAACCTTTCAAGCATTTGGTCGATGAAGGGAAGAGGGAAGTGATCTTTTCGGGTTGCTTTATTGAGTTTCCTGTAGTCAATACACATTCTCCAACCCGTGACTGTTCTTGTAGGAATTAGCTCATTCTTTTCATTTTTCACCACAGTCATTCCTCCTTTTTTAGGTACAACATGCACAGGACTCACCCAAGGACTATCAGAAATAGAGTAAATAATGTCGGCATCTAACAATTTTAGTACTTCTTTTCTAACTACTTCTTTCATGTTCGGGTTAAGTCGTCTTTGATGCTCAATAGAAGGCTTATGGTCATCTTCTAGCAAGATTCTATGCATGCACAAAGAAGGATTTATCCCTTTCAAGTCATCAATGGTATATCCTATGGCCTTGCTATGCAACTTAAGTTCTCTCAACAATTTTGCAGTTTCCTCATCACTTAAATTTGCATTCACAATCACAGGATATGTAGAGTTAGGGCCTAGAAATTCATACCTCAATGAGGAAGGAAGAGGCTTCAATTCTACCATTGGGGCAGCAAGAGGCTCCTCTCCTTCACCTTGCACATCAACTTCTAATACATCAACCAAGGTCATTTCCATCTCATCAATGGATGTCTCAGGATGGCACAAAATTTCCTCAATGGGGTCTTTAGTGGCCACATACATCATCATTCCTTGAGTTTCCCTGTCTGTAAGATCTAACCTGCACAACTCATCTTCAAAGCTAGGTTGCTTGATAGCTTTAGTGAAATTAAATTCAATTTTCTCCCCCCCAATAGAAAAAGAAAGAACACCCTCTTTCACATCAATAAGAGTCCCAGTAGTAGCTAAGAAGGGTCTTCCTAATATTATGGGAACAGGAAAATCATCTTGCATATCAAGAACAATAAAATCAACAGGTACATTGAACTTACCAACCTGGATAGGAATGTCCTCAAGGATACCTGTAGGGGACACGGTAGATCTATCAACCATGAAGAGCGTCATATCCACAGGTTGAGGTTCACCTAGGTCCAGCTTCTTGCAAATGGATAGAGGAATCAAGCTCACGCTGGCTCCCAAGTCACACAAAGCATTGTAAGTGCAATTGCCAATCACAATAGGAACACAAAAGCTCCCTGGGTCTACAAGCTTAGGAGGCAACTTGTTTTGGACAAGGGCGCTGCAGTCTTGATTGAGGGACACCTGTTGGCAACCTTCTATTTTCCTCTTGTTTGACAAGATCTCCTTAAGGAACTTCACATAAGCAGGCATTTGTTGAAGAGCATATGTGAATGGAATGTTGATGTAGAGCTTCTTCAACACTTCAAGGAGTTTCCCAAATTGCTTCTCGGTTTGAGCTTTGGCCTTTCTTTGAGGAAATGGGAGAGGAGGCTTGAATGGAGGAGGTGGAATGTAGGGAGCTTCCTTCTCCTCCTCTCCATCATCTTGAAGTTTAGGTTCCTTGGGTTTAGGATCCTCCAACTCCTTTCCACTCCTTAGGGTCACAACATTCAACTGACCCCTTGGATTCACTTCAGGATGCCCAGGCAATTGACCACTTGGTCTTGGAACGTTAGCAGCTTGTTGAGCTAATTGTTGCTCTACAATTTTCAGATTCTTCCCTTGAGAACGCACCTCATCAGTCAAAGTTTTCATGGAGGTAGCAAGATTCTCAATAGCGGTCTCCCAAGCAGGCTTTTGTGAAGGCCGAGAAGCTTGGCCTTGGTATGGTGGAGCATTAGGTTGAAAACCATGAGGTGCTCTCTGTGGTGCTTGGTTATTAGCATAGGAGAAGTTAGGGTGATTCCTCCAACCAGGGTTATAGGTATTAGAGTAAGGATCATTCCTAGGGCCCCTGTTGAAGTTATTCATGTAATTCACCTCTTCCTCTTGTGGCTCGTCCCTAGAAGCAAACACTTGGCAAGATGATATAGTATGATCACCTTCCCCACAGAATTGACAAACCACACTTGAGACACCCTGAGAAGAACTTCCCTCTTTCTTAGGCTGAGACCCACTCATCTTCAATTTTAGCTGCTTAATCTCATAAGCCATGGCCTCCATTCTCGCTTGTTGGCTTATTTCATTGTCAACCTCATAAAGACCACCTGTTCTCTTAGAGCTTGGAATAGATCGAGCATCATTATAATAGTGAGTGTGTTGGGCCATATCCTCGATCTTCTCCCAAGCATCATCAACATACATCTTCATGATAGTGCCCCCAGACGAGGCGTCTATGAGCAACCTAGTAGTGTTGTCCACGACATTATAGAAGGTGTGAAGCAACACCCACTTGTCTTGCCCATGGTGAGGACATAACAACAATAGCTCTTTAAACCTCTCCCAACCTTCATAGAGTGATTCCCCATCCTTCATCTGAAATGAACTGATCTGATTTCTCATCTCTGCTGTCTTCTTCGGAGGGAAATACTTGGTTAGGAAGGCTTTAGCCAACTCATCCCATGTCGTGATAGTGCCTTGAGGCAGGGCCTTGAACCATGCTTTAGCCCTGTCTCTCAAAGAGAATGAGAAGGCGCGCAAATAAAGCGCGTCATTCGAGACATCATGAATCTTCACCGTATCCATAAGCTCCAGAAAAGTGTTGAGATGTTGGTGAGGATTCTCGGATGGAAGACCCCCAAACTGATTTTGCTGAACCATATACACCAGATGTGGGCCCTTGGTGACGAGGCAGCACATAGTCACCCAATGTCATCGGCGGTTGCGCATTCAACAATTGTTGTTCCTGTAATTGCAATTGCAGTTGTTCTAACTGTTGTTGCTGTTGTTCTACCAACAACCGCTGCTGTAAAATTACTTCCTCTCTCTCCATTTCTCGGGCCCTTGCTTCTCTTTGCTCTCTTCTTCTTCTGTGAAAAGCACGCTCGGGTTCAGGATCGTTGTGTAGTTCACCGGCGCTCAGGGCTCTTCGCATATGAGTGAGAACAAATCTGAGACAATAGACAAAAGGAGAAAGGTCAAAAAACAAAATAGGACTTAGTCTACCGGTTGCGTGAAACAACCAATACTAGCAATAGTCCCCGGCAACGGCGCCAAAAACTTGATGCTTGCAAATCAAACCCCGCAAGTATACGGGTTCGATTGTAGTACCAAGGTGTCGAACACGGGGACTAAGTAGTACCAATTGCTATTCCAACTAGTAGACCAAGTAAAAAAGGCAAAGACGGAGAGTTTGTGATTGAATTATCAAGCTAACAATTAACAGAAAGTTATCAATAAGAGAAACGACTTCTAAGGTTAGGATTCCCAATATGATGTTTCAGTAGATTTTAAATGATATCTGATTGGATTTCAAATTGAATGCCGTTTGAAGGACCGACTATCTAATGCCAACACTACCTCTTTTCAGACGACAAGTGTACGTACCTAGACTCGACTAGCAGTCACTCTCGCACAAAGCTAGTCTAGTCTAGATCCTTTACGTTCTTTAGAGATCAATAGATAAATAGAATCAACATTCGCTCTCGCGCTCCGCTGAATCTACTCACCAAAGATCTACTACGATAGTAGAAGTACCACAAGAGAAGTTAAATCGCTCTCGCGCAAATAATTCTCAAGTTCATTCCTAGGGATCTAAAATGAATCAACAATTGCAAACTCACTTTATCAAAACCCTATTATCATCATCTCCTCTCGGACTCAGATGCTAATAGGATTCCCAATTATAATCAAATTAGGGCATTAAGCAACCTAGGAACGAATCAAACTTCATTCAAATCTCCAATCAACCAAACATCATCATACAAACATACCTACTACATCATAGGGTTCACCCAACCTTAGAATTAGAGAATTAGCTAGACATAGAGAAGGGAGAAATCAAATCCATTGCAAAAATCAACATACCGAGTTGTCTTTCAATACGATTCAACTTCACACGAATCCAAAATAGAGAATTCTCCAAAGTCTTCCACTTAGGGTTTTCTTTTTTTGGGAGTGTTCTTCACAAAAATCGCATAAAAAAAACTCAATCCTCAAACCCCTCTGTCCCCCCTCTCATCAAAATAGCAACTGTAGGCGTTTCAGCAGAAGGGAAAAACGTTACGGACGCCGACTCGGTCAACAACTCGGTCGAGTTGTTGACCGAGTTGTCGTCTGTTTTTTTTCTTTCCTTCAGAACTCGACCCAGTTCACTGACTCGGTCCATAACTCGGCCGAGTTGTGTACCGAGTTTTTGTCTATTCCAACATGTGTTGCTGACTCGGTCAACAACTCGGTCGAGTTGTTGACCGAGTTGTTTTCTGTTGCTCCCCTTCAGCATCACTAGCTCGGGCTCGATGACTCGGTCCACAACTCGGCCGAGTTATGGGGCGAGTTTTCCTTTGTCTTCACTAGCTCGACCGAGCTTCCGTTTCGAACTCTCCTCGTTTGATCTTGGCACTTGTATTTCGACCTTGGCGCCATCCCTTCGAGTCGTCCACCCGAACATCTTCACTGGTAGCTCGATTTTCTTCAAAACGCCTCCAAACGATCCTGAAATCACAACAGCACAAGAGTAGACTCCGAACACTACAAAATCTATGAAAACCAAATAAAACTAAAATAAAAAGAAGCAAAACAAACCTATTCAAGAGAAATAAACATGATCTAAACTAGCCTAAATGCATGCTATCAAGGTCGGGATTCATCCATTCGTGAAAATGCCAGATTTTATGTTCTTCATTGGACGCTTCTGCCCCAGCATAGTACAACAAGTGGTTAAACCTGGCAGCCAGCTCTGTCACCTTCAACCCATCAGTCTTTGGGTAAAGAAACTCCTTGCGTTTCTCCTCCCTCATAGCCCGAGAGAAGACTCGATCAGACATCTTGGTCTTAAATATTGACCAGCTCAGCTCAGGATGATCAACTAATCCCGTACTCTCCCACCATTCACTGGCCCTATCCTTTAGATATAACGAAGCAATGTGTACCATTTCAGCCTCAGTACACACAATGTTCTTAAACAAACGCTCCATGTGAAGGAACCAGTATGCCACCTTGACGGGTTCTCCAATACCATCATACGGGTCAGGCCTCATGAAGTTGATCGCTTTCAGCGCACGACCATAACTTCGTCCATCTCTCGGAGTACTCATTAGAGGCGGGTTATTTGTTGTATCATCAACGTTAGCAGTACCCTGAGGGGTTGAATTCCCCTAGACTCGCTGAACCCCTAGCCTCACCAACTCTGTGACCGCTTGCATTACGATCTGTCTGATTACCTCTACAACAGCTGTACTGAAAACTATTGGAACAACAGGAGGTACTTGCACCCTTTCCCCTCCTATCTGGGGTGGATCATTCCTCTCCGGGTTGCTGTGGGAACCGAACCCAACTTCCTCCTGGTCTGCTGCATTTCCAGTCTGAATCCGAGAAACATTACTCGGTCCAGCTGCATGACGTGTGGTGTTTCTAGCGTTCACCATCTGATTGTGTCTACGTATATTAGATATGTACCAACAAATTTATGTTGCAAGTAGTAAATACTTAAGGTGCAATAATTGAGGTAGTCATCTAATAAACTCAACTTTTCATTAATGGAGCACACACCAAGTGTCAAACAACGACTGAAAGGGAAAATATGGAAAAATAACATTAGGAGACTTCTGCTCCAGTATTGTTCAAATGGGAAAACACTTAGGAAGAAAACCATTACTGGCCTCTTATTCACTGCTTCTTCTCTACCGGAGGTAACTCTTCCTCCGAGTCATCAGTTAACTCCTTCTATTTTGGATCACTTGACCCCTCAGCAGGCACTGATGGCTCCCTGGACTTGCCCATATCGCCTTTCTGAGGCTCGAAACTCCACCATCTTCGCCCCCAAAGATCTTCATTGCCGGGCTGATTTAAAATCCAGAAAAACTCTTCCCACTCCTCGTGGAAGGGATCCACCGGCTCCTTCTCATCCTCTAGATCCTCCATTGAGTCCTCATCTTCATCAGAGACCTCGGGGGTAGAGGTTTGCTTGGATTGCACTTCTCTTTCTTCCCCTCTCTCGGACTCGACTCTTCGGTCAACGGGGTGAACTTACACACCGATCCGCCGACCACTGGAACCTCTACAGAATCAGGCTCAGACTTAATTGTCGGAGCGACTCAGATTCATCTTGGGTCTTAAGTTGGGCTCTAGGGAATCCCATTGTCTGTGAAGAGACAATGAGAGATTTAGAACTTTCTTGTTTATAGAAATTCTATCTTCCATAACAAGCAGGAATGATCGGACTACGAACGTTGGCAGAAGTTTGAAAACGTCTTTTCCACAAAACCGCTAAGGTAAACTGAAACTCGTTTGTTAAATCTGAAAGTCTTTTCCATAAAACTTGTTAAAAGCAAACCGAGACTCGTTGGTTAATTCCGTTTCTACAAAATTATTGTGATTTAAAATCTACTTCAAAAACGTTTTTATCTTTAAACCTTACTTAGGGCTATAGTAAAGAAATCCGATACATGAAGTTTTTGTTTTATAAAACCCCAATTAAACGCAAAATGGTTTAAAAGTTTAGAGTTTTAAAACTTTTAGCTCTGATACCAAATCTGTAACACCCCAAAATACCCTTTGGAAATATTATCGCCAATGACCTCAAATTACACATCTGGGGTCACCCAAGGCTTTACCATTTTATAACAAACTGTATAATAACATAAACTTTATTAAATGACATACAACTGCCCAAATAATATTTTATTACAAATGTTGAAATTACAAATCGATAACAAACCTTATAAGCACAAATATTTATTACAACAGAAGTCTTTGAAATAAAACGACTCAACGGGTCTTGACCTTGCGATCTCACGCCTAGGATCTCAACCTTGGAAAAAACACAGAAAAACGCCAACTGCCTTCACGTCGGGTCCTTGCCTTTACTGATGCGGAAACTTATCTGATGTGCCGTATGAGACGGATGACACCAGCCAACCATGCAAAGGAAATTAACTGGTTGGTTAGTCTAATGAAAGACTATGCAAGGGAATAAAAAAGTTCTAGTGATCGCAACCATTTACTATCATTGTTCCTCGAATAATAACCGAAGGAACGATACATAAACCGGAACTTTCACGGAATGACTAGGATTTAGACATCCACTGAAAAGAAGACTCTAAAGGGATTGAGTCTTATGGGAAACGTATGACAAATATTTAGGAACGTTAAGTTTTCACACACAAGATTTAAAACACGACCTTGATTATTTGGGTCCACGACCAACCTCACCGCGTAATGCGAATCCAGACTGGAAAGGGGACTTACTCTAACAAGAGTCCGGACGGTTTCCACGTTGTACTCCTCGCCCGAGGGTATATTAATTATGTGCATATATATATCATCTCGATACGAGAGATATCTTGGGAACATTTCCCGAATGTTTGGCACCAGTTGTATGCACCACCACCTATACTCGTATAAGGGTAGGTCATGACCAGGAAAGTGTTAGGGCAAAATCATCCTAAGCACCAAGTTATACAGAAACGACTAGACCTCGCAAGGTACCTAGCGTTCCTACGAATACTCGTTCTAACTACAAACTTAAGTTCACACATAAAATCCACACCAATACCATCATGGTAATAACAGATATAATAGCATCGTTCTAGCAATATATACAACCTATTATAATATCATATTTTAATCACATCATTTATAAAATCTGTTCCCAAACGAAAACAACACTTCACTCCATTTTAATTAACAATTAAGTAATTGATAATTAACGGAAATATGGAATAATAAGCAAGAGCGAACCGCCACTTGCCTTAATCTCGCGAATTGACGAAAACGGTTTCGGGATCTGGAACTGGAATCTGATTACGGATTCCTACGATAACAACGAAACAACGGCGAAACCCTAGGTTAGATTTGTTACGAATGAATAACGAGGGTAAACGAATATGATACCAATCGAATAAAATAAGCCTGAGTCGTGGCCGTGGCTGTCCAAGCCACGATTGCACTTGCCAGGGCAAGCCACGGTCGCGGTTTGGACTGCCGCGGTTGCGGAATTCTGGGCAGCTTCCGCGGTCGCGGATTTCATCCCCACGATTGCGGATGCTTCCTTCCGACGCGACTCTAAATTGCTTCGAGGCTCACCTACGACGAAGACGATGATGCGAGCGACCACTCCTCGGCTTCGAACAAGGCTCACCACCACTCCAAGCTTCCAAGGCACCACTGGCGACCACTAGGACTCCGGCGAGACTTCCGACGACACTGAAGAATTCTGGCGAGCTAGAAACAAGAGGGAGAGACCTTGAGGCTGTGGATGAAGGATCCAAGGCCCCATCCTCCCTTTTATAGGCCATTGGGAGCTTAACGCTGAGAAGACGGAGCGATCGGCATCCCCCCGGCGTAACGGCGGCATCCGAACCGGCGAAACGCGAGAGTTCTGGAGGAAGACGACGAACAATTTCCGCGATCGTGGAGACTCTTCTGTGGTCGTGGAAATGCCGCGAACGCGCCCCTTGGTCTCAGGTCACGGGTTTCGTTCAAAGCATGCTAAATTATTATTTTTTTAGCACTAAAAAATATTCTAAGACCCGATAATACATTAAACGTATATTATAACGTTCAAAAAGATTATATAGGGATTCCGAATACGCCAAACGCGTCTTGCTTACAGAACGAGGGTTGATAAAATTACCCAGATACCCTTACTGAAATTGAGGGGTATTACAATTATTACAATGATACTCGCTCTACTTTAAGTTCCAAGAGTTTGCAGGGATGTATGAGGTCAATACTGAGACATACCACCAAGCTCAGATAGATGCTATGACTCATGAAATCAAAAGATTGCGCTTATTGATGCAGACATCTCAGGGTAAATGTGCAGGACAATCCACACAGAATGTTTTTGGTGTAGCCTGTCAGTTTTGTGGAGAAGGTGATCACACTATATCTTCATGCCATTTTTTTGCTTCCCAGACTGAGTCTCAAGAAGAAGTGAACTACACGAATAACTTCAATAGGGGTCCAATGAATGATCCATACTCTAACACTTATAACCCTGGTTGGAGGAATCATACTAACTTCTCCTACGAGAGCGATCAAGCTGTGCAAAGTCCACCTCATGGGTTTCAGCCAAGAGCTCATCCACCGCAGAATCAAGCCCCTACTCAATTAGCTATAGATTAGAAGCTTGATACTATTATGAAGGGGATTATGACCTTTATTAAAAGGTTGGACAATCATGAGAGTCAAATAACATAACTTGCTTTGAGCATTTCAAGGCCACAGGGTCAACTTCTAGGTCAGACTAAGGCCAATCCAAAAGGACAAATCAATGTTGTGTCCTTGAGGAATGGAATACAACTTGAAGATCCAAAGGCTACCATCTCTACACGAAACCCTATGAAACCGACCTTGTCCAACCGTCTCTCATGGTTGCTGAGTTCTTTGGCCAACTACCCACCCCCACAAACCTTTCCTTTCATTTACAGTTGTTCATCAGTCAAACGTGATCAAACTCACAAACACAAACTATCTACAACGGAAAGTTCAAATCCAGGCCATCTTGGAGGGTTATGACATGTTCAAACTTTTTGATGGTTCTTATGCCCCTCCAGCAGAAACCATTCTCAAAGAAACCACAACAACACCCAATCTAGCGCACCTCTCCTCGAAACGCCAAGATTGGTTTTTGTACAGAGCTATTCTAGGTACCATATCCTCTTCTGTGGCTTTGTTTGTCATGCAAGCCACCATTACACAACAAGAGTGAGTTCTCCTCAAGCAAACCTTTGCTAAAGCATCCCATGGCAACATCAAGCAGGTGAAGGAAAAAAATCCTTTCTTCTAAGAAAGGCTTCCATCCATCTTGGATTACATGTAGTCCATTAAGATCTTCGTTGACCTTTTGGCATCTTTGGCTCCCCTGTCAACTCTGAGGATCTCACTGACTATGTCCTTTGAGATCTTGATGCTATACACAAGCATGTTGTTGACGGTGTGAATGCTCGTGACACATCTTTCTCTTTTGAGGAACTTTGTGAGGAACTAATCAATCAAGAACTCTGTGTTAAGATGGAGTGCAAATCCACGTCCGGAATCACGTCTGCTCTCAATGCTCAAGTCAAGTTCGATCGGTCCAAGAATAAGAATGCTGGCTCTTCCACACAATCACAACAATCCCCCCGCTACAACCCTAAAATTTTTGGCCAACCACACACAACCAACAATACCGCAACCCACAAAACCCTAATATCACACCTTCCCTCGACAAGCCAATCCGTAGCTGATGCCAATGGTGCAAAACCGTTGGTCATGCTCTTCAACATTTTCCAGTGTTTCGCCAAACTCATCCTGACCTAAAAATCCCATCCTCTGCACGCTTTTTTGCACGACCGCACCAAGCCAACTCGGCCCAAACACATCCCGAAAACCACTGGCTGGATGATAGTGGTGCGCCCTACCACCTTACCAACGACCTCAACAACCTTGACATACACTACCTATATAATGGTCTAAATGTAGTGTTTGTGGGAAATGGAACAGGTTTACCTATCACACATTTTGGTTCTCTTATGCTTAAGTCGTCTACTCATGATTTCAACTTATCTCATGTTTTGTGGGCTCGTTCCACGTCTAAAAATATTATTTTTATTTCCAAGTTTACATCTCAAACTCAATATGCTATTGTCTTCTTACCTGATTGCTTTCTTGTGAAGGACATCAAGTCAGGAACAACACTCCTTAGCGGCCTCTACGTTGGCGGTGTCTACATATGGCCCCTGCCATATCTGATCGTCAACATTGCCAGTGACAGTATTGACAATCGGATGAGTTGGAATGGGTGGTAGACATTACCAGAGGCAGTGTCTACCACCCATTCCATCCTTGCCTCTTAGCATCACAAATTAGGGCATCCGTCTAGTGCTATTTTCAAGTTTATTCAATGAAGTTTTCAATTAGGATCTTCATCTTTTTGCAATCATATTGTTCTTGTCTATTGAATGAAAGTCACAAACTTCCGTTAAAATTCGTCTCTTGCATTTACTCGTCCACTTGAAATTATTTTATCGGATGTATGCATCTCTCATGTTTTAACTTATGAAGGTTACCGCTATTAAGTTATTTTTGTTGATCATTTCACATAGTAGGTATGACTTTATTCTCTAAAGAAAAAATCTGAAACACAATCTATTTTTGTAAAATTTTGGTCCCTTGTTGAAAACTTCTTCAAACATAAAATCAAAATCCTGTACTCTAACAATGGCGGAGTATACGTGGCACTCAAAGTTTTAGTAAGTATAAATTGAATTACTCATTTCAATTCCCCTCTCTTCTTAGTTATTCTGATATGCCCCTTGATCGTTGGCATCACGCCTTAATCATTGCGGTATATTGACAGGGCTAAAGTCGTGATGCCCAATCAAAATAAATCCTTAAAAACCTAACTTAGTAGAATAGGCAAGCAATGGTCGAATCCCACAGGGAGGAGTTATCTTTCTTAGTGCAAATTAGTTGTATGTCAAAAGTAACAAGGGGGGTTTTGTTGGTTGTTTACAACTAAACAAATTAAATCAAAACAAAGGTTGTAATCAATTGGAAAAATGTACTTATCCAGACAAATATCCACCATTCATTCGATTGGTTGATCCTAGATTATCTCTATCCCTTCCTATGAATATTCTTGTCCCTATTCTGAAATAGTTATCAGTACAACCAGTCCTGATAACCCTAACTATTAAACAATCAAGAGACCCTCAAGATTCAATCTAACAATAGCAGTAAGCATAGGAATTAACCAGGATACATTCAATACCACAACCCACAACATTTAACACATAATCAATTCTCTTCACAATAAACTAGTCCAACCAGTCCTAGAATATCATGTTTGCTACACAAGATAAGGGATTTCAACCCGAAATATCCAAACCCTAGCAATAGACAATTACTAATATCAACTAGATGATTAGGCAAGTCAAATCAGCAAGAATCAATAGGAATAAGCTCAAGAGAAAAGATATAATCAAAGGAATAGGAATAGAATTATAATCTCACAACCATATATCAAATGAAGGCTTCAATCGTCGGACTAAGCAAAAGTTGTTTAGTTCTTCATAGTCTTGAAACGTAAAAACTAAAAGGGAAAAACTGATGTAAAAACTCGATCTAAGATTCTAGAAAAGGCTGCCAACATCTAGGTTAAATAACCCTAGCAAAACCTAAAAACTAAAGATAACAAACATAGTATAAAAGGAAATAAAATAACCGGAATAAAAGAAATAAAATAAAAGGAATTAAAGTAAAAACAAGATCTTCGGAAGAGTTCTTTGGCGCACGTCTAATGCAGTTTTCCGCGATTGCGGAAAAGTTCCTGTAAAGCTTCGCTGTTTGATTTTTCCGCGACCGCGGAAATAGCTTTCGCGACCGCGGATCTTCGATGTTGCTCTTCTTTGCCTCGTAATGTTCCGCGACCGCGGCGGTGACTGCCACGACCGCAGAAAAGCTTCTGTAGCTTCTTCCTTCACTCCTTCTTCGTCTTCTCTCGTGGCTTGTCTCCATCTTAAATTTATCTTCATTTAAGCTCTTCTACGCCACCAATGTCATACTTCTTCTTCTCAACTCCATACTTAACAATAACGCTCCAAACTCATCCAAATGGTACCCAAAACACTGGTAACAACTCCTAGTTAAACCCTACAAAGTAGCGCTGATCAAATTCCCCCATGCTTAAACCTTGCTCGTCCTCGAGTAAGCTAATATAAACCTACTCCTCCAATGAAATCCCCAAGGTCTCAGAAAGCACAGAAAAACCATATCCACTAAGAATTGCACCTAAACATGAAACTCCAAGGCACCAACACAATAAGCACAACACAACATACAAGCTTAAAGGAAAACAGAGTACTTCCCCCAAGCTTAACCCGAACACCATAGAGTGAATAAACATCTAATCCTAGCCTCTATCTATCTTCTTATGCCTCCCAGAGTGACCTACCCGAATCCTCCTTATATCACCTCTTCTTCTTTTCACCACGCCAGGAAAAATGAGAAATCCTAATAATCACTCTTCTTCTTTTCACTCATTTTTCCAAGGCGCCCTTTCGGGTTTTCACCAAGCCACTCATTTCATTTTTCAATAGATGGGCTCACGTAAACTCACATCACTCTTGACCAATTATTACCCCAGCCTAATGCTGGTCCAAGCCACCTGCTTATTACCTAAGCCGCCCTTTTGGGTTTTTGACTTATCCTAGGGTTTATTTTTGTCTTTTTTCAATATTTGACTTTTTTATTTTCTTTATTTTTTCTTTTCTCCTCAAACGACTAGAAAGTATAGAACACTCCCCCGTGCTTAAACATTGCATTGTCCTCAATGTAATGAAAGACAAAAAAGAATGAAGCACAGTGAAAAGCAGAAAGGTACTCACAACCGCCGCCGAGTTGGCTTGGACACGGAAGTTGTTGCTGGCGGTAAATCAATGAAAGAACATGTCACTAGTGTTGCGGCATCTTCATAATCAAACTCTACCATGCAATCAAAAGGAATCCACTGTAAGGTGTAGTGGTACATCAAAGAAACGGGGTTGCACGACCTTCAACGAACACATAATGGGGCCTAGATGTAATCGTGGTGTGGGCTCTGGTGTTCCTCCTCCTCAGCTGTCGAATGTTGGGCTATCATCGTTGCCAAATAAAAATTGTGGGGCTAATGTCTCCTCCTTGGCAGCATGATGCGCACCATCTCTCCATGTAAAACTCGGACAGTTGGCCTTTGGTAGAACTTTTTTTCTTCGTATTTTTTTTTCTTCAGGAAAGGGTACTTACAGTGATATTTCCGCGACCGTGAAAATTTTCTGCACCCGCGAAAAAGTTACTGGTGCGAGAAACACCGTCTTCAATTTAGGCTTCGGGTCTCCTACCTGCATGTTAGTCTAAAACAAAAACAAAACAAGACAAGCAAAACAAAAAGAACTTGAAAGGAAAAGACAAGAAAATAAATACATACCACGGGTTGCCTCCCGAGCATCGCCTTAGTTACTGTCGTGGCTCGACTTGGTGCCCTTCGCTAGGTCTCAGCAATTAGTTCCTCAAGAACCATCTCATCTATTGCCGCGTTGTTGAATCCCTCATGGTAAGGTTTTAACCTTTGACCATTCACTTTGAACACCTTGTCGGTCTCCCCATCATATATATAAACCGCTCTATGTGGAAAGACGTGAGTAACAACATAGGGACCCAACCATCTGGAACGGAGTTTCCCTGGGAATAGTTTCAGGCGAGACTGAAATAGTAGTACTTTGTCCCCAATGTTGAGGTCCTTTCTCAGAATGTTCTTGTCATGCCAAGCCTCCATCTTCTCCTTGTAAATAACTGCATTGTCATATGCGTCAAGGTGTATCTCTTCCAACTCTTGTAGCTGCAACTTGCGAAAATCTCCCACTTCATCAATTTGCATATTGCACTTCTTCACAGCCCATAATGCCTTGTGCTCAAGCTCCACCGGAAGGTGGCAGGCTTTTCCAAATACCAATCTAAAAGGGGACATCCCAATGGGGGTTTTGTAGGCTGTCCAATAAGCCCACAAACCATCATATAATCTCAGGCTCCAATCCTTCCTATTTGGAGCGACTGTCTTCTCAAGGATGGTTTTGATTTCTCTGTTTGATACTTCAGCTTGCCCATTGGTTTGTGGGTGGTAGGCAGTGGAAATTCTCTGTGTGACATGGTATTTCTTCAGTAGAGCGCTCACGGTCCTATTGCAAAAGTGAGTTCCCCTGTCACTTATCAAAGCCTTGGGGATTCCAAATCTAGAGAAAATGCATTTCTTCAGAAAATCTACCACCACTTTAGAATCATCAGTCTTGGTGGCCTTCGCTTTCACCCACTTGGAAACGTAGTCCACCGCAAGCAAAATATAGAAGTTCCCAAAGGAATTAGGAAATGGTCTCATAAAGTCAATGCCCCAAACATCAAAAATCTCGTAAAAGATTAATGATGATTGTGGCATCTCATTCCTTCGGGACATATTCCCAACTCTCTAGCATCGATCACAGGACTTACAAAAGGCAAACGCATCCCGAAAGATGTGTGGCCAATAAAATCCTGCATCTAAAACCTTTCTAGTAATTTTATTTGCCCCAAAGTGGCCCCCACATGCTTGAGAATGACAAAAAGCTAAAACAGATTGTACCTCAGTATCCGAAAGACATTGACGGATTACCTAGTCAACACAATGCCTCCAAATATAGGGGTCATCCCACCCATAGAATCGAGACTCACGCCGTATCTTGTCCTTTTGTGCTTTAGCAAAATTAGGCGGGAACTCTTCTCGAACGAGAAAATTTACCATGTTAGCATACCATGGCTGGAGTGTGCAGAGTCCAAGAAGCAAATCTTCAGAACCAAACTTGGAGGGCAGGTCAAAGGCATTTCCGCGGTCGCGGCTCTCATGCCGCGGTCGCGGGGTTTCTTTGAGAAAATTGACGTGACCAACAGATTGTGATACCCCGTATTTTTGTAAGGTTATTTTGGGAATTTTGGAATTTTCCCGAGTACCCGTTGTGTACGTCGGATTTAATACAGAGAGTTTGAGACATTCTGTAATGTGCTCTGTATCTGTAATATTTTTCTCAGTGAAATAATATACAGACAAGGTGCCTTAGATTTTAATTGTCGTTCGCGTACAATAATTTTTATCCCGGTTTAACGTCAGGTTCGTCCAAAGCTGAATGGGCGGGAAAAGGGAGAAACGGCGACCGCCGTTCAGAAACGGCGACCGCCGTGATTGGGCCCGAGGAGTCAGCGTGTCAGCTTCTAGCTGGCCGCGATAGGCCTAGCGACGGCGACCGCCGCATTTACGGCGACCGCCGCATTTACGGCGACCGCCGCGTGCCCGCCGCAGGCTAAAAACGGCACCCGCCGTGTTTGTCCAGTGGGCATTGCCCGTTGGTCGCCGGCGGCAATCGAGGCGCGTCGATCTTGCTTTCGGCCGCGTCTCAGGGTTTGGCTGATGCTCCCAGATGATTGGCTATAAATAGGGGTGTTTGGGAGGAGGTTTTGAAGCCCTTCCAACCCCGAATCGCTGCCGGATTTCCTTCTCGTCGGAGTTGGTTTTCGCCGGAGTTTGAAGGTCTCGCCGGTGTTGCTTTGGTGTGTTTCCTGAGTGCCTTTGTGAAGCTTTTGGTTAGCCTTGGAGGTTAGAAGCCAAAGCAAGTCGAAGGAGGCCGAACCGCTCGTGTTTTGGGGTGAGATTTATCTCGTCTCTGTCGACCGTGTTCTTCACGGCGACCGCCGTGATGAATACGGCGACCGCCGCCAAGAACGGCGACCGCCGCCAGTGCCCAGAATGCCTTCGTGGCTTTGGCTTGGTTGGTTGTCGTCGTGGCGTCTTTCCTTTCGTGTTCTTTCGTCGTTTTTAGATTCGTACTTCGGTTATGTCGAATCTAACTTAGGGTTCCTTTTATGGGTCGACTCGAAGGTTGTTGTGTTGTCGGAGCTATACCCGTGTCGAGCCCGGAATCCAGTTGACGTCGTTAGACTATTCTGCGGATTAAGGCAAGTGGCGGTTCGCTCTTCCTCGTTCGTTCCATATTTACATTAATTATCAGTAGTTTATCTGAGTAATTAATTTGGAATGAATACTCTGTTTGTCTGGAACAGTTTTGATAAACTGTTTGGAAAATCATATAATAGGTTGTATATCTGTTAGAACAACGCTATTATTTGTGATCGCCTTCCGGGCTTTTATGTGGATTTATCCTGTACTGTGGTTGTGTTGTAACTGTAAGTTAACACAAGTATTTGTAGGAACGCCTGGATCCTGAGAGTTCCATGCGCGTTCCTTTATAACTGTAAGGGCGATGAAGACCCAACGATTGTTGAAGTTTGAACTCAGTGAGGTTCATTCTTTTAAAGGGCGAGCAAGACCCTGCGATAGTAGAAGTTTGGACTCTGTGAGGTTCATTCTTTCGATGTAGATTCAGAGGTTTGGACTCGGTGAGGTTCATTCCTTAGATATGGGTCTTGCGTGACATGGACATATATTAAAAGCTTATAATGTGTTAATCGTTTTGGAATTAAATAAGATAAGGTGCCCGAGAGCACTTAATTAATATACCTTTGGCGAGTAGTGCAGCTAAGTAAATAGTGCAGCTAGGAAAGCTCGTCTTGACTTTTGATCAGAGTACGTTCTCTTTCCAATCTGGATTCGCTGTAAGCGATGAGGTTGGTCGTGAACCGAAACATCTTAGTCAGTTTTTAAATCGTTATGTTGTTCTGTAAGATCCAGACTTGAATGTAGTACGTTCTCCTTCCGATCTGGATTCGCTGTAAGCGGTGAGGTTGGTTGTGAGCCGAAGCATCTCAGTCAGCTTTTAATCGTTGTTGTTTGATTCTGTAAACATTCCAGATTTGTCATATTTCCTTAAAGACTCATTTCCTTTGGAGTCTTCTTTTCGAGTCGATTTCTGTGAAGATTAAGTCTTCCAGAATCTTCTCTTGTGCATACCTCTTGTTGTTATTCCGTGAAAGTGCCGGGTTATGTATCGTCCTTTCGGTTATTATTCGAGGGACAATGATAGTAAACGGTTACGATCACTCAAACCACTCAGCTTTTTACCCTTGCTAGTCTATTCAAGTAGACTAACCCACGAACATTGTTCTCCGCATGTGGGCTGGTGTCATCCGTTCGATTCGGCACATCAGATAGAGCGAAGATGAGGAGACTAGATTGACTATGAAGACGACGGTTGTTTTTGGATGTTTTAATAATTGCTTTTAATCAGGTTGAGATCCTTGGGCAAGTGATCATTACGATCACAACCCTTTTTGTAATATCTTTTTTTTTTAGTCTTCCGCTGTACTTTGTTTAAACTCTGTATTTGTCTTATTCGGGATTGGGATGTAATCCCGTAGCTCATGTTTCATTTGATTGATGTTTTGATTTGGATACTTTGATCATTATGTATCATTGTATGCCTTAAATTGTATTTAATCCGGTAAAGCCTTGGGTGATCTCGGTAAGGAACACTGGGGTCACTGGCGGTAATACCTTTCCAAATGGGTTAAGATTTGGGGGTGTTACACAGATGTGCCAGGGACTTTTCCGCGGTCGCGGAAAAGTTTCTATTGATTGGCTCGTGTGCGGTGATGATTCAGGGGGATCTCCGCGGTCGCGGAAATTTATCCGCGGTCGCGGAAAATCTTCTGTTGTGATTCCGCACAGTGTATCTTCGGGAAAATTGCCCTGTATCTGTGCCTCCTTCTCGGATCTGTCCTCTTCATGTACGGGCTTGCTTAAGTGATCAGCCACCAAGTTATCGGCTCCCTTTTTATCCCTGATCTCCACATCAAACTCACTCAGCAGCAGTATCCATCGAATCAATCTTGGTTTTGCCTCTTTCTTCACCAATAGATAACGAAGAGCTGCATGATCCGTATAGATAATCACTTTGGTGCCAAGTAGGTATTGTCTAGATTCCTCCAAGGCAAACACGACTGCTAGCAATTATTTTTCAGTGGTGGAGTAGTTCCGCTGCGCTTCATTCAGAGTCATGGAAGCATAGTGAATCACATGAGAAGCTCTTGCTAATTTTTTCCCAAGGACTGCTCCTACAGCATAATCGCTAGCATCGCACATTATCTCGAAAGGGCGAGACCAATCCGGTGCTTGAATAATTGGTGCACTAGTGAGGCGAGCTTTCAATTCATCGAATGCCTTCTTGCACTCATCATTAAGCTCAAAATTCACCTCCTTCTTCAGCAGCTCGCATAGGGGTGATGAGATCTTTGAAAAATCTTTAATAAACCGGCGGTAGAAACCTGCATGGCCTAAGAAAGAACGCACTTAACGCACATTAGTAGGATAAGGTAAAGACTGAATTACATCAATCTTTGCCTTATCGACCTCAATACCTCTAGCCGACACTATATGTCCTAGCACAATGCCTTGTGCAACCATAAAATGACACTTTTCAGAATTAAGAACCAAGTTGGTTTCTACACATCTTTTAAGCACGAGTGCTAAGTGGTCTAAACATGCATCAAAACAATCACCATGGACTGTGAAATCATCCATAAAGACTTCAATAAACTACTCCACATACTCAGAAAAAATGCTTACCATACACCTTTGAAATGTCCCTGGTGCGTTACACAACCCGAATGGCATCCCGCGGTACGCAAAAGTACCAAAAGGGCATGTAAATATCGTCTTTTCTTGATCCTCTGGTGCTATGGCCACCTGAAAATAACCTGAGTATCCATCTAGAAAACAATAATAGGGGCGACCAACAAGTCGCTCAAGCATTTGATCAATAAAGGGAAAGGAAAATGATCCTTTCTAGTTACCGCATTCAGCTTACGGTAGTCATTGCATACTCTCCATCCAGTTTGCACTCGGGTAGGGACCAACTCTCCTTGCTGGTTCTCCACAACTGTGATGCCTCCCTTCTTTGGAACAAATTGTGTCGTACTCACCCACTTACTGTCAGAGATAGGAAAAATCATCCCAGCCTGTAGGAGTTTCAACACCTCCTTCTTTACCACCTCCATCATTGGTGGGTTAAGTCTTCTCTGTGGCTGCCTGGATGGTTTTGCTTCTTCCTCCAGCAGAATCTGATGCATACATGTAGTGGGACTAATCCCCTTGATGTCGGCAATGGTCCATCCCAAAGCTGTCTTGTGCTCCTTGAGCACTACCACCAATTTTTCCTCTTGATCCTTGGAAAGCTTGTTCGAGATAATGACCGATAATGTGTCACCCTTTCCCAGGAAGGCATACTTGAGGTAGTCTGGTAGCGGCTTGAGTTCAATCTCTGGTGCCTGCACAATGGAAGGTAAAAGCCTCTCGCTTGGCACTATTAGTGGAATGGGGCCAACGCCCAAAGGTTTGAGATGAGGCTTACCATAGGCATCCAAGTGAGCCACAGTTTCCTATAGGTTAGTATATAAAGTGAAATCTACTTGTTGATCTACTATTTCATTCTCTAAAATAGATTGTAACTCATCGGAACAAGTAGTATCAAAGACATCTTGCACAATAGGATCAATCACATCAATAGAACACAGAGAATGATCATCAATAGGGTGTTTAATAGCATCATATATGTTGTACTCCACCTTTTCCCCATCAAATTCCTGTGATACCCCGTAATTTTGTAAGGCTATTTTGGGAATTATGGATTTTTCCCGAACGTCCGTTTGGTACGTCGGATTTAATTCTGAGAGCTTAAGACATTCTGTAATGTGCTCTGTATTTGTAATATTTTTCTCAGTGAAGAATTATACAGTCGAGGTATGTTGGGAGTTTATACTCGTTCGTGTACGACTTTCATTAACGCGGATTAAGATTGGTACAAGTTTATTGCCCAAGAGTTGTTATCTAATGGGCAATAGTACAAGATTCTTTATCCAAAGGTTTTTGTCCAAGAGCCATTGTCCAAGGGGCAAAAGGGTTTGGATATTGTCCAAGAGGCAAGGACCCTAGTTTCTTCTATAAATAGAGGTGTTGGGTGAGGGTGGAAGAGGGTGCGAAAGACGCGGAAGCGCTCTCAGATTCTCGACTCTCAAAAACGCTCTCAAAGAAAACGCTCTCTCTCGAGAAGGCTCTAAGTGGATCGTCGGAGCTCGTTTAGTGTCGTTCTCGGTGGCCAAGGGGAAGCTTGGGAGGCCCTTAGAAGCCTAGAAACCAAGCAAGGCGAAAGACGAGCCAAATCGATCGTCGAGGGTGAGTTTTCTCCTCTCGTATTTCTGTTTTCGTTCGCGACGGCGACTGCCGCGAGCATCACGGCGACCGCCAGCTCGAAGGCGGCGACCGCCGGCATGAGACGGCGCCCGCCGACATGAGACGGCGCCCGCCGTGGTGAACGGCGACCGCCGTGATGAAGGAGGCCAGCCGCCGTGGTTGAGCGGCGCCCGCCGTGGTTGAGCGGCGCCCGCCGTGGTTGAGACGGCGCCCGCCGTGAATTGGGCGGTGCCCGCCGTGATTGTTGTGGCGCCCGCCGGCGAGTTGTTGTTGGCCGGGTTGTTGGTGTTGGCTTCCGTAGCCTTCGTTCGGGTTTCATTTCCTTCGATTCCTTTCGTTCTTTCGTAGATCGGTATTGTTGTTTGTTGAATCTAGCTTAGGGTTTCTGTATGGGTCGATCCGAAGGTACCGGAGTTGGTAGATTCGTCTCTGTGTCGAGCCCGGAATCCCGTCGTTAGACTTCGTTCAAACTCTGCGGATTAAGGCAAGTGGCGGTTCGCTCTTGCTCATTCGTTCCATATTTACATTAATTATCAGTAGTTTATCTGAGTAATTAATTTGGAATGAATATTCTATTTGTCTGGAAACGGTTTTGTTAAACTGTTTTGAAAATCATATAATAGGTTGTATATCTGTTAGAACAACGCTATTATCTGTGATCGCCTTTCGGGCCTTTATGTGGATTTATCCAGTAACTGTTGTTGTGCTATACTGTTTAGTTAGCACTAGTGGCTAGGAACGCTATGTACCTTGAGGGGGTTTAGCTGTTTCATTATAACTGGTACTTGGTGGTTCATCCCCAGTACTTTCTCTTTGGTCATGACCATACCCTTTCACAGGGTAGGCGCACTTCGCTAGTGCCAAACCTTCCAGGGTTCATCCCTTCGATATCTCTTGTGAGGAGATCTGATATCTCTTGTGAGGAGATCCGATATCTCTTGTGAGGAGATCCGATATCTCTTGTGTGGAGATGTAAAAGCTTATAACGTAATGCTCGTTTTGGAATTAAATAAGATAAGTGCCCGAGTGCACATGATTAATATACCTTGGGCGAGTAGTGCAGCTAAGTTCAGTGCAGCTAGGAAAACTCGTCTTGACTTGAATGTAGTACGTTCTCTTTCCAATCTGGATTCGCTGTAGGCGATGAGGTTGGTGGTGAACCGAAGCATCTCAGTCAGTTTTAAATCATTGTTGTATGATCCTGTAATCATTCCAGATTTGTCATTTTTCCTTAAAGACTCAATCTCTTGGAGTCTCTTTTCGAGTCGATTTCTGTGAAGATGAAGTCTTCCAGAATCTTCTCTCATGCATACCTCTTGTTGTTATTCCGTGAAAGTGCCGGGTTATGTATCGTCCCTTCGGTTATTATTCGAGGGACAATGATAGTAAACGGTTACGATCACTCGAACCATTCTGCTTTTTACCCTTGCTAGTCTATTCAAGTAGACTAACCCACGAACTTTGTTCTCCGCATGTGGGCTGGTGTCATCCGTTCGATTCGGCACATCAGATAGAGTGAAGATTTGAGGAGACTAGATTGACTATGAAGACGACGGTTGTTTTTGGATGTTTTAATAATTGCTTTTAATCAGGTTGAGATCCTTGGGCAGGTGATCATCACGATCACAACCCCGTTTGTAAAATCTTTTATTTGTCTTCCGCTGTACTTTGTTTGAACTCTGTGTTTTGACCTATTCGGGATTGGGTTGTAATCCCGTAACTCTTGTTTCCTCAACAATGTTATGTTTTTGAATTTATTGCTTGATCTTTGTGTATCAATTGCATTTCATAAATTGTATTTATTTGGTAAAGCCTTGGGTGATCTCGGTAAGGAACACTGGGGTCACTGGCGGTAATACCTTTCCAAAAGGGTTAAGTTTTGGGGGTGTTACAGTTGTGGTATCAGAGCCAAAGGTTTTAAAACGGGTTTGGGATTTTATAAATCATTTATCCGTTTTTGAAAATGCTTCAAAAGGGCTCTGAATTTTCAAAGTGAAAAGAATTTCAAAACACCGTTCATAGTCATGTCTTCTGTACAGTCTGATATAGTAAGCTTGCTTCTATGTCTAGAAAGACTAATTCCTTTCCCGTTGCCCCGTTTGATATGGGTGCATTCTGTTCTCTTCAGAGGAACCCGGGAGAAGCCGAGGTGGTTTCACCATCTCTAGCTAGGCTTGATTCCCAGTTTGCTCGTTGTGAGTTGAGGTTGTAGAACCTAGTAACTCAGTTCGAGTCCATCAATAGAAATTACCAAGTTGATCCATTCTAAGTTGATTTTATTACAATAATTATATCAAAATGATACTAAAGTGATAAAATCCTTGGAATTTGATCGGTAAACAGATGGTGAACACGAGGAACACTATCCGTACTGGTGTTGGGCCAAGGAATGACCCCAGACTAAATCCGAGGAATGTTGCAGACCCATCAGAAGAGCGTGAGTCTGTCTTCCATAATAATCATAGAGGCAACGACCCAGCTAGGGACAACGCTCCAAGGATATTTGATAAAGCAGCTGTTGCAGAAATTCGGGGAATCGTCATGCAAGCGCTTGCCGATGCGTTACGCCCGAATGTGCATCAGGCACAAGGAGTGCCAGTATCTCGAGAAGTTCCGAGGTTTGAGGAACAAGAGAACCATGTGATGCAGGGAGGGGTGATCAGGAATAGAGGGGAGTATGGCCGAGCCCTAAAGGCTGTTAACTCCATGAGGCCTGACAGCTTCGATGGAAAAGGAGAGCCAGTCAAGGTGGCTCATTGGTTTTCCCACATGGAGCGGCTTTTCCGTAATGTTGAGTGCACTGAAGCGGAGAGAGTGCATATAGCCTCTCTTCAGTTAAAGGAAGAAGCCAGTGAATGGTGGGAGAGTATCGGCTTAGCTGATAGCCCGGTATTGACATGGTCTATGTTTAAGACCAAGATGACTGATCGTTTCTTTTCTCGTGCTATGAGGGAGGATAAACACAAGGAATTTCTGTATCCGCAAACGGATGGATTGAAGGTGACCGAGCTTGCAACCAAATTCAATCATCTAATGTAGTACGCTGGACCTGAGATATCTAGTGAGGCACAGAAGATCTGGTATTTCCACGAATGGATGAGTCCAGACATCAAGCCGATGATGGTGCACCACACATGCTCTACTCTGGAGCAGTATGTGGATACAGCCTACAAGCTGGAGGTGACTCTGGAGGAGTCGACCAAGAAGCGTAACAGCCAGAGGCAAGTGCAGTACCAGCCTCAGGCAAGTGGGTTCAAACGCCCCGCGCCACCATCAGATTTTGCCAAATCTGGCCGAGCAAGAACGAATAAGACTCATGATGAGTCTATGCAACGTTCTGGCCAAGGCAATAATCCGATTCAGTGCTACAACTGCGGTACGCACGGGCACAAGAGCAATGAATGTCTGAAGGACAAAAAGACATGCTTTGACTGCGGAAAGGAGGGTCATATGCAGGCGTTCTGTCAGCGGAGGAATGTGAAAGGAGCTGAGACACGGCAAGGGTCTGTTAATCAGAACAACCGATCCAAGTTCAGTCCGGTGGAAGCTCCTAGCCCTTCAATGCAGACGACTGTGCAGAACAAAGGGAAAGCCCCGATGGCTTCAGGAAGCCAAGGTCAACGCCTGTACGTGATACGTGAGGTGGATGGACCCTATGCTCCTAATGCGTAGAGTACTTTGTATCTGCATTACACTTTTGTTAATGTGCTGTTGATGTGGGTGCTACCTAGACTTTCATTTTGGATGGTTGTAGTTAAGTTGCGTGTGCAACGAGGTTGTGAACCTTTTGTTGTAACTCTTCTTATATACGAACCTTTGGTTTATACCAAGTTATGTTTCGTTGCTTGTTGATGGGGTAAGGTCTCGTGTTCGAGACTCACCAATAACCTCTGAGGAGATGGCTGCCTATTAATTAGGTGGAGCTACCAAGGATGGGTTGAGATGTATGGACAGCGGCTCATGGCAACAGAGGACACTGGTAATGGCTGGGCCTGGACTCGGAGCCACTAGTGAGTCGTCTGTGAACCATGTAGTGGGCTGGTCCAAGATGGTGACCAATTAGTGGGAACCAATCGTCTGTCGAATTGTCAATTACCATCAAGGGTAAGAAATTCAAAGCGATTTGACCTAAATAACCAAGGTCCCATACGATAATTATTTTCGGTATGGATTGACGGAAGTGTCATAAGGCAGTGATCGACTTCAGTTTTTGATATTCATGTGGTTAGAGGATTTACGGGTGTCTTTCCAGAAGATATTCTTGGATACCCCGAATCGTGTTGTGGAGTTTGCAATTGATCTCGAGCCGAGTACCACGCCGATCTCTGAGGCACCGTACCGGATGGCTCCTGTTGAGATGCAAGAGATGAAGAAGCAACTCAAGGATCTTCTTGACAAAAGTTATATAAAGCTGAGTGCATCACCTTAAGTAGGAGTGCCCTAGTTTATTTGTCAAAATAAAAGATGGACCGTTTCGACTTTGTTTTGACTTTCGAGAGTTGAATAAAGTCACGATCAAGAGCAAGTATCTGTTGCCAAGGAGTGATGATCTGTTGGATCAACTACATGGAGCAAAAGTTTTCTCCAAGATCGACATGAGATCTGGGTATCATCAGCTCAGGATTCGTGAGGATGATATTCCGAGAATTGCGTTTCGGACAAGAGATGGTTACTACGAGTTTATAGTCATGCCATCTGAGCTTACGAATGCTCTAGGAGTTTTCATGAACCTAGTGCATCGATGTTTTAGACCAGTACTTGAATAAGTTCATAGTGGTCTTCATCAATGGCATTTTGATTTTTCCCGAGCAAGGAAGCTCACAGGGAACGTCTGCGGATTGCTTTATCGGTCCTTAGACCAAGTCGGTTGTACGCAAAGTGGGCTAAGTGTGATTGTTGGATCTAGAAGTGGCTTTCTTAGGCCATGTGATCAATAAGAATGAGGTTATGGTTATTCCCCAGAAGAGTGAATCAGTAGTTGTTTGGAAGCGGCCTGAGGGTGTGAGCGAGGTGCGCAGTTTCCCAGAGCTTGCAGGACATTATAGACGGTTCATGAAAGGATTTTTTCTAAGATCTCTCCACCTATGACCAGTCTGTCCACAAGGTCAACTAGAAGTTGTCTGGGATGACAAGTGCAAGACCAGTTTTCAAGAAGTTGAAACAGTGTCTGACTTTTGCACCAGTTTTGGCGTTCTCAGAAAGAATGATGGCTATATGGTCTATAGTTAATGCTTCGAGAAATGGGTTGGGATGTGTCTTTGATGCAGAAAGGCAAGGTTATTGCATACGTATCTAGACAATTGAAAACCTATGAAGAAAAACTAACCAACACATGACCTAGAACTAGTAGCAATAGTGTTTGCATTGGAAACTGAGGTTACTTGGGTAACTCAGAGGTCAGCAGAAGTTTCCACCAGGAGATTGTCCGTTACATGACATTCCTAAGACCATTGTATCGGATCGAGATGGACGATTTATGTCAAGTTTATAGCAAGAACTTCATAAGGCCATGGGAACTGAATTAAGATTCAGCAGCGTTTCATCCTCAGACAGATGGTCAGTCTGAAAGACCATCTAGACCCTAGAGGATATGCTAAGAAGTATACGTACTCGATCATCCGACTAGCTGGAAAGACAGCCTAAGTCTGATTGAGCTCACGTACGATAATAGTTGGCTTGCTACAATCAAGATGGCTCCGTTTGAAGCTTTGTATGGTCACAGATGTAGATCTCAGATTTGTTGGGTTGAGTACGCCGACAAGATTCTACTTGGACCAGAGTTGGTCGAAAGGACAACTTCGAACATTGCTCTGAGTAGACAGAGGTTGTTGACCGCTCAGAGTCGACAAAAGTTTTACGCAGATCGAAAGTGTTAAAGTGTTGAGTTCAAGGTTGGTGTCAAGGTACTTGTCACAGTATCGCCACCCAAGGATGTTTTCAGGTTTGGTAAGCGTGGGAAGCTTAACCCTCGCTACATGGGACCATTCAAAATTCTGGATAGAGTAAGATCTCTAACATACCGTTTGGCATTGTCGCCATCGGCATACCCAGTGTATAATGTGTTCCACGTATCATTGCTAAGGATATTCGTGCCAAGATGAGTCTCGTAGGTTGAGTTATAAGGACGTCGAGATTCAGGCAAATGGTACTTGAGAGGAGATGCCAGTGTGCATTCTCGAACGTCGTGTGAAGCGACTGTGCAACGAGATCGTACTGTTGGTACGAGTTATGTGGTCCACGTCTGGGACTGAGGAAGTTCCTTGGGAAACCGAGGCAGAGATGCTCATATACTTTCCCGAGTTGTTTTTCGGCCAAGTTTCGGGGTCGAAACTTCTTTTAAGGGGGAGGTGATGTGATACCCCGTAATTTTGTAAGGCTATTTTGGGAATTATGGATTTTTCCCGAACGCCCGTTTGGTACGTCGGTTTTAATTCTGAGAGCTTAAGACATTCTGTAATGTGCTCTGTATTTGTAATATTTTTCTCAGTGAAGAATTATACAGTCGAGGTGTGTTGGGAGTTTATACTCGTTCGTGTACGACTTTCATTAATGCGGATTAAGATTGGTACAAGTTTATTGCCCAAGAGTTGTTATCTAATGGGCAATAGTATAAGATTCTTTATCCAAAGGTTTTTGTCCAAGAGCCATTGTCCAAGGGGCAAAAGGGTTTGGATATTGTCCAAGAGGAAAGGACCCTAGTTTCTTCTATAAATAGAGGTGTTGGGTGAGGGTGGAAGAGGGTGCGAAAGACGCGGAAGCGCTCTCAGATTCTCGACTCTCAAAAACGCTCTCAAAGAAAACGCTCTCTCTCGAGAAGGCTCTAAGTGGATCGTCGGAGCTCGTTTAGTGTCGTTCTCGGTGGCCAAGGGGAAGCTTGGGAGGCCCTTAGAAGCCTAGAAACCAAGCAAGGCGAAAGACGAGCCAAATCGATCGTCGAGGGTGAGTTTTCTCCTCTCGTATTTCTGTTTTCGTTCGCGACAGCGACCGCCGCGAGGATCACGGCGACCGCCAGCTCGAAGGCGGCGACCTCCGGCATGAGACGGCGCCCGCCGACATGAGACGGTGCCCGCCGTGGTGAACGGCGACCGCCGTGATGAAGGAGGCCAGTCGCCGTGGTTGAGCGGCGCCCGCCGTGGTTGAGTGGCGCCCGCCGTGGTTGAGCGGCGCCCGCCGTGGTTGAGCGGCGCCCGCCGTGGTTGAGATGGCGCTCGCCGTGAATTGGGCGGTGCCCGCCGTGATTGTTGTGGCGCCCGCCGGTGAGTTGTTGTTGGCCGGGTTGTTGGTGTTGGCTTCCGTAGCCTTCGTTCGGGTTTCATTTCCTTCGATTCCTTTCGTTCTTTCGTAGATCGGTTTTGTTGTTTGTTGAATCTAACTTAGGGTTTCTGTATGGGTCGATCCGAAGGTACCGGAGTTGGCAAATTCGTCTCTGTGTCGAGCCCGGAATCCCGTCGTTAGACTTCGTTCAAACTCTGCGGATTAAGGCAAGTGGCGGTTCGCTCTTGCTCATTCGTTCCATATTTACATTAATTATCAGTAGTTTATCTGAGTAATTAATTTGGAATGAATATTCTATTTGTCTGGAAACGGTTTTGTTAAACTGTTTTGAAAATCATATAATAGGTTGTATATCTGTTAGAACAACGCTATTATCTGTGATCGCCTTTCGGGCCTTTATGTGGATTTATCCAGTAACTGTTGTTATGCTATACTGTTTAGTTAGCACTAGTGGCTAGGAAAGCTATGTACCTTGAGGGGGTTTAGCTGTTTCTTTATAACTGGTACTTGGTGGTTCATCCCCAGTACTTTCTCTTTGGTCATGACCATACCCTTTCACAGGGTAGGCGCACTTCGCTAGTGCCAAACCTTCCAGGGTTCATCCCTTCGATATCTCTTATGAGGAGATCTGATATATCTTGTGAGGAGATCCGATATCTCTTGTGAGGAGATCCGATATCTCTTGTGTGGAGATGTAAAAGCTTATAACGTAATGCTCGTTTTGGAATTAAATAAGATAAGTGCCCGAGTGCACATGATTAATATACCTTGGGCGAGTAGTGCAGCTAAGTTCAGTGCAGCTAGGAAAACTCGTCTTGACTTGAATGTAGTACGTTCTCTTTCCAATCTGGATTCGCTGTAGGCGATGAGGTTGGTGGTGAACCGAAGCATCTCAGTCAGTTTTAAATCATTGTTGTATGATCCTGTAATCATTCCAGATTTGTCATTTTTCCTTAAAGACTCAATCTCTTGGAGTCTCTTTTCGAGTCGATTTCTGTGAAGATGAAGTCTTCCAGAATCTTCTCTCATGCATACCTCTTGTTGTTATTCCGTGAAAGTGCCGGGTTATGTATCGTCCCTTCGGTTATTATTCGAGGGACAATGATAGTAAACGGTTACGATCACTCGAACCATTCTGCTTTTTACCCTTGCTAGTCTATTCAAGTAGACTAACCCACGAACTTTGTTCTCCGCATGTGGGCTGGTGTCATCCGTTCGATTCGGCACATCAGATAGAGTGAAGATTTGAGGAGACTAGATTGACTATGAAGACGACGGTTGTTTTTGGATGTTTTAATAATTGCTTTTAATCAGGTTGAGATCCTTGGGCAGGTGATCATCACGATCACAACCCCGTTTGTAAAATCTTTTATTTGTTGTCTTCCGCTGTACTTTGTTTGAACTCTGTGTTTTGACCTATTCGGGATTGGGTTGTAATCCCGTAACTCTTGTTTCCTCAACAATGTTATGTTTTGGAATTTATTGCTTGATCTTTGTGTATCAATTGCATTTCATAAATTGTATTTATTTGGTAAAGCCTTGGGTGATCTCGGTAAGGAACACTGGGGTCACTGGCGGTAATACCTTTCCAAAAGGGTTAAGTTTTGGGGGTGTTACAGTTGTGGTATCAGAGCCAAAGGTTTTAAAACGGGTTTGGGATTTTATAAATCATTTATCCGTTTTTTAAAATGCTTCAAAATGGCTCTGAATTTTCAAAGTGAAAAGAATTTCAAAACACCGTTCATAGTCATGTCTTCTGTACAGTCTGATATAGTAAGCTTGCTTCTATGTCTAGAAAGACTAATTCCTTTCCCGTTGCCCCGTTTGATATGAGTGCATTCTGTTCTCTTCAGAGGAACCCGGGAGAAGCCGAAGTGGTTTCACCATCTCTAGCTAGGCTTGATTCCCAGTTTGCTCGTTGTGAGTTGAGGTTGTAGAACCTAGTAACTCGGTTCGAGTCCATCAATAGAAATTACCAAGTTGATCCATTCTAAGTTGATTTTATTACAATAATTATATCAAAATGATACTAAAGTGAAAAAATCCTTGGAATTTGATCGGTAAACAGATGGTGAACACGAGGAACACTATCCGTACTGGTGCTGGGCCAAGCAATGACCCCAGACTAAATCCGAGGAATGTTGCAGACCCATCAGAAGAGCGTGAGTCTGTCTTCCATAATAATCCTGGAGGCAACGACCCAGCTAGGAACAACGCTCCAAGGATATTTGATAAAGCAGCTGTTGCAGAAATTCGGGGAATCGTCATGCAAGCGATTGCCGACGCGTTACGCCCGAATGTGCATCAGGCACAAGGAGTGCCAGTATCTCGAGAAGTTCCGAGGTTTGAGGAACAAGAGAACCATGTGCTGCAGGGAGGGGTGATCAGGAATAGAGGGGAGTATGGCCGAGCCCTGAAGGCTGTTAACTCCATGAGGCCTGACAGCTTCGATGGGAAAGGAGAGCCAGTCAAGGTGGCTCATTGGTTTTCCCACATGGAGCGGCTTTTCCATAATGTTGAGTGCACTGAAGCGGAGAGAGTGCATATAGCCTCTCTTCAGTTAAAGGAAGAAGCCAGTGAATGGTGGGAGAGTACCGGCTTAGCTGATAGCCCGGTATTGACATGGTCTATGTTTAAGACCAAGATGACTGATCGTTTCTTTTCTCGTGCTATGAGGGAGGAGAAACACAAGGAATTTCTGTATCCGCAAACGGATGGATTGAAGGTGACCGAGCTTGCAACCAAATTCAATCATCTAATGTAGTACGCTGGACCTGAGATATCCAGTGAGGCACAGAAGATCTGGTATTTCCACGAATGGATGAGTCCAGACATCAAGCCGATGATGGTGCACCACACATGCTCTACTCTGGAGCAGTATGTGGATACAGCCTACAAGCTGGAGGTGACTTTGGAGGAGTCGACCAAGAAGCGTAACAGCCAGAGGCAAGTGCAGTACCAACCTCAGGCAAGTGGGTTCAAACGCCCCGTGCCACCATCAGATTTTGCCAAATCTGGCCGAGCAAGAACGAATAAGACTCATGATGAGTCTACGCAACGTTCTGGCCAAGGCAATAATCCGATTCAGTGCTACAACTGCGGTACGCACGGGCACAAGAGCAATGAATGTCTGAAGGACAAAAAGACATGCTTTGACTGCGGAAAGGAGGGTCATATGCAGGCGTTCTATCAGCGGAGGAATGTGAAAGGAGCTGAGTCACGGCAAGGGTCTGTTAATCAGAACAACCGACCCAAGTTCAGTCCGGTGGAAGCTCCTAGCCCTTCAATGCAGACGACTGTGCAGAACAAAGGGAAAGCCCCGATGGCTTCAGGAAGCCAAGGTCAACGCCTGTACGTGATACGTGAGGTGGATGGACCCTATGCTCCTAATGCGTAGAGTACTTTGTATCTGCATTACACTTTTGTTAATGTGCTGTTGATGTGGGTGCTACCCAGACTTTCATTTTGGATGGTTGTAGTTAAGTTGCGTGTGCAACGTGGTTGTGAACCTTTTGTTGTAACTCTTCTTATATACGAACCTTTGGTTTATACCAAGTTATGTTTCGTTGCTTGTTTATGGGGTAAGGTCTCGTGTTCGAGACTCACCAACAACCTCTGAGGAGATGGCTGCCTATTAATTAGGTGGAGCTACCAAGGATGGGTTGAGATGTATGGACAGCGGCTCATGGCAACAGAGGACGCTGGTAATGGCTGGGCCTGGACTCGGAGCCACTAGTGAGTCGTCTGTGAACCATGTAGTGGGCTGGTCCAAGATGGTGACCAATTAGTGGGAACCAATCGTCTGTCGAATTGTCAATTACCATCAAGGGTAAGAAATTCAAAGCGATTTGACCTAAATAACCATGGTCCCATACGATAATTATTCTCGGTATGGATTGACGGAAGTGTCATAAGGCAGTGATCGACTTCAGTTTTTGATATTCATGTGGTTAGAGGATTTACGGGTGTCTTTCCAGAAGATATTCTTGGATACCCCGAATCGTGTTGTGGAGTTTGCAATTGATCTCGAGCCGAGTACCACGCCGATCTCTGAGGCCCCGTACCGGATGGCTCCTGTTGAGATGCAAGAGTTGAAGAAGCAACTCAAGGATCTTCTTGACAAAAGTTATATAAAGCTGAGTGCATCACCTTAAGTAGGAGTGCCCTAGTTTATTTGTCAAAATAAAAGATGGACCGTTTCGACTTTGTTTTGACTTTCGAGAGTTGAATAAAGTCACGATCAAGAGCAAGTATCTGTTGCCAAGGAGTGATGATCTGTTGGATCAACTACATGGAGCAAAAGTTTTCTCCAAGATCGACATGAGATCTGGGTATCATCAGCTCAGGATTCCTGAGGATGATATTCCGAGGATTGCGTTTCGGACAAGAGATGGTTACTACGAGTTTGTAGTCATGCCATCTGAGCTTACGAATGCTCTAGGAGTTTTCATGAACCTAGTGCATCGATGTTTTAGACCAGTACTTGAATAAGTTCATAGTGGTCTTCATCAATGGCATTTTGATTTTTCCCGAGCAAGGAAGCTCACAGGGAATGTCTGCGGATTGCTTTATCGGTCCTTAGACCAAGTCGGTTGTACGCAAAGTGGGCTAAGTGTGATTGTTGGATCTAGAAGTGGCTTTCTTAGGCCATGTGATCAATAAGAATGAGGTTATGGTTATTCCCCAGAAGAGTGAATCAGTAGTTGTTTGGAAGCGGCCTCAGGGTGTGAGCGAGGTGCGCAGTTTCCCAGAGCTTGCAGGACATTATAGACGGTTCATGAAAGGATTTTTTCTAAGATCTCTCCACCTATGACCAGTTTGTCCACAAGGTCAACTAGAAGTTGTCTGGGATGACAAGTGCAAGACCAGTTTTCAAGAAGTTGAAACAGTGTCTGACTTTTGCACCAGTTTTGGCGTTGTCAGAAAGAATGATGGCTATATGGTCTATAGTTAATGCTTCGAGAAATGGGTTGGGATGTGTCTTTGATGTAGAAAGGCAAGGTTATTGCATACGCATCTAGACAATTGAAAACCTATGAAGCAAACTAACCAACACATGACCTAGAACTAGTAGCAATAGTGTTTGCATTGGAAACTGAGGTTACTTGGGTAATTCAGAGGTCAGCAGAAGTTTCCACCAGGAGATTATCCGTTACATGGCATTCCTAAGACCATTGTATCGGATCGAGATGGCCGATTTATGTCAAGTTTATAGCAAGAACTTCACAAGGCCATGGGAACTGAATTGAGATTCAGCAGCGTTTCATCCTCAGACAGATGGTCAGTCTGAAAGACCATCTAGACCCTAGAGGATATGCTAAGAAGTATACGTACTCGATCATCCGACTAGCTGGGAAGACAGCCTAAGTCTGATTGAGCTCACGTACGATAATAGTTGGCATGCTACAATCAAGATGGCTCCGTTTGAAGCTTTGTATGGTCACAGATGTAGATCTCAGATTTGTTGGGTTGAGTACGCCGACAAGATTCTACTTGGACCAGAGTTGGTCGAAAGGACAACTTCGAACATTGCTCTGAGTAGACAGAGGTTGTTGACCGCTCAGAGTCGACAAAAGTTTTACGCAGATCAAAAGTATTAAAGTGTTGAGTTCAAGGTTGGTGTCAAGGTACTTGTCACAGTATCGCCACCCAAGGATGTTTTCAGGTTTGGTAAGCGTGGGAAGCTTAACCCTCGCTACATGGGACCATTCAAAATTTTGGATAGAGTAAGATCTCTAACATACCGTTTGGCATTGTCGCCATCGGCATACCCAGTGTATAATGTGTTCCACGTATCATTGCTAAGGATATTCGTGCCAAGATGAGTCTCATAGACTGAGTTATAAGGATGTCGAGATTCAGGCAAATGGTACTTGAGAGGAGATGCCAGTGTGCATTCTCGAACGTCGTGTGAAGTGACTGTGCAACGAGATCGTACTGTTGGTACGAGTTATGTGGTCCAGGTCTGGGACTGAGGAAGTTCCTTGGGAAACCGAGGCAGAGATGCTCAGATACTTTCCCGAGTTGTTTTTCGGCCAAGTTTCGGGGTCGAAACTTCTTTTAAGGGGAAGGTGATGTGATACCCCATAATTTTGTAAGGCTATTTTGGGAATTATGGATTTTTCCCGAACATCCGTTTGGTACGTCGGATTTAATTCTGAAAGCTTAAGATATTTTGTAATGTGCTCTGTATTTGTAATATTTTTCTCAGTGAAGAATTATACAGTCGAGGTGTGTTGGGAGTTTATACTCGTTCGTGTACGACTTTCGTTAATGCGGATTAAGATTGGTACAAGTTTATTGCCCAAGAGTTGTTATCTAATGGGCAATAGTACAAGATTCTTTATCCAAAGGTTTTTGTCCAAGAGCCATTGTCCAAGGGGCAAAAGGGTTTGGATATTGTCCAAGAGGCAAGGACCCTAGTTTCTTCTATAAATAGAGGTGTTGGGTGAGGGTGGAAGAGGGTGCAAAAGACGCGGAAGCGCTCTCAGATTCTCGACTCTAAAAAACGCTCTCAAAGAAAACGCTCTCTCTCGAGAAGGCTCTAAGTGGATCGTCGGAGCTCGTTTAGTGTCATTCTCGGTGGCCAAGGGGAAGCTTGGGAGGCCCTTAGAAGCCTAGAAACCAAGCAAGGCGAAAGACGAGCCAAATCGATCGTCGAGGGTGAGTTTTCTCCTCTCGTATTTCTGTTTTCGTTCGCGACGGCGACCGCCGCGAGGATCACGGCGACCGCCGGCTCGAAGGCGGCGACCACCGCGAGGATCACGGCGACCGCCGGCTCGAAGGCGGCGACCGCCGGCATGAGACGGCGCCCGCCGACATGAGACGGCGCCCGCCATGGTGAACGGCGACCGCCGTGATGAAGGAGGCCAGCCGCCGTGGTTGAGCGGCGCCCGCCGTGGTTGAGCGGCGCCCGCCGTGGTTGAGACGGTGCCCGTCGTGAATTGGGCGGCGCCCGCCGTGATTGTTGTGGCGCCCGCCGGCGAGTTGTTGTTGGCCGGGTTGTTGGTGTTGGCTTCCGTAGCCTTCGTTCGGGTTTCGTTTCCTTCGATTCCTTTCGTTCTTTCGTAGATCGGTATTGTTGTTTGTTGAATCTAACTTAGGGTTTCTGTATGGGTCGATCCGAAGGTATCGGAGTTGGCAGATTCGTCTCTGTGTCGAGCCCGGAATCCCGTCGTTAGACTTCGTTCAAACTCTGCGGATTAAGGCAAGTGGCGGTTCGCTCTTGCTCATTCGTTCCATATTTACATTAATTATCAGTAGTTTATCTGAGTAATTAATTTGGAATGAATATTCTGTTTGTCTGGAAACGGTTTTGTTAAACTGTTTTGAAAATCATATAATAGGTTGTATATCTATTAGAACAATGCTATTATCTGTGATCGCCTTTCGGGCCTTTATGTGGATTTATCTAGTAACTGTTGTTGTGCTATACTGTTTAGTTAGCACTAGTGGCTAGGAACGCTATGTACCTTGAGGGGGTTTATCTGTTTCTTTATAACTGGTACTTGGTGGTTCATCCCCAATACTTTCTCTTTGGTCATGACCATACCCTTTCACAGGGTAGGCGCACTTTGCTAGTGCCAAACCTTCCAGGGTTCATCCCTTCGATATCTCTTGTGAGGAGATCCGATATCTCTTGTGAGGAGATCCGATATCTCTTGTGTGGAGATGTAAAAGCTTATAACGTAATGCTCATTTTGGAATTAAATAAGATAAGTGCCCGAGTGCACATGATTAATATACCTTGGGCGAGTAGTGCAGCTAAGTTCAGTGCAGCTAAGTTCAGTGCAGCTAGGAAAACTCATCTTGACTTGAATGTAGTACATTCTCTTTCCAATCTGGAATCACTGTACGCGATGAGGTTGATCGTGAACCGAAGCATCTCAGTCAGTTTTAAATCATTGTTGTATGATCCTGTAATCATTCCAGATTTGTCATTTTTCCTTAAAGACTCAATCTCTTGGAGTCTCTTTTCGAGTCGATTTCTGTGAAGATGAAGTCTTCCAGAATCTTCTCTCATGTATACCTCTTGTTGTTATTCCGTGAAAGTGCCGGGTTATGTATCGTCCCTTCGATTATTATTCGAGGGACAATGATAGTAAACGGTTACGATCACTCGAACCATTCTGCTTTTTACCCTTGCTAGTCTATTCAAGTAGACTAACCCATGAACTTTGTTCTCCGCATGTGGGCTGGTGTCATCCGTTCGATTCGGCACATCAGATAGAGTGAAGATTTGAGGAGACTAGATTGACTATGAAGACGACGGTTGTTTTTGGATGTTTTAATAATTTCTTTTAATCAGGTTGAGATCCTTGGGCAGGTGATCATCACGATCACAACCCCGTTTGTAAAATCTTTTATTTGTCTTCCGCTGTACTTTGTTTGAACTCTGTGTTTTGACCTATTCGGGATTGAGTTGTAATCCCGTAACTCTTGTTTCCTCAACAATGTTATGTTTTGGAATTTATTGCTTGATCTTTGTGTATCAATTGCATTTCATAAATTGTATTTATTTGGTAAAGCCTTGGGTGATCTCGGTAAGGAACACTGGGGTCACTGGCGGTAATACCTTTCCAAAAGGGTTAAGTTTTGGGGGTGTTACAATTCCATAGTAAGGGTGCCACTACTTACATCAATCTTTGTCTGGGATGTTTTCAAAAATGGCCTACCTAACAGTATAGGGGCTGCATGTTTATCGTGATCCATATCCAGCACAAAGAAGTCAGCAAGAAAAATAAGATTATCAACCATTACAAGAACATCTTCAACTACCCCTTTCGGGTACACATTAGATCTATCCGCCAATTGAACAACTATTCTTGTCTCATGCAATGGTCTTAATCCTAATGATTCATACAAAGAATAAGGCAAGACATTTATAGATGCACCTAGATCTAGCATAGCTTTCTCAAATTTAGTGTCACCTATTACACATGGAATACTAAACATGCCTGGATCACCACACTTTTTAGGCATACGCCTATGAAATACAACAGAAACATGTTCACTTACCTTAATCTTATGTTTTTCCTTCAATTTCTGATTTCTTTTAATGGTACACAATTCTTTCAGAAATTTAGCATAGCGAGGAATACTCTTGACAAGTTTGAGTAAGGGAATGTTTACCTCGCATTTACTGAACGTCTCGAAGATCTCCTTGTCGTTCTCCGACCTTCTCGTGTCCTTCAGCGCCTCAGGGAATGACGCGGGTGGCTTCAGCGAACCGAGCGGAGGGAAGTCAAGCCGAACATAATCATCATGGACTTCAGCAGGTGAGTCGCGGTCATGGATTGGGTTCCGCGATCGCGGAATTTCGTCGAGATTATCTGGGACGCCGGGGAGTTTTCTGCGGTCGCGGATTTCTGACCGCGATCGCGGAAATTCTTCGACATTTTCTTCTACTCCATAATCTTTTCCGCGATCGCGGAAAATCGCCGATTTTTTCTTCTTCTTCAGTGATCATTCCACGGTCGCAGATTTTGGGCCGCGGTCGCGGATTTTCCTCTGTAGCATCCGTCACTTCTTTCGTTTGGGTTCCACTCCTCAGCGTCATCGCACAGACGTTCTCCCTCGAGTTTTCTACCGGTTGGGATGGTAGTTTCCCCAAATCCCTGGCCTCCGACTTACTCAAGGCTTGAGCGACTTGTCCAAACTGATTCTCCAAGTTCTGAATACTAGACTTCGTCTCTTGCTGAAGTTGGGCCGCCGCTTGAATATGTTGGGCCATAGTGCTTGCCAACGTTGATACGCTCTGGGTAAGGGCCCTGATCATGTCGTCATTGGACAAAGATGAACTTGAGCTTTGGCCTTGAGGTCTAGGGTCATATTGTGCTCTCAATTGTTGTTGATTGTCATGCGGATGGAACTGTTGTTGGCTTGGATTGAACTCATAGTTATCATGGCCTTGGGGATGATATTGTTGATTCCCGTATCTCGGATTGGGGTGATCCCTCCACCCTGGATTGTAGGTGTTTGAGGACGGATCATATCTTGGCCTCTGCGGCCCAAAACCTCTTACAACGTTTACTTCAGCTGTAGGTTCAGGAAGTGTTGGGCACTCGTCAGTGGGATGCAGCGGGTCATAACAGATTCTATAGGCCTTAGTTTCCCGTGCTGCATAGGGGCTTGCCCTTTTGTTGAATTGTCTAGAGCTTTCAAATAGCTCAAAGAATAACTCGAATGCATCAGCTGGCGTCTTGTTCAGAATGCTACCGCCACAGGCTGCATTTACCATTCTGCGTTCATCCTCAAGAAGCCCGCCATAAAGATATAGAACGAGATCTTGGTCAGAATAACCATGGTATGGGCAGCTAGATATCAACCTCCTGAATCTCTCATAATATTCATACAACGTCTCAGTAGCATGTTGTTCGATGTTGCTGATGCTTCTCTTCAAGCTATTGAGTTTCGTTGCAGGGAAGTATTTCTCAAGAAAGGCTTTCTTCATCTTCGCCCATGTATCTATGCTTCCCGGAGCCAAATAATAGAACCAATCATTGGCCGCATCCTTCAGAGAGAAAGGAAAGGCCCTCAGCTTGATTTGGTCCTCAGTGACATTCCTCGACTTCATGCTGGAACAGACATCGTGAAATTCAGAAAGATGTTTGTTGGGGTCTTCTCCATTCAGCCCATGGAAATGAGGTAATAATTGAATCAACCCAGATTTTAGCTCAAAAATCACGCCCTCCGCAAGCTCTGGAAACTACACAGCCAGCGGTTGCTGTTCGAAGTTCGGGGCAGTCAACTGCCTCAAAGTCGGTGTGTTTTCAGCCATTTCTATATCAAAATCAACGAAGGAAGAGTCAGTAGCATGGGTGTGGACCATAAGATAGGTCCACACAAAAGTTGGCACACAAATAAACACAAAGAAAAACTAAAACTTGCCTCCCCGGCAACGACGCCAATTTGACAGGGGCTAAAGTCGTGATGCCCAATCAAAATAAATCCTTAAAAACCTAACTTCGTAGAATAGGCAAGCAAGGGTCAAATCCCACAGGGAGGAGTTATCTTTCTTAGTGCAAAATTAGTTGTATGTCAAAAGTAACAAGGGGGGTTTTGTTGGTTGTTTGCAAGTAAACAAATTAAATCAAAACAAAGGTTGTAATCAATTGGGAAAATGTACTTAGCCAGACAAATATCCACCATTCATTCAATTGGTTGATCCTAGATTATCTCTATCCCTTCCTATGATTATTACTGTCCCTATTCTGAAATAGTTATCAGTCCAACCAGTCTTGATAACCCTAACTATTAAACAATCAAGAGACCCTCAAGATTCAATCTAACAGCAGTAGTAAGCATAGGAACTAACCAGGATACATGCAACACCACAACCCGCAACATTTAACACATAATCAATTCTCTTCACAATAAACTAGTCCAACCAGTCCTAGAATATCATGTTTGCTACACAAGATAAGGGATTTCAACCCGAAATATCCAAACCCTAGCAATAGACAATTACTAATATCAACTAGATGATCAGACCAGTCAAATCAGTAAGAATCAATAGGAATAAGCTCAAGAGAAAAGATATAATCAAAGGAATAGGAATAGAATTATAATCTTACAACCATATATCAAATGAAGGCTTCAATCGTTGGACTAAGCAAAAGTTTCTTAGTTCTTCATAGTCTTGAAACGTAAAAACTAAAAGGGAAAAACTGATGTAAAACCTCAATCTAAGATTCTAGAAAAGGCTGCCAATATCTAGGTTAAATAACCCTAGCAAAACCTAAAAACTAAACATAACAAACATAGTCTAAAAGGAAATAAAATAACCGGAATAAAAGAAATAAAATAAAAGGAAATAAAGTAAAAACAAGATCTTCGGAAGAGTTCTTCGGCGCGCGTCTAATGCAATTTTCCGCGATCGCTGAAAAGTTCCTGTAAAGCTTCGCTGTTTGATTTTTCCGCGACCGCGGATCTTCGATGTTTCTCTTCTTCTTCTCGTAATGTTCCGCGACCGCGGCGGTGACTGTCGCGACCGCGGAAAAGCTTCTGTAGCTTCTTCCTTCACTCCTTCTTCGTCTTCTCTCGTGGATTGTCTCCATCTTCAATATATCTTCATTTAAGCTCTTTTACGCCACCAATGTCATACTTCTTCTTCTCAACTCCATACTTAACAATAATGCTCCAAACTCATCCAAATGGTACCCAAAACACCGGTAACAACTCCTAGTTAAACCCTACAAAGTAGCGCTGATCATATATCTCATAATTCGCTTCCCTACACCTATCCTTGGCCACACCCCATATTTAAAAAATGTTGAATCAATCTCCTTACTATACTAAGCTTAAGAGTTTCACTTGTTTGTTTTTGTATTACAGAATACTTATCAATGCATTGACCCAATCACCAAAAAAACAAACACATCTGACATGTCAAATTCCTAGAAGATCACTTACCATACCGAGCCATGCGTCCCACACCTCATTCAACCGAACGTCTAGGAGAAGAATGGTAAAATTTTGCCATTCTGAGCCAAACTCAAAATCCTTATCGAAACCGACAAAATTCTTATCCAAACCCAACCATTTATCCAAATCCAAACGATATATCTCCCAATCCCGAACCAAATCCTACACCAACCGCTTCAGCGTAGGGGTGTTCAAACGGATCGGTGGACAATAAAATGTTTCAACACTTGGACCATGGACTGGACCGGACCGGACTAGACCGATGCAGTCCGGTCTAAATACATTCTGGTCTCGGACCGTAATGGACCATTTATATTTTTCCTATTGATTTTTTTTATAATTTTTGAGATAAAAGTGGTCAATAATGATTCATTTACGGTCTAAATTTAGACCGGATGGTAATTGGACCGTAAAAATGGATGTACTTAGGGTTAAATGAGAGATATATTTATTATAATTAAATCATATTACAGTCCATTGTGGTCCGGACAGTAAATTTACGGTCCTATATCGGATCGGGACCCGTAAACCTATAAAAACCTTGGACCGTGGACCGAACCATTATGTACACGGTTTAGGACCGGACCGTAACTTCCGGTCCGGTCCGAGTTTACAGTCCGGTCCTAAAAAGAACCCCCCTACTTCAGTGGGCATGGCAATTTATAGGGGAGGACATGACAATGATAAGGTAATTCCTACGCCCACGCATCCCATACAACTACCTCTCCCAACCATCTCCGTTGTTACGCCAAATGCCCCACCACTAATCCCTACATTTCCTCCCACTTCCACGCTATCACCACCCATAGAAACCATACCAACACCACCACTACCCCCACTGCTACCCAACCGAGACATCATCACCCACTCTAAGAAACAAAACCACCAAACATATAAAAAACTAACCCTCCATATCCATGTCTTATCCCCCACAAAACAAAACACCATTAGCCAAGCCCTAAAGACTTTGATTGGAGAGTTGGCATGCAAACAAATTTTGATGTTCTTTATTCTAACAATACTTGGGATTTAGTACCCCACTCCTCCCATCAAAACCTTGTTGGGAAATATCTTCATGATGGCTCTATTGACAAGTTCAAAGCTTGTGTTGTTGCGAAAGGGTTCCACCAACGCCCAAGATGTGACTTCAAAAAGACTTTTATTCCAGTGGTTAAGCCAGTTGTTTTAGGTGTTGTCCTTGCTCTTGTAGTCTCTAAAGGTTGAAGATTAAAGCAAGTTGACATCGACAATGCATTCCTTCAAGGTACCCTACATGAAGATGTGTACATGATATAGCCTCCAGGGTTCGTGAATATGGATCTCCCTATGCATGCGTGCAAGCTCAAGAAGGCTTTATATGGCCTAAAACAGGCACCATGTGCCTAGTACAACGAGTTAAAGGGTTACCTTCTTCGAATTGGCTTCAAGAACTCTGTTTTAGACGCTTTAATGTTTATTTACCGTCATGCTCTAACATTAATGTACTTGTTAGTCTACATTGTTGATAACATTATAATAGGAACCAACCCACATGCAATTGATTTCAAATCTGGGAACAAAGTTCTCTTTAAAGGACTTGGGTGACCTATCCTACTTCTTGGGAGTAGAGGTTCTATGTACATATGCAAGCTTATTTCTCTCACAACGGAAGTATGTTCTTGATGTGCTTTTTAAAGCTACCATGGAGGATACAAAGCCGGTCTCCACACCCATGTCGGCCACCACTCCTCTTCTGTGTGACAATGGGACTATTCTGTTGTCCTCTATAGATTACCGTGCACTTATGGGGTCATTACTGTAATAACACACTTTAAATTACAAAAATGTATACTTGTAATATTCTTTTTATATAAAGGTTATAATAATTATTTTATTTTCTTTATTTAGGAATAATTTAAATCAACATTAACTTAAGCCAAACATTATATAAGGATAAAATGTTTGTACAAAATGCTATAAGATTACATTAATATAGTGTAGGAATTATTAAATAAATGGAATTGAGTTTACAAAATAAAGTTTGGGCTACTTTATAATAATTTTCTAAGTCAAATTGGGCAAGTTTTCTTCACTTTTAAAAGTTGGGCAAAATAGTGAAATTAACCCTAAAAGGTGGGTGGGTCGTGTGTAAATAGTGAAAAGTAAGGTTGATCTTCTTCAATATCCTTTTTTCTCCATTTTCACAGTTAGGGTTTGGTGATTGAATTCGAAATTTGGTTGATTGAGCCAAATTAACCCATTCCGATTAGAGCGGGATATTAACCAACTTGTTAACTTCAAACCCCCTCTACTAATTCATGTAATTATCCACTATATCATTTCAATTCATCCAGATTAAACAATAACGCGGTAAGGCGCTGCACTTCGAATTTGAAACGAATTGATTTGATTCGTTCGATGGTTGAAGATTTCGATTGATTTGGGATATCACACATATCATTCTCTACATATCCCCTATAAATTAAGGTCCAATTCATCCCAATTCATATCCCAAATCGAGCTAAATTACCATTTTCCCTTCGTCTCCTCTATTTTTATCCCGTTCAGTTGTGGAGTTTTTCCAACAATGTTAGCCATACCCAGCCACCACGACTCATATACCTTGTAACCTCACGAGTCCATAGCCTCTGACTTCCCATTTGGACGTCGTTTGAGCTACCAACGAACCACTCAAAGTGCACTCGATGGAAGCTCTGTTTTGGAAATTTCGAGCCGACCTGCTATTGTAATTAGTGTTTTCTGGCTCCATTTTTCGAGCTTAGCCGACACCAGACACGAGACATGCCCTGTGAAAGCTTGCGATGATAGAAACCCAACGATACCGGCCCCGTTCAATTCCGAGTCCGAACGAGCTTGTACGAGCCATTCGAACCCAACGTAGCCGCGCTCCCCTATTTCTGCTTTCCGGTGTCCTCTAGCGGCGCACCACCAGCCTTTGCCACCAACGTGCAGCATTGCCGCCAGGCCATCTGCGTTGCCGCCCGGTGCTCGTGCTGCTGCACCACTGTGAGACGCCATCCGACGACCATCACGCAACCACCTTGCACTTAGAATTGTGGATTTAGTGCTCTCTGTTCATACGTAATATATGCAGTATATGCGCACATATATGTACTGTTAAGGGTTCAATTTTGATTTCAATTTAATGTGCCAGCAGTGCAATGAAATAAATATTAGCATTAACTATGCTATGATTAAGTTAATCATAGATCTTAGGAATGATCAAATCTTGTGCTTAATGGCCACATCTTCAATTTTTAAATTTTTTTTTTTTTTTTTGATAAGGTAAGATTTCGAGTTACCGACATAAAATGTCGGATAGCTCGAGAGGCCGAAAAACGGCAACTGAAAAACCAGTAAAGAACAACACAGACAAGCAAATGAAAATACAACAAAGCAAAAACGAGCTAAAAGACTAGGGAGAGAGGTGAGTCCAACACAAATAGTGCCACCAGACGACGGGTCAAACAGGAAAACAATCCTGGGAAGTATTGAATGGACAACCATGACGTTGCCCCCACTCATGATGAGGGATCTTTAGGAGTCTCGACCACCCTGACATTGCCTTTTGGATCTTCAGGAGCCTCAAAACAACCGCGACCACAACTGGAACAACTCGATCTCCACCCTCAATCAACTCAACAGAAGCAAAGAAACATCACACACAAGCTTGCACACAAAACACGAACAATAAAAAAAAAGACAACAGGATCTGGGAGACACACAACACACAAACCAGATTCGAAACCAAAAGAAGACAAAAAAAAGGGAACAAAAACAAAAAATAAAACTAAAAATATCAGAGGAACATCGATGGGGGGCGGACGGAGCGGAGGGCAGAGGAGCGGAGGTGTGGGCGGAGCGCGGTGGCGGTAGATCGGTGTTTGGAGGCGGAGGGCGGTGGAGTGGTGTCTGGAGGCGGAGCGCTGGTGGGGTGGAGGTGTGGATCGGGGTGGGCAGTAGCCGGCCTTAGAGACGTTCGGAGAGCCGGGGGCGGATGGAGCGGAGGGCAGAGGGGCGGAAATGTGGGCGGAGCGCGGTGGCGGTAGATCGGTGTTTGGAGGCAGAGGGCGGTGGCGGTGGAGCGGTGTCTGGAGGCGGAGCGCTGGTGGGGTGGAGGTGTGGATCGGGGTGGGCAGTAGCCGGCCGGGCAGTAGCCGGCCCTAGAGATGCTCGGAGAGCCGGGGGGCTTGGTCGGAGTGCCGGCGTGGACGCAGCGAAGCGCGGAAGCACGAAAGGAGCGCAGTTGGAGGCGGCGGGAGGCGCGGTCGGAGCCGGGCTCAGTCGGAGCGGGGGGCTTGGTCAGAGTGCCGGTGAGGCGGATGCCGGTGGGGCGGATGCCATGGTAGTGGCGGCGGTCCGGACGAGCCGGTGGGCGGTTGCCTGGAAACACTCCCAAAAGGAGCGCTTCTAGGGCCGGCGTGCCACATTAGCATAGGCCACATCTTCAATTTGATATTGTATTAAAATAAATTATATTTATTTTATGTGATTTGGGTAGGAATCACACTCAAATAGGAATTGAAGTAAGGAGTCAATTCCTTAGAAGCAAGTCAAAGTCAATCTTTGCGCCATCAATCGTAAAACGAATTTAAGGCAAGTAGTGATTCGTTGTTGTCATTTCAGTTCATCGGTTGACCGAAAACTAATATTAAAATTAATTGTTAATTAATTGAGTAATTTCTAAAACCTAATTAATTTTTGGGAACACATTTTTGCTTATATGAATTTCGTATCTAGGTTAATAGTTACTATCGAATATACATATACATATACATATACATAGTTATATAAGTTTAAGCACTTAATGTTGTTATCGTTTTAATAACGATATTGAGTGTGAATTTTGTGTGTTAAATGTGGACTTTATCGTCATTAAGTGTGGACTTTAATAGTCGTGTGTGTCAGGGATATTATGGCTTTGTAAGGCATACTGATCTCGTTATAACTCAGTATTAGTCGTAATAATTCCCTAATACTTTTACGGTCATGAACATTGCTTCTTATCCACCCGTTAAGGATAAAAGGTGTTTATGCACATTGCTAGTGCAATTGGGTTGGACGTAATGTCGCCCTGTGTTGTTCTCAATTTTTTTGAGATTTTATTAAAAACTTTAAGAATAATTGTGGTGTGGTGAAATTAAATAAGATAAATATTGTGAGCCATAATTATTATACTTCGAGCGAGAAGTACGTACAACTTGAAAACCGCTCGTGCTCTAGCTTAAGCGGGTCATCTTTCCAATCTGGATTCGCATTATGCGGTGAGGATGGTCGGACCCAATTATTCAATGGAGTTTTATATATGTTGTGTGTAATTTAAAACATTTTCAAACAAATCATATCTTCTTTCCATAATACTCACATTCATTCGGGTATTCTCTTGGTGCATATCTTTTGTGTTCATCCTTCGTTTATGTGGAAGTATTTTAGTTATATATCGTCTATCGATTTTTATTCGAGAGACAATGATAGTAACTAAATATGACCACACAGAACCTCACATAAAATATACTTGCGTAATCTTTCATTAGACTAACCAACCATTATTTTTCCTTGCATGGTTGGCTGGTGTCATCCATCCTATATGACACATCAGTCGACTTGCCTCAGGTTGTTTAGGAGTAACGAGACGGAAAAAAGGCTTGCAATTGAAGTTTAGTTTGAAGAATTTTCAAGGTTCTTTGAATATAAGATTTAATTTCCAAATCGGTGAAATAGGCGAAAGTTTTATAACCTAGTCGTGTAATTAGAATTTATTTAAAGTCTTCCGCTGTAATTTCAATATCGTTTGTAAAACTTATCTCCTCAATTTACGAGGGGAATACTAATAAATATTGGAATTTTATTTCAAAAGTCTTCCGCTACTTATTTCTTATTTAATATTTAATTTATTTTACGCATAAATTGTTCGGATTAAGCCTTGGATGACTTTGGGCATTAAAGTCTGAGGTCACTGGCGTGTGGTACTACCGACATAAGTCGGAGGTGTTACAATTATGGCATCAGAGCAATGGTTTTAAGATTCTTGGCTTATTGTTAGGTTTGAGAATTTTCAAAATTATTTTATTTTAAATTTATACAATTATCTATTTTATTTTATATATATAAAATAACTTGAACATTTAAATGGTTAAGTATTTAATCCAACTTATTTGGAATAGTTCATAGTCTAGAAAATAATAGAATTAGTTGTTGAGAAACTAATATCGCCTACATAGATTGCTTTATATAGCAATAATAATTTAAATTGTTGAATTTCTAATTCGTATAAGGATTTAAAAGTATGGTTTTGAAAGTTTTGATGAATTTATAAAATAAAGAGGTTGGATTTATGATCTTAGTAATATCCTAAGGAGTTGAGTTAATTTGTAATATATAAGGTTTGAAAGTGTGGTTTTTATAGATATAATAATATATGGCTTTGAAACATCTGCAAGGTTCGATCTAGTTACCTATTTTATAGATCCATTCATAGGAATATTTGTAATGTTGGAATTAATGTCATAAGGGTTATTGACATTTTCCTTTCTATATTGTTTGCAAGTAAAAGCATATTATTATTATTCTTGGAAAATAGTTGTGCTTGGGTCAGTCAAATTAATATGAATTATAATTTGGGCTTATATGTTTTCTATAAAATTCGTATTGGTTAAAGTGTCATATGATACAAGTTAGAAAAAATTCTAAATTGACGTTATGGTTCGTCAACATATGGTGAACACCAGAAACAATAACCGTGAGACCAATAAGTGTTCAGGTAATGCTTCTTGAATCCATCTGAGTAGTGTTTCTCAACAAGGAGATGATACGGGATTCGGGTCTCATAATAACAACCCACCACTACCAGTCAATGTCAACCAAGACCAGGTTAACCCTCAAGCTGAGAGGGGAGTTCCTCTTAATCCACCTCCTGCTCTGATGGTGTTGGATCCTACCTTCATAGGGCGAATAGTGAGGCAAATTGTGGTAATGGCAACCCAAGGAGCACCGTAAGCTCAAGTGGCTCATGCCCCTCAAGCTGCAACTAAGTTTGAGGATCATGATAAAATTGTACCACCGGTTCATCCTTTAGGAAATGGAGGGAATTACAATCGAACTCTAAACATGATCAACTCAATGCACCCGGATAGTTATGATAGAACCGGGGAACCAATCAAGGTTTCCTATTGGTTTTCTCACATGGAGTGACTATTCCGAAACATTACCTGCACTGAGGCTAAAAAGGTGCATATAGCTTTGTTGAATCTAAAAGATGGAGCTAGTGAGTGGTGGGAAGGTACTGGCCTAGCTGACCATCAAAATTTGAATTGGGTGATGTTCAAAACAAAGCTTATTAATCGGTTCTTATCTCGTGCTATGAGAGATGAGAAGCTGCAAGAATTTTTGTACTCTGAGACTGAGGGTTTAGAGGTGATTGAACTGGCTGCAAAGTTCAATCAATTGTTGCATTATGCTGGGTCTGAGGCGCACACTGAAGAGCGGAAGATTTGGTACTTTTATGAATGGATGAGCCCGGAAATAAAACCTCTAATGGTCGTCATGGTTGCGCTACCTTGGAGTAGTATGTGGATGCAACATACAAAGTAGAAGTTACCCTGGAAGAATCTGCTAGGAAGCTTGAGGAGAAGAGTAAGGAAAAAGGTGGGCATTAGGGTCTGAAGTTCAATGCGTTTAAACGACTGACATCCCCTACCAAGTTTGAGAAATCTGGTAGTGCAAAGACCGAGACGACTCAATCTGGCTCCACCCAACGCTCTGGATGGAGTGGTGGTGGTGTCCAATGCCACAACTGCGGTGAAGTCGGCCATAAAAAAATTAATTGTCAAAAAGAGAAGCGAGTATGTTATGCTCGTGGGGAAGCAGGCAAACATACCGTAGGCAGAAGGGTCAAGGGACAACACAATCATATCAGGCATCTGCTGTTGGTAATAGGAAACACAATGCCATAGGTGTCCGCTTCTATTCAGTCAACTGCACATAATAAAGGCAAGGCACCTCCCGGATCTTCTAGCCAAGGCCAATGACTTTATGTAATGCGTCACTTCGATGAGCATGATACCCTAAATAATTAGATATTTTAAAGCTTTCCTAATAATAAAGAGCTATGACGTGTGTGTCTATAGCTTCCATAGTTGGGTACTTATTTCCTTTTGAGAATCTTTTAGTTGACAATTGTTTTTGTTTAATAAAGAGTTAATCTCTTATTTATGGAAGTTATCTAATTCCATATTCATTTCGAGTTTTAGTGTTCATTTAGTAATCAATGAGTGTCGACGCATTACAAGTGAAGTATTGTTAAGATTTGACTTGACTCATAACGTGATGAGTAATGTCTCGAAACATGTGTGATTGTTCTTTATGAGGTTAAGACCTAGTTTCGGGGTCAAAACTATTTTTAAGGGGGTAGTAATGTAATAACACACTTTAAATTACAAAGGTATACTTGTAATATTCTATTTATATAAAGGTTATAATAATTATTTTATTTTATTTTGTTTAGGAATAATTTAAATCAACATTAACTTAAGCCGAACATTATGTGAGGAATATATTTTGTACAAAATGCTACTCCCTCCGTCCCAAAATATAGTTCATCTTTTGACTTTTGACACTATTTACAGTTGAAGAGAATCTTTAAGATTTCTTCCAATATATAAGAAAAAACATAGTCATGTGGGGTTTTGTTTGATTCGTCTCAATGAGTACTTTGACAATATAAAAAAAATATAATTTTTATTAATATGTAATTAGAGATATTAACGATACAAAACACACATCGGCAAGCGTGAAAAGTCAAAAGAGGAACTCTATTTTGGGACGCAGGGAGTATAAGATTACATTAATATAGTGTAGGAGTTGTTAAACAAATGGAATTAAGTTTACAAAATAACGTTTGGGCAACTTTAAAATAATTTTGTAAGTGAAATTGGACATTTTTGCTTCACTTTTAAAAAATTGGGCAAAATAGTGTAATTAACCCTAAAAGGTGGATGGGTCATGTGTAAATAGTGAACATTTGGGTTGACCTTCTTTAACCTTTTTTTTTCCACCATTTTCACAGTTAGGGTTTGGTGTTTGAATTTGAAATTCGGTTGATTAGAGCAAAATTAACCCATTCCGATTAGTGCGGGAATTTACCAACTTGTTAACTTCAAAATCCCTCTACTAATTCATGTAATTATCCACTATATTGACTCAATTCATCCGAATTCAAAAATGACACAGTAAGGCGCTTCAATTCGAATTTGTCGAATTGATTTGATTCGTTCGATGATTGAATATTTCGATTGATTTGGGAGATCAAACATATCATTCTCTATATATATCCCCTATAAATTGAGGTCCAGCTCATCCCAATTCACATCTTTAATCGAGCTAAATTACCATTTTCCCTTCGCCTCCTATGTTTTTTTATCCCGATTCAGTTGTGGAGTTTTTCCAGACGATGTATGCCATACCCAGCCACCACGCCTCATCTTCAGTGAAACCTTGTAACCTTAAGAGTCCATAGCCTCCGACTTTTCCACGTTTGGACGTCGTTTGAGCCACAAACGAACCACTCAAAGTGGGCTCCATGGAAGCTCTGTTCTAGAAATTCCGAGCCGACCTGCTATTGGAATTAGTGTTTTCTGGCTCTATTTCTCGAGCTTAGCCGACACCAGACATACCCGGTGAAAGCTTGCGATGATACGAATCCAATGATACCGGCCAACTCGGTTATGAGTCCGAACGAGCCCGTACGAGCCATCTGAACCCAACGTAGATGCGCTCCAATGTTTCTGTTGTCTTGTGTCTTGTAGCGGTGCGCCACCAGCCTTCGCCACCAGTGTGCAGCGTCGTCGCCAGATTCAGTTTTTCACCATTTGTGTCTAACCCGAGTCTCGATTCAGAACTTCAGTTTGTCATCCGCAAGGATGCTCTAGGCTAGTCTTTACATAGAAACTAAGACCAGTCTAATTTTTTCCTCATAAAAAAAAATGAAAATTGAACCCTTAATAGTACCTATATGCGCACATATACTGCATGTATTACGTAGCAACAGAGATGTCTGCGACAACCATTTCAATTTCCCAGGGACAATCCCAAATGCCTTTAATACAGTTAGTAAGGCAGAGATTGTCACATTCAATTTGTAATTTTGTAATGTTTAAAGTTTTAGCATCAGAGATGCTATGTTTTAATGCTAGTGCTTCACTCATTAGAGTATTGTTAGAACCACATCATTCACTCCTCATGTGGATTACTTCTGTTTTGTCATTTCTAATGATGAAGCCAAAGCCAGCTTCACCATTAAGTTGTTTTGAACCATCAAAATTTATTTTGTAAAAAGTTTGGTTTGGTTTTTCCCACTCGAGGAATCTTGTTTTTCTGATGTTGTGTAGATTGCTCTTAGGTTGTAAGTAGTCATCATCTTCCGCTTTCTTTGTTTTTTCCCAGTTTTTAATTAGAGTAGAAATATATTGGGATAAGTTTTTTATTTTATCATTGGTGTCAATGTTGGAAATTATTTGGTTTCTATTAATCCATATACCCCACCAGGTAGTAGTAAGGCAAACAATCTCCTTTTTAGTGAGAAGTTTTTGTATTTTGATAAGAATTTAACTTAATATGTTTAAGAGTTGATGCACATTGTAAAAGGAAGTTTGTTAGGACTTCAAGGGGGTTATTGCAAGAATTACATGTCAGAGGAACATGGAAATGTTTCTATGCTAGTCTTTGTTTCGTGGGGAGGCCGTCATGGCAAATTTTCCAAATGAAGTTCTTAACTTTTGGATATGTGTCCATCTTCCAAATCCAAGCGAGGTTGTTGGTTAAGGTATTTTGTTGCTTCGTAATTAGTTCAGATTTCGTAGAAAACCATCCATTTTTGTTGGGGGCCCAATACATTCTATCCTAGATGTGGTTTTGAGGGATGGGTATATTTGTAATACGGTCAATGGCGTGTTGATTTACAATTCTCTTTAGTTTGTCTTTGTTCCAAGTTTTATTATTCTCAATAAACTCACTTACCTTTGTTGTTGGGTTAATATTAGTGTTTGGTAATTTCTTGTTTTGATAATTTAGATCAATAAGCCAATTGTCCGTCCAAAAGTAAATAGATTTACCATCCCCGACTAGCCAATGGTGACCAGTTTGGAATTCTTTTCTATGTTTAAGCAGCTGTGACCATTGCAAAGAATGGTTGTCTTTCTTACTGTAGTGAAGAATGATGGAGTCTTGTAGGTATTTCTCACTTACTATTTTAACCCAGATATTATTTGGTCAGCAAACAATTTCCGTAAGAGTTTCATTTGTAAAGCTTTGTTCATGTCTTATGTCTTCCTAATACCAGTTCCACCGTTTTCTTTATTTTTGTAGATTTTATCCCATCCTATTAGGGGTTTGTATGATGAGTCTTTATTCCAAAAGAAAGTTTTGTTCATTGTGTCGAGTTCTTTGTGTATGTAGGATGGTAGCATGAAGCTTTGCATTAAGTAGTTTGGTTTTAACGCCATATTAGATTTGATTAGCGTAGCTCTTCCTTCTTGGGAGACGAAATTAGCTTTCCATTTTGTTAATTGATTGGTGGTTGAGAAGATTGTCTCTTTGAAAGTATCGTGGTTGACTTTCCCATTGATAATAGGGCATCCGAGATATTTTTCTAGAGGAGTTGTGCTTGGGATGCTTAATACTGATTAGAGTACGTGTTTAGTTTGGTTAGAAAAATTGTTAGTGGTTTGGAAGGCTGATTTTTGGAAATTAACACATTGGTCATATATTAAACAGTAATCGCTTATGGTATTTTTGATTTTGGAACAAGCAGTTTGGTTAGCTTTTGCAAAGATAATGATATCGTCTGCAAAGGCAAGGAAAGAGATGTTTGTACCTCTTCTAGAGATTTGAAATCCCAGTTGGTTGTTACTGCTTGAACTTTCATTTAGAAGATTCTTGGCTAGGATTTCAGCTCCTAAGATGAACAGGAATGGAGATAAGGGGTCACATTGGCGTAATCCTCTTTCAGGATAGAATAAATCAGTTGGTCCGTTGTTGACTAAGACCGAGAAAGATACAGTTTGGATGCATTATTTAATCCACCCGATAAATCATGTGGCGAATCCGATTATTTTTAGGACTGTGAGAATAGAATCACATTCGATTTTGTCGTAAGCTTTTTCCATATCTAGTTTAATGGCAATCCATCATTCCTTGCCTTTCTTAGCACGGAAGGAGTGGAAAATTTCATGGGCAATTAGTATGTTATCATGGTATGATCTCTCAGCCACAAATGCCCCTTGAAGTGGATGGATCAAATTGTTTAGGATAGGTTTCATTCCGTCAGTCATGATTTTGGATATGATTTTATAGATAGTTGAGCATAGACTGATGAGTCTATTATGGTTTGTTGAGTTTGATTTATCGATCACATTTGGGTATAAGAGTTATAAATGTATGGTTTATTTGCTTAAGTAATTTTCCATAGTGGAAGAAACTTTTGACAACTTTTATTACCGTAGGTCCCACGATGTGCCAATATTTTCGATAGAATAAGGCAGACATTCCATCAGGGCCAGGGGATTTGTTACATCCAATACCAAAGACAGCTTTTTTGATTTCTTCATTTGTAACATTCTTGGTTAATGCATCATTTTCTTGGTCAGTAATTTCATTATTGATATTGGTGAGATATTATGTGAGAATGTTATTATTTATATTGCTTTTTTTGAATAACCTTTTAATATCAGATCTAATATCGTTGTGGATATTTTCATGTCCAATGATAATCGTGCCATCTTGTGTGCGGATTTCTCTAAAAAATTTGCTACTACGTCTACTAGAAGCAATCCGGTGAAAGTAGTTTGAGTTTGTATCAATGGATTTTATGTGCTTAGTTTTAGCACGCTTGCTCCAGTATTTTTTATGGAAAGAGAGAAGAGATTATTTTTAGTGTATTAGTCTGTTTTGTTTGGTGAGTAGAACATCATTCGGGTTGTGAATGATGTCTTTTTGGATTACTGTTAGTGCATCTTCTTTTTCTTTTAGTTGTTTGAAAATATTACCAAATGTGGTTTTCTTCCAGTTTTTCGCGCTAGTTTTGAGGGCGAAAGTTTTCTTCATGAGTTTATACATGTTAGAGCCTTGGGGGTTGATACGCCAAGCTTGTTTAACAATATTCTGGAAGTCTTTTCTATGGGTTCACATTCTTTCAAACTTGAAAGGTTGGGCTTTGATATGAGATTGATTTTCTAATTCAACTAAAATGGGGCAGTGATCTGATAAGGTAGATGCATGGTTTTTAGTGAAGATTCCAGAAAATCATTGAATGATTTGATTATGGATTAGGATTCTGTCAAGTTTAGAGTATGTATTGTCAAGTAGTGATGGGTGACTACATTAACCATACCCTGGAGTTTCTTTAGGGAATACCAAAATTGAGATCTTAGCATTCCCCAAACATAGATCTCAACGTTATGGTGTGTCAGAGGAGCTTCATCTCTTGTTGTGAAAGTAGCAGGTTCCAGAGCCTACAAGAAGAGAAGGTAGGCTATATTAGAGTATCGTATGAGCATATAGCAAATAGTAAAAATGTACATGATGTAATCAAGGAAGTAACTCCATTTATAATTGGTATTAGGGAGACAGTAACAACTAGTAAGGGTGAATAAATAGAAGTTAAGATGATTAGAGCAATCAAACTTTTGGTAGAAGCTAGTTAAAGGAAAGGTAAAACCAAAGTAATCTCCATGATAATGAGTCGAATAGTAGGTAGAATGCCAAGATATAAGAGATTTCTGCAAAGATCAATACAATATAGTGAAGTATAAATTCGAGATGGTAATGAGCACATAGTAGGATGCCATACTATCTAGACTGAGATCAGGGCAACATAATAGAGAGTGATGTGACCATGGGTCATCTCAAAGACATATCAAGATCGGTTCAATGAAGAGGAAGAAGCAACCGAGCTGCATGGATGTGACCATGGGTCACCTCAGTAAAAGTGCCGTATCTTCTGATTCCCAACTCCGATCACTCTCAAATTTTGAGGCGTGAAACTAGACTTCACGATCTATCTCTGGGCGTTGGAATCACCCCATTCCGATCACGGACGAGAGAGAACGAACCTTACGAAGTTAGGCCAGAAACTGTCTCCGCGGAAGATGTTTGATTTGTGTTTTATTGTTTTTGTTATTTCTAATTTTCGTTAATTAATTAATTAGTTAGTTTAGCTAGTTAGTGCTCTATGTTAGTGCTAGGCTTAGTGGGTAGTTAGCTACGTTAGTGCTAGGCTTAGTGGTAGTTAGTTTTAATTAATTAAATATTTTCTTATTTTGTTTTTTGGCACCTATATAATGGTGGCCATGCATTGTAATTTTCAAGCTTGAATTGGAGATTTAAAACAAGAGTGTTTGGTTCCCTTTGAAGCTTCGTGACGATGGTGTCCGAGGTGAGTCGTATCCTCGAATCCTTAGTCTTGTTTTGGTGAGTCGTATCCGAAACACCCTTTGGTGTGTCATATCCGAAGGCGGTTGGGTATTCATGGTGTGTCGTATTCATGAGTGTTCAACCTCGTCTCATGGATCTTGGTGAGTTGCATCCGAGGGTCGTGAGATACCTATCCCAAACTCTTCATGAACCTCGTTCATGAGAGTTATATCCAATTTCCGTTTTGAGTCAAATCTCCATCAAGTTATTGTTTCGAGTCACAACAAAAACGCATCAAATGTCCTAATCTTGAGAGCCTAATCGAGAAGGTGTTAAACCAAGTATTGGCGCCCTTCGTCTTGTACTGTACGGATCCTAGCTTGTGCTCACGCACATTATCACGTGGTATCAGAGCCCCGTAAGTGTTTGCTCAGATTCGTCCATTTGAATAGCAAGTTTTTCGGTTACGCAAGCTTTAGTTTTCGTGCCTGAAAATGAAGCATTCACTGGTTGCATTTCTTTGAGTCTTGATTAGTAATTTGCATTTGTTTCTGAGTTGATTGAGTCCTGCATTTCCAGTTTTCGTTTGTTGCTGTTAATCACGTTTTAAAATACCAAAAAGAGTCTACATCACCTTCGTTAATTCCTAGAAGAGTTAGTTGTAGATCCTAGAATTAAGGGACTGAAGTTGCACATTATTAGGCTCCTAAAACTGAATTTTAAGTCATTTGAATCAGTCAACAACCGAACCCCTGTGTAGCTGCATATAGTCCTAGGTTGTTGAGTCTTTAATTTTAATTTACTAAGCACCTAAGCGGCCTGCATTCTCCTGTTTGCTGTCAACGTTATTAACATAGACTGAGAGTGTTGGAATACCTTTGGTGCTGCTGAATTGTGCAACCCTGTAGGCAGTCCTTCTCTGTCAATTCTCTGTGCTGCTGAATTGTACATCCTGTGTTGCTGAATTGTACAATCTGTGTTGCTGAATTGTGCATTCTGTGTTGCTGAATTTTGCTGTTACAAAAACAAAATAAGAAAATATTTAATTAATTAAAACTAACTACCACTAAGCCTAGCACTAACGTAGCTAACTACCCACTAAGCCTAGCACTAACATAGAGCACTAACTAGCTAAACTAACTAATTAATTAATTAACGAAAATTAGAAATAACAAAAACAATAAAACACAAATCAAACGTCTTCCGCGGAGACAGTTTCTGGCCTAACTTCGGAAGGTTCGTTATCTCTCGTCCGTGATCGGAATGGGGTGATTCCAACGCCCAGAGATAGATCGTGAAGTCTAGTTTCACGCCTCAAAATTTGAGAGTGATCGGAGTTGGGAATCAGAAGATACGGCACTTTTACTGAGGTGACCCATGGTCACATCCATGCAGCTCGATTGCTTCTTCCTCTTCATTGAACCGATCTTGATATGTCTTTGAGATGACCCATGGTCACATCAGAGAGTAATTAAGGAGAGTAGGGTTATTGAGATGAATTTGGAATAGGAGGTGAGTGTAATAGTAAGATGTTCGAGTAAAGTCTTTGTTGTCGGGATTAAAACAATTATACTCAGTGGGTTTTGATCCCTTACTAGTGTTGATAATCGGATTGTCATCCTTAGACGAGGATGCAATGGTAATGCTGATAACAACAAAGGTTTTGGGAGGGGTTATAGTTTGTGAAACACATACAAGAATGGTATCATAGCAGCGGATAGCAAGGAAGGTATTTATACCTTTAATCATAGAATTAGCAGAAGAATACATATAAATAAGGGAACAATCAACTTCAGAAAGGATATTGTTGTTAATATTGTTCAGATTTAGGGGATAAACACTAGTAGAGGCTTGTGAAGCCTTAGTGGTCCAGATATCAGTAAGGAGTAAAGGATCAATCCTCATATCCAAAGACAAAGTCTTTTCAGGCAAGCAAATATAGCAGCATTAATAATAACTTATCATATACATGTTGTGGGATAGGGTGATTAAGCGGACAAAAAGCCATTGGGTATGTAATTTGAGATCAACGACATACGCATATTGAGATATATAGTAAAAGTTTGAGGGAACAGGGGAGGAATAAACCTAGGTTTTTTTATCCTTGTAAATTTCGGTTAACACCATTAGTGACCCAAGAGAGGATAAGGGGGTGTGAAGACAGTTGCGAAGACAAGGAACTCGACAGCACACCTCAACCGATTCAGGGAGTCATCCCAATGCATTTAAATCACACCAAGGAAGAATCTACCAATAGAATAGCCAGATTCTCCACCAAGCTTGACAAGAGGAGCGGTTTCGAGTGGACACGGGAAATTTGGTCCACCAGACGTCGCCATCAAACGTTTTAAGTAATTGAGCTTCATCTAACTCCAAGGAAATCTTCAGCATGGCAGGAGCCACAAGAACAACCCACAAAAATTCCCAAATTTTACCGAGAGTAATTCAATCTCTTCTCTTGTAAAAAAGAAGGCATACCTTCAAGAGGGAAGCACAAATAGTGTAACACTCCCAAATATATATCCTTGAAAGGTATTACCGCCAGTGACCTCGGATTTCACATCCGAAGCCACCCCAGGCTTAACCCGTTTATATAAATCATAAAACAACAGTTATAATACAAAATATCATAACTTTTTATTAAAGCAAATGTTTCGGAATTACATCCATGATTCAAAATACATAATCAAATATATTACAGCGGAAGTCTTAATACATAAAGGACACAAGGGTCTTGATCTAAACGATCACCCGCCAAGGAATCTCAACCTGGTAAAACTCTTCAAAATTCCAACTGCCATCATTGTCGTTTCTAGCCTTCATCGAAACTGCAGTTTATCTGATGTGTCGTATGAGACGGATGACACCAGCCAACCATGCAAGGGAATATAATCGGTTGGTTAGTCTAATGAAAGACTATGCAAGGGTAAAATAGAAAGGTTCTAAGTAGTCGTATTAGGTTAGACTCGTCGCTTCTCGAATAAAAGTCGATGACGATAGTCAACCACCATACTCCTACTGAAATATACGAAAAGGCATGATCAAGAGCAAGGACTCTGAAAGAATGAGTCTTACGAAAACATATGAAGAGAAGACTCCAAAAGGTTGAGTCTTATCGGAAAGTATGACAAGTGCTTGGGAACATCAATTTCACACAAGCGTTTTAAAACTCACTTGGTGTTTCGGTTCACGACCAACCTCATCGCACAATGCGAATTCAGATTGGACAGAGAACTTTACTCTGACCAAAGTCTAGACGAGTTTCCTAGCTGCACTACTCGCCTGAGGGTATATTAATTATGTGCACTAAAGCACTTATCTTATTTAATTCCAAAATGTACATTTTACGTTATAAGCTTTTAAGATCTCTTCACAAGAGATATCAGATCTCCTCACAAGAGATATCAAAGGGAATACATCCCAGGGAATATATCCCAAATGGCGGCACCAGTTGTGTGCACATACCCTGAGTAAGGGTAAGGTCATGACCGAAGATACTAGGGAAAATCCTCCTAGTACCATTATCAAGAAACCACTAAACCTCGCAAGGTACATAGTGCTCCTACGAATACTCGTTCTAACTAAACAGTTAAAATATAAGAGCAATAATTCACATCAAAGCCATCGAGGCCAATAACAGATATAATAGCGTTGTTTCTAGCAATATATACAACCTATTATAATATCTGTATTTCAATCATATACATATATAATAGCGTTGGTTCTAGCAATATATACAACCTATTATAATATCTCTTTTTAAATCACATACAGTTATCAAAACTGTTCCCATACAGAAATAATATTCATCCCAAATTAATTAACATATAAACAATTGATAATCAATATAAATATGGAATGATAAGCAAGAGCGAACCGCCACTTGCCTTAGATTAGACGAGGCTCAACGAAGCTCGAGACGACGGGTTTCCGGGTCCGAAACGAGGAAGAACTCGGATTATAATTTCCTACGGAACGACCCATAATGAAACCCAAAGTTAGATTCGATAATAAATAGTACAAATCTAAAGAAAGGCAAACGAAATCGAAGGAACGAAATCTCGATCGAAATCACAAAACCCAAGGCCACACCCACAATCGCCCAAGCACACCGCAGGTGCGGTGTCCCTGCCGCGGGTGCGGTCACAAGTGTAGTCGTCGGGGACGAAGACGAGATCTTACCGGGGACGACGCGTTGGGCTCGATTTGGATTGGCTTCGACTTCCAAACTCCTTGGGCCACCAAACACCACCTTGAGGGCACCTCCTCCTCCTATGGTAGCTCCGGCGACGACCTTGAAGAACTCCGGCGAAAGCTTGCAACTCCGGCGACAATGGAACGAGAGAGAGAGATTGGAGAGAGAGAGAGAGATTTGAGATATCTTCCTCCTCCAAGCCTCCTCCTTTTATAGGCCAAGCAAGGAGCTCAGCTGGCACCTCCCCCACCTGCCTCACCGCTTCAGCTCCGACAAGATCGGCAAGCAGCTCAGGCGAAGTTCGGCGGAGCAGAAAAGAAATCATGACGGCGCGGGTGCGGTGGGTCTCACCGCAGGGTGCGGTGGTGACCAATTCTGACCGCGGGTGCGGTCAAGGCAAATTCTGTGCATTTTGCCCACTTTTGTCCGGGAAGAATTATGGGTATGGGTTTTAACCCCAGTTTAAACATATTCGTATCCGAACAAATATTCTAAGCCCCAAAATACGTCGAATGTATTTTATTCCACTCAATGAATTATTACAGAGATCAAGTATTTAACAGAAAGTCTGAACTTCTCTGAAAATAATTCGACTACAATACGAGTGTTTGGAAAACTTACCAAAATACTCTTTACTAAAATGAGGGGTATTACATCACCTCCCCCTTACAAAAAGTTTCGACCCCGAAACTAGGCCGAAAATAGCTCGGGAAAACGTCTAAGCATATCCGCCTCCGTTTCCCAGGTTTCCCAAGTAACTTCTTCAGTTCCTGACTTGGAACACAAAATCCGTACCAATGGTACCACCTTAATCCGTAACTGCTTCTCACGGCGTTCGAGAATACGCACCGGTATCTCCTCGTAGGTACCATTTGTCTGAATCTCGATGTCGTCATAACTCAGTAGATGAGACTCATCTAGCACGTACTTCCTCAACAAAGATACGTGGAACACGTTATGTACTGGATGTGCCGATGGCGGCAATGCCAAACGATACGCTAGAGACCCCACTCTATCAAGGATCTCAAACGGTCCCACGTAGCGAGGGTTAAGCTTCCCACGCTTACCAAACCTAAACACACCCTTGGATGGCGACACTCTGACAAACACCTTGTCACCAACCTCAAACTCGACATTCCTACGCTTCAGATCTGCGTAAGACTTCTGTCGACTCTGAGCTGTCAACATCCTTTGTCTTATCAAAGCAATGTCCGAGGCAGTCCTTTCGACTAACTCCGATCCGAGCGGAACCTTGTCGGCATTTTCATCCCAACAAATCGGAGATCTGTACCTTCGACCGTACAAAGCCTCGAATGGAGCCATCTTAATGGTAGCATGCCAACTGTTGTTGTATGTAAACTCAATCAGACTCAGGCTATTCTCCCAACTAGTCGGACGATCGAGTGTACAAGCTCTTAGCATATCTTCCAAGGTCTGGATGGTCCTCTTAGACTGTCCATCCGTCTGAGGATGAAACACAGTGCTGAATCTCAACTCGGTTCCCATGGCCTTATGTAGTTTTTTCTAGAATCTTGACATGAATCGGCCATCACGATCCGATACAGTGGTCTTTGGAGTACTATGCAAACGGATGATCTCGTGTAAAAACACTTCTGATAACTTCTGGGTTCCCCATGTTGACTTGATAGCCACGAAATGAGCATTCTTCGTGAGCCTGTCAATGATTACCCATATAGCATCTTTCTGGCTTTGAGTCTTTGGCAGCCCAGTGATGAAATCCATAGCAATATCTTCCCATTTCCATTCTGGCACTGGAAGAGGTAGCAACTCACCACCTGGTCTAAGATGTTCTATCTTGACCTTCTGACAAGTCAAGCATTTTGCCACAAACTCTGCTACATCCCACTTCATGTTGGGCCACCAGAACTTCTTCCCGAGGTCCTTGTACATCTTACTAGAGCCTGGATGTACAGAATAAGTTGATGAATGGGCCTCCTTCATCACCAACTGGCGAAGACCATCAACGTCAGGCACACAGATCCGGTTCTGAAACCAGAGTGATCCATCTTCCTGAATCATGAAACCGAGAGCTTTCCCGTCCATCACTTTACTGCTTAGCTTCACCAAGACTATATCATCAACTTGTCTCTCCCTGATTTCATCAAGTAGCGTGGCCTGAATCTCCAGCATACTCAGATATCCTCTACGCTGATCGTACAAGACTTCAATGTCGCACAACCCTTGGTTAGCTTGGTCTGAGCAGTGAGTAAAGCCACTACAGTCTCGTGCGGCGTCTTTCGGCTCAATGCATCGGCTACTATATTAGCCTTGCCCGGATGATACAGCAATTCGATGTCGTAGTCTTTGAGTAGCTCTAACCAACGATGTTGTCTCATATTCAGCTCCTTCTGAGTGAACACGTACTTTAGACTCTTATGATCGGTGAATACTTGGCACCTCACACCATAGAGATAGTGTCTCCAAATCTTCAGCGCAAAAACTACCGCTGCTAATTCCAGATCACGCGTCGGATAGTTTGCTTCATAGGTTTTCAATTGTCTAGATGCGTATGCAATAACCTTGCCTCTCTACATCATCACACATCCCAAACCACTCTTCGAAGCATCACTATAGACCACATAACCATCATTTCCTTCCGGTAGCGCTAACACTGGTACAGAGGTCAGACATTGCTTCAGCTTCTGAAAACTGGCCTCGCACTTGTCATCCCAGACAAACTTCTTGTGGACTTTACGGAGTAGACCGGTCATGGGTAGAGCAATCTTAGAAAATCCCTCCATGAACCGTCTGTAATATCCAGCGAGTCCTAGAAAACTGCGTACCTCCTTCACATTCTGAGGCCGCTTCCAATTGGCTACCGCTTCAATCTTCTAGGGATCAACCATAACCCCATTCTCATTAATCACGTGGCCTAAGAAAGTCACTTCTTTTATCCAAAAGTCACACTTAGACAACTTTGCGTACAACTGATTCTGTCTAAGGACTGACAAAGTAATCCGAAGATGTTCCTCGTGAGCTTCCTCACTCGGGGAATAAATTAAAATATCGTCGATGAAGACCACTACGAACTTATCCAAGTATTGGTGGAAACATCGATGCATTAGATCCATGAAAACTACTGGAGCAATTGTATGTCCAAATGGCATGACTACAAACTCGTAGTGACCATATCTCGTTCGGAATGCAGTCCTCGGAATATCCTCCTCACGAATCTTGAGCTGATGGTAACCAGACCTCAGATCGATTTTGGAAAAGACCTTTGCTCCCTGCAGTTGATCCAACAGATCATCAATCCTCGACAACGGATACTTATTCTTGATCATGACCTTATTCAACTCACGATAGTCGATACAAAGTCGGAACGATCCATCCTTCTTCTTGACGAACAAGACCGGAGCACCCCAAGGCGATGCACTCGGCCTTATATAACCCTTCGAGATCGGCGCAGTACCAGGCTCGAGATCGATAGTAAATTCTACGTCATGATACGGGGGTAAACCAGGAATCTCCTTCGGAAAGACATCCAGATATTCACAAACAACCGGAATATCAGGAATTGAAGGTTCATCTTTCTTGGGCTCGTCTAGATAGAACAGGTACCCGACACAACCTTGTCGAAGTAGCTTGAACGCAGCCATCGCATTGATAAGCCTGCCGTTATCAACGTCATTAACTTGCATACAAAATGGCCCCCAGATGACACCGTCACAGTCCTTGAGCTGAAATCGATTACCGCTCCATGACGTGTCAGCCAATCCATACCGAGAATAATGTCGTATGGAGCCATGGCTATACAGATCAAATCTGCTTCGAACTTCTTACCTTGGATGGTAATCGGAAATTCTGACAGATGCTTGGTTCCAACCAAATGTTCACCATTAGAAAGATTCACAATGAAAGGTTCACAAACCTCGTTGCATACTAACCCTAACTTACTGACACAACTTTCCGAAATAAAAGAATGGGTAGCACCCGAATCAAATAACATACATACAGAAGTAGAATGAAGGTATATAGTACCTTGAGCAATTGGAGCATTAGGTCTATCAGCCTCACGCATCTCGTAAAGGCGTTGACCTTGACCTCCAGAAGCAGCTGGGGCTTTCCCCTTATTCTGTGCAGACGTCTGCATCGAAGGACTAGGAGCTTCCACTGGTCTGAACTTAGGTCGATTGTTCTGATTAACTGACCCTTGTTGCGACTCAGCTCCTTTCTGCTTTTGCTGTGGACAGAACTTCTGCAAATGTCCCACCTTTTCGCAGCCAAAACACGTCTTCTTCTCCTTCGGACACTCATTACTCTTGCGTCCGTGTGTACCACAGTTATAGCATTGGATCGGACTCTTGCCCTGACCCGATTGACGTGTAGACCCTCCATGATTCATATCCGTTTTTGCTCTACCAGACTTGGCAAAATTAGATGGTGGTGCGGGACGGTTAAATCCACTTGCCTGAGGCTGGCCCTGTATTGACCTCTGGTGACTTCGTTTCTTTGTTGACTCCTCTAGAGTCACTTCCAACTTATAGGCAGCGTCCACGTACTGCTCCAGAGTAGAGCATCCATGACGTATCATTAGTGGCTTAATATCTGGGTTCATCCACTCGTGGAAATGCCAGATCTTTTGCTCTTCATTGGACACCTCCGGCCCAGCATACTACAATAAGTGATTGAATTTGGTCGCAAGCTCGGTCACTTTCAAACCATCCGTCTTTGGATAGAGAAATTCCTTATGTTTCTCCTCCCTCATAGCTTGAGAGAAGAAACGATCAATCATCTTGGCTTTAAACATTCCCCAGTTCAAACCTGGGTAATCAGCCAAACCTATACCTTCCCACCATTCACTGGCTACTTCCTTCAGCTGAAGGAATGCAATGTGCACCTTCTCTGCTTCAGTGCACTCAACATTGTGGAATAGTCACTCCATGTATGAGAACCAATAAGCCACTTTGACTGGCTCTCCTTTCCCATCATAGCAGTTGGGCCTTATAGAGCTAATGGCCTTTAGTGCTCGGCCATAATTTCCTATGTTCCTGACTGCTTCTTCTTGCGGCGCATGGACAACTGGCTCCTCAAATCTTAGAACCGTTGGAGGAATTGGCACAGCCTGTGCCTGAGGCACAATTGGTCGCATGATGTCGGTGAATGCTTGCATAACGATTCCCCGAATAGCTTCAATTTCTGCTGCATCAAATACCATTGGAGTGTTGACCGAAACTTGGTCATTGCCCCTTTGATTGTTGTTAGAAGCAGACTCGTGTTCATCCACGGGGTTTGCGGTATTCCTCTCATTTGGTCTGGGGTCATTACTTGGCCCAACACCAATTCACGAATGGTGTTCCTTGTGTTCACCATCTGTTTACCGATCAAATTCCAAGTATTTTTTTACATTAATATCATTCAATATGCTTAACGTAATAAAAATTAACTCAGAATAGATCAAACTTGGTAATTTTCATTGTTAAGCTCAACTGAGCTAATACGTTTTACAAAAGGGATCTCCCGAGCGTCAAGACAAAATTGCCCGGAGACTTAGGTTCTTAACAAAACAACTGAAATACAAGAAAAGAAAGTGCTAATCAGCATTGGCCCAATCATGGCGCCCTGAAACATTTCCTGTAATCGCCACTCCTCACACAAGGTTTCTTCGAACTGGGTTTACCATCGGAGTCTGGTGAAAGACTCCTCACCCTGCTCGGTCCAGGAGCACATGGCTCATTCCTTGGTCTTGCCCTTCTTAGAGCATGCTCAACCGCCTCGTCCATCTGGCGGCGCTCTTTTGGGGAAATCATCTGACTTAAGCGAAGTGCCTCTCGCGAGTCAGGACTCAACATTAGCCTTCTCTGAGCATGAATAGGCTGTGAGTTCTCAGATGCATTTTGTGGACCATTTTTTCTTCTAGGAAATACTACCTCGTAAAGCGTATCCCAATCGGCCAAAGTCAATGGCGAGTATTCTTGCTCATGCGGCAACTCCGGACTGGGATAGATAAACTCCATTCTCGGGTCCTCGCTGCTCACCAATAAGCGCTCTAAGCCATCAGACTCGTGGCCATGTCCCTCGAGGTCCTCCTCGGGGTCCTCCTCTTCTTCCGGATCCTCTTCCGGGTCTTCTTCTGGATCCTCCTCGGGAATCATCTCAATCATGAAGTCGTCGTTGTAATGCCTTCTTGCATACCTTGACCACTCCTCTTCATTTTCCGTGTCCTCCCTTGGCTCCTCTGTAGGTTCTGCCATTGGAACCTTGGTCCTATCGGACACTAGTACTACTGACTCGGGTAGTACAGTCTTCAACTCCTCGGGTGGACTACGAGATTCTCCGACCTCGAAGCATCGCAGGGGAACTGGAAACTCAAGCCTCACTGGAGATGGCGGAGCCACCTCGGCTTCTTCCGAGTCCCTTCGAAGAGAAAAGCATGCACCCATAACCTACGGGTGACGAGAAAAGAGTTAGTCTTTCTAAATATAGAAGTTCATTTCCATATCAGACTAGAGAAAAGGCACGACTAGATCGGCAGAATAAAATTTTTATTTGGAAATTCAAATCCTTCAAAATATTTCTCAGTTCAAAACGAGTAAATGGTTTATAAAAAATTTCGTTCCAAGAAAATGTTTTAAAACCCACCCGTTAAAAAAAAATCGGCTCTGATACCAAATCTGTAACACCCCCAAATATATATCCTTGAAAGGTATTACCGCCAGTGACCTCGGATTTCATATCCGAAGCCACCCCAGGCTTAACCCGTTTGGATAAATCATAAAACAACAGTTATAATACAAAATATCATAACTTTTTATTAAAGCAAATGTTTCGGAATTACACCCATGATTCAAAATACATAATCAAATATATTACAGCGGAAGTCTTAATACATAATGGACACAAGGGTCTTGATCTAAACGATCACCCGCCAAGGAATCTCAACCAGGTAAAACTCTTCAAAATTCCAACTGCCATCATTGTCGTTTCTAGCCTTCATCGGAACTGCAGTTTATCTGATGTGTCGTATGAGACGGATGACACCAGCCAACCATGCAAGGGAATATAATCGGTTGGTTAGTCTAATGAAAGACTATGCAAGGGTAAAACAGAAAGGTTCTAAGTAGTCGTATTAGGTTAGACTCCTCGCTTTTACGAATAAAAGTCGATGACAATAGTCAACCACCATACTCCTACTGAAATATACGAAAAGGCATGATCAAGAGCAAGGACTCTGAAAGAATGAGTCTTACGGAAACATATGAAGAGAAGACTCCAAAAGGTTGAGTCTTATCGGAAAGTATGACAAGTGCTTGGGAACATCAATTTCACACAAGCGTTTTAAAACTGACTTGGTGTTTTGGCTCACGACCAACCTCACCGCACAATGTGAATTCAGATTGGAAAGAGAACTTTACTCTGACCAAAGTCTAGACGAGTTTCCTAGCTGCACTACTCGCCTGATGGTATATTAATTATGTGCACTAAAGCACTTATCTTATTTAATTCCAAAACGTACATTTTACGTTATAAGCTTTTAAGATCTCTTCACAAAAGATATCGGATCTCCTCACAAGAGATATCAAAGGGAATACATCCCAAATGGCGGCACCAACTGTGTGCACATACCCTGAGTAAGGGTAAGGTCATGACTGAAGATACTAGGGAAATTCCTCCTAGTACCATTATCAAGAAACCACTAAACCTCACAAGGTACATAGTGTTCCTACGAATACTCATTCTAACTAAACAGTTAAAACATAAGAGCAATAATTCACATCAAAGCCATCGAGGCCAATAACAGATATAATAGCGTTGTTTCTAGCAATATATACAACCTATAATAATATCTGTATTTCAATCATATATATATATATAATAGCGTCGGTTCTAGCAATATATACAACCTATTATAATATCTCTTTTTAAATCACATACAATTATCAAAACTGTTCCCAGACGAAAACAATAATCAATATAAATATGGAATGATAAGCAAGAGCGAACCGCCACTTGCCTTAGATTAGACGAGGTTCAACGAAGCTCGAGACGACGGGTTTCCGGGTCCGAAACGAGGAAGAACTCGGATTATAATTTCCTACGGAATGACCCATAATGAAACCCAAAGTTAGATTCGAAAATAAATAGTACGAATCTAAAGAAAGGCAAACGAAATCAAAGGAACGAAGTCCCGATCGAAATCACAAAACCCAAGGCCACACCCACAATCGCCCAGGCACACCGCGAGTGCGGTGGCCCTGCCGCGGGTGCGGTCACAAGTGCAGTCGTCGGGGACGAAGACGCGATCTTACCGGGGATGACGCGTTGGGCTCGATTTGGATTGGCTTCGACTTCCAAACTCCTTGGGCCACCAAACACCACCTTGAGGGCACCTCCTCCTCCTATGGTAGCTCCGGCGACGACCTTGAAGAACTCCGACGAAAGCTTGCAACTCCGGCGACAATGGAACGAGAGAGAGATTGGAGAGAGAGAGAGATTTGAGATGTCTTCCTCCTCCAAGCCTCCTCCTTTTATAAGCCAAGCAAGGAGCTTAGCTGGCACCTCCCTCACCGCCTCACCGCTTCAGCTCCGACAAGATCGGCAAGCAGCTTAGGCGAAGTTCGGCGGAGCAGAAAAGAAATCATGATGGCGCGGGTGCGGTGGGTCTCACCGCGGGGTGCGGTGGCGACCAATTCTGACCGCAGGTGCGGTGGGTATGACCGCGGGTGCGGTCAAGGCAAATTCTGTGCCTTTTGCCCACTTTTGTCCGGGAAGAATTATAGGTATGGGTTTTAACCCCGGTTTAAACATATTTGTATCCGAACAAATATTCTAAGCCCTAAAATACGTCGAATGTATTTTATTCCACTCAAGGAATTATTACAGAGATCAAGTATTTAACAGAAAGTCTGAACTTCTCTGAAAATAATTCGACTACAATACGAGTGTTTGGAAAACTTACCAAAATACTCTTTACTAAAATGAGGGGTATGTAATACCCCTCATTTTTAGTAAGGATATTGGGGTAATTTTCCCAACCTTCGTTTAATAATTATTTCGCTTTCAGTGGAGTTTGGATTTTCTGTAATATCATTGATCTCTGAAAAAATTCCTTGAGTGGTATAAAATACATTCGATGTTTTTTCGGGACTTAAAATATTTGTTTAGATACAAACATATAATTTCCGGGGTTAAAACTATGCCCATACATGTTCCCGGACAAAAGTGGGAAAAAGAGGCCGAAATTGGCCTTGACCGCACCCGCGGTCAGGCACCGCATCCCGCGGTGGCGGTCGTGTGCTGGACGAGCAAGCCGGCATGCGTGCCGCATGTCCCTTGTCGTGGCGATCGCCTGCTCGATGTGGTGGTCGGGCATGCCACGTCTTCTTCCTTGGCCTTTATAAGGAGCCCGATCTGGAGGTTGTTGGGCACCCATCTCCTTCCCTCTCCCGTTCCTTCTCGGTCACCTCTCCCACCGGCGAGCCACCACTGTGGAGCCGCGTTCACCTACCGAGGACGACCCAGATCCGACAAGGCCGCGCCAGACCGAAGTCGGAGCTGCTGCTGTGCTCCTTCCCGGCGTTGGCGACCCAGACCCGTCGTTCCACTGCTACCCATCGTTCCACCGCTGCCGTCGCTGCATGTTGCTACTGCTGTCATGCTCGCGTGTCGCCGCTGGTGCTGCTGCATAAAGACCCCGGCGAAGGCGAGCCACTGGCGACGAGGCGAAGGAGCCCTTCCCGGTGTTGTGCTGGGTTGAGCTGCTATTGGGAAGCCATTGTTGGAGTTCTCGTGGTGCTGTTGTGGTTGAAGGAAGAAGAAAGGTGGGCCCCTCCCCCTTAATCAGCTCTTGTAATGGGCCGAAAGCCCATTAGCCTTTCAGTCCAATTTTAACCCGAGATCAATCGAGCGGTATAATTTTGACCCACTTTTATCCGTATTTTCTTTAGGAAAATTTAATTAATACTTTTATGATTTAAAATCATAAAAATTTGTCAAATTTAATTACTCGAGTTCGTCAGACAAATTAATTGATAATAATTAATTTGTCAGTTGTAACGTTATTTGCTGGATCGCGAGTGGACTCGTAATCTGTTAGAGCTATCTGAAGCATAGGCCATATCCTCGGAAATGATATCATCAGTAGTCGTCTCGTCTAGATTCATCGCCGAATCTACTTAAGGCAAGTGGCGGTTCGCTCTTGCTTATCATTCCATATTTATATTGATTATCAATTGTTTAATTGTTAATTAATTTGGGATGAATATTGTTTTCGTCTGGGAACAGTTTTGATAACTGTATGTGATTTAAAAAGAGATATTATAATAGGTTGTTTATATTGCTAGAACCAATGCTATTATATATATATATGATTGAAATACAGATATAGGTTGTATATATTGCTAGGAACAACGCTATTATATCTGTTATTGGCCTCGATGGCTTTGATGTGAATTATTGCTCTTATGTTTTAACTGTTTAGTTAGAACGAGTATTCGTAGGAACACTATGTACCTTGCGAGGTTTAGTGGTTTCTTGATAATGGTACTAGGAGGATTTTCCCTAGTATCTTCGGTCATGACCTTACCCTTACTCAGGGTATGTGCACACAGCTGGTGTCGCCATTTGGGATGTATTCCCTGGGATGTATTCCCATTGATATCTCTTGTGAGGAGATCAGATATCTCTTGTGAAGAGATCTTAAAAGCTTATAATGTAAATGTACGTTTTGGAATTAAATAAGATAAGTACGATTAGGCACATAATTAATGAACCTTGGGCGGGAAGTACAACGTGGAAACTCGTCTGGGCTTCGATTAGAGTAAGTCCACCTTCCTAATCTGGATTCGCACTAAGCGGTGAGGTTGGTCGTGGACCCAAATAGTCAAGTCGCTTTTAAATGCTTGTGTGAAACTTTAACGTTCCCAAACAGTTGTCATAATTTCCAGTAAGACTCAATCTTTTGGAGTCTTCCCTTCATACGTTTCACGTCCCTATCGCTAACAATAGAACGCGGTATACCTTGTTGAAGTCCGGCAGCTGTAGTAATGGTGCGTGGCATAGGCGGTCTTTTAGCACTCTAAATGCTACCTCATGCTTTGGTTCCCAAGTAATGGTGGCGCCTTTCTTTGTCAACTCATGTAGAGGCGCAGAAATGGAGCTGAAATCGCGCACAAAGCGCCTGTAGAAACCAGCCAACCCCAAGAAAGATCGAACCATGGTCGGTGTAGTTGGGGTAGGCCACTCCTTGATGGCGCGGACCTTTTCTTCATCAACCCGCAGCCCATCCTTAGAAACAACAAATCCTAGAAAAATCGTTGTGTCCGAGCAAAACACACATTTTGCCAAGTTGGCATATAATTGCTCGTTCCGAAGGCATTCTAGAACCTGTCTAAGGTGTAAAACATGCTCATGCAACGACCGACTGTACACTAAAATATCATCAAAATAAACAACCACAAACTTCGCCAAAAAATGACGAAGGACGTGATTCATTAACCTCGTAAAAGTGCTCGATGCGTTGGTGAGTCCGAACGACATGACTAGCCACTCATAAAGGCCATGCTTCGTCTTGAATGTTGTCTTCCATTCGTCGTCTTCCTTCATGCGGATTTGGTGGTAGCCACTCCTAAGATCGATCTTTGAAAATAATGTGGCCCCATGCAACTCGTCCAGCATATCATCAAGGCGAGGGATTGGATGACGGTACTTCACCGTGATTTGATTGATGGCCCTGCAGTCTATGCATATTCTCCATGAGCCCTCCTTCTTCGGTACGAGGATTACCGGGACACCGCAAGGACTTAGGCTTTCACGAATGTAGCCCTTGTCCAAGAGGTTGGTAACTTGTCGTTGAAGTTCTTTAGTCTCTTACGGGCTCGCCCTGTATGCCGCCCGGTTGGGTAAGGAGGCACCCGGCACCAAATCAATATGGTGCTCAATCCCACGTATAGGAGGTAGACCGTCCGACAACTCATCGGGCATGACGTCCGTGAAGTCCTGCAAAAGAGAAATCACAAAAGCGGGTAGCTCATCGACATTCTTTAAAACCGAAAAACACGCATTTGGAACCAATAAAATAGAAGGAGAACGTCCCTGAACAATTGGAGAGAGGTCCCGCGAGCGTGCCATAAGCAAACGACGTTCACATCGACCCTTGATCTCACTTGAAGGATCGCCAGAAGAAGGTGGAGGAGCATTCCCTGACTCGGTCCAGAACTCGGCCGAGTTCGGGGCCGAGTTAGGCTCGACTTTTTTGTGGCTTGGCTGACTCGGCCGAGTTGGTGTTGTGTGGTGGCCGAGTTGTTCTCTGTTGCTGGAACTTGGTCCAGAACTCGGTCGAGTTCTCGGCTGAGTTGTCGTCTGTTGTGGAGACTCGGTCCAGAACTCGGTCGAGCTCTGGGCCGAGTCGTGGCCTGTCATCTTTGCTCCTTTCGTCGGGTTGGGCACGGGCGGTGTCGGCTTTGGTGTCGTTGACTTGGCCTTCTCCAATGCCTTGATCCGGTCTCTCTCGACTTGATCATGAATGATTTCTTGTGGCATCATGGGTAAAAGTGTTACCCGACATCCCTTGTTGTGGAAAGTGTACGTATTCAAGAAACCATCATGTACCGCTTTCTTGTCGAATTGCCATGGGCGACCTAAAAGGAGGTGAGTCGCATCCATAACAACAACATCACAAGTAATGGAATCAACATATTGACCAATAGAGAATGTAATGTGGCATTGCCTGGTTACCACATCACCTTTACCTTCCTAGATCCATTGCAAACTATATGGTTGAGGATGTGCAATCATAGGCAAATTGAGCGCGTGAACGACCTTTTCATTCAAAATGTTACAACACGATCCACTATCCACAATCACACTCAACGAAGAAGTGCCCACAATGCAGCGAGTGTGGAACAAATTCTCGCGTTGGTCCACTAGAGATGCGTCCTTCACCGTCAAAGTACGGCGAGCAACAAGAGAGAGAGGCGTACCTTCATTCAAATCCGGTGGTCCACATTTATACGGCTCCTCATCTTCGTAATCGCCGTACACTGGTGGTGGTGCGTCCTCGGTCTCCTCTTCGTCATCAAATGACTCGTAACCCGTGGCTTGAGAGAACAACACGCATCTCGAGTTCGAGCAATCGCGCATAAAATGACCACGGCCGCCACATTTATAGCAAATCCGGTCGCTCGTCTTTTTCGAACGGGTGTCCTGCTTCGGGGGAACGAGCGTCATGGGCGGTTTGGGTGCTTCGGTACGAGGCGGGGCCCGGTTGTAGGGGGATTGTGGCCGAGGCTGCATACTCACAATGGGGTTAGGAGAAAAAAATGAAGGATTCGGTTTAGAATCATACCTGCGGGATGACGATCCCGATAGCCATGGATAAACCTTCTTGCGCACTAAACGTTGATGAACCTTTTGAGCGGCATGCGCAAGAGCGGTCAAATCATTGATAGGTAACACATCGACCTCCTCTCGTAGATCGACCTGCATCCCTTGGAGGAACTTCATCTTGAACGTGCCGGGAGTGAAGCTTATGCCCGCCTTGAAGTACAAATCCTCGTGATGAGCAAAGAACTCAAGAGGAGTGCTCGTACCTTGGCGTGCTAGAGCAATCTTCAAATGCATTTCTTGCTTGTACTCCAGGGGCACGTACTTCCGAGTCATGACATAGACAAGTTGGTTCCATTTCTCAATGGGGTCGTATCCCATACGAACCCGGTTCTTTTGGTCCCTATGCCACCATGAACGAGCGGCTCCTTGAAATTGTAATGTGGCTATTTCCACCTTTTCTTCCTCGTTGTAGTGGCAATGCGCAAGGGCATGTTCCGTGCCCTGCAACCACTCCAAAAAGACAGCCGCATCATAATCACCAAGAAAGGGTTCAATTTTTACCTTAATTTCTCGTCGAGCGCCGTAGTTAGGTTACACTTGTCGTCTTTCTTCATAGGCACGCTCTCCTTGGTAGCCACGACCAGCACCACGTCCTCCATTGTGTCCCCTACAACGCCGCGGTGGCGCTTGCTCATACTCATCATAGTCGTCGGGGTGAGTATCAAAAACAGGTGGGGGAGGAAGCTTATGCGGTAACCATCCTTTCGGGTGCACTTGATTCTCAATTGGCTCAACTAGTGGAGGATGGAAGTTACCCGGGTTCACTTGGCCAGCCAAGTGCATGTCCTCCTCTTCATATTCAGCAAAGGGACGTTGGAGATACGTCCGAGAAGGGGCTTGGGGTACCGGGTGCGAACGACCATGCGGTGGTCGGGTAGGGCGGTCTGCAAAAGTGGCAGGAATGTTATCATAATAAGGGTCAGGGGCATAGGAATCATACCTGGGCCTCTCATGAGATTGATGTTGCCGACGTGGAGTGTCAACATGGTCGGAGTAGTGGCCATTGTCATATAGGTCCTTGGAGTTGGACCGAAGTTGCCATCGATCGTCAATGGGCGGACCCGTGGGCTTCACCACGACCGAGCGCAGCTTGCTGGCTTGCTGAGTGGTGTCGCCTGGATGGTGTGAAGAGGACGTGATGTGCTTCCCTTTGTCAAAGCGAGAGTCATGACGGATGAGGCGCCCGTCACGTGCGTCCCAATGGTCGTCCTCAAACACCTAAGTCTGTCCCAATTGAGCTTCTACGAGCCGGTATTGTTGAAGTTGTTTCTCCGCAGTGTGTAGCCGCTCGACCACATCAAGTCTTTCCGCCTCGGATTGAGAAAGGCATTCCTTAGCGGCCATGAGTTCAGCGGCTTGAGCCTCGGATTCATCACCATGCAACGACATAGCAAAGAAGGTTAAACAACAGCAGGAAACAACAAACAAAGATACTCAACGCAATAAACTCAACTCAAGAATCAAAGTCTCCCGGTATCTAGTTTTGGCAATCCGTGAGGGAGGTCAAGGAAAGGAAGTGAACTCGTATGCAATAACTTTCTCAAGCTAATCAAGCATGCAATATTGTCTAACAATGAATAAATCAAAGCAAAGATCATACAAGATAAGCTCTTTTATAGATTGCTACTAGACGATGGAAGACAAGAAATGGAATTGCTGAATGAGTGTGGGATTTCCCGTTGCCAGTGGTGAGATTTGTGCTAATAGTAATGTGTTTTGTATGAAGTGTAGCACGTAAAAAAAAATCAGCAACCTTTGTAATAAGTTTTTTTTTTTTTTTGAAGAAAGAAAGCAAGGTAGCAACACAAATTTCAGCGTATAAGTGGAATGCACCCAAGCTCAAGAGGTAGAAGATGTTTTAGACTTGTTGTAACAACCACGAACTTACCATTCATGCAATGACAACATATGCAGCGAATTAATCAAAGAAGATAATACGCCACGCAATAATATAGCAAGATAAACTATTGCACACAAGGAGGTTCGGTTTCTCACAAACAAGAAAAAAAACTCGGTTGGATTCAACTTGCATTGCAAGGTAAATCACCTAGGGTTTGGCACTCAATTTTTTTGGTTTTTTTATGTTAAAATCAGAATTTACGGAAGACAAGGAAATGGAAGAATAAGCTATGGGAATAACAAGAAAAATATAGGGAGAAATTGAAAACAAGAGACGAATTTACCACACGTCGTACCCCTGGGCTCTGATACCAGTTGATGCGAAAACCCCTTTGAAATGGCTTCGCCTGGGATGGATCTAGGCAGGACGCGGATAAGGGACGACTCTTGGGGATCGAACGAAGGTTGAAACCAATAATTAATTAGCAAGGACGGGTTGCTAATTAAATAATGGCCCGGCTGTGCTATCTCGACTGAGAACAACTAACAGGGACGAAGCAACACGACTCTCGTGGATTGGACGAGGGATGATGATGACAATTAATTAGCAAAGATGGTTTGCTAATTAAATATGATCTCAACAGTATTATCACGACCGAACACAGGAAACTCGGTCACGGGAAGAGCTTGATCGTCAATGGCGTGCTCGGCGATTGGAACCGATCGGAGAGGGACACCGGCGGCATTACTGCAGCAATTCCGATCAGTAGAAGGAACGAACAACAGAGGAATCAAGCAGGAGGGAGTACGTGATGACAGTTCAAAGAGAACTAGGGTTAGGGTTGACGTTGAGCAAGGGGTGGAGAAATTCTCACAACAATGCTTGCTTCAATTCAACGTCCTAAAATTAGGGTTCCAAGTTTCAATATAAAGACTCCTAAGTTACCGAAGATAGTAACTTTCCTAATGCCCAAAAATAGTAATAATACAAAATACGAGAGTAAACAAATAAAAACAATTCCCAAGATGTCTAATAATGTTTATGACTACTCCTCTTGATAAGTGGCCACCGAACACATAACAGCGGTAGGTGTGGAAGTTGAAGTCGCTCCATTCCTTGCAAATGCTTTAGTGACAATGCTCATAGTCGCATGGGCAATGGCTCTGGCACGAGCTCTCGTAATTGGTCCGTCTGACCGAATGCTAAACGACTCTTCCTCCTCGGCCTCCGTCAATGTCAAGGGCTGTCCCGCATCATCGACTCTATTGCTTAAATTCTAGATCCATTCCTAAGAGTATTTCTTCATTTCTAGAGTAATGTCACATCAGTATAATATTAATTGCTTTCTGAGTTGGCAAGCGTATCTCATAAGCTGAGTTCTTCCAGAATTTCTTAAGGTGTAAGAATAAATGTGTGGGGTTAATGCTCTATGAGAGTAAGAGTTATCTCTCATACGTGCACTCTGAATAGTTGCTCTGGTGAAAGTATATAAAGGTGGATTAATGTGAAGTCCAGAACACCTAGTTAAGAGTTCATGTTGTAGGCATTGTTGTGCATAGATTAAGAGGGATAGTTTATAGGGAACTCGTTTCCTCTATTACAATCTTGAGTAAGACCTTAGAGTCCAGAGTTATGGTTATGAGATCCATAAGTAGGTACGACCAGTGTAGAACCAATGGTTAAAGTTTGCTTTTAAGTGAGCAAAGCCGTAGGTATTATTTTGGAAAAATCTAATCAAAGTTCGTTTTGAGGTTTCATAAGGAAACGATATGATTAAGTCTTGGATGGATAGTAGATTGTGTGAGGAAAATAAGGATCTTAAGTAAGAAATAAGTGAATGGAGACAGTTAAACAAACTTCTGGGCTATGAGTCAAGTAATAGACGTCTGAGCCAAATCTAAATTGGGCCAAGTGATTGAATTTGGTAAGTTGTACTTTCAGGGAATAAGGAGTTATAATACTTTGTAAGGTTGCAAGGTTCAACATTTGGACACTATGTGAGTGAGTCATCTATAAGATTTTTGGGACAACTCTTTTTGGAAGAAATTAAGTTATGAAGCTATCATGTTGGGAATTAGCCACTTAAATGAGGAGATTACAATTTAAGGATAAGTTATGTTGATGATTCCAACAAATTAAAGGATGTAGTGATCGAAGAGGATTGACTGTGTGTGCCTAAGGAGTAAGGTAATAAGATTACTCGTATAAATCTATGAAAAGATTCTGATAGAAGTGACTGATGTGGTTGGTAATGAATCATTTTCAGGATGATACCTTAAGGAATTAAGGGTAATGCCTCATGTGATTCGTTTCAAGGAACATAAGAATAAAAGCATGGTGATTATGTTGGAGGAAGTTAAGGAATCTTAAAGGTTTAAGCTATAAAGTGATTAATGGAATAGGCTAAGTCATTACCGAAAGGATACCAAGTTAGGATTTGGCATAAGGGCCAAACCCGGTAATGATGATGGAATTGTGGGAGGTACCTTTAAGGAAATTGAGGATGTAATGTTTCGAGGTTACTAAGATTTGATATTTGGGTTGTAAAGAGTTAATGTGTGAACTTTGAGATTGTTTATATAAAGAAATTGGAAGAGAGATGCGTGTTCTCCTTTTTAAAGTACATTAATGTCAGTATGATGATATTGGATACCATCATTATAAAGTAGTCAGGGTCTTGTGGATATAGTGAGAATGATTACATGGCATAATATATATAGAGATAAGGTATATACTTTGAGTGAAGTTTAAAAGAAGGTGAAAAAGAAATATGTATAATCTCATGCTTAAGGTATAGCGAGATAGTGGTATGGTTATGGAAACAAATCGTTTTCGGAAGCAAGTCAAGGATGAAATGATTAAGGATATCAAGTTCAGGTAGTAAGGTTAGTTGTAACCCAATTCCATAGGTTATTTGGCCAAGTTTCGGGGTCGAAACTTAATTTAAGGGGGAAGTGTTTTCTGTAATATCCTTGATCTTCGAAAAAATTCCTTGAGTGGTATAAAATACATTCGATGTATTTTCGGGTTTTAAAATATTTGTTTAGATACAAACATATAATTTCCGGGATTAAAACCATGCCCATACATGTTCCCGGACAAAAGTGGGCAAAAGAGGCTGAAATTGGCCTTGACCGCACCCACGGTCAGGCACCGCACCCCGCGGTGGCGGTCGTGTGCTGGACAAGCACGCCGGCATGCGTGCCGCGTGTCCCTTGTCGTGGCGATCGCCTGCTCGATGTGGTGGTCGGGCACGCCACGTCTTCTTCCTTGGCCTTTAAAAGGAGCCCGATCTAGAGGTTGTTGGGCACCCATCTCCTTCCCTCTCCCGTTCCTTCTCGGTCACCTCTTCCGTCGGTGAGCCACCACTATGGAGCCGCGTTCAGCTGCCGAGGATGACCAAGATCCGACGAGGCCGCGTCGGACCGAAGTCGGAGCTGCTGCTGTGCTCCTTCCCGGCGTTGGCGACCCAAACCCGTCGTTCCACTGCTGCCCATCGTTCCACCGCTGCCGTCGCTGCGTGTTGCTACTGTTGTCATGCTCGCGTGTCGCCGCTGGTGCTGCTGCGTGAAGACCCCGGCGAAGGCGAGCCACCGGCGATGAGGCGGAGGAGCCCTTCCCGGCGTTGTGCTGCGTTAGGCTGCTGTTGGGAAGTCATTGTTGGACTTCTCGTGGTGCTGTTGTGGTTGAAGGAAGAAGAAAGGTGGGCCCCCTCCCCCTTAATCAGCTCTTGTAATGGGCCGAAAGCCCATTAGCCTTTCAGTCCAATTTTAACCTGAGATCAATCGAGCGGTATAATTTCGACCCACTTTTATCCGTATTTTCTTTAGGAAAATTTAATTAATACTTTTATGATTTAAAATCATAAAAATTTATCAAATTTAATTACTCGAGTTCGTCAGACAAATTAATTGATAATAATTAATTTGTCAGTTGTAACGTTATTTGCTGGATCGCGAGTGGACTCGTAATCTGCTAGAGCTATCTGAAGCATAGGCCATATCCTCGAAAAGGATATCATCAGTAGTCATCTCGTCTAGATTCATCGCCGAATCTACTTAAGGCAAGTGGCGGTTCGCTCTTGCTTATCATTCCATATTTATATCGATTATCAATTGTTTAATTGTTAATTAATTTGGGATGAATATTGTTTTCGTTTGGGAACAGTTTTGATAACTGTATGTGATTTAAAAAGAGATATTATAATAGGTTGTTTATATTGCTAGAACCAACGCTATTATATATATATATATGATTGAAATACAGATATAGGTTGTATATATTGCTAGGAACAACGCTATTATATCTGTTATTGGCCTCGATGGCTTTGATGTGAATTATTGCTCTTATGTTTTAACTGTTTGGTTAGAACGAGTATTCGTAGGAACACTATGTACCTTGCGAGGTTTAGTGGTTTCTTGATAATGGTACTAGGAGGATTTTCCCTAGTATCTTTGGTCATGACCTTACCCTTACTCAGGGTATGTACACACAGCTGGTGCCGCCATTTGGGATGTATTTCCTGGGATGTATTCCCTTTGATATCTCTTGTGAGGAGATCTGATATCTCTTGTGAAGAGATCTTAAAAGCTTATAACATAAATGTATGTTTTGGAATTAAACAAGATAAGTGCGATTAGGCACATAATTAATGAACCTTGGGAGAGAAGTACAACGTGGAAACTCGTCTGGGCTTCGATTAGAGTAAGTCCACCTTCCTAATCTGGATTCGCACTAAGCGGTGAGGTTGGTCGTGGACCCAAATAGTCAAGTCGCTTTAAATGCTTGTGTGAAACTTTAACGTTCCCAAACAGTTGTCATAATTTCCAGTAAGACTCAATCTTTTGGAGTCTTCCCTTCATACGTTTCCCATAAGGCTCATTTCCTTTGGGAGTCTTCTCTTCAATGCATATCTTAATAATAAATCATTTCGTGAAAGTACCGGATTATATATCGTTCATTCGGTTATTATTCGAGGAACAATGATAGTAAACAGTTACAATCACTAGAACCATTCTATTTTCACCCTTGCATAGTCTTTCATTAGACTAACCAACCGGTTAATTTCCACTGCATGGTTGGCTAGTGTCATCCGTCCTATACGGCACATCAGTGGTAGGTTCCCGAAGTCAAAGTAACCAGTTGAAGAAGAAGAGGCTTGAAGACGAAGAATTAAGTGTCAGTGTTTTAAGTTGTTACTTTAATATATCTTTATAACCTAGCCATGTTTTAGGTTGATTCTTAAAAGTCTTCCGCTGTGTAATTTACAAATCTTCCATTGAAAAGTTTACTCTGTTGTAAAAATGCTACTCTCGTTTGATGAGAGATCTTTTAATAAGAGGTTGAGTTTCTAATCCAAATGTCTTTCGCTGTTTAATCTTTCATTTAATATGTTTACGTATTTAAGTTTAATTGTTCTGATTAAAGCCTGGGGTGACTTTGGACGGTAATGTCTGAGGTCAGTGGCGTGTGGCACTACCGGTATAAATCGGGGGTGTTACAGGGTATTACAAATAGCTGCTCGAGAGAAGCCATGAAAGGGTTCTATGGCTGACTGCAAGAGGAATACACTTTCACAGAGCCATAGTCGGTTGATGTTTTGAGAAAGATAAGATTTGGAGTAATCTTTAGGAAATGGAGGATAGATCTGGTAGAAATTAGTTTTGGGGTGGGGAGATGAAGCACATATCTGATGGGGCGAGAGCTCGGATGGGGAGTAGATCGTAGCTCGGTGGGCGCTGGAGCCGCTAGGGGTGGTTGCTGAGCGGAGAGGCATCTTGGAGCTGGGGTTGAGAAGCAGGTGGAGACTGGGTAGATGGTGGGTGAGGAAGAGTTTGGAGAAGGATTAGGGTTAAAAGGAAGAGTTTTCAAATAGGGGTCCATTCTTCTAATTGTGAGGTTACTTGGTTCAATTTTGATTTCAATTCAAAGTGCCAATGCAATGAAATAAAAATTAACATTAATTGTGTTATGATTAAGTTAATCATAGATCTAAGGAATGATCACATCTACAATTTGATATTGTATTAAAATAAATTATAATTTATTTTATGTGATTTGGGTATGTCTAGGAATCACACTCAAATAGGAATTGAAGTAAAGAGACTATTCGTCGGAAGCAAGTCAAAGTCAATCTTTGCGCCATCAATCGTATGAAGAATTTAAGACAAGTGGTGGTTCGCTCTTGTCATTTCAATTCTTCATTTGACCCATAGCTAATATTAAAATTAGTTGTTAATTAATTGGGTAATTTCTGAAACCTAATTAATGTTTGAGAACACTTGTTTGCTTATATGAATTCCGTATCTAGGTTGATAGTTATTATCGAATATATATATATACTTAGTTATATAAGTTTAGGTATTTAATGTTCTTATCGTTTTAAAAATGATATTGTGTGTAGACTTTGTGTGTTAAATGTGGAATTATAGTCATCAAGTATGGACATTAATAGTCGTGTGTATCAAAGATATTATGGTCTTGCAAGGCATAATGATCTCTTTATAACTCGGTATTAGTCGGAATAATTCCCTAACACTTTTAAGGTCATGACCAGTGCTTTTTATCCACCCGTTAAGGATAAGAGGTGTTTAAGCACCTTGCTAGTGCAATTGGGTTGGACGTAATGTCGCCCTTTGTTGTTCTCGTTTTATTTGAGATTGTATTAAATGTTATAAGATTAATTGTGGTGTGATGAAATTAAATAAGATAAGTATTGCGAGCACATAATTAATATACTTCGAGCGAGAAGTACGTAAACTTGGAAATTGCTCGTGCTCCAGCTTAAGCGGGTCGTCTTTCTAATCTGGATTCGCATTATGCGGTGAGGTTGGCCGAACCCAATTATTCAATGGAGTTTTATATATGTTGTGTGTAATTTAAAATGTTTCCAAACAAATCATATCTTCTTCCCATTATACCCACATTCATTCGGGTATTCTCTTGGTGCATGGATTTGCATTATGCGATGAGGTTGGTCGGATCCAATTATTCAATGGACTTTTATATATGTTGTGTGTAATTTATAACATTTCCAAACAAATCATAACACTAGGCTGCCTTGAAGAGATTATTGCGTTTTCTTGTTGGAACTGAAGACCATCTATTCAGGCATTCTCGACCTATTTCTTGGAGTTCTCGCAAGAAGAAATCAGGTCCTCGATCTTCCACTAAGGTTGAGTACAAGGCGCTGGCGGACACAAGTTGTGAATTCCTATGGGCTCTCTCTCTCTCTAACTTGGTAATCCACTACTACATAAGCTGGTTGTGTATTGTGACAATGTTGGTTCCACCTTTCTGAGTTCGAACCTAGTTTTCACTTTTGGATGAAGCACATTGCTTTGGCATATCATTTTGTTTTGGAACAAGTACAGAAAGGCACTTTTCGAGTGTCCCATATCACCCCGACCGAACCACTAGCTGATGTCTTCACCAAGTCACTACTTCCTCCTTGTTTTGATGCAATTTTCAACAAGCTTCGACTTTCCTATTGGCCTGCTAGCTTGAGGGGCATGTTAATGAATAGAATATTCATTATACTATGTTATCTTAAAATTGTTCTTTGTCATCATATCTAGGAAATCCTATCTTATTGTTACGCATATCTTATCTAGGTTGTTGATAAGATTGTTATTATATTATTCCTATAAGTAGCGACTATCTCCAATAGTATTTACCAATTCATATCTTCTATACTATATATGCATAATTTACTATAGGTTTAAAAATATCAACTCGAGATTAAAAATTAAAAAAGTTATTTCCAAATATTATATATAAGGATTACATCGCCAGTGGACAGACCGAATTACATTAGGTGAGAATAAAAACCCGTGTTAGAATGGAGCTTAGTGAGAATGAATTCTGGTTATTGGATCAACGCGTAGTCTTGATGAGGGGATGAGACAATGACATTTTCACAAATAAGTGAAACTTTATAAAATAGGTCTAATAATCTCAAAGCCTATCAAAACAAGCATATGACCCATTTAAATTAGTTGATCAAGGTTATCCATCGTAGAATACCTCTCTGTCGTTCTACCGGCTGGTAATTTTTTTACAGACAACATTTTTTTTTATAAATATTCTAAATATATATAATATACATTTCAAATGTACATAGTACACAATACAAAAGTACATATTTCAAATGCACATAGTACACAATACAAAAGTACATATAGTTTAATCCAGAGTTTTATTTCCCAATCAACTTGTGTTTGTCTTAAGAATTCAAAATGCACATAATATACAACACAAATCACATATATCAACAGAGACTATTAACTTCGACCAACTTGTGTTTATCTTATAAATGCACATATGATACACTCTAAATACACAAAGTGTACAATACAAAAGTATATTAGTTTAACCGAGACTTTTATCCCCACCAAACTTGTGTTTTGATGTGGCTAAAACCTACCTGTAAGTGTATGTGATCAGTTATAATAGTCAAGTGTCGATTCCACAAAGACCAATGCAATATTAATTGAGACATTATCAGTGAACTAGGCCGTAAAATAAGAATTGAGAAAAACTATAATTAAGCTAACTAATAAAAACAAATAAAAAAGATAAAAATCAATGAGATAAGTGTGTGTTTAAGGTTAAGGATCACCGTAGCGATGTTTCATTAAATAAAATCACATTTCACCTAAATCTCGTTTAAATTTTATATACCCATTTGAGCCTCAGTTAACATGAGAGCTTGACCCCAAAAAATCTACATAGTGGACAATATGAAATTAGGGACAACGAAGTTTACCAAAGGTAGACGCGATTCGGTTCCGGGCGTCGTTGTTGAGAGGCTGAGGACGGACTTCGGCACGGCTGCGCGGGCAATGCCAAGGCTCCAGCGGTGCGAGGCTGACAGCAGTAGTGGCTCGTGGTGGCTCGAGCTGGTGGGTCGCGAGCAGGTGGGGCTAGGTTGGTGGTTTGCTTGGGATGGTGCAGGGCTCGCAGCGGTGAGAGGCTGGGAGAAAGAGGTACGGCTCGCGGTGGTGGATATGGCCTGGTCGCGAGCGGGCTTGGTGGCAGTGGTGAGAGGCAGATCGAGTGGAGGTTCAGCGGTGGCGTGGTTGGATGTGGTGGCTCACGGCGGCCTGAGGAGGATCTGGGCATGGGCTCATGCAGCAGACGGTGCGCAGCAGGAATGGTGAGCGGTGTTGGCGCGGGTCGGCTCGGCGGGAGCAGTCTAGGAGCATGCATGCCGATTGTCGGTCGCCGGAGAGGTGAGGGAGAGATTGAGTGACGACATGGAGTTATCAGGGGTATAGGGAGCAGGTAGGGTGGGAGGAGAGGGAAATAGTTTTTTTTTAATTGGAAAAAATGCAGTGCGGGTTTCCAAAATGCAACTTCGAAAGTTGCACGGTCCGGTTTGTCATGGACCGTGCACTTCACCGGATCTTCGTTTTTTTAATTATTAACTAAAGGAAATAAAATACTTACTTTGTGTTGTCTCCAAATAGCGGTTGTTTTAGGTCGTCAGTCGGACCTTCACCAGTGTCAAGTATTCGGATCGGATGGATCGGTGACACCCAACTCAGTCGGATCAGGATCTTTGTAAGGTTTCAATCGAATCTTGCGCACTCTACAATATCCCGAGTTCTTATGCGATAACTCAACATAATCATTTTGAAGAACTCGGTTCAGGTAGTATGGACCGGACCATCTCGTGCTCTTGCTTCCTGGAAACATACTCGACTCATGATGATAGAGAATCACATGATCTCCTTCCTTAAACTCAATTGGATCCCGTTCAGCAGAGCACCTTTTTCTCTTTTGTCGCCTACGCCGATCCTTTATTTCTAGATTAGCCTCCACCTTGGGGTCTTGGATTTTCAATGTAGCTTGTGGTAACATAACCACATCGGGCAATACATCAGGAAGCTTTTGTTGCACCTTGCAACAAGTATTGCTACTAGTGATCGAGGTAGCGTTCTGTATCATATCAAACTCATCAATCATAGGGTCCTCCTTTGTCAGTTGGGAAGGCTCTCTTCTATCAAATTGTGGGTCATCCTACTCCTTTACAACCCCTAGCAAAAGAGCGGTGCAACGTTCAATATAATGCACTTCAGGTGGCTCTGTAGGCAACTTTGGATTATCCATCTCAGCAATTTGATCTTACAGCTTTTGATTTTGTGTGGTTAATGTATCTATTTGAGTTCTTCAAGAGTCCACCGTATCTAAAAGAGATGAAAATTGGATTAAATGAGGTTTAAGCACATTTACAACACATTCTTCAAGACATGTAGCACTCTTATCAACTTCCCTATCATGTCTTAAGATGAAGATATCAAGCATACGATCTTGAATAGATTTATGAGGCCCAGGCCAAAGCGGTAAGTGTGGTGGTGTCATCCAACTAGGATTGCATGAATTTGAATTTCTCTCAATTATCTCTCCCAAAGTTAAATGACAACCTGTTCAATCATGATATGCATCTCCACAAGACTCACAAAAGAGGTTTAAAGTATTTGGGTTTGAGTAACCCAAATTAGAATTTTCAAAATCATACCTCTGAGTATTTGTATTAAGCCTAGAAGAATGAAAGGGGTAAGATTTTCCCTCTTACATACATGAATCTATTTGTTCGACTCTTTTTGAATAGCCTGAAAAGAGAACGAAAAAAATAAAAGCAAAAATAATGACATTGACTCACCAATAGAGGTGACAACTAATATTAACAAATTGGTCCCCGGCAACGGCACCATAATATTAACAATTTGGTCGCTCGTCAAATTGGTCCCCGACAAAAATCATATTAACAAATTGGTCGCTCGTCATAGGGCCACCTGTGACGAGCGAAGGCCTTTCGTCCGTGACGGACGGATGCCTTTCGTTCGTCACGGATGAAGTTGCTACATATAAAAGCAGCAACTTCGTCTCCCCGACTTATACCTTCCATTTTACCCCCTCTCTCTCTCGCAATTTCGCTCTGCATTTCGATCCGTCATGTTTTGATCAAATCCGTCCATCACGATCCGTGAGGTTAGTTAAATCTTTACTTGTTCTTCACTTAGTTTAATGGTGTTGAAAGTATTGAATTTGTTAACAAATTTTAGATGAGTTAGGTTTAGGGATTTTTGTGTTGGATTTAAACATGTTTGAATGTTGTTTGAATTGAATTAATGTCGGTTTTGAACATGGATATGCAGTTACGGATTGTTTTAGGATTTTGGATCTGCACAAAGAACAAATCCATATATGTTCTTTGACAGATCTAGATTTGAACATTTTGAATCGTTTGTGACAGACGAATCCTCATCATCCGTGATGGACGGATCCTTCTCATCCGTCACGGACGGGTCCTTCTCATCCGTCACGGACAAGTCCTTCTTATCCGTCACGGACGGGTCCTTCTTATCCGTCACGGACGGTTGCCTATAAATCTGGATATTGTTGTTGATGTTGTTGATATTGTTGTTGTTGATGTTGTTGTTATTGATAATGATGTTGTTGTTGTTGTTGTGGTTGTTGTTGTGGTTGTTGTTGTGGTTGTTGTTGTGGTTGGTGTTGTTGTTGTTGTTGTTGTTGTTGTTGTTGTTGTTGTTGTTGTTGTTGTTGCTCCCTCTAAAGTCTTGTTTTTTCCTATTACAGATGGAAAACCAAACAAGATCTGCCCGTCACAGAAGGTGGAACGCTGTCCGTGAGGGACAAGAACAAGAAGATGAAATTTAAGGTTTCTGTGGAGGGACCACTCGAGCTTCTGGAAGTTCGATCATGGGAATTGACACGTTACTCGTAAGAAGAGTGACTAGAGGAGTTTGAAACATACCAGTAGGTTGGGTAACGTTCTGAGTGGTTGCTGCCATGGGTGTCGAGGCTGCTCCATCCATGTTGAGTCGTGTTGAGAGTCCTTTTGTGTTGACCACGCGCCTTGATCCTCCTAGGGCCGACGCGACCGAATTCACATGCGATTTCAAAAGTTTATTCTCACGAGTTAGTCGCACGATTTCGGCTTCATATTGAGCACTTAGAGTTTCAGTTTTTTAGCACTGTTCCGCTAGTGTTTCCTGAAGGATGCTCATGTTCTTTGCCAGTTCTTGGATTTGAACGTCCAAAATCGGTTGATTGGCGTGATCTTCGGCCTGGTTTGCGACCTGGGCGTTGGCTTGAACTTGGACTTCAGCGAGGACCATGGGGTCTGTGGAATTGGCCATGATTTGATGAGGATCGGATCGTTGATTGGATAATTACCCCACGGTGGGCGCCAAATTGTTTTGGGGCGAAAAGATCGAACCAACCTGAATTGTCTTAAGAAGGGCAACTAGACAATGATAAGATTTAATGTATCTAAAATAATCCAAATCAACTTAACAATTGAATAAATGAGATTAATCGAGTATAAAAAAATCTTATCTCCCAAGGATGAGAGAGCAATCGAATACAAAGATTGAGTCGACGATCGCTTGAATACTGGAATGATGAACTAAGCTAGAAAATTATTCATAGTATCAAATAAAAAAGTAGTGAATTATAACTCGTATTCAGTAGTGATAATGTTGTGTCCCTTACAACGGCAATACAACTTCATATTTAAAATTATCGTACTAATCTATCCAAACCAACTCGTCCGAGATTCGGGGTGATCATTACAGACGTTGTGGAGCCGAGATTCTCTCCAACGTCTGCTGAAGGCTAACGTCTACTTCTTGCCTACTCCGGTCTTCTAGAAGGAAATCTCTTTTTTACTAGATGTGTCATCTCGATGTATCACCAGAAATTAAAGCCCAACAAGTTTTATGTTTTATTTTTGTATGAGGCAACTTAAATTTTAAGCTACTGCATAAGAAGTACAATTAGTTAAAACTTAAAACTCTGAAAATTTCCAAAATTTGCTTTTCCAAGTCATGCATATTCAACCAAATAATCATTAAGCACCACCTCCATCTTAATCATCAGAACTATAACTGCAAACTCATTAATTAAAAGAATTAATATTGGAGATCCTGAAAGCTGTGGTACGGAAGTTTGGTGACGTGTCGTGCCCACTAGATACCTAATCCTTTTCAATGGGTCCCTTCGAGTGTTGTTCTTCGATCTTTATGGATTTCCCTTCTCTTGGTGGCGATGATGGTGGACTTCATGATTTGAGCCCATCCGCTACATGTCGTATCCACATCTATCGGGCTCCTCCTCGGCGGTGATGATAGTGGACTTCATGATTTACGCCCATCTGCTACATGCCATATCCCCATCTATTGGGCTCCTCCTTGGCGGTGATGATGGCTTCCCTAGACCTTCTCTCCAACGACCTGAAAACCCCCAAGGGTGTTGTCCCTTGGGAAGACCCTCCACAGTCACGAAGTTAGAAGTGCGGTATGAGGAAGTTGATGATCTTTTTGCAAGAAATCCGAGAAATAGATTTATCAATGCGTTTAAAGGAATAAACTCCCTTTTGGTTTGCTTGAATGATGAATGAGATTGATGGACAATGATGAAGAACTTCCCTTTTGGACTTGCTTGAATGATGAACTAGATTGATGGACAATGATGAAGAACTTCCTTTGAGTTTTCAAGTTCTCCCACAAGAGTCCTTTGAGAGACTTTTTTATTCTTCTCCCAAAAAACTCCATTGAATGGATGCTAATTTCTCCCTTTTATAGCTAGAAACATATCATTTTTAATGGAGGTAATCATACACTAGACCAGAGAGGGACGGCCAAGAGATTGCTTTTCCCGGATTTTAGGGTATGGAGTTACTGTTGGACGTGATGTCTCTTCTGCTACAGTAAGTTCGTACCATACTAATTTGACCTGTCACATCATGCCGTACAAAACGAAGCTTCCTCTAAGATTTTTCTGTACGGACACGCCATCTCTAGATTGAGGATTGTACTTTATAGCACATGTTTTGGATAAGCTCAAAACTTGGTTGGATCTTCTCATGTGACGAAAGTGACCGTATGTGCAAGATGATACAACATGTCTGGTGGTTGAATTTGTACTGCATGTCTGATGATCACTGTGATACCATATGTCGAGGATTTTTGGAGGTACAGTACGTTGATGACTTTTGATGATGCTGCTTGTCGAAGACTTTTGAAGGTACTGTATGTTGGCGACTTTGGTGATGTTGCTTGTTAAAGACTTTTGAAGGTACCGTATGTTGACGAATTTAGTGATGCTGCTTGTTGAAGACTTTTGAAGGTGCCATATGTTGGCGACTTTGGTGATGCTACTTGCTGAAGACTTTTGAAGGTACCGTATGTTGAGAATGGAGGGCTTGTATTGTCTTTTTCTTCCTCATACGTCTTTCTTTGACCGATGCCGTCATTTCAAGTCTTTGGGTATCATGGTTTTGGTAGTGACGTCCTGTTGGTGCCGTACTAACGGACTTGACCTTTTTAGCGTAAATGGTCTTGCTTTGTTGACTTTTAAGTTGACTTCTTTTGTAAGGGGTTTTACACGTGGTCGTTATTTGAACGTTCCACGTGTAAGCTTCCGCTTTTGACATCGTTAGACAACCTCATACTTTATGGGGTTTGCAGTCACTCCATGAAGTACAAAATCAGAAAATTCCTAGTAGAAGTCAACTTGATTTGTAAAAAGAATGGTGCGGTATCGAGGCACTTTCGCCACCCATTACATTTCTTCTATCGGCCGCATATTGCACGCCACTCTTATCTTTTGGTTTTCGTTGGTAGACCGCATATTGTCTTCTTTATTTGTCCTCGTTCTTTTTGGTGAATTTCGTGTAGCATTTTCTATGGCTAAAGGAGATGAGGTCCCGTCTTCAACGTGATGCTTTTCCACCTGCATGTCGTGCCGAGATTGAATCCTTGAAGGTGGCTCATCAGCTGGTCGAGGAGGAGTTGGCGACCCTTAAGAAGCGGTATGCTTGTATTGAAAATGAGAAAGGCGGGATGGTGGCTGCTAAGGACCGCATCCTTTCTGAGAGAGACCTCGTTGTGAAGGAGCTTGATCAAGTCATTGAAGCGAAGGCAGACCTTGCGAAAATTATTGAAGGCGAACGGCAAGGCTGGGCGACTGAGAAGAGGTCTTTGCTCAAATCTCTTGAAAAGGAATGTAAGTCGTTGTTGTCGGAAATGAATGAAAGAAAGACACTCTCGAGGGTGACCGCAGACTTGGAGAAGGAGGTTGTTGATCGTGATGATGTTGGCAAGATTAAGGCTGATGCGGTGAAGGAGTACAAGGACTTCGTTCGAATGGACTTGTGCTTAGCTCATGAGACCGTACCCTGGCTATGTATGGGGATGGATATTGGAGCCCGTCAGTATGCGCTCAAGATAAAAGAGGATCCGAACCTTGGTAAGTCATTTGCTCTAGAATACGACGACTACTAGGGCTTTAGCCCTCCTTGTGTGGACGAGTACATGTCGCCAACTTCCAGTGAGCTTGACGATCTGCTCCAAGGTCTTGGAGGCGGGATGAATCCTGACGAAATGTAGGTGACTCAAGCCCCCAGGGGCGACGTGGGGGGTTCTGTTGGTCGTGATGCTGGGGACGAGTGATTGGTTCATGGACTCTTGCTCGTGCGACACCCTTGCTAGTTCGGGCTTGCGCATTGTATTTTGGTTGTTGTTCCATTAGATGTTGTAGTGTATCTTGATGTTGAACTTTGTTGCTGTGTTTCCTTCGGTCTCTTGGCTTAAACAATGCTTTATGGTGGTGTTGTCCTCCCATAAGGGCAACCTTTTGTAATGTCGAACCTCAGTTTGTTGATTGTTGTCGGCATAATATAACTCTCTTTTCTTGTATGGATGTTGTTTTATGCTCTTTTATCATGTACTCCATTTCCGCAGGCTCACTTTGTTTGTACTGTTTCATTGGTTTGCGGGACACATTTCCTCCTCCTTTCTTTTTAAGAGAAGAGAGCTACTGTGAGGTGACATCATAAACTCTATGGACTTCGATATGGTATGATGATGACAACACCAGCCTCAAGGGCCGATGGATCTCACCAACGGCAACATGATCCTTTTGGCATCATGGATCTCGCTTACGGGATGACGATGTCAACACCAGCCTCAAGGGCCAGTGGATCTCACCGACGGCAACATGATCCTTTTGGTATCATGGATCTCGCTTACGGGATGACGATGGCAACACCAGCCTCAAGGGCCTGTGGATCTCACCGACGACAACATGATCCTTTCGGTATCATGGATCTCGTTTACGGGATGACGATGGCAACACCAACCTCAAGGGCCGGTGGATCTCACCAACGGCAACATGATCCTTTCGGCATCATGGATCTCGTTTATGGGATGACGATGGTAACAGCAGCCTTAAGGGCCGGTGGATCTCACCGACGGTAACATGATCCTTTCGACATTATGGATCTCGTTTACGGGATGACGATGGCAACACCAGCCTCAAGGGCCGGTGATTCTCACCGACGGTAACATGATCCTTTCGGCATCATGGATCACCAGCCTCAAGGGCCGGTGAATCTCACCGACGACAACATGATCCTTTCGGCATCATGGATATCGTTTACGAGATGATGATGGCAACACCAGCCTCAAGGGCCGATAGATCTCACCGACGGCATCATGGATCTCGTTTACGGGATGACGATGGCAACACCAGTCTCAAGGGCCGGTGGATCTCACCGACGACAACATGATCCTTTCGGCATCATGGATCTCATTTATGGGATGACGATGGCAACACCAGCCTCAAGGACTGGTGGATCTCACCGACGACAACATGATCCTTTTAGCATCATGGATCTCGTTTACGGGATGACAATGGCAACACCAACCTCAAGGGCCGGTGGATCTCACCGAGCGGCAACATGATCCTTTCGGCATCATGGATCTCGCTACTTGTGCTTGGACACCGTTTTCACATTTTGGGGTTTAGACATATAGAGTTGCATCTTTCTCATGCATTTAAGAGGAAATCTTACATATACTTTATTGGACGAGTCTTCAAGAATAATATTTCTTTCACTTTGCCGAGCTTCATGTTGCTCTATCTTTGGTTGCCGAAGTTGATGCTTTGTCGCTGTCTTTGATGCTTTGCATAAAATTTATATTGTCCAGGATGCTACACAACGACGTCTTTGCTCCGACTCCTTTGGAGATAGCTTGCAATGATCTTCATTGTTTCATTTCATCCAGAACGGTATCCAAGTGGCTTTATTATAGTCTACAATGATGAACTTCGGCTTCAACGTTCTCCACGTTATTGCGCCATTGTCTTTAATGACGAACTTCGACTTCAACATGTCGAGGTTGATTAAGTCTTCTAGATATTCTTTTCGGGCGACGCCCCCCTCTACTTACGTTCCGCTGGATGATCCCGCTGGGTATGATGGTTAGTCCAAATGGCTTGCCTCCCTCTATTCGGCTGACGCCTTTGACGGCTTTTGTCCGTAGGCGGTGTTCACTACGATGACGATCATGACTTTTTTTACTCTCGCTTCCGGATATGGTGTTGTGCGGGATGTGCTTCTCAAACTTCCACTTGATATGCGTCCTTGGGAGGGAGCGGCACATCAATTCCTCTATGCTTCTTGTCTCGATTTGGTTTCTTGCGATGTTCTTCTTTCTTCACGCCTTTCCCGTTATCACTTTTTGCCCCTGGTCTTTCTTGGCGTATTGTGAACGGCCTCATAGGCATGGTTTTCACTCATTTTTTCGTCGAAGAGTTTGTGATACGTGGTGGGGGTCTTCTTGTAGATGATTACCTTGAACCGACTCTCGGCCAATCCGCTCATCAGGATGAGCCTTGCCATGGGTGCATCAAATACATGAATATTTGCCACAATTCTGGTGAACTTGATGATGAAGTCCTCGAGGAGTTCCCCACCATACTGTCTCACTGGGAGTAGATCCTACATAGTTTTCTTCCTTTTCCTAGTGTTGCTGAAGTGTGATCGGAAATTAGCCTCCCATGATCTCTTCAGAGAACATGGTGGAACTTGTGGTTACAAGATCTCTATGTTGTGGCTCTTCGCCAAGGCCATTGACAGGGGCTTAAGTCGTGATTCCCAATCAAAGTAAATCCTTAAAAACCTAACTTAGTAGAATAGGCAAGCAAGGGTCGAATCTCACAGGGAGGAGTTATCTTTCTTAATGCACAAATGTATGTCAAAGTAACAAAGGGGGGTTTAGTGGTTGTTTGATTGCAAATAAACAAAGTAAACAAAAACAAAGGTTGTAATCAATTGGAAAAAAGTACTTAGCCAGACAAATATCCACCATTCATTCGATTGATTGGTCCTAGATTATTTATATTCCTTCCTATGATTATTCTTGTCCCTATTCTGAATTAGTTACCAGTCCAACTAGTCCTGGCAACCCTTGTAACACCCTCAAATATCACCTTGAAAGTATTATCGCCGGTGACCTCAGATTTCACATCTGAAGCCACCCAAGGCTTAACTACTTTATACAAAACATAAAATACATTGATAATATGAAATATCATAATCTTTATTGAAATCAAAGTCTCGGGATTACATCCGTAAATTCCAAATACAACAGAAATACATAATATGTTTAATACAGCGGAAGTCTTCCATAAATAACATAAGGGTCTTGATCACGCGATCGCAAGCCTAGGATCTTCAACCTTGATAAAACTCTTAAAAACTTCATCTGCTTTCACTGTCGGATTCTAGCCTTCACGGAACGGGAGTTTACCTGATGTGCCGTATGAGACGAATGACACCAGCCAACCATGCAAGGGAAAATAACCGGTTGGTTAGTCTAATGAAAGACTATGCAAGGATAAAACAGAAAGGTTCTAAGTAGTCGTATTAGGCTAGACCCATCGCTTCTCGAATGAAAGCCGATGACAAAGTAAACCTTGATACTTCTACAGGAATATACGAAACATAAAGATCACGAGAAGACTCTGGAAGATTGAGTCTTATGGGAAACGTGTGAAGAGAAGACTCCAAAGGATTGAGTCTTATCGGAAAGTATGACAAGTGTTCGGGAACATTATAATTTCGCACAAGCATTTCTAAAAAGACTTGACCATTTGGGTCCACGACCAACCTCACCGCGGAATGCGAATTCAGATTTGGAAGGAGGACTTACTTTAATCGAAGTCCGGGCGGTTTCCACGTTGTACTCCTCGCCCGAGGGTATATTAATTATGTGCATAATCGCACTTATCTTATTTAATTCCAAAACGCACAATTACGTTATAAGCTTTTGAGATATATCATCTCAACACGAGAGATATCGGAGGGGATAAATCCCGAGTGTCGGCATCAGCTGTGTGCACCTACCCTGAGTAAGGGTACAGTCATGACCAGAGAAAGTACTAGGGAAAAATCATCCTAATACCAGTTATAAAGAAACGACTAGACCTCGCAAGGTACATAGCGTTCCTACGAATACTCGTTCTAACTAAACAGTTAAAACCACACAATAGTCCATATCAATACCATTATGGCAATAACATATATATAATAGCGTTGTTTCTAGCAGTATATACAACCTATTATAATATCACTTTTTATATCACATACGTTTATCAAAACTGTTCCCAAACGAAAACAACCTTTATCCCAATTTAATTAACAATTAAAAATAATTGATAATTAATGGAAACATGAAATGATAAGCAAGAGCGAACCGCCACTTGCCTTAGTCTAGACGAACGATTGAGCGACAACGGGTTTCTGGGTCCGGAATGGGAACGGAAATCGGATTACAGATTCCTACGACAACGACCCACGACGAAACCCTAGGTTAGATTCGAAAATTAATAATATGAATCTAACAAAAAACGAACGGAACCGAAAGAACAAGGGTCCCGTCCGAGACCGGTTTGTCCAAGGCCACGATCGCGTTTGCTAAGGCAAACCGCGGTCGCGGCTTGGATTCCGCGGTCGCGAACGTCTGGACATCGTCCGCGGTCGCGGCAGTTCATGTCCGTGGTCGCGGCAGTTCATGTCCGTGGTCGTGGCCGACTAGACATCGTCCGCGGTCGCGGCAGTTCATGTCCGCGGTCGCGGCCGTGAACTTGGCGACCCCAAATCGGCTAAATTCTCACCGGCGACGACACGACGGGGCTCGAGGTGAGAGGGCTTCGACTCCTATCCTCACCGCGCTTCCAATGCACCAGCCCACGGCCACCACAACTTCCGGCGAGAGCTCCGATGACACCACAAATTTCCGGAGATGAAAAACACGAGAGAGAGAGAGAGAGAGGGGAGATCTGATTTTCGGATGCCCAAAAACCCTCCAACTCGGCCCCCATTTATAGCCAAAGGAGGAGCAGCCCCCCGACCAGATCGACGGCAGCTCAGAGGATCGACGGCGATGCGTTCGATGAGGCATAGAGGAAGACGAGGCGTCGCTTGCATGCATTATTCCGCGATCGCGGAAAATTCCATTGCCCAGCGTCTCTAAGTGCCATTTATCCGCAATCGCGGAAATGCTTCCGCGGTCGCGAAAATGTCCTTTTCCGCGTCCGCTTGCTCAGGGAAGGATTAAGCACGTGTTTGAGTCCCGGAAATTATATATTTGTACCCAAACAAATATTCTAAGCCGCGAAACTACATCGAATGTATTTTATACCACTCAGGGAATTATTACAGAGATCATACACGTTACAGAAAATCCGAACTTCTCCGAAAGCGACACGATTACAGAACGAGGGTTGGGGAAATTACTCAAATATCCTTACTAAAAATGAGGGGTATTACAACCCTAACTATCGAACGCACGAGAAACTATCAAGATTTAGAACAATAGCAGTAGGAAGCATAGGAATTAACCAGGATACATGCAACACCACAACTCGCAGCATTTAACACATAATCAATACTCTTTCATAATAAACTAGTCCAACTAGTCCTAGAATATCATGGTTGCTACACAAGATAAGGGATTTCAACTCGAAATATCCAAACCCTAGCAATAGACAATTATTAATATCAACTAGGTGATCAATCTAGTCAAATCAATAATAATCAATAGGAATAAGCTCAAGAGAAAAGATATAATCCAAAGAAATAGGAATAGAATTATAACCTCACAATCATATATCAAATGAAGGCTTCAATCGTCAGACTAAGCAAAGGGTGATTAGTTCTTCATAGTCTTGAAACGAAAACTCAAAGGGAAAAACTAATGTAAACTAGATCTAAACCATAATTGATAATCTCATAACAGGCTCTAGGAACTAGGTTTAAATAACCTAGCTAAACCTAAAAACCAAAGATAACAAACATAGTCTAAAAGGAAATAAAATAAATCCTACCGGAATAAAGAAATAAAATAAAAGGAAATAAAATAAAGCAAGATCTTCGGACGAAACACGGCGCGCGTCCGACGATGGGATTTCCGCGACCGCGGAAAAAGCATCCGCGACCATGGAAAAAGCATCCGCGACCACGGAAAATTCAATTTGATCTTCGCTGCTCTCGACTTTTCCGCGACCACGGTTGTTCCTTCCGCGACCGCGGATTCTCGGTTTTGCTCATCTTCATAGCTCCGTCACTTCTCCTCCTCTTTGGTCTTCCTTCGTCTTCTCTTGTGGCTTTCTTCTCATCTTCATTAAGTCTTCAATTAAGCTCCTCCAAACGACCATAATCATCCTTCTTCTCCTCAACTCCATATTCCACAATTGTGCTCTAAACTCATCCAAATGGTACCCAAAACACTAGTAACAACTCCTAGTTAAACCCTACAAAGTAGCGCTGATCAAATTCCCCCATGCTTAAACTTTGCTCGTCCTCGAGTAAGCTAATGTAAACCTACTCCTCCAATCAAATCCCCAAGGTCTCAGGAAGCACAGAAAAACTCTCTCCACTAAGAATTGCACCGAAACATGAAACTCCAAGGCACCAACACAATAATCACAACACAACATACAAGCTTAAAGGAAAGCAGATTACTTCCCCCAAGCTTAACCCGAACACAATAGAGTGAAAGTAACCATCTAATCATAGCCTCCATCTATCTTCTTATGCCTCCTAGAGTGACCTACCCGAATCCTCTTTATATCACCTCTTCTTATGTCACCACGCCAGGAAAAATGAGGAATCCTAATAATCACTCTTCTTCTTTTCACTCACTTTGCCAAGGCGCCCTTTCGGGTTTTCACCAAACCACTCTTTTCATTTTTTCAATAGATGGGCTCACATAAAACTCACATCACTCTTGACTAATTATTACCCCAGCCTAATGCTGGTCCAAGCCACCTTCTTATTACCTAAGCCGCCCTTTCGGGTTTTCGACTTATCCCAAGGTTTATTTATGTCTTTTTTTCAATATTTTTGACTTTTTCTATTTTTCATTTTTTTTCTTTCTTCATCAGACGACTAGCAAGTATAGAACACTCCCCCATGCTTAAACATTGCATTGTCCTCAATGTAATGAAAGACAAAAAAGATGAAGCACAGGGAAAGGCAAAAAATAACTCATAACCGTCACCGAGTTGGCTTGGACCTGGAAGTTGTTGCTGGCGGTCTATCAATAAAAGCACATGTCTCTGGTGTTGCGCCGGTCTTCAAACTCAAACTCTACCGTGCAACCAAAGGGAATCCACTGTAAGGTGTAGTGGTATATCAAAGAATCGGGGTTGTACGGCCTTCAATGAACACAAAAATGGAGCCCAGATGTAATCGTGGTGTGGGCTCTGGTGTTCCTCCTTCTCAGCTGTCGAAAGTCGGGCCATCATCGGTGCCAAATAAAATGTGGGGTGAATGTCTGCTCCTTGGCAGCATGATGCGCACCATCGCTCGATGTAAAACTCGGACAACTGGCCTTCGGTAGAACTTTTTTTTTCCAGGTTGAGGAGACTTACAGTGATATTTCCGCGACCGCGGAAGAATTTCCGCGCTCGCGGAAAAGTTACTGGTGTGGGACACCGTCTTTAATTTGGCTCGGGTCTCCTACCTACAGGTTAGTCTAATGCAAAAACAAAAGCAAAAACAAAACAATAACAATAATTAGAACTGGAAAGGAAAAGACAAGGAAAGAATTTCATACCTCGGGTTGCCTCCCGAGCAACACCTTAGTTATTGTTGTGGCTCGACTTGGTGCTCTCTCACTCAGCTTGGGTTGCTCACATCAATTGAACACTCGGGGTTTCCATCAGAAGGGTGTCTCTTTGCATCATCTAAGTTGAATCTGACCCTCACCCCGTCAAATTCCATTGTGAGCGAACCGCTGCTCACATCAATCTTCGTACCTGCCGTGTTCATAAACGACCTTCCTAGCATCACAGGGGCTACGTTTTTATCTTGCCCCGTATCCATCACAAAGAAGTCCGCAGGGAAGATTAGCTTATCCACTTCTACTAGCACATCCTGCACTACTCCTTTGGGATACACATAGGAATTGTCCGCTAGTTGGATCACAATCCCTGTTTTCTCTAATGGCCCGACCTCTAAAGACTCATAAAGCAAAAGAGGTAACACATTGATGGAGGCACCCAAATCAAGCATAGCGTTTTCAAACATGGTGCCGCCTATCTTGCAGGGAATAGTGAACATGCCCGGATCACTGCGCTTCTTGGGCAACCGCTTTTGCAGCATAGCGGATACGTTCTCACTGACCTAGACCTTCTTTTTCTCCTTCACTGCTTTCTTCCTTTTTATTTTGCACAGCTCCTTCAAGAATTTGGCATAGCGAGGGATGTTGTTGACAAGTTTGAGCAAAGGAATATTTACCTCACAGTTGCTGAAGGTTTCAAATAAATCTTTGTCGTTCTCCACCTTTCTAGTGTCCTTCAGTGCCTCGTGAAAGGGTGCGGGAGGCTTTAATGAACTGAGCGGAGGAAAGTTAGGGCGCACATAGTCATCCTGATCAACTTCGGCATCGTTAGAGGCTCCAGAGACTTTTCTGCGATCGCGGATATCTGTCCGCGGTCGCGGATCGTCTTCGATCATGTCCTCTTTAGCATATACTTTTCCGCAATCGCGGAAATCTGTTCGCGGTCGCGGAAAAGCGTCGATTTTTTGCTCTTCGTCAGTAGCAAATCCGCGATCGCAGCCTTCTTCTCCGCGGTCGCGGAAAACTTTCTGGTGAGCTTGCCCTTCTTCCACTTGTGTACCGCTCCTCAGCGTCATTGCGCATATGTTCTCCCTCGGGTTGACTACCATTTGAGATGGTAGTTTTCCCGAATCCCGGGCTTCCAGCTTGCTCACTGCGATGGAGATTTGTCCCACTTGCTTCTCCAAGTTCTGAATACTAGACCGCATCTTTTGATTTTGTTGGACCATAGTGTTGGCCAACGTTGTCATATTTTGTGTGAGAGTCTCCTGGTGCTTGGTCACATCTCGAATTTGTGACCCCATGGTGTTCACGGTGCCAGCCAACGTTGAGACGCTTTGAGCGAGAGACCTGAACATGTCATCACCGGACATAGATGAACTGGAGCTCTGGCCTTGGGGTCTTTGGTCATATGGAGCTCGAAATTGTTGTTGATGGCCCCCAGGCTGCTGATATTGTTGTGGGCGCTGTAGGAATTGTGGAGGCCTCTGTTGATACTCTTGATTTTCCTGGCCTTGAGGAGTACTCTCCTGATTCCCATACCTCAGATTGGGGTGATCTCTCCACCCTGGATTGTACGTGTTGGAGTACGGGTCATATCTTGGCCTTGAAGGGTCATATCCTCCAATAGCATTCATCTCAGCAGTGGGCTCCTGCAGCGTGGGACATGCATCAATAGGATGCATCGTGTTATAGCATATCCCATAAGACTTGACTTGCTGATGGCCACCCTTCATCATGCATCTCCTTCATCTCATCCATCTCAAACTCAAATTGTTGAAGCATTGGGCTGAGAGTCCGCATCTCTGACTGATTGGGTGCCCACCCTCTTATTGAACTGTCTTGAGCCCTCAGATAGCTCAAAGAAAACCTCATACGCTTCAGCTGGTGTCTTGTTCAAGATGTTTCCTCCGCAGGCTGCATTCATCATTCGACGCTCCTCGTCAAGAAGTCCACCGTACAAATAAAGTATGAGGTCTTGGTCTGAATACCCGTGGTAGGGGCAGCTAGAAGTCATCCTCTTGAACCTCTCGTAGTACTCGTACAACGACTCAGTAGCCTGCTGTTAAATGTTGCTGATGCTCCTCTTCAGGTTGTTGAGCTTGGTCGCAGGGAAGTATTTTTCCAAGAAGGCTTTCGTCATCTTAGCCCATGTGTCAATGCTTCCTGGGGCCAAATAGTAGAACCAATCATTGGCCGAATCCTTTAGAGAGAAAGGAAAGGCCCTCAGCTTGATCTGGTCCTCAGTAACGCCTTTGGGCTTCATGCTGGTGCAGACGGCATGGAACTCAGACAGATGTTTGTTGGGGTTTTCTCCACTCATCCCATGGAAGTGGGGGAGTAAGTGGATTAACCCGGACTTCAGCTCGAAATTTACTCCGTCCGCCAGCTCAGGAAAGTGCACAGTAAGCGGTTGTTGCTGCAGATTTGGGGCAGTCAACTGCCTCAAAGTCGTTGCTTCGTCAGCCATCTCTTGATTCGTACGGGCAGCGACACGATTTCTGGAAATTGTTCTCTCAATCTCTGTATCACAATCTAACAATGGAGACTCAGTAGCACGCGTGTGGACCATAAGATAGGTCCACACAAAAATTTGACACACAAAGAAAAATTAAAACTTGCCTCCTCGGCAGCAGTGCCAATTTGACAGGGGCTTAAGTCGTGATGCCCAATCAAAGTAAATCCTTAAAAACCTAACTTAGTAGAATAGACAAGCAAGGGTCGAATCCCACGGGGATGAGTTATCTTTCTTAATGCACAAATGTATGTCAAAGTAACAAAGGGGGGTTTGTTGGTTGTTTGATTGCAAATAAACAAAGTAAACAAAAACAAAGGTTGTAATCAATTGGAAAAAAGTACTTAGCCAGACAAATATCCATCATTCATTCGATTGATTGGTCCTATATTATTTCTATTACTTCCTATGATTATTCCTGTCCCTATTCTGAATTAGTTACCAGTCCAACTAGTCCTGACAACCCTAACTATCGAACGCACGCGAAACTATCAATATTTAGAACAATAGCAGCAGGAAGCATAGGAATTAACCAGGATACATGCAACACCACAACTTGCAGCATTTAACACATAATAAATTCTCTTTCATAATAAACTAGTCTAACTAGTCCTAGAATATCATGGTTGCTACACAAGATAAGGGATTTCAACTCGAATTATCCAAACCCTAGCAATAGACAATTACTAATATCAACTAGGTGATCAATCTAGTCAAATCAATAATAATCAATAGGAATAAGCTCAAGAGAAAAGATATAATCCAAATGAATAGGAACAGAATTATAACATCACAATCATATATCAAATGAAGGCTTCAATCGTCAGACTAAGCAAAGGGTGCTTAGTTCTTCATAGTCTTGAAACGAAAACTCAAAGGGAAAAACTAATGTAAACTAGATCTAAACCATAATTGATAATCTCATAACAGGCTCTAGGAACTAGGTTTAAATAACCTAGCTAAACCTAAAAACCAAAGATAACAAACATAGTCTAAAAGGAAATAAAATAAATCCTATCGGAATAAAGAAATAAAATAAAAGGAAATAAATAAAGCAAGATCTTCGGACGAAACACGGCACGCGTCTGACGATGGGATTTCCGCGACCGCGGAAAAAGCATCCGCGACCGCGGAAAATTCAATATGATCTTCGCTGCTCTCGACTTTTCCGCGACCACGGCTTTTCCTTCCGCGACCGCGGATTCTCGGTTTTGCTCCTCTTCATAGCTCTGTCACTTCTCCGCCTCTTCGGTCTTCCTTCGTCTTCTCTTGTGGCTTTCTTCTCATCTTCATTAAGTCTTCAATTAAGCTCCTCCAAACCACCATAATCATCCTTCTTCTCCTCAACTCCATATTCCACAATTGTGCTCTAAACTCATCCAAATGGTACCCAAAACACTGGTAATAACTCCTAGTTAAACCCTACAAAGTAGCGTTGATCAGCCATCCATTTGGGAGTGTCGCTCTGACATCTGCATTGATCAGGGGCTTTGAGAGAAGTTCGACCATTGTCTTTTCGGTAGGGAGTGACCATGGTGATTCATGCGGTACGGGCGGGGGGAAAGTCGGCGACGGGTTCCGCCCTTGGCTCCATAGGCCACCGGGAACACCTAAGGAGGATCAATGTTGCTTCTCCTCCTTGTCTCCCCTCATCGTTGTAGAAAAGCGACGGTTGATGTCCTCCTTGATTCCCACTGTAGTCCGGAAAAGCATGACGGGGTTGGTGACCTTCTTGACCATGTTGAGGGACAGTTTGCGGTTCAAATCCAGGATAATCTGGAACATACGGTACTCCTTCTTGGAAAAGGCTCGTGAACAAATTATTGCTCATACTCCAGGACATACGGTACTCCTCTTGGAAAAAGGTTGGTGAACATACTGTTGGGCCTGGCATCCCCGGAGAAGATGGGTCAAGTGAATCGAGCCCGAGCCCATTGCAGATCGGAAGAACAAAGGAGAAGGCCCAGAGGAGGCGACAAGACTTCTCTGGTCGAATGCCCTCCGACAGGATCGCGAGAATCTCACCATACATTTAATGCCCAGATCACGCAACGTCCACAACATTCAAACCACTATAATTGCAGCAATTAAATGGCATAATCCTTGCCATTGCTCCCGGCATTGAAGACGAAGATATTAGGAAAACACAACGGTCACAATGCAAAAATACTTACCATATTTGGACGACGAAGAAGATAAGAGGATACGAACACATTAACGCTAGACACAAGCATCCTAACTCAAAAACGAATCAGAATAACACTTACGCGGCCCGCTTAGCTCTCTAGCAATCATCTGTGCTTACTCTCCACCGGTCGCCACCTAAAAGTCATCGGTCGAGTCCTACACGACCACTCGGTCTAAACTACGATAAGTTGTATCTCGATTCGATCCGATCAATACATTATCTAATAAAATCATCTCACTATTCTACATTTATTCTTTGCTTGTCAATTATATGCTTGGTTTGGATTGTTCGCTATCACCCGATCGACTAGTTATCCCGTCTAAGGCGATTTAGGTCGTCCGATCCTTTCGCCCCAAAACAATTTGGCGCCCACCGTGGGGCAACTTGCCGATCACCCTTCCGAAACTTTCCAACCATGACTATTGACCCACCTACCGACAACCAAGAACCACGTTTCGAAGACGGAACCCAAGATGCAGTAATCACAACCGAAAATCCTACTCCAACCCAGTTCCAAGAACTTTCCCAAAAAATGGCCACCCTTCAAGAGGAACTAGCCCAGCAATGCCAAAAGACCGACGCCCTAGCCGCTTTGTCAACCCAATCTGAAGCCGAGATCGCGCAACTAACCCGTGAAAATGAGTCTCTTAAGTCACAGGTACAGTCAGTGGCTTCAGGATCTAGGAACGTGCCCGTCCACGGCGGCGTCCGAACACGCCTCGACATGGACAACATCGAGCCGACGCCTCCGAGCATACGACGTCCCGGACACACTGAGGGTACGTCTCGAACTCCTTTCGCTAGTCCATTCTCGACTAACCATGTCACCTTTTCCACACCGATCGAGTCTGTTGGGGCCCGAATCGACGAACCGCAGGTTGCCAATTCGCCAGATGTCCCGGCTCTTTTCCAGCAGACGCTCGACAGACACATGAAGACGATCGACGATCGCTTCAATAGGCTCCCAAGAGTCCCGCAACCAATCGAGAGGGAAACGTCCGGCGGATTCGAAGAATCCCCGTTCGTCGAAGAAATCGCAAGGGTCGAGATCCCCAAGAAGTTCCATCTCCCCAACGTGGCGACGTTCGACGGCACCACCGATCCAGATGACCATATCTCTCTCTATAAACAAAAACTAATGGTCGCATCTGTTTCAAGGGAGAGCCGCGAGGCTGTCATGTGCAAAAGCTTTGGCACAACCCTCGCGGGTCCCGCACTAACGTGGTTTATGCGTTTGCCTCAGGGAATGATTACATCCTTTGCGGATCTGGTCAACTCTTTCAAGAGTCAATTTGCTAGCAGTCGAAGGCTCGAAAGACAATCAAGTGACCTCTACCGAGTCACACAAAGGTATAACGAACCCCTTCGGAATTATCTTAATCGGTACAATAAGGAAAAAGTGACGATCCCCCACTGCGACGTCACAACCTCCATTGAGGCCTTCCGACAAGGTCTGGTCAAAGACAGCAATCTCTACGACGAGATTACCAAGTACCCGTGTAAAAGTTTCGAAGATGTCCAAGCCAAAACCATGGCCGAGGTAAGATTGGAAGAAGACCGAGAGTCGCGTAAAGCCTCACGCAGACCCAATCCATCCGACCGTAAAAATCCCCCCAACAACCGTCGAGACAGACGATCTCATCCCTATTCTCGTAATCGAAATGAACCAAATCAGGTAAACTCTTTTCAAGACAGGTCACAGGAATGGAGAGACGGTCCGGCGTTGCCTCCTAGGGTCCAGTCTTATAATTTCAATGTTTCCGTGTCGGAGCTCGTCAAGAGTTTTGACAAATACGGAAAAGAGGTAAGATGGCCCCGAAAGAGCGACCGACCGGATGTCAAGAAGGACATGAGTCGATGGTGTGAATTCCACGGCGACCACGGTCATTCGACCGAGGAGTGCATCGCCCTGCGGAAGGAAGTCGCTAGGCTGCTCTCACAGGGGCTCCTGCGCGACGTAATCTCGGAGCGGGCAAAGGCCACCATGGAACGTCGAGATCAGGTAAAACAGAACAAACCCCCATCTCCCATCCATACAAAAGTTGTCAATACCATTTCAGGTGGATCGGATATATGTGGAAACACATACTCCGCGGCTAAGCGACACACTAGGGAAAGCAAGGGCGACAAGCCCGAGGCATCGGAATTCAAGCCAAGGAGGACATCTGACCTTCCGACGGTCACATTCGATGAATCCGATTCCGACGGGTCGGATAGTCACCATGATGGTCTGGTAATCTCTTTGTCTATTGGTAATTGTTTAATACGGAGAGTACTAATCGATACAGGGAGTTCGACAAACCTCTTGACCCTTGACGCTCTTAAAGAAATGGGTCTGACTGAGAACGACCTAATCAAGAAGTCGACCCCACTGGTCGGGTTCAGTGGTGAGGTTAAGCATACGACTGGTGAAATCATTCTAACCACATACGCTGGAAGAATCAACCAAGAGGTGAAATTCTTAGTCCTAGACTGTCCGTCTCCCTATAATTGTATTCTTGGCAGGCCACGGATACACGCTATGAAGGCAGTACCTTCAACGTATCATCAAGTCATCAAATTCCCCACTGAATGGGAAGTCCAAGAGATCAAAGGACCGCAAAAGAATGCTATGTCGCTTCCATGAAGAGCGCAGTCGAACACAAGACCGCGTAGCAACCACAGAGCGGCGAAGGGCTTAGTCGGTACGTCAAACCAGAAATGGAAAAACTCGATGAAATCGCACTAGACCCTTCAAAGCCAAACCAAACGGTAAGGGTCGGGTCGGACTTGGACGATTCGACCAAACAACAACTTCTTGACTTTCTCAGGGCCAATGCTGACTGTTTCGCATGGTCGCATGAGGATATGGTCGGAATATCTCCAAACGTTATTACTCATAAATTAAATGTGGATCCATCTCATCCCCCTGTCAAGCAAAAACGCAGGAAGTTCGCCCCCGAGCGGAACAAGATAGTCGACGACGAAGTCAAAAGCTTATTGGAAACAGGAAAGATCAGGGAGGTCCACTATCCTGAATGGCTAGCCAACGTGGTCGTAGTCCAGAAAAAGAACGGCAAATGGAGAGTCTGCATCGACTTCACAGACCTCAACAAGGCTTGTCCCAAGGACTCGTTCCCTCTACCCCATATCTACGCCATGGTCGATGCCACAGCGGGGCACGAAATGCTTACCTTCATGGACGCTTTCAGCGGTTACAATCAAATCCTTATGGAACTCGACGATCAAGAAAAAATAGCGGTCATCACCAGCCAAGGTATCTATTGTTACCGAGTAATGCCCTTTGGTCTGAAAAATGCAGGGGCTACGTATCAACGACTAGTCAACAAAATGTTCAAAGACCAAATCGGAGACACGATGGAAGTCTACATCGACGACATGTTGGTCAAGTCCAAAAAGAAAGAAGATCACATAGACCAAACGCGACAGCTTCGAGGTGCTCAAAAGGTACAATATGAAACTAAACCCTACTAAATGCTCCTTCGGAGTGTCATCAGGGAAGTTCTTAGGATACATGGTGACACAAAGAGGAGTAGAGGCTAGCCCAGAATAGATCAAGGCTCTCATCAACCTTTGATCCCTCCGATGCGTCAAAGATGTACAGAAACTCACAGGTCGGATAGCAGCTCTGAGCAGATTCATCTCCAAATCATCCGACAAATGCAAACCCTTCCACGACGCACTCAAGAAGAACAAGTCCTTTCAATGGACGGAAGAACACGAAGCAGCGTTCCAAAACCTCAAAGAGTACCTGGCCAGTCCCATGTTACTGACCAAACCTAAAGGCGACGAGCCCTTATTTCTTTATCTTGCAGTGTCAGAATCAGCCGTCAGCGCAGTACTGATCAGGGAGGAGGATGGCAAACAGTCGCCAATATATTACGTCAGTCGGACGCTGTTACCGGCCGAAACAAGGTATTCGTCACTTGAAAAGCTTGTGCTATCATTGGTAATGGCTTTGAACAAACTCAAACCATATTTCAAATCCCATACTATTACTGTTCGCACTAATCATCCCATGAGAGCTATCATGAGGAAACCTGAGTTCACTGGACGAATGACCAAATGGGCCATACACCTCAGTGGTTACGATATCGAGTACGAGCCCGGGACAGCAATCAAGTCACAAGCCTTAGCCGACTTTGTGGCCGATTTCAGTTCAATCCTAGAGAAAGAAGCCACAAAAAAAGCAACACAGTTACTCGCGACGGATGAGGCAGGTACATGGGAGCTCCACACAGACGGGGCATCGAATGCCAGAGGATCGGGGCTAGGGGTCGTGCTAAAATTGCCATAAGAGGACAAGATAGCTCAAGCTGTCAGATGTGAGTGGGATGCGACTAACAACGAAGCTGAATACGAGGCACTCATATTCGGACTCATCCTAGCTCACGACCTAGGGGTCCGAGAGATCGAAGTCGTTTGCGACTCCCTGCTGGTCGTAAACCAGATACAAGGGTCGTATAGTGCCAAGGATACCAGAATGATAGCCTACCTGGAGGTAGCCAAGAAACTGATCGGACAATTCCAAACATTCAACATCAGACAGGTGCCCAGGGATCTTAACTCCCAAGCTGACGCACTCGCTAATCTAAGATCCGTCCTAGACCCGAAGGAATTTCCACACATACCATTGGCCCACATCACCACGCCAGCCGTCCCAAGGACATCCATCGAGTCAACAACATCACTTGAAGAACTCGTCGCCATGGAAATAGACGACCGATCAGAAGAAGACATCGTCGACACCAATGATGACTGGATGCTACCTTACATTAGATGGTTGAAAGACGACATCCTACCCGATGACAAGATGGAAGCAAAAAGGCTCAAGATTTGGCGTCCCATCAGAAATCGTGTGCGATAATGGCTCCCAATTCATCAGTCATAAGACTCGAACCTTCTGCGACCAGTGGAACATCAAGTTGGTCACATCCACACCTCGGTATCCGCAATCCAACGGACAACCCGAGTCCAGCAACAAGATCATTATAAACAACCTCAAGAAATGCCTCACAGGGGCTAAAGGCAAATGGGCAGACGAATTCCCACTTATTCTCTGGTCCGATAGGACTACTCCAAAGAATGCGACCGGGCAATCACCTTTCTCTCTCATCTACGGGAGTGAGGCGGTCATCCCGGCTGAGTTACTGGTTCCGACCGCTCGCTGCAACCTTCAGACAAATGAACAAAACGACATCGAACTAGCACACAATCTGGACACAGCGGACGAAATCAGAGAGAAAGCCCGAATCAGGATGGTCAGGTTCCAATAACAAGTCGCAAGGAGCTATAACAAGAACGTCCGAATCAAGGCATTCAAGGTCGGAGATTGGGTCCTCAGGAAAACTTTCCAGAACACTAAGAACCCATCCGACGGAAAGCTAGCACCACAGTGGGAAGGACCCTACTTGATCACCGAAGTGGTCAGACAGGGAGCATATCAGCTAAAGGATAAAGACGGACGACCGATCCCGAGGAGTTGGAACGCAGCACATCTAAAACTCTACCATTTCTGAACTAATGAGGTAAAACATCACACAAATCCTATACATCGCATATACATTACTATCTGTCGCATACAAATCGCATGCTATCGCATATACATTACTATCTGTCGCATACAAATCGCATGTTATCGCAAATACATTGCTACCTGTCGCATACATACTGTATGGTGTCGCATGTATATCGCTATCTCCTTTTACATATCATCATCTGACACTAAGCGAAGACTTCCTCCTTACAAAAACACAAATGCAGAACATCATTTACATTGGATCCTGTCATCCGCAAAAAAAAGCGCTTACATTACATTACACGATCGATCGGAATACGGGGAGATGACAACACAGGCACGTCGGCACACCGCCTGCCTTACACAAAACATAAGGTATAACACCTTATTACATTTACGCAATAAAACATATTGCTTACCTCCCCGGCATAATGTCATGACTAACACATACACAAACACATCGCAGGCCTGCTCTACATACATACACACGGTGAAACCCCACTCGACGGAGCATACGGGTGAAACCAACATACACAAAATACAAAACGTCATCGACAACTTCCTTGAAGGTCCGACGAACATGTACGAAATGAACTAGCATACGACTCTATATGTAAAAATACAATTGCATCGAAATAAAAGCATCTTTATACAAATACGCGACCCGCGATGGTGGACGGGTCGCCAAAACACATTGTCTGCCTACACATCTGTAGGACTTCTAACGACAGTCATTCAGAAATATCCTGCGACCTGCGATGGTGGACGGGTCGCCAAAACACATAATATTCAAACCCACACACAGGTGGGGCAAAGAAAGTCATACTACGCGGAGAAAACAAATCAAGCGTCGGGAGCAATGGCATTACCTTCCACAGGGGCTGGCTCCAGAGAAGCTATCTCATCAGTCGGCTCGACATCACCAAGATGGGCCTCGTCCTCATCGACACCTTCATCCACGGCCTCCTCTCCGACGCTGGCTAAGCAAAACAGCTCATGACCAGGATCGCCCTTTGGGAACATGGAGTCCAAAGTCCCCTTCTCCGCTTTTAGATCCCAGAGCTCATGCTTGCCCTCGTTGAACTCCTCGATCATTTCGATCTGCGACTTCACCGCATAAAAAGCCCCAACGTCACCAGCAATTTGGCCATCGGCAAAGCGAGCCCGCCTCACCTCCTCCTCAATGCCTGATCGGCACTCTTCAAACTCCCTCCAACTTGCGACCAACTCTTCTTGACTGTTCTTCAGCTCCCTGGTGAGGCGACGCTCAGTCTCACGGCAGCGACTCTCCGCTCCCTCCAGCTTGGTCCTCAAAGACGCAAGGTCGGACTCTGACCTAGCAGCCCTGTCCTCGGCCTTAACAAGCATCTCCTGAACACCGGAGTAAGCTCCCAAGAAATACTGAAAGGCCTGACAGAAAGACACACGACAATACAAAAACACAATCAAGAAACGCAGTCGAGCAAAAAGAAACATAAAAACAAGAACAAAGGGCAACTCACCCTCCACACGGAGCATCCCGCTTCACCAATGCAGTCTAGAGGGGAGACATCCTTAACTTCCGACTTCAAAGTCGGGTCTTGAGCGCGAAAAAGGTCGGCGATCGACTGTCCGAAGGAACCGATCTTGCCGACCCCCTCAGCAGTCGCACTCTTTTTCCTAGGGATGTCCTCCACCTTGACGTCTTCAGGGCGAGCGCTCGCCTTCCTCTTAGATCCAGTCTTGACTGGAATCGTCAGATCCACCAGATCCGGTTTGCTTGACGCGGCTTTGGCCGCCGCCTTCCTCTGCTCAATCAGATTTTTCCCTGATGCCACCCTCAAACGAGCACTCGATCGACCACCAGGGGAACCTGACACGACAGAACAACAAAAAGGGAGAAATCCTAAAGTACACGACAAAACGAAAAACAGTAAAAGATGCCTGGAGTCAAGAATCTACCTTTTGCATGAGACGATGAGACATTTGACATGTCGTCTTGAGAGGCAGGAGTCGTCGACAGTAGGTTGACGTTCACAAATTTTCTTTCAGACACGGGAATTTCAAGGACAATCTTCGACAAGCCTTCCGACCGGCTACTCACTTCTAGATCTTCTGGTTCGGGGACTACAAAAAAGAAAAGTTAAGGCAAGAGTTAAGACACATAAAATACGCGAAAGAGAAGACAAATACATACTATCGATCCGCAACTCCGTCAACAAAAACGGACACTCTCCCTCCTTCTCCAAAGAAGAACGTTCGACGAAAAAGAACTTCGACCCCCATCCGCGGTCGTTGACATCAAGGCTCTGCACCAAGGGCTTCCGACCATGTCGGATACGCAACTGAACGCGACAGGAACTCTTCGACCCAATAAAGTAGTTATACCACAGAGCGTCAAAATCAAAATCAACCCCAGTTTGAACATTCACAAGGTCTAAAACCCTAAGAACTCTCCACGCCTGAGGCATTACTTGACATGGCACCAGCGCCAAAGTGGCTAAAAAATCCCTAACAAGGGGAGAGAAAGGAAATTTGTGCCCTATTCTAAACGGGTATGCGTAGAAGCAAATCCATCCTTCATAACGCGCATCGGCCCTCTCGTCTGGATGAGGCAACCTGGCGACCGTCTCCGGTGGAAAGCCTCCGACTTGGAGAACTTGATCCAGCTCCGCCCGGGACAAAGTGCTAGTCAACGCATCCGACTCCTTCAAAATGAAACGAGGAGGAGTTTCGCCTTCATGAGAATCGGAAAGAGTCTTCGACGACTCGGAAGCCTCGATGGAAACCATTTCGAGAATGGAAAGAGAGAGAGAGATCAAAGAGCTATGACTAGAGAAATCAGAAAACTATGGCGAAAGAGACCGAGAAGCTTACCGGAAGAAACTTGCAAAGGAAGATGGGATGAAGACTAATCAATTCCCTCTGCTCTGAATTTATGGAGGGAAGCGAAGATTTGCAGAGGCGTCGCATCATGCCCCGATCACGCGCCACGTAGCCCTGAGCAAACGCGCCAAAAAAGGATGGTGAAGATCGTATCTAGAGAAGTTGCCACGGATTCCGTTTTACTTGCCTAAACCGAAAACCCAAGGCAACTTGGGGCTATTGTTGGTCCTGGCATCCCCGGAGAAGATGGGTCAAGTGAATCGAGCTCGAGCCCATTGCAGATCGGAAGAACAAAGGAGAAGGCCCAGAGGAGGCGACAAGGCTTCTCTGGTCGAATGCCCTCCGACAGGATCGCGAGAATCTCGCCATACATTTAATGCTCAGATCACGCAACGTCCACAGCATTCAAACCACTATAATTGCAGCAATTAAATGGCATAATCCTTGCCATTGCTCCCGGCATTGAAGACGAAGATATTAGGAAAACACAACGGTCACAATGGAAAAATACTTACCATATTTGGACGACGAAGAAGATAAGAGGATACGAACACATTAACGCTAGACACAAGCATCCTAACTCAAAAACGAATCAGAATAACACTTACGCGGCCCGCTTAGCTCTCTAGCAATCATCTGCGCTTACTCTCCACCGGTCGCCACCTAAAAGCCATCGGTCGAGTCCTACACGACCACTCGGTCTAAACTACGATAAGTTGTATCTCGATTCGATCCGATCAATACATTATCTAATAAAATCATCTCACTATTCTACATTTATTCTTTGCTTGTCAATTATATGCTTGGTTTGGATTGTTCTCTATCACCCGATCGACTAGTTACCCCGTCTAAGGCGATTTAGGTCGTCCGATCCTTTCGCCCCAAAACACATACTATGGCTCATACTCCAGACATACGGTACTCCTCATGGAAAAAGGTTGGTGAACATATTGTGGCTCATACTCCAATACATACGGTATACCTCCTAGAAAAGGACGGTGAACATACTTCGGCTCATACTCCAGGACATACAGTATACCTCCTGGAAAAGGACGGTGAACATACTTCGGCTCATACTCCAAGACATACGGTATACCTCCTGGAAAAGGCTTGTGAACATACTGCTCATACTCCAGAATATACGGTATACCCCTTGTTGGTGGTGAGGCATACTCCATCCCTGTGCTTGGAAATTGGGTCCTTGAATCGGATACGCCTTGGCAAACTAGTGATACCGAGGGGACTCTTGGAAGTGTTGCGGGGCCAACTGGTTGAACTCCGGGAAATGCTTCGGGATGAATTGATGCAGTACGGGATCTTTAGGATGGTTGGGCACTTCAATGCCTGGTCCAAAGTTCATCCCCGACACTCTTGGATGGTGGTTAGACCCCGCTTCCGCAAGAGACGCTTGTATCGTCGGTCCTGGTGGGGGGAACTCGAAGTGATGTTGGTGCGGGTCATAGTCATCCCTGATGTCCTCTTGATGCTCCATTATACTCCACCACTAAGTTTGATGATGAGGGAACGTCTTCGAAAGGGAAAACAACATCAGTGGGCATGTCTTAGCCGGGGAAGTAAGTTCTCACAGACGGCGCCAGTAGAGATCCCGAAAGCTGCGGTACGGAAGTTTGGTGACGTGTCGCGCCCACTAGACACCTAATCTTTTTCAATGGGTCCCTCCGAGTGTTGTTCTTCGATCTTCATGGATTTCCCTTTTCTTGGTGGCGATGATGGTGGACTTCATGATTTGCGTCCATCCGCTACATGTCGTATCCCCATCTATTGGGCTCCTCCTTGGCGGTGATGATGGCTTCCTTGGACCTTCTCTCCAACGACCTGAAAAACCCCAAGGGTGTTGTCCCTTGGGAAGACCCTCCACAGTCACGAAGTTAGAGGTGTGGTATGAGGAAGTTGATGATCTTTTTGCAAGAAATCCGAGAAATAGATTTATCAGTGCGTTTAAAGAAATAAAGTCCCTTTTGGTTTGCTTGAATGATGAATGAGATTGATGGAAAATGATGAATAACTTCCCTTTTGGACTTGCTTGAATGATGAAGTAGATTGATGGACAATGATGAAGAACTTTCTTTGAGTTTTCAAGATCTCCCACAAGAGTCCTTTGAGAGCTTTTTTGATTCTTCTCCCAAAAAACTCCATTGAATGGATGCTAAGTTCTCCCTTTTATAGCTGGAAACTTATCATTTTAATGTAGGTAATCATACCCTAGACCATAGGGGGATGGCCAAGAGATTGCTTTTCCCGGATTTTAGGGTACGGAGTTACTGTTGGACGTGCTATCTTTTCTGCTACAGTAAGTTCATACCGTACGAATTTGACCTATCACATCATGCCGTACAAAACAAAGCTTCCTCCAAGATTTTTTTGTACGGACGCGCCATCTCTAGATTGAGGGTTGTACTTGTGGCACATGTTTTGGATAAGCTCAAATCTTAGTCGGATCTTCTCACGTGACGAAATTGACCACATGTGCAAGATGATACAGCATGACTGGTGGTTGAATTTGTATTGCATGTCTGATGATCATGGTGATATCGTATGTCGAGGATTTTTGGAGGTACAATATATTGATGACTTTGATGATGCTGCTTGTCAAAGACTTTTGAAGGTACCGTATGTTGGCAGCTTTGGTGATGTTGCTTGTTGAAGACTTTTAAAGGTACCGTATGTTGGCGACTTTGGTGATGCTGCTTGTTGAATACTTTTGAAGGGGCCGTATGTTTGCGACTTTGGTGATGTTGCTTGTTGAAGACTTTTGAAGGTACCGTATGTTGAGGATGGAAGGCTTGCATTGTCTTTTTCTTCCTCATACGTCTTTCTTTGACCTTAGATGCCTTCATTTCAAGTCCTTGGATATCATGGTTTTGGTAGTGACGTCATGTTGGTGCCGTACTAGCGGACTTGACCTTTTTAGAGTAAATGGTCATGCTTTGTTGACTTTTAAGTTGACTTCTTTTGTAAGGGGGTTTACACGTGACCGTTATTTGAACGTTCCACGTGTAAGCTTCCGCTTTTGACATCGTCAAATATAACATACTTTTATGAGTTATGTGCATATGTTCCATGATTAATAAAAATTAGGTATGGGTTTTTCAACATTGCCTTTTTTTATTATAAACCCTACCTTATTACTCGATTGGGGTAGAATATGTAACTTTTCTTCCCCCCAAGTTGCTACTAAGCCATCCATTCCCACTATTAGTATGACCAACTCAAATATGAAACCACCCCATCATTTTTATATGTAATGTTTTGATGAGACTTGGACTCCACAACCCATCTCGGTTGGCCCCACATCAGGCTTGTAGGCCGGGGGTCCGGCTAGCAATGTAATTGGTTAACAAGTGATGATAAGGCCACTTGTTAAAGGGAGGTTGTGGGTTTGAATCCCACCTCCAACAACCTACAAGCTAACACCCTGTGAAAGGGTTAGGGTGTGTGGCCTGCAGGCCTGATGGGATTGGACTATTCCTGCCGGTCTAACCATGGGTTGGCTAGCCGGACCCTCGGCCTATAGGCCCGACGTGGGGCCCACCGAGATGGGTTGTGGAGTCCAAGTCTCATCATAAAGTGTAATTGGTTAACAAGTGGTGATAAGGCCACTTGTTAAAGGGAGGTTGTGGGTTCGAATCTCACCTCCAACAACCTACAGGCTAACACCATGTGAAAGGGTTGGGGTGTGTGGCATGCAGGCCTGATGGGATTGGACTGTTCCTGCCAGTCTAGCCATAGGTTGGCTAGCCGGACCCCCGGCCTACAGGCCCAACGTGGGGCCCACCGAGATGGGTTGTGGAGTCCAAGTCTCATCATGTTTGCTAATTCCAATTGTCGTAAATTAAAACTTGAATGTTTGTATGGTTGTGTGTGATAAGCACTCTAGCTAGGTAGAGGCTAGGAGATGACTATGTGAGACATTGACAAGACTAGGTTGGCTAGACCCATTGAGCCGTGTGGGTGCTAGAGACACTTAGCCTCCTGGCTATATTGGATCTAGTCTAGGGCTGAGCACGGTTCAGATAAACCGGAATTTTGGACCAAACCAAACCGAACCGAGGTTTTTCGATTCGGTTTACATATTTTGAGATTTCGGTTTTCGAGTCGGTTTGGTTTCGGTTCAATTTGAACCGATTATTTTTTACAAATACACTAAATCCTTATTTTCTACTCCATTTCTCTTTTGATATGTGCACCGCACCTAGCCAGCCTCCCACTTCGCCTCATCTATCTCGATCTCATGTCGGGCAACACTTCATCTCTCCATTTTCCAATTAATCCTTCCTATAGTTTGCTTAAAATCTTAAATCTTTTAACATTTATTTAATGGTTCAAATAGATTATAGATCTAATTTATATATATTATTTTTTTATTTTGTAAGCTTTATATATTTTGAATTGCAAAATATATATACATATGGGAATGTTTTCTTGTGAGTGACGCCGATATGCAATACACCATTTAAAATTAAAAATCGGTACAAAATCGAACCGAACCGAAAAAAACTGATTCGACACCGAACCGAGTATATTCGGTTCGGTTTTCATTTTACCCAAATCTAAAATTCGGTTTTCGGTTTGGTTCGTTTTGAACCGATGCTCAGCCCTACTCTAGCCACCCCTTGGGCTCTAGTTTGACTTATCTAGGCTTACTTGTTATTGTCGCCACGTGTTGTGATCGGGCTTGTTTTGCTATTTGGGGTTGTTGTCTTGAGTGGTGGAAGATTGGACCATTCTGTGGCTGACTTTGGTCCGTGTTGAAGACGAAGGATCCACTTGATGAACCGCGACGTTTTGTGTAAATGAGCTTGGGTATATAAGCTTGCAGAAAACTCTAAATTGGCTTAGCCTCTTCCCTTCTCTCTTTGTAGCTTTCGGAAAACTCTATGAGCTCTCTTTCTGAGCTTATGGCGATTTCCTTACTGCGTTGAGCCAAGGTTGGAGCGAGAAGAAGAATGGAGAGAAAGAAAGAAGGAAAGGAGAGTGCTCAACTATGATGGTGGCTTGGTGGTGTGAAACTTCATTGGAAGTTTCTAGGTGTCCTCTCAAGGGACTTCTCTTACCCTTTCTGGCTCTCTGGCTTATGTGCATGTTTCTTCTCCATCGTTTCCTTTTCTTTGTCGCTTGAGTGCTTGTCTGCAACCATACGTTGTTCTTGGCCTTTGTTGCCTAGTGGATCTCCTTCATGAGGCTCCGCAGATGTAGGACTTTATCCGAACTGCGTAAACAACTCTTTATGTTCATTTTGTCTTTAAGCTTCTTTTTATTTGTCAAAACTTTGATCTCTTAAGAACGATCGAAGCATACTGATAATTTGGTTTACATTATACGGGTCGGTTCATTTTTATTTTGTGATGAAAATCATGTACTAAATCTATGCGTCAGTTAGATACACCCACTTAGTTCAGTTAAATATACCTACATAAGGCATGTGTACGCTTTGCGTGCCGGTACCAAAGTGCATGCATACACAACGCGTGTTCGTGCCCAAAAAGATTGTTGGAGACATTTGGCATGGGCATGCATTGCGTAAGCGTGCCTATGCCACACACCCCCCAGCGGTTCTTTTTTGGGACGTTGAAATTGTACTATTGGAGGCACGCGTCTGGATGCGCGCCCTGATGAAGGCTAAAGTCGTGTGCCTAATCAAAATAATCCTAAACAAACCTAAACTAGTAGAATAGGCAAGTAAGGGTCGAATTCCACAGGGAGGAGTTATCTTTCTTTATGCAAGTTAGTGTGTCAAAGTAACAAAGGGGGGTTTTGAGTTGATTGGTTGTAAACAAAGGAAACAAAAGCAAAGAGTTTGTAATCAATTAGGGAAAAACACTTAGCCAAACAAATATCCACCATTCATTTGATTGGTTGATCCTAGATTCTCCCTAATTCCTTCCTATGAATGTTCCTATTCCTTTTCGTGAGTTATAAACAGGACAAATAGACCCTGAGAATACTAATTATTAAATAACCATGAAAACCTCACAATTCAATTCAACAGCAGCAATGAGCACAGGAATTTAGATAGATATATGCAAGAGTAGCAAATAGTCATACTATTGCATGCAATTAATTCTCTCTACAATAAACTAGTCCCAAACAGTTCTTAGAGTATTGCAGTTGCTACACATGAATTAGGTAACTCAAACAGTAATTACCAAACCCTAGCAATAGACAATTACCAATAACAACTAGTTGCGTCCAACAAGCGAAATCAATAATAATCAATGGGATGAAACACAAGAGAATCAATACACTCAAAGGAAAAGAAATAGAATTAGAATCTCACAACCGTATATCAATTGAAGGCTTCAATCGTCGGACTAAGCAAAAGTGCTTAGTTCTTCATAGTTCAAAGGAAAAATAATACTCAATGGAAACAACGATAATGAAAAAGATGCTAGGGAAAACTAGGTTAAGAACCCTCGAAACCAAACCTAAAGTAAAGAGATAATAAACCTAATCTAAAAAAGAAATAATAAAAATTAATCGAACTAAATAAAATAAAAGAAAAATAAAAGAAAAGTGAAACTTCGGACGAAAGAGCGCGGGTTCGGCACGGTTAGAGGCACGGTTAGCTAACTGTGCCAAACTTCAGAAACTACATCTTATGCTCTTGAACATCCTGCACGGTTAGCAGACCGTGCAGGTCTTCTTCGCCTCCTTCTCGTGGTCTTCTGTAGACCCAGTTGGGTCTATTCTTCGTCTTCTTGGGTGGCTTCCTTCTCTCTTCAATATATCTTCATTTAAGCTTCTCCAAACCACCACATCTACACTTCTAATCTTCAACTCCAATCTCCACAATAACGCCCTAAATACATCCAAATAGTACCCAAAACACCGGTAACAACTCCTAGTTAAACCCTATAAAGTAGCGCTGATCACGCCCAAAATCTCCAATGGTTCAATTCGGTTACCTATTTATACCCCTTTTCACTATCAGAATTTCACACATCCAAAAAACTCTAAGAAAATGCTTTTTAGAAAAAAATGTCAAATATTGATAGAGAGTCAGTACAAGGAAAAGATGATCAGTATGTTGAATCGCAAGAGGTATATATGTATTACTTCAAATTATAGTTCATTATGAAATGCTTAAGTTTATTCGAAGTAGTATGAAAATTTTTTGTCTTTATACGTAATGAAGAAGGTCTAGACTTAGTATGGCTATTATCAATACAATGATGTGACATAGTTTATTTATTGAATGATAATTAGTACATTTCGTTTCAAATAGATATTTAATTAAATCAATTTTGTCTATTACGTACGAAAATATTAAAAAATAAATTTTGGACTTTGTTTGGCTATTATAAATTAAATGATGTGGTATAATTAATTTGATGAATGATATATGCATTAGATTTTGTTTTAAATAGTTATTTAATTAAACAGATTTGTCTGTTACGTATGGAAATTAAATGATGTGATGATAAATGTATTACATTTCGTGTTGATTAATTATTTAATTAAACTGATTTGTCCATTACATATGAAGATATTGAAAGAGAATTTTAATTAAGATGTATAGTTTATCTAAGAAATCATGTATTAAATAATGATATACTGTAAATAGCTACACACTAGAGATTACTCTGATGAGTTTTCCGGTAGACTTGGTGTGGGACAGTCGAGAAGCAATGATTAGTTGGGCAAAACTAAAGGGTCGGGAATTGATTATGGTCATAATCATTCAAAATGAAAATCCTAGAAGGGTGAAACTTACTTGCGAGAATTTTGGTGATATTGAACTGGAAACATTAAGGGGATGAGAACCAACACAAAGAAGTGCAATTGCCCATTTCAGTTGGTTAGGGTTCATTTAAGTAAAGCTACTGAAATCAAGATAGAAAAATGGGGGAGCTTACTATCATTATCGGACATGCATATATGGGTCGAATGACCCTGGAGAAGAAGGGCATGGTTAGGAGGTGGACCGCTATGTTTATGGCGCCAAGGGTTATTATTTCGGAAATTCGATATCAATTCCCAAGAAATTGACGAGTGTTTAACAAATTGGCAACTTTCGATAGAAGATTCAATACGAGGATCGTGGGGAATTGAATGTAGCCCAAAGGACGCTAGAGTACCTTAAACAAGAGGGGTACAATGTGTATATTAGGAGGGAGACTACTACCGGAAAAGTGAATATCCTATTCTTTGACCACTCAAAGTCATTGCACTTGCTGAAGCTATTGCCTTACGTCATTGTTATCGACAACACTTACAAGACAAACAGGTGTGTTTAATCACTTTTAGTATGTCACCATTTCATTTGTTTATGTTATCATCTTAAGTTGTGATATATGTACAGGTATTGCATGGCTTTTTTGGTTGAGATTGTTAGTTGTACCTCCATAGGCAAGGCGCTTAATATTGGCTTTGCATTTACTAAGGGGGAGGACATACCTCATTACATGTTTGTGATGAAAAGGTTGTTAAAACTATATAACATTGTGGGAGTTAAGCCGACAACCATAGTGCTATCATCTATGCAATCGATCAAGTTTTCGGAGATGGAGTGAAACACCTTTTGTTTTGGGTCCATATTAAATACAATATCGAATCATATGCTCTCGGCTTCATGAAGATCAAAGACAACACATATGCTTTTTACGAACAAATGTTAGGGGATGTTTTTGTCAAGCACAGAGAAAACATATGAAATGAGACAGACACCAAGAGTTGAGGGAATCATAGCGCAGTGGCCTCGTAGGTTATGTGGATAGGATGTAGCTCAATCCTTATAAGGAGAATATAGTCAGAGCTTGGACCGATGTTCATATTCATTTCTTCACTAGAACCACAAATAAGTAAACTTCCCAACCACGATCAACACAGTCAGTATAATTGCGCAAGTTACTTTACTAATGGGTTGTTTTCTACCAGAATTGAGGGGATACACAAAAACTTAAAAGATATCTTAGAATCTTCTCAGTACGGTTTCAACGCATTGACTATGAGGTTCGCTCTGCTAAACGATGAGTGTGCTCTCGTCGCTCGGCCCGGTTTCAACGCATTGACTATGAGGTTCGCTCTGCTAAACGATGAGTGTGCTCTCGTCGCTCGGCCCGCGTACAATCCACTACAATAGTCACATTATGTTATTCAAATTAACAAAAACTATATTAATTTACTTAATTTTTTAATTCATTCTTTATTTATACTATCCACTAGAGTGGTCAAGTTCTCTTATTTAATGTTATTACTGATACTTTATTCTTACTTTTTTCTTAATCCTCTTTAATTAATTTCTTCTTAATTTGTAATTCATTTCCTATTTAATTCTTAATTCTTTTTTCATAATTACATTACTTAATTTCGTATTTTATTCTTGATTATTAATTCTCTATAAGTAATTTCTTCTTAATTCATAATTCATTTTTCATTCTTAATTATTAAATCTTATTTGTTGAAAATTACATTACTTAATATCCTTGTTTGTTCTTTATTCTTAATAATGTTTTTTAATTCACAATTCATTCTTTACTCCTATTTAATGCTTGATAACGTTTTTCTGCATTCATATAAAATTATTTATTCCAAGATCATACTTCATAATGAGATTTTTCTATATAATTTATTTCTAATTATTATTCTTAATTGTTTATTACTAAAATGCATTTTCTCTAGTTTTTCATAAAATTGAAATTCTAACTTAATCAGAGATACAAAATTTAATACAGTTTCAATTCAATTACACATTCACAATCATGCAACTATTTCAATTTCATAATTATACAAACTTTACATTCAAAATCATACAAATTCAATATCAATTTCAATTTCAATTACACGTTCAAATCATGCAAATTTAATTTCAATTTCAAATAAGTATACAAATTTAATTTCATAATCCGTCAAATTCAATTACAATTTCAAATTCATTATCATAATCATACAATATAAATTTGAACTTCCTAATCCTAATCATACAATACCAATATCAATTTCATAATCGTAATCATGCAATTTCATAATCTAATTCGAATATAGTACTTCAAGAGCACCCCCACGAAATAGCATGGAACGGTCCGCCACGACCGAGCGCCGGTATCGCCCCGACCTCTCCCGCCACGACTGCCAGTGGGCTCGGTATCGCCTCGACCTCTCCGTCCGCCTCGAGCGTCGACGCTTGTGGCCGCCTTCCACGCGGCCTCCGTGTCAAAATCACCATATCGATGCGACCCACCCCATTCGCGACACCAGACAGCCCGCCACCCCACACTCGCACCACTAGTCAGGGCGCCATCCACAACACCCGCGCTACCATTGGGGCCGCCCGCCGTTTCACTCACTCCGCCACCCACCGCTCCACAAATTCCACCACCAGCCGCGCCGTCGCCGGTGTTTGAGGAAGGAGGAGCGCCTCCCGTGGGAACTGTGGGTGCTAGATTTGATTGGGCTCAAGGCTCATAGAAAAGAAGAGGCCCAAAGCCTTGTTTTAGGGTGAAAGAGGAAAGTGAGAAAGAGGGGGCTCGGTGGCCGCAACAGATGGAGAATTCAGCAAAAAGGCAAGAGGAGAATTCAGCAAAAGGGGCAATGGGAGAATTCAGCAAAAAGAAAGAAGGGGGTCGTAGTTCGGGGACGAGACGGAGAGCTCCTCTCTGAAGCTCGATCATGGAGGGGCCGCAATTCAGAGAGTAAGCAGAAGGAGAAATGGAAGCGTTTGAGAACTCTACCGAGGGCGATGGAGGCGGGACTTCAGCCCGCGCTTGGTGTCTCGGCGCAATTCCGGATGTTCCCGCCTTCCCGCCGGCGAGTCAGGGGTCGATGTTGACGATGGTGGCTCGAAAGGAAGACGAAACGAGCCCCGTCTCGATTGCACGCCTAAAGCTCTCAAGAAAGCTCTACGAGGTCGATCGCCCTCGAGCCCTTTCTCCCCTTCTCAGGTTCGACGTCTCTCTCCACCTATTATCACGCCCCTTCACTGACTCTGGCCATTTCCAAACATCTCTCACATCCACGGTATTTGTCTCGATCTCCCTCTTGCTTGCTTGATCTGATAAATATGCTTCTCTGTGTAATGCTTGATGTGCAAGGTAATTTTCTGCTCCTAATTGCTTCTCAGTGCAATGCTTGATGTGCAGTGTGTTTATGTGCATGTTTTGTCTTGACAAGACTAAGCTCTAATTAATTAGCTAGAAACACGAGAAAGAAGGGGCTAAGCTAGTATTGAATTCTAATTAATTAGCCAAAGATATGGAGAGAAGCTTGGTAGAATGCAACTAGCATGCTAATATAAAATAGCCCCTGATAATTAATGGATCCAGAGATTTAGGTTTGGACAATATAACTGCAACTTAGCATCGCCGACCTAGCTCAGATTACAGCTGCACCTAGGCGGGTCACGGGAGGCTAGTGATTTTAATACTTGGCTTGATATATGAGATGATCACATAGCTTCTGAGACCATCTATACTTGCTCGATGTCTTGTTTGAATGCTAGAAAGTATATGTTAGCTCATTATTGTGCCTTTGGTGGAGTAATTACCACTGAAAGGCCCAATGCCCGACTAATGAAATAAAGGGTGAATATACTCGATCAAGGTAATTCGACGGGTTAGTAGACCTCTCAATCTTAACTTCTCTCTATATATATATATGCCCTTCGTATAGAAACTGACTTGAGCGTCGGAGAGCCCGCCCCGGGGAAAGCCATCTCCGGGGTGTTTTCAGGTGAATCTCGCGTATGAGAAAGTTGCTGGAGCTCAAGAACAACTACATGCAATCTGGAGAGGTGTGAAGAAATAATACAAACATCAGAACTGAACCGTGAAGCCAAAGGTTCGCCCTACGTGAAGCCAGAGACTGGCAAGTTGCTGAGGACGTCCCCGAAAACAAACAAATTCCTAGTACACCCGGATCGAGGGTGTGTTGACCCTCGACGTCTTCACGAAGGGTTGAATCGGGTTTCAACACTAGCGCCGACCGTGGGGAGGTCCTCACGCACTAGGAATGCTCTTGTCATGACGAAATGTCCGCTCTACGAAGAACCTCTAGCAATCGAGCTCCACTACACTCCACTTCGGTTTCGGTTAGCCTTCTCCTCTCTACTTACACTCCGCGTAGCTCTCACTACTTTACATTCGTCTTCGCGTAGGCTTTACAACATCTTACAATGGCTGGGACTCGTATCTCCCTCAGGCCGACGCAATCTACAGCATCACTCTGCTTACCACCACTCAGGCCTTTTACAAAGAGGCAAGAAGAAAAGCAATGTGAGGCCGAAAAGAAAGAGATACTGCACTTTAGAGTGAATGAAGCAACATCATAAGAAAAACTAGCAAGACATCCTCCGCGAAGGCCTCCCCGGCCTTTGCCTTTGGCCTCCCCGGCCTTTGCCTTCAGTTTCCCCGTTTGGCCTTTCCTAGCCTTCGCGAAGAACTCACGACATGTGCTCGTCGCTCCCCAGCTTGAGCCTATTGTCTTCACGAAGACACCCCTTCAAGAAGGTCCATCCTTCGCAAAGGTCTCCCCTTCGTGAAGGCCTTCGCTTCATAGCCTTCGCAAAGGCTTCCTTTCACGAATGGCTTCCCAGCCGCATGCCCTCCACGGGCTTAAAGAAAGTAAATTACAAAGGCGATACGATGAAAGCAATACGTAATAACAAAGTACACAAAGCAAAACACCCAAAAACAACGCATTCGCGAATTATTAAGCAATACATAACCCAAAACACCAAAGAGCAAGCAAGTTCGAGTCGAAAGCAAGTATGCACAAGAAAAAGCAAGTATGTGCAAATACAAGCGAGTTTGAGCAAGTGAAAGCAATACCAAACAGTATTGGCCCGATGAGGCGGCCAGTGCACGTAGCAACACCCAAACGGTACCGGCCGAGAGTCGGCGGTACGCGTAGCAATACCCAGACGGCACTGGCTTGGCAAGGATTAGCCAGTGCGCATAGCAACACCCAAACGGTACCGGTCGAGAGTCGGCGGTATGCATAGCAATACCCAGACGGCACTGGCTTGGCAAGGATTAGCCAATGCGCGTAACAACACCCAAACGGTACTGGCCCGATGAGACGGGCAGTACGCGTAGCAATACCAAACGGTACTGGCCCGATGAGGCGGCCAGTACGCGTAGCAATACCAAACGGTACTGGCCCGATGAGGCAGCCAGTACGCATAGCAATACCAAACGGTACTGGCCCGACGAGGCGGCCAGTATGCGTAGCAATACCAAACGGTACTGGCCCGATGAGGCGGCCAATACGCGTAGCAATACCAAACGGTACTGGCCCGACGAGGCGGCCAGTGCGCGTAGCAATACCAGACGGAACTGGGCCTGGCAAGCATTGGCCAGTGCGCGTAGCAACACCAGCAAGTATGCGCGAGTTAAAGCAATTGTTAAGAAAAAGCGTCAAAAGCAATACCCAAAAGGCAATACGCGTGTAAAACAAATAACCATTGAACACTATTACATAAGCATATCATGAAAGCAACACCCTTGAGAAGCAATAGGCACGAGAAAAAGCAATACAGGTGAAACAAGCAATTCGTACTCGAGAAAAACTCAACAAGTTAAAAGGGCAACTATCGCCTGCAAGAACCTAAGTGGCGGTAAGGTACGCCTTTGCGAGGATACAGCAAGGGGAAATTTACAAACAGAAACATTGGAAACAAAGAGACACGCGAAAGAAGTCGTATGTTCGTACATTCTACTTGTTGCTCTTCAAAAAGCGAGTTGTAGATACATTGTTTTGCCCAATGCAAAGCTTCATTACACTTACCATTACGCGTGTCTGAAACATACAAGATGGCTCCAAGGGCAGGCACCATAACAGATACTAAAAACAACGAGCTAACCCCCCTGACAACCCCTTCTACAATCCCTCCTCCAGTTCACAAACTGGTAGGAGAGATGGGGGGGAGAGAAGGGGGTTGTACGCGAACAAAGTCAAAAATGCGCGGTATGCCCGAGTAATTGTCATAATGACTAAGCCAAAGTTGATTAAGACACGTCCAAAAACCGTGCACACGGCATAGTCAGCCTCGCGAGTGAATTACTCGAAGAGTTACATGCACACAGAATTCATATGCTAAATACAGCTAGCAACACACGCAAAACCCCGCGAACAACGTAAGAAGGCTTGCCGCGATGAAGTTAGGATAATGGTGCAACGATCGAGACCCTTCTTCGGGAAAAGCAAGTATGGGTCCCATGGGGAAAGGATAAGTTTCTACCGTCCCCTCCAAGTTCTCAAAAGTAAAGACGAGTTCATCTTCGTCGTCTTCCCGGAAAGCGGTGCTGCCAGAAAAGGGCATTTGCCTCACCCGTCTCTTAAGTATCCATATTCTAAGGGTTTGTCGCATCACGCGAAGAGGAAGACGATGATGAAGTCCCTTCGCGAGATGAAGCCTTGTTTGATGGTGAGAGTGGGGGCTCCTTAGGGAGGCCCTCCCTACTACAGCAAGAGGCACGATACTGCCTAGCCTCATAATGATTCTCTGGAAGAATGAGATGTTTTCTAGGGCGACTCTCTAGCGAAGGTAACCGACCTCATCCCAAGCGGGTCTCCGGCGAAGGCAGTTGAATATGCTCGCTAGAGAGCACTACTCTGATCTTGTAGTTCATGTTCCATTCGTGAACTACAAAATTAAGATGATGAGTTTTCAACCCGTCGTAACAAGCTTTCATAACTCTAGTTCCGAACAACAAACGAGAAATAAATTAAAACCAAGACGATGCATGAAACAAGCAAAAACAAAGCAATTAGTGAATGCGACATGTGAAATGCAAGTCTTACAAAAAGTGCGCGAGTGTGAAAAGCATTACGCAAAAGCAATACGAAAAGACAATGTGAGAGAGCAAGCACAAACGTAATGCAAGAGGATAATACAAGGAAAACAGTATGAGAAAACAAGTTGAACAACAACGCGAGAAATCTAATGAAGTCGCCTTCACGAAGGCTTTACTGACCCTTGTGTGGTACTCATAGCCCATACTCGTGGCCTCCTGGCTCGTGCCTATGTCCCTTCACGAAGGAAATGCTTCACGTAATCTATTCTTCATGAAGGCCCATAATTCACGAAAGCCCGTCCTTCACAAGAGCTCCCCTTCACGAAGTTTTCCCTTCGCTCATAACTACCTAACCATGCACCCTCCATGGATTTAGAAAAAGCGAGTAAAAAGTAAATACAAGAAAGACAAAATGTATGAGCAACACGAGCAAGCTAGTGAAATCACTCCCTCCCTTATACCCTCTATGGGATCACTCTATCTGACGCTTGGCGGGCGTTTTGTGCACAAACGCATCCCCCCTTCACGAGTCTCTTTTCTATGACGCATATGCATGTGCTCCTCTACGCGCAAGTCTGTAGGCCCTCAATGGGAAACTCGCATTTTCCTTCAGATAACAAGGTTCATGCTTACACTATTAACAAGAAAGTGATAGAGCAAGAATAAAACAAATACGAGTAAACAATTAAAAGCAGAGTGCAAAGCACACCAAGAAGCGACCTAACCAGAGTGGAGCCATGCTCCCCGAAAAGCAATGTCTTGGGGCTTGGCGCCCACTCGACGAGTTCCCTCGCGAACTCTAAAATCAATGTCTTGGGGCTTGGCGCCCACTCGACGAGTTCCCTCGCGAACTCTAAAATCAATGTCTTGGGGCTTGGCGCCCACTCGACGAGTTCCCTCGCGAACTCAAAGTGCAATATCTCGAGGCTTCGCGCCACTCTACCAGTTCACTCACAAGCTTGCACTTTAACCTGTGCTCCATCCAACCATAAAGATGGTTCAAAAGTCGATACGAAATGAGAGATGATGCGTGAAACGAGCAAATTAAGAGAGAACCTAACCAAGAGACAATGATTAGCTTAGTCACTCCCTGAAAAGAAAGAGAAAAAAGAAGGCAACTTGCAAGACAGATTCAGGAGGAACCTGGACGAATGCAAGCTCTTGCGAGGCCACCAGTGAACCAAGCCTTCATCTTTGCTATGCGAAGTCGAAGAGCTTGGGGGCTGGCTGTGGGTGCTAGATTTGATTGGGCTCAAGACCCATAGAAAAGAAGAGGCCCAAAGCCTTGTTTTAGGGTGAAAGAGGAAAGTGAGAAAGAGGGGGCTCGGTGGCCGCAACAGATGGAGAATTCAGCAAAAAGGCAAGAGGAGAATTCAGCAAAAGGGGCAATGGGAGAATTCAGCAAAAAGAAAGAAGGGGGCCGTAGTTCGGGGACGAGACGGAGAGCTCCTCTCTGAAGCTCGATCATGGAGGGGCCGCGATTCAGAGAGTAAGCAGAAGGAGAAATGGAAGCGTTCGATAACTCTACCGAGGGCGATGGAGGCGAGACTTCAGCCCGCGCTTGGTGTCTCGGCGCAATTCCGGATGTTCCCTCCTTCCCGTCGGCGAGTCAGGGGTCGATGTTGACGATGGTGGCTCGAAAGGAAGACGAAACGAGCCCCGTCTCGATTGCACGCCTAAAGCTCTCAAGAAAGCTCTACGAGGTCGATCGCCCTCGAGCCCTTTCTCCCCTTCTCAGGTTCGACGTCTCTCTCCACCTATTATCACACCCCTTCACTGACTCTAGCCATTTCCAAACATCTCTCACATCCACGGTATCTGTCTCGATCTCCCTCTTGCTTGCTTGATCTGATAAATATGCTTCTCTGTGTAATGCTTGATGTGCAAGGTAATTTTCTGCTCCTAATTGCTTCTCAGTGCAATGCTTGATGTGCAGTGTGTTTATGTGCGTGTTTTGTCTTGACAAGACTAAGCTCTAATTAATTAGCTAGAAACACGAGAAAGAAGGGGCTAAGCTAGTATTGAATTCTAATTAATTAGCCAAAGATATGGAGAGAAGCTTGGTAGAATGCAACTAGCATGCTAATATAAAATAGCCCCTGATAATTAATGGATCCAGAGATTTAGGTTTGGACAATATAACTGCAACTTAGCATCGCCGACCTAGCTCAGATTACAGCTGCACCTAGGCGGGTCACGGGAGGCTAGTGATTTTAATACTTGGCTTGATATATGAGATGATCACATAGCTTCTGAGACCATCTATACTTGCTCGATGTCTTGTTTGAATGCTAGAAAGTATATGTTAGCTCATTATTGTGCCTTTGGTGGAGTAATTACCACTGAAAGGCCCAATGCCCGACTAATGAAATAAAGGGTGAATATACTCGATCAAGGTAATTCGACGGGTTAGTAGACCTCTCAATCTTAACTTCTCTCTCTATATATATATATGCCCTTCGTATAGAAACTGACTTGAGCGTCGGAGAGCCCGCCCCGGGGAAAGCCATCTCCGGGGTGTTTTCAGGTGAATCTCGCGTATGAGAAAGTTGTTGGAGCTCAAGAACAACTACATGCAATCTGGAGAGGTGTAAAGAAATAATACAAACATCAGAACTGAACCGTGAAGCCGGAGGTCCGCCCTACGTGAAGCCAGAGACTGGCAAGTTGCTGAGGACGTCCCCGAAAACAAACAAATTCCTAGTACACCCGGATCGAGGGTGTGTTGACCATCGACGTCTTTACGAAGGGTTGAATCGGGTTTCAACAGGAACCTCGCCGAAATTGTTGGATCCCTGTGCCGCCATTTGCCGGAAATCAGAGGAGGAGAATGAAATTGGATGAAACAGAGGGAGGAGAAGGAAATTTGTCAGAGATCTAGATTGAACTAGAAATCGGAGGTGGAGGAGGAAGAAGGGTCGGCGTACATTTTGTACGCGTGCCTTTCTCTTTCAATTTGCATGGGCGTCCTTTTTTTGCACTTGTTTTTCCCACTGGCACGACTAGACAAACCGAGCGTGGCTTTGGGATTGGCACGCTTTCCGTACGCATATTTGTTTGTGTATATTTAGCAAAATTAATAGTGTATCTAGCAGCTGCCTAAATCTCTTATTATTAAGTCGGGTTATGTTTTGACGACATCCAATCCTTGAATTGATACCATGGCTATTCCACTATTGCCAACTGGCTTTAAGTGCCAGAAGCAGATCACAAGAAGGCTGATAGGAGCCACAAACCCAATCAGGGTTGGATCACGTCTTCACCGTATGTAGAATGGCAGTGCAGCCACTCTAACTCCGTATCGAACAGGCAAAAAATACACGCGGAATTAACATAAAAAAACAAAAACAAACTAGGAATGAGAGGAAGGAATAAAGGTGACGAGGTTCCATTAAGCTGTAAGAAGGATGATACTGATCCAAGTCACAGAACCAGCTCAAGTTCTGCAGTTATGAGCATCCATACATAAAAAGCCTTGCAAAATCCTCAGAACTCTAGATATGTCCAAGTGAAACAGCAGAGGCAAAAGGATTGAATTTGCATGCGACCAGAGAAGCTTTACAATGGCATCGATAGGGATTTACATGATACCGCTACTCTTTGAAGCAGCGAGACGCTCGGTTCAGTTCATTGTCTGTCTAGGAGCAGCGCGAGGACGAACAGGCGTCTTTGATGGGCTAACCCTGAATGTTCAACAACACATCACACACAACTTTTCATATCAGAATAAGAATCCAAAAACACTGCGTTTTGGAAGTTTGACAGCGGTGGAGGGAGAGTCGTTTAACCTGATAGGCAACGATCCCAGAACTACACCACTGCAGTTCAGAGCAGCAATAGCGCTTTCAGCCTGCAAAGAAACCAATGTCAATACACACAACACTTGCTACCAGAAACAAGCATAATACATTTAAGTGACATTATGACTTGAGGAAGCAGGTATAAGCAGAAGGCAGAAATTGCAATGATCATATTGTATTAACATTTACTAGTCTAAATCCCTTTTCCAAGTAGCTCTAAATTCCCAACAAGGTGATGAATCGTGTTTCCTTACTTCTTTTCTTTCCCTGAAACTGACTTGGTGTTTGGGACTGAGAAAGCAGAAGGAAATTATGACAGCCCAATTGGAGGTCTTAGGCAAGACAATGCACAACACAGCTATTCATATTTAACACTCAATAGATCTCAACAGCGTTTTGAAACAATGAAACAGGAATCTTTGTGTTACCACTGGCAGACTGGCAGTAAGATAAGAACTAGGTAGTGGAGAAATCAAAGAGTGCCTTAAGAACGGGTCACAATGAATCAAAGAATAGGAAGAGTTCCACTGCACTATAATTGTACATTGATAATATGAATTATCAATGCCAGACAAGTGCCTTAAAGAACGGCTTCACTGTGAGAACTCAAAACATTTTCATGCACAAGAAATCAGAATTCATTTATAATCAGCGTCACTGCAAACAGATCATTGATTAAAAACCACTTCAGGAGAAATTTGAGTTGAAATAAATTGCATAAAGGAACACCCCAATATCATCAGAAACAAGGCAGAATTAGTTCATTGAATGTGAAACATGAAGATAACAAAAGCCAATACACATTGTACCTTTGTTATCAGCATGACAAATGCAGTCTATAGCTACCAGCAATATAAAAAAGGGGAGTGGAATCACTCTTCCTTGTAACATGGCAGAGTGCACATAGTGAAGCAAAATCACATTAACATATATTGATTTTCTGAAGCGGGCATTATTTTATTCATAGGACAAGAATCAAGCCATGGCTGAAAACTCAACCAGGGACTAAGTTTCATACAAGTGTTCCAAGTTGCTATCCTTATAGCAAACATATGTTTTTATAGTTCTACATCAAATGCAAGCCAGAAAACTTATTTTGCAACAATCTTAATAAGAAGTGGATTGGTACATGAAGTTATTAAATTAACAAATACAAACAGATCTGATTTTATTCTCAACCAATCTGATACCACTCAAGCTTTTGTTTATACGGAGAAAACAGGATACGAAGAGAATGCTTAGAAACCTCAAAGTGAACGGACTACAAAAGATAGAGAGATAGTTACCATTATAAACTCAACAAAGGCAATACGAGTAGAGTGATGATAGTCTCCAAGTATCCTCAAACGATGGACCTGAATTAAACAAATTCCATGTTCAGCTGCACTCCTTCCGTTGCAGGAAAAGTAATTACGACAAAGATGATTAAGTTACAAACCTCTCCACAAACAGACTCGAAAAAGAGCTTGACTTCGGTTTGAGTAACCTAGACAAGTCAGCCGTATATATCATACAGGGAAATAAAGCTTCAAACTATTGGGTGGACACTAGTAGAAGGACAACCAACCTTCTTATCAATGTTTGTGCAATATATTGTTCTAGCACACATTTCTCGTTCATCTTCAGTCTGAAAACATAGAAGTTTGGCACATCAACCAAAAGCATAGAGGTTGATAGAGAGAGAGATGTAATCAATCATATGATATACTCAAATGTAACAAAACGTGGGAACTAACCCGAGGCAGGAGATTTGGATTGACAGGTGCAATTGCTGTCTTAGAAGGCAGAACTTTAACGGGATAATAGCCAAGCATAGTTCCTGACAGACTCAAAGCAGCCCCAGCACTCTCTGCAAGGTGGTAACCAAAGCCAAAATCAGCAGTATGAGACCACACAAACTCAACCATCAAAACCCACCAAGCTATGCAACTACATACCCTCATCAGTGAATTCAATGAAGGCAAAACGAAGCACAGAATTCGGGTCCCCGCAAATACGACAGTCAACAACCTTCACATGTGACACAACTTTATAAGTGTGTTCCAAAGGCAAACAACTAACACAGCACACACTAAAAAGTAAAAACCCATAAAGAGGACCCAGAAACAAATTCTATTACCTGTCCACAGTTGATAAACAGAGCTGCCAGCTGCTCTTCAGTAACCTATAATAACCACCAAAACCAAACCAATAACATCATACATAACCCAACAAAAACCACATTAACGCAGCAAATCAAGCAATGTACTTTATTACCTGCTGATCAATATCAGAAACATACACAGTCCTGCGGATTACCTCCTCTCTTTGTGCCATAGTAGTTCTAGTGTTATTCCTCCTCTTCCCCTGGTTAACACCCACTTTCTTCTACAGATTCCCAGCACAATCAAGCAAACTCATTTCAGAATCCAAGCAAATTCAAAAGAATCAAACAAAAGGGAGAAGGTGATAATCCGTTTACCCGTCTGTTAAAACCCGGGAAAAACCCGCCATTGACGAGCCTCAAGCTCTGATCCGCCCCAAACCCGTTAATGTAGAGCCCGTTTTCAAAGCCATGGCTAGGGTTCGTCAGTGAAGGCGGCACAAACTCCTTGGCCATGGGATTGAGCTTCGAGAACATATCCTGTAGCTCCTCCATTTCACGGCGATAAACGCCCGCAGCTCCGGCGACGTCGCCGCTCGACGGTCGCGGGTCGAATTCGTCCGATTTCTTCTCGGGTTGACCCGGACCCGCGGTAATCTGGCCGGAGGAGTACTGGAGAGCATTCGGAGAAGGCTGGTGGTAGGTAGAAAAGGCGTGGTCAGAACCGCCGCTGACGGCGCCGCCTGAAGAAACGTCGATCCCCAGATCAAGAGAAGCGTCTTCAACCATAGCCATGGTTTTGGAGGAAATATTTCTCCGATCAAACGCTTCACCAAGAATTCTCCTTTGGCTACCTAATCAATCAACTGTTCTTATTTTTCTCCCCTTCCGACAGAGGAAAATAAAAAACGCTACTAGTACCCACAATAAAATACAGAAATAAATAAAAAAATGAAAGAAGGTTAAATGAAACAAACAGAAATATGGGGAATTAAATACGTGGATAGTACAATACAAGGAAGAACTGTTACCCTTTTTTGCCTTTTGTGGGTGGAGGGTAGGAGAAGCAGCAGCCTAATTTCTTTTTCTTCCTCTCAAGATTAACTAAAACCCAAAAACAGCTAAGGAATTCAATTCAATGATTTCCCTTTGTATTAAACTAATAGACGGGTTTTAATTTTGGCAATCTACTGCTGCTACTGGTGGGTGGATTAGTAGTTGCAACAGAAAAAGGGGGATTCTGTTTCTGCAACCAAATTGAAAACCCTTCCGAAAATGGAGACAAGTGACGATGATGATCCAATTTGAATCCCTGGAAGGAAGCCCCTTTTTCAGAGGATAAAAAAAACGTACAGTTCGGTTTTTACCATACATTCATGGATAGGCAGGCATGATGATGATACCTAAACGCTTCGCGTGGGAATCCGAATTCGTGGCAGGTTTGGATTGGGCGGTCGAGATGCCAATGATGGGTTCGAGTCTGTATTATTGATTCATGGATCGATCATGGATGGACATGCCAATCATCATGATGGCATAAAAATGTCGACTTTTTTAATTTGTTGGAAAATTTTGCAGAATATAGATCAAATTTTGAAGGTTGTAAAAAATAACGTCAACTAATGTGTGGTCGTAATTACTGGGCTAAATATTATCAGAAACGAGTTTTTAATTCACCCCATATGTGGGGTATTTTGTTCAACTTTGGGAGTTCAGATCATTTTCCGTAGCTATTTCATGCAATTTAATGCGCATCGACTTGTACACTACCGAGGTCAGGTGACGGGGAGCGTTGGGCACTTGGAGCAGCCTACGATAAAACCCATTGCTGCACTACAACACCAAAAGATACAGACGAAATTAAAAGGTTCACAAAACGACAAGTATACGCCTTCGTATTTCGTATATAATTATCGAGGAGAGGGGTATTATTGTAAATGCACCTCCCACGCCACTCCTCACATACCAACTTTTCCTTATTCCCTGCAAAACGTTGACAATGATTTTTTTTATATATATTTTGGTCTTTGGAGAAATCCGTCACTAACTGAGGTTTTGCAAAAGCTGTTTATTTTCGATGCTTGTCCGTGCCATTGGCCCATCTTTACTTACTAAAAGTAATACATTTATTATCCTTGAACCCGCTCATTTATTACTCCCTTTGTCTCATAATATTATTTTTGTTTCAATTTTATATACTATTTATAGTTGAAGAGAATTTTTAAGATTTCTTTAAATATATAAGAAAAAACATAGTCATGTGGAATCTTGTTTGATTTGTCTCAACGAATATTTTGATAATATCAAAAAATTATAATTTTTATTAATATGTAATTAGAGATATTAACGATACAAAACCCGTCTCGGCAAATATGTCCAGTCAAAATAGGAAGAACATTATGGGACGGAGGGAGTATCATTTTACCATAAATGACCACTCACCACTTACTATCCCTATTTCATTCCACGTGTTGGCTTGACACTTAAGATTTACCGTTTTCTCCATTCCTTTCCTCCCTATATATGTAGTCTCTGTTTGTCTCTTTGATCCAAGTCATCTTCGCATGCCTCTAAGACTTGGAAAACAGTAGCGTTTTGAGAGGAATTCAGACCATTGAAACTTTGTGGGTCATGGTGTGAAGTTCCATCTGATTCTCGCCAAACCCATTAACCATATGGCCGAATAGAAGGAAGAAAAAGGGCATGGATGATGCGCTATCGTCTCCTAAATGCGTCGTCGGGGTGGATTTAGGTAAAAGGCAGATCGAACTTGGTAATCTCTCCGGAAACGAAGGCGAACCAAGCCAAAGGCGTGGCTTTGGTGGCTGTCGAATTATCCTCGGCAATGGCCGAGGTTCGTGTGGGTGAAGGTTAGCGCGCAAGGATCGAAGAGGCTTAGTGATGCGTCCCGAGGAGCTCATAACACGTTTGACGCCGGATCTAGGATGATCTTTCTCTTGGTAAACGGGATAAGTACGAACCACCGAGAGTGATGGTTCGCGGCTCTCTTGTGCTCGCTTTGGGCGAGGGCGGGGTGAGAGTGTTCGAAGGGATGAGCTACGGAAGGCAGTAGCATCTGCAACTGAGAAGGTGATGAGAGGATAGAGAGGGTTGACGTCCGGACCCAGAAAGGAGGATAAACTCGACTCTGACTACTTATCCCGATTACCAAGAGAAGGATCGTAGGCCACTTCCTGCCTATATTTGGCGTCAAACGTGTTCCGAGCCCCTCGGGATGCATCACTTAGACGGGGCGTGCGTGCAAGGGAAATGGATGGCCGACGAATGCAGCGGCGATGGCGGCTCGGTTCAGCTCGAAGGAACTTTGGCGGGAGCAATGCTCGACGGCAGCAAAATTCACTTCAATTCAACTCAAGAAAATTAGGTTACAAGAGTTTTGGCTTTAAGAAGCCAAGTGCTCGGCCATGGGCCGCAAACCACAACTTGGCCCGGCTCTCTTAGGCACAAGAGAGGCATGCACCCCAAAATAGTAACCTGCCAAAAGTAGCAACTTCTAAACATAGAAAATACTAAAAATATAAACATTCCACAAATAGCAACATACTAAAAGTGGAAACTGCTAAGAAAGGAAACTACTAAAAATAGCAAGTGTCTCAAAATGTCTCGAAACTGGCATGTGAACCTCAGAATGCCAAAAATAGTCGAACAACTCAAAGTGTGTCGAGGCAATATCAAGGAGCCTCGCAGTTGGCCGCAACTTGGCCAATGATGGCGCAGAGGACGACCCTAGGCGCATTGGGGAAGGCGCGGCTGTCGCGCGCCATGCCCTTGGTCGTGATGGATTGTTTGGCCTGGGCAATGGACCTGGCTCTGGCTCTGGTGATCGGGCCTTCGGTTCTGACACTCAGCATGCCATCCTCTTGTGCCTCCGTCAATGTCACGACCGGGGGTGTATCACTCTCCCCTTTTTGGCCTCGAATCGTCCCCGATTCGTCAATGTCAACGTCCGGGGGCACATACGGGGTCAAGTCAGCCACGTTGAAAGTGGCGTGCACTCCATAGTCGTCGGACAGCTCGAGCTTGTAAGCGTTGGGGCCAAATGCCTCGAGGACTCGGAATGGGCCATCGCCGCGAGGATCCAGCTTGTTGCGGCGTCTGGAAGGAAAACGCTCCTTGCGCATGTGGACCCAGACAAGGTCATCGGGTGCAAAAGTGAGGCGGCACCGGCCCTTGTTGGCCTTGTGCTCATGATTTCTCATCCGCAGCTACAACTGTTCCTTGGTACTGGCATGCAGCTCCTGGATGAACGCAGCCCAATCCGCGGCATTGAGGTTATCGCCATCGCGGAGAGGATGTAGAGTGAGGTCTAGCGGCGTGAGCGGGTTCCGACCATAGACAACCTGAAACGGACTTAGGCGCGTCGCCGAATGCACTGACCTGTTATAAGAGAACTCAACACAAGAAAGTAAGTCCTCCCAACGGCGTGGGTTGGCCCTAAGCATGGCTCTAACCAGGGTCCCTAAGGTGCGGCTGGTCGCCTCAGTCTGTCCATCGGTCTGGGGGTGGTAGCTAGTGGAAAACAGGAGCTTAGTACCCAACTTACCCCACAGTGTCCTCCAGAAATGACTCACAAACTTCACATCCCGGTCACTCACTGTAATATCCCTCATTTTTAGTAAGGGCATTTGGGTAATTTCCTAAACCCTCGACAATAATTTTGAACGCGCTAGGCGAAGTTCGGAATTTCTGTAACATGTATGATCTCTGTAAAAATTCTCTGAGCCTTGGAAAATACATTCGACGTATTGTCGAGGCTTAGAATATTTGTTCGGGTACAAATATAAATAATCCGGGGTTTAAACCCATGCCAAACCTTTTCCCGGGCAAATAGATGCAAAAAGGACAATTTCGCGACCGCGGCAACAATTCCGCAACCGCGGAAAAATGGCTCTCTGAAGAGCTAGGCACAGGAATATTCCGCGACCGCGGAAAACTGCAACACGCCAACGTTGCGTCGTCTATAGAGTCTCGTCGTCCGTGCCGCCGTTGATCGTATGACTCGCCGTTGATCTGGGCGGGGAGGACTCCTCTCCTTGGCTATAAATAGAGGCGAGCTTGGAGGATCTCTGGGCACCCAAATCTGATCTCTCTCTCTCTCTCTCTCTCTCTCTCTCTCTCTCTCTCTCTCTCTCGTTTTTCTTGCTCGCCGGAATTCTTATGGAGTCGCCGGAGCTCTCGCCGGAGGTGGTGGTGGCCGTGGAGTGGTGCTTTGGAGGCGCAAGGTGGACCGGAGTGGAAGCCCCATCGTCTCGAGCCCCGTCGTGTCATCACCAGTGAGTTTTCTTCGTTTAGGGTCGTCAGAGTTCATGGCCGCAACCGCGGACATGAACTGCCGCGACCGCGGCAGTGACAAGGTCGGCCGCGTCCGCGACCGCTGTCTTTGACACTCGCGGACGCTGTCCTCGACGCCCGCGACCGCGGAATCCCAGCCGCGACCGCGGATTGCCTTGGCAATCGCGATCGTGGCCTTGGACGATCCGGCCTCGGGCGGGACTTTCGTTCTTTCGATTTCGTTCGTTCTTCCTTAGATTCGTATCATTTTATTGTCGAATCTAACCTAGGGTCTTGTTGTGGGTCGTCGTCATAGGAATCTGTAATCCGATTTCCGTTCCCGTTCCGGACCTAGAAACCCGTCGTCGCTCAATCGTTCGTCTAGACTAAGGCAAGTGGCGGTTCGCTCTTGCTTAATCATTCCATATTCTATTAATTATCAATTGCTTTTAATTGTTAATTTCGTTTGGGAACTGATTTTAATAAATAATGTGATTAAAATATGATATTATAGTAGGTTGTATATATTGCTAGAAACAACGCTATTATACTTGTTAATGACCGTAATGGTTTTGTTGTGGATTTAAATGTAAACTTTAATGCTAGATTAGCATGAGTATTCGTAGGAACGTTAATTCCTTATGAGGATTAATCGTTTCTTTATAACTCAGTATTAGTGGACCCAGTCTCTAAATGCTTTCCAGATCGTAAACTTTCGTAGTCACTCGAGATCATAAACTTTCGTAGTCATTCGAGACCATAAACTTTCGTAGTCATTCGAGACCATAAACTTTCGTAGTTACTCGAGATCGTAAACTTTCGTAGTCACTCGAGATCGTAAACCTTCGTAGTCACTCGATATCGTAAACTTTCGTAGTTACTCGAGATCATATTAAAAAACTTTAACATGAATATCCGTTTTGAAATTAAGATAAGATAAGTGCGGGTAGGCACATAATTAATGAACCCTCGGGCGAGAAGTACAACTTGGAAACTCGTCTGGACTTCGGTTAGAGTAAGTTCTCTTTCCAATCTGAATTCGCATTGTGCGGTGAGGTTGGTCGTGGACCCAAATGATCAAGTCGTTTTTAAACGCTTGTATGAAACTATAACGTTCCCAAACATTTGTCATACTTTTCCATAAGACTCAATTCCTTTGGAATCTTCTTTTTAGCACATGTCTAAACTTTAATCATTCCGTGAAAGTTCTGGGTTATATATCGTTCCTTCGGTTGTTATTCGAGGGACAATAATAGTAAACGGTTGCGATCACTAGAACCATTCTGTTTTCACCCTTGCATAGTCTTTCATTAGACTAACCAACTGGGTTTTATTCCTTGCATGGTTGGCTGGTGTCATCCGTCCTATACGGCACATCAGTGGTTGGTCCCCGAAGACTCAAAGTAACCAATTGAAGAAGAGGCTTGCAGTTGCAGATTTTAAGTGTTGGTATTTCAAGGTCATTAAGTATTACTCTAAAATCTATTTTTTATAACCTAGTCATGTAATAGGTTTATTTTTAAAGTCTTCCGCTGTGTAATTTATAAGTCTTCCGCTGAAATTTTTACTCTGTTGTAAAGACGCTACTCTCGTTTGATAAGAGATCTTTTAATAAAAGAGCTGAGTTTCACATACAAATGTCTTCCGCTGTTTAATCTTTCATTTAATATATATACGCATTTAAGTTTAATTGTTCCGATTAAGGCCTAGGGTGGCTTTGGACGGTAACGTCCGAGGTCACTGGCGTGTGGCACTATCGGTATAAATCGGGGGTGTTACACTCACAATCGGCCTAGGTATCCCATACAATCTGACCACATGCTCAAAGAAAAGGCTAGCTATGTCCGAAGCATTATTGGTTTGCCTATAAGGGATAAAATGAGCCATCTTGGAGAAACGATCTACAACCACAAATATAGAGTCCCTCCCCTTCTTAGATATTGGCAACCCCATCACAAAATCCATAGATAAACCCTCCCAGGGGGCCGAAGGTACAAGTAAGGGTGTATATAAGGAGGGGCTCGACCTAGACTTGGCTCTATGGCATGTCACACAGGCATTGATAAACCTAGTCACTTGTCGGGTCATATAAGGCCAATAAAAATGTTCTTTAAGCGCAGCTACAGTCTTAGCTATCCTAAAATGACCACGGCCCGCATGTGCCTCCTGTATGAGTAGATCCCTAATAGAGGATTCGGGAATACACAACTTCCTAACCCGAAACAAATACCCATCATCCAAAACATATCCCTCAAACCACCCCGAGATGTGCATGTCTTATAAATAGTCTTAAAGAAAGTATCATGCAAATACAAATCTTTAATCAATGAAAAACCTAAAATCGGAGCATTGAGCTGAGTCAAGAGAACATACCTGCGGGAAAGAGCGTCGGCCACCACATTCTCACGACCCTTCTTGTGCAGCACAACATAGGGAAATGTCTCTACAAATTCCACCCAACGGGCGTGGCGTCGACCAAGGTTCGACTACGGCTACGACTCCCCGCCGCGCCGACGTGACTCGCCGACGCGCTGTGACTCCGCTTCCGCGCCGCCGCCTCAGCACCTTCGCGCACCCATACCGTCGCGTAGCGCGCCCACTGCCCACAGCCTGGCCTCTCTACGTAGGTCGGCACCCACGCACGCACCCACGCATCCGCCTCTAGACTGGGCCCTCGTGTCGGGACGCGCGCTAGTCCGCCCATGAGAGGCACCAGACGCGTCCTTGGCCACCCGCGTGCTCGGTCGCGCCTCAGCCCGCCGACCTACCTGTTGTCGCGCCATCTTCCAGCCCTGCGGCCCTTGCCACACGCCTGCCCGCGTGCCCAGTCGCGTCGCAGCCCACTGCCCCGCAAGCTTCCGCACCTTTCGCGCCGTCTGCCAGCCCCGCGACACCGACACTGGCCGACGCGCTTCAGTGCAACAACGCGCCGACCTTAAGCGCGCATGCTTCCATGCCCATCGCTTCCATGCCCGCGCGCGAGCCCGACATGCCTACACCGCCGAAGATGCTGCCTCCGGATCCGGGCCCCCGCACGATGATGACCAAGGCATCTGATGCCAAGACTGCTCCCGCATCTAAGCCATACTTGCTGATCTTTGAGATGCCAAGAGTTGGTCCCGAGCCCCATTCTGATGTAGTGCTCTCGTTGGCTGCCGAGCGCATGTTCTTCCTTGCCCCAACCAGCTCGAAGCGAGGACGCTTTGATTCTAAGGGTGAGAGAATGATGCGTCCCGAGCTCAACCCAAGTCGGGCTACGACGAGACCAAGGCAACCAAGACCGTGGCGTCCCCCTTGGCATAGGACTTAGTCTTATTTAGCATATTATTTCCCTATTTTATGTTATTTCCCTATTTTGGCAAGTTTCTCTTTTTAGCATTGTCTATTTCCGCACTTTCTATTTCGGGTGTGTGTCTTTCTCTTGCTAGAGGAAGCTAGCCCACTAGTATGCCCACGGCCCAAGCCCATTAGGGTTCTTGGCCGTGTCATTTGGCTTTAAATAGCCTTCGTTGTATTCCTTTGATTCGCACGTTCAGTTTTAATCCAAGTAAAGCTAGTCAGAGTCAAGTTTATCCTCCTTCTTGGGTTCGGACGTCAACCCTCTCTATCCTCTCATCACCTTCTCCGCTGCAGACGCTACTGCCTTCCGTAGCTCGTCGCTTCGAGCACTCTCGCCCCGCCCTCTCCCAAAGCGAGCACAAGAAATCCGCGAACCATCACTCTCGGTGGTTCGTACTTATCCCGGTTACCAAGAGAAGGATCATAGGCCGCCTACTGCCTAGATCCGGCGTCAAACGTGTTCCGAGCCCCTCGGGACGCATCAATGGAGGAGCATGGATGATTTCTCCCAAGCTTCCAACGATCATGAGGAGACGATCGTAGTTGTCAGCGCAAGAGAAGAGGTTGTAAAACCGCACCGTTTGCTCATTCTTCTTCTTCTTCTCTGCCTCTGTCGGCATTGTCGTCGCCTTCACTTTGTTGATATTGCTCTCCGCCATTAAAAAAGAGTATGAAAACATAGCACTAGAAATAGAGGAGGAGAAAAAAAAAAAAAAAAAAACACCAAGAATTTTTAACCATACCGTAGACAATCAAAATTTCAATCCTTTTATCTGAAGGAATTTTTCTCTTGAGATTTGGAACTCGGAACTAGTTGGCATATTGTCCAAATCTATTTAGCGTAATTCATGAAACAAAATATAAAGCCATATGTCACGACATATTCAAAGTGTTAAACCTCCTGGTTCATTATACATATTACTCGATCCACTACCTTAGGCCACAAATTAAACCAAAACAGCACAGGAATCAATCACAAAGTGGCAAAACAAAAGGCGAAACAAACCTCCTTAGAGCTGAGAAGGGAAGAGTAAGGGAGAGCGAAACTGACGGTGAGCTTGGTAGGGATAGAGCTAGGCGTAGTGGGACGAGGCTTCATATAAGCCGAAGGCGTCTTAGAAGGATCCAAGTTAGGAAGAATCTTCTTCCAGGCGTCGACGAAGGTGGAGTCCTCAGTGGCCATCGACGTCACCTCCGTTACGAAATGGTGTGCCTTCGTTACGCCGGAAACTCCGATAGATACTCCATTGCTGGTGGTGGCGATAGACGATCGGAAGAGGAGGAGGCAATAGCTTTGATGGAGCATGTTTTCGATCGAAGAAATGTGGAGATTGGGGTTTGAGTTTCCACAAAAATGGCAGACTCGGTATGAAGTGATGAAAGTTGACTTCGGTCGGGCTGGATCCTCTCACTTTCTATGAAACGACCTAGCTAGGTATCATAACCCAAACCCAAAATATTTTCAGATATACTTTCGAATAATATTTATTTATCTATAGTTATAATTTAAATGTTAAAAGAACTATTATGAATTTTTTGTAGAGTTCAATAAGTTTTTTTTCCCAAGATACTTACCATATTCGTATTGAGTCTTTTATTGTTTTCTATTTAGTTTTGTTAAAATAATTATTAATTACATACATAAATACATATTTGCTAAATTAATTATTTATTACTATTTGATATGCAAAAGCTTGATTTTAAAAACTATTGAATTTGTAAAACTTGTATATCCCCGTGCACCTACAACTAGTTAGTAAAAATACCAATTATATGCCTTGAACCAAAAGATGCGAACTTTGAAAATGGTAAAAATACTCAAATTAAGTCAACATTAATAAAAAATGGTATGAAAATATTTTCCGACAGATTTTCTGATGTGGAGCCGGAAAAATGAGTTGTCATTTTTCTTTCTAACACATCAAATTACACCTCATTTATATAACAAAAAGATACAAGAAAATAAAAGAAAATTACATAAACCAATATCAGTAATTGACATCTTACATCAACATGAACAAAAGAAAATAAAACATATTTTTTGAGAGATCACTTTTTAAACAAACCAAACATTATTATACAAATGATGTGTAATTTTTTTTTGACAAATCACATTTATGGCTCTATCTCAGCATACCTGTTAAAAAATTCACCGGAAAAGTATGCTCATGCCATTCTTGGTTTATATTGTCATAGTTTGGGTACATTTTTATAATATTTAAAGTTTGTATTATTTTGGCTCAAAGGTGATAGTTTGTATTATTTAGAGTCATTTTTCCTTTTTCTATATAGGCAAAATCTAGTCTCCGTATAATAATAGTAGCAGCCTAATTTTTGTATACAAGGTAAATACTAGACACATTTGAATTAGGTTGTCCAAAATCATCGCTTTGGATGATCTTTACAAATTGTTTACAGAAGTTATCATAACAAAAGTTTAATCTTACGAACTCATATGTAACACTAGAGAGATATGTCCAAGTGTGAATGATGCAGGAGTAAAAAGTCTCTGAATTTTCTCAAAAGCAATTGGCGGAGTGTTATGAGTAGCAAGTTTGTCACTTGCAGCATTGACTTTACGAAAGCAATGATGAACCTATACATCATCAAAAGAAGCTAGTAACATATTGATGTCAATAATAATGGAATGTATTTCCCAGGAAACTTTCCATGTGTCTCATATAGAATTAATTAATGACGACTAATTCTTGTACCTTAAGTTTTTACTTTAGATAATTAGATTAAAATAATTTATATATTTAAAATAATTATAATTATATTGATAGTAGTTAGTAAGGTATAATATTATTAAAATTGAAGATTAATATATTTTTTCTTATAAAGTATTTTTCTTATTCATGTATTATATAATACTTTCTAATATAAGGTAGTTATGAAAGTAAATTTTTGAAATTGAAAGACAAAAAATAATTAACATAAAATAGCATTACATAAATATTTTATTATTATTACATTACAAAGTTTATTATATGGTGTAAGAAATTGTGGAAACGAAATGTGTTGTAACTACGATGACTTAATGAGGCAAGGATGTGTAACCTTATTGAATAACTGCTTTAGAATTATAATATAGATTTAGTAAATAGGTAGACAAACATATCAAATTATATATCCTTATTTCATGGTTATAAATTAACTTATTAAGAACATATTCACACTTATAAAATTTTGATAAATATTTTATGGAAAGGAAGATCATATATATGCTAAAAAGAAAATTCTGGTCATTACAAACATAATTACATAATCGTAATAAAATCTATATAAAAATTATAATTAAAATAAATAAATGATGACAAGTGGCGTATTCTATAATAAACATATCGTAAAAGATAACTTAGTTCAATATGAAAATGTCAAGTGGCATTAGTCACTTAAACTATAACATATATATGGGAAGGTTCTAGTGAGAACCATTAATTAGGATAAAATTGAGAACGCATCAGAGGCGATTCCGCGCTCGTGATTGTTGCAAGTGAATAAGATGTTCACTTCTTTGTTTGTAGATGTTCATTAATGTATATAAGCAATGTTCACCACTTTACAACTAAAAAGTACATAATTCTATAGTGTTTCTATACTCATGTTTGTGTTTTATAAAGTTTCAAATCTTATTAAAATGACCATTTGATGTTCATTGCATGTTTATTTGGCACAAAAGTGATAATCTTCAATATGAAATCAAGTCTAAAGTAAGTAAAAAGGTTTAATTTTTCATGTTTTTCGTGATGCACATATATGCCTAAACAAGTGATGCACATTAAGGCATGAGAGTGATGAACATTAAGGCGTAACAGTGATGAATAATAAAACGTAAGAGTGATGAACATGCATGCATAAAAACATGATGAATATGTAGGCATAAACGGTACGAACATCTGGGCATAGAAGTGATGAACATATATGCATAAAACTGATGAACATCTACAAAATGTCACAAAGAAAAGTGATGAACATATAGGAGAAAATCGATGAACTGCATGCATAAAAAAGTGATGAACATCTAGGTACTAAAGTGGTGAGCATCTAGGTACAAAAGTGGTGAACATCTATGAACAAAAGTGATGAACATCTAAGACACGTTCATGCGAAAAATTATGAACTTATAGGAGAAAAACGATGAACATGAATGCATAAAAAAGTGATGCACATCTAGGTGCAGATGTGGTGAACATCTGGACATGAAAGTGATGAACATTAAAGAACAAAAGTGGTGAACATCAAAAACAAGTTCACATGGACAATGAAGAACGCATAAGAGAAAAGCGCTAAACATGTATGTATAAAAAAGTCACTAGTACAAAATGACAAGTTTACTACGATTCTAAATGCATATATTACTACGGTTGTGAACCGTAGTAAATGTGACTGTTATAAACTTGTTTACTACGGTTATATATTTACTATGGTTACATATTAATTATGGTTCCAGAACCGTAGTAAATATGTAACCGTAGTAAATATGTAACCGTAGTAAATATACTCTGATCGTCGTTTAACCACGGTCGTTGTTTTACTACGGTTACAGAGTTACTACGGTTACCTATTTAGTATGATTACCAATTTATTATGGTTATCGCCAACCGTAGTAAATCTATAACCGTATTAAATCGGTAACCGTAGTAAAAAAACACATTTTTTACTCCCATTAAGACCCGTAGTAATAGTGACAACCGTGGTAATTTGACATGTCGTAAAGTTGTTTCAACTAAAGCAACCCTGGTAATTTTACTACGGGTCACAGCCAAAACCTGGCAATCAAAAGCGGAATCCTTTGTAAGTATTACATGATCAAGTTTGCAAGCATGTTACGATCCAAATGGGTCTCAGCCAAAATAAAATCAAAGAATCCTCATTTGACTATCCTAATTGCTCCTTCCTATTCATCAACTAAAAGACATACCCTATATTCTAAAATAGGAATGCCATGCTAAGCACGTAGCAAATGTGCTTGTCTTCGTGCTAACCACTATAAAGAAAACATAAATTGCACTGAATCAATTGCAATATTACATATAGAGATTAGAGACCAAGTTGCAGCACTGTAGAACCACTGGAAGAAGCCAAGGTAAAAGAATGCAAACCTTTCCAACACAAAAACAAGCAATGTAACAGAGTCCGCAATAGCTAAACATCAACCATATAAGAAATCCCCATTTTTTACCATCTTCAGGCAACTGCAAAAGCATCACACATCAATAAAACATTTCCACAAGAACATACGGCCACACAAATGAAGAAAATATGAAGTGACTTGCACAGTCTCTTGCAGTAGTGAACCAAATAGTCCAGGCCCAAAGAAAAGGACAAAGTAGCAAGAAGAGAAATGACAGGATTACATTGACAGGATTACTACTCTCCCACAAAAACGAGCATATCTCTGTTGCCGACCAAAGTCCCTAAACAGAGTGAACTTCATTAGTGATTCAACTTCAAACAAACTCATCACTAGCAAAAGAAAAAGCGTTTTTTCACAAATTGACAAGGAAAAAGCACTTAAGAACATGATATGTTCTTAATAGAAAACATATACAATGTAAAGTCACAATAGACAGAAGAGACAAACTAAGAACATGAATACCTGATTCAAACTAGTCAGGCCATTTATACGATATCTGTAATCCAAAAGAAATAAAGAAAATATGAACAATCTAATTACTACGTTTATAATTAATCAAAGTTGTGTCATAATAGACAGAAGAGACAAATTAATTTGAACACCCACCATAATAATCATTACAACTTATATATGACTATTGTCGAATCCCATCTTGTAGCAGAAGAGACAAATTAATTTGCCAACATAATCACTTAAGAGCTCAAGCATGCTCAATAATTCCAAACTAAAGAGAGACTGTATATAATGTGCAACAAGTGAAGGTAGAATTGTTCCGTGGGCTGGTACACAAACTACATCACTTAGTTTTCACTTCTAACCCGATTAGTACCTACAGAAAATTGCTCCTTAGTATATTGCTGTGTATCTAGCTCCACACATTGCACTACGAAGATTGATTTTAGAAAAGCATGAGCTCAAAATAATTATAGATAGAAAACATAAATATAAAAAAATGACAATGGAAAACCTATTTCATATATAGTTTCAGAAATTCTTTGACTGCCCAGAACAAGTTTGCTTCCCCACTGTAAATCTGATATTATGATGCAAGCAAACTCAAACCAAAAACAGAAACAAAACTGAAATCGGACACAATCGTTTGTTTACGCAGTTCGGGAAAAAACCCCTACGTCTGCGGGCCTCAAGATGGAGACCGATTCCACTATGCAAGAGTTTAGGGTTACAAGAGTTCAACAACAACAATCCGGACTCGACTAAAGCTAAAAACAGAAGCTAACAAACCACATAATCACACGAGATTCAAGGCAAGAAAACTCCCTTAATCCAAGCCCTAGGTCGACGTCGCCAGCGGAGATCCTCCGAGCGCTCCAGAGATCCAAACACCAAATCTAGAGATCCAACACAACCAAGCAAATCTGACGAAGCACCACAGCCTTCGAACCACACCAGAAGCAACCGAAAAGCTTCAGGAAATCTCGAGCAAGTACCAGAGAAGATCACAATCTTCTTCAACTCACAAGAGAGCTCTGCTAGAGTTTGTAGGAGACGGAGAGAGAGTGAGTGAATGAGCTCATCAAAGGAGAAAGAGGGCTTATATACCATGGCCTCAAATCAACACGCGGAGCTCTGAAGCCTCTCGGTTGGATCCGGGCAACGAGCACACCATTCAGCTAAGGATACAAGGGAGCTTCTTTGGGCTTGGGCCACTCGGCCCAATTACAATATAAGCTTCTAACACATAGCCTAAGTCAAGTCCGAATACAAATGATTCACTTAGGAAATCATAAAAAACCTCACAATTGCCCTCTTGATTTTCTAAGTCTTGCATTACCCATCCCAAGCTGTAGAACACAGCCCTTTACCAGGAGGGAGTGGAGTTTAGGTCTCCTCCATCGTCGACCAATTGCCGTGACTCTCCTCAGAAGAATGCCCCATCACAAGGGGAGTTTCTGCAACTCAGTGCTTTGTTAGTCTCATCAACAAAAGCAGTAGCAGAAACAGTACATTCAGATATGACACACAATTCTGCCTCATCACACTTAGCCATACTCCTAGATACATGCCCTCCCAAGGGTACAATCCTAGGAATAGATAAGTCATGATAGCATCTCACTTTACCAAGTTTCCAACACATGAAAAACAAGGTACCAAATAATGACATGACAGCAAACACAATCTCAATAGCAAGAACCATCATATGAACACATGAAATCTCATAATCATGCATATTAGAATGAATGCTAGCAAAGACCATGCCACCAAAAATCAGATAAGCACATATACCAATTAACCAAGCCAATTTCTGAAAATTTCCCACATGAAAACTCCAGCTAAAAACATGTTCATGCTCAGATATTTCACACACATGTGAAGGATCACCAAGACCACTCAATCTAGCATGCAACTCAGTTTTAGTTTCAGAAGCACTTAGCTTGGGTTCAGAGATGCTCCCTCTCTTACTTAATTCGCGTATATGGCTTTCTGACTTCACCTCCTTGTGCCCCTCCATCTCTGCAGTAGCTCTTCCACCATTTTTAGCCACACTTAGCTGGTTCAGAGAGCCTTTTTCTGACTCTGAGCACTGCAGGGGTTGGCACCTAGCTTCCTCTTCATCCAGTCCCATCTTGACTGAACTTTCTGGCACTCCCACAGCCTTTTCCTTGCTGTTTTCACTTGTTTTAGACTGCATACCTGACTGAACCTGTGCTACATACTCATTTAAACAAGTTAGACTATTAAAAACATGTTTGGATTGAAAAGAGCTCACATTACCTTTCCCATCTGAGGTACTTAAGCAAGGTTGGGCCATAGCAAAGTACATCCCACCCCTCTTAATACCTCGTATAAGAGATTTGCCACCTCTAGTGACCTCTCTTACACCTTTATGGGATGTAATTCTGCAGCCCTTATCTTCTAACATGCTTTCAGAGATGAGGCTCCTCCTCAAACTAGGAACCCACCTCACCTCTTGCAACATTCTAACCTTTCCATCATGCATAGTCAAAGGCACATTTCCTATACCTCTAACATCCAGCCGAGTATGATCACCAAGCATCACATTATCACCCTCAAATTCATGCAAAGACTCAAACATAAATCTGTGAGGAGTAACATGCAAAGAACATCCAGAATCTAAAATCCAGCAATCATGATCATACTCAGGACTTAACATAAGAAGCTCACAAGAATAGCTAGCACCAATTTCAGGTTTATCATCAGATTTCTCTTTATCAGATTTTTTCTTTCTACAGTCTTTAACAAAGTGGCCAGTTTTATCACAATAGAAGCATCTTTTATCCTTATTATCCTTAGCATCAGTCTTACCCTTTTTCCATTTGGTTTTAGTCTTACCCTCAGTGTTTAGGACATAACCATTTTTATTCTCATCCTTAACATCAGATTTGGCATGCTTAAACACTTTCAAAATTTCATTCTTTTCAATAATAGATTCCACAATCTTAAACTTAGTCAATTCCTCTCTACCAAACTGAATAACATCCTTAAAATGATCAAAATCAGCAGGCAAGGAATTAAGCAAAAGAATAGCCAAGTGAGAATCTTTAATCTTTTCATCACATCTTTCAAGATCTTGAGTCATCTTAAGAAATTTATCCAGATTTTCTTGCAAAGATATACTCACATCCATCTTAAAAGTGAATAGACGACATAAGAGAGAAATTTTGCTAGGTAAGGATTTTACCAAATACATCTCTTCGAGGGCTTTCCAAAGCTCCTTAGCTGTTTTCTTTCCCATGACTTGCCTTGCAACCTCATCAGACAGCCTTATGAAGATCTCACTGTGTGCCTGCTCATCCATCTCCAGCTGCCTCGCAGTTGAAGTCTCATCCAGATAATTCCCAGTCACTGCCCTTTGACACTTCTCCTTAATCAAGATGGCATTCATCTTCATTTGCCATATAGCAAAATCTGTAGAGCCATCAAAAGGCTTGGTTTTGCTAGACTTTTCTGCCATTTAAGATACACTACAAATCAGTTCTTAAAAATAGGACTATATCCAAAGTATAAGCCTATCAAAGAAAAGAAAAACAAGTGACCAAAAACAGAAACTCTCAAGAAAACCAACAGCAAAGCTAAACACTATAATCCACACCACAATATCCAACAAACTGAATATTCAAGAATCTCAAACAATTCTCAAAATAACAGTTTCAAGATCAAGAGTAGAAAAATAGCAATAGCACGATCAGTCAAGAGATAGTAACACAATCTGCTGAACTCAAGCACACAGAATCTCAATCAAAGGGAATAAACACGCTAATAACAGAACCACTCAAAGGACTAAGATCAATGCTACCAACAAGAATCAAGATCATGCAGCGGAATACCCAAGAACACACAAATCGAAACCCTAACAATCAAGAGTCATAATAAGTTCCAAGAACTCAGAAATCAGAACCTCAGAAAATCAAAAATACACAAGAAATCAGAACCAAGCTCTGATACCACTTTGTAAATCTGATATTATGATGCAAGCAAACTCAAACCAAAAACAGAAACAAAACTGAAATCGGACACAATCGTTTGTTTACGCAGTTCGGGAAAAAACCCCTACGTCTGCGGGCCTCAAGATGGAGACCGATTCCACTATGCAAGAGTTTAGGGTTACAAGAGTTCAACAACAACAATCCGGACTCGACTAAAGCTAAAAACAGAAGCTAACAAACCACATAATCACACGAGATTCAAGGCAAGAAAACTCCCTTAATCCAAGCCCTAGGTCGACGTCGCCAGCGGAGATCCTCCGAGCGCTCCAGAGATCCAAACACCAAATCTAGAGATCCAACACAACCAAGCAAATCTGACAAAGCACCACAGCCTTCGAACCACACCAGAAGCAACCGAAAAGCTTCAGGAAATCTCGAGCAAGTACCAGAGAAGATCACAATCTTCTTCAACTCACAAGAGAGCTCTGCTAGAGTTTGTAGGAGACGGAGAGAGAGAGAGAGTGAATGAGCTCATCAAAGGAGAAAGAGGGCTTATATACCATGGCCTCAAATCAACACGCGGAGCTCCGAAGCCTCTCGGTCGGATCCGGGCAATGAGCACACCATTCAGCTAAGGATACAAGGGAGCTTCTTTGGGCTTGGGCCACTCGGCCCAATTACAATATAAGCTTCTAACACATAGCCTAAGTCAAGTCCGAATACAAATGATTCACTTAGGAAATCATAAAAAACCTCACACCCACACAACCTTGAAACAATGAAAATAATGATATATAACTTTAGGAAGCTACTGCATCACATTATTTCAGTTCGTCTGTCTTGAAGTAATAGTAAACAGTCAAGATGCTTCTTTATTTATCTAATAGGAAAAGTTAACATATCTATACCATATTGTGACCAGAAATGGATGGAAAGTCTTCATATTTGTTTCCATTTTCCAATCTAGCCACACTTGGATTGATTGTCAATTTGAGAGAGGACCATGTAAAATCTATAAGATCTAAAATCTACAAACAAACTCGATTAAAAGAACATTTAAGCCAACCAGATAAGAGAGACACTTTATTCTAATAAAATAAAATTACATATTTGTTTCTAGGAAGAAGAAAAATCACATTCCAAAAAAGTACACATGAGTAAAGATTAAAACTATGCAAATATAAATTGCACAAATATTTCTTTTGATAAGAAAAGATATATTGCTAGTGACTCCACAAAGAAACAAGTTACAAGTCTATGAAATATATAGAAAATACAGTCATTCTTCAGAAAGCACAACCTTGTAGTGAGCGGTTGGACGTGGACAGAAACAGGAAGCTGAACAGACTTTATTATTGTGACATGAAATGGACAGGAGCAATCACACACCAGAATACCACTCACGTGATCAATCAAGCAACTCATGGAATGACAGTCAACATTTAATGTTCATAATTTTAACAGGAATACTAAAATAGACACCAAAAAAGAGAGAGAAAGAGCATAGAACATACCTTACGATCAACAAACTTGAGAAACTCGATTGGAACACCATGATACATATGATACATAGGGCCAACAACAGTCTTGACTGCACCCTCAACCGAGAAGGGAATCCAGTTTACAAATCAAGTACCTGCAAGGCAAAACATATGTTCACAATAAGGTAGATGCTAAAATATGAATGTCTCTTTCTGTGATTTGTCAAAAGCCTTCAGTTCTAGGGAAAATCAATTTCCACACCAGGGACGATTAATCCAATTGACATTTCTCAAACTCAAATAGTTCAAATAAAATCAAAGTTTACTTTTGTAGATTTATTAAAGTATTCTGTATTTTTATAAGCATAACCTGGTTCGGCCTAGTAAAAACATTGATTATCTTGCAGGCATGCATGCATATCTTCAAGTTTTTTCCTAATCAAACAGGAAGTATTCTGTTTTTTTTTATAAGGAACTTGGCTTTAATCAAGTACTTGTATATACAAGTAAGTGCAGCTGATGTTCACAATGGATTTTATTTGCAAGTGATTTCTAACTCAAAACTGATAACACAAAATTTTTAGAGGGAAAGCATACAACATGGTGGAATAAGTACCTAGGCCACGAGCTGTTCTTCCTCAAAGCTCAAATTTAGTGTTTGCAGCTTGAAACCTGAACCCTGTATAGCTTCAAGCAGACCAGACGCCACTCATGTGGCTTGTATTGTTGTCTCCTTTGTTAACTAAATTCCATATGTGAAGACAGTTGATAGTTAGTATTCCAATTAACAAGCAACTCAATGCTGTAAAACCAGGCAGTTTTTTTATGTCAATTCAACATAAAGGACACCAAAGGTGCTGCTGCAGCTGCTGCTAATAACAACTGTAACACCCCCGATTTATACCGGTAGTGCCACACGCCAGTGACCTCAGACATTACCGTCCAAAGTCACCCCAGGCTTTAATCGGAACAATTAAACTTAAATACGTAAACATATTAAATGAAAGATTAAACATCGGAAGACATTTGGATTAGAAACTCAACCTCTTATTAAAAGATCTCTCATCAAACGAGAGTAGCATTTTTACAACAGAGTAAACTTTTCAACGGAAGACTTGTAAATTACACAGCGGAAGACTTTTAAGAATTAACCTAAAACATGGCTAAGTTATAAATATATATTAAAGTAACAACTTAAAATACTGACACTTAAATCTTCGTCTGTAAGCCTCTTCTTCTTCAACTGGTTACTTTGACTTCGTGAACCTGCCACTGATGTGCCGTATAGGACGGATGACAACAGCCAACCATGCAGTGGAAATTAATCGGTTGGTTAGTCTAATGAAAGACTATGCATGGGTGAAAACAAAATGGTTCTAGTGATTGTAACCGTTTACTATCACTGTTCCTCGAATAATAACCGAATGAACGATATGTAACCCGATACTTTCATGAAATGATTTATTATAAAGATATGCATTGAAGAGAAGACTCCCAAAGGAAATGAGCCTAATGAGAAACGTATGAAGGGAAGACTCCAAAAGATTGAGTCTTACTGGAAATTATGACAACTGTTTGGGAACGTTAAAGTTTCACACAAGCGTTTAAAAGCGACTTGACTATTTGGGTCCACGACCAACCTCACCGCTTAGTGCGAATTCAGATTAGGAAGGTGGACTTACTCTAATCGAAGCCCAGACGAGTTTCCACGTTGTACTTCTCGCCCAAGGTTTATTAATTATATGCTTAACCGCACTTAACTTATTTAATTACAACACGTACATTAATGTTAAGACTTTTAATATTATCTCGAGTAACTACGAGAAGGTTAAGAAGCTTTTAATATTATCTCGAGTAACTACGAGGATTTTAATACACAGGGTGACAATTATGCCAACCCAAATTGCACTAGCAGAGTGCTTAACACCTCCTACCTTAACGGTGGATAGGAAGCAATGGGTCATGACCTTTAAAAGTATTAGGAAATTATTCCGACTAGTACCAAGTTATAAAGAAACGACTAATCCTTAACCAGAATTAGCGTTCCTACGAATACTCGTGCTAATCTAGCATTAAAGTTCACATTTAAATCCACAACAAAACCATTACGGTAATTAACAAATATAATAGCGTTGTTTCTAGCAATATATACAACCTATTATAATATCACCTTTTAATCACATTATTTATAAAATCTGTTCCCAAACGAAAACAACAGTTCAATCCAATTTAATTAACAATTAAAAGCAATTGATAATTAATAGAACATGGAATGATTAAGCAAGAGCGAACCGCCACTTGCCTTAAGTAGATTCGGCGATGAATCTAGACGAGACGACTACTGATGATATCCTTTTCGAGGATATGGCCTATGCTTCAGATAGCTCTAGCAGATTACGAGTCCACTCGCGATCTAGCAAATAACGTTACAATGCTCGATTGATCTCGAGTTAAAATTGGACTGAAAGGCTAATGGGCTTTCGGCCCATTACAAGAGCTGATTAAGGGGGGACCACCATGCTTTCTCCTTCTTCTTCCCGTAACTACAACAGCACCACGAGAACTCCAACAATGGCTTCCCAACAGCAGCTCAACGCAGCACAACGCCGGGAAGGGCTCCTCCGCCTCGTCGCTGGTGGTTCGCCTTCGCTGGGGTCTTCATGCAGCAGCACCAATGGCGACACGCGAGCATGACAACAGTAGCAACACGCAGCGACGACAACGGTGGAACGTTGAGCAGCAGTGGAACGACGGGTCTGGGTCACCAACGCCGGGAAGGAGCACAGCAGCAGCTCCGACTTCGGTCCGGCGCGGCCTCGTCGGATCTGGGTCATCCTCGGCAGCTGATCGCGGCTCCACAGTGGTGGCTCGCCGGCGGGAGAGGTGACCGAGAAGGAACGGGAGAGGGAAGGAGATCGGCTCCATATATAGGCCAAGGAAGAAGACGTGGCGTGCCCGACCACCACATCGAGCAGGCGATCACCATGACAAGGGACACGCGGCACGCATGCCGGCGTGCTCGTCCAGCACACGACCGCCACCGCGGGGTGCGGTGCCTGACCGCGGGTGCGGTCAAGGCCAATTTCGGCCTCTTTTGCCCACTTTTGTCCGGGAACATGTATGGGCGTGGTTTTAACCTCGGAAATTATATGTTTGTATCTAAACAAATATTCTAAGTCCCGAAAATACATCGAATGTATTTTATATCACTCAAGAAATTATTACGGAGATCAAGGATGTTACGGAGATCAAGGATGTTACGGAGAAATTATTACGGAGATCAAGAATGTATTTTATATCCCGTGGTCAAGTATCTTCCTAAACACTATAGTCTGTAGTGTTTATGCGTCTGGTTTACTACGGTTGTTTTACCACCGTGGTAAAATAGCTTATGTAACTCAGTTACTACGATTGATAAATGAGCCGTAGTATTTTAAACAACATGTTTACTACGGTTGTCAAAAAATCGTGGTAAAATATCTGCATAAACACTATGGACCGTAGTTTTTATACGTCTGGTTTACTATGGTTGTGTTGCAACCGTAGTAAAATAGCTTATGTAACTCATTTACTACGGTTGATAAATTAGCCATAGTATTTTTTGATAACATTGTTACCACGGTTGTCCATAACCGTAGTAAAATATCTGCAAAAACATAACGGACCGTAGTTTTTATGCGACTGGTTTACTACGGTCGTGTGAGAACCGTGGTAAAATATCTTATCTAACTCATTTAGTACGGTTGATAAGTATTTTTAACATCAGTTTTACTACGGTTGTACCAGTGCCGTGGTTAAAAGGACGTCAAATAACTACGGTTCTTCAAGTAACCGTAGTAATTTATCTCATTTAACAGAATTACTACGAAAAAATACGGAACCGTGGTAAATGTGTCTGTAGGGGAAGTCCCGTTTTGTACTAGTGAGTGATGAACATCTATGTACAAAAGTGGTGAATTTGGCATGAAAATAGTGAACATTTAAGAAAAAAAGTGAAGAATATCGAAAATATGTTGACAATGAGAACAAACGATTATTTTTATAAAAAAACACGTATAATACAGAAAAAATTCGACACAACTAATTTTATGCATTTTTAATAAAAGTCTAATCTAGCCTTTCTTTCTCTCAGATCTAACAAACCGAAATATTTCTTATTTCTCATACATAGATGTTCTCATATATGAAACACCTATCAGATTAGAGTATCTTACAGCAAGAAAGCGGAAACAATTTATGATATACTAGTATTAATACTATCGTTATGAAACAACATTGGTAGATATATCATATCCTGCAATTGTAATGTCGGATCATTGTTTTCTGTAATCTGTTTTTTATGTTCGATATAGATATTTTCTTTAAATTGTCATCTTCGAGATTTAATTTCACTCTTTTGAGTTTATTTTCAAAATAAACAATACATGTTATATATTTATTTCGGAGCATAGGATCAAAATATTAAGAGCTTAAAGATATAATGTAAAAGACGTATTTGATATTAAGGGTGCGTTTGGATTCTCAAAATAATGTATTAAAATACATTATTTTATATTAAATAAATGATTTAATATAATTTGATATAAAATTATATATTTTAATACATTATTTTAAGTAATTCAAACGAATCCTAATTCGATTTGTAAAAGAATTAGGATTGTCACACTAAATTTTCCATTTTTACCATGTACGAGTTTTTTTTTATCTTCGAGTAAAAAGCTTATCTAGTAAAAATCCCATAAGGTGTACATGCTAGCTCTTTTCAAAATCAAAAGAGGCATCTAATCTGAAAACAACCTAATTTATTCCATTGTCATTTATTCTCTACAACGCTGTTATATGACTTGAGCGTCAGAGTTACTACGGGGGACCCAAGCCCCGTTCCTTGACTTTTGTCTACGCAGATTCGAAGCAATCAAGTCGTTCATGTGAAGATCAATTGTTGCTACATCAAATTTAATTGTGGTATAGAAATCTGCAATCATAATTTGGCGCCGACAGTGGGGATCGAAGGACAACTATGGTTGAAACAACAACGGTGAGTTCAATCGCTGTAGATCGAGCATGGGAGGAGCTTGATGCTGTCGTCGTTGAAAGGGATCGATAGAGGACTGAATTCACGACGTCGATGGAAGATAAGGACCGCGAAATCCAAGCTACACATGAAGAATCGAACGCCCTGCGTAGAGTGTTCGACAAGGCGCGAGGAAGCGTCCGACCGCGGATCCCGATTCGAACAATGGAGCGTAGCAACGCCGGATCGCTAGCACCGTCGTGCTCCCTCCAGTTTGCGAGCACAGATCTGGCCTAGAGGTGAGCGACGCTCCCCGCGAGGGTTTTGGTCGTGACGAGGGCGCGCCGAGTCGGGTGCGAGATCGCTTGCGTGGGCGTCAATCGTCTTCATCGGCACCGTGGCAACACGAGAATGCGAAGATGGTGCGAGGCTACGTGCAACAAGAGCATGGTCAGAGCACTAGGCATCGGGGCCGTCGTGAGAGAAGGTCCATGACAAGTTCGTGACTGCGATCTTCAAGAGCGTTCAAAAAGCATCAATTCTAGGAGGAACCAAGGCCGCATGGCTGGCCAGATTTGAGATGCAGAGCAACGACTCTTGAGACTCCTTGACAATCAGGGAGAAACGCTGGTGAATACTCAAGAGCAAGTCGAGCAGAAATTGGATTAGATGACTTCGACTTCTTTTGCTAGGGAATCAGAAATCAACTACCTCTAGCTAAGTTTTCTTCACCTTCATTTGAGTTGTACGATGGAAAAGTGGAACTTGTTAGTCATACTGATATGTATATCATCAGATGGCCTTGTGGATCGCTAACGATGCTCTGATGTGTAAGATGTTCCCTGCGAGTTTAGTGAAAATCGCTACTAAATGGTTCCATTCTTTGAGTCCTGATTCGATTTATGCTTGGAGTCAGATAGACAGGAAGTTTGTGTCCCATTTCATTGCTAACAACATGGACCCTGCATCAGTGGATGTGTTATTTGCTATGAGGATGTGTAAGGAGGAGAGTTTGAGATAGTTTGCCTCAAGGTTTGTTGAGTGTTTCTCGAATAGATGATTGCTATAGAAAGGTGATGGTTGCTGCATTTAGACTGGCCCTTTCGCATGGTTGCAAATTGAGAGAAAGCCTCACTTTGAGTAAACCCTTGAGTTTGACAAAGTTACAAGAAAGGTTGAGACAATATAGCAAGTTATAAGAGGATTCAAGGCGTCTAAAGACAAGAGGTCGCGCTCTCTACCTCGCAGATATCCGGGTAGAGACTGCACTAAGGATCGACGACGACCAGCACAGAGACAAGACAAGGGATTGATTCCCATGCAAGAAACGCAGACGGTCTATACTGTCATTACAATCCTGATTTACCGGATTTTGAATCAAATTAAGAATAAGCCCTATTTCAAGTGGCTAATGCCAATGAGGGGCGACCCCAGTGAGAGAGATCACAACAAATTTTGTTCCTACCCTAAGTACAGGGAGTATGTGATACCCCGTAATTTTGTAAGGATATTTTGAGATTTTTTTTGGATTTTTCCCGAGCGCCAGTTTGGTACGTCGGATTTAATTCTGAAGGTTTGAGACATTCTGTAATGTGCTCTGTATCTGTAATATTTTTCTCAGTGAAGAATTATACAGTCGAGATGTTTTGGAAGTTCATACTCGTTCGTGTACGACTTTTGTTAACGCGGGTTAAGATTGGTACAAGTTTATTGCCCAAGAGTTGTTATCTAATGGACAATAGTACAAGATTCTTTATCCAAAGGTTATTGTCCAAGAGCTATTATCCATGAGGCAAAAGTACAAGTTGGTTAACCAAGGGTTATTACCCAAGCTCCCTTCCAACCCTAATTTTGCCTATAAATAGAGAGCATTGGGTGAGAGTGAAAGGGGCTGAAAAACGCGGAAGCGCTGTCAAGCTCCCGTCTCTCAAAAACGCTCTCTCTCGGGAAGGCTCTAGTGGATCGTCGGAGCTCGTTTAGTGTCGTTTCCGGTGGCCAAGAGGAGCATTGGAGGCTCTCGGACGCCTAGAAGCCAAGCAAGGCGAAAGACGAGCCAAACCGATCGTCGAGGGTGAGTTTTCCCTCTCGTATTTCTGTTTTCGTTCGCGACGGCGACCGCCGCCAGGGAGACGGCGCCCGCCGCCAGGGAGACGGCGCCCGCCGCCAGGAACGGCGCCCTCCGTGGATGAGCGGCGCCCGCCGTGCTTGAGGCGGCGCCCGCCGCATTTAAGGCGGCGCCCTCCGGGATTTGTGCGGCGCCCGCCGGCGAGAGGTGGTGGCCGTGAGTTGTTGTGGTTGGCTTCAGAGGCCTTCGTTCGGGTTTCGTTTCCGTCGATTCCTTTCGTCCTTTCGTAGTTTTTGTATTGTTGTTTGTCGAATCTAACTTAGGGTTTCTGTATGGGTCGATCCGAAGGTACCGGAGTTGGCAAATCCGTCTCTGTGTCGAGCCCGGAATCCCGTCGTTAGACTTCGTTCAATCTCTGCAGATTCAAGCAAGTGGCGGTTCACTCTTGCTCATCGTTACATATTTACATTAATTATCAGTTGTTTATCTGAGTAATTAATTTGGAATGATTACTGTGTTTGTCTGGAATTGGTTTTATAAACTGTTTTGGAAAATCATATAATAGGTTGTATATCTGTTAGAACGACGCTATTATCTGTGATCGCCTTTCGGGAATTTATGTGGATTTATCCTGTACTGTGGTTGTGTTGTAACTGTTAGTTAGCATGAGTATTTGTAGGAACGCCTGGATCCTGAGAGTTCCATGCGCGTTCCTTTATAACTGTAAGGGCGATGAAGACCCAACGATAGTTGAAGTTTGAATTCTGTGAGGTTCATTCTTTTAAAGGGCGAGCAAGACCCAGCGATAGTGGTGGTTTGGACTCTGAGAAGTTCATTCCTTAGATATGTGTTCTGTGTAACAGGGCATGTATAATTAAAAGCTTACAACGTGTTAATCGTTTTGGAATTAAATAAGATAAGGTGCCCGAGAGCACTTAATTAATAAATCTTCGGCGAGTAGTGCAGCTAAGTAAATAGTGCAGCTAGGAAAGCTCGTCTCGACTTTTGATCAGAGTACGTTCTCTTTCCAATCTGGATTCTCTGTAAGCGATGAGGTTGGTCGTGAACCGAAACATCTTAGTCAGTTTTTAAATCATCGTTATGTGGTTCTGTAAGATCCAGACTTGAATGTAGTACGTTCTCTTTCCAATCTAGATTCGATATAAGCGGTGAGGTTGGTTGTGAGCCGAAGCATCTCAGTCAGCTTTTAATCGCTGTTGTTTGATTCTGTAAACTTTCCAGATTTGTCATATTTCCTTAAAGACTCATTTCCTTTGGAGTCTTCTTTCGGGTCGATTTCTGTGAAGATTAAGTCTTCCAGAATCTTCTCTTGTGCATACCTCTTGTTGTTATTCCGTGAAAGTGCCGGGTTATGTATCGTCCCTTCGGTTATTATTCGAGGGACAATGATAGTAAACGGTTACGATCACTCGAACCACTCTGCTTTTTACCCTTGCTAGTCTATTCAAGTAGACTAACCCACGAACATTGTTCTCCGCATGTGGGCTGGTGTCATCCGTTCGATTCGGCACATCAGATAGAGCGAAGATATGAGGAGACTAGATTGACTATGAAGATGACGGTTGTTTTTGGATGTTTTAATAATTTCTTTTAATCAGGTTGAGATCCTTGGGCAGGTGATCATTACGATCACAACCCTTTTTGTAATATCTTTGTTTAAGACTTCCGCTGTACTTTGTTTAAACTTTGTATTTGTCCTATTCGGGATTGGGATGTAATCCTGTAACTCATGTTTCATTTGATTGATGTTTTGATTTGAATACTTTGATCATTATGTATCAATTGTATTCCATGAATTGTATTTAAATCGGTAAAGCCTTGGGTGATCTCGGTAAGGAACACTGGGGTCACTGGCGGTAATACATTTCCAAATGAGTTAAGATTTGGGGGTGTTACAGAGTACAAGACTGAGGAATGCAGGAGTCTGAAGCACCATTTGGAAAAGTTGGTCTCTTGAGTCACTTAAAGGAATTTCTAGGGCAAGAAGGAGGTCCAGGCAAAGATCAGATAAATGAAAGGGCCCTTGAAGCCCCAGCTGTGAACACGAAAGATCCACAAAAAAGTGTCGTACACGTGATAGACATGACAATTAAGCAAAGCAAGAGTAGAAAACACGAATATAGGCGTGGATTTCATGCCTTAGAAGTCCTCAAAGCTGCTAGATGGTTTAGAAGAAGCTTAAGATAAGCCCCGTAGTGGATTTGACATTCACTCAGTCTGACCTCGAGGGCGTGCAGCTGCCCCACAACGACCCCTTGGTCTTGGCAGTAGACATTGGCGATTTCCAAGTACGTAGAGTTCTCATTAACTCTGGTAGCTTTGTTGACATTATTTATTATGAAATGTTCAAGAAATAGGTTAAAATCCAAGAGGATCTAATTCTCGTGTCTACTTAATTGTTGGGACTCAGATCTTTCCATGTTTAGCCGCTCGATCGGGATACTGAGAGAGAATGTATATTTGGGAGGAAGCTGACATGAACGAAGTTCTTGGGGGTGAATATCTCGTCTTCCTATAATGCCATTTTAGGGAGGCATTGGTTGCATGCTATGGCGGTCGTGCATTCGACATTACATCAAATGCTGCTTTTTCCCTTCCAAGGGACGGTGGTACGTGTTAGAGGAGACCATCGAGCTACCCACCACTTCCTGGGCGTGGAAGGGACGTCCCAAAAGGTCCATATAGTGTAGTCCGACCCCCAAGTCTTGTATGAGGTCGGGATTATGCCTGCAGACAAGTCAATCGAGATCTTCTATAAAAATCCTGGAAATAACTTTGAACCCGAGAAATATATTTTAATTGTCTCCAAAATTCCAGGAGATAAGTTAGAGTCTCTAGCGGGGATCTTGAAAAGAAACAAGGAAGTGTTTTCTTGGAGTCCCTATGAGATGTTGGGACTTAGCCCGGAAATAGCATGTCACAAACTCAACTTCCGACATGACGCCATACCAGTGGTTTAGAAAGTCAAGCGTTTATCGGTTCAGCACACTGAAGCAGTTATTACCGAGTTGGGAAACTGATTGATGCAGGGGCCATCAGAGAAGTGCAATATTCGACCTAGGTGGCAAACCTAGTTGTGGTTAAGAAGAAGAATGATGAATGGATGATATGTGTTGACTTTACTTATTTGAACAAGGAGTGCTAGAAAGACATGTACCCTCTTCCTAAGATCGATCATCTAGTGGACAGTACAACTGGGCACTCCAGAATGAGCTTCTTGGATGCATACTGTGGCTATAATCAAATTCTTGTGTTAGAAAAAGATCAGGAGAAAGCGACTTTTATAACACCAAAGGGGAACTGTTATTACAAGGTGATGCCCTTTGGGTTGAAGAATGATGGGGCAACTTTTTAGAGAATGATTGGGGGCTTGTTTGCTAATCTGATTGGAGAGAAGGTTGAGGTCTACATTGACGATATGGTTGTCAAAAGCATGGAGGAAGTAGATCACCTAGCAAACATGGTGTGAGTTTTGGCAAGTTTTTTGGGGCACTTTGTCACTAGGCGAGGAATAGAAGTGATTCCGAATAAAGTAAAAGAAATTTAAGCCATTTAGAGTCCCAACAATATCAATTAATCCCTATATTAATTCGGAAATTTTTAATTTCTTATTTTGTCAGCTAATTTTATTATGTTCTAAATTAAAAAAGAATCATAATGTAGACAAGTGTGAATTACAGATATATTTTAACACTCAACTAAAGCTTCTGTCAAAGTTAGATGCAAGTATAAAAATACAATTACTTTGTAGAATTGGTAAATAATTTATTTATCATGCAAAAATTGTAAATGTTAACAACACATAACACTATCTTAAAGGTGTTTAGATGTCTTTCAATCACTCCATCAAAGAAAAATTATACTAGCAGGTATTAAAATTGATTCTTTTTCATAAAAGTGAACGATATTCTTTTTATTATTCTATATCAATTAAGTATATAATAATCTAATATATTGTAGTGGTATTGTGTTAATGATAAATTTAGTTTCAGATATTTCTTGATTAATTATTATTTAGTATTAATAAAAATGGTTTGTTTTCTTATAAATAGTATACATCAAATTATTTTATTTTCAACGAACAGTTAAATTTTAAAAATAAGTATAAAGATTATTTTGTATTAATATGTCTTAATTCTAAGTATAGTACAACATTAATAAATAATTAATATAATTTTTAAATATATAGATTTGGCATATGGCCTCCAAAAATATTGGGACGGGCCTGTTGAAAGGTGAAAGACAAAGAAATGAAATTGCCGTGACACTAAGTTTTTGGTATTGTAACGTAGCTGAGAGATGTATTTGCAACTGAACATTTTTTAGTTTTGATTAGGTAATTAGACTGGAAACCACAGAAGAGACGGTTTCTCAGTCTATAGCATCCTTACGGATGAGAATTACAAATTCTAGACTAGCTCAAATATCTTCCAAGGAACTTTGTTGGACCGTCTTTGCAATGAAGTCGGCCACCACGTTTGTTTCTCGGAAGACATGAAAAATATACACTGAAGAAAACAGTTGTAAAGCACATAGGATATCCGAAATTAACATTTTAATATCCCATGGACATTGCCAGATTTGATTAAGAACATTCATAATGGTAAGGTTATCGCATTCAAGTTGAATGTCGGTAATGCCTAATTCATAGGCCTTTACCAGGGCATTTCTTACTGCAAGTGTTTCTGTTTTTAGAGGGGTTGAAATACCACATTTATCCCCAAAGAGGAAGATTGGTTGACCCGTTTTGTTCTTGAAAATGTAGCCAAAGCTAGATTCACCATTAGTTTTGGTGGATCCATTTGTATTGATTTTAATAATGTTATCCGGTGGTTTTTTCCATTTCTTTATTGGTCGTCTAACATTGTTTATTCTATGTGTTTTTTGTCTGTCCTCTGCTAAGCAGTCAGGGTTCCAACTCTTCGTCTTATTCCAATTCTCAATTTGTTTCTTAATATAGATTGGTATATCCTTTATTGAATCGACATCATCGTTTGCTCTTCCAAAGCTTTGTTGGTTTCTATAAAATCAAATTCCCCACCAAGAGATCATTAATTCTGTAAATTGTGATCTATCAATTTTTTTTGTCGAATTTCCTCAATGATTTCATTGATTTTTTTGTTTCCTATGTTTAAGGATGTAATGATACCATAGGTATAATAATTCATTTTCTCTATTGTTTTTATGGTGTGATTACATTGGAATAAGAGATGATTCAAATCCTCCAATTGAGCATTGCAACGGATACAACCCTGGGGGATTGCTATACCTTTTTCTGCTAACCTAGCTTTTGTTGGGGGTCCGTTTTTCATTATTTTCCATATAAATTTTTTAACTTTGGGATATGTGTCCATCTTCTAGATCCATGAAGAATCATAGGCAGTGTATCTCTTGTTTCTGTTGATTAATTCCATAACAGAATTCGTAGAAAACCAACCATTTTTGCTAGTTTCCCAGTACATTCTATCATGAATCTCATTTAAAGGTATTGAGATAGAGGTTATTTTTTTTGGCTAAATCATGTGGTAAACATTGTTCTATTAGGTCCTTATTCTAGGTTTTATGTGACAACATAAAATCAGCTACCAGGACATCTTTATTCACGATTGATTGTGTGTTTATGATATCACATAAAGGGGTGTTTGAGACCCAATTATCCGACCAGAATTTGATTGTTCTACCATTAACAACTTGCCAAATTAGTCCAGATTTGAATTCATCCATGAGTTCAATCATTTTGGACCATTGTCAAGAGCAATTTCATTTTTTCTCGTAATGAAATATATGGATTGTTTTCAAGTATTTTTCAGTAACAACTCTGACCCAATAATTATTCGGTTCTGCTAAGATTTTCCATAGTAATTTGAATTGTAGGGCTTTATTCATGTCCTTTGATTTTCTCAGTCCAAGACCTCCTTGTTGTGTCGGTTTACATATTTTTTCTCAGCCTATAAGAGGTTTATAGGAGTTGTCTTTGTTCCAAAAGAAAGATCTATTTAACTTGTCAAGTTCATTGTGTATGTGTGTAGGTAACATAAAACTTTGCATAAGATAGTTTGGTCTTGATGCCAGATTGGTTTTTATTAGTGTTGTTCTTCCTGCTTGGGAAAAAGAGTTGGCTTTCCATTTAGACAATTGTTGTTGGGTGCTAATTAAAAGATCAGCAAAGGTATTCGAGTTGACTCTACCATTAATGATAGGGAAACCAAGATATTTTTCGAGAGATATCATATTTGTGATTGTGAGAATACCTTGTATTGCTAATTTCTTCTGATTGGTAACCTTTTTTGTGACTTGAAAAGCCGATTTGTGAAAATTTACTTTTTGTCCTGAGATTTTGCAATATTCATCAATAATATCTTTCATTTCCTTGTAGTTTTCCTATTTAGCTTTTGAGAAGATCACAATGTCATTCGCAAAAGCCAGGAACGGAATCCGTGATCTTTGTTGAGTGATTTGAAATCCTAGAGGATTTCGATGTCTTTCTGAAGCTTTTTGGAGTTTTCTAGCAAGGATTTCAGATCCTAAAATAAACAAGAAAGGGAAAGGGGGTCACCCTGTCGAAGTCCTCTTGATGGCTTAAATATTTATGTGGGTCCGTTGTTTACAAACACCGAGAAAGATACCGTTTTAATGCATTATTTTATCCAGTTGATAAATTTTTCATGGAATCCAAACTTTTCCATGATTTTAATGATGAAGTTCCATTCAATTCTATCATATGCTTTTTCCATATCTAATTTTAGGGCAATGAAACCTTCAGTTCCTTTTTTCGATTTAAATGAGTGAAAGATTTCATGGGCAATCAAGATATTATCTTGAATGGCTCTGTTAGCAACAAAGGCACCCTGAAGGGAGTGGATTAATTTTTGCATGGTTCATTTAAGTCTTGTTGTTATGATCTTTGAGATAATCTTATAAATTGTAGAGCAAAGACTTATGGGTCTATAGTGATTGGTAGAGTTCGGATTGTCACATTTTGGAATCAAAGAGATAAATGTGTGATTTATTTGTTTGAGCAATTTCCCGGAAAGAAAAAAGCTTTTAATTGCTTGAATAATAGAAGGACCTACAATGTCCCAATATTTTTGGTAGAATTCTGCTGTCATACCATCAGGACCCGGTGATTTATCCGATCCAATGTTAAAGACAACCTTCTTAATTTCTTCATTGGATACGTTTCTTATTAATTCTAAATTGTCCTCTGTAGAGATTTCAGGTTGAATTAATTCAAGATTTTCCTGGAAGAGTCTCTAGTTCATATTCTCACTTCTGAACCTTTTAATGAAATCATTTCTGATTTCATTTCTAATGTTTTCTTCTCCAGTAATACTTGTTCCTTCTTGTGTTTTAATTTCTTTTATAATTTTTTTACTTCTTCTTCCACTTGCTATTTTGTGAAAATAGCTAGCATTTGTATCAGTTAATTTGATGTGCTTAACTTTAGCCCTTTGGTTCTAGTAAATTTTATGAAAACAAAGAAGTTTTTTTTTTCTATGATTCTTATTTGTTTTTTAATGAGATCATTTATAGGGTGAGTACAGATCTCAGTTTGGATTTCAGATAGCTGTTTTTCTATAGTTTGTAATTGAGTAAAAACATTTCCAAATGTACTTTTATTCCAAATCTTGGCATGTCTCTTAAGTAATTTTGTTTTGGATACAAGATTATACAATCTAGATCCATGATAGTTAGTTCTCCAAGCTTGTTTAACAACATTTCTAAACTCCTTTCTGGTCATCCAATTTTTTTCAAATTTAAACGGCTGATTTTTAAAAGGTATTGCTGAGTCAAGCTCGATAGAGATGGGACAGTGGTCTGAGCTGGTAAAAGCAAATGGTTTAGTACAGATATCAGAGTACCATTGAAGGATCTGGTGATGAATAAGAACCCTATCCAGTTTTTCAAATATGTTATATATTTCTGTTATGTTCTTTCGCCAGATGTAGATGTTTCCTTAAATAGGGGTCTCCAGTAGTTCACATTCATTCTTAAAATATCGTAATCTTGCAAATTTTGTCAAGGGTGGTATTAACCCACCTAATTTTTCAGATGGGTCTTGTATTTCGTTAAGATCTCCCATAATAATGCACGGAAGAGAGCAATTTTTAATAAATGAAGTGAGTTCGTGTAATAACCCTAAAAGTCCCAATCTGTCATTTTGTAAGAAAGACATGATGGGCAATTTCTGTAATCTCAGTAAGATCATTTGAACGTAATAATATACGTTTAGTGTGTATTGGGTCTTAGATTATTTTTAGAAGTGCTAAAACCGAGATCTAGCAAAGACCGCGATCAAAGACCGTGACCAAAGACCCAGAGGCGCGAAACGTCTCCAAGTCGTCGTCTGGATGGGCATCCGCGACCGCGGCCCCATCCATCGCGACCGCGGCTCGGCCCAAAAAACCGCGACCGCGGTTAGGCCAACCGCGACCGCAGCCTTGCCCAGCAAGCGCGGTCGCGGCTTTGGCAACCACGGCCGCAGCTTAGGCCCTTTTTCCCTTCGTTCGTTTCGCTTGTTCGTATCGTATCTAACCTAGGGTTCCGTCTTATATCTCATCATCGTCGTAGGAATCCGTACTCAGATTCCACTCTCCAGATCTCGGAACCCGACATCTTCGATTCGTCTAGACTAAGGCAAGTGGCGGTTCACTCTTGCTCATTATTCCATGGTTCCCTTGATTATCAATTAATTGATTGTTAATTAAGATGGGATAAAAGTTGTTGTTTTCTGTTTGGGAACATATTTAATTAACCGATGTGTTAAAATATTACTTTATAATAGGTTGTATATATTGCTAGAAACAACGCTATTATATAGTTTGATATGATATTACTGTAATGGATTTTGGTGTGGATTTATATGTGAACTTAAATGCTAGATTAGCACGAGTATTCATAGGAACTCTAATTCCTTACGAGGATTAGTCGTTTCTTTATAACGTCGGTGTTAGGAAGTAAGTTCCCTAACACTCTCTTAGTCATGACCTACCCCTATCCGAATATAGGGGTGGTGCACTTAGTTGGTGCCAATCTTCGGGATGTATTCCCAATCTTTGGGATTTATTCCCATTCTATATCTCATTGCGAGATGTGAAATTAAAAGCTTCAACGTTAATGTATGTTTTGGAATTAAATAAGATAAGGGTTCTTACGCACATAATTAATATACCCTCGGGCGAGGAGTACAACGTGGAAACCGCTCAGACTCTTGTTAGAGTAAGTCTTCTTTCCAATCTGGATTCACATTGCGCGGTGAGGTTGGTCGTGGACCCAAATAATCAAGGTCGTGTTTTAAAACTTGTGTGAAAACTTAACGTTCCCAAACAATTGTCATATGTTTCCTATAAGACTCATTTCCTTTGGAGTCTTCTTTTCATTGCATACCTTCTTTTACAATTCAGTGAAAGTTCCGGATTATGTATCGTTCCTTCAGTTATTATTCAAGGGACAATGATAGTAAACGATTACGACCACTTGAACCATTCTGTTTTCACCCTTGCATAGTCTTTCATTAGACTAACCAACCGGGTTTTATTCCTTGCATGGTTGGCTGGTGTCATCCGTCCTATACGGCACATCAGAAGTTGGTCCCCGCCGATTGAAGTAACCAGTCGAAGAGAAGACTTGTAGTTGAAGTTGTGTTTTAAGAAGTAATATTTCCAAGACGTGTCTGTCTAATTTGAAATAGATGTAATACATAGTTATGTAATTATGATTATGTCTGAAAGTCTTCCGCTGTAATTTAAAAGTCTTCCGCTGTCATTATACTTTGTTGTAAAGACTTGTAGTTTAATAATTAATAATCATTTAAAACGTCTTCCGCTGGTTATTCTTTCATTATTTAATAATTATGTATTTCTTTAAGTTTAATTGTTCCGATTAAAGCCTAGGGTGACTTTGGGCATTAACGTCTGAGGTCACTGGCGTGTGGCACTACTGACATAAGTCGGGGGTGTTACAATTATGGTATCAGAGCAATGGTTTTAAAAATTCTTGGCCTATTGTTAGGTTTGAGAATTTTTGAAAATTAATTTCGAAACTATTTTCAAACTATTTTCTTTTAAAAGGAATTTCGAGAGTTTAAATGTTAGTATTAAATTTAAAGTTTTATGACCTCTTAGAATGTAATTTAAATTAATGGTTTAACTATTAGGACGTTAGATGTTATTTTATAGTCCTTATTAAAATGACGTTATAACGGTTGAAATTAAATTTATTCCTATTATTTTAAAAGTGTAGTTTTGAGAGTTGTTGAAGCTACTTAAAGAAGTGATAACTTTGTGTTCTAAATATAAAAGAGACTTATAATATTTTAGTTTATATAATAATTGTGTTTAAACGAGAAAGTTAAATTCATTTAATAATTTTAAAGTACAGTTTTGAAAGTGGTTGGGGTCTCGTGGATTTTAAAGGACGATGCTGGTAATGTAATTATAAAAGTATTAAGTTTATAAATGATTTGTATTGTAAAACGATAAGGGAATCAAGAGTTAACTTAAAGTGTAATTTAAAGTATTTTAGTGTGTGTTTTCAAACTTCTGCAAGCTTCGATTTGGTTACCTATTCCTTAGATCCATTCTTAAGGTGACGTCCCTTCTTAGGTTTAATGTCAGTTAAAGGTTGACATTTCTCCTAATTGATCCATTCTCAAGGAAGAGAAGAAGATCGTTTTAAGGTTAATAGTGGAGGGTCAGTCAAACTAATATAAAGTTATTTGTTTGGACCCTTACAATTTGTATCATAACGTGGTGATTGAAGAGTCACGTATAAGTTGGAAAATTATAATGTCAAGTTGGGTATTGGCATCATTTTCTTTTTCCAATCGAGTTGTCAAGCGTTGTCGCGTGAGTGTAGTTTTGTCGGAAATCCTTATTTATAAGGAACTGGGTGTACGTGTGGTTAATGCTCTATGGAGTTGAGAATTATTTCTCGTGTGTATACTCCGAGCATTTGTTGTGCTAAAGTGCATGTGGTGAGCTAATAAAAGCTTAAAATACTTAGTTGCAAGTGTTATAATTTATTCATTTAAGTGAATAAATGGTTGAGAAAACTATAAATCATATAGAGATGTCTCTCCCTAAGAAATTGCAATCTGAAACGAGTGATGTTCTAGAATATAAAATTTTAGTAATTTAAACGTGAGGACTTTATTATAAGATTTATGGTATAACTCTTTCCTGGAAGATTAAGTTGTGAATCAATTGTATTGGGAGGAAGCTTACTTAAATTTAAAGAATTATAGTATAAGAATATGTTATGTTGAGGATTTCGATAAACTAAAGGATTTAGTAAAGAGATTTGTCTTATGTGCGAGGTAACAAATGTTACTCGTATGTATCTATTGAAGGATTATGACATAATTGATTAATTTTGTTGGTAATGAATCATTTATCGACATGATACTTTGAGGAAATAAGAAGTAATACCTTATGTGGTTCGTTTTGGGAAAAGAAGAAACTACTAAGAGTTGTTTTTCCCTACGAAGATCGCAATATAATGCGATTAATGGTTTATTATTTAAACATATAAGGATTTAAACGTTGTGATTATGAGTAGGTATATCCCTTATGGGCCTAATGGTTTAGAGCTTGTGGAAGGAGCTAAGTGTATAAATGTTTTAATTGGAGAAACTTACTCAAGTGATAAATGACATTATAAGGACATGTTTTTAGGAAGTAATGTAATGATATGAGGATTATTAAGGGATTTAATACGAGGTAGATGGTAAATTTGGTTAGGCAAAAAGTGTGCTTTAATTGGGATAGTAGATTGTGTGAGGGAAATTAAGTGTTTATTGGTGAATAATAAATTCAGTCGGTAAAGGTTTGTTTGAATTGTGTTGATTAAAACACGGGGTAAAATAAGTTTACAAATTCTTGCCATCTAAGCTGGATGAGGAGGTTATGTATAATTATTAAGGTGATCGTGTGACACGTTTTGGATAAAATAAAATGATTGATCATAAACGTGTTAAAGGAATTATCAAAATCGTGTTTGAGGAAAATAGGGATAAAATGTTGTGTGATTATTTTGAGCAAATAAGGGTCTTAAGTTAGAGATGAATTATTTGAATGTTAAGTTGTGTTTGGGAAAAGCTTTGAGTTGGAGATGGGTATAAAATTTAATCAAAGTAGATAGAGTAAATAGCGAGTTATACACTTGATGAATAAGGAGCGATGACTTGTGCCGATAGCCTCCATAGATTAGTAAACTGTGTGTTTGACATTCTGTCAATCATTTTATTGTAAGGTTTCGAATAATGAAGAAGTGTTTCCTTGTTCCAGAAATTACTAGATTCGTTACTATTGCAAGTTGTTCGTTCTTACGAGAATCCTTGAGTGTCAAAAGTAGTACATGTCACGAGTTGATAAAGACTGTATGGACTCATAAAGGATAGTGTTGGGTTGGGACATGTGTGGTCGTTCCCAACCTTGTTAGCGCTAGTTTCGATGTTGAAACTACTCGTAAGAACCCCTCTATTTTCCGGAAATAATGTCAAGTTGGGCATTGACACTCTGTTCCCTTTTCTCGAAGTCATGAGCATTGTCTCGAAAGGATAATGATGTAAGGATTCCTTGCTAGAAGGATCTGGTGTGTGTAGTAATGCTCCGTGGAGTTTGAGGCTATTCCTCATGTGTATACTCTGAGCATTAGATGGGGTGAGTTGTATAAATTATATATTTAAGTGAATAAATGTATAAGGGAGATGTTTCATAAGGAGTCGTTTTCTCTAAGATGATCGTACTCTAATACGATCTTGAGTAAACTGTAGAACCCAAGAGTTATGGTTATGGGGCTTATAAATGAGTGTGCCATTGTAGGACCAGTGGTTAAAACTTTTGGAAAAGCTAAGTGTGTAAAATCATAAGTAGTATTTTGGAAGACGTAGTTGAGGTTTCATTATGAGGCTTTCTTAAGGAAATGATATAAGGACATAAGGGTATTATGGCGATTTAGTCTTGGGTAAATACTAAATTTTGGTAAAGTAAAAGGGTTGCTGATTTGGGATAATATATTATGTGAGGACAATTGGGTGTTTAAGGATTTATGGGTGAATAACAAACTCAAACGGTAAAAGTTTATTATGATTTTTGGTGGATCAATAGTGTGGCATAAAATAAATATGTGGATGTTTATCAAGTGGACTTGAGGAAAAAGTGACCTACGTCTATTAAGGTGATCGTATGACACGTTTGGGTAGAACGAGGTTATAATCTTATGGAACGGATTATTAAATCATGTTGAGGTAAACAGGAATAGGATGTGGTGTGGTTAATTGTGGAAAATTAAGGAATCATATGCGGAAAGATTTTGGGTCAAGATATGGCATAAGAGCCAAATTTAATTAAGGTAACCAATGAAATAGGTGAGTTGTGTGTGGAGTAGGACTATATGACAATTAGAGGTACTAAGTGGAGTTATAAGGAGACAATGTATAAAATTTAGGAGTTGGTGGTTAGGCGAAACGCTTAAAGGAAAAAGTATATTTTCAAGCTTAAGGTGTAATAAGCCCGTTGTGATAATTTTGGAGACTATGATTTTAAGGTAGTTATAATCTTGTCGATAACTAAGAGGTATTGTATGGAGTAAAATATGGAAACGATACATTTAAGATGATGTCATGGTGAGGAAACGGATCGACTCTCCTATGGATAATTTCAAGGATAAAATGATTAAGGATACTAAGTTCAAGTAGTGAGGTTAATGGTGAAACCGATCCCTCTATCTTAGTGATGTTAGCTTCGCCGATTCGTTGTTCCGCTCGAGTTGTAACATACGTCAGTGGAGGGGATGTGGATCGTTTGGCCTGTCGGTGTGGGGGTAAACGCCTGCTCCTCCTTGGCTATAAAAGGAGGTCGAGGCAACCTTGATTCTCCATCCACAGCTCCATCTTTCATCTCTCTCTCTCTCTCTCTCTCTCTCTCTCTCTCTCTCTCTCTCTCTCTCTCTCTCTCTCTCTCTCTCTCTCTCTCTCTCTCTCTCTCTCGTTTAAGTGTATCGCCGGAGTTTCTAGCCATCGCCGGAGTTTTTGGTGGTCGTCGGAAGTGCCTTGGAAGCCTTGAAGTGGTGGTGTTCGCGGTGGTGAAGGAAGTCATCGTCGTCGTCGTTGGTAAGCTCGAAACGTCTCCAAGTCGTCGTCTGGATGGGCATCCGCGATCGCGGCTCCATCCACCGCGACCGCGGCTCGGCCCAGAAAACCGCGACCGTGGTTAGGCCAACCGCGATCGCGGCCTTGCCCAGTAAGCGCGGTCACGGCTTTGGCAACCACGGCCGCGGCTTAGGCCCTTTTTCCCTTCGTTCGTTTCGCTTGTTCGTATCGTATCTAACCTAGGGTTCCGTCTTATATCTCGTCATCGTCGTAGGAATCCGTACTCAGATTCCAGTCTCCAGATCTCGGAACCCGACATCTTCGATTCGTCTAGACTAAGGCAAGTGGCGGTTTGCTCTTGCTCATTATTCCGTGGTTCCCTTGATTATCAATTAATTGATTGTTAATTAAGATGGGATAAAAGTTGTTGTTTTCTGTTTGGGAACATATTTAATTAAACGATGTGTTAAAATATGACTTTATAATAGGTTGTATATATTGCTAGAAACAACTCTATTATATAGTTTGATATGATATTACTGTAATGGATTTTGGTGTGGATTTATATGTGAACTTAAATGTTAGATTAGCACGAGTATTCATAGGAACGCTAATTCCTTATGAGGATTAGTCGTTTCTTTATAACGTCGGTGTTAGGAAGTAAGTTCCCTAACACTCTCTTAGTCATGACCTACCCCTATTCGAATATAGGGGTGGTGCACTCAGCTGGTGCCAATCTTCGGGAGTTATTCCCAATCTTTGGGATTTATTCCCATTCTATATCTCATTGTGAGATGTGAAATTAAAAGCTTCAACGTTAATGTATGTTTTGAAATTAAATAAGATAAGTGCTCTTACGCACATAATTAATATACCCTCGGGCGAGGAGTACAACGTGGAAATCGCCCGGGCTATTGTTAGAGTAAGTCTTCTTTCCAATATGGATTCGCATTGCGCGGTGAGGTTGGTCGTGGACCCAAATAATCAAGGTCGTGTTTTAAAACTTGTGTGAAAACTTAACGTTTCCAAACAATTGTCATACGTTTCCTATAAGACTCATTTCCTTTGGAGTCTTCTTTTCATTGCATACCTTCTTTTATAATTCCGTGAAAGTTTCGGGTTATGTATCGTTCCTTCGGTTATTATTCAAGGGACAATGATAGTAAACGGTTACGACCACTTGAACCATTCTGTTTTCACCCTTGCATAGTCTTTCATTAGACTAACCAACCGGGTTTTATTCATTGCATGGTTGGCTGGTGTCATCCGTCCTATACGGCACATCAGAGGTCCCCGTCGATTGAAGTAACCAGTCGAAGAGAAGGCTTGCAGTTGAAGTTGCGTTTTAAGAAGTAATATTTCCAAGGTGTGTCTGTTTAATTTGAAATAGATGTAATACATAGTTATGTAATTAGGACTATGTCTGAAAGTCTTTCGTTGTAATTTAAAAGTCTTTCGCTGTCATTATACTTTGTTGTAAAACCGTCCTTCTCATTTTATGAGAGGAATTTTAATAAGAGGTTGAGTTATTCATTTAAAATGTCTTCCGCTGGTTATTCTTTCATTATTTAATAATTATGTAGTTCTTTAAGTTTAATTGCTCCGATTAAAGCCTGGGGTAACTTTGGGCATTAACGTCTGAGGTCACTGGTGTGTGGCACTACCGACATAAGTCGGGGGTGTTACAGTTCATCCCAGAACACATTCTTTGCATAATCATTTGTGGGAGCATAAGTTAGGATTAGCATGAGTTTTATGTTCGTGAGCAGGTTTGTATACTTGATACTAATAAATCTTGTTTCAATTTGGTCAATTTCGAGGATTTCATTTGTAAGTTGGTAGGTCTTCACATTACACAAATGCCACCTGAGAAACCCGTAGCCGGGACACAGTAGAATTGATCAAATCCCGCTTTTTTCTACACTTTTTCACTTGGTTCTTTGTTTGTTCTTGTTTCAAAGAGTGCAATTAATTGATTCGTTCAATTTTGCAGAAGGATTCAACATCCATCCAGAAAGTTTTCTTCCCTATTCCACGACAATTCCAGGTTGTGATCTTCATAAAAAACCAATTTTAATTTTGCCCCATATCATAAGACACCTAGGGGACTTAATATCATTTCTAAGTAGAGTAATGTTTTTAATGGATGTAATAGATAAAGGAGGTTTAATTCCCTTATTTTTAGTTGGTTCATCTAGGTTTTGTTTTTGTTTAGCCAGATAAGGATTGTTTTCCTCCTTTACAGATATAGTTTCATAACAAATGTTCTTCCATCTTAGTGCTTTTTTCCTATGAATATCCTGTAAGGTTTTAATTTGTACAGCCGTGGTCATCAACCAAAGCCTAAACCAGTAGTGCATCCATTTCATTTGTTCAACGAGAGTTAATTTGTCTGGATTCAATTCACATATGCTATTGATTTCATAGAATTGGCACTTGTCATAGTGTGTATTATATTGAAAAAGGGTATATGGATTTATAAGAATCCAATTTGTATGTCTTGGTTTGTTCAAGACTGCACTATTACAGATGTAGTAGGTCAAAGTGTCAGACCATACAAAGTTAAATGGTTTAACAAAGAGTCTGAGTTTGATTACATGACTAGAAGTAGTGCAAGATATCTTGTGTCTCCATTTTTGAAAAGTATAGCTATTCATAGCATTTCTAATATACACATATGGTAGGCCAATGTCATTTCTGAAACAAAACAAGGATACACATAGACTGTATGGAGTATGTATATTCTGAATGCTCCAGAAGCTGGTCTTTTTGTTCCTGTAAAAGAATTCTCTGAGTGGTTCAAAATTTGCCGAGATCAAGTTCTCTATGAGTTTGTTCAATAGCTGAGTGTTCATTTGGTTCAAATGTTCAGAGTCCATCTACTTTCTGAGCTTCCAATTAAGGAGCCAAGCCCACGGCCATTCCTGGTAACACACAAGGATATTATAGTTTTTATCACACATCTTAGCATTAAACACTAAAATGTTCAACAACAAAGATATATCACCATTATTCATAGAGGTAAGCCTCTTGTACTGCTTGCTCATGGGATAGGTAGTGAATTTTTTGTTCATTTCCATGGTCTCACAGTGTACTGGTTTATTGATTTGGGAGTCAACTCTAGATTTCCACATCTGATTGTTCAGGGTTTGTTGGGTTTTCAGAGTCCTATCATGTAAAATGAAAAACATAATATAAATATAGAACATAAGCAAGAATAAGAGAAAGAGTGAACTTTGATCCATTTCAATGATAGACTTGTCCATAGAGAGAAGACTGTGAGTCTCAGGGTGATTTTGAGATTGTCGCAATAACCATCCTTCACAACAAAAGAGGAAGGAGAAATGCAAATGAAGCAGAGGGTAATAGGGTCACAGATCCACCACCAAATGCAAGAGAACATCAACGAATCAACAAAATAAGGTTTCAAGTGGTAACGATTCACGGTCAAGGAATATAAAAAATGGCCAACAAGGATAAGCACATAAACAAAGAAAAACAAGAGTACAAAACAGAACACAGACAGCGGAAAACAAGAGACGAAGATGAGATTAAAGAGAAGAGGATCAGAATAACAAAACCTGGATAAAAGTCATGGAGAGGGGTCAAGCTTGAATCCAAAGTTCGAATTTGTCGGGCAAACCATCCAGAGAAGATGAAGAAGACAGATCTTAAACACCTTACCAAACCAGCGGACCTGCATCTTGCAGTCTACTAGAGAGCTGAAAAGCAACCCCCAGAATTTCCCAGATCTGGAGAGAAAGATCGATTCATCGCTTAGCCAAATCTCGATGGCCTGGAAGCCGACCTCGAACTGGTCGTCGGCGGTGGCATCGAAGCCGGGATAGGCCTTGCTGGTAGCGCTCTCGGAGTAGGCGCCGAGAATGCCCTGGAAGGCGACTCGGAGGTTGGATCCGTGCATCGGAGTAGGGGAGAGGTCGGTGGTGAGAGGCTTCTGGAATTTCACAGCGGGAACGGTGGTGGTGGTGCCGACGTAGACCAGATCTAGGTTCCCAGCCCTTCTTGCTAGCGAATCGGGGTCCCAATCTGGCTTGAGGGCGCAAATATTGAAGAGAGGGGGCGAGAGGTTCCATTGATGAGGAGTCGGGATCGGGAAATAGCATCCAAAGTTACTGATGCGAGGAAGGAAGATAAGTCTTCCACCTCTCGCCCTAGTATTCGAATCTCTCTCAAAGAAGCCAATACGGACAACGAGATGGATCTGATGAGATTTGGTTTGGGCATAATGTTCAAGAAGGGTGCAATCAGAGTTGAGATTGAAGAAAAGGGTGGAGCTGTTAAGCTTGAAGAGCGGCGGTGGCCGGGCGAAAACTAGGGTTTCAGGGGGCGGAGTGAATTTGGGAAAAGGGAGCGTTTTAGGAGTCGTTGTCATGTTTTTTGTCATGCAACTGAACACATTTTATTACACTAATTTAGTTTGTATTTGCCTTAAATAAGTGAATGTGGCTTTTTATTTATACTAGGAGGCCAGGCCCGTGCTACGCGCAACACATATAGGTTTATGTTTTTGTAACACAACTATACCAAATCATACTTTTTAGTTAAATATAAATATTTTTCTATTTGTTACATGGTTTTGTGATTTATGTTATGGTTTTATTCGTTGTAAACATACATTTGGTTAAGTTGGTCATGTATGTGTTTGTCTATTTGTGGGTCCATATTTTTGGTATATGTGTAATACCCCGGATTTGTAATATTTTAGAAGGATTAGAGTGTTGCCCTTGTCAACAAGAGATCTTCCTTTTCAAGGTTCAAGTGAGGACACAAAACTCTGAAGTTAAGCGTGTTAGGGCGGGAGTAGTACCAGGATGGGTGACCTCCTGAAAAGTTCCCGGGTTGGCATGTGATGGTGGTTCTAAGGCTCGGGCCATACAATATGATTATAATTTATTTGTATAAGAAAAATTGTAATTGATAGTCTATTAGTTTTGTAACCTATTCAATATTGATTGTGAACAAATATTTAAATATTTGTAAATTTCAATAGCATAAATGAAAAAATTGTGAAAGGACTACACATATAATAATACAAATATTCATCAACTTAAACAATTATTTCCTTTTCTGATTTTCGGTTGAAAATATATCTTTTGATCGTTTAAAACAATACAAGATTACAAAACTACTTTTTTTTATGTTTATAAATACCTTTTGTTTTTTGATTAAAATTTTAATGTTGTCTTATCTCTTCTATTATCAAGTTTGCTATGCATGTGAGGAGTATAAAACTGTTCATTTAAAAAATTAATCTTTAGATAGTAAATTTGTTACATATTTATACACAATGAATACTTTTTGGATAATAAATTATTATTTTTCTTAGGCCAAATTAATTTCTAAAGAAATTAATTAATAGTAGATGCATCACGAAAATAAAATGTTTGGCCAAGATGCTTTTATATAAATGAATTTAACTATTTTAAAAAGAATATAGATGGTAGTTTGCATTGCTAATTTGATTATCTATCCTCGTTTTTTTCCACAAATACATACTTTTTATCCTCTCATTAACCAATAAAATATAGATAGAAACTAAATTTATATATCAACAAATATAAGACTAAAAAAAATCTAATAAAATATGGTAGTTTTGATCTTATCTTGCGATATTTGATAAGTTTTTTTCACATGGTCTTGTAAATGATGGTGACATCTTCATTTTTTTAGAGGAGTTTTACCTTTAATTTTATAAATAGCACAAATGTAAAAAAAATTGATACATGGTACATAAATGAAAATAATAATTTTTATAACTACATAACAATTCAAGGAATTTTCTTGATAAACATTACAACCTAGGAAATTCCCTTAATACCTTTTAGAACTAAAAAACTTATATATATATATATAATGAACTTTATATATTACCTTGATTTTCTCAGAATTCTTCATCACATGGTCTTGAAAAAATGATAACTTCTCATTGCTAAGGTACTTTGTTCTTGTTTCAACTTTGACTTCATAAACTTTGGAATCTACATGTAAATATTGTAATATATAGCAAGATACTTCAACATCAACTCAAAAAACATTTCTATACGTTAATAATAAATATACAACAACATATTACATCCTTAATCAGTTTTTTAAATCCTTCTACCATAACATCTTCTCTCATCTAATCCTCTTATCACCAACACATATACATACTTTTTCCACTTATATGCTCCTTTAGTTTGATCCTTTCTAATATTTTTATAGGATGACCAATAATTGCATTGACTGTATTATACTAATTAGATTTTAATTGCATTCCAAATAAATTAGAAACGAAACTCCTTCTTACCAATTTTAATTGTATAAGTTATAAACTTTCAATACTCCAAATTAAATGCCTTAACATTAAATCACCCGTAACTCAAATCCTTTAAAGGACCATATTAAATCATTTATGTAGAATATATAATCCTAAAAACACATGTTCTTATATAATCTCTCCATAATATTTTGAAAAATCAGAATTTTTGTAATTTTAATAATTCCTATTTGTATTGAAAATATTCGTATAATCATCAAATGAAAATATATTTTTCTTTTCTTAAATTATCTTATTTACTTTTTCTTTCTTATATATTAATTGTCATCATTTTAAATCACTGAATTACGTAAGTCATTGTGATATCAAAATAAAATTAAACAAAAAAAAACATAAGATATGTAGATATATAAATATATAGATTAATATATTATTATACTTTAAAATGATTTCATGAAATATATATGTAAATGGCCAATGAAAAGAAGTAGTCAAGATGTTCCACATGAGACTTGAACCTTAAATCACTCATTATATATCAATTACTTCAACCATTAGGCTAAGAGGGTGATTTTGTCTCACAATAGAATGTAAATAAGAAAATAAGATGATTTTCATCAAGTTAAATAAGTCTAATAAATACTTTCATCTATATATAACATTAAAAAATAGGTATTTAACCCAAAAAATATATAGATATGGACATACTTGCCCCTTTTTGAAATCAAATGATGAAACTGAGTTTGCGAGACTTAAACTTTAGACCTCAATATGAATGTGAAGCTTTTTATATTTTGAAGCCTTGAACCACTATGCCAAAGTGTGCATCTTGACATGCCATAATTTTATAAGATTAAAAACATATTTTTTCTAAAAATTTAATAAGTCCAATAAATGTTTATTGTACACAACTTTTTATTGTTATATATAGACTAGCTTAGTTTCCCCGTGCCATGCACGGATCTTGGATAAATTTTATGCTGATATTTTTAAATTATTAAAAAAATATCAAATTTCATATTTAAAAAATATTAAATAAATTAAAAACATATCTAATTAGTGAATATATAAATGAAATTAAGATAAGTACGATAAAAAAATATCTACTAATAATCAATTACTAGAGAAGTTTTGTTTTAATAGATATATTATATATAATAGATTAATTGAAAACTTATAGTATTTGATTTAAAATATTGTTGTAATCATCAATTAATAATCTGATATAACTTTTAAGTGAATTAATCAAGGAAAGTATTCATGCCATTGCTATTTCACGCCTTGTTTTGTCCATGACAGACAAAACATATCCGTTCGTCACAGACGGATGCATTTCGTCCGTCACAGACTAATGTCATTCATCCATCACGGACGAAGTTGCTGTATATAAATACAACCACTTTTTCTCGTCCATCACTTTTACCCTAAACATCATCTTCGTCTCTCTCTCGCTTAACTCCACAGAATTCTCTTCGCTCTCTTCCTTTCGATCCGTCATGTATCAATCGAATCTGTCCATTACGATCCGTCGGGTTAGTTAAATCTATACTTATTCTTGGCTTAGTTTAATGGTATTGAAATTATTGAATTTGTTTGCAAATTTTAGATGAGTTAGGTTTTAGGGTTTACATGATTAAGTGTTTAATGTTGGATTTGAACATGTTTGAATGATGTTTGAATGGAAAAATGTCTGCACATGACTTAGTTTAGGTTTTAGGGTTCGATGGAAAGGATTTTGAATCTAGATCTGCACATGAGCAACCCGTCTGTGACGGACAGATCTGTTTGATCCGTCACGAACGGATCGTGTTAATCTATCACGGACGGATCTGGTTGATCCATCACAGACGGATCTGTGATGTGTGTGGTGGTTGCAATGGCTTATAATTAGGTATTTGGTTGTAGTGGCTCAATTAAGTGATTCTTTGATGCTTTATATATAGCTGCAAATTTCTTATAATTAGGTATTTGGTTAGCTCCAACAACTTAGAACTCTGAGAAAAGTTGAAATTTTCTAGGAGTTGGTCTTATTGGACATTGCCTTCACATTAATCATGTTTTTGGGGCTAAAGTGTTGTTTTTTCTAGGAGTTGTTGCTTCTAAAGTGTTGTTTTTCCTATTACAGATGGATAACCAGATAAGATCTGCCCGTCATCAAAGGTGGAACGCTGTCCGTGAGGGACAAGAACAAGAACAAGAGGACATCGTATACCGAAGAAGGCAGCCTTCGAAGAAGAAATAAAAAAGGGCGACGAAACAAGACCGAGCACGGTACATGACCCGACCGTACCGGTATATGCATACCCGCCATTGAATACCATGACGTTTAACGATCCACCCATATACCAGACAGTTAACCCGGATGTGGTAAGTAACTATATATATGCTTACTTAATTAAACTATTACATTATTTAATATTGTTTCTAATAATTTGTTTTATAGGATCCGACATGGTATGTACCTCCTGTACCTGAACAACCTAGTGGTTGGCCCATTCTTATGTGGTCGGGAGATATGATTGGGTAAGGTTTTCGGCCCGCTCAACAACCTAGCTTTGAGGAACCGACTTCTTCTAGACATCCTAGGCAGGCTAGACAACGTAGACAGGCTGGAGGTCATGGAGGGGATGTTATTAATCCGAAGTTGGTAGGACCTCTAGCGGGAGGTCCAGAGAACCCATACCTATTGTTTAGCTTCACAGCCTACACAACATACTTCATTTAGCAAGGCATCGTAAGTTATCAAAACTTGATGTTGTTATTAAATCATTTTCGTATTTTTTTTTGTATATAAAATTTTCTTTTATAGGAGCGAGAAACTCTCACGTTTCAGCACATGCATGAGCAACTACGAAAATGGAGCCTAGACGATGAATCTTCATGGTGCGATCTTGCCCGAAACAGCGGCATCACACATCTGCATAACCTGATCTACACTTATGTAGATCAACCTTTGATTTCTTCTTTTGTGGAGCGATGGCAGCCAGAGACCAATTCATTTCATATGCCATTTGGAGGGGCCATACTATTCGGCGCATACCCAAAATTGCCTTTCAGCGCATAGGGTCGAGACGTAATGCTCCATGAAGCTCCTCACGTAACGCTCAATGAAGCTCCTCACGTAACGCTCCATGAAGCTTCAGGCGTAACGCGGCGGACCAACCCTGGATTTAAAAACAGAACTCTCTCCCTTCTCCTCCATTCCGCCGCTGCTAGCACTCAAAAAACAGAACTCGAACTCTCCTCTCTCGTTATGCGCCTTTGGTATCGGTTCGTTAAGAATCAATAAATCTCTCCCGTTACGCAATCATCCAAGGTTAGTTACACTACATTCCATCTCTTGAAATATTAGTTGTTTTTTGTTAATTTAGAAGTAGTTAAGTGTTTATGTTTAATGTTTGTGAATTAGTGTGAATTTTAAAGGTATCTTTGTATGAGATAGTGTTATTTTAGGTATTTTTAGGTAGATTTATTAAATAAATTTGAATTTTTTAAGAAATGTTGAAAGATAAGGCATCGCCGGAATCTGGAATTGTCGCCGGAATTGTCGCCGGAATTGCCGGTGAAATATCGCCGGTGAATTGCCATTGCACAGCACGTAACGAGGGGAAGCCTTCCAACCGTTACGAGCTATTGGCTTCTGCACGTAACCTGTGGTCAGAGACCAAGCGTTACGTGCTGTTGGCCTCCCGGCGATGACTTTCCAGCGACTACTCTTTTCACAAAAATAAAAATTTGCATATGTATGTTTAGGGTATTTTAGACATTTGTATGAAATTTGAAATTTTGATGGATTTGTATGAAAGGGTTTAGGGTTTGTTGGATATGTTTAAGAACTTTATCGGATTGTTTATTGTGGTAGATGGAGCCTGGTGAGAGAACGAGGCGTAGAGCCAGACGAGACCTCGTTCGGGCTGCTTCGTATCGGACTGAGCGTGAGCTATCCCGTAGGTTTGCGGGTGTTGCCCAAGATGCGGGAGGGCACGGGCAAGTGGGCTATGCTGACCCCCCTGTGTTCCCGTTTGGGCCATCTTATGTGCCGGGAGGCCCTGCAGATTCGGACCCGCAGTTGTACCCACAGTACAACGTGAGTCCACTCCATTGTTATTCTGATACGATCGATCAGAATAACTATTATGGTCCTTCATTGAGTCCGCCACCACCCCAGCAGAGTCGGCACCAGAGCCCAATCGCCCATCAGAGCCCTCACGGGTCCACGTCGCATCACAACCCCTTATATTATCAAGGCGGCGCAAATGACGACATGGATTACAATCCGTGGGAGAGCTTGGGGGTCAACCCGAATGCACCGTTGAATATGGTAAGTAGCCCTAATATATGTAAATATGATTGTATGATAAAAATGTAATTGCTTATCATTTGGTTAAAAACATGTAGGAGGAAGACAATCAGGCATGGGCTCCAAGAGCTCAACCTGATGATGATGCGGACGAGGAGCAACAAGAAGGCACCTCTTCGCAGGCAAGACCACCCCGAAGCAAAAAAAAGGGGAGATATGAGCCGAAATTACAGATCAGAGTCTACGGAGGTCCGGAGAATCCCGAGCTGTTGAAGGGTTTTGCCAATCACCTGGCGTACACCATTTATCAGCGCATTGTAAGTTGCATGAAAAACCTTATTCTTGTCTATTTACGTTTTTATATAAATATGTCAAAGCGACTGCTTACAGTAGTTTAAAAATGCAAATGTCTGTAGCTTGTGCCACCGTTGAAGTTTCAGCAACGAGGCAAGCAGACACGCGCATGGCGCCTGGAGTCGTCAACGCCATGGGGTAATCTGGCACAGAGTTCAGGCTTGTGTCATATTCCGCATGTGATACATGAGCATGTGCACGAGACGCTGCTTCTTGCGTTTGTTGAGCGGTGGCAACATGAGACCAGCTCGTTCCATATGCCATGGGGAGAGATGACCATAACTCTCCATGACGTATTGTTGATCCTTGGGCTCAACATCCATGGAAGAGACTTAGCACCTCCATGGGGTTCTCTGACGGTGACTGATTTGAAGAAGGCGGTGGTGGCTCAGGCAATGGGATTCTTTGGGTTGGCTGCTCAGGATGTGTCATCTGCTACTGTAGTTGCTGAATTCTTCCAAAGGCATTGCAGGGGTCTGAATGACGAGAAGCGTGCTTCTGGGTACTTACTGCACTTGTTGGGCTCTTGCCTATTTCCGGACAAGACCCAACACAGATTGCCGCTCTACTATCAGCTGTTTCTGGAGGATCACTCGTGCAGTAGTGAATATGCATGGGGTGCTGCCGTTCTTGCTCACGTGTACCACAGCTTGGGCGAGTGCACAAGAAAGGAAGCGAGAGTGATGTCCACGTGCTATACTCTGATTCAGGTATTTTTCTAAATTAAAAAAACCCTCAGTTTCACCTTATTGCTGTATCTGTAGTTATTCAATAACAATGATTGCTTAAGTAAATTCTCTTTCAGGCGTGGATATATCAGTATTTCCCTATGTTCAGACCTGCATTGAGTAGACATTGGAACTCTGATGAAGCGGTCGCCTACGCTACTCGATGGGACCTGACCGAGAAACCCAACCCGATGAGAAACTACAGAGTGGAGCTCGATACGATGACTGCGGACATGGTATGTACATATATTTATGTTTATGTTGCTTGGATGTCGTTCGTATTAACAGATAAGTTTTTTTAGGTTGATTTGAGTTCGTACGGTACGATTGACTTCAGCGATCCGAGATTCGCTCCTACTCGCTTCCATGGAGTTATCTCGTGTCTGTGGATAACCGAGCCGTACATGCCAGACCGTGTGGCGAGACAGTTTCGCCGTGTGCAGCAGATTCCACGAGCTCCTATAGAGCCTCTACGGGCTTGGAGAACAGTAAAGATTACCAGCTACAAGGTTGAGTACGACGCTGCTCGATTTGCATGGGATGCGCAAAATGTACATTCCATGACCCTGGATGCGATGGGCCCTCCAATCCAGCAAGGCCATGACTGCAGTGATGATTACATGGAATGGTACATCCCACGTACACATCCATTCGTCAACCCCCCTACCATTGAGGACGCGACACGGGTATGAATTTGACTGTTTTGCTCTTTTGTTTAATGTTTGGTTAATTCTGCGTAATAATTTTTTATTACGCATCAACGTTTCTGTGTTGTGTGCAGGAATTTGATCGGGTGTACAATGAGCTTGAGCAACATCGCAACCATGAGTGTGAAGATGTAGCAAAGTCTGTACGCCGGTCGTTTGAGCATATGTATCCCTTCCTTCCCAATCATTGAGGAAGTGGTTTTAGACTTGTTTCAGGATTAAACTTGTTTCATTTTATGGATGTTATGAGTGTATTTGAATGTTTGTGATGACTTGTTTGGGTTATGAAAATTATGAAAGCTATGACTCTTGAATGAATGTTTTTTATGAGTTGTTTGGATTTAGGGATGTTTGGAATAGAAATGTCGAACTCATTTCATCATAATTCATACATATCATTCATTACATAAATCGATCGTTTCAACCTTCTTCTTTCGTCTTGTCTTCTTTTCGGCCTTGTCTGCTTCGTAATCACACGTCCGAGATATAATCCTTTCATCTACGTAATCACCCGCAGACTAGTCATGATGAAACATCCACCCCGTGTAAATACTAGGCAAGGGCGAAGTTTCTTCCATGCCAATCTACATCAAAGTCAATGCATCATTAGTGCTAACACGAGATAGTATCAACAGATGGGATTGTATTAAAGTACCGCAATAAAATGTTTCTCTTTCTCGACATGGCATATGCATACCGTCTTCAGAATCTCGCCAATTGATGCTTTGTTTGGCTTCCCCCTCATAGGCAGGTATGTCGTGCCTGCACCACCACCGACGGTAACGAACACACATATGAATGCCATTGCCACCAAACATCCCATATCCGGGAGGTCCAACCACGTCTCCGGTGGGGCCGGCCTGTTCGGCGAAGGAAACCATTCAAGCTTCGCCTCCATTGCCTCAAGTGTCATCGTAGACACCCAAAGTGGCACGAGTAGCTCATACTCTTGTCTCAACGTAGCGATCATGGTACGTCGAACAAAAGCCCACTGATCTTGCCCTAAACCCAGACCATGCGCAATTGCTCTGTACCCGCAGTTTCCATCACCCTCTATCTCATACCATCCTCCAAAGTGTGGTCTCATACACTTGGGGAACTGGGTTTGATAGCGCCACGGGTTCTTGATCAATGACGTGGCACCACATGGTAAGGGTAGGCCCTTCTTCGGTGGTCTTCCTTTTTGCTTTTTCGGAGGTGTTCCGTCCATCTGTTGGTCAGTGTGCTCCCATGATGACGGTTGTCTTTTGGTGGCAAAGTTCAGAGCTCCTTGAGGCCGACCCTTATGCCTGACTTTGGCTGGCTCTTGCAGAGTAGTCTGCTCTGGATGTGCTATACTTCTAAGTGTGCAGACTGCTCTTTGTTGAACCTCCACTGGCAATGTGGGGAAGAGGCTTCGGGCAAATTCGTCAAGCAAAGATCTATTCACGTTGCGTGTGCAAACTTCTTCCTGTTCTGTTGTCTTCACTTTTGACAATGTCAGTTGCCTCCAGAACGGATGCAATGAGCTAGGTTCAATTGGGGTCTGGCTCCTCACATTTTGCGCCATGTCATGCAGGCAAGGCAAGCCATCTCTGACCCTCATCTGGCATCTGCATATAGTGCTCCACAATGGAGCTTCTCCTTTCCTGTATTCCTCAATCAAACGAGCTAGTGCAACCGCAGAGACCTTGAAGTGCAGCTTGGAGAAAAGATGTGCCTTCGTTAGCAGCGTATATCTCTTTCCAATGCTCTCATTCAATGCCCCCCTTATCTCACCAATATGACTGCACAACCGTGTATGATATTGATCGAACACAGTGCAAAGGTTGCCATCGTTGCTTGTGAAGAAGCTTTTCAGACTAGAATGGGCCCCTTCAACCCTGTATTACAATCAAGAATCTGAAATCAGTATGTTGCTGTAAAGGTCTAACTAAGTTCAAATAACTAGCTAAATTTAGAAAAATTGTTGATGCACATACCTGTTAGTGGTGGTAGTACCGAGCGTGAACACTGTATCTGTCCATACGGAGACGATTCTTTCCTTGTAGGGGTCCAGCCAGTTTTTTTGTAGGTACTGCAGACATTTTGGAGATTTCTTCCAATCACACTTCAGCTTCCAGAGTTTTTCTTCGTACCGTTGTATGGTCGTTTCCTTGAAGAGTTTTGTAACATCCCAGGCCAAGCTACCCCAGCCACCAAGCCGCCCAGCCACCCAACAGTGTCGGCGCCGGTACTGGTGCCGCCTGGTTGTCCAAGGGCATGCATCCCACACACCCAACCCTTCTCCCATTTAAATGGGTAGGTTGTTGCCCACGGGGATCGAACCCGGGACCTTTAGATACAAGGGCAATGCCTTACCACTTGTATCACCAATTGTGCTGCAGCGCAATTGGTAACAAGCAATGCTTTGGCCGCTTGTTAAAGGGTGAGGTCTCGAGTTCGAGACTCATCAACAATCTCTTGGAGATGGCTGCCTATTAATTAGGTGGAGCTACCAAGGATGGGTTGGGGTGTATGGGCTGCAGCCCTGTGATGGGCCGGCCCAAGTGGTGTGGGTATTACAAAGATGTGATATCCCGTAATTTTTGTAAGGTTATTTTGGGAATTTTGGAATTTTCCCGAGTACCCGTTGTGTACGTCGGATTTAATACAGAGAGTTTGAGACATTCTGTAATGTGCTCTGTATCTGTAATATTTTTCTCAGTGAAATAATATACAGACAACATGCCTTGGATTTTAATTGTCGTTCGCGTACGATAATTTTTATCCCGGTTTAATGTCATGTTCGTTCAAAGCTGAACAGGCGGGAAAAGCCTGTTACGGCGACCGCCGTACAGTCGCGGCGACCGCCGTACAGTCGCGGCGACTGCCGTACAGTCGCGGCGACCGCCGTACAGTCGCGGCGACCGCCGTAAAGCCACGGCGCCCGCCGTCCCAATGCTCGAGGAGGCAAGGCAGCTGGTGTGCCAGACCGCGGCGACCGTCGTAAATTACGGCGCCCGCCGTAATTGCCACCTTCGTTGTCCGGCAGTCCTTGCCCGTTGGTCACCGGCGCGATTTCTGGCGAGCGCCGAACTAGCTGTAGGCCCATTGTTTTGGAGCTCCATATGCTTTGGCTATAAAAGGAGGTGTTGGGGGAGAGTTTTGAGCCATCCCAAACACCGAACCTCTGCCAAATTTGCCTCTCGCCGGAGTTTGTGCCTTCGCCGGAAATTCTGAAGCTTTCGTCGGTGTTGTTTGGTGGTGTTTCCAAAAGCCCTTTAGAAGCCTTTTGGTTGCCTTTGGAGGTCAGAACCCAAGCAAGGCAAAAAGGGGTCGAAACGCGCATCGTTTTGGTGAGATTTCTCTCGTCTCTGTCGTCCGTGTTCTTCACGGCGACCGCCGCCAAGAACAGCGACCGCCGCAAGTGCCCAGAATGCCTTTGTGGCTTTGGCTTGGTTGGTTGTCGTCGTGGCATCTTTCCTTGCGTGTTCTTTCGCCGTGTTTAGATTCGTACTGTTGTGCTGTCGGAGCTATACCCGTGTCGAGCCCGGAATCCAGTTGTCGTCATTAGACTGTTCTGCGGATTAAGGCAAGTGGCGGTTCGCTCTTGCTCATTTGTTCCATATTTACATTAATTATCAGTAGTTTATCTGAGTAATTAATTTGGAATGAATACTCTGTTTGTCTGGAAACGGTTTTGATAAACTGTTTTGAAAATCATATAATAGGTTGTATATCTGTTAGAACAACGCTATTATCTGTGATCGCCTTTCGGGCCTTTATGTGGGTTTATCCTGTAACTGTTATTGTGCTGTAACTGTTTAGTTAGCACTGTTTATTAGGAACGTTACTCGGACTCTGTCCAGTCGTTTCTTTATAATCTGGTATCGGGGTGGCTCGTCTCCATCTGGTACTATTCTAAGATCATGATCGGTCTCTTTCACAAGTGTGTAGAGACAGGACACTTAGCTGGTGTCACAAACCTTTCGGTGTACGTCACTCTCGACGAAACGTATACTAAGATGTGTCGTCCCATTGGTGGGGTACACATGTAAAAGTCTATAATGTGGTGTGTGTTTTTGAAACATAATCAGATAAGTGCTACCTTGACGCACATAATTAATGAACGCTCAGCGAGTAGGGCAGCTAGGTGATAGTGCCGCTAGGAAGACTCGTATTGACTTGAATGTAGTACGTCTTCTTTCCGATCTGGATTCGCTGAAAGGCGGTGAGGTTGGTCGTTGACTGAAGCATCTCAGTCAGTTTTAAATCATTGTTGTATGATTCTGTAACTTTCCAGAATTGTCATACTTCCTTAAAGACTCATTTCCGTTGGAGTCTTCTTTCGAGTCGATTTCTGTGAAGATTCAGTCTTCCAGAATCTTCTCTTGTGCATACCTCTTGTTTATTCCAGAAGGAGTATGGTGGTTGACAAGCGTACTCGATTATTATTCGAGGGACGGGGAGTCTAACCTAATACAACTGCTTCGAACCATTCTGCTTTGTACCCTTGCTAGTCTATTCATTTAGACTAACCAACCAATATTTTCCCTTGCATGGTTGGCTGGTGTCATCCGTTCGATTTGGCACATCAGATCGAAAGTAGCTCAGAAGATTAGAAGGACTATGGAGTCGGCGGTGGTTTTTGAACGTTTTAATTATTTCTTTAATCAGGTTGAGATCTTTTGGACAATGACTTTGGTTGTAAGGTGTTTTATGAGACTTCCGCTGTATTTGGTTTAAACTCTGTGTTGACCTATTCGGGATTGGGTTATAATCCCGTAACTCTTGTTTCCTTGACAATGTTATGTTTTGGATTGAATGCTTTGATCATTATGTATCATTAGTATTTCATGATTGTATTTAACCGGTAAAGCCTTGGGTGATCTCGGTAAGGAACACTGAGGTCACTGGCGGTAATACCTTTCCAAAAGGGTTAAGTTTTGGGGGTGTTACAAGTTTCATGCAGTCGTTGGAAAACGTTGTGCCCCTAAACTTGTCCATGGCCTTCTTCCCAAAGTCTTCAATATTTTTCCTCACATGCCGCCTACATAGGAGGAATTTTGCTTCTGGAAACTGCTTCTCTAAGGCGTTCATCAACGCCTTCTCCCGATCAGTGACCAAACATGTGGGTGCCCGTTGCACCTTGCCAAACATCTTTGCAAGTTGCTCTATGGCCCACTTGTAACTGTCTTCGTCCTCCTTCTCCAAAAATGCCCCGGCAATATTATAGTTTTTCCAAACAGATGTGATGTCGACAATTTCAAGGAAGGGCAAATTGTAGCTGCACACATAATCATATATATAATATGATGGCACCCTAACCTTGACATGAACAAATGAAGAGTATAATAGATATGTATGTTACTAACCAGTTAGTTGCATATGTAGAGTCCAGCAGCACAATGTACGGAAATGCTTTCAGCAACGACAACTGATCCTGGCTTGCGAAGAATATATCTGTTATCTTGTTGGTCTCCTTGTTGAATCTGTACTCCATGAAGTATCCCTTCTCATTGCACTCATAGAAGAACTGTTGCACAACTGTTCTCCCTTCCATGCCCTTCTTTCGTATCTCGTGCATGATATTGTAGACTTGCTTCATCTTGGTCAAATTTCCAGGAGACGAATGGATTGTAGTATGAATCTTTTGTGGCTTGCAATGGTTGACCGTCATCACCTTAATAATTTCCTTCTCTTCAGCGGTTGGTCGCCCAGCTAATGCACTACTATACAATGAATCTGCTATGACATGATTGTGAGTTTCATGTTGTACAATGATCCTCCACAATCCATTCGGCCCTTCTTTCAGCCTCAACATGAAGGGACACCCACACTTCTTTGACCTTGTGATGTCTCTCACTTGGTCAGCTCCTTTAGGCACGATTTGTCCATGCCTATCACACGGTAACCAAGTCCCCCCAAGGGCTTTTGGGGTGGAGGGTTTATTCCTCCACTTTTTGATGCAGAAGTGTTTACACATAGCCATATCCCGCGCCCACAAAAAAGCTTCTTCTCTAGACTCCCAGATTTTATCAGTTGTAAAGAAGCTTGAATAATCGGCAGAGACGTAAACATCCTCCTCCGGTGGTACACTAAACTGAGGTTGTGTGTGTAGGGATGGAAATCAAAACTATGGGGTAGCATAAGATGAAGATGCTTCTGGAGGAAACGGTATCTCAAGATCATAAGATGGTATATCAATATATGGTTGAGGCGTGTTCCAAACCTACACCTTTTGCGGCGTTTCCCAAACCGGAAATGTCTTCTGTGGAGTGCTCCAGTCATTGAGGGAGATATTATTTAACCCCTCGTACAAACCATAGTTCGTCTGCATACACATTAAATCATCTCATCAAATAGTGCACAAACCCTAAACCTAAATCTATATTTTTCTGTAAAATGGAACGGTTTGTGATAAACCGTGCCATTTTACAGATTAAACCCACAACCAGTATTAGCTCCATACGTTACGTATGGCACTAATGCACACGTTACGTGTCAAAGCGTTCCACGCGTTACGTGATAACCATCTTTCCACGTAACGTGTGGAACTGTTCTTCAATGTAACAGCGATTTCGCTACCCTAAGCCCTAAACAACAACGTTTGCACAATCTTTGTTTCTATCTCCTAAACAAAATCAGATCTTTAACTTTAAACAACAAATAAGAGCCTACACTAAACCCTAAAAATTAAATATTAAAAGCTCCTAAACCCTAAACCCTAAATCATCAAACTCAAAACTTAAAACAACAAGTTCATAACAAGAAAAAAGAGAACTTTATGGTTAAAGAATAGAAATTACCTCATTCCAAAGTGGGATATCTTCTCCATTGTTGCACCAATACTCATTGTTGTTGGTATTGTCCATTTCTTTTTCAAAAATTTAGAGTGTAAAACAATTTTTTGTATGTGTTTGAAATGGGTTTAGGCTCGAAGTTGATCGTTATATTGAAGAAGAAGCTGAGGCCATTAATACCGTTAGGTGGGGACAAGACAGTTAATTCAATGCGTTTCGTCACAGACAGGTCCACACGTAATGCGGCATACCTCTCTCCACGTTACGTCTGTGTTACATGGAGACGTAATGTGGGACACTCTTCCTCACATAACGTCTGGTTCGAGGGTTTGTAGGGTAGGGTTAGGGTTTAGGTTAGAAGGGGGTTTAAGTTTAGGGTTTAGGGTTTGGTGGATTTGTTAGGTTGACTTTAGGGTTTAGGGTTAGGGTTAGGGTTTAGGGTTTAGGATTAGGGTTTAGGTTTAGGGTTGTTCAAAATTGTCATTCAATGCTAGTTGTTGAGGGTTGTTCAAAAGTTTTTAATGATAGTGGTTGAGGTCATTAATGCTAGTGGTTGAGGTCATTATATACTACAGTTGTATACAGCTGTATATTAGCTGTCAAACACATTCATTTTCACTATATAAGAGGCATTAGGGTTGTTTGTTCACTATAACAAGTCCAACACAAGCGGGTTTTGAAGATTCATTTGTGGGTAAGCTTCTTCTTCCAGTTTCTTTCGATTTAAGAGGCATTAGGGTTGTTTGTTCACTACAACAAGTCCAACACAAGCGGGGCTTGAAGATTCATTTGTGGGTAAGCTTCTTCTTCCAGTTTCTTTCGATTTAGTAACCCTAATTGGCCTTTTCATATTAATGGATTTGTAGGAAATCAAGCACTATAACAAATAATGGCATCTTCATCTGAATCATCAACAAACCCAAATAGGCACCATCAACAAATAAGTGCTCCACAATGCGAGTGTAATTTGAAAACAATTGTCCGTACTTGGGATTTGCAGTGGAACTACGGAAGGAGGTATTGGGGATGCCCAAGACTGGGGTGTTTATACAGGAAGTATATTGATTCTACGTACGAGGACAGGGCACACGCGGTTATTCGACAACAATGGCGGGAAAAACAAGATCTTGTTAAAGAGAATCAAGATCTTGTTAAGCAAAATCAAGATCTTGTTAAGCAGAATCAAGAACTTTTACAAGATACGGATAAGATGCGTAGGTATAACCTCAATCTATATAATGATGTATATCGTATACTGCCTTGATGTCGTATCTTTTGTGTAATGTTGTTTACGTACTATCAACCTTTGTAGGGAGCAAGCACTTTTATCAAAGCAGAGACATGATAGGAAGCGAACTTTTACCAGAGAATATCCTAATTTCTTCAAACGCAACTAGACGATGTCATTTATTTTGTGTTAGGGTTTCTTAGTTTATGAAGAACATGTATTATTTCTTTTATTGTGAGCTAAATATGGTTGTAGTCATCCAGCGTAATGAACAATTCTATTTCGTCTTCTATGTTGATTATTTTGGGGTATTTCTTTTATTAATTCTAGATAATCAAATAAATACTAAAATACCATACGTTACGTGTAAAATAATCAATAATTCAACATTGAACATTGAACAACAAATAAATACTAAAATACCACACAATAATATGATACAACATTCATACACAACATTATAATATATGTAAAATAATCAATAATTCAACATTGAACAACAAATAAATACTACAAATATACAATAATCATTATTTTAACATTGAACCACAAATAAATACACATATACACATAACACAACATTATAATACCCTAAAATACCATACGTTATGTGTGATATATACCCACACGTAACGTGTGGTAGAGCGCAGCCCGTAACGCATGAGACGCTGAAATGGTCGGCTTCCAGACGTTACGTGGTGAGACACTCCACGCGTAACGTCTGGGCCCTATGCGCTGAAAGACAAAAATGCCTATGCGCCGAAAAGTAATCGTGATTTGGAGAGATGACTATAACTCTCCAGGATGTCTACATGATTTTTGGCCTCAACATTGATGGGGATGGAATGAGACTTCCTCTTCAAGATCGTATCAAAGGCAAAAATGAATTGTTCAATGAACAAGTGCAGAGGGAAATGGAGTTCTTTGCCTTGACACCCCAAATGGCAGAACATGGACTCACTGGAGATAACCTGAGAAATCATTTCTTGACCACAGATTTGGATGAAGAGACTATCGCTTCGGGTTATCTACTCTACCTGATGGGCCCGACCCTTCTTCCCGACAAGTCCCAATACTTATTGCCCATGACTAATCTGACCTACGTGAGTGACGTTCATGCTACTCGCGATCTTTCTTGGGGTTCCGGCATGTTAGCATTCATGTATCGTTCACGCCATGAATGTCGTCAGATGTCGACCTGCTACACATTGTTGCTGGTAGAATTGTGTTGTATATTGTTTTTATATTATTTAATTAAATTTATGGTATAGGTTGATATGTTTGTAAAAACATATTTACGTAGAGGCTTGGATCTATCTGTACTTCCATAGCTTTCGTCTTCCACAGATCCCCTGCTTCGACAATAATGTGTCACATGCAAGGCGATGAAACCATGTGCATAGCCGTAGTAGACAAAGAAGAAACTATAGGGATGAGCTAGATTTAATGCAACCTTGGCAAGTAAATATTATATTATGGGGTTTATGTCTCATATTAAAGTATTACAATTGTGTGAAGATACTTATGGCTATGTTGATTGCATCCAATTTTTAATAGGTTGACTGGCAACCCTATGGATATGTCGATTACAGTATGCCGGAGTTAGCTCTTGCCTTTTTTCATAGGGTCAGCTCATTTATGAGAATCACAGAGCCATATGTGCCTGCTCGCGTAGCAAGGCAGTTTGGACGTGAACAACAGATTCCCCAACTGGTTATACAGCCCATCAAAGCTGCTAGACATCCCAACATCATGAGTTACATAGTACAGTATGACCCTGCTTCAGACTGGAGTTGGGATGCAAGAAGTGAGCACTCCATCTGGATCGAACATATGAGCCCTCCTGCAAACAATGGATATGAGTGAAGTGCCGGCTACATGGAATGGTACATACCTCGTACACACCTATGTGTCAGGCCTCAGGATGCAGGCATCAAAGATCCTGTCCATGTGAAAATATGTGTTGTATGTTTGTTTTTGATTTACATATACAATTCAAGCTTTACCTTACTTAATTTTTACGTATTTCGGTAATGCATTAAACAAGCTTTGCATCATCTCAATCCATTCCATGATGCGGAGGAAGAACAATTCTACAACATGCGCGAGGTTGTCCGACATTGCATTCAAGACTTTAGACCCTTTGCACACGGCAATGATGATAAGGACGACGAATATTAAGATGCATAGGATGCCTCACTTAGTTTGGACGTATTTGCTTCTTTGATGTTTTCATTGGTTACTTTGTTGATAATTGTGAATGCTTTTAAGTTTGTTGATAGTTTGTTGAGAGTTTGAATTAAACCTTTGTATGTTCTCTTGTTTGGTATTTTGATGTCTTAACAAATCTTCAATGAAACTCCAAAAATACCTAGGGGTCGAAAAAATATTTATATTGTCCTAAAATAAAAGCTAGAGAGAGTGGAAAAAAGAGGCAGAAGAGAATTACAGAAGTTAAATCCTATATTGTCCTAAAACAAATCCTCTAATCTTTAAGCTAGAGAGAGTGGCAAAGAGAGGCTTCTTTAATTCTGCACGGTTTGTGACAAATCGTGCAGAATTACATAGGCTTGGTCCGTTACAGACGGACAGGCTTGGTCCGTGACGGATGAGACATGGGGTTATAGACGGAACACTTTAGCTTCTGTAAAGTGGCACGGTTTGTGACAAACCGTGTCACTGTACATAAGCTAAATCCTTGCCCAAACGCGCTGAAATTTGGAGGGGTTATAATTGGCATCATGATCTTTAATCTGGCGTTGGAATCACTCAATTTGAGGTAACGTAGAAAACATTATACTTCTCCAAATATGGGACAAAAAACAGAGATCTGTTGCGCGCCATGGCGAGTACGATAGCATTTAAGTCAGCTTACAATACATTACAATCATTTATCACAATAGCATTACAATATGCGAGTATAATAGTATTTAAGTCGGCTTGCGACCTCGTCTCTTTCTTCTGGAAGAAGGTTCGAACGCCATCAGTTGAGGAACAAATGAATCATACAGACAAGTAGCAGAGGCATCATGTGCATGCTCCCACATGATAAATACTAGAGGCAATGGTGACGCATCTGATAGGGCCATCTACAAAAGAATGGAGAACTCAATCGTCTCCAAAACGAATGCAACGCTGAAGGCTTAATAGGGATTGAACTCGTCACATTTCTAGCGATGTTATGCATACGCGACAATCCATCTCTCACCCTCATATGGAATCTGCAGATATTGTCACAAAATGGATTTCCCCCTTTTTTGTATTCCTCCATCAAGCGGTCAAGTGCAACCTTACATACTTTATACTTCAACCGCTTGAAAAAATCAGCTCTTGTCACAAGAGTCATCATGTTTTGTACATTCTCGTTGTAGGTCCCCTTGATGTCCTTCACTTGGTTACCCATCTTTGAATGATATTGATCGAATATCGTGTCTAGACTACCATGTCACCCATGTGGAGTAGTCAAGAAGTCTTTCAAACTAGAGTGTGCTCCTTCAATCCTATAGTTAGTACAAAATGCAATGAAAATTTAGCAAATGTAGTGAATACAAAATGCAGTGAAAACAATGCACTAATTTGTCGTGGAAGTTCCAAGCGTGAAAACAATATCTGTCCAAGCTGACATGAGTCTTTCCCTATAAGGGATCAGCCAACTGTTTCTTACATATTGAGTCAGACGTGGACAAACCCTCCATTCCGACTCAATTCTACACAACTCCCTCTCGTACTCGGGTACAATTGTTTGCTTGAATAAATTATAGTATGTATTTACAAACGTTGTACCCAAGCTTTTATCCTTTATCTCCTTCTTAGCATGGTCCTCTATGTTCTTCTTCACATGGCGCCTATAGAGGATAGACTTTGCACTTGGAAAGAGTCTATCTAACGGATTCATCAAAGCCTTTTCACGATCTGTCACTAGTAGAGTTGTCAATCGGGTCGGTCAGGTCGGGTTCGAATTCGGTCATTTCGGGTTCAGGTTAGTACAAGTTCGGTCATTTCAGGTTACATGTCAAGTCGGTCGGGTCATTACAAGTTAGCGGGCGGTTCGGGTTAACCACCAGGTCCTTTAACATCAAGCTTTCTGTTAACTTTTTATTCAATTTTTTTTAGCTTTTTACATTTTTTTATTAATGTAATTACGTGTCATATAGAACTAAACCAACAACATCCAACCATAATTTCCAATTAACCAACATCATATATCAATTACATTAAATAATTAAATCAACCCATGTCCTTAAATAACAGAGCCTCTTCACACCCGACTTTGAGACAAGGAGAATTTATAAGTGCACTAAATCTAAATTACATTAAATAATTAAATCTTCCAAAATTCTGAAATGAAAGTGTGGTACTTAGTTGGCATCCTTCCAGATAAAAGCTGAAAGGAAGAAAGAAGAGAGAACCTTCACTTTAAACCACACACAAAAACCCACAGAAACAGAATGTACATGTAAATCAAGCTAGATACAACCCATCTCCCTAACAAGAAAATTAATATATTACCAGAATGCTTAACAAGTACAATAACTCTAACTCAGTCCGATGATAACAAGGAAATTTATATTACCAAAATGCTTAACAAGTACCTATCTCCCTAACAAGGAAATTTATGTCAGTGTGGTTTATTAACATTTTGTTGGTCCTATTCCGAGTCGTTTCTTGTGTCGCGGTTCTAGTTTTAGTCCTAGTATATGTCACAGAAATGGCTCACTTGTATTTGATTTTGCTGGTTTCCAGTTATATATGAAACTCAGCCGATACATTTTAGTTTAAGATTTTCTTTGCTTATGGTCAAAATATCGGAAACAACATTTCAGATTATCTCTGTTTATTTTCATTCACAACCCACAAATGAAGTTATAAAGTCTCTTATCAGTTTACATGTTTGTTCTAATGTACTCTCTTTTGATAAAAAAAAGGCTAAAAAGACAAAATGAGCTTTTCAAAAACTATATGCATCAGGTAGAAGTATTAGAGGACAAATGTGTGCTCTAATGTACTAAAAAGATAAGCAAGTTTGTCTTCTCAGAAAATTAGACTTTATAGGAGTCATAGGAATTGCACTTATAGTAAGATTTTCTTATGGGGTTTTTGGTTGATGGAGTTTCTAATTTCCCATAGTTAATATAAAATATAACAATGTAGTGCTTAGGAAATTATTTCTAGGAATTTAATTAATCCCCATGTTTATCCAAGGGTGACAAACTGAATATATCAATACATGGAAACATGCGGTAACTTGAACATCATCTGAGAAACTTACTGATGGACCAAAGAGTGCTCAAGTAAACGGTATCTACTTGTGTAGTGTGTTAACTAATAGTTGTATTAAGTGGTATATATTAGCTCACATTCATGATCTCTCTCCTTAATCGGAGTGTGATTCTTTTACTAAGATTGAATTCAGTGACTGGAGACGTTTATCTCTTCTAACAGTGACATGGAATGTTACTTGTACCTATTCCCAGTTCCTGTCCCAAAAGACTCCTACATGTTGTGTGTTCCTCTCTTCATTCTACAACGACACGTTAGTCCCCTGTCTAACGTGGTAAAGACAGACCAACCAAACATATCAATTACCATTATACTTCCAATCCCATTCAAAAGAGGGGATAATTACTTTAGGCACAAGGATGATGCATGAGAGAAAGAGCATGCACCTGCACAGACAAATATACTTCAAGTCGAGGTCGTGATCAGAGGATTTGTGTGCGGTTGGTCGCTGAGGATGAGGTGCAGCAGCGGCGGCGGGTCTGGTTATGGGTGGTGCTGGTATAGAGGCTCACGAAAAGAGAGTAGGCGGCTCGGGGTGGTGTGGTCGCCTGTGGTGAGGATGAGGGAGAGGCTATGCGGTGGGTCGTGCCATGGACAAATCTGAGCGTGGGCGGAGTGGGTCACGCAAAGAGAGGAGATGCGGGCTTGGTGGGGTTCGCGAGCGGTAGTTCTAGTAGGTGGTGGTGTGGTCGCCGAAGGTGAGGGTTCGGGTTTGGTGGTAGATTGGGATGCGAGTGGTTGAGAGGGAGGGAGATCGGAAATGGACCCGAGAATTAGGGTTTTTTTACTTCAATCTACTAATTTTGAGATAAAGGCGGAAAGGCCCAATACCGAAAATATTATACCCGGGAATTGGTAGAATTTCCCCCATGATGCCACCCAGTCACGACACTCCTCGTGTCATTTGAGTTATTTTGGCATTGTGACCCTCACATGTCAATTTCGAGATATTCTGAAATACTTTCTATTTTTAGTATTTTTTTGTATTTAATAGTTTTCTTTCTTAGCAGTTTTCATTCTTAGAATATTTCTAAGTTTGTGATTATTGTAGGAATTTTCCTGCGTTGTTCTCTCCTAGTTTTCATACAAAAATTACTTCTTTCTAGTCTCTGCAATTGCTCTTCTTCTACAATCAAAACTTGTGTCAATTTAAAACACAAAAAAAAAATCGGCTTCTACAAAAACAAAATAAAATAAAATCAGCCACCGAATTAGAAAAACAAAAGCCTCAGGCGATCTCGGCGAAGCCGATTCACTAATGACACAAGTCCATTAAGCTTACCTCCCCGTATTCTTTCTCTGTGGATTCTAGGATTTGCATGCTGGAATACTTCTTGCGTAGTCACTATTTTTTGGCTTCTGAATTGTGAGGTTTGTGTGGTTTTTGTGTTGTTTAGTCCACGCTGAATCAGCCTAGCCACTCCGCCCTCACGGCTTTGACCAGATTAGTGCCCTACGTGAGATATTGTGGGTTTGATTGGATCTATTTTATCCTTTGTTTTCGTTACCTTTTGTGTTTGTTTCTGCTCTTTTTGCGTTTGTCATGGTGTCTTTAGGGACAGAATTGGATGACGTTTTCGCCCCTCGCCAGGCCGGTGACGATGCTCAAGCTCGGGAGATGGAGGAAATCCGTTCAACGCTCGAAGAATTCCGAAGGGAACTTGCCACCTATAAAGCCGCCTCTGTTGCCGCAACCGCGATCGCGGCTCACACAACTACGACCGCGGGACACAACACCGCGACCGCGGCCAAGCAAACCGCGCCCGTGGTTCCTTCTGTTCCAGCCGATACCGCTGCGGTTGATCCCCTGTTGGCACCCGCGATCACTACCGATACCATGCGGCGCCTAGACAAGGTCTTAAGTAGAGTTGGTCTAGTGGTTGAAGCTATAATTAGCTTTCAAAAGGTCTTAAGTTCAAATCTCAATAACTCTACTTTTTATATTTAATATGTAGGCCCCATTTCTCTTTTAGTTCATTTTCTTTATTATGCTAGTTTTTTTATATTCGTTAAGCCCTTTTTATTTCTTTTTTGGCAAAATAAAAAACTCATTTTTTTTCATTTCCATCTTATATAATGTATATAACATTTTTTCTTTAATATGTGGCTTATTTCTCTGGTTTCTCAATTTTATTTTATTTGATATGTGAGTCAATTCCTTTTCAATTTGGATTTGGTTTTAATTTCAATTTCTTCTTTATATTCTTTGTGAGGTTTATTTTTCATTTTGAATATAAATAATATTTTTATTTGAATGTTGTTAATTAATATTTTTTCTTATATTAATTGTTTATCATAAAATCCCATTCTTCTAAGCAGATCAAACTTTTAATTTGGACATAAAAAGTGGTTTGATTCTATCTTTATTTACTTTATATAATTATCAAACATCATACTTTCTTATTATTTTTTATTTCTTTCTTGAATTTTAAATAAAAAATTATTCAAACGTTACTTTTATATTTATGAGGGCCTTAATTTTTATTTTGCCCTAGGGCCCACCAAATGTTTGGACCGGCACTGAGCAGGAGGACCATGGCTTCAACAGATACCGACCCCTGCGCTCGCCAGTGGATGACTACACCTACGACTCCGCCGAGCACGAGTCCCCTGCCACAGACTTGGGTCTCTACCCATACGTCAACACCACTGACCGACGTCAGCGTTTCACGACCATGCAGCGAGACGAGGCACGCCTGGATGCCATTGAGCGCTGACGAGATGTAGCTCGCGGCCACAACAGCGACTGAGCACCCTAGACGGCGCCAACGCGCCCTACGATCAGCCGTGATCCCGACACTGTTCCCCGTACTGCACCGTGACCCAGGTATGTGACTCCTAATGATTTTACTGAATATGATGAGGAGGGTTTTGAGGTTACAGGTGTCCCCAATCCGGGCAACTTTCATCCACCTTTGGGCGATCCAATAGAGAGCCAGCTCTACCCGCAGGATTACATCCCGCCCCGGATCCCGACGCCACCATGGCGAGCCGTGCGTCAGCCCCACGCTCATGATCATGACCATCGTCGCCAGCGCCGCCCTCGCCCCGTTCCGGATAACTTTGATGATTATGATGACGAGCTGTACGAGCCTTACCCTGAATCGGATCCAACAGCTCGGCGTTTCCCTGTACGCCGACACGTGCCAAATCCCTATGCCAGTCATCGCGAGATCAAGGTAACTATCGAGCATTTTCATGGTGATTATGATCCTGTTGTGTTTTTAGATTGGTTGCAGGCTACAGAGCACGCACTGCGACACTGTTAATACGAGGAGTTCGAGAAGGTCGATGTTGCCACTCTACAGTTTCATGGCCAAGCCCGATGTTGGTGGCATCACTTCTGTACTGACAGGGAACGACGCGGCCTTGAGCAAATTGATCAGTGGCACCAATTGGCGTTAATTATGCGCCGTAAATATGTTCCAGATGACTTCTAGAACCACATGAGGATGAAGATAGTGCTCGCTCTCCAGGGCAACCAGACGCCACTCGAGTTCTTCGCCAAACTAGAGGATCTGTATTACAAGGCGGGCATGAGCATCGGCCCTACTACTATGCGGACTAGGTTTTTGAGTGGGTTGAATCCCAACATCCGAGGCCAGCTAGAGATCCTACCTATACGGGACCTGAACCAGCTCACTCATACGGCGATGCTGATCCACCAGCAGAATCTACGCCGGCGACAGACCCCCTGGTCCCAGACCCAGTCTCGCAGGTATGACACTAACCCCGCACCATCCATTTCTATTGATGTGTCCTCCCTAGTGCACCCCAGATAGAGCTAGTCCCCAGCCCGTGGCCATGAGGTCTCACGCACCAGTGCAACCCCTAACCCGATTCGGGAGGCCCCACGCAACACTGATAGGATGCGCAACCACGCATGCTATCGTTGTGGCAGTCGTGGACACATACAGCACGACTGTCCCAACCCGAAGAAGATTCTTTTCACCCAGGCCGCAGGATATGAGTCCTTTGATGACGAGCCAGACGAGGAGAAAGCTCCCGTGCATCAGGAATACGCTCCTTATGACGATGGGTACACCTGTCACCCCCATGATTTATCTACAGGTACCCCACTGAGCCTTTTCTCGCAGCGTGCACTCAATGTGCAAGGGGTGCACTTGTTGGACAAGCGAGAGACCCTCTTCCATACAAAATGTCTGGTCCAAGAAGCCTCCCTCAACGTGATAATAGATAGTGGGTCGTGCTGTAACATTGTGAGTGAGAAGGTTATCCAACACCTTCAATTACCGACGGAGCCACACCCTCAGCCCTATGGTCTTCAGTGGCTTTTTGAAGGTAAGGGTGATGCGGTACACATGCAATGCCGCATCCCTTTTCAAATTAGTCAATACCATGATACTGTTTTATGTGATGTTGTGTCTATGGATGATACTCATCTTTTACTTGGTAGACTTTGGCAGTATGACAGGCAGACAATCCATGACGGGTTCCTCAACACTTACGGCTTTATGCATGGCGGTAGGCGAGTCACTCTTCACCATATGACGCCAACGGAGATCTTCCGTGACCACGACGAGAGAAAACTCGTGAAGACTGAAGCAGCGCAGAATGTCGATCCAACCGCAACCGCGACTCACACAACCGCGACTGCGGCTCACACAACCGTGACCGCAGGCCACAAAACCGCGACCGCGGTTTCTTTACTGTCAGCCTCCGCTCCTGCGACTTCACCCAGAATGCAGCGGCAACCCCTTGAAACCACCTCCAGCGCCCCTTTGCCCACACTCCAGGACCGAGTCGAGCGTCGCTTATTGCTGACTCACTCACGGGCGTTTCTTCCACCTTCTAAGGGACGTTCTCCTATTACTACTTCTGCGTGTCGTTCTTTATTGAATGATCCCTATGACTTCCCCCTTCTGTGCCCTATCTCTTGCAGGAATTTGCTGATGTACCTCCTGATGACCTACCAGCAACTCCAACCGTTGCATAGACAATGGACCTGCCCACGGATTCGACGAAGATGCGATGCGGGACATACCGGGTTGGACCTGAGAGGAGCACTACACCACTGGACAACAACACGAGGATGACCGCGCAACAACTGGACATGTACCGGCGTTGCTTCATTTTCGAACCCGCCGGCTTGCGGCACAACGTTCCCCCGGACGACGACTTTGGCAAAACGGGGATGTTTCACGGCCAAGTGGGGGAGAGTGATGCGACCCCGGTCACCACATTCCTCGGCACTCCTCGTGCCATTTGAGTTATTTTGGCATTGTGACCCTCACATGCCAATTTCGAGACATTCTGAGACACTTTCTATTTTTAGTATTTTTTCGTATTTAACAGTTTCCCTTCTTAGCAGTTTCCATTCTTAGAATATATCTAAGTTTGGAAAGTTATCATTTTTAGTATTTACTATATTTAGATGTTGCCGTTTTTAGCAAGTTGCTATTTTCGGATGTCGGGCCTCTCTTGTGCCAAGAGGGCCGATCCACTTATGTTTTTAGGCCCATTGGGCAAGAACCTTGTTTTGGCTGCTATATAAGCCAGCCTAAACCTAATTAATAAACAAGTTGAATTGAGAGTTAAAGCCTAGCGTTGCCGTTGAGCCAAGCTCTCGCCCCTAGGCCTAGCTCCTTCAACCGAGCCATCACCAAACCGCCCTAACCGGCCACCCTAACCCATGAGCGAACCCACCTAACCCAGCACTACTGCATACGAGTCCCTTCACCCAAACGTGGCTCTCAGCCCGAGCCGAGATCCTCTCGTTCGAACCCCATCCCGACTCGCAAACGCAGCCACTGTCGCGATTTCCGCGACCGCGGCTACAATTTCCGCGACCGCGGTTTCCCCTGCGACAGCTCTAGTTTTTCCGCGATGACCTGATCTTCAATGAGCAAGAGAGTTTTGCCGCCTTTCTACCTAGATCCGCTTTGACTCGTGTTTTGGGAGACTGGAACACATCACCCGCCCAACCCAATTTTTAAATAAACATAAAATGTTGATGTTAATTTTTGCAACCCGGAGGGTCAACTGATCCGAGCCCGAAAATATTCGAGTGTAACGGGTTCGGGTTAAATCGGGTTTAATTATTCGGGTTTCAACTTGAAAATTTTGGTCGATTTCGGTCGGTATTTCGGGTTCGGTCAAATTTTGATAACTCTAGTCACTAGGCATGTAGGTGTTACTTGATACTTTTTACATATTTCAAAAAGTTATTGTGCGGCCCACACGTAGTTGTCTTCTTGCTCATGCTGTAGAAACGCCCCCGCCACATTGTAGTTCTTCCATGTAGACGTGACTCCTATAATTTCGAGAAAAGGCAAGTCATACCTGCACAAGTAGATGTGTCATTGAATAATGAATAAACATATCAACAAGTATATATAGCATGTAGATGTGTTATACTAACATGTTTGTGCTGTATGTGGTGTCTAACAAAAGGACGTACGGAAATGCCTTTAGGAGTTTCATGGAGTCTGGACTGGCAAAGAAAATATCGGCGATCTTATTCGTCGTTGGATCCAACCTGATGTGACCATGGGTCACCTAAAAGACATGTCAAGGCCGGTGCAATGAAGAGAAAGATGTTTGAATTGTGTTTTTGTTGGTTTTGTTATTTCCTTATTCGTTAATTAACTAGGTAGTTTACTAGTTAGTTGTTGTTAAGTTAGTGCTCTAAGTTAGTGGCATTAGTGCTCTAAGTTAGTGGCTAGTTAGTGGAGTTATTTTAGTATTTTCTTTTAATTCATTTGGCATCTATATATAAGATGGCCGTGCATTGTATTTAGATTAGACTTGAATGGAGATATAAACCAAGTGTTTAGTGCATTTCAAGCCTCTTGGACGATGGTTTCCGAGGTGGTACCTATCCTCGAATCCTTAGTCTTGTTTCGGTGTGTCGTATCCGAAAACACCCTTTGGTGTGTCATATCCGAAGGTGGTTGGGTGATCATGGTGTGTCGTATCCATGAGTGTTCAACCTTGTCTCAAGGTTCTTGGTGAGTCGCATCCAAGGTTCGAGAGATACTTATCCCAAACTTTTCATGAACCTCTTCATGAGAGTTATATCCATTTCCCGTTTTGAGTCAAATCTCCATCAAACTAGTGTTTAGAGTCACAATCAAACACATCAAATGTCCTATCTAAGAGAGCTTAGCCAAGAAATTGCAAAACCAAAGTCTTGGCGCCCTTCGTCTTGTACTGTACGGATCTTGGCATGTGCTCACGCACAACATTTTGGTATCAGAGCCATTCAAGGCGAAGGGGACGTTCGTGGTTCTTCAAGGAGGAGCAAAAAGGAAGAACAACAAGGGCCAAGTCATGGAGGGAGAGGCCGGACATGAAGGAGGAGGATCTGGCCTTCAGGAACCCTCTGCAATGCCTCCGTAAAATCGTCACAACTTCTAATTCCCAGTGCCATGCATTCTCAAATTTTGAGGAACGAAACTAGACTTCGATATCTAACTCTGGGCGTTGGAATCATCCAATTCCGAGTCCAGACGAGAGAGAACGAGTCAGTTGAAGTCAGGCTGGAATTCTGGAAGTTGTTGTTGATTCCTTGGAGGTTAGAAGGAGATGGCAGCCTTCACCTTCCTTGCGTTTGGCTGGTTTGTTTAGGTAGCATTGAGTCGGTTTTTGGGCTGCAAAAATTGAAGGAAAACCGTGAGGTAGAAGGAGAATCTGAGGTTGTTGCCAAATCCTATAAGTTAGGGAGATCCTAACCAAGTTGTTACATGCTGATTTGCTGGTATTGCTCACGTCTCCTTGAAGCAATTGGTTGCTGCAATCAGCCCCTAAAATCTAGGAAAATCCTAACCATATGTGTAGCCTCCCTCCCCCCTCTACTTTCTCTATAACTGCAGCCATCATCACCCAAAACCACCCCTAGAATCGTGGCATTTTAAATCCAGAATATCTACCTAAATTTCAGAAATCCAGAGGATTGTTCATCACATGCTGCATTGTATTGAGGAGACGCCCAAGCGCAAATGGAAGATGCCCATGAGCTGTTTACAAGCAAAGACAACGAAGATTTGAGGACAAATCTTTCTTAAAGGAGGGGAGGATGATGTGACCATAGGTCACCTCAAAGACATGCCAAGGCCGGTGCAATGAAGAGGAAGATGTTTGAATTGTGTTTTTGTTATTTCCTTGTTCGTTAATTAACTAGGTAGTTAACTAGTTAGTTGTTGTTAAGTTAGTGCTCTAAGTTAGTGGCATTAGTGCTCTAAGTTAGTGGAGTTATTTTAGTATTTTCTTTTAATTCATTTGGCATCTATATATAAGATGGTCGTGCATTGTATTTAGATTAGACTTGAATGGAGATATAAATCGAGTGTTTAGTGCATTTCAAGCCTCTTGGACGATGGTTTCCGAGGTGGTACCTATCCTCAAACCCTTAGTCTTGTTTCGGTGTGTCGTATCCGAAAACACCATTTGGTGTGTCATATCCGAAGGTGGTTGGGTGATCATGGTGTGTCGTATCCATGAGTGTTCAACCTTGTCTCAAGGTTCTTGGTGAGTCGCATCCAAGGGTCGAGAGATACTTATCCCAAACTTTTCATGAACCTCTTCATGAGAGTTATATCCATTTCCCGTTTTGAGTCAAATCTCCATCAAGCTAGTGTTTAGAGTCACAATCAAACACATCAAATGTCCTATCTAAGAGAGCTTAGCCAAGAAATTGCAAAACCAAAGTCTTGGCGCCCTTCGTCTTGTACTGTACGGATCTTGGCATGTGCTTACGCACAACACAACCTATACTCCATAAAGTAGTTGTTCTCCTTACACCTATGGAAGAACTCTTAGACCACGGTTCTTCCTTCCATCCCACTATGTCGGACCTTGTACACTTCATTGTACACTTGCTTCATTTTAGTGCAGTTGTTTGGGTCCTGGTTAAGTGTTGTTGCAATCTTGGATGGTTTATTATGATTTTCTGTCATGGACTTACACAACTTCTTCTACTCAGGTGTCATCCTGTCAGCGAATACATGCCCGTACAAGTCATCACCAATGACATGGTTGTGGGTTCCAACAACTACCTTGATCTTCCATGAGTCTCTCGGTTGTTCTTGACACAACAATCTGAATGGGCACCCATATTTTTTTACTCCTTGTTCTTTTCCTTACTTTGTTTTCATCTTTAGGAATGTAATTTCCCGCTTTTTCGCACATCAGTTGTGTCTTCCGAAGGCTTTCTCCACCAAGGTTTGTATCCCGACCAATAGTGATGCAAAAGTAATTATCAAACCCAATTTGTCTAGCCCATTTAATTGCATCATCTCTAGAGCCGAATACTTCACCCGTGGTAAACTTCTCTGAATAATCTTTCGAAACAATCACTTCTTCAGGTGTAGGCAAATCAAACCGTGGCTGTGTGTGTAATGTCGGGAACTTAAACTGAGGTGGAGCATGCCACCTTACAGACGGAATTCCACTACGAGCTAAACTATCTAATAACGGTATATGAGGTTGTTGAGGCTCACAAATTTCTCTGAACAACCGAAGTGAAAAGCACAGTGTTGCCATGTCCCACTCATTCAGGGACAGATTGTTAATACCGTCGTTCACAAAATTGTTCTCCTGTTGAAGTAAAAAAATAAGTTAGCATAAAAACAAGTTAGAATGTCGTTTCTGTAAAACAAATCCGTTCGTGACAGATGGATGCATTCCAAATGTCACATATGGAATGCATACATACATCAAGAATGTATGTATTCCATACGTGACGTATGGATGCATTTCGTCTGTGACGGATGGAGCACACCCATTCATCACGGACGAGTTTCTGTCCAAAAAACAATTAACGAACGATTTTTTACACTTACAAAGATCTAGTAAAATCTCCTACTGCAGTTTTATACACAAACATGCAGTTTTATACAAAAAATCTCCTACTTTTTAGTACAACATAATCAAAGATGAAGTTCTTATGAATATATAGTAATAACTATTGAGAAGAAAGAACCACCACTATCTTCCACTAAGATGTAAAGTAACAATTCAAACATATAGACATTCACAAGAAAGAACCATAAAATAGACAATCACAACTAATTGACAAGAAATAACCATAAATTTTTTACTAGTTTTTATGAATATATAGTAACAACTAATTACCTTAAGAAAGTGTTTGTTTTTCCAAAGAACAACTCAAACATATAGACATTCACAAGAAAGAACCATAAAATTCTTAACTTCTACTAACATGTAAAGTAAAAACTTAAAAAACATACCTCATTGTAATGATAATCTCTTGAAACATCTTCTCCACCATTAAGGTAGAAAAAATCACCTTCATTTTCCATGGAAAAGAATCAAAGTATTGGAAGAGAATGGAAGAGGTGTTGTGTGATGGAAGGGAATGAGTGATTGAGGTTTTGAGTGATTGAGGTTTAGGGTTTATTTTGGCCGTAATATGGATGAGTAGGACGGGTAGTTAATGTTATTAGGTGGGGACAAGTAACATCCATTTTTTATGGTTGTTAACCTCGTCCATCACGGACCAAAGGGCTCCGTCCATGGGGCGTGAAATAGCAATTTTACCCGGACGCTAAATAGAAATCGTGTATATTAAATCATATGAAATCAAATTATAAAGATTTCCCTAAGGCTTAAAATTGGAAACAAATATATAAAGTATTGAATTTTTGAAATAGGATAAAGATCTTATATATAATTATTATATTGAATTTTATAAAAAAAAATTGAGAAAATGAAATTTGGCAAAATGAATATGAGTGTGCCATGTGACATAAGAAATTTGTAAGCTTAGTAGTGAGTGTCATGTGGCATAGAATGATTTTGGTTTAGTACATATATAGTAGATTTAGTAGATTGTTGTGCATATTTTGTATTAATAATCTATGTTATTGATTTGTGTGTAAAGTATGAAGTAATTAGTTTAAATTTTATATTTTTAAAAGTAAATTCTAAAGAAATGACATGTGGCATTTTTATTGTGGGGATGACATGTGACATAGTGAGATTTTGTTTAGTATATATATAGTAGATTGAATTTACTAATATTTATTTGTTAATATTTCAGCGAAAATGTGTAACAAAATCAAGATTAAGATTTTGGTTCGACTTATTGAGATTTTGTCCTTAGTTAGAATCCTATTGATATTCAATGAATGATATTATTAACCATTTTTTTCCATATCATATATATATATAGATTTGGGTTGAAATTATATACATGGTACTGTATAAATATAATGTGCAAGGAAGAGATATGTTACCTTATTCAACTTTTAATTTTGAAATAATTGATGTTAAATATATTACAGAATTATTTTAGTGCATCAGAAATATATTGCAGAGAATACAAATCTACATAGAATGTAATACTTTGTCTTACATTTTGGAAATAAATGATTATAAAAATATTTCAGATTTATTTTAGTATAGTATGTATATGTTGTATATTATGGAAGTTATTTTATTTTCAAAATAAAACCGAAAAAATGATAGATTGTCACGTGGCAAAATTAATGGCGTGATGCCACGTGGAATTAGTGAGTGATGGGTTTAGTCTAGGGGCGCCATGTGACTGAGTTGAGATTCTACTTTAGTATATGTATAGTAGATTGGGTCACATGGTTATGGGCCACTAGGCCCACTATATAGATTGCTAGATTGTCTGAATGGCTCATTCATATGTCATATACTCGGAGCTTGGTAAAAAAGAACTCAATGGAAAACACTCTCGTTTATTTGTCCTCTCCCTCCTCTCCCCCAAAAACAAACCCTAAAAAGCTTGTAACGTAAATGTACGCTTTGTCACTAAAACAAGATAAGTGCCGATATGCACATAATTAATGAACCTTGGGAGAGAAGTACAACTTGGAACCTCGTCTGGACTTCGATTAGAGTAAGTCCTCCTTCCAAATCTGAATTCGCATTACGCGGTGAGGTTGGTCGTGGACCCAAATGGTCAAGTCTTTTTAAACGCTTGTGTGAAATTATAATGTTCTCGAACACTTGTCATACTTTCCGATAAGACTCAATCTTTTGGAGTCTTCTCTTCATACGTTTCCTTAAGACTCGATCTTTAGGAGTCTTCTCTTGATCTTTCTGTTTCGTATATTCCTGTAGAAGTACCAAGGTTTACTATCGTTATCGGCTTTCATTCGAGAAGTGATGGGTCTAGCCTAATACGACTACTTAGAACCTTTCTATTTTACCCTTGCATAGTCTTTCATTAGACTAACCAACCGGTTATTTTCCCTTGCATGGTTGGCTGGTGTCATCCGTCTCATACGGCACATTAGGTTAACTTCCGTTTCGTGAAGGCTAGAATCTGATGATGAAGGCAGATGAAGTTTTAAGAGTTTTTATCCAGGTTGAAGATCCTAGGCGGGTAATCGCTTCGATCAAGACCCTTATGTTATTTATTTAAAAGACTTCCACTGTATTAAACATATTCTGTATTTCTGTTGTATTTGGGATTTACGGATGTAATTCCGAGACTTTGGCTTAAATAAAGATTATGATATTTCGTTTTATCAGTGTATTTTATGATTTGTATGAATGGTTAAGCCTTGGGTGGCTTCGGATGTGGAATCTGAGGTCACTTGAGGTAATACTTTCAAGGAAATATTTGGGGGTGTTACAGATTTGGTATCAGAGCTGAATTTTTTTAAAAAAAAACGGGTTGGGTTTCGAATCGTCTTACTAAAAGCAAAGATTTTATCAACCGTTTATCCGTTTTTTTGAACTGAGAAAGTTGTTTAAATTCAAAAATTTTGAATTTCCGAATAAAACCATACTTGACTAGAAAATGTGTTGTTTTGAAATCTCTGTCGTTCTAGTCGTGCCTTCTTTCTAGTCTGATATAGTAAGTTCGCTTATATATTTAGAAAGACTAATTCTTTTCTCGTCGCCCCGCAGATTATAGGCGCATTCATCTCGCATCTGAGGAACCCGAAGAAAGCCGAGGTGGCCCCGCCATCTCCAGTTAGGCTTAAGTTCCTGGTTCCCTCTCCGTGCTTTGAGGTAGGGGAGCCCAGTTTCCCACCCGAGGAGGTGAAGACCGTACTCTCAGAGTCGGTGGTATTGGTATCTGACAGGGCTGAGGTTCCCGAGGCGGAGCCTGAAGCAGACCCAAGGGAGGATACCGAGGAAGAGGAGGAGCCGGCGCAGTACCTGAGAGGGTACTACGACGACTACTTCGAAATTGAGGAGGATCCTGAGGAGGACCCGGAAGAGGATCCGGAGGAGGACCTCGAGGAATATGGCTACAACTTGGAGCACTTGCTGGAAGGCAGCGAGGACCCGGGAATGCAGATCATTTTTCCGAGTCCAGAGTTACCGCCTGATGAGGAGTATACGCCGTTGTCCCCTGCCGCTTGGGAGGTGTTGGGTATTTCAGGTACCGTCGAGAGGAGGAGTGGGCCGCTGGATGCACCAGAGGACCCGCAAGTGATCCCTACTCCGAAGAGGCCAATGGTGAGTCCTGATTCGCGACATGTGCTTCACCAGAGTCAGATGGTTTTCTCTGAAGCGCGTCGTCAGGTGGATGAGGCGGTTGAGCATGCTCGAGGAAGGGCAAGGCCGTGGGAGTCGATGGGTACACCAGTTGTGGTCCCGACTCAACAGGCCAGGCCAAGGCCCCAAATGCTGGAGGAACGACTGGAGGAGTGGTCGAACGCCCTGTACGGCATGGAGGAGAGGACATACGAGGCTGAGCTCGGTCTCTCCCGAATGCTTGTGGACGTCCGCGAACTCCAAGAGTATATCCGCCAAGCAAGATTGCTACTTGACCCTTTGTACGAGGTGAACAGGGCAGACTTCCAACCAGGATTTCTGGAGGAGTTTTGCTACCCATCGGGATCTGATGGGGCTGGACCAAGTGTTCCCACGCCTAGGGAAAGGCCGAGGGCAACAAGGCCGAGAGGTGAGCCGTGTGCTCCAAAGCCGAGTAGGGCAAGAAGTCCGACACCAGACCCCGATGATAGACCACGTGCGAAGAAGCAGTGCATGAGAGTTCCCGATTATAGGAAGCTTTTCAGGGCACCATGATTGGGGGCAGTGTTAAGATTAGCAGTCTTCTTTTCTAGTATTCTGGTTGTTTCATTTTGATAGCATTGTATTCTCCAAGCAATTTTGCCTTGTCGCCTGGAAGAATTTCACATGTAGACCCTATCAAACTCAGTTTTAGTTCATCAATGAAAGTTTACCAAGTTTGGTCTATTCTAAGTTGATTTTATACGGTGTGCATATTGAAATGATATTAATGTTATAAAATACTTGGAATTTGATCGGTAAACAGATGGTGAACACAAGGAACACCATTAGTGCTGGTGCTGGGCCAAGCAACAACCTCAGACTGAATTTGGGGAATACCGCGAATCCATTGGATGAGAACGAGTCTATTTCTCACAATAATCCAGTGGGCAGCGACCAAGTTTCGGTCAACGCTCCAGTTATTTTCGATGCTGCGGCAATTGAGGCTATTCGGGGGATTGTGATGCAAGCAGTCACCGATATTATGCGACCAATCGCGTTTCAGGAACAAGGTGTGCCAATTCCTCCTGTGGTTCCTAGATTCGAGGAGCCAGCTATCCATGTACCCCATGAGGATGCGGTCAGGAACAGAGGCAATTATGGTCAAGCACTGAAGGCCATTAGCTCTATGAGGCCTGACAGCTATGATGGGAAGGGCGAGCCAGTCAGAGTGGTGTATTGGTTCTCGCACATGGAACGACTTTTCAGAAACGTCGAGTGCACTGAAGCGGAGAAGGTGCACATTGCTTCCCTTCAACTGAAGGAGGTGGCTAGTGAATGGTGGGAAGACACCAGTCTAGCTGATCACCCTGGGTTGAATTAGGGAATGTTTAAGGCAAAGATGACTGATCGATTCTTTTCCCGAGCTATGAGGGAAGAGAAGCATAAGGAGTTTCTCTATTCGAGGACGGATGGATTGAAAGTGACTGAACTTGCGGCCAAGTTCAATCACCTGTTGCAGTACGCTGGGCCGGAGGTGTCCAATGAAGAGCAGAAAATCTGGCATTTCCACGAGTGGATGAATCCAGACATTAAGCCACTAATGGTGCGCCACGGATGCTCTACTCTGGAGCAGTACGTGGATGCTGCCTACAAGTTGGAGGTGACTCTGGAGGAGTCGACGAGGAAGCGCAATCGCCAGAGACCGGCACAGAGCCAGCCTCAGGCAAGTGGGTTCAAGCGACCCGCGCCACCGTCAAACTTTGCCAAGTCTGGCCGAGCTAGAACGGAGATGACTCACGGAGGGTCTACGCAACGTTCGGGCCAGGGAAAGAATCCGATCCAGTGCTACAACTGTGGTACACCCGGGCACAAGAGCAATGAGTGCCCGAAGATGAGGAAGACGTGTTTTGGCTGCGGGAAGGAGGGGCACTTGCAGACTTTTTGTCCGCAAAGAAGGCAAAAAGGAGCTGAGTCACAGCAAGGGTCAGTTAGTCATAACAACCGACCCAAGTTCAGACCAGTGGAAGCTCCTAGTCCTTCGACGCAGACAACTGCGTAGAATAAGAGGAAAGCCCCAGCTGCTTCAGGAGGTCAAGGTCAGCGACTCTACGAGATGCGTGAGGCTGATGGACCAAATGCTCCTACTGCTCAAGGTACTCTATACCTCCATTCTACTTCTGTGTGTATACTTTTTGATTTGGGTGCTACTCATTCTTTCATCTCGGAAAGTTGCGTAAGTAAGCTAGGTTTAGTATGCAATGAGGCTTGTGAGCCTTTCGTTGTGAATCTTCTCAATGGTGAACATTTGGTTGGAACCAAGCGTCTGTCAGAATTTCCGATTACCATTCAGGGTAAGAAGTTCGAAGCAGATTTGATCTGTATAGCCATGGCTCCATACGACATTATTCTCGGTATGGATTGGCTGACGCGTCATGGGGCGGTGATTGATTTCAGCTCAAGGACTATGATGGTGTCATCTAGGGGCCAGTTCGTATGCAAATTCAAGGGTCGTAACGACGCTGATAACGGAAAGCTCATAAATGCGATGGCTGCGTGTAAGCTACTTCGACAAGGTTGTGTCGGGTACCTGTGCTATCTGGATAAGCCCAAGAGAGATGAGCCTTCAGTTCTTGATATTCCGGTCATTCGCGAATTTCCGGTTGTCTTTCCAGAAGAGATTCCCGTTTTACCCCCGATTCGTGACGTGGAGTTTACCATCGATCTCGAGCCTGGTACCGCGCCAATCTCTAAGGCACCGTATCGGATGGCTCTAGCGGAGATGCAAGAGTTGAAGAAGCAACTCGAGGACCTTCTTGAGAAAGGATATATAAGGCCGAGCGCATCACCTTGGGGCGCTCCGGTTTTGTTCGTCAAGAAGAAGGATGGATCGTTCCGACTTTGTATCGACTATCGAGAGTTGAATAAGGTCACGATCAAGAACAAGTATCCGTTGCCAATGATTGATGATCTGTTGGATCAATTGCAAGGAGCAAAAATCTTTTCCAACATCGATCTGAGATTTGGTTACCATCAGCTCAGGATTCGTGAGGAAGACATTCCGAGGACTGCTTTTCGGACGAGGTATGGCCACTATGAGTTCGTAGTCATGCCATTTGGCCTTATAAATGCTCCGGCGGTCTTCATGGATCTGATGCATCGATGTTTCCACCAATACCTGGATAAGTTCATGGTGGTCTTCATCGACGATATTTTGATCTATTCCTCGAGTGAGGAGGCTCACGAGGAACATCTTCAGATCACCCTGTCAGTCCTTAGACAAAATGAGCTGTACGCAAAGTTGTCTAAGTGTGACTTCTGGATCAAAGAAGTGGCTTTCTTAGGCCATGTGATCAATGAGAATGGGGTTATGGTTGATCCCCAGAAGATTAAAGCAGTAGCCGACTGGAAGCGGCCTTAGAATGTGAAGGAGGTGTGCAGTTTCTTAGGACTCGCGGGATATTATAGACGGTTCGTGGAGGGATTTTCTAAGATCGCTCTACCTATGACCGGTTTGCTCCACAAAGTCCACAAGAAGTTTGTCTAGGATGACAAGTGTGAGGCCAGTTTTCAAAAACTGAAGAAGTGTCTGACCTCCGCACCAGTGTTAGCGCTACCGGAAGGAACTGATGGTTATGTGGTCTACATTGATGCTTCAAAGAATGGGTTAGGGTGCGTACTGATGCAGAAAGGAAAAGTTATTGCGTACGCATCTCGACAATTGAAAACCTATGAGGCAAACTATCCGACGCATGATCTGGAGTTAGCAGTTGTAGTATTTGCGTTGAAGATTTGGAGGCACTATCTCTATGGTGTAAGGTGTCAAGTCTTCACCGATCATAAGAGTCTTAAGTACGTGTTCACTCAGAAGGAGTTGAATATGAGACAACGTCGCTGGTTAGAGCTACTCAAAGACTACGACATCGAGTTGCTGTATCATCTGGGCAAGGCTAATGTAGTAGTCGATGCATTGAGCCGAAAGACGCCGCACAAGACTGTAGTGGCTCTACTCACTGCTCAGACCAAGCTGAACCAAGGGTTGTGCGAGACTGAAGTCTTGTACGATCAGCGTCGAGGGTACCTGAGTATGCTAGAGATTCAGGCTACGCTACTTGATCAAATAAGGGAGAAGCAAGTTGACGACGTGGTCTTGGTAAAGCTAAGCAGTGAAGTTATGGACGGGAAAGCTCCCGGATTCGTGATTCAGGAGAATGGATCACTCTGGTTCCAGGACCGGATTTGTGTGCCTGACGTTGATGGTCTTCGCCAGTTGGTGATAAAGGAGACCCATTCGTCAGCTTATTATGTACATCCAGGCTCTAGTAAGATGTACAAGTACCTCAGGAAGAAATTCTGGTGGCCCAACATGAAGTGGGATGTAGCGGAATTTGTGGCAAAATGCTTGACCTGTCAGAAAGTCAAGATAGAACACCGTAGACCAGGTGGTGAATTGCTACCTCTTCCAGTGCCAGAGTGGAAATGGGAGGATATCGCTATGGATTTTATCACAGGGTTGCCAAAGACTCAGAGTCAAAAGGATGCGATATGGGTAATCATTGATAGGCTCACAAAGAGTGCTCACTTCGTGGCCATCAAGTCAACATGGGGAACCCAGATGCTATCAGAAGTGTTCCTACACGAGATTGTCTGTTTGCATGGTACACCAAAGTCCGTTGTATCGGATCGTGATGGTCGATTCATGTCGAGATTCTGGAAGGAACTCCACAAGGCCATGGGAACCGAGTTGAGGTTCAGTACTGCGTTTCATCCTCATACGGATGGACAATCTGAGAGGACCATCCAGACATTGAAAGATATGATGAGAGCTTGCGTACTTGATCGTCTGACTAGCTGGGAGAACAACCTAAGTCTAATTGAGTTAACGTACAACAATAGCTGGCATGCTACCATTAAGATGGCTTCATTCGAGGCTTTGTACGGTCGAAGGTACAGATCTCTGATTTGTTGGGATGAGAATGCCGACAAGGTTCTGCTCGGACCGGAGTTAGTCGAAAGGACTGCCTCGGACATTGCATTAATCAGACAGAGGATGTTGACAGCTCAGAGTCGACAGAAGTCCTACGCAGATCTGAAGCATAGGAATGTCGAGTTCGAGGTTGGTGACAAGGTGTTTGTCAGGGTGTCGCCATCCAAGGGTGTATTCAGGTTCGGCAAGCGTGGGAAGCTTAACCCTCGCTACGTGGGACCGTTTGAGATCCTTGACAGGGTGGGGTCTCTAGCGTATCGTTTGGCATTGCCGCCGTCGGCACATCCAGTGCATAACGTGTTCCACGTGTCCTTGTTGAGAAAATACGTGCCAGATGCGTCTCATGTGTTGAGTTATGAAGACATCGAGATTCAGGCAAATGGTACCTACGAGGAGATACCTGTGCGTATTCTCGAATGCCGCGAGAAGCAGTTGCGGAGCAAGGTAGTACCATTGGTACGGATTCTTTGGTCCAAGGCTGGATCTGAAGAGGTTACTTGGGAAACCTGGGAGACTGAGGAGGATATGCTTAGCCGTTTTCCCGAGCTGTTTTGGCCTAGTTTCGGGGTCGAAACCTTTTTAAGGGGGTAGTGTTGTAACGCCTCGTTTTTTTGGTTTATTCGGCCAAGTTTCGGCGTTGAAACTTCTCTTAAGGGGGAAGTGATGTAATACCCCTCATTTTTAGTAAGGGTATTTGATGCGGGGATTAGCCGCGAGTGGCCCGATCTTGACGCCAAGTGACTCAAAGGAAGATGGAAGATGAAGCACAAAGAGAAACAACAACAATGGAAGTTAGAAAATGAAGAATGAACAAAGATAAACAAAAGGGATATAGAAAGAACCGAATTGAATAGAGGCAAGACCCTTGGAGCCCTAAGATGTCTCCCAAGAACCAAAACCAAATATCAACCAACCCTTCCTTCTATAACCTCACACAACAATTGACGAATCCAAGGAGCACAAGGAGGAGGCGAGTGAGGCCTACGAGCACCAATCTTATGGAGGAAATTGACACAACGCAAGGCAACAAAGCTAGTTCGAATCAACACTTGAGAAGCACTCCCATGGAGCTCTCAATCTTCATTGTGTTTAAAGCAACTTTCATATCATCAAAGTCTCTTGAAGAAGACAACAAAAGTGACTTAAATACCACCTAGAGTCAAAGGCAAAACAAGCCCACAAAGGCCCACACAAAGGCCTATAAAAATAGTCTTAAAATACACATAACATAGCAAGAAAGCAAGACCCTAGGTGGCTCTCACGTGAAGGCTCTTCCCTTCCAAGAAAAAGCCATTCTGAGGGGGTGCACGGTTTGTGAACAACCATGCACGGTTTGTCACAAACCGTGCACTCTATCTGAGAGCAAATATTGGGTTCTGATGGGGTGCACGGTTTGTGACAAACTGTGCACTCCTCCTGAGGGCAATTTTGTGGCTCGTCTTCCTCCCTCGTCTCATGGCTTGGCTCGGAAGGTCACCAAGGTCCTTAGCATGGGTTCGGTGAAGTCCTCGACAAGGGTGGGCTCCCTTGAGACGTGGAGGCTTGCCAAGTTCTCGAGCTCCTCTTGCATGCACTTAGCTTGAACTCTTGTGAGCGGACCATCTCCTCTTGTGGGCGTCTTGGGTGAGACCTCGGATGATCCCTCATCATTCTCCCCTTCTTGAAAAGGATTTGACCCCGAATCACCTTCTTCATCCATGGAAAGATATGGCATGAGGTCGGCTAGATTAAATGTGGGGCTAACTCCATAATCGTCCGATAGCTCCAAGACATATGCATTGTCTCCAGAACGGTGTAGCACTTTGAAAGGCCCATCTCCTCTTGGTGAAAGCTTGGACTTGCGCTTCTCGGGAAAACGCTCCTTCCTCAATGCACCCACACAAGATCTCCGGGTTGAAACACCAAGCGGCGGCGCCCTTTGTTGGCCTTGGCTGCGTTGTATTCCGCCTTGGCATGAAGCTTGTTCCTTGTGCGCTCATGCAACTCCTTGATGAATTCCAAGTGCTTACTTGCATTAAAACTTTATCGTTCCTTCATGGGGAAGGGACTAAGATCAAGTGGGGTTAAAGGATTCACACCATAAACACACTCAAAGGGAGTCAATTGTGTGGAGGAATGGACGGTCCTATTATAAGCAAACTCCACATGTGGTAAAGCTTCCTCCCAAGCCTTGAGATTCTTCCTAATAATGGCTCTAAGAATGGTGGTTAAGGTCCTATTAGTCACCTCCGTTTGACCATCGGTTTGGAGATGACTAGATGTAGAGAACAATAACTTAGTTCCTAGCTTGCTCCAAAGTGTCTTCCAAAATGAGCTAAGGAACTTCACATCTCGGTCACTTACTATAGTCCTAGGTACACCATGCAACCTAACTATTTCCCTAAAGAATAGGGTAGCTACATTGGGCGCATCATCGGTCTTATGGCAAGCTATGAAATGAGCCATCTTAGAGAAACGATCAACTACCACAAAGATCGAATTTCTCCCCTTCTTAGTCCTAGGCAATCCCACAATAAAATCCATTGATATATCCTCCCAAGGGGCTGTAGGAATGGGCAAAGGACTATACAATCCATGGGGCTTCAACTTAGACTTGGCCTTCAAACAATCCAAACATCTCTTAACTAAGTGATTAACATCCCTAAGCATATGTGGCCAAAAGAAATGAGTATGCAACATGTGATATGTTTTGTCCCTCCCAAAATGACCCATCAATCCACCCCTATGGGCTTATTCAACAAGTAACAAATGAAGAGAACAACGAGGTATGCACACTTTATCAACTTTGAACAAGAATCCATCAAACAAGTAATACTTATCTAATGAACCTTTTAGCACACATTGCTTGTAAACATCACAAAAATCAGCATCATCCACATATAACTCTTTTATGTATGCAAATCCTAGCACCTTAGAGTCTAATGTGGTCAACAAAACAGGTCTTCTAGAAAGAGCATCGGCAACAACGTTATCTTTTCCTTTCTTGTACTTGATCACATAAGGAAATGTTTCAATGAATTCCATCCATCTACCATGACGCCTATCCAATTTATCTTGACTCTTAAAATGCTTCAAGGACTCATGATCGGTATGCAAAACAAATTCTCTAGGCCATAGGTAATGTTGCCAAGTCTTAAGCACTCGAAACAAAGCATACAACTCTTTATCATATGTCGAGTAGTTAAGACATGCACCTTTCAATTTTTCGGAGAAATAGGCAATAGGCTTACCTTCTTGCATGAGAACTCCTCCTATGCCTATGCCCGAAGCATCACACTCCACTTCAAAGGGATGGTTGAAATCCGGGAGAGCTAGCAATGGTGCTTGGGTTAGCTTCTCCTTCAAGGTGTTGAATGCTCTCTCTTGGGCGTCTCCCCATTTGAATGGGCTCAGCTTCTTGGTGATCTCGGTCAAGGGGGCTGCAATGGTGCTGAAATCCTTGACAAATCGCTGGTAGAAGCTAGCTAGTCCATCGAAGCTCCTCACTCGGACAATTGAGGTGGGTGTTGGCCATTCTTGAATGGCTTGGATCTTATGCTCATCCACTTGCAATCCTTGTGAGTTCACTACAAAACCAAGAAAAGTAACACTATTAGTGCACAACTCACATTTCTTAAGATTAGCATACAAGTGCTCTACACGAAGGGTAGAGAGAACTTCCCTTAGATGAGCTGCATGATCTTCTAGGGAGCGGCTGTACACAAGTATATCATCAAAATACACAACAACAAACTTCCCTATATAATGCCTAAGCACATGGTTCATCAAGCGCATGAAAGTACTAGGGGCATTAGTTAACCCAAAAGGCATGACTAACCATTCATAAAGACCAAACTTAGTCTTAAAAGCGGTTTTCCACTCATCCCCTTCCTTCATCCTAATTTGATGGTATCCACTCTTAAGGTCTATCTTGGAAAAGATCGTGGCACCATATAACTCATCTAACATGTCATCTAGGCGGGGGATGGGATGACGGTACTTGACCGTGATGTTGTTGATGGCTCTACAATCCACACACATTCTCCATGAGCCATCTTTCTTAGGCCCTAAAAGCACGGGCACGGCACAAGGACTAAGACTCTATCTCACATAACCCTTGTCTAACAATTCCTCAACTTGGGTTTGGATCTCATGGGTTTCCTTAGGGTTCATCCTATAGGCTGGCCTATTAGGCAAAGTGGCTCCGGGAATGAGATCAATTTGGTGTTCTATGCCACGAATAGGGGGTAGACCGGGTGGTATCTCTTCCGGGAACACATCATGAAACTCCTCAAGTATGGACTGAATTCGGGGAGGAAGGGTGGCCTTAAGGTCATCACTCAACAAGCTAAGCTCCTTGCACAACAACATAAGTGTAGTATCCGGGTCTAGGAACTCAACCTTAAGCTCTCTCTTGGAAGCTAAGAGGACGGTTGTGGGCTGGATGCTAAGGGTTTGGCTCGGCTTGGCCATGGGTGTGTGTTGGTTTTGTGGGGCCTTTCCTTTCCTCACTCTCTCCTCTTCCCTTTCCTTAACTCTTTCTTTTCATAATCATCCGCAACCTGAGATGGGGTCATAGGTTTGAGGACAACATTTTTACCATGAAAAGTAAAGGAATGGCGGTTAGTAAGACCATCATGCATAACTTTCTTATCATATTGCCATGGACGACCAAGTAAGATATGACAAGCTTGCATAGGCAATACATCACATAAAATAGTATCTTCATAATGCCCTAATGTGATAGTCACCTTAACTTGCTTGCTAACTCTCAATTCACCACAATCATTCATCCATTGCAATTTATAAGGCCTAGGGTGATAAGAAGTAGAAAGTTGTAATTTACTAACTAACTCGGTGCTAGCTATGTTACAACAACTTCCTCCATCTATTATCATGTTGCACACCTTGCCTTTAACTAGACAACGAGTATGGAAAAGATTTTCTCTTTGATTATCATCACATGGGGCCGGTTTTACATGCAAAGTTCTCCTAACAAGCAATGACTCTCCATGCTCATATTCAATTTCATTCTCATCGTCCAAATCAGTTTCATGCTCTTTATCATCACAAGCATCATGTTCATCACATTTGGACTCGGATTCATATTGCCCTAGGTGGTTAATCACGAGTGTTCTAGTGTTAGGGAAATCCCTTGCATAATGACCTTTACATTGGCATTTAAAACATGTGATATCTCTAGCTCTAGGAGAAGGGTTAGAATCACTCCCTTTGGGGCCATTAGGGGCCGCAGCGGGCTGCCTTGGGCTCGGTGTGGAGGGTGTAGGTTGAGTACTCCTCTTCGGCCCTCCTTGCTCCCAGTGAGGCTTTGATGATTGTCCTTTGTCCTTTGCTTGAAAGGGCTCTCTTCCACAGGGTTGGTAGCCTCGGTTTTGAGTTGGATTCTTCCAAGAGTTGGGCATCCCACTTGTCATTCTTCCTCCTTGGTTCCTAGGCTTAGTTTTTCTTTCAATTTTGATGGCTAAGTGTAGCAATTCTGTCATGGAGGCATAGGGATACAAGTCTACTTCATTAGCCAAATGATAGTTGAGGACACGAAGATACCTAGCCATGGTGGTCTCTTCATCTTCACGTACATTGGCCCTAGCCATTGCAACTTGCATGGCATTGTAGGTTTCTTCGGCACTCACGGATCCTTGCTTCAAATTCTCTAGTCTTTGCCTTAGCTCACGTGCGTGGTGTTATGGCACAAACCGAGCTCTCATCAAGGCCTTCATTTGCTCCCAAGTGGCCACGGCCGGGTCTAGGGCTCGCCTCCTTTCTTTCACAAGGTTATCCCACCATATTAATGCATAACCATTGAATTCAAGGGTTGTGAGTTGTATCTTTTTATGCTCGGGAAAGTTGTGGCAACTCCATATTTGCTCAATCTTAGTCTCCCATTCCATGTAGACATTCGGATCACACTTTCCTTCAAAGGATGGAATCTTCACCTTGATCTTGCTCTTGGCCTCTTCTTCCTTAGAAGCCTCGAGGTGGCATAGGTTCCCATTCTTCATCTTCGAACTCCTCTTCTTCTTCAAAGGCACGCCTTGGCTCCTCATGATAGGCACGCCTTGGAATTCCCTGAAATTCAATAAATCGGTTAGGAGCAAAAGGCCTATCTCTATGCCGGGGGAGTTGGCAACTATGGGCACTTGGCGCGCATGGATGGGCTCGGGATCGACCGGGTCTCTCGCCTCATTTTGGGTGCCGATAGGGGCGGCGACATGGCTGGTGAGGGTGCCAAGAGTCGCGGCTGCGGACTCGGGTACTCGCGTCTCCAAGGCCGCCATCCGGTCAATCAAGAGGGCTATGTTGTCCGACATTGCCTTAAGCGTGTTGAACAACTCGGGTGCCATTCGTTCGGACCCTCCTCCATTCGGTGGGCTATCTACTTGAGACATGATCAACAAACTTCAAGAAACAAGTTAGGATTAGTGAAATCAAAACAACCTCACAAGTGTTTACTCTCGTGTGTTTGATCGCTCACTCTCTTTTTGATGTCGATGCAAGCTTATGGAGTGTAGAGCTGCCTTGAGAGGGACAAAAACTTCATATAAGCATTGGTGAACTTAGACAACACAAACCAATGTGAGTAGCTCTTGGACTTAGATAATGGCAATTCAATTTGATTGAGCGAGGATATGTGTTTGGACTTGGAAATGAGTTCAAGAAGACACACAAAGACACACAATGAAGACACAAAGGAAATGTGTTTAGAAGACTCAACAAAGCAATGTCACTCCTAGCTTGTTTTACAAATACTCATGAACACATGATCAAGTTGCCAATGATATGGAATGTGTTTAGGCAAGGTGAGTAGGATATCAAGCTTGGGATGGGGCTTGTAGAGATCAACAAACACTTGAAGATAACAACACAAGATCGACAATAATCAAGAACACCATGATCTTCATGCACTTGTCTTCCTTGCCCTTTCTTTCTTTCTCCTTTTTTTTTTAATTTTCTTTTTCTTTTCTTTTCTTTTCTGATTTTCTTTCCTTTTTTTTTTTTGAAAAGGCACGTGCAGCAGCAGCTAAGAGGTGTTTGGCTACCCTCTTTTTTTTGACTTTTGAAGTGAAAGAAGTCTTGATATGACTAGGTAGAACTAGGATAGTACAAGAGTTGGTAGGGGACTTTTGTGGACAGCTTTTAGGAGGGGTGGGTAGCTGATTTTGTGGAGCTTGTAGGGGCTGTAGCTGGCTCGGTTTTGGGGCAGATTGTAGGAGGTTTTAGGGGTTTGATAGCTGGGTTTTGAAGGTGTGTTTGGTGTGGGTTTGCAGCTGGTTTTTTTTTTATGGGGTTTGTAGGGTGTTTTGTGGGGCGGTTTGGCTGGGGTAGTGGTGGAGAGGTGGTGGCAACAAGTTCACACATTCACAAGCACAAGCAATAACAAGCTAGAAACAACAAAGCAAGAAGAACACATGAAGAACACAAAGAAGAAATGGAAAGAAAGACTCAAAGAGCTAACCAAGAGGGGCTCGGCTGAGATCTTGGTTGAGGTGGTTGCTCGGCGTCTCAACGGAGCTCTGATACCAATTGATGCGGGGATTAGCCGCGAGTGGCCCGATCTTGACGCCAAGTGACCCAAAGGAAGATGGAAGATGAAGCACAAAGAGAAACAACAACAATGGAAGTTAGCAAATGAAGAATGAACAAAGATAAACAAAAGGGATATAGAAAGAACCGAATTAAATAGAGGCAAGACCCTTGGAGCCCTAAGATGTCTCCCAAGAACCAAAACCAAATATCAACCAACCCTTCCTTCTACAACCTCACACAACAATGGACGAATCCAAGGAGCACGAGGAGGAGGCGACTGAGGCCTACGAGCACCAATCTTATGGAGGAAATTGACACAACGCAAGGCAACCAAGCTAGTTCGAATCAACACTTGAGAAGCACTCCCATGGAGCTCTCAATCTTCATTGTGCTTAAAGCAACATTCATATCATCAAAGTCTCTTGAAGAAGACAACAAAAGTGACTTAAATACTACCTAGAGTCAAAGGCAAAACAAGCCCACAAAGGCCCACACAAAGGCCTCTAAAAATAGTCTTAAAATACACATAACATAGCAAGAAAGCAAGACCCTAGGTGGCTCTCACGTGAAGGCTCTTCCCAGCCAAGAAAAAGCCATTCTGAGGGGGTGCACGGTTTGTGAACAACCATGCACGGTTTGTCACAAACCGTGCACTCTATCTGAGAGCAAATATTGGGTTCTGATGGGGTGCACGGTTTGTGACAAACCGTGCACCAAACCATGCACTCCTCCTGAGGGCAATTCTGTGGTTCGTCTTCCTCCCTCGTCGCATGGCTTGGCTTGGAAGGTCACCAAGGTCCTTAGCATGGGTTCGGTGAAGTCCTCGACGAGGGTGGGCTCCCTTGAGACGTGGAGGCTTGCCAAGTTCTCGAGCTCCTCTTGCATGCGCTTAGCTTGAGCTCTTGTGAGCGGACCATCTCCTCTTGTGGGCGTCTTGGGTGAGACCTCGGATGATCCCTCATCAGTATTTGGGTAATTTTCCCAACCCTCGTTCTGTATTCGTGTCGCTTTTGGAGAAGTTCAGATTTCTGTATCGTGTTCGATCTCTATAATTTTTCCCTGAGTGATATAAATTACATTCGACGTATTTTACGGGCTTAGAATATTTGTTCGGATACAAATATATATAATCCGGGGTTTAAACCCACGTCAAACCTTTTCCCAGGAAAACAGACGCGAAAAAGGCATTTCCGCGACCGCGGAAAATTGGCTCTCAGAAGAGCTGGGCACAGGAATATTCCGCGACCGCGGATAAAGTTCCGCGACCGCGGAAAACTGCAACACGCCAATGTCGCGTCGCCTGCACCTCGTCGTCCGAGCCGCCGTTGATCGCCTGACTCGCCGTCGATCTGGTCGGGGTTGGCTCCTCTCCTTGGCTATAAATAGTGGTCGATTTGGGAGGGTTTTGAGCATCCAAATCTGAGATCTCCTCTCTCACTCTCGTTTTCCATAGTCGTCGGAGTTTCGAGCTCTCGCCGGAAATCTTCAAAGTTTCGCTGGAGGCCTCGCCGGGAGTTGTAGCAGCCTTGAAGTGGTGCATTGGAGGCGCAAGGAAGGCTGGAGTCGAAGCCCTCGCGAACCAAGCCCTCTCGCATCGTCGCCGGTGAGTTTCTCGTCGTTTTGGGGTCGCCGGAGTTCATGGCCGCGACCGCGGACATGAATTGCCGCGACCGTGGCAGTGACAAGGCCGGCTGCGTCTGCGGCCGCTGTCTTTGACACTCGCGGACGAGGTCCTCGATGGCCGTGACCGCGGAATCCCAGCCGCGACCGCGGATTGCTCTGGCAATCGCGATCGTGGCCTTGGGCATACCGGTCTCGGACGGGACCTTCGTTCTTTCGATTTCGTTCATTCTTTCTTAGATTTGTATCATTTTATTGTCGAATCTAACCTAGGGTTTCGTTGTGGGTCGTCGTCGTAGGAATCTATAATCCGACTTCCGTTCCCGTTCCGGACCCAGAAACCCGTCGTCTTTCAATCGTTCATTAGACCAAGGCAAGTGGCAGTTCGCTCTTGTTTATCATTCCATGTTTCCATTAATTATCAATTGTTAATTAAATTGGGATGAACTATTATTTTCGTTTGGGAACAGATTTTATAAATGATACGATTAAAACATGATATTATTACAGGTTGAATATATTACTAGAAACAATGCTATTATATCTGTTATTACCATGATGGTATTGGTGTGGATTTTATGTGTGAACTTATACATTATAGTTAGAACGAGTATTCGTAGGAATGCTATGGAGTACACCCTTCGTTATAATCGAGTGCCACCTGAGGATCATGTCGATGCCGCGACGCTTAATTTCAGAGGAGCCGCCCGCGTGTGGTGGCATAGATTCGAAGATGACTGCGTTCGTCGCCATAGGACACGAGTCACAGAATGGCATCAACTAGTCTATGTGATGACAAAGAAATACGTGCCTCCAGACTACAGAAATCAAATGCGATTGGAGATTGCCATGGCTCGCCAAGGGTCGTTGACTCCACTCGAGTTCTTTTCCAAGCTTGAAGACATGTATTACAAGGCCAACATCTCTGTTGCACCATCAACTTTGAGGACAAAATTCTTGAGTGGCTTGAACACCAACATTCGTGATCAACTAGAGATCTTGCCAATCAAGGATTTGAACACACTCACACACACGGCGATGCAAATTCATGCACAATTATCTCGCCGAAAGTCTTACACATATTCCACTGGCCAACAAAGGTATTCTTCTAACACTAGTGGATTACCTTATACTAATGTTCGCCCTAGTGCCTCTACCACAGCCGCGTCTAGCCAATCCTCCAAATCGAAGCCCGCGACGCCGACCACCGCGCCCCGCCAGAACATGCCAAGACAGGCTCCAGTGAGCAACGATCGCGCGCGTGATATTGAGTGTTACAAATGTGATGGAAGAGGCCACTATAAGAAAGATTGCCCCAATGCTCGCAAGGTGTTGTTCTCCACAGCCGCCGCTGGCTACGAGTCTTGTGAAGACGAGGAGGCCACACTGGACGCGATCACTGAAGGCAACGACGAAGAGGACGAAGACGCTTATGACTGCGAACCCGCTTCTCTGCATGCGGGCACACCATTGAGCTTGGTGACGCGTCGTCTTCTCACCGTCAAGGAAGCCAGCTTACGCGACCAACGAGAAACTTGTTCCACACAAGGGCTCTAGTCCAAACAGCTTCCTTGAGTGTTATTTTTGATGGAGGATCTTGTGCCAATATTGTGAATGAGAAGGTCGTCAAGCACTTCAAATTGCCTACGACGCCTCATCCACAACCTTATGCCCTCCAATGGATTTCTTCAAGTCCAGGTAACACAGTATCTCGCCAATGTTTAATTTATTTTTCCATAGGGCAATACTGTAATTCTATTCTTTGTGATGTCATTACAATGGATGCCACCCATATTTTGCTTGGGCGCCCATGGCAATTCGACATGCGCGTGCTCCATGATGGCTATTTGAACACTTATGTGTTCAATTACCATGGGAAGAGCATCACTTTGCATCCAATGTCTCCCCATGAGATCTTGCAGGACCAGGTCGAACGCGATCGCCAGAGGGCCATCGAGGCCGCGTCAACTAGGTCACACGAGTGTCCAGAGGCAATACCGAGGCAAAACTCCTCCAAATCTGGCAACACTTCGTCTTCTCCAGGAACTGGCAAGAAGAAACACAACGCCACAGCTGGGACACCAAGTGCCCCATAGAATTCGAGCAGTGCCTTCCCCTCACCAAAGTTGGCCACTTCGTTGCCACCACCGCGTCCTTTGCAAGGCACCTGTGAGCAACGCGTTCTTTTAGCCAGGCCTAGTGATCTCACTGCGTGTGTGACTAGGAAGACTCCATGTTTTCTACTTGTGCCAACTCCATGCATCCCTGAGTCATCGAAGAATGCATCTGTGCCACCCGTCATCGCGACCTTGCTTGCCGCGTTCAACAATGTCTTCCCTGATGAGTTGCCACAAGGTTTACCTCCACTGAGGGACATTGAGCACCAAATTGACCTTGTGCTAGGTACCTCTTTGCCCAATCGCGTTGCGTATAGAGCTGGCCCAGAAGAGACCCAAGAGCTACAGCGCCAAGTGCAAGAGTTATTGGATCGAGGCTACGTAAGGGAATCTCTCTCCCCTTGTGTTGTGCATGTGATCCTAGTGCCCAAGAAAGATGGCACATGGAGAATATGTGTTGATTGTCGTGCGATAAACCAGATCACAAACAAGTATCGGCATCCTATCCCGCGCCTTGATGATATGCTTGATGAACTTCATGGCGCCACACTATTCTCCAAGATCAATTTGAAGAGTGGTTATCACCAGATCAGAATGAAAGAAGGTGATGAGTGGAAGACCGCATTCAAGACAAAGTATGGGCTCTACGAGTGGCTTGTCATGCCCTTTGGGCTCACGAACGCGCCCAGCACCTTCATGCGCGTGATGAACCACGTGTTGAGATCTTTCCTTGGCAAGTTTGTTGTCGTTTATTTCGATGACATCCTTCTGTATTCACGGAGCCTAGAAGACCATGTCGATCACCTTCGCCAAGTGCTCGAGTGCCTTCGACGCGAAAGCCTATTCGCCAATTTGGCAAAGTGTTCTTTCTGCTCTGCATCCACCAACTTTCTGGGCTACATTGTGAGTAGTGATGGGTTACACATTGACGAGGACAAGATCGCGGCCATCAAAGACTGGCCCACGCCTACTACACCGACACAAGTGTGAAGCTTTCTAGGCCTCGCAGGCTTTTATAGGCGTTTTGTACGCGACTTCTCCTCCATTGCAGCGCCACTACACGAGCTCACCAAGAAAGGAAGCACAGTTTTGTGGCTTGAGCCCCATGAACGCGCTTTCTCAGCTTTGAAGAAAGCCTTGTGCCAAGCACCTTTGCTCCAGCTTCCAGATTTCACCAAACACTTCGAAGTGGAGTGTGATGCCTTTGACATAGGCATTGGTGGTGTACTACACCAAGAGAAGAGGCCAATTGCCTGCTTCAGTGAGAAGATCACAGGGGCCACACTCAACTACCCCACCTACGACAAAGAGCCTTATGCTTTAGTACGCGTGCTGAAGACATGGCAACATTATCTTTGGCCGCGTGAGTTCGTCATCCACAGCGACGACGCCGCGTTGAGCTACTTGAAGAGCCAAGCTCACCTCAATCAACGCCATGCTCACTGGGTGGAGTTTCTGGAGACTTTTCCTTATGTCATGGTCCACAAAAAGGGAAAGGACAACATTGTCACCGACGCGCTCTCTCGCAGGTATGTTCTCTTGACTCAAGTGCAAACTAAAATTCTGGTTTTTGCTTTGATTAAGGAATTATATGCTAGTGACCCTTTCATTGCCCCTATTCTTGAGCATTGCCTGAGATCGCGTGAGTTTGAGACCTTTTTCCTTTCTGAGGGTTATTTATACAAGGCTAGTCGTCTTTGCATTCCTAGATCATCCATTAGACTCCTATTGATTGAGGAAGCACACGTGAGTCGTGGACATTTTGGGATTAGGAAGACCTTAGACGCGCTTAGAGAATATTTCTTTTGGCCTAAGATGACTCACCAAGTGACTAGGTTTTGTAGAAGTTGTGTGACTTGCCAGAGAGCCAAAGCTAAGTCTAGTCATCACGGCCTCTACACTCCTTTGCCTATTCCGAGTGCCCCCTGGGAAGATTTGTCTATGGATTTCATCACGGGTTTGCCCCTCTCTAGACGAGGTAAAGACTCCATTTTTGTGGTCGTAGATAGATTTTCTAAGATGGCACATTTTATAGCTTGTAAAGCCACCCATAGTGCTAGTGAGATTGCTGATCTATTCTTTGAGCATGTGGTGTGTCTTCATGGAGTCCCGCGTACCATAGTGAGTGATAGGGATTCTAAATTTGTTGGTCATTTTCGGAGAACTCTTTGGGGTAAGTTAGGTACCAAACTCCTATTTTCCACTAGCTACCACCCCCAAACCGATGGCTAAACGGAGGTCACAAATAGAACTCTAGGAGCCCTCATTCACACGATGCTCAACGCCAACCCTAAGCGTTGGGAGGACTTACTATCACTTGTCGAGTTTTGTTACAATAGATGTAGGCACACGGCGACCAAGTTGACACCGTTTGAAGTGGTGTATGGCATGAACCCCTTGACACCACTAGATTTGTCGCCGCGTCCTCTCCGAGACCCAGTGCATGTTTCCGCCGCTAATCGCGCTGAGCAGGTCTAAGAGCTTCATCGACATACCAAGGAGCAGCTGGAGATGAGGGCCGCGCAATATGCTTCACAGAAGAACAATGGAAGATGTCGTGTCATTTTTGCACCTGGGGATCTCATCTGGGTGCACATGCGAAAAGAGAGGTTCCCATCGCGGCGTAAGCACAAGTTGGCACCACGTGGAGATGGTCCCTTCCGCGTGATCAAAGCCATAGGGGACAATGCATATCAACTCGAGCTCCCACCTGATTTTAAAGTACACGCGTCCTTCAACGTGGCAGACTTGACTCCATATGTTGAGCCGGAGTTTGATGATGGTGAAGCGGGGACGCTTCACAACCAAGTGGGGGAGGGTGATGTGACCCTGCCTCCCATGACGGCCCAAGACGAAGAAGAAGCCATGAGTCTACGCTCACAGGCCCAGTCACAAGGTCTAGGTACAAGGCCATCGCCGCCGTCGCGTCACTTGTCGCACGCGTCGTCGCCAGCCAAGGAAGCCCAGACGACAATCCAAGACTCGTCGTCCTCGCCACCATCGAGAGTGAAACAACGCGTTCTTCTGAAGACTTCGACACTTCATCGTCATCTCACGCGATGATTGCTTTCATCCCATCACCGCATCCATGAGTTTCACGCGTTCTTTTTAAGACATTATCTATATTTGGTATTTCCAGCATGTTTTAGATAGTTTCCTTATTTATAGCGTTTTAGATAGTTTCCTTTCAGTCATTCTATCTTTTAGGGTTTGTGCCTTTTGCATGCTTGCATGGGCTAGCCCACGAGGTTCGACTCGGCCCATCCGATGTCTCACCTCCCCTATTTATACCCTACTTTGCTAATGTTATTTCTTACGTTCAAGTTAAAGTTCAAGGTTTTAAGTCGAGTGTTAATTCCTCCTTCCCTTGATCGGACGTCACCCTTATCCCTCTCATCCCCATTCACTCCGCCGCCGACGCTATGGCAACCACTCGAACTCCATCGAGTTTATCCCCTCCGCAGTCGACGCTATGACACCAACGACTTATCTCTTCAAGTCGCCTAGTCTTCATCAAACCGCTTCCGCCACCGCTACCATCTTTCCACCAAATCGATTCCATCACCGCCGAGATCCATTCATCGCGTTCTTCCGTTCGTGATCAACTACATCATCACATTCCATAGTAGAATCACCACACCGAGTGACTTCCCAACCAAGACTAGATCCAAGGACATCACCTTTGACAATTCGGCTTGTCACAGGAGACAAGGACACATCATAACACCCTCGACATACGTTGAAAATGCCACACGCCAGTGACCTCATCCTTTAATGTCCAAATCCACCCTATCCTTATTCCAAATAATGTATGCATAAATATTATTACATTTATAGTAAAAGAATCATTAGCGGAAGACTTTTCAAAAGAAATACTAAACCTTTATTAAAATTCTCCTCGTAAATTTGAGAAGATTAGTTTTATAAACGATATCTAAATTACGCGGAAGACTTTGAAATAAACCTAATAACATGAATAGGTTATCTAATAGTTTCACCTATTACATTGAGTCGAAAAATTGAACTCTTGATTCAAAACACTTCGAAATATGCTTCAAAACCAAACTGCAACTGCAACTTTTCTTTTTCGTTCATTACTTCTAGATTAGCTGATATAATTTGACTGATGTGTCGTATGGGACGGATGATACAAGTCAACCATGCAAGGAAAAAAATGAGGTTGGTTAGTCTAATGAAAGAATAAGCAATGGTATTTTATGTGGGGTTCTTTGTGCTCATTTCTAGTTACTACCATCATTTCTCGAATAAAAGCCGATAGACGATAGATAACTACAATACTTCCATTGATGCGAAGGATGGACAAGAGAATGCACCAAGAGAATACCAAAAAGAAATGTGGATATTATGGGAAGAAGATATGATTTTGCTTGGAAACGCTTTTTTCATCACATAAATATATTAAAATTCCATTGAATAATTGAGTTTGACCAACCTAACCGCATACTTTTTGTGTGAATTCATATTGGAAAGACGACCCAAATAGACTGGAGCAAGAGTGGGTTCCAAGTTGTACTTCTTGCTCTGGTTCATTAATTATGTTGTCGTAGTATTTATCTTATTTAATTACATACACCATAGTTAATCTTAAGGTTTTGAAGTGTCCCAAATAAAACGAGAGCAATATAAGGAAACATTATGTCCAGCCGAATTACGCTAGCAATGTGCTTGAACACCACTTATCCTTATCGGGTGGATAAGAGGCAATCTTCATGACCTTAATGGTTTTAGGAAATTATTCTGACTAATACCGAGATAATAAAGAGATCAGTATACCTTTCAATGTCATAATATCCCTCACACTAAGCGATTATAAAGTCTACAGTTAAACACACAAAGTCCACAAGCAGTATTGCCAGTAATGCGACTAACAATTCTAAAAGTGTAATGTTCTAATAATATATAACTACGAATATATCTAATTTATAGAATTTAATTTCACACAATGTTCTCAAACAATTACTTAGGTTTTAGAAATTATCCAATCAATTAACAATTAATTTTAATATCAATTAACAGGGAAAAGATGAACTGAAATGACAAGAGTAAAAGACCACTTGCCTTAATTAGATTCCGCAATGATGAGGCGATTACCATTGATTTTCTTTCCGAGAGCTTGACTTATCGGCCCAATCTATAAAAATGGCTAGATGGGACCCACCTTTCTTCAACCATATGAAAGTTTAATTTTCTTCTTTGCTTTCAATCAAAAAGTTATAGAGACGCACATCGGAGCACCTCGACGCCTCCCACGAAATCAAAAACCGCAAAAACTAGTGGCGGCACGAGGCAGCAATGACAAGAAACCGACGCGATAGACGGCGGCTGGGCTCGAAGTAAACAGTCCCACTTATGTTTTTCCACCAAAATAGAGCTTTGATCAAGTCCACTTTGGATGGATCATTGGCAGCTCGAATGACGTCCAAAAGGGGCGAGGCTGGCGGTGTTGGCTTCATGGCGATACAGGCTTTCACCGGATATGGATGGTGGCGACATAGGATAGCTATTGTCTTCGAAAAATGAGTCAACAATGGCGCAAATAACAGAGGGTGATGAGAGGAATTTCGGGTTTGAGGATGAATTGCCAGAAATTTAAGGAATTGGCTCGTTTTTATAGGGATTTTGTTGCCCATAACTCCAAGAACATAATCCCACAATCTCATCGCCCTAATTGGTTGAGATTGGATCGAATTTCCAAAAGTTCCATAAATCTGAACCAAATGCGTCATTTTAATTTATGGATGAATTAAGACGAAATAGTGGATAATCACATCGGAAAATTGAGGGCTTTTGAAGATAACAAGTTGTATAATATCCCAGACTAATTGAATTGGTTCAAGTTGGCGCCAATTGATCAAAATTTGAAATTGAAATCCAAACCCTAGGCGTGATTTCAGGGAAGAAGAAGTTGTGAAGAACAACCCACAATTTCACCTTGTTATGCGCAACCCCCTTTGTTTAAGGTAAATTACACTCTTTTGCCCAAATTTCTTAATTCGTGGAAAAATTGTCATACGTTAATTATAAAAATGTTTTAAAGTTTCCTAAACTTTAGTTTATAACCATTGTCCACTTGTTTATTAATTTTTACACTTACATTAATGTAAAGCTTCTGATAATTTGTACAAAAATTATCGTGAACATAATTTTGACATAGGTTAATGGCAATTTTAAATTATTTTTCTATAAAAGAAATAAAATAAATGTCTTAACTATTATAATTATCTTAAAAACAAAAAAGTACAATAATATCCTTCTAATATAAAGTGGATTATTACACTTTTGAGCAACTCCAAGATCTTTCATGTCAAAATGCAACTCTAAGGTCTCTTTTCACACTAGAAATTAACACTTTCGAATTGTATATTAACAAGATATCATCCAGATATAAAAGCACATACAAAGGTGATTTAGATTTCATGCCTTTGAAATATCAGCAATTGTCATACATGCTCCTAGTGAAACCCAAGTTTCTCATGCAAGAGTAAAATTTAATGTTGCATTGCCTAGGGGACTATTTTAAGACCATAGATAGAATTTTTAAGCAAACATACATGCTCATTTTTAGACTCATAATTAAAACCTTATGTTGTCTTGTATAAATTGTCTCATGCAAATCAGTATGCAAAAAAGCAATTTTTGCATCCATTTGCTCTAGCGTCCAGTCAAACACATTAATCATAGAAAGAAGCAATCTCAAAGTCTTATATTTAACAACATAGGAAAATTTATCACTGTAACCAAGTCCATCCTGATGTGTGAACCCGTTATGATACTTGACTATCTCCTGTACCGCGTATTTGCATGAACATCCAATGAATGAACGAGTCCACGAACAATCCTTCCTTGCCTTCGAATGAGTACTAGATAGGTGAGTTGAGATCCACAACTCGTTGTTGATCAAGTTCCAGCATCAAAGTGTTTGATTGAAATCCACAATCTAAAGAAGCCAATAAATATAAAAATTGTTTCTATCAAATGCTTTAATTTCCAACTTGATTTATGAAAATACTGAATAAGTGATTAAACAGGGATAAGCTAATGGCGAGTCGTGGGCTTTGGCTGTAAGCCAAGGGGTTCGACCCACTTAATTCTATCTTAGGTCTAATTGAATGAAAAAGAAACATAAAGTATAAAAGATAGAATCTTTAGCTAATGGATAACAAATCCATAACTAGATCAAGTCAACAAAAGCAAATAGAAGACAACAAAAGTAGATATACTCAAAATAATAATATAAGCATGCATAAGGCCCATGCATAAAGGAAATGTCAATTTGGTTGGTTCCTTGGCGTGAATCATGACTATATATTAAGTCTCTTACTTGGTGGTCTTGATTGCCTTTCAAGACGGTCTTCAAATGGCCTTATCTTCATGTCATCATCTTAGCTACTAGTCAAGCTTTGTATCTAGAGGGTCATAAGGATTGGAACCTTCTTTCACTTAATAATCCATTTATGGTCTATTAACCTAACATTTTTAGGTATAGGAACAATCACCCAAGTTTGGTTCACAATCATAGGCTAATATTCCACCTTGATAAGATTCATCCCATTTTAGAATGTATATATTTCATAGTAGTCTCAAATGTTTCATAAATAAAAGGATTTTCAACATTTTTTGAATCAAGGGAAAAAATAACCAAGTTTAAATCAACATGCTTAGACAATAAGCTCATCAATCACCTATTAGGAATCACTATCCTAGTCACCATATCTATAGTGAATTGATAGTCATGCAAACATTGAGAAGAAGATTTTTCGACTTCAAAAATAGAGATAAGGTTAGAACCACTTACTTCCCCACCTGATTAGAGAGGGGGTTGATCTGCACTTTGATCTCCATGGATATTTTCAAAAACGTGACCATTCTCAAGCTCATTTTATGTTCCTATTTAATTTAAAATGAAACCTCGACTAATTAAAGGTTACATTCTGTCTCATTAAAGGTTACATTTTTTATGACCTCTCTTATTCCAACATGCATGTGTATTTATATTGCATCCCAAATCATCAAACAAAGACTCATACATAAGATTCCTTTTCAAGTCAGGATCCCACCTAACCCTTTTGAAGGATTCTAACCTTACCATCAAACATCCTAAGTGGCACATTGTCTATCCCTCTAATAGGTAATGAAGTGTGGTCACCCATCAATACTTCACCACTATCACACTCATACAAAGACTCAAACAGAGACTAATAAAAGGTAGCATGCAAAGTACAACCAGAGTAAGGTATCTAGTCATGTGAAGGCTTAGACAGAGTAGTGCATATAAGGAGTTCATAAGGATAGTCATCACATGTTTCAACCAAAGCAGCGGTTTAATTCATTCACATTCGTGTTCTTATAATCTCTATATGTCTTAACACTACTTAATGAAATGACCAGATTTATCACAATAAAATCATTGCTTGTAATCTTTCTTATCAAGCTCAGTCTTCTCAATTTCTTAAAATCCTTTTTAGGAGATTTCTGGTTGTTTTTAGTCTTGCCTTTAGCCATTAAGACCGCATTGTTAGTATCAAGGTCAACTACAATGGAAATGAAAATAGAAGGAAAAGAAACCAAAATACAATTTTTATACTTCAAAAACAAGTGGAAGCAACAGGTCAAGAGCCAAAACTCTAATAACAATTTTCTTTTCTTGTTTCAATCCACTTCGATTGCTCACATGTAGAAAACGATTGACAAGCTAAAATGTAAATGCAAAGTGGACAGCGAGTCTTGGCTGTTAGAGATAATACATTTTAGATATCTTTGCTTATCATTATTATTGACAATTCTATCTCTAAGCTATATACTTATCATGTACTCTCTATATATGGTCATCCTCTCAATAATAAGATTATCAGCTTCATATTATCTACATGGTATCATGAGCTTCTTGATCCATTCTCCATCAAAAACACAAATCTCCAAAATCATTTTTTTTGTTTCTCTCTTCCAATGATTGGTGTCATGGCCAGTAGTAATCATACCATTCCTAATGATAGGGAGCCTCAAAGGACTTTCATCATAGTTCTTCGATGAACTATACGACGTGGAAGGCGTATATCAAATCTACCTTGGTTGGGTACAACCTCTTCAAGTTTGTGGATTGCTCGTACCCTGCCCCACCATCAACAACAACAAAGGATCAAGTGACGACCCTGAACCGGCTTATGCCACTTGGATGCGTCAAGATCAACTGCTTTTTGGAGCGCTCATTGGCACGCTAGGTTCATCCGTTGCGCCTCTTGTCACGCAAGCAACGACTACTCAGGAGGCCTGGAAAATTCTTGAAAACACATATGCCAAACCGTCAAAGGCGCATATAAATCAGATCAAAGAAAAGCTTCGGTCTTTGAAGAAAGGAAATCAATCCGTGACGGAATTCATGCATCAAGTCAAGGGGTGCATCGATCTCTTGGCTTCGTTGGGCAAGCCGCAAGATCCCGAAGATGTCGTTGATCATGTTTTGAAGGGGCTTGATTCTTCCTTTCAATCCTTGATCGATGGTGTTCATGCTCGGGAAACTACGATTACCTCTGAAGAACTCCATGAAAAGCATATTACAAAGGAGCTTATTCTCAATATGGAAGCTTCCTCATCGTCTACTCCTGCGAGCGTCATGTCTATGCAGACTAAACCGCATAAACCAAGGCAGCGCCAGCAGCCGGCCTCATCGTCGTCATCCTGGTCCCAAATGCCCCCTTCACAACCCTACTATCCACCCACATACCCTCATCAATCCCAACAGCCTTGCCCTCATGCTTGTCCCTTCCTCGGCCGCTGCCAATGGTGTGGCATACAAGGCCATGTTGTTGGCCAATGTCCGATGTTTCTCCAAACTGCCCCAACTCTCAGACCCCCACAAACTTACCGCCTACGCAATCCCCATCCTCCCTCTTAGTACAATGCATCCTCCTTTCCCACTGACCAACCACCTCAAGCCAATTAAAATGTTACCCAACCACTGTCCCACCCTTCTTGGTTAATGGATAGTGGTGCCTCTCATCACGTTACAAATGATCTCCACAATCTCATCCTCCACCATCTTTACACTGGTCCAGACGATCTCGTTGTTGGTAATGGTAACGGTCTCAAAATCTCTCATGTGGGACAATTTCAATTATGTTCAAACACCAAAGTTTTTAATTGTGATAATGCTCTTTATGTGCCTAGTATCTCCAAAAATATTCTCTCTGTCTCTCAATTTTCCCGTCAAAATAATCTATTTGTTGAGTTCTTACCCCATTGTTTCCTTGTGAAGGACCTCCACACGGGGACACCTCTCCTTAAAGGCACTTGCCTTGATGGAGTCTACACTTGGCCATTGTCACCCCTTCCACAAGCTCTCACATCCTCCACTTGTTCCAGTTCACCCTGGCATCACAAGTTGGGTCATCCATCATCAACTGTTTTAAATTTTTTAGATAATACTTTTCAATTAGGAATTTCAATGTCGAAGTCTGGTTTTTGTACGTCTTGTTCTATCAATAAAAGTCATAAGTTACCTTTCTATCATTTCACTATTCTATCCAATTCTCCGCTTGAAGTTATCTTTTCAGATGTATGGCAGTCCCCTGTTATCTCTTTTGATGAATATCGCTATTATATTATTTTTGTAGGTCACTTTACAAAATATATTTGGCTTTATCCTTTAAAACAAAAATCTGATTCAAAGGCCATCTTTATCAAATCCAGAGCTCTAGTTGAAAATTATTTTAATACTACAATTAAAACACTATACTCTGACAATGGTGGTGAGTAAATTTCCCTAGCCTCTTTTCTTGCCTCCCATGGAATTCAGCATCTCACGAGTCCTCCCCGCACACCCCAACATAATGGCTTCGCTGAACGGCGACATCGTCATATTGTTGAAACCAGCCTTTCCCTCATGACGTACTCGGGTCTTCCAAAAGAACTATGGCCATATGCTTTCCAAACATCGGTCTATCTAATTAATAGGATGCCCGCTCCTACCCTATACAACTTATCTCCTTATCTCAAACTCTTCCAAATCCCACCAAATTATCATAAATTAAAATGCTTTGGTTGTCTGTGTTTCCCGTGGCTTAAACTGTATACCAACAACAAGTTGGATCCCAAGTCTGAGCAGTGTTTGTTTGTTGGCTATTCCAAAACCCAAAGAACTTATATCTGCCTTAATCCTCGACATGTTCACTTTGTCGAACATGTCTTCCCCTTTGCTAACCTTAGCCCCAATCAAAACCAACATCCCATAACACATGATGAACCCATCTAGTGCAACATCAAACTGCCTCTCTTACGCACCCCCCCCCCCCCCCACAACACCCTCACCAACCACCCCTTGATCCACCGAACCCTAACCTTGTACCATCGGCCACTCCCTCTGTCCCAACAAACACATTGTCAACATCCCCTACATCATCGACCTCACCATCCCAACCTAATCCACAACCCCCGACTGACGGCCCCTCTCCATCCTCTATCTCGCAACCGACTTCCATCGGTTTACCACATCCATCTCCTGTAAATCCTATTCCGCTGCCAAACCCTACTGTTGTCGTTACTCACCCACCTCCGCCAACCCGTGATATCATCACACGAGCCAAAAATACTATCCACAAGCCCATACAAAAACTTAACTTAACATCCACCATTGAGCCACATAAAGAACCCCAAAACATAACCCAAGCCCTTAAGGACCCGGATTGGCGACAAACTATGGCCACAGAGTATGCTGCTCTTCGTTCCAATGACACGTGGACACTTGTTCCGCATGACCCAAAGTTGAACATTGTTGGCTGTCGTTGGGTATTCAGAGTCAAGTACAAGTCGGATGGTTCCCTTAACAAGTACAAGGCTCGGTTAGTCACCAAAGGGTTTCATCAACGACCCGGGTGTGACTTCACGGAAATGTTCAGTCCGGTGGTCAAGCCAGTCACGGTCAAGACGGTTCTTGCTATTGTTGTTAGATCTGGTTGGTCACTTCGACAACTCGACGTTAACAATGCTTTTTGTAACACCCTCAAATCTTAACCCATTTGGAAAGGTATTACCGCCAGTGACCCCAGTGTTCCTTACCAAGGTCACCCAAGGCTTTACTGGTTTAAATACAATTTAAGGCATACAATGATACATAATGATCAAAGTATCCAAATCAAAACATAACAACGTTCAAATGAAACATGAGTTACAGGATTACATCCCAATCCTGATTAGGACAAATACAGAGTTTAAACAAAGTACGGCGGAAGTCTTATAAAAGATATTACAAAAAGGGTTGTGATCGTAATGATCACCTGCCCAAGGATCTCAACCTGATTAAAAGAAATTTATTAAAACATCCAAAACAACCGTCGTCTTCATAGTCAATCTAGTCTCCTCATATCTTCGCTCTATCTGATGTGCCGAATCGAACGGATGACACCAGCCCACATGCGGAGAACAATATTCGTGGGTTAGTCTACTTGAATAGACTAGCAAGGGTAAAAAGCAGAATGGTTCGAGTGATCGTAACCGTTTACTATCATTGTCCTTCGAATGATAACTGAAGGGACGATACATAACCCGGCACTTTCACGGAATAACAACAAGAGGTATGCACAAGAGAAGATTCTGGAAGACTTAATCTTCACAGAAATCGACCCGAAAGAAGACTCCAACGGAAATGAGTCTTTAAGGAAATATGACAAATCTGGAATGTTTAAGAATCAAACAACAATGATTAAAAGCTGACTGAGATGCTTCGGCTCACAACCAACCTCACCGCTTACAGCGAATCTAGATTGGAAAGAGAACGTACTACATTCAAGTCTGGATCTTACAGAACCACATAACGATGATTTAAAAACTGACTAAGATGCTTCGGTTCACGACCAACCTCACCGCTTACAGAGATTCTAGATCGGAAAGAGAACGTACTATGATCAAAGTCGAGACGAGCTTTCCTAGCTGCACTATTTACTTAGCTGCACTACTCGCCGAAGATTTATTAATTAAGTGCTCTCGGGCACCTTATCTTATTTAATTCCAAAACGATTAACACGTTGTAAGCTTTTAATTATACATGCCCTGTTACAGAACACATATCTAAGGAATGAACTTCTCAGAGTCCAAACCACCACTATCGTTGGGTCTTGCTCGCCCTTTAAAAGAATGAACCTCACAGAATTCAAACTTCAACTATCGTTGGGTCTTCATCGCCCTTACAGTTATAAAGGAACGCGCATGGAACTCTCAGGATCCAGGCGTTCCTACAAATACTCGTGCTAACTAATAGTTACAACACAACCACAATACAGGATAAATTCACATAAATGCCCGGAAGGCGATCACAGATAATAGCGTCGTTCTAACAGATATACAACCTATTATATGATTTTCCAAAACCGTTTATAAAACCAATTCCAGACAAACACAGTAATCATTCCAAATTAATTACTCAGATAAACAACTGATAATTAATGTAAATATGGAACGATGAGTAAGAGCGAACCGCCACTTGCCTGAGTCCGCAGAGATTGAATGAAGTCTAACGACGGGATTCCGGGCTCGACGCAGAGACGAATCTGACAACTCCGGTACCTTCACGAGGATGTTTACATGGAGCAACCCCCGGGATTTGTAAACAAACAATTCCCTTCACATGTGTGCAAACTGAAAAAGGCGATCTATGGTCTAAACCAAGCCCCGAGAGCATGGTACACTGAATTACACAACTTTCTCATACAAATTGGGTTTGTCAACTCAGTGGCAGACTCTTCATTGTTCATCCTACGAAACCAGCAGGCTGACATCTACCTGCTTGTTTATGTAGATGATATTATCATCACTGGGAGTCACACAGTGTGGCTGGAAAAGATTATTCAGATCCTCACTGCACGCTTCTCCCTGAAGGATTTCGGTCCACTTGCGTATTTTATTGGTGTTGAAGTAATGCAGCACCCTCAAGGTATTTTTCTTAATGAAAAGAAATACATATCAGATTTACTTGCACGGGCCAACCTGGCAGAAGCAAAGCCCATTTCTACTCCTATCTACACAACGTCGACGCTTACCAAACAAGGTGGCAGCCCACTTGACACGCCTACTGAGTATCGTATGCTCGTTGGCAGCCTCCAATACTTGGCTCTTACTCGCCCAGACATTGGTTTCACTGTCAAAAAATTATCCCAATTCATGCAGTCTCCCTCGACAATACATTGGAGCGCTCTGAAACGTCTGCTTCGATATGTTAAAGGTACTACAGAACATGGCATCGTTATTTCCAAGAGTTGCAATCTAGCGTTACACGCCTTCTCTGATGCGGATTGGGCAGGACACAAGGATGATTTTCTCTCAACATCAGGTTATCTTCTTTACCTTGGTCGTACCCTGATCTCTTGGAGCTCTCGCAAGCAAAAGACGGTAGATCGTTCCTCAACTGAGGCGGATTATCGAGCTCTGGCTGATTATTGCAGTGAATTGTTATGGGTCACATCTCTGTTGAGGGAGCTGAGTGTTCGTCTCACAACACCACCGGTGTTGTACTGTGATAATCTTGGGGCAAATAGTCTAAGTGTGAATCCTATTTTTCATTCAAGGATGAAACATATCGCTTTGGCGTTTCATTTTGTATGCGAACAAGTGCAAGGAGGAGCTGTTCGAGTGGCTTATATCTCTACAGAGGACCAGTTGGTTGATGTATTAACCAAGCCGTTGTTGCGTCAATGTTTTCAGACATTAGTCTCCAAGCCGGGACTCTCCTTACCGGTGTGTCTCGCTTGGGGGGCATGTTAGAGATAATACAGTTTAGATATCTTTTAGATATTTTTGTTATCTTTGCTTATCTTTATTATTGACAGTTCTATCTCTAAGCTATATGCTTATCTTTTACTCTATATATGTTCATCCTCTCAATAATAAGATTATCAACTTCATATTATCTATATTGGTATCGCAGTTCTGCTAATCATATATCTATGGAGCCTTAAGAGGGGAGACTCATATAATCCATTAAGTATCTAAGACCAAAAACAATATCGATTACGATGCAAACACTCAAATGGCAAAACTAGAAGAACGGAGAAGAAACAAAGCACAAAGAAGAGCCAAGAGACAAGTAGAGAATAGGCAAAGTCCCTTGAAAGGAAACCGCAAAGCTTCCATTGAAGCTTTACATCACAAAACAACCAAAGCTGCTCCGAAGCAACTCCTACAGACTCTCTCTTCTAGGCTCCTTTCTTTCTCTTTCTCTCTCGGTGTCAATCACATCTAGGTGCAGCCATGGAAGCGTCAGAGATGAGCTCACAAAGAGCATCTCCCAAACTTCCCCAAAGCGGCACAAGAGAATGAAGAAGACAAAGCTCATATTAGGGTAAGTGGCGAGTTATATACCACAACACTAAATCACCAAAAGTCGCATTCAATAAACTGGAGAGGAGCGTCTTCATTAGTGAAACACCACGCTTCACTTCCTCGGTTTCATCCGGGCCCAATATGCAAAACATGTCCATTAAACACATACTAAGTCACAAGCCCAAGTCACATATCCTAGTGACTCACAAACCAAGTTTCTCATGGAACCGAACTTAGCCACAATGGGGTCTCGTGAACCATCATGGCTCATGGTCAACAAGAGTGGCATCTCAAACTAGGGCTGTGCAAATTCGGACCGGACCGGAAAATCGGACCGGGCCGGACCGAAAATGTCCGGACCGGACCGGGGGAATTACGGTCCGGTCCCCAGTCCACATATTTTTAAAATTCCGGTCCGGTTCGGTGCAAACCCGGTCGGTTTCCGATTCGGACCGGATTGATCGGTTTTTTATTGTTTTTAATTTTATTTTATGTATTAATATCTTATAACACTATTAAAAATTAATTTTTACTATAAATATAAATTAATAACAAAATATATTATCTAATATTATACACAATAGTTATAAAAATAGAAAAAATAATTAAAATTTAATTTATATAAAACAAAAAAATACGTATACTGGTTCATTCCGGTCCAAGACCGGACCAGACCGGATCGAATCATATCGGTCTGATCCGGTCTCCAGTCCAAAGATTGTAAAAATTCCGATCCATCGAACCGGACCGGAAAAAGCGGTCCGATCCGGTCTGGACCGGATGCATAGCCCTATCTCAAGCTGTGTCAAGTGCAAATAGCTCTACCTGTTGGAAGTGAAGCTCTGAAGCGAAATCAGAGTTCTGATCTTTGCTTAATTTAATGCCCTCTCTCCAATTCTCATTCTTCAATTTCTTTTTTTTACAAACACATTTGCGTCTATTTTCTCCTTTTGTCTTCTTGCTTGTTGATACATTTCCGAATTCAATCGATCATGTCTTGATTCCCATGCTTGAATTGCTAGAGTGAATGTTAATAGAAACCAACGAGTTTGAGTTGGAAACCTGACATGCCCACCAAGTGTATGATAAAATCACATTCATGTAATAGTTTAAAGCTTTCAAAAGATTTGATTGGTAATTTAATTTTATCTTGCCTCCTTCTTGGTATTAGGAAAGCATGCTTATTTCACTGGTTTCTTCTTTTTCATTCTATTTTCATTACTTTGCATACTTGTAAAGCGATTTGTGGCAAATAGGTTCTTCCGTCCATGCAGAACTTTGTGGCTCTCGATTCTTTATTAATTTTCAATTGTGTTTCAAATTTTGTGCTCATTCATCTAGAAAGATGTATTGACTTACACAGTGCATTAATAGGACAAATCATTCTCACATTGCAATAGATTGGGGATAGGAAGCTACTATTACCAATATCTAGGAAATTGGGACTTCGGAAATTTGCTATTCTGATTAATGAGTTTGAACTTAATTTATCTTCAGATCATAGACCACCAAAACTTCTTTCCTTAGACCAATAACATGATCACCCAAGGAGTATATCTATATGATTCACCAGCGCATCTATGGTAGCTTTGCAATCAAGTTTAAACCTGCCTCCATCAACCTCCTTTGCGTCCAAATATCTGATACATAGTGTATTTGGCAAGGCTAAAAAAGTAGTATTTGAGGTAGCGTTTAGCATTTTGAAAAGTCCACTAGCTTCCCTTTCACATCAACTGGTGTAATTGAAATACATGTGGACTGGTTACCATCTTTAAACTAAGAAAAGAAATACTTACAAACATATTCAGGTCAAGAACCAAAGAAAAGAGAGCATATCAAAAGGCTAAAATGGACACCCTTAGATAGTAAAAGATTTAATTTTCTTCTATACAGATAACTTTACAAGAAGTTTCCACACAAAAAATAGAGTTATTTGGTGAATATATCCTCCACAAAGAACAAACACCATGGAGGTAAGCACTTACAAAAATAACATGACCTCATGTAGGCCTTTTAGGCAACTAATTATATAGCTAGTAATATCTAAATATACTTTCCTATATATGTAGTCTTAGCAGAAGGGAAAATAACTTGAAGGAGTTGCGACGTTTTCCTTTGCTAGAGGATCAATTGCTGTTCAACAGGCTCTTCATGTCTCCTCAATTAGACACCACGTGCCAATCACCCTAGAACAGACTCCCCCCAATTACTCCGTCTGGCGTCATCTCTTCCTGGTGACATTGGGCAAATTCAATCTCCTCGCTCACGTTGATGGCTCTCCGCCCTCCAACGACGAACACTGGGCTCTCCTTGACTTTACAGTCATGTCCTGGATATATTGCTGCATCCACCCCGACATCTTCAAATTAATTGTGAAGAATGACGCCTCTGCTTACGAAGTGTGGACAACTATTGAAAACCTGTTTCGTGACAACAAGAAGGCTCGTGCGATCCAACTTGAGTCTGATTTCCGGGGCCTGCGTCAAGGCTCTCTGTCGGTCTCCGACTACTCTATGCAACTCAAGGCACTCGCCGATGGCCTCGCCGACGTCGGTAACCCTGTGTCCGATGACAACTTAGTCCTGCAGATGATTCGCGGCCTCAACGAGTCCTTCTCCAACATGGCTGCCTTGCTCCAGTTTCAGCGCCCCTTCCCCTCCTTCCAGGAGGCGCGCAGCAGCCTCATCTTGGAAGAATCCCGTCGGGCACAAGTGGACCCACCGGCAACCGCCCTTAACACCACCACCAGCCCTTCCGCTGGCCAGTCGCCCGCAGGTGGTACCGCTCCTTCCCCGCCCCCGTCACAGCAGTCCTCGCAGCACACATCGCCACCGCAGGGCCCCGGTCGCGGACGGGGCCGCCACCGTGGTCGTGGCAGAGGTCGCGTATATGGCTACGGTGGTCGCGACTCTCTTCACCAGAAACTTCTAAACCTCCTTCATGGACAGCCTTGGTCCCCCCAATGGCAACAACAACCATGGAACTCTTCCGGTCTTCTCGGCGCCGCTCCTCGCCCACCGACTAACCACCAAGCCATGTACACCCAGCAGTCCGGCCCCACATGGGACCAGCAAGGCTTGATCCAGGCCCTGAATGCCATGTCTGTCCAGTCCAACCACAATGGTGACCCGTCCTGGTTCATGGATTCCGGGGCTTCGTCGCATATGGCTTCCGGTTCAGGTAATCTCTCTCCTGTTATTAATCCAGGTATCGTATCACTTCTTCCTCTCGAATTATTGTGGGCAACGGTCACTCTCTCCCCGTCACTCAAATTGGCCACCACAAATTATCTCATCACCCACCTCTTCACTTAAATAATGTCCTGGTTAATCCATCTCTTATTAAAAATCTCATTTCAGTAAGGAAATTCACCATTGATAATAATTGTTCTATTGAATTTGACCCTTATGGTTTTTCTGTGAAGGATCTAACCAGCAAGAGCGTGATCCGTCGGTGCAATAGTCGGGGAGATCTCTACCCCTTTGTTCCAGTCGCGGCGTTGTCTACCCCCTCCTGTCCGACCGCCCTCACGGCCAACCACCACCATCCGTCCACCCTCTGGCATCACCGCTTGGGACATCCTGGCAGCACCGTCATCCGCACTCTTGCCTCTCAAAATTTCATTCTTTGCAATAACGACAACTCTACCGTTTGTCATGCTTGTCAATTAGGAAAACAATCTCGATTACCCTTTTCTTCTTCTATTTCTACGTCTGCTGCTCCATTTGCTCTTATTCATTGTGATTTATGGACTTCCCCTGTTTTGAGTGTTAATGGTTTTAAGTACTATCTTGTTATTCTTGGTGATTTTTCCCATTATCTGTGGACTTATCCTCTTAAATACAAATCTGAAACCACCGCAGTACTCAAACAATTCCATGCATACACCAAAACACAATTCAATCTCACCATCAAAAATATTCAATGTGATCATGGGGGGAATTCGACAACAATGATTTACACACCTTCCTCAAACAAAATGGGGTCCTCATCCGATTCTCCTGTCCCCACACGTCCCAGCAAAATGGCAAGGCTGAACGAATGATTCGCACCATCACAAATTCAATCCGCACCCTCCTCTTCCATGCCTCCTTACCGACCTCCTACTGGGTCGAAGCCCTCCACACCGTCACCTACCTCCTCAACATTACCCCAACCTCCACTCAGCGCATGGTGACGCCGCACGAGTCCCTCTTCCGGACGCGTCCATCCTATGACCACCTCCGCGTCTTTGGGTGCCTATGCTACCCGAACCTCACCGCTACCACCACTCACAAACTCCAACCGCGAACCCGTCCCTACATCTTCCTCGGCTATGCTATGTACCACAAGGGTTACCGCTGTCTTGATCTGGAAAATCATAAGGTAATAATTTCTAGACATGTTATTTTTGATGAATTTTCTTTCCCGTTCAATTTCTCAAACCCGGTCCACAATTCCCAAATTGACCGGTTTGATAATTTGTTACCCAACCCACCCATTTACCCTCTCTCAATCCCACGTACATCTCCCCCTGCCGGCCCCACTACCCCACCAGATCCAAAATCCCCTCCACAATCACACCACCTCCCACCCGCAAATCTCTCCCCTTCAAATCCACTCTCGGATTTTACGGAGTCAAGCCCATCCTCCTCTCCCTCACCTCCACGATCTCCGTCAACATTAACCCCACCCCCACCGATATCTCCTCCACCAAATCATACCCCCTCTAACCGTACCCCATCTACCCACACTCCTCGTGGCCCCACCACACCTGCCACATCACCACACACTCCTCCCGAAATTCAATCCATTCCCCCTTACCATCAGATGGTTACCCGGGGCAAAGCCGGCATCACTAAACCCAAACAAATCTTCAACTTATCCTCCACCATATCCCCCTCCCAAAATCATACAAATATGCCATCAAATGCCCCCTTTGGTTCGCTTCTATGCAAGAGGAATTTGATGCCTTCATTAATAACGGGACTTGGGACCTTGTTCCGAGACCGCCCCATGCCAATATTGTTTCAGGGAAGTGGCTCTTTCGCCACAAATTTGGTCCCGACGGACAGCTTGCTCGCTATAAATCCAGGTGGGTCGCTCGCGGCTTCTCGCAGCAACAGGGGATCGACTTCGATGAAACATTCTCCCATGTCGTCAAGCCCACCACCGTCCGCACAATTTTGAGTCTTGCTGTCTCCCGGGATTGGCCTATACACCAGCTTGATGTCAAGAATGCCTTCCTCCACGGCACTCTGAATGAAACTGTTTATTGTCAACAACCACCAGGCTTTGTAAGTGCTCAATACCCGAATCATGTCTGTAAACTTAACAAAGCTTTGTATGGTCTGAAGCAGGCTCCCCGGACATGGTCTCACCGCTTTGCCACCTTTGTTGTCCGGCTCGGCTTTACAAACAGTAAGGCTGACACTTCCTTGTTCATCTACAACTCCGGTCCGCATCAGGCGCATCTCCTTGTCTATGTTGACGACATCATCCTGACGGCCTCCTCCACCTCTTTCCTCCGTCACATAATTACTGCTCTCGGCTGTGAATTCGCCATGTCCGATCTCGGCCCCCTCCACTATTTCCTCGGCGTCGCTGTCTCCCGCACAGGTTCGACTGTCCACCTAAGTCAGGAACGCTACGCTTTGGACATTGCTGAGCGAGCCGACATGGCTACTTGCAACCCATGTCGCACACCGGTTGACACAAACCAGAAACTTGGCGCTGCCTCCGGGCCCCCTGTTGCTGATCCCACTGCCTACCGATCTCTTGCCGGTGCGCTGCAATATCTTACCTTCACCAGACCGGACATCAGCTATGCAGTCCAGCAGTGTTGCCTCCACATGCACGACCCACGGGAAGCTCATCTGCTGGCCCTCAAACGCATCATTCGATACGTTAAAGGTATTGCCTCTCTCGGCCTTGCTATAAATCTGGGACCCACAGATCTCCTCACCGCCTACTCTGATGCCGATTGGGCGGGTTGCCCAGACTCGCGGCGCTCGACTTCTGGGTATTGTGTATTCTTGGGTCCAAATCTCATCTCCTGGTCGTCCAAACGACAAGCAACGGTGTCCCGCTCCAGTGCTGAAGCCGAATACAGGGCCGTCGCAAATGCCGTTGCGGAATCCTGCTGGCTGCGCAGCCTTCTCCAAGAGCTCCACTCGCCGATGAAACGAGCTACCGTGGTGTTTTGTGACAATGTCAGCGCAATTTACATGTCCAGCAATCCAGTACAACATCAACGCACCAAACACATTGAAATTGACATACACTTTGTGCGTGAAAAGGTTGCTCTGGGTCAAGCCCGGGTTCTTCATGTTCCAACCACAAGTCAGTTTGCGGACACCTTCACTAAAGGATTGCCTTCTCCACTCTTCTTCGACTTCCGTTCCAGCCTCTGCATTCGGGAACCTCTTGCATCGGCTGCGGGGGGCTGTTAGAATAATTGTATTTGTTATATATTGAGTATTATTTATTTCTGTATTTATCTTTATTATGGAGATTTCTCTCTCTTGTAACTTTGTATAAATACCCTCAATATCAACAGGCAACCTAAGGGGGTTTTATCTATCTTTCAAAACCTTGCCTTAAACAGCATAGAAAAATTCTCAATTAATTGAAACAAGGGTATCATTCAGCTAGACACATGAAGTCTCTAAAAGTAAATCAAGGGATGAAATTGGATGTCTTGTGATGATGTTTTTATTTTAGCAACTACAAAAATAGTAGTAAATCATGAAAATTAATGGACAAAAGCATCAATTAAAAGTATATAATTCGTAAACACAACTCATCATCTATGAATATGAGACCTCATATATCATGCCCAAAAAGGATTCAAAGAAGAAGATGAAGAAAGATTACCAAGAAATTTTGATCCCCGAGTTACTGATTGATTGATTGATATCCAGTGACTCACTGCCGCCAAGCTTAATAGTTTGCTGAGAGCAAAGGGATGAGAAATTTTTTTGATATATAAGTAGAAACAGGGAAAAAGATGATCTCACGTGATGAAGATACGTAGCAAGATGAAGATGGCTTTGGTTAATTTGGCAGGCCCCACATAGCCCGTGCAAAATCAAAGTGGAGCGTCAGCCTCACTGAGTTGTGTAGTCTTGCAAGTGTTTGGTTTAGAGTTGTGGACAAAGCGGACGGTCTACGCTTACACTCGTTAACTGTGAAGAAGTAAACAAAGCCAATTGGAAATATTTTCCTCTGTATGATTTCATCAGAACGTACAACATATATAGGAATAGAAGTTTGATGAGAAAGTAACATATCTACAGCTATGGCAAGATCTTTCTATACAGGATAGAATATGGTAAATATGCTAAATACACGTAATTACACTAGATAAGATCTTTGCTAATATCTTCATTATCTCCAATACTCCCTCTCAAGTTAGAGCATGTAAGTCAATAATGTCCAACTTGCTAAGTAAATAGTTGAATTGTTGGTTGCCCAGTGCTTTAGTAAAAATGTCAGCCAGTTGGTCATTGGAACGAACATGAGATGCGGAAATAACACCGGAAACAAGGAGGTCACGAACGAAATGACAATCTATCTCAGTGTGTTTCGTGCGTTCGTGAAATACTGGATTGGAAGAGATGTGCAAGGTTGCCTGACTGTCACAGAAAATCCGCATGGGTGAGTTATGACAAACACCTAGGGAGCGAAGCAACGATTTGAACCATATGAGTTCAGAGCAAGCGGAAACCATCGACCTATACTCGGCCTCAGTCGAAGAACGAGAAACGGTTTGTTGATTCTTCGTCTTCCCAGACCCCGGGGAAACACCGAGCATAACGAAGTACCCGGTGAGTGAGCGTCGAGTAAGCGGACATCCAGCCCAATCGGCGTCGCAATATGAAGTAAGTGTCAAGGAGCTAGAACGGGAAAGAAAAAGACCTTGTCTAGGTTTGCGTTTTATGTAGTGAAGAACCCGTATCCCAGCTCGCCAATGTTCGTCGGTGGGTGCTTGCATAAACTGCGAGAGTGTGTGGACTGAGTAGCAAAGCTCGGGGTGAGTTATGGTCAAGTAGATTAGGCGATCGACTAGACGACGATAATTTTTTGGGTCAGAAAAAGGTGCAGCAATCGATCTACTCAACTCATGGTTTTGGGGCAGCGGAAAGTCTTATGGTTTGGCCCCTAGAAGCCCCGCTTCGGATAGAATTTCGAGGGCGTATTTTCGCTGACACAAGACGAGCCCATCTGATTCGGTGGCGATCTCAATTCCCAAGAAGTACTTGAGTGACCCAAGGTCTTTCATGTGGAAACACTTGTGCAAGTAAGCTTTGAACCGATCAATAGCAACAGGAGAATCGCCTGCAACTATCAAATCATCAACGTATACGAGGACGTGTAGCACCGTGTCTGAAGAACAGAGCGTGAGTAATCCGCATACGAATGCTGAAACAAACCTGAGAAGGGCTGATGCGAGCTTGACTAACCAATTTCTTGGCGCTTGACGAGACCGTATAATGATTTGCGAAGACGACAAACTTTCCCTAAAGGGATATGAAAACCGGGTGGAGGCCGCATATACACCTTTTCGGCAAGATCGCCGAGCAAAAACGCATTATGAACGTTCATTTGGTGCAATGCCCACCCCTTAACGGCTGCCACAGAGAGTGAGCAAAGAGGAGGATTCGGCAGCACCTTGTGCTACCGAATCATTATCATCAAGAGTGAGCAAAGAGGAGGATTCGGCAGCACCTTGTGCGGCATTCGCCCGACCATTACCACGACAAGCAAAAACCGAAGCTTGAGATGGTGGATTACCCCGACCACGCCCACGCCCAGCAGAACTCGAAGCTTGATTTTGGCGAAGTTCACCCCCACCAATTCGGGAAACCAATCAATTTAACAGATGAAGTAACCTTATGTCCATGCTTTCCACAGTGTGTGCACACCGGTTTTGTGTCGGCCTTCTTGGACAGAGTCGAAGAAGATTTGTTTGCTCCTTGGGCAACAAGGACGAGAGCACCATTGTGAGTGCCTCACTGCGAGGTGAGAGCTTGGTGGTGTTCCTCTTGTACAGCCAAGGAGTAAATTTTGGTGAGATGGGGTATGGGATCTTGAGCAAGGATGCTCAATCGTAGATGGACATAGATGTCACTATCCAACCCCATAAGAAACTGATGAACTTCCTCTTCGGCTCGTTCGGTGAGCAAAGTACCAATCCAAGTACAAGTGCACTTTCCACACGAACACTTAGTCGGGGTAAGATAGTTGATTAGTTGTTGAGCTCTTCCCACAAGGACTTCAATTTGCCAAAGTAGGTCGAGATGCTCAACACGTTTTGTTCACAGCGTGCTAGCTCTGTACGAAGTTGATGGATTTGAGGCGCATTCCCAATAAAAAAACGATGCTTTAGATCGTCGCACAAAGATTTCACCGACTTGGAGTAGGTGATGTGGAGCGAAGAGATAAGTCAAAGGATTGTAAAACCCAAGTGACAAGCATGGAATTCACGCTAGCCCAGTCGTCGTAGTCTGCTGTTGTTTTAGCCGGTTCTGCAATCTTGCCTTCAAGAAAGCCAAGTTTGTGTTTTGCCTGGAAAGCATTGCGCAAGGCCTTCTCCCATTCTTGATAATTGTCGCCTTTGAAGACGACGGTACTGATGTTCATCCCGGGATGATTAGAGGGATGTAAGTAATAGGGCGACGTTGGATCCAACACCGGCATTGCGGTGGTCTGATTAGTTGTAATGTTGGTCGACATGCTGGTGACGAAGCACAAGATAGCAATCGGAACCGATCGAATAAGAGATTTTTTTGAAGAGATAGTGTTGCGGAAGAAAACGCGAGGATAGGTTATTATATTTTAGGATTTCGTGACTTTAATACCATGAGAAGAAGTAAACAAAGCCAATTGGAAATATTTTCCTCTGTATGATTTAATCAGAACATACAACGTGTCAACATATATAGCAATAGGAGCTTGATGAGAAAGTAACATATCTACAGCTAAGGCAAGATCTTCCTATTTAAGATAGAATTTGGTAAATAAGCTAAATACACGTAATTACACTAGATAAGATCTTTGCTAATATCTTCATTATCTCCAATATTAACTATAGGTAAACTACTAGGTAATTAACAGTTTCTAATCCAGCAATATATGGGAAATTTAATTATATAATATATAAAATTGGCAAATATCCTATGGAAATTCAGCATGAAGATCTGTGTAGCATGGTGGTACAAGTCACAGGGCGATGTGTTCCCTCCATAGAAGTCCCTCGTCGTTTTCTTTCAAATTTTACTAGTGTATTATCCGTGTCATGCACGAGTATAGTGAAAAATACAAATTTTAAAATATGATCTAAATTAATGACAAATAAACATACCAAATCAATCAAAACAATAAACTTATGTGCATTACAATAAACTATAGAAGACAATGCTGAGTGTTAACAAAATATATACATGAATTTATAAATTATGAAATAAGTAGTGGTAAATTATTTACTCTTTGGTCAATTAGTACTCATGATATTATAGTTCTAATAGACTTGGAAATGAAGTTTTGAAAAGTAGATGGAACTGCTTTCTTAAATAGGTATGATATGCAAACGTAAATATTTAAAAAAAGATTTGATATTTATAAAGGATTTGATGAACAAACGCGTTGATTTCTTCCATTACCAATAAAAAGCACACATTTACTATTTTATAGGGTGAAGATATATTTAACCACATAAAAAAACAAAAAATCACAGATATTAAATTTGAATTAAGACTAAAATTGAAAGTTAGTTACAACAATTTTTCTAAATGACACGGATGATTTTCATTTAAATGGATTATTTTTTGTTGAAAGATTAGAATGATTTGAACAAATTTCTAAGTGATTTATATATAACAAACTCTTCAAAATCATATCTAATTAAAGTTTGTTAGTGGAAAAATAAAATTTACAATAATTTGAAGAAGAAAAAAAAAGCTAAAAATTGAGAATTGACTGATATATTTTTCTTCTTTCAGTTTGTCTAAATGCTAGTACTATTTCGGCTTATATAAATCTAATTAGTTATAATTAACTTATTTATTGTTTTAACTTATCTAATGCATAACATTTAAAACATGAGTTTATCAATGATTATGTTAGTGTAGATTCATGCACATAATTCAATAATAAAGATGGTACTAATGTATCAGCTTTTGAGCTCTATTTTTATATTGAATAATATGATTAAAAGGTATAATTTTAAACGACATCATATATTTGAATCTGATCCTTCTTTTAAATTTACATATTTAGTCAAAAGCTACATTTATCAAACAAAAAAGTTATTAAAAGATTAACATTAATGCTAAAATCTCTAAGTTTTTTAGATAATATTTTATTTAAAATCTCACAAAACTTTATGGGTTAAAATAAATTACACTTAAAATTTTTAAAAGAGAATTACTCATAAATTGACACATAAACATGTTGGGCTCAGAATCATTATGGAGGCTCTAAATGTGTGAGCTTTAATACATACATACATATATATATAAAATATAGATAGATTAAATATGTAAGACTTGTTACCAAAAAAATGTGAGACCTAATTAAAATTAAACTTGCAAATATAATTTATTACTTTAAATTAGGAATTTATGGTTGTTTGATTTTTATATATGACTGTATACTCTAACCAAATGACAATATTCTTATACTTTTTAAACGTATACTTTAAAAAGAAAAAAGATTAATTATTAAATAATTACTTAGCATTTAAATTTAATTTTTTTAAATTTATTTGTTGATATAAAACCCACTTCAATTATTTTTCAAATAACATATCATATTCTATATGCAATTTTTCTTATTTATCATTAATAATTTCAAGTTGATAAATAATTTGTTTTTAAATCTTTAAACATGAAATCTATGAAAGGAGATTTTTTATGCTTATCAGATTCGCATGGGATTACATATCAAATTGTGAATGCATTATAATTTAAATTCTACAACTTTAACATCTACGTGAAAAAATTGAGTTAGTCAATTTGAAAACCAAAAAAATCGGAAATGAAAAACTAATTGCAAAATCACAAGTTTTTAGTTAGTTAGAAAGGTTTTTCTTCCTCTTAACAATAATTATTATTTATTTAAATTTGATAAGTTTTCTGGTTTATAGTTATATAAAATATAAAAACAAAACAAATAAAAAATCCGTTAACAAACCATATAACCAAATTATATATTTTTAAGTATTTTAAAAAGTTAAAATATTTAAAATTCAATTTTAATAATTAATCACAAAATGACACATAGGATCGGTGGACCCAGAATCAATATGGTGGCTCTAAATTCATTTGCTTTAACATATAAATATATATATATATATATTAATAATTACATATTAGTTTCATTAATAAAAACTGGACAAAACTTTTGCTGATCTACAAAAAATGCAGACTATTTTATTCTAATATATATGTTGATCGCAAAATTTAATAAGCTTAAGTTGATCAACCACAAAACTGCTAAGTTTTCACCGTACAATTATGTAACACTCCCCAATTGGGTTGTTGTCGATGTTTAAATAAAATATGATTTAAATTGCTCATAGTATTAGTTTAGATGTATTTTTTTTATATATAATATGTGTCTATAAAGTCTATATATTAAGAGTCGTATGTTTTTTGTTGGTGTCCATACTAAAATTTGTTAAGATTTCCAAATTAGTTAAATCAAATCTTAAAGTATCTAGTTAATTTTGAATTTTAAAATTATAATTTAAAAATAATTTAAAATAACCACAAAATTGTACCTATGATATCAATTTCCTAGATTCCTACGGCTTGGCAACAAAAAAATAGAAAAAAACTTCTAAAAATCTCCTAACAAACTACAAAACAAAAAGTTATAAACTATAAATCCGATATGAAAGCGAAGTTATATTTGATAAGCATTTAAAAGTTAAATTATTTATAATTTATTTTTAAGAATTAATCACAAAATGACATATAGAATTTGTGGGACTAGAAGTATTATGGTGGCTCGAAATTCAATAGCTTTAATATATATATATATATATATATATAAATGTTTAAATAAAATACAATTTAAATTGCTCATAGTATTAGTTTAGATGTATTTTTATTATATAATATGTGTCTATAGAATCTATATATTAAGATTCAGATGTTAGTTTAATTGGGGTCCATAATAAAATTTGTTAAGATTTTCAAATTAGTTAAATCAAATCTTAAAGTATCTAGTTTAATTTTGAATTTTAAAATTTTAATATAAAAATAATTTAAAATAACCACAAAATTGTACCTATAATATCAATCTCCTAGATTCTTACGGCTTGGCAACAAAACAAAATAGAAAAAAAAACTTCTAAAAATCTCATAACAAACTACAAATCAAAAAGTTATAAACTACAAATCCGATAGCAAAGCAAAATTATATTTGATAAGCAAATAAAATCTAAAATATTTATAATTTATTTTTAAGGATTAATCACAAAATGACACATAGACTTTGTGGGACCAAAAGCATTCTGATGGCTCAAAATTCAATAGTTTTAATGTATATATATAAATGTTTAAATAAAATACGATTTAAATTGCTCATAGTATTAGTTTAAATGTATTTTTATTATATATAACATGTGTGTATAAGGTTTATATATTAAGATTCATATGTTAGTTTAGTTGGGGTTCATAATAAAGTTTGTTAAGATTTCCAAATGAGTTAAATCAAATCTTAAAGTATCTAGTTTAATTTTGAATTTTAAAATTATAATGTAAAAATAATTTAAAATAATCACAAAATTGTTCTTATAATATCAATTTCCTAGATTTCTACGGCTTGGCAACACAAAAAATAGAAAAAAAAAACTTCTAAAAATCTCTTAACAAACTACAAAACAAAAAGTTAAAAACTACAAATCCGATATCAAAGCAAAATTATATTTGATAAGCATTTAAAAGTTAAAATATTTATAATTATATTTGATAAGCATTTAAAAGTTAAAATATTTATAATTTATTTTTAAGAATTAACTACAAATTGACACCTAAAATTTGTGGGGCCGGAATGAATATAATGACTCTAAATTCCTTTGCTTTAATATATATATATATATAGATTTTGCAAATTGAGCTTCTGTTTAATTTTTAAGGTATAGAAAAAAACTAATGTACATCATTTTTCTATCATCGTTTCATTTCGTTAATGATTTTTTTTTAATCATTGCTCGTAGGTCGTAGCCTTAAAAAGGCTTGCATTCCACCCTGGATGAAAGTATTTCATTTCCTATATTCTATATTTCGAATTAGGTTCAAGCATGTATTATTCTTATAGTAAATAATAGGGAGCAATATATGTCACATGATTAATCTTATTTAACGTTTCTAATTTGATTAAAAATTTTAACATGTACTTGCCAGCACTCTATATTTCCTAGCCTTTTTATGGAAGATATTCTTTCCATATATTTTTCTAGGTAATCTTTTTTTGTTTTTTAACCTTATGACTTAATTGAATCTAACAGTTAACGTAAAGATCGAAAAGAAGACAAATTTTATTGTTCATGGTGTAGTTGTTCATTTTTGTGCGGTGATACTTGATTTATTGTTCATCTGTAATCATTTAGTTGTTTATTGTAAATGATTTAATTGTTCAATGATTTACATGGACAATTGTTCATACAAACAACTACATTTTTTAAATACACAAAAACATTGATATATGAACCAACGAACATATTGAAATAAGATTTGTTCAACTGAACAAATGTATTTTATTAAATGAACAAGATCACAAATATAAGAAAGAGTAAAAAAACAGAGACGAGGAAGAAGTTATATATGAACAAAATAACAATACTAAATGAACAACTACATTTTATAAATAAACAAGAGCATTACTACATAAACAAGAAGAAGCAACATTGTACAATGGTGGGATGTAGAAGAGAATTTTGAACTGGGGTAGAAGATGGAGCACTAAAATAAAATCGAGATGTATGGAGTGATTTTAGGACATATATCAATCAGTATAATAATTGTTTTAATATTAATTTTCTAATTTTTTTTAAAAAATTGTAACTTTTACTCTATGAACAACTCCTATTGTAATCTAAATGTACTCTAGTATATTATCCGTATGATTAAAAAATCAATGCTCTATAACATTCCTCACTATTTACTATAAGGAGCATGGTCGGCCCAGAAGCATGGGCAGAAGGGGTGCCAGCCTAGGGCCCAAAATTTCTAGGGGTCCAATATATTTTATATGTATGTATACTACTAGTAGTGTACATATATTAGAAAAGTAAATTAGTCTAGTGGTTTGTACCCTAGCTTTCAATTAAATAAACACAGGTTTGATTCCCCTTGTGCCCATTCTTTTTTTTTTTCTTTTTTTTTTGACTTTACAACAAATGGGCCTCACAATACCAATTTCAATTAAAAAGGCCTATTAGATCCACGAATTCAATACCAATTTTTTCTCTGAGACAAAAAATGAAATAAAAGCAAAATAAGCAATTAATTAGCACATATTCCATTGAACTTAATCAGTGCATATTTCATTATTTTCTCATATTCCAAATCTTACATTTTATACGTAGTATTTGTGAGGAGTACATATTCTAGATTTTTCTCCTATTCCAAATCTTGCATTTTGTAAGTTGTATATGTGAAAAGCACATAATAGAGATTTTTTTCCTATTCCATTGAACTTAATTAGCAGACATCCTAGATTTTTCAATATTTCTACTATATGTAATGTTGTTGTGGAGCTATATACGCTATAGCTCTCTTTTTTATTTGTTTTTATGCACTTTTTTTAAATCTCTACTTTTTTTTATCGTAAATATTCAACGTTTTCTGGTGTAATATATAAATTTATATTGTTTTTAAAATTAATTATATGAGATTCAAGTAGGATGTGTTATGTTTTTTAGCATATATGTTAAGTAAGATATTAGGGCACATAATTTACTTTTGCCTCGGGGCTTCTGAAATGTCAAAACCAGGACTGATAAGGAGTCTCTTTATCAGAACCCGACTCTCTATTTCTATGGGATTGAAAACAATTCGACCTCTTTAAAACACAAATTAAATTCTTGAATAACGAAATTGACATTCATGGGCCATTTGATTTCAAATGATGCTTACCAACGGCTCATATTCAACCTAGCTCCCATATCGGTCTCTTGAAAACATTTTATGGAAGATCGATCATCTTATTTCACATGTTAAATTTCATAATCCGTATTTTCCCAGCCAATTCATTGCCCTTCACGCGAATAGTACGCATTCTCTTAAAACCATGTAATCTTCATCTGTATTCTATATATATATTCTAAAGTCACAATTATCTATTTACCTAGAGCTGTCAATCGGATCGGTCAAGTCGGGTTCGGTTTGGTTATTTCGGGCTCGGGTTGAGAACGGATTAGGTTATTTCGGATAACAGGTCAAGTCGGGTCGGGTCATTACAGGTCAGCGGATGGTTCGGGTTGACCAACGAGTCAGGAGCGTCATTTTTTAAATATTTTATTCACTATTTAAATATTATGAAATAATTAAAAACTAATTTAAATATGTCAAAATAAGTTGAAATGAATTAAATTAATAATAATATTATGAATTATTTTAATGTAATTGATATTAGTAGACTAAAATCATATTTTATTTTTATTTTTAATTCATATTATATTAATTTATAAATTTCTACATTATAAAAAATTATATAAGTATAACATTGTTCTTTTTTAGGATAATTGAGCATATTGTCATTGTTTATATGTCATTTATCATATGTATTTTATGTTATATTTTATTAATACTCCACATTTATTCGTTAATCGGGTAGGGTTCAGGTTGGTCGGGTTGGGTCTTGGTAAATTCGGGTTCGGTAAATTCGGGTTACCAAAAATTTCGGTCAGGTCAGGTCGGGTCGGGTCCAAAAGCGGGTCGGTCAGGTCGGTAAAACGGGTTCGGTCACTTTTTGACAGCTATAATCTATATCTATCTATATTATATTCTATTCTATATACATATACTAAAGTCATAATTATCTGTCCTATATGTCACTCTCTTAAATATGCCACGTCATCAAAGAAATATGTACATTTACCTATTCAACCTTCTATTATTTTACCATTTATTATCTATACAAAATTTCTTAATTACAAACCAAATATCTTCCATTTCTTTAATGTATGTTTACCTAGTTATGTTCATTTCCTTAATAATCAACTGAATATCGCTCATTACATATAATAATAGATTACCTTCCTTCAAAGATATTCGTAGTTTTAACTATGTTTATTGTTTTTGTGAAAAAAATCAGATTTGTTATATTGAAATAATAATTTAATATATATTATATAATAAAAAAATTATTTACTATTATTGTATATTCAATCGATGATCGAAAGTTTTTTTAACCAAAATTAACTTTGGGATATGTTTCAAGATACCAAATCCGAATCAATATATGAATACCAAAATTAACTTATTCTATTTATATAGATACTATAATCCAAACACTTTGGGACATTATTATATGTTCGGATTTGGGCTCTGTTCAGGGAGCCATTAACTTATTCTATTTATATTTACTATCTTTAAAAATATCCTAAAGTTAATTTTGGTTAAAAAAAACTTTCGGATTTGGGCTCTGTTCAGGGAGCCATTTTTCCAACTTATGAAACTGAAATTATGGAAATGCTCCATCCTAAGGTTCCAACAATGGTGTTCGGCGCGGGCAGCTGGGAGGAGATTACGAAGCTGAATCTAGCTGAAATTGCCAGAAAAAATGATGTTGGGGGGGGGGGGGGGGGGGGGGCTGATGAAACTTATCATCTGCTACTCCATCAAAATTCATCAAATTTCCCCTCATCGACTGTATAGGTTCACATCTCCTTGACATCGAACTCACAGGTACATACTTCTCTCGCCCCTTTCTCTTCTGTGTTGCGATTTTAGGGAGATTTCTAAGCGATTTTCACTCCTCTGATCACAATAGGAACCTTGACATCAATCCTCCTTCGCGCGATCTGGTTCCAGGTAACATTTATCTAACCCTAATTTCTTCGATTTTGGATGAGTTTTAGTGTTTCTAGGTTATAATTTTGGGTGAGTTTTGAAAAGTGGAGCTAATTTCTTCCGCTGATGTCGTTAGGAACCTTGGCATCAATCCTCTTAACATGTCCTCCTCGCTCGATCCGCTTGCATGTACTATTTCTGTAACCCTAATTTCTTTGATTTTGGGTGAGTTTAGAATGTATGTTATAATTTCGTGTGAGTTTTGAAAAGTGGAGCTAATTTCTTTGATTTTATCAGAGAAAACCCCAAATTATTGATGAACCCAACCCTAGATTATTCCCATTTGGGGTAATTTGTGCTAAAAACCCCAATCTGGAAAATGGCTACACTATTGGAAGGAATAATTTTTTTTATGGTGTTTATAGATATGAATACATGGTTGTGATGAGTTTTAGGATAAAATGGCTAAGTGTGAGAGTGTAACAAACACTAAATCTGAATTTGTGTTGTTTGACTTGTTTCATGTGTAATCATCAGCCTATCTATAAGGTTGGTTGAAATCCTACTTAACTAATTGTTGTCAAAGGTTGATTGTAATCCTACTTGTTGTCAAAGGTTGTGAAAATAGTAAACACTAATTGTTGTCAAAGGTTGATTGTAATCCTACTTGTTGTCAAAGGTTGATTATAATCATACTTAAGTGATTCTAAACACTAAATTATGCACTTCACAAATGCAGTTGTGAAAATAGTAAAAAGAAGGGGGTAAAAAATTCAGTGGTGCAAATTTGGACTATATCAGTCATCAAGACTAGCCCTCTCTTTCTCTGTCTGTACATTCATCCTTTTGGTCTGTGTTCTCTATAGTTTGGTTATTTTAGGGGATAATAATCCGCAATTTCAACTAGCTTCTTTGTGGTGAAAATTGAGGCTTCACTAATTTATTGGTTTATGCATTTTGTTGTTGATTTTGTATACAAATATATTAGTATGTATATGAAGTTCAATAAACTGAAACTGATCCATTTCTTTGTAACCTTATTTTGAAAGTATTCAATAATAATTGGTTTTTCTAACAAAGCAGTTCTAAGATCGCCAACTTATTCTCATACGATTTTGCCAGATCAATACTTTTGTTTTTTGTTGCACTTTGTGGTTGGAAAGGCTAAACAAGATGAATTTGCCACCAACTAGCAGTAGGAAGTGAAATTAGTGTTCATTGTTGGAATTGAGAACCATGAAAATTTGGATTGAGAAATCCTAGTCAGATCTTTTGTTTTATTTGAGATATTTTTTGGTTTCTTCTAACCCTAAATTTCTGTATACAAACACAGAAAGTGGGTTGTTGACAAGTGATCTTAGAACTGCTTTGTTAAACAAACCAATTACAGACACCATAAGAAGAAGAGAATGTTTTTGTACAATGTTCTTAAAAACAATGATTATTCTTCTTTGAATGGCATACCACTAAAATAAACAATAAAAAACAAAGTCATTTTCTTGTCACTAGTGAGTGCTCCATTCCATGACAGTAGAATTTCACATGCATGAACAATTTGCACCCTACACATACTCTTGGTAATCAACATAATTCATGGGTTTGCTTTATAATGATGTTGTGTTTTTTTGTTGTCGTCCTTACAAGAATGTCAGACTCTAAAAGTGAGCACTCGACCTACATGAATATTCTCCCAATGGAGAACTCCTTCATGTCCGACTTCGGATTGCCAAGAGAGGTGTTAATGACACTAACTAATTATAGCGTGTCATCCCCTGGCATGTTATCTGATGACATAAGGGTAATTACTAAACTCTTTTTATCTATTTGAATTATTTAACATTTGTAGGACACCAGAAGTACTGAATAACTTAGTAACCTGGACAATTACTAAACTATTAGTAACTTGGCATGTTATATGATGACATAAGGGTATCATGAACTTCAAGTTAACAACATTGATGGTTAATTTGAAAAAAAGAGTAAGTGATATAGTTCTTTTGTTAAATATGTGAAGTAATTTTTTTTCTTTTACTCAGATTTCGTCTAATGGATTTTTATATGTTTTTCCCCACAACTAAGTAGGTTGTTAACTAGTACCTGCAAACATGGTATGCTGATATGTTTGAAACATAAAGAGAGTGACTTGTTCTTTTTTTCTTGTTAAAGTGCAACCAGTGTACTTCATTTCACTAGCATTTGGTAAATTCAGATTAAGTGCAAAACTAGTGAAAGCATGCCATCCTTAATTAATTGTAATGAAATGTTTTGATTGGACAAGTATGAGTATAAATGAATGACTGTGTGTGATAAAAAAAGTAGGTGTCGCAATGGTCTAAGCTAAAAAGTTAATGGAAGCTATTTTTTATATGATAACATGAAACATATTCATGTTATCTGCATTAACAAAGATGAAACTTATCTACTTCTACTCCAGTTACTGATAACATGTTATCTGCATTAAATTACCATGTTATCTATTCATATTTCATCCTGAAATGCAGTCTCTTGAGGACGAGTTTAGGGAGGAAATCGCTCTATTGCAGGAAAGCCCAGGATCCGCGCGGGGTGCAAGGCTGCAAGCACTAGCAACCAGACAACGAGACCGCCTCGAAGAGGCCGAGCTCGACATAGCTGCTTACAACCGTCATCAGACGGTTGCCAAGAATGTTAACGGCGACTTGGCGGAGAGACTGTCTGGTCTAACCACCGCACATGTGCTGGTATGCTTGGAACGAGACAACTTAAGAAGGTTCATACGGGTTGCTATGTCTCTGTTGGTTTTCCTTGTTATTATGATTTTGCTTGGTTTAGTGGTTTATTTGGGACACTATCTGTACGTGTAGGGTGAAAAATGCTATGGTAGTAGGACAATATGGATTTATGCATTGCATTTTGATACTTTATGCATCGTAGTAGCTTGGCATTTAAACTATTGTAGGGTGCATGTCACATGTTTTGTAGGCTATTAATTTTCCTCCCAAACCATTTTGTTAATTGGTATGGTCACATGCCTTAGGGGGGTTAAAGGTGTAGGGTGATCAACAATGCCTTGGATGTCAGATGCTTTAACTGTTTATGATGATGCATGCTTATGACTTATCTCTTTTGGTTTTCGTTGTTGTGCATGGATTATTTTGAATTTTGCATATTATATTTTGGTGTTATATTAGTTGTCAATTTATGAATTATTGGCTGCCAACCCATGAGAACAAATAGTGCATATTTATGAATTATTGGTTGCCAAACCATGTGAACAAATAGTGCAAAATAATGGTTCACTACCCCCTATATATATGAGTTAGTAATGGTTCTCCTTCACTCAAATCTCCTACACTCAAATGTTCTATTTCTTGATGAGTTGGAATGTTTCACTTGATGTGATCAAGGGCTCCCACTTTATGGCATTGTTAAAGAGTGTTTGATCTTTAACAATGTCTGGAAATGGGAGTCCTTGATCACATCGATTGAAATTTTCCGACTCAATCAAATTGGTGAGATTTTGATAGTTACAACGGTAAGTGTTTGATCTTTCTTTCTTGTCTTTTTATGGCAAGTATAATTGTGATTACAGCTTATCCTTTGCAGTTTTCCAAAATTCATCCTTCTTTCCTGTCTTTTTTGCTCTGAAGAAACCCACTTTGTTGTTTACAATACCCATCAATGTATCCATATCCTTCTTGTTCTTAACATCAGCTTTTTCATCCAAGATTTCCCTTAGCATACAGCAGGACACCAAAGTATATGAACTGAACCTCCAATATAGCATACATCAGGCCACCAAAGGTGCTGCTGTATAATCAATGAAATCACACAACTAGAAGTGTAGAAGGAATGCGTGCTTTACCAAACTTGAAACTAGTAAGACATGGAAAAGGAGTGATCCAAACGTAATTTAACACCAAAAGCAAGTCGAACAGCGCAAGGAAAGACAACCCTCGTGAGGTTTTGGTTACTTGTTAGACTTTATGCTTTCATCTTTTACCATTTGATAATTGAGTTACATTTATTCAACTTTATCCAATTTCAAACCTGCGAACCATTGTTTTTGAGACCCAAACGCGACACAAATCTGTCATTCTCTCTGAAATGCAAAACAAGATACCAAGAGGGACACCAACAAACCCAAGAACCTCCAAGATAGCATACAGCAGGACACCATAGATAACACAAAATTGACAGATGTGATTGGAATACAACAGGACACCAAAGGTGATGTTACAGCTGCTGCTAATAACAACAATATATAGACAGATTTTGACCATGTGAGCACAAGACATCCTTTATGTGAACTGGAAATCAATAGGCTAAGCATTTAACAGAAACACTCAATTCACTACACACACCTCCATACACATAATTATATAGCATGATGTGAAAATAATTGGCCATGTAATAGAATCTATTCAGTTCCATTTGAATTTTTTTAATCTGTGTCAATTTTTGTGGTCTATTCTACATACAATTGCTAGAATACTCAATAGCAGAAAGTGAGGAAAAATCTAGTGTTGCATACGGCCATCACATTAAAAGAACACATAAGAAATGGGAGAGAGGGTCACCTTGCCTTTACCCCCTTTTTCCTGGGAAGAATCCTATTGCCTCACCATTTATGATAATAAAGTACCATGGAGTAGTAACACACTGCATAATACAATGCATAATCTATGCAGGAAACTGGAAGTAAATCAGGGCTTTCTCCAAGTAATCCCATCTGACACAATCATAATCCTTCTATAAGTCTATCTGAAGCATGCATTGAGGAGATATACGAAATTTGCAAGTGTTGTTGCAGCTGCAAAGCCATTTAACAAGCAACTCAATCTATTAACTGAATACAAGTTATATTTTCAAGTGATTTGCAAGTGCTGCTGCAGCTGCTGTTAATAACAACAATATAGACGAATTTTGACCATGTGAGCACAAGACATCAACCCATGTAAACTGGAAATCAAGAGGCTAAGCATTTAACAAAAACACTCAATTCACTACACAATTCACTGATTTTATCAGTAAATCAACTTAGCTCCTGAAATGGATGATCAATACTGCATTTGACACCTCCAAAAATGCATGATTAGTTCAAATAGCACAGAATTAAAAAGGTTTCAAATTCTACTTGAAGAACCTCATACCTTAAGTAGCCAACAACTATCAAAACAAGCACACCAATTTCTTGATTCAATACAAGTAAGAAACTAGAAAATTACAAGGTTAAACAACTAGAAAATTACCCTATTCATAGTAGCTCAAAATGCTTTCTTGCAAGGCCATAGGTTTTAATGCAAAATAACCTGCACACACTACAATCCTAGCATCTTCTGCACAAAAATTATAATCCTAGGATGTCATTTACAAAAACTTACACCAAAATACAAATCAATGAGTTCCCCAAAATAACAAGGTCATAGTAGCAAGCATCAGCTCCATCTTTGTTCATTCCAAAGTTGTAAAGCAATGGCATCTCAAACTTGCCCCATTCCTTCAGGATTATTGTGTTCACCTTCTTCAGTTGCATTTGCAATAGGCACATCATTTTCTTCAAATTCTTCATTGAGATAATCGTCATTGAGCTTATGATGAAGGATCCAGTTATGGAGAGCAAAGCAAGATGCAATTGTATCTACCTAAGTCAGGATCTTAAAGCTTGGCATAGATTTTAGTATTTTCCATCTTTTTTTCAATACCCCGAAACACCTCTCAATGCTACTACGTAAGGAGGAATGACTGCGGTTAAATGTCTCCTTTATGTTTTTTGGAACCACATTATGAAATTCAGGTTGGTGGTATTTGACATGGGAGTAAGGCACCATATATCCTTCCTTGTCGGGATAGCCTTTGTGCTCGTTTGGTTGAGAAGTGAATTTCCATGATTTTAAATTACTTGGGAAGTGACATCAAATATATTTGTTTGGTTGACCTTTTCGTTTTTGAAAAATGCAGATATTTAATTCATGGGATTTTCAATTCCTACAAAACATAAGAAATGCAATCACCTAGGGAGGGGTGGGTACGATTTTCTTCCCCCATATTTCCCATGATTTAGATTTTAACCAAACATAATTTACCAATTTACATGAATTTAAATTCCCATGTTTTGATTTCACAGTAAGTAACTTCCTAGGAATTACACTTTCAACATTCAACCAAACAAGCACTTTATCAACCAAGTAGTACCTACCTGCAACAATAGACATAAATTTTTTTAACCAAGATTAGCAAAGAAAAATATTCCAAATTTAAATTGTCCCACCACAAAAATCAACTAAAACACACAATGCAAACCTTTCGGAGGATGCAGAAAATTCATGTATTTGGTACTCCTCGCATGCTCGAACACACGTGCGTCATGAGCACTCCCTTCCCAGCCAACTGAAATATAAGAGAAAAACATGTCAAAGTCGCATACGGCCATCACATTAAAAGAACACATGCCCTTTCGTCCTCTGTACGGGATTTGCTCGGCCTTAGGGGTGGATGCATCAATGTGGGTACCGTCGATACATCCAATGGTTTCCTAAAATATATAAACATGGAAATGTTCAAATATTTTTTAGTAAATAAAGATTTTGTGTTGTTAAAGCTACGAGCAAATGCAAGTATTCTATTATCACCTTAAACAGTTTGTATCTATCATCGTTGACAATTTGATTAAGGATGGATGAGAAAGTTGGATCACGAGGTTTAAGGAACACTCGAACGAGACCCTTAAACCCTTGTCGGCAACCCGTGAACGCATCCAAAACCTCATGGAATGCACGACTTATCGTATCTCCAGAACGCTGAAATCTTACACATGCACCTCGATTAGACATTCCCAAAGAGAGAACATATAGAAAAATTCAAACCTTTTCAAGCACCGACATATTACGGGTAGATCCTAATCCATAGTTCGTTTCCAACTCATTGCACAATCTTCACAGCACATGTGTCTCCATGCAAAAAGAAATTATGCATCTCATGTCAGATTGTGAATTCATTAACTGCTTCATCCATGCATATCCCGTCAATTCTGAAATAAAACAAGGCACCTTATGAACATACTTGAAATAATATGTTGACAAAAGATCGAAGTACTCTTCCCATAAATGTTGTATCAGCAAAATCATCTTCCTACGGCGAATCCTTCTTCGTCGTTCATGGCAAATTGGTAATCTCATTTTTACAGTACCTGCAAAAAATTGAAATAAATTGCCTAAACCAAATAATTGCAAATTAATCAAATAATGCCAACTAAGCGACCGACAAATACGAAGTCACATAAACATACATATTCTAAGCTCACTGCAAAGCTGTAAAAATCAAATAAACATACATAATCTAAGCTCCCTGCAAAACCAAATAATTAAAGCACATTAATATTAAACAAGTTACATAAGTGTTTCCAACATCATAGATAACAAGTCACATAAGTTTCTTCCTAATCAAATACACAACCCCATAATTGAAAATTTTCCAAAAAACACAATCTGGACATCTTACTCACCCGTCATTTCTTGTCGCTCTTAATCCAACAAGAATACATAAACACATACACCATAATCCAAATATCTTACATAACAAGTCGCATAACCGTACTTAGAACCCCAGAACCCGAACATCAACCCAAGTACAAATTATTTTCCTCCCAGCCTAGCTTTTTGTGATGCCATGTCATAGTTCAACCAAGCAATCCTTCCTGAATTCTTCAGGTACATTCATGAAAGCTTTACGACTCTCCTCATTCCTAAGCTCGCTCATAACAAAACACCATAACAATGAGTCCTCAGGAAGAGACCCATCAGTCACCATCGCATTAACAACAACCATGACGTCCTCAAGTTCATAGCTCTTCCCAGTAGGGCGTAACGACGAACTAGCCATATCTTCCTGAAACAGTGACAACATTTTTTCACCTCTTTCTCCCATTAGCTGATGGTGCTGATTGTAGACAGTAGCACTGGTCTTTTTCTTCATCGTGGATTTAGTAAGCTTCAGGGACGAGCATGTGGATTTATTCTCCTTTGATCGGGAGGGCAAAAGGCTGGATGAAGAACCACCAATCACAACATTGTGAATGGATGCTAGCCCATCATCATCCGAGCCGTCAACATTGAGACTCAACAGTTGCTGGAAATTCAGATGCTCATTCAACCTTTCATCATTGACACCTTCGACATCTCCATACGGTGCTTCTAGCAGAAGGGCTAAATCATTTTGGGCACTTGGATCCATACATGGCGCCATGCAATGTTTCCCGATGGCAACAATGGAGCCATAAATTTGATCCCATAGTTCAACGTTGAGACTCAACAGCTGCTGGAAATTCAGATGCTCATTCAACCTTTCATCATTGACACCTTCGACATCTCCATACATTACTTCTAGCAGAAGGGCTAAATCATTTTGGGCACTTGGATCCATACATGGCACCATGCAATGTTTCCCGATGGCAACAATGGAGCCATAAATTTGATCCCATAGTTCACTGATTTCAAGGGCCACACCCTCTCTTCGAAAACGCTTGTACTTGTCATTTTCCTAAACCAAAATATAAACAAGACTAATATAAGCTGGATTTTGAATACCTTAAAATTAACATAAAAACATGATTGTTTGCGATAATAAATTACCTTGAGCTTTTTCTCCTACCATGCATCGTCAGCTATTACACGCCCACTACTAGCTTCCCATCCAATTCTCGTCTCATTGTACCTTAAATCAGTCCAAAGATGCCATATTTGCTTCATATGGTCGAATCTGTTCTTCGAGATTGTATAGTGGCATTTCTTTCCAGTCTTAACCACAAATTCCTCAATAATTTCCAACCAGCTAAAGGTTGGTCATGCCCATGTTTTTTCTGATAATCTCAGGATATAACCAATAATTCCTTAGTCATTTCATCATTCCATATGAATGATTTCTCCTCTCCTTTGTCCTTTTGTCTTGGGGCCATCTATTTTTTTAGATTTTGATAGATATATGGCAGGACATAACTAAAAATTCAGAAAGCAAACATTCAAGCATTAAAACATATTGATCGGGGTAACAAGAGGTCAAAATAAAACACAAAAAATTCACACAAAATATAGATTAAAGTCATAATTTTAAGGGACAATACCTTCACAGAGCAGCTTGAGCCGACTTGCACAACATTTGCACCCACTTCAGCAGACTTGCACCAACTAAATAAATAAGACTTTATGTGAGAGCAGAATTGCACAAACTTTTGCTTTTTATTGACAATGCGACTATGAGAGCAGAAATGAGAAGTGCAACGGAACATATACAATGACAATTGCACCAACATTTCAAAGCAACATCACAAGTCAATCACCCAACACATTGAATACAAAACCAAATTTCTTCTAGACCTCTGTAAAGTAACAACCTTATCGGGTGAAGACGATCAGATTGGACAAAATTCGACCCATATAAAACGTATACATGAAGACCTCATGACAGTAATAACATGGTCAATCTTATTTTAACCTATCTCATTCATGTGCTCAATTGAGACACAATTTTGGTTATGTAACTATATGTTATTATGTTTCATTTGTAGACGCATTTGACACAAAAGCTTCGACGAAGCAAACGAACGAAGCTTCATTCGCATGTTGTTGCTTCGATAGCTTCGTTTGCCTCGCAACCATTCTCCAGACTGTTGTTGCTTCAATAGCTTCGACGAAGCAAATGAATGAAGCTTCCAATTAACCCTAAATACGCCATCGACGAAAGCTTCGTTTGCCTCTCAGAAGTAGACAAACTATAAATGAAGTAAATCCAAAAATCTTGAAGGAAGAAAGGGAGACTAACCTTGCCAAGAGAAGCGAAGGACTCAGATCTGTTGTTCCACTCAAATGGCCATTAACGCGACACAAGGAGAGGCGCCGTTCTCCTTCACTCAAATGGACTCGAGCCTCACTACTGCAAAGTGCAAAGGATGCAAAGCTGATGTTAGGGTAAGGATAAATGTCACGTGCACAACACATGGATGCATCCAACATATAAATTAAATATGCCCCTTTTAGTAATTTTACTATCTACATTTATCAAATAAGCTTCATTTTACAGAACACAACACAACCTTTTTTTATAATTTCAGTTATTAGATCATCTTCAGCTTCACCTATATATTTCAGCCTCAAAATCATCCTCAGTTTCAAAATCATTTTCAGCTTCAGCTTCAGCTAACATCAACTCTCGTTTTCCGAACAGAGCATTGGTATCCTAAAGTATCTATATACAAATTCCAAGTTAACTTATCTATATACTATACTAATTAAAGCCCTAATTATCTCTTATACGTGTCAGTCCGTGCACTATGCCATGAGGCAAATTTTAATTTACAATTACAATTTTATCATTCCCTAATTTTGATATTTATATATTCTATTTTTTATCTATTTATTTTTTTACCTAAAATAACCTACCTTAATTATGCAGATATTATTCTCTTAAAGATTATTTATATCTTTTTACCTTATTAGTTTCTTCTTATTTGTATATAAAATTATTTATAATATATACTTTACCTTATTAGTTACGTTGATTCTTATTCGTACCAAAATAAAATTTATAATATATATGTGTATAAAACAAAAAATGAAAACTATGTTTAAATTAGTTATAAATTAATATGTAACGAAAAAACAACAACGTGTCAACAATGTCAAAGGTATGTTTTACCAAAATTATATATCTAAAAATGCAATGTTCTTATAGTTTAATACTTATATTAATGTAACTGATAACATGCAATTGAAAATATATTTGATAATATATGATTCATAATGTTTGTGGTAACATATATTAAAAATATTTGAAATACATTTGTGATCAAATTTAACCATTTTTCCCTTTTAATTAGTTATTTAATCATGCTCACTACTTAAAAATCTAATTTATATGTTTTCTTATTCAATTATTTGTATGAAATTTCTATTTTTTTTTTATATACATATTCGCATATACACTTTAAGTTTTAATCATACAAAAACTTTATCACCATATGTTCAAGCAATTAAACTTATAATTTACCAGTTTCACTTTCGTAAATATTTAATAATATAATTTTGAGTTTTATTAACAAGACCCGTACAGGGCACAGGGACATATATTAGTTTTACTCTATTAAAATACGTATAAATTACAAAATGTGTTATCTACAATGAGAATTAATCATAAGTATGGGAACGATGAGAACGATGAAATATAGTATAATATATACGCAATATGCATATATGACAAAATTTATGTAATTAAAAACCTATGCATATATGGCATAAAATACGTTTACTTCTTGAAGTATTTTTATTTATTTTTCTATGTGTTTATACATTGGCTATATGTACATATATTTTATATCATGTATGCATATATCAATTTTTATTTAAAATGTGCATGGTTTTAAAATAGATGTATATGCTTTTTAAAGTGCTTAATTTTTTATCTAAATGTACACATATTTATATTGTATGTGTTATAAACTAGATAAAAGAGAGACATTAAGAGCAAGAGACCGAAGAGAGTAAACTTGTGTATTATTATGCCTCTAACGATGGTATATATAGGGTTTATAATATTTGGCCCATAAGTCAACTCTAGGGTTTACATGAGCTTTATCTTATGTACATCTAGATACATAATATTATAACACCCTCCTTGGATGTACATCACTAACTGCCTCATTAAAAACCTTATCTGAAAAAATTAAATGAGATAAAAACCAAGATTAAGGGAAAAAGAGCACAGATGTAGTTCTCCCCCTCAATTTAGCATATATCTTCATTGATTAACCTAATATGTTCAACTTATTCTCCTTTTGACTCGAAGCTCGTGAGTGGAGAGAAATATCGGAAATATGTGATTGATTTAGTGCGAAGTAATGCATGACCTTCATGTATCTCCATTTGTCTTCGTGCACATAAACCTCGGTTCTTCTAGAACTTGTATGTACATACCTATATTAAAAATATAAATACAAGCCAATAAAAAAACCATTTCCAAATAAATGATTTACATATGCAATTGGTCTGAACATATCACTTTTAATATACAAAATATAACTTTGCTTGAATGACCTTTCTCATCTCTACCAATCATCATTGTCGACGTGTTTCCAATGATCGAGAATCATTAACCTTCTTGTATGTCACTTCTGGTGCAAGTATTTATTCCAAAACATCATCAAAGACTATCTCATTTCGATTCCTTACGAAATGGACTGTAACAAACGTTTCATACGAGTCGTTGAAAGTACACATCTTTAAGTTATGAGATGAAATTTATTTAGGAATTTATCTCATCAAACATTACTCTTTGACTTATTAGCAACTTGTTCAGTTGCAATTGGTGCTTTCTCTTCGGGGAAAATGAGCTTTAAAGTTTAAAAGTCTCTCACACTTCTGGTGAATTTAGGACTCACTTTTGAAGGATTTGTCTAGAGTTACTACAAGAACCTCCAATCGAGCTACGCATTTCATTTGGTATACATGAATTAGTCACTTTCTTGGGTTTCAGTAAATGTAGTTTATAGCATCCTAGCTATATCGTTATGTATATAATTTGTTGAACTTTTGGTTCATTTTCGTTTAACCATGGATCTAAAATTATCTAGAATTTTCATTCCTTGCAATCTCTTATACATATTAGTCTCCTTGTTAGCTCCCCCTAAAGTTGGGATCTTATCTCATCAAAATGATAATCTTGATACCGGGCGATCACCCAATATAAGCTCTATGTATTCAATAATATATAGGGACGCATACCCCTTGTATATTCCAACTTTCCTTGTGGCATTACTTTAGATTGTTTAGGGGGTCATGGGACATCCACCACATATCCATATACTTTTAATTCTCTTCTGGAGATAAGTTTCAATTAGGATATTATATCGTGGTCAGCCAGAATCGAACTTAATTCTCGACATCCAAACTTTGTATGACCTCATATGGTCAACGACTTTGCTAGAATTTTCCATGTATTAGCTTTAACCTAGCTATAATTGATGACACATAAATAACCACTGTATTGGGTCGTCCTATTTAACAGTGTGAGCTACCAAATGCTCGACCATTGCACTGTTTGAATGAATTCATTCTCCCACTTTATGTTTCATGTGACCAATGTGTTGAAATATCTATCAACATCATAAAATATATGAATAACTAGCATCGGTCCATAGGACGGTGTTATTAGTCCTCATATGTATTGTTGAATATGTCAAGAAACATGAAGACTCTACATTTATTCTTGATATAATCAGTGTTATTAAGTTTGCCAAGAAAATAAGTCGTATATTCACAATCCCACTAAGACATGGACTTCATATCCTAGGATCCTCCAATCCTATAGTCGGTGTCTAAGCAAATTTCTAATGATCCTGCACATCATTGTTTCACCTGGGTGATCGAATCCATTTTTGCCACAAAAAAATATTTTTTTATCGACTAACTTCTGGTTAGAAATATTATTTGATTCAATGGGTTGTCGTATATACCTAGTGTGCAAAGTTTCCTATGAACTTTTAGATAGATATTCGATATTGTCCTCATTTATGAATTCTGCATGATAAACAATTTGTCGAATATCTTATCATATGATCAATAAGTTTGTCCTGAACTTGTAAACATAGAGTATTACTCATTTAATTTCTTGTTCTTTCCAATAACAAGATAGACCTCTTTTGAAGCCATGAATGAGACTGTCTTTCTAAACCTTATATTTCACACTTGTTTTTTTTTTTCATTTGCAGGATAAAGAAACTTTCGGTTTATCAAAATAGTATGAGTACAAGGATTGATCGACAATAGTTCCCACCATTGAAATTTCCATATGGGTGATCCTTTAATATTTGGGATATCATCAACTCAGAGTTAGATAAATCATTACCTTAATTTCTAAATTTCGAATAAAAAAATATGTACAACTATCAAAGTACAAAATTTGACGTATGATCATGTAACTCTTCTGGAATTTATATTGATCTCTACATTGTTAAAAATATTGAGTCTTATAACTCTCACACAATTGATGATGGTATGATAAAATCATTAGTTTAGCACAATCTGTAGAAATTTCCAAGTGCTAGATTTTTCTCCCAAATATGTTTAGCCAAATGAAACTTAACACTAGCTTAAAACTTGTGTTAAATGTTTCTTCTAAAAACCCTTGAAATTTGGCATTGCAATTATAGAAATTGTTCTAACAAAAATTTACGATCTAAAATACTAGTAAAAGGAAATAAACTCATCATTCATTTAGTACGAAGAATAATGTCACTTCATGGACAATTTCGTTTTACATATACATCTTTTGCCAATGATGATACATATGCTTTTACAGTAAATACATAAATGTTTTATCATCTTCTTCAAGAGATGATATTTCTTTTTATTATCCTCTTAAGGAGTAATAGGGTTTATTGTTCGTCTACTTCGGAAGATAAAACTTATCACTATAAGGATGATTTATCTATACCGAGACAAATATATTACTTGTGCATCCACTTCAGGGGATGTCAATTGTCTAACACAAAAATAATAATTAAAAAATAAAGTAGTATATGACAAGAATAAGTTAATTTGAATCCTTCATTTCTATCCATTTCGAGGGATAATTCATAAATACATAGGTTAAACTCGTCACTACGAGGACTGGACTCCGGGACTCCAATATCATCTGAAGGTGATTACAATTACTGCTTCGGGAATTTTATATCACAACTATGACATCATTTGACTCAAACGTCCTTTAAGTTCAGACATTGAAAATTATCACTTCAAGAATTAATTGAAAGATATCACTTCAGGGATTGATGGAAAGATATCATTTTATGGATTAATCGAAACAATTTTATATTTTACATGATAGTGACTATTCTCACGTGATCTAGCCCATTGTGTAATACTGTATGGACAATTTGCTATGCAAATGGTCTCTATTTCTAAGCCTCTTAAATATTATAGTTCATTATAAATAAATAAAAGGGGGGGAAATAATATAATATGCCAGTGGGATATTCTGCATACTTGGCTGGAATGGTTTTCTATCAGTTTCGAAGCCACGAAATTATTGAAAGTTGCAATTGGCCATCATTGAATGACTTGAACCAAGCAAGTTATCATCATATTTTGGTATTGCACTTACTCTTATATAATAGCTTTGTGTGCAATATCTTCTACTCTTTTCATGTAGTGATCTTCAATTCCAGATCATCGGATAAAGTATAAACCGTCATATTCAATTATATAAAATTAAACTTTGACTCAAAAACTAGAAAAAATTGTTTAAATTTAGGGTTAGATTCAACTTAGGTTTCATAAAATACAAACAGAATTAAAGAGCTCTCTGAACCTCAATCTGAACAGCTGCACAAATTCAACCTCTTGTATGACTATCATCATCACAAAACATAATAATATGCTATTAACACAATAATTGTAGATCTCTCTGAACCTCAATCTGCAGTGGGGCTCAGATTGATTCATTCAAACTCAATCACAACTCTTTGCAGGTCTGCCTTCTTTCTAAGAAAAAGAGCAGCCAAGTCTTGGCGCAATTTTATTATTCAGTATAAGGAGCTTATAAGTTATTATAAACTCCTCTTAAGAAGCATATAGTAGCATCCATATTCCGATAAATTCATTTCCAATTTGCCAGATGTGATCCAATAACTTTTGATGGATAATATAGAACTTGTGAACAATAAATTAGATTACTGTATTAATCTTATTATTACATTACAAAGAATAACAAAGCCTATATACAAGAATCTTTACAACGGTAAAGAGAGAAATAAGGAGTGATTAGTATAGGAAAAAGATATGCTCTTCCTAATATAGATAAGATAATATCTTGAGTAAAAGGAAGGTGATGACACTCAACTTGGATAGAAGGCTCAAAAAAGCTGCTGGACCGAGGGGCTTGGTAAACAAGTCAGCTGGTTGCTCACTTGTTCGGATGTGTAGTGTTCGGACATGACCTTGTTGAACTCTCCCCCGGATGACATGACAATCGATTTCAATGTGTTTCGTTCGTTCATGAAATACCGGGTTGGAAGCGATATGAATTGCGGCCTTGTTATCACAATAGAGGTGTGCTGGTTGTGAGTGAATAATGTTGAGATCATGCAGTAGCATTCTTAGCCATGTTAACTCACAACATGTGCTAGCCATCGAGCGGTATTCCGCTTCGGAACTTGAGCGAGATACCGTGCCTTGCTTTCTTGTCTTCCATGAAATGGGAGCACCGCCTAAGAAGATGATGTAACCAGTTGTGGACCGGCGAGTGTCACGACAACGCGCCCAATCAGCGTCGCAGTAGGCTGTCAAGTGGAGAGGGCCGTTGCTTGGCAGGAAGATACCTTGTCCAGGCGAGCCCTTGATGTAGCGGAGGACGTGATGAGCAGCATTAAGGGGCGGTCCCCTTGGATTGGACATGAATTGACTAAGAATGTGGACTGTATAGACCAAATCCGGGTGCGTTATAGTGAAGAACACGAGGCGTCCGACTAGTCGTCGATAGATGGATGGATTGAGTAGAGGTTTTCCGTCTCCCTCGGTGAGGGTCAAATTCTGGTCGAGCGGAACAGTGGCTGGTTTGGCACCAAGGAATCTGGTGTCGTCAAGAATCTCTAGAGCATATTTTCGTTGACAAAGAGTGATCCCTGCCTTTGAACGTGCGACTTCGATGCCGAGAAAGTATTTGAGCGGACCCATATATTTCAGCTTGAATTGCGTAGCGAGAAAGGCTTTGGTGTCTTCTATATCCTGCAAGTTAGTCTCAGTAATAATAACATCATCAACATAGATTAAGAGGATAGTAAACATACATTTATGTTGTCGAATGAAGAGTGAGTAGTCGGCCCAAGATTGCCTAAATCCAGCTTGTTTGAGGGAATTGGAGAGCTTCAAAAACCATTGGCGAGAGGCTTGCTTGAGTCCATAGAGCGACTTGTGAAGCTTACAAACTCTTGGTTCCCCCTTTTGATGGAAACCGGGTGGCAATTTCATGTAAACATCTTCCAAAAGATCACCATTGAGGAAGGCGTTATTGACGTCGAGTTGATGCAAGTGCCAACCATGGACGGCTGCCACGCTAATGAGAACCCGAACAGTTGTGAGTTTAGCAACCGGGGCGAAAGTCTCTCGATAGTCCATTCCCTCAACTTGATTATACCCCTTCGCAACAAGACGAGCTTTGTATCGCTCAATCGTTCCGTCGGGCTGATATTTAATTTTATAAACCCATTTGCATCCGATGGGGCGTTTGTTTGGCGAAAGCGGTACAAGACTCCATGTGTTATTATCCTCTAGAGCCTTGATTTCCTTGGCCATGGCATAGCCTGCAAAAAGGACCTTGGCTCTTGCTCAAGCATGATGTTAGAAACAAAATGTTTATAGTTATTGGAAAGTTTGGCATAAGATAAGACATTGGCTAATGGGAAAGCCTTACCAGAGGCGACACTATGGGAGGAAGATGATGGAGGCGCCGACCGTGATGGAAGATTAGTCTCCACATAGTAGGAGGTAAGGGGGTAAGGGGGTGGGTGGTGTGGGGCTTACATCAGTGGATGATTGCATAGTAGGAGGGTCGTGTGCAAGATTAGGTTGGGTGACGGGTATGGTTGGGGATATTTGAGTAGCCTCGGTAATGGACGCATTTGTATCGGTCGGGTTGGGAAAAATAGTATGGTCATCATCTTAAACATCGTCATCTTAAACATCGTCATCGTAAACATCGTCATCGTAAACAATAGATGAAGCTTTGAAATTTGGTAGTGGTAAATCCTTTTGATTAAGTGCTGAAAATTTCGAGTAAGGAAATTCGGTTTCATGAAAAACAACATCACGCGAAATAATAGTTTTCTTAGTTGTAAAATCATAGAGTTTGTAACCTTTGGTACCGGGTGGGTATCCAATAAAAACGCATTCGATGGCGCGCGGTTCAAATTTATGAGAACGATATGGATGGGTGGATGCGAATCATCGACATCCAAAAATGTGTAAATGAGAATAGAGAGGAGGTTTGCAAAATAGCTTTTCAAAAGGAGTTTTATTTTGTAAATTCCGACTAGGCATGCGATTGATTAAGTAAGTAGCAGTGAGAATGGCATCTCCCCAAAAAAAAATCGGTAAATGAGATTGAAAAAGAAGTGCACGAGCCACATTCAAAAGGTGTCGATGTTTGCGTTCGGAAACACCATTTTGTTGTGGTGTATTGATGCAACTAGTTTGATGTAAAATGCCTTTGGAAGAATAAAAATCAAAACATTTAAATTCGGGGCCATTATCACTTCGAACAATCTTAATTTTTGTAGAAAATTGATTTTCGATTAGATTGACAAATTGAATAATAAGGGGCCGAGCCTCGACCTTGCTTTTCATAAGATAAATCCAAGTAAATATAGAATAATCATCCATAATGGTTAAGAAATAACGTGCACCTGTTAAACAAGGAACATGATAACTTCCCCAAATATCCATATGAATGAGATCAAAACAAGAAGAACTAGTAGAAGTACGAATCAGAAAAGGTTGTCGAGTCTGTTTTGCCAAAGGACAAACTAAACAAGAGTGATCAAGCTGACTTTTATTTTTAAAAACTGGAATAAGAGACGATACTTGTTGCGACAAGTGACCAACACGTTGATGCCATAGGGAATCCGAGACGGTGATGTTACAAGCAATGGGCATTGGCTGGGATTTGAGAAAGTAGAGTCCATCGCGTTCACAGGAAGTCCCAATCATCTTCCCCGTGAGAAGGTCTTGAATCACACATATGCGTGTTAAAAAGAGAGTAGCATAAAAATAATCAAAATCAAATTTACTAACGGAGACGAGATTAACCGAGAACGCAGGGAACGCATGTACACAAAGAACATTATTAATTTTGAATTGAGAAGTAAAGGTGACAGTGCCGATATGAGAAACAACATAAGACTTGCCGTCATGTAGATGAACAAAACGGTTAGTAGTCGGTTCATAAGAATCCAAAAATCGAGTATGATATGTAATATGATCACTCGCAAGAAGCCAGGTCGTTGGACATTGAACCAAGAAGCCAGGTCTTGACAAGAATGTTGCATCGTTCCCATTGAGATTCTTCGACCGGTTTGTTGGTCGGCTTCTTTAACGATCCATTGACGAATCCAACCTTGTTTTTAATGGTTAAGGCCATCAACATCGAGTTCTGCCAGGATGTGAAATTATCTTCCACCAGTGGTTGCGAGACGAGGACAACGCCTGGTTGATCGGAATGGTGGAGAAAGAAAGGGTGATTTGATTTCTCCCATGGTTCGGATGTGGAACCAACGTTGTTCGTTGGTGTAGTGTCCGACATGAGGAAGACAATGGAGGATCGGTGTGAAACCTTAAGAAACTGATACCATATAGAACTTGTGAACATTAAATTAGATTACTGTATTAATCTTATTATTACATTACAAAGAAAGGCAAAGCCTATATACAAGAATCAGTACAACGGTAAAGAGAGAAATAAGCAGTGATTAGTATAGGAAAAAGATATGCTCTTCCTAATATAGATAAGATAATATCTTGAGTAAAAGGAAGGTGAGGGCTAAAGATATGTATACGTTAATACATAACACCAAAGATGGCAAAAGAACAAGCAACCAACAAGATGAAATGGATAAACTGGTACGCCAACTGACTAATCTCCATAATTTTACCCGAGGAATTAATTCAATCTAAAACGACAATCCGCAGGAAAATAGTAAAGCTAGCATATTTGCCACATCTTCTCGCACTAAATCCTTAAGGAATAGATAATTCTATTATACAACACTATGGGAGCTCACTACGTTATAACACATGTTTTGGAATATGGAGTACACACTTGTGTAAATGGATTCGAGTTTCGGAGGGAAACAATAAGGAATTTTTACATGTGTAAAGCAAGTACCCTTGTAGAGTTAAAGGGAAATGTTCCCTGTAGGGGAACTGTGACGATGGCCGGTTCATGTTGAACACATTATACACATGGTTAATTTGCAACATGTTTGGAACATGTTTGTAACTACAACTGCAGTTGCAGCTATAACTCCTATTATAACCGCCATAATTTGAGTAACAACCTTGTAACCGTCGATAACTGTTGGGATCGGTTCCTTGAGAAGGTAACTGCCTTTGGAGCGGTTGTAATCGCTTGGTAAATTGTTGTAAACTTATCCGGAAGTTCCTTAATTCCTATATAAAGGATTCCAGGGCATTAGTGTCAGTTTGGTCGAATTGATCTCTCTTATGATCAAACCGTACGAAGCTTAAAGTCCAAAACCGCATTCTCTAAAGTTCGATTCTCACCAAAACCCTTGATTTGAATTGGTTGGCAAAATTTTTGATTTCAGAAAGCTTTCATGCAAATCAAACTGTATTCGGATTGTGTTGCTACTTGATTGTTCCCATGGAGAGAAGTATCGTTACGTGCAAAGGAACAGAACATGAAGTCACTCAGATTCCAACAAACTACTACTGATACGCTTTACTTTGTATAGCGTAACTAGGACTTGTTAGCACATTATAGGAGATGATTAGGGTAGTTTTAGGGACTATTCTGTGATTAGGGAGAGGCCAAGAGAAGTGAAAAAAACCAAGAAATTACAGAAGATTGGAGCCTCTGAAGATCAAGTGAAGACCGGAGCAACAGAGACTGAACCGCAACCGCGGGGGTATGAGCTGCGATCGTGGGTCAGGGAGCTAGTGCTGGTGCGCTGAAGTATAAACCGCGATCACGGGTCTTGGCTGAGGTCACGGGTTTGGTCGCGGTTTTGCAAGTCAAGCCGACGCAGAGGATCTTCGACGCGGATTTCCTTGTTTACTTTATTTTCCTTATTTTCTTTATTTTATAATTTGTTATTTCAGATATTATTATTTTAGAAGATTTTTACTTAGGTTATAAGTACTTAGTTTCCTTTAGGTTTAGTTTTTATCCTAGCATATTTTCAGAACGGCGTTTTAGAGTTTTTGCAAGACCATGAAGAACTAAGTTTCCTTTGTTTAGTCAGATGATTGAAGCCTTTGTTTGGATTGGTTGTGAGATTATAACTTTTATTTTATTCTGTTGAATGTTATCGATTCTCTTGTGCTTCATCCCTTTGAGTTTACTGATTATACTAGCCTGATCAACTAGTGGTCATTAGTAATATTCTTATGCTAGAGTTAGACTGTTTCTGGTTGAAATACCTAATTCCGAGTAGCAACTACGATATTCTAGAACTGATTGAAATAGTTTATTGTAGAAGAGAATTGATTGCATGCTAAGTAAAATTGGTTGTTTTATGTGCATGTATCTGCTGAAATTCATGAACTTACTACTGCTGTTAAATTGAATCTGGATAGTTTCCTAGTTATTTGATAGTTAGTATTCTCAGGGTCTGGTTGTCCTGTTAATAACTTAAGAAAAGGAATAGGAACATTCACTGGTCTAAGGAACTGGAGATAATCAAGGAACGACCAATCAAACTGAAGTGTGGATATCTGTCTGGCTGAGCTATTTCACATCCATTGTTTACAAACTCTTTTCACTCGTTTTTATTGTTACTTGTTACAATCTTCAAAACCCCCATTTGTTACTATTGGTATACAATTTCTGCATACAGGAAGAATAACTTGGCTCTCTGTGGGATCGATCCTTACTTACCGACTATATTAGTTAGGTTTTTAAGGTTATTTGTTAGGTATACACGACTAAATGCCTATCAAATTTGGCGTCGTTGCCGGGGAATCTAAGTTTTATTCTTTTCGTGTTTGTGTGTGATTGTTTACCAACTGTTGTATGCACTTGTCTTATGGTCCACACCCGTGCTACTAATTCTCCAATCTTAGATCTTGATACAGAAATTGAGAGAACACTTTCCAGGAACCGTAGAACCATTCGTGAGCAACTCGAGATGGCTGAACATCAGACTTTGAGGCAATTAACTGCACCGAATCTGGAGCAGCAACCGCTTGTTGTGCAATTTCCTGACTTGGCTAATGGTGTCAATTTTGAGTTGAAGTCTGGATTGATTCACTTGCTACCCCACTTTCATGGGATGAATGGCGAAGATCCCAACAAGAACTTATCTGAGTTTCACGTTGTCTGTACCAGCATGAAGCCGAGAGGAGTCACTGAAGACCAGATCAAGCTGAGGGCCTTTCCTTTTTCTTTGAAGGATTCGGCCAATGACTGGTTCTACTATGTAGCTCGAGGAAGCATTGATACATGGGCAAAGATGAAGAAAGCCTTTCTGGAGAAGTACTTTCCTGCAACAAAGCTCAATAGGCTGAAGAAGAATATCAACAACATTGAACAACATGCTACGGAGACTTTGTATGAGTACTATGAGAGATTCAAGAGGTTAATATCAAGTTGCCCATACCATGGTTATTCTGACCAAGACCTCGTTCTATATTTGTATGGAGGGCAGCTTCTTGACAATGAGCGTAGAATGGTGAACGCAACCTGTGGCGGTAACATTCTGAATAAATCTGAAGGCTCAAGGCAGTTCAGCAAGAGAGCAAGCTCCCACGCAGCAAAGGCCACAGACTCTCATCCATCATCTTCACTACAATCTGATGTGAACGAGTTGAAGGAGATGATGAAGCATTTTATGGTGCAAGGAAGTCCACAACAAGTCAAGGCATGTGGCATCTGTTATGACATGTTACACCCTACTGATGCGTGTCCAACACTGCAAGAACCTACCGCTGAAGTGAATGTTGTGGGAGGTTTCGAACCTCCTAGACCAAGATATGACCCATACTCCAAGACTTACAATCCTGGGTGGAGAGATCACCCTAATTTGAGATATGGGAACCAACAGAACCAGCAGTTCAATCAGCGACAGAAGTAATTTCAATAGCCTGGAGGTCAACAACAACAACCATTCAGACCACCGTATGATTCTAGACCTCAGGGGCAGAGTTCGAGTTCATCTATGTCTATAGAAGACATGATAAAGGCCCTTGCACAGAACATGACCACCATGACTCAGAATGTGACTACAATGCAAAGAAATTTTGCACAGTTTCAACAAGAGACAAGGTTAAGCATTCAGAACTTGGAGAATCAAGTTGGGCAGATCTCTCTGGCAGTAAGCAAACTGGAGGCTAGGGAGGCGAGTAAACTGCCATCTCAGACAGAGTTGAACCTGAGACAGAATGTGAGTGCAATTATGCTGAGGAGTGGGAAGCAATTGGACGAACAAATTGACAGAAGCAAAGTTCCCTTAGCTGAAAGGGACGAACTAGTTGCAGAAGAAGAAACCGCGGGCGCGGAAAGGGAGCCGCTATCGCGGCTATTGAATGCTGAAGCAGAAACCGAAACTCAAGCAAAGCCGCAACCGCGGCCAGAAAACCGCGATCGCGGCCTTGCCTCAGACGTTGAAGACTCTTATGTTCGATCGGATTTCCCTCCGCTCGGTTCGTACAAGCCAGCTCCTCCATTCCCGGAAGCACTGAAAGACACAAGAAAGCTGGAGAATGACAAGGAGATTTTTAAAACCTTCAGTAAGTGTGAGGTAAACATTCTCTTGCTTAAATTGATTAAAAGTATTCCTCGCTATGCAAAGTTTATGAAAGAACTGTGTACAATTAAGAGGAATCAAAAAGTGAAAAGCAAAAAGAAGGTTAAAGTGAGTGAAAATGTGTTTGTTGTGTTGCAAAGGCGAATGCCTAAGAAGTGTGATAACCCTGATATATTTAGTATCCCTTGTATGATAGGTGGCACCAAGTTAGAACGAGCCATGCTAGATTTAGGTGCATCTATTAATGTTTTGCCTTACTCTTTATATGAATCTTTGGGGCTTGGACCATTGCATGCAACTGGGACGGTGATTCAATTAGCTGATTTGTCTAATATGTATTCGAAAGGAGTAGTAGATGAAGTCCTTGTGAATGTTGAAAATTTGATTTTTCCTGCTGATTTCTTTGTGATGGATATGGGACATGATAAGCATGCAGGCCCTGTTATGTTAGGTAGGCCATTTCTTAAAACCGCCAACACTAAAATTGATGTAAGTAGTGGTTCACTTACTATGAAATTTGATGGTGAAAGGGTAGAATACAACATATATGATGCTAAGAAACACCCTTCTGATAACGATTCTATGAGTTCTATTGATGTGATAACTTAAGTTGATCTGCAAGGCACTATGTCGAGCCACGACATTAACCAAGGCGCTTCTCGGGAGGCAACCTGAGGTATGAAGTTTGTTTTCTTGTCATTTATTTTCCTCTCCTTCTGTTATTCTTATTCTTTGTTGTCTTTTTAGACTAAAATGCAGGAAAGTCGCTTTCAAGGCAAAGCCGCAACCGCGGCCTAAAAAACGCAATCACGGCCTTCCCTGTACGTAGACCTGGCAATCGGGTCGGGCGGGTCGGGTTCGGGTTTTGATTAACCGGGTTCCGGTTAAATCGGGTTCTGGTCAATCGGATCGTTAACAATTACGGGTTGATTGGGTCGGGTCCTGTCGGGTTTAGTGCCGGTTCAAGTCGATCCAACGGGTCCAAAGTGTCAATTTGTTTAATGTTTTTTTACAATAAATTTTATAATAAATCATAATTTTAATAATAAAATAATACTTTTAATAATAAAATAATGTTTTTAATAATAAAATAATACTTTTAATAATAAAAATAATAATAACAGAATCAATATTATATCACTATTTAGTAAAAAGGTGTATAATATTCATTATAAATGAGGTAATACATATGATTGGGTCGGGTCGGTTAACCCAACGGGTCGGGTCATATCAAACCTAGATTTATTCGGGTCATCGGGTTCGAGTCTTTCTTGACCCATTGATTTTCGGATCGGATCTCAACCCTTAAAATATTAAACGGGTCAGGTCGGGTTGTCGGGTCGGGTCATGTTTTGCCAGGTCTACCTGTACGTGAAGCCGCTGACGCTGCTCTATTTTCTTGTTCAATTTCTTTTAATTTTGCAAATTTGTCGGGAGCACCGCACAGCCCGTGCGGTAAAACGCACAGCCTGTGCGGTTTGGAGTTGTTCGAAAAAAAGAAGAAGTGAAAACCGCGATCGCGGCCCTGTGTTCCGCACATAAAAATTTTAGGTTGATGCCGCGACCGCCGCCGCCCTTCTTCCTTTGGTTTTGCGGCTGTTTTATTTGGTTACTGAGGATGAGGATGCTGTAGATGATGAGGAGGAGATGCAGCCTGATATTTTTTTTTGGAAACTGATGATGATGCGGCTGATGAGGAGGAGATTCCAGCGGCACCGACTGATATACGTTCGAGCTGGAGAAACAGTATGAGACCGCTAACACAGTGAGGCAAGCACTTCGAGTGGTCCTGTAGACCGAGATAGACAGTATGGACAGTGGAGTGCTGAGCTTGATGAGGACGTGAGGATGCTCCGAGATCAGTCGCTGATGTAGTGATCTTACAGCAAACATTGGGACGCCTTTGCTTCACACAGGTGGAAGGCATATAGGGGACCGACAACCGATGGGCTTAATTTCATTGCCTCTCGCCATGGCACCAGAGACTCTTGTTTCCATGATTTTCCACCGCCACGCCTGCCACGACATCCGAGACACAGACCACCTCGGCATCGCTAGTGGGTATCTTTCTTTCCCCCCAGAGTTTCATTTTTCGTCTTTCATTACATTGAGGACAATGCAATATTTAAGCATGGGGGAGGGAGTTATACTTGATGGTTGTTTGTACTTGTGCTTCAAAAAAAAAACTTGGCTAAGCTGAAAACCCGAAAGGGCGGCTTAAGCAAAATTCAGGGGCCCGGACCAGCATTAGGCTGGGGTAATAAGAGGCTGAAGAGCGATGTGAGGATTGGTGAGCTCATCTGTGAAAAATGAAATGAGTGGCTAGGTGAAAACCTAAAAGGGCGCCTAGGCAAAATGAGTGAAAAAAAGAAGAGTGATTATTAGGATTCATTCATTTTGGTGTGGCGACATAAGTGGTGGAGTTATAAGGAGGTTTCGGGTAGGTCACTTTGGGAGTTATAAGGGATAGATTGGATCTAGGATTAGATGTTCACATTCACTCTATGGTGTTCGGGTTTAGCTTGGGGGAAGTACTCTACTTCCTTTTTAGAGTCAGGTGTTGGATTATTGATGATGGTGTGTTATAGTCGTTGGGTTCAGATTCTTGTATGCTGTCTGTAGACCTTTGGATTTCATGGTATATGAGTATGTTTTCATTAGCTTACTCGAGGACGAGCAAGGTCTCAGCATTGGGGAATTTGATACGCTTTACTTTGTATAGCGTAACTAGGACTTGTTAGCACATTATGGGAGATGATTAGGGTAGTTTTAGGGACTATTCTGTGATTAGGGAAAGGCCAATAGGAGTGAAGAAAACCAAGAAATTACAGAAGATTGGAGCCTCTGAAGATCAAGTGAAGACCAGAGCAATAGAGACTGAACCGCGACCGCGGGGGTATGAGCTGAGATCGCGGGTCAGGGAGTTGGTGCTGGTGCGTTGAAGGATAAACCATGATTGCGGGTCTTGGCTGAGGTTGCGGGTCTGGTCGCGGTTTTGCAAGTCAAGCCGACGCAGAGGATCTTCGACGTAGATTTCCTTGTTTACTTTATTTTTCTTATTTTCTTTATTTTATAATTTGTTATTTCAGATATTATTATTTTAGAAGATTTTTACTTAGGTTATAAGTACTTAGTTTCCTTTGGGTTTATTTTTTATTCTAGCATATTTTCATAACGGCATTTTAGAGTTTTTTGGAGTTTTTGCAAGACCATGAAGAACTAAGTTTTCTTTTCTTAGTCAGACGATTGAAGCCTTCGTTTGAATTGGTTGTGAGATTATAACTCTTATTTTATTCCTTTGAATGTTATCGATTCTCTTATGCTTCATCCCTTTGAGTTTTACTGGTTATACTAGCATGATCAACTAGTGGTCATTAGTAATATTCTTATGCTAAAGTTAGACTGTTTCTGGTTGAAATACTTAATTCCGAGTAACAACTACGATATTCTAGAACTGGTTGGAATAGTTTATTGTAGAAGAGAAATGATTGCATGCTAAGTAAAAGTGGTTGTTTTATGTGCATGTATCTGCTGAAATTCCTGAACTTACTGCTGCCATTAAATTGAATCTGGATAGTTTCCTGGTTATTTGATAGTTAGTATTCTCATGGTCTAGTTGTCATGTTAATAACTTAAGAAAATGAATAAGAACTGATAAACACTATTTTGTAGGGCTTAACTAAGAGTCATTAGAGGATTTATTGGTGCCATTCGGGTAGATTTAGACACATTCATGTGCATGGTGTTTGGGGGCGAAGTTGGTGTTTTTGGAGGTGTTTGAGCGGTTTTGGAGATCATATGAGACACTGAGGAGGAAGCCACCAGTAGTAGACGCCAAGGGAGTGCAATGAAGAGTAGAAGAACGGTAGGCTGAATTCAATTGGTTTGTTCTCTCTACTCAGATGTCCAAATGGAGTGATTCCAATTCGAGGAGTTAGATCTTGAAGTCTACTGCAAGTCCTCAAAATATGAGCGCAATCCGAGTTGGGAATCAAAAGTTATGGCGTTTCTACGGAAGTGTCATAGGAGTTGAACCGAAGAACAGCGACGGCGCCCGCCGTGCATATTGCGGCGCCCGCCGCCAATTCCCATCCAGGAACCTTTGCTACGACATTGTCACGGCGCCCGCCGTGGAAATGCGGCGCCCGCCGCGATTACGGCGCCCTCCGTGGAGGTTGCAGCGCCCGCCGCCTCTGTTGGATGCACCGCCGAGCTGTTTCCTTATCTGCTTTATTTTGCATTATTTTATTACGTTTTATTATTTCGTTTTAGGTTAATTCCAGACTTTATTTCCTTTAGTATTTAAGGGTAGAGAAAGGCTTGTTTGCCTATCGTCATCTCTCGAACCCTAATTTCTTTCTACGTACCTTACTATGAAGAACTAAGCCTCCCTGGCTTAGTTAGACGCTGAAGATTTCGTTTTGATTCAGTTGTGAGACTCTCGTTCTTAATCTATTGCATGGTTTTTATCTATTCTCTTGTTTGATTGCTTATGATTGATATTGATAATCTCTATCTTGGACGCAACTAGGGTTTGTCGTTATTGATCTATTGCTAGATTTAGATTGTTACTGGTTGAGCATATCTATTTCAGAGTAGCAACTGCATCGTACTAGTATCTGGTTGTACTAGTCTTATGCAGAAGAGAACTGATTTACATTCTAGGATAAAAGCTGGTGGTTTTATGCTAGAATTGTATCCAACTATATTCCTATCCGTAAGGCTGCTGTTAAACTGAATCTTGATAGTTTCAGGGTTGTTTAATTAGTTAGTGTTAATAGTATCTGGTTGTGCTATTAGTTATATCTGAAAAGGAATTGGAATTTCCATTGTATGAGATTTTGAATGAGTATCTAGGATCAACTTGTCATACGAATAGTGGATGTTTGTTTGACTGAGCTATTTCCCCTCACTGATTTCACAACTCTTTCGCTTGTTTACCTTTGCATGTTTAGAACTTACAAAACAAACAAAACCCCCCTTTGGTTACTTTGCTTTGACACATATTTTGCATACATAGACATAATTCGCCTCCCTGTGGGTTCGACCTTTACTTACCTAGGACTACGATTTAGGGTTTGTTTGGATATTTTGCATAGCAGTTTTTACACGACGAAAACCTGTTATCAAATTGGCGTCGTTGCCGGGGAGGCAATAATCTATTGTGTGTGTGCAATTTGTGTGCCAATCTTGGTGTGAACCTATCTTATGGTTCACACCCGTGTTACTAATAATCTACCTCTAGTTTTTGATCCAGAAATCGAAAGAACTTTTCTTCAGGCTCGCAGGGCTGCGAATTTACTACTTGAGGAAGCTGAAAGAATGGCAGCCCGTGTTACTCTTGAGTCCCTGACAACTCCTAACTTGGAGCAACCAACTCGTGCTGTGCAATTCCCTGCCCTTGGTGAAGGGGTTAAATTTGAGCTTAAGACAAGAGTAGTTCATTTACTCCCGAAATTCAGTGGAACTCCGCTTGAGGATCCTATTCAGCACCTGGATGAATTCCTTGAGGTCTGCACCAGTATGCGACCCTCTGAGATTACTGAAGACCAGATGAGGTTGAGAGTCTTTTCCTTTTCTCTGAAGGACTCTGCTAAAGACTGGTATCATTCTTTACCACCAGGGAGCATCACTACTTGGGTGAATTTGAAGAAGGTATTCCTTGACAAGTACTTTCCAGCAATCAAGTCTAATCAGCTCAAGAAGAAAATCTACAACATAGAGCAACTTTCTAATGAGTCTCTCTATGATTATTATGAGCGCTTCAAGAAACTGGTGAAGAGTTGCCCCTACCATGGCTATGCTAATCATGATCTGATTCTTTATCTGCATAGAGGACTCTGTGAAGATGACCGTCGGATGGTCAATTCTGCATGTGGTGGGAATATTCTGAAGAGGACTTATGAAGAGGCTCAAGAGATATTTGCTACTCTGGCTGATGACTCTAGGCAGTACAGTGGGAGAGGTTCCCAAAGCTTGGTAGTTGCTAGTTCTCAATCCAAGATTGATCAGGCTGATTTTGATGTGCTGAGAGAGGAGGTGAGGCGTCTGAAGCTGAAAGGTATGCCTCAGCAGGCTAAGGCCTGTGAGATTTTTCATGATGACTTGCATCCTACTGATTCATGTCCTACTCTACAAGAGGAAGTGAACCATGTAGGAGGATATCAGCAGAGGCCCAGGCATGATCCCCACTCCAATACATACAATCCTGGTTGGAGGGATCATCCCAACTTCAGATGGAGAGACCCAGAGAAAAATCAACCACAGGGTAATCCTCAACAGCCTAGGCAGCCATTTGTGCCACAACCTCAAGGGCAGAGCTCGAATCCTTCATCGTCTATGGAGGACATGATGAAGATGCTGATGTAGAGCCATGTAAACCTCAATGAAAATGTTGCTAAGTTGTCTAAGAGCCAATTGCAGTTCCAAGAGACAACTCAAGATAGCATTCAGAACTTGGAAAGGCAATTTGGTCAAATTTCTCAAGTGGTGAGCAAGCTTGACGCAAAGGTCTCGGGTAAACTTCCATCTCAAACAGAAATAAATCCAAACATTAGGAATATCAGTGCTGTAACTCTGAGGAGTGGGAAGAGGCTCGAAGAGGAGGATTCTGAGGTCAACAAGGAAGAGAACGCAGAACTGGAGCAGAACAGCGACGACGACCGCCGCCCAATTCACGGCGACCGCCGTGAAGACCACGACGCCCACCATGACGGTGAGCCAAACTTCGATCTTTCTGATGATGTTCACGGCGACCGCCGTACTTCTTGAGGCAACCGCCGCCCCTCCATTGCTGATCCTGAGGCTGAGAAGGAGTATGAACCTTCGATTTTTCCTGATTGGAAGCATGTTGCACCATTTCCGTCTGCTTTGAAGCGTACCAAGCCACTTGCGCAGGACAAGGACATGTTTGAGATGTTCAGAAACATTGAGGTCAACATCCCTCTCCTAAATTTGATCAAGTCTGTCCTTCGTTATGCCAAGTTCTTGAAGCAGATGTGCACCACAAAGAGGAATCAGGATAGGAACAACAAGAAGGTAAAGGTAAGCGAACATGTTTCTGCTGTGTTTCAGAAGCGCTTACCCAAGAAGTGTGGTGACCCAGGTATGTTCACCATCCCTATTACTATTAGAGGTACCAAGTTCAATAAAGCTATGTTAGATTTGGGTGCTTCCATTAATGTTCTACCTTCATCTCTTTGTGAATCCTTACGATTAGGACCCATGCATGCCACTAATATTGCCATTCAGTTAGCTGATAGATCTAGTGTGCGTCCTATAGGGATCATGGAGGATGTTTTGGTTATGGTTGGTGATCTTACTTTTCCTGCTGACTTCTATGTGCTTAATATGAAACATGATATGCATGTAGCCCCTATTCTGTTAGGGAGACCCTTCCTGAAAACTGCCAACACTAAGATCAATGTGAGTACTGGTTCCTTGACTATGGAATTTGATGGCCAAACTATTAATTACAATATCTATGAAGCCATGAAATACCCTTCTGATGATCATTCTCTGTGTGCAATTGATGTACTTGAGCCTGTGGTGCAAGATGTTTTTGATAAGGACCACCTAGATGACACGCAATCTCTCATTGTTGATTCTAGCTTGGTTTCTGCTTCATTTACTAACTCGCAGGAAGTCATCACTGAGTTGGCCGCTGACTATAAGCCTCCTCTCGAGATACCAGGCAAACCGCATTTACTGCTAACTCCGAGCGAGAAGCTCGTTCCATCTGTGATACAGGTCCCTGAAGTTGAGGTTAAACACCCCCCTGATCGATCTAAGTATGGGGGAGACGCGACTAAGAAGGTCAAGATGGAGGGGCCGCTGAAGAAGAAGAAGAATGGTCTAAGGTTCAAACCTTTCCATAACTGGTTCAGGAAGGAGGTATGGATTAAGAAGGTTCCTAAAGAGCCTGACGATATGGATTGAGGATGTTCGAGTAGTATGTCGAGCCAACGACATTAACTAAGGCGCTGATCGGGAGGCAACCCGATGTTAGGTAGTTTATTTTCCTTCCCTTAGTCATTTTCTTTTGTTTTTCCTTTTAGTTTTTCCTTTCTGTGTCGAACTAACCTGCAAGAAGCGTGAAAAAGTGACGAAGGAGTTCACGGCGGCCGCCGCCCTTCTTATGGCGCCCGCCGTAATCACCCTCCTCAAGTACCTCGCTTGCGGCAAATGATGGCGACCGCTGTTTAATTACGGCGATCGCCGCCATTCTCAGGTTCGACCCCTATCCCTGTTTTAAATTTGAAAAAAAAAAGAAAAAAAAAAGTTTTACCGGGCTGTCCAGATTTCCCACGAGAGGTGCGCATCATGTTGCTAATGGAGGAATACATTCACCCTACATTCATTTGGCAACGATGGTGGCCCTGCAGTCGACAGCTGGAGAGGAGATACACCAGGGCCCAACCACGATGACATATGGGCCCATGTTTGAAGGCCATGCAACCCCATTCCCTTGATCGACCACTCATTCACCACAGTGGTTCATTATGGTTGCATGGTAGGAGCTGATGGAGTTGAAGGCCGTACATCCCTGCTTTCCTACATAACCACCACACCCCACGGTGGATCCCTATGGTTGCACGGTAGATGAAGATTATGGCGTTGATGCCGACACCCGTGACATGGACGTTTATTGAGAAGACCGCCAGCGACACCTTTCGTGTCCAAGCCAGCTCGGCAACGTTGTGAGTCATTTTTTTGCTTTTCCCAGTGCTTCTATTCTTTTTGTCTTTCATTACATTGAGGACAATGCAATGTTTAAGCATGGGGGAGAGTTCTATACTTGCCACGTCGTTGAGGAAAAGAAAAAAATGAAAAAGAGCCAAAAATTTGAAAAAAGGCTATTATTGAAATCCTGGGATAGGTCGAAAACCCGAAAGGGCGGCCTAGGTAATAAGCAGGTGGCTTGGACCAGCATTAGGCTGGGGTAATATGAGGTCAAGAGTGACGTGAGCTTATGTGAGTACATCTATTGGAAAATGAAATGAGTGGCTTGGTGAAAACCCGAAAGGGCGCCTTGGCAAAATGAGCGAAAAGAAGAAGAGTGATTTTAGGATTTCTCATTATTCTTGACGAGGCGTCATAAGAAGAGGAGACAAAGAAGGATTGTCGGGTAGGTCACTCTGGGAGACATAAGGAGCAATAGATGGAGGCTAGGATTAGAGGTTACTCACGCTATTGGATGTCCGGGTTTAGCTTGGGGAAAGTACTCTGCTTGCCCCTTAAGCTTGTTGAGTTGTTGATGTGTTGTAAATGAGATTGGTGCCAGGATCTTGGCATGGGTTAGATGACTCTTAGTTGGAGGATATGCTTCCTGAGACCTTGGATGCTGAATTGGAGGAGTAGACTCTCTATTAGTTTACTCGTGGACGAGCAAAAGGTCTAAACATGGGGGAGTTTGATAAGCACTACTTTGTAGGGCTTAACTAAGAGTCATTAGAGGATTTATTGGTGCCATTCGGGTAGATTTAGAAACATTCATGTGCATGGTGTTTGGGGGCGAAGTTGGTGTTTTTGGAGGTGTTTGAGCAGTTTTGGAGATCATATGAGACACTGAGGAGGAAGCCACCAGTAGTAGACGCCAAGGGAGTGCAATGAAGAGTAGAAGAATGGTAGGCTGAATTCAATTGGTTAGTTCTCTCTACTCAGATGTCCAAATGGAGTGATTCCAATTCTAGGAGTTAGATCTTGAAGTCTACTGCAAGTCCTCAAAATATGAGTGCAATCCGAGTTGGGAATCAAAAGTTATGGCGTTTCTACGGAAGTGTCGCAAGAGTTGAACCGAAGAACAGCGACGGCGCCCGCCGTGCACATTGCGGCGCCCGCCGCCAATTCCCATCCAGGAACCTTTGCTACGACATTGTCACGACGCCCGCTGTGGAAATGCGGCGCCCGCCGTGGAGGTTGCAGCGCCCGCCGCCTCTGTTGGATGCACCGTCGAGCCGTTTCCTTATTTGCTTTATTTTGCATTATTTTATTACGTTTTATTATTTCGTTTTAGGTTAATTCCAGACTTTATTTCCTTTAGTATTTAAGGGTAGAGAAAGGCTTGTTTGCCTATCGTCATCTCTCGAACCCTAATTTCTTTCTACGTACCTTACTATGAAGAACTAAGCCTCCCTGGCTTAGTCAGACGCTGAAGCTTTCGTTTTGATTCAGTTGTGAGACTCTCGTTCTTAATCTATTGCATGGTTTTTATCTATTCTCTTGTTTGATTGCTTATGATTGATATTGATAATCTCTATCTTGGACGCAACTAGGGTTTGTCGTTATTGATCTATTGCTAGATTTAGATTGTTACTGGTTGAGCATATCTATTTCAGAGTAGCAACTGTATCGTACTAGTATCTGGTTGTACTAGTCTTATGCAGAAGAGAACTGATTTACATTCTAGGATAAAAGCTGGTGGTTTTATGCTAGAATTGTATCCAACTATATTCCTATCCGTAAGGCTGCTGTTAAACTGAATCTTGATAGTTTCAGGGTTGTTTAATTAGTTAGTGCTAATAGTATCTGGTTGTGCTATTAGTTATATTTGAAAAGGAATTGGAATTTCCATTGCATGAGATTTTGAATGAGTATCTAGGATCAACTTGTCATACGAATAGTGAATGTTTGTTTGACTGAGCTATTTCCCCTCACTGATTTCACAACTCTTTCGCTTGTTTACCTTTGCATGTTTAGCACTTACAAAACAAACAAAACCCCCCTTTGGTTACTTTTCTTTGACACATATTTTGCATACATATACAGAATTCGCCTCCCTGTGGGTTTGACCTTTACTTACCTAGGACTACGGTTTAGGGTTTGTTTGGATATTTTGCATAACAATTTTTACACGACGAAAACCTGTTATCAGGAACATTCACTGGTCTAAGGAACTGAAGATAATCAAGGATCGACCAATCAAACTAAAGTGTGGATATCTGTCGGGCTCAGCTATTTCACATCCATTGTTTACAAACTATTTTCACTCGTTTTTGTTGTTACTTGTTACAATCATCAAAACCCCCCTTTGTTACTATTGGTATACAATTTTTGCATACAGGCAGAATAACTTGGCTCTCTATGGGATCGATCCTTACTTACCGACTACATTAGTTAGGTTTTTAAGGTTATTTGTTAGGTATACACGACTAAACGCCTATCAACTACTCCTATTGCCAATTAGTTTTAGGATTAAACATCATTGGTCTTATGTATTGGGCTTCTATGTGTCAATGCGCTCGTGTATCTACGATTAGTCCAAGGATTTTCACACCAATCTATCTTTGATTCACATCTTAATGAACCTCAATCCATGAAACCTTAAGAGCAAATTCTCTTCTTCTGATGAACCACATTCCTCCTCCAAACCAATAGACTAACAATTCCTTGTATCTCTCTTCAATTCAATTTCGAAATGAGCAAACAAGTATTATGAAATTCCACAACCTCAAGCCACTTGGATCAAATTTCTCGACATCACATATATGTATTATTGAAGGAGAAAGAGATGTACCTAAACCTAGGATTTTATTTCGGGGAACTCCGACCTCGAACTTTGAGCCATCACGCAGTTGATAGGCAGTCCAATTACTTCCCAAGTCATGGAATTGGAGAGCGTGTTTGAATTTAGCTATTTTACTTAGTACAATCCGTACCCGACTGACGGGCTAAAAGTGTGCAATGCAAGTATCGTTGATTAGCCTTATCAAAGTAAAAAGTCCTAACAGACCTACTAAACAGATGTATAGTAAGCAAGCAAGGGTCGAACCCACAGGGAAGATCTGATGCAGTATGAAATCGTGAATGACAAGTAACAAGCAAGGGGGGTTTAGTTATCAAGAAAGAACAAAGCAAACAAGTTTGGTTGAGTAGAGAAAATATAATGGGGAAAGTAGTCCTACTAGAGCGAAATCCACAATACAGAGATATAATTTGATCACAGAAATCTATTAAATCCAAGTTCTTTTAGTATCCTTATAGTTGTTCCCACCCTGATTTTAAGCACTATCGATTCTCACAGTTGTCGATAGACTTATTACTATGCCAATGATAAAGCACCATCGATTCTCACAGTTGTCGGTATACTTTACCACCAACAAAGCAATAGCAATACACACAAGGATATAGGATACATGCAAATAGAAAGACACCTTACTACTTAACATGCAACTGATTCTCACTCACGATTGTACGCTCGGGACCCCTATACGCACAATCGTGTATGTCACTAGATATGCACTCGGAACCCCTATATGCAATCCTAGCAATTGATAAAAAGTATTCAACCTAGTTGATCAGGCTAAGAAGAACAACAAGAAATCAATAATCAATATAACCAAGAGAATCAAACCAACATTTATAAGGATAAGAACAAGGAATAGAAATCTCACAAACACATCAACTGTATTGCTTCAAACGTCTAGTAGAACAAAGGGAAGTTAGTTCTCCATGGGTTGAAAACCCTGGAGGTAGAATGAAAGGAAAGTCTCCCGAAGGAGATTGTTGCAACTAGGTTAACTAAAAGTGTTTTTAACCTAATTCTAAAAGTATGTAAAAATAATAATAAAATAATAATAAAACTAATAGTCAAAAATAAACAAAAGAAATAGGGAATTAATCCCGTAATTCTCGTGCCAGCTTCTCGTCTGCCCATCTCCAATTCCAGCTGATCGGCCCAACTCCCATCAGCGCAGCCTCGGCCCAACCTCTCGCGGCCCAACAATCAGCTCCTCGCTGACATCGCGGTGATGTCGTCCCTTTCCAGCTTCAATTCAGCGCTTGAATTCTTCTCGCACGTTTCTTCATGGGCCGAGTTTCATGGGCCTAATTTCCTCCTTCTTCACGGGCTTTTCTTAGTAATTCAGCCCACATCAACAGCAATCAGCGCGCGGCATTTTTATTAAATTCGGTTGATTTGCCTCGCGTGATTGCCGCGGGGCGTCAGCTCCCATCGCGGGGCGGCGCTTCTCACCGCGGGGCGGTGACTTTCTCTGAGACCCACCGCCGGGTCGCGGTGGCATCAGACGCGGGGCGGTGAAACTCGCCCACTCCTTTCTATTCTGCTCTTCATTACTACCAAGTGTTGGTAGTCTTCTCCAATTAATCTCCAGCAGATCCTCATCCATCTTCCTCTTCTCCAAATAAGCTGTAAATCCCTTGATATCTTCAATTCTCTCCACATCTTCTGGATTACAGACTTAACCCTAAATCTAGTCATAAACTCCTCTAAATAATGCTAATAATTGCTAGTTAAGGTGTATGAAATGACACCTATCACCGACCCAAGTGAGGTTCATTTTAACTCGATTGGAGTGGGGCCTTGGATTCATATCTTAACACAATCCCAGACTCGTGACCTAAATCGGGTGAGGTTCATTTTACTTATTATAAGCCGTACCCGAGTGAGTTAAATTTGCCTTACTGAACCAGAAAAGGGTGTCGTGGATATATATGAAACACATTTGAGGTTTTGGTCACTACTTTGTTTGTTATGAGTATATGTAAAGATCGATCATAAGGTGAAATCTGCAATAAGAGGATGAACCTCCATAGCTAGGCTCAAGGGAAAAAATATGATCTTGTTCCATTACTTGTGAAAGAAGTTGATACAACATATTTAAACCATCAAGAAAGCTAAGTCTTTGTTAATAGAATGTCTAACAGATTGATCTAACAACCTTTCCACATCATCTATCAACAATCAACTAAAATCTCTATGCCTTCAACCTCCTTCTCCTCTCAAGTTGGGACTGGTGGAAAAGCCATAAGACCCGGCTTGGAGACAATGAAGTGGTGTTGACTCTCACCAAGGGGCTTAATTTGTGAAAATGTCAGCAATCAACAAAGAGGACTTGGCATGGAGAGGCTGAATGAAGCCTTCTTGAAGCATATCCTGAACATAGTGGCAATCAAGGCGTAAGTGCTTGGTCCTCTCATGGAAGATGGAGTTTTGAGAGATATGTAGAGCAACCTTGTTGTCACAATGAAGAGGAATTGGGAGAGGAACATGAACAAAAAATTTAGTTAGAAAATTCTCAGGCCACACCAATTCACTTGTAGTCTTAGACATACATTTGTATTCAGCCTCTGCAAAAGAATTTGACACATTGTTCTACTTCTTAGTCTTCTAAGAAATCAAGGCATGGCCAAAGAAGATACAAAAAGATGAGAAGGAGTGGCCATGAAGGATTGAGACAAGGAATTATTGGATAAGGTGGGACAATCATAATCAAGAAGATGAGAAGAAGGTTGTTGGGTACGAGTAGAGTGACGAATATGAGGAACATGGTTAAGTGTTTGATGTATGGGAAGATCATGAGAAGAAGGAGGTTGAGGAATATCAGAAGATGAAGAGGATGTGAATGGTGTGATAGTATTTCCTGGATAATTTGATCTAAGAATGGTTGAATTTTGGAAGAAAGAATTTTGAGAAGTAATAGGGGAGAGAGATGGGCTAGGAGAAAATTGTAATTCATGTATATGTGCATGATTAACAAGAGGTAAAGAAGGTAGGGAAGAAGTAGGAGAGGGGAGATCAATTATGGTAGACTGAAAAGGGGAGGTTTGTTCTTGGAATACCACATCATGACAAACAAATATGTAATTATGTAAATGTATTCCCCATCTAAAATATTGTAATCCTTTTGACCATGAGAGTACCCCAACAACACACACTTTCGAGCTTTAACAACAAATTTATTCTTGTGAGCACTCCTGGTGAGTGCATAACGTTGGCAACCTATGATCCTTAAGTGATCATAACAAGGAGCTTTCCCATAAAGTCTGAAATAATGGGTGTCCTAGTTCAACACAATAGATGGCAAGAGGTTTTGATCAGGTAAGATGCTATTAATACACAATCTTCCCAAAACAGGTAGGAAGACTAACATGAAGTCTTAAAGCTCGAGCAATTTCAACAACATGTCTATGTTTTCTTTCAATTAGCCCATTCTATTGAGGGACATAAGCAACAAATCTTTGATGGAGAATGCATTGTGTTGAAATAAAGCAATACATATCTTCTTAACAAATTTTGTACCATTATATGTCCGAATTGTTTTGATCTTGGCACCAAACTGTGTCTTAACTAATGTGACAAAGGAAGTGATCACATACTCAACTTGATCTTTTTTTTTGTGAATTAAATGAACTCAGGTACCTTTGCTGAAGTCACCAAGAATAGAAACAAAGTACTTTGCACTAGAATAAGTTGATGTCTTATATGGACCTCACAAATCCATATGAACAAAAGCTCAAACATGTAACTAGCAATAGAAGTGCTTTTGATAAAAGGTAAAGCATGATGTTTTGCCATGATATATACTTCACAAAAATCTATATCAGTAGGCATTGGTTTAATGAAAACTAGTAGAGGAGGAAACTAGGTGTGCTCTATATAGACCTCCATATATTCTCTTAGCAGCTAACACTTCTCGTCCAGAGTTATGATCCTGAAAGGAACATACATCCTTGTCAATCTTGACTGTTAACAATGTATCATCAAGCAACTTCCCCACTGATAAGAGATTCTGCTTGAATTCAGGCACAAGAAATACACCTCTCAACAATAAACAAGTAGACAATTCAATGCCCCCTATATCATTCACTTTCTTAAGTGATCCATCAGATAATGAAATAGAGACAAGTTTAACTAATTGTTGTCTCGATATAAAAGGGATACATCATAAGTCATGTGATCTGACAACCTGTGTCAATGATTCAAGAAGTGAAACCTTGCTTTGAACTTCTAGAAGAATTAAGAACAAAAGTCATACCTGAGAATTCTGAAGTTGTTTTACCTTTCATTAGTTTAAGAACTTCCTGACACACAACATTCACCAGCACTGAATCAACCTTAGTAGAAGATTCTGATTTTTCATCATTACCAAAATCCATAGGATTTCCATCCATCTCAGCAACAAAAACAACAAATCTGTTTATTGGCTTGTTTTTAAGTTCATGAAACCTGATGGCCCTTCGGATCTATGGAAGCCTCTGTGCAAGAATTGCTCTTGGTGAAGTCGAAAATGGCCGATCTCCAAGGTTGAACAACAAGCCTCTTCTTCGGCAAATTTTAGGGTTTTTATGGGTGAATGGTGGAACGATTGTATGGCTGATGGATGTCGATGGATAGGTACCTCCTTATGTGTGGATTTGACGCACCAAACACAAGAAAGGCAGCCAAGAGGAATCGAAGATGCAACACACTCCAATTACTCAAGGAAAATCACTCGATTTGACACACAAGTGAAGAACTAAACTAAAAGCTTTGAAAACTGAAAACTCTGGATTTCAATCTGATTCAACGTACCCAACAAAGTGACCAAATGTTTCTCCTAATACCCTAGCAAACGGTTACCTAAAACAAATAAAGAAAATGCTAATAATTAACCTACTAAGGCTAAAACGTGGCCACTAATCAAAACACCTAATTAGTGGACATTTAGGGAATTAAAATATTGTCTAATAATGTTTAAAAACCAGCTAAAACAATTCGGAAATGGATCGGAAAGGATGGGCCTTCAATTCTTTAATTGGGCTTTTAGCCCGGGTGAGGCCATGGCCGGCGCCGGAATTTGCGGAAGGGCTCCAATGCGTGGGTCCGGGCTGGGTGCGGTTTGGCTCGACACTCCCTGAGCCAAAGGACCTCCCTTGAGCTGGTGGAGAGGTGGGTCAGGTCGGGCTCGAGTGATCGAGCCAGATGTGGGCCCGGGCCTATACTCATTTCCCATAGCCGCCGCAAATCTAGGGCAAGTCAGGTGGCTCGGCAAAGGTGACAATGGCTCGGCCATGGAGACTCCATTGATCTTGTGTGATGCTAAAGAAGTTGTGGGAGCCTTGATGGCCGAGGGAATTGACATTGTGCCGAGAGATGTCTTCATGTGGCTTGGCGAGCCATTAGGGTTTGCCGCCGGGTTTGTAGGGTTTGCCCGGGTGGCCTTCACCTTGGCCTTGGTCTTGGACATTAGCTCCTCTTGTACTCCACTAGTCATGAGCATATTCATATCATCCTCCCTCCCTTGAGAGGGATTCGACCTCGAATCCAGCCCGTCCAAGTCTCTTGCTCCTTCCAAGTAGTAGCTTTCCTTGTGCGGGACATCTCCTTGACCTACAATAGAGCTACAAAACAAACTATGCAACAGCACATTCTCCTCATTAGTAGGGTTAGTCTCATCAAATGTAATGAAAGAGGAAGGGTATGTAACGAATGAAGGCAAAAAGGGGTTGACCAAGAGCATATGATGCGAAGCACCACCTTTGTTTCCAATTGCCATCTTCTTACCTTGACTTTGCTCTATGGGTTGGCCGGCCTTTCTTTGCTCTCTAGCCACATGGTCAGCCATGATTTCGTGTGGCATCATAGGGTGGAGAGTGATTCTCTTACCATTCATGATAAAAGAATACTCATTTGTCACCCCTTGATGGATGACACCCCTATCGAATTGCCATGGCCGGCCTAGGAGAAGGTGACATGCGGTCATGGGCAAAACATCACACACAACCTCATCCACATATTCTCCTATGGCAAACTGAATGGTGGCTTGGTCCTTGACCTTAAGGGGGGTGTTGGAGTTCAACCAACAAAGTGTGTAGGGTTGCGGGTGAGAAGTGGTCAATAGATTGAATCTATTCACCACTTCTTGATCAATTAAGTTGCAACAAGAGCCACCATCAATGATGACACTACACACCTTTCCTTTAATGGTACACCTAGTGTGAAAGAGAGTCTCACGTTGACTAGGTGTACTAGGACTTTCCGAGATGGTTAGTGCTCTTTTGACCAAAAAGCACTCACCCTCGGCGGCCACAACATGTAACTCCTCTAAGCCATCCTCATTCTTAACAAATTCTTCTTCCCATTCATCTTCGGACTCAATGTCCCCAATAGTGTTGAGAAAAACTTGCCTTTTTGAAGGGCAATCCTTGGCAAAATGGCCATGACCGAGACACTTAAAACACTTAAGATCCCTAGCTCGAGGCTCCCCCTCCTTTCGTTGGGTTTGATCCGAATTAGGGGCATCTCTTCTAGGGTGGCTGGGGTTGTCACCTCTAGTGGGTTCTAAGCGTCTTGGCATAGGTGGTGGCCCCTTAGAGCCACTTGGTGCACTTTGCCAAGGCCGTGAGCTTGGAGCTTGGGGACGCTTTGAATGAAGTGCCTTATATATACGATTAGTATAATGAAGCACTTCTTCCATAGGAGTCCCTCTAGAAAAGTGTTGCTTGCTCACTATGGCTCGGAGCTCGGGACTAAGGTTGTTAATGAACTTAGAAATAAGATACCCCTCGGAAACTCTAAGTCTAGACCTAAAGACCAAGGTCTTTAGCTCCATATAGAACTCATCTGGGGTCTTATTCCCTTGCTCTAACAACTCCAACCTCTCATGCACTCTATCTGAAAAATCCTCCGGGACAAACCTATCTCGGAGAGCTTGCTTTAGTGCTTGCCAAGTAGTGATTTGGGGGTTTCCGAGGTACTCTCGTTCCTCCTTGTCCCCAAGCCACCATTGGTAAGCAAACCCCTCAAATTTTATGGTCGCTATAGCTACTCTTTGAGCTTCCGAGTAGTTATAGTACCTACAAATTTGATCGGTCTTTTGCTCCCAATCAAGATAAATTTCTGGATCACATTGAAGACCAAAGGATTGTACCTCTAACTTGATGCCATGAGGCCGTTGGTGATCATATGCAAACTCCTCACGTTGACCACCATAGTCTTCCTCATAGTCTTCAAAAGCTCTTCGGGGTGCATATGGCATTCTTCCTCCTTGGTATTGACCTCGGCCCATGCCTCCTCTTCCGGCCATCCTCCTTCCCGGGTCTTGGTACCCATTGTGTGCATTCGGCACTCCTCTTGGTTCCTCTCTATAGATGGGGTTCGGCACTCCTCTTGTTTCTCCTCTAGGAGTAGTACTTGGCCCTGCCATGTTAGTGCACAAAGGAAACATACTAGTAGAAAAAGGAGCAATGTAAGGAGAAGAGGTATTAGAGACCAAACCGAACTCTTCCCTTGAGGCAGCCACATTCGGTGGAGGGTGATGAAACCCTTCACGGAGAGTCACGTTCGCCAACTCTTGAGCTAGAAGCGGTACGGTCACTTGGACCTCTTGAGTGCCGCTTGATGGCCCGGCCATTGGGAGGAATTGGGCTCCACTTCCTTGAGGCGCGCCTTGATGTAGGCTCGGAGATGGACTGTGGGACCACCTCCACTTCTCCTCCATGGTCTTCATGAAGGTTGTTTGCTCATCTCGCAAGGCTTGTATTTCTTGGCGGGTCCGCTCCTCAGCTTGGCGCGCACGCTCTTCGGTCTCGTCCTTGGACGATTGGATAGCCAAGAGTATGGCTTCCAAGGTCACCTCCGTAGCCTCCTTAGGGTCCTCCGCAACCACATTCTTATCCTTGGATCTCACCATGACTTCCTACACACAAGCAATACCACACAACAGCCCACAAGATAGAAGAACAACAAATGCTACCTAAGCTAGCAAGCAAGCCACAAATCTGATTTTAAATCAAAGAAAAATTCGTGACCTTTACTAGCTCAAAATATGGGTCAAGGTAGGCTGTCTAGTATGCTCAATATGACCAAAGATAAAATAAAATTGCACCATAACTTTTAGGCTAATCCTTGTGCTAAATTCCACAACTTTCACAACACAAATGCAAGTACTTAGCCTTTGAAAAATTCCTTTACAAAGTTGATGACAATTCTGACCGATTCTCCACACAATATCAATCTTCACAATGTAACAAAAGAGAGAAAAATTTCACACGAGATGATGAACTTGAACAACCACTCTTACAAGCCAAGTCTTTTTCTTTTGTTGTAGGCTTGACTTTTCCGGTTTTTCTTCTTTTGATCTTTCGTATTTTTTTTTTTGACACTAGAACAACTGAATAAACTGGAAATTACAGAAAGAAAAGTCGGATCAACACTTAGAAATTTTCAAGGCCTTTCCTACGCAAGTATGAAGTTAAGTGCTTCGGTTGGCTCAAGAACAAACCCTAGGTTGATGATATGCCAAATACGAATGGAAAAAGACTCAAAATAACCTAATCTATATGAACTAACAAAGGTTCGGATGATTCAAGCAATTTGGAAGCAACAATTTTGAATTTCAAAGCAAGATACAACCGAACAAGAAAATCCCTAAAATTTAGGAAAAATTCTACCCAAATCTCCTAATGATGCTCGGCGGTTTCTACCCTAAAACAAACTGCAAAAACTCGTCCCTTTCCTTCCCTATGCAGACTCAATGACTCAAGCAAACAACAAGAAGGAAACAATGCAAACAAACCAAAAACACTACACATAAAATCATGCAAGGACACGAAATGGTGAGCGAGTAAAGAACCGAATTTTCTATAGATTTAAAGGCAAATTTGAGAGCAATACTCATGTAGCTCTGATACCAAATGATGAATATCAAGGATCGAGAATGACGCGGTGCAAGGAAAGGCTCAAAAGGTCTCCGTGGAAGCGTCAACCCAAGGCCAAAAAAATAGGCCTGACTTAAACCGGCTCGTTCTCCTTCACCTGAACTCGGAATTGGATGATTCTGGCGACAGTAGTTAGATGGTGAAGTCTAGTTTCTGTCCTCCAAATTGTAGAATTTTCTGAGTGGTGAAGCAAAAGATATGGTATTTTTACTGAGGGGTCGCTGAAAGTTCCGGGAAGGAATTCAACAAAATGGTTGTTGTGGATGTGGGTGACCGAATGGTGAATGAAGATGGACGTTGTTGGTGATGGATAGGTATCTTCCTAAGCCAAGATATGACACACTGGACCAAGGAAGACAAGGCAATGAATTTGAGATTTGACTCACTCAAACACAATTACCGAACAATTGATGTAACACACAATCGCAATCAATTGATATAACTCACAATTGAAGAAGGAAGAGAGCACAATGGTGCAAACTAATTCTGCATTTTCATTTAGTCTTGGACGTGCCTTACAATGAAACAACCTAGCCTTTAAATAGGCTGCAAAGGAAAATAAAGAAAAGCTTAAAAATAAACCACTAACACTTACCGACTAATACAAAGCACTAGTGAGCATTTTAGGGAATTAAAACTAACCACTAACTCTAAACACTCACCCACTAACACAAGGCACTAGTGAGCATTTTCGGAAATTAAAATTAACCACTAAAATGTCTTAAATTCATTAATAATAGGATTAAAATAAATGGCCCTAAAATGGCCAGCCTTCTGCTGAATTGTCGTAAAGACAACAGTTTCTGAGTTTCTTTGCCGGGAATTTGAGGAAGACCTTAACATGATAGTTGTAGATATTTTCGTTAGCTTTCCAATGACTACTCATGGGCCTCCATTGGACATTCGTAGCTCCGGATATGGCCAGAATACTGAGTAGGTGTCGACGCGACAGATTCTTTGATTTTGACATCTTCCAAGTTTCGAACCATTTTCTTGGGACAAGCTTTTGACCTTCTTTAAAAATGACGATGTCCATAGTCACATCATCCTCTCCTCCTTTAAGAGGATTCGTCCTCGAATCCAAATGATAAAGAAAAAATTTCTTATGAAGAGGTACGAGAGATGACTTGTCTTCCCTTTCTTGCATGGCACGAGTAGTCTTGGCAAGTGATCCCGGGTTAGTGGACTCGACCTCCTCTTCTTTCGGTTGTGGCTTCTCCTCCACAACTCTCAGGGTTGGCTCATCATCAAGAACTTGTTTTTCAACAACAATGCCAACGGAAGATTCACACACTTCTTCCTTAGACGATTCATCCCCTTTGAGTTGTATTTTCTGTTGTGAAAAATATTGACGGATCATCTCCTCAACCTTCTTCCAAGGGTCGGGGTGATACATGACTCCTTTCAAAACCTCCTTGCGTGGCTCTGATACCAAATGATGGCCCTTCGGATCTATGGAAGCCTATGTGCAAGAATTGCTCTTGGTGAAGTCGAAAATGGCCGATCTCCAAGGTTGAACAACAAGCCTCTTCTTCGGAAAATTTTAGGGTTTTTATGGGTGAATGGTGGAACGATTGTATGGCTGATGGATGTCGATGGATAGGTACCTCCTTATGTGTGGATTTGACGCACCAAACACAAGAAAGGCAGCCAAGAGGAATCGAAGATGCAACACACTCCAATTACTCAAGGAAAATCACTCGATTTGACACACAAGTGAAGAACTAAACTAAAAGCTTTGAAAACTGAAAACTCTGGATTTCAATCTGATTCAACGTACCCAACAAAGTGACCAAATGTTTCTCCTAATACCCTAGCAAACGGTTACCTAAAACAAATAAAGAAAATGTTAATAATTAACCTACTAAGGCTAAAATGTGGCCACTAATCAAAACACCTAATTAGTGGACATTTAGGGAATTAAAATATTGCCTAATAATGTTTAAAAACCAGCTAAAATAATTCGGAAATGGATCGGAAAGGATGGGCCTTCAATTCTTCAATTGGGCTTTTAGCCCGGGTGAGGCCATGGCCGACGCCGGAATTTGCGGAAGGGCTCCAATGCGTGGGTCCGGGCTGGGTGCGGTTTGGCTCGGCACTCCCTGAGCCAAAGGACCTCCCTTGAGCTGGTGGAGAGGTGGGTCAGGTCGGGCTCGAGTGATCGAGCCAGATGTGGGCCCGGGCCTATACTCCTTTCCCATAGCCGCCGCAAATCTAGGGCAAGTCAGGTGGCTCGGCAAAGGTGACAATGGCTCGGCCATGGAGACTCCATTGATCTTGTGTGATGCTAAAGAAGTTGTGGGAGCCTTGGTGGCCGAGGGAATTGACATTGTGCCGAGAGATGTCTTCATGTGGCTTGGCGAGCCATTAGGGTTTGCCGCCGGGTTTGTAGGGTTTGCCCGGGTGGCCTTCACCTTGGCCTTGGTCTTGGACATTAGCTCCTCTTGTACTCCACTAGTCATGAGCATATTCATATCAAAACCACTCGAGATAGCCATGAATTTTAAAACATTGATCTACGGTGTGGCCTTACTGATTGCAATGGTTGCAATGTCTCTCCATCTTTGCTTGCTTTGCATCCTCCTTCTCAAGATACAAACTTGAAGTTCCTCTTCTAGTGCCAAATGAGGCACCAGATTGATTGGTGGAAAGTCTTGTAGGAGCATAGCTACGATTAGCAATGAGAGCACTTGATTCAGGGATCACACTGTTTTCATATGAAACAAATTTATGTTTTTCAACTTGTTGAACAAGATGAAATACCTTGTTGACAATAGGAAGAGGATCAAATGATAAAATGTTGTTGCGCACATTTTAAAATTGCCATGCAATCCCGTAAGAAATTGAGTCACTTTGTTGGCGAGATCTTGCATCTTCTTATTGATCTCACAAGTGCATCATTTGCAAGAGAAAATAGGAAGGCCTTCCAGAGCAAAAGCTCATTCGAGAGCCTCTTAATTAAGCTTTCCATAGTACTCGATAACAGTCATGGATCTTTGAGTTAAAGTCATTAACTCTCTTCTCGCTTAATAGAGTAGTGGTGAATTAGATTGGACAAATCTTTCATTCAATTTGTCCCAGTGTCTCACATCTACTTTGCCGAGGTCACACACATGAATCCATCGGCAATTGAACTCGTCATCGAGTTTAACATCCAACATCGGACCATATAATCACACCCCTGCCATGTTTCTTCATCAAGCAAATCTGGATCTGGTTGAGAAGTGTTTCCATTAATGAATCCAAGTTTAAATTTTGCTCCCAAAGCTAAAGTTATTGATCTGCTCCAACTGAGATAGTTGCTTCCAGTGAAGACATTAGTCACAAGTTGTGTGCATGGATGATTAGAGCTCGACAATCCTAAATGATCTTTCATGACATTGTAAGCTCCTTGATTTCTTGTTTTTGTTGCAAATGTCATTGATCAAGTAGAAGATCGGGTAAGAAAAGATTGATATCAAGTAGTAAGTAAAATCAGAAAACGATTGAGGAATTGATCAAAAGTGGAACGAAGGAGAGAAAGATTGTGTTTAGGCTAGAAAAGAGTATAGGAGTAGGATCGATTTCAGGATTAACTTTCCTTTGCTCTGATATCATATGGTCGTATGTAAAGATCGATCATAAGGTGAAACCTGGAATAAGAGGCTGAACCTCCATAGCTACTTGAGCTCAAGGAAGAAAAATATGATCTTATTCCATTACTTGTGAAAGAATCTAATACAATGTATTTATGCAATTAAGAGAGCTAAGTCTTTATTAACAAAATGTCTAACAAATTGCTTTAATAACCTTGTCACATCATCTATTAACAAGCAACTAAGGCCTCGTTTGGTATGTCTTATGAAATCAGTCTAGAATCAGGAATCAGAATGGAATCAGGAATCATAATAAATCATTCATATAGTTTGGTGTTTGGTATGTTGTCAGAATGAAGCATTCCTGTAATTTGGTGTTTGGTATACTGCTGGAATTAACCGTTCCTGAAAATGTTGTACAAATAAGTTAACGGATTTTTCAATATATAAATACAAGATAAAGTATTAAAAATATACTAATGGAATACAACAAACTTCCATTCAATTTGCACCATAAACACCCACACAAAATATACCAATGCAAGAACCGGCACAAATTGAACCTAATATGCTGCAAATTCAACCTAATACTAACCAATTTGCAAAAACTATTAAAAAAAATCAAATCTAACGTAGAGCTACTTGCACCAATTTGCACAATTTCAACCTAATACAAACTAATTTGCATAAACTATTTAAAAAAATCAAATATAAGGTATAGCTATTTGCACCAATTTACACAAATTCAACACAAGCAATTTAAGGATGAAAAAACACAAGCTATACCAATGTCTGTTACTTCACATAAATCAATTAATTTACAGAAATTACTTTAAAATATCAACTTGCAATAATCAAGTGGAGGCTGAAGCAATTCACAAAAATCAACTTTGCAATTCATTGAATTTTTCAAGCAAATTGCAAAAATTAACCTTGCTTTAAGTGAGTGTAGTTCACGTGTACGACGCCAGAATTTGAGAAAGAAATTTGTTGTTCAAGTGGATAATGAAGTTACAGTTACATTATCAAGTTAAAGTTGTAGTTCAAGTGGAGACTAAAGGAAAAAATCAACTTTGCAACTTGCAAAGAGAGAACGGTGTCGAGAATTTGAGAAAATACCTTGAGGGGCTGGAAAGAGAGGTCGACACCGGGAAGGACGTTGGGACGAAGCTTTCAGATGCAAGGAACGATTGTTGTATTGGAGAAGAACTGAACAATGTTTACCCTTTGTTTTTGGAATGGATGAAAATATGAGTTTTTTAATGGAATGAATTTTTTTTTTGGGCTTGGAATAACTCATTCTAAAGTATGAAAGATTTTTTTAATTTTTAATCTAACCAAATATGTTTTCGAAATCGCTCATTTCTGATTCCACGGGAATCGTACCAAACGAGGCATAATATCTTCGTATTTTCTCTAGCCAGCGTTCAACAACAAGTAGATGATTAATTATGATATTTATAATCCCTTATAATGTGTAATATTTATTCAGACCTCTGAACTAGGTAAATAATCTCTTTTCTGCCCACTAGTTTCCCAAACCCCTAGGCACCTATCCCACTTCAATCTATTATTTACACAGTTAATAATGGAGATTCTTTTTCGCACCCGTTTTTTCTTGCGGCGCACCCGTTTTTGGATGCAACCAGGTTGCGCCCAAAAAATGGATTTTTTCAAATAAAAAAAAAAACAATTCCTTGGGGGCAACTTGGTTGCGCCCAAGATTTGGGTGATTTTTTTTATTTTGAAAAATGATTTTTTAAAATTATTGAACCGGTTTTGGGGTCTAAACCGGTTGATTTGGACGCAACTACATTGCGCCCAGAAAAAAAAAAAACTTAAATGTCTTGTAGTTATATCCAATTTGGTTATTATTATATCTTATAGTTATACTATATTTATATCTTATAGTTATATCCAATTTGGTTATATCTCATGATTATATTCTATATTTATATACTATGGTTATATCTTATAGTTATATCCAATTTGATTATATCCTTGTAGTTATATCCAATTTGGTTATTACTATAGAATATAACCATAAGGATATAGCCAAATTGGATATAACTATAAGGATATAACCAAATTGGATATAACTATAAGATATAATCATAGTATATAATTATAAGATATAATCATAGTATATAACTATAGAATATAATATATGATATAACCATAGTATATAACTATATAATATAACCATAAGATATAATCATAATATATAACTATAGAATATAACGATATGATATAGCCAAATTGGATATAAGTCATATAACTATAAGATATAATCATTGTATATAACTATATAATATAACCATAGTATATATATATATGATATAATATAGGATATAATCATATTATATAACTATGGAATATAACCATAAGATATAACCATAGTATATAACTATAGAATATAACCGTAGTATATGACCATAAGACATAACCAAAGTGGATAGAACCATAGTTATATGTGATTTTCGAAGGATATAATCATAGTATATAACTATAGGATATAAACATAGTATATAACTATATGATATAATATAGGATATAATATAGGATATAACCATGGAATATAACCATAAGATATAATCATAGTATATAACTATAGAATATAACAATATGATATAACCAAATTGGATATAAGTCATATAACTATAAGATATAATCATTGTATATAACTATATGATATAACCATAGTATATAACGATATTATTTTATGGACTAAACCCCAAAACCTAACCATAAATCCTAAAAAATACTAGAAATCCATTGGACGCAACTTGGTTGCGCCCAAAAACCCTAAACCTTAAACCACAAATCCTATACTCCAAAACCTAACCCTAAACCCTAAAAAAGCACTAGAAACCCCTTGGACGCATCTAGGTTGCGCCCAAAGTTCTGGACGCAATATAGTTGCGCCCAAAGGGTGTGTGGGGATTGTTTAGGGTTTTTTAGGGTTTAGGGGTTTAAGGGTTTAGGGTTTGTACTCAAATGGACGAAAACTCCAAAACCTAACCCTAAACCCTAAAAAATACTAGAAACCCCTTGGACGTAACCTGGTTGCAACCAAAAACCCTAAACCTTAAACCACAAACCCTAAACCACAAAACCTAACCCTAAACCATACAAAAACACTAGAAACCCTTGGGCACAACTAGGTTGAGCCCATAGTTCTGGACGCAATCTAGTTGCGCCCAAAGGGTGTATGGGAATTGTTTTAGGGTTTTTTAGGGTTTAGGGGTTTAGGGTTTGTACTCGAATGGATGAAAACCTTAAACCCTAAACCCCAAACCCTAACCATAAACCCTAAAAATACTAGAAACCCCTTTGGACGCAATCAGGTTGCGCCAAAAAACCCTAAACCTTAAATCACAAACCCTAAACCCTAAAAAAACACTAGAAACCCCTTGGGCGCAACTAGGTTACCCCCATAGTTCTGGACGCAATCTAGTTGCGCCCAAAGGGTGTGTGGGGATTGTTTTAGGGTTTTGGGGTTTAGGGTCTTTATCATAGTATATACCATAATATATAACTATATAATATATTATATAACCATAGTATATAACTATAGAATATATTATAGGATATAACCATAGTATATAACTATATAATATAAGAATATAACGATATGATATAACCAAATTGGATATATTATAAGATATATTATAAGATATAACCATAGTATATAACTATATAATATAAAAATATAACGATATGATATAACCAAATTGGATATAAGTCATATAACTATAAGATATAATCATTGTATATAACTATATGATATAACCATAGTATATAACGATATGATATAACGAAATTAGATACAACTATATGATATAATCATAGTATATAACTATAGGATATAACGATATGATATAACCAATTGGATATAACTATAATATATAATCATAGTATATAATACGGAAATTTTGCCTGGTATCCTCGAGGTTTTGCATAATTCGCGAAATACCCAGAGGTTTGAACATTTTCGCGTGGTACCCTTGAACTATGGTCAAAATTTTGCCAAATACCCTTCCTTCCTTAAAAAGTTAACCAAACGTTAAATTCATGAAAAAAATTAAAATTAACCAAACGTCAAATACCCTTCCCTCTTCAACTCCGGCGGCGGAGGGGGAGGAACGGGAGCCGGAGGAGGTGTGGCGGAGGGAGATTCGATTGGATCGAGGGAGGAGGATTTGGGGAGGAGAAGGAATTGCTCTTCAATGTCTCCCAAAGCAAGAGCTCACAACAACAAGTTTCCAGAATTCCATCCTGACTTCAACTGGCTCGTTCTCTTTCGTCTGAACTCGGAATTGGATGATTCCAACTCCCATTGTTATATCTGGAAGTCTAGTTCCTTCCCTCAAAAGATGGAAGCAAATGGATCTTTGGATCAAAAGATATGACAATTCTCCTGATGTGGGCGAGGACATAGTTGTGGCCGCGGGCGCGGTTGAGAGGTCGCGGTCTCCCTTATGCTCGGCCGCGGGCGCAGCAGCGAGGCCTTCATCGTGGCTCCTTTGTTCTCGGCCGCGGGCGCGGTTGAGAGGCCGCAGTCGCGGTCTCCCTTGTGCTCGGCCGCAGGCGCAGCAGCGAGGCCTTCGTTGCGGCTCCTTTATTCTCGGCTGCGGCGCGGTTGAATGGGTTCGTCGCGGCTCCTTCCTCGCCTTTGGCCGCGGGCGCGGTTGAGAGGTTGCGGTCGCGGTCTCCTTTGTGCTCGGCCGCGGGCGCGGTTAAGAGGTCGCGGTTGCGGTCTCCCTTGTTCTTCATCTTCAGCCGCAGACATGGAGACGAGGAGGTTACTGTGGAAGCCGAGGCGGCGAAGATTGCGACAGATATCCGGCGAAGATTGCGCTTGAGCTCCTCTCCATTCCTCGATTGCGGCCGAGGAGGAGACGAGGAGAGTAGTAAATATGTAGTAAATAAAACATCAAGATAGATACAATGGGATGAATATGTAGTAAATTTATTTTTAATATAAAATAAATATGTTGATTTAAATACAAGCGTGGGCGTTACGTAGTAGCGCCCAATATATATATATATATATTTTATTTTATTTTTAAAAAATTAATTTTTTTTATGGGCGCAACTACGTTGCGCCCAAGGTGAACCAGAATTTTTTATTTTTATTTTTTTTGTTTAAATTGGCCATGAACCGGGTTTTTTAATAACCCGGTTCATTCACTTGGGCGCAACCTGGTTGCGCCCAAGGAATTATTTTTTTTTAAAAAAAAATCCATTCTTTGGGCGCAACCTGGTTGCGTCCAAAAACGGGTGCGAACATTCTACCCGTTAATAATAATCTACTTTTAAATATTAGTTCATTATAATGTATTATTAGTGTACACCAAACAACCCTTAATTAATTAAAGTTATTATTTTTATTTTAACTTATTTTCTGTTCTGATTTATTATAATGATTTTTCACCCGTCTAATATGAGCAAGTGAATTAGTAAATGGACAATCAAAGTGAACTTATGATATCCACTAATAGAAGTGCATGGTAAAGATTCGAACATAGATTTGAATCAGAAGATTGTGTTTGAAGATGTATAGAAGATTGTGTTTGAAGATGTATGAGGCTGAAAATGTATAAATTATATCAATTTTGAGTGTCTATATCTACTTAAAAGTTAGGATTCTTGTCATTGAATGCTAACTTTTAAGCCCCTAAAATTAAAAAAATTAAACAACTTAATGCTTTAATGGGCCAGCCCCGTAAAATAAAACACGTAATACATGTTAATGGCTAAATGGGCCCAAATGCCTTATGTTAAAATTGGCCCAAAAGGCCCGCCAATATGAGATTAATTTACACGCTGATTATGAGGTGTTAAGGGAAATTTAGAAAAACAATACGAGACTTGGCCTTAATTGTAACATTTGGCCCTAATTGTAACATTTGGCCCAACAAGCATGTGCTAACCATCTGCTAACGTTCAAACAAAGTTAAACCCTACACCTACCTCCATTTAATTAAGAGAATTAAGTAGGGACGATGAAGAGGCATGTAATGAAGTAAACGATTGACCTTTCACCTACACCTACACCTACATCAATGGTGTTCCTAATCCTTGCGCCTATAAATACGGTTGGCCATAACATCAGATTCCCTCACTTCCATTTGCTCTCGTCTCTACACCATGGCTTCTTCCACAGACAAGAACGGATCTGCCGCATCAACTGCTCCCCCCCCCCCCCCCACAACAAGAAGGGATCTGCTGTAGCAGTGGCACAAGCAGAAAGCATATAAAGGATAGGCGGTGGTTTGGCAAAATATTACTACTGAGCAACCAGCAGGTGGTCTTATGACTCTTATACAATCACTCTTAACTTTTATGATACAGAATTATAACACTGGAATACCTGTACACATAGTTCTTCTATAGGCATCCTTTTTATTTCAGGAATATGGAAATCTGGAAGAGAAACAGCTCGCAGTTCCGAATAAAAATGGTAACAGAAACCTGGTTGTGTGCAGTGTGCAGTGTGTTGTGTTGTGTTGTGTGTCTTCTTTTGTAGGAGGCTTTTCTTTGCTTTGTATAAAGAAGGTTGCAAGCCTTGGTATCTGAGCCCTTTGCTGTAAGATCTAGTAATGGGAAAATCTGAGGTTTAGTGCAGTTCAAGAGTGTGGAGATTGTTCTTTGTTTTTGGTGCTTAATACCAATTCAAGGTAAATGCTGAAGAAAATTGTTAACATTGGTTTGAAGTACAACAGTCTAAAGAGCTTAAGCTTGTTGTAATACTAGGTTGATGTAGATAGGATTGGTAAAATTATTCTACTATACCTTTTCAATTACGTTTTGATACTACATATATACAAATTTGGGAAGGAAAAAAATAAGAGGACCAAGAATCCTTTTCAATTACGTTTTTGGTAGTGCATATATACAGAAATTAAAATCTTAGTTTGTTAAAATAGTTTACAGTTGGGAAAAATCAAATTCAAATGAAAGTGATAAGCTTTTCAAGATAAAAAGAACAGCTTCACACCTTGAAAGCTGAAACACATCCTTTCGGGAAAGAGAGTTGTTCAACTTTAGATTTTTCGGAGTCCTTGGAGGATCAGGATAGTAGGATCCTACACATTTTAGCAATACCATATTTCTATGAGATGTTTAACTGATCTACATTGGTTGTACATTTTAGATCAGGAATGAAATTTCGACAGCAACATGTATGAATATGAGGCATCACATTCACATGGAATCATATCTATATCTATAAACTTCTAAGCAACACCACACTGCAACAAGATTTATATTTATGTACGATACCCCTTTTGACCATATGGATTATAGCTAAAAGCATTTCACATATGAAATTCCTAGGTTTGTATTAAAGCAATATCAGTCTGTATACGACTGCCCAACAATAGAAAATATCAAAAAACACATGAATCAATCATTTAGATATTCACAAATTTATTACAAAAAACACCTTAAGGATAGACTTCAGACCTGAGGAGCACTCTTCAAGCCAACCTGTGGGTTAGGAACGGATAAGGTGTGTTGGTGTTCTTCCACCATTGCAATTGCTTCACAGTAAATAGCCTACCAACCAAAACAAAAGTGAAGAAGCATCAGATTAAAAGTCCAATACAATCCACATTTGTACAAGTGCATACCAATGAAGTTCAGTTTTGGATAATTCCATATCCTTTAGCTTTCTGTCTCAATAGATATATGTATATATAAACAACACAAAAGACCTAATTTTAGGATCTTTAGCATAAAGTTCTATAACAACATCTTTCTACAATTCGGTTCAGCCGCAGGTGACTGTGAAAGTTAATGAACAAAGCCTCGGTATAAAATGTTTCTATAATGTAGACATGAAATCCAAAGGAGAAATCATCCTTTTTGTAAAAAATACAAGCTTTACTTGAAGAAAAGACCCTCAGGTGTATGTTGCCACTGCCTTAAAACTTAGGGAGGAATTCGTCACAAACCTTATCACCCGGGTGCAATTTACTACAAACCCCAAACTTGAGTTGTTAAATACTAAGAATCCATTTCCAAGAAATATATTAGGAAGACTTCACTAAAAAAGTTGGGGGGGGGGGGGGGGGGGGGAGTCAACAAAAATTAAAATCTTAGCTTGTTGAAATAGTTTCCAGTTGGGAAAAAATCAAATTCAAAAGAAAAAGATCAGCTTTTCAAGATAAAAAGAACAACTTCACACCATGAAAGATGAAACACATCCTTTCGGGAAAGAGAGTTGTTCAGCTTTAGATTTTTTGGTATGAGAAGGTAGGCCATTCATATGAGCCAGGAATTCTTCAGAAATAGCATCAGGTGTATGTTGCCACTCCCTTAAAACTTAGACAGGAATTCTTCAGAAACAATATCACCCAGCATCAGGTATATTTTGTACGCTATTCAGACACTCAAGGATAGATCAAGCAACAACAAATCATACATATAGGTTGGCTTCAATCCCGCTAACAAAATTCAATTATCAGCTTCCAACATGTGTTCGTCATATAATTACCTCATTTCTGATCTCCAGGTTCTGGCTCAGCAATACTATCGATGCGCAGCATCTAAGGAAAGCAACTGACAGCATGTTATTTACACTTGATACTCATATGCTTCTAAAATAGAATGCTGCTAATTTTGACCGAATTGTCTGATTAATGCGAAATGAATCAGTCAAAATCTACTATTTCTTTCCTGTGGAATTGTCTGATTATTGACAGTGAAGCTGAAAGATGGATTTATTCTGTCTGTGAATGAAGTTAAACATTTCCAAATTTAACTACAAAGCTAGATCTATTTGTATATATAGCAATAGCTGATCATCGATCATTGTTGCATGAGTGCATTTAAACCTTTCTTAGAAACGTGTTTTCCTCATTTGGTCTACTTGGAGAAAAAACTCGAGCATCCCTCTCTAAAGATTCTAATAATATACAGTTTGAAAGCTGAACAGTAACATAAAATGTGAGTCAACACAGCAAGTAGTTATGTGTCACCTTTCAGTTTGTTGATTGTATTCTAACAAAAAACTCTCCCGTTTGTTGATTAATGAGTGACCCATTATGCGGCTGTTGGATATTGTTGATTGTAAAATCGAAATAGAAACAAACAAAAAACTCTAATACCTCATATTACAGCATGCCTACATTTTTTTGGAAGAGCTGCCTTTGCATGTTCAGCTGCAAGCCCAAGCAAAGACAACAAATTAGCAACATCATTTGGTCCTCAGAATTCAAGAACCGAGGAGCAGCACTAGAGACAATCAGATTTTTTCCTAGAGTCCAATCCACCAATAGCTGGAAACAAGAAAACCATTGGGTAAGATCATACAATTATAGCCATAATGGGGGCAGAATCAGATTATAGATAGATTCAATAGTGAAACAATATCCAGCAGTCGCATATATTAAGAAACAAGTATACAGAAGAGGAAGCAACCTTCCAAATGAATAACCAGCTTCAAGAAAGTGCAAACTATGAAGGCCACTGCAACTAATACACAATACTTGACCTAGATTTGCTTCTAATCTTTCAACTTAAGAAGATAAGACCCTTCTTCTAAGTGAGGTGTATACAAGAGTCAACCAATATCACATTTATAGCAGAGGAGTGAAAGAAATATTTAGTAGAAGGGTTCTTACGCCCAAATTTAGTGTGTCAAACCTCTCCTCTCCCGAGCGTTTTCCCAGAAATTGGACAAATTGGCGTCTCTTTCATTTAAATTGAACAAAGGAAGCAAAAGGAAAATCACAGCACGAGGACAATGATATGATAGTCGTACAAATTTATGGTCGAGGCGACAAAGGGCGATCTGAAATGGGCTACACACAATCTACCATTTCTCTACCCAATACGCTGAATCCCTAATCAGGGTCGCCGGCGACGGAACCACCAGCTACGACTGCGCTGCCTACCCCAATCATCTCAGCCATTGTTCAGATCAGCTCCCGGTGGGAAAAAAATGCGAAAAAGACGGTGCTTTGGAGCTTCCGTTGCCTTTGTTCAGCTCCCTGTCGCAGCTCACAGATGCGATGGTGGGATATCAGAGAGGAAAGGACATGTGGAAGTCAATTTTGGGAGATTGAGTGGAAGCCCCTCAAAATTATAATACAATAACGCTTCAATTGCTACCTATTATAGTTCCTTAATTTCTATATATTTTTGGGTAAAGTTCAGAACTTACATATATACTTAAAGGGTTGAACCTGTACGAAACACGAGTCAAAATATATTATTGTTTTTGTGATATCTAAATTATAAGTTTTCATTAACGCGTATTATTTTTGGATTTATTAGATACCGCCTTTTTTTTCTCCAAAATTACGATTCTATCTCATTCACGATTTGTAATTGGCTAATTTTGATTGTGGTTGTCAATAATATTTAATAGAGCCTTTAATTGTATTTCTTAAGAAATTGTTCTATTTCAGTATTGAGGGTTTTTTGTAATAATTCTGCTAAAGTTACTATGGTTTATATTTTAATTAAGCAGTAGAGATGATACACAATAATTTCACTTTGTGATGCATTAAGAATTGAATTTTATAGACTACCAAATTACAATACTCAAATTCTAAAAAAATACTAGAGCTTATTTTATGACAAAAACAAAAATCAATTAAAAATGATACAATAATTTCCATGCTTTATGAAAATAACCTTTTCGTATTAAATATATACATTTATTAGTAACAGATAACTTCAAATAAGCACACAAAATCCTTTAAAAAATTGGTCATCCCATTATATAAAACATGTTGTATTTCACTATAAGAAATTAAAACCTACTAACTTCACCTTTGTCTGGTTTCAGAATCTTTATTTCACTGCTACATATAAACCAAATCTAAAACGCTCAAAATGTTTTTGCTTGATAAATATGTTTGCCTGTTATGGAATGAACGCATCTACTGCACATTAAAAAAATAAAGAACATATACATTTCTTCAATTTTGAACACCAAAATTCTTACAATATGAAACACATTCCTATAAAACCAAACTTCCACTTCAATTAAAAATTACAACAATACTTCTAGTCAAAACTTTTAAAAAAAATTATACAAACCGCACGGGCTTCGATTCCTAGTTTAATCAACTTTTGGAACTAAGTTAAGATAAGATAATACGTAAATGGAAAATCAAAGTGTAACTTATGATACCACACTTGTGAGTTGTGACCTCGCTCCTCACGTAGAGCTCCTCACTTGACGCTGTCCAGGGCCGGCCAGAGGGGGGCAGCATGGGCGTCGGCCCAGGGCCCCCAAATTTTTGGGGCCTTAAATTTTTTTTTTAGGTATGTATATATTTGTTAAATATGGATAACAAAAAACCAGCATAGTTTAGTGGTCTTAGAGCATACCTTTCTCCAATATGGGTTTGATTCCAGAATTTTACATCTTTGTCTTATTTTTTTTAGAATTTTGCATCTTTGTCTTTTTTTAAAAAAAAAATAAGAATTTATATAAAGGCCCTTAATTAAATTTAAAAAAAAAAAAGAGTTTATATAAGGGCCCTTAATTAAATTTCGCCCCGGGCCTTGAAAATGTTAGGAGCGGCACTGACGCTGTCAACACTCCCTCGTCCATCCATTTCAGACCCAATACATTATACATTCATGGTTCATCACATCGTGAAGAAAAGGATCAATGAGTTGACTGAATTCAAAAGTACTACCTACACAAGCGTTTTTACAGTTCTTATTCAACATTACATAACTGTAGAAAAAACTCAGAATACAAAACAATCGCCCTTCTCTTCCTCCCAATTCCTCTATCATTTTCTCTTTACAGCTATCAAACTCCTCTTCACCATTCCTTTCATTTTGAGAGGTCAAGAAGGATTTGGAGATGGTGTTTTACTACAAGTAGATTGATCCTCTAAAAAAATGAACAAATGAGAGAATCATTCTTTCTGATTTCTCAATTGCTCAACAGAATCACTTACCCAGCAAACACAATCCCAAGTTACAATTTCCTTCCAGTTCTCACAAATCTTCTAGCCACCCCAAAGATGAGCGCCTTTGTCAGCAGCCCTTTATCAAGGGTACATGCAATGGCAACTGCTCCACCGACAACAAGCACCTTAGGTAGGTTCAGTCCACATTGCTTTCCTCCAGAAGAGGAGGAAGAAGACTCGCCATCTACAGGGACCACTGCCAGGTCATCGACCTCGCTCTCCTCCAAGAACCGAAGTTTATCTGGGCTGACCTCGGTGATTTTATGCGCCATGGTTGCAGATCGGGAGAGCGGGGCCCCACACGCCCTCTCCTTCTGGTAGGCGCGGAGCCCGGGATCTATCTTCTTGACAGCTCCCCACATTCCTTGACGAACTCCAAGCTTTGCGATCTCCCAGGGGATTCCCATGTCTTCATGGTGGAAGAGTAGGACCTCACATGCACTCATCTGCCCATCTTTTCGTGATTCAGCTGGTTTAGGAACACAGAAGAAGGTTACTTTCAGTGAGATTTGTTTTTAACGAATGCAGAAACAATGCGTTCATAATCTTGCAACTATACTAATATGAAGCTAATTCTTAATTAATTTTCATGCCTAATGTGACTCCCCAAGCAGGCTCTTGTAGTCATTCAAAGCAGAGATGCCAAAGGAGTTGGCATACTTTTGTGCTCATATTTTCAAGGCTGGGTGATATCAAAGTCCAAATATCATATTCACAGCAGTTCAGGAAAAATATGATCTTCCAATCCAATACACTAACCGAAAACCTAGGTTTCAACATTCAGCTACCATTTCATTGGCTATTGTCCATTAATAGTTAATAGTGCAAGAGGAAGGTAAGGAAATGCAAGTCTAGTGAAATACCTGGACGAATACACCAGCTTGAGTAATATAGGTCTACACGCCTTGGTTTGCTTTGTCTGGGAAGTGACGGGTAGTGTACACCCTGAAAGGTATACAGAAACCACACAAGATAAAGATACCATCGGAATGACAGGGAAGAGGAGCATTTTAATGAAAAAGTTTGACATAGGAGAAAGCATGCTCATCTCCAACAGCTAACGAAAATGAAGAACAGGCTCATTCCAAAATTAAAAAGATCCAAGTTGTACATACAGCATAATAAGAACCAATACATATTTCAAGAACACGAGTAACAAAAGAGAACCACAAGTTGTATAAGCAAGTGAATCCCAAAGGGATTTAAGTTGTATTAGCTCGGACATTGTTTGATGGTGATCTCACAATATAAGTTCTGCATTTATTATCTAAAAGGGCAAGCAAGAAAACAAGCAGAGGACAAGCACAAGTACCTTCGTGACACAATAGTAAGATCCATCTGATTCCCAAATTCTCCTTCCAATCACATACTCCCTGTCACTGCAGAAGAATGGGAACTGAACACAAAAACAGCCAGCACAAGAAGCAGAAACAATCAAGCTCGAGCGCACACACACAATATCAAGGAACCACATAAGAACACGAGTGAAAAACTCCTATCAAAATCTTATACCTTGCGCACCCAGTGAACAATTATGATTCCAGTTGCAGTGCATTCCTCTAATGTGGCATGATGTATGAGCATGTCATCCCACTTGAACCGAAACTCGTCGTCCCAAAAGAAATCCTTCACCATCTCAGGAGTTGCATCCTCGAAAATAGTTGAACTGCGATACTGGGGAGGACCGGTCTACATAATCAAACCACAAACTATAAGCAAACAAGCAAAGCACACACTAACATTGCTAAAAACCAAATCCCATTTCAGCTATAGAGAGAAATCACAAACCTGAGGGTCTCTTCGCCAAGCTTTGTAAGCCATGGTGGGGAGATAGCGATCCATCATGTGCATCCAAGCAGGGCCTCCATCTTTCTCCACCACCAGTTGTCTTAAATTCCTCAAATCAGCCTCATTAACAGATGAACTAACGGCCGAGCTGCAAGGCATTTCCAGAATTGCGAAAGGTTTTAGTTCAATTGGAATGTGATACAACTAGCAAGTATTCAAATTGAGGAAATGAATTGAACAGAATGAAGATTTCAAGTAGGAATTCGAACCGTACCTGGAATTAGGGCTGGAGGTTTGATCGTCCAGCTCATTGTTAGGAATCGAAGGTGCTAAATTAGGCAATTGAGCCTTCAAAGAGCCGAAACCGGGGAGGGAATCAAAGCCGAGAGGAGAAAGAGAAGGAACGGGGAATTCAGTAACGAAATTCGCCCATTTAGGGCGCCATGACCAGCCAAGAACAACGCCCGAAATCACAGCAATCCAGAGAGGTATTGCGAGCATCGTGATGTCAATCAAAACATCCCACATCGTTGGCCTCTCGAGAATCCCCAACAAAATTGAAGCCAACGCCATTTCTTTTCACTGTCTCAACAATTAGCTTCTGAATTTGAAGGGGATATCCGAATCCCCTTCGAAGAAAACCCCTCGAATTCAATCGAGGTGGGAGATTTGCGTGAAACTCAGCGACGAATCGAGGGTTTTCAAAGAAGGGGGGAGAATCCAAGGAGGAAGAAGAAGGACTAGTAATTGAAAACCCCTATATATAGAAAAAAACAGTATAGTAACTAGTAAGAGATATACAGAGAGAATAAGGATTTTTGGTGAAGAAAGTGAGTGACTGGATGAAGAAAAAGACAAGTTTGAAGATAAGGATGGAGAGATGAACGGTAGGAAGGAGATGAGGTTGGGTTCGCGTAGGACCGTTTTTCTTTTTCTTTTGTTTTTGTGGAAGAGGAAGACGAAATTATAGAACACTTGGGACCAAAGATAAAATTTCATGGCTCTCCATTATCATACTTATATCTCAGCTTGTGGAAGCATCAGACCCACACAAAAAGGAAAATTATAAGAAATTAAGAAGTTAATCACTTGATATTTATCACAAAGATAGTATATTGTTTTGGATAAAGTCTTTAAGACTTGTATGTACTCTCTCCGTCTTATTATATAGTTTTTTTTTTCTAATAGGATATCTTAAAAAATTCTTTCTACTTTCTCCCATTTGTCATAAATAGAATTTTTTTTTTTTTACAACTCATCATTTTTCACTTTCTCATTTTCTATTTTTCTACTATTAATTCTCTCATCTACTTTTTCATTAATCCACTTACACTCTCCTCAGTCATCACTTACCGCCTCTCTTCTAACCCTAAATCTCCCTCATTTTTTTCCTCTACGTCGCTCTCTCTCTCTCGATCGCTCTCTCTCGCTCACTCCCTCTCTCGCTAAGAACCCTAAAAAATTGCTCTCTCTCACTGAATCTTCGTTGTTTGATCTCTTCTGTGGGTTAGTTCCTCAATTTCTCGCTCTTGATTGCTCTCTGGTTCTCCCCTCTCTCTCGCGCAATTGTAAGAACCCTAAAAATCCCCTAGATCTCGTATTTGCTCTCTGTTTTGCTCGGATTCTTGAGTTTGGGAATTGTGTGGCTTAGATCCTCCAAATCTTCGCTCTTTCTCTTTTGCTTGTCTTCGATTCTTGCATTTGTCCTCTAAGAACCCTAGATTTGTCCCCTTGTATCTGATTTTGGGGGGTTTTGAGTTTTGGTTGCTCTCTGGGGTAGATCCTCCAAATCTTTGCTCTTTCTCGTTCGCTTGTCTTCGATTCTTGCTTTTGTCCTCTAAGAACCCTAGATTTGTCCCCTAGCTGTCAGATTTTGGGGGTTTTTGAGTTTTGGTTACTCTTTGGGGTAGATCCTCTTTCGATTGTCGCCTTTCTCTAGGGTAGATCTCTTATTTTCCTCTATTGTTTTTAGGGTTCCTGAGATTGTCTTCGATCGTCGCCTTCTCTGGTTTCTTGGATACTCCCCAAATCGATTTCCCTAAAAAAAATAGAAGATGAGCCATGAACCTTTTGGATCCTATGTGTGCTCTGACCCAGATAATTGTGAATGGGATGATGATTATGATGGCAATCACTCGTACAGTCATTGGAGACTTCAATCTATGGAGGGAAAGGAAGAGTCATCGGAAGTTGACCTGGTCGTTGATCAGGCACCCTGTAAGTCCCATGTGGAGGGAAAAGAAGAGCCGCCCTAAGGTGATCTTGTCGTCGAGGACTCTGTTGATTCTGAAGATGATTATACTTCAGTTGATCGTGGTGGGATGTCGTTTGATGATGATGTTGATAGTGCTGCTTCATGTAGCTAAGTCATCTCTATCCTGAACTTTGTTGTAGCTAATTTTATATGATGGTTTATGTGATATTGATGCTCAATGCTGCTGATGCTTAAATTGGAATGTTGTGCTGTGGTCTGATGATTGTGTATTGATGTTATTATCTCTTATATGTCCCCTGATGGTTTCTGTGGTCGTTGAATTACCTAAATTATGATAAATTAATCATGAATATGTTATTGTCCCCTTGTTGGTTGCTTACATATGGGTATGATTGATGAGCATGAGATTGAGTGAACATATTCTGTGTGCCTTCATTTGCTGGAATCCTAATGGTTGTTCTTTGTTGATAATGTAATGTTATTGGTTAATTACCCTTGCTTATGATTGATGACTTGGCGGCCTAAATTCTTCTACTGGTTGCAATAATCTGGCTTTGTTTCTGCAGAGTACAATCTTGTACTTTCTGGGTTTTTTTCTGCTTCTTCCTTTTCTCCTTAATCCCTATGCAAAACTCACAATGAGCACTATACATGTTGCCCTGATCAATTGATGCATGTGTGTTGCTGGTGTTAAATTCATAAAATGGTTATGTCCCCTATATATGATGTCCCCTGTTATGCTCCTGAAATTTGTCCCATTATGTAGTGCTCATGTTTGATCAGTGATGAAGTCTTGTTAATATTGAGATGCAATTCATGTTTATTGTCCCCTGAATGAGGTTATTGGTATGTGTCAGTGATCAATGATGAAGTCTTTGTTATTCTGAGATGCTTTTCCTGTTTATTCATGCTATAATGTGCCATTAAGAAACCAGTGTAAAACCTGAATGAGGCTTTTTGGTATTTTATGGTCTTGATTAGGGAGATGTGTCTGTGATGCTTGGGGACATCTGAGATTAATTTTGTATTCTGTTGTGTGTTCAATGATGAAGTCTTTATTCTGCTGAGATGTTTTTCCTGTTTATTCATGTTATAATGTGCCATTAAGAAACCAGTGTAAAAATTGAATGAGGCTTTTTGGTATATTATGGCCTTGATTAGGGAGATATGTATATGATGCTTGTGGACATGTGAGATTAATATTGTTTCCATATTGTGTTGAGATGCTTTATTGTCTGCATTGTATACTATGAAAATATTTAGATTATCATATAGGATCCCAAAATTACATGATTCTTGACAATTCTTACCATATTGTCCACAAAAGTTAGTAACCAAAACAAAGTTTCTACTTTTCACATAACTTGCTAGTTATGTGAAATGTAGAAGCTTTTCACACAAAAATTGTACTGCAACCTAAATACATGCAGTTGTTCCCTAGTGCATATGCTGTTGATGGTGCTACTTGAGTCCCTTGCATTGGATATACTTCAGTTGTTGCTTAAGTGTCTTGTTCCCGGGTCTCTTGCATTGCATTCAATGTTGATGTTGCTTGAGTGTCCTCTCCTGTATTTGTTGTTGCTTCCTCTGCTTCAGTTTCTTGTGCCCCATTAACATTATCCCATGCTTGTACAACTGCTCACATTGGTGCCTTGACTATTGGATCTAGGTTACCTTGAGCCTCTAATTTTCTCTTACTTACATGTGGCAATTCAAAATCATTTCCCCCTTTGGCCTTTAGTATCTCATTCATGACATATTGTAATGTCATCCATACATTGCTTAATGTTTTGGGTTCTAATTCATAAAATGCTTCATTTACTGCCTCTAGCATTCTATCAACATCATTTGGCATTTTCTTGTGCATTAAAGACTGTATGCTTCTAAAAAAACCTAAATCTAGAATGTTTAAGTCAGGGTTGTTAGGTGGTTGTTGAAGTAATATGACTGTGAATCCGTCTTGTTGATATACTTGTTGCCATTCTGCATCATCTTGATTGATGTGAGCCTTTGTATTATCTTGTTGTACGAATATCACTTTGGAAGTTCCATCTTATGGCCATTTTGCCTTGATTGCTGGAATTATTTGATTGATGAGCATGTTCATTGTCACTTGTTGGTTTACTAATTCAAAAATCTTAGTGATTATTGTCCCCTTTTCTCTGTTCTTTGATGACCTCTTTGTTGGCTCTTGGTAAGTCAATGGGAAGATACCAATCTTCCCATCAAAGGTACATTCTCCTTGTGCATTAAATCTTGGCCTAGCTACCAAAGCAGTGAACATCACTTTAGGAATGAACTTACTTGAACTCGATGCTCTGTATTTGCCCTTCACATTCTCTGCTAAATAGACTATGTGTGACTTATTGCTAAGATTAAACCATTTTTCATCTAAGTGAATGGAATCATACATTGAATAATACTGCCTCTTTGTTTCTGGTGTGTCCCCTTGTAGCAGACTTAATATCCATTGCAATCTTGTTTTCTTGTTTGCATCCTTCAATCCTAGATAGAGTGGATTTGAATGTGGCTTAATAACTCCCTTTTTCACCATTTTGTGTACTGAGCTCTTTGAAATGTTTAGCTTGGAAGCTAAGTCCCTAATGCATGATATGTCCCCCATGTTCATTGCTTTGATTTGATCAGTTGGCACTTAAATCCTCTTTCTTCTAGAGTTGTGAAACATTGTTGTGACATTGTATCTCTGTTGAGCATTGTTTTGGGCGAAAAAGATCGAACCGACCTGAATCGCTTAAAGAGGGGACAACTAGACAACAATAAGATCAGTAATATATAAATAATCCAAATCAACTAAATAATCAAGTGAATGAGATTAAACGGATGTAATATAAACTTATCTCCCTGGAATGAGATACTAATCAAATACATAAATTTAGCCGTCGATCGCTTTAATGTTGGAATAACGGACTAAGCATAAGAATGATCTCTTGTTTTGAGTAGAACAATAGTATAAAGCTGCTTGAATTGAGTAAGAAAGACAATGTGTGGTTACAAGATAGTTTTCTCTATATTTATACTAGTTCTTGGCTTGAATCGGTTGGCAAATCCGCCCGAGATTCATGGAAGACATTATCCTGCACGTGGGTCGGTTAAAATCGTCCGAGATCTACGGGAGTCGTCTAGTTGCGTACTGGTCGCTCCGAAATCCATGGAGGTCGTCGCTCTGACCACTGGTCGCCCCGAGATCTCTAGAGGCTGAACTGACCGGACCAAGATTTCTAGAGGTTGTTTCTGACTGGATCTTCTAGAATGCAACTTTGGTTCAAGCTATTGGGCTGATCCAATGGGCCGAAAAATGAGGCCCAACAATTTCCCCAAAATTAAACTGGGCCAGAGGGTCAAGTGATGGGACGGTTTGATTTTAAAACTTCTCTCTCTTCTGGCGTGATCTTCATCCTGATTTTGCTACAAGCGTTCTGGCGACGGGGCCGACATGTGTATTGCTCAAGCTGAGAGTCAGCTTAATACAACCATGAATCGTGTAAAGACGGCTGAGGGAGTCTCTTGTGATGGTGAAGGGTCAGGAGACCGCTCCTTGATTGTCATTTGCTTTGTTTTGCAGGTGGACTCGTCAGTCGCTTCTTGGTCAAGTCGTGTGACGTTGGTCGAGTAGACTTGTAATTGAGTGTGACATGTCGTGTAATTCCAGGGAAGAGCGTCATAGTATTTGTATAAGACGTGTACCTTAATCAGGACAAGTCTCGTAAAAATGTGTCGTGTTTTTGTTCCCCTATTCCTTGTGTACCGATCGATCATGTAATGTGTAAGCGCTATGTGTGATTGTGTTTTGTGTATGTTGATCAACTTGATTTTGTCTTGAGGTCTCTTGTCGTGTTCCTGTTGAAGACACATGAAAAGAATAGAAAATATCAAAGGGTGACCGTTGGTGTGAGTCCAACGGCCCTCTGATGCTTAAGTTAGTAAACAGTTGGATAAGTATAATCGACTGAATCTAAATGAAATACAAAGTATAAGTGTTCAAAAGTAATACGACTCCCAATGGGTCGTGTTCCAGTTTGGTTGGTCGTCTTTTGTGGACTCTTCGTCTTCTTCTAGTCTGACTTGGGCGGCTTTGGCTTGTACATCTTCGAAGCTTCGACATGGATATTTAGTCAGCTCGCGATAAAGTTCATTGCCCTTGACCAATCCCCGACGGAAGGCTTCAATAGACGTTGGGACGTCGTAATGCGGGATCACGACCTTCTCTTTGTTGTACCGGTTAAGATAATCCCTTAAGGGCTCATCGTACCCTTTCACGATCCTGTATAGGTCGCTTGATTGCTTTTCCAGTCTCCGACTGCTAGCAAACTGGACTTTGAATGAATTGACCAGATCGGCAAATGAAGCGACCGAACCCTGTGACAGATGCATGAACCAAGTTAGTGCGGGTCCTGCGAGGGTCGTGCAAAAGATTTTGCACATGACCGCTTCACGATTCCCTCTTGGAATAGAGATAGTAATTAGTTTCTGTTTGTAAATAGAGATATGATCCTCGGGGTCCCTGGTCCCATCGTAGTTGGGCATGTTGGGGACATGGAACTTTTTAGGGATCTCGACGCGAGCGATCGCCTCTACGAACGGCGAGTCTTCATATCCGTCGATTGCATCCTTTTTGATCGGTTGCGGGACTCCTGGAATCCGAGCGATGCAGTCGTCTAAGGCCCTCATATGTTCATTGATAGCTTGTTGTATGAGGACTCGTAGGTCCATCGGCGGGGTGACCTATGGAGGGACTACTCGAGCTTCTGTGGGCTCGGTCATGGGAATTGGAGCGTTAGTCATGAAAGTACTGACTAGAGGAGTTTGAAACATACCAATGGGTTGAACGACGCTCTGAGTGACCAGAGCCATGGGCGTTGGGATTGCCCCATTCATGTTAAAACGTGTTTGGAGTCCTTCGGTGTTGACTACGCGCCTTGATCCCCTTGGGACCGATGCGGCCGCATTCACCTGCGATTTCAAAAGTTCATTTTCACGGATTAGTCGTGTAATTTCAACTTCAGATTGGGTACTTAGGATTTCGGTTCTTAGGCATTGCTGAGCGAGTTCCTCTTGGAGGATGCTCATGCTTTTTCCTCATTCTTGGATTCGGGTGTCCAAGATGAGCGGATTGACGACGTCATCGGTTTGATTTCCGACCAGGGCGTCGGTCTGGACTTGGTCTTCAGCGAAGATCATGGGATTCCTGAAACCGGCCATGATTGGATATGGACTGGATCATTGATCGGATCGTTGATTGGCTAGATGCCCCACGGTTGACGCCAAATTGTTTTGGGCGAAAAAGATCGAACCGACCTGAATCGCTTAAAGAGGGGACAACTAGACAACAATAAGATCAGTAATATCTAAATTATCCAAATCAACTTAATAATCAAGTGAATGAGATTAAACGGATGTAATATAAACTTATCTCCCTGAAATGAGAGACTAATCAAATACAGAAATTTAGCCGTCGGTCGCTTCAATGTTGGAATAACGGACTAAGCATAAGAATGATCTCTTATTTTGAGTAGAACAATAGTATAAAGCTGCTTGAATTGAGTAAGAAAGACAATGTGTGGTTACAAGATAGTTTTCTCTATATTTATACTAGTTCTTGGCTTGAATCGGTTGGCAAATCCGCCTGAGATTCATGGAAGACGTTATCCTGCACGTGGGTCGGTTAAAATCGTCCGAGATCTGCGGGAGTCGTCTAGTTGCGTACTGGTCGCTCTGAAATCCGTAGAGGTCGTCGCTCTGACCACTGGTCGCCCCGAGATCTCTGGAGGCTGAATTGACCGGACCAAGATTTCTGGAGGTTGTTTCTGACCGGATCTTCTAGAAGGCAACTTTGGTTCAAGCTATTGGGCTGATCCAATTGTCCGAAAAATGAGGCCCAACAAGCATCCCTCTGTTTCTTGGTTGTGTTCCATAATGTACTTATGCACCTTCTTGATACATTGAATTCATGTGCAGTAGCCTTGATTGCTCCATACTGAAGATGCCCATCTGATGCTCTGTTTAGTAGCCACAGTAGTATCTGCATTCTTTGCTCACTGCTGAGCCTATTCCTTGATGGCTGGTGATGACTGTCTGCTTGTGTTTGATGCTCTATTTCTGTTGATTGTGATGACTGATGATGATGACTGCTTGTTTCTGTTTCATGCTCTGTCTCTTCTAGTTCCATGTTAAGATCAAGAAGAAAGCCTTCTTCTTCCATGTCCCCAGCTGGCTCATTCAGATCAAAAGGCATCTCAGTTTCTTCCATTAGAAAATCTTCCTGGACAGCATCATCAAAGTCTTCATCATCTGGAAACCATTCATCATTAAAGTTTAGGTCTGAAGCCATTGAAGTTTAGGCAATGTTGCTCTCTCTTCCCTCTGTTTTTTCTTTCTTTGTTTAGCTTTCAGATTGTTTAGGCAATAAATTGGGAAAGAATGTTTCCTTTTCTGTATTTAAAGAGCCAAAAAATTGAAGCAAATTGGGCATAATCTGTGTGCCTTAATTTGCTGGAATCCTATTGGTTGTATTTTGGTGATTATGTAATGTTATTGGTTAATTTTATTTGCTTAGGATTGATGACTTGGCTGACTAAATCATTCTTCTGGTTGCAAAAAATGTGGCTCTGTTTCTGTAGAGTACAATCTGTACTTGTCTGGGTTTTCAGCTTCTTTCTTTCCTCTTTAATTCTTGTGCAAAATTCATAATGAGCTCTATATATCGGGACGGAGGGAGTATATTTTTATGAAAGTTACGGGTGTTTAACTTTGACGTATGTTGCAAAAAAAAACTTTAACATATACTTATTTTTAAAAAGGGTTAATTTCAAAAGGTTGGTCTAGAATACGACAAGGTCTGGATTTGACAGATTACAAGTTTAAATTTTCATTAATTTTCTTGAGATGCAGCATTGGGACGCTATCCCCTCATCCTAATTTTTTCTTGACAACAACAACAACAATCGACCCAGTAAAGTCCCACCAACGGCAGGGTCTGGGGGGTCCAGATGTACACATCCATACCCCGAAGTAAATCGAGAGGATGTTTCCTGATAGACCCAAAAGAGACTGACACACAAGCAGAAAAATAAGAAGAAAATAACCAAAAACAAACCAAAGCAAAGAAACACTTCCTGTCCAAGTCAATCCTCTACCCTAATCTTTTTCCTCCAAAGCTTTTTGTTCTGAGCCATGTCCTCTGTCAGTGTCAGGAGAGTCAAATCATGCTGAACTACCTCTTTCCATCTCTTTTTTGGTCGACCTCTACCTCGACGAAATTCGCTGAACAATAACCCTTCACATCTACGCATGGTGCATCAGGCTGTCTCCTCTGCACATGCCCAAACCATCGGAGTCTAGCTTCACGCAACTTGTCTCTAATGACTTCCACTCCAATCCCCTCTCTAATTGAATCATTTCGGATCCTGTCCATCCGGGTATGACCGCACATCCAGCGTAGCATCCTCATCTCTGCAACCATCAACTTCTGCTCTTGATCTTTTCTCGTCGGCCAACATTCTGCACCGTACAATAACGACGGCCTAACTACCACCTTGTAGAACTTGCCCTTTAGTTTGAGGGGCACTTTCTTATCGCATAAAACTCCTGATGCGCCTCTCCATTTTAGCCAGCCCATATGTATTCTGTGCTTAATGCGCCTCTCCACTTCCACTCCAATCTCGGGCGGATTATACCACTATCGCTTTAATGTTAGAATAACGGACTAAGCATAAGAATGATCTCTTGTTTTGAGTAGAACAATAGTATAAAGCTGCTTGAATTGAGTAAGAAAGACAATGTGTGGTTACAAGATAGTTTTCTCTATATTTATACTAGTTCTTGGCTTGAATCGGTTGGCAAATCCACCCGAGATTCATGGAAGACATTATCCTGCACGTGGGTCGGTTAAAATCGTCCGAGATCTACGGGAGTCGTCTAGTTGCGTACTGGTCGCTCCGAAATCCATGGAGGTCGTCGCTCTGACCACTGGTCGCCCCGAGATCTCTAGAGGCTGAACTGACCGGACCAAGATTTCTAGAGGTTGTTTCTGACCGGATCTTCTAGAATGCAACTTTGGTTCAAGCTATTGGGCTGATCCAATGGGCCGAAAAATGAGGCCCAACAATTTCCCCAAAATTAAACTGGGCCAGATCGTCAAGTGATGGGACGGTTTGATTTTAAAACTTCTCTCTCTTCTGGCGTGATCTTCATCCTGATTTTGCTACAAGCATTCTGGCGACGGGGCCGACATGTGTATTGCTCAAGCTGAGAGTCAGCTTAATACAACCATGAATCGTGTAAAGACGGCTGAGGGAGTCTCTTGTGATGGTGAAGGGTTAGGAGACCGCTCCTTGTTTGTCATTTGCTTTGTTTTGCAGGTGGACTCGTCAGTCGCTTCTTGGTCAAGTCGTGTGACGTTGGTCGAGTAGACTTGTAATTGAGTGTGACATGTTGATGAGGAATCACCCCCGCCATTAGTGCCAACCTTTGATGGACCGATTACTAGGTCAAGATTGAAGGAACTACGTCAAGAGCTGGAGACGTTTATGGCACATGATGTATCACATGACGAAGAGGACAAGTCCAAAGTCAAGGCGTTGACTTTATTGGTCAACGTTACATATGTTTAATCTTATTAATTTTTGCATTGGATATTTTTAGGATTATTATTTATTTATTTTCAGCTTTTTATTTTCGGGTATTTTTGGAACAATTGTAGCCCATTTTAGGAAGCTAGGGCCGGCCACCTCTTAGGTATTTAAGGCGCCCTTGTCTTCTTCATTAGTCAGATTTCTCATATTGTTAAACACAAAAACAGAGCTTGGTTTTGCTTCGAAAACTCGGCTCCCCGTGAGAGTCTCAATCGATTGTTCTTTCCTGCTTAGTTGTTTTCGTCTTTGTCAAGTCCCTCTGGAGTTGGTGATTTCGTACATCATAAGCAATCCTCTCCGTGCTCCAAGTTCGTCAACGATTCTTGGTTGTGTGGCGTTGTAGAGATCGGGTTGGTAGATCGTTCGGCAAGGTTCCTTGCTATCAAGCAAGCGGGTTTTCTCATCGTTTCTATTGGTTCTTTCGAATTATCCTTCATTTGTTTCACTTCCGCCATTCTCTAATCTCTCGTGTTTTCTTTGTTTTGAGATCCGTTGCCTAGATCCATCTCCTACACGGCTAATCCCGTATCAATTGGTATCCAGAGCTTTGCGGCTTCGGATCGCCTTTGACGGTTGCCAGATTCATCATCAAAAATTGGATCTTCCTGTTTCTCAATCGTCAATTGAATTTCTTTGTTTGAGTCACATTAGTGAATTGATTAGTATGACTGATTGTTTGCTTTTGTTTGTCTTGGAAAGGAGTTCGTTGTGGTTGATTGTGACTACGAGGATCCACAAAAACAGTACCAAAACCCGTCCCAAACCACAAAAAAAAATTTCGGCCCCTCCCTCCATTGTTGAACGTGCCCTAGCTTGGCGAGCAAGACAACCGAGGCGTCCAGGTTCGTGCTACCGCAAGAGATCCGGTTGTTATAATTTTTGGTAATTTTCAAGATACTTGCTTGTTTTTCTAGAGATTTTATTTTATCTTAATGGTGTAATATTCCAGGAAAAACAAGTTGCCTAAAAGAAAAACACATCAAAAAAAAAAAAAAAGGGAAGTAACCGAAATTCAAAAAAAAAATTCAGAAAAGAGGCATCTGGGATTTATTACTTTACATTTTATCTCTAGGAATATATTGTTAAAATTGCCAAAGTTACATTCGTCCCAGCAAAGGAAGGCTCGAATTCAAAAAAAAAAAAAAAAAAAAAAATATTTCATCCCTGCCGCTGCACCATCTCGCCGCCGCCGGTTTCCTCTCATCGGCTACCGCCTCGCACGCCTCTCCATCACCTTGTCGTCGCCGGATTCCTCTCGGCGCCCGATCGACCGCCTCGCCCTCGCAACCAACACACCACTTCGCCCAGATCTGCACCGCCCAGAAACCCCGCCACCGCCGCCTTCTTCTCCGACCCAGATCTGCAGAGCCCCGGCGCGCGTTCTCCCTCGCGCCCCGGTGTCGCCGTCGACTTCGCCCTCCCAGCCCGGATCTGCATAGCCCTGGCGTGCGTTCTCCCTCGCGCCCCGGTGTCGCCGTCGACTTCACCCTCCCAGCCCGGATCTGCAGCAGCACCACCGCCGTCGACTTGCCCTCCCAGCCTCTTGCCCGAACCCTTTCTACCCTTCCGCCCCCTCTGGTCACTCTCGGCTCCAATTGGCTTCGTTCCGAGTCGACAAAGGTACGTCTTTCTGACTTGCAATTCGCATTTCTTGAGTTCGAAACACATATATAGCCCCATCTTTGGTTGCATTTCATTCTTGTGACTATAGTTGTGTCGCTTTCCTTGTTGAGTCGTTCTCTAGTCTCGCTTTTGTTTGAGTCATTTTTCGTCGTACATCTACTTGTCTTGTCTACTACATCTCTGCTTGACCTTGATTTGCTGCGTATCTTGAGCACATAGAGAACTTGTCATTTACGAGTCTAACTTCGCAGGTTGTACAATCACCGAGTGCAAACACTTGAGAGTTTTTTTGGTTTTCCTAACCTTAATGTCTTTCTGTGTTCGTCTAAGTGGTGATCATGATAGGTTCCGGTGATGAACAGGTTACTGCAAATGGTTCCCATGTCGATATGCAGGCGATGCTACAACAGTTGGCTTCTAGAGTCGCGCAGTTGTCTGCGAAGTTTGACTCATTGGAGACCCGCTCCAACCCACTCCCGGCTGCACAGGAACACATTGGTCCATCGCATAGCGCACCGCTTCCCGCCACCAAGCCCTTGGTCGACCAAGCCACGGCCTACCAAGCGGCGATGGACGAGCGTCGCCAACCGAGAGCCACTGGCACCGACCGCATACGCCCGATTCGGCATCCCGCACCTCGTGATAGGTCTGAGTCCCCTCCTATGTCGATACGTTCTAGTTTATGGGGTGATGATGATATGCGGGACTATGAGCACGAGGAGCGTAATGAGTGGCGTCCTTACCGCCCCCGGAATGACCGCGGACAGCCCCGCCGCCGTGAAGCCGAACAAGACGGCATTGGACGGATCAAAGTGAAGATCCCGGCTTTTGATGGAAAGTGTGATCCATACGTCTACCTTGAATGGGAGACGAAGATTGAGCAGATTTGGGGTTGCCATAATTTCCCTGAACATAAAAAGGTACAACTCGTTGCTCTTGAATTTACTGGTTATGCTTTGGTTTGGTGGGATTCTGTTGTGAAGGCTCGAAGACAAGCCATGGACCCTCCGGTCAACACATGGAACCAGATGAGAGCTATGATGAGGGCCCGCTTCGTTCCCCACCACCACAATAGAGTTCTCCGCAACCGTTTGGAGACTATGAGGCAAGGCTCTTTAGGTGTTGAAGAGGTCTACAACAATATGCAGATAGCCATGGCACACGGCAACGTCGTCGAAGATGAAGAGGCCACTATGTCCAGGTATCTACGTATCGTGCATCCTCATTTAGCTGACACTATAGAATTGTATCCCTATTCTACCATGACAGATTTGCTACACCAAGCAATTAAAGTGGAGAGACAATTCAAGTCCAGCTATACCCAACAACACCGCACGGTGCCACAACGCCAAAGCTGGCATCCCGACCAGCAGCAGGGCCGCACCGGACACCAGAGATCCCGCCCAGCAACCGGTCCGCCTCGCGGCAATGAGCAGAATTCCCGTGGTGCGCACCCCTCTACCTCCACCGCACCACAGCAGCCCACACGGCCCGCCCCTGCAGTTACACGAGGTAACCCTGCTGACCCTCCTCCTAGAGCTAGAGATATCACTTGCTTTAAATGTCAAGGAAAGGGTCATTACATGAAGGATTGTCCTAATACTCGTGTTTTGATGATTAATCATTTGGGTGAGTTAGAGTCTGAGTCTGACACTGAGCATGAAAATTTAGTTGCTAGCCATGATATGAATGAGCATGCCAATGATGATGATTTGGATTTTATTGAATATGAGCATGGTGATTCATTGATTGTTAGGAGGACTTTGCATGTTAATCAGGCTCCTTGTGATGATAATCAGCGTGAGAATTTGTTTCATACAAGATGTCTTGTTAAAGGGAAAGTTTGCAACATGATTATTGATGGTGGTAGTTGTTGTAATATTGCTAGTGTTGAATTAGTTAATAAACTACAACTCCCTACTTTTTTGCATCCTAGAACTTATAGACTTCATTGGATGAATGATTGTGGTGAACTCAAGGTGAATAGGCAAGCTAAGATTACACTTAAGCTAGGAACTTATGAGGATGAAATTTTATGTGATATTGTTCCTATGCAAGCTTGTCGTATTTTGTTAGGTCGTCCTTGGCAATTTGATAGACATGTTATTCATGATGGACGTACTAACCAACATGCCTTTGAGTTTCGTGGTAGGAAAGTGGTGTTGAAACCGATGACGCCACTTCAAGTGGCTGAGGCTTTTGATAAGAAAAGAGAGGCCGAGCGTAAGGGTAAGTCCCCAGCCGAACCATCCACTGCCTCCACACGGACCGACCTCACCCTCGCCTCTACCCCTAGCCGAGTGCTCTTAGCATCCAGCAGAGACCACCTGGTAGATTACCTTCCCCCGGACGTCGCCCTCATGTCCCTTTGTCAGGCCTATACCCTGTTAGGTGACGACGACCGAGCTACACTCCCAGCTGCTGTCCGGACCCTTTTAGCCGAGTTCCTTGATGTTTTCCCGGATGAGATACCCCCTGGCCTACCCCCTATTAGAGGCATTGAGCACCAGATAGACCTGATTCCCGGTGCTACCCTACCCAACCGGCCTGCCTATAGGATGAACCCTACTGAGACCCAGGAAATCCAGAACCAAGTCCAGGACCTTCTAGATAAAGGGTATGTTAGAGAGAGCCGATCCCAGTGTGCTGTGCCTGTCTTACTCGTCCCCAAAAAGGACAATACTTGGCATATGTGTGTTGATTGCAGGGCTATTAATAACATCACGATCAAGTACAGGCACCCGATCCCCGGGCTCGATGACATGTTGGATGAGCTCCATGGCGCCTCCACCTTCTCCAAGATCGATCTTCGCAGTGGATACCATCAAATCCGGATGAAGGAAGGAGACGAATGGAAGACAGCATTCAAGACGAAGTTTGGTTTGTATGAGTGGCTTGTTATGCCTTTCGGTTTGACTAATGCCCCCTCTACTTTTATGCGTCTTATGAATCATGTCTTGAGATCTTTTATTGGTAGATTTGTTGTAGTTTACTTTGATGATATTCTAATCTACATCAAATCTTTGGAAGCACATGCAGAGCACCTCAGGGAAGTTTTATCCACTCTCAGAGCTGTACAGTTGTATGGAAATCTGAAGAAGTGTGATTTTTGCACTGACAGAGTTGTGTTTCTTGGTTTTGTAGTGAGTGCTCATGGACTGTAAGTGGATCAAGATAAGGTGCAAGCCATCCGTGACTGGCCGACCCCGAAGAACCTGGGAGACGTGCGCAGTTTCCACGGCATGGCTGGCTTCTACAGGAGGTTCGTTCAAGATTTTAGCACCATTGCAACCCCACTGACAGAGATCACAAAGAAGAATACTCCATTCCGTTGGGGTGAAGCTCAAGAAAAGGCGTTCCAGACTCTCAAGGATCGTTTGACACACGCGCCATTGCTGGTTCTGCTTGACTTCACTCGCCCCTTTGAAGTAGAGTGTGACGCCTCTGGCATTGGTATTGGAGGAGTCCTCATGCAAGAAGGTAAGCCCATTGCCTTCTTTTCTGAGAAGTTGAAAGGTGCATGCTTGAATTATTCTACTTATGATAGGGAATTATATGCCTTGTTTAGAGTGCTAAAAACTTGGCAACACTACCTTTGGCCTAGAGAATTTGTGCTTAAAACTGATCATGAGTCCTTAAAGCATTTTAGGAGTCAAGATAAGTTGGATAGGAGGCATGGTAGGTGGATGGAATTCATTAAAACATTTCCCTATGTGATTAAGTATAAGAAAGGAAAAGATAATGTTGTAGCTGATGCCCTTTCTAGGAGACATACACTCTTGACTACTTTGGATGCTCGGGTCCTTGGATTCGTTTATATTAAGGAGTTGTATGATATGGATGCTGATTTTGGAGTGATTTATAAGCATTGTGTGGAAAATGGTTCATTTGATAAGTTTTTCTTGTTTGATGGATTCTTGTTTCGAGTTGATCAGGTGTGCATTTCTGTTTGTTCTCTACAGTTGTTACTTGTTGATGAGTCCTATAGAGGTGGATTGATGGGTCATTTTGGTAGAGATAAGACTTATAACATGTTACATACTCATTTCTATTGGCCACACATGCTTAGGGATGTAGAGAATTTTATCAAACGATGTGTTGAGTGCTTACAGGCTAAATCTAAGGCAAAACCGCATGGTCTTTATACTCCCTTGCCTATTCCTTGCTTTCCTTGGGTTGATATTAGTATGGATTTTATTGTTGGATTTCCTAGGACTAAGAAGGGGAGAGATTCTATATTTGTGGTTGTTGATAGGTTCTCTAAGATGGCTCACTTTATTGCATGCCATAAAACTGATGATGCTAGGAATGTTGCTGATTTGTTCTTTAGAGAGATTGTTCGGTTGCATGGTGTACCTCGTACTATTGTGAGTGATAGGGATGTCAAATTTCTGAGTTACTTTTGGAAGACTTTATGGGGTAAACTTGGTACTAAGTTGTTGTTCTCTACTGCTAGTCACCCCCAGACAGATGGACAAACTGAGGTCACTAACCGTACATTGGATACTATCCTTAGGGCTATTATTAAATCTAATCTGAAAAGTTGGGAAGAAGCCTTACCACATGTTGAGTTTGCTTATAATAGGACTATTCATTCTTCTACTAATATGTCCCCTTTTGAATGTGTGTATTGTTTGAATCCCCTAACTCCTTTGGATCTTAAGCCGTTGCCTTTATCGGAATGAGCAGACTTTGATGCTGATAGACAGGTTGAGTTCATGAAGGAGCTGTACGAGCGGACTAAGGCTCGTTTGGAAGCTACTGCAGCGAAGAACGCAGCCCGAGCTAATCACGGCTGGCGTCAAGTGTTGTTCGAGCCCGGCGACTTGGTGTGGCTACACCTGCGCAAGGAGCGGTTCCCGGAGCAGAGGAAGTCGAAGCTGTCTCCCAGAGGTGATGGACCGTTCAAGGTGCTGAAGAGAGTAGGCGACAATGCCTATGTGTTGGAGCTGCCCGATGACTATGGCGTGAGCCCGATATTCAATGTCGGTGATCTTACCCCTTATGCAGCCGCTGATGTTGATGACTCGAGGACGAGTCCTTTTCAAGAAGGGGAGAATGATGAGGAATCACCCCCGCCATTAGTGCCAACCTTTGATGGACCGATTACTAGGTCAAGATTGAAGGAACTACGTCAAGAGCTGGAGACGTTTATGGCACATGATGTATCACATGACGAAGAGGACAAGTCCAAAGTCAAGGCGTTGACTTTATTGGTCAACGTTACATATGTTTAATCTTATTAATTTCTGCATTGGATATTTTTAGGATTATTATTTATTTATTTTCAGCTTTCTATTTTCGGGTATTTTTGGAACAATTGTAGCCCGTTTTAGGAAGCTAGGGCCGGCCACCTCTTAGGTATTTAAGGCGCCCTTGTCTTCTTCATTAGTCAGATTTCTCATATTGTTAAACACAAAAACAGAGCTTGGTTTTGCTTCGAAAACTCGGCCCCCCGTGAGAGTCTCAATCGATTGTTCTTTCCTGCTTAGTTGTTTTCGTCTTTGTCAAGTCCCTCTGGAGTTGGTGATTTCGTACATCATAAGCAATCCTCTCCGTGCTCCAAGTTCGTCAGCGATTCTTGGTTGTGTGGCGTTGTAGAGATCGGGTTGGTAGATCGTTCGGCAAGGTTCCTTGCTATCAAGCAAGCGGGTTTTCTCGTCGTTTCTATTGGTTCTTTCGAATTATCCTTCATTTGTTTCACTTCCGCCATTCTCTAATCTCTCGTGTTTTCTTTGTTTTGAGATATGTTGCCTAGATCCATCTCCTACACGGCTAACCCCATATCACATGTCGTGTAATTCCAGGGAAGAGCGTCATAGTATTTGTATAAGACGTGTACCTTAATCAGGACAAGTCTTGTAAAAATGTGTCGTGTTTTTGTTCCCCTATTCCTTGTGTACCGATCGATCATGTAATGTGTAAGCGCTATGTGTGATTGTGTTTTGTGTATGTTGATCAACTTGATTTTGTCTTGAGGTCTCTTGTCGTGTTCCTGTTGAAGACACATGAAAAGAATAGAAAATATCAAAGGGTGACCGTTGGTGTGAGTCCAACGGCCCTCCGATGCTTAAGTTAGTAAACAGTTGGATAAGTATAATCGACTGAATCTAAATGAAATACAAAGTATAAGTGTTCAAAAGTAATACGACTCCCAATGGGTCGTGTTCCAGTTTGGTTGGTCGTCTTTTGTGGACTCTTTGTCTTCTTCTAGTCTGACTTGGGCGGCTTTGGCTTGTACATCTTCGAAGCTTCGACATGGATATTTAGTCAGCTCGCGATAAAGTTCATTGCCCCTGACCAATCCCCGACGGAAGGCTTCAATAGACGTTGGGACGTCGCAATGCGGGATCACGACCTTCTCTTTATTGTACCGGTTAAGATAATCCCTTAAGGGCTCATCGTACCCTTTCACGATCCTGTATAGGTCGCTTTATTGCGTTTCCAGTCTCCGACTGCTAGCAAACTGGACTTTGAATGAATTGACCAGATCGGCAAATGAAGCGACTGAACCCTGTGACAGATGCATGAACCAAGTTAGTACGGGTCCTGCGAGGGTCGTGCAAAAGATTTTGCACATGACCGCTTCACGATTCCCTCTTAGAATAGAGATAGTAATTAGTTTCTGTTTGTAAATAGAGATATGATCCTCGGGGTCCCTAGTCCCATCGTAGTTGGGCATGTTGGGGACATGGAACTTTTTAGGGATCTCGATGCGAGCGATCGCCTCTACGAACGGCGAGTCTTCATATCCGTCGATTGCATCCTTTTCGTTCGGTTGCGGGACTCCTGGAATCCGAGCGATGCAGTCGTCTAAGGCCCTCATGTGTTCATTGATAGCTTGTTGTATGAGGACTCATAGGTCCATCGGCGGGGTGACCTATGGAGGGACTACTCGAGCTTCTGTGGGCTTGGTCATGGGAATTGGAGCGTTAGTCATGAAAGTACTGACTAGAGGAGTTTGAAACATACCAATGGGTTGAACGACGCTCTGAGTGACCAGAGCCATGGGCGTTGGGATTGCCCCATTCATGTTAAAACGTGTTTGGAGTCCTTCGGTGTTGACTACGCGCCTTGATCCCCTTGGGACCGATGCGGCCGCATTCACCTGCGATTTCAAAAGTTCATTTTCACGGATTAGTCGTGTAATTTCAACTTCAGATTGGGTACTTAGGATTTCGGTTCTTAGGCATTGCTGAGCGAGTTCCTCTTGGAGGATGCTCATGCTTTTTCCTCATTCTTGGATTCGGGTGTCCAAGATGAGCGGATTGACGACGTCATCGGTTTGATTTCCGACCAGGGCGTCGGTCTGGACTTGGTCTTCAGCGAAGATCATGGGATTCCTGAAACCGGCCATGATTGGATGTGGACTGGATCATTGATCGGATCGTTGATTGGCTAGATGCCCCACGGTTGGCGCCAAATTGTTTTGGGCAAAAAAGATCGAACCGACCTGAATCACTTAAAGAGGGGACAACTAGACAACAATAAGATCAAAAATATCTAAATTATCCAAATCAACTTAATAATCAAGTGAATGAGATTAAACGGATGTAATATAAACTTATCTCCCTGGAATGAGAGACTAATCAAATACATAAATTTAGCCGTCGGTCGCTTCAATGTTGGAATAACGGACTAAGCATAAGAATGATCTCTTATTTTGAGTAGAACAATAGTATAAAGCTGCTTGAATTGAGTAAGAAAGACAATGTGTGGTTACAAGATAGTTTTCTCTATATTTATACTAGTTCTTGGCTTGAATCGGTTGGCAAATCCGCCTGAGATTCATGGAAGACGTTATCCTGCATGTGGGTCGGTTAAAATCGTCCGAGATCTGCGGGAGTCGTCTAGTTGCGTACTGGTCGCTCTGAAATCCGTGGAGGTCGTCGCTCTGACCACTGGTCGCCTCGAGATCTCTGGAGGCTGAACTGACCGGACCAAGATTTCTGGAGGTTGTTTCTGACCGGATCTTCTAGAAGGCAACTTTGGTTCAAGCTATTGGGCTGATCCAATTGTCCGAAAAATGAGGCCCAACAAGCATCCCTCTGTTTCTTGGTTGTGTTCCATAATGTACTTATGCACCTTCTTGATACATTGAATTCATGTGCAGTAGCCTTGATTGCTCCATACTGAAGATGCCCATCTGATGCTCTGTTTAGTAGCCACAGTAGTATCTGCATTCTTTGCTCACTGCTGAGCCTATTCCTTGATGGCTGGTGATGACTGTCTGCTTGTGTTTGATGCTCTGTTTCTGTTGATTATGATGACTGATGATGATGACTGCTTGCTTCTGTTTCATGCTCTGTCTTTTCTAGTTCCATGTTAAGATCAAGAAGAAAGCCTTCTTCTTCCATGTCCCCAGCTGGCTCATTCAGATAAAAAGGCATCTCAGTTTCTTCCATTAGAAAATCTTCCTGGACAACATCATCAAAGTCTTCATCATCTGAAAATCATTCATCATTAAAGTTTAGGTCTGAAGCCATTGAAGTTTAGGCAATGTTGCTCTCTCTTCCCTCTGTTTTTTCTTTCTTTGTTTAGCTTTCAGATTGTTTAGGCAATAAATTGGGGAAGAATGTTTCCTTTTCTGTATTTAAAGAGCCAAAAAATTGAAGCAAATTGGGCATAATCTGTGTGCCTTAATTTGCTGGAATCCTATTGGTTGTATTTTGGTGATTATGTAATGTTATTGGTTAATTTTATTTGCTTAGGATTGATGACTTGGCTGACTAAATCATTCTTCTGGTTGCAAAAAATGTGGCTCTGTTTCTGTAGAGTACAATCTGTACTTGTCTGGGTTTTCAGCTTCTTTCTTTCCTCCTTAATTCTTGTGCAAAATTCATAATGAGCTCTGTATATCGGGACGGAGGGAGTATATTTTTATGAAAGTTACGGGTGTTTAACTTTGACGTATGTTGCAAAAAAAAACTTTAACATATACTTATTTTTAAAAAGGGTTAATTTCAAAAGGTTGGTCTAGAATACGACAAGGTCTGGATTTGACAGATTACAAGTTTAAATTTTCATTAATTTTCTTGAGATGCAGCATTGGGACGCTATCCCCTCATCCTAATTTTTTCTTGACAACAACAACAACAATCGACCCAGTAAAGTCCCACCAACGGCAGGGTCTGGGGGGTCCAGATGTACGCATCCATACCCCGAAGTAAATCGAGAGGATGTTTCCTGATAGACCCAAAAGAGACTGACACACAAGCAGAAAAATAAGAAGAAAATAACCAAAAACAAACCAAAGCAAAGAAACACTTCCTGTCCAAGTCAATCCTCTACCCTAATCTTTTTCCTCCAAAGCTTTTTGTTCTGAGCCATGTCCTCTGTCAGTGTCAGGAGAGTCAAATCATGCTGAACTACCTCTTTCCATCTCTTTTTTGGTCGACCTCTACCTCGGCGAAACTCGCTGAACAATAACCCTTCACATCTACGCATGGTGCATCAGGCTGTCTCCTCTGCACATGCCCAAACCATCGGAGTCTAGCTTCGCGCAACTTGTCTCTAACGACTTCCACTCCAATCCCCTCTCTAATTGAATCATTTCGGATTTTGTCCATCCGGTTATGACCGCACATCCAGCGTAGCATCCTCATCTCTGCAACCATCAGCTTCTACTCTTGATATTTTCTCGTCGGCCAACATTCTGCACCGTACAATAACGCCGGCCTAACTACCACCTTGTAGAACTTGCCCTTTAGTTTGAGGGGCACTTTCTTATCGCATAAAACTCCTGATGCGCCTCTCCATTTTAGCCAGCCCATCTGTATTCTGTGCTTAATGTATGCATCTATACCACCGTCACTTTGTACAAAAGACCCCAAATACTTGAAAGTCTCCTTCTTCGGGATGACCTCTCCACCAAGCTGAACCTCTACTCCCGTCACATCGCCTCCACCAAAGGTGAACTCCACATACTCTGATTTAGTCCTACTCAACTTAAAGCCCTTTGACTCAAGCTTCTCCCTCCAAAGTTCTAGCTTACTGTTGACCCCATTCCTAGTCTCATCCACTAGCACAACGTCGTCTGCAAATAGCATGCACCACGGTACCTCGTCCTGTATTGTCCCAGATAGCACATCCAACACTACAATAATTTTTTCTTGACAAAATTATTTAATTTTCTTTTTTTCCAATATAGTTTTTAAGCCATCAACTAGAAATTGAACAAGTTAAATGAAAAATCAATAATTTAATTTGAATAAAATTAAGAGATATCACGTAGTAGTCACGAAGTTTTGCGAATTTCGCATGATACAAAACGTTTTCGAAATTCAGCATGGTAGGCTGGTAGCTATCATGTTTCGCAAATTTCGCTTGGTAACCACGTAGGGTTATAAACAACATTAAATATTGGGATTTTCCACTTAACCACCCTTTATTGTAGATTTTTTGCATTTAATCACCCCTTATCTTGATTTTTTTTCAAAAATCACACATTATTTTAAGTTGTTTGCAAGTAACTGTTTTGGGGCGAAAAGATCGGTCGACCTAAATCACCTTAGACGGGGTAACGAGTCAATCGGATAATAAAAAATCAATCCAAACCAAATAGACAATTAGCCAAGCAAAGAATAGATACGAAATGGCAATGTAATTTATATATCAATTGATGACTGAATCAGATCGAAATACAACTTATCCTTAGAGAATAAAGGATCGAGCCCTGTCCGACAGGCGTTTTGGTGTTTCGACTGGCAGCGATCGGGTAGAATCTCCGGGGGGTTTGAGTGAGAGTGAATATGCAAGTAGGCCTCTCGAAGGGTAAGTCAGTGGATGTTGTGTGTAGATGTGTGTTTTTTCATTTGCTTCTTCGTGGTCTATTTATGGTAGTTTCTCCTTGTGTCCGTTATTCGTCTTCGTATTTATCCTCTATTAATTCCGTGCGAGATCTTTGGGATTTGCTCTTGATTGCCATCACAATCTCTGTGTTTAATGTTGTTACCGTTGTCACCGATCAAACAATTAATGTCCAGTGCGAATCTTTCGGGATTCGGTCGGATCTTCAACGCCTGAAGGGCATCCGTCGCCTCTAACTCCTTCTGGCCTTCGACTTCGTCTGGACTTTGGCCTAATTCGTTTGATCCGATCCCTTGGAGTAAGTTTGGGCCCAACAATAGCCCCAAGTTGTTTTGGACTTCATGGCAGCTGTGAGATGGAGTCCAAACAACTTTCATCCCACACGATCTCCACCCTCCGATCTAGGCGCGACAGGCGAGGGCTACGTGGCAATAATCCCGCTGCATGATGGGACGTCTCTGCGACTGCCGATTCCCTCCATAAATCTAAATCAAGTTTTTGACGGTTTGGCTTCATCTTCTTCCTTTGTTTCCTCATCTGGTAGGTTTTGCTAAGTTTTTTCGAAAAAAATTGCTCTTCGATTCCCTTCTCTCTCTGTTCTGGAGATGGTTTCCAGTGAATCTTCTGAGTCGACTACCACTTGCTCGAACTCGAGCAAGAATGAGCCCCCCCCCCCTTTTCCTTCTGAAGGAGGCAGACACTCTGACGGGGACTCTGTCGGAGGCAGAGTTGGAGCAGATCCTTCAAGTCGGAGGCTTTCCTCCGGAGACGGTCGCAAGGTTGCCGTATCCAGACGAGAGAGCTGATGCTCGCTACGGGGGATGGGTTTGTTTCTATGCTTACCTGTTTAGGATTGGCCATACGTTTCCATTCTCCCATCTTGTTAGGGATTTTTTAGCGACCCTGGCGCTTGCGCCGTGTCAGGTCATGCCGCAGCCGTGGCGGATCCTTAGGGTTTTAGATTTGTTGAATGTTCAGTCTGGGACTGGTTTTAACTTCGACGCCCTGTGGTACAACTATTCTCTGGGGTCAAAGAGTTCTTCTCGTGTCCAGTTGCGTATTCGTCCGGGTCGAAAGCCCTTGGTGTTCAACTTAGATGTAAACGACCGTGGATGGGGGTCGAAGTTTTTCTTCGCCGATCGTTTGTCTCTAGAGAAGGGGCGACTATTCATTTCTATTGTCGGTGTGGCGAGTTGAGAGTACGTATTCGACTTCTCTTTGCATGTTTTATGTGTTTTAACCCTTTGCTTAACTCTTCTTTTTTGTAGTCCCTGAGGCTGAAGAGTTGGAAGCGGACGCTCAGTCAGAAGGTCTAACAAAGATTATTCTTAGTATCCCCGCGTCGGAGCGGAAGTTCATAAACGTCAACCTGCTGTCGGTCTCTCCCACTACTCATGACGTTATGTCGACTGTTTCATCGTCTCGGGTCAAGTGTGAGTTTTTGTTTGACTCATGTATTTTTAATCGTCTTCTTGTGATTTATGTTTTGTCTGTCGTGTCAGTGTCTCCGGCTGGTCGGTCAAGTGCCCGTTTGAAGGGAGTGTCTGGGAAAGGTCTGATAGAGCAAAGGTTGGCGGCGGCCAGGGCCTCGTCGAGTAAATCGACGCCGGTGGAGTCGTCGCTCCCAGCCAAAGTTGGCTCGAAAAGGAAGGCATGTGCTTCTTCTGGCGATGTGAAGGTGGTGGACACTCCAAAGAAAAAGGCGACGGCTGCTCGTGGAGTCGAGAAGATCGACGCGGTCGATCAATCGATTGCCGAACTCTTTCATGCTCAAGACCCGACTCTGAAGTCTGAAGTTGATGGCGTCTCTCCCTTGGACTGTATTGGCGAAGCGGGGAGCTCTGCGTGGAAGGTAAGTCATCTTGGCGGATCTCAAGTTTGTTCGTTTTCTTTCTCATAGTCGGGTGAAACCTTGATTATTTCGATCTTGTCTTTTTTCAGACTTTCCAGTTTCTCTTGGGGGCGTATTCTGGTGTCAAAGAGATGGTCGCTAAGGCCGAGGACAGGGCTTCTAGGTCAGAGTCCGATCTGGCATCTTTGAAGACCAAGGTGGAAGGAGTTGAGAGCCATTTTAGGGACGTTGAGCGCCGCTTCGTTAGGGAGCTGAAGAATTGCCAATATGACTTGGATGCTTGTCAGAGGGAGCTTAGTGAGAGCCAGTCAAGTGTTTGAAGAGAAGGTGAAGCAGGCTAGGATTGAGGTTGGTCGGGTCGCAAGAGATGTAGGCGCTTTCTATGCGTTGAAGTCGCGTGTCGAGATGATCGAGGAGTTTGAAGAGGATAAGCAGGAGACCTGGGATTTGAAGGCGGAGAAAGAGACCATGGATACCTTGTTTCTGAAGGGGAATCCTGGTTCGGAGCTTTTCCAGTTGGCCGGCGTCGGAGAGGAATCTCTAGACGAAAGTACCGGTGAAGACGAGGTCCATTCTGGCGATACCGTGCCGCTCGAGCCCCAGCCTTCCACCGATCCGGACCCTGATGAAGGTAATGCCGCGAATCCCGACGTAATTGACTTGTGACCCCACCTGTGTGTGGGTAGGATGTTTTCTGTTTTGGTGAACCGTCTACCATCGTGGGTCGCATAATGTGTTTGTGGATGATTTAAAGTCCTATGTGTGTGTAGGCAGACAATATGTTTTGGCAACCCGTCCATCATCGCGAGTCGCATGTATGTAAAAAATGTTTAGACTTTTATTGACGTAGTCTGTTTTACAAAGGGTTGAACTTTTTTATGTGTTTTTATGTTTCGTCGGACTCTTCTAGAGAAGTTTGTCATTGACGCCTTTGATTTGTATGTCGGGTTTGCCCGTGTGCTCCATCGAGTAGGGCTTTCCGTATGTATGTAAAGAAGGAGGCCTGCAAATATATGTGTTTATGTTTAATCATGACTTAGTGTTATGCCGAGGAGGAAAGCAATATGTCTCTATTGCGTGAATGTAATAAGGTGTCTTAACCTTATGTATTATGTAAGGCAGGCGGCGTACCGACGTGCCTGTGGTGTTCATCTCCCCGTGTTTCGATCGATCGTGTAATGTAAGCGCTTTTGTTTGTGACTGGATCCAGTGTATATGTCGATGTCGTCTTGTACTTAGGTTTGCAAGGAAAAATGTCCTTACTAGATGTGAATGCTTAGTTTCAAGGAATAGAATTGTGTTTGTAACAACAAATAGTATATGGTAGGTGAAAGAACGTTAGTGCCTTACCTTGCTGGTCTAGAAGTGGTATAACTTTAGGTGTGTTGTGTTCCAACTTCTCGGGATTGGTCGTCCGTCTTTGTCTTCCAATTGGTATGCTCCTTGTCCGGCTACTTCTTTGATTAGGTAGGGTCCTTCCCACTGAGGTGCGAGCTTTCCGTCGGTCGGATTCTTGGTGTTCTGGAATGTCTTTCTAAGGACCCAATCGCCAACTTTGAAGACTTTGGCTCGAACATTTTTGTTGTAACTTCTTGTGATCTGTTGCTGGAACCTGACCATTCTAATTCTGGCTTTTTCTCTAGTCTCATCCGCTGTGTCCAAGTTGTGTTCTAGCTTGATGTCGTTTTGTTCATTCGTATGAAGACTGTAACGGGCCGTCGGAACCAATAGCTCGGCGGGAATGACCGCTTCACTTCCGTAGACGAGTGAGAATAGTGACTGTCCGGTCGCATTCTTTGGAGTGGTCTTGTCGGACCAGAGGATGAACGGGAGCTCGTCTGCCCATTTTCCTTTAGCCCATGTGAGGCGTTTCTTAAGGTTGTTGACGATGATTTTGTTGCTAGACTCGGCTTGTCCGTTAGATTGCGGATATCGAGGAGTAGATGTGACCAGTTTGATGTTCCATTGGTCGCAAAAGGCTCGAGTCTTATGACTGATGAACTGGGAGCCATTGTCGCACACGATTTCTGATGGGATGCCAAATCTGCACAAGATATTGCGTTTTATAAACGAAATGACGTGTTGATCTTTTACCTCTCGGTAGGCTTCAGCTTCGATCCATTTGGAAAAATAGTATGTCATGGCAAGGAAGAAGACTCGTTGACCCGACGCAGGTGGGAGTTTTCCGACGATGTCCATCCCCCATCTCATGAAGGGCCATGGTGTTAGAGTCGGATGGAGGAGTTCCGAGGGTTAATGAGGAACGGGTGCATGTCGTTGGCAGGCATCGCACTTCTTGGTGTACTCCATCGCATCTCTATTCATTGTGGACCAGTAGTATCCGATTCGCAAGGTTTTCCCCGAGAGGCTTCGTCCATCGGTGTGGTTTCCACATTCTCCTTCATGTAATGACTGTAAGATGCATCTGACTTCTGGAGTCTTGAGGCATCGTAGGAGTATCCCTGTGACAAATCTTTTGAACAAGACGTCACTTATAATATCGAAGGAAATAGCTTGTACCTTTAGCCTTTTTGCTTCCGTTTTGTCGTTGGGTAGGACGCCATCTTCTAGCCATCTGATGTAAGGTAACGTCCAGTCGTCATGATCGTTGACGATGTCTTCTTCTGGTCGGTCACCTATCTCCGTCGTGACAAGTTCTTCCAATGGTGTATTCGACTCCTTGGATGCTTTTGGGACAGCTGATGTCGAGATGTGTTCCAGTGGGATGTTTGGGAATTCTTTTGGGTCCAAGACGGACCCCAAGTTGGCTAGTGCATCAGCCTGAGAGTTGAGATCTCTGGGCACTTGCCTGATGTCAAATGTTTGGAATTGGTCGATCAGCTTCTTGGCTATGTCTAGATAAGCTGTCATCATGTCGTCCTTGGCATTGTACGACCCTTGTATTTGATTTACGACTAAGAGGGAGTCGCAAATGACTTCAATTTCTTGGACTCCTAGGTCGCGTGCCAGAATGAGCCCAATTATGAGTGCTTCGTATTCAGCCTCGTTGTTGGTTGCATCCCACTCGCATCTTACGGCCTGGGCTATCTTGTCCCCTTGTGGCGATTTCAACACGACCCCTAACCCTGATCCTCTAGCGTTCGACGCACCATCAGTGTGGAGTTTCCATTTGCCTGTTTCATCTATCGCAAGTAACTGTGTTGCTTCTTTGGTGGCTTCTTGCTCTAGGGTCGGGCTGAAATCTGCCACAAAGTCAGCCAGGGCTTGCGACTTGATTGTTGTTCTGGGCTCGTATTCGATGTCGTAGCCGCTGAGGTATATGGCCCATTTGGCCATTCGTCCTGTGAACTCGGATTTCCTCATGATTGCTCTTATGGGATGGTTAGTGCGACAATTATAGTATGAGATTCGAAGTATGGTTTGAGTTTATTCGATGCCATTACCAGTGATAGGACAAGTTTTTCTAATGACGAGTACCTTGTTTCTGCTGGCAATAGCGTTCGACTGACGTAGTATATTGGCGATTGCTTGCCGTCTTTTTCTATGACCAGTACTGCGCTTACGGCGGACTCTGATACTGCCAGGTACAACAATAGTGGCTCATCGTCTTTGGGTTTAGTTAACAATAGGGGACTGGCCAGGTATTTCTTCAAATCCTGGAATGCGACTTCATGTTCTTCTGTCCATTGAAAGGACTTGTTCTTCTTGAGAGCGTCGTGGAAGGGTTTGCACTTGTCGGGCGACTTTGAGATGAATCTGTTCAGAGCTGCTATCCGGCCTGTCAACTTTTATACGTCCTTGACGCATCGAGGGGATCGGAGATTGATGAGGGCCTTGACCTATTCCGGACTGGCCTCTATTCCTCTTTGTGTCACCATGTACCCTAAGAATTTTCCCGATGACACCCCGAAAGAGCATTTCATAGGATTTAATTTCATGTTATATCTCTTTAGTACCTCGAAGTTGTCGCGGATGTGATCGATGTTGTCCTTTTTCTTTTTCGACTTGACCAGCATGTCGTCTATATAGACTTCCATTGTGTCCCCAATCTGATCTTTGAACATCTTGTTGACTAGTCGTTGATAGGTAGCCCCTGCATTTTTTAGTCCGAAGGGCATTACTTTGTAACAATAGATACCTTGGCTTGTGACGAATGTTGTTTTCTCTTGGTCTTCTGGTTCCATGAGGATCTGATTGTAGTCACTGAACGCATCCATGAAGGATAGCATTTTGTGCCCTGCCGTCGCGTCGACCATGGCGTCGATGTGAGGAAGTGGGAAGAAATCTTTGGGACAAGCCTTGTTAAGGTCGGTGAAGTCGATGCAAACTCTTCATTTGCCGTTTTTCTTTTGGACTACAACCACATTGGCCAGCCACTCGGGGTAGTTGACTTCTCTTATCTTTCTTGTTTCCAGCAGGCTCCTGACCTCGTCGTCGACAATCTTGTTTCGCTCTGGGGCGAATTTCTTGCGCTTTTGCTTCACAGGGGGTGAGATGGATCTACGTTCAATTTATGGGTAATAACGTTTGGAGATATACCGATCATATCCACATGCGACCACGCAAAACAATCAGCATTGGACCTGAGGAAATCCAGAATTTGTTGTCTGGTCGAGTCGTCCATGTCTGACCCGACCCTTACCATTTGGTTTGGCTTTGAATGATCTAGCGCAATCTCGTCAAGTTTTTCCATTTCTGGTTCGACGTATCGACTAGATCCTTCGCCGAGCTGTGATTGCTATGCGATCTTATGTTCGACAGCGCTTTTCATGGAGGCGACATAGCATTCCTTGGTCATCCTCTGGTCTCCTTTGATTTCTTAGACTCCCCACTTGGTAGGGAACTTGATGATTTGATGGTACATCGAGGGTACCGCCTTCATAGCATGTATCCATTGCCTGCCAATAATGCAATTATAGGGAGATGGGCAGTCTAGGACTAGAAATTTCACTTGTTGGTTTACTCCTCCGACGTATGTCGTAAGAACGATTTCGCCGATAGTATGTTTAACTTCGCCGTTGAATCCGACTAGTGCAGTTGATTTCTTGATAAGATCATCTTCGCCCAGACCCATCCCCTTGAGGGCGTCGAAGGTCAAGAGGTTGGTTGAACTTCCTGTATCGATTAGTACTCTACGTATCAAACAGTTTCCAATAGACAAAGAGATTACCAGACCATCGTGATGGTTTTCCGATCCGTCGATATCAGACTCGTCGAACGTGACCGTTGGGAGGTCGGAGATCCTGGTTTGTCTAGACTCCGGCGTCTCAGGCTTACTGCCTTTGCTTTCTTTTGCATGTCGTTTGGCTGCGGAGTATGTGTTCCCACATACGTCCGAGCCCCTTGAAATGGTATTGATAATTTTTGTATGGACAGGAGATGGAGGTTTGTCTTGTTTTACCTGATCTCGTCGCTCCATAGTAGCCTTGGCTCGTTCCGAGATTACGTCACGCAAGAGCCCCTGCGCAAGTAACCTGGCGACCTCTCTACGTAAGGTGATGCATTCGTCCGTCGAGTGACCGTGGTCACCGTGGAATTCGCACCACCTGCTCATGTCCTTTTTGACGTCCGGTCGGTCGTTCTTTCGGGGCCATCTTACCTCTTTCCCATACTTGTCGAAACTCTTGATGAGCTCCGATACAGAGATATTGAAATTGTAAGACTGAACCCTAGGAGGCAACGTTGGACCATCTCTCCAGTCTTGGGACCTGTCCTAGAAGGAGTTTACCTGATTCTGCTCATTTCGATCACGAGAGTATGGGTGATGACGTCTATCTCGACGGTTGTCGGAAGAGGATTTGCGGTTGGAATGGTCGGGTCCATGGGATGCTTTTCGCGATTCACGATCCTCTTCCAAACGTACCTCAACCATGGTTTTGGCTTGGACATCTTCGAAGCTTCTGCATGGGTACTTGGTGATCTCATTGTAGAGGTTGTTGTCCTTGATCAAACCTTGTCGGAAAGCTTCGATGGAGGTGGTGACGTCGCAATGGGGGATCGCGACTTTTTCCTTATTGTACCTGTTAAGATAGCTCCGGAGAGGTTCGTTATACCTTTGGGTGATTCGATAGAGATCACTTGACTGCCTTTCTAGCCTCCGACTGCTGGCGAATTGGATTTTGAAGGAGTTGACCAGATCCGCGAACGAGGCGATTATTCCCTGAGGCAAACGCATAAACCAGGTCAGGGCGGGACCCGCGAGAGTCATGCCAAAGCTTTTGCACATGACAGCCTCGCGGCTCTCCCTTGGAATAGATGCAGTCATTAGTTTTTGTTTATAGAGAGAAATGTGATCATCTGGGTCGTTAGTGCCGTCGAATGTCGCCATGTAGGAAGGTGGAACTTCTTTGGGATTTCGACTCTGGCGATCTCTTCGATGAATGGAGATTCCTCATATCCACCCGACGCTTCCTTCTCGATCGGCTATGGAACTTTGGGAATTCTAGCGATGCGGTCGTCAAGTGTCTTCATGTGCTGACTGAGTGTCTGCTGGACGAGAGCCAGGATGTCGGGAGGATTGGTAACCCGTGGTTCGTCGATTCGGGTTCCTGCTGACCCGATCGGTGTAGAGAAAGTAACATAGTTAGTCGAAAACGGATTGACCAGAGGAGTTCGAGATGTACCCTTAGTATGTCCGGGGCGTCTACGCTCGGGGGGTTAGTTCAACGCCATTCATATCGAGACGCGTCTGGATGTTGCTATGGATGGGCATCCGCCTGGATCCAGAAGCCATCGATTGTACCTGCGACTTAAGAGACTCATTTTCACGGGTTAGTTGTGCAATCTCGGCCTCGGATTGGGTGGATAATGTAGCCAAGGCTTCAGTCTTTTGGCGTTGCTGGGCAAGTTCCTCTTGTAGGGCAGTCATTTTTTGGGCAAGCTCTTGGAGTTGGTTTGGAGTAGGATTTTCGGTTGTGTTTCCGTGAGCTTGGGTGTCGTCTTCGAGGCGTGGCTCCTCGGTACCGGTAGGTGGGTTGATAGTCATGGTTGGAGGATTTTTGAGATGGTGATCGGCAAGTTGCCCCACGGTGGGCGCCAAATTGTTTTAGGGCGAAAAGATCAGTCGACCTAAATCGCCTTAGACGGGGTAACAAGTCAATCGGATAATAAAAAATCAATCCAAACCAAATAGACAATCAGCCAAGCAAAGAATAGATACGAAATGGCAATGTAATTTATATATCAATTGATGACTGAATCAGATCGAAATACAACTTATCTTTAGAGAATAAAGGATCGAGCCCTGTCCGATAGGCGTTTTGGTGTTTCGACTGGCAGCGATCGGGTAGAATCTCCGGGGGGTTTGAGTGAGAGTGAATATGCAAGTAGGCCTCTCGAAGGGTAAGTCAGTGGATGCTGTGTGTAGACGTGTGTTTTTTCGTTTGCTTCTTCGTGGTCTATTTATGGTAGTTTCTCCTTGTTTCCGTTATTCGTCTTCGTATTTATCCTCTATTAATTCCGTGCGAGATCTTTGGGATTTGCTATTGATTGCCATCATAATCTCTGTGTTTAATGTTGTTACCATTGTCACCGATCAAGCAATTAATGTCCAGGGCGAAACTTCCGAGATTCGGTCGGATCTTCAGCATCTGAAGGGCATCCGTTGCCTCTAACTCCTTCTGGCCTTCGGCTTCGTCTGGATTTTGGCCCAATTCGTTTGATCCGATCCCTTGGAGTAAGTTTGGGCCCAACAGTAACCACCTTTATCTTCATTTTTGCCAAAACCGAACCTTTATTTTAAGTTGTTTGCACTTACTTACCCTTATCTTCAATTTTACCAAAATTCATCCTTAATACATATTAGTTGTCTATCAACCATCTCTTTAATGTAACATTTGTTATTATCCATTTGGTAACAAATAATCTTGTTCCAGAGATTTTTTCATTCCAGTTTTAAATTTCGGAAAAAACGACAATTTCAATCGAAATCGCAAAGTTATTAGGATTGGATAGGTCTTTTAAATCGGATTATAAGATCGGATCGTGGATTCTAAGATTCTACATCAAAATAAAAGTATTTGATATTATAAAAGTGATAATATATATAGTGTATGTTTATTATATATTAAATTATAAAACTTATAAATATTAGATGTTAGATTAGTGTTGGCCATGTGTGAAATGGAATCGGCAAACCTGACCGGAACCGGTCAGGTCAAATCCTAAACTAGACCGCGGTTCAAGGTCTCGACTAGTTCAGGTCCCGTTTCACACCCCTATGGAACCGCCGAACCGACGATTCCATTCGGTCAAACCAGATGTTCAAACGCCGATTTGTAAACCTCCGGTTCAATTGACGACTCAAGGTCTCGGCCGGTTCAGGTTTTGTTTCACACCCCCATGGAACCGCCGGTTCCAGTCGGTTCGGACCGAATGTTCAAATGCCAATTCGTGAACCTTCGGTTAAACTGACGGCTCAAGGTCTCAACTGGTTCAAGTTTCGTTTCACACTCCCATGGAACCGCCGAATCAGCCATTCCAACCGGTTCGGACCGGATGCTCAACTGTCGGTTTGTGAACCTCTAGTTCAACCAGCAGTTCGACCTTTGGTTCAAGTAGTGGTTCGACCTCTGATTCAACCGACTGTTTGACCCTTAAATTAAAAAAAACAAAAAAAAAACCTATACCCTAAAATCCTACCCTTGAAAACCTTAAAATACCCTACAAAACCCTAAACACATTATAGAACAAAAAACGTTAACAAAGAAACTTTCCAAAAAATCAAAAGAACCCTAAAAACCTAAACCTAAACCCTAAAACCTTAAACCCTAAGTCTCTAACCCTTGAAAGTTTAATATCCTTGAAATCTTAAAAAAAACTACAAAGTCCTAAACACATTAAAAAATATTCAAACAATAAACATAGAAAAATAAAAGCCCTAAAATCCTAAACTCAAAAATCCTAAACCCAAAAAACCTAAACCCTACCCTAGAAACCCTACCAAACCTTAAAAATTCCAATAAATACCCACACCCCTCTTCATTTCTTTTAACATCATTCTTTAATCTCTTCTACTATTCTCTTAGTCTCTTTTATTCTCTACTAGTCCGGTCTACAAGATCGTATACAATATCATATTTCTGAATCTTTAATACTCTCTCTCTAAATACTTTCTTTGGTTAGTTTAATTGTCTTAGATTATATTGTTTTTACTTAATTACTTGTGTTTATCGTTTTAATTAGTTCTTTTATTACATCTTATTTATTTTTATAGTATATGGCTAACATTAATAGGAGAAGTCTTGTAGTAGATATTTTTGGATTCATTATAGGAAAAGTGAACCCTAAAAACAAAAAAAAATGGACGTTTTTTGTAATTCTTGTGACACGAAAACTATGTGGACAAAGGGAGGAGGCTATGGCCTTTTATTGAGACATCTTACATCACACGACCCCGACAATTGGAAATGTATCGAATGTAAGACGGTAAGTGGGGTTCATACACTAAAAGTAAGAAAACTACGTGGGCTTTGATTCCTCCACCGCTAGAGGATACATAGGCAGCTTAATAGTTAATAATCACTCTTAAGTTCAAGCCCTTTATTTTTGTTATTTGTTTTTATTTTTAAAAATATCATTAACAACTACGTTTATAAAACATTATTAAGTAAAGTGTAAGATTAATGTTCGATTTTCAGTCTAAATTTTTTAATTTAATTTTAAAAACATTAAAAAATTGTTTATAAATTTTTTAGATTATTTTAGAACTGGGTTTTGAACCGGACCGCCGGTTCGTGCTCCCCCGATTTAGGTATCGGTTCATGAACCGGGTGTAATAACCCATTAAATTTTCGGTTTTTAATAAAGTTATTATTGTAAATGGTTTTCAATATTTTTAGGAATTATAAACTTTATTCTATTTTTGAAAATTGCCTTATAAACTTCAATATATATTTTTATGTGAAATAGGTTACCTATGAAAAGATATTACAAAAATAATGTGTTCAAATTTTTCTTTTTCTTTTTGGTTTCATCCAAAACAAATCAACTTGATTTTAAAATAGAATAAAATATTTTCTTTCCAAAAACTTCTTTACAATTGATTTTCCCCATTCCCTATAAATAAGGCTTTCTTTATAAGGTAAGAATTAGATTGGACTCAATATCTACTTGAGAACCAACATATAGAATCATTGCGGATGAGAACACCAAATTCTAAGTGGGTTCGACTATCTTCCAGTGATAACAAGTGGCAAAAATTCGCAATCAGGTCAACCACTTCGTTAATTTCATGGAAAATGTGTGTAATCTGGACTGTCGCAAAAGACTGTAACAGACAAAGGATATCAAAGATAATAATCTCGATCTCCCATAGATAGTCCCAAAGACATTTAATCGTATTAACAATTGTTAAGTTGTCACATTCAATTTTAAAATTTTCATTCTCTAATTTCTTTGCTTTGAGAACAACATTTCAGAATGCCAAGGCCTCAATCATAATTGATGTAGATTTTCCATATTTTCCAACTTCAATTAAAATAGGTTATGCTTTATAATTTCGAAAAATAAATCGAAATAGTGAGTCTCCATTTAGTTTGGTGGATTCATCCACATTGATTTTAATGACATTTTTAGGTGTTTTTTTTTTCATCTTAGTCATTTCCTTTGTCTTTTATTTACGTTAGTTTATAAATAAGGCTTTGTTTTACCCTAGAGGGACGCACCACTCGTTCCTTCTTCTTCTACATGCCGCTCCATCTTATTTTCTGTTTTTCTCTCTCATAAATCTTAAACTCATTAAACTTCTTAACACCGCCGTTTATACATCCGGTGTCGGATATAGACAATTCAAATTGCATTCTCTTATTCTATTTGTCTTCTACACTGTCATATACATCATGTCTCCTTAATCCAAAGGACGCGCTTTCAGATCCCTAAAGGATTTGTTTTCGATTTTTAGTTATTTTTGCAATGTGACATTGCTGATTTTATGAATCCGAATTAATGAAATTTTTAAGGTCATATAGGAGTATATTTTTCGTTGATTTCAATTGGAGGACCGTATTAACTTATGGAAAATATGAATGTTATTTTTAATTTATTTATTATATTATAAAGATATTTTTCATGAATTTAATTCTAAATTTCCAGAAATCTTAAAGAGATTTGGATTTGAGTTTTTATGTTTCATAACATCACATTGTATTCGTACATTTTCATTACATTTTAAAAACTGTTTTGGAATAAATCCTTTTCTAGAATTATAATTTGGAAGTTCATAAAAGTTCGGTTTTGGAATCACTTGATTTAAGGCTATAATGAACTTTTTATGATTTTTAGAAAATCAGTGTGCATGATGTGCGATATTGACTTTGTTGATTTTTTAAGAAATATTTATAAATGATTTAGAGTTTTTTATACTTGGAGAACGACCTAGACCCATTCATTTATGTTCAGAGTATCTTCTTTTTCATTTTTAAATTATTTAGATTGCGTTATAGTTACGCTTTTGAATTGATAGTAAGGTATCAAATTTCAGCTTTTGAATTGTGAAACTTAAGCATTTATTGTGACATCATTTGCATCCTATGTAATTTTTTGAGGATATATGGTCTTGATTGATACATTTTAAAGGCTCGGATGTCATTAATAAGGCAAATTCCCATACTTGCTCGGTTGGTTATTTGTGTGTGCTTACTTGATTAATGTTTGATGTGTCCAAATTTATGATAACTATTACTTGTGTGACTTTATTGATACATGTATGGTTATTGTCTCATGAATGAAAGATTATATAATTTAGTATAATGATATCTTCATGATTTGGTGTTTGTGCTTGACTTGTTCGTTATATGAATGACTTGATCAGTTGTGTTCTAAAAATGTATATTGTCATTCATACGAGGGGTCAATAGAAAAAGTTATGACATCCCTCCATGTGGAGGTTTGCATGTGATTAAGGCGACGCGGATGCACCACCCTCTGAATTATAGGCGAAGACGACCCTTAGTATAGGAGTGCAGTAGTGAGTGCATACCTCGAGTAGGCCTTCGATGAGGTATGTATGACCATACCGTAGATTTGAGTGATGTTTTTACAAATGTGGACTTCCAATATGAACATGGATTTGGCCAACATCCATATTATTTGTGGTTAAGGTTGTAATTGAGCTAAGCTTTTGTGTGTGTTAAAAAGGTTTCAGCGATACAGACCTTGTGTGTGTGTGGTGTGGATGTGTGTCAAAAGGTCTCAAATAAGTTGACCTCGTGTGTGTGTGAATGTGCATTCATTGTCATTTATGTAATGATATATGTTTTTGTATTTAATGTTCTTTATGAGGTGATATATGTGATGATACATAAAGTGATCTTAACTTTATTATTCTCAATGTGGTTAAGTGTTTTGAATATAATTGTTCAATGATTGTTTAGTTATCTTCTACGCCTTGTTTTGTTGCTAGACATGTTATTCCTTATATATAAGTTATGTCTAGTATATGAGGGTACTTCTTATAGAATTAGGAACATGTGTTTCTTTGATGGATATAAGGGCACAAAAATGTGTAATTAATGTTTATTTAAATTAGGATTTGTAGAGTTATGATTATAATTGAGTTAAGTATAAATTGTTTGATGTTTGTTGAGACGCTTGAGTTCTTTTTAAATCGACGATATTTGTGATATTCTATACTCGAAGGATATAGATTAAGCTGTGATGTTTCTTTGAAAGTTTTAGTTTCTAACTTGATGATATTTTATATTCACGGAATATAGATTAAGTTGTAAGGTTGGTTCAGTCCTTGACTCGATATAATTTTGGATATATATTCTGAAGTGGAAATTCTAAGTTGAGATTATTGAATGAACTTATATGTGAAAGTAAGATTCAAGATCGAGTGTCACAAAAACAAAAGATTCAAGATTGAGGAAGTGCATGATAATTGGAATTGATGGTTGTAGGATCTTAGGTAAGTGCTTAGTTAAGTGATCTTGTGGTACATATATAATATCTGGGAATTTTATGATCAAGTAATAAACGTCTTGATAAAGGATACAATTTACCTTATTGATGTTTGGGTAATTAAGCATCATCATATGATTGAGAGGTTACGTGATATTTAAAGGGACCTAGTACGATGATTTGGGAAGTGGGTGATTATTCGACCATATCCTATTTTGGTATTAAAATCGATATGGTTGAAGTAGATAATCTTTGATGAAGTGATAGGAGTGTTGCCAATTAGTGTGTATTCATCTCTTTGTACTCGTGACTTATTATTACCTAAGATTATGCATCATGCTTATTAATGATATGTCTCAATGTGAGTGCTTGTTATCTTGTACATTTCTTATGAGTTGACTAACTGACCCTGATGAAAGTTGTCTACTTGGTGTAACATGTACTTTTTTACAAATATCATTAACGTGAGATCACTCAAGGCGACGGTGGATGGATACCATGATACTACCATGAAGGTTTCATTGCAATTTGGAGATTTACTATTGGAAAGGTTTAATCATATGCATTAGAGTTTTAATAAGTCTTCCGCTATAATTAATTCGTTTATGTTTGTTACAACTAAATATCTACACTTTATAAGGAGAGTTTATATAAATTGTGTTATTTAAATAGGCTTCCGCTACTGATTTATCTATATGATTCTATTACATGTTTTACAAAACTTTGCGATGTTAAGACTTGGGTGACTTTGAACATTAAAACATGAGGTCACTGGCGTGTGATACTTTCGACATAAGTCGAGGGTGTTACATTGGGGACACCACTATGTTAGTTAAGTACCAACGTTATCAAGATAAATTAGAGTTAGAATTAATTAAAATTGAGTTACAAATCTTGATTGTAATAATAATGTGATAATACAAAAGTGTTATTTTAAGTGTATACATATATTAATTTCATACTTAAATAATACAATATTATAGTCATGTGTATATGATCATATAAATCATTGGTAAGATCGTTAGAATTCTATGCAAAATCGGATATGTACACAAGATTCTATTGATCTTATTTTAATCAATAAGATCATACCTCTAATATAATCCTAACTAGGATCGAGATTCGTCTACCCTCCCAAATCGTAGGATAGTTACAATCCTAGATTTCGATCAGGATTTTGATAACCTTGCGAAATTGTTTTTTTTTTCGTTTTGAATTTTTCGATTGATCACCTCTCAATTTTTTTATAAATTTATATTTGAATAAAAAATTCATATTTTTTCATTATTTCCAAATTAAAATAATTGATGGGTTTAATCTGGAACCAAATTGTGATATAAAATAAGAATTGAAAACGATTGCTAGAAGATTATTTTTCCGGTTCAAATTTATTTTTTTTACTATTTTCAGTTCGAATTGAAAACATGTCAGTTTCCTGTTCAAATTGAAAATTTGTTAATTTTCAGTTCGATTCTTATTTTTTCCTTATTTTGGTCTCGTTTAAATTGATAATTGTTCACTTTGAACCAGAACGAACAAGTATTATATTCTTTTATAAATATTAATTAACTTATACATATTTTGAAGAGACAATCAATCGAATAATTTATGAAAAAGCGATTCAGATTTAAATCGCCGTTCTTTCCAAAACTAGAAATCAGAACGACAAATTTTGGGGACAAGACGATAGGTTAGCAAATAATAAATGTTACATTGCAAACAACTTCAAATAAAGGATCGTTTTTTCCAGATAAGAAGATAAGATGTGGCTAATTGCAAACAACATAAAATAAGGGGTGATTTTTTGGCAAACTCTAAATAAAGATCCGTTAAATGCAAAAACTCTAAAATAAAGGGTGGTTAAGTGCCAAAATCCCTTAAATATTTGCAAATTATTTATGTTTGAAACTTAACTATATAAAATCATCATATTTATAGTATAGTGTACAGAAACACCTAAACTTGATTTTTTAGGACACTATCTTATTATATAATTTTTTAGTAAAAATATATAAAACTAGTCTTATATACACATTTATGTCAATATTTGAGAAAACGATCAAATTATATATTTTTCATTAAACGATAAGATTTTTTAGGAAAAAAAAACAAACCTACTCTCTAAAAATTTATTTCTCTCCCTTAAGATGTTAACACTGTAAAAATATCAAATTAAAATATTGCTTTCAAAAGAGTAAAAAATGTTAGATTTAGTCAAAATATGAAGTGCCTTTGATAATATGAAATATAGTTTGGTTTTTCGAAAAATATTTTTAGAAAAGGGTGTTTTTTTAGTTAAAAAATTGAATTATTGATTACTATGTCGTGAAAAGTTTGTAACAATAATCCAAAAAACCATTTCAAAAGATTTTTTGAAACCGTATTTAAAAGAATTGACCAATCACCCCATATTACTTTCAATCTCCGTGATAAAATTTCAAATATTTTTTATCTTGTTAAAAAAACAAATTCCTCAAATGTCCATTTTACATATTGACACATGTATTATTAGAAGGTTTTAGGCAACCTAATATTAAGAAATTTAATATTGAAGGTGATAATTTAATTATTATCAATTATATCAAAAGATTTGGAATGTGCATTGGAAAATAAAGCCTATCATTCTTGATATTATTTTCTTCTTGAATTACTTTGATTTTGTCATGTTTTTCATTCTTACATGAAATGTAACTTAGTTGTAGATTTTCTTGCATCAAAAAACATTAATATTCTACTCCTACGAGATGTCATAAGACGATTCTCTTCTACTATCAACCGTGATGAAGTGATTATACGAAGACAAGAAATTTATATTAGATATCACTCCCTATGATTCTTTTCTTAGAGATTTTGTAAAGATAATCGGTTATAATGATTTAGATTGGCCTTTAATTAACAAGGAGTCTTCTACTTTCTTGTAAAAATATTGAATAGGCGAAGAAGAAAAATGGAGGGGGGAGGGGAGAACGTGGCCCCATGGCCCATTTGTTTTCATAGTATATGCTCGTAGGGAAGAAAATGCATGCTCTAATGCTTTAGCAGAAGTCGAACACGTGACACATATATTGGGCCCCAATATTTTAGGGCTTTTTACAACCGCTCCACAGCCTCCACTTGCACAAGATAAAAAAAGATATGAGGTATCTGAGTCTGGTACTAAGATGTTTGAGCAGGTACTAAGATGTTTGAGCAAATAGGATTATGGTAAGTTTTAAGATTGTAAAATTTTAAGCTTAGACTCGTTATACGAGATATTTTTCACATGGAGATATAATTATGTACTTTTATAGTCATTTGTGAGATATAATTATCCAATATTGAAAGTTGGGATATAACTAAACTACTATATAAGGCCGATGGATTATCTCTTCTATTGTTAATTGGTTTTATGATGAAATCTCAATGGGCTTAAGTATTGTGTCTCATGTACACTACTCGTACGTTCTAGTCCCTAGTCTATCGGCCCACGGACTTCCATCATTGTATCAGAGTTGGTCTGTTCTTATGCCACTTTCCTTGTTTATTTGTGGTATGCGAACGCCACATGTCTGCATGTAATCTATCTACCTTTATCCAAGTGTCAATTAGACCAGACCAGTTACATTTAAATGGACGTGTGAGAAATAACTATTCGACATCGGAAATTGGGACATAAGTTATGTCCAAATTCCGATAGGCTATACCTCCTATTACCAATTAGTTTTAGGATGCAACTCCACTAGACTTGTACACTGGACCTAACGCGCATATAAGTTTATACGTTTCATCATCATTACTTTGTTTATGTCTCAGTTTTTAGAGGTATAAATACACCCCAGTATCAAATTACAAGCACCAGAACGTTTTTAGCTTACTTTTAACTAATAACGCTTCCCTTTTCGAATTAAGATCAAATATTTTAATTAAATTGGAGTACAGGTTAGTCTGAATGAATATTAAACACGATCACTTATTGTAAATTTATTATCCGATATATTTCACTTTGTCACAATGAGACTTTGTTAAACAATAAAAAAAAGGTATAAGGAAGAGGGGTCTGGACCAAATGAATATAGCCTTGTTATTCTAATATGTATTTTTAAGACAACAAGTCAAATTATATGCCAATCTATACAAAGTATAGTAGAATCTAACATGACTAATTTCTATCTAAAAGACTATAAAGTCAAATATTGCCAGCCTGTATAAGAATACAGTAGGACTTAGTCAGTAGACTTATATAAAGTAATCTGGCAAATCTAGTAAACTTAATCAAGTAGTATGTATAAATACATTAGCCTCGAATAAGTAATCTAGAATCAATAACTAGTAATCTATATACTACGTACAATAGACTCAATCAAATATCACAAGATATATATAATCCGAGCCCAACGAATATGTTATAATTATAAAAGTAAGGGTATATGTTGTAAATACCCAAAAGGCCTATAAGAGGCATGTACGGATACACTAAGAGGTAGGGGTGTTTAAAATCGGCCCGGACCGGAAAACCGGACCGGATCGGACCGAAAAAGACCGGATCGGAAAAGACCGGACCGGTGAAATTCCGGTTCAGTCCAAGGTTTTCCCTTAATCCGGTATCGGTCCGGTCCAAACCCGGAAAAAATCCGGTCCGGACCAGTGGATCGTTTTTTTTTTTTTTGAATTTATATGTTTTTTTGGAGATTTATATGTATTTTTTTATAGATATTTTTTTTAATTTAATAAATTAGAAGTATATATGTTTTATAGATATTTTTTTTAGATTTTAAATAAGAATTTAATTTATTTTTTTTTTAAAATAAAGTCCGGTCTTAGACCGGATCGGACCGAAACTGGACCGGACTGGACCTATTCGGTCCGGTCCGGTCTCCGGTCCACCATTTTCAAAAAATCAGATCCGATCTGAACCAGATGAACACCTCTTCTAAGAGGTCATCAATGAACAATATCCAAATTACTCCCTCTCTTATGTTTCTTTTCCCTACTATCTCTTTCCGTTACCTTTTCTATCTCTTTCTCTTACTTTTCCCTTCTCTTTCCTTTGCCTTTGTTTCAATTACAACTTCCATGGCTTAGTTTCCCTTGGATTCTAGGGGCATAACAAATTGGTATCAAAGCGGCGATCTTACGCCCAAAATTTTGGTTGGTTTTACTAGAATTTGACCTAAATCAAGAACTCGAAATCCATCTATGTCGGATCGAGCGAAGAAGACGACATGGAAGTATCGGGATTAGATGCGTATAAGCGGAATTGCATAAAACTACTTTCTAACATCTAACAAGGATCTCATGCATGAATTTGTAATACCCCTCATTTTTAGTAATGGTATTTGGGTAATTTACTCAACCCTCGTACAATAGTCGGATCATTTTCAGAGAAGTTCGGATTTCTGTATCAAGATTGATCTCTGTAAAATCCCCTGAGTGATATAAAATACATTCGACGTATTTTTCAGAGTTTAGAATATTTGTTTGGGTACAAATATATTTAATCCGGGGTTTAAAACCCACGCCAAATCTTTCCCCGGGCAAACAGACGCGGAAAAGGCATTTCCGTGACCGCGGCAGCATTTCTGCGACCGCGGAAATGTGGGTTTCAGAAGGGCTGGGCACAGGAATTTTCCGCGACTACGGAAAACTCCAACACGCCAACGTCGCGTCGTCTGACTCCTCGTCGTTCGCGCCACCGTCGATCTTCTGGCTGGCCGTTGATCTGGGCTGGGAGAGCTCCTTTCTTTGGCTATAAAAGGGGGTCGGATTGAGGGTTGAAGGGCACACCGAAATCACTCTCTCCCTCTCAGATTCTCTCTCGTTTTCGTGCTCGCCGGAGGTCGAAGCTCTCGCCGGAAATCTTCAAGTTGTTGCCGGAGCTCTTGTTGGAGGTGGTGGTGCTTTCAAGGTGGTGCATTGGAGGTGCAAGGTGCCCAGGAGTCGAGCCCCGTCGCTTCGCCCCCGGTGAGATTTCTCCCATTCTGAGTCGCCGGAGTTCATGTCCGCGACCGCGGACATGAACTGCCGCGACCGCGGCTGTGACATAAGCGACCGCATTCGCGGCCGCTGTCATCTGTGCTCGCGGACACTCGTCCTCGACGACCGCGACCGCGGGAGTGCCCACCGCGACCGCGGATTGCCTGGGCAATCGCGATCATGGCTTTGGGCTTGTCGGTCTCGGTCGGGGCCTTCATTCCTTCGATTTGGTTCGTTCCTTCTTCGATTCTTATCATTTAAATGTCGAATCTAACCTAGGGTTTCGTTATGGGTCGTTCCCTAGGAATATGTAATCCGAGTTCTGTTCCCGTTCCGGACCCAGAAACCCGTCTTCGTCAATCGTTCGTCTAATCTAAGGCAAGTGGCGGTTCGCTCTTGCTTATCATTCCATATTTCTATTAATTATCAATTGTTTTAATTGTTAATTAAATGGGATGAATATTGTTTTCGTTGGGAACAGTTTTGATAAACGTATTTGATACGATTAAAAGAGATATTATAATAGGTTGTATATACTGCTAGAAACAACGCTATTATAGATATATATATATATATATATATATATATATATATATTGTTGCCATGATGGCATTGATGTGGATTATTATGTGGTTTTAACTGTTTAGTTAGAACGAGTATTCGTAGGAACGCTATGTACCTTGCGAAGTCTAGTTGTTTCTTTATAACTGGTGCTAGGAGGATTTTTCCCTAGTACTTTCTCTGGTCATGACCTTGCCCTTACTCAGGGTAGGTGCACACAACTGGTGCCGATTCTCGGGATTTATTCCCTTCAATATCTCTCGCGATGAGATGATATATAAAAGCTTATAACGTGAATGTACACTTTGTCACTAAAATAAGATAAGTGCTGCTATGCACATAATTAATGAACCTTGGGCGAGAAGTACAACTTGGAAACTCGTCTGACTTCGACTAAAGTAAGTCCTCCTTCCAAATCTGAATTTCTTATTATGCGGTGAGGTTGGTCGTGGACCCAAATGGGCAAGTCTTTTTAAACGCTTGTGTGAAACTTTAATGTTCCCGAACACTTGTCATACTTTCCGATAAGACTCAATCTCTTGGAGTCTTCTCTTCATATGTTTCCTGTAGACTCGATCTTTAGGAGTCTTCTCTTGATCATTCTCCTTTGAATCATTCTGTAGAGGTATTGAGGTTTACTATCATCATCGGCTTTCATTCGAGAAGCGATGGGTCTAACCTAATACGCCTACCTTAGAACCTTTCTGTTTTACCCTTGCATAGTCTTTCATTAGACTAACCAACCAGGTTTTATTCCTTGCATGGTTAGATGGTGTCATCCGTCTCATACGGCACATCAGGTAAACTCCCGTTACGTGAAGGCTAGAAACGACGATGAAGGCAGATGGAGTTTTTAAGAGTTTTATCAAGGTTGAGATCCTAGGCGGGTGATCGCTCCGATCAAGACATTTTTGTTATTTATTTAAAAGACTTCCGCTGTATTGAAACATATTATGTATTTTGGTTGTATTTGGAATTGTGGATGTAATTCCGAGACTTTGATTTAATCAAATGTTATGATATTTCGTATTAAAGGTTGTTTTGTTATTTGTATAAATTGGTTAAGCCTTGGGTGGCTTCGGATGTGGAATCTGAGGTCACTGGCAGTAATACTTTCAAGGTTATATATTTGGGGGTGTTCCAGATCTGGTATCAGAGCCGATTTTTTTTAAAAAAAAAACGGGTTTAAAATGTTTTACTGGAAACAAAATATTTTTTTTCGGGCAGGGATTTCAAAAACGTTTTACTAGGAACAAAACTTTTATAAACCGTTTACTCGTTTTGAACTAAGATTTTTGTTTTCTCATTCGAATTTTTTTTTGAATTTCCAAATAAAATCATACTTTACTAAAAACGTGTCGCTTGACAAACTCTGCCGTTCTAGTCGTGCCTTCTTTCCAGTATGATATAGTAAGTTCGCTTCTATATTTAGAAAGACTAATCATTTCTCGTCGCCCCGCAGACTATGGGCGCATTCATCTCTCACCAGAGAAACCCGAAAGAAGCCGAGGTGGCCCTGCCATCTCCAATAAGGCTAGAGTTTCTGGTTTCCCCGCCGTGCTTTGAGGTCGGGGAGCTCAGTAGTCCACCCGAGGAGGTGAAGACCGTACTCGAGGAGTCGGTGGTGTTGGTGTCTGTTAGGGCCGAGGTTCCCGGGTTGGAGCCGGAAGCGGACCCAAGGGAAGACACAGAGGAAGAGGAGGAGCCGGCGCAGTACCTTGGAGGGTACTACGACGACGACTTCGAAATTGAGGAGGATCCTGGAGAAGACCCGGAAGAAGATCTGGAGGTGGATCCAGAAGAGGACTCGGAAGAGGATCCGGAGGAGGAGGACCCTGAGGAGGACCTCGAGGGGCAGGACTCCGAGTCCGATGGTTTGGAGCTTTTGCTAGAGGCATGTGAGGATTCGGGGATGGAATACATCTACCCGAGTCCGACGTCGCCACTTGAGCGGGAGTATTCGCCATTGTCCCCTGCCACTTGGGAGACACTTAGTGATGAAAGTACCGTGAGGAGGAGGAGGAGGAGTGGGCCGCGGAATGCATCTGAGGACTCACAATTCATTCTTACTCCGAGGAGGCCAGTGTCGAGTCCTGACTCGCGGCAGGTGTTTCGCCAGAGTCAGATGGCTTCCTCTGAAGCGCGTCGCCTGGTGGACGAAGCGGTTAAGAATGCTCATAGGAGGGAAAGACCGTGGGAATCAATGGGTACACTGAGGGTGGTCCCAACCCAGCAGGCCAGGCCAAGGCCCCAAATGCTGGAGGAACGACTGGAGGAGTGGTCGAATGCCCTAGACGACATGGAGGAGAGGACATACAAGGCTGAGGTAGGTCTCTCCCGAATGATTGTGGACGTCCGCGAACTCCATGAGTATATCCGCCAAGCAAGATTGCTACTTGACCCTTTGTACGAGGTGAACAGGGCAGACTTCCAACCAGGATTTCTGGAGGAGTTTTGCCAATCACCGGGATCTGATGGGGCTGGACTAGGTGTTCCCGTGCCTAGGGAAAGGCCAAGGGCACCGAGGCCGAGGGATGAGCCGTGTGCTCTAGGGCCGAGTAGGTCAAGAAGTTCGACACTAGACTCTGATGGTGAACCCCGTGCGAAGAAGCAGTGCATGAGAGTTCCCGATTATTTGAAGTGTTTCAAGGTGCCATGATTAGGCCAGTGCCGAGTTTGGCAGTTTCTTTTCTAGTATTTCGGTTGTTTCGTTTTGATAGAAGTGTAGTCTCCAGGCAATTTTTGCCTTGTCGCTTGGAAGAATTTTCCTATGTAACCCTTTCAACTCAGTTTTAGTTCATCAATGAAAGTTTACCAAGTTTGATCTATTCTAAGTTGACTTTATACGTTGTACATATTGGAATGTTATTAATGTTATAAAGTACTTGGAATTTGATCGGTAAACAGATGGTAAACACAAGGAATACCATTCGTGTTGGTGTTGGGCCAAGCAACGACCTCAGACCAAATGTAAGGAATGCCGCGAACCCTTTGGATGAGAACGAGTCAGTTTCTCACAACAATCCGGGGAGCAATGACCAAGTTCCGATCAACGCTCTAGTAGTGTTTGACGCTGTGGCAATTGAGGCTATTCGGGGGATTGTGATGCAAGCAGTCACCGATATCATGCGACCAATCGCGCCTCAGGCACAAGGTGTGCCAATTCCTCCTGTGGTTCCGAGATTCGAGGAGCCAGCTATCCATGTACCTCATCAGGAAGCTGTCAGGAACGATGGCAACTATGGCCGGGCACTGAAGGCCATAAGCTCTATGAGGTCTAATAGCTATGATGGAAAGGGAGATCCAGTCAAGGTAGCATATTGGTTCTCGCACATGAAACGACTGTTCCAAAACGTCTAGTGCATAGAAGCTGAGAAGGTGCACATTGCTTCCCTTCAGCTGAAGGAGGTGGCTAGCGAGTGGTGGGAAGTGTTAGGAAACGGAACTCTGGAACTTCAGTTCCCCTGAGAGTTCATTTCCTCAGTTTCTCTACTTTTGAAGATGACAAATATTATGATACTAATGTTTTATCTCAAAGATGTGCTTTAAGGAACCACAGGAATATACCGAAGGCAAGAAAGCCAAACAGAACAAGAGAACCAAAGGAACAAGACAAAGGAAGAAACCCAGAGGAACCCAGGTGTGCCCAGAAACATAGCATGTGAGGTTGCGATTCCCGAGAAATCTGGGAAACACCAAACCTCGGACAAAAGGAGGTGAAAGCGACTTGAGAGAAGCTTCCAAAAGCCTGCCACCATCCAAGAGCAAGACTCCAAGACACCTAGAACGCCGAACCTCGGACAAAGAAAGGTGAAAGCGACAGGACATAGAGATGTCGTTATCCAGAAGTCAGTTCCCAAGCGCCCAGATTGTAGAACCTCGGAATAAGGAAGTTGGAGAACGACTTGGCTAAAAAGGTTGACTAACCTAGAAGGATTCTGAGCTGCCTAGGTTGTTTGCACATGCCAAGAACAACGTGGACCAAGGAGAACCACACATCCTAGGGCAAGCTCAATCTGTGGGAACCCAGAGAAGATTAAGCTGTGAAGAATCCTCTGTAAAAGGAAGACTAACTCAAGGGTTATCTTCAAGCACTGAAACACGACTCACACTCATTAGCAAATATCTAGTGTGAACCTCCAAACAAGATCATCAAAGCAAACCGAGATCAAGAGGAACCAGTCAAGGAAGAAGAGCTGAGTGCTAAGTTCCTGTGACTGTAAGTGATAGTTCCTAGGTGCAAAAGTCTGTTTCTTGGATTGATTATTGATTGTGTTAAGTTATCTAGGATTGTCTAACTGTGTGTAAGGCAAAGGAACTGTGTGTTCGTTCCTAGGATAAGCTGTAACCAAAAGAGATAAGAAATCAAGAAGTAGACTTTGAAATCTTTTCGAAAGAAAGGTAGTGGTTTTTATCCTGGATTGCTAGTTGGCAATCAAATGTTTCCACTATAAGGAACTGGTCATTTGTTTGATTGTTTATTTTCGCTGCGAAAGGAACTGAGAATTGATATTCTGAGTTCCTTAAGTTTTTATCTAACAATCACGATCCTACAATTGGTATCAGAGCAGGAAAAGCTCTAGATCTTTGGTAAGTTTGCAGATCATGTCTCAACCAAGCACGTTTGAGCTCGGAATCTCCACCAACAAGCCACATCTCCGAAAGAAAGGAGAAGAAACATGGTGGGAAAAGTGCATGGAAAGCCACATCAAAACCAACGACTACAAATGCTGGAGGATAGTCGAAAATGGAAATGGCTATGTCGACCTCACCATGAAGGAAGAAGATTGGAAACCAGAACACTATGTTATCATGGAGAAGAATGCCAAGGCCAGGCAGTTCATCCTCAATGGATTGGACAGAGAGGACATAGACAAGGTCATAGGAATCAAGACGGCCAAGGAAATGTGGAAAGCTCTCAAGGAGATGCATGAAGGAAGTGAGGAACTAAAGCAAAGCAGAAAATTTGCTTTGGAAGGAGAATACCACACCTTCAAAATGATGGAAACTGAGACCATCTCAGAATACTACTCCCGCTTCAACAGATTGATTGGAAAGTTAACAGCGGCGGGAGTCGACCTTGATGAAGTTTCCAAGTCCCTAGTGGTCATCAACGGACTCAACTCCAAATTCACCCTTCTGAAGGGAATCATGAAGAACACTCCAAGCATCCAATCCCTTCTCTTGACATAAATCATAGAGAAACTGGAGGTTGAAGAAGGAGAGCACACCAAAGCCAATACCGACAAGAAACTGGAGAAAGGAATTGCCCTCAAGATCTCCAAAGCCTTCTCTAGGCTCGAGATGGAGGAAGAGAACTCAGACCTTGAAGAAGAGGAGGACGGACTAACAGCCCTCTTCACAAAGAACATCAAAAAATTCTTTGTGAAGGGAAGGTTCCAAAAGGGCAGTTCCTCTCACAATGGACCAAGAAGAGATCTCAAGGAAGTCTCCTGTTACGAGTGCAAGGAGAAGGGGCACTACGCTAAGAACTGTCCCAACAAAGAAGAGTCCAAGGAAGAGGAAAGACCTCAAAGAAAGAAGGCTCTCGTAGCATCATGGGGAGAAGACTCATATGAGGAACTGGATCTGAGTGGCTTCTCTGGAGGGAGATGTCTCATGGCAAAAGGAGACTCAAGCGACTCAGAAGACCTTGAGGTAACTTCTGACGATCTCTTCAAATCCCTAGTTGACTGTGATAAGAAACAACTTCTTAAGATCATAAAGAAACTAGGAAAGGAAACCAGTTCCCTTCAACAGAAACTTGATGATTGTGAAGATGAAATTGCTTGCTTGACTGTTGAGAATTCTGTTTGGAGTAAGAAACTTGATGAAACTGTGAAAGACCTAGCTGAAACTCACTCCAAACTCATTGATATTAGGAATGTGCATGCTAGTCACCTTAAAACTTGCAAATCTTGTGATGAAACTAGCATAGATTCTGTCAAAGTACCCTTACATGCTAACTTACCTGGAAATGACATGCTTCAATCCATAATTGATAGATTGGACATTCTCACTGATTCTATTAATGAAAAAACGATAAATCAAACTGTTTTTGTGAGACAACGTCATGGAATAGGATATGTCAACAACAAAGGGAACAATGATGCTGAAAATGAAAAGGCTAGGCGAGAACTTATTGAGATGAATGAGAACCTCAGTACTGCTCTTGCCACTTCTCGTGATAGGAATCAATTCCTATCAGAGAAGATCATGGTTCTTGAGAACAAGGCTGAGGTCTAAATGAAAGTTCTCAAAGTCCTAAGAAGGAACCTAAGGGAAAAGAAAAGATGGTTCCTGAAAACCAATGGTTCACCAATTCCTTTGCTCACAAAAGATATATTGACATGGCCCATAGCAAGGTTAGAAACAATGTTGATTTTAACAAAAGGAAAACTAAAAAACCTTTTAGGCCAGGAAAAGGAAAATATGGACATGTTGTTTACAATCGTTTGTGTACCTACTGTGGTAAGAATGGTCATTACAACACTGATTGTGCTAAGAAAAGGAACATTGAAAAGGAGAAAAGTACTCATTACCATGAAAGGAACCAGTTCCCTGGTTATTCACAGACTCGCAATGCTAATCCCCCCAGTAAAGCCAAGCTTCGTTGGGTTCAGAAATCTTAGTTCCCTTATGTGCAGAAAGAAGAGAGGCAACCTCAACTATGGTACATCGACAGTGGGTGCTCATGCCATATGACTGGAAGAAGAAATCAAATGACCTCTCTTTAACCTCTCCAAGGAGGGAACATATCCTTTGGAGACAAAAGCAAAGGGAAAATATGTGGAATAGGAACTGTGAAACTCAACGATCACATTCAGGTAAACAAAGTTCACCTTGTTGATAATCTTGGTTTTGACCTAATAAGTGTGTCACAGGTGTGTGATCAAGGAGACAATGAAGTTAGATTCAGATCAAACGAATGTTCAGTCCTTGACTCCTCGGGACAAATCATCCTAAAAGGGAAAAGATTCAACAATGTCTACATAATTGATCCATCCTTTGTTCCCAAGGAGAAACTTTGTCTCTCAACTGTGAATGACCAAGCTGATTTGTGGCATCAACGCCTCGGTCATGATAGCACCAAGCTGATTCAAAAGCTACACTCAAAGGAGCTAGTCAGAGGGCTGCCAAAGCTAAGTGGCACATCTAAGGAATTGTGCTCTGACTGTGTAAAAGGGAAACATGCTCGTAGTTCCTTCAAGTCCAAAAACATGGTAAGCACCTCAAGGCCTCTTGAACTCATCCACATGGATCTGTGTGGACCCATGAGAGTTCAGAGCCTAGGAGGGAACATGTATATCTTTGTTCTTGTCGATGACTTATCTCGCTTTACTTGGACCATCTTTATTAAATCTAAGAGTGAAGTTATTGACCGCTTTAAAGATCTGGTTCCCTTGTTAGAAAAATCTCTTGATTGTTCACTCAATGCTATTCGGTCTGACCATGGTACCGAATTCGAAAATGGAGAATTTCTAACCTTTTGCAGTGAGCATGGAATTGATCACAACTTCTCTGCACCATACACTCCTCAACAAAATGGAGTAGTGGAAAGGAAGAACAGAACTTTGGAAGACATGGCTCGGACTATGCTGATCTCAAGTGGACTCTCTCAATCATTTTGGGCTGAGGCGATCAACACAGCTTGCTACATCATCAATCGAGCCATGCTTCGCCCAATCACAGAAAAGACACCCTATGAGCTCCTAAGAGGAAGAGTTCCCAACATCTCACATCTGAGAGTGTTCGGATGCAAGTGCTTTGTGCACAACAATGGGAAGGACAATCTTGGCAAATTCGACCCAAGAAGTAATGAAGGAATCTTCATTGGATACGCCTCGAGTAGCAAGGCGTACAAAGTCTTCAACAAAAGGACTAAAAAGGTAGAAGAAAGTGTTCATGTTATGTTTAATGAAAAATCACTTGGAAAGATTATGCAGAACACCACCAATTCCTTTGAAGACCCGTTTCCCAAGTCATATCAAGAAAATCCAAATGAAGATGTCACTCCACCCAGTTCCTGCACTGCTACTCGGAACCCTCCAATGGCTCCTCCACCAGTTCCCATGAACAATGAACAATAATCCATTTCTGGGAATCATGAGCATGACGACAATATCTGTGGAGACCTCAATGACTCATCTTCCCACATGATCTTCAATAGAGAAGGTGATCCCAACCAGGAAGCTGAATGCTCAACTCAGAATATCTCCACATCAAATGCTCTAGCCCCCAACAGAGAAAGAAGAGTCGTCAAGCCTCCAGTCAGGTACGAACATCTAACCTTCTTTGCCTTCAATGCCTTTCTGTCTATTGTGGAACCAAAGAACATAGGTGAGGCACTGAAGGACGCGGACTGGATCCAAGCTATGCTTGAAGAGCTCCATCCAATCTTCATATTCTCCTTCATCTTCTCCACTAAAGAATGGATCTTCACTACTATAGGACATTTTAAGAAGAATGTGTTCGGATATGGAGTTGAGAGGAAGGAGTTCGGGTATTTATAGGGTGAAATTTGACCGTTGAAAAATATGACCATTGGTGCGCGATGTATAGGCGCACAAGAACACAACGTACGGCTACATTCCAATGGCTAAATTTGAGTTCAATGGCTATTTTATCGTTGGTGCGTCTTATTAAGGCGTATGCATGTACCAAGCGCACAATATTACGTATACACATTTGTAGGGTGTACACCTTCCACTAGTGTATGATATGTTCCTCTTATTTGCATTTTTCCTGGTTTTGCCCTTGTTCACCTAGTTTAGGCGTATGCTTGTTACAAATGCACCAAAGTGCGTGAAAAAAGTGAAAAAAAAGTGTGTATATAGCTTTCACGTAAAACCGTTATGTTAATCCTCAAATTATAATTTATGTTAGGTGACTTTATATTAGCTAGAGTTTTAGCTCATGAGTAACTAGGGTGAAAATGGGTCGAGTGATAGATGGGTGGATCCATTTTATCACCCGACCCGTAAAGTTAAATCCTCCACTTGATCTACCCATCACCCGCAAAACTTTTCACCTGCATCTGTCCATCCACCAACACGGGTGATTTGGGTGGGTCGGGTCATCCGCATAACATTTTTATTCATATTTTATAATGATTTAAATGTAATAAAATACATGATTAAGTGAGAAAAATAATTATTTTTTTCAATTGATGAAAATAGTTGTTCTAAATATATTATATGGATGTTAATAGAAAATATTCTTAAAATTTCAACTTTGAACATGAAAAAACAAAAATTGAAGTCATACATTTTAATAAAAGAGAATTAGAACTAAAATTATCGACGAATGAACGGATAGGTGGATAGAGTGCGGGTGATGGATCAGGTGATGAGTGAGATTTACATCACCCATCACCCACCTGTCATCCTTCCATCATTTGTTTCATCCGATCCACCAATCATATGTCCCCTAGTTTACTTTGGGTGATCATTCACATATACAGGTCCGGTTTTTCAGGTGGATCGGTCACCCATTGGTGATTTCCAGCTCTATGAGTAACACTTTACATAAATTTATATATTTGTTTTGATACAAGGCAAACAGAAGGTACCCTTACAAGGTGAAGGGAATACCTGAATCATCATTGCAGATGATTTTTACAAGAGTCTTACAAATATTATCTAGTCGAGAGTTGGGATTAATGATCTGTTATGTTGCTGCGAAGCTGAGTGGGTGAGGCATCTATCGTGGCCAGAAAGTTCGCAACCCTGTTGGATTCCTTGTAACAATGACTTAATTGAAATCCTGCAAATTAACGTAGGTGGGCTTTGATCTCTAATATAATAGTCCTATTCTCCCAGGGTATTTTCCAAATACCTGTAATAAAATTTATAACTATCCCCCTCAATAACGAGATACTTGATATTAAAGGAAGTAGCTCCACGAATACCTTCCAATGCATCATATGCTTCAAATTTTAGAGGAGAAAGAACACAAAATTTGCTTTCTATCTAAAAAAATGACTTTTTCTAAATAATTGCGGAAAATGTATCCTAGGTGGCTGGAGACTTACGTGGGTGAATCAAAATTCAATTTAGTTAAAGAAAATTATCTTTCGAAATAACTTAACAATGTCAAGGAAGGAAGTATTAAAATATTTAATTGATTTATGATTATGCCAAGTGGTGGGCCGATTGGTACATGGAGATAAGGATAATTAAGAAGTCGCGGGTTTGGTTGGTGTATTGATTCTATTTTTCTTTAGGAGCTAATATTTTACATCGTGTTATACGTTATTGAGATACAAATAACAATTTAGTACTATACTTCCTCTTTTTATTAATAATTATTCTATTAAAATGTGACACAAACATTGAGAAAATTTTAAATTGAACTTAAAGTACTCTTAATTAGATATTTAGACCATCCACGTACAAAGGAGAAACTTTGAGTTTCTCCTTTTTAAATTATAAAAAAAGAAATAAAATAATTGAGGGAGTTGTGTCATAAAAATGGTTTTTGTATTAATTTTTTGAAGTAAAAACTAGCACAAGGATCAAGATAAATTTTAAGACACATTTTTTGAATTTATTTTTTTTCTTTTTAAAAGGAGAAACCTTGTGGATAAAGTTGAAATATATTTAAAAATTAAAAATATACTCCTGTATAAAAAATATTATAATTTTAAAGTTTGACACACTTATTAAAAAATACAATGATTATCCTATATTCTCATTTTTTTTCTTCTTAAAACTAATTATTTAATAACTCATCTCAATTATAGCCAATAAATGTAGAAAATTTGTATAAAAAGATGCAAAAAATATAATTTTCGATGTCAAACCTCGTAACTCACCAATAAATTAATACCCAGACATCTAAAATGATAATCATTTCTTTACAAAAATTTTGGACTAAAATGATAATTTTTTCTATAGGGAGAGTAAATATTTTCAAATAAAATAGAGCGCGCTTAAAGGATAATTATATAGGTCTTGCGATTGTTTTTGAAATTAGTTCATAATACCGTTTTTGTAGGAAATTGCACGTAATATCTATTGGTAGAAGTTAGTGACAACAGACTTCACATCGGATAAATAAATTGTTTTCTCATAGATCAATAAAATACATCATTTTTGGGAAAAGTTCAAATAAGGACAGTTCTCCGTGTCAGGACTCAGGATGCACCAAGCGCGTCCAAAAATTCGGCCCGGCCGAATTATTCGCGAATTTTTGTCGAATAATTCGGCAAAAATTCGTGAATTTTTTGGAAAATATTTTTCAAAAATTCGAATTTTTGCAAAAAAAAATCGATTTTGTATGCATATGAAATACACTGTTGTGTGCATATGTCAGAACGTATGTGTGCATATGTTAGGCTCGGTGTGTGCATGTGGTTTTCAGAATGTGTGCATGTCTGGGAACAGTTGTTAATGCTAGAGACATATGTGCATATCAAATACACATCTGTGTGCATACGTGAAAAAGTGTGTGTGCACATATAACCAACAAGGTGGATGATTTCCTGGGTATGAACACATGATTTCTGCGGTATGAACACATGATTCCTAGGCTTATATTTGATACGCACACGCACGTAGTGGATATGCACACAACAAGGTGGATGATATGCACACAATAGTCTATTTGACATGCACATAACGAGTATTTGATATGCACACATGGTTTGTGTGCATCAACACTTGAGACCATATGCACACACGAGGTATGCACACATGGTTTGTGTGCATCAACACTTGAGACCATACGCACACACTAGGTATGCACACGATAGTGTAATGGATGTGCACACGACAGGTTATTTGGTATGCACATATGGTTTGTGTGCATCAACACTTGTTTCCATGTATGCACATGACTTGAGACCATATGCACACACGGGGTCTGCACACGATAGTATAATGGATGTGCACACGACAAGTTATTTGGTATGCACACACATGTGTGCATACCAACACTTGTTTTCGGGTATGCATACGACCCGAGACCATATGAACACACGGAGTATGCACACAGCAGTATAATTGATGTGCACACACAGGTTATTTGATGTGCACACAAGTCCTCTAAGCATAAACACTATGTTAAAGGCATTCACAATTTCAGAAACCATATGCACACACACATAGTTACATATGCACACAACAGTGCATCTGATATGCACACACACGTTATATGATATGCACACAAAATCGATTTTTCTGGGAAAAATTTTGACTTGGAATTTTTATTCGCCGAATTATACGCGAAAAATTCGGCAATTGTACTACAAGGCCGAATTGAAGCTTTTCCCTATAAGGGTGCGCGCCTCAGCCACTGTTCACTCCATTTTTTTTGTTTTTCCCTCTAATTTTTTCCTCTTCTTTCATACATCATCAATCCTATCATGAAGCACCGTCCTCACCGGAACCAGACGGGTTTAAGCTCCAAAGTCGCTTGTTAACTTACCTAAAATATTGGGGATGATACATTGATTTTTGCTAATGTAAACCAAAACAATATGTTTTTCATCAAATCTATTGTTGATGACTTCTCTCTGAAGTCAGGTCTCTCTATCAATTATCATAAAAGTATCTTTCAAACCTCCAGTAATATTACTCGACAACAATTTTTCTCACTAACAAGTATTCTTAACTTACAGGTTACTCGTTCTATGAAAAAATACCTAGGAATACCCATTATCAGGGGGAGAGTTAAAAGTTAGATGTTTTCTGACGCAATTTCAAAACTTAAAAAACAGTTGGGGAAATGGAAAGCAAACACCTTGTCTCAAGCTGGTCAAACTATTCTTATCCAATCTATTTTTTTGTGTAAAAAAAATTATTTAATGCAAAGTTTTCTTCTTCCCAAAGGCATCTGTCTTGAGATTGATAAAATTAATAAAAATTTCTTCTGGAATCATTCGACCTCAAACTATCACTCCCTTATTAGTTGGGATAACATTTGTCAACCTAAATGTATAGGGGGCTTTGATCTTGACCTTGCTTACAATATAAACATTGCAATGCAAATGAAACTGCTCTGGAAATTAATTTTGGATCCAGACTGCTTCTGGGTTCGTATTATCTCATAAAAGTATTTATGAAATTCTAATATTTTCTCTTACAAAAAGAAACCTTATGACTCCTGGCAATTCTTTAGACTTTTACAATTCCCACAAGATTTCCGAAAGGGACTGCTATGGCAAATTGGCGATGGTTCTCAGATTAACTTTTGGGAAGACCACTGGATCCCTGATTGTATCCTTACACAGTTTGTGGGAAACCATGACCGTAATATTAAAGTCTCCCAGTTCATAACTCTAGATAAAAAAATGGGATTTGGGTGCTTTACAACTTGTTCTTCCATCAAAATTAATCGCAAAAATCTTAAACATTTATATACCCACATCTTACCTCCCAAATAAACTTATACAATTTTAGCCTCCTTACTTTTTCATCATCATTATCATTATCGTGTTGGCCAAAGGGATCAAAACTTTGAAAATATGAAAAACTTAGAACAAACAATAACACGAACTAGAAATATTGCATGAATAGTACTTTGCTACAGTGACCTTTAATGAATAGTAACCAATGATACTATTGAAAGTAAGGCGAATAATATGAACTGGGACTATTATTGATAGAAAATTTGCATACAAAGAGAAACTGTACAAAGTAGACTTACTAAGGAGCTGAAGAACACCAAGGCTAAAAACTTAAAAATATGATGGAGAAATATATGGAGAGAGAGAGAGGTTTTTTTTTTGCGTGCCTTCAACAGACTGAAGGGCTTTGCTATTTAAAGAAAATTAGGATTGACTATTTGGGATCCCCTGTTTGGTAGCCGTACAACTATTCATGTGTACAGTTTAAAAACAAGTGGGAATTACATTTGCTGGAAAGAGCTTTTGGAGTCTTCTGCTTTTGCTAATAGTCATTGTCGGCCATAAGTTTTTGCAGAAAGGACTTTTGTACTCTTCTACTTTTGTTGAAAGTTTTTGTCGGCCATAAACATTTGCTGAAAGTGAATTGATCTCACTGATTGCTTGTACCGACAACTGATTTTGCTAAGACTTGTTTTTGCTGAGTTGGGCCAAAGACTTCTTGCTGGACTTGAATAGATCTTGGGCCAATATTTTGATATGGATTGTTATGCGTAAGGATCTTGAGCAAAATGATCATCATGATCAAAATCCTCATAGTAGTCTTGATTGGTTGAACTGTTTTGGGCTTCCAGTTCGTCTTCTTGGACTTTGTCAGCCCATGATTTGTTTTTAACTGATTTGGGCTGAACATCTTTGATTATAATGGTCTTGACTTGGTCATTGCTTGATTGGGCTGCACTGGACTGGGCTGCCATTTCTTGATGTTTTTTCCATCTTTGAAATTCTTCCCATTCTTTCTGCTGGGCTGCAGCTAATGGTGGTGACTGAGAAGAAGATGCCACTGGAATACCTGTAGGATGAATTGTTTGGGCATTTTGAGGAGTCTGGGTGGTTCTTTTGAGCTGGATAAGGGTTTTGATTTTATCGAGGGAGACTAGGTCTAAGTCGAATTTCTCCCACCATCTGACTTTGTAAAGTCTACAGAGTGATAATGGGAGTGGTGTAGGGAGAATCTGTTTGAGATCGTAGATCCAACAAAAGATCCAAGCTACCCCAGTATTTTTGTGGAATTGGACTGGTTTAATGTATTCTGGCCAGAAACAGTGTTTGCAGAAGTAGTCAAGGGCTAACTTAACTGGATCAGGGTATATTTCAGGGACAAGACCAAAGAGGTTCCACCAAGAGTAAAACCAGATTGGTATTTGATTTGGGCAATCTTTGCAAAAAAAGAAAAACCAAGAGTGGTTAAAGGGTCTGATTAAAAATGCTTTTGACCACGCCAAACGATAGTCATAGTAGGAGTATCCCTTTGGATAAAAGGGAATAGAGAATTGCTTGTTTGCAGTGGGATCACCCCATTGGTCTCTGGAGATTACTTTGAGGATCTTACACTTAGAAAAAAGTATAAGATTGAGATCTTTCTCATCTTTGGTATGGGAGATTTCTGCAGAATGAGAATCTACCAAAATGAACTCGTAGAATTTTTGTGTTTTAGCTGGTTCAGTAGGGAACCATTGAAAGTCTTTTGAGAAGAGACTCTTGACGAAAGGCTCGAACTCTTTGGGTTCATGAGTCACTAGTTCTTTGGTTAAACATAGTTCTTCAATGGGGGATTGTTTAATGACATATTTATGAAAGACTTTGGACTTTGACTCTTTTTTCTGTGGGGTTTTTGGGCTTGAGGCCTTTGAGAGGATAGGATATTGTGATAGACTTTGGAACTGGTTGTGAACCGGGACTAGTTCACCAGTACCTTTTGTTGGGAGGTAATCTGCTGGGGTTTGCTTCCGAGAGTTTCCTCTCCCCGCCATTTCTGAAAAATCAAAGAATATTGTCAGAAACAGAGATTAGAGGTTAATACCTTGGAGGTCATCATTCTTTTGGCTGCAGATCTGTTACGTTGAAGCCAAATTTTTGCTATGCAAATGTCTAGGTTTTTTGAGTCTTCAGAATCGTAGTCTGTTGCTAAAATTCTTTTGAGATCCAGTAGGCTATTAAAAACACCGCAGGATGCTAAACATTCTTTTTGAAGATCTTGAAAGATTTTGAGATGAGGGAAATGAGACATTTAAATGCTTGATTTTCCCTGCAAAAATTCTCTTGTAAGAAAATCAGGTAAGGAGTTATGTTCTCCTTTAATGAATTCTATTTCGAAATCAAATGCTGAAAGTATGGCTTGCCATCTGGCGAAAATCTGTTTTGATTCTTTTGCCGATTTGCAATCGACTCTAAGGAGAAAAGTTTTGTTGTAAAGATCATCTTGAAATTTAGAAATACAGGCAACAATGGCAAGGATTTCTTTCTTGACAGTGCTGTAATTCTTTTGAGGACCTGTCCAACATCCAGAGTAAAATCTGACTAATTGCTCTGGCTTATTGATATCTAATCTTTGTTTTAAGATGCCACCAAATCCTAGGTCAGAGGCGTCTGTCTCAACTATCATAAAGGCTTTAGGTTGAGGAATGCCTATGCAGGGAAGTTGCTGAACTTTGCTTTTGATAATTCTGACAGCTTTGGTCTGTTCTAGACCCCAAGGAGGAGGATTTTTCTTGAGTCTAAGGAACAAAGGAATGCAAAGTTTCCTAAGGTCAGGGAAGAAGTCCGAGATGTAATTAAGACATCCTAAAAACCTTTGAAGCTGGGTTTTGTCTTTAATTTCATTAGGGAATTTGTTAGCAAATTCAATGCTCCTATGAATGGGTTTGATGGTTTGCTGATGGATATCATGGCCAAGAAATCTGATCTTGGTGTGGAAGAGTTTCATCTTGGTCATAGATAAAACTAAACCATTTTTCTTGATGACGTAAAGAAAGGTATTTAAATGTTTGAAATGATCATCTAAGGATTTGGAGTATATGAGAATGTCGTCGATATAGACAATGAGAAAGTCAGAGTAAGGGTTCAGAATTTCATTCATGATCCTTTGATACTCTGAAGGGGCGTTTTTAAGGCCAAATGGCATGACATTCCATTCATAATGCCCAAAAGGGACTGTGAACGCAGTTTTGTATTTGTCTGCTTCGGTTATCTGAATCTGCCAGTAACCGCTTTTCATATCGAATTTGGAGAAAATCTTTGCTTCAAAGAGTCTGTTAAGCAGATCTCTTTTATTGGGAATAGGATACCTAATCCATTGAAGAACAGTGTTAAGAGGTTTGTAGTTGATGACCAACCTGGGAACACCTCTTTCTTTTTCTGTTGCATTCATAACATAGAAGGCAGCACAACTCCAAGGAGATTGGGATTTCCTTATAAGTTTTTTGTTTAATAAGGAGTCTATCTCTTTTTTGCAGACTTCAAGTAATTCCTTATTCATTTGAATGGGTCTGGCTTTGGTAGGAATATCCCTCTCGTTGAAAGTCTTTTCATAGGGGAGGGAGACATGGTGTTGTTTGCGATCCCAGAAAGCATTAGGGACTTCAGAGCAAACTTGATTTTTGAAGGATTTTTCAAGATTACTGATTCTAGTTTGTAAATGGGGACAATGAAGTTTCTCTTCGATTTTTAAGGAAGCAATTTCCTCAGTTAAATCTCTGATGAAGGTTTTCTTATGATCGATGAGATTAAGATGTTTCTTGATTGAGACAGATTGAAGAAGATCAAGATCTTTGGTTCTAATAGGATCTAGGAATTTGAAGTCTAACCTTTTCCCCAAGATATTAGCATGGATACCACTTCTAGTGACAGTGAAGGGATAGAGTTGAGTTAGAAAGGGGGTTCCTAGAATGACTTCTTGGGTAAGGTCTCTAACAAGAACAAACGAGTTTGAGAGACAGTAACCATTGCTGCAAATAGAAGCTTCAGGAATTTTGAAGTTTAGTTGCATTTTAACGCCACTTGCGTTAAGGAGTCTTTCATTGGTTTTCTCGAAATACTTGGAAGGTACGAGGCCTTCTCTTATGCAGTTGAGATCAGCTCCGCTGTCAAGAAGAGCGACAGTGTCAAGAATGAAGGTGTTTATTTTGATTCTGATCGGGCAGTACCATTTTTGAAAATTCATTTTTTCAAGGGAAGCAACGAACAGATCATCAGAGTGGTTGTCGGGAGAAGAGTTTCTAGAACTGCTTCTGGATCTATGAGAGGAATGATTACTGCTACTTGATTCAATTCTGGATTCAAGTAGGGTAATTCTGGTTTCAATCTCAAGGTTAATAGGATTTCTGATCCTTACATATTCCTGGAGATCTTTGACTTCTCTTTTGAGTCTGTTAACCTCAGTTTGAAGTTCTTTGGTGGTAACCTGTGTGCCAAGGAGACTGGTGCAAGGTTTGTTCTCAAAGAGTTTCGAAATGCTAAAAGGTTTTTCTAGAGCAGGTTTTTGCTCTTTGAAAATGAGGTCTTTGAGTTTCATGAAATAATCATGCTTGGTCTGAGGGTCAGGAATTTGATTTATGAGGTCAAATAAGGCTTCTTCTCTGTCGGCCTTAGTGATGACATTGCAAAATTGCTGAGGTTGATCATTGTCAGAACTAGAGGAAGTATTATAATCTAGTTCATAGAGACCTTCATTGCTAGAAGAATGATCAGTGTTATTGAGGAGAATTTTTTCTAATTCTCTTTTGAGACTGGGGTTGTCTTTAGCTAACTCGTTGATCCTTTGTTTAAGAGGACAGACGTCAGCTTTGTGACCTGGTTTGCGACACTTGTAACAAATGATCTTTTTGCTAGGGCTGGGCCTGAATCTGGGTTTATAAGATTTTTCAGGCTTAGCAGGGTTAGATCTATGTTTTCTAAAGCGTTTAGAAAAGTCCTTTTTTCTTTTGAAAGACTTTTCCTTTCTAGCTCTAGATGGAGCTTGGATCTTTTCCATGCCAAAGGCTTCGCAGAAGTTTCCCATTTCTCTTCTGGAGTTACCCTTTTCCCCTCCGTATTTTGCCTGAATTTTTAGTTCAGTGCATAATGCTAATCCTTCTTTTTTGATAAACGCCCCAAGCTGACCATAAGTGATCTCTTTCCATGGAATATCTTCTGTTCCAATGTTTTCTTTGAGCTTGGTTATGATGCGTTTAGCAAATAGAGAAGGTAAGCCAGCAACGAATCTTTCTTTCCAGAAAGGCTCATTACAGTCTGGTCTGTTAAGGACATAGGTTAAAAATACATCTTTGTACCACCTATAGTCGCTTAAGGTTGGGCAACTAAGGTTTGTTAGGGTGAACTTGTTAGCTTCAAGTTCCTCCTTAGGATTGCCGATGAAATACATGCTAATAGCATATATAAGTTGGGCACAAGAGTTTTGCTCTGTGGTGATTCTACCATTGTCATCTTCACTGGAAATAGTTGCCTCTAAAATTTCCATTTTTTGTTGAAGACTGGTAGCGTTATCCCACCAATGTTTTAACTGCCCTGTGAATCCTTGAATTATAAGGCATGCTGCAGTTTTGTCTGTTTGATCATGGGTTCTATAGGCAACCTTGGCCATTCCCATTTCTTGGAGAGTATTTAAAATCTCTCCTTCAAACTTACCATCAATGTTCCATTCGTAGATGGATGTACCACTGTAATTAGTGGTTCTGAACTTGGCTCTTTCTTCATACTGAAGATCTGGAGGAGTAGGTCTATTATAATAATTCCTAGTATCAGAGTTGCCAAATATTTTGGTAAAATGTTGAGATCTGTTTCCTCTTCTTCTGAGTCTGTTGATCTCTGGTAATTCTGATTCTATGTGACTATTCTGTTTATCAGACTCACCTTCAGTACTTGATTCAGTAGTACTGGGGTTATTCTGATCTGTGCAAGAGTTATCATTACAACTGCTTTTGCAAGACGCCTTTAAGCAGTTTAAGTTTGCCGGGTTGATAGGAGTATGGGGTCTAACTCCTGAGCTTGATGCATGGATTGCATCAATTCTTTGAGAAGTTGCGGTTTGGAAAGCATCTATTTTCTAGGAGATTCTTTCAAGCAGGTTCGGAGGATTGAGATTTATGTTTCTCAAAAGATTGCTAGGGATACTTTCGGATTGAAAGTGAGGTTTAGACACATCCCTAGGGAACCTAGGAGATTTACATCCTTTGTCGATTCCCAAGTGAACTTGGTCTATCTGTTCGGCAATGGTATGTAGGATCTGATTAGAGTAGTTGTTTTGATTGTAAATCTTTTTAATATCTCTAAGATTTACAGGGCTATTATCCGCATCAGTTCTACCTTTTTTGAAGGGTTCAGCCTTAATCTCTTCATTCTCGTTACTGAGAATAATTCCTTTGAGACGAGGATGAACAGAGGTACTAGAGCCCGTTGGAAGAAGTTTCCAGGTTCTAGTGATTCTATTTTGAACTTCTAGATAAGAAAGGTGAAAAGGGTCTTTAATTCCTTTTATGGACAAGTATATGGAGAACCATTTGAAAAAGAGAATATTAGTCTGAAGTCTATTCATATCTTCATACCATTCTTCTCTAATATGGTTTCTACATTCTTTGTCTATGCTCATGAACCATCTTTTCTTTTTATCATTTTTGGGACTACCAAAGTCTTTTCTAAGGTAATCTTTGTCAATGATAAAATCAGTTTTGGATAAAACATTGATAGAGGAAAAATTGTGTCTATCAATGGAGGTTGGTGAGTGACCACCGGTTGACTCTGTATCGTTTTGAGGGATGATTCTTGGTAAAGGATCTTCATAATTGACACGATCATTTCTGAGATGGTCATTTCTCAAAGATCCCAAAAATTCACTTCTAATAGAATAGAAGGGATCATGGATAGAGTTTCTGCCAGTAATCAAAGGGGGTCTATTGGCAGAATTTTCTCTAGAAGAGTTGAATCTGATGAGAATTCTACCATCGATTTCTTCGATGATCTGAGAAATCTCTTGTTGTTCCATGTTCCTAGGAGGATTGTCGTTGTCGACCTCTAAGGTTTCAGGAATGGTTATGTCTTTCCATTTGATGGTCTTGGGTGTAAAGGTGCAAGACTTTTCCGCTTCTAGTTGAAGAAGAACGGTTTCTCCCTGAGCTAGAGGGGCTAAGCTACACTTAGGGTCTGTTAAGGCGCTCATGAGTTTAAAATGAAGTCTAAAAATAACGGCAAAATTCTTAGTGAATTGTTTACAATTATAGTTTAGCATTTTGATATCTAGGATAAGAGTTTGACAAATCCTAGGGTCTGTTAAATCAACCGAGAAGTTTGGAGAACAATTGAAAAACAAAGGACCATTACAAATATTGGACTGGACTAAGGCAAGGATGGAATCCTTGTAAGCGATGAATCTGTCGTCTCTCAAGGCTAGGAAGACAGGAGAATCAATTCCTTTTCTATGCAAAGGTTTTAATGCTATTTGAATTAGTCCTATATGCAAAAATCTATAACCTTTTCTTAAGTAACTCTGAATGGTTATAGGATTGAGTAGTCTAAGAGATTGTTGCTCTTTGGTAAGACTAATGGTTTCTTCTTGATGCTTAATGCAATTTGCATGGAACATATCCATAATTCCTGATCTATAAACAGATTGAGGATTGTCTGGGATAGTCCAGTTCTGGATATTGTCTGGGTCTAAGGTATACATGTTCTCATTGATATGAACGATTTGTCCAGAATTGCTACCTGAACCACGCCTAAATAGTCTTCTTGCCATTTCAGTCATGACTATCACTAAAAGGGTTAAAGGTTTACTATAGCTTAAAGGTTTTAATCTAGGGCTCATAACAGTGGGACCATCCACCGGGACCACCTATCATAAAGGCTGACCAAACGGATCTTACGGGACTAAACCAAACACTGTGCCCAGAGACTAAATATTTTCAAATAAAATAGAGCGCGCTTAAAGGATAATTATATAGGTCTTGCGATTGTTTTTGAAATTAGTTCATAATACCGTTTTTGTAGGAAATTGCACGTAATATCTATTGGTAGAAGTTAGTGACAACATACTTCACATCGGATAAATAAATTGTTTTCTCATAGATCAATAAAATACATCATTTTTGGGAAAAGTTCAAATAAGGACAACTCTCCGTGTCAGGACTCAGGATGCACCAAGCGCGTCCAAAAATTCGGCCCGGCCGAATTATTCGCGAATTTTTGTCGAATAATTCGGCAAAAATTCGTGAATTTTTTGGAAAATATTTTTCAAAAATTCGAATTTTTGCAAAAAAAATCGATTTTGTATGCATATGAAATACACTGTTGTGTGCATATGTCAGAACGTATGTGTGCATATGTTAGGCTCGGTGTGTGCATGTGGTTTTCAGAATGTGTGCATGTCTGGGAACAGTTGTTAATGCTAGAGACATATGTGCATATCAAATACACATCTGTGTGCATACGCGAAAAAGTGTGTGTGCACATATAACCAACAAGGTGGATGATTTCCTGGGTATGAACACATGATTTCTGCGGTATGAACACATGATTCCTAGGCTTATATTTGATACGCACACGCACGTAGTGGATATGCACACAACAAGGTGGATGATATGCACACAATAGTCTATTTGACATGCACATAACGAGTATTTGATATGCACACATGGTTTGTGTGCATCAACACTTGAGACCATATGCACACACGAGGTATGCACACATGGTTTGTGTGCATCAACACTTGAGACCATACGCACACACTAGGTATGCACACGATAGTGTAATGGATGTGCACACGACATGTTATTTGGTATGCACATATGGTTTGTGTGCATCAACACTTGTTTCCATGTATGCACATGACTTGAGACCATATGCACACACGGGGTCTGCACACGATAGTATAATGGATGTGCACACGACAAGTTATTTGGTATGCACACACATGTGTGCATACCAACACTTGTTTTCGGGTATGCATACGACCCGAGACCATATGAACACACGGAGTATGCACACAGCAGTATAATTGATGTACACACACAGGTTATTTGATGTGCACACAAGTCCTCTAAGCATAAACACTATGTTAAAGGCATTCACAATTTCAGAAACCATATGCACACACACATAGTTACATATGCACACAACAGTGCATCTGATATGCACACACACGTTATATGATATGCACACAAAATCGATTTTTCTGGGAAAAATTTTGACTTGGAATTTTTATTCGCCGAATTATACGCGAAAAATTCGGCAATTGTACTGTAAGGCCGAATTGAAGCTTTTCCCTATAAGGTTGCGCGCCTCCGCCACTGTTCACTCCATTTTTTTTGTTTTTCCCTCTAATTTTTCCCTCTTCTTTCATACATCATCAATCCTATCATGAAGCACCGTCCTCACCGGAACCAGACGGGTTTAAGCTCCAAAGTCGCTTGTTAACTTACCTAAAATATTGGGGATGATACATTGATTTTTGCTAATGTAAACCAAAACAATATGTTTTTCATCAAATCTATTGTTGATGACTTCTCTCTGAAGTCAGGTCTCTCTATCAATTATCATAAAAGTATCTTTCAAACCTCCAGTAATATTACTCGACAACAATTTTTCTCACTAACAAGTATTCTTAACTTACAGGTTACTCGTTCTATGAAAAAATACCTAGGAATACCCATTATCAGGGGGAGAGTTAAAAGTTAGATGTTTTCTAACGCAATTTCAAAACTTAAAAAACAGTTGGGGAAATGGAAAGCAAACACCTTGTCTTAAGCTGGTCAAACTATTCTTATCCAATCTATTTTTTTGTGTAAAAAAAATTATTTAATGCAAAGTTTTCTTCTTCCCAAAGGCATCTGTCTTGAGATTGATAAAATTAATAAAAATTTCTTCTGGAATCATTCGACCTCAAACTATCACTCCCTTATTAGTTGGGATAACATTTGTCAACCTAAATGTATAGGGGGCTTTGATCTTGACCTTGCTTACAATATAAACATTGCAATGCAAATGAAACTGCTCTGGAAATTAATTTTGGATCCAAACTGCTTCTGGGTTCGTATTATCTCATAAAAGTATTTATGAAATTCTAATATTTTCTCTTACAAAAAGAAACCTTATGACTCTTGGCAATTCTTTAAACTTTTACAATTCCCACAAGATTTCCGAAAGGGACTGCTATGGCAAATTGGCGATGGTTCTCAGATTAACTTTTGGGAAGACCACTGGATCCCTGATTGTATCCTTACACAGTTTGCGGGAAACCATGACCGTAATATTAAAGTCTCCCAGTTCATAACTCTAGATAAAAAAATGGGATTTGGGTGCTTTACAACTTGTTCTTCCATCAAAATTAATCGCAAAAATCTTAAACATTTATATACCCACATCTTACCTCCCAAATAAACTTATTTGGTATCCTTCAACTGATGGTACTTTTTCGATTAAGAGTGCTCGTTCTTTAACTCGTCATAATTATGAATCACCAAGCTTTACAACTTGGTTTTGGAAATTAGAAATTCCTCCAAAAGTAAAAAATTTCCTTTGGAAATCTTTCTCTGACTCCTTACCTACAACAGAACGTCTAAATAGACACTTTTCTAGGGTTCTCTCAGCTTGTATCCTTTGCGATTATCCTATAGAGGATTCTAATTATTTATTTTTTGGTTGTTCTTTCACTTTACATTCCTTACAATTACTTCAAAATCTCATTGGTCATACATACAATCTTGATTTCAAAAACAATTTCTGGTCTAATATGGAATTCTTTTACTCCCAAAATAGAGATATTGTTCCCGTCCTATTTCTCTGGTGGAACATTTGGAACATCGTAACTCTATAATTTTTAGAAAAGTTCCTATTCAAATTCAAAATATTGTTAACAATACTTATATTTCTTAGAAAGATTGGACCTTGTCTCTCTCTCATCAGCATTCTTCTACCCATAAAAGGAAGCATTCCATGCAATTTTCTCGATGACACAAACCTCCAGTTAACTGGATAAAGTTAAATTTTGATGCATCGGTCAAACAGAATGGTTTTACTCACATTGGGTACGTATTTCGTAACAACTCCGATGAGCTGGTCTTTTAGACCGTAGGAAGATACTCTGCTCCTCCCCTATTAAAGTTGAGGCTTTGGCCGCTCTAGCTTGATTGCCTTCGTAGGGTTATTTCGCTCAATTTTAGGCAGGTAGTCCTTAAAGGAGATAACATTTCTGCTATTAATCATATTCGTGGAATTTGGAAAATCCATTGGGAAATATCTCCTATAATTATGAAAATTAGATCCATGTTACGTGGTTTGGATGAGTTTCATGTTCATCATTTCTATAGAGAGTCCAACAGAGTCGCAAATTTTCTGGCTACTTCGCATATTTCCCTTGTTCTTCTGCGCAACACAATTATGGATTATCTTTCGCCAAATCTTGCCCGTGAGCAGTTGCTTCGATCCCGAGTTCAGCTTTTACATTCAGGCTCTATCGTTTACTCAGCTTGTAAAACTTTTGAAAAAATTATCCGTTGTGATGATTATGTATTCTTTCTTCTTTATAAGGATACCTTCTACTTACCTGTATAAAAAAACACCTTACCTTAATCCCTTCCTATTTTCTTGGAACTAATGAACTATAGTGTTGACAAATATGACCATTATATGCCAAAATAAGTGTTACCTTTTTTTTTCTAGTTTTATCATGATATATTGTAAGAAAACAAATTCAAAATGGTGTTGACAATGAACTATAGTGTTGACAAATATGACCATTATATGCCAAAATAAGTGTTACCTTTTTTTTTCTAGTTTTTCTAGTTTTATCATGAAAATTAGATCCTTTTTTTTTCTATGCGGCGACGAGCTTCTTGTAGTTGCACCGCTTATCCGGGCGTCGCACCTATTTTCCCAGTCGTCGGGTGGTGGTGCCGAGTTGTCCGCAGCAGCAGAGCACCGAGCCCGAGCGGGGCGTGTCCCGTCTATATATGAGAGGGGGGAGTCTCCCAGGGCCGCGGCTGAGTCGAGCGATGACGAGATATAGCTACTGACAATATGTATTTGTAGTTATGTTTTGGATTGGATTTTGTATTGACATTATGGATTGTATACTAACATTATGTGTATTAGAATTGCGGATTTTAGGGATTTTAGGGATTTGAAAACCAACATTAATTAAAAAATGCAAGATTTCATTACACCCAAACGCAAGTAAGAGTTTCACAAGTAAGAGCTTCACAAGTAAATCCCTGATTATTGAAAAACTTCAAAATATCGGGGCCATATATTGTTGTTGAAGGTTTGTTTTTCGAAACAAATTTGGACATCCCAAACATTGAACCTTGATGAATGGACCATAGTCACCCTAAACCCTAAACCCTATCCTAAACCCCCTCACAACCAGTTGGGCGCAACGGCGTTGCGCCCAACATTCAAGGTGTAACTCCGTTGCGCCCAAATGAGAGAGGGTTAATTTTAGGGTTTTGGAGGGTTTGGGGTTGAGGGTTTTGGATTTTGGATTTAGAGTATCATAAGATATAGGTTTTAGGTTTGACTTCATTGAGATAGCATGCATTTTTGTTAGGGTTTTTTTTGCAGAACTAACACAGATTAGGACATTGAAACGAGGTCCATCTGAAAACACAACAAATGTTTTGCAAAATATTATGTCCATATGTTGATATTGGGGGCTTTTCTGTGAAATTAAGTCATATTGTCTTAAACTTTATACTGTAATGACCTAAACCCTAAACCTCAAATCCTAAAAATTCATATCCTAAACCCCCTCACAACCAGTTAGGCGCAACGGCGTTGTGCCCAACATTCTGGGCGTGACGCCGTTGCGCCCAACTGGTTGTGAGGGGGTTAATTTCAGGGTTTAGGAGGGTTTGGGGTTTTGGGTCTCATAGGACATAGGGTAGGGTAAAATATTTCTGACACTTTTCCGCATAAAGGGTTTCTATGGTTTAGGGTTTCTGACACTTCTGACATGTGGATTGATTGATAGAGCATATTTTCCTTACCCAGGAATCCCAATCGTTGAAGTTTTGTGTTGTCATCCATCCAAAAAACTTCACTTTACAATTTGAAAATTTGATCTTCCTATTCTCCACCTTTACAATTTATAGTTTTCGATTAGGCTTTAGGGTTTAAGGTTTAGGTTTGACATGTCCAAATTTGTTTGGGATTATTTGAGTTTCTCTGATGGTCCTTCACTAGAAGAGCTTCAAAAGTACATTTAGGGTTACGAAAAAAACTACAAAATATCGGGCCAATATATACCTATTCAAGATATTTTATCCCCAAAAAATTTAATGACTCCAAACCTTGACCCCTGATGAATGGACCAGAGTCGTCCTAAACCCTAAAAAACCCTACCCTAAACCCCCTCACAACTTGTTGGGCGCAACCCCGTTGTGCCCAGCATTCTGGGCGCTATGCCGTTGCGCCCAACTGGTTGTGAGGGGGTTAATTTCAGGGTTTAGGAGGATTTGGGATTTTGGGTTTTGGGTTTTGGGTCTCATAGGACATTGGGTAGGGTAAAATATTTCTGACACTTTTACGCATAAGGGGTTTCTATGGATAGAGCACATTTTCCTTACCCAGGAATCCCAATCGTTGAAGTTTTGTGTTGTCATCCATCCAAAAAATTTCACTTTACAATTTGAAAATTTCACTTTACAATTTGGAAAATGAGTGGATTTACATCGACTAAACATATCCAACTCCATCCCGATCCAACATTTGTAGTAGTTGGATATCCTAAGTCCTAGGACTAAAGAAATATGGGACCGTTACCACCCATGCTCCTTTGGATAAGATAATCTTGCATCCTAGCCTGAAACGGTTCCTCCCATCCTTCAACGCTTGCATCTTTCCATCGGGTCCAAACTCCGGGCGGGGGTGGAATCGGACAAAGATCATCAACTAGCCAAACCTTTACAAATTCAAGGGTTAGAATACATTAGAAAAAAATAAAGGTTAATGATGATCGAATGTGGAAATGCTTACCGATACAAAATGGTCATGGTTGCCTACAAGGGCTATCGCATGCACCCTAGTGGGAGGTTGTGCGCCTGGGGGAGCCCACACTGAGAGGCATGTGTGAGGTCCAACATATGATAGCACAACAAGAGCCACCTGGTATCGTGTGGCAAATACCAAGCCGACCATAGGAACTTCCATCCAGTGATCCCTCGTGCACACCCCGGTAAAATTCACAAACCTGATCAGGTCCGATATGGGGGTAAAATGACAAGCCGGGGTGTACAACGCTCGGCGTTGTTGTAGCTCCTTATAAAGCTCCCATCGGACGTACCGATAAGCGTCTTCGTCATGCCCTAATAGCACAACAAGTGAACAATACCCACAATGACCATCGCCCATTACATTATGTACTCCTCCAATGTAGGCGAACATAAACGAATCAATATTATCTCGACCCAGTTGAGGCCGAGGTAAATAATGTCCATGTCGCCCTGAGGTGCTCTACTAGTGCTTTCCTTGCCAAGTGAAACTCCGCTGCGCCGTTTACCGCTCGGAGGGCGTCCTTTAGATCCCACGGAGGAATTTTTCCGGTCCTCGGCCTTCTTCTTCTTTTCCTCGTCCTTCTTCTTCTTTTCCTCTTCCTTCTTCCTTTTTTCTTCCGCCACGTGCTCAAACCAACTAGGGTCCCTCTTGGTATCGTTCTTCTTCTTTTTAGGTCTCCCCTTCTTAGTCGAAGTGGTCGGGGGCTCTTCTGCGGCACACAATCTCGGCTCATGGAAAGCTTTGTACCGACGTGCAAAGTCGGTCTTCAGCTCTGGGGGAAATTCTTCGTTGCTCCAATCTCCAAACATGGAACCTAAGAGGACATCTTCTTCTGAGATAAAGACGTCCTCATTCGGTGCGAGCTCAGCATGCCCAACCCCTTCCCACTTGATTTGCTTCCAATAAATGTGGATTTCACTTGGCCTCAACGGGAAACCGGCCTTTACATATTCCTTGATCATGTGTGGGCAAGGCAGGCCTAGGGTGGCTCTCCAAAACACATCACGGCATTGTTCCTCGGGAATTTTTCCTTGCATGGCCCTAACAACTGAAGTATATAACATTCTTAATCATTTTTCCGAGACCTTATAAAGAATGCTCCTGAAAAATGTCTTCACCCAAGTCGGCCCGGTTACGATCTTTGTGGGTGCCTTAAAAGCACTCTGCTCCATATCACCCCTAATTTCCCGAATCTGATCAGCAAACATATTGTCGATTTGTTGCACGAGGGTGTCCAAGCCTCCAACAGACGATTCGATCCCGTCCTTTAGCATAGAGTGTTGACTCTCGACCATGAAAATAAAACTCAAGTTATGCTTAGTTGCATTTATGAATTTACCTTTTGCATGATCACTTAATAATTTACCTATTTGATGATCTTGTGCCGAAATGGAGAACCGTGTTGCACCATGCACAGACTAGCATCTTCTTATAGTCATCAAGCCATACCCTCTTCACGTATTCCATCAGCCAGGGTAGCTTATTCCACTTTTCCGCCAAGTATTCAAGTCGCTCCTTGTACACATCCTCAGTGGGCAACCTTAACAACCAACGAATATTACCACTAAAATGGTCAACATTGGGGACCCATTTCATTGCAAAAGCTTCCACGTTGCGGTTCACATGGACCCTACACAACAGATGCTTCGTGTTGGGAAAGACTATATCGACGACTTTCACAAGACCGAGCTCTCGATCTGACATGATCGCCTTGGGTTCTTGTCCCTTGAGAATGATCTTAAGGCGGTCCAAGGCCCATTTGTAGTGCTCTGTCGTCTCATCATACATGAATACGATCGCAATACAAAACGTACGGTTGGTGCAAGTGAATCCAACAAACTCCAACAAAGGCATACCGTACCTATAAATGTAAAAATTATAACATTTCTATGCAATTACATATTTTAGATGTAATAATAGCGATAATTGAACATATTCATACATGTTCGTCTTATAGGTCGTATCCATGATGACGATGCTGGGGAACAAACTCAACAAATGTCTAGCTCCGGGGTGAGAAACAAAATTGTCACTCAAAACCTCATTCCCTTCTTCATTGTGACGCGTCTCATAGCTTGTATAATAATGTCTCGCGTCTAGAAAATCCAGCATGTATTGCGACACCGTCAAATTCCCCTTGCATTTCAGCCTCTCCCGACACTTGTAATTGTAGAGTTGGTTCCTTGATGTCAAGCATTTGGGATCCTCGTGTAGAAATAGACTCATAATAGCCTTCGACTTTATTCCGGAGGCTGACAAAACATTCACGCGCTCTCGTTGTTCCTGCAAAAGCCTGTCGGCAAATGCATGACCGATCAAACTACTAGAAAGCTCATGGTCATGCGATCCACAAGCGACGGATAATCTCCAATGGTCAGATTTGAGCCAATCTCCTTTCACAACCACCCCATGCAACTGAAATAGACACTCGCTCTTCTTTGTCCTCGCATTGTATCTCCGTTTAGGGGTTGCCTCGGGAACCTCACCCGCCTTCTTATTCGCCGCTCTATATGGCCCGGACTTCTCACACGACAATGTGACCTTTCGATTAGGCTATGATTTACTTATTACAATCACCATATGCAACTCCAAACCTACGTTCTTAGCCAAGTTGATCATACTATCTCTATCACTCCATTCTTCATCCATAGTAAAATGAGCAGAATAATCCACTGGCGAATATTCGCTATCACTAGAGTCGTCCTATTTATTTTCAAAAATAAGTTATAAATTAGGGGCGTTTCTTAAAACTAACATATCCATGTTCTTACCACGAATATATAATTTACTTAATAAATGATAAATTAACACACCTAAATAAATAATTATTTCGTACATAAACTTTCGGAAAATTATTTCACAACTATATAATAGAATACAGAAAATACAAAAATAATGCCGCTAACCTAAAACATGTATTCATCGTATGAACATTTTAATCAAAGTTCTAAACTACAACAAACTACTTTAATTTACTAAATTTGAAATAAACTTCGGAATAAATATATACATATCCGTAAATTATCGTCATGAATCAAATCAAGACCGGGTGCATCATCTAAGTGCTCAAATGGACCGAGTACATCATCCACCCTTGACAAATACATTATCTAAAATGGATCAATGTCAAAATGGACGAAATAGTTACATATATATATCAACAAAAGTTACCGTTTTACAACGGTAACTTCTTGGGCGGAACGATGTTGCGCCCAAGAGTTTTTTGGGGCTTTGTCGCAACAACTTCTTGGATGCAACAACGTTGCATCCAATTTTTTTTAATAAATTTCCATTTATACAATTTTTTAAATAAAACATTCTTCAAAAAAAATAATTCGAATTTTTAAAAAAATTATTTTTTTTGAATTTTTTTTAAAAAAATTAATCATCGAATATATCCTAACCCTAAATTGGTCCATTCCTACAAATATATTTCAAATTTCTACAAAAAAAAACAAATCGGCTCTTGGGCGCAACCTGATTGCGTCCAAGATTAATTTTTTTTTCCGATTTTAGGCGCAACCAAATTGCGTTCAAAAGCGGTTGCGCCGTAAAAAAAACGGATGCGAAAAAGAATTATTTTATTAATTATTTTAAAACAAACCAGAAGAAGCTCACAAAACCCAGGGGTAATTATTTTATTAATTAATTGATTGATTGATTTTGTTCCATTTATATCCCTTTATTGCCTCCTCTTCCGATACACACAAAACGTTAATCAAGCATCCAAAATTTCAACCTCAAATCAACCAAATCTCTACTCTTCGATCCGAAGTGCTGTTGTGAAATCAGTTACAGAGAGAGAGAGACCGATTCGATCGATGTTGCAGGTGTCGGCGGTGGCGAAGCTGATGGAGGAGTACACGGCGTTGCTGGCGGGAGTGCTGGAGCAGCTGTTCGTGGAAGCGCCTTTCCCGAGGAGGATCCGATTTCTCGTCCTCCGGAATCTGCCTTTCGCTTCTCATCATCCGCCTCTCGCTCTCCTTCCTTCCTCGGTTTCTTCTAATTAGTTACTAGTACTTCCTTCCTCGGAATCTGCCTTTCAATTGATTTTTTCTGCTTTTTTAGGAGTTTGCGATGAGTGTGTACATATTAACCGATAATCGATCTGCGTGCTAGATTTAAATCGTTCTTCAGATTTGATTCTGCCATGTACCGATCTGACAGTTTTGGTTTTTGTTTCTTTGCCTGCATTTAGTTTATGGATTTATGCATACAAGTTTAAGGTATGACTTTGGATGTTTAGTTTTTCACGAAAGAAAGAGTTTTTGTTGAGCAAAGAAAAAGAGACGGAGCTTTTCATTAGGTTTAGCTAAAAGGTTACAGAAGCCTTATAAGGGCCAGACATTATAGAGCAAAAGGAAATCACGTGGGACCCATGTGGTACAGTTCCAACACCCCCGTCAAGATGGAGGTGGTCTAACCATTCTCATCTTGGGAAGAAGACTCTGTAGACGAACCCCGGAAGTGCCTTAGTAAGAAAGTCAGCCAACTGTTGATGAGTAGGCACATGGGACAAGGAGATCAAACCCTCTAGTAACTTCTCTCGAGTATAATGACAATCCAATTCTATGTGTTTGGTGCGCTCATGAAATACAGGATTCCTGGCAATGTAGATAGCAACTTGATTATCACACTTGACTGGAATTGGTTGTATATTGGCAACATTTAACTCACTTAACAATATGCTCAACCAAGCTAATTCTGCACAAACACGTCTCAAGGATCTATATTCTGCCTCGGAAGATGACAGAGAAACGCTTTGTTGTTTCTTAGATTTCCATGAGATTAGACTCCCACCTAAGAAGATCACAAAACCACTGACTGATTTATGAGTATAAGGACAAGTAGCCCAATTTGCATCACAAAAGGCCTTTAAGTGAAGGTCGGCACTATGATTAAGAAGCAAGGCTAGATTCTGAGTGCCTCTGACATAAGAGAGAACATGCAAAGCTGCATTAAAGTGTGGTTGGCGAGGAGTGTTGTTGAACTGGCTAAGAAATTGCACTGTAAAGGCCAAGTCAGGTCGAGTATTAACCAAGAAATTCAGCTTGCCTATTAACTTCCTGTATATCAAAGGGTCAGTCAGAAGCTCTCCTGAATCTTGTAGCAATTTCAGTTTAGTGTCTAAAAGACTCATTGGGTTGTGTGAGCTTTTACAAGGGAAATCTTGCAACAACTCTGCTATAAACTTTCGCTGACTCATTAACAAACCACAGTCCGTAGGAATGAACTCAATTCCGAGAAAAAAAATGCAGAGCACCAAGATCTTTGATTCTGAATTCACCATCCAAAAAGGACTTTAGGTTGTCCATCTCAGACAAATCATCACCTGTCAACAGGATGTCATCCACATACACTGTGACAAAAATACAACCTGAATCTGTCCTTTTGGAAAATAAAGAGTAGTCATTCATAGATTGGACATACCCTCGAGTTTTCAAAGAAGAGGAAAGTTTAGCATACCATTGTCTCAAAGCTTGCTTCAGACCATACAAAGATTTCTTAAGCAAACAAGCTTTCTCTGAACCATCCACAGTCATGCCCTGTGGTACCTTTATGTACACTGTTTCATCCAGATCCCCATGTAAGAAGGCATTGTTACCATCAAGTTGAGAAATCCTCCAACCCTTCTTCAAGGCAACTGAGATCAAAGTCCTAACAGTGGTCATCTTAATCACTGGAGAAAAGGTTTTTGTGTAATTTATTCCTTCTTGTTGTGTGAAGCCTCTCACAACGAGTCTTGCCTTATATCTATCAATAGTTTCGTCTGCCTTTCTCTTCACTTTGTATACCCATTTACAACCTATAGCTTTCTTCCCCTTAGGTAGCTCTACAACTTCCCAAGTATTATTCATATCCAGAGCTGCAAACTCAGTAGACATAGCTTGTTGCCAAATATCATACTTGCAGGCCTCTTCATAGGACAAGGGTTCTTTTTCTGGTTGAACGGAGGGGGGAATGGTATGGCTTGGAAAGTTGAGTATGGAGGTGAGAGTATGTCCACAGAAGAATTCATCAGCAACAACATGACTGCAAACATAGTCAGCGAGATGAGCAGGTGGGGTATGTATTCTTGTGGACCTTCTCAGCTCGGGTGGTGGTTGTGTTATGGGGGGTGAAGACTGAACAATCTGATCATCAGTGGGTAGTGGAACGGTAGGGTATTGTGAATAGGTAGTATTTTTGGGTATGGTGAGGTTGTGGTAAGGAAAATATTCCTCATGGAAAACCACATCCCTGGAGACAAGTACACGATGTGATTCCAAGTCATAAACTTTGTAGGCTTTTTTCCCCAAGGGGTAGCCTAAGAAAAGACATGGTACAGCTCTTGCCTGGAACTTGTCTCTGCCTGGCTTTATGGTAGATGCAAAGCATAAACATCCAAAACTTCTAATGTGAGCATAGGATGGCTTCTTATGATAAAGAACTTCATACGGTGTTCTATTGTTCAACATCTTTGTAGGCAATCTGTTGATGATGTAAGCAGCGGTTAAAACACTTTCTCCCCAGAATTTTAGAGGGAGCTTGGATTGAAACATAAAAGCACGTGCAATTTCCAATATGTGCCTATGTTTCCTTTCCACGACTCCATTCTGTTGAGGAGTATGAACACAAGAGGTTTGGTGTTGAATTCCCTTACCCCTTAGAAATGTCGTTGCCTCTATACTGGCTCCCAACTCAAAAGCATTATCAGACCTGATGATCTGCACTTTCCTATCAAATTGCCTTTCAACCATTGCTATAAAACTTTTCAACAAATCAAAAGCATTGCTCTTAGCAGCTATTAAATGCACCCAAGTGGATCTAGTAAAATCATCAACAATGGTAATGAAATACTTATATCCATTATAAGTAAAGGTCTTGTAAGGACCCTAAAGGTCTACATGTATTAACTGAAAGGGCAAAGTTGTACTAATATTACTAGATGGAAAGGAGAGTCTAGTTTGTCTAGATCTAGCAGAAACGTCACAAGCTGCTATTTGTGTTCTAGGTGCTGCAAAATTCAAGTGTTGCAATTTATAAGCTGGTAGATGTCCCAAGCGAACATGCCATAACTCTGCTTCATTTTTGCAAAAATTAGCTGCAACCACTGCTTTTATGTCCTTCTTAGGCTCCATAACATAGAGATCCTTGAAAGCTCTACCAATCTCCAAATGCGTCCTCATAAACGAACCCTGCAATAGACATCGTTCAACTGTGAATAAAACCCTGCATCTCATATCCCTGACAAGTTTTCCTACTGACAGGAGATTGCAACTGAAGAAGGGCACACATAACACATCACTGAGAATCAGTTCAGGCAATACTGTCACTGTACCAGTCATCTCAATAGTGCTCTTTTGCCCATTAGGCAAAGTTATAAGGAAGGGTTTAATCAATTTATGTCTGTTCTCCAAGATGCCTTCATCACAACACATGTGACTACTAGCTCATGTATCAACAATCCATGTAACTTTATTAAAAACATCGACAAAGCTAGTACCTGCAAAACCTGCAAAATCATCTTGTGTATCCTCTTTCTTTCTGATTGAATCAGTATCAAGCAAAGATAACAAGCGGCTAAGCTTTTCATATGTCAACTGTGTCCCATTTCCTGCACTTGTAGCCTGAGCCTGCAAACTTGTTGTCTGACGCTTGTCTTCTAGTTCTCTCTTTGTAATTCTCAGGAAATCCAATCAGAAAATAGCAATGGTCAACAGTATGGTTTGTCTTCTTACAATTTGTGCACAACATCGGTTTCTTTTCTCCAGAATTCCCATAATTCTTTTGCACAGAACTTCCTGAACTTTTGTATCCAGATTGCTGAGGTCTAGAAGGTTTTGTTGCTACTGCATTCATAGAGGCTGATTCAGGGAGGATTTGCGAATTGCCTTGAAACTCCCTCTGTTTTTCTTCCTGCTCTAACAACGCACATGCCTCCTCCACTGAAGGTAAAATCTTCATCATAAGAATTGAACCTCTCATAATGGTGTAAGCATCATTCAGCCCCATTAAAAAATCCACCAAGCGTTCATCATTCTTCAATTTTACAACCTCACTCACAGAGCCACAAGAACAGTTTGGATATCACTTTAAACTATCTAACTCATCCCAAAGAGTCTTAATATTTGTATAATAGACAGAAATTGATTCCGAACCTTGCATAAGCGAGTGAAGCTCCTTTCTAATAACATAGACTTGTGCACCATTCAGCTGTCCAAAATGAACCCCCAGATTTTCCCAAATCTGTTACTCCGTCTCAGTATAGATGACACTTCATCGGATCTGTTTATCTAAGCCATTCAAGAGCCTAGAGTGCACCATGTCGTTACATCTAACCCATCGATCATGGAGTTTGTCCCCTTTTCTGGTTTGGGGTAAGACCTATTGACAAAACAAATCTTATTCTTTGATGATAGGGAGATTGCCATGGAAATTCACCATTCGCCAAAGTTCTGTCCATCAAACACATCCGAGACTAAGGAGAGTCCAGGATGATCACTAGAATGGAGGTAGAGGGGATGATTGTGATCGATTTGTCCATTATTCGCCATGGACGCAGATCAGAGAAAAGTTGTGAAGAACTTTGTGGGTAAAAGAAACGAAGAACAATTCGTCTTGTGAACCCAGAGCTCTGATACCATGTGGATGTTTAGAGGAAGCATAAAGTTTTATCTAGTCTTTCATGAAAGAAAGAGTTTTTTTGTTGAGCAAAGAAAAGGAGGCGGAGCTTTTCATTAGGTTTAGCTAAAAGGTTACAGAAGCCTTATAAAGGCCAGACATTACAGAGCAAAAGGAAATCACGTGGGACCCTGATCAGCTCTACTTTGTAGTGCTTATCTTGGAGTTGTTACCGGTGTTTAGGTTGCCATTCGTAGGGATTTAGAGCACAACTGTGGAAGATGGAGTTGGAGAGAAGAAGTGTGGATATGGTGGTTTGGAGAAGCTAATTGAAGACATCCAGAAGAACAGAAGAAGAGCCACACAAATGAGCCAAGAAGAGGCTGCCACGGGCCACCGCGACCAAGGGCAATGTCACGAAGCAGCCGCGGTGAGAGGCGAAGTGCGGAGCAGCAAAGGTCACGGCCGCGACCGCGGAATTTCCACCGCGCCTGCGGAATATTCGGAGCTGTGCAAAGTCGAGAGCAAACCTCTATTTTCCGCGACCGCGGAATTGGTGCCGCGACCGCGGAATGACACGGGAGCGAGCCCGCTGAGATTTCTGAAGTTTTTGTTATTTTTCCTTTTTCGATTATTTTCATTTATTTTATTTTGAACTTTATACTATTATTTCCTTTTAGATGAGGTTTGTGATCTTGGGCTTTAGGTTAAGTCTATTTAACCTAACTTCCATAGCCTCCATTCATTCATTGTTGATCATCACGTTTTAGCATTCATCAGTTTTCCCTTTGAAGTTTATTATTTTTCTTTTGAACTATGAAGAACTAAGCACTTTTGCTTAGTCCGACGATTGAAGCCTTCGTTTGAATAATGGTTGTGAGATTCTAATTCTATTTCTTTTCCTTTGAATGATTTGATTCTCTTGTGCTTCATCCCATTGATTCTTACTGATTTCGCTTGTTGTACGCAACTAGTTGTTATTGGTAATTGTCTATTGCTAGGGTTTGGTAATTACTGTTTGAGTTACCTAATTCATTTGTAGCAACTGCAATATTCTAAGAACTTTTTGGGACTAGTTTATTGTAGGGAGAATTAATTGCATGTAATAGTATGATTGTTTGCTACTCTTGCATGTATCTATCAAAATTCATGTGCTCATTGCTGCTATTGAATTGACGCGTGAGGTTTTCATAGTTATTTAATAGTTAGTATTCTCAGGGTCTGTTTGTCCTATTTATAACTTATGAAAAGGAATAGGAACATTCATAGGAAGGAATTAGAGAGAATCTAGGATCAAACAATCTCATGAATGATGGATATTTGTCTGGCTAAGTACTTTTCCCAAATTGATTACATCTTTGCTTTGTTTTACTTTACTTTGTTATTTACTTTGAATCAAACTAACCAAAACCCCCCTTGTTACCTTTGACATACAATTGTGCACTTAGAAAGATTACTTCCTCCCTGTGGGATTCGACCCTTGCTTGCCTTTGCTACTTGTTTAGGTTTGTTTAGGATTATTTTGTTTAGGCGCCTCGACAACGCCTATCAAATTGGCGCCGTTGCCGGGGAGGCAAGTTTTGATTTTTCTTTGTGTGTATTTGTGTGCGTGTCAACTATTGTGTGGACCCATCTTACAGTCCACACCCGTGCTACTGATTTTCTTCCCTTTTTGATTTTTGATTCAGAGATGGAGAGATTTCCCCAAGTCCCGCAGGAGCCGCGATACGACCCATACCCCTATCCATTTACTCCAGAGAGGGGGTATTACCCAACTTCAAGTGCAGCAAGGCCAGTTAAGCCCTGCATAATCTGTCATGATCCGCTGCACCCCACTGACGAGTGCCCAAGACTCCCTAAATATGCAGCTGCAGTAAACGCTGCAAGAGATTTTGATCCGCCAAGGCCGAGATATGCCCCACACTCAAACACCTACAACCCAGGGTGGAGGGATCACCCCAATTCGAGTTATGGGGACCATCAATACCCTCCATATGGCCATGACTACCAGGAGTCTTACCCGGGGCCACATGATTTCTATCAGCAAGGCACCCTACAACATTGCTATCCAACCTATGAGCATAGCCCGCCGTTGTCCAATCCAAGTTATGAGGATTGGTTACGATCTCTCACTCAGAGCGTTACAAAGATAGTCCAACAATCTCAAGACACGAATTTTCTCATCCAGAACCTGAGGAATCTGAGGGATCAAACGAGCAAAATAGAGACCGAGAAGTCAGCGAAACTACTCTCTCACCCAATAGTGCACCAGGAGGAGAATGTCTTTTCAATGACCCTGCGAAGTACGGAGCAACAGCTTGTCGCCCCCTTAGTTGAAGGGGAACAACAAATTTGTGAGACGGGAGCAGCATACAGTGAGATGTCTGCATAAAAGAACCCGAGACCACGGGAGGTGTACCTCGACCGCGGTTCACTCAAGGAGTTGGGCCTTCTAGACGATATTTTGGACTGCGAGGTGCTGTCTGAAGAAGAGTATTTTTTGGGATTGGAGGAATTCAGCAACCATGAGGAGGAGAGCCGCGACCGCGGCGTGACTACTGAGGAGAAGGACGAAATCGGCGAAAATCCGCGATCGCGGCAGGACATCCGCGACCGCGGAAAAATCACGGAGGAACAAGAGCACCAAGTCGAGAACAATCTGCGACCGCGGCCTGAAATCCGCGACTGCGGAAAAAGAGTCGAAGACAGCGACCGAGTCGATGATATTCTACGACCGCGGCCACCAATCCGCGACCGCGGAATTTCCCCAGTGGCGCCTTTTCGTCTCGACGACACCTATGAGGACTACGTTCGCCCCAATTTCCCTCCGCTCAACACATTGAAGCCTCCCGCACCCTTTCCCGAGGCTCTGAAGGACACCAAAAAGGTGGAGAACGACAAGGATCTATTTGACACCTTCAGTAACTGTGAGGCAAACATTCCTTTATTCAAACTGGCAAACAGCATCCCTCGCTGCAAGGAATTTTTAAAGGCGCTGCGCAAGATCAAGAAGAAACAGAAGGGGAAGCACAAGAAGGAAGCTGGGATTCAACACGCAAATTTCCCTACGCTGGATACGGGGCAGGATAAGCATGCAACCCCTGAGATGTTGGGTATGCCGTTCTAAAGATGGCCAGTGCAATCATGGGTGAAAACATCGGTCCATCCACCATGAAGTGCAGGGGACTGGGGGTAAAGCTCAACATAGAGCATACAAAGAGGCACCCCCATGATCTAGACCCCAGGAGTTCAATTGTTGTGAGCAACCCGAGTTGATGTGGGTAGCAGTATGTCGAGTCACGACGTTAAATAAGGCTCTACTCGGGAGGCAACCCGAGGTATGTATTTCTTTCCAGCTTTTCCTTTCCTTGTTCGTTTTAGTTATTAGTGTGTTATTTTGTTTTGTTTTGTTTTTGTTTTTGCGTTTAGACTAACCTGCAGGGAGGAGGCTCGCACCAATTTGAAGAAGGTGTTACCACACCAATGTAAGTCTTCCTATTTCCCTGCACTCAAAAAACAAAAAACAAAAAAAACAAAAAAAAAATCAAAAAAAAAAGTCCTACCGAGGCTAGCTGTCCGAGTTGCCATGGAGAGAAGGTGCGCATCATGTTGCCAAGGAGGAGACATTAGCCCCACACATTATTTGGCAACGATGATGGCCCTACAATTGACAGCTGAGGAGGAAGAAGAACACCAGGACCCACACCACGATTACATATGGGCCTATTTTTTGTGTTCGTTAAAGGCCATGCAACCCCGTTCCCTTGATTTACCACTTCTCACCACAGTGGTTCATTTTGGTTGCATGGTAGGAGTTGATTGAGTTGAAGGCCGTGCAACCCTGATTTCTTTGATGACCACTACACACCATAGTGGATCCCTTTTGGTTGCACGGTAGAGTTGAGTTTGAAGACGCCCGCGCAACACCAGAGACATGCGCTTTCATTGATGTACCGCCAGCAACAACGTTCTTGTCCAAGCCAACTCGGCGACGGTTGTGAGTTCATTCTTTACCTTCCATGTGCTTTATTCTTTTTGTCTTTCATTACATTGAGGACAATGCAATGTTTAAGCATGGGGGAGTGTTCTATACTTGCTGTGTCACTGAGGAGAAAAAAATATATAGAAAAAGCCAAAAATTGAAAAAAGGCAAAAATAGAAATCCTGGGATAAGTCGAAAACCCGAAAGGGCGGCTTAGGTAATAAGCAAGTGGCTTGGACCAGCATTAGGCTAGGGTAATATGAGGTCAAGAGTGATGTGAGATATATTGTGAGCCCATCTATTGAAAAATGAAATGAGTGGCTTGGTGAAAACTCGAAAGGGCGCCTTGGCAAAATGAGTGAAAAGAAGAAGAGTGATTTTTAGGAATCATCATTTTACCTGGCGTGGTGACATAAGAAGAGGTGATATAAGGAGGATTCGGGTAGGTCACTCTGGGAGGCATAAGAAGATAGATGGAGGTTAGGATTAGATTTTTATTCACTCTATGGTGTTCGGGATAAGCTTGGGGGAAGTACTCTGCTTTCCTTTTTGTTTGGTTGGTGTTATGTGTTATGTTGTGTGTTGAGCATATTGTGTTGTTGCCTTGGAGATTCATGTTAGGTGCAATTCTTAGTGGAGATGGTTTTTCTATGCTTCCTGAGACCTTGGGGATTTGATTGGAGGAGTAAGTTTCTTTTAGTTTACTCGAGGACGAGCAAGGTTTAAGCATGGGGGAGTTTGATCAGCTCTACTTTGTAGTGCTTATCTAGGAGTTGTTACCGGTGTTTAGGGTGCCATTCGTAGGGATTTAGAGCACAACTGTGGAGTATGGAGTTGGAGAGAAGAAGTGTGGATATGGTGGTTTGGAGAAGCTAATTGAAGACATCCAGAAGAACAGAAGAAGAGCCACACAAATGAGCCAAGAAGAGGCTGCCACGGGCCACCGCGACCAAGGGCAATGTCACGAAGCAGCCACGGTGAGAGGCGAAGTGCGGAGCAGCAAAGGTCACGGCCGCGACCGCGGAATTTCCACCGCGCCCGCGGAATATTCGGAGCTGTGCAAAGTCGAGAGCAAACCTCTATTTTCCGCGACCGCGGAATTGGTGCCGCGACCGCGGAATGACACGGGAGCGAGCCCGCTGAGATTTCTGAAGTTTTTGTTATTTTTCATTTTTCGATTATTTTCGTTTATTTTATTTCGAACTTTATACTATTATTTCCTTTTAGATGAGGTTTGTGATCTTGGGCTTTAGGTTAAGTCTATTTAACCTAAATTCCATAGCCTCCATTCATTCATTGTTGATCATCACGTTTTAGCATTCATTAGTTTTCCCTTTGAAGTTTATTATTTTTCCTTTGAACTATGAAGAACTAAGCACTTTTGCTTAGTCCGACGATTGAAGCCTTCGTTTGAATAATGGTTGTGAGATTCTAATTCTATTTCTTTTCCTTTGAATGTATTGATTCTCTTGTGCTTCATCCCATTGATTCTTACTGATTTCGCTTGTTGGACGCAACTAGTTGTTATTGGTAATTGTCTATTGCTAGGGTTTGATAATTACTGTTTGAGTTACCTAATTCATTTGTAGGAACTGCAATATTCTAAGAACTGTTTGAGACTAGTTTATTGTAGGGAGAATTAATTGCATGCAATAGTATGACTGTTTGTTACTCTTGCATGTATCTATCGAAATTCTTGTGCTCATTGCTGCTATTGAATTGACGCGTGAGGTTTTCATAGTTATTTATTAGTTAGTATTCTTAGGGTATGTTTGTCCTGTTTATAACTTATGAAAAGGAATAGGAACATTCATAGGAAGGAATTAGAGAGAATCTAGGATCAACCAATCTCATGAATGGTGGATATTTATCTGGCTAAGTACTTTTCCCAAATTGATTACATCTTTGCTTTGTTTTACTTTACTTTGTTATTTACTTTGAATCAAACCAACCAAACCCCCCCTTGTTACCTTTGACATACAATTGTGCACTTAGAAAGATTACTTCCTCCCTGTGGGATTCGACCCTTGCTTGCCTTTGCTACTTGTTTAGGTTTGTTTAGGATTATTTTGTTTAGGCGCCTCGACAACGCCTATCAGACCCACGTGGTACAGTTCCAACAATGACTTCATTCTTAATTGATTGCGAAAATCCATCCTAATATAATATAAAGGATAGGTCATCTCTTTGTTAGAAATTGTGTCACATGATATTATTATTTATTGGACACATGTCTCATTACCATGTCCCATTACATGTTTTTTGTTTTAATTTTATTGTTACTAGTATAGTATCCGTATCTCGCACGAGATTTATAAAATAATAAATTTAATGTTTTTATATTTATAAAAATATATCGACTTCGCAATTAAATAATTTTTATAGTTAAATTATGTAATTTCTTTATCAAATTGATGACACTTTAAGTCATTTAATATAAAGTATTACAATATAATGAAGTACCTGATAAAAAATAAAGACTATTAAGATAAATATTTTAATATAATAGATTGTTATATTTATTAATCTTTTTGTTTGATAATAAATGTCATTTTAGATGTTTAAGAGTTTCATTGTTAGAAATAAAATAATTCATTATTTAGTTAATTTATTAATTTTTATTAACCCTTGTTAATTGCAAATATTTATTTTACATAATAGTTGAAGACATGAGAAAAAAAATGGTTAGACTGTCCAATTTTTAAGAACAATCTTTACAACTCATTAATAAAATGTCACTTAAAATATTCAAATAACGATTATTGATTAACAAAATTCAAAGGTTAGAATGACAAGTAAGCATATATTTCGTACATTGTTGAATAAAACGAAGAAAGATAATAAGGTATAAAAGACATAATAATATATGTAATTAACATAATTGTTCTTACAACATAATAGGTAAATGAATTACAGAAGCATATTCTTGAAAACTGAAATATAAAAGATTATCATAAAAGAGCTGAAGATAAGCATAGTATAATTATTATATTATAAAAGTATAACAAATTATGTGGCAATTTATGAAAACGACAAGGGTCATAGATGATGCGGCTTTATGAGGGGCTTTATGGTCATAGACAATAAATATTTTAGTATTATAAAATTTATATTTAGATTACAATAATATAAATTATGATATAGAGACATTTATGTAGGTAGATAAATAAACTAAATTATATATAACCTTATTTCAATAAATAAAAGCAACTTATTAAGAGCATAATCACACTAAAATTTTTATATAAAAATCACACTAAAAAATGCCATGTGGCGGAAATAATGGCAGAATGTCACATGGCATAAGAAAGTGGTGGTTTAATATGCAGGTGTCACGTGACTTAGAGAGATTGTGATTTAGTAGATATATAGTTGATTAGAAATAGAATTGTGCGTTAGCAAAACAATTTTTTATATTTTTATTATTATCTATAACTATATTTTTTTACTAATATAATTTTTGACATATTTCATTTATGTAAGTTTAAAATATTATATATAAAAATTACAATATTATATAATCTTATTAGAAAGACCCCGTGAATATCATGTGACTTACACTAATTAGTGCATTATAAGCAAGACGTTTATGAATTAAATGATATTGATGTGTCAAGTAACTAAGTGCTTATTTTTTAAAAACACTAAGTACGTAAGAGATGATGTATGCCTATCCTACATAACATAGCATCATAATATATTTTTTATATGGAAAAAATTCGAAATACTAGACATATCATGGTAGATCGAGTGTCTGAGCGATATTCAGATTTCATACAAAATCGATATGAAACAAGCTATACATAATAATGAGTAAAAGAATAAGTAAATTAGCTAAAATGAAGAGCTAACACAACCCGAGGATGGGTCGAAAATGACACAAATGCGGGTTAGAACGAACAGACCTAACACGACATATGATGTGACGACGGAGAGCAATCTGCAGGGTACTCAACCAGAAATGCAATGAAGCAGCTGAGCATAACTCTGACACAAAGAGAGTTTAGGCATCACACCCTCGACCTCAACCGAAACAACATCTCGAACCAAATAAACCAGGGAAAGCCCACACATATTAAATACTTCTACATAGATCATAATATAAATCCGAATGAGATCAAAAACTAAGAAAATAAGTTAAATATTTGATTATATAAATTATCGGTAATGAAAACGAAACGAAAAAGATAGGAAAGCAAAGCAATTATTGTTATAATAAAAAAATGTTTAGTGGAGAACAAAAAAAGCGGTGAGCTTTCCTTGTTGCTAAGGTAAACTTTGTTCCCTCTTGCCTTCGGTCGTGTGGGTTTTTCTAGTCCTAGTGCTAGTTTCTTCGGCTCCCTTAATCTCTTTGTTCCAGTTATGGCTAGCCCATCAAATCAAGAATTATATCTCACTCAAGAAGAACGAATTGAAGCTCACGGAAGTTTACAATCTCCAGTTTCTGGGTCTACTCCGAACTCTCTCTGTCTGATTGGGAAGTTGTTGATAGAAAAGCCTTTCAACCTGCATAGAAATACAAAGAAATTAGCTTGGAGACTCCGGAAAGGTTTTGTTATGAGAGGAATTTATTCAAACCTCTTTGCTATACAGTTTAATTGTCTTGAGGACAAGGTTAAAGTTTTGGAAGAGGGACCTTGGTCTTTTGATCGTACTCTCCTTCTACTCAAAGAGTCAGGTTCCTTTCAACCTTCCAAGATTGCCTTTGATTCTGCGTGGTTCTAGATCAGAGTTCAGGATGTGCCTTTCTCTGCTTTAACGATTGGAACTGATACTGCTATTGGAAGCTTGTTCAAAGGTTTTGCTTCTTCCTCTGACGATTTAAATGAGATTTCCTCCGATTTTATTCGTATGCATGTGGAAGTTGACTTGAATTTGCCTTTACGCCATGGTGCTCTGCTCAACTTAGGAGATGCGGGTAAAGTTTGGGTTCAATTTCAGTATGAAAAGCTGCCGAATTTTTGCTATAATTGTGGAAAATTGGGTCATGTCTTAACTAAATGTGCTGATGATGAAGCTCAAGATTTTGAACATCAATATGGCAACTGGATGAGGGTGCCGCCTTTGCGTTCTGTTGTGTCATCCTCTCTTGACAATAAAAATGCTCCAGATTCTGTGCAAATAGTTAAGTCAAAAGGGGGTCGCAGGCTGCTGGATTCTATTTTGTTAGGGGAAGATGATGATGTTGACAATGATGCAGTGGAATCTTCTTCCCATTTAGCACCTGTTGTGAATAATATTGCGGATAAGGTGGGTCAAATGGGTTTGATTTATGAGGAGAGGGCTGCTCAGATGACTTCTGACAAAGACCCACCTTCTGTTACAGAACCACATACAAATATTACTCTACATGAATCTGTCTTGCAGAATCACTCAATTCTAGTGCAAGATAGTACTATTTTAATGGCCTCTCTCCCGGATACGCATATTACTATTAAAGATAAAGACATAATGGATAATCTTGATGTTGCTCCATCTGTAAAGGGCACCACTTCTGGTAAGTGGAAGAGGAAAGAAAGAGTGGTGGGGTCATCCATGCAGGCTATTGAATATGAGGGCGGTAAAAGATCTTGTCCTTTTCCTACTACCACAGGTGTTAAGAAAAAAAACAAACTGGTTGATGTTCCCATTGTTAGTGGTGAGGTTTCAACTACCTCTCAAATATCGGCGGAAGAGGCACATGTCTCTTCCCGCCGGAAGTCATGAAAATCCTGAGTTTCAACTGTAGGGGTCTGGGGAGTGCTCGTGCAGTTAAGCGTGTACTGAAACTGGTAAAATTGGAACTTCCCAATATTTTGTTTCTTATGGAGACAAAATCATCTGTAAATTATATGAAGAATATTGCTAGTAGGTTGGGTTATGAGAACTCCTTTGCTACTAATAGCCATGGCAGGGGTGGTGGTATTGCTCTATTTTGGGATGAAGGGGTTCAGTTAACTATGTCTACTCATACTAGTCATCATTTTGATGTCTCTATTATGAAGCCAGATTGCTCTGTCGACTAGAGAATCACCTTCTTCTATGGGTGGCCAGAGTCTCACAGTAAATATCTTCTATGACTTACTTTCAGACTACATTGGATCATTGTGGTTTGACCCAGCTGAATTGGTCTGGTGGGAACTTCACATGGAACAATGGTAGAAAGGGAACAGAGTTTATTCAAGAAAAGCTTGATAGAGCCTTTGCTTCTCTGAGTTGGCATGACAGATTCCCTAATGCTGTTACCACAAACTTGGGATACTGGGGTTCGGATCATTCCCCTCTTTCTATTTCCTTGGTCAATGGTTCTCCTCTACCTGGTGTTAAATTTGCTAGACCATTGTGTTTTGAAGCTATGTGGTTAGATGCACATGGTTATTCTGAGACTGTTCGTGAGGCTTGGGCTTCTTGCTTATCTCATACTTGTGATAAGGTTGATTGTACTCAGAGAGCTTTACAACAATGGAACAGGTCTAACTTCGGGAATATTGATAGAAGACTGAAAATTATCCAAGACAAAATTTCTGGTTGTTTGTTAAATGCTCATCCTGGTAGTTCTGCGGATGTCCTCTTTTCTCTCAAATGTGAAGAGGAGGAATTGCTATGTCATCAGAAATTGATGTGGCATCAACGTTCATGTGCTAATGAGTTAAAGTGTGGTGATAGAAATACAAACTACTTTCACTCAAAGGCATCTAATAGGAAGAGAAGAAACCATGTTAAGCAGCTTCTTCGTGCTGATGGGTCTTTAACTTCGGCTTATGCTCAGATGCAGGATATTGCCTTATCTTATTTTCATGGCATATTCTCTTCTAGCTCTATGAAGATTCCTGATGTGTTGTTGGAGGGTGTTCCGAGGAAAATTACTGACGAGGAGAATGCTTATCTTATTTCCCCTTTCACTGAGCTGGAAGTGATTACTGCCTTGAATCATATGCATCCATCTAAGTCTCCTGGCCCCGACGGTATGCCTGCTTTATTTTTTAAGCATCATTGGCCCTTGGTTGGTAAGGATGTGTTGTCCTTTGTGCTTAACATCCTTAATGGTGGTGAATTTCCTGCTCAGCTTAACCATACTTTTCTGTCTCTGGTTCCAAAGGTGTCAAATCCTGTGAATATGTCTAATTTGCGTCCTATTAGCCTGTGTAATATGGTGTACAAGCTTGCTTCCAAGTGTATTGCTAATAGGTTGAAGGGTTTGATGAATGGTGTAATTAGTGAGAATCAGAGTGCGTTTATCTCTAGGAGGTCAATTACTGACAATGCTTTAGTTGCAGCTGAGTGTTTTCACTATCTCAAAAAAAAAAAAAAATGGGAGAAGAGGTTATATGGCAATCAAATTGGATATGGCTAAGGCCTATGATAGGGTGGAATGGAATTTCTTAATTGCCATTATGCAGAGAATGGGATTTCATCACAAATGGATTTCTTTGATCTTCAAGTGTATTAGCACTGTCAGTTTCTCTGTTCTCTTAAATGGTTTACCTTCTCCTTTATTTGTTCCTCATAGGGGTCTTCGTCAAGGGGATCCTTTGTCTTCATCTTTGTTTCTTCTTGTCATGGAGGGACTTTCAAGTATGTTTAATGTTGCTTATGAGTCGGGTCGCCTTCATGGGGTTAAGGTTGCTTCATCTGCTCCTCATGTTACTCATCTTCTCTTTGCAGATGATTGTATAATTTTTGCTAGAGCAAATAGAGTTGAATGTCAATATATTCAGCATCTGCTCTCTGTCTTTCAAGTTGGTACTGGCCAAATGGTTAATGCACAGAAATCCAAAGTGTCCTTCAGCCCTAATGTTAGTCGATTTCTGAGAGATGATCTCCTGCATTTGCTTGGATTTAGGGAGGTTGATTCGCATGACAAATACCTGGGGCTCCCTACTGTTATTGGAAGATCTAAGAAAGTGATCTTTGAGCAGGTGGTTGATAGAGTTAGGAAGAAGGCAAAAGGTTGGAAAACTTCTTCTTTATCTCAAGCAGACAGAGAAGTGATTATTAAATTTGTTCTGCATGCTATACCTTCTTATATTATGAGTTGTTTTAAACTTCATTTGTCTGTTTGTCATGATCTTGACACTATTGTTGCAAAGTTCTGGTGGGGCTCCCAAGAACAATCTAAGATCCACTGGTCTAAGTGGTCGTTCTTGTGTAGTTCTAAGGATCAAGGGGGAATGGGTTTTCGAAATTTTGAGGCCTTCAATTTGGCTTTACTGGCAAAGCAGGTTTGGAGGCCTTCAATTTGGCTTTACTTTGCAGCTAATATCTTAAAGGCAAGATATTATCGTAACTCTGATGTCCTTCATGCCTCTTTGGGTGCATATCCCAGTTATGTTTGGAGAAGTATACATCATGCTATTTGGGTTATTCAGAAAGGGTCCTACTGGGGTATTGGTAATGGACAGTCTATGCATTTCTGGAAGGGGAATTGGATTCCCGGACCACACTCCTTTTCCCTTGCCTCTCCTCCTTCTCTTGGTGAGGAGAATTTGTTGGTGAGTGACTTCATTGACTGGGAGTCTTCTGATTGGAAGTGGGAGGAGTTGAATGGGAGATTACTTGATTATGATCTTCAACAAATTAGTCTCATTCATGTTGTTTCTCCTTCGACTCCTGATTTCATATGCTGGTTTTATGCTAAGGATGGTATATTTTCTGTCAAGACAACTTATAAGTCCATCTTGAATTTTATGTCTGAAGCAGGGACTTCAGATTGTGTCTTTCCATCTGTTTCCACATGTCCCTGGAAGAGAATCTGGAAGTTAAATGTCATTCCTAAGGTACAAAATTTCGTCTGGAGATCTCTTAATGATTTTTTGCCATGCCTCCAGAAGCTAAAATTCAGGAAAATTGTCCACTGTGACATTTGTTCTTTATGCTTGGTCAAGGTTGAATCAATTTTGCATGTTCTGAAGAATTGTGTCTTTGCTAAGGATTTTTGGGATCAACTACCTCATCTTTCCCCAGTCACTACCCTGAATCCGAGATGTTTTTGGGATTGGTGGTGTTCTGCTTTTGATATCCTCTCTGTTGTTGATCTTAGCCTGTGGACTACTTCTTTGTGGATTCTTTGGCAGAATAGGAATGCAAGAATTTTTGATAGGAGTGAGAGGAGTCCTGCTCATTTGTTTCACCTTGTGCATGCTCAACTGCAGTCTTCTCTCTCCACTCCTACTTCAAGTACACATATTATGCCACCTATAATTTCTCCTTCTCTTCCCAATACCTTTCAGCTAGCTTATGTGTGATGCTTGTTTAACTTCAAATAGAGGTGTTGCTGTTGGTTTTATTCTGTTGAGTCCTTCTGGTTCTCTGGTTGTGCTAGGGAGTAAGGCTTTAAAACCTAGTCCTTCTATTGAATCTTTGGAGGCACAGGCTGTTGTTTGGGGTCTTGAAGTTGCTCAGAATTTTGGGGTCCGTAGGTTGGTGGTCTCTTCTGACTGCCTTGCTGTTGTCAAAGCTTGTTCTTCTGATCATCATCAAAGGACCACTGCTGCTAAGTTCGTTTCTTTAATTTTGAACCTTTCTTCTAGCTTTGTTTTTTTCAATATTAGACATGTTTCTAGGAAGCATAATTCCCTAGCTGATGCTGCTGCCCATTTAGGGCTTTCCTTGCCTTTGCAGGTTAAGGTATTGTTTACCCATGTATCTCAGATGCCATGTGATTTGGCATGTAAACTTTCTAATGTTCTCTCTTAATGAAGTTGTTGTGTCTTTATAAAAAAAAAGTACATGGAAAAGCTTGAAAATGAAACCTTGAATTTAGCAGCAAAATTTGAAATTGAGTCCAATCTTTCAAAAATGAAGCTCAATATGGTGATTTCACCGAAGCACAAAAATAATTTGGGCATTTGCATAAGAATGTTTGGGTTTCAAAAAAATAGGTTTAGTATCGAGAGAGTCAGGAGAGGGTTGGGCCAGATTTGGGAACGTGGTGGTGGGGGTCATAGATCCGACGTGTTGAGACGATGGTGGTAGGTGACAAGGAGAGTACAAATCTGGGAGGTACGAGGTGAGCGGTGGCACGGTGATTGTGCATGAGGTAGAGCGACACACAATAATGGACTGGTGAAGGTGTTGTTCAAGCATGAAAGGGTGGCGCGCCGCGTGCGGTGGCTTACGATGGAGCTTGCTGCTCTGATATGTAACACTCCGACTTATCTTGAAAGTGTCACAAGCTTGATCCCAAACTTTAATGTCCGAAGTCACCCAAGGCTTAGTATCGTACAAAGTTTTGTAAAACATGTAATAAGATCATACAAATAAAACAATAGCGGAAGCCTTTTTAAATTACAACTTATATAAACTCTCCTTATGAAGTGTGGAGATTTAGTTTTAACAAACATAAACGAATGAAGTATAGTAGAAGACTTATTAAAACTCTAATGCATAGGATTAAACATTTCTAATAATATATCTCCAAATCGCATTTAAAGCTTTATGTGTAGTATCATGATATCCATCAATCGCCACCTTGAGTGATCTCACGTTTATGTTATTTGTAAAGAATTACATGTTACAACAAGTAGACAACCTTACCTAGGTCAGTTGGTCGACTTATAACAAGAACTCACATTGAACATATCATTAATAAGAATGATGCATAATCATAGGTAATAACTAATCATGAGTACAAAGAGATGAACATACACTAACTATACACTAAATGACAACACTCTCCATCAAAAATTATCTACTTCAACCATATATATTTTGATTCAAGTTAATACCAAAATAGAATATGGTCGACTCATCACCTACTTCCCAAATCATTGTACTCTTTTAAATATCACGTAATTGATGCTACTTAATTACCCAAAGATCAATAAGGTAGATTGTATCCTATACCAAGACGTTTATTCCTTAGTCATAAAATTCTCAGATATTATATAAGTACCATAAGATCACTTAACCAACCACTTACCTGCGATCTTGCAACCATCAATTCCAATTATCATGCACTTTTTCAATCTTGAATCTTACTCACATCTAACTTCATTCAATAACCTCAACTTAGAATTTCCCTTCATAATCTATATCCAAAAATTATATTGAGTGAAGAACTCAACCAACCTCACAACTTAATCTATATCCCCATATCGATATAAAATATCATCAATATCATCAAGTTAGAAACTCAAACTTTACAAGAAATATCACAACTTAATCTATACCCTTTGAGTATAGAATATCACCAATATCATCTAGTTAAAAAGAACTCTAACGTCCCAGTAAAAATTAAACAATTCATACTTAACTTAATTATAATCATAACTCTGTAAGTCCCTATTTAGATCCACAATACACATTTTCCCCTCTTATATCCATTACAGAAACACATGTTCATATTTGTAGTTCTAAGCACACGCTCATATACTAGTCACAACTTTTATATAAGAAATACCATGTCTAGCAACCAAACAAGGCGTAAAAGATAACTAAACAACCGTTGAACAATTATATTCAAAACACTTAACCACATTTAGAATAATACAATTAAGATCACTTTATGTATCAGCACATATATCACATCATAAAGAACATTAAATACAATAGCATATGCCATTACATAAATGACAATGAATGCATGTTCACACACATAGACACACACACACGAGGTCAACTTAATTGAGACATTTTAACACACATCCACAACACACACATAAGGTCATCATCGCTGAAACCTTTTTAACACACACACATAAGGTTAGCTTAATTGCAACCTTAACCACACACACATGATGTTAGCTTAATTGAAACCTGAACCACACACACTATGGATACTGGCCAAATCCAAGCACATATGCAATGTACAATTATATCCTTAACCTAAAAAATATTATAATTTCTTAATTTATGGAAAATCCTAATACAACTTACAATTTAGTAATTATTAAGCTTAGAATGCTTTCGAATTGTAATTTTACTTTCTTTTTCAGAATCAACCAACCTTTAAAAAAAAGAGCTTCCGGAGTCACCACCACAAGGACACAAATTAACTATGTTGAGCATATTTATAATGCTAGTCAACTTTGGTTCATAAATTTTAGTGACTTGTTTTTTATTAAATTCAACCCACATATTAATTGGAATGTTTTATTTATGTTTTCTATACATAGTGTTTAGTCTTTGTTGTCTTTTGTTTGACAATGGAGATTAATTGGAGAATCATAATAGAAAAATGAGTGGAAAAAAATTAGTGGGGGTTAAGGTTTCGTTTGGATTACATGTGATAATGCATTATTTGGTATTATAATATCAAATAATGCATTATCAAATGTAATCCAAACGGACCCTAAATGGGGATATTTATGGAAAACTTGCTTGACTATAAGTGGGGAATCCGCAAGAATTTCCACAAAAAACCTGAAACAACTGTTAATTGAGAAAAATTAACAGGTACGGGGGATTTTCGGTGGGGACGGGAACAACTTCAGCTCTCCGCGTGGAGATGGGGATGAGGATAGGGAGTGCTTTTCTAAATGGGGATGAGAACGGGAATGCTACTTTCCACTCTAAACCCGCCCATTGACATGCCTATCATTGCCCTCTGAATGTTTCTTGATCATTATGCTTCCACCCTAATAAATTATAAAAAAAAATTGTAGTTTTTCTGATGCTATGAAAGCACCCAACAACATTTAATTAGTAGTACTAGTTAATTAAGAAGAGTAATCCTCATGCTCATCAAAAAAAAATATGCCTTTGTTAAATGCACTTTTTGAAACCTAGATTATGAGCTAAAGGTGTAAAATGATACCATCCCCTTGTCTAAAGTTCCTTTTCCACGTTGATCTACTCATCATCTCATTCCTTTTGCGTCCATTTTGCTTAAACAACGGCAACTAGATTACCATGAATGCTCAACAAAGAAATCCTCCACCTGTTTCATGGGATTCGTTTGCCCAAATTTTAGACAACTTAAAGCGAAAGGAATCCGCTCCACCGATCGACTGATCATCGACCCATCAAGCGGACGAGACTATAGCTAGTGCAACGAATATTGGAATATATGAATATATTCACTAGCTTAGAGATGGGAGCTAGAAAAGATATGCTCTTGAAGAGGAATATCTTCTACTTATAGTTGTCTTCTTGTCTAGACCTAACACTCACTCATAGTTGTCCTCTTCATCTTCCATGTACTTACTCATCATCATCATCCAAAATCTCATGTTTAATTTTTTAAACTAATATATGTTTCAAGGGTAAGGAATCTTATATTATCGATCTTGTAACAAGCCAAGATTAATTATATATATATATATATATACTTAATTTAGCTAGCCATGGCTACCGCCATAGACAGGGCTTTGAACTGGTTCGTCTCCATCGTTCCGCGCTCACTCTTTCGACACCCCAACAACTACCATAACCCGAAGGTGAAGATCAGCGTCAACGACGATAAGAATAGCGGATATTACAAGTATACTTACAACATGCCTAGGACTCGCCCAGTTACTTTGCAGGTCATCATCTCTAGCTATCTTCTTCTGTCAATCTCCTAATGAACTGCTTATATTTACATGATCAAGAAATCCTGCATGCATGCATGACTAATTTTGATACATGTTGTGTGTGACTTGGAAATTGTATAAAGCTAATATATGCATGGCTTTTATATATGTTAAAGGTTGAAGGAGAATCTATATAAATCCAAGTATCAATCTATATGTATGCTCCCCAAAAGAAAAATTATATGTAACTTCTCATTGTTTTATTTACAAGCTAGGGGTAATTTTATGGCCGGTCTATTGATTTAAAAGGTATATTTCGAAGTTTTCTTATAATTAATAAGCAAAATATATATTAACAAGAGTTTGAATTGTACAAAGTGCTTAGCTACAATGACTTTCCTTATATACAAAAAATGATTAGCTACAAATACACAATAGAAAAGTACAAGTGAAAGATGAACCAATAGATATAAGGTAGCTTAAACTCCAATTATGGTATTATCTGTGAGTTAGTGAAAAGTATATTAGAAGGGGTGAGATGGATATAAACATATCAAGTTTATTTTGGTTGTTGGATTTACGAGTTTATCATTCTTCACTTTATGATTAACTAATGAATTCTTATTAATTAATATTCTATACTTTATAACTTCATTTCCTTACCCATGCCAAAGAAAAAACAACCCTTCCTCTCCTTGCTCAAGAGGTGTAAGTTTGCATTTTTTGTGTTTGTGAAAGTTCGCGAGTCGATAGACTGTGGACATGATACGTAAAAGCATATAAGTGTAAATATACTCATTACATAAGCCTCATGAAATTTATGCTAAAACTTGATAATAGAAGGAGTAGTCTATTAATCTTATATACCAAACATTGATCGATATTCATCCATTAATTTTTATGTGAGATGGACTTTAATTTAGATTTTCTTCTACTTGTACAGATTTGAGGATAAATAAATCAAGGATAAGATATACGATGTGTGCATAAGATACACTATTCTAAGCTTTTTCAACTTTCATCAGAATATATGCGAAACGTTAATTAGTTGATATAAAACAAAAAAAAGTTGCCTTTAGCATTTGAGAATCAATTTCCCATAGCAATAAGAACCTGATTGAACTAGAAATTTAGAATCAGAATTGGGATTTTTGGAATTGGATTCTATTATCCCATTAGCAATGGAAACAGAAACATATATATGATATATGCCTAGTTCACTGCTGTCCCCTAATTTCTGGTTAGCATGCATCCAAGCAGCAAAAGCATCAAACTACGTACTGATCGAATTTCTGAAAAGTTGTATGTATGTTAGACCTATGAAAAACGACCCGAACCCGCTCACCCAAACTGATCAACCCATACCCGTTGGAGATTTTATTAACCGATGATTCAAAATCGGATATAACGTGTAGTCAATGTACGAAGTTGTATTAACCCAATTAAAGAGTACATAAGAAGTTGTATTAAGATATTACCTTTTAAAACATATGAATTCTGTAAATATGTTTAAGCACTTTGAAAATGACCAAATTGTAGTAAAAATACTTTTTAAATTCATAAATTGATAAGTTAATATAATATAAATTAGAACTAAATAGTTATAATATAAATTAGAATGAAAATGATTATTTCAGTGTATCGTTCACAATTATGTTTAAATAGTTATTAATTGATATTCCATTCGTTAAGATTTACTTGTATTTATAGGATTATTCACACATATTAACAAATCTACTTTTATCCAAAATACACTTATTTAATTGGTTTTAACATAAATAACTTGGTAAGCAATAGTACACCTCTTAAATTGAAAAAATTGAAATCAAACTTTAGTTTATCTAGGTTCAATGGAGCAATAACTTAATTAATTAAATTCCATTTAATTGTAAAAGGACAAGAGAAAAAAAATTTGGAGTATGGTTTGTATAAACAACCAAAATGTTTAAATTGTAAATAATGATTAAGGGTACAAAAATCTGATATTACTTTGCCAGAATATGTAAAAGGACAAGTATTTCTTCACAAATTGAAAGGACTAAAGAGACAAGTACATTTTAAGTGATGGATTATTATTTAAAAAAGATTGTTACTTTATTTTGTCATATTTATATTATTATTTTAACTATGTAGTAATATTTTGGTAGTTCATGAAAATTTCAAAACCGATGTTTTTGATCTGGCTTAATCTGAACTCATGCATGACCAATCTATAATTAATGACCAAATCCAAAATAAATCTGACTTGATTGATCCAATTGGCATGTCTAACATATATTTATTAGGCGTGGTTTCACCAGTCATCCATAGTTATACTATGTAATTTGTTTTATGACACATCATTCATTTATGCATTTAGTTTGTATAAATCACAATAGGCACACTTGGTAGAATTAGTTTTATGACTTACATGATCCTAAACCCTAGACAGTGGAGCTCAAAGTTAGAATGTGCTGCACTGGTTGTGAAAGAATCGTCAAGGATGCCATTTTGAAGCTTAGAGGTATGTACATTTATGTTGTACATTGTTACAAATAGTACTAAAATTTAACCATCGAGGGGTTGGTATAATGAAACAAGACAAAATCTTAAATCTGACAGATGTATGTACTTAAAATTTGTATATTTTATAGGAGTGGATTCGGTGGAGGTGGATCTGGAGATGGAGAAGGTGACGGTTGTAGGATATGTGGAGCGGAACAAGGTGTTAAAAACGGTGAGGAGGGCGGGAAAGAGGGCCGAGTTTTGGCCCTACCCGAACCCACAACTCTACTTCACCTCCACCAAAGATTACTTCAGGGATCTCACAAACGAGTACAAAGAGAGCTATAACTATTACCGCCATGGCTACAACCTCTCCGATAAGTACGGGAATATTCCCATCACTGCTCGAGGGGATGACAAAGTTAGCAACATGTTCAACGATGACAACGTTAATGCTTGCAGTGTTATGTAATGAATACCAATATTGTGTATGTCGTCGTTGTACTTATAAATGTGCCTTTCGACTTAAATATGTATGTCGTGGTAATCATTGACAACTAGCTAGTTCCTACGTAACGTTGTATCCATGTATGTATAATGTATAATATAAAGTTATGACTCTTTAGCTTAAAATAAATTAAGAGCCAACAGTCAAGACTTATTAACTTGGCTAACATATAATGTTCTTTTGACCTTGACACCATTAGGATAAACTAGGGCAAAGTTACCAAATTGGTATAAAAGAAGGGTCATAAGTACGGGTGTTCATCCGGTCCGGACCGGATTTTTCCAAAATTCTGGACCGGAGACCGGACCGGACCGGACTTATTCGGTCCGGTCCTGGACCGGTTTAGACCAGATTTTATTTTAAAAAAAATATTTAAATTCTTATTTAAAATCTATAAAAAAATATCTAAAAAAAATATCTAAAAAACATATATATTCCTAACTTATTAAATTAAAAAAAATACATATAAATCTCCAAAAAAAACATATAAATTAAAAAAAAAAAAAAAATCCGGTCCACCGGTCCGGACCGGTTTTTTTCCGGGTTTGGACCGGACCGGGACCGGATTAAGGAAATTATCTAGACCGGAGACCAGACCGTATTTTCGCCGGTCCGGTCCGGTCATTTCCGGTCCGGTCCGGTTTTCCGGTCCAGATTTGAACAGCCCTAGTCATAAGTGACAAATGACACTAGTATAAAAACTGACGTAGACCTCACTTCTTTCGCCTCGCTTTTATTGGTTCGTAGACTTCTGGTCATTGGTTGTGCAATTCAGAAGATTATTTGCAGTTGTATCCTGGGATTCGGATCGCTACGGAACCGTCACAATACGGGGCGATTTCAGAATTAAGGAAAGAGATCCAGTCTCGACCCTGCGCTAGAACTCTCTCGAACATCGTTCGATAGTTGTATTAATTTTTTGTCACATTTTTATGCAGTTTATAATCTCTGTATGGTTCTTCAATTTATAGGTCCTTGATAAGCACTACTTTGTAGGGCTTAACTAAGAGTCATTAGAGGATTTATTGGTGCCATTCGGGTAGATTTAGACACATTCATGTGCATGGTGTTTGGGGGCGAAGTTGGTGTTTTTGGAGGTGTTTGAGCGGTTTTGGAGATCATATGAGACACTGAGGAGGAAGCCACCAGTAGTAGACGCCAAGGGAGTGCAATGAAGAGTAGAAGAACGGTAGGCTGAATTCAATTGGTTCGTTCTCTCTACTCAGATGTCCAAATGGAGTGATTCCAATTCGAGGAGTTAGATCTTAAAGTCTACTGTAAGTCCTCAAAATATGAGCGCAATCCGAGTTGGGAATCAAACGTTATGGCGTTTCTACAGAAGTGTCGCAGGAGTTGAACCGAAGAACAGCGACGGCGCCCGCCGTGCACATTGCGGCGCCCGCCGCCAATTTCCCTCCAGCGACCACGGCTACGACATAGGAACGGCGCCCGCCGTTTAATCCCGGCGCCCGCCGCCTCACTTGCAGCGCCCGCCGCCGCTGTTGGAAGCACCGCCGAGCCGTTTCCTTATTTGTTTATTCTGCATTATTTTATTACGTTTTTATTATTTCGTTTTAGGTTAACTTAGACTTTATTTCCTTTAGTATTTAAGGGTAGAGAGAGGCTTGATTATCCTATCATATCATCGTCATCTCTCGAACCCTAATTTCCCTTTCTACGTACCTTACTATGAAGAACTAAGCCTCTCTGGCTTAGTCAGACGCTGAAGCTTTCGTTTTGATTCAGTTGTGAGATTCTCGTTCTTAATCTATTGTATGGTTTTTATCTATTATCTTGCTTGATTGCTTATGATTGATATTGATACTCTCTATCTTGGACGCAACTAGGGTTTGTCATTATTGATCTATTGCTAGATTTAGATTGTTACTGGTTGAGCATATCTATTTCAGAGTAGCAACTGCATCGTACTAGTAACTGGTTGTGCTAGTCTTATGCAGAAGAGAACTGATTTACATTCTAGGATAAAAGCTGGTTGTTTTATGCTAGAATTGTATCCAACTATATTCCTATCCGTAAAGCTGCTGTTAAACTGAATCTTGATAGTTTCAGGGTTGTTTAATTAGTTAGTGCTAATAGTATCTGGTTGTGCTATTAGTTATATCTGAAAAGGAATTGGAATTTCCATTGCATGAGATTTTGAATGAGTATCTAGGATCAACTTGTCATATGAATAGTGGATGTTGTTTGACTAAGTGCTTTTCCCATCACTGAATTCATCAACTTTTAGTTTGTTTACTTTTGCATGCTTAGATTCATTAAAACATACAACCCCCCCCCCCCCTTTGGTTAATTTGGATTGACATACCAATTGCATATTTAGATAGAATTTGCCTCCTTGTGGATTCGACCTTTACTTACCTAGGACTACGGTTTAGGGTTTGTTTGGATATTTTGCATAGTAGGAATTAGAACGACAAATTCCTGTTATCAAATTGGCGCTGTTGCCGGGGAGGCAATACTCTTTTTTTTTGTGTGTGATTTATGTGCCAATCTTGGTGTGAACCTATCTTATGGTTCACACCCGTGTTACTAATAATCTACCTCTAGTTTTTGATCCAGAAATCGAGAGACCTTTTCTTCAAGCTCGCAGGGCTGCGAATTTGCTACTTCAGGAAACTGATACAATGGCAGCCCGTGTTACTCTGGAATCTTTGACAGCTCCTAACTTGGAGCAACCAACTCGTGCTGTGCAATTCCCTGCCCTGGGTGATGGGGTTAAATTTGAGCTCAAGACAGGAGTAGTCCATTTACTCCCGAAATTCAGTGGAACCCCTATTCAGCACCTGGATGAGTTCCTTGAGGTCTGCACCAGTATGAGGCCATCTGAGATTACTGAAGATCAGATGAGGTTGAGAGTCTTTTCCTTTTCTCTGAAGGATTCTGCTAAAGACTGGTATCATTCTTTACCACTAGGGAGCATCACTACTTGGGTGAATTTGAAGAAGGTGTTTCTTGATAAATACTTTCCGGCAATCAAGTCCAATCAGCTCAAGAAGAAGATCTGCAACGTGGAGCAACTGTCTAATGAGTCTCTCTATGATTATTATGAGCGCTTCAAGAAACTGGTGAAGAGTTGTCCCTACCATGGTTACGAAAAACATGATCTAATTCTCTATTTACATGGAGGACTCTGTGAAGATGATCGTCGGATGGTGAATTCCTCATGTGGTGGGAATATTCTGAAGAGGACTTACGAAGAAGCTCTAGAGATATTTGCTACTCTGGCTGATGACTCTAGACAGTACAGTGGGAGAGGTTCCCAAAGCTTGGTAGTTGCTAGTTCTCAGTCAAAGATTGATCAGGCTGACTTTGATGTGATGAGAGAGGAGGTGAGACGTCTGAAGCTGAAAGGTACATCTCAACAAGCTAAGGCCTGTGAGATTTGTCATGACGATTTGCATCCTATTGATTCATGTCCTACTCTACAAGAGGAAGTGAACCATGTAGGAAGATATCAGTAGAGGCCCAGGCATGACCCTTATTCTAGTACATACAATCCTGGTTGGAGGGATCATCCCAACTTCAGATGGAGAGACCCAGAACAAAACCAACAACAGGGTAACCCTCCACAACCTAGGCAACCATATGTGCCAAGGCCGCAAGGGCAGAGCTCGAACCCGTCTCCTTCTATGGATGATATGATGAAGATGCTGATGCAGAGCAACGTCAATCTCAACGAGAATGTTGCTAAGTTGACCAAGAGCCAATTGCAGTTCCAAGAAACTACGCAAGCTAGCATTCAGAACCTGGAAAGGCAATTTGGCCAGATTTCTCAAGTGGTGAATAAACTTGACGCAAGGGATTCTGGTAAACCTCCATCCCAAACGGAGGTGAACCCGAACATTCGGAATGTCAGTGCTGTAACTTTGAGAAGTGGGAAAAATCTTGAAGAGAGTGATTCTGAGGTCAACAAGGAAGAAACCTCGGATCTGGATCAGAACAGCGACGGCGACCGCCGTGAAGACTGCGGCGCCCGCCGTGAAGGTGATTCTGCTCTCGACTTTTCTGATGAAAATTGCGGCGACCGCCGCAATTCTTGCGGCGCCCGCCGTGACGGTGAGCAAAATCTTGAACTTTCTGATGATGTTCACGGCGCCCGCCGCACTTCTTACGGCGACCGCCGCACACCTGTAGTCGATACCGAGGCTGAGAAGGAGTATGAACCTCCGATTTTTCCTGATTGGAAGCCTGTTGCACCATTTCCGTCTGCTTTGAAGCGTACCAAGCCACTTGCGCAGGACAAGGACATGTTTGAGATGTTCAGAAACATGGAGGTCAACATCCCTCTCATAAATTTGATCAAGTCTGTCCCTCGTTATGCCAAGTTCTTGAAGCAGATGTGCACCACAAAGAGGAATCAAGATAGGAACAGCAAGAAGAAGGTAAAGGTAAGAGAACATGTTTCTGCTGTGTTTCAGAAGCGCTTACCCAAGAAGTGTGGCGACCCAGGTATGTTCACCATCCCTATCACTATTGGAGGTACCAAGTTCAATAAAGCTATGTTAGATTTGGGTGCTTCCATAAATGTTCTACCTTCATCTCTTTGTGAATCCTTACGATTAGAACCCATGCATGCCACTAATATTGTCATTCAGTTAGCTGATAGATCTAGTGTGCGTCCTATAGGGATTGTGGAGGATGTTTTGATTGGGGTTGGTGATCTTACTTTTCATGCTGATTTTTATGTGCTTAAGATGGAACACGATATGCATGCAGCCCCTATTCTGTTAGGGAGACCTTTCCTGAAAACTGCCAATACTAAGATTAATGTGAGTACTGGTTCTTTAACCATGGAATTTGATGGCCAAACTATGAACTACAATATCTATGAAGCCATGAAATATCCTTCTGATGGTCATTCTTTGTGTGCTATTGATGTACTTGAGCCTGCGGTGCAAGATGTTTCTGATGATGAGCACCTAGATGACATACAATCTAGTGTTGATTCTAGCTTGGTTTCTGCTTCATTTACTAACTCGCAGGAAGTCATCACTGAGTTGGCCGCTGACTATAAGCCTCCTCTGGAGATACCAGGCAAATCGCCTTTACTGCTAACTCCGAGCGAGAAGCTCGTTCCCTCTTTGGTGCAGGTCCCTGAAGTTGAGGTTAAACACCCCCCTGATCGATCTAAGTATGGGGGAGATGCGACTAAGAAGGTCAAGATGGAGGATCCGCTGAAGAAGAAGAATGGTCTAAGGTTCAAACATTTCCATAATTGGTTCAGGAAGGAGGTATGGATTGAGAAGGTTCCTAAAGAGCCTGATGATATGGATTGAGGTTATTCGAGTAGTATGTCGAGCCACGACATTAACTAAGGCGCTGATCGGGAGGCAATCCGATGTTAGGTAGTTTATTTTCTTTCCCTTAGTCATTTTCTTTTGTTTTTCCTTTTAGTTTTTTTTTTCCTTTCTGTGTCGAACTAACCTGTAGGAAGCGGTTCCAAGTGAAGAAGGAGTTCACGGCGCCCGCCGTTTTCACCTCCTCCGACACTTCGCTTGCGGCAAATGACGGCGACCGCCGTTTAATTACGGCGATCGCCGCCATTTTCAGGTTCATTTTCTTTCGTTTTTTTTTTTAAAAAATACCCCGAAAAAACCTTAAACGGGGAGCAAAAAAAAAAAAAAAAAAAGAATTACCGGGCTGTCCAGATTTCCCACGAGAGGTGCGCATCATGTTGCTAACGGAGGAACACATTCACCCTACATTCATTTGGCAACGATGGTGGCCCTGCAGTCGACAGTTGGAGAGGAGATACACCAGGGCCCAACCACGATGACATCTGGGCCCATTTTTTAAGGCCATGCAACCCCATTCCCTTGATTGACCACTACTCACCACAGTGGTTCCTTTTGGTTGCATGGTACATGTTGATGGAGTTGAAGGCCGTGTAGCCCTGATTTCCTACATAACCACCACACCCTACAGTGGTTTCTTTTGGTTGCACGGTAGATGATGATTATGAAGTTGATGAAGACACCCACCCAACACTGGAGACCTGTGCATACATTGTGTATACCGCCAGTAATAACGGAAGTGTCCAAGCAGCTTGGCGACGTTTGTGAGTTATTTTTTGCTTTTCCATGTGCTTCTATTTTTTGTCTTTCATTACATTGAGGACAATGCAATGTTTAAGCATGGGGGAGAGTTCTATTCTTGCTACGTCGTTGAGGAGAAAAATGAATAAAGAGAAAAAGCCAAAAATTTGAAAAAAAAGGCTATCATTGAAATCCTGGGATAGGTCGAAAACCCGAAAGGGATAGGTCGAAAACCCGAAAGGGCAGCCTAGGTAATAAGCAGGTGGCTTGGACCAGCATTAGGCTGGGGTAATATGTGGTCAAGAGTGACGTGAGCTTATGTGAGCACATCTATTGGAAAATGAAATGAGTGGCTTGGTGAAAACCCGAAAGGGCACCTTGGTAAAATGAGCGAAAAGAAGAAGAGTGATTTTAGGATTTCTCACTATTCTTGGCGAGGCGTCATAAGAAGAGGAGTCAAAGAAGGATTGTCGGGTAGGTCACTCTGGGAGACATAAGGAGCAATAGATGGAGGCTAGGATTAGAGGTTACTCACACTATTGGATGTCCGGGTTTAGCTTGGGGGAAGTACTCTGCTTGCCCCTTAAGTCATGTTGAGTTGTTGATGTGTTGTAAATGAGATTGGTGCCAGGAGCTTGACATGGGTTAGGTGACTCTTAGTTGGAGGATATGCTTCCTGAGACCTTGGATGCTGAATTGGAGGAGTAGACTCTCTATTAGTTTACTCGTGGACGAGCAAAAGTCTAAGCATGGGGGAGTTTGATAAGCACTACTTTGTAGGGCTTAACTAAGAGTCATTAGAGGATTTATTGGTGCCATTCGGGTAGATTTAAACACATTCATGTGCATGGTGTTTGGGGGCGAAGTTGGTGTTTTTGGAGGTGTTTGAGCAGTTTTGGAGATCATATGAGACACTGAGGAGGAAGCCACCAGTAGTAGACGCCAAGGGAGTGCAATGAAGAGTAGAAGAACGGTAGGCTGAATTCAATTAGTTCGTTCTATCTACTCAGATGTCCAAATGGAGTGATTCCAATTGGAGTAGTTATATCTTTAAGTCTACTACAAGTCCTAAAAATATGAGCGCAATCCGAGTTGGGAATCAAAAGTTATGGCGTTTATACGGAAGTGTCGCAGGAGTTGAACCGAAGAACAGCGACGGCGCCCGCCGTGCACATTGCGGCGCCCGCCGCCAATTTCCCTCCAGCGACCACGGCTATGAAATAGGAACGGCGCCCGCCGCATTTCCGGCGCCCGCCGCCTCACTTGCAGCGCCTGTCGCCGCTGTTGGAAGCACCGCCGAGCCGTTTCCTTATTTGTTTATTCTGCATTATTTTATTACGTTTTTATTATTTCGTTTTAGGTTAACTTAGACTTTATTTCCTTTAGTATTTAAGGGTAGAGAGAGGCTTGATTATCCTATCATATCATCGTCATCTCTCGAACCCTAATTTCCCTTTCTACGTACCTTACTATGAAGAACTAAGCCTCCCTGGCTTAGTCAGACGCTGAAGCTTTCGTTTTGATTCAGTTGTGAGATTCTCGTTCTTAATCTACTACATGGTTTTATCTATTCTCTTGCTTGATGGCTTATGATTGATATTGATAATCTCTATCTTGGACGCAACTAGGGTTTGTCGTTATTGATCTATTGCTAGATTTAGATTGTTACTGGTTGAGCATATCTATTTCAGAGTAGCAACTGCATCGTACTAGTAACTGGTTGTGCTAGTCTTATGCAGAAGAGAACTGATTTACATTCTAGGATAAAAGCTGGTTGTTTTATGCTAGAATTGTATCCAACTATATTCCTATCCGTAAAACTGCTGTTAAACTGAATCTTGATAGTTTCAGGGTTGTTTAATTAGTTAGTGCTAATAGTATCTGGTTGTGCTATTAGTTATATCTGAAAAGGAATTGGAATTTCCATTGCATGAGATTTTGAATGAGTATCTAGGATCAACTTGTCATACGAATAGTGGATGTTGTTTGACTAAGTGCTTTTCCCATCACTGATTTCACAACTATTTCGCTTGTTTACTTTTGCATGCTTAGATTACTTAAACTCACAAAACCCCCCTTTGGTTACTTTGGATTGACTTATAAATTGCATACATAGACAGAATTCGCCTCCCTGTGGATTCGACCTTTACTTACCTAGGACTACGGTTTAGGGTTTGTTTGGATATTTTGCATAGTAGGAATTAGAATGACAAATTCCTGTTATCAGTCCTACATAGAGTAAGGCGGTGAAGCAGAGATCAATTCTCCTCACCTTGGGTTCTGATGAATTACCCTTGACTGTGTCTCATATTTCTGTTAATCGATCCACTTGAAGATATTGTGGTATTCCTCTTTGATCCTTTTCTCCCTTGTGATTCATTTACTGTGAGAAAATCTGCATTGGGTTTTGTGTAATTTCTCTTTAAATCCACCTTGAACCTTTAAATCATACTCTATTCTTGATCAAAATTGTGGAGTTTGAAAGGTTAAGAGACTAGCTCTCTCGACCTCATTTTCGACTATCTGGTGTTTGTTTTTTGATGTTAAATCATCATTCTCTATGGAGATTCAGCACCGTCATGGATCTCAAGAGTTCGGTTTCTCAAATTCTCTTTAATCTTGCAATTGAATTTGATTTTTAATTTCCTACTACAGTTGCTAGATTCATTGGGCATACTGATGTTATGACATCTAATTGTAACATTCTCCTGTTCATTTCTCTGTATGTAGTTTACCCTTGTAAACGTGATTTTCATACGGTCTTTCTCCTTGATCTTAAACATCTTGCTGGAGCCGGTAACGAACATACTGCTGAGTCGACACCCCAAATTCATTTGGGAGTAGTCTGCCAGCAGTGAGATTGCTAGCAGGGAATCTGCCAGCAGTAAACCTGCCAGCGGCGAATCTGCAAGCCGCAAGGGTCGAAACTGATGCTCATCAGATTGTCCACCCGACTGCTGGAGCCGGTGACGAACATACTGCTTATCAAACTGGCATCAAGCCTGCATTTACAACTGGTGTTGTAAATACAGGCTTGATGCCAGAAAAGTTTGATGGAACTGGCTTCAAGACATGGCAGCAGAAGATGTTCTTCTTCCTGACCACACTGAAGCTCGAGAAATATCTGAATGAGGATAAGCATGTGCTTTCGCCTCACAATACAGATCTAAACCTCCTAGTCAGCATTGAGGCCTGGACTCATGGAGATTTTCTGTGCAAAGGTTGGGTTTAAAGCCGCCTGATAGATCCACTGTACAATGTGTATAGCAAGATCAAGACCTCCAAGGAACTCTGGATTGCCTTGGAGAGGAAGTACAAGTCTGAGGATGCAGGCTCCAAGAAGTTCGCAGTAGCGAAGTTTCTGGACTTCAAAATGGTGGACTCTAAGCCCATCATGGAGCAAGTCGAAGAGCTGCAGCTTCTTACGCATGAGATCATCGCTAAAGGAATGTCAATCTGTGAGACGTTCCAGGTGGTTGCGTTCATTGAGAAACTCCCTCCAGGCTGGAAGGATTTCAAGAGCTACCTCAAGCACAAGCGAAAGGCGATGACCGTCGAGGACTTGATTGTCAGGCTGTGGATTGAGTCAACCAACCGCAAAGCAGATGGGGTTCAGCCTGTTGAACAAAAGGCTAACTTGGCTGAGCACAAGGACAAAGGGAAGAAACGGAAGTTTTAACCCCAAAGCTCCAACAACTTCAAGAAGCAACCAGCTAAGAAGTTCAGTGGGAAATGCCACAAGTGTGGTAAAATGGGTCACAAGGCTGACGAATGTCGAAGCAAGGCTGATCCGCGCAAGGACAAGGGGAAATCCCAAGTCAACATGACTGAAGGCAGGCTCTCGGATGCAGATTTGTGTGCTGTTGTGTCTGAAGTCAACATGGTTGGAAGCAACCCAAAAATACGATGGTACGATACAGGTGCTACCAGACATATATGTTCTGATAGGGGATGTTCACCACTTATCAGCAGAGCAAGAGCGACGAGCATCTATTTATGGGGAACTCATCCACATCCAAGGTAGAAGGTCATGGCAAAGTAGTGTTGAAGCTGACTTCCGAGAAGGAGCTGACTCTCAACAATGTCATGCATGTGCCAGAAATAAGGAAGAATTTGATCTCCGACACTTTGCTGAGCAAGAATGGCTTCGCGGTGAAGTTCGTGTCTGACAAGCTAGTTCTCTCTAAGAATGAGGTTTATTTGGGAAAGGGATATGTAAAGGATGGACTGGTCAAATTGAATGTAATGACAGTCATCCCAAAATCTATTGTATCTGATGTTTCAATGAATAAGAATAATCATATTGCTTATGTTGTTGAGTCTTTTAATATTTGGCATGAACGATTAGGGCATGTGAATTACAAGTCTATACGAAGACTAACATGAACCTGATTCCAAAATGCAAATCAAGTAAAGACAAATGTGAAGTATGCGTACAGGCCAAACTCACAAAAATGTCATCCCCACATGTAGAGAGAACAACCGAACCTCTAGGTTTAATACATACAGATCTGTGTGATTTAAAATTTGTGCAAACTAGAGGCGGTAAAAAGTATTTCGTGACCTTTATCGATGATTGCACAAAATACTGTTATGTATACTTGCTAAAAAGCAAGGATGAAGCCTTGGAAAAATTCAAGGAATACAAGTTGGAAGTTGAAAACCAACTTAGCAAAACCATAAAAATTATCAGAAGTGATAGAAGAGGCGAGTATGATGAACCTTTCAATGCATTCTGTAGAGAACACGGGATTATTCATCAAACAACTGCTCCCTACTCACCAGAATCTAACGGAGTTGCGGAACAAAAAAATTGAACTTTAAAAGAGATGATGAATGCAATGTTGCAGGAATCTGGGTTACCCCAGAACATGTGGGGGGAAGCGTTGCTTACCACCAATTATATCCTTAACAAGATACCGCATAAGGTTACTGACAAAACGCCATACGAACTTTGAAAAGGTAACGTACCATCGTACAAATACCTCAAAGTGTGGGGGTGCCTAGCAAAAGTGGCAGTACCACCTCCTAAAAAGGTCACAATCGGACCTAAGACCGTTGATTGTATTTTCATAGGATATGCACACAACAGTAGTGCTTATCGGTTTCTGGTATATAAATCTGACATACCAGACATACATGCAAATACAATAATGGAATCAAGGAATGCGTCCTTTTTTGAACATGTGTTTTCGTGCAAGGATAAAGAACATCCGAAACCAACTCGTGAACAAAGAGAAGCAGGCACTTCTGTAAATGAAACAGAAGAAGAAAAAGACGAACCTAGACGAAGCAAAAGAGCTCGAAAGGAGAAATCCTTTGGGCATGAGTTCATAACGGCCTTTCTTTTAGAGAATGAGCCTAGAACATTCAAAGAAGCCATGTCTACACCTGATGCACCTTCATGGAAGGAAGCAGTCAAAAGCGAAATAGACTCCATTATGCAAAATCATACATGGGAGTTAGTCGATTTTCCATAAGGGTGTAAAGCACTTGGGTGCAAATGGATTTTCAAAACAAAATTGAAAACCGATGGCTCAATAGAGAAGCACAAGGCTAGGCTTATGGTGCAAGGATTCCGACAAAAAGAGGGCTTGGATTTCTTTGACACTTATTCTCTGGTTACGAGAATAACTCCAATAAGAATGCTAATAGCAATAACAGCATTACGAAACCTCGAAATCCATCAAATGGATGTGAAAACTGCCTTTCTAAACGGAGAATTAGAAGAGGAGATATATATAAAACAACCTGAGGGTTATGTTGTCCTTGGACAGGAACACAAGGTGTGCAGACTTGTCAAGTCTCTATATAGACTCAAACAAGCTCCAAAACAGTGGCATGAAAAATTTGACAATGTAATGATGTCAAATGGCTTCAGCATCAATGAATGTGACAAATACATCTACTTCAAAAACACTCCAAATGGATATATTTTGATGTGTTTGTACGTAGATGACATGCTTATTATTGGAAGCAATAAAGACATGATCAATCGAACTAAGAACATGCTTAGTGGGAAGTTTGACATGAAAGACTTGGGATTAGCAGATGTCATACTAGGGATCAAAATCACTAGACATTCTGAAGGAATTATCCTGTCTCAAGCTCACTATGCTAAAAAAGTACTTGAGAGATTCAAGAACTACTCAAGTGGGACTGCAAAGAGTCTCGTGGACCATCATCTCCACTTGACTAAGAACTCGGGGATGCAGTGTCACAATTGGAGTATGGATGTGTGATTGGAAGTCTGGTGTACTTGACCAATTGCACAAGACCTGACTTGGCGCACTCAGTAAATGTACTAAGTCGCTACACAAGTAATCCAGGACACAAACACTGGAAAGGAATAACTAGAGTATTGAACTACTTGCGATATACTCAAAGTTATGGGCTGCACTATGGCAAATACCTAGTAGTTTTGGAAGGATATAGTGATGCAAACTGGATATCAGATTCTAGAAACTCAAAATCAACAAGTGGATATGTATTTACACTTGGTGGTGCAGCAGTATCATGGAAATCTTCCAAACAAACATTGTTGGCCAGATCCACTATGGAGTCTGAGTTCATTGCTTTAGACAAAGCAATAGAGGAAGCTGAATGGATTCAGAATTTTTTGGAAGATATCCCGATGTGGGATAAACCAGTGCCAGCATTATGTGTACACTGTGATATTCAATCGGCTATTGCACGGGCACTGAGTCGTTTGTACAATGGTAAATCACATCATATAAGAAGACGACACAAAACCATTAGACAACTACTCTCGAATGGTGTAATCTCAATAGATTATATCAAATCGGCTGACAACCTAGCGGATCCTTTTACTAAAGGTTTGTCATGAGATCAAGTTGTCAAATCATCAAGAGGAATGGGTTTAAAGCCTATGACCAAAGAGGATGCTTGATGGAAAACCCCACCTACATGACTGAAGATCCTAAGATGTAGGTTAAAAGGGAAAACTAAATCAAGCTGAATCCAGATGAGCACTAGGAGACTTAGTTCTCCTCCCAGTTCCTAGGATGATGAACAATGCTACCTATACGAGTTGAGGTTAAGCTTGGCTTTTAATGATTCCATAGCTTTGAAATAAAAGTGGGGTATGACAAGATACTCTTTATGGTCAATCACCTTATGAGTGTAAAATGGGGCCGTTTCTAGGAGAATGAAGAGAGGCTACATTCTCCAAGTTCACTCATGAATAACCAGGGATGTTCAAGGCCAAAATGAACACAATAAGAGAACCTAGTTCTGTGAGAAGATGAAACTGTGTAATAGTTGTTGTTTCGGTTTACATCAAAGCCCGGGTGGTTCAAGACATCATGTTCACTACCTGGTCGAGTAAATCCGATAGTTACTCACTATGGGTGGTTCAAGGCTGAAAAACGCTACCAGCCCAGATGCAGTGATTTTTCGATTGTACTCTAAAAAGTCTTTCTGTCTTTTAACATATGTTTAGAATCATTTCTATTCATGTGGGGGATTGTTGGAACTCATTTTTAAATGTGGCACCAATAACTTTTTCGGGCACAATTTCGGTGGGCTCCGGCCAATGACAACACCGGAAAATGGAAGCATTGGCTTCATCTACGCAAGCACATTCTCGTAATGTACTCATACGATAAAAATGAATTCTGTTTGAATGAGAAATGGAGGCCCAAAGTTGGTTGCATGTAATGCATAACTTGGGAAAATGTTGGGGTAAAAGTTTGTCCCACATTGGAAGTTTGGAGAAAAACTCACTAGTATATATACTAGGAAATTGGATCCAAGGTTGTGGCCTTGGGTCACCACCCATGTGTAATGGAGAGAGGACATGAGTTGAGCCTGAGCGTGGGCTTGGGCCGGGCCGGGTTGGGTTGGGTTGGATCGGATTGGGTCTTGGGCCCAATACGTAGCTTGAGCTGGCCAGCCAACGCTATCATTGGTTGTGCAATTCAGAAGATTATTTGTAGTTGTATCCTGGGATTCGGATCGCTACGGAACCGTCACAATACGGGGTGATTTCAGAATTAAGGAAAGAGATCCAGTCTCGACTCTGCGCCAGAACTCTCTCGATCATCGTTCGGTAGTTGTATTAATTTTTCATCACATTTTTATGCAGTTTATAATCTCTGTATGGTTCTTCAATTTATAGGTCCTACATAGAGTAAGGCGGTGAAGCAGAGATCAATTCTCCTCACCTTGGGTTCTGATGAATTACCCTTGACTGTGTCTCATATTACTGTGAGAAAATCTGCATTGGGTTTTGTGTAATTTCTCTTTAAATCCACCTTGAACCTTTAAATCTTACTCTATTCTTGATCAAAATTGTGGAGTTTGAAAGGTTAAGAGACTAGCTCTCTCGACCTCATTTTCGACTATCTGGTGTTTTTTTTTATGTTAAATCATCATTCTCTATGGAGATTCAACACCGTCATGGATCTCAAGAGTTCAGTTTCTCAAATTCTCTTTAATCTTGCAATTGGATTTGATTCTTAATTTCCTACTGCAGTTGCTAGATTCATTGGGCATACTGATGTTATGACATCTAATTGTATCATTCTCCTGTTCATTTCTCTGTATGTAGTTTACCCTTGTAAACGTGATTTTCATATGGCCTTTCTCTCCTTGATCTTAAACATCTTTTCCATATGTTTGCTTAGCCATTACTTTTAGAAGTTTTGTTGATCCTTATTCACTACAAGTCAAAGTCATATCCTTTCTTTCTGCCCACGCCCTCTCCAAATGGTAGCTACTATCTGGGTCGATTATGAGCTACCTCTCATACATAGAATACCCAGTAGCCTTGCTTGTTATGTTGTCTTCATTATTATTTCCTCCCTACTGGAGCAGGGAATTTCTTCTATAATGCAAGACTAAAAAATGCTGCTATTCATGCTCATTTATGCTTGATACTTATTTTTTATATGTCTGTGACATCCCTGTCTGAGTAGAGACAATCTTTTGCTTAAGTTATGAAGTTCTTCATTGTGGATTGAAGGATCTTTGATTCACAATCTTTTGTTTAGTTGTTGACTGCAGAGTTGAGTTTTTCTTCTTGGCTGGAAATGCCATTCAGGGATTTTTCACTCTAAAATTTTAATGTTAGGAATAAGAGGAATCTTGCAGTATAAAATGCGAATTAGTCAGTAGCATACTTCAGCCTGATAGCAAATCCCCGGCATGTACTATTATTTCAGTGCATCAAGTTTCTCCGAGGCCTAAGTGAATTAACCATATAAAATCATTATGCTAAGAAGCCTAACTAGTTTCTGGGTATCAACACATCCGAGTCCAACTGCCTTATCTGCAGAATAGACAAAATGATCAAGCCTAAGAAACAAACTTAAAACGCTATTGTAACCTTGAGGTCAACCAGCAAGAAGAACAGGGAAACTTTGGGAAAATGGTGGTCAACTTGTCAAGTTTGTAATAACCCCTAAAAGTCCCAACTTTTGTTTTGTAAGCAAGACGTGTTAGGCTTATTCTGTAAACTCTGTAAGGACCATTTGAGCGTGATGGCATACGTTTAATAAGACATATCGGGTCTTAAATTATTTAAAGAGTGCTATGGAGTGCTAAAATCAAAGGTTTAGCAAAGACCGCGATCAAGACCCGCGAGCAAAGTCGGGGAACCGCGAGCACGGCAGTTCCGCGACCGCGGTTTTGAATCCGCGGGCGCGGTTTTGCCTGGGCAAACCACGATCGCGGTTCTGAAACCGCGACCGCGGAAAACTCTGATCGTCGTCTTCCTCTGCTTCTAGAAAGCCGATGATTGGTATTTCTCCCTTGTGGCCAATCGGCGGGAGCTGGAGCGTTTGGCTTTCCCTTGGTGTGGAGTTGAGCTCCAATCCTAGCCTATAAAAGGGGCTCGAATTTGGCTTCTTCTCCATCATTCACAGCTCTCTCTTCCTCTCATATAAAGCTTGGTTTGTCGCCGGAGTCGTCATCGCCGGAAACCGAAGTCGCCGCTGTTGGGAAGTCCGTGGAGTGGTGGTGGTGCTCATTGGTTCAGAAGCGAAGTACGAAGCCTCGTCGTCGTCGGTATGACCTCGAAAGTTTGATTAAGCTCGCGTCGGGATGGAGTTTCGCAACCGCGGCTCCACCCACCGCGACCGTGGCCGGGCAGAGACCCGCGGCCCCAGCTGGGCGCGAATCTGCGATCGCGGTTGTAAAACCGCAGGCGCGGTTTTGCCCAGCAAGTCCGCGATCGCGGTTGTAAAACCGCAGGCGCGGTTTTGCCCAGCAAGTCCGCGATCGCGGCTATGCCATCCGCGACCGCGACACTGGCCTCTTTTCTTCGTTTTGCTTTGTCTTTTCGTACCGTATCTAATTTAGGGTTTTGTCTTAAAACTCATCGTCGTCGTAGGAAACCGTGCTCAAGTGCAACTTTCCAGATCTCGGATAGGCCGAGTTCGGTCATACATTCAACTATCACTTGGGCTTATAATGAGTGATCAAAACATCAGGTTGAATTTGTTGAACTAAAATAGATAATGTTCCACATAGAAGTATGCAAGCAAGGAGTAGCATGTTGATTTTTCATTTTTCTAAAGTAAGACATGCAAAATCTCAATGAATTACAAAGTAGTTGCTAAACTATATATGACTCTACCTAAATTATGCAAGTAATTTGAACTTGTCATCGAGGGAACAAAATAGGACATTCATTAGTTGAGGGAGATTATATGCAGTTCCATTCGGAATTGTTCCAAAGGTTCTCTTATTAGTTCTCTGGTGAAGATGTCGGCGATTTGATTATTTTTCCTACAAAAGTACATGGACACCAATCCTTTCTCCACACAATCACATAACAAGTGATGTCTTATCTTGATATGCTTAGTTCTTGAGTATTGTAGATGATTCTTAGAAATATTGATAACACTTGTATTGTCACAAAGAATAGGAACAAAACCACGAAGAATACTATAGTCACTAAGTTGTTGCTTAAGCCATAGGAGTTGTGTGTAACAAGAGGAGGTAGCTATGTATTCTAATGTAGCTATGGATACATCAACATAAATTTGCTTCTTTGGCCCCCAAGAAACAAGACAAGGCCGAAGAAATTGAGCTATATATGCTTGATGTAGATGATTTGTCCACTTTGTTCCATACGAAGTTAATATCCGTGCCCCTACCAGATTGAAGTCACATCCCATGGGGAACCACATACATAGATCATCTACTCCCTTTAAGTAACTCAGAATCCTCTTCATTGCCTTGAGGTGTGTTTCCTTTGGATCTGCCTGAAATCTAGCACACAAACACACACTATACATAATATCCGGTCTACTAGCAGTGAGATAGAGTAACAAACTTATGACTCCTCGATAGAGCATCTGATCTAATCCAATCTCGTGTTCATCTTTACCTTTTGCCTATAGTGTTGTATAGAGAGATTGAAGTAGTGAAGGGCTTGGAGTCTGACATGGTAAACTTCTTGACGCATTCTCTAAGATACGTTTGTTGATGAACTCTAGTACCATATTCACCTTGGAAACCTTGATGTCCTAATAAGCACTTTAGTTCCCCCACCATGTTCATTTCGAATTCACTCTCCATTAGACATGTAAACTTCTTGACCAAGGCGTCATTGGTAGAGTCGAAGATGATATCATCAACATAGACTTGCACAGCCAGAGTGTGCTTTCTTTCCTTCAGACAATGCAATGCCTTGTCAAGGAAATATACGTTAGACAAGAGAAACTGTGATAGGCTATCATACCAGGCCCTGGGAGCCTACTTAAGACAATGCAATGCCTTGTCAAGGACATATACGTGATTCGGTTGGGTAGAATCTTTAACGCCAGAAGTTTGTTCCACGTAGAATTCCTCCTTGAGAACTCCATTTAAGAATGCAATCTTGACATCCATTTGTTGCAATTTAAAGCTGTGGTGAGCATAATAAGCAATTAACAGATGGATAGCTTCTAACCTTGCAACGAGAGTAATAGTCAATTTCTTCTTGTTGGTAATAGCCCTTGACAACCAATCTGGCTTTGTTCCTTGTACATGACCTTGATCATTGAGTTTGTTTCTGAAAACCAATTTGGTACTTATCACTGTTCTATTTTAAAGGCATGGAACAAGTCGCAAGATTTTGTTCCTATCAAACTGATGAAGTTCCTCATGTATCGCATTCACCCAATCAATATCTTTGAGTGGTTCACACACATTTTTAGGTTTTGACAAAGACGAAAATGCATTGAAAGCACAATAATTATGTAGGGAGGAGCGAGTGAGAGTTCCCTTCCTATGATCAATGACAATTAAATCCATTGGATGGGCACTCTTTTGCTGGTTATTTCTCATGTTCATCTTTGTGAGATCAAAGTCATTTGAAATGCTAACATCTGCAACATCGACAACTGGTGCATCTTCAACTTGACGGATCTCAGGACTTTGTTCCCCCTGAATGCCAACAACGCTATCGTTCCCCTAAACGTCACCAATACCTTCTACACCTTCTTCATTTTATGTTCTCTCACAATTAGGAGATGAGGGATCTTGAGACTCCTTAGAGCTAGAAGTTTCACCACTAGGACCCAAAGATGAATTTCCTTCATCTTCTACACTTCCTTGTGCACAAGTTTTAACGAGATTGAAAATGTCTTATCTGTAAGCACTATTTCCCTTTGTTCTTGCACAAGGTTACCAGCCATAACAGATTCATAAAAAATAAACTTTCCTCTACCCTATTCGTCCTTTTGTTGTACACCTTATAAGCTTTGCTTTGAAGAAGGTATCCAACAAATGTCCCTTTATTACTCCTTGGATCAAACTTTTCATTGTTGCGGGAAATAAACTTGGATACAAATTTCCCTAGATGAGAAATATTGGGCTTTCTTCCCATTAACAACTCGTAAGGTGTCTTGTTCAGCAGAGGACGAATCATTGCACTATTGAGAACATAGCATGATCCATTCAGGGCCTTAGCCCAAAAGTTTCTTGGTAGACCACTCGCCATCAACAGGGTATGAGTAATATCTTCCAAGCTTCTATTTTTCCGTTCTATCACAGCATTCTATTGTGGCATCCTGAGGGATAAGAAGTTGTGACTTATCCCATTGTTCCCTAATCAATCAGTACGAATGAAACCTAGTGATTTTCCTAACTTCTTTTCAACAAAATTTAGCCAAGTCACAAACTGTGGAAAGATCTCATCCTTGAATAACAAGAAAATAGTCCAAGAATATCTAGACAAGTCATCAACAATAACAAAGACATATTGGTTTCCGCCATATCTCTTTGTGCGCATAGACCCAAAAAAATCCACGTGGATTAATTCCAAGGGACGATAAGTACTTACCTCCTTCTTGGATGTGAAGGATGATCTCACATGCTTACCTTTTAAACACGCATCACAAACCTCATATTTTAGTATTTCCACCTTAGGTAGTCCAACTACCAGCTCTTGTCGATGAAGTTTAGGGAGCAATTGGAGGCTAGCATGTCCAAAACGTTTATGCCAATTAAAGATCAGAAGCATCTACAACCGACGACAAACATTGTTCCTCCTCATGGATAAAAGAGGGATCACTTTGTAGGAGTTCTTCTCACATATTCTCTTTAGTAGGATCTTCTATGTACTAACACTCTCAACTTGACAATCATCAATAGTAAAGACAATCTGATTCTTTCTATTCTGGCAAATTTATGCCACACTTAAAAGATCATACTTAAGGTTGTCGACAAGATTCACATTGTCAACTTCTATACTTTTGGAGAGACTTGCCTTACCTAAGTCATAAACTTCTCTCTTAATCTTGTTTTCAAACGTTAAGGAACCTTCAGTGTGCTAACGAAGTGCGATGAACCATCTTTTGTTTCCTGTCGTGTGACGTGAGCATGCACTATCTATGTACTAGGAACTATTCCTCACTTCATCCTAAATATAAGAGAATAGTTTTTACGAACCCAAATGGCTTAGGCTTATTGGGTTTAAGAGCAACATATTTGACTTTGACATTAGTCCTAGCATTATTCATTCGAGCAGTATGTGCCTTTTCCTTAGCTTGCCTTCTGAGGTAACAATATTGTTTGTAACCACTTTACCGTAATACTAACACACTCTATGATATTTCAGGTTCACGTACTTACTCTGACTTGGCCAGATGGGTTTGTTGACAATCCTCGATTGAAAGTCAATTTGTGTTAGTTTGGGATTCTATACTTGTTTTAGCCATATTGAGTAGGGGTGTTTAACCGGAAATTCCGGTCCGGTCCGATGGACCGGATTTTTTCAAAATGCTGGACTGGAGACCGGACCGGTTTAGACCGGTCCTTATTTAAAAAAATAAAAAATTAAACCCTGACCGGTTAAAATCCGGGTTTGGACCGGACCGGACCCGGATTAATGGGAAAACATTGATTGGAGACCGGACCGTAATTTCACCGGTCCGGTCTAGTCCGATTTTCCGGTCCGGGCCATTTTTGAACACCCCTAATATTGAGTAAGCGTTCTGCCCAGTGTACCAAGGTTTATTCCCATTTGCCAAATTGTTCCTTCCTCTTTTGGCAGAGTTATGCTCGTTACCTTTTGAGGAACTTTCATAACAATATTTGACAGAATGTTTTCCTTATGCAATAGAGGAACATTCTTCAATAAACTTGACAAAACTTTTATCATCATAGCCAATACTAGTACGTGGCACAAATTTCTTAGAATTTTTTTCTTTTTTCCTTCCAACCATAGATGAAACTAACTCATCAATCCAGACCTGTTAATTTTCTCTTCATTAGCTTTAAGTTCAAGTAAATCATTGGTCAACTTAGCATTACTCAACTTCAGTATGAGATAATCAGATTCTAAGGAATTGTCTGAACATTCTAGCGAACCTTTTTTCTCTTTCAAATCATGGCAAGCTTCACATTCCTTTAAGAAAGACGATGGTACATCCCTAGCTTGGTGACTTTTTCAGTCCAAACCTAGTTGTCATCAACTAAGTTAGAGATTTGTCATCCTTTTCTTTAAGTTGTTCAATAAGATCATTTTTTTCCTTCACCGAGTTTTTTTTAATAAGAGAAATCAGTTGATATTTTGACTTGGTTTTCAACTTAGCAAAGATATCAGAGTCATTTACCTCAAGTTTTGAAGAACAACCATTTTCCATGAGACAAATATAATTTTATTTGGTTTCACATTATTCAGCTGACCCATCTGATTCATCCTCACCAATTGTAGCAACCATTGCCTTCTTTTCTTCTCGAGTTGGAGGTTTACCAACCTTTTTCTTGAAGCAGTTCTTTGCAAAATGGCCTTTCCTCTGACAATGCTAGCACACAATGTGTTTCATGTCTTTGTTTCCATCCGAGGAACAACTGGACCTTTGTTATGAGACTAGATCTTTTTTCATTTTCATTGTGATAAGAGCAACATCTTCATCATCATCTTCTGCTTCATTATCATCTTGAGCACGATCGAAGGCCTTTTCAACCATTAGAGAAATGGTGTGCTCCGTTTCTATAGCTCATCGATCTATCTTACGTTGTTGAACACTAGCATTACTTTGAAGACATGAAACTAGTTCTTCCAGAGTCAGGGACTTGATATCGCTTTAAGCTTGAAGCGCAAGAGCAATTGCTTCCCATTTTGAGTTCATTCCTGGCATGATGAGTTACCTTCCAGTTAGTGACCTTTTCTCCAAGGAACATAAGTTGACTAACTAATCCTTGAAAACAATAGTGAAAATCTTCAAGAGGTTCATTCTTTCTTTGAGATGTGGTCTCATAGTCTTTTAGATGAGCAATAATTATATTTCTTTTAACATCTTTGTTTCCCTCGTTGAGATATTTTAGAGCATCCCATATTTCTTTAGCAATCTTATAGAAGAGTACTTTCTTCAGGTCAACAAGTTGAAGTGCCATGTGCAAGATCTTCTTAGTCATGCTATTCTTCTCCAGCTTTTTGTAATCAACATCATCATAATCAGCCATTTTTTAGGCTTAGTTGCATCCACCTTTTCAGGGATTGGCTCGGGACCTTGTTTAATCATCTTCTAGATTTGACCATCAAGGGAACAAAAACGAGATTTCATTTGTTCCATCCACCATTCATATTCTTCACGCTTCAATACAGGTGGCTTTCAGAACGAATCGTTGATAGTCGTGCTTGAAGACATATTTCATGCAAACTTAATGAACATAACTAGAGACAAGGATTTGATACCAATTGTTGGATCGTTGGTATTACATCTGGAGGAACAAATACTTTTTTCCCACAAAATATGCAGTGAAATAAACATAAGATAGAAAACACTACTGACACACGACTTATAGTGGAAAACACCAAATAGCCAACTAGGTAAATATAGAAAAACCACTATATTTTATTTTTTACTAGAGATGATTAGAAGAGGTCTACTTATCTTATTGATTTCTTGTTCGTGTACAAGCGTAGCTCGGACGCAAACCCTAGACTTCACACCTAGTCTTGAATCACTTCGAACATATGAGCTCAACTGCAAAGACTTCTTCTCGCAACTTGCTCCGATGCTTGGGCTCAACGTCATTTCCTTCTAAAATGGAAATATCATCCATTTAAAGTCATCTCCTAAAACCCTAGCACGAAATGAAATCTTATTCTTCCTTTCCTAACAAGTGAAAGATATCCCTTATCCTAAGAGATCTATCTTATACAATCGACCATATCAAGGCAATTCTATCCTAAAATATAATCAAAAGATAATACAAAATCATTTCTCTCTCCGCTTTTAACCAAATCCGCCAAGATCACGATCTTTATCTTTTTCAAGTTTTCATATCATAGTCTTCTCCAATCTTGACAAGATATTTAGTAGTATGGAGAAGATGATGACAATTTAGCGGTAGAAGCCTATATTTGTTGTTCTTTAGTTTATAGAATTAAGATTAGTATTAGTAGTAGTGGAGAAAATGATGACGATGTGTATGTAATGGCTTTGTGTCTTAATTTTCAACACAATTTAATAGTAGTGATATATATCATCAATTTTAATTGCTTATATTCTATTGCTTTCTTACATTCATCCATAGGTATAACATGCCTTTGGTGGAGATTGTCGGTTTTACTTGCACGCACAAGACTGACAACATTGCCTATGCATTTACACGGCAGGAAGAAGTTGTGCATTACAAGTTCATTATGCAAAGACTTTAGGATTTGTTTGAAGAGGTGGGTGTAATGCCGACCACCAAAATGATTGATCGAGACAAGGCCCTCATCAATGCAATTCAGATAGTTTTCAAAGGTGAAGTTAAACACCTTTTGTGTTGGGTGCATATTAAACACAACATAGAATCATATGCGTCCCCCAATCTTGAAGGATAAAGAACAAGTCAAAAGGTTTTATGGCCAATGATGGGCACTTTAGTGTTCAACGATGGAGGAAAGCTACGAAGAGAGGCTTACACAATTGAGGATGTCGTGGAAGAGTGGTCTCATTCGATACATTGAGAAGACATGGACTAATCCTCACAAGGAAAACGTAGTCAGACCGTGGATGGATCATCATCTTCACTTCTTTACGAGGACTACAAACAAGTATCCCTTGTACAATGTTTAGTGGTTTCTAGGTTCAAGGCCTCAGTGTCGGATTAACGTGATGCTTATTATGTGTTTTGATAGAGTTGAGGGTATGCATCACGTGTTGAACAAAATTGTGGATTCTAGTGTTGGTGGTTTTAATAGAATGGTAGTGAAGATCCACCATGCGATCAATGGTCAAATTGGGCAGTGAGGGCGACCATGGAGATGTCACGGATCAAAAGACCAACGATGTTTGGTGGTTTTCAAGGCTATTTCACAAAGTGTCGGAGAGGTGCTTGAGAATGTTGCTGGATCTGTATAAGCAGATAGAGAATGATGATGTCTTAGAGGATTGTGATGATCACTGGATGAGAGATTGCTTCGGCTTGCCGTGTTTCCACAAATTTGGAAATTCCATCATTAATAAGACGTCGATCATGCCGAGTGAGCTACACCGCTTCTGGAAGCAACTGGAATGGGATATGGTTTTTAGAGAAGAGCCAGTTGAGGACAATATACCACTGTCTATTCCAGAGTTGAGATGGAAGACAATGAATGAGAAATTTGACAATAAAACATTGAGGAAAGACCAATTATACCAAATCAACGAGTTGTTCTTTGACACGGAGAATCCGCATGAAACTTCGTTGAAGGAGCCGGTGGGAATCCTTGCAAAAGGAAGGCCAAAGGGTTCGACGAAGTACTCCACCAAGAGGGAGTCAAGCTTGTTTGAGTAATGGAGGGTTGATTTAGAGGAGGTTGAGAAGAAGAAAAAGGCGAATGGAATCCAAGGTAGCGATCGGGGTAGTGGCAACAAGGGACCAAGTGGAGCTTCTTCGGGCATTGGGACCCAAGGTAGCCAATCCGAAGGGACTGGATCGTAACAGTTCCCTGAACAACCCATGATTTATATGGGGGTGAACTTTGGGATTAAGAATGTGGATTACTTTTGGTTTCCCTACATTAAGGGGGCTAGAGATGTACATCCAGACGGACACTGTGTATATCGGACACTAGTTGTATTGTTGGGATCGAAAAAGACTGCATACCCTATGGTTCGAATGCAGGTGGTGAGAGAGTTGTTTGACAACAAGGATGTATACATGCCCATCTTGCCCGCACTACACCCTAGGATCACTTACGAGGACCATATAATCTGGGTCAACTATGTCATCAGTCCTTTGTACCAAGGAGCACTAGCTCGACATGCCAATGATTGATTTATTGTTTGCCACGCTATATCAGGTTGCTCTTGTCCTATTATCCTGGGATAGCCCGTGCTTGTGCTTACCAATGAGGGCGTCCGACGAAAGCCTCGGCCCTCCAACAAAGATATTGACAATGGCCCTCGTAGGGAACCAAAACCACTTCGTACCGGTAAAGCGTATTGTTTCTAAATAACTAGTAATGTTTGTGCTCAATTAAAACAAAAATATCCTATTTTGTGTTTTGTATGTAGGTGTGGCTCAAGGATGGTGGTCCACTACCTCCCCCTCCGTACGCTTGGCGTCGATTCAAACACCCAAGTGTCGACGGTTGGGAATCTCAGTTTCAGTCGAGGATTCAACTATTTCGGGATTATCGCATGAGATATAACCGTCCTCCAAATCCTTCAGTGTAGTAATTTACTTTAAGAGTTTTAGATGTAATTCGCACATTATATATGTGCATTGTAATATTGTATTACCATGTTTGATATATGACAATATGTTATAATACTATGTTATGTGCATGTTATATATTCTATATAATACTAAGATACTAAGTTTGGGTCCGCTATAAGTATATATGTCTAACTATGTTATATAACTATGAACACATATCTAAGTATATAATGGTAATGAATTTACCCTAAATCATAACCCAAACCTTAACCAAACAAACCCTACCTTACCAATGGGCTAAGCATGATAGCACAGAGCTTGTACACTATAATCTAGCATTTGCATAGTCAAAACCATGGCTAACTAAACAAAAAAATGAAACGCTCTCTTTTTGAAGCGCTCTATGTTATGATTTTCCCGGTCGTCTACTTGTTGACCCCCCACCGACATCGGTGGGGCTCATTTTGAAGCCTCGTATGGCTTCCTCACCAGGAGATAAACGCCACTTTCCACCCTCCATCCCTGCTAGCATGTTCGTCATCTTCCGGCAAGCCTTCTGGTGGCTTCATTAACCCTTTGTTCCATTCATCAGCCACCTTGTCGATTGTGGACGCCCACTTTCCATCAGTCTCCTCTATTGTCCCTACTTTGAGGAACCTTGCGGCTCCAGCGTCGTCCCGTTCATTCAAAGAAATGGTCGAGTTGGGCATCGTCCAGAAACTGGCTGATCCATCTACTGAAGTGTGAACTGAGAGACCTGACTTATATGATGCTGAGGATGATTCTGATGCGGAGGAGTCTGATCTTTTCCATCCTCTTATCACCCTCTCTGTTGTAGAAAAAAGAGATTTACGCAAGCCATGGGCGAGATCTCTGATCGTCAACATGTTTGACAAAGGACTGGGTAACATATAACTAAAGAAAAGATTGGAACAAAAGTGGTTGCTTAAAGGCACATTCACATTGCTGGACATTGGTAATGATCACTATGTTGCCAAATTCACCAATGAGATCGATTATCACCATGTGCTTACCTAAGGCCCGTGGATGATTGGTGACAACTATCTTATGATTCGTCAATGAGCGCCCAATTTTGATCCATATCATATTGATTCTAAGATCCTTACAGTCTGGGTCTGTGTCTTGGGGTTAAGCCTTGAGTACTTCCGTGAAGGATTTCTCTAGCGTGTTGGCAATCTCATTAGCAGAGTGACTCGGATTGACAAGACCACTATTGTTGCTGATCGGGGGAAATTCGTCTGCTTGGCTGTCGAGATCAATTTAGCAAAGCCTCTGCTTTCTAAATTTCGAATCTAAAGGAGAACGTGGCCAATTTAGTATGAGGGTATTAGGATGTTGTGCTATCATTGTGAAAAGGTAGGTCACACCGTGGATAAGTGTCCTTTGATGCCTCATGCACCTATGTCAGGAACTGATCCAACTTGATGATTCTGGTCTTTTTACTCCTGCTATGAAGGTTACTAAGCCACGACGGATTCCCACTCTTTAGGGGAGCACATGAAATCAGCCTTCGCTTGCGCGGATGATGAGTACCATCAGCAGTACACAAGCTAAGGCTCATGTGCGTGCTCCAACCATGCCGGAATCGGGATCTAGATTTGCAGTCTTATCTGAGGAGGGTGTTAAAGAGGAGGTTGTTGTTATTATTCCGCCGGCGACAGTAGAAGACACTTGCAATCCTGTTCACTCCGATGCGGTCAACGTTTTTGTCGAGGCCGAAGATGCTACTCAATCCATTGCTGCAATCACGCCAGGGCCCACACAAGATCCTGTGATTCCTGCTCATTCGAATCCTAGGATGGAAAGAAGCGAAAAAAACAGCCCCCATAAGTGCTAAAAAAAGGATAGAAAATATATGAAAGATAATTTGTTATCTTTAACAAGGAAAGCTCCAGCTAAATTATCCTCCAAGACATCTATTTCCTTGCGTGATTCTTTCCTCAAAAAAACCAAGTTGATCTCAGAATCAGTCTTTCCAAAGCCTCCGCTTGTTCCCATTACACGACCTTCCCTCCATAATACACAAAAACCTACTTTCATTCTGCAACATCCCACCGATCTTATTCCCCCCTCACCACCCTCCACCACCGCCAATGGCCGCAACCCCCAACAACCTCAAAATGGAGGTGATCACAACAACCGTCATGGACCGATTAAGTTTGCTGGTCTCAAACCACCAGACAGGACCTTTCCGGGTGGTTCTGCCCCTGCTTGCCAACAAGATGATAGTGGAGTTGCTTCTTTTAGAAACAGATCTCCAACTACTCTTATATCAGGTCTCGATACCCCCCAAATCAATGATGCTCTTCGTAGATTCACCGAATCTGTGATCAAATTTGCTTCCACTTTGCACACTATGACTTCACCTATTTTTGGAGATTTACTTAATTCTTTGTCTCCCATGAAGACATCAGTATGATCTTTTAGAATACTCGAGGTGCAGGGGCCACCAATTTTCTCTCTTCAATTCAAGAGCTTATTAGGCGGCACGATCCTAGTGTTCTCTCCTTAGTTGAAACTTGTATCAGTGGTGTTCGCGCTGATCAAGTATGTAGCCATATTGGATTTGATGGTATGCTCAGGGTGGATGCTCAGGGTATATCTGGTGGTATCTGGCTGCTTTAACAGACTTCGGAGGTGGTCGTCTCGCCTATCTCCCTTAACCCGCAGCACGTCACGGTTGAGATCATGCGCCGGGGGGAGGAGCCTTGGCTAATGTCTGCTATCTATGTTGCCCCTAACTCTAGACGTCGTCTGCAGTTGTGGTAAGGTTTGGTAAACTTTGCTAGGACCAACAACCTGCCTTGGCTCTTGGCGGGTGACTTCAATACAACTGTTTCGGCAAACGAAAGAACATATGATTCTAGGGAGACCCTCATTCGTCTATGGATTTTTTGTAACTGGATTGATGATCTACAACTTATTGATTTGGGTTTTATTGGACCATAGTACACTTAATTAGGGAGTGCATCCATGCAGAGTTACAATGTGAGTCGCTTAGACAAGGGTCTTTGCTCTGATTCGTGGCACCTGCGTTTTCTTGAGGCGGTTATTCAGCACTTGCCTGCCCCACACTCTAATCATCTCCCCCAGCTATTGAATCTAGAACATGCCCTGACGTCTTCCCCCAGCTCGTGTCCCTTTCGCTTCCAACCCACCTAACTTTTACACAAGAGTTTCAAGGATTTTCTTCAATCCACTTGGTCGAGGTCTAATCACCTCACCACATCTCTCAAGTAGCTTTCCGCTGACATTAACACTTGGAATAGACGCACCTTTGGTAACATCTTCTATCGGAAGCGTAAACTCTAGGCTTGCCTTGATGGCGTTCGACGCAAATTTTCTATTCGAGCTTCGCAACACCTAGCCGCCTTGATTTGGAGCGCTTTATTTGCATCGATCTGGAGGTTTTCTTCCAGCATGAGCAGGTTATGTGGTTTCAAAAGTCAAGATCAACTTCTTCCTTGAGGGAGATAGGATCACTAGGTATTATCATTTGTCCATGGTGGTTTGCAGACGGGCCAACAAAGTCGTTTCACTCCAAAATGAGGCAGGTGTGTGGATTTCGGATAGCTCTGACATTGAGCAAATGGTGCTTAATTAATTTTCTAGTCTGTATTCTGATGAGCTGCCGCCCACTGATGTTGTTATACCTTTGTTGTGTGTTTATTTTCTGGCACTTCCTCTCGACACCCTTGAAGACCTGGCCGCACCTTTCGTTGAGGCTGATGTTTGGCATGCTCTCAAGCTTATGGGCCCGTACAAGGCCCCCAGCCCCAATGGCTTTCCGACTATTTTTTACCAAAAGAATTGGACGATTGTAGGCCCACAAGTTTCTGATGTTGCACTTTGATTGGTTAATGAAGGGCTGTTACCTGAGCGGTTGAATGATGCTCTCATGGTTTTGATTCCAAAAGTGGGCTCTCCAACTGTTTCGGCTCACTTTTTCCCAATTTCCCTGCTTAATGTAGCTTTCAAAATAGCTAGGAAAATGATCATCAATCGTCTTAAACTTGCTTTACCTAAACTTATTTCCCCTACTCAGGCGAGCTTTATTCCCAAGGCGTCAAATAATTGATAGCGTCTTTATCGTCCAGGAGGTTTTGCATACAATGGTGGCTGCTAATGGGCCGGCGAGGTGGATGATTTTAAAGATTGATCTTGCGAAAGCCTATGATCGTATTAGGTGGTCGTTTCTCCAGGTGATGCTTGACAGAGCTCAGTTGTCGACTCATCTGGTAGAGGTCAACATCAAATGTCAGTTGAGTGGGGCGATGGAGATGCTCTAGAATGGTGTTCGTTTGGGTTCTTTTTTGTCGTCGCGTGGTGTTTGTCAGGGAGACCTGCTTTCACCATATTTGTTTATGCCATGTATGGATTTTCCTTCACACATAATCCAGCAGGAGGTGAACGGTGGTCGGTGGCTTCCGATTAATCTTGGTGGCGTCCAAACACTCTCCCATCTTTTCTTTGCGGATGATCTTATTCTCTTTGCGAAGGCTTCCGTTGGTCAGACTGATATTATCCATGAATGCTTGGAATGTTTTTGTTCGTTTTCAAGGGAAAAAGTGAATCTTTCTAAGAGCGGTATGATATTCTCTATTAAGTTCGGGAAGCGGTGCAGCAAGCTATCAGTTCACAATTGTCCATCCCGATTTCCTCTCACTTTGGCTCCTATTTGGGTGTCTCGACTGCATGTGGTAGGATGTCTAATGACATGTACCATTTCCTATTGGAGTGGGTCTCCTCTAGGCTTAGAGGATGGCAGTCCAAATCACTTTCTATGACAAGGAGAGTTGTTTTTGCTAATTATGTGCTTTCTACTCTTCCTCAGTACATTATGCAATCCACTTTAGTGCCCAGAACGATTTGCGATGCTCTAGATCAACAAGTTAAAGGATTTATTTGGGGCTCAACATCTGGAAAAAGGAAGGCTCACCTTCGTTCTTGGGAGAAAATTACCCAGCCACGCCGAATGGGCGGTCTTGGTGTTCGTTCAATGCACCAATCCAACGCGGTCTCGCTTGCAAAGTTGAGTTGGCGTCTTCTATAAGAACTCGAAGCTCTATGGGGACGGGTTCTTCGTGGAAAATATTGTCATGGACGTCTTGACATTGACATGTTCAATCGAAATGATCGAGCTTCGCATCTCTGGAAATGCATTATTCATGGGTCATAGGTTCTTGCAAAAGGGATCAAGATTACAGTGGGCAACGGCCCTTCAACCCTCTTTTGGGACCATCCCTGGCTTATTGATGAGCCCCTAATTAATTTGATCCTTCTGCCAGTGCCGGAGTCGCTTTTAGGGGCAACAATTGCGGATATGTGGACTGATGCTGGATGGAATTGGCCGGTGTTTTCTGACTATATGTCTAATGACATTCGCAATAGCTTGATGTCAGTCCGGGTGCTTGATCAAGATGATGCTCTTGATAAGATATCTTGGCGCTGCACTCCTAATGGGGCCTTCACTTCGCAATCTTCCATTCGCCTTCTTCGTCAGGACACGAATGCTGCTCTAGACCAGCTTTGGACGTGCATCTGGAAGCTCCCGATGCAACAACGGGTTCTCCACTTCTTGTTTTTGGCAGCCCATAACTCTTTCCTCTGTAACCAGGTTCGTGTCAATCGACACATGGCCACGTCTCCTTCTTTCTTGCGTTGTTCTCTCCCAGAGACTTGCCTCCATGTCCTTAGGGACTGTTTTGTGATTCGTGACGTTTGGTTGGCTCTTAGTGGAAATAACTTGTTACCTGATATCTTCTCCTGCATGAATATTAGGCAATGGATCCACACTAATGTGAAGACGGGTCATAGGTGGAGCACATTTTTTGGCTACATGATTTGGTACTAATGGAAGTGCAGGAACACCTTGGTTTTCTCTTGCGTTGATGACAGCTCTCGACTTTCCTCTATGGTGTCCTCCATTGCTTAATCGTTTTGGAGGACACAACTACATATTCCTCCTATTTCTACTAATCCCCACCCGACTGCGATCATTTTCCATCCTTCTCACTGGACTTTGCCTCCCCCGTCGTGGATTAAGCTTAACACATATGTTTTTTCCAAGGGGAATCTCGGACCTGCTGGTGGCGGGGGTGTCTTGCGAGATGCCTCGGGAACTTTTGTGTGCGCCTTCTCGTTCTTGTGTTGTACTTGCAAGGCCCTTACGGTTGCGCTATGGGCGATTCTCCATGGATTACAACTTATTTTCAGTCTTGGCCTCTCCGTCCTTGTGCTGGAGTCTTGACTCTCTTCAGGCTTGCAAACTTCTCAAGGATAGATGTCCAACCACTCACCCGAACTATACTGTCTCAATGCTCCCATATCATCCACACGTCTAACTGGACCGATCGGATTGCCCATATCAGTCGCTCTGCCAACCTAGTTGAGGACTCATTAGCTAATTATGCTCTCTCTCTCTTGGATCTCATTTTGCTAGCTTTAATTCTCCTCTAGATTGTATTTCAGTTGCATTAGCTTCTGATCTTGTAGCCTCTTCTGAGGCAAATTCTAATTAAGTTTTAATATATTATCGCAAGGACTTTGTCCTCTTTTATGACAAAAAAATCTAGCATACGCCAGATTATACCGCATAGGTTGTTGGGCTGGTAATATGGGCCAACCCATTAATTTCTACTCTGGAACAAAGCATATGCAAGGTGAATGCGTACAAATATGTTATAACATATCGTAACATATGTTATAACATAATATAACATATCTTATATAATATGATGTCCTATATTATAACGTATATAAGACAACTTATAACATATGTTATAAGATATGTTATATTTTGATATGTAAAATTATATATTAACATATCGTATTATACCATATGTTATGTTATAAGATATCGTACATATCATATGTTATATAATAGTATGTTATGTTATATGACATATGTTATACTTATATTATGATATTACATAAGATTATGAAATTATTATAAAACTATGTTATATTATATTGTAACATAACATATCATATGTTATAACATAACATATCATATGTTATAACATATATTATATTATGATATACCTTATGTTATATTATATCATAACATAATATGATATAACATATGATGTCTTATATTATAACATATGTAAGACATCATATTACATATGTTATAATATAACATATCTTATTATAACATATGTCATATGTTATAATTTTATTGTATTATAACATATGTTATTAATAAGATATGGTACATAACATATGTTATATAATATTATGATATGTTATATGACATATGTTATACTTAGATTATGATATTATATAAGATTATGAAATTATAATAAAACTATGTTATATTATGTTATAACATAACATGGGTTATGTTATAACATAACAAATCATATGTTATAACATATATTTTAGGGTCAATTACCGAAAACCATCCGTCCAATAGGGCACATTGCTTGAAACCACCCGGATAACCACTATTTACCGGAAACCACCCGTTAAACCATGTCCGTTACACTGTTACCACCCAACTCGTCATTCTGTTTAAAATTCCGTTAAGTAATTACAGATTTAAGCCGAACTTTTTTATTTTCATTCAATTTTTCCACAACTTCAAAACTTGGATAAAAATTGTAATTAAGCTAAAATTAGGGTGGGTGTGCAAATTCCTGAAATTGGCTTCTTCTTCCCCACCCTCGCCATCGCCTTGACCATTTTAATAACTTTAATCATTTTAATAATTTTGATCAAATTTAATGTAACCATTTTAAAAGTTTTGATCATATTAGTAAATTTTGATTTTGGGATAACATAATATTATATTAATTGAATGGTAGACGCAATTTAACCAAAATATAAATACGTGATCCAAAAAACTACCAAAAACATGACATTATGTACACTAAAAGTCCTTTAATCTAGTCATCGTCGGGCCTCCATCGTTGCCCTCTCCCCTCTCGTGTTGCGAATCAACAAATCTTGCGAGGCACGTGGTAGGGGATCAGACATAGGCACCTCGTGATCAGTCAATTCCTGAATCCAGGAAATAATCGTAGTAGTAACATCTGGTGGAAGCCCGTCCCTTTCATCCAAAAAACGCCACATCCGACCGGTGAGAATCTGGGTCTGCTGCATAAAGAACATATTGACATTAGAACCAAACTGAAACATAAAACATAAAAATGATAGGCAGAAAATTATAGCTATAAAAAAACATACCATGAGAGTAGAGACTGGTGGAGCTAGAGGGACGACCGGAGCCGGACCTGGACGATCTTGTCTAGGGACTATGTGTCCACGTACAAATGCAACATTTGCTCCAGCCAATCGATGTATGCATTGTCAGTGTCCCATGCAAAGGTGGTATGGATCCTCTCATGAACCTCAATCATCGGTCTAGGGTCGACATCCCATGTACACTGATCGTCGGCGTACTTCAAAGTGTACGACTTCAGGTTGACCTGTCTCTTCACCTTCAGTGGCTCGAGTGGCGCCTCAAGAACCCCCTGCCTGTAGCCGAACTGGCAGAGGACTCGGTCCGGCATATACGGCTCCCATACATCGAGGCACTCCATAATGCCTCGATACAAAGAAGGAGCGTATTGAGGGGTCGCAAAGTCCAACTGACCCCATGGTCTCCAGGCCACCTGTAATGCAAAAAAAGGGGAGGGAAATTATTATATTTGAAGTTCTAATTACGTAAATTTAAGTTGAATCCATTTGTAATTTCACTAATTTGTATATAACACACGGTAATCAAAATTATTATATTTCAATTCCTACCTCTAAATTCCTTAATTCAATTCCTAAATCCAATTCATACTATTAAATTCAAATTCATGAATCCCTAAAATTTTCTTAATTTCCTAATTTCAATTTCTTAATTTTCTAAATTCAATGCAATTTTCTTCAATTATTAGACAAATACGTTGAAAAATGAAATATCATATCCAAATTCATAACCTAAACTAAACGCAATAAAGCAATAAACTATTACCTCCTCAAACCTCACGATGTCCAAAATGTGGCGAACAGCGATCAATCGCTCTGGATCCCGTTCTGAGGGGCCTCCCTCCCGTCTCTCCGAGCGGCCCTCGTATCCGCCATGGCTTACAGGTCAAGGAATGTGTGACCTTTCAAGGTAGGAAAGTACGCCAAAGGCATAACAACCGGTGCGGTCGTGGTCGAGGAGGAGCACCATGTACTTGTACTTGATGGCGTTCGTCGACTTGTCCGCGAAAACGAGATAGTCGAGGAGCATCATCAAGTGCATGGAGGCTATGTGGCAGTCTTTCCTCTCCGGACTGGACAACTAGTCTGCCAATCTCTATAAGAGGGACCCCATCGGAATACCGCCTTTCCCGAACCACTGGGCCACCAACTCTAGGTCCGCCCCAATAATGGTGCAAGCGTGGTCTCTGACGACTAAGGCTGGCATCTCAGTGGTGACGCTTCAACCCGTCGATGGGGATCTAGAGGATGCGCGAGACATCGTGAAGCGTGATAGTGATCTCGCCCCACGATAAATGAAACGAGCTCGTCTCTAGATGCCATCTCTCGACGAACGCAGAAATAAGGACATCGTCGATCCTCCTGAAATCTACCTCCCTAATGGAGGTGATACCGCTCCGTTGTGCAAAATTCCACCATGTGTCCGGAGCCGCCCTAATATGCTCGCTCATCTCCCAATGCCATGGCTTCCTGGTGTACGTCTTCAGAATCTTCCTCATTTGAAAAAGAAATAAACTTAGTATTATAATTACTAATATAACGTTTCAGTATTTTTAATAAAGAATATTAAACTGAATCAAAGACGTACTGTATCATCCACAAGTGCAACAGGTGGCGGGGATGTCATGTACCATAGGACCTTGGTGACATGGGTCGTGTACATTGGGAGGAGGTAGGCAACGAGCAACCCTCTTGGCATCCAGGGCTCTGCGGAATCCGCCGAGTCCGGAGAGGGATCCGCCTGCAGGGGAGCCAGATTCTCCGGCTGGGGAGCGTCGTCCATCCCCAGGTCTGTCGTGGGTCTGGGAGGTGCATCAAAACCCTCAAAATAATCCTGATATAGAGACGAGTAAACTACCTCATCGTCCATGGACGTGTCGGGTGAGGAAGACGACGACACCGACGAGTCCGACATGACCGTGTCATCCTGCACTCCCGCCCCGACGACCTCTGCTGCCTGTAGGACAGGAAGCAAATCCACTTAATCACCCCGCCGAGTTGATATTGTGACCGGATTCCTCCGGCCTAACAGACGGGACCCATGTTGGGGTCGTCTCACAAACAACATCGAGGCTTGTAAAGCCTAAATTTCAATATAATTCCTAAATTCCTTAAATTCAATTCCAATTTCATATAAATTCCTAATTTCAATTTCTTAATTTTCTAAAATTAGTTTCAAATATTAAATTCAATGTCAATTTCATAAAATATTAGACAAGTACATCGAAAAATCAAATATAAAATCCATTTTTTTCTAAATTCAATACCTAAATCCAAATAAAAAATTCAATATATATTTCTAAAATTTCCTAAATCCTAATCTCCTAAATATAAATCCTAAATTCAAGTTCGATTTCTAGATTCCTAAATTCAATACCTATATTCCTAAATTCAATATACATGTTTAAAATTCAATTTCATAATTTCAAACAAAATTTCCTAAAACATACAAATACATAAAAATTTCAATACCGAAATTTCATAAATTTAAATGTAAATTATAGTATCAAATATAATATCCAAAATTTTCTAAATTCAATACCTAAATCCAAATACAATACCTATTTCTTTCTAAAATCCCCTAAATTCAATACCCAAAGTTTTCTAAATACAATACCTATTTCTTTGTCAAATCCCCTAAATTCAATACCCAAAGTTTTCTAAATTCAATACCTATTTCTTTCTAAAATTCCCTAAATGTAATTTCTAATCCCAGAAAATTATATTTGATACTTTCTAAATTAAAAAACCTATAAAATTTATAAACTAGAAAATTACATGACTACTCCAAATAGAAGCCTGACCGGGAGTCGCATGAATGTTTCCGCATGCGCCTTCTCGTCTGCCACGGGCTCGACCAAATCGGGTCCGGACACCACCTCGTTCACCCTCAACCCCGCCCCCACTGGACGGAGAATTGGCTGTCGCCGCCACCGCCGCCGGACACCACCACAACCACCTCTCCGCCGTCCTCAGCCACAACCACCTCTGGAGAACCACCCCTTTCGACGCGGCCTGGTGCCCCACCGCCAGCCTCGTCGCCTCTGTCGCCGCCAACCTCGATGCCGCCAGCCATGGCTAAAGCCGCTCTACGTCCAGACCGGGGTACTGTTGGTACACGAAGTGATAGACCCCTCCCAACATCAGTGTCTCCATACACGCCTCCAGCAAGAATCAAACTCGAGACATCAAGATAGAACGTTTAAGAGAGTCCAATGTTAAACCACTAAATCAACTGAATGTTGATTGTCTACGTGGAGTGTGAATACGATCAAAATTGGAGCGGGCCGATTATTGCAAAACACATGCCTATTAGTCAAAGGACGGTTTTATAGATCAACTCAAAGATTAAAAGTTGGGCCGTTGAGTAAATCAAGCCCCTTATTGGAAGTCGTCAGGCCATGCCAAGACAATAACTGCATTGCATGTGTTGTTGAATTTAATTATATTCCGGTGGAGTTTTTAAGAAATTCTATGGATATATTCTAAAACCCTATATTAAAAAAGTAAACTCGTCAAAAAAACAAAAAACAAAATTATAAAATAGATATGGTGAGAGAAAAAAATAACATTGACCGTTAAAATTTTATTATTGTCAAGATCTCTTCAGCTCTACATAGAGTTGATTTTTTCAACTCCATTGAAACTAAACGTATTGAATTTTTCGACTGTTATACTAACCCTTACACTAGTAAAAACTATTAAAAAATTTCTTAACAAAAAACTAGAGCGGGTTCACGTGCGGATGACCGTGTGGGAGTGGACTGAGAATAGCGCATATTCATTGGATTTCGAAAAACATATGCACTAGATCACGCGTTTATTAATAGGAAACATTCGGCACGATCGAATTTTATGTGGAAGATACGCGTATCATGTGCACATATACATTGTTTCATATGTACACATAAGTTATTTTCATATGCACACGTTGGCCAATTTTATATGCACACATAGGTTACTTTCATATGTTTTTATACATATGCACACATATGTTGTTTTATATGAACACGTAGGTTATTTCATATGCACAAATAAGTTATTTTTATATGCACAAAATTATTTCCGTAGATTTTTATACATATGCATACGTAGTGTATTTACATGCACACATGTGCTATTTCACATGCACACAAAACACGTAGTGTATTTCATATGCACAAATTGATTATGTCATATGCACACGATAATATATTTCTTATGCATACGATAGTATATTTCATATGAGCGCATAGTTTATTCCATATGAATGTATGAGTTTTAGTATATGCACTCAATAGTGTATTTTATATGCATATAATAGTGTATTTCATATGTACATCGTAGTGTATTTCATATGTACAGTGTAAAAAAATCATTTTTTGTAGACAAACTTTTCCGAATTTTATAATTTTTTCCATTTAATAAAGCGCGTGATCTAGAGCGCAAATTTACGATTCAATAGTTGTAGGTAGGGCTGAGCACGGGCCTAAACCCGACCCGAAAAGCCTAAAACCCCAAAAAAATGGGACCGAAGATCGAACCGAATGTTCGGGTTCGGTTCGGGTTGGGGCTGAAACAACATTCGTACATAAAAACACACTAAAAACCGAACCCGAACCGAACCGAACCCGAAATCCTAAAATATTCGGCCCGAAACCCGAACCGAAGTCATGTGGATTCGGGTTCGGTTCGGGCTTCGGTTTTCTCGGCCCGTACTCAGTCCTAGTTGTAGGTCGTTCTCAGTCCCTCCTGCGCGACAATATGCGCCTTATATTTCCAAAAAAAATATAATCCGTAAAGGAACATAAGAGAGCCTCTACATATCCGAACTCGAATTAATGGTCAGTGGAAGAGTGGCCAAGATAAAAAGAAAAGAAAACTACAGTTTTTAATATCTTACAAGAAGCAATTAAACAAAAGAGTTTGAATAAATTATCCATTACAAAAAGACGGTTATCTAGACGAACTCAAGGATTCGATGTTGGGCCGTGATTGGACCGTTGAGTATAGAAATCAAGCCCATTACTGAAAGTTCAGGTTGGGCCATGTCTAAGTACTTGCAAGTCACAGTGCTCGCTTATTCAGGCCATCTCAGGACAGCAACTGCACTGAATGTGAATTTCTTGACTATTATAGACTAGCTTCTTACATAAGTACAAAATAACTATTATAAAAGATTTAAGCGCCCTAGCTGGAGGTTTAGAGTTCAAATGCTTCCAGTGATATATATGGTATACGAACGTTGTGAGGAGCTTGTGTTCAACTTCATCTATCTTTGATCGATTTAAACCGGTTGATTGAAGATAAAGAAAATTATATCTTTAATGGAGCATAATTGGCTGCTAATTAAGGTCGACCGGCCTCTGCAATACCCGAACTTGGATTAATCGGACAGTGGACTGGACACCGAGTGGCCAAGATGTTGGTGATTTTAGTGTCATCGGCCATTTGGTGTAGTCCGGATTGGCTCAAGACTTATGGAGTTCGATCGGCGCATAACGAGTTTTTGGCGGTGCAGAGTGCACACTCGTGTGCGTGGATTCGGACTCGGGGTTACGGAACGCTTTGGGATTCGAGAGGCGGACACCGAGAAGTCATATTTATAAGGGTGAGGTTATGGTTGAGTAGTTTGGCGGTGTTTTAACCGTTTTTCAACCGCCCAACCGCCATGCAACCGCCCAACCGCCATGCAACTTCCCAACCTCCATGTAACCGCCTAACTACCTATTCCATATATAAGGGTGAGGTTGGGGCAAGTCTTGGGATATCCGAAGAGTATGATCTTTTGTATCGAACAAAACCGAAAACACCAAGTGTTCTCTATTCGATCTTGCCTTGTTCAATAGAGGAGTGATTGTCTTATCCCAAATCAGATTTCGTGCAACCCTAGGCTACGAGATTAATGGTCAAAATATTGGTTTTGGAAAGTGCTCAGACACGATTCAATCAATATCCGAGTCAACCAAAGTTTGATCAACAATACACCCTACTACAACATTCAAAACCAATAATTTCCGTGTTGATCAATGGTGGTTGCGTCGGTGCGCGAGATTACTTCCAAGTTTGGGAATTTGGAGAAGTTTAAGGGCGTGGACTTCCTGAGTTGGCAAAAGCCGATGTATTTACCCCTCACGCCACTCAAGGAAGATGCGGAGAACGAACCCTTGGAGGAGATAAGGAGGCACAACAAGTGGAAAATGGCAAGATCAAATAATTGGTTGTCATGTACGGTAGTGGTTGGCTATCAAATTTATTTGACATGCCACACATTCTAATCACGATAAAGGTTAATGCTAATAAAGCATGAATGGTGGTGATATGGGGCCGCGGAAATGGAGGTTTCATACCTCTATATTATTTGTGTATTGGATATATATGTAAGACCGGTCTCTATATGGTCTTGGATGTGGTATTAAATGTGTAAAGTGGATTTATATTTTATTCATCTGCGGTTATGTGAAGGCCGAGATATTTAAGCCATGTTGATGATCTTGAGATATATGCAAAAGATTGTGTACTCTCTATGTATGGGTAAGAATTAAATTATTGTTGGTGTCATGTATTGTATGCTAACCGCATATAGTGGCAGTTTAAATCTCGTACGAGGATGTTTATCTACAATATACATGAAACCTCGTATGAGTGAAATATGTGTGTTTACGTACCATTATATTGGTGGAAGCACATGTGTATGACAATAGAAAAGTTTTGGTCATGGTATGATCATGGTTGGAAAATCAAATTTCTCGGATTCATTCCATATATATGGATGATGGAGGTGTATGGTCTATTATCTACGTATAAGTAAAATACGTATGACCATGATACAAAATAATGATCATGATATTTTAACTTAAATAGTTAAATGGGTGAATGAGGAATGTATAAAAACATTTCCTCATGTGAATATATGTGTATGTATATAAGTATATATAACATTATCATAAATTAAGTCTCAAAAGACTAAGGACAAGAATCTCATGAGTTAGATGAGGTCTTGTGTGTTTTTATGAAGTCTACTATGCTTTGCATAGACTACTCATGTTTCTAGATTACTTGATTCGGATCTACTGTATTTAATACATTTTACTTGATGATAAGTCTACTAGGTTGACCAGATTACTTTTTAGTCTATTGGTCATGTTATGCCCTACAGTATAGTTATACTGATTGGCTAAAACTTGACTCTACTGTTTCCAAACAGATTAGTCATTAGACCCTACTGTACTCTGTATAGACTGGTCGGTTATTTATATTTTATAAATGTGTTTTGCGATTTATGGTGTGCGTTTTATTATCTAGATTATTCTCGTTATTCTTTTGTGTATTTATTACATGGTAAAGACGAGGCCCATGATAATTTTAAGGTTTGTAAAACCAATGTTGAATTGCAAAAAAATGACTTGATTAATAAATTACGTACCGATAGAGGTGGAGAATATTATGATCCTGCATATTTCCAATCTGTAGGCATTATTCATGAGACTACGACTCCCTATACGCCACAACAAAATGGTGTGTTGGAGAGGAATAATCGAGTCCTAAAAGAGATGGTTAATTCCATGTTATCCTACTCGGGATTGAGTGACATATTCTGGGGTGAAGCCATGTTAACGGCTTGCTATTTTGGGTTCCTAACAAAAGGAGCAAGGTCGCCCCTTATGAACTTTGGTACAAAAAGAAACCAATCTTGAATTATCTTCGAGTTTGAGGATGTTGGGCGGTCGCTAGACTACCCCAACCCAATATTAAAACATTGGGGGAAAGAGGTATTGATTGCATCTTTATTGGATATGGTGAGCATTCCAAGGTTTATAGGTTCTATGTAATAGAGCCTAATAATTGTATTTCGGTTCACACCGTAATTGAGTTGAGAGATGCGATATTTGATGAGAATCGGTTCTCGTCCATATCTAGACCAAAGGATTTGGTTCCGAGTACTAGTAGAACTAAAGAAGGAGACGGCTCGGCCGTACCTCCTAACGAGTCACCTATTAGGAGCAAGAGAGGGAGGATTGAAAAGTCTTTCGGTCCAAATTTCCAAATTTATTTGGCTGAAGGATCTAGATCTGAAGTTGGGTTCCAATACTCATATTGTTATCATATTGATGAGGATCCTAGGACTTTTGGTGAGACAATGAGGTCTCAAGATGTTGCTTTCTGGAAAGAAGCAATAAATGATGAGATGGATTCCATCATGGGAAATAATACATGGGTCTTATCGGATCTTCCACCGGGTTACAAGCCTTTGGGGCTGCAAGTGGATCTTCAAGAAGAAGATGAAAGTTGATGGTACTATCGATAAGTTTAAGGCCCGATTGGTTATCCAAGGCTTTAGACAAAGGAAATGTATTGATTATTTCGATACCTATGCTCCGGTTGCTCGGATCTCCACCATTAGGTTGTTGATTGCCTTGACGGCTATTAACAATCTTGTGATTCACCAAATGGTTGTCGAACGACATTTTTGAATGGTGATTTGGAGGAGGATGTGTACATGAAGCAACCTGAAGGGTTCATTATGCCCGGTAATGAGCATAAGGTGTGTAAGTTGATAAAGTCATTGTATGGGCTAAAGCAAGCACCTAAGCAGTGGCATCAAAAATTTGATGAGGTTGTCTTGTCGAGCATATTCGAGTTAAATCAGTCGGACAAGTGTATATACATCAAATTTGATAAATCCGGGTTGATGACATGTTGATCTTTGGTACGGACCAAAAACAAGTAGACCTTACAAAGGCCTTTTTGTCTTCAAGTTTTGCCATGAAGGACATGGGGGAGGCGGATGTGATTCTTGGTATAAGAATCAAACGTGAGAATAAGGGACTATCTTTGTCACAATCTCATTACATTGAGAAAGTGCTTAAAAAGTTCAATTGTGAGACTTGTTCTCCGGTAAGCACTCCCATGGATCCGAGTGTGAAGCTTATGCCTAATACGGGTAAAGCGGTATCACAACTCGAGTACTCACAAGTCATTGATTGCTTAATGTATGCCATGACGAGTACGAGGCCGGATATTCCTTATGCGGTAGGAAGGTTGAGTAGATACACTAGTAATCCTAGTACTCACCATTGTCAAGCAATAAGGCGGGTACTCAAATACTTAAAGGGAACCATGAATTATGGTTTGTCATATGTCGGATTTCCTTCGGTTCTAGAAGTGTATTCGGATGCAAGTTGGATCACTAACGTGGAAGATCATTCTTCTACTAGTGGTTGGGTGTTCTTGCTTGGGGGATGTGCCATTTCATGGGCTTCTAAGAAGCAAACTTGCATTACAAGTTCGACTATGGAATCAGAATTCGTAGCATTGGCCGTTGCCGGTAGAGAGGCGGAATGGCTAAGGAACTTAGTCTATGAGATTGCTTTGTGGCCGAAACCAGTGTCACCCATATCTATCCATTGTGATAGTAAATCTACTTTGGCTAAGGCTTATAGTCAAGTGTATAAAGATAAGTCGCGACACTTGGGCATTAGACATAGCGTGGTACGTGAGTTGATCACTCATGGGGTGATCACTATTGAGTTTGTTCGGTCTCAACAAAATTTGGCGGACCACTTAACAAAGGGGTTAGCCAGGGACTTGGTGATCAAGTCGTCTATCGGGATGGGTTTAAAGCCCGTTTGAAATCTCTAATGGTGGGATACCCAATTCCTTAATATGACGTTAGAGGCTGAATTCAATGTGGAAAGCCTACACTTAGAGTTTGGAGCACATGTTCAATATCATCCCAAGGTATGTACTCGGACCTGCAATAAATTTAGGTTAAAGTTTATCTTCTTAATGGATCTTTTGAAAAAGTGCATTTGTAGGTGCATGATTGAAAAGAGTCCACCTATACGAGTGTGAAGTGGTGCCGCTTCAACTAGCATGGGCTTGCCTTGTATACGCTCATGAATGGATAAAGACACATGGATATAATAGTGTCAAGTTAGAACTTGGAGTAGTGTAGAAACTTGTGTGTGTTGTATCTTCAAGTATTCAGATGAGTTGAAGGGTTCAATCCATAAGACACCCTGATTCTCGATTATTTGAAATGTGTACTACACTAATGTGGAAATTCAATGCTAAGGATATTTTCATTTATGCATAAGTTTGTGTTTGATGTATGTTTTTAAGTCAATAAAGGATTACACTAAAATGGGGGAGAAATGTTGGTGATTTTAGTGTCATCGGTCATTTGGTGTAGTCGGGATTTGCTCAAGACTTATGGAGTTCGTTCGGCGCATAACGAGTTTTGGCGGTGCGGAGTGCACACCCGTGTGCGTGGATTCAGACTCGGGGTTACGGAACGTGTTGGGATTCGAGAGGCGGACACCGAGAAGTCATATTTATAAGGGTGGGGTTATGGTTGAGTAGTTTGGCGGTTTTTTAACCGTTTTTCAACCGCCCAACCGCCATGCAACCACCCAACCGCAATGCAACTTCTCAACCACCATGTAACCGCCTAACTACCTATGCCCTATATAAGGATGAGGTTGGGATAAGTCTTGAGATATCCGAAGAGTATGATGTCTTGTATCGAACAAAACCGAAAACACCAAATGTTCTCTATTTTATCTTGCCTTGTTCAATAGAGGGGTGTTTGTCTTATCTCAAATCAGATTCCGTGCAACCCTAAGCTACGAGATTAAGGTCGAAATATTGATTTTGGAAAGTGCTCAGACACGATTCAATCAATATCCGAGTCAACCAAAGTTTGATCAACAATACACCCTACTACAACACAAGATAAGAAAGAAAAAGTAAAGAAAACTACATTTTTCATCTTCAAAAATGATTGAATATATCATCCATTACCGTGTCATGGCAAAGCTCTTAGAGAATCTTTTACAGTAAATTCGAATGGAATTTCTTACAATAATGAAAAAACAAAAAACCGTCTAAAAGTCAAAGACATGCTGTATTTGCATAGAGATTATTGCAGTGGAATTTCAGTTCCCCTGCAATAATTACATTGGATTATTTTCTAGCTCAAGTTTTTGAATATATATATAGGATTAACTTCATGTGAGGAACACCCTTAGGGTGAAACGTGAGGAGTATTATAGGCCATTCATTTTAATATTATCATACACCCTACCACACTCAATCTCGGTCAATGGTCAGCGTTGACCGGTCAACGATTAACGGTCAGTGTTGACCGGTCAACGATCAACGGTCAGCGTTGACCGGTCAACGGTCAGATTTTTTTTTTTTAAATTTAAATTTAAATTATTATTATTACTTTTTTATACACGTTTTCATTATAAAATTTGTATGAAAAGAATTGAACAATTAGTTCTTAAAGTTGAACAATTGTATGTTTAAAGTTGCACAATTAAAATTCGAACAATATTAAAGTTGAACAATTGTATATAAAAAGTTGAACTATTGTATCTTAAAGTTGAACAATTTCATTTTTATAGTTCGACAACTGTGTTCGCTATGTGTATAAATTTGAACAATTGTCTCTTAATGTTGAACAATTTCATTTTTTAAATAATTTTTTAGTTGTGCATGGCCGTTTTTGCCGTTTTTCTATTTTTATTTTCCTACACATTTAGGATTTATGTTTTGAACATTTTTTAGTTGTATTATGTTTATATTACATTGTAAACAAAACTTCAAGTTTATTTGACAATTGTTAAAATTTTAATGAAGTATTGTCCAATCTATCTTTTGTTATAAGTTTGAATTTTCATGCAATTTAAATTGTTCAACTTTTCTGGTTCATTTGTTCAACTTTATATATTGTTAAAAAAGTTGTTCAACTTGTATGATACAATTGTTCAAATTTAACAGAGAATTTTTCATTTTTTTAGAAACAATTTTATGAGGAAAGCGTGTAAGGAATTAAAAAAAAATAAAAATGTTTTATCCTGAAAAAAAATTGGCCAAAAAGCAAAAAATAAAACTAACCATTGCTTAGTCAAAACAGATGTGTAATTATAAAATTAAATTATTCAACTTTAAGATACAATTGTTCAACTTTTTTGGTATAATTGTTAAACTTTATATATTGTTCAGAAAACATTGTTCAACTTTTAACATACAATTGTTCAAATTTAATAGGGAATTGTTCAACTTTTTTAATTATAATTTTATGATAAAAACGTGTAGAAAAACAAGAAAAAAAAGAAGAAAAAAACTTGCCAAAAAAAAAAACTCAAATTTGCTTAGTGAAATAGTCTAACCATAAAAATGAAATTGTTCAACTTTAAGATACAATTATTCAACTTTATATATTGTTTAAAAAACATTGTTCAACTTTTAACATACAATTGTTCAAATTTAATAAGGAATTGTTCAATTTTTTTAATTATAATTTTATGATAAAAACGTGTAGAAAAACAAGGAAGAAAAAAATTTGCCCAAAAACAAATAAAAATAAAATTTGCTTACTGAAACAGTCATTTAACCATAAAAATGAAATTGTTCAACTTTAAGATACAATTGTTCAACTTTTTGGGTATAATTGTTAAACTTTATATATTGTTCAAAAAATATTATTCAACTTTTAACATACAATTGTTCAAATTTAATAAGGAATTGTTCAACTTTTTTAATTACAATTTTATGATAAAAACGTGTAGAAAAACAAGAAAAAAAGGAAGAAAAAAACTTGTCCAAAAAAAATAAAAAATAAAATTTGCTTAGTGAAACAGTCGTCTAATCATAAAAATGAAATTGTTCAACTTTAAGATACAATTGTTCAACTTTGTTCGTACAATTGTTCAACTTTATATATTGCTCAAGACAATTTGTTCAACTTTTAATATACAATTGTTCAAATTTAATAGGAAATTGTTCATTTTTTTAGAAACAATTTTATGATGAAAATGTGTATAAAAACAAGAAGAAGAAAAATATTTCTAAAAAAAAAGTTTTTTTTTAAAAAATTAAAAATTAAAATCTGAACAAAAGTCAATTTGACCGGTCAACGTTGACCATTGACCGTTGACCGGTCAATGATCAGATGTTGACCATGGTGTGTGATTGTGTATGAGATGGTGTATGTTTGCTATGATAGATGTTCTATCATAGCCTTCCATTGTCCCAAAATGGTTGGCTCTCATTCCTCCTCACGTTTTATCGTAAACATCCGTTTTACCGGAGCATGACTATATATATATATATATCTATTTGCAGTGTATTTTTGACATAACTCTTGAGGAAAATGAATGTAAATGGTGTCAGACATTTTAGTTAAAAGATGTTTGGTTCATTTAATTGAAGTAGTTATATATCTCTGTAAGAAGTTAGCTAGCTAGCTAGCTAGTTTCATAGAAATGAAAAGATGAGGAGGAGAGAAGACAAAAGGAAGAAGAGTGGGGGCTAAGCTAGGCTAGAAGACAGGTTTTAAATAGTACTAGCTAGCTACTCTACAGTAGGAAAATGGGTTCATCTGCACACACAACACTATATAATGGTGGTCCGGGCAGCATAAATACATGGTCCAAAACTAACTCACCTGTGATACCCTACACATAAATTGTCTTTTGTCCACACCCATCTCTAGTTCCATTTACCCCACGCACCCCTAATTATTTACTTGGGGTAATTAATTAAAATTTATGTACCCGACGGGTCATCTCGGATTAATGGATCGGGTGACCCGAGCTCAGCTGTAGTGTGCATTCTGTTGGTGATGCAATTAGCTAGCTGTCCACTTCTTCTTTCCCACTGTCAAGTTGCTTTCAGATGGAGAAATCGCAGTGCATCAACTTACCTATCGAAAACTACTCTTTCCAAAACTGCACCTATAATTGCAAGAGAGGGGAGGAATGTACACATGAAATTGAAATAATTACTTTTGTCCTCCTTGGATCGGCTGCATGCGCCAATCAATTCTCTTTCAATTTCTACCTCGAATTTACTTGTTTATTTTTTTGTATTAACAAATTTACTAGCCTGTACTAGTGGGTGGGCAAAATTATCTAAACCGAATAATCATACCGAAAATCCGGCCTTTTTTAGGTGAATCGACTAAAAATTAACCGAAGTTACGGTATAATTAATCGACCGAAAATTTATAGTTAGGTAACTGTTAGTTGTTTTTTTATATTTGGTTAATCGAATAACCGATCATATAAGTAATATATTTTTAGTAATGAAATAATCAAATTTAGTTGACATAGTTATAGTAGAGCTGTTTAGATACATGCATAACAAGTTGTATAGTTTGTATTTATAGCGAATACACGTACACAAATAAGAATAAAGTTTATGTTGTAGAATGACCATGTTCTAAAATGTTATATTAGGTATGTTTTTGAATTAAATATGTAACTTAGTATACATAACAACTTATTTTAATTGTTTATGTTTTTATATGTAAAATCATCATTATAATATATAGAAAATATATAATTATTTAATTGTTTAAGTTAATATAATATTAATGTAGAGTCATTTTGTTAACCGTACCAAAATTACGGTTAACCAAGATTAACGGTTCAGTTCACGGTTACAGAAAGCTACTAACTGAAATCTCGGTTAACCAATGACCGATTAACCGACCGTGCCCACCCCTAGCTTGTACCATATTTGTCTTTCTGGTGACCGTGTATTGTAATATATAAACCTTATAAAATGATTTTGAAAAGTAGTACATCAATGATAATAGGATAATTTTTCTAAAAAGTGGGTTTTTATTCTATATTTTAAGAAACATCGCAATCTAGCTATTATATATATTAAAGCTCTCCCCTTTTAATATATATAATAGATATTTAGATTACAATTACTTTCAAAACCAACTAAACTTTAAAGTGACAAATAACATTGTAAATAAATTTAACCATCAATCTATATATCTATAAAATCTTCACTTGATAGATTTCACATTTTCAAGATTTAATTATAAATTATTTATGAACTTGAAATAATTGATGATGGATAAAAAATATGTACGAAAATATCAATATACTATTTGAAATATAATTCAATTGGGGTTTATTTGATTCTCCAATTGAGTTAATTTAGTATATTAATAATTACGAATATATATAAGTGCCCAACATATATATAATAATAAAACAATGAGTAAGTTAATATGATTTTATTTTCAACAATATCATCTCAATGTCTAAAACCTGAATTTAATATTACAAAAGGTATAAACAAAACAAAAGCTAACAAAAATAATATTCTATCAACAAACTTAAGAAGTTTTACACAAATATAGATCTAAACATATCATCACTAACATATTGTTGGAAGATTGACAAATAACATCGTACTAACCTATTAAATTGAAGAAAAAAATAGTATATTTCGATTCATAACTTCAATCTCGGATACTATTTCACTCTAAATATACAAAAATAAAATGTTCTTGAGAATTGGTTATGTAACATGTAGAATCGTAATTTTTACATATATTTAGATTGATTTTTTCCTATAATGTTTATATATATAAATTCAATAACTTTATTTCTATTAGTATGTATATATTTGAAAAAAATCTAATATAACTACATGTTAATATATTATCATTTCCTTTATATTTTATATTTTATAATCACATAATCATTAATTTATATTTATGTGACGTTTATTCGTATACTTAAATTTTATTTCATAAATATAAGTCGACTCGTGCATGGCACGGGGGTTTAAATTAGTTATATGTAAACTCCTTTATAATATTACGTACAAGTGCCGCTTAACAAATATTAACATATATCGCCAGGCTAAGTTTTACTTTTTTTCAGAGAATCTTTTTACCGCTTTAATTAATTACTATTATATATAACAAATTAATCTATTGGCTCAATTTTTAATTTTTAAAATGAAAAAGTATATTTCTCTTTCAAATTCTTGAATACATATCTGTATATAGTATGGACTATTGAAATGTCAACATTTTAGCAGATGATGATGCAGGCAGGCAAGCAGGCTGATCATGGATGGGTCATGATTTTTTCTTATATGAACATGTTATGGACGTAGCTGCTCAATCTCTATCACTTGTAAGGCCATTCACAAGGAGAAATTGTCCCACTTTTCTAAACTAAAAGATCAGACCTATCTACTTAAATGAGGCTTATTAAGACTTAAAAATGGGAAGGTATTTAATAACCTAAGCCTACCTAAAAAGGGAAGAGATAAGTTTTACAACCTCATTTTCATCTCCTCCCTCTGGGGAGAAAGCTCATGTTTGATTGTAGTTGTGATCGATATCATATTGAAGGATCATCGCTTGGTAGCCTCCAGATGTAGTCATTTATGGCGAACTGGGTCAACAAATCTCGTGTCCATTTTATCGCTTTTCGCATCCATTGTTCATTCGTAGGGATATCAATCGTTTCCTTTTACAAATTTACTGCGGTACAGAATCATGCACCGACAATTGGCGCCGTCTGTGGGAACGAGTACGATGAATCCGATACGGAGAACAAAAAGCAGTGCATCTGGAACAATTCCGTACACATTCCGACGATTGGCCGAGCAAATAAGTCAACTGCAAAGCGGCACCCCACAGGCGGTGGAGGAGTCGATGTGCCGGTGAGCGAAAGTCGACCCCGCGTTGCCCGAAAGCGCTCGCCTGTTGAGCGAGTTCGCCGAGGTCTTGGCCGCGCACAAGCACGAGTTGGAGGCGACTCGCGACGATCTCGCAAGGGCGAGCCGACGGATTGGGTCAGGCTGCCTGACAGAGTGTGCCGCCAAGAGATACCACATGTCGCAGACTCGTAAGCGTCCTCGAGTCGCCCGCAAGTCGCGAAAGCCCTAATCGGGCTGCTGGAGGTTCAGATCTGGCAAACCGGAGGGTTTTCGACGGAACCCTAGACTCTTCGGGGACGACGGCGGCACAGATCCAAGGGTCCACCGAAACCCTAGAGCAAGGTGAAGAGGGGCACGGTCAGCGTCGTCTGCGACAGGAAAACGCGTCGCTGGGCGGTTTCAGGCCATGGAGTTCATATAGCCCTCGCCGGCCGTCGTCGTGGATAACAGCACCGGCGCCGTCTCCCTACTGGTTAACGTCTGGGGCAAGTTGGAAAGCCAAATGATCGACTCCGGCCCATGTTCAACATTTGCAATTGGGGCAGGATGCCATTTGGGCCTCTTTTTTAAATGGGCCAAAGCTAGCCTAATTTTTGCTATTGGGCCGAGAGGAAAACCCAGGAGTGGAAACCGGACAGGAGATCCAAGGCTTTGGCTCTCAGAGGAAAAAGACCACAGCGTCGTAACAAATGCCCTGGGCAAGAGACAATTGAGCAACAACGAGGACTCTCACAAGACAAGTTTACTATCGACAACGAGCGGTAGCGTAAGCATGCTACGAGCCAGATGAATGCCATTCGAAGAAAAACTCGAGCATGCGCGATTGAGACTATTTGCCAGCTAAGTTTCTACCATTCTCTTTGAGTACAATGCATGGTTTAGAAATTATCGATATGTGTTGACTGCTATGGAGAGCTAAATTACAATTAGGATTGAGCAATATTATTAAATTGTCGACCTGATCTATCTTGAACTGCATTGAAAGCATGATAATGCCATTGCACAATTAATTTGATATCTATGAGCATGTCAGCTAGCAGGTTGTAATGATTGAGCGATGTCGTTAAATTGTCAATCTAATATTTCTAGACCGTATCGAAAGCATGATAGTGTCATTGATCAATTGATTTGATGTCTATGAACATGTCGGCTAACAAATTGTAGGAAGCTTAAAGCAACATGACTACGGGCCACTGGGATATGAGCCGTCACCACTCTATGTCATATCAGCCTACGGGCAGCAAGGGCACGAGATGCGTCATCCTTCCAACCAGCCTAGGGGCAACGAATCATACAAGCTGAAGTGCATGGACCACAAGCTTGGACTAGAAGGCAGAGCATGGAGCATGCAAGCTGGAGTGCATGGACGACAAGCTTGGACTAGAAGGCAGAGCATGAGAGCATACAAGCTGGAGTGCATGGACGACAAGCTTGGACTAGAAGGCAGAGCATGAGAGCATACAAGCTGGAGTGCATGGATGACAAGCTTAGACTGGAACGAAAGAGACCCTACCACGTAATGGTGGGCAGGGGCATTAGAGCGGGAAGCTACAGGATATGAATGACAAGGTGATCTTTCACAACACAGTGTAAGTCCGGCACGAGAGCCGAATTCGAGCTACTCGTAGTCAGGCATGTATTTTCGTGGTAACGAGCCACACGGGCGCCGAATCTGAGCGACCCACGCTAGGCAAGAGCCAGTAGTGTAAGTCCGGCACGAGAGACGAATTCGAGCTACTCCTAGCCAGGCATGTATTTTCGTGGTAACGAGCCACACGGGCGCCGAATCCAAGCGACCCACGCTAGGCAAGAGCCAGCAGTGTAAGTCCGGCACGAGAGCCGAATTCGAGCTACTCGTAGTCATGCATGTATTTTCGTGGTAACGAGCCACACGGGCGCTGAATCTGAGCGACCCACGCTAGGCAAGAGCCAATAGTGTAAGTCCGGCACGAGAGCCGAATTCGAGCTACTCGTAGTCAGGCATGTATTTTCGTGGTAACGAGCCACACGGGCGCCGAATGCGAGTGACCCATAGAGGAGTATAGGAGTCGAATCCGAACACCTATAAGCAAGCATAAACAAGTTAGGCAAGGGCCAACGCATTACGAAATGGCTTGGGTAGCTTAGGACCATCAGATAGATGACCGAGTGCTGCAAAATCGAGATGAAAATTATTCAGATCCGAATGTTGATTCGGGGTACGACCCGAAGTTATCGGATCCTACGGTTTTTGTCAAACCCGAAGAACCCGAGGGGCAAAATGAAGGGGGAAATTGTCCCACTTTCCTAAACTACAAGATCAGGCCCATCTACTTAAATGAGGCCCATTAAGACATAAAAAGGGGAAGGTATTTAATAACCTAAGCCTACCTAGAAACGGGAAGAGATAAGTTTTACAGCCTCTTTTTCATCTCCTCCCTCTGGGGAGAAAGCACATGTTTGATTGTAGTTGTGATCGATATCATATTGAAGGATCCTGACTTGGTAGCCTCCAGATGTAGTCATTTATCACGTGTGTCCATGTTTTTAGATTAGTGTGTTCATCTTATCAAAACTTTGGAGTGTACTCAAATTTGTTACACCGTGTTCATGTTTCTAAAGCTTGTGTGTTAGTTTCTCAGGTAGTGTGTGTTCATATATCTTAAGAGTGTGTGTTCATTTATCTTATGTGTTCATCTCATCAAAACTTTGGTGTGTATTCAACTCTGTTACAGTGTGTTCATGTTTCTAGGCTTGTGTGTTCATTTATAAAACATTGTGTATTCATTTATCTTAAGTGTTCATCTTATTACTCTTAACATAAAAACTCTTTACCAATACCAATAGGAAAAACCAAGAAGATGGCAACCAAAAAATATTTCCAATGCCAAAAAGGAAAGTCCCAGCTAAAGTAATTATGTTCAATGATGCAAAATTGAGGGTTGGCGAAGAAAAAGAAGAAATGAGAGCACAAGAACCGAGAACCAAAAGAAGAAATGACATTGCATCTCATTCCCAAGACAAAAACAAAGGAAAGCGCGCTGCTGAGAAAAAGAAATGATTGTGTTGTTGAATAAATAAGTATTGTGGTGGTAATTGTAAAACAATATAAAAGATTGCTAAATTTTCAAAATGACATTGACTGTGATGATGTAAGACAATGAATTTGACTATGATCTTCACTATGTTTAGTATATATGTTGATGATTTTATGTCACAATGATTTTGACTCATGTGTGTGTGCATGGAGTTTCAATTGCGTGCACTTAAAATAAGCATTGAAACAACGACTCTTGTGTGTTCAATTATTTTGAACGGTGTATTCACAAAGTTTCAATTACGTGTTAAAAAAAACAAGCAATCAAAAACATTTACACATTATATTTTGAACCACGTGCTCTGTAACACACCTAAATTACCTTAGGATTATTACCGCCAGTGACCTCGGAGCGAACATCCGAAATCACCCAAGGCTTACAGTATTGATCGCAAATATAAAGTAATACATAAACATTCATAAAATAATCAAAATGTCTTACAAACAACGTTGCGGAAGTTGGCAACTAATTCAAATATCAAAGATTGTAGCGGAACACTTAAAAGAAAATACCAAAAATTACATAGTAGGTTATAAACCTAAAATCTAACTTCAGGATCTTCAACCTTTTTGTAAAAAAGATATCAAAATAATAGATGCCTTCAACGTCGGTATCCTGCTTCTTCACACTTGGAGGAATGACCTGATATGCCGTATGGGACAGATGATACCAGCCAACCATGCAAGAAAAAGGAAAGGTTGATTAGTCTAATGAAAGACTATGCAAGGGAATTTATGTGAGGTTCTGTGTAGTCGTATATAATCACTACCCTTGTTTCTCGAATAATACTCGATAAACGGTATATGACTACTATACTTCTACTGAAACAAGGAAGATGCATGTTTGAAGAGAAGACTCCAATGAAATTGAGTCTTATGGGAATTATGTATTTGTTTGAAAACATTAATAATTATCGAACAAGGTCTAAAAACGACTCCTTTGAATAATCGGGTCCTTAACCAACCTCACCGCATGCGTGTTGTGCAAATTCAGTTTGATAAGACGACATTCATAGACAGAATCCCGAGCGGGTTCCACATTGTACTTCTCTCCCAAAGTATAATAATTATGTGCATAAAAGCACTTATCTTATTTAATTTCGTAACGTGAATTACATTAAAGCTTTTAATCCACATCGATCTTGATACGAGATATATCATGGGACGAATCCTGAATAACGGCACTAGCTAAGTGCACCACCACTTATATTCGAATAAGGGTAGGTCATGACCAAAAATATTAGGGCAATAATCCTCATAATACCAAGTTATAAAGAAACAGCTAAACCTCGCGAGGTATATAGCGTTCCTACGAATACTCGTGCTAGCTAAGCATACAAGTCCACACTAAATCCACACCAAAGTTCAACTAGCACCCTATAAGAGTAATAACATATATAAGGGTCGTTACTAGCAATATATACAACCTAGTATATAATTCATATTTTCTACACCATTATAACACACAAGTTCCTAAACAGAAAACATAATTATTTATCCCAAATTAATTAATTGTCAATTAAGAAAATATGGAATAAATTGTAAGAACGAACCGTCACTTGTCTCGAGTTACGGTATAGGTCGAACGACGTAACGAGAGAAGATTGATTCTAGTCGACAAACTGGATTCCTAATTTGAAAACGATTCCGAGACGTACCCAATTCACACAAAAAATAAATTAATATTAGATAATTTATTCAATAACGGAAACTGAACGATACTTGTCTCAATTTCTAATTGGATTTATTTAAATCTTAATAAATCAATCGTATATTCAAAATAATCATACCACAAATAAATTAATTATTTAATTTATTTACAATACTAATTAATTATTTAACCCAACATAATTGATATTAACAATTTACAACCTAAGATAATATCATAAAAAATATATTTAATTTAATTTTAACATTATAATCCTTTCGACCAATTCAGGTCCAAGCAATATCTTGTCGGGCATTCTCATCCCAACAAATTGGGGATCTGCACTTCCGACCATACAAGGCTTCAAACGGAGCCATCTTGATGGTTGAGTGCCAACTATATTTGTACGTGAACTCTATCAGACTCAGGTTATTCTCCTAAATTGTTGGTCGGTCTAACACACAGGCTCTCAGCATATCCTCAAATGTCTGGATTGTCCTCTATGATTGTCCATCCATTTGAGGATGAAACGCGGTACTGAATCTTAACTTAGTCCCCATGGCCTTATGTAATTCTTTCCAGAATCTAGACATGAATCAACCATCACAATCAAATACAATGATTTTGGGCATACCATGCAAACAAACTATCTCGTGTAAGAACACTTCATATAGCTTATGGGTTCACCAAGTTGACTTGATGGCCACGAAATGAGCACTTTTTGTGAGTTGGTCAATGATTACCCATATTGCATCCTTCTGGCCTTGAGTCTTGGGCAAACCTATAACAAATCAATATCCTCCCACTTTCATTCTAGCACTGGTAGAGGTTGTAATTCTCCTTCTGACCTTTAATCTTCACTTTCTGACAAGTCAAGCATTTTGCCATAAATTCTGCTACATCCTACTTCATGTTAGGCCACCAAAATTTCTTTCTTAGATGCTTGTACATCTTACTAGATCTTGGATGTATATAATATGCAAGGGAATGAGCTTCCCTCATTATCAACTAACGAATGTCGTCATTGTCAGGCACACAGACCCTACCTTGAAACCAAAGTGATCCATCCTCCTAAATCACTAATCCTGAAGCCTTTCCTTCATGAACTCCGCTACACAACTTCACTAAAACAATGTCATCAACTTGTCTCTCCTTGATCTGATCAAGCAACGTAGCCTGAATTTCGAGCATATTCAGATGCCCTTGTTGGTGATCAAACAAAACATCGGTCTCGCATCTTAACAGTTCTTGTTGCAACTCTATCTGAGCAGTGAGTAACGCTACCACAGTTTCATGAATTGTCTTTTGGCTCAATACGTCTGCTACCACATTAGCCTTTCCCAGGTGATAAAGCAACTCAATACTGTAATCCTTGAGCAACTCTAACAAACGTTGTTATCTCATATTCAACTCTCTATGCGTAAAGTCATACATCAAACTCTTGTGGTCGATGAAGATCTTACATATGACACCGTAGAGATAGTGTCTCCAAATCTTCAGTGCCAAAACCACAAAGGCTAATTCCAAATCATGGGTCGGGTAATTTGCTTCATAAGGTTTCAGTTGCTGAAATGTCTATGCAATAACTATAAACCACTTACCCCTCATTTCCTTCTGGCAATGCCAATACTGGTGCTGACATCAGACACTCCTGTAACTTCTGAAAGATGGCCTTGTACTTTTTGTCCCACACAAACTTCTTGTGGACCTTGTGGAGCAAACCGGTCATAGGTAGGGAAATTTTAGAAAACCCTTCTACAAACCGTCGATAATACCCAGTAAGTCCTAAAAAACTGCATACCTCCTTCACATTCTGAGGTCGCTTCCAATCAGTTACCGCTTCAATCTTCTAGGGGTCAACCATTATCCATTACTCGTTGATCACATGGCCTAAAAATGCCACTTCCCTTAACCATAAGTCATACTTAGACAGCTTGTCATATAGCTAGTTCTGTCTAAGGATTGATAACGTAACACGAAGATGTTTCTCATGAGCTTCTTCATTTGGCGAGTAGGTCAAAATATCATCAATAAACACCACCACGAACTTATCCAAATATTGATGAAAGCAATATATGCATCAAGTCCATAAAAACTGCAGGAGCATTCGTAAGCCCAAATGACATAACTACGAACTCGTAGTGACAATATCTCATCCATAATGTAGACCTCAGAATATCTTCCTCACGAATTCTGAACTGATGATACCCAGACCTCAGATCGATCTTGAAAAAGACTTTAGCTCCTTGCAGCTGGTCCAGAAGATCATCTATCCTTGGCAAAGGATGTTTATTCTTGATAGGAACCTTGTTCAACTCATGATAATCAATGCAAAGCCTAAACGAACCATCTTTATTCTTGACAAATAAGACCGGAGCACCCTAAGGAGACACACTTGGTCTTATGCATCCTTTATCAAGCAACCCTTCAAGTTTCTTCTTCAACTCTTGCATCTCCACTGGAGCCATACGATATGGTGCCTTGGAAATTGGCGTCGTACCAAGTTCCAGCTCAATAGTAAACTCCACGTCACGATTTGGGGGCAACCCTGGAATTTCCTCCTGAAAGACGTCGACAAATTCACATACGATAAGAATGTCGTGAACCAACACTTTATCCTTTTTGGATTTATCCAGATAACACAAGTACCCGACACAACCTTGTCGAAGTAACTTAAACACATACATTGCGTTTATCAACTTTCCGTTATCCGCGTCATTACGACCCTTAAACTTACACAAAAACTGGCCCCCAGATGAAACTGATACGCTCTACTTTGTAGTGCGTAACTAGGAGCTGTTACTAGTATTTGGGGTGCCATTTATGTGTGTTTAGGACACAATATAGGAGAATGGAGTTGTGGAGAAGAAGTGTTGATTTGGTGGTTTTGAGTGCTTAAATGAAGACTTAAGGAGATGAAGGCGAAGCCACAAGAGAAGAGCGGAAGCGAGAAGAGAAAACGCTGCAGAAGGTTTTCCGCGGGCGCAGATGGTTTTCCGCGGACGCATATTTGACGATAGACAGCGAGCACTTCAGAGACCAATCCGCGGGCACAGATCTATTTCCGCGGTCGCGGTTATTGTTCACACGCGGATCCGTGATTTTACTTCGTCCGATGTTTTTTTTACTTTATTTCTTTTTATTTTATTTCTTTTATTCCGTTTATTTCCTTTTAGGAATATTATATGATGAGGGATCACCTATACCACCTCAAGTGCCTACATTTGATGGTCCCATCACTAAAGCAAGAGCTAAAGAGATGCAACACGAGTTGGACAAAGTAGTCACCTTCTTTATGTCCAAGGAGCCATCCATGATTAATGACATCTCCAAACTTGAGCTCAAGACAATGTTGACCATTGCACCCCATGAAGACCCCAAGAGTGACGACAAGAAGACTTGAAGACATGTAACAAGTCTTATACATTTAGTAGACAATTTCCTATGTTTTTATGTTAGTTTTTGGACATGTTTTAGTTAGTTTTTCCCTAAGCTAAGGCCGGCTCCTAGAGGGTATTTAAGGAGGCCTTAGCATGTTTTTTGGACACGTTAGACATCATTTGCAAGTTGCATGTTTCAGTTTTCAATCCAAGAAGAGAGCTTTTGGAGAGAAAACACCGAGTTGGTTTGATCTTGCTTAGTTGATATTGTGTGTGTCAATCTCTCTAGAGATTGGTGTTCATAAGCCTTCATAAGCCTCCTCCTTGTGCTTTGGCTACCATGGCCGATTGTGTAAGGTTGTATTGGTAGGGTTGATTCATCATTTGGTTTGGTTCTTGATCTCTAAGATCAAGGGTTGTTCCATTGTTTGTTTTGGTTCTTCCTTTTCTATCATTTGCTATTGTTTCTTCCATTTTCGAGATCTAACCTCCATTGTTCCTCTTGTTTTGAGTTTGTCCAAGGGTTGGTGTCTAGATCAAGGTGCTTGTGGCTAATACCCACATCAAAGTGGTATCAGAGCTAGTCGACACCAGCCACCACCACCATCGCCGCCGAGTCATCACCACCGGTTTGAGTCGTCCACCTTTGTGTCCTTTGTTTTTGGTTTGAGTTTTGTTGTGTTCTTGCTATTTACGTATCATCCCTTGAGTCTTCTTTGTTGCTGCATTGAGTCATCTCTTGTCTGTGTCAATTTCGATTTTGTTGTTGTGTTTCTCTTGGATTGTGCTTGTGTTTTTGGGAGATCCGATCACCCACCACCACTAAAACCACCTTGGCACCGCCCCTCTAACCACCAGCCACCACCACAGCTTCCACCATCCATGAACCAACACTCCACCACTCCATTTCTGCCTTCCCACGACCAGGCGTGAAGAACAAAGTGGAGGCACAACCACCTCCTACAATCAAGGCGTGCCTCTCATTCCCTCAACTGCCCACGCTTGACTCCTAATTTCAAGCAACAAGACTTGGCCTCTATCAGCAATAGTAATTTTCTAAATTTAAATTGTAATTAGTCTTATTTATTATTTCCAAGTCAGAAAAACAAAAGAAAATCTAAACAAAAAAAGAAGAAAACAAAGTCAGTCGAGTATTGTATGTCTCTTATGTTATTTCATGTGTATGTAGTGCTATCATAAGTTGTAAGTCTCATCATAAGGAGATCAAGGCTTAACACTTAGCCGAAATTTTAAAGAGAGCTCAAGTACGTCTTCAAGGAGCCTTCGACGCCTGCAAGACATAACCAAGTGCCCTAACCGTGCCTACATCTTGCCCTACACTACATCATATCTTACCTTCAAATTGGTTCATCTCTCCATTGCACAAGTGTAAGACAAGTAAGGCATAGCTTTGGCCCTCTTAAGTTCAAATTGATTGAGTCTTTTCCATCCTTGCATTGCATTACATCCGTGCATTGTAGTCCATCTCTAGAGTCGTCATTTTACTTCTTTCGTTGAGTCTTTCTTTTGTTTGTTTTTCTTTGAGAATTCTGCCAAGCTATACACCGCATTAGCGCACGTTCATTGGCTTGTGTTTGCTTATACATCGAACGCACGTGGGGTTATTGATCCATACAAGACAATCCATCAAGAAGCTTGCATCAACATCAACTAGAGAGTGAGAGATCAAACACAAGAGTGAAACACTTGTGAGGTGATTTTCGATTTCACTAACCTAACGTTGTTGATTGTTTGTTGTCTTTGATAATGTCTAGATCCCCTAGCCCTACTCGTTCAAGGAGCGCCGAGCCGGTGCCACCTGAGGTGTTCAACCTCCTCAAGAAAATGTCGGATAGCCTAGCAAGTTTGTCTACTCGGATGGCTACTTTGGAGTCTCGGACGCCACCGCCAGCCACCATCCCATTGGGCACCAACTTCGAGCCAGGAGGCCCATCACATGAGCCATCAAGGGTGCCACTACCAGACCAAAGGGCCGCCTACAACGCCGCAAGAGCTGTGTCATACTAGGCGTCACCTCCCGTGGCCACACCCCATCCGGTCGTGTCACACCATGGCACTCCTCAAGGCGCTGCGCCTTTCCAAGGCACTCCACATCAAGCTCACCAAGAGCATGGTTCTATCCCTAACTCTCCTTTACATAGAATGCCTTATGCCCCTAATGGTTTTAATGTGTTTCAAGGCTTTCAAGACGAGGACATGGAGGAGGAGGGATGGAGAGCCAAGCCACCTAGAGGATACCAACCTAGGAGAGGCCGTGAGCAAGATGGGATTGGCAAGATTAAGGTGAAGATCCCTAGCTTTGAAGGGAAATGTGACCCAGATGTGTACATGGAGTGGGAGACCAAAATAGAGCAAATCTGGTCATGCCACAACTTTTCCGAGCACAAGAAGGTCCAATTGGCAGCCTTGGAGTTCAATGGCTATGCCCTCATATGGTGGGATAACTTGGTCAAAGAAAGGAGAAGAGCCCTTGATCCAGCCGTGGCTACTTGGGAGCAGATGAAGGCTTTGATGAGGGCTAGATTTGTGCCACAACACCATACAAGGGACCTTAGACAAAGGCTTGAAAACTTGAGGCAAGGATCCATGTCAGCCGAGGAGACATACAATGCCATGCAAGTGGCAATGGTAAAGGCCAATGTAGTTGAGGATGAGGAAACAACAATGGCAAGGTATCTTAGAATTCTCAATACATTTTTGGCTAATGAAGTGGATTTGTACCCCTATGGCACTATGACAGAATTACTACACTTGGCCATTGAAGTGGAGAGGAAGACTAAGGCAAGGAACCAAGGAAGTAAAGGAGCAAATGGCGCCCCCAACACTTGGAGAAATCAGCCAAGCCGTGGCTATCCTTCCTATGGCCGAGAGTCACCATTTGCCAAGGACAAGGACAAGGTGCCTAGCCTGGAGCAAGGATGGCTGAAAAGAAGTGCACCATCAAGTGGCAACAATTACCCTCCAAGAGGCTCGGCTGGCCCCACTAATGGGCCCAAAGGGAGTACTTCTAACTCTTCTTCTAGAACTAGGGATATTGTTTGCTTTAAGTGTCATGGTAGAGGTCATATGGCTAAGGATTGCTCTAACACTAGAGCTCTCATGATTAACCACTTAGGGCAATATGAATCTGAAAGTGATAGAGAAGAGGATGTTGATTGTGTTAATGAGCATGTTGAGCATGAATCTGATTTTATTGATAATGATGATGGAATTGAGTTTGAGCATGGAGAGTCTTTGATTTATAAAAGAACATTGCATGTACAACATGCCCCTTGTGAGGATAATCAAAGGGAAAACTTGTTCCATACTAGATGCTTAGTTAAGGGAAAGGTGTGTAATATGATAATTGATGGAGGTAGTTGTTATAACATTGCTAGCACTGAATTGATATCTAAGTTGCAACTTACTACATTTTATCACCCTAGATCTTATAAATTGCATTGGATGAATGATTGTGGGGAATTGAAAGTGAACAAGCAAGCTAAGATTACTATCACATTAGGTCATTATGAGGATACTATTCTATGTGATGTGGTTCCCATGCAAGCTTGTCATGTGTTATTAGGTCGCCCATGGCAATATGATAGGAGAGTGATTCATGATGGCTATACTAATAGGCATTCCTTTACATTTAATGACAAGAATGTTGTCCTACAGCCTATGTCTCCTATGCACATTGCCGAGGCCTATGAAAAGAAAAAGGAAAAGGACATGGAGCAAGGAGAGGAGAAGAAACAAAGCAAGGCAACCCCATGGCAGCAAGTAGGCACCCCATCCAAGCCCAGCCAAGCCTTAGCAATCCAGCCCTCTAGTGTCTTATTAGCATCCAAGAGTGAGCTACAAGGAGAGTACCTACCCTTCGATACTACCCTTATGCTTTTGTGCAAGAAACTAGCCATGCTAAGTGAAGAGACTAAGGCTGCCTTACCCCCTAGTATCCAAGCCCTTTTAGAGGAGTTTAAGGATGTCTTCCCGGATGAGATACCCCATGGCTTGCCACCCTTGAGAGGCATAGAGCACCAAATAGACCTTATTCTCGGAGCCACCTTACCTAATAGGCCAGCTTATAGGATGAACCCTAAGGAGAGCCAAGAGATCCAAACCCAAGTGCAAGAGCTCCTAGACAAGGGTTATGTGAGAGAGAGCCTATCCCCTTGTGCCGTACCAGTCCTACTAGTGCCAAAGAAGGACAACACATGGAGGATATGTGTTGATTGTAGAGCCATCACCAACATCACCATCAAGTACCGCCATCTAATTCCAAGGCTGGACGACATGCTAGATGAGCAATATGGTGCCACTACATTCACAAAGATTGATCTAAGGAGTGGATACCACCAACTCATAATGAAGGAAGGAGATGACTGGAAAACAGCCTTCAAGACAAAGTTTGGACTCTATGAGTGGCTTGTAATGCCATTTGGTTTGACAAATGCTCCTTCTACTTTTATAAGATTAATGAACTATGTTTTGAGGAACTTTATAGGGAAGTTTGTTGTAGTCTATTTTGATGATATTCTTATCTATAGCAGGTCCCTAAAGGAGCATGAAGATCATTTAAGGGAAGTTCTTTCTACCCTTAGAGTAGAGCACTTGTATGCCAACTTGAAGAAATGTGATTTTTGCACTAATAAGGTCACTGTTCTTGGTTTTGTAGTGAGTTCACAAGGGCTGCAAGTGGATGAAGAGAAGATAAAGGCCATTCAAGAGTGGCCAACTCCAGCCTCAATTGGACAAGTGCGAAGCTTCCGTGGGCTAGCAAGCTTCTATAGGCGCTTTGTCAAGGACTTTAGCACCATTGCTGCCCCCTTGACCAAGATTACCAAGAAGCATGCTCCATTCGTGTGGGGAGAAGCGCAAGAGAGGGCCTTCAACAATCTGAAATGGAGGCTCATAAAGGCGCCACTTCTAGTTCTCCCGGACTTCTCACGGCCATTTGAAGTGGAGTGTGATGCAAGTGGAATTGGCATTGGAGGTGTTCTTATGCAGGAAGGTAAAGCCATTGCCTTCTTTAGTGAGAAATTGAAAGGAGCATGTCTTAATTACTCTACATATGATAAGGAACTATATGCTTTGTTTAGGGTACTTAAGACATGGCAACATTACTTATGGCCTAGAGAGTTTGTCTTGCATACTGATCATGAGTCTTTAAAACATTTTAGGAGTCAAGATAAACTTGATAGGAGGCATGGTAGATGGATGGAATTTATTGAGACTTTTCCTTATGTCATTAAGTACAAGAAAGGGAAAGACAATGTAGTTGCTGATGCACATTCTAGGAGACATGCATTGCTCATCACATTAGACTCTAAGGTGTTAGGTTTCACTTACATTAAGGAGTTGTATGAGGATGACATTGATTTTGGTGCTACATATAAGCATTGTGTGCTAAAGGGTTCTTTAGATAAGTTTTACTTGTTTGAGGGATTCTTGTTTAAGGTTGATAAGGTGTGCATTCCTAGGTGTTCTTTGAGGTTATTACTTATGGAGGAAGCCCATAAGGGTGGCTTAATGGGACACTTTGGTAGAGATAAGACATATCACATGCTGCACACACATTTCTATTGGCCACATATGCTTAGGGATGTTGATCATTTGGTGAAGAGATGTTTGGAGTGTCTTAAGGCCAAGTCTAGAGTTAAGGCCCACGGCTTGTACATCCCATTGCCTATTCCCACAGCCCCTTGGGAGGACATTAGTATGGATTTCATTGTGGGATTAACTAGGACTAAGACGGGGAGAGACTCTATATTTGTGGTTGTTGATAAATTCTCTAAGATGGCCCACTTTATTGCTTGTCATAAGACTGATGATGCTTCTAATGTAGCTAACTTATTCTTTAGGGAAGTAGTTAGATTACATGGAGTACCTAAGACTATTGTGAGTGATAGGGATGTGAAGTTCCTTAGTTACTTTTGGAGGACACTTTGGGGGAGGCTAGGAACTAGATTGCTATTTTCTACTTCTAGTCACCCTCAAACGGATGGTCAAACTGAAGTAACTAATAGAACCCTCACAACCATCTTAAGGGCTGTCATTAGGAAGAATTTGAAGGCTTGGGATGAAGCCTTACCACATGTCGAGTTTGCATACAATAGGGCCATTCATTCATCTACTTCTTTGAGTCCTTTTGAGTGTTTTTATGGTTTGAATCCTTTAACCCCACTTGATCTTACGCCGTTGCCTATGAAGGAGCGAGCAGATTTTAATGCAGGAAAACAAGTGGAGTTCATTAAGGAGCTACATGAGAGGACTAGGGCAAGGCTACAACAAAAGGCCGAGTACAATGCAGCCAAGGCCAACCATGGAAGAAGGAGAATGATCTTCCAACCGGGGGATCTTGTTTGGGTTCATTTGAGGAAGGAGCGCTTCCCCGACAAGCGCAAGTCCAAGCTATCACCAAGAGGAGATGGACCATTCAAGGTGCTTAGGAGTGGGAGACAATGCCTATGTGTTGGAGCTGCCCGGGGAGTATGGAGTTAGTCATACATTCAATGTCGGAGATCTTACACTCTATGAGGAGGATGCTGAGGAGCTAGATGATTCGAGGTCGAATCCTTTCCAAGAAGGGGAGGATGATGAGGGATCACCTACACTACCTCAAGTGCCTACATTTGATGGTCCCATCACTAGAGCAAGAGCTAAAGAGATGCAACACAAGTTGGACAAGGTAGTCACCTTCTTTATGTCCAAGGAGCCATCCATGATTAATGACATCTCCGAACTTGAGCTCAAGACAATGTTGACCATTGCACCCCATGAAGACCCCAAGAGTGACAACAAGAAGACTTGAAGACATGTAACAAGTCTTATACATTTACTAGACAATTTCCTATGTTTTTATGTTAGTTTTTGGACATGTTTTAGTTAGTTTTTCCCTAAGCTAAGGCCGGCTCCTAGAGGGTATTTAAGGAGGCCTTAGCATGTTTTTTGGACACGTTAGACATCATTTGCAAGTTGCATATTTCAGTTTTCAATCCAAGAAGAGAGCTTTTGGAGAGAAAACACCGAGTTGGTTTGATCTTGCTTAGTTGATCTTGTGTGTGTCAATCTCTCTAGAGATTGGTGTTCATAAGCCTTCATAAGCCTCCTCCTTGTGCTTTGGCTTCCATGGCCGATTGTGTAAGGTTGTATTGGTAGGGTTGATTCATCATTTGGTTTGGTTCTTGATCTCTAAGATCAAGGGTTGTTCCATTGTTTGTTTTGGTTCTTCCTTTTCTATCATTTGCTATTGTTTCTTCCATTTTCGAGATCTAACCTCCATTGTTCCTCTTGTTTTGAGTTTGTCCAAGGGTTGGTGTCTAGATCAAGGTGCTTGTGGCTAATCCCCACATCATTATATTTCCTATCTTTTGGAAATTAGGGTTTGCTAGGTTTTATACCTTTCATTAGTTAACAGCCTTTTTCATTATTCATGCATCACATTATCGTTCAGTTTTTCCCTTAGAGTTTTTATGCTTTGAAGACTATGAAGAACTAAGCAACCATTGCTTAGTCCGACGATTGAAGCCTTCATTTGTATTTGGTTATGAGATTATAACTCTATTTCCTTTCCTTTGATTATGTTAATTCTCTTTGTACTTCATCCCATGATTCTTGCTGATTTGACTAGTCTGGTCATCTAGTTGATGTTAGTGATTATCTATTGCTAGGGTTTGGATATTTCTAGTTGAAATCTTTTATCTTGTGTAGCAACCGCAATTTACAGGAACTGGTTGTGAATGTTTATTATGAAGAGAATTGATTACATGTCGAGTACTGACGGGTTATTAAGTATTGCATGTATCCTGGTTAATTCCTATGCTTACTGCTGCCTTTAGATTGAATCTTGATAGTTTCTTGATTGTTTAATGGTAAGTATTTTCAGGGCTGGTTGACCTGTCTATATACATAAGATCGGGACAAGAATATTCATTGGTAGGAATTGGAGATAATCTAGGATCAACCAATCAAACTGAAGTGTGGATATTTGTCTCGCTAAGTTACTTCTCACCCATTGATTACATCTTTTGCTTTGATTTACTTTGTTACTTGATAAAAACCAAAACCCCCCTTTGTTACTATTGGCATACAACCTTTGCACTTAGGAAGATTGCTTACCTCCCTGTGGGATCGATCCTTATTTACCCTACTACATTAGTTAGATTTTTGAGGTTTACTTTGATAGGCATCACGACTTTAGCCTCATCAAATTTGGCGCCGTTGCCAGGGAGGCAAGTTTCAATTTTTCTTTTTGTTTGTTTGTGTGCCAACTATTGTGTGGACCTATCTTATGGTCCACACCCGTGTTACTGACTCTCCTACTTTAGATCTTGATCCAGAAATCGAACGAACACTTTCCAGGAACCGTATAGCTGCCCGCATGCAACTCGAGATGGATGAGGAAGAACAGACATTGAGGCAGTTGACTGCACCGAATCTAGAGCAGCAGCCGCTTGCTGTGCAGTTTCCAGAATTGGCAGATGGCGTGATATTTGAGCTCAAATCTGAGTTGATCCATTTACTACCCCACTTTCATGGGATGAGTGGAGAAGACCCCAATAAGCATCTCTCTGAATTCCACGCTGTCTGCAGCAGCATGAAGCCAAGGAACATTACTGAGGACCAGATCAAGCTGAGGGCCTTTCCTTTCTCTCTGAAGGATTCGGCCAATGATTGGTTCTGCTATTTGGCCCTAGGAAGCATAGATACATGGGTGAAGATGAAGAAAGCCTTCTTGGAGAAGTACTTCCCTGCAACGAAGCTCAATAGATTGAAGAGGAACATCAGCAACATCGAGCAACATGCTATTGAGACATTGTATGAGTACTATGAGAGGTTCAAGAGGTTGATTTCAAGCTGTCCATACCATGGTTATTCTGACCAGGACCTCGTGCTATATTTGTATGGTGGACTTCTTGATGATGAGCATCGGATGGTGAACGCATCTTGTGGCGGTAATATTCTCAACAAGACGCCGGCTGTAGCATTTGAGATATTCTTTGAGCTATCTGAAGGCTCAAAACAGTTTAGCAAGAGAGCGAGCGCTCACACAGTTAAGGCCGCATACTCTCAGCCATCGTCCTCACTACTTTCTAAAACGGCTGAGATGAAGGAGATGATGAGGAGGTTTATGATGAAGGGCAACCAGCAGCAAGTCAAGTCTTGTGGAATCTGCTATGACACGATGCACCCTACTGATGCGTGTCCCACGCTGCAGGAGCCCACTGCTGAAGTGAACGCGATAGGAGGTTTCGGCCCTCCAAGGCCAAGATATGACCCGTACTCCAACACTTACAATCCAGGGTGGAGAGATCACCCTAATTTGAGATACAAGAACCAGCAGAATCCTCCTCAGGGTCGTGATGATCAAGAGTTTCAATAGAGGCCACCACAGTTCTTACAACAACAACAATTTCAGCAGCCTGGAGGTCAACAACAACAATTTAGAGCACAATATGACGCGAGACCTCAAGGCCAAAGCGCAAGTTCATCTATGTCCAGTGATGACATGATCAAGTCTCTCACTCAGAGTGTATCGACGTTGGCAACCATTATGGTCCAACAGAATCAAGAGATGAAGTCTAGTATTCAGAACCTGGAGAAGCAGATAGGGCAGATTTCTCTAGCAGTGAGCAAACTGGAGGCCCGTGATTAGGGGAAACTACCATCTCAAATGGTAGCAAACCCGAGAGAGAATGTATGTGCGATGACGCTAAGGAGTGGACCAAAATTGAAGGAAGTGACGGATGCTGCAGAGGAAGAACCACGACCGCGGCCCGATATCCGCGACCGCGGAAACATCCCTGAAGGCGGTGATTTTTCCGAAGATTTTCCGTGAACGCGGCCAGATTTCTGTGACCGTGGAAATGTTTATGGAGAAAGTGAAAATTTTGAAGCGAATCCGCAACCGCGAATTGACAGTCGCGACCGCGGATTCTCCAAAGGCAGCCCAGATTGCTCAGATGTTGAACCGCGACCGCGGGTCCCAAACCGCGGCCGCAGTTGTGCGTCAAACATCGAAGATGATTACGTTCGCCCCTATTTTCTTCTGCTCGGTTCACTGAAGCCTCTCGTGCCCTTCCCTGAGGCACTAAAGGATACTAGAAGACCGGAGAACGACAAGGAGATCTTTGAGACCTTCAGCAATTGCGAGGTAAATATTCCTTTGATCAAGCTGGTTAAGAGCATTCCTCACTATGCAAAATTTTTGAAGAAGTTATGCAAGATTAAGAGGAAGTCAAAAGTGAAAACAAAGAAGAAGGTCCAGGTGAATGAGAATGTCTCCGCTATGCTGCAAAAGCGGTTGCCCACGAAGTGCAGTGACCCAGGCATGTTTAGTATTCCTTGCAAGATAGGTGACACCACCTTCGATAAAGCCATGTTGGATTTGGGTGCATCTATAAATATAATCCCTCTCTCGCTGTATGAATCTTTGGGTCTTGGACCATTGCATGAGACATGGATAGTGATTCAATTGGCGGATATGTCCTATGTGTATCCCAAAGGAGTCATGCAAGATGTTCTGGTAGAGGTCGATAAGCTAATTTTTCCTGCTGATTTCTTTGTGATGGATACGGGGCAAGACAAACATGCAGCCCCTGTGATGTTGGGTAGGCCGTTTATGAAAACGGCGAATACGAAGATTGACGTGAGTAGTGGTTCGCTCACCATGGAGTTTGATGGGGTGAGAATCGAATACAACATTGATGATGCAAAGAGACACCCTCTTGATTGTGATCCCAAGTGTTCGGTTGGTGTGGACAACCCAAGCTGATTCGAAGGGCACTATGTCGAGCCACGATAATAACCAAGGCACTGCTCGGGAGGCAACCCAAGGTATGTAATTCTTTTCGTGTCTTTTAGTTTGAAATTTTTATTTGTTTTGTTTCGTGTTTAGACTAACCTGCAGGTAGGAGACCCGGAACCAAAATTCGAAGACGGTGTTCAATTCACACCAGACACGAATCCGCGACCACGGAAAATTTTCCGCGACTGCGGTTTTGCCACTGTAATTCCCCTTATCTGGAAAAAAAAATCAAAAAAAATAATTTATTTGAAGATTCCGCGATCGCGGCCCAGTTGTTCGAGTTTTACTTGAGCGATGGTGCGCATCATGCTGCCAAGGAGGAGACAATAGCCTGACATTTTTATTTGGCACCGATGATGGCCCGACATTCGACAGCTGATGAGGAGGAGCTCCAGAGCCAACTGCAGATATGATTATTGATATGGAGCGACAGAGCCCGCTACACGATTACATTAGGGCTCCCATTCTGTGTTCGTTGAAGGCCCGTGCAACCCCGTTTCTTTGATGTATCACTTCACCTTACAGTAGATCTATTTGGTTGCACGTGGAGTTTGTTTGAGTAGGACTGCCGCAACACCAGAGACCTGTGGTTTCAATGATTGACCACCAGTACCAACATCCAAGTCATGGCCAACTCGGCGACGATGTGAGTACTTTTATACCTTCCCCTGTGCTTCATCTTTTAGTCTTTCATTACATTGAGGACAATGCAATATTTAAGCATGGGGGAGTGATCTCTACTTGCTAGTCGTCTGAGAAAGAAAAAAAATTGAAAAAGTCAAAAATATGAAAAAAAAGACAAAAGAAGAAAATCCTGGGCTAAGTCGAAAACCTGAAAGGGCGGCTTAGGCAATAAGCAGGTGGCTTGGACCAGCATTAGGCTGGGATAAAAATTGGTCAAAGAGTGATGTGAGTTTTGTGAGCCCGTCTATAGAAAACTGAAATGAGTGGCTTGGTGAAAACCCGAAAGGACGCCTTGGCAAAATGAGTTAAAAGAAGAAGAGTGATTATTAGGATTCCTCATTTTTCCTAGCGTGGTGACATAAGAAGAGGTGATATAAGGAGGATTCAGGTAGGTCACTTTTGGAGGTATAAGAAGATAGATGGAGGCTAGGATTAGATGGTCATTTTCACTCTATGGTGTTCGGGATAAGCTTGGGGGAAGTACTCTGCTTTCCTTAAAGCTTGTGTGTTGTGTTGATTGTGTTGGTCCCTTGGAGATTCATGATTAGGTGCAGTTCTTAGTGGATAGTTTTGCTGTGCTTCCCGAGACCTTGGGTATTTCATTGGAGGAGTAGGTTTCTATTAGCTTACTCGAGGACGAGTAAGGTTTAAGCATGGAGGAATTTGATACGCTATACTTTGTAGTGCGTAACTAGGAGCTGTTACTAGTATTTGGGGTGCCATTTATGTGTGTTTAGGACACAATATAGGAGAATGGAGTTGTGGAGAAGAAGTGTTGATTTGGTGGTTTTGAGTGCTTAAATGAAGACTTAAGGAGATGAAGGCGAAGCCAAAAGAGAAGAGCGGAAGCGAGAAGAGAAAACGCTACAGAAGGTTTTCTGCGGGCATGGATGGTTTTCCGTAGGCGCCGATTTGACGATAGACATCGAGCACTTCAGAGACCAATCCGCGGGCGCAGATCTATTTTCGCGGTTGCGGTTACTGTTCGTACGCGGATCCGAGATTTTACTTCGTCCGATGTTTTTTTTACTTTATTTCTTTTTATTTTATTTCTTTTATTCCGTTTATTTCCTTTTAGGAATATTATATTTCCTATCTTTTGGAAATTAGGGTTTGGTAGGTTTTATACCTTTCATTAGTTAGCAGCCTTTTTCATTATTCATGCATCACATTATCGTTCAGTTTTTCCCTTAGAGTTTTTATGCTTTGAAGACTATGAAGAACTAATCAACCATTGCTTAGTCCGACGATTGAAGCCTTCGCTTGTTTTTGGTTGTGAGATTATAACTCTATTTCATTTCCTTTGATTATATTGATTCTCTTTGTGCTTCATCCCATGATTCTTGCTGATTTGACTAGTCTGATCATCTAGTTGATGTTAGTGATTATCTATTGCTAGGGTTTGGATATTTCTAGTTGAAATCCCTTATCTTGTGTAGCAACCGTAATTTACAGGAACTGGTTGTGAATGTTTATTGTGAAGAGAATTGATTACATGTCGAGTACTGACAGGTTATTAATTATTGCATGTATCCTGGTTAATTCCTATGCTTACTGCTGCCTTTAGATTGAATCTTGATAGTTTCTTGATTTTTTAATGGTAAGTATTTTCAGGGCCGGTTGACCTGTCTATATACATAAGATCGGGACAAGAATATTCATTGGTAGGAATTGGAGATAATCTAGGATCAACCAATCAAACTGAAGTGTGGATATTTGTCTGGCTAAGTTACTTCTCAACCATTTATTACATCTTTTGCTTTGATTTACTTTGTTACTTGATACAAACCAAAAGCCCACTTTGTTACTATTGGCATACAACCTTTGCACTTAGGAAGATTGCTTACCTCCCTGTGGGATCGATCCTTATTTACCCTACTACATTAGTTAGGTTTTTGAGGTTTACTTTGATAGGCATCACGACTTTAGCCTCATCAGAAATGGTCACAATCCTCGTAATAAATTCGATTACCTCCCCATGACGTGTCAACTAGTTTATCCCGAGAATAATGTCGTATGGAGCCATGGCTATACAAATCAAGTCAGCTTCGAACTTCCAACCTTGAATGGTCACGGGAAATTCTGACAACCGCTTGAGCCCTACTAAATGTTCCCCATTGGGAAGATTCACCACAAATGGTTCACAAGCTTCATTGCATTTAAGCCCTAACTTACTCATACAATTCTCCGAAACAAAAGAATGCGTAGCACCAAAATCAAACAATATGCAAACTGACGAAGAATGTAGGTATAAAGTACCTTGAGTAACATGAGCGTTTGGTTCGTTGGCTTCACGCATCTCATATAGCCGCTGACCCTGACTACCCGATGCAACCGGGGCCTTCCCCTTGTTTTGAGTAGTCGATTGCATAACAATATTAACAGTCCCTGTAGGCCTTTGCTAAGGTTAGTTACTATGACTATTTGACCTTTGCTGGGATTCACCCTCCTGATGTTTTCAAAGTCTACAAGTGCCCCTCTTTCCCACATGTGAAGCACATTATCTTCCCTTTCATGCACAATTGCTGTTATGTCCAGCTGGCCCACAGTTATTACACTGGACATAGCCCTTACTCTAACCTGAGCGCTACGTAGAACCAAACTAGGTTGTCTCAGTTTTAGGTCAACTTTTCTTGGAAAAATGTGACGGTGGAGCCGGACGTTTGAACCTACCATTTTGTTGATTGCTACCAGCCAACCTCTGTCGGTTATGTTTCTTCGTTGACTCCTCTAGAGTCACTTTCAGCTTACAAGAAGCATCCACATACTGCTCCAGGATAGTGCATCCATGATGCACCATCAACGGCTTAATGTCTGGGTTCATCCACTCATCGAAGTGCCAAATTTTCTGCTCTTCAGAAGTCACCTCAGATCATACATAGTGCAGTAATTGGTTGAACTTAGCAGCTTGTGAAGTTACCTTTAGTCCATCAGTCTTTGGATAAAGGAACTCATTGTGATTTCTTCTCTCATAGCCTGAGAAAAGAAATGATCAGTCATTTTGGTCTAAAACATAGACCAAGTCAGCTCGGGGTGATCAGCCAATCCCGTGCTTTCCCACCATTCGCTAGCCCCGTCCTTTAATTGTAATGAGGCAATAGGCACCTTCTCAACTTCAGTGCAAACAATGTTCCTGAACAGTCGTTCCATGTGCAAAAACCAGTAGGCCACTTTGTCAGGTTCACCAGTACCGTCATAAGAGTCAGGCCTCATAGAATTGATCGATTTCAGCGCACGATTATAACTTCCTCCATCTCCATGAATAGGCATTGGAGGCGCAAGATTCACTGGTTCCTCAAGATCAGGAGTAACCTGAGGAACTCGAATCCCTTGAGCTGGCTGTACTCCTGGCCTAACCATTTCTGTAACAACTTCCATTACTATCTGCTTAATTACTTCAATGACAGCAGTGTTGAAGACAACTAGGGAAACATGAGGAACTTGCACTCTTTCCCTTTCTACTTGAGGGTTGATCGGGTACGGAACATTCTGAACATGGTTGTTGTGGGATCCAGAACCAGTTTCAGCATCTTGGTTATTTGCACTCCTTAGTTGAACTCGAGAGGCGTTACTTGGTGTAGCACCTTGACGAACAACGTTCCTAGTGTTTACCATCTGGTTGTTTTTTAAGTATTGTCATATATAATCCAATCCAATGTTATATTGTCTGCTGATATACTTTAAATGCATTATTGAGGAATAGACATTTAATAAAACTTGCTAATTTTATTAAGAAGGAAAAACATAATATAGTAACCAAACATCCTAAAACTCAACACGGAAATAAACACTAGGAGACTACTGCTCCATTTTTTTTCAGAATTGGGAAGACACTAGAAAGAAACGACTAAGTAACTAATAGCTACTGCTTCTTCTTGGTATACCGAAACAAGTCTCTATAGGCTTTAGCCGGCATGGTCTTCTTTGGAGATGACTTCTCCTCCGTCTCTACTGCGGTTTTTTTTGGTTCCTTGGATCCCGGAACACTTGCCCTCTCCACTGGTACTGGTGGACAACAAAATTTTTCCAGAAACCTTGGCTGAAACTCTGTGTAGCTCAATTTCTGCCCTGATTTGGGATCAATCAACTTCTCTGTTTGCTCGATATTTTGCAATATCGTGTGAGCGTTTTTCTGCCAATAACCCGTGAGTCTCTCAATTTCATGAGCTTGCAGTACTGGGGTGTTCACCCAGATTTGATGCGGTGTAGGATCATCAGAAGCGATGTATGCTTCCCATGGCCTAGCCCTCATTCTCGTCCGTTCAGTCATTTCTTTGACTAAACGACAAGCCTCCCATTGACTCTTCCCTACAAACACATCATGCATAACTAGACCCCTTCAGGGTTCACTGGGTGCATAAATCGGAGAAGGAACCAATTCCACTAGAGGTGTCCTTGGGTCGTATTCCTCCCTTTCAGCATTTGGGAACCCCATCACCTCATATGTCGCTGGAGACCGAGGTGTGTATGGTGATGCCACAAAGTTTGGGAGCTGAACTGGCTCAGGCTGCACCTGTTCCTCCTCGCTCACGTAATTGGGATCCTCAATTGGATCCTCCTCTGTGGTCTCCGGAAGAGGAGATTGCTTGGATTGCACCTGGTCCTCTCCTTCACTCTGGTATTCGAGATCCTCACTCAAGTTCTCCTCAATGGTCTCAATCATCACCACTTCTACAACTTTATTTGGCGGGGTCAATTGGATGACAAAGGTGTCTCCCTTTATGGTACTGGGGGAATCAGGTCTAGACTCGAGTGTTGGTGCAATTTGAGATTCCTCCATAGCTCTACGATGAGATCTCATAAGGACCATTGTCCAAAAAGAGACAAGGAAGGTCAAAACTTTTCCAAATATAGAAATCATACTTTCTATATTTAGGCATGAGTAGACATTTTAAAGAGAATTTTGAAAAATTGTTTCCACCTTAAATTCTCTTTAAAATCATCACATCAGCAAACTCCTTAGACAAGGTTCAACCTTGTCTTTCTGTGTCCAAGGACTTTTCCAAATATAGAAATCATACTTTCTATATTTAGGCATGAGTAGGCATGAGTTGACATTTCCAAATCTAGAAATCATCACATCAGCAAACTCCTGCAAAAGAGAAGACACAACAGAGGGTAGATCATCAAAGTCCTTGGACACAGAAAGACACGCAAAAGGATAAACAATAATACAGTGAGAACTTCCTTGAAAAACTGGAGTGAGATCCCGAGGTCGCGCCATCAACATCTGTGCTCGCAGCGACCTTGCAATGGAGGAGCATCATTAATGGAGGCAGCATCGACGCACGGAGGCTTATGCGCTTGGGGACTCGGTTGCGGTGCATGGGATGTCTGAACCGCGGGCGCGTGGCCTTTTGCTACAACATGCGTGGAAGCACCGGGGCGTGTGTCACGGGGCGTAGCGGTGTCGACGCGGCGGGCGGCATCGGCAGCGATGCGTGCTGCTTCCCGGGCTTTCTCTCGGCTCCGCTCCACCTGGTCATGAAGGATCTTCTGGGGCGTCATAGGCAACAAGGTCACTCGCCTACCCCCATGCATAAAGACTTAGGTGTTGAGGAACACGTCATGCACCGTTTTCTTGTCAAACTGCCAAGGTCTACCAAGCAAAAGATGAGTAGCATCCTTAGACACAATATCACATAAAACCGAATCTTGGTATTGACCAATCTGAAATGTGATATGGCATTGCATGTTTACCACATCACCCTTACCTTTAGAGATCCACTGAAGACCATAGGGCTACGGGTGTGGCTGCGTCCGTAATTGAAGGTGTTTGACCACCTTCTCACTCAGAATGTTACAGCACGACCCACCATCAATAATCACACTAAGGGACACAGTCTGGACCAGGCAACGGGTATGGAAGAGATTCTCTCGCTGGTCCATCAGGGCGACCTCCTTCCACGTCAGGGTGCGCTTAGTGACAAGGCTCAGCGGGGTGCCGACATCCAAGTCATGTGGCGCACAGGTGTAGTCGGCGTCGTCCTCGACATCATCAATCGGCTCAGGGGCATACTCATCCTCGGCCTCATAATCAAAGGACTCGTCTCCAGTTGCCTGCGTGTAGAGTACCTTCTTCGGGTTCGGGAAGTCTTGCTGTTTATGGCCACGACCTCCACAATGGAAACATGCCTGGTCACGGGTCCGGTCTGCTTGCGGCGGGGGAGGGTTAGCCACGACGGGCGGCGTGGGATTGCGCGGCGCGTCGGTGGCTCGGGCGGGGCCGCGGTTGGCCAGAGGCGTGGTGTACCCGGGCTAAACAGTAGACGAAGCAGAAGCAGGAAAAGAATTAGACGAAGGTCCAGAGTCATACCTGCGAGATGAAGTATGAGGCCAGGGCGCCTGTCAGCGTCGATGCAGCTGCTGGTGAATCATCATCGCCGTATGAGTCAGCTGGTTGAGGTCCCGAATAGGGAGGATCTCTAGCTGGTCCCGGATAGGCGGGTTCAAGCCACTCAGAAACCTGGTGCGCATGGTAGACAATGTGACGCTCATGTCCGCCTTATAATACAGGTCCTCGAGCTTAGCAAAAAACTCTAGCGGTGTCTGAGTGCCCTGACGAGTGAGCGCAATGTCCATCCACATGCGGTTCTGGTAGTCGTTCGGGACATACTTGCGACGCATGATAAAGATGAGCTGGTGCCACCACTCAATAGGCTCGAGACCTCGTCGAATCCTGTCGGTGGAGAAACGGTGCCACCAAGTCCGGGCAGCACCACGAAACAACATGGTAGCAATCTCGACCTTCTGGTACTCCTCATAGTGGCAATGTTGTAGTGCATACTCTGTGGCCTGCATCCACTCTAAAAATGCAGAAGGGTCATAGTCACCATGAAAATGATCAAGAGTTACCTTTATCTCGCGCCGACTGGCATACGGGTTAGGTCCGAGTCGCCGCTCAACGAATCGCCGATCTGCATGATCTAGCTCCGGATAAGGCTCATCCAGGTCATCATCGAAATCATCAAAGTCATCCTGGACGACGGGGCGATGTCGACGCTGGCGACGACGAGCATGGTCCTCGGCGTTGGGGTGCGCTCGGGTGGCTGGCATGGCCTGGTGGCCGCGGCCGTCACGTGCAGCTGGCTGCCTGATCGGGCATCGCGGTGCCGTCGGAATCCTCGGTGGGATGTAATCCGGGGGAAACTGTTGGCTCTCGACTGGGTCGCCTAATGGAGGATGAAAATTTCCCGGATTCAGGTCACCTGCAAACTCAAAACCCTCCTCATCATATTCTGTAAAAACAATGGGAGTCACATACCTGGGACGCGGGGCTGTACGTAGAACAGTGCCGGGGTCGCGGCTGGTCGTGGGGCATGACGGCGCCGTCTGTGGTTATCGGCCGCCGGCTTGGTCGCGAGCTGCGTCTCGGCGGCGCTCAATGACATCATGATGTGCTTCGGTCTGCTGCATGGACTCGTAACGCCGACGTCGGTCAATGGCGTCGATGTAAGGGTAGAGCCCCAATTCAGTAGCGGGGGACTCATGTTCGACGGAGTTGTAGGCGAAGTCATCCGCTGGCGAGCGCTGGGGTTCATACCGGTTGAAGCCATAGTCCTCTTGCTGGGACTCGATGATGGAGTCCAGGCGGCGAAGTCTCGACTAGAGCTGCGAGGTCTAGGGCATCGGGTCCTTGCCTTTGTCCAGTTACCGCGTGGTGTCGTTAGTGGCTGCGGGCGCCAACTGGAGATCAACCGCGACAATTTCGACAGGGACAGTGTTGGCCGTGGTCGCGGTTGTTGTGGCCGCGGTCGCGGCTGTTGCGGCCGTGGTCGCGGCTTGCGCGGCAATGATGTTTCTGGCCTCCGTGAGCTGGGCCTCGAGGTCCGCAACGCGCTTGGCAAAAGCCTCGTCTGCGGCCTGGCAAACGGTAGTGTCCGCGTCTGAATCTGTCCCTAAAGATACCATGACAACACACACAAGAGAAGAAACACAACAATAGAATAACAAAGACAACGAACAAAATAATGATCAATACAACTCACAGAGTCTCATGTAGGTCACTAATATAGGAAAAGCCGTGAGGGCGGTGGGGCTAGGTAGACTCAACGCGGACCAAACCAACATAAAACCACACTAACCTCACAATCAGGGGCCACAATCAATGAATATGTAAGACACAAAGTAAGATGCAATCTCCTATAATCCAAGAAGAAGACGCGAGAAAAGCTTAATGGAATTGTACCGACTGTGAATCGGCTTCGCCGAGATCGCCTGAGACTTACGTTTTTCTTGAGTCGGTGGCTTTTGCTTCTTCTTTTTTATAAATTTACCGACTGCCTATTTCTTTTTTCTTTTTTTTTGAATTCGGCACAAATGGTAATAGTGAAAAACACAAGGCAATTTTTTTTTATAATGCCGAGAGTAAGTATGCAAGAATGAGGAAGGAACTTAGGAGATAACAATCTAAATAATTTCCTAACAATATGCAAAGATCACAACTACCCTAAAAGGCAAGATTAGGTTAGTTAGGTGAGATCGGATGCGCGCTTAGGGTTAGGGCAATCTCACTTTTTCCTCTCGAATTTTTTTGTGTTAATGCACTCGGCCGTGAACAACAAGGCTTGGAAGCCAAGTGTTCATCCTAGGCTAGGGCAATATGACAACAATCAACAAAAACACACACAAAGTGGCGACAAGCCACACAAGACAATCGAAACAATGAAAGGGCAGAAGCAAAAGAATTGAACGACGAAAATAGTGAGACAATGACAGATTGAAATGACCACACCTTGTATCGCTGAATCTGATACCAATTGATGCGTTATCGTCTTCGGAATGCGTCGACGGGGTGGATCTAGGTAGAAGACGGGTCGGATTCGCCAATCTCCCAAGACCGAGAACAAAACCCAGCCAAGACGTGGCTTCGGTGGCTGGAGGGGGTCTCGGCTAGGGCCGAGATTGACGTGGGTGAAGGCTCGAATGCAAGGACGGAGAGGGCTAGAACGGGGGCGCGTGCAAGAGGGTGGCCGACGATGGCAGCGGCGGAAAAGAGGCTCGGCTGAGCTTGAAGCAATGGCGGCGGGAGCAATGCTCAACGACAGCTATGGCTTCAAATTCAACTTAAGTAATTTAGGTTACAAAAGTTGGCTTAAAGAGCCAAGTGTCTCGGCCATAGGCCTCAAAACCGAACATGGGTCGGCTCTCTTAGGCACAAGAAAGGCCCGCACCCCAAAATAGAAACCCGCCAAAAGCGGTAACATCTAAATATAGTAAATACTAAAAATAGAAACTTTCCATACTTAGAAACATACCAAAAATAGAAACTGCTAAGAAAGGAAACCGCTAAAGCAGGAAACTACTAAAAATAGAAAGTGTCTCAAAATTGGCATGTAACCCTCAAAATGCCAAAAGAACTGAAATGGCTCGGAAAGTGCCTCAGAAAAGTCAACGGGCCTCGCCGATGGCCGCAGCTTGGCCAATCGTCGTGCATAGGACGGCCCGGGACGTGGTGACGAGGATGCAACTGTTACGCATCATGCCCTTGGTCGTGATCGACTGTGTAGCCTGGGCAATGGCTCTGGCTCTGGTGATCGGACCTTCGGTTCTGACACTCAACATGCCATCCTCTTGGGCCTCCGTCAATGTCACGTCCGTGGGCGTATCAATAGACCTACCCAATATTATCGTCCAACACTCACAGAAGTGCACTTTAAAGCCCCATTTGTTTCCATATCTAGGGCTTGTGAGGTTTATTTTGGAGTGACAACATCTCTACAAGGCTGCTAATGAGAAGGTTTGGTAATATTGCTTAACATGAACAACATCTCCAAAATGAATTATCAGAGAGATGACAAGGGAACAACCACAAAATCACCCTCTGACGGGGAGTTTGATTTATACCAGATAGGGATATACATGAGATGAGTCGGACCTGGATTACGTAACAAGTCGTAGGCTGCAGAGACACTGAATTTGCCGAAATTCTCACTCATATATATTCCAAATTGCGAAGGAGCAATGTGATGTGTGAAGAGGTCCCTTATCTTAAGTAAACCTCGCCATGACAAGCTATCATTGTCTCTTGGGTCGACATTCCAAATGGTAGAAGGTCGGGATTGTTTGCAAGTGTCCACCTAGTCTAGATGTTGTCAGTTCGAGTGTGGATCTCATAGAGTGATTGGCTAAGGCATGCTCGGTTCCATGATAGTAGTTCTTTGATGCCTAAGCATGCTCTCTTGGTGCACAAGTTTCATTCCAAGCCACAAGACATCATTTTGAACTAGCATTGCCCGACCATAGGTAGTAGTGGAGAATAGTCTTAATATTAGATATGATTTTTTTAGGAAAAGGAAGATTTTGCACCAGAAGTTTCGCATACTGTAAAGGAAAGATTATGTGAGTTCATACCTTCCAGCATTAGAGATCCCTTTGGCGATCCATAAGGTGACTTTCTTGGTCATATTCTAGATGAGATTAGTGTAGTCGTTGGTGTCAGCTTCTTGGAGCCTAATGAAATACCCAGATACTTGATTGGAAGTGTAACACCCCTAACTTATGTCGATAGTGCCACACGTCAGTGACCTCAAACTATAATGTCCAAAACCACCCTAGGCTTATTCCAAATAATTTATGCGTAATATATATATTCAATAATAAAACTATAGCGGGAGACTTTTGAAATAAATACCCAATCTTTATTAATATTCTCATCGTAACTTGAGGAAATAAGTTTTATAAAACGATATTGAAATTAAAGTGGAATACTTTAAATAAATCTTAATTACATGACTACGTTGCCTAACACTTTCACTTATTACATTAATTAGGAAAATTACATCTTATATTCAAACAACCTTGAAAATACTTTAAACTAAAGTTCAATTGTCGCTCTTCTTCTCCGTTTGTTACTTCCAACTAACCCAAGACAAGTTGACTGATGTTTCGTACGGGACGGATGACACTAGCCAACCTTGCAAGGAAAACGAAAGGTTGGTTAGTTTAATGAAACACTAAGCAAGGGTATTTATGTGAGGTTCTATGTGGTCATATCTAGTTACTATCATTGTCTCTCGAATAAAAGTCGATAGACGATATATAACTAAAATACTTCAATCGAGACAAAAGATGGACAAAGACACATACACCAAGAGAATACCCGAATGAATGTGGGTATTATGTAAAGAAGATATGATTGTTTTAGAACGTTATAAGTCACACACAACATATATAACTCGATCGAATAATTGGGTCCGACCAACCTCATCGCATAATGCAAATTCTTATTGGAAAGACGACCCGCTTAGACTGGAGCACGAGAGATTTTCAAGTTGTACTTCTCGTTCGAAGTTTATTAATTATGTGCTCATAACACTTATCTTCTTTACTTTCAACACACCACATTATCTTAAAGTTTTTAATACATTCTCAAAAATTTCTAGAACGGGTGACTAATTGTCAACCCACACAATGCACTAGATAAGTATCCCGAACACTTCTTATTCCATGATAAATAAAGAAGCATGGTGATGACCGAACAAGTATTAGGTAATTAAGCCTCTTAATACAAAATTATAAAGAGATCATTACGTCTCGCAGGCCATAATATCCCTGACACATATGAATATTAAAGTCCACAATCACTGACTATAAAGTCAACACATACCACACAAACTCCACATCCAATATCGTCATTACGACGATAACAACATTAATCATATAGACCTATATATAACTACATATATATCAATAAATAATTTCCAAACTTATTTTATAAAATTAAGTGATTACCCTATGTTTAATTAAACATCTTAACCCAAGTTTAAGATGAAAGAAAATTACAGTAGGCTTGTTTTATACTTAAGTCACATCTTTACTTCTGTTTTCAATGTTTAAATCATAATTAACATAATGTTAATATAAATTTAAATAATTCATGCTACATTGATAAGTTTATTTTAATTAATATTAACATGAGGTTAACATGCATAAATTTAAATAACCCATGACTTAAAGAGGTAACATACTTATGTTAAGAATTATTTTATCCCTACATGGAATAACATAAAAAATTCTATAACCTTTATTATAATATTCAATTCTCCAAAACTACATTCATGGTTACACTTAATTATTCGTTTCTACACTATATTATGGTAACCCATTTGATAATTTGTACAAAAATCATCGTAAACATTGTAATATCCCCGATTTCGGATCAAATTTTATTTGTTTGAACGGTTTTGAAAATTGGAGTTGGAAAGTGGATTATATTCTTTTCCATTTATTGGTTGTGTCAGTGGAGGTAATACGTTGGTTCTTGGGTTGGAGTTGAGAGTTTATAGAATCGAGCTAAACATTCTTATGAAGATTGGTAGCCTTGTTTTTGGATGAGATGATCTTATCTATTTTTGAGGATTAGGTGAACTAGTTTGGGTTATACGATTTATTTTAGAGTTATGAAGTTTATTATGAAGGAAAATTCTTATTAAGAAAAATAATGGAAAATTAGTTCCTTTTGGAGATTGTTAGTTAGTGTTTAAGTTTGATATAATACTTTGGGTTATATTTTATATAAATCATGTAAGGATATTATTTTTGGAAGTTTGAGTATTTGGGAATTATAGAAAATTAAAGAATATTATTTATAGATAATGATATTTATTTTTATTAATATTTTTCTTGTCTAATTAGAGTGTTGGCCGGACCTAATTTCTTATCTTTTCTTTAACCCTTGTCCACCTCCGAACTCAAGTTTCGAACCATGTCGTGTGAGCGGCTACCATCAAATTTCTCTTTCGTTAGTGATTGTCATGGGTTGCGTCAAATGGTGTTCTTGGTAAGCCTAAATCTTTTCTCTGATAGCTGTTTGGATTTATTTATCAACGTGTTTAGGACTGTCATAGGTTAGCTATTAAATCAATGGATTTGGGATTGTGTATAGATAAAGGCTTGTTATAACTCGAATTGGAATTCTGGGTTTTGGCTCTAAGCGTGTTAATCCAGAAATTTGGGGTTTTAGGTTAGATTTCTTTCCGGATTAATTCTGTGAAAAATCATGTATGTTATATACAATTAGGTTAGTCACATATTCGAATTTTTAGTTATTTGGACCAGTACGGTAAGAGTTATTGTCAATGTAAGTTTTCGGAAATGTTGAGGATTCTGGATCGGAATTGGGTGTACAATATGTAGATTGACTCGTATTGGAGACTAGTTTTTGTGTATTGAATTTCATGATATTTGAGGAATACTAAGTTACAGTTTTGTATGCAAAATCGAGTTAGGGTTTGAATCTGTAAACTACAGTGTAGCAGTGGAGTGTATTTGTAATATCTATTTTCGTTTGAAGTCCGATTAAGGCGATTCTTGAGGCATTGGATTCATAACAATGAAATCTATATTTCTGTAAATTTTGAGGAATTTTGGAAATCGTTTGATCTAGTTTTTGTATTTTACAAGTTGACTCTCAGATTCTGAAAATTGAGGGTTTTCATTTATAAGTGTGCTTTAAAAGGCTTTCGTGTTGATATATGGTTTTGTATTTATATGGCTTGTTTAGGCCGGGTTTGAATGACGATCGATCTTCGTTGAGTATTATTGCTTGGTTTCGAGGTAAGTCTCCCAATACTTACTTAGTTGATTGCCTTGGCTTGATCTGCATGACGATTGCATTTCTGGATTTTATCTGCAATTCATGTGTTTCTTTGTTCCATGACTTAGCTGAAGTGTATGAATGGTTTACGTGATTACCTTTCTATGTGTCTTAGTTGTGGTACATAATGTGTTAAGATTGTGGTTTAGCCTATTTTGGTAGATTATGTGTTGCTTGTATGTATAGTATCATTTTGGTTGGACAATCGGTGTATATGTGTTCTGTGTTAGGTGTGTTGTGTGTGTGTGTGTGTGTGTGTGTGTGTGTGTGTGTGTGTGTGTGTGTGTGTGTGTGTGTGTGTGTGTGTGTGTGTGTGTGTGTGTGTGTGTGTGTGTGTGTGTGTGTGTGTGTGTGTGTGTGTGTGTGTGTTATTTTGTGTGTTGTCACTAAGTCGTGATTTCGCTGTGTTCATTTGATAATCTTAGTAATCTACTATGATGTGCGTTTAAGCTTTGGGTAAACTTTGTTTGTAATTTGTCTGTTTAGTTTCCCGATATGTGATTTGATTGCGGGTTCATTGTTGAGATCCCAATTACTAACCTAGGTTACTCCGAGGGTTTTTTTTGTTTTGTTTCCGCTTGTATTTGGTTACAGGTTTCCAGCTTGTACAATTTGATAGCGACATGGAGGAGTTGGAGGTGCTCGATGGTGGTGCTAGATTAGGCTATAGGGCTTCCATTTGTATTCCGTTGCGTACTCTGACATTGTTGTTAAGTCTAGTTGACCTTATGTTAGATATTCATTTCGTTTTCACCGTTAATATTATTAAGTTCGGGTCTTTTAGTCGCTTCCGCTACCGTTGTTATTCCGTTTGATTTCCTTTGCCTGGTGGGTTCTGGGTAGAATCCACGTCGGTGACACCCCGGGTTTGGGGGTGTTACAAACATAGTTCTTGGAATTGAGTTAATCACAATTTAAATTATTCTTATATCAAAGATATAAAATAAATTTCATAACCTTTGTTATTATCAAAACAAAATTATGATAATACCATTCTAATTTAATGTGGTTTTGACCCCGAAACTAGCACTACCAAGATAGAAGAACGAGTTTTTATATTGATCTCACTACATGAGGTTAGTATCCTAAAATAATTTTGACCTCGAAACTAATTTCACAAAAGCTTACCTCTTATATGTCGTCTCCATTTATTATAACAAGTAATAACTCATAAATCTATCCACAAGATTATGACTACCATAAAATAATAGTCTCCAAGATTATCTGACTATTATGCACTACTCACCATACAGATCTTAATACTCTTAAGATAAAGAATACTTGTAACACCCTAAATATGTAATTATTTATAAGGATTAGAGTGTTACACATGTCAACAAGAGCTCTTCCATTTCAGCATTCAAGTGAGGACAAAGAACTCTGAATTTAAACATGCTAGGCGTGAGTATTAGCAGGATGGGTGCCTCCTGTAAAGTCCTCGGTTTGGCATGGGATGGCGTTTCTAAGGCTCGGACCTTACAAATGGTATCAGAATCGACTCTAGGTTACTGGTGGACTTGACCTTGAGGGCTATAATAACCCTCAATTTTAATAAGGGTATTTGCGTAATTCCCCAACTCTATTTCTAACTAAAGGAATTTTGGTACATATCTCATTATTCCAGAAATAGAAATAAAATAGAATTCATAGCATAAGTTGTGAATTGTGTAAATTTATTTTAACATTATGTTGATTCTAAATTTAAATAAAACTTATCAAATTTGACTTAGAATACTTAAATCAAGTTTAACAAAATTTTGTTAAAGATTTAAGTATGGTTAAATTTATAAGAAAAATTACTTTAGCTTATTTTAACCTAAGTTAAATTTTCTACACTTTAATTATGGGTGAAAATAATATTATAAACTTAGAATATTGAAAAGAATAAGTTTGGGTGATTTTAGTAGTTTATGAAAAGTTGTTGGAGGGCATTTTTGCCACAAACCAAAAACTAGAGAGGCCTGATTGCAAATATTGAGAATTTGCGTCTTCTTCCTCCAGCGTTTTCACGGACGAGCTCCAGCTGCTCAAGATTGGAGGATTTGGAGGTTAATTCGAGCCCGATTCTCCCAATTATGTATTGGCATTGAAGACCATTATATCTCGCATAAAATTCGTCGATTAATTTGGATTAAAATCCGTGAGATTTGCGGGATGTGTCCGAACAAATTAAACGCGTCCATTGAAGGCCGATTTGAAGAAATTAAAAATTGGATCGGATCGTCTTCAATTGGAGGGCGTGATCTATGGGATTATCTTGGGGGCATTAGCAGCTTCAAAATCCATATAAAAGCCCTCTCAATCATCCCTCAAATCCATCCATTTTTTCAATCCAAACTCACGAGCCCTAATACGCGACATTTGTGTTCTTAAGCAAAATTTGACATTGTTGAAGCTTCTTCTTGGCAATTTGTTGTACCTTTAGCTTCGTCTAGTTGTCTCCTTCAAAACCCATCTTGCCCCGTCGCCGAAGATCAACCACCGAGGCCCAATTTCGAGCTTTTTCGACAAGGTGTATCCGCGAATCCGGGGATGAATTTGGTTGAGTCAAATTCCAATTTCGGGAAGTTAAGTGCTAGTCAAGCAATCGCTCCCGTTACGTTGTTCAATTTTCTATGTGATTCAAGGCAAGTGGTGGTTCACTCTTGTCATTTCAGTTCATCATTTGATTCACAATTAATATTAAAATTAATTATTAATTAATTGGGTAATTTTAAGACCTAATTAATGTTTGGGAACACTTGTGTACTTATATGAATTTTGTATATATCTAGGTTGATATTTATTATCGATATATCTATATATATATATATTTATATAGTTGTGCATTATTAATATTATTATGTCTTAATGATGACATTGTGTGTGGACTTTGTATGTTATGTGTGGACTTGAAAGTCATTAAGCATGGACTTTATAGTCGTTAAATATGGACTTAATAGTCGTGTGTGTCAGGGATATTAATTGTGAGGCATAATGATCTCTTTATAACTTGATATTAGTCGGAATAATTCCCTAATACTTTAAAGGTCATAACCATTGATTCTTATCCACTCGTTAAGGATAAGAGGTGTTTAAGCACCTTGCTAGTGCAATTGGGTTGGACTTAATGTCGCCCTGTGTTGTTCTCGTCTTATTCGAGATTGTGAAAAAAGCTTTAAGAATAATTGTGGTGTGGTGAAATTAAATAAGATGTGTTGCGAGCACATAATTAATAAACTTCGAGCAAGAAGTACAACTTGGAGATTGCTCGTGCTGCAACTTAAGCGCCTCGTTTTGTCAATCTGGATTCGCATTATGCGGTGAGGTTGGTCGGGCCCAATTATTCAATGTAGTTTTATATATGTTGTGTGTAATTTAAAACGTTCCCAAACAAATCATATATTCTTTCCATAATACCCACATTCATTCGGGTATTCTCTTGGTGCATATCTCTTTTGTTCATCCTTCGTTTCAGTGGAAGTATTTTAGTTGCATATTGTCTATTTGCTTTTACTCGAGATACAATGATAGTAACTACATATGACCACATAGAACCTCACATAAAATACCCTTGCGTAGACTTTGATTAGACTAACCAACCATTATTTTTCCTTGCATGGTTGGCCGGTGTCATCCGTCTCATACGGCACATCAGTCGACTTGCCTCAGGTTGTTTAGGAGTAACGAGATGGAAAAGAAGGCTTGTGGTTGAAGTTTAGTTTTGAAGAATTTTCAATGTTGTTGAAAAAGAAGATTTAATTTTCCTAATTAATGTAATAGGTGAGATTGTTAGATAATTTAGGCTATGTTCGGTAAATCCAGCTAAAATGGGAGATGTAGCTGAATAAGTAGCTGAAGCTGAAGCTGAATGACTAGCTAGAGATAGAGCTGAATTTATTAGCTTAATTATTTAAAAATTATAGTTGGTGTTCGGTATTACAAGCTGAAATGAGATAAATGTAAAATTCAGCTTGTTAATCTTCAACAATCTAGGGGGGTCACATTAAAAAAGAAAAGAAAAATTAAGCTATATTAATCTACTATAAGCTCCCTAAGCTAGATTGAATTTTTTTTACCGAACACTCATTAACTAGATTAAAAAGAAAATCAAGCTCCGTTAATGTCAAAAAAGCTTTGCCGAATGGAGCCTTAGTCATGTAATTATAGTTTATTTAAAGTCTTCTGCTGTAATTTCACATTGTTTGTACTACCGTCCTTCTCAATTTACGAGAGGAATTTTAATTAAAAATTGAGTATTTGTTATACAAAGTTTTCCACTACTCTTTTATCAATTATTTAAATTGTTTATTTAAGCTTAATTGTTCCGATTAAAGCCTAGGGTGACTTTGGACATTAAAGTCTGAGGTCACTGGCGTGTGGCACTATCGACATAAGTCGGGGATGTTATAATTATGGTATCAGAGCAATGATTTTAAGATTTTTGGCCTATTGTTAGGTTTGAGAATTTTCAAAATTATTTTCAAAACTATTTTAAAAAAAAAATTGTTTTCAAATTATTTTATTATTATAAAGGAATTTCGATAGTTTAAATTGTTAGTGTTAAAGTTAACGTTTGTAAAATGGCTTAAAGTTTAGAAATAATAAAATTATTGGTTTAGTTATAACGATACTTATATTCGTTATAATACTTGTTTTATATGATAATAGTACTTTAAAGAGTGATTTTATATTTATTTAATTATTTTGAAGTGTAGTTTTAAATATGGTTGTGAATTTTAAATAAAGGGGATTTACTTTATAAATCAAAATGGTGTGAATAGTTGATTTAAAGTGTGATTTAAAGGAAGGCGCAATTGCATATCTACCAGAAAAATAATGTTTTGGTTGGCGTAAAAGTCAGTGTTTAAAAAGAATGGCAAAAGTACCAACTTTTTGTATTTTTTGGGGTATTTTTGCTATAAATAGGGTTTGATTTTATCTTTTCTATTAAATCAACATATCTTTAAAAGGTGACAAATCTTTGCTTCAAAAAGATAAAATAAAATCCTAATCACTACAGTAATCTTCCTTCGTCCCCTTAATCACCCATCCCATCACCTGCTATCCCTCCAAGCTATGACCTCCTACTGTACGGTAGAGAAATTGGCAGGCAAGTTTCCCTCCAAAAGCAAAGTAATCCACATCCTTCCACCCTTAATCCCTCCAAGCATGTCCGTAACATTTACTCTGCCTGACAAAGTTTTCACCACTTCATGTACAAGCTTTTAAGTTCACACTTGATAAGCTCCATTAATTCTTCAATGGGTAAGTAATTTCTCCTGACAAAGCTTCGTTTTTTTCCCTCTGTTTTGTACTCAGGTTATCCATTTGTATTTTACTTAGAACATTGAGAAGTTAGTCTATGTAAAGTTCATATCCTTGTTTATTTGTAGGTACGAAGTTAGTCTACGTAAAGTTCATAAGCGGTGGACAATGAAAAGAACATGGGAAAAGCTAGTTGTATGATGGTGATAGAACAGTAAGAGCCATGTTGATTTCACGTGACATGGACTTGGCTACACTGCAGAGGAAATGGATTCAGAAGAACCCATTTGATGAAGAGAAGTACTTAGTGCATATGCAATACCTTTATCCAAACAAACCCGACCTTCCTCCGATCGTTTTAAATGATGACGACGATCTGGAGGCGTTCAAGTTCTTGAACATGAGTTGAGAAAATGCAGGAGAGTGGAAGATTGAGCTGTATACCAACCTTGTAATGAAGGAAGAGATTTCAACTGAAAGGGTTGTACATCAAACTCTTCCTTTTCCAAGAACTCCACCAGTGAATCAGAGCCAAGACAGTAAGAAGTTTATCAGGTCAGTTTTTCAAAATGTCAGAGCACCAGACATTGATGTCAAGTTCGTAGATGAAATTATTGAAGCTGACAACGAAGCAGAGTTAAGAAGATGAAATAGGGACAAAGTGAGGGCAAAAAACAAAAAAGAAAGTGTCCCATTTCAGTGGAAGACATTATATCAGTGAGCAGCGATGATGAGGACATTGAAGATGCTTCATCAAGAAACAAAGGAAAGGAGAAAATGAATGGTTATGCCAATTGTGATAAAGATTATAGATATTGTGGATATTTTTTGGAGGATGAAATATCAGAAAGTCTTCATTATGGAGGCGTCTATGCTTTAGGTGATGATGGTCCTGTTGATGGTGGTGACTATGCTTCAGGTGATGATGTATGTCATTTTGGTCTTGATGCTTTGTGGGATGAAATATATGGAAATCAGGGAACATACAACGAGGAGGACCAAGAAAACTTTGATGTTGATGAAGACATGCTTATAGAAATTGAAAAGAGGTACTATCCATCAGAAAGGGACATGCAAGCAATGTTGGTTGAAGATGAGGAAACAGTTGATAACATTAACAACAAGTCGTCATATCCAACAGTGAAGGTTGGACAATACTTCAAATCTAAGGAGGAGTTCAAAACTGCACTTTCTTTGATGGCAATGGAAAATTGCTTTGAGATGTGTGTGAGGAGGTATGACAAGTCGTCATATGAGGTTGCATGTGTTGACAACAATTGCACCTTCCTTTGTCATGGCTCAGCCTATCGCAAAACGTCATTGTTAAAGGTGCGAGAATTTGTGCCGGATCATAGCTGTGGCATGAGAGTAATGCACAATCATCATAGAGGAGCAACTTCTCGGCTGATTGTAGATAAAATAATTCACAAGTAATTTTTCTTGCATTTGATCACTTTTTCTTATCAAAGGCCAATATCATTTGGTAATACATTGACTTCGTATTACGTCAGGTTTTTAAACGGCCGTAAAGGCCTCCGTGCTTCAGAGATTCAGGATTTCATGTTAGAGTTGGGAATAAGGACAAGCTACTACAAAGCCAATCGAGCGTGGCTCTTCGCCCAAGATATGGCACATGGTACAGCTGAGGAAAGCTATACCACCATGTACTCTTACATGCACATGTTAGAGAAATCAAATCCTGGAACATACACGAGAATAGTAAGAGATGTTGACCATCGCTTCAAGTATGTCTTTTGGGCTTTAGTTCCATGGATAAGGGTAGTGCCACATCTTAAAAAGGTCATCCCGAATGTTTTAATTTCAAGCCATAAGTTGTCAATGTCAGGCCATAAGTTGTCAATGTTAGGTCAAACACCTATATGACTGCATGTGTGAAAAACACATGCAGTCAAATAGGTCAGCCTGAATGTGTTAATTGCAGGCCATATGTTGTCAAAGTCAGGCCATATGTTGTCAATGTCAGGTCAAACACCTATATGACTGCATGTGTGAAAAACAGAGCAAACGAATATTTCAAACTACATTGGCCTTTGTTAGGACATATAAGTACCATTTCAGGACAAATCTTTAACAACATAGTTTCGCATATGTAGGTAATTTCAGTTGACGACACTCACTTGACTGCCTTGTTCAAGGGCATACTTCTCCTTGATACAGCTCAAGATGGAAATGGACAAATATATCCACTTGTTGTTTCTGTTGTTAATAGTGAGAACGATGATGCGTGGTCATTTTTGTTTAATGATTTGAAGGTTGTTATTCCAAATCACCCCGAGGTGTATTTTGTGTCTGACCGTCATGTTAGCATTGGGAAGGCTAAGAGAAATAGCTATTTTCGCCAAGCATGGGTTTTGCATTTATCACATCTACCAAAACTTCAAGAGGAAGTATGGCAGGCCAGATCTCTTTGGCGTCTTCAAAAAAGTTGTGAAGGCTTACACTGTGGCTGAGTTCAATCATCAGTTTGCTCAACTCACAGCTGCCTCTCCAAGGATTGGTCAATATCTCAAAGAAGCTGGAGTTAACAACTGGGCGAGGGCGCATTTTCATGGGAATAGATTTAACATCATGACGAGCAACAACGCTGAGTGTCTAATGGCCTATGGAAAACCAAGCGTCGGTGGCCTATTCTTGCCCTGTTTGATGCCATTCTGGAGACTATTCTAAATGGTTTTATGAAAGAAGGGAAACAACTTCAAAATGGAACCAAGTTTTGACACCCTCTATGTACACGCTGGTAGAAGTGAACTATAGAAAGTCAACTAAGATGAGGGTTCGAAGGCTTAGCCAGTTTAAAGGAGAGGTTATGCAAGGAACTATCAGATACTCTGTGAACCTACATGCTGGTACATGTGATTGTAAAATGTTCCAGATTGATAAATTTCCATGTGCTCATGCCATAGAGGTTGCAAGTGATAGAGGAGTGCCATTCACTGATCTCGTCCATCCCATGTTCAAGAATGCGTTGGTGAGAGAAATTTACAAGTAAATTGTACATCTTATTCCTCCAAGAAACCGATGGTCAGTTCCTGAAGCTGTGTCATCTATCACATGCTCTGCACCACAGGTAAAGCGTCCTCTTGAAAGACCATGTATTAACCGATTCAAGGCGACGTGGGAGATGAATTATTCTAGGAAGAGGCGGTGTTCTTATTGCGGCATCTGAGGACACAACAAGAAGAACTGTATGAGGAGAAGGACTGACAGGTGACATCCGCATGGTTAGGTTTATTTTTGTTTAAGACTATCACCTTGTTGGTGTTTTTTGGGGGTTTATGCTGGTAAACATCATCGCGTAAATAGTTTGTCTATTGTTGTTGGGTTCTTGGAAAGATGTATGGTTTAAGTATCTATACTCTTAAGCCATACCTCTTTGTGTTGGGATTCCCCTTTTGGCTGGGTTATAAGAATTAGTATCCATAGTTTAAATGATGCATTATCTTTCATAAACAACCAAAGGTATACTGAATGGTTTGCTTGGTATAAGGAACACTTCTCCCGTCAAAGGAAATACTACTCTGAAACAATGTCCTATAAAACTATAATTGTGGTCTGACAAAGTTTTATATGACCTGATAAACAACCATAGTGTGCAAATTGATGTTTTTATGGTGGTTCAGAGCATTTAAGTTGATTACAGATGGTTGACCTGAATAACCACGCATTTGTTCTGAAAACAACTGATAGAGGGCTAAAGTCGTGTGCCCAATCAGAGTAAAACCCTTAACAACTGATAGAGGGCTAAAGTCGTGGGTTCTTTTGAATTTTTTTTTTGAATTTTTTTTGAATTTTTTTTTCAAGATCAGGGGACTTACAGTGAGATTTCCATGACCGCGAAAAATTTTCCGCGCCCGTGGAAATGCTGTTGGTGCGAGAAAAATCACCATCTTCAATTCAGCTTGGGTCTCCTACCTGTTTGTTAGTCTAAAGCAAAAACAACAACAAAAACAAATAATAACTAAAGACATGGAATGAAAGGACAAGAAAAGAAATACATACCTCGGGTTGCCTCCCGGACAACGCCTTAGTTATTGTCGTGGCTCGACTTAGTACTCTTCCACTCAACTCGGGTTGCTCACAGCAACTGAACTCCAAGGGTCTCGATCAGGAGGGTGACTCTTTATATTCTCTATGGTAAGCTTTACCCCCATTCTCCTGCACTTTATGGCGGGTGGACCGTTGTTCATATCAATGAGTGCACTTGCCATCTTCAAAAACGGCCTACCCAACATCTCAGGGGCTGCATGCTTGTCCTGCCCCGTATCTAGCGTGGAGAAATTTGTCGTTTGAATCACGGTTTCTTTCTTGTGCTTCCCCTTCGGTCTCTTCTTGATCTTGCGCAGCGCCCTTAAAAATTCTATGGAGGGAGGGATGCTGTCTGCCAGTTCGACCAAAGGAACGTTTGCCTCGTATTTACTCAAGGTCTCATAAATCTCTTTGTTGTTCTTCAGCCTTCGAGTGTCTTGTAATGCCTCAGGGAAGGGTGCGACGGGCGTCAATGTACTGAGCGGAAGAAAGTCGAGGTGAGTGAATGCGTCATCCACGTCAGAGGCTAAACCGTGATCGCGGTTTGGGACCCGCGGTCGCGGTTCTTCAACTGGGCAAAATCCTTCTTCAGAGAATATTCCGCGATCGCGGTTTTCTGTCCGCGGTTTTTCTTCGTCAAAAATTTCGGCAACAGGGACTTTTCCGCGATCGCGGAAATCTATTTGCGGTCACGGAAATTCGCCGACTTCATCTTCCTCCTCCGCAAGAACCCATTGGTCGCGGCCTTCTTCTTCGTGGTCGCTGAATTCTTCCAGTTCCAAAAAATAATCTTCTTCAGAAAGCACAACGCGGTCCAAAATATCGTCTGGAATGCCCATCTCCTCAGTGGGTGAACCGAGATCGAGGCACACCTCACGCGGTCTCGGGTTCTCTTCTGCAGACATCTCGCTGTATGATGCACCCGTCTCAATAATTTGCTCTTCCCTTTCAGCTAAGGGTGCGACTTGTAGCTTCTCAGTACTTTATAGTGTCATTGAAAAGGCACTCTCTCTCTGGTACACTACTGGTTGAGATAGTAGTTCCGCCGCCTCCCTGGCCTCCATTCTGCTTACTGTTTAAAGCATTTGTTCAAGCTGATTGTCCAAGTTCTGGATACTGGACATCGTCTCTTGATGACTTTGAGTGAGAGCTCGAATCATGTCCTCAGTAGACAAGTTCTGAAAACTGGACTTCGTCTCTTGATTTTGCTGGCCCATGCCATTGGCCAACGTTGATATGCTCTGGGCGAGAGACCAAATCATGTCCTCAGTAGACTTTGAGAAACTTGGATTGGACACCGATGGTTTATGCTCGTAGGCCGAACTATACTGATGTGGAGTACACTGCTGATAGAACGACTGTGGCCCCTGGTAGAACTCCTGGTAGTCCTGATCATATGGAGGGTATTGCTGGTTCCCATAACTCGAATTGTGGTGATCTCTCCACCCTGGAGCGTATGCATAGGAGTATGGGCCATATCGCGGCTCCTGCCAGAATTGCGGAAATCTCTCCATATCTGTATCAAAAATCAAAAGGGAAAAAAAATTAGTAGCACGGGTGTGGACCGTAAGATAGGTCCACACAAAAATTAGCACACAAACACACACAAAGAAAAAACAAAACTTGCCTCCCCGGCAACGGCGCCAATTTGATAAGGGCAAAAGTCGTGTGCCCAATCAAAGTAAAATCCTTAACAACCTAAACTAGTAGAATAGGCAAGCAAGGGTCGAATCCCACAGGGAGGAGTTATCTTTCTTAATGCAAATTAGTGTGTCAAAGTAACAAAGGGGGGGATTGGTTGGTTGATTGAATTTCGAGTAAACAAAGTAAAGTAAACAAAACAAAGGGTTGTAATCAATTGGGGAAAAACACTTAGCCAGACAAATATCCACCATTCATATGATTGATTGGTCCTAGATTATCTCTATTCCTTCCTATGATTATTCCTGTCCCTATTCTGAATTAGTTACCAGTCCTATCCGTCCTGATAACTCTAACTATTAAACAATCCCTACCAACCTTCAAGATTTAATTCAATAGCAGCAAGAAGCATAGGAATTAACCAGGATACATGCAACACCACGACCCGCAATATTTAACATATAATCAATTCTCTTTCACAATAAACTAGTCCTGCCCATCCTAGAATATCATGTTTGCTACACAAGATAAGGAATTTCAACCCGAAATATCCAAACCCTAGCAATAGACAATTACTAATATCAACTAGTTGCGTCCAACAAGCGAAATCAATAATAATCAATATGAATAAGCTCAAGAGAAAAAATATAATCCAAAGGAATAGGAATAGAATTATAACCTCACAATCATATATCAAATGAAGGCTTCAATTGTCGGACTAAGCAAAGGGTGCTTAGTTCTTCATAACTCAAAGGGATGGAATAAACGATCGAAAAACTAAACCTGAATGATAAAAACTGAATATGAAAGTGGCTGGGAAAATTAGGTTAAATAACCTAACCCAAAACCTAAAGCTAAAAAGATAACAAACATACTCTTAAAAGTTAATAAACTAAAGTAAACGAAATAAAGAAAATAAAAGAAAAGGGAAATAATATAAAAGTGAAATTTCGGACGAACTCCCGCGCGGCTCGCTGATGCACCTTTCCGCGATCGCGAATGAATTTCCGCGGTCGTAGAAAATTCCTTTTCTGATCCTTCGCTCTCGACTTATTCGCGACCAGACCGCTTGCTCGCCCCGATCGCGGATTGGACCGTAGACCCAGTTGGGTCTATTCTTCGTCTTCTTGGGTGGCTTCCTTCTCTCTTCAATATATCTTCATTTAAGCTTCTCCAAACCACCATATCCGCACTTCTACTTCTCAACTCCAATCTCTACAATACGCTCTAAACATCTCCAAATGGTACCCAAAACACCGATAACAACTCATAGTTAAACCCTACAAAGTAGCGCTGATCAACAACATATATGTCCTGAAAACCAATAAATGTGTGCAAAGTCAATGTTTTCAAAGTGGTTGCGATTTTGGTCTGACAAATGCATGCATGTCGTGATAAGCGTAAAATTTGTTCTGATAAAACAAGAATAACGCTGGAATTTAAATTCATTGAATTTCCACGGGAATTTAACCCATATTCATACAGAGCGAAAAAAAAGGAACAAATTAAAAACTACTACATAGAAGAGAACAACAACAACATCACGACATCAGGGCATCACGGGCATCACGAACTACGTACACATTCATCTCGGTGACCTTCTCACCGAGGAGAACGAGATCGGCCACGTCGTCGTCGGTCTGCAACGGCTGAAGGTAATGTTGCCCTGACTCTGGGACCTGTTCGAAAAAAAAGGGATTTACTCCCTGCATACTTGGACATGCTCATAAGCATGCTAGCCAAGTACCATATTTCAATCTTGTTTTTTTGGAACCTTCCAGAGCTTCGTGCTCCCCCTCGCCGTGTACACGTGCGTTGTCAATAATTCCATTTGTCCGGAGCATGGGCTTAAGTCCCCATCCGTGTACACTTGAAGATAGATTTTGACGATCTGTAACACCCCCAAATTGTAACCCATTTGGAAAGGTATTACCGCCAGTGACCTCGGTCTCCACACCGAAACCACCCCAGGCTTTACCATTTAAACACAAATCATAAACGGCAATTATGATTTAAACACCAAAATCTTTGGTTAAAACATATGTCTGGGGATTACATCCCAATCCCCATAGGACAAAATAGAGTAATCAGCGGAAGTCTTTGTAAAACATAAATACAAGGGTCTTGATCGTAATGATCACGCGCCAAGGATCGCAACCTCATAAATCCATTAAAACACCGTTTGCTTTTATAGTCGTTCTAGCCTTTGTTTCTCTGATTCCTATCTGATGTTCCGAATCGAACGGATGACACCAGCCAACCATGCAGAGAACAACTACGGTTGGTTAGTCTAATGAAAGACTACGCAAGGGTACAAAGCAGAGTGGTTCAAAGTAGTCGTATTAGGTTGGACTCATCGTTTCTCGAATTATAACCGATGACGATAGTCAACCACCATACTCCTACTAGAATATATCAAGTAGCATGATCAAGAGAAGATTCTGAAAGACCGAGTCTTACAACAATCAACCCAAAAGAAGACTCCAACGAAATGAGCCTTATCGGAAACATGACAAATGTTAGGGAACATTAATTAATCATACAAGCGTTCACAAATGACTTGATGTTTCGGTTCACGACCAACCTCACCGCTTAATGCGAATCCAGATTGGAAAGAGAACGATACTCTGATCAAAGTCAAGACGAGCTTTCCTAGCTGCACTACACTTAGTTGCACTACTCGCCCAAGGTATATTAATCAGGTGCTACGACGGCACTTATCTTATTTAATTTCAAAACGCGCATCACGTTATAGACTTTTAAATATATGTTTCGCCATGAGGGACATATATTGAGTATATGTTTCGCCATGAGGGACATATAGGACATATGTTTCGCCATGAGGGACATACTCCTGAATGGGACGAATCCCAAGATTTGTAGCATCAGTTAAGTGCCACCATCTCTATACCCGAGTATAGAGATCGGTCATGACCCACCAAATGATTTTTGGGTTTATCACCCTTTGCACCATTAATCATTATTAAGAAACGACTGGACCTCGAATAGTCCATCGCTCCTACGAATACTCGTGCTAACTAAACAGTTCAACACAGTAATAATCATATCAAAGCCCTCTAGGCTAATATCATAAATATATATCTATAATAGCGTTGTTCTAGCAGATATACAACCTATTATAATATCATATTCTTTTCATATTGTTGCCCTCCCATCAATCCTCATAAAATATATATCTATAATAGCGTTGTTCTAACAGATATACAACCTATTATAATATCATATTTTAATCCATATCATTTATCAAGACTGTTCCCAACAAAACAGTAAATCATTCTAAATTAATTAACAATCAAACCATTGATAATTAATGAAAATATGGAATGATGAGCAAGAGCGAACCGCCACTAGCCTTAGATCAGCCGAAAGCTTGAACGAAGCTTAGGAAAAAGAGGTTTCCGGGTCTGGAACTGGGACGGATCCTGGATGTTAAATCCTTCTGGAACGACCCATAATGAGACCCTAAGTTAGATTCGACAATAGCTAGTACGAATCTAAAGAATAACGAAAGGAATCGAAGGGAACGGAGCCCGATCAAAAGCCACAGAAGCCAAGGCCAAAACATGTCAAGGTCCTGTCGGCGGCGGTCGCCGCCTGCCTTACGGCGGGCGCCGGCTGTTCGTGGCGGCGGTCGCCGCTACGAACAGGTCAGAAACTTCCGAGAAGAAGAAATCTCACCGACGTCGATCGGTTTGCTTCTCCTTTGGTTTGCTTTGGATTCTAAGCTTCCTAAGGCCACCAAAGCTTTACTTTGAGATCAACCAAACTCAAGAACAAAGCTTCGAATATTTCCGACGAGATGATGGGTTTTCCGGTGAGATTTTGGAAGAGAAAGGGTGAGTTCAGACGGGCTCGAATTCCTCTTCATTCTCTGTATATATAACCCAAGCAAGGAGGAGAAGCAGCCAGCTGCGTTGCCCGACCAACTGGACGTCCTCCGAGGCGTTAACGACGCGAGTTTCCAGCTCCGGCGATGTCAGAGATATTGGCGGCGGTCGCCGCCGACGACAGAAGGTCGCCGCCCGATTTGTGCCTAGCGGCGGTCGCCACTTTCGCCGCTTTGGCCAATTCTTATCCGATTTGTCATACGGGTTAATAATATTCATACACGAATGACCTTTTAACCCAAAAATACCTTAACTGTATTTTATATTACTCAGAAAAATATTATAGAGACCAAACATCTCACAAAATGTCTGTATCTTCTCTGAATTTAATCTGACTTGTAATATGGGCATAAGAAAGTTCGAAATTTACCCTTATAAAATGAGGGATATTACATTACCTCCCCCTTAAAAGAAGTTTCGACCCCGAAACTTAGGTCGTAAACATCTCGGGAAAGCGTCTACGCATATCCGCCATATGTGAGAGAGAGATGGGAGCTTGGGAGAGGAGTTATAGAAAAGCTAGCTAGAGAGTTTTGGAGGATTTGTGAGTGATTTAGGGTCAGCAAGGCCAATATTTATACACAAAATCTCTAGTGGAGTCTTAATGGCTAGTAGTTGGGGAAGTAAGTGTTAATTGTCATTTTTTATTGGAAAAAAACAGAGGGGTCAAATCGGATGCAATGGGAAAAAAAAATTCGCATGAAAATCTTCCATATCTTTATTGAAGATCTTCCATATGTTGCATGAAAATGATATGAAAAACGTGCGTTATCATATTAAATTTTAGTTTGTTACAAAAAACCTAAGATGTCGTCCTTAAAAACATTAGGAATATTTTAGTTTGTGGTCAGAAATTTATGAGATTTGTGGTCGGAAATTTAGGCATGTAAAACTACAATATGACCTGACTTAAACACAATGAGTTTGTAAACATCCTGGAAATTTATGAGATCTGTCGTAGGAAATTTAGGCATGTAAAACTACAATATGACCTGACTTAAACACAATGAGTTTGTAAACAACCTAAGAACATGAGATTCAAAATTAAAATACAATAAGCACATATCTTCCTTGCCCATTGGTACCCTAAACACATAAACACCCTAAACAAGCTACATTAAACAAATCAAACTACAGTCGTTAAAAACCATACCAACAACATCTAAAAATACTATGAGCCATTTGGTTTCTGTGTCCATCTATGAACTTGTCAGATGCAAGATCCAGGTTTGTCATCCCAAGCATCAACAACTTAATGTGCTTGAGTGTGTACACCCCACAATCTCCTCTGCAAGATGTACAAAAGAAGTTAGAATGTATATCAAGTGTAGTTTGATAAGAATTTATCATTGCACTTATACACATATACTTACCCGTGCTTGTTTTGCTTAATATCCCGACGAGTCATAGACATTGGCTTGTCCAAAAATGCTTCACATCTCTTGGCCAGTGGCTCATACATCTTGATATACCTTGGAACAGTCTCAATCACGGGATGTATCATCTCAAAAATCTCCTTATCTAACTACAGATCTACATTGTAGTCGTACACAGTCACACACCAGTCAGATAGTTCAATCTCTAAGGCAAACCAGTGGTAGTCTATGATGTTGAAGGGCACATATATGCGTTCATCGTCATCCCATATCTTGCCAAAATCCCCCCGGACATTGACCTTTCATGTACTTCATCAGTGCATCCTCACCTACACGTGGATAGTCGTTATGGAAACGATTGAACTCAACGGCGACCACGGTTATCCAGAAGGTGTCAAGCACTACCACCTTCAAAAACCGCTCTAGATCCTCTGAAATCCTTTGACGATAAAGAAACATCATTTGCTTCAGATGCTGAAATCTTGCAACAATGTTAATGTATCCAATGAAAACAATGTTACAATTGTATAATATTTTGAAAGGATGCATTGGAATGTTACCTCACCATGAAACCAGTATTTGGGGGAAAACAATTTGTCAAAGAATTCCTTATCCACTTCATGCCCAGTCGGTCCAATAGGTAAAAAATTTAGACTTTTTCAAGACAAGGGTATACTCTTCAAGACAAAATGGTACCTATATAGGTGGAATTACACAAAAGCATATTCTAGGCAGACTACATTATTTTCAGGTCATTATATATGTAGTCAGGCAATATATATGTTTGTCAGTCCATGAAGAAGTTTTTTCTGGTCATTATTAACGACCACGGAGCACATATCAAGTTAAATAGATTGGTTTGGCTTACTAACCTATCACTTTGAAACCACTTCACCAGGTCTGTCATCCCTTTTACCTTGCTATTTTTGGTAATCTTTTTTGCCAATTTTTGCTCATCCAAATTACGGAAGGGTGATTTTGCCGCCACAGCTAGCTCGCGAGTGCGAGATGGATATTTCCTCTTCTGCACTTGAGTACCCTTGACCTTTCCCCCTTCCTCGGCCCATTCCTTTTATTTGTCTCCCCTCCATCCTCACCTACCTCATCATAATTTTCTATTTGAAGAGAAGCAGACTCTGCCTTGCTTCCTCCCTATACACTATCTCCCTGTGTTACCTCCTCAACTTGTACCTCAGTCCCATCCTCCACAACTCCCTGATCAACCTTGCTTCCTCCCTCCATACCATCTCCATTTTTTACCTCCTCAACTTGTAGCTCAGTCCCATCTTCCACAACTCTCTGATCAACCTTGCTTTCTCCCTCCACACCATCTCCCTTTTTTACCTCCTCAACTTATACCTCAGTCTCATCCTCCACAACTCCCTGATCAACCTTGCTTTCTCCCCCCACACCATCTCCCTTTGTTACCTCCTCAACTTATACCTCACTCACACCATGTGGTTGTGTCTCCAACTCAAGTTGTACCTTATCCACAACCTCATCAGACACTGCTTTTGTCACCACCTCAGGTTGTGTCACCACCATAGGTGTTACTTCATTCACCACCTCAAGTTGTGTTGCCTCATTCACACCCTCCTCAATTGCTTCTTTCACCACATCAGTTGTTACCTCATGTAGTATTGCAGCCGTCTGAATAAGAATTGACAGTGCATTTGTTACATTCCCTTCAACTTGTTGCTCATCTAAAACCACAGTTTTTATTTCAGAAGTGACCATTGCAACATCTTCATCCGCCTTTTTCTTGACAACCTACATCATCTTGAACATCCTCATTGTCCATTGTTCCTCTCAATCGTGATGTAATCTTCTTCATCAACCATTTCCCACCAGTAGACACAGTTGCACCATCTTCTCTCTTATTCATTAGTGTCCTGAAAATGATGACATATGGTCTGAAATATGCAAATATGGTATGAAATGTACATATGGACTAAAATGTGCATATATGGGCTGAAATGTGCATATAGGGATTGAAAAAGTTGGACATACCTCTTTAGAATCTCTCTCTTCATACTCTCTCTCTTTAGACTCATCCTCTTCGTCATCTTCATACTCTGACTCATCAACCTCATCTGTTGACTTCACCTTCCTCATCATGTTTTCTTGGTGTTCTCTAATGTTTGGTTCATCATCACTTTGATCCTCCTCAACCTCTAACTCCTGTAGGCATATATATACACATTAAACATTCATTGTCTACAAATGTGAACAAATTAATCCATTTATACATTTTCGTCACTGGATGAAGATGCCACTTTTTTATGAGCTTTGCCTCTTTATTCCTTTTTTAACCCAAGGACTTTCTCCCTTAATAGATCGTATTTTCCATTCAGATTTTGCATCCTTTCAAGCAATTCATTCAAACAACACATGACTTGCATCTGGCCCAAACCCTCAATGTTTGCAACTTGCCCTTTACCACATCCCTTATCTTCTTTTCCAGCCCTCTTTCTTTTTGGCTTCAGTTGCTTTACAATCTCATCCAATAATTTGTCTTCTTCCTCCTCTGGGAAGTCATAGCAATCTCATAACTCATCTCTTTCCTCCTCAACAAGGATCTGTTTAGCAGCACATGTCCTCTCTAGGGCATCTGTAACTGAATCCAAGGTTGGTCTACTTATTTTCATCCACTTTACACCTCGGGGTTGAACATGTTTATTAAGCTTTTGTGCAAACGTTCTGTCAATATGGGGCATTGCCTCATATAACCAAATCTGAAACAAACAAAATGAAATTAAACCACAATTATGACCAACAAATTAACCTAAAATTTTACATATTCAACTACTAACACATTACCTGAAACACCATTGGGAAACCCCTTATGGTGTAACCTGCTCTGGCTTTGTCAGAAACTATAAGTGCAACTGATACGCTCTACTTTCTAGTGCGTAACTAGGAGCTGTTACTAGGATTTAGGTACCATTTGTGTGGGTTTAGTAGACAATTTAGGATAATGGAGTTGTAGAGAAGAAGTGGCTAAATGGAGGATTTTGGTGAAGTAATGAAGCATTAGGAGTAGGAAGACATCGAGCGAAGTCCGCGAGCGCGGAAGAGCAATAGAGCCAGAACCGCGGTCGCGGTGAACAAAACCGCGATTGCGGTTTACCAGGAAAATCCGCGGGCACGGAAATATTTCCGCGGTAGCGGATTGGCGACGAAGTGGTTGCAAGGTTACAGAGAGCAAACCGTGGGGGTGGTTTCAAAACCGCGGTCGTGGATCCATGCGCGGCGCGTTTCGAGATTTTCGTCCGAGATCTTTTATTTATTTATTTTATTTTATTTTATTTCCTTTTATTCCCTTTATTATATTTTTAGGAGATTATTGTTATCATTAGAAATTAGGTTTTGCTAAGTCTTTATATTCTACCTTTAGAACATCAGATTGAAGAGTTTGTTTTTCTCCTTCTTCCTCTTTTCCCTTTTCTTTGTTTTTATCTTTGTTTTGTTTTTGGCTAGACAATTGAAGCCTTAGTATGAATTTGATTGTGAGATTATTCCTTTACTCTGTCCTTGAATGTTATTGATTCTCTTGTTCTTCATCCCATTGAGTTTTATTAATTTCTCTAGCCTGATCAACTAGTAGTTATTGGTATTATTCATACTGTAGGATTAGGGTTTTGAATTCTATTGGTGTATCTAGTTCACCATTCTGTTGTGATTAGTATTATTAGTATTGGTTTCCCTAGCCTAACAAACTAGTTGAGATTGGTATTATCTATAGTGCTGGTGCCCCTAGTCTGTTCAACTTGTTGAGATTAATATTGTTCATCCCTAATTCAGAGTAGCAACCACGATTTACAGGAACTAGTTGTGAATGTTTATTGTGAAGAGAATTGATTGCATGTCGAGTACTGACTAGTTGTTAAGTATTGCATGAGCCTATCTATTCATGAGCTTACTGCTGCTGTTAAATTGAATCTTGATAGTTTCTTGATTGTTTAATAGTTAGGATTATCAGGACTAGTTGGACTGGTAATTAGTTTAGAACAGGGATTAGGAAATTCATGAGAATTGAGAACTAGGGATAATCAATGATCGATTAACCAAACTGAAGGTGGATATTTGTCTAGCCAAACTATTTATGTTTTATTTATCATTTTCTTAGTTAGATTCATATAAACTCCCCCCTTTGTCTTTGTTATCAATTGGTGAACGATTTGGCAAACAAGATATATAGCTTGATTCTCTGTGGGATTCGACCCTTACTTACCGAAGCTACATTAGTTAGGTTTTTGAGGTTTATTTGATAGGTGTCTACGACAAACGCTTCATCAGCAGCCTTAACCGACTCCAGTCTTGTGTCCAAAGTAGTAGCCAGACTTTGATGGAGGTCAATCTAAGCACTCCTACACGATGGGAAATTATTGAAACGATCCAAGTCTTGGATCAATTTCACATGTAAGGGTCCGACCTTCCTCTTCTTATCACCCCTAGTACAACACCCTCCAAAATTAGCAACAAAGCCATCTTTAGCTTGAATACATTGTCCTCCCGACACGATATGAACTTGGTTAAAAGGGTGGAGATTGTAATACTCTTCACACCAAAAAAATCAATCACTTCTTTTTTATCCTCCATTGTGTCCTCCTCATCTGGCATGCCACCATTCAGTCTTGTTATAAGTCTAAACTCCTCCATTGAAAACCTACATGGTTTTCCACCTAGATCATACCATGTCTCCCACTTCTTATTTGTTTCTAGTTGCCTAAACAAAACATGGTGAATCAACTATACAGACAACTTCAAGTTCTTCATTATTTTTAAAAATGGGCCAAAGGGCCCCTGTAGAACTGTTTGTCAGTCTGCACGAGTTAATGTGTTCTCAATTCAATAGATTGAAGATAAAGAAACCTTGAATTTTGATTGATCCGACCAAAAAACAACTCCTCTCTATGCCACTTGTACTTCTTCTGTAATGAATGACATTCACAAATACATGACATTCATATTCACATACAGAAAAATAATGCACCATAAAACATTGTCAAGTAAGATATAGGTTTTTTAGGACATATAACACTTTGTCAGACTATATTTGGATTTGTCAGGTGAAATGGTAGTTCTTCAGGTACACTTTATCAGTAACTCAGGATACTATGTTATCTACACTATCACAATATTTATAAATGCACCATAAAACGTTCCATTACCTCTTGAAGATGGATGCATTCACAAATACATGACAATCTAATCACATAAAGAAAATAAAACTTTTTCAGACTACATTTGAATTTGTGGGGTTAAATGGAAGTTCTTCAGGTAGGAATTATACATAACAACACTTTATCAGGTCACTCAGGCTACTATGATATTACACTGTCACAATCTTTAAAGTTCACCATAACCCCTATAATTTTGTATCAACATGAATCACCATAACCCCTACATTTGAATTTATCAGGTCATTCAGGCTACTATGACATTCTAATCAAACATCTTAATATAAATGTTTTTCAGACTACTTATGTGTTTGTCATGTGAAATAGACATATTTCAGGTAATGTAGTTTATGGTGTAGCCACACTTTCTGAGGTCATAACAACACATTCTCCACAACACTTTGTCAGGCGATTTCTACGTTTTTTAGGTTATATCACACAACAATACTATCCATGCTTTGTCAGGCGATTTTCAGGTTATATCACACAACAACACTATACATCAACACACTTTCTGAGGTCATAACAACACATTATCCACAACACTTTGTTAGGCAATTTCTACGTTTTTCAGGTTATAACACTATCCATCCTTTGTCAGGCGATTTTTAGGTTATATCACACAACAACACTATACAGCAACACTTTATCAAACTTTATGAAGCTTTTATACCCTACCCCAATTTCAGGCAAGTACAAAGTATGTCATGATATTATGAGATTTTTCATACATAATTTGTCAATTAGTTGCAAAGTTTTCAAGCAAGTACAAAGTTCTTCAGGTTATATCACACAACAACACTCTTCATGCTCTATTTTTTACAGAGTAATTCATGCTTTGTTTTTCAATACCAGCATGCATTTTATCCAGACATAAACCTAGCATGCATCAACAATTCAACAATTTGAGACAAAATTAGACATTTTACAGGAAACTAAAGACTTATTCAAGAGAACTAACCCCGCCAACCGATTTTGATGGCTTCCTCATCGACCTCTTTGATGTGGGTTCTTTAGCCTCCGACAATCTCAGTTTGTTCTTCTGTATCGGAACGACAAGACTGAGTGCATCTTCTTCCTCCAAAGAGTTGTAGACTCTCTTCATTCTTCCACTCCTCACTTTCGAGGGTTCTAGACGTTGTTGTTCTTCTTGGTCTTCAACCCGCTTTCTCTTTGCAACTATCGCCGACTTCGCCTTCTCTTCTCTGGCCTTCGATGACTTCAACCCTCTTGTCTTCACCATTGTCGATTTGGGGATTTAGGTTTAGGGTGTTATCGCTCGATTTAGGGTTTTAGGAAATAGAGCTTTGTTTTGTAAATTGGAACTACAGTCTCTTCTTGACAAATCGAAATAATTTGGGGAAGAAAGGGAAAAGGGCTGCAATGGGGAGGTTTATCTCTACCGGTTGAGCATGTAAGATGATTAGGAGTTATTTTAAACGGATTTTTCTTAACTGTAATTTTAAACCTCCATTAACCAACTTTTTGTTTTTTGAAAAAGTTTTATTCACATTTTATTTTACCTTTTTTTATTTGCAGCTTTTTGGTAGTTTTGCAATATTTTGAAAGTGGCGGTACTCTTGCAAATGGGTATGCAAAAGTTGGTAATTTTTGCAATTCCGCCTTAAAGGAATTGAAAGTGTGTTTCAAACTTCTGCAAGCTTCGATTCGGTTACTTAATCCTTAGATCCGTTCATAAGAATCTATCTATATTCTTGGAATAATGTCAAGTTGGGTATTGACATTATTTGTTTCCTTTGTTCGAGTTGACGAGCATTGTCTCGTGAGTTCAATATTGTAAGGATTCCTTGGTATAAGGAATTAAGCGTGTGTAGCTAATGCTCTATAGAGTTTGAGATTTATTTCTCATGTGTATACTCCGAGCATTGGCGTGGTAAAATTTTAGTAGTGAGCTAATATAAACCTTAAAATACTTAATTGTGAGTTTTATAAATTATTTATTTAAGTGAATAAATTTGTAAGAGAGATATTTCATAAGGAGTTGGTTTTCTCTAAAATGATCGTACTCTAATACGATTTTGAGTTAAAATTTTAAGAGTTATAATTATGGGGGTTATAATCGAGTGTGTCCGTTGTGAGACTAGTGGTTTAAAGCTTTTGGAAGAGCTAAGTGTGTGAAATTATTATTTTGAAAACCTACTTAAGGTGTCATTATGAGTCTTTCTTAAGGCAATGATATAATGATTAGAGGAGTATTAAGACGATTTAGTCCAAGGTAAATAGTAAATTTTGGTTAGGCAAAAGGTTTGCTTAATTTGGGATAATAAATTGTGTGAGGACAAATAAGTGTTAAATGATTTATTCGTGAATAGCAAACTCAATCAGTCAAAATTTTGTTTTTATTTGTGTTGATTAAAACATGGTATAAAATAAGTATGAAAATTCTTGCCATCTAGGCTTGAGGAAAAGGTTATTTATATTTATTAAGGTGATCTTATGACACGTTTTGGGTAAATAAAGTGATTGATCATAATCGTGTTAAATGAATTATAAAAATCATGTTTGAGGAAATTAGGAACAAAATGTTGTGTGATTATTTGGGAAAAAATAAGAAATCCTAAAGGTTTTATGTTAGAGCCTGATAAATGGAATGATTTAAATTATTCTTGGAAAGATTTTGGGTAAGAGATGGCATAAGGGACAAATTTAATTGAAATAAATAATGGAATTGGTGGGATGTACATCTAAGGATTAAGATGATATAATATTTGGAGGTACTAAGATTGGATATTTGGGTTATAAGAAGATAATTTACGAACTTTGGGATTTGATTATAAAGAGGAAATTGGAAGAGAAAGGTGTGTTCTCATGCTTAAGTATATTAAGATCGTTATGATGATTTGGGATACTATTATTCTAAGGTAGTCATGATCTTGTGGATATAATAAGAGCTAATACATGAGATAATATATGGAGACGAGATATACGAGATAATGTCATGGTTGAGGAAACGGATCGACTTTCCTAGGATTATTTTCGAGTACGAAATAATTGAGGATACTAAGCTCAAGTAGGGAAGTTAATGTGAAAACCGATCCCTCTATCTTGGTGGTGCTAGTTTCGGGGTCGAAACTATTACTAAGGGGGTAGTAATGTAATAACACTCAATTTTAGTAAGGATATTTGTGTAATTCCCCAACTATATTTCTAACTAAAGGAATTTTGGTATTTATCTCATTATTCCAAAAATAGAAATAAAATAGAGTTCTTAACATAAGTTGCTACAACTTTAAAAAGTTGTGAATTATTTTAATTTTTTTAACATTATGTTGATTCTAAATTTGACTTAGAATACATAAGTCAAGTTTAACAAAAGTTTGTTAAAGTTTTAAGTTTGGTTAAATTCATAAGAAAAATAACTTAAGCTTATTTTAACCTAAGTTAAATTTTTCTACACTTTAATTTTGGGTTAAAATAATATTATAAACTTAGAATATAAAAAATAATAAGTTTGGGTGATTTTAGTAATTTTTGAAAAGTTGTTGGAGGGCATTTTTGCCACAAGCCAAAAACTAGTGGGGCCTGATTGCAAATATTAAGAATTTGCGTCTTCTTCCTCCAGCGTGTCCTCGGCCGAGCTCCAGCTGCTTAACAATGGCGGATTTGGAGGTTAATTCGAGCCCAATTCTCTCAATTATGTACTAGGCATTGAAGACCATTATATCTAGCATCAAATTCGTCGATTAATTTGGATTGAAAGCCGCGAGATTTGCAGGATGTGTCCAAACAAATTAAATGCACCCAATGAAGGCCGATTTGAAGAAATTAAAAATTGGATCAGATCGTCTTCAATTGGAGGGCGTGATCTATGGCATTATGTTGGGGGAATTAACAACTTCAAAGCCGTATAAAAGCCCTCTCAATCGTCCCTCAAATCCATCCAATTATTCAATCCAAACTCACGAGCCCTAATACGCGACAATTGTGTTCCTGAGCGAAATTCAACCTTGTTGAAGCTTCTTCTATGCAATTGGTTGTACCCTTAGCTTCGTTTAGTTGTCTCCTTCAAAACCCCTATTGCCCCGTCGCCGGAGATCAACCACCGAGGCCCAATTTCGAGCTTTTCCAATGAGGTGTATTTGCGAATCCGGGGAGGAATTCGGTTGAGCCAAATTCCGATTTTGGGCGGTTAAGGGCTAGTCAAGCAATCGCTCATGTTACGCCATTCAATTCTCTACGCGATTCAAGGCAAGTGGTGGTTCACTCTTTTCATTTCAGTTCATCATTTGATCGACAATTAATATTAAAATTAATTGTTAATTAATTGGGTAATATAAAATCTATTTATTGTTTAGGAACACTTGTGTGCTGATATGAATTTCGTATATATCTAGGTTGATAGTTATTATCGATATGTATATATATATATTTAGTTATGTAGTTGTGCACTATTAATATTATATCGTCTTAATGAAGACATTGTGTGTGGACTTTGTATGTTATGTGTGGACTTTATAGTCAGTGGACTTCATAGTCGTTAAATATGGACTTAATAGTCGTGTGTTAGGGATATTTTGGCCTTGCGAGGCGTAATGATCTCTTTATAACTCGGTATTAGTCAGAATAATTCTCAGATGTTTTTAAGGTCATGACCATTGCCTCTTATCCACTCGTTAAGGATAAGAGGTGTTTAAGCACCTTGCTAGTGCAATTGGGTTTGACGTAATGTCGCCTTGTGTTGTTCTCATTTTATTCGAGATTGTATTAAAAGCTTTAAGAATAATTGTGGTGTGGTGAAATTAAATAAGATAAGTGATGCGAGCACATATTTAATAAACTTCGAGCAAGAAGTACAACTTGGAAACCACTCGTGCTCCAGCTTAAGCGGGTCGTCTTTCCAATCTAGATTCGCATTATGCGGTGAGGTTGGTCGGGCCCAATTATTCAATAGAGTTTCATATATGTTGTGTGTAATTTAAAATGTTCCCAAACAAATCATATCTTCTTCCCATTATACCCACATTCATTCGGGTATTCTCTTGGTGCATATCTCTTTTGTTCATCCTTCGTTTCAGTGAAAGTATTTTAGTTATGTATCGTCTATCGAATTTTACTCGAGAGACAATGATAGTAACTACATATGACCACATTGAACCTCACATAAAATACCCTTGCATAGTCTTTCATTAGACTAACCAACCATTGTTTTTCCTTGCATGGTTGGCTAGTGCCATCCGTCCCATACGGCACATCAGTCGACTTGCCTTAGGTTATTTAGTGAGTAACGAGACAGAAAAGAAGACTTGTGGTTGAAATTTAGTTTTGAAGAATTTTCAATGTTGTTGAAAAAGAAGATTTAATTTTCCTAATAAATGTAATAGGTGAGATTGTTAGATAATTTAGTCATGTAATTATTGTTTATTTAAAGTCTTCCGCTGTAATTTCACATTGTTTGTACTACCGTCCTTCTCAATTTATGAGAGAAATTTTAATAAAAGAATTGAGTATTTATTATACAAAGTTTTCCACTACTCTTTTATCAATTATTTAAATTGTTTATTTAAGCTTAATTGTTCCAATTAAATCCTAGGTTGACTTTGGATATTATAGTCTGAGGTCACTGGAGTGTGGCACTACCGACATAAGATATGGGTGTTACAAGGGCGGTGTTTGAGCCTTGACGAGGTCGTCAAGGGTTTAAGTTGGGGTGATTGTAACACCCCATATTTGTAATCTTTTATATGGGTTAGAGTTCTACCCATGTCAACAAGACCTCTTTATTTTCAGTGTTCAAGTTAGGACAAAAAACTTTGAAGTTAAGTGTGCTAGGGCGGAAGTAGTACCAGGATGGGTGACCTCCTGGAAGTCCTCGGGTTGACATGGGATGGCGCTTCTAAAGCTCGGGCCATACAAATGGTATTACAGCCGACTCTGGATTACGAGTGGACTAGACCTTGAGGGCGGTCGTTCGACCTAGAGGGTGGTCTTTGGGCATTGACAAGTTCGTCAAGGGTTTAAGTAGAGGTGATTGTAACATCCTAGATTTGTAACCTTTATAGGATTAGAGTGCTACCCATGTCAACAAGAGCTCTTCCTTTTACATTCAAGTGAGAACAAAGAACTCTGAAGTTAAACGTGCTAGGATGAGAGTAGTACCAGGATGCGTGACCTCTTGGAATGTGCTCAGGTTGACATGGGATGATGCTTCTAAAGCTTGGGCCTTACAACAATACCTTACTCTTTCAAATTCCTTTCTATGTTTGGATCCCAAAGTACATACATAACTTTCTTATAACCCAAAATATTATATCTTCTTATTCCTTGAATGTACATATCACAAATTCCAATATTCCTTAAATGTACATCCCACAAATTGCATTATTTTTCGTAATAAAATTTGGTCTCGGTGCCCATTTCTAACTCAAAATCTTCCGAAAGAAGATGCAAGTCATTCGGATAATAAATCTCTAACATAAGGCCTTCAGGATTTCTTAATTTTTCCCAAAAAGAATCACATAAGATATTATTTCTATTTTTCTCAAAATATCATTTTAATAGTTTATCTATCACCAATAGAATCAATCACTTTCTTTCCTTACCCAATCCATACAATATACATAAGTAACATTTCTTACTTTAATCCTTAAGTGCAAATAAGACAAATCCCTTAAATTTACATCCCTTTAGTACCTTCTTTTAGTTTATCGAATTCCTCATAATAACTTATCCTTATAATATAACCTTTAAATTAAGTGAGCTTTCTCCCAATAACAATAGTTTCACACACTTAATCCTCCCAAAAAGTTTTAAATCACAAGTCTTACAAACGACATACTCACTTATATTCATCAATTTTAAATCCATAAATTATATTTTAAATCACTAATCGTATTAAACTAGACCTGTCAACTTGGTCGGGTTGGTCGGGTTCGGGTTCGGGTCAAATCGGGTTCGGGTCGATCGGGTTGGTAAAATTTTCGGGTCGGGCGGGTTCGGGTTGACCCGACGGGTCGAACATGTCCTTTTTTTATGATTATTATTATGATTTTTAACTTTAATAAAATAATTATAATAATATAATGAATATTATATTATTATTTAATAAAGTATATTAAAATATTTAATATAAATGAAATAAAATATACAAAATAAAGGGGACCCACGAGCTCGAATTTGCGTTCGGGTCGAGTCGGGTTCGGGTCCTTCGGGTTCGGGTCCTTCTTGACCCAGTGACGTTCGGGTCGGGTTCGGGTTCGGGTCCTTTCGGGTCGGGTCGGGTTTTCGGGTTGGGTCGGTTTTTGACAGGTCTATATTAAACTATGATCGTGTAACAGCAAAACAACACTTTATGATATTTAAAAAAAATGTATTCACTTAATTGAATAAATTCTAAAACTCACTACTAAGCATTTTAAGCTTTATATTGTTACCCCACACGAAATTCAGCATAACTAATGCTCGGAGTATACACATGAGAAATAAAATCTCAAACTTCATAGAACGTTAACTACACATGCTTAATTCCTTATAAACAAGGAATCCTTATAAAACTAAACTCACGAGACAACGTTCGTCAACTCGAACAGAGAGAACAACTAATGTCAATATACAACTTGACATTATTCCAAGAATATAGAGATAGTCTTATGAATGGATCTAAGGAATCGTAACTGGATCGAAGCTTGTAGAAGTTTGAAACACACTTTTAAATATTTTTAAATCACACTTTAAGTAAACTCTTCACACCATTACCATTTTATAACACAAAATGTTTATTGAGTAAATTCATTGATAATTACACTACCAAATTATCCTTTTTCAACTCTCAATTAATTTCAAAACCACGCTTTAAAATCATTACATGAATTGAAAATTCAACCCTTTAAACCACTATTGTTATATATAACAAACTATATATTTTGTATTAGTTTCATTAAAATTAAACAACTAATTTTATCATTTCTAAACTTGAAACTATTTTAAATATATTTTATATAATTTTTTGTTAAAAATATATATTAAAATAGAATAAAGTAATTTTAAAATAATTTTAAAAATTCTCAAACCTAAAAGCAGGCCAGGAATCTTAAAACAATTTCTTTGATACCAAAATTGTAACAACCCCGACTTATATTGGTAGTGTCACACGGTAGTAACCTCAGACTATAATGTCCAATGCCACACTTGGCTTAATCTGAACAGTTTATGTGTAATATAAATATTTAATAATAAAAAAATAGTTGAAAACTTTTGAAATATATTCCCAGTCTTTACTAATATCCCCCTTGTAACTTGAGGAGATAAGTTTTACAAAATAATATTGAAATTACAACGAAAGACTTTAAATAAATCTTAATTACATGACTAGGTTGCCTAACACTTTCACCTATTACATGATTCATAATTTAGTATGACATATATGCACATCCATCTCAGTGCACATTTATTTATAACATGGTATCTCATTTATCTCTATGCATTATTATCTATAACATGATGTACATTCTTACGTCGATGCACACATAATTGTAACTCTGTGCACATTTTTATTAGTAACACGATGCACATTCAAAAGTGGTGCACAATAATACTTAACTCTGGTGAACTGACCAATCAACGTCGATCAATGGTTGGCCAATGTTTGGTCAATGGTGCTCAACGCTGGAGACTAATAGGTCAATGTTGAAGACTAATGTATTGGTGCACGTTTGTACACCAATATATGCACCATTATATTTTATGTGGTGAAAACACCACTATATTAGTGCATAATTGTGCACCACATTATACATAAAATATACACCACATTTGCATCACATTTCATATGATTGTACACTTTATCTGTATAAAATCGCTACCCACCCTTAATAAAACGATCACATCTTACACAATCTATATAGATATAATAAAGCTCACTCTTTTTGAACCATGAGACTGATTTTAGGTCCAAGTTGTTAAGGTATTACTTTTTTTATTTATTATTTATAATTATATTAAATAATTAGTATAATATAAATTGACAAAGAAATCTTAAACCTCTCCATTTTCAAGCCTCCTATATAGATTATGTTAATCTATTTATGGGTAAAATAAACATAAATTTAACTTTTCATAGAATTGTTATTTTCTAATTATTTAGATTCTTAATAACCTGCAATAAAAATATATTAGAATAATAAATATCTATTATTTTTTCTTAAATTCTATCAACCTATTTTGTTTTACACCACCGATTAAGATCAACTTCTTCTTTTATCATTTAGTATATATTTTAATTAAATCTTTGTACTCTATTTTTGAGCTTGTTTCCTACTTATTTAAAGTAGTTATTAATAAAATCTTTCAATTGAATTTCCTAACTTTGATTGGCTTAATATTACTATTGTTATTCCATTCATCCATCCATTCACTCATTGATACATTCTACTCAACTTATATACGAATTATATTATACATGCTTTAATTATGTTGGTTTTTAAAATAGTAATTTCATCAAGCTTTGCAGAAAGAATGGTCAACCATATTGTCTATTTTCACGAATTTCTCTCCTATATTTTTATTTTTATTTTTTTCCTCCTTTATATTTATTTAAACAACTTTGATACGTTAATATAAATCTAGCTAATTTAAATAAATTATTATAAAATTATAAATATAGATTCTACTATCTACGTAATATTTTTTTATCAAATGATTTAATATGAAAAATGTAATAGGTTTCATATTTAACTATATATAACCTCCATTTAATAATATATAAACACGGTTTCTATTTCACGCACGGGTGAAATTGCTATTGCATGCACCGTTTAGTCCGTGACGGACAATGTGTATCCGTCCGTGATGGACCAAAGTGATCCATCCGTCACAGACGGATGCACATGGTTCGTCACGGACGAACCCTAAACCAGAAAATTGAATGTTACTTGTCCCCACCTAACAACATTAACTACCCCGTCATATCTCATCAATATTACGGCCAAAATTAAACCCTAAACCTCTCCATCACTCTTCCCTTTCCCTCCCACAACACATCTTCCAATCTCTTCCATTTCCAAGAGTTCTTTTCCATGGCAAATGAAGATGATTTTTCCAACTTCAATGGTGGAGAAGATGTTTCAAGGAGTTACAATTACAATGAGGTATGTTTTTTAAGCTTTTTCTTTACATGTTAGTAAAAGTTAAGAATTTTATGGTTCTTTCTTGTGAATGTATATGTTTGAGTTGTTCTTTGGGAAAAACAAACACTTTCATAAGGTAATTTCAATAGTTGTTACTATATGTTCATTAAAAACTTCATCTTTGATTAAGTTGTACTAAAAAGTTGTAGATTTTGGGTGCAAAACTGCATGTTTGAGTGTTTGGCGTTGTTATACTGAATTTTTACTAGATCATTACAAGTGTGACTTTTTTTTGAAAGAAAAACAGTCTGTGACGGATGGACTTGTTCAATCCGTCACGGATGAATGTCATTCATCCGTCACGTATGGATGCACTTCATACGTGACAGATGGGTTGCTATCATCCGTGACTGATGGAATGTGTCTATTCGTCACGGATGGATGTGTTTGATAGAAATTGGATTCTTACATGCTTCTATGCTAACTTGTTTTTTTACTTCAATAGGAGAACAATATCGTGAACAGCGGTATTAACAATCTGTTCTTGAATGATGCGTGGGACATGGCACCACTGTCCTTCTCACTTGGGTTGTTTGGCGAACCTATGGCGCCTCAACAACCTCATATGCCGAGATTAGATTGTTTTGCTCGTAGTGGAATTCCATCCGTAAGGTGGTAGGCTCCACCTAAGTATGGGTTTCCGGCATTACACACACAGCCGCAATTTTATTATCCTACACCTGAAAAAGTGATTGTTTCGGAAGATTATTCAGAGAAGTTTACCACGGGTGAAGTATTCGGCTCCAGAGATGATGCAATTAAATGAGCTAGACAGATTGCCTTTGATAATCACTTCTGCATCACTATTGGTCGGGATAGAAACTTTGGTGGAGGAAGCCTTCGGAAGCCTTCGGAAGTCATGGTTGTTGTGTGAAAAAGCGGGAATTTACATTCCTAAAGATGAAAACAGAGTAAGGCAAAGAACAAGGAGCAAAAAATGTGATTGTCCATTCAGATTGTTGTGTCAAGAAAAACCGAGGGACTCATATACAATCAAGGTAGTTGTTGGAACCCACAACCATGTCATTGGTGATGACTTGTACGGGCATGCATTAGCTGGCAGGATGACACCTGAGCAGAAGAAGTTGTGTAAGGTCATGACATAAAATCATAATAAACCATCAAAGATTGCAACAACACTTAACCAGGACCCGAACAACTACACTAAAATGAAGCAAGTGTACAATGAAGTGTACAATGTCCGACATAGTGGGATGGAAGGAAGAACCGTGGTCCAAGAGTTCTTCCATAAGTGCAAGGAGAACAACTACTTTATGGAGTATAGGTCGAATCCAACGACGAATAAGATCGCCGACATGTGGTCCTGATCTTGTCCCTCACGGACTGTGTTCCGCCTTCGATGGCGGGCAGATCTTGTCTCGTTATCCATCTGTAAAAGGAAAAAATAACACATTAGAATCAACAAAAAACAATGAATTCTACATGTAGTGAATAGCCAATTCATATCATTGAACATATAACATCATCCATAGATCACAACACACATACATATAAAAGATAAATCAAGAATCACACAAATTGCAAGAACACAACACACATGATGTTGTTGATCCGTCCGTGACGGATCAACAAGATCCGTCCATGACGGACGGGTTGTTCATGTACAAATTCAGCAATTCAAACATGGCGAGATTCAACAAAATTCAACCACATCATTTCGAACAACTTTTGTCCAGATCCAAGCAATTTTTGGGTTTCAAACAACTTTCAAACAACATTTATACAAGTAAATCTAACATTAAACACTTAAACCCTAAAACCTAATTCATCAAAAAAATTCAAATAACATTCAACAATTTCAAAACCATTAAACTAAGCCAAGAACAATGATAGATTTAACTAACATGTCGGTTCGTAATGGACGAATTCGATTGATACGTGACGATTGGAACGAAAGAGAGCGAAGAGGACGAAGGGAGGAGATAGCGGGTTCTGATTTTGGGTGAAATGACGAAGGGGACGAAGTTGCTGCTTTTAAAGGCAACAACTTCGTCCGTGACGGATGAAGTTTGTTCATCCGTGACGCGCGGATGGACTATGTCCGTCACGGACGGATGTATTTGGTCCGTCATGGACGAAGCGGTGCAAAAAATAACAATTTAGGGGGTGCGTGAAATAGCAAGGGCCTATATAAATAAATTTTATTCTTTCATTGTATCCATCATTCTCTTCTTTCTAGCATTGAGGTCAATTCAAACTTAATATATTCAACCAAGTTATGAGATACGCGACTTTTTAATCCTAAAACTATTTTAACTTTGATCTCATATATGAAGAATGCATATATTATTTAGGTAGGTTTAAAAACATTAACAGCCAATTTTAGTTATTTTGAATTTTTAAAACCTTTTTGATCTATTTACAATTCTAAAAAAGGGATAGGATAATTAGGATTATATCAAAAATGTTGCTCTCATGCAAAAAAAAATATAAATAACGTACATATACTATAAAATATATCTACATTTAGGAAAGCATTTAAAAAATCATTTATATTTTTTGGTAAAGTATTATGCAATTCATATGCCATGTACATATAATGTAATATATATGCATATTTAGACAAGAAATTTATACACATTAAATTTCTGAAATGCATAATGTTTAAAATTATTTATACATTAATTTTTATATAGTGTGTATCGTTCACTTTCACACTAGAGAGATCATTCTCAAGAATCGAGTCCTTGAGAATAGAAATCATTGTCAAGTACTTAGATTGATATATTATATTAGAGTGTAATTTCCTTACCGTGTAAAGGCTGACAGAATCGGCGTCGGTACAAACCGAACAGAAAGAATCAAAGACAAGCACGGAAATTACATCGAAGCTAAAAGGAATAAAACAATCTAAGGCATGCAATGAGTCAGCTCAGACTGACAAGGGTGCCACCGGAAAAAGGTTCAGAACAGGAACACCTGCGGAAGTGCTGAACGGGCTGCCTTAACGTTGCCTTCACCAAGATGAAGGATCTTCAGGAGCCTCAACCATGACGTTGCCCTCGTTCGAGAGGGGTTTTCATTCAGCCACAGACACGACCACGACAAGTAGCTCAGCCAGAACCCAAGATAAATTCCATAAAAGTCGCGAGAATTTTACCACCCATACTTGATCAAAACTAGAACTCATAAAAAATAGTAATGATGAAATTGATGTGATTGAATCCATCAATTTGGTCTTGACGATAGTTGAAAGGAGTTTAAGTCGCGAGAGTATCTTAGGTTTTTTATTTGTTAGGTCAGCAAGTTGAAATTGATGAAATTGTTCATTGTTGTGCACTACTCCACTCCACAGGCTGTTAAAAGCAAACTTGTCAATAAGTATCATTGGTAAAAGTGATTTTTGTTTGGGAAATATTTAGGTGGGTTATACAACAAGGTATGATGAAATTACTTACAACTTGCAAAGAAAGCTGTAGAACATCACGTACACTTGTAAAGAAGGTTACATCAAGTGAAAACAAATTATGTAAGGGGAAATCACAATTTTAGCCTTAATTTGTTGGAGTTGGTGCTAAGAATAAAGCCACCTAGATATTCTGATGGACTTTGATCCTTAAACCGGATGAGTTAATAGTTAATTTTATTGATGAGAGTAGTATCTTATATTTTAGTAAAATAAGGCAGCTTTCAAATCTAGCTGTCAACAAGTAATTAGGGGATAGGTCTGCGTAGAGAAAACGCAAAGAGTTTTCCCTTTTTCTTTTTTCTTTTGTTGTTTTTTACCTTGTTTTTTGTTTTTGTTTATTTTTTATGGTTTCCCTTCTGCATTCGAACGGCGGAGCAAGAGGGAAAATCCTCTTGGGTATGACAAGGTGATCCTCGTTAAAGGCGGGATCTGGATGTGATGGTGGTTGTTCTCTTCAACAAAGAAGAAGGGGAAGGACGAGAGGGGGCAGATCTGGAGTGTGATTGGGTTGTTGTGTTGAGGTCAGCGGTGGGGTCGGCGAAGGCGACAACATCCATGGGTGACGGGGAAGCAAGGCTAAGTGGGGGTTTTCCGGTGTAGCCATTTTGGTTACTACTTCTTATGTTACAGATCCAATTTGCAGCTCAAGTTTATTTTGTAAGATCTTCAAAAGTGAATATGTTGATTGGTTATTTACAAATCTGCAGCTCATCAAGCAGATAAAGCTAGATGAAGGGTAGCGTCTGGAAGCTGGTGGTGCAATCGGTTGTGAGAGTGTCCGAATCGGAGTCGGAGGGCCAAACGTACAGATTTGGAGTTTCGATATGCGAAGCTAGGTCGGCGGAAACCGCATTGATAGGGGTTTCCAGAAGAGGAATTCCACACAAAGCTTTGTAAGAGGCCAAGGGATCCGGTTGTGAAGTAGAGACCGGCGTTCGACCGAACACCCAAAGAAGAGAGGTTGGTGATTAAGGATGATTTGATTAAAATTGGATGGGGACTTTGCATCATCTCTACATTCAGATGCGAAAATTCAATGTTGATTTTAGATAATTTAAATGGAGGAAGAAGACTCCAAGGGCTGATTTGCTCCATAGAGCTTTGTTAGGAATCATTGTTGATGTTGTTTGTTGAGAGATATGTTAGAAGTCATTGTTGAGATGGTTAGACCGATTACGGTTGTTGTTCTTGGGGAAAGGTTACTTCTTTGGTTGTGTGGGGTTTAATTCCTTTGATTGTTGTTATTGAATGCCATGTTTTCCCTTTAGGGTTTTTTGAAAGATTTTCCCTAGATTTTTTGAGAGTTTTAGAGAGAAGGGGAGCCCCTCTCTCTCTAAGTCTCCTGTGTTGGAGCATTTGTAGTAAAAATAATCTAAATATAGTTGTTTATCACAATCATAAGAATCACAATTTAAGATAATTTTCTCTTTAGTTTGTTATAGAATTATTCCCTTCGATTTAACATAAAACTACTTTTTAGCATATAATTTAGGACTAACAAAACATTATATGATCCATGAATGTCCGATCTGTTATATGAGTTAATCAAAATGTCATTCTCTTAACAATTTTATCTGTATATAATTGTTTAAACAATATAAAATGTATAAAAATACTTCATATAATGTTTTACTGAAAAACATGTCACAGGAATCATAGTAAGAATTCAGGTAATATCATCGATCCTATATATACATATATGTTTACACATTGTGATGTTTGCATTATAAGCACATTATATGTAAGTTATCTTTATAATATTTTATAATTATATTTTATTTATTTGATAATGTATATTAATTATTTTATTAACATATAATTATGTAAGACATTTAATATACGATATATTATAACAATAATGGGATATAAAAGTACAAAATATATATTTAAATTACACTTAAATATTTTAAAGTTTATGATATTTTTATAATGTTTAATATAAATTTTATAAAAAATTATCAAATCTAATTCTGTACTTGGCACATGTACTCAATTGGTTTTCGGATCTGAAGTTGTATTACAAGCGGAGACTAATTGATGATTTTGATTTATGAGAAAAAACAATTTTACATCAAATGTCGTATATAAAGATGTCTTCCATAATATGTTGTAGAAGTAGTATTCAATAAATTTTAGTATTCATTAAGTTTATCGATTGTCAGCATTTATATATTTTTCTTATTTAATTGTTAACAAGTTACAAGTTTATATGATAATTATATTTACTATATATACTGTTTGTTTTAAACATTCGTGCATGACACAAATATTACACTAGTTCCTATTAAACTAAAATAATTACAACGCTACGTATAAGAAATCATTATCTCTCTACCAAAACTAGCCAGTGCAAATATCTTTCTTTAGCGACTTTTTTTTATAAAAAAAGCACGCCCGAATTATTGCAATTTTGTTGGAATGACGTACTCTGACGTATACTTCTTCTATCCGGAAACAAATGCATATATTAACTGAAGCGGGATCATGTGAAAACCGGCTCTCGCCTGCGAGGTCATATCGGCAGTTCATCTTGTACGCATGTCCAATCAGCTCTCTTCGTACTGCTATATTTATTTTCCGTCTCAAACAAAACATAAAATAGTTTGGTCCAGTTGGTTTTGGAGACGGGAAAGAAGGGAAAGTCGTGGGTTCAAATTCCTCAACCACAACCAACACGCCCCTTCTTAAATTTTATTTAACTATTCAACTTTCTTGTAATTATGGATCTGTTCGGTTCGCCAGTTAAGTAGGCTTAAAGTGACTTAACTAAACTTAATAAAAAAAATTAAGCCAGGATGACTGAACTTACTTACAAAGTCCGTTCAGTTTGCCAAAAATTTAAGTCGACTTAAAGCCACTGAACTTACTCAAAAATTTTAAACTAGAAATCCTGACTTTTTTTATTTGAGGTGATTAAACTTAACAAAAAATTCGTCCAACCCCCATAATTTACCACCCGATACCCCTGGATTCTCAAACCATATCTTTGTTCATACATCGCTCTCGTTCTTCATCACTGTTCTTTCATCGATCTCGAGCTCCTCATCGATCTACTCATCCTCCTTCTCCGGCGACTTGCCCAGAACATGTTAGTCTTCTCCTCCATCTCTCCTCGTCCTCCTTTCTCCAGCGATTAGGACTTCGCTTTCTCCTTGTCTCATCGTCCTCCTTCTTCTTCGGCGCTCGATCAGGTGGCGAACAAATAAGGTGGCGAACAGGTTTGTCTCCTCTTCACTTTGACTGGAGCGATTTTAGGGTTTGGCTTTCTCCTCGTCTCATCTTCACTTCGACTGGAGCGATTTTAGGGTTTGGGGTTCGATCAGGTGGCGAACAGATCGTTGTCAAAGGAGCGATTTTAGGAGAAGACGACAACCCTAGTCGAGTAGATGATTAATGGAGGGAAGAGGAAGCAACTACGAGGCAAATCACCCAAATCAAACATCACGTGCCTAACATGTGATGCCTCTCTAGATTTTAATTTTCAGGGTTATTTGGGTATTTTAATGATTTTTCAGTTTGAATAAGTCGGGACGAACCGAACGCGTTTTATTGAATTCAGTCATCTATTTCAGTTCAGTTTCAGTCCAGTTCAGTCGTCAGCTTAAACTTTACCTTACAATTTCAGTTCAGTTTAGTACTCAGTTCAGTTTCAGTTTAATTCAGTCTCTGCAAACCGAACAGACCCTATGTAAAGCACAAATTTTACAAGTTGTTTTAAATGTGGAAGGAAGGAAACACTATCATATATTCATATATGAATATTAAATGTCAAAATATGAACATTAACACACAACATATATGCACTTCTTTTTCTTATGAACCTACTCAAAAATTTAAGTCGACTTAAAGCGACTGAACTTACTCAAAAATTTTAAGCTAGGAATCCTGACTTTTTTTATTTGAGGGGACTGAACTTAACAAAAAAATCATCCAACCCCCATAATTTACCACCCGATACCCCTGGCTTCTCAAACCATTTCTTCGTTCATACATCGCTCTCGTTCTTCATCACTGTTCTTTCATCGATCTCGAGCTCCTCATCGATCTCCTTGTCCTCCTTCTCCGGCCGGTCAACTGCACACCATTCTTCTCCGGCGACTTGCCCAGAAAATCTAGTCTTCTCCTCCATCTCTCATTGTCCTCCTTTCTCCAGCGATTAGGGTTTCACTTTCTCCTCGTCTCATCGTCCTCCTTCTTCTTCGGCGCTCGATCAGGTGGCGAACAAATAAGGTGGTGAACAGGTTTGTCTCCTCTTCACTTCGACTGGAGCGATTTTAGGGTTTGGGGTTCGATCAGGTGGCGAACAGATCGTTGTCAAAGGAGCGATTTTAGGAGAAGACGACAACCCTAGTCAAGTAGATGATTAATGGAGGAAAGATGACACGCTTTACTTTGTAGTGCGTAACTAGGAGCTGTTACTAGTATTTAGGGTGCCATTTATGTGTGTTTCGGACACAATATAGGAGAATGGAGTTGTGGAGAAGAAGTGTTGATTTGGTGGTTTTGAGTGCTTAAATGAAGACTTAAGGAGATGAAGGCGAAGCCAAAAGAGAAGAGCGGAAGCGAGAAGAGAAAACGATGCAGAAGGTTTTCCGCGGGAGCGGATGGTTTTCTACGGGCGCGGATTTGACGATAGACAGCGAGCACTTCAGAGACCAATCCGCGAGCGCGGATCTATTTCCACGGTCGCGGTTACTGTTCACACGAGGATCCTGGATTTTACTTCGTCCGATGTTTTTTTTACTTTATTTCTTTTTATTTTATTTATTTTATTATGTTTATTTCCTTTTAGGAATATTATATTTCCTATCTTTTGGAAATTAGGGTTTGCTAGGTTTTATACCTTTCATTAGTTAGCAGCCTTTTTCATTATTCATGCATCACATTATCGTTCAGTTTTTCCCTTAGAGTTTTTATGCTTTGAAGACTATGAAGAACTAAGCAACCATTGCTTAGTCCGACGATTGAAGCCTTCGTTTGTATTTGGTTGTGAGATTATAACTCTATTTCCTTTCCTTTGATTATATTGATTCTCTTTGTGCTTCATCCCATAATTCTTGCTGATTTGACTAGTCTGATCATCTAGTTGATGTTAGTGATTATCTATTGCTAGGGTTTGGATATTTCTAGTTGAAATCCCTTATCTTGTATAGCAACCAAAATTTACAGAAACTGGTTGTGAATGTTTATTGTGAAGAGAATTGATTACATGTCGAGTACTGACTGGTTGTTAAGTATTGCATGTATCCTGGTTAATTCCTATGCTTATTGTTGCCTTTAGATTGAATCTTGATAGTTTCTTGATTGTTTAATGGTAAGTATTTTCAGGGCTGGTTGACCTATCTATATACATAAGATCGGGACAAGAATATTCATTGGTAGGAATTGGAGATAATCTAGGATCAACCAATCAAACTGAAGTGTGGATATTTGTCTGGCTAAGTTACTTCTCACCCATTGATTACATCTTTTGCTTTGATTTACTTTGTTACTTGATACAAACCAAAACCCCCCTTTGTTACTATTGGCATACAACCTTTACACTTAGGAAGATTGCCTACCTCCCTGTGGGATCGATCCTTATTTACCCTACTACATTAGTTAGGTTTTTGAGGTTTACTTTGATAGGCATCACGAGTTTAGCCTCATCAAATTTGGCGCCGTTGCCGTGGAGGCAAGTTTCAATTTTTCTTTTTGTTTGTTTGTGTTCCAACTATTGTGTGGACCTATCTTATGGTCCACACCCGTGCTACTGACTCTTCTACTTTAGATCTTGATCCAGAAATCGAACGAACACTTTCCAGGAACCGTATAGCAGCCCGCACGCAACTCGAGATGGCTGAGGAAGAACAGACGTTGAGGCAGTTGACTGCACCGAATCTAGAGCAGCAGTCGCTTGCTGTGCAGTTTCCAGAATTGGCAGATGGCATGAATTTTGAGCTCAAATCTGGGTTGATCCATTTACTACTCCACTTCCATCGGATGAGTGGAGAAGACCCCAACAAGCATCTCTCTGAATTCCACGCTGTCTGCAGCAGCATGAAGCCAATGAACCTTACTCAGGACCAGATCAAGCTGATGGCCTTTCCTTTCTCTCTTAAGGATTTGGCCAATGATTGGTTCTACTATTTGGCTTCAGGAAGCATAGATACATGGACGAAGATGAAGAAAGACTTCCTGGAAAAGTACTTCCCTACAACGAAGCTCAATAGCTTGAAGAGAAACATCAATAACATCGAGCGGCATGCTATTGAGACGTTGTATGAGTACTATGAGAGGTTCAAGAGGTTGATTTCAAGCTGTCCATACCATGGTTATTCTGACCAGGACCTCGTGCTATATTTGTATGGTGGACTTCTTGATGATGAGCGTCGGGTGATGAACGCAGCTTGTGGCGGTAATATTCTCAACAAGACGCCGGCTGCAGCATTTGAGATATTATTTAAGCTATCTGAAGGCCAAGACAGTTTAGCAAGAGAGCGAGTGCTCACATAGTTAAGGCCGCAGACTCTCAGCCATCGTCCTCACTACTTTCTAAAATGGCTGAGATGAAGGAGATGATGAGGATGTTTATGATGAAGGGCAACCAACAGCAAGTCAAGTCTTGTGGAATCTGCTATGACATGATGCACCCTACTGATGCGTGTCCCACGCTGCAGGAGCCCACTGCTGAAGTGAACGCGATAGGAGGTTTCGGCCCTCCAAGGCCAAGATATGACCCGTACTCCAACACTTACAATCCAGGGTGGAGAGATCACCCTAATTTGAGATACGGGAACCAGCAGAATCCTCTTCAAGGTCGTGATGATCAGAAGTTTCAACAGAGGCCACCACAGTTCTTACAGCAACAACAATTTCAGCGGCCTAGAGGTCAACAACAACAATTTAGAGCATAATATGACACGAGACCTCAAGGCCAAAGCGCAAGTTCGTCTATGTCCAGTGATGACATGATCAAGTCTCTCACTCAGAGTGTATCGACGTTGGCAACCACTATGGTCCAACAGAATCAATAGATGAAGTCTAGTATTAAGAACCTGGAGAAGCAGGTGGGGTAGATTTCTCTAGCAATGAGCAAACTGGAGGCCCGAGATTCGGGGAAACTACCATCTCAAACGGTAGCAAACCCGAGAATGTATGTGCGATGACGCTAAGGAGTGGACCAAAATTGAAGGAAGTGACGGATGCTGCAGAGGAAGAACCGCAACCACGGCCCGATATCCCCGACCGCGGAAACATCCCTGAAGGCGGTGATTTTTCCAAAGATTTTCCGCGACCACGGCCGGATTTCCGCGACCGCGGAAATGTTTCCAGAGAAAGTGAAAATTTTGAAGCGAATCCGCGAACGCAGATTGACAGCCGCGACTGCGGATTCTCCAAAGGCAGCCCAGATTGCTCAGATGTTGAACCGCGACCGCGGGTCCCAAACCGCGGCCGCGGTTGTGCATCAGACTTCGAAGACGATTACGTTCGCCCTTATTTTCCCCCGCTCGGTTCGCTGAAGCCGGAGAACGACAAGGAGATCTTTGAGACCTTCAGCAATTGCGAGGTAAATATTCCTTTGATCAAGCTGGTTAAGAGCATTCCTCGCTATGCAAATTTTTTGAAGGAGTTATGCAAGATTAAAAGGAAGTCAAAATTGAAAACAAAGAAGAAGGTCCAGGTGAATGAGATTGTCTCCGCTATGCTGCAAAAACGGTTGCCCACGAAGTGCAGTGACCCAGGCATGTTCAGTATTCCTTACAAGATAGGTGACACCACGTTCGATAAAGCCATGTTGGATTTGGGTGCATCTATAAATGTACTGCCTCTCTCGCTGTATGAATCTATGGGGCTTGGACCATTGCATGAGACAGGGACAGTGATTCAATTGGCGGATATGTCCTATGTGTATCCCAAAGGAGTCGTGCAGGATGTTCTGGTAGAGGTCGATAAGCTGATTTTCCCTGCTGCTTTCTTTGTGATGGATACGGGGCAAAACAAACATGCAACCCCTGTGATGTTGGGTAGGCCGTTTATGAAAACGGCGAATACGAAGATTGACGTGAGTAGTGGTTCGCTCACCATGGAGTTTGATGGGGTGAGAATCGAATACAACATTGATGATGGAAAGAGACACTCTCCTGATTGTGATCCCAAGTGTTTGGTTTGTGTGGACAATCCAAGCTGATTCGAAGGGCACCATGTCGAGCCACGACAATAACCAAGGCGCTGCTCGGGAGGCAACCCGAGGTATGTAATTATTTTGGTGTCTTTTAGTTTCAAATTTTTATTTGTGTTGTTTCGAGTTTAGACTAACCTGTAGGTAGGAGACCCGAAGCCAAAATTCGAAGACGGTGTTCAATTCACACCAGACGCGAATCCGCGACCATGGAAAATTTCCCGCGACCGCGGTTTCTCCACTATAAGTCCCCTTATCTGGAAAAAAAATTAATTAATTTTTTTTAAGATTCTGCGACCGCGGTGATGTGTTCTTGCCTCTGATGACAAGCCAAATTGTCAAAGGTGACACCTTTGGATCTAGTCTTGGTTGGGAAGTCACTCTATTGTATCAATCTGCTGTGGAACGCGGTGGTGATGATTGCGATGATGGGCGGCTGGAGTTGTTGACGTTGGTGATAGCGAAGGTGATGACGGGTGTCAAGGCGAAGCTAGCGATGGCGACAACGCGGGGTTGGTGGCGATGAAAGCGATTGGTGGAAGAATGGAAAACGATGGAGGAAGCGATTGGATGAGGGATAGATGACTTGAAAGACAAGTCTTTGGTGTCGTAGCATCGACTGCGGAGGAAGGGAGATACGAAGGAAAACTTGGCTTGAAAGATCAAGCGGTTGCCGTAGCATCGGCGGCGGAGGGAATGGGGATACGAAGATAGAGGGTGACGTCCGATCAAGGAAATGAGGATAAACACTCTACTTGAAACCTTGATTAAAATTGAACGTAAGAAATAACAATAACAAGGGAGGCTTTAAATAACCAATGTGTCTCGGCCAAGACCTAATGGGCTTGGGCCGAAACGAGCCTAAGGGCTAGCCCATGCAAGCATGCAAAAGGCACAAATCCTAAAAGATAGAAAGACTATAAAAGGAAACTATCTAAATCAAAGCGGGAAATACCAAATATAGAAAATGTCTCAAAAGAACGCGTTAAAGGCATTGAATGCGAGAATCTTCAGATAGAACGCGATCAACATTGAAGGAGGTTGAGTCATTTGAAAGAGATCGCGTTCAACATTGAGTCGCTTGAAGAAAGACGCATTGAGGCACGCGATCTTTGGTCTTGGATAAAGATGCTTGAATGATATCGCAGACTCTGTTCTAGATGAGAGGAGTATGACGAAGAACGCGGTCTTCGTACTTGGCTCTTTTGAGCTCACGGTCATGGCTTCGTCCTCGTCTTGGGCCGTCATGTGAGGCAGGGTCATATCACCCTCCCCCACTTGGCTGTGAAGCGTCCCCGCTTCACCATCGTTGAACTTGGGCTCGACATACTCGTGCAAGTGCTCCCAATGGAGGTCTCCGGTGTCTAACACAAATCGACTGTGGCCGCGATGTGGAAGATAGGCACCACTCACCCAGTGGAGTGTATGTGGAAGGCTACACAAGGGTGGTGGTGTGTTGGGAGGCGCCGCATGCAAATCCGCGGTGAACTCCGCTTGCAACTCGGCAAAAGCTGATGGCAAATGTGCGTCGATGTGTGCGCATTGCGTGCTTGGGGTCGTCACTAACAGGCAAGAAGGCACCTTGCTATTCAAACCGACAGTGAAGTCCCGTGGGCGGGCGAGAAGCACCTTGTGGTTACAACTGCCCTACAACGTAGTGCTCTATTGTGTTGTACTCTCAATGTCTCGGCAACGCGTGCCATCCATGGGCGCGTTGTTGTTGTGATCGACATCTTGCCTTGTGTAAGAGCGCGTTGTCCTGCTACTTGACTCTGGTGTGTTGGAAGCATCGCCAGGGTCGTAGTGGGGTCGCATTGATGTGAACTTGTGTGATTCTATAGTATTTTCTCGGTCACGCTCGACCTGAGCCTGAAAGATCTCATGGAGAGACATATGTGAGAAAGTCACGCGCTTCTCGTGGTAGGTAAACACATAGGTGTTTAGATACACATCGAGAAGGACGTGACGATCGGACTGCCATGGACGCCCAAGCAAGAGGTGGGTGGTGTCCATTGCAATCACATCACAAGAAATGGTGTCTGTGTATGGACCAATTGAAAAGGGGAGAAGACACAGTAATACCCCTCATTTTTTAGTAAGTGTAAATGGGTAATTTCCCAAACCCTCGTCAATTATTCGGGACGCGTTAGGCGAAGTTCGGATTTTCTGTATCATGTATAATCTCTGTAATATTTCCCTGAGTGGTATAAAATACATTCGACGTATTGTCGGGGCTTAGAATATTTGTTTGGGTACAAATATATAATTTCCGGGGTTTAAACCCACGCCAAACCTTTTCCCGGGCAAACAGACGCGGAAAGGGAAATTCCGCGACCGCGGCAGCAATTTCGGGACCGCAGAAAATGGCTCTCAGAAGAGCTGGGCACAGGAATATTCCGCGACCGTGGAAAACTCCAACACGCCAACGTCGCGTCGTCTGCAGAGTCTCATCGTCCGTGCCGCCGTTGATCGTCTGACTCGCCGTTGATCTGGGCGGGGAGGGCTCCTCCTTTGGGCTATAAAACGAGGTCGATTTGGGAGGTTTAGGGGCACCCAAATATGAGATCCCTCTCTCTCTCTCTCTCTCTCTCTCTCATTTTCCATAGTCGCCGGAGTTTCGAGCTCTCGCCGGAAATCTTCGAAGTGTCGCTGGAGGCCTCGCCGGGAGTTGTAGCAGCCTTGGAGTGGTGCATTGGAGGCGCAAGGAAGGCTGGAGTCGAAGCCCTCGCGGACCAAGCCCTCTCGCATCGTCGCCGGTGAGTTTTCTCCCTTCGGAGTCACCGGAGTTCTTGGCCGCGACCGCGGACATGAACTGCCGCAACCGCGGCAGTGAAAAGGTCGGCCGCGTCCGCGGCCGCTGTCATGACACTCGCGGACGCCTTGCCCTCGACGGCCGCGACCGCAGAATCCCAGCCGCGACCGCGGATTGCTCTGGCAATCGCGATCGTGGCCTTGAGCATGCCGGTCTCGGTCGGGACCTTCGTTCTTTCGATTTCGTTCATTCTTTCTTAGATTCGTATCATTTGATTGTCGAATCTAACCTAGGGTTGCGTTATGGGTCATCGTCGTAGGAATCTGTAATCCGTCTTCCGTTCCCGTTCCGGACCCAGAAACCCGTCGTCGCTCAATCGTTCGTCTAGATTAAGGCAAGTGGCGGTTCTCTCTTTCTTATCATTCCATGTTTCCATTAATTATCAATTGTTTAATTGTTAATTAAATTGGGATGAACTATTGTTTTCGTTTGGGAACAGATTTTATAAATGATACGATTAGAAAGTGATATTATAATAGGTTGTATATACTGCTAGAAACAACGCTATTATATATATATTATTGCCATAGTGGTATTGATGTGGACTATTGTGTGATTTTAACTGTTTAATTAGAACGAGTATTCGTAGGAACGCTATGTACCTTGCGAGGTCTAGTCATTTCTTTATAACTGGTATTAGGAGGATTTTTCCCTAGTACTTTCTCTGGTCATGACTGTACCCTTACTCAGGGTAGGTGCACAACAGCTGGTGCCGCCATTCGGGATTTATTCCCTTCGATATCTCTCGCGATGAGATGATATATCTTAAAAGCTTGTAACGTAAATGTACGCTTTGTCACTAAAACAAGATAAGTGCCGATATACACATAATTAATGAACCTTGGGCGAGAAGTACAACTTGGAACCTCGTCTGGACTTCGATTAGAGTAAGTCCTCCTTCCAAATCTGAATTCGCATTGCACAGTGAGGTTGGTCGTGGACCCAAATGGTCAAGTCTTTTTAAACGCTTGTGTGATATTATAACGTTCCCAAACATTTGTCATACTTTCCCGTAAGACTCAATCTTTTGGAGTCTTCTCTTCATACATTTCCCATAAGGCTCATTTCCTTTTTAGTGCATGTCTAAACTTCAATCATTCTGTGAAAGTTCCGGGTTATATATCGTTCCTTCTGTTATTATTCGAGGGACAATGATAGTAAACGGTTACGATCACTAGAACCATCTGTTTTCACCCTTGCATAGTCTTTCATTAGACTAACCAACCGGGTTTTATTCCTTGCATGGTTGGTTGGTGTCATCCGTCCTATACGGCACATCATTGGTTGATTCCTGAAGTCCGAAGTAACCGTTGAAGAAGAGACTTGCTGTTGGAGATTCAAGTATTAGTATTTTTTTTTAAAGGTTGTCAATTATTATATATTCTTATCACTAAGTCATGTATTAGGTTTATTCTTAAAGTCTTCCGCAGTGTAATTTATAAGTCTTCCGCTGAAATTTCACTCTGTTGTAAAAATACTTCTCTCGTTTGATGAGAGATCTTTTAATATAAATGGTTGAGTTTCATTTAAAAATGTCTTCCGCTGTTTAATCTTTCGTTATTTAACATATTTAATTAAGATTAATTGTTCCGATTAAATCCTTGGGTGACATCGGACAACAACGTCTGAGGTCACTGGCGTGTGGCACTACTGACGTAAGTCGGGGGTGTTACAATTATGGCATCAAAGCAACGGTTTTAAAATTCTTGGCCTATTGTTAGGTTTGAGAATTTTCGAAAATTCATTTCGAAACTATTTTCAACCTATTTTCTATTTGAAATAAATTTCGAGAGTTTTAATGTTAAATTTAAAAGTTTTAATTATTTCTTGGAATTTAATTTAAACTAATATTTTAGCTATTCGAACTTCAAAAGCTATTTATAATTGGTTTATAAAATGTCGTGTTATAAGCGATTAAACTAAGTTTATGATTGTAACTTTAAAAGTATGATTTGGGTCTTAGAAGAGTTTTGTGATAATTATATCACTAGTTTGAGGAACTAACTTTATAAATAACTATTTTTATAAAGGATTTAAAGGTATAAAGTATGAAGTTGAAAGTATAAGATTTAAGTGGTTTTCAAACTTCTGCAAGATTCAAGTTGTTACTTATTCCTTAGATCCATTCTTAGGAATATCATTTCCCCTTAGATGGAATGTCATTTAAAGGTTGGCGTTTCTCCTAGAGTTTCCACTTCCCAAGTAAGTCAGAGAAGAAGTCGTTTATGCGGTTAATGGTGGTGGGCCAGTCAGACTGATATAGAGTTATTAGTTTGGACCCTTATAAATCGTATCATAACGTAATTGACTCAGTGTCAAGTACCAGTTGGAAAAGTTTTAAACTAACGTTATGATTCATCAACAGATGATGGACACCCGATCCACCAACCGAGCAGCTAACGAAAGTCCTAGCAACGATTCTCGAATTCGGCTGAGAAGTGCTACTCCACCAGGGGAAGACGCGGGATCTGGATCATGTAGTAGTGACTCGACCCTGCGACAGGATGTTCATCAGGGACAAGTGGACCCCCAAGCTACAAGGGGATTTCCACCTCCTGCCCCGATCGTGCTAAATGTGGCGACCATTAGACAGATAGTGGGGCTAGTGGTCGAAGTATTAATGGGCCAGGTGATACCGCAAGCCCAAGTGGCCCCCATACCTCAAGTCGCAGCTAGTATGGAGGCACAAATTAAGACAAAGAATGGGCAACAGAATCGCAGGGCTGGCTCATTCAAGCGGCCAGCGTCGCCCACCAAGTTCAAGAAGTCTGGTCGTACTAGGACCAAGGCGACTCAGTCTGGTTTCGCCAAAGACTCAGGCTGGAATAGCGGCGGGATTCAATGCCACAACTGTGGTAAGGCCGGGCACAAGAGCCCTAGTTGCCAAAAGATGAAGCAGGTATGTTACAAATGTGGGAGGGAAGGCCACATGAAGGCATACTGTATGAAGAAGGGCCTAAGGCCAACTCAACCATGTCAGGCCTCAAAAGCTGACTTTAGGCAGAACCCACGGGCGGAAGTATCTATTCCGGGGCAGTCTGCTACTCGTGATAAAGGCAAGGCGCCTATGGAATCTTCGGGTCAAGAGCAGCGACTCTTTGTGATACGTCACCCCGACGGTAGGGAAGTTTTGTACAAGTGGTAGTATTTTGTAAGGCTTTTTAGAATAAGGAGCGATGACTCGTGTCGATAGTCTCCATAGTTTAGTAATTCGTCTATTCGACTTTATATCAGTTGGTTTATGTAATGTTTTGAATAATAAAGAAGTGTTTCCTTGTTTCGGAAATTACTAAATTCGTTACTTTTGCAATTGTTCGTTCATACGAGACTCCGTGAGTGCCAAAAACAGATATGTCACGTATGGATAAGGGCTGTCAGGACTCACAAAGGAGGGGTAACGTATGAAAGCGAGGTGTTCGTTCCCTACATGGTTAACACCAGGGGCGACTCCATTACTGAATTACTAGATCCATTATTAGAAATCTCTCTTTGTTCTTGGAGTAATGTCACAATGGTATGACATTAATTACTCCCTTCGTTGATCGGACGAGCGTTATCTCGTAAGCTGAGTTTTCCAAATTTTCTTAGGGTGTAGAAACAAATGTATGTGGTTAATGCTCTATGGGATTAAGATTTTTTTTTCTTCTCATATGCGTACCCTAAACATTTGTTCTGGTCAAAACACATAGGAATGAATTACATGAAGTACAGAATGCCTCGTTGTGAGGTCATACTGTAGTCGTCTATATGGATATATTGTTGAGAAAAGAATAAATGTATATAAGAGATAGTTCATAGGGAATCCAGTTTCTCTAAGCGGATCGTACTCTGTTACGACCTTGAGTAGAACTTTAGAACCCAAGGATTTTGGTTATGGAAGTTGTAAGTAAGTATGTTCATTGTGGACCAAAGGATTAGACTTCCGGAAAGGATAAAGGTGTGAAGCCATAGGTATTATTTTGGAAGATTTATCTGAGGTTTCGTTATGAGGCTTCCTTATGAGAAACGACATAAGGATTGGCGTAGAGTGATCAATGTCTGTTAATGCGATTTGATGTCACGTTTTGGGGGAAAATCAAGAGATTGGTCACAATTGTGCTAATGGATTTATCACGGCATTGTTTTGAGGAAACTAAAGGTTTTGAGTTAGAAGTGAGCTTTAGGGCCAAACTTATTTGGGCCAAGGAACTGAATCAGTGAATAGTACCTTCAAGGGATATAGAGATATGATATCTGGATATGTACAAGGTCTGATATGTGGATTGTTAGAGAGTGTGACGTCTATAAGGCCGATGATATAACACTTTCTGGAAATTAAGTTGTGAACGATTGTATTGGGAGAAAGCCCACTTGAAAATTTAAGAGTTATAGTGTAGGACCAGTGGTGAAAGCTTGTGGAGCAACCAAGTGTACGAAATCATAGGTATCATATTGGAAGATCTATTCGAGGTTCGTTTTGAGGTTCTATAAGGAAATGATATGATTAAGTCTTGGATGGATAGTAGATTGTGTGAGGAATATAAGGATCTTAAGTTAGAAATAAGTTATTTGAGACAGTTAAACAAACCTTTGGGATGTGAGTCAGGAAAAGGGCAGCTGAGCCAAATCTAAGTAGACCAAATGATTGAAATTGGTAGGTTGTACGATCAGGGAATAAGGAGTTATGATACTTGTAAGGATGTAAGGTTTGATATTTGGATTTTATGTGAGTTTGTCAGTTAGAAGGCTTATGGTGCAATTCTTTGGAGAAGACTAAGTTGTGAAGTTACTGTGTTGGAAGAAGGCCACTTAAATGGAAAGATTATAGTTTAAGGATAGATTATGTTGATGATTCCGATAAATTAAAGACTTAGTGGAGAGAATTGTCTATGTGCGCCTGAGGAGTAAGATAGCATGCGTTACTCGTATAAAGTTATTAAAGGATCCTGATAGAAGTGACTGATGCGGTTGATAATGAATCATTTATCAGGATGGTACCTTAAGGATATAGGAGTAATGTCTCATGTGATTCGTTTTGAGGAACATAGGAATAAAGGTATTGTGATTATGTTTGGAAAAAGTTAAGGAACTTTAAAGGTCTAAGTTAGAGATTGAATAAGGAATACGTTAAGTTAACCTTGGATAAATGGTAATTATCTGTAAAGCAAAAGGGTGCTCGATTTGGGATAATAAATCGGATGAGGACAACTGATTGCCTAAGGATTTTTGGGTGAATAGCAAACTCGACCGGTAAAAGTTGTTACGGTTTTGAAGGTCAATAGTGTGACATAAAGTAAGTTTGTAGATGATATTAAGTGGACTTGAGGAAAAGAGTGACCTACGTCTATTAAGGTGATCGTATGACGCATTGAGGTAAAACTAGAGTATAATCTTGTGGAATGGATTATTAGATCATGTTGAGATAATCGGATATAGGTTGTGGTGTGATTAATTGTGGGATCACGCGTAAGGATTTTGAGTTAAGATATGGCACAAGGGCCAAATGTGATTAAGGTAGCCAATGAAGTAGGTGAGCCGTGTATGTAAGGAGTAAGGTCTATATGACAGCAGAGGTACTAAGTTGAGGTATAGTGGAATTCTATGTATGTACTTTGAGGATCTGATCATCGAAGGAAAGTTAGTAGAAAAATGTTGTATTCTTGTATTTGAGGACATCAAGGTCTTTTTGAGGAATAGGGCAACATAGCGATGTTATACTGGAGATTATAATGGATACTCTAAGTGAGAAAATGGTAATCTTGCGAATGATCACATCTGTGCTAGCAAGAGTAAGGAATGTAGGCAGTATGTTGTAAGTGAAATCATGATCGAGTAAATAGTTCGATTTTTTTTTGTGGTACAGGTTTCGGAACCCTAATTTATTTAAGGATATCAACTTAAGGAGGATGAGGTACATACTTTAGGAGAAGTTTAGAGAAAGGTGAAAGAGAGATATGTATAATCTCCTGCTTAAGGTATAGCGAGACTAGTGCGATGATTTTAGGAGACAATTATCCTAAGATAATTATGACCTTGAGGATGGTCACGAGTTAGTACAAGAATAGTACGTGGAAGTAGGATATGTGAGATAGTGGTATGGTTGAGGAAACATATCATTTTCCAGGAGCAAGTACTTGATGCAATGATTAAGGAAGTTAAGATCAGGTAGTGAGATTATGGTGAAACAGGTCCCATTAGTTAGCAATGCTAGTTTCGGGGTCGAAACTATTTTAAGGGGGTAGTAATGTAATAATCCTCATTTTATCATAGAAGGGTCAGGTGATAGAAGGTATGTCTGGTGAAAGCAAGTTATAGAATTCTCGTAGGTAGTGTATAGTCTAAATTATGGTTAACCTGACGTTAACTGTAAATTCGAACCAACTTATGAATTTTAACTTAGAAATGCCTGAACCAACTTACAAAGTATTATATGGGTTAGGTATGGTTAAACTTATACAGTTTGGTTAGCTTAGTATAAGGTAGCATCTCCGAGTTGTTACCAGCCAAGTTTCGGGGTCAAAACTTTTCTTTAGGGGGTAATGATGTAATACCCCTCATTTTTTTAGGAAGGGTAATTGGATAATTTCCCAAACCCTCGTTAATTATTCGGGATGCGTTAGGCGAAGTTCGGATTTTCTGTATCATGTATAATCTCTGTAATATTTCCCTGAGTGGTATAAAATACATTCGACGTATTTTTGGGGCTTAGAATATTTGTTTGGGTACAAATATATAATTTCCGGGGTTTAAACCCACGCCAAACCTTTTCCCGGGAAAACAGACGTGGAAAGGGCAATTCCGCGACCGCGGCAGCAATTCCAGTACTGCGGAAAATGGCTCTCAGAAGAGCTGGGCACATGAATATTCCGCGACCGCGGAAATGGTTCCGCGACCGCGGAAAACTCCAACACGCCAACGTCGCGTCGTCTGTAGAGTCTCGTCGTCCGTGCCACCGTTGATCATTTGACTCGCCATTGATCTGGGCGGGGAGGGCTCCTCCTTTGGGCTATAAAAGGAGGTCGCTTTGGGAGGTTTAGGGGCACCCAAATCTGAGATCCCTCTCTCTCTCTCTCTCTCTCTCTCTCTCTCTCTCTCTCTCTCTCTCTCTCTCTCTCTCTCTCTCTCTCTCTCTCTCTCTCTCTCTCTCTCTCTTTCTCTCTCTCTCTCTCTCTCTCTCTCTCTCTCTCTCTCTCGTTTTCCATAGTCGCCGGAGTTTCGAGCTCTCGCCGGAAATCTTCGAAGTGTCGCCGGAGGCCTCGCCGGGAGTTGTAGCAGCCTTGGAGTGGTGCATTGGAGGCACAAGGAAGGCTGGAGTCGAAGCCCTCGCGAACCAAGCCCTCTCGCATCGTCGTCGGTGAGTTTTCTCCCTTCGGAGTCGCCGGAGTTAATGGCCGCGACCGCGGACATGAACTGCCGCGACCGCGGCAGTGACAAGGTCGGCCGCATCCGCGGCCGCTGTCATGACACTCGCGGACGCCTTGTCCTCGACGGCCATGATCGCGGAATCCCAGCCACGACCACGGATTGCTCTGGCAATCGCGATCGTGACCGTGGAGTTGCCGGTCTCGGTCGAGACCTTCGTTCTTTCGATTTCGTTCGTTCTTTCTTAGATTCGTATCATTTGATTGTCTAATCTAACCTAGGGTTTCGTTATGGGTCATCGTCGTAGGAATCTGTAATCCGTCTTTCGTTCCTGTTCCGGACCCAGAAACCCGTCGTCGTTCAATCGTTCATCTAGATTAAGGCAAGTGGCGGTTCGCTCTTGCTTATCATTCCATGTTTCCATTAATTATCAATTGTTTAATTGTTAATTAAATTGGGATGAACTTTTGTTTTCGTTTGGGAACAGATTTTAAGATACGATTAGAAAGTGATATTATAATAGGTTGTATATACTGCTAGAAACAACGCTATTATATATATATATATATATATATATATTATTGCCATAATGGTATTGACGTGGACTATTGTGTGATTTTAACTGTTTAGTTAGAACGAGTATTCGTAGGAACGCTATGTACCTTGCGAGGTCTAGTCGTTTCTTTATAACTGGTATTAGGAGGATTTTTCCCTAGTACTTTCTCTGGTCATGACTGTACCCTTACTCAGGGTAGGTGCACAACGGCTGGTGCCGCCATTCAGGATTTATTCCCTTCGATATCTCTCGCGATGAGATGATATATCTTAAAAGCTTGTAACGTAAATGTACGCTTTGTCACTAAAACAAGATAAGTGCCGATATGCACATAATTAATGAACCTTGGGCGAGAGGTACAACTTGGAACCTCGTCTGGACTTCGATTAGAGTAAGTCCTCCTTCCAAATCTGAATTCGCATTGCGCGGTGAGGTTGGTTGTGGACCCAAATGGTCAAGTTTTTTTAAACGCTTGTGTGATATTATAACGTTCCCAAACATTTGTCATACTTTCCCGTAAGACTCAATATTTTGGAGTCTTCTCTTCATACGTTTCCCATAAGGCTCATTTCCTTTTTAGTGCATGTCTAAACTTCAATCATTCCGTGAAAGTTTCGGGTTATATATTGTTCCTTCCATTGTTATTCGAGGGACAATGATAGTAAACGGTTACGATCACTAGAACCATCTGTTTTCACCCTTGCATAGTCTTTTATTAGACTAACCAACCGGGTTTTATTCCTTGCATGGTTGGCTGGTTGATTCCCGAAGTCCGAAGTAACCGTTGAAGAAGAGACTTGCAGTTGGAGATTCAAGTATTAGTATTTTTTTTAAAGGTTGTCAGTTATTATATATTCTTATCACTAAGTCACATATTAGGTTTATTCTTAAAGTCTTCCGCTATGTAATTTATAAGTCTTTCGCTGAAATTTCACTCTGTTGTAAAAATACTTCTCTCGTTTGATGAGAGATCTTTTAATATAAATGGTTGAGTTTCATTTAAAAATGTCTTCCGCTGTTTAATCTTTCGTTATTTAACATGTTTAATTAAGATTAATTATTCCGATTAAAGCCTTGGGTGACATCGGACAGCAACGTCTGAGGTCACTGGCGTGTGGCACTACCGACGTAAGTCGGGGGTGTTACAAACACTGCCGTGAGACAGTGTTACCTGACTGTGAAGATATCCTTTGTAGGTCACATGGTTGTGGGTAAAGTGTGGTTGGCCGGCTGAGAGGGTTGACCACCTTCTCATTGTTGATCCGGAATAAGCTGCCACCATCGAGGATGACAGTTATCGACGCGGTATCAACCAAGCAATGCGGGTGGCCGAGAGGCTCTTGTTGGTCGTCAAGGTTGCCTTGCTTTATGGTCAGGATGCGCCCCGTGTCGAGGCGCACTGGTGTGCCTGCATGGAGCGCGGCAACTTCACACTTGTCGGCGTCGAGGGTGTCACCTTGGAGTCCTACAATTGTCTCAAGCGGGGTCTCCTCCTCGGAAGACTCATCGTCCGCGGCAACATTGGAGAAGAGGACCTGCTTTTGTTGTTGACAATCCCTTAGGTAGTGATCACGTTCTCCATCCTTGAAGCATTCACTGTCATGTGCGTGATCATTGCCCTGGGATGGGGCCGGTGGCGCGGTCGCGCGACAAGCCGTTGAAGTAGGCGTCCTGATCTGGGCATCACGGCCTTGGTTGTACGTGTTTGATCCTGAGACTGGGACACGCACATCAGTATTAATGGAGGGACTAGTGTTAGGATCATACCTGCTTTGGCATTGGTGTTGCCAAGATGTTGGATTGTGGCGGTTGAGCCGGTGGTGATCCTTCACTTCATGGTGTTGGTATCGAGGTCGTACAGGGGCTAGGTCGGGCGTGTAGTGTGGCGCGGCATCGTAGGAAGGGTTCTCGTAGGCGCACACACCATGGGTTCTATCGCGTCCAAGCTAGCGCCTTTCACGGGCTGGGTGATCTTCGCTGCGAGCAAACCCGTCCCTGGGCGCGTCGGCATCATCGCATCGACGTCTTCGTGGCTGGGCGTCGTAGTCTGCTCGACAAACATATTTGGGCATCACATTGCGGCGCTCGCCGCCAATGTCACGAGCACGATCTCCTCGGGGCGGGAGACGCGGTGGAGGAATCCAACCCGATGGGTGGTCCTGTGATTCAATTGGATCTCCAATAGTGGGGTAAAAATAGCCAGAATATATCATACCTGAGTCTTCAATTTCCTCGTCGTCGAACTCCTTAAAGGCAGGATGGAATGGTGGCGTCGTGTAGCCATAGCCATCTGAGCCATAGCGCGGTGTGCGCGTACTCTGGTGGTCAAGGTGTTCACGGACGGTGAACGGGTTGGGTCTTGTGGTAGGTGCGCTCACGCGATGTTCGTCGTGCTGTGGGCGTCGAAGTGTTCGTCGCGGTGTAGTAGCTTCGCGCGCGTAGTGGCACGATATGCTGTGTCACGGCACAGAGGGTGGTTCATCGCGTTGAATAACCTGGAGTTGAGTAACTTGGCGCCGATCGCGCGATCTGTTCTCATGACCTAAGACAAAAGAACCAGACATCGCGAGGAAAAATGAACAAAAGACAACACAGAACAACAACCAAGCAAATCACTAGTCAAGTCACAAAGTTCACGTAGGTAGGGCTTGTTTGGCTTGCGTGAGGGCGGCTTGGCTTGCACAAGAGATGGTGTATCAAGCAAGTTGCAATAAAAAAAACAAAAACAAATTGAAACCTAAAACAAACGTAAACAAAGCAACCTAATAAGCAAGAAAGTACCTTCTAGGAAGCTTGACCTAGACGGTGGAGAGGTTGAGAAGATGAGCTTAGACCGAGAGTGGGTTAGGGTTGCCTTATTTTGGCTTACCCTAACTTTGGAAACTTTTTTTTTTTTGAAGATCTTTTGGATATCTTTTTTTTTTAATATCCGAGATCTTATCTTTTGATCTTTTCGGATTTGCAAAAGGAAACAAAAATTAAATCGGTCTAAGTAACAAGAATATCACAAGTGTGATTTTAGAGATATGAGAAAGAATATAAGTTTTGATAGATATCTTATATAAGGAAATTCGGTTAACTTAACTAAAAAGCAAAATCTTGCAAACAAGGAAACTCTATCCACGCATGAAATAAGGAAACAAAATATTCTAGCATGCAAGATAACAATTTACCTAATACACCAAAACTTAGGGAACAAGAAAATAAATTTCGGCCAAGATATGATCTTGTAGAAACCGAAGGTGTTGCAAAGATGGATTTTTTTTTCGTTTTTCTCTTCTTTTCTCGCGATATCTTACGAAAGCAAACGATGGGAGTAAGAAAAAAATTTGTGAACAAGATTGAAACTTGAGTTCGTGACTTATAAGACTGTTGGGCTCTAATGCCAGTTGATGTGTTCTTGTCTCCAATGACAAGCAAAATTGTCAAAGGTGACACCTTTGGATCTAGTCTTGGTTGGGAAGTCACTCTGTCGTATCAATCTACTGTGGAACGCGGTGGTGATGATCGCGATGATGGGCGGCCGGAGTTGTTGACGTCGGTGATAGCGAAAGTGATGACGGGTGTCAAGGCGAAGCTAGCGATGGCGACAACGCAGGGTTGGTGGCGATGGAAGCGATTGGTGGAAGAATGGAAAACGATGGCGGAAACGATTGGATGAGGGATAGATGACTTGAAAGACAAGTCTTTGGTGTCGTAGCGTCGACTGCGGAGGAAGGGAGATGCGAAGGAAGACTTGGCTTAAAAGATCAAGCGGTTGTCGTAGCGTCGGCGGCGGAGGGAATGGGGATGCGAAGATAAAGGGTGACGTCCGATCAAGGGAAGGAGAATAAACACTCTACTTGAAACCTTGATTAAAATTGAACGTAAGAAATAACAATAACAAGGGAGGCTTTAAATAGCCAATGTATCTCGGCCAAGACCTCTTGGGTTGAAACGAGCCTAAGGGCTAGCCCATACAAGCATGCAAAAGGCACAAACCCTAAAAGATAGAAAGACTATAAAAGGAAACTATCTAAATCAAAGCAGGAAATACCAAATATAGAAAATGTCTCAAAAGAACGCGTTAAAGGCATTGAATGCGAGAATCTTCAGGTAGAACGCGATCAACATTGAAGGAGGTTGAGTCGTTTGAAAGAGATCGCGTTCAACATTGAGTTGCTTGAAGAAAGATGCGTTGAGGCATGCGATCTTTGGTCTTGGATAAAGATGCTTGAATGTGATCGTAGACTCTGTTCCAGATGCGAGGAGTATGACGAAGAACGCGGTCTTCGTACTTGGCTCTTCTGAGCTCACGGTCATGGATTCGTCCTCGTCTTGGGCCGTCATGGGAAGCAGGGTCACATCACGCGGCCTTAAGCCCGCGATCGCGGCCCAGTTGTCCGAGTTTTACTTGAGTGATGGTGTGCATCATGCTGCCAAGGAGGAGACAATAGCCCGACATTTTTATTTGGCACCGATGATGGCCCGACATTCGACAGCTGATGAGGAGGAGCTCCAGAGCCAACTGCAGATATGATTATTGATATGGAGTGACAGAGCCCGCTACACGATTACATTAGGGCTCCCATTCTGTGTTCGTTGAAGGTCCGTGCAACCCCGTTTCTTTGATGTGTCACTTCACCTTACAGTGGATCTATTTGGTTGCACGTGGAGTTTGATTGAGTAGGACAGCCGCAACACCAGAGACCTATGGTTTCAATGATTGACCGCCAACACCAACATCCAATTCGAGGCCAACTCGGCGACGGTGTTAGTACTTTTCTACCTTTCCTTGTGCTTCATCTTTTAGTCTTTCATTACATTGAGGACAATGCAATATTTAAGCATGGGGGAGTAATCTCTACTTGCTAGTCGTCTGAGAGAGAGAAAAAATGAAAAAGTCAAAAAAATGAAAAAAAAGACAAAAGAAGAAAATCCTAGGCTAAGTCGAAAACCTGAAAGGGCGGCTTAGGCAATAAGCAGGTGGCCTGGACCATCATTAGGCTGGGGTAAAAATTAGTCAAAGAGTGATGTGAGTTTTGTAAGCCCATCTATAGAAAAATGAAATGAGTGGCTTGGTGAAAATCCGAAAGGGCGCCTTGGCAAAATGAGTGAAAAGAATAAGAGTGATTATTAGGATTCCTCATTTTTCCTGGCGTGGTGACATAAGAAGAGGTGATATAAGGAGGATTCGGGTAGGTCACTTTGGGAGGTATAAGAAGATAGATGGAGGCTACGATTAGATGGTCACTTTCACTCTATGGTGTTCGGGATAAGCTTGGGGGAAGTACTCTGCTTTCCTTAAAGCTTGTGTATTGTGGTTATTGTGTTAGTGCCTTGGAGATTCATGATTAGGTGCAGTTCTTAGTGGATAGTTTTGTTGTGCTTCCTGAGACCTTGGGTATTTCATTGGAGGAGTAGGTTTCTATTAGCTTACTCGAGGACGAGCAAGGTTTAAGCATGAGGGAATTTGATATGCTCTACTTTGTAGTGCGTAACTAGGAGCTGTTACTAGTATTTGGGGTGCCATTTATGTGTGTTTAGGACACAATATAGGAGAATGGAGTTGTGGAGAAGAAGTGTTGATTTGGTGGTTTTGAGTGCTTAAATGAAGACTTAAGGAGATGAAGGCGAAACCACAAGAGAAGAGCGGAAGCGAGAAGAGAAAACACGACAGAAGGTTTTCCGCGGGCGCGGATTTGACGATAGACAACGAGCACTTCAGAGACCAATCCGCGGGCGCGGATCTATTTCCGCGATCGCGGTTACTGCTCACACGCGGATCCGGGATTTTACTTCGTCCGATGTTTTGTTTACTTTATTTCTTTTTATTTTATTTCTTTTATTCCGTTTATTTCCTTTTAGGAATATTATATTTCCTATCTTTTGGAAATTAGGGTTTGCTAGGTTTTATACCTTTCATTAGTTAGCAGCCTTTTTCATTATTCATGCATCACATTATCGTTCAGTTTTTCCCTTAGAGTTTTTATGCTTTGAAGACTATGAAGAACTAAGCAACCATTGCTTAGTCCGACGATTGAAGTCTTCGTTTGTATTTGGTTGTGAGATTATAACTCTATTTCCTTTCCTTTGATTATATTGATTCTCTTTGTGCTTCATCCCATGATTCTTGCTGATTTGACTAGTTTGATCATCTAGTTGATGTTAGTGATTATCTATTGCTAGGGTTTGGATATTTCTAGTTGAAATCCCTTATCTTGTGTAGCAACCAAAATTTACAAGAACTGGTTGTGAATGTTTATTGTGAAGAGAATTGATTACATGTCGAGTTGACGGGTTGTTAAGTATTGCATGTATCCTGGTTAATTCCTATGCTTACTGCTGCCTTTAGATTGAATCTTGATTGTTTAATGGTAAGTATTTTCAGGGCTGGTTGACCTGTCCATATACATAAGATCGGGACAAGAATATTCATTGGTAGGAATTGAAGATAATCTAGGATCAACCAATCAAACTGAAGTGTGGATATTTGTCTGGCTAAGTTACTTCTCACCCATTGATTACATCTTTTGCTTTGATTTACTTTGTTACTTGATACAAACCAAAAACCCCCTCTGTTACTATTGGCATACAACCTTTGCACTTAGGAAGATTGTTTACCTCCCTGTGGGATCGATCCTTATTTACCCTACTACATTAGTTAGGTTTTTGAGGTTTACTTTGATAGGCATCACGACTTTAGCCTCATCAGAAGAGGAAACAACTACGAGGCAATGCACCCAAATCAAACATCACGTGCCTAACATGTGATGCCCCTCTAGATTTTAATTTTCAGGGTAATTTGGGTATTTTAATGATTTTTCAGTTTGAATAAGTCGGGACGAACCGAATGCGTTTTATTGAATTCAGTCATCTAGTTCAGTTTCAGTCCAGTTCAGTCGTCAGCTTAAACTTTACCTTATAATTTCAGTTCAGTTTAGTACCCAGTTTAGTTTCAGTTCAGTTTAGTACTCAGTTCAGTTTCAGTTCAATTCAGTCTTTGCGAACCGAACAGACCCTATGTAGAGCACAAATTTTACAAGTTGTTTTAAATGTGGGAGGAAGGAAACACTATCATATATTCATATATGAATATTAAATGTCAAAATATGAACATTAACACACAACATATATGCACTTCTTTTTCTTATGAACCTACTCAAAAATTTAAGTCGACTTAAAGCGACTGAACTTACTCAAAAATTTTAAGGTAGGAATCCTGACTTTTTTTATTTGAGGTGACTGAACTTAACAAAAAATTCATCCAACCCCCATAATTTACCACCCGATACCCAGGCTTCTCAAACCATTTCTTCGTTCATACATCGCTCTCGTTCTTCATCACTGTTCTTTCATCGATCTCGAGCTCCTCATCGATCTCCTCGTCCTCCTTCTCCGTCCGGTCGACTGCACACCATTCTTCGCCGGCGACTTGCCTAGAACATGTTAGTCTTCTCATCCATCTCTCTTCGTCCTCCTTTATCCTGCGATTAGGGTTTCGCTTTCTCCTCGTCTCATCGTCCTCCTTCTTCTTCGGCGCTCGATCAGGTGGCGAACAAATAAGGTGGCTTTCTCCTCGTCTCATCTTCACTTCGACTGGAGAGATTTTAGGGTTTAGGGTTCGATCAGGTGGCGAACGGATCATTGTCAAAGGAGCGATTTTAGGAGAAGACGACAACCCTAGTAGAGTAGATGATTTATGGAGGGAAGAGGAAGCAACTACGAGGCAAAGCACCCAAATCAAACATCACGTGCCTAACATGTGATGCCCCTCTAGATTTTAATTTTGAGGGTAATTTGGGTATTTTAATGATTTTTCGGTTTGAATAAGTCGGGACGAACCGAACGCGTTTTATTGAATTCAATCATCTATTTCAGTTCAGTTTCAGTCCAGTTCAGTCGTCAGCTTAAACTTTACCTTACAGTTTCAGTTCAGTTTAGTACTCAGTTCAGTTTCAGTCTCTGCGAACTGAACAGACCCTATGTAGAGCACAAATTTTACAAGTTGTTTTAAATGTGAGAGGAAGGAAACACTATCATATATTCATATATGAATATTAAATGTCAAAATATGAACATTAACACACAACATATATGCACTTCTTTTTCTTATGAACCTTATAGAATTAATATATGAACATGTGCATGTTACATATGAACTTTGACATTCTCATATATATTTATTAATATTAACACAAAGACCAAATAAAAATACTTTAAAATATATGAACATATGCATGTTACATATGAACCTTAGAAAACTTATAGATTAACATGTGCATGTTACATATAAACCTCAAATACCAAGTAAATATAATTTCAAACATGAACATGTGCATGTTATATATGAACCTTAGAGAAATAATATATATACATGTGCATGAACATATGAATCTCAGAGACCAAGTAAAAAAAATAAAAGTAAATGGGATGGTTAATACATATACACTATGCTTAAAGTTCACATTTAACACAACAAATGCCCATACTTAATATACTCAATGAATATCTAGTATAAAAAGTGTTTGTACATCTCTAGTTTACTTTAGTTTGTAAACTTCTAGTATAAATTGTATGAACATCTAGTATGAATATAAGAATCTTATAGTACAAAATATGAATATATTGTGTACATATGTGAATATAAAGATAATAACGTAGAGCAATCATGGGAAAAAAATTATAGACCATAAAAAAAAGTTTGCGATATTTACAAAAATGTCACTGTGACACTTAATCTCACCCCTTCCTTCACCTTGATCCAGTGGCTCACAATGCTTCTCACTTCTTATTTTAAGTGTCAAATGTATGGAAACCCCATCTACATTAATTAGACTAATACATTAGCTAGATTAAATAGTATCTTGTTAAGGTTAATCCATAACAAAACCGTACGCTATACTCTCCAAAGTTGAGTAATGCTAATTAATTGTTATTGGTCGGTGGTAGTATGATTTACATGCTGAAATCTCTCCATAAGACGATACATAATGCAAAAGTTTATTGTCGAATTAGCAAAAAATGCCTACTTTTATTAATATGTTTGTAAGAATGTCTAGCTTTTAAATCAATTGCACTACATATGTATAGATTGCACATATGCCTAATTTATTTACAAAAATTGGATAATGTAATATGAAAATAATGTAGAATAAATTTAGAATAAATCTTTTTTTTGTTACAAATCTGATTTATGAAACTTACTATGACACTTAAAATAAAATTGCTCTTAACCACCCATAATTAACTGTTGAACCAAAAAAAAACATTATCCGAAACTTTCTTTGTTTCAAACTTCCTTCCAAAAGCTTTCCATTGTCATTGCTTCTTCTTTCCCAAAATTATGTCAAGTTTCATGTTCACACAAACCCAGAACAAGAACATAGACAAATATCCCAAGCTATTCCATCAAATCTTTCTATAATCTAGTTTGAAAACAGAGAAATCTCGCAACCCATGAAAACCCTAAAAAACCTAAATGAAGAGATGGCGAAGACCAGTGCAGGGAAGAGTTCTGTATGAAATGACGATAGGGTTTGTGCAAATGGTAAGAGGAAAATCGACTTTTCAGATGAAGAAGAAATGGCGATGATCGTGAGAAATGTGAAACAACAAAGGCCTAACGATAGTCACCTAGATGAACGAGCAACTCCAAAACCGGGGAAATAAAAGAAACCAAGAACGAAAATATCCTACAATTCGGAAGATGAGGAGGAAGAACCCAATCCAAGGGGTTCCATGCATGAGAAGAAGAAGAAAAGTAAGAATGAGGCAGGACAATCAAAGTCCAGAAGGTCTTCCAAAACATATTGTATAGTACTGAAATTCTTCTTCTTTAGTGGAGAAAATTTGGACAATATGTTGTTGGATCCTAGGTTTGAAGTTTTTGGTTTAAACTTGTTGCTTCAGTACTGTACTGATGTTTTTGGTTGAAATTTTGGTTTGATGATTTTGTAACAAGTTCTCGTCTTCTCAAATTTGTCAGTCTAAATCACATTTTGTCAGACTTAATAGATATGTAGTCATGTATATAATGAAAAACAGAGGATGATTAATCACGCTGTAAAATGTATCTTTGAAGTTCTACCCTACTAAAGTGTGATTAACCCATGTGTTGAAGATGTAATTTGCCTAATTGTGTTGATGTTTGATTAAGCTGTGTTTAAGATGTGGTTTGTATACTTGTTTAGACTATATGAGAAAAATGACCTGAAAAACTTTGTACTAGCAAGAAAAAATTCACTATCTTGAAAAACAATCTTTTGCAGGAAAAACGTATTTTTGAAGTGTAGATTTTATTCTTGATTATTTCTTTGTGGGTTTGATTTAATGTCATGTATCTATGAATGAATGCAACCTTTTTTATAGATGAAGTACAAGTGGGATAAATATCGTATGTTTTATGGGAGGATAAATTAGAATTCAAGATTTGCTTATCTAGAAACGATTGAGAACACACTTAGTGCTGGAGAGTAGCAAAGGATTCTAGAGGGACCTATTGGGGGGGGGGGGGGGGGATTGTAAAGATCATGAAGAACTTGAAACTATCAGCACAACTCGTGCACCATGTGTTGTTTAGGTAATGGAGACAAATAAGAAGTGGGAGACATGGTGTGATCTGGGAGGAAAACCATTTCATTTTTCAATAGAATAGTTTAGGTTTATAACTAGATTGAATTGCGACATCCCGAATGAGGAGGACACAGTAGATGACAAGGCTACAGTGTATTAATTTTTCAATGTGAAGAGTATTACAATATCTCAGCTTTTAAACAAATCCATCTCATGTCGTAAGGACACCATACTAAAACTGAAGATGGAGTTGTTGCTAATAGTTGAAGGTTTGTTATTGGGAGGTGATAAGAAGGGAAAGGTCAAACCTTCACATGTGAAGTTAATTCAAGACTTAGGGGTCATTTCAGTAACTTCCCATGAGTGTAGGAGTGTTTATATGGACATCCATGAGAGTTTGTCTACTACTTTGGATTCAAGATTGGAGTCAGTGCAACTAGTACTTGCAATTTCAAAACAAGCTAGAGCAGGTAACACTATAAAGGTTTCCCAATGGTGTTTCAAGTAAGCTGCAAGTAGTTAAATCAATACATTTATGGTTTAATTTGTTATTCATACTTGTGGTCTAATTGTAGTTTTATTTTGTTTCAGATTTGGTTATATGAGGCAGTGCCACACCTTGGCAACATGTTTGCACAAAGGCTTAGGATTCCTATTCTTCCACGAGGTTTGATGTGGTCAAAAGAAGTAGACTAGACTTGGATTCGGTTGTGGATGCCTTAAAGGGGAGGTAAGATGTGAAATAAATCCTTGTGTAGGAGGAGTGAGAGGACTTAGGAGAAAGGTGTTACTTCCCAAGGGAGTGCAGAGACAACTTCCTTAATGATATTGTGAAGAGGTTAAATTCCAATAGAATGAGGGGTCTTGGTGGTAAAAGGCAAGCTGCGAAGATTGATGTATTGGACCCAAGGCAAGTGATGACTTGCTCAAAGGAATTGGTGGAAAGGAAGCAGAGAATGGAGGATGACTTCATGCAGTTAATGGAGGAATGCATTGGGTCTAGGAAATTAAGTCAAGGAAAAGCTGGTTTGAAAAAAAAAAAATCTTCTTCTAGTGATGGATAGGATAGAAGTGAGTTATTTCATTTCATATGTGCTTATGTGTATATATTTGGACTTATCATTTGTACAATTAATACTTATTGTTTATATAAATATATATATATATGGAATGGATCAAATGAGAACCATTAGCTAAGAGAGAAATGAGAACGATTATAGGCCGTCGGATTTGAGGGAAAGAACGGGCAAGATTAGCCTTTCATTAAAAGGTGAATAATTCGGCCGTGTCGATTGTTTCCCATATTTTTGCCAAATTTTTCGCGTATTATACGTGTTTTATTGGAAAATTCCATTTTTACTCGCTGTGAACATGTTTTTGATGTTCATCACTTTTGCCCAAAAATGTTCACCACTTTCATATAAGATGTTCACTATTCCAGCCGAATTTTACACGTATTTTCCCCCAATTTTACCTGGATGTTTCCCGTATTATATGCGTTTTAAAAAAAAAATTGTTTTCACTAGTTGTGAACATATTTTCGATGTTCATCACTTTGTCCATAAATGTTCATCACTTTCAATCCAGACATTCACTATAATGTGATGAACATCTACGAACAAAACGGTGAACATCCTTGTTCACTGAGGGGTTGTGAACATATTTTTGATGTTCATCACTTTGTCCATAAATGTTCACCACTTTCATTCCAGATGTTCACTATACTGTGATGACATCTACGAACAAAACAATGAACATCGGTTGTTTATCACTTTTGCCCATAAATGTTCACTATGTTGTAATGAACATCAACGAATAAGACAATGAACATCCCGTGTTCACTGAGCGTGCGCCGACGAGAAAGCTTTTGGTGCGTTCTCATTTCTCACATCATATTAAGTTCTCATCTGAACCTCACCCTATATATATATATGTGTGTGTGTTTATAGGAATCGGAGGGTGAGGATGATGAAATTGTGGAGAGTGATGATCATCCTAACATTGAAGAACACTAGTAGAGCAAATGGAAGGTAATTTCAGAGGATGAAACAGAGTCTGAAAGTGAAAAAGAGGTAGGCCCTTCATTATACAGTTGTTGTCTTTTTTGCACTAATGTTGTTCAAACAAAATTCAGAGCGAATTTTACAAAGTTCAAGTCCTTTGTTATTATTTTCATGGCAGTGATGATGAAGAGCATGTTCTGGGGATGAAGGATGACTTGGAAACTTTGGTGGGGAATGAGGTTGGACAGAATGAAGAGAGAGAAGGTAAGAACATAGAGGAGCAAGTACAAGATAAGGAGGATGAAGGAGGTGCAATGGTGTCTGGTGATAAGAACATCAAGGTTGCAGATGTCTCAATAGAGGTAAGTACAATAAAGTTACCATAATATCCTAAAATTATTTGGCAACTAATAAAACCATGTGACTACATGTACTCATAAATGTTTAATGTGGTGTGGCTATTAGTTTGAGGGTTCTTCAAGAGTCCATGAGCAATCGGTTCAAGACTTGGATCAAAACAAGCTGGTAATGGTAGGCATTGTCGTACCCGATGAAGGGTATGAAATGGGCAAGGATAATGCAATGTCAGTTCTTATTGAGACGGCTCACACCTGTAGGAAATTAGTAAGAAGTGAGTTCTTCTTCCAAAAGTAATAGTATAGAGGCAATGGATGCGGATGAGACACATGGAGATGATGCGGGAGGAAGTCTAGTGCAATCTGAGGTTGTAACATAGGGAGAAAGAGAGGCATATGAACGGACTGAGGAGGAGACCTAAGTAAAAGAGGAGGTAGAAAATTAGGTGCATTCACAAGAGGTGACACATGAAGGGGCTAATCAAAGGCATAAAGTTGGAACACATATAGATGTGTATACACATGGAAGGATTGAAGGGGAGACCGAATGAGGTGAGGAGGGAGGAAATGAGGTGCAAGAAGAAGAGTTGAAAAAGACGGGGGATGAAACACAATGTGGTGAGAAGGGTGCAAGTGAGGTTCAACCAAAGGAGGCTGATAACAAAAGCATAGAAGAAAGTTAAGGGAGAAAGGAAGTCAGATGAGGTGGTGTGAAGTCATGAGAGGGAGGAAAGAAGTCAGGTGCAACTGGAGAAGGTGAAAAAGGCATAGAAGAAAGGTGATGTTGGGAAGAAGTCAGGTAAGGTGGTGGGAAGTCAAGATAGGGAAGGAGGAAGTCATGTGCCATAAGGGGAGGTGACAAAGGAAGATGGGAAAGTTCAGGAAGGGAGGAAGTCAGGTGAGGGAGGAAGTAAGTTAGGTGCAACAAGAGGAGGGATCATATGTAATTGATAAAGAGGTGGATGCAAGGATAACAAAGGGGCGAAGAAGAGGGCAAAGGTGAAGGGTGGTACACCAGCGAAGAGGATCCTTTCAAATCGCACTCAAAAGCTTTATGCACAGGCGAAATCTCATTAGCGCAATTCGGAAGATAAAAATTAGTTCGGAAGATTACAAACAATTCCAAAGTACAAGGGATGACAGATTTAGTGAAATGGATGCATGGTAGGAGGTTACTAATTAAAACGAAACTTAATGATTTGTTGACATTATATCTCCTAAGTAATTTCGTGTGTTCTAATGCATTCTCACCGCAGTGATAAACCCCGAGTTGGCCCTACTGGGGTTCCCCGGGACAAGGAATTTTTCAAAATATCCCTGAGCCCAAGAACAGTTTGGACGGTGAGGTAATATTTCACTGCAACTTCGTCTTTATTTTAGCAAATGCAACATCCTCTTCATTGTAGACATGACAATTCATGAACCATTTCAGCATATGGAGCAACTTATGTACTTCCTTCGTCAGTGTATCTCACAAGATCATGCGCAGTATGTGAAGGTGGTAGTGCTTTACACATTCTGAATAACCTTTGTGACCATAAAGCTTGGACGCATTAGGAACAACTATCCAAAAATTGGTGATTACGTACTGATAAAGTATATGAAAGGTGAATCACCGGATGATTTTCCCAAGAGTTGGGATGAGGCCCACCTCATATATGTTCCCTTCAGCATCGAGTTGAAACATTGGGTTGTCTTAGAGATTGACCTCTACGACTGGCGTGTCACCGTGTACGAGTCCGACGTGAAATTATACACTGACAAGGAGGTGTTGGAACATATTGCGCCAATGAATGAGGTTAATCCACTGTATGTCAAGCAGTACGAGGCTCTGGCCAAGATATCTGCTTCACTCTATGTCAACCAAATTCTTATGACGCGGCCAAAGGACAATAAGACAAACAAGTGTGGGTAAGTACCCTTGACATGCTATGCAAAGTCTTGTATTAAACCATATATATATATATATATAAGATAACTCTTGGATTTGTATTTTGCAAAGAAGATTGTGGGATGTACACCCTCAAGTATATAGAATTGATGACCTATGGAATGTCAAATGTAGATCTTGTGGCCGACAAGTTCATAGATGGATTTAGAAACCAAATGGCACATAGCATTTTTAGATGTACTTAGGAGAGTCCGTGAAAGAGTGTCTGGAAGGCATAATAGATGGATTTGGTTGTGTTTTTAGGGTGGTATATGTAATAACTTAAGACGGTGTTTTTTAGGATACTAAGTGAATTGTTAATGGGTAACAATGGTTCTACCCTTGTACAAGTAAGACATGGTTGTTATAATTCATTAATATATATCTTTATGATACTTTGTGATCATTTTGTTAGATAGTTTGTCACCGTTCATTTCGTCTTTTTGTGCCTAAAGATATGTATATTTTTCAAGGAAGTCATCTTTGGCCGACTGTAAAACATATTCGGCATATCAGCTTTGTCATAAAGATTCAGTCTAGAACGTGTAGTTTTTTCAAGCAAGTCATATTACCCGATTTGACATCTTCAAAGTACATTGTCTTCATTTCCACTAATTAATTTTCTCACTTCCTCAACTACCAATCATTAACACTGAAAACTTATCTATAATACGGCCCTTGTGTTGGTAGTAACACTCACCTCTGCCTCGAACTCCCTCTTCTTACTACCCTTTGACTCCTTTTCGCCCAAACTCATTTTCTAACCTTTTCCCCACTCCCCAGAAATGGCTGCTGATTCATACACCAAAGTGCATCTGCAAGTATACACAGACGACACCGTGGTCCTATGCTCTAGGGACATGGCACTGTTGACCACCCATGTTTACACGGGTGGTAGAACCATCCTTTGGAAGGTCCCTAGGAATAGAATGGCATATGGTATCTAGGTGGGAGGCTCTGGGACATGGCTATCTATGAGGGGAGTTTATCCATGTTCTTTGAACATTTTCAAGAAAACGGGCTCTGTTACCTTCACCCGCTGCAGACCGAGGAGGATGTGGCGGATTTTGCTCGTCTGGGCGAGAAGGTCGCATACATCAAGGTGTTCGTGGTTCGCGATGGTCTTTTGGAATAAACCCTCAAATGCCTCATCTTGCAGGCATGCCAGAAGCTCTACAATATATTTTGTTTTTTCAAGAAGCCAATGTGTGTATGAAGATCTATAATACTCAGTTCATATTAGTGTTTTTTAATGGTTTGTTGTGTATGAAGATGGGAAAATGCATGCAAAAATATGTAATGCTTTTTCAAAACTTCTTCTTTATTTTTAATGGAACGGCTTATTTTTTAACTTTTTCAAAGGCGTGTTTACCTTTTCAGAACATATAATTGTTGAGTTAGGCCAATACTTTGTAATAGTGTCAAAAACTAAGTATACAAAGTTTGGTTGCATAATGAATATAAACAATGTTTGGTTCCATAATTAATATAAACAAGGTTTGGTTCCATAATGAATATAAACAACGTTTTCTATAAACCACCATCGACTAATTGCTATTTTAAGATTTCGTTGTAAAACGCGGGGTTCTTGTCAACAATGTCCATTCGGTTTTTGACTTAATAGTTATTAGTTTAACTAATTGCCAAATGTAAACAAAGTCATACTATAGTTACTCGTCATTGTGTCTTTTTTTATATATATAGTCAGGTCCCTATTTCCAACATGCACATACGAAAGGGAAAATGCACATATAGCCACCCACTTGTACGAAAGGGCAAATGCAGATATACCCACCCACTTATACGAAAGGGCAAATTACCATAAACAATTTGTTATATAAGGCAACCTTGTGAGCGAATTTAATCCACCAAAGTTTACGAAGATGGAGCATACCTAAAGGCCCGGAGTAACCAAGTTCGTCAGGTATAGTTGATTTGATATCTTAAATGAGTATGCATGTGGTTGATGTTGGTCTTCTGTTGTGCATGTTTTTTATTATGTGTAGAAGAAACAAGTTTGTTAGGTAAAATTAAAATTTCATAATTTTATGTTATACATGAGTGTTGTGGTTGTTGGTTTTGGGTTGTGCATGCCTTTGCTTACAATTCTTACCACTACAAGGCTCATTTTTGTCAATTCTTGGCTTGATGTTTTTTGGACAGATATAGGATGATGGACGCTTCTTGGACAAATGTTGACTCTCAAGCTTTGCTTGAAGTTTTCGTACAATATAATTATCAATTCAGTCCATATACCGCTATTCGCCGGCATATCATAGAAGATCATTTTGGTGCTGCTATTGGCAAAAGTTTTCAGTTGTCGACCGTAAAACACAAATATAAGCGCATGAAGGAGGATTTCGATGTTTGGCAACAGATTGAATCGCTTGGCAATGTTCAGTGTGACCGCATTACTAGCCCCATCATCGCAGATGATGAATGATGGAAGAACAAAATCACGGTATGTTGATCAACCTTTAGTATTACATTATATATAGAAATTGCAGGCCCTCAGATTTGTTATTGTATGTTTTTGTAGCTCAGGGAAAGTTTCAAGAGGTTTCATACCAAACATTTAACCCACGCCATCAAAGAATTGTCTGCTCATCTTTGGGACAATAACTTTCCCCTATGATGATTTTATTTTGGTGTTTAGGTTTGTAAGGTAAGGACATGAGTTCCTTTGGCATGTGTGAAGATGGAGTAATTCACATCATGTGGCTTTTGTAATGCTTCTCCCCATGAAATCGAATATTAACTTTTTCAGCTCTGTTTAAACATTTCAGAGGATATTTGGTATTTTCAAAACATATAAACGCTCCCTCAGGTCAATACTCGGTTATATTTACTCCAATTTAGTAAGCAATATTTAGTTCCATAATGACTAAAATATTGCCTTCAAATTTTTCGATGCGATTTGTATAAACGACCATCCAATAACCGCTATTTAGTTGTAAAGAGGACAAACTATTTTCTATTACATTTCGTTGTAAAACGTCAAGTTTTCAAAGGACATTGTTAAGTCTGATTTTGACACAATACCTTATAGTTTGAATAAGTGCACAACATAAAAAAAAGTCAAAGTATAGTGTGGTTGTTTGGGAGTGAATCTATTAGTTGTGACTTAACGGATGCTTATACATTGAATTAACAGTTTCTTAAATCTCTATAAACGGTTTTTTAACAAACACCATAAAATAACCGCTATTTCCAATTATTAGTTGTGATTTTCAGCCTACAAGTATCGTCTTTCTTGTTAAACTTCTTGATCCACAAACGCTTCCGTTAATTTTGATCTTCCAACTCTCGCACATTTTGTTATTCAATGGCCCACGAGAGTTACATTAAAGTCCACTTTCAGATTTACATCGGTGGAACAATAAGGCCTAGTCGAGACGAGATGGCTACAGTGAGCACAACATGAACAACTCAGGGTATAGTGGATCAATGTCAGAGCCATAATTTAATTTTTTAGGTGAAGAAAGGGTTCTGATTCGTATAATATAATAACATTACAGCATGCCAAAACTATCATGGAACTTCCACGTTCAGTCCAAAACCACAATAAACCAACCATATGACAAAGATAAATATGCCTTAAACCAAACAAACCATTCAATTTAGATGACGATGTTTAGCAACAAAATAATAGTTTAGACATAAACATATTTTTGCACCCCAAAAAAAAGAGGTATCCCCAATAAGAAGAGGTGTGTTTTAAGACACATGAAGCCTTAAACCATACATATTTTTACACCCAATGAGTTTCCAACTTCAATACCCAAAAACAACAAAGATAACATTTACATGACAATGTTTACCAACAAAAAGCCCCAAAAACCAACCAACTAATAGCTAATGTCATATAAATCAGCATGTCGTATAAACTCTAGCTGATGTCATTCGTCAGGGCATCCTTTCCCCTCTATAGTTGCGGTTGTTGCGTCCAAGGATCCCACAATTTCCACACTGTCTCATCCTCGAATAATCCTCTCCCATGACACCCGTAATCAATTTATACGAGGTCTTCCCACAAGATGCCTTACCAGTGGTGCAACACATTTGGTGGATGCCACAGATTCAAGAACTGACCATCTATCTTAGGAGGGGGGGGGGGGGGGGGGGACAAGATGCACAATTTCCTTGTAAAACTCTTTCACCAAGTCATTCTTAAATATGGGATTGACCAAATTCGAAAGTGGTACGCATGTATTAGTTGCAACTGATATGGCATGAGGTCATACAACTTAATCAATATGGAACATTTTACATTCACATGTCCCAGTAAATCTATTAGTTACATGCATTACCTCGGCCTTAAACTCGCTAAGCCTTAGCACATTCATGGTTGTTGACTTTAGGTATTTCAGTTCTACACGCTTGTGAACAGAGGGAGACAAAAGTTGGTCCCATTTTTGAGTTATTTCCCTTTGTTCACAAAACCATGTACACATGGTCTCTAGAATCGCATCAAACAATGCCAGAACAGGCCACTGGCGTTGAGTTTTCCAAATACCATTAAGACACTCTGCATTGTTGGTCGTCATGATATTGAATCTGTTTCCAAAGAAATGTGTCATCGCCCAGTTTGTAACTCCGACATCTAGAAGATATTTACCAACCCTTGCAGAGGAAGCAAAAAGTTGAGCAAACTGAAGATTGAACTCGGCCAACGTATACGCCTTTGCAACTTTTTTGAAGAGCCCAAAGTAGTATCCCCAACCGTATTTTGTCTTGAAGTGTTGATTAATGTGATATATGCATAATCCAGGCTTGATGAAAACATAGTTGTTTCTCAAAACTCTGCCAATGCTAGCATGACGATTAGACACAAACAACAATGTCAGATCATCTGGAACAACAACCTTCAATATTCTAATGAAAAATGACCACGCAATCAAGTGAGTGTCGTCCATTGAGATCACCTATTAATGACAAACAATATAGTTAAATTTATAACCTGACAATTGTCCCATGGGACCTGATGTTGATAAATACACATTGATATATCCCATTATCCTTACATTGATAACTACAGTTATATATCCAGTTGACCTGACTACTATACAATACACACTGACAAAGCTAAATACGAGTCTAACCCATTTCAGATGTGGCGCTACCCTTATCCATGCTCCTAAAGCCTAGAAAACATACTTGAATTGATGGTTAGCATCACTTACTATTCGTTTGTACGTTCCTAGATTTGACTGCTCTAACATGTAGATGTAATAATACATGCGAGTATAGCTTTGCTCCGCTATACCATGTGACATATCCTAGGCTTGCACCCGCGTTCGATTGGCCTTTTAGTAGCTTGTCCTTATTCCTAGCTGCTTTATGTAATCTTGTACCTCTACAGCACGGGGCCCTGTACGATCATTTAAAAACCTCAAATAAGATAAAGTCAGGGTATTTACTATGTCAAGTTGTCCTTTCCATAACACAATTCAGTAAGAGCTTTTGAGTCTTACCTATGAGGTATTTTATCAGCAATGACATGTGAAGTTGCTCCTTTGTGATGGTTGTGCCTTACTCCATTCCACAGGTATGCTCCACCCTAAACTCTCGCACCTTAAACAAGGTCATTTTGCAATAGATTGAGCCACGACACTTGAAGGTGCAGTTATTTTCGATACACCTAACCTCTTATGTGGATTTTCCAGGCTTCTTCACATGCAACTCTAATCAGTTCTCCAATGCGATCATACATAATGCATCTTTGAGATCCTTATTATAAATTAAGTACTCTCCAACCTTGACTTATTTATTATCAGTGTTAACATTTGTATTATTGATAACACCTAATTTATACATATTTTAGGAGTCTAGTTGCATATTAGAATAGTTCATTTGCATGCATATTTTATATCTTTTTATTGTTAATTTTGTATTATTTTGTATTCGGAGTCTACACTCGTACTTTTATATATTTCAGACATTTTAGGTTCAATTTAAAGATTATACGAGACTATTATTAAGGACGTCAAACAAGTGGAGAATAGATTGGGTCACGTCCCAACATTTGCAAGCAATGGCTGCAATAGGCAAAAGACAGAAGCAACTGAGAGACGTTGGGCCAAGTACTTCTATTGGGCCTCGTAATTACAGATCGCATGGGAAGCTTGGCTGCAGGAGCCCACCGAGATTAGGAGGATGCGCAAGATTTGGAGAAGGGTTTGACTTTTCAAAGGAGGTGGCAGTAGCTTAGATTAGTTTTTATTAGGTTTAGTTTTGTTTTGTTTTTCTTGCTTTAGTTTTTGTTTGGAGCTTTTGGTTTTAGGTTCTGCCGCAGACAGAGGGGTGGAACTTCATGAAGGAATTTTGGCTTTTGGCATGGATTGAAGATTGTACTTAATGTTCTAGCTTTCGTTTGGATTATTTTGACATTGAAACTAAGTTTTGTTATCTCTTATTTTTGTTGAATAATTCATGCATATTGATGGCTAGTTTAATCTATTATTTATCTTCGATCATGTTTGGCTAAATTCCTAGTTCTAGGGTTATGGTGATCCCGACGATGCGTATGTAATTAGAATTATTATCTTTGTCTGAATTGAAATAGTATTTGATTCATTCCTAGATGCTTTATGCCCATAGTAACTTATGCGAATTGGAACTTATTAGGGTTTGAGACCGAGAGGTGAAAACACTAGTAAGTAATCAGGTAGAGTTTGAGACCGAGAGGTGATAATTTCTACTAGATCCCTAGGAATCGAACCTGAGTGTTATTTGTGCGAGACCATTTTAATTACTCTTGAGGATACTAAGTCTTCATAGATGTTGTAGGTTTGAGTTGATTTAGCGGAGCGCGAGAGAGAATGTTATTTCAGTTTATTTCTAGACTCTAAGTGCATTAATGGGTTTGAATGAGATTAGCTCTGCGCGAGAGCGATTGTTAGTTTAGTTCAGACACCTCTATTATCGTCCGAGAGGAGTTAGTGGATTACCTTAGATGACTTACCTTCAATTACTTGGATTAGATTCAGGCAGAGTTTGATTTTATTTACTGAAGCATTGTTGCGGTGATCCTTAACCTTAGACACATTTATCCCATATATTTTATCCCTTTTATTTGCTTCTTAGTTTTAGCTTAATTATAGATTTCTATCATATTCCCTATTTTCTGGCCTAGTGCACTGGTAGCATTTCAATTAATATTACATTGGTCTCTGTGGGATCGATGCTTGAAAAGCTACAATTGACCCCATACGCTTGTGGGTAGGTTTTAGCAACATCAAGTTTTTGGCACCGTTGTCGGGGACCAATTTATTAATATTAGTTATTATCTCTATTAGTGTTTCTAGGTCTTTATTTTTGATTTGATTTTTTTTACTTTTTATTTCAGGTAAAAAAAAAATCAGCAAACTAGGTCGAATTGTCTCAACAGAAAGGAACTCGGCTCAGAACTCGACCGAGTTCTGGACCGAGTTTCGATCTGTCAGCTGCTTTATCAAAAAAAAAAAACTCTTCTTTCTCCTGTTCCTTTTCCCTCTACCCCTGCTAATCCCCTGCCGCCGTTCCCTGCCCTCACGCCTGAATTGGAGGTATGCTTGTGTTAGTAAATTGCTAAACGACGGGCTGAATTGGTGAATCCTTACTGAATTGGTGCATCATTACTGAATTTGAATTGATTGACATGATTAGTGGAAATTGGGTTGAATGCAAATTTGATTTCATAGGTTTATTTGCAGAGAAAATGTTGTCAAGCATCCATGAGTTCTCTACTGAATGTGTATGAAATTAATATTTGATTACTTGTCTTACACAGCAGAATTCATGAGTTCATTACTTGATATCTTTTATGGGAACTTATTTGAAAGTTGTGGTGCTGAATTTCTTGTGGACTTCCTGATTTTATGATGATGTTAGAGTAATTTGCAGCGACTGTTTGTTTCAATTAGCTATGCCCTATTTAATATTTAATTTACAGTGGAAAGTGAAGTTGGCATATTTTGAGATTGTGGTAGCTGCATGCTGATTTTGCTAATATGGGATTGAACGATCTGCTGATGATCATTATGGAATGTTTGGACTGATTTTATATGCTCTGGAATAATAATGAGTTTCTTATTTGTCTAAGCTTGTGGTTTATATTGTTATGTCTGATCATTGCTGTTATGTGTAGTATTGTGTTTGGGGTTTGTTTTGCCTATATTGTATACAGTGCTACTGGAAGACGGATGCTGCTGAAATTTTTCTACACTGGTACCAAATTTTCGACAACCCCGGAGCATAGAGTGAAGATGCCCTAATGCCTGATATCTTTGGTGAGTTTCCTTTTTCTCTTTCTTTTATGTATACATTGGGGACAATGTAGAATTTAAGCTTGGGAGAGGGATAATTCAATGTGTAGCTCCGTTTGCAATTTAATGTTTTTTGTGTCATTTTTTTCCGCTTTTGCATAACATTTCATGCATCATGCATTGCATTTTAGGTGTTTGATAAGATTCTCATACTTTTCTTTGTTTGTTTGTCTTGCAAAAATTCCTCTTGAAATATATTGGTTGTTAATATTGTAGTTGATTTTAAGCATGTTGATGATAATTTTTATATTTTTTGATGTTTGAGTTAGAGTATGTATTTAGTCATTTATTGAGACTAGTTAGGATTGAAATTCTGGACACAATTACCTGTGAGCTTTTGAGCCTTAGTACTGCATATAATTAAGTCATCTTTTTCTTTTCATGTGTGTGACTCTCACTTTGATTGCTTTATCTCTAGAACTTGCATTTAGAACTTATTTTGAGGCCACGTTTATGACTCTTGTGCATGATATAAAAATGATTGAGGCATTATTTTTTTTTATTATCCTATATTTCCCGTTACCACCCTTATATGTTATTCTTCTGCTTAAAGCCCGCTGAGCCTAATTAGCCTATTTCTTTGTAAGCTCCACAAAAACATTCCGAACCTAATGATTAGCCTTTTACCCATCCGGGAATTAGGATTATTTATTTGTTTGTTTTTATGGTTGCAAGCCAAGCTTGGGGGAGTTATTTATATGGCGTGTTATTGTTGGAAGAATTTTGGCTTTTGAAAAAAAAAACAAAGAAAAAAAAGAGAAAAAAAAAAGAATGAAAAAAGAAAAAGAAGAAGCCAAGAATAAGGGCATTTTGTTGAAAAGAATGGTATGAGAAATCCTCGAGTTTGGTGTAGTCTTGGTTAGTTCTTCTTTCCCGGATTTAGCACCACTTGGCCAAATTGTATCCCTATCTTTCTTTTTACCTAACCCCATTACAACCCAATAAAAGTCCTCTTGATTTATGTCATGTACAAGGTTCCTAGTGGTGGAGATTTAAGACACTGATGCAAGCTTATGGTAGATGAGTTTTCAAAGTTGAGATTTGAGCGAAACACTATACCCTAAACACATGAGTGAGAGTGATTCATATTCTTTTTCCTAAGCGAGGTCTAGAATGGATGTTCTACTTAGTCTCTTTAATGATGATTTACATGCTTTGATGATTACATTGCTAAGTATTTAAGTTTTCATGAACTTGCTTGAGTATTGATTGGATAGAGACAACCTTTGTATTTCTTGTGGAATTTCGAACTATGTTCTTGCTTGAGGACAAGCAAGGTTTAAGCTTGGGGGATTTGATAACACCTAATTTATACATATTTTAGGAGTCTAGTTGCATATTAGAATAGTTCATTTACATGCATATTTTATATCTTTTTATTGTTAATTTTGTATTATTTTGTATTCGGAGTCTACACTCGTACTTTTATATATTTCAGACATTTTAGGTTTAATTTAAAGATTATACGAGACTATTATTAAGGACGTCAAACAAGTGGAGAATAGATTGGGTCACGTCCCAACATTTGCAAGCAATGGCTGCGTTGGGCAAAAGACAGGAGCAACTGAGAGACGTTGGGCCAAGTACTTCTATTGGGCCTCGTAATTACAGATCGCATGGGAAGTTTGGCTGCAGGAGCCCACCGAGATTAGGAGGATGCGCAAGATTTGGAGAAGGGTTTGACTTTTCAAAGGAGGCAGTAGTAGCTTAGATTAGTTTTTATTAGGTTTAGTTTAGTTTTGTTTTTCTTGCTTTAGTTTTTGTTTGGAGCTTTTGGTTTTAGCTTCTGCCGCAGACAGAGGGGTGGAACTTCATGAAGGAATTTTGGCCTTTGGCATGGATTGAAGATTGTACTTAATGTTCTAGCTTTCGTTTGGATTATTTTGACATTGAAACTAAGTTTTGTTATCTCTTATTTTTGTTGAATAATTCATGCATATTGATGGCTAGTTTAATCTATTATTTATCTTCGATCATGTTTGGCTAAATTCCTAGTTCTAGGGTTATGGTGATCCCGACGATGCGTATGTAATTAGAATTATTATCTTTTTCTGAATTGAAATAGTATTTGATTCATTCCTAGATGCTTTATGCCCATAGTAACTTATGCGAATTGGAACTTATTAGGGTTTGAGACCGAGAGGTGAAAACACTAGTAAGTAATCAGGTAGAGTTTGAGACCGAGAGGTGATAATTTCTACTAGATCCCTAGGAATCGAACCTGAGTGTTATTTGTGCGAGACCATTTTAATTACTCTTGAGGATACTAAGTCTTCATAGATGTTCTAGGTTTGAGTTGATTTAGCGGAGCGCGAGAGAGAATGTTATTTCAGTTTATTTCTAGACTCTAAGTGCATTAATGGGTTTGAATGAGATTAGCTCTGCGCGAGAGCGATTGTTAGTTTAGTTCAGACACCTCTATTATCGTCCGAGAGGAGTTAGTGGATTACCTTAGATGACTTACCTTCAATTACTTGGATTAGATTCAGGCAGCGTTTGATTTTATTTACTGAAGCATTGTTGCGGTGATCCTTAACCTTAGACACATTTATCCCATATATTTTATCCCTTTTATTTGCTTCTTAGTTTTAGCTTAATTATAGATTTCTATCATATTCCCTATTTTCTGGCCTAGTGCACTGGTAGCATTTCAATTAATATTACATTGGTCTCTGTGGGATCGACACTTGAAAAGCTACAATTGACCACATACGCTTGTGGGTAGGTTTTAGCAACATCAATGCATCTTTGAGCTCTTATTATAAATTAAGTACTCTCCAACCTTTACTTATTTATTATCAATGTTAAAATTTGTATTATCACCATCCTTAAGCATTGCTTGCATGTCCATTTTCGATGGATGATACCGTTCTTCAATTTCTCTAAGCAAGTGTTCATCAACATCAATGTATTAGTACCCATCTTCTGTATGATCTCTGAATGCCTCTTCCATTTGTTCCTCTTTTCCTAATCCGTAATGTCCATATATTTCATCTCAGACATCATCAAGACCATAAGTGCATACTTCATCACCTGAAGCGCACTCGCCAATATCGCCAAGACTATCAGCTCTATCATCCCCAACATTATCTCTATCATCCCCAAACACCACTTCAATTTTCTCCTTTCCTCTATTCCTCGATGAAGTAACTTCAATGTCCTCATCATCGCTGCTCAGTGATATAGTGTCTCTCGCTGAAATGTTTCTCTTTCTTTTGTTGTTTTCCCTAACTTCAACCGTGTTCTCCCTGGTAATTCTTCTTAACTCTGATTCGTTGTCAGCCTAAATGATTTCATCTATGTTCATGACGTCTTCGTTTTCTTCCATGACTTTAGTTAGAAAGTCCTGATATAAGCCTTGTTGTCTTCGCTTTGCGTTACTAGTGGCGCGGCTGGATTAACGGCAGTCTCATAAACAACATTTTCTGCTGGAGAGGTTTGCGCCACTTGTTGTACAACTCTTTCCTTCTTTTCGTTCATTTTAAAGCTTGCATACAACTCAATCTCCTACTCTGCTTCATATGCTTTCAAATTAAAAAACTTGTAGGCTTCCAAATCATCGTCATCATTTATAGAGATAGGAGGAAGGTTAAGTTTCTTTGGTGAAATATATTTAATCTGGAGCAAGTATCTTTCATGATCAAAGGCGTCCTTCTCGCAGATTTTCCTCTGTATTGTGTTGAAGTCGATACCTTTATAAACAATTATTTCCCTTGTTGCTCTATCCCCTTCATAAGACAAGCTTCTCTCAATGAGTTTCCACTCTCCATTGCTTATGACATTTACGTAGACAGTCATTCGAACTAGAAACAAAACACAAATAAATAAAAGGATTTCCTTAGAACTTGATCAACCTCCGAATAAGTGACAATCAACTTCCATGGATACTGAATTGAAAAAAAAAAGGTTGAACCCTAAAACTTTCACTACGATTATCAAGAAGATTACGTTGTCTAGCCAAGTGACTTACCCATGGCATGGATGCTTCAATGGAGATGATCCAAAAAAACCAAATAAGGAACCCTTGCTCTTAATGGAGGATTTTCAAGCAAGAAACGTTATCAGGTTGTAATTACGGAGAATGTGACAAAATCCTTATATGTAACTTTCCTTCAAGAAGGTGAAAAGTTAGAGGGAAAACCTATGCACATCACCTGCCAAAATAGTTGTACAAGTGGTGTCATGCATAGATTTTAAGTTTAGGGTTTCTTAATTACAAAGTTTAATGAGGTCAACTTCAATACTTTTTATATTAGGATTTTTCTTTTAGCTTTTTTTTATAAGAGATAAAAGTGGTTTTCAGATTTTTACATTTAAAAAAAAAAACCGAACCATATTTTATGACAAGAATACCTCAAAAAGCACCAATATACTTTACTTTTACTATTCTTTTCAAAACCAAGTATTATTGCTGATGGTTCCCGCGCTTTTTTTAGGTGAACGAGATGAAAGACACTCTCTAAGACTTAGCTATCAAAATGACATGATAAACGAGTAGAATGAAAGTACACGATATACAAAGAACGCAATAAATAAGAACAATCCTCTTTTTATTGAATAAAACCGAGCGTGTAATCTCTCTCACTAATACACAGGAACCATACACAAATTTCGAAAGGAAAAACACTCAAAAAAATGAGTCTCCAACCAAAATCCTCTTTCTGATGGGCACCAAGGGCCTATTTATAGTAGAAGAGTCTTGCTACTGCTTGGTGGCACTGGGAGACGTGTGGTCGTTCATGATTGGTCATGTGATTGAAGTCGACATAGGTGTGTTGTTCATTGAGTGGACCGATTATCAGCACGACACGTGTTGGGAAGGGGTGACATGTGTTGTTGTCTCGCTCTAATTGGCTTCAATCACTTCTTCCTTCGTTTAGTCGGGTGTTGGAATGGCGCGTTAAATATCAGTGCGATAGCTTTTGATGCGAGGATTAGGATATATGGTGGAACACAACGTTTCTCGTATGTTTGAGGACTCATCTGACGCGGTCGTGTCATGACGCGTGGATTTAATGCGGCTAGTGTCAAAAATTTATGACGTGTACTATCACAACCCCATGTTTTGGCGGATAGCGCAAGTCAGACAAAATAATAAAAAATAGGAGACGCTTGAAATCCAACGCGCTCTTTTGAGATTGTGATGGGCTTCCCTTATGTTCTCTTTTTGGTGGGCCTTCTTTCCTTCTTTTTGGCCCAACCAAATATGGCCTAGTATGGAAACTATAAATGGGCTTGAGTGGAGGAAGTGGGAAACATATTCACTTTTTGCCCTCCTTCTTCTTCTCATCCATATTTTCTCTCATCTCTTTTGACGTTTGCGGTTCCCAGCGGTTATGTGCAACCTTTCGTCTTCCTTTTTAATTTCCTACACAAATTGTCCTAGTAAGCATGTTTTCTTCTTTCCCTTCCTTTAATCCTTATTTTTAGCTTCTTGCATATAAGCGATTTTTCGGTTTAGGGGCAGATTATGGCGTCTTCTCTCTCTTTTTCTTAACCTCAAAGAACTGGGAGTTTCTAGGGCAGCAATGGGGGTGGTAGACTGGGGCTTCAGGGTTTTCTGGTTAGTGGTGGTGGTTACTTGGGTGATTTCATGAGGCTAGGGCTAAAGTAGTGTTGAATATTTGAAGGCTGATTGCATAGATTTGGTGGGGGTTTTCGCCTAGGATAGAGGAGGAGAGTCGTCGGTGGGTGGCGCTAGGGAGTCGACATTGTTACTTCATTTGCTACTTTTGACTCTGAGGGTTGGACCCGGTTCTGTGCTGGCTCAGAATCGTCTTCTTTTCTCTTTTCTTTTTTCTTTGAACCCGGTCTGGTTTGTTTGCATTTTCGATCCTTTGTGGCACGTGTTTTATTCATTTCTTTGCTTTCTAGTCTTCCCCATCTTTCTCGCATTGCGCGCGCTCTATGTTCTTGCCCATCTTGCTATGTCCTCTTTTGTTTCTTGATGTTTCAGAGGGTTTAGGTGAGCGTGCGCGACAGCTTTGAGCCTTTCCTTAGGATGTCTAGTGAGAATGATTCTAGAAGTAGGGACCCTTAAGGTCGCACGGTAGACGAAGCGTATCTGGTAGACAATCTAGGTACAAGTCCTGAGGAGGAGGAAGCATCTTCATCATCTTCTCTTGGCCTTCCGCGATCAATTCCAGAGAGAGGTGGTAATGCTACTCATGATGATGTTGATAATATTCTTCGGGGTCTGAGGAGACGTCTGAAGCTGCGGTACTTGAGGAGGGTCGTGTATTGACCGCGAGAGCCACTAGGGGGAAGGGTGTGGTGTCTTATGCTCCCGCGGCGAATCCTGATGCCGAGTCTTCCTCACGCATGGAGGAGAGTTTGACTAACTTCCCAAGCCATATATTAGATGTAAAGCCTCCACTTCCAGTCGCGGTAAATCCACAAGAGATACATATGATGCCGTGCTCGGAAAGTGAGGATATGCGCGACTTGGGCGCGTGTACTACGGTTTCTCTCCAAACGTTGGAAAGGTTAGCGAGTGAGATTCCTTGGCCAAGAGGGGTTGAGTTATGTTTGCCGGAGAGCAGTGGTACTTCCTTGGCGTGCTATGAGAACTTCTTGGTGGTGTACTTGTTTAGTTTGGAAGGGGGGTTTCGCTTGCCTTTACCTGGTCATTATCGCGATTTTCTGGATATGTCTCGCTTGAGTCCCGCATAGCTGTACCCGAACGCGTGGAGATATTTCAGTGGTTACACTATGCGATGTTACAAGCAGGTGATCGTGCCTGACGCACAACACATGCACTGCCTTTTCACTATGACATATGAGAAGGGAATGTGTAACTTCATCCTTCCAACTCTAAAGGTGATAAGTAAGCCCTCTAATGTGGGAAAATGGAAGGATAGGTGGTTTTTGGTAAAGGGACAAACAAGAGATATATTTAATTACCTGATATATCCCGCGCCATTTTAAGAGGCCTAGGAAGCCTCAACAACATAAGTTTGATGCATGTAAGGCAATGTTTCGTAATGAAGGGGGTACACCTGACTTCAAGCAGTTGATCACACAGGAGAATTTAGAGAAAGCAGGTTTGAGCCTGCCGTTTCTTGAGGATCGCGCTGAGAGGGGTGGGATGAATGTTCATAGAAGTTCATTCTGCTTTTTATCTTTGTCTTTGCTCTATTAAGTAATTAACTTGTTCAGTGCATTTTGCAGATATGGTGAGCTCTTCGCAATTGCTGAGTAGGGCCAAGAAAAGTAATGGGGTAGAGGTTTGTTCTTCTGCTCCTGTTGCTGAGGGTTTGACTTCTTCAGCTTCTTCCGCGGTGAGTGTGTCGTCTCTGATTACCGTGATGGTTGAGGCAAACAGCTCTAGAAGGGCACCATTTTTTCCTGTTGGAACAAAAGAAATGAGGAGCAAGACGCGCTACGAAGGGAGGCCGGGGGCTTTTGGAACAAAGAGAGTAAGGATGGATGTTCTTGTTGCCACGGATGCCATTTGAAAACTAGAGGGGGTTGACATGGAAAAGGTGAGGAGATTTACCGCACCCGGTCCCTCCGCACAAGATCTGATGAAGTTGAACATGCCGCCAGATGTATGCAATGCAGAAAAGGAATGGTTTCGGACATTGCACGTGGCTCACTTGCAATTTGAGACATTGAAATACATAGAGATGGTATGTTTTATTTCTAGTTGCGTTTCGATTATATTTTACTCTTTACGTAATGGGTTTTGATTTTGTCGATATGAAGGCTCGACTAGGCATTCTGGCCACTACCGCATACTATAACTTTCCGAAAAGCATATATTTAGCTATGAAGGAGGAGCAGGGGCCAGAGAACAGTCGGAGAAATACAAGAAGCGTGTTGAGGAAATTTCCATAGAACGCGATGACGCTAGAAAAGAGGTTGTAGAGGCAAAGAAGGAAGTTGCTGAAGCAAAGAAAAAAGTTGAAAAGGTGAAGAAGATTCTCACGCGCAAGGGGAGAGAGATGGAGAAATTTAAATTTTCTAACGAGGTCATCAAAAAGGAATGCGAGGATGCAAAGGTGAGGGCTCAAAAGTAGAGCGAGAGGGCGGACAACGTAGTTCGCGAGTATCTACCGTCTCAAGAGTACAAGTTGAAGAGTGCAGATGAGATTGGGCCGCATTGGGAGCACGGAATAAGAGTCGGGGTTAGGCAGGTTGTAGCTAAGTATGAAGGAATTGAACCGTGGATTGTCTACTTTGAGCCTGTGTACAAGAGTCTTTTCGGTGAGCCCGAAATTTTGGACTCGGATGACGAAGACAACGACACAGCTCCCAACCCAAGGCAAGACATGGAGGTTGACGCTCAAACGACCCCAGTGCCGGACGCGTAACATTCTCAGAAATGGTGAACGTCTTGTGCCCCCCGCGTGGTTTATTAGAATATTTCCTTCTGCTTTTCTTTTTTGTTGGAATGTTATTAATAGTAGGTGTTAATGACTTTTTCTTAAGAAGTTCAAGACAAATGTGTTTTGGAGTACTTGGTATTGACGTCTTCTCTACTTTGACGTTCATGATTCTTGTTGTCTTCATGATGTTTTTGCTTGTTTTTGGTGATAACGCGGTGGCAGCCCCAAGCTTTGGCTTGAGGGATCTCACCCATTCTTGATGACAATGTAGTGGCAGCCCCAAGCCTACGCTTGAGGGATCTCACTCGTTCTTGGCGATAACGCGATGGCAGCCACAAGCCTAAGCTTGAGGGATCTCACCCGTTTTTGACGATAATGCGGTGGCAACCCCAAACCTAAGCTTGAGGGATGTCACCCGCTCTCGACGATAACGCATTGGCAACCCCAAGCCTAAACTTGAGGGATATCACCCGCTCTTGATGATAACGCGGTGGTAGCCCCAAGCCTAAGCTTGATGGATCTCACCCGTTGTTGATGATAACGCGATGGCCGCCCCATGCCAAAGCTTGAGGGATCTCACCCATTATTGATGATAATGTAGATGATGTACAAGTGATCGCTTCAGAGACGATGTTTTATTTATCCACAAGACTATTTACATTACATGGTTTATCATACATTATTTAACATACTTAGGTGTAGTACTTTTTAAGGCATGCGACATTCCAGGTCTCGACAAAGTTGCTCCATTTTCATCGCGTAACTTGAATGCTCCCTCGTTAACTTCGTCTCCAAGGAGATACGGGCCTTCCCATTTAGGATCAAGCTTCCCTCCATCGACACGACACAATACCAAGTCTCCCTTTTTATGTTTACGCGGTCGCACCTTTGATTGTAGTATGACTCGGTCCTCCGTTTGAACTCTTCAGATCTCATGGAAGCAATATCTCATAATTCTTCTCTCAGATACACGTCTAACCTTAGATCATTTGCATTGTTTTCTTGATTAAAATCAAACACCCGCACAGATGGCACTAAGGTTTCTAATAGGCGTTGTCGAGGCGCCTATACAAAATAATCCTAAACAAACCTAAACTAGTAGAATAGGCAAGTAAGGGTCGAATCCCACAGGGAGAAAGTCATCTTTCTAAGTGCACAATTGTATGTCAAAGGTAACAAGGGGGGTTTTGGTTGATTGGTTGTCAAACAAGTAAACAAGGGAAACAAAAGCAAAGAGTTTTAATCAAATAGGGAAAAACACTTAGCCAAACAAATATCCACCATTTATTTGATTGGTTGATCCTAGATTCTCTCTAATTCCTTCCTATGAATGTTCCTATTCCTTTTCGTGAGTTATAAATAGGACAAACAGACCCTGAGAATACTAACTATTAAATAACCATGAAAACCTCACAATTCAATTCAACAGCAGCAATGAGCACATAAATTTAGATAGATACATGCAAGAGTAGAAAACAGTCATACTATTGCATGCAATTAATTCTCTCTACAATAAACTAGTCCCAAACAGTTCTTAGAGTATTGCAGTTGCTACACATGAATTAGGTAACTCAAACAGTAATTACCAAACCCTCGCACTAGACAATTACCAATAACAACTAGTTGCGTCCAACAAGTGAAATCAATAATAATCAATGGGATGAAGAATAAGAGAATCAATACATTCGAAGGGAAATAAATAGAATTCGAATCTCACAACCGTATATCAATTGAAGGCTTCAATCGTCAGCTAAGCAAAAGTGCTTAGTTCTTCATAGTTCAAAGGAAAAATAATACTGAATGATAAGAAATTCGATAAAATCCAAAGTGGCTAGGGGAAACTAGGTTAAGAACCCTAGAAACCAAACCTAAAGTAAAAATATAACGAAACAAATCCTAGAAAGGAAAATAAACAAATAGATTCGGAATAAAGAAAAGAAAAGAAAAAGGAAAATAAAAAAACGACTTCAGAAGAAATTCGCCGCGTGGGTCGCGGTCGTGCCATTCTGCGATCGCGGATGAGAATCCGCAGTCGCGGAAAATTCATCCTTGCTCTCGACTTGTCTTCGAATTCGCGCGTCGCTGGTGGGTTTTTCCGCGGTCGCGGAATGATATCCGCGATCGCAGAAAAAGCATTCTTCTGGATCTTGGCTATGACTTTTCCGCGGGTGTCGTCCGCGGGCTTCTCCGGTCGCGGCTGCTCCTTATTTGCTCCATATGGCTTCTTTTCTTCATTCTTCCTTTGGTCTTCACTTTTGGTCTCTCTTCCATCTTCCATAGCTCTTCGTTTACGTACGTAAGACCACCAATTCGCCATATCTTCAATTCACTCCAATCTTCTAACATATCCTCTAATTTAATCCAAATGGCACCCAAAATAACGATAACAACCCCTAGTTACGCACTACAAAGTAGAGCGTATCAAATTCCCCCATGCTTAGACCTTGCTCGTCCTCGAGTAAGCTAAAAGAAACCTACTCCTCCAAATGAAATACCCAAGGCCTCAGAAAGCACAGCAAAACTCTCTCAACTAAGAATTGTACCTAAACAATGAACTATCAGGTACCAACATAATAAGCACAACATACAACCAAGCTTTAAGGGAAGCATGGAACTTCCCCCAAGCTTATTCCGAACACCATAGAGTGAGTAACAATCTAATCCTAGCCTCCATCTATCTTCTTATCTCTCCAGAGTGACCTACCCGAATCCTCCTTATATCACCTCTTCTTATGTCATCATGCCGGTAAAATGATGATTCCTAAAAAACACTCTTTTTCTTTTCACTCATTTTGCTAAGGCGCCCTCTCGGGTTTTCACCAAGCCACTCATTTCATTTTCCAATAGATGTGCTCACATAAAGCTCACGTCACTCTTGACCAATTATTACCCCAGCCTAATGCTGGTCCAAGCCACCTGCTTATTACATAAGCCGTCCTTTCAGATTTTTGACTTATCCCAGGATTTCTATTTTTGCCTTTTTTCATATTTTTGGCTTTTTCTTTTCTTTATTTTTTTCTTTCTCCTCAAACGACCGGTAAGTATAGAACACTCCCCCATGCTTAAACATTGCATTGTCCTCAATGTAATTAAAGACAAAAAAAAAATGAAGCACATGGAAGAGCAGAAAAGTACTCACAACCGTCGCTGAGTTGGCTTGGACACGGAAGTTGTCGCTGGCGGTATATCAATTAAGCTCATGTCTCTGGTGTTGCGTCGGTCTTCAAACAAACTCCACCGTGCAACCAAATAGATCCACTGTAAGGTGTAGTGGTACATCAAAGAAACGGGTTGCACGGCCTTCAATGAACACATAATGGAGCCCAGATGTAATCGTGGTGTGTGCTCTAGTGTTCCTCCTCCTCCTCAACTGTCGATTGTAGGGCCATCATCGTTGCCAAATAAAGTGTGGGGATAATGTCTCCTCCTTGGCAACATGATGCGCACCATCTCTCCATGGGGAACTCGGACAGCTGGCCTTCGGTAGAACTTTATTTTTTTCTTTTTTGCATTATTATTTTTTTCTTTTTTTTAGAGTGCAGGCAATAGGAGGACTTACATTGGTGGTTAACACCGTCTTCAATATGGTTCGGGCCTCCATCTTGCAGGTTAGTATAAATGCACAAAAAAAAAACACACAAAAAACTAGAACATGTAATGAAAGGACAAGAAAGAAATACATACCTCGGGTTGCCTCCCGAGCAGCTCCTTATTTAATGTCGTGGCTCGACTCATCTAAGGTGATCACTTGTCAACTTCGGGGTCCGTAAGGTCTGCCTCTTCTATGATGCTGTTGACAAAACCTTCATGGTAGGGTTTCAACCTTTGACCATTCACCTTGAACACTGACTGCGCGTCAGTGTCATATAGCTCCACCGCACCGTGGGGAAAGACGCGAGCAATTACATAGGGCCCGGCCCAACGGGATCGGAGTTTTCCCGGAAAGAGACAAAGGCGAGACATAAATAGTAGGACTTTGTCTCCTGGCTTAAAATCTTTTCGCAAAATATTCTTGTCATGCCAGGCCTTTGTCTTTTCCTTGTATGTGACTGCGTTATCATAAGCTTCAAGTCACAGTTCCTCTAGTTCTTGCAGCTGTAACTTGCAAAATTCTCCAACTTCATCAATTTGCATATTGCACTTCTTCACAGCCCAAAATGCCTTGTGCTCGAGCTCCACTGGAAGGTGACAAGTTTTCCCAAACACCAATCTGTAGAGCGACATCCCGATGGGTGTCTTGTAGGCAGTACGATAAGCCCAGAGTGCATCATCTAGTCTCAAACTCCAATCCTTTCTATTCGGGGCCACCGTCTTCTCAAGGATAGTTTTGATCTCTCTATTGGACACTTCAGCTTGCTCATTGGTCTGTGGGTGGTAGGCAGTGGAAACTTTCTGCGTGACATGGTATTTCTTCAGTAGAGCGCTCACGGTCCTATTGCAAAAGTGAGTTCCCCTGTCACTTATTAAAGCCTTGGGGAATCCAAATCTAGAGAAGATGCATTTCTTCAGAAAATCTGCCACCACTTTAGAGTCATCAGTCTTGGTGGCCTTCGCTTCCACCCACTTGGAAACGTAGTCCACCGCAAGCAAAATATAAAAGTTCCCAAAGTAATTAGGAAATAGTCCCATAAAGTCAATGCCCTAGACATCAAAAATTTCGCAGAAGATTAATGATGACTGTGGCATCTCATTCCTTCGGGATATATTCCCAACTCTCTAGCATCGATCACAAGACTTACAAAAGGCATGTGCATCCCGAAAGATGTGTGGCCAATAAAATCATGTGTCTAAAACCTTCCTAGCAGTTTTATTTTCCCTAAAGTGGCCCCCACATGCATGAGAATGACAAAAGGCTAAGACGGATTATACCTCATTATCCGACAGACATCGACGGATTACCTGGTCAACACATTGCCTCCAAAGATAGGGGTCATCCCACACATAGAATCGAGACTCGCGCCTTATCTTATCCTTTTGTGCTTTAGAGAAATTAGGCGGGAACTCTTCACGAACGAGAAAGTTGACCAGGTTAGCGTATCACGGCTTGAGTGTGCGGAGCCCAAGGAGTACTTCTTCATAACACAGCTCCAATGACGACTCAGAGGTGGTTCCGCGATCGCGGTTCTCAATCCGCGATCGCGGATAATCTTCGACAGAATTTACGAGAGCAACGGACGCGTCAGGTGATTTTCCGCGGTCGCGGAAATATTTCCGCGGTCGCGGAAAATGTTCTCCATCTAGGGTTGTTCGAGGCGTGTCAGGGAATTTTCCGCGGTCGCGGTTTTCATTCCGCGGTCGCGGAAAATTCTCTGTCGTGATCCAACACAGTGTTTCGTCGGGGAAATCTCATTGAATTTGCGCCTCCTTCTTCGATCTATCCTCTTCATGTACGAGCCTGCTCAAGTGATCAACTACCAAGTTCTCGGCTCCATTTTTGTCACGAATCTCTACATCAAACTCACTCAGTAGCAGTATCCATCGAATCAATCTTGGTTTAGCCTCTTTCTTCGTCAATAGATACTGAAGAGCTGCATGATCCGTGTAGATAATCGCCTTGGTACCCAACAAATATTGTCTGAATTTCTCCAGGGCAAACACGACAGCTAATAATTCCTTCTCCGTGGTGGAGTAGTTCTGTTGCGCTCCATTCAGAGTCATAGAAGCATAATGAATCACATGAGACGCTCATGCTTCTTTTTGCCCAAGGACTGCACCTACAGCATAATCACTAGAATCGCACATTATCTCGAAAGGGTGAGACCAATCCGGTGCTTGAATAATTGGAGCACTAGTGAGGCGAGCTTTCAATTCATCGAATGCCTTCTTGCACTCATCGGTAAGCTCAAAATTCACTTCCTTCTTCAGCAGCTCGCATAGAGGCGATGAGATCTTTGAGAAGTCTTTAATGAACCGGCGGTAGAAACCTGCATGGCCTAAGAAAGAACGTACTTCACACACATTAGTAGGATAAGGCAGAGACTGAATTACATCAATCTTTGCCTTATCGATCTCAATACCTCTAGCAGACACTATATGACCTAACACAATGCCTTGCTCAACCATAAAATGACACTTTTCAGAATTAAGAACCAAGTTGGTATCTACACATCTTTGAAGTACAAGTGCTAAGTGGTCCAAGCATGCATCAAAACTATCACCATGGACTGTGAAATCATCCATAAAAACCTCAATGAACTGCTCTACATACTCAGAAAAAATGCTTACCATACACCTTTGGAATGTTCCGGGTGCGTTACACAACCCGAATGGCATCCTGCGATATGCAAAAGTACCAAAAGGGCATGTAAATGTCGTCTTTTCTTGATCCTCTAGTGCTATGGCTATCTAAAAATACCCTGAGTATCCATCCAAGAAGCAGTAATAGGGGCGACCAGCCAGTCGCTCGAGCATTTGATCAATAAAGGGTAGAGGAAAATGGTCTTTCCGAGTTACCGCATTCAGCTTCCGGTAATCAATGCATACTCTCCATCCAGATTGCACATGGGTAGGGACCAACTCTCCTTGTTGGTTCTCTACAACTGTGATGCCTCCCTTCTTTGGTACAACTTGTGTCGGGCTCACCCACTTACTGTCGGAGATAGGAAAAATCATTACAGTCTGTAGGAGTTTCAGCACCTCCTTTTTCACCACCTCCATCATTGGTGGATTGAGTCTTCTCTGCGGCTGTCTTGATGGCTTGGCTTCCTCCTCCAGAAGAATTTTGTGCATACAGGTAGAGGGGTTGATCCCCTTTATGTCAGCGATGGTCCATCCCAAGGTTGTCTTGTGTTCCTTAAGCACTGCCACCAATTTCTCATCTTGATCTTTGGAGAGCTTGTTGGAGATAATGACTAGCAGTGTGTCATCCTTGCCCAAGAAGGCATACTTGAGGTGGTCCGGTAGTGGCTTGAGTTCAATCTCAGGTGCCTACACAATAGAAGGTAAAAGCCTCTCGCTTGGCACTGTTAGTGGAATGGGTCCAACGCCCAAAGGTTGGAGACGAGGCTTACCATAGGCATCCAAATGAGCCACAGTGTCCTGCAGGTTAGTAGACAAGGCAAAATCTTCCTGTGGATCTACTATTTCATTCTCTAAAACAGATTTTAGCTCATCGGAACAAGTTGCATCAAAAACATCTTGCATAATAGGCTCAATCACATCAATAGCACACAGAGAATGATCATCAATGGGGTGTTTCATAGCATCATATATGTTATACTCTACCTTTTCCCCCATCAAATTCCATAGTAAGGGTTCCACTACTTACATCAATCTTTGTCTGGGATGTTTTCATAAATGGCCTACCAAACAGTATAGGGGATGCATTCTTATCGTGGTCTATATCCAGCACAAAGAAATCAGCAGGAAAAATCAAGTTGTCAACCATTACCAGGACATCTTCAACTACCCCTTTTGGGTACTGATAAGTGCTATTTTGTAGTGCATATCTAGGGGTTATTACCAGGTTTGAGGCGCCATTTGGATGGATTTAGAGCACAATCGTGGATTATGGAGTTAGAGTAGAGAAGTGAAGAAATCATGGGATTTATAGAGGTTTGAAGTGTATTGAAGAGTAGAAGAACAATGTTCTGAATTAAAATGGTTCTTTCTCTCTACTCAGATGTCCAAATGAAGTGATTCCAATTCGAGGAGTTATATCTTGAAGTCTACTGCAAGTCCTCAAAATATGAGCGCAATCGGAGTTGGGAATCAAAAGTTATGGCATTTTTACTAAAGTGTCGCAGAAGTTGAAAAAGGCATCACCGCCCCGCGGTGTAACTTGACACCCCGCGCCAGAAGCCACCGCGGCCCGGCGGTGGATCTCAGAGAAGACTGACGCCCCGCGGTGGGCACGTAGAGCCTCGCGGCCAGAAGACTTTATTTCCTTATTTTTGCTATTTCGGATTTCCTTATTTTCTATTATTTTATTTCCTTTGTTATTTTACATTAGGTTAACTTTATTTTCCAAAGCCTATTTAAGATCTTTTCCAGGTCTTAGATAGAGACTCGTTTTCTTTCTACCTCTAGGGTTTTAACCCATGGAGAGCTAAACACTTTTGTTTCGCTAGACGATTGAAGCATTGCAATGAATTGGTTGTGAGATTTCTATTCCTTGTTCTATATCTTATAAAGTTGGTTTAATTCTCTCGAGCATATTGTCTATTGGTTTATGTTGATTCTTCTAGCGTAGCTAACTAGGTTTTTCGACATATATCATAGTGCTAGGGTTTGCATATAGTGGAATACGAGTGCATACCTAGTGGCAAACACAATTGTTACATATAGTGGAATACGAGTGTGCAATTGTGAGAGAGAATTATTTGCATGTTAGTAGTAAGGTTTTCTTCTATTTGCATGTATCATATATCCTTGTGTGTATTGCTATTGCTTTGTTAGTGGTAAGGTTTTCTTCCATTGATATTGTGATAAGTCTATCAACAACTGTGAGAATTGGTAGTACTTAAGATCAGGGTGGGAACAACTATAAGATTGTGAAAAGAACTTGGAACAATAGTTATCTAGGATCAACCTGTTTCATCTGCAGTGTGGATATTTGTCTAGTGGAATACTTCCACCCATCATACCTATTCTTTCTCTAAAGCTTGCATCCTTGTTACTCTGTGATCATACAAAAACCCTCATGTTACTTGTCGGTTACACGTCTTTTGCATGCTAATCAACACTTAGAAAGATCACTTCCTCCTTGTGGGATTCGACCCTTACTTGCCTCTACTACTTGTTTAGGTTTGTTAGGTTTTATTTTGACCGGGTTTAAGACGACTAAAAACCCGTCCGTCAAATTAGCGCCATTGCCGGGGAGGCAAGATTTGACCCTTCTTTGTATTTGTGTGTGTGCATGTTACTTTGGTATGGACCTATCTTACGGTCCACACCCTTGCTACTGATTTTTGTTTTCCTTTTTGATTTTGATACAGATATGGATTTCTGGGGAGAGACGTGCGATGACCCATACCCCTGCTCATTTTCTCCAGAGAGGGGATACTACCCCAACTCGGGTGCAGAAAGACCAGTCAGACCCTGTAGAATCTGTCATGAAACGCTGCACACCACTGACGATTGTCCAGGACTGCCCGCATTCACTGCGGCAGTAAAAGCACGTCGAGGTGTAAACCCGCAGGGATCGAGACAGGAGCCGTATCCGAACACCTACAACTCAGGGTCGAGGGAGCACTATAACCCAGTTCCGTATGGAAATCAACCACAATACGGGCAACCATATGCGCATGGATTCCAAGGATAACATGTAAACTTGCCTGCACCCAATGCTGATGTACTCATCACTCTGGTTCAAAGTATGGCAACCATGGCCCAGCACGTGTCCTCACTGCAAACAACCATGGCTCAGAGTGTCCAACAACAGCAATAGGCGATTTCCAGCCTCCAAAGCCAGTTTAACCAACTGAGTCAAGCGTTGATTGAGTCGAAGTCCGCACAACCACGAGTCCCTGCATCAGAAAATACGCAAGAGACTGTCTATGCTATGAAGCTGAGGTGCGGGGCTGAGATTGAGACCAGAAAGGCCATGGAGAGTATGGAGGTATCCCACGAAGAGAAGGTGATCGAGGGCGAAAACGGCACTGATGAAGCTGAAATTGAAGATGGGCGACCCCTACCGCCCCGCGGCGACACCGACCGTGACCCGGCGCAGACTCTCAATTCTCCTGAATTACCACCGCCGCCCCGCGGCCAAGTACACTGCCCTGCGGTGAAACCACCGTCCCGCGGTGAAAGCCCAGATCTGGATATTGAGAACCTTGCCCCATTCCCAGAGGTGATTTCGGAAGAGGAGTACTTTTTGAGCCTGGAGGATTTCAGCGACAATGAGGAGGAGAGCCGTGACCGCGGAAATACTCCAGAGACGCTCGTTCCCCTCAAAAACACCCATGCAACCCCCGATCCTCTCGAGGTTACGTATGATGAATATGTGCATCTAGACTCCTTCCCACTTGTCTCGCTGCACCCCGTTACACCCTTCCCTGAGGCTCTGAAGGACACCCAAAAGGTGGAGAACGACAAATGCTTATTTGACACCTTCAGTAGCTGCAAGGCAACCATCTCTTTGGTCCATTTAGCAAACAGCGCCATGTGCTACACAGAACTTTTAAGGGCGCTGGGTAAGATAAAAAAGAAACCGAAGGGGAAGCACAAGAAGGCGGCCTTGGTACAAATGGCGGATTTCTACACGCTGGATACGGGGCAGGACAAACATGCAGCCCCTGAAGATGGCAAGTGCGTTCATGGGTAGACCGTTTCTGAAGATGGCAAGTGCGTTCATGGGTATGCACAACGGTCCACCCACAAAGAAGTGCAGGAGATTGGGGATCACGCTCAACATAGAGCATACAAAGAGGCACCCCCCATATCCAGATCCTAGGTGTTCAGTTGCTATGAGCAACCCAAGTTGAGAATGAGCAAGATGTCAAGCCATGACAATAACTAAGGCGCTGTCCGGGAGGCAACCCGAGGTATGTTTTTCTTTCTTTGTTTTTGCATTTTCTTTAGTGTGTTTTTGCTTTGTTTTTGTTCTTGTTTTTTTTTTTTTTTCGACTAACCTGCAGGGAGGAGACCCATGCTTATTGAAGAAGGTGTTTCCCACACCAAAGTAAGTATCTTCCTTCCCTGTACTAAGTCACTCCCCGAAAAAACCTTAAACAGGGAGCAAAAAAAAAATGAAAAAAAAAGAGTGGTACCGAAGGCTAGCTGTCCAAAGTTCTCCATGGAGATGGTGTGCATCATGTTGTCAAGGAGGATACATTGCCCTACACATTATTTGGCAACGATGATGGCCCTACAATTGACAGCTGAGGAGGAGGAACACTAGCGCCCCCACCACGATTACATATGGGCTCCACCATGTGTTCCTAGAAGGCCGTGCAATCCTACTATCATTGTTTTACCACTACTCACCAAAGTGGTTCCCTTTGATTGCACGGTAGAAGAAGATGATGACGTGATGAAGACACCCGCCCAACACTAGAGACCTGGGCATTTATTGAGAAGACCGCCAGCGACACCTACAGTGTCCAAGCAGCTTGGCGACATTTGTGAGTTATTTTTTTGCTTTTCCCTATGCTTTATTCTTTTGTCTTTCATTACATTGAGGACAATGCAATGTTTAAGCATGGGGGAGAGTTTTATACTTGCTACGTTGTTGAGGAAAAAAATAAAAAAATGAAAAAAACCAAAAATTTGAAAAAAGGCATACATTAGAAATCCTAGGATAGGTCAAAAACCCGAAAGGGCGGCCTAGGAAATAAGCAGGTGGCTTGGACCAGCATTAGGTTGGGGTAATAATTGGTCAAGAGTGATGTGAGCATATGTGAGCCCATCTATTGGAAAATGAAATGAGTGGCTTGGTGAAAACCCGAAAGGGAGCCTTGGCAAAATGAGTGAAAAGAAGAAGAGTGAATTTTAGGAATCCTCATTTTTCCTGGCGTGGTGACATAAGAAGAGGAGTTATAAGGAGGATTCGGATAGGTCACTCTGGGAGGTATAAGAAGATAGATGAGAGACTAGGATTAGAATTTATTCACCCTATGGTGTTTGGGATAAGCTTGGGGGAAGTACTCTACTTTCCTTTTGGCTTGATTGTGTGGGGTATTGAGATTTTTGATTGGATGTTGTAGTTTATTGTGCTGGACTTATTTTGTATGGTTGCTTGGAGTTTATTGTTGGGTATGACTCTTGGAGATTGAGTTTTCTATGCTTCCTGAAACCTTGGGGATTGATTGGACGAGTAGGTTTACTTTAGCTTACTCGAGGACGAACAAGGTTTAAGCATGAGGGATTTGATAAGTGCTATTTTATAGTGCATATCTAGGGGTTATTACCAGGTTTGAGGTGCCATTTGGATGGATTTAGAGCACAATCGTGGATTATGGAGTTAGAGTGGAGAAGTGAAGAAATCATGGGATTTATAGAGGTTTGAAGTGTATTGAAGAGTAGAAGAACAATATGCTGAATTAAAATGGTTCGTGCTCTCTACTCAGATGTCCAAATGAAGTGATTCCAATTCGAGGAGTTAGATCTTGAAGTCTACTGCAAGTCCTCAAAATATGCGTGCAATCCGAGTTGGGAATCAAAAGTTATGGCGTTTTTACTAAAGTGTCGCAGAAGCTGAAAAAGGCATCACCGCCCCGCGGTGTAACTTGACGCCCCGCGCCAGAAGCCACCGCGGCCCGGCGGTGGATCTCAGAGAAGACTAACGCCCCGCGGTGGGCACGTAGCGCCTCGCGGCCAGAAAACTTTATTTCCTTATTTTTGCTATTTCGGATTTCCTTATTTTCTATTATTTTATTTCCTTTGTTATTTTGCATTAGGTTAACTTTATTTTCCAAAGCCTATTTAAGATCTTTTCCAGGTCTTAGATAGAGACTCGTTTTCTTTCTGCCTCTAGGGTTTTAACCCATGGAGAGCTAAACACTTTTGTTTCGCTAGACGATTGAAGCATTGCAATGAATTGGTTGTGAGATTTCTATTCCTTGTTCTATATCTTATAAAGTTGGTTTAATTCTCTCGAGCATATTGTCTATTGGTTTATGTTGATTCTTCTAGCGTAGCTAACTAGGTTTTTTGACATCTATCATAGTGCTAGGGTTTACATATAGTGGAATACGAGTGCATACCTAGTGGCAAACACAATTATTACATATAGTGGAATACGAGTGTGCAATTGTGAGAGAGAATTATTTGCATGTTAGTAGTAAGGTTTTCTTCTATTTGCATGTATCCTATATCCTTGTGTGTATTGCTAATTCTTTGTTAGTGGTAAGGTTTTCTTCCATTGATATTGTGATAAGTCTATCAATAACTGTGATAATTGGTAGTACTTAAGATCAGGGTGGGAACAACTCTAAGATTGTGAAAAGAACGTGGAACAATAGTTATCGAGGATCAACCTGTTTCATCTGCAGTGTGGATATTTGTCTAGTGGAATACTTCCACCCATCATCCCTATTCTTTCTCTAAAGCTTGCATCCTTGTAACTCTGCGATCATACAAAAACCCTCCTATTACTTGTCGGTTACACGTCTTTTGCATGCTAATCAACACTTAGAAAGATCACTTCCTCCCTGAGGGAACAAAAGCTTTGTTCCCACAGAAGATGCAGCGGATTAAAAATAGCAAGAAAGATAACGAACGAACTCACGATGTATAGTGGAAACCAAAACTAGCTTCTCAAGGAAAAACCACTACCTTTAAGCTTCCGCTTGAGAGGATTTTGAAGCGTCTACTTGTCTTATTGATTTCTTGTTCGATTACACTTGTATCCTGGACTCCAACCTCTAGACTATCCAGCTAGACTTGAAGCCTCTTCTACAACGATGAATCGAACTCAACCCTCAAAGACTCACAAACTCTTCACTCTCTTTTTCTTCTTAACTGAATGCTCTCAATTCTTCGTTCTTCGTCGTTCAAAGCCGTACTCAAGAAATGAGTCCTCACTTCACTTAAATACAACTCGGCTAAACCCTAATCATAACAAGATAGGATATTCTAAAATCGGATTACAAAAGATATGATTTTGTTGGAAAAATAATATCTCAACCGATTATATTAATTAAGGAAGGAGTTCCTTAATTAATCCAATCGGAAGGATATTCTTCTTCTCTCTCCAATTGCCTTATCTTAGGAAAGATTCCTAAGATAACACAATCGGGTTTTCTCTCTCCATATCTTCGCGCAATCCGGCTTGATCCTTGGAGCTGAAGTCTTCATCCTTTACCGCGTGTGCTTCTTGATTTGTTTTCTTAATTCAACACGCTGAATTTCTTCTTTCCTTTTGCAGCCTTGATCTGGTCCGTCACTTCAGTTCCTTGAGAGGTAACAAAGCACTTGACAGTACTTTGTTCCCTCTGAGATCATTTGCTGCAAAGCTCCCTGGGATAACTTTCCTTGTCCCTGAAACACTTAATACACATATTAGTTGAGTGTTTTTTTACCATCAAAACCTAAAAAATTCAACAGTTTGGATTTCATACGGCTAGTATCATAAATATTTATGACGCGTAGTATCATTTAGAATCCCCGGCCCAAATTATTTTTGGGTACCTTACAAATGCACCAAGTCTATTATAAAAAAAAAATAGAGAGAACGAAATATAACATTCACACAGGCCGTACGAAGAGAGAGACTGTGTCCATTTATAAAATACTTAAAAATTATTTTATATTTTCTAAATTAAATAAGAACAAGAAATAGCGAATTAAATCAACGTGGTCCTGCACCCATGCAAAAAGTTTGAAAAAAATCCATGCACGCGTCCTTTTTGCTTTGGTCACTGTTCCTATATACGACTTTCTAAATTTTGATAAAAAAAATATTTTGGGTGAAAAAGAAAATTTAAGAAAATAATTGAACTTTGATCTCTATGACAACCGTTACAAATAAACTTTGGTCCATGCTCTTTTTAATTTTAAAAACTTATCCTAAAAAGAGAAACTTGTAGTAAATAGCCCTATCTTTAGTGTGATTGCGGAAAATGACACGAATTTTTTAACTTGTAAACAATAGCTCCTATTATGGGGTGGGTTTTCATCACTAGCCTAAGTATGGTTGGAGACGAAATTCTATTGTTTACACACATCGATGCAAGATTGAGGTTTGTAGCTTGTAAAGATTGATTATGAGTACGTAACATCTACGTTAGATACAATATCTTATCCATGTGACAATGCTAGACTCGTGATCGATTAATTGCAACTCAGTACTCCGTAGTTGTGGTAAAATATACTATTTTCTACAACTATTCCCAAGAGTAGGGCAACTTTTCCTAATAGAATTTGGTAATTGAATTGGTGGGGTAAAGACGATACAATATGGCCGGCGTCATTGATTACGCCTACACATTTATACTGTTACAACGCATGTATAGTTGTTGTATGATCCCTAATCTAGCTAGAGTGTAGTGTGTACCTTGTATCATATATAAACTAGTGTGGGGACTCCTTTTCTTTGAATGTTAAATATTTGTTCCTCCTCCCATAATATTCCGGCCAGCACGCACGCACACACACACGCTAGCTAGCTAGTCTCCTTAGCCAAAGTGGCTTTTCTCAAAACCCTATCATAATCGATTCCTCGTTTGGTTTTACTCCCAACCTACACGTACCCGTCTAGTTCGTTTCCATTATATATTAATTTATACTGATATATCCTAATAATTCAGCCCGCTTAACGACGCGGCTTTGAAACTCTCAACGTACGTGGGTCTCAATATCACCTCTTATATTGCCTTAAATTCGATCACTACGGACTAGACATGTCAATCAGGTCGGTCAAGTCGGATTCGGTTCGGTTCAGTTATTTCGGATTCGGGTTGAGAACGGGTCGAATTATTTCAGATAACACGTTAAGCCGGGTCAGATCATTACAGGTTAATAGGCGGTTTGGGTTGACCAAAGGGCCGGGTCAAAAGCGTCATTTTCTAAATATTTTGTTCATTATTTTAATATTATTAAATAGTTAAAAACTAATTTAAATATGTCAAAATAAGTTGAGATGAATTAAAATAATAATAATGTTATTAATATTTTAATGTAATTGATATTAGTAGACCAAAATCATATATTATTTTTAATTTTAATTTATTTATTTATGCATATTAAAAAATTATATAAGTACAACAATGTTCTTTTTTTAGGATAATTGAGCATATTACCATTATTTATATGTCATTTATCATATATATTTTATGTTATATTTTATTAATAATTCATATTTATTTTCTAATCGGGTCGAGTTCGGGTTGGTCGGGTTCGGTCTCGATAAATTTGGGTTACCAAAAATTTTGATCAGGCCGGTAAAACGAGTTCGGTCACTTTTTGACAGCTCTCGATCTACTACGTACATATCTTCTTATTTTAATTCAATAGCTAGCTTAATTCCTCTACCTTCTACGGAATTTATAAAATAATAAGTTTATTTTTTTATGATAATAAAAATATATCGATTTTGTAATTAGAAAAAGTTTATAGTTAAATAAATTTATTTATCAAATTGATGGCACTATAAATCATTTAACATAAAGTATGTTAATATAATGAATAACCTAATAAAAATAATGACTATTAAGATAGATATTTTAATATAGTAGACTAGTATATTTATTTTTATTTATGTTTGATAATAAATGTCATTTTAGTTGTTTAAGAGCGTCATTGTTAGAAATAAAATAATTATATTTTTAGTTAATTTATTTATCTTTATTAACATTTGTTGATTGTAAATATTTATTTTAGCTCATAGTTGAAGATATGATAGAAAAATGGCTAGTTTGCCCAATTTCAAGAGGAATCTTTACGACTCATTAATAAAATTTCATATAAAATATTCAAATAACGAGAATGACACGTAAGCCTACATTTCGTACATTGTTGAATAGAACGAAGGAAGATAATGAGGTATATTCTTTTATGACATAATTAATATGTAAAAAGCATAATTGTTCTTACAACATAATATGTAAATGAATTATAAAAGCATATTTTTTAAATTGAAATATAAAAAATGATTGTCATAAAAGAGTTACAGATAAACATAATATGATTATTATATTACAAAAATATAATAAATGATGTGGGAAAATATGAAAATGACACGTGTCATAAATGATGTGACTTAATGAGGGGGCATGTGGCCTTAGACAATAACTATTTCAGTATTATAAAATATACATTTTGATTATATTAATATGAATTATTATATATATATATATTTAAGTAGGTAGAGAAATAAACCAAATTATATATAACCTTATTTCAATAAATAAAAATAACTTTTTAAGAGCATAATCACACTAAAAATTTGATATAAAGATCTTATATGAATAATATCATATTTATATACTAAAAAGGCAAGTAAGATTATGACAAATATAATCACATAATTAGAATAAAATCTATTTAAAATCAAATAATGACAAGTAAGTTAAGTAACACATTGCATAGAAGATTGTAACGAAAGATGACTTGCCTCAACATGGAGATGTCAAATGACATCAATCACTTCTTCTTTTGTTAGGGATGGCAAGAGAGTGAATTCATGAGAGGGACAATACAATCTCCCCGTCCATGTCCCCGTTTACCCCATTTTTCTCCTTCCTTGTCCTCGTCCCCCTCGGGGCCTTGTTCCCTGTCAAAAATGTCTATCTCCATTCTACAAAAGGAAAAAAAATCTTAAAATTTGTTTAAATGCATATATATTAGGGTTTAGGGTGTAAAGAGTTTAAGGATTAGGGTTTACCATCTAGAATGTATGAGGTTTAGGATTAAATGGCATGAAATTTAGGGTTTAGGGATAAAAAAATTAGGAAAATTATATATTTAGAGGGGATCCACGCAAGTTTCCCCGCCCCGCTCCCCGTCCCCGCGCAGTGATTAAAAAAAATTCCGGCCTCGCCCCCGTTGCGAGGATTCCGCGTGATGATAATCTCCGGCCACCCCAATATCATTCCTTACTTCACTATTATATATAGATAATATGAAAAAAATAGTTATTGTGATGTTAAATTAGCTAAAATTTACCAATCAAATCCAATTAGAAAATGTCTAAAAAAAGTCTTATTGTGAAATCATCAATTCGTATATATATATATATATATATATATATATATATATATATATATATATGGTTAAATGAAGAAGAAAATAACTCAATATATATACAACAATATATATGTCCAAAGAAATAACGAAATACCGAATATACACAATCAAATATTTCCATAAAAATTGTAATAATAACTACTAGGTTAGGGAGGGTGGTACACAAGCACACCCCACTGTAATCTAGTATAAAATACGCAATAGCAACATAATTTTGATTTTTTAGATAAATTAAAAGAGGAAAGTATTAGTGGTATGTTAGGGTTAAATTAGGAAGAAATTAGTGTTAGGATTAGGATAAAAAATCTAGTTTGTAATTAAATATATTAGAACAAAGTAAAATATGAGAGAATGACGCATGGCAAATAATGAGGTGGTTTAATTAGGGGTGCTATGTGACATAGTAAAGTTCTAGTTTAGTGTATATATATATATAGGGCATGTTCGGTTCAATTGGCACGTTGTGAGTGGAAGTGGAAGGAGGCACTTTCACTCCCGTTTCATCTCCAATTTTGTGCCCTTGGCACTAGTAGAAAAATGGCTTTTGGCTACGGTTAATTTACCACGGTTGCATTTTTTTCCGAGTTAAATATGTTAAATAGGTGAAATTACCACGGTTCATCAAATAACCGTATTAATTTAACAACCATAATACCATGGTTGCATTTTTTTTCGTGGTAAATTTTTTTGATACGTAAGATTACCACAGTTGGTCAAATAACCGTATTAATTTAAGTGCAATAATACCACGGTTGATCAAATAATCGTAGTAATTTAACAGTAAAAATATTTTTAACTTCGAACCCTAAAAATCTTTACTCACCGCCGCCCCTAACCCACTTTTATTTCTTCCTCTATGTTCTCCAATCTCAACTACATGAGCACCGGCGAGGTGGCGACTCTATTCTCCTTCTCCAATCTCTACCGACGGGGTCTGCAGCGTCCGCCCTTGTGCTTGTCCACGCGAGACTCCCGAATCCGCCACGACCATGAACCAGGGCGAGGCTGAGTGATCTCTATTCTCCCGCAGGTTATAGTCTGCCACGATCCGAAATTTTGCCACGACCGCTGGCTCGACGATTGCCTCCGGCTCTACCTCGTCGCCGGCAAGAAGGTGCTCGATCTCGGCGGAGAGAAGTTGGACAAGGTTGAGAATTTCAAGCTGATCTTGAACTCGTGAAGCAAAGGACAAAGGTAACTAATTTGTCTAATTAGAAATTTGTAAACTATAGAATTATAAATGTGAAAATAAAATTGTAAATTTGTAGTTGTTATTGTTCTAAATATATAGACTATAGATATGAAATTGATATAGTTGTGAGTCTAGGGGTATCCGTAGAAGCAAATGTTTGCTTAATTTTGAATTCTTGATATAATATATAATGAGATAATGCATGATTAACTACTACATATTGCATTTTTTAAAAATGACTCTGAACAAAAAAACGCTCCCTTTTCAAACCAAAAACCAAAAACCAGAAACCCTAGCTTTTGAAAACCTGAGACAGCCGCCGCGCTCAACCTCCGAAACACAATCTCTGATCTGCATCCTCAACCTCTCCTCCTCCACTCTTGACAACCATGATTCTTTTGACTCCGAGTCGATCCAGCTCCAATTCTCTCTCCCTCGCTCTGAGAAGAAGAGAAAGTCAGCGGCGCTCTGTGGGATTTCTTCGACTGACCGACGAGCTGAACCAGCCGCCAGAAATTTTCCCCTGAGGTCGACGTGGGATCCGGGGCTACCCTGTGCACGTCTTCTTGCTCGGGGAGCAGGACCGCCGTGGATCGATTCCGAATCCAGCGTCGATGTTGACAACATCCCCTACCAAGCTCCTGAGTTCGCTGCCGTCGGAGCTCGTCAGTGGCCGGATCTACTGGGCTTTGTTCTTCTCCGTTCTGGCGTGCGTCGTCTCTGCCGCCGTTCTTGTGCCGGTGTTGGCATTATCGCCTACCAAGCTCCTGAGCACGTAGCAATTGGTGTTCGTCTCGGTCCGGGTTTGCTCGGCTCTGTTCTTCTCCGACCTGGCTTGCGTCGGCTCTGCCGCCACTCAAGGTGTTTCTGCTCCTTTTTCCCTTACTCTCTTCTCCTTTTTGCTCTTTGTGTTTTGTTTGTTTTTTGGCTGTTTGTGCTTGATGTTTGGACTTCTGTGTTTTTTGTTGTTGACTTGTGTTATCTGAACTATAATCTGTATCCTGACTTTGTTCTGGATCTGCATCTTGCTTTTGGTTGTTGGATCCAGACTCCCTTGGTTAAGAGGGTTAAGTACTTGCTGTACTTGGTTAAGTTGCGTTCTTTGAACGGACTTCTTAAATCTGAACAAATTATCCTTTGTTGCTTGCCTTCTGTGCTGGTTTATTTCTGGTGGGGAGTAGATTTGGCTAGCTGGATTTTTTGGCATGCTTTGTGCTATTCTGTCCATGTCTCTGATTGGCTTTACCCTAGTTATTATCCCTTACCTGAAACTTTGTTAGATTATGCGTATCCTTATAACAATCACGTCTTTATGACTTCTGAAGGGACTATAATCCCCATTATTCATGATAAAAAACTTTACTTCAGGAACTTTGAAGGAAAATGGTGTTGTCTTAGAGGCCATCTTCTGAATAATCATACCCTTGATCATATTTTCTGGAGTTGTGACACTCTGAACAATATCGATCGAAACTTATGGAATATGTACTCGCTGCATACTGCCTTTGTTAGCCTTTGCATGTTTGGTGTTAATACTCAAGCCATATCTTCCTCCACTACTAATCTAGACACAAAAGACCAACCAAACTCTCCAGAGCAGATCATTGGAACTGAAGATCATACCAACACTGCTAGAAATGATCATCTCTACAACATTGAACAAACTTCAAAAACCTATCCCTTAAACAAACGACTCTGGAGGTTTACTTCTATGAACAATTTTCTTTTGAACAATGGTGGGAAACTACTTTTTGTGGATTTCTTGTACAAAAACTGTCATATACTGGCCTCTTACATCTGGAATCCTTTTTGGATACACCAGCAAGCAAGAAAACATACCCAGAAATGGGCAAATTGGAAACTGAGCAAAAAAATTTTGAACAAACATAACCTGAACAATATCTACTACACAATTATACCCTTGTCACACGACCAAACAGAATTATTGCTCATACTGTATATGTGCACATACTCCCTGGTGAAGGGCCCCTATAATTGTATGAATAAGCCCCCTAAATGTCCTAGGATATGGGGCAAAACCACAAATGAGTTTTTATGAAGATCACAACTTGGAATTGTCATGGAATCGGGAAGAAAACTTTTTGCACGGATGTTGAATCTTTCTGCAAAATTGAACGAATACAACTTCTTGCACTCTTTGAAACAAGAACAAACAAAGAACCAAATGAAAAAGAGTGGAAAAAAGCAGGCTTTGATCAATTCTACTGTGTTCCAGCTACGGGTTTTGCGGGAGGCATCTGCGTAATGTGGAAGACCTACCAACTTACAAATGAAATGCTTGAAATTGAACAAATTGAAACAAGATTTATAAGTATTAAATATACAAACCTTCTCACGAACAAAAAACTTATGATAATCCTAACCTATGCCCCACCAAACGATTCTGCAAAGAATGTGTTCTGGAACGAATATATTTCCTACATTAAAAATTGCTCTCTTCCGTGCATTATTATGGGAGATCTGAACGAAATACAAGACCCTTCTGAAAAATTAGGCGGAATATTACCACCTTTGACAAAATTTGCAAGACTACGTCATTTTAAGAATGAATGTGAATTACTAGATACCCCTATTCAAGGAAACATCTATACCTAGCGAAAAAACACTACATAAATTGATAACATATATGAAAAACTGGATAGGGTACTCATCCATCACCAGATCCTTCAATGGTACCCGGATATCTGCACCAAACATTTTGCTTTTACAAGCTCAGACCATTGTCCCATCTCTATTGATTTGGAATCAGAAACACCCTTTAAAAATCAGCCCTTTAAATTTGAGAATGTCTGGATGACCAGAAAGGATTTCAGAAATGTTGTAAAACAAGTCTAGAGAACTAACTATCACGGATCAAGATTATATAATCTGGTATCCAAAACAAAATTATTAAAGAAACATGCAAAGATCTGGAACAAAAGCACATTCGGCAATGTTTTTACTCAATTACAAAACATTGAAAAACAACTGTCTGAAATCCAAACCGAGATTTGTAATTTTCCTACAAGTGACCTGATTAAGAAAGAAATTAGACTCATGGAAAAAAAGGAAAAGCTCCTCTGTTTCCAAAAAATCTATTGGACTCAAAGAGCAAAAGTTAAACACATTAAATTCAACGACACAAACAAAAGCTATTTTCATAAAATAGCAAGTGGCAGAAGAAATAGAAAAATCATAAAAGAAATCAAAACACAAGAAGGCACTAGCATTACTGGTGAAGAAAACATTAGATCGGAAATCAGAAATGATTTCATCAAATGATTCATAAGCGAAAATATGAACCAAAGACTTTTTCAAGACAATCTGGAACTAATTCAATCTGAAATCTCTGGCGAAGACAATCTAGAACTAATCAAGAATGTAACAAATGAAGAAATTAAAAAGGTTGTCTTTAACATTGGCTCGAACAAATCTCCGGGCCCAGATGGTATGACAGCAGAATTCTACCAAAAATATTAGGATATTGTAGGCCCCTCTGTTATTCAAGCTGTTAAAAGCTTTTTCCTCTCCGGAAAACTGCTCAAACAGGTTAACCACACATTCATCTCCTTAATACCAAAATATGACAATCCAAACTCCACCAATCACTATAGACCTATTAGTCTATGCTCCACAATCTACAAAATAATTTCAAAGATCTTAACAACAAGACTTAAAGGAACCATGGAAAAATTAATTCACCCCCTACAAGGTGCGTTTGTTGCAAACAGGGCAATTCAAGATAATATTCTAATTGCCCATGAGATATTTCACTCCTTCAAATCGAAAAAAGGAACTGAAGGCTTCATTGCGCTCAAATTAGATATGGAAAAAACGTATGACAGAATTGAATGGAATTTCATTCTCAAAACTATGGAAAAATATGGATTCCATGAAAATTTTATCAACTAGATAAGAGAATGTATAACCACAGTCTCCTTCTCGGTGCTGGTAAACAACGGACTAACAGAAATTTTCAAACCGACAAGAGGACTCCGACAGGGTGACCCCCTCTCCCCTTTCCTATTTATTTTGGGATCTGAAATCCTTGCTAGAAAACTACAAAAAGCCTCGGAAAGACCTCGTAATCCTTTAGGATTTCAAATCACTCATCAAGGATCAAGAATCCCTTTCATGGCCTTTGCTGATGATATTGTGATCTTCTCAAAAGCTAAACAAGAGCACTGCCAAGAAATAAAGGACATTATTGATGACTACTGTAAAATCTCAGGACAAAAAGTAAATTTTCATAAATCGGCTTTTCAAGTCACTAAGAAAGTCACCAATCAAAAGAAAATAGCCATACAAGGTATCCTCACCATTACAAATATGATATCCCTTGAAAAATACATTGGATGCCCTATCATTAATGGCAGAGTCAATTCGACTATGTTTTCTGATCTTCTACTCAGTACACAACAACAACTCGCAAAATGGAAAGCAAATTCTCTTTCTCAAGCAGGCATAACAACTCTGATCAAAACCAACCTGGCTTCTAGACCAAACTTTCTTATGCACAGCTTTATGCTACCTTCACACACATACACAATGAACTTGACAAGCTAAACATATCTTTCTTTTGGAACAAAGATAGCTCCTATAAGCCTCTGATAGGCTGGGAAAAAAATTGTAAACCAACACAACAAGGAGGCCTTGGCCTGAGAAAATCTAAGGACATGAATAAAGCCCTATAATTCAAATTGCTATGGAAAATCTTAGCATAACCAAATAACTACTAGGTTAGAGTTATTACTGAAAAATACCTGAAAACAGTCCATATCTTTCACTACGAGAAAAAAAGAAACTGCTCTTGGCAATGGTCCAAAATGATTGAACTCATTGATGAATTCAAGTCTGGATTAATCTGGCAAGGTGGAAATGGCAGAACAATCAAATTCTGGCTAGATCATTGGGTTTCCAGATCCCCGTTGAGTGAATCCATAAACACACAAGTTACCTTGAACAAAGATGCTCTGGTAGCCGACTTTATGCTATCAAATAAAACCTGGAATAAGAACCTAATAGAACAATACTTACCCCATGACGTAGTAACAAAGATAACATCAATCCCAATTCCGTTGAATGATATTCATGATAGAATGTATTGGGAAACCAGCAAGAATGGTTGATTTTCTACAAACTCTGCCATGGAACTAATTAACAGAAACAAAAGATATACTGTGTATGATTCTTCTTGGATCTGGAAAATGGACACTTATCCCAGAGTTAAAAACTTTGTTTGGAAAATACTGAAAAACGGATTACTAACAAAATCAAGACTAATAGAAAAAGGAGTAGCAATCCCCCAGGGATGCATCCGATACAATGCGCAATTGGAGGATTTAAATCATCTCCTATTCCATTGTAACCATACCAAGAAAACAATAGAGAAAATAAACCATTTCACATATGGTATTATTACTTCCCTAAACATAGCAAATAAAAAAAATCAATGAAATCATTGATGAAATTCGACAAAAAACCGATCGCTCGCAATTTATAGAATTACTGGTTTCTTAGTGGGGAATCTGGTTCTATAGAAACCAACAAAGCTTTGGAAGCCCAAATAATGATGCCAACCACATCAAGGATGTTCCGAGTTATATTAAACAACAAATTGAGAACTGGAATAAGACAAAAACCTGGAATCCTGACTGCCTAGCAGATAACAGACCTAAACCTCATAGAATAAATAACTTTAGACGACCAATAAAAAAATGGAAAAAACCTCCAGATAAAGTTATTAAAATCAATACTGATGGATCAACAAAAACAAATGGTCAATCTAGCTTTGGCTACATTTTTCGGAACAACAAAGGTGAACCTATTTTTATCTTCGGGGATAAATGTGGTACCTCAACCCCCTTAAAAACTGAAACGCTAGCTGTAAGAAATACCCTGATAAAGGCCTATGAATTAGGCATTACCGACATACAACTTGAATGTGATAACTTGACCGTTGTGAATGTTCTAAATCAAATCTGGCACTATCCATGGGATATTGAAATGATTATTTTTGATATCCTGTGTGTTTTACAACTTTTATCTTCAGTGCAGATTTCTCATGTCTTCCGGGAAACAAACGTGGTGGCCGACTTCATCGCTAAGGAGGTCCAACTTAGTTCCTTGGATGATATTCGAACTAATTTAGAATTTGTAATTCTCATCCAAAAGGATGCTATAGACTGAGAAACCGACTCTTCTGTGGTTTCCAGTCTAATTCTTACTTAATCAAAAAAAAAAAAAATACTACATATTGCTGCTCATATGGACCCCTTTTCTCAGATACATTGACTACTGCATGCATAGAGTAAATATCTTGCGGCATTATGGCGTCAAACCCATTCTTGTATTTGATGGAGGATTTTTGCCGATGAAGAAGGAACAAGAGAACAAGAGAGAAAGGTAAGAATTTAAGTTTCTATTGAGCAACTTGTGGATATTAGCTTAGAGTAAAAAACTATGTTTGCTAGTTCAGTCTTCTAATACCTTTTATTTCTAGATGTAAATAGGTTAGCCACTTGGTGAAGGAATAATAGCCTTTAAATTTTGGCTCTCATCCTTGCCTTTACTTTATTGCACTGTTTATTTGTTGTGAATTTGCTCAATGTTTGGGCTTTAACCTCATTAACTTAGCTTTATGCTTCTTGAATCTTGACTTATTTTGTATAAACGTGTAAGCTGTCTTGTAATCATTGATGAGGTTGCCACTGCTTGTAAAAGATGGGCAAATAAATTGTTTCCAATTTCTGCACAAGTGGGGGGGGGGGGGATTGTGCAAGCCAAGATGCACTTACAGAGTATGTACTTAGATGTCAAATTGCTGCAGTTTTCTTTTAATGGGAGACAGGGTTGAAGATGCTGTGCCGATCCTCATACTTATACTCTTCACATAATCGAATATATAGGAGGATTTTGTGGAAACATTCTTACTTTTCATAGTTTATACTATTATGATTTACCATTATGTCATGATCTCTATAACTAGTGTAGCTCATCCGAGTATTGTAATCTGGCGCATAATAGATCATGGAATAACGAGATATCTACCATAAATGTAGGTCCAGAAAAGAAAACCTGGAACGTGCTATTGAGCATGAGTCCAATGGGAATTCTGCTACTGCCTATCAATGTTATCAAAAGGCTGTTGATATTTCACTTGCAATGAATTTTCAACTAATACAGGTACGAGCACCCATTAGTTTTCGATGTTTCATGTCAAGTTTATATATTATCAGGATTTGCAATTCTACCATAACCTTTGAATGTTAAATGTATCCTTCATTCTTTCATATTTAAAAACTAAATTATCAAGCTGCAAATACCTTCTTTTATTTATCAATCTTCCTGACAAACATTTTCCCCTGGTGAAGGTCTTGAAGAAGAAAAATGTTGATTATATTGTGGCTCCATATGATTCTTGTTGTGTATCTGCTATCATTTCACCTCTGATTGAAGAATGAACATACCATGTTAGAAACTGTGTTTGTATACATGCTGAATTACAAGTGCCTTGATTTTCTTGCTAAGTTTTCTGTTATGACAAAAGCCATTATTTCTGCCAATTTGAATTGACTTGCATTGGGGTTCTAATTTGGTTTCTGATATATTATTTTCATGTGTTAGGTACTTGTACCTCAATAAGCTATTACTTCTGCCATCTGGTACATGAGATTCGAGATCAATGGGCAACATTTGTGCAGACCTTCATAGATTAGTTAGTACGTACGTGGAACATTTGTGCAATTGTTTCATACTTTAGCTAGCTAAACAACATTTGTACAAGTGTTTCATACATTAGCTAGCCCAACATTATTTTTAGTGATATATCAGCTTTTGAGTGTGTTGCATTTATAACAATACATTGATGTATGCCTTTTTAATATTTAATCCATTTGTATATTTGACGTCTTTTGAATTCGTGCAATGTAGATAATTATGGTTATGTGTATGCTATAATTTATATTATAATTTAGGTACTTAAAAAATGTACACATTTACCCCAGTTCGATCAAATTTATAGGGATGCAAGTTTATCACGGGTAAAATCAATTTATCACGGTTTAAACAATTTTATTATGGTTTAACTTTACCGCGGGTTGAACAATATTACTACGGTTGAAAGTACTTTGAATAGTTGCACTTTTACCACGGTTGGCAGAATTACCACGGTCCATGAACCGTGATAAATATGTAACCGTGGTAAACATGAACAGCTTGGAGCATTCATCAAGAAAGAAGGATTAGCATTATGCACTGAATTAAAAATTCAAGCAAAATACGGGAGAGAAAAGGGTAAATCCAGAAGAGAAATGGGAAACTTCTGTGAAGCCTTTGGCATGGAAAAGATCCAAGCCCCCTCCAGAGCTAGAAAAGAGAAGACTCATAGACCTAAAAGAGAATTCTTTAGGCGCTCTAAACAGAGATCTAACAGGTATGATAAACCTGTCCACACCAGAGATAGCAAGCCTAATAGACCCAGCTACGGCAAAAAGATTATCTACTACAAGTGTCGTAAGCCAGGTCACAAGGCCAACAGCTGTCCAATGAAGCAGAAAACTCAACCAACCGACCTAGCTTTGCCTCTGCTCGGAATTCTATTAATGACCCCTTCAACTCCATGACCAGTGAATTCTATTAATCATTTCCAGAATAGTGACTATTCTGGAAAACTTAATAATAAAAGCAGGGAGAGAAATATGAACTGGAAACATAGGACTTTTATAAGATCATAATAAACTTACAAGGACTATTGTCGTAACTTGAAATGATTTCCTAAAGCTTGAAGGAGCTCCAGAGGAAGGCTTCTAAGCTTCAGAATTTTTTTGTGAGTTTCTCAACCCATGAGAGTCTAAATTGTGATCCCTCAAAACAAATGAGGGCTTTGCCTTTTATAGAAAAAAGGGGAGAGTCTGATTTTCTTTGTCCGTACCAATTTTTGGTACTATTTCTTCACGGGTGGAGTCTCCTGTTGTGAGTGGAGTACTGAGTTGGTTTCTTCTGTCTTCTTGCCTTGGGTGGAGTGCTGAGCTGGTCTTTTGTCTTCTTGCCTTGAGTGGAGTGCTGAGCTGGTCTTTTGTCTTCTTGTCTTGAGTGGAATGCTGAGCTGGTCTTTTGTCTTCTTGTCTTGAGTGGAATGCTGAGCTGGTCTTTTGTCTTTTTGCAAAAATTGGGCATGTTCTTCTGATGGGCCTATCCTTCAGATGGACCTATTCTTCTTTCGTTGTGTCTTGATGGGTATTTGAGCTTTTTGATTTGTTGGGCTCTACTTCCTTCTTGATGATGGGCCTATTGTCTTATGAGATCTACTTCTTGAGTCTTTTTTTCTACTAGTGTGGGGAGTAAAGGTAGAAAAATTGCTTCAACTTCCACTCCCTTACTTCCCCTTACTGCCCCATTTCATGACAACCGAATAGTCTCGTAGTAGATTGTTGTGAAAGTTTTGTATTGATAATTTTTGTTATTGATTTGTGTGATTCAGTTATATGTAAATTAGGAATTGATTAGTTATTTGTGTGATTAATTTGTATCTAAATTAGGTATTTGTATGTAAATTCAAAAGCGATTATTTCATGTGTGATTGATTTGTATCCAAATTAGGAAGAAATTAGTTCAGGTTTATGATACAAATCTTTGCTACATAACTTTAGATTCAAAAAACTAAAATTATCAGAAAATAATATGAGACATTTTCATTGTTGGGATGTCATGTGACGTGATAAAGTATTACTTTATTATATGTAGTAAATTATAATTAACAGTATCTAACTATTAAAATGTACAAAAACCCTAATGGCATGGGATTTTTGAGATGGTGGACTGGTGAGAAAATCTACAAAAAATGGGAAAAAGGGTCATAGAATTAATTAATACTCCGGGGGAAATCTAAAGATGGAATGGAACAGTAAAACAATCCGGGGAAAAAGGAGAGTGCGTTGTAAAAAGAAGGAAATTAAAGAGTAATTAAATGAAATTAAACAGGGTTTCGTTACGGCTGTCTGCTGCTGCAAAGTCTCAGCTAAGCCTGCTGCTGGCTTCTTCTTCTTTTTCCACGAACAGTCTATAGGTACACACAGAGTTTGCCCCATAATTGGTCCCCATCTCATCTTGTATATATCTCCATATATACAGTATATATATATGTAAGAGTATCTCCAATGTATATAGTAGTCATCATCATAAAATTAATTGGATCAGCTGGCTGTAGTATCAGTTTTCATACATTAATAGGGAATAGTTAATGGGATTGAACGAAAATCGAAATGAGGAAAAAAGAAGAAATTAATTAAGAGGGGAAAGAGATGTGTCATATACTCCGATCCTACGTACTAGCGTTTGGCACTCGAAGCAGACCATATGATAATTAACCATCTAGCTAGCTACCTACCTATTAGCTCCTAAACATTATTGGAAACAAAATCCAATGTCTAATTTTTTTTTAAATGGCATTATATTTAAAATTGGAATTTTATCATGTGAGAATGATCATTATGATATAAATGATAATGATCCTATAGTCCTTGGATGAAGACAAATTCAAAGGCTTTGATCAAACTTTCATTAAAGGGGCATATGCCATGCACATGACCATTTGGTCAAACTTTCCTTGCCGGACTCTGGCGGTCAACGCCGGACTCTGGCGGCCAATTCCGGACTCTGGCGGCCAACGCTGGTCAACTTCGGTCACCGGCGGCGTTGACTGGCCAATTTTTTTATTTTTTTTCGGGTCCAATTTTTTTTTTGGGGACGGAATTTTCATTTTCTAAGCCAAAATTTTCTATGCACATTCCTTGCTAAAGTTATGCACATTTCTTCGGAATTTCATGCACTTTTGAAAAAAAGAGTAATGAATGTTAAAAACTAAATGAATTTCACATTTGTACAAAAATTAATACACAAGTATACTATTCTATGTGCACATACATGCACAAACTCATGCACTTCAATATTCATCCACACACGGTCTAAAACGCATGCACATTTTCAACACAAACTCGATATATGCACTCATAGTGCAAATTAGGTGCACAAACCAGTCATTATTCATGCACATACACGCATAGATGTATGCACTTCACACGTATTACACTAGATGTGCATGCGAATTGGCTTGAATGTGCATAATGTTTGCATTGTATATGCTAGTACAAATCATGTGCACATACAAGCCATTATCCATGCACATACATGCATAGACGTATGTGCATAATGTTTGCACTGGATGTGCGGGGGAAATATGGACCCCGAAAATAAACATTTTAGGAGAAAATAAAGCTTGAACGGTTAGAAGTGCATGAAATCTTGTGTGAATGTGCATAACTTAGGAACTAAATGTGAATAGAAAATTTTGGACCGGATACAAAAAATCGCCCAAAGAAAAAAAAAGTTGGCCCCGTAAAAAAAAATTGACCGGTTTTACGTCGGTCAAAAGTGCATGAAATCATGTTGGATTGTGCATAACTTTTGCAAGGATTGTTCATAGAAAATTTGGGCACAGAAAATGAAAATTCTGCCCCAAAAAAATAAATTTTGGGCCTGGAAAAAAAATTAAATTAAATCCGGTCAACGTCGGCGTTGACCGCCGGTGACCGGAGTTGACCCACTTAGATGAAGCTTTTATCTCCACCTTTGGATGTAAATCCATCCAAGAATGAAAATTCATTCTCATTTTACACCATAAGCTTCATTCTCACTTAATCAAACCCCTTTAAAAGTATCATTATAAAGTATTAGAAAAACAAATCTTATCTTTTTATAACATAACGTGTTCATACCACTTAGAAATTCAATTTAATTAAACATTTAGCTAGCTACCTACCTATTAATTAGCTCCTAAACTATTAACCATCTAGCTACCTACCTACCTATTATCACAATTATGCCTTTTAGTATGCACACAGTCGATCACTCAAACGCACACATAAGCATTCACTGATGCACACATGTTTTAATAATATTCTCACACAAGCTTCTATTGTATGGACAAACAGACTTGTTTCACATGCACAGACACGATGTCTTAAATGCACACACAAGCATTAACAGATGCACAAATGTTTTATAATACTCTCACAAAAGCTCATATAGTATCTACAAACAGTCTTGTTTCAAATGCACACACATGTTGACTCAATGCACACACACGATGTCACAAATGCATCCTAGTTTTTAATATTCGGACACTAGCTTGTCTAGTATGGGCACAATAATTTGTTTCAAATGCTCACATACGATGTCTCAAACACACACACAAGCATTTACAAATGCACACATGTTTTATAATACTCTCACACAAGCTTCTATAGTATGGATAAACATACTTGTTTCACATGCACACACACGATGTCTCAAATGCACACACAAGCATTAACAAATGCACACATGTTTTATAATACTCTCACAAAAGCTCATAGAGTATCTACAAGCAGTCCTTTTTCAAATGCACACACACGATGACTCAAATGCACACACACGATGTCTCAAATGCACACATACGATGTCACAAATGCACACACACGATGTCACAAATGCATCCTAGTTTTTAATATTCTGACACTAGCTTGTCTAGTATGGGCACAATAATTTATTTCAAATGCACACATATGATGTCTCGAACGCACACACAAGCATTCACATATGCAAACAATGTATTCTTAAAACCACACACAAGCATTCGCTGATGCGAACAATGTATTCTTATACGCACACACAAGCATTCAAAAATTTCATCATACATTCAGATGAAATGGACACATATTTACTCTTATTTGGTCCTAGGGTTAGGTTTTCGCAAACTGATTGTGTTAATCAACAATAGAAACTCTTACTATAAACTTCGGACTCTCAAATCGTTTGTTTTTAGTGATTTTGTAGCCAAATATAGTAGAAATTTGATCAAAATTATTCTTTCAGTTGTTTACCTTGCATTTGTGCCTTTTTGGCACTGGTTTTTGCCATTAGAATCGTCTGTAGTTATTTCAAAGATTAGAATCGCCTTCGTGGAATCGCCTTCGTGGAATCGCCTTTGCATCGCCTTCATGAAAATACTATGAAATCTCTCTGAATCACGCGAGAAATGGTGAAGAAAACAATTCGATTACTTTTGAATTAATTCGTTGATGGTGACTGGAAGAGTTGATGTGAGGGCCGCGTGGTTACACCATCTTGAAGACGCGTCTTCTTTTTAGGCGGTTTTGGGCTATTCTGACGCGTGCCTACAATCCGTTATATTATTGGGGGGTGATCGATAATATAATGCTTTTTTTGTGAGTGGGAGGTTTTTTTGGTAATGAATGTAGAAAAGTTATTATTAATAGTGGAAAATGGATTGCATCTGGTGATACAAAAGAAAATCTAATATATATATATATATACACTAAAGTAAAATAAACTAATGTTATATGGGATCCCACGTTTAATTTATAATGTGTCATTTTATTAAAAAAAATATATTAAAGATTTCTATCCTAAACCTATTACTAATCTTTTCTTATTTAAATACAAATTACAAATCAGTCAATTAAGAAGATTAAAATCAATTATGAATATTACAAATAAAGAACAAAAGATTACAAAAAAAAAATTAAACTGAGCAACATGTGTCTTCTTCAATGAAATATAATCGGCAGAACTTCATTTGAGTTTTCTTCCTATGGAGACTAATGGATTTTACATCTTTATCTGTAGAAATTGAAAATCAGGGTTAGCTTTTTTAAGGTACACAATATATGATGATGCAAAGAAGTCAAATCTACCAAACTATAGATTGCACATTCCCTTTGATGTTTAAAAAAAAATCAAATGTTATATTGATAAAAATAGACAGTTAAATCTGATTCCCAACATATCAAACACAACAACAAAATAGATGAAACACACATTTAACAATAGAGAAAGTAGCACATTATTCTACTAAATTTTAAAATTTATGATTGAAGAACCACTTTTTCAAAAAATTATTTAGTATTTCGTTCAGATCATTCTCAAGTTAAAATCTATAGACAAAATCAAATAATAGGTTCATAAAAAAATATTGAATTAAACTAAGAAAATAAAATTGTCGTAGCAAAATTATTCCTACAATGAGAATTGAGTTTAAATGAATGATTGAAGGTAATTCAAGATGTAAATGTACACCTCTACTAAGGAGTCTTTATTGTAGTTTCTCATACTCTAATTTTGTTATGAATTCCTATAATGAGAATTGATTTTGAAGTAGAACACTCCGCACCAGAATTCAATGCTCTGTAGAGTTGTATTCACAAAACATTATGCAACACGGTTGAATAACTTATTTGGAAAGAAAAGATTGGGAGAATATTATAATCAACAAAATTAATTTTTATATTTGTAGATAGCTTTTTATTCAGTATTATCTTTTTATTTTTCATTATTATATCTGATTATAAATGTTTTCTTCAACGTGTTAGCCTCTCCAACTTCATGCACTAGAGAAAGTTCAAAGGAACACCATTTGAATCGTGAGCAAGTATTTGTCTCTTTTGTGCCGTTTAGTTTTGGCTATTTATACATTTATATATAATAATTAATTTTGGTGTTTAGGATTTTTTACTCTTCTCCCTACCATGTTCTCAAGGTTAAATTCATCTCTTTTATTTAAAATCTACTATATATATATATACACACTAAACTAGAACCTAACTACATCACATGACACACCATTGTTAAAACATCCACATGTAAACCATATCAATTCATGCGTTTTTTAAGTTAATATTTTTTGTCGGCACAATATCTGAATTAAAATTAATGTTTGTTATTTTATTTTCAAGATTTAAAATTCAATCTAATCATAAATCTACTATATATCAACTAAACTAAAGCCTCTCTATGTCACATGCCATCCTCCTATTAAACTCACTCACTCCTTGTACACATGACATTCTTCTACTCTTTCAGTCACATGGCGTTTTCTAAATTTTTTCGTTTTTTAAATTCAACATAATAAATATATATCAGATTCTCCTATTTCCTAAACTAAACATGTAATCACAAGAATGATATACATAGATCTTTTTTTCTTTCTAAAATTCAATATAATAATTATATATACACATATTCTATTTTCAAAACTAAACATGTCAATCAAAAACATCTAACTTGTATATATTATCCTTTTCCATAAATAAACATGAATAAAGGTAAAAGTCAAATACAATTAGTACTCCATCTCTTTGGTTAATTGGTGAAACACATAATAACTATATACTTTTGCTGCAATTTATTAAAAATAAGCTAACAACTCGACAATCTGTTTTCTAATAATTGAATTAACAAATATATTTATTAAATTTTCATCATCTTTTTATTAAAGAATACGATATAAATATAATAAGGAAAACCTATATACTACATTAAAGCCCTTATCATCTCTTTTACGTGTCAACCCATGAGATATGTCACATGAGCAAATCTCACTATTCAATTACACTTTTATCCAACTCTAATTCTGATATCTACTTTTTCTATTTCTTATCTATTTACTATTTACTTAAAATAACTTACCTTAATTATACACATATTATCATCTCAAATATTATTGATATCTTTTTACCTTATTAGTTTCTTTTTATTTGTGAATAAAATTATTCATAAGATATACTTTACCTTATTAGTTATGGTACTCTTTATTTGTAATTAAAACTATTTATAATATATATATATGTGTATGTAAAACAAAAATTTAAAACACGTTAAAATTAGTTATAAATTAATATATAGAGCCAAATTAAAATATACTTTTTAACCATGTAAAAGGTACGTTTTTCAAAATTATATACTTAAAAACGTAATGTACTTATAATTTTAATGCTTAAATATATATAATTAACAACATGTGATTGAAAATATAATTGGTCAAGTATGATTCATGATGCAAAATTGGAAATATATATTAAAAATACTTAAATCTAATTTATATATTTTCTTATTCAGTTATTTGTATGAAATTCCTTATCATCATATGTTCAAGAGATTAACCTTATTAATTTACCAATTTAGTTCGTAAATATTTAATAATATTTTAATTTGAAAATTTATTAATTATATCCGTGCAAGACACATGGACATATGCTAGTAAAGTAATAAAAATCCAATCCAACCAATCAAAAAAGTGAAACCAGAATGAAATCATATAAAGAAAGCACACAATTTGAACTGATGTACACATGCCATGCATCCTAGCGTAGTCCATAGAGTTTTCAACTTTCTCAAAAGACTTTAATAACTCTAAATTGTCCCTTTCTATTTTGAGTTTCTATAGTTTCTAGTATTAAGTACAGATTTTTTTTTAAATATATTATATTAATATAATCAAGACTATTAAATATGCAATTTCTAAAAAACATATACTTTTTTATTTTAAGAGAAGAAAAAATATATTCATTGGTGAATAATATTATATAAAATATAACAATAAATTACTGAAATATACCATCAATATAATTATTAAGTAAAGAAAAACAGTTTAATTTTTAAATTGAAAGTTGTTTTTATATAAAGTATATATTTATTAATGCGATTTATTAAACACATTATTTTGAGCGGCTGTGAAAAGATAGTTGTGAAAAGAGTGAGAATGAGATTAGGGATAGTGAGTAAGAGAAATAGTTGTTTGGATAAATTTTATATATGTGTCAATTGTAAAAACGTCACAATTTTTATGAAAACATGATTTCTCAATTAATATATTAGGGAGATACCTCTTCTCTTTCGCACTCGCCACAAAACAATGATTTTTGTCACCAATATATTTCAAATTTCATACCTACAAGCTACAACTGTACCACCTTGGTTTTTTATCATAGCCTTCTTTATCAGTTCGTGTGTAAGACGTACGAATTGACACATTCTGGATCGATTTCTTTTGTCCGAGTGAACAGTTTTGGGCAGTCACGGCATCGAGTTCTGGTGGTGGGCGTGATCTTCATCTAACAGAAGATGAATGTGCTGTTGTGGTCGAGAAAATGGTTGATGAAGGTTCTTCTAGTCAGGGGTCTCTCTCGCTTGTGGGTTCGTTGCTTACCACGAGACCTTTCAATGCTTTTGCCCTCAAAGCTACGATGAAGGGGGCGTGGAGGGTTAAAAAGGGGTTCATCTTCCGCGAAATCCGAAACAATCTCTTCATCTTCCAGTTTGCTGATCAGGGTGATAAAGAAAGGGTCTTGAAGGGTGGTCCTTGGGCATTTTATCGTTGCTTACTTGTGCTGCGTGAACCGGGGTTAGAACAACAGTCAAAGATGAAGTTTGACAAGGTTAATTTTTGGGTCCGTCTGTATGACCTTCCTGTGGCGGCTATGACGACTGATGTTGCTAGGGCCATCGGTTCATCCTTGGGTGGACTTGTCGAGGTCGACGAAACTGATAATCTGATCTGCGGTCGGTTTCTTCGTATTAAGATTTCGATCGATCTAAACAAACCGTTGCATCGTGGCGTGATCATCAAGGTGAGTGGTCGAAAAAATGTGGGTTGATCTGAAGTACGAGCGCCTTCCGAACTTTTGTTATACATGCGGTCTTCTTGGTCACGTGGATTTAGATTGTGAGAACGACGAAGCTCGTGCTCTCCATAATGAGTATGGTGATTGGCTTCGAGCCTCTCCACTTAAACTTAATCAGCGAATTGCTACAAATCGTGCTAAGGAGAAGGATTTTCTCACAGCTCTGAGCGGGGATCCTATTGGGAAGTGTTCTGTTGCAGGCAAGGAGGGGTGTACTGTGCGTAGGAGGAAGTTGTTGTTGTCCTTACTTGACGAGGTTGATCGGGTTAACAACTCGAACATCTCTGGTGACTCGACGGTGCATCATGCGGAGATGGACTTGATGTTGAAAGCGAGTGAGTTAGGTTTAAGTAGCACTGATACACCTCCCCATGTGGTCTCAAACGTGGGTTTCAACCCCAATGTGCATGGGAACATGCAAGACCCACCTATCGCGAAATGTTTTGCCAAGACAGATAAAGGCAAGGCGAATGCTACTAAGGATGGTATAGGTGAGTCTCCTCACCAGAAAGAACGTAAAAAGAGCTGGAAGAGAGCGGCTAGAAGTGGAGGGGGAGATGAGGGAGGTGGTACTGGAGGTACACTTACTGGAAAACGAAAAGAGGGAGAGGGGGCTGCTCAACTGCTCTATAATAATGACGATGGAGGTGGGCTTGATGGTACGAATGATAGGAAGAAAAGGAAGACTGAGGCTTCGGGTTTCGTTGCGATATCAGCATTGAAGGAGGATCTCCTTCTTTGCCAGAAGTGATGAATATCATAAGCTATAATTGTCGGGGATTGGGGAAGGCCTCTGCAATTTCAAGACTCAGCGAATTGGTGAGAAGGGAGTCCCCAAAGGTTCTCTTTCTTATGGAGACCAAATGTGATCGTAGGAAGATGGAGGGTATTCAACGAAAACTAGATTTTCATTCTTGTTTTACAATTGATTGTGTGGGCAAGTCTGTTGGATTGTGTCTATTTTGGGAAGAGGGTGTTGACTTGAGTATTAAGTCTTATACTACCCATCACATTGATCCTAAAGTGGCTCTTGATGCTATGAGGCCGATCTGGCTCTTTACAGGTTTATATGGATGACCGAGAAAGGAGGAGAAGGGGCATACGCTTGGTCTGCTGAAACGTTTAAATGAAGATGCTCATCAGGCATGTGTTTGCATGGGCGACTTTAATCATGTCTTCAGTATTGGTGATAAAAGTGGAGGTGTCGAGTTGGATTTCGATATGATGTTGAATTTTAGGGAGACCATGGACATTTGCGAGATTCAGGAAATCGTTTTTTCGGGCCCTCAATTTATGATACGCTCTACTTTGTAGTGCGTAACTAGGAGCTGTAACCAGAGTTTTGGGTACCATTTGTGTGTGTTTAGGACACAATGTAGGAGAATGGAGTTATGGAGAAGAAGTGTTGATTTGGTGGTTTTGAGTACTTAAATGAAGACATATTGAAGATGGAGGCAAAGCCACAAGAGAAGTCCGAAAGCGAGAAGAAGAAGACGCTACAGAAGCTTTTTTGTGGGCGCGGAAGGATGAGCCGCGATCGCGGAACGACAACAGAGGCGAAAGAGCAAGACAAGGCAATCCGCGGGCGCGGATAAAGGATCCGCGGGCGCGGAATTTCGCCAGAAGATACGAGAGCTACAAGAACTTTTCCGCGGTCGCGGCTACTGTTCACACGCGCGGAGCCGGGATTTATTTCGTCCGAGACTTGTTTTACTTTATTCCTTTTTATTTTATTCTTTTATTCCATTTTATTTCCTTTTACAAAGATTTAGTGTCTTATCTTTTTAGTACTAGGGTTTGCTAGGTTTATACCATTCATTAAGTAGCAGCCTTTTCATTATGAAAGTAATCACATTATCGTTCAGTTTTTCCCTTTGAGTTTTATGCTTTGAAGACTATGAAGAACTAAGCAACCTTTGCTTAGTCTAACGTTTAAAGCCTTCGTTTGTATTTGGTTGTGAGATTATAACTCTATTTCCTTTCCTTTGATTATATCTTTTCTCTTTGTGCTTAATCCCATTGATTCTTGCTGTTTTGACCAGTCTGATCATCTAGTTGATTTTAGTGATTATCTATTGCTAGGGTTTGGATATTTCTAGTTGAAATCCCTTATCTTGTATAGCAACCGCAATTTACAGGAACTGGTTGTGAATGTTTATTGTGAAGAGAATTGATTACATGTCGAGTACTGACTAGTTGTTAAGTATTGCATGTATCCTGGTTAATTCCTATGTTTACTGCTGCCTTTAGATTGAATCTTGATAGTTTCTTGATTGTTTATTGGTAAGTATTTTCAGGGCTAGTTGACCTGTCTATACACATAAGATCGGGACATGAATATTCATTGGTAGGAATTTGAGATAATCTAGGATTAACCAATCAAACTGAAGTGTGGATATTTGTCTGGCTAAGTTACTTCTCACCCATTGATACATCTTTTGCATTAATTTACTTTGTTACGTGACACAAACCAAAACCCCCCTTTTGTTACTATTGGCATACAACCTTTTGCATTTAGAAAGATTGCTTACCTTCCTGTGGGATCGATCCTTATTTACCCTACTACATTAGTTAGGTTTTTGAGGTTTACTTTGATAGGCACTACGACATTAGCCTCATCAAAATTGGCGACGTTGCCGGGAGGCATTGTTTCAATTTTTCTTTGTGTTTGTTTGTGTGCCAACTATTGTGTGGACCTATCTTATGGTTCACACCCGTGCTACTGACTCTCCTACTTTAGATCTTGATCCAGAAATTGAGAGGACACTGTCCAAGAATCGCATAGCAGCCCGCACATAACTCGAGATGGATGAGGAAGCACCGACTTTGAGGCAGTTGACTGCACCAAATCTAGAGCAGCAGCCGTTTACTGTGCAGTTTTCGGAGTTGGCAGATGGCGTGAATTTTGAGCTCAAATCTGGGTTGATTCACTTACTACCCCACTTCCATGGGATGAGTAGAGAAGACCCCAACAAGCATCTTTCTGAATTCCACGTTGTCTGCAGCAGCATGAAGCCCAGGAACATTACTGAGGACCAGATCAAGCTAAGGGCCTTTCCTTTCTCTCTGAAGGATTCGGCCAATGATTGGTTCTACTATTTGGCCCCAGAAAGCATAGATACATGGGCAAAGATGAAGAAAGCCTTCTTGGAGAAGTACTTCCCTGCAACGAAGCTCAATAGCCTGAAGAGGAACATGAGCAATATTGAACAGCATGATACTGAGACGTTGTATGAGTACTACGAGAGGTTCAAGAGATTGATTTCAAGTTGTCCATACCACGGTTATTCTGACCAAGACCTCGGGCTATATGTGTATGGTGGACTTCTTGATGATGAGCAAAGAATGGTGAACGCAGCCTGTGGTGGAAATATTCTGAACAAGACGCCGACTGTAACATTTGAGATATTCTTTGAGATATTTGAGGGCTCAAGACAGTTTAGCAAGAGAGCGAGCGCTCAAGCAGTTAAGGCTGTAGATTCTCAGCCATCATCCTCACTACTTTCTGAGATGGATGAGATGAAGGAGATGATGAGGAGGTTTATGATGAAGGACAACCAGCAACAAGTCAAGTCTTGTGGAATCTGCTATGACACGATGCACCCTACTGATGCGTGTCCCACGCTGCAGGAGCCCACTGCTGAAGTAAATGCTATTGGAGGTTTCGGCCCTCCAAGGCCGAGATATGACCCGTACTCCAGCACCTATAATCCAGGTGGAGAGATCACTCCAATTTGAGGTACTGGAACCCTCCACAGGGCCGGGATGATCAAGAGTTCCACCAGAGGCCACCACAGTTCTTACAGCAGCAACAACAACAGTTTCAGCGGCCTGGAGGTCAACAACAACAATTTAGAGCTCCATATGACCCTAGACCTCAAGGCCAAAGTGCAAGTTCGTCTATGTCCAGTGATGACATGATTAAGTCTCTCGCTCAGAGTGTATTGACATTGGCAACCACTATGGTCCAACAAAATCAAGAGATGAAGTCTAGTATTCAGAACTTGGAGAAGCAAGTGGGGCAAATTTATTTGGTAGTGAGCAAACTGGAGGCCCGGGATTCGGGGAAACTACCATCTCAAATGGTAGCAAACCCGAGGGAGAATGTATGTGCGATGACGCTGAGGAGTGGAACACAGATGAAAGAAGTGACGGAAGCTACAGTGGAGAATCCGCGACCGCGAAACATAACCCACGACCACGGATTGCTCACTGACGAGGAGGTTATTGGGCAACAGAACGAATTCCGCGACCGCAGAATGCACAGCCGCGACCGCGGAAACACACCTGAAGGCGGTGATTTTTTCGAAGATTTTCTGTGACCGCGGCCAGAAATCTGCGACCGCGGAATTGTTCCTGGAAGAGAAAGACATTCTGACGAAATTCCGCGACCGCAAAATGACATCCGCGACCGCGGAAAAGTTGTTGGCGCCCCCATTACCTCAGATGTTGAACCGCGACCGCGGGTCCCGATCCGCGACCGTGGTTTCTCTGATGATGCCCACGACAATTACGTTCGTCCATATTTCGCTCCGCTCTGTTCGCTGAAGCCACCCGCTCCATTCCCTGAGGCATTAAGGGATATCAGAAGGCCGGAGAACGACAAGGAGATCTTTGAGACCTTCAGCAATTGCGAGGTAAACATTCCTTTGATCACGCTAGTTAAGAGCATTCCTCATTATGCAAAATTTTTGAAGGAATTATGCAAGATTAAGAGGAAGAAAACAGTGAAAGCGAAGAAGAAGGTCCAGGTGAGTGAGAATGTCTCTGCTATGCTGCAAAAGCGGTTGCCCAAGAAATGCAGTGACCCAGGCATGTTCAGTATTCCCTGCAAGATAGGTGACACCACGTTCGATAAAGTCATGCTGGATTTGGGTGCATCTATAAATGTACTACCTCTCTCACTGTACGAATCTTTAGAGCTTGGGCCATTACAGAAGACAAGGACAGTGATTCAATTGGCGGATATGTCCTATGTGTATCCCAAAGGAGTCGTGCAGGATGTTCTGGTAGAGGTCGATAAGCTAATTTTCCCTGCAGATTTCTTTGTGATGGATACGGGGCAAGACAAGCATGCAACCCCTGTAATGTTAGGTAGGACGTTCATGAAAACGACAAATACAAAGATTGATGTGAGTAGTGGTTCGCTCACCATGGAGTTTAATGGGGTGAGGGTCGAGCACAACATTGATGATGCAAAGAGACACCCTCCTGATTGTGACCCCAAGTGTTCGGTTGATGTGAGCAAACCAAGGTGATATGAAGGGAATTATGTCGAGCCGCGACAATAACCAAGGCGCTGCTCGGGAGGCAACCCGAGGTATGAAATTATTTTCGTGTCTTTTCATTTCAAGTTTTTATTTGTGTTGTTTCGTGTTTAGACTAACCTGTATGTAGGAGACTCAAAGCCAAATATTCGAAGACGGTGTTCAACTCGCACCAGACACGAAACCGCGACCGCAAAAATATTTCTGTGACCGCGGTTTTTCCACTGTAAGTCTCCCTATCTGGAAAAAATAAATCGAAAATTTCTCCGCGACCGCGGCCTTAAAACCGCGATCGCGGCCCAGTTGTCCGAGTTTTACTTTGAGAGATGGTGCGCATCATGCTGCCAAGGAGGAGACAATATCCCGACATTTTTATTTGGCACCGATGATGGCCCGACATTCGACAGCTGACGAGGAGGTGCTCCAGAGCCAACTGTAGATACGATAATTGATATGGAGCGATGGAGCCCGCTACACGATTACACTTGGGCTCCAATTTTGAGTTCGTTGTAGGCTCGTGCAACCCCGTTTGCTTTGATGTGCCACTTCCCTTACAGTGGATCTATTTGGTTGCACGTGGAGTTTGTTTAAGTAGGACCGCCGCAACACCAGTGACATGTGGTTTCAATGCTTTACCTCCAGCCCCAACATCCACATCGAGGCCACCTCGGCGACGTTCGTGAGTACTTTTCTTCCTTTCCATGTGCTTCATCTTTTTGTCTTTCATTACATTGAGGACAATGCAATATTTAAGCATGGGGGAGTGATCTATACTTGCTAGTCGTCTGAGAAAGAAAAAATATATAAAAGAAAAAGTCAAAAATATGAAAAAAAAAAGACAAAAGAAGAAAATCCTAGGCTAAGTCGAAAACCTGAAAGGGCGGCTTAGGCAATAAGCAGATGGCTTGGACCAACATTAGGCTAGAGTAATAAGAGGTCAAGAGTGATATGATTTTTGTGAGCCCATCTATTGAAAAATGAAAATGAGTGGCTTGGTGAAAACCCGAAAGGGCGCCTTGGCAAAATTAGTGAAAAGAAGAAGAGTGATTATTAGGATTCCTCATTTTTCCTGGCATGGTGACATAAGTGTTGGAGATATAAGGAAGATTCGGGTAGGTCACTCAGGGAGGTATAAGAAGATAGATGGAGGCTAGGATTAGATGGTTACTTTCACTCTATGGTGTTCGGGTTAAGCTTGGGGGAAGTACTCTACTTTCCTTTAAGCTTATGTGTTGTGTTGATGTGTTGGTGCTTTGGAGATTCATGATTAGGTGCAGTTCTTAGTAGAGATAGTTTTGATGTGCTTCCTGAGACCTTGGGTATTTCATTGGAGGAGTAGGTTTCTATTAGCTTACTCGAGGACGACCAAGGTTTAAGCATGGGAGGATTTGATACGCTCTACTTTGTAGTACGTAACTAGGAGTTGTTACCAGAGTTTTGGGTACCATTTGTGTGTGTTTAGGACACAATGTAGGAGAATGGAGTTATGGAGAAGAAGTGTTGATTTGGTGGTTTTGAGTACTTAAATGAAGACATATTGAAAATGGAGGTGGAGCCACAAAAGAAGTCTGAAAGCGAGAAGAAGAAGACGCTACAGAAGCTTTTCTGCGGGCGCGGAAGGACGAGCCACGATCGCGGAACGACAACAGAGGCGAAGGAGAAAGACAAGGCAATCCGTGGGCGCGGAAGAAGGATTCGCGGGTGCGGAATTTCGCCAGAAGATACGAGAGGTACAGGAACTTTTCTGCGGTCACAGATTTATATCCGCGGTCACGGCTACTGTTCACATGCGCGGAGCCGAGATTTATTTCGTCCGAGACTTGTTTTACTTTATTCCTTTTATTTTATTTCTTTTATTCCGTTTTATTTCCTTTTAGAAAGATTTAGTTTCTTATCTTTTTAGTACTAGGGTTTGCTAGGTTTATACCATTCATTAAGTAGCAGCCTTTTCATTATGGAAGTAATCACATTATCGTTCAATTTTTCCCTTTGAGTGTTATGCTTTGAAGACTATGAAGAACTAAGCAACATTTGCTTAGTCCGATGTTTGAAGCATTCGTTTGTATTTGGTTGTGAGATTATAACTCTATTTCCTTTCCTTTGATTATATCTTTTTTCTTTGTGCTTAATCCCATTGATTCTTGCTGTTTTGACTAGTCTGATCATCTAGTTGATTTTAGTGCTTATCTATTGCTAGGGTTTGGATATTTCTAGTTGAAATCCCTTATCTTGTGTAGCAACCGCAATTTACAGGAACTGGTTGTGAATGTTTATTGTGAAGAGAATTGATTACATGTCGAGTACTGACTAGTTATTAAGTATTGCATGTATCCTGGTTAATTTCTATGCTTACTGCTGCCTTTAGATTGAATCTTGATAGTTTCTTGATTGTTTGTTGATAAGTATTTTCAGGGCTAGTTGACCTGTCTAGATACATAAGATCGGGACAGGAATATTCATTGGTAGGAATTTGAGATAATCTAGGATCAACCAATCAAACTGAAGTGTAGATATTTGTCTGGCTAAGTTACTTCTCACCCATTGATACATCTTTTGCATTAATTTACTTTGTTACGTGACACAAACCAAAACCCCCCTTTTGTTACTATTGGCATACAACCTTTTACACTTAGGAAGATTGCTTATCTCCCTGTGGAATCGATCCTTATTTACCCTACTACATTAGTTAGGTTTTTGAGGTTTACTTTGATAGGCACTACGACATTAGCCTCATCAGTTTACGTGGGACAATGGTAGAGAAGGCGAGGACTTCATCCAAGAGAGGTTGGATATGGGGTTTGCTAATGAATGTTGGATCGAATCTTTCCCGGAAGCTCAGATTGTTCATTTGACTCGGTGTGGGTCGGACCATGTTCCGATCCAACTTGTTCTTAACCCGGCTGATTTAGATCAACATTCCTCAAAAGGGGTTCGGCCTTTTCGCTTCGAGTCGATGTGGCTCGATGATGAGCAATGTGAGGATGTGGTGGGCAATGCTTGGCTGAATCCTGGGAGCTCTATGGTTGATCAGGGTATTCTTGGGAAGATTGTGAGATGCAAGGGGGACTTAGAAGCATGTGAGTATGCTAGTTTCAGAATTGTGATTAGGGAATTACGCTTGGTGAGGGAAGAGCTTCGTGAACTTGGGAAGGGCGGGATGAATGGAGAGCTTGTAAGGAAAAGGAGGTTGTTAGAAAGGCGAGAGAGGGAGTTGATGCGGAGGGAGAAAGCCATGTGGCTTCAACGAGCTCGTGTTAATGAGTTTCGGTGGGGTGATCAGAACTCGAAATTCTTCCACTTGAAAGCTTTAGGGCGGAAGAAAAGGAATAAATTTCGGAAGTTGGTTGATGATTGTGGAATGGAGTAGAGGTCGTTTGATGGGAAGACCAAGGTGGCCATTGACTACTTTCAAAATCTGTTCGCCTCGAACATTAGAGCTTCTCCAGAGTCGGGCTCCCAAGGATTTATTCTGCTTCTGTCGGATGAGGACAATGTCGATCTTCTTCTCTCATTCTCAGTGGAAGAGGTCAAATACGCTCTCTTCTCTATGCACCCTACAAAATCAACTGGCTTTGATGGTATGTCTGCTCTTTTCTATCAAAGGTACTGACATATCGTTGGGGATGATGTTACACACTCTGTTTTGTCTATTCTTAATGGGGCTGATTTTCCCTCTACATTGAATCATACGTTTATCACTTTGATCCTAAAGGTTAATGAGCCATGCAGGATGAAGGATCTGAGGCATATTAGCTTATGTAATGTTCTTTATAAGATTATTTCAAAAGTCCTAACCAACAGGTTGAAGTAGTGTCTTCATAAGCTGGTTTTTCAAAGTCAAAGTGCTTTTGTTCCTGGAAGATTGATTACTGACAATGTGTTGGTTGTCTTTGAGATCTTCCATCATATGAAGCATTTGCGGGGTGGCAAAAATGGGTATTTAGCACTGAAATTGGATATGGCGAAAGCCTATGATCGGGTTGAATGGAGCTTTCTGGAGCACTGTATGAGAAAGTTGGGTTTTGCTTCATAATGGATTTCTTTGGTGATGAAGTGTGTGACGACTGTATCTTTTTCGATATTGATGGATGGATGCCCTACTCGGTCTTTCACGCCTTCTTTGGGACTCAGACAGGGGGATTTGCTCTCTTCTTTCTTGTTTCTCTTATGTGATGAAGGCCTTTCGAGTATGTTACGGTTCAGTGAGGCACATCACAGATTGCAGGGGATTCGCATTGCACGGGGTGCACCTTCGATTTCGCACTTATTCTTTGTTGATGATAGTATTCTTTTTGTGAGAGCTACTTGTCAACAGAGCTCAGAACTGGTCAATATTCTCCATGCCTATGGAGCAGCGTCGGGTCAACAAGTTAATTTCTCTAAATCAGAATTATCCTTCAGCAAGAATATGGGTGATGAAAGGCGGGCTGCTGTGCAACAGATTCTGAATGTCCGTGAGGTTGATAAACACGAGAAATACCTTGGCTTGCCAACGATGGTGGGTCGATCAAAGAAAGTGATTTTGGCCAAGTCAAGGATCGTATTTTGCATAAGCTTAGTGGATGGAAAGCGAAGACTCTTTCTAGGGCGGGTAAGGAGGTTCTCATCAAAGCGATGGCGCATGCTATTTGATACGCCGTATTCTGTATGGCGTAGTTAGGGATTATTAGCAGATTTATAGGAGACTTTGGCGGGGTTTTGGAGCTAAGTTGATGGTTGTGGTGCGGAGCTACATTGTGGATGATTTGGAAGCACTTACGCGTTGAAGACGAAGCTCGAAGCTATGTAGGAGAGCTGGTGATCAGAAGACAAAAGCTTCTGGAGTGAAGACCGCGAGGTGGGGCGATGTACCGCGATCGCCGTTATTCTCCAGTCCAACAGAAGCTGCTGGAGCACAAACCGCAATCCTCCGCGATCGCGGTTGGTCGCGATTTTGCCGCGCGACTGAACAACTCCCGATTTTCCTTTCTGCTTGGCCGTTTCGTTTTGCTGAGTTAATTGGTAATTAAATGGGCTCGGATTAGGTTTAGAAAGAACCACGTCCAGACTGAGCAGCCATTCGATCTTCCTTTGTTTTATTTTCTCAAGAACATAATTAGTTTTCCTTTGCTTTTTTTTTGGATTTGGAATTGTGTGAAGAACATGAATCAGAACTAATTTCCTGTTTTACCTAGCGTGGAAGCACAAGGTTGACTTGGTTGTAAGGTTTATTTCTCTTGTTCATCCCTTTGGATTTGGTATTGATTTCCTTGAGCATATTTCTATTACTATCTATTTTGCTAGATTGATCACCTAGTCTAAATCTATAGTAATTTAGGTGCTAGATTTGGGATAGACGGTGGAATCCCTAATCATAGGTAGCAACCACAATTGCATGAAATTGGTAAATTGAGTTCAATTGTGAAAAGGAAATTGATTTGCATGACATACTTGCGGTGTTGAGTCTTGTTTACAATCCATTAATCTTATACTCTATGCTATTGATTGAACCAACTTAGGAGGTCTTCTAGGTTATCAATTAGTAAGTGTTAGCAAGACCGGTTGGCTTGCTAATATAAACAAGATCAGAATTGGAACAAATCCATAGGATAAATATGAACATGAGAAGAATCTATGATCAGCTTGGTTAACCTTTGTGTGGAAACTTGCTAGGTGAAGCTCCCTTTCTTCATATTTGCTTAAACTTGATTCGGTGTTGTTTTATTTGAGTAGTTTTAGTAGAAAACCAAATCCCCCCCCCCCCCCAATTGTCCTTTTAAGTTGATAAATTAGTAATTGCATTGAAATTGACGTGTTAACTCCCTTGGGTTCGACTCCTTACTTGCATGCTATACTCTAGTTGTAATTTAGGATTACTTTGATAGCGCGCACGACTGAAAAACGCTATCAAATTTGGCGCCGTTGCCGGGGAGTTAATAATTGTTTTTTCTCTTTGTAATTGTTTATTTATCAACTCTTGGTGTGAACCTTTTGTATGGTTCACACCCGTGCTACTGATTCTCCCATTCTTGATTGTGATCCAGAAATTGAGCGGACATTTTTAAGGAACCGAAGAGCAACCCGTGAACTTCTGAACCAAACGGAGATGGCTGATAGGACATTGAGACAGATAACCGCCCCGAACTTGGAGCAACAACCTTTGGCTATAAACATTCCTGAGTTAGCTGAATGAGTGAATTTTGAGCTGAAAGCAGGATTGATCCATGAGTTACCTCATTTCCATGGACTTGATGGAGAAGACCCGAACAAGCACTTAGCACAATTTCATGCGGTATGTTCTAGCATGAAGTCAAGAGGTGTCATTGCTGACACCATCATGTTGAGAGCATTTGGATTCACTTTGAAGGATTCTGCAAACGATTGGCTCTACTACCTTGCCCCGGGAAGTATCACGACATGGGCCGAAATGAAGAAAGCTTTTCTTGAGAAATACTTCCCGGCCACAAAGCTGAATAGTTTAAAGAGAGCCATTGCTACTATTGAACAACAAGGAGGTGAAAGCTTATATGAGTACTACGAGAGATTCAAGCGGTTATGTGCAAGTTGCCCATATCATGGGTACAGTGATCAGGATCTCATCCTCTACTTGTTCAATGGTCTCTCGGATGAGGAGCGTAGAATGGTGAATGCCGCTTGTGGAGGTAATATTCTGAACAAAACTCCTCCCCAAGCTTTTGAGATGTTTCAAGAGCTATCTGAAGGCTCAAGGCAATTTAGCAAGAGAGAGAGTCTCAAGGCTGTGGGTTCCTCGTCCAAGATTGAATCCGATGTGAATGAGCTGAAGGAAATGATGAAGTGCTTTATGCTGAATGGCACTCCATCTCAAGCCAGACCATGTGGAATTTGTAATGAAGTGGGACATCCAAATGATCTATGCCCAACACTTCAGGAGTCAAATGCTGAGGTGAACGCTGTAGGAGGATGGCAACCAAGACCAAAGTATGATCCATTCTCTAACACCTACAACCCAGGATATAGAGATCATCCAAATCTCAGGTGGAGTAACCAGCAAAATGTTCAGAATCATCACCTCTTGCAACCACAACAACAACCGAGGCCACAATACAACCCTAGACAAACCATGTCAGCTGAAGACATGATCAAGTCATTGGCTCAGTCGGTTATGCAGAAGGATGCTGAAACAAAGTCATCCATCCAGAATCTTGAGAAGCAAGTGGCACAAATTGCTCAAGCTGTGAGTAATCTAGAGGCCCGTGATTCGGGAAAATTACCGTCAGAAATGGTGGTCAACCCGAGGGAGAATGTGAGTGCAGTTACCTTGAGGAGTGGAAAGCAGCTGAACATAAGCCCTATTGCTGAACAGGGTGAATTGCAAGACAGTTCTGCAGAGTGTGAAAACAGAAAACCGCGATCCACCGCGCCCTACCGCGATCGCTGTTTTGACGATGAAGATCCACTGGATTCTGCAGAAGATTCAGCTTCAGAACCGCGATCGCCGTCACCCGCCCTCACTCGCGGTTTGGACCAAGATCCTTCTAATGATTATGTTCGTCCGAGCTTTCCACCTCTATGCTCTCAGAAGTCGGTCCCGCCTTTCCCTGAGGCGTTGAAGGAGACTAGAAGACCGGAGAATGACAAGGAGATATTCGAGACCTTCAGTAAGTGTGAGGTAAACATTCCTTTGCTTAAACTGGTTAAGAGTATTCCTAGGTTTGCTAAGTTCTTGAAAGAAATCTGCACTATTAAAAGGAATCAAAAATTGAAAGGGAAACAAAAGGTCAAAGTTAGTGAGCATGTGTCTGCGGTGTTTCAAAGGCGAATGCCTAAAAAGTGTGGTGATCCAGGCATGTTTAGCATTACATGTGTGATAGGTGATACAAAAATTGAAAGATGTATGCTTGATCTTGGTGCATCTATCAATGTTTTGCCTTTCTCCTTGTATGAATCCCTAGGATTAGGACCTTTGCATGAGACCGAAATTGTTGTTCAACTTGCTGATAGGTCCACTGTGTATCCGAAGGGAGTAGTTGAAGATGTTCTTGTCATGGTAGGTGATTTGATATTTCCTACTGATTTTTTTGTGTTGGATATGGAACATGACAAGTATGCGGCACCTATACTGTTAGGTAGGCCTTTCATGAAAACAGCACAAACAAAAATTGATGTGAATAGTGGAACACTTACAATGGAATTTGATGGGGAGAAAGTGCAATACAACATTTATGATGCTATGAAACATCCCACTGATGATCATTCCTTGTGTTCTATTGATGTGATTGAGCCTTTAGTTCAAGATGTGTTTGACATTACTTGCTGTGATGAGTTGCGATCTATTATAGAGAATGATGTAGTGGATCCACATGCAGAATTGTCTTTGTCCACTAACATGCAGGTAGTCTTGGCTCATTTGAATGTTGAAGGTAAGCATTCTCATACTCATTTGGGCAGTGGCCCCATGGAACTAATTGTGCCGAGCAAGAAGCTCCTACCTTCTATTGTGCAGGCACCGGAAGTTGAATTGAAGCAGCTGCCCAAGCATCTTAAGTACATATTTCTTGGGAAAGAGGACTCGTTGCCGGTCATCATCTCTAATAGTCTTTCCAAAGAACAAGAGGAGAAGTTGGTAGCGGTGTTTAAGGAGAATAAGATAGCTTTGGGATGGACGATTGCAGATATCAAAGGGATAAGTCCCTCAACTTGTATGCACAGAATTCTACTAGAAGGAGATCCCAAGCCAATCAGGCAGCCTCAGAGATGACTTAACCCACCAATGACTGAGGTGGTGAAGAAGGAGGTGTTGAAGCTCCTACAAGCTGGTATGATTTTCCCCATTTCTGATAGCAAGTGGGTGAGTCCTACACAAGTTATGCCCAAGAAGGGAGGTATTTCGCTTGTGGAGAATCAACAAGGAGAGTTGGTCCCCACCCGATTACAAACAGGATGGCGAGTATGTATAGATTACCGTAAGCTGAACGCGGTAACAAGAAAGGATCACTTCCCCTTGCCCTTTATTGACCAGATGCTTGAGCGACTTGCCGGACGCTCTTTCTATTGTTTTCTTGATGGGTACTCAGGGTATTTTCAGATTGCTATAGCACCGGAGGACCAAGAAAAGACGATGTTCACATGCCCTTTTGGTACCTTTGCATATCGAAGGATGCCATTTGGGTTGTGTAACGCCCCCGGGACATTTCAGCGGTGCATGATGAGTATTTTCTCTGAGTATGTGGAAAACTTCATTGAGGTGTCTATGGATGATTTCACTGTGCATGGTGACAGCTTTGATGCGTGCTTGAATCATTTGTCTCTAGTGCTCAAAAGGTGCATTGAAACCAACTTGGTTCTTAACTCAGAAAAGTGCCAATTCATGGTTGAACAGGGAATTGTGCTAGGACATATTGTGTCGGCTAAAGGTATTGAGGTAGATAAGGCCAAAATTGATGTGATTGAGACATTGCCTTATCCTACTAACGTGAGGGAAGTGCGCTCCTTTTTAGGCCATACGGGTTTTTATCGCAGGTTTATTAAGGACTTTTCAAAGATTTCATCTCCCTTGTGTGAGTTGCTGAAGAAGGAGGTTGATTTCATGATGAGCGATGCTTGCAAAGCGGCCTTTGATGAGTTGAAAGCACGTCTTACTAGCGCCCCTATCATTCAGGCACCGGATTGGTCTCGCCCTTTTGAGATCATGTGTGATGCAAGTGATTTTGTTGTAGGTGCAGTTCTTGGACAGAAGGAAGCAAGGGCGTCCCATGTGATTCATTATGCTTCCATGACTTTGAACGGAGCACAAAGGAACTACACTACTACTGAAAAGGAGATGCTAGCAATTGTGTTTGCCTTGGAAAAGTTTAGGCAATACCTTCTTGGGACCAAAGTGATCGTCTACACCGACCACGCAGCGCTTCGCTACTTGTTGACAAAGAAGGATGCCAAGCCAAGGCTGATTCGGTGGATCTTGTTGTTGAGTGAGTTTGACATTGAGATTAGAGATAAAAAGGGAGCCGAAAATTTGGTGGCTGACCACTTGAGCAGATTGATAGGAGGAGATGACAAGCCTGAGATGCAAATACAGATTCAGGGAAATTTCCCTGACGACACTCTATTTGGAGTTACTGCAGCAGCCAAACCGCGACCACCCACGATCGCCGTTGCCTGCGGTTATCCTCCAGAAATCCAGACAGATTCCATCTCTACGACAGAAACAAAAACGCGATCGCTGTGGCCCGCTGTCCCTCGCGGTTTCCAGACCAATAGGAATTCAGATGTTGCTCAAGAGGAGATGCTTCTTGCGCTTAAAGCCTTCAAGCCATGGTATGCTCATTTGGTGAACTTTCTCGTCACGGGAGAGTTTCCACCTAACTATTCCAAGGCCCAAAGGGACAAGTTGCGAAGTGATGCTAGATTCTATGTGTGGGATGACCCTTATCTTTGGAGGCACTGTAACGATCAAGTCATACGACGTTGTCTCCCCGATAATGAGGTACACTCGGTCTTAACTTTTTGTCATTCCTATGCATGTGGGGGACATTTCGGGGCTAACAAAACAGCTAGGAAAGTGCTAGAGGCAGGTTTTTATTGGCCGCACATCTTCCGGGATGCATATGCCTTTTGTAAGACCTGTGATAGATGCCAGCGACTTGGGAATGTGTCCCGGAGGAATGAGATGCCACAAGCACCGATCATCTTTTGTGAGATTTTCGATGTTTGGGGTATCGACTTCATGGGACCGTTTCCTAGTTCATACGGGAACCTATACATTTTGCTTGCGGTGGACTACGTTTCCAAATGGGTGGAAGCGAAGGCCACCAAAACTGATGATTCACGAGTTGTAGCAGGTTTCTTGAAGGCAAACATTTTTGCTCGTTTTGGTATCCCGAAGGCCATAATAAGTGATAGGGGCACTCACTTTTGTAACAAGACCGTGAGTGCTCTGTTGAGGAAATACCATGTCACCCAGAGAATCTCTACAGCCTATCACCCGCAGACAAATGGACAAGCTGAAGTGTCCAATAGAGAGATCAAGACAATCTTGGAGAAAACTGTCGGGCCTAGTCGAAAAGATTGGAGTTTGAGATTAGACGATGCCTTGTGTGCTTATCGAACAGCCTACAAAACTCCCATTGGGATGTCTCCGTATAGATTGGTCTTTGGGAAAGGTTGTCACCTTCCAGTGGAGCTTGAGCACAAGGCCTTTTGGGCCGTGAAAAGGTGCAATATGCAGGTTGATGAAGTTGGAGAATTTCGGAAGTTACAGCTGCATGAGTTGGAAGAGCTGCGTCTTGAGGCTTATGACAACGCCGTCATCTATAAGGAGAAGACTAAGGCATGGCATGACAAGAATATTCTTAGGAAGAACTTCAAAGTCGGAGATAAAGTTCTTTTATTTCAGTCACGTTTGAAGCTCTTTCCAGGAAAGCTCCGGTCTAGATGGACGGGACCATATGTCGTTGCCCAAGTTTTCCCTCACGGAGCGGTGGATTTATTTGATGGGGAGACGCACAAGGTTTTCAAGGTGAATGGACAACGTCTGAAGCCGTATCATGAGGGCTTCGACAATGGAATTCTTGAGGAGGCACGTTTGGAGGTGCCCAATACCGAGGTTTGAGTTGAGCAGCATTGAGTCGAGCCACGACGTTAAAAAAGGCGCTTCTCGGGAGGCAACCCGAGGTTTGTGATGCTTTAATTCTTGTTATATTTTTGTTCATTTTAACTGCCATTTTTAGTGTGTTTGTGGTTAGGGAAGGATGCCCGAAGCACAGGTTCAGCTGCATTCTGCAGCCAAAACCGCGACCTCTCGCGATCGCGGCTGCTCGCGGTTTTCCCCACTGTAAGTTCCTTCTTTTACCAAAAAAAAAAAAAAAAAGAGCGAGGAATCCGAGATCCTATGTCAGTAGTTTTCCAGAATAAGAGCATGTGATTGTAGGTTGGAAACTGCGATCACAGGTATGTGCTCAGAAACCTTTCGGAAGTTGGCGATTTGCTGTATTCGTCATTCACTATCTTCTTTTGTGGATCTAAAATTGTTTTGGGATTCTTCTATGTTACCCTTTATCTTGGATGAGCGGTGCATTGTTGGATCATCATTGTTGCTCATCCCACTTCTACCACACCTTGTGTTTCATTGGAGGGAGACCATCCGGTCTTGTATGTGAGTCTTCTGTTTTCTCTTTCCCCGTGATTCTACTTTGTCTTTCATTCCATTGAGGACAATGCAACGTTTAAGTATGGGGGAGAGAATGTATTCACATGTTGTATGGTGTTGGTTATTTACGCACAAAAAAAAAAGCCAGAAAAAATGAAAAAGGCATATGAAAATCCTTGGATATACGGAAAACCCGAAAGGGCCGCATAGGCAAAAAGAAGGTGACTCGCTCAACACTAGGTTGAGGCAAGAATGAGTCTTGGAGTGATGCGAGATTGGTGAGCCCATCTTAAGAAAAATGATGAGTGGTTAGGTGAAAACCCAAGAGGGCGCCTAAGCAAAATGAGTGTGAGTGATCTAGGATTTTCTTGCTTGGCGTGGCGACATAAGGGGCGAAGTATAGGAGGATTCGGGTAAGCTACCACTTGGAGGGATAAGGTGTAGTTGGGTTCTTTTTGATTGTCTTTCGCATTGCTCTATTTAGTTGTTGTTTTGGTTGGGATGTTTATTGTTGAGTTGTTGTAATCTCTAGCAAGGTTCGTCATATTTCCTGAGACCTGGAATGCATATTTTGGTGAGGGTAGCTTCTCTTTAGTTACTCGAGACGAGTAAGGTCTAAGTATGGGGGAGTTTGATACGCCGTATTCTGTATGGCGTAGTTAGGGATTATTAGCAGATTTATAGGAGACTTTGGCGGGGTTTTGGAGCTAAGTTGATGGTTGTGGTGCGGAGCTACATTGTGGATGATTTAGAAGCACTTACGCGTTGAAGACGAAGCTCGAAGCTATGTAGGAGAGCTGGTGATCAGAAGACAAAAGCTTCTGGAGTGAAGACCGCGAGGTGGGGCGATGTACCGCAATCGCCGTTATTCTCCAGTCCAACAGAAGCTGCTGGAGCACAAACCGCAATCCCCCGCGATCGCGGTTGGTCGCGGTTTTGCCACGCGACTGAACAGCTCCCGATTTTCCTTTCTGTTTGGCGGTTTCGTTTTGCTGAGTTAATTGGTAATTAAATGGGCTCGGATTAGGTTTAGAAAGAACCACGTCCAGACTGAGCAGCCATTCGATCTTCCTTTGTTTTTTTTTCTCAAGAACATAATTAGTTTTCCTTTGCTTTTTTTTTGGATTTGGAATTGTGTGAAGAACATGAATCAGAACTAATTTCCTGTTTTACCTAGCGTGGAAGCACAAGGTTGACTTGGTTGTAAGGTTTATTTCTCTTGTTCATCCCTTTGGATTTGGTATTGATTTCCTTGAGCATATTTCTATTATTATCTATTTTGCTAGATTGATCACCTAGTCTAAATCTATAGTAATTTAGGTGCTAGATTTGGGATAGATGGTGGAATCCCTAATCATAGGTAGCAACCACAATTGCATGAAATTGGTAAATTGAGTTCAATTGTGAAAAGGAAATTGATTTGCATGACATACTTGCGGTGTTGAGTCTTGTTTGCAATCCATTAATCTTATACTCTATGCTATTGATTGAACCAACTTAGGAGGTCTTCTAGGTTATCAATTAGTAAGTGTTAGCAAGACCGGTTGGCTTGCTAATATAAACAAGATCAGAATTGGAACAAATCCATAGGATAAATATGAACATGAGAAGAATCTATGATCAACTTGGTTAACCTTTGTGTGGAAACTTTCTAGGTGAAGCTCCCTTTCTTCATATTTGCTTAAACTTGATTCGGTGTTGTTTTATTTGAGTAGTTTTAGTAGAAAACCAAATCCCCCCCCCCCCCCCCCCCCGAATTGTCCTTTTAAGTTGATAAATTAGTAATTGCATTGAAATTGACGTGTTAACTCCCTTGGGTTCGACTCCTTACTTGCATGCTATACTCTAGTTGTAATTTAGGATTACTTTGATAATGCGCACGACTGAAAAACGCTATCACTATTCCTACATACACAATGTCCTACTTCCGAATTCCTATTGGGGTGTGCAAGGAGATTGAACAAATTATGTGCAAGTTTTGGTGGGGGAGCGATAATGGTTCAACTAAGATTCATTGGCTCAAGTGGAAACGAATGTGTCTCCCAAAAGCTAAAGGCGGGTTGGGGTTTGGTGATATGGAGAACATCAATCAAGCTTTACTCGCTAGACAAGGTTGGAGGATTTTACAGGATCCGGACTCGCTGATTGCCCGGTTGTTGAAAGCTAAATACCATTCTGACTTTTTGAATGCCTCGCTAGGCCCGAAGCTGAGTTACACTTGGCGTAGCACCCTTCACGGTAGGGATGCTCTTGATCTCGGCCTTCTCTGGAGTGTTGGGAATGGTAATTCGATCAGGATTTGGGAGGACAAATGGATCCCGCGACCTCATGGTTTCAAAGCTATCCCTGTTAACAAGTTGCATTATCCAGAGCTTCGTGTGATTGATCTTATTGATTGGTCGTCTGCTCTTTGGCGGGTCGATTTGATCCGTGAGATCTTTCTACCTTGTGATGCCGAGCTGACTTTACAAATTCCGCTTAGGAGTCCCTCCACGGGTGATGAGCTGATGTGGTTCCACACAAAGGATGTTTTTTTCATTGTCAGGTCGGCTTATCACTTACTTCTTCAGAGACAACTTGAGCAACGAGGGTCTGCTGCCACATCAAGCTCTACTGCTTCGGCTGGCTTTTGGAACCGGCTTTGGAAGATTAAAACTCTTCCGAAGGTTTGTTCTTTTATGTGGCGGGCATGTCGCGAGATTCTGCCTACCAAACGCAACCTTCTGAAGCGGATGGTGGTCCCGCATGAGCTGTTCGAGGATTGTGGGCGGGCTGAGGATGGCATTCATGCTTTGTTCCATTGCATTGAAGCTCAGAAATTCTGGAGTTTTGTCCCGGATTTTCAACGTTGGGGCGGTGATCTTCATCTGTCATGGAGTTTTGCAGTCATGTTTTTGCTAATTTTGAAATGCAACATCAGGAGCTTTGGTGTGTCATTATATGGAAGGTTTGGTGTGCTAGGAACAAGAGACTTTTTTAGGGCCATTTGACTGATCCTTCGACAATGGTTCGAGAATGCGAGGCGATTCAATCTAAGTTCTTACACTGTCGGATTCAAGTTCAGCTGGGTGTCCCAAGTTGCAACTCACCCGCTGTTTGGAGGAGGCCACCACCGGGTTTCGTCAAGCTTAAATGTGATGTTGCAGTTTCGCCGAAGATGGGTGCCAACATTGGAGTAATTGCTCGCAACTCTGAGGGGTCTGTGGTCTTCTTTGGTGCTCGCAAGTCCAGCTCTGGAGATGCCGAAACTGCTGAAGCGGATGCCATTATTTGGGCGCTTCAGCTGTGCGTGGATCGCCCCTGCTCTGAGGTCATCGTGGAATCGGATTGTCTCATGCTTATTTCCAAACCGCATAATCGAACCCCATGGAAGGGCTCGTATGGTATTGTTCTGCAGCATATTGCAGTGCTGGGGCAGACGCTTCACCTTTGTCAATGGAGTCATGTACGGCGACTTGGTAACCGGGCTGCTCATTTTCTGGCTGGTTTATGTCCCTTTAATTTGCTTCTATGGTTTTTCATTTATGTCTGAACTGAATGTTATTGTTTTAGTTGATCGATCTTAATATAGTGAAGTGATTTCAGCTCAAAAAAAAAAGATCACGAGATCATCTCTAACCTTTCTTAAATCCATCCCGCAAACTTTTCACACATGGCCAAATTATCTCTTCATATCTAATATGATAAGAGATTCAAGCCTATCATATGCTTTCTTTCCACGTCTCATATATATCATTCTGTGGGCCGTAGATAGGTAGATAGCATTCGTCTAGCTCAACCCAAATAAACCAGGCTAGAAAGAGACCCAGCGTACATGCGCGTTAAGTCCAGTGAAATTTTATCATAAAATCAATTGGCAATATATAAAGAAGTAGCCCACCAAACCTTATATATTAGGCTTAGTTGCGTCCTAACTTTTGATGTGGGATAATTATCTCTCACACGCGTGCTCAAGTGTAATTAATCTGGGTCAGTTGACACTTGGACCTGGCCCATCATATGAGATAGTTTTTTTTTTATAAGTGATTAAGAACTAGACTGTCTTTCAAAGGAAGATACAACTTAAATTATCCTTTCGAATAATCATAAAAAATGCCTTCAACATAGGAGTGAAGGGTCTCAATATTATTATCGCTATTAACAAAACCTAAGGGCCGAAGAGTCTCAATTTCACATCATGTGAGATAGTTGTTTCTTACGGCAATCCATCATTTATTGCCTTTTCTATCCAAATCTTTTAGGTCTAGATTTCAATCTAACAAGCTTCACGTCATGAATAACCTCCCTGTCACCATTCACAAAGCTAGGCTCCATAAAGAGGGTGTATTAATCGCATACAAACTTTCTTACCCAATTTGATCGTCATAATTTTATCAATAAACTTTATATCTTGATGCTGTGTTTCCCTAGATGAACTCAATTTTTCATCCACAATAGATCACTTCCATTCCAATGATGTGACAAATCATAGATATATTGGTATCACATGCACACCAAGTGATCGAAATAAAAATCTTGAATCTTGAATTGTATAGATTTCGGCATGTCAACATCTATAGTACTATATAATGATGAAATTCGACTACTTGCTAAGCTTTGCTTAGCTAGTCATACGGCATTAGGGCTCAAATTGTCTTAGCCTCCATGGGCGCCACCACCGCCCACCTTATGTCATCATCTCCACCGCCGGCCTTTTTCTTCGATCTTTACATCAATCAAAAAAAGTTTATTTCTTCATGTGGTTGTTGAACAACCGCCCACTTGTATGTACGGACGATTTCAATTTATATTCTTCTATTTAACTAGCTACTTGAATTTTATCGATCTCAAAAATGAAATAAAATTATTCGGCTAATACTATGTGGCTCCCGCAACGTGCACATGTTAAACATGCTACCTGCAAAGTATTACCTGGCCCCTTTAGCTTTTATATGCTTGCCGCCTTTTCCATCTATTTTAGCACTATTCCTTTTCCACACGTAACTGAGGATGCATCATGACGAAAAAAATAAATTTCTGAGAATGCTTAATGATGAACACAAAATACACATCTAAACAGATGAATATATATATATATATATACATATTTGATAAAATATTGCTGTTTATCTAGGTAGTATGATTTGTTTATGAAAAAATTAGAGAAATACTACGAGGGAGGGAGATCCAATTTATATAATAATTACTGAATATCATTCTTAGTAGGTAAATTTGAAAGGATTCTTATGTAGGTAAAATAATTAAAATGTGCAATTTATGAGAGCTAGCCAAGGATATATAATTGATAGGGATTGGGCAAAAAGCTTGTAATAAAATGGTTTTTCAATCACTAATTATGAGTAATATAGCTCAGGCCCCGGGCTATATATGCGAAGATTAACTGAGAAGAATGGCGTGCCGGAAACTATTTTATCTAGAAGTGTACTAGAATTTGGCATGCCCTATTATATATGGTTTTAAGCTAGAAACATATATATATACGTACTATATTGTCTATATAAGACTGATGAGTGTTGTATCTTATCTATATACCCTATTATGCCGAATTAACCAATCATACAAGGAAAAAGATCAAGCTATGTACATACAATCAATTAGGGCAATCTTAGGGGTTTGACTAATCTTCACCGTGCGCCTTAATTACGAACTCCACAAAGCACGGTCTTCCTGTAAAGAGAAAGAAAAGTAACGTCTGTTAATGCAAACACAAAGACAAGCAAAATATGTATATTACTAGCTGAATTGAACTTTCTTTATAGTACGTATTACTTATGTCCAAACTTTATCACTCACATTAGCCAATTCATTATACAACTGTTAGAATACAACATCCCATATTGGATAGTTCATAATAAAAGACATAACAGTTGGTGGAGAACTTCTCATATATTTTAGGATGAAACCACACTAGACTTATATAATAGGCTTGTAAGCATGTGTGTGCTTATACACGCACGACCTCCGATGTATTAGACCTTCGAACTTAAATATCGATCAGCATAGAAAGAAAATCTAAGATCATCATTCCTTATCAGCCCATTACAAGTTTTACAACTAACTATTGATATAGATCATCATTTATCTAAAATCATAACTTGATTCTCATGCGTATGTTCTTTAGAAAAGCTATTTATAATGACAACAACGAAGACCGTAACTTTACAACTTCTAGCTATAAGATCAAACAGTAATTACATAGAGCTTACTAGTTTGTTACAAGCGCATAAAAAAAAGGTTAATACTGATATACTTAGAATTTTCCATGTACAATTGAACTTCTTTAGAATATGGGACTATAGGATGTATGATCATTAATTCCGGTAGGTTATCATGCACATGACTTAGATATATATATATATATATCTGTATCATAAAGTTCAAAGATAGTTAGGAGACAACCAACTCAAACATGGCATGTTTATATGTGCAATCAACACAATTTGGATATGTTAGCTAGTCTTCATTCAAATGGGTAAATAATCAGGAGGGTCCCAATCAAAGAATCAAATAAAATTCTGACACATATAGGATGAACCAAGATACGTTTTTAAACTCCATGTAACAAACATTGGTCCAGTAGCTATAACAGAGTTCATCATATATAATATATGATGACCTAACAAGCCGCTATGGGGCCGAGAATCCAGCTAACGACTAGTTAATTACCTCTCAATTGAACTGGATCAGCTTCCACACATCCCATTTATGATACTGGAAAATTAGCTCTCCACCTACACATACACCAGAAATCAAGCATAAATCCAACTCACACTCCCACTTGAGGCGTACTGACATATGTTAGTACCGGGACAGAAATATACACTAGCAAGCACACTGTTATAAGTTTCTAGTTTCTTGTAGCTGCTTCTATAAATAGTAAGCCTGATTAATTCCTGAATAAATGAACAAATGAAAATAATCAGGATGTGAAAAGAAGGGGAAAAAAGAGAAGTTACCTTTTGAAGGCTCTGCAAATTTGTAGTGGTGGGATTGATTGCCCAAGGATGCAGCGACAGGAACAACAGCCCACCGAAGGCAAAAATGCCTATTGCTACTATTACAACTACTACTGTAACAGTTGTTCATTTCATTGTATCTTCTAAGAAATCTAATAAACCCACTACCACCGTACCACACATCGAATCAAAATGGCAAAACCAAGAAGATAGAAATCCTTATACTCCCAGTACTCGGGGCTCAGAATATATGAAGAAGTCGTTATTGTCCATTTAACAACTCATTGCAGAATGCAGACGCTGCTTCTTTCCAAGTATGTGAGAATTATGAGAGAGCTAGCTAGCTAGAGGTAGAGAAGCTGACAAGTGCTTACTTACCCAATTTATTATTTTATATTAAAAAAAAAAGCTACTGCAAGTTAATATGCCCGAGGAAATTAAAGGTATTAATACATGAAATCATGGTGGTTCTACAGATCAACCATCTTGTAGAACAGCTAATACTAGCTAGCCAGCTAGTTCATATAATACTATAGTCGTTAATTGTGTGTCTATATAATATTATGATCATGTCATACATGTAATTTAGACTTGAGAAGGAAAAAAACAACATTATCACAATAAATGCTATAGAATAAACAAACTAGGTATTTGCTAGCTAGCTAACTAGTACACTGCCAATGAGAAGAGTTGCACACCGATTTTATGCTATGAAACAATGCTTGCTTCTCAAATCTAGTTCGTCCGCTCAATAAATGAAATCTTGTCTAGTGTATCTTTAGAAGAGCAGGCGATGGGTCCTCGTGATGAAGCTTAATATCAAAGTAATACAGTAAAGAGGAATTTTAAACATGGAACCAACTAATATATCATGGATTATATTATACTATACTATATATATATATAAAAGATTTCTTGAGTTACAGTTTGTGATTCACTTTCCAGCGCATTTTGATGATATTGATGAAAATAAGAAAAAAATGACTAGCCTGTCTCCTAATCGAGAGCTAGATAAAGAATTATCAGAGGTCGAAATCCAAGGACATGGACGACTTGCCTTTGTCAGGAAAATCGGTTGTCGCCGTCGTCGTCTGCATCGAATCACTAGCGCTGGCGGCCGAGCCCTGGAGCCTCAGCTGCAGGCTTCCTTCCGCAGACGAAGAAGAATGACTCATCGCCGCCGTCGGATTAACTTCGGAATATCGGCCGTCGGAGACCGTACAATCCATGTTGACTCCGAAAAGCCTGAGCCGCTTCGCTGCAGTGGATTTGAGGCCGGGGACCACCGGGACGGAGTCGAGCACCATCGGCTCACGAGAAGCAGCGGCGCCACTAGCACTAGCCGTCGGATTAGTCCTCCGAGAAGTCGCCGCGGCCAGTTCCATCTGCATTTGGTGGTGCGGAGGCGGTGCTCCTCTCATGTAAACCAGCGACCCTTGGTGGCAGAAATTGGGAGTTAAGACTCCATAATAATTATAATTACCATTATTATCTCCGCTGTAACCGCTTGAGTTTGTAGCACCAGGACCGAGGCCGTTGTAACTAATTACACTCCCCCTGTGGTGGTTGGGGTGTGCAACGACGCTCATCAGCTGCCTGTGGTCCCGCGCCTGGTGGTGGAGGACTAGCGGCGGAGGCGGCAGGGGAGGAGGAGGATGAGGTCCGGCAAGATGAAACGGCGGGTGGTGAATCGAGCGGTGGTGGAGGGGGAAGCCGTGTTGGAATTGGATCTGCGGAGGAGGACGAGGAGCGTCGGGACGGCGGCGCCAGTCGATGTAGAAGTGGTCCTTGGCGGTTTCTCCGAGGCCGCGCTGGAAGGAGACCACGTCGCCGGCGTCCAGCTTCTTCTCTTTTACAAATCGGCTCCAGCCTTTTGTCATCACGTAGCTCTGGCTGCTGTTCCAGTACGAGTACCGGAAACGCCATGATTTCCCGTTCCGATCCTCGAAATCGAGCAACAATCCCTTCTCGCTCGACGACGAATCAAGCGGGAAGTACTTCTCCGCGTGCTGCTTCGGAATCACTAGCCGATTCAACTTGCCGACGTCGCTCGGCGTCACGACCTTGTCGAACATATGCTCTCTCTCCTCCTCCGGCGCGGCCGACGAATCTCCCGGCGGCCGATCTCCTCCTTCCTCCCTCTTTTCCGCCATCTCCCCGGCGCTGCCAGCCGCCGAAGCTCCGCCTCCGCCGGCGTAATTGTAATTGGAGTAATTGTAAGGGTAATTGGAGTAGGAGGGAGAGGAAGAAGAAGCGAATCGGGCGGTCTCTTGCATAGAAGAGGAGATTTCTTGAGAGTTAAGAGTGGTAATTCGGTTTTCCATGGGAGGAAAATGAGGAGCGCCGTCGTAAATGGGGAGATCCCACCTAGGTCGACTGCTGCTGCTGCTGCTGGCGGGGAACGCGGAGCCTCTGTACTGCGAGGATGAAGACGACGACGACGAGAAATCCATATCGGGAATTGATTACCGATTATATATGAAGCCCCAAATTCTGTATCAGATCGATTCGGTGAGAATTTTGGGAGGTCAAATGGAAGAGAAACACATACAAATGAAGAGTCGGCTGACTGAGAAAAAGGGGAGCGAAACACTCCTGAGAGAGAGGGGGGGAGAAGATGAGGTTGTGGGTAGGCAAGCTGGTGGTCTATTCGAATCAAAGCAACTATTCAAATATAAAAATTAAAACTAGTTGCTCACTCCTTTTCTTTTCTTTTCCTCTAGGGTTCCAGATATTTTCCAACTTCAGAATTTCGTTTTTCTTTTCTCTACTTTTTTTATGGAGGAATCTGTTTATTTGGATAGATAATACGGGGGTTAGTCGTCATGCTAGAACTTTTTGATGAATGAGCATAATTAGATCACCATTACAGTAGACTCGGTATTATTCACGGGTTGTTTGAAATAAGAATAGTCAATCAAGTATATTTTCGATAATGTTTAGTTATTTTATGTAAATTAAAAATTATATTTATGAGCTAGTAATGAAAACCATGAAATTAATATGTATTATATTCGACGTATTTCAATTGATATATAATTACATTAAGTAAAATTATATCTTATATGATAGGAAAAAACGTCAAATTAATCGGTTATTAAATCCAAAGCATCAAGTAATTTTCCATAATCGACTAAATATAATAGTTTAAAAAATTCACTAATTAAATTAACAATGAGATTGATTTTAATTTGTATAGATATTTTGTAATGTCAAGACAAACTATCATAAATACGTTGTGGTGAAGATTTAAAAGGTATTGTTAAAAGTATATATTACGTTTTAGGATTTCGGATCTCGTGCAACAGTGTATTACTGTGCAAAATGCGAAGCATTTCGCACCGTCGGATGGATTTGAGCAATGGCTAGTATAGAGGCGCACTTCAGCTGAAGTCCAAATTAAGGGGAGAGCAATTTCGTCAATTCGCGCGTTAGGTCTCCCCCCCTCATTCTCCATCTTCATCTGCGGCGAGCTGCTCCTTCTCACATGTTATACTATTCGATTCAACTCGTTGATTTTGTACTCGATTCTACAAACTCTAACTAGATTGTATTGTACAATCTGTTTACATTCATATTGGCTTCAAATTTTAGCTTTTTTGGTTGTGTTCTTCGTTCCCACCCTCCATGGACGTTGTACTGATTTTCTTCAAAATGTTCGAAATTTGATCGAGGTTTACTTGTAGGATTGATTGTTTGCTTCTTCCATTTTGCAACGTCGTTTTTATGTTGTATAATCAAATTTGTTGATGATTTTTTTTTTATCAAACTACAGAATTCGTGTTTTGGTTTTTTGCCATTGACAGTCCATCCTTTTCTTTTCGTAAACCAACAGAGAAAAAGGATGGACTGTCAATGGCAAAAAACCAAAACACGAATTCTGTAGTTTGATAAAAAAAAATCATCAACAAATTTGATTATACAACATAAAAACGACGTTGCAAAATGGAAGAAGCAAACAATCAATCCTACAAGTAAACCTCGATCAAATTTCGAACATTTTGAAGAAAATTAGTACAACGTCCATGGAGGGTGGGAACGAAGAACACAACCAAAAAAGCTAAAATTTGAAGCCAATATGAATGTAAACAGATTGTACAATACAATCTAGTTAGAGTTTGTAGAATCGAGTACAAAATCAACGAGTTGAATCGAATAGTATAACATGTGAGAAGGAGCAGCTCGCCGCAGATGAAGATGGAGAATGAGGGGGGGAGACCTAACGCGCGAATTGACGAAATTGCTCTCCCCTTAATTTGGACTTCAGCTGAAGTGCGCCTCTATACTAGCCATTGATCAAATCCATCCGACGGTGCGAAATGCTTCGCATTTTGCACAGTAATACATTGTTGCACGAGATCTGAAATCTATATATATATTAAAGCAAAGGAATTTAAATAAAATTATTACACATACATATTTTATTAACAATTTATCAATTTAACAATTTTATTAACAATTTAAATATTATTACACGTACATGTGCTTTTATCATTCAACCCACTATATTATATTATTACACATACATATTTTATTAACAATTTAGTGAAATTTTAGACTAATTTATCTTAACAAAATTAATTTATATAATCTTGAGATTTTCTTCTAAACCTTTCAATTTTAACAACTCATTTTAACAACAATTATATCATATCAGATTGTTAACGAATTTGGTATATTGTACGTTCCCATTTAACAATTTTTATTTAATTATAATTTTCTATAAAAATTACATGGTCTCGATTTTCCGATTTTACAATGTTTCTATGAGCTTATTACTTATCATTTTGCTAAACGTAACTTTCAATTTTAAAAAATTAAATTGAGTTTGTTAATCACCAAGAAAATATTCACTAACAAACCGTGAAATATCAATTATAAAATACCAAGAAAATTTTGTTAAATCAAACAAAAAGTTTAACTAAAAAATCCAGGTAAATCTTTGTTGTAACTTCAATTTCATATGATTATACACATTATCAAAAGTAAATTAATTGAGTACGTATACAATTTTTAAAAGTATTTGAATTTGAGATAACTTTACACCTACATAAATCAACCACTATTGATTAATTAATTATTCAAATAACTTTGTAATTATCATTTTCTAGAACTAAGGATATAAATTAAAATCAAAATTTAAAAACTTTAGATGGGTCCATTATGTAATTAGAAAAAACTAAAAAATTGTGATTTATCTAGCTGATTTGTAATGATTTTTTTATATATATTTTGCTGAATTATTTCATATATTTATTTTAACAAAAAATTAAAATATCAAAATTATTTTTTTCCCTTCTTTGATCTCATATCCCCTTTCTAGACACCAAAACAATCATGGATCAACTTTGCTTACGTGTTATTTTGCGATTAATCCTATTTTCATTTTATTTTTTTCCTTAAACTAACTAAATTTATACTATAAAAATCTTTAAAATTTCATCAAATAACTCAATTTTTCGTATGAACAGTACCTTTGATCTAATATAAACATTTTATTTTATTTGGATATTAATTTTCACATTTATATTCTACGATAAAATTATTATATAAATATTTTGACTTAATATAAGGGTCAAATATATTATCCATTGTGAATATATGCATGGAATTTTAAATTGAGCTTGCCTTTTATTTGATCTTTTTTGAGTAATTAAATTGAAAATAATTTTTTTAATAATCATTGAAATAAATATATTTAAATAAATAGTTCCACCTTATTTTTCAATAATTATTTTTAATATTCATTATAATAAATACATACGAGATAATATCATGTCTATTAGGTTGATGTCACTTTTTTTTCTATATGCATATGAAATATCTAAAACATAATATTTTATATCATAAAGTAGCTTGCTATGATAAATATTGGTTTCGTAACCTTATGTATATTATTATTTTCGTAAATATTAAGAAATCATTGTTTTATATTGTGATTTTTACAAGTATCGTTGAAGGTGTAACAACAATCTCGGATACCCATTGTTTAGCTATATATATTTTCTTGAAAAACATAAATCTTATTTTACTATAAATTTTTATTTTTAAATTTACATTGGCCTTATTCATGTTTAACCAAGAACTTGGTTTGAAGGTATAATATAGTAGTTAAGATTTGAAGATTTGATTATAAATTGTTCAAATATAAAACTAAAAAAAAACATAAAAATAAAGATTTTGTTATAATACTTAATATTAAACATAAAGAGGATCATGTTCACGATTTTGTCAATTTTATTTTTTCATTAAATTTTTTTCTATTATAATCCAAACATGAGTTATACATATTATGAATATTTTTGGCTTTCTTATTCAAAAGATAATTACTAATCTAATAGTTTTTGTCAATGAACCACACATTAATTATTTGTTTGAAATCTGTTTAAATTGTTTAAAAGAACATATATTATATATGCCACGTATAAATAATTTTGTAATTCAGGAATAATTTTATCGAGATTTTTAGATTAATAATCATTATTAATATTTGTATATTAACTATTCTGTAAATGAGTCTACATAAATTCCTATATATCATAGCATAACATTTCCAATGATCCAGCGAGAACTATATTTTTCTAAATAAATACTTCGATATAACATTAATTTAATTCAATCATAAATATTTCTTTTTGATTTTCTCAAATTACATTTACCCGTACAAGTCACGAGTTCAACACTAGTTTAAATAGGGTTGTTCATCGGGCCAAAACTGAACCGAACCGAGCCGAAACCGAATTTCGGAATTTTGTGGACCGAAAACCGAACCGAACATACTCGGTCCGGGTTCGGTTTTGGCCCGAAATAACCAAATATTTTGAAATTATGTTAATTTAGGTTATTGAAGTAGGTTTTAGTGCAAAAAACCGAATTAGACCGAACCAAACTTGGACCGAACTGGGACCGAACTTGGACCGAACATGGATTGAACTGGACCGAACCAAATAAGGTTGGACTAATTTATCTAGAAATCTAGGTTTTTTTAATTATTTTTAAAAATAATCGGTTTTGACCGAACCAAACCGAACCCGAACCGAAAACCGAATATTACTTTTATAAGAACCGAAAACCAAACCGAATATAATCGGTTCGTGTTCGGTTCGGTCGGTTTGGTTTGGTCCAAAAACCGAAAACCAAACCCGATGAACACCCCTAAGTTTAAATTAAATAAAGTAGAATTAATACTTCTTGAGAGATAGCTGTAAACAAAGTGGGGGAAATAGAGTGACAATAAATAAATTTGGAAAAATAGCAATATGATACATGTCCATTAAAGATGATACAAAATGTCAAATGTTAAATTCGCCACGTAGCGCAATATTTAACAAAGACTTGCATTCTTCTTTAATGGTTTAGAAATATTTGGAGAGACTTTAACTTACTTTTATTTACAAATATATCTTTGATAATTGTCTCTAAAAATCTTAAAAATCAATTCATGAGTTAGAGATGATGACTTCGGATAAGCAATTCTAAATACATTTTAGTACATTAATAAGCATATTAGTATTATGCCTTCTATCTAGAGTTGTCAATCGGGTCGGTCAAGTCGGGTTCGGTTCGGTTATTTCGGATTCGGGTTGAGAACGGGTCAGGTCATTTCGGATAACAGGTCAAGTCGGTTGGGTCATTACAAGTCAGCGGGCGGTTCGGGTTAACCAACGGGTCAAGAGCGTCATTTTTTAAATATTTTGTTCACTATTTAAATATTATTAAATAGTTAAACTAATTTAAATATGTCAAAATAAGTTGAAATAAATTAAAATAATAAATATATTTATAATTATTTTAATGTAATTGATATTAGTAGACCAAAATCATATTTATTTTTAATTTTTATTACATTAATTTATTAATTTCTACATTATACAAAATTATATAAGTACAACAATGTTCTTTTTTTTTAATGATATTAAGCATATTATCATTATTTATATGTCATTTATCATGTATTTTTTATGTTATATTTTATTAATATTCCACATTTATTCGTTAATCGGGTCGGGGTCGGGTTCGGTCTCGGTAAAATCGGGTTTGGTAACTTTGGGTTATCAAAAATTTCGGTCAGGTCAGGTCGGGTCCAAAAGCGGGTCGGTCAGGTCGGTAAAACGGATTCGGTCACTTTTTGACAACTCTACTTCTATCTGACAAATATGACATTTCATAATCATGAGGTCATGAATTCCAATCATCTATCTTCTTTTCTGATGTAGTGGCTTAATACTTATAAAAAAAACACATTGTTTGTCGGAAAAAGATCACGTGAGGATGTGTTATTAGGATAGGAATGAGGATGAATCGCAGCCGTTCATTCTTTTCCCTCTCCATCTAATCGCAACCGTTCGTTCGTTCTTTTCTCTTTTCGTTCGATTTTTTCCCTGTTCGCTCGCTCGATAAAACAGATTTGAGGCTGCTCGCTGGTTCGTTTTTCCTTGTTCACTCTCTTCTTCGTGGTAATTTGTTCTTCTTCGTGATAAAACTAATTTTTCTCTCCACAAACTAATCCGTTCGATCGTTCTATCGGCCAATCGTTTCCTTCTTGCCGCCGGTGTGCTTTCTCTTCTTCGTGTTTGCTGTTTTCGTTTTATTCTCGTCGTTCTTAGTCGACATGGTTACTCCCTCTACTGATTCAGGTACAGATCTGTAATTTGTTGTTGATTTGTTTGTTGTTTAGGTATTTAGGTATTTAGGCATTTAGGTATGTGCGCTTCAACAGAATTTCTCTGGTTTTGGGATTTAGGTACGTGCTTGATTGAAATTTAGGTATGTGCTTGGTTGAATTTCTCAGTTTTTGGGATTTAGGTATGTGCTTGGTTGAATTTTAGGTATTGCAATTTAATCAGATTTAAAATTCACTAAATTCAGTGCCTCGTGCACTTTCTTACTAGTTCATGCATTTTGTCAATTGGTGCATGCACTTTTTTTCTTTATTCCATGCACTTTATCTCAGTCAGTGATGCACATAACCTAATCATTGTTGATTGTGTGACTATTGCATAGAACTAACTACCTCATGCACTTTACTCTATTTGTTCATGCACCTTTATTCATTGGGTCATGCACATTCTTCCAGTCAGTCATGCACTTATAAGCTCATGCACTTTACTCCATTGGTTTATGCACCTTTATTCATTGGGTCATGCACTTTCTTCCAGTCAGTCATGCACTTATAAGCTCATGCTCTATTATTAATTTTACTCTTTCATGCACTTGCTTCCCGTCAGTCATGCACCTTTATTCACTCTTTCATGCACCTTTATTCATTGGGTCATGCACTTTCGTCCAGTCAGTCATGTACTTATTAGCTCATGCTCTATTATTAATTCCACTCTTTCTTCTGTCAGAAGATGAACATAAAATGAAGCATAATATTATATCTGTTTCCCCAAGCATTACCGCTGAATATATTATTCCTGAGTGCAATGATGCATTGAAGCCGTATCTTGGGTAGCTTTTCCCGACACTTAATGACGTTGTCGCCTTTTACGAAGCTTATGCAGCGGCATGTGGTTTTACTGTTCGTGTTTGTTCTACCAAGAAAAACAAGGATGTACCGTCGACTGTTATTTGAAAGCACCTTTGTTGTAACAGAGAAGGATACAAAGTCGTATCTCCATATTCTGAGTTCAACCAGGTTATCGCGACAGATGGAGATGTTGTGAAAAGGAGGAGAATATCTAATAGATGTGGCTGTGAAGCTAAGTGTTGGCTCAAGTACGAAGGTAATGATGGTTACCGTGTTACAAAATTGGAGTATGGTCATACACATGCTATGTTGGAGTTGTCTCATATGGTTTTCTCAAAAGGGAACAGGCAAGTGACTCCATTTCATCAAGAAATTATGATGAACTGTATTAAATCCAATATTGGTGTCACTAAGAGTTACAAAGTGTACAAGAATCTAGTGGGTTCATATGCTAACGTAGGCGCCACTGTTGTTGACTTCAAGAACTTTATGAGGGGTTTGAACTCATACATGGAAGGCAGTGACGCTCAAATGGTCATCAATGACTTTTTGAAGAAGAAAGAATGTTGTAATGCATATTACTTTGACTATGACGTAAACAAGGAGGGCCAGCTATGCCGTTTGTTTTGGTGTGATCCTATCAATCGGAAGAGTTTCTCTTATTTCGGTGATGTAGTGTCGGCTGATGCTACATACCAATTGATTAGGTAATTTTATTTTCATGCATTTACTTATGTAATCTGATTTATGTTTTTCAAATGGTTTTCCCATGTACCTTGAGTAACTCATGCACTTATAATGAGTAAGTCATGCACCTATACTCATCAACTCATGCACTTATAATGAGTAATGCATGCACTTATAATGAGTAATGCATGCACTTATAATGAGTAACTCATGCACCTATACCTAGTAACTCATGCACATATAGTCAATCACTCATGCACCTTTACTGATTCACTCATGCACTAATATGCTTAAACTCTTGCATCCCATATTGCATATATAATATGGTGTTCATACCATTTACTGGAGTGGACAATCATAAGAGGTATATTACATTTGCTGCTGCTTTGCTTTTGCATGAAGACATTGAGTCTTATGTGTGGTTATTTGAGAATTTCAAGAAGGCGATGGGCCATGAACCTCATGTCATTATAACTGATCAAGCTGCATCTGTCAAGGCTGCTGTTGAACGAGTTTTTACTCATTCTGTCCACCGGTTGTGCATGTGGCATATAATGATGAAGGTTTCTAACAAGGTTAAGTTCCCTCCAAATACAAATCCTTCTATCATTGATTCATTCCAAAAGAAGTTCAAGAAGATTGTTTGGAGTGACGAACTCACTCCAATTGAGTTTGAAAATGAGTGGTTCTCGGTTCTTGAAGAATTTGGTTTCCAAGGGCATGAGTGGCTAGGAGTAATGTTTGAACTACGACGTTATTGGATCCCAACATTTTTTCATGATGTGAGAATGTCGTCCCTACTGAGGACGACATCAAGGTCTGAGAGTCAAAACAGTTTTTTTGGAAATTTCATAGGGTCTCAATCAAGCCTAGTGGTGTTCATGATGCAGTATAGCAGTGTAATTGAATCGCAGCGGCATAATCAGAAGAAGTATGATATGGATTCCGCTACCTGCACTCCACGGATGAAGACGCCTTACCAGTTTGAAAAGAACCTAGCAACTATTTACACTATCAATGCATTTTATGATGTCTAGGAGGCATTTGTTAGTGGTATGTATCATTACAACCTTGATGAACTGAAAAAAGATGCTGATATCCATCACTTTAAGGTTGAAGACGAATTTGGCAGAATCTGTGCTGTTCAGAAACTGGTTGCAAGTAATGAGTATCATTGTTCTTGCAATAATTTCCTCACTATGGGCTTTCCTTGCCGACATATTTTCTTTGCTTTAAAGAATACTCATGAAACTGTCTTGCCTCTTACCCTCATCAACACTCGCTGGACGAAGCAAACGATTCTACAACCAGTTTTTGAAGTGGATGGTGCAGTGTATGATGCGAGTGTTCAAATTGATGAAAAGAAGAGGTTGTTGGCTGAAGTGATGACAAAAATGTACTCTTGTGTCGACATTGTTGGTGATGACATAGACAAATTGAAAGACTTTTTAGCTATTTTAAAGGAACAAAAGGCTGCACTCACAAGGTCACAAGTAGTTGATCCTTCTGCCTCAACATCAGCTAGCAACTATAAGTTTGAGAAATTTGTAGGCCCGTTACCGGATCAAGTGAATGTCCATCCTCTCGAAATGGAAAAGAACAAGTTCAAGAAGATGCGCATTAGAAGCGGCCAAGAGGTTGGAATCGAAAATTCCAGGAAGAAGACAAGATTATGTACTCTTTGTAAAAGGTCGGGACATAACATCACGACTTGTCCTCAATATGTTAATTAGGTGTTTTCAAATTTTATATGTATTCATATATTAAGAAATGCACTTATGTATACTCACTCATGCACCAAAATACAGTGACTCGTGCACTTTTCACTAATTCACGACTTGTCCTCAATATGTTAATTAGGTGTTTCAAATTTTATATGTATTCAGATATTAAGAAATGCACTTATATATACTCACTCAAGCACCAAAATACAGTGACTCATGCACTTTTCACATAGTACTCATGCACTTTGTTGCAACGCTTGAATGATCATTGATCTTTCAATGAGAAACATTCAAACAAACAAATACCTACTGTTTCTTTCCACAAAAACTCATATACTTACAAATACCTATTATTTCCTGAAAACATCCAAACCAAATTCCTACAACCATTACCTAAACTGTTCACTAGATTAGTCAAATTACATTGAAACATTCTTTTTTCCACGCCCACGACCACGCACAGCTGCTACATTTCCAGCTTTTTTCTCTTGAATAATTTGTTCAACTCTGGCCTTCCTTTCATTAAACTCGCTGGTTAGGAGGGCATAACAATACTTGATCCTAAGCTTTGCCAACTGGCGTTTGTCTCCCGTATTCAGTTTAGAATTCCAGCTTGACAGTCCATTGCCCATATATGTCTCCATGTGTCTTAGTAGAAAGACCCCACAATCAACTTTGTTTTTTGCATCCTCCATTTCATTTGCAGCCTTTCACATGGGACATTTGTAATGTCTTCAATTGCTTTAGCTTTGGCTTCCATATCATTATTCATGAAGAAACTGACCATCATATGTCTCTGCACAAATAAAGCGGTTAAATTCTATCACATTTCTGTATATCAAAACCTTTAATTGTTATAAAATCATTATACTCAATGTCTACTCACCAGAGTGGATGGTACTTTTCCATACTTGTCATCGCTCCCACTTGATGAGTTGTCTATGATATGAAAACTTGGGTTCTTGACATTTATTGCAATCAAATAGTAATGCCCATGGTTAATAATTGGGCAAAAGAACTGTACAAGTAAAAGAAAAACAGATTGTAAGTTATCTAATAACAACATGGACTTACTCATGCACATTAATGCAGTTATCATGCACATATATCCACCCCCTCATGCACTCACAACTATTCCTTCAAATTAACTCACTGATTCACCCATAAACAGTAGTTCATGCACTCTACAAACAATTCTTCATGCACCTACAAGCATTGGTCCATGCACTTTTGAGCACTGTCTCATGCACCAATATACAAAACACTGTCTCATGCACCAACGTACAATCACACAATCACTCATGAACTTTAACCTACTAACTCATGCACCAATAAAAAAAAACTCATGCAGTTTGATAAACATACTCATGCACCAACATACAATCACACAATCACTCATGAACTTTAACCTACTAACTCATGCACCAATAATAAAAACCTCATGCAGTTTGATAAACATACTCATGCACCAATAAAAGCTGAGTGTAAGATAATTACCACATCAACATTTTTAATTGTGTAGTTTTTGTTCTTAAAACCCTTGACAGCAGCAAATGTTTCTAGCACTGTATTTGTGAATAGGCTAGATTTCTCCTCCATTGTGTATAATGTGTCCTCACAAGCAAAAGTCTGCGAATACAAAAAAATGGAAATTAATAAATTAGAGCACCAATTAACATAATATTGTTGCAAAACTGTGACTTACCATAGCTATTGACGGTAGAAAGAATCTCAACGGTGATATACGACCCCTATATGTTTCATTTTCATTTAACATGACCGTAAAAGCATCAATTAACAGACTGTCTACTTGAGCATTTTCAGCCAATGTAATCAAGTCCTTTTTCTTAAGAGTGGTATCTTCCATTCGGAAAACATCTTCACTGCAACACAAAAAAAAATAAAAAAAATCAATTCGTAAACTAGCTACATGTTATTAAATGTTATAACCAAATTCATATAATTAAATATGTACTTACGTTTCCCCTCCTTCTTCAACAGTTATCCAATTGTAAATGATCCTCTCATCGGCTGTTGTTCTTTCTGAAATATTTACTTCTCTCTCTTTAAATGGCGAAATTGTGTTTTCAGAAGGAAAAATGTTCCTTTTCTCTGCTAGTGTAGCTTCAGCTATACCTTTTGGATCAGAACTGCACACAAATTTCACCTGACAAATCCCACATTCACAAGTTTTTTAATTAGGAAATTTTTTAAAATCGATACCACTTAGTTAGACAATGAATAATTCACATATAAACATCTTGTTTTCTATACTTTTTTTGGTTGCTTATTTACATTATCCTCTTGCACTTTTTGCTTGGTGATGTTCTCCTATAACACATACAAAAAAAAAGTTATTAACAAATGCACCAAAAAGCATTCATTCATGCACTCACAGTTATTAACAAATATTCATTAACTCATGGATTCATTGATGCACCAATAATTATTCATTCATGCACTAATATTCATTGACTTATGCACCCACAGTCTTTTGTTTTACAATATCTTCAACATCATCCTTGTGCTCTTGAGCTACAATTTCTTCCATCCCTTTGTCTGTCCCCATCCCTTCCTTGTCAGCAACTTCCTTGTTAGTAACGTGATCCTTCTCGCTCTCTTTCTCTTGATCTACATCCTATTGTTGTACACTCTCTCCAGCCTCCTTGTCAGCAACTTCCTTGTCCTCCTTGTCCTTGTCAGCAACGGCATCCTTCTCCGTCTCCTCTGTGTCTCTTTTAGTTTTGTTATCCTTTTCCTTGTCAACAACTTCCTTCACAGCAACAGCCTCCAATTGGTGTTCCAATTCCACCTTCAAAAAACAGTATTTTTGTTAACTATATTACATGTAACCTAAAAACATATTTACTCATGCACTCAGTGGCCTTTAATAATGCACTCATATTCTCTGACTCATGCACACAGATATATTCATGCATCTAGGACCAAATTTACTTATGCACCAACATTCATTAGCTTATGCACCTATAAACACTTACTCATGCACCAATCAATTTTCAGTCATGCACCTATATAAATAGGCTCATGCATCTACACCATCCTCAACAATAATTTTAAAGGCGATTTACCTGTATTGGTGATAGGCCCAAGTCAAAACTAGGGATTTCTGAACCCATCTGCAATAATAATAAAAAAAGCATCAGTATCATACACTAAAGCTTAATGTCATTCATGGAGAATCATGTACCAAATAATTTCATAGAGTCACTTACCCCCCTATTTTTTGCATGCTCTGTATCTCTTTCTTTGTTGTCCTTGTCCTTACCCTTCTTGTGCTTCTCAACAAAATCCTCCACAACCACTTCTCCACCAACATCCTTCTCAACAACGTCTTCCCCAACCACTTCTCCAGCAACGACCTTGTCAGAAACCACCACTTCTTCATCATCCTCCATGTTGACAACATTCTCAACCTCCTCTTCTTGCACAACATTCTCAACCTCCTCTTCTTGCACATCATTCTCAACATTTTCTTTTGTGATTGTATGAATAAGATCTGAAAATCCGGGAATAAACATGTTCCCGCTGTGTTCTTTCTGTTCAGTAATTGTTTTCTCAACCTCCTCCATACATTTCACAGCTAAATCCTAGAACTCAGTGTCTTGGGTTGCTTGTTCCTCAAACACCTCATCTTCAATCGTTGAGGTAAGCTTTACGTTGATAATTTTTTCAGCCTGGTTGTTGACTGTCTGCAAGACACTGTTTCTCTTCAGCTGTGGCGGGATTTGCTTCTTCTTCATTAAAATAGCTCGTACACTGCGAGCCATGCCTTCTATCTCCTTTAAGTATTCCTCCATAAAAGCCTTCATCTGCTCGTCTGTTTCAACGACATTTGCCGGTTGAGTTGGAACTTCAAGCTCTGCTTTTTCAGCTTCATTCACCTCCATGCTCGCGCTTGCCTCTACATGGTCAGTGAAGGTTGGTCTACCCAGCAGAAATCCATTCCCGAAACCACCATACAGGATCTCCTGATCCTCCCTATCCTTCAACATCCTGGTGGTCCAGTTCCTGATTATCGGGAATTTTCTCTGGACATTCAGACCTTTCCACTTCAGTCTGTCCACGTAAATCAACTGGAAAACATAATTCAAAAAGAAATTAATCATAGAATACTTGTAAAGCAAACACATATATTACTAGATAATGATTGACTCATGCACTCAGTAGCCCTTACTAATGCACTCATATTCTCTGACTCATGCACACATATATATTCATGCATCTAGAAACAAATTTACTTATGCACTCATTAGATTATGCACATATAAACACTTACTCATGCACCAATCCATTTTAAGTCATGCACCCGTACAAATAGGCTCATGCATCTACACACTACTAACTCTAGCACCTACATACACAGACCAAGACACATAGACATATAGTTACTCATGCACCATCACAAACTAAGTCATGCACCTAGAAACACTTACTCATGCACTCATATTCTCTGACTCATGCACACAGATATATTCTATCATGCATCCAGGAGCAAATTCACTTATGCACCAACGTGTATAAGCTTATGCACCTATAAACACTGTCTTATGCACCAATTCATTTTCAGTCATGCACATATATAAATAGGCTCATGCATCTACACACTCTTAACCCTTGCACCTACACACATAAATACTCATGCACTAACACACACTAAGTGATGCACCAACACTCTTTTCAGTCATGCATCTACACACATTAACTCATGCAGTTATCAAAACACCAAAATGGGAATATTTACCTGTAGTAGAAGCAAGCTGCCATTGAAAGTCTTTTGTTGTTTATTTGCCCATGCAACAGAGCAATTGATAAGTGCCTTGTACAGGAAAAAACTCCAATTGAAGTTCCTTATTTCATCAACATTGTCCAGCAATTGAAGAATCTTCAGGTTTATTTTCCCACTGGAATAAGATTCAACAATTGTGTTGACAAACAACAGAATGAAATATCTCTTAAACCAAATCCCTCCATCATACTGTTTCATTTTCTTCAAGATGTCGGTGGCCGTCAAATTCCTGATATCCTTCCCCTTAAAATCATCCTTCAGTCTCTGCAGAACCTCCTCATTTGTGAGTGATTTAGGTAAGTCAATCTCAACCTCTCCCTTTGGAATGCCAAGATAATCATAGCCATCAATATCGGTAACGTGTATCTTCCTTCCATCAGTACGTTTTATTGTAGAATTGAGAGGGTGAAACCTGCTGCAGACATAATGGCCTAGCCTCATAGGCATGTCTTTTATATCCCAATGGACAACACTTTCAAAGCCGATTTCCATTAGAGCATTTCTCTGGTTGGGTGTGAAATCAGATTGGGAAAGGACGTAGGTGGAAATAACAGAGGGGGATGTTCTACACACCAGCATTGTATAGTCCTTCCTCAGTTCTAGAATCCCCCTTTTGTTCCCCAGCTTTGGGATCTTGGATTCTAAGACAAACACATTCTCCACCTTCTCTTTATCCCCCCTCACTTGTGTCTTTGTTTTCTTTTTCTTCTTCTCTTCATCAACCTCCATCCTGGCCTTCCCTTTTATGTCTGCAGCAGCCTTTTTAGTAGCAGACTTCCTTTCTTCTGTTGATTTCCTCTCTATCTTCAAAAGCATCTCAGCAATAGGTACATCCTCACTATTGTTGTGATCTTCATCCAAGACCCTTGGCCTTTTTGATTTTTGAGGGCCTTTTCCCTGGGTCTTTCTTCTCTTCCCTGTGTTCAAAACTCAAAGGCATTAGATATTGACTAACAAATCCATGGTGATTAAAATTTAAAGAGATATGATGAGCATTAGCTTACCAGCCAGAGGAGTGGGAGGGGGTGCATCTCCATGTATTGTCGCTGGTTGCACATTTTGTTGGTCTTCACTGTTTGTTAATTCACGGTGCACAAGAATTTGTTCATGCACACATTTTTAAACACAAGCACAAGCACTTATTCATGCACCTTTGCAAACATACTTATGCATGAGTGCTTGTTTATTGGTACATAAGTGTGTTTGTAAAGCTGCACATATAAGTGCTTTTGCTTGTGATTATACTGTTAAAGTGCATGAGTGGTTGTTTATTGGTGCACAAACATACTCATGCACCAACAACTAATTACTCATGCAATATCAGATATTAAGTCACGCGCTAACATACCAACTCATGCACCAACAAGAAATTACAGAGAAATAACTCATGTACCAATAAGAAATAACTCATGCACTTTAGTTATTTTTTACTTATGCATTTGTATTTCTACTTGACTGATGCATTTATATTTCTATTTGACTTACCAGTGTCTATATATTTTTGTGATCTTGTTACTCTTTTTGTTATTGATGGTGATGGCGAAGTTGTATTTGTTGTAACTGGATCTAGTTGTTTTGTTTTAGCTTGAGATCTGGATTTCTTTTGAGTTTTGCTTGGTGATGTAAGATGGACTGGTGTTTGACTAATGATTAATGTACCATATCTTAACTCCTTGACTATATGGGGTGGATTTTTGTCATCACCATGCTTCCTTTTTCCTACATATTATACACATATATCATTCATAATGGACAATATTATTCACATAACCACATGTTAGGCTCATGCATCTACACACTCTTAACTGAAGCACCTGCATACAAAGACGAAGACACATACACATATAATTACTCATACACCATCACAAACTAAGTCATGCACCTAGATACACTTACTCATGCACTCACATACACATATTCTCTGACTCATGCACACAGAAATATTCATTCATGCATCAATCCATTTTCAGTCATGCACCTATACAAATAGGCTCATGCATCTACACACTCTTAACCCTTGCATCTACACACTATGAGTGCATGAGTAAGTGTTTCTATGTGCATGACTTACTGTGTGTTGGTGCATGAGTAACTATGTGTGTCATGCATATAGAAACACTTACTCATGCACTCATATTCTCTGACTCATGCACACAGATATATTCATGCATCTAGATTCAAATTTACTTATGCACCAACGTTCATTAGCTGATGCACCTATAAACACTTACTCATGCACCAATTCGTTTTCAGTCATGCACCTATATAAATAGGCTCATGAACTCTTGCATCTACACACATAGTTACTCATACACCATCACACACTAAGTCATGCACCTACAAACACTTACTCATGCACCGACACTCTTCAGCCATGCATCTACACACACATGTTAGAGCAAAAGCAGCGAGTCATGCACTTTTTACTGATCTATTATGCACAGACTTATATCCAGTCACATATATAGAAGCAAGTTCAAATCAGAGTATGTATTTAGTGAGAAATCTCTACATCTACCTCTTGCAATTATGTATTTAGTGAGAAACATCTACATCTACCTTTGCATACTGTATAAAATGCATACTGAAAATATACCTTGTGTTCCACTTGCTATCTTTGACCTCATTTTGTTCTTCTTTTGCTGTTGATTCTTCGTATTTTTGTGTTCTAGTTTGTTGCCGAAATCGCGACGATTCTTCTTCTTTCTGTTGATTCGGTGGAAATCGCCTTTTCTAGGGTTTCGAATCGCTGGAAATCGCTCGAAGAATGCTTGAGTGTGCAGCGGAAGTTCGATTTGAGAAAGTGAAAGAGAGAATCGAGAAGAGAGCGAACACAAGGTATATTTTGAGAGCAAGAGAGCGAAGAAGAACGGTTTGATTTCAGGGATTGAAGGAGAGAATCGAAAAGCAAGAGAGCGAACAGTTTTTTTAGGAGCCCGCTAATTTTCAATCCTCAAAACATTGATTTTGCACGTGCGGGCCCACCTCAACTTTTGGCCTTTGGATGGACTCCATCCGTAGGATGGAATCCATCCTTATTCCTTCTCTAAGAGGCCTTCCTCACCGGAATTTTACCCTTGTTTGTCGGCTTCAAATTTCAAACTGTAATAATCCATGACCAAGTATGAATCTTACTTCTCTTTTTTTTTTTTTTCCAAAACACAGACATTATATATTTTGTTAAAATAATATACAGGCCTAGCAAAAGATTCTGCCTGAGTATGATTAGTAGTTGGTGCTCAATCTCGGTAGTTATCCTAAAATTGGATCATTCCTTGTTGTATATGTAGGGTTAAACCCTTGATACTAAAAAGTAACGACTATGGTCTTAACTAAATTATTTTATAATGATAAAATATGATCTTTTTGGTCACCCCTGCGTGGTATGTGAAATTGACATTTATACTTGTTACATACACATTCTTTTTGTATGAAAATAAAATAAAATTTGCTTAGATATATATAATGAAAGAAACGGATGCATATGCATGCGTGTATATGATTGAATATGAAAATGATATACGGAGGATGAATTGAGTGAAAAAGAAATGTGAACCAAATATTCATGTTAGAGGGAGAGATAAGGAGGGTTGGTGGATTCTATTTATTGGACCAATTGGGAGACTATTATAAAATTAATATTTATATTGGAAATATTTATAGGAAAAAGATATATACACACGAAATTTTTTCTAAATGCAAATCAAAATATGCGTTAAGCCTTAACGTACGGGTGGGGTGCGATATGTCTTAACGCACAAGGAACAGAATAGGCATTTTCGGAAAATTCGGGGGTACCACCTGTGCGTTAAGGCATAACGCACAGGTTGAAATGGGCCAAGGGAGACAGGCCCAAAATGACATTGTATCTGTGCGTTAAGCCTTAACGTATGGCACTGTAGCTGTGCGTTAAGGCTTAACGCACATACAAAAAAAAAAAAAAAATTTTTTGCCCCATAATCATGTAGAGAATTTCAATACGAGTCCGTACATATAAAATTCGTCCAAAACGGACATCGTTTGCCCCTCCAAAAGCCCAAAAAACGGACATATAAAATTCTGGCTAATACGGCGACCGGAGGTGGGTAATCGGCGGTGAGAGCTTGGGGCTTTGGAAGCTAACTTCCAGACGCAACTTTTGGTGGTAGCGGCGACTCCAACGGTGGACGGTGGTCGACGAATTTCTTCGATGAACAGACACGGCCGCGGAGCTAGGGTTCTTGAGCTTTTGGGATTAAATTGGATACCGAAAACTCATTGAAAGGTGCCCTATTTATAGGGGTTGGAAATGTCTCGGGGATAGCTTCGAAATCGTATAAAGTTTGACCTAAAACGATATCGAATTGGCCCAGATATCGGTCAATTTCCATAAAGCTAAAAACCGAATTTTTCTTTCCATAAATACCCAAGTTTTGAAGTTGTGGAGAAATTGAATGAAAATAAAAAGTTCGGCTTAAATCTGTAATTACGTTAACGATCTAATGGACGGAGAGTGGGGTAGGGTGGTACGTGTTGGACGGAGATGGATATCGAATTGGCCCGGATCTAATGGACGGAGAGTGGGGTAAGTATACTAAATTTAATGAAACACTATAATATATAAGTCTAGGTATACTAGATTTAATTACATACTATAGTACATAAGCGTAACTATATGAAATATAATGAAATACTATAGTACATAAGTGTGACTATATGAAATATAATGAAATACTATAGTACATAAGTCTAAGTATACTAGATTTCATGAAATACTATAGTACATAAGTGTGACTATATGAAGGATAATGAAATACTATAGTATAAAAGTGTAACTATATGAAATATAATAAAATACTATAGTTTATAAGTCTAAGTATACTAGATTTCATGAAATACTATAATACATAAGTGTAACTATATGAAATATAATGAAATACTATAGTACATAAGCGTAACTATATGAAATACAATGAAATACTATAGTACATAAGTATGACTATATGAAATATAATGAAATACTATAGTATATAAGTGTAACTATATGAAATATAATGAAATACTATAGTTTATAAGTCTAAGTATACTATATTTCATGAAATACTATAGTACATAAGTGTAACTATATAAAATATAATGAAATACTATAGTATATAAGTGTAACTATATGAAATTTAATGAAACACTATAATATATAAGTCTAGGTATACTAGATTTAATGGAATACTATAGTACATAAGCGTAACTGTATGAAAAATAATAAAATACTATAGTACATAAGTGTAACTATATGAAATATAATGAAATACTATAGTACATAAGTGTGACTATATGAAATATAATGAAATACTATAGTACATAAGTCTAAGTATACTAGATTTCATGAAATACTATAGTACATAAGTGTGACTATATGAAGGATAATGAAATACTATAGTATAAAAGTGTAACTATATGAAATATAATAAAATACTATAGTTTATAAGTCTAACTATACTAGATTTCATGAAATACTATAATACATAAGTATAACTATATGAAATATAATGAAATACTATAGTACATAAGCGTAACTATATGAAATACAATGAAATACTATAGTACATAAGTGTGACTATATGAAATATAATGAAATACTATAGTATATAAGTGTAACTATATGAAATATAATGAAATACTATAGTTTATAAGTCTAAGTATACTAGATTTCATGAAATACTATAGTACATAAGTGTAACTATATGAAATTTAATGAAATACTATAGTATAAAAGTCTAAGTATACTAGATTTAATGAAACACTATAATATATAAGTCTAAGTATACTAGATTTAATGAAATACTATAGTACATAAGTGTAACTATATCAAATATAATGAAATACTATAGTACATAAGTGTAACTTTATGAAATTTAATGAAATATTATAGTACATAAGTGTAATTATATGAAATTTAATGAAATACTATAGTTTATAAGTCTAAGTATACTAGATTTCATGAAATACTATAGTACATAAGTGTAACTATATGAAATATAATAAAATACTATAGTACATAAGCGTAACTATACTAGATTTAATGGAATACTATAGTACATAAGCGTAACTATATGAAAAATAATGAAATACTATAGTACATAAGTGTAATTATATGAAATTTAATGAAATACTACAGTACATAAGTATAACTATATGAAATATAATAAAATATTATAATATATAATGTAACTATATGAAATATAAAGAAATACTATAGTATATAAGTCTAAGTATACTAGACTTAATGAAATACTATAGTACATAAGTGTAACTATATGAAATATAATGAAATACTATAGTACATAAGTATAACTATATGAAATTTAATGAAATATTATAGTACATAAGTGTAATTATATGAAATTTAATGAAATACTATATTTTATATGTCTAAGTATACTAGATTTTATGAAATACTATAGTACATAAGTATAACTATATGAAATATAATGAAATACTATAGTACATAAGCGTAACTATATGAAATACTATAGTACATAAGTGTGACTATATGAAATATAATGAAATACTATAGTATATAAGTCTAAGTATACTAGATTTAATGAAACACTATAATATATAAGTCTAAGTATACTAGATTTAATGAAATACTATAGTACATAAGTATAACTATATCAAATATAATGAAATACTATAGTACATAAGTGTAACTTTATGAAATTTAATGAAATATTATAGTACATAAGTGTAATTATATGAAATTTAATGAAATACTATAGTATATAAGTGTAACTATATGAAATATAATGAAATACTATAGTATATAAGTCTAAGTATACTAAATTTAATGAAACACTATAATATATAAGTCTAGGTATACTAGATTTAATGGAATACTATAGTACATAAGCGTAACTGTATGAAATACTATAGTACATAAGTGTAACTATATGAAATTTTATGAAATACTATAGTACATAAGTGTAACTATGAAATTTAATGAAATACAATAGTATATAAGTCTAAGTATATATACTAGATTTAATGAAATACAATAGTTTGACCTAAAATTTATACAAAATTATAGTAGAAAAATGCAAAAAAAAAACCAAAAAAATTCACTATAATGCGTTATATGTCGGGCACCAAATTGTAAAAAAAATGGGTAGAAAGGCTTTGTTTTTTGGGCTTTTGGAGGGGCAAACGATGTCCGTTTTGGACGAATTTTATATGTACAGACTCGTATTGAAATTCTCTACATGATTATGGGGCAAATTTTTTTTTTTTTTTTTTTTTTTTGTATGTGCGTTAAGCCTTAACGCACAGCTACAGTGCCATACGTTAAGGCTTAACGCACAGCTACAGTGTCATTCTGGATATTTTTTCCATTTTTATTCCAATTTTGTCCCTTGTACGTTAAGCCTAAACGCACCAGCCTGTATGTTTAGCCTTAACGCATAAAACAGTTTGCATATAGACGACATTTCGTTTGCATATAGACTGACCCTATTTATATTGGTAGCAAAAAGAGGTTGCTCTCAAATTAGCTTATTCTCATACTCTGGAGGTGTTGACCTTTTTTGGTGTGTTTGAGACTGGTGGTGGTGGTGGTGGTGCTGGCGGCCACCCCGCACGAAGCTTCTCAAGTTAGGCATACTTTGCTTTCTTCACATGTAATTACAATACCTCTCGTTTGAATAAATAAATAACTAAATTACACGAATTGTTTTCCAGATTTTATTTTATCTTTTAATAGTTAAGGGGTAGGGGCCCCATGGTCCACGTGTGAGCTTGTCCCTTTCATTTTGCTGCTTGCGGGGTTTGGAGGCCTGTAATGGTACAACTCATTAAAGCTAAGCTAGTAATTCTTTTGCAAGCCAATTACGTAATTTTCCCATGGACCGACGGTGGAAAAATAAAGTTTTTAAAAGTTACTTCATTCACTTTAAATTAGTTTTGATTGTAATTTTTCTTTACAACTTACGCATCCATAGGTAGAGCTGTTAAAAAGTGACCAAACGTGTTTTATCGATCTGATTGACCCATTTTTGGACCCAATCCGACCTGATTGAAATTTTTGATAACCCGAAGTTACCAAACCCGAATTTACCGAGACCAAACTCGATCCCGACCCGATTAACCAATAAATATGAAATATTAATAAAATATAACATAAAATATACATGATAAATGACATATAAATAATGATAATATGCTTAATATCATAAAAAAAAAACCATTGTTATACTTATATAATTTTGTATAATGTAGAAATTAATAAGTTAATATAATAAAAATAAAAAACTAAAATAAAATATGATTTTAGTCTACTAATATCAATTACATTAAAATAATTAATAATATTATTATTATTTTAATTCATTTCAACTTATTTTGACATATTTAAATTAGTTTTTAACTATTTAATAATATTTAAATAGTGAACAAAATATTTAAAAAATGACGCTCTTGACCCGTTGGTTAACCCGAACCGCCAGCTGACCTGTAATGACCCAACCGGCTTGACTTGTTATCCGAAATGACCCGATCCGTTCTCAACCCGAACCCGAAATAACCGAATCGAACCCGACTTGACCGACCCGATTGACAGCTCTATCCACAACTGATCATCTGAATTAGAGAATGCATTCACATTAATTTTTTAGTGTGAATATTGGAGATGAGCTTACAGGATACTTTTCAGGAAAGAGAGGCCTCAAGCAGGGAGATCCCTTGACTCCCTATCTCTTTGTTATGGTGATGGAATACATACTTCAACAGAAGCCTCATAAAAATGAGCAGAGTCAACAACTTCAAGTTTCACCCTCAATGTGCTAGATTGAGACTCACTCACCTATGCTTTGCAGACGACCTCTTCTTATTTGCTCATGGAAACTCTACAACTAAACAAACCCTCAAGACCTACCTTGATGACTTCTGTAGAGTATTTCGCATGTCAGTGATCCACAATAAGTCCAAAGTATTCCTTGTAGGAATTGACAACAAAGCTACTGAAAATATATTACACATACTGAACATGTAGAAAGGGGAGCTACCTGTGACTTACCTTGGTGTTACTCTGTGCAACAGGAAGGCCTTGGCTAAAGACTACAAACCTTTGATCAAGAAAATCACTAACAAAGTGAATTCATGGACTTCAAGACACCTCGCTTATGCAAGAATACTACAACTAGCCCAAGCTGATCTCTATGGAGTGATCCACAATTGGTGCAATTTTTTTTACCATTCTAAAGAAAATCATCAACTGATTACTGCCTTTATGAAAAATTTTCTCTAAAATGGAGACAATGAAGGAAGGAAAACTCCTATAGCTTGGCAATCTGTATGCAGATGTAAGAAAGAAAGAGGATTAAGACTGAAAGAAATTCTCTCATGGAACAAAGCTGCAATCTCAAAACTGATCTATGACATCCTGCAAGACAATGAGTCCATCTAGAACTCCTGGGAAGAATCATCGTGCTTAAAGGAAGCAACTTCTGGAATGTGGAAAGAAAAGGTATCTGGAAGACCTTGTTAAACATTAGAGATGACATCATTACTAGATTGAATAATGGCTAAATTATCCCACTCATCACTACTTACAGAGGTAAATACAACATCAAGGGTACCTATGATGCTTTTAGTTCAAGAGGTAATACTAAGGCATGGACCAACTTGATATGGGGGAAAATCAACACACCAAGAGTTATTCATCAACTGGATGATCATTCATGGAGGAATCAACACCAAAAGCAAGCTCAAAAACATGGGAATCATTCAAGAAGATATTTACCCTCTCTACAACAAGGAACCTGAAACAAGGGAGCACCTCTGGTTTAGATGCACTTACACAAAAGGAATTCTGAAAAGAATCATGAACTGGGCTAGAATTGGACGTAGACCTAGAGACATAGAGGAATGGACTGACTACATGAAGAGGTTCAAGAGGAAACACAACTCGATATATCACCTTTGGATCAGCTGCATTACAACAACCATTTACTACACATGGAGATGTAGAAACATATGTGTCTTTCAATCAACAATGATCAGTACTACTTGAATGTTCCATGATGATTATAAATCATGTCAAGAATTTTTTAATTGCCAGATGGAAGAAAAACAATAGAGATTCTATAATTTGGCTTAGGAAGTTGGGGGTTAGAAGATCTTCCTTGTAATACCTAGGGTCGCCTAGGTTGGTTTGTAATCATTTACCATGAATGACATTTTACCTTTCATTCAATAAATTATTATATATATGATAGAAAACAAATTTTGAATACACTTATGTCTTACTTAAGGGCTTTCGTGAGGCTTTACGTTTAAATATTAAACACATCATTGTCGAATGTGACAATTTAACTGTAATTAAATGTGTTAATAATTTATGGAAATCTCATGAGAATTAATAAGAGCAATTATTATCGACATGCTTTCCCTGTTACAGGAAATGTAACACATTTGCTGATTTTCTCGTAGCATATGATATCATATTGCTCATCTCTGAGATTGGATCACCAGGATTCGCTTTCCAACGCTAATGTCGAGCTTTGCAATATCAGACGAGAACATTGCATCATGAGTTCTACAACTAGTTCTCCTATTCGAGATTTTATATAGATAATCTGCTTTGGTGATTTGAGTTGGCCTTGTATCTAGCAAAGAGTCTAGTGTTTACTTGAAAAAAACTTAGATATTCGGTTTAAAACTTTCTTCGTAAAAATTATAAGGGTTAAACTGAATATAAAATGGCCCTTGTCAAGCCTAGTATCAGACACTTAATCCAAGAAAGATATGAATTACAAGCAACAAAAAGACGCACGGGGCCCGACTCGCGTAGCCAAGAGTGTAAAAGAGGGAGATAATTTACAAAATATTCAATGATCACAATCATTGGACATGCCCAAAGTTATCAAGATCAATCTTCACCAAGAGGGTAACTTTGATCGCTGAGATGATTTTGTGCAAGCATGTAGCAATGTTTGAAGCTTTATTATGGAAGATAACTCTGTTTCAGGTGGACCAGATGTTGTAGACAAATGTAGTAAAGCCCATATGGTTGTAGTTCTTCCAATAAAACCTCTTTTCTTGGGCCCTCTTGAGAGCCATTTGAGTCATCCTCTAAGGGTATTAGACCGACGCTTGATCTTGAGCCAATCGAGCAAGTTGCACAAAATAGTTAGCACAAAGTGGCATCTGACCAAGAGGTGTGCGCCGATTTCATCATGGGCATTACATAGAGCACATGTGGTGCTATTCAATATTGGACCATCTTGTTAGTCTAGTTTTGGTTGTGAGTTGGTCATGGTAGGTCACACGAGTAACGAAGGAGCATTTAGGGATGTGGATACCATTCCATATTGACCTCCACCAAGGAATATAGTTGGAGGGAGAACACAATGCGAAGTAAGCATTAGAGGTTGAAAATTAACCTAATGAGTCAATAAGTTGGCTAGAAAGTTGGTTAGCAAGGAGTGGTTCCATAAAGATGTCCCGGAGCTTGAGGAGCAATTTCCAGCATCAACTATCCGCTTTTTTAGGGGAGTACTCCAGATGTTGTTATTGAGCAAGTTTTCTCGAGTGGAAGTAGTCCACATGTTTGTAAAATTTGAATAATAACCTCCATTGTTGACTTGGAAATGAAAACTTTATTTCAATTCAACAAATCCCTAAAATCAAGGTCACCATCATTTTTGGGTTTGCATTGAGTCTCCCAAGAGATAAGACCTCGCCTAGAATTCGAGCTTTTAGACCAGAGAAAAGAACAGAGATTGCTCTCCACTTTTTGTAATATTGTATTCAAGAACACAATCAAGGAACACCTAAAAGTTTGTATTCCATATCAAGAATAGAGCAGATCAGTTCAACTTATTCTACGTATGAGAGACACTTTACAACCCATGATCGAACTTGAGATGTCATATTTTCAATAACCATGTCAAATTGACTAGGTTGGAGCCTCTATGTGCCAATAGGAATGCCAAGGTAATGAAATGGAAGAGTACCTTTTCTGAAGCCAATATTGTTGAGGATACTCAACTTTGCATCATCAATAACACCACCCATATATATACTAGTCTTTGATGGGTTGATTTTGAGGCCTACGATTTCACCAAATTCATTGAGGATTCTCTTCACAACAACAATTAATTGATTATCCCCTGAAGGAATATTAGTAAAACATTGAGAAATTTGAGGTGGGTCATCTTCATTCTTTTGTACTTATGGTGATATTTAAACTCTCTGGTGGGTTCAAGGGATCTAAGCATTCTAGAAAGGTATTCAATTGTGATCACAAATTAGTACAATGATAGGGGGTCACCCTATTAGATACCTCTTTTACCATGAAAGAACCCTTCCAAACTACCATTGATAGATAAGTTGGAGAATAGATACAAGCATAGATCCAACCGATGCATACATTAGGAAAGTTGAAATCTTTCTGAGCATTTGCAAGAAAAGACCAGTGAATCGAGTTAAAAGCTTTATAGAATTCAATTTAATGGTACAAGAGGGTGGAATACCTTACCTTGTGCAATGCTTGAGGAGGTCATGGCAAACAAGGACGTTGTGGCGAATGAACCACCCTGGAACAAAAGCGCCTTGTTTGAGGTCAATGATATCACAGAGCACAACCTTCATTTTTTGAGAACGTATTTTGGTATGACTTTGTAGAGTGTGTTAAAACAAGAAAATGGCCGAAGGTCTCTCGCAAAGGTAGGGTTGCGAATTTAGGCACCAAGGTGAGAATTGTATAAATAAGCTTCAAGATCTGACCAAAAATGGAAGAAATAAATGACAAACTCTATTTGAGATTTGGTCACCAATAACCTGCCAAGATTTTTTAAAATAAAGCGTTAAAATTGACAAGCCTTGGATTTTTGCTATCGCGTATGGAGAAAAGGGTTCTATGTATGTCAACTTGACAAGGAATAAGGGTGAGGAGGTGATGTTTGTTAGTTGGGATGATGCGGCCAAGGTTGACCAGATGGAGGTTGAATTGGCTGAAGGTGGTTCATGACCAAAGGGGTTTTGGAAGTGGGACATATATAAGAATGTCAGAGATGCCTTAGTGGTCAGAGATATGCCTTCCCTGGTCATCGAGGAGGAAAGTGATGGATTTGTAGGATTTCCTACTCTTAAGGTGATTATGGAAAACAGAAGTGTAGTGGTCCCCCAATTTAATCAATTTAATCTTAGAATGTTGACTCAACATACCATTAAGGGTTCCTACGCCATCCTTGAGCTCATTAATGCATTCTATTTCAAGGTGTAAATCGTGATTATCAAAAGGGCTAGCTTGGGCATTGGTTTGGATGGAGCTCAGCTTGGTATTGTTCTCTTTCAATTTTCGATGAGGTTTTTAATGCTGATGGGTTTGAACATCCATAGCTTTGTGATACGCTCTACTTTGTAGTGCATAACTAGGAGCTGTTACTAGGTTATTAGGCCCCATCTGTATGGATTTAGGAGATAATTTAGGATTATGGAGTAGTAGAGTAGAAGTGGATGAATGTTGGCATTAGTGAAGTATTGGAGTGGAGGAGCTGTGACGGCCGCAACCGCGGTGAAGGATTGCTACAAGCCGCGTCATAGAAATAGTTCGTCAGGAAGCGGAGAAGGCAAAGCCGTGGGCGCGGCTGAGAAAACCGCGATCGCGGCCTTGAAGATCAGAGACTACACGGGAAGATTTCGCCACATATTATCTTGTTACCTTATTTTCTTTATTTTATATTTTTATATTTCGGTTATTATTTTTAGCATATTTCGTTTAGGTTAAATAGACTAAGCTTCATTAGGTTATCATTCATTCTATCATATTTTGGAGAACGACAGTTTAGAGTTTTTGGAGTTTTTGCAAGACTATGAAGAACTAAGTTTCCTTTGCTTAGTCAGATGATTGAAGCCTTCGTTTGATTTGATTGTAAGATTATAACTCTTGTTCTAATCCTTTGAATGTTATTGATTCTCTTGTGCTTAATCCCTTTGAGTTTTGCTAATTGGTCATTAGTATTATTCTTGTGCTAGAGTTGGATTATTTCTGGTTGAAATATCTAATTCAGAGTAGCAACTACGATATTCTAGAACTAGTTGTGATAGTTTATTATAGAAGAGAATTGATTGCATGCTAAGTAAAATTGGTGTTTTATGCGTATGTATCTGCTGAATTTCTGGAACTTACTGCTGCTATTGAATTGAATCTGGATAGTTTCCTGGTTGTTTGATAGTTAGCATTATCAGGGTCTGGTTGTCCTGCTAATAACTTAAGATAAGGAATAGGAACATTCACTGGTCGAAAGAACTAGAGATAATCAAGGATCAATCAATCAAACTGAAGTGTGGATATTTGTCTGGCTGAATACTTTTATCAATATCTGTTTACATCATCATTAATTCTGCTAGTTTATTTCATAGTTTAAAACGAAACAGTCAAATCCCCCTTTGTTACTGTTGGTGAATGATTTATGCAAATAGGATAGATAACTTGATTCTCTATGGGTTCGACCCTTACTTGCCAGACTACGTTAGTTGGGTTTTTAAGGTTTCTTTGTTAGGTACACACGACTAATTGCCTATCAAATTTGGCACCGTTGCCGGTGAATCTAAGTTTAATTTTTTTCGTGTTTGTGTGTGATTGTTTACCAACTGTTGTGTGGACCTGTTTTATGGTCCACACCCGTTCTACTAATTCTCCAATCTTAGATCTTGATACAAGAATTTGAGCGAACACTTTCCAGGAACCGTAGAACCGTTCGTGAGCAATTCGAGATGGCTGAATAACAGACTTTAAGGCAGTTAACTGCACCGAATCTGGAGCAGCAACAAACTTTCCTGAGTTGGCTGATGGTGTCAATTTTGAGTTGAAGTCTGGATTGATTCACTTGCTACCCCATTTCCATGGGATGAATGACGAAGACCCCAACAAGCACTTATCTGAGTTTCACGCTGTTTGTACTAGTATGAAGCCAAGGGGCGTGACAGAGGACCAAATCAAGCTGAGGGCCTTTCCTTTCTCTCTGAAGGATTCGGCCAATGATTGGTTCTACTATCTAGCTCCAGGAAGCATTGATACATGGGCAAAGATGAAGAAAGCCTTTCTGGAGAAGTACTTTCCTGCAACAAAGCTCAATATCCTGAAGAAGAATATTAGCAACATTGAACAACATGCTACGGAGACTTTGTATGAGTACTATGAGAGATTCAAGAGGTTAATATCAAGCTGCCCATACCATGGTTATTCTGACCAAGACCTCATTCTATATCTGTATGGCGGACTTCTTGACGATAAGCGTAAAATGGTGAACGCAACCTGTGGCAGTAACATTCTGAATAATGCAGCTGCAGCATTTGAGATGTTTTCCGAGCTATCTGAAGGCTCAAGGCAATTCAGCAAGAGAGCAAGCTCCCACGCAGCAAAGGCCGCAGACTCTCATCCATCATCTTCACTGCAATCTGATGTGAACGAGTTGGAGGAGATGATGAAGCGTTTTATGGTGAAAGGAAGTCCACAACAAGTCAAGGCCTGTGGCATCTGTTATGACACGTTACACCCTACTGATGCGTGTCCAACACTGCAAGAACCTACAGCTGAAGTGAATGATGTGGGAGGTTTCGAACCCCCTAGACCAAGATATGACCCATACTCCAACACTTACAATCCTGGGTGGAGAGATCACCATAATTTGAGATATGGGAACCAGTAGAACCACCAGTTCAATCAGCGGCAACAACAATTTTAGCAACCTGGAGGTCAACAACAACAACCATTCAGACCACCATATGACCCTAGACCTCAGGGGCAGAGTTCGAGCTCATCTATGTCTATAGAAGACATGATCAAGGCCCTTGCACATAAGGTTCAATTTCAGCATGAGACCAAGTCAAGCATTCAGAACTTGGAGAATCAAGTTGGGCAGATCTCTCAGGCAGTAAGCAAACTAGAGGCTAGGGAGGCGAGTAAGCTGCCATCTCAGACGGAGGTGAACCCGAGACAGAATGTGAGTGCAATTATGCTGAGGAGTGGGAATGAGTTAGATGCCAGAAGCAAAGTCCCATTACCTGAAAGGGACGAACCAGTTGCAGAAGAAGAAACTGTGGAAGCGGAAAGAGAACCGCGATCGCGGCCATTGAACACTGAAGCAAAAGACGAGATCCAGGCAATGCCGTGGGAGCGGCCTGAGAACCGCGATCGCGGTTTTGCCCCAGAAGCTGAAAATCCATATGTTCGCCCGGATTTCCCTCCATTCGGGTCCCAGAAGCCAGCTCCGCCATTTCCTGAAGCACTGAAAGACACAAGGAGGCTGGAGAATGACAAAGAGATTTTCGAAACCTTCAGTAAGTGTGAGGTAAACATTCCCTTGCTTAAATTAATTAAAAGTATTCCTTGCTATGCAAAGTTTCTGAAGGAATTGTGTACAATTAAAAGGAACCAAAAAGTGAAAAGCAAGAAAAAGGTTAAGGTTAGTGAACATGTGTTTGCTGTGTTGCAAAGGCGAATGCCTAAGAAGTGTGATGACCCTGACATGTTTAGTATCCCTTGTACGATAGGTGACACCAAATTTGAACGAGCCATGCTAGATTTTGGGGCTTGGACCATTGCATGCAACTTGGACGGTGATTCAATTAGCTGATTTGTCTAATGTGTACCCGAAAGGAGTAGTATAGGACGTCCTTGTGAAGGTTGAAAATTTGATTTTTCCTGCTGATTTCTTTATGATGGATATGGGACAAGATAAGCATGCAAGCCCTGTTATGTTAGGTAGGCCGTTTCTTAAGACCGCCAATACCAAAATTGATGTGAGTAGTGGTTCACTGACTATGGAATTTGATGGGGAAAGGGTAGAGTATAACATTTATGATGCTATGAAACACCCTCTTGATGATGATTCTATGTGTTCTATTGTTGTGCGTAACTAACATTGATCTGCAAGGCACTATGTCGAGCCCACGACATTAACCAAGGCGCTTCTCGGGAGGCAACCCGAGGTATGAAGTCTTTCTTGTCTTTGTTTTTCTCTGTCTGTAGTTAATTTTTGTCCCTTGTTTGTTTTATAGACTAACTTGCAGGTCAGGCGCTTTCAAGGCAAAGCCGCGACCGCGGCCTAAAAACCGCGATCACGGCCTTGCCTTGTACGAGGAGGATCCAGCCGCGATCGTTGCTTATTTTTTCTGTTCATAATTCTTTTTATTTTGCAGATTTTCCGAGAGCACCGCAAAGCCTGTGCGGTTTCGACCTGTTCGAAAAAAAAAATCGAAAAAAAAAGAAAAAAAAATCAAAAAAAAAACTTCCACGGGCGTAAGTGAAAACCGCGATCGCGGCCCCGCTGCCCAACTTTATACCGCTGTTGACATGATGGAACGACATGTTGTAGCTGATGAGGAGGAGATGTAGCTTGGGATTTTTATTTGGAAACTGATGATGGCATGACATGATATAGCTGATAAGGAGGAGAGTCCAGAGGCACCGACTGATATATGTTCGCGATGGAGAGACAGTATGAGGCCGCTGAAACAGTGAGGCAGACACTTCTAGTGGTCCTGCAGACCCAAGTAGACAGTATAGGGAGTGGATAGCTGAGCTTGATGAGGACGTGTGGATGCTCCGAGATCAGTCGCTGGTACAGTGCTCTTACATCATGCATTGGGACGCCTTTGCTTCACACAGGTGGGAGACATATAGGGGGCCGACAACCAATGAGCTTGATTTCATTGCCTCCCGCTATGGCACCAGAGACTCTTGTTTCCATGATTTTCCACCGCCACGCTTGCCACGACATCCGAGACACAGACCACCTCAGCATCGCTAATGGGTATCTTTCTTTCCCCCCAGAGTTTCATTTTTCGTCTTTCATTACATTGATGACAATGCAATATTTAAGCATGGAGGAGAGAGTTATACTTGCTGGTTGTCTGTACTACTGTTTAAAAAAAAAAAAATCCTAGCTAAGCTGAAAACCCGAAAGGACGGCTTAGGCAAAATTCAGGGGCCCAGACCAGCATTAGTCTGGGGTAATAAGAGGCTGAAGAGCGATGTGAGGATTGGTGAGCTCATCTGTGAAAAATGAAATGAGTGGCTAGGTGAAAACCTGAAAGGGAACCTAGGCAAAATGAGTGAAAAAAGAGGAGTGATTATTAGGATTCATTCATTTTGGCATGGCGACATAAGTGGTGGAGATATAAGGAGGTTTCGGGTAGGTCACTCTGGAGTTATAAGGAGATAGACTGGAGCTAGGATTAGAAATTATCATTCATATCTGGAGTTCAGGTTAAGCTTGGGGGAAATACTCTGTTTCCCTTAAGGCTGGTGTGCTGCATTTCTGTGTTGGTGTTGGCTGGAGATTCATGAGTAGGTACAGTTCTTAGTGGAGAGTTTTTTTGTGCTTCCTGAGACCTTGGGTATTTCATTGGAGAAGTAGATTTCTATTAGCTTACTCGAGGACGAGCAAGGTCTAAGCATGAGGGAATTTGATACGCTCTACTTTGTAGTGCGTAACTAGGAGCTGTTATTAGGTTATTAGGCACCATCTGTATGGGCTTAGGAGATAATTTAGAATTATGGAGTAGTATAGTAGAAGTGGAGGAATGTTGGCATTAGTGAAGTGTTGGAGTTGAGGAGCTGTGACGGCCGCAACCGCGTTGAAGGATTGCTACAAGTCGCGACATAGAAAGAGTTCGTCAGGAAGCGGAGAAGGCAAAGCCGCAGGCGAGGTTTGGAGTGCCGCAGTCACGGCGAATGAAGGATTTGCTAGAGTGTCACAAAGAGTAAGCCGCGGGTGCGGCTGAGGTAACCGCGATCCTGGCCTTGAAGATCAGAGACTACGCTGGAAGATTTCGTCGCATATTATCTTGTTACCTTATTTTCTTTATTTTATATTTTTATATTTTGGTTATTATTTTTAGCATATTTCATTTAGGTTAAATAGACTAAGCTTCATTAGGTTATCATTCATTCTATCATATTTTTGAGAACGACAATTTAGAGTTTTTGGAGTTTTTGCAAGACTATGAAGAACTAAGTTTCCTTTGCTTAGTCAGACGATTGAAGCCTTCGTTTGATTTGGTTGTAAGATTATAACTCTTGTTCTATTCCTTTGAATGTTATTGATTCTCTTGTGCTTAATCCCTTTGAGTTTGCTAATTGGCCATTAGTATTATTCTTGTGCTAGAGTTGGATTATTTCTGGTTGAAATATCTAATTCAGAGTAGCAACTACGATATTCTAGAACTAGTTGTGATAGTTTATTGTAGAAGAGAATTGATTACATGCTAAGTAAAACTGGTTGTTTTATGCGCATGTAACTGCTGAATTTTTGGAACTTACTGCTGCTATTGAATTGAATCTGGATAGTTTCATGGTTGTTTGATAGTTAGCATTATCAGGGTCTGGTTGTCCTGCTAATAACTTAAGAAAAGGAATAGGAACATTCACTAGTCTAAAGAACTAGAGATAATCAAGGATCAATCAATCAAACTGAAGTGTGGATATTTGTCTGGATGAGTACTTTTATCAATATCTGTTTACATCATCATTAATTCTGCTAGTTTATTTCATAGTTTAAAACGAAACAATCAAATCCCCCTTTGTTACTGTTGGTGAACGATTTCTGCAAATAGGATAGATAACTTGATTCTCTGTGGGTTCGACCCTTACTTGCCAGACTACGTTAGTTGAGTTTTTAAGGTTTCTTTGTTAGGTACACACGACTAATTGCCTATCACTTTGCCTTCAAATTTATCGGTTTAGAGACTATTTCGAACATCGTGTGGCCATGAATTACAATGCTCCAAGCTTCATTGACGGATGGCATGAACTCTTCATGTTCAGTCCACTAAATATTGAATCTAAAAGGCACCTCTTGCAATCCAATTGGACCCCATATAGAGAATAGCAAAATGTGATATGAAAGTCCAGGCGGTGCAAAGAAGGCAGATGAGGCTAAAAAGAATCAGAGCCAAATATCATTACAAAGAACCGTGTCAAACTTGCACCAAATTCTTGCTCTAGTTTTGTTTTGGTTGTTCCATGTATGAAAAGCAACCCCAAAAGTGAGTTCAAGAAGGCCAATATAGAATATAAGAGTGGATAGAACACTAGTGTTTGGAGCACCATTCTGGTCTTCGCTAATCTTTTTGTTATAATGCAGAATACAATTGAAGTCGCCAAGGATGGCCCAATTTAAATGGATGTAGCTGGAAAGATTGGAGATAGCTTGCCACAAAGGAATTGTGCTAGGCGTGTCACTGAAGGCAAAGCTGAAGGTGAGGTTAAAAAACTATTTTTTAAGAAAAGTGATGAAGTAGTGAATGTATTGATCAATTGCAAATAGATGGGTGAGTTTGATTTGGTTATGGTGCCAGACGAGCCAAAGTCTCCCATTTAAGGCAAGGGGACAGTTGGAGGTCCTTTGCTAGTTGATTTTGAGAGGTCTCTGTGGGATGGGAAGCCCAAGAATTATGTAATCTTCATTGAGAAGGGAGGCGGGGAGCAGGTTGACCAAATGGTCATATTGATCATGAGTGATTTTCGTGCAGAGGAGGGAAGTTGTGACCACAATGACATCATTAGAGAGTCCTTGGGTTGATGAGTGTTATTTATAGGCATGGTTTTAGAGTAAGCCACGTGGAGATCAGTCTTAACGAGAAAGGAGAAGATGGTGGTAGTAGAGGATATGATATCACTAAGTTAGGGGTCAGTGGTAGTTGTGCGGTTAGATGAGGAGTTTAAGATAGTAGGAGACATACCTCTAGAGTAAGATGAGGATCTGGTATGAGAATTGCATGCATTGAGTTGTGCCTAAAGTGGCAAAGCTCACTCTCTTGTGACAACCAGTCATAGCAGATTTGTTGGGTATTGAATGTGCCATTAGTTTTTCAAAGCTCGATTTCTCTTTTATCTTGTTAGATGCAATGTTCTAAAAGTCGCTAGGCGGTGAGGGGGGGCCTAGCGCCTATGTGGGGGCCTAGGCGGACTAAAAATTATGCATGATTCATGTGATTATTTGATTATGTTATTCCAAATCCATTAATCTTTATAAAACTATGTTAAAATGAGATTTGATATTATATTATGGGCCTTATTGTACAAAGCCTAACCCAAAATTATGTTAATGCATTCGTCATCTTCTAAGATATTGCAGCTTCCACAACATTTGAGGATTCTTCTCGCTTAGGCGGATCTAGGCGGGTCCTAGGCGGAGGGTGAACGCCTAGCGCCTAGCTGGGGCCTAGGCGGCCCTAGGCAGGGATCCTTTTCTCCCTAGTAGTTAGTTTGTAATTGTAAAGTGGTGTTCCAATAACAGAACCAATTCTTCTGAGTATACCACTAGACCAAAATTTCAATCTCAAGTCCTAGAGGCTAACCAAATTGGGATGGTGTAGCTTCTTCTTTTATAAAAGTGGTTTTCTTACCTAAAATTATTATCTTTCATAACTTTACATGTGATCCATGTAATTTACTATTTTTATATAAAACTCAGATATTCATGGAGAATTGCATCATGTCCAAGTTCTAATGTTAGAGGAACGAAGTTAGTTTAGCAAAGTCTATATCTTCTATTATATGTGGTGGCTCATAATTTATTCAAATCAAGAAGGAAAAGGAAATTTTACTTTTCACAATAAAATAGAAAAATTAAATTACTTAATTAAATTTGTAAAAACAATAATTTATTGCTACTACAATTTTTTCTACTAAGCAAGTAGTTAAGTCTTTGTTTTTTTATTAAAAGTAAATTCATTCATTGGATAAAGTATTAAAATGTTACAAGTTTTTTTTTTCAATGAGTTCATGTACTACGCGTGCACGGTCGTGCGCCCAGCCCTAGAAAGCAGTTTAGGTTGTGCACCCCTCTCACGATTTGAGGCAAGGGTTGTGCGTCCCCTCTAGGAGCCTAGGAGAATTGTGCGCTCATTGCACAACATGAGGCATGGGTCATGCGACCTCTCACACGACCACACGTCTTGTTCAGATAACATGTTTTTTTTTTCGTGCGCTCCACACACACGACCCATTCTTTTGTTTTTGCATTCGATGAGTTTTCTGAGAATTTTATTATCTTTTATGTTTGAGACTTATTTTTCTAGGGTTTTTAGTGGTCATTAAGTTTATGAAGTTTATATTTTTTGTCTGTTTATACTCTCATGTCTCATTTATGAAGTTAGTTTGGAGGATTTGAGCAACTTGACTAAGTTGTTCGAGCCTATCTTTACCCCAAAAGATTTCGACTTCATTTTCTTTGCAATTCTTATTTTCATTTGTCGTGTGATTGTTCTTGTGATTTCGTCCATTGAAGAAGAAAACAAAGTTGTCAAGCCTTAAAGTTAACTCAAAGCGATACATACGAGGGGAAGGAATTCCTCATGTTTCCATTGGTATCTGAACATTGGGATGAAAGGAAAATTCTCTTTGCTTCACATCTAATTTCTTAATTTTCAATAGTAAGTCTCCAATGGATTTTATTTGATACACCACCATAACTAACGTGACGCTCAAAGGGCCAAACCACCACCTTTGACCACCACCACCTTTACCACCATCACGCCCCCTAATATTGCATCCAACCTACCTTTTTTTTCTTGGCAATTAAGTTATTAAGGTTTCTAGGACCTTTATTTTGATAAAGTAAGAATTAGACTGGTATCAATATCTACTTGATAAACAACCTATAGCCTCGTTTCAGATGAGAACTTGAAATTTTGAGTTAGTCGTTATTTCTTCCAGTAAATGTACTTGGCGAAGGTTTGAAATCAAATCGGCCACCAAATTGATTTGATGTAAGACAAGGAAAATCCTCAATGTCATAAAAGTTTGTAACAGACATAGGATATCAGTAATAATAACCTCAATATCCCATGAACAATGCCAGATTTGCGTCAACACAATTACAAGTATTAGATTGTTACATTCAATTTTGATATGTTATAGTTTCATATATTTTGCCTTAATGAGGTCATTCCATAAAGCAAGAGCCTATGTTCGTAGGGAAGTGGATTTGCCACATTGATCTGCGAAAATCAATAACGGCTCCGTCTTGTCATTTATGAAAATGTAACCATAAGATCAGTCCCCATTCGATTTTTTCGATCCATCTAGATTATTCTTAATAAACTTGTCTGGTGGTTTCATTCACCTTAGATTCTTTCGTTTTTTCTTATGTGATTTTCCCCTAAGTGTATTAGTGTGATTGCTTGTGCAATCTGGGGGTCCCAATGTTTTGTTTTCTTCCAATTGTAAATAAGGTTTTGTATATATTTTAAAAGTTCCTTTGTAACCTTGATTTTTGAGTTTGTGGTTGAAAAAGTTCTTTGGTTTCATTGGTACGAGATGCCCACCAAGTAACTGCCAGCTCTGTAAATTGAGTAAGTGTTATTCTATTTCAGATTTCCTCCATAATGTCCTCATTCCTCTATTCCCATGGTTGATATTTCCTAAACATCGTCTTGTCTCATTTTTATTTCAAAATTGTTCGTAAAGTATAGCTATATTGTAATAACAAGTGGGTTGTGTCTTTTGTTTGATGGTTACATGCAATGCAACTAGGTGGTGTTGTGACGCCTTTCTCCTTAAGTCGTGATTTGGTCGGAAATTCATTTTTTTTCATAATTTTCTTTAAGACTTTTTTTACTTTTGGATAGGTGTCCAATTTCCAAATCCAAGATGAATAGTATGCAGTATATCGTTTATTCTTAACAATTAGTTCCATCATAGATTTTGTGGAAACCGTCCATTCTTACTTGGTTCCCAATACATGAGGTCAATAATTGGTTAACAGGTATTGTGGTTGATGTGACAATTGACAGTAAGTCCAACAATAGTGTTTTTTCAAGTTTTATTTTGTTCTATTTCTTGTTTTCATCCAAGAATTCCTCGACTCGTGCATTTGGATTGTAGTCCGGTGGCAACACCACAATGTCACATAGTGATTCTCTTAGTATCCACTTGTCTTTCCAAAATTTTATCGTTTTTTCATCACCCACTTGTCAAATTAGTCCTTTTTTGAATTCTTGTCGACTTTCCTTCGGCTTGGACCATAGTAGTTTCCTTTTTTTCTTCATATTCTAGTATGTGTTGTTGTTTCATATATTTTTATGAAACAATTGTCACTCAGTTGTTGCTTGGTTTTGCTAATATTTTTCATAGAAGTTTAAATTGAAGGCGCAATTCATGTCTTTAGTCTTTTTAAGGCTCAAGCCTCCTAAAGTGGTAGGTTAATAGATTTTATTCCAACCTATAAGAGGTTTATAGGATGGGTATTTGTTCCAAAAGAAAGACTTGTTAATTTTGTCTAATTTATTATGTGTGTTGTTTGGCAGCATAAAGCTTTGCATGGTGAAATTTGGGTTTGCGGCAAGGTTTGATTTTATATATGTCGTTCTACCTGCTTGTGATTGAAAAATTAGCTTTCCATATGGTCAGTTGTGTATTTGATTTTATGATAACATCCTCTAAGATGTTGGAGTTTACTCTTCCATTGATAAATAAACATCCAAGGTATTTCTCTAAAGAGGTCATTTTTGTTATTGTAAGAATTCCTTGGATCTGTTTTTTTTTTGTGTTGGGTACTTTCTTTGTAACTTGGAAAGACGATTTATGGAAATTTACTTTTTGTTCAGAGATTTGGTAATATTCGTAAACAATTTGTTTTATTTCCAAACAGTTGTGCTGGTTTGCCTTTGAAAAAAAAGTATTATGTCATCTACAAAGGGTAGAAATGGGATTCTTCTCCCATTTTGGGTGATTTGGAAACCTAAATGTTTCTTTTGTCATTCTGATGATTGTTGTAGTCTCCTAGAAAGGATCTCTGCTCCTAATATAAAAAGAAACAGGAAAAATGGATCTCCTTGTCGTAATCCTCTTTCGGGTCTAACAATTTCTAATGGTCCATTGTTCACTATGACAGAGAATGGCACTATTGAGATGCATTCTTTAATCTAGTTTATAAATGTTGTATTGAATCCAATTTTTTGAAGAATGTCAAGAATAAATTTCCATTCAATTCGGTCGTATGCTTTTTTTTCGTATCCAATTTAATCGCGTTGTGACCTTCAACACCTATTCTAAAGTTATATGAGCGGAATATTTCATGTGCAATGAGGATATTGTCTTAGATTGCTCTATTTGCAACAAATGCACCATGTAGTGGATGGATTAACTTTTCCATTGTTTTCTTGAGTCTTTTTCTAAGGATCTTAGATATGATTTATATATTGTTGAGCAGAAACTAGTTGGTCGATAATGATTTGTTGAGTTTGGGTTGTCCCGTTTTGGTATAAGAGTGATGAATATGTGGTTAATGTGTCTTAGAATTTTTCCGGAGAGGAAAATACTTTTCACTTCTTGTATTACTGACGGGCCTACTTTGGATAGAATTCAGCCATCATTCCATCTGGTCCTGACGATTTGTCCTGGCCAATAGCAAATGCCGCATTTATAATTTCAACATTGGTTAATAGTTGAATTAGCTCCATATTACCTTCGTGTGATAGTTCTGTATATTAGGTCAAGATGTTTTCGTAGGATGCTTTCATTTATTAGGTTACTTTCAAATCTTTTAATAAAATCATTTCCAATTTCATTCCTAATGTCTTGCTCTCCAATTTTGGTGGTTCCCTCTTATGTTTGAATTTCTCTTTTTATTTTCCTACTTCTTTTTCTCATTTCTGAGTTTGATTCATTGAATTTGATATGTTTTGTCTTTGCTCGTTGGTTTCATTTTTTTTTTGGAAATCTAGAAAGTGTTCTTTCTTGGCAATGATTCTTCTTTATTTTTTTGCTAAGGCTATGTTTGAAGAAAAACAAATGATCTTTTGAATTGTTGTCAGTTTCCTCCACAATTTTGTGTAGTTGTGTGAACATATTTCCAAAATAATTTTTATTCCATTCTTTTTTCTGTATTTTTAGTAGTTATGTTTTCTTTATGGGATCATACAATCTAGATCCATGATATCTTACTCTCCATGCTTGATTGGCAACATTTTTGAACTCTTTTTGTGTCATCCAAACCTTTTCAAATTTGAAAGGTTAGTTTTTGAAAGGTGTAGAGGTTCCTAGTTCAATAGAGATTGGACAATGATTTGAGGTAGTAAACACATAGTTTTTGTTGTTAGTTTTGGATACAATTGTAAAATCTGGTACTGAACTAATGTTATGTCCGTTTTTTCATATAAATTATCTATATCTGTTTTATTCTTACCCCCAAGTGAATTCATTACCCTGACAAGGAATATCCATTAGTTCACACTCATTGTTTACATGTATTAATATGTTGTATCGGTTTGGGGTCTACCACTCTTTTCCGATGCATATTGAATTTCATTTAGGTCTCTCATTAAGATACATGAGAGATGGCAGATTCTGATAAACAAGATCTTTTCATTCCAAAAGGTATTCTTTTCTAGTTCATTCGTAGTTACGTTGGTGTATGTTAAGATATTGAATCTCGAAGTTATATTGTCCATTTTGAGTAGTTCATTGGTCAATTGATAAGTTTTTCACATAACACAGAGGCAACCGAAGAAGCCTGTTGTAGGTGAAAAAAATAACTGCTCAAAACCCGCCTTTAGTCAAATTCTTTTGTAAGTTTGTTTGTCAGTTAGTGCTTCAAAAAAATCTACTAGTTCTTCTTTGCAAAAAGATTCAATGTAAATCCATAATTTCTTCCTCCCAATTCCCCTACAATACCATGTCGAAATCTTTATAAAACTTATGTGGAAGAGTAGCTACTCTGGTCAATGTAGTGTGGATCAGTCGGATCATATTTTGTTTAATAGATTCATAAGTCATAAAACCCAAATTAGGATGTTGGGAAAGTAGGCATACACCAGTTCACAATCTAGAGTCTTGGTACATAGTTCAGTTGTTCGAAGGAACACAATCGTTCTATATAGAGCATGTGGGTCATATATGGTCAAAAGAAAAAAATTCAATTGTTCCCAAGAGTATTTGCTTCCAGATTTGTCATAAGATATGGTATAATATCCTTTTTGTTAATTAGATCATGTTGAGAAAGATTAATCTGCACAAAGATCTGCAATAGAGCATTAGGGAGTAGTGAATATGTTAATGACTAGATATAATAATAGATATTGTGAACAAGTTCAGAATCAATGATAAAAGACATATAAACCATTGCATTATCAATCATCATAAGAATATGGAAAGTTTTGCAAACAACATATAGTCAGGTCAAGAAAAATAGAATAGATCAAAACTACAATCAAAGGCTAGGTTCGTTGTAATGGTTCTAGTATTCATTGTTTTTTCAGTGGGTTCAAGTTGTAGAGTCAAGTTTGAAGGTGTAGTAAATGAAGGAATTGTGTCCTTTAATCAAAGGTGCAATTACCGAACATGGAATAGGACTATTAAAGGAGATTTATAATCCGAGTATTTTAGGGATCGTAGTGCTTTGCTAGAAGCCAACTACGATTAATGGGCTTAATCGGGTTAGGCCCATGGCTATAATAACCGGATCCTATGAGGTCACACACTAAGAGTTATCGGGCTGGATCAAACCGAACCGAAAGCCCATGTGGGACATGGAGATTTCGGTCATAGGCTTATATTGGGAGATTGACTTTTATTATTAATGCATAAGAGTTACCATTAATATCTACTAGATAAGGAGATATCTTATTAGAATATATATGGATACAATATAAATGCATTATATCCATTACGAAAGATAAGATACGATCTTATAAGTAATTGTTACGAACAAGGAAAATATACACTTTTCTCCTCCTCCTATCAGTACGGCCGAACCCTAAGGAAGAGAGCCAAGCTCGCATTTTGTTCGTTCGTTCTAGCAAACGACATCAAAGGTGATCCAGATTCCAGACTCGTGTGGACCAAGTAGAGAAGCCACACTTGGGGCTTTCGATCTCCGCTGAAATCCTGCAGGAACGTTTCAGACTCGCATCAAACGGTATGTAACTCTACTTCTACTTGATCCCTATTGATTCATGCATGAGATCCTTGTTAGATGCTAGAAAAAAGTTTTCTGAAATTCCGCTTATACGCATCTAATCCCAACAGTGGTATCATGAGCCTCTTGCATAAATTCATAGGATCAAAATATTAAAACAGTTAATTTTGATGCATGTCTTGATTCAAATTAAGTGGTAAATTGATATGTAGGTTAATTTGCATGATTAAAATTGTGATTTTGATTGATTGGATTAGTAAAGTTGAGAACTTCATAAACTAATATGCATGTAAAATTGTTCTACCCATGCTTGATTCATGTGATTTAATTATGCAAGAGATATGATTTTTGGCATGTTTGTAAATCATTAGATTGAAAATTTGATTTTCATAAGATGGATCAATCCCCTAATTTTTTTTTACAATTCTGATTTTTTGTGAAATTGTTTCATAAAAAAAGGGACCGCACCCCGGCTCATGGGGATGAGCCCAACGGGTGCGGACCACGTCTAGCAGGTGTGGATCGTAGACAGCACGCACGAGCTCACGCGGGTCTGTACGACAGAACCATGGCTCAGGCATGGATCTGCGGACCCACCATACCACAGGCGCAGTTCGACAACCACGATCCAGACCGGGTTGGACCCGGTTTTGCGGTTGCCGAACTGCGCCTAGTTCGGTGTGCACGGGTTGGTCCGCAGGGGCTGCATGGTTCGGTGGGCACGGGTTGGTCCGGATTGGACTCGGGCGTGACTCGGTCCAGTTGGGTAGATTTTGGGTTTTAGGATATTTTCCTAAAAAGTATAAGATAAGATCTTATTTGCCCAATTGGATAATATTTGATATTATCTACAATATAATTTCCTAAAAGTTGTTAGGATAGAATCCCACTAGATTAAGATAAGGATATTTGATATCTTATCTTGTTTATGCATATCTTATCCAATAATGTATTTTAATGATTAATAATGATTAATTCTATATATTGATTTTATTTGAATTAAGATATTGATATTGAATTATTTATCTCATGAGATGATTTATTTAATTTAATAGTGTTTTATTTAAATTTATTTAAATTGCTTATTGTTATTAATTAGATTAATATTGTTGATAATATTTGATTGCATGAGGTGACTAGTATGGCCCATTTTAGGATAGAAAATACGATATGCGTATCGTTATGTTTTCTTGTACATGATCTGCGTATCGTTATGTAATTTTGTAATTTATCTTTCAGTAATTAGATTATTTAGAAAATTATGTAATACAAGAAGATAAGATCCTAAGAAGACCAAGGATGGAGATCCATGAAGTACAGGACCCTTGAAGATTAGATCTTTAATTTCGGTTTTTAGGGCCATACTAGGATCACATTTAATTATCGCATTTTGAATGGTTTATTATTTTGAGTCTTGCATGATTGTTTGTTTATGCTATTTTGTTCACTAGTAGATAGACAACCATTGCATGCTTAAGTCCCTACAAAATATTGAGATATTGCCTTTTCATGTCATAACGCATGATGCCCTAGGAATTGGTTGGATAGGTTTTGCCAAAGCGAGGTGTCCTTCTTTGACATTGGGATAGTGAGGGTGGATCTATATAAGAGATTCATAAATCTTGATATGGTTATACTCAACAAGAGACCAAAATGCAAAATTTTGGATCTTGAGGCGTAGAGATGAGTCTAACATGGGATGTGGGCCATAAACCAAAAATTATAAGGAGTTATAATTAGTAAATGTTACTTACCTTGATCACATAAGACTTGAGGAAGTGCCAAAGTACGCTTGGGTCTTATCTGAGATAGGGTCGTGGAATCATTTTATTCACCAGGGACAAACTGAATCTGAATAAAATGTACATTTGCTTAAATTTTAAAGCATGTTTAATTTTGAGCTTTTGCATGCCAAGCATAAACTTATCTGTATATTACTTCCAAATATCATGTCTAGCAACGATAACTTGAAATTCACCCTGTGCTCAATTGTTAAAAAGAATAGAACTCTGAATGAACTCCATGGCATGCTCAAAACAGTTGAGCAAAATGTCCAAGTTGACAATAAGAAAGAAGTTCTTATGGTCAACAATGGGAAAGGGTTCAAGAAGGGGCCTAAAGGGAAGCAACAAAACCAATGGAAAGGCAAGAAAGTTGCCAAACCCAAGGCAGCTGAGTAGCCAAAGGTGGTTGCTCAGCATGACTGCTTCTACTACAAGGCCAAGGGGCACTGGAAGAGAAACTGCCCGAAGTACCTGGAAGACAAGAAGAATGGAACTGTGAGTTCCACTTCAGGTACTTTTGTTATTGAAGTATTAACAACCAAAGCTACTACTTGGGTATTAGATACCGGATGTGGTTCTCACATTATTTTGAATGTGCAAGGACTAAGAAGTAGGTGGCAGTTGGAGAAGGGAGAGATAGACCTGCACGTTGGAAATGGAGCAAGAGTTGCTATGCTTGCCGTAGGAGATTATAGTCTATCTTTACCTTCAGGCTTAGTTTTGGATCGAATAATTGTTATTTTGTTCCTTCAATTACTAAGAACCTTGTTTCGATTTCAGTTTTGCATCTTGAAGGTTTTGAATTTATCATTAAGAATGGAGGTCTTTCTATTTTTAAGAATGATATTTTCTATGCCAATGCTCCCATGAGTAATGGACTCTTTGTGTTGGACCTCAAGTCTAAACTTTATAACATTAATACTAAGAGGCAAAAATCGAATGATTTGAGTGAAGCCTATCTATGGCACTGTCGCTTAGGCCACATTAGCTTGAACCGCATGAAGAAACTTCATAAAGATGGAATTCTCAAATCAATAGATTGTGAATTTTTTGAGACATGTAAGTCATGCATAATGGGCAAGATGACAAGATCACCTTTCACTGGGACAAGTGAAAGGGCTACTGAGCTACTGGCCCTAATACATACTGATGTCTGTGGACCATTGAGCACAAAAGCTAGAGGAGGCTATCGATACTTCATCACATTTACTGACGACTTGAGTAGATATGGGTATATCTAATTAATGATGCACAAATCTAAATCCTTTGAAAAGTTCAAAGAGTTTAAAAATGAAATAGAAACTCAAAATTGCAAGAAGATAAAGGCACTTCGATCAGATCGCGGTGGTGAATATCTGAGTCAGGAGTTCGATCATCATCTGAGAAGTTGTGGGATCTTAACACAACTGACTCCACCAGGCATACCACAACTGAATGGTGTGTCTGAAAGGAGGAACATGACCCTGTTAGACATGGTCCGATCAATGATGAGTTTTGCTAACCTTCCAGTATCCTTCTGGGGATATGCCCTCACAACCGCTGCGTTCACACTAAACAGGACTCCGTCTAGGACTGTAGACAAGACACCATATGAGATATGGACTGAAAGAGTTCCAAGTCTGTCTTTCTTGAAAATTTGGGGATGTGAAGCTTATGTAAAGTGTTTACTATTAGATAAGCTTGTACCCAAATCAAATAAATGCTTCTTTATAAGGTATCCTAAGGAAACCAAGGGATACTACTTCTACAATCCCACAGAGCATAAAGTGTTTGTTGTAAGGGATAATGTCTTTTTGGAAAAAGAGTTTATTTCCAAGAAGCCAAGTGGGAGAAATGTTCATCTTGAAGAGGTTCAACATGAGCAACAAACCCAACAACATGTCAACCTGGACGATGCCGACGAGGAGATGCCAGTATCTAGAGGCATAGATTCCCAATGGGAAGTCGTCCAAGTACCAGAACCAATGCCTCAAGAACCAGATTCAAATGAGGACCCACAAACAGTTATGGATAGTGCTCCAGTTGTTGAACCCACACGTAGATCAAACAAGCCTAGGGCACAACCAAGACGATATGATGATTTCATATTGACTGCAAGCCTTGATATTCTGCTTTTAGAAAGCGGAGAGCCTGCCACCTATAAGCAAGCAGTGACGGGTATAGACTCCGAGAAATGGCTTAAAGCCATGAAATCTGAACTGGATTCTATGTTTGAGAATCAAGTCTGGGACTTGATAGATTTGCCAGATGGGGCAAAACCCATCGGGTGCAAATGGGTTTTCAAACTCAAGACAAACAAAGATGAAAATGTATCTGTTTACAAGGCAAGGCTAGTTGCTAAGGGTTTTAAACAGGTTCACGGTACTGACTATGAGGAGACATTTTCACCAGTCGTAATGATTAGGTCCATCAGGATACTCCTAGCTATTGCCGCTTATTATGATTATGAGATTTGGCAAATGGATGTCAAGACCGCTTTTCTAAATGGATATTTAGAAGAGGATGTATACATGACACAACCAGAGGGTTTTGAAGATCCAACAGACCCTAGGAAAGTATGCAAGCTTAAAAAGTCCATTTATGAACTTAAGCAAGCATCCAGGAGTTGGAACATTCGATTTGATGAAGCTATCAAAGAGTTTGACTTCATCAGATGCGAAGACGAACCTTGTGTTTACAAGAAGTTTAGTGGGAGCAAAGTGGTCTTCTTAGTCCTGTATGTGAATGACATACTGCTCATTGGAAATGACATTCTGATGCTAGAGTCCGTTAAGGGATGGCTGAAGAAATGTTTTTCAATGAAGGACCTAGGAGAAGCAGAGTACATATTGGATATCAAGATCTATAGAGATAGATCTAAGAGACTGCTTGGACTAAGTCAAGAAACTTATATAGATACGGTTCTTGACAGGTTCAAAATGCAGGAGTCCAAGAAAGGATTTCTACCCATGCAACATGGCATATACCTCAGCAAGAAGCAGTGTCCTAAGACACCTGTTAAGCTAGAGAAGATGAGCAAGATTCCTTATGCTTCTGCTATAGGATCTATCATGTATGCCATGATATGTACACACCCTGATGTTGCATTTGCTTTGAGCATGTGTAGCATATACCAATCGAATCCTGGAGATGCACACTAGTGTACAGTCAAGAACATCCTGAAGTACTTGAGAAGAACCAAGGATGATTTCTTGGTATTTGGTGGTGATGACGAGTTAGTCGTTCGAGGATACACTGATGCAAGCTTCCAGACAGACCGGGATGATTTTGAGTCCCAGTCAGGATCCTGAATGGAGGAGCTATGAGCTGGTAGAGCTCCAAGCAGGACACAGTGGCTGATTCTACGACAGAGGCAGAGTACATCGCCGCTAGTGAAGCGGCGAAAGAGGTTGTCTGGATTAGGCAGTTCATTGATGAGCTCGGTGTTGTTCCTAGCATATCAGGGGCAATTGACGTCTATTGTGACAACAATGGCGCCATAGCCCAAGCCAAGGAACCGAGTTCAAGCTCCAAATCCAGACACATACTGAGGACGTATCACCTTATTCGACACATCGTTGATAGAGGAGACGTCAAGATGTGCAAAGTGCACACAGATGACAACATTGCAGATTCATTGACCAAACTTATGCCTAGGCCCAAGCATGAGAGTCACACTAGGGTCAAGGGCCTCAAGCACATTGGAGAATGGCTTTGAGATTGTATTGTCTTACATTATGAACTTTGTTTTATGTAAGTCATACACGTTTTATGCTCGATTATATGATATACATCTTTCATTCTTATTTAATCATTGCTTGAAATTAGATAAAATGTCCAAATCATTTATAATTCGCAAATGGGCTCATCATAAGTGTTTTGGTGAATAAAACCCCATTAAGTGAACTGAAGTTATGAATTATTCAAAGTCCATGGTCTAAGTCATTAACTTGGGCATAAATGACTACATTAAAGACTGTATTGTAAGTTGACTGATAGCACCAAGTTTCATAGGCTATAGGGACATATAGATGTCTAGTCAATTACATAGATATGTATGGATGATACATATAGGACTGACCCACCTTAAGACTCTCCAAAAGGGCTTTAAGAGTTTTAAGTTAAACCATGATTGGTAGATTCCTCAGACATGAGTTTGTTGTGGTTTCTCTTGATGATTGGTATGTCTTTGACGCTGTTAAACGCTAACCGTAACATGCAGTTATAAAGGCAGTGATTTGGATTGCCAAAAGTTGAGTTGGAGCTATAGTCGTACAAGACTGGAGAAGTCCTCCTACTTCATGTATACTGCGATGCATGGACAAGAATGGTGTCTCGGCCACTTGAAGAGCGAGAATTGAAAAATGCATGGCCATGCTCGGATGGATTATTTGTAATCATCCGTTATTTGATAGTTCAAACTCAAGAGTTCAAGAAACGCATTTGATAAGAGATATGAATGTCATCATATAATCAAATAAGACACTAAGAGTCAAAGGGATTTAACATTGCACACTTGTTTTATGGACAAGTGGGATATTAAAGGAATTGTATCCTTTAATCAAAGGTGCAATTACCGAACATGGAATATGACTATTAATGGAGAATTATAATTCGGGTATTTTAGGGATCGTAGTGCTTTGCTAGAAGCCAACTAAGATTAATGGGCTTAATCGGGTTAGGCCCATGGCTATAATAACCGGATCCTATGAGGTCACACACATAGAGTTATCGGACTGGATCAAACCGAACCGAAAGCCCATGTGGGACATGGAGATTTCGGTCATAGGCTTATATTGGGAAAATGGCTTTTATTATTAATGCATAAGTGTTACCATTAATAATTACTAGATAAGGAGATATCTTATTAGAAGATATATGGATACAATATAAAGATATTATATCCATTACCAAAGATAAGATACGATCGTATAAGTAATTGTTACGAACAAGGAAAATATACAATTTTCTCCTCCTCCTATCAGTACGGCCGAACCCTAAGGAAGAGAGCCAAGCTCGCATTTTGTTCGTTCGTTCTAGCAAACGACATCAAAGGTGATCCAGATTCCAGACTCATGTGGACCAAGTAGAGAAGCCACACTTGGGGCATTCGATCTCCGCTGAAATCCTGCAGGAACGTTTCAGACTCGCATCAAATGGTATATAACTCTACTTCTACTTGATCCTTATTGATTCATGCATGAGATCCTTGTTAGATGCTAGAAAATAGTTTTCTGAAATTCCGTTTATACGCATCTAATCCCAACATTAAATGTGGTCTGTTCAGTGCTATGCATTTAAATAGATCAAACATGCTTAGTGTAGATGACATCAATTATAATATTCACCATGGATTCCAAATAGATGGGTAAAGGGAACAAACACATAATCAAGAACAACCATACCCACAGGTAGAGAAAAATAGCCATCACAAGGTGTGTTGAGTAAGATTTTAGAGAGCATAGAGGCACAACGAATTCGAGTTCTTGCACATATTCAGGGCCGTTCCAACAATTTAGGGGGCCTTGTGTTATAAAAATGATAATATTTTATTAATAAACTTAATAAAATATTTTTCTTTACATATTTTTTTATCAACACTTATTTATGACGGAAAATTTGAACTATAATACTGAAAAAATATCATAGGTCAAATATATATCATTATAATATACTAATTAAATACACAATAAAGTACATATGGTTTGTAAAATGTAATTAAATTAATACAAGAAAGTTTAATCGATTCATTGACATGTACAAAATATTTCATTAATACGATTTAAAATTTAGAATGTGTCCATAGTAAATATAACATTTTGAACTTCTAAATCTTGTCCTTCTCTTTTTACTTATGACCATTATTAACCAAACTAATTAAAATAATTGAATCTTTATACGTTTTCTATTCTACATTTACTCAAAGAAAATCTAGTTGACACAACAAAAAGAATATACCTCTAATTAGTAAAGTGAAAAAAATCCTAACCTCAATTAGTCACTTAGTAATCAACAATATAAAATTTCTAATAATTATTGAAAACAAATTCTAAATGGGTGAAGTTGGGGGAGGGGCCCAAAGTTAATGAAAAGGTTTAAATATATTAATGGTGGTGGGGCCCACAAGAAAGGAAAAGAGTGGAAAAAGAAATTTGGGTGGATGACTCGAACACTGGTCCAATTTGATGTAAAATGGGCTTTTGCCAATTGAGCAACTGAACATTATATGTTAACAAATTTAATATATAATGGGCCCTTACAATTTTGGGGGCTTTGTAACAAAACTCCTTTAGTACATGCTTAAGCACGGCCCTGCACATATTTAAAGTAACATATCCATATTATAAATTTCGGGTCATGCAATGGGATTTCACACAGGATCAGAAAGCAATAGTTTGAAAATGTAGGATAACACCTCGATTTTCGGGTAGAGTTTCACATAGCACTAGATCCAGAAAATCCACCCTTGCACATATGAGCAACCATCAGTGAGAGAAAACTCGCAAGTCACTAGTGAAGAAAGACTATATAAAGGATATGTGGGTGTCTTCAACGCCCTAAAACTCGACGTCAAATAGAGAGAATGGGAACGACCGACACCGTACCAACTCTAAGCCATCTTCCATATTCACAACAGAGATGCCCAGGATTTCCAAAGTGGATATCCTGATTTTGCGGGAGAGACATTGTCTTTGTCAAAATTTTCTTTAGATACGCAGCTTTGTTGAGATGTGAGGGAGATACCCGATTTTTTGCAAGTTTTGCTGGATTGAAGGCGTGAATTTTTAGATTTTATGAGGAATTGTTGGATTTTATCAAGAAGAGTAACTAGAAGGTAGAATTGAATGGAGATTTTGAGGAGAGGGAGTTGTTCAAGAGAGGTGGCTAAGGCGATGGCACGGAGCCGAAGGGGCGGCTGTGGAGAAATTAGGGTTTGGCGAGACGTGTACAAAGAGTGTTTTTCAAGGGTCGATTGTAGGATGCTATTTTTGGATTGTTGGGATATCTAGGATCTTGTTTTGCATATTTCTTTCCATAATTTGATTTTTCTCAATTGATTATTTGCTTTGTTTATTGAAGTATATCTTGTTAGCTAGATTTTATGCTAGAAATTTGATCTTGCACTTGAACACTAATGTTTGCTACTCTTGATTGTCATTCCCTTTATTATATTTGTTTTATTTTGTGTTTAATTTGTTTTAGTCCTTTCAATCTGTATTAACTCAAGTACATAGTTAGTAAAAAAAATACCTACACAATTTGTCGGGTTCAAAAAAATTGAATCAGGCCATTCTCGGATGTGTCCAAGGGAACAAGCAACGACGCAACGCGCAAAAGCTCTTCATTCCCCCGTGCTCTAGCAATTGCACCTTTTGGACCACTACCATGTAGTTAGGCCAATACACGTGTGCCAGGCGTGCGACCTATCCACCAGGATGGCCCCATTGATTTGTTTTCGATCAAAGCATCAAGCAGCACAACCCGTTTCATAAATAAAGGACGGGGCATCAAGAACTTGTTTGCTTAGAATCACACATCGCTCAAGTACTTTGGCATGATTTGTGATTCATCCAGTTGTCCCTGAAAATGAAAGTAAAAGTCACAACCCGCTTTTCATTGCTTTTGTTTGGGCTATGTGCTTTGATTGCACATTATATCTGTTTTGGGGTGAAAAGATCGACCTAACCTGAATCGCCTTAGGAAGGGCAACTAGACAACAACAGTTTGATTATATCTGAATGATCCGAATCAAACAAAGATCAAGATGAAATAAGATTAAAATGATGTAGAGACAAGTTTATCTCCCCTGAAGGAGAGCTTGGTCGGATCAAAGGATTCAGTCGTCGGACGCTTCAATACTGAAATAAGAATTTGAGCTTGAGAATTCCTATGAATGTAAGTAGGAGTGTAATCGTTTTGTATTATGTCAAAAATCGTCCCCTCTACAATGATCTCGGATCCCTTTATATACACATTTAATTTCCAAAAGATTTGACCAAACTAGCCGTTTTGCCTCCGTGATTCTCGTCTTCTAGCTTTGATTACCAAATGGCCATGATCTTACGACATTTATGACTGATTACGTGGGTTATAATTGATATGTATTAACCTCCATAATCTGGGTTTTAATACCGTCTCTGATCTTGTCGTGGCCATGATCCTCGCTGGTCGTTTAGCCAGTTGGTCGCTTCAAACGAAAGGATCACTTTATCCGATGGGCCGCTTCCTTTGAAAGTCCATTAAGAGTGAGGCCCAACAATTTCCCCAAGGAATCAAACCGGGCCGGAAATAGCAATTGAGGGGCAGTTGGATTTCTTCTTCTCATGCCTTTTCTGGACCTGATCTTTTCTCTGTCAATTTGTTGCAGTGGATCGATGACGTGTTGTTTTTTTTATTGGTTGACAGGTTTGACCGCAGGCGAGCAGTTCTCCCATAAATGGCAGTCACTTCACTTTCTTTTCACCATCCTCTTTTTGCTCACGAAAGGTTTTCTGTTTCAAAGGTAAGGGCCTTTTTCAAATTTCTTATCGTTCTTCTTGCATCATGTCGCCTCCAAGATCAAAGAAGTTCAGAGCTTCATCTTCTGGCATCGGTGGGAAAGATAGCGAGTTCTCCCCCTCGAATCTCCTTAGTTCGGAAGATTCCCTGGCCGGAACCCTAACCTAATCGGAGTTGGATGTGATTTTAGAAGTGGGTCAATTTCCTTCTAAGAAGGTGGCTCATCTCCCCTTACCCCAAGAGCGGGCTGATTGGTGTCGCGACGGATGGGTTTGCTTCTTCGAGTACCCCTTCAAAATAGGCCATTCTTTTCCCCTTCTCGAATCTGGTAAGGAACTTCTTGTCTGTCCTTAACCTTGCCTCATGCCAGGTGATACCGCATGCATGGCGTCTTCTTAGGGTAATCGACCTTTTGGTGTCTAGTGTTGAAATCGATTTTGACTTTGATGCTCTCTAGTATTCGTATTATCTGAGTAGTTGGGGTTCTTCCCGCTTTCAATTACGCCTTAGGCCAGATAGGAAGCCAATCGCTCTGAACCTTAATGTGAACGATCGTGGATGGAGGTCGCGGTTTTTCTTTTTTGAAAAGAAGTCGCTTGACAGGGGGGGGGGGGAGGGGGTTCGACTGCTCTTTCTTCCGCGATGTTTGGAGGACGTCAGGTATCGTATTAGTCTCCGAAATCTTATGTTTCGATGTCTTGTTAACTAGTGCTTACCTGTTTCTTTTTTCAGTGCCGAGCCCAGAAAAAAAGGCAGATTCTGACTTCGCCGTGGTTACTGAGATTCTGCTTGCTTTTTCGGAGGCCGATAGATCGTTCAAGAACGTGAACCTTTTAACTCTTCCTTCGAGCATGGCGACTCCATCCACTTCTGTTACTAAAGGCACATGTTCGTTCCTTCAGGTATGCGTGTGGGTGGTCTTTGGAGTGACCATATGCTTATACGTTTGTACTTGCCTGATAGTATCCTGGGGTGCGAGGTCGAGTGCTCGTCTGTCCGGAAAGAGTCTTCTGGACCAAAAGTTGGCGGCGAAAGCTTCTTCATCGGCTAAGTTTGAAGCCAAGGCTCTTTCATCAGCTAAGATCGTCGCCTTAGACTCGCCGTCGTCTAAAACTTCAAGGGTGAAAAGGAAAGCGTCTGGCGCCCCAGAGCTTTCAGTGGGCATGGTGAAGAAGAGAGATTTGGAGGAGTTGCTTCATACTCTGGATCCTAAGGCCAAGAAGGAGATTGGTGACTTGCATTCTATCGATTGTATCGACGAGGCTAGAGCGGCCGCCTGGCGAGTAAGTAAAGAAAAAGTTTTGCATGAAATGTTTCTGCTAATGTACACGTTCTCAATGTTTTTTACACGATTTGTTGTTCATAGGCCCTTCAGTATTCATTGGTCGCGTTCTCCAATGTGCAAGAATTGAGCGACAGCGCTGATAGGCGGATAGTCGAGGTCGAGGGCCAGTTGAAGGTGGCTAGTGGGCGCGTCAAGGTGGCCGAGAGCAAGCAGGCGTTGGCCGAGAAGAAACTGGCGGAGATTGAGAAGAAACTGGTCGAGTCGCACCATCGCGGTTTGTGTATTTTGTAAACGTTTTGGTTCTTGTGGCATACCTTGTGTTTGTTTTGCGTTCTCTTTGCGTGTTTTGTTTTGCATGTGGGTTTTGTTGTTCGCGCTTTGGCCGAGACGCGAAGTGTGTGGTCGTAATGACCTGTAGTTGTAAATGTTAGTGTAGCATGCTTTTCGTTTGTCCAGGGAAGAGTAGCTTGTAATGTATGGTAAGGACGAGTACCTGGGGTTGGACAAGTCTTTGTAAAATGGAGCGTTTTGTTTTGTTCCTCCATTCCCTGTGTATCGATCGATTTGTATGTTGTAAGCGTTGTTTTATGTATAGTAATGATATCCTTTTGAATGTCAAGTTTGTCTTTGAGGCCTCTCGTTCTTGTTCAGATTTAAAAGTACACAAAAGAAAGGTCTTGGGGTGACCGTTGGAGGGTGACCCAACGACCCTCCGATGCTTAAGTCAGTGATCGGAATCCAAATGAATATAATAGAATAGATGTAAAAAATGTAAAAAGGAAAAGAGTTTAGAAATGATACAACTTTAAGTGGATCGCGTTCCAACTTCTGGGGATCGATTGTCCATCCTTTGTTTCTAATCGATATGCTCCTTGTCCGATAACTTCTTTGATGAGGTAAGGTCCTTTCCATTGGAGTGCTAGCTTTTCGTCGATTGGATCTCTGGTATTTTGGAATGTTTTCCTTAGGACCCAGTCTCCTAACTTGAAGACTTTAACTCGGACGTTCTTGTTGTAGCTCCGGGCGACTTGTTGTTGGTACTGGACCATTCGGATTCTGGCTTTCTCTCTAGTCTCGTTGATGGTGTCGAAGTTGTGAGCCATCTCGACGTCATTTTGTTCTGAAGTTTGGAGTCCGTATCTGGCAGTTGGGACGAGTAGCTCAGTGGGGATGATTGCTTCGCTTCCATAGACTAGGGAGAATGGGCTTTGTCCCGTTGCATTTTTTGGCGTCGTCCTATCGGACCACAATATCAAAGAGAGCTCGTCGGCCCACTTGCCTTTTTCCACTATGACGTGATTATGGGTATCTTGGTGTGGACGTGATTAGCGTGATGTTCCACTGTTTATAGAAAGATCGTGTCTTACTACCGATGAATTGGGAGCCATTGTCGCATACGATTTCTGAAGGGATGCCAAATCTGTATAGAATGTTACGTTTTATGAATGAGATGACGTGTTTTTCCTTTACCTCTCGATATGCTTCGACCTCTATCCATTTAGAAAAATAGTCGGTCATGGCCAGGAAGAAAATGCGTTGTCCTGACGCCGGTGGCAGTTTTCTGATGATGTCCATCCCCCATCGCATGAAGGGCCAGGGAGCTAGAGTCGGATGGAGCATCTCTTACGGTTGGTGTGTGACAGGTGCGTGTCACTGGCAGACATTGCACTTTCTGACGTAATCTGTCGTGTCTTTGTTCATTGTGGGCCAATAATATCCTGTCCTGAGAGCTTTGCCAAATAGGTTGCGTCCTCTAGTATGATTTCCGCTTTCTCCGTCGTGTAGGGAATGTAAGACGCGTCGTACCTCGGTTGTTTTGAGGCAACGTAGGTTTAGGCCTGTAGCAAATCATTTGAACAACACGTTATCTTTTAAATCAAAGGTTACGGCTTGTACCTTGAGTTTTTTAACCTCTGCTTTGTTTGTTGGGAGAATCCCATCTCCGAGCCACTTGATGTAGGGGATGGTCCAATCATCTTGGTCGCTCACCAAATCTTCTTCTGTGTAGTCGCCTACCTCTGCTGAGACGACTTCTTCTAGGGGTAACTCGTCCATTGTTTGAATATCATCTGGATTAGGTGTCCTGACGATTCTGGGGACGGCTGGTGTGGTGATGTGTGCCAATGGAATGTTGGGGAAGTCGTTGGGATGCAAAGTGGAGCCAAGATTTGCTAGGGCGTCGGCTTGTGTGTTGAGGTCACGTGGGACTTGTCGGATGGTAAAGTTCTGGAATTTGCTTGCCAATTTCCTGACGATATCTAGATATGCCATCATCCTGTCGTCTTTGGCAGCGTACGAACCTTGTACTTGGTTGACGATTATGAGAGAATCGCATGTCACCTCTATGTTTAGAATTGCGAGATCGTGTGTGAGCGTTAGTCCAAATACGAGGGCTTCATATTCTGCTTCATTATTGGTCGCGTCCTACTCACATCTCACAGCTTGGGCTATATGGTCCCCTTGTGATGATTTTAGCACGACACCTAGGCCGACTCCTCTTACGTTCGATGCCCCGTCTATGTGGAGTAGACATGTGCCCCTGTCTTCTTTGACTTTTAGCTATTCGACCTCCTTCGTGGCTTCTTGTTCCAGTGTCGGGCTGAAATCGGCCACAAAGTCGGCTAAAGCTTGGGACTTTATCGCTGTTCTTGGCTCATACTCAATGTCGAATCCGCTGAGGTGTATGGCCCATTTAGCCATTCGTCCTGTAAATTCTGGTTTCCTCATGACTACTCTCATGGGGTGGTTAGTTCTCACAATAATAGTATGTGACTCGAAATAGGGTTGTAACTTGTTTGAGGCCATAACCAATCCCAAGACTATATTCTCAAGTGATGTGTACCTGGTTTCGGCGGGAAGCAAGAAACGACTTACATAGTAGACTGGTGACTGCTTACCATCTTCTTCTCTCGTTAGGACTGCGCTGACGGCTGAATCTGAGACGACCAGATATAGTGGTAACGGCTCGTCGTCCTTTGGCTTAGCTAGTAGTATTGGACTTGCCAGGTATGTCTTTAGATCCTGGAAGGCTTGCTCGTGTGCTGCCGTCCAGTTGAATGATTTGTTCTTTTTCAAGGCTTCGTAGAAGAGCTTGCATTTATCCGAGGACTTGGATATGAATCTGTTTAATGCCGATATCCGTCCTGTCAATTTCTGGACGTCCTTGACGCATCGAGGGGATCTAAGGTTGACGATGGCCTTGACCTGGTCTGGGCTGGCTTCGATCCCTCTTTGAGTGACCATGTATCTCAAAATATTTCCTGAAGACACTTCGAAAGAGCATTTAGTTGGGTTTAATTTCATGCTATATCTTTTCAATACCTTGAAAGCTTCCTTCAGGTGTTCGATGTGGTCTCCTGCTGCTTTGGACTTGACGAGCATGTCGTCGATATAAATTTCCATGGTATCTCCGATCTGGTCTTTGAACATTTTGTTTACCAACCTCTGGTATGTGGCCCCTGCATTTTTTAGTCCAAAAGGCATTACGTTGTAGCAGTACGTACCTTGGCTCGTTATGAAAGCTATCTTTTCTTGGTCGTCAAGGTCCATGAGAATTTGGTTGTATCCGCTGAACGCGTCCATGAATGTTAGCATTTCGTGTCCGGCTGTCACGTCAACCATGGCGTCGATATGTGGTAATGGGAAAGAATCTTTTGGACAGACCTTGTTTAGGTCTGTGAAGTCGATGTATACTCTCCATTTCCCAAAATATCTCTCATCTTAACCGATCCTATCTCTCCTCCTCAGCCATGTCTAACCTTACACCCCCTACCGCTTCATCCGTTGGCGATGACTCGTCTCGCGAAGTACCGCCGACTACCCCCACTCCTAAGACCACAAACACGGACAATCACACCCCTATTATACCATTATTGTTGCCCAACAACAAGCCCTTCATGTTGCAAGCATCAAGACCCATGTTCTCATCTAGTTGGATCTCTCCTCCTCTAAAACTCCAACCAAAAGTGGAAGCCACAACATAATTGAAGCACGGGGATTCTTGGCACAACACCCAGAGCTAACAATCAAGAGATGTTTACTCAACAGACGCCTACCTTTGTAAGACCCGAGGCCTTAGAAGTGCCAACCCGGGGACTTCCCAAGAGGTCACCCATCTTGGTACTACTCTCGCCCTAGCATGCTTAACTTCATAGTTCTTTTTCCTCGCTTGAACCATGAAAAGGAAGATATCTTGTTGACATGAGTAGAACACTAAGGCTTATAAATGATTACAAATCTGGGGGTTACAACCTTGGATCAACAGGCCCTCGTCAACTCTCTTATCTAGATGTCTGCATCTCAGAACAATGACAATTGGTATATGGATATCGGTCACATGGCGTCTAATGCATGTATTCTCTCTCCCATTTTTAATCCTGGCATTTTTTCATCATCTAAAATCATTGTGGAAAATGGACAAACACTCCCTATCACAAATATTAGACATACTACATAAACAAACAACCCTCTAGTATACCTTAAAATCATCCTTCTAACCCCACAGATCATCAAAAATCTCATATCTGTCAGGAAATGTACTACTGGTAATCATTGCTCCGTTGAATTTGACCCATTTGGTTTTTCTGTGAAGAATTTTTCCATCAAGAAAGAGATCCATCGGTACAATCGAGGCATACTACACCCATTTCTCCTCGCTCTAGCGTTTGTCCACCCACCTTTGATAGCTCTTTTTGTCAGCCAACATGCTTCCCCCACCATGTGGCATCATCGTCTTGGTCATCCCGGGTCTCATGTACTTAATAACCTTTGTTCTTTAGAATCAATTTCATGTAATAAAAATCATTTTGATCTATGTCAGACATGTTAATTAGGAAAACATGTTAGATTGCCATTTGTGTCTTCACTTTCTCAAACTATTGTTTTCTAGATTATCCATTGCGACTTGTGGACCTCTCATGTTTCAAATATTATTGGATTCAAATATTATCTGGTCATTCGTGATAATTTTTTTCAATGTACATGAACCTATCCTTTAAGAACTAAATCTAAAACAGTAACCGAAATCAAAGAATTTCATTCCTATGTCAAAACACAGTTTAATCTTCCTATCCAAAAATGTTCAATGTGACCATGGAAGAGAGTTTGACAATTAGAAACTCATATCCTTCTTTTCCAATAATGGAATCCAATTCTGGTTCTCATGCCCTCACACCTCTCAACATTATGGGAATGTTGAATGAATGATCCGCACCATCAATAATGTGGTTCAAACCGTCCTTTTCTAGTTGAACCTACCCCTTAAGTTATGGGTTGAGTCACTCCACCTCTACTCACATCCTAAACATCTTACCCACAAAAACGTAAGGTTCATGGACTTCGGCCTCACGAGCCCTAGTTCAGGAGATGACCCACATATGGTCATATTCGGGTTTTTGGGTGTTTTTTTTTCGTAATCAATCCTCTACAATGTCCCACAAATTAGCCCCTGAGTCCACTCTATCTTTTTTTCCCTCGACTATGTACCGCATCACAAGGGCATATCACAAGGTCATTATTTTCTGACATTTGATCTTTGATGAATCCACCTTCCCATACCGAACTTGACACACCCACGGTGACGAAACCGACCTACTATGGTTTTTACTGTCAATCAACCGCAGGCCCCACATCTCTCTCTCTCTCTCTCTCTCTCTCTCTCTCTCTCTCTCTCTCTCTCTCTCTCTCTCTCTCTCTCTCTCTCTCTCTCTCTCTCTCTCTCGCTCTCGCTCTCTCTCTCGCTCTCGCTCTCGCTATCCACCTAATATCCCTAGCTATCCTAATCCCTCAACAAACTCCATCCAATCTTATCCTAATTCCCCACAAATTGATAACAAAAATTATCTACGTACCTCACCAAGATAATATTTCTCCCCCCTCAAATCCCAGCTCTCTACCAATCTTAGCTCCCTCAACAGCCGTATCTAACTCGGCTCCCTCAACACCGAGTATCAGAACCCGACCCACAAACACACAACCCAACCGATCCACTCAAACTAGACCTATACCCAGAACCGGACCTTCGAACCCAACCGGGCCCACCACTCGATGTGTGGGGGTAGGAGAAAACTTGATTTCTTGTTCATCTAAGCGCCAACAGACAATGGATCGAAGTGTCGAAGATGAGTAGAGGGCAGTTACAAATGTTGTTGTTGATTCTTGTTAGTTATAAAGTCTGTTAAATATGCATCCACAGCCTGATTACTAAAGCGACAATTGTCTTTTGCGACAATGTTGGTGCAGTCTATCTCTGATAAAATTTGGTTTAACATCAACGAACCTAGCATATAGAGATTCACATTCACTTTGTACGGGATAAAGTCGTTCTTGGTACCGTGCATGTGTTGCACATGCCATCAACACTCCAATGTGCAAATATATTGACCAAAGGGTTGTATTCATCACTCTTTAATGAGTATCCAATCTCTGTATTCAACAACCTCCCGATTCTACTTCGAGGTGTTAGAATAACTACTGCATAGGATATCAGTTATATTATTATGTATTTTATATTTATCATTTTATGATATTTACTGTAATCTATACTCCCATAAATACCTACTCAATATACAAGACAACCCTAAATGAAACTTCATACAGATGAACAAAGAACAAAAAGAAAGATAAATTTGTGGGCAAAATTCTGATTTATTTTATTGCTTCTTAAAATGAGATTACATAGCTCTTTATAGAAGAATTGGAAAACAACTAACTAATACTAGAAACACGCATCACTAGGACTACATGTGCCCACTATCAGCAAACCCACTAACAAACTAATCTAACTTAAACTCATAAATATAGCCTACTAACCACTATCAACTTGAAAATAGAAAACTACCTTAATACTTTAATTTTAATGTTTTGAATCATATTTCAACATCTCCCCTTGATTCAAAAATTCTTCTTGCATTTGTCATGCATATCGTTCAATCTTGAAGCACTTCTCTTCCTCTCAATTATCATATCTTAATGCACTCATCTTCTTCAAATCTTTGATGCACTTCTCATCTTCTTCAAATCTTTGATGCACTTCTCATCTTCTTCAAAAAAGAGTTTCCTCTCTTGTAACTTGTGCCATGCTTGGCTCATTCTCACTATCAAATCTGCAATTTTTTTGTACATGACCAAATCTCTTGCACTTGAAACATTGTGGCTTTCCTTTATACGAAACTGACGGAGGGTAGTCGTCGTACCCCTAATCAAAAGTAAATCCTAAAATCCTCACTAAACAAAGTATAGTAAGTAAGTCAGGGTCGATCCCACAGAGAAGGAATGAACCAATGGTGGTAGCATGCAATGTCACAAAGGGGGGTTTTATGATTGGTTGGTTGAAAACAAAACAAACAAAACAAAGTAGAATGGATGAAATATCAAGAGAGAAAAAACACTTAGCCAAGTAATATCCACATAAGTCATTCAAAGGTTGTTCATAGATTAAGTCCTATCTTCCTATTTGGTTATTCCTGTCCCGATCTTATATAAATTCATAGGGAAACCTTCCACAAAGAACCCTTACCAATGAATAACCCTAGTACCACTAAAGGTTCAACCCAAAGGCAGCAATGCATATAAGAATTAACCAGGATACACAGAACGCTCGCTCAGATGCATTTACCATGTAATCAATTCCCACATAGATATAATCCACAGATGTAGATAACAATCAATGCTTGCTACTTATACTAGAGCATTAGCCCAACAGTTCCCTAGTATTAGCAATAAGAATGAAAGCAATAAACCTAGGTGATCAGTCTAGATAAACCAACAAACATTCAAATATGAATTTGCTCAGATAGATAGGAACAAAACCTCACAACCAGATGAACGAACTCATGCTTCCATTACCGGACTAAGCCAAAGAGGCTTAGCTCCTCATAGTCATGGTAGAAACTTCAAAAGAAATAAACAACGATGAATTGAAATTGCAAAAACTAGAACTAGTCTCTAAAGAGTGGAGACCTAACCCTAATGCATAAGGAGAGTATTTATAGGGCCCTAACAAATGACCTAGCCCATTAGGAAGAATAACTGAAATAGAAATAAGAAAAAGGGAAAAGAAAACTAAAAAGATAATTCGGAATAAGTCCGAGCCTCTGCCGTGTCAGACCTGCGATCGCGGGTGGTGGACCTTGATCGCGACCCATGTGGCTCCGCGCCCTTAAATCTCTCCGCGCCCGCAGAAAACTCTCGACATGCTCCGAGTCCCGCGATCGCGGCACCCATGCCCGTGATCACGGTTAATGCTTGGCATTCTTGTCCTTTGCCTTGCACCAACTCGTCTCCTCTTCACTCCTTGGCGTCTTCTCTTGATGGCTTCCTTCCTCAGTGTCTTCATGATATCCAAAGTATCTCAAACACCTCCAAAAACACCAACTTCGCCAACAAACGCCATACACAAGAATGTGTCTAAATCTACCCGAATGGCACCAATAAAACCTCTAATAACTCTTAGTTAAGCCCTACAAACTAGTGCTTATCAAACTCCCCCATGCTTAGACCTTTGCTCGTCCTCGAGTAAACTCAAAGAAAGTCTACTCCTCCAATGTAGCACCCAAGGTCTCAGGAAGCATATCCTCCAACTAAGAGTTACCTAACCCATGCCAAAGCTCCTGGAACCAATCTCATCTACAACACATCCACAACTCAATAAACTTGAGGGCAAGCAGAGTACTTCCCCCAAGCTCAACCCGGACATCCAATAGTGTAAAGTGACCTCTAATCCTAGCCTCCATCTATGACTCCTTATGCCTCCCAGAGTGACCTACCCGACAATCCTTCTTCAACTCCTCTACTTATGTCGCCCCGTCGGTAAAATGAGATCCTAGAAACACTCCTTTTCTTTTCACTCATTTTGCCTAGGAGCCCTTTTCGGGTTTTCATCCTAGCCACTCATATTTTTCTCAGAGATGTGCTCACATAAGCTCACGTCACGCCGACACCTTCTTACCCCAGCCAAGCGTTGGTCCGGGTCACCTGCTTTTTACCCAAGCCGCCCTTTCAGATTTTCAGCTTGTCCCAGGATTTTTGTTTTTTTTTTGTTTTTTTTTTTTGAAAAGAAATGCTGAAATTCGAAATGCTAAAAATCAAAGTACAATGCTGGAAAAAAATATGTACAAGATAGATAGTGAATACTCTACTCCCCCATGCTTAAATCATGCATTGTCCTCAATGTATGGAAGACAAGAAAAAGATAAGGGGAAAATAGAAATACTCACTGGAGTGGAGGCCAATACCCATAAGCGTTGAAGAAAGCCTCAGCTCTCCTCTGCATCTGAACCACCTGGTCCTCAACAGTGGTGAGGTGACTGTCCAGGCGGTTGGCGTGGTATGCAAGGTTGACCTCCATGTTGCGCTGCCACTCAGCGCTCCGCCGCTCCTGCTCATCCAGGCGGGTGGAGACTTGGCGTTCCCACTGAACGCTTCTCCTCTCATGCTCCTCTAGCCTCTGGGAGATGACACGTTCCCACTCGGTACTCCTTCGTATATGCTCGGCCTGCCTCAGCTGCAGGTTGGCCATTCTGTCCAGGGGCTGGTCCCAGGGCGCCCCTCTAGATCCACTACCAGACCCAGATGCCTGGTAGGTATAGTCAGGGTAAACAGGTGGGCCCCTGGAACGCAGCGGGGATGACACATCGCTCTCCATGTCTACCGCTGCAGTCGCTTCCTCCTCCTCCTCGTTATCGTCGTCGTCCCCTTCGTCTTCGGACGATGACCCCTGCTCTCCATCGGCATAGAGGTAAAAATCCCTCGCCCGGGGCCCATAAGGCATCGGACGAGGCAGCCTCATTCGGTGGGTCCTTTCCTTCTTGGAGAGCCAGGTGTACTCTCCACCACGGACCTCCAGCAGATGGGATCTCCGCAGCAGTGTGATGTTATAGGTGTAGATGTCGGCGGGGAAATCCCAATGGTCCGCGATGTTCTCGTATTGCTGGGCGATAAGCGTCACCATGCCCCCCATGGAGATCTTGTCGCCCGTCTCTCCCTCAGCCCGAGATAACTGGAGAGGAACAAATCGACCCAGTCGGGGGTGTTGTGGCTCTCAGATGTCAAACACCAGAGCACTGTAAGGTCTAGCGTCGGAACCTTGTTCACCTCCCCCTGTCCCAGGAAGGACATGGCGAGCACCTTGTGCGCCAGCCTCAGACAGGGGTGCGTCAGCTTGTAGTTATACTCGCCGGCGCTGGGGTTGAGTACCTCCCGGGTCGCATCCTGCCAGAAGAGCTCTGGCAAGGTGCCTGCGGCCTCCCAATCCTCGGCGGGAGCCTCAGTAACGCCAAACAGGTCCCGCAGACCTTGGTAGGACATCATCCTCTGCCGCCCCAGCAGGTTGAACGTGATCCCGTCGTCGTGGCGCTCCAGCGTGGCCAGAAACTCCAGGGTCAGCTCGTGCGAGGATGGGGCGGCTAGGTCAATGAAGTTGCCGAGCCCTCCGTGGCTCAACAACTGTTGTGTGCAGTCCTCCAGTCCGAGTCGTTGCAGCGTTGGCCGATCGAAGAACTTTGTCTGGACGAACTTCCGCGCGCTGAACGTCTCGTAGTAGCGCCTGTGCCTCTGGCTCCTCATGTTGCCTACGAAGGCTGCCATGGTGGGAAAAAGGAGCGAGAAAGCACAACAGAAAGAGTACCGGAGGGACCCGCGATCGCGGGGTGTGGGGCACGGTTGCGGTTTATGCTCGACTCGAAGCTCGCTGGAGAAGATGGGCCGCGATCGCGGTTTCTGGGTTTGCAGCGAACTTCGAGAAAAATGGCTCTGTTACTTTGCGGTGGCGCTACGGTGGTCGCGGGGTTGGCATGGGTCCGACGATCGCGGCTCGTGAGGCAATGAGGAATCCAAGAGTTGAAAATTGGAGATCTCACCCAAACGACGTCGCGGCATCGGAACGATAGTCACGGGGCTGCAAGGGGGTGTCGCGGTGGTCGGGGTCGGAGATCCGATCTGGTGAGAGTGAGAGGTGGTGGTGGAGGTGTTGTAAAATGCCTCCACCGCCTCTCGCCTTTCAAATTGCCGCGATGAATACCCGCGATTGCGGGGTTAATGCCCCTGCACCCGTAACAGTCGGCGCGAGTTACGAGGCGCTGATTGTCTCGAAAAATGCGCCTGTTTTATTAAATCGTGGGCAATTTATTTTTATTTTTTAGAACTCGCCATGGATCGCCGAGGGCAAACCGCGATCGCGGGTGTGACGCCGCGATCGCGGGTGCTGGATTCTGGCCTCCGCTGCATAGTTAGTTCTAGTGCCCACAGAAAAAGAAAAACAAGTGCAAAGAAGAAGAAAGAAAAATAAAATCTAAGTCCTAAGAAAGGTAAAAACATAAATGAGTTCAACGACTCATACCTCGGGTTGCCTCCCGAGCAGCGCCATAGTTATCGTCGCGGCACGACGTCCTGTTGTACTTCTCATCCGGGGTTGCCTCCTGCAACCGTACTCCTTGCTCTTGTATCTGGAGGATGCTCCGGAATGTTCTCCAGCCTATACTCTGTCTTCCTCTTGTCGAACTCCATGCTGATTGTGCCTCTGCCCACGTCGATCTTTGTATTGGAGGTCTTCATGAAAGGCCTCCCCAGCATCACTCGTCCTCATCGTTCCCCTGTGTTCATGACAAAGAAGTCTGCAGGAAAAACAAGGGTATCGACGCTTACCAGTACGTCCTTCACAACGCCCTCAAGAGTGATGACGGAGTTGTCAGCCAGTTGGATGACGATTTCCGTGCTCTCTAATGGTCCGACGTCGAGGTTGTTGTAGACGGACAGTGGCAAGACATTGATTGAAGCTCCCAAATCCAGCAATGTCTCGCTGAATTCAGTCTCCCCAATCTTGTAGGGCATGCTGAACATTCCGGGATCCTCACACTTCTTGGGAATCCTCTTCTGCACCACAGTCGAGACATCCTTCTTGACCTTTGGCTTCTTCTTAGATCGCTCCTTTTGCTCCGCTATGGTCTTGCGTAGCTCTCTCAAGAAGGGGCTCTCCGGGTAGCCCTAGTATATCTTGCAATATATTCCTGTATTCCATTCATCTTCTAATGCTGCAGGGAATGGCACCGGGATGTCAAAATATCCCTCCGGATAGTCATACTTGTTCATGAAAGTCTTGCGAGGCGGAGCACTTTCCGAGAGTTGATCGCGGGTGTCAACCCGCAATCGCGGTTCTCGCACTGGTTCCCCGCGATCGCGGCTGTCATGCCCGCGGTCGCGGTTAATGCTCGAATTTATGCTCGAGTTTTTCTCGGCTTTTGGCTCCGTAAACCCGTGATCACGGCTGTCGCCCCGCGATCGCGGTTTTGCCTCGTACTTTTCTTTTAATTCCAGCTTCTCTTCTTTTTGCTCCCATCTTGGCCTTGACGTCATGCAGTTGACGTTTTGCCTTGGATTAATCTCAGTCTGAGATGGGAGTGCTCGTGACTCTCTAGCTTCGAGCTTGCTGACCGCCTGGGAGATCTGCCCTACCTGCTTCTCCAGGTTCTGGATACTGGACTTGGTCTCATGTTGGAACTGTACCTTGTTTTGCTGTATGGTTCCTACTGTCTGCGTCAGCGTGGTCATGTGCTGCGCCAGTGTATTGACCTGGTCCTCTAGATTCATAGCGCGAAGAGCTCCTTGTCCTTGCGGTCTCTGCTCTGCTGGGCCTCTGAACTGCTGGCCTCCTTGGAATGGTCGCTGGGGGTACTGCTGCTGCTGCTGGTATTGCTGAGGGGGTCTTGGTCGGAACTCAGGGGGGTTCTCCACATTATGCGTGTTCCCGTACCTCAAGTTAGGATGGTCACTCCACCCCGGATTGTAGGTACTAGAGTAGGGGTCGTACCGTTGTCTTTGTTGGTACCCCCCAATAGCGTTGACTTGCTCAGTGGGCTCCTCATGGAGTGTAGGGCATGCGTCAGTTGCATGCGTGGTGGCATAGCAAAATTCGCACTCCTTGACCCTCTGGGGTCCTTCCTTCCTCATCAAAACCTTGATCATCTCCTTCATTTCGCTCACTTCCCTCTCCATAGATGGGGGAACATTCTCACTTGAAGTGGCTTTCACAGCCTGGGCGCTCGCCCTCTTGCTGAATTGCCTTGAGCCTTCCGACAACTCGCTGAATATCTCAAATGCCGCGGTAGAGGTTTTGTTCAGTATGTTTCCCCCACACGCCGCGTTCACCATTCGTCGCTCTTCATCCAGCAATCCCCCGTACAGATATAAGACCAAATCCTGGTCTGAATACCCGTGATATGGACAACTAGAGCACAACCTCTTGAAACGCTCGTAGTACTCGTAGAGCGTCTCTGTCCCATGCTGCTCAATGTTGCTCAGGTTGCGCTTGAGACTGTTCAACTTCGTTGCTGGAAAGTACTTTTCCAGGAATGCCTTCTTCATTTTCTCCCAAGTGTTGATGCTTCCTGGGGTGAGGTAGTAAAACCAGTCGTTGGCTGAATCCTTAAGTGAAAAAGGAAAAGCCCTCAATGTGATTTGATCCTCAGTGACATTCCATGGCTTCATGGAACTGCACACGGCGTGGAACTCCGAGAGGTGCTTGTTTGGGTCCTCTCCAGCTAGCCCATGGAACTGAGGCAAAAGATGGATAAGACCAGACTTGAGCTCAAAGTTCACTCCCGTGCCTAGCTCAGGGAATTGTACGGCCAGTGGCTGCTGCGTCAAGTTAGGCGCAGTCAGCTGCGTCAACGTAGATGGTGGTACCTCGTCCGCCATCTCAAAAGTGGGATTCTCAAAGACCAAAGCTCGATTCACTCTGCGTCCTTGGGAGAAAGTTCTCTCAATCTCTGGATCAGGATCTAAAGGTGGAGAGTCAGCAGTATGGGTGTGGACCATAAGATAGGTCCACACACACAAGCAAACACACGAAAATCACACAGAAAAATTCGAAAACACACAAAGCATGCAAAACACCAAAAATCCGCAATTGCCTTCCCCGGCAACGGCGCCAAAATTTGACGGAGGGTAGTCGTCGTACCCCTAATCAAAAGTGAATCCTAAAATCCTCACTAAACAAAGTATAGTAAGTAAGTCAGGGTCGATCCCACAGAGAAGGAAGGAACCAATGGTGGTAGCATGCAATGTCACAAAGGGGGGTTTTATGGTTGGTTGGTTGAAAACAAAACAAACAAAACAAAGTAGAATGGATGAAATATCAAGAGAGAAAAAACACTTAGCCAAGTAATGTCCACATAAGTCATTCAAAGGTTGTTCATAGATTAAGTCCTATCTTCCTATTCGGTTATTCTTGTCCCGATCTTATGTAAATTCAAAGGGAAACCTTCCACAAAGAACCCTTACCAATGAATAACCCTAGTACCACTAAAGGTTCAACCCAAAGGCAGCAATGCATATAAGAATTAACCAGGATACACAGAACGCTCGCTCAGATGCATTTACCATGTAATCAATTTCCACATAGATATAATCCACAGATGCAGATAACAATCAATGCTTGCTACTTATACTAGAGCGTTAGCGCAACAGTTCCCTAGTATTAGCAATAAGAATGAAAGCAATAAACCTAGGTGATCAGTCTAGATAAACCAACAAACATTCAAATATGAATTTGCTCAGAGAAAAGATATAACTCAATAGGATAGATAGATAGGAACAAAACCTCACAACCAGATGAACGAACTCATGCTTCCATTACCGGACTAAGCCAAAGAGGCTTAGCTCCTCATAGTCATGGTAGAAACTTCAAAAGAAATAAACAACGATGAATTGAAATTGCAAAAACTAGAACTAGTCTCTAAAGAGTGGAGACCTAACCCTAATGCATAAGGAGAGTATTTATAGGGCCCTAACAAATGACCTAGCCCATTAGGAAGAATAACTGAAATAGAACTAAGAAAAAGGGAAAAGAAAACTAAAAAGATAATTCGGAATAAGTCCGAGCCTCTGCCGTGTCAGACCCGCGATCGCGGGTGGTGGACCTTGATCGCGACCCATGTGCCTCCGCGCCCTTCAATCTCTCCGCGCCCGCAGAAAACTCTCGACATGCTCCGAGTCCCGCGATCGCGGTACCCATGCCCGCGATCACGGTTAATGCTCGGCATTCTTGTCCTTTGCCTTGCACCAACTCGTCTCCTCTTCACTCCTTGGCGTCTTCTCTTGATGGCTTCCTTCCTCAGTGTCTTCATGATATCCAAAGTAGCTCAAACACCTCCAAAAACACCAACTTCGCCTCCAAATGCCATACACAAGAATGTGTCTAAATCTACCCGAATGGCACCAATAAAACCTCTAATAACTCTTAGTTAAGCCTTACAAAGTAGTGCTTATCACAAACAATTATCTTCTTTGTGACCAAATTTCTTGCAATGGTTGTACTAAATTGAACTCCTTTGCTCGTTGGAGTCATCGTCCTTGGACTTCCCTTTGTAGAAAGTCTTTGCCTTCACTTGAAGTGCCTTTTCCTCCACTTTTTCATCAGACTTGTACAGCCTAACTTCATGGGCTCGCAAAGAACTCATCAACTCATCAAAAGTATAAGAAGATAGATCTTTTGATTCCTCAATTGCAACAACCACATTATCAAATTTCTTGGTTAAACTTTTCAAAACCTTGCTAACAACACTTTCACTACTCAAATTTTCACTATAAGATTTCATGTGATTAACAATTGCAGAAACCCTGGACACTCTTGCACAAATTTCATATCTTGAATAACTAAAGTCTCCAAATCACGACGTAAGGATTGCAATTTGATAGTGCTTACCTTCTTATCACCCATGTATACTTGCTTGAGAGTTTCCCACACTTCGTTGGAAGTGGTTGCGACTAAAATTTGAGGAAAGATATCATCATCCATGGCTTGTTGGATCATGAATAAGGCCTTTGAATCCTTCTTACGATTCTCCCATAACTGTTGGTCGGACTCATCCGGTTCAAGATCTTCGAACCCATTCTCTACAAGACGCAATAACTCTTGAGACTTGAAAAAAGTTTTCATCTTGAGACTCCAAAAATGATAATTTACACCCTTAAAAACTGGAATAAGGGATGTATTATTGGTACCATTTATTGCATCTTTGCTGAAATTGGAGGCACTTTCTCACTCAATCTTTCTTGTGTTTACTTCTCCCACTCCATTGTTATTTCTTTCCAAAATTGTACCTGGCGCTTTTTTTTGTGTTTGATCTGATACCAAGATGAACAAAGAACAAAAACAAAGATAAATTTGTGGGCAACATTTTGATTTATTTTATTACTTCTTAAAATGAGATTACATAGCTCTTTATATAGAAATTGGAAAACAACTAACTAATACTAGAAACCTTGGTTTTAAAAGGCGCAAGGCGCACCGAGGCGCAAAGGCCCCTGGAGCCTAGGCGCAAAAAAAAGCGCCTTTCGTAGGCGAGGCAACGTTTTTTCCAAAAAACTTGCAAATTAATTCTTAATGATATATTGTACTCAAAACAACATAATAATATATTATACATGCATAAAATGACATAAAGAAGCATAGTTCATAAGTAGAAAGTCTAGAATACCGCTAAAACATGTCATAAACATAATAAAAGGTAAATATATAGCAAATAAAGTTTTCCAAGCTTGTTGAATAGTCCACTAAAATACTAATACTCCACATCAGAAAATTAAAAAAAATGGTTCTGCATTAAAAAAATAGACACTGTAAAAAAACAGATTATGTAATCTACATTTATCCTATTTTCTGTATAAAACATAATTATATATAAATATAAACCAAACAAATACACTACTACAAATATGAAAGATCAAGAGAGGGGGTTGGTTGGAGAGACAAATTTTCAGCGGGAGACTGGGAGAGAGATGCGGTCGCGGGAGAGCTGAGACTGAGAGAGAACGATTGAGAGAGAGTGTGGGAGAGGAAGAGAGAGAGAGAGAGAGAGAGAGAGAGAGAGAGAGAGAGAGAGGAATACCTTGAGTTGGAGGAGAAACCCTAGTTGGTGGCTGCTGTTCGTAAGAGAGAAGCGAGAGGAAAGGGAAAGAGAAGAATTGGGCTAATGGGTAAAAGCATCCTCTTTTACTTATTTTTTTTTATGTTAGCTTGCGCCTCCACTACGCAAGGCGCCCATGCGCGAGGTGCTGCGAGGCGCACGCCTCTTGTAGTGCATTGCGTCTGCGTTTGCTGAGGCGCCAAGGTTGGCGCCTTGCGAGGCGTGCCTTTTAAAACCAAGCTAGAAACACGGATTACTAGCACTACATGTGCCCACTATCAGCAAACCCACTAACAAACTAATCTAACTTAAAATCTTAAACGTAGCCTCTTAACCACTATCAACTTGAAAATAGGAAACTACCTTAATACATCCTCACCATTTTGGTAATCAATATATTTATAAAAGTTAGCTTTCTGGTGCATTGAAAGCTAGCTTTTAAACTCATAGCACTAAAACAAGTTCTGAAATGGGCCTAACTTTTCAACCCCAAACAACAGCTTCTGAAATGGGCCTAAAGGGCCTTCTACGGTGGTGCTCGGATGGCCCAACCTAGAATAAATCCAGAATAAACCCCTACAATTGAATTTCTGGAATTGAATTTAAAGAGACTGACGGTTGCCCCTTTGATCTGCACCTACATCAGTATTAATGGCATGAATGTATTTGTGATGAGTAAGGCAACTCATTTGTAGGAGAAATTCAGCCCTCATCCTCAATTTTTCTAATTTAGAAATTACACTTGACTGAATGATCCTTATCCAAATCCTCATTTTTAATAACCTAAAAAATGGTCCAAATTCCACAAGCTAGCTGAAAAGCCTTAGGCTTGCTTAGAATAAGGAGTTACAAATGTCCAGAAAGCAATCCAAATTCCATAAAAAAGACAATTGAAAAGTCTGAATGACCTGCTAAAAATTAAACATCCCAAAATTTAACATTATCATTTACTCATCCATCATCTCCACCTATATAAGAGGAAACGTTCATGGAGGTCCTAATGGGTATGTAATGGGTATAAGAGGAAACGTTCAATGCTGGATTGCTTTGCTCAATTTGATATTAGCAGAGCAGAAACCTGGAAAACAACCAAAACACACATCCTCAAATACCTAGAAGACAAACAAGCAGAAACGCTCCGTTGAGTTCTCCTCCACCGGCGGCATCACCCTCTCCACCGGCGAGTTCAGTGCACGCGCCACCAGGAGCTTCACCGTCGACATCCCCGATCCGTCTTTCAACTATCCGATCAGCAGCCGAGCAGTAGGTTCGACCTTACACTTGCAATATATATATAATAATAATTGTCATTACTCTGCATATTGCATTCACGCAGATTCTGTCCAAGATGTTGATGTCGCGGAATATCATAAGTGTATAATTCAAATCCCCCATTTCGGAGGAGAGATTTAGCAGCTTGGCGGCGAAGAAGGGCTTGTTCATGCACCCAGAGGTAATCTGCAGAGCGTGGATCTGGGAGAGCTGGGCCAATGTTCGGCAGTGATTAAGCCCATCCAGTATCCGATGGAGGAGATTGAGCGGCGATTTTTGCTGTGGTGGATGCGGGTGGTGCGAACACGAAGAAGAGAATGTGGAGAGATGAAGAAATTGAAAGGCCTTTTTGGAACGGAGAATATATCGAGTGAAGACTCTTGCCATTCATCTGTAATTTAGGATTGAAGATGGGGTTCCGCCATTAACGCTCATACCCAGCTTCTCTCCCTCTCCCTCTCTCGCTCCGTTGGTGAGACCTAATTGCGGCGATGACCAAACAGTAACTACTAAAAAAATGACACGGCGTCGTTTCAGTTGTCAAAACTTGAGCAACGCAAAGTTTAGATTGAAATCTCTTTTTTCTCTGCTATATGGGTGAGGTGGAATTTAGTTAAACTATTCGAAATATTTTTTTCCCAATCATTTCCCTCTCAATCTCGAATTACCCTTCATGAAAAAATGCAATTATCTCTGCTGTTAGACATTAACATTTCTTATGTTAATTAGTGTGGAGGTGATTTTTATGACGATTGTACATACATTTGAGCATGAACATATTTAGTCCTTTGCAATGAACAAAATGGCCTACTCTTACGAATTATAATCCCAATTATTATGGTACTGATGTATTTATTAAATTAAATGAAAGAAATTAAGAATTATAACTTGATTTATGTTGGTGATGGAAGTTGGATTGTCCAATATTTGTCACCATGTGTCGTTTTCTTTGGTACAACTAAGGATGTTTACTTGCTAGCAGTTAAAACTTGACAAAGAAAATTATAAGTTTGAAAAAAATATTTATGTTGTACTTGTAATTGTTTCGTTTGTATTGTTTTGTAGTCACGCTGAGTTCACATTATGAATATTAAAAAAATAAAAACCATGAGGGCCTGGAGTTGTAAATATATATGGCTTTGATTGTAAGAGCTTCTCTAGAGTTCTTCATGTATTAAAAACTTTCTTAAGGTTGCATTGTAAGATAGTAATATTTATGGTTTATACAAATATACATTTGTGTAATTCCAAAGACAATAATAACCAAGCTCACTTGATTGATGTGTATTAAATCCTCAAAATCTATTTAAATTAGCATGGGCATATATGATTTGAGTATGCAGTGAAACATAGAAATCATATGTGAATTAGGTAAGGGCAACAAACACGTGATCTTATAATCCTAAATAGTTAAAAAAAAATTTGAAACCCTCTTATTAAACCCGAAAGCAATCTAAACGCTTAGTAAAAATCTACTTGCATCCGAAAGCAATTCATATAAACAATGCAGCTGGATTTGAAATGCACATACACATTCAGTAACGTTTATTTTGACAACCTAAATGCTTTGAAGACACATCTTCAAGAATACACGTATGATACATATTTTAACATTATCTAGGGTATCACCACATCAATAAAAAATTCTAAAGTTTGGTGCATTTGAGTGGTTACATAACTAGCTAATACTTGCAAGATAATTCTTCCAGAAGATGAAGAGAGATACTCCCTGTATTAAATAATAGGAAAAATGGTATTGTTAAAGCATGTGCTTCAGCTATAAAGAACTATGTATAACCAAATTACACTTCATTTTACCTAAGCATGAAATGACTCTGCCATATGCTCTCCATCTAGAATCACCAAATAGACCTTCAAATATAAATCAGACCCATATCAAAACATAAATCCAGCCTTTATTATAGCAGGACAAAGCGTCTCAATCTGAAATTTTATTACAAGCACGCCTAATCTATCCTCTGCAAACTTAATGACATATTAAAATATAAATTAAAATAAAACACACCATTTTATCCACATCTACATATATCACAATAAAATTTACTCTTAAAATTAATATATGTATAACATTATTATATTATACAAAAATAATGAAAAAAAATACTCACGTGTATAACCGACCATCTAATCTAACCTAGCTTACATGTACAACCTAGGTTCTTAGGTCACTAAAAAAATTATGTTTCAAAAAAAAAAAGAATATCAACTAGCTTCATTTGAAAATTCGTCAAATATGTTATATTAATAATTATATATTGTATTATTCTATAATTATTGTTTGCTATACATATGAAATATGAAAATACAAATTATAGAAACATTCCAAATTATATTTAAGACAATACATATGACATGACAAGCTCTACACATATGTTATAAGTTTCTAATTACTGAAAGTCTAGAAGGAATTACCTTGGAAGCAATATATATTTATATTCCTATAATAATTTTATAATTTTAAACAATTAAGTATTTTATCTTCTATACTACAAAAACAATTATATTTTTTGCCTCAATAAATATTTTCACTTTTATAAACTTCTCTCTTTTCCCTTAAAAAACAATACAATTAATGCATTTTCATTATTATTGTTATCACAATCAGAATTTGTATATATACCTAAATATAAAGTAATAGTTTTATCAAGAAATGTTTATATTCAAACAAAATAAAGGTCATTTTTCATATAATTAAGTAAGAGTTATACATTATTATCTTTATTTTATTAAAAAAATTATCATAAAATAAACTATGATCAAATTTTAATTTAAAATTTAATACTATAAAATTTTCACCTCTAATGTTTTCTATTATACAACAAAATAAAAAAATAGTTCTTATTTAAAGTACATAATATAAATACTTTAGCAAAATTATTAGAAAACCAACAATGTAAGACAAATCAATTTTTTAAAAACAAAATAAATACTCTATTCAATATTAGTCACAATTACAAACTAAATTATCAAAACACAAATCGTTATAAATTAGACCCTAAATCTTAGAAAAAATAAACAGACAGTCTCTTATAAATAAAAAACTAATACATAGTAAGGCAAAATTATCGTTTATATATTATAAAAAAAAATAGAATGATATATTTTATCCCGTGCGAAGCACGGGCTACGCCTCCTAGTTTATGAAGGATTTGGAGACTTCCTTCGCCAAGAGGTGTTATATGTTACTGATAAGTGCTATTTTGTACCACTTATCTAAGGATTATTACCAGGTTTGAGGCGCCATTTGGTTAGATTTTATGCACAATTGGAGATTATGGAGTTAAAGTGGAGAAGTGTGGTTTTGGTGGTCTAAAGGAGCTAATTGAAGACATCCAGAGGAAGAGGAGTTGACCACCTGAGGAGACAAGAAAAATCTATGAAGGAACCACAATAAAGGGCGAGTTTCACCGCCCCGCGCCAGAGCCACCGCGACCCGGCGATGGATCTCAGAGAAGGATGCCGCCCCGCGGCCAAAATCACCGCCCCGCGGTGGGAGCTGGCGCCTCACGGCCATCGCGTGAAGAAATCGAATTAATTAAGCCGCGAGTTGATGCTGGAATTTGGAAGGAAGAGTTCGGCCTAGTTGAAGAAGAAAGGCCCATGACGGCTGGGCCCAATTGAAGAGAAGATGCCGCGTGAAGGAAAGCCGAAGAATTGAAGCTGGAAGATTGATGGAGGATGACGTCAGCCATGTGCTGATTGGAGTGCCGTTGCTAAGTTGGGCCGATGCTGCCGTAGTGGGCCGTGTTACTGCTGTTGCTAGATAGGCCGCTGATGCTTGCGAGAGGAGGCCGAGCGTGAAGCTGACCGCGAGGCTGTCAAGGCCGAGCAAGAATTACGGGATTAATTCCCAAATTTGGATTGTTTATTTTACTATTATTATTATTTTATTTCCTTGTAAGCTAGGGTTTGTGATCTTGGGCTTTAGGTTAACTCTATTTAACCTAATTCCCACAGCCTCCATTCCCTATCATCAAAGAATAATCTTCTAGTTCGTTCCCTTCTCCGGGGTTTCCAACCCATGGAGGGCTAAACAACTTTGTTCTGCTAGACGTTTGAAGCAATACAGTTGATTCGGTTGTGAGATTTCTATTCCTTGTTCTTATTCTTATGTGTGTTGGATTGATTCTCTTGGTTATATTGATATTGATTTATGTTGGTTTATCTAGAGTTGCTAACTAGGTTTATCGATATTTATCATATTGCTAGGATTGCATATAGGGGTTCCGAGTGCATATCTAGTGGCAAATACAATTGTGCGTATAGGGGTTCCGAGCGTACAATTGTGTGTGAGAATCAATTGCATGTTAAGTAGGGGAGTGAGTACTTGTACGTCTTTCTACTTGCATGTATCCTATATCCTTGTGTGTATTGCTATTGCTTTGTTGGTGGTAAAGTATCCCGGTCTGGTACCGCGTGACAGGCGTGACTGGCGTATTTTATCATTGGCATAGTAATAAGTCTATCGACAACTGTGAGAATCGGTAGTACTTAAGATCAGGGTGGGAACAACCATAAGAATAGTTAAAGAACTTGGATTTATAGATTTCTATGATCAACTTGCATCTCTGTATTGTGGATCTCGTTCTAGTAGAACTACTTTCCCCATCATTATGATTCTTTCTTCTAAAAGCTTGCATCTTTGTTACTCTGAGTTTGATAACCAAAACCCCCCTTTCTTGTTACTTTGCATGCTTGTGAACACATAGATTGATCACTTCCTCCCTGTGGATTCGACCCTTGCTTGCCTCTACTACTTGTTTAGGTTTGTTAGGATTATTTTATTTGTTTAGGTGTCACGACGACAAACGCCTATCAAATTGGCGCCGTTGCCGGGGAGGCAAGTTTTGATTTTCTGTGTGTTTGTTTGTGTGTGTTACTTTGGTGTGGACCTATCTTACGGTCCGCACCTTTGCTACTGATTTGCTACTTGTTGAAGTTGATACAGAGACAGGTACGAATGGCTCAGACACTCCGACAATTGACTGCACCAGATCTGATACAGCAGCCCTTGGCTGTAATCATTCCACCCCTTGCTGATGGGGTAACTTTTGAGCTCAGATCAGGAGTAATACGGTTACTCCCGAGATTTTATGGACGAAGTGGAGAGGATCCCATTCTTCATTTGAATAAATTCCACAGCGTCCTTATGAGCATTAAGCCAGCCGATGTCACTGATGAACAACTTAAAATGAGAGCCTTCGGGTTCACTCTTAAAGACGAGGATGAAGACTGGTATTATCGTCTGCCTGGAGGGAGCATAAATTCATGGGCTGAGCTACTTAAGGCTTTCCTCACACAATATTTCCCAGCCAAGATGGTGAACGCTTTGAAAAGGGAAATTGCCAGTATTGAACAAGGAGAGGAGGAGATCCTTTATGAATATTATGAGCGGTTCACACGACTGTGCTCTAGCTGCCCGTTCCATGGCTTTGACAAGAAAGCTCTTGTACTCTATGTCTACAATGGGCTGCTGGATGATGAAAGAAGAATCATAGATGCTACGTGTGGTGGTAGTATCTTGAATATGACCTCTGATGCAGCCATGACTAGACTTCACGATATGGTTGAGAGCACAAGAGATTTTGATGAAGCCCCAAGGACCAGAGGAGTTAATGTTGTCAACTCCAATGATGCACATGTATCGCAAGAAATTGCTTCTTTGAAGGAGGTCATTGTGGGGATAGGTAAGCAACTGCGGGATACCACTACTGCTGAAGTTCATGCTGCTGAAGGCTATGGGCCCGTCATAACGCAACAACCTTGCTTTGATGACCCACCAACTACTAGCAACCCCTCTTCGACCGAAGCAATGCTCAATGCCCTAACAATGCATTTTACAATGCATGTGCGCGAGACTGCAGCTGACATAAAGAGCATAAAAGAGTCCGTGAGCAGCCTAGTCGATGAGGTTAGGGGCAGAAAAGAGTCCAGGAAAGAAACTTCAAATGCAGTAACCCTACGGAGTGGCAAGGAATTACATGTCGCTCCTACTACTGAGGAGGACGAATATGAGATGGAGAACATCGACCACTGCCCCGCGTCACCTCTCACTGCGACCCGGCGTGAGATCCCAGTTATCTCACCGCCCCGCGGCGAGAATGACCGCGACCCGGCGACGTACCTCAGTATCTCCACCGCGACCCCAGCGCCCCGCGGCAATCACTGCCGCCCCGCGGTGGACGGAGTGCCACCTAGTGATATCTCACCACGACCCGACGTCCAAAATTCTATTTATGCTGATGAGGTTTGGGTTGATCCTTATCATCGTCCAGAGTGGCTGTCTGAGGAGGAGAATTTCTTTGGAGATGAGTGGAGCGACGATGAAGAGGAGTGCTGTGATCGCGAAAATACTCCAGAGACAATCACCCCGGCAGTCCCCGATCCTCTGGAGGCTGCCTATGACGAGTTTGTGCATCTCAACTCCTTCCCGCTTGTTTCGCTGCAACCCGTCGCGCCCCTCCTTGAGGCTTCCCGAGTTACTCAAAGGCCGAAGAACAATGAGGATATCTATGAGGCCTTCAGTAGCTGCAAGGCAACCACCCCTTTGGTCTATCTGGCGGACAGCACCCCTCGCTGCAAGGAAATATTAAAGGTGCTGGGCATAATCAAGAAGAAGCCGAAGGGGAAGCACAAAAAGGAGAACTTGATGCAGGTGGTGAATTTTTATATGCTGGATTCGGGACATGACATACATGTAGCCCCTGAGATGTTGGGTAGGCCATTTATGAAGATGGCAAGTGCGTTTATGAATATACACAGCGGTCCACCCACAAAGAAGTGCAAGAGCATGGGGGAAAGGCTCAACAGGGAGTATACAAAGAGGCATCCCCCTGATATGGACCCCAGGAGTTTGGTTGCTATGAGCAACCCAAGCTGAGAAGATGAGTGGTATGTCATGCCATGACAATAACTAAGGCGCTATCCGGGAGGCAACCCGAGGTATGTTTTTCTTTCTCTGCTTTTCATTCTTTATTTTTTGCATTTTCTTTAGTGTGTTTTTGCTTTGTTTCGTTCGCCTGTTACTAACATTTCAGGTACGAAAGTAAATGGAGAGAGATGGTGTTCTCAGCCATCCCACCGCCCCGCGGCGACCCTCACCGCCCTGCGGTGGATTTCTGGTATATTTTCTCTCTCCTAAAAAAAAATTTAATAACGGGCCCCGAAAAAACCTTAAACGGGGAGTAAAAATTAAAAAAAAAATAAAAAAATAAAAAAATTTTTTTACCGAAGGCCAGCTGTCCAGAGTTCCCTATGGAGATGGTGTGCTTCATGTTGTCACGGAGGATACATTAGCCCCACACATTATTTGGCAACGATAATGACCCTACATTCGACAGCTGAGGAGGAGGAACACTAGAGCCCCCAACATGATTATATCTAGGCTCCACCATGTGTTCCTAGAAGGCCGTGCAACCCCGACATCTTTGCTATACCACTATTCACCCAAAGTGGTTCCCTTTTGGTTGCACGGTAGAAGAAGACGATAGAGTTGATGAAAATACCCGCCCAACACTAGAGACCTGGGCATTCATTGAGTAGACCGCCAGCGACACCTACAGTGTCCAAGCAGCTTGGCAACGTTTGTGAGTTATTTTTTGCTTTTCGCTCTGCTTCTATTCTTTTATCTTTCATTACATTGAGGACAATGCAATGTTTAAGCATGGGGGAGAGTTCTATACTTGCCACGTTGTTGAGGAGAAAAAAAAATAAAAAATGAAAAAAGCCAAAAATTGAAAAAAGGCATACATTTGAAATCCTGGGATAGGTCAAAAACCCGAAAGGGCGGCCTAGGTAATAAGCAGGTGGCTTGGACCAGCATTAGGCTGGGATAATATGTGGTCAAGAGTGACGTGAGCTTATGTGAGTACATCTATTGGAAAATGAAATGAGTGGCTTGGTGAAAACCCGAAAGGGCGCCTTGGCAAAATGAGCGAAAAAGAAGAAGAGTGATTTTAGGATTTCTCATTATTTTTGGTGAGGCGTCATAAGAAGAGGAGTTATAAGGAGGATTCGGGTAGGTCACTCTGGAGGGATAATAAGATAGATGGGAGACTAGGATTAGATTTTGTTTCACTCTATGGTGTTTGGGATAAGCTTGAGGAAAGTACTCTGCTTTCCTTTTAGCTTGGTTGTGTGGGGTGTTGAGATTTTTGATTTGATGTTGTTGTGTTGTGCTGAGCTTATTTGTATGGTTGCCTGGAGTTTATTGTTGGGTATGATTCTTGGAGGTTGAATTTTCTATGCTTCCTGAAGCCTTGGGGATTGATTGGAGGAGTAGGTTGACTTTAGCTTACTCAAGGACGAGCAAGGTTTAAGCATGGGGGATTTGATAAGTGCTATTTTGTACCACTTATCTAAGGATTATTACCAGGTTTGAGGCGCCATTTGGTTAGATTTTATGCACAATTGGAGATTATGGAGTTAAAGTGGAGAAGTGTGGTTTTGGTGGTCTGAAGGAGCTAATTGAAGATATCCAGAGGAAGAGGAGTTGACCACCTGAGGAGACAAGAAAAATCTATGAAGGAACCACAATAAAGGGCGAGTTTCACCGCCCCGCGCCAGAGCCACCGCGACCCGGCGATGGATCTCAGAGAAGGATGCCGCCCCGCGGCCAAAATCACCGCCCCGCGGTGGGAGCTGGCGCCTCGCGGCCATCGCGTGAAGAAATCGAATTAATTAAGCCGTGGGTTGATGCTGGAATTTGGAAGGAAGAGTTCGGCCCAGTTGAAGAAGAAAGGCCCATGACGGCTGGGCCCAATTGAAGAGAAGATGCCGCGTGAAGGAAAGCCGAAGAATTGAAGCTGGAAGATTGACGGAGGATGACGTCAGCCATGTGCTGATTGGAGTGCCGTTGCTAAGTTGGGCCGATGCTGCCGTAGTGGGCCGTGTTGCTGTTGTTGCTAGATAGGCCGCTGATGCTTGCGAGAGGAGGCCGAGCGTGAAGCTGACCGCGAGGCTGTCAAGGCCGAGCAAGAATTACGGGATTAATTCCCAAATTTGGATTGTTTATTTTACTATTATTATTATTATTATATTTCCTTGTAAGCTAGGGTTTGTGATCTTGGGCTTTAGGTTAACTCTATTTAACCTAATTCCCACAGCCTCCATTCCCTATCATCAAAGAATAATCTTCTAGTTCGTTCCCTTCTCCGGGGTTTCCAACCCATGGAGGGCTAAACAACTTTGTTCTGCTAGACGTTTGAAGCAATACAGTTAATTCGGTTGTGAGATTTGTATTCCTTGTTCTTATTCTTATGTGTGTTGGATTGATTCTCTTGGTTATATTGATATTGATTTATGTTGGTTTATCTAGAGTTGCTAACTAGGTTTATCGATATTTATCATATTGCTAGGATTGCATATAGGGGTTCCGAGTGCATATCTAGTGGCAAATACAATTGTGCGTATAGGGGTTCCGAGCGTACAATTGTGTGTGAGAATCAATTGCATGTTAAGTAGGGGAGTGAGTACTTGTACGTCTTTCTACTTGCATGTATCCTATATCCTTGTGTGTATTGCTATTGCATTGTTGGTGGTAAAGTATCCCGGTCTGGTACCGCGTGACAGGCGTGACTGGCGTATTTTATCATTGGCATAGTAATAAGTCTATCGACAACTGTGAGAATCGGTAGTACTTAAGATCAGGGTGGGAACAACCATAAGAATAGTTAAAGAACTTGGATTTATAGATTTCTATGATCAACTTGCATCTCTGTATTGTGGATCTCGTTCTAGTAGAACTACTTTCCCCATCATTCTTATTCTTTCTTCTAAAAGCTTGCATCTTTGTTACTCTGAGTTTGATAACCAAAACCCCCCTTTCTTGTTACTTTGCATGCTTGTGAACACATAGATTGATCACTTCCTCCCTGTGGATTCGACCCTTGCTTGCCTCTACTACTTGTTTAGGTTTGTTAGGATTATTTTATTTGTTTAGGTGTCACGACGATAAACGCCTATCAGTTACATTAAGGGAGTGTTCGGTTGGGTTGAAGGAGGGGTTGAAGTTGAAGGAGGGGTTGAAGTTGAAGAGTTTGCTTAATGTGGGTGGGGTGGGGTGGGGTTGGGGTGGGGGGGGGGGGGGGGGATATTAGGCATTTAAGTGGGGTTGAAGTAGGAGTTGAAGCAAATGCTTCAACTTCATCCACTTCCACTCATCTACTACCGAACGCAGCCTAAATGTATGTTGAATTTCTACTAAAAAAATGTATGTTGAAATGAATTCGGAGTGCCCTACTCGATCTTCTTCACGCGCGATAGAAAACAATCGGAACCAATAGCGAAAAATCATAATTGTGATTTGTGAGCATATACATCGTTCGTACGGAGCAGCCTACTGCAAAAAGATAAGTAAGCAACAAATAAAAAAGTAAACCGAATTATTGGCAGGAGTCGCAGTTGTATGTGGACTGCATATATTCCCTGTCACACATATATACATACACGGCTCCATTTAGTGTTAAGTAAATAAATAAAGGAAACAATCGTGCCGAAAGTAAATGTATGCGTAGGATTTTGAAGAATATCAACCACCACTGGCCTTAGCTTGCCAATTCAGCTACGGTGTTTAATTGGTTTCGCACCTTCAAAAGGTAGCCTTTTTTTTTTTCTCTTACAAATTCAATTCCTTCAATTATTGATTTGCATAATTAAGATATATATCGCTAACTTATCTTGACCAAAGATAGAAACAACATATAGGTAGGGAGTGTAGGAAAAATTCATCATTCATATATCAAAAAGTGGTATGTATTTTGATCGACAAACATTACAATAATTGCGAGAATTAGTTCGACATAAGAAGTTGGAAGAAAACAATCTATTACTAGTGAGTTATTCTATTTATAGCTAAATGATTTTATAGTATACAACAGCACATGCTTATATATTGTGTTTATATGCACATATGTAATAGAATACAGATTTATCGGTCTATTGAATATTTATAGTATTAGAACGAGATTTAGTCTGGATTAGTTTCATGGATTGTTTGGGTTTAGGCTGTCATAATAACATGATATATATGTTTACTTTTGGGGGGCGTGTAAGAATTAGCTTCTCACATTAAAATTCAAGAAAAAAACAAGTATATTATATAAGTTTAGTCGGCTACTCCACCTATAATCAATTAATTTTTAAATTAAAACACCACTGACTTATATATTAGGCTTGATTTGCATGTGCGCTGTGTGTCAACGACACTCAATTTATCAATCCATCAATTAAAACAATAATATTTTATTATTATTAATATTTTTAAAAATAAGATATGATTTTTTTTCATATATCGTAATTTGTGCAGTTATACTTAAATTGGCATCTTCAAAAATTATAAATTATTATCCCCATAAAACACTTTGGAGGTCCAAAGTTTTAGAGCTTCCCAATGCGACTTCCTTACGAAGGGCTATACATTCGTCCGTTGAGTGTCTGTGGTCTCTGTGGAACTCGCACCATCGGTTCATATCCTTCTTTGCGTCGGGTTTGTCGTTCTTCCAAGGCCACCTTACTTCTTTTCCATACTTGTCAAAACTCTTTACGAGCTCCGACACGGAGATGTTGAAGTTGTAAGAGTGGAGCTTCGGAGGGAGAGCGGGATTGTTCTTCCAATCTTGGTTCCTGTCATAAGGATTGTTTACCTGACTGCGTCGTTTCGCCCTTTAGGATAAGGTTGGTGTCGTTGATCGTGTCGATGGTCCGAAGATGTTCTTCGATCGACTCGATCGGGGCTCTTGTTTGCCTTGGAAGGATCTTCATCTTCTTCGAGTCTGACTTGCGCCATGGTTTTGGTCTGTACATCTTCAAAGCTTTGGCACAAATATTTGGTCAGTTCGCGGTAGAGCTCACTACCTCTGATCAGACCCCGGGGGAATGCTTCGATCGATGTCGGGACGTCGTAATGTGGGATTGCGACCTTCTCTTTGTTGTACTTGTTAAGATAATCTCTTAGAGGTTCGCCATACCTTTGCACGATCCTGTACAAATCGCTTGATTGCTTTTCTAATGGTCGACTGCTAGCGAATTGAACTTTGAATGAGTTGATCAAGTCGGAGAAGGAAGCGACGGAACCTTGCGGTAGATGCATAAGACAAGTTAGTGCAGGTCCCGTGAGGGTCGTGCCAAAGCTTTTGCACATGACTGTCTCGCGGTTCCCCCTTTGGGATCAAAATTGTCATTAATTTTTTTATTGTAAATTGAGACGTGATCATCGGGGTCCCCGGTCCCATTGTAGTTAGGCATGTTGGGGACATGAAACTTTTTAGGAATTTCGACGCGTGCAATCGCCTCTACGAAAGGCGAGTCTTTCGTATCCGTCAATTGCTTCTTTCTCGATTGGTTGGAGGACTCCCGGGATCCGTGCGATGCGATCATCCAGAGTCTTCATATGCTCGTTGATAGCTTGTTGTATGAGGGCCTGAAGATCGGCTGGAGCTGTTACCTATGGATGGGTCACTCGAGCTTCGGGGGGCTCGGCTTCAGAACCTGGTGATGTGACTATGCCACATCAAGGCCAAGACATCGAGGACAACATAGGCGCCGCCGAGGACATGGATGCCGAGGAGCTCTCCATGGACACTATGGAGGACCCGGAGCTGGATCAAGGCGCGGAGCACATGGATGATACACTTAGAGCTGGAGCTGGCCAAGACATGCATGGGAGAGCCAAAGCCAAGCCAAGCCAAAGCAAGGCATTAGCCAAGACAAGGCCAAGGCGCCGAGCGCGCCGGGCACAAGCGTCACCAAGGCCAATGTCCAAGATGACAAGGCAATCCCTGGAGCCACCACAAGATCTAGGGCTAGGAAGCTTCTCCAAGACCTCCACAAGGGTTTGGCACGCCAAGCCGCCCTAAGCCATGCCGAGGCCGCCTTCGTCAACTGCCTTCAAACAAGCGTCGGGGAGCTCGGCGCTAGCGGCATGTAGGACTTCAAGGGAGGCGCCGCCGCTTCTGGATCTCTTTTGACCGGCGCTTCCTTCACCATGGGTTGGCCCAAGATGTCTACTCTTATGGGCCAAGCCCATGACCGAGAGATTCACCACTTTGCCTGGTGGTTATTGCACTTGAATTTAATAAGTCCCTAAATTAGACATTTTCGGTAGTGAATTTAGGGTTTGTTTGTGCGCCTGAATTTTGGAATTTTTCTTAGGCGTTTTTACCATTTTTATAGGCCTATTTAAAGGCTCTTTGAAGGTTGAAAAAGGCACGCATGAATTAAACCAGAAATTATCTCAAACTCTCTCTCTCTTTTCCTAAGTGTTCTTGCGTCAAAAACCCTAGTGTGCCGAATGAGATTATCTCCCACACTCCTTCTCCCCTTTCACTTCTGCATGCAATCTTCTTCCCTCTTTAAAGAAGATCTTGTGTGCCAACTATCCGTCACAACTCCGCCATCAAACCACCCTCGAGCCTCCGCCACGCCTTCGTCCACCTGAGAACCCTAGTTTGGCGATTCCACCTCCATCGACGAGCAAAGCTTGCACCGTAGCTTCAAGATCCTTTGATCTCAACATTTGGTACCAGAGCACGTAAGTTTTGCTCAAATTCCTCTTTTAAATTCAAGGGCCGAAGTCCTACAAGTTCCTTATTTTCGTGCCCTTGCATTGGTAATTGTGAGTCTTGCGTCCGAGAGTTGTTCTTGCTTTTGTTCTTGATTTTGTTGGCGTTTTGTGTCCTGCATCTAGAGTAGATCTGGAAGTCAGAATTACGTATATGAAGTAGACGTTTTTAGGAGTTGAAGATTCACAACCTTCAAATTAGGAATTAATGTGTGCTTTGAATGCAATTAATGCTTGCTGAAATTTGAAAAGTGTAACCTTTAACCTCTTAAATCCCATTTAGTCATGCATTTAGTTATAGGATCTTGAGTCTTTGCTTTCCTTATTTGGCACATAAACAATCCGAGTTTAAATTGCCTACGTTAATTTCAAATCGGGCCTTCTTGTGGAGGAACGAATCCGAAGTGCGTACGCTATTGGTTACTTGAGTTGCCTTGCAAATTTCTTGTTATATTTTCTGCATTTCTTACGTCAAAAAAAAAAAGAGAAGAACCTTAGAAAAACTCGGCTTGATATTGTACAAAAGAGCAAGCCAAGACAAGTCAAAAGAAGAAGAAGAAGAAGAAGACGTACACTCTTTCTTTGTGAAGCACTTGTAAGTGAAGTTGTAATTCCTTTTGCTTGAGCTAACCTTAGTAAGTGGTAATAGGAAACAAGTACTTACAAGTATTGCTTGAGTTGTGAATTAACTTAAGCTTTTGACAAGGATTATGGTGCACTTTATTTTCAATTTTGTGAGTCTTTTGCATATAGGAGCCACCCTAACCCAAGAACTTGTTGGATTCTGAGTCCTAATTTAAATTAGGCAAATTTGGCAATCTTACTTGTTACGTACCTTGTTGGAATTTTCTTGGATTTTTGTGGCTGTCGTGTGCTTGTTTTGTGAAGGTTAGAGATGGTGAATCCCAAAGATAAGCAAGCAACTAATGAGGACCCCAAGGAGGTCTCGGCAATCACCATGGAGACACTTCTCCAAGCCATTCAAGCTTCTAAAGAGGAAGCCGACGAGCATGCCCGTCAACACTTGAGCGCCATGAGGGAGGAGCAAGCTGCCTTCATGTGCGCCATGGAAGAGAAATGGAAGACCATGCCGGGCGTCTCATCCGTCCAAGGTCAAGGAGGGTCTCAACCGCAAGTAAGCGCCGGCACCTCCTCCGTGCTAGGCCTTGCGCCGCCGGGTGATCAACTCTCGGTGCCTATGATAACTTGGCCTTTGCCAACTCCGGGAGTGGCAAACCATGCCGTGACTGAGGGCTTCCAAGGGCATGCACATAACATGAGTACTACAAGGGAAGAATATGCCTCTTCTAACTTTTCCTTGCCTTTTGCTTCTACTACCATGCCTTTTAGAACTAACCATGCAGATTCTGGACTAAGGCTTGGGGAGCAATCAAGGATGCAGCCCAATGACCTTCCTAGGTCTCACGGACCCATGCTTCACCCCCTAAGGAATGCGCCAAGCAGAGATGGAGCATTCCAAGGACAAGGGCAAGGCGGCTACATGCCCTATGAGCCACGCGGTGCCGGCGGCTATGGCAACCAATACCCGGCCAATTTGGAGCAGCCACAACCACATGGCGTAAAATTGGAGGTACAAAGTTTTGGTTTAAATTGTGAGCCCGAGGTATATCTTGATTAGGAACAAAAAACCGATCAAATATTCCAGTACTATAACTACTCGGAAGCTCAACGAGTAACTATAGCTACAATCAAGTTTGAAGGCTTTGCTTATCAATGGTGGCTTGGGGACAAGGAGGAACGAGAGTTCCTTGGACACCCCCAAGTGACCACATGGCAAGAACTCAAACGGGCTCTTAGAGATAGGTTTGTTCTGGATGACTATGCCGAGAGAGTTCATGAGAGATTGGAACAACTCGAACAAGGGAATAAAACCCCGGATGAGTTCTATACGGAGCTAAGGACCTTGGTCTTTAGGTCCGGACTTAGAGTTCCCGAAGGGTATCTTATTTCCAAATTCATTAACCATCTCAATAATGAACTCAAAACGGTCGTGAGTAAGCAACATTTTCCTCGTGGGACGCCTATGGAAGAAGTGCTTCATTATACTAATCGTATGTATAAAGCATTGTCTTCAAGACGCCCCCAAGGGAGTAGCTCACGCCCTTGGCAAAGCTCCAAAGGAGCACCACCTACACCTAGATGCTTGGAACCAACTAGGGGTGATAAACCTAGTCACCCTAAACGAGAACCCCCTAGCCAAGTTCAAACCCAACGAATGGAGGGTGAGAACCGAGCAAGGGACATCATGTGTTACAAGTGTCTAGGAAGGGGGCACTTTGCCCGGGATTGCCCCTCAAAAAGACAAGTTCTACTTAATACTCTAGGAGAATATGAATCTGAGGATGAGTATGAAGAAGAGGTTGTTGAGAATGAGGAGGCCGAGGAAGAGGTGCATGTTGTTGCAGCCCAAGGGGACTGTTTTGTGGCTAAGAAAGTTCTCATAGCCTCGGAGGGACCTAGTGTACCTAGCCAAAGGGAGACCATCTTCCATACTAGGTGCACTATTAATGGAAAGGTGTGTAGCATGATAATTGATGGAGGGTCATGTTGTAATATCATTGACGAAGAAGTAGTGTCTAGGTTCAACCTAAGCACTACTCCTCACCCACAACCCTACACCCTTTGTTGGTTGAATTCTGACACCCCTCTAAAGGTTAATGAGCAAGCCATAATCAAGTTCACCATTGGTGGCTATGAAGATGAGGTCTTGTGTGATGTGTTGCCTATGACTGCTTGTCACCTTCTTTTGGGGAGGCCATGGCAGTTTGATAGGGGCGTCATACACCAAGGGGTGAGCAATGAGTATTCCTTCCATTTACGTGGGAAAAGGATTACTCTTCATCCCTTAGCTCCTCAAGAAATCATGGCTGATCATGTGGCTAAGGAGCAACGTCGGGTCCAAGCTAAGGAGCAAGCCAAAGGTAAGAAAATGGCGATTGGGGGCAAGGGAGGTGCCTCTAGTCATATGCTCTTAGCTCGGTCCAAAGAGGTCAATCAAGCCTTCAAGCGTGGGGAGTCTTGTCTCTTGTTCATTCGCAAGGACATCCTTCTCAACTTGAATGATCTTGAAGGACTCCCGCAGCCCATCACTCGCCTTTTGTTAGAGTTCGATGATCTCTTTCAAGAGGAAGTGCCTAAGGGGTTGCCTCCGATAAGAGGTATTGAGCATCAAATTGACTTCATACCAGGGGCAACTTTACCTAATAGGGCTGCGTACCGTGCTAATCCCGCGGAAACAAAAGAGTTGCAACGTCAAGTCCAAGAATTGCTTGACAAGGGCTACGTGAAGGAGAGCCTTAGCCCTTGTGCAGTTCCGGTCATCTTGGTACCAAAGAAGGACGGTACTTGGCGGATGTGTGTTGATTGTCGAGCGATCAATAACATAACCATTAAGTACCGCCATCCCATACCAAGATTGGATGATATGCTTGACGAGTTGCATGGAACGAGTGTATTTTCCAAGGTTGATCTTAAGAGTGGTTGTCACCAAATTCGCATGAAAGAAGGTGATGAGTGGAAAACCGCTTTTAAGACCAAACAAGGATTATACGAGTGGTTGGTAATGCCTTTTGGCTTCACCAACGCTCCTAGCACATTCATGAGGCTCATGAACCATGTTCTAAGGCACTTCATTGGCAAGTTTGTGGTTGTGTACTTTGATGATATTCTAGTATATAGCCACAATCTTGATGAACATGTTGATCACCTTAGACAAGTTCTTGAGGTCCTTAGAAAGGAGAAGCTATATGCCAACTTCAAGAAGTGCCACTTTTTCTCGGATCATGTGGTATTTCTTGGATTTGTGGTATATAAGGAGGGCTTGAGAGTTGATGAGGAGAAGGTGAAAGCTATTCATGAATGGCCAACACCTACTACTATGACTCAAGTCCGAAGCTTCTTAGGCTTGACTGGCTTTTATCGCCGCTTTGTGAGGGACTTTAGCACCTTGGTTGCGCCCCTCACAGAGCTTACCAAGAAAAGTGTGACGTTCTCATGGGGTGCCACACAAGAGGCGGCCTTCGCTAGCCTTAAAGCCAAGCTCACCCAAGCTCCACTCTTATCATTGCCTAACTTTGACAAAATCTTTGAGATAGAGTGTGATGCTTCGGGAATAGGCCTTGGAGGTGTCCTCATACAAGAGGGCAAACCCATTGCTTATTTTAGTGAGAAACTTGGGGGTGCCGAACTCAAGTACCCAACCTATGACAAGGAACTTCTCGCTTTAGTACATGTGCTAAGAGTTTGGCAATACTACTTATTGCTTAAGTAATTTGTCATACACTCCGACCATGAGGCCTTGAAATTCTTGAAGAGCCAAAGCAAGCTCAACAAGAGGCATGCTAAATGGGTGGAGTTCATTGAGTCTTTCCCCTACGTGATAAAACACAAGAAGGGAAAAGACAATGTCATGGCGGAGGCCCTATTAAGGAGGTATACTCTATTGACCATATTAGATGCAAAGTTGCTTGGTTTCACTTTCATGAAAGACTTATATGCTCTTGATTCTAATTTTAGTGCTATAGTAGCCGCATGTAAGTCTAAGGGAAGTGAGGGTCAATTTTACTTGCATGATGAATTTTTGTTCAAAGGTCATAGGTTGTGCATTCCTAAGGGCTCCATTCGAGCTATACTTGTGCAAGAAGCACATGGGGGTGGGTTGATGGGACACTTTGGTGTCCTTAAGACCTTACATGTGCTTAGAGAGCATTTCTTTTGGCCTAAGATGCTAAGAGCGGTTGAGAAGCTTTGTGCTTCTTGTACTACTTGTATGCGTGCTAAGGCCAAAATGCAACCCCATGGTCTCTACTCTCCCTTGCCAATCCCTAAGCTACCTTGGGAAGACATTTCCATGGACTTTGTTTTGGGGTTACCACGGTCTAAGAGAGGGAGAGACTCCATTTTTGTAGTAGTATATAGGTTCTCCAAAATGGCACATTTCATTGCATGCCATAAGACCGATGATGCATCTCATGTTGCTAACCTTTTCTTTGATCATGTTGTGAGATTGCATGGAGTTCCTAGGTCCATTGTGTCGGACCGAGATGTTAAGTTCCTAAGCTATTTTTGGAAGACTCTTTGGGCTAAGCTTGGAACTAAACTTCTTTTCTCTACTACTTGTCATCCTCAAACGGATGGCCAAACCGAGGTGGTCAACCGTACTCTTGGTGTATTGCTTAGAACTATATTGAGGACTAACTTGCGCAGGTGGTAGGATAGCTTGTCCTTCATTGAGTTTGCCTACAATAGGACGGTCCATTCGGCAACAAGGAAGACACCCTTTGAAGTGGTCTATGGGCGCAATCCCACAACACCACTAGAGCTCTTACCCTATGCTATCAAGGAGCGAGAAAGAAAAGAAGGTGCGGATGAAGCTACAAGGATTAAGAAGTTGCACGAGGACACAAGGTTGCAACTTGAGAGGAGGACGGGCCAATACAAGAAGCATGTGGACAAGGGGAGAAAGGAAGTAATTTTTGAACCGGGTGATCTAGTATGGTTGCACCTAAGGAAGGAGCGCTTCCCATTGCTCCGCAACTCCAAACTCAAGCCAAGAGGCGACGGACCCTTTCAAGTTCTTGAGAGGATCAATGACAACGCCTACAAGCTTGATCTTCCTCCTAACTTTGGCGTACATGATGTTTTTAATGTCTCTGATTTGATGCCTTATTGTGTGCAGGATGAAGACGACCAAGATGAGCTGGATTCGGGGTCGAATCCCTTTCAAGAGAGGGAGGATGATGTGACCATGCCACATCAAGGCCAAGACACCGAGGACAACATAGGCGCCGCCAAGGACATGGATGCCGAGGAGCTCTCCATGGACACTATGGAGGACCCAGAGCTGGATCAAGGCGCAGAGCACATGGATGATACACTTGGAGCTGGAGCTAGCCAAGACATGCATGGGAGAGCCAAAGCCAAGCCAAAGCAAGGCATTAGCCAAGACAAGGCCAAGGCGCCGGGCGCAAGCGTCACCAAGGCCAATGTCCAAGATGACAAGGCAATCCCTGGAGCCATCACAAGATCTAGGGCTAGGAAGCTTCTCTAAGACCTCCATAAGGGTTTGGCATGCCAAGACGCCCTAAGCCACGCCGAGGCCGCCTTCGTCAACTGCCTTCAAACAAGCGCCGGGGAGCTCGGCGCTAGCGGCATATAGGACTTCAAGGAAGGCGCCGCCGCTTCTGGATCTCTTTTGACCGGCGCTTCCTTCACCATGGGTTGGCCCAAGATGTCTACTCTTATGGGCCAAGCCCATGGCCGAGAGATTCACCACTTTGCCTGGTGGTTATTGCACTTGAATTTAATAAGTCCCTAAATTAGACATTTTCGGTAGTGAATTTAGGGTTTGTTTGTGCGCCTGACTTTTGGCATTTTTCTTAGGCGTTTTTACCATTTTTATAGTCCTATTTAAAGGCTCTTTGAAGGTTGAAAAAGGCACGCATGAATTAAACCATAAATTATCTCAAACTCTCTCTCTCTCTCTCTTTTCCTAAGTGTTCTTGCATCAAAAACCCTAGTGTGCCGAGTGAGATTATCTCCCACACTCCTTCTCCCCTTTTACTTCTGCGTGCAATCTTCTTCCCTCTTTAAAGAAGATCTTGTGTGCCAACTATCCGTCACAACTCCGCCATCAAACCACCCTCGAGCCTCCGCCACACCTTCGTCCACCCGAGAACCCTAGTTTGGCGATTCTACCTCCATCGACGAGCAAAGCTTGCACCGTAGCTTCTAGATCCTTTGATCTCAACACCTGGTATGTTAGTCGTAAAGAAAGTGACCAGAGAGGTCTGGAACATACCAGTAGGTAGGGAGGCATTGGTCGCCACTGTAGGTATCGCGTCCACTCCATCCAAATTGAGTCGTGTAGACAATCCTTCCGTGTTGACTATGCATCTTGAGCCTCCGGGGGCTGATACGGCCGAATGTACCTGTGACTTTAAAAACTCATTTTCACGGGTTAATCGAGCGATTTCATATTCAGATTGAACACTTAGCGTTTCGGTTCTAGCACGCTGTTGGGCCAGTTCCTCTTGAAGGACACTCATGGTTCTTGCGAGCTCTTGCATTTGTGAGTCTGTGACTGGTTGGCCGCTGATGTCCTTGGCCTGGTTCGTGACTTGGACATTGCCTTGAGCTTGACTTTCGACGAGGATCATGGGATTTCCAGCGTCAGCCATGATGGGATGAGTATCAGATTTGATGATTGGATCGTTGATTGGCTAGAGGCCCCATGGTAGGCACCAAATTGTTTTGGGCGAAAAAGATCGAACCGACCTGAATCGCTTAAAGAAGGGCAACTAGACAATAATTAAATTGATTATATCCAAATAATCCAAATCAAACAAAGATCTAGACGAAATAAGATTAAATAGATGTAAAGACAAGCTTATCTCCTTCGAGTAGGAGACTGGTCGAATCAAATGATTTAGTCGTCGGTCGCTTTAATACTGAAATGAAGAACTTAGCTAAAGAATGATTGTAAAAAAGAGTAAGAGAGTAGCGAATTGTAGCTTGTATTCAGTAGAAATGATAATGTGTGTCAAAAACCTTCTGAATCTAGTATTTATACATGATTTACGTAATAAACTAATCTAGCCGTTCTCTTCCGAGATTCGCGGGAGCCGTCAACCTGTGTTCCGAGATTCTCGTCAACGTCTTCCTTCCTTGGGATCATCCTTCTTCACTCTTGTCGAGTCTGTTGATCTTGTTACCGAAATCGTGGGCTAACCAAATTGGGTTCCAAATATCTTGGTCCAACAATATACCGCACAAAACTTTGCATTATATTTCTCCCCACATATGCATTATTTGGGATAATCTATGCCCACATATGCATTATTTCGTTAATAAAAGATGTGAGTTAATTAATAACCCTCGCTTTATTAAATTCAAATGATTTTGTTAGTTGTTTTGTCATCTAGTAGTTGACAACAAAGACAAAAAGTTGGATGTAGAAACTTGTAATTCACTTATGCTCCATAATTAAGAGCCAAAAACAAACTCTCTTCAAACAAATCCTTTCGTCTCCCTCACCTTAACCTTTTCCCTTTCACATTGGCATTGCCACCAACAAATCACCAACCAAAACGAGATTTGTACCTCTCTAAGCTATAAAAAAACGCCCTCCTCTGTTCTTTTTGTCTCTCTAATAACCAAACAAACTAATCTCTCTCTCAAAAAGATTACAGAAAGTCTATTAGGGTTGAGTGGCCTTAATATGGTGAAATCTAGGGGTGTTCAACATCGACCCGGACCGAAAAACCTGACCGGACCGGAAAAGACCGAACCGGACCGGTGAAATTACGGTCCGGTCTCCGGTCCAAGGTTTTCCCTTAATCCGGTTTTGGTCCGGTCCGGTCCAAAGCCGGAAAAAAACCGGTCTGGACCGGTTTTTTTTTTTAAAATAAAAAAATAATAAGTTAGGAGTTTAAATGTTATTTTTATAGATATTTTTCTTAAGTTAATAAGTTAGGAGTATAAATATTTTTTAGATATTTTTTTAGATATTAAATAAGAATTTGAATATATTTTTTTTAAAAATAAAACCGGTCTTGGACCGGACCGGACCGAATGAACACCCCTAGTGAAATCTGAGCAAAAAGAGTAAAATTTCAAGACCCCAACTTCCAAATCAAAAGTTAAACTCTCATCTCAGTGCACTCAAAAGAGTTACTCCTCTCTGTACCTTCGGATTACTTGTGATAAAGTCCCCCAAAAGGTTATGATTTGTGACGCCCTGTTCATGCTTGCTACTCACTAGCAAAAATAGGTTAAATCTCTCTGGTGGTGGTTGATTTTTCGTTTCTCTCTTTCCCTTGGTGACGAGATTGCGCCTCGGCCTGAGGACCCTGGCTGACGGGTCTCTTATCTGATCCGTTATGGCTCTTTGACTAATGTTTGGCTACTTCTCTCTTGCTTGTGAGCCAAGAAGGACAGTGGGGCGGGTTCGGAGCAAGGACTACCCTCCTCGTCCTTATCCATGTTTAGCATCTCGCTCCTCATCCTCGTTCCCCGTCGGGGAATGAAAATTATACTCGTCCTCATCCCCGTCGGGTCCTTGTCCCTATTGGGGATTCCCCATCCCCTTTGATATTCCTCACTTATAATCCCCACGATTTTTTCGTATATTCCCTATTAATTTCCTTGTGTAGTTTCTAGTGGATTCCATATTGTCTTCTTACAAATTTTATTGTCCCCTTTTCTAATTTCAACAATGCCTAATAAAAAGATTGAGATCGATCAAAAAAACTAGTGACAGTACATGAGATGAGAATATACATGTAGTTGATTTATAAACACCAAGGAAATATTGTCAGTGGTGATTAATTTAGATCAATTATACAAATCTAATGAAAAAAACATCAAAATAATGCAAATAAATTTGATTTTTAATATAAAAACAAATTTAACCTAAGGTTTTTTAGGGGGATTCCCCATGAGTTTCCCCTATATGGATTCACACGAATTCCTTGGCGGGTTCGGGTTCGGGGTGTGGAGTGGAGCGAGGACACCTGTCCTCGTCCCCATCCCCATACAAGGAACAAAATTTTCCCTCATCCCCGTCTCCATTCCCATTTCGGGGAATCCCCATATGGAACAAGGAATCCCCTCCACATTGTCATCCTTACTGAGAGCGCATATCCTTAGATCCCAACTAAGTAGACAAACCATGTGTTTGAAACCAAAGTTATATTTACATATTAATCATATGCTAACTATGTTTCTTGATTTGTCTTCCTATAAATCAAGGTTAAATTGCATGCATGTGATCTCAGTTCCATTCACTGACTATTCCCTCTTTTACACTCTGAATGTGTTAGTTTATATTTCTTTCCTCTTGTCCTCTCTGTAAATTTCTCTCTTTCTACTATTGTTCTCAAAATTAATGGCAAAAGACAATAAAAGGTTGTATGTTGAAGTTTTGTGCTCTAAGGCACCAAAATCTTTGGTGTCTGTCCAAAAGCAGACCAATACTAGATCATCCTTGGATGGTTCTAATAGCTCAACCAAACTCAACAAATCAACAGTTGTGCTCTCACATACCATTATCGGTTTGCTTCTAAAAACCAAAATCTCTTCTACTGGGGCATCACAAGCCATATCCAATAAGTGCCCCCCCCCCCTCCCTTCACAAACAAATGAAAAAGATGGAGGTTTTGTCTCAAGATCACCCTTCTACCAACTTCTAAAAAAAACACTCAACTTCTGGCTCTAAGGAGAAGAGAAAAGGTAAGATGAAACTTAATGTTTCATCCTACCTCTCTCGGCTCTCTAAAGTTAGAGAGGATATCTATAAAACTAAGAAATCATCTTTGCTAGGATTTTTGTGATTGGCAACAAAATTGATACTACCAGTGTGATAAATAAGCTTAAATTCAATGGGTTTTTACAGGAAACCATCTGTTATATGTCATTATTTGCACGAAACCACCCGTTATATCGATATTTATTTTAAACCACCCAATTATCTATCTCCGTTAACGCAAAACCACCCAGAGCCATCTGCCGTTCACTTTGCCGTTACATGTGTAAAATGTCACTTTTGCCCTTGCTATTTTATAAATTACAAAACTACCCTCATCCCCTACCTCCGGCCAACTACATGACATGCACAGGAGATGACTTGATGGTGGCTCGGCAGCGCGTCTACGAGTACGGGGCCGGTGCGACTGGATGTGGGGGCGTTGAGGCGAGTCAGATGGCACCTCCATCGACGGCGAACGGTGGCAGAAGGTGGTCGGATTTGTCGATTTTCAGAGGGATGGGTTTGAGCGAGACCGAGAGAGGTGTTTTGCGAAATTGGGTACCTTAGGGTTTTGAAGCCCCATGCGCTATACGTCTCGTACGAGTGGGTGACGACGGACAAGTACAAGGGGGAGGACGCCGAGCACGTCGAGGTGATTCAGGGGATCGAGAGGGGCGACGCGCTTCCAGGGCTTAGGAGCTACTCCGACATCGCGGAGACGACAAGGAAGGTGGGGTTCGAGGTGGTCCAGGAGAGGGATCTGGCGGCGCCTCCTTCACAGTCGTGGTGGACGAGGCTCAAGATGGGGAGGATCGCCTACTGGCACAACCACGTCGTGGTGGTGGTGTTGTCGGCGCTGGGACTGAAATCAGTCCTCCAAACGTGTTCTTCGTGTTCTTGGCCTGAACATGATTTAGATCTCTTTTGGTCCTAATTACAAAAACATCCTTGTTTTTTCCAAAAGTGCAATATTTGCCCCTAAAATCTAAAAAAATTAAAATAAAATTAATATCTAAAATTCCCATTAGTTTATATAAATAAAATTTAACTTATTTACATAGCTTAGCCAAATTTTGGATGTAAGGAATAAAAGATAAAAAAAAAAAGCGAGGGCAAAAGGGACATTTTACACATTTAACGGCAAAGTGGACGATAGATGGCTCTGAGTGGTTTTGCGTTAACGGAGATAGATAATTGGGTGGTTTAAAATAAATATCGATATAACGGGTGATTTCGTGCAAACAGTGACATATAACGGGTGGTTTCCTGCAAAAACCCCTAAATTCAATTGGAAAATATTAACGGTGAGATTGAGTTTCAATATGACTGGTTTGAGATTAAAATATCAAATCCTATTGACCAACAAGACATCTAGGTAGGGAGACTGTTGGATCGTTAGAGTTACCTTTGAGGGAACAAAGACTTTGTTCCCACAGAAGATGCAGCGGAATATTATAGCAAGAAAGATAAGAAACGAACTCACGATGTATAGTGGAAACCCTAATTAGCCAACTAGCTAATCAAAGAAAAACCACTACCTTCAAGCTTCTCGCTTGAGAGGATTTTGAAGCGTCTACTTGTCTTATTGATTTCTTGTTCGATTACACTTGTAGCATGGACTCCAAACCCTAGACTACCCAGCTAGATTCGAAGATCACTCCTACAACGATGAATCCGAACTCAACCCTCAAAGACTCACAAACAACTTCACTCTCCTTTATGTTCTCTTATGCTCACAGTTCGTCGTCGTCTACATAGAAATCAATCCACACTTCTATAAATACAACTCGACTAAACCCTAATCGTAACAAGATAAAATCTTTTCTAAACTTGGTAACAAGAAGATATTTAAATGATTTGAAGAATATTATCTTATCAGCCGATATTATCTAAGGAAGGAATTTCCTAAGATAACAAAATCGGATAAAGATAAAATCCTTCACTCTCCAAATATATTATCTTAGGAAAGATTTGCTAATATAACACATTCGGATTCTCTCTCCAAATCTTCTCTTCGGCGAGATCCTTCCAGCCGAAATCTCTATCCTTGACCGCGTGATCTTCTAGGATTGTCTCCATAATCTTCACGTTGGATATCTTGCTTCTATTCGCAGCTTGATTGTTGTCCGTCTCTGATGTTCCTTGAGAGGTAACAAAGCATGTGGTGAAGGCTTTGTTCCCTCTGCAATCTTTTGCTGCCATGGTTCCTTGTGACAACTGTCTTGTTCCTGAAACACATAGTTACCAGATTAGCTGAATGTTTGTTACTATCAAAACCTAAAGAATTCAACAAATTCTCCCTTTTTGATGGTGACAAACATCCTTGACAATAAAACATATACATGAGATCAAGACAATTTTGAAGAGAAAGTTTTTCACACTTAGGCATAATAGTTCCCCCTCAGTCTAGCAACATATGAAACCATGTTAGTTCCCCCTCAACTAAAGCTACCTGTCATTTTCCCCCTTTTGGCATCATCAAAAACATAAGTAAAGAGATAGAGAAAAAATGAACACATCAAGATAAGCAAAATAACCCCTTGTTCATTAGATTGACAAACACAAGCGTGGGCTACATGCAAAGACGCCACAAGATATACAAAGATATCCAAAATGAAGATCATGCCAATCAAGATAATCATGTGAAACAGGAACAAGGAAAACCAAGGCAGTAGGGAGATAGATGTGCTGGGACCAAGAGATGGGTTTGGAAAGCAGAGAAAGACGAATCAGGCGCCACTGATACCAGGGGCCGGAAATGAAGAGTACCTCAGATATGATGAGTATGCAGACCCTTCAAGGGATATCTTTGATGTTCCTTTAGTGTAGGTGAGTGTGAGACGTCCTTCTTGGTTCCCATATGAGATCTGGTTCCTCCTTTTGTTCCCTAGAGCTTGCAATTTTATTTTTTTTGGTCACAACTGATAAGAGATCTTCCAAAAATACATCGTGTAGAAGATTCTGACCAAATCTACCAACTTACACAGAATCACAATCGCCACAGGCAACACTTCAGTTGCAGGACATCATTACACATCGTACATGTCAACTCTCAGCCACAAAACATAGAGGCGACAATTCGTATTCTCGGCTTTCCGAAAAAGTATAAGAGTGTGATGTGGGGGTAACGTTACCAGAGAGGGTACAAAGAACATCACACAGAAACATATACGAGAATTTTTAATGATGTTTAATCATGAATGAGAGGCTCCCAGATGTGGATGAGAGGGGCTCATAGGAAGCATCAAGCATGATGGCTAGGGTAAGCTGTAGAGTCAACAATCATTTGGACTTATGATGAGGGAATAATGCATCAAGTTGACTCTTTTGGGTCGAAAGAAAACTGCTTCATATATTATTATGAGAGCATAAATAATCATGCATGAATGTTTGCACATAAGTGGAGTATTAGCATGAGTCTAGGCAGGTTGTTCAATTAATGATCAAGAGAATGAATGCAAATCAAGACATGATGATTAAGTCTTCACACTCTACCATGTAATTTAGCCAATCATTGAGAGAACATAACAGATAGACAGTCAGTTTAGAGAGATCATACCTAGTTTCATACGGAACTGTTCGAAGGGTTCCCTGTTTAGTGCCTTGGTAAAAATGTCGGTGATTTGATCCTTGGTGCCGCAAAAGTCCATGGTCACCAACCCTTTCTCCACACAATCACGTAAGAAGTGATGTCTTATCTCGATGTGCTTAGTACGTGAGTATTGCACAGGATTCTTGGAGATATTTATGGCACTAGTATTGTCACAGAGAATAGGAATAGAGTCAAGAAGAATACCATAGTCGCTGAGTTATTGTTTGAGCCATAGTAGTTGAGTGCAACAAGCGGCGGAGGCTATGTATTCAACTTCTGCAGTGGATAGGGCAACTGAGTTCTGCTTCTTTGATCCCCAAGAGACCAAGCATGGCCCAAGGAACTGAGCCATTCCAGACATGGACTTTCTATCTACTTTGTTCCCTGCGAAGTCCGCATCTGTGTATCCAACTAGATTTAAGTTTCCACCTCTTGGATACCACATACATAGATCATCTGTTCCCTTCAAGTATCTCAGAATCCTCTTTACTGCTTTGAGGTGTGTCTCTTTGGGATTAGCCTGAAAGCGAGCACATAGACACAAACTATACATAATATCAGGTCTACTTGTTGTGAGATAGAGAAGCGAACCTATGATTCCTCGATAGAGATATGGATCAACTCCTTGTTCATGTTCGTCCTTTCCCATTGGATTGTTTGGGGAGATAGGAGTAGTGAAGGGCTTTGCATCAGACATTCCGAACTTCTTGACACATTCTCTGAGGTACTTCTGCTGATGTACTTTAGTTCCCTCATTCCCTTGAGAGACATGAAGACCCAAGAAGAACTTGAGTTCCCCTACCATGCTCATCTCGAATTCACTAGCCATCAACTTTTAGAATTTTTGAACCAGTTTATCATCTGTAGAGCCAAAGATGATGTCATCCACATAGACTTGCACAACCAGAATGTGTTTTCCCTCCTTCAGAAGGAACAAAGTCTTGTCGACCTTTCCACAAACATATCCATGAGCCAGAAGGAACTATGAGAGCCTTTTGTACCAGGCCCTTGGAGCTTGTTTGAGACCGTACAATGCTTTATCGAGAGCATAGACATGGTCAGGTTGGGAGGCATCCTCAAAACCAGGTGTTTGCTCCACATAGACCTCCTCCTTGAGAAATCCATTCAAGAAGGCGGTTTTGACATCCATTTGTTACAGTTTGAAGCCGTGGAAAGAGGAGTAAGCAATCAATAATCTTATGGCTTCTAACCTGGCAACTGGAGAAAATGTCTCGTCATAGTCGATTCCTTCCTGCTGGTTGTACCCTTTCACCACCAGTCTTGCTTTGTTTCTTGTGACCTGACCTTGATCATCTAGCTTGTTTCTGAACACCCACTTTGTTCCTATCACGGTCATGTTCCTTGGTGGAGGAACCAACCGCCATACCTTATTCCTTTCGAACTGATGAAGTTCTTCTTGCATGGCATTAATCCAGTCGGGATCCTTCAATGCTTCTCCTACAGTTTTAGGTTCTTGTAGAGAGAGAAAAGCATTGAAAGCACAAATATTATGTAGAGAAGAGCGAGTGATGTGAGGAGTTCCTTTTCTATAATCTGTAAAGATTTGATGGACGAGATGAGCCCACTTCTGCTGGTAGTTTCTGGTTTGTAGGTTGTTGATGTCAAGCTCCTCGGAATCGTCATTACCAGTATTAGAGCTTTCACCACCATTTCCTGCAGCATCGTGATCGTCTTCATTTCTTTCTTCATTAGCTGGACTTTCCTCAGAGGATTCCACATAATCAAGATTTGGGCTTTGTTCCCCCTGAGGAACCTGAGGAGAATCCGATGGTTGAGCACCTTCGTTTGTTGTTGATGGATCATCTTGAGTGTCTTGATCTGACTGGTCCCCATCACTGACACTGTTTTCCACAAGCTGAAAGCAATCATCTCCAGTTGAGCCAGTGTTTGAGGGAACACTTGCTGATTGTTCCTGCACATTGTTACCAGCCATAAAAGATTCATCGAACACTACATGAATGCTTTCCTCTACCTTTCTAGTTCTCTTGTTGAACACTTTGTAGGCTTTGCTGTGAAGAGAATATCCTACAAATGTCCCTTTATCACTTCTGGGATCAAACTTTCCAAGAGAATCCTTCCCATTGTTGTGAACGAAGCACTTCCAACCAAACGTGCGCACATGGGACACATTTGGCTTTCTTCCCCTTAGAAGTTCATAGACTGTCTTGTTCAAGAGAGGGCGAATGGTTGCTCTGTTCAAAACATAGCAAGCAGCGTTCAAAGCTTCAGCCCAGAAACTCATAGGAAGACCACTTGAGATGAGGAGAGTACGCGTCATGTCTTCTAGAGTTCGGTTCTTCCTTTCCATAACACCGTTTTGCTGCGGAGTTCTTGGTGCTGAGAAGTTATGATTGATGCATTTGTTCCTGCAGAGGGATAGGAACTGAGAGTTCTCAAATTCAGTCCCATGATCAGTGCGGATGGACCCCATAGATTGTCATGTGCTTCTTTCAACCGACTTGAGGCAGGATTCAAATTCAGTGAACACTTTATCCTTAGATGTCAGAAAGAGGGTCCATGTGTACCTGGAATAATCATCCACAATAACAAAGACATAAGCATTCCCTCCACGGCTCTTTGCGCGTATTGGCCCACAAAGATCCATGTGGATTAGTTCCAGTGGTCGAGTAGTACTTACCTCCTTCTTTGTCTTGAAGGAAGACCTGACTTGTTTGTCTTTGGTGCACGCATCACAAACTCCAATTCTTATTGCTTCGATCTTGGGAAGACCGTTCACCAGTTCTTGTCTATGAAGTTTGGACAGGAGTTGAAGACTGGTATGTCCAAACCGTTTGTGCCACAGATCTGTTGTCTCAGCAATGGAAGACAGACATAGTTCCTTCTCCGGGATGAAAGCAGGATCAACCTTATACATGTTGTTATCGCAGATACCTTTGAGTAGGACTTTCCTTGTGCTTATACACTCAACATAACAATTATCAGTAGTAAAGACTACCCTATTTTTCTTATTTTGACATAGTTGAGCCACACTGAAGAGATCAAATTTGAGATTATTTACAAGTTTCACATTGTTCACAATAATATGGTTAGAAAACCTTACCTTACCGATACCACAAACTTCTCCCTTAATCTTTTTTCCAAAGGTTATTGAACCTCCGGAGGCTTACTGAAGAGAGGTGAACCACCTTTTGTTCCCTGTCATGTGACTTGAGCAGGCACTATCAAGATACCAGGAACCTTTCCTTGTTTCATCTTCAGATCCCTGAAGATCTCCTTCTGATTTTTTGTGGTCATTTATGCTCATCAAACAGACGTGCCTTGAATAAGATGATTCTTCATCATCTGAGTTGGAATCACCCCATGTGGCAATCATTGCTTGTTCCCCTTCGCGAACCTGAGGTATACCTGCCTTTCTCTTGAAGCAGTTTTTGGCAAAATGTCCTTTGTTCTGACAGTGGTAACAAACAACATCTTTCATGTCTCTGTTCCCTTCGGAGAAACTCGATGTGCCTTTATTGCGAGACCATATCTTCTTCATGGCTCTAGTGATGAGAGCCACATCTTCATCACCATCCTCGTCTTCATCTTCAACTTGAGATAAGTCAAAGGCACGTTCCACCTTCAGGGCAATGCTTTTGGTTTTCTCTTCTCCTTTCTTGTTCATATTGTGGTTGTAAACAGACGCGTTGCTTTCAAGCTTCGCAACAACCTCATCCATAGTGAGAGTTTTAACATCCGTCTGAAAGTAGAGAGCAAGGGCAATAGCATCCCACTGAGAGTTGAGGCCTTGCATGAAATGATGAGTGAGCTTCCAGTCTGGCATTTCTTCATCAAGGAACTCAAGCTGGCCTACTATCCCTTGGAATCTGGAGTAGAATTCCTGAATATGCTCATCCTTCCCCTGAGAGATCTGATCGTACTCTTTCATCAAGGAAAGAATCCTGTTTTTCTTAGCATCTTCATTTCCATGATGAAGGCGTTTTAGAGCATCTCAGATCTCCTTGGCAGTCTTGTAGCCCATGATTTTCTTGAGATCCGAGGGGAGCAAGGCCATATGAAGGATCTTCTTGGCTCTGCTATTCTTTTCTAGCTTCTTCCAGTCATCATTAGTGTAGTCAACTTTCGCCTTTGGCTTCGTAGCATCTTTATCATTCGGAATAGTTATATGGCCAACTTCAATAACTCGCCATATCTGTCCATCGAGGGAACAAATATGAGACTCGATTTGTTCCACCCACCAGTCATATTCTCCGACCTTCAGAGTCGGAGGCTTCCAGAATGAATCTCCAATAGCATTGCTTGACGACATCTTTCCTGCAAGGTCTGTAACGAACACAATCTAGAGCACCAGGCTATGATACCAATTGTTGGATCGTTAGAGTTACCTTTGAGGGAACAAAGACTTTGTTCCCACAGAAGGTGCAGCGGAATATTATAGCAAGAAAGATAAGAAACGAACTCACGATGTATAGTGGAAACCCTAATTAGCCAACTAGCTAATCAAAGAAAAACCACTACCTTCAAGCTTCTCGCTTGAGAGGATTTTAAAGCATCTACTTGTCTTATTGATTTCTTGTTCGATTACACTTGTAGCATGGACTCCAAACCCTAGACTACCCAGCTAGATTCGAAGATCACTCCTACAACGATGAATCCGAACTCAACCCTCAAAGACTCACAAACAACTTCACTCTCCTTTTTGTTCTCTTATGCTCACAGTTCATCGTCGTCGATACTTACATAGAAATGAATCCACACTTCTATAAATACAACTCGACTAAACCCTAATCGTAACAAGATAAAATCTTTTCTAAACTTGGTAACAAGAAGATATTTAAATGATTTGAAGAATATTATCTTACCAGCCGATATTATCTAAGGAAGGAATTTCCTAAGATAACAAAATCGGATAAAGATAAAATCCTTCTCTCTCCAAATATATTATCTTAGGAAAAATTTCCTAAGATAACACATTCGGATTCTCTCTCCAAATCTTCTCTTCGGCAAGATCCTTCCAGCCGAAATCTCTATCCTTGACCGCGTGATCTTCTAGGATTGTCTCCATAATCTTCACGTTGGATATCTTGCTTCCATTCGCAGCTTGATTGTTGTCCGTCTCTGATGTTCCTTGAGAGGTAACAAAGCATGTGGTGAAGACTTTGTTCCCTCTGCAATCCTTCGCTGCCATGGTTCCCTGTGACAACTGTCTTGTTCCTAAAACACTTAGTTACCAGATTAGCTGAATGTTTGTTACTATCAAAACCTAAGGAATTCAACAGAGACTGTTGGGCCTCATTCTTAATGGACTCTCAAATGAAGCGGCCCAGTAAGCGAAGTGATCTTTTCGTTTTGAAGCGACCAGCGATTAGGCGACAAAGCAGAGATCACAGCAACGATATGATCGGAGACGTTACAAAAAAACCAGATCATAGAGGTTGATATATCCTTCCATATAACGGTTAGAAACATGCGTAATCAAACCATAAATGCCACAAGATCATGACAATCCGGCAATAAAAGCTAGTGAGCGAAGATCATGGAGGAAAAAGGCTAGTTTAGCTAGATCTTTGGGAAAGTGAGTGTATATAAAGGGGTTAGAGATCATTGTAAAGGACACACGAATTTGACATAATACAGACAAATACTCTCCTATTTGCACTCATTTGAATTCTCTAGTTCGAATCCGCATTCTAGTACTGAAACGACCGACGTCCAGCTCTTTTGATTCGACCGACCTCTTGTTCAGAGGAGATAAGCCAATTTTTTCATTCCTTTAATCTTATTACGTTTACATCTCTAGTTGATTTGGATTATCTAGATATTGTCAATCTACTTATTGTCTAGTTCCCCTTCTTTAAGCGATTCAGGTCGGTTCGATCTTTTTCGTCCAAAACAATTTGGCACCCACCGTGGGGCATCTAGCCAATCAGTGATCCAATCATCAATCCGAAACGCGTCCCATCATGACCGGCTCAGGAAACCCCGTGATCCCTGTCAAAGATCCAACCTAGGACAATGTTCGAATCGAAAATCAGGAAGAAAACATTGACGTCCAACCAGTCGCGGATTCACAAATACAAGAACTTGCAAAAGCCATGAACGTCCTTCAAGAAGAACTAGTCCAGCAGCGTACCAGGACCGAAACGCTAAGTGCTCAATCTGAATCCGAAATTGCTCGACTAACCCATGAAAACGAGTTTCTAAGATTGTAGGTACAATCGTCCACTTCGATTCCCAGAGGCTCAAGACGTATGGTCAGTACGGAAGGATTATCCACACGACTCGATCTGGATGGAGTAGACACGACACCCGCAGTAGAGACTAATGCTTCCCAGTATACTGGTATGTTTCAAACCCCTCCAGTCACTCTTGTCACGACTAACTTGCCAAACTCTGTAGCCGAGCCCCTCAGGGCTCGAGCAACCCATCCACAGGTGACGGGACTGGTCGATCTCCAGGTCTTCATACAATAAGCCATCAACGAACATATGAAGACTCTAGATGACCGTATCGCATGGATCCCGAGAGTTCCCCAACCAATCGAGAGAGAAGCGATCGACGGATATGAAGATTCACCTTTCGCAGAGACGATTGCATGCGTCGAGATTCCTAAAAAGTTCCACGTCCCCAACATGCCCAACTATGACGGGACCGGGGACCCCGACGATCATGTTTCAATTTATAAGAAAAAATTAATGACTATATCGATCCCAAGAGGGAACCGCGAGGCGGTCATGTGCAAAAGCTTTGGCACGACCCTCGCGGGACCTGCACTAACCTGGCTTATGCATTTTCCACAGGGTTCCATCGCTTCCTTCGCCGACCTGATCAATTCATTCAAACTTCAGTTCGCTAGCAGTCGACGATTAGAAAAGCAGTCAAGTGACCTGTACAGGATCGTGTAGAGGTATGGTGAACCTCTAACGGACTATCATAACAGGTACAACAAGGAGAAAGTCGCAATCCCACACTGTGACGTCCCAACGTCGATCGAAGCGTTTCGCCGGGGCCAGGTCAGGGGCAGTGAACTCTACCGCAAACTGACCAAATATACATGCCGAAGTTTTGAAGACGTACAAGCTAAGACCATGGCGCAAGTCAGACTCGAGGAAGACGAGGAACCCTCCAAGGCAAACAAGAGTCCCGATCGAGTCGACCGAAGGGCATCCTCGGACTATCGACGCGATCGACGACACCAACCGTACCCTAAGGGACGAAACGACCCCAGTCATGTAAACAACTCTTATGATAGGAACCAGGATTGGAGAAACAACCCCGCTCTCCCTCCAAAGCTTCACTCTTACAACTTCAACATATCTGTATCAGAGCTCGTAAAAAGCTTTGACAAATATGGAAAAGAAGTAAGGTGGCCTCGGAAGAGCGACAGACCAGACGCCAAGAAAGACATGAACCGATGGTGCGAATTCCACGGAGACCATGGACATTCGACGGACGAATGCATAGCCCTTCGCAAAGAAGTCGCGAGTCTCTTCGCGCAGAGGTTATTACGCGACATAATCTCATATAGAGCTAAAGCGACCCTCGATCGAAGGGACCAGGTAACGTCCGCCAAACCGTCCTCTCCAGTTCCCACTAAAATTGTTAACACTATTTCAGGAGGGTCGGACGTGTGTGGGAACACATACTCGGCTGCCAAAAGACATGTGATACGCTCTACTTTGTAGTGCGTAACTAAGAGTTGTTATTGGATATTAGGTACCATTTGTGTGGGTTTAGGAGACAGTTTATGAGAATGAAGTTGTAGAGAAGAAGTGGCTTAATTGAGGATTTTGGTGAAGTAATGAAGCATTAGGAGTATGAAGCCACCGAGTGAAGGCCGCGAGCGTGGAAGAGCAGATTGAGTCACAGCAGAGCCAAAACCGCGGGCGCAGAAATATTTCCGTGGGCACGGATTGACAACAGAAGCAAGAGTTCGACAAAGTACAAAACCGCGGGCACATAAATATTTCTGCGGTCGCGGATCCTTGCCCAGGCGCGGAGCGCGTCGACGATTCGTCCGAGATCTTTAGTTTATTTTATTTCCTTTTAGTTCGTTTGTTTTATTTTTAGAAGATTGTTATCGTTATTTTTTAGGAATTAGGTTTTGCTAAGTAGGTTATTTATCTTTCTTTTAGAGCAGACTTTTCATTATCACTTTTTCATCGTTCAGTTTTTCCCTAGAGTTTTGTATTTGAGAAGACTATGAAGAACTAATTTCCATTGTTTCGCTTGACGATTGAAGCCTTCAGTTGATTTGGTTGTAAGGTTATAAATCTTGTTCTATTTCCTTTGGGTTGTATTAATTCTCTTTGAACTTATTGTTGAATTCCTTAGGTTTTGATAGTAACAAACATTCAACTAATATGGGTACTAAGTGTTTCAGGAACAAAGACAGTTATCTCAGGGAACCATTGCAGCAAAGGATCGCAGAGGGAACAAAGCTCTGTTCGTGTGCTTTGTTACCTCTCAAGGAACAACAGTGACGAACAAGATCAAAGCTGCGAATGGAAGGAAGAAATCCAGCGTGCTGAATTATGGAAACAAATCATGTAACGCACGTGGTAAAGGATTGAAGACTTCGGCTCCAAGGATCAAGCCGGATCGAGAAGATATGGAGAGAGAAGAAGCCCGATCGTGTTATCTTAGTAGATCTTTCCTAAGATAAGATAATTGGAGAGAGAGAATTATATCTTATCCGGTTATATTAATTTAAGGAATCTTTTCCTTGATTAATATAGACGGTTGGGATATTATTCCTTCAACCAAATCATATCTTCTTGTTACCTTATTTGGAGAAATCTTATCTTGTTACAATTAGGGTTTAGCCGAGTTGTATTTAATAGAAGTGTGGATTCATTTCTATGTAACCACGACGAGGAAAAAGAAGAACCGAGAGCGTTTAGTTGAGAAGAAAAAGAGTGAAGTGTTTGTAAGTCTTAAAGGGTTGAGTTCGATTCATCGTTGTAGAAGAGGTTTCAAGTCTAGGTGGGAAGTCTAGAGGTTGGAGTCCAGGATACAAGTGTAATCGAACAAGAAATCAATAAGACAAGTAGAAGCTTCAAAATCCTCTCAAGCGGGAAGCTTGAAGGTAGTGGTTTTTCTTTGATTAGCTAGTTTTGCTAATTGGAGTTTCCACTATATATCGTGAGTTCGTTCGTTATCTTTCTTGCTATATTAAATGCGCTGCAACTTCTGTGGGAACAAAGCCTTTGTTCCCTCAGACGTAACTCTAACGATCCAACACTTATCTTTATTGAGTTTTGCTGATTTGACTAGCTTGATCAACTAGTTGATGTTAGTAGTTTTCTATTGCTAGGATTTGGTTATTTCTAGTTGAAATTCCTTATCTAGAGTAGCAACCACAATTTACAGGAACTGGTTGTGAATGTTTATTGTGATGAGAATTGATTACATGTTGAATACTGACTGGTTGTTAAGTGTTGCATGTATCCTGCTTAATTCCTATGCTTACTGTTGCTGTTAAATTGAATCTTGATAGTTTCTTGATTGTTTAATAGTTAGTATTTTCAGGGCTGGTTGACCTATTAATATACATAAGATCGGAATAGGAACAATTATAGGATTGAATAAACTTGAGATAATCAATGATCAACCTATCATACTGAAGTGTGGATTTCTGTTAGGTGAAATACCCTCACAATCATATTTACAGCAATCTTAATCAATTCCTGCTTTAACTCATTAGTTATAGAAATCAACCAACAATTCCCCCCTTTGTTCCTAGTTGGTAACTTGCTTTCCTACATAGAAATAGATCATTTGATTCCTTTGGGTTCGACCATTACTTGTCTGCTATACTTAGTTAGGTTTTTAGGGATTCTTTGATAGACATAACGACTTTAGCCTCATCAAATTTGGCGCCGTTGCCGGGGAATTCAACTTTATGTTTCTTTTTTTGTTTGTTTGTTTACCAACTGTTGTGTGGACCTGCCTTATGGTCCACACCCGTGCTACTGACTCTCCTACTTTAGATCTTGATCCAGAAATTGAGCGAACACTTTCCAGCAACCATAGAGAAGTGCGTGAGCAACTCGAGATGGCCGAAGAACAGACTTTGTGGCAGTTGACTGCCCTGAATCTAGAGCAGCAGCCGCTTGCTGTGCAGTTTCTGGAGTTGGCTGATGGCGTGAATTTTCAGCTAAAATCTGGGTTGATTCATTTACTACCCCACTTCCATGGGATGAGTGGAGAGGACCCCAACAAGCATCTTTCTGAATTTCACGCTGTCTGTAGCAGCATGAAACCGAGGAACATTACTGAGGACCAAATCAAGCTGAGGGCCTTTCCTTTCTCTCTGAAAGATGCGGCCAATGATTGGTTCTATTATTTGGCTCCAGGAAGCATAGATACTTGGGCAAAGATGAAGAAAGCCTTCCTGGAGAAGTACTTCCCTGCAACGAAACTCAATAGCTTGAAGAGGAACATTAGCAACATTGAACAATACGCTACTGAGACGTTGTACGAGTGCTATGAGAGATTCAAGAGATTGATATCCAGCTATCCATACCACGGTTATTCTGATCAAGACCTCGTTCTATATCTATATGGTGGACTTCTTGATGATGAGCACAAAATGGTGAACGCAGCCTGTGGTGGTAACATTCTCAACAAGACGCCGGCTGCAGCATTCGAGATATTCTTTGAGCTATCTGAGGGCTCAAGGCAGTTTAGCAAGAGAGCGAGCCTTCAGGCAGTAAAGGCCGCAGATTCTCATCCATCATCTTCACTGCAATCTGACGTGAATGAGTTGAAATAGATGATGAGGCGTTTCATGGTGAAAGGCAACCAGCAGCAAGTCAAGGCTTATGGAATCTGCTATGATACGATGCACTCTACTGATGCATGTCCAACACTGCAAGAACCCACCGCTGAAGTGAATGATATGGGAGATTTCGGACCTCCTAGACCAAGATATGACCCATACTCCAACACTTACAATCCTGGGTGGAGAGATCACCCCAATTTGAGATATGGGAACAAACAGAACCAGCAGTTCAATCAGCGGCAGCAACAATTTCAGCAGCCTGGAGGTCAACAACAACCATTCAGACCACAATACGATCCTAGACCTCAAGGCCAAAGTTCGAGTTCATCAATGTCTGCTGACGACATGATTAAATCTCTTGCCCAAAGCATGACCACCATAACTCAGATTGTGTCCACAATGTAGAGCAATATCGTGCAATTTCAGCATGAGACCAAGTCTAGCATTCAAAACTTGGAGAATCAGGTTGGGCAGATCTCTCTGGCAGTGAGCAAACTGGAGGCTAGGGATGCGCGTAAACTCCTGTCACAAACAGAGTTGAACCCGAGAGAGAATATGAGTGCCATTATGCTAAGTAGTGGGAAGCATGTGGATAACAGAGGTCCCTTGACTGAAAGGGACGAATTGGATGAAGTGTCGGAAGCTGCTGACGAGAAACCGCGACCGCGGTTTTCTTACAGAGGACACACTGCAGAATGAAGAAATTTCGGAGGATGAACAGCGTCAATTTCCGCGACCGCGGTTTTCTTCCTGAAACACCAGAATTGCCAGAAGCGGAACCGCGACCGCGGATCCCAAACCGCGACCGCGGTTTGCCTGTTGATGCCCAGGACGCATACTTTTTCCCGGATTTCCCTCCATTCAGTTCGTACAAGCCCGTTGCACCATTCCCTGAGGCTTTGAAGGACACTAGAAGGTCGGAGAACGACAAGGAGATTTTCGAGACCTTCAGTAACTGTGAGGTAAACATCCCGTTGATAAAATTGATTAAAATTGTTCCTCGCTATGCAAATTTTTTGAAAGAATTATGTACGATCAAGAGGAACCAGAAGTTGAAGGTAAAGAAGAAGGTTCATGTAAGTGAGAATGTGTCTGCTATGCTTCAGAAGTGAATGCCTAAGAATTGTAGCGACCCTGGCATGTTTAGCATTCCTTGTACGATGGGTGATACCAAGTTTGATAAAGCCATGCTAGATTTAGGTGCATCTATTAATGTGTTACCTTACTCTCTATATGAATCTTTGGGGCATGGACCATTGCATGAAACTGGCAAAGTAATTCAATTAGCTGATATGTCTAATGTTTATCCAAAGGGAGTAGTAAAGGATGTTCTAGTAAAGGTGGATAATCTGATTTTTTTCTGCTGACTTCTTTGTGATGGATATGGGACATGATAAGCATGCAGCCCCTGTGATGTTGGGTAGACCATTTCTGAAAATGGAAAACACAAAAATTGATGTGAGTAGTGGTTCACTCACTATAGAATTCGATGGGTTGAGGGTCGAATACAACATTGATGATGTGAAGAGACACCCTCCTGATTTTGATCCTAAGTGTTCGATTGATGTGAGTAACCCAAGTTGATCTGGAAAGCACTGAGTCGAGCCACAACGTTAACCAAGGCACTGCTTGGGAGGCAACCCGAGGTATGTAATTCTTTTCATGTCTTTTTTTCAAGTTTTTTATTAGTGTTGTTTCGTTTTAGACTAAAACGCAGGTGGGAGTTCGAAGACGGAGTTCAAAGACGGAGTTTGCCTCACAACAGACGGAGTTCCGCTGCTGAGATGATGGAACGCCATGCTTTAGCTGCTGAGGAGGAGAAGCAGCGAGATGACTTTGCAGATATGCCGGTTGATATTGTTTTCCCTGATTATGCATATGCTGCTGATGGACAACACAATGCAGCAGACACTTCGAGTGATCCTGCAAACCCCGGTAGCCAGTATAAGGAGTGGATAGCTGCGCTTGACGAGGATTTGCGGATGCTCCGAGATCAGTCGATGGTGCAGTGCTTTCACATCAAGCATTAGGACGCCTTTGCTTCACACAAGTGGGAGACATCTAGGGGACCGATAGCCAATGGGCTTAATTTCTTTTCCCCCCGCCATTGCACCAGAGACTCTTGATTCCATGACTTTCCACCGCCACGCCATCCACGACAGCTGAGACGCAGACCACCTCGACATCGCTAGTGGGTATCTTTCTTTCCCCCCAGAATTTCATTTTTCGTCTTTCATTACATTGAGGACAATGCAATATTTAAGCATAGGGGAGATAGTTATACTTGCTGGTCATCTGTACTACTGTTTTTATTTTAAAAAAAGGAAAAAAATAATAATAAGAAAATCACGGGCTAAGTCAAAAACCTGAAAAGACGGCTTAGACAATAAGCAGGTGGCCCGGACCAGCATTAGGCTGGGGTAAAAAGAGGCTGAAGAGCGATGTAAGGACTGGTGAGCTCATCTTTGAAAAATGAAATGAGTGGCTAGGTGAAAACCCGAAAGGGCGCCTAGGCAAAATGAGTGAAAAGAAGAGGAGTGATTATTAGGATTCATTCATTCTGGCGTGGCGACATAAGTGGTGGAGTCATAAGGAGGATTCGGGTAGGTCACTTTGGGAGTTATAAGGAGATAGACTGGAGCTAGGATTAGATGGTCACTTTCACTCTATGTTGTTCGAGTTAAGCTTAGGGGAAGTACTCTGCTTTCCTTGAAGCTAGTGTGTTGTGTTGTTGTGTTGGTACTGGTGGAGAGTCATGAGTAGGTACGGTTCTTAGTGGAGAATTTTGTTGTGCTTCCTGAGACCTTGGGTATTTCATTGAAGGAGTAGGTTTCTATTAGCTTACTCGAGGATGAGCAAGGTTTAAGCATGAGGGAATTTGATACGCTCTACTTTGTAGTGCGTAACTAAGAGTTGTTACTGGATATTAGGTACCATTTGTGTGGGTTTAGGAGACAATTTATGAGAATGGAGTTGTAGAGAAGAAGTGGCTTAATGGAGGATTTTGGTGAAGTAATGAAGCATTAGGAGTATGAAGCCACCGAGTGAAGGCCGTAAGCGCGGAAGAGCAGATGGAGTCGCAGTAGAGCCAAAACCGCAGGCGCGGAAATATTTCCGCGAGCGCGGATTGACAACAGAAGCAAGAGTTCGACAAAGCACAAAACCGCGGGCGCGGAAATATTTCCGCGGTCGTGGATCCTTTCCCAGGCACAGAGCGCGTCGACGATTCGTCCGAGATCTTTAGTTTATTTTATTTCCTTTTATTTTATTTCCTTTTAGTTCATTTGTTTTATTTTTAGAAGATTGCTATCGTTATATTTTAGGAATTAGGTTTTGCTAAGTAGGTTATTTATCTTTCTTTTAGAGTAGACTTTTCATTATCACTTTTTCATCGTTCAGTTTTTCCCTAGAGTTTTGTGTTTGAGAAGACTATGAAGAACTAATTTCAATTGTTTCGCCTGACGATTGAAGCCTTCAGTTGATTTGATTGTAAGGTTATAAATCTTGTTCTATTTCCTTTGGGTTGTATTAATTCTCTTTGAACTTATCTTTATTGAGTTTTGCTGATTTGACTAGCCTGATCAACTAGTTGATGTTAGTAATTTTCTATTGCTAGGATTTGGTTATTTTTGGTAGAAATTCCTTATCTAGAGTAGCAACCACAATTTACAGGAACTGGTTGTGAATGTTTAATGTGAAGAGAATTGATTACATGTTGAATACAGACTGGTTGTTAAGTGTTGCATGTATCCTGCTTAATTCTTATGCTTACTACTGTTGTTAAATTGAATCTTGTTGGTTTCTTGATTGTTTAATAGTTAGTATTTTCAGGGTTGGTTGATCTGTTAATATACATAAGATCGGAATAGGAACAATCATAGGATTGAATGAACTTGAGATAATTAATGATCAACCTATCATACTGAAGTATGGATATCTGTTAGGTGAAATACCCTCACAATCATATTTACAACAATCTTAATCAATTCCTGCTTTAACTCATTAGTTATAGAAATCAACCAACAATTCCCCCATTTGTTCCTAGTTGGTAACTTGCTTTCCTACATAGAAATAGATCCTTTGATTCCCTTGGGTTCAACTCTTACTTGCCTGCTATACTTAGTTCGGTTTTTAGGGATTCTTTGATATACATAACGACTTCAGCCTCATCAACATGCTCGAGAGAGCAAAGGCAACAAGCCGATTCAAGCGGAGACAAGACAATTACAGATCTCAGACGCTCCCGCCATCACCTTCGACGACTCGGAAGCCCAAGAGTTAGGCGACCACCATGACGGTTTGGTAATCTCTCTGTCAATTAGCAATTGCCTTATCCGTCGTGTTCTAATCGACACAGGTAGCTGCACCAACTTGTTAACACTCGATGCCTTAAAGGGCATGGGTTTAAGCGAGGACGACTTAACCAGAAACTCTACCCCGCTGGTCGGATTCAACGGGGAAGTAAAGTATACTCAAGGCAAGATCGTGTTAACAACGTACGCCGGTGGAGTCAATCAACAGGTAAAATTTTTGATACTCGACTGCCCGTCACCATACAATGCAATCCTTGGCAGACCTTGGATCCACGCCATGAAAGTTGTACCTTCCACTTACCACCAGACAATAAAGTTCCCTACTAAGTGGGGGGGTACAGGAAATAAAAGGTGACCAGCGGGCTGCCAAGGAGTGCTACGTCACTTCAATGAAAGGGGTAGTCGATAAGTCTTCCGCATAGCAACCACAGCATGGCGAAGGAGCCACGCGATACGTAGAACCAGAAATGGAACAACTCGACGAGATCGTGCTGGATCCTTCAAAGCCAACACAAACGGTGAAGGTCGAGTCAGATCTAAACGATTCGATCAGGTCAGATTTAATTTCTTTTTTACGATCCAACACTGACTGTTTTGCTTGGTCACATGAAGACATGGTGGGAATCTCCCCAGATATTATTACTCACAAATTGAATGTAGATCCCACGTACCCTCCAGTCAAGCAAAAATGAAGAAAGTTCGCACCAGAGCGTAACAAGATTGTAGACGATGAGGTAAAAAACTTACTTGAGACAGGAAAAATAAGGGAAGTAAAGTACCCCGACTGGTTAGCAAACTGCGTCGTGGTTCAAAAGAAGAATGAGAAATGGAGAGTATGCATCGACTTCACAGACCTGAACAAGGCATGTCCAAAAAACTATTTCCCATTACCACATATCGATGCAATGGTCGACGCGACCGCCGGACACGAAATGCTGACATTCATGGACGCGTTCAGTGGATACAACCAGATTCTCATGGATCCTAACGACCAAGAAACGACAGCTTTCATAACAAGCCAAGGTACGTACTGTTACAAAGTGATGCCCTTCGGACTAAAAAATGCAGGGGCCACGTACCAGAGGTTGGTAAACAAAATGTTCAAAGACCATGTCAGAGATACCATGGAAGTCTACATCGACGACATGCTCGTCAAGTCCAAAGCAGCAGGGGGACTGATCGCAGGCTAAAGTCGTATCGCCTAATCAAAATAATCCTAACAAACCTAACTCAGTAGAATAGGCAAGTAAGGGTCGAATCCCACAGGGAGAAGTTATCTATCTTTATGTCAGGTTGCATGCAATAGGAACAAGGGGGGTTTTTGGTTGATTGGTTGTCAAACAAGTAAACAAAGGAAACAAAAGCAAAGAGTTTGTAATCAATTAGGGAAAAACACTTAGCCAAACAAATATCCACCATTCATTTGATAGATTGGTCCTAGATTATCTCTATTCCTTCATTTGATTATTCTTGTCCCTATTCTGAAATAGTCACCAGTCCAACTAGTCCTGGAAACCCTTACTATTGAAAGCATGAGAAACTATCAAGATTTAGAACAACATCAGCATAGAGCATAGGAATTAACCAGGATACATACAACACCGATGTTTCGCAGCATTTAGCACATAATCAATTCTCTTTCATAATAAATTAGTCCAACTAGTCCTAGAATATCATGGTTACTACACAAGATAAGGGATTTCAACTCGAAATATCCAAACCCTAGCAATAGACAATTACCAATAACAACTAGGTGCGTCCAACAAGCGAAATCAATAGGAATAAGCTCAAGAGAAAAGATATAATCCAAAGGAATAAGAAATAGAGTTATAACCTCACAATCATGAATCAAATGAAGGCTTCAATTGTCGGACTAAGCAAAGGTGCTTAGTTCTTTATAACTCAAAGGGAAAATAATACTGAATGAAAACAACGATGAAATAACTTGATGATAAAGGCTGCTATGGAAACTAGGTTAAATAACCTAGAAACCAAAACCTAATATCAAAAGATAACAAACCTAATCCTAAAAGGAAAATAATATAAAGTACGAAATAATAAAATAAAAGAAAAGAAAACGTAAATGTAACTTCAGAGAAAGACCCGGGCCTCGCTGTCGTGTGCTTCCGCGATCGCGGATGGAATTCCGCGGTCGCGGAAAATTCAATCTTGCTCTCGACTTGGCCGCTTCCTGAAGGATATTTGCTTCCGCGATCGCGGAAATCGGCTTTTCTTGCTCCGTGTTCTTGAATTTGCCGCGAACAACCTCTGTGCTCATCCGCGGTCGCGGCAGCTTCCTTCTTCGCTCATTCGCCTTCTTTCTTCGACTCTTCTCAGTCTCCTCAAGTGGTCTCCTCCTCATCTTCTGGATATCTTCGTTTTAAGCTTCTCCAAACCACTAAAGTCACACTTCTACTTCTCAACTCCAATCTCTACAATACGCTCTAAATCCATACAAATGGCACCCAAAAAACCGATAACAACTCCTAGTTAAACCCTACAAAGTAGCGCTGATCAAATTCCCCCATGCTTAAACCTTGCTCGTCCTCGTGTAAGCTAAAATAAACCTACTCCTCCAATCAAATCCCCAAGGTCTCAGGAAGCATAGAAAAATCATCTCCACTAAGAATTGCACCTAAACATGAATCTCCAAGGCACCAACACAATATGCACAACACCACACAACACATAACCACAACACCAACCAAGCTAAAAGGAAAGCAGAGTATTTCCCCCAAGCTTATCCCGAACACCATAGAGTGAGTAACAATCTAATCCTAGCCTTCATCTACCTTCTTATGTCTCCCAGAGTGACCTACCCGAATCCTCCTTATATCTCCTCTTCTTATGTCACCACGCCAGGTAAAATGATGATTCCTAATAATCACTCTTCTTCTTTTCACTCATTTTGCCAAGGCGCCCTTTCGGGTTTTCACCAAGCCACTCATTTCATTTTTCAATAGATAGGCTCACATAAAACTCACACACTCTTGACCAATTATTACCCCAGCCTAATACTGGTCCAAGCCACCTGCTTATTACCAAAGCCACCCTTTTGGGTTTTCGACTTATCCTAGGATTTCTATTTTTGCCTTTTTTCAATTTTTTCCTCTTTCTTTTTCTTTTCTCCTAAATGACATAGCAAGTATAGAACACTCCCCCATGCTTAAACCTTGCATTGTCCTCAATGTAATGAAAGAAAAAAAAAGAATGAAGCACAGGGAAAAGCAAAAAAATAACTCACAAACGCCGTTGAGTTGGCTTGGACACTGAAGTTGTTACTGGCGGTAAATCAATAGAAGCACAGGTCTCTGGTGTTGCATCGTCGTCTTCAAACTCCAACTCCACCGTGCAACCAAAAGGAATCCACTGGAAAGTGTAGTGGCATATCAAATAATCGAGGTTGCACGACCTTCAATGAACACAAAAAATGGGCCAAGATGTAATCGTGTTGTGGGCCCTGGTGTTCCTCCTCCTCAGCTGTCGACTGTAGGGCCATCATCGTCGCCAAATAAAAATATGGGGCTAATGTCTCTTCCTTGGCAACATGATGTGCACCGTCTCTCCATGGGAAACTCGGACAGCTGGCCTTCGGTAGAGTGCAGGGAACTAGGAGACTTACATTGTTGGTGCGTGGTTAACATCGTCTTCAATTATGGCTCGGGGCCTCCATCCTGCAAGTTAGTCTAAATGCAAAAAGAAAAACGAAAGAAAAAACAAAAATGGCACACAACAACTAAAAACAAGTAATGAAAAGACAGGAAAGAGATACATACCTCGGGTTGCCTCCCGTACAGCGCCTTAGTTATTGTCATGGCTTGACATACTACTCTCTCTCCTCAACTTGGATTGCTCACCTCCATTGAGCACTCGGGGTCTCCATCTGGACGGTGTCGCTTTGCATCATCTATGTTGAATCCAACCCTCACCCCGTGAAATTCCATTGTGAGCGAACCGCTGCTTACATCGATCTTTGTACCCGCCGTATTCATGAATGGCCTTCCTAGCATTACCGGGGCTGCATCCTTGTCCTGCCCCGTGTCCATCACAAAGAAGTCTGTAGGGAACACCAACTTGTCCACTTCTACCAACACGTCTTGCACCACTCCTTTGGGGTAGACGTAGGAATTGTCCGCCAGTTGGATCACAATCCCCGTCTTCTCTAATGGTCCCACCTCCAGAGACTCGTACAGTGAGAGAGGCAACACATTAATGGAGGCACCCAAATCTAGCAAAGCTTTGTCGAACATGGTGCCCCCTATCTTGCAGGGAATATTGAACATGCCTGGATCACTGTCCTTCTTAGGTAACCGCTTTTGCAGCATAGCGGATACATTCTCACTAACTTGGACCTTTTTTCTTTTCCTTGACCGCCTTCTTCTTCTTAAGCGTGCAGAGCTCCTTCAAGAATTTAGCAAAGCGAGGAATACTATTGGCCAGCTTGAGTAAAGGAATGTTTACCTCGCAATTGCTGAATGTCTCGAACAATTCCTTATCGTTCGATGGTCTTCTTGTGTCCTTCAGAGCCTCGGGAAAGGGTACGGGAGGCTTTGATGATTGGAGCGGAGGGAAATTGGGGCGCACGTATCCATCATGGGCGTCGTCGAGACGAAAGGGCGCTTCTGGGGTATTTCCGTGATTGCGGTTTGGTGTCCGCGGTCGCGAAATATGCTCGACTTTGTCCCCGTCTTCAGTACTTTTTCCGCGATCACGGAATTCCATCCGCGGTCGCGGAATACTCTCGACCTGTTCCGATGGGATTTTTCCGCGGTCGCGGAATTCGGTCCGCGGTCGCGGAAAGGCGTCGATTTCGTCTTCCTTCTCCGTGATCAATCCGCGGTCGCGGCCGTCATCTCCGCGGTTGCGGATATCTCTTTGTCGTGCTCGACTGGACTCCATTTCAGCTCCGCTCCTTAACATCATGACACAGACGTTCTCCCTCAGGTTGACTACCGTTTGAGATGGTAGTTTCCCCGACTCCCGAGCTTCCAGCTTGCTCATCGCTATAGAGATATGCCCCACTTGTTTCTCCAGGTTCGGAATGCTGGACTTTGTCTCTTGTTGTTGCTGGGCCATAGTGTTTGCCAATGTTTGAATTTGTGTCCCCATTGTGTTCATATTGTTAGCCATGGCTGTCATGCCCTGGACAAGGGCATTGATCTTGTCCTCACTGGACGTAGGGGCACTGGAACTCTAGCCTTGGGGTCTTTGGTCATAAGGAGCTCGAAATGGTTGTTGACCCCCAAGCTGTTGTTACTGTTCTGGGCGGGGAATAAATTGTGTCGGCCTCTGTTGATATTCTTGGTTTTCCTGGCCGTGATGAGTGTTCTGCTGATTCCCGTACCTCAAATTGGGGTGATCTCTCCACCCTGGATTGTATGTGTTGGAGTACGGGTCATATCTTGGCCTTTGAGGGCCATATCCTCCAATTGCGTTCACTTCAGCAATGGGCTCCTAAAGCGTGGGACATGCATCAGTTGGATGCATCGTGTCTTGGCATATCCCACATGATTTGACCTACTACTGGCCACCCTTCATCATGTACCTCCTTATCATCTCCTTCATCCCAGCCATCTCAGAGAGTAAAGTGGAATTTGGCTGAGATTTTGTAGCTCTCACTGATTCTGCGCCCGCCCTCTTGCTGAATTGTCTTGAGCCCTCAGATAGCTCAAAGAAAACCTCATAGGCCTGATCTGGAGTCTTATTCATGATGTTTCCTCCACAGGTAGCATTCACAATCTGACGCTCGTCATCAAGTAAGCCTCCGTACAAATAAAGTACGAGGTCCTGGTCGGAGTAGCCATGGTAGGGGCAACTAGAAATCAACCTCTTGAACCGCTCGTAGTACTCATACAATGACTCAGTAGCCTGTTGTTCAATGTTACTGATGCTCCTCTTCAGACTGTTGTGCTTGGTCGCCGGAAAGTACTTCTCCAAGAAAGCCTTCTTCATCTTGGCCCACGTGTCAATGCTCCCTGGGGTCAAGTAGTAGAACCAGTCATTGGCCGAATCCTTCAGAGAGAAAGGAAAGGCCCTCAGCTTGATCTGGTCTTCAGTCACTCCTTTTGGTTTCATGTTGGTGCAGACGGCATGGAACTCCGACAAATGCTTATTGGGGTCTTCCCCACTCATCCTGTGGAAGTGGGGGAGTAAGTGGATCAACCCTGACTTGAGCTCAAAATTGACCCCATCAGCAAGCTCAGGAAAATGTACAGCCAGCGGTTGCTGCTGCAGGTTTGGGGCAGTCAGCTGCCTCGGCGTCTGTTGTTCGTCAGCCATCTCAAAAGTTGGGTTGTCAAAGACTAAAGATTTGTTTACTCTACGGCTCTGGGAGAGCGTTCTCTCAATTTCTGAATCCAAAACCAAAAGTGGGGAGTCAGTAGCACGGGTGTGGACCATAAGATAGGTCCACACAAAAATTTGCACACAAACACACAAAAAGAAAAATCAAAACTTGTCTCCCCGGCAACGGCGCCAATTTGATCTCAAGATAAAGTCGTATCGCCTAATCAAAATAATCCTAACAAACCTAACTCAGTAGAATAGGCAAATAAGGGTCGAATCCCACAGGGAGAAGTTATCTATCTTTATGTCAGGTTGCATGCAATAGGAACAAGGGGGGTTTTTGGTTGATTGGTTGTCAAACAAGTAAACAAAGGAAACAAAAGCAAAGAGTTTGTAATCAATTAGGGAAAAACACTTAGCCAAACAAATATTCACCATTCATTTGATAGATTGGTCCTAGGTTATCTCTATTCCTTCCTTTGATTATTCCTGTCCCTATTCTGAAATAGTCACCAGTCCAACTAGTCTTGGCAACCCTTACTATTGAACGAAGCAAAGAGTTTATAAATTGTCACCAGTCCAACAAAGCAAAGAGTTTGTAATCAAATAGGGAAAAACACTTAGCCAAACAAATATCCACCATTCATTTGATAGATTGGTCCTAGGTTATCTCTATTCCTTCCTTTGATTATTCTTGTCCCTATTCTGAAATAGTCACTAGTCCAACTAGTCCTGGCAACCCTTATTGGAACTCTGGCCTTGGGGTCTTTGGTCATAAGGAGCTCGAAATGGTTGTTGACCCCCAAGATGTTGTTACTGTTGAGGGCGGGGAATAAATTGTGTCGGCCTCTGTTGATATTCTTGGTTTTCCTGGCCATGATGAGTGTTCTGCTAATTCCCGTACCTCAAATTGGGGTGATCTCTCCACCCTGGATTATATGTGTTGGAGTACGGGTCATATCTTGGCCTTTGAGGGCCATATCTTCCAATTGCGTTCACCTCAGCAGTGGGCTCCTGTAGCATGGGACATGCATCAGTTGGATGCATCGTGTCTTGGCATATCCCACATGATTTGACCTACTACTGTCCACCCTTCATCATGTACCTCCTCATCATCTCCTTCATCCCAACCATCTCAGAGAGTAAAGTGGAATTTGGCTGAGATTTTGTAGCTCTCACTGATTCTGCGCCCGCCCTCTTGCTGAACTGTCTTGAGCCCTCAGATAGCTCAAAGAAAACCTCATAGGCCTGATCTGGAGTCTTATTCATGATGTTTCCTCCACGGGTAGCGTTCACAATCTGACGCTCGTCATCAAGTAAGCCTCCGTACAAATAAAGTACGAGGTCCTGGTCGGAGTAGCCATGGTAGGGGCAACTAGAAATCAGCCTCTTGAACCGCTCGTAGTACTCATACAACGACTCAGTAGCCTGTTGTTCAATGTTGATGATGCTCCTCTTCATACTGTTGTGCTTGGTCGCCGGAAAGTACTTCTCCAAGAAAGCCTTCTTCATCTTGGCCCACGTGGCAATGCTCCCTGGGGTCAAGTAGTAGAACCAGTCATTGGCCGAAGCCTTCAGAGAGAAAGGAAAGGCCCTCAGCTTGATCTGGTCTTCAGTCACTCCTTTTGGTTTCATGGTGGTGCAGACGGCATGGAACTCCGACAAATGCTTATTGGGGTCTTCCCCGATCATCATGTGGAAGTGGGAGAGTAAGTGGATCAACCCTGACTTGAGCTCAAAATTGACCCCATCAGCAAGCTCAAGAAAATGTACAGCCAGCGGTTGCTGCTGTAGGTTTGGGGCAGTCAGCTGCCTCGGCGTCTGTTGTTCATCAGCCATCTCAAAAGTTGGGTTATCAAAGACTAAAGATATGTTTACTCTGCGGCTCTGGGAGAGCGTTCTCTCAATTTCTGAATCCAAAACCAAAAGTGGGGAGTCAGTAGCATGGGTGTGGACCATAAGATAGGTCCACACAAAAATTTGCACACAAACACACAAAAAGAAAAATCAAAACTTGCCTCCCCGGCAACGGCACCAATTTGATCTCAGGCTAAAGTCGTATCGCCTAATCAAAATAATCCTAACAAACCTAACTCAGTAGAATAGGCAAGTAAGGGTCGAATCCCACACGGAGGAGTTATCTATCTTTATGTAAGTTCGCATGCAATAGTAACAATGGGGGGTTTTGGTTGGTTGGTTGTAAACAAAACAAACAAAGCAAAGAGTCTGTAATCAAATAGGGAAAAACACTTAGCCAAACAAATATCCACCATTCATTTGATAGATTGGTCCTAGGTTATCTCTATTCCTTCCTTTGATTATTCATGTCCCTATTCTGAAATAGTCATCAGTCCAACTAGTCCTGGAAACCCTTACTATTGAAAGCACGAGAAACTATCAAGATTTAGAACAACAACAGCATATAGCATAGGAATTAACCAGGATACATACAACACCAATGTTTTGCAGCATTTAGCACATAATCAATTCTCTTTCATAATAAACTAGTCCAACTAGTCCTAGAATATCATGGTTGCTACACAAGATAAGGGATTTCAACTCGAAATATCTAAACCCTAGCAATAGACAATTACCAATAACAACTAGTTGCGTCCAACAAGCGAAATCAATAAGAATCAATGGGAATAAGCTCAAGAGAAAAGATATAATCCAAAGGAATAAGAAATAGAGTTATAACCTCACAATCATGAATCAAATGAAGGCTTCAATTGTCGGACTAAGCAAAGGTGCTTAGTTCTTTATAACTCAAAGGGAAAATAATACTGAATTGAAACAACGATGAAATAACTTGATGATAAAGGCTGCTATGGAAACTAGGTTAAATAACATAGAAACCAAAACCTAATATCAAAAGATAACAAACCTAATCCTAAAAGGAAAATAATATAAAGTACGAAATAAGAAAATAAAATAAAAGAAAAGAAAACGTAAATGTAACTTCGGAGAAAGACCCGGGCCTCGCTGCCGTGTGCTTCCGCGATCGCGGATGGAATTCCGCGGTCGTGAAAAATTCAATCTTGCTCTCGACTTGGCCGCTTCCTGAAGGATATTTCCGCGATCGTGGAAGCAATTCTGCGGTCGCGGAAAATGGCTTTTCTTGCTCCGTGTTCTCGAATTTTCCGCGAACAACCTCTGTGCTCATATGCGGTTGCGGCAGCTTCCTTCTTCGCTCCTTCGCCTTCTTTCTTCGACTCTTCTCAGTCTCCTCAAGTGGTCTCCTCCTCATCTTCTGGATATCTTCGTTTTAAGCTTCTCCAAACCACTAAAGTCACACTTCTACTTCTCAACTCCAATCTCTACAATATGCTCTAAATCCATATAAATGGCACCCAAAACACCGGTAACAAATCCTAGTTAAACCCTACAAAGTAGCGTTGATCAAGGACCACATCGAACACATGAGGGAAGCTTTCGAGGTATTGAAAAGATATAACATGAAATTAAATCCGACTAAATGTTCTTTCAGAGTGTCTTCAGGAAAATTCTTGGGATACAAGGTCACTCAAAGAGGGATCGAAGCCAGTCCCGACCAGATCAAGGCCATCGTCAACCTCAGATCCCCTCGATGTGTCAAAGACGTCCAAAAGCTAACAGGACGGATAGCGGCACTGAACAAATTCATATCCAAGTCGTCGGATAAATACAAGCTCTTCTACGAAGCTTTGAAAAAGAACAAATCATTTGACTGGACAGTTGTACATGAACAAGCGTTCCAAAACCTAAAGACATATCTGGCAAGTCCACTCCTACTGGCTAAGCCAAAAGACGACGAGCCATTACCAATATATCTGGCCATGTCAGAATCAGCCGCCAGTGCGGTTCTAACAAGGGAAGAAGATGGTAAGCAGTCACCGGTCTACTATGTAAGTCATTCCTTACTTCCCGCTGAAACTAGGTACACATCGCTTGAAAAATTAGTCTTGGCGTTGGTCATGGCCTCAAATAAGTTACGACCCTATTTCGAATCACATGCTATTATTTTGTGAGAACTAACCATCCCATGAAAGCAAACATGAGGAAACTAGAATTTACAGGATGGATGGCCAAATGGGCCATACACCTCAACGGATTCGACATTGAGTACGAGCCAAGGACGGCGATCAAATCTCAAGCTTTAGCCGACTTTGTGGCCGATTTCAGCCCGACACTGGAACAAGAAGCCACGAAGGAGGTCGAACAGCTAAAAGTCGAAGAAGACAAGGGCACATGGCAACTCCATACGGACAGAGCGTCAAACGTAAGAGGAGTCGGCCTAGGTGTCGTGCTAAAATCACCACAAGGGGACCATATAGCCCAAGCTATGAGATGTGAATGGGACGCGACCAACAATGAAGCAGAATATGAAGCCCTCGTATTTGGATTAACACTCGCACACCATCTCGGAATTCTGAACATAGAGGTGACATACGACTCTCTTTTAATCGTCAACCAAGTACAAGGATCGTACGCTGCCAAAGACGACAGAATGATGGCATATCTAGATATCTTCAAAAAGTTGGCAAGCAAATTTCAAAGCTTCACCATCCGACAAGTCCTATGCGACCTCAACACATAAGCCGACACCCTAGCAAACCTTGGCTCCACCTTGCATGCTAACGACTTCCGCAACATTCCACTAGCACATATCACCACACCAACAGTTCCTAAAGCCTTCAAGACACCTAATCCAGACGACATTCAGACAATGGATGAGCTACCCCTAGAAGAAGTCGTCTTAGCAGAGGTAGGAGACCATATAGAAGAAGACTTGGTGGGCGACCAAGACGATTGGACCACCCTCTACATCAAGTGGCTCAGAGATGGAACTCTCCCATCAGACAAAGCAGAAGCTAAAAGACTCAAGGTATAAGCCGTAACCTTTGATTTAAAAGATAACGTATTGTTCAAACGATCTGTCAGATGCCTATACCTACGTTGCCTCGAAACAACCGAGGTACGACGCGTCTTACAATCCCTTCACGAAGGAGAATGCGGGAACCACACTGGAGGACGCAGCCTATTCGGCAAAGCTCTCAGGACAGGTTACTATTGGCCCATAATGAACAAAGACGCGACTGATTACGTCGGAAAATGTGACGCCTGCCAACGGCACGCACCTGTCATGCATCAACCATTGGAGATGCTTCATCCGACTCTAGCTCACTGGCCCTTCATGCGATGGGGAATGGACATCGTCGGGAAATTGCCACCAGCGTCTAGACAACGCGTCTACTTCCTGGCCATGACTGACTACTTTTCTAAATGGATAGAGGTTGAAGCATATCGAGAGGTAAAAGAAAAACACGTCATCTCATTCATAAAACGTAATATTCTATGCAGATTTGGCGTCCCTTTAGAAATCGTATGCGACAATGGCTCCCAATTCATCGGTAGCCAGACACGATCCTTTTGTAAACAGTGGAACATCACCTTAGTCATGTCCACGCCAAGATACCCACAATCCAATGGTCAAGCAGAGTCCAGCAATAAGATCATCATCAATAATCTCAAAAAACGCCTCACAGGGGCAAAAGGCAAATGGTCCGACGAACTCCCTTTAATATTATGGTCCGACAGGACGACGCCTAAAAATACAAAAGGACAAAGCCCTTTTTCTCTAGTCTATGGAAGCGAAGCAGTCATCCCCACTGAGCTACTCGTCCCAACTGCCAGATACGGACTCCAAACCCCAGAACAAAACGACGTCGAGTTGGCTCACAACCTCGACACCATCAACAAGACCAGAGAGAAAGCTAGGATCCTAATGGTCCAGTACCAACAACAAGTCGCCCGGAGCTACAACAAGAACGTCCGAGTTAAAGTCTTCAAGCTAGGAGACTGGGTCCTAAGGAAAACATTCCAAAACACCAGAGATCCAACCGACGGAAAGCTAGCACCCCAATGGGAAGGACCTTACCTCATCAAAGAATTCATTGGACAATGAGCATATCGATTAGAAACAAAGGATGGACAACCGATCCCCAGAAGCTGGAACGCGATCCACTTAAAGTTGTATCATTTCTGAACTCTTTTCCCTTTCACATTTTTAACATCTATTCAATTACATTCGCTTGGATTCCGATCACTGACTTAAGAATCGGAGGGCCATTGGGTCACCCCCCAACGGTCGCCCCAAGATCTTTCTTTTGTGTACTCTTAACAAAATCTGAACAGGAACGAGAGGCCTCGAAGACAAAACTTGACATTCAAGAGAATATCCTTACTATACATAAAACAACGCTTACAACATACAAATCGATCGATACATAGGGAATAGAGGAACAAAACGAAATGCTCCAGTTTGAAAAAGGCTTGTCATATCCCAGGTACTCTTCCTTTTTATACATTACAAACTACTCTTCCCTGGACAAACAAAAAGCATTCTACACTAACACTTACAACTACAGGTTGTTACCACCACACACTACGGCCAAGGCGCAAAACGACATAATCCACCTGCAAAAACAAAAACACGCAAGACAAATGCAAAACAAACATAAGGTATACCGCAACAACCAAAGCGTTTACAAAATACGCGACCCGCGATGGTAGACGGGTCGCCAAAACATTGTCTATCCCATCTCCACGATGGGGCACAACATACTACCTAAAACATTTAAAGTAAAATGTTCACAAACACCAGAAGAAAACAATGACATTTGTTAAAGACAAGACCAGGACTCGCCTGACTTCTCATCAACTTCTGCAGGGACGACATCTTGGCCATCGGTTGCCTCAGGAAGCCCCTTCGAGACATCCCCAACAGCTTCCTCGACCGCCGCGGGAACAACCTCATCTCCTTGTTCATCCTCACCAAGTCCCATCAACTTGAAAGAGCTCATTGCCAGGATTGCCACTAGGGTACAAAAGATCCATATTCTCCCTCGCATCCTCAATCTTCCAAGACGAATGGGCCCCTAGGGCATACTCCTCCATCATCTCAATACGGGACTTGAGGTAGAAATACGTCCCAACATCGGTGGCGACCTGAGCGTCCTTCAAACGGACATCGTCGATACTACTCTCAAGCTCCCTAAAATGGGCTTGCAACTCGACTAGCTTCCTCTCATCCTCCGCCAGTTTCTTCTCAGCCGACGCCTGCTTGCTCTCGGCCTCTTTGACGCGCCCACTAGCCACCTTCAACTGGCCCTCGACCTCGGCTATCCGCCTATCAGCACTATCGCTCAATTCTTGCACATTATAAAACGCGACAAGCGAATACTGAAGGGCATGTGAAACGACAAAACACATAAAAAACATTGAAGGCATGTACATTGGCAGAAACACTTCATACAAAACCTCTTGTCTACTTACTCGCCAGGCAGTCGCCCCGGCCTCATCAACGCAATCGATGGGATGCAGATCACCAATCTCCTTCTTGGCCTTAGGGTCTAGTATATGAAGCAAATCCTCCAGATCTCTCTTCTTCACCATGCTTATTGAAAGTTCTGGGGCACCAGACGCCTTTTTTTTTCGCCCCTGAAGTTTTAGATGACGGCGAGTCTAAGGAGACGATCCTAGCTGACGAAAGAGCCTTGGATTCGAACTTAGCCGATGAAGACGCTTTCGCCGCCGACACCTTCTGATCCAGAAGACTCTTTCCAGATAGACGAGCACTCGACCTTGCACCCCGGGATACTGCCAGGCAAGTACAAACGTATAAGCATATGGTCACTCCAAAGACCACCCATATGCATACCTGAAGGAACGAACAGGTTCCTTTATTGACAGAAGCGGACGGAGTCGCCATACTCGAAGGAAGGGCTAAAAAATTCACGTTCTTGAACGACCTATCAGCCTCCGAAAAGGCGAGCAAAACCTCAGTAACCGCAGCAAAATCGGAATCCGTCTTCTCCTCTAGGCTTGGCACTGAAAAAAGAAACACGTAAGCACTAGTTAACAAGGCATCAAAACATAAAATTTTGGAGACTAACACGATACATGTCGTCCTCCAAATATCGTGTAAGAAAGAGCAGTCGAATCCCCCCTCAAGCGACTTCTTTTCAACAAAGAAAAATCGCGACCTCCATCCACGATCGTTCACATTAAGGTTTAAAGCGATTGGCTTCCTATCCGGCCTAAGGCACAATTGAAAGCGGGAAGAACCCCGACTACTCAGGTAATACGAATACCAAAGAGCATCGAAGTCGAAATCAATTTCAATAGTAGACACCAAAAGGTCGACTACCCTAAGAAGACGCCATGCATGCGGCATCACCTGGAATGGGGAAAGGTTAAGGACAGACAAGAAATTCCTCACCAGACTCGAGAATGGAAAAGAGTGGTCTATTCTGAAGGGGTATTCGAAGAAGCAAACCCACCCGTCGTGACACCAGTCAGCCCGCTCTTGGGGTAAAGGGAGACGAGCCACCGTCTCAGAAGGAAATTGACCCACTTCTAAGATCACATCCAACTCCGATTGGGTTAGGGTTCCAGCCAGGGAATCCTCCGAACTAAGGAGATTCGAGGGGGAGAACTCGCTACCTTTCCCACCGACGCCAGAAGATGAATCTCTGGACTTCTTTGATCTCGGAAACGACATGGTGCAAGCAGAACGGTAAATAATTCGATAAAAGTTCTTACCTTTGAAACAGAAAACCTTTCGAGAAACAAGAGAGAGGATGGTGAAAAGAAAGGTAAATGACTGCCATTTATGGGAAACTGCTCAACCTGCAGTCAAATCTATCGACCAATAAGAAGGCAACACGTCATCGATCCACTGCAGCAAATCGGCAGGGAAAAGATCACGTCCGAAAAAAGCAGAAGAAGAAATCCAACCGCCCCTCAACTGCCATTTCCGGCTCGGTTCGATTCCTTGGGGCAATTGTTGGGCCTCATTCTTAATGGACTCTCAAATGAAGCGGCCCAGTAAGCGAAGTGATCTTTTCGTTTTGAAGCGACCAGCGATTAGGCGACAAAGCAGAGATCACAACAACGATATGATCGGAGACGTTACAAAAAACCCAGATCATAGAGGTTGATATATCCTTCCATAAAACGGTTACAAACCTGCGTAATCAAACCATAAATGCCACAAGATCATGTCAATCCGGCAATAAAAGCTAGTGAGCGAAGATCATGGACGAAAAACGGCTAGTTTAGCTAGATCTTTGCGAAAGTGAGTGTATATAAAGGGGTTAGAGATCATTGTAAAGGACACACGAATTTTACATAATACAGACAACTACTCTCCTATTTGCACTCATCTGAATTCTCTAGTTCGAATTCGCGTTCTAGTACTGAAACGACCGACGTCCAGCTTCTTTGATTCGACCGACCTCTTGTTCAGAGGAGATAAGCCAGTTTTTTCATTCCTTTAATCTTATTACGTTTACATCTCTAGTTGATTTGGATTATCTAGATATTGTCAATCTAATTATTGTCTAGTTCCCCTTCTTTAAGCGATTCAGGTCGGTTCGGTTTTTTTTGCCCAAAACAGAGACCTTACCATGTCTTTGGCCAACTGCTCCTTCTTAAACCATAGGCATCAAGTTTCAACTCTCAACCAAAGTCTATTGCCAAACTTGATATGTGGGTTAGGATCCCTTGCCTTCACCCTGAATCATGTAACTTTGAAGCTAATAAAGCTATTACTGAAGTGCATAAAGTGGGCGAGATCCTTCGAGTTGATTCCAACTTAGAAAAAAGAAAGTAGGACAGATTTGCTAGATTTTGTCTAAGCATAGACTTTGGTAAAACAATTAGCAATGCCTTACTTATCCCAGATGATGCGGGTGAAATGAAAGAATTCTTCCTCTGGTTTGAGGATTTTCCCGAGGGAAGTGGGAATTTTGGTGATCCAACTCATATGTTTAATAGTTGTCCCCTGAGATAGTACTACCCTCCTAAACTTCAAATCCAATTTATAAAACTAAATCCCAATTTAGATAAATCCAAGCTACTTCTCCACAAATCTCATCTCAATCCTATGAGTAGGACAATCTCAATGGCATGAAGGGTCAAAAGAATCAAGCTCAAGCAACCAAAGCTCAATTCCTTAACAAAACTGGTATCTCCATTATCTATCAGTCAAAGGTGTCTTCTAAAGACTCCAAGGAAGACTCTTCTCCCCTGAAATACAAAGATCCCACTCCATCTAATCCCACTAATGTGAACGCTTCTAGTGAACCCACTCCTAACTAAGAGTATAAGCCAATCCTCCCCTAGTGATTGGTGATACCATCACGAGAGAAGAAAACCAACCCACTTCTGAGAAGGCCTTCATGATCCCTAGTGTCACCACTCAAGATAATGATGTTCCATTAAGCTTGGTTGAGGAAATCATAGGTCTCATAGTTGATGAGCCTGAAGCTACTCACATTGATCTAACTAGTCTTAACTTTAAAGAACCTACAAAAGTCCTTGAAGGCCACCCAATTGATGTTTTAATCCCAAATGATGAGATCTAGACTTGTACAAATCTGGGCTAGCCCGTCCACCTGGTTTAAAAATCAGGCTTGGACAATAACATTGGCCTGACCCGGTACAAAAAACGTGTCGAGCATGGACACCCCTCTAGGTCGGGCCAGGTACCTAGTTAAAATTTTAAAAATATAAAATATAATTATATATAATATATAATATTCTACATATATATAGTTACCAATTTTTCATCCCTTATTATATAATATTCAAAATTTTCAGCCCTTAATATATTATATAATATATAATATATAATAAAAAATATAATTATATATATTATATATAGTTACTAAATGTACAAAACCAGACCGGGTCTTTTGGATGGGTTGGACAACAGTTTCAGCTCGTCTAGACCGGGCGAGCTTAGTCCAGCCCGGTCAACAGGGTGAAAGAAATACCAAAAACCCGGCCCAGGCCCAGACTTGTACATGTCTAGTGAGATCCTAGAGGCTGGCAAGATGGCAACCCTTCTTATTGAAATTCCTTTGCTCAACAGTGAGAAGCTCTTGAAGGATCTCCAAAACTTTGATGATTTTTACTATAAAGGTGATGATCTCTTGAATGATGAGTTGTTAAAAGAAAATCCTAATAAAAGTGAATTTAATTAAGAAGAGCTTAACAAATTTTTGCAACATGATGATTAATAACATGATGAATGAGGGTGATGTCTCATTCTTCTCCACCAACACAATTGGCTCAATAATCTAGAAAATTGGCACTATGATTATGCAATTCCAAGGGAAATCAACATTTGGCTCAAACAAAAGAAAATTAGTAGAGGGGGATGCTAACAGTGCCTCTTCTAGGCTGAAGGGGAAGAAAATACCCAAAATTTGATCAAGTTGTTTTTTATGATGATTTACCAACGAAATTGCTTCCTTTTGTCCCCATTCTCCGTGTTGCACATATTATAGAGTTGCTATCCCTCTTACTCTACCATCTACAACCTAGGTCTAATTCTGAGAGCAATTTCATTGTTATCCTTTCTATGTCATCTATTATGTTATTTCAATCCTCTATGTAATTCCTAGCTCTATGTTAGTAGCAAGTTTGCTATGTTATTGTACAATAGTTAAGTATAGTGGTCCTAATCTCTCATCTTGGTTAAAATTAATTTGTTTGTTGGGCCCAGGTTCAGCTAAGCAGAAAAGGCCAGCCCAAGTGTGGATGAGTTGGGTCATGTTCTGAAAGAAACACAATGAGGAGACGTTGGATCAGTTGGAGAGAATATCGGAAAGAGGGGTGAACGGCTTGACGGTTCCTGAAGATCTCGGAAGACAACGGCTCGATTATTTTAGTCCTAAAATCATGTATAAATATCAGATTTGTTAAGCCTTTGTAACACACACGATCATTCCTGAATACAATCTGTGTTCATTAGCCCTCGCTCTCTATTCCTTTGAAACTTCTCTAGTTTGAAAGTCTATTCTTAAAGCGACCGACGACTAAAACTTTAGGTCGATTCGGATCCTATAGACCGTTTTGGTTTGATCATTGCCTAGTTGTCCTCTTTGTGGCGATTTAGATCGGTTCGATCTTTTTGTCCCGAAACAATTTGGCACCCATCGTGGGGCATCTAGTCAATTAGTGATCCGATCACCACTCCAACACTCATCTCACCATGGCCAACATCGAAGACTCCATGGTCCTCGTTGAAGACCAGATCCAAGATGATGCCCGAGTCGCAAACCAGGCTGGGGACATCAACGATCAACCCATCTTGGATTCCCAAATCCAAGAGCTCACGAAAAAACATGATTATCCTCCAAGAGGAGCTAGCTCAACAACGTGCCAAAACCAAAACGATAAGTGCCCAATCTGAATCTGAAATTGCACGACTAACCCGTGAAAATGAACTTTTAAGATCGCAGGTGAACTCGGTCGTGTCGGCCCCCGTAGGCTCAAGATGCATAGTCAACACGGAGGGACTCTCCATGCGACTCGACCTGGACGGGGTAGCCATAACGCCCACGGCGGCGACCAACGCCCGTGGCGGCGACCAACGCTTCCCAACCTTCTAGTATGTTTCAAACTCCTCTGGTTACTTTCCTTACGACTAACGTGCCAATTCCTATAGCCGATCCCCATGATGCTCGAGTGATCCCTCCACAGGTTGCGGCTCCAACCGATCTCCAAGCCCTCATATAGCAAGCTATCAGCGTGCACATGAAGGCTCTGGACGATCACATTGCACGGATCCCAAGAGTCCTACAACCAATCGAGAAAGAAGCAATCAACGGATACGAAGACTCGCCTTTCGTAGAGGTGATTGCACGCGTCGAGATCCCTAAGAAATTCCATGTCCCCAACATGCCCAACAACGATGGGACCGGGGACCCCAAAGATCACGTTTCAATTTATAAGTAAAAATTAATGACTATTTTGATTCCGAGAGGGAACCGCGAGGCAGTCATGTGCAAAAGCTTTAGCACGACCCTCGCGGGACCTGAACTAACATGGCTTATGCATTTGTCACAGGGTTCCATCGCTTCCTTCGCAGATTTGGTCAATTCGTTCAAAGTGTAATTCTCTAGCAGCCGCCGACTAGAAAAGCAATCAAGCTATCTATACAGGATCATGCAAAGGTATGACGAACCTCTAAGGGACTATCTTAACAGGTACAACAAGGAAAAGGTCGCGATCCCACATTGCGACGTCCCGACGTCCATCGAAGCCTTCCGTCGGGGTCCGATCAGGGGTAGTGATCTCTATCGCAAACTGACCAAATACCCATGCCGGAGCTTCGAGGACGTGCAGGCTAAAACCATGGCTCAAGTCAGATTGGAAGAAGATGAAGAATCCTCAAAGGCAAGCAAGAGCCCTGATCGAGTCGACCGAAGAACATCGTCGGATCATCGACGCGGTCGACGGCCCCAACCTTATCCCAAGGGGCGAAATGACCCCAGTCAGGTAAACAATCCTTATGACAGGAACCAAGACTGGAAGAACAATCCCGCTCTCCCTCCAAAGCTCTACTCTTACAACTTCAACATTTATGTGTCGGAACTTGTCAAAAGTTTCGACAGGTACAAAAAAGAAGTAAGGTGGCCTCGGAAGAGTGACAAGCCAGACGCCAAGAAAGACATGAACCGATGGTGCGAATTTCATGGAGACCACGGCCATTCAACGGATGAGTGTATAGCCCTTTGCAAGGAAGTCGCAAGACTCCTCGCACAGGGGCTATTACGCGACGTCATATCTGACAAAGCAAAAACGACCCTTGATCGAAGGGACAAGGTAACGTCTGATAAACCATCTTCCCCAATTCACACTAAAGTCGTTAACACCATTTCAGGAGGGTCGGACATATGTGGAAACATATTCGACTGCCAAAAGGTATGCCCGAGAAAGCAAAGGTGACAGGCTGATCCGATCGGAGGTAAGGCGATCACAAGCCACCGACGTTCCCGCGATCACCTTTGACAACTCTGAAGCCGAGGAATTAGGCGATCACCACAACGGTCTGGTAATCTCTCTATCAATCGGTAATTGTCTCATTCGTCGTGTTTTAATCGACACGGATAGCTCCACCAACTTGTTGACACTCGACGCCTTGAAGGGTATGGGTTTAAGCAAGGACGATTTAACCCGAAACTCCACCCCGCTGGTCGGATTCAGCGGGGAGGTAAAATATACCCGGGGAGAAATAGTGTTGACAACATACGCTAGCGGAGTCAACCAACAGGTAAAGTTCTTAATACTCGACTGCCCTTCCCCATACAATGCAATCCTTGGCAGGCCCTGGATCCATGCCATAAAAGTTGTACCTTCCACTTACCATCATACTATAAAATTTCCAACTAAGTGGGGGGTATAGGAAATAAAAGGCGACCAGCGGGCTGCCAAGGAGTGTTACGTCACTTCAATGAAGGGGGCAGTCGACCAATCTTCCACATAGCAACCATAGTGCGGCAAAGGGACCACGCGATACATTGAACCAGAAATGGAACAACTCGATGAGATCACGCTAGACCCTTCAAAGCCGACGCAAACGGTAAGGGTCGGATCAGATTTAAATGATTCGACCAGGTCAGACTTAATAGCTTTCTTATGATCTAATTCTGATTGTTTTGCCTGGTCACATGAAGACATGGTGGGGATCTCCCCCGATATTATCACTCATAAATTGAATGTAGATCCCATATATCCCCCGGTCAAACAAAAAAGGAGAAAATTTGCACCAGAACGTAACAAGATCGTAGACGACGAGGTCAAGAACCTGCTCGAAACAGGTAAAATAAGGGAAGTCAAGTATCCCGACTGGCTAGAAAATGTCGTCGTAGTTCAAAAAAATAATGGGAAATGGAGAGTCTGCATCGACTTCACGGACTTGAACAAGGCGTGTCCAAAAGACTCCTTCCCATTGCCACACATCGACGCAATAGTCGACGCGACCGCGGGGCATGAAATGCTAACATTTATGGACGCGTTCAGAGGGTACAACCAGATACTAATGGACCCCGACGACCAAGAAAAACATCCTTCATAACTAGTCAAGGTACGTACTGTTACAAAGTTGTGCCTTTCGGATTGAAAAACACAAGGGCCACATATCAAAGACGGGTGAACAAGATGTTCAAAGAACAGATCGGAGACACCCTGGAGGTCTATATCGACGACATGCTCGTCAAGTCTAAAGTGGAAAAAGACCACAATCGAACATCTGAAAGAAGCATTCGAGGTACTGAAAAGATATAACATGAAATTAAATCCAACTAAATGCTCTTTTGGAGTGTCTTCAGGGAAATTCTTAGGATACATGGTAATGCAAAGGGGGATCAAAACTAGTCCAGACCAGATCAAAGTTGTCATCAACCTGAGGTCCCCCCGATGCGTCAAAGACGTCCATAAATTGACAGGAAGAATAGCGGCACTGAATAGATTCATATCTAAGTCCTCAGACAAGTGCAAGCTTTTCTATGAAACTCTGATAAAAAACAAATCATTCGACTGGACAGCAACACACGAGTAGGCCTTCCAAGACCTAAAAGCATACGTAGCAGAGTACGAAGCTGTAAGATGCGAATGGGATGCGACAAAAAACAAAGCAGAGTACGAAGCCCTTATATTCGGGTTGACACTCGCGCAAGATCTCGCAATCCTAAGCATAGAAGTGACATGCGACTCCCTCCGGATCGTCAACCAAGTACAAGACTCATACGCCGCCAAAGATGACAGGATGACGGCATATTTGAATGTCGTTAAAAAACTTACAAGCAAACTCTAGAATTTTACCATCCGGTAAGTCCCACGCGATCTCAACACACAGGCTGATGCTCTAGCAAACCTCGGCTCCACCTTGCATCCCGATGACTTCCGCTGCATCCCGTTAGCACATATCACAACTCCGACAGTCCCCAAAACTCTCAAGACAACTAGTAATGACAATACTCAGGTAACAGACGAAGTGCCCTTAGAAGAAGTCGATTCAGCAGAAGTAGGTGACGACACAGAGGAGGACCTCGTAGGCGACCAAGATGACTGGACCACACCCTACATCAAGTGGCTTAAAGATGGAGTACTCCCAGCAGACAAAGGAGAAGCCAAGAGACTCAAGGTACAGGCCGTAACCTTTGATTTAAAAGATAATGTTCTATTCAAACGATCTGTCACATGCCTATACCTACGCTACCTCAAAACAACCGAGGTAAGACGCGTCCTGCAATCCTTACACGATGGAGAATGTGAAAACCATACTGGGAGACGTAGCTTATCCGACAAAGCCCTCAGGACAGGTTACTACTGGCTAACAATGAACAGGGACGCAAGCGACTACGTCAGAAAATGCAACGCCTGCCAATGGCACGTACCCGTCATACACCAACCATCGGAGATGCTCCACCCGACTCTTACACCTTGGCCCTTCATGCGATGGGGAATGGATATTGTCGGGAAACTACCACCAGCATCGGGACAATGCGTCTTCTTCCTTGCTATGACTGACTATTTTTCTAAATGGATAGAAGTCGAAGCATATCGAGAGGTAAAAGAAAAACACGTCATTTATTTATAAAGCGTAACATTCTATGCAGATTTGGCGTCCCTTCAGAAATCGTATGCGACAATGGCTCACAATTCATCGGTAGCAAGACGTGATCCTTCTGCAAACAATGGAACATCACATTGGTCACATCTACGCCAAGATATCCACAATATAACGGCCAAGAAGAATCCAGCTACAAGATCATTTATAAACAATCTCAAAAATTGCCTCATAGGGGCAAAAGGCAAGTGGGCCGACGAGCTCCCTCTAATATTATGGTCCGACAGAACCATGCCAAAGAATGCGACTGGACGAAGTCCCTTTTCACTATTCTACGGGAGTGAAGCAGTCATCCCCATCGAACTACTCGTCCCGACTGCCATATATGGGTTACAAACCCCAGAGTAAAATGACGTCGAGTTGGCGCACAATCTTGACACCGCAAATGAGATCAGAGAAAGAGCCAGAATCTGAATGGTTCAATACCAACAACAAGTCACCAAGAGTTACAACAAACACGTCTGCGTCAAAGTCTTCAAATTATGAGATTAGGTCTTGAGAAAGGCATTCCAAAACACCAGGGATCCATCCGACGGGAAGCTAGCGCCTCAATGGGAAGGACCTTACCTCGTCAAAGAGATCGTTGGACAAGGGGCGTATCGACTAGAGGCTAAAGATGGACAACTGCTCCCACGAAGCTGGAATGCAACCTACTTGAAGTTGTATCATTTTTAGATCCTTATACTATTTCGTATTTCCATTACGCTCATTTAATTTGTTTAATCCGTTTTACTGACTTAAGCAACAGAGGGTCGTTGGGCTCACACCCAACGGTCACCCCTTGACCTTTTCTTTTATGTTTTAAGACGACTCACACAGAAACAGAGGCCTCGAAGACAGAAGAACAACTTAAGCAAGACAACACCTTATTTTTTAGAAAAGCACTTACAAACACACGATCGATCGATACACGAGGAATAGAGGAACAAACGCTAAAACTTCCTATTTACAAGACTTGTCCTATCTAAGGTACCCGTCCTTTTTTTACAAAAGCTCTTACCTGGACAAACAAGGAATGCCATACTAACGCTTACAACTACAGGTCGCTTAGACCAATCACTCTGTGTCACGGCCAAGGCGCGATTGACAAGTCCACCTGCAAAAACAAGCAAACAAATACAAGGTACGCAAACACAAAAGTATTCCACAAAATATGTGACCCGCGATGGTGAACGGGTCGCCAAAACATTATCCATCACATCTCCACGATGGGGCACAAACATGAAACATGTCATCTAAACGTCTAAAAATAGAATGTCCACAACATCTATTCCATTACATAAAACAAACTACGATTCGCCTGACTTTTCGTTGGCATCCGTAGGAACGGCCCCCTTACCCTTGGTCACCTCAGGATCAGCCTTCGACGCATCCTCGGAACTTCCTCAGTCGCCTCCGGGTCAGCTTCTTCCCTTTACTCGTCTTCTCCCAGGCCGACCAGCTTGAACAGATCGTCGCATGGATTGCCATTAGGGAACAGGAGGTCCATATTGGCCTTCTCATCTTCGATACTCCACTTCACATGAGTCCCCGCAGCAAATTCTTCCATCATTTCAACACGCGATTTGATGCAGAAATACGTCCCCACATCACTGGCTATATGGGCGTCCTTTACACGGATTTCCGCAATGTCTTCCTCTAGCTCTTCCACTCGGGCCTGAGCTCCCCTCAGCTTCTTCTCGATCAACATCAACTTGTTCTCTGTGGCCTTAGCACGACCTTCAGTAGCTTTCACTTGACTCTCGACTTGAGCAACCCGCCTTTCGGCCTCGTCGCTCAACACCTGGACGTTCGAGAATGCCACAATCGAGTACTAATGACCCTGCACGAATCAGACCATGTATTCAAATTCTGTAAACAACAACAACAACAACAAAAAAAGAAAATTATTTTTTACACTTACTTTCCAAGGGACAACGCCAGCTTCCTCAATGCAATCGATGGGATGTAGGTCGCCAATTTCTTTCTTTGCCTCAGAGTCCAAAGTATGAAAAAGATCACTCAAAGGCCTATCCTTCAACTCACCCGTAGGCGGCTTCGTAGCATCTGTCGCCTTTCTTTTCGAGCCAGAAATCTTGGAAGAAGGGGAGTCCACAACAATGATTTTAGACGACGAAGGGGCTATGGCCACAGCCTTGGCCGACGCAGACGCAGACGTCTTCGTCGCCGACAATTTGTGGTCCAGTAGACTCTTTCTCGACAAGTGAGCACTGGATCTTCTACCACGAGACGCTAATAACATAGCACAGCAGAGTAAGCAAACAAAGATCCCAAAGACTAACCAAATGCATACATGTAGGAACGAACAGGTGCCTTTGGTGATAGACGCATAAGGAGTCGACATTTCGGCAGGGTCAGGCATCAAGAAATTGATGTTTCTGAAGAATCTCTCTGCCTCCGGAAGTTCAAGCAAAGCTGCAGCCACCATCTCAAAACCTTCAGGTTCTCCCGGGTCAGGTGCTGCAATAAAAAACATGTAAGCAAAAGTTTAGACGATCTCCAACAAGAAAATAAAAAAGGGCGAGTACGGTACCTGTTTTCCTCCAGTTGGAAAGCACAAGGGAACAATCGACCCCCCTTTCAAGTGACTTACGCTCTACAAAGAAAAAAACGAGTTCTCACCCACGATCGTTGACATCTAAAATCATGTATAAATATCAGATTTGTTAAGCCTTTGTAACACACACGATCATTCCTGAATACAATATGCGTTCATTAGCCCTTGCTCTCAATTCCTTTGAAACTTCTCTAGTTCAAATCTCTATTTTTAAAGCGACCGACGACTAAAACTTTAGGTCGATTCGGATCATATAGACCGTTTTGGTTTGATCATTGCCTAGTTGCCCTCTTTGAGGCGATTTAGATCAGTTCGATCTTTTCGCCCCAAAACATTGTGACCTTCCTATTAAATGAAAATGGGATCCCTTAATCTTCATTATTATTCAGACCAACAAAATTTTGATAATTACAAGAAGAATAAAACACTTCAGAAAGATGACCCTTCTCAACTTGTCAACGATTACTCGTTGGAGACAAATTTAGAATTGGAAAAGAAGCAACTATTACATAAAATTGCAAATTCACTTGTCTAAATTCCAACTCTATAAATTGATTAACCCTAGATAAACATAATTCTCTATAAAATTATCATGTTGCCAAATGCTTCTATGGATCCTAGACTCTCCCATGCTACGAATTATCCATAATAAACTAGAAAATAACTCCAAGCCTACTTTATATAAAAAAAAAACTATTACCTTGATGAGAAGTTATCTATGTTCGTCTCTCTTTTTGTGATTTGACATTAGGGATCAGAGAAATCTTGATTTAATCATTTGACTCTTTATTTATCAGGGAAATAATCCCCAATAAACAGGTATGGAAGCTATAATCGTAAACCACAATCGAATCTATCAAGTTGAAAAACAAATCTTTAACAATGAGGAAAGAACATAACTCACTAGTTATCCCATTCAAATATTAACAACTAGAATCTTATATAAATGTTGCCCCTAGATAATCAAATGTTAAAACATCTCTCTTATATGGCAAAAATTTCTTCCACTCCATACTTCACATGTATGGTTCATTAACTTCATCACCACATGAATAGAACTAGCTACTTGAACACCCCACTATACTCACTATCTCAATCTTTGTAGGAAGAAAGGATCACAACCCCCTTGAGCTATTGCACCAATAGCTCCACAACTAACTCCAACAACCTCATCAGATGTTAAACCAATAAAAACTAACCAAAAACACTACTGGTTGATGAAGATATAGAAAGGTAAGGATCACATTTCCCATTCAAATTACCGGTTACATTGGTTAACAAGTGCCAATATTACCTCTTTGAATAACAACATCCGAAATCTGGTGAGGCTGATGTCTGGAAATTATAAGTCAAACTATGTTCTTTCCCTAAAATCAACAAACTAGAAAACCTATGGAAGTGTTTTTATTAGATCTCGGTTTACATGTATATACTTTGAAAATGATAATATCAATCTGCTCTAAGTAATTTCGCTCGATCGGTTTACATGTCTTTTTAAGCTTAAAATCAGCACGAACATAACTTTAGATCAATATGCTCTAAGTACTTTCATGTGTACTATAGTGACTATAAATCACTACTTTTATTTTTGTTATTTGCTTCAACTTTAAATTGGTAAAATTTGATAACTTGCATTCGTCACTTGTCGTTCCATTTGGAAATGGGTCTCAAACCACAAGTTCAAATGTCCAAATCAAGATTATGGTAGAAAAAACCCAACTATAGACATGTAAATCGATTGCATTCCTCACTTTTTTCTATTTTGAGTGTAGCATTTGGTCTTTTTGAATTGGTATTTTATCGAATATTGTGTATGATATCGTGTTTCAACCCTAGAAGTAACAGATCTACTCGTTTTAAGTTCGAATCAAGCCAAATCAAACACAAGCAAGAACAAAAACAGAGGGGACACAAGATCTGTTCACGCGGTTCGGCTTCCCTACATCCGCGGAGCCTCGAGTCGGGAGACTCAACCCAAATGCACTAGAGATCAAGAAACACAAGTGTAGGTTACAAAGGGAGCAATCGGAAACCCTAGGTAGAACTACAAAAGCCACAACAGAGAACACAAGCGAGAAAGCAAATAAGAAGAGTTAGGAGACAGAAGAAAGGGTTTTGGCCCCCTTTCAAGGCAGATGAAGATGCATACGCAAACTCCAACAATGGTGACTAAGATAGACACCAACGGCGCCGACAAATACCACCGGAGACGCCAAGCTCTTCACTCACTCTCTCTTTCTTTCTCTTTTCTCTCTGTTTTGAAACGGCGCATGAGACAACAGTGTCAAGGGATCAGGTGACAAGAGCTTATAAAGCTAGGGCACCCAGCTTCAATCAAAACGATGCATCTCGCCAAGTCACGCGTCTTCACTTCACCAGATGGGCCAGGCCCATATTGATCAATCTGAAGTAGTTGGCCCAAGTCCACAAAACCCGGTTAAAGCCTCCAAACCGGCCTAAGACGGTGCTGCTTAGTTTAGGTGATGTTGAACCCGGTTCAGCCCTAACTTAAGTTTCCAATTAAAACCTCTACCTTATGTTAACCTTACACTTATATATATACAAAGTTGGATTATAAAATACAACAAATGCCCTTCTAATCTAGGCTTTGAACACATCTGTATTTCTAGTCACCCTAGTGCGTTCAGGAACTTCTTTTGCATAGTCTTTCCCATCTGTCTTCGACCCAAACCCATATCTCAATGAACATCATTGATATGGAGGTTATCCCTGCAAAAAATGAATTTATTAGCAGGAACAACTTTAGTACCAAAATCTGCAGGATTTACATCACTTGCAATCTTGACTACCTTAATCTGCTGTTTCTCAACTTCATCTCTAATGAAGTGAAAACGGACATCAATATGCTTTGTTCTTTCATGATAGACAGGGTCTTTACATAAGTATAAAGCACTCTGACTATCCATGTTCAGAACAAGTATATAAGTCTTATTTTCTATCTCATGCAGAATACCTTTCAACCAAGAAGCTTCTTTGCATGCTTCAGTGGATGCTATGTATTCAGCCTCAGTAGAAGACAAGGCAACTATGGACTGTTGTTGTGCTTTCCAGGAAACACAATTTCCAACCCAAGTATAGAAATAGGAAATAGTAGACTTATGAGTGTCCTTATTGCTGGCATAATCTGAGTCAACAAAACCCAGTAATTCATTTCTGGAAGTGTGATCAGAGTAAACCATACCCAAATGTCGTGTACCAGAAATGTACCTAAGAGCATATTTCATGGCTGCCTAGTGTTTCTCACCAGGATTAGACATATAGCTGCTAAGAACACTTATTGCATAAGCCAGGTCAGGTCTAGTGCATAACATAGAATACATAATTGATCCAACAACAACATCATAAGGCACATCTTTCATTTTATTAATGTCAACAGCAGAAGTAGGGCACATAGACTTTGAGAGCTCTAGATGCCCTCCTAAAGGGATAGGTGCAGGTTTTGATTTCAACATAGAAAATCTGTCAAGCACCTTATGCAAGTAATCAGTTTGAGAGAGTCTCATAATTTTCTTATCTCTATCTCTTATGATTCTTACTCCTAATATTTTCTGTGTAGGGCCCAAGTCCTTCATGTCAAAATGTTTCTTAAGATCATGCTTAACACCAGAAATAGCAACTTTAGAGTTACTAATCAGAAGGATATCATCCACATACAACAGATAATACAAAGGATCCTTAGTTTTTACATTTTTGAAATAAAGACAAGTATCATATTTGCTTCTAGTAAAGCTAAGAGATCTCATGCAATTATCAAACTTGATATTCCATTGCCTAGGAGATTGTTTTAGACCATAGATGGATTTCTTTAATAGGCAAGCATGCTCAGGTTTAGACTTATCAGTGAAACCCTTAGGTTGTCTAATGTATATGATCTCATTCAAATCACCATGCAAGAAAGTTGTTTTCACATCCATCTGTTCTAATTCCCAATCAAAAACAAAAGTCATAGCAAGCAAGAGACGCATGGTTTTATACTTTACAACTGGAGCAAAAATGTCATTGTAATCAACCCCTTCCTTTTGAGTAAAGCCCTTAGCAACCAGCCTAGCTTTATACCTAGGGGGATCAAGATCATTAGCCCCTTCTTTCAGTTTAAAGATCCATTTACAGTCTATAAGCCTAGTATTTTTAGGTTTAGGAACCAAAGTCCAAGTATTATTCACATGCATAGACTGTATCTCTTCATGCATAGCCTTAAGCCATTCATTAGCCTTAGAGCAATTTATAGCTTGTTCATAAGTGTCAGGGGTAAAGGAAGCAACCAAGTCAGCCACAAGAAAAGCAAACTCAACAATATTAGAAGTGAACCTTTTATATAGGATCTTAACCCTAGGCTCTCTATCTCTAACAAGTTGGTAATTGGCTAAATCATGCATATTATTTTCAGTGTTATCATGCATAGCATCATTGTCAGCAGAAGAGGGGTTAGAGATTTCACTTACTCCCCCACCTAATTGGTGAGGTTGCAGAGCTTCATTATCTACAGACCCTTCATTTCCTTGTGTTGGATGACTTGGTTCTTCTTCATTGTGCCCTTCTGAGCTGCTTGGTTGCTCAGTGGAGGAGTGCCATATGTCGAACTCCTCTTCTTGTCCATTGTTATGGTTTTGAGGTTCAAAAAACTGCCCCAAGGGGACAGTTCCTCCTCTTCTATCCTCATCTGTACATGTATTCTCAATCGTAGGTGTCAGTTTATTTTTCAAGTGGAAATCTTTTTCATTGAAGGTGACATTTCTAGAAGTTATTACTTTGTATCCATTGGTTTGTACAAGTAATAACTTATAGCCTTTCACACCTTCAGGATACCCTAGCATGACACATTTTTGTGCTCTAGGGTTAAGCTTACCTTGAGATATTTGGGAGTAAGCAGTGCACCCAAAAGGTCTCAAGTGAGCCAAGTTTGGTTTCTTACTTGTCCACAACTCTTGTGGAGTTTTAAATTCCACCACAGAGGAAGGAGATCGATTTATGAGGTAAGCTGTTGTGATAACAACTTCACCCCACATTGATGGTCTCATTCCTGAACTTATAACATACACCTAGCTTTCTCTAACAGTGTCATGTTCATCCTCTCAGCAATACCATTCTGTTGAGGGATGCCAGGCACTGTCAAGTGCCTCTTTATGCCATTATCTTTGCATTACATATCAAAAGCATGATTATAGAACTCAAGGCCATTGTCAGTTTTAAGGCATTTAAGCTTGAGACCAATTTGACTCTCTACTATGATCTTCCAGGATTTAAAAGAGTCAAAGGCTTCATCTTTAGACCTTAGGAGATTTACCCATACCTTCCTGGAAAAATGATCAATCAAGGATAGGAAATATTTCCTACCCCCAATTGTATCAACTTGTGCAGGCCCCCAGAGATCTGAATGAACATACTCTAGGGGTCTGGAAGCAATATAGGTAGATTTCCCAAAGTTATGTTTTGATTTCTTACCAAAAATACAGTTTTCACAGAAATCAAGTTCACATGGATGTTTTTCAATCAAGCCATGCTTAAACAAATGTAATAACCCATTATTACCTATATGACCTCGTTTGTCATGCCACAGTTTTGTATAATCAGAATTACCATTTTTAATCATATCACTAGAAACATTCAATTCAGGAGATGCAATAACATAATAAAGACCTCCCTTTTCATGCTTCTAATAAGGACTTTCCCATCTCTAATGACATCCCTTATTCCATTATGAGTCATAATATGGCAATTCAAATCATCAAACATAGATTCAGACAGCAAATTTCTTCTCAAGTTTGGAACCCATCTCACATTTTGGATAACTCTAATTTTACCATCATGCAATCTCATGGGAACAGTTCCAGTTCCCTTAATCATAAGAGTGGTATGATCACCCAGCATAACTTCCCCCCCCCCCCCCCCCCCATCACATTTATTCAGAGAAGAGAACAAACCCTTGTGGGGTGTAGCATGCATAGTGCAACCAGAGTCAAGAATCCGATCATTGCAAGCATAGGAATCAGCAACCATTAACAATTCATGAGCATATTCTTTGCAAGACTCAAACACATTAGAGGAACCAGCATCATTCTTCTCTTTATTTTTCTCATCAAGAACTCTTTTTTGACAATCTTTAGCAAAATGACCATCTTTATTACAGTAATAGCATTTGACCTTAGACAAGGTCAATTCATCACGGCCATACTGAATAACATCTTTTAGAGTGTCAAATTGGGAAGACAGAGAATTTAGTAACAACACAGCTTGGTTAGTTTCTTTTATCTCATCATCACATCTTTTCAAATCTTGAGTCATTCTCAGAAAAGCATCAAAGTTTTCATTCACAGTCAAGGACACATCCATTTTGTATGTAAACAGTTTGCATAACAGAGATATTCGACTTGGCAGGGACTTAGTCAGAAAATTTTCATCCAAGGCATTCTAGAGAGCTTTAGGTTGAGAGTAACTTAATTACAACCTGACGAGCTACGTCGTCAGTCAATCTAATCATGATCTCAAAATGTGCCAGTTCTTGGATGTCTTTCATCTCCGCATTAGTGGTCCCAATTAGCCACTCTTCAGAGATTGCTCAATAGCATTTCTTTTTTATTAAGATGGCCTTCATCTTTACTTTCCACATGGCATAATCACCATTGCCATCAAAGGGCTTAGTGCGGGTGCTTTCGGCCATCACTACCTGAGAGAAATTCACAGTCAGTAATGGAAACCAAAAAATAGTCACAAACACGGCACACTCAGAACACAAAAACCCTAGAAATCTTGCTAAGAAAACAACTAACAACATTCAAGAGTTACAAACCCTAACAGCCACTATCAAAGTCAAAAGACACAATATAGCAACATACACACGAGCCTCAGAGACTACACAGGACGTCTCTTGCTTGATCAACACACGAATAACAAGAGCAAACCCTAGAATCTTCAAGTTTCAGACAAGATTCACATGCAACTCAGAAAATCACATGCAAACACACAAAATCACAGTGGAAGCAAGAGAATATCAGAGAAGGCTCTGATACCACTTTGATATCGTGTTTCAACCCTAGAAATAACAGATCTACTCGTTTTAAGTTCGAATCAAGCCAAATCAAATGCAAGAAAGAACAAAAACAGAGGGGGCACAAAATATGTTCACGCGGTTCGGTTTCCCTACATCCGCGGAGCATCGAGCCGAGAGACTCAACCCAAATGCACTAGAGATCAAAAACACAAGTGTAGGTTACAAATGGAGCAATCGGAAACCCTAGGTAGAACTACAAAAGCCACAATAGAGAAAGCAAAGAAGAAGAGTTAGGAGATAGAAGAAAGGGTTTTGGCCCCCTTTCAAGGCAGACGAAGATGCAGACGCAAACTCCAACAATGGTGACTAAGATAGACACCAACGGCGCCGGCGAAGACAACCGGAGACGCCAAGCTTCTCACTCACTCTCTCTTTCTTTCTCTTTTCTCTCTGTTTTGAAACGGCGCATCAGACAATAGTGTCAAGGGATCAGGTGACAAGAGCTTATAAAGCTAGGGCACCCAGCTTCAATCAAAACGATGCATCTCGCCAAGTCACGTGTCTTCACTTCACCAAATGGGCCAGGCCCATATTGATCAATCTGAAGTAGTTGGCCCAAGTCCAGAAAAACCGGTTAAAGCCTCCAAACTGGCCTAAGTCGGGGCTGTTTAGTGATGTTGAGCCCGGTTCAGCCCTAACCTAAGTTTCCAATTAAAACCTCTACCTTATGTTAACCTTACACTTATATATATATAAAGTTGGGTTATAAAATACAACAGTGTAGTTATATATTTTGTTTTATGTTTTTATGATAAGATGACCTAGTTTAATTGCAAAAGTTGTTTGATGGAGAAAAGTATGTAGAGTGTATAACTATAGGAAGCCAATAAATAGGTTTTACCAAAACTTCATCTGATCTGATAAGAACATAAACCCGATCACAAGGAATAATAGACTTTTTAATTCTTGCAATTCTGGTACAATTTGGATAATAAATTAAGGCCCTTACTATTCGACGCATAGGTGAAATTTCCTTTCAGCGCATAGGCTACGCACGTTACGTAGCAACATGCTCCACACGTTATGTGATAAATTTTTTATTTTGTTTACGTGAGAGAACATTCAGCACGTTACGTGGGAGCACATTCACCACGTAACGTGTGAGCATGCTCCACACGTAATGTGGGAGCATGCTCCACATGTAACGTGGGAGCATGCTCCACACGTAACGTATGGGCTTGTGTCTGCTTTAAAAGCCGAAACCCTCTTCTTCCTCTTCATTTCGCCGCCGCTATCTTCCCTTCATACGTAACGTTGCTCTCTCTTGCCTCCGTACGTAACGTCGATCTTCGTCCTCCTCTTTACGAATCAATAAGCTTCTCACGTTACGTAAATCCATATTCAAAGGTTAGTTTTTTTGTTAAATTTGATTTTGATTTTTTAGTGTTTTTGTTAGGTTATTATTTTAGATCCATAATGTTTTTGTGGTTTTGATATATTTTTTGTTTGTTTAGTGTAATTTTGAACTAGTTATTTGCATTTCTTGGTTGTAGTTTTGTTGGATTTGTAGTTTTGTTGGATTTGTAGTTTTATTGGATTTGTATAATTTTGAATTAGTGTAATTTAGTCCCAACACAAATTTTGAACTAATTATTTCCATAGTGGAAGTTGTTGTTTTGTTGAATTTGTTTTAATTATTGTTGATCATGGGTAAATTTTTCGAAAAAAATTGTCGCCGGAATCTGGAATTTCGCCGGAAGTTCGCCGGAATGTCGCCGGAAATTGAGCGTCGGTGGACTGGAATGGCAAATCCACACGTTACGTGTGTATACTCTCTACACGTTACGTGTGGATTTACGGTGAACTTCCGGGGACAGTTATTGATGTTTTAGTATTATTGTTAGGTTATTGTTGTAGATCCATAATGTTTTGGTGTTTTTGATATTGTTTTTGTTGGCCCACGTGTAATTTTGAACTAGTTATTTGCATTTCTTGATTAATTTTTGATATTGTTTTTGTTGGATTTGTTTCAATTGTTGTAGATGGAGCCCGGTGAGAGAACAAGACGTAGAAGCAGGAGAAACCTTCTCCGGGACGTTTCGTTCCGGACTAAAGAGGAGGTAAGAAGACATTTTTATGGCGGTAGTCAAGAAGGATTCAGGCAGGACGAGGGCAATGCTGACCCCCCTGTGTTCCCTGATGTGTCATCGTTTCCTGTTGCGCCGGGTGGTCGTGCTGACTCAGACCCGCAGTTGTATCGAGATTACAATGCGAGCCCACTCCATGGTTACTCTGATACGATGAATCAGAGTAACTATTATGGCCCCTCATTTAGTCCACCGCCCCAGCACAGCCCTCACCTTCATCATAGCTCATCGCCCTATCACAGCCCTCACCTCCATCAGAGCCCTCACATCCATCATCACAGCCCCGTCTATTATCAGGGCGTAGATGATCAGATGCGGTACAACTCATGGGAGAATCTGGGCCTCTACCCGAGCGCACCTCAGCCTATGGTAAGTGGCCTTATCATTTGTACTTATCATTTGTATATTTAGCGGAGATCGTATGCCCCACATTTAAGTACTTATCATTTGTATATTTAAAATGCAGGACGAGGATAGTCAGGCTTGGGCTCCCAGAGGTGACCCTGAATATGTGGTCGAGGATCCACAGGAAGGCTCATCTTCGCGGGCAAAACCACCCCGTTCTAAGAGAAAGGGCAAATATGACCCTGAATTATTGGTCGGAGTACCTGGAGGTCCGCAAATACCTGAACTGTTAAAGGGCTTTCCGAACCACGTTGCGTACACCATTTACCAGCGCATTGTAAGTTACAACAAAAACCTTATATGAACTTTCTCATTTATTTTTAATATTTCGTTACGTGGGTTGCTTACATATGTTAAAAATTCAAATAATTAAAGTCGGTGCCAGCGTTGAGGTTTCAGCAACGAGGCAAACAGACACGTTCATGGCCTTTGTAACCAAATGACATGTGGTGTCATGTGACATCTGCATCAGGGTTGTGTCATGTACCGGAGCTGATGCACGAGCATGTGGACGAGGCGTTGATTAGTGTTTTCGTTGAGCACTGGCATCCAGAAACCAGCTCATTCCATATGTCATGTGGAGAGATGACTATAACTCTCCATGACATATTGTTGATCATTGGGCTGAACATCCATTGAAAAGACATGGGACCTCCACAGAATCGGCACGAACAGTTGGGAATCAATGATCTGAAGAAGGCCTTGGTGGAGGAGGCGGAGGTGTTTTTTGAGCTGCCTGATAGGGCTGTGACATCTGGTACCGTCCATGCTATGGACTTTAAGAAGCATTGTGAATACCTGAGTGAAGAGCAGTGTGCGTCCGGGTTCTTGCTTCACTTGTTGGGCTCTTGTCTGTTTCCAGACAAGTCCCAACACAAATTGCCCGTGTACTACACTCCTTTCGTCTCATATCCCTCGTCTAGCATGAATTATGCATGGGGTACTGGCGTTCTGGCCCACGTGTACCGTAGCTTGGGCAAGTGCACAAGAAAAGAGGCAAGATTGATGTCGACATGCTACACTCTCATACAGGTAAAATAATAGTACTTAATTTATAATGAATTTTGTTGTTCACCATGAATTTTGTTCTAAATGTATTTATTCATTGAATCCATTTGGAACACATCATCATTTTCAGGCGTGGATCTACCAGTACTTCCCTATGTTTAGACCTGCAGAGAGTAGAAGTTAGGACTTTAATGAGCCGATCCCATATGCTCGTAAATGGGACTTTTCAGAGAAGCCCAACCGGATGAGGAACTACAGAATCGAGCTTGATATGATGATTGCTGAGAGAGTAAGTGCATCTACGGTCTCTCTATATTAAGTTAGAAATTCAATGATAGATATGTAATTGTTTGGCATCCCATTATGTTTAGGTTGACTGGATGTCATACGGTCCGATTGACTTCAGCAATGAATTCTTCGCTCCGTCTCTCTTCCATGGAGTTTTGTCTTGTCTTTGGATCACGGAGCCGTACATGCCCGATCGTTTGGCCAGACAGTTTGCCCGGGTACAACAAGTACCAAGACCGCCAATAGTGCCAATAAAGGCATGGAGAGGCCCTAAAATCAGCTTGTACACTGTGGAATACGACAAAGCTCGATTTGCTTGGGATGCACAGAATGTACATTCCATGACCCTAGATGCGATGGGCCCTCCAATCCAGCAAGGCCATGACGACTATAGCGCTGATTACATGGGCTGGTACCGCCCACGTACACATCCATTCGTCAACCCCCCTACCATTGAAGACGCGACACGGGTATGAAATTGAGTAATTTGTAGGTTGTTTAATGTTCGGTTAACTCTATCTATATTTATTATACATATCAACATTTTTGTGTTGTGTGCAGGCCTTTGAAAATTGCTACAATGATCTTGAGCCACATCGCAACCATGAATGTCCAGATATAACAGCGGCGCTACGCCGGTCATTAGAGCGAATGTATCCCTTCCTTCCTAATTACTGAGGAAGCTGTGAAGACTGTTTTATGGATTTTATTGAACTTTGGATTATGGCAACAATGAATTTTATGACTTCTATTCATTGCATCATAATTCATACATATCAGTCATTATATAAATCGATCGTTTCAACTTTCTTCTTTCCTCTTGGCTTCTTTGGGGCGGCTGCTTGGTACTCCATCAATCGATCATAGATTTGATCTACCAAATCACCCGCAGATGGGTCATGATTTCTCACCCACGGCCCGTAAAGATGCGGCAAGGGCGAGGTTTCGGCAAGGCCAATCTACATCAAAGTCAATGCATCATACATATGTTTTAACATAAGATAGTTTCAACTTATTTGATTGTATTAACGTACCGCAATGAAATGTTACTTTTCCTCGACATGGCAAATGCATATCGTCTTCAACTTCTCGCCAACCGCTTGGTTTGGCTTTGCCCTCATAGGCATGTATGTTGTTCCCACACCAGCACCGACGGAGACGAACACACAGTTGAATGCAGTTGCCACCAAACATCCCATATCCGGGAGGTCCAACCACGTCTCCCATGGGGCAGGCCTGTTGGGCGAAGGAAACCATGCAAGCTTCGCCTCCATTTCCTCAAGTGTCATCGTAGACATCCAAATTGGCGTGAATAGCTCATACTCTTGTTTCAACGTAGCGATCATGGTACGTCGAACATAAGCCCGCTGCTCCTGCCTTAAACCCAGACCATGCGCAATTGCTCTGTACCCGCAGTTTCCATCACCCACTATTTCCCACCATCCTCTCACGTGTGGTTTCATACACTTGGGAAACTGGGTAATATATCGCTTAGGATTCTTGATCAATGATGTGTGACCCGAAGGCATAGTTGAAGCCTTCTTTGGTGGTCTTCATTTTTGCTTCTTCAGAGGTGTTCCCTCCATCTGTTGGTCAGTGTACTCCCATGATGACGGTTGTCTTTTGGTGGGAATGTTTAGAGCTCCTTGAGGCCGACCCTTATGCCTAACTTTAGCTGGCTCTTGCAGAGTAGTCCGCTCTGGATGTGCTATACTTGTTAGTGCAGAGACAGCTCTTTGTTGATCATGCACTGACAATGTGGGGAAGACACTTACAGCAAATTCTTCAAGCAACGACATATTCACTCTACGTTCTCTGGCTTCTCCTTCTTCTTCTGTCCGCACTTCTGACAAGGTCAATTGCCTCCAGAATGGATGCAATGAGCTAGGTTCAATTGGTTCCTGGTTCATCATATTCTGCGCCATGTCATGCACGCAAAGCAAGCCATCTCTGACCCTAATCTGGTATCTGCATATAGTGTTCCACAATGGAGCTTCGCCTTTCTTGTATTCCTCAATCAACCGAGCTAGTGCAATCGCAGAGACCTTGTAGTGCAGCTTGCAAAAAAGATGTGCATTTGTTATCAGCGTAAATCTCTTTTCTATCCTCTCATTCAGTGTCCCCCTTATCTCACCAATGTGAGTGCGCAACCGTGCATTATATTGATCGATTATAGTGCAAAGGTTGCCATCATTGCTAGTGAAGAAGCTTTTAAGACTGGAATGAGCCCCTTCAACCCTGTATTACAATCAAGAATCCGAAATCAGTATGTTGTTGTAAAAGTCTAAGATCAAATAACCAGTTAAATTTAAAAACATAATGCACAAACCTGTTAGTTGTGGTAGTTCCGAGAGTGAACACTGTATCTGTCCATACGGAGATGATTCTTTCCTTGTACGGGTCAAGCCAGTTTTTTTGTACGTACTGGAGACATTTTGGAGATTTCTTCCAATCATACTGAATCTTCTTCAGTGTTGCTTCATACCCTTCTATGGTCGTTTCCTTGAAGAGTTTCATGCAGTCGATGGAAAACGTTGTGCCTCTAAACTTGTCCATGGCCTTCTTCGCGAAGTCTTCAATATTCTTCCTCACATGCCGCCTACATATAAGGAATTTTGCTTTTGGAAACTGCTTCTCTAAGGCGTTCATCAACGCCTTCTCCCGATCAGTGACCAAACATGTGGGTGCTCATTGCACCTTGACAAACATTTTTGACAGTTGTTCTATGGCCCACTTGTAACTCTCTTCGTCCTCATGCTCCAGAAACGCCCCGGCAATATTGTAGTTTTTCCAAACAGATGTGATGCCGACAATTTCAAGGGCAAATTGTAACTGCACACATAATGATATGTTATGGCATGCTAATGATCACATGAACAAGTGAAGAATATAATAGATATGTGTGTTACTAACCAGTTAGTTGCGTATGTAGAGTCCAGCAACACAATGTACGGAAATGCCTTCAGCAGCGACAACTGGTTCGGGCTTGCGAAGAAGATATATGTTATCTTGTTGGTCTCCTTATTGAATATATGTTCCACGAAGTATCCCTTCTCATTGCACTCATAGAAGAACTGTTGCACAACTGTTCTTCCTTCCATGCCCTTCTTTCGTATCTCATGCATGATGTTGTACACTTGCTTGATCTTGGTCAAGTTTCATGGGGACGACCTTATTGTAGTATGAATATTTTGAGGCTTGCAATGATTGACTGTCATCACCCTAATAATCTCCCTCTCTTCAGCGTTTGGTCGCCCAGCTAATGCATGACCATACAAATTCTCTTTTATCACATGATTGTGAGTTCCATGTTGTACACTGATCTTCCATGATCCCTTCGGCCCTTCTTTCAGCCTCAACATGAAGGGACACCCACACTTATTCGACCTTGTGATGTCTCTCACTTGGTCAGCTTATTTAGGCACGTTTTGTCCATGCCTGTCGCACGGTAACCAAGTCCCCCCAAGGGTTGTATTCGTGGAAGGTTTATTTCTCCATTTTTTTATGCAGAATTTGTGACACATAGCAGTCTCCCGTGCCCACATAAATGCTTCTTCTCTGGACTCCCAGATTTGATCAATTGTGAAGAACTTTGAATAATTAGCAGAGACGAAAACATCCTCTTCTGGTGGTACACTAAACTGAGGATGTGTATGTAGGGATGGAAAGCAAAATTGTGGGATAGCATGAGATAAAGATATTTCTGGAGGCGGAACACTATAGTCAAACGATCCAAGTGAGAAGGATGGTATCTCATCTGGTGTTTTACACTCAGATGGTGTGTTCCATTCCGGCAGCGGTTGATGAGGTGTTTCCCAAACAGAAAATGTTTTTTTGTGGGGTGCTCCAGTCATCGAGGGAAATATTGTTTAACCCCTCGTACAAATAATAGTTCGTCTACATACACATAGAATCATCTCATCAAGTAGTGAACTAATTATCAACTGTGAAACCATAATTCTCTTTAAGAAAGCAAATTCTGCTAAATGGCACAGTTTGTGACAAACTGTGCCATTTTACAGAAGGGACATAAACAGCCAGATACTGGTTGTGTTTGACACGTTAAGTGTGAAACAGCTCCACACGTAACGTGTGAAACATCACCACACGTAAGGTGTGAACCCTAAACCATCTGGCACATGTTCCACACGTTACGTGTGGAGATGTTTCACACTTAACTTATGGAACATCCCTACACATAACGTGTTAAACTGTTCTTCAATGTAACGAACATTTCCTTTTCTTACACATGTATCCCTCAAAATGTATTAGATTAAATGAGAATTGTCAAGTTCAAAACTTACAAAATCTAGCATGTGAAACTTGCCCTAAACAACAAATATTATGTTTAGTTTTCTAAAACCTAAACAACTAAAGCTCAAAACTTTGAACATGTCCAAAACAAAAAATGAGAACTTTAACTTTAAATAACGGAAATTACCTCATTCGGATGTGGATCCTCTTCGACATTGTTGTTCCAATAATCATTGTTGTTCATGTTGTCCATTTTTTTTACAAAAAATGAGAGTGTAAAACACAAATTTTTTATTGTTTGAAATGAAGTATTAAGCTCAAAATTGTGGTTAGCCGGTGAAGATGAAGAAGAGGGGTCCATTAATTCAGTTAGGTGGGGACAAGACGGGTAATTCAATGCGTTTTACAACAGACGAAACCACACGTTATGTGTGGAATTCTTCCACACGTAACGTGTGGGCCTCTAATACACGTTACGTGTGGAATTCTTCCACATGTAACGTGTTGCTTCTTTTCCCCTTAAGGGTTTAGGGTCGGAGTTTACTATTTAGGGTTTTAGAATTTAGTATTTAGGATTTAGTATTTATGATTTAAGGTTTATGGTTTAGGGTTAAGGTTTAGGGTTAGGGTTTAGGATTTAGGGTTTAGTATAAAAGACTCATGACTATAGCTGTATACAGCTATATACTACAGTTGGTTATTAGCTGTCAATCAGATTTCTTCTTTTTGAGGCTGGTTATTAGCTGTCAAACACATTGCCTTTTCACTATATAAGAAGCATTAGGGTTGTTTGTTCACTACAACAATTCCAACACAAGCGGCGCTTGAAGATACATTTTTGGGTAAGCATATTCTTCCAATTTCTATCGATTTATTAACCCTATTTTTTTATATTAATGGATTCATGATATTTGTAGGAAACCAAACACTACAACAAATAATGGCATCTTCATCCAAACCATCAACAAACGCATATAGGCTATGCTATTGTAATTTGAAAGTTGTTGTCCGAAGTTGGGATTTGCAGTGGAACTACGGAAGGAGGTATTGGGGATGCCCAGAACTGGGGTGTTGTTTCAGGGAGTGGATTGATCCAATCTACGAGGACAGGGCACACGCGGTTATTCGACAACAATGGCAGGAAAAACAAGATCTTGTTAAGGAGAATCAAGATCTTGTAAAGCAAAATCAAGATCTTCTTAAAGATTTTGATAACATTCGTATGTATAATCTCAAACTACTAAATGATATACATCGTAGGTGATTAATGTCGTATCTTTTGTGTAATTTCTTCATGTACTATCAACCTTTGTAGGGAGCAAGCAAATTTAGTAAAGCAGAGATATCATATGAAGCGAACGTTTATCAAAGACTATCCTAATTTCTTCAAACGCTAAAGCAACGAACCATATATGTTCTCTTATTTTTTCAACTTGTATTCTTTCCTGTATTGTGTTCTCAATGTGGTTGTGTAGTCTAGGTTGATTATTTTGTATTGTTTTTTTATAAAGATTAGATAAAAGTTGGGCAACAAAATGGGGGTAACCCTCCCCTAATGCCTATTTAGAAACAATAGTATGATTCATACACAACATTATAACATGATTCATACACAACTTTGAAACACAAATAAATACTAAAAATAAACAATAATATGATTCATACACAACATTATAATATACCAAAAATACCACACGTAACGTGACAATCAACTATACATGTAACGTCCAGCGCATAACTACATGTAACGTGTGGATGCTAACCATACGTAACGTATGGAGCCTAACCACACGTAACGTGTGGAGCCTATGCGCTGAAAGACAATTTTCTCTATGCGCCGAAAAGTAACCGAGTAAATTAATGTTATTAAATCACCAGAATAGCGTAGCCAATGCTTTGAGATAGTTCTAAATATAGGGGGTGTAATTCAAACCATCTAAAATTAGCACTCCATTGGTAATACGATACATTCGTACTACACATTTTCATAGCTTGATTTGGACATTTGAACTAGTGGAGGATCCATTTCCAAATGGCGTGACAAGTGACGAATGCAAGTTATGAGATTTTGGAGATTATGGCAAAAAAAGAAACAATTCTCTTCAAATCACAAAAATTAAAAATATAAATCTTTGGAATTGTCATGAAATGGGTAGGAAAAATTAAAAATATATGGACGGATATTGACACGTTTTGTAAAATTGACAGAATCCAAGCTTTAGCTCTTGTTGAGCTCAAAACGGATACTCAACCAAAAGAGCTGGTCTGGAAAAAAGCAAGATTTAATAACATTATTTTTTTCTCCATTAATTGGGAGATCATGTGACATTTGTGTCACTTGAAAATCATACCAACTTCAAAATAAAACATTTGAACCGATAAATTAAACCAATAGGTGGGATATGCATGAAGTATAAAATACTAGATAAAAACTAGACAATACTCTTAATATTTGTCCATGCTCCTCCGAATGAAGCTGGAAAAAAATTCAGTTTTGGGACAGTTTAACCCTATTAATACGACAAGCTTAGATCCCATGTCTAATTATTGGTCACCTTAATAAAATTCAACATCAAAAGGAGAATAAAAATTAACAAAAATAGATCTAATAGACTAATAAAATTTAAAAATGATGGTAATTTATGTGATATTTTGTGCTCTGTTATTGGATTTACATGGAGGAGAAATAGAATGAATGTGAACCTGGTTTATGAAAAATTAGACAGAGTCCTAGTGCATAATCAATCGCTAACCTGGTTTCTTGGAATCATGCCTTCTCATCCTCGGATCATTTCCCTGTATCTGTTCAACTTGATAACCATAATAATGGAAAAGGACAACCCTTCAAATTTCAAAAATGTCGATGAAGCGGTTAGACATTGAAAACATTGTCAAACAAGCTTGTCAGGTTCAAGTTGAGGGATCCAACATGTACAAACTAGTAAAAAAACTCAAACACTGGAATCTAGTGCGAAAAAATGGAATAAAACAACTTTTGGAAATATATTTAAACAACTAAAGGAAATTGAAGAACAACTCACAACTACTCAAATAATTTCCAACCGAACACCAATCAATCCTTAACTGATAAACGGTTTAGACTTAAAGAAAACTTCTTGTCCTTCCAAAAAAATATTGGGGGCAAAGAGCAAAATACACCACGTTAAGTTTGTAGACATAAACACAAACTACTTCCATCGAATGACTAATGAAAAAAGGAGTATAAATATTATAAAACAGATGAATACACATGAAAGAACATCTATTCTTGGAGAATAAAACATCAGAAATGAAATTAAAATAAATTTTGAAAGGAGATTTAAAAAAGGCGTGATCAATCAAGAAATACTCTAGCAACAATAATTCTGAAATATCCCATAGTGACAATGAAAAATTGACGAAAAATATAACAAATGATGAATATAAAAACACAGTCTTTAACATTAGGGATAATAAATCTCCAAGACCAAATGACATATTCATTGAATTCTATAAAAAAATACTGGAATATTATTGGTTCAATAGTTATATATAAAAGTCATTAAAAGTTTCTTTCAAAATGAAAGGATTCTTAGACAATTCAACCATAATACTAATCCCAAAGGTGACAACTCGAGTACACCAAAAACTATAGACCCATTAGCTTATGCTCAATCATTTATAAAGCAATATCCAAAATAATAACCGAGAGAATGAAGAAGGTAATAGAAAAAATCATTTAGGTGCCTTTGTAGCAAATAGAGCTATTCAATATAACATTCTCATTGTCCAGGAAATCTACCATTACTTTAGAGCTAAAAAAGGAAAAGAAGGTAGGATAGTAATTCTTGATATGAAAAAAGCATATGATAGAATTGAATGAGACTTCATCATTGAAATTCTAAAAATATTTGGCTCATGTAACAAATTCATAGGCTGTATTGAAGAATGGATTAAAACTGTATCATTTTCTATGATCTTTAAAAAATGGACCATCTGACTTATATTACCCGAAATAAGGCCTCCGTCAAGGAGACCCAATATCACCTTATCTCTTTATTCTAGGTGTTGAATCCTTGCCCAGAACCTCGAGAAACAGAGTAACATCCACAAAAAACAAATTGAATTTAAATTATCTAGAGGTGGTACCCATATCCCATTCCTAGCATTTTCATAAGATATCATGATCTTTGCAAAAGTAAATCAGACAACATGTATCCAAGTTAAAACCATTATTGAGAACTATTGTGTAGTTTCTAGACAGAAAGTAAACTACCACAAATCTGTCTTCTAGGTCACAAAAAATATAACCAATGCACAAGAACAAGAACAAGAACAAGAACAACAACAACAACAACAACAACAACAACAACAACAACAAACACTTAACATAAATTGCACTACCACTTTGGAAAAATATTTTGGTTGCCTTCTCATTAACGGAAAATTTAACCATGACACATTTAATGAAATAATAATAAGCTCTAAAAAACAACTCTCTAAATGGAAAGCAAACACTCTTTCTCAAGCTTGCAGATCTACCCTCACTAAATCCAATCTAGCTTCTCGACCTAAGTTTATAATGTAACGTTTCGTGCTCCTTACATCTATTCACAATGAATTAGACATAATTAATAGAGTTTTTTACAAAGATAGTAACTATAAACCTCTCATTGGGTGGGATAAAATCATTAAATCTAATAAAAGTAGAGGAATTGGAATCAAAAAGACAAAAGACATGAATGATGCTTTGCAAATGAAACTAGTATGGAAAATAATTCTTGAACCTAATAATTATGGGCCAAGATTATCACGGCGAAATACTTAAAAGAAGAAGGTATTTTCCAATATGAAAAAAAACACATCCTGGCAATGGGCTAAATTATGCCAACTTCGAGATTGCTATCATCGCGGCTTGAAATTGAAGGTCGATGATGGATGACCAAACAAATTTTGGACTGAAAATTGAATGAAAATAGAGAATTTCAAACTAAAAGCCACAAATCCCAATGATATTAACCTAAACACTATACTCCCTCCGTCTAATATTACATGTCTTTTTAGAGTTTGGCACAATATTTAAGAAACTAAAAACTAGTCTAATATGCCCCTATTAAATTGCTTAAAAGTAACTATACAATTTCTTGGGTGAATAAACCACATTAATAATTAAGGGTAAAATTGGAAAAAAAGGTAGTCAAAATAGCTTAAAAGACAACTATTTCTAGACAAAATTTTATGGCTAAAAAGACATGTAATTTTAGACGGAGAGAGTATTTAAAAAGTTTATTAAAGACAATAACACCTAGAACATTGATGAACTAAAAAGGTTAGTAGACAAGGAAACTTGGAGACAAATCATAAAAATCCATATTCGCACCATTCTCAAACCAAATAGACTATATTGGAGCCCAAGACGAAATGGTTGGTTCACAACCATATCTAGAATTAATCTTCTAACTAAACAAAGAGAACACACCCAAATGGATATCTCATAGATATGAAAAATGGGCACCTTCCTGAAAACAAAGAACTTTATTTGAAAATGGTCCCTGACGATTACCTATCAATATGAGATTACATGAAGAGAACGTGGCAATTCTCTCAAATTGTTGTTTCTGCAACCATTCCTAGGAATACTTATATCATTTACTAATAACATGCCCTCATACAATCAAACACCTCACACGAATAAATAGTACTATAACACAATACCTAAAAAGTTTCGAAAATGGAAATACAAAACCTTGGGAATTGCTCTCCAACATTTAGGCTAAGCTTAGTAAGAATGAGCTTATTGAACTTTCTACTTTCAGAAAATCTCAATCTCTTTGACCTTTGTCAAGCAAGTCAAATTAAAGATCTTACTCTATATACAATCACACAATTATAATGAATTGGGAGAAGATAAAAAATTGGACATTGAGGATGTATATGTATCAAGAAATAACAAGCCCCAACACATAAAGAAAAAGAACATAAAATGGAGCAAACCGCCCACTAATTATCACAAAATTAACTTTGACGGGTCAAATTTTCAAAATGGACGGGTCTCCATTGGCTTCATAATTAGAAACCATAAAGCGGAGCCAATTCATATGGAATCTCAAAATTTTGGCAAAAACTCTATCCTAGTAACCTAAGGTATTGCTATGAGAAAAAGTATCTCAACAACAATCAACTTGGGATCTAAATCACTTGTGATTGAAGGTGATAACATATGCTTTAATTTATTAATGCAGTTAAAGGGAATTGGAGTTGCCATTGGAAGGATAGAGATAATAGCTAGTAACGGACATCCTCTGCGACCTCTAGACGTTCTTGCATGTGCAAATTTTTTATTCTTTTAGAGAAATGAGTAGAGTGGCAAATAAATTATCTCATTTAAACCACTTCACCTCGATTATTATGCTACATGAAGAACATGATCTCATTTGACATGTTGCAATAAAAGGCCCTATTTCTCGTGTCAAGTAGTCCTAACTGTTTATTAAAAAAAAGTAAAGTTGGATATAGATTTTGTCGTAGCCCTAATCTGAACCACGAGAAGATTCTTGGAAAAGGAGAGATTCTCTAGAAAAAGCTCTTCGTATCTTCGATCGGTTGACCTGAAATAATCAATGAATCAAAGGAGGTTGAACCCCCTGATTCACCTCCGACGCTCAAGTCAGTCAACAAGCTATGGAGGCTCTCTCCTCAATTCTCTAGCTAGCAAAAAGAACGTTTTTTACAAAAGTAATTAGGGTTAGGGTAAAATACCTCTTCCTTTCCTGATAGCTTGTTGGGCCTAATTAATTACCTTCATTAACGGCCCAATTACCCTCCCTTGTAGCATCTTTTAAGAGACTTAATTTGATATCCTATTTTTATTAGGAAGCTCATTAATTAGGGAAAATCCCAAATTATCCTCATCATTTTGCCCCTCGGGCTTCTAAGGCTATCCGTGGGCTCGGGAGATCGACATCACGCAAGACTTTGGGCTAACCTATGACCAGATCTTGCACGCCCACTCCGGATTAGGGCGACTTTTACCGCTTGCCGACCGCATGGCCGTGCGTACAAAACGCACAGGTTGTGCGGTGCTCTCGACTTTTGATTTAATTAAAATTCAAAAATGCACGGCCAAACTCCAAAACGCACGGCCAAACTCCAAAACGCACGGCCAACCGCACGGCTGTGCGGTTTTCTCGTTGACGGTGATTTTTTGCACGGCTGTGCACTAAAACGCACAGGTTGTGCATTGCTCTCGACTTTTGATTTTAATTAAAATTTCAAAAATGCACGGCCAAACTCCAAAACGCACGGCCAACCGCACGGCTGTGCGGTTTTCTCGTTGACGGTGATTTTTCGCACGATTGTGCACTAAAACGCACAGGCTGTGCATTGCTCTTGACTTTTCATATAATTAGAGCATTTTAATCTGCACGGCTGTGCGGTCCACCGCACAGCCCGTGCGGTGGCCTTGACTTGCTATTGTAAATGACACTTTGTTGTTCGATTTGCTATTGCGTACGGCGCTCTGCCGTTTGATTTGCTATTTGCATACGGCGCTCTGCCATTTGATTTGCTATTTGCGAACGACGCTCTGTCGTTCGACTTTGCTATTTGCGAACGACGCTCTGCCGTTTGACTTTGCTATTTGCGAATGACGCTCTGCCGTTCGACTTTGCTATTTGCGAACGACGCTCTGCCGTTCGACTTGCTATGTTCCATGCTTATGGAATGTGGATCCTTGCTTCAAGGATCGCTGAAACTTGATCATACCAAATCAAAATGCATTGCAATTGCCCAAAAAACGTAGTTCGACAAAGTTCAGCGACGTGATTGTCTTCAAAACTAAAAATGTAAAGTCTTGCCAAGGGGACTGACCCGGGGGCCTCATTAAAACCTCTCCGCAGGAAAACCTCATGGGAAAAACCATACGGAGAGGAAAAAGAGTACCCCGCTCCTGGCGCTAGCTCAAGCATAGAACTTTTTCAGATTCAGGGTGTTCCAAGTGCGCAGGACACTCCTGCCACTTAGCTCCTCTAGCTTGTACGAACCGTTCCCCGGACTTGCTACCACTCGATACGGTCCTTCCCAATTCGGTCCTAACTTGCCTTCTGCTGGGTCTTTGGTATTGGTGAGGACCTTTCTGAGCACGAGGTCACCGACTGCGAAGCTCCTTGACTTGACGTGCCTCCCATGAGATCGCGCCATCTCCTGTTGGTATGCTGCCATTCGAATGGTTGAGGCTTCACGCTTCTCCTCCAATAAGTCGAGGTTGGCCTCTAGCGCTTCATCATTTCCTCCTTGCTCGAACGCCGCAGTTCTTATTGTGGGCAACCCCATCTCCAAGGGTATGACCGCTTCTGCCCCGTATGCTAGAGCGAAGGGTGATTCTCCGGTGGATCTCCTGGGAGTGGTACGATGCGCCCAGAGTACCGCCGGAAGCTCTTCCGCCCACCGCCCCTTAGCTTGGTCCAGCCTCTTCTTGATCCCCTCAAGAATTGCCTTGTTTGTCGCCTCCGCTTGTCCGTTGGCCAGGACTTTCTGCAGTTCCTCCACTGACTTGTCTGCAAGCGGCGTGCCCACTTCGTCCAGCACTTGAGGCGCAGTCGCCACCATGTTGACATCTCCCGACTTGACACCCAGGCACTGGCGTGCAGCTCCCTGGTCCCCTTTGACTCGAATCACGTTTCCTAGGTGTGGGAACACAATCAGCTGATGCAGAGATGAGTGTACCACTCCCATACGGTGAAGCCAAGGGCGCCCCAGAATGGCGTTGTAGGACGATGGGACGTTCACCACAAGGAAATCTACTTCCACCGCCTTTCCTCTGAGCATAGCTGGTTCTTTTAACATCCCAATCGGCCAGACAGGGAACGCGCCGAGTCCCGTCAATTGTGTAGAGATAGGAATCAAGTCTTCTTGTTTCCTCCCTAGCTTCTTGAACAAATCAAAGAACATAAGATCCACAGAACTGCCAGAGTCAACAAGAATTCTACGTACCTGGCAGTCCCCAAGTCCAACTGTAAGGACGAGAGGGTCGTTATGAGGACTCTAGAGGTCAGCCAAATCCTCATCCGAAAATGTTAGCGCGAGAGATGCATCAATTCTCGGCTTCTTGCTCACAACTTGTTCAGCCTTCAAAACCTGCAGAGCATGGCACTTGCGTCTATGGTCGTGTCTGGAGCTTACAGTCTGCTTAACGGATGACTCAATCATATGAATCACCCTGATCTGAGCATCTTTGCTTCCTTCGGACTTCTCATCCGGGCGGGCTACCACCGCCTGATTGGCTCCCGAACCAGACCCTGATTCCAGAAAATCGTCCAAGTGTCCCTACGCGGCCCACTTTTCGAACGCTGCTCTCAGATCTACAATTCTCCTGTCAGATGCCCTTTCTCTTTATGATAGGCGCAATATTTCCCCATTTGACGGTCTTTCGGATCGCCACTCCACTTAGGAGGCCACACAAAGAATGGTTTTCCTTTAATCTGGGGAAGGATGCGGTAGATCGGCTCCTTGAACACTGTGCTCATAGCCTTCAACTCGGTAACAGGCGGTAGTCCCCTGTTCCACGGTCTTCCTTCTTTTTTCCTGTCCGGGACGTCGATGCGATGCTGAGGGGACACGGATCTACGCTCCTTCGAGTGCTTTTGATCATCATCTAATTTGACATACTGCCTGATCCTCTCCTAGAGATCCTGAATATCGAACACAGGTAGCAAAATCAGATTCTCCCTCAACTTGCTATCTCTCGGGAGCGCTGATCTGAAGGTCAAGACTACAGTTTCCTCATCGCAGTGCTGAATCTCTGCACAACAATCCATAAATCTTGAAGAGAACTGCCTCAGACTCTCTCCCCTGTGCATTTTCACATCAAGTAAAGACCCCATAGTAGTTGGTTCCTTACTATTTGCAATGAATCTAGCAACAAATTTCCTAGCAAGTTGACTCCAAGAATGAATAGAATTTTCCTCTAAAGTGTGAAACCACTTAGCAGCGGAACCCCCCAGACTCGCAGGAAACATCCTACACATCATGGCATCGTTTTCTACCCATAAAGCCATCTTATTAGAGAATGACGAAACATGAACTACTGGGTCTGTTTTCCCGTCATACATATCAAAAGAAGGGGAAGAAAACTTAGATGGTGGTTGCTGTCGGTGAATCCCCCTAGCAAAGGGAGTCGACGTCATCCTGGCGAGCTGCAACTCAGCCTGCCGCTGCGCACCGATGAAGCCATAGGCTCCGTGATGATGACCGTTTCGGCGCGACTCTGCACTCCTCGAGCGAGTGCGCTGCGCGCGTCCCTGCGATCCAGAGTGACGTTGCTCACTGCCATGTCGACGATCGGACCCAGCCGGCGAGCGACACGGGGCTGCGATCGACGTGGAGGAGTCCCTCCAGCCCCTCCGGAGCGGTCAACACGTGCAGGGCCTCGCTGATATGACCCTGCTCTTCCAGAATGCGACGCGGAGGAGGAAGTTCGGTTAGTCCACATACGCCTCGGGCTTCGATCCTGGCGAACCTCTCTTGGGGCTCTGAATTGACGCTCCCTGCCAAGAGCTACATCACGCTGCTCCCGACGTTGACCATGGGGGGACTCAAGAACGCTCTCCAGACGAGGGCGCAACCTACTTGATTCAAATCCCTCCATCGGTCTCTTCCCTTGGGCGCGCTCGAACGCCCGCCTAAAGGTCTCCAGCTCACTGCGCACCGAGAGCATCTCAGAATCCTTTCCGACCGCCGCAGCCGCCAACTCGGCGTTCCTTCGCTCTGACTCTGCCAGGGCCGCCTGGATCTCTTGCGAGCGACGCTCGGCCTCGACCCTGGCCGCTTCTAACTCCGCCAGTCGGCGGTCCTGCTCAGCCCGAGCGGCAGCGGCGACCGCGATCTCCTCGGCCAGCCTCCGCTCGGCGTCTGCCCTAGACGCCTCCTCTGCAGCAGCGCGGGCCGCTTCCGAATTGCTCGTCACTCTCCTAGAGTTCACCATCCTTGCGCCTTTTCCCACAGACGGCGCCAAATGTCGTAGCCCTAATCTGAACCACGAGAAGATTCTTGGAAAAGGCGAGATTCTTTAGAAAAAGCTCTTCGTATCTTCGATCCGTTGACCTGAAATAATCAATGAACCAAAGGAGGTTGAACCCCCTGATTCACCCCTCCGACGCTTAAGTCAGTCAACAAGCTATGGAGGCTCTCTCCTCAATTTTCTAGCTAGCAAAAAGAACGTTTTTTACAAAAGTAATTAGGGTTAGGGTAAAATACTTCTTTCTTTCCTGATAGCTTGTTGGGCCTAATTAATTACCTTCATTAACGGCCCAATTACCCTCACTTGTAACATCTTTTAAGAGACTTAATTTGATATCCTATTTTTATTAGGAAGCTCATTAATTAGGAAAAATTCCAAATTATCCTCATCAGATTTTATAATGAAACGGAATCATAAAAATATTGATGCTTCGTTAAAGCTAGATTAATCGACAATGTGTTGTCATTAATTTAAGAAATTATCCTTCAGTTTTGTAGAAATTAAAATATACCTGCATTATCCTGACAAATTTCCTACGAAAATGTTGGCTTTCGTCATCCACGGTGATCAAGAATCAAGATGACGCTTGTCTGTTCCCATAGAAGTAATCAACATGGAATCTCTCGCTCCAATTTTATAACAATAACTTCAAACTTTGATCTTCGCGTTTGGGTTACTATATATATGTTATCTTAGTACAGTTTTTATTTGCATTTCATATATATATTGAATTTTTTTTGCTCCACATTTCATTCTGAATTAATTCCTGCTCGCGCGGTCACAAATGAAATTTCACCCATATGATTCTCCTTCGAGTTGAGTAAAAATCGATCTTCCAGTAGAAACATATCTTTCAAGTTTAATTAAGTGTCGTCATGTGATTGACTGACAATCTAATAAACCAATTAGCTGAAATTAATATTTTTTTTTTTTGATAGGGCTGAAATTAATATTAAAGTTAAACTAACATACTTATCACTGACAACAAGCCCCTACAAGGAATTTTATTATGATATAAGATGACTTTTCATTGACTGACCAGTCCCCGTTCCAACTCCAACTACCCCATCATGAACAACGAATAATTAGTATATCGTTGAATATACTAAGATCAATTTATTCACGTTAAGAATGCATTGGGAAAACCTAAATATATATTAACAGTTATATGATTTGCTTCCAACAATGATAACAATCTTGTAGGCACTTATTCCATTTTAAAATCTATCTGATTTGCAAAAGTAAAGGTGTTTACGAAATCTACAAATACGTCATGATAGCATTTGATTGATTATTATATATGGACACTATAAAAAGGCATGAACTTTGATATTGATCAATGTATAAAGAAATAATGAAAAAACTACTGTAATTGTTAGTGATAATATGTGGGTTCTTTTTTTCGTTAAGAAAATACTACTAGTTTGTTTGAACATAACTTGGTAAAAATGGGTCGTGATTTTATGAAATAACTAAATGGGAAAGAAATGAAACTAGTAATCTCCCAACCAAGTTTAGTATAATGAAACAAATTAAATGAGTTAGTCAAGTTGGACAAAAAAATTGAGTTAGTCAATTGACATGTTCAATCCATTCCATGATCCATCCTTTTAACAAACCCCTGCACAAGCATCCAACATCCTATTATATAATAATAGCATGGCATTTGCATCTCGTTATTTTAATTAGGTCAGGATTATGTTTTCTTCAAAACTGAGATTAAACTAACTGAAAAGCCATTATCTGACCCATTATCTTAATCATAAGCCAAGAAGACACGTGTCTAAGTGGCTTTTACCTTGTTCCAAGAGTTGCAAGCCCTTGATGAATCAGCAAAATACCGAATTTCTCCGACTGATACTTTATAAATATTTCAGTAGTTCGTACATTAATATTTTCTGTGACCCCATCGGACTGCATTGATGAGTTAAAATTAAGTGGTTATCATTATAATTGCAAATAAGACCCTCAAAATAATCTATAGTAGCGTGCAACTAGTAAGTTTCAGATTACAATACTACACTTGTCAATTTTCGGAAAAAGATCACGTGAGGATGGATTATTAGGATAGGAATGAGGATGAATCGCAGTCGTTCGTTCTTTTCCCTCTCCATCTAATCGCAGCCGTTCGTTCGTTCTTTTCTCTTTTCGTTCGATTTTTTCCATGTTCGCTCACTCGATAAAACAGATTTGAGGCTGCTCGCTGGTTCGTTTTTCCTTGTTCACTCTCTTCTTCGTGGTAATTTGTTCTTCTTCGTGATAAAACTAATTGTTCTCTCCACAAACTAATCCGTTCGATCGTTCTATCAGCCGATCGTTTCCGTCTTGCCGCCGATGTGCTTTCTCTTCTTCGTGTTTGCTGTTTTCGTTTTATTCTCGTCGTTCTTAGTCGACATGGTTACTCCCTCTACTGATTCAGGTACATATCTGTAATTTGTTGTTGATTTGTTTGTTGTTTAGGTATTTAGGTATTTAAGCATTTAGGTAAGTGTGTTTCAATAGAATTTCTATATTTTTGGGATTTAGGTACGTGCTTGGTTGAATTTTAGGTATGTGCTTGGTTGAATTTCTCAGTTTTTGGGATTTAGGTATGTGCTTGTTTGAATTTTAGGTATTGCAATTTAATCAGATTTAAAATTCACTAAATTCAGTGCCTCATGTACTTTCTTACTAGTTCATGCATTTTGTCAACTGGTGCATGCACCTTTTTTTCTTTATTCCATGCACTTTATCTCAGTCAGTGATGCACATAACCTAACCATTGTTGATTGTGTGACTATTGCATAGAACTAACTACCTCATGCACTTTACTCCATTTGTTCATGCACCTTTATTCATTGGGTCATGCACATTCTTCCAGTCAGTCATGCACTTATAAGTTCATGCACTTTACTCCATTGGTTTATGCACCTTTATTCATTGGGTCATGTACTTTCTTTCCGTCAGTCATGCACTTATAAGCTCATGCTCTATTATTAATTTTACTTTTTCATGCACTTGCTTCCCGTCAGTCATGCACATTTATTCATTGGGCCATGCATTCGTCCAGTCAGTCATGCACTTATTAGCTCATGATGTATTATTAATTTCACTCTTTCTTTTGTCAGGAGATGAACATCAAATGAAGCATAATATTATATCTGTTTTCCCAAGCATTACCGCTGAATATATTATTCCTGAGTGCAATGATGCATTGAAGCCGTATCTTGGGCAGCTTTTCCCGACTCTTAATGACGCTATCGCCTTTTACGAAGCTTATGCAGCGGCATGTGGTTTTACTGTTCGTGTTTGTTCTACCAAGAAAAACAAGGATGTACCGCCGACTGTTATTTGAAAGCACCTTTGTTGTAACAGAGAAGGATACAAAGTTGTATCTCCATATTCTGAGTTCAACCAGGCTGTCTCGACAGATGGAGATGTTGTGAAAAGTAGGAGAATATCTAATAGATGTGGCTGTGAAGCTAAGTGTTGGCTCAAGTACGAAGGTAACGATGGTTACCGTGTTACAAAATTGGAGTATGGTCATACACATGCTAGCAATGGCTGCACTCACAAGGTCACAAGTAGTTGATCCTTCTGCCTCAACATCAACTAGCAACTATAAGTTTGAGAAATTTGTAGGCCTGTTACCGGATCAAGTGAATGTCCATCCTCCCGAAATGGCAAAGAACAGATTCAGGAAGATGCGCATTAGAAGCGGCCAAGAGGTTGGAATCGAAAATTCCAGGAAGAAGACAAGATTATGTACTCTTTGTAAAAGGTCGGGACATAACATCACGACTTGTCCTCAATATGTTAATTAGGTGTTTTCAAATTTTATATGTATTCAGATATTAAGAAATGCACTTATGTATACTCACTCATGCACCAAAATACAGTGACTCATGCACCAAAATCACTAATTTTGTTCCATGTTCCACCATATATTAAGTCATGCACTTTTACAAATCAACTCATGCACCAACAAACAATGACTCATGCACTTTCCACATACTACTCATGCACCAAAATCACTATTATGTTTCAAGTTCCAACACATTAACTCATGCACTTTTTACAAATCAACTCATGCACCAACACATAATAACTCATGCACTTTCCACATACTACCCATGCACCAATGACTCATGCATTTTGTTGCAACGCTTGAATGAGCATTGATCTTTCAATGAGAAACATTCAAACAAACAAATACCTACTGTTTCTTTCCACAAAAACTCATATACTTACAAATACCTAATGTTTTCTGAAAACATCCAAACCAAATTCCTACAACCATTACCTAAACTGTTCACTAGATTAGCCAAATTACATTGAAACATTCTTTTTCCCACGCCCACGACCACGCACAGCTGCTATATTTCCAGCTTTTTTCTCTTGAATAATTTGTTCAACTCTGGCCTTCCTTTCATTAAACTCGCTGGTTAGGAGGGCATAACAATACTTGATCCTAAGCTTTATCAACTGGCGTTTGTCTCCCGTATTTAGTTTAGAATTTCAGTTTGACAGTCCATTGTCCATATATGTCTCCATGTGTCTTAGTAGAAAGACCCCACAGTCAACTTTGTTTTTTGCATCCCTCCATTTCATTTGCAGCCTTTCACATGGGACATTTGCAATGTCTTCAATTGCTTTAGCTCTGGCTTCCATATCATTATTCATGAAGAAACTGACCATCATATGTCTCTGCATAAATAAAGCGGTTAAATTCTATCACATTTCTGTATATCAAAACCTTTAATTGTTATAAAATCATTATACTCAATGTCTACTCACTAGAGTAGATGATACTTTTCCATACTTGTCATCGCTCCCACTTGATGAGTTGTCTATGATATGGAAACTTGGGTTCTTGACATTTATTGCAATTAAATAGTAATGCCCATGGTTAATAATTGGGCAAAAGAACTGTACAAGTAAAACAAAAATAGATTGTAAGTTATCTAATAACAACATGGACTTACTCATGCACATTAATGCAATTATCATGCACATATATCCACCCCCTCATGCACTCACAACTATTCCTTCAAATTAACTCACTGATTCACCCAGAAACAGTAGTTCATGCACTCTACAAACAATACTTCATGCACCTACAAGCATTGGTCCATGCACTTTTGAGCACTGTCTCATGCACCAACATACAAAACACTGTCTCATGCACCAACGTATAATCACACAATCACTCATGAACTTTAACCTACTAACTCATGCACCAATAAAAAAAACCTCATGCAGTTTGATAAACATACTCATGCACCAACATACAAAACACTGTCTCATGCACACAGAAATATTCATTCATGCATCAATCCATTTTCAGTCATGCACCTATACAAATAGGCTCATGCATCTACACACTCTTAACCCTTGCATCTACACACTATGAGTGCATGAGTAAGTGTTTCTATGTGCATGACTTACTGTGTGTTGGTGCATGAGTAACTATGTGTGTCATGCACATAGAAACACTTACTCATGCACTCATATTCTCTGACTCATGCACACAGATATATTAATGCATCTAGATTCAAATTTACTTATGTATCAACGTTCATTAGCTGATGCACCTATAAACACTTACTCATGCACCAATTCGTTTTCAATCATGCACCTATATAAATAGGCTCATGAACTCTTGCATCTACACACATAGTTACTCATATACCATCACACACTAAGTCATGCACCTACAAACACTTACTCATGCACCAACACTCTTCAGCCATGCATCTACACACACATGTTAGAGCAAAAGCAGCGAGTCATGCACTTTTTACTGATCTATTATGCACAGACTTATATCCAGTCACATATATAGAAGCACGTTCAAATCAGAGTATGTATTTAGTGAGAGATCTCTACATCTACCTTTTGCGATTATGTATTTAGTGAGAAATATCTACATCTACCTTTGCATACTGTATAAAATGCATACCGAAAATATACCTTGTGCTCCACTTGCTATCTTTGACCTCATTTTGTTCTTCTTTTGTTGTTGATTCTTCGTATTTCTGTGTTCTAGTTTGTTGCCGAAATCGCGACGATTCTTCTTCTTTCTGTTGATTCGGTGGAAATCGCCTTTTCTAGGGTTTAGGGTTTCGATTCGCCGGAAATCGCTCGAAAAATGCTTGAGTGTGCAGCGGAAGTTCGATTTGAGAAAGTGAAAGAGAGAATGGAGAAGAGAGCAAAAGAGCGAACACAAGGTATATTTTGAGAGCAAGAGAGCGAAGAAGAACGGTTTGATTTCAGGGATTGAAGGAGAGAATCGAAAAGCAAGAGAGCGAACAGTTGTTTTAGGAGCCCGCTAATTTTCAATCCTCAAAACATTGATTTCGCACGCGCGGGCCCACCTCAGCTTCTGGCCTTTGGATTGACTCCATCCTACGGATGGAGTCCATCCTTATTCCTTCTCTAAGAGGCCTTCCTCACCGGAATTTCACCCTTCCATGTGCTTAGAAAGATTAATGCCGTCTGATAAAAAAAAGATTAATGCCATGACTAATTAAATTGTAAAAAGTAAATCATAATTCTGAATCTCCTGACTTAGAATACAATTAAAATCTTAATAATATATGTCATTCGTCAAGTCTTTTTAATTTATCTGATAAGCATGACACCGTACTATGAACTCACGAGTTTGAATTCCCATTCTCGTGCCTCATATGGACAAAAAAATAATATATGTCAACCATAACCATAAGCAAGTTTTAGGACCGCCTTCATCTTAAAAATGGAACCTCCCTAATAAGATGAAACTAGCATAGTGCTTGTGCCAAGCACGAGAATGAATATATTAATTTTTGTATTAATATAAGATTAAAATTTATTAATTAAATACGTTTTGTGATACATAAAAGATGATTAATTTTTATACATTAGTCCTCATAAAAAACGTCATATTATAAGAAAGACAACAATAACTGAAAAGTGGTCCAAACTCATAGTTGAATGATAAATTGAAATCATATATAGTATGTTAGGGAAAAAATGAATAATAATTGTATCCCATGGATATGTTTTTTGAAAAATCTTCCTTTATATAAAATCATATTGATATTACATAATAGGATATTGATCAAAGTGAAAAGGATCCAATATAAAACAAAAATTGGATAATAAATATTCATCATATTAAGTTATGGTGGAAAATTTCATGAACCATGATTTGTGCATAGAACCATATAGTTTGTGACTCTGTAAATATTATTATCTTTGTATAAAGTTTTATTCCATATATGCATGACTCGAACTCGCATCTTCCATATGACATTAGTCTTGAACTCGAGCTCTTCCATGAAGTGTAAATTTTCAGACATTATAGACGAAAAATGTACAACTTTTGCAGAGAGAAGAAGGCTTTTAAAGAGAAATAGGATAGTCAATATTATTATAGTATAAGTGTATATATAGGAAAAAGGTCAACATATGACATTAGTCTTGAACTCGAGCTCTTCCATAAAGTGTAAATTTTCAGACATTGTAGACGAAAATGTAAAACCTTTGCAAAGAAAAGAAGACTTTCAAAGAGAAATATGATAGTCAATAATATTATAGTATAATTATATATAGAGAGAGAGAGAAAAGGTCAACAATTATACGATTATAATTGATAAATTTGTATACCCTTAATTCATTTTTATAATAGAGATGTTAAATGTTTTAATCTAAGCATTACTCTTATTCACTTAACTTATTACAATTATTGTACGCTCAGGGAAATTTATCAAATTCAATTGATAACTTATTATAGTCACTCTTCTTTCACAAAATATATTAAATATTCTTATATTAATCTTAACTAAAAAACTTATCAAAAGAATATGATTTTTTAATAATTTTTCAGATGTTTATTATATAATTTAGTTTAATGATAATTCAATAGCTCCAGATTTGAGTCAATCACGGATAAGTGCTAACACCTAATTTTCAGTTAACTTATTTTTGTACGTAATTAGTTTAATTCAAAAAAATTGTTATAGAGTATAACATATATTTATTTTTCTATAATCAGATTTTATTACGTTGATCATCCAAATCATCAAGATTGCCACCAAATGCATAAGTTTCAATATATTTTATGGTGTAAACTCCACAATTGCCTCTGTCAAATAAACCAGAAAACATGTAAGACAAAATTGCCTATGTTAATTGCATCAACAATTCATATCATTACAAACTATAAATAAAAAAACATAAAACATGTAAAACAAAATGAACAGAGAAAACAAACACTTTACCTTGGACTATCTTGAGAAAGAGTGACATCTCTAGTCATGGTAAAGTCCTCATCAAATGACCTAAAGTGTGAAAATTGGTTGGATCTCTTCATCATAATTGGGAGCAAGGTACATAAAGGCAGTAAGAGTTCTGCAACCTTGGCATCACTGAATAGATTGATGTCACATGATGATTTACCAAATCAATCTCTAAACCCACCCAATGCTTATCAAGAAAGTTGAACGAGATGTATACCTTCTTAACACCATAAAACCATGACTTCCCATATTCTTTAGGATATATACATACCAGCAAAATACTCAAGATAGGAGTCTGCACATGCATTGTCATCATTTTTGAAGTGTTCTAGCATGGCATTATTGAATTTACCATACCAAACCCAATCCATGATGGCTATGTCCTTGAAAGCTTCATCTTCTTGGGCAATACGCTTCCTCATGTGATATAAAGCTTTCGCAATATGCTAGTTTACAAAATAAAAAATACAATCAGATTCAGAAAATAAAAATGTGTTAAAAAAGCAATGAATAAATACTTACGACATCGTCAAGTCAATTATTCTTGTATACAAGTTTTTTGAAGAAGTCTTTGTCCAGAGGAATATCATAGCCGGGGACGGTAGCCTTGGTATCACTAAAACAATAAAAATTGTCATCAGCACTCAAAAATAAAATAAAAAGGAAGAAAATGGATAAAACTGTCATCATTCAAATATATACAGTTGACATTGTACAAAAACAAAGAAGAAGCAAGTTCAAATCATCACCAACTGTGAACAATACCCTAACAACATAACAAGTCAAATAAACAAGAAAGTAATGAATGTAAATTAAAAAGTCATCAAGATGTTAAATTATCAACAAAAGGTCAAACTGTCATCAAACTTGCAAAATACTGTCATCACATTACACTAAAAGACCAAAAAAGCAAAAGAAGGTAGAAAGTTATGAATATATATCAAAAGGGTCATCAAAATGATAAAATTGTCATCAAGTAGTATAAAAACACAGAACAAGCAAGTTCAAATCATCATCACCAACTGTGACCATTACCCTAAAGACAAAAAAAAGCCAAAGAAACCAGAAAGTAATGAATGCAAATTAAAAAGTCATCGAGATGTTAAATTGTCAACAAAAGATCAAACTGTCATCATACTTGCAAAACATTGTCATCACATTACAATACATAAAAAAAAGACAAAGAAGCTAGAAAGTTATGAATATAATTTCAAATGCCATCAAGATGTTAAACTATCAACAAAAGATCAAATTGTCATCAAACTTGCAAAACACTGTCATCACATTACACTAAAAGACAAAAAAAAACCTAGAGAAGCTAGAAAGTTATGAAAGTTCAAATTGTCACCAACTGTTAACATAATACTAACACAAAACTACAAAAAAAGCCAAATAATGTAACACTGTCGGCAAATACAAAACTGTCAACAAAAATTCAAAATGGCAAGAAAAAATACAATATCAACATACCTCCTACGAAACTAATCATAGAACTCTCTACGATCATCATACTCGTAGAAGGAATAAGCCGGTCTTGGAGGCAACGCTTGTTTCTTCTTCCCAGCGGTAAATGGTGAGGTCAAATGAGAACTGATTGTTGTCGCCCTCGTGGACTTCCTTAGCTTTTCATTGTCATCAAATGCTTCTTCATTTTCACTCAATCCTCTCATAACTATTTCTCCTTGGGAGTCAAAAGTGTCAGCATTCAAAACAATAGACTCATGCGCCTCTTGTCCTAATTCGGCTTGAACATTATTGTCATCAACTGAAGTATCTTTAAGGGAGTCAAAAGCGTCAGCATTCAAAACAATAGACTCATGAGCCTCCTGTCCTAATTCGGCTTGAACATTATTGTCATCAACTGAAGTATCTTTAACTTCAGGATTCAAACTGCCATCAATTACTTCTTCTGTAGCTTCCGTCACATTGGCATTAGCACCATCTGTCTCATATGCCTCCACAATTACTTCTTTTACAGCTTCGGTCATATCGGTATTAGCACCATGTGCCTCATATACCTCCTCTTTTGAATCATCATTCAGAACAACATTTTTCACCTCAAATGCTTATTGTGCAGCTTCGCCATCTAGGACATGAGCGTCAGCTGCCCCCAGGGGTCTCATGATTAGAAGACTTATCATTTATATTGTCAACAACTTCTTTTTCGATGACAGACATCAACACGCAACCCTTATCCAAAACTTTCAAATTGGAAACAAGTGGTTCATCATCATCATTCATCTCATTTCCATTGTCTATTTGAGAATTACTGATGCCACCACCATGTAATCCTTCCTCAAAATCATTAGCTTTATTGTCATCATTCAGTGGAGATGAATGCCTAACTTTAATCAAACTCTTAATGTCATACAGCTTCTTGGAGAAATAAGAACCATGCTCATTAAACTTACACTAAAGCTCTTTGATAACACCAAACATAACAACTAATTGCTCATTTATCTCCTTTGCCCATTGTGGCTCATCGTTTGCTCCCTTGGACAATTCTGGCATATTATTCAGGTTCTCATTCCCAACATCACACTCACCTCCAGCCTCATTTCCCATTGTAGGGATATCCATATCAACGTTGGTAGTTTTTTCACTGTCTGAATCAACCACATGGTCGTCCTTTGCAAACACATCATCCCGCTCTTTTTCACCCTCAAATGGCCTATGCAATTTCTGGATGATTTTATCAATCTTTGATGAAACATCATCATTTCATTGTATAGTATCAGCGCCTTATCATTGTCGACCCATCCTTCACAGCCTTTGCAGCTTCTTTGCATTTTGATACTTCCTTCTCAACGACCTTAATAGTTGGTCACCTTTGGTATACCCTTTTCTCCTTCTACTTCACAACCTTCTTGTCCTCACCCTTACGAGGCCTTGTTCTTGAAACAGTCTTATTCTCAGCAACAGGTTTCTTCCTCTTTGATCCAACTTGTTGCTCTTTTTGTCTTGGGACAACAACATCACGCACAACATTGCCTTCTTCCCCCTCCTGCTCCTTTGAAAGAGATATCATTCGTTCAGACAACTCATCATATAAGGCATCTACCCTTTCATCTAGGAAACACAAGTGGCAAAACCTTTAATGCTCTTCATAAGGAGGATATTTACAAACCTGCAAACACATCAAATAAAATGAAAAGAATAAAAACCTTTGATACCTAGCAACTGTCATCCACCAAGTTTTATGACAGTTGTATAAAAGTAAAAAACTATAATCAATCATAGCTTAAAAACATTTTGATGACAATTATAAATAAAACTTTTATGACAGTTACATGAAAGTAAGAAATTGTCACCAACTGATGACAAAAAATAACTTTTTGATACTTATCAACTGTTGACAATAAGAAACTAATATTAAAAATAAATTGGTGACAGCTAAAGACTATCATTAAATGACTTGATGACAGCTAGAAAATGTCATCAATAAAACCATGATGGTAATTACATGACAGTTACAAACTGTCACACATAATATCTTAATCAAAATTTGATGACAGTTAAAAACAGTGAACAATCATATCTTAATTGAGAAACAATATAAAAAAAAAAAAAACATACCAATTTGATTTTCTCGTCCTCGATGAAGTTACGAATGGTATGAAACCATACATTCTTCGGATTTGCATTGTACCACCGAATACAATACAGAATATAAATATTTCTAATACCATTGCTCACACAACCCACAACATGGCGAAGTTGTGGGAATAATTCTATAATCCATACCTGTCATTAAGAAAATATAAACAATTAATAGAACAGTAAAGATAACAAGACATAAACCACCCAAAAATAACAAAAAACTATACCTAGAAAGAAAGAGGGAACCCATACAAATTATAACCAATCCTTTCATCAAACTTTGCTACGCTTTTCTATTCACGTACTGTCATACTCACCTTCATAAGGTACTCTAGAGTCAACGAATACGCTACCCTACCCCAATGATATTTAGAAAACAGCTTCATATCAGTTGACAACTTAAAGTACTCATCTCTAACAGTAGTATGACATTGAGGCAACAAAACAGTCTCAACAACAAGCAAATGTGCAAGCTTCATATTCTTCTCACGGTCAACCTCAATAGCAAGCTTAGCAGTGAGATCATTTATTGTACATGGATCTGACCCAAGGTACTCCTCCATGTCAACATTTGGCACCTCATAACCTGACATTTCACCACAATTCAAACCAGTGACTACAACAAATTCAGTAATCGAGAAGCGACATACGTTACCATCAACGTTAAACCACATCTCATGACTCTTCTCAGTTTCCACCTCATGAAGAAGGACGTAATGCACTAATTGATACGGGGTTAGCCGTGTAGAAGATGGATCTAGGCAACGGATCTCAAAACAAAAGAAGACACAAGATTAGAACAATGGCAGAAGTGAAACTAATGGATAGGATAATAGATAGAACCAATAGAAACGACGAGAAAACCCGCTTGCTTGATAGCAAGGAACCTTGTCGAACGATCTACCAACCCGATCTCTACAACGCCACACAACCAAGAATCGCTGACGAACTTGGAGCACGGAGAGGATTGCTTATGAAGTACGAAATCACCAACTCCAGAGGGACTTGACAAAGACAAAAACAACTAAGCAGGAAAGAACAATCGATTGTGACTCTCACGGGGAGCCGAGTTTTCAAAGCAAAACCCAAGCTCTGTTTTTGTGTTTTAACAATATCAGAAATCTGCCTAATGAAGAAGACAAGGGAGGCCTTAAATACCCTAGGAGGGCCGGCCCTACCTTCGCAAAAACGGGTTACACTTAATCCCGAAATATCCGAAAATAGAAAGCTGAAAATAAATAAATAATAATCCTAAAAATAACCAATGTAGAAATTAATAAGATTATTAAACATAGGTAACGTTGACCATTAAAGTCAATGTCTTGACTTTGGACTTGTCCTCTTCGTCATGTGGTAGTGCATGTGCCATAAACGTCTCCAGCTCTTGACGCAGTTCCTTCGACCTTGACCTAGTGATCGGTCCATCAAAGGTTGGCACTAATGGCGGGGTCGATTCCTCATCACTAATTGAGCACAAAACTTCATACCATCTCCCCATGTAATAATAGGGCCAAGAGGGCCATCGCATAGACGCATAAAATCATTGGTAGGAAGAAGTTCCTCAATAAGTTTCATGACCTCCATCCGCGTGTAATAGTTACATTTGCATGAAGCATGTAGTTCTTTTGCAACAATAAACTTACAACTGCTTGCATCTATGGCCTGTCAACAAGAACATAAACACTGTCACTGAAAATGTCATTACATAAATACTGTCAGTAACTAAACCGTCATCAATAAAAGTTGTCATCACACAAATTAGTGTGTAATCACACTTGAATAAAACTGTCACCACACTACTACATAGTCATCACACATATTAATGAGTAGTCAAACCTCATAAACATTGACATCAAAATAACAAGCAAACAATAATATAAACATTGTCACTGAAAATGTCATTACATAAATATTGTCATCAATATTAACAAGTAAACAAGAACATAAACAATTGCAAAACACTTGCAAAACATTGTCATACATTATTACTATTGCAAATCACACATACTAATGTGTAAACAATTACAAAAGACTATCACCATTTTACTGTTACTGTCATCACCCAAACTAGTGTGTAATCACACTTGAATAAAATTTTCACCACACTACTACTATTGTCATCACACATATTAATGACTAGTCAAATCTCATAAACATTGTCATCAAATTACCAAAATGAAAAACACTGTCAGCACACATGTGTAATCAAAACATGTAAAACACTGTCATCACACGACTATTATTGTAATGACACATACAAGTAACAATCTCACCACACTATTATTGTCACCAATAAATCTCATAAAAACATTATTTGGTGACAGTTGTATACTGTCACAAATAACTACATTGTCACCATTTTACTGTTACTGTCATCACCCAAACTATTGTATAATCACACTAGAATAACACTGTCACCACAATACTACTACTGTCATCACACATATTAATGACTAGTCATACCGCATAAACATTATCATCAAATTACCAAAATCAAAAACACTGTCAACACACATGTGTAATAAAAACATGTAAAACATTGTCATCACACGAATAGTATTATAATGACACATGCAAGTAACAATCTCACCACAATATTACTACTGTCACCGATAAATCTCATAAAAACATAATTTGGTGATAGTTGAATATTATCACATATAACTACTTCATGAAAATCAACTAAAACCAAAAACTTACGAGGAAAATCACAACATATACAGAAACAATCAGAAAAATCACAACATTTAAAACAACATATACAAACAAGTAAAAAAGAAACGAGCAAACAAAGAAGTATTGATGACAAACCCTAGACAGTGCCAAAAATCGGGAAAAAAGAAGCAGAGGAACACTTACGAAATCAATAGAGCGATAACGAAGGACGCCGGAAACGACGAACAAAACCGACGACGAAAAGAGAGAGAGAGAGAGAGAGAGAGAGAGAGACGAAGACGAAGACGGAGACAAAGGACGATCGAACGGTTTTTACAAAGAGATCAATCGAGAGAGAGAAAAAATCGAGTGGTTTCTTTACGGGAGAGCTGTTTAAAAGTGAGGAGAGAGAAATTTTAAATGAGGGAGTTTATAAGGGGGTAATTTGCAAAGAAACTACTTAAGGGGTAGTTATTAACTATTAACTAAAGAATGGGACAATGGGCCTCATTCTTTCTAAAATTCTCGACGTTTAGGCCCAGAAAGCCATAATTGGGGCAGCGAAATTGGGCTCAAAACGTAAAGGCCCATGAGTGAAAGTCAGTCCAATGATGTTAAGACGGTGATATATATTTATATTGGCTGGGGTTTTGGTTTTGTTTATTTGAAAGTTAGGGTTTATCGGAGACGTGGATTGAGGTACGCAACTGGCTGAAGAGACAAAGGAACACGGCGAGAAGAAGTGAGAAGTATGGATTCATTCTCATCATCAAGCGATTCATCTTCTCCCAAAATTTCTCCTGATCAACTGATGGACCAGGTCAGGAATCAGCTCGCCCAGGCTTATGCTGAGGAATTTCTCGAGGTTTCTCTCTCTCCCCTTCTCTCTAGTTCTGATTTTGTTTTTCTTCTACGAATTTGAGGAAGTCTCAGTTGATTTGATAGAAAAGGAGAAGCTTTATAAGTTCGACTCTCAGACAGTACTTGTTATCATTCGACTTCCGGGTACCTAATATTTCCAATTTAAAGCTTTTTAGCTGCTCATCTTATGACTCAACCAGTATGATATTAATGCTGTCCTTCTGACTGGATTAGATTCTGCTTCTGCTAATCAGGAGTGCTTTGTTGAATTATATTAGTTGAATTTTGCTTCACATGGCAGATGTATAATGAATTTTCCGCTTTTGAGGATGTTGTACAATTGTAGATAATATAATTGGGGGAAAATCAAGACTTGGCTTAGTGGCAAAGTTTAAATGGAAGTTTAGGTGATACTACTATTGAGATCCCATATATATAACACGATGTTGCAAATATTATGCCTGAATGATTTTGGTTGTAGTTTCACTTTAGCTTGATTTGTTTTGTCATCACCATATGCAACTTTCTGAACCAGTCGGAATCATAATGCTAAACAGTAGCTCAGAGGTAAATGAAATTCATATGTGGCTTGACATTGTTCTTGAGTTTGATCGTTTCACTTGAGCTTGCTTTGATTCATCATCACTATATGCAACATTTTCTAATTCTCCACTTTCATTCTGTAATCTGTATTCTGCTGTACTAAACTTTGACTATATCCTGCACATCAGCTTGTTAAAAGTTCTTTTTTTAACTTCCCATTCCTGTTTCTCAGACAGTAAGAGGCAAGTGTTTTGATAAGTGCATAACAAAGCCAGGGAGCAGCTTGAGTGGGAGTGAGAGTAGTTGTATCTCAAGGTGCATGGATCGTTACATCGAGGCTACAGGTATAATTAGCAAAGCCCTGTTTAATGCATCTCCCCGTTGAGTATTGAAGCAAGCTTGAGCTTGAATGATGCCAAATCTTAGCTAGTCAAGAAATTTATAAAGTGACAGAGACGCAATGCATGTCCCCTTTCATGATCGGTTTCATCTGTTTGATTATGATTCTTATAGTTACATGTTCTCAGAATATTTGAGAGGAATGTTGGATTAGATTTTGCTTGCAATTTGGGTATTTTGAGGTCTTGTATCTCGGCTATCATCATTTCTAGCAGTGATGGGTGATTTGATATGGTAGGATCTTCTGTTCCACATTGGTTGTGTCTTTTCGTTGGTTTTATTGTTCACTTGCCTGGATTTGGTACCTACTTCCACTTGCCAACTTAGGGTCTTTATCGTCCAATTCAATACCAGAAAAACATTTATTAATTGGTTTCAACTGCAGCAAATGCCGTAGACAGAAATCCTCCATAATGCCTGAAGCATGAGTAATATGGTGATAGATAACATAAATTGTTTGTGTTTTAATATATGACTATTCATAAATTTAACGAAAGGTAGTTACATTCATGTCCAAATCATAACCTAGCCTTTACCAAAGTCTCAAAGAGACAATGATACAGTAACAATAGAATATGTTATCAGGAGAAAATTGGAACGAGATAGCATTTAGGCCTCGTTTGGTACGATTTCCGTGGAATGAGGAATGAATGATTCCAAAATAGTGTTTGGCTGGATAAAAAATAAAATTTTCTTTCATTTCTTGGAATGGTTTATTCCAAGCCCAAAAAACAACTTCATTCTCATATAAAACTCAAGGTATCACCCATTCCAAAAGAAAAGGTACATGAACATTATTCTTCTCCATAACTGTTCCATTCCATCTCCTTCTAGCACCACGTTCGTCCCGACTCTTTTCCGGCCTCAACGTAGTCTCGATTATGTCCGGCGTCATCCTGCTCGTCCTCTCTTTTCAGCCCCTCAAAATGTTCGTAAAAAATTCAGAATAACGTAATTACGTGTGTGAACTAGATTTTGTCTCTGTATGTGTACTGGGTTTGTGAACTGAGAACAACGTACTTGAATTGCAAACTGGTTTTCGTCTTTGTACTGGATTCGTCTCAAATTCAATGAGGCCTTATGTGTGTGAAGTGTGAACTACATTATTCTTAAAAAAATTCAACAAATTGGTTTGTGAAGTACGTGTACCATTCAACAAATTGGTTTGTGAAGTAGGTGTACCTAGTTCAGAATCAACATACATATATATTGTGTTGTACGTGTACCAAACTCAACATGTTCGTAAATCACTTTTCTGTTTGTTTGTGAATTGATCCTGTTGCTTTGTGAATTGTTTGTGAAGTAGATGTACTGTGTTGAATTCAACATATATATTGTGCTCTGTATGTGTACCAAATTCTTCATGTTCGTGAATCACTTTTCTTTTTCTTTTATGATTTTTGTAAATTGGTTTATGAATTCCTTGGTTAAATGAGTAAGGTTGATTTCGTACAATTGCTTGTATTGATAAATGATTTAGGTAGACGCTTGTTCCATGTCTTGAAACTTATTCACCGAACTGGGGATTTGAGTGGAGGTCAGTTGAATGTCTTTTTTGTGGTGATTGTAAGAACTCTTTGATTTCAGTGGAGGATTGGTTCATAATTATATTTAAGTTAGTAATTGATCGAGTTTGATTTTTCTTATTGAGTTTGAAAACCAACGAAATATATAAATGTTTAAAGCATGAAAATTACATTTATAGCATAAAACATAATTTTATTTCTCATTCCAAATTCCATACAACCAAACAACAGTTTTTAGAAATGGTTCATTCCGACAGCATACCAAACACTAAATTACAGGAATGATTCATAATGATTCCTGATTCCATTCCAATTCCTGATTCCAATCCGATTCCAGAAGACGTATCAAACGAGGCCTTAGAAGCTCTTGAACAGTGAACACTCTAGAGTCTAAATCAGTACTCGGAAAAATGTAAGCAGATTCTCCTGGCTAAGGTAATGTAGTCCTGTTTCCTATCAATTATGTTTGAGATTTTTCAATTGTATTAATGTTTGGTATTTGTAATTTGTACGATTTATTCCGAATGCTAATGTGCAACTTTATCATCTTATCTACAATTACCAATTTATCTAGTATTCCTATTAAATTTCACAGGAGTCAAACCAAGAAATAAACTGAGCAAAGTATTATATTGCATACTACAGGGAAAAAATCATCCTTTGTAAGTTTTATTGTTTCGGAAGATGATAACAGATGCAGTTGTCACAAAAAATCTCTCCTACTATCTCTAATTGCTCTCTCTAGTGACAGCACCAGAAGAACTTAATAAATACAATGTTTAACCCCAACCGTAAACCCAAACACAAATGTTCTCAATGAATCACAATGGAGTAACAAAATCTTACAGTTCGAGGTCCAAGCAAGAGTTCTCGGTTCACCATAGAATCCCTTGCCCGGAACCCTGAAACAGCACAAGAAGATGATGCGGTGTTTCATCATATAATTATGTGGATCTATTCGCACGTACCAGATTGAAAAAGAACCCGATTCAACAGAGGACTCAGCTCGGCTCTGGCGGCTCAAGCCTTAGGCTACGCATCCACTCGCAGAAGCTAGGATCATCAAAGTGAATAAAACTACTCTTCAGTCTAGCTCTCTGTTCTGGTGACAACGAGCGAAGCTGTGGAAATCTTGCTTCCTGCACCCGAGTTGCCAAATCATCATCACATATTAGAAACCAACTACCAAATGAATCATCATTATCCTATCAAACATTAGCTGCTCCTGTACTCAAAGGGTTGACCTGTTCATAAGGTGGGTCCTTGTGTGCCGGTATCAAACGAGAAACAAAATAACGAGCTGGAGAGCTACCCTCCTGCAGATCCAAAACGAAGACAATTTAGGTATTCATATTTCCTATGGTTTCTGAAACGTGCGCACAAAGCATTTTATCGGGGATCTGAAACTTTGCAAAACCTTAAATGCAAGGATGCGAGGAGCAGGAAACCGCGATTCTGATAGCTCTTCTGCTAGTGTTCTACATGCTGCTAAAGCCGCTGCACATTTTCCGTCCTGTGTTGCAAGCTCAGCTCCCTGCAAGGCCCGTTTGAATTAGAGGAAATATCAGCAACCAGAACAAGTATGAAGAGGGAGAAATGCAACTTTTACAAAGATTGGGAAAGTAGCATTTTTTTTGTTTGACAGTAAATACTGCCATAGCAGTACAATACGTTATGATGCACATAGCATAGTTATATATATCACTTAGGAAGGATGAATCCTCAATCCGACGACGACCGAATTCAATTCCCATCCCTCTTATCTGTCTAGGGACATGACTCCACCTAATACTTACTCAAAAGACTACACAAACACTGACTTGACATCATTAAGCAACATATTCCACTCTGAATAACTCATACTACTACTATACAACCTAAATAATAGTGACATACAAAGTAGAGAGCATTTAAGCTTTTACTACACCATACAAGCATGAGAGTTTTAATCATCCACCTGATGGATCAACCCAATAAAATCATGTCACGGTAACCAATGAGTAATCTCTAATCTTTTGCCTCCTATAGGATCCCTCCTTCAACAACAAGGCGTATGTTGAGCAGAAAGAAAAAGGAAGCTATAACTATATTCTAATGAAAAGAGAAAATTACTGCAGTGCACCAGCAAAAGTTTAGCATAAAGGAAGCACAAAAAACAGCTCCGAAAGGGGAGAATAATGGGCGGGAGGAGCAAATAACGTACCAACCAAATAAAGATATCTGTACCATGATCAAGGACAACTGCAGAATCAGACTGCATAGCCAGGTCATAAGCCGGAAGCTCCTCAAATGTACCCCCTTCCCTGTGCATCAGACACCGAGGAGCCACCATTCGAAGGGATAGATCAAAGGATGCATTGAGGAACAAGTTCCTCAGCACCGATCTTTCGTCTTCATGGCCGATGATGCTTCCTAAGAGTGGACCTCTTCTAAGATGAAATAGCAGTTCTGGCAACAAGGATAGCTCCTTTGAGAAACAAATATGTTTGGCTTTTGGTGCCTGAGAGCCAAACTTCAATGCTATGTCTTTCACTCTCTCATCTATATTAGATCGCATTTCGATTGCATTTTTAAAGGTTTTTGCCTGGAGAAGAGTCTTCTTGGCAATAAGAACCGCTGCTACATCATCTTGCACACTATCAAGATATGCTGAGACACTATCAACAGTAGGCAATCTCACTGTAATCACTCTTGAAATATCAGCTTGGTAAACGTTTGAATATCGTATCACAAACTGGAAAAAGACGTGATCGCTTTTGATATCTCTCCTATTTTCCATGAAAACCGAGAAGCTCTGGGTTTCTTCAACACTTGGCATCTGAACAGAAAGAGATGTATCATTCTTGAAATTTCCATGAGCATCTATCTGTGCTTCCTCCCCAGGACCAACAACTTGAGTAATGAGAATATCATCTGTAGTGCGTATCTCCAGTGAACCCCCTGAACCAGCTTCTCGGCTTGACGCCCTTTGTAGGTTCACGCCAAAGGCCTCTCCAAAGTCATCTTGGACAATGAGAGTGCCTCCACAAGACTTTGCAAGAGGCTGGAAAACTGGAACTCTGACAGGACAAGTTCCAGCACATAGAATATCAACTACCGTATGCTGGCGAAGAGCCTCTTTACCTCGATGTTCCATCCACCTTATTGCATTCTTTTCAAGATATGCATAGTTCAGATGACTAAGCGATGAAGGTACTGATCCAGGTCCATACGTATTTGGTCCTGCGGCGCACGCAATGATCCTGCTGTTACCTCCTGACCTTTTAACAATCCCTCGTGATATTTCATCAGAGGGCCCCTTAATAATGGCCAGGGCAACCTCTACTGCTGTGCCCAGGGAGCGGTCCCGTGAAGCCTCTGGAATTTGTCCCCGGTATGCTCTAAAGGAAGAGAATATGTTGTGCGCAACAGAAAGTGAAGCATGGATGGGCGACAAGTACACGCCCATCCCATACATCAGCGATTTCAAAGCTTCCTCACCCGGGGATTTTTCACCAGGTAGCACATCAGCAGAAGCAGTGGATTCCTCTGAAAAGTCATAAACTGAGACTGTTCGTCCATAAGAAACAATTCCAAGTCTGGTTGTTGGAGGAAGTGAGTCAACAAATGCATGTAGAGAGCTTTGTAAATGCTGGAGGTTCTGTTCGTCTAAACTCTCATCAATGACAAGAACAATAGGTGCAGATACTCTTGCATCAGACCCCGAGAATAAAACCAGGCCTTACATTCCCAGTTTGGACATAATCAACCAAGGAACAGGTGAGTTCTGGAAAAATAGAAAGCTCCTCCCTGCTTGAAGCAACATATTCGCCTTCGCTGCCATTCAAGTTTGTACAAATTATACACTGCCATTGCCCTGATCCGGGCAAAATGTTACAGTACGAATTTGGATAAGCTCCACAGTTTTAGCAACGGTGTGGATCACGCTCTACTATCTGGAGGCCAGGCGATAAATCTATTCCAGGAGATACCAATGCCCCAAGACCTAAACTCCGCGCATTTGCTTGATTTTTCTGCTTCAACAACTGCCAAGCAAAGAAGAGTTACGACAAATTTGTCTGTGTGAAAGAAGCGTAAGATATTCAATATAAACCAGTAACAACTTAGAAAATAAACAAGGAACAAAGGTTTCAAATTTCCAGATTAAGTTCCAAACTAGGAAGAGATAATACCTTAGAAGCTGAAAATAAAACTTGTGGTGTTCCTCCCACAGAAACTGACTTGTCCATAACATCAAAAATATGATCCAAAGACCCATTTGTATAGCTAGGAGGTGACGACGGAGGCAAACTCGGGTTGGTTGAGAAAGCAACAGGCTGAGGAGAAGCCGGAGAAGTCCGAAAAGGCACAACAGCAGGGCGAATAGCAGACATAAACATTGGGGGTCCAGGAAGAGTACTTAAATGAGGAACAAGGCTAGCAGTTTTAAACCCATTTGATGGCATAGTTGGAGTCAAAGCTGCAGTTGAAGAGGAAGGCTTCTGATCTGAAGGCTTTAACAACGCTGGTGACGGAAATCTTGCAGCCGGAGAAGGCACAAATGGGGAAGAATTTGGTTTCCTTTTATCTTGATCTTCCAACTGGCTATTGAATGCGTCCAAATTTGGGGGTTTGACAGCGTCAGGCGACACAAACGGATATCTTAGAGGATTTGCCATTGAATCTCAATCGGATAGCAATCATCACTCAATTCCCATAAAACTGCACCCTAATAAACAGTAAACATAAAGGCTTTGCTTTTAAGTAAGCAGATCGCGGGTGCTATTCCAATTGTACACACAAATTAATCAAACAATGCTACCGAACTAAAAAGCAAACCCTAAATTTCGATTAGACCAATGACAGGCGCGGAGATTCCAAAGAATTTGACATCGAGATCGAGGCGAAATTGTCAATCGGATGGAAAAAGTGCAATGATAAAGGATTCGTATCAAACAATTACAGAATTGGAGGCCTGAGAACAATAAATGCTACCGGGAGCACCGTTATCGCCTTGTCTCTTGCTTTCTCGATACTCGGGTTTTTTGGGCTTATTCTTACCCTTTTATTTTTGTTATACACACCCATGTATTGGTGTCCATTGGAAATGGATAGCTCCAAATCCTTCCGATACCCATTGGTGATGGATAGCTCCACTCTTTTCCTATCCATTGGGGATGAGTACCTCTATAGACTTATTATATATTTTATTTTTCATAGATATGATATTATATTTATATCTTTTATTTATGTATGTATTTTGTTATGTACTTAAATATTTAATTAAATTAAACTAATTTTAATATGTACTTAAAGTTAACTAAATTTAACAATTTTAATATATACTTAATACTATTTAACTGAATTAAAATAATTTTAGTATGTACTTATTTAATTTAAGCATGTACCAACTAAAATTAGAATGTAATATATTGACCGAATAACATGATATTTGTAAACTACTTAACTAGTTTTAGTATGTACCTAAAGTTACTTAACCAAATTTAACTAATTTTAGTATGTACATAAAGCTACTTAACTTAATTTAACTAATTTTATTATGTAATTAATAATATTTAACTAAAATTAAATAATTTTAACAATACTTATTTAATTTAACTAATACTTTTGTTGCTACCAGTGCCCATTGGGCATGGATAGTCATTTGGCTCCTGCCAATACCCATTGGGGATGGGTAGTGTTTTGAATCCAAAACAAAAAACAAAAAATGGAGGACAGTTTTGTCCATTCATCAGCGGAAGAGATGGTACCGGTTCCCAATGGGCAGCGGAAGCTTGGTACCGGTTCTCATTGGGCAGTGGAAGCTCAATTTCACTACGGATTCCGAACGGGCAATCATATATGAGTGAGAATAACAAAAAAAATGGGTGAGAATACGAACCTCGGGTTTTTTTACTTGCTTGTGAAAAGGCGATGGGAGTCGCTGACTCGTTGGGCTGTGTGGGCCAGGCACCAGGTTTCTCTAACATAACGCGCCACTTTTTTCGAAAAAGAGTACGTTTACACAATGTGTATTGTGTAAACACATACTCCCTCCGTCCCTTATTGATGTTCCCATTTTGACCGGATACACCCATCGAGGCGGGTTTTGTATCGTTAATATCTCTAACTAGTGTAATACCCGTGCCTTGCACGAATTTTTTTTATTTTATTTTACATTTGTAAAAATTATATATTTTTATTATCAAATAATGATTTTTTTAATATATACTTGATTAGTTATTTAAATTAAAAATGACAAATTGACTAAACAAATTAAAGATATAAAAAATTACATTATATAAAGAGAGACGGTACTCTCCATAACTTTATTAATCGTAAAAATTAGTTAAGTAGTCTTACAAACAGGAATAGCGACAGTCTTTTACATCAATACTTCAAAAACGATAAAACATAATAAAAAAGTCATTTAACTCTAATACATGAAAATGACACGCTAAACATAATAAATGGCGCGATGTTCAAAATTGCTACAAATTATCAAAAACTTCCTTGTATACTACATTAGTTGTAGTATTATATCTCTTATTGTCTTTGTCACAAATCAATATCTTCAAACCTTTCTTGCTAGTCACCTTTGAAGAAGCAACATAAAATTGACCATGACTGAAAACAGGGCGTGGAAGATACAAACCGACATTGGCAAGAGATTGGCCTTGGCTCTTGTTTATGGTCATAGCAAAACACACACTCAAGGGAAATTGTCTTCGTTGAAACTTAAAAGGAAATGAAGTGTCTGACGGTGACATTATCATGCGAGGAATCAAAACCGTATGTCCAATATTGTTGCCTGATATAATTCTACCTTGTATGACATGACTGCCAAGCTGCGTGGTTATCAATCTCGTCCCATTGCATAAACCCGAAGTCTGATCAATATTGCGAAGCAGCATAATAGGGACCCCAACCTTAAGTTTCAGTACATGATTCGGCAGACCAGAACATCTAATACTATTCAAGAAGTCGGACGAATAAATATCAGCATCACTATCTTTAACATAACCTGTCTTGCACAAACTATCGGAACTGAGATAGACCTTTTCATCACCAGACAACAAAGATAATATATACTCATTAACTTTATCTATCTCTTCGTGTGTTGGAGCAAGAATTGCTCGTTCTTCAAAGTATGCCGGAGTCAACTGATCTTCCATAAGAGAGGGATAAACAGATTTGACAACTGCTGGAATTGGATCTAATTCAAAATCCTTTACCAATAGTTCATCGAGAATTTCAATTTGCACTTCCCCATCATTGTCAACACCTACAGTCCCATCTCCGATGCTTAATACCCAAGAAGAAAATTTATTTGCGTCTTGGATCTCAGATTCAGATGTACCTTGTTGAATCCTCATGTTTCTTGTTAGAGTAAGAACTTTGCAATGATCCCACAAATAAGAGGAATTAATTGTAGCAAAAACAACATCTTGCCTGCTACCTTTTGAGATAACGGGTAGGATTTGCCTAAAGTCTCCACCAAATACTATGACTTTTCCTCCAAAAGGCTGTTCTAAACTAAGAGGATTTGTAGCCCGTAAAACATCTCGTAATGTCCTGTCTAAAGCTTCAAAACATAACTTATTCGTCATGACAACTTCATCCCAGATAATAAGTTTGGCGGCACATATCAACTCAGAAAGTTCCGTACCTGAACATATATGACACGTTGAATCCTCATTAACTTGCAAAGGTATTTTAAACCTCGAATGAGCAGTTCTGCCGCCAGGTATTAGGAGAGCCGCATTTTCACTTGAAGCAACAGTAAGGACTATTTCACCTTTTGACCTAATAGCCGACGAAAGTGCCCTCCATATATAAGTTTTGCCTGTTCTACCATAACCATATAAGAAGAAGACACCCCCGTTATTTGATATAACAGCAATCATGATCTCATCATAAACCCCTTTCTGTTCCATTGTAAATCTAGAAAGTAACTGAGCATGCTCCTCAGCTAGAACTGTCGTGTCATATCGAAGTTCATCTTGTATAAGCTTGTTGACACCTTCAATAATAAGACTTGAATCTACAGGAGGCATGGTTTTGTAGTGACTCAAACTACTACCATTTCGTTGTAATAACTTGTCAATTTCGGCAAGTGCATAGTTTTGTAGTTGCTCATCTGTTAGATGCAAATCTGCATATATATATATATAGCATGCACGTGTCACAATAATTAAATGAGTACAAAATCTACATGTAAGAGTAAATGCAGTTAACATTATGATCATTTAAATATTAATATTGAAATGCATACCATCAATTCGTAGAATTCGCCTCTGTTTGTTGAGAATATCATCTGCTAGAAGCCTCCATGTTTGTTCCCAAACAAACTCTGGCTGTGCCATGCTATTAGACAACAAAAGAAAAACATATAGACTCCTAATGTAGTGCGCCGATCCCCAAAAACTTGCTTCAGTTATCCCGTCGATGTATTCTCTGTCATCGTCTAACAACCCCAATGCATAGCAATCTTCTTTAAATGTAGAATAAACTATACCCTCAACAGTACGTAAATCTTCGTAGCATGTGGGTCCTTTAATATGATTCAACATAATTCTAAGATAGTACTTCTCGCCACTACCTGGAGGTACATGATAAATCCTTCCAATTGAACCACGTCTATCACATTTTTTCCAATGTTTAGATGAAGGTACCCAAACAAATTTATCTGGAAATTCAGAATATGTCAAATCTTTACCTTCTGGAAACTTCTTGTTAGACGTCATCCATTGGAGAAACATTGATTTTTCACTTTCATGATCATTTAAGACTGCATCAATAGGATCATCATCATCAAATAAAACGCTTTCCTCACCAGGAAGGTGCAAATTCAACCGTTGAACAACAGGAGTCTTGTAATGAATATCAAAGCCAAAAATCCTCCAAGCATCTTCACACGCCGATATATAGCGGCAATTGTAGTAGTTTTTGATTTCGTCAATGCCATCATCACCCAATTTGTTTGCATCAGACCTTGTTATTGTAATAGTGACGCAATCATGCCCTTTATTTATGTACTTGAACAGATACTTGATAGAGCCCGATCGATTGCACCATTCAACGTTTATATGTGCATTGTACTTTAATAGAAGAAATGCATTGTAAGGAACCACATACCGATTATCAAGAGAAACTCCACTCTTTTCGATCGTTCTACCATCTTCACGCCGTCTATATATAGAGTATCCATCTTCATCAACAACCGTATGTTTAACAAATTGTTTTGGAAAGTACTTTATACACTTTCCATCTGCCATACACGAAGATGATGTATTAGAAGCTCCGCATGGACCATGCATCATGAAATTTGACACTGCATTGTATAACTCAGCATCCTCTTTTGGGTGTGGTATTTCAACCGAGATGACCTTATCAATATCTGTAGTGGTTGGCAACTTAGATTCCTTATCCAGAAACAACAAAATATGAGCATGAGGCAAACCACGCTTTTGGAATTCGATTGTGTAAATAACTGTACAACATCCAAATGACTTAATAAATACAACTTATCAAATATATTAAAATAAATAATAAATTGAAAAATATATAGAGAAATTACCCGAATTAACCTTGCCAAATATTTGTTTAACTTTGAAATCTTTTACCATGGACTCCAGTTTCATGTGAAAGACTCTACATATAATGTCTGGACGATCCTCTGGATGTAGACCCCTTTCTTCGCAAAACTTCACAACTTCAGGCCATTTTGAATTGCATGTGAAGGTTATGAATAGATCGGGATAACCATGGTGTTTGCATATTGCCATTGCATCTTGATAGTTCTGCTGCATGTATCTCGGACCACCTGTAAATGAAGATGGCAATATTATTCGCTTTCCAGCTGAAGCTGGTGCTGTCTGACCCTTGCTTGTTGCCGTTGAAAGATTTGTATATGAATCAGCCCGTATGGTATGCTGATTAGTTCGATGGTAGTTCAACCTCTCTGCTTCAATCATCGTATAAACATCAACCAAGAATTGTTGATACAGTTTTCTAGATAACCTGAGAGTCCCGGCTTCGCCTCGACGCTCGTGGATTCTAAACTGACAGAATTCTTTAAGCGTCACCCTTGTCCTCTTCCTTGCAGAAGTACTGCATCTTTCACTTACACCTATGTCAATCCTGTAGCCATCCTCACCATAAGGGAATGCCAATGGATATTGAAGCGCAAGGTACGAAGGATGCAATTCGTGAATCCGTTGTAATTGACCAGACCTTGTCTGAAGTATAATGTCCCTGTGCGATTAATCTGTATCAATATCACCAAGAATAAGAGCAGCAACCTCGGAGCAGGTTGGGAGATTATATCTTCGAGCATCAGTGTTTCTTGTGCTAAGCAGGCGCAACTTAAGATCTGCCACACCTTCATCCTTAAATCTATCTCCGGCCATTCTAAATGCCTTTGCATGGGGGTTGTGTTGATCTATTATCTTTCTCAACTCAGTCACAAGAGAATCATCAACTTTTTTGACCCTAGAGCTGTCATAATTAAACATCATAATAATATCTTAATAATAAAAATCCAATTAAATAATCGTCCATATTAACAAAATGAATAAAAATATACATAATCGACATACCTAATGGCACTGATTCTGTTTGAATCCTCGTTTTGAGTATCATATATATAGAGTTGCGAAAACTTTGGTGTGTCGCCAGGAACTGGTAACAAACTCCCTATTCTGTGGAAATTCTGTCCATGCATTCGGTAACAATAAGGTCCACGACCTTTCTTGATGGGTAAGACCTTTCCTCCCAAAGATGTGAAAGCAAACATCATATTATAAGCTATAATATTCTCACAAAATTGTTTGCTTTTTGGATGCCTATTTGTCAAAAGATTCTTCAGCAACGGTGGTGGTTGTTGCAGCAATGACAGCTCAATTTTTCCTTTCATGCAACATAACGAAGATTTAATGAAATAATATAGTACATAAGTATAACTATATGAAATATAATGAATTACAATAGTACATAAGTGTAACTATATGAAATATAATGAAATACTATAGTATATAAGCATAACTATACGAAATTTACTGAAATACTATAGTACATAAGTGTAACTATATGAATTTTTATATGTACGAATAGACCTGTCAACTGGGTCGGGTTGATCGGGTTCGGGTCATGTCGAGTTCGGGTCGACCGGGTTGGTAAAATTTTTGGGTCGGACGAGTTCGGGTTGACCCGGCGGATCGAATATTTCCTTTTCTTATGATTATTATTATGTTATTTAACTTTAATAAAATAATTATAATAATATAATTAATATTATATTATTATTTAATAAAGTATATTAAAAATTTTAATATAACTGAAATAAAATATATAAAATAAAGGGGATCCGCGAGCTCAAATTTGCGTTCGGGTCGAGTCGGGTTCGGGTCCTTCTTGACCCAGTGACGTTCGGGTCCTTTCGGGTTGGGTCGGTTTTTGACAAGTCTATATACGAACTCGTATTAACATTTTATACAAAATTATAGTTAAAAAATGCAAAAAATACCAAAAAAATTCACTACAATGCACTATATGTCGGACACCAAATTGTAAAAAAATGGGTAGAAAGACTTCGTTTTTTGGGCTTTTGGAGGGGCAAACTATGTCCGTTTTGGACGCATTTTATATGTACGGACTCGTATTGAAATTCTCTACATGATTATGGGGGAAAAAAATTTACAATATTTTTTTTTGGTGCGCCTAGCTTACGCGCATGGGTTATGCACTTTTTTTTGTGCGCGTAAACTACGCGCACGGGTTTGTCACATGCATTTTCAAAAATGCCTGTTTTACCCCTGTGTGCGTAGCTTAGGCACACAAAACTGTGCGCCTAAGCTACGCGCACGATTTTGCGTCCATTTAGACGCGAAACCACGTGCATATAGCCATTGCCTTTTTTTATGGGATTATCAATTCTCATAAGGACCTTTAATTTATTTTACCATTTTTAAGAAAAAGCTGATTATGATTTGAAATATTTTGACAAGTGTCAAAATATGTAAGAATTGTTGTTTACACATTGTGTAGGTGTACCAAGGTCCACTTTTTTCTATTTATAAACACGGGCCTGTTTATAACGTTGTTTGACCATTTTTTGTAAAAAAAAATATCACTCAAATTTTAAAATTATATTTTTTAAAAAGTACTTTAAAAAAATCTTTATAAATACTCTTATCAAACAAACCCTATATATGCTTAGTGCTTGTTTCGTATTCACATCAAGTTTATACGATATTAGGTATGAGTATGGGTATCAGATATCAGGTATGTGTATGAGATTGATATTTGATATCTCTGTTTGTTATGTTGTAGATATCGATCGATACCTTATATCTGTTGTTTGGTATGGACCATTCTAATATGAAATATCAAATCCTGATTTTTACATATCAATTTATTTTATAACTTAAACATAATAATAATGAAATTTAAAATAAAGTATCAACTAAAAACATAATTCTCTAACATATTGAATTAAATTACAAAGTGTTTTGCATGTGTCTTTGAGCATTACATCTCACTCTATCAACATTAGATCATCATAATGCGCAAAAAACCTCCTAAAAAAAATTAGGAAATGATGAATGTTTAATAGATAAGTTATGCAAAAGCTCCCAAAAATTACACCATCAAAATGACCTTGCAATCACAAGCCAATAATAATATCTTCATCCTAACAAGAACCTTTTTACTCTTATGTTGCACCCAAAGGCCCACGAAATCTAACAATGAGCCTCTCCACATACAATTTCTCCAATGCATCAAGCTCACTTAGGTTCCTCGAAAGAAAGCTAGTAGCATCAATTGTATCAATTTGAGAAAATCCATCTACCATAGTAATCTCGGATGGCAAATACTTCTTCTGCTCCACAATATCTTGTTCACGCTTTTAAGCCTCCTTCAAAGTATTTGCTATGGTACCCATATGATCTTTGATTGCATCTATGGCAATCACAAACTTAACGTTGGTGTCATTATTTGTAATGGGTCCAAGAGGGATTCTACCTTTTTTGCCAATTTGAAGGTGGTTGTGTTGGTAATTCAGTGACATTTGAGTCCTCTTGTTCATTATCTAGATCAACAAGCCCCATTTGCTCGATCTGGACCAAATATGACCTCTAACTTCTCAAATAATGGAAATGTAGTCCTCCATAAACCCTTGGCCCTAGGACGCAGCTGAAAAAGTAACATATAATATAAGTTACATATATAGTGAAAATGCAATAGGCTAAATTGGAAATCAAGTAAATAAACTAAATCTAAATTTTTGCACACAATGAGATCAAACAATTACCTCACAAAGTCAGTAAAAGCTTGTTTCTCGCATTGAATCATCTTGAAAGTGTCATCCCATTGGAATCCCGATAACTTGAACATATCATGGATGACGGTATATTTCTCCTTCAAAAATAATATCTTTGATTCAATTTGTGAAGCCTTTAACCCACACGATGGAAGCTTATTTTTTAGTTTTTCTTCCAAACATAGAAAAACTCCATTTCTAAAACTACCCTCACACTTCCATCGAGGATCAACTTTTAGCTCCAATACGAAATCCAACATTATCTCCTCCTCTAAATGACTTCACTCCCTCTTGTTCTTCCCACGTCCAACGACTTGACTTGAATCATTCATCCTAAACAAATTAAAAGTTTCATATAGTGTTGGAACCTTGACAATTCCCTCTGGTTTTGATGATGATAAACACCATTGGGTTTTATGGTTTTGTGTTGTTCCTATGAATTTCAGGTTTCATGAAGAGATAAAGGAACAATGGAAAAACAGTGAAGAAGAGAAAATAGAGGAGCAAATGGAAAGCTGTGGAAACAAGGAACAGTGCCCGCGCAAACAATTGGGAAATCTGGAAAGCGCGTATACAAGGAAAGTTCTATTTATGGAAACACCGCCGCGTCTGAGGAACGATGCGAGAACACAGAGATACGCCAGCTGTTCCCAGACAGACTCAATTAGACAAGGAAACAAGATTTCATATTTTACTTAGAAAAGAAGGAGAAGATATTGAGTCTTAGGAAAGTTTATACATGGAAACTATGTGTTTACCAGCTTTAGAGTTTATTTGGAAACATATTTTGTCATAGTTACCATATGTGCTTATAGTTAGATATTTGGTAATAGGATCTTTGTTAGAACCTATATATAGATGAGAATTGTCTTGGAGAAAGACATCTCAGTTATTGTCATCCAGAGCTCTTGAGAACTGAGATCGGAAATCTAAAGCAAAGTACGGGTAGTTATTGCTTTGGTTTTTGTTTAGTTCTTGTGTTGTTTAGAGGTGATTGCACTCAAAGTCTTTAGCCTAGGGTATAGGTGGAGATAAGACTTATGAGATTGTACAACTCTAATAATACAAGTATTTGTTTGGGAACTTTGTTGTTACTTTGAATCTTTACTTATTTCCGCTGCCCAGGGAACAGTCACATAGTTCCCTGATTAATCACACTAACGATTCAACAATTGGTATCAGAGCAGGTTAGCTCTAGATTGTGTGTTCTTTTCAGATTCACAGGTAACAATGACTTCTACTCATGAAGTTGGGCTTGGGAACAACAAACCACCGTTCCTGCCTATTGGTGGAAAGTTTCAACACTGAAAGGACCACTTCACTGACTAGTTGAAGAGCAATGACTATTAATGCTGGAGAGTCATTGAGGTTGGTGAAGAAAAGGTTGCTGAAGATGTGATCAAAGGAATCAAACCTTGGAGCCCAGATGACTTTAGAATCATGGAGAAAAATTCTAAGGCTCGAATGTTTATCAACAATGCAATCAACATTGAAGATGCATCCAAGTTACATTCATGTGCCACTGCAAAGGATACGTGGGCAGCCTTGGAACAGATGTACATGGGAAGTTCCGATCTTAGAGAGCTTGATCGTTTCCAAGCAAAGAAAGATTTCTATAACTTCGCCATGGTTGATGGTGAGACTGTTTCCTCTTATCAATCCAGATTTGAGGAAATCACCACAAGACTTGCTGCTCGTGATGTTGATGAAAAGGAAACCCTTCCTAAAGAAAAAATCTTCATCATTATTGATGGACTTCCTCCAAGGCATAAGATGACTAAAGCTATCCTCAACGAGAACCCCAACACTCTCAAACTCACACTTCATGAAGTTTTTGGAAAAATGAAGAAGTATGATGAAGAAGACAAATATGTCAAACCTAAAGGCATTGCTTTGATGGTTGAAAAAGCTTTCGAGATGATAGAGAACAATAAAGATGACAACTTGGATGGTGTAGATCCAGAAACTGCTCTCCTCACCAAGGCCGTGCGAACTCTCTATCGCAAGGGTCGATCATTCAGGAATGAAGGGAACAATGGTGAGAAACGAGACATCAAGGATGTTACTTGCTTCAACTGCAAGGAAAAGGGTCATTATGCTAACAAGTGCCCTAAAGGGAACAACCCAGACAACAATGGTGAAAATTCTAGGAATGACAAAAAGAAGGCTTTCGTCGCTGTCTGGGGAGATGAATGTGCCAACTCTGAAGATGACGAACCAGAGTCATGGGGGAACAACAGAATGTGTGCAATGACTCTGAAGTCACCAAGTGAAGAACAAGAGGTAGATCCTGAAACCTTCTTTGAATCACTTGTTAGTTTTGATAAAAAGTCTTTGATTTCTCTTATCAAGAGCATGTATAATGAGAATCTTAAAACTCAAAACGCCCTAAGTAATGCTGCGGATAATTGCAATGAATTGAATGAGTCTCTATCTAAAATGGCTAGTTCCTCTGTTGTTCCTTATGTTGAAATTGATGCTACTTACATTGATCATAGTTCCTTTAGCACTGTTAGGGACCTATCTCAGATGAAAGCTCAAATTGATAAAATCCACTCTATCCTGGTTGAGCACAAGCTTAGGAAAGAAAAGGTTACCTTTGTTGAACCCAAGTATGGTCTGGGGTACAAAGGAGAGAAACAAGAGAGTGGGGAACATGAGCTAACCATACCTGAGATTAGAGAGATAAAGGATAGGGAACTTCAAAGTACTAAGGATAGGAACTCTTATCTAGAAGAGCGAGTGAAGACCTTGGAGAGTGGGTTGAGTGAATATCAATCATGGTACCATGGTCAACCAGCCCATAAGATGTATCTCATCCAATCCCAAGGAAACCTGCCTAGTACCCCTGACCCAGTTAGATCTAGGCAACGTATGATGCCCGTTCCAAACCGTAAGTATGCCTTGGGAGATTACTACAAGATTTGCTGGCATTATGGGAACAATGGGCATGTTGTGAAAAACTGTGCTAAGAAACAAAAGTTCACTGAAGAGCACAATCAGCGAAGGAACAATAGGAGTAATAATGTTGATTTAAATGATTATGACATATCTCCTGACCTGTGCAATGCTAAGCCTAGAGAATATTATTTTGTTTCCAAACGACCAGGTAAAGCCAAGCTTGCCTGGGTCGCTAAACACTAACTCTCTTAATGCAGGATGAAGTGAGGGGGAACAACAGGTGGTTCATTGATAGCGCATGCTCATGCCATATGACAGGAAACAAAGATCACCTTACCTCACTTCAACAACACTCTAAGGGAACCGTTTCTCTTGGAGATAAACGCTGCAGAGAGATAGTGGGAACAGGAGAAGCTATCTTGAATTCAAACATCAAAATCAAAGAGGTTAGTCTGGTTCATCAACTTGGTTTTAATTTGTTAAGTATAGCTCAACTCTGTGATCAAGGAGACAATGAGACTGTGTTCACAACCAAAGATTGCTACGTAAGGAATAGAAGAACCAAAGAGATAGTATTGAAAGGTGTCAGGTTCAACGATGTGTACATTGTTGACACAACTTTTAAGCCTTCAAGGGAACTGTGCTTTGCGTCTCTAGCTGAAGAGACGGAACTGTGGCACAAAAGGCTTGGACATGCAAATTTGCAACTCATTCACAAACTCCACAAGAAGGAACTGGTTAGAGGGCTTCCAAATGTCAAACCTGAGATCCATGGAGTATGTGAGGCCTGTGTAAGAGGGAAGCAAACACGTTCCTCTTTCAAGATCAAACCGGATGTTACCACTTCTCGCCCTCTGGAATTGATCCATATGGATCTCTGTGATCCCATGAGGATAAGAAGTCATGCAGGGAACATGTATGTGTTTGTTATTGTTGATGATTACTCTAGATTTACATGGACAATTTTTCTCTCTTCTAAGGAACAGGTATTCGAGACATTTGAAACTTTCATCAAGGGTGTGGAAACAAATCTGGGACACAAGCTAAGCTCCATCCGATCCGACCATGGAACGAAGTTTGAGAATTCCAGGTTCCTCGATTACTGCAGGGAACATGGTGTCTCTCATAACTTCTCAGCTCCTAGGACACCACAATAAAATGGAGTGGTCGAGAGAAAGAATAGAACATTGGAGGACATGGCTAGAACAATGCTCATAGCAAGCAACCTTCCTCGAATTTTTTGGGCTGAGGCTATCAACACTTCATGCTATATCCTTAATCGTGCCATGCTTAGACCATTGTTAAATAAAACTGCCTATGAACTAATCAGGGAACGCAAGCCCAATGTTTCCCACTTGCGTGCCTTTGGTTGCAGGTGCTTCATTCACAACAATGGAAAATACAACTTGGGAAAATTTGATCCAAGGAGCGATGAAGGAATATTTCTGGGATATGCAAGCTCAAGCAAAGCTTATAGAGTCTACAACAAAAGAACCAGGAAGATTGAAGAGAGTATTCATGTTGTCTTCGATGAACACTCAAAAGTTGCGAGTGTTGATTCCAACTCACAGTTCCCTGATGATCACTTTTCACGCATGCAACGTGAAGATTCAGATGATGAAGGTGATAATGGAAATCACCAGGGTAATCCACGTACAGGGAACAGTGCCTCCAATGTTGGTGGGAGTACTACCAGTTCGCTTGAAGCTACCACAACTAGTGACGATGCCATCCCTACTCAACCAACACCTGATGTTCCTACTACAACAACTTCAATCGTTGACACTGGTGTCACCACTGTCCCCATAGGAACTTCTGGTGGTGATACATCTGAAATCGAAGAAGAATTGCTAAATGCAATTGTGGAGGACTCGGAGGAAGACACTCAAGATAACGCTGTTGCAACTCTAATTCGGGGCACAGCTACAACCTCTTCAGAAGCTGTCACTGTTCCCATAACTATTATAGCTACAGACACAACAACTTCAGTTCTTTCTCCTATATCTCCACTTCCAGCATCTACAAGCTCCAGAATTACAAAGAGCCATCCAGTCGACAATCTCCTTACACCATATGAGGAACGAGGTACTCGCTTTCAACTCTACAACTTATGTGCTTTTTATGCCTTTATCTCTTTTGTAGAACCAAAGAACATCAAAGAAGCACTCAAGGAACTAGATTGGATAGTTGCTATACAAGAAGAGCTACATCAATTCGAAAGAAACAAAGTTTGGAGACTTGTTCCCCTTCCCAAGCACAAGCATGCTATTGGCACTCGATGGGTTTTCCGGAACAAGGCCAGACTGGTTGCTCAAGGATACAACCAACAATAAGGGATCGACTATGATGAGTGACAGCAGGTTTTAGTCGTGTTACCTGGTCAAAATAAATCCTAACAAACCTAAACTAGTAGTCTGGGTAAGCAGGGTCGATCCCACAGGGAGGAGTTGTTTATCTTTATGTGAATTAGCATGCAAAGTAACAAGGGGGGTTTTGGTTGTTGATTGTTGAACAAGTAAACAAAGCAAACAAAGCAAAGGGTTTCAATCAATTAAGGGAAAACACTTAGCCAAACAAATATCCACCATTCATATGATTGATTGGTCCTAGGTTATCTCTATTCCTTCCTTTTATTATTCCTGTCCCTATTCTGAATTAGTTACCAGTCCTACCAGTCCAGGCAACCCTAACTATTAAACAATCCCTACCAACCTTCAAGATTTAATTCAATAGCAGCAAGAAGAATAGGAATTAACCAGGATACATACAACACCACGACCCGCAATATTTAACATATAATCAAATCTCTTTCATAATAAACTAGTCCTACCAGTCCTAGAATATCATGGATGCTACAACGGATAAGGAATCTCAACCCGAAATATCCAAACCCTAGCAATAGACAATTACTAATATCAACTAGGTGATCAATCCAATCCAATCAATAATAATCAATAGGAATATGCTCAAGAGAAAAGATATAATCCAAAGGAACATGGAATAGAGTTGTAACCTCACAATCAAATCATACGAAAAGCTTCAATTGTCGGACTAAGCAAAATGGTGCTTAGCTCCTCATAGTTCTTGGAAACAAAATACTTCAAAGGGAAAACTGCTGGAAAACGTGACGATTAATGTGATTTTTTGAACAATGAAAGGAAAACTAGGTTAAATAACCTAACCCTAAAACTCAAGGGAAAAGATAACGAAAGTAGTCTAAAAGGAAATAAACTATAAAGTTCGAAATAATAAAATAAACAAAAACCCAAAAATAATAAAATAAGAAAAACTTAGAAATCCTCGTCGGGCTCGCCCCCGTGTCCTTCCGCAGTCGCGACACCAAATCCGCGGTCGCGGAAATTAACTTTTTGCTCTCGGCTTTTTCACAGCTCTGGAATTTTCTGCGGTCGCGGTGAGAAATCCGCGCCCGCGGAAATGGCCTTCGTTTGCTCCGCGTCTCGCCCTTCGCCGCGGCCTCTTCGTGTCTTCGCCCTTGGTCGCGGTTGGTCGCGGCAGACCTTCTTCTCCTTCTTTGTGTGGATTCTCCCTTCTATTTACTTGGTCTCCTCAGGTGGTTTCTCCTCGTCTTCTGAATGTCTTCAATTAGCTTCTCCAAACCACCATATCCACACTTCATCACTCCAACTACATACTCCACAGTTGTGCTCTAAATCCCTACAAATGGCACCCTAAACACCGGTAACAACTCCTAGATAAGCACTACAAAGTAGTGTTGATCAAACTCCCCCATGCTTAAACCTTGCTCGTCCTCGAGTAAGCTAACACAAACCTACTCCTCCAATCAAATCCCCAGGGTCTCAGAAAGCATAGAAAAATCATCTCCACTAAGAATTGCACCTAACATGAAACTCCAAGGCACCAACAAAATATGCACAACACAACACACCATACATACACAACACCAAAACAACACCACACACAACCAAGCTAAAAGGAAAGCAGAGTACTTCCCCCAAGCTTATCCCGAACACCATAGAGTGAATAAAAATCTAATCCTAGTCTCCCATCTATCTTCTTATGTCTCCAAGAGTGACCTACCCAAATCCTCCTTATATCACCTCTTCTTATGTCACCACGCCAGGAACAATGAGAAATCCTAAAAATCACTCTTCTTCTTTTCACTCATTTTGCCAAGGCGCCCTTTCGGGTTTTCACCAAGCCACTCATTTCATTTTTCAATAGATGGGCTCACAATATACTCACATCACTCTTGACCTCATATTACCCCAGCCTAATGCTGGTCCAAGCCACCTGCTTATTACCTAAGCCGCCCTTTCGGGTTTTTGACTTATCCTAGGATTTCTATTTTTGCCTTTTATCAATTTTTGGCTTTTTCTTTTTCTTTTCTCCTCAACGACATAGCAAGTATAGAACACTCCCCCATGCTTAAACATTGCATTGTCCTCAATGTAATGAAAGACAAAAAGAATAAAGCACAGGGAAAAGTGGAAAAGTACTCACAACGTCGCTGAGTTGGCTTGGACTGGAACATTGTTGCTGGCGGTACATCAATGAAAGCGCATGTCTCTGGTGTTGCGCGGGCGTCTTCAAACTCAACTCTACCGTGCAACCAAAAGGGATCCACTGTGGTGTGTAGTGGTCATCAAAGAAATCAGGGCTGTACGACCTTCAACTCAATCAACTCCTACTATGCAACCAAAAGGAACCACTGTGGTGAGAAGCGGTAAATCAAGGGAACGGGGTTGCATGGCCTTTAATGAACACAAAAAATAGGCCCAGATGTAATCGTGGTGTGGGCCTTGGTGTTCCTCCTCTCCAGCTGTCGACTGTAGGGCCATCATCATTGTCAAATACAAATGTGGGGCTAATGTCTCCTCTTGGATAACACGATGCGCACCATCTCTCCATGGGAAAATCGGACAGCTGGCCTTCGATTGAACTTTTTTTTTTTTTTCGATTTTTTAAAAAAAAAAAATTAATTTTTTTTTGGGCAGGACAATAGGAGGACTTACATTGGTGTGGACCGTGTGGTAACACCTTCTTCTTTATGGTTCAGGCCTCCTCCCTGCAGGTTAGTTTGAACAAAAAACAAAAACAAAAGCAAAAACACACTAAAACAAATGCAAATAACAACAAGGAATGAAAAGAAGTACATATCCCGGGTTGCCTCCTGGACAGCGCCTTAGTTATTGTCGTGGCTCGACATACTGCTCTTCTCCTCAACTTGGTTCACTCACCTCCAATGAGCACTCGGGGTTCCCATCTGGAGGATGTCTCTTGGAATCATCAATGTTGAATCCGACCTTCTCCCCGTCGAATTCCATAGTGAGCGAACCGCTGCTCACGTCGATCTTTGTCCCCGCCGTATTCATAAACGACCTTCCTAGCATTACTGGCGCTGCGTCCTTGTCCTGCCCCATGTCCATCACAAAGAAGTCTGCAGGGAACACCAACTTTTCCACCTCGACTAGCACTTCCTGCACCACTCCCTTGGGGTAGACGTAGGAGTTATCCGCCAGTTGAATGACAATCCCCGTCTTCTCTAATGGCCCCAGCTCCAAGGACTCGTAATGTGAGAGAGGCAACACATTTATGGAGGCACCCAAATCAAGTAAAGCCTTGTCGAACAAGGTATCCCCAATCTTGCAGGGAATAGTGAACATTCCTGGATCGCTTGCCTTCTTAGGTATCCGCTTTTACAGCATAGCGGACACATTCTCACTGACTACCACCTTCTTCTTCTCCTTCACAGCCCTCTTCCTCTTAAGCGTGCAGAGCTCCTTCAAAAATTTAGCATAGCGAGGAATACTATTAATCAACTTAAGTAACATAATGTTTACCTCGCAATTGCTAAACGTTTCGAACAACTCCTTATCATTAGCTGGCCTCCTTTTGTCCGCCAGAGCTTCAGGGAAAGGTGCGGGAGGCTTTTCGGATCCGAGCGGAGGGAAATAGGGGCGCACGTAGTCATCATAAGGAGCATCGGAGCGAAGGGGTGCTTCTGAAGCATTTCCGCGGTCGCGGATTGGCTGCCACAGTCGCGGAATATTGTCGACCTGCTCGCTGTCTTCGTCCCTTTTTCCGCGGTCGCGGATGTCTTGCCGCGGTCGCGGAAAATTCTCGACCTGGTGCTCTTGTTGCTTCGTGCTTTTTCCGCGGTCGCGGATTTCCTGCCGCGGTCGCGGAAGTTCGCCAATTTCTTCCTTTTTGCCAGTAGTCACGCCGCGGTCGCGGCCCTCTTCTCCGCGGTCACGGATTTCTCTTTCTCTGGCTCGACTGGCTTCCACCTCAACCCCGATCCTTAGCGTCATGGCGCATACATTCTCCTTCGGGTTGACTACCGTTTGAGATGGTAGCTTCTCCGATTCCCGCGCTTCTAACCTGCTTACAGCTAAAGAGATCTGCCCCATTTGTTTCTCCAGGTTCTGAATACTGTACTTCGTCTCTTGCTGATTTTGGGCCACAATGTTTGCCAGTGCGTTCACATTGCTAGCCATGGTTATCATGCCCTGGACAAGGGCATTGATCTTATCCTTACTGGATGCGGGGGCGCTGGAACTCTGGCCTTGGGGACTCTGGTCATAAGGAGCTCTAAATGGTTGTTGACCCCCAGGCTGTTGGTATTGTTGTGGGCGGGGGAGAAACTATGGAGGCCTCTGTTGGTAATCTTGGTTCTCCTGGCCATGTGACGGGCTAGAAATGCGCAATGCAAATATCGTTGATTAGCCTAATCAAAGTAAAATGTCCTAACAGACCTACTAAACAGATGTATAGTAAGCAAGTAAGGGTCGAACCCACAGGGAAGATCTGATGCAGTATGCAATTATGAATGACAAGTAACAAGAAGGGGGTTTTAGTTATCACGAGAGAACAAAGCAAACAAGTTTGGTTGAGTTGAGAAAATACGATGGGGAAAGTAGTCCTACTAGAGCGAGATCCACAATACATAGATGCAATTTGATCACAGAAATCTATTCAATCCAAGTTCTTTATGGTTGTTCCCACCCTGATCTTAAGTACTCCAATTCTCACAGTTGTTGAAGACTTATCACAATATCAATGGAAGAAAACCTTACCACTAACAAAGCAATAGCAATGCACACAAGGATATAGGATACATGCAAATAGAAGAAAACCTTACTACTTAACATGCAAATGATTCTCACTCACGATTGCGCGCTCGGATCCCCTATACGCAACAATCGTGTATGCCACTAGATATGCACTCGGATCCCCTATATGCAAATCCTAGCAATTGATAAAAAGTATTCAACCTAGTTGATCAGGCTACGAAGAATAACAAGAAATCAATATTCAATATAACCCAGAGAATCAAACCATCACTTATAAGAATAAGAACAATGAATAGAAATCTCACAAACACATCAACTGTATTGCTTCAATCGTCTAGTAGAACAAAGAGAAATTAGTGCTCCATTCAGAGGTGAATGAAACCCTAATAGAAAAGTAACAATAATAATAATCTGATGTCAAAAGTCAAGTGTATTGTCTCTTAACCTAGAAAAAGGACTTAAATAGGTTCAGAAAAACTAGGTTAAAACTAACGAAAATAACAAAGGAAACAAAATAATAAAACTAAGGAAATCCGAAATTCAATAAAAGGAAATAAATGCCTCTGTCCGCGAGGCGTTGAACACGGCCACCGCGGGGCGTCAGGCTCCCACCGCGGGGCGGTGGCTTCCTCTTGGCGCGACCCTCAATCTTCTCTGAGAACCACCGCCGGGTCGTGGTGGCTCTGGCGCGGGGCGGTGAAATCGCCCACTCCTTCAGCTCCTCTTCTCTTCTTCTCTTCTGCTGCTCTTCATTACTACCAAGTGTTGGTAGTCTTCTCCAAGTAAACTCCAGCAGATCCTCATCGTCTCCATCTAAGCTGTAAATCCTGAGATATCTTCACTTCTCTCCACAACTTCTGGATCACAGACTTAGCCACAAAACTCATCCTAAACTCCTCCAAATCATGCTAATAACTGCTAGTAAAGGTGCATGAAATGACACCTATCAAATTCCCCCATACTTAGACCTTTACTCATCCCGAGTAAGCTAATGAAAAACTTACTCTCTCAATCAAACACCAAGGTCTCAGGAAGTACAAGAAAACATGACACCAGCAATTACAACATATCAACAATAAGCTCCAGACAACCAAAACAAGTGATGCAAAGATAATTCTAATCCTAACTCCAATCTAGCTCCTTATCGCTCCAAAGTTGCCTACCCGAGCCCTCCTTATGACTCCTCTTCTTATGACGCCTCGCCAAGAATAATGAGAAATCCTAAAATCACTCTTCTTCTTTTTCGCTCATCTTGCCAAGGCGCCCTTTCGGGTTTTCACCAAGCCACTCATTTCATTTTGCTAGATATCTCACAAATACTCGCATCACTCCAGTCCAATTTTGCCCTGGTCTATACCAGTCGGACTACCTGCTTTTTACCTGAACCGCCCTTTCTGGTTTTCGGCCCATCCCAGGATTTTGATTGCCTTTTCACATCTTTTTGGCTTTTTCGTTTTTTTTTTCCAGAAAAGAAATACTCGAATAGAAATTACAGAAAAAACAAAGCGATGTACAAAAGATAGACAGATAGCAAGTCTAAATCCCTCCCCCATACTTAAACCGAACATTGTTCTCAATGTAGAAAAGAGAACAACAAATAAAATAGGGGAAAGAGAAATAAACTCACTGTGGGCCTGATGGCGGTGGTGGTGGGAACCTATCGAAGTAGTCCCTCATATGAGCGTCCATAGTGTCTAGACGCTCATCTACATCAGCACGGAACTGGGTCTGCCAAGTCTGCAGACCGGTCTCTACTCGGGTGTTCCAATGCGTCTGCTGCACCGAGAATGCATCAAATCTTGCATACAACTCCTGCCAAGGTGTGGCAGGACCATAAGAAGATGGGGGCGCATCAAACTGAGTCGGCATAGGAGTATCCTCACCCACAAACTCAGCAGCAGCAGCACGAGCACTAGGGCCCTCTCCAAACGGACCCGAAGGAGCAGCAGCAGGGGTAGCGTCAGCCATAACTCTGCTATCACTGGGAATCCACCATCCCGCAAATGAAGGGGAATAAGTGAAAACCCGAGGAAGAATCAGAATATGGCCATCATATAAAGACCAAACTAAATCACCATCCCTGCCCAATGATTTCAGCATCGAGCACACTTTCATGTGTGCTATATCATACACCGCGTGAGCAACAGGCCAAGGAATCCGATCGGTAGCAATAATGTCAGCACAAAGAAGGGTGATCAAACCACCCCCACAAATATCACGTGGCTCACCATCACGAATCCTCCTCAAGGAACCCAAAAAGAGGGTAGCCCAGCACGGCGTGTACGTAACAATCTCCAAGATGCTCATAAACCACTGGAAATCCTTCAGAGGGACCTTTCCATCATCAGCATGGCCAAAGAAGTCTCTCATCATCACCTTGTGGATCAACCTTAGGCAAGGGTTCACCAACTTCGAATTCACCTCTTGGCCCTTCTTGAACTGCCTGTGCGTGGCAGCCGCCCAAAACTCCAACATATCCGTCTCAATTATGCCACCAGACCAACCATCAGACAGCTCCTTTGTAATGCCTAGGGCATCACGAATCTCCGCAGCAGACAAAGCATAATCACGCCCATTGTAAGTGAACGTGACCTTCATCAGTCTCTTGTCAGCGGAACCATCAGAATACCTCTTAAAAGAGGCAATGAACTGGTAACACAGCTCGGAATAGGCATCAGTGGCCTTGTTCAAGAAAGTCCCCAGACCACACTCTGCTAAGCAATACGACACACACTCCAGCAAACCAAACTCAGCCAATGTCGGCTTGTCAAAGAATTTAGTAGCCAACACCTTCCTCTCCTTCACAACATTGTAGACCTCATTCTCATCCCTTATAGATACTTGCTTCCTACCTCTAGGTGCCATAAGTAATGGATTGAAGTGCTCAAAACAAAGGGCAACCAAGAGGACTTACAAATGAGCAAAAACACAGCCTGGTAGTCTCGACGCGGGGCGGTGGCCGAGTCGTCGGGTCGCGGGAGAAAACTGGAGCTTCTGGCCGGGTCGCGGTGGAGATCGCTGTGGGGCGGTGGTTGGCGACGCGAGGCAAAGCGACATGAGGCAGGGCAGCACGAGGCGGGCAACAGCGATGCGGTGGGTCGTGTTTGGCTTGTTTGTGAGGTTAAACTCCAAATTAGGCAAGGAAACTCAATGTTAAGGTATTTGAAGGCTATATCGGACGAAGAACGAGAGTGAATTATGGGGGATTTGGATTTGAGAGCTTGAGAGGGGTGTTGGGAATGGAGGGTTTGTGTGAGAGTGGGGGCTAGGTTAGGGAGAGTGAAAGGGAAGGAAAGGGTGATGATGGGCCGGCTGGTACAAGGCCCAAAGAGAGAATTCTCGGCCCAAAAGGGGGCCCAATCCGTCAAAACCTCAGTTACCACTCAAGAAAATAAAAATTTTACTCCCCGTTTAAGGTTTTTTCGGGGCCCTTTATTCTTGCTTTTTGTTTTTTTTTTCTTTTTTTTTCGGAGGGGCGAAAATATACCAGACATCCACCGCGGGGCGGTGGGCTCCACAGCGGGGCGGTGGGGGAACTGGGAACACCGTCTCCTCTCCATTTACTTTCGTACCTGAAATGTTAGTGACAGGCGAACGAAACAAAGCAAAAGAAATTATGAAATTAATCTAAGGGAAAGGAAAATCAAAGAAAAACTACCTCGGGTTGCCTCTCGGCCATCGCCTTAGTTAACGTCGTTGGCTCGACGTACTGCAATTTCATCACCACCTAGAATAGGATCCCCTCGGAATCCTCTTAAGTGTCTCTTCCTGCTGGAACCTTTCATGGAAAGGCTCGAACCTTAGACCATGGTCCCTCTTAGCCAAAGCCTCCATAATTGCTCCCTTTGGAGCGTCTCCCCATACTTAGAGCGATGTGGGGGCCGATAGGGCTTGACCTGATCATGCTGCACGACACTAGATGAAGGCTTACAGCCTTGTATGGTTAGTGCAGGGGGGCAAGTGCCTAAATTAGAGGGGATAGACTCTCCTATGTCATCAAGCAAGACATCATACTCATGCAACTCATAAGGTTCAACAATAGAAGAAAGATCGACTATGGTCTCCGCTACACTAGGCTTAACATTTTCCTGAATAGGATCATCAACATCACTGATGCAGCAAGGGGGTGGCAATTCAATGGAGTTGGCCTTATGAATATTATGCTAAAAAATTATTCCATCGAATTCCATAGTCAAAGTTCCACTATCCACATCAATCTTTGTCATGGATGTTTTCATAAAGGGTCGACCTAACATAACAGGGGCAACCTGCTCATCATAGTCCATATTCATAACAAAGAAATCAGCAGGGAAAATCAAAGGACCTATCTTAACAAGAACATCCTCCACAATACCCTTAGGAGGCACACAAGAACCATCAGCAAGTTGAATCACAATATTGGTATCATGCAAGGGTCCTACTCCTAAATCCTCAATCAATGAATAAGGCAAAACATTAATAGAGGCACCCAAGTCTAGCAAGGCTTTCTCAAATCGATGCTCACCTATAGCAATACGAATAGTAAATGTACCTGGATCTTTGCACTTCTCAGGCATACGCCTTTGAAATATAGCCGAGACATGCTTCCCAACTGGGACCTTCTTTTGGACCTTTAGCTTTTGTGTCCTCTTAACGGTGCATAGCTCCTTCAAGAACTTGGCATATCGAGGAACATCCTTAATAAGCTTGAGAAGAGGAATGTTCAGCTCACAGTTTCGGAACGTCTCAAAAAGATCACTGTCGTCGGCGACTCTTCTAGCCTTTAGCGCCTCGGGAAAAGGTGATGGCGGCTTCTCAGAACCCAGAGGAGGAAACATCGGACGAACATAACCATCAACACAGACTTCATCTGCAGAGCTGGGACTTAGGAGACTGGGTCGCGGTAGGCTCACCGCGGGGCGGTGGTCATCGCCGCGGGGCGGTGAGGTCGCGGTGGTGTTACTAAGATCTGTCGCCGGGTCGCGGCCAGAGTCACCGCGGGGCGGTGGCAACAATGTTTCTTTCCTGGCTTCAGCCTCAACTTTTCGCCGGGTCACGGTGCGGTCCACCGCGGGGCGGTCGGTGATTTTCTCCTTCTCAACTTCGTTCTCCTCTTCAGCAATAGGAGGAACAACCAGCTTCTTATCACTTCTGAGGGTGATGGCACTCACATTCTCCCTTGGATTCACAGTAGTCTGAGATGGCAGGGAGTTCGATGTTCTCTGGTCAATCTTGGTCACAACATCAGCAAGTTGGCCAATCTGCCTCTCCATATTCTTTATGCTTGACTCGGTAGCCTGAACATGAGTGGCAAAGTGTTGAGTCAAGGTCTTCAGCATCTCTTCAGTAGAAGCACCAGAGGTTTGGCCTTGAGGCCTCTATTGGTACAGGACTCTCTGCTGGTACTGTTGTTGCTGCACTGGTTGTTGACCACCTTATGGGTCGCCCCATCTGAAACCTGGGTGGTCACGCCCTTTCTGATTATAGTTGGGTTGTCCACCAAATTGCGGTCTAGGGGGTCCGTAACCTCCTACAACATTCACTTCAGCAGTACCTTCCTCCTACAGCTGAGGACAAGTATCGGTAGGGTGGAACTGATCATAGCAAAGTCCACATGCCTTGACTTGTTGAGGAGTGTTTTGATTTACCATTCTCTTCACCATCTCCTTCAACTCAGCTAGCTCAGTCAGCACTGGGCTAGGTCCTGCATGGGTCACAACATTGACCGCCTTTCTTTGGTAAGTCTTTCCAAAGCTCCTGGTACTCTCACTCATCTCCTGGAACCTCTCCATGGCTGCATCCGGTGTCAGATTCAGAATTCTTCCACCGCAAGCAGCGTCAACCATCCTTCTCTCCTGATCTAGCAGACCATTGTGTAGGTAGAGAACAAGGTCCTGCTTGGCGTATCCGTGGAATGGGCATCTAGAGCAAAGCCTCTTGTACCTCTCAAGATAATCATAAATCGTCTCATCACCAACCTGCTCAATGTTAGCAATTTCCTTTTTCAAAGCATTCGCCTTCTTCGTTGGGAAATACTTATCCAGAAATGCCTTGTGCAGTTTATTCCAGATGTCTATGGTTCCTGGTGGCAAGTGATAGTACCAGTCGCTTGCAGAGTCTAGCAAGGAGAAACCAAAAGCTCTCATCTTGATTTGATCCTCCGTCACATTCCTGGGCTTCATAGTCATGCAGACATTGTGAAATTTGCCCAGATGAGATATCAGGTCCTCTCCACTCAAACCATGGAACTTCGGGAGATAAGCAACAACTCCAGACTTCAGCTCAAAATTCACCCCTTCGCCAAGTGCAGGGATGATGACAGCCAAGGGTTGTGCTCCAATATTCGGTTCAGTCAGCTCTCTCAGAGTTTCAGCCATTGCACCAGCAGGGATGTCAACTGGCTCAGTCGGCTCAACGGTTTCAACGATCTCAACCTCTTCTTCTTCTTCTCCTTGATCGCGTAGGTTCGCACGGAACGTTCTGTCGACTTCTGGATCAAAAGCATCTAGAGGGGAGTCAGTACTACGTGTGTCGACCATAAGAGAGGTCTCCACCAAAAATCAATCACAATAACACACAACAAAACAGAAAACTTCCCCGGCAACAGCGCCAAATTTGACGGGCTAGAAATGCGCAATGCAAATATCATTGATTAGCCTAATCAAAGTAAAATGTCCTAACAGACCTACTAAACAGATGTATAGTAAGCAAGTAAGGGTCGAACCCACAGGGAAGATCTGATGCAGTATGCAATTATGAATGACAAGTAACAAGAAGGGGGTTTTAGTTATCACGAGAGAACAAAGCAAACAAGTTTGGTTGAGTTGAGAAAATACGATGGGGAAAGTAGTCCTACTAGAGCGAGATCCACAATACAGAGATGCAATTTGATCACATAAATCTATTCAATCCAAGTTCTTTAATTATTCTTATGGTTGTTCCCACCCTGATCTTAAGTACTCCAATTCTCACAGTTGTTGAAGACTTATCACAATATCAATGGAAGAAAACCTTACCACTAACAAAGAAATAGCAATGCACACAAGGATATAGGATACATGCAAATAGAAGAAAACCTTACTACTTAACATGCAAATGATTCTCACTCACGATTGCGCGCTCGGATCCCCTATACGCAACAATCGTGTATGCCACTAGATATGCACTTGGATCCCCTATATGCAAATCCTAGCAATTGATAAAAAGTATTCAACCTAGTTGATCAGGCTACGAAGAATAACAAGAAATCAATATTCAATATAACCCAGAGAATCAAACCAGCACTTATAAGAATAAGAACAAGGAATAGAAATCTCACAAACACATCAACTGTATTGCTTCAATCGTCTAGTAGAACAAAGGGAAATTAGTGCTCCATTCAGAGGTGAATGAAACCCTAATAGAAAAGTAACAATAATAATAATCTGATGTCAAAAGTCAAGTGTACCGTCTCTTAACCTAGAAAAAGGACTTAAATAGGTTCAGAAAAACTAGGTTAAAACTAACGAAAATAACAAAGGAAACAAAATAATAAAACTAAGGAAATCCGAAATTCAATAAAAGGAAATAAATGTCTCTGTCCGCGAGGCGTTGAACACGGCCACCGCGGGGCATCAGGCTCCCACCGCGGGGCGGTGGCTTCCTCTTGGCACGACCCTCAATCTTCTATGAGAACCACCGCCGGGTCGTGGTGGCTCTGGCGCGGGGCGGTGAAATCGCCCACTCCTTTAGCTCCTCTTCTCTTCTTCTCTTCTGCTGCTCTTCATTACTACCAAGTGTTGGTAGTCTTCTCCAAGTAAACTCCAGCAGATCCTCATCATCTCCATCTAAGCTGTAAATCCTGAGATATCTTCACTTCTCTCCACAACTTCTGGATCACAGATTAGCCACAAAACTCATCCTAAACTCCTCCAAATCATGCTAATAACTACTAGTAAAGGTGCATGAAATGACACCTATCACCATGATGAGTGTTCTGCTGGTTCTCGTACCTCAAATTGGGGTGATCTCTCCACCCTGGATTGTAGGTGCTGGAGTACGGGTCATATCTTGGCCTTTGAGGGCCATATCCGCCAATTGCGTTCACTTCAGCAGTGGGCTCCTGCAGCGTGGGACATGCATGAGTTGGATGCATCATATCTTGGCATATCCCACATGATTTGACCTGCTGCTGGCCACCCTTCATCATGCACCGCCTCATCATCTCTTTCATCTCAGCCATCTCAGTAAGAAGAGTGGAATTGGGCTGAGACTCTACAGCTCTCACGGATTGGACGCCCGCCCTCTTGCTGAACTGTCTTGAGCCCTCAGATAGCTCAAAGAAAACCTCATAGGCCTGGTCTGGAGTCTTATTCAGGATGTTTCCTCCACAGGTAGCGTTCACAATCCGACGCTCGTCATCAAGTAAACCTCCGTACAAATAAAGTACGAGGTCCTGGTCGGAGTAGCCATGATAGGGGCAACTAGAAACCAGCTTCTTGAAGCAGTCGTAGTACTCGTAGAGTGACTCAGCAGCCTGCTGTTCGATGTTGCTAATACTCCTCTTCAGGCCGTTCAACTTTGTCGCTGGGAAGTACTTCTCCAGGAAGGCCTTTTTCATCTTGGCCCACGTGTCTATGCTCCCTGGAGTCAGGTAATAGCACCAGTCATTGGCCGCATCCTTCAAGGAGAAAGGAAAGGCCCTCAGCTTGATCTGGTCTTTCGTCACGCCCTTCGGCTTCATGCTCGTGCAGACTGCATGGAACTCTGACAGATGCTTGTTAGGGTCTTCACCACTCATCCCATGGAAGTGGGGGAGTAAGTGGATCAATCCAAACTTGAGCTCAAAGCAAGCTCAGGAAACCGCACAACCAACGGTTGCTGTTGCAGATTAGGGGCAGTCAGCTACCTCAGCGTTTGTTGGTCGTCTGCCATCTCAAAAGTTGGGTTGTCAAAGGCTAAAATTGGGGAATTAGTAGCACAGGTGTAGACCATAAGATAGGTCCACACAATAGTAACAAGCACACAAACACAACCAAAGAAGAATCAAAACTTGCCTCCCCGACAACGGCGCTAATTTGACAGCAGGTTTTAGTCGTGTTACCTGGTCAAAATAAATCCTAACAAACCTAAACTAGTAGTCTGGGTAAGCAGGGTCGATCCCACAGGGAGGAGTTGTTTATCTTTATGTGAATTAGCATGCAAAGTAACAAGGGGGGTTTTGGTTGTTGATTGTTGAACAAGTAAACAAAGCAAACAAAGCAAAGGATTTCAATCAATTAAGGGAAAACACTTAGCCAAACAAATATCCACCATTCATATGATTGATTGGTCCTAGGTTATCTCTATTCCTTCCTTTTATTATTCATGTCCCTATTCTGAATTAGTTACCAGTCCTACAGTCCAGGCAACCCTAACTATTAAACAATCCCTACCAACGTTCAAGATTTAATTCAATAGCAGCAAGAAGCATAGGAATTAACCAGGAAAATGCAATACCACGACCCGCAGTATTTAACATATAATCAAATCTCTTTCATAATAAACTAGTCCTACCAGTCCTAGAATATCATGGATGCTACAACGGATAAGGAATCTCAACCCGAAATATCCAAACCCTAGCAATAGACAATTACTAATATCAACTAGGTGATCAATCCAGTCAAATCAATAATAATCAATAGGAATATGCTCAAGAGAAAATATATAATCCAAAGGAACATGGAATAGAGTTGTAACCTCACAATCAAATCATACGAAAAGCTTCAATTGTCGGACTAAGCAAAATGGTGCTTAGCGCCTCATAGTTCTTGGAAACAAAATACTTCAAAGGGAAAACTGCTGGAAAATGTGACGATTAATGTGATTTTTTGAACAATGAAAGGAAAACTAGGTTAAATAACCTAACCCTAAAACTCAAGGGAAAAGATAACGAAAGTAGTCTAAAAGGAAATAAACTATAAAGTTCAAAATAATAAAATAAACAAAAACCGGAAAATAATAAAATAAGAAAAACTCGGAAATCCTCGTCGGGCTCGCCCCCGTGTCCTTCCGCGGTCGCGGCACCAAATCCGCGGTTGCGGAAATTAACTTTTTGCTCTCGGATTTTGCACAGCTCTGGAATTTTCCGCGGTCGCGGCGAGAAATCTGCGCTCGCGGAAATGGCCTTCGTTTGCTCCGCGTCTCACCCTTCGCCGCGGCCTCCTCGTGTCTTCGCCCTTGGTCACGTCAGACCTTCTTCTCCTTCTTTGTGTGGATTCTCCCTTCTATTTCCTTGGTCTCCTCAGGTGGTTTCTCCTCGTCTTCTGAATGTCTTTAATTAGCTTTTCCAAACCACCATATCCACACTTCATCTCTCCAACTACATACTCCACAGTTGTTCTCTAAATCCCTACAAATGGCACCCTAAACACCGGTAACAACTCCTAGATAAGCACTACAAAGTAGTGCTGATCAATGAGACATATGCTCCAGTTGCTCGTATCGAAGCCATTCGACTTCTCATCGCATATGCTGCGTTCAAAGGATTCAAGCTATATCAAATGGATGTCAAAACTGCATTTCTCAATGGTTATCTTCAAGAGGAAGTTTATGTGAAATAACCCCTAGGCTTTGAAGATATAGACCATCCTGAATATGTGTATGCACTGGACAAGGCACTGTATGGGCTCAAGCAAGCTCCCAGAGCTTGGTATGATCGGCTGGCACAATTCATTCTCTCTAATGGATACAGACGTGGAGCAATTGACAAGACACTGTTCCTCTTGGAACACAAAGGTGAGATTCTCGTAGTTCAAGTCTATGTTGATGATATTATTTTTGGTTCCACTAACCATGTCCTTGTAAAAAAGTTCAAAGATCTCATGAGCAGTGAATTTGAGATGAGTATGATTGGGGAACTCTCTTTGTTTCTCAGATTACAAGTCACTCAATCCTCTAAAGGAACAAGAATACATCAACAAAAATACATCAAGGAACTGTTGAAGAAGTACGGTATGGATAAAGCTAAATCTATTGATACCCTTATTTCTCCTAACACTCGTCTTGATGCAGACTTGAATGGAAAAGATGTCGATGCTACAATGTATAGAGGCATGATTGGCTCCTTACTTTATCTAATGGCAAGCAGGCCAGATATTATGTTTAGTGTGTGCCTTTGTGCTAGATTTCAAGCCAACCCTAAGGAGTCACACCTAACTGAGGTCAAGAGCATTCTACGATACTTGAAAGGGAACGACAACCTCTGTCTTTGGTATCCAAGGAATAGTGGGTTTGAACTTGTGGGTTTCACTGATGCTGATTTTGCTGGTCATCTTGTGGATCGCAAAAGCACGTCTGGGACGACACAGTTCTTGGGCCCATGTCTTGTCTCTTGGGCATCAAAGAAACAAAATTATATTGCCCTTTCAACCGTTGAAGCTGAGTACGTTGTTGCTGATGCTTGTTGTGCCCAGGTATTATGGCTTACACAACAATTGGAGGATTTCGGTATGTCTCTTGGCACCGTTCCTATTATGTGTGATAATACTAGTGCTATCAACATTTCCAAAAATCTTATTCATCATTCACGTACTAAGCATATTGATATTCGTCATCATTTTCTTCGTGATAATGTTGAGAAAAATTTCATTAGAATGGATCATTGCAGGACAGAGGAACAAGTTGCAGATATCTTCACCAAAGCACTGCATAGAAAACCCTTCGAGTATTTGAAAATGCTCCTTGGGATGATCTCTCTAAACTGAGGAACTCCACCTCCACTATTCTCTCAGTGATTGGCTAGATCGATCAATTCTAAACTAGGGAACAACTTCTATGTGGCATATTATTTGCAACTGTTTTGCTTATTCAACTTGCTATGTGCTTTGTGTTACATTATATCCAGAAACTTCCTGCAAACTTCTATTCTTGATCATATGTGATTCACTTTTTACATGATAACATCTTCTTTCAAGCCCAAAGCAACCGATTTGATTATCTGCACCCTCATTACAAGCCAAAATGATAATTGGTTGCACTGCCGTCCCTAGCTTGGATCCAGGTAAACGTTCCCTATGAACCTCTCTTTATCTGCCAAATTTTACTGGGAATCATTATCTGGATCGTCATTGTTCCCTACCTGTATTTTTGTTTGGATATTTCTTTGCAATGTTGTGTGAACCCATTACAATATCCAAACTAGCCTTTCCATCCACTCAAGGAACTCAGAGTCGTCTGTATGGGAATTTGCCTAAGGGGGAACTGTGAAAGGAACAGTGTATGGGAACAGTCTGCTGAACGTTGAGAGTTGCAGGTAGCCGTTGCTCTCTGCGACGCTTTCATTCAAGGGTGATTTGATTGTCTACAGCAGGGGACAGTTTGAGTGTAAGAAACGAGGAAGAAAGTAACCGTTACCAGTGGAGAGAGAAAAGATCCGGTTGCCGTTTTCAAAGATATCAATGGCGAGATTTTGGTAAGCCTATCCTTCCCCTTCCTTTTCTTCTTTCCTTCCCAAAATCTCTTACCCTCTATAAAACGTAACCCTCATCTTAACCCTATTCACCACTGTTTCACTCACTTTCTCTCTCAATCTCTGAAAACCATTCTCCCATTGCTCTTTGTTCTCTGCCGTCTCAATACCTAAAAGCCTTTACATCCCCTCTTTCTAAAACTCAACCCCATAACCATGTCTACACCTTCATTTTCTTCTACCCCCGCCATTGATGTCTCTAGCTTTACTGAGGAGCAACTCACCGCTCTCAAGCACTCCATCGAAGCTCTCCAGGAAGCTAAGACCCCGCAATCCAAGGACACCACCACCATGGCTGTTGTGGTGGACATAGCCAAAGAGGCTACATCCTCAATCGCTGAACTCCATGAGGAACAACCTCAGGGGGAACAACCATCAGTGGAACCGGTCCCAGAAGCTGAAACCTCCAAAGAAATGGTGACAATTTATGAGCCTGAAGAAGAAGTGGACTTGATAGGTGTTATTTCATACACCTTTACTAGAAATTATTAGCATGATTTGGAGGAGTTTATGAGTGGTTTTTAGGCTAAGTCTGTGATCCAGAAGTTATGGAGAGAAGTGAAGATATCCCAGGATTTGCAGCTTAGATGGAGACATAAGGATGGAGATGGAGCTGCTGAAGCATAGATGGAGAAGACTACCAACACTTGGTAGTAATGAAGAGCAACAGAAGAAGAACTGAAGAGGAGTGAGCGAGCTCACCGCCCCGCGCCCGAATCACCGCGGCCCGGTGGTGACTCCCAGAGAAGACTGAAGCCCCGCGCCAGAAGAAGCCACCGCCCCGCGGTGGGAGCCTAACGCCCCGCGGTGGATCTCACCGCCCCGCGGTGGCCGTGTTAAATGCCGCGCATCTGAAGACTTTTATTTCCTTTTATTCTTTTCAGACTTTGTTATTTTATTATTCTGTTTCCTTTATTGTTTACATTAGTTTAACCTAGTTTTCTTAAGACTATTTAAGCCCTCTTTCTAGGTTAAGAGGAGAGAGACTCGTTACAACTTCGCTTTACATCAGACGTTATTTTTCCCTTACTTTTCATTCTCGTTTGAATGGAAAACTAACTTCCCTTTGTTCTACTAGACGATTGAAGCAATACAGTTGATGTGTTTGTGAGATTTCTATTCCTTGTTCTTATCCTTATAAGTGTTGGTTTGATTCTCTTGGTTATATTGAATATTGATTTCTTGTTGTTCTTCATAGCCTGATCAACTAGGTTGAATACTTTTTTATCAATTGCTAGGGTTTGCATATAGTGGAATACGAGTGCATATCTAGTGGCATACACGATTGTGCGTATAGGGGTTCCGAGCGTACAATCGTGAGTGAGAATCAGTTGCATGTTAAATAGTAAGGCATCTTTCTATTTGCATGTATCCTATATCCTTGTGTGCATTGCTATTGCTGCGTTAGTGGTAAAGTATACCGACAACTGTGAGAATCGGAGGTACTTTACCAGTGACATAGTGATAAGTCTATCGACAACTGTGAGAATCGATAGTACTTAAGATCAGGGTGGGAACAACTAAGGATAATAAAAGAACTTGGATTAAATAAATTTCTGTGATCAAATTCTATCTCTGTATTGTGGATCTCGCTCTAGTAGGACTACTTTCCCAATTATATTTTCTCAACTCAACCAAACTTGTTTGATTTGCTTGCTTTGCTTTCTCGTGATAACTAAACCCCCCTTGCTTGTTACTTGTCAATCACAATTGCATACTGCATCAGATCTTCCCTGTGGGTTCGACCCTTGCTTGCTTACTATACATCTGTTTAGTAGGTCTGTTAGGACTTTTTACTTTGATAAGGCTAATCAACGATACTTGCATTGCGCACTTTTAGCCCCATCAAATTTGGCGCCGTTGCCGGGGAAGTTTTCTGTTTTTGTTGTGTGTTTATGTGATTGATTTTTAGTGGAGACCTATCTTATGGTCGACACTCGTTCTACTGACTCCCCTCTAGCTGCTTTTGATCCAGAAGTCGACAGATCGTTCCGTGCGAACCTACGCGATCAAGGAGAAGAAGAAGATGAGGTTGAGATCGTTGAGCCGACTAAGCCAGTTGACATCCCTGCTTTTGCAATGGCCGAAACTCTGAGAGAGCTTACCGAGCCGAATATTGGAGCGCAACCCCTGGCTGTCATCATCCCTGCGCTTGGCGAAGGGGTGAACTTTGAGCTGAAGTCTGGAGTTGTTGCCTATCTCCCAAAGTTCCACGGTTTGAGTGGAGAGGACCCGATCTCTCACCCGGGCAAGTTCCATAATGTATGCATGACTATGAAGCCCAGGAATGTGACAGAGGACCAAATCAAGATGAGAGCTTTTGGTTTCTCCCTGCTTGACTCTGCAAGCGACTGGTACTATCACTTGCCACCAGGAACCATAGATACCTGGAATAAACTGCACAAGGCGTTCCTGGACAAGTACTTTCCAACGAAGAAGGCGAATGCTTTGAAAAAGGTAATTGCCAACATTGAGCAAGCTGGTGATGAGACGCTATATGATTATCTTGAGAGGTACAAGAGGCTTTGCTCCAGCTGCACGTTCCATGGATACGCCAAGCAGGACCTTGTTCTCTATTTACACAATGGTCTGCTGGACCAAGAGAGAAGGATGGTTGACGCTGCTTGCGGTGGAAGCATTCTGAATCTGACACCGGATGCAGCCATGGAGAGATTCCAGGAGATGAGTGAGAGCACCAGGAGTTTTGGGAAGACATACTGTTGGATCGTTAGAGTTACGTCTGAGGGAACAAAGGCTTTGTTCGCACAGAAGGCACAGCGGATTAAAAACAACAGAAAAGATAACGAACAAACTCACGATGTATAGTGGAAACCCTAATTAGCAAAACTAGCTTCTCAAGGAAAAACCACTACCTTCAAGCTTCTGCTTGAAAGGATTTTGAAGCGTGTACTTGTCTTATTGATTTCTTGTTCGATTACACTTGTATCATGGACTTCGACCTCTAAACAACCAGCTAGACTCGAAGACTCTTCTACAACAATGAATCGAACTCAACCCTCAAAGACTCACACACACTTCACTCTCTTTCTTTTCTCTTCTACCTCTTTTTCGTCGTTCGAAGTCGTAGACAGAAATGAATCCACATTTTTCCTTAAATACAACTTCGGCTAAACCCTAATCAACCAACATAGGATATTCTAAAACCGGATTACGAGAAGATAGGATTTTTATGTGAAGAATAATATCCTAACCGATCATATTAATTAAGGAAGGAATTCCTTAATTAATCTAATCGGAAAGGATATCAAACTTCTCTCTCTTCTATCTTATCTAAGGAAAGATTCCTAGGATAACATGAATCGGGCTTTTCTCTCTCCGTATCTTCTCAATCCGGCTTGATCCTTGGAGCCGAAGTCTTCAATCCTTTACCGTGTGTTGCTTGATTTGTTTCCATAATCAACACGCTGGATTTCTTCCTTCCATTTGCAGCTTTGATCTTGATCGTCACTAATGTTCCTTTAGAGGTAACAAAGCACATGAACAGAGCTTTGTTCCCTCTGCGATCTTTTGCTGCAACGGTTCCCTGGGATAACTGTCTTTGTTCCTGTAACACTTAATACCCATATTAGTTGAATGTTTGTTACCATCAAAACCTAAGGAATTCAACAAATTCCCCCTTTTTGATGATGATAAACACCCTTAACAATAAAGCATATACATATGAGAAAAAAAACAGTTATGAAGAGAAAGGATTCCCACTAAGATACTGTTAGTTCCCCCTCAACCCAGTAGCATGTGAAGCCTGTTCTGTTCCCCCTCAACCAAAGCTACCTGACATTTTCCCCCTTTTGGCATCATCAAAAACATAAGTAGAGAGATAGAGAGAAATAGTCAAGGCAAGATAAGCAAAGCACCCCTTGTTCATTAATTAAAAAAACTTAAACAACATGCAAAGACAGCCAAAACATGCAAAACATCGAAACACAGTCATTAAGCCACACAGGGCACACAAGTCAGAGAGAAATAAAAACAACTAAGGAGGATAGATAAGCAGGGGAACAAAAGAGGGGGTGGATGGCAGGAAAACTGTTAGGCATCACTATGACCAGCCGATGGAGCTGATGTGTGATGGGAGAGAAGCGCGCATACGTCTTCCAAGAGAAGCATCTGCTGAGCAGCCAAATCCTGCAATGCCTGGCAAAGACTTCTCAGATCCTTCCCCATAGATGATTTCTCATTCAGTTCCCCCTCAGAACTGTCCGCCTCAGAATCTTCTAGAGTCTCAGAAACAGTCGGAACACTTTCCATTTTCACCCAGCCTTCGTCACCTTGAAGAACAAACTTCATCTTGTGCAGATTACTAACATCGAAGGGGAGGGAGAAGACACTCGATTCCGCCGAGGAGTTGTAGACTTTATGGTACTCAAGAATCTTTTTGACAACTCGAGGGAACGAAAGAGCGTGCTGGTCTGTGTTCCTGGCATGGGACATGTGCTGCATCATAATCCTGGGGAGGCAAATGGGTTCCTTCTTCAATAGTGTAGATAGGAGGACAATATCCAAAATCAGCAGTCGGTTCCTTTTCTGTCCCCTGGGCGTTATGTTGCTGATCAAGAAGTGGTATAGTACTTTGTTGACGGCAGACATCTCAGATATGTCGAGATCACCACTTCCCAGAGCATTCTCAATGCCAGCCACTGCCCACACTGCTTCAGAATATGGAAAATCCTTAGGCCATCTTCCTTTTGGGTACTCGCCATACCCCTCATGTGGGACTCCCAAAGCTACTCCCAACTCAATACTTGAAAACAGATGTACCTTCCCTCTAAGCTTATAGCTCCCCAGAACGGCGTGGGGTCTGACTTCCATGACATAAGACGAATAGAACTCCCTCATCAAGTCCTCATCCACTCCTTCCTCTTCCACGAACAACCGACTCCACTTCTAAGCATCCAATACAGCAAACACCTCCTCCAGACAATTCTCCTTAAGGAACTCCGGGTCCACCAGCAATTCTTTTACCACGGACTTATGGCTCACGCTTTTAACTTCATCAGCCCCCACCTTTCCTTTGGCTTTGGCGGCCTGACGACGTTGACTTTTGCGGAGAGGACCGGCAGAGACCTTGGCTTTCTTCGCTTTGTTCCCAGAGAGGGGTTCTGACTCCTCGTCAGAACTAACAGTGATTGCCCTCTCGGACTGTTTCTGAGAGCGTGTCTTCCTCTTGGAGGAGCATGCGGTCTTTACCCTTCTACACGACTTTGGAACCTTAGGTGGCTCCTCCTCATCATCTTCCTCAACCAATTCCTTGGCGAGACTCCTCACAATACCCTGAATCTTCTCCTTCACAGCCACGTGCTCCTCTGTGGTGGCTGGGGTGGTCTCTCTAGGTAATTCCTCTAGCGCCTCTTCAATGGGGTCAGGATGGGTTGGAGAGGAATAGACCTCCTCTCTTTCAGTAGAGGAGATGGCGGTGGGAACGGCTGAGGAGATTTTAGGGTTAGGGTTTTGTGGAGTGGGTTCTGTGTTTGGGGACTTTGGGGCTACATAGGGGACCATGATGAGTTGGTCCTGGTTAGGTGATGGTGGAGGGGTAACAGTGGTGGTTGCCGGAGAGATAGAGGTGAAAGGCAGGGATTGGGATATGGCGGCGAGGAGAGCGGGGTCAGTTCCCATTGCTGAGAGTTTGGAGAGGAGGGTTTGGAGGTCTTGGGCGATAGTGGTGGGAAGGTTTGAGTTGGAGGCCATTGCTGTGAGAAAAGGGTGAGTTCCGGGAGGACGAGAGACAGAGAGGAAGAGAGAGATTTCTTGAGGAAGATAAGAGAATAGTGAAGAGGAGACTTACTTGGAGACCCGAATTATATAGCCATCACAAAATCTTCCAGAAATTCCAAAGATAAAATCTGATCCTTTCAGTTTCCAAAAGATAACAATTGCAATCTTCCACTTTCCAAAAAAAACTTTTCCAGAATCTCGTCCAAATCCAATTGAACCGGCCGAAAAACTCTTCCCAACTTCTTTCCATTAAATCAACCCTTAATGCACGGCGTGTCCCAACACAAAGTTTCCATCATTACATTCTGCCATACACACGTCATCTCAGACCTGCAAGCCACAGAGGCCGAACCGTTTTCCCGCCAAATCAAAAAGTAGTAGGGTGTGATGCTGGGGGTTAGTTACCAGAGAGGGTACAAAAGACCATCACACCAAAATATATGATATTTGCGATTGATTTTTACATCATGCCAGAGGGGTCTCCAGTTGTGGATGATTAGATGGGCTCATAGGAGACATCAAGCATGGCGGTTACGGATGAGCTGTAGAATCAACTATCATTTAGGCTTATGATGAGGGAACAAATCATCAAGTTGATTCTTTTGGGCCGAAAGGAGGCTGATTCTTGTGTAACATGGTGACATAGATGATCATGCAAGACATTTAACATATCGAGGAAGTGAAAGCACATATTCAAGCCAAATGTTCAATTAATACCCAAGGAAGAGAATGCATATCAAGACCTGAAAATTCAACTTTCATAATTTACCATGTAATCTAGCCAATCATCGAGGGAACACAACATATAGACAAATAATTAGGGAGACAAACCAGGCTTTGTATGGAACTGAATGTAGAGTTCCTCGACAAGTGTCCTGATGAGAGTATTGGCAGTTTGACTCTTTGTTCCACGACTTTCTTAGGATGCCAATCTTTCTCCTCACAGTGATGTCTTCTTCTAGATGTACATGGTGCCTAAGCACATATACCAGGGAATAATTTAGTCATTATGTTCTTATCCACATACTTATTTCCCTTACCTCTGTCACCAGGCACTTGAGTCTCGAACATTCCTGTAGAAGTGAGGTGAGACTCGCTTCGTTCCCTGTCAAGTAACTGACCTTTGTATGAATGAAATACCGGGAACCTTCCTCACTTTATTCTGCACAGAAAGAGTTAGTTCTTGCGAACCCAGACAAGCTTATACTTTTTGGGCGTAGGAGCAACATATCTGATCTTTGGAGGTTCAACATTCATTTGCTCCCTTGTAGTACGAGCAATCTCCTCATTGTGTTGCTTCAGAAGGCACTCTTATTTATAGTGACCAGAATGCCCGCAATACCAACAGACCCTTTGGCACTTTAGATCGACATACTTGCTCTTTCCAGGCCAAATTGTTTTGTTAGCAATCCTTGAATGAAAATTAATATTATTGGACTTACTGCTTTGAGATTGCTTCAACCAAATAGCATGAGCCTTCTGTCCATGGTACCAAGCCTTACTCTCCTCAGTTGAGTTTGAACAGTTTTTGCTTTTGTTCCCTCTGGAGGAACTTTCCCCCTTTTCTTGTACAGACTATTTTCCTTCGACTTTAGAGCCTTTTTGCTTGGTGCCATCAACAGGAAGTTTGGGTTGATATCCAATTCCAAAGCGAGGTACTTCCTTTGATTCAGACTTCTTTTCATTCTTGGCTGCAACAAAGACAATACCTTTTGGCTTGTCCTTCTGTTCCTCACTGAGTTTGGTTAGATCACTAGAAAGTTTTGCATTTCCTAGTTTCAACATTAATGACTCAGCCTCAAGTGAGGAAACAGTGGACTCCAGAGACATAATCTTTTCAGTGAGTTCGGGACACTCGGAGCATGAGTTTGAAGAGGAGGATGAACCTTTCTCAAGCTTGAGCACTTTGTCTGCCCAACCCTGATTTTCTTCGATCAAACTTGAGATCGATTCATCTTTTTCTTCAATTTGCTCACGGAAAAGACTATTCTCATGAACAAGTTTCTTAATAAGAGATATCAAGCTTTCTTTAGATTTACTTTTTAAGCTTGATATGAGATCATATTCGGTTACCTCATCGTTGAGTAGATCTCCTTTTGATTCATTGGGGTCTTGAATGGCCATCAAACAGACATCCCTGGAATATGACGATTCTTCGTCGTCTAAGTCTGAATCTCCCCAGGTGGCAACCATTGCTTGCTTCCCTTCATTTGCCGGAGGAATTCCTGCCTTTTTCTTGAAGCAGTTTCTGGCCATATGTCCCTTGTTCTGATAGTGGTAGCACACGACATCTTTTAGGTCTCTGTTCCCTTCGGAGGAACTCGACGAATCCTTGTTCCGAGACCAAATCTTCCTCATGGCTCTTGTGATGAGCGCAACATCTTCATCACCATCTTCATCTTCATCTTCGACTTGGGATAAGTCAAATGCCCTTTCCACCTTTAAGGCAATGCTCTTCGCCTTCTCCTCTCCCTTCTTGTTCAGCTTGTGATTATAGACAGAGGTGTTGCTTTCCAGCTTATCAACAACCTCTTCCATGGTAAGAGTCTTGACATCTGTCTGAGAGTAGAGAGCAAGAGCAATGGCATCCCACTGAGAGTTTAGGCCTTGCATGAAGTGGTGAGTCAGCTTCCAGTCTGGCATTGCTTCACCAAGGAACTGAAGCCGACCAATTAGCCCCTGGAATCTGGAGTAATACTCCTGAATGTGTTCATCTTTTCCCTGAGAGACTTGGTCGTACTCCTTTATTAGTGAGAGAATTTTGTTCTTCTTGGCATCCTCATTTCCTTGATGAAGGCGTTTCAAAGCATCCCAGATTTCCTTGGCAGTCTTATAGCTCATGATTTTCTTGAGATCCGAGGGAAGAAGAGCCATGTGAAGGATCTTCTTAGCCCTGTTGGTCTTCTCCAACTTCTTCCAGTCATCATCGGTGTAGTTGACCTTTGGTTTTGGCTTAGTAGCATCTGTCTCATTTTTAATAGCCAGAGGTCCAACTTCGATGACTCACCAGATATGTCCATCAAGGGAACAGATGTGGGACTCAATTTGTTCCACCCATCAGTCATATTCTCCTGCCTTCAAAATCGGTGGCTTCCAGAATGAATCTCCGATTGCATTGCTTAACGACGACATCTTTCCTGCAAATTCTATAACGAAAACAATCTAGAGCAATAGGCTCTGATACCAATTGTTGGATCGTTAGAGTTACGTCTGAGGGAACAAAGGCTTTGTTCCCACAGAAGGCACAACGGATTAAAAACAACAGAAAAGATAACGAACGAACCCAGGATGTATAGTGGAAACCCTGATTAGCAAAACTAGCTTCTCAAGGAAAAACCACTACCTTCAAGCTTCTGCTTGAGAGGATTTTGAAGCGTGTACTTGTCTTATTGATTTCTTGTTCGATTACACTTGTATCATGGACTTCGACCTCTAAACAACCAGCTAGACTCGAAGACTCTTCTACAACGATGAATCGAACTCAACCCTCAAAGACTCACACACACTTCACTCTCTTTCTTTTCTCTTCTACCTCTTTTTCGTCGTTTGAAATCGTAGACAGAAATGAATCCACATTTTTCCTTAAATACAACTTCGGCTAAACCCTAATCAACCAACATAGGATATTCTAAAATCGGATTACGAGAAGATAGGATTTTTATGTGAAGAATAATATCCTAACTGATCATATTAATTAAGGAAGGAATTCCTTAATTAATCTAATCGGAAAGGATATCAAACTTCTCTCTCTTCTATCTTATCTAAGGAAAGATTCCTAGGATAACATGAATCGGGCTTTTCTCTCTCCGTATCTTCTCAATCCGGCTTGATCCTTGGAGCCGAAGTCTTCAATCCTTTACCGCGTATGTTGCTTGATTTGTTTCCATAATCAACACGCTGGATTTCTTCCTTTCATTTGCAGCTTTGATCTTGATCGTCACTAATGTTCCTTGAGAGGTAACAAAGCACATGAACAGAGCTTTGTTCCCTCTGCGATCTTTTGCTGCAACGGTTCCCTGGGATAACTGTCTTTGTTCATGTAACACTTAGTACCCATATTAGTTGAATGTTTGTTACCATCAAAACATAAGGAATTCAACACATACCAAAGGAAGGCGGTCAATGCTGTGACCCCTGCAGGACCTAGCCCAGTGCTGACTGAGTTAGCCGAGTTGAAGGAGATGGTGAAGAGAATGGCAAATCAAAATGCCCCTCAACAAGTTAAAGCATGTGGGCTTTGCTCTGATCAATACCACCCCACCGACACTTGTCCTCAGCTGCAGGAGGAGGGTGTTGCTGAAGTTAATGCTATAGGAGGTTATGGACCCCCTAGACCACAGTTTGGTGGATAGCCCAATTATAATCCGAGAGGGCGAGACCACCCAGGTTTTTGATGGAGTGACCCTCAAGGTGGTCAACAGCCGGCACAACAGCAGTACCAGCAGAGAGTCCCATACCAACAGAGACCTCAAGGCCAAAGCTCTGGTGCTTCGACTGAAGAGATGCTAAAGACACTGACACAACATTTCGCCACACACGTGCAGGCTACTGAGTCAAGTATAAAGAACATGGAGAGACAGATTGGTCAACTAGCTGATGTTGTGACCAAACTTGACCAGAGGACATCTAACTCTCTGCCATCTCAGACTACTGTGAACCCAAGGGAGAATGTGAGTTCTATTACCCTCAAAAGTGGTAAGAAGTTGGTCGTTTCTCCTAGTACTGAAGAGGAGAACGAAGCTGTAAAGGAGAAAACTGTTGACCGCCCCGCGGTGGATCCCACCGCGACTCGGCCAGATATTAAAGAAGGAACCAGGAATGAAGTGTTGTTGCCACCGCCCCGCGGCGATCCTCACCGTGACCCGACAGCTGATCCCAGTAAACACACCACGACCCCACCGCCCCGCGGTGATGATCAACGCCCCGTGGTGGGCTTACCGTGACCCGGCCCCCAACAATCCAGCTCCGCTGAAGAAACCTGTGTTGATGACTACGTTCGCCCCGTGTTTCCCCCTCTAGGTTCTGAGAAGCCACCATCACCTTTCCCTGAGGCGCTGAAGGCCAAGAGAATAGCTGAAGACAGCGATCTGTTCGAGACATTTCGGGACTGTGAGGTGAACATTCCCCTAATCAAGCTTATCAAGGTTGTCCCGCGATATGCCAAGTTCTTATAGGAGCTGTGCACCGTGAAGAGGACTCAGAAGCAGAAGGTTCAGAAGAAGGTTCCAGTGGGTGAACATGCATCGACGGTGTTTTAGAGGCGTCTGCCTGAGAAGTGCAAGGATCCAGGTACATTTACTATCCCTATTACTGTAGATGAGCATCGATTTGAGAAAGCCTTGTTAGACTTGGGTGCCTCAATTAATGTGTTACCTTATTCACTGATTGAAGATTTAGGAATATGACCCTTGCATGATTCCAACATTGTTATACAACTTGCTGATGGTTCTTGTGTGCCTCCTAAGGGTATTGTGGAGGATGTTCTAGTCAGGATAGGTTCTTTGATTTTTCCTACTGATTTCTTTGTTATGGATATGGACTATGATGAGCATGTGGCTCCAGTTATGCTAGGGCGACCTTTTATGAAAACATCCATGACAAAGATTGATGTAGATAGTGGAACTTTAACTATGGAATTCGATGGAATAATTTTTGAACACAATATTCATAAAGCCAACTCCACTGAATTGCCTGCTCCTTGCTGCATTAGTGATATTGATAATCATGTGCATGAAAATGTTAAAACTGGTGCAGTAGAGACCGTAGTCGAGTGTTCTACTATTGCTGGACCTATTAAGTTGTATGAGTTGTATGTTGGTGATGTCTTGCTGGATGATATAGGAGATTTCATTCCCTCTATTTTGGGCACTTGCCCCCCTGCACTAACCATACAAGACTGTAAGCCTTTATCTAGTAACGTGCAGCATATTCAGGTTGAGCCATATCGGCCCCCACATCACTCTAAGTATGGGGGAGATACTCCAAAGGAAGTAATCGTGGAGTCATTGGCCAAGAGGGAACATGGTCTAAGGTCTCAACCTTTCCATGGGAAGTCTCGACAGGAAGAGACGAGTAGGAGGATTCCGAGGGAATCCTATTCCAGGTGGTAGTTGATCTGCAGTACGTCGAGCCAACGACATTAACTAAGGCGCTGTCCGGGAGGCAACCCGAGGTAGTTTTTCTTTGATTTTCCCTTTTCCTTAGATTATTTTTAGTAGTTTCTTTTGCTTTGTTTAGTTCGCCTGTTACTTACATTTCAGGTACGAAAGTAAATGGAGAGGAGACTGTGCTCTCAGTTCGTCCCACCGCCCCGCGGCGATCCTCACCGCCCCGCGGCGATCCTCACCGCCCCGCGGCGATCCTCACCGCCCCGCGGCGATCCTCACCGCCCCGCGGTGGATGTCTGGTATACCTTCTCAACTCTGAAAAAAAAACAAGAATAAAGGGCCCCAAAAAAACCTTAAACGGGTGAGTAAAATTTTTATTTCTTGAGTTGTTACGAAGGATTTGACGGATTGGGCCCCTTTTTGGGCCAAGAATTCTCTCTTTGGGCTTTGTACCAGCCGGCCCATCATCCCTTTCTTCCCTTTCACTTTCCCTTCCCTGACCTAGCCCCTATACTCACAAACCCTCCATTCCCAGCACACCTCTCAAGATCCCAAAGCCAAATCCCCCATTCTCCCTCAAATCTCTCTCGACCTTGATCCGAATCTAGCCCACAATTCACCAATTGGAAGTCTAGCCTCACAAACAAGCCAAACACAACCCCACCGCGTCGCTTCCGTCCCGCCCCGCTGTCGCTCCGCCTCGCGCTGCCCCGCTTCGCGTCGCTGCTGCCACCGCCCCGCGGCGAGACCTCTTGGCTGCATGTTTGCTCGTTTGTAAGTTCTCTTGGCTGCCCTTCATTTTGAAATTCTACATTCATTACTTATGGCACCTAAGGGTAGGAAGCAAGTGTCTACGAGGGATGAGAATGAGGTCTACAATGTGGTGAAGGAGAGGAAGGTGTTGGCGACTAAATTCTTTGACAAGCCGACATTGGCTGAGTTTGGTATGTTGGCGTGTGTGTCCCTGTGTCTGGCACAGTGTGGGTTGGGGACATTTCTGAACTTGGTTGCCCCTGCGTATCCCGAGCTTTGTTACCAGTTCATCGCCTCCTTCAAGAGGTACTCTGATGGTTCCGACAATAAGAGGATGATGAGGGTCACGTTCACTTACAATGGGCGTGATTATTCGTTGTCCCCTAAGGTGGTGCGTGATGCCATGGGCATTACAAAGCTGCCAACTGATGGGTGGTCTAGTGGCATTCTTGAGTCGGATATGATGGAGTTCTGGAAGGCTGCTACGGGCAGGACGTTCAGGAAGGGGCAGGAGGTGAACTCGAAGCTGGTGAACCCGTGTCTACGGTTGATCCACAAGGTGATGATGAGAGACTTCTTTGGCCGTGCTGATGATGGAAAGGTTCCTCTGAAGGATTTCCAGTGGTTTATGAGCATCTTGGAGGTTGTTACGTACACGCCGTGTTGGGCTACCCTCTTTTTGGGTTCCTTGAAGAGGATTCGTGATGGTGAGCCACGTGATATTTGTGGGGGTGGTCTGATTACCCTCCTTTGTGCTGGAGTGATAGCTTGCGATCAGATTCCTCATCCTGTTGCCCACGTGGTGTATAATATGGCGCACATAAAGGTGTGCTCGATGCTGAAGCCATTGGGAAAGGATGGTGATTTGGTCTGGTCGTCATATGATGGCCACATTTTGATTCTTCCACGGGAGTTCGCTTATTCCCCTTCATTTGTGGATTGGTGGATCTCTAGTGATAGCAGGATGATGACTGATGATACCCCTACTGCTGCTCCTTCAGGCCCGTATGGAGATGGCCCTAGTGGTGCTGCTGCTGCTGCTGAGTTTGCGGGCGAGGACACCCCTATGCCTACACTTTATGACGTGCCATCATCTTCTTATGGTCCTGCCGTACCTTGGCAGGAGTTGTATTCGAGATTTGATGCATTCTCAGTGTAGCAGACGCACTGGAACACCCGAGTAGAGACCGGTCTGTAGACTTGGCAGACCCAGTTCCATGCTGATGTAGATGAGCGTCTGGACGGTATGGACGCTCATATGAGGGACTACTTCGGGAGGTTCCCACCACCACCACCATCAGGCCCGCAGTGAGTTTAGTTCTTCTTCCCCTATTTCATTTGATGTTCTCTTTTCTCCATTGAGGACAATGTTCGGTTTAAGTATGGGGGAGAGATTTAGACTTGCTATCTGTCTATCCTTTGTACATATTGTTTTTCTTTTCGTGTGCTGTATTTCCCATTCAAGTTTTTGATTTAAAAAAAATTTTCAAAAAAGCCAAAAAGAAGTAAAAAGGCAATCAAAATCCTGGGATGAGCTGAAAACCCAAAAGGGCAGTTCAGGTAAAAAGCAGGTAGTCCGGCTGGCATAGACCAGGGCAAAAGTGGACTAGAGTGATGTGAGTATATGTGAGATATCTAGCAAAATGAAATGAGTGGCTTGGTGAAAACCTGAGAGGGCGCCTTGGCAAGATGAGCGAAAAAGAAGAAGAGTGATTGCTCATTATTCTTGGCGAGGCAAGCAAGGGTCAAAATAATTCCTAACAAACCTAAACAAGTAGTATAGGCAAGCAAGGGTCGAATCCCACAGGGAGGAAGTAATCTTCTATGTGTTTATAAGCATGCAAAGTAACAAGGGGGGTTTTGATTATCAAACACAGTAAAGTAAACAGCTTTGGTTGATTTGATGATATGATTGGGGAAAGTAGTTCCACTAGAACGAGATCCACAATACAGAGACGTAGGTCGATCACTGAAATCTATTAAATCCAAGTTCTTTAACTATTCTTATGGTTATTCCCACCCTGATCTTAAGTACTACCAATTCTCACAGTTGTTGATAGACTTATCACAATATCAATGGAAGAAAACCTTACCACTAACAAAGCAATAGCAATGCACACAAGGATATAGGATACATGCGAATAGAAGAAAACCTTACTACTCAACATGCAAATGATTCTCACTCACGATTGCGTGCTCGGATCCCCTATACGCAACAATCGTGTATGCCACTAGATATGCACTCGGATCCCTTATATGCAAACCCTAGCAATTTGATAAATATTACTCAACCTAGTTGGCCAGACTATGAAGAATAACGATAAATCAATAATCAATATAACCAAGAGAATTAAACCAACACATATAAGAATAAGAACAAGGAATAGAAATCTCACAACCGAATCAACTGTATTGCTTCAAACGTCTAGTAGAACAAAGGTGTTTAGCTCTCCATGGGTTGAAACCCTGGAGGTGGAATGAAAAACGAACTTCTAAAACTGAATCTTCTCGCAACTAGGTTAACTAGAGAGATATTTAACCTAATTCTAAAAGTGATAAAATTAATAAAAGGAAATAATAATAAAATAATAACCAAAAATAAACTATGAAAATCGGGGATAATTAATCTCGTCCAAACGAAATCAACAGCTCGGCTTCCCAAGCAGCAGCATCGGCCCATCACACGCAGCTTCTCGGCAGGGCCCACTCCAAGCAGCAACCCATCTCAGCACATGCATCATGCTGACATCATGCTCCGCTTCAGCTTTCTCTTTCCAGCTTCTTCACGCGGCATCAGCCTTCAATTGGGCCACTCATCAGCAATCATCACGCGGCTTCTTTTAATTAATTTCCTTGTTTTGAATCACGTAATGGCCGCGAGGCGTCAGCCCCCACCGCGGGGCGGTGCTTCTTTTGGCGCGGCCAGCATCCTTCTCTGAGACCCACCATCGGGTCGCGGTGGCTCTGGCGCGGGGCGGTGGCAATTCGCCCACTCCTTTCTTCAACTCTTCTTCTTCTCTTCCGCTCTTCCATACTACCAAGTGTTGGTAGCTTCTTCAATTAGTCTTCAAGCGGATCCTCATCATCTTCATCCTTCATTAAGCTGTAAATCCCTAGATATCTTCAATTCTCTCCATATCTTCTGGATTACACACTTAACCTCAAATCTAGTCATAAACTCCTCTAAGTAATGCTAATAATTACTAGTTAAGGTGTATGAAATGACACCTATCAAATTCCCCCATGCTTAGACCTTTACTCGTCCCGAGTAAGCTAATGATAAACCTACTCTCTCAATCAAACACCAAGGTCTCAGGAAGTACAAGAAAATATGACACCAGCAATTACAACATCTCAACAATCAGCTCCAGACAACCAAAACAAGTGATGCAAAGCACAACAACACAATACAACGCAACACCATAGAGTGAAAATATTAATCCTAGCCTCCCATCTATCTTCTTATCCCTCCAGAGTGACCTACCCGAATCCTCCTTATAACTCCTCTTCTTATGACGCCTCGCCAAGAATAATGAGAAATCATAAAATCACTCTTCTTCTTTTCGCTCATTTTGCCAAGGCGCCCTTTTGGGTTTTCACCAAGCCACTCATTTAATTTTCCAATAGATGTACTCACATAAGCTCACGTCACTCTTGACCACATATTACCCCAGCCTAATGCTGGTCCAAGCCACCTGCTTATTACCTAGGCCGCCCTTTCGGGTTTTCGACCTATCCCAGGGTTTTTATGTATGCCTTTTTTCAATTTTTGGCTTTTTTTTTTTTTAAAAAAAAATTTCTCCTCAGCGACATAGCAAGTATAAAACCTTCCCCCATGCTTAAACATTGCATTGTCCTCAATGTAATGAAAGACAAAAGAATAGAAGCATAGGAAAAAGCAAAAAATTGACTCACAAACGCCGCCAAGCTGCTTGGACACTGAAGGTGTCGCTGGCGGTCTTCTCAATAAATGCCCAGGTCTCTGGTGTTGGGCGGGTGTCTTCATCAATTCCAAAATCTTCTTCTACCGTGCAACCATAAGAAACCACTTTGGTGAAGAGTGGTATATCTAGTATGGCGGGGTCGCACGGCCTTCTAGGAGCACATGGTGGAGCTCAGATGTAATCATGGTGTGGGCTCTAGTGTTCCTCCTCCTCAACTTTCAATTGTAGGGCCATCATCGTTGTCAAATCAAGTGTAGGGAAATATATCCTCCTTGACAACATGATGCGCACCGTCTCCATGGGGAACTCTGGACAGCTAGACTTTGGTAGAATTTTTTTTTTTTGCCCCCCCGTTTAAGGTTTTTTCGGGGGGTTGACTTAGTGCAGGGAAGGAAGAGACTTACAATGGTGTGGAAACACCTTCTTCAATAGGCATGGATCTCTTTCCTGCAGGTTAGTCAAAAACAAAAACCAAAACAAAAACAAAGCAAAAACAAGCAAAACTAATGCAAGAAATAAAGAAAGTAAAACATACCTCGGGTTGCCTCCCGGACATCGCCTTAGTTATTGTCATGGCTTGACATACTACTCCATCCTCCTCAACTTGGTTTGCTCACAACCACCAAACTCCTGGGGCCTGGATCAGGGGGATGCCTCTTTGTATACTCCCGATTGAGCGTGACCCCCATTCTCCTGCACTTCTTTGTGGGTGGACCGTTGTGTATACCCATGAACGCACTTGCCATCTTCAGAAATGGCCTACCCAACATCTCAGGGCATGCATGCCTATCTTGCCCCGTATCCAGTATGTAACAATTCGCCACTTGCATCAAGTTCTCCTTCTTGTGCTTCCCCTTCGGTTTCTTCTTGATCATGCCCAGCACCTTTAACATTTCCTTGCTGTGAGGGGTGCTGTCAGCCAGTGTGACCAAGGGAACGGTTTTTATGCAGTCATTGAAGGCCTCATAGATATCCTCGTTGTTCTTTAGCCTTTGAGTAACTCGGGAAACCTCAAGGAGGGGTGCGACGGGTTGCAGCGCGATGAGCGGGAAGGAGTTGAGATGCACAAACTCATCATAGGCAGCCTCCAAAGGATCGGGGACTGCCGGGGCATCTTCGAGGGGAACGGGCGTCTCTAGAGTATTTTCGCGATCACGACACTCCTCCTCATCGTCGCTGAACTCCTCTAGGCTCAAAAAATACTCCTCCTCAGTCAGCACCTTGCGAAAACAGGTATCTACCCAAAACTCATCAGTAGAGCTAGGATTTTGGATGCAGGGTCGCGGTGGTCTCACCGCGGGGCGGTGGTCTCACCGCGGGGCGGTGGTCATCGCCGCGGGGCGGTGGCTGTGAGGGAAGATTACTGAGGCTCACCGCCGGGTCGCGGTCAGTGTTGCCGCGGGGCGGTGAAATAACTGGGGCTTCACGCCGGGTCGCGGTAAGAGGTGACGCGGGGCGGTCGGGGATTTTCTCCATCTCATATTCGTCCTCCTCTTCAGCACTAGGTGGAATGGCCAATTGCTTTCCACTCCGGAGGATTACAGCACTAACGTTTTCCCTCGGGCTTACTACCGTTTGAGATGGTGGATTCCCCGAAATCCTTGCATTGATCCGTATAATTGATTCCACCATCTGGTCCACCTGCCTTACTATATTCTTGATGCTTGACTCCGTAGTTTGAGTATGAGTGACGAAGTGCTGAGTCAAGGTCCTGAGCATCTCTTCAGTTGACAAATTTGGATTGGACACTGGTGGGCTATGCTCGTATGCCGGATTGTAATGTTGTGGAGCACCCTGCTGGTAGAAAGATTGTGGCTCTGGGTAGAACTCCTGGTAGTCATAACCATATAGATGGTATTGCTGGTACCCATTACTTGAATTGGGGTGATCTCTCCACCCTGGAGTGTATGAGTAGGAGTATGGGTCATATTGCGGCTCTCCCCAAAAATCCATATCTGTAACAAAAATCAAAAAGGGAAAACAAAAGTCAGTAGCACGGGTGTGGACCGTAAGATAGGTCCACACCAAAGTAACACGCACACAAACAAACACACAGAAAAATCAAATCTTGCCTCCCCGGCAACGACGCCAATTTGACGGACGAGTTTTCAGTCGTCCTAAACCCGGTCAAAATAATTCCTAACAAACCTAAACAAGTAGTAGAGGCAAGCAAGGGTCGAATCCCACAGGGAAGAAGTAATCTTCTATGTGTTTATAAGCATGCAAAGTAACAAGGGGGGTTTTGATTATCAAACACAGTAAAGTAAACAGCTTTGGTTGATTTGATGATATGATTAGGGAAAGTAGTTCCACTAGAATGAGATCCACAATACAGAGACGTAGGTCGATCACTGAAATCTATTAAATCCAAGTTCTTTAACTATTCTTATGGTTGTTCCCACCCTGATCTTAAGTACTACCAATTCTCACAGTTGTTAATAGACTTATCACAATATCAATGGAAGAAAATCTTACCACTAACAAAGCAATAGCAATACAGACAAGGATATAGGATACATGTGAATAGAAGAAAACCTTACTACTCAACATGCAAATGATTCTCACTCACAATCGTGTATGCCACTAGATATGCACTCGGATCCCCTATATGCAAACCCTAGCAATTTGATAAATATTACTCAACCTAGTTGGCCAGACTATGAAGAATAACGATAAATCAATAATCAATATAACCAAGAGAATTAAACCAACACATATAAGAATAAGAACAAGGAATAGAAATCTCACAACCGAATCAACTGTATTGCTTCAAACGTCTAGTAGAACAAAGGTGTTTAGCTCTCCATGGGTTGAAACCCTGGAGGTGGAATGAAAAACGAACTTCTAAAACTGAATCTTCTCGCAACTAGGTTAACTAGAGAGATATTTAACCTAATTCTAAAAGTGATAAAATTAATAAAAGGAAATAATAATAAAATAATAACCAAAAATAAACTATGAAAATCGGGGATAATTAATCTCGTCCAAACGAAATCAACAGCTCGGCTTCCCAAGCAGCATCATCGGCCCATCACACGCAGCTTCTCGGCACGGCCCACTCCAAGCAGCGACCCATCTCAGCACATGCATCACGCTGACATCATGCTCCGCTTCAGCTTTCTCTTTCCAGCTTCTTCACGCGGCATCAACCTTCAATTGGGCCCAGCCGTCACGTGGGCTTTTCTTCCAATTCCAAATTGGGCCACTCATCAGCAATCAGCACACGGCTTCTTTTAATTAATTTCCCTGTTTTGAATCACGTAATGGCCGCGAGGCGTCAGCCCCCACCGCGGGGTGGTGCTTCTTTTGGCGCGGCCAGCATCCTTCTCTGAGACCCACCGCCGGGTCGTGGTGGCTCTGGCGCGGGGCGGTGGCAATTCGCCCACTCCTTTCTTCAACTCTTCTTCTTCTTCTCTTCCGCTCTTCCATACTACCAAGTGTTGGTAGCTTCTTCAATTAGTCTTCAAGCGGATCCTCATCATCTTCATCCTTCATTAAGCTGTAAATTCCTAGATATCTTCAATTCTCTCAATATCTTCTGGATTACACACTTAACCTCAAATCTATTCATAAACTCCTCTAAGTAATGCTAATAATTACTAGTTAAGGTGTATGAAATGACACCTATCAAATTCCCCCATGCTTAGACCTTTACTCGTCCCGAGTAAGCTAATGATAAACCTACTCTCTCAATCAAACACCAAGGTCTCAAGAAGTACAAGAAAATATGACACCATCAATTAAAACATCTCAACAATCAGCTCCAGACAACCAAAACAAGTGATGCAAAGCACAACAACACAATACAACACAACACCATAGAGTGGAAATATTAATCCTAGCCTCCCATCTATCTTCTTATCCCTCCAGGGTGACCTACCCGAATCCTCCTTATAACTCCTCTTCTTATGACGCCTCGCCAAGAATAATGAGAAATCCTAAAATCACTCTTCTTCTTTTCGCTCATTTTGCCAAGGCGCCCTTTCGGGTTTTCACTAAGCCACTCATTTAATTTTCCAATAGATGTACTCACATAAGCTCACGTCACTCTTGACCACATATTACCCCAGCCTAATGCTGGTCCAAGCCACCTGCTTATTACCTAGGCCGCCCTTTCGGGTTTTCGACCTATCCCAGGATTTTTATGTATGCCTTTTTTCAATTTTTGGCTTTTTTTTAAAATTTTTTTTCTCCTCAGCGACATAGCAAGTATAAAACCCTCCCCCATGCTTAAACATTGCATTGTCCTCAATGTAATGAAAGACAAAAGAATAGAAGCACAGAAAAAAGCAAAAAATTGACTCACAAACGCCGCTAAGCTGCTTGGACACTGAAGGTGTCGCTGGCGGTCTTCTCAATAAATGCCCAGGTCTCTGGTGTTGGGCGGGTGTCTTCATCAATTCCAAAATCTTCTTCTACCGTGCAACCATAAGAAACCACTATTGTGAAGAGTGGTATATCTAGTATGGCGGGGTCGCACGGCCTTCTAGGAACACATGGTGGAGCCCAGATGTAATCATGGTATGGGCTCTAGTGTTCCTCCTCCTCAACTTTCAATTGTAGGGCCATCATCGTTGTCAAATCAAGTGTAGGGAAATATATCCTCCTTGACAACATGATGCGCACCGTCTCCATGGGGAACTCTAGACAGCTGGACTTCGGTAGAACTTTTTTTTTTTTTTTTGCCCCCCCGTTTAAGGTTTTTTCGGGGGGTTGACTTAGTGCAGGGAAGGAAGAGACTTACAATGGTGTGGAAACACCTTCTTCAATAGGCATGGGTCTCTTCCCTGCAGGTTAGTCAGAAACAAAAACCAAAACAAAAACAAAGCAAAAACAAGCAATACTAATGCAAGAAATAAAGAAAGAAAAACAAAGAAAGTAAAACATACCTCGGGTTGCCTCCCGGACATCGCCTTAGTTATTGTCATGGCTTGACATACTACTCCATCCTCCTCAACTTGGTTTGCTCACAACCACCAAACTCCTGGGGCCTGGATCAGGGGGATGCCTCTTTGTATACTCCCGATTGAACGTGACCCCCATTCTCCTGCACTTCTTTGTGGGTGGACCGTTGTGTATACCCATGAACGCACTTGCCATCTTCAGAAATGGCCTACCCAACATCTCAGGGCATGCATGCCTATCTTGCCCCGTATCCAGTATGTAACAATTCGCCACTTGCATCAAGTTCTCTTTCTTGTGCTTCCCCTTCGGTTTCTTCTTGATCATGCCCAGCACCTTTAACATTTCCTTGCTGCGAGGGGTGCTGTCAGCCAGTGTGACCAAGGGAACATTTTTTATGCAGTCATTGAAGGCCTCATAGATATCCTCGTTGTTCTTTAGCCTTTGAGTAACTCGGGAAGCCTCAAGGAGGGGTGCGACGGGTTACAGCGCGACGAGCGGGAAGGGGTTGAGACGCACAAACTCATCATAGGCAGCCTCCAAAGGATCGGGGACTGCCGGGGCATCTTCGAGGGGAACGGGCGTCTCTGGAGTATTTTCGCGATCACGGCACTTCTCCTCATCGTCGCTGAACTCCTCTAGGCTCAAAAAGTACTCCTCCTCAGTCAGCACCTTGCGAAAATAGGTATCTACCCAAAACTCATCAACAGAGCTAGGATTTTGGATGCAGGGTCGCGGTGGACTCACCGCGGGGCGGTGGCTGTGAGGGAAGATTACTGAGGCTCACCGCCGGGTCGCGGTCAGTGTTGCCGCAGGGCGGTGAAATAACTGGGGCTTCACGCCGGGTCGCGGTGAGAGGTGACGCGGGGCGGTCGACGATTTTCTCCATCTCATATTCGTCCTCCTCTTCAGCACTAGGAGGAACGGCCAATTGCTTTCCACTCCGGAGGATTACAGCACTAACGTTTTCCCTCGGGCTTACTACCGTTTGAGATGGTGGATTCCCCGAAATCCTTGCATCGATCCGTATAATTGATTCCACCATCTGGTCCACCTGCCTTACTATATTCTTGATGCTTGACTCCGTAGTTTGAGTATGAGTGACGAAGTGCTGAGTCAAGGTCCTGAGCATCTCTTCAGTTGACAAATTTGGATTGGACACTGGTGGGCTATGCTCGTATGCCGGATTGTACTGTTGTGGAGCACCCTGCTGGTAGAAAGATTATGGCTCTGGGTAGAACTCCTGGTAGTCATAACCATATCGATGGTATTGCTGGTACCCATAACTCGAATTGGGGTGATCTCTCCACCCTGGAGTGTATGAGTAGGAGTATGGGTCATATCGCGGCTCTCCCCAAAAATCCATATCTGTAACAAAAATCAAAAAGGGAAAACAAAAGTCAGTAGCACGGGTGTGGACCGTAAGATAGGTCCACACCAAAGTAACACGCACACAAAGAAACACACAGAAAAATCAAATCTTGCCTCCCCGGCAACGGCGCCAATTTGACGGACGGGTTTTCAGTCGTCCTAAACCCGATCAAAATAATTCCTAACAAACCTAAACAAGTAGTAGAGGCAAGCAAGGGTCGAATCCCACAGGGAGGAAGTAATCTTCTATGTGTTTATAAGCATGCAAAGTAACAAGGGGGGTTTTGATTATCAAACACAGTAAAGTAAACAACTTTGGTTGATTTGATGATATGATTGGGGAAAGTAGTTCCACTAGAACGAGATCCACAATACAGAGACGTAGGTCGATCACTGAAATCTATTAAATCCAAGTTCTTTAACTATTCTTATGGTTGTTCCCACCCTGATCTTAAGTACTACCAATTCTCACAGTTGTTGATAGACTTATCACAATATCAATGGAAGAAAACCTTACCACTAACAAAGCAATAGCAATACACACAAGGATATAGGATACATGCGAATAGAAGAAAACCTTACTACTCAACATGCAAATGATTCTCACTCACGATTGCGCGCTCGGATCCCCTATACGCAACAATCGTGTATGCCACTAGATATGCACTCGGATCCCCTATATGCAAACCCTAGCAATTTGATAAATATTACTCAACCTAGTTGGCCAGACTATGAAGAATAACGATAAATCAATAATCAATATAACCAAGAGAATTAAACCAACACATATAAGAATAAGAACAAGGAATAGAAATCTCACAACCGAATCAACTGTATTGCTTCAAACGTCTAGTAGAACAAAGGTGTTTAGCTCTCCATGGGTTGAAACCCTGGAGGTGGAATGAAAAACGAACTTCTAAAACTGAATCTTCTCGCAACTAGGTTAACTAGAGAGATATTTAACCTAATTCTAAAAGTGATAAAATTAATAAAAGGAAATAATAATAAAATAATAACCAAAAATAAACTATGAAAATCGGGGATAATTAATCTCGTCCAAACGAAATCAACAGCTCGGCTTCCCAAGCAGCATCATCGGCCCATCACACGCAGCTTCTCGACACGGCCCACTCCAAGCAGCGACCCATCTCAGCACATGCATCACGCTGACATCATGCTCCGCTTCAGCTTTCTCTTTCCAGCTTCTTCACGCGACATCAACCTTCAATTGGGCCCAGCCGTCACGTGGGCTTTTCTTCCAATTCCAAATTGGGCCACTCATCAGCAATCAACACGCGGCTTCTTTTAATTAATTTCACTGTTTTGAATCACGTAATGGTCGCGAGGCGTCAGCCCCCACCGCGAGGCGGTGCTTCTTTTGGTGCGGCCAGCATCCTTCTCTGAGACCCACCGCCGGGTCGCGGTGCCTCTGGCGCGGGGCGGTGGCAATTCGCCCACTCCTTTCTTCAACTCTTCTTCTTCTCTTCCGCTCTTCCATACTACCAAGTGTTGGTAGCTTCTTCAATTAGTCTTCAAGCGGATCCTCATCATCTTCATCCTTCATTAAGCTGTAAATCCCTGGATATCTTCAATTCTCTCCATATCTTCTGGATTACACACTTAACCTCAAATCTAGTCATAAACTCCTCTAAGTAATGCTAATAATTGCTAGTTAAGGTGTATGAAATGACACCTATCAGTTAGTCATCACCAAAAATGGGGAAATTGTTGGAACCTTGACAGTTCCCTCTGGTTTTGATGATGATAAACACCATTGGGTTTTATGGTTTTGTGTTGTTCCTATGAATTTCAGGTTTCGTGAAGAGATAAAGGAACAATGTAAAAACAGTGAAGAAGAGAAAACAGAGGAGCAAATGGAAAGCTGTGGAAACAAGGAACAGTCCCCGCGCAAACAATTGGGAAATCTGGAAAGCGCGTATACAAGGAAAGTTATATTTATGGAAACGCCGCCGCGTCTAAGGAACAATGAGAGAACACAGAGATACGCCAGCTGTTCCCAGACAGACTCAATTATACAAGGAAACAAGATTTCGTATTTTACTTGGAAAAGAAGGAGAAGATATTGAGTCTTAGGAAAGTTTATACATGGAAACTATGTGTTTACCATCTTTAGAGTTTATTTGGAAACATATTTTGTCATAGTTACCATATGTGCTTATAGTTAGATATTTGGTAATATGATCTTTGTTAGAACCTATATATAGATGAGAATTGTCTTGGAGAAAGACATCTCAGCTATTGTCATCCAGAGCTCTTGAGAACTGAGATCGGAAAGCTAAAGCAAAGTACGGGTAGTTATTGCTTTGGTTTTCGTTTAGTTCTTGTGTTGTTTAGAGGTGATTGCACTCAAAGTCTTTAGCCTAGGGTATAGGTGGAGATAAGACTTGTGAGATTGTACAACTCTAATAATACAAGTATTTGTTTGGGAACTTTGTTGTTACTTTGAATCTTTACTTATTTTCGCTGCCCAGGGAACAATCACATAGTTCCCTGATTAATTACACTAACGATTCAACATATAGATAACATAAAAAAGTATAAATCCAATCACAAAACCTTCACTCGAACAAATACAAATAGTTTAATCATAATGAAAGAAAATAGTTTTACAAACACTCATAAACTAGTACAAAATGTCCAAATCACAAGAAAATGAAATAAATTGCAAACACAAATCAACAAGAGCTAGATCTCCAATTGTTAAATGATGTATGAGCTATGAAATTTCTGAATTTATTCCAAGCATTCGATGTAGAAACTTGAGTGATGTAATCAATTGGTGCATTCTCCTCATCCTCGAGCTCGTCCTCTTCTTCCTCTTCCTCGATATCAAGGTCCACCTCAGTATCACTTGTCATGTACTCACGTATAAGGTTGTGCAACAATGCACACACACTAACTATCTGACCTTGAGTTTGAATTGGGAAGAATGAAGGACTCCGAAGAATAGCCCATGTCCCTTTTAAAAGACCAAAACACCACTCTATGACATTCCTAGTTTTGGCATGTTTCATGTTGAAGTACTCCTCGGGATTTTCTGGTTGTTTATCCCCCCCCCCCCATTCTTTTACATGATAAGAATGACCTCTATACGGAGCTAAGAACCCCTCACAATTCAGGTATCCAGCATCGACCAAGTAATAACATCCTTGACATAGAATTTTTTTTTAAATCTTAATGTTAAAGTCATTTAGCTAAACTAAAGCATTTTTGTAATATTACCTTTTGGGACCTTAAAACCATTTGGTCTAGAAATAGCATCAAGAAGAACACGACCATCATGTGCAGATCCTTTCCAACCAAGCAATATGTATATGAACTCCATATTAGGTGTACAAATACCTAATACATTCATAGCAAGGACACCTTTTTTGGTTCAGTATCTTGATCCATTGATATTTGACACATGAACACTAATGAAAGTTCCATCTAAAGCTCCTAGGCATGTCTACAAAACAAGGAAGAATAAGTCATTCTTGACAAAAAAAGCTACATTGTTTAAGTTTAATAGCAATTCAAGTAAAACGTTTATGGTACCTTGAAATATTTCCATCTTCTATCTTCATAATCTTCGGGTATATGTGTAGGCTTTTTGAGCAAGTGATGATGCAACTTTAAAACCGCCGAATACATATATTGAATTGTCGACTTACACTCTCTCCACTTCTTTAAAAATAATTTGCTATATACCTATTTTTTTGTGATGAGCCAACGTAAATAGAAACATTGCAACCATTTCCTCCACCTCCATGTTTTTTGTTCTTTGTAATTCTCCAATATTTTGGACGATCTCACAAAACACTTCAAAAATATGTCCATTAATTAACACGAAGTTCATTCTTACATATAACATCACTGTCTCCAATTAATCTACTTAAATTAGCCAATCTATGACGTGTCTTATCCCTAACTTGCATTGGACCTCTTTAATTTGATAAACTTGTTCACGAATTATCGTTGTAACCATGACAATCAACTTCATGACAAGTATAATTATTAGTTGCATGAGTTCTTGTTTTTCCTTCTTTTTGCTTATTGAATCAAGCTCACATGGATCCATTTCTAAAGAAAAAAATCATTACTCAACACAAATAACAAAATTATAAAAAAAGTAATCTATATAAAAATTACCTACATTTATCACACACAAATTAAACATATTTAAAGACAAGACAAACTAAAATGGAAACTGTTAGGAAGTGAACCTTTGGGAACTGGAACTCCAGTTCCCTACATAGTTCCCTTCCTCAGTTTTCCTAGTTTTGATAATGACAAACACCTTTGCTATTAATATTTCCATTAGTGTGACAAACAGGAAACTCTGGATTCGGAAAGCACAAGACAGAGACACTGATGCCAGACTTGGGAACTGGCGGAAGGAACTGAAGCTTGCTGACGCTGGAATCACTTGGCTTAATCTGTGAAGAGCGGAGGCGAGCTATTTTAGGGTAGATCTTAGTTAGAGAGAGAACTATAAGATCTTATCCTATTTCCATAAGTTTTAGGAGCTTAAAAGTTTATCTTTATGGAAACAAAACATGTAAAATTCGGTAAAGATTATATTTAGTAACAAATGTTATCTTTAACGATTACTTTTGATTATTTTATTTGTTTGATTCAATTACTGGAGATTTGCTTCCTCTAGTAATTAAATCATATAAATAAAGTAATTGAAACTCTCTCATTCTTAACGCATTCACGAAGAAGAAGAATTCTGAGTGTTGTGAAGAAGTTGTGCCGAGTTCTTTGAAGAAGAACTAAGTAAGTTGCTTGCTTGTTGTTGCTTGGTTAGGTCGAACTAGATAGAGAGTCCTTAGTGTGTCTAAGACTTAAATCTATGTGTTCTATTCTAGTTGATTGTAACCGAAGTATTAATACAAGAAGTAGACTTTGAAATCCTCTTGTAAGAGAGGTAGTGGGTTTTATCCTGGATAACTAGTTGGTTATCAAAGGTTCCCACTCTAAGGAACTTGTCTTGAATCTTGTATTGTTTACTTATTCCGCTGCTTAGGGAACTGGACTCTCAGTTCCCTCGATAACTAATAAGTACGATCCTACAATTGGTATCAGAGCAGATGCTCTAGATTTGTGTTAGTTTACACATTTCAAGATGTCTAGTTCAAGCGAATTCAGCCTGAGAATCTCCATCAACAAACCCCACATTCGTAAGAAGGGAGAAGAAGAATGGTGGGAGAAGTGCATGACCAACTACATCCAAACCATGGACTATCAGTGCTGGTGCGTGATAGAGAATGGTGATGGAGTCATTCCTAAGGACTTAACTGAAGACCAATGAAAGCCTGAGTACTACACCATCAAAGAAAAAAATGCTAAAGCTCGTCAACTTATTCTCAATGGGTTGACAAGAGAAGATATGGACAAGGTGATAGGAATCTCAACTGCTAAAGGGATCTGGACTGCTCTGAAGGAGATGCATGAAGGAAGTGAGGAACTGAAGCAAAGCAGGAAGTTCGCTCTAGAAGGAGAATACCACACTTTTGAGATGCTTGAAACTGAGAACATATCTCAATATCACTCACGTTTCACAAGGCTTGTCACAAAACTCACCAACGCCGAAGTGGAACTTGATGAATGGTCTAAAGCCCTTGTCATCATCAACGGACTCAACTCTAAATTCAGCCTCATCAAAAGAGTTCTGAAGACTAATCCTGGCATTCAAGGACTTCCTTTAACACAAATCATAGGAAAACTTGAAGTTGATGAAAGGGAGGCACTCAAAGCAAATTCTGCCAAGAAGATGGAGAAGGGAATTGCCTTAAAAATCTCAAAGGCATTTTCTAGGCTTGAAATGGAGGAAGAAAACTCCGACCTTGAAGATGAAGAGGATGAGATGACCGCCTTGGTTACCAAGCATATCAGAAAGCATTTCATCAAAGGAAAGTTCAAGAAAAACTTCCAGAAAAAGGATCTCTCTGAATATCAATGCTATCAATGCAAGGAAAGAGGACATCTGGCAAGGAACTTTCCTAAGAACACTAACGACGATGACCAGTCTCAGCATAAGAAGGCTCTCTTTGCTACCTTCGGAGATGACTTAGAAGACTCCGAAAAGGAACTGGAAACAAATGGAACTACTAAAGGCAGATGCCTAATGGCCAAGGAAGATTCAACCGAATCAGACGACTCTGAGGTATCTTCTTCTGACTTTACCAAGTCTCTTCTTGAATATGATAAAAAACAACTAGGTAATACTCGAACTAAGCATATTGATATTAGGCATCATTTCTTGCCTGATCATGTTGAAAAAGGGAACATTCTGCTAGACCATTGTAGGACGGAAGATCAAATTGTCGATATATTCACTAAAGCACTCAATCGAGAACCTTATGAATCCTTTAGGTTACTCCTAGGAATGATTTCCCTAAACTAGTAGTTCCGTTGCCGTTACTAGTTCCCTTGCTTTGACTAGACTTGATCTCTTTTATGGTCTCATTGACAATATTGATGATATTTGCTCTTGTGCTGGCCTCGCATGTCCTGTAATATTGATTCTAAAGCATGGTCTTAATTATGGAATGATCACATATTCTTTCATAATATATCTTGTGCATGTCTATATCTCTTTGTTAGCCTTAAAATAGTCAATTTGATCACATCTATCCTACATTACAAGCCGAAATGATGATTGACTATAAGCCGTCGCCTGATTACATTGCATAATTCCTTATGATCCTTTGTTTAGTCCACATTGAGAATTATCTGTGTAATGTCAAATTTCCTTCCTAATTTTATTTCTATGGGTATGTACTTTTCTTGAGTGTTTGCTTGGTTCCCTACATCAAATGTGTCCATATCTCCCTAGTTATGTGTCATTCTCTAAGGAAAGGAACTGGGCAAGCCGCTTCAACGGCCAGAATTTGAATTTTGCTCTCTGACAGCGTACGCTTCCCGAGATCAGTAATTGCACTTATAGCCGTTTTTTTCTCAGAGATTTCAGCCGATTTGAAGCCCGGTTTTGATTTAATTGCTCTGAGAAAATCATGATGAAGCTATTTATGGGTTCCCTTCTGGTTTAGAATATCTTGTGGCCGTTTGAGAAGTATTCGGTTCCCTTATTTGAATAGATTTGGCAACGGCTCAATTTGGATAGATTTTTGCTTGGAGATTATATAAGGCAACCAGGGAAAACCTAGAGCGGCACCGATTTCTCAATCCTCTATGCTCTTCTTAAAGATATTTGCCTCTCTCTCTCCAACCAAACCTCCCCAGCCATGGAACCAAAAATTCCCCAGATCACTGAAGAAAAGATGGCCTACATTGAGGCCCTCAGAAAACAGAAAGCTACACCCTTCTCATCTCAGGTGGCTACCCCACAAAAGGCACTATCTCCTGTGCCCCCACCTACGACGGACCCAGTTCAGACGGCGTTGTCCCCAGCAAAAGATCCAAGCAAGTCGGTCTCGTCGGAGCACACCATGTCCAAGCCGTCCTCCCCAACACCGACAAAGGAGGACTCCCATCACTCCTCCCTCCCTCAGCAGGGTGATCCTATTGATGTGGAGCTGCTTCCGACGCCGACCCCCTCTCTCCGACTCCCCGGTGATTCACAATCAGTTGCAGGCCGCGTCAAGCGCCGCGCTGCAAAAGGCAGTGCTGGCATCTCCTCGCTCAATCTTGAGGAGACAACTCCGATAAAAAGGGTGAAGCTTTCCTCCACCGCCAAAGGCAAGAAAACACTGGCCTCGTCTCTGACTCCCTCCTCTCAGGTTCCCTCCCAGGTGGATGTTGCTCTTGCCTACCGTAACATTCTGGAGCCCCTCATCGTCGGCGAGAAATTATGGGCCTCCTCTGACGATGAGAGCATCATCGCCGCCCACGCTAAGCTCCAACTCTAGGGCTGGGACACTCCGGTTCATGAGCCCTTTGATGTGAATGAGGATCAAGTTCGCCTCTTCTACCAGAACCTGCAGTTCGTCGCTACCAAAGACGACAGGCCTGTCCATGACGCCCTTCTCACCTGGGGAGGTAATCTCATACCCATCTCTGCTGCAGTGATTGGTTATGTGCTTGGCCTGGAATCTGGAAAGGGCTTTGGGGTGCTTGTGAAAAGGAACTGGCCAGCCAAGCGCAAGGCTGCTATCCTCCGAACAATGTTTGATGGGAACGTCCCCTCCAAAGGTGCCCTCCTTACCAAATACCTGAGCCTTGACAAGAAAATCCTTCATACCTTTCTCATCAAAAACATCATCCCCCGCCAAGAAAAGCGCGACACCATTGATGTCTCCGATGCCGTACTTATGGAGAAACTTATCTTGGGAGAACCCATTGATCTCCCTCGAATTACCTTGGCCCACATGCAATTCTGCAAGTCCCACTCCATCCATGCTCTCCCCTACCCTCACATCATCAAGAATTTGCTTAGCCGCCTTGGTCTCTATCCCACTGAAATCCCAGAGACCCACTTCTCACGCCTCCTCACAATGACCACTGTGAAGCGCCTTGCGCAAAAGGCGCATGTTGATGAAGTGTCTGAAGCTGAGGAAGACCAAGAGGAGATGTTGCCTAGCCAGTCTGATCCTTGTCTGGTTCCTGACACTCATGTGCTCCTCACCAGTCTAGGGCATATTGAAACTACTTTGATTAACGGCTTCGACAAGGTGGCCTCCGCTGTGGAAAAGGGTAGCAACTTCACCAATGAGATGGTGGTGGAGTTATGGAAGGCTACTGCTGCTCTCATCAAGGAAATTGAGAAGTTAGTCGATGAGAAGATCATGGAAGACAGGGCCAAAGGCCAGAAGCAGTGAGGGACCATGTTCAGTTCCCTTCTCAGATGACACGGAACTTGTAGTTCCCTTAGGATTTCCCTTTCATATCATGATCCTTTTTGTGTGTCTCTGAGTGTTTTAATTTTTATCAATCTGATGTTTATGTAGTTCATGTCCTATGTATATTTAATGAACTTGTTTGTGTTCCTTGCGCTGCTTATGATCTGCTTTCAATCTTTATTACGGTGCCATTTCTCTAGAGTTCAGCATTAGTTTATTTATCTCTCTAAGTTCTCTTTGTTATTCATCTAACTGACTTTTTTCGATGATGTCCAAAGGGGGAATGAACGTGGCAATCCGAAACTAATAGGCTGAAAGGAACTATGACCTAGTTGTTACATTAAGGGGGAACTAAGGAACTAGATCTGGTGTTAAAGGGGAAATATGCAATTCACTAATGATTGTCCTACATCTAGCACTGTCTTGCTTTTCCTCATATGTTTTTCATGCCTATTACGATATGCCAGTTTTACATGTTTGTCATCATCAAAAAGGGGGAAATTGTTAGGAAGTGAACCTTTGGGAACTGGAACTCCAGTTCCCTACATAGTTCCCTTCCTCAGTTTTCCTAGTTTTGATAATGACAAACACCTTTGCTATTAATATTTCCATTAGTGTGACAAACAGGAAACTCTGGATTCGGAAAGCACAAGACAGAGACACTGACGCCAGACTTGGGAACTGGCGGAAGGAACTGAAGCTTGCTGACGCTGGAATCACTTGGCTTAATCTGTGAAGAGCGGCGGCAAGCTGTTTTAGGGTAGATCTTAGTTAGAGAGAGAACTATGAGATCTTATCTTGTTTCCATAAGTTTTAGGAGCTTAAAAGTTTATCTTTATGGAAACAAAACATGTAAAAATCGGTAAAGATTATATTTGGCAACAAATGTTATCTTTAACGATTACTTTTGATTATTTTATTTGTTTGATTCGGTTACTGGAGATTTGCTTCCTCTAGTAATTAAATCATATAAATAAAGTAATTGAAACTCTCTCATTCTTAACGCATTCACGAAGAAGAAGAATTCTGAGTGCTGTGAAGAAGTTGTGCCGAGTTCTTTGAAGAAGAACTAAGTAAGTTGCTTGCTTGTTGTTGCTTGGTTAGGTCAAAGTAGATAGAGAGTCCTTAGTGTGTCTAAGACTTAAATCTGTGTGTTCTATTCTAGTTGATTGTAACCGAAGTATTAATACAAGAAGTAGACTTTGAAATCCTCTTGCAAGAGAGGTAGTGGGTTTTATCCTGGATAACTAGTTTGTTATCAAAGGTTCTCACTCTAAGGAACTTGTCTTGAATCTGCTATTGTTTACTTATTCCGCTGCTTAGGGAACTGGACTCTCAATTCCCTCGATAACTAACAAGTACGATCCTACAGAAACAAGCTACACCAACACCATACGAAGCAACAGATTAAGCTGACTATAAAAGTCAACCAATAAACAATTTTGTATACGAATAGACCTATACGAAGTCAACCAAATTAAGTTAAACATATACAAAGCAAGCTGATTATAAAATGAAAACAAGCTGACTATATCAATTTTGCATCTACAAATAAACAACCAGTACCAGATTTGTCTAAAAGAAACAACCAACATCATACCTAAACCTATATGAAGCAACATATTTGTATAACAAAATTTGGATTTATAAACAAGCAGCACCGCACAAACAAACAAAATTTGGATTGATAAACAAGCAGCATATTTTCTATACTCAGCTTGTTTCAACATCGTACTTAAACCTCATTGTTGATCTCACGTGTACGAAACAAGCAGCAAATTTACACCAAAAATTAACAAGTAAACCTTAGATCTAAAAAGTAAGGAATTTTTACCTTGAAGAAAAAGCTAAAGTTGATATTGAAATAGAGAGAAATGAACTGGACGAGAACGTGTTGAAGATCCGTCCAATTTCCCCCGAGTGAGCGTGAAGAGCTTGGAGATGCAACTATGGCATTGTGGAGGAGAAGGAAGAAAAGGGGAGGTAGAAAGAGCTTTTTTTAGAAGCAGATGGAAAGAGGAGACGAGATATGAGTTATATACCCTAGCAAAATTTGGTATATGTGAAGGCAAGGCTAGAAATTACCCGTGGGTGATCGACCCATCCGAATACCCGACCCGAATATATGGATGATCACCGAAGTAAATCAGGTGACGAATGGTTGGTGGGTCGAGTGAAACGAATGATGGGTGGGTGATGTGTGATGTAAATCTCACTCATTACCCGTTCCATCACCCGCACTTCACTCACCCATCCGTTCACCCGTCGACCATTGTAGTAATAATTCTATTTTATTAAAATGTATGACTTCAATTATAGTTTTTTTTTAAAAAGTTCAATATTTTAAGAATATTTTCTATTAACAACCCTAAACCCTATATTTAGAACAACTATTTTTATATATTGAAGAAAAATTATTATTTTTGCACTTAATCATGTATTTTATTACATTTAAATAATTATAAATATTAATAAAAATGTTATGGGAATAACCCGACCCACCCGTTGGATGATGGATGGACAAATGTGAGTGAAAAGTTTCGCGGGTGACGGGCGGGTCGGGTAAAGGATTTAACTTCACGGGTCGGGTGATAAAATGGCTCCACCCATCCATCACCCACCCCTACTTGAAGCCTTAGAAGCGCTAACACATGCTAACTTAGGGATTTCCCAAGAGGTCACCCATCTTGGTACTACTCTCACCTTAGCACGCTAAGGTCAGAGTTCTTTGTCCTCACTTGAACCCTGAAAAGGAAGAGCTCTTGTTGACATGAGTAGTACTCTAATCCTTATATAGATTACAAATCCGGGGTATTACAATCACCCTCACTTAAACCCTTGTCCACATCGTCAAGGCCTAAATATCGCCCTCTGGGTCGAGCGACCGTCAACTGGACCAAGCCCACTCGTAACCTAGAGTCAGCTCTAATACCATTTGTAAGGCAGGAAGCCTTAGAGCGCCAACCCATGCCAACCTGGGGACTTCCCAGGAGGTCACCCATTCTGGTACTACTCCTCCTAGCATGCTTAACTTCAGAGTTCTTTGTCCTCACTTGAACCTTGAAAAAGAAGAGCTCTTGTTGACATGAGTAGCACTCTAATCCTTATAAAGGATTACAAATCCGAGGTGTTATAGTATATGAGAGATGTTGAAAATTAAGATATCAGGATATCAAAGTGTTGGGAAAAATAGCCTTTTCCCTCTTCGTGTGATTAAGATGGGCAAGACGCGGATACAAACGCACTACTAGTTTTATATAGAAGGAAAGAGACAAATACAAGACTAAGTAATTTATTTGTGTGGGATACTCACCCGAACTTTAACTTACACTCTTCACCCACCCGAGGACTCGAACTCACGCTCCCTTGAGCTTAATAGCTCGATCACTACAAACCTCACTCACTCACCCACACTTGATTGTTTCTTGTTTGCTTGATTTGCTCCAATTTGCCAACTCCTTCCCCTATTTATAGGAGTGGTGGGTTGGTTCAAATGGATAAGCATGCACTAGTTACAAAGTAGATATTTTCTATGCTAATCCTTATCCATTTGCCTAGTTAATCTAGCCATTTGTCTTCATAATTCTAGACACTTCTTCTTCTTGATCTTTCCTTAACTTGGACATGGGCTTTGATCTTTGTCTTGGGCCAAATCTACTTCCTAATATAAGGAGGGAGCCCAATAATCTCCCCCTTCCCGACTTATTTGAGGAAGTATCATGATGTCGTTACCTCGATCACGATCTTCAACCTTCTCGGTTGTTATCACCTCGATCACCGTGTGCGACCAGCTCTACATGCATCCCTCTCTGGATGCGATATCCTCTGCCTTAGTAATGCTTAAGGCGATACACCGTTGCAATTTCAATTTCCAAGAGTGAGCTCTCCCTGCAAAGGCATACATTGACGTTGCAATTTCGCCCCGGTTGTAGTATTATAGTTATTTACGCCTTCAGTTACTGTTTACCAAGATCGAACTTTTTACTGTTACTAGACCGTGCGTGTTTGGTTTTAGTCGTAAGTCCGTTGGTAAGCCCGCTTGACGAGGTAGTCCCAGGGTGTTCCAGGCCGATGGTCCCACGCCATTTAGTAACAATAAAACATACGATTAAGATAAATAGTTCCTAAAACGTAACTAATTATGGCTCTACAATTTAGGCGTATGCTGCATAGAGGTTCTAGTTCATCTAGCACCCCAGTCGTCCATAGTAATGAAAATCTGTATGAAAAAAATAATAATGATTGGAACATACCACAACAGTCTATACAATCTATTTACAGAATAGGATGGACAGACTTTAAAACAGCTTTTAGTGTTAAAAGTCATGAAGAAACACTCAGTTTAGACAAAGAACAACTGACTCTTCAATTATTATCCTCCATAGCTATTGATGAATATCTAAAAAAGAACTATAGATATATCCACATAGGCCTAATTCAAGTTGCTCTTAAGCCTTTAGCCAGATTAGGCATAGACACCCCAGTCTTTATTGCCCTTAGAGACGACAGACTCCTTTCTTACAAAGACTCTTTAATTGTTGTTATTCAAACCAATGTCTGTAATGGCCCAATCTTCTTCAACTGTTCTCCAAATTTTACAGTTGATATGACAGACCCTAGAATCAGTAGTACTCTTACTCTTGATATTAAGCTCCTTAAAAAGGGGGTTCAAAAACCTTTCTAAAAACTTTGTCATTATCTACCGACTCCACTACAGAGTCCTAAGTTCCTGCACATATCCTAAGTGTATAGTTCCTCTTGTCCCTAGAGGAGAGACTATCCTCCTACAACTAGAAGCCGAAAGATCTACAACCTTCACTCCCAAACTGATAAAATGGGAAGACATCACTATACCAGAAGCTCTGGAACTAAGACATGATTGTCCTCCGGAAGATCTCGAAAAAACAGAAATTTCCCAGATAGAAGAAAGTGGTGATGGTAGGGTCCTTATAAGATTCAACTCCACTAAATCTTTTAGACCTATACCCAGAAATCCCCATCCTTTCCCTGCAAGAAACTCTTTCTCTGAGTCCCTCTATACTGCTAGAGACCATTCTATAAAAGACCATTCAGTTAAGGTTGAATTTAGTAGTCCCATTCCTAACCCTATTACTGAACAAAAGTCAGATGAATCTTTTCCCTCTTCACCTACTCAGAGTGATATGGGAAGATACTCCTCCATAAATGTTATCACTAAAATGGACTTTACAATAGACAAAGATTATCTAAGAAAAGACTTTGATTCCATTGAAAACAGAATCAAGAAAGTTTGGTTTTTGAAAATAGAAAAAATAGTCAGAGATAAAATAAGAGAATTATGGTATTCTGATATGGAAAAATATAGGATCAATATCTTGTTCTTCATATGGTTTCCTAATTACCTTAAGATTCAGGGAATAGAAAACCCTTTAGAACAGAAATCCATAGATGTCCAAACAAGGTTAACAAAAACCTGGAATCTTTTACCCTCAAGATCTACACAAAGTGTCCATCCTCCTCTACAAGGAATAAAAATTATTACAAAAGATGGGGAGGTTCCTGCTGAACCCTTTAAAAATCCTAGAATTGGTACTTCAGATAACAGTCCCTCTACCCTAGAAGATGTTAAGAAAATACATCAACAACACAACTATTCTAACCAAATCCTCCACACAATAGCTGAACAAGTTGAATTAATACATGATAAAATCAGTACGGAAACTATCAAATTCCCTAAAGACGTCTCTAGACCTCATTTTCAAATTCAAGGGATAAAAAAGGAGATCATTAGTAACACTTCTCTTAATCCTTCTCTTAGTCTCATAGAATTAATCGATCAAAAATTAAAAAATGTTACGATTAATTGTATCGAGGACTGTAACAATTGTTCCAACACTGACTCAAGCAGTTCCTCAGACAACTCTGAAAGAGAAGATTGCCCATCTGGTGATAAGGCAATTGAAACCTTACAAACCTGCTTTGAGGAAAACCCCATTACCATTAACAGGATAAGAAACAACCATGATAGGCCTCAAGCACACAGAAAAATATTTAGGAATACAGACACTAGAAACTTCTATCCTAGACCTACTCCTCCTGACCTTCAATATGAAGAAAGATCTAAGTTTAGATCCACAGATTATAATGGACAATCTATCTATGAATGGAATATAGATGAAAAATCCGAACATGAAATACTTAATACCTTACAAGAAATGGGTATGGCTAATGTAGCCTATACAGTTGGTAGAAAAGACCCCAAAACTTGTTTTTCACTTTTAACTACTGGATTTACAGGCCAGCTTAGAAACTGGTGGGATAATGCTTTATCCTCCTTTCAAAGAGAAGAGATCCTAGATTTTACCAATGATAATGGTGAACCAGAACCTGTCCACCAACTTATATACACCATAAGTATGCACTTCATAGGCAACCCTAGAGAGGAAATCCAAGCCAATAGAGAGATCCTTTCTAATCTAAGATGTAAGACCCTTAGTGACTATAGGTGGTATAAAGATGTTTTCCTATCCTACGTCTACAAAAGAAATGACTGCAATAAGGGATATTGGAAACAAAGATTTGTTATTGGTCTTCCCAACTTATTTGCTGATAGGATAATCCAGAAAATAAAAGATGAAATTCAAACAGAAGAAATTCCTTGGAAAGACATGACCTATGGCCAATTAACGGCTTTTGTCAAAAAAGAAGGGTTAGCCCTTTGCTCCGAATTAAAAATCCAGGCCAAATATGGTAGAGAAAAAGGATCTAGAAGAAAAGAACTAGGTAACTTCTGTGAGGCTTTTGGCCTTGCCAAAATAGAACCCCCTTCTTATAAATATAAAAAGGGTCATAAAAATAAACACAGAAAGTTTGATAACAATTATGAAAGGCCTAGTTACCCACCCAGAAGGAAATTCCAACCAAGATAGACTAATAAAAAGATTATCTGTTTTAAATGCGGAAAACCAGGCCATATGGCAGACAATTGCAGTCTCAAACAAAAGATCAATGAAATCTGTCAAGATGATAGTACCCTAAAAGATAGACTCACTAAAATCCTTTTGGAGGATTCTGAGAATGAATTTTATGTCCCTGATACTTCAGAAACTGAGGATTCAGGAACAACCCAATTCTGCAATGTTATCACCAAAAGTGATGAAAGAGAGGCCCTTTTAGAGCTTATCGATACCCTTGAAGATCCTCAAATAAAACGAGAATATTTCATGAAGCTAAAAGAACTAATATTTAAAGAACAACAACCCCAACTTGAAGAACCTTTTAGCATATCCAAAATTATTAATGAAAAATCACCTACTAAGATATTTTCCTCCATTACCTTGAAAGACCTACAAGCTGAAGTCAATAAAATCAAAAAAGACATAGGATCCCTTAACCAACAGTTATTACTAAATGAGCCCAAAGATCTTGAACTTGAAGCTAGAATAGCTCACCTAGAATTTTCTAAAAAACCTTACTCCAGCCCCCGTTCTCAACAAAATGAAGAAGAACATCCCGTCATTGAAGATTCTTTTATTGCGGCCATAAACAAGATCAACTTTCAAAAATGGTATGTTCATATTACCATAAAAATAGAAGACTTCACTCTTTCTACAGTTGCTCTCATTGACAGTGGAGCAGATCTAAACTGTATCTGTGAAGGAATAATCCCTTCAAAGTATTACCACAAGAGTCACGAAAAAATTCTTGATGCTAGTGGTAGTCGTATGAACCTTAGTTACAAGATCCCTAAAGCCTCTATTTGTAATGAGAAACATTGTTTCGACAACTCCTTCATATTGATAAAAGGCTTAAATCAGCAAATAATCCTAGGAATACCCTTCCTGACACAAATCTGTCCGTTCACTGTTGATAGGTTTGGCCTACATACAACAGTAATGGAAAAAAGGATTAGTTTTAAGTTCATTGCTGCGGTTGAACATAATGATATATCTACCCTACAGTCTGCATCTGTTAGCAGAACCTAAAACATTATAACAAAAGAACTTGTAACATTAAACTCTTTCAAATCCCTACAGAGTCACAGACATACAGTGATTTCTAACTTGTTTTAGTTTTCAGGTTTTAAAAATGAGATCTCCCTCCCGCAAAGGAAAGGAAAAGGTTTTACCTTCACCTTCCTCCCAAGTTACAGCCAAAAGCAACTTCAGACCGCTACAGGGGCTTTTGCTCTCCACAGAACAACTTGGTTTGCTGAATAACATTTGGAGGCTTCCTACTATGCCCCATGCAGCCAAGAAAAAAGTACAATCCTTAAATACACTCAGTATCCACTTCCATGAAAATGGAAATGTGATAAGAGAGAAAGAAAAAAGGGAAAAAGATTTGAGTGAACAACTAACCATTGCTACAGGTAGACGTTGGAAGAATCTCCAAACTCGTCTCCTCAACACACCAACACAAGAAGCACTTACACCACTCCTTGATGCCTGGCCCCAGGGAAAAGAGGTTCTAATACAAAAAACAGAAGAAGGCCATTTGGCAGATCTAATACAAGCTCAGAAAGAGCTTATCCAGATGTACTTCGGTGAACCAGGGTGGAAATTCAAGGGAGTCACTGTTCGGCAATTCTCAACTATTAAACCAATAGCAGGGGGCCCAACAATGATGACAGGCGGACTTCTGAAGATCCTCCTTTACCTAAACACATGCACCATGCCCAAAGACCTTATCCTAAAATTCTTCCACCTAGGTATGGTCCATAGTATCAGTTTCCTACCCAATATTGAAGGAAGAATAGAAGAGATCCTACAGGCTTTTGGAGAAAAGTTCCTGTTAATAGGAAGTAACATGGCAACTTTTGGTCCAACAGTTGCCTACGTCCAAGCTACCCTCCCAAAAGTAACGGAATTCACCATGATTCCGTCAAAAAAGGTTATATGTTTCTCCCATGGTGTTTCAAAGGATGAAGACTGGAGAGACTGGGTAGGTCTGCTACCCACCAACTTTACAATACACGAGGAACATGAGCTCTATAGGCGCCACCAAGACGTTTCCTTCTTCTACAAAAATGCATACTTCTACAGTGGATGGAAGGCGTGTAGATTGGCAGCAGAAGGACATTATACACAAATCTGGGTTCCAGATAAATGGAGAATATGGCTACCTTTCAGCGGGGATGGCCAGTTTGCGGATTGGCGAAAATTCATTTCCCTGGAAGATGAGTTTAAACAAGAAGATGAAGATATGCTTGACACCGAAGACTGGGATGACATAAGCATTCCCGACACTCATAGAGACACCTAGCACAAGACCCCTATGCTAAGGTAAAAAAAAAATAGTTCTATCTGTTCAGCAAAAAAGAAAAAGAAAGAGAAAAGAGAAAAAAGAGAGAACAAGCAAGAAAGAAAAAGAAAGAGAAAAAAGAAAAAAGAGAGAACAAGAAAGAAAAAAGAAAAAGAAAGGAAAAGAAAAGAGAAAAAAGAAAAAGAAAGGAAAAGAAAGGAAAAGAAAAGAGAAAAAAGAAAAAGAAAGGAAAAGAAAAGAGAAAAAAGAAAGAGAAAATCCTTATGTTTTCATTTTATGTTTTCATTTCAGGGGGTAATCTAGCCTGTTTTTAGATTATCTCCTTTGAATATCTTGTTAATTTGACAAAAGACTCAAGAAAAAGGTCTCATAAGACAATAGACCCATCAGCAAGAAGAACAGTCCAAAAAGAAGAAGAAAAGCCCACTACAAGTCCACTACAAGAAAGAAGTAAAAATTCGCATCATCAGAAGAATAGGCACATCAGAAGGATAGGCCCATCAGAAGAACATGCCCACTATTATGCAAAAAGACAAAAGACCAGCTCAGCACTCCACTCAAGACAAGAAGACAAAAGACCAGCTCAGCACTCCACTCAAGACAAGAAGACAAAAGACCAGCTCAGCACTTCACGCAAGACAAGAAGACAAAAGAAACCAAATCAGTGCTCCACTCACAACAGGAGACTCCACCCGTGAAGAAATAGTACCAAAAATTGGTACGGACGAAGAAAATCAAACTCTCCCCTTTCTCTATAAAAGGCAAAACCCTCAGTTGTTTTGAGGCATCACAATTCAGACTCTCATGTGTTGAGAAACTCACAAAAAACTTCTGAAGCTTAGAAGCCTTCCTCTAGAGCTCCTTCAAGCTTTTGGAAATCATTTCAAGTTACGACAATAGTCCTTGTAAGTTTATTATGATCTTATAAAAGTCCTATGTTTTCAGTTCATATTTCTCTCCCTGCTTTAATTTTTAAGTTTTCCAGAATAGTCACTATTACGTTTACTGTTCATTGTTCTTAGTTTTTACTATTTATAAGTTATTGTTCAAAAAGTCACTGTACATTACTATTCACGCTGTAAATCTTTGTATTACTGTTCACCTATGTTCTGCTTTATTACCTTCTTCTTACGCCTTTCCTTACTTTAGATTACTGTTCACCTATGTTCTGCTTTATTACCTTCTTCTTACGCCTTTCCTTACTTTAGATTACTGTTCACCTATGTTCTGCTTTATTACCATCTTCTTACGCATTTCCTTACTTTAGATTACTGTTCACCTATGTTCTGCTTTATTACCTTCTTCTTACGCCTTTCCTTAGGTTCACACCCGTATTACTAATAATCTACCTCTTGTTTTTGATCTAGAAATCGAGAGAACGTTTCTTCAAGCTCGCAGAGTTGCGCGTACACTACTTCAGGAAGCTGATACGATGGCTGATCAACGTGTTAATCTTGAATCTCTGACAGCTTCTAACTTGGAGCAACCAACTCGTGCTGTGCAATTCCCTGCCCTGGGTGATGGGGTCAAATTTGAGCTTAAGACAAGAGTAGTCCATTTACTCCCGAAATTCAGTAGAACCCCACTTGAGGATCCTATTCAGCACCTGGATGAATTCCTTGAGGTCTGCACCAGCATGCGGCCATCTGATATTACTGAAGATCAGATGAGGTTGAGAGTCTTTTCCTTTTCTCTGAAGGAATCAGCTAAAGACTGGTATCATTCTTTACCCCCAGGAAGCGTCACTACTTGGGTGAATTTGAAGAAGGTGTTTCTTGATAAATACTTTCCGGCAATCAAATCCAATCAGCTCAAGAAGAAGATCTGCAACGTGGAGCAACTGTCTAATGAGTCTCTCTATGACTATTATGAACGCTTCAAGAAACTGGTAAAGAGTTGCCCCTACCATGGTTATGCTAATCATGATCTGATTCTTTATTTACATGGAGGACTCCGTGAAGATGATGGTCGGATGGTAAATTCTGCATGTGGTGGGAATATTCTGAAGAGGACTTATGAAGAGGCTCTAGAGATATTTGCCACCCTGGCTGATGACTCTAGACAATACAGTGGAAGAGGCTCCCAAAGCTTGGTAGTCGCTAGTTCTCAATCTAAAATTGATCAAGCTGATTTTGATGTGCTGAAAGAGGAGCTGAGGCGTCTGAAACTGAAAGGTACACCTCAGCAGGCTAAGGCATGTGAGATCTGTCATGACGACTTGCATTCTACTAATTCATGTCCTACTCTACAAGAGGAAGTGAATGCAGTAGGAGGATATCAGCAGAGGCCTAGGCATGATCCTTACTCCAGTACATACAATCCTGGTTGGAAGGATCATCCTAACTTCAGATGGAGAGACCCAGAACCAAACCAACAACAGGGTAATCCTCAACAACCTAGGCAGCCATTTGTGACACGACCTCAAGGGCAGAGCTCTAATTCATCCTCCTCTATGGATGATTTGGTGAAGATGCTGATGCAGAGCCACGTAAATCTCAATGAGAATGTTGCTAAGTTGACTAAGAGCCAATTGCAACTCCAAGAAACTACACAAGCTAGCATTCAGAACTTGGAAAGGCAGGTTGGTCAAATTTCTCAAGTGGTGAGTAAACTTGACACAAAAGTTTCTGGTAAACTTCCATCTCAAACGGAAGCGAACCCGAACATTCGGAATGTCAGTGCTGTAACTCTGAGAAGTGGGAAGAGGCTCGAAGAAGAAAATTCTGAGGTCAACAAGGAAGAAAGTCCGGATTTGGAGCAGAGCATCAGCGGCGACCGCCAACAGCCTTACGGCGACCGCCGCCCAGAAAACGGCGACCGCCGCCCAGAAGGCAGCGACCGCCGTGACGGTGATCCAGTTTTCGAACTTTCTGATGATGTCGGCGGCGACCGCCGCCAACCTTATGGCGACCGCCGCCTCCCTGTAGCCGATGCTGAGGCTGAGAAGGATTCCGAAACTCCAATTTTGCCTGATTGGAAGCCTGTTCCGCCATTCCTATCTGCTTTGCAGCGTACCAAGCCACTTGTGCAGGACAAGGACATGTTTGAGATGTTCAGAAATGTTGAGGTAAACATTCCTCTCCTTAATTTGATCAAATTTGTTCCTCGTTATGCTAAGTTCTTGAAGCAGATGTGCACAACAAAGAGAAATCAGGACAGGAACAACAAGAAGAAGGTAAAGGTAAGCGAACATGTTTCTGCTGTGTTTCAGAAGCGCTTACCCAAGAAGTGTGGAGACCCAGGTATGTTCACCATTCCAATCACTATTAGAGGTACCAAGTTCAATAAAGCTATGTTAGATTTGGGTGCTTCCATTAATGTTCTACCTTCATCTCTTTGTGAATCCTTACGATTAGGACCCATGCATGCGACCAATATTTCCATTCAATTAGCTGATCGATCTAGTGTGCGTCCTATAGGGATAGTGGATGATGTTTTGGTTATGGTTGGTGATCTTACTTTTTCTGCTGACTTCTTTGTGCTTAATATGGAACATGATAAGCATGCAGCCCCTATTCTGTTAGGGAGACCTTTCCTGAAAACTGCCAACACCAAGATTAATGTGAGTACTGGTGCTTTGACCATGGAATTTGATGGCCAAACTATTAACTACAATATCTATGAAGCCAAGAAATATCCTTCTGATGATCATTCTCTGTGTGCAATTGATGTACTTGAGCCTGTGGTGCAAGATGTTTTTGATGAGGACCATCTAGATGACACGCAATCTATTATTGTTGATTCTAGTTTGGATTTTACTTTATCTACTGACTTGCAGGAAGTTGTCAATGAGTTGGACGCTTACTATAAGCTTCCTCTTGAGCTACCAGGTAAATCACCTTTACCACTGACCCTGCCTAGCGAGAAGCTTTTGCCCTCTATTGTGCAGGCACCAGTGATTGAGTTGAAGCAACTTCCTGACCACCTCAAGTATGTATTTCTTGGAGACAAGGAAACATTACCGGTGATCATCTCAAGCAAGCTCACCAAGGATCAGGAAGAGAGATTGGTGGATTTTTACATGCTGGATACGGCGCATGACAAACATGCAGCCCCTGAGATGTTGGGTAGGCCATTTCTGAAAATGACAAGTGCAATCATAGATGTAAAAAGTGGTCCAACCATCAGCAAGGGAACAATGTTAGGAAACGGAACTCTGGAACTTAGGTTCCCCTGAGAATTCTGTTCCTCAGTTTGTCTACTTTGAAGATGACAAATATTATGATACTACTTTTTATCTCAAAGATGTGTTTTAAGGAACCACAGGAATCTACCAAAGGCAGGAAAGTCAAACAGAACTAGGGAACCAAAGGAACAAGACAACTGAAGGAATCCAGAGGAACCCAGGTGTGCCCAGAAATGAAGCTTGCGACATTGCGATTCCCGAGAAATCTGGGGACACACAACCTCGGACAAAAGGAGTCGAAAACGACTTGTCCGAAGCTACCAAAATCCTGCCAAGGTCCAAGAGCTAAAGAACAAGATGCCTAGAGAACCTCTACCTCGGACAGAAACGATGAAAGCGACAGGACATGAAGACGTCGTTGTCCAGAAGATAGTTCCCAAGCGGCCAGCTTAGTCAACCTCCGACGAAAGCGTTTGTACAATGACATTGCAAGGATCGTCTAAGGTAGTTGACCAACCAAGAGAGATTCAGAGTTGCCTAGGTTGTTTGCACATGCCAAGAACAACGTGAATCAAGGAGAACCACTCAATCTAGGGCAAGCTCAATCTGTGGGAACCCAGAGAGGATCGAGCTGCGAAGAAGCCTCTATAAAAGGAAGACTAACCCAAGGGTTATTTTTGAGCACAAAAACACGACTCACACTCATTAGCAAATATCTAGTGTGAACCTCCAAACAAGATCAACAAAGCAAACTGAGATCAAGAGGAACTAGTCAAGGAAGAAGAGCTGAGTGCTAAGTTCCTGTGACTGTAAGTGATAGTTCCTAGGTGTGAAAGTCTGTTTCTTGGATTGATTATTGATTGTGTTAAGTTATCTAGGATTGTCTAACTGTGTGTAAGGCAAAGGAACTGTGTGTTCGTTCCTAGGATAAGCTGTAACCAAAAGAGATAAGAAATCAAGAAGTAGACTTTGAAATCCTTTCGAAAGAAATGTAGTGGTTTTTATCCTAGATTGCTAGTTGGCAATCAAAGGTTTCCACTATAAGGAACTGGTCATTTGTTTGATTGTTTATTTCCACTGCGAAAGGAACTGAGAATTGATATTCTGAGTTCCTTAAGTTTTTATCTAACAATCACGATCCTACACACAAGCATGAGGGAAAGGCTCAACATGGAGCACACAAAGCGGCATCCCCCTGATATAGACCTCAGGAGTTCAAGTGATAGGAGCAACCCGAGTTAAAGAGGTTGAACACTATGTCGAGCCAAGGACAGTAAACAAGGCACTTCTCGGGAGGCAACCCGATGTTAGGTACTTTCTTTTCCTTCCCTTAGTTTATTTTCTTTTGATTTTTTTTACTTTTGTAGTTTTTGTAGTTCTGTGTCGAACTAACCTGCAGGACGCGTGAAAAAGTGAAGAAGGAGAAGCGGCGACCGCCGTTTAATCACGGTGACCGCCGCAATTAAACGGCGACCGCTGCCCTCCTTACGGCCATTTCTCAGGTAAAAAAAAAAAACTTCCCGAAAAAACCTTAAACGAGGAGCAAAAAAAAAAAGTTCCACCGGACGCCAACTGTCCGAGTTTCCCACGGAGAGATGGTGCGCATCATGTTGTCAAGGAGGAGACATTAGCCCAACTTTGTATTTGACAACGATGATGGCCCTACAATTGGCAGCTGAGGAGGAGGAACACTAGGGCCCACACCACGATTACATCTGGGCCCCATTTTTTTGATCGTTGAAGGCCATGCAACCCCGCCATACTTGTTATACCACTATTCACCAGAGTGGTTCCTTTTGGTTGCATGGTAGGAGTTGATGGAGTTGAAGGCCGTGCAACCCTGATTTCCTTAATGACCACCACACCTTACAGTGGTTCCATATGGTTGCACGGTAGAGTTGAGATGAAGACACCCGCCCAACACTAGAGACCTGGGCATATATTGTGAAGACCGCCAGCGATACCTTCAGTGTCCAAGCAGCTTGGCGACGTTTGTGAGTCCATTCTTTGTCTTCCATGTGCTCTATTCTTTTTGTCTTTCATTCCATTGAGGACAATGCAATGTTTAAGCATGGGGGAGGATTCTATACTTGCTGCGTCGTTGAGGAAAAGAAAAAAATGAAAAAGAGCCAAAAATTTGAAAAAAGGCTAAAATTGAAATCCTGGGATAGGTCGAAAACCTGAAAAGGCGGCCTAGGTAATAAGCAGGTGGCTTGAACCAGCATTAGGCTGGGGTAATAATTGGTCAAGAGTGATGTGAGTATATTGTGAGCCCATCTATTAAAAAATGAAATGAGTGGCTTGGTGAAAATACGAAAGGACGCCTTGGCAAAATGAGTGAAAATAAGAAGAGTGATTTATAGGAATCATCATTTTTGCTGGCGTGGCGACATAAGAAGAGGTGATATAAGGAGGATTCGGGTAGGGCACTCTAGAGCGATAAGAAGTTAGATGGGAGATAGGATTAGATTTGATTCACTCTATGGTGTTTGGGATAAGCTTGGGGTACTCTGCTTTCCTTTTAGCTTGATTGTGTGTGGTGTTGATTGGCGTTGTGTTATGTTGTGCTGTGATTATTGTATTGGTGCCTGAAGTTTATTGTTAGGTGTGATTCGTAGAGGGATTGATTTTTCTATGCTTCCTGAGACCTTGGAGATTGATTGGAGGAGTAGGTTTACTTTAGCTTACTCGAGGACGAGCAAGGTTTAAGCATGGGGGATTTGATCGGCACTATTTTGTAGTGCATTTCTAGGGGTTGTTACCAGGTTTGAGGTGCCATTTGGATGGATTTAGTGCACAACTGTGGATTATGGAGTTAGAGAGGAGAAGTGTGGATTTGGTGGTCTGGAGAAGCAAATTGAAGATATCCAGAGGAAGAGGAGTTGACCAATGAGGAGACGAAGAAGAACCAAGGAGAGAGTCCACACGAGAGTAGAAGAACAATGTGCTGAATTCAATTAGTTCGTTCTCTCTACTAAGATGTCAAAATGGAGTGATTCCAATTCGAGGAGTTAGATCTTGAAGTCTACTACAAGTCCTCAAAATATGAGCGCAATCCAAATTGGGAATCAAACGTTATGGAGTTTTTACGGATGTGTCGCAGGAGCTGAACCGAAGAAATCTGGCGGCGACCGCCGCCGTGTCGGATGCGGAACCGAACCACTTTTCCTTACTTTGTTATTTTGGATTATTATTAGTATTTTTTATTATTTCGTTTTTGACCTTTTTTGGAAGACCTTATTATTTTCTAGTATTTAGGGTTAGAAGGGAGCTTGGCCTCCCTTATCTCTCGAACCCTAATTTCATCTTTTCCCTTTCTACGTACTTTGCTATGAAGAACTAAGCCACTCTTGCTTAGTCAGACGCTGAAGCTTTCGTTTTGATTAAGTTGTGAGATTTTCGTTCCTTATCTATTGCATGGATTTTATCTATTCTCTTGCTTGATTGCTTATGATTGATATTGATAATCTATAGCCCGCGCAACTAGGGTTTGTCGTTATTGATCTATTGCTAGATCTAGATTGTTACTGGTTGAGCATATCTATTTCAGAGTAGCAACTGCATCGTACTAGTATCTGGTTGTGCTAGTCTTATGCAGAAGAGAACTGATTTACATTCTAGGATAAAAGCTGGTTGTTTTATGCTAGAATTGTATCCAACTATATTCCTATCCATAACGCTGTTGTTAAACTGAATCTTGATAGTTTCAGGGTTGTTTAATTAGTTAGTGCTAATAGTATTTGGTTGTGCTATTAGTTATATCTGAAAAGGAATTGGAATTTCCATTGCATGAGATATTGAATGATTATCTAGGATCAACTTGTCATACGAATAGTGGATGTTTGTTTGACTAAGTGCTTTTCCCATCACTGATTTCACAACTTTTAGTTTGTTTACCTTTTGCATGCTTAGATCTTCGAAAACATATAAAACCCCCCTTTGGTTACTTTGGATTGACATAGAAATTACACATAAAGATAGACTCTGTCTCCTTGTGGATTCGACCTTTACTTACCTAGGACTACGGTTTAAGGTTTGTTTGGATATTTTACATAGCAGTAATTAGTACGAAAAATTCCTGTTATCAGATACTCACCCGAACTTTAACTTACACTCTTCACCCACCCGAGGACTCGAACTCATCCTCCTTTGAGCTTAAAGCTCGATCACTACAAACCTCACTCACTCACCCACACTTGATTGTTTCTTGTTTGCTTGATTTGCTCCAATTTGCCAACTCATTCCCCTATTTATAGGAGTGGTGGGTTGGTTCAAATGGATAAGCATGCACTAGTTACAAAGTAGATATTTTCTATGCTAATCCTTATCCATTTGCCTAGTTAATCTAGCCATTTGTCTTCATAATTCTAGACACTTCTTCTTCTTGATCTTTCCTTAACTTGGACATGGGCTTTGATCTTTGTCTTGGGCTAAATCTACTTCCTAATATAAGGAGGGAGCCCAACACAAAGATATAGTTGATATCCATATACTGATATACCAAACACAAGATATGGGTATGACCGTATAGGCCATATCCATACCCAAACCTGTGATATCATGATATGGATACCAAACGCTCCCTTATATATGTTTCACCTGCTTCCTCATGCTTTTTTCCTAGAAATAAAGTATCAGATGGTGCATTCGGCTATTCATGCTCATAGATACTCCAATATGCTTTTTTATGCTGTCCTTTACTAAAAAATGGCACACAAAAATGGCGATTGCAATGCTTCCATATGCTTTGGGTACTTATTAGACATAAATTTGGGATTCTTTCGATCAGCTTCCCCCGACAAATTTCCCCTAAAGTTGAACGACAAACTCTCGCCTTTAACTTGAATCAGCTCATTCTGAAATTTCTCTTCCTCTATTCCCCTCGTTCTTCTTTTCCTCTCTTTACCTTAATTTGGGTTTAGGGTTTTGCGATTTGATGAGGGAGCAGGGGTCTTCCAAGTTTCATAAATCTAATTCTTTATAATTGAACGGTTGGTCTGCGGCGGTGCTCTCGGAAGAGAGACGACAGCGCCGGAAGCGGTGGCTTCCCAATCATGCGAGACCAAAGAGGGTCGTGGATGGAAGAGGGTCGCGGACGCCTCTTTGTTGACGTTCGAAGGAGGGTACAGTCTCCGTTGCCACCGTCGGGTGGGATCGTCGTCGGGCGAGAGTCATCTCTTCTTAAAACCCCACTTGTTTTCGAGCTTTTTCCTTTCCCCTCTCTCCAAATTTGATAGATTCCAAGAAATCCAGATTTTTTCCCTTGGATTCCTCCCCCTTTTCATTTACTTTGCAAGATAAAAAGGAGAAATCATCTTCTCTTTTAGGGTTTCTGATGATGTAGCTTTGCATTTTTTCTAAGCTGTTTTTTCTTGTATGTTTTGAGTATTTCCTCTACCAACATTGGAAAAATAGAGCTCACTCACAAGAAGGTGTTGGTCTTCTTCCTTGCTATTTTGGTTTTCTCTGATGGGTTATTTTGTGTTTTGTTTTTAGAAATTGTTGGTGGGTTTCTTTCAAATGCTATTACTAGGCTGATGAGATGGGCATGGTCACTCAAAACCATCACTAAGGGTTTGTTCAAAAATTGGTTGAAGAAATATTAATGGGTTTCATTCATCATTTTTTATATGTAATTTATTTATGTCCTTTTTCCTAATTTTGTCCCTTCATTAATACAATTTATGTACCGACAAGTATCTCGTATTGAATATACCAATACGAAATTAAGTATAAGTATCATCATCAAATTAAGTACAAAATTCAACATTAGCATCAACATAAGTATCAGCATAAGCATCATATCATTTTACCGAACAGACTCTTAGGGCTCGTTTCGTATCAATATCAAAGATATGAGATATCGTGTATGAGTATTAAGATATGAGTTTGTGTTATTTCAAGTTATCGGGTATGGGTATAGATATGAGTGATATTTTTGATATACTCATTATGTAGGAGATATCAAAATAACACTCTTATATCGCTTTGATATTATTGATACTCATATCTTGACATCTACATGTTAGTGTCAAAGTGAGTCATATTTTCCACGTAATCCAACCAAAAAACCAGATAAAAACCTAGTTGGTTGCACAAAGCAAATGAACACACAATGGGTACGCATGTTCAGGTATAGCGAGCACGCTTTCTGTACACGTGGCTGGTGAATTTGAAATATTCGACCATTAGAATTATGCCGTTGGAAACGCCATACACATTGCGTGCACGTAGTGTATGTGTGTCCAACGATATTATTTTAACATTGAATTCTGGCGACTATAAATTCTGAGCTCATTACCCCTAAATTTTACCAAATCTCAATCGTCTCAAATGTTCTCAATTTTTTTTGCGATGAACTTCCAAAATTCATTTTATTTTGTTGGGAGTCAATTGTGAATTCCACATTGGAAATTTGGAATTGAGAGGAATTCAAGCCTAATATATAAGAAGATGAGCTACTCCTATTACCAATTGATTTTAAGATGAAACTCTATTGGGCTTAGGTGATGGGCTTGGAAGTTGGGACCAAAATGACATCTCCCCGCAATCAGTAACATTAGAGTCGACGGTTTGGCTTGGGCTCGAACATGATTTGTAAGGATGCTCAAGTGAGGGGGGGGGGGGGGGATTGTTGTGAGTCAATTGTGAATCTTACATCGATATGTAGAGAGAAAAAGATAACTCAACCTACATAAAGTTAATTTTTCTAACTCCATTGGAACTAAATCCCGCCAAAATACCCTTGAGATGAATGAAACGATGAGAGTTTTGGGGGAATTTCTCTCTGTATATTATGCCTCTCTTGGGCTGAATTTATAAGGATTACAAGATAGATCTCTAAAGAGATATATGGTAATAAGATATCTACAAGATAACATATAAGGAAATAAGATAATATGGGATAACTTAATATCCAAGTCTAATACTCCCCTCAAGTTGGAGCATGGGGATTAACAATGCCCAACTTGTCAAGAAGGAAATGAAACGGTGTCTTGCCTAAAGCCTTGGTGAAGATATCCACAGGTTGCTGGGAGGTAGGTATGTGCGACAGCTGCACTGTGCCAGCAACCACTAAATCACACACAAAATGACAATCAATCTCTATATGCTTCGTTCTCTCATGAAAAATCGGATTTGCAGCGATGTGGAGAGCAGCTTGACTATCACACATTAACTGAACTGGCGTGTCATGCTTAATTCCGAGAGAGAGAAGAAGAGAGCGAAGCCAAATGATCTCGCTACAAGCGGATGCCATTGCCCTGTATTCCGCTTCTGCCGATGACTTGGATACCTTCGGTTGCTTCTTCGTCTTCCAAGATATAGGCGAGTCACCTAAGGTGATGAAATAACCAATAATGGAACGACGAGTAAGAGGACAGGAGGCCCAATCTGAGTCACAGTAAGCAATCAAGCGAAGAGCGCTAGCACCAGACAGATGAAGTCCTTGACCAGGATGACACTTGAGATAGCGCACAACACGAATAGCGGCCTGCCAGTGAGAATCCTTGGGAGATTGCATAAACTGAGACAGGGTATGAACAGTATAACATAACTCTGGATGTGTGATGGTAAGAAACACAAGACGGCCGATCAATCGACGATAGCGCTCTGGATTCTCGAAGTCGAGTCCTTCAGAAGTCGCAAGCTGATGATGCGAGTCCATGGGGAAGTCGCACGGCTTGGAGCCCAATAAACCTGTTTTGGCAATAATCTCTAAAGCATACTTTCGTTGGGAGACAAAGAGGCCGGAGGAGTTACGCGCGATCTCTAAGCCAAGAAAATACTTGAGAACGCCCAAATCCTTCATGTGAAAGCATGAACTCAGATACCGCTTGAACGCCGAAATGGTAGAGGCATCATTCCCGGCAATGATCAAGTCATCAACATAGACGAGGACATGCAGAAGAGTGCCATTCCGCTCCATAGAAAATAGCGAGTAGTCTGCACGAGTCTGGGTGAAGCCGAAACGCGTAAGTGTCGTGGCCAGCTTAGAGAACCAATTGCGCGGTGCCTGACGGAGACCGTATAAAGATTTCCGTAGCCTGCAGACATGCCCGAGAAGAATGGAGATGTATCCCTGCAGAGGACACATGTATACTTCTTCATCTAAATCACCATGAAGAAACGCATTGTGCACGTCCATTTGATGGAGGTCCCACCCTCGAATAGCAGCAACAGACAGAAAGACGCAAACGGTTCCCATCTTGGCTACCGGTGCGAACGTCTCTGTAAAGTCGACTCCTTCGACTTGTCTATTTTTGAGAACAACAAGATGAGCCTTGTAGCGCTCAATAGAGCCGTTGGCATTATACTTGATGCGGAAAACCCATTTGCAACCAATTGCGGTATTGCCAGGTGGGAGATCCAACGTAGTCCATGTGCGATTTCGCTCCAAGGCGTCAAGTTCCAGCTGCATGGCGGCACGCCAATGAGCGTGTTGCGTTGCCTCCCTGTACGTGCTAGGCTCGTGCCCGGCTGTAATAGCTGCAAGAAAGTGCGTATGCGATGCAGACAATTTAGCACAAGAAACGAAGGCAGCGATAGGATAAACACTACCTGAGGACGATGATGTGGGAGGAGCGGTGAGTGAAGTAGAGGGGGGTCAATGGGCTGCTGCATGTTGTGATAGACAAAGTCCCTGAGCAGAACTGACGGCTGACGAGCGCGAATAGGCCGGCTCTCGCGCTGATTCGAAGCCTGATTGCGATGATCCGAAGGAGGAGCAATATCGCGCGTTGACAGTGGCGAGCTCCCCCTGTCGCGAGACGCGATCTCTGGGATGCGACCTCTGGGACGCGTTCTCTGGGACGCGATCATAGATGGCAGGCGACGGTGGTTCGTTCTCGGGTTGTGACGCGTTCTCGGAGATAGAAGACAATGAAGGAAACCGATCCTTAAAGAAAACAACATCTCGAGAGGTAAATACCTGGTGAGTGTCCAGATCATAAAGACGCCATCCACGTTGACCCACAGGGTAGCCCAGAAACAAACACTTCCGACTGCGCGAAGCAAATTTGTCCTTGTCCCGTGGCAATTTGGATACGTAGCATAGGCAGCCGAAGACGCGAAGATGCATGTATGACGGGGCATGGCCGAAGAGCATCTGGAATGGGCTCTTGTTTCCTAATAGCGGAGTTAGAGTGCGATTGATTAGATAGCAAGCGGTTAAGACGCACTCGCCCCAAAAATCAACCGGGAGGGAGGCTTGGAACCGAAGAGCTCTAGCCACATTAAGAATATGCACAGGAGGTCTCAACAAGGATGCCCTGCGTGGTAAAGTATGGGCGAAGAGGCGGAAATTCCGTAACATTGTCAGTACGCACCCGTTGAATCTGCTTGCGGAACTGAGTCCGTACGAGAGCGCAAAAGTCCACAAAGAACTTGACGACTTCGGTTTTGCTGGCTAAAAGATAGACCCAAGTAGCTCTGGAAAAATCATCAACTATAGTTAAAAAATAAGAGGCGCCCGAAGTAGACTTCACACTGTAAGGCCCCCAAACATCACAATGAACTAACTGAAACAAACTGTCTGCTTTATTAAAACTTGACGGAAAAACACTACGTGTTTGCTTTGCCTGGAAGCATACATCACAAGGGTCTGGCAGTTTATGAGAATTAACACAAGAATCTAAACTGGAAATAGAAGATAAGACAGACGACGAGGGATGTCCTAATCGTTGATGCCACAGGACAAAAGGATTTGTAGAAGAAACTGCCGAAGCCGAGCCAAAGCCAGAATCACCTCGAATGTCATGCAACCAGTAGACCCCACCCCGTTGCTCACCGACTCCAATCATCGTCCTCGTATTGTGGTCCTGTAGCACGCATAGACGACCAGTCAACAGAACAAGGCAATTCAGATCTTTAGAAAGATGAGCAAAAGATATCAAATGGCAATCTAATTGAGGAATCAACAGAACATGCAGTAATTTGCGGGAACCAGCCAGAACGAGGGTCCCTGCTTCAGAGGCTATGGCAAATCTGTTGTCAGGCAATTTACTGGAAACAGAAGGGATAGAAACGATGTCCTGTAATAACTTCTTGTCACCCGTCATGTGAAAGGAAGCACCTGTGTCCAGAATCCAGCCATAGAACGTACTAGAGGACTGATTACTAGAGCCTGAATTAGGGTTGAGAGAAGCAAAGAGATTCAGAACCGACTGCCACTGTTCCTGGTTGATGGAGTTGTCGAGAGCCGCGCGATCCTGCGTGTTCGGCTGAAAGCCATCGCTTTTGCCTCCACTCGGTTGTTGGGCCGCGTGATAAGCACTACTTTGTAGGGCTTAACTAAGAGTTATTAGAGGGTTTTATTGGTGTCATTCGGGTAGATTTAGACACATTCTTGTGCATGGCGTTTGGGGGCGAAGTCTAGTGTTTTTGGAGGTGTATGAGCTATTTTGGATATCATAGGAGACACTGAGGAAGGAAGCCACCAAAAGAAGACGCCAAGGAAGTGAAGACGAGAGGTTAGGAGGCGAAGCCAAGGAGTGAAGGCTGAGCATTAACCGCGATCGCGGGCAAGGGTGCCGCGATCGCGGTTCCTCGGGCAAGTCGAGAGTTTTCCACAGGCGCGGAGGAATGTGAAGAGCGCGGAGCCACAAGAGGCCGCGATCGCGGTAAATGGGCCGCGATCGCGGGTCGTTGACGCTGGAAGTTCTGACTTTTCCCGAGTCTATCTTTTCTAATTTCTTTTCTTATTTTTCCATTTTATTTCGTTTCTTTTCTTATTGGGCTAGGTCATTTGTTAGAGGCCCTATATATATTCTCTTTAGCATTAGGTTTAAGAGGAGTTTTTCCAAGTTCTAGTTTTTTGCAATTTCAATTCATCGTTGCCACTTTTCATACCTTTGGAGGTCATCATGTTTATGAGAATCTAAGCCTCTTTTGCTTAGTCCGGTAATGGAAGCATAAGTTTATTCATCTGGCTGTGAGGTTTTGTTCCTATCTATCTTATCCTATTGAGTTATATCTTTTCTCTTGAGCAAATTCTTATTTGGATGTTTGTTGGTTTATCTAGATTGATCACCTAGGTTTATTGCTTTCATTCATATTGCTAATACTAGGGAACTGTTGGGCTAACGCTCTAGTTCGAGTAGCAAGCATAGATTCTTATCTGCCACTGTGGAATTTATCTATGTAGGGAATTGATTACATGTTGAATGCTTCTGGTTGAGGTGTTATGTGTATCCTGGTTAATTCTTATGTTCATTGCTGCTTTTGGGTTGAATCACTAGTGGTGTTAGGGTTATTCATTGGTAAGGGTTCTTAGGGATGGTTTCCCTATTAATCTACACAAGATCAGGACAGGAATAACCGAATAGGAAGATAGGGCATAATCAAGGAACAACCTTTGAATGACTTATGTGGACATCACTTGGCTAAGTGTTTTCTCTCTTTGATATTTTCATCATATACTTTGCTGTGTTTGACTTAATTAAGACCAATCAACCTACAATCCCCCCTTTAGTGACATTGCATGCAACCACCATTAGTTTCACTCCTTCCCTATGGGATCGACCTTTGCTTATTGACTATACTAGTTTATTTGTGAGGTTTTATATTTGACAGCTAGGAACGACAACACGTCAAATTTTGGCGCCGTTGCCGGGGAAGGCAAGTTTTGAGCTTTTGGTGTTTTTGTGTGTGTTTCGAAATTTTTGTGTGAGTTCCGTGTGTTTGCTTGTGTGTGTGGACCTATCTTATGGTCCACACCCGTACTGCTGACTCTTCGCCTTTAGCTATTGATTCAGAGATTGAGCGGACACTGAGGGAGAATCGGAGAGCAACAGCAGCACTTTTGGCAGATCCACCTAGGGCGATACTGCAGGAAGAGATCGACGAAGAAGAAGTGATGGCTGACGATCCACCCACATTGAGGCAGCTGACTGCTCCTAACTTGGAGCAGCAGCCACTGGCCGTAGAGTTCCCTGAGCTCCCAGCGGGAGTGAACTTTGAGCTCAAGTCTGGGCTTATCCATCTTTTGCCCCAGTTCCATGGGCTAAGTGGAGAGGACCCAAACAAGCATATCTCGGAGTTTCACGCCGTGTGTACCTCCATGAAGCCACGCAACGTAACGGAGGACCAAATCAAGTTGAGGGCTTTTCCTTTCTCGCTTAAAGATTCAGCCAACGAATGGTTTTATTACCTCACCCCAGGTAGCATCAACACCTGGGGAAAGATGAAGAAGGCATTTCTAGAGAAGTACTTTCCAGCAACGAAGTTGAACAGTCTCAAGCGCAACCTGAGCAACATAGAGCAGCATGGGACGGAGATGCTCTACGAGTCCTATGAGCGTTTCAAGAGGTTGTGCTCCAGCTGTCTCTACCACGGGTATTCAGACCAAGATTTGGTCTTATACCTATATGGGGGATTGTTGGATGAAGAACGGCGAATGGTGAATGCGGCATGTGGAGGCAACATACTGAACAAGACACATGCCGCAGCATTCGAGATATTCAGCGAGTTGTCAGAAGGCTCAAGGCAATTCAGTAAGAGGGCGAGCGCCCAGGCAGTGAAAGCCACTTCAAGTGATCATGCTCCCCCATCTATGGTGAAAGACATGAGCGAAATGAAGGAGATGATCAAGGTTTTGATGAGGAAGGAGGGACCGCAGAGGGTAAAGGAATGCGAGTTTTGCTATGTGACAGGGCTAAAGTCGTGATGCCTATCAAATAAATCCCAAAATACCTACTAAGTAGTATAGCAAGCAAGTCAGGGTCGATCCCACAGAGAGTCAGGTTATCAACTTATGCAATTTGTTATCACCAACTAGGAACTAGGGGGGGTTTGTTTGTGTTTCTCGTAACAAGCAATAAGAAAACAAGTAAATAAGTTCGCAGGAAAAGGTTGTAAATATGATGGGAAAAAGCGCCACACTCAACAGAGATCCACACAACAATAGAAAGGTCGATCACGGAATTCTATCAATCTCAAGTTCTTAATATTCCTATAGTTGTTCTTATCCGATCTTAGATAACTATTAGTTCTACCAGCCCTAATAGTACTTATTACTAAATCAAATCTGAAAACCTTTAGAACTCAATAAAGCAATAGCATTCAACCAAGGATTAACAAGACACATGCAATAGAAACAACCCGTTACTATAAGCATGCAATTAACTCTCTCTCTCACAATTATGCGCTCGGATCCCCTATACGCACAATCGTGTTCGCTACTAGATATGCAACCCGAACCCGGAATCACAAGTCCTAGCAAATAGGAAGATATCAATAAACCTAGATGATCAATCTAGATAAATCAACATAAACCAATAATCAATCAAGCACAAGAGAATTAATCCAACTAGATAGGAAAACGAACAAGAGTAGAAAACTCACAACCAATCAATTGTTGGCTTCAAACTGTCAAGTGCAACAATGGTGGTTTAGTTCTCCATTAGGGTTTGTGAGAGAAAAAACGTAGAAAGGTGGCAACTAGGGTTTTAGAATTGATTCTCCCCACAAAGTCTTAACAATTAGACTTAAATACTAAGGCAAATATTCAGGAATAAAATAAAGGAAAATAACAAACTTGGAAACTAAGTCTCGAAATAAAATGAAACGGAAATAATAAAACTCGTAAAAGACTTTCAGCGCGTCGCCACCGCGGGTGCGGTGGAACTCCAGTGTCTACAGTCCAATTCTCTGACGACCTCGTCGCGGGTGCGGTGAGGCTGCCGCTGGGTGCGGCCATTATCCAGTAGCTTGTCTTCTTTCTGCTCCTTCCACCGCTGACGGCGGTGGCCTTAGGCGCGGGTGCGGCAAGGCTCCAGAACGTCTCCTCGTCTATGGCTCTTCCTTGCAATCTCTCGCACTGCTCCTCAACTCATCTCTTCACTCCTTTAGCGTCTTTCCTTAGTGGCTTCCTTCCTCGGTGTCTCCTAGATATCCAAAATCACTCAAACACCTCCATAAACACTAAACTTCGCCTCCAAACGCCTTGCACATGAATGTGCCTAGATCTACCCGAATGGCACCAATAAACCCTCTAAAGACTCTTACTTAAGCCCTACAAAGTAGTGCTTATCAAATTCCCCCATGCTTAGACCTTTGCTCGTCCTCGAGTAAACTAATAAAGAGTCTACTCCTCCAATGCAGCACACAAGGTCTCAAAAAGCATCTCCTCCAACTAAGAGTCACCTAACCCATGCCAAAACTCCTGGCGCCAATCTCATCTACAACACATCCTCATCATCAACAAACCTGGGGGCAAGCAGAGTACTTCCCCCAAGCTTAACCCGGACATCCAATAGTGTGAGTAACCTCTAATCCTAGCCTCCATCTATGACTTCTTATGACTCCCAAAGTGGCCTACCCGGCAATCCTTCTTAGTCTCCCTTCTTATGTCGCCCCGTCGGTAAAATGAGATCCTAGAAACACTCCTTTTCTTTTCACTCATCTTGCCTAGGAGCCCTTTCGGGTTTTCATCCTAGCCACTCATATTTTTTTCAAAGATGGGCTCACATATGCTCACGTCACTCAGACACCATATTACCCCAGTCTAGCACTGGTCCGGGTCACCTGCTTTTTACCTGAGTTGCCCTTTCGGGTTTTCAACTCATCCCAGGATTTTCTCTGCCTTTTCTCATCTTTTTTGGCTTTTTTCGTTTTTTTTTTTTTTTTTTTTTTTTAGAAAACGAATGCAATGCAGAATCCGAAAACTGTACAAAAACACACAGAGTAGAAACTGAAACTGTACATAACGCTAAGTAATGAATCTACTCCCTCCCCCATGCTTGATGTGAGCATTGTCCTCAATGTGTAAATAGAAGACAATCATAATAAAAGGGGGAAAAAGAAAGTAAACTCACTGCGGTGGTAGGCCCTGCGGCCAAGGGTACTGGCCGAAATACTGTGTCTGCTACTCCCCTAGCCTCTGGATCCGCTCATCCATCTGCTCCAACCTCTCGTCCTGCCTGTCCAACCGCTGGAAGGCCTGGCTCTGGAACCCGTCAAAACGGCTGTCAAAGCCCTACTGCCAAGTCTGCTGCTGCAGACTCATCGCCTCCATCTGGCGAAACATCATATCCTGCCATGGGTCCATAGGTGGGGCATCCGGGCCAACAGCATCCATCTCCTCATCCTCAGCCGCAGCAGGGGCCTAGCTCGAGCTACCAGCAGCTCTCCTCCTCTGTCGAGGCCTGGCCCCCTCGTCCACAAAATTTGCCGCAACCGTCCCCAATGGAGTTGGTGTGGGGTCGGGATGCATGTACCATCCTCTGTATGTGGAGCTGTATGGGATCTCTCTCGGGAGGAACATGAGGTGGCTCCTATCAGAGTAGGAGCACCAGAATGTCTGCTTCCTCGTCACCCGCAACATGTGATTCGCCCTCAGCCGGGTGACGTCGAACACGTGCGAGATGATGGGCTCCTCGCTATCCTCCACCTGGAGGGCTGTCTCAGCAATACGGGTGATCAAACCACCCTGAACAATGTCCCGCCTCTCTCCCCGGCGGATCCTCCGGAGGGCCTCGAGGATGAGCTTCAGCCAGTCCGGGACAAATGTAGCCTGGGGCAAGGCACAGTATAGCCAGTGGAGGTCCTTCAGGGGGACCTTGTTGTCCTCCTTGTGTCCCAGCAGCGTCCCCATAATCAACTTGTGGAGCAGTCGCAGACATGGGTGAGTAAACTTGTTACTGTATTCGTCACCCACGTGGTATGTCTGCCCAATGGCTCCCACCCAGAAGTCAACCAGAGCGGCCTCGCTCGTGCCCTTCATCCACTCATCAGTGGGGGGCCTAGTTACCCCGATAGCAGCCCTCCCCTGCTCAGCGTCTATCGAGTACTCCTTCCCCTTATACTTGAATGCGATGGAGACAAGATTCTCACCATCCATGGTGAGTCTAAACGTGGAGATGAAATGCCTCGACAAAGTCTCGAATGTGGGGGCAGACACATCAACAAAACCCCCCAGGCCCATCTCCTCCAGACACATCTGCGTGCAATCGAATAGCCCAGAGCCTCAAGAGTTCCCCTATCCAGGAACTTAGTCGGGACCATAGCCCGCTTATTGACAATCACAAATTTCTCCTTCTCTATATCGGTCATCCCGACTCTCCTCGATATCGACATGCTATGAATTAACGATGTAGAGAGCAAGAGGCAAAGAAGGACTCACGAAACGAAGACGGAGAAGCTGCTGGGGGTCTGCCGCGGGTGCGGTGAGGCTGGCGCTGGGTGCGGCCAAATAACAGAAAACAGGCACTGGTAGTCTCGCCGCGGGTGCGGTGAGAGGGATGCCGCCTGGTGCGGTGCGTCTGGGCAATTTTTCGAGCGAGCGAAAATGGCTTCCTTGAATCTCCTTCGCCTTCCACGAGCCGGGGTTGGGTCTAGGGATTGGGTCTCGGCTTGGGTAGGGTTGATTTGGCTTGGGTGGTTCAGATCCGTCGCGGGTGCAGTGGATCTTGGTGGGTGCGGTGTTATGGTTATGGGGTTGAAGGTGTGGTTTGGAGATGGGGTTTTTTGGTGAGAAAGGTTGGATTTGCTGCGGGATTACGGGTATGTGGAGGGAATGGCGAGATTTGGACGAGAAAGGTGTGGATTTGGTGAGTGTTTGGGGTGTGGGAGAATTTTGGGTTGAGAGGAGGCAAAGGGAGTTCGTGAGGGAGAGAGGTGAGGAAGAGGGGTTAGGTTAGAGAAGGGGAGGAAGGGGGTAGTACCGGCCGGGGCCCACAATTTATTTTATTTTTATTTTTTTTGAACGGTGCTGCAGGGGGCTTGCCGCGGGTGCAGTGATGTGGCCGTCGGGTGCGGTGGGCCTCCAGGAACTCCATTCGTCTTATTCTTCGAACCTGCAAGTTAGTTCGCAGGCGAAATCGAAAAGAAAGAAAGCAACTACCTAACTAAGCTCGGAAAGATGAAAAGACAAAAGAAAAGGAAAGAAAGCAATACCTCGGGTTGCCTCCCGAGCAGCGCCTTGGTTCACGTCGTTGGCTCGACGTAGACTCTCGTCTATTCATTTTCAGCACTTGGCTCCTCTAGAGCCATCTCATCAATTGCCTCAGTGGGGAAACCCTCATGGTAAGGTTTTAACCTTTGACCATTGACCATTGACCTTGAATGTCTTCTGGGTTGTCGGCTCGATTAGGTCAACGGCGCCATGTGGGTAGACCTCAGCAATAATATATGGTCCTATCCACTTCGACCTCAGCTTTCCCGCAAAGAGTTTCAGGCGAGATTGAAACAAAAGGACTTTATCACCGGGGTGGAAGTCCTTTCGCAAGATATTCTTGTCATGCCATGCCTTGGTTTTCGCCTTATAGATGATAGCGTTGTCGTATGCGTCAAGGCGTAACTCCTCCAACTCTTGCAGCTGAATCTTGCGAAACTCTCCTACCTCATCGATCTGCATGTTGCACTTCTTCACCGCCCACCATGCCTTGTGTTCCAGCTCCACAGGTAGATGGCAAGCTTTGCCAAATACGAGCCGGAAAGGAGACATCCCAATTGGAGTCTTGGAGGCAGTGCGGTAAGCCCACAATGCATCGTTCAGCCTCAAACTCCAGTCCTTCCTATTGGGTGCCACTGTCTTTTCAAGAATCGTCTTGATCTCTCTATTGGACACCTCAGCCTGCCCGTTGGTCTGTGGATGATAGGCAGTGAAAACCTTCTGTGTGACGTGATACTTCTTCAGCAGGGCGGTCACAGTCTTGTTGCAGAAATGGGTTTCCCGATCACTAATCAAAGCCTTGGGGATCCCAAATCTGGAAAAAATGTTCTCTTTCAAGAAACCTGCCACAGCTTTAGAATCATCAGTCTTGGTGGCCTTCGCTTCCACCCACTTGGAAACGTAGTCCACCGCAAGCAAAATATATAGGTTCCCATAATAACTAGGAAAGGGTCCCATAAAATCAATACCCCACACATCAAAGACCTCACAAAAAATCAAAGAAGACTGAGGCATCTCATTCCTCCTAGAAATATTCCCCATCCTCTGACATCTATCACAAACTTTGCAGAACGCAAAGGCATCCCTAAAAATGTGGGGCCAATAGAAACCTGCATCTAATACTTTTCTAGCAGTCTTATTCGCACCAAAATGACCCCCACATGCTTCAGAATGACAAAAGCTAAGGACAGATTGTACCTCGTTATCCGGAAGACATCGACGGATTACCTGATCGACACAGTGTCTCCAGAGATAAGGATCGTCCCAAATGTAGTACCGAGCTTCTCTCCGCACCTTCTCCCGTTGCGCCTTGGTATGATCCGGGGGAAATTCCCCACGAACCAAGTAGTTCACGATGTCGGCGTACCATGGTCGGAAGGACCAAATCCCGAGAACGGACCTGTGGAAGTACGCCTCGAGCGAAGAGACGCTCACAGCACAAAAATCTCGATCTGTCTCTCTCGCCGCGGGTGCGGCATGTGTCACCGCCGGGTGCGGCCGAATAACAGAAACTTTGCCAGAAAAATCGCCACTCGCCGCGGGCGCGCCAGGTGACGCCGCCGGGTGCGGCCAAATAACAGAAACTTGGGTTTGTGGTTCTGTCTCCCCGCCGCGGGTGCGGTGGTCTTGCCGCCGGTTGCGGTGTTGTTCCAGAATATCCACTCGAAAAAGGGTGTCGTCCGAGAAGTTTCCATGGATGGGAGTTTGCTTCTCGGGCTTGTCCTCCTCGTTCACCAACCTACTCAAATGATCCGCCACCAAGTTCTCCGCTCCTTTCTTGTCCCGTATCTCCACATCAAACTCACTCAGCAGGAGAACCCATCGAATCAATCGCGGCTTCGCTTCCTTCTTCGTCATTAGATAACGAAGGGCGGCGTGATCCGTGTATATAATCACCTTCACTCCCAAAAGATATTGCCTGAATTTCTCCAAGGCAAACACCACAACCAGCATCTCCTTCTCAGTAGTGGAGTAGTTTCTTTGTGCGCCATTCAGAGTCATGGACGCGTAGTGAATCACATGGGAGGCTCTTCCCTCTTTCTGTCCCAAAACTGCTCCAACTGCATAATCGCTGGCATCACACATGATCTCGAACGGTTTTGACCAGTCTGGTGCTTGGATGATTGGTGCACTTGTCAGGCGTTCTTTCAAGCAATCAAACGCCCTCTTGCACTCCTCATTCAAATCAAATGTCACCTCTTTCTTCAGCAGCTCGCACAAGGGTGATGAGATCTTGGAAAAGTCCTTGATAAACCTGCGATAGAAACCTGCATGGCCTAGGAAGGAACGAACTTCACGCACATTAGTAGGATAAGGCAAAGACTGAATTACATCAATCTTTGCCTTATCGACCTCAATACCCTTAGCAGAGACAATATGACCTAACACAATCCCTTGTTCAACCATAAAATGACACTTTTCAGAATTTAAAACTAAGTTAGTTTCAACACATCTTTTAAGCACAAGTGTCAAATGGTCCAAACATTTATCAAAGCTATCCCCATGTATCGTAAAATCATCCATGAATACCTCAATAAAATTCTCAATATACTCAGAGAAGATACTAACCATACATCGTTGAAAAGTACCGGGTGCGTTACATAATCCAAAAGGCATTCTGCGGTATGCAAAAGTGCCAAAAGGACATGTAAAGGTAGTCTTCTCTTGGTCTTCTGGCGCTATGGCCACCTGGAAGTATCCTGAATATCCATCTAGAAAGCAGTAATAGGGGCGCCCAGCAAGGCGTTCTAGCATTTGATCGATGAATGGAAAAGGGAAGTGATCCTTTCGAGTTACCGCGTTCAGCTTGCGGTAATCAATGCAAACTCTCCAGCCCGTCACCGTCCTTGTAGGGACCAACTCTCCTTGTTGGTTCTCAACCACTGTAATACCTCCCTTCTTGGGAACAACCTGAGTGGGGCTGACCCAACGACTGTCGGAAATAGGGAAGATCATGTCCGCTTGAAGGAGTTTCAGCACCTCCTTCTTCACCACCTCCATCATAGGTGGGTTCAATCTCCTCTGTGGTTGTCTGGACGGCTTGGCGTCATCTTCTAGGAGGATCCGATGCATACATGTTGAGGGACTAATCCCTTTGATATCGGCAATGGTCCATCCCAGCGCAGTCTTGTGCTCCTTCAAGATCTCCACTAGCTTCTCCTCTTGCTCCTTTGAAAGCTTACTAGACACAATGATTGGGAAAGTGTCGTTGACTCCAAGAAAAGCGTACTTGAGGTGATCCGGGAGTTGCTTGAGTTCACTCTCGGGAGCCTGCACAATAGAAGGAACGAGCTTCTCGCTCGGTGTTAGCAAGGTAGGGCCAATGCCCAAAGGTTCAATAGGAAGCTTACCGTTCACCTCCATCTGAGATAAGACTGCCTGCATGTTAGTTGACAAAGCATATTCCGTGTGGAACTCATCTATGTCATTCTCAATAATAGATTGCAACTCATCAATACCAGAAATATCAAATACATCTTGTACAATGGGTTCAATCACATCAATAGAGCACAAAGAATGGTCATCAATAGGGTGTTTCATAGCATCATAAATGTTGAATTGAACCACCTCCCCATCGAATTCCATAGTAAGTGTCCCACTTACATAATCTATCTTAGTCCTAGCAGTTTTTAAGAAAGGCCTTCCTAGCAGAATAGGGGGCGTATGCTCATCATGTTCCATATCTAGGACAAAGAAATCAACAGGGAATATCAAATTGTCAACCATGACCAAAACATCCTCAACTACCCCCTTAGGGTAAACACTAGACCTATCAGCAAGTTGCATAACAATTCCTGTTTCATGCAAAGGTCCTAATCCAAGAGATTTATAGAGAGAGTAAGGCAACACATTAATAGAGGCTCCTAGATCAAGCATAGCTCTATCAAATTTAGTATCACCTATAACACAGGGAATGCTCACCATACCTGGATCGGTGCACTTCTTGGGCATACGCCGTTGGAACACTGCAGAGACGCGCTCGCTCACCTTGACCTTTTGTTTCCCCTTCAGCTTTTGGTTCCTCTTTATCGTGCAAAGCTCCTTCAAGAACCGAGCATACTTGGGGATGCTCTTCACTAGCTTGAGCAATGGGATGTTGACCTCGCACTTGCTGAATGTCTCAAAGAGGTCCTTGTCATCAACTACCCTTCTCTCCTTGAGCGCCTCTGGAAAAGGGGCGGGTGGCTTCTCAGAACCGAGAGAAGGGAAGTATGGACGAACGTAATCGTCGACGTAAGGCTCATTAGCAGTCCCAGAAGACTCACCGCGGGTGCGGTGAGACGTCACCGCCGGGTGCGGCAGACTCCCAAAAATTTCTCGAGAAAAATCACCGCTTGCTGCGGGTGCGGCAGGTTCCACCGCCGGGTGCGGCCGATTTACAAAAACTTTCTGTTGTTCCAGTTTGTGCTCGCCGCGGGTGCGGCCACCTTGCCGCTGGGTGCGGTCATTCTCCAGAATACCCTCTTTCTCTGAGTCGTCCTCTTCAGCACTCGGACCGACATGCAATTGCTTCCCACTTCTTAGGGTTATCGCGCTAACGTTTTCCTTTGGGTTCACTACCGTTTGAGATGGTAGATTCCCCGAAGTCCGCTGATCAATCCTTGTAATCGCCTCAGCCATCTGTCCCATTTGTGTCTCCAGATTCTTAATACTCGACGTCATAGCTTGGACGGGAGTGGTGAAGTGTTGCGTCAGTGTTTTGAGCATATCTTCAGTTAAAGGAGACGCATTGGGTTGTGGAGCTTGCGGCCTTGGTACATAGGCCGGCCTTTGCTGTTGTTGTGGTTGAAACTGAGGTTGTTGTTGTTGATTCGGTTGATCCCTCCATCTGAAATTTGGGTGGTCTCTCCATCCCGGATTGTACGTGTTGGAGTAGGGATCATGCCGAGGTCTTGGATTGCCATAACCTCCTACAGCGTTTACTTCAGCGGGTGCATCATCTTGTAGTTGAGGACAAGCGTCGGTGGGGTGGAATTGATCGGCACAGACCCCACACACTTTTAGTTGTTGAGGAGTTCCTTGCAGCGTAAGTCTCCTCACCATGTCCTTTAACTCAGCAATATCATTGGCATACGAAGAGCGACTAGAGTCAGCAGCATTGACTCCTCTTTTGGTAGAAGATCTACTGAAATTTCTCGTGCCCTCTGCCATCTCCTGAATCTTCTCCATAGCAACTGATGGTGTTGTGTTGAGAATATTGCCACCACATGCAGCGTCAACCATCCTCCTCTCATTGTCGAGCAGCCCATTGTAGAGATGAAGCACCAGATCTTGGTTGGAATACCCGTGGAATGGACAGCTTGAGCAAAGTCTCTTGAACCGCTCATAATAATCATAAAGGCTCTCATCAGCTTCCTGCTCAATGTTGCTAATAGTTTTCTTTAAACTGTTTGCCTTCTTTGCAGGGAAATACTTCTCAAGAAAAGCCTTATGTAGCTTGGTCCACGTGTCAATGCTCCCAGTAGGAAGATGGTAATACCAGTCATCAGCAGTGTCCTTCAAGGTGAACCCAAAAGCTCTCATCTTTATCTGCTCCTCAGTAACATTTGCCGGTTTCATGCTCATGCAGACTGTGTGGAATTTATCCAGATGCTTGATTGGGTCCTCTCCAGCCAGTCCATGGAAAGTTGGGAGCAAATGAATTAGCCTCGACTTTAACTCAAAGTTCACATTCTCTCCCATAGCAGGGATCACCACAGCCAGCGGTTGCTGCTGCAGGTTCGGTGCAGTCAACTGTCTCAATGTTCTATCAGCGTCACCCATCTCGAATGCAGGGTTGTCAAAAACCAAAGTACGGTTCACTCTGCGACCATGTGAAAGAGTTCTCTCGATCTCTGGATCAAAATCAAGAAGCGGTGAATTAGTAGCACGAGTGTGGACCATAAGATAGATCCACACCAAGGGTTAGTAACAAACAAATCACAAAAACTGAAAATTTGACTCCCCGGCAACGGCGCCAAATTTGACAGGGCTAAAGTCGTGATGCCTATCAAATAAATCCCAAAATACCTACTAAGTAGTATAGCAAGCAAGTCAGGGTCGATCCCACAAAGAGTCAGGTTATCAACTTATGCAATTTGTTATCACCAACTAGGAACTAGGGGGGGTTTGTTTGTGTTTCTCGTAACAAGCAATAAGGAAACAAGTAAATAAGTTCGCAGGAAAAGGTTGTAAATATGATGGGAAAAAGCGCCACACTCAACAGAGATCCACACAACAATAGAAAGGTCGATCACGGAATTCTATCAATCTCAAGTTCTTAATATTCCTATAGTTGTTCTTATCCCGATCTTAGATAACTATTAGTTCTACCAGCCCTAATAGTACTTATTACTAAATCAAATCCGAAAACCTTCAGAACTCAATAAAGCAATAGCATTCAACCAAGGATTAACAAGACACATGCAATAGAAACAACCCGTTACTATAAGCATGCAATTAACTCTCTCTCACAATTATGCGCTCGGATCCCCTATACGCACAATCGTGTTCGCTACTAGATATGCAACCCGAACCCGGAATCATAAGTCCTAGCAAATAGGAAGATATCAATAAACCTAGGTGATCAATCTAGATAAATCAACATAAACCAATAATCAATCAAGCACAAGAGAATTAATCCAACTAGATAGGAAAACGAACAAGAGTAGAAAACTCACAACCAATCAATTGTTGGCTTCAAACTGTCAAGTGCAACAATGGAGGTTTAGTTCTCCATTAGGGTTTGTGAGAGAAAAAACGTAGAAAGGTGGCAACTAGGGTTTTAGAATTGATTCTCCCCACAAAGTCTTAACAATTAGACTTAAATACTAAGGCAAATATTTAGGAATAAAATAAAGGAAAATAACAAACTTGGAAACTAAGTCTCGAAATAAAATGAAACGGAAATAATAAAACTCGTAAAAGACTTTCAGCGCGTCGCCACCGCGGGTGCGGTGGCTCCACCACTGGGTGCGGTGGAACTCCAGTGTCTTCAGTCCAATTCTCTGACGACCTCGCCGCGGGTGCGGTGAGGCTGCCGCTGGGTGCGGCCATTATCCAGTAGCTTGTCTTCTTTCTGCTCCTTCCACCGCTGACGGCGGTGGCCTTAGGCGCGGGTGCGGCAAGGCTCCAGAACGTCTCCTCGTCTATGGCTCTTCCTTGCAATCTCTCGCACCGCTCCTCAACTCGTCTCTTCACTCCTTTAGCGTCTTTCCTTGGTGGCTTTCTTCCTCGGTGTCTCCTAGATATCCAAAATCACTCAAACACCTCCATAAACACTAAATTTCGCCTCCAAATGCCTTGCACATGAATGTGCCTAGATCTACCCGAATGGCACTAATAAACCCTCTAAAGACTCTTACTTAAGCCCTACAAAGTAGTGCTTATCACTATGCTACTACACATGCAACTGATGCATGTCCTACACTCCACAAGGAGTCCACTGAGCAAGTCAACGCTGTTGGGGGGTACCAACAAAGACCACGGTACGACCCCTTTTCCAGTACCTACAATCCCGGATGGAGAGACCACCCAAATTTAAGGTACGGGAACACTCAGAACATAGAGAACCCCCCTGAGTTCCGTCCAAGACCCCCTCAGCAATACCAACAGCAGCAGCAGTACCCCCAGAGGCAGTTTCAAGGAGGCCAGCAGTTCAGAGGCCAAGTAGATCAAAGACCACAAGGACAGGGAGCTCCCAGCACCAAAAATATTGAAGACCAGGTCAACACACTGGCGCAGCACATGACTACGCTGACGCAGACCGTGGGAACCATACAGCAAAACATGGTTCAGTTTCAACACGAGACCAAGTCCAGTATACAGAACTTAGAGAAGCAGGTGGGGTAGATCTCCTAGGCGGTTAGCAAGCTTGAAGCTAGAGAGTCACGAGCACTCCCATCTCAAACTGAGATAAACCCTAGGCAAAACGTCAACTCCATGACGTCAAGGCCCAGATGGGAGCATGAAGAAGAAAAGCTGCCAACCAAAAATTACGAGGACAAACCGCGACCGCGGGCAATTTGCCGCGATCGCGAGTTTGTTGAGAAAGAGAATGGGCAAGATGCGCCGATTAAGCGCGATCGCGGGCAGGATAGCCGCGACCGCGGGACCCCAGTGCAAGAACCGCGATCGCGGGGTGAAAACCGCGATCAAATTTCGGAAAACGGGCCGTCTCCACTTACTTTCATGACACGGTATGTCTACCCGGAGGGATATTTTGACATCCCAGTGCCATTCCCTGCAGCACTAGAAGATGACGAACCCATTGAGGGGCTGAAGGGAATGTTCGAGACATTCAGGAATTACAAGGTGACCCCCCAATTGAGCAAAGCGATGCCTCACTTTACAAATTTCCTGAGGGAGCTATGCAAGCTCAAGAAGGAGCAAAAGGAGCGGTCGAAGAAAAAGGTGAAAGTCAAGAAGGATGTCTCGACTGTGATGCAAAAGAAGATCCCGAAAAAGTGTAAAGATCCCGGGATGTTTAGTGTACCCTGCAAGATTGGGGAAACCGAGTTCAGCGAGACATTGCTGGATTTGGGAGCCTCAATCAATGTCCTACCAATGTCCGTCTACAACACCCTTAATGTCGGACCACTAGAAATCACGGAAATCGTCATCCAACTGGCTGACAACTCCGTCATCATTCCTGAGGGCGTTGTGAAGGACGTTTTGGTGAGCGTCGATACCCTCGTCTTCCCTGCAGACTTCTTCGTCATGAACACAGGGAAACAAGGAGGACGAGTAATGCTAGGGAGGCCTTTCATGAAGACCTCCAACACAAAGATCGACGTGGGCATAGGTACGATAAGCATGGAGTTTGACCGGAGGAAGGTAGAGCACAAGTTGAAGTACATTCAGGAGCATCCCCCATATTTAAGAGTGCATAGTGCGGTTGCAGGAGGCAACCCAGGTTGAGAAGTACAACAGGACGTCGTGCCACGACGATAACTATGGCGCTGCTCGGGAGGCAACCCGAGGTATGAGTTGTTGAACTCATCTTTGTTTCTTTGCTTCGTTAGGATTTGTTATTGTGTTTTTAGAATTCTTTGCTTTAGTTGCCATTTTCTTTTTTTCTTTTTCTTTCTTCTGTGGGCCGTTAGAACTAACCTTGCAGCGGAGCCCAGACTTCAGCGACCCGCGACCGCGGTATCGATCCCGCGATCGCAGTTTCCCCACGGTGTTCCACGGCGTTTAGTTCTTAAAAAAAAATGGCCCATAGAATTCAATACCGGCGCATTTTTTGAGGCGGTCAACCCTCGTAACTCACACCGCCCGTTACGTTGCAGGGTATTAACCCCGCGATCGCGGTTCCTCAGCCCCGCGATCGCGGCCCCTCGTCGCCGAGCTTATAAGAGCGGGGTGTAGTGGAGGCATTTCATAACACCTCCACCACGCTCTCTCCCTCTCAAACCACTCGGATCTCCGACTCCGACCACCGCGATGACACCCTGCAGCCCCGCGACCATCGTTCCGCCGCCGCGACGTCGTTTGGGTGAGATCTCCATTTCCCCCTTGGATTTCTCATTGCCTGACGAGCCGCGATCGTCGGACCCACGCCCGAAGCCTCGCGACCACTATAGCACCACCAAGGACCACCGGAGCCATTTTTCTTCGAAGCTTTCTACTGCCCAGAAACCGCGATCGCCGCTGTCCAGCCCCGCGATCGCGACCCTTCTTCTCCAGAGGACTTCTTTCGAGCATAAACCGCGGCCCACACCCCGCGATCGCGGGCCTCTCCGGTATTCTTTTTGTGCCTCTTACTTCTTCTTCCCACCATGTCTGCTTTCGTAAACAGCATGAGAAGCTCGAGGCACCGGCGCTATTTCGAGACGTTCAGCCTGCGGAAGATCATCCTGACGAAATTCTACGATCGACCGACGCTGCAACTACTCGGTTTGGAGGACTGCACTCAACAGTTGCTGAGCCACGGAGGGCTCGGTAATTTCATTGACTTGTCTGCCCCGACGTCCGACGAACTGACCCTGGAGTTCCTGGCCACGCTGGAATGCCACGACGACGGGATCACGTTCAACCTGCTGGGGCAATAGAGACGGATGTCCTACCAAGGTCTGTGGGACCTTTTTGGCATTACTGAGGAACCCACCGAGGATTGGGAAGCTGTAGGCACCTTGCCAGAGTTCTTCTGGCAAGATGCGACCCGGGATGTGATAAACCCCAACGCCGGCGAGTACAACTACAAGCTGACGCACCCCTGTTTGAGGCTGGCCCACAAGGTGCTAGCCATGACCTTCCTTGGACAGGGGGAGGTGAACAAGGTCTCTAGGCAGGACCTTACAGTGCTCTGGTGTTTGACACCAGAGAGTCACAACATCCCCGACTGGGTCGGGCTATTTCTCTCCAGCTGCCTACGACTGAGAGAGAAGAAGGGCGGTAAGATCTCCATGGGAGGCATGGTGACACTTATCGCCCGACAGTACGAGATCCTTGCGGACCATTGGGAATTCCCCGACGAGAGCTACACATACAACATCAGGCTCATGAGGAGGTCCCATCTGCTGGAGGCCCGTAATGGAGAGTACACCTGGCTCTCCTTGGCCGGCAACCAACACCACATGAGGTTGCCTCGTCCGATGCCTTTTGGGCCCCGGGCGAGGGACTTCTACCTTTATGCCGACGGGGAGCAGGGGTCGTCGTCCGAAGACGAAGGGGACGACGACAATGACGAGGAAGAAACTGCGGCGGCGGACATGGAGAGAGATGTGCCATCGCCGCCGGGTTCCAGGGTCCCCCATGTACTTCCTAACTACACTCACCAGGCATCTGGGTCTGGTAGTGCTTTTGGAGGGGCGCCCTGGGACCAGCTCCTGGACAGAATGACGAACCTGCAGCTGAGGCAGGATGAGCAGATACGGAGGAGCGCCGAGTGGGAACGCGGCATCTCCGAGAGGCTAGAGGAGCATGAGAGGAGAAGCGCTGAGTGGGAGTGCCAAATCTCCACCCGCCTGGAGGAGCACGAGAGGCGGAGCGCTGAGTGGCAGCGCAACATGGAGGTCAACCTTGCCTACCACGCCAATCGCCTGGACAACCACCTCACCACCGTTGAGGACCAGGTGGTTCATCTGCAGAGGAGAGCTGAGGCTTTCTTCAACGCCTATGGATATTGGCCTCCACCCCAGTGAGTCCTTCTATTTTTCCCTTATCTTTTATTTGTCCCTCATACATTGAGGACAATGCATGATTTAAGCATGGGGGAGTAGAAGTGCTCACTACCTATCTTGTATATATTTCTTTTCCAGCATTGTACTTTGGATTTTCAGCATTTTATATTAAAAAAATATATATATATAAAAAAATCCTGGGACAAGTCGAAAACCCGAAAGGGCGACTTGGGTAAAAAGCAGGTGGCCCGGACCAGCGCTAGGCTGGGGTAAGAAGGTGTCTGAGTGACGTGAGCTTATGTGAGCACATCTATGAAAAGAAAAAAAGAAAAAAAAAATGAGTGGCTAGGATGAAAACCCGAAAGGGCTCCTAGGCAAAATGAGTGAAAAGAAGATGAGAGTTTTCTAGGATCTCATTTTACTGACGGGGCGGCATAAGAAGAGGAGTCGAAGAAGGATTGTCGGGTAGGTCACTCTGGGAGGCATAAGGAGTCATAGATGGAGGCTAGGATTAGAGGTTACTCACACCATTGAATGTCCGGGTTAAGCTTAGGGGAAGTACTCTGCTTGCCCTTTAAGCTGGTTGAGTTGTGGATGTGTTGTGAATGAGATTGGTGCCAGGAGCTTGGCATGGGTTAGGTGACTCTTAGTTGGAGGACATGCTTCCTGAGACCTTGGGTGCTGCATTGGAGGAGTAGACTCTTTATTAGTTTACTCGAGGACGAGCAAAGGTCTAAGCATGGGGGAGTTTGATAAGCAGTACTTTGTAGGGCTTAACTAAGAGTTATTAGAGGGTTTTATTGGTGCCATTCGGATAGATTTAGACACATTCTTGTGCATGGCGTTTGGGGGCGAAGTCTGGTGTTTTTGGAGGTGTATGAGCTATTTTGGATATCATAGGAGACACTGAGGAAGGAAGCCACCAAAAGAAGACGCCAAGGAAGTGAAGACGAGAGGTTAGGAGGCGAAGCCAAGGAGTGAAGGCCGAGCATTAACCGTGACCGCGGGCAAGGGTGCCGCGATCGCGGTTCCTCGGGCAAGTCGAGAGTTTTCCGCAGGCGCGGAGGAATGTGAAGAGCGCGGAGCCACAAGAGGCCGCGATCGCGGTAAATGGGCCGCGATCGCGGGTCGTTGACGCTGGAAGTTCTGACTTTTCCCGAGTCTATCTTTTCTAATTTCTTTTCTTATTTTTCCATTTTATTTCGTTTCTTTTCTTATTGGGCTAGGTCATTTGTTAGAGGCCCTATATATACTCTCGTTAGCATTAGGTTTAAGAGGAGTTTTTCCAAGTTCTAGTTTTTTGCAATTTTAATTCATCGTTGCCACTTTTCATACCTTTGGAGTTCATCATGTTTATGAGGAGCTAAGCCTCTTTTGCTTAGTCCGGTAATGGAAGCATAAGTTTATTCATCTGGCTGTGAGGTTTTGTTCCTATCTATCTTATCCTATTGAGTTATATCTTTTCTCTTGAGCAAATTCTTATTTGGATGTTTGTTGGTTTATCTAGATTGATCACCTAGGTTTATTGCTTTCATTCATATTGCTAATACTAGGGAAATGTTGGGCTAACGCTCTAGTTCGAGTAGCAAGCATAGATTCTTATCTGCCACTGTGGAATTTATCTATGTAGGGAATTGATTACATGTTGAATGCTTCTGGTTGAGGTGTTATGTGTATCCTGGTTAATTCTTATGTTCATTGCTGCCTTTGGGTTGAATCACTAGTGGTGCTAGGATTATTCATTGGTAAGGGTTCTTAGGGATGGTTTCCCTATTAATTTACACAAGATCAGGACAGGAATAACCGAATAGGAAGATAGGGCATAATCAAGGAACAACCTTTGAATGACTTATGTGGACATCACTTGGCTAAGTGTTTTCTCTCTTTGATATTTTCATCATATACTTTGCTGTGTTTGACTTAATTGTGACCAATCAACCTACAATCCCCCCTTTAGTGACATTGCATGCAACCACCATTAGTTTCGCTCCTTCCCTGTGGGTTCGACCTTTGCTTATTGACTATACTAGTTTATTTGTGAGGTTTTATATTTGACAGCTAGGAACGACAGCACGTCACCGCATTAGCACGGCCGCGTCCTCTGTCGCGACCAAAGCCTCCATCACCGCGGCCCGTCCCCCCCCCCCCCCAAATCGCGAGACTATGTGTTGTCGGAGAGGACCGTAGGGCGACGCGGCCTTGGTGTCTAACCTTCTGGAAAGCCATGAAGGCGATAGCAAACGGTCACGTCATGGCCGGTTCGTCCGCAGTGAGTACACAGCGGTTTAGTGCCGGATCGGGGTTGGTGCGATGTCTCTGGAGGCGGCTTGTGGGCGGCGAGCGCGAGAGAATCTGTTGGGGTGTCGCGTTCTTTGACAATAGTGTGATGTCGCTCTTCTTGAATAACAAGGGCGTAAATGCGATCCAAGGGCGGAAGGGGGTCTTGTTCCATGATGTTGGACCGAACCGTGCTGAACTGAGCATCGTCTAGTCCCATAAGAAAGCGGTGAACGCGTTCTTCCTCCTGATCGCGAGCAAGCACGGTGGTAAGAGTGCACGTGGTGCAACAGTTGCAAGAGCGAGGCGGAAGATACGTTTCAAGCTCCGTCCACAGCTTCTTGATTTTACTAAAATACGCGTCAACGTTTTGACCTTGTTGACGACACTGAGCAATATCTGAACGAATCTGCATGATTCTTGGTCCGTTACCGACCGAGAATCGCTGATGCGGTTGTTCCCACAATTTGGAGATGGTGTCACCGTAGGTGATCGAAGAACTTAAGGCTGGATCAATCGAGCGAATAATCCAACCAATGAGCATAGAGTTGACGCGGTACCAATCGTCCTCATGTTCGGGGTCGGTTGGCTTAGGGATACGGCCATCTAGGAACCGTAGCTTTCCTTTGGCGCGAAACACGTTCTTGATGGCGACGAGCCACTCTTGAAAGTTGTCGCCTTTCAGGACGACGGTGCAGATCTAGAGACCCGTATGATCCGAGGGATGCAGATAATAGGGTGAATCAAGGTCGTTGATGAGACGCTTGGGGCGGTGATCGGTTAGCCCAGACCGGTCAGTGTTGCTCGTGGAATCTTCGGTAGTGACCATGATTGATGCAGATCGAGGTCAACGAAGGAAGGAAAAAAAAATGGCTGAAAAAAAAAAGGTTTTAGAAACCTGCTCCGATACCATGAAACGATGAGAGTTTTGGGGGAATTTCTCTCTGTGTATTATGCCTCTCTTGGGCTGAATTTATAAGGATTACAAGATAGATCTCCAAAGAGATATATGGTAACAAGATATCTACAAGATAACATATAAGGAAATAAGATAATATGGGATAACTTAATATCCAAGTCTAATAATGAATCTTTGTTCTATATGATGGAAACTTGGAAATCATTAAAAGTAAGCATAGATTTAGTAATTTCATTCTATGCCTTGAGAAAGATCAAACTGATAAACGAAGGACATGTCAGTCTGAGCGCACACACGCGTATAAGCCCATCACATAAGCTTGATGGAGTTCAATCCTAAAATCAATTGTCGATAAGAGGATGAGTCCACCAAACTTATATACTAGTCTCTTTTAATCCAAATAGGAAGTTTATTTTACATCTTACCATCATGAGTTAAGTAGATATATTGTTACCAGCTTAGGAATCTCCAAGAACATCATAGTCACGCCAGTATTTGAATAACATCAAAGATACAATTTCAACTTGCTGACGGATCAGAAGAGCTAAAGGACTAAATTCAAACACATCGTATTATGAGCTATACTACAAGTGTGATCCGGTGTACCTTAGCTAGCTTCAAATTTGCTGTACTGTATCTTTGTAACAAGTCCTCTTCAGACAAAACTCAGAACTCTGAAGATATCATATATCTGTCCAACTTGATCTATCAAAACGTGGGTACATATTGTTAGGAAGTGAACTTTTGGGAACTGGAACTCCAGTTCCCTACCTAGTTCCCTTCCTCAGTTTTCCTAGTTTTGACGATGACAAATACTTTGCTACTAATAGTTCCACATGTGTAGATAAGCAGGGAACTCAGGTTCGAGAAAAGAAAGACAGAGACGCTGATGCTAGATTTGGGAACTGGTGAACGGAACTGAGGCTTGCTGACGCTGGAATCACTTGGATTAATATGAGAAGGGCGGCGGCGAGCTGTTTAGGGTAGATTAGTTAGGGAAAGAACTATGAGATCTTATCCTGTTTCCATATATTTTAGGAGCTTAAAGTTTATCTTTATGGAAACAAAACATGTAAAAATCGGTAAAGATTATATTTGGTAACAAATGTTATCTTTAACGATTACTTTTAATTATTTTATTTGGTTGATTCGGTTATTGGAGATTTGCTTCCTCCAGTAATTAAATCATATAAATAAAGTAATTAAAACTCTCTCATCTTACACGCATTCACAAAGAGAAGAATTCCAAGTGCTAAGAAGAAAATGTGCCAAGTTCTTTGAAGAAGAACTGAGTAAGTTGCTTGCTTGTTGTTTGCTTGGTTAGGTCGAACTAGGTAGAGAGTCTTTAGTGTGTCTAAAGACTTTAAGCTGTGTTTTCTATTCTAGTTGATTGTAATCGAAGCATTAATACAAGAAGTAGACTTCAAAATCCTCTTGAAAGAGAGGTAGTGGGTTTTATCCTCGATAACTAGTTGGTTACCAAAGGTTCTCACTCTAAGGAACTTGTCTTGATTCTGTTATTATTTATTTATTATGCTTCTTAGGGAACTGGACTCTCAGTTCCCTCGATAACTAACAAGTACGATCCTACAATTGGTATCAGAGTAGGCGCTCTATATTTGTGTTAGTTTACAGATTTCAAGATGACTAGCTCAAGCAAATTCAGTTTGGGAATTTCGATCAACAAGCCTCATATTCGGAAGAAAGAAAAAAGATGTTTAATGGCTAAGGAGGACTCAACGAAATCAGATGACTCTGAGGTATTCTCTTCTGACTTTACTAAATCTCTTCTTGAATGTGATAAGAAGCAATTGATTAAAATTATTAGGAAACTTGGAAAAGAGAACAGTTCCCTTCAGGAAAGACTAGATGAATGTGAAGAAGAAATTTCATGCTTATGTACTGAAAATTCTGTTTGGAGCAAGAAACTTGATGAAACTGAAAAATTGCTTGCTAGTTCCTCTAGAAAGTGCGATTCATGTACTGCTCTTGAAAGGGAACTAGCACAACTTAAAGATTCTACAAGCATGTCTAACGTTTCCCATGTTTCATGTGATAATTGTACTACTCTTGAAAATGAACTAGCACATCTTAAAGATTTTGCAAGCATGTCTAGTGTTTCCCATGTTTCATGTGATAATTGTGTTGTGCTTGAAGAGGAACTTAAGCATGCTAAGAATTGTCAGAGTTCCCTTACTCCAGAAAATGATTTGCTTGTTGAGATCATAGATAAGCTTGATGTGTTGACTACTTCTATTAATAAAAAAACTGTCAATCAAACTGTGTTTGTTAAGCAAAGATATGGTATTGGTTATCCGGGAAAGGAAGATTCTGAGGATTCATGCTCTGCTGAAAATGAGAAGCTAAGAAGGGAACTGGTTGAGAAAAATGAAACTCTCAATTTCGCTCTTCAAACTTCTCGTGATAAAAATCAGTTCCTAGAGGAGAAGGTAAAAGTGCTTGAACAAAAGCCCAAAGAGAACCAAACCTGGTTCAATGGTCAAAACGCTCACAAGATGTATGTTGCCCAAGCTCAGGGAACTAAAGGTAAGAAAGTTAACTTTGAGCAAAGAAAGCAAGAAAGACCATTCCGACCTGGTCATGGTAAGTATGGTCATGTTGTCTATAATCGTGTTTGCTGGCATTGTGGTAAAAATGGTCACTATATTCATGAGTGCATTCACAAGAAAAGACAAATGGAAGAGAATGCTAGGAAAAGGAACCAGAAAACTAATAACAAGAAAAGGATGCATACCATTAATGATTTGAATGATCCTTATTATTTTGTTCCTGCTTCTAACCCACAGACAAGATATCAACCTCATTCACCCAGAAAAGCTAAGCTTAGCTGGGTTCCAAAAGGTTGAGTTCCCTTGTGCAGGACGAAGTGCGACAACAAGACAAATGGTACATAGACAGTGGATGCTCGTGCCATATGACCGGAAATAGAAGAAAAAATGTCATCACTTCAGCAACACCAAGGAGGAACCATTTCCTTCGGAGATAAGAGAAAGGGAACAATTTGTGGAACTGGAAGTGTGAATCTCTCTGATCACATTAAGGTAAGTAACGTTAACCTAGTTGAAAAGGGAATATTTTGCTAGAACATTGTAGGACTGAAGATCAAATTGCCGATATATTTACTAAAGCACTGAATCGAGAACCTTACGAGTCCTTTAGGTTACTCCTGGGAATGATTTCCCTAAACTAGTAGTTCCGGTTGCCTTTACTAGTTCCCTTGCTTTGACTAGATATGATCATTTCTATGATTTCATTGACAATATTGATGATATTTGATCTTGTGATGGCCTCGCATGTCTTGTAATAATTGTTCTAAAGCATGATCTTAATTATCTTGCATGATTTCATGATTTTATGGTATAATTGAACCTTGATTACATCTCTTTGTTGGCCTTAAAAGTAGTCGGTTTGATCTATTTTAACCCTCATCATAAGCCGAAATGATAATTGACTACAAACCGTCCTAAGCCTGACTGCATTGCATAATTCCTTATGATCCATCTTTAGTCCACAACTGGGAATTATCTTTGTGGTGTCAAAATTGCCAACCTCTTTTCTCTTGATCATGGGTACGTATTTTTCTTGAGTGCTGCTTGGTTCCCTACATAAATGTACCCATATCTATCATGTTCCGTGTCACAAACTGCGGAAAGGAACTGGGAATTGCTCTCAACTTCCAGAATTCAAATCTGTTGGAATTTCGCTGCTTCTTGAGAAAAATTAATGCAAGTATAGTCGTTGAAGATCTTATGAATGTTGAAGTGCTGTTTTGGGTTTTCTATTCTTGGATTAAAAAAAAAAAAAAACTGCGAGTTCCCTTATTTAAAATAAGGGGGGGGGGGGGGGGGGGGGGGGTTGAATGAAAGAAGCCATCTGTGCAGCCCGAAGAGAAGAAAATTGAGGCGGAGTAGAAGCATGAGGAGTAGTTCTCCTGGTTCCCTACTCAGATGACACGGAGCACGTAGTTCCCTTAGGATCTCACTTCCACATTATGATCCTTTTTGTGTCTCTCTGAGTGCTTTATTGTTATATGTTGTCTTTGCTTCTCTTATATTTAATGAAATATTTTGACTTCCTTGCGTTGTTATGTCTTGCCTTCAACTTCTATTACGATGCCATTTCTCTAGAGGTCAAAGCAAGTCATTGGTTCTCCCTAACTTTTATATGCTTATCATCTAACTGTTTCTTTTCGATGATGTCAAAAGGGGGAATGAACTTGGCAATCTGGAACTGATAGGCTGAAAGGAACTCTGACCCGGTTGTTACATTAAGGGGGAACTAAGGAACTAGATCTGGTGTTAAGGGGGGATATACAATTCACTAATGATTATTCTACATCTAGTCTTGTTCTGTTTTTCCTCATATATCATTCATGCCTATTTTTTATATGTAAGGTTCTACATGTTTGTCATCATCAAAAAGGGGGAAATTGTTAGAAAGTGAACTTTTGGAAACTGGAACTCCAGTTCCCTACCTAGTTCCCTTCCTCAGTTTTCCTAGTTTTGACGATGACAAACACTTTGCTACTAATAGTTCCACATGTGTAGATAAGCAGGGAACTCAGGTTCGAGAAAAGAAAGACAGAGACGCTGACGCCAGATTTGGGAACTGGCGAACGGAACTGAGGCTTGCTGACGCTGGAATCACTTGGATTAATATGAGAAGGGCGGCGGCGAGCTGTTTAGGGTAGATCTTTAGTTAGGGAGAGAACTATGAGATCTTATCATGTTTTCATATATTTTATGAGCTTAAAGTTTATCTTTATGGAAACAAAACATGTAAAAATCGGTAAAGATTATATTTGGTAACAAATGTTATCTTTAACGATTACTTTTAATTATTTTATTTGGTTGATTCGGTTATTGGAGATTTGCTTCCTCCAGTAATTAAATCATATAAATAAAGTAATTAAAACTCTCTCATCTTACACGCATTCACAAAGAGAAGAATTCCGAGTGCTAAGAAGAAAACGTGTCAAGTTCTTTGAAGAAGAACTGAGTAAGTTGCTTGCTTGTTGTTTGCTTGATTAGGTCGAACTAGGTAGAGAGTCTTTAGTGTGTCTAAGACTTTAAGCTATGTGTTCTATTCTAGTTGATTGTAATCGAAGCATTAATACAAGAAGTAGACTTTGAAATCCTCTTGAAAGAGAGGTAGTGGGTTTTATCCTGGATAACTAGTTGGTTATCAAAGGTTCCCACTCTAAGGAACTTGTCTTGATTCTGTTATTATTTACTTATTCCGCTGCTTAGGAAACTGGACTCTCAGTTCCCTCGATAACTAACAAGTACGATCCTACACATATCTTATTACAAATACATGTGGAAAGATTTACATATTGGTTTTACAGCAATAACAAAATACATTGATTGTGACAAAACAGAAAAGGTAAGAGTTTAAGTAGAAGCACTTGTGTGAAGAGCCACCAAAGATGCATATACACCATCTTTGTTCCGGAGGAGAGTTTCATGGCTTCCTTTCTCTGCAATCACTCCATTTTTCACCACTGCAATGACATCAGCACCCTTGATGGTGGACAGCCTATGAGCCACCACGACCGTGGTTCGGTTCACCATGATCCGGTCCAACGCGTCCTGAACAACTCTCTCCGACTCTGCATCCAGCGCGCTGGTGGCCTCGTCCAACAACAGAATTCTCGGGCTCTTCACTATGGCACGAGCGATTGCCACTCGTTGTTTCTGACCGCCTGACAACTGTGTCCCGCGCTCACCTACTACAGTGTCGTATCCCTGCTGCAACGCGCTTATGAACTTGTGTGCATTCGCCAACTCCGCGGCCTCTATGATTTCAGATTCCGTAGCGTTTCCTCCTTTACCATAGGCGATGTTAGAACGTATGGTGTCGTTAAACAGGATGGGTTCTTGGCTAACAAGGCCCATTTGCTGCCTCAACCACTTGAGCTGGAACTTCTGAATCTCAATTCCGTCGAGGGTGATACGACCAGAATCCGGATCATAGAACCTTTGCAACAGAGAGATGACGGTTGATTTTCCGCTCCCACTTTCTCCAACAAGAGCAACCGTCTAACCAAAACACAAAGCTAATAAGCTCAATCACAAAAGAAGTCCTACAATTGTGCTCCAATGCTAGTTTGAGAGATTACCTTGCCAGCGCGAATGGCTAAGCTGATGTCGTTGAAGATCTGAATGTCGGGTCTTGTTGGATACTTGAAGCTCACATGCCTGAGCTCAATCTCTCCCTTGACCTCCTCAAGAGTCATTCCTGATTCGTCGCTCGCGTCTATGTTGGACTTGCGATCAAGAATCGCAAATATGGAGGCGGCAGCGTTCTTGGCTTTGCCACTATCAGGGGTGAGGGAGCTTGATTGAGAGATTCCAAATGCTGCCATGGTCAAAGCAAAGAAGACCTGCACACATACAAAAGAAGTTTCTAGTGTCATTAATTGATAAGATGTGTTAACAATAACGGAATCTTAGGATGATTAATAGACAATGTACTTACCCGGAAAACCTTAGCGAAGGTCGTTTTTCCATGCCCAACGAGCTGTGCTCCGGCATAGAAACTGGCAGCATATACCAAAAACATAAATGCATTGGACATGCCGAATCCTATGCCGCTGACAAACCCGAGTCTTATGCCTGCCTTCATGGGTCCTTCGCACTTGCTCTCGTACAGCTTCATCACTTTCTCCTCAGCACAAAAAGAGGCCACGGTTCTTATACTCCCAACGGCGTCATTCGCAACTTGGCTCGCGTCTTCGTACTTCTTCTTCGCGTCTGCGCTGAACCCCTTAGTGAACTTGAGCTGGAAGAAGCCGCTGAGTCCAATGAGCGGGATGAGTGCAAGAACGATGAGCGACAGCTCCCAGTTGGCGGTAAAGGCGATCACCAAACCGGCAGCTGCAGTTGCAATGTTCTGGACAAGCAAAGCCAACGCGTCCCCAACTAGACCGCGAACAGCTGCAGCGTCAGCAGAAAGCCTTGCACCGATGGCACCGCTTGAATGTTGTGGATTGTCGAACCATCCTATCTCCATGGACAACACCTTTTCAAAGCACATGGATCTGATCCTCTGTATCAGTTTCCCGCCAGCCACGGCGAAAAAGTACGTCTGAAACGGGTTCACCAGCAAAGCTACAACACCAAGAGATGCAAACACCACTGCCCAGAAGCTAGAGTCCTTCTTCAGCTTGTGCGGCGGCTCGTAGAATGCTTTGATTGCGTTGGAGATTAGGATTCCGAAAACTGGAAATATGCAACCGCTAATTGTGGCAAAGAGTGCACCAAGAAGCAGCACTGGGATTTCAGGCTTGTTGAGAGACGCGAGTCGTCTAAGGGAAACTTTTTGCCGATTCTCGGTTTCTTCTGGGATGTCGGTGTCGTGAAGTCCTTCTGACATGGACAAGGCGGTTTCTGGAACGTCTAAGCCTACACCAGACATAAACGATTGAGATCGTCGGCTGCTGCCTCCTCTTCCTGAGGATCCCCTGCTTAATGAACGCAGTGATGATTTTTGCCTCTGGTTGAAAGATCTTTGGGATTCAGGTTCTCTTCTCATATCTTGCAGACGTATAAGCTGGGAGTACGCGCCTTCCGGATCCTTGAGCATTTCTGAGTGTGTGCCTGCACCATGCAACATACTCATCTGAATTATGTATATCACTAGGGAATAGGAGTAGCCTATCAAGCTTATATATACTAGGCAAGTTATGTCCCAACTTTAGATATGGGATGTTATATTCCAACAAAATGGAGTGGTATGGTACTGGAAAATTGAAATTACCTTTCTCGACCACCTTTCCTCGAAAAATGACAGCGATCATGTCAGCATTTCGTACTGTGCTCAAACGGTGAGCAACAACAACCGTTGTTCGATTGACCATTATCCTATCCAATGCTTCTTGCACAACCCTTTCAGATTCGGCATCAAGTGCGCTAGTGGCTTCATCAAGAAGTAAGATTCTTGGATTCTTCAAAATGGCTCTTGCTATGGCGATTCTTTGCTTTTGTCCACCAGATAGCTGCGTTCCATGCTCCCCAACTGAGGTATCTAATCCCTGCAGGTTGTTATAAGGCAAGATTAGGGAGTTTTCCTTTTAAAAAACTGTGCAGTTGGAAATAAAGGGTAAGAAATTAAAACCTGTGGCAGTTTATCAATGAACTTTGCAGCATTTGCAAGCTCAGATGCAGCCTTTATCTCTTCTGTTGTTGCCCCATCTTTTCCATATGCAATGTTTTCTCCGATTGTGGAAGCAAATAAAACAGGCTCTTGACTAACAAGGCCGATTTTACTCCGAATCCATCTGAGCTGGAACTCCTTGAGATTAACACCATCAATGAGGACCTGACCGGCATGTGGGTCGTAAAACCTCTCTATGAGACTAATCACTGTCGACTTCCCACTCCCGCTTTGTCCGACCAAAGCAGTAGTCGTTCCACTCGGGATGGAAAGAGAAAACCCGTTGAATATCTGCTCATCTGGTCTAGCAGGGTAGCTGAAACAAACATCTCTTAGCTCAATATCGCCCTGGATGTCGTCTAGTACTTTCCCACTCAAGTCAGAGGCATCAATTTCTGGTTTTCGGTTGATCGTTGCAAACATTTTGTATGCTGCAGCTTGTCCTGCAGCAAATGCACTCAAGCAAGGGGAAACCTGTCCCAGTGACCTAAACAGAGCGAAATCATCTATTATTAGCACCTAGATCACTCTACTTGTAAAGCCTGTCAAGAAAACATTGGCATATATAGCAAAGAATTTTACTTACATGGATCCAGTTAAGACGGCAAAGATCACGTTTAGAATAATGCCACCTGTATACCCTTTCTCAAGAATCATTTTGCCGCCAAACCATATAGCCAAAGCATAGCTTCCAAAGATGACCAGAAAAAGAGTTCCAAGACCAAGCCCAGACGCCAATCCTTGATGAACACTTGATTCGTATGCAAGTACAATAGCCTTTTTGTAATCTGCCACAGCTTGCTTTTCCCCAGTGAATGAAACAACCTATATGTTGATTAGAAATGCTTGAATCAGTGGGAAAAAAAAAACATATCTAAAACCAAGAGCATACTATAAAAATTTAAGACTCACAGTTCTAACGGCACCTATCGATTGTTCTACAATAATAGATGCTTTTGCATACGCATTTTGGCCTCTCGTAGATGCCTTGGATATCATGATAGACATAACTCCACCAGCAATTGCGATTAGCGGAATGCATGAAAGCATGACAAGGGTAAGCAGCCACCCTTTGATAAATCCTATGACAAAGCCTCCCACGAATGTCGATGCCAGCTGTATAAACTTGCCAACCTAAATGGAACACAGCAGCAACCAGTGTAAAGAACAAAAAAATCACCACCATAAAACCCAGTTAAGCAAAGGAAAAACATGTTTGTGTTGTTACCTTCTCGCCCATGGCATCCTGAATAAGAACGGTATCCCCAGACATCCGGCCAACCACTTCTCCCGTGTTTGTTTCTTTGTCAAAGAAGGCAACGTCTTGTCGTATTATAGCTTTCAAATACAAGTTCCTTATTCTTGCAGCCTGTCTTTCTCCTGTGACCATCCAGCAGGAAACCTCTGACAAAAGAGACAAGGATTGATCACATTTTATTAGTTCTTTCCTCCTTCACTGATTTTGAATCAACCAAAAGTGGTTAGATAATGATGCTTACGAAGACACGCTGCAATGGCAACTCCAATAGCCAGGTAGACAAATTTCAGAGAAACCTAGAAGAAACAATCAGATTATAAACAACTGTAACATGATTGTCAAGCAAACCAAATCAAAGATCACCATATACAATATCAGAAGCAGAAAGTTTGGAGAAAGTACCTTTGAAACAATGTGAACAACGTCTGGAGTATTCTGGTTGTTGCCAAAAGCATCAACAAGTTGGCCGAATAAGACGGTCATGATTGGCAAGCAAATGCCACTTCCAACACCACTTATGGAGCCAACAACCATCAAGATCTTGTCAGTTGTATCTGCAAAGGTGAAGAGCTTGTAGAATGGCACTGATTCGGTCTTTTGCTTCTCCTTCTTGGTGCTCTTGACTGTTTCAATCTCCATTGGAGCTGCGTTTGCAGATGAAGTCGAAGCCGAAGCCTCATCCTCCTTACCATTGTCTCTAGACATCTTGCTTGTGTCTAGACTTAAAGTCACTCCTGATCAGAAATCAAATCACAAACTATTCTAAGTAGTTGTTCATTATAGTGATGAAATTCATCTCAGCTAACATCGGTGAAGGCATCATTCAAAGCTGCACAAGTTTATTGAAAATCTAGGACTTAGTAGAGCACTGACCACCAACCTCAAACACTGTAGCTACTGTGATATTCATGGTAGGTAAATGGAGAAATTAAAGGCATGATATTTGACAATATAAGTACTCTCAATTGTCAAGCATTTATCAGAAATCAATGTTAATTTTCCAGGACAAAGTCCAAGATTTAGACAAACATAGCCCAGAGAGGAATTCCGCCAATTTAACCAGTAGCAGCTTAACATAATATAATGGAATTCTACCTAACTAAAACATAATCTTAAGGGCACCATGACATTTTACCCACCCATAATAACATTCAAGTCAAATATTTGAAAAGCTTTGCCCAAGAGAGAAATTCTATTAAATCAACTGATGGAAGTAGCTGAGCATCAACAAAGTCTTAGAAGTTAGTAAGAAGACGAAAATACCCTTTTACCTGAATTCTCAAACCAAAACCACCCAATCTATCATCAAGAGGGGAAATTGGGTTTTGATAGTATACAAGCAGGAGGATAAGAAGTTGGAAATTTGGATGTTTATACTGATTGCAGGGGAGCTACAAGAAGTTGTATTGATTGATTGCTAGGACCAAAATGGTACAATGACATGATACCAAAACAATAATTACAAGTTACGACCCTACTTTGTGCTATAAAGTCAAGAGAATCAGACCCACAATCCACCATCTCCCACAAAGCATCAATTTGGTAGGTGATAGGCATAATTCCAATTTCAAAAATGATTTGTAAGGCTTAAAATTGGCTGGATAAATGCTATTAGAGCTGGAAAGCAACTAAGACACCTACTACTACTGTTGGCAAAACCCGGAATATCTTTTGCTTGGCATTTTTTGGGAGTAAAATTTACACATTCCAAAAAAATAAAAGACCCACAAACCAAAATCAATTAGAAAGCAGAACTGGGAACATCAATGAATAACCCAACAGCCAGCAGAGAATTAAACCTGTAAGTTTGTAACTAAACAGCTAATTCAACACTTAATCTTGAACACAAAAACGAACTTGAATTACAGGAATGAGCTTTTGCATACCTTCCTCTTCCTAAAGTTTCTGCTGCTACAAGAAAATGTGAAATTAAATATGCTTTCACTTTGAAATTGAGAAATGAGGTATGAAGAGGTGTGTATATATATGAGAACCCAGAATTCCGAAATTGAAGAAGGTGGCCGGTGAAATTAGCTGTCTTGGAGAGCAAGCACTCGAGCGAATCCTCCTCTTTACTTTCCTTTTTTGGTGGTGGGCCATAAGTCATAACAATTTTTTTTTTAATATAGTAAGAATTTAAAGTTGTAAAAATACAACTTCGAGAGGCCGAAATATTCAATGAGTAAAATAATAAGAGAAACAATAATAAGAGAAACAAACTAGAAAAAAATAAAGGTAAAAAATTCAGAAATAAAATGAGTAAAATACAAATAAAATCTGCGCCGAGGGATGAATCAGTTTTAACGTATATAACTAGAATGTGTTGGAGAATATTGAATTCTCTAAATCAGGATTGATAATAATAGATTTTCTATAAATGAAAATAGTAATTCTATTCTTGAAAACGATTAATAATCGTTAGAAATGAGAGGTTAGAATTTAAGAGGTAATTCTATTTTTTATCTTTTGAATTCCTATATAAACCTTATAAGTTTTCATTTGTAAACATCCAAAAAACACAGAGAGAAAAGCTTACTTTAAAGCATTAAACAGAGAGAAGCTTTCGGGAGAATTTTCTGCGTAAAATTCCAGAGTGTAGTTTTGGGTGTGGGTATTAAGTAATTGAGTTGTAATCATTTTTATCATTCTATTAAAGATTTGCGACAGAGTAGAAACATCTCGTGTGTGTTTTCTTTCATTCTCCTTATCATTATTCTGATTATTCGGGAAAGCAAAGCATATTTTTCTCATCAATTGGTATCAGAGCGTTGGTTGTAAACAATCCACATAAAGTCAGATTTGAGTGGGAGCAATGGCCGCAGAAGATAGAAAGGTGAAACTCGCCAAGTTCGATGGTGCAGATTTCGGATTTTGGAAGATGCAAATTGAAGATCACTTATACCAAAAGAATCTTTATCAACCTCTGTCAGAAAATAAGCCAGAGAGTATGAATGATGAAGATTGGAAGATTCTTGATAGACAAGTCCTTGGAGTTATACGATTGACGTTGTCACGCAATGTTGCTTTCAATATAGCAAAAGAATCGACCACGGCGGGTCTTATGGCAGCACTCTCAAATATGTATGAGAAGCCATCAGCCTCCAACAAAGTTCATTTGATGAGGCGACTATTCAATTTGCGAATGACAGAAGGCGCATCGGTAGCTCAACATCTCAATGGACTCAAGACGGTCACAACCCAATTGAGTTCAGTTGGGATTGAATTCGATGAAGAAGTACGAGCCTTGATATTATTGTCTTCTCTTCCAGAGAGTTGGAATGCTACTGTCACGGCTGTGAGTAGCTCATCAGGAAGCAATAAGTTAAAGTTTGATGATGTTCGTGATCTGGTTCTCAGTGAAGAGATCCGACGAGGAGCGTCGGGTGAATCATCAACCTCTTCAGTTTTACATACAGAGTCAAGAGGAAGAAATTCAACCAGAGGATATGGACGTGGAAGATCAAACCATCAAGGTGGATCAAGGGATACAAGGTCAAAATCAAGAAATCATAATAATTCCTCTACCTCGAAAACCATAGAATGTTGGAATTGTGGGAAGACCGGGCATTACAAAAATCAGTGCAAGAGTGCATCGAAAAACCAAGACACGAAGGCAGAGGCAAATGTTACGTTTACCTCATAAGAAGATGATGCTTTAATATGCTCTCTTGAGAGCAAGGAAGAATCTTGGGTGCTAGATTCAGGAGCATCGTTTCATGCTACTTCGAAGAAAGAGTTCTTCGAGAGATATGTCTCAGGAAACCTTGGAAACGTGTACCTCGGTGACGATCAACCTTGTTCGATTGTCGGTAAAGGTGTAGTAAAGATCAAGTTGAACGGGTCTGTTTGGGAGCTGAAAGATGTCAGACACATTCCCGATCTCAGAAAGAACTTGATATCAGTAGGCCAGTTGGCAGATGAAGGTTATGACACCAACTTCTGTGGAGATACGTGGAAGGTTTCAAAGGGTGCAATGACTATAGCTCGAGGTAAAAAGAACGGTACTCTTTACCTCACAGCAGGTGCGTGTTGTTCCATTGCAGTCGCAGTGGGAAATGAAGATTCCAATATGTGGCACCAGAGACTTGGCCACATGAGTGAGAAAGGGATGAAGCTTATGCATTCAAAGGGAAAACTCCCAGGTGTACAGTCAGTAGGGATAGACATGTGCGAAGAATGCATACTTGGAAAGCAAAAGAGGGTGAGCTTTCAGACAAATGTTAGAGTCCCAAAGAAGGAAAGACTAGAGCTTGTCCACTCCGATGTTTGGGGGCCAACGACTACTTCATCCTTTGGCGGGAAGCACTATTATGTGACTTTCATCGATGATCACTCTCGGAAGGTATGGGTTTACTTTCTAAGACACAAGTCAGAAGTTTTTGAGGCTTTCAAGAGATGGAAAGTGATGGTTGAAAACGAGACGGGTGTGAAAGTAAAAAAGCTCAGAACCGACAATGGTGGTGAGTATGTAGACACCATGTTCAAAAACTTTTGCTATGAGCATGGGATTCGGATGGAAAGAACAGTGCCGGGAACGCCTCAGCAAAATGGTGTAGCTGAGCGTATGAACCGAACGTTGACAGAAAGAGCCAGAAGCATTCGTATACAGTAAGGTCTACCAAAGCAGTTCTGGGCAGAAGCAGTCAATACGGCATGTTACTTGATTAATCGAGGTCCATCGGTTCCGTTGCAGTTCCAGATACCAGAAGAGGTATGGAGCGGAAAAGCAATAAAGCTGACACATTTGAAGGTTTTCGGTTGTGTCGCATATGTGCATATTAGTGATCATGGCAGGAATAAGCTTGATCCTAAATCTAAGAAATGCACATTCATCGGCTACGGAGAAGATGAGTTTGGATATCGTCTTTGGGATGATCAAACCAAGAAGGTGATCCGTAGCAGAGATGTGATTTTCAATGAGAGAGTCATGTATAAGGACATGAATAATAGTGACGCCAGCGACTCAAGAGAGAGTGGGCCAACATTTGCAGATGCAAATTATATTCTAGATAGTCCTATGACAGAGCCAATCATGAAAAGTCCTCAGTCAAAGGGACTTGTCGGACGTAGCAGTGTGCAACAGTTAGAGACGCCACAACCTTCTACTCCAGCTCCTGGATTAAGAAGGACTTCCTGACCTCATGTTCCTAACAGGAGATACATGAGTTATTTGTTGTTGACAGATGGAGGGGAGCCAGAATGCTACGATGAAGCATGTCAGATTGGTGATGCAAGTAAGTGGGAGCTTGCAATGAAAGACGAGATGCAGTCTTTGACTTCAAACCAGACATGGGAACTAGCTGAGTTGCCCATAGGTAAGAAGGCACTTCACAACAAATGGTTGTACCGGTTGAAGAATGAGCATGATGGCTCTATCAGGTACAAAGCTCGACTAGTTGTGAAAGGGTTTCAGCAAAAAGAAGGTGTTGATTACAATGAGATTTTTGCTCTTGTTGTGAAGCTCAATACTATAAGATCAGTGTTGAGTATTGTTGCCATTGAAGATCTTCATCTTGAGCAGTTAGACGTGAAAACTGCATTTCTTCACGGAGAGTTAGATGAAGAGATATACATGCACCAACCAGAAGGCTTCTCAGAAAAGGGAAAAGATAAGATGGTGTGCAGACTCAAGAAGAGCTTGTATGGACTTAAACAAGCTCTGAGACAGTGGTACAAAAAGTTTGATGGCTTCATGTACAAGGAAGGTTTCCAGAAGTGTAACGCCGACCACTGTTGCTACTTCAAAAATTATCAGTCCAGTTATATCATATTGCTACTATATGTTGACGATATGTTAGTAGCAGGTTCTGATATGAATGAGATTAGAAGGCTGAAGTAGCAATTGTCAAAAGAATTTGACATGAAGGACTTGGGTCCAGCAAAGAAGATTCTTGGAATGCAAATTACAAGAGATAGGCAGAAAGGGACATTGCAGTTGTCCCAGTCAGAGTACATCAAACGTGTCTTGCAAAGGTTCAACATGAGCAGTGCCAAACATGTTAGTACACCTTTGGCAAGTCATTTTCGCTTATCCAAGGATCAGTCGCCTAAGACAGAAGAAGATAGAGAGTTCATGGCTAAGGTTCCTTATGCCTCAGCCATTGGGAGTTTGATGTATGCTATGGTCTGTACAAGACCAGATATTGCACATGCAGTGGGAGTTGTCAGCAGGTTTATGTCAAATCTGGGAAAAGCTCAATGGGAAGCAGTGAAGTGGATATTAAGATATCTACAAGGCACGACAGAGAAATGTTTGTACTTTGGTAAGGGTGATATTAAAGTACAAGGCTATGTAGATGCGGACTTTGGAGGTGAAGTCGATAACCGGAAAAGCACAATGGGTTATGTTTCACTATCGGAAATACAGCTGTTAGTTGGATGTCACAATTGCAGAAGATTGTTGCTCTATCAACTACAGAGGCTGAATATGTAGCAGTGACTGAAGCTAGTAAGGAGATGATGTGGCTTCAAGGTTTGTTAACTGAGTTGGGATTCGTACAAGAGAATAATGTGTTGTACAGTGATAGTCAGAGTGCAATACATTTGGCAAAGAATTCGGCATTTCATTCTAGAACCAAGCAAATTGGACTTCGATACCATTTCATCAGATCGTTGTTGGAAGATGATGTATTGAAACTGGAGAAGATCCAAGGCAGTAAGAATCCAGCAGACATGTTAACAAAGACGGTGACTATTGACAAATTGAAGTTGTGTTCAACTTCAGTTGGCCTGCAGGAATGACAAGACCATGTGTGTGAAGACAGATTGAAATCAGTCTTCAAGTGGGAGATTGTTGGAGAATATTGAATTCTCTAAATCAGGATTGATAATAATAGATTTTCTATAAATGAAAATAGTAATTCTATTCTTGAAAACGATTAATAATCGTTAGAAATGAGAGGTTAGAATTTAAGAGGTAATTCTATTTTTTATCTTTTGAATTCCTATATAAACCTTATAAGTTTTCATTTGTAAACATCCAAAAAACACAGAGAGAAAAGCTTAGTTTAAAGCATTAAACAGAGAGAAGCTTTCGGGAGAACTTTCTGCGTAAAATTCCAGAGTGTAGTTTTGGGTGTGGGTATTAAGTAATTGAGTTGTAATCGTTTTTATCATTCTATTAAAGATTTGCGACAGAGTAGAAACATCTCGTGTGTGTTTTCTTTCATTCTCCTTATCATTATTCTGATTATTCGGGAAAGCAAAGCATATTTTTCTCATCAGAATGAATCAGTTTTGACATGTGATCGATGAATCAGTTTTATTTTATTTTTGCCACTGGGTAACACTAAAATGCTGCTTTGTAACGTATATAACTAGAAGTTTCCTTTTCTTTGCCATTTTACTTTCACACCTATTGATATTGAATCATTTGTTTGCATTCTGAATGAATTCCTCTGTGATCTTTTTTATTTGTATCGATACACCTATTGATATTGAATCATTTGTTTGCATTTTACTTTCACACCTATTGATATTGAATCATTTGTTCACATTATTTGTGTGTCATGCGCGCCCACGGGTTAATATATCACTAATAAAAAAAAGTCATTGTTATTTCACGCACGGGTAAAATTTCTATTTCACGTACTGTTTCGTACGTGACGTATCAAATGAAGCCGCCCGTGAAGAACGAAAGCACTCCGCCCGTGACAGACCACGGTAAACCGTCTGTGACGCACCAACCACATCCGTGCGTCACGGATGAACATTCTGATCCGCGACACGATTTTAGAATCGCCATAACTTTTGATTCCCTAGTCCAAACGCGCTGAAATTTGGAGGAGGTATAGTTGATATCTTGATCTTTAATCTGGCGTTGGAATTACTCAATTCGGAGTTTTTTCAAAGACGGGACAAAAAAATAGAGATTTCGTAAGCGTCATGGCGAATAGAGATATCTCAAACCATTAGAAAGAAGGGATACGATTGCTTCAAAACAAATGAGAAACATTTGACAATCGAGATGGAAGAAGCTTTCTATTATCTTTATGTATGGCCAATCTTATTGAAATTATAAGCATTATCAAGACTCTAATTTGGCCAAACATATATCATTTTAATGTCGGTGTGTATATTACTTGCACTATACTTTTAGATTTATTAAGCCACTAATTAAACTGTCATATAGTATTTTTTGCAATATATAAACATAAAATATATAAAATAAAATATATTTTATATTGTTTCATGAATATATTACGTAAAATTTTGTTACCTTTATGGAACAAATCATTCTCATGCATATTTATAAAAGAAACTTAATTTATTTAACTGTTTGATTCTTACTTTAATAACATATGATTTACTTGAGCTACATAATCCTTCTCTAATTTTTTAGCATGCTAAAACAATATAATTATTATAATATTTTTTGTTAGTCAATAGCATCTTATATTATCAATTGATATACCGTTAAATATATAGTTTATATTTATCCAAACATGTACATGACACATGGACATATAGTAGTTATGTACTATTAACAGACTCTAATAAATGTTTTTCTTTTCAAAAATCGGTTTATCTAGGTCTTTGTTTTGAATTACAATGCAAAATCTATCAAGTCATATAATTTAAAAACTGAACATAATCAGAATAAGTTTATAAACAATTACTTTATTGATGTTAACATCAATAAAAGAAACTTAATTTAACGCCTTGGTTCATTCGTGACGGACGAAACATGTTTATCCGTGATGGACGAAGCATTTTCATCCGTGACGGATGAACATGTTTCTTCCGTCACAGATGAACATGTTTCGTCCGTCACAGATGAACATGCTGATCCGCGACACGATTTTGGAATTGCCATAACTTTTGATTCCCTAGTCCAAACGCGCTGAAATTTGGAGGAGTTATAGTTGACATCTTGATCTTTAATCTAACGTTGGAATCACTCAATTAGGAGTAACATAGAAAACGTTATACTTATCCAAATACGGGACAAAGAAATAGAGATCTCTTAAGCGCCAAGGTGAGTACAATAACATTTAAGTCGGATTACAATAGCATTGCAATCATGGATCACAATAGCATTATAATGTGCGAGTACAATAGCATTTAAGTCGCCTTGCGACCTCGTCTCTTTCTTGTAGAAGAAGGTTCGAACGCCATCAGCTGAGAAACGAATGGAGAAGTATCTCTACTCGCCTTGGCGCTTAAGAGATTTCTATTTCTTTGTCCTGTCTTTGGAGAAGTATAACTTTTTTCTACGTAACTCCGAATTGAGTGATTCCAACGCCAGATTAAAGATCAAGATGTCAACTATAGCTCCTCCAAATTTCAGCGCGTTTGGACTACGGAATCAAAAGTTATGGCGATTCCAAAATTGTGTCGCGGAGCAGCATGTTCATCCGTGATGCACGGATGGGGTTGGTGCGTCACGGACGGTTTACTGTGGTCCGTCACGGACGGAGTGCTTTCGTTCGTCACGGGCGGCTTCATTTGGTACGTCACGGACGAACCGGTGCGTGAAATAGAAATCGTGTAAAAAAAAAAGATTTGTTAGGGGTTAGTGTGAATAATAATATCTATTGTTATTTCATTATATTCGTATAACAAATCATATATAAATAAGTAGTTACAGTGAAGAGTCTCCAATGGTACCTAAGCCTCCGCACACGCATTTTGTATGTATATCAAATCAATGCACACAAAAAGCGAGTGCTAGGAAAAAAACGTGTACTACTATATAAGATGAAAAAGACATATATATCTTTCATGCATGTATATAATATGTACACCAAAAGAAAATAAACTAAGGTGCAGTAGGGAATTTAGCCCGTACATTTAATATCAACTAGATTAAAAAGCATAAAATTAAATGAATGATTTTGTTTGTTTCTATTATGGTTTATAGACATATATCAGTTTAAAAGTGGAGTCATACTTTTAGACACCCAAAACATATCAAATATTTCAAAATTGTATCTAGGATGACAAAAATAAGTTAATGTAACATTATAATTAATTTTATCAATACGTACCATATTCTAATTAATCAAGTGATTAGCATTGTTCCTCAGAAAAGATGATAAGCAGAAAATGAATACAAAACTACTCAATTAGAAATTGGAATCAGATCAATTAACTATTAAAGGTTGGCATTCATGTTGGATTCATATTTCATATTTCGTTGTATTAGTCTAGCATATCTTAAGCGGTTTTTCTAATTTATCTCTTTAGAATATAGGTTAAGAAATATGATTTTTTTTAGAATTTATTATCTTTAAAATAAATGTTAAAACTTTTTTTAAAAATTAAAACTTTTTAAATAAATAATATTCTACAAAATATTTCTAAAACAAGAATCTTAGCCTGAAAACATAGGTTAGAAAAACTATATTTTTATATATAAAAAATAACTTTAGTCTATGAAGTAGAGTGTTTTAGAAATTGTCCATTTTATTAAACCAGATTATATACGAATTTAATATGAGATTGTTCACTTGAAGTGTAGACTTTTTTTTTATAGAAAACACAAATTATTATTAAAGAAAAACAGAAAAACAATTACAAGCCAAAAAACTTGGCATTTGAGAGAAATTAAAGTAAAGTATTATTGTCAAAACATTCAAGGATAAACCAAACTGAATAACAAATAAAAAATTACATAGAGCATGTTTTAGAAATTCAACCTAGTTCGGTAATTTATTAAATCATAATAAAAGAATTTAAAATTCTAAGAAAAAGCTAGAGAGATTATATAACTTGATGATGTCATTAAATATTTGTGTATAGCTTAGGGGGGATATTGCGCCAAAGCTAGTTATCCCCTCCAATCTTCTGCCACATGCATACCGTGTGAACATATACAGCATGTTTTAGAAATTCATTTATGAAATTATGCAACAGTCGACAGAAAGGAATTTTCTTGGAACAATTAAACACGTACTAGTTACTACACATAGCAAGCAGAGTCAAACTCGTACTACTATTGCTACAACAACTTTAGCAAGTTGCACATTTGACCCGTAAAACTCAGCCAGTTGCAAACTTGACCAAATTGGATAGTTGGTTGTGTAGCCCACTCATGCTTTTATCCGTAAGATTTTGTCCATTTAGGCCTAGTTTGATACGATTCCAGTGGAATGAGGAATCAGAATGAGAAATGAATGATTCCGAAATCATATTTATTTAGGTGAAAAATTAAAATTCTTTCATACTTTGAAATAGGTCATTCCAAGCTCAAGGAACAATTTCATTCCATTGCAAAATCCAAAGTTTCATCCATTCCAGCAAAATTAGGGATATTTTTTTTCATAACCGTTCCTCTTAATCGAACATTGTTTTCATTGAATAATATTAATTATTTTTATTAAATAATTAAATAATATTAATTATTTTTATTAAACAATTAAATAATATTAATTATTTTTAATATATAATTAAATAATATTCATTATTTTAATAAACAATTAAATAACATTAATTAATTTATTAAATAATTAAATAATATTAATTATTTTATTAAACAATATTAATTTTTTATTAAATAATATTAATTGATTTATTAAATAATTGAATAGTATTAATTATTTTTATTGAATAATATTAATTATTTTCATTGAATAATACTAATTATTTTTATAAAATAATTAAATAATATTAATTATTTTATTAAATAAAGAGTATGTCCAAGAATGACTCATTCCGACAACATACCAAACGACAAGCTACATGAATGAGAATGAGTCATTCCTGATTCCGATTCCAATTCCGAGTCCAATCCGATTCCTGAATCATATCAAACGAGCCCTTACAGAGTCAGTCTCTGAGCCGTTTAATTAAAAACTCCAGAGGTATCTTTAAAATTTACAGTTTCTTGTTTTTTTTCTAATTGTGTTACCAATAACCATTTTCTAGCAAAATCTTGATTTCGTTGACTAGAATCCACTTACACAATTCGATTTATTTTATTTTGGAAGTATTATGGTTGTTGAAGAATAACTACTTTTTCTAAAAACCATTATTTTAAGGTTATGTTTTTTTTTTCCATATACTAATCTCTGAAAAATAAAATAACAAAGGGCATTTTGGTGCTTTTAAAAGGAATAAAAAGTCAAACTATTTTTGTTTTATTGTGATCGTTAAACATTTGTACGTTTAAATTAATCTATAAACTTTGGCTTATATTTATATTTTCTTAATGTTAGAGGGCGAAAATTAATGTACTTTCCCACCAACCATAAAGGGGTTAATCTTCACACCACTTTTTTTTTATGTCATTCACTGCCTTTTGGGCGCCATAAGGTTGCGTTCAAAAAAATAAAAAAAATTCCCTTGGGCACAACCTAGTGGCGTCCAAAAAAAAAATTAAAATTTTTCTTGGGCTCAACCTAGTGACGCCCAAGGTCCGGGTAAAATTTTTTAATTTGGAAAATGATTTTTTGAGGATATTATTGAATCGGTTCTTCATCTGAACCGGTTCAATACTTGGGCACTACATAGTTGCGCCCAAAAAAGTTACCCCTTGGGCGCTACTATATTTGGGTATTTTTCAAAGTTTATGATGTGAAACAAGATCCTTAGAGAGGAATTGCTTCACCGAAATGGATCGATCGTGACACAAACTTGCTCCTTTCTTCTCCTTGGCACCAAGGTTAATTCTTGAGCTATTCTTGGAGTCCTTTTGAAGGTGAAAGCACGTGAAAATGGAGATGAAGTCGGCTGAGTTGTGAAACAGAAGCAAAGAGATGTGTTTGAGTATGTTGGGAGGTGTTTGAATGAGGTAATGCCAAGGGAACCTCAAGAACAAGATGTTGTTGAATGAAAATGCTACTTCATTGAATGAAGACTTCGAACAATATAGATCTAAAGCTTATGGCTTTAGAGAGATTAAACCGGGGAGGACCACCTCAACCCTTGAAGGAGGACCACCTCAACTTCTTTACAAGCTTTAGCTCTCAATCTTCACCAAGTTCAAATGAAAGGCAAAGAAGGGACTTAAATAGCTAGGGTTCACTAATGGGTTGTGGGTCCACATGCAAGAGGCCCAACTCATCCATGTTAGGAAATGAAAGTCTCTTAAAATGAACTACTAAAAATGGAAAGCAAAGATAGAGCCGCGCGTCTAAGCGCTTGGCAAAGGCATGGCCGACGCCTTGACATGTCTTGGCAATGAAGCGTCGGGCATTGGTTGTCACGGCCGGGCACACGGGCTAGCATGGCCGACGCCATGAATGTCTTGGCATCGAGGCGTCGGGGCCTTGGTTGTCACGATCGGGCACAAGGGCTGGCATGGCCGACGCTCTGAGTGTCTTGACATTTGAGGCGTCGGAGCCTTGGTTGTCACGGCTGTGCACAAGGGCTGGTGCGGCCGGGAACAAGCATTGTGGTCCGGGCACACAAGTGTTGGTGAACGGTGTCGGTCTTCAAGGGTGGTCATCATGTGGAGGTGAGGTGCCAATGGCTCGCCGATGCCGTTAATGGAGAACAAGGGAGGTTGGAATCCATCAGTTTAGGATTTAGGGTTTAGTATATCCTATAGTTATATACTATGATTATAGTATATCCTATAGTTATATACTATAATTATAGTATATTTTCATAGTACGTATATCCTATGGTTATATACTATGATTATATCATATAGTTATATACTATGATTATATCCTATAGATATAACCATAAGATATAACCAAATTGGATATAACTATAAGATATAATCATAGTACATAACTATAGGATATAACCATAGTATATAACTATAGGATATAATCATAGTATATAACTATAGGATAGAATGTCAAGTATATGGTCCCATTCCGGACCGCCACCCCATAGCTGAATAATCTCCCCAGCAAATGTTGTCGCCGTTGCCAAACGCTGCAAATCAAAAAAAAAAATTGTAATACGTGATTTCGGGAATAATAATAACAAACAGTTAATATCAAACGAATTGTTGGAGAAACGTACATGAATTTTAGATGAATAAAAGTATATTGAAACCTCATGATACAAAGAAATTTATAGCCATGTAACTCTAGTTACTTGAAAACGTCTATGACTATAGTCAAGTGCACACAAGTGTACAAATCTACTAGGTATTTGAAGTTTCAAATCATATAAAATAGCAGGATAGATACAATGCGATGAGTATGTAGTAAATTTATTTTAAATAAGAAATAATTTTTTTTCCTGGGCGCTACACAACTTTATTTTTAAAAATAAATATAATCTGATTTACTTCAACCGGTTTGAAGCCGGTTTAGGGTCTGAGCGCTACCGCGTAGCGCCCAACCCCAACATCCTTTTTGGGCGCCACTAGGTTGCGCCCAAGGGATTTGTTTTTGGACACAACCTTGTGGCACCCAAAATGTTGTGCGAGGCATAAAATTCGCGGTGCGAACATTGTCCCTGACCATAAATAGCTATACTTAAAAGTTGTCAGTAATGATATGTACATTTTATGGGTTGTGAAATATACCTATACTCCCTCTACTTATCAATTGTCATTCAACCATTTAATTTTTATTTATTAATATTTGTTTTTTAAAATATTTTTAGAAATTTAATATAAATATTTAAAAACTTTATTAAATATATTCTGAAAATCTATAATTTTTCTAAATTTAATCAATCACAACCCTATACAACCAATGGACAAAAGAAAAAGTAATGATAACTAAATTTCAAGAAAAAATTCATGATTTACATATGATAAATTATCTTAACAACCTATAAAGATAAATATATATGAACAAATTTTAAAGGCTAAAAAGACAAGTATGACTTCACGGATAAATCATTTTAGTCTTTATTTTATACATATACCTTTGTAATTATTATTGTATTATTATTAGTAGTTTTCAAGAAAGTGAAAAAGTAGAATTAGAATAAATAAGGGTATAACATCATATTTTATAAACTGACATACTTATGGAATCATTAGATCCTTAAATATTGGAAATAAAAAAACATATGAAATTATTGAGGAAATTCGACACAAAACTGACAAATCAAATTTCCTAGAATTGACAGTCTCTTTGTGGGGAATTTGGTTCTATAAAAACCAACAAAGCTTTAGTAGAACAAATAATGATACTGACATAATTAAGGATGTACCTCTTTATATTAAACATCAACTCCATTGTTGGGATCAAACGAAAAATTGGAACCCAGATTATCTGGCTGAAGAAAATGAAAGGAAGAAAAATAATAACAATAGAAGACATACAAAACAAAAATGGAAAAAACCATCGATTGAGGTTGTTAAAATCAATACGGATGGTTCAACTAAAACAAACGGAGAATCTAGCTATGGCTACATCCTTCGTAATAATAGAGGTGAACCAATCTTCCTCTATGGAGAGGAAAACGGAATATCTACCCCTTTAAAAACAGAAACCCTAACATTTAGGAATGCCTTGGTCAAGGCCCATGAATTGGGTCTTACCAACATTCAAATGGAATGTGATAACCTTAACATTGTAAACGTCCTGAATCAAATCTGGCACTGGCCATGGGATATTAAAATTTTAATTTCTGATATCCTTTGTGTTTTACAACTGTTTTCTTCAGTGCAGATTTGTCATGTCTTTCGAAAAACAAATGTTGTCGTCGACTGCATCGCCAAGTTGGCTCAACGGAGTTCCTTGGAAGATATTCAAGCAAATTTAGAGCTTTTAGTTTTCATCTGAAATGATGCTATAGACTGAGAAACTGACTTGTTGTGGTTTTCCGGTCTAATTCTTACCTTATAAAAAAAACCTCTTCATATAGTGTGAAAAATGTTAGAGAGAAAAATATTTTATGATAAATTTTTATTACATGTCATAACTTTTGGGTGAACTTTATATAAAGTTAATAAAATATCTTTTTTGGTTGAATTTAGCCTTAATTTTTCAATTAAACTGAAGATTTGGTGTACATTGATGCCATGTATATAATTTTTCCCTATTTTATTATAACTGTAACTTTAAATAAAATTACTACAATATCTTTTTTTTTATATAAGGAAAATACTAGGACCCTTCCAACTAGGAAGGCATTCCTAAATCATCCTAGTGGATGATCTTCAAAAACATTGTCCCAAAACTAGCAAAGGAAGAGTTCAGATTGATGAACTCATATCTAGAAGCAATGTGATTCTGAACATCAATAGCAGAGCTTGTCAGACAAAAGAGACGTTGTAAGTTATGGAGAGCGTTTGACGGGATGGCATGGGCGGCAAGAAAATTAGCGGTGCGATTGGCCTCACAGAAGTAGTGATGGACCTGAAAAGAGACAAAAGTAGACACCAACGTAGAAACATCTATAATAATAGAGTGAATTTCCTAGGGAATTTTCCATTTAGCTTTGATTGAGTTATTGACAACTAGATTATCACCTTCAAGAATAATATTCTTGACATGAAGCCGAGCAAGCTGCTGAAGACCAAAAAGAGATGCAAGGGCTTTTCTTCGCAAGGCAGAAGTAGATGGAATAGTTTCTCGATGAAAGGAAAGAGCATCTCCTTTGTGGTCACACATTAAATATCCAAAATGTGTCATATCATCGGACTTCCTCGATGCATCAAAATTTAATTTTATCCAATCGGTATGAGGTTTTTTCCAAGTACGGTTAGTAGGGAGTTGTCGATTACGTTTGATAAGTGGTTGATTGCTTGTAGAGGACAATGAAGTCCATTCTTGAATTTGGAAGAAGGGACGTGCAAATAAGTTCAGATCATTTAAATTTAGAAAATAAATGGTCTAAATTAGCCTATCATTAAAAGATAAAAAAACACGTTCGTATTTTTCTCGTATAATTTATATATTTTTGAATAAAATTTGTTGACACGCTTAAATATTATGTGGACCTGAGATCCCTAATACCTAAAAGAAGGAGTTTCTCTACTTTTAATTTTGCATGTTGTGGTATTAGGTGTATTGGGTTTCATCATGCCACGTTAGGTTTCTTGCTTGTGTCAAGTGTGTCCAAATTGTGGGAGGTTCTTTTAATTTATCATCACTTTGAATTTATTTATTTTTCCTTTTAGATTGTGGTTGTGCCATGTGTTACCATATGAAGGTACATGTGTTATTTTTTTCTTAAGCAATTTTTCATGTTTGAATAGTGTTGTTTAACCGCCTTTGTTTTGTGGGTTTATAAATACACTTTGTCCAAGTAATCATCTTCACTATCCGAGGGAGTCCACAAACCGCCTTGGTTTTCTGGTGGTTTGAAAGCTACCCTATGGAAACCTCAATCTTCACCATTCAAGACAAGTTTGTATTAAGGTTGGCCTCACTCGACTTCAATATCTCGATCGATCTCTTTCTACTCCATGAACCATCGTTCGCAGAAGCAGGAACCTCACCGTAAGCTCCTCTACCATCTTCGTTGCTCTTGTATCTCGACCGAAGCCTCTCGCTCTATTTACATCTCCTCTCTTTGTGATTCTCCTCTGAGCTCACTCCAATGGAGTTCTCTCTTGTTCTCTGTTAAGTGGCAACAACTCTCCCCGAGTTGCTCTATGTTGTGTTCTTCTACAAAATGTTCTCTAAAATTCTCCTATCAGAATGTTGAGCCATGAAAAATATGAGATAGTTGTCATTACAGCTGTAAGAAAACTTGTTACTCAATGTTTCTCTAGAACGAAAGCAAAAAAATCCATGTGCTTCAAGGGTATAAAGGAAGTAGCAAGCATTACTTTTAAACTTCCCCTCCAACTTAAAAGCTTCATATAAGATACAAGAGAATCACATGTAACACCTCCATCCTAGAAGACAGAATATATAAAGCCTTTATGTGGTCAACAGTCCCAACATCAAGTTCTCCAATGGACTTGATAGCCTCTTTTATTCCATTCATAATGGGTGGGTCCCTAGCACGCTTCTGGTTTGCAGACTTACATAATCCTGTATCATATGAATGTAATAATCACTGAATTGAGGAACATTTTAAGTACTCAATATATGAGTTCTTTGACATATGCATGGGGTTGAATCCTGCCTGTTTCAGGAGCTCAACATATTGATGTTTGGAAAATGGAGTTGTCACTTCATGACAAGATCAATTGTTGTTAGATAAAATTTGTCGAGAGTTGATGCATTTAAATAAAAAAAATGCTCAGTCACAAGGCTAGAAATGTGATCAGCTTTGTATTATCTTCAAACAACATATAGATAGTAAACAATGTTAAGTAAACCAAGGCCATTCAAGCCGGGACAAAAGGGACAAAAGTTGCAACAACTGCCATGTTTATTGACCTCAAAAGATAACTTGTCAGCTGACGCATAACCTTAGTTAAGAAAATCCCCACATTTTCTCAATCTAGAGTAAACATATCATAAGTTTAAAATAAATAACTGCGAGTGTGATTCATGTCCTAATAAACTTGCAACGTAATAAAAAGAATAATGAATATCATGCTATCATTTTCATGGTTAAGTATACACATCATCAATGTCGTTTACCTCTCCTTACCAAGTTGATCTAGACTGCCTAGCACGTGCAATGGTGGTACTTCCTATAGTAGGGATAAAAAGGGATAAAAGCAATAATCAAACCATCATTTCTTAAAAAACATTAAAATCAAATTGAAAGGTAATCAATAAAATGTCATATGGTTTCTTAGACACATATATAAGAAGCCGCTAACTGAAACAATTAATTTCAATAAAATGTCATATGCATCAAAGTATTAAACCTCTTTCCTAACAAATCAAACCAAAGACAATACAAAAGGGAGGGAGCACCATCAAATCTGATGCAATTACCTTCTTGAGTAAATCCCTCAAAGCCTTCTTGGGATCCTCCCTAAATGAATTAGGGAAACCACGAGCTTCAAATTGCTAATGATCCTCCCCACATATCTCTTCACCGTATCCCAAACTGGCTCAGTGAGAGAGTTCAGTGGTGATTCGAACCCGTCAGAAGAAATAGACAGGTGCAACCCCCAAGACGAAGGTGGTGATAGAGGCACATGGACGGGAGGGCGCACCGGTGCCGGAGAGGGGGCTTCTAGGCGGAGGATGGGGTTTGGACAAAACGCGTAAATGGGAACAAGCGTAGGAGGAGAAGTAGATCTGTGTGACCACAACCAGGCATATGAGATATATGTTCCACACTGACTTGTGAGGGACTTGAAGTGCCGATTTGAAATATTTTTTTTGTGTATCCAAGCCCATGATAACAATCCTAACCTAAACCCAAAAACTTGCTTCATATTTTTACACCTTTAAGCTATATTTCCTTTACTACATACAACCCATTACATAATTTACAGATTGCCCACCACTACAACCACTCAATTAGGGGTTTTTTAGTTTACACGACCCATGAAAAATAGGTTCGGCCTAGTTTATTTTCGTATGGATGCAGAAAGCATCCCGCAATTCATCAACACATACAATATACTCTATTAATGCATTTGCAATCAACCTACATCTAATAATCTTCACCAACACTACCACATGAGCACTCTAGCCTTCTATGCAATTTTCCTTACTAATCCAAAATTTCAGCGTATAAACTTCGGTTTTCGCAAGGGATCCCAACATCTAGTATATTAAAATGTGCATCAACGTTTAAAAAAATGTGCACTAGAGTTATAAAAATATATGTGCACTAGAGTTTTTGAGTTCTTACTTGGGAAATAGATGAGTTTGTATGCTGCAAAGAAAATGAGTGTGAATCAGATTGGGAATTATAGGTTGATGGCGCATTACATATACTAAGCATATTTGTGCATTAAAGACTTATCTATTTGTAAGTCATAGTGTTTCATGTGTTTATATATAATATTTTCTTGTGTTTGTGTATCACATTTTATGTATTTGTTCATTACATTTTCATGTGTTTGTGCATCACAATATTCTAAGTATGTGCTTTTGTTGTAATATAGTGTGCTTGACATTCTAATGTTATTATGAGCACCACATTTCATATATTTGTGCATCAAAAACTTATCTATTTGTACTTTATTGCGTAATACGTATATGTGCATCATATTTTCTTGTGTTTTTGCATCATATATTTTTTGTTTGTGCATCACATTTTACATGTTTGTGCATTACATTTTTATGTGTTTGTGCATCACAATATTCCAAGTATGTGTTGTTGTTGCAATATAAAGTTTGTATGGCATTCTATTGTGTTTGTGCATAACCATTATGATATTATGTGCACCACATTTCATGTATTTGTGCATCACGTTTATTATAAATTTGTTAAACATTTTAACAAATTATGGTGCATATTTTGGTGTAACTCCTATGCACATTCTCAATCTTATACATATACCTTTAAAGCACTAATGCACATTTGTATTACAACTCTTATGCACATTCTATTGCAAACTTGATGCACACACTCTTTTATATTTGATGCACATTTTAAAACTACAACAACTCGTGTTTTTGTAACTTCCATTTGTATAAGATCTTCCATTTACAACTAACTAAATCCTACATAAAAATTTAGTGGTTTGATTTCAATCAATTAAAAGTTAATTTCTTAATTATTTAACTTTATCAAATCCTATAAGATTTTGCTAAGAAGATCTTATTAATGTTACTTTTATGGAGTCTTCTGCTAACAAATCTATCAGGTTGTTATAATACAAAATTAAATTTCATTTATCTCAGTTAATTGTTAACTTATATCTCGACCAATGAATGAGAAAATAAGAGCTAACATAGAAACGAAGTGAAATACTATATGAAAACATAAAAAATGTTATTAAATTATTTTTAACCAAATGTAATATATGATCAAGTCAATTTTAAAGATAGAAAGATAAGGAACTGAAACAACTGTAAAATCATTTTAAAACTAAGGTGAGTTTTTAGAAAACATAAGCAATTTATTAAATTGATTTATGAATTTTAAGGTAATTTTTTATTATAACAACAATCTAATTTTTAATCATGAAATGAAATAAAATTTTAGTTGGTTAGAAATAAAAAGTAAAAAATTATACAATACGATCATAACAAATATTTTTTTTATTTGCTTATAATGTACTTCAACAATGTCTCTTAAAAGTTATTTAAAGTTTATATTCTAATAGATTAGTTCATATATCCTAATAGATTAGTTCACATATCTTTTATATATCCTTTAAGATTTTATAATGTTAGCAATCCAAAATCAAAATACTAAAATTTTTTATTTTGAAAACCCCCTTTCAATTTCCTCTATATACTTTCAAACCTTTTGATCATAAGAAATTTAGAATCGATAATTTCTCTTCTTTTGTATCTATTTTTCTTAATCTTTTAATAGTTTTTTAAAGAATATATATTTATTTAAAATTTAAGTTAATAATTTATATTTTATAAAATATCTATGTATAAATTTTTTTATTATTATTCTATATTTTGTTTCCATATGATAATCAATCATATTGATTATTTCTCATACCGTCAATTTTTGAGTAGTTTAGCCTCCTAATATTTTAATTAATTATAAAATTGTACATCAAATATAATTGATCAATTCAACACAATCGCTCTAAGTTTCTATGACATGTAACATTGTAGTTTTCTTCTTATTTGTTTGTACGTTAGTTACTTTTTTTATCCAATATTAAACAAATATATTTGAGCAAGATTTTTATAGTGTTTGAGGTATTATTTTTGTTACAAAGATCAAACCAAAGTTTTCAATATAAGTGTTATTACTTGATGCGAAATAAATTTTAATTATTTATTATACAGTTTTGTTTGTGTTCTTATGGTGCTTACAATTTTCTTGAACAAAAATCCTTTAAACATTGAGTATATTAGCCAACTTCAACCTTCACGTAGCTCATTGCTTAACAAAGATAACTCAAAACTTATATAAACACTAGAATTAATTGATGGGTTTGATAGTTTTTTATAGGGCTGGGACTTTGTACCCGAAAAACCGAAGAACCGACCCGAACCGCTCAATTCGGTTTGGTTCGGTTATGAGTAACAAATGATGCGATTTGGCTGCGGTTCGGTTCTTAGGGCAAAATTACGGTTCTTGGTATTTCGTTTTCACCTGGAACCGATTTACCGAATATATATATACCTCTTGTAATTTTTTTCACCATTTTCCTAATTCCTCACGGCCACTCTCTCGAGCCCTAAACCTAAATCCTCTCAACCCCTCTCAATCTCTCTCAATCTCTTCCAAATTCTTCCCAATTGTTCATCAATTGATTCAATTGTTCAACCCAGCCCTAATTCGAGACCTTATTCGTTGAAATCCCCAAATTCAAAGCCCCAATTTGAAAGCCCCTAATCGATTTTGTTGAAATGGCAGAAGCGTCAAACACACCAATTCGACTCGAAGAGCTTTCTGGTTCAGATTCGACTAGTTCAAGTGATAGCGAGGAACAAAGTCAACAAACCACTGCTGCCGCTGTTGTTGCAATCAAAGCTTCGAAGGTGAAGTCGATTATTCCAACTCGACCTTCGAAGAGAAAGAGGGAGAGGAAGGTTGTTCAGTTGCGCTCGAAGGTCTGGGAGCATTTCAACAAATTTGATGAGCCAATAATTGTTGAGGTCGATGGAGTCAACAAGCAAGTCGGGTTAACAAAGAAAGCTGAGTGTCTACACTGCAAGACAGTCCTTGTTTGTGATTCTAGAGGTAATGGTACTTCATCTCTTAAGAAGCATATTGAAATTCATTGCAAGGCTTATCCTGGTAGCTTAGGTTGTGTGTCTTTAGAGGATGGGAAACAAGGTCATTTGAGTTCTGAATTGGTTGAAGGTTTTAAGAATTTAACTACTAAGGTATGGTCACAAGAAGCTTGTATAGATGCTGCAACTAGGATGATTGTGATTGATGAATTGCCATTTAGTGCTATAGAGAGGTCTGGATTCAAGCATTTCTGTGAAGTTGTTGTTCCTAGGTTAGTCTTGCCTTGTAGGAAGACAATTGTTAAGAATTTTCTAAGGATGTATGAGGAAAAGAAGCTAGAGTTGAAGAAGGAATTGCAATCAGTATCAGTTTGTCTAACAACTGATACTTGGACAAGCTGTCAAAACATTAACTACATGGTGATCACTGCACATTTTATTGATTTTAGTTGGACAATGCACAAAAGAATCCTTAAGTTTTGTGTTATTCCAAACCATAGTGGGAATACAATTGGGGAAATCCTTGAGGATGCATTAATTGAGTGGGGAATTGAGAGGGTGCTAACTATTTCATTGGACAATGCTTCTCCAAATAAGCATGCTATTGATTATGTTAGGAGGAGGATGTTAGGTTGGGATAGGAGGCCCTTATATGGAGGAGATTTTCTGCATGTGAGATGTCTTCCTCATGTCATCAATTTAATTATGAAGTCTGGTTTGAGAGAGATGGAAAGCTCAGTTGCTGCAATAAGAAATGCCATTAGGTTTGTTAGGAGTTCTGCTGCTAGGACAGAGGCATTTAAGAAGTGTGTGGAGAAGGACAAGATTGAATGCAAGAAGATTTGCATTCTTGATGTCCCAACAAGATGGAATTCAAGCTACATGATGTTGGACACTGCTATAGAATTGAAGAAGGCTTTTCAGAGGATGGCAGATGATGATCCATTGAATTACAGAAGCTATTTCAATAAGGAAGAGGAGTTAGATGATGAAGAAGAGGAAACTCAAGCTCAGAGGCCAGGAAAAAAGAGAGTTGGGCCACCTAAGGATGTAGATTGGGAAAAGGCAGAGTGTTTTGTCAATTTTCTTAGGGTTTTCTTCCAAGTCACAGTGAATTTGAGTGCTTCACTTGAGCCAACTGCACATTCTGCATTCCATGACATAGTGAGCATCAAAGCTGAGCTAGATGACTTGTCTACCAACCCACCAGATGAAAACAGTAGTGAAGTTGATCACATCTTGTATGACATGTCAAAGAAGATGATAACAAAATTCAACAAGTATTTTAGCACTCTGGATGACATCAATCCACTCTTCCTGGTAGCTCTAGTTCTTGATCCAAGATACAAGCTCAAGTACTTGGAGAGACAAGCTAAAAGGATGTTAAACATGAAGAAGGCTGAGGTTAAGAAAAGGGCAGACAACTTGAAAGATTTATTGATTAGGCTTTGTGACCAGTATGAGAATTCTATGGGTGGTGGGAGTTCACAAAAGTCTAGAAATTCAGAGACTTCAGTTGTGAATGAAATAAGTAGTAAGGGAAGAAGGAATGCAAAGGAAAAGGTGGTGTGTACTGGAAAGAAGAAGGCTATGTTAGAGGATTGGGACAAACAACTTGAAGAAGGTGAAGACTTGGTTGTAGGTCATGAAGTAGATAGGTATTTGCTTGATCCTATTGAGAAGCCTAAAGCTGGAGCTAAATTCAAGATAACACACTGGTGGAGGGATAATGGGAGCAAGTATCCATTGCTGCAAGCTATTGCTAGAGATGTGTTGGCAATTCAGGTGTCCACAGTGGCTAGTGAATCAAGTTTTAGCACTGGTAAGAGGGTAATTGATCCTTACAGAAGCTCAATGACACCTAAAATTGTTGAGGCCTTGATTTGTTTCCAGAATTGGTTGAAGAGTGACATCATTATTGGATTGGAATATATCCCAACCATTGAAGAAATGGAATTTTATGAGGAAGTTGAAAAAGGTGACAGCATTATTTGTTATACTGTTTTATTCATTTATTGTTTTAAGTTTTAACTTATAATTATTTAATAATTCTTCTGAACTTGTGAATTGTGATTTGTAGAGAGGCAAGAAGAAGTCAGACAAGAAGATGTAAACAATATCAATAACACTATAGCTGAAGACAATGAGGACAGTGACCAAAATCCTAGGGCTGTGAATTCTGGAAGAGTTTCTGCAACTTCAGATGCATCCAAGATTTCAGATCCTCCACCAACAAAGAAAAAGAAGGTCTCAAAGAATGCAAGTGGAACTGGAAAGGCAACAAGGGCTTCACAAAGGAACAAATAAAGTCTAATAAAGGCTCATGTATGTGTCTATTGGTTTATTTACTTTATTAGCTATTAGTTAATTTAGTTTAATGAATTGAGCTAGATGAATGGTTGAAATGTTGAATTACAATTGAGTCAAGACATCATGGATTGTAAATAATACATTGAGTAATGAAGCTGTTAAATCTGTTGGTTCACTTGTTGGCTTGTTGTTGTCATGAATATTCAATATGTTGGTTCACTTGTTGTAGATGAAGACCTGAAGTTGTTGCTGTCTTGGTGACTTCAAGCTGTTGGATTGTTGCTGACCTGAAGTTGTTGTTGTCTTCATGAAACAATGCTGTAATCTTGAATTTGGATGTTATTTTAGATATTTTCTATTACTTAAAATAACTGAGAAACCGACTATAGGAACCGAAATAATTTCGGTTCGGGTTTAAGGAAAAAAATTCAAGAACCGAACCCGATCAAAAAAAAAAAATTACCCTGCGGGTAGGCTGTTTTTTTTTTATATACCCGAAAGTTCCCAGCCCTAGTTTTTTAGATTATTTACATTAATAAAATTTATTTTGAGATAATAAATTGTTACACGATTTTTTCGCCTAGTACCCCTGAGGTAAGGCAAAATTCGCGAGGTGCCCTAAAGTTTTACCTATTTCACGCGATACCCTCGAGTTTAGTTCTTTTTTTCGCCAAATGCCCATCTGATAATTTTTTAACAATTTTGTTACAAAAAATGAAAAAAAAAAGCAAAAACAAAATCCCCAAAAAATTATCTTGTTCTTCGAGCCCTCGACCCCTGGACGAGCCCTTCTGCACATCTCGCTGGCAGCCTCCCCGACTGTTTCCTAGCCTAGCTCTTGGCGGATCACATCAGATCAGTTCACGACGGCGCCATAGTCGTCTTTGTCATCATCGCGGTGGTGGGTGGTGGGGTGGAGCCATGGAGGTCGAGGAGGACAGTGCAATTGCACTTGATTAGGGCACTTGGGGTCCACCTCTGACATCATGACATACATCAGGCACCTCAAGCACCCTACCAGGCCCATCCATTGGGCTGTTCAAAGAGCCCAATGGAATAGGGCCTCCAAATTTTATGGGGCCCCATAATTTTTAAGTGTTATATTAAGTATATTAGTTTTTGGGAAATTACGTTAATTACTCATCTCTGTTGCAGGGTATAATTCATCTTTCTAGTTTCCAACGCCTCCTCTCCTGCACTCTTCTTAAAATCACATCTAGAAATTAATGGAAGCAAATCACGCTTCTGGTTTTCTTTCCCATTTTTCTTCTCTTCCACAACCCCACACCTTTTAATTCTATGGTTCTCATCCGCTCGGATCTTTAATTTATTCGAGTTTGACGAGTTGTATTGGAGTTCTTCTTTGAATGGAAAGAAACTTGTTCATATTTCTCCAGTCCTTTCTCTTAATTTCACTATTCAAGTGACAAGCGCCAAGCGCCAAAATTAACTAATCTGATTTGCAATTGGATGAAAGGTAAGTTATTTTTTATTTTTCTAGTCAATTGGGTACTTTAAGTTCCTTTCTTTAACCTGATGCTGTCAATTATAGTTTTGGGGATAAATTTAGGGTAATGAGATTGCTCTATAATTTAGGGGGGTGGGAATTGGGTTTTGATATTGAATTTCAGAGGAAGGGGTCTTGAATGGTGTGGAAAAAAATTGGGTTTTTGATACTTGTGCAGATCGAGGGTGCGGACTAGTGGAACGACCGAACCAGTAGAATACTCGACTTGATTCTTTTGTTGCTACTTGCTTGACTCAATTTTATCTTTCCAGTAACTCCTCTATGTAGTTTGTGATTTGTGAACAAATTAATTTTTTATGATTTTATCCCTTCCTCTGTATCCTTTCATTGCTTTAATCAATTTATAATGGTTATGACAACTCAATTTCTATTCTATCCCTTTGTTTCTTCTGATAAAGAATTCAAGGTTGTGATTTGTTCAATTATTTGAATCCATCCCTTCGTTTCTATTGGTCAAGTTTAAGGTTATGGCAAACTGATTTTAATAAACATTTTTATCTTTTGTATGCTTGGCTCTATTATCTAATTATTCTAATATCTAATATGCTAAAAAATATAAGTTTATCAATTTTGTATTTTACTGTTTACATATTTGAAGCATAAACGATTCAATTTGAAATAATTTTCTAGTTGTCTCGCTCTTTAATTGTCTTGTTATTCTTCTAAAAAAATTAGTTATGTCTTCAAGAGTTAAAAAAATATGAATTTGTAAAGATAAAAATAAATGAAGATTTAATTCAATAATGGTAAATTTTAGTGAAAAAATTCTTCTAATAGCTTTTATTATTAGGGCCTCAAATTTTATTTTAGAACAGGGTCCCCAAAATGCATTGGACGGGCCTGCACCCTACCACCACCATCAACGTCCTCTCCGGGCTGCTGGAGTACGTCAGGCCATCCTCTGACGACACGCACAACCTCGGTAGAGAAGTATCAGACAACTCCGTCGTCGCATGTCTTTCACCGCCTCGAACTCCTCCCCTCCCCCTCTGCGGCGACAGGTTGAGCTTCAGCTACACCCCGATGTTGTTATTGCGAGAGTTCCTCCTACTTATCGTGATTGATCTCTTGAAATTGAATCTCCAGTACGGTCCCCTGCACAATTCAATTCAAAATCTTGAATTTCTATCAAATTCTGCAATTTCTTAGGTTCTTGATCAAGAAAAAACGAAAACAGAAGGGCTCGTCCAGGGGTCAGATAGGCATTTGGCGGAAAAAAAAAAACTCGAGGATACCGTACGAAATAGGTAAAACTTTGAAACACCTCGCGAATTTCGCCTTATCTCAGGAGTATCAAGTGAAAAAACCAATTGTTATATTATTTACACTGAATTGATGAAACACAATTTTTATTAAGCAAATCATTTTTGTAAAAAAATCTTACCCACATTTTTATGAAATATTTTACTCTTTTGTCTAAAAATTCTGATTTTCATATTTAAATATTGCTATTAGTGCCTTAGTGGGGATCATTAGTGGATTTGCCACCATGAAAAAGAGGAAAATATTTGCAAAAATATCTCATTTATAAAAAGTTGCGCAAATAACTCAACTTTTGGCTTTTAGTACAATCAATATATAAGCTCTATCATTGGAAGGAAAAAACTATTCTCAGTTTACCATCTCAAATCTCAATCAAACGCGGGGATAAAAAGTACATCACCTCAGGAAATTGCAGATGACAGCTCAATTTAACGAATATGCTATATACACGATATTTTTCGCCTATATACATGACAATCTGTACACACATAAATTGCGTACCCAATTTATATGCGTACAGGTGAAAATATGTATAAATTGTAAGATTATACGTATTTTATTTTAATTTTTTTTTAAAAAAATATAAATCTCTACGCATTACTTTAGCGTACGCTAACGTAATGCGTAGAGATTGGGCAAACCCATATTAGGGCCGACCCAACTTCTAAACGGGATTTTTTTGAAATTTGGCTCCTACGTCAGATTCTGCCGCAGGAATTAAAAAAACAAATAAAAAACAAATTTATTATTTTTTTTAATTTTATTTTTTTTTAAAAAAAATTTAAGACTTTTTTCCCCTTCTTTCTAGTAACAACCAAGTGAATAATATGCACGCGATTTCGTGTCTAAACGGACGCGAATTTGTGCGCGTAGCTTAGCAACATGGTTTCGTGCGCATAAGCTACGCGCACAGGGATAAATAGGCATTTTTGAAAAGTTTGGACAAAACCTGTGCACGTACGTTACGAGCACAAAGTGATGTGTGATATTTAAAAAAAATGAAAAGTTACCTGGTGCGTGTAGCTTACGCGCACCAAAAAAAAATTGCACTTTTTTTCTATAATCATGTAGAGAATTTCAATACGGGTCCGTACATATAAAATTCGTCCAAAACGGACATCGTTTGCCCCTCCAAAAGCCCAAAAAACGAAGCCTTCCTACCCATTTTTTTTTACAATTTGGTGCCCGACATATAGCGCATTGTAGTGAAATTTTTTGGTATTTTTTGCATTTTTTTACTATAATTTTGTATAAAATTTTAATACGAGTCCGTACATATAAAATACATCCAAAACGGATATCGTTTTTCCCTCCAAAAAGCAAAAAATCGAGAATAAAAACTTTATATTGTAATACCCCTCAATTTTAGTAAGGGTATTTTGGTAATTTCACAACCCTCATTCTGTAATCAAGACGCGTTTGGCGAAATTCGGAATTTCTGTAACACTTTGATCTCTGTAATAATCCTTTGAGCGTTATAATATACATTCGAGGTATTATCGAGGCTTGGAATATTTTATGGATACGGGTATTCAACTTCGGGGTTGAATCCGCGAGTAAAACCGCGACCAAGGGTCTCGGACGCGAACGCGGCATTTCCGCGACCGTGGATGAGTTTCCGCGATCGCGAAAAGCTGACTCAGCTTCGTCTTAAATCCGTCTTCGCGTTACGCCGGTTGAGATTTGTAGGATCGTGATTATTAGATAATAACTTAAGGAACTCAGAATATCGATTCTAAGTTTCCTTCGCAGCGGAAATAAACAATCAAACAAATGACAAGTTCCTTATAGTGGAAACCTTTGATTGCCAACTAGCAATCCAGGATAAAAACCACTACCTTTCTTTCGAAAGGATTTCAAGGTCTACTTCTTGATTTCTTATCTCTTTTGGTTACAGCTTATCCTAGGAACAAACACACAGCTTCTTTGCCTTATACACGGTTAGGCAATCCTAGATAACTTAAAACAATCAATAATCAATCCAAGAAACAGACCTTCGCACCTAGGAACTATCACTTACAGTCACAGGAACTTAACACTCAGCTCTTCTATTCCTTGACTAGTTCCTATTGATCTCGGTTTGCTTTGATGATCTTGTTTGAAGGTTCACACTGGATATTTGCTAATGTGTGTGAGTCGTATTTCAGTGCTTGAAGATAACCCTTGAGTTAGTCTACCTTTTATAGAGGATTCTTCGCAGCTTCTTCTTCTCTTGGTTCCACAGATTGAGCTTGCCCTAGGATGAGTGGTTCTCCTTGGTCCACGTTGTTCTTGGCATGTGCAAACAACCTAGGCAGCTCAGAATCCCTCTTGGTTAGTCAACTACCTCAGATGATTTTGCTACGTCGTTGTCCAATTCCTTTCGTCCGAGGTTCAACAAGTTGGGCGCTTGGGAACTGTTTTCTGGACAGCGACAGGTTCCATGTCCTGTCGCTTTCACCTTTCTTTGTCCGAGGTTCGGCGTTCTAGGTGTCTTGTTGTTTTGCTCTGGACATTGGCAGGCTTTTGGAAGCTTCGTACAAGTCGTTTTCGACTTCCTTTTGTCCGAGGTTGGTGTTCCCAGATTTCTCGGGAATCGCAATCTCGCATGCTGCGTTTCTGGGCACACCTGGGTTCCTCTGGATTTCTTCCTTTGTCTTGTTCCTTTGGTTCTCTTGTCCTGTTTGGCTTTCTTGCCTTCGGTATATTCTTGTGGTTCCTTAAAGCACATCTTTGAGATAAGACATTAGTATCATAATATTTGTCATCTTCAAAAGTAGAGAAACTGAGGAAAGGAACTCTCAGGGGAACTGAAGTTCCAGAGTTCTGTTTCCTAACAATTTCCCCCTTTTTGATGATGACAAATACAAGGAACCTGGCAACATAATAGGACTTGAATTTCATGAGACCATATTGAGTTTAAGGGATTTACAACATTATAAACTAATGCGAGAGCATTCAAAAGGTTGCAAATTCCCCCTAAGCAAGTGAACGAGTTTATTCGAATTCCCCCTTAGAAGTAGAACTAGTTCAGAGTTCCTATTAGTCCAGCATTTTCCAAAGTTCAAGGTTCCTATCCTTCTTCCCCCTTTTGACATCATCGAAAAGATAGGTTAACAATTTAAGAATATGATATCCAAGTAAATGTACAGTTGCAACAAACCCATAACAAAAGCATAATGGAAACGTAAGGCAAAGACAAATGAGTCATAGGAACGAAGCCAAAAGATAGTCATTAATTTATCAAAAGCCTAATATTGTTCAAGGCGGGGTAAGACCGATCACAACCAACAACAAACCAACAACAAAACAATAACCTACAAAGACACCGCAAAAGCAACTTTTAAGAGAGACAACACAAGGAGAGAAGAGGGTAGTAGGATCCTAGGGGGACTACTAGCACACTGTGAGGTTACAGCACTGGGAACCAGAAAAAGCGTTCCTAAGGCAATGCAGCGGCCTCCTCTTCATCAGCCTTGTTGTCAGTTCCTACATTTTGGCCCGTGGCCTGATTAGCACCGATTGCATCTTCCCAATTCTTCTGAAGAACTTCTACCAGACTTAACACCGCAGAGCTCATCTTTCCCAACTCTTTGACTTGATCACGGAGAGCGATCGGGATGGCAGTCGAGCCTTCCATGATGGCTTTTTCAATACGATCCAGAGCAGAGAGGATCGTAGAGGAGTCCTGAGAGGGGTTGAGCGGTGGCTGGGAGCTTGAAGGGGCCTGGGAACTGGCCTTTTCCTTAGGCGGTTGAGTTTGAGCTGTAGAAGGGGTGATCTGTTGTTCCTTTGTCTTCAACTTCCGGACAGTGGCCATGGTAAGGAACTTGCTATAAGCAGTTTCAGGCAAATCATTTGGGTACTGGTGTAGGATGGAGATGATCTTCTTGATGAAATGAGGGAAAGGTAGGGCATGGGAGGCATGGGATGAACAAAACTGCATATGAGCCAACACAATACGAGGGAGATCAACTTGGACGCCAGAGAGCACCTTATCCATAAGTATGGCGTCTGTGATGAGAACGTCGTTCCGGTGCTCCTGTCTGGGAACTAGATTACGGGTGATCCAGAAGTGTAGAAGCTTGTTTGCGATGGAGAGGTCCTTTGTCTCCAAAGATTGGGGGTAGGCGCCGTCGTAGATTTTCTTGACCACTTCTCCCTTGGACTTGTAGCCCTTTCCTTTGGGCCACCCCTTTTTCTGAGGGAGAATGTCAAAGCCAGATCTGGACTCGATCCCAAGAGCAGACGCTATGAGGTTGGGGGACAAAGGGTACATGGTTCCCTTCCACTGGAATATGGCGTCGTTGCAGGGAGAGTTATCCTTTGCGGGCACAAACTCGATAGACTGGTAGAATAGTCGGACGACTTCATCAGAGGCAGAGAATGGCTCAATCAACAACTCGTCCCAGCCTTGGTACTGCAGTAGGGAGTGGAACTCACCCAGGGCTTCTCCGAACAGTTCCTCATCTTCCTCTTCGAGGGCTTGGGTCCAGAACTCCTTTCCGATGATCAGCGGTTTGAGGATTTGCCTTTTAGAGAAGAGATAGAAGACCTGACCCAGGGAGGAAGAAGTAGAGAGGGTGGTGATTTTGGCCCTTTTTGTGGATTTGGTCTCTTTTGTGGACTTGGCCTCATATGGAACTATAGCTTGGGAGCTCCTCTTTCTCTGTTTCAGTCTAGTGGCAACAGAGGGACCAGGAATGGAGGGAGGTTTAGATTTGAGGCTTACTGGTGAGGGCTTAGGGCTGATGATCTCTTGGGTGGTCTTATCTGGGGAGGAGTCATGAGAAGCTCCTTCCGAGACTGATTTTGTAGCCGAAGCCGATGCCGGAGTGATGGCCATAGCTTTCTCCTTGAGTTCCTCTTCGGCTTTCTCCTCAGGTTGGGATTTTTTAGAGGTAGTGATGGAAATGGGCTTGGAGGAGGATGCTGCCTTCTTTGCTCGATGAGCTCTGAGAAGAGCAGCCTCCTCCTCGTCTTGGATTAGGTTAGGGTTTTGGTCAACCATTTTGAGAGGCTAGAGAAATTTGTGTTTGAGAGAGAGAGCGAGACAGATTATCAGAGAGATGGCAAGTTGTGGAATGGCTTGGATCAACAGGGCATCTCTTAAAGGCGATGAGAGGGCTGAAAGGGCCGATGGAGGATATCTAGCCGTTGAGAGGATCAGGGAAAATCTTGAGCATTGATGAGGGGTGCAACTTTATCCGAACGGTCACAGATATTTAAAAAAAAATCCATTCAGAGAAGGGGGGGTTCTGCCAACTGATAAGACGTGACTGAGCTCTGAGAGTTTGCCATAAATAACATATGGGGAGTGCCAAAGTAGCCGTTAGAAGCATGCTTTATCCTGGTTCCTTTCTGGCGATATATTCAGTGTGCTAGAGGGATATATGGGAACCTTTGATGTGGGTTTAAACAATGGAACCAAAAAAAAAATGCGTTCCCATACAAGAAATCAGGGGGGCCATTTATCGCATTGCACAACAATTCCCAGAGTGGGTTAAGAGATGAATCATAGGGAATTAAATTGAGCAATGAGGCAGGGGAAGGTCTTAGTACACAATCATCATTTCGGCTTGTATTGTTGGGTTAGAAATATGATCAGATTGTGACTTTTGGGCCAACAAAGAAACTTGAACAAAGAAGGAGTTGAAAGAATAATGAGGACCAAAGGATACGAACTAGAAAAACTTATCTAAGCCTTTTAAGAAACCATTATGAAAAGAGGGTTTGTAGCAAAAGATATTACACAGAGATATCATGACTCAACAAGTAAAGTATCTTAAACTAGTCAATCAGGGGAACTGGAAGGGAGCCTTTACACTAAGGTCACTATTGGGTAATAGGAATCATTCCTAGTTCCAATCTAAGGTTCTCGAAGGGAACTCTATTCAAGGCTTTGGTGAATATATCTGCAACCTGATCTTCAGTTCTACAAAATTTCATAATGATGTTTCCCTTCTCAACATGATCTCTAAGAAAATGATGTCTTATGTCTATATGCTTGGTCCTAGTATGATGCACAGGATTCTTAGAAATGTTTATGGCACTAGTGTTATCACAAAGAATAGTAAGAGGGCCATAAGACATACCAAAGTCCGTGAGTTGTTGCTTTATCCAGAGAAGTTGGGAATAGCAGGAGGCAGCCGCAATGTACTCGGATTCTGTGGTGGAGAGAGAGACTGAGACTTGTTTCTTTGATCCCCATGACACAAGGCAAGGGCCTAGGAACTGTGCCATTCCAGAGGTGCTCTTCCTATCCACCAAGTATCCAGCATAATCAGCATCAGTGAAACCCATTAGCTCAAAGGGACACTCTTTGGGGTACCAAATGCAGAGAGAGTCAGTTCCCTTGAGATATCGAATTATTCTCTTCACAGCAGCCAAGTGGGTTTCTCTTGGACAAGATTGGAACCTAGCACACAAGCCAACAGCAAAAACAATGTCTGGTCGACTAGCGGTTAGGTACATGAGTGAGCCTATCATACCTCTATAGAGCTTCTCCTCCACTAGAGGACTCGAATGGTCCTTATCCAAATGGGCAATGGTGGATATGGGAGTGGAGAGAGGCTTACATGAATCCATTTTGAACTTCTTCAGTAGTTCCCTGACATACTTCTGTTGGTGGATTTGAATACCATCTTCTTTTTGAGTGATTTGTAATCCGAGGAAGAAGGTGAGTTCCCCAATTAGACTCATTTCAAATTCACTGCTCATCAAGTCTTTGAACTTGTCTACAAGGGACAGGTTAGTGGAACCAAAGATAATATCATCGACATAAATTTGAACCACCAAGATGTTACCTTCTTCTTCTAGGATGAACAGAGTTTTGTTAATAACTCCACGCCTGTAGCCATTTGAGAGTAGGAACTGGGCAAGACGATCATACCAAGCTCTAGGAGCTTGCTTGAGGCCATACAATGCTTTGTCTAGAAAGTAGACATGGTCTGGATGATCATCATCTTCAAATCCAGGTGGTTGCTTGACATAGACTTCTTCTTGGAGAATTCCATTGAGGAAGGCCATCTTTACATCCATTTGGAACAACTTGAACCCTTTGTGTGATGCAAAAGCAATCAACAACCTTATTGCTTCAATCCTTGCCACTGGAGCATAGGTTTCATCATAGTCGATGCCTTCTTGTTGATTGTATCCTTGAGCAACGAGTCTTGCTTTGTTCCTTATCACAGCTCCTGTATCATCTAGCTTATTTCTGAAAACCCATCTAGTTCCTATGATGTGCTTATCCTTGGGACGAGGAACTAGATGCCATACTTTGTTCCTTTCAAATTGATGAAGCTCTTCTTGTATAGCTTGGATCCAGTCCGCATCCTTCAGTGCCTCACCTATGTTCTTTGGTTCCACAATAGATATGAAGGCATTGAAGGCAAAGAAGGTTAGATGTTCGAACCTGCCTGGAGGCTTGATGACTCTTCTTTCTCTGTTAGGAGCTAGAGCATTTGATGTGGAGACATTTTGAGTTGAGCATTCAGCTTCCTGGTTGGGATCACCTTCTCCATTGAAGATTATGTGGGAAGAAGAATCATTGAAGTCTCCACAGATGTTGTCGTCATGCTCATGGTTCCCAGAAATGGATTGTTGTTCATTATCCATGGGAACTGGTGGAGGAGCTAGTGGAGGGTTCCGAGCAGCAGGACAGGAATTGGGTGGAGTGACATCTTCATCTGGATCTTCTTGATATGACTTGGGAAACGGGTCTTCAAAAGAATTGGTGGTGTTCTGCACAATCTTTCCAAGTGATTTTTCATTAAAAATAGCATGAACACTTTCTTCTACCTTTTTAGTCCTTTTGTTGAAGACTTTGTACGCCTTGCTACCCGAGGCGTATCCAATGAAGATTCTTTCATCACTTCTTGGGTCGAATTTGCCAAGATTGTCCTTCCCATTGTTGTGCACAAAGCACTTGCATCCGAACACCCTCAGATGTGAGATGTTGGGAACTCTTCCTCTTCGGAGCTCATAGGGTGTCTTCTCTGTAATTGGGCGAAGCATGGCTCGATTGATGATGTAGCAAGTTGTGTTGATCGCCTCAGCCCAAAATGATTGAGAGAGTCCACTTGAGATCAGCATAGTCCGAGCCATGTCTTCCAAAGTTCTGTTCTTCCTTTCCACTACTCCATTTTGTTGAGGAGTGTATGGTGCAGAGAAGTTGTGATCAATTCCATGCTCACTGCAAAAGGTTAGAAATTCTCCATTTTCGAATTCGGTACCATGGTCAGACCGAATAGCATTGAGTGAACAATCAAGAGATTTTTCTAACAAGGGAACCAGATCTTTAAAGCGGTCAATAACTTCACTCTTAGATTTAATAAAGATGGTCCAAGTAAAGCGAGAGAAGTCATCGACAAAAACAAAGATATACCTGTTCCCTCCTAGGCTCTGAACTCTCATGGGTTCACACAGATCCATGTGGATGAGTTCAAGAGGCCTTGAGGTGCTTACCATGTTTTTGGACTTGAAGGAACTACGAGCATGTTTCCCTTTTACACAGTCAGAGCACAGTTCCTTAGATGTGCCACTTAGCTTTGGCAGCCCTCTGACTAGCTCCTTTGAGTGTAGCTTTTGAATCAGCTTGGTGCTAGCATGACCGAGGCGTTGATGCCACAAATCAGCTTGGTCATTCACAGTTGAGATACAAAGTTTCTCCTTGGGAACAAAGGATGGATCAATTATGTAGACATTGTTGAATATTTTCCCTTTTAGGATGATTTGTCCCGAGGAGTCAAGTACTGAACATTCGTTTGATCTGAATCTAACTTCATTGTCTCCTTGATCACACAACTGTGACACACTTATTAGGTCAAAACCAAGATTATCAACAAGGTGAACTTTGTTTACCTGAATGTGATCGTTGAGTTTCACAGTTCCTATTCCACAGATTTTCCCTTTGCTTTTGTCTCCAAAGGATATGTTCCCTCCTTGGAGAGGTTGAAGAGAGGTCATTTGATTTCTTCTTCCAGTCATATGGCATGAGCAACCACTGTCGATGTACCATAGTTGAGGTTGCCTCTCTTCTTTCTGCACATAAGGGAACTAAGATTTCTGAACCCAGCGAAGCTTGGCTTTACTGGGGGGATTAGCATTGCGAGTCTGTGAATAACCAGGGAACTGGTTCCTTTCATGGTAATGAGTACTTTTCTCCTTTTCAAAGTTCTTTTTCTTAGCACAATCAGTGTTGTAATGACCATTCTTACCACAGTAGGTACACAAACGATTGTAAACAACATGTCCATATTTTCCTTTTCCTGGCCTAAAAGGTTTTTCAGTTTTCCTTTTGTTAAAATCAATATTGTTTCTAACCTTGCTATGGGCCATGTCAATATATCTTTTGTGAGCAAAGGAATTGGTGAACCATTGGTTTTCAAGAACCATCTTTTCTTTTCCCTTAGGTTCATTCTTAGGACTTTGAGAGCTTTCATTTAGACGTTTGGCAACCTCAGCCTTGTTCTCAAGAACCATGATCTTCTCTGATAGGAATTGATTCCTATCACGAGAAGTGGCAAGAGCAGTACTGAGGTTCTCATTCATCTCAACAAGTTCTCGCCTAGCCTTTTCATTTTCAGCATCATTGTTCCCTTTGTTGTTGACATATCCTATTCCATGACGTTGTCTCACAAAAATAGTTTGATTTATCGTTTTTTCATTAATAGAATCAGTGAGAATGTCCAATCTATCAAGTATGGATTGAAGCATGTCATTTCCAGGTAAGTTAGCATGCAAGAGAACTTTGACAGAATCTATGCTAGTTTCATCACAAGATTTGCAAGTTTTAAGGTGACTAGTATGCACATTCCTAATATCAATGAGTTTGGAGTGAGTTTCAGCTAGGTCTTTCTCAGTTTCATCAAGTTTCTTACTCCAAACAGAATTCTCAACAGTCAAGCAAGCAATTTCATCTTCACAATCATCAAGTTTCTGTTGAAGGGAACTGGTTTCCTTTCCTAGTTTCTTTATGATCTTAAGAAGTTGTTTCTTATCACAATCAGCTAGGGATTTTAAGAGATCGTCAGAAGTTACCTCAGGGTCTTCTGAGTCGCTTGAGTCTCCTTTTTCCATGAGGCATCTTCCTCCAGAGAAGCCACTCAGATCCAGTTCCTCATCTGAGTCTTCTCCCCATGAGGCTACGAGAGCCTTCTTTCTCTGAGGTCTTTCTTCTTCCATGGAGTCTTCCTTGTTGGGACAGTTCTTAGCGTAGTGTCCATTTTCCTTGCACTCGTAACAAGAGACTTCCTTGAGATCTCTTATGGGTCCATTGTGGGAGGAACTGCCCTTCTGGAACCTTCCCTTCACAAAGAATTTTTTGATATTCTTTGTGAAGAGGGCTGTTAGTTCGTCCTCATCTTCTTCTAAGTCTGAGTTCTCTTCCTCCATTTCGAGCCTAGAGAATGCTTTGGAGATCTTGAGGGCAATGCCTTTCTCCAGTTTCTTGTCGGCATTGGCTTTGGTGTGCTCTCCTTCTTTAACCTCCAGTTTCCCTATGACTTGGGTCAAGGGAAGGGATTGGATGCCTGGAGTGTTCTTCATGATTCCCTTGAGAAGGGTGAACTTGGAGTTGAGTCCATTGATGACCACTAGGGACTTGGAAACTTCATCCAGATCGACTCCCGTCGCTGTCAACTTTCCAATCAATCTGTTGAAGCGGGAGTAGTACTCTGAGATGGTCTCAGTTTCCATCATTTTGAAGGTGTGGTATTCTCCTTCCAAAGCAAACTTTCTGCTTTGCTTTAGTTCCTCACTTCCTTCATGCATCTCCTTGAGAGCTTTCCACATTTCCTTCGCCGTCTTGATGTCTATGACCTTGTCCATGTCTTCTCTGTCCAATCCATTGAGGATGAACTGCCTGGCCTTGGCATTCTTCTCCATAATGACACAGTGTTCTGGTTTCCAATCTTCTTCCTTCATGGTAAGATCGACATAGCCATCTTCATTCTCGACTATCCTCCAGCATTGGTAGTCGTTGGTCTTGATGTGGCTTTCCATGCACTTTTCCCACCATGTTTCTTCTCCTTTCTTTCGGAGATGTGGCTTGTTGGTGGAGATTCCGAGCTCAAACTTGCTTGGTTGAGACATGATCTGCAAACTTAACAAAGATCTAGAGCTTTTCCTGCTCTGATACCAGTTGTAGGATCGTGATTGTTAGATAATAACTTAAGGAACTCAGAATATCGATTCTAAGTTCCCTTCGCAGCGGAAATAAACAATCAAACAAATGACAAGTTCCTTATAGTGGAAACCTTTGATTGCCAACTAGCAATCCAGGATAAAAACCACTACCTTTCTTTCGAAATGATTTCAAGGTCTACTTCTTGATTTCTTATCTCTTTTGGTTACAGCTTATCCTAGGAACAAACACACAGTTTCTTTGCCTTACACACAGTTAGACAATCCTAGATAACTTAACACAATCAATAATCAATCCAAGAAACAGACCTTCACACCTAGGAACTATCACTTACAGTCACAAGAACTTAGCACTCAGCTCTTCTATTCCTTGACTGGTTCCTCTTGATCTCGGTTTGCTTTGATGATCTTGTTTGAAGGTTCACACTGGATATTTGCTAATGTGTGTGAGTCGTATTTCAGTGCTTGAAGATAACCCTTGAGTTAGTCTACCTTTTATAGAGGATTCTTCGCAGCTTCTTCTTCTCTTGGTTCCACAGATTGAGCTTGCCCTAGGATGAGTGGTTCTCCTTGGTCCACGTTGTTCTTGGCATGTGCAAACAACCTAGGCAGCTCAGAATCCCTCTTGGTTAGTCAACTACCTCATATGATTTTGCTACGTTGTTGTCCAATTCCTTTCGTCCGAGGTTCAACAAGCTGGGCGCTTGGGAACTGTTTTCTGGACAGCGACAGGTTCCATGTCCTGTCGCTTTACCTTTCTTTGTCCGAGGTTCGGCGTTCTAGGTGTCTTGTTGTTTTGCTCTGGACATTGGCAGGCTTTTGGAAGCTTCGCACAAGTCGTTTTCGACTTCCTTTTGTCCGAGGTTGGTGTTCCCAGATTTCTCGGGAATCGCAATATCGCATGCTCCGTTTCTGGGCACACCTGGGTTCCTCTGGATTTCTTCCTTTGTCTTGTTCCTTTGGTTCTCTTGTCCTGTTTGGCTTTCTTGCCTTCGGTATATTCATGTGGTTCCTTAAAGCACATCTTTGAGATAAAACATTAGTATCATAATATTTGTCATCTTCAAAAGTAGAGAAACTGAGGAAATGAACTCTCAGGGGAACTGAAGTTCCAGAGTTATGTTTCCTAACAGGATTTCGCCGTTTCGATCGGAGGGGATGCCGATCGATTCACTTGCTCGGCGTTGGCTTCGTCGGGGCCTATAAAAAGGGGGGCTTCAGCAGCTAGAGATCTCCATCCTCAGATCTCGAAATCTCTCTCTCCCTTGCTCTCGTTTCTTCGCCGGAGTTCGAGTTCGTCAGAGTTTCTTCGCCGAAGCTTTTGGGTGGTGGCCTGTGGTGTCGTTGTAGCCTGTGGTGTGGCATTGCTAAGGAGGAGGCTAGAATCGTCGATCGTCGTCAATCGGTGAGCCTTGTGTCGATTTCAGAGTCGCGTCTGGAGGTGTTCCACGACCGCGGCTATGAACACCGCGATCGTGGCTCTGCCTAGAAATCCGCGACCGCGGAATCCAAACCGCGACCGCGGCTTGCCATAGCAAGCGCGATCGTGGCTTGAACGAGTCGGTCACGGATTTGACTTTCGTTCCTTTCAATTCTTTAGATTCGTATCATTACTCGTATTGAATCTAACCTAGGGTTTCGTCGTTGGGTTGTTGTTGTCGTAGGAATCCGTAACTAGATTCCAGTTCTTAGATACCCGAAACCCGACAACTACGTTTGTCGTAATTAAGGCAAGTGGCGGTTCACTCTTGTTTAATCATTCCATGTTTCCGTTAATTATCAATTGTTTTAATTGTTAATTAAATTGGGATGAACTGTTGTTTTCGTTTGGGAACAGTTTTTATAAAATGATGTGAATAAAATATGACATTATAATAGGTTGTATATATTGCTAGAAACAACGCTATTATATCTGTTATTACCGTGATGGTATTGGTGTGGATTATTGTGTGGATTAAAATGTGTAGTTAGAACGAATATTCGTAGGAACGCTACGTATCTCATTGCGAGTGCTAGTCGTTTCTTTATAACTGTGGTGCGTAGGATGTTCAAGCCCTAACACCCTTTTCCTGGTCATGAACGTCCACTATCCGTATATAGGGGTGGTGCACTAAGCTGGTGCCAACAATCGGGATTCGTCCCATCTTATCTATCTCGGTATGAGATTGGTATGGATTAAAAGTCTTAACGTGAAATGTACGTTTTGTCATTAAATAAGATAAGTGCGGTTGTGCACGTAATTAATGAACCTTCGGGCGAGAAGTACAACTTGGAAACCCGCCCGGACTTCGGTTAAAGTAAGTCTTCCTTCCAAATCTGAATTCGCATTACGCGGTGAGGTTGGTCGTGGACCCAAATGATCAAGTCGTTTTTAAACGCTTGTGTGAAACTATAACGTTCCCAAACACTTGTCATACTTTCCAATAAGACTCAATCTCTTGGAGTCTTCTCTTCATACGTTTTCCTTAAGACTCAATCTTTTGGGAGTCTTCTCTTGTTCATACATTTTCGTATGTTTCCGTAGAAGTATTGAGGTTCACTGTCGTCATCGGTTATTATTCGAGAAACGACAGGTGTAACCTAATACGACTACTTAGAACATTTTCTAATTTACCCTTGCATAGTCTTTCATTAGACTAACCAACCGGTTTATTTCCCTTGCATGGTTGGCTGGTGTCATTCGTCTCATACGGCACATCAGGTAAACGTCCCTTCCAGTGAATGCCAGATATGATGTTGAGGGCAGATGACGTTTTTAAAGATTTTTTCCAAGGTTGAAGATCCTAGGCGTGAGATCGCGCAGATCAAGACCCTTCGTGGCATTTTTTTTATTTAATATCTTTTAAAGACTTCCGCTGTATTGAAATTTTGTATTTGGTTGTATTTCGGTGTGGAGCATTGTAAACCGTGACTTTGGTTTAAATAATATATATGTTGTTCATCAAGATTGTGTTATTATATGATTGTTATAAAATGGTTAAGCCTTGGGTGACCCTAGATGTGTAATCTGAGGTCACCGACGGTAATACTTTCAAGGGAATATTTATGGGTGTTATAGATTTGGTATCAGAGCTAACGTTTTTAAAACGGGTTGAGTTTTAAATCGTTTTACTGAAGACAAGAATTTTATAAACCGTTTACTCGTTTGTGTTGATAACGATGTCGATTAAAATCCGAAAGTTAAACATTTTGAATAAAAATCTTACTTGAGCAAAAAGTGTATTTTCAAATCTCTGCCATTCAAATCGTGCCTTCTTTCCAGTCTGATATAGTAAGTTTGCTTCTATATTTAGAAAGACTAATCCTTTCTTGTCGCCTTTCAGGTCATGGGCGCATTCGTATCGCAACTGAGGAACAAGGAAGAAGCCGAGGTGGTTCCGCCATCTCCAGTTAGGCTTGAGTTCCCAGTTCCCTCTTCATGCTTTGAGGTCGGGGAGCCGAGTTGTCCACCCGAGGAGGTGAAGACCGTACTTGAAGAGTCGGTGGTGTTGGTGTCCGATGGGGCAAGGGTTCTCGAGGTTGAGCCCGAAGCAGACCCGAGGGAGGACACGGAGGAGGAGGAGCCGTCAGAGTACCATGGAGGGTACTACGACGATGACTTCAAGATAGAGGAGGATCCGGAGGAAGATCCCGAGGAGGATCCGGAAGAGGATCCAGAAGAAGACCCGGAAGAAGAAGAAGATCCGGAGGAGGACCCCGAGGAGGACCTCGAGGAATATGGCTATAAGTCAGATGGCCTTGAGTATCTGCTTGAGGACAGTGAGGACCCGGGAATTCAGTTCCTTTTCCCGAGTCCGGAGTTGCCACCTGATGAGGAGTATACGCCGTTATCCCCTTCTGCTTGGGAGGCACTTGGGATTTCAGGTACCAATAGACGGAGGTACGGGCCGCTAGATGCACCAGAGGACCCGCAGATTATCGCTACTCCGAGGAGGCCGATGGTGAGTCCTGCTTCGCGGCATGTGCTCCACCAGTGTGAGATGGCTTCCTCTGAGGCGCATCGCCAGGTGGATGAGGCGGTTGAGCGTGCTCGCATGAGGGCAAGGCCTTGGGAAGCGATGGGTGGACCGAGGGTGGTCCTGACCCAACAGGCCAGGCCTAGGCCCCGAGTGCTCATTGAGCGGATGGAGGAGTGGAAGAATGCCTTGTATGATATGGAGGAGAGTGTAGGATCGTGATTGTTAGATAAAAACTTAAGGAACTCAGAATATCAATTCTCAGTTCCTTTCGCAGCGGAAATAAACAATCAAACAAATAACCAGTTCCTTATAGTGGAAACCTTTGATTGCCAACTAGCAATCTAGGATAAAAATCACTATCTTTCTTTCGAAAGGATTTCAAAGTCTACTTCTTGATTTCTTATCTCTTTTGGTTACAGCTTATCCTAGGAACAAACACACAGTTCCTTTGCCTTACACACAGTTAGACAATCCTAGATAACTTAACACAATCAATAATCAATCCAAGAAACAGACTTTCGCACCTAGGAACTATCACTTACAGTCACAGGAACTTAGCACTCAGCTCTTCTTCCTTGACTGGTTCCTCTTGATCTCGGTTTGCTTTGATGATCTTGTTTGGAGGTTCACACTAGATATTTGCTAATGAGTGTGAGTCGTGTTTTTTGGTGCTTGAATATAACCCTTGGGTTAGTCTTCCTTTTATAGAGGATTCTTCGCAGCTCGATCCTCTCTGGGTTCCCACAGATTGAGCTTGCCCTAGGATGAGTGGTTCTCCTTGGTCCACGTTGTTCTTGGCATGTGCAAACAACCTAGGCAGCTCAGAATCCTTCTAGGTTAGTCAACCTCTCCATCCAAGTCATTCTCTAGCTTCCTTCTTCCGAGGTTCAATAATCTGGGCACTTGGGAACTGTCTTCTGGACAGCGACAGGTTCCATGTCCTGTCGCTTTCACCTTTTCTGTCCGAGGTTCAGCGTCTCTAGGTTTCTTGTTGTTTTGCTCTTGGACAATGGCAGGCTTTTGGAAGCTTCGGACAAGTCATTTTCAACAACTTTTGTCCGAGGTTGTGTGTCCCCAGATTTCTCGGGAATCGCAATGTCGCATGTTGCATTCTGGGCACACCTGAGTTCCTCTGGTTTCCTTCATCTGTCTTGTTCCTTTGGTTCCCTTGTCCTGTTTGGCTTTCTTGCCTTCGATATATTCATGTGGTTCCTTAAAACACATCTTTGAGATAAAACATTAGTATCATAATATTTGTCATCGTCAAAAGTAGAGAAACTGAGGAAAGGAACTCTCAGGGGAACTTAAATTCCAGAGTTCTGTTTCCTAACAATTTCCCCCTTTTTGATGATGACAAATACAAGGAACCTTGCAACATAATAGGACTTTGAATTTCATGAGACAATATTGAGTTTAAGGAATTACAACATTACGGATTAATGATAGAGCATTCAATGGTTGCAAATTCCCCCTAAGCAAGTGAACGAGTTTATTTCAAATTCTCCCTTAGAAGTAGAACTAGTTCAGAGTTCCTATTAGTTCAGTAGTCTCCAAAGTTCAAGGTTCATATCCTTTTCTTCCCCCTTTTGACATCATCGAAAAGATTAAGTACGAGTTAAGAACATGATATCCAAGAGAATATACAATTGCATCAAACCCATAACAGAAGCATAATGGAAACTTAAGGCAAAGGCAAATTAGTCATAGAAACGAAGCCAAAAGATAATCAATAAAGCTTAAACTGATCATTGTTCAAGGACGGGTACGACACAATACAACCAACATAAGCCAATAACGAAAACAATAAACTGCAAAGACAACAACAAAAGCAATCATTAGGAAAGATGACAAATGGATAGAAGAGGGGAGTAGGATCCTAAGGGAAACTACTAGCACGTTGTGGTGTTTTAGCACTGGGAACCAGAACAAGCGTTCCTATGGCAGAGCAGCGGCCTCCTCTTCAGCATCTTTGTCGACAGTTCCTACATTTTGGCCCGTGGCCTGATGAGCACTGATTGCATCTTGCCAATCCTTCTGAAGAACTTCTACCAGATCCGCAACAACAGAACTTATACGCCCCAACTCTCTTACTTAATCATGGAGGGCGACCGGGATAGCAGTCGAGCCCACCATGATAGCCTTTTCAATACGATCCAGAGCAGTAAGGATCGCAGAGGAGTCTTGAGAGGGGTTAAGATGTGGCTGGGAACTAGAAGGGGCCTTGGAACTGGCCTTTTCCTTAGGCAGTTTAGCTTGAGCTTCAGAAGGGGGGTCTTGTTGTTCCTTTGTCTTCAACTTCCGAACTATGGCCATGGTAAGACATTTGCTGTAGACTGTCTCAGGCAGATCAACTGGGTACTGGTGAAGGTTGGAGAGAATGTTTTTGATGATGTGAGGGAAGGGTAAAGCATGGGAGTCATGGGATGAGCAGAACTGCATATGGGCTAAGACAATGCGAGGGAGATCCAATTGAACACCAGAGAGCACCTTGTCCATGTAGATGGCATCTGTGATGAGAACATTGTTCCGGTGCTACTGTCTGGGAACCAGATTGCGGGTGATCCAGAAGTGTAACAACTTGTTTGCGATGGAGAGATCCTTTGTCTCCAAAGATGAGGGGGAGGCGCCATCATAGATTTTCTTGACCACTGCTCCCTTGGATTTGTAGCCCTTTCCTTTGGGCCATCCCTTCTTTTGAGGCAGAATGCCAAACCCAGACCTTGACTCGATCCCTAGAGCAGACGCAATTAGATTGGCGGACAGAGGATAGCTGATTCCCTTCCATATAAGAATGGCATCGTTACAGGGAGAGTTCTCATTCGCAGGCACAAACTCCATAGACTGGTAAAACAAGCGGACAATCTCATCAGAAGCAGAGAAGGGTTCAAACATCATCTTGTCCCATCCTTGAAACTGCAGCAGAGAATGGAACTCATTCAGGGCTTCTCCAAACATTTCCTCATCTTCTTCTTCCAGTTCTTGGGTCCAGAATTCCTTGCCGATTATGAGAGGCTTAAGGATCTTCCTCTTAGAGAAGAAAGAGGAGACCTGACCCAGGGAGGAGGAGGCAGAGAGGGAGGTGATTTTGGCTCTTTTTGTGGATTTGGTTTCATAGGGAACTATGGCTTGGGAACTCCTCTTTCTTTGTTGCATTCTAGTGGCGACAGAGGGACCAGGGTTAGAAGGGGTTTTGGATTTGAGGCTTACTGGTGAGGGCTCAGTACTGAGGAGATCTTGGAGAGACTTGTCAGGCGAGGAGTCATGAGAGCCCCCTTCGGAGACGGTTTTGGTAGCCGATTCTGAAGCCAGAGAGATGGCCATGGCTTTCTCCTCACCCTTAGGCTTTGTTGGCTCCTTGGGTTCCTTTTCGGCTTTCTCTTCAGGTTCCTCCACTATTTTCTCCACAGGTTTCTCTTCCGGTTGGGATTTATGAGAAGAGATGGCAGAAACGGGTTTAGAGGATGAAGCTGCCTTCTTTTCTCTGAAGGCTTTGAGAAGGGCAGCCTCCTCTTCATCTTGAACAAGGTTAGGATTTGGATCGGCCATTTTTGAGGAGCTTAAGGATTTCTGTGTTGGAGAGAAATGAGAGGCAGAGGATCAGAGAGATGGTGAGTTGTGGGATCAGCTTGGAGCAAATGTGCAAATCTTTAAAGGTGATGAAGGCTGAGATGACCGTAGAACCAAATCCAGCCGTTGAGAAGATCAAGGTAAATTTGGGGCATTGAATACTCTTGCAGCTTTTCGGAATGGCTAACCCATTTTCAAAAACTTATCCATTTAGAGAAGAGGGATGTCTGCCATCTGATAAGACCGTTCTGAGCCTCTGCAGATTGCCATAAATAATTTCTGGGAAGTGCCAATCTAGCTGTTGGAGAGACGTTTAATCCTGGTTCCTTTTTGGCGAAGTGTTCAGCGTGCTAGAGGAACATATGGGAACCTTTGATGTGGGTTAACATAATGGAAGCAAAAAGTATGTTCCCATAAAAGGAATCAGGGTAGGCTCTTTATCGCATTGCACAATAATTCTCAGAGAGGGTTTTAGAGATGGATCATAGAGAATTAACTTGAGCAATGAGGCAAGGGTGGGTCTTAGTACACAATCATCATTTCGGCTTGTATTGTTGGGAAAGAAATATGATCAGATTGTGACTTTTGGGCCAACAAGAAAACTTGAGCAATGAGGAATTGGAAGAATAATGAGGACCAAAAGGAGACGATCTAGAAAAATTTAATCTAAGCCTTTTTAAGAAACAATTAGGACAAGAGGGGTTTGTAGCAAAAGATATAACACAAGGACATCAAGACTCAACAAGTTAAATATCTTAAACTAGTCAATCAGGGGAACTGGAAAGAATTCTTTGAACTGAGGTCACTACTGAGTAATAGGAATCATTCCTAGTTCCAATCTAAGGTTCTCGAAAGGAACTCTATTCAATGCCTTGGTGAATATATCTACAACCTGATCTTCAGTTCTATAAAATTTCATAATGATGTTTCCCTTCTCAACATGATCTCTAAGAAAATGATGTCTTATGTCAATATGCTTGGTCCTAGTATGATGCACAAGATTCTTAGAGATGTTTATGGCACTAGTGTTATCACAAAGAATAGTGAGAGGGTCATAAGACATACCAAAGTCCGCGAGTTGTTGCTTTAGCCAGAGAAGTTGGGAACAGCAGGAGGCAACCGCAATGTACTCGGATTCTGTGGTGGAGAGGGAGACTGAAACTTGTTTCTTTGATCCCCATGACACAAGGCAAGGGCCTAGGAACTGTGCCATTCCAGAAGTGCTCTTTCTATCCACCAAAAATCCAGCATAATCAGCATCAGTGAAACCCATGAGCTCAAAGGGACATTCTTTGGGGTACCAAATGCAGAGATCGTCTGTTCCCCTGAGATATTGAAGTATTCTCTTCACAGCAGCCAAGTGGGTTTCTCTCGGACAAGATTGGAACCTAGCACACAAGCCAACAGCAAAGACAATGTCTGGTCGACTAGCGGTTAGGTACATGAGTGAGCCTATCATACCTCTATAGAGCTTCTCCTCCACTAGAGGACTCGAGTGGTCCTTATCCAGATGGGCAATGGTGGATATGGGAGTGGAGAGAGGCTTGCATGAATCCATTTTGAACTTCTTCAGTAGTTCCCTGACATACTTCTGTTGATGGATTTGAATGCCATCTTCCTTTTGAGTGATTTGTAATCCGAGGAAGAATGTGAGTTCCCCAATTAAACTCATTTCAAATTCACTGCTCATCAAGTCTTTGAACTTGTCTACAAGGGACAAGTTAGTGGAACCAAAAATGATATCATCAACATAGATTTGAACCACTAAGATGTTACCTTCTTCTTTTAGGATGAAGAGAGTCTTATCAATAATTCCACGCCTGTAGCCATTTGAGAGTAGGAACTGGGCAAGACGATCATACCAAGCTCTAGGAGCTTGCTTGAGGCCATAGAGTGCCTTGTCTAGAAAGTAGACATGATCTGGATGATCATCATCTTCAAAACCTAGAGGTTGCTTCACATAGACTTCTTCTTGAAGAATTCCATTGAGGAAGGCCGTCTTAACATCCATTTGGAACAACTTGAACCCTTTGTGTGATGCGAAGGCAATCAACAATCTTATTGCCTCAATCCTTGCCACTGGAGCATAGGTTTCATCACAGTCGATGCCTTCTTGTTGATTGTATCCTTGAGCAACAAGTCTTGCTTTGTTCCTTATCACAGCTCTTGTATCATCCAGCTTGTTTCTAAAGACCCATCTAGTTCCTATGATGTGTTTATCCTTGGGACGGGGAACTAGATACCATACTTTGTTCCTTTCAAACTAATGAAGCTCTTCTTGCATAGCTTGGATCCAGTCCGCATCCTTCAGTGCTTCACCTATGTTCTTTGGTTCCACAATAGACAGAAAGGCATTAAAAGCAAAGAAGGTTAGATGTTCATACCTGACTGGAGGCTTGACGACTCTTCTTTCTCTGTTGGGAGCCAGAGCATTTGATGTGGAGATATTCTGAGTTGAGCATTCAGCTTCCTTGTTAGGATCACCTTCTCCATTGAAGATCATGTAGGAAGATGAATCATTGAAGTCTCCACAGATGTTGTCGTCATGCTCATGGTTCCCAGAAATGGATTGTTGTTCATTATCCATGGGAACCGGTGGGGGAGCCATTGGAGGGTTCCGATCAGCAGGACAGGAACTGGGAGGAGTGACATCTTCATCTGGATCTTCTTGAGATGACTTGGTAAATGGGTCTTCAAAGGAACTGGTGTTGTTCTGCACAATCTTTTCAAGTGATTTTTCATTAAAAATAACATGAATACTTTCTTCTACCTTTTTAGTCCTTTTGTTGAAGACTTTGTATGCCTTACTGCCTGAGGCATAACCAATGAAGATTCCTTCATCACTTCTTGGGTCAAACTTGCCAAGATTGTCCTTCCCATTGTTGTGCACAAAGCATTTGCATCCGAACACTCTCAGATGTGAAATGTTGGGAACTCTTCCTCTTAGGAGTTCATAGGGTGTCTTCTCTGTGATTGGGCGAAGCATGGCTCTATTGATGATGTAGCACGCTGTGTTGATCGCCTCAGCCCAAAATGATTGGGAGAGCCCACTTGAGATCAGGATAGTTCGAGCCATGTCCTCCAAGGTCTTGTTCTTCCTTTCTACTACTCCATTCTGTTGAGGAGTGTATGGTGCAGAGAAGTTGTGATCGATGCCATGCTCACTGCAAAAGGTTAGAAATTCTCCATTTTCGAATTCGGTACCATGGTCAGACCGGATAGCATTTAGTGAACAATCAAGATATTTTTCTAACAAGGGAACCAGATCTTTAAAGCGGTCAACAACTTCACTTTTAGATTTAATGAAAATGGTCCAAGTAAAACGAGAGAAGTCATCGACAATAACAAAGATATACATGTTCCCTCCTAGGCTTTGTACTTTCATGGGTCCACAAAGATCCATGTGGATGAGTTCAAGAGGCCTTGAGGTGCTTACCATGTTTTTGGACTTGAAGGAACTTCGAGCCTGTTTTCCTTTTACACAGTCAGAGCACAGTTCCTTAGATGTGCCACTTAGCTTTGGCAGCCCTTTGACTAGCTCCTTTGAGTGTAGCTTTTGAATCAGCTTGGTGCTAGCATGACCGAGGCGTTGATGCCACAAATCAGCTTGGTCATTCACAGTTGAGAGACAAAGTTTCTCCTTGGGAACAAAGGATGGATCAATTATGTAGACATTGTTGAATCTTTTCCCTTTTAGGATGATTTGTCCCGAGGAGTCAAGGACTGAATATTCGTTTGATCTGAGTCTAACTTCATTGTTTCCTTGATCACACAGCTGTGACACACTTATTAGGTCAAAACCAAGATTATCAACAAGGTGAACTTTGTTTACCTGAATGTGATTGTTGAGTTTCAGAGTTCCTATTCCACAGATTTTTCCTTTGCTTTTGTCTCCAAAGGATATGTTCCCTCCTTGGAGAAGTTGAAGAGAGGTCATTTGATTTCTTCTTCCGGTCATATGGCATGAGCAACCACTGTCAATGTACCATAGTTGGGGTTGCCTCTCTTCTTTCTCAAGGTCTTCTGAGTTGCTTGAGTCTCTTTTTGCCATGAGACATCTTCCTCCAGAGAAGCCACTAAGATCCAGTTCCTCATCTGAGTCTTCTCCCCATGAGGCTACGAGAGCCTTCTTTCTTTGAGGTCTTTCCTCTTCCTTGGACTCTTCTTTGTTGGGACAGTTCTTAGCGTAGTGTCCCTTCTCCTTGCACTCGTAACATGAAATTTCCTTGAGATCTCTTCTTGGTCCATTGTGAGAGGAACTGCCCTTTTGGAATATTCCCTTCACAAAGAATTTTTTGATATTCTTAGAGAAGAGGGTTGTTAGCTCGTCCTCCTCTTCTTCCAGGTCTGAGTTCTCTTGCTCCATCTCGAGCCTTGAGAAGGCTTTGGAGATCTTAAGGGTGATTCCTTTCTCCAGTTTCTTATCGGCATTGGCTTTAGTGTGCTCTCCTTCTTCAACTTCCAGTTTCCCTATGACTTGGGTCAAGGGAAGGGATTGGATGCCTGGAGTGTTCTTCATGATTCCCTTGAGAAGGGTGAACTTGGAGTTGAGTCCATTGATAATCACCAAGGACTTGGAGACTTCATCAAGATCAACTCCCGCCGCCGTCAACTTTCCAATTAATCTGTTGAAGCGAGAGTAGTACTCTGAGATGGTCTCAGTTTCCATCATTTTGAAGGTGTGGTATTCTCCTTCCAAAGCAAATTTTCTGCTTTGCTTTAGTTCCTCACTTCCTTCATGCATCTCCTTGAGAGCTTTCCACATCTCCTTGGCCGTCTTGATGCCTATGACTTTGTCCATGTCCTCTCTGTCCAATCCATTGAGGATGAACTGTCTTGCCTTGGCATTCTTCTCCATGATGACATAATGTTCTGGTTTCCAATCTTCTTCCTTCATGGTAAGATCGACGTGGCCATCTCTATTTTCGACTATCCTCCAGCATTGGTAGTCGTTGGTCTTGATGTGGCTTTCCATGCACTTTTCCCACCATGTTTCTTCTCCTTTCTTGCGAAGATGTGGCTTGTTGGTGGAGATTCTGAGCTCAAACTTGCTTGGTTGAGACATAATCTGCAAACTTTATCAAAGATCTAGAGCCTTTCCTGCTCTGATACCAATTGTAGGATCGTGATTGTTAGATAAAAACTTAAGGAACTCAGAATATCAATTCTCAATTCCTTTCTCAGCGGAAATAAACAATCAAACAAATGACCAGTTCCTTATAGTGGAAACCTTTGATTGCCAACTAGCAATCTAGGATAAAAACCACTACCTTTCTTTCGAAAGGATTTCAAAGTCTACTTCTTGATTTCTTATCTCTTTTGGTTACAGTTTATCCTAGGAACGAACACACAGTTCCTTTGTCTTACACACAGTTAGACAATCCTAGATAACTTAACACAATCAATAATCAATCCAAGAAACAGACTTTCGCACCTAGGAACTATCACTTACAGTCACAGGAACTTAGCACTCAGCTCTTCTTCCTTGACTGGTTCCTCTTGATCTCGGTTTGCTTTGATGATCTTGTTTGGAGGTTCAGACTAGATATTTGCTAATGAGTGTGAGTCGTGTTTTTTGGTGCTTGAAGATAACCCTTGGGTTAGTCTTCCTTTTATAGAGGATTCTTCGCAGCTTGATCCTCTCTGGGTTCCTACAGATTGAGCTTGCCCTAGGATGAGTGGTTCTCCTTGGTCCACGTTGTTCTTGGCATGTGCAAACAACCTAGGCAGCTCAGAATCCTTCTAGGTTAGTCAACCTCTTCAGCCAAGTCGTTCTCCAGCTTCCTTCTTCCGAGGTTCAATAATCTGGGCACTTGGGAACTGTCTTCTGGACAGCGACAGGTTCCATGTCCTGTCGCTTTCACCTTTTCTGTCCGAGGTTCAGCGTCTCTAGGTTTCTTGTTGTTTTGCTCTTGGACAATGGCAGGCTTTTGGAAGCTTCGGACAAGTCGTTTTCAACAAATTTTGTCTGAGGTTGTGTGTCCCCAGATTTCTCGGGAATCGCAATGTCGCATGCTGCGTTCTGGGCACACCTGAGTTCCTCTGGTTTCCTTCATCTGTCTTGTTCCTTTGGTTCCCTTGTCCTGTTTGGCTTTCTTGCCTTCGGTATGTTCCTGTGGTTCCTTAAAACACATCTTTGAGATAAAACATTAGTATCATAATATTTGTCATCGTCAAAAGTAGAGAAACTGAGGAAAGGAACTCTCAGGGGAACTTAAATTCTAGAGTTCCATTTCCTAACAGAGAGGACATACGAGACTGAACTCGGTCTCTCACGTATGCTTGAGGACGTCTGCGAACTCCAAGAGAACATCCGTCAGGCCAAGTTGCTACTTAACCCTCAGTACGAGGTGAACAGGGCAGATTTCCAGCCAGGGTTTCTTGATGAGTTTTGCTACCCACCAGGACCAGATGAGGGGCCGAGTGTTCCCGTGTCTAGAGAAAGACTGAGAGTACCGAGACCCAGGGATGAGCCGTGTGCTCCAGGCCCAAGTAGGTCGAGGAGTCCGACACCGGAACCCGAAGATGGTCCACTTCCGAAGAGGATATGTCAGAGGGCCACTGGCTATAGGAAACTCTTCAGGGCACCTTGATGGAGGCGGTGTTGTGCCTTAGTGATTTTTTTCTTCTAGTCATTTTGTTTCGTTTCGTTCTAGTGGTAGCCTCCTGGCAATTTTGTCATTTCGCTTAGGAGGGCTTTTTATTGTAAAACTTATAACTCAGTTTCAGTTCACTCATCAATAAAAGCTTACCAGTTGATCTATTTCGAGTCAGTTTTATGTGTTATACATTTTGAAAGTGTGATTTTAGTATTGTGAAATACTTAGGAATTTGATCGGTAAACAAATGGTGAACACAAGGAACACCATTCGTGATGGTGCTGGGCCGAGCAACAACCCCATACTGAATTTGAGGAATGCCATGAATCAAGGGGATGAGAACGAATCTGTTTCTCACAACAACACCGGGGGCAGTGGCCAAGTTCCGGCCAATCCTCAAGTGGTGTTTGACGCCACAGCTATAGAGGCAATTCGGGGGATCGTCATGCAAGCGGTCACTGATATTATGCGGCCGATTGCACCGCAGGCACAAGGTGTGCCGGTTCCTCAGGATATCCCTGGATTCGAGGAGCAAGTTGTTCATGTGCCTCAAGAAGATGTCGTCAAGAACAAGGGGAACTATGGTCGAGCATTGAAGGCCATTAGCTCTATGAGGCCTGACTGCTATGATGGCAAGGGGGAACCAGTCAAAGTGGCTTATTGGTTCTCACACATGGAGAGGTTGTTCAGAAATGTCGAGTGCACTGAAGCTGAAAAAGTGCATATTACTTCCCTTCAACTGAAGGAGGTGGCTAGCGAATGGTGGGAAAGCACCGGTCTAACTGATCATCCTGGTTTGAACTGGGGAATGTTTAAGACAAAGATGACCGACCGTTTCTTTTCCCGTGCTATGAGAGAAGAGAAACATAAGGAGTTTATGTATCCGAAGACGGATGGGTTGAAGGTGATTGAGCTTGCGGCCAAGTTCAATCACCTATTGCAGTATGTTGGGACTGAAGTGTCTAGTGAGGAGCAGAAGATCTGGCATTTCCACGAGTGGATGAACCCAGACATCAAGCCACTGATGGTGCGTCACGGATGCTCTACTCTGGAGCAGTACATGGATGCCGCCTATAAGTTGGAGGTGACTCTGGAAGAGTCGGCAAAGAAGCGCAATCGCCAGAGACCGGCGCAGAGCCAGCCTCAGGCTAGTGGGTTCAAGCGACATGCACCACCGTCAAATTTTGCCAAGTCTGGCCGGGCTAGAACGGAGGCAACTCAGGCAGGTTCTACTCAACGCTCAGGTCAGGGCAAGAACCCGATTCAGTGTTACAATTGTGGCACACCGGGGCACAAGAGCAATGAGTGTCCGAAGGATAAGAGGACGTGTTTTGCCTGCGGGAAGGAGGGGCACTTGCAGACGTTTTGTCCGCAAGGGAGACAGAAGGGAGCTGAGTCACAACAAGGGTCTGTTAATCATAACAACCGACCCCGATTCAAGCCAATGGAGACTCTTAGCCCTTCGACGCAGACAACTGCCCAGAACAGTGGGAAAGCCCCAACTGCTTCGGGAGGTCAGGGTCAACGACTTTACGAGATGCGTGAGGCTGACGGACCGAATTCTCCGATTGCTCAAGGTACTATATACCTCCATTCTACTTCTGTGTGTATATTGTTTGATTCGGGTGCCACTTATTCTTTCATTTCGGAGAATTGTGTGAGTAAGCTAGGCTTAGTGTGCAATGAGACTTGCGAGCCTTTTGTGGTGAATCTTCCCAATAGTGAACAGTTGGTAGGAACTAAGCGTCTGTTAGAATTTCCGCTTACTATTCAAGGTCAGAAGTTTGAAGCAGATTTGATCTGTATAGCCATGGCTCCATACGACATTATTCTCGGGATGGATTGGCTGATGCATCATGGGGCGGTAATCGATTTTAGTTCAAGGACTGTGACAGTGTCATCTGGGGGCCAGTTCGTATGCAAGTTTAAGGGTCATAATGACGCTGATAACGGAAAGCTTATCAATGCGATGGCTGTGTGTAAGTCACTTCGACAAGGTTGTGTCGGGTACCTATGCTATCTGGATAAGCCCAAGAGGGATGAGACTTCAGTTCTTGACATTCCTGTTATATGCGAGTATCCGAATGTCTTTTCGGAGGAGATTCTCGGTTTACCCCCGAATCGTGACGTGGAGTTCACTATTGATCTCGAGCCCGATACCGCGCCGATTTCCAAGGCACCGTATCGGATGGCTCCACCGGAGATGCAAGAGTTGAAGAAGCAACTCGAGGACCTTCTTGAGAAAGGGTATATAAGGCCGAGTGCATCGCCTTGGGGCACTCCGATCTCGTTTGTCAAGAAGAAGGACGGATCGTTCCGACTTTGTATCGACTATCGAGAGTTGAACAAGGTCACGATCAAGAATAAGTATCCTTTGCATAGGATTGATGATCTGTTGGATCAACTGTAGGGAGCAAAAGTCTTTTCCAAGATCGATCTGAGATCTGGTTACCATCAGCTCAGGATTTGTGAGGAAGATATTCCGAGGACTGCGTTCCGGACAAGGTGTGGACACTACGAGTTCGTAGTCATGCCATTTGGTCTTACTAATGCTCCGGCAGTCTTCATGGATCTGATGCATAGATGTTTCCACCAGTATTTGGATAAGTTCGTAGTGGTCTTCATCGACGATATTCTGATCTATTCCCCGAGTGAGGAGGCTCACGAGGAACATCTTCGTATCACCTTGTCTGTCCTTAGACAAAGTGATTTCTGGATCAAGGAAGTGGTTTTCTTAGGCCATGTGATCAATGAGGATGGGGTTATGGTCGACCCTCAGAAGATTGAAGCGGTAGCCAACTGGATGCGTCCTCTGAATGTGAAAGAGGTACGCAGTTTCTTGGGACTTGCAGGATATTACAGACGGTTCGTGGAGGGATTTTCTAAGATCGCTCTACCCATGACCGGTTTGCTCCGCAAGGTCCATAAGAAGTTCATATGGGACGACAGGTGCAAGGCGAGCTTTCAGAAGTTGAAAGAATGCCTAACATCCGCACCAGTGTTGGCACTACCGGAAGGAACCGAAGGTTATGTGGTCTATAGTGACGCTTCAAAGCATGGGTTAGGATGTGTACTGATGCAAAATGGGAAGGTTATTGCGTACGCATCTCGGCAGTTGAAGACCTATGAGGCAAACTATCTGACGCATGATCTAGAGTTAGCGGCTGTGGTTTTCGCGTTGAAGATTTGGAGGCACTATCTCTGTGGTATTAAGTGCCAAGTCTTCACCGATCATAAGAGTCTCAAGTATGTGTTCACTCAGAAGGAGTTGAATATGAGACAACGTCGTTGGTTAGAGCTACTTAAAGACTACGACATCGAGTTGTTGTATCATCCAGACAAGGCTAATGTAGTGGCCGATGCATTGAGCCGGAAGACGCCGCACGAGACCGTAGTAGTTCTACTCACTGCTCAGACCAAACTGAACCAAGGATTGTGCGAGATTGACGTCTTGTACGATCAGCGTCGAGAATGCCTGAGTATGTTGGAGATTCAGGCGAAGCTACTTGATCAGATCAAGGAGAAGCAGATTGATGATGTGGTCTTGGTGAAGTTAAGCAGTGAAGTGATGGACGGGAAAGCTCCCGGATTTGTGATTCAAGATGATGGATCACTCTGGTTTCAGGACCGGATTTGTGTGCCTGACGTGGATGGCCTTCGCCAGCTGGTGATGAAGGAGGCCCATTCGTCAGCTTATTCTGTACATCCAGGTTCCAGTAAGATGTACAAAGACCTCAAGAAGAAATTCTGGTGGCCCAATATAAAGTGGGACGTCGCAGAATTTATGGCGAAATACTTGACTTGTCAGAAGGTCAAGATAGAACACCGTAGACCAGGTGGCGAATTGCTACCTCTCCCAGTGCCAGAATGGAAGTGGGAGGACATTGCTATGGACTTCGTCACAGGGTTGCCGAAGACTCAGAGTCAGAAGGATGCTATATGGGTAATCATTGACAGGCTCACGAAGAGTGCTCACTTCGTGGCTATCAAGTCAACATGGGGAACCTAGAAGCTATTAGAAGTTTTCCTTCACGAGATTATCCGTTTGCATGGTACACCAAAAACCATTGTATCGGATCGTGACGGCCGATTCATGTCAAGATTCTGGAAAGAACTCCACAAGGCCATGGGAACCGAGTTGAGGTTCAGTACCGTATTTCATCCTCAGACGGATGGACAGTCTGAGAGGACCATCCAGACACTGGAAGATATGCTAAGAGCTTGCGTACTAGATCGTCCGACCAGCTGGGAGAACAACTTAAGTCTGATTGAGTTCACGTACAACAATAACTGGCATGCTACCATTTAGATGGCTCCATTCGAGGCATTGTACGGTCGAAAGTGCAGATCTCCAATTTGTTGGGATGAGAATGCCGACAAGGTTCTGCTTGGACCGGAGTTAGTCAAAAGGACTTTCTCGGACATTGCTTTGATCAGACAAAGGATGCTGATAGCTCATAGTCGACAAAAGTTTTATGCAGATCTGAAGCGCATGAATATCGAGTTTGAGGTAGGTGACAAGGTGTTTGTCAGGGTGTCGTCATCCAAAGGTGTGTTCAGGTTCGGCAAGCGTGGAAAGCTTAACCCTCGCTACGTGGGACCGTTCGAGATCCTTGATAGAGTGGGGTCTCTAGCGTATCGTTTAGCACTGCCGCCATCGGCGCATCCAATGCATAACGTGTTCCGCGTGTCTTTGCTGAGAAAGTACGTTCCAGATGTGTCTCATGTACTGAGTTATGAAGACATCGAGATTCAGGCGAATGATACCTACGAGGAGATACTTGTGCGTATCCTCGAACGTCGCGAGAAGCACTTGCGGAACAAGGTAGTACCATTAGTGCGGATTCTTTGGTCCAAGTCTGGATCTGAGGAGATTACTTGGGAAACCTGGGAGATAGAGTCCGATATGCAAGGACGTTTCCCCGAGCTATTTTCGGCCTAGTTTCGGGGTTGAAACCTTTTTAAGGGGGCGGTGATGTAATATCTCGCATTTTTTTTGTGGTTTTCGACCAAGTTTTGTGATTGTTAGATAATAACTTAAGAAACTCAGAATATCGATTCTAAGTTCCCTTCGCAGCGGAAATAAACAATCAAACAAATAACAAGTTCCTTATAGTGGAAACCTTTGATTGCCAACTAGCAATCCAGGATAAAAACCACTACCTTTCTTCCGAAAGGATTTCAAGGTCTACTTCTTGATTTCTTATCTCTTTTGGTTACAGCTTATCCTAGGAACAAACACACAGTTTCTTTGCCTTACACACAGTTAGGCAATCCTAGATAACTTAACACAATCAATAATTAATCCAAGAAACAGACCTTCGCACCTAGGAACTATCACTTACAGTCACAGGAACTTAGCACTCAGCTCTTCTCTTCCTTGACTGGTTCCTCTTGATCTCGGTTTGCTTTGATGATCTTGTTTGAAGGTTCACACTTGATATTTGCTAATGAGTGTGATTCGTATTTCAGTGCATGAAGATAACTCTCTTGAATTAGTCTTCCTTTTATAGAGGATTCTTCGCAGCTTAATCGTCTCTGGGTTCCCACAGATTGAGCTTGCCCTAGGATCAGTGGTTCTCCTTGGTCCACGTTGTTCTTGGCATGTGCAAACAACCTAGGCAGCTCAGAATCTCTCTTGGTTGGTCAACTACCTCAGACGAGTCTTGCTATGTCGTTGTTCAAATGCTTTCGTCTGAGGTTGATCAAGCTGGGCGCTTGGGAACTGTCTTCTGGATAGTGACATCTCTATGTCCTGTCGCTTTCATCTTTTTTGTCCGAGGTTCAGCGTTTCTGGGTATCTTGTTGTTTTGTTCTGGACATTGGCAGACCTTTGGAAACTTCGGACAAGTCGTTTTCAACAACTTTTGTCCTAGGTTGTGTGTTCCCAAATTTCTCGAAATCGCAGCCTTGCATGCAATCTTTCTGGGTACACCTGAGTTCCTCTGGGTTCCTTCTTTTGTCTTGTTCCTTTGGTTCTCTTTGTCCTATTTGGTTTTCTTTCCTTTGGTATATTCCTGTGGTTCCTTAAAACACATCTTTGAGATAAAACATTAGTATCATAATATTTGTCATCTTCAAAAGTAGAGAAACTGAGGAAAGGAACTCTCAGGGGAACCGAGGTTCCAGAGTTCCATTTCCTAACAATTTCCCTCTTTTTGATGATGACAAATACAAGGAACCTGGCAACATAATAGGACTTGAATTTCATGAGACTATGTTTTAAGGGATTTTCAATATTACAGAGTAATGAGGAACATTCAATGGTTGCAAATTCCCCCTAAGCAAGTGAACGAGTTTATTTCAAATTCCCCCTTAGAAGTAGAACTAGTTCAGAGTTGCTATTAGTCAAGTGGTTTCCAAAGTTCAAGGTTCCTATCCTTTTCTTCCCCCTTTTGACATCATCGAAAAGATTAAATGCTAGTTAAGAACAGGATATCCAAGTGAATATGCAAATGCATCAATCCCATAACAGAAGCATAATGGAAACTTAGGGCAAAGACAAATTGATCATTGGAACGAAACCAAAAGATAGTCATTAAAACTTAACACTGATCATTATTCATAGAAAGGATAAGATAAGCCACAAAACAACACAAACTAATAACTTAACAACCACCGACAAGAACCAACAACAAATTAACAAACGACGAGGGCAACAACAAAAGCAATCGTTAGGAAAGACGACATGGGGAAGGAAAAGAGAAGTAGGATCCTAGGGGAAACTACTAGCACGCTGTGATGTTACAGCACTGGGAACCAGAACAAGCATTCCTATGGCAGAGCAGCGGCCTCCTCTTCATCAACTTTGTCGTCAGTTCCTACATTTTGGCCTGTGGCCTGATGAGCATCGATTGCATCTTCCCAATTCATCTGAAGGACTTTCACCAGACTTATCACAGCTGAGCTCATTTTTCCCAACTCTTATACTTGATCACGGAGGGCGACCGGGATGGCAGTCGAGCCTTTCATGATTGATTTTTCAATACGATCCAAAGCAAAGAGGATCGCAGAGGAGTCTAAAGAGGGGTTGAGTTGTGGTCGGGAGCTAGAAGGGGCCTGGGAACTCGCCTTTTCCTTAGGCGGATTGCCTTGAGCGTCAGAAGGGTTGGGCTGTTGTTCCTTTGTCTTCAACTTCCGGACAGTGGCCATGGTAAGGCACTTGCTATAGACTGTCTCAGGCAAATCATCTGGGTATTGGTGAAGGTTAGAGAGAATAGACTTGATGATATGAGGGAAGGGTAGGGCATGGGAGGCATGGGATGAACAGAACTGCATATGAGCCAACACAATGCGAGGGAGATCAATCTGGACACCAGAGAGCACCTTGTCCATAAAAATGGCGTCTGTGATGAGAACGTTATTCCTGTGCTCTTGTCTGGGAACTAGATTACGGGTGATCCAGAAGTGTAACATCTTGTTTGTGATGGAGAGGTCCTTTGTCTCCAAGGATTGGGGGGAGGCGCCATCGTAGATTTTCTTGACCACTGCTTCCTTGGATTTGTAGCCCGTTCCCTTGGGCCACCCCTTTTTCTGAGGGAGAATGCCAAACCCAGACCTGGACTCAATCCCTAGAGCGGATGCGATGAGGTTGGAGGATAGGGGATAGCTGGTTCCCTTCCATATGAGAATAGCATCGTTATAGGGATAGTTGTCTTTAGCGGGTACAAACTCGATAGACTGGTAAAATAGGCGGACGACCTCATCAGAAGCGGAGAAGGGCTCAATCAACATCGCGTCCCATCCTTGGTACTGCAGGAGGGAGTGGAACTCAGCAAGGGCTTCTCCAAACATATCCTCATCTTCTTCTTCCAGTTCTTGTGACCAGAACTCTTTGTCGATTATGAGGGGCTTGAGGATCTTCCTCTTAGAGAAGATAGAGGAGACGAGACCCAGGGAGGAAGAGGCAGAGACGGTTAGGGCTTTGGTTCTTTTGGAGGGTTTCTGCTCGTTGGATTGAGGATCATAGGGAACCAAGGCTTGGGAACTCCTTTTTCCATTGTTGTAGTCTGGTGGCAACAGAGGGACCAGGATTGGAAGGGGGTTTTGATTTGAGGCTTGATGGTGAGGGCTCAGGGCTGGAGAGCGTTTGGATAGACTTGTCAGGGGAGGAGTCATGAGAGTCACCTTCGGGGACGGATTTTGTAGCCGATTCCGAGGCCGGGGTGATGGCTAAGGCTTTCTCCTCAGCCTGTGATTTTGACGGCTTCTCAAGTTTCTCTTCAGGTTTCTCCGCTGTTGTCTCTACAGTTTTATCTTCAGGTTGGGTTTTTGGAGAAGTTGTGGCAGAAATAGGCTTGGAGGAAGATGCTGCCTTCTTTTCGCGAAAGGCTTTGAGAAGGGCTGCCTCCTCTTCATCCAGGATAACATTGGGGTTTGGATTGGCCATTTTTGAGAGGTTAAGGATTTCTGTGTTTAAGAGAGAGAAGAGGAAGATCAGAGAGATGGCGAGTTATGGGATTAGCTTGGAGCAATAGGGCAACTCTTAAATGTGGTGAGGGCGGAAGGGACGTTGAGACAAATCTAGCCGTTGAGAAGATTGGGGAGAATCTGGAGCATTGAAGGCTCTTTGCAGCTTTTCCGAATGGTCAATACAAATTCAAAGCTTACTCATTCAGAGAGGAGGGAGGTCTGCCAACTGATAGGACGTGACTGACCTCTGTGATTTTGCCATAAATAGCTTTGGGGGAGAGCCAAAGTAGCCGTTGGAAGTATGCTTCATCCTGGTTCCTTTCTGGTGATATATTCAACGTGCTAGAAGGACAAGTGGGAACCTTTGATGTGGGTTTAAACAATGGAACCAAAAAATACGTTCCCATACAAGAAATCAGGGTAGGCCATTTATCGCATTGCATAATAATTCTCAGAGAGGGTTTAGGGATGGATCATAGAGAATTAAAGTGAGCAATGAGGCAGGGGAAGGTCTTAGTACACAATCATCATTTCGGCTTGTAGTGTTGGGTTAGAAATATGATCAGATTGTGACTTTTGGGCCATTCAAAGAAACTTGAACAATGAAGAAGTGGAAAGAATAATGAGGACCAGAAGGACACAAGCCAGAAAAATTTATCTAAACCCTTTTTAAAGAGACCATTATGAAGAGTAGGGTTTGAAGCAACATATATAACATAAAGATATCAAGACTCAACAAGTTGACAATATTAAACTAGACAATCAGGGGAACTGGAAAGGAACCTTTATACTAAAGTCACTACTAGGTTATAGGAATCATTCCTAGTTCCAATCTAAGGTTCTCGAAAGAAACTCTATTCAAGGCTTTAGTGAATATATCTGCAACCTGATCTTCAGTTCTACAAAACTTCATAATGATGTTTCCCTTCTCAACATGATCTCTAAGAAAATGATGTCTTATATCGATATGTTTGGTCCTAGTATGATGCAGGATTCTTTGAAATGTTTATGGAACTAGTGTTATCACAAAGAATTGTAAGAGGGCCATAAGACATACCAAAATCCGCGAGTTGTTGCTTTAGCCAGAGAAGTTGGGAACAGCAGGAGGCAGCCGCAATGTACTCGGATTCTGTGGTGGAGAGGGAGACTGAGACTTGTTTCTTTGATCCCCATGACACAAGGCAAGGGCCTAGGAACTGTGCCATTCCAGAAGTGCTCTTTCTATCCACCAAGTATCCAGCATAATCAGCATCAGTGAAACCCATCAGCTCAAAGGGACATTCTTTGGGGTACCAAAGGCAGAGAGAGACAGTTCCCTTGAGATATCTAAGTATTCTCTTCACAGCAGCCAAGTGGGTTTCTCTTGGACAGGATTGGAACCTAGCACACAAGCCAACAACAAAAACAATGTCTAGTCGACTAGCAGTTAGGTACATGAGTGAGCCTATTATACCTCTATAGAGCTTCTCCTCCACTAGAGGACTCGAACGGTCCTTATCTAAGTGGGCAATGGTGGATATGGGAGTGGAGAGAGGCTTGCATGAATCCATTTTGAACTTCTTCAGTAGTTCCCTGACATACTTCTGTTGGTGAATTTGTATGACATCTTTCTTTTGAGTGATTTGTAATCCGAGGAAGAAAGTGAGTTCCCCTATTAGGCTCATTTCAAATTCACTGCTCATCAAGTCTTTGAACTTATCTACAAGGGACAGGTTAGTGGAACCAAAAATGATATCATCAACATAAATTTGAACCACTAAGATGTTACCTTCTTCTTCTAGGATGAAGAGAGTCTTATCAATGACTCTATGCCTGTAGCCATTTGAGAGTAGGAAGTGGGCAAGACGATCATACCAAGCTCTGGGAGCTTGCTTCAGGCCATAGAGTGCCTTGTCTAGAAAGTAGACATGATCTGGATGATCGTCGTCTTCAAAACAAGGTGGTTGCTTGACATAGACTTCTTCTTGAAGAATTCCATTGAGGAAGGCCGTCTTTACATCCATTTGGAACAACTTGAACCCTTTGTGAGATGCGAAGACAATCAACAATCTTATTGCTTCGATCATTGCCACTGGAGCATAAGTTTCATCATAGTCGATGCCTTCTTGTTGATTGTATCCTTGAGCAACGAGTCTAGCTTTGTTCCTTATCACAGCTCTTGTATCATCTAGCTTGTTTCTGAAAACCCATCTAGTTCCTATGATGTGTTTATCCTTGGAGCGGGGAACTAGATGCCATACTTTGTTTCTTTCAAACTGATGAAGCTCTTCTTGCATAGCTTGGATCCAGTCCGCATCCTTCAGTGCCTCACCTATGTTCTTTGGTTCCACAATAGATAGAAAGGCATTGAAGGCAAAGAAGGTTAGATGTTCGAACCTGACTGGAGGCTTGATGACTCTTCTTTCTCTGTTAGGAGCTAGAGCATTTGATGTGGAGACATTCTGAGTTGAGCATTCAGCTTCCTGGTTGGGATCACCTTCTCCATTGAAGATCATGTGGGAAGATGAATCATTGAAGTCTCCACAGATGTTGTCATCATGCTCCTGGTTCCCAGAGATGGATTGTTGTTCATTATCCATGGGAACCAGTGGAGGAGCCATTGGAGGGTTCCGAGCAGCAGGACAGGAACTGGGTGTAGTGACATCTTCATCTGGATCTTCTTGATATGACTTGGGAAACGGGTCTTCAAAGGAATTGGTGGTGTTCTGCACAATCTTTCCAAGTGATTTTTCATTAAAAATAACATGAACACTTTCTTCTACCTTTTTAGTCCTTTTGTTGAAGACTTTGTATGCCTTGCTACCCGAGGCGTATCCAATGAAGATTCCTTCATCACTTCTTGGGTCGAATTTTCTAAGATTGTCCTTCCCATTGTTGTGCACAAAGCACTTGCATCCGAACACCCTCAGATGTGAGATGTTAGGAACTCTTCCTCTTAGGAGCTCATAGGGTGTCTTTTCTGTGATTGGGCGAAGCATGGCTCGATTGATGATGTAGCAAGCTGTATTGATTGCCTCAGTCCAAAATGATTGAGAGAGTCCACTTGAGATCAGCATAGTCCGGGCCATGTCTTCCAAAGTTCTGTTCTTCCTCTCCACTACTCCATTCTGTTGAGGAGTGTATGGTGCAGAGAAGTTGTGATCAATTTCATGTTCACTGCAAAAGGTTAGAAATTCTCTATTTTCGAATTCGATACCATGGTCAGACCGAATAGCATTGAGTGAGCAATCAAGAGATTTTTCAAACAAGGGAACCAGATCTTTAAAGCGGTCAATAACTTCACTCTTAGATTTAATAAAGATGGTCCAAGTAAAGCGAGAGAAGTCATCGACAAGAACAAAGATATACATGTTCCCTCCTAGGCTCTGAACTCTCATGGGTCCACACAGATCCATGTGGATGAGTTCAAGAGGCCTTGAGGTGCTTACCATGTTTTTGGACTTGAAGGAACTACGAGCTTGTTTCCCTTTTACACAGTCAGAGCACAGTTCCTTAGATGTGTCACTTAGCTTTGGCAGCCCTCTGACTAGCTCCTTTGAGTGTAGCTTTTGAATCAGCTTGGTGCTAGCATGATCGAGGCGTTGATGCCACAAGTCAGCTTGGTCATTCATAGTTGAGAGACAAAGTTTCTCCTTGGGAACAAAGGATGGATCAATTATGTAGACATTGTTGAATCTTTTCCCTTTTAGGATGATTTGTCCCGAGGAGTCAAGGACTGAACATTCGTTTGATCTGAATCTAACTTCATTGTCTCCTTGATCACACAGCTGTGACACACTTATTAGGTCAAAACCAAGATTATCAACAAGGTGAACTTTGTTTACCTGAATGTGATCGTTGAGTTTCACAGTTCCTATTCCACAGATTTTCCCTTTGCTTTTGTCTCCAAAGGATATGTTCCCTCCTTGGAGAGGTTGAAGAGAGGTCATTTGATTTCTTCTTCCAGTCATATGGCATGAACAACCACTGTTGATGTACCATAGTTGAGGTTGCCTCTCATCTTTCTGCACATAAGGGAACTAAGATTTCTGAACCCAGCGAAGCTTGGCTTTACTGGGAGGATTAGCATTGCGAGTCTGTGAATAACCAGGGAACTGGTTCCTTTCATGGTAATGAGTACTTTTCTCCTTATCAAAGTTCCTTTTCTTAGCACAATCAGTGTTGTAATGACCATTCTTACCACAGTAGGTACACAAACGATTGTAAACAACATGTCCATATTTTCCTTTTCCTGGCCTAAAAGGTTTTTCAGTTTTCCTTTTGTTAAAATCAACATTGTTCCTAACCTTGCTATGGGCCATGTCAATATATCTTTTGTGAGCAAAGGAATTGGTGAACCATTGGTTTTCAGGAACCATCTTTTCTTTTCCCTTTGGTTCCTTCTTAGGACTTTGAGAGCCTTCATTGAGACGTTTGGCAACCTCAGCCTTGTTCTCAAGGACCATGATCTTCTCTGATAGGAATTGATTCCTATCATGAGAAGTGGCAAGAGCAATACTGAGATTCTCATTCATCTCAACAAGTTCTCGCCTAGCCTTTTCTTCTTCAGCATCATTGTTCCCTTTATTATTGACATATCCTATTCCATGGCGTTGTCTCACAAAAACAGTTTGATTTATCGTTTTTTCATTAATGGAATCAGTGAGACTGTCTAACCTATCAATTATGGATTGAAGCATGTCATTTCCAGGTGGGTTAGCATGCAAGGGAACTTTGACAGAGTCTATGCTAGTTTCATCACAAGATTTGCAAATTTTAAGGTGACTAGCATGCACATTTCTAATATCAATGAGTTTGGAGTGAGTTTCAACTAGGTCTTTCTCAGTTTCATCAAGTTTCTTACTCCAAACAGAATTCTCGACAGTCAAGCAAGCAATTTCATCTTCACAATCATCTAGTTTCTGTTGAAGGGAACTGGTTTCCTTTCCGAGTTTCTTTATGATCTTAAGAAGTTGTTTCTTATCACAATCAACTAGGGATTTTAAGAGATCGTCAGAAGTTACCTCGAGGTCTTCTGAGTCGCTTGAGTCTCCTTTTGCCATGAGACATCTCCCTCTAGAGAAGCCACTCAGATCCAGTTCCTCATCTGAGTCTTCTCCCCATGATGCTACGAGAGCCTTCTTTCTTTGAGGTATTTCCTCTTCCATGGACTCTTCTTTGCTGGGACAATTCTTAGCGTAGTGTCCCTTCTCCTTGCACTCGTAACAGGAGACTTCCTTGAGATCTCTTCTTGGTCCATTGTGAGAGGAACTGCCCTTTTGGAACCTTCCCTTCACAAAGAATTTTTTGATGTTCTTTGTGAAGAGGGCTGTTAGTTCGTCCTCCTCTTCTTCAAGGTCTGAGTTCTCTTCCTCCATCTCGAGCCTAGAGAAGGCTTTGGAGATCTTGAGGGCAATTCCTTTCTCTAGTTTCTTATCGGTATTGGTTTTGGTGTGCTCTCCTTCTTCAACCTCCAGTTTCCCTATGATTTGTGTCAAGGGAAGGGATTGGATGCCTGGAGTGTTCTTCATGATTCCCTTCAGAAGGGTGAATTTGGAGTTGAGTCCATTGATGACCACTAGGTACTTGGAGACTTCATCAAGATCGACTCTCGCCGCTGTTAACTTTCCAATCAATCTGTTGAAGCGGGAGTAGTACTCTGAGATGGTCTCAGTTTCTATCATTTTGAAAGTGTGGTATTCTTCTTCCAAAGCGAACTTTCTACTTTGCTTTAGTTCCTCACTTCCTTCATGCATCTCCTTGAGAGCTTTCCACATCTCTTTGGCCGTCTTGATTCCTATGACCTTGTCCATGTCCTCTCTGTCCAATCCATTGAGGATGAACTGCCTGGCCTTGGCATTCTTCTCCATGATAACATAGTGTTCTGGTTTCCAATCTTCTTCCTTCATGGTGAGGTCGACATAGCCATCTCCATTTTTGACTATCCTCCAACATTGGTAGTCGTTGGTCTTGATGTGGCTTTCCATGCACTTTTCCCACCATGTTTCTTCTCCTTTCTTTCGGAGATGTGGCTTGTTGGTGGAGATTCCAAGCTCAAACTTGCTTGGTTGAGACATGATCTGCAAACTTAACAAAGATCTAGAGCTTTTCCTGCTCTGATACCAATTATAGGATCGTGATTGTTAGATAATAACTTAAGGAACTCATAATATCGATTCTAAGTTCCCTTCACAGCGGAAACAAACAATCAAACAAATAACAAGTTCCTTATAGTGGAAACCTTTGATTGCCAACTAGCAATCCAGGATAAAAACCACTACCTTTCTTCCGAAAGGATTTCAAGGTCTACTTCTTGATTTCTTATCTCTTTTGGTTACAGCTTATCCTAGGAACAAACACACAGTTTCTTTGCCTTACACACAGTTAGGCAATCCTAGATAACTTAACACAATCAATAATTAATCCAAGAAACAGACCTTCGCACCTAGGAACTATCACTTACAGTCACAGGAACTTAACACTCAGTTCTTCTATTCCTTGACTGGTTCCTCTTGATCTCGGTTTGCTTTGATGATCTTGTTTGAAGGTCCACACTTGATATTTGCTAATGAGTGTGATTCGTATTTCAGTGCATGAAGATAACTCTCTTGAATTAGTCTTCCTTTTATAGAGGATTCTTCGCAGCTTAATCCTCTCTGGGTTCCCATAGATTGAGCTTGCCCTAGGATCAGTGGTTCTCCTTGGTCCACGTTGTTCTTGGCATGTGCAAACAACCTAGGCAGCTCAGAATCTCTCTTGGTTGGTCAACTACCTCAGACGAGTCTTGCTATGTCGTTGTTCAAATGCTTTCGTCTGAGGTTGAGCAAGTTGGGCGCTTGGGAACTGTCTTCTGGATAGTGACATCTCTATGTCCTGTCGCTTTCATCTTTTCTGTCCGAGGTTCAGCGTTTCTGGGTATCTTGTTGTTTTGTTCTGGACATTGGCAGACCTTTGGAAACTTCGGACAAGTCGTTTTCAACAACTTTTGTCCTAGGTTGTGTGTTCCCAGATTTCTCGGAAATTGCAGCCCTACATGCTATCTTTCTGGGTACACCTGGGTTCCTCTGGGTTCCTTCTTCTGTCTTGTTCCTTTGGTTCTCTTTGTCCTGTTTGGTTTTCTTGCCTTTGGTATATTCTTGTGGTTCCTTAAAACACGTCTTTGAGATAAAACATTAGTATCATAATATTTGTCATCTTCAAAAGTAGAGAAACTGAGGAAAGGAACTCTCAGGGGAATCGAGGTTCCAGAGTTCCATTTCCTAACAGATGTAATACCCCTCAATTTCAGTAAGGGTATTTGGGTAATTTCCCAACCCTCGTTCTATAATCAAGACGCGTTTGGCAAAATTCGGAATTTCTGTAACTCTTTGATCTCTGTAATAATCCTTTGAGTGTTATAATATACATTCGAGGTATTATCGAGGCTTGGAATATTTTATGGATACGGGTATTCAACTTCAGGGTTGAATTCGTGAGTAAAACCGCGACCAAGGGTCTCGGAAGCGAACACGGCATTTCCGCGACCGCGGATGAGTTTCCGCGATCGCGGAAAGCTGACTCAGCTTCGTCTTTAATCCGTCTTCGCGTTACGCCGGTTGGGATTTCGCCGTTTTGATCGGGGGGATGCCGATGGGTTCACTTGCTCGGCGTTGGCTTCGTCGGGGCCTATAAAAATGGGGCTTCAGCAGCTAGAGATCTCCATCCTCAGATCTCGAAATCTCTCTCCCTTGCTCTCGTTTCTTTGCCAGAGTTTGAGTTCGTCGGAGTTTCTTCGCCGAAGCTTTTGGGTGGTGTCCTGTGGTGTCGTTGTGGCCTGTGGTGTGCATTGCTAAGGAGGAGGCTAGAATCGTCGATCATCGTCAATCGGTGAGCCTTGTGTCGATTTCAGAGTCGCGTCTGGAGGTGTTCCGCGACCGCGGCTATGAACACCGCGATCGCGGATCTGCCCAGAAATCTGCAACCGCGGAATCCAAACCGCGACCACGGCTTTCCATAGCAAGCGCGATCGTGGCTTGAATGAGCCGGTCACGGATTTGACTTTTGTTCCTTTCAATTCTTTAGATTCGTATCATTACTCGTATCGAATTTAACCTAGGGTTTCGTCGTTGGGTCGTTGTTGTCGTAGGAATCCGTAACCAGATTCCAGTTCTCAAATACCCGGAACCCGACAACTACGTTCGTTGTAATTAAGGCAAGTGGTGGTTTGCTCTTGTTTAATCATTCCATGTTTCCATTAATTATCAATTGTTTTAATTGTTAATTAATTTGGAATGAACTGTTGTTTTCGTTTGGGAATAGTTTTTATAAAATGATGTGAATAAAATATGACATTATAATAGGTTGTATATATTGCTAGAAACAACACTATTATATCTGTTATAACCGTGATGGTATTGGTGTGGATTAAACTGTGTAGTTAGAACGAGTATTCGTAGGAACGCTACGTATCTCATTGCGAGTGCTAGTCGTTTCTTTATAACCGTGGTGCGTAGGATGTTCAAGCCCTAACACCCTTTTCCTAGTCATGACCGTACCCTATCCGTATATAGGGGTGGTGCACTAAGCTGGTGCCAACAATCGGGATTCGTCCCATCTTATCTATCTCGGTATGAGATTGGTGTGGATTAAAAGTCTTAACGTGAAATGTATGTTTTGTCATTAAATAAGATAAGTGCGGTTGTGCATGTAATTAATGAACCTTCGGGCGAGAAGTACAACTTGGAAACCTGCCCGGACTTCGGTTAAAGTAAGTCTTCCTACCAAATCTGAATTCGCATTACGCGATGAGTTTGGTCGTGGACCCAAATGATCAAGTCGTTTTTAAACGCTTGTGTGAAACTATAACGTTCCCAAACACTTATCATACTTTCCGATAAGACTCAATCTCTTGGAGTCTTTTATTCATACGTTTCCCTTAAGACTCAATCTTTTGAGAGTCTTCTCTTGTTCATACCTTTTCGTATGTTTCCGTAGAAGTATTGAGGGCCTGCGAACGACAACAAAATCGTTGAGAAACATGTGCATTAGCAGAAACATTTCATACAAAACATTTCTTTACTTACTCGCCAGGCAGCCGCTCCAGCCTCATCGACGCAATCAATAGGGTACAAATCACCAATCTCCTTCTTGGCCTGATGGTCCAGAGTATAAAGTAACTCCTCCTAATCTCTCTTCTTCACCATGCCTACTGGAAGTTCTGGGGCACCAGACGCTTTCCTCTTCGCTCCTGAAGTTGTAGATGATGGCGAGTCTAAAGCAAAGATCCTAGCTGGCGAAAAAGCCTTGGCTTCAAACTTATCCGACGACAAAGCTTTTGCCGCTGACAGCTTTTGGTCCAGAAGACTCTTTCCGGACAGACGAGCACTCGACCTCGCACCCCGGGATACTGTCAGGCAAGTACAAACGTATAAGCATATGGTCACTCCAAAGACCACCCACATGCATACCTGAAGGAACGAACAAGTGCCTTTACTAACAGAAGTGGACAGAGTCGCCATGCTTGAAGGAAGGGTTAAAAAATTCACGATCTTGAACGATCTATCGGCCTCCGAAAAAGCAAGCAGAACTTCAGTAACCGCAGGGAAGTCAGAATCTGCCTTCTCCTCTAGGCTTGGCACTGAAAAAAGAAACACGTACGCACCAATTAACAAGACATCAAAACATAAAATTCCAGAGACTAATACGATACATGATGTCCTCCAAACGTCGTGCAAGAAAGAACAGTCGAATCCCCCCTCAAGCGACTTCTTTTCGACAAGGAAAAATCCGGACCTCCATCTGTGATCTTTCAAATTAAGGTTCAAAATGATTGGCTCCCTATCTGGCCTAAGGCGCCATTGAAAACGGGAAGAACTCCGACTACTCAAGTAATACGAATACTAGAGAGCATCAAAGTCAAATTCAACTTCAACACTAGCCACCAAAAAGTCGACTACCCTAAGAAGACGCCATGCATGTGGCATCACCTGGCAAGGGGCAAGGTTGAGAACAGACAAGAATTTCCTCACCAGACTCGAGAAGGGGAAAGAGTGACCTATTCTAAAGGGGTATTCAAAGAAGCAAACCCATCCGTCGCGACACCAGTCAGCCCGCTCTTGGGGTAAGGGAAGACAAGCCACCGTCTCAGAAGGGAATTGACCCACTTCTAAAATCACATCCAACTCCGATTGGGTTAAGGTTTCGGCCAGGGAATCTCCCGAACTTAGGAGATTCGAGGGGGAGAACTATCTATCTTTCCCATCGACGCCAGAAGATGAAGCTCTGAACTTCTTTGATCTCGAAAATGACATGGTGCAAGAAGAACAGTAAGAAATTCGAAAAAAGCCCTTACCTTTGGATCAGAAAACCTTTCGTGAGCAAAAAGAGGATGTTGAAAAGAAAGGGAAGTAACTGCCATTTTTGGGAAAATTGCTCGTCTGCGGTCAAATCTGTCAACCAATAAGAAGGCGACACATCATCAATCCACTGCAACAAATAGACAAAGAAAATATCATGTCCAGAGAAGGCACGAGAAGAAGAAATCCAACCGCCCCTCAACTGCTATTTCCGGCCCGGTTCGATTCCTTGGGGCAATTGTTGGGCCTCACTCTTAATGGACCTTCGAAGGAAGCGGCCCAATAGATGGAGTGATCTTTCTGTTTGAAACAATCAACTGATTAAACGACAAAGCGAGGATCACGGCCACGACAACATCGAAGACGCTATTAAATCCCGAATCATGGACGTTGATACATCCTTCCATGTAGCAGTTACAACCCACGTAATCAAACCATAAATATCACAAGATCATGTCAATCTGGCAATAAAAGTTGGTGAGCGAAGATCACGAAGGCCAAACGGCTAGTTTAGCCAGATCTTTTGAAATTAAATGTGTATCTAAAGGGATTAGAGATCATTGTAAAATACACAAAATTGACATAATACATACGACTACAGTCCTACTTGCATTCATTAGAATTCCAAAGATTGAATCCTCGTTCCAGTGTTAAAGCGACCCATGACTGAATCCTTCAATTCGACCAAGCTCTCGTTCAAGGGAGATAAGCTTGTCTCCGCATCTTTTTAATCTTATTTAGTTTTGATCTTTGTTTGATTTGGATCATTCAGATATAATCAAAATTGTTGTTGTCTAGTTGCTCTTCTTAAGGCGATTCAGGTCAGGTTGATCTTTTCGCTCCAAAACAGTGGTCATGTGACCGGTCAAACCGGTCACCAGCCAGGGCGTTGACCAGTCAATTTTTTTTTTTATCGGGGCCACTTTTTGACTTTTAAGATGGGATGTTCATACATTTTGGTTTGTGTGTGCATCTATATTATTCTATATATGCATCAAAATTTTATAAGGCATTGTCCGACCTAAGTTTTTTTTCCCGGCCCATTTTTTTTTCGGGTCCACTTTTTGCTTGTGTTGACATGTGGATAAATTTTTGCTTGTGTGTGCATTAATATTGACTTGTATGTGCATAGAAATTTTATAAGGTGTTGTCTGGCCATATTTTTTCACTTAACTTTTTTCAGTTCAACTTTTTTCCAAAACTCTTTTTTTGCTTGAGATGACATGTGCATACGTTTTGGCTTGTATGTGCATCAATATTGACATGTATGTGTATCTAAATATTGTAAAAAATTTGCATTGTTTTCTAAAAAAAATGTGCATAAGTTTTGTCATATGCACATTCAAGCAAAAAGACATGTGTTTCAAATGATATACACATACAAGCTAAAAACTCGCGCACATATCAAGCAAATCAACGATGCATACAAGTAAAATTTAGATGCACATTGATGTGAAACCCCTTGGTAGCCACGTCCTTGACGGCAAAGAACTCGCCTTGGCGCGCAAGAGATCTCTGTTTTTGGTCCCGTCTTTGGCAAAATATAACTTTCTGTTCCGAACTCCGAATTGAGTGATTTGAACGCCAGAATAAAGACCCCGGAGTCTGCTTTAATCCCTCCAATTTCAGAGCGTTTGGATATGGGAATCAAAAGTTACGACGGCTACAAAACCGTGTCATAGGGCTTTACCTGGTCGCTTAGAGACAACATGATATTCTCTAGGCTTAGCATTGTACATGTTAGGAGATGCATTATAATCATTCAAATTAACATTGTTACTCCTATTGTTCCTCTTGCGTTGTGTATGCTCTTCAGTGAACTTTTGTTTCTTAGCACATTTTTTCACGACATGGTCATTGTTCCCACAATGCCAACAAATCTTGTAATAGTCTCCCATGACATACTTACGATTTGGGACAGGCATCCTACGTTGCTTGGCTCTAACTGGGTCAGGTGTGTTAGGCAAATTTCCCTGGGATTGGATGAGATACATCTTATGGGCAGGTTGACCTTGGTACCATGCTTGGTCTTCACTCAACCCGCTCTCCAAGGTTTTCACATGCTCTTCTAGGTAGGAGATCCTATCCCTAGTACTTTGAAGTTCCCTATCCTTCATCTCTCTAAGCTCAGGTATAGTTGTCTCATGTTCTTCACTATTTTGTTTTTCTCCGTTGTACCCTAGACCATACTTGAGTGTAACAAAGCGAATTTCTTCTTCCTTAAGCTTTTGCTCAACTAAGATGGAGTGAATTTTATCAATCTGAGCTTTCATCTGAGACAGTTCCCTAACAGTGCTAAGAGAACTAGGTTCACTGTGACTAACATCACTTCTAACACAAGGAACAGTAGAGGAACTAGCAATTTTAGATAAGGATTCATTCAATTCATTGCATTTATCCTCAGCATCACTTAAGTCGTTTTGGGTTTTAAGATTCTCATTATACATGCTTTTGATAAGAGAGATCAAGGATTTTTTATCAAAATTGACAAGAGATTGAAAGAAGGTTTCAGGATCTACCTCTTGTTCTTCACTTGATGACTTCAGAGTCATTGCACACATTCTGTTGTTCCCCCATGACTCTGGCTCGTCATCAGAGTTGGCACAATCATCTCCCCAGACAGCAACAAAAGCCTTCTTTTTATCGTTCCCAGAATTGTCACCATTGTTGTCTGAGTTGTTCCCTTTAGGGCACTTATTGGCATAGTGACCATTTTCCTTGCAGTTGAAGCAAGTAACATCATTGATGTCTCGTTTCTCACCATTGTTCCCATCATTCCTGGATGATCGACCTTTGCGATAGAGAGTTCGCATGGCTTTGGTGAGAAGAGCAGTTTCTGGATCCACACCATCCAAGTTGTCATCTTTATTGTTTTCTATCATCTCAAAAGCCTTTTCAACCATCAAGGCAGTGCCTTTAGGTTTAACATGTTTGTCTTCTTCATCATACTTTTTAATCTTCCTAAATACTTCATGAAGTGTGAGTTTGAGAGTGTTGGGATTCTCTTTGAGGATTGCTTTAGTCATCTTATGCCTTGGAGGAAGTCCATCGACAATGATGAAAATTTTCTCCTTGGGGAGTATTTCTTTTTCATCGACATCATGAGCAGCAATTCTAGTGGTGATTTCCTCCAATCTGGATTGATAGGAAGAAACGGTCTCACCATCGATCATCGAGAAGTTGTAGAAGTCTTTCTTTGCTTGGAAATGATCAAGCTCTCTAAGATCAGAACTTCCCATGTACATATGTTCCAAGGCTGCCCACATATCCTTTGCAGTTGCACAAGAGTGTAACTTGGATGCATCTTCAATGCTAATAGCGTTGTTGATGAACATACGAGCCTTAGAGTTTTTCTCCATGATTTTGAAATCATCTGGGCTCCAAGGGTTTATCCCTTTGATTATGTCTTCAGCAACCTTTTCTTCACCAACCTCAATGACTCTCCAGCATTGATAGTCATTGTTCTTCAACCAGTCTGTGAAGAGGTCCTTCCAGTGTTGGAACTTTCCACCAATAGGCAAGAACGGAGGTTTGTTGTTCCCAAGCCCAACTTCATGAGTAGAAGCCATTGTTACATGTGAATCTGAAAAGAACACACAATCTAGAGCTAACCTGCTCTGATACCAATTGTTGAATCGTTAGTGTGTTTAGACAGGGAACTATGAGATTGTTCCCTGGGCAGCGGAATATAAAAGATTCAATGTAACAAGCAATTTCCACAAAAACAAATACTTGTATTATTAATCTAGTTGTACAATCTCACAAGTCTTCATCTCCACATATACCCTAGGTTAAAAGACTTTGAGTGCAATCAACTAGTAACAACACAAGAACAAAACTCAAAGCAAGAACTACCCGTACCTTGCCTTATCTTTCGATCTCAGTTCCTAAGAGCTTTGGATGACAATAGCTGAGATATCTTTCCCTAAGACAATTCTCATCTATATATAGGTTCTAACAAAGATCCTATTACCAAATATCTAACTATAAACACATATGGTAACTGTGAACACTTTCGTTTCCAAACAAACACTAAAGCTGATAACCACATGGTTTCCTTGTATAAACTTTCCTAAGATTCAATATCTTCTTCTTCTCCAAGTAAAATACGAAATTTTGTTTCCTTGTATAATTGAGTCCGTCTGGGAACAGCTGGCATCTCTGTGTTCTCGCGTTGTTCCTCAGACGTTTTCATAAATAAAACTTTCCTATTAAAGCTTCCACGCGCTTTCCAGATTTCCAAATTGTTTGCATAGGAACTATTCCTTGTTTCCACCACGTTCCTTTGTGTTCCTCTGTTTTCTCTTCTTCTCTATTTTCCATTGTTCCTTTATCCTTTCATAAACCTGAAACTCATAGGAACAGCAAGAAACCATAAAACCTAATGGTGTTTATCATCATCAAAACCAGAGGGAACTGTCAAGGTTCCAACAGGTTCTTTTTTAAGAACTACGTATGATTTGATCCCTTTTAAAAGGGTACGTAGGAAACTCGATATAAAGCAACCGCTCGTCGAGTTCAATCACAACTTTAAATTAAAATCAAAGTTTCACAAAAATGATTATTTCTTAAGAACTACGTAAGGACTTGACACCTTCAAAGGCCACATAGGAGCTCGATATCAAATAAAATATATATCGGGTATAGTCGCAAACCTTAAATAAAAATGTAATTAAACAAAACAAAGCAAAACACATAATAGTGGAAAGATTAGATAACCCTTCCTAGAAGGTGGGTTTGATCTTGTTCACGACGTACAAATGATAGTTGGACCAAGTCTAGACAACCCTTCCTAGAAGGTGGGTTTAGTCTCGTTCTTCTGATGTACGAAAAGTAAGATACTCTGAACTATGTAAGGCTTGATTCTCTTCCAAGAGATACGTAGGCAATCCGTTAAATTTTGAGTGCAGCCCAAATCATCGAAACCATTCAAATTTTGGTACTTGTATAACTTTTAACCAAAAGGGTCGAACTCAAATTTTATAAAATCAAATAAAATGTGTTTTACAATTATGTACATTTTTGTTCAACATATTTTTGGCACGCCCGGTGGGACCTTTTCATCCTTTTCATCTTTAAGTTATACATTTATTACCTCTTGATTATCTCTTGATTGCAAGGAAATGGCGTCAAGGGCTATTGTGAGCTTCAACGAGCTTCCAACCACCTTCGTAATCCAATGAGGTCGGTGGGTTCACCGAAGGTCTTTTTCTGTGGCTTTTGACATCACTCGAAATGCAATATGTGCCAAGATCCCATTGGAGAATTCCTTCAAGCCTTTTCAATGCTTGGAGGGTCAAACCACTCTTCAGTGGGTTCCGAAGGCGTCCCAAGAAGGCAACAAGCCCAACAGCTTTATTGGCACAAAGCCAGTTGCTAGGAGTGCTCAAAGGCCTATCATCTGAGTCTTCAAGAAGAATGTTGAGCCTATCATTAACTCCACTCCACTTGTTCCTAATGCCAAAAAGGCGAAGAATTCCAAGAAGAGGAGAGGATGCAAGAATGCCTCAAAGCGTTCCAAGACGGGGTCACTCCGCAAGTTAGCTCTTTCTCCTGCTTTAGCACAAGCTAATGCAACTCTTTGGAGAGTCGCAAAAGATCTCCTTGTTCCAAAAGGGGCATTGACTACTCATCAAGTCATCACCACTAGGCAGATTTTCATAGGGACTATCCCTATCAAGTTGGACAAGGTTGAGCAAGTTTGTGTGACCTCTTACTCCGAGGGAGAAACTCAAGTGAAGACTCCAAAAGTCAAGGTCATTAAGGCCTCAAAGACTAAGAAGGCGCGAGTTCAAAAAGATGGTGATTCTTCTTGTGCTTTAAGTGAAGAAGGAGATCCATGTGTCTCAAAAAATTCATCTTCACAAAATGTTCAACCGAATGTTGTTGATGGTCCGATGACAAGTTCAAAGGCCAAGCTCATGTCTTATGTGGTGTAGCCTCATGACCTCTGTGTCCATTGATCAGCTCTACTTTATAGTGCTTATCTAAGAGTTGTTACCAGTGTTTAGGATGCCATTTGTATGGATTTAGAGCACAACTGTGGAGTAGGGAGTTAGAGAGAAGAAGTGTGGATATGGTGGTTTGGAGAAGCTAATTGACGACATCCAGAAGACAAGGAGTAGACCACCTGAGGAGACAAGGAAGAATGGAGGAAGAAAGCCACACTAAGGAAGAGGACAAGGAGCTGCCGCGAGCTACCGCTGGCAAGGAAGGAGCACATGGGTGATCGCGGTGAAGAACGAGACACGGAGCGAAGGAAGGTCGCGACCGCGATCGCGGCGAATGCCTCCGCGCCCGCGGAAAAACCCATCAGCGAACAGGTCGAGAGCAAGGCTACAATTTCCGCGATCGCGGAAGTACACGGAGGCGCGGGCGAGGAGATTTTCCGAAGTTTTTCTATCTTTTCCCTTTTCCGATTATTGTCTTTATTTTATTCCGAATATTATAGTTTATTTCCTTTTTAGATGAGGTTTGTGATCTTGGGCTTTAGGTTAAGTCTATTTAACCTAAATTCCACAGCCTCCATTCATTATCATCTACATTCTAGTTTATGTTTCAGTATTGTTTTTCCTTTGAACTATGAAGAACTAAGCATTTTTGCTTAGTCCGACAATTGAAGCCTTCGTTTGATATACGGTTATGAGATTCTAATTCTATTTATTTTCCTTTGAATGTATTGATTCTCTTGTGCTTCATCCCATTGATTATTATTGATTTCGCTTGTTGGACGCAACTAGTGTTATTGGTAATTGTCTATTGCTAGGGTTTGATAATTACTGTTTGAGTTACCTAATTCATGTGTAGCAACTGCAATATTCTAAGAACTGTTTGGGACTAGTTTATTTTAGAGAGAATTAATTGCATGTAATAGTATGACTGTTTGTTACTCTTGCATGTATCTATCGAAATTCCTGTGCTCATTGCTGCTATTGAATTGACGCGTGAGGTTTTCATAGTTATTTAATAGTAAGTATTCTCAGGGTCTGTTTATCCTGTTTATTACTCACGAAAAGGAATAGGAACATTCATGGAAAGGAATTAGAGAGAATCTAGGATCAACCAATCAAATGAATGGTGGATATTTGTCTGGCTAAGTACTTTTTCCTAATTGATTTCAACCTTTGTTTTACTTTCTTTTGTTTACTTGCACCCAATCAACCAATCCCCCCTTGTTACTTTGACACTTTGACTTTGCACTTAGAAAGATTACTTCCTCCCTGTGGGATTCGACCCTTGCTTGCCTTTGCTACTTGTTTAGGTTTGTTTAGGATTTATTTTGATTAGGCATCACGACTTTAGCCTATATCAAATTGGCGTCGTTGCCGGGGAGGCAAGTTTGGTTTTTCTTTGTGTGTGTTTGTGTGCACATTTTTGGTGTGGATCTATCTCTTACGGTCCACACCCGTGCTACTGATTTTCTTCCCTTTTTGATTTTTGATTCAGAGATGGAGAGATTTCCCCAAGTCCCGCAGGAGCCGCGATATGACTCATACCCCTACGCATTCACTCTAGAGAGGGGGTATCACCCAACCTCAAGTGCAGCAAGGCCAGTTAAGCCCTGCAGAATCTGTCATGATCCATTGCACCCCACTGACGAATGCCCAAGACTTCCTGAATATGCAGCTGTAGTAAACGCTATAAGAGGTTTTGATTCGCAGAGGCCGAAATATGTCCCATACTCAAACACCTACAACACAGGGTGGAGGGATCACCCCAATTCGAGCTATAGGGACCAGCCATATCCCTCCCAAGGCCATTATAACTAGGAGTTCAATCCAAGCCCATAACAGTTTCATCCGTATGGAAATCAGCAACAGTACGAGCAGCCTTACGCGCATAATCCACTAGTTCCGAATCCGAGTCCCCCCACGTCATTAGAGGACATGATTTGAGCTCTCACTCAAAGCATGGTCCAAATTCATCAAGAGATGAAGTCTAGCTTCCAGAACATGGAGAGTCAGTTTGGACAAGTCACTAAAAGGGTGAGTCAATTGGAGGCCAGGGAGTCCGGGCAAATACCATGTCCTACGGTAGAGAACCCACGAGAGACTGTCTGTGCGATGACACTAAGGAGTGGTATACAGTTGGGGAGCACACCCTTGACAGAGGAAGGTGATCATGTGAAAGAAAGTATGGCTGAAGATGGAGCTACAGTAGAAAAAGACGTCGCAGATAAGATTCCGCGACCACACGCAGAAATATGCGACCTCGGACCAATATCTGAAGGCGGTGATTTTTCCGAAGAAAATCTGCGACCGCGGCAAAAGCACAGAAGAAGAGGAGCAGGTCGAGAGATTTCCGCGACTGCGGCAGGAGATCCGCGACCGCGGAAAATGTGTTGAAGAAGGCGACATGCTCGAACAAATTCCGCAACCGCGGCAACCAATCTGCGACCGCGGAAAGGCCCCAGAAGCGTCCCTTCGTCTCGCCGACCCTTATGATGACTACGTGCGGCCCTATTTCCCTCCGCTCGGATCAGTAAAGCCTCCCGCACCCTTCCCTGAAGCTCTGAAGGACACCAGAAAAGTGGAGAACGATAAGGATTTATTTGAGACCTTCAGTTACTGCGAGGCAAACATTCCTTTGCTCAAATTGTCAAACAGCATCCCTCGCTGCAAGGAATTCTTAAAGGCGCTGCGCAAGATCAAGAAAAAGCAAAAGGGGAAGCATAAGAAGGAAGCTGGGATTCATAGGGTAAATTTCTCCACACTGGATACGGGGCAGGATAAGCATGCAACCCCTGAGATGTTGGGTAGGCCATTTTTTAAGATGGAAAGTGCAATCATGGATGTAAACAGTGGTCCACCCATCATGAAGTGCAAGGGAATGGGGGTAAAGCTCAACATAGAGCATACAAAGAGGCATCCCCCTGATATTGAGCCCAGGAGTTCAGTTGTTGTGAGCAACCCTAGTTGAGTGGAAGAGTAGAAGGTCGAGCCACGACATTAACTAAGGCGTTGTCTGGGAGGCAACCCGAGGTATGAATTTCTTTTCTTGTCTTTTCAATTCTTGTTTTTAATTGCTTTTGTTCGTGTGTTTTTTCTTTTCTTTTTGTTTTGTTTCGAACTAACCTGCAGGGAGGAGGCCCGAACCATAAAGAAGATGGTGTTTACCACACCAATGTAAGTCCTCCTATTTCCCTGCACCCAAAAAAAAAAGTTCTACCGAAGGCCAACTGTCCGATTTTCCCATGGAGAGATGGTGTGCATCGTGTTGTCCAGGAGGAGACATTAGCCCCACATTATTTGACAACGATGATGGCCCTACAGTCGACAGCTGGAGAGGAGGAACACCAGGGCCCACACCACGATTACATCTGGGCCCATCTTTTGTGTTCATTGAAGGTCATGCAACCCCGTTCCCCTGATTTGCCACTTCTCACCAGAGTGGTTCCCTTTCGTTGCATGGTAGGAGTTGATTGAGTTGAAGGCCGTGCAGCCCCGATTTCTTTGATGACCACTACACATTACAGTGGTTCCCTTTGGTTGCACGGTAGAGATGAGTCGATGACGCCCGCTGCAGCACCAGAGACCTGAGCGTTCATTGCTTTACCGTCAGCAACAACTTCAGTGTCCAAGCCAACTCGGCGACGTTTGTGAGTTAATTTTTTTCATTTCCCTGTGCTTTAGTCTTTTTGTCTTTCATTACATTGAGGACAATGCAATGTTTAAGCATGGGGGAGGGTTTTATACTTGCTACGTCGTTGAGGAGAAAAAAAAAATAAAGAAAAAGGCAAAAATCTGAAAAAAGGCAAAAATAAAAATCCTGGGATAAGTCGAAAACCCGAAAGGGCGGCTTATGCAATAAGCAGGTGGCTTGGACCAGCATTAGGCTGGGGTAATAATTGGTCAATAGTGATGTGAGTTATATGTGAGCCCATCTATTGAAAAATGAAATCAGTGGCTTGGTGAAAACCCGAAAGGGCGCCTTGGCAAAATGAGTGAAAAGAAGAAGAGTGGCTATTAGGAATCATCATTTTACCTGGCGTGGTGACATAAGAAGAGGTGATATAAGGAGGTTTCGGGTAGGTCACTCTAGAGCGATAAGAAGATAGATGGAGGTTAGGATTAGATTTTATTCACTCTATGGTGTTCGGGATAAGCTTGGGGGAAGTACTCTGCTTTTCCTTTAGTTTGGTTGTGTGGTGTTGATTTGGTTGTGTTGTGTTGTGTTGTGCATATTGTTTTGGTGCCTTGGAGATTCATTGTTAGGTGCGATTCTTAGAGGAGATGATTTTTCTATGCTTCCTGAGACCTTGGGGATTTGATTGGAGGAGTAGGTTTATTTTAGCTTACTCGAGGACGAGCAAGGTTTAAGCATGGGGGAGTTTGATCAGCTCTACTTTGTAGTGCTTATCTAGGAGTTGTTACCAGTATTTAGGGTGCCATTTGTATGGATTTAGAGCACAACTGTGGAGTAGGGAGTTGGAGAGAAGAAGTGTGGATATGGTGGTTTGGAGAAGCTAACTGAAGACATCCAGAAGACAAGGAGTAGACCACCTGAGGAGACAAGGAAGAATGGAGGAAGAAAGCCACACTAAGGAAGAGGACAAGGAGCTGTCGCGAGCTACCGCTGGCAAGGAAGGAGCACATGGGTGATCGCGGTGAAGAACGAGACACGGAGCGAAGGAAGGTCGTGACCGCGATCGCGGCGAATACCTCTGCGCCCGCAGAAAAACCCATCAGCGAACAGGTCGAGAGCAAGGCTACAATTTCCGCGATCGCGGAAGTACACGGAGGTGCGGGCGAGGAGATTTTCCGAAGTTTTTCTACCTTTTCCGATTATTGTCTTTATTTTATTTCGAATATTATAGTTTATTTCCTTTTTAGATGAGGTTTGTGATCTTGGGCTTTAGGTTAAGTCTATTTAACCTAAATTCCACAGCCTCCATTCATTATCATCTACATTCTAGTTTACGTTTCAGTATTGTTTTTCCTTTGAACTATGAAGAACTAAGCACTTTTGCTTAGTCCGACAATTGAAGCCTTCGTTTGATATACGGTTGTGAGATTCTAATTCTATTTCTTTTCCTTTGAATGTATTGATTCTCTTGTGCTTCATCCCATTGATTATTATTGATTTCGCTTGTTGGACGCAACTAGTTGTTATTGGTAATTGTCTATTGCTAGGGTTTGGTAATTACTGTTTGAGTTACCTGATTCATGTGTAGCAACTGCAATATTCTAAGAACTGTTTGGGACTAGTTTATTGTAGAGAGAATTAATTGCATGCAATAGTATGACTGTTTGCTACTCTTGCATGTATCTATCGAAATTCATGTGCTCATTGCTGCTATTGAATTGACGCGTGAGGTTTTCATAGTTATTTAATAGTAAGTATTCTCAGGGTCTATTTGTCCTGTTTATTACTCACGAAAAGGAATAGGCACATTCATGGAAAGGAATTAGAGAGAATCTAGGATCAACCAATCAAATGAATGGTGGATATTTGTCTGGCTAAGTACTTTTTCCTAATTGATTTCAACCTTTGTTTTACTTTCTTTTGTTTACTTGCACCCAATCAACCAATCCCCCCTTGTTACTTTGACACATTGACTTTGCACCTAGAAAGATTACTTCCTCCCTGTGGGATTCGACCCTTGCTTGCCTTTGCTACTTGTTTAGGATTTATTTTGATTAGGCATCACGACTTTAGCCTATATCATCCATCAAGCTCACAAGGTGAGGAGAGTTCAAGCTTTCCTTTGTATTAAGACTTGACTGCTCTCTTTCAAGAAGAAGAATTTCCACACATGGTTACTACAAAAGTCCAAATAGAAGCTACCTCTCAAGATGAGTCCCAAAATATGCCAGTATTAATGACTGGTACATCAAGTGTTGAAGAGCAGCTTCAAGAGTTGCAACGAAGACTTGTTGAGAGAGATGCTCAAATAGCTTCACTTATTGCTCAAGTCAATAATCAATCCAATGAAAGAAGAAAAGAACGAGAAAGGTCAAATGATGATGGTCCAAGTAGTAGCGCAACTATCTCTCCTCAAGTAATTAAGGAGATGATTGCTCAAGGGATTCGAGAATTTCAAGCATCGCAAAATCCGCATGTGCTTGGATATAGAAAACCATATCCGACACATTATAATGCGATTCCTTTTCTCGTTGGCTACCAAAGACCAAAGTTTGATAAGTTCAATGGCATCCATGGATCACCACATGAGCATCTTGCTCATTTCTATTCAGCTTGCGGTGAGACTGTTTTAAATGATGCCTTGTTGATAAGACAATTTGTACAATCATTAAAAGGATCGGCCTTCACTTGGTATACCCAACTCCGACCAGGTTCGATCCAAACATGGGACGATTTACAAGGGGCATTTTTAGCTCAATTTGTGAGTTCAAAGGCTATGGTTTCCATTATGGACCTTGCAAGCACCATTCAAATGCCAAATGAACTCGTTAATGACTTCATCACTCGATGGAGAAGTTTGAGACTCCAATGCTCTGAAAAGTTAAGTGAACAAGCATGTGTTAAATGTGCACCAACAACTTGCTTCCAGGGTTAGTAGTTCATGTTGGTAGCGACGAACCTCACTCTTTTGATGTTTTAGTATCGACGGCCTGCAATGTAGAAAAACAACTTGCCCGTCAAAAACAGGTATATAGTTGGCATTAAGTTTGTGAAGCTAGTAATGATGATGCTAAGCAAGAAGAAAATAAAGGAGAGTCTATGGCAACTTTTATCAAACCTAACGACCAACCCTCTAAATGGAGTAGCTTCAAAGCTCGAGGAAAAGGAAAAGAGTTTGCCAAAAGACTTACTCTCTAAGAAAGAAAACAAAAGAAATATCCTTTCGATAATGATGATATGGAAGGGATTTTCAACGAGTTGATGGCCGCCAAAATCTTAACACTTCCCGAGCCTAAACGGCCAAACGAAGTTGACAAGATGGAGGATCCAAATTATTTCCCTTACCATCAACTTATTAGTCACCCGATTGAGGATTGTTATGTCCTTAAAGATGTGATAGAAGATATGATCAACAAAGGAGAAATAGAAATTGAAGGGGTAGCATCAATGACTCCGACAGCTACATCAAACACCATCTCTATGGTAGATGTTATCAAAGTCATTCCTCCACTCCAAGAATCTCTTCAAACAATTCAAGCACCTTTAAGGGATGATGAATATGATGAGGGTGATCGTGACTTTGAATGGAAGATGTGTACAAATCATAGAAAGCCTCGGCAAATGATCATTCAAGGTTCAGCCTTTCCAAAGTCAAGAAATCTAAACAAAAAGAAAAACATGAATGGAGTTAATCAAGAGATCCATGTCAAAGAAGAGTACATCCAATCTGAACGGGCATCAATTATCTTGAAAGATTTTGTCCCTAAAAGATTTTTCAAGGATGACTCGCTAAACTGTGGTTCGTGCTTTGAAGAAGAGGTCACCCAATGTTACATGACATCGTGGGTCGACATTTGTGAGGAAAAGCACTTAGAGGTCGACGATGAGGCTCTTCTCAATAGCCTACAAATTTCTCAAGAAGGAGAAGTATTCACCGCAAACATTATTGAGCCCATGAAATTCACACCACAAGATCAAATCATGTTCTTGAAGGACAAACATTCAAAGCCTCGAGTGTCTGTATTTGAAAGGCTCGATACATGCTCAACAAGTAAAACACCTAGGCCATCTGTGTTTGAACGGCTAAGCATAGCCTCAAAAAGTCATAAACCCAAACCTTCGGTGTTTGAAAGACTCGAAGAAGCTGGTAAACAAAAGAACAAGATGGTCTGAGCCAAGGACATTAGAAAATGGAAGCTCAAGAGCAAGATATCAAAAATTCTTGTTTACAAGTCAAATACCTAAGGTGGAGAGGAGAACTCAATGCCTACTTCCGTCAAAAAGAAAAAAGAAAAAAAATAATCGAAGTTGACAGAGGGCATCACCAACAAGCTCATTACCCATGTTACCAAAAAAAAAAAAAAAAAAAACGAACGTCAAGAACTACGTTAAGACTTGATCCCTTCAAAAGAGTACGTAGGAAATTCGATGTCGAATTCAGTCGCGAATCTAAAAAAAAATCCAAACCAAAGTCGAAGTCCTTGTATGCAAATGATAGTCGAAGTGATTTGAGCAACCCTTCCTAGAAGGTGGGTTCAGGTTATTTTGGTGATGCGTACAAATAAGGACGGAAAAAAATGAGAGGTTAAAAAATGAGAGAAAAAAATATGAGGGGTAAAAAAAGACAAGAGGGTCAAAATGATGATAAGATAAATTGTCCCTCTTGAACTACGAACAGCTTGATCCCTCAGAAAGGGGATACGTAGGCAATCTAGTCAATCAAAATACTAGATGCGTGGAAAATAAATAAAACATATTCTTCTACAAAGGAAGGATGTGCCAAATGTTAAAATTGCACCCCCTGTAACCTTTTATTATTATGTGGTTACACTAAATTCGAGTGTGGCCCAAAGATCGACACTTAATTAAGATGGGGTATGTCAAACAAAATCCTTAGTATGCAAATGATATTCGAATCAGTTTAGACAACCCTTCCTCGAAGGTGGGTTTAAACTATTTCGGTGATGCATACGGAAAAAAAATATCCCTCTTAAACTACGAAATACTTGATCCCTCAGAAATGGGGGATGTAGACAATCTAGTTTAAAAAATGCTAGATGCAGCCACAAACAAAATCCTTTACTCCTCAATCAAAATTTCCTTCCAAGGAATCACAGAAGTGAATTTCCTCTCTCCTAAAACTCAAACCAAAACAAGTTGTACCCTCTGATCCCTATGCTTGAAAAAAAAATCCTATTGATCTATACCATTTTTGTATTTCGTCATTCAGAGCCCTCAAAATTGGCATTTGAGACAAAGTCATTCTCCAAGATAGCCAAAAACCTCAAACTAGAACGACATTGCGTCGTCAAGACAAATCAAAATTGGCCTAAAACCAAAACTCCTATTTGGCCTAAAGTCTCTCAATTTCTCATGGGAAACAAATCTGATGCTTTGATTCATTAATTATCAATTGCATCTTAATTCGAACTTTGAACGCGTTCGATCTCTCACACGCACAAAGTTTAGGGGGAAACTGTTGAAGGGTAAAATTTCAAGAATATCGATTATCCTTAATCAATGACAAATTTCTTAAAATTAATCATTAATTGCAAGTGTGATTAATTTTTATAAATTTTGGTTCGAAGTTAAATTTCAAATATTGCAAATCTCAATTGGATAAATTTGGCCTACTTGATTAAAGCCCAAAATGTTAAACAAGGCCCAAACAATGTAAGCCTAAACTAACCCACTATCAAATGGGTCAAATTTGAAAAGAAAGAAAAAGAAAAAAGTAAAAGTTGGAAGTTACAACTTGAATTTTAAGAAAACTAGTGTAACATCCGTGCTATGCACGGGTTAATACAACACCTGAGTTAACAAATGAGATAGGTGTATAAGTTCGATTGTTATATACATAAATTCAACAATTGAGTTAGCTGTGATAACTCATGAGCAACGACAATAAGAAATAAGAAATTTGAATTGACAAATACCAAATTACATGTATAATTTGATACAAAATTAACAGTTTATGAATGCGAATTCTATCAAAATGTAGGACAATTTATGACCATGGTTGACGCTTGGTGATACGTGCTCATACAAATATTTGAATATGACGAAAACATCCTCACAACACAATGAACAAAAGATAAGATAATGTTGTACAAGCTTTTCTAAAATATAATACATATGTCTTATACATCTATTACATATTACATCTTGACAAATATAAATAAAATGTATGAAAAGTTTGCTTAGAAAAAAAAATACAATATTTTCGCAATTAAACCCTACAAACCTACAAATAAGAAATTCCATTATACTCTTACAAATAATGTAACATAATGTGTTTGAAGAAGATAATGAAGAATCGACGAAGATTTAAATTACATAAGAATAGCATCAGATACATTGTAAGACTTCTTTGTAGATATAATGAGAATTTATAGTGGAAAGAAGCATTTATGAGCAACCTTTATATTTGACTTACTAAAATATATAATGTAATAATATGATTAGATTATGGTCATCAACTACTCCGTCTACATAAACTATTAGGTTTCACATTTTTTTTAGCAACAAAACCATAATGCATTAATTTGAATCATTATTCAGATCAGAACCAAACCCAATAGGAAAGCAAGAAATTTTGAAATCAACATACTTTGTACATGGTCCGAAAGTTGGTAAGAATGGGCAAGTCCATTAGCCTGGCAGCGTACATGAACCCTGGCAATACTCAAATGGGTAGCTAAAAGAATATTCCCAAAATGTTGCCAAGCATACCCTTGAGCTTCGTCTTTCTTTGCAGCTTTGACGTGATCTCGACATAAGCCAACCGCCCAAACCACCGCCTCCGCTTCAGCTTTTTCCACGCAGCTAGTAGGTGGGATTGCACGAGCTCCCCAAACAGCAAGTCACCCGCAGCAGACCTCGCCACCACCCTGATCTTGCAAAGCGACTAAAAAATCTTTTCTTTTACTTGAGATTGAATTGAAGACAATGGAAATTTTAGTTGACAGAAGAGTGAAGACTAGCGGTTGGTAACATAATTGGTGGTCTATGAGTTTCAATTCAGTCTGGATTAACTCATAAACTTCACAGGTTTTCAATGTTCCAACTTCCCATTGGTCCTACAATCCCAACTTTTCATGATTGTACGTACATCCAAACTTCTTGTGTATAGTAATATAAACTAAACAACACAACTTTCTTATTTTATACAGCTAACTGAAGCAACTATCACATGCCCAAGTAATTAAATATAATGAATTTATAATGCAGGCCAAGGAAGGGAAGAAGTACTAAGCAGACAATGTAGAACACAATACCTCATGTACAGAGAAAGAAACAATGTCATGGTGATTTGTTCATTTCTAAAGTTTGTTGTCTCAGTCTCTCTCCATCGTCGGACGATCGCAACACCAGCAACTTCGATTTCTCAACATCCATGAATAACATGTATTTTCTTCCCTCTCTTTTCACTACCTTGTTGCTGCCAGAAATTGCATATTGAATTTCTTAACAGGAGATTAGTTTATGGTGTATGTTCCTCTGGTTTTGGAATGTGTCATTGAGCATGAGGCATCACAATTGATCTTAACATAACCCTCCTTCGGGGGACTCCATTGAATAACCATTGCACAACGATCCCGAGCAGCCGAGCTGAGCTGGAGAGCCATAGAAGAGAGAAATTCCTCTTGCAAGATCAAAGCCTCTTGAACAATCTCACTCCCCGAGCTCATCACCCCTTCAAAAACACTCATATTCCTCGCCCTTCAAATGCAACAGCAAAGGACTATCCACTTCTGCAGATCAGCATGCTATAAACAATCAAAGGCAGTGGTTGAAGAGTTGAGACAGATCAGGACATCGCACCACGCACAACAGGGAAAGGAGTTTTCCTCCAAACCCGCTAGTTAATGGTGTTGCTAGGCTTTTGCAGATTGTGTGATCTTTTGGAGTTGTCATAGCAACTGCTACACATTTCCTTGAGAATTTTGAAGAAAGAACTTGTAAATCCATGATTATTCTTCTTATGCAAGAGAGCACGTAAGGTAGATGGTGGTAATCTTACTACACTATTGTTTTAACTTGCTATTAATTCTCTTATGTGTCTTATTTCAGGTGAGGCAACTCGTAAATGGTATATGACGAAAAGCATAAAGCAAGGCCTAACCCTGAGATAAAAAGCTATATCGAGAAAGCAAGATAAATCTCTGGAGTTGACATTGATCCAAAGGTCTGTGTACTAACCACACCCTTAAGGCTTAAACCTAGAGATGCACATACATTTAAAAGAAAAATACCCTAATCTGATTGATTTTCGCTCGGGCAACTAATTAAAGTACAAATAGATTAAATTGTGAATTTGAGTGTCTAAAAACCACAAACTAAACATATGTACTGACTGATTTTCGAGATATATCTCCTTTTCATATAATTTTCGATGTGTACATGACACGAGTTTTAATTTCAAGTTGAACATCGAATTCCAAGGCCTTCAAAATAAAATCACGAGTAAAAAAATTTTGGTTTGTAGAACAACTCACATCCAAAATTAAATGTGGAGCTCCGAGAAATCAAACTTGTACAAATTGAACAACGAAGAAACGAATGAATTACATACAAGAACAGTTGAATGAAGAACAACTTACACAGCCGAAACTAAAGGCGAAGCTCCGAGAAATCAAACTTCATCACATCCGAATCATAAATGACTGGAACTCCCAATTTCTGATCCACGATTTAATGGAGAAAGATCTCCCCCCTACTTCTCCGCGAGCTCCGTTAGGTTTGGGTGATTGAGATTAGCGGCGGCCTAGAGCGAATTTCCAAAAATGGGAAAGGAATCAGCCCCGACGGAGCTTGTACTTCTTGTCTCGAAGCTTTGAGATGACGATCGTGACAATGATTGCGAAGAAGAGCCTCTTCAGAGGAGCACAATCTATGGCTCCGTTTCTGAAATGAAGTGAGTCATGGGTGACGGGGGAAGTGGTGGGTGAAGCGATCTAACAGTTTTGAAGAGATCAAAGCAGTTGAGTGCAGTTTTTGGTGAAAACGTGGGTGGAATCAACATGAATTGAATAGATGAAGCAAGCAAGAGCAGTCGGAAGCAGCAGTTCTACAGACAACGTGGGTTAATGGAATATTTTTGATAGGGAAGAAAGATAAAAATAAAATTAAAAATACGTATAGACAAATGTTGATTGTACAATTCACCAAGTGTCATGTAGATAGAAGACCAAGTATAGTGAACCGTGGACCAGCTTTGCTTTTTAAGGGCCCAAATCAGGCCCATTAGGCCCTTAAAAACCACACTAGGCATGATTTGGGAGGCCCAAATTCAGGATGGCTCTATAAATTTTAGGGAGGTGATATATATATTTTCTAACTATACAGTAGAGAGATACGTAAATATATCACGTGACCGTGATAAGGCACATATAAATTTTACGCACACGTACATTAATAACGGATAATTAAATATCCGAATTAAAAAATCTGACAGTGGCACGTACAGCATACGTGTACGTTTTAAAAAAAATCGGAACTACGGCACGTACACGTTGTACGTGTACATGCCATATATAATTTTTTTTTAAAATCTGGCACGTACATCGTGTACGTGCCAGTTTTTTTAAAAAAAAAAAAACTTTTTTTAACTGGGCTAGGTTTTACCCGCCTCCATCTTCTTCCCCTCTCATTTTTTTTTCACAGCCGCCTCCTTCATTTTCACAGCCGTCTCCTCCATTTTTTTTCTTCCTCCTCCTGCTTGCTTCTTCCTCCTTCATTCACCTCCATCTTCCTCCTTTCTTCTCATCTTCACCGCCTCCTTCATGGCATCACAGGGTCCGGGCGGCACGGGCGAGCGTTGTGGAGAGAGTCCGGGCGGCGTGGGCTTGGAGGAGACGCAGACAGTGGCCATGGAGACGCAGAGGGACGCGGGCACGGACGGCGTGGGCGTGGGCGGGCACGTACACGCACCACGTGGGCGTGCCAGTAGGCACGTAAATGCTCCACGTCGGCGTGCCAGTAGGCACGTACACTACGTACGTGCCCGATGTCCCTTTCCGGTTATCCGATGGATAAATATTTGACACAGCCATGTCTTTTTTATACATGCCCCTAATGCACGGATTTGTGTTTAAAATACGCCCATATACTATATAAAAAGAAAATGTATTTAGCCGCCGTGTAAATTTAATGGATTGTGATTTGTGTAAATTCACTCTCATTTCATATCTCTTCCCGCTCTTCCACGCTTTTACTCGCTCTCTCCGCGTACAACAAATTTTATACAGTTACACCGTCCCACGGTGGCGCAACTCTGGCACTCTCGTTCTTGGTAATTCTGCACTCTCGTTCTTGGTAATTCTGCAATTCTGATTATAATTTTTCCCTTCAGGCCGCGTGCTATACTCGCCCTAATGGAGACCCTGCAAATCCCAATACTCCCCTCTCAAGCAACTGTGGTACATTCTTTAACCGAATAATCAAATCTTTCATTTTAATTAGCAATTTTGTTTTCTACCAGAATGTTGATAGCAATTTTGTTTTCTGCCAGAATGTTGATACTTTCATTTTAATTAGCAATCTTGTTTTTACCGGCATTTTGATTCTTGATTAATTGGAAAAAGTTCTTAGGCCCTTAATTTAGTAAATGAGTTGACTAATGTTCTTGATTAAACCAACAAAAAAGTTCTTGATTAATTGCTAATGTTCCAATACTGTAAAGGGTTGCAATGATGTCTTAATGTAGTCAATTTTGGGGTCCATCTCTTATTTTATGTTGGTTTCTTATAATTAGGGTGGATTCATACCGTATTTTCATCTGTCCATTTGTAAAGGAAGTAATTCAGTGTGGATGAACTCTTTTACTATTCTCATATATGGTGCTGATACAAGTTCTCCTATCAAGTGTGTGTTTAAAAGTAATAGTGCTTTACTTCAGATGACTCACTTGACATGAGCCTTAGGCTAGAGCATTTTCTGACAGTATTGGGACTAACCAATTGGGATAATTTGAGTGCACTGCACTCTTTAAATGATATGAAGTCGAAACGACAGAGAATGCTAGAAGCTTCATTGAAGAAGCGGCAAGTAAAAGTATGTCTTAAAGTCTTGAAGGCAAGTGTTGCAGATGCTCAGAAATGTGAAGAATGCTTAAAGGGATTGATCAATCGCATCGATTATATTCTGAATACTATCGACGCACTGCAACAGGATTTAGCAATTGCTAAGTTTTTTTTGAAAGAGCTCGTCTTCAACTGGATAATTGCCGTTTAGATGTAATCCTTTGTCGGGCAAAAGCTGAAACTTTGAAATCTCTTGGTTGGAGTAGTATTCGTGAGTATGCAGATGAAGATGTGGAAACATACATTAGAGAAGTAAGAGAATTAGTAGAAGATGAAGTCTACCCTTTGTCTGTATATGAATCTGTTTTCATGGATATTATGGAAGCAAAAAGCTACTACATCACAAGCGTTTGGAGGGCATGCTGAAGGTGGAAGATTTCCAGATGAGTGAAGACATTTGCATTTGGTTTAGATCTTCCTTTTCTTGATTGGAGTAGTATTCGTGAGCTGTGAATTAGTAGAAGATAAAGTCTATCCTAGTTGTACATGTCATTTTTCAGAATACAGGATAATTTTTGGTTCTGCTTGCAAGTAAATTTCTGGTATGTTGGAATTAATAAAGGAAATTAAGTCTGTCACAGTAGAGTGTAAATTATCCAAAGTAACATCAGGAAAAAACTATTCGCCACACCATCACCATTTGATCCCTCTTCACCTTCTCCCCCAATTATGCATTTCATAATACTCACAATAAACTATCCAGAATAAGCTCCCATAGTGACCTATGCATTTCAACCCTAAAATGGAATGCTAAAACAACTCTTTAAGCCCTTCCTAAATGTTCCATTGATCACCTTTGAACTTGTTCTTTGTAAGAGCTTTGAAGGAGAGCTTGATTTTGTGGGCAAGTAATTTTTCATTGTGTTAGCCATTGCTTTAGCAATAAATTTATAAACAACATTGCCAGGTTTAGTAGGCAATTCCTCAAAATCATTATTGCTCATAAATTCAAGCCACACTAATTCACCAGTAAACGAAAATCAAGAAGTCTCGCGGTCTTCAGGAAGGGCCGCGCTGGATATCGCGGCATTTGCATCAATGTCCATGGCTTGGTTATTTCCCTCATCGGGGTCTTCGATTGGGGGCTCGCCGAAGAGATCTGTATAATCTGGGGTGAAGTAAACAATCCTGGGGTCGATCTCGCCGAACTTCTCCACTGCTTATCTAAGAAATAAACATTGACATAAATTAAAATATCTCTTTTTCTAACATAAAATTAAATATAATAATAACTAACTTTGATAAATTAATACTTTTTTATGAAGCACAACTTGATGTTCATACTTCATAGCACGCTAAGAATGCGTTAAGATTACTTACCTTATTATTGGAAATACCGATAAAATCAGTATAATCTATACCAAAAATATAAAAATAAAAACAGTATATATTAGTGTAGAAACCTTGTAATGTAAGTAACAAAAATTTATTAAAAAAAGACCTAATATGATAATGTGTACATGCTAATTCACATTCGTTTGTTGCTCTTTTGATTTTTTATGAAGAGGGTGTATTTTGAATCTGTTCATCTACTCAGCGTTTGTGGTAGATTTCATGATATTTGGTCTGAAATAGTCTAACGATATTTAAACTATATTCTTTCTTCCTTCGTAATTCATAAGTTGGCGTTAAACATTAATTTTGGAATGTTGATAGAACTTGAAAGATTTAACATATCAATTATAATTGAAATTTTATTTTATTTAGAGGCTAAATTAATGAGTCATTAATTGGACAAAAGCTCTGTTTTATAGAAAGATAGATAGATATAAAGATTTGAGTAACTAATTAATATAAATAAAAAATAATAAAAGATAAAATAGTAAAACAAAGTTGTTAAAAATGGGGATTGAACCCTAAAACTCTTGTATTGTGAGAGTGTCTTTAACCATTGAGTTATATTAGAAGATTTAGTTTGTAATGAAAGATCAACAAAAAATAACTTCTCATATTTATTGGGCATTAATTACACCATCATTTTACTTTATATATTTATAAATATATGTTTATAGATAGATAGATATAAAGATTTAAGTAACTAATTAATATAAACAAAAAATAATGAAACATAAAATAGTAAAACAAAGTGTTAAAAAGGGAGTTTAAACCCTAGATCTCTTGTATGATGAAAGTGTCTTTAATCATTGAAGTATATTAGAAGATTTAGTTTGTAATGAAAGATCAACAAAAAATAAAAGATAATTTTTCATATTTATTGAACATTAATTACACCCTTAATCTACTTTATATATTTATGGATACTAGGGTATTTAAATGTTGCTTTCATTAATAGTATTCAAATATCTCCAAATATTTAAGTAGATATTTGTTATTCGTGGAACAACATTATTTCAAAATTAATTTAAATAGTGTTAAGGGACTACATATTATTATGTCTATATACTAATTTGTCACACCTTTATATTTCTAAATTTACAAGGTTATCCGTTTATATGATTGGTTTGAGGTTTTAATTTTTAATCTAGTATATAATACTAAAGTAAAACCTAGCTATGACCACTTGTCGTTTTGACATTGCACTACATTAATTTTTGTCACATGTCTACTCCATATCGTGTCACATCACTAAATTATCTTTTGTTATATTATTATATAAAATATTCTAGATATGATCATAATTTCCTTTTCAATAAATAGATTATTGAATGTTTTCTTTTAATTTTTCATTTAATTAGTCACATTTTATTCAAATCCTTTTAATTAATATATTTCTAGGTATAAGACATGATTTCAATATATTGTGTATGTATGAAATTACATTAATTTTTATTATTTGATTATTAGTAGATATTTATTTATATTATCGCATTGATCTTAATGTCATATATATATTATCACTAATTGGATATATTTTTCATTTATTTCATATTTTTTAAAATAATAAATAAATATATTTCTAATAATTTTAAAAAATACCAATATAAAATTTTGGAAAATTCATGTTGGTGCCCATGAGTTTAAGGTTATTTCTATTGGTGTCCTACGATTAAGTTTTTTCCGATTGGTACCCCTAAGGTTTTGCTTTGTTTGCTTCGTAACCAAACTTTTTCATATCCATTTCTTTTCGGTTTGAATTAATCAAATTCAAGCTCATCATTATGTTTCTTGCCCTCAACTTAGTAGGATTCGACTCGTAAAACAATCAAATCTATGCCCGAACCATTTCGATTTGAATTCTTAAGGTCTGAATGGGTTGTTGTTTCAGAATTTATATCGACATGGTTTGGATATAAATTTGAGTATTTTATTAGTCAAATCCTACCAATTTGAAGGCAATGAACGTAATGATAGACTTGAATTTAATCAATTTGAACCAAAATGATATGAATATGAAAAAATATAGTTACAAAACAAACAAATACAAATTTTAGAGACATAATCAAAAAAAGCTTAATTGTGAAACACTAAGAAAAATAATTTTAAATTTAGGGACATTAATATATTTTTTTCTAAAATTTTATACAACTCCACTTAAAAGGAAACGGAGGGAGTTTATAATTAGGGGCATTGTGTGAGTGAAACTTTACACTAGAAACTGAGAGAAGGGGAAGAAGAAAAACAGAGCAATTCGAAGGAGGAGATGCATGCAGAGGAAGCCAGGCAATTGCTTGGATTTCCCCCAAATTCTCATCCCAATCCCTCTCAGGCAATTTCTTTCTTTCTCTCTCTCTCAAAATCCAATTACAAGCATTCCCACCTCCGAATTGGGGGGAAATTACTCCTTTCTCGATTCTGTGGTTGTGATTGATTCTGTTTTCGCGTATGCTCCCTCCATCAGCATGATCAATTTAACTAGGGTTTTGAATTCTAATTGTTGCAGGTGAAAGCAGCTTACAAGAAGAAGGTTTGGGATTATCATCCAGACCGATTCCCCTCCCCCGAAAAACCTCTCGCCGAATCCCAATTCAAATCGGTCCTCCATTCTTCTTCCAAAATACTTCGATTGATTTCACGTTTTGTAGCTGCTTCTTCATTCTCTACATTTGTCTCTTTGCAGGTTACAGAGGCTTACTCTCTCCTCCTTTCTGGTAATTCTCTCAATCTCCCGCTTCATCAAATGTACAGAAACTCTTGTTTCAACTCTGATTTGGTGAGTTTGTCATTTGTAGGTGGAGGACATACTTCACGTTCAGGTAAATTCACTGTTCTTGATTTTACATTCCAAGTTTTACTTGCTTACTCACATCTGTGCAGCTTGGTATTGATCTCTCTAAACCTGCCTGATTAGCTTCATATACACGAGTTGTGAGAACTGGTGTCCCAAATGTACAAGGAGGACGACGAAATCGTGCTTTGAGTGGCATGCCTTTCCTGCTTATCGTATTTGGAGCCGTTGGATTAGGAGGGCTAAATGCTGCTAGGTGATTGTAACTCCAACCAAACAACACATTGTTTGCTTTATCTTGAGGATTTTTATCATAGGAATTTATGGTGGAAAATTCTAGAATGCTTCTTTCCAGTTCAGTTGCAGTGTGTGTGCTTTCTGTACCTTGCCTTCATTTGCAGTGCTGTTTACCTGTCAGGGCTTATAAAAAGGAGAAAGATGCACATGCTTCAAATAACCCTTTCCTTCCTTGAGGAAACTGATACGCCTTCCTCATCTTGTTCACCAGCAAGAGCAAAACCTTGCCTTGCATTGTAGGTAAGGGTTTGAATCAAAACATGTAGACTGTTGAAGAAGACTTCTCCAGCAAAACAAATATAATACGCTTTCACAACCTCTTGATAAGATAAATTCCTGGTTATGTACATGTTGCTCTATCATTATACTCATATGCTCGTCCCCTGGGATATTACTGTGATGTTGAACTCAGATAAACTATCCAATTGTTCATGATTTGTTGAAATAAAGGTAGGGCTAAACTTTTTAGATCAGAAATTCAGCAAAAAATGAATGCAGCATACAGATTTCTATCTCAATAGAAGTACCATTATTCACAGACGCAGAATTAACCCAGGATAAAAGTTAAGATCAATGCCAACAAGCTTAGATGCAAGATGAACTTCTACAGTGTTGAACATTTTGGAGATCTCAACAATTTGCAAGCTACCAATTATCAAATCTTGATAAAAATTGGTCATCACACCGACTTCTTTCTGCATATTCTCACTGGAGTTTCATTACAAGCCATCATCTTACCTGATGCTAGATAAAAGTTTGGTAAAATAGTACAAGAGCTTGAGAAAAAATATATTTGTGAACAAATCAGATAGAGATAATTCATAATTTAAGAGAAGCAAATATCATGAATCCCTTGCAGCATTATACAAACCCACCCATCCTGAAATATACCCTACTTGATGAACAAACTGCTTTAAGAAAGAATGTTTTAGATGCTTCATGAAACACGTGCCTCAGAACCAGCCCCGGGTCCAGCTCGAGTATTCAACAACGGCTGCAAGGCCTTCACAACGATGCTCATGTTTGGTCGGAAATCAGCTTCGTATTGCACACACAATGCAGCCACAGCCGCCATCTGCACACCAAGATTACACAAACATCCCATTTATGTTATGCAAATGTTCGGGTATTACGAGTCATGGCAGGCGTATTTTTACCTTTGCAACAGCCTTTGGAGGATATTCTCCACTAAGTCTTGGATCAACACACTGCTTCACCTTATCTTCACTGAGTCTTGGCGTTGCCTGAAACATTTTCAAGAATAATTCTTCAACAAAAGAGCATGAGAAGAGATCACCAATTCAGAAGAATTAAAGACTATGGAGCGTTGAGAGTACCCAAGTTACGAGACTCTGTTGTCCACGTGGTAAGGTATGATCAACTGGTTTCCGCCCAGTGAGAAGCTCCAACAACACGACACCAAAGCTGTATACATCACTCTTTGCATTCAGCTGTCCAGTCATAGCATACCTGTTTCCCCCATGATCACAACCGTACAGACACGCCATTAATCTTATCCAATGCCGAAGAAGAAGTTCCGTTACAAAAATAAGAAGAAAAGGCAATTCCTGAACACTTACTCTGGTGCATGATATCCAAAAGTTCCAAGAACACGAGTTGAATGAAGACGTGCAGCCATGTCAGGTGCTTGATTAGACAAATCAAAATCAGCAATCTTAGCCACATCATCATCAAAGAGCAGCACATTGCTGGACTTAATATCACGATGAATAATATGAGGATCTGCCTTTTCGTGCAAATACTCGAGTCCTTTTGCTGCTCCTACTGCAATTTTAACACGTTGTGCCCAGGATAAAACTGGCCCAGGCTGTGCACCCTTAACACCCTTTCTCCCTGGAAGACACGTAAAACAGAAATTCAGTCTTCCCTTTAAGGAATAAAATCTATTGTCGTCCGTATGATAATATTTGGTTGCTATAGGGTATTGATGTACGATGGTAACAAGCTAGACCAGATAAGATCAAAAACAGGAGGAAGAAATCTCAAATATACGAGTAAAAAAGTTAGCACACAGCCAAACATACCGTGAAGAATATCGTGAAGGGATCCATTAGACGCAAACTCATAAGCAAGAACACGGAGATTCCCATCAACACAATATCCAAGTAATTCAATGAAATTTCCATGTTTCATTCGTGAGACCATGGACACCTGTAAGAGAAAGATATCAGCTCCCTTATATTACCCTAAAAAAGTGGAGGAAACGGCACATTAATGTTACATCTGAAACCTGAGCCAGAAATTCATCATCGGGTTGTTTGCTGCCATCTAACTTCTTAATAGCTGCAGCACGCTCATTTCTAAGAACTCCATAAAATACTCTTCCATATGAGCCTTCTCCAATCAAAGCATTTGTCCCAAAATCATCTGTCACTTCCTTAAGTTCATCAACGGAAATGGATGGGACCGCAATGGGCTGAACTTTAACAGCTTGAGCTCTAGGTGCATTTTCTGGTGTATGATAACTCCCATCTCTTCCTGCATAAACCAATATTTCATGACATCTTATTCAGGAGTTCATTTTTTTTTACCTTAATTCCATAAAAATAAATCTTCATAAAGACCTTATGTAGTAAGAATTCTCATAAAAACAAAACCGTGAACACGTAACCCAAAGTCAAAGTAATTGGTGAGATGAATTTAAAAATCATGGTTTGGGTTTTTTCATAAGATGAATTAGCTATAAAAAAACAAGCCTGGAATCAGAAGCAATGTGACAGGTACTGTAGAGTAAAAAACATATCATTGTTAGTTTAAAAACCACTCTCACTAGGGTAGTATAACATTAACCATGCTATCTTCTCTCTCTTGTGGCAACAAGAATCTGACTGAGCAAGTTGAACAGGTGGGCTGAAGAAAAAAATTCATATTCCTTGAAAACATAGAAGGTAGAACCTTCACACTTCTACCTTCACACAGGGAAAGAAAGAAGCCTTCCCCTAGAGCGCGTGAGAGACAGAGAAGGGGGAAGAACCAAACTTACTTCCATGTATCATTTAGTGAGTGGAAAGGCATGACAGTGACTCAAATCATTGGAAAGTACGTCGGAGCATTTCAATTTGACATAGTAAACGCAGTGTAACCTAAATCCTTTACCTGGTACAGTTTTCATCGCATAAGCACCTCCGTTGTCAGCAGCTTTGTATCCATGGACTCCGCCAAAACAGCCAAAGCAAGCCATCTTCACTTCCTTGACTAATCCACCGCTTAAACTGGTAGAATAATCAATAGACAACAGAAGACAAACTAAGACATTAATTTTGTGAATAAAGAAGGATGTCACTTCTCTTGCAAAATTTAGAGGTACATAATAAAAGCAGTAAACACAAGAGAAAAGGCTTGAAAGGCAAGCTGGCAGGGCAGTATACTATCAGCCTTATGCTTTCCCTCAATAAGGGTATGTTAAGGCCATCCACAATGGTGATCTTGTGGGTTTCTTAGGAAAAAAATGGAAAAAAAATAAATAATTTTGTGTCAGAATTTTTAGTTTAAAGTTTCTTATCTTTAGAGAGAAGTTTCTACTGCAAGAAACTCTCCTCTTAAAATAAGAAACTTTCATCTGAAAAAATCTGACACATGTATATTTATCTTTTCTTAATTTTTTTTTAAGAAACCCACAAAATCACCATTGTGGATGGCCTAAGGGTTTGGCGTGAACTCACAGCGAAACATTGTCAGATCAGTTCCCGCTTTCCCTTATTCAACGTGGTTTGTCGTGTCCAACACAAAGATTCCAATAGGTGTGTGTGGGATTGAATCATTATTTTAGGGATGGAAATGCTGATTTGTTAAGAAAGTTTTTCCAAAGATGAAGAGCTAGAGCTAGAGTTTAGATGCGAAAAATGTCACCACATCAACATATTTTTACCATATATCTTATCAGACCTTATTAGTTATAAAGTAACACACCCCCTTCTACTTTTGACTTGCATTATCCTTCCTTGAGAATTAGCAGTAAGAAACTTAAAACATTGATGCTCTTTAATATTTGGTTTCATTTCAGCACTTGAACTAAAATTGAGAAGGTTTCTTCCCAGCGTTATAGCCTTAGAGAATGTTCATCTTGAGTCACAGAACACAACATCTTACAAGTTTTACAATTTCCTATAATTCCGATGGGAAGTAAGAACCCCATTTTGTTTTCTACCCCACATTCAGAATCAGGTTATGAATTGTTTTTGAGCCTTTCAATCAACATGAATATCAAGTCAAAAGTATATGCTGCCACCCACCACCAAAATTTTGACACTCATAAACCTACAAAACCGAATCTCACCGATCACATTCTCATCGAACAATGGAGGATACACATGAAGTCAAAAGTCAATTAAGAAACATTTTACAATTCAAAAGGGCAAAATAAGATTACAAGTTCCAAACTGGCAAGAAGAGAAAAGATACCCTTACGAAAGAGAAACCAGAACAACAAATCGCAGGAAGACGGACGATTTTCAGCACGGAGTCACCCAGTAATATCAGCGCTACTGCCACCAAAACTGGTTATTCGGCAAAAAAAAGAGGTTAATTATACAGAAATTCGACAGAATTGCGAAACAAAAACGTGAACAAAATTGGGAGGCATTTGGATTAGATGAGGAAAGGGCATGAAGAAGAGGTCAATTAAATTTATCGATGAGATCGGGAAAATAGAGAAATTGAATAGTTTAACAGAGAAGGGTTACTGGGTCGTGCGCTGACCAGAATGATAAAAGAGACACAGAAAACATACAGGGAGAGCACCGAGAATGAGAGTGCACATGGGATTTGGGATAATCCCACTCATCCTCTTTTTCATATCTTTGTGATTTTGTCAATTTGTCTTAGTAAAACATACTGTTGTACATCGCCTGGTAATTTTCAATTTTCGTCTTTTTCGCGATATTTTCTTAGATTTTGACATTTTCGTCTGATAACCCACAAGTTTTGACACATTTTGTCAAATATCCTTCCGTTATTAATTTGTTATAAATCCGTTAAATTTAAATTTTTTAAAAAAAAAGAAGAAAAAAAGGGGCAAAAGACGTAAAAGGGAAAAAGACGTAAATTCCCTCATCGTCTTCCAGCCAAACCCAAGGCTGCTTCTTCCTCTTCATATCCTTTGAAAGTCACCCTCATTTCCGATGACGGCGCGAAAGGACGACCACCGGTCGGGCTGGACGACGGCGACCCTGTTTATTTTGAAGACGGAGGTGGACGATGGCGCGAAGGGGCGGGCCTGGACGACGGCGCGAAGGGGCGGGCCTGGACGACGACGCCAAGCGACGACCACCGGCGGTTTGAAGCTTCGAGGTACGTCTCCACTTATTAAATTTCGTTTAGATTTGGGATTTTAGAAATTTAGGTTTTAGGGATTTGACTCAATTTTTGAAGCTTAAATTTTGAATAGTACTTTGAGCTTCAAGTGATCTCATTTTCATGTTTCTTTGATATTGATGTATTGAGCAAGATGATATGCTTCTATGGAAGCCTCTGTTATACGTTGTCTAGAAAACTGAAACTGTCTTAAGCAAGATGATATGCTTCGAATCAGTACTTTTCGTTTTTAAGTGGATACTTCCTTTATTATATGTTGTCCAGAAAATGAATAAACTAGAAATAAATGTGATATTATCAGCTTAAGCTAGCTCTAAGCAAGTATCACACAATGCTATAAAGCAGTAAACTGAAACATATTATTGATGCTTGTAGATTTTCTGAAGCATGTGAAACTAGAATGGACACACCCTAATGCATCTTATATAAACAAGAGGGCATATAGTCAAACACACCAGAGCTAGCTTATGTTTTCGTTCAATATAGTTTCTATCTGTATGAGCTTATGTTTCCATTCATTTCATTAGAGACAAAAATATTGATGTCATGCATATAATTGGGGCTTATGGTATGTAATCACTCATAAATGTGTTTTACTAAAAATAGTGATGTCATGCATTACTTCAATGTACCAGTTTATATGCCATTACTCTTGTGTTGTTGTAAATGTTGTTGTTTTAATTTTTAGTTTGCAGAATGGAAGAGAAAATAATATTGAGACTTCGTTACATTCATCATGAGTATGTGGACATACAAGTGGATGATCCGGATAGGTGTAATATTCTGGACATATATATCGATCTACTTGAGGGTGCAGAAAAAAAAGAGATGTTGCTTCCTGAAAAACCGACATTTTGGTATGTACATAATTCTCAAAATATCAAGGTGGAGAATGATGTGGATCTTATAAAGATGTTCAGTTTATTACACGACAAGAAGCTCATTCATTTGTCAATTGGTTCTGATGAGGCACCGTGCAAGAATCTTGAACTAGCACGATTGCTAATTGAATCAAAGAAACGTGATCATTCCACAAGTGTTGCAGCTCATGATGCTCATAATCCTATAATACTAAGATCAAGTCGTGCATCTATTAGCTTGCAATCACATCCTTCGGACAAGAAAGTCCCAGCAACAATTGCACGAAGAAAAGGGTTATATGTTCCTAAAGATAGAAGTACTTCTGGAACATCAGGTACTCAACCCACTTCTGGCAACCTCAGTGTAGTTTTGGGAGGGATGAACCCAGATATTGAACCCAATTATGGCAATGTCAGTGTAGTTAATGTCGTAGTGCCTTCTAATGACGAATTGCCTTGTGATGTCGTAGTGCCTTCTAATGTCGAAGTGCCTTCTGATGCTTCTGAAGATGAAAGAGGAGAATTATACTTTGATGATCTCTAAGATAATGGGGAGTTTTATGAAGAAAGTGACATTGGGAAAACCGAGCTTACAGAATGGATGATCTTTATGAACAAAGAGCACATGATGAATGTTCTGAGAGACTATTGTATACAAGAAGGATTCTCTGTTGTTGTGATAAAAAGTGAGCAACAAAGATATACCGCTGAGTGTGGGGATTCAAAATGTGAATGGATAATTCATTCATCTACATTGGCAGATGGTGTTACATGAGCCATAAAAACTTTGAAAGGCACCCACACTTGCTTGAGACTGAATTTGTATAATCCCATGGCAACTCTGTAACACCCCCCGACTTATGTCGGTAGTGTCACACGCGAGTGACCCCAGACTTTAATGTCCAAAATCACCCCAGGCTTTAATCAGAATAATTATGCTTAAATAAATAATAAACATTAGATAATGAAAGGAATCAACAGAAGACTTTTATATAGAACTCAATCTTTTATTAAAATTTCCTTCATAGCTTGAGAAGGAAAGTTTACAAATGGTATTGAATTTACAGCGGAAGACTTTTTAAAGAAATCCTAATTACATGACTAATTTAAAGCAATACATTTATTTTGAAACACACACTCACTTTAAAATATAACTACCTAAGACACAAACTTCAACTGCAAGCCTTCTCTTCGATTGGTTACTTCAAATCGTCGGGGACCAACCACTGATGTGTCGTATAGGACGGATGACACCAGCCAACCATGCAAGGAATAAAACCCGGTTGGTTAGTCTAATGAAAGACTATGCAAAGGAACAAGCAGAGTGGTTCTAGTGATTGTAACCGATTACTATCATTGTCCCTCGAATAATAACCGAAGGAACGCTATATAACCCGGTAACTTTCACGGAAAGAGAAAAGAGGTATGCATCGAAAAGAAGACTCCAACGGAATTGAGCCTTTAGGGGAAATATGAAGAATTGTTTGGGAACATTAAGTTTTCACACAAGTTCACAAAAACGACCTTGATTATTTGGGCCCATGACCAATCTCACCGCGCAATGTAAATCCAGATTGGAAAGAAGACTTACTCTAACAAGAGTCCGGGCGGGTTCCAAGTTGTACTTCTCGCCCGATGGTATATTAATTATGTGCAAATCCGCACTTATCTTATTTAGTTCGAAAACGTATATTCACGTTCAAGACTTTTATCTTATTATCCAACCTCTTAAAAAGAGAAAGAGTGGGACAAAATCCCAAAAGTTTGGCACTTGCTAAGTGCACCACCACTTATGTAATATAAGGGCACGGTCATGACCAAAGGCATTAGGGCAATAATCCTCCTAACACCGAAATTATAACGAAACGACTAACCCTCGCGAGACATTAGCGTTCCTACGAATACTGGTGCCATCTAACAATTTAAATAGCAACAATTCACAATTATCACAACAATGTTTCCTAGCAACCTATCATAATATATATATATATATATAAATAGATAAGGTTATAGCTAGCATACATACAACCTAGTAATAAGTTTTTTTTTCCACATTTTATACACACAAGGTTCCCAAACATCAATTTAGACTTTTTATTCCAACTTAATTAAGACAACCGATTCATTGTCAATTAATATAAACATGGAATAAAATACAAGAGCGAACCGCCACTTGCCTTAGGTGAAGAAGGTCGACGGACGAAAACGCTTGCTTTCGAAAAGCACTTAACCTCCTGTTTGATTCCATTCCAAAAGTCAATCCGAGATGTACTCAAATCAAAATAAACGAATTATATTAGATAATTCATTTAATAATAAAATTTGAGATAATCCATAGTCTCGGTTTTTATTTGAATTACTTAACCATAAATAATTCAATTTCTAGGCTTTTTGATTAAACGATTGTCTATATGATTAAAAGTTCCTTAATCATATATTCTAAATACTCTGTGCATAAATAAACTAATACAATAATTTATTTATCAACCTTAAATTTTCTAAGTCATAATTTTACCCATATGAATTGCCAAATAATTATCTATTCATAATATAAGATAAAATTATAATAAAATCGAAAATTAAATTTTAAATTTTTTTATATATTTTAAATAATCTGAAAATTATTTACCCTAAATTAGATTAACTAATATAATCCAAATTAAGCCAAATAAAATCAAATCGGATCCAAGAGTTAACCCGAAATCGGGTTTGAATTACCCAAACGCGGCCGAACAACACCTCGCCGGAACTTGGGCAAATTGGGGCGGCTCTGGTGGTCCTCCGGCGGAGCAACCTTGGGGCTTTCGAATAGGACTCTTTTGCGCAGCTACGGATGTGGCTAATGGATCGAACTAAGCTCCATAACACCCGAATTCCTCTCACGAACAGCTCGGGAAGGTATTTTAGGGTTCTTCGATTTGAAGCTCGAATTGGATGTCTTGGGGTCGAATCCGGGGATGTATTTACAGGTATTTCGAAGAGGGGAATATCCTCAGCATAAAACCCCATTCAATTCATCCCCATTGAATCCGATCTCATTCAATTTGGCGAAATTGAATTCGCCCTAATTCTGATGACGCGTTTGATTTAAATGCATAATCCCGCAAATATTTTGGCTTTTAATCCCAATTGAATGTCGAATCCGATGCTTATCATCTTAGTCTTCAATTCCCAGATGCCAATCGAGGGAATCGGGTTCGAATCGATGCTAAAATCCGCCATCGAAGCTATATATAAGCTTACGGTTGGAAAGGCTGGAGGTTGAAGAAAGCCTTTTGACTTAATTACAATCGTGGCCCCAACTTTCAGCGTATTTGTACATTTTGCCCAACTGCCTTAAGTTGTGGCAAAAATGCCCTTATTTTAACTTTTAAAAATTCTAAAAATTATCCAAACTTATTTATTTTAATATTATATATTTATAATATTATTTTAAGCCCAAATTTAGTTTTTAGAAGAATTTAACTTGGGCTAAAATAAGCTTAAGTTATTATTCTTATGAATTGGACCATGCTTAAATTCTTAACCAAAATTTGTTAATTTGATTTAAATATTCTAAGTCAAATTTGATAAGTTTTATTTAAATTGAAATTAACATAAAGTTAATCATAATTTAAACCATCCTTAGCTTAAAGAAATAACTTAATTAGGACAATTATTACTTTATCCCTTTATGGATATCATAATAATTCTTATGTCCCTTATTATTATTTAAAATTTAAAGTTACTACGATTGCTATACTTATTTATTTATTTTAACATTATATTATTATTATTATTATTATATGATAATTTGTACCCAAAAATTATCATAACTCACATTTGAACCTAAGTTCATGAAAGTTTAAATTATTCCTCCAAAAGAAATAAAAGAAATTTTAAAACTTTATTTTCACCACTTTAAAATTACTATTTTACCCTTCTATTTTAGGTGAGTTATTACAAACTCCAGAATGGGCCGCAACTAAGATTCTAGAAGATGTCAGAGATAATGAAAATATCAGTGGGAAAGATATTAACGCAAACTTGTGGAAGGTTTGTGACATTAAACTGAAGTCAACGTCGTTGTACAGGGCAAGGACGAATGCTTTGGCAAAGATTAGAGGAGATGAGGACACGTCGTATACAAATCTGCCTATTTACTGCGAGGTATTGAAGATGACTAACCCTGGGTCCAGGGCACATTGTGTATGGAAAACTGTTGAAGATAACCCCGAAAAGCCGGTTCAGTTCAAGAACATTTTCATTTCTCTGAAGCCAATGATGGAGGGTTTCATTCAGGGTTGTAGAGGGCTTATTGTTGTAGACAGTTCTCATCTAAGAGCCAAATATGGCAGAGTAATGTTGGCTGCAATTGCTATTACAGGAGAAAATGAGATATTTCCTATAGCATATGGTGTTTACGAGAATGAAAGTAAGGCCACATGGTCTTCTTTCTTCTATAACATGAGAGAGCTTTTAAAAGATGTTGAAAGGTACAACTGGGTTATTGTTTCAGATAGACAAAAGGTATGTATATGTAACTAATAACGTATTTGGCAAACTTTGTATATTTTCAGCTTTTTCTTTGAATAACATAAATTATTTCTACTTAATGTAGGGTGTTGAACCAACTCTTGTGGATGTTTGGCCAACAGTTTCAAGAAGATTTTGTTGCAACCACCTGTATGCCAATTTCAAGAAATATTATCCAGGAAAGGTAATGCATGACTTGTTTTGGGAATGTTGCAAAGCATACTCTGAGTCCGCTTTCAGAAAGGCAATGGAAAAGTTGGGAAAGGTTGGTGGATTGGGTCTTGTCAGATGGCTTCAAGGGGTTGGGGAAATGAAATGTTGGGCAAGATTCAAGTACGACCCATAGCTGCATTCTCCTGAAACAACAAGCAATTGGGCGGAGTCTTTCAATTCTACTTTAGGAATAGAAAGTGGTCTTCCGGTGCTCACATTTCTTGAAGGTAAATATATTGTATACTTCCATGATTTTTTTTCAATTACTAAATTATTCTTGTTTGCTTGTAGGGGTTAGACGCACAATTATGGTTAGACATTCTCTTAATCAAGAAGTTGCTCAAAATCTCCATGTTAATGGCTTAACTACATACGCCAAAGATACTTTGAAGATCGCTTTGCGCGGATCTCGTTGGTGCAAGGTAAGCTAGTTAATTTCTAAAATGTGTAAGTTAAATGATTGTTGGGCATTTTTTTGCAACGTGTAATGGGGAGCTTTGCTATTTCTTTAGGTATTCAAGGCATGTTCCGATGAATATGAGATAAAAGAGGGTTGTTCATCCTTTCTTGTGAACATCACAATCCGATCTTGTTTGTGTGGGGAATGGCAGATTACTGGGATCCCATGCCGACATGCTGTGAGGGCTATTATTGAAAAGAGGGCGCATCCAGAAGATTACGTTTCTCACTAGTTTTCCACAAAAGTGTTTAGGAGAACATATTCAGTGAACTATAGGGATGTTCCTGATGAAGAACAATGGCATGAAGCTGACCTACCAAAACTCCCTCCCCCCCCCCCCCCCCCCCCGACTATGAAAAGAGGAGTTGGAAGGCCACCCAGAAATAGGAGAAGAGCAGAGGGTGAAAACAAAAGAGAAAGAGATCTCGTACTGTACGGTGTGGACAGTGCAAGGTAATATCTCATTTTTTTAGACATTACCACTTTAACTATATCAACAAATCACTAATTGATGGATGTTTTTTGGTAATAAAAGGCATTCGGGCATAATGCAAAAACATGTAAAGGTGGATTGACAGCCAAGGAGAAGAAACAACAAGGCATAGTTGTAAGGACATATAAGAGGATAAGAAAGGAAAAGACCAATGAAGACCTACCACATAATGTGGATGAAGTGATGAGTTCAACTCCTTGGATTCATGGAAGTCAGTAGTTAGTCCTTTTATAGCTTAACGTTAGCACTTTTGAACTTTGCTAATGTGGTAGCAAGCTTGGCTAATATAGCTTAATATTAGCATTTTGAACTTTTCTAATGTAGTGTTTATGTTAGCTTAATGATATCACTCTTGAAGTTTACTAATGTAGCTCCTTGGAGCTAATTGATCCACTCTTGAAGTTTACTAATGAAAGTTAGTTCAGACTTACTATGTTATGTCACTAATGTTAAGTGTTGAGCATTTTCTGATTTTCTACTTGATTTATATGTTGAGTTTTCAAGGAAGCTGAAGTTTGATTTCCTTATTCCAGTTTCACCACTATTTCCTTGATAATTGGCTTAACTCTGTATGTTGTCTTCTACCTTGATGTTCATTGGCATAAGAATGATTTTATCCTCTAACTAAAGTTATAAAATGGAGTCACTGGTTTGCTGTGGAGCTTACTGTGGTGAAAAGTTATAAAATGGAGTCATTGGTTTGTTGTCACAATGAGATAACTGAACAAGGTAATGTCAGAAAATTGTATTCTTAAACAATCTATGCAAGTCAGTGTGAACTTGATTTTTTTAGATAAGCTCCGTATATAAGCAAGAAAACCAGTCCCTGCAAGATGAAAAACAATGTTGTACATTGAAAAGGTGACCTGGTGAGCAACGTGGTCCTTTTGATAACCAAAATTGTCTTCTGAGCAACGTGATCCTTTTGAGCAACGTTTCTCACTGGTTTCAACAACATTGTCTTCTGATAACCAAAATAAGTAGGTAGTCCTTTTGGTGCAAAAATTTCCAATACATGAGAAAAATCAAGCAATTGAAACAGGGAATGACTAAAGCCAAATGAATGAGAGAGATAAAATTACAAAGGGCCCAAAATTTGGTGTCTACTTGTACAAAAACAACACATGACCTGTTTCAATCACACTAAGATTTCTCAGCCACATGCATAAGATTCTAGCAGAAACAACCCACCAAATTATCAATTACTTATCACGTTCCTATTCACACAGCTCACATAAATTCATAGGGAACACATGACATACATGTTACACATAGAAATCTAAATGCTTCCAGTAGCCACATGAGGTAAGCCATTACAACTAATAAAACACTTTGACAAGCTAGTTAAGCTTAGCAATTACGACATAAAGAAATGCTAAGACAACAACAAAAACCCAAGAAAGAAGAAGAAGTCTTAAAACATTTTTTTCTCTTGCAACAACTACAATGTTTTCAGCCTTCAAAGTAGCATTTTCAGCAACTAGTGTCTTCACCTCCATATGTAAGGTCTTGTTCTTCTCCCTTTATCTTAGCAACCTTCTCCTTTAGTGCCTTCACTTCTATTTTCAAGTCTTCGTACGCATTATCCACAATTGGTACACTTGTTGAAGAAATATCCTCATTCTGGTACCATTTAAAAAATCTACAATCATCAATCCCCTAAAAAAAATCAAATAAACTAAGTCAAATGTTCAATATTAACAAATGGAACCCGCTCAACATTTAACAAAAGAGGCATGAGTACCTGCCACTTAGAACACCTATAAAATTGTTTCCTAAAATTTTCATTTGGCTTCGAAACCTTCAAGATCACAGTGGGCAATTGATGAGAGCAAAGCACCCTTGTACATTTCTTTCCATAAATTCCAGAACTTTTTGATGATTGGTCACTCATTCTACAAACAAAACTTAACATACTTGTCAATGCAATCACACCAATATCAATACAATTGTGCTCAACCTTGTCATTTATTCTACAACTAGCATAAATCTTCAAACACATACCTTTTCATGAGCACCTTCAGTAGTTAAAAGGAGAACTCCAGAACCCACAACAAGAATGACCAATACCAAAAGCCAACCACCTCTGGAGTGCAGATAAAGGACTAACTGCTTGTAATATTGAATAATAGCCAAATTAAAAAACTTTAATGTCCTAATATGTTGTGTAGCTAGCGTCAAACTTTCTAAATCCTGTTAATGCTTATCACGAAGTCCTGGAAGAGATATATAGTCTTGTCAGCACGTTAAAACACTTTGCAGCAGGTATGATGTCAATAGCTTCCATTGGAAGCTAACATGATTTATCTAACATCAATACAATTCCAGAACTTTTTGATGATTTCGTGTAACCTTGTCATTTATCTAACATGAATGAATTACCATACATTCAAAAGAAAATATTGCACATCATTGATCTGCCTTTGCAAAATTGAAAGCATGGTAACCAACTGCTATATCATCCATTCAAAAGGCTTTACAAGCATCAAGTCTTTGCCATCCATTCAAAAGGCTTAAGACAGTTTCAATTTTCTGGATAACATATAATAGAGGCTTCCATAGAAGCATATCATCTTGCTCAATACATCAATATCAAAGAAACATGAAAATGAGATCACTGGAAGCTCAAAGTACTGATTCGAAATTTAAGCTTCAGAAATTGAGTCAAATCCCTAAAACCTAAATTTCTAAAATCCCAAATCTAAACAAAATTTCATAAGTGGAGATGTACCTCGAAGCTTCAAACCGCCAGTGGTCGTCTCTTGGCGCCGTCGTCCAGGCCTGCCCCTTCGCGCCGTCGTCCAGGCCCGCCCCTTCGCACCGTCGTCCAACTCCGTCTTCAAAACAAACAGGGTCGTCGTCGTCTAGCCCGACTGGTGGTCGTCCCTTTGCGCTGTCGTCGGAAATGAGGGTGGCTTTCAAATGATATGAAGAGGAAGAAGCAACCTTGGGTTTGGCTGGAAGACGATGAGGGAATTTACGTCTTTTTCCCTTTTACGTCTTTTGCCCCTTTTTTCTTTTCTTTTTTAAATTTAAATTTAACGGATTTATAACAGATTAATAACGAAAGGATATTTGACAAAATGTGTCAAAACTTGAGGGTTACCAGGCGAAAATGTCAAAATCTGAGGGAATTTCACGAAAAAGACAAAAACTGAGGGTTACCAGGCGAATTTGTTTTTGTTTTCTTTTAAGTAATTAAAAACTAGGTTGTATTTAGTAGAAATGTCCACCGTAGTTATCTTGATGAAAGATTATAAGAAATTCTTTAACACAGGGTGAAGTTTCCGTTATAGCTAATACTGTCATTTCTAAAAAAATGACAAATAGTGAGTAAATCGCAATCCTTGATGCAAGGAAATCTGCAGCCTAATTTGCTTCGCAAAAGCACTGACGAATTTTCATTTCTTCAATTTAGGCTAGAAATCTTCTAGTGTCTTGGATGATCATTTCTATCTCCCATGGTGTTTCTCATTCTTATAGCATCTATATCTATATCTATATCTATATATATACACTAAAGTAGAATCCTAAATCCTACATGTCAGTCTCAAGTTCAATTCACCTATGTGTCGTCACCATGTTCAATTCGCTTAGATGTCGGCTCTAAGCTATGTCACGTCATTTGCCACATCATCTAGCCCACCCAAAAAATATTATAATAATAGATTCTTATTTATTACTCCCTCCGATTTTTATTAATTGACGTTTTAGATTTTTCATTTGATTTGTTTTATTTGACGTTTTGGAAAGTGCTTTAATGTTTTGCATTTACTATTTCATTTTTCAAAGTCCAATTAATATTGTAATTCTCATCCCAACAATAAATACAATCTTTCAATGCAAAATTAAGGGTGGCCTAAATGGACTAGAACCACAAATCCTAATGCAATTTTTGTAGTCTTAATTGATAAAGTCATTAATTGAACCAAAACTTGAGACATAGTTATTGAATTTAGAAGAATATTAAACCTTTCTTAATCTATATGCATAGCTCCAAAACGTCAGTTAATAAAAGTCGGAGGGAGTATATATTAAAATGGATCTTTAATTATTATATATTAAATAACGATGTGCAGATTCGGATCGGACCGGGCGAATTACGGTCCGGTCCCCGGTCCACATATTTCTAAAATTTCGATCTGGTTCGGTCCAAATCCGGCCGGTTTCCGGTCCGACCGGATGGACCGGTTTTTTATTTTAAAAATTTTATTTTATACATTAATATCTCATAACACTATTAAAAATTAGTTTCTACTATAAATATAAACTAATAACAAAATATATTGCCTAATATTATACACAATAGTTATAAAAATAGGAAAAATAATTAAATTTTAATAAAAAAAAAATACGTTTACCGGTCCATTCCGGTCTAAGACCGGACCGAATCATATCGGTCCGGTCTCCGGTCCAAGGATTGTAAAAATTCTGGTCCGGTCTGGACCGGATGCACAACGCTAATATTAAATACGATCCAGGATCAGGTACAACATGCCCTTATCGTACAACATGCGAAGTGATCTCGGCCGTCCGTTTTTTTTTGTCAACACATTTTTTTTTATCCCCTGATCATTCTGGAATAGTCTATATAGAAAGTTCACAAATAAGCTCTTAATGTTCATTTATTTGTACACTCAAGTTCACAAATAAGCACTAAATGTTCAAAAATATGTGTTTGAACATGAACATGTTATATGTGAACCTTACGGCATAAAAAATGAGCATTTAGTACTTATATGTGAACATCAATAATTGTCTATTCCAGAACGATCAGAGACGGAAAATAAATAAAAATAAAAATTGTTGATCGAAAAAAAAGTTCACCGTTTTTACAGTTATGCCACCGCATCATTATTCACTCTTTTTCACCTCTTTTAATCCCAGTCATCCATCCCATTGATTCAATGACCCCTATAACTTCTCATGTTGTACAATAAGGACCAAATGTAAGTGAAACTCCATCTATTAAATACTCCACTATCTTTGCTTAAGATAAATTTATATATTTTTCTTAAATGTACATTTTTATCCAAAGTGGAGATCAAAGAAGCAGAAAATTAAATATATTATTTATTTTTAATAAATTCCATTTTCATATAATATTTGGAGTTTATAATAACATTATGATAAAAATGACTTCAAATATATAATGCTCATACATGGCATGAAAATTCAACTATGTATATAATATTTTGAACTTCTAATCTAAACCATCAAATTATTATTTATATGAAATTCAGAATATATATGGAAATAAACTCCTAGGAACTTAATTTCTCACGTTCAACCAAACAAGGTAACCCTTGTAAATTGCTCCTGAGAATTTAGCTACTTCCTAGGAGTTGTATATTGCTGGAAATTGCAAAATCATGTTTGATTCAAAATTGTTATTTTTATATTAACATAGGAAGTAATAATATTTCTGTTTAAAAACGCATGAAGTAGATCTTACTTACCTCTTCAAGGTAAGTGCAATTCCTTTAATTGGAGGAATTACAACTTCTTGGAAAGTAAATTCCCACGTTTTATTTTTGAACCAAACACAGGAAATAAATGTATTTCTTGAGAATGTTCAACTTCCTAGAAAGTGTAGCACGAACCAAACGAGGGCTAAGATTAATTCATCCGAATATAGGTAGAAAGATAAAGCATACGATTTTCTATCAACGTGATTTTTTTCCATCCTAGAAGGCTAGATTATTATATGTGTGATATGTACATGAAATCATTACCTAAGTTTGAATTTATCATCACAAGTATATAGCCATAAAAGAAAAATAATATACTTGAATTTGATAATATCGTAGACTCTTAGCAATTTCGTATTAAGTGTGTCCATGAGCACATGCTAACAAGTTTATAACGGTAAAATTATCTCTTTCTAAAGTGATCTTCTTTATACCCAGGTGATGTGCCCTGGGAGTCATGCCCATCCACATTGATATCGCTTCAGCCTGTAAAATAGATGTAGGTTGAATAATGTGACTATCCATAAAAGTTATATCACTACTCTTATCCCTCATAATTAAAATCTATTTTCGTATCATCACTGCCATTCCTGGAGCCATCAAAGTTTAATTTGATATGGTTATAAGTGGGTTTTGACCATGCTACACGTATGTCCATCTTTTCAATTTTCTTGCCAATCTTTTTTGATTCAAGGTTCTTGAACAATTTGTAAGATGCACAAATATGATCGCATCTAGGCATGTCATTGATTGCATTGCGAAAGATTAATACATTCCTGAAATTCCAATATGCCACCAAGCAAAGCAGGCAAGTTCAAAATTTGATATTGCTCCACTATTGTATATTAAGTTTTCATTAAATATATCATTGAATAAAGCCGGATTTAAAAATTCATTGAATATGTGCTTTGTTTGATTGAGTATTGCGGTCGTGCATTTGCATTTGAAAAAGTAATGGTTGATATCGTCACTTGATTCTTTGTATAGCACAAATTCAGCAAGAACTTTGTTTTAGTGCCTATTTAAATGTTTATTTGTCGGTAGTGAATTAGAACAGGCTTTCCAAATGAAGTGTTTGATCTTAGGTGACAAGTCTAGGTGCCAGATCTAGGAAATATTTTCTCTAGAACCCCCCCTATTATCTTGTAGAGATTGTGCAGTTGTTTTGATCTAGTATTTACCATTTGTTGAAGTGTTTTGACCGAGACACTAGTTTATTTATTGTTCTAATATTTATGTCATAGATAATTTATATAGTTAAGTAATATATAAAAAAAAAGAGTCATACGAAAATGATTATTAATGTGAGAAATGAGTATATATCATAGTATTTGGATCATCGCCAAACGAAATTTATTTAAAATCAAGGTAGGGTTTGATCCGAATTTCCCCCCTTCATGTATCATAGATCGACAGGAAGCTTGCGGCATCCAAGGGTCACGTGCAGACCATAGAACATTGTTCGAACTTGGATTCCATCACTAGAGTTGTATATGGATTTTCTTTTATGTCATGAGATGTAGGGGTCATGAATCTTTCTTATCACCCTAAAAAGCCTCGGGAAGGAGTCAATTACAGAAAGAGTAGAGACGTTTATCTCTATTGAATTTTTAGCCAGGATTTAACATATCTCCAAAAAGCAAGCTAAAATACAAAAGGCTAGGATTGGACTTTTATTAAAAGGTCGGCCATGCACATGTCCTCACTTTGAGGGTTTAACCGGTCTAACATGATTAGTCAAAGAAATCATCGACGGTCAATTGCCAAAGCTCCGACACTAACCGATCAAATATTTTTTTTATCGGGCCAAAAAATTTAGGCCAATTTTTTTCTTGAGATGGAATGTGCACAAGTTTTAGCATGTGTGTGGATTGATATTGACTTGTATGTGCATCTAAATTGTATAGAATGTCCATTGTTTTTCTAGAGAAAATGTGCATGAGTTTTAAACTGTGTGTGCATAACTTTTGAAATGCATACATTTTTGCATGTATGTGCATCTAATTTGTACTGGTTGTGTATATATAGTACTTGTATTAAAATGTGCATGCGTTTTGAATGTGTTTGTATGACTTTTGAAAATGCATAGGTTTTTGCTTGTAGGTGCATATAAATTTAGTCTTGCATGTAATTAACATGTACTAGGTATGCATATTTGATTTTTGAAATTGAAAATATGCATGAACTTTAGACTATGTGTGCTTGACTTTTTAAGGTGCATAAACTTTTGTCTTAATCTGCATATAAATTGTTCTACATGTGCATCTATATTATACTAGATATTTGCTTGCATAGGCTTTTATTGTTGTACATCGTGTGTTCTTATGTTTTACATTATGTGTTCATATATTATTTAAAAAATTGAATAATATGTGCGTATTTATTGTAACTTGTATATGCATTTATTGTCACATGTGCGTCAATACGTTATACTAGAAGGTCAGGCTTGTGCTACATGCGTGATGTATTTTAAAAGTTATGTTACTTAGTATTGTCTTGTAAATGACGCTAGTATCCTTAAGTTCCAAAAGTAAGTCAATTTGAATTTCCCGTTGATTTGTTAAGCAATCGAACATAATGCCACTTTTTAATATGTAAAAATAAACTTTTAGAAATAAAATAATTTTTTTTATAGATTAGACAAAAATGTAGCAATAATTGACCTTGTAATATAATTATTTTAACCTTTGATCCTTTCACATATACATATTTTCTAGGTAATACAGTCATCACCCAACACAAAAAAGTGACAAAAAAATAATATAATATATATATATATCGACAAATATACAACTAAATTGTATATAGTAGAATATGACATTTTATCTTACCTTATTGATCTTGATGCTTTCACTCATATCCTCCATTTCAAATAAGTAGATCTAGTTTAACCTTTGATTTAATAAAAATACAACCTAAATTTTAGAAATTCTAATATAATATACAAAAAGTTAGGAAGAAACTAATACATTAACAAAAATAGTAGTTCAACTTGATAATAGCTACATTTGGTTCTTCCACATGATCAACATATTACCGTAACATATTACCGCAATCAAGATCATAAGCACGATTTTAACCTTAGAAATGCATGAAGCATAAAAGAATCAATGAAAAATTAAAAGTTGAAAACTATATCAACCAATCGGTCTTGTTCGGGTGGAATTCATACAGAAACTCTATGAGTAGATTCTAAAACTCTATAGCAAATAGGTAAATCCGTCACAAAGATAATTATTAATTTTTTTTTATAAAGAATAAGATTTTTTTTGATACAAGGCAAACAATAGGATTTCTTTCTAACACAAAGGCAATCCTAAACCATTCGAATGGATGATGAGAAACAAGTTACAGAAGTTATTGGAAGCCGAGTTCAAGGAAGAGAACTGGCGTCTAAGGTTCCTGATATCAGATCCAGGACTATAAGACTGATGTAGAAGTTGAGTCAAACTTCTGAGAAGCATAGTACTAACAGTCGATGTGGCTAAGAGATCGGCAACTCGATTAGCCTCACGATAACAGTGATAAACCTGCACCATATCAAAATTATGAAGCAAAGCATGAATATCATGAACAATTGTTATGATTTACCAGGGAATATGCCACACTCTTTTAATGGAATTAATAAGAATTAGGTTATCTCCTTCAATTATTAGGTTTTTAATATTTAATTGTAGACCTTTACGGATACCAGAGAGAGCAGCCAAAGCTTCTGTTTGTAGAATATTTGAGTTAAAAGTTTGTCTATGATCAATAAATAAAAAAATTCCGTCTGAATCTCTTATAATATATTCGGTATAAGATGTATTATTTGATCTATAAGACCCATCAAAGTTCAGTTTTGTCTAGCCAAGTGGAGCTTTTTTCCAAATTTTGTTAGCAATGAGTTTTCTATTATGCTTGTTCTTGGTTTGCGGGCAGCGGGGAGGATGAATCCGATTTAGTTGCAGAAAGCCAATTTTGATATTGGAAAAAAGAGCCATCAAAAGGGTCACCTATGTGGCTCAAATCCGAAGAACGAAAGATTTTATTGTTACGCTGTGTCCAAATGTGCCACCAAAGGAAGAAGATAGGTTCTTTTGTCCTATTAGTAGTTAGAAAGTAATCAATATCTGAATAGAAGTCTCTAGTATGTTGGAATGAATAAATTATGCCTAATTTGGCTTCAATTTTTTGGATCATCTGTTGAGAGTAAGGACAAGAAAAAAAGAGATGCTTTGTTGATTCAATATCAGTATTACATAGACTACATTAGGGGTGGGCATGGGCAGTTAACCGAGGTTTTGGTTAGTAGTTTTCTAATACCATTAACCATACCGTCAAACCTCGGTTAACCGGAATTTCGGTACGGTTAATCGGTTAACCATAAGACTAAAAATATCGAAAATGACTTTGAAAATACTTTAAGATGTTGTTTTACTGGTAATTTTTCACTTAATTTTTTTGATTAGTGGCGTTAATTTTCTTGATTAGTGGCATTAGTAGGTAAGAGCAAATATGAGGAATCTATAAGCGGATGAGTTAGACAATTTTAAGATAATCCATGTTAAATGATTCATGACTAAACGGTTACAAATAATCCAAATTGACATTACAAGTAATTCAACAATATTTATACATACAAATTAGATAAGTTATTTATTATGACTTCATGGTGTATCAATTTACATTAAACATTCTATTCTAGAGATATTTTTTCCACGTGTCGATGTAAGGCTACACTTCTTAGCAACTTTTACAATAGATTAAGACAACTTAGTTTTATACAACTTTATAACACTCAATTTCATAAGATGATGTTCGGAAGGATGGAAAAGTCCATATAACTATGTAATTAAGAGTCATTACAAATAACAATTGGTTATTCATAGTTTTTATTACACATGAGATATGTAGATGCATGATAGAGAGTTTTGGAATGCCTCCAAGAGAATCTCATAGTAAATACGTTAAAATGGAGTTAATCTCTTGTAAACCAAAGCCATGCATGTATAGAGAGTGAGGGAGAATTGAACTAATTAATCATTTGTCACATGCAACATCTAAATGAGTCTCCAACCACTAGACTAGCTTAACAAAGTCTTTCCATTGCTAAAAACATATTATTCATATGTTCTGTTAGTCGGTTAACCAAAGGTGAAAATATTACTATCCGTAACCATACCAAAAAACCATAATTTTATTCGGTCGGTTAATTGTACCAAACTTTCGGTAAATGTTCGATACGGTTTACCGCAAAAAGGGTCGGTTTCTCAGTTTTTCATGCCCACCCCTAGACTACATATGGATGGGACACGATTAAAATGCCTATTGAGCGTCTCTGTAGTAGGTAAAGAGTCAGACATTGCTTTCCATAAAAAGTTTTGGATTTTAGGTGGAATATTAAGATTCCAAATCCACAAATATAGATTAGAAGTATTGTCCGAAGAAGACTGTTGGCTTAATAGCCTGGCTGATTTGACATTGAAGGACCCATTAGATGAAAATTTCCAAATAAGACGGTCTTCTACATGGGTGAAAGTAATGTAAATGCGAAGTATATGAGGAATAATAAATTATGGAACGGCGTTTTGAAGTTTTAAGAGATCCCAATGATGATCAGGAGTAATAAAATAAGACACTTTCAGGTTTATATCACTGGTATTATTAAGGTATGGAAGTAAGTTTATATTTGGAATCTAGTTGTCAGACCAAAAATTAATATTTTCTCCATTGCCGAGTTCCGAGAAAATACCTTTCGAAAGGAATCGCGTATGTGAAGTAATCTAGCAAATTGCCAGGATTGTTTACTCTTTCTTTTATAGGAAAATAAATCTTTAGAACCCAAATATTTTCCGGCTATAATGCGAGTCCACATGTTGTCGTTGTCCATGAGTAGTTTTCATAGTAATTTCATTTGTAGATATTTGTTGAGAGTTTCTGCTTTATGACAACCCAAGCCTCCAAGATGTTTTGGTCTACAAATAGAGTCCCAACTGAGTAGAGGATGATAGTTAACGTTATCATTCCAGAAGAAATTCTTGTTGATTTTATCTATTTCGTCACATGTAGCAGTAGGGAGGAGAAAACTTTGCATAAGATAATTGGTTTTAGAAAGTATATTAGATTGGATTAAAATTGCATGATCAGCCTACGATTAAGAGTTTACTTCCCATTTAGAAAGCTGCTTTTTTAGATTAATTAAAAAATAATAATAAAAATTCCTTTTTGACTCGTCCGGAGACAATTGGAATGCCTAGATATTTTTCCATTGAGTTACGCAATTGGATATTCAAAATAGAGGCAAGCGTTGTATATTGTTGAGAGGAAATGTTAGCTGAAGTTTGAAGGGAACTCTTGTGGTAATTAATTGCAAGACCTGAGATGGATGTAAATTTGTCCAAGATGTTCTTAATATGAAACATATTGGCTGATGTAGCATTGGCTAAAATTAGGGTATCATATGCGAAACTTAAAAAAGGAATACAAGTACCATTTTGGGTTAATTGTATACCTATTTTACGGTTGCGTTGTTGAGATTCATTATAAAGAGTTCTAGATAAATATTCCATAGCTAAAATAAAGATAAAAGGAGCAATATGATCTCCTTGTCTATGTCCACAATTAGGTGTGAATACTGGACCTGGTTCATTGTTAACTAAAACAGAGAAAGAAGTTGATGTGACACAAGTCATAAAAAGATTAATCCAGGACGGTTCAAAACCAAAATTAAGGAGTATTTCTGTAATAAAATTCCAAATTAGTTTATCGTAAGCTTTTTTCATATCTAGTTTAAGTGCCATCCAACCTTTTTTGCCTTTTTTACGCGTATGAAAGGAATGAAAAATCTCACGAGCTATTAGAATATTGTCTTGTATTAAACGACCCTCAACAAAAGCTCCTTGAAGAGGGTGTATTAATCATGGTAGTAGGATTTTTAAGCGATTGGCCATAATTTTCGTGATTATTTTATAAATCGTGTTACAAAGACTAATAGGTCTAAAATGATTAATAGTAAGAGGGTTATCATTTTTAGGTATAAGTGGAATGAAAGATTGGTCACAATCTTTGAGAAGCTGGCCCGAATGAAAGAAGGAATGGACAACATGAATAACAGAGCTGCCCACAATAGGCTAGTAAAATTGATAGAATTCTGCTAGAAAATCGTCTAGACCTACATTTTTGTTTTTGGGGAGATTGAAGACTACATTTTTTCTTTCTGTATCAGTTGGTTTTTGCATCAACATTATATTATCAACATCAAAGACTAAGTTAGGAATAATCTGTAAATCAACGCTATTAACATGGTTGGTGTTAGAAGATTTAAATCTGTGTTCTAAGTCTTTAGTTACATCTAATTGAATGTCTTGATGGTTGTAAAAGAAATTACCATCTAAGCTTTGAAACTTTATGATTTTTTGTTTGTAAGTTCTGATCTTAGCAGTGTTATGAAAGTATTTTGTATTTTTGTCCATATGTGTCAAATGTTGTGATTTAGCTCTCTGCTTCCAATAGTTATGTTGGAATTCAAGCAATTTATTATATTTACATAAGTGCCTTCAATAAGTAGTTAATATATGAGGGTTGTAAGGGTTCTGAATATGCGAGGTCTGAAGTTGAAGAAGTTTAGTTTCTGTTGATTTGAGTTGTTCTGAAATGTTGTTGCAATTATGTTTAACCCAAGATTTTGAAAATGATTTTAGTAGTTTTTGTTTCATCAATAGCTTAAACATAAAAGAGCATTATGGAGCCTAATTACAAAGCGGAAGGGGTATTTTTTGTCATGCATTACAGAGCCTAATTACAACGCTACATTTTTTATTTATGTATCAGTAGTTTTTGTTGCATATAAGAAGGGTTCTGACTCCAGGCAGTTTCAAAGCGGAAGGGGTATTTTTTGTAATGCATTATAGAGCCTAATTGCAAAGTAATACAACAGTGATCCGAAGTAGTAAAAGGATGATGTTGTACTGAAATGGTATTGTAAAAATGCGTAATTTGTGGATGTATTAAAACCTTGTCTAACCTTTCATATATATTAGTTGGTGATGAACTAGATTTTCGCCAAGTAAAGGGAAAACCAATGTAATTGGTATCCATAAGACCGGAATTTAAGATAAAAATGTTAAGTCTTTGAAATATAATATAATTGGGAGGCGCTCCTCCTTTCTTATCAGAAGAATTAAAATGTCATTTAGATCATCCATAAGGACAATCGGTAGTTGGTAGTAGTGGGATATAAGTTGGCCTATGTTATTCCAGTAGTGAGATTTTTGGTCCTCGCGACTAGGTGTATAAATAAAAAATATCAAGAAGTGATGACTTGAATCTTTAAATTCTATAAGAGTTAGGTTTGAGTCATGTTGAAGAGTTGTGACCGAGGGGGCATGGACAAAGTTTGCAATAAGCAGCCAAAGGCCACCCTTTGTTCCAATAACATGTGATACAATAATTCATTTAAAACCAAGTTTACTTAAAAAATGGTTGGGAGGTGAGGAGTTCATCTTCGTTTTAGTCAAGCAGAACATGTCAACATTATTAGAGCGTTTTTGAAATGAAATTTCTGTCCAGAAATGAGGACGTTTGACGCCTCGGGAATTCCAACATGCTATTTTCATTTAAACTTTATTAAAAAGAAAAAAAATGAATTTGTTATAATATCGAGCGGTAGGTTGAAGGGTATAAGCGTGTATTTCTTGGGAAATATTATCGTCATTAACCTGAGTAATGAAAAAATCCAAAGTAGAAAACATACAAGTGGTGTCATACATGTTTGAGATTGAGGGGTCATTTGGATCAAAGATCCGTTTCAATTGGCACAAGGCCAGTTTGCATAATAAAATGTCATATGGCACAAGGCCGAGTTGCATAAGAAAAGGATTAGATGAACACTACAATACATAAGAATAGAAATATGCAGAATATGGAGATAAAGAGTAACATGGGGATAACCACTGAACCAACTAAGGGCCTGTTTGGGAATTTGTTTATAAACCATTTATAAACAAAATTCACTTTTTTTTTTTTTATATTTTCCCATAACATTCAATATTTACATTTCAAACCCCACTTTTTTCAAAAAATCTCTTTATAAACAAAAAAACCCTTTATAAACACCCTTACCAAACAAACCATAAATTCTATCCAAGAAAAACAAAATAAAACGGAAAAAAAAAACCAAGACTAAGCAATCAACCTTATCACTAAGAGAAAAAAAAAACACGGCAAAAATCCATACAATATTAAAAGTAGGAGTTGTTATGCACTTATAAATGTGCTGGAAACTGACAGATTGTGCCTATGTGGTTGTTTTCTTTGCTGGACACCTATGCATTTATATTGGCTGTCTTCTTTTTATTGGTTTCTTGTTATTATCTAATATATCTTTTTCCATTGTAGTCCACGTTGCTCTTGCATTGAATGTCTTCTGTGTACGTGTTTCTTTTTTCTCTTTGTGCATGTGCATGTGCATGTGTGCCACGAACAATGTTTGTTGCTTTTCTTTGAAGCCCTATAAATACGACTGAAGGCTCCTCGGCTTTGTCATCCGCCATCTGCTTCGTCTGGGACAACTTCTTTCATGTTTACGGTAAGTCTTGTGTGGTGTCGTTGATCTTGTTGGAACGGAAGCATGTTTTGTGGGTGTGTCGTTGAACGCGATTGTTGTTGTCGTCTTGTCATTGCTGTTGAGCATGTTTGAATTTTGTCTTTCTATGTGCCCTTCTGCTTGGTTGTTGCTTGCTTCGATGAAGTCGAGATCGATAGTTTGCGTATAAGAGATCGTGTTTTAATTTTGACTTTCTGTGTGCCCTTCTGCTTGGTTGTTGCTTGCTTCGATGAAGTCGAGATCGATAGTTTGCGTATGAGAGGCATTCTTTCCTTTTCGAAATAAAGGTAAGAGAGTATTCAATAACTTGCGGACGTTAATTTTCTATGATTTGCTTGGATTCGATTTGAGAACTGAAGTATTCATGGGTGATCTTAGAGTTCATTCTGAATTAGGGTTTCTAGGTTTGCAATCGTTGTTTAAATTGGGGCTTCTGATTTTCTATAGAAAGAAGATAAGAGCCAAAGAAGATAAGAGATGGCCTTTGTCGTGATACCTTGAGAAGGTTCAGAGCGACATAAGTCCAAGTATGTGAGGGGTATCAGTTGATTGGTTGGCGAAAGTCGCAGAAGAGTACAAGTTGGAATTCAATACCCTTTATTGGGTTGTATCCCACATCAATAGATACTTGTCCATGAATGTACTAATCCAGCAAAAGCTTCAACTTTTTGGTGTCTCATCAATGCTAATTGCCTGGAATGATTCTATTTCTCTTGATTTGTTGATTTCCTTTACTTACTCTGCTTCATGTTTAATTGTGTATACTTACATGGTTCATGGGGTTTTCATTGTTTAGGAAGTTAGAAGGGATAAATCCACCACAAGTGCATGAATTTTGCTACATAACAGATAACACCTATACCAAGGAAGAGTTAGATTTCTTTAATTGTGTCCTATTTATTATCATGCTTCACGTGTATTTGTTGACCTAGGATGATAGATCTTTATTGAGAGTGTGTTGTTTTGTGGAATTTTGAAGGTTGTGAAGATGGAATCAGATATACTCGAGTCCCTTAAGTTTGAGATGATGAATCCAACAATAAAGACTTTTTGAGGTATGGACTAGACAGCCTAGACTATTTAAATTTCACATGTAGATCTTATCTTCTTTGAGTTTCCAAGAAGGGGAGTGGAATTCTCTGGGATTGGCCTGGATGGTCCAGTGAAGAATGGAAGTTTAATTAGCTCTTATTCAAAATCGTTGAATGAGAGAGTTCTGGAGGGGATGAGGTTTATAGAATAAGTTGATTTCAAAATTGAGGGACTTAACCTAAAAATTAATCAAGGGAGTGATTTTGATAGAAAATCCAACTTATGCAAACTACCTAGATGAAGTTTGATTAGTTGATCATCTACAAATAGCAGAAGTAATTGCAGATGGAACATCATTTCTTATAAATATAGGCACTGTCATCTGCTTGTCGTTGCTCCCTGGTGTCCTGCGTCGTCATCTGCTTGTTGTTGCTTCGTGCTTCTCTGCAACATCATCTACATGTACTCTGTTTCCAAACCACTAAAAATAGAATCCCCACACTACATCCAAGATTTGGATGCAAGCATTATAACTACAACATCCTTGCCCTTGTGAAGTACACTAGAAGGAGCTCTGGGGACAACAAGAAGCACATGTACACATTTCTACCCCCATCACAGCCCCGAAACGTACTCAAACCCGAAATCTCGCTCATTCAACACTCTCCAACTTTGTCATCGAAAGGCTTAGAGTCAAAATGTCGCCATTGATCGACCAGCCATGATGGATTAATATGCCTCAGTAATAGGATCCTCGAAGTTAATGTTTGAGTTGAGATATCTATGTATGTACGATAGAGGTAGGAGAATTCATACCAAAGCGATAAAACACATTCAAACAATATTGAAAGAGGAATGACAGAAATCCTGTACAAAACACACACACTTGAACATCAGATGTTTGGATTATGTTCAAGTGTGTTTTTTTCTCTAAAATTTATAATTTTATAAACTAATACTGTTGATTATGCTTATTAGTTAATAAATTAATCAATTAAGTCATGCTATATGGCTCAGCCTTGCTCCTAAAATTATTATATTGGATTCCTTGTTTAATAGTGCTATTTCAGTTCAACCAATCTGCATGAACAATTTGGGGAGAATTTTATCTTTTTCAATTGCTGACTTTACCCAGTTAACTATCATTGTCCTTCAATGATTTCAGGTAATCCAAAGTCAATATCATGAAATTTAGGGACCCTTGTTTTACCTTTTCTACCCCCTTTAATGGTAAAAAAAAATCTTGATGTTGCTGCATCTTCTTATTGGCTTACTTGTTTCATTCTTTGCCACTTAACGTAGTAAGAAAATACTAATCAATGAATTTTCCCTACATTTTTGAACTCCATTCTTAGCTGCAAACTAATTTATTTACTATAATCACACACTTTTTACATACAGATTGGGCCTCCTAAAATGATCTACTAAATTCATCGAGTTGGCCTACGAAAGGCACAAAAATAGTGGTTGATCTAAGGGCTTTCCTTAACTTATGTGCACAAACAGTTTCAAACTTTGATATAAGTGGTGCAAATGATCTGCTGGATCAGATCAGGGTGCACTCATCTCCATATGGGGATAGCATCCATAGAGTTGCCCATTACTTTGCCAATGGGCTTGAGGCGTAAAGCTGGCCATTCCTGAACCGGAACCAGCGAACCGGACCGGGTCAAACCCTGAATCGGAACCGGACCGGCGGTTCAAGGTCCCGGTTCAAGGTATAGTTGAACCGCCGAACCGGCGGTTCGGAGGCGGTTCAACCTCCGGTTCATGAACTGGTTTGGTAACCGGTTAACCGCTGGTTCAAGTGAAATATAAATATGAAAAATGAAATATCTCCATTACCCTAAAATCTAAAACACCCCTAAAACCCTAAATCCTAAAGTCATACATCCTAAAACCCTAAACCCATTCCCTTTAAATCTTAAAAAGCTACAAAAATCATAAACAAATTAAAAAACGTTCAAAAAATTACATATAAAAAAAAAACATAAACCATAAACCACTCTACAAAGTAACAAAACTTTAAAGTACAAACCCTTAACCCTAAGACTATGTCTAATGTCTATACACTCTAACCTAAATCATATAATGTTACATAATTACATTACCTTTTAAATCTTAAAAAAGCTAAAAAAATCATAAACATATTAAAAAACGTTTAAATAATTAAATTAAAAAAAAAACATAACCATATAGTTATACAAAACCTTAAAATACAAACTCTTAACCCTAAAATTATAAACCCTAACCTGGATCATATAATGTTACATTACCCTTTAGAGGGTGTGTTTGGATTACGCATTATCTAACATTATATTGCTAAAAACGGATATCATCTTATGAGAGCCCCTCATGCACCAATTCTTTATGCATGTGCCCAAACACAACCAAAGGAATGGAATAATTACCAGTCTCTTGTAAAAGGGGTATCGCTTGGGCCACATCTGCATCATCAAATACATAACTTTTCATGGGGCTTCATATTCTCACCCTTTTATTTTTGTTATACACACCCATGTATTGGTGCCCATTGGGAATGTGTAGCTCCAAATCCTTCCGCTACCCATTGGGGATGGGTAGCTTCACTCTTCTGCTACCCATTGGGGATGTGTATCTCTATAGACTTATTATATATTTTATTTTTCATAGATATGATATTATATTTATATCTTTTATTTATGTATGTATTTTATTATGTACTTAAATACTTAATTAAATTAAACTAATTTTAATATGTACTTAAAGTTAACTAAATTTAACAATTTTAATATGTACTTAATACTATTTAATTGAATTAAAATAATTTTAGTATATACTTATTTAATTTAAGCATGTACCAACTAAAATTAGAATGTAATATATTGACCGAACAACATGATATTTGTAAATTACTTAACTAATTTTATTATGTACCTAAAGTTACTTAACCAAATTTAACTAATTTTAGTATGTACATAAAACTACTTAACTTAATTTAACTAATTTTATTATGTAATTAATAATATTTAATTAAAGTTAAATAATTTTAACAATATTTATTTAATTTAACTAATATTTTTGTTGCTACCAGTGCCCATTGGGCATGGGTAGTCATTTGGCTCCTATCAATATCCATTGGGGATGGGTAGTGTTTCGAATCCCCCAAAAAAAAAACGGAGGACAGTTTTGTCCATTCATCAGTGGAAGAGATGGTACCGCTTCCCAATGGACAGCGGAAGCTTGGTACCGGTTCCCATTGGGCAGTGGAAGCTCAATTTCACTACGAATTTCGAACGGACAATCGTATATGAGTGAGAATAACAAAAAAAATGGGTGAGAATACGAACCCCGCTTTTCATTTGCATTAGAATCCCAGTTATAGGTCCACATTGTCCACTAACTTTGAAAAAAATATTAATCACACAATGCCATTGTCTTAAACTACATGACAAAAGCAAAAGCGAAATTTATTAGGGGCTTGATCAAGTGAGAATGGGGTTTATGGTGTAAAATGATAATGAACCTCCACTCTTGGATGGACTTTCATCCAAGGGTAGAGATAAAACCTTCATTTAAGTGGGTTAACTCCGGCGTTGACCGCCGGCCTCCGGCGTTGACCGCCGGCCTCCGGCGTTGACCGCCGGCCTCCAGCGTTGACCGCCGGCCTCCAGCGTTGACCGCCGGCCTCCGGCGTTGACCGCCGGTCTCCGATGCGTTGATCGGATTTTTTTTAATATTTTTTTCGGACCCAAAATTTATTTTTTTGGGGGGAATTTTCATTTTCTGGGCCAAAATTTTCTATGCACATTCATCGCAAAAGTTATGCACATTCCAACATGATTTCATGCACTTTTGACCGACGTAAAACCGACCAACTTTTTTTTTTTACGGAGCTAACTTTTTTTTTTTCTTTGGGCGATTTTTTTGTATCCGGCCCAAAATTTTCTATGCACATTTAGTGCATAAGTTATGCACATTCACGCAAGATTTCATGCACTTCTAACCGTTCAAGTTTTTTTCTCCTAAAATGTTTATTTTCATTGTCCAGATTTTTCCCGCACATCAAGTGCAAACATTATGCACATTCAAGTCATTTTGCACACACATTCAAGCCATTACGTGTGAAGTGTATACGTCTATGCATATATGTGCATGGATAATGGCTTGTATGTGCACATGATTTGTACTAGCATATACAATGCAAACATTATGCACATTCAAGCCAATTTGCATGCACATCCAGTGCAATACATGTGAAGTGCATACATCTATGCGTGTATGTACATGAATAATGGCTTGTTTGTGCACCTAATTTGCAATATTAGTGCATATATCGGATTTGTGTTGAAAATGTGCATGAGTTTTAGACCGTGTGTGGATGAATATTGAAGTGCTTGAGTTTTTGCATGTATGTGCACATAGAATAGTATACTTGTGCATTTATTTTTGTACTAGATGTGAAATTCATTTAGTTTTTAACATGCATTGCTCTTTTTTTCAAAAGTGTATGAAATTCCGAAAAAATGTGCATAACTTTAGCAAGGAATGTGCATAGAAAGTTTTGGCTTTGAAAATGAAAATTCCGTCCCAAAAAAACAAAATTCAGACCAGAAAAAAAAATATTGGCCGGTCAACGCCGGCATTGACCGGTAAGGAAAGTTTGACCAAGGGGTCATGTGCATGGCACATGTCTCTTTAATGAAAGTTTGATCCAAGCCCTTGAATTTGTCTCCATTCAAGGACTATAAGATCATTCTCATTTTATACCATAATGATCATTCTCACATGATCAAATTCCAATTTATTATGGGAAGAAGGGAGTATTACATATACATATAAGTTATGCAACTTTCATATATCAACTCAAAATGTATTTTCTCGGTATCCCTTTTTTGAATTTACATACAAAACAAGTCATACAACTGTTTCTCATATATCAACTCAAAATCGATTTGGTTTGTGGTCCATTTTTTATAATAAAATTCATGCATATGTGTAAACAAAGAAAATAATGTTTGGAAGAAGAAGATGATGTTTTCTGTATTATGCAAAGGGGTATATATTCAGCTTACAAAGGGAAGATTACGGGAGTAATCTTAGGCCTAATTCTAGGAGAGAATAATGTACTTGACTAAAATAAGAGATTACAAAAAGATATGATTTACATCAAATATCTTTCTCTATTAACATCCCCCCGCAAGCTCATGGGCGAGAACAAACATGCAGCTTGTCACTCAATGTCTGAAATCGATGAGTACCGACGGCCTTGGTGAAAATGTCGGCTATCTGATCAAGAGAACGAACATGACGAACGACAAGACTGCCATCAACAACCTGCTCACGAACAAAGTGATAATCAATCTTGATGTGCTTGGAGCGCTGATGAAATACCGGATTAGCAGACAGAAAGGTAGCGCTGAGATTATCACAGAACAGAATGGGCGGCAGAGCAACGGTAACAACCATTTCCTGGAGAAGCTGTTGGAGCCAGATGAGTTCGGTTGCAGCAAAGGCAATTGCCCGGTACTCTGCCTCAGTGCTTGAACAAGCCACAACTTTCTGCTTCTTAGAGGACCAGCTGATGAGGTTACCGCCAAAATAAATGGCAAAGCCGTGCTGAGAGCGACAATCTGTCGGGTCAGACGCCCAACCAGCATCAGGGAATGCAACTAGGCGAGAGTCTGTAGCCTTTTGAAGCAGTAGACCACGAGATAAAGTCCCCTTGAGATAGCGCAATATCCGTTTGACAGCCATCCAATGAGTCTCAGTTGGATTGTGCATAAACTGACAAACTCTGTTGACGGCATAGGAAATCTCTGGTTGAGTAATAGTCACATACTGCAGAGCACCCACAACACTGCGATACATACCCGGATCAGGCAACGGGTCGCCAGACTGAATCAGCTGAGATCCAGGCTCAGCAGGGGACGAAATGGACTTGGCTCCGGACATCTGATTGCGTTCAAGAATGTCATAAATGTATTTCTTCTGAGTCAAATGAAGCGCAAACGAGGACCTGTAGACCTCAATACCGAGGAAATAATGAAGATCACCCAGATCCTTGAGAGAGAAAGCAGAATTAAGAAGCTTCACAAAATCATCAATGAACGAAGAATGAGAGCCAGTGATAATCAGATCATCAAAATATACCAGAACATAAACTCTGTGAGAGCCCTGCTTCTTGATGAAGAGTGAATGATCATAAATACAAGCCTCGAATCCCTGATGAAGAAGAGATGATCGGAGCTTATGAAACCAGGCTCGAGGAGCTTGCTTCAACCCATAAGGCCTTACGAAGCAGGCAAACATGATCAGGAAGGGCTGAAGCAACAAAGCCAGGGGGTTGATCCATGTACACAGTCTCTGCAAGATCGCCATTCAGGAAAGCATTATTAACATCAACCTGTCTAAGAGACCAACCATTAGTGATAGCCAAGCTCAAAACAAGACGAATAGTGGTAGGTTTCACAACAGGACTGAATGTATCAAAATAGTCAACACCAACTTCCTGATTAAAGCCCTTGGCTACCAAACGAGCCTTGTAACGCTCAATTGAGCCATCAGATTTCCGCTTGATCCTGTAAACCCACTTACAACCAACAATGTTAGTACCCGATGGACGAGGAACTAAATCCCAAGTACCATTTTTCATTAGAGCATCATATTCTAATTGCATAGCTGATGCGTTCCTGCTTGTGATGCTGGATCTCTGATCTTGGTGGGAAGTCGCATGCGTCGTGTTTGAGGATGATAAGGTGGAACGCGGTGTTTAGAAGACGGATCGAGAGGGAGATTGAATTCGTAGTGTCGACAGCAGAGGAGATCGACTCGAAAGAAATCGAGTGCTTGGTCGTAGCGTCGGCAGCGGGATTGGATAATCTCGATGAAGATCGAGTGGAGGCCGTAGCGTCGGCAGCGGAGGAATGGAGATGAGAATGAAGATTTAGGGTTTGACGCTCGATCAAAGGGGAGGAGACAATTAGCTCTCAATACTCAGGATTTGATTAAAAATGAACGTAATCTAGTAAAGAAGGTCGAGATGACCTTTTATAGTACATAGCGTGACTCGGATGGATCGAGTCTCGCTTAATGGGCCAGCCCACGCGACACGCGTGGAACACACGCCCCAAAATAAAAACCAAAATACTTAATGTCTCAGGAGATTGCATTCAATTTCAAAAGAACGTGTTCACTGAATGGTTGAGAGAAGAATGATAGAGAACGCATTCTCTGGGCTTGGCTGAAGGCGCTTTAGGGAGAACGCGGTCTCTTGTGTGCCTTGGCTGGCGACGACGCGGACAATCATGGATTGTGTCGCGTTGACGATGGCTTTGGCGCGTGATCTTGTTATTGGCCCTTCTGAGCGAATGCTCATAGCCTCCTCTTCCTCAGTGGCAGTCATGGTGGGCAGGGGCGTATCACCCTCCCCCACTTGGTTGTGAAGCGTCCCCGCTTCACCATCATCGAACTCTGGCTCCACATAAGGCTCCAAGTCGGCGACGTTGAATGTTGCGTGGACACCGTAGTCGGGTGGCAGCGCGATCTCGTATGCGTTGTCCCCAATTGCCTTCACAACACGGAAAGGCCCATCACCACATGGGGCCAGCTTGGATTTGCGTTTAGCTGGAAAACGGCCTTTGCGAAGGTTCACCCATACCAAGTCCCCTGGGGAAAATATAACGCGGCGGCGCCCACGGCTGTGCTGTGTGGCATATTGATCAGCGCGGCGTTCCAGCTGCTCCCGCGTTCGCTGATGTAGATCCTGGATCATCGCGGCGCGGTTGGCCGCGCTAGGGTGCTCATTATCCTTCAAAGGACGCGGCATCATGTCCATCGGAGTCAGAGGGTTTCTACCATAGACCACCTCGAACGGAGTGAGCTTCATCGCGGAGTGCCTGGACATGTTATAAGAAAACTCAACAATTGCAAGTAAGTCCTCCCAACGCTTTGGGTTGGTTTTGAGCATGGTCCTAAGGAGGGCTCCTAGGGTTCTATTGGTGACCTCAGTTTGGCCATCTGTTTGGGGATGGTAACTAGTGGAAAACAAGAGTTTGGTACCCAATTTTCCCCAAAGGGTTCTCCAGAAAAGGCCTACAAATTTGGTATCGCGATCACTCATGACATTCCTTGGTATCCCATGTAAACGGACCACGTTGTCAAAGAACAACGCATCGATCTCACTAGCAGAGTGTGTGGTCTTACACGCGATAAAATGGGCCATTTTGGAAAACTTGTCCACAACTACAAAGATTGAATCCTTACCCTTTCGAGAGAGAGGCAAACCTGTAATGAAGTCCATAGACAAATCTTACCAAGGGCCTAAGGGGATGGGTAGAGGCGTGTATAGACCATAGGGATGAGAGGTAGATTTAGCGCGTTGACACGTGACACAACTGGTGCAATATCGCATCACCTGGGTGGTCATGCGCGGCCAAAAGAAATGCTCGTGAAGAGCAGCTAACGTCTTGGTGACTCTAAAATGACCGCGTCTTTCATGGGCTTCCTGAATGAGGAGTTTTCTAATAGGCGAGCTAGGAATGCACAAACGCCCTGCTTTGTACAGGTACCCATCATGAAAGAAATATGTCTCAAACTCGCGGTTCCTAAGACAGTGTTCTACAATTGGCTTAAAGAAGGGATCAATCAGATATAAATCCTTAATCAACGCGAAGCCAATAAGTTTAGACTGAATATGAGTAAGGAGAACATACCTGCGAGAAAGGGCGTCGGCGACCACATTCTCCTTACCTTTTTTATGCACGACGACGTAAGGAAACGTCTCCATAAATTCCACCCAACGAGCATGGCGGCGGTTTAGATGTGCTTGACTATTTAGATAGCTGATGACCGTGTGGTCCAAGTGGATCACGAACTCGCGTGGCCATAGGTAGTGTTGGCATGTCTTGAGGACGCGAACAAGCGCGTAAAGCTCCTTGTCGTAAGTGGGGTAATTCAAAGTTACCCCAGTTAGCTTCTCGCTGAAGAACGCGATGGGCTTCTTCTCTTGGTGGAGGACTCCACCAATCCCTATATTGGACGTGTCACATTCTACTTCAAAGTGTTTTGTGAAGTCTGGGAGTTGAAGTAGCGGCGCGTTGCACACGGCATCTTTCAATGCGTTGAATGCGTGATTGTGGCTGTCCTTCCAATGCACCGCGGCGTTTTTCTTTGTGAGCTCATGGAGGGGCGCGGTGATGGAGCTGAAGTTGCGAACAAATCTCCTGTAGAAGCTTGCTGAGCCAAGGAAGCTTCTCACCATTGTCGGTGTAGTGGGTGTTGGCCAATCCCGGATGGCCTTCACTTTGTCTTCATCGACATGGAGTCCATCCTTGGAAACCACGTAGCCCAAAAAGTTTGTAGTGTCGGATGCAAAACGACACTTGCCAAGATTGGCATACAATTGTTTGCGTCTCAAGCACTCTAACACAAGCCTAAGGTGCTTTACATGATTTTCAAGACTACGCGAATACACAAGAATATCATCAAAGTAAACTACCACAAATTTCCCTAGAAATTCCCGCAACACATGGTTCATGAGTCGCATGAAGGTTCTCGGAGCGTTGGTGAGACCAAATGGCATGACTAGCCATTCATACAGCCCGTATTTGGTCTTGAACGCGGTCTTCCATTCATCACCCTCTTTCATGCGAATCTGGTGATATCCGCTCCTCAAGTCAATTTTGGTGAAGTGTGTCGCGCCATGCAACTCATCGAGCATGTCATCGAGTCTCGGTATTGGATGTCTATACTTGACTGTGATCTGATTGATGGCGCGGCAGTCGACACACATGCGCCATGAGCCATCTTTCTTTGGGACCAGGATCACTGGGACCGCACAAGGGCTTAGAGATTCCCTTACGTAGCCGCGATCCAGAAGTTCTTGGACATGGCGCTATAGCTCCTTGGTTTCATCTGGGCCAGCGCGATAGGCAGCGCGATTGGGAAGGGAGGCACCAGGTACCAAGTCAATTTGGTGCTCAATGCCTCGCACAGGTGGAAGGCCCTAGGGAAGCTCCTCTGGGAATAAGTCTGTGAACTCATCGAACAGCTCAGAGATTGCGTTTGGCAAAGCTTCTTGGATAGGGCTCTCTGGGTTGCAATGCGTGGGCACTAAGAGGAAACATGGGGCCTTGCCATTCAAGGGGGCAGTGAGGTCGCTTGGTCGCACCAGCAGCAGTCTGTGCTCACAAGTGCCTTTCAACTTGGTGGACTTGGGCGTGTTCTTCGACCCTTCAGGGGGACGCTTGACGTGGCCTAAGGTCGTTATGCCAAATCAAAGTAAACCTCAACTTCCAAACTAGTATAGTAAGCAAGCAAGGGTCGAAATCCCAAGAGAATCACAAGCGTCTATATTCCTGTCACAAATTGAATACCAATCGAACAATAGTAACAAAAGGTTTTTTTTGAGGTTTTAATCAAGTAGAAAATAAAACAGAATAAATAGTATGCAATCAAATGTGAGAAAACACTTAGTCAGGCAATTTCCACTTAAGTTTTGGTTGGTTGATCCTAGATTACTTCCAATTCCTTCCTATGATTATTCCTGTCCCGATCTTGTGTAGATTAATAAGGAAACCATCCCTAAGAACCCTTACCAATGAATAACCCTAGCATCACTAGTGATTCAACCCAAATGCAGCAATGAACATAAGAATTAACCAGGATACACATAACGCCTCAACCAGAAGCATTCAACATGTAATCAAATCTCTACATAGATAAAATCCACCAAAGCAAATAAAACCTATGCTTGCCACTCCTGATCAGGTGGTTAGCCCAACAGTTTCCTAGTCATAGCAATATGAGTAACAATCAATAAACCTAGATGGCCTGTCTAGACAAATCAATAATTATTCAATGATATTCTGCTTAAGAGAAGAGATATAGATCAATAGGAATTGAGAAAGGGAACATAACCTCACAACCAATAATCAAAACTTAAGCTTCCATTGCCAGACTAAGCAAAAGTGCTTAGCCTTCCACAGTCTTGAGAAAAACAACGATGATGTAAAAACTAAAACCTGATATGAGAGTCTCCCCTCTGAAAACCTAAAACTAAGAGAGTATATATATATATAGGTGGGCTTAATAAATGACCTAGCCCAACTGAAAATAGAAAACGAAAATAATTAAAATGAAATAAAGAAATCAGGAAAGATAGATTCGGGAAATCCCGAAATAAGTCTACCGTGATGACCCGCGATCGCGGGTAATGGACCGCGATCGCAGTTGCTTGTAGCTCCGCGCTCTTCGCATTCTTCCGCGCCTGCAGAAATATCTCGAATGCCCCGAAGTCTCGCGATCGCGGCACCCTTGCCCGCGGTCGCGGTTATTGCCCGACCTTCTGCGTCTACAATCTTCACTTCTACTCTTATATATGCCTTCTCTTGGCTGCTCCTTACTCAATGTCTCTAACAATCTTCAAGTAGGCTCAAAACATTTCCAAAACACCAAAACTTCGCCTCCTAACTCCATGCACATGAATGTGTCTAAATCTACCCGAATGGCACCAATAACCCTCTAACAACTCTTAGTTAAGCTCTACAAAGTAGTGCTTATCAGTTTGATCAAGGGACGCGTTGTCGGTAGACGCGACCTCGCGTCCAGTGGAAGAACGCATACTACTTGGACTCTGGTTCTTGGAGGCTTCCAGTGCCTTCTGTCGATCATGCTCAACCTGGTCCTGTAAAATCTCATGAGGAGACATAGGTAAGAGCGTGATGCATTTCCCATGGTAAGTAAACACATAAGTGTTTAAATACCCATCGTGAACGCGTCTGTCAAATTGCCATGGGCGCCCCAACAAAAGATGTGTGGCATCCATAGTAATGACATCACAAAGGACATAATCTGTATATTGACCAATGAAAAAGGAAATTTGACATTGACGAGTTACAATGTTACCAGAACTCGAAGAAATCCATTGGAGCCCATAAGGTTGTGGGTGAGGAGTGGTCTGGAGGTTGAAATGAGTGACCACCTTTTCATTGATTATGTTGCAACAACTTCCTCCATCAATGATGACGCTCAAGGACGCGGTTTTGACCAAGCAATGCGTGTGAAATAGGTTATCGCGTTGGTCGCCAAGAGTTGCTTCTTTGACAGTGAGGAGACGTCGCATTACAAGGCTCAGAGGTGTGCCTTCATGTAGCACGGTGGCTTCACAGGTGTAAGCCTCCTCGTTATCTTCGAAGCCTTCTTCGATGGTCTCAAGGGTGGTATCCTCGTCCTCATAAGACTCATATCCGGCGGAGATGCTGGAGAAGAGGACCTTCTTGTTGTTTGGGCAATTGTTCTGGTAGTGCCCTCTTCCTCCACACTTGAAACATTCCACGTCACGCGCGCGTTCTGGGTTTGGTGATGTACCCTTTGATGGCGGCGCGCGAGGAGCTTGGTTGGGCGGCGTCGCGATCTTCCCTTGTCTTGTTTGATTTGGCGCAGTGGTTCCTGGGGGAGGACCGCACACATTAGTGGAAGGAAGTTGACTAGAGTTAGAGTCATACCTTCGTTGGCAATAGGGTTGGTAGGGTCCTTGACGTTTTCTCACGATTTGATGGTGGAGTTGCATCGCGGTGTGCGTGAGCGTGTTCAGGTCTTTGATTGGAAGGATCTCCAATTGGTCTCGGATGTTGGTGTTGAGACCACTCAAAAATTTCGTCCTCATCGTGGAAGGGGCCACGCTAATGGACGCCTTGTAGTACATATCCTCAAGTTGCGAGAAGAACTCAAGGGGTGTCTTCGAACCTTGTTTCGCCATGGCAATGTCCAGGCGCATTTGATTCTTGTAATCTTGGGGCACGTACTTGAGTGTCATCACAAACTTGAGCTGGTGCCATTCAGTGAGAGGCACCAAGTTTCTCCTTATTCGATCATCCACAAATCGGTGCCACTAAACCCTCGCGGCGCCACGGAAGTGTACTGTGGCGGCGGCCACGTGGTCCTCTTCAGGAACTTGGCAATAGATCAAGGTATACTCCGTAGCCTGCAACCATTCAAGAAAAACTGCAGGGTTGTATTCACCAAAAAAGAATTCAACTTTTACCTTAATTTTGTGGCGATTGAGCCTGGGAGCATTGGCTTGAGGCCTTCGTTGTAAACACGGCGCTGGGATGTCCAAGGGGGCATATGCTTGGCCGTGGGCCTGTGGAAACTGGGCATTTCCTAGCTGTTGCCTACGCGCACCAACGTTGTCGCGATCATTGCCAAACGGAGCCTGTTGCTCCATCCCCTGGGCGCGTCTGCGGCGCTGGTGTCCTTGGTGTGGCGCGTCGTGGCGAACATCGTAAGGCATGTCATGCCTCCTCTCCATTTCTTTGCGCCTGTCGAAGGACGCGTTGGCCATGTTTGCGCCTTGGGTGGGCCTAGGTGGGGGATCCAATCGGCGGGGCGGTCTTATAACTCCATAGGGTCGCCGAGTGAGGGATGGAAATTGCCTGGATTGATCATCCTTGAGTCCTCTATTTCTTCGTCATCAAACTCCTCGAACTCGTCTTGGTGGAGAGGAGTGTGGGAGAAGTAACCATCCGAGCCATAGCGAGGTGTCCTCGTACTTTGGTGGCCCAGGTGGTCCTCCACGTTGAATGAGACTGGTGTGGGGGCATGGCGACGCTGCCGCGTCACAGCATCTGGGGCGCGATTGGATCGTCTCTGCAGACCTGTGTCATGTTCTTCTCGTCTAGCTCTGCCGGCCAACGGGGTAGAGGCGATCTCGCGTTGTCGTCTGTTACCTCTGGCTTTGTACCTGTCATTAAGTCATAAGGTTCAGAGTACTCACCATGGGAAACCTCATCGCGGTCGGAGTCGGTTTCATCGCCGACTGGTGTTGCCTGTGGTGCATAGCGGTCACGATGTGACACATAGCCTTGGCGGCTTTCTATCACCGATTGAATTCTTTGAAGCCGCGGTTGTAAGTTGGAGGTGGAGGGCATCACTCCTTTGCCCTTGTCAACGCGTTGTTTACTTGGCCCGGCTTCAGTTTGACGCGGTGCGCCCAGAGTGTCCATTGGGACCCTCAAGGTTGGTGTGGGTTGTGCCAGCGCAACGCGTTCCTTGGCCTAGAATTCGGAAACTTGGCGCCTAAGTTCATGGATCTCGCGTTGTTCCTCCGAGAGCTCCAGAATGGGATCTTGTGGAGGATTGGCGAGTGGGACCACTTCATGTTGCGCGATCTGTTGCTGTGGTGGATGGTTATTACCATCGCCATGGACATTCCCACCTGTGGGTGCCATGAGGCTACCTATAACAATATGTCCATCCATCGCGAGTAAAAACGCACAAAAGACAATATAAAACCAAAGAACAAGTAAGCACTCAACAAGTAGCAAGTGTTCACGTAGGATGGCGCGTTCTTTCGGCCGTGAGGGCGGCTAAAGGCAAGCAAAGCAAGTGTGATATGCAAGCACAAAAGCAAACGAAACCAAACGAAAGAAGTCTTAACCTCTTGCGTAAATAACGCGCACAAACAAGACACACTTCCAAGTGTGACACTAGACGGTGGGGAGGTGAAGAAGATGAGTCTAGCCGTTGAGGGGAGAAGGTTGCCTTATTTTGGCTTTACTTCTCTTTGTTTTTGAATGTCGCGTTTTTTTTTTTTTTGAAATGCGACTTGTTTTTTTTTTGAAATTCAAATTTGAGATCTCAGTTTTGATTGAAGATCGAATAAGAATTAATTGAATTAAAAAAAAAAATGGCTAAGTAACTTAGGAAAGAAATCACGTAATTGTCGTGATAGGAGAGAGAAAAGATTCGTTGCAGATTTATAACGGTCAACACATGTAAATATGGCAAGATATGCAAGCGAGATTCACACGATTTAATTAAGGAAATCTTTGAATTAATTACGCAGATTTCATGCAAACAAATCACACAATTTTCACAAGGTGATCAAGCAATTGTCGGCCAAGAGATTCTCTTGTAGAAACCGATGGGACAAGCATGTGTATGAGAGAGAAAAAAAAATAGTGATTATGGCGAAAGCAAGGATGATGGGGAAGAAAAAAAATTTATGAACAAATGACACTTGATAAGTGACTTACAAGATCAAAGGCTCTGATGCCAGTTGATGCGTTCCTGCTTGTGATGCTGGATCTCTGATCTTGGTGGGAAGTCGCACGCATCGTGTTTGAGGATGATAAGGTGGAACGCGGTGTTTAGAAGACGGATCGAGAGGGAGATTGGAGTCATAGTGTCGGCAGCGGAGGAGATCAACTCGAAAGAGATCGAGTGCTTGGCCGTAGCATCGGCAACGGGGTTGGATAATCTCGATGAAGATTGAGTGGAGGCCGTAGCGTCGGTAGCGGAGGAATGGAGATGAGAAGGAAGATTTAGGGTTTGACGCTCGATCAAAGGGGAGGAGGCAATTACTCGGCTTTGATTAAAAATGAACGTAACCTAGTAAAGAAGGTCGAGATGACCTTTTTTAGTACATAGCGTGACTCGGATGGGCCGAGTCTCGCTTAATGGGCCAGCCCACGCGACACGCGTGGAACACACGCCCCAAAATAAAAACCAAAATACTTAATGTCTCAGGAGATTGCATTCAATTTCAAAAGAACGCGTTCACTGAATGGTTGAGAAAAGAATGACAGAGAACGCGTTCTCTGGGCTTGGCTGAAGGCGCTTTAGGGAGAACGCGGTCTCTTGTGTGCCTTGGCTGGCGACGACGCGGACAACCATGGATTGTGTCGCGTTGACGATGACTTTGGCGCGTGATCTTGTTATTGGCCCTTCTGAGCGAATGCTCATAACCTCCTCTTCCTCAGTGGCAGTCATGGTGGGCAGGGGCGTATCAATAGCATGCTGCCAGTTTGGATCTTTGGATGCTTGATGGAAAATTTTGGGCTCAAGTGTAACAGTGAGGGCTGTAGGGAGGGGATATCTGGTGGCGGTGAGAGCTTTAGGCTTGAGAGTGTGAGTGGAGGCGCGAGTAGTCATGGTATGGGTGGAGGTATCGGGTTTCCGAAACCAGGTTGGTGCACCCGGATAGGTGTCAGGCGGCGGAGACGAACTAGGAGAGACGGGCGAAGAGGAAACCGCTGAGTTTGACAATGTACCGGACGCGAACGTAGACGAGAGTCCAGGTGGCACAGACTCTGACTCAGAGGACGACACATGAGGGTCTGGTAATGACTCAGACGAGGACTCGGGTGTGGCTGACGTGGACTCGGACTCATCGGAAATAGTGGGTGGCGACAAAGGACTCGGTGATGAGGAGGCTTGCTGTAAAATAGAGAGAGGAATAGACTTAGGAGGACTGCCCGGTGACGGAGGAGATGACAACGCCGAGGAGTGTGCAGGGTACGGGAAGGACGACTCGTCAAAGACGACAAACCGACACACATAGACCCGAGAGGTAGACACATGAAAGCATATATAACCCTTGTGTTTGGAACTGTACCCCGGGAAAATGCAAGGAAGAGACCGAAACTCCATCTTGGTGGAAGTGTAGGGTCGTAGGAAAGGGTAACAAAGACACCCAAATGATTTGAGAAACCTATAGTCTGGAATGTTGTCATACAAGCACTCATAGGGGGACCGAAATTGCAGCAGCGGGGTGAGGGCGCGATTGCTAAGGTAGACTGCGGTATGAAAGGCTTGTTCCCAAAATTTTGTAGGTAAGGAGGAATGAGCAAGTAAGGCCAGCCCCTTTTCAACAATCACCATGTTACGACGCTCAAAAGACCCATTTTGTTCAGGTGTATAAGGACAAGAAACCCGATGATTTATCCCTTTTGATGCAAGTAAAGTAGAAACATTTCGGTATTCACCGCCCCAATCGGTTTGGAAAGATTTGATAGTAGTAGAGAATTGTGTTTGCACCATCTGAAGGAATAATTGAAATATAGAATACACCTAAGATTTATTGGATAAGAAATAAACCCAAAACAACTTGGTACAATCATCCACAAAGCTGACATAATAGCGGTTCCCATTGAGAGACAACTCAGACGAAGGACCCCAGACATCAGAATGAATTAAATCAAAAGGCTTAGACGAGAAACGTTGACGACTTGATAAAGGTAAACGATGACTTTTACCAAGCTGACATGAGCCACAAACAGAGGCTAGTTTATTACAAGACACAAGCAAATGCTGACTCGAAACTAAACGACGCAAGACAGTCTCATGGAGATGGGCAAGACGGTGATGCCAACATTGTAGAGAAGCACGAACACCAAGGTAAGCAATGAGACGACTCGACGGAGACAAGGAGGATGGCTCATGTAGGCGGGGAAGTCGGTACAGGCCATTCTCAACGGTTCCTTTGAGGAGTATCTGTCCCTGCAAGGTCTTGACATAGCAACAATCGGGGTGAAACTCAAGGTAAACATTGTTGTCACGGGAAAGTTTAGAGACACTAAGCATGTTTTTGGCAATTTTAGGCACAAGTAAAATATTGTTAAGGCAAAGAGGTTTAGCAGCAGAATGCACATTAAGAATAGAATGACCTAAATGAGTAATGGGTAGAGATTTACCGTCCCCGACAACGAGGTTACCTTCATAGTTGGAATGTAAGTTGAGATTAGCAAGGTCAGCAGTCACATGATGACTCGCCCCGGAATCAACGACCCATGGATCGTGCACATCAGAAGGACTGTCAGAGGAGGCGGTGAAGGCTGTTTTTCCTGGTTGCTGAAACTGTGCAACAGCCCTTTTGTTGGTGATAGGAAACTGAGTCAGATTGAGACGATTAAAGCAGTTCGTAGCCTCATGCCCCATGCGCTTACAAATCTGACACTGCAGACGAGGGCGATCATTTTCAGACGACGGAGCAGGAGACGCTCTACCCCCGGAATTCGAACCAGATGCAACAGAGGGATGCCTTGCAGATGAGCGACCAGATGAACAACCACCTGTTGCTGCAACGTTGGCTGATGAAGGATGCAGAAGTTGAGCATCGTCCTTGATTCGCTGCTCCTCTTGAAGAAGTAAACCAAGGAGCTCTCCGGACGAAATAGGTTCAATCTGCATAACCAGAGCAGATCGAAACGTACTATACTGAGTGCCAAGACCATAGAGAACATATGCAACAAGGTCTTCATCAAAGACGGGAGACATACATTCAAACAACGAGTCGGCAAGCGAACGCTTCTTCTCGAAATAATCAAGGACCGACAGAGAGCCCTTGGACAGAGTCTGAAGCTGATGGCGAAGATGCATCTGTTGGGCGCGAGTTTGGGAGTAGAAAGTGCGAGCAAGAATCCCCCAAGCCTCAGCAGTTGTCGTGGCACGAGCCACCATCCCGAGAAGTGGAGTTGTTAATGTAGAACAAACCCACAATAACACGAGACGGTCTTTGCGAACCCATGAAACATATGCTGGATTTGCTTCTGTACGTTCAGGAGTGCCATTAGACACATCATCAGTCGTGGTGGGGGGAGTAGCCGAAATCACCACAGTCGCCGGTGGAGGACTCACATCTGTCAGGAATGACGACAAGTTGAAGGCCTCTAGCGCAGATTGAACAGTGTTGCGCCATAGGGCATAGTTCGAGCGATCAAGACGAATCGCCAAAATGGGAAAATGATGGTTCGGAACACCAGACTCAGCGGAAGCAGAAGCAAGAAGGTGTGTGGATGTGTTTGAAGAATCTTGAGACATGATTAAGACCGTAGGTTAGGCTGATACCATGTACACAAAGAAAATAATGTTTGGAAGAAGAAGATGATGTTTTCTGTATTATGCAAAGGGGTATATATTCAGCTTACAAAGGGAAGATTACGGGAGTAATCTTAGGCCTAATTCTAGGAGAGAATAATGCACTTGACTAAAATAAGAGATTACAAAAAAGATATGATTTACATCAAATATCTTTCTCTATTAACAATATGTGAAGGGAAGCGATCACAAGTGATAAAAAAAATTCAAAAAAATAAATCTCTATTATAAATTTTATTGAGATGAAAATATAAAACTAAAATATACATTCCACGCATTAGGTTAAATCAAGCTCACATTTAGACACGTCAAAAGCTAACCCGACCCAACGAAACCTGTTTTTTTAAGCTTTTGAATCCAGCTTTTCTGACCCAGAGAAATTTTAGGCTAAGATCCGACCCGTGAATCAAAAAATACATTCATTTTTCTGGGCTCGGCCTGTGTTTTGACCCAAAAAAAAAACATTCATTTTGGTTGATTTTTTGGCTATTTTATTCACATTTTCCTAGTGTGGTGAAAAGTCAGATCGGACGGACAAATCAACCGTGAATCAGTCAGTCACCCAATTTGAAAGACACCAAAAAAAATATGGTCAAGAACGAATCGAAATTAGCTGGAACCGGTTGAGGCGAACTAGTTTTAAACTTTCTTTAAAAAAAAATAATTCTTGTGTACTATATTAAGAAAAATGACCAAATCGGTTTTTGAAACCTGTTGGACTGGACTGGTTGTTCATCGGACGGTTAGGGCCACATGTTCACTAGTCATGTCCGTTTACATTATTTTATTGGTTGAAGTGTTATTGTATTTTGCAATGGTTGAAGTGTTATTGTATTTTGCAATATGATTGTCATGTAATACTAAAGGTTCAATAGTTATTACATGTTCAAACCTCTAGGAATATCTCTCCATCTCTACAACAATCTCTTGCGACTATTCTTAATATCCAAACAACTATTTCTATGAAAAACTATTTATGTATTCCCATAGTTTGGGGCCGAATGAAGAAATAAATTTTCAATTACTCTCTCAACAGTCTGAAAAAATAAATGTCTAAATGAAAAGCAAACACACTATCTCAAGCAAGTCGGGTGATTTCTATTCAGTCTAATCTGACCTCTAAAATGAATTATTTAATGCAAAGCTTTCTACTTTCTCAGTCTGTTTGTAATGACATTAACAAGATCAACAACGACTTCTTTTGGAATAAATCTCAACAAAACTTTCGGCCTCTTCTTAGTTAGGATAGTATATGCCGACCAAAGTCTGACGGTGGTCTTGGTCTTTATAAGGCTTCCTATATGAACAAAGCATTACAACTGAAGTTACTATGGAAATTATTGACAGATCAGGATTCTTTATGGCATCATATTATTTCAGAAAAATATCTTCGACTCAACAATCTTTTCTCATACAGGTCAAAGCCTAAGCAATCCTGGCAATTTTCACAGCTTTTTCACTTGCGCAATGAATTTCAAAGGGGTCTACATTGGGAACTTGGAAATGGTAAAACAATCAAGTTCTGGAGTGCCAACTAGCTCCCTAACGGTAATCTTCTTTCCTATTTCACACATTCTACTCCAACAAATATCACATTTTCATCTTTCATTACAAGCCCCGATCAATGGAATGTACACCTGCTTCAACAATTGTTGCCACGACCTATTATTGACAAAATTGTTACCATTCATATTCCATCCTCAACAATGGAAGATCGCCTTATTTGGAAATTGTCCTCAGACGGTAACTTCAATGTCAAATCCACACGATCCTTGTTCCATTCCCGTTTACCCAGTCTGCCCTGTACCTCCTTCTCCTGGATTTGGAAACTAAATGTACCTCCTAAAATCCAAAAATTTCCTTTGGAAAACACTGGCTGACGCGTTACCAACTACTAAACGTCTTAATCGTCATTTCTCTAGAGTTCCAGCTTCATGTAGTCTTTGCCAACACAACAATGAAGACTTGAATCACTTCTTTTTCACTTGCCCATTTACACAACACATGATAACTACATTGGAAAACAAATTGCAAACCACTTTCCACCTTCAATTTACTTCTGACTTTCTCTTTAATTTGGAATACTACAGACATTCTAATACTATAATTATTCCTCTAATTTTCCTATGATGGTCACTTTGGAATCACAGAAATAACCTTATCTTCAGACACGATGCCCAACACAACAAGCTATTTTACATCTCCAAGATTGGAATATTTCAACACGAACTGTTAACCAGGCTTCTATTAGACATATTCGTTCTCGTACAACGAACAGGATATGGAAGAAACCTCCAGCTGATTGGGTCAAGCTAAATTTCGACGGATCTAGGAAACAGGACGGTTCATCTCATCTAGGCTACCTTTTGCGTGACAACCACGATAACCTCCTCTCCTTCCACTATGAAACTATCTCATCTACATATGTACTCGAAGTAGAAGCTCTAGCTGCACTTTTGGGCATTCAATTCGTTGCTTATTGCCAGGTTCAACATTTAGTCATTGAGGGTGACAATCTTACAGTCATTAATTCCATCAGAGTCACTTGGAATGTTCCCTGGGAAATTCACATCATTATTAATGATATTACTGCTTTACTCTCTTCTTTTGTCTCTTTTCAGGTACATCACTGCTTTCGTGAGGCTAATCGCGCTGCCGATTTCCTTGCCACCCACCCCATTCAAGCTCCAGCTCTTCAAGCTTTTCAACGTCTCATTTCGCCGCCGTATTCTAGTTCCACTATGGGATATCTTCTTGATCGTAGATATGAGTTCATATCCTTGAACTCTACCTTTGATAGTTTTGGGTCCTAGTTTGTAAATATCATCCATTCGGATGATTTAGAAAGTTCAACAAGACGAAAAGAATTCAAATTGCAGGCAGGAGAGGCAAGGAAGTCTGCCGCTTGATTTGCTTCTCTGTAGCAATGTCTAATACTGACATCTTCAAAGTAGGCAAGAAAGTTAAGAACAACTAATAATCATGTCAATCTCCGAGGGAGTGTCCCATATGCCTTTTAGTGCGTTAAGAACAACTAAATTGCCGCCTTTAATAGTGATCTTCCTAATGCCCAGCCGATAAGCATGAAAAGGTATACATACTCCTAAACGAAGTTATAAAACAAAGCTGAGGCGGAAGCGTATTATGACAAGACAAATTTCCGCAAATGAAGGATTTTTTTTTAAAAAAAAAACTATTGGTATATACCTCGAATGAACCTCCACCGCGAAAAAACAAACAAACAACAAACGATAAATTACAGCATGTTTGGATTGGGGGATTAAGAGGGGATTTGAAGGGAAGGGAAAGTAAGGGAAATGTGTTTTCTTGTTTGGTTAAATTTTATAAGGGGGATTGGGATAATTTTAACAAAAAACAAGGGGGTAATCAGAAAGGAATTGAAAGAGAATTGAATCCCACCAAATTGGTGGAATTTGGGTGGAAATCACTATATAGAAACATTTTTAAAAAAAAATTAAAAAAAGAAAATTAACATCAACTAATTTTCATTATTCTCCCTCATAAAATTCTCTTCTATCCTAAGAAGGGAAAAATTTAAAATATTCTCCTTAACTTCTTATTCTCTCACAATGTATACTTTTTTCTTTGGAAAGCCTGCTCCGACTCCTTGCCAACCAAAGAAAGACTAAATCGGCCTTACAATAGGGTCCCAACACAATGTATACTTTGCAAGGAGACAAATGAAGATGCTAATCACTTATTCTTTAACTGCTCGTATACACAAAGATTATTAAGAGAAACTGGACAAGCTCTAAACGAAAATATATACACAATTTCTATTGGAAACTCTTTCTATGACAATTTATCTTATAATAGAGTAGCAAGCACAAACATAGAACTAGCAGTTTTTGTATGATGGCATATACACACAGATATAATAAATTCTTTAACTGCTCGTATACACAAAGATTATTAAGAGAAACTGGACAAGCTCTAAACGAAAATATATACACAATTTCTATTAGAAACTCTTTCTATGACAATTTATCTTATAATAGAGTAGCAAACACAAACATAGAACTAGCAGTTTTTGTATTGTGGCATATATGGAATTATAAAAATGCAATAATATTTAGAAATGCAACTCAAGATCTCCCAAATTGTACACCAATCATACATTCCTATCAAAGATATAAAAATATGGAATCTGAAACAAAAGAAATTACTAAGAAGACTAATACTAAGTACGTCTTTTGGTTCAAACCTTCTAGGGACCGGCTAAAACTAAACTTTGATGTCTCAAAAAACAAATACGGGGAATCGAAAATTGGTTATTGATGAGGCTAAAGTCGTTATGCCTATCAAAGATTTCCCTAAAAACCTAACCAAGTATAGCAGGCAAGTAAGGGTCGAACCCAAGGGAATCAAATGATCTATTTCTATGTAAGAAAGCAAGTTACCAACTAGGAACTAGGGGTTGTTGTTGTTTGGTTTTCTATAACTAATGGATTAAAGCAGAAAGTGGTTAAGATTGTTGTAAATATGATTGTGAGGGTGCTTCACCTAACAAATATCCACACTTCAGTATGATAGATTGATCATTGATTATCTCAAGTTCATTCAATCCTATGATTGTTCCTATTCCGATCTTGTGTATATTAACAGGTCAATCAGCCATGAAAATACTAACTATTAAACAATCAAGAAACTATCAAGATTCAATTTAACAACAGCAGTAAGCATAGGAATTAAGTAGGATACATGCAACACTTAACAACCAGTCAATATTCAACATGCAATCAATTCTCTTCACAATAAACATTCACAACCAGTTCCTGTAAGTTGTGGTTGCTACTCTAGATAAGGAATTTCAACCAGAAAGAACCAAATCCTAGCAATAGAAAATTACTAACATCAACTAGTTACGCATGCTAGCGAGATCAACAAGATTCAATAAAGATAAGTTCAAAGAGAATTAATACAATCCAAAGGAAATAGAACAAGAGTTATAATCTTACAACCAAATCAACTGAAGGCTTCAATCGTCAGGCGAAACAATAGAAACTTAGTTCTTCATAGTCTTCTAAAAAAACAAAACCCTAGAGAGAAAAATAATGAACGATGATAAAAGTGATAATCCAAGTCTGATGTTTCAACATAAAGATAAATAACCTAGCAAATCAAATCTTCCTAAGATAGAAAACTTAATCTCCTAAAATATAATAAACGAAATAAAATAAAAGAAATAAAATAACAAAGATCTCAGAAGAAATCCCGACTCGCTCCGCGCCTGGGCTTGGGCCCGCGACCGCGGGTATAAAACCATGATCGCGGTTTCTCCACTGTGCTCTGCGTCCTGCCTTCCATCGCGGCTCCGCCCGCGGCCTTCCTTCATGTGCCGCGATCGCGGCCAGAATCCCGCGCCCGTGATTTTGCTCTTTCGCGACTACTGCTTCTCGCCCAGTGATGAATCCGCGGGCGCGGTTGTGATTTCCGCGGCTGCGGATTTGCTCTTGTTCTGGACTTTCGCGTCTCTTCTGCATCCGAGGCTCCAGCTCCAAGTCTTCTGTAATTCTCTATATTTCTTCACTTCTTCTCTACAGCTCCAATGTCCTAAATTGTCTCTTAAACCCACACAAATGGTACCTAATAATACAATAACAGCTCCTAGCTACGCACTACAAAGTAGAACGTATCAAATTCCTCCATGCTTAGACCTTGCTCGTCCTCGAGTAAGCTAATAGAAACCTACTCTTCCAATGAAATACCCAAGGTCTCAGGAAGCATAACAAAACTATCTCCACTAAGAACTGTACCTACTCATGAATATCCAGGTCACCAACACAACAACATAACACACCAGCTTCAAGGAAAGCAGAGTACTTCCCCCAAGCTTAACCCGAACATCATAGAGTGAATGTGACCATCTAATCCTAGCTCTAGTCTATCTTCTTATAACTCCTATAGTGACCTACCCGAATCCTCCTTATGACTCCACCACTTATGTCGCCATGCCAGAATGAATGAAACCTAATAATCACTCCTCTTCTTTTCACTCATTTTGCATATGCGCTTTTTCGGGTTTTCACCTAGCCACTCATTTCATTTTTCAAAGATGAGCTCATCAGTCCTCACATCGCTCTTTAGCCTCTTTTTACCCCAGCCTAATGCTGGTCCGGGCCACCTGCTTATTGCCTAAGACGCCTTTTCGAGTTTTTGACTTAGCCCAGGATTTTCTTTTATTTATTATTTTTTAATATAATAAAAACAGTAGTACAGACGACCAACAAGTATAACTCCCTCCCCTATGCTTGAAGATTACATTGTCCTCAATGGAATGAAAGACAAAAAATGAAAATCTGAGGGGAAAGAAAAATACCCACTAGCGATGCCGAGGTGGTCTGCGTCTCGGATGTCGTGGCTGGCGTGGCGGTGGAAAATCATGGAAACAAGAGTCTCTGGTGCCATGGCGGGAGGCAATGTAATCAATCTCATCGGTTGTCGGTCCTCTATATGTCTCCCACTTGTGTGAAGAAGAGGCGTCTCACTGCTTGATGTGAAAGCATTGCACCAACGACTGATCTCGAAGCATCCGCATGTCCTCATCAAGCTCAGCTATCCATTCCCCATACTGTCAACCTGGGTCTGCAGGATCACTCAAAGTGCCTGCTGCACTGTGTTGTCCATCAGCAGCATATGCATAATCAGTGAAAGCAGTATCAATCGACATATCTGTAAAGTCCTCTTGCTGCTGCTCCTCCTCATCATCAGCTGCATCATGTCGTTCCATCATGAGGTACCAAATAGAAACCGCGGGCGCGGTTTTCACCCGCGCCCGTGGTTTTTGTTTTGAATTTTGTTTTGATTTTTTTTCCAGATGAGGAGACTTACAGTGATAAAACCGCAGTCGCGGTTTCGCATCTGTTGTGCTGCGGACTCCGTCTTCGAAACTCCTACCTGCATTTTAGTCTAAAAACGAAACAACAATAATAGAAACTTGAAAAGAAAAGACATGAAAATAATTACATACCTCGGCTTGCCTCCCGAGCAGCGCCTTGGTTAACGTCATGGCTCGACTCAGTGCTTTTCAGAGCAATTTAAGTTAGCACATCAACAGAACACAAAGAATCATTATTAGGAGGGTGTTTCTTAGCATCATCAATGTTATACTCTACCCTTACCCCTATCAAATTCCATAGTGAGTGAACCACTACTCACATCAATTCTTGTGTTAGCCGTTTTCAGAAACGGTCTACCTAACATCACATGGGCTGTATGCTTGTCATGTCCCATATCCATCACAAAGAAGTAAGCAGGAAAAATCAAATTATCAACCTTTACCAGAACATCCTTTACTACTCCTTCGGGATAAACATTGGACAAATCCGCCAATTGAATCACTGTCCCAGTTTCATGCAATGGTCCAAGCCCCAAATATTCATATAGAGAGTAAGCCAAAACATTAATAGATGCACCTAAATCTAACATGGCTTTATCAAACGTGGTGTCACCTATCGTACAATGAATGCTAAACATGCCAGGGTCGCTACACTTCTTAGGCATTCGCTTTTGAAGCATAGCGGACACATTTTCACTTACCTGAACCTTTTTCTTTACCTTCAACTTCTGGTTCCTCTTGATCGTACATAGTGCCTTAAGAAATTTAGCATAACGAGGAACACTTTTAATTAATTTTATCAAAGGGATGTTTACCTCACAGTTACTGAAGGTTTCGAAGATCTCCTGTCGTTCTCCGACCTTCTAGTGTCCTTCAGCGCCTCAGGGAATGTCGCAAGTGGCTTCTGAGAGACGAGGGGGTGAAAATTCAGACGCACATAGTCGTCCTGGACGTCAGCAGGAAAACCGCGGTCGCGGTTTGGGACCCGCGGTCGCGGATCGGCTTCTGGGAAATCTGGCGTTTCAGGGACCAATCCACGGTCGCGGATTTTGACGTTGTTCATCCTTCGAAATTTCGTCTTTCTGTAGTGTCTCCTCTGTAAGCAAACCATGGTCGTGGTTTTGGACCCGTGGTCGCGGTTCCTTGTCTACAGCCTCTATCACTTCATATGATTCGTCCCTTTCAGCTAAGGGACCTCTGTTATCCACGTGCTTCCCACTCCTTAGCATAATGGCACTCACATTCTCTCCCGGATTCAACTCCGTTTGTGACGGGAGTTTACGCGCATCCCTAGCCTCCAGTTTGCTCACTGCCAGAGAGATCTGCCCAACTTGATTTTCCAAGTTTTGAATACTAGACTTGGTCTCATGCTGAAATTGCACCAAATTGCTCTGCATTGTAGACACAGTCTGAGTCATGGTGGTCATGCTCTGGACAAGAGATTTAATCATGTCGTCAGCAGACATTAAGGAACTCGGACTCTGCCCCTGAGGTCTAGGATCATATGGTGATGGGAATTGTTGTTGTGGACCTCTAGGCTGCTGAAATTGCTGCTGCTGCTGCAGAAACTGTTGTGGCCTCGGATGGAACTCTTGGTTGTCATGGCCTTGTGGAGGGTTCTGTTGGTTCACGTATCTCAGATTGGGGTGATCTCTCCACCCTAGATTGTAAGTATTGGAGTACAGGTCATATCTTGGCCTCTGTGGACCAAAACCTCCTATAGCATTGGCTCTTGCTGTGTTGGACACACATCAGTAGGGTGCATCGTGTCATAGCAGATGCCACATGCCTTAACTTGTTGCTGGTTTCCTTTCACCATGAAACGCCTCATCATCTCCTTCAACTTATTCACGTCAGATTGCAGTGAAGATGATGGATGAGAATCTGTGGCCTTTACTGCTTGAAAGCTCTCTCTCTTGCTAAACTGCCTTGAGCCTTCATATAGCTAAGAAAATATCTCAAATGCTGCAGCTACAGTTTTGTTCAGAATGTTACCACCACAAGTTGCGTTCACCATTCTACGCTCATCATCAAGAAGTCCGCCATACAGATATAGAACGAGATCTTGGTCAGAATAACCATGGTATGGACATCTTGAAATCAACCTCTTGAATCTCTCAAAGTACTCATACAAAGTCTCAGTAGCGTGTTGTTCAATGTTGCTGATGTTTTTCTTCAGGCTATTGAGTTTTGTAGCAGGAAAATACTTCTCCAGAAAGGCTTTCTTCATCTTAGCCCATGTAGCAATGCTTCCTGGAGTCAGATAGTAGAACCAATCATTGGCCGAATCCTTCAGAGAGAAGGGAAAGGCCCTCAGCTTGATTTGGTCCTCAGTGACGCTCCTCGGTTTCATGCTGGTGCAGACAGCGTGGAACTTAGATAAGTGCTTGTTAGGATCTTCGCCATTCATCCCATGGAAGTGGGGTAGCAAGTGAATCAATCCAGACTTCAACTCAAAGTTGACACCATTCGCCAACTCAGGAAATTGCACAGCAAGTGGTTGCTTCTCTACATTCGGTGCAGTCAACTGCCTCAAAGTTTGTTCTTCGTCAACCATCTCGAGTTGCTCACGAACTTCTCTGCGGTTCCTGGAAAGTGTTCGCTCAATTTCTGTATCAATATCTAAGATTGGAGAATTAGTAGCACGGGTGTGGACCATAAGACAGGTCCACACGACAGTTGATAAACAAACAAACAAACAAACAAACAAACAAACAGAGAAACAAAAAATTGAATTCCCCGGCAATGACGCCAAATTTGATGAGGCTAAAGTCGTTATGCCTATCAAAGAATCCTTAAAAACCTAACCAAGTATAGCAGGCAAGTAAGGGTCGAACCCAAAGGATTCAAATGATCTATTTTTATGTAAGAAAGCAAGTTACCAACTAGGAACTAGAGGGGGTTGTTGTTTGGTTTTCTATAACTAATGGATTAAAGCAGAAAGTGGTTAAGATTGTTGTAAATATGATTGTGAGGGTGCTTCACCTAACAAATATCCACACTTCAGTATGATAGATTGATCATTGATTATCTCAAGTTCATTCAATCCTATGATTGTTCCTATTCCGATCTTGTGTATATTAACAGGTCAACCAGCCCTGAAAATACTGACTATTAAACAATCAAGAACCTATCAAGATTCAATTTAACAGCAGTAGTAAGCATAGGAATTAAGCAGGATACATACAACACTTAACAACCAGCCAGTATTCAACATGCAATCAATTCTCTTCACAATAAACATTCACAACCAATTCTTATAAATTGTGGTTGTTACTCTAGATAAGGAATTTCAACCAGAAATAACTAAATCCTAGCAATAGAAAATTACTAATATCAACTAGTTGCACATGCTAGCAAGATCAACAAGATTCAATAAAGATAAGTTCAAAGAGAATTAATACAATCCAAAGGAAATAGAACAAGATTTATAATCTTACAACCAAATCAACTAAAGGCTTCAATCGTCAGGTGAAACAATGAAAACTTAGTTCTTCATAGTCTTCTAAAAAAACAAAACCCTAGAGAGAAAAATAATGAACGATGATAAAAGTGATAATCCAAGTCTGATGTTTCAAAAGAAAGATAAATAACCTAGCAAATCAAATCTTCCTAAGATAGAAAACATAATCTCCTAAAATATAATAAAAGAAATAAAATAAAATAAATAAAATAAAATAACAAAGATCTCGGACGAAATCCCGACTCGCTCCGCGCCTGGGCTTGGGCCCGCGACCGCGGGTATAAAACCGCGATCGCGGTTTCTCCACTGTGCTCCGCGTCTTGCCTTCCATCGCAGCTCCGCCCGCGGCCTTCCTTCATGTGCCGCGATCGCGGCCAGAATCCCGCGCCCACGGTTTTGCTCTGCCGCGACTACTGCTTCTCGCCCAGTGATGAATCCGCGGGCGCGGTTGTGATTTCCGCGGCCGCGGATTTGCTCTTGTTCTGGACTTTCGCGTCTCTTCTGCATCCGAGGCTCCAGCTCCAAGTCTTCTGTAATTCTCTATATTTCTTCACTTCTTCTCTACAACTGTAATGTCCTAAATTGTCTCCTAAACCCACACAAATGGTACCTAATAATACAGTAACAGCTCCTAGCTACACACTACAAAGTATAGCGTATCAGTTATATTATTAGAGATAGGATATTAACATAGTTTATATGGATAGTGTAAATATCCATGCAACAACTATCTTACAAATTGAAGCTACCGCGATATGGGTAGGTGTGGCTTAGGCTCATCGGCTGAGCATCAAGAGGGTTACCATTGAAGGAGACAACATCATAGTCTTAAACGCATTACAAGGCATATGAGATTCTCCCTGGGAGATTGACATGATTATCCAAGACACAAGGAATTTTTTAGCTTGCTTCGAAGATATGAAAATACAACACTGCTACAGAGAAGCAAACCAGGCGGCAGACTTTCTGGCTTCCCATGACTATAACATTGATACTCTTCGTCTTCTTGGCCTTCTCAATAGTTTCAATTATCACGGGACCCTTCACCCTATGTTGAAGGATTTTCTTACGATTGTCCGAAACGATAATTTAGGCCGATCCTTTCCTAAAAAGATAGTCTAGTTTTTAAATATGTACAAAAAAAACTTCTTTTTCTCTCACTTTCTTTTCCTTTTCATAATTTTTTTTATTTTTCTTTCATTTCCTTTCTACTCATTAATCGTTTGTCAAACACACCATTAGGCTCTTCTGGTCCTCTTGCGTCCTCCTTTTTATCCATTTAGGTGACCGGTCAATTAGTCTCATTAATTCCCTTGATAACATAATTAAATGCAACTGCATCGATTGTATTCAAATTTATGAGATTTTAATTCTACATTAATGCAAATTAGTAAGAGTTCTATCGAGTTGACAATAAACAAAAAAATGATTTTTCTCCAATCTACTATATATCTACTAAAGTAGAACCTAATTACACCACATGACATCCCCTCATTAAAATTGTCACATGTCATATTTTGCTTTTTTCAATTTTTTAAAATAAATCTAATTATAAATCAAAGATTATTATCCTAAACCTATCACTCATTTTTTCCTAATTTAAAAACAAATCAAGCACAAAGAAACAAGTTAATCACAAAGATTACAAATCCAAAATTTTCTAATTATATACAAATCCAAAATTTCATAATTTACTATATATGTAATAAACTAGAACCTAATTACGCCACATGGCACCCCCTCATTAAAACCGCCACATGACACTCCCTCATTAAAACCGTCACATGTCATTTTCTACGTTTTTCACTTTTTTATAAATAAATCTAATTATAAATCAAAGATTATTATCCTAAACCTATCACTCATTTTTTTCTAATATAAATACAAATCAAGCACAAAGATTACAAGTTAATCACAAAGATTACAAATCCAAAATTTCCTAATTATATATAAATCCAAATTTCCTAATCTACTATCTCTATATATATATCTATATACTATTACTAAAGTTATAATTATTTCTCCTATGTGTCACTCATCTAGCTATGCCACATCAGCAACTTACTTAACTCATTTACCTATTTGTCCTTTCATTTTTCTGTAAATTAAAGCCAAATTATCAACCTAAATTAACTATATATTTCTTACCATATAAATTTATAGTAGTTTATATATAGGGATAGTTATATTACGTAGTAATTTAATATAACATAATATAATAAAAAAATTATTTAATATGTAATATATAATATAATATAATTTCTTATGGTTATCTATATACATTAAATCCAACCACTGACAATCATATCGAGTCCATGCCTAAACGTAAAGATTAACCAAACTAATTAAATTATGACAATTATCATATGAAAATATCCATAAATTATACATGGCACAAGAATAGTAATATACACTTACTTATAGCCATTATCGTTAGTTTATTGATTAATGGTACATCTATATATAATGTAAAATGCAATCCTAGGCCATTAATGACCATCTCATTGATTATAGGTTTAAATTATCCACAAAATTACACAAAAACTTATAATCTATATATCTACATATATACTAAAGTAGCACTTCTCTCAATAATTTTTATATAAATTTGATCTAATTTACATGAATTGTTATTACAAACTTAAAATTTATTATATAACAGTTTATTCTAATATTTGCTAATTATATAGATTATCCGTTTATCTATTTTTGCATCTATATTTTATATATAATATAAAATAGGGTTGTAAGCCATTAATGACCCATCTCATTAATTATAAACTTATAGATTACTTACATAAGAAAGTACCTAAAATATCAACGTACCAAGTTGCACAAAAAAACTTATGTCTAAGTAATTCATAAATTTTATGTTTAAACAACTAAATAATTTGATAATCAAGTAACCATTATTTCCTAAATAAATAAATTATTACTTTTCATTTAATGACAACCCTACAAAAAATCATTCTAATTTAAAAGGTTTTGCTTGCAAAAGATCGAACCCATGAAATTATCATATCATGTAGTACTCTATATTTTGGCAATCACATTCACTAGATTGTAAATTTAAAATGGTAAAAACTTAACATTTAAAATGTAAATTTATATCACGATATGATTGATCGAACTTTCTCTCAAATAATTGCACCAACAAGCCTCTATATAAGAAAATCTGTATATGAAAAGACATTTCTTTGACCTAAAACGTAATTAACAATTAATTTGAAAGAACTACAACCAATACAAGTTTATCATGACATCAAATAAACGTGAATGGTTCAAAAACATCGGTTACAACTTACAACGCTTAATACTTTCCACATAAATGCATATATGTTACAGCCTAAGAAATAAATACATCATTAAGTTAAATATTTTTTGACTGAGAATATTATTTCAATAAAGTATATAGATCGGTTACATCCATGTATGATCAGTTTTTTTTTGAGAAAACCGGTTACAACTCACACGTAATTAATTTATTAAATTTTCGTATTTACAATTCAAACTTCATATCGTTTTATAAATCCTCTTCATTGAAAAGAGAAAGGGGGTGTAAATAGAGCCTTCTCATTACAATATTTGCTCTACCAAAAATTCTTATATGCAATTCTTTCTTCTATATTTGTAGACACAAAATCACTACTTTATGTCTTCCTGTACGTTCTCTCTTTATCATGAATATGAAGATGGACTCATTGTTTGGATCATTTGAGAGATTTGCATTCTATTGGAACACTGAAGGTATATAAACAGAGAAGAAAATGCTATATAGCTTCTAAAACAAAAATTATTTCACCCATCTTTTATTATTATAGATTTGTTCTAAACATCTATGATTACTTGACATAATTTATGTTTCTTGCAATCTTTGTATCTTCATATTTTTGAATTTGTGAGATATTTTGCTAATTTTTGTTGTTGTGCAATTTGATGTCATGTTAATGATTTTCTAAATGGGGTGGTTTAGTAGATGTAATGAGAAGATCATTTGTCATGCAAATATTAGGTTTTGTTTCAATCTTTGTATGTTATTATTATTAAAGTTTGACATTTTTCACCGATTCATTTTACATAGGGAATATGAGTGTAATGGATATAATCTTAGCTTTTTAATTTTGTGATTTTATAGATGTAATAAGAATATCCTTCTTCGATAAGGGTTTAATAGTTAGGAGCATGCCTTTTCAATCCTAAGTTAAGCAACAATAAAATGCATCTACTTAGAAAATCATATTCAATAACAGAATGATTACACATCAAGTTAATATGGAGTTGTTCATTTATTCATATCCAAGAATAGGATGATCACAAATTTAAAAATTTGAATTATTATATATAAATAGTACTGCACCTATATACTTATATATTTTGAACAAAAAAACCTAAACATACTTATATTTACGAGAATGCATGGATTGAAATTTGAAACTATTTTTAGCCTTTAATGCTTGATCTGGTTTCTTTTAAAATATAGATATGAACCATATTGTTGATGTTACATTTTAAATCGATATATTGAATGTATATACATTCATCAATTTATGATCTATCATTTGTTAAGATGACAATAGGGGTTTATTTCTTTAGGATTTTTTTTTTTGATATTTTCATATTGCTCATAATCCTTTTGTTCTTATAAGCATGATAGCTAATCCCATATTGCAATGCAAAAGTATGCTACATATTCACTTGATTGGCTAATAAAGTTTCAGTCTAATTTCCAAGCAAAACCATAGGTTTCCTGTAATGTTTTAAAATATTTTGCAATTGATTACTTGATTGTTTAAAAGAACATAAAAACTAATTTAATAAAAAATGAAAAGAGGTAAATCAATTGATTTAAGGTTAGCTAGAAACCTACAAAATCGCAAAAATGGTGAATACTAAATAAAATTAAATATAAATATTTTAGTTCAAAATTGTTAAAATTATTTTATAATATACTTTTTAATTTTTTATATCAAAACAAATATAAGATAAGAAAATTGTATTGTATTATGGAAAGTCATAACAATGTTTAACTATAGTATTAAAATCAACTAGCTATATTCAAATTTTAACAGAATTTTTTATTGAAAATAATGGTGATTGGGATAACCATAGTACATTCATAACATGTACACAACAAATAATAAAATTTATTTATTTAGTTAGACATAAATGTCAGAATTTAAAAAAAAAAAGGTATATTAGATTACAAGTATCCGTGTGTAGCACGAACATATATGCTAGTGGATAAATAAAAAGGTATATTAGAAACTTATCATGTGTACTTACCTTAATTTTTAGATCATGTGTAGATTGAAAATATGGCATGCTAATTATCTATATACGGTTTAACCATGTAAAAAATACCATTTTCAAAATTATATACCTAAAAACATAATGTTTTTATAGTTTTAAATTTATAATTATTAAATATATATAATTGATAACATGACATTGAAAATATAATCGGTCAAGTATGATTCATGACGTAAAAGTGGTAATATAGATTAAAAGTATTTGAAATAAATATGTGATATGATTTAACTATTTTTCTCTCTTGATTAATTATACATAATTAATCGTACTCATTACTCAAATCTAATTTATATGTTTTTTTATTCAGCTATTTGTATGAAATTTCTAATCACCATATGTTCAAGAGATTAAACTTATAATTTACCACCTTAGTTTTCGTAAATATTTAATAATATTTTAATTTCAAATTTTATTAACCAGACATGTGCAAGACACGAGTCGTTAATAGCCAATACATCAATTTAGTGTCTTAACAACAAACCTTCTTTACTTATGACCATATGAAGTCTCTAATTAAATTTTTATAATATATAAAAGTACATGTAAGAAAATAAGCATCCTCTAATATTTTGAAAATTAGAATTAACTAGCATGTGTTCTCGTGCCTTGCACGGGTATGGCCATATATTTTAAGAATGAATTTAAATTTGTTTATAGTATGTAAAATATAAAAGATAATTATATAAAAAATTAACATGATGTATCGGAAAGATAATTTCTTGATTGGAATAATTTATAAGGTGTATTGTATGATGAAAATTGAAGGTAGATGTGTGAATTTATATTAATAGAAGAGAATATAAATTAGGAATTTATTTAATTATTAAAAATAAAACTGCACTAAAATAAAATTGGATATTGTATTCTTTATAATGGAGTTTACGGACAATCTATTCACCCTTATTAAATCATGAACACTAATTAAGTATGATAATATTGTTTTTGGTAAGTGTATATTATATGTATGTTGGTGGATGAACCGTATAATGTTAACTATTTACGGACCATCTATCTATATACATATCTTTATAATGGAGGTTACGGACCATTAACGTACATATTATATTATGGACACTAATTAAGTATGATAATAATGTTTTTGGTAATTGCATAATGATCATGTACAATGGGAAATATTTTGGGGTGATAATTATGAAATTTGTATAAATAAAAGATAAAATAAATTAAAAATAGAATAAGGGTGAATAGGTAAATGTATATAATTATTTGATATAGTCATCAAATATTTTGGGGTGGTAATTAATTATACAAAATAAATTGAAAACACATAATTAATCTATTCCGAGCCAAGACCAAGGCGAAGAGCTTTCTCCCAGGTCTATCACAAGGGCCCAAGCCAAGCATCTACAAATGGAGCTCAAGAAGGGTCTCTTGAGCATTGAAGACCTCACAAGTCTCGGAGCCCTCAATCTTGCTTCTAATGAGCTCGTTACCTTCATTGTGGCGCGTCCGAGCGCGTGATCTATGTTTGTGTTTTCATGTGGGTTGATAACATTTTTGGACATTGGTTTAAGCATTGTTTTTCAGTTTTTAGCCTTGTAAGGCGTCATTGGGCCTTTTGGGCCGCCAACCACTTGTTTGGCTCTTTTCCTTAGGCGTTTCTTTTCCTTGTTTTGCCTATAGAGGCAGTTGCTTGTCATTATTCAAGGACACATTCAATTTGATAAGAATACAGTTATTTGCTTTAGAAAAAGCTCTTTTCTCCTTCCTCTCTCTTGTGTGTCAAATCGAGTGCCATTGGTGATTTCTTTGGGTGTGTTGTATCTCAAAGAGGTTGTCGGTCTTGTTCTTCTTGTTGGTGAGTCATATCTAGCCAAGGAGGATACTTATCCCCTCACGCCGTCATCTCCATCATCAACACCATTGCCGGCCATCTCCTTCCACCGAATTGCCTTGCTGCCGCCGAGGAGAAGCCTTTGGAGTCTCTTGTGTCAGCCATTCTCTTCCACAGCCGAAGCCTTGTCTTTAGGAGTCTTCGGAGGGCATACCTTGCACCGAGTCCTTCATTGATCCTTGATTGCATAACGTGGTATCAGAGCTAGCAAGGTATTGCTCTAAAATGTGGCTTTAAAGTTTAGAACTTCAGATTTGCAAGCATAGAAATTCATGCCCTAAGATATGAACATGTTGTCTTCGTTTCTTGCCTTTTTGCGTCTTGTTATTGCATTTGTGTTGTGTTTGACTGTCTTGCGTCTTTGCTTCTTGTTGATCTTGTGTTGGCTGTGTCATCTTGTTGAATTGTTGAGTCGAAATTGGCTGCAAAAGAGTAAAGAAAGACGCAGAAGAAAGGAAAAACTGAATTCTGTTTCAGATCCTAAAAACTAGGGATCTTCCTAACCACTTGATTTACACGTCTAGCTGCTTGTTTCTTGTTGTGATTGTGTCAAAACCTTCCGAACAACATAGAAATTTGTTATTGGCCGTGTGGAGTCCTTGTCGTTCTTGGCTGCAAACGCCCCTACTGAATTTGTTTGTCACTTGTGCATAAATTGAAGTTCCAACGTCAAAGATACAGGAAAAACTCTCTGCTGTTTTTTTTTTTGTTTAATTGTGAAGTTTACATTATGCATATTGAGATGTCCTAGTAAAAAAAAGAGATCAAGGAAAAAGTGGTTGAAATCAGGAATACCCGGCCTAGATATAAAGGGGAAGGTCATATAAGAAGTGATTCAACAACTTGAGAAAAGTTCAAAAACAAAATTTTGTTGCATTGGACGTATGAGTTATTATCATTTTTGTACATCAAGTGTAACCTTTGTAAATCAATTGAGTTTAGTAGCTTCTTTGATGTTGCTTGCCTTAGTTGTTGCACAAGTACTTCAGGTTCATTTGTGTCATTTGCTTGCTCGCTTTCTTTTGTTTTAATTGAGTCTAGGAACCTTAAGCCTACCCTCAATAGGAGCGCTTGCTTGGCTGAAAGTCTTAACTTTGAATCAAGTTTTAAGGCTCTTACTAGCTTAGGTTCCATTGATTAATCTTGTGTTCTTTGAGGACTACTTTGCTTGGTTGTTCTTTGTTGATTCTTATTGTCAAGGATATCCCAAATGGACGGTCAAGACAAGAACAAGGGTCCCTCAAATGAAGATCATCCAGCCAGCTCTCCCATCACCTTGGAGACCCTTCTCCAAGTCATTCAAACCAACAAAGAAGATACGGGTGAAAGGGTTCGTCAACACATGCAAGCCATGAGAGAAGAGCAAGTAGCCTTTATGAGGAACATGGAGGCCAAGTGGGAGCAATCCCAAGGAGGCCTATGACTTAGTGGAGCTCAAGAGCTAGGAGGTCCATCCCACTCCTACCACGTCGAATGGGGCAATTCTGGAGTCTTCTCCCAAGAGCTCTCTCGGTTGTCCATCCATGACACCACATCCTCCCACGTGCCACTTGTGTCCACAACTAGAGAAGGCCAAGGTATGAATTCCGAGTTCCTTGTGACTTCCAGAGTTTCTACTTTTCCTCCTTTGCGGACTAACAACGCAGATTTGGGAGCAAGAGGTCATCATCAAGCTCAACATGACTTCTACCCTCCAAGGAACCCTGATAAGCACTACTTTGTAGGGCTTAACTAAGAGTTATTAGAGGTTTGGAGATCATGAAGACACTGAGGAAGGAAGCCATCAAGAGAAGACGCCAAGGAGTAAAGAGGAGACGGGTTGGTGCAAGGCAAAGGACAAGAATGCCGAGCATTAACCGCGATCACGGGCATGGGTGCCGCGATCGCGGGCCTCAGAGCATGTCGAGAGTTTTCTGCGGACGCGGAGAAATTGAAGGGCGCGGAGCCACATGGGCCGCGATCAAGGTCCATCTCCCGCGATCGCGGGTCTGACACGGCAGAGGCTCAGACTTATTCCGAATTATCTTTTTAGTTTTCTTTTCCCTTTTTCTTATTTCTATTTCAATTATTTTTCTTAATGGGCTAGGTCATTTGTTAGGGTCCTATAAATACTCTCCTTATGCATTAGGGTAAGGGAGACTCTTATCCACACTTTAGTTGCAATTTTCATTCATCGTTGTTTTCTTTTCCTTTGAAGTTTCTACCATGACTATGAGGAGCTAAGCCGCTTTGGCTTAGTCCGGTAATGGAAGCATAAGTTCGTTCATCTGGTTGTGAGATTTTGTTCCTATCTATCTATCCTATTGAGTTATATCTTTTCTATGAGCAAATTCATATTTGAATGTTTGTTGGTTTATCTAGACTGATCACCTAGGTTTATTGCTTTCATTCTTATTGCTAATACTAGGGAACTGTTGGGCTAACGCTCTAGTATAAGTAGCAAGCATTGATTGTTATCTGCATCTGTGGATTATATCTATGTGGGAATTGATTACATGGTAAATGCATCTGAGCGAGCGTTCTGTGTATCCTGGTTAATTCTTATATGCATTGCTGCCTTTGGGTTGAACCTTTAGTGGTACTAGGGTTATTCATTGGTAAGGGTTCTTTATGGAAGGTTTCCATCTGAATTTACATAAGATCGGAACAGGAATAACCGAATAGGAAGATAGGACTTAATCTATGAATAACCTTTGAATGACTATGTGGACATTACTTGGCTAATTGTTTTTCTCTATTGATATTTCATCCATTCTACTTTGTTTTGTTTGTTTCGTTTGTGACCAACCAACCATACAACCCCCCTTTGTGACATTGCATGCTACCACCATTGAATTCCTTCCTTCTCTGTGGGATCGACCCTGACTTGCTTACTATACTTTGTTTAGTGAGGATTTTAGGATTTACTTTTGATTGGGGTTACGACGACTATCCCCCCCTATCAAATTTTGGCGCCGTTGCCGGGGAAGGCAATTGCGGATTTTTGGTGTTTTGTATGCTTTGTGTGTTTTCGAATTTTTCTTTGTGATTTTCGTGTGTTTGCTTGTGTGTGTGGACCTATCTTATGGTCCACACCCGTACTGCTGACTCTCCACCTTTAGATCTTGATCCAGAGATTGAGAGAACTTTCTCCCAAGGACGCAGAGTGAATCGAGCTTTGGTCTTTGAGAATCCCACTTTTGAGATGGCGGACGAGGTACCACCACCTACGTTGAGGCAGCTGACTGCGCCTAACTTGACGCAGCAGCCATTGGCCGTACAATTCCCTGAGCTAGGCACGGGAGTGAAGTTTGAGCTCAAGTCTGGTCTTATCCATCTTTTGCCTCAGTTCCATGGGCTAGCTGGAGAGGACCCAAATAAGCACCTCTCGGAGTTCCACGCCGTGTGCAGTTCCATGAAGCCACGGAATGTCACTGAGGATCAAATCACGTTGAGGGCTTTTCCTTTTTCACTTAAGGATTCAGCCAACGACTGGTTTTACTACCTCACCCCAGGAAGCATCAACACATGGGAGAAAATGAAGAAGGCGTTCCTGGAAAAGTACTTTCCAGCAACGAAGCTGAACAGTCTCAAGCGCAACCTGAGCAACATTGAGCAGCATAGGACAAAGACGCTCTATGAGTACTATGAGCGTTTCAAGAGGCTGTGCTCTAGCTGTCCCTATCACGGGTATTCAGACCAGGATTTGGTCTTATATCTGTATGGGGGATTGCTGGATGAAGAGCGACGAATGGTGAACGCGGCGTGTGGGGTAAACATACTGAACAAAACCCCTACCGCTGCATTTGAGATATTCAGCGAGTTGTCGGAAGGCTCAAGGCAATTGAGCAAGAGGGCGAGCGCCCAGGCTGTGAAAGCCACTTCAAGTGAGAATGTTCCCCCATCTATGGCGAGGGAAGTGAGTGAAATGAAGGAGATGATCAAGGTTTTGATGAAGAAGGAAGGACCCCAGAAGGTTAAGGAGTGCGAATTTTGCTATGCCACCACGCATGCAACTGACGCATGTCCTACACTCCATGAGGAGCCCACTGAGCAAGTCAACGCTATTGGGGGATACCAACAAAGACAACGGTACGACCCCTACTCCAGTACCTATAATCCGGGGTGGAGAGACCATCCTAACTTGAGATACGAGAACACGCACAATGTGGAGAACCCCCCTGAGTTCCGACCAAGACCCCCTCAGCAATACCAGCAGCAGCATCAGTACCCCCATCGACCATTCCAAGGAGGCCAGCAGTTCAGAGGCCCAGCAGAGCAGAGACCGCAAGGACAAGGAGCTCCCCGCGCTATGAATCTAGAGGACCAGGTCAATACACTGGCGCAACACATGACCACGCTGACGCAGACAGTAGGAACCATGCAGCAAAACATGGTTCAGTTCCAACAAGAGACCAAGTCCAGTATCCAAAACCTGGAGAAGCAGGTAGGGCAGATCTCCCAGACGGTCAGCAAGCTCGAAGCTAGAGAGTCACGAGCACTCCTATCTCAAACTGAGATTAATCCAAGGCAAAACGTCAACTGCATGACGTCAAAACCAAGATGGGAAAATGAAGAAGAGAAGCTGGAATTAAAAGAGAAGTACGAGGCAAAACCGCGATCGCGGGGCGACAGTCACGATCACGGGTTTACGGACCCAAAAGCCGAGAAAAACTCGAGCATAAATTCGAGCATTAACTGCGACCGCGGGCATGACAGCCGCGATCGCGGGGAACCAGTGCGAGAACCGCGATCGCGGTTTGACACCCACGATCAACTCTCGGAAAGCGCTCCGCCTCGCAAGACATTTATGAACAAGTATGACTATCCGGAGGGATATTTTGACATCCCGATGCCATTCCCTGCAGCATTAGAAGATGAAGGGAATACGAAAATATACTGCGAGATTTACCAAGACTACCCAGAGAGCCCCTTCTTGAGAGAGCTACGCAAGACCATAGCGGAGCAAAAGGAGCGATCTAAGAAGAAGCCAAAGGTCAAGAAGGATATCTCGGCTGTGGTGCAGAAGAGGATTCCCAAGAAGTGTGAGGATCCTGGAATGTTCACCGTGCCCTGCAAGATTGGGGAGACTGAATTCAGCGAGACATTGCTGGATTTGGGAGCTTCAATCAATGTCTTGCCACTGTCCGTCTACAACAACCTCGACGTTGGACCATTAGAGAGCACGGAAATCGTCATCCAACTGGCTGACAACTCCGTCATCACTCTTGAGGGCGTTGTGAAGGACGTACTGGTAAGCGTCGATACCCTTGTTTTTCCTGCAGACTTCTTTGTCATGAACACAGGGGAACGAGGAGGACGAGTAATGCTAGGGAGGCCTTTCATGAAGACCTCCAACACAAAGATCGACGTGGGCAGAGGCACAATCAGCATGGAGTTCGACAAGAGGAAGACAGAGTATAGGCTGGAGAACATTCCGGAGCATCCTCCAGATACAAGAGCAAGGAGGCAACCCCGGATGAGAAGTATAGCAGAACGTCGTGCCGCGACGATAACTATGGCGCTGCTCGGGAGGCAACCCGAGGTATGAGTCGTTGAACTCATTTATGTTTTAAACTTTCTTAGGACTTAGATTTTATTTTTCTTTCTTCTTCTTTGCACGTGTTTTTATTTTTCTGTGGGCACTAGAACTAACCTTATAGCGGAGCCCAGAATCCAGCACCCGCGATCGCGGTTTCACACCCGCGATCGCGGTTTCCCCTCGGCAATCCATGGCGAGTTCTAGCAAAAAAAAAAAACGTTCCCACTGTTTAATAAAACCGGTGCGTTTTTCGAGGCAGTCAGCGCCTCGTAACTCACGCCGACTGTTACGGATGCAGGGGCATTAACCCCGCGATCGCGGGCCCTCAGCCCCGCGATCGCGGGTATTCATCGCGGCAATTATAAAAGGCGAGAGGTGGTTGATGCATTTTACAACACCTCCACCACCACCCCTCACTCTCACCAGATCGGATCTCTGACCCCGACCACCGCGACACCCCCCTGCAGCCCCGCGACTATCGTTCCGATGCCGCGACGTCGTTTGGGTGAGATCTCCATTTTCCAACTCTTGGATTTGTCATTGCCTCACGAGCCGCGATCGCCGGACCCACACCAAACCTCGCGACCACCGTAGCGCCACCGCAAAGCACCGGAGCCATTTTTTCTCGAAGTTCGCTGCAAACCCAGAAATCGCGATCGCCGACATCAACCCCGCGATCGCGGGTCCCTCCGGTACTCTTTCTGTTGTGCTTTCTCGCTCCTTTTTCCCACCATGGCAGCCTTCGTAGGCAACATGCGGAGCCAGAGGCACAGGCGCTACTACGAGACGTTCAGCGCGCGGAAGTTTGTCCAGACGAAGTTCTTCGATCGGCCAACGCTGCAACGACTCGGACTGGAGGACTGCACACAACAGTTGCTGAGCCACGGAGGGCTCGGCAACTTCATTGACCTAGCGGCCCCGTCCTCGCACGAGCTGACCCTGGAGTTTCTGGCCACGCTGGAGCTTCACGACGACGGGATCACGTTCAACCTGCTGGGGCGGCAGAGGATGATGTCCTACCAAGGTCTGCGGGACCTGTTTGGCGTTACTGAGGCTCCCGCCGAGGATTGGGAGGCCGCAGGCACCTTGCCAGAGCTCTTCTGGCAGGATGCGACCCGAGAGGTACTCAACCCCAGCGCCGGCGAGTATAACTACAAGCTGACGCACCCCTGTCTGAGGCTGGCGCACAAGGTGCTCGCCATGTCCTTCCTGGGACAGGGGGAGGTGAACAATGTTCCGACGCTGGACCTTACAGTTCTCTGGTGTTTGACACCAGAGAGCCACAACACCCCCGACTGGGTCAATTTGTTCCTCTCCAGCTGTCTCGGGCTGAGGGAGAAGACGGGCGACAAGATCTCCATGGGGGGCATGGTGACGCTTATCGCCCAGCAATACGAGAACATCGCGGACCATTGGGATTTCCCCGCCGACATCTACACCTACAACATCACACTGCTGCGGAGATCCCAGCTGCTGGAGGTCCGTGGTGGAGAGTACACCTGGCTCTCCAAGAAGGAAAGGACCCACCGAATGAGGCTGCCTCGTCCGATGCCTTATGGGCCCCGGGCGAGGGATTTTTACCTCTATGTCGATGGAGAGAAGGGGTCGTCATCCGAAGACGAAGGGGACGACGACGACAACGAGGAGGAGGAGGAAGCGACTGCAGCGGTGGACATGGAGAGTGATGTGCCATCCCCGCTGCATTCCAGGGGCCCACCTGTTTACCCTGACTATACCTACCAGGCATCTGGGTTTGGTAGTGGATCTGGAGGGGCGCCCTGGGACCTGCTCCTGGACAGAATGGCCAACCTGCAGCTGAGGCAGGCCGAGCATATACGAAGGAGTGCCGAGTGGGAAAGCGGCATCTCCCAGAGGCTAGAGGAGCATGAGAGGAGAAGCGTTCAGTGGGAACGCCAAGTCTCCACCTGCCTGGATGAGCAGGAGCGGCGGAGCGCTGAGTGGCAGCGCAACATGGAGGTCAACCTTGCATACCACGCCAACCGCCTGGACAGTCACCTCACCACTGTTGAGGACCAGGTGGTTCAGATGCAGAGGAGAGCTGAGGCTTTCTTCAATGCTTATGGGTATTGGCCTCCACCCTAGTGAGTATTTCTATTTTCCCCTTATCTTTTTCTTGTCTTCCATACATTGAGGACAATGCATGATTTAAGCATGAGTGAGTAGAGTATTCACTATCTATCTTGTACATATTTCTTTTCCAGCATTGTACTTTGATTTTTAGCATTTCGAATTTCAGCATTTTCATTTCAAAAAATAAAAAAATAAAAAAAAATAAAAAAAATCGAAAATCCTAGGACAAGCTGAAAACCTGAAAGGGCGGCTTGGGTAAAAAGCAGGTGACCCGGACCAGCGCTAGGCTGGGGTAAAAAGGTGTCTGAGTGACGTGAGCATATGTGAGCACATCTATGAGAAAAATATGAGTGGCTAGGATGAAAACCCGAAAGGGCTCCTAGGCAAAATGAGTGAAAAGAAAAGGAGTGTTTCTAGGATCTCATTTTACCGACGGGGCGACATAAGTAGAGGAGTTGAAGAAGGATTGTCGGGTAGGTCACTCTGGGAGGCATAAGGAGTCATAGATGGAGGCTAGGATTAGAGGTCACTTTACACTATTGGATGTCCGGGTTGAGCTTGGAGGAAATACTCTGCTTGCCCTCAAGTTTATTGAGTTGTGGATGTGTTGTAGATGAGATTGGTGCCAGGAGCTTTGGCATGGGTTAGGTAACTCTTAGTTGGAGGATATGCTTCCTGAGACCTTGGGTGCTACATTGGAGGAGTAGACTTTCTTTTAGTTTACTCGAGGACGAGCAAAGGTCTAAGCATGGGGGAGTTTGATAAGCACTACTTTGTAGGGCTTAACTAAGAGTTATTAGAGGTTTTATTGGTGCCATTCGGGTAGATTTAGACACATTCTTGTGTATGACGTTTGGAGGCGAAGTTGGTGTTTTTGGAGGTGTTTGAGCTACTTTGGAGATCATGAAGACACTGAGGAAGGAAGCCATCAAGAGAAGACGCCAAGGAGTGAAGAGGAGACGGGTTAGTGCAAGGCAAAGGACAAGAATGCCGAGCATTAACCGCGATCGCGGGCATGGGTGCCGCGATCGCGGGCCTCGGAGCATGTCGAGAGTTTTCTGCGGGCGCGGAGAAATTGAAGGGCACGGAGCCACATGGGCCGCGATCAAGGTCCACCTCCCGCGATCGCGGGTTTGACACGGCAGAGGCTCAGACTTATTCCGAATTATCTTTTTAGTTTTCTTTTCCCTTTTTCTTATTTCTATTTCAGTTATTTTTCTTAATGGGCTAGGTCATTTGTTAGGGCCCTATAAATACTCTCCTTATGCATTAGGGTAAGGGAGACTCTTATCCACACTTTAGTTGCAATTTTCATTCATCGTTGTTTTCTTTTCCTTTGAAGTTTCTACCATGACTATGAGGAGCTAAGCCTCTTTGGCTTAGTCCGGTAATGGAAGCATAAGTTCGTTCATCTGGTTGTGAGGTTTTGTTCCTATCTATCTATCCTATTGAGTTATATCTTTTCTCTGAGCAAATTCATATTTGAATGTTTGTTGGTTTATCTAGACTGATCACCTAGGTTTATTGCTTTCATTCTTATTGCTAATACTAGGGAACTGTTGGGCTAACGCTCTAGTATAAGTAGCAAGCATTGATTGTTATCTGCATCTGTGGATTATATCTATGTGGGAATTGATTACATGGTAAATGCATCTAAGCGAGCGTTTTGTGTATCCAGGTTAATTCTTATATGCATTGCTGCCTTTGGGTTGAACCTTTAGTGGTAAGGGTTCTTTGTGGAAGGTTTCCATCTGAATTTACATAAGATCGGGACAGGAATAACCGAATAGGAAGATAGGACTTAATCTATGAACAACCTTTGAATGACTTATGTGGACATTACTTGGCTAAGTGTTTTTCTCTATTGATATTTCATCCATTCTACTTTGTTTTGTTTGTTTCGTTTGTGACCAACCAACCATACAACCCCCCTTTGTGACATTGCATGCTACCACCATTGAATTCCTTCCTTCTCTGTGGGATCGACCCTGACTTGCTTACTATACTTTGTTTAGTGAGGATTTTAGGATTTACTTTTGATTGGGGTTACGACGACTATCCCCCCTATCAAACCCCGTGCCTCCCTTGCTGCCGAGGAGGAATATGCCGGGCCGGGGCTTTGGCCGTGGACAATTTCAAGCACCAAGTCTGTCATTCCAAGCTCAACGTGTGGCATTTGAAGATGAGTATAGAGAGGCCCAAGGCCGGCCACACCACCATGGCATCAAGCTCGAAGTTCAGCCATTTGGAGGTATATGTGAGGTAGAAGCTTACTTAGATTAGGAGCAAAAAACTGAGCAAATCTTTGATTTTTATAACTACTCTAACGCACAAAGAGTAGCTATTACTTCCATTAAGTTTGTAGACTTTGCATATCATTGGTGGCTTGAGGACAAAGAGGAAAGGACCTTTAGAGGCTATCCACAAATTGAGTCTTGGGATGAGTTGAAAACTGCCTTGAGAAACCGATTTGTGCTGGATGATTACACCGAGCGAGTCCATGCTAGGCTTGAGCAATTGAGGCAAGGAAGTAAGACCCCTGATGAGTTCTATAAGGAGCTAAAGACTTTGGTCTTTAGGTCCGGACTTAGATTCCCCGAGGGCTATCTTATTTCTAAGTTCATCAATAGCTTAAACACGGACCTTAAGGTTGTGGTGAACATGCAACACTTTGTGTGTGGGACACCTATTGAAGAGGTTCTTCATTACACTAACCATGTATACAAGAACCTTCCTCAAAGGCGCCCTTAAGTGGCAAATTCACGGCCTTGGACTCCAGCTAGTGCTAGTGGCTCCTCAAAGGCGCCCTCAATGTCTTCCTCAAGTGCCTTGGGAAGACATTTTCATGGACTTTATTTTGGGTTTACCTAGGTCTAAGAGAGGGAGGGACTCCATATTTGTTGTAGCATATAGGTTCTCCAAAATGGCTCATTTCATTGCATGCCATAAGACTGATAATGCATCTCATGTTGCTAACATTTTCTTTGACCAAGTTGTGAGATTGCATGGAGTTTCTAGGTCTATTGTTTCAGATCAAAATGTGAAGTTCACAAGCTACTTCTGGAAGATGCTATGGGCCAAGCTTGGAACAAAGCTCATATTTTCCACTACTTGTCATCCTCAAACGGATGGACAAACTGAGGTAGTAAACCGAACCCTGGGTACTTTGCTTAGATCTATGTTGCAAACTAACTTGTGCAGGTGGGAAAAATGCATCTTCTTCATTGAGTTTGCATACAATAGGTCGGTCCTTATTAGTTACATTACTTCGTATAATTTTAATACTTAAATTTATATAATTGGTAACATACAATTAAACATAATTGGTAATATATGATTCATTATGCAAAAGTTGTAATATATTAACAATATTTATATAATTATGTGATATAATTTAACCATTTTTCCCTTTTAATTAATTATACATATTAACATTCTCATTACTTAAATCTAAACTTATATATTTTCTTATTTAGTTATTTCTATGAAATTCCTAATTTAATTTTCCATTTTTATATACAAATCCGCATATATACTTTTAATTCTACTCCTACAAACCTTATCACCATATGTGTCAAGAGATTAAACTTATAATTTATCATATTAGTTTATGTAAATATTTAATATTTCAAGTTATACTAATCAAGCCCGTGTAGGGCACAAGGATATATGCTAGAAATATACAAAAGCCCTAATTCTCTTTCCTATGTGTCGCCCAATTACGGTTTGTTTGATGAGAGTATTTATAAAGACTTTTTTGGTTAAAAAGTACTTTTTGGAGAAAAGTAGTTTTTGAAATTTGAAATTTGGGTGGTATGGAGAAGTGTGTAAGGAGAGAAAAAACTATTTTTTTCAAATAAAGACATTATAAATATTAGGCCAAACAAGGCCTTAGTTATGTCACGTAGACAAATTCATTTGGCCAATTACTCTTTCACCCTTTATGTTTTTTGATAATTACTTACCTTTCTTAGTTAAAATTTCCAAAATTTATACTAATAGAAAGTTACCTTCATTATATATGTACTATCTTCTCCAAGATTCATTACAATTTACAAGATATCAAGATAGATATAACGGAAATTAGAAATGATGAATTGATGATACATTTAATGAGATATATTAGACAAAATTATAATTTATATCTATCTATACACTGATGTAACCTTTCCCGACGGAAAGACTACAAGTTGTTGTCGAGGATCCGATGAACGCGTAGTAGGGCGAACAACTCTTCGGAAGTGAAATAGATGAGGCGGTGGTTGTAAGGAGTCCGAAGCACCGGTGGCTGTAGGGTGGAGGTGCGGCGGCGATGGAGGGAGGCGCGGCGGAGAGGAGGTGTGAGGGGCGGCGGCCGTGAAGGTGGTGTGAGGGGCGGCAAGAACTAGGGTTAGTTCTTGTTGCAAGGTTGCGGATAATATGGGTAATCGAATTAACGCGCCAGAATAATTCAACTAGAAACGCGTTAATTGTTGACGTCAAGGCCCGGGATTTAAGGAGTTTACTCAACTTGAAACTTAGGCTTAATTTGACGTCATAGAAAAGAAGACAAGAGTTCCTATTTATACTAGAGAGTTGACCTAATGGGCTTAATGGGCCAGACTCTTTATAATATACCTTTATAATATACCTTTTTGCCATATTAGTTTATTTTTATTTATAAATAAAATTATTTATAATATACCTTACCTTATTAGTTACATTACTTCTTATAATTTTAATACTTAAATTTATATAATTGGTAACATACAATTAAACATAATTGGTAATATATGATTCATTATGCAAAAGTTGTAATATATTAACAATATTTATATAATTATGTGATATAATTTAACCATTTTTCCCTTTTAATTAATTATACATATTAACATTCTCATTACTTAAATCTAAACTTATATATTTTCTTATTTAGTTATTTCTATGAAATTCCTAATTTAATTTTCCATTTTTATATACAAATCCGCATATATACTTTTAATTCTACTCCTACAAACCTTATCACCATATGTGTCAAGATATTAAACTTATAATTTATCATATTAGTTTATGTAAATATTTAATATTTCAAGTTATACTAATCAAGCCCGTGTAGGGCACAAGGATATATGCTAGAAATATACAAAAGCCCTAATTCTCTTTCCTATGTGTCGCCCAATTACGGTTTGTTTGATGAGAGTATTTATAAAGACTTTTTTGGTTAAAAAGTACTTTTTGGAGAAAAGTAGTTTTTGAAATTTGAAATTTGGGTGGTATGGAGAAGTGTGTAAGGAGAGAAAAAACTATTTTTTTCAAATAAAGACATTATAAATATTAGGCCAAACAAGGCCTTAGTTATGTCACGTAGACAAATTCATTTGGCCAATTACTCTTTCACCCTTTATGTTTTTTGATAATTACTTACCTTTCTTAGTTAAAATTTCCAAAATTTATACTAATAGAAAGTTACCTTCATTATATATGTACTATCTTCTCCAAGATTCATTACAATTTACAAGATATCAAGATAGATATAACGGAAATTAGAAATGATGAATTGATGATACATTTAATGAGATATATTAGACAAAATTATAATTTATATCTATCTATACACTGATGTAACCTTGCCCGACGGAAAGACTACAAGTTGTTGTCGAGGATCCGATGAACGCGTAGTAGGGCGAACAACTCTTCGGAAGTGAAATAGATGAGGCGGTGGTTGTAAGGAGTCCGAAGCACCGGTGGCTGTAGGGTGGAGGTGCGGCGGCGATGGAGGGAGGCGCGGCGGAGAGGAGGTGTGAGGGGCGGCGGCCGTGAAGGTGGTGTGAGGGGCGGCAAGAACTAGGGTTAGTTCTTGTTGCAAGGTTGCGGATAATATGGGTAATCGAATTAACGCGCCAGAATAATTCAACTAGAAACGCGTTAATTGTTGACGTCAAGGCCCGGGGTTTAAGGAGTTTACTCAACTTGAAACTTAGGCTTAATTTGACGTCATAGAAAAGAAGACAAGAGTTCCTATTTATACTAGAGAGTTGACCTAATGGGCTTAATGGGCCAGACTCTTTATAATATACCTTTATACCTTTTTGCCATATTAGTTTATTTTTATTTATAAATAAAATTATTTATAATATACCTTACCTTATTAGTTACATTACTTCTTATAATTTTAATACTTAAATTTATATAATTGGTAACATACAATTAAACATAATTGGTAATATATGATTCATTATGCAAAAGTTGTAATATATTAACAATATTTATATAATTATGTGATATAATTTAACCATTTTTCCCTTTTAATTAATTATACATATTAACATTCTCATTACTTAAATCTAAACTTATATATTTTCTTATTTAGTTATTTCTATGAAATTCCTAATTTAATTTTCCATTTTTATATACAAATCCGCATACATACTTTTAATTCTACTCCTACAAACCTTATCACCATATGTGTCAAGAGATTAAACTTATAATTTATCATATTAGTTTATGTAAATATTTAATATTTCAAGTTATACTAATCAAGCCCGTGTAGGGCACAAGGATATATGCTAGAAATATACAAAAGCCCTAATTCTCTTTCCTATGTGTCGCCCAATTACGGTTTGTTTGATGAGAGTATTTATAAAGACTTTTTTGGTTAAAAAGTACTTTTTGGAGAAAAGTAGTTTTTGAAATTTGAAATTTGGATGGTATGGAGAAGTGTGTAAGGAGGGAAAAAACTATTTTTTTCAAATAAAGACATTATAAATATTAGGCCAAACAAAGCCTTAGTTATGTCACGTAGACAAATTCATTTGGCCAATTACTCTTTCACCCTTTATGTTTTTTGATAATTACTTACCTTTCTTAGTTAAAATTTCCAAAATTTATACTAATAGAAAGTTACCTTCATTATATATGTACTATCTTCTCCAAGATTCATTACAATTTACAAGATATCAAGATAGATATAACGGAAATTAGAAATGATGAATTGATGATACATTTAATGAGATATATTAGACAAAATTATAATTTATATCTATCTATACACTGATGTAACCTTGCCCGACGGAAAGACTACAAGTTGTTGTCGAGGATCCGATGAACGCGTAGTAGGGCGAACAACTCTTCGGAAGTGAAATAGATGAGGCGGTGGTTGTAAGGAGTCCGAAGCACCGGCGGCTGTAGGGTGGAGGTGCGGCGGCGATGGAGGGAGGCGCGGCGGAGAGGAGGTGTGAGGGGCGGCGGCCGTGAAGGTGGTGTGAGGGGCGGCAAGAACTAGGGTTAGTTCTTGTTGCAAGGTTGCGGATAATATGGGTAACCGAATTAACGCGCCAGAATAATTCAACTAGAAACGCGTTAATTGTTGACGTCAGGGCCCGGGGTTTAAGGAGTTTACTCAACTTGAAACTTAGGCTTAATTTGACGTCATAGAAAAGAAGACAAAAGTTCCTATTTATACTAGAGAGTTGACCTAATGGGCTTAATGGGCCAGACTCTCTAGTTACTAATTCTGACGGCCCATTCAACATAAATGGAAACCACTCCAGAACTAGAAACTACTAATAAGGGAAATGTTGTAAGCAGAAAGTACTAAATAAAGATAGTATGAACTAGAAATAGAAAGACATTCTAAAAATAGAAAGTCGACTAAAACTAGCTCGGGATATCTGCAGCTGTAGAGGAGTCAATCACGGTTAAGCTGACGAGACACAGAAGCTCGGACGCTGTAGTGATCTGGCCGTGATTGGCTACAAGTCTGGTCACCAAGGATTGTGTCGCCGCTTGGACACTCTTTGCTCTGGCGCGGGTGATAGGACCTGTACGCGGAAGTCTTATGGCATCTTTCTCCTCTGTAGCTGACATGGAGGGATGGGTTACATCACCCTCCCCCACTTGAGTGTGAAGCATCCCCGCTTCACCCTCATCATACTTAGGCTCAACATATGGTGCTAAGTCAGCGACGTTGAACGTCGGATGCACCCCATACTTGTCCGGGAGCTCGAGCTGGTAGGCATTGTCGCCAATGGCCTTGACGACTCTGAAGGGACCATCACCCCGTTGGTCGAGCTTAGACTTACGGACGGAAGGGAATCGCTCCTTCCGCAAGTGAATCCAAACCAAGTCGCCCGGGGCGAAGATCAAGCGTCGCCTGCCCTTGTTCTTCTGGGCTGAGTACTGCAGCGCACGCCGATCCAGCTGTGTGCGTGTTCTCCTGTGCAGCTCCTGAATGTGCTGAGTCAACTTGCCAGCAACAATGTTCTCCTGGTCCTGCAGCGAGTATGGCGTCATGTCCAGCGGCGTCAGCGGGTTCCTTCCATATACGACCTCGAAAGGAGTCAGCTTCGTCGTAGAGTGCCTGGACCTGTTATAGGAAAACTCAACTGTAGCAAGTAAGTCCTCCCACCTGCGTGGGTTAGCCTTGAGAACCGTCCGAAGGAGGGCTCCTAAGGTACGGTTGATCACCTCCGTCTGACCATCCGTTTATGGGTGATAGCTAGTAGAAAATAGAAGCTTGGTGCCTAGCTTGCCCCACAAGGTTCTCCAAAAATGGCCCACAAACTTGGTATCCCTATCACTAGCAATAGTTTTAGGGACACCATGCAAGTGCACCACATGCTCAAAAAACAATTCAGCGATGTCGGTAGCATTATTGGTGTTCTTACAGGGAATAAAATGTGCCATCTTTGAGAACCTGTCGACCATGAAAAATATGCAATCTCTACCACGCCGAGACATAGGCAACCCTGTGATAAAATCCATCGACAGATCTTCCCACGGGGCTGCAGGAATCGGGAGGGGCGTGTAGAGACCATGTCGACTCGAGCGTGCCTTAGCCTTTTGGCATGTCACATAACTCTTGCAATACCTAGTAACACTTTGGGCCATCTTCGGCCAGAAAAAATGCTCCCGAAGTGCTGTAAGGGTCTTAGACACCCCAAAATGGCCACGGCTGTCATGTGCTTCCTGGAGCAACAAGTGCCTGCCAGAAGACGTAGGAATACAGAGTTTCCCGGCCTTGTACAGATACCCGTCATCCAGGAAATACGTGGCATGCTCTCTGCTGATCTTACATTGCTCAAAGATGTCTTTAAAGAAAACATCAGTAGCATAAAAATCCTTGAGCAATGCAAAACCAAGTAAACGAGACTGGAGATGAGTTATGAGCACGCACATGCGAGAAAGGGCGTCGGCTACCACATTCTCCTTACCTTTCTTGTGCATGATCAGGTACAAAAATATCTCCATGAACTCGACCCACCTAGCATGCTTGCGGTTGAGGGTCGTCTAGCTCTTCAGATAGGCCAGAGCAATATGGTCTGAGTGTATCACAAACTCACTTGGCCAGAGATAGTGCTGCCAAGTCTTCAGGACCCGGATCAACGCGTACAACTCCTTGTCATACGTCGGGTAGTTCAGCTGAGCACCCGAAAGCTTCTCCGAGAAGTAGGCGATCAGCCTCCTTTCCTGCAGTAAGACACCACCGATGCCAAAATCGGAAGCGTCACACTCCACCTCGAAGCGACGAGTGAAGTCAGGCAACTTCAGCAAAGGGGCACGGCACAGGGCATCCTTCAGGGAGACAAAAGCAGCATCATGTCGTGGAAACCATGTGATCGACGTCGCCTTCTTGGTCAGCTCGTGCAAAGGGGCGGCAATGGTGCTGAAGTCGCGGACGAACCTCCGGTAAAAGCCGACCAGCCCTAAGAACGAGCGAACCTGAGTGAGTGTCGTCGGTGTAGGCCATTCCTTGATGGCGTGGATCTTCTCCTCATCCACTCGTAGTCCATCCCTGCCAACAATAAAACCAAGGAAGTTTGCAGATTCAGAACAAAATACACATTTACCTCGGTTGACGTACAAGCTCTCACGTCTCAAGCACTCTAAGACCCGTCGAAGATGATCAATATGGTCACTTAAACTGCGAGAGAACACAAGTATATCATCAAAGTAAACGACGACAAACTTCCCTAAAAAAGACCGTAAGACATGGTTCATGAGTCTCATGAACGTCGATGGAGCATTGGTCAATCCAAATGGCATGACTAGCCACTCGTATAGACCATACTTGGTCTTGAAAGCTGTCTTCCATTCATCTCCCTCCTTCATACGAATCTGATGATAGCCACTCCTAAGGTCAATCTTGGAGAACAAAGTGGCACCATGCAGCTCGTCAAGAATATCATCGAGGCGCGGAATGAGATGTCTGTACTTGATGGTGATCTGGTTGATGGCGCGGCAGTCCACACACATCCTCCAAGTCCTATCCTTCTTCGGCACTAGAATCACAGGAACGGCACAGGGACTCAAGCTTTCCCGCACAACACCCTTGTCCAAAAGATCTTGGACCTGTCGCTGTAACTCCTTAGTTTCCTCAAGAGAAGCTCTATAGGCAGCACGGTTCGGCAGAGAAGCGCCGGGAATGAAGTCTATTTGGTGCTCAATACCACACACTGGTGGCAGACCTGGCGGCAGCTCGTCAGGCATAATATCCTCGAAGTCCTGCAAAACAGACAAAATAGCAAGCGAGAGTGCAGGCTCTACAGTAGTAGTGGCACAAAGGCTAGGAATAACAAGGAAACAAGGGAACTTGCCTTGAAGTGCCGAAGTGATGTCGCTGTGACGAGCCAGTAGAACCCTGTTTTTACAGGTTCCACGCAGGGCAGAAATAGGTGGCTCAGTAGCCCCTATAGCAGACGATCCATCTATACCTATAGATGGTAATGTAAAAGTAATACCAGCTGGAGAACGCTTACCTATCTGCTCAGTAGATCTCGCATGAAGCGTTAAAGGTGCAGACGCGGAGCTGGCCGTCTGTTTTGGTGCAGTAGCAGGCTTCTTTCCTGCGGCCTCTATTGCCTTCTGGCGCTGGCGCTCTGCCTGATCCTGTAAAATTTCCCACGGGCTCATGGGTAAGAGAGTCACGCGTCTCCCGTGGTAATTGAACATGTAAGTGTTCAAATACCCGTCGTGAAGCACGCGACGATCATACATCCAGGGACGTCCCAAAAGCAAATGAGTGGCGTCCATGGCGGTAACATCGCAAAGCACAGTGTCGTTGTATGGACCAATAGAAAAAAGCAATAAGACACTGTTGCGAAACTTTGTTACCTGAACCATCAGAAATCCACTGAAGGCCGTAGGGAGTGGGGTGTGGTGTAGTCGGAAGGTTGAAATGGCGCACAACCTTCTCATTGATAATGTTGCAGCAAGAACCCCCATCAATGATCACACTCAGCGATGCATCCTGAAGTCTGCATCTAGCATGAAACAAGTTCTCCCTCTGCTCAGTCAGGTCGCCCTCCTTGACGCTCAGCACGCGTCTAATAACCAAGGCAAAGTGGTATGCCTGGTCATCATGGTGATCGGAAGTACCGACCACACAACCATCAGCATCGACTGTATAGACAGCTGCAGGGTCTGTCTCGACGTCGTCCTCATCGGCATCGTCGTAACTCTCATAACCTGCAGACTGGGTGGAGAAGAGGACCTTCTTGGCATTGGGACAATCCTTCTTGTAATGTCCTCTTCCACCACACTTGTAACATTCCACATCTCAAGCTCATTCCGAAGGAGCGGTCTCTGTAGTTGGCGGTTGCGGGCGGCGAGCAGGAGCAGACGGTGCTGATCTCTGTGTCGCTGTAGCAGATGTTGTACCTGTGCTGCTACGATCCTGTCTAGGCACACTAGAAGTAGGAGTAGAAGTAGTTCCATAACCCGGATTGAAGGGTCTAGAACTATACCTGGACGAAGTCGTGGACTGCCATGGTTGTTGCTTGTGACGCAGGTGCTGAAGATATAACTTCTGGGCAGTGTGAACGACATTGTTGAGGTCCCGTATCGGCAGCACGTCGACCTGATCACTAAAGGGCTGGTTAAGCCCAGTAATGAACCGCGTCCTCAAGGTTCCCGGAGCAACACTGACGCCAGCCTTGAAGTACATGTCTTCTAGGCGAGCGAAGAACTCTTGTGGCGAATCAGAACCCTGTCTAGCACGTGCTATCTCCGACCGCATATGCTCCTTGTAGGTCGAAGGCACATACTTTCTAGTCATAATATGCACAAGCTGATGACATTCACTAATGGGTGGCCAACCCATTCTGTAATGTTGCTGCTCAAGACGATTCCACCATGTCTGAGCAGCTCCCTCAAAATGTAAGGTAACGAGCTCGACCTTCTCATGCTCCTGGACGGTCAAGTGTCGCAGTACATGCTCTGTGTTCTGCAACCACTCAAGGAAAATAGCAGGGTCATATAAACCAAAGAAGGGTTTGATCTTTACCTTAATGTCTCTGCGGTGCACAGGTGGTTGGGCTCGACGGTCAGGAAATGGTGCTGTAGGGTCCTCATGTTTCTCGAAGTGACGAGCTGCATGTTAGGGAGGATCTGCATACTGACCGTATTATGGTCCGGCATACGGCGACGGGTCGCAAGCAGGCTATCACTGACGCTGATGGCCGGCGGCGGGGCGTTGGTGCTGGCGAGCCGGCTGTCGGTTGCCGTACTGGACATCGTTCCAATACGCTGCCTGATTCTGATGCAGGCGAGGAGGCGGAACATAGCTGGTAGGGTGCTACTGTAACTCAGGGGGATCCTGTAATGGTGGGTGAAAACCATGAGCATACCCAAACTGACCCTCATCCTCCTCTTGGTCGTACTCATCAAACTGATCCTCCTCATCAGAATAGATAGGAGTGCGGACACTCTGATGATCCTGAAATGCATCAACATCAAACGACACAACACTAGATTGTCGGTGACGATGCTGACGTGGAGGCTGCTGACGATGCGAACTAGATGGCTGGCGGGGTGGTCGACCTGTAGAAGGCTGGCGGGCTTGCCGATGTCGACCACGGAATGAACCTGATCGTCCTTATGTTCCTCCTGGGAACTTTCATCATCTGCCTCTGCAAGTTCAGGGTCCTCCTCCCGGATCACGGCCTGCATAGACCGTCGTTGTCGACGATGTTGTGGGACGACAGTGCTTTCTTTCTGCGACTCCAGGTGTTGCAGCTGGCCTGGAGTCGATGTGGAGGGAAGCTTCAGGGCTTTACCCTTTGCCTGTTCCAGGGCTAGGGCGCGCAACTCCTCTGCCTGTAACTGACCCTGATCAGAAGCTACTGTAGCGATCGAAGACGGTTGCTGTCGAGATAAGAATTTTGCATTCCGACACTGGAGCTCGGCTATCTGCGCATCTCGTACTTTGTTGGCAGCAAGAATTTCTCGTAGCATCTTCTGTTCAGCAGTCTCGGAGCCTGTATCACGGGTTGTATCACCTTCTGACATGGTACCTGACAACAAGAAATAGTAAACCACAGGATCAAGACGAACAACAACGGCAAAAGAGTAACAACAAATAGGTAAGCAGAACCGAACTCAACAAGCAATCACTCAGGAAACTAATCTGGTTCGCCGTGTGGGCTGTTACGAGCTGGCTAAAGCAAGTCACACAACAATCAATAAAATCAAGGCAATGCTCAGCAAAGAAAATGTCGAAAGTAGATATGCAAGGATATAAGCACAGAAGCACGCACAACACAGTCAACCAAGATATGCAGCCCAGACAGTGAAAGAGATTGCAGACGGTAAATGAATCACTTGCGAAGACGGTAAATTGAAGGTGCCGGATTCAAGACCGGGTTCTCCCTTCTTGTACTGCGAAGAGATGCACTTGCCTTATTTTGGCTTGTGTGGTCTCGAATTTTTTTAAATTTTTTTTATGCTGCAAACAGCTGCAGTTGCTGTCACAGAAATGCACAAACAACAGCTAGCAGCGCAACAACGCAACAGCACGACGGCGTAATCAACAACAACAATGCAGCAGCGTAACAACAGAATAACGCACAGCATAACAGCCAGCAAGCTGCGCAACACAGAAGCGCACAGCAGAACAGCCAGCGAATAGCAGAAACAGTGCAAGAATTTTTTTTTTGTAGTGCAGTGATTCAAGTGTGAAGAGAAAGAGATTGAGATGATGCATATTTTTGGCACAATCAAGGAAAACAAAGTCGCAAGCAACTATCTAAGCCTATATGCAAGAGGATCTACAATAAACACAATCAACAACCAAGCAACAACACCAGAAATTGCCGAAAAACTGTGTGAAAGGTTCGGTTTTGTGCAGAAAAAAAAATTGCTGGGTTTTGATAATGGCCGAATTGCTCAACCACCAAACCTAGGTTTTTGTAGTGTTTTTCAGATTCAGATTGCAAGGGAATTTTTTTTTTTGGGTTCCTAGAGCAAGATCTAGGTTTTTTTTTGATGCAGAAATTGATTTACGGAAGCGAAGGAGTGATTGAAAGAAGAGTTGGAACGACTTACGCGATTCGTAGGCTCTGATGCCAGTTGATGTAACCTTGCCCGACGGAAAGACTACAAGTTGTTGTCGAAGATCCGATGAACGCGTAGTAGGGCAAACAACTCTTCAGAAGTGAAATAGATGAGGCGGTGGCTGTAAGGAGTCCGAAGCACCGACGACTGTAGAGTGGAGGTGCGGCGGCGATGGAGGGAGGCGCGGCGGAGATGAGGTGTGAGGGGCGGCGGCCGTAAAGGTGGTGTGAGGGGCGGCAAGAACTAGGGTTAGTTCTTGTTGCAAGGTTGCGGATAATATGGGTAACCGAATTAACGCGCCAGGATAACTCAACTAGAAACGCGTTAATTGTTGACGTCAGGGCCCGGGGTTTAAGGAGTTTACTCAACTTGAAACTTAGGCTTAATTTGACGTCATAGAAAAGAAGACAAGAGTTCCTATTTATAATAGAGAGTTGACCTAATTGGCTTAATGGGCTTAATGGGCCAGACTCTCTAGTTACTAATTCTAACGGTCCATTCAACATAAATGGAAACCACTCCAGAACTAGAAACTACTAATAAGGGAAATGTTGTAAGCATAAAGTACTAAATAAAGATAGTATGAACTAGAAATAGAAAGACATTCTAAAAATAGAAAGTCGACTAAAACTAGTTCGAGATATCTGCAGCTGTAGAGGAGTCAGTCACGGCTAAGCTGACGAGACATAGAAGCTCGGACGCTGTAGTGATCTGGCCGTGGCTGGCTACAAGTCTGGTCACCAAGGATTGTGTCGCCGCTTGGACACTCTTTGCTCTGGCGCGGGTGATAGGACCTGTAGGCGGAAGTCTCATGGCGTGTTCCTCCTCTGTAGCTGACATGGAGGGCTGGATTACATCATACACTATACTAAAGCCATAATTATATCTCCTACGTGTCAGCCCGTGAGCTATGTCACGTAGGCAAATCTTAATGTATAATTATAATTTTATCATTCTCTAATTTTGATATTTACATATTCTATTTCTTATCTATTTTTTTTATCTAAAATAACTTACCTTAATACAAAAATCTTATCCTCTCAAAGATTATTTATATTTTTTACTTTATTAGTTTCTTCTTATTTGTAAATAAAATTAATTATAATATATACTTTACCTTATTAGCTATGTTACTTCTTTATTTGTAATTAAAACACAAAATCGAAAACTATGTTCAAAATGTTATAAATTAATATATAAAGCAAAAAATTAAAATTTACGTTTTTATCATGTCAAAGGTATTTTTTTCAAAATTATATACCTAAAAACGTAATGTTTTTATAGTTTTAATACGTAAATTAATTTAATTGATAACATGCAATTGAAAATATAATTGGTAATGTATGATTCATGATGCAAAAGTGATTATTTAGTCATCTCATTACTAATTAATTATTTAGTCATCTCATTACTTAAATCTATTTTTTTTTTCGATTCAGTTATTTTTATGAAATTTCTAATTTATTATTTTTTTTTTAATAAAAATTCGCGTATATACTTTCAATTTTATTTATACAAAAACTTTATCACCATCTGTTCAAGATATTAAACTTACAATTTATCAATTTAGTTTTTGTAAATATTTAATAATATTCTAATTTTTGTGTTTTATTAATCAGACCCGTGCAGGGCACGTGGACATATGCTAATTTGATTCTATTAATTAAGTGTTATCCTCCAAACTAAAGGTTTTCATAACGGTTTTGGCATTAAAATCGAACAAATTTCACTACAAACTACATTAAATAAGGAAATAAATCGTACGCCTAATTTTGCATTTCAATGTAATAAATATTTGTTACTCATTTTACTGCTTAAATTAGTTTATTTATATGACAGATATATCAAGTATAAATCTTATGCAAATAATATTATACATATAAGTTTAAATCTAATAATTATCCATTAAAATTTAAACTAAAATGAATAAATAAAAGTTAACTAAAATAAAGGGTTCAAAGGAAAAGAAACAATTTTTAGAAAAAATATGAATAAATTTTATAGATCAAAGGATATCAACGATAATGTTGAAGGTAATTAAGAATTTTTAGAAAGGATTTTAAACAACTAATCGGTTTTCTTTTAAAAAAAAATCTTGATTTAATTTAATAGCAATAAAAAGGTCCATAAACAATATTTTAAGGAAATCAAAACTCTCATACATATCATCATTCAGAGTGTGTTTCTCCCATGAATTTGCATATTCATCACCTATCTCTTTTGAGTGTTTGGGTTGCATAATAGTAGTTGAGAATATGGTTCATATATTTCTACTCTCGAAAACTTTAGACATCAAAATGTCAACTATCTAATTCGAGGTAAATGGTTTTTATTTCTAAAATATATATAACAAGATATTTAATTTGGTTTGTTGATCGTCAAAATATTATTGAAATAGATTTGTATTTGTATTTGTGTGAGTTATTTGTTAAAAATAAAAATATGTTCCAACCAATCAATTCACGCACAATTTAGGGTGATAGAATATTCAATTAGCAAATCACCAAAACTAATTCAAATCTACTAGAAAATCCATTCTTATCTTGAAAATTAAGAATAAAACAATATGGAATGCTTCTATAATGAATTTGTAAAGTATATAGATTTCATAACGAAGTAGCAATAAGCCTACTTTGATAAAATAAAACAAAAATATAGAACTAATATTTTTTATTTGAAGTAGCAATAAGCCTACTTCTAAGAAAGTGTAGCTTTGCACGTCGTTTTTGACTTAGAAAGAAGTAGCTTACATGTACATTGAGTTTGCTGCAGTAACACTAGCGTAAATAGTTGAAGAATACTTTGAGGTGTGGGCGGAAGAGAAACAACTCAACATCTCTGAGAGAGAAGTGGACAGAAGCAAGCAAATCTTGGGCGTGGTCAAGCTTCTCATGCGTATCTCTGTTGTTGTTGGAATATAAATGTCCCACATCGAAAGTTGAGACATAACTTGCTTAGTATATAAGCTTGATGGGCTACTTCTCCTATTGCCAATTGATTTTAGGATAGAACCTCATTGGGCTTATGTAGTAGGTCTATCTGCGCCTATGCGCTCGTGTCCGCACGAACCCTCAGTCTATGGGCCTGTTAGAAGTTATCTTGTTACTAGATAGAATATCTTAGTTTCCTTATATTTGTTATCTTAACTATCTTGATTGCATATCTTTATAGATCTTTCCTTATCTTTAGTTAGTACTCATGTATATATTTGGCCTTCTAGGCATTATCAAGACAAGCAATCTTTTCCATTATCAATTCCAACATGGTATCGGAGCAGGTTTTCTACTGCTAAATTTTTTTCCCTCAATTTTTTTTTCTCTCCTTCGTTTCCGACTTTCTCCATGGCGGACAAGGATACTCGACCCAAACGCAAGATCAACAATGTTGATTCTCCCTTCTATCTTCACCCTTCAGATCACCCTGGCCTATCCATCTATCACGTCACCTTCAAAGGCGAAAACTTTCAAGAATGGCAAGACGCCATGATCAACGCGTTTCATGCCAAACGGAAAATCGGCTTCCTCAACGGCTCCATCGACAAGCCAACCGAGGCAACCGATGTAGAAGACTGATTGAGCGTTAATTCTATGCTCAAGGGCGGGATTCTTCAGTCCATTTATCCATCTCTTCGCCCTTCAATCTCATACGCCAAAACTGTCAAAGACCTTTGGGATGACATCACTCAACGATTCTCGGTCGGTAACGGACCAAGAATCCTTCAGATTCGTGCAGATTTGGCTCGCTGTCGTCAATCCGGCCACTCAATCAATGCTTATTACGGCGCTTTGAAGAAATTATGGGACGAATTCACCACCTACGTTCCACCTATGTCCTGCACATGTGGTAAATGCACTTGTGACATCTCCAACCGCCTATTGAAGGAGCACGAGACCGAGCTTATTCATCAATTCCTCAACGGCCTCAACGACGACGACTATCGTTCTCTTCGCTCTAATGTCATGACACTTGAGCCCCTGCCCAACCTCAATCGCGTCTTCTCTCTCGCAGTCCAAGAAGAACGTCACCTTATAGTCATTAAAGACCGTGATGCCAAGACTCCGGATCCGATGGCCCTGGCGGCTCAACATCGTACCAACGATCAACGCTCATCTCAGCGCCCGCCGTGCGCTCACTGTGGGAAACCAGGCCATGATATATCCAAGTGTTATCGACTCCATGGCTTCCCGGAAGGCTTCCTCTTTACCAATGGCAGAGGCAAACCCAATTCCTTCTCTTCGGCACCAGGAAACCACACGCCGTCTCAGCCGGGCTCGGGTCATGGTCGTGGGCGCGGCTCCGACATTGCGAACGCTGCTCAGCAACCCTCCTCCGCCCCGGGTCAGACGACTCTCACGCCTCATGATAGGGCTGCTCTCGGTCCAGCAATCATGGCCGATCAATGGGCTCAAGTTCTACAGGCCTTCAATTCCATCAACTCCAAGTCAGGTTCGGCTGACACCCTGTCTGGTAAGTCGACCTCCTGGATCTTGGATACTGGCGCCTCACTTCACATGACAGGAAATCGGGATTTAATCCAGGATCTTGTTACTATTGCGCCGGTGACCATCAAATTACCGGACAATCGTTTTGCTTCCGCAGTTCAAGCAGGCTCTCTTGTTTTTTCGCCCTCTGTTCGCCTCGATCATGTTCTTTATATTCCTAAATTGGATTGTAACTTAATCTCCTTTGGCCAGTTAGCTACTGATACTCAATGTGTGGTGATGATAACAGGTTTTTGTCGTGTGAAAAACTGCTATGCAAAATATCCAAACAAACCTTAAACCGTAGTCCTAGGTAAATAAAGGTCGAATCCACAGGGAGGCGAATTCTATCTTAATATGCAATTTGTATGTCAAACTAAAGTAACCAAAAGGGGGTTTTTTGTTTGTTTAATTAATCTAAGCATGTAAAGGCAAGAATAAACTAAAGATGAATGAATTCAGTAATGGGGAAAAAGCACTTAGTCAAACAACATCCACTATTCGTATGACAAGTTGATCATAGATACTCATTCAAATCTCATGCAATGGTAATTCCAATTCCTTTTCAGATATAACTAATAGCACAACCAGATACTATTAGCACTAACTAATTAAACAACCCTGAAACTATCAAGATTCAGTTTAACAACAGCCTTACGTATAAGAATATAGTTGGATACAATTCTAGCATAACACAACCAGATATTATCCTAGAATGTAAATCAATTCTCTTCTGCATAAGACTAGTACAACCAGTTACTAATACGATGCAGTTGCTACTCTGAAATAGATATGCTCAACCAGTAACAATCTAAATCTAGCAATCAATCAATAACAATAAACCCTAGATGCGTCCAAATAGAGATTATCAATATCAATCATAAACAACTTAAGCAAGAGAAAGATAAAAACCATGCAATAGATTAAGAACAAGAATCTCACAACTTAATCCAAACGAAAGCTTCGGCGTCCGACTAAGCCAAGGAGGCTTAGTTCTTCATAACGTAGAAAAGGGAATTAGGGTTCAAGAGAAAAAGATGATGATCCAAGATTGGCAAACAAGCCTTTTTTCAACCCTTAAATACTAAAGAAAATAAAGCTAAGTTAACCTAATACGAAATAATAAAAAGTAATAAAATAATGCAAATAAAGAAACGGTGCGGCGGACTTCAGACATCGGCGGCGGTCGCCGCATCTCCCACGGCGGGCGCCGTAATCGCGGCGGGCGACGCAATTAAACGGCGGTCGCCGTAATCACTTCGTAGCCAAGGTCGGTGGAAAGCCAATTGCGACGGGCGCCGTAATTACGGCGGTCGCCGTCTTTGTACGGCGGTCGCCGTTCTTCGGTTCAGCTCCTGCGACACTTCCATAAAAACGCCATAACTTTTGATTCTCAACTCGGATTGCGCTCATATTTTGAGGACTTGCAATAGACTTCAAGATCTAACTCCTCGAATTGGAATCACTCCATTTGGACATCGGAGCAGAGAGAACGAACCAATTGAATTCAGCACATTGTTCTTCTACTCTTCATTGCACTCCCTTGACGCCTACTACTGGTGGCTTCCTCCTCAGTGTCTCATATGATCTCCAAAACCGCTCAAACACCTCCAAAAACACCAACTCCGCCCCCAAACACCATACACATGAATGTGTCTAAATCTACCCGAATGACACCAATAAAACCTCTAATAACTCTTACTTAAGCCCTACAAAGTAGTGCTTATCAAACCACCCCATGCTTAGACCTTTGCTCGTCCACGAGTAAACCAAATAAGAGTCCACTCCTCCAATGCAGCACCCAAGGTCTCATGAAGCATATCCTCCAACTAAGAGCCACCTAACCCATGCCAAGCTCCTGGCTCCAATCTCATTTACAACACATCCACAACTCAACAAGCTTAAGGGCAAGCAAAGTACTTCCCCCAAACTAAACCCGGACATCCAATAGTGTGAGTAACCTCTAATCCTAGCCTCCATCTATTGCTCCTTATGTCTCCCAGAGTGACCTACCCGACAATCCTTCTTTGACTCCTCTTCTTATGACGCCTCGCCAAGAATAATGAGAAATCCTAAAATCACTCTTCTTCTTTTTCACTCGTTTTTCCAAGGCGCCCTTTCGGGTTTTCACCAAGTCACTCATTTCATTTTTCAATAGATGTACTCACATAAGCTCACGTCACTCTTGACCTCATATTACCCCAGCCTAATGCTGGTCCAAGCCACCTGCTTATTACCTAGGCCGCCCTTTCGGGTTTTCGACCTATCCCAGGATTTCAATAATAGCCTTTTTTCAAATTTTTGGCTCTTTTCATTTATTTATTTTTTCCTCAGCAGCGTAGCAAGTATAAAACTCCACCCCATGCTTAAACATTGCATTGTCCTCAATGTAATGAAAGACAAAAGAATAAAGCACAGGGAAAAGCAAAAAATAACTCACAACGTTGTCGAGTTGGCTTGGATACTTCCTTGTTGCTGGTGGTGTACTCATGAAAGCTCATGTCCTGGATGTTTGGCATCAACGCCATTATCTTCATCTACCGTGCAACCATAAGAAACCACTGGTGAGTAGTGGTAATACAGGAACTCAGGGCGGCACGGCCTTCAACTCCATCAACTTGTACCATGCAACCAAAAGGAACCACTGTGGGGAGTAGTGGTTAATCAAGGGAACGGGTTTGCATGGCCTTAAAAAATGGGCCCAAATGTCATCGTGGTTGGGCCCTGGTGTACCTTCTCTCCAACTGTCGGCTGCAGGACCATCATCGTTGCCAAATAAATATAGGGTGAATGTATTCCTCCGTTTAGCAACATGATGCGCACCTCTCCGCGGGGAACTCTGGACAGCTGGGTAAAACTTTTTTTTTTATAACTTTTTTTTTTTGTTTTTTTTTTTAAAATATTTTTTTTTGACTTTTCTCCCCGTTTAAGGTCTTTTCGGGGTATCTTATTTTCGTCTTTTGCTCCCCGTTTAAGGTTTTTTCGGGGCCCATTTTTTTCGATTTTTTTTTCGATTTTTTTTTTTTTTCGATTTTTTTTTTTTTTTGAGAAAGTGCGGCGGTCGCCGTGAAGGGTGCGGCGGTCGCCGTAATTGCGGCGGGTGCCGTAATTAAACGGCGGTCGCCGTTTTCATGTCGCAGCTATCCTTCTTGGCGAAGCAATTACGGCGGGCGCCGTAAGGTTCGCGGCGGGCGCCGTGAACACCTTCTCCGTTTTTTCGCGCTTCCTGCAGGTTAGTTCGACACAGAAAGGAAAAACTAAAAGGAAAACAACTGAATAAAGACTAAGGGAAAGAAAATAAACTACCAAATCTCGGGTTGCCTCCCGAGCAGCGCCTTGGTTAATGTCGTTGGCTCGACATACTACTCAATCCTCTTCAACTCGGGTTTGTCCTATCACTTGAACTCCTGAGGTCTATATCAGGGGGATGCCGCTTTGTGTGCTCCATGTTGAGCCTTTCCCCCTTGCTTGTGCACTTGCTGATGGATGGACCGTTGTTCATATCTATGAATGCACTTGCCATCTTCATGAACGGTCTACCCAACATCTCAAGGGCTGTATGTATGTCCTGAATTAAGGCCTCCTTCTTGTGCTTCCCCTTTAGTTTCTTCTTTATATTGCCCAGCGCCCTTAAAAACTCTGTGTAGCTAGGGATGCAACTTGCCAGTTCGATCAAGGAAATGGTTACCTCGCAGATACTGAAGGTTTCATATAGCTCTTTGTCGTCCTTCAGCCTTCGAGTATCTTGGAATACCGCATGGAGGGGTGTGACGGGGTGCAGCGACACAAGTGGAAAGGAGTTGAGATGCACATACTTATCATAGGCAGCCTCGAGAGGGTCGGGGGCTGCCGGGGCATTTTCGAGAGGAACGAGCGTCACAGGATCATTTTCGCGATCGTGGCTCTCCTCCTCTTGGTCGCTGAATTCCTCATGCGGTCTCGGAGTTGTCAACTCCTTTGCTTCAAGTTTACTCACCACTTGAGAGATCTGACCAACCTGCCTTTCCAAGTTCTGAATGCTAGCTATTGTAGTCTCTTGGAATTGCAATGAACTCTTACTCAACTTAGCAATGTTCTGCATCAGCATATTCATCATGTCATCCATAGAAGGTGAAGGATTACCCTGTTGTTGGTTTGGTTCTGGGTAGAACTCCTGGTAGTCATGATCATATGAAGGGTATTGCAGGTTCCCATAACTCGAATTGGGGTGATATCCCCACCCTGGAGTATGTGCGTATGAATATGGGTCATATCGCGGCTCCTGCTGGAATTGGGGAAATCTATCCATCTCTGTAACAAAATCAAAAAGGAAAAACAAAAATCAATAGCACGGGTGTGGACCGTAAGATAGGTCCACACAATAGTTGACACACAAATCACACACAAAATAGATTATTGCCTCCCCGGCAACGGCGCCAATTTGATAACAGGTTTTTGTCGTGTGAAAAACTGCTATGCAAAATATCCAAACAAACCTTAAACCGTAGTCCTAGGTAAGTAAAGGTCGAATCCACAGGGAGGCGAATTCTATCTTAATATGCAATTTGTATGTCAAACTAAAGTAACCAAAAGGGGGTTTTTGTTTGTTTAATTAATCTAAGCATGCAAAGGCAAGAATAAACTAAAGATGAATGAATTCAGTAATGGGGAAAAAGCACTTAGTCAAACAACATCCACTATTCGTATGACAAGTTGATCATAGATACTCATTCAAATCTCATGCAATGGTAATTCCAATTCCTTTTCAGATATAACTAATAGCACAACCAGATACTATTAGCACTAACTAATTAAACAACCCTGAAACTATCAAGATTCAGTTTAACAACAGCCTTACGGATAAGAATATAGTTGGATATAATTCTAGCATAATACAACCAGATATTATCCTAGAATGTAAATCAATTCTCTTCTGCATAAGACTAGTATAACCAGTTACTAATACGATGCAGTTGCTACTCTGAAATAGATATGCTCAACCAGTAACAATCTAAATCTAGCAATCAATCAATAACAATAAACCCTAGATGCGTCCAAATAGAGATTATCAATATCAATCATAAACAACTTAAGCAAGAGAAAGATAAAAACCATGCAATAGATTAAGAACAAGAATCTCACAACTTAATCCAAACGAAAGCTTCAGCGTCCGACTAAGCCAGGGAGGCTTAGTTCTTCATAACGTAGAAAAGGGAATTAGGGTTCAAGAGAAAAAGATGATGATCCAAGATTGGCAAACAAGCCTTTTTTCAACCCTTAAATACTAAAGAAAATAAAGCTAAGTTAACCTAATACGAAATAATAAAAAGTAATAAAATAATGCAAATAAAGAAACGGTGCGGCGGACTTCAGACATCGGCGGCGGTCGCCGCATCTCCCACGGCGGGCGCCGTAATCGCGGTGGGCGACGCAATTAAACGGCGGTCGCCGTAATCACTTCGTAGCCAAGGTCGGTGGAAAGCCAATTGCGACGGGCGCCGTAATTACGGCGGTCGCTGTCTTTGTACGGCGGTCGCCCCGTTCTTCGGTTCAGCTCCTGCGACACTTCCATAAAAACGCCATAACTTTTGATTCTCAACTCGGATTGCGCTCATATTTTGAGGACTTGCAATAGACTTCAAGATCTAACTCCTAGAATTGGAATCACTCCATTTGGACATCGGAGCAGAGAGAACGAACCAATTGAATTCAGCACATTGTTCTTCTACTCTTCATTGCACTCCCTTGACGCCTACTACTGGTGGCTTCCTCCTCAGTGTCTCATATGATCTCCAAAACCGCTCAAACACCTCCAAAAACACCAACTCCGCCCCCAAACACCATACACATGAATGTGTCTAAATCTACCCGAATGACACCAATAAAACCTCTAATAACTCTTACTTAAGCCCTACAAAGTAGTGCTTATCAGGTGACTCTAACCGACAAGTTGTGTATTATACAGGAACACACTTCGAGGACAATGATTGGTGTGGGTGAGCAACGCGGGGTGGGGGGGGGGGGTCTATTGGCTGCTCAGCATTGGTCCGCATATCTATCAATTATGTCTTGCTGCATCTACCGTCTCTGCGTCTACCTGGTACCAGCGGTTGGGTCATCCGTCTATTTCAGTTTTGTCTAGTTTACCTAGTTTAGAGAAGTCTTCCCTTTCCGCACTTGAATTACCTTGTGATGTTTGCTTTAAGGCAAAACAAACTCGATGTTCTTTTCCTTTAAGCTCTAATAAAGCAGAAGTTTCGTTTCAGTTAATCCATTGTGATATTTGGGGACCTTACATTGTACCTTCTAGTAGCGGTGCCTCTTATTTTTTGACTATCATGGATGACTTCTCTAGATCTACCTGGGTGTTTCTCATGTGCTCCAAATCAGAGGTTGCAGGCATCCTCCAACGTTTCTGTGCCATGACTCAGACACAGTTTCATACTAAAATTCAGCGCCTTCGTTCCGACAATGGGGCTGAATTCGTCTCTCTCTAGCCGTTTCTTCTATCACAAGGGATCTTCTTTGAAAGCTCTTGCATATACACACCACAACAGAACGGCAGGTGATAAACACTACTTTGTAGGGCTTAACTAAGAGTTATTAGATGGTTTTATTGGTGCCATTCGGGTAGATTTAGACACATTCTTGTGCATGGCGTTTGGGGGCAAAGTCTGGTGTTTTTGGAGGTGTTTGAGCTATTTTGGATATCATAGGAGACACTGAGGAAGGAAGCCACCAAAAGAAGACACCAAGGAAGTAAAGACGAGAGGTTAGGAGGCGAAGCCAAGGAGTGAAGGCCGAGCATTAACCGCGACCACGGGCAAGGGTGCCGCGATCGCGGTTCCTCGGGCAAGTCGAGAGTTTTCCGTAGGCGCGGAGGAATGTGAAGAGCGCGGAGCCACAAGAGGCCGCGATCGCGGTAAATGGGCCACGATCGCGGGTCGTCGATGATGGAAGTTCTGACTTTTCCCGAGTCTATCTTTTCTAATATCTTTTCTTATTTTTCCATTTTATTTCGTTTCTTTTCAGTTGGGCTAGGTCATTTGTTAAGCCCACCTATATATACTCTCTTAGTTTTAGGTTTTAAAGAGAGACTCTCATATATCAGGTTTTTAGTTTTTTACATCATCGTTGTTTTCTGAAGACTATGGAAGGCTAAGCACTTTTGCTTAGTCCGGTAATGGAAGCATAAGTTTATTCATCTGGTTGTGAGGTTTTGTTCATATCTATCTTATCCTATTGAGTTATATCTTTTTTTCTTGAGCAAATTCTTATTTGGATGTTTGTTGGTTTATCTAGATTGATCACCTAGGTTTATTGCTTTCATTCATATTGCTAATACTAGGGAACTGTTGGGCTAACGCTCTAGTTCGAGTAGCGAGCATAGATTCTTATCTGCCACTGTGGAATTTATCTATATGGGGAATTGATTACATGTTGAATGCTTCTGGTTGAGGTGTTATGTGTATCCTGGTTAATTCTTATGTTTGTTGCTGCCTTTGGGTTGAATCACTAGTGGTGCTAGGGTTATTCATTGGTAAGGGTTCTTAGGGATGGTTTCCCTATTAATCTACACAAGATCAGGACAGGAATAACCGAATAGGAAGATAGGGCATAATCAAGGAACAACCTTTGAATGACTTATGTGGACATTACTTGGCTAAGTGTTTTCTCTCTCTGATATTTTCATCATATACTTTGTTGTGTTTGACTTAATTGTGACCAACCAACCTACAACTCCCCCTTCTTGTTACTATTGCATGCGAACAACACATAGATTAATCCCTTCCTCTTTGTGGATTCGACCCTTGCTTACCCTAACTACTTGTTTAGGTTTTGCTAGGATTTTATTTGATTGATTAGGTGATACGACTTAAGCCTGCTATCAAATTGGCGCCGTTGCCGGGGAGGCAAGCGTTGATTTTTCTGTGTGTTTGTCTGTGTTTTGTGTTCCTTTGGTGTGGACCTATCTTATGGTCCACACCCGTGCTACTAATTCCCCTCTACTTGGTTTTAATTCAGAGATTGAGAGAACCCTTTCCCAGGGTCACAGAATAAATCGTGGTTTGGTTTTTGATAATCCTGCGTTCGAGATGGCTGACGCAGAGCAGACGTTGAGACAGTTGACCGCCCCTAACATGCAGCAGCAACCGCTGGCTGTGCAGTTTCCTGAGTTGGGCGAGGGCGTAAATTTCGAGCTGAAGTCTGGGTTGATCCACTTACTCCCCCACTTCCATGGGATGAGTGGTGAAGACCCCAACAAGCATCTTGCTGATTTCCATTCGGTGTGTAGCAGTATGAAGCCGAAGAACGTGACGGAGGACCAGATCAAGCTGAGGGCCTTTCCTTTTTCACTGAAGGATGCGGCCAATGACTGGTTCTACTATCTCACTCCAGGGAGCATTGACACTTGGGTCAAGATGAAGAAAGCCTTCCTGGAGAAGTACTTCCCAGCTACCAAACTGAACAGCTTGAAGCGAACTATCAGCAACATCGAGCAACAGTCTGGTGAATCGCTCTATGAGTATTATGAGCGGTTCAAGAAGATGATATCCAGTTGCCCCTTCCACGGCTATTCTGAGCAGGACCTCATACTTTATTTGTACGGTGGTCTTCTTGATGAAGAGAGAAGGATGATGAACGCTGCTTGTGGGGGGAACATCCTCAACAAGACTCCTGCTGCAGCTTTTGAGATTTTTTTGAGCTTTCTGAAGGGTCCAGGCAATTCAGTAAAAGGGCGGGCATCCAATCTGTGAGAGCTGCAGAATCTCAGCCCAATTCTACTCTTCTTGCTGAAATGGCTGAGATGAAGGAGATGATGAGGAGATGTATGATGAGAGGTGGCTTGCAGCAAGTCAAATCATGTGGGTTAAGCTATGAAACGACGCATCCAACTGATGTATGCCCCACCCTGCAAGAACCAACTGCTGAGGTGAACGCCATTGGCGGATACGGCCCTCAAAGGCCAAAATATGACCCATACTCCAGCACCTACAATCCAGGGTGGAGAGATCACCCAAATTTGAGATATGGGAACCAACAGAACACTCATCAAGGGCATGAGACCCAGGATTTTCAGCAGTACCCCCATCGGCAGTTTCAAGGAGGCCAAGCAGATCAAAGACCACAAGAGCAGGGAGCTGCCCGCATCACCAATCTTGAGGACCAAGTCAACACACTGACGCAGCATATGAATACTTTGGCGCAGACCGTGGGAACCATACATCAAAACATGGTTCAGTTTCAACACGAGACCAAGTCTAGCATACAGAACCTAGAGAAGCAGGTGGGGCAGATCTCCCAGATAGTTAGCAAGTTTGAAGCTAGAGTGTCACGAGCACTCCCATCTCAAACTGAGATAAATCCTAGGCAAAACGTCTACTCCATGACGTCAAGGCCCAGATGGGAGCTTGAAGAAGAAAAGATGAGAGCCAAGAAGTACGAGAACGAACCGCGACCGCGGGCAATTTGCCGCAATCGCGGGTCTGTTGAGCAAGAGAATGGGCAAGATGCGCCGATTAAGCACGATCGCGGGCAGGATAGCCGCGACCGCGGGGCCCCAGTGCAAAAACTGCGATTGCAGGGTGAAAACCGCGATCAAATTTCGGAAAACGGGCCATCTCCACTTACTTTCACGACACGGTATGTCTACCGGGAGGGATATTTTGACATCCCAGTGCCATTCCCTGCAGCACTAGAAGATGACAAACCCATTGAGGGGCTGAAGGGAATGTTCGAGACATTTAGGAACTACAAGGTGACCCCCCAATTGAGCAAAGCGATGCCTCGCTTTGCAAACTTCCTGAGGGAGCTATGCAAGCTCAAGAAGGAGCAAAAGGAGCGGTCGAAGAAAAAGGTGAAAGTCAAGAAGGATGTCTCGGCTGTTATGCAAAAGAAGATCCTGAAAAAGTGTGAAGATCCCGGGATGTTTAGTCTACCCTGCAAGATTGGGGAAACCGAGTTCAGCGAGACATTGCTGGATTTGGGAGCCTCAATCAATGTCCTACCACTGTCCGTCTACAACACCCTCAATGTCGGACCACTAGAAAGCACGGAGTTTGTCATCCAACTGGCTGATAACTCCGTCATCATTCCAGAGGGCGTTGTAAAGGACGTTTTGGTGAGCGTCGATACCCTCGTCTTCCCTGCGGATTTCTTCGTCATGAACACAGGGAAACAAGGAGGACGAGTAATGCTAGGGAGGCCTTTCATGAAGACCTCCAACACAAAGATCGACGTGGGCACAGGTACGGTAAGCATGGAGTTTGACCGGAGGAAGATGGAGCACATGCTGGAGAACATTCAGGAGCATCCCCCAGACTCAAGAGTGAAGAGCGCGGTTGTAGGAGGCAACCCAGATTGAGAAGGATGAAGCGGTATGTCATGCCATGACAATAACTAAGGCGCTGTCCGGGAGGCAACCCGAGGTAAGACTTTCAACTTAGTTTTTCTTTCAGAAGCTTAGTTTCCCCTTGTTTTCGAAATTTTTGCTCTGTTTTTGTTCGACTAAACCACGCAGTAAAGCCGAGAAGAAACCGCGACCGCGGCATAAAACCCGCGATCGCGGTCAGAGAAATTCGAGCAAAAACCGCGATCGCGGCCCCATGGCGCGCCGCGAATTAGGGTTTAGTCTGACAAGGACAAAAAAAAAAATCGTATGTTACCCGCGATCGCGGCCTTCACTGCCGCAATCGCGGTTCCTCCACGGTGTTCCTTCCATGGCGATTCTTCCACGACGGTTCCCTCCTTTATGTCGGTTATTTCCACGGCGGTTCATTCATGGCGGTTCTGAGGCGGTCTTTCTTCATCATGTTCGCGCGCAACAACCGGTGTACCCTTGATCCATCCATTATTGTTGTCCCCTGTGGTACGTCTTCACCTGTGCGTCACCACCTGTGCATACTGAGTTCGGAGTTCCAGCATTCCATGATATATCTCTTGGGAAGTTCGACTGTTGAAGTGGTGATGATGTTTATGGGAATCCCTACATTCCTGAGTACCTTCCTGGCGTTATTGACGAAGACTACCACCCCGGCGTACGCTCAGTGAGTTCTTCCTTTATTCCCCTCATATTTTTCTTTGTCTTCCACACATTGAGGACAATGCATGATTCAAGCATGGGGGAGTAGAAAGTACTTGCTATCTATCTTGTAAATTAGTTTCGATTTCAGCATTGTTATTTCCATTCAGCATTGTACATTGTTCGCATTCCCTTTAAAAAAAAAAGCAAAAAAGACATACATGGAAATCCTGGGACAAGTCGAAAACCCGAAAGGGCGGCTTGGGTAATAAGCAGGTGGCCCGGACCAGCTCTAGGCTGGGGTAAAAATGTGTCTGAGTGACGTGAGCATATGTGAGCACCTCTATGAAAAAAATACGAGTGGCTAGGATGAAAACCCGAAAGGGCTCCTAGGCAAAATGAGTGAAAAGAAGAGGAGTGATTCTAGGATCTCATTTTACCGACGGGGCGACATAAGAAGAGGAGACAAAGAAGGATTGTCGGGTAGGTCACTCTGGGAGGCATAAGGAGTCATAGATGGAGGCTAGGATTAGAGGTCACTTTACACTATTGGATGTCCGGGCTAAGCTTGGGGGAAGTACTCTGCTTGCCCCTTAAGCTTGTTGATGGAGGATGTGTTGTGAATGAGATTGGTGCCAGGAGCTTTGGCATGGGTTAAGCGCAACTCTTAGTACATTGTGTTTGGAGAGATGCTTCCTGAGGCCTTGAGTGTTTCATTGGAGGAGTATGCTCATTATTAGCTTACTCGAGGGCGAGCAAGGTCTAAGCATGGGGGAGTTTGATAAGCACTACTTTGTAGGGCTTAACTAAGAGTTATTAGAGGGTTTTATTGGTGCCATTCGGGTAGATTTAGACACATTCTTGTGCATGGCGTTTGGGGGCGAAGTCTGGTGTTTTTGGAGGTGTTGTGAGCTATTTTGGATATCATAGGAGACACTGAGGAAGGAAGCCACCAAAATAAGACGCCAAGGAAGTGAAGACGAGAGGTTAGGAGGCGAAGCCAAGGAGTGAAGGCCGAGCATTAACCGCGACCGCGGGCAAGGGTGCCGCAATCACGGTTCCTCGGGCAAGTCGAGAGTTTTCCGCAGGCACGGAGGAATGTGAAGAGCGCGGAGCCACAAGAGGCCACGATCGCGGTAAATGGGCCGCGATCGCGGGTCGTCGACGCTGGAAGTTCTGACTTTTCCCGAGTCTATCTTTTCTAATTTCTTTTCTTGATTTTCCATTTTATTTCTTTTCTTTTCAGTTGGGCTAGGTCATTTGTTAATCCCACCTATATATACTCTCTTAGTTTTAGGTTTTAAAGAGAGACTCTCATATATCAGGTTTTTAGTTTTTTACATCATCGTTGTTTTCTGAAGACTATGGAAGGCTAAGCACTTTTGCTTAGTCCGGTAATGGAAGCATAAGTTTATTCATCTGGTTGTGAGGTTTTGTTCCTATCTATCTTATCCTATTGAGTTATATCTTTTCTCTTGAGCAAATTCTTATTTGGATGTTTGTTGGTTTATCTAGATTGATCACCTAGGTTTATTGCTTTCATTCATATTGCTAATACTAGGGAACTGTTGGGCTAACGCTCTAGTTCGAGTAGCGAGCATAGATTCTTATCTGCCACTGTGGAATTTATCTATATAGGGAATTGATTACATGTTGAATGCTTCTGGTTGAGGTGTTATGTGTATCCTAGTTAATTCTTATGTTCATTGCTGCTTTTGGGTTGAATCACTAGTGGTGCTAGGGTTATTCATTGGTAAGGGTTCTTAGGGATGGTTTCCCTATTAATCTACACAAGATCAGGACAGGAATAACCGAATAGGAAGATAGGGCATAATCAAGGAACAACCTTTGAATGACTTATGTGGACATTACTTGGCTAAGTATTTTCTCTCTCTGATATTTTCATCATATACTTTGCTGTGTTTGACTTAATTGTGACCAACCAACCTTCAACTCCCCCTTCTTGTTACTATTGCATGCGAACAACACATAGATTAATCCCTTCCTCTCTGTGGATTCGACCCTTGCTTACCCTAACTACTTGTTTAGGTTTTGCTAGGATTTTATTTGATTGATTAGGTGATACGACTTAAGCCTGCTATCAGCAGGGTCGAGCGCAAACATCGTCACATTCTGAACGTGGCGCGCACACTCCGATTTCAAGCTGCACTTCCCATTCGGTTTTGGGGTGAGTGCATCCTGACCGCCTGCTATTTGATCAACCGAACGCCTACACCTCTTCTCAATAAATGCACCCTGTACGAACTTCTTCACGGCAAACCGGCGGTTCACTCGAATCTCCGGGTGTTCAACTGTCTTTGCTACGCAGCTCGACAATCCCAGTCCACTGACAAGTTCGTCGAACGCATCATCAAAGGCGTCTTCCTTAGCTATCCACAAGGCCAAAAGGGTTGGCGCATCTATGATATTGAGACAAGTCGGTTCTTCGTTTCCCGGGATGTGGTTTTCTATGAAGACCACTTTCCTTATGCACTCGTTCCGGCCTCCACGATAGGGGGAGTCTCATCTTTCTCGCCTCCTCCAGCAATCTATAACACACCGCAGTCCGTTTCGCCACCTGAACCCTCGGTTTCCCCATCTACGATTCAGCCTCTCTCGGCTGATTCTCCACCGGCTGTGACTACTCCGCCACCGCCCTCTACTGTTGGTCGTGGTGCTCGCAAGAAGCAGACATCAGTCCTTCTACGTGACTATGTTTGTCACACACTGATCACGCACGACCCCCCTCTCTCACCTCGCGCACCCACATCATCACCGTCCTCGGGTAAGCCATATCCTATCGCTACCTATGTCTCTTGTCATAATTTTTATCCTAACCATGCCAGGTTTTTAGCTGCAATTACACATGGGCATGAGCCCACATCTTATAAAGAAGCAGTTCACCACCAACACTGGCGAAAGGCGATGCGCAGCGAGCTTGATGCGCTCGAGAGAAATGGTACTTGGGAGTTATCTACGCTGCCCCCAGACAAGAAAACCATTGGCTGCAAGTGGGTTTTTCGGATCAAATACAAGTCTGACGGTTCGATTGAACGTTACAAGGCTCGTCTAGTTGTTCTTGGAAATAGACAAATCGAGGGTGTTGACTACAATGAAACATTTGCGCCTGTCGCCAAGATGGTTACTGTGCGCGTATTTCTCTCAGTTGTTGTGATTAGAGGCTGGGAATTGCATCAAATGGATGTGCACAACGCATTTCTTCATGGAGATCTTGACGAGGTTGTGTATATGACGCCCCCATGGCTTCGTTGGTGCCTCCCCTGGCAGTGTGTGTCGGCTTCGGAAATCTCTATACGGCTTATGACAAGCACCACGACAGTGGTTCTCTAAATTGGCCACCGCCCTTCGTGCCTTCGGTTTTCAGCAGAGCTACGCCGACTACTCTCTGTTCTCTATTCACCGACACAACACAACTCTTTACGTTCTCATCTATGTTGACGACATCGTCATTGCAGGCAACAACTCCACCGCCATCGCCGACTTCAAGTCTTACCTGAGTAAGTGTTTTCATATGAAGGATCTTGGCTTACTCAAATATTTTCTCGGTTTGGAAATCGCTCATGGCACCTCCGGAATCTTCCTCTATCAACGGAAGTACGTTCTTGAGGTTATTGCCGATGCAGGCCTGCTCGGGTCCAAGCCCTGTGATTCACCCATGGACCCGACTCATAATCTTGCCCTATCCACTAGCTGCGACCTTACAGATGCAGAGTCTTACCGGCGGTTGATTGGTCGACTCATCTACTTGACAATCACTCGACCGGATCTTTGTTTTGTTGTCCATAATTTATCGCAATTCATGCAACATCCGAAGCAGGACCATTGGGCAGCCGCTATACGGGTTCTTCGATATCTCAAGAGTCATCCCGGGCAAGGCTTGCATCTCTCCAGTGATAGCTCTCTCCGTCTCATTGCTTACTGTGACTCCGATTGGGCTGCCTATCCCATCACTCGTCGCTCTATGACGGGTTATTTCGTGATGCTAGGACGTTCTCCTATCTCTTGGCGAACGAAGAAGCAACCTACCATCTCTCGGTCTTCCGCTGAAGCCGAATATCGGTCTATGGCAGCCACAAGTTGTGAAATTGTCTGGCTTCGCTCGTTACTTCATTCACTGGGCGTCTCTCATCCATCCCTCGTTCTTCTTCTCTGCGATAGCCAAGCTGCTCTCCACATCTCCGCCAATCCGGTGTTTCATGAGCGCACTAAGCATATCGAAATTGACTGTCATTTTGTCCGAGGTCTCATCCTTGCTGACAAGGTCGTCACAACTCATATTTCTACTACCAACCAGCCAACTGACATGTTCACCAAAGCCTTGGACAAGCCTCAGTTCGTTCATTTGTCGTCCAAGTTGGGCATCTCGGATCCTCATGCTCCAACTTGAGGGGGAGTGTTAGAAGTTATCTTGTTACTAGATAGAATATCTTAGTTTCCTTATATTTATTATCTTAACTATCTTGATTGCATATCTTTATAGATCTTTCCTTATCTTTAGTTAGTACTCATGTATATATTTGGCCTTCTAGGCATTATCAATACAAGCAATCTTTTCCATTATCAATTCCAACAGGGCCCACGGACTTTGACATGGTATCGACATGGTATCAGAGCGGGTTCGGTCCTGGGTTCCTTTCTTGGGTTTGTTGGGTCTGGCTATAAAAAGATTGAGATATTCATCCACACCCGTTTATCCAAGTGTCAACTGGGCGTGTTGGAATATAAATGTCCCACATCGAATGTTGGGACATAACTTGCCTAGTATATAAGCTTGATGAGCTACTCCTCCTATTGTCAATTGGTTTTAGAATGGAACCAATTGGTTTTAGAATGGAACCTCATTGGGTTTATGTACTAGGTCTATCTGCGCCTATGCGCTCGTGTCCGCACGAACCCCAGTCTATGGACCCACGGACTTTAACAGTTGCCGATCTCTGTCATTAAAGAGGCTGCAGTAGCTTCCATCGCCTTGTGCCTCGTTGTATTTTAACTACCTTGATGCTAAAACTTGACTTTGAATTTAAGGGACAAGCTATAGTACCTTGATGCTGGGATCCGAGACACACATTTGCTTTTTAAACTGATCCAAAACAGACTCATTGGAGAAGAGACTCAAGAGAGTAGGCCATCTTCTACGGCAGGGCACGTACCAGACGCTATCCGACCGACAAATCATTCTCCATTGCCGGCTGCAACTTTCTAGTGCAGCTACATCTTCATCCTTCCATTACACAATTCAATTCTCAGAAACAAATTTTAAAATATCTAATCTTTAAACATACAAATAAACAGATGAAGGAGAGACATAGAGCCAATTAATCAACCGGAAGAAGTGCAGCGATTTTTTGAACCATGTCCCAAGAGAGACAGTTCGCTGGGTCTTGTTTTATCGCCATCGTCTCCATTCTTTTCTTACTACTTGTACTGCAACTCCGAACACATTCTAGGGTTTTCAAATCATCGTACGTGTATTTATATATTAGAAGTCGGATTATCTTCTAGTGTAAACATCACTAGTTTATTAATCTTTTCATATTAATTAAATATGCCATATTATCTACTACTGCCGTTGATTAATTGCGTACTTATCTTCTAGATTTATTTATCTCGTTTGGTATACCAAAATTTTACCTATTTTACGCGGTATCTTCGAGTTTTTTTTTTCTTTCAAATGCCCATCTATTATTTTTTTAATTAAAAAATCCAAAAAAAAACCCAAAAAAAAATAAAAAAACCCAAAAAAAAATCGCCATATCTCACCGCCCAAGCCCTCGTCATGGGCTTCCCACGAATCTCGCCGCCACCGACAGAAGAAGCAATCGCCGATGATCTGCTGATCGATTTCTCACGCCTATCGACCGAAGATGAGCTTGGAAAGATTCGATCTGCTCTCTCCACCTGGGGATGTTTCCAGGTGACTCGTTTCTTCCTCTTTCTTTCTCTCTTGATCTTTGTATCTCCGCGAAAATCACCGAAACTGGAGAATGTTCATAGGTTGTGAACCATAGAATGGAGCCGGAGCTTCTGGAAGTTTCCCAACGATTCTTCGCTCTCCCACTGGAGGAGAAGAAGAAGTGGTACGGAGACACTTGGATGTTCAACGGATACGGAAACGACAGTCTACAATGGGGAAATCAGACTCAGGGAACAATCACTTGTATCTTAGACTCGATCAAAAGAACCAGCCGACCTCGGGTTCTGGCCGGAGAATCCACCGCCGCCATCGCCCAAGCCCTCGCCGCCACCGCCCAAGCTCCTCTGTCGTTTCCGCCGCCGACTGGAAGTTGAAGAATCGATCGAGTTTGGGCTGTTGAGGTTGAGACTGGGAGGAGATTGGAGAGGTAGACCTCCATTGCCAAGCAATCGGCGATTCCATGGCCTGATGGCCTCTCAGTACCGACCATGATTTTTTCTTTTCTTTTCTTATTTTTAGTCTTTTTTTGGAATTTTTTATTAAAAAATTATTAGATGGGCATTTGACGAAAATAAAATAAAATTCGAAGGTACCGCGCGAAATAGGTAAAACTTTGGAGTACCTCATGAATTTCGTTTTACCTCAGGGATACCAGGCGAAAAAACCCATGCTCATAAAGGTAAAATATAGCATAAGACAAAGGTCGATTTTGTCATGTTAAATGTTAATACACATAATGTTAAGATGCTAATACATTGGATAATAGTTTATTTTTCATAAAATTATAAATTTGTATGGATGAAGATAGATAGCACACGATAATAATATTGGAGTTGAATGGATTGTAATATTTGAAGGGCAAACTTGTGAAATCTCTCTAGAGATACAACACCCAAAAAAATAAAATACAACGGCCTCACTTTGAAGGCCCTTGCATTGAAAAGATATTGTAAATTGCCATACCCATTTTGGAGTCCTCGGTGGCGTTTCGGCAGGCGTTGAGCATTCGCCTCTCCCAACACCTAAACTTTCCTCTACATCTTCTTGTTTTTGCCTTAGCTCTCTATTTACTACCTCTTCCTAGCTCTAATTAATATTTATACAATATACCTATGCAATGGCAGATTATAATCGATATTTATATTAAAATTTTAAAACTACAAAAAATATGAGATTCGTCTTTTGAATATATACTCTATATTTTAGCGTTTTGAGTTTTTTTATAAATAATGTGAGAATAATTTTTGTGTTAATAAAAAATTAAAACATGGAAGAAAAAATAAAAAACAAAAGAGAAATAAACATGCTTAATAAATACAAAGATTTTAATAAAGCAATTAATACTCAAATTTTTACAAAAGTAAAAAAAAAAGGTGTCGGGAATAGATTGAAGATATGAACCCATGACATTTTGCTTTTGTCACACAAGTTCCAAGACAAATAGCACTAGGCCAATACATTTTTTTTGTCAATTACTTATCACTTTTTTGTATGCATAATCTACTATATATCTACTAAACGCAAAGGCCGGCTGCGCCACGTGGCACTCCAAGAATGCACCCAATTTTTTTTTGCCACGTTGCATCTTTACAGCAATTTGTACACGTGTCAGTATTTCCGTTTATTCCGGTTTTTGCCATTTATATCCTTCATTTTGAATCCTCCAGAATATGTGTATAATATTATAATTTCCATATTGATAATATATGATCTGCTACTCTATTTTTGTAATTATTTATCTCGAACATCATATTACAGAATCGTACAAATATTTTGAAAATCGTAAATATATGAACAGCCACACTATAAATGGCTAAAATTGGACCTAATTTTTTAACCAGTACTCTATATGTATGTCTAAATTTAAACCTTCGGTTTTTCATGCTAATAGACATTTGCAAAGCCTGCAAATGTCTGAATAACCTGCAAAATAATTTGAATAACCCTAATGCTATTAGGGCAGGCATAAAAAAATTCCAACCTGCAAAATAATTCATGTATACAAACCTGCAATATGTGCAAAGAACACAAAAAATGACAAAATTTACATCCATGCAAAGAATGCAAAAAACTGGAGCATTTCAAAACAGACAACACATGCAAAAAATTGCAAACTCTAAACATGCATATATATGCTAACACATTGCAAAATAACTTAACATGCACAATATTAAAGCCTAAAAGACAAAACTTGAACCACAAAAAAATCAACCTAAAACTGAAAAGAATACAAATAAATGAACATGCATAATATTAAAGACTGAAAGAATAGATAATAAACCACAAACAAATCAACCTAAATCTGACAATAATACAAATTAATTATACCACAAAAAATACACAAATATTTTGTTGCCTCAATACAAATTATCCAAATGCTGCCTCAACTCGCATATTCTGCAAATCAAGCTGGTACGAACCTGTCCATAAACAGCACATGATAATATTACGAACTAAAAAAAACTGCACAATATCACATGATATCATAGAATATATATGTCTGAATATAATGCACCAAGAATCTATATTTCCCAAAAATTAAAAACGAACTTGGTAATGAAAACATACCCAAAATATTACAGAATTAAAAATATGTTCAAAATAAACGAAAGAATATCACATAAAATATATGGCTGAATATATGGCAATGAAAATCTATATTTTCCAAAAATAAAAAATGATATATTAATGAATATATATGGCAAAATAATTCACTCTTCAATGACCCGGTCTGTGTGGCTATATATTTCCAGCCTCTCAGTCAATTTCAATACAAGCAACTAGACAATTCAATACAAACACCGGACCGTGTTGAGCTATTTACAAGGTAATTCTACAAACTTTATTGTTTCTCTTTCATTGATTTGCAAAAATACACGTCTTTCATAACAATTTAACCAAAAAATTTAGGTCTTTCATCCTTTCAGAACTTGGCAATGCAATATTTATTCTGTAAACGACTTTGATTGTACATGCTCTCATCCTTTCATCCTCTCAGGTAATAATAGTACATACAACAACAACCTCTCATCCTTTCATCCTCTCGGGTAATATCATCAAGACATTGTTTAAGCTTTTTAAGTAGATTGCAACAGTTTCTTGCTACACAAAGTTTCATCGTAAAACTAGGAATTATGTCCCAATTTATTCCGTCCTCTAATAAACAATTTCTTGCTGCACAATATACTATTTTTATTTACAACTAATAAATTTTATGTTCTCTTGTATGATTAGTTTACAACTGAAGCATTTACTTATAACTAAAAAAAATCTGTTTTTATTTATATTAATTAGTTGTAAATCATGTGCACTTCTAAGTTATTTTCTATTATTTAATTCTAAGCTAATTAAAGTAACTATTATAGATCAACTACTTACACTACTATGCAAATATAAATCTTAGTATAGTGAACATACCTTTACATCTCTTTCAAGTTTATGTTTATCCTTAAAATTTGTTCAATGAGTCCATTATGAGGCCCAGGATGGATTACTGTGACAAGAATACACAAGTTAGATCCATATTATATATTTAAAGTAATTTAAGATATGTTGATGTAATATTACCAATTTAGAATAATAAATTCAATCATTTAAAATGAACACTTTTTATAGGTTAGGGCTTAGATTTTAATATAAAGGGTCATTATGTATGTGTTAGGGTTTAGATTATGAACTTGATAATTAGGTTATGAACTTGATAATTAGGTTCTCAAATTGATAATTATGTTATAGGGTTTAGGGTAAGATTCTAAGGTAAAGAAAGAGATCCTGGTTACATTTATTGTATTTGGAGCTTGCGAGAACATCCTTCCCTTCCATATCTCTTCACTAACCTCCAGATCTGCTCATATGAAATAAAGTATTTCATTAGTTTTTGAATTATATGAACCAGGAGAGAGATAGATATAGACAGACAAAGACAGAGATCGTCCTATATATAATTAAATGCTAGGGTAATTTATATTTGTCGCCAAGTCCAATCCAATATGTAAACACCCCTATCTGAGATATGAAATGAGAATATTTTACAAAGTATGAAATTAGTGAACAATAATAAAACGATTATAAAAATATGTTAATATAGATGTTTTATTCAATCGAAATTTTATAACCTTTTACGGTTAAACGAATGTACAGAGAGAGAGAGAGAGAGAGAGAGAGAGAGAGAGAGAGAGAGAGAGAGAGAGAGAGAGAGAGAGAGAGAGAGAGAGAGAGAGAGAGAGAGAGAGAGAGAGAGAGAGAGAGAGAGAGAGTAGAATAACCATACATATCAGTTTGCAGGAGAATGTAGGTGGTCGAAGTAAGAAGTCTCGGATATGGATTTGTAAATGTGAAAGATAGATATTCTGACAAAGAAAAAGAGAAAGAGATTTAAGTTGTTGTCGAACTTTCTGCATATGTTAATGTGTGTGTGTGTGTGTGTGTGAGAGAGAGAGAGAGAAGCTTACTTTTCGCTAATCTGGATTTCGCCAGAAAGTTCATCCAAATCTCCTTTGAAACCGCATCGTGGGTTTGCTTTTGTCCCCTCCACTTCCACTTCTGATATCGAAGTCAACTTCGTTTCGTCATTTGCAGGATAAAGAGAAAACTTTGATTAGAACGTATTTGTATGAATCTCAGAACGTATCAAGAAATATATAAAAAAACTCATGAAAAAACCCATACCTGTTGTGTTTTGCTTCAGTGACTTTATAGATCTCCTTTTGGAAGCAAACTTGACCCCCAAAAATGATACCCGTTTTTGTAAATGGATCTGCATGTTCAAAGCATTATAACTGGATCTGAAACATTTGTAAGTCAAAAGTCAGAGGTTTTTACGGAATCGATAGAAATACAAAGAGGAAGAGCAAGAGAAACACGAAGCTTGAATTAGAAAATAGAAATCGCCATGGATGGCGAGATCTTGAAAAGGAAAGAAACTAAAATCTGTAGGGTGAAGAAACAGAGTTTTCTGGAAAGTGGAAAGGCAAGTGGCGCAGAGAAATGAGGTGAGTTTGAGGGGTTAGGTCATTTGATGCTTACGTGTGCCTCTTAGATATATTTGGGCTAATGGGCCAATGTCATCTATCTGTCCGTCGAGGAGGAACTGAAGATAATGGGCTTCGGATTTTGTCATTTGCCTCTTAACGTGTTCATTTGTTTGGGCTTGGGTTTTCTTTGGGCTTCGTTGTTATTTCGTAGTAGCTATTAAACAGAATTGACCCATAAGTAAATTCGGCCCATAAATGAATTCATTATTTTTCATAATAACGAAATAATTAATTAATATGCATATTTATTGCATGTTTTTAACTACTTATATTATACATTCTGTTTAAGCCCAATATATGTAACCCGATAATAGAGCTATTCTGTTTAAGCCCATTATATAATATCAAAAAGCCCATGACCTTACATGCATTTTTTATGTACTTATATTATAGTAGATTATTTTTACAAAAGAATGGGCCAAAAAACGTAATGGGCCAAGAAGCCCATTATGTATTTTAGTTCTGATATGGAAAGAAAATGTAATTACATTATTTTCTATATTAATTTACTATATAATCTACTATATGAAATTAAATATATAGATGCACAAGAATATGGATGAAGAAAAATCTTGATTAAGATAACATTTCGGACTTAAAACCAAAAACAAAATCACTTACAGAATATATATGATATTATACTATATTATTAATTGTTGATCTATCCGAAATTTGTCAAATTTTGAAACAATGAAATCACAATACCAGTCGAAATCAATGAAATTTGTAAAAAAAAATGTACAATTTGTTAACAGAAGCAAATTTAGGATTTCAAACATCAAACCCTAAATACATAGAAAGAGAAAAGAGAGGGTTACTTTTCGCCAGAAAGTTCACCCAGATTGAAATTTAGGATATTTAGGATTTCAAACAGAAGGCAATTTAGGATATCGACACAGAGGGAAGCTTACTTTTCGCTAATCTGGAATTCGCCAGAAACTTCATCCAGATCTGCTTTGAAACCGCGTCGTGGGTTTCCATGTGTCCCCTTGATAAGCACTACTTTGTAGGGATTAACTAAGAGTTATTAGAGGGTTTTATTGGTGCCATTCGGGTAGATTTAGACACATTCATGTGTATGGCGTTTGGGGGCGAAGTTTGGTGTTTTTGGAAGTGTTTGAGCTATCTTGGATATCATAGGAGACACTGAGGAAGGAAGCCACCAAGAGAAGACGCCAAGGAAGTGAAGAGGAGAGGTTAGGAGGCAAAGCCAATGAGTAAAGGCCGAGCATTAACCGCGACCGCGGGCAAGGGTGCCGCGATCGCGGTCCCTCGGGGCAAGTCGAGAATTATCTGCAGGTGCGGAGAAGTGTGAAGAGCGCGGAGCCACAAGGGGCCGCGATCGCGGGTCATCAACGCAGGAAGTTTGGACTTTTCCCGAATCTATCTTTTCTGTTTTCTTTTCTTATTTTCTCATTTTATTCCGTTTCTTTTCTTATTGGGCTAGGTCATTTGTTAGAAGCCCTATATATACTCTCTTTAGCATTAGGTTTGAGAGTTTGCCATTCTAGAGTTTCATTCATCGTTGTTTTTACCTTTTGCCCAGGCAGACAATTGAAGCCTTTGGATTGATTGGATTGTGAGTTTATTCCTTTACTCTTTCTATGATTGTTTTAATTCTCTCTCGTGCTTAATTTCATTGATCATATATCGATTCCCCTTGATTTGTTGATTAGGACATCAAATAGATTTATAATAGTAGTTCCCTCTAGATTGACAACCTAGAGAAATTAGTATTATGCTATTGGTTCCCCTTTTCCATACAACCTGTTGAGATTGTTATTGATCATACTACTAAGGATTGGAGGATACTGGTTGAGAATCTAAATCCCTTGGTTTGTGTAGAGAATTAATTGTATGCAATTGTATGACTGGTTGCTACACGTTCATGTACATATCTATTCCTGAACTTCTTGCTGCTATTAAATTAGATCTTGAAGGTTAGTAGGGATTTGTTTGATAGTTAGGGCTATCAGGACTGGTTGGACAGGTAACTATTTCAGAATAGGGATTATGACATTCATGAGTATTGAGGACTAGGAGTAATCAATGATCGATCAACCAAACTAAAGGTGGATATTTGTCTAGCCACGCTTTCTATATTTTATTTATCGTTTTCTTAGTTAGTTTCATTCAACCCCCCCCCCCCTTTGTCTTTGTTATCAATTGGTGAATGATTTTGCAAACAGGAAATATAACTTGATTCTCTGTGGGATTCGACCCTTACTTACCAGACTACATTAGTTGGGTTTGTTTAGGATTATTTTGTTTAGGTGTTACGACAATGCCATATCACCCCTCCACTTCCACTTTCGATCTCGACATCAACTCGGTTTTGTCATTTGCAGGATAAACATAAAACTTTGATTAGAACCTATGTTTTTGAATCTGAGGTGTCTAAGAACGTATCAACAAATATATCAAAAAAAAAACATGAAAAAAGCATACATGTTGTGTTTTTCTTCAGTCACTTTATAGATCTCCTTTTGGAAGCAAACGATCCCCAAAAAATGAGACCAGTTTCAAAGGATTAAAACTGGATCTGGAAATTTGCAAGTCGAAAGTCAGAGGCTTTAACGGAATCGATAGAAATACAAAGAGGAAGAGGAAGAGAAACACGAAGCTTGAATTTGGAAATAGAAATCGCCGTGGATTGCTAGATCTTGAAAAGGAAAGAACTAAGATCTGTAGGGTGAAGAAATAGAGAGTTCTGGAAGTGGAAAGGCAAGCGGCGCCGACAAATGAGAAAAGTTTGAGGGCTTAGGTATTTTTTGATGCTTACGCTGCCGCTTAGATATATCTGGGCTAACTAATGGGCCAATATAATCTATCTGTCTGGCGAGGACGAAATGAACATAATGGGCTTCGTTGCACAACATTTGGCTCTGAACGTGTTAATTTGTTTGGGCTTCATTTTTGTTTGGGCTTCGTGGTTATTTCGTAGTAGGTATTAAACATAATCGGTCCATAAGTAAATTCGGCCCATAACTCAATTTATTATTTTATATAATAATAAAATAATTAATTAATATGTACATTTATTAATGTAATATTGAATAAATAGTTTATATTTTAAGTATTTGCATTTATTTATGTTTTTTTATAATATCCAATATTAATTTAATATGTATATTTATTGATTTTATTTCGAATATATATCAGATTTAGAGATTGTGTTCCGAACAAAATAAATTGAGCTTTTGGAATTGGACCTTTATTTCACTTCCTCATTTTTTATACTTGCCCCTATATTCCCATAAACCTATTAAAAATATTTTTATACTTGCCCCTATATTCCCATAAACCTATTAAAAATATGTTGTAGGAAACTCTGCCAACTATTTTTGTATGTATTAGGCCTGTAATCCGAAAGTTTGCCAACTATTTTTGTTTTGGGCCTATAAGACGATCTATCAAAAAAATATCAATATCTCCTTAAGTATTTACATATATTTTATCAATTTTTTCTTAAATATATTTTATTCAATTTGTGTATTATATTTGATTACACTGAAGAAATATATAATTTTTAATTTGAATATATGTATGATTTTGCAGGTTGATTTTGTTATGGACGAATCAACTCGACATAACAGAGCGTTGAAATTGACTGTTATTAGAGATAAACTACAACGGCCAAATTCAAATCGATCAGGTGAATAAATTGAATTCAATTCATGCACATTTTTTCCCGATAAATTGAAATATGAATTTGAATATAAATAATCATTATGCAGGATGTATTCCTGGAGTTAGTCCCAATTCTTTCGTTAGTGGTCGTATCCCCATGTCCGACATTTCAAATGGTTAGTAATTGTTATTCGATAAAGTCTTCATTTAATTCAATTCAACCATCTATATTGTAATAAGTGTTTGATGTTCTATAATACAATATATCTTTAATTTCATGATTGTAAATAGAAAAAATCCATCTTTTTAACAATTTTATAACTATAAAAAAATATAATTGTTGTTTTGTATTTGTTGCTTATGCTAAAAATTTGTAACACATATCCATGTATTTATGCAGTATACCATAATATTATTAATAAAGTTATGGAGAGTGCCGTATCTTTTTATATAATTTAGTTTTCTGTATATCTTGAATATTTTTTTGTCACTTAGTCATTTTGAATTTTAATAACTAATCAAATATATATTTAGAGAAATTTGCGGAAAACCACCCGTTATTGGGCCGATTTTGAGAGGAACCACCCGTTATGGGGAAAATTTACGAGTGAAATTTGGGGAAAATTTTAGGGTTAGGTTTCTCAAAATTTAGGGATGAATTTGGTGATGAATTGGCGAAATTGGGGAGTGATTTTGGAGAGTGACTGGTGCTAGAGAAATCCGAGTGTGTTCCATCATCTTCTCTGAGCAAGTTCTTGGAAAATCCTTGAGGTTCCTGGAAAACAAATCCCATCTTGAGCAAGTTCTTGGAAAATCCACTCACCAACGCCACCCCCTTCTGGTTCCCCGGCACCGGCATCGCCTTCGAATCCTGAGGTTCCAGAAAACAATCTCCGGCACAGGGTCCCCCCCTTCTGCTTGTACTTCTTCTCTAGCCCCCTGTAATCGGTCTCCCATGGCTTCGCCGAGGCTTGATCGAACTCCATATCGCTGAACACAAACACTCTCTTTATCATCTCATTAGCCTTCAGGTTTGCCTTGGTCGCCACCTCCGGGATTTTGTCAAACACCTTCTGCAAATCCGTGTTCATTTCCCAAATCTTCTCCTTGGTCGCCACCTCCAAGATTCTGTCAAACACCTTCTGCAAATCGGTCTCCAGGCTTGATCGAACTCCAGGTTTGCCTTGGTCGCTGAACGAGGCTTTTGATTTCAGATCTTCTCCTTGGATGAGTTGCAGTTGCGGATATGCGCTGAAGGTGATGACCTTCCCCTTCCATGGCTCCTCGCTCAGCTCCGACACCAGGATTCCCAACGCCACCTCCGACAGAGGGATTGAGGAGCTGCGATGCCAATAATTTAAAAATCGATTTAAGCCCTGATTGAAGCCAACCCTAAACCCTCAAATCAGATGAACTTAAGCCAATCCCGGTTTCTTTTGTAATTTTTTTTAAAAAGCAGGGGTATTATGGTCATTTAGGGCAGTGAGACGGAAAAAGTAACGAGTTTCAGCCTTGGGTGGTTGTACGCTAACAGAATAGGTATAATGGGTGGTTTAAAATAATTTTGTCTATAACGGGTGGTTCCTCTCAAAATCGGCCCAATAACGGGTGGTTTTCCGCAAATTTCTCATATATTTAACCAATTACTCATCGATAATTAAAATATACTATTTTTACAAATGTAAGAAAAATATCAACAAATCCTGTGCAAGGCACGGGTATTACACTAGTGAAAATTAAAAACTCAAAGGAGGGTTGCCGCCCTCCTAGCCCCTTGTAGATCCGCCCTTGCACCTATGAGACACTTTCAAGCCTCTCTTCAAATACTAGAAGAACTTGTTATATTGTTTACAATTAGGTTCAGTATTTAATTTTAATGTATGATTATTGTATACATATATACTTGAATTATTAATGTTACGTTGTTATGTTCCAACATTATAGCCTAAGAAAATCGTGGCCAAAAGTTAACTTTTTTCTCATTATCCTGCTAAAAGTATGCAATTTATGCACAACATGACAATGCATCAACCTACAGTTATATAGCAAGGATTTGAAGAGATTGCACTCAACTTGAAAATTGAATTATCATATATCATATTGTTGGATCAAATGTATGTTAGAAAAAAATAAAGAAGAGTTCTTCTAGAGGAAACAGTTCCCTTACGCAGAAGAAAAATAATAAGCGAATAACAAGCATAATTTCTCGATCATAGTGAAATCTCCAATCAATCAACTGGTTGAAAATTTTCTACCTTTAGTGTAATTTAGGACTCCAAATAATTAGATCGTAATAGTTTGATAGTTTTAAGCTCTTTTGGGCTCTATCCACCCAATAGTTGAATTTATTGAGTTCTTATACGAACAAAAAAATTGGCCACGATCCTAAACGAAAATAGTTCAATCTATCTATATCTACTTAAAAGTTGGATTTTTTGTCATTATTAATGATCCACTTGAATTCTCTTCAATTATTTTGCTTCACAATAGAGTTGAACAATATGTTTTGTCATCAAATATTGGGTCATTGAATGATATGAAAAGACAAAAAAATGCAATCAGATATTGGGCTATTAAAAATTGGGCCACACATGCATGGACGGCCCTACTGCATCCCAAATGGAATAGGCGTCAACTGCTAAGCATTTCATCTCTCACAATTAACACATTTAAGTATATGAAGATGAAATAACAGGAAAAAAAAGCTTAAGTCAAACGAAATTTTAACCGAAAGAAAAAGGAAAAGGAAAAGGAAAAGAGCCAAGTCAAACGGTTGTACCACATTACAACTATATTTAAATCACAATAAGTTCAAAGGTTGTACAACATAAAACGGCAAACAACAAGTTTTTTAACACAAAAAAAAACAATTGAAACGGTTGTACCACATCATAGCTATATTTAAATCAGACATTCAAATTCTATTGTCGTAACTGTTATACTATTGTCGTCCCCTGGTGATCCAACCTTAGTGACGACCCCAACAATTTAATCATTGGCAGTCCAATAGCTACATATTTAAATCAAAGCTTGTACAACACAAAATAAAAAAATTAAAGCAAAAGTTAGAATCCTATCCCATAAGTAAAACGGTTCTACCACATTATAGCTATATTTAATATAAACATTACATTAGCATTACACTTACCTCATCTCTTCCTATATATATATGATACATGACCACCCCACTAATCTTCGCTTCCCTACTCCATCCCTCACACACAAATAACAATCATGAAAGAAACTATATACCACTAAACCAATTAACCGAAGGGTTTAACTCTGACATGTTTGACGCAAGTGGGATGCCTTCGACATGATCAATTACATACATCATCACATGCTTCATTCTATCCGATAACATGGTACGTAAACAAAGCAAGGATATATTTGGTTTAATTTTCTCTCTAATTCAATAAATAACTGAAAATTTCAGACAACTTTATGTTGCCATCTCTAGAGTGACAGATCCACAAGGTTTCAAAATATTTTGGCTGAAGAGGATCAAAATTACTTTAAACACACAAGAAAAATTGTGTTTAAGGAAGCTTTCAACAAGCTTACCACGCAAAATAATGTAACAAATTTCTCTGTATTTAGATCAACTCATTATTTGTATTTAGATCAACTCATTATAATTGTTAATATAAATGTTTTTTGTTTAAAGGGGATCAAAATTGCTTTAAACACACAAAGAATATTCTGTTTAAGGAAGCTTTTAGCAAGCTCACCACGCAAAATAAGGTAACAGATTTATCTGTATTTAGATCAACACATTATAATTGTTAATATAAATTGATAAAAATTATGTCCTCTACTTATACAGGGGCTGCACAAAATAAAGCAAGTTGACGCAATGCATAAAGCATTAATTCATGTACAATAACGTAAAATTTTTTATGTAATTCAGTTATATTGTGTTTATGAGTTTGGATCATATGCGGAGCACTCTTCCCGTGCGGACGTGCGGAGCATGCACTTTTGGGTCTTATTTGTGCACTTTAACGTCTTATTTGTGCACTTTTTCAAAAAAAAAAAAAAAAAATCTTTTTCAAATTTTTTTCCAAGCATTTTTCAAAATTTTTGCAAAAGTGCACAAATAAGGCCCAAAAGTGCACAAATAAGGCCCTATAGTGCATGTCCGCACGTCCGCACGGGAAGAGTGCTCCGTACCGGAACCGCACTCTTAACGAGTTTGGATCATATGCGGAGCACTCTTCCCGTGCGGACGTGCGGAGCATGTACTTTAGGGCCTTATTTGTGCACTTTAATGTCTTATTTGTGCACTTTTTCAAAAAAAACATTCTTTTACAAATTGTTTTCCAAGCATTTTTCAAATTTTTTGCAAAAGTGCACAAATAAGGCTCTAAAGTGCACAAATAAGGCCCTATAGTGCATGTCCGCACGTCCGCACGGGAAGAGTGCTCCGCACCGGAACCGCACTCTTGTGTTTATTTTTATATTTTGCTTTCAACATGGAGTAGTGTTTAATAATCTCATACTCACTACCTTGCTGACATTATGAGGACATGCAAATGTGTTATACTCAACATATAGAATCATTTGGACAAGTATATTACTGACTGAAAGGGAAGCAATTTAAACTCACATTTTTAGATACACTTTCTTCTTCCAAAATAATAAGGCATCCTCTACACATACAATTGGGAGATAGTGGGCAACACCTTACAAAGACATGGTCGCTAAAGTAAGCATAATTATTAAGTTAAAGATGTGAATGAGGATTCCCGATTGTCGAGGATGCAAGTATATATCCACCTCATGGTAAACTATCCTTGATTATATGTATTTGGATCTCTTTAGTAGTCTACACATGCATGCACTAAATACTTACATCTATCGGTTTAAATTTATTAATATAATTGTCTTTTGATTGAGATAGGTTAATTTTATGTGAAGATGTCAGAGAATTGGATAATCTAATAGCACTATTGAGGCATCGATTGTTTACATCGCTTTCACTAGAAGGATGACAAATACAATTGATTTAGGACAATTGATTGTTAGTAATGAATAAAGCAAATTATTTTATGGATGATGTAAACCCTTCAACTTTTGGTAGAATAAATTCAACTAGGTTCGTATTTTTAGTTCCTTTTTTGTACTAATCGATTTAGGTAGGTGTGTTGTTATTTTGGTTAAGGATGATTTTTGTTGTTCTATTTTATACATATTCATTTTACACTCATCATGTATATATACTAATTTTGGCCTCATTTTTCTTGGTCTAGAGGAATTAATCAAGGATGGAAGTCGAAATAATTGACATATACTCACTCTCACATATGAAATGTACAAGGAAGAAGTTATGAATTATAATTTCGCTAAGAAGAGTAAGCATGTACCAATAAAATAACTAATGTACTTTTATATAAAATGTAACAAGGTTTAAGAATATGCAGAGTCACCAATTATTTCTATTACTTATAAGAATAAGAAGTAATGACTAATATATTTTAATTAAAATGATATTTGTCTAGGAATATGTAAAGTCAATGTGACCAATAAAACGATATATATTCCAGACCAAAAAAATAAAACAATATATAATGAATATTAATAACTAAAGCATAACAAAAAACATTATTAAAAGGCAATATATGTAATACCCCTTAAATTTTAGTAAGGGTATTTGGATAATTTTCCCAACCTTCGTTCAAATTAATTATTTCGCTTTCAGTGGAGTTCGGATTTTCCGTAACATCCATGATCTCCGAAATAATTCCTTGAGTGGTATAAAATACATTCGATGTATTTTCGGGACTTAGAATATTTGTTTGGATACAAACATATAATTTCCGGGGTTTAAAACCCATACCAAAACCATTTCCCATAACACTGCCACGAATTCCCCCTTGTGCTAATTCTTCCACGATACCCGCCGTGTAAAACTTGTCGGGGCATGTGTCAATTCTTTGGTCCAGCAAGCTGCCTCTCCTTGGGCTACAGATGGAGCCAGAACGGGAAGGCTTGGGAGGCACCCAATCTCCTCTTGCTCTCTCTCAGCTCCCTCTCGTCTCCCGCCGACATCGTCCCCTGCTTCGCCATCGTTTTCCGCCGGCGACGAAGTTTTCCTCTCCTGGCCTTCTCCCGGCAAGCTGCATCGCCCCTGTTGTGTCGCCGTGAGCCGAGCCTTCTGGTGGCTCCTCCTTTCCCGGCGAACCACCGACGAAGACGCCGCTGTGCTTATCTGCCCCGCCGAGCTTCTCCGCCGTTGTCGACGAGCTGTGTGGTGCTGCTCTTCCCCGCCGGCGTTGCTCTATCCCCGGCGTCGTCTCCTTCCTTCCCGGCGAGCTGCCCTCCGTCGTCATAGCCGAGCTCCTATACGTGCTGAAGCTCCATCGCCATTGTTGTGGTTCAGCTGCTTTTGTTGTTACGTGAAGGAGGAATGAAGAAGCAAGGTGGTGGGCCCCCTTGTCTAATTAATTGTTGTTGGGCCGAAAGCCCAATAACCCTTCCAGTCCAGATTTAACCCGAAATTATTCGAGCGTTAGAACATGATCTGCTGGGTCGCGTATGGACTTGTACTCTACTAGGAATATTCTGAAGCTTAAGCCATATCCTCGGAAAGGATATAATCAGTAGTCGTCTCGTCTAGATTCATCGCCGAATCTACTCCAGGCAAGTGGCGGTTCGCTCTTGCTCATCATTCCATATTTCCATTAATTATCAATAGTTTGATTGTTAATTAATTTGGAATGATTTACTGTTTTGTTGGGATCAGTTTTGATAAATGATATGGATTAAAATATGATATTATAATAGGTTGTATATCTGTTAGAACAACGCTATTATAGATATATATTTTATGAGGATTGCCGGGAGGGCAACAATATGAAAAGAATATGATATTATAATATGTTGTATATCTGTTAGAACAACGCTATTATGAATATCTATATTATTATGATGATAGTCTAGAGGACTGTGATATGATTATTACGGTGTTGAACTGTTTAGTTAGCACGCGTATTCGGAGGAGCGATGGACTATTCGAGGTCCAGTCGTTTCTTAACTATGATTAATGGTGCAAAGGGTGATAAACCCAAAAACCATTTGGTGGGTCATGACCGATCTCTATACTCGGGCATAGAGATGGTGGCACTTAACTGATGCTACAAATCTTGGGATTCGTCCCATTCAGGAGTATGTCCCTCATGGCGAAACATATATCCTATATGTCCCTCATGATGAAACATATACTCAATATATGTCCCTCATGGCGAAACAAATATTTAAAAGTCTATAACGTGATGCGCGTTTTGGAATTTAAATAAGATAAGTGCCGTCGTAGCACATGATTAATATACCTCAGACGAGTAGTGCAGTTAGGGAATAGTGCAGCTAGGAAAGCTCGTCTTGACTTTGATCAGAGTATCGTTCTCTTTCCAATCTGGATTCGCATTAAGCGGTGAGGTTGGTCGTGAACCGAAACATCAAGTCGTTTTTGAACGCTTGTATGATTAATTAATGTTCCCCAACATTTGTCATATTTCCGATAAGACTCAATTCGTTGGAGTCTTCTTTGGGATTGATTTCTGTGAGACTTGGTCTTTCAGAATCTTCTCTTGATCATGCCTCTTCATATGTTTCAGTAGAGTATGGTGGATGACTATCGTTATCGGTTTTGATTCGAGGAGCGATGAGTCTAACCTAATACGACTACTTCGAACCACTCTGCTTTGTACCCTTGCATAGTCTTTCATTAGACTAACCAACCATAATTGTTCTCTGCATGGTTGGCTGGTGTCATCCGTTCGATTCGGCACATCAGATAAGAATCCGAGAAACAAAGGCTAGAACGACTATAAAAGCAAACAGTGTTTTAATGGATTTATCAGGTTGCGATCCTTGGCGGGTGATCATTACGATCAAGACCCTTGTATTTATACTTTGCAAAGACTTCCGCTGATTACTCTGTTTTGTCCTATGGGGATTGAGATGTAATCCCCAGACATATGTTTTAACCAAAGATTTTGGTGTTTACATCATGATTGTTGTTTATGATTTGTATTTAAACCGGTAAAGCCTGGGGTTGCTTCGGTGTGGAAACTGAGGTCACTGGCGGTAATACCTTTACAAATGGGTTACGATTTGGGGGTGTTACAATATATTTGTAAGATAAAGGCAAAAGTTAGAAATGTGGAGGGTAGTAGAGCGTGAAATGAGAGGTGTTATGGAAAGTTTCTTACAAATACTCCAGTTCAAGCACAACATATACAACATATAATTAGATAGGAATTTCTAAAATATTTTCAAAAAAAAAAATGCATTCCTATAAAAAACAATTACCGCCTTAATTCAAAAATTAAATTGAACTTTTGACCAAAAAAATAAATAAATTGTATCTCGTACAATCATAGCATTTTATACCTAAAATACTTAGATATTTACATTAAATACATATCAAACAATATATCATTTAAGATAAAACATGCAACAACAATCCATATATTACAAATTCACATTTAAACCGCGATAACATATACCTCGAGCCCCGAGAAAAGCTCCCAAGAATGAACCCCCCAAAAACCTCTCCCCAAACCTAACCCCCGCCGCCGCACCCCTACCCCCACCCCTACCCCCACAGCACTCTACTTTTCATCCACCGATGCTCCGCCGGCGTAACCGTCGGTTCCTCAGACCGTGCGATTACTCCGCCCCCGACACCATCCCGGCTTTCCCAGTCCAGTCCTCGCAGACTGCAGCCTGTCGCCTTGACCTCTCCGACGAGCTCTTCGGCGGCGTCGAAGAGCAGAAAATACTTCACCTAGAGCCCCGAGAAAAGCTTCATCAAGTGAACAAGATGCTGAAAAAATGTTCTCTTCTACCCTATAAAACCCATGGCTTCCGCCTCCTCCCCCCCCTTACACACCAGCCACCGCCCACCGAAACGGCTTGCAGTGCCCCCGACAAGGACCATCGAAACGGTCTTCTTACAGCCACCGCCCACCGTAATACAATCCAACAGCAGGAAACACGCAAAACCCTAAAAACCCATGGCTTTCGCCTCCTATCCCCCTTACACACCAGCCACCTCCCACCGCTCTAGATCCGGCTTGTATTGCCCCGAAAAGGACCACCTTTGAGCCGGCGCGCCTCCACCGTACCTTGATCCGATGAACCTCGGTCCTTTCCTACCCAAAAATGTCTAACCTCATACCCCCTCACACACCAGCAACCTCTCCAGATCCGGCTTACAACACCCCCGATGAGGTCCACCGATGCTGGTGCGCCTCCACCGTACCCAAATCCGGCGAACGTGACCCGACTCCGATAACAAGCTTCGGTGGCCATCCCCAAAGCGAGAAGCTCCGGCCACTCCCCCGAGCGAGAAGCTCCATCCGACATAAACCGAGATCTGACCTTCGTCGAAAGAAGCTCTGCTGTTTCAAGTTCCGACCCTATCTGGTGGCCATCCTCCAAGGGAGAGATCCGGCCAACACCGAGCGAGAAGCTCCAGTGAAACCCTCAGATCCGACCCTTTCCGCGTATCTCTTTAAACATCAGACCACGACTCTCGGTTTTAGATGCACTCTTCGGATGATGGAGTTTACTTAGGCGGTCAATCGAGTTGTAGTTTCGGACTAGGTCGACGATGACCATCCTTCCGACGGCGCAGCATTCGTTTGTGCTTTACTCACCTCACTCTTGGGTCCTTTAGCTTTTTCTTGTGGATTGTAGCTCTTGTTGTTTGTCGTTTGTTGTTGTTTTTCCCTTTCTTTTCTTCTTTGTTTTTGGGTTGTTTGTTTGTTGCTTTGTTGGTCTTTCTGACCGTCGATGTGTTCGGCATCTCGAAGTTGCATTGTTTGCAACTTTGAATTCTTACCTTATCAAAAAAAAAAGCGATAACATATACACAAAAGGCTCGTGCGAAGCACGGGCTTCGATTTCTAGTTCAACTAATAATCCTAAAGACAATTCAATTCAAACAAAAATAATTAAATTGTCACTACGAAATATTTAACCTACTGTAACACTAGATTAGTAATGGTTGTTTCATTGTGTTACAATAGATGAACTATTATAATAGTTTTTTCTATATGTTACAATAGGTAAGCTATGGTAACATGTCATAGTTATATTGTAATGATATAGCCTAGTATAACAATGCTTTGTAATGGTTCTAGTCTAATGTAACGCACCGCAAAGTTTATTGTAATGGTTATCAAATGGCGAAAAATTCAAAAAAAAACAAACAGGAAATAAAATTGACCAAATTAAGCACATTATCCTTTTTTTCTCAATCGATGGATTCATACAAACACTCGTCACCAACGCCGCCCTACTCGATCTCCTCTTATTTGAATCTCTGATCTCTCAAGTATTGTCCTCCCTTCGATTCTTCAGCGCCGCCCTTCAAACCGGGTTTTCGAAAACCTGGTTCAGAAGTTGGGCTACACGTATTGCCGCCTACAATTTTTTTTTAATCGGACCCGGTTTAGGAGTTTCATATTATTTAAAAAAAAATGACTTTTTTTCAAATCGGTTTAACTATGGGCGGCAGTAAGTGCCGCCCAAATAATGTTCAAATTTTGAACATGGGCGGGAATAATTGCCGCCCAAACCAAGTTCAAAATTTGAACATGGGCGGCACCTATTGCCGCCCAGATGGGACATTTTGAAAAAAAAAAAAAATCTCGGCGGCAATATATACCGCCGAGATCGTCTTCTCCGAGAGATCATATTCCCCTTCGTCTTCCCAAAAAATTTGGTTTCAACAAAAGAGAGTGTTTACATGGCGGATTCCGGCGAGATGGCAGCGATTGACGAGCTATTGCAGGATGAGATATGGGCGGAGGTTGAGAGGGAGGAGAGAGAGATGGCGGCGGCGAGAGATCTCGGCGGCGCCGACCCACTGGACTCGACGGCGGACTTAGCGGCGGCTTTTTGGCTTAGTCAGGGCGGAAGAGAGTCGCCGCCGGGGAAGAGGAGGGATCTAGGCCACACGAGGTGCCGCCCAGATCTCCGGCTGTTGAATTGACGGCGAGCGTAGAGGAGGTTGGCGGTGTCGGCGGCGGCGGTGTCATTTCGGGCGAGGAGGTTGCCGGCGACGAGGAGGATAGATTGCCGGCTAGGACTGAGGAGGTGGATATCGGGGCAGATAATGCTTTCGACGTCGCTCTAGCGGTTGCTATAGAGGCGGTGGATGAGTTGGCCGGAAATCCTGTTCGTCAAAAGCGGAAATATGAACGGAGGCCGACCGAAAAGGTATATTTTCTCATTAGTTTTAATTTGTTAAATGTAATTTCTTTAATAAATTTTGTACTGTAATTGTAGGTTTTTAGACTTAGTTTTTTTTGTACTTAATCATAATTAAAAATGACATTATAGGTAATAGGCTCAATTTTGTTGTTAAATAAGATTAAATGTTATGTATAAAAATACGATTAATAATTTATTTATAATAGTAGTTTAGATTTATATTGCGTAGGTTGCCCTAATGAAAATGAAAATATTTAATATATTGATTTTATAAAGAAAATAATTTTCTTTAACAATTGCTAAGGTATATGTAACTAAAAGTTATTATAAATATATATAATAATAGTAAAATGAAAATAGTTATATTTCTTGTGGAAAAATAGGATGTATTGGGTAAAATCAAACGGTCGGATCGATACAGTTGCCCTACTACTGCATCTGCTCGCAAGAGGAGGGTTGTGGGTATATCGCAGGACACGGAGGTGCTTAGTGAGGACGATGTTGGTCCCGTCCGTTCAGATGAGGACGTGGTTATGGAGGATGCCCCTAGCACTACAGCTACTGAGGATCCAGACTTTACTACCGACCCTTCTACTATCCCGGAGGATCCGGACTTTACTACCGTCCCACCAGAGCAGCAGCCACCTCAGGATGACCCACCTCCGCCTGACCCAGCTCAGCAGTTTCCTTCTGTGTTGAGGAACTTTGATACGCACATTGCGGAGCTAATATGGAGGAAGGCGTTACTGGACCCTCCAGAGGACGTTGTTAGGACTTTGAGGGTTCAGACACGCCCTACACAGTTTGCGTTTTGGAGGGATCGTATTCCCAGAGGGGTCCCTGAGGAGGGTTATTGGTTCTGGATTGCTCAACAGACGGGGTTGATCGGTTTGCTTGATTTTCAGTTCGGCAATGCTGATCACACCCTCATTTCAGCGTTCGTTGATCGATGGCATCCAGAGACGAACACCTTCCACTTTCCCTTCGGCGAGATAGGTCCTACGCTACATGACGTTATGATAATTCTAGGGCTACCGATTGAGGGATTTGAGGTGACGTCACCATGGACCGGTCAGGATAGCGAGCTGGCGGAGTGTGCGGCGTTGTTTGAGTTTCTCTTTGGCATTGATTCGGAGTACAATTTAGATGAGGATGATGCTGACATGGTCTATGACCTTAGGAAGGGCTGGATCAAGCAATTTCAGCTAGGGAGGCATGTGTTGAGGATGATTGAGGAGGGTGCATATCCAAAGGATATAGCAGCTGATTTCTTGTGGCACACCATGTCGGCTAGTATTTTCGTTGACAAGTCGACGAACGAGCTGAGGACTACGTTGTTACCTCTTTTTGTGGATTGGGAGCGTGTCGTTCATACAGCTTGGGGCACCGGGGTTCTAGCTCTCCTTTTTAGAAACCTCGGAGAGGCTTCTCGACGCGGAGCTGCACAGTTGGTCGATTGCGCACGTCTCTTAGAGGTTGACATTTATTATAGTTCGATTATAGATTAAATCATTAATATAAGGTGTTTAATTGTTTATAACTAATATCTTTATTCCTCCATACGTAGGTTTGGATTTGGACGTACTTTGTATACTTCTCGGGCAACCCTAACCTCAAGGAAGGTGCAGACGATGACCTTCGACGCGCTGCACGATATTGCATTGGCCGGACCCCTGTCCGTTTAAGTCACAACCAGTTACACTATAGACGGATACTGGACGAGTATAGGCCAGAGGATGTACGTATTCTTATTCCATTTTAATATACTATAAGATAGGCTTAATGAATTAATATATGTTTTGTATTTTGGGGTTAATTGCAGATATGGTGGATGCCGTATGAGGGTCTTGATTTCCGAGGTGCTCATAGGGCCTCCATGTATCGAGGGACTATTCGTTTTCTCGGTGTAGAGGAGCCGTACATGCCGGATAGGCTTACCCGACAGTTCAGTTATCGACAGAGCAGGCCCCTCGATATCATAGAGCCTCGGGTTGCATTGCGTCCTCATGATTTTAGGGGGACGAGGCGATACCAATTGTACTTTGACCCGCATTGGCACAAGTGGGACCAGCTTGAGCATCATCTTTGCCCCTACATCTTGACGAGTCCTCTTGCCACGATGGCTTGGGATGTCGACGACGCGTACCTGGACTGGTATGTATAGGTGTCACATCCTTACGTGAGTCCGCATGCGCCAGTCTAGCCTCGTATTTATAGAGGCCCACCTGTAACACCCCTCAATTTATAGGAATATTTTGAAATTTTTCTAATTCCTGAATTACTAGACGGATTAATTTCTGAAGAGTTTTGGACTTTCTGTAAGAGGTTTGAACTCTGTAAATTTTTCCGAGTATTATAAAACACAGTTGAAGTGTATTCGGGGTTAAATTGACGTTTATGTACGAATATATTTAACCCGGAGTTAAGAAATTTAAACCATGCCGAGTCCGAATAAGGATTAACGAAGTCGGCCTTAAAACCGCGACTCACCGCGATTGACCGCGATACACCGCGATCGGCCGCGCTCGCGGTAACGCCTTTTGCTGAGCAGTGTCGTCTTCCTCAAAGGCGGTTACTGTAGCTCTGTTCCGTGAATTTTCTGGAAAGACAGGTGGCTCTCCAGCTGGCTCGACTTGTGTTCCCCAGCTTCCTGCGTGTTTCCCTTGGTGAGGCTCAGATTTACAGTATAAAAGGGGTGGAACCAATCCGAGATTTGCCTTCGTCTTCCTCTTTGAGCTCTCTCTTTTTCTCTGGTTTTTGCCCACTGAATTTCGCCATTTTCGTGCCTTACGAGCTCGATTCGAGTGATCCCAAGGATTGGTGAAGCTTGCCCAGGTGTTAGGGAAGGCTTACAAGTGTTTTGTGATCGATTTGAATGCAAAACGAGGCCTCCACGAAACGGGTAAATTCCCCTCTCCGCCATGGAAGCTGTCGAAGCTTTGCCACTGACGATGAACCGCGACTGGCCGTGACTTGCCGCGATCGCGGTAAGGGCGTCCGAGTCGTGTGTCTTGTGGGTTGTCTTTGGGCTTGGCTCGATTCCTTTGATTTCTTTTCCTATTCTTTTAGATTCATATGTAAGTGTATGGAATCTAACTTAGGGTCTCATTTTGGATCGTTCCAATGGGATTTTTATCTAGGTTTCGTTCCAGATTCAAGATTCAGGACCCGTTCTTAAGAAGTTGTCTTAGCAATCGTCTATTCTAAGGCAAGTGGTGGTTCGCTCTTGCTCATCATTCCATACTTTCATTAATTATCAATTGTTTGTTGTTAATTAATTTGGGATGATTTACTATTTATGTTGGGAACAGTTTTGATAAATTATTTAATAAAAGAAGTGCTGTTATAATAGGTTGTATATTGCTAGATACAGCGCTATTATGTTCGTAATGGTTTTGTTGTGAATTTTAAATATGAACTTCATATAAAAGGATTATAATAGGTTGCATATACTGTTAGTGGCAACGCTATTTTGATATATATATATATATATATAGATTGTTAGATCTATGATGTTAGCCTTGATGGCTTTGATGTGATATATGACTGTGCTGAACTGTTAGTTAGCACGAGTATTCGTAGGATCGCTTGGACTCTGCGAGGTTCATTCGTTTCTTTATAACTGGCAAATAACAGGGCGTTCATGTCCCTATGCCAAATTTCTGGTCATGACCAACGATGATGTGTATTTAGGTTTGGTCCCGTGAGGTCCATTCCGTCGATGTATGTCCCTCATGACGACACATATATCTAAAAGCTTATAACGTGATGCGTGTGTTTTGGAAATTAATCAGATAAGTGCCTTTGTCGCACATAATTAATATACCTTGGGCGAGTAGTGCAGCTAGGAAAGCTCGTCTTAACTATTAGTCGCTCGAATGCGATACTGTGATTCTCTTTTTGTGTGTATTCTATAAATTAATGATTCCCAATATTTGTCATGTTTTCCTTTAAGGCTCATTTCATTTGGAGCCTTCTTTTGGGATTGATTACTGTGAGACTCGGTCTCCAGAATCTTCTCTTGTTCATGCTGTTTTATATATGTTAGTAGAAGTATGATGGTTGACTAGCGTACTCGGTTATTATTCGAGGGACGATGAGTCTAACCTAATACGACTGCTTCGAACCATTTTGCTTTGTACCCTTGCGTAGTCTTTCATTAGACTGACCAACCTTTATATTCCTTGCATGGTTGGCTGGTGTCATCCGTCCGATTCGGCACATCAGATAAATTGAGGATTTGAGAAGTCTAGAAGCGACTAGAAGAATGAACGATGTTTGATAAACTGTTTGTTTAAGATTTCCGCTGCGTATTATTGTATTTTGTTAAGATTTCCGCTGTAGACTTTGATGTTAAGCATTTTGTTGTACGTGGGAATGGTTGTATTCCCAGTACATTGACTTTGTAAAAGTTGTAATATATGGCAATATAAGCCGTGATTTGATTTTAGATCAACTGTAAAAGCCTGGGGTGACTTCGTGATGTTGAATCCGGGGTCATCGGCGGTAATACTTTCAATTGTAAAAAATCTTGCGATTTGGGGGTGTTACAGATTTGGTATCAGAGCAAAAATGTTTTCCAAGAGCTCTGAGTTTCAAATAAAAAGTCGTTCATAGTCGTGCCTTTTCTAGAAGTCTGATATGGAAGTTGCTTCTGTATCTAGAAAGACTAATTCTTTCTTGTTGTCCCAAAGGATGGGAGCTTGCTTGTCTTTGATTAGAGAGCTGGACGAGGCCGAGATGGCTTTGCCGTCTCCTGAGAGGCCGAGTTTTCCGACTCCTCCGAGGTGTTTTGAGATTGATGAGTCCAGTAGTCCACCCGAGGAGGTGAAGCATGTGTTGCCTGAGTCAGTGGTGTTGAGAACCCATGCTGAGGTAGCACCAGTTGCAGAGCCAGTAGAGCCGTCGAGGTACGCGCTAGGCCACTACGACAACGACTATTCCATGGGAGTGATCCCAGAGGACGAGGAAGGTGGTGATGAGGAAGGATCATCTGATCACTACATCGACTATACCCTAGAGGTTGAGTCAGTACCGGGGTTAGATTCCGATGAGGATCCCGAGGAGGACCCTGAAGAAGACCCAGAGGAGGATCCAGAAGAAGATCCTGTAGAAGTCGAGGTACAGGTTCAGGTTCAGGAACCTGATAGGTTGAGGCAATTGTTGGTTCAGAGTGACGACTCGGGGATGCAGTATATCTACCCGCGTTCGCCACCAAGACCTATAGGCCCATCCATGACAGATGCTGAGTGGAATGCAATCTTTGTTGAGTTTCGCAGAGAAAGAGGCGACCCTCAGGCAAGTATTGTCCAGGACAGGAGGAGGTCGAGCCAAGAGGTCTCCGAGATCTTTCGTCAGGACCGAGAAGTCTCTGTTGAAGAGCATCGGTTGATGAGCGAGATGGATCAGGTTCGGAACAGGGCGAGGCTTAGCACTCCAGAGCAGAGGGACGAACCGTGTGTTCCAGGACCGAGTAGGGTTAGGAGTCCGCCTCTGGATTCCGAGGACCAACCCCGCTCGAAGAGACATTGTCTAGGGAGTTTGCTCTACAGGAAGCGTTTTCAGGACGCCAAGTAGAGGGTCGACTTAGACAGTAGTAGTTCTTTCTTTTTGTGTGTTTGTTTTGTTGTATATACGGCACAATGCAGAAATCTTCGGGCAATTTTGTTAGAAGCTCGGGAGATCTTTTTTTTGTATAATAGGTAGTTCTGTTAGAAGTTCACCATATATATATATATAAAATTACCCAGTTGATCTATTCAAAGTGACCTTATCATGATAAGTATTATGAAAAAGATATTAATACTTGAGATTTGATCGGTAAACAGATGGTGAATACAAGGAATACCATACGCGCTGGTGCTGGGCCGAGCAATCCGAGGCCAATCATAAGGGACGACCTGGACCGTGTGGAAGAACACGAGTCAATATCACAGAACAATCCTAGGGGCAATGACCAAGCTGAGGTCCAAGCTCCAGTAGTTTTTGATGCTGCGGCTGTTGCTGCTATTCGGGGAATCTTCATGCAGGCATTTGCTGATGTGATGCGACCTGTTGCACCGCAAGCACCTGAAGTGCCAGTTCCGCCAGTTGTACAAAGGGTTGAAGAACCTAATGTTCAGGTACACCATGTTGAACCGATCAGAAATAGGGATACTTATGGTCGATCCTTGAAGACCATTAACTCCATGAGGCCGGATAGTTATGACGGTAAAGGAGAGCCGGTCAGGGTAGCTCATTGGTTTTCCCATATGGAACGACTGTTCCGTAACATCGAGAGCACTGAGGCTGAGAAGGTGCACATAGCTTCTCTGCAGTTGAAAGGAGATGCTAGTGAATGGTGGGAGAACACGGGGCTAGCTGATAGGGCTGATCTAACTTGGGGAATGTTTAAGACGAAAATGAATGACCGTTTCTTTTCCCAAGCTATGAGGGATGAGAAGCTTAAGGAATTTCTCTACCCCAAGAACGACGGATTAAAAGTGACTGAGCTGGCAGCTAAGTTCAATCATTTACTACAGTACGCTGGGTCAATAGTGTCCAGTGAAGATCAGAAGATTTGGCACTTCCACGAGTGGATGAGCCCGGACATCAAACCATTAATGTTGCGTCACGGATGCTCTACCTTGGAGCAATACGTTGATGCAGCATACAAATTAGAGGTGACTTTGGAAGAATCGACCAAGCGACGGAATCGCCAGAGATCGATGCAGGGTCAATCTCAGGCCAGTGGTTTTAAGCGTCCTGCGCCACCATCCAACTTTGATAAGTCTGGTAAAGCAAGGACAGAAATGACTCAAGGTGGGTCAACACAACAGTCGGGTCAGGGCAAAGGCCGGATCCAATGTTTCAACTGTGGTGCCTTTGGGCACAAGAACACTGAATGTACGAGGGAAAAGAAGCTATGTTATAGTTGTGGAAGAAGAGGGCATGTGCAGAAGTTCTGTCGTCCGGAAAAGCAGACAGGGACAGAGTCACATCAAGGGTCAGTTAATCAGAATACTCGACCTAGGTTCAAACCAGCAGAGACTCTAAGTCCTTCAATGCAGACTGCCGCGCAGAACAAGGGCAAAACCCTAGCAGCTTCAGGAGGTCAAGGTCAACGCTTATACGAGATCCGTGAGGCCGATGGACCTAACGCTCCAGTTGCTCAAGGTATTCTATACCTCCGTTCTACTTCTGTGTGCATTTTATTTGATTCGGGTGCTACCCATTCATTTATTTCGGAAAATTGTGTTAGTAAGTTAGGACTAGTGTGCAACGAGGTTTGTGAACCCTTCATTGTTAATCTTCCTAATGGTGACCGCTTAGTGGGCACCAAGAGTTTGTCAGAGTTTCCAGTTACCATTCAGGGTAAGGAGTTTGAAGCAGATCTAATCTATATTGCTATGGCTCCATACGATATTATTCTCGGTATGGACTGGTTGACACGTCATGGGGCTGTGATTGATTTTAGCTCGAGGACGGTAACGGTGTCATCTGGGGGCCAGTTTGTGTGCAAGTTCAAGGGTCGGAATGACGCTGATAACGGTAAGCTTATCAATGCGATGGCTACGTTTAAGCTGCTTCGGCAAGGATGTGTCGGGTACCTTTGCTACCTGGATTCGCCCGAGAAAGATGGACCTACAGTTCTTGAGATTCCTGTGGTCAGGGAATTTTCTGATGTTTTTCCAGAAGAAATTCCTGGTCTACCCCCGAGTCGTGACGTTGAATTTTCTATTGATCTCGAGCCTGGTACTGCGCCGATTTCAAAAGCTCCGTATCGGATGGCTCCTGCTGAGATGCAAGAATTGAAGAAGCAACTTGAAGATCTTCTTGACAAGGGATACATAAGGCCGAGTGCATCGCCTTGGGGTGCTCCGGTATTGTTCGTCAAAAAGAAAGATGGATCGTTTCGACTTTGCATCGACTACCGTGAGTTGAATAGAGTTACGATCAAAAACAAATACCCTTTGCCAAGGATAGATGATTTATTGGATCAGCTGCAAGGAGCAAAAGTCTTTTCCAAAATCGATCTGAGATATGGCTATCATCAGCTCAGGATTCGTGAGGAAGATATTCCGAGGACTGCATTCCGGACGAGATATGGTCACTACGAGTTCGTGGTCATGCCATTTGGGCTTACGAATGCTCCAGCTGTTTTCATGGACCCGATGAACCGATGTTTTCACCAGTACTTGGACAAGTTCGTGGTGGTCTTCATCGACGACATTTTGATTTACTCTTCGAGCATGGAAGCTCATGAGGATCACTTGCAGATCATTTTGTCAGTCCTTAGGCAGAATCAACTTTACGCCAATTTGTCTAAGTGCGACTTTTGGATCAAGGAAGTGGCTTTCTTAGGCCACATTATCAATGAGAATGGGGTGATGGTCGATCCCCAGAAGGTTGAAGCTGTAGCTAATTGGAAACAGCCTCAGAATGTGAAAGAGGTGCGTAGTTTCCTAGGACTTGCTGGATACTACAGACGGTTTATGGAGGGATTTTCGAAGATCGCTCTACCGATGACCGGTTTGCTCCGCAAGGTCCACACGAAGTTTGTCTGGAGTGACAAGTGCGAGGCCAGTTTTCAGAAGCTGAAGCAATGTCTGACCTCGGCACCAGTGTTGACGCTGCCAGAAGGAAATAAAGATTACGCGGTTTACAGTGATGCTTTGAAAAATGGGTTAGGATGTGTGTTGATGCAAAGAGGCAAGGTGATTGCTTATGCATCGAGACAGCTGAAGACCTATGAAGAAAATTATCCGACGCATTATCTGGAATTAGCAGCAGTTGTGTTCGCATTGAAGATTTGGAGGCACTATCTTTATGGCGTGAGATGTCAAGTCTTCACGGATCACAAGAGTCTCAAGTACATATTTACTCAAAAGGAGCTGAATATGAGACAACGTCGTTGGTTGGAGCTACTCAAAGACTACGATATCGAGTTGTTGTATCATCCAGGCAAGGCTAATGTTGTAGCAGATGCATTGAGCCGGAAGACGCCGCACGAGACCGTAGTAGCTTTGCTTGTTGCTCAGACCAAGCTGAACCAAGAATTTTGCGAGATTGAAGTCTTGTACGATCAACGTCGTGGATGCCTGAGTATGCTTGAGATACAACCTACGCTTCTTGATCAGATTAGGGAGAAGCAGGTTGATGATGTGATCTTGGTAAAACTATGCAGCGAAGTGATGAACGGGAAAGCTCCCGGCTTCGTGATTCAAGATGATGGATCGCTTTGGTTTCAAGACCGAATTTGCGTACCTGACGTAGATGGTATTCGCCAGTTGGTGATGAGAGAGGCCCATTCGTCAGCCTATTCTGTACATCCAGGCTCTAGCAAGATGTACAAGGACCTCAGAATGAAGTTCTGGTGGCCCAATATGAAGAGAGATGTGGCAGAGTTCGTGGCCAGATGCTTGACTTGTCAGAAGGTCAAGATAGAACACCGAAGACCCGGTGGAGAATTGTTACCTCTACCAATTCCTGAGTGGAAGTGGGAGGATATTGCTATGGATTTCGTCACGGGGTTACCCAAGACGCGAAGTCAGAAAGACGCTATATGGATTATCGTTGATAGGCTCACAAAAAGTGCTCATTTCGTGGCTATCAAGATAACATGGGGAATCCAAAAGCTATCGGAAGTGTTTTTACACGAAGTTATCCGTCTGCATGGTACTCCAAAAACCATTGTGTCAGATCGCGATGGTAGATTTATGTCCAGATTCTGGAAGGAGTTGCATAAGGCAATGGGAACCGAGCTAAGGTTCAGTACTGCGTTTCATCCTCAAACTGATGGACAGTCTGAAAGGACCATCCAGACCCTGGAGGATATGCTGAGAGCATGCGTGCTTGACCGTCCGACTAGCTGGGAAGACAGCTTGAGTCTCATTGAGTTCACGTACAACAATAGCTGGCATGCTACTATCAAGATGGCTCCATTCGAAGCTTTATATGGTCGCAAGTGCAGATCTCCGATTTGTTGGAATGAGAATGCCGACAAGATTCTGATCGGACCAGAGCTAGTCGAAAGGACTGCCTCAGACATTGTGCTGATCAGACAAAGGTTGTTGACCGCTCAGAGTCGACAGAAGTCTTATGCTGATCCGAAGCGTAGAAAAGTGGAATTTGAGGTTGGCGACAAAGTGTTTGTCAAAGTATCGCCGACCAAGGGCGTGTTCAGATTTGGTAAGCGTGGGAAGCTTAACCCTCGCTACGTGGGACCTTTTGAGATTCTGGATAGAGTGAGATCTCTAGCGTACCGTTTGGCATTACCACCATCGGCACATCCAGTGCATAATGTGTTTCACGTATCCTTGTTAAGGAAGTATGTGCCAGACGAGTCTCATGTACTGAGTTATGAAGACATTGAGATCCAGGCGAATGGTACGTACGAAGAGTTACCGGTGCGTATTCTTGAGCGCCGAGAGAAGCAGTTGCGCAACAAGGTTGTACCTTTGGTACGAATTTTGTGGTCCAAGTTAGGTGCCGAAGAGATTACCTGGGAGACTTGGGAGACTGAGGTGGATATGCTTAGACGCTTTCCCGATTTGTTTTCGGCCTAGAATAGTCAAGTTTCGGGGTCAAAACTTATTTTAAGGGGGAGGTAATGTAACACCCCTCAATTTATAGGAATATTTTGAAATTTTTCTAATTCCTGAATTACTAGACGGATTAATTTCTGAAGAGTTTTGGACTTTCTGTAAGAGGTTTGAACTCTGTAAATTTTTCCGAGTATTATAAAACACAGTTGAAGTGTATTCGGGGTTAAATTGACGTTTATGTACGAATATATTTAACCCGGAGTTAAGAAATTTAAACCAAGCCGAGTCCGAATAAGGATTAACGAAGTCGGCCTTAAAACCGCGACTCACCGCGATTGACCGCGATACACCGCGATCGGCCGCGCTCGCGGTAACGCCTTTTGCTGAGCAGTGTCGTCTTCCTCAAAGGCGGTTACTGTAGCTCTGTTCCGTGAATTTTCTGGAAAGACAGGTGGCTCTCCAGCTGGCTCGACTTGTGTTCCCCAGCTTCCTGCGTGTTTCCCTTGGTGAGGCTCAGATTTTCAGTATAAAAGGGGTGGAACCAATCCGAGATTTGCCTTCGTCTTCCTCTTTGAGCTCTCTCTTTTTCTCTGGTTTTTGCCCACTGAATTTCGCCATTTTCGTGCCTTACGAGCTCGATTCGAGTGATCCCAAGGATTGGTGAAGCTTGCCCAGGTGTTAGGGAAGGCTTACAAGTGTTTTGTGATCGATTTGAATGCAAAACGAGGCCTCCACGAAACGGGTAAATTCCCCTCTCCGCCATGGAAGCTGTCGAAGCTTTGCCACTGACGATGAACCGCGACTGGCCGCGACTTGCCGCGATCGCGGTAAGGGCGTCCGAGTCGTGTGTCTTGTGGGTTGTGTTTGGGCTTGGCTCGATTCTTTGATTTCTTTTCCTATTCTTTTAGATTCATATGTAAGTGTATGGAATCTAACTTAGGGTCTCGTTTTGGATCGTTCCAATGGGATTTTTATCTAGGTTTCGTTCCAGATTCAAGATTCAGGACCCGTTCTTAAGAAGTTGTCTTAGCAATCGTCTATTCTAAGGCAAGTGACGGTTCGCTCTTGCTCATCATTCCATACTTTCATTAATTATCAATTGTTTGTTGTTAATTAATTTGGGATGATTTACTGTTTATGTTGGGAACAGTTTTGATAAATTATTTAATAAAAGAAGTGCTGTTATAATAGGTTGTATATTGCTAGATACAGCGCTATTATGTTCGTAATGGTTTTGTTGTGAATTTTAAATATGAACTTCATATAAAAGGATTATAATAGGTTGCATATACTGTTAGTAGCAACGCTATTTTGATATATATATATATAGATTGTTAGATCTATGATGTTAGCCTTGATGGCTTTGATGTGATATATGACTGTGCTGAACTGTTAGTTAGCACGAGTATTCGTAGGATCACTTGGACTCTGCGAGGTTCATTCGTTTCTTTATAACTGGCAAATAACAGGGCGTTCATGTCCCTATGCCAAATTTCTGGTCATGACCAACGATGATGTGTATTTAGGTTTGGTCCCGTGAGGTCCATTCCGTCGATGTATGTCCCTCATGACGACACATATATCTAAAAGCTTATAACGTGATGCGTGTGTTTTGGAAATTAATCAGATAAGTGCCTTTGTCGCACATAATTAATATACCTTGGGCGAGTAGTGCAGCTAGGAAAGCTCGTCTTAACTATTAGTCGCTCGAATGCGATACTGTGATTCTCTTTTTGTGTGTATTCTATAAATTAATGATTCCCAACATTTGTCATGTTTTCCTTTAAGGCTCGTTTCATTTGGAGCCTTCTTTTGGGATTGATTACTGTGAGACTCGGTCTCCAGAATCTTCTCTTGTTCATGCTGTTTTATATATGTTAGTAGAAGTATGATGGTTGACTAGCGTACTCGGTTATTATTCGAGGGACGATGAGTCTAACCTAATACGACTGCTTCGAACCATTCTGCTTTGTACCCTTGCGTAGTCTTTCATTAGACTGACCAACCTTTATATTCCTTGCATGGTTGGCTGGTGTCATCCGTCCGATTCGGCACATCAGATAAATTGAGGATTTGAGAAGTCTAGAAGCGACTAGAAGAATGAACGATGTTTGATAAACTGTTTGTTTAAGATTTCCGCTGCGTATTATTGTATTTTGTTAAGATTTCCGCTGTAGACTTTGTTGTTAAGCATTTTGTTGTACGTGGGAATGGTTGTATTCCCAGTACATTGACTTTGTAAAAGTTGTAATATATGGCAATATAAGCCGTGATTTGATTTTATATCAACTGTAAAAGCCTGGGGTGACTTCGTGATGTTGAATCCGGGGTCATCGGCGGTAATACTTTCAATTGTAAAAAATCTTGCGATTTGGGGGTGTTACACCACCTCCAGCTATCAACTTGCAAAGGGTATGTTTCTTGTCCCATTTTATTCTTATTAATTATTTTAGGGAAGTCCATGTATTTAAAATGTTTGTTTCCATTTGCAGCGTGTGGCGATGGGCAAGGCCTGTCTTCAGGAGATTATAGAGGCAGGTGGTGGCGATTTGCGACACTTTCAACATATATATGACATACTTGCCAACGACTTCATCCCTGTAGCTCCTCCGCTTGTACGGGCATCACAGATGTCTTCTCAGCCATCTAGTGCAGGCGAGTCTATATATGATAAAGAGAAGGCCGAATCATCTAGGATGGCAGAAGAGCGTACAACAGCTCAGCAGGCAGAGTCTCAACCTATGCCGATGGATCATCCAAATTGGGCATCGGGCGTGGATTCGGGTTTAGGTGTGTCCTTGGGTAGTGATTATGAGAGTTTAGATGTGAAGGAGTGACTTTTGTAAAATATTTATTTCTAGTTTGACTTCTTTGTTCATCCATATTGGTTTTTTTAGATTTTCGTTCGGTTATTTCTACAACAAATCGATGATCAATTATTTCATAGAATACAATCCAACATTCGGAATAAAAAAACACATAAACATTCTAAAAGTTAATAAATAGTACAACATTAGAAACACCGAAACACATAAACATTTCTACAACAAAAATCGCCATATCTCACCGCCTAAGCCCTCGTCATGGGCTTCCCACGAATCTCGCCGCCACCGACAGAAGAAGCAATCGCCGATGATCTGCTGATCGATTTCTCACGCCTATCGACCGAAGATGAGCTTGGAAAGATTCGATCTGCTCTCTCCACCTGGGGATGTTTCCAAGTGACTCGTTTCTTCCTCTTTCTTTCTCTCTTGATCTTTGTATCTCCGCGAAAATCACCGAAACTGGAGAATGTTCATAGGTTGTGAACCATAGAATGGAGCCGGAGCTTCTGGAAGTTTCCCAACGGTTCTTCGCTCTCCCACTGGAGGAGAAGAAGAAGTGGTACGGAGACACTTGGATGTTCAACGGATACGGAAACGACAGTCTACAATGGGGAAATCAGACTCAGGGAACAATCACTTGTATCTTAGACTCGATCAAAAGAACCAGCCGACCTCGGGTTCTGGCCGGAGAATCCACCGCCGCCATCGCCCAAGCTCCTCTGTCGTTTCCGCCGCCGACTGGAAGTTGAAGAATCGATCGAGTTTGGGCTGTTGAGGTTGAGACTGGGAGGAGATTGGAGAGGTAGACCTCCATTGCCAAGCAATCGGCGATTCCATGGCCTGATGGCCTCTCAGTACCGGCCATGATTTTTTCTTTTCTTTTCTTATTTTTAGTCTTTTTTTGGAATTTTTTATTAAAAAATTATTAGATGGGCATTTGACGAAAATAAAATAAAATTCGAAGGTACCGCGCGAAATAGGTAAAACTTTGGAGTACCTCATGAATTTCGTTTTACCTCAGGGATACCAGGCGAAAAAACCGTATTATAAACATGCTCATAAAGGTAAAATATAGCATAAGACAAAGGTCGATTTTGTCATGTTAAATGTTAATACACATAATGTTAAGATGCTAATACATTGGATAATAGTTTATTTTTCATAAAATTATAAATTTGTATGGATGAAGATAGATAGCACACGATAATAATATTGGAGTTGAATGGATTGTAATATTTGAAGGGCAAACTTGTGAAATCTCTCTAGAGATACAACACCCAAAAAAATAAAATACAACGGCCTCACTTTGAAGGCCCTTGCATTGAAAAGATATTGTAAATTGCCATACCCATTTTGGAGTCCTCGGTGGCGTTTCGGCAGGCGTTGAGCATTCGCCTCTCCCAACACCTAAACTTTCCTCTACATCTTCTTGTTTTTGCCTTAGCTCTCTATTTACTACCTCTTCCTAGCTCTAATTAATATTTATACAATATACCTATGCAATGGCAGATTATAATCGATATTTATATTAAAATTTTAAAACTACAAAAAATATGAGATTCGTCTTTTGAATATATACTCTATATTTTAGCGTTTTGAGTTTTTTTGTAAATAATGTGAGAATAATTTTTGTGTTAATAAAAAATTAAAACATGGAAGAAAAAATAAAAAAACAAAAGAGAAATAAACATGCTTAATAAATACAAAGATTTTAATAAAGCAATTAATACTCAAATTTTTACAAAAGTAAAAAAAAAAGGTGTCGGGAATAGATTGAAGATATGAACCCATGACCTTTTGCTTTTGTCACACAAGTTCCAAGACAAATAGCACTAGGCCAATACATTTTTTTTGTCAATTACTTATCACTTTTTTGTATGCATAATCTACTATATATCTACTAAACGCAAAGGCCGGCTGCGCCACGTGGCACTCCAAGAATGCACCCAATTTTTTTTTGCCACGTTGCATCTTTACAGCAATTTGTACACGTGTCAGTATTTTCGTTTATTCCGGTTTTTGCCATTTATATCCTTCATTTTGAATCCTCCAGAATATGTGTATAATATTATAATTTCCATATTGATAATATATGATCTGCTACTCTATTTTTGTAATTATTTATCTCGAACATCATATTACAGAATCGTACAAATATTTTGAAAATCGTAAATATATGAACAGCCACACTATAAATGGCTAAAATTGGACCTAATTTTTTAACCAGTACTCTATATGTATGTCTAAATTTAAACCTTCAGTTTTTCATGCTAATAGACATTTGCAAAGCCTGCAAATGTCTGAATAACCTGCAAAATAATTTGAATAACCCTAATGCTATTAGGGCAGGCATAAAAAAATTCCAACCTGCAAAATAATACATGTATACAAACCTGCAATATGTGCAAAGAACACAAAAAATGACAAAAATTACATCCATGCAAAGAATGCAAAAAACTGGAGCATTTCAAAACAGACAACACATGCAAAAAATTGCAAACTCTAAACATGCATATATATGCTAACACATTGCAAAATAACTTAACATGCACAATATTAAAGCCTAAAAGACAAAACCTGAACCACAAAAAAATCAACCTAAAACTGAAAAGAATACAAATAAATGAACATGCATAATATTAAAGACTGAAAGAATAGATAATAAACCACAAACAAATCAACCTAAATCTGACAATAATACAAATTAATTATACCACAAAAAATACACAAATATTTTGTTGCCTCAATACAAATTATCCAAATGCTGCCTCAACTCGCATATTCTGCAAATCAAGCTGGTACGAACCTGTCCATAAACAGCACATGACAATATTACGAACTAAAAAAAACTGCACAATATCACATGATATCATAGAATATATATGTCTGAATATAATGCACCAAGAATCTATATTTCCCAAAAATTAAAAACGAACTTGGTAATGAAAACATACCCAAAATATTACAGAATTAAAAAGATGTTCAAAATAAACGAAAGAATATCACATAAAATATATGGCTGAATATATGGCAATGAAAATCTATGTTTTCCAAAACTAAAAAATGATATATTAATGAATATATATGGCAAACTAATTCACTCTTCAATGACCCGGTCTGTGTGGCTATATATTTCCAGCCTCTCAGTCAATTTCAATACAAGCAACTAGACAATTCAATACAAACACCGGACCGTGTTGAGCTATTTACAAGGTAATTCTACAAACTTTATTGTTTCTCTTTCATTGATTTGCAAAAATACACGTCTTTCATAACAATTTAACCAAAAAATTTAGGTCTTTCATCCTTTCAGAACTTGGCAATGCAATATTTATTCTGTAAACGACTTTGATTGTACATGCTCTCATCCTTTCATCCTCTCAGGTAATAATAGTACATACAACAACAACCTCTCATCCTTTCATCCTCTCGGGTAATATCATCAAGACATTGTTTAAGCTTTTTAAGTAGATTGCAACAGTTTCTTGCTACACAAAGTTTCATCGTAAAACTAGGAATTATGTCCCAATTTATTCCGTCCTCTAATAAACAATTTATTGCTGCACAATATACTATTTTTATTTACAACTAATAAATTTTATGTTCTCTTGTATGATTAGTTTACAACTGAAGCATTTACTTATAACTAAAAAAAATCTGTTTTTATTTATATTAATTAGTTGTAAATCATGTGCACTTCTAAGTTATTTTCTATTATTTAATTCTAAGCTAATTAAAGTAACTATTATAGATCAACTACTTACACTACTATGCAAATATAAATCTTAGTATAGTGAACATACCTTTACATCTCTTTCAAGTTTATGTTTATCCTTAAAATTTGTTCAATGAGTCCATTATGAGGCCCAGGATGGATTACTGTGACAAGAATACACAAGTTAGATCCATATTATATATTTAAAGTAATTTAAGATATGTTGATGTAATATTACCAATTTAGAATAATAAATTCAATCATTTAAAATGAACACTTTTTATAGGTTAGGGCTTAGATTTTAATATAAAGGGTCATTATGTATGTGTTAGGGTTTAGATTATGAACTTGATAATTAGGTTATGAACTTGATAATTAGGTTCTCAAATTGATAATTATGTTATAGGGTTTAGGGTAAGATTCTAAGGTAAAGAAAGAGATCCTGGTTACATTTATTGTATTTGGAGCTTGCGAGAACATCCTTCCCTTCCATATCTCTTCACCAACCTCCAGATCTGCTCATATGAAATAAAGTATTTCATTAGTTTTTGAATTATATGAACCAGGAGAGAGATAGATATAGACAGACAAAGACAGAGATCGTCCTATATATAATTAAATGCTAGGGTAATTTATATTTGTCGCCAAGTCCAATCCAATATGTAAACACCCCTATCTGAGATATGAAATGAGAATATTTTACAAAGTATGAAATTAGTGAACAATAATAAAACGATTATAAAAATATGTTAATATAGATGTTTTATTCAATCGAAATTTTATAACCTTTTACGGTTAAACGAATGTACAGAGAGAGAGAGAGAGAGAGAGAGAGAGAGAGAGAGAGAGAGAGAGAGAGAGAGAGAGAGAGAGAGAGAGAGAGAGAGAGAGAGAGAGAGAGAGAGAGAGAGAGTAGAATAACCATACATATCAGTTTGCAGGAGAATGTAGGTGGTCGAAGTAAGAAGTCTCGGATATGGATTTGTAAATGTGAAAGATAGATATTCTGACAAAGAAAAAGAGAAAGAGATTTAAGTTGTTGTCGAACTTTCTGCATATGTTAATGTGTGTGTGTGTGTGTGAGAGAGAGAGAGAGAAGCTTACTTTTCGCTAATCTGGATTTCGCCAGAAAGTTCATCCAAATCTCCTTTGAAACCGCATCGTGGGTTTGCTTTTGTCCCCTCCACTTCCACTTCTGATATCGAAGTCAACTTCGTTTCGTCATTTGCAGGATAAAGAGAAAACTTTGATTAGAACGTATTTGTATGAATCTCAGAACGTATCAAGAAATATATAAAAAAACTCATGAAAAAACCCATACCTGTTGTGTTTTGCTTCAGTGACTTTATAGATCTCCTTTTGGAAGCAAACTTGACCCCCAAAAATGATACCCGTTTTTGTAAATGGATCTGCATGTTCAAAGCATTATAACTGGATCTGAAACATTTGTAAGTCAAAAGTCAGAGGTTTTTACGGAATCGATAGAAATACAAAGAGGAAGAGCAAGAGAAACACGAAGCTTGAATTAGAAAATAGAAATCGCCATGGATGGCGAGATCTTGAAAAGGAAAGAAACTAAAATCTGTAGGGTGAAGAAACAGAGTTTTCTGGAAAGTGGAAAGGCAAGTGGCGCAGAGAAATGAGGTGAGTTTGAGGGGTTAGGTCATTTGATGCTTACGTGTGCCTCTTAGATATATTTGGGCTAATGGGCCAATGTCATCTATCTGTCCGTCGAGGAGGAACTGAAGATAATGGGCTTCGGATTTTGTCATTTGCCTCTTAACGTGTTCATTTGTTTGGGCTTAGGTTTTCTTTGGGCTTCGTTGTTATTTCGTAGTAGCTATTAAACAGAATCGACCCATAAGTAAATTCGGCCCATAAATGAATTCATTATTTTTCATAATAACGAAATAATTAATTAATATGCATATTTATAGCATGTTTTTAACTACTTATATTATACATTCTGTTTAAGCCCAATATATGTAACCCGATAATAGAGCTATTCTGTTTAAGCCCATTATATAATATCAAAAAGCCCATGACCTTACATGCATTTTTTATGTACTTATATTACAGTAGATTATTTTTACAAAAGAATGGGCCAAAAAACGTAATGGGCCAAGAAGCCCATTATGTATTTTAGTTCTGATATGGAAAGAAAATGTAATTACATTATTTTCTATATTAATTTACTATATAATCTACTATATGAAATTAAATATATAGATGCACAAGAATATGGATGAAGAAAAATCTTGATTAAGATAACATTTCGGACTTAAAACCAAAAACAAAATCACTTACATAATATATATGATATTATACTATATTATTAATTGTTGATCTATCCGAAATTTGTCAAATTTTGAAACAATGAAATCACAATACCAGTCGAAATCAATGAAATTTGTAAAAAAAAATGTACAATTTGTTAACAGAAGCAAATTTAGGATTTCAAACATCAAACCCTAAATACATAGAAAGAGAAAATAAAGGGTTACTTTTCGCCAGAAAGTTCACCCAGATTGAAATTTAGGATATTTAGGATTTCAAACAAAAGGCAATTTAGGATATCGACACAGAGGGAAGCATACTTTTCGCTAATCTGGAATTCGCCAGAAACTTCATCCAGATCTGCTTTGAAACCGCGTCGTGGGTTTCCATGTGTCCCCTTGATAAGCACTACTTTGTAGGGATTAACTAAGAGTTATTAGAGGGTTTTATTGGTGCCATTCGGGTAGATTTAGACACATTCATGTGTATGGCGTTTGGGGGCGAAGTTTGGTGTTTTTGGAAGTGTTTGAGCTATCTTGGATATCATAGGAGACACTGAGGAAGGAAGCCACCAAGAGAAGACGCCAAGGAAGTGAAGAGGAGAGGTTAGGAGGCAAAGCCAAGGAGTAAAGGCCGAGCATTAACCGCGACCGCGGGCAAGGGTGCCGCGATCGCGGTCCCTCGGGGCAAGTCGAGAGTTATCTGCAGGCGCGGAGAAGTGTGAAGAGCGCGGAGCCACAAGGGGCCGCGATCGCGGGTCATCAACGCAGGAAGTTCGGACTTTTCCCGAATCTATCTTTTCTGTTTTCTTTTCTTATTTTCTCATTTTATTCCGTTTCTTTTCTTATTGGGCTAGGTAATTTGTTAGAAGCCCTATATATACTCTCTTTAGCATTAGGTTTGAGAGTTTGCCATTCTAGAGTTTCATTCATCGTTGTTTTTACCTTTTGCCCAGGCAGACAATTGAAGCCTTTGGATTGATTGGATTGTGAGTTTATTCCTTTACTCTTTCTATGATTGTTTTAATTCTCTCTCGTGCTTAATTTCATTGATCATATATCGATTCCCCTTGATTTGTTGATTAGGACATCAAATAGATTTATAATAGTAGTTCCCTCTAGATTGACAACCTAGAGGAATTAGTATTATGCTATTGGTTCCCCTTTTCCATACAACCTGTTGAGATTGTTATTGATCATACTACTAAGGATTGGAGGATACTGGTTGAGAATCTAAATCCCTTAGTTTGTGTAGAGAATTAATTGTATGCAATTGTATGACTGGTTGCTACACGTTCATGTACCTATCTATTCCTGAACTTCTTGCTGCTATTAAATTAGATCTTGAAGGTTAGTAGGGATTTGTTTGATAGTTAGGGCTATCAGGACTGGTTGGACAGGTAACTATTTCAGAATAGGGATTATGACATTCATGAGTATTGAGGACTAGGAGTAATCAATGATCGATCAACCAAACTAAAGGTGGATATTTGTCTAGCCACGCTTTCTATATTTTATTTATCGTTTTCTTAGTTAGTTTCATTCAACACCCCCCCCCCCCCCCTTTGTCTTTGTTATCAATTGGTGAATGATTTTGCAAACAGAAAATATAACTTGATTCTCTGTGGGATTCGACCCTTACTTACCAGACTACATTAGTTGGGTTTGTTTAGGATTATTTTGTTTAGGTGTTACGACAATTCCATATCACCCCTCCACTTCCACTTTCGATCTCGACATCAACTCGGTTTTGTCATTTGCAGGATAAACATAAAACTTTGATTAGAACCTATGTTTTTGAATCTGAGGTGTCTAAGAACGTATCAACAAATATATCAAAAAAAAACATGAAAAAAGCATACATGTTGTGTTTTTCTTCAGTCACTTTATAGATCTCCTTTTGGAAGCAAACGATCCCCAAAAAATGAGACCAGTTTCAAAGGATTAAAACTGGATCTGGAAATTTGCAAGTCGAAAGTCAGAGGCTTTAACGGAATCGATAGAAATACAAAGAGGAAGAGAAACACGAAGCTTGAATTTGGAAATAGAAATCGCCGTGGATTGCTAGATCTTGAAAAGGAAAGAACTAAGATCTGTAAGGTGAAGAAATAGAGAGTTCTGGAAGTGGAAAGGCAAGCGGCGCCGACAAATGAGAAAAGTTTGAGGGCTTAGGTATTTTTTGATGCTTACGCTGCCGCTTAGATATATCTGGGCTAACTAATGGGCCAATATAATCTATCTGTCTGGCGAGGACGAAATGAACATAATGGGCTTCGTTGCACAACATTTGGCTCTGAACGTGTTTGATTAAAGAAATAATTAAAACGTTCAAAAACTACCGCCGACTCCATAGTCCTTCTAATCTTCTGAGCTACTTTCGATTTGATGTGCCGAATCGAACGGATGACACCAGCCAACCATGCAAGGGAAAATATTGGTTGGTTAGTCTAAATGAATAGACTAGCAAGGGTACAAAGCAGAATGGTTCGAAGCAGTCGTATTAGGTTAGACTTCTCGTCCCTCGAATAATAATCGAGTACACTTGTCAACCACCATACTCCTACTGGAATAAACAAGAGGTATGCACAAGAGAAGATTCTGGAACACTGAATCTTCACAGAAATCGACTCGAAAGAAGGCTCCAACGGAAATGAGTCTTTAAGAAAGTATGACAATTCTGGAAAGTTACAGAATCATACAACAATGATTTAAAACTGACTAAGATGCTTCAGTCAATGACCAACCTCACCGCCTTTCAGCGAATCCAGATCGGAAAGAAGACGTACTACATTCAAGTCAATACGAGTCTTCCTAGCGGCACTATCACCTAGCTGCCCTACTCACTGAGCGTTCATTAATTATGTGCGTCAAGGTAGCACTTATCTGATTATGTTTCAAAACACACATCACATTATAGACTTTTACATGTGTACCCCACCAATGTGACGACACATCTTAGTATACGTTTCGTCGAGAGTGACGTACACCGAAAGGTTTGTGACACCAGCTAAGTGTCCTGTCTCTACACACTTGTGAAAGAGACCGATCATGATCTTAGAATAGTACCAGATGGAGACGAGCCACCCCGATACCAGATTATAAAGAAACGACTGGACAGAGTCCGAGTAACATTCCTATTTAACAGTGCTAACTAAACAGTTACAACACAACAACAGTTACAGGATAAATCCACATAAAGGCCCGAAAGGCAATCACAGATAATAGCGTTGTTCTAACAGAACCTATTATATGATTTTCAAAACAGTTTATCAAAACCATTTCCATACAAACAGAGTATTCATTCCAAATTAATTACTCAGATAAACTACTGATAATTAATGTAAATATGGAACGAATGAGCAAGAGCAAACCGCCACTTGCCTTAATCCGCAGAATAGTCTAATGACGACAACTGGATTCCGGGCTCGACACGGGTATAGTTCCGACAGCACAACAACCTTCGAGTCGACCCATAAAAGGAACCCTAAGTTAGATCCGACATAAACAGTACGAATCTAAACACGGCGAAAGAACACGAAAGGAAAGACGCCACGATGACAACCAACCAAGCCAAAGCCACGAAGGCATTCTGGGCACTGGCAGCGGTCGTTGTTCTTGGCGGCGGTCGCCGCATTCATCACGGCGGTCGCCGTGAAGAACACGGACGACAGAGACGAGAGAAATCTCACCAAAACGATGCGCGTTTCGACCCCTTTTCGCCTTGCTTGGGTTCTGACCTCCAAAGGCAACCAAAAGGCTTCTAAAGGGCTCCTGGAAACACCACCAAACAACACCGACGAAAGCTTCGGAATTTCCGGCGAAGGCACAACTCCGGCGAGAGGCAAATTTGGCAGAGGTTCGGTGTTTGGGATGGCTCAAATCTCTCCCCCAACACCCCCTTTTATAGCCAAAGCGTCTGGAGTTCAAAAACAATGGGCCTACAGCTAGTTCGGCGCTCGCCAGAAATCGCGCCGGCGACCATCGGGCAAGGACTGCCGGACAACGATGACTGCCATTACGGCGGGCGTCGTAATTTATGGCGGTCGCCGCGGCCTGACACACCAGCTGCCTCCTCGAGCGTTGGGACGGCGGGCACCGTGACTTTACGGTGGTCGCCGTGCTTGGATCTCACGACGGCGGTCGCCGCCACTGTACGGCGGTCGCCGTGACAGGCTTTTCCCGCCCGTTCAGCTTTGAACGAACATGACGTTAAACCGGGATAAAAATTATCGTACGCGAACGACAATTAAAGTCCAAGGCATGTTGTCTGTATATTATTTCACTGAGAAAAATATTACAGATACAGAGCCCATTACAGAATGTCTCAAACTCTCTGTATTAAATCCGACGTACACAACGGGTACTCGGGAAAATTCCAAAATTCCCAAAATAACCTTACAAAAATACGGGGTATCACATCTCCTCCCCCTTACAAGAAGTTTCGACCCCGAAACTTAGGTCGAGAATAACTCGGGAAAACGCCTGAGCATATCTGACTCGGTTTCCCACGTCTCCCAAGTAACTTCTTCGGTCCCTGACTTGGACCACAACACTCGTACCAACGGCACGATCTTGTTGCGCAAAGGCTTCTCCCGACGCTCCAGAATGCGCACGGGCAACTCTTCATAAGTACCATTAGCTTGAATCTCGATGTCTTCATAACTAAGCACATGAGACTCATCTGGTACATACTTTCTGAGTAAAGATACGTGGAACACGTTATGCACCGGGTGAGCCGATGGCGGCAACACCAAGCAGCATGCTAGAGATCCCACTCTATCCAGAATCTCGAATGGTCCCACGTAGCGAGGGTTAAGCTTTCCACGCTTACCAAATCTGAAAACTCCTTTGGATGGCGATACCTTGACAAAAACCTTGTCACCGACCTCGAACTCGACAGTCCTGCGCTTCCGATCTGCGTAGGACTTCTGTCGACTCTGAGCGGTCAACATCCTTTGTCTGATCAAAGCAATGTCTGAAGCCGTCCTTTCGACCAATTCTGGTCCAAGCAGAATTTTGTCGGCATTATCATCCCAACAAATCAGAGATCTGCATCTGCGACCATACAAAGCTTCAAACGGAGCCATCTTGATTGTAGCATGCCAGCTATTATTGTACGTGAACTCAATCAGACTCAAGCTGTCCTCCCAGCTAGTCGGACGATCGAGTACACAAGCTCTAAGCATATCCTCCAGGGTCTGGATGGTCCTTTCAGACTGGCCATCTGTCCGAGGATGAAAAGTTGTACTGAACCTCAACTCAGTTCCCATAGCCTTATGAAGTTCCTTCCAGAATCTTGACATGAAACGGCCATCTCGGTCCGATACAATGGTCTTAGGAATGCCATGTAAGCGGACAATCTCCTTCTGATAAACTTCTGCTAACTTCTGGGTTTCCCATGTGGTCTTGATGGCTATGAAATGAGTACTCTTCGTAAGCCTATCCACAATTACCCAGATAGCATCTCTCTGACTTCGAGTCTTGGGTAGCCCAGTGACGAAGTCCATGGAAATGTCCTCCCATTTTCATTCTGGTACGGGGAGAGGTAGCATCTCACCACCTGGCCTGCGGTGTTCGATCTTGACCTTCTGGCAAGTTAAGCATTTTGCCACAAAGTCTGCTACGTCCCACTTCATGTTTGGCCACCAAAACTTCTTCCTGAGATCCTTGTACATCTTGCTAGAGTCAGGATGCACAGAATAAGCAGATGAATGAGCTTCTCTCATCACCAACTGTCGAAGACCTTCTGTGTCAAGCACACAGATCCGATCCTGAAACCAAAGTGATCCATCATCCTGAACCACAAAACTGGGAGCTTTCCCATCCATCACTTCACTGCTTAACTTTACCAAGATGATGTCATCGACTTGCTTTTCTTTGATCTGATCCAGCAGTATAGCCTGAATTTCCATCATACTCAGGTACCCTCTACGCTGGTTATATAAGACTTCAATGTCGCATGACTCTTGGTTTAGCTTGGTCTGAGCGGTAAGTAGAGCAACTACAGTCTCGTGCGTTGTCTTCCGGCTTAGTGCATCAGCTACTACATTAGCCTTGCCCGGATGATACAGCAACTTCATGTCGTAGTCTTTGAGCAACTCTAGCCAGCGACGTTGTCTCATATTTAGCTCCTTTTGAGTAAATATATACTTGAGACTTTTGTGGTCAGTGAAGACTTGGCATCTTATACCGTAGAGGTAATGCCTCCAAATCTTCAGCGCAAAGACAACCGCTGCTAACTCAAGATCATGGGTCGGATAGTTTTCTTCGTACGTCTTGAGTTGCCTGGATGCATAAGCAATGACTCTGCCCCTTTGCATCAAAACACAACCAAGACCACACTTGGAAGCATCACTATAGACCACATATCGTCATTCCCCTCTGGGAGTGCTAACACGGGTGCCGAGGTCAACCGTCGCTTCAACTCCTGGAAACTGACCTCGCACTTGTCATTCCAGACAAACTTCTTGTGGACCTTGCGGAGTAGATTGGTCATAGGTAGAGCAATCTTTGAAAATCCTTCTACGAACCTTCTATAATACCCGGCAAGTCCAAGAAAACTGCGCACCTCCTTCACGTTCTGGGGCTGTGTCCATTTAGCCACCGCTTCAATCTTTTGGGGGTCAACCATAACCCCATTTTTATTGATCACGTGGCCTAAGAAAGCCACTTCCTTCATCCAGAATTCACACTTGGACAGTTTAGCATAAAGATGATGTTGTCTAAGGATTGACAAGGCAATCCATAGATGTTCCTCGTGGACTTCTTCATTCGGAGAATAGATCAGAATGTCGTCGATGAAGACCACCACGAACTTATCCAAGTACTGGTGAAAACATCGGTTCATCAAATCCATAAAGACAGCTGGAGCATTTGTAAGCCCAAAAGGCATCACTACGAACTCATAATGACCATATCTGGTCCTAAACGCAGTTCTAGGAATGTCCTGCTCATGAATCCTGAGTTGGTGATATCCAGATCTCAAGTCGATCTTAGAGAAAACCTTTGCTCCCTGCAACTGGTCCAACAAGTCATCAATCCTAGGTAAAGGATACTTGTTCTTGATCGTCACCTTGTTCAACTCTCGGTAGTCGATACAAAGTCGGAACGATCCGTCCTTCTTTTTGACGAACAATACCGGAGCACCCCACGGTGATGCACTCGGCCTGACATAACCTTTGTCAAGAAGATCTTCAAGTTGATTCTTCAATTCCTGCATCTCAGTTGGAGCCATCCGATACGGGGATTTGGAAATCGGCGCCGTACCAGGCTCGAGATCAATTGAAAACTCTACGTCACTGTTCGGGGGTAATCCAGGAATTTCTTCCGGAAAGACATCCGAAAACTCCCTAACTACAGGAATATCAAGAACCTCAGGTCCATCCTTCGCAGGCGAATCCAAGTAGCAAAGGTACCCGACACATCCTTGTCGTAGTAGCTTAAACACAGCCATCGCATTGATCAGCTTGCCGTTATCAGCGTCATTTCGACCTTTGAACTTGCACATGAACTGGCCCCCGGATGACACCGTCACCGTTCTTGAACTGAAGTCAATCATCGCCTTGTGACGCGTTAGCCAATCCATACCAAGGATAATGTCGTATGGAGCCATGGCTATGCAGATTAAATCTGCCTCAAATTCCTTACCCTGAATGGTAATCGGAAAGTCGGACAGATGCTTGGTTCCCACCAAACGTTCTCCATTAGGAAGATTAACGACGAAAGGGTCGCACGAATCGTTGCACACTAAATCTAACTTGCTAACACAGCTATCCGAAATAAAGGAATGCGTAGCACCAGAATCAAATAGAATGCACACTGAAGTAGAGTGAAGGTATAAAGTACCTTGAGCAATTGGAGCATTGGGTCCATCTGCTTCACACATCTCATACAAGCGTTGTCCCTGACTTCCAGAAACAACTGGGCCTTTCCCTGTTCTGAGCAGTCGTCTGGACCGAAGGGCTAGGAGTCTCGGCAGGCTTGAATCTAGGTCGGTTGCTCTGATGAACTGACCCTTGCTGTGACTCTACTCCCTTCTGCTTCCCTTGCTTGCAGAACTTCTGCAGATGACCGTCACGTCCACACCCAAAGCACGACCTCTTCTCCTTCTGACACTCATTGCTCTTGTGCCCAGCCGTACCACAATTATAACACTTAACTGAACTCCTGGTCTGCCCTGACTGCTGAGTCGATCCTCCTTGCGTCATCTCCGTCTTAGCTCGGTCAGACTTGGCAAAGTTAGACGGTGTCGCAGGGCGCTTAAAACCACCTCCCTGGTTCTGGTTCTGCATCGACTTCTATCGGTTGCGCCTCTTGGTCGACTCCTCAAGAGTTAACTCCAGCTTATAGGCACAATCAACATACTGCTCCAAGGTAGAGCATGTGTGATGCACCATTAACGGCTTGATATCCGGGCTCATCCACTCGTGGAAGTACTAGATCTTTTGGGCCTCGCTGGTAATCTCGGCAGTGGCGTACTTCAAAAGATGATTGAACTTAGACGCCAACTCGGTCACTCTCAGACCATCTGTCTGTGGGTACAAGAACTCTTTATGCTTCTCCTCTCTCATAGCACGAGAGAAAAAGCGATCAACCATCTTGGTCTTGAACATCGACCAAGTCAACACTGGGCTCTCAGCCAAACCTGTGCTCTTCCACCACTCGCTAGCCTCCTCCTTCAGCTGAAGAGAAGCGATATGGACCTTCTCGGCCTCAGTACACTCCACGTTCCGAAATAGCCTCTCCATATGGGAGAACCAATGTGTCACTGCCACTGGCTCCCATTTCCCGTTATAGCAATCGGGCCTCATGGAAGTGATGGTCTTAAGAGCACGACCATAGCTGTCTCTAGCCCTGACGGCAGCTCCTGAATCACAGGGTTTCTGGGTTCCACAACATCAGGAACCGCTGGGTGAGTAGGCACTTCTTGTGCTTGAGGCGCACTGGGTCTCAATACATCCGCAATTGCCTGCATCACAATCCCGCGAATCGCCTCAATAGCTACGACGTCAAACAGCGTCGGCGCTTGGGTCTGATCTTGACCTTCACTCCTCTGCTGGACGCGAGACTCTGACTCGTGCTCATCCTGAACACCTCTTCTTGCTGGCCTGGGATTTTGACTAGTCTCAGCACCGGCTCGAGTCGAGTTCCTCGTGCTTCTTGGGTTCACCATCTATTTACCGATCAAATTCCAAGCATTCAATACATTAATATTATGCAATATACTTATGCAATATACCAACGTAAATAAATTACTCAGAATAGATCAACTTGGCATTTTATAGATGAACCTTCGAACTGTTACACAAGCTACACATAAGTCTATCATTCGAGCGTTAGGACAACATTACTCGAAGATATAAGTGTTTCACAGAGTACTTGCCGCAATACTGAAATATTACACAAAGTACAAACTTGGAATACTAAGAAACGAAACTAATGTGATAGGCAACGCCAATCCTCCTCAAGGCGTTCCAAAATGCCTCCCATAAGACTGGCTACTCGTGGATGGTCTCTTCGGGCTAGGCTCACCATCGAGCTCTGGCAATGGGTTTCGCACCCTGCTTGACCCTGAAGCACATAGTCCTATCTCGGTCATGGTAAAGTATGGGTCGTCCATGACTGGTCCGCCTATTTCAGCCCTCCTCTGAGTACTGGCGATCAACTCATCCCACTGACTCTGCTGTTCTGCAGAGATTACCTCGCTCTGGCAGAGGATCTCCTGCAGCTCGGATTCCGACCTCTTTCTTCTTGGAGTAGGGATAGGCTGAGATTCGTTGTCACTTCTCCTAATACCGTACTCGGTATACAGTGCCTCCCAATCAGCTTCTGACATGGGTGCGTACTCTGGCACTAGTAACAATTCTGTACCGGGCTCCTGATTCTGCCCTCCAAGGTCCAACTCCGGGTCCTCTTCTGGATCATCCTCTATGGGATCCTCATCCTCGGGATCATCCTCGATGGGATCCTCATCCTCGGAATCATCCTCGATGGGATCCTCATCCTCGGAATCATCCTCAATCATATCCTCATCCTCGACAGGATCTAGCTCAAGCATCTCCTCTTCCTCCTCCTCGTACTCGATCTCCTCTGGAATTGGTCCCAACAGAAAGTCGTCTTGGTAAACCCCTCGTTCATACCTTGACAACTCATCTTCCTGCTCCTATTCCCGTACTCCCTCCACCCTTGGTGGCGGCACAGGTGCAGGCTCAGGGACCATAGCATCCCTAGCTACAAGGACAACCGACTCGGGGAGAACGTGCTTGACGTCTTCGGGCGGGCTACTCGGGCCTCCAACCTCGAAACATCGCTGAGGTAACGGAAAATCTAGCCTCGGCTGGTCCGACTTGGCGTCTTCCGACCCCCTACCAATAGAAAAGCAGACACCCATCCTATCGAACAATAAGGAAGGAATTAGTCTTTCTAGACATAGAAGCAAGCTTACTACATCAGACTATAAAGAAGACACGACTATGAACGGTGTTTTTAAATTCTTTTCAGTAAGAAATTCAGAGCCTTTTTTAAAGCATTTTGAAAACGGGTAAATGGTTTATAAAAATTTTAAACCCGTTTTAAAACCTTTGGCTCTGATACCACAACTGTAACACCCCCAAAACTTAACCCTTTTGGAAAGGTATTACCGCCAGTGACCTTAGTGTTCCTTACCGAGATCACCCAAGGCTTTACCGGTTAAATACAATCATGAAATACTAATGATACATAATGATCAAAGCATTCAATCCAAAACATAACATTGTCAAGGAAACAAGAGTTACAAGATTACAACCCAATCCCGAATAGGATAATACATAGTTTAAACCAAACACAGCGGAAGTCTCATAAAACACCTTACAACCAAAGTCATTGTCCAAAAGATCTCAACCTGATTAAAGAAATAATTAAAACGTTCAAAAACCACCACCGACTCCATAGTCCTTCTAATCTTCTGAGCTACTTTCGATCTGATGTGCCGAATCGAACGGATGACACCAGCCAACCATGCAAGGGAAAATATTGGTTGGTTAGTCTAAATGAATAGACTAGCAAGGGTACAAAGCAGAATGGTTCAAAGCAGTCGTATTAGGTTAGACTTCTCGTCCCTCGAATAATAATCGAGTACGCTTGTCAACCGCCATACTCCTACTGGAATAAACAAGAGGTATGCACAAGAGAAGATTCTGGAAGACTGAATCTTCACAGAAATCGACTCGAAAGAAGACTCCAACGGAAATGAGTCTTTAAGAAAGTATGACAATTCTGGAAAGTTACAGAATCATACAACAATGATTTAAAACTGACTGAGATGCTTCAGTCAACGACCAACCTCACCGCCTTTCAGCGAATCTAGATCGGAAAGAAGACATACTACATTCAAGTCAATACGAGTCTTCCTAGCGGCACTATCACCTAGCTGCCCTACTCACTGAGCGTTCATTAATTATGTGCGTCAAGGTAGCACTTATCTGATTATGTTTCAAAAACACACATCACATTATAGACTTTTACATGTGTACCCCACCAATGTGACGACACATCTTAGTATACGTTTCGTCGAGAGTGACGTATACCAAAAGGTTTGTGACACCAGCTAAGTGTCCTGTGATGCAGGAGGATCGGGATGAAGCCTTCGGTGCGAGGAAGTCCACAAGAGCCAAAGGAGTTAGGCGAGACAACACCAAACCGGCAAGGGGAATCGTCTATATTCAGATGGATGGTTCTCTCTGTTCCGGGCTCCGAATTGAGAGATTCCAAATCCCAGTGGTAGATACGGAAGTCTAGATGAAAGCCTCAAAATTTGAGAGTGAACCGATCTAGGAATCAGAATATATAGCGAATCTACTGAGGTGTCGCAGATGGTTTCCGCAAGGAACTTGGCTCCGGCGAGAGGAAGTTTGAGGGCAGATTGGAAGCACGTCTTGGGCTGGTTCTTTGTATGATCTTGGGGTGATTCAAGGGTGGTTTTGAGGGCAAGATTTGAGGCGGAGAGATAGGGTAAAAGTCGAAGGGATATGGACTTACAAGGGTTGGATATGACGCACCGCACCTTGTAAGAACTAGTGAAGAACTCGCCTTAGATATGACGCACCAAAGGAGGCCTTGCACGAAGGTTGATATGACTCACAACCTGGGATTTGAAGCTATCTAGATGATGAAATTAAACCCTAAAAGGCTGCAGAAACTCCATTGAAAAAGAGAGTGAAAAAGACAAGGTTTTGGTTCAAGTTTTGCATACCGAAAACAAGGGCCGGCTACCCCCTTATAAACCCAACCCCTAATGCTCGAGTTTAACCATCACATAGACAATAAATAAGGTAGAAAATGTCATAACGACCCACACAAAATCAGCATTGAATGCCTCTTCAAAACAAGCCCCACATGGCTTAAGGAATCCTTGCGCCTTGGTCCGGTTGTTGCACCAAAGCACACATGGCCTTCTCTTCCACTAGGCTCGGAGATCCCATGGTCATCAATCCAGCTTGGAGTCCCTCTTGCAAGGCTCGAGCCCGAGCCCGAGTGATTCGACCCGGAAAGACCCGAGTGCCGGCCTCCCTTGTGCCTACCATAGGTGTGCGGCACTTCCTTGCTTCCATGTCAATTTCATAGGCATTCTTGTGCTCCATATCTCCTAGAGGGCCAGTGGGATCATCCCCCAAAAGATGGCTCAGAGGGTTGTGAGAATTGCCGGGCCAACATCCATGCCCTAGCTCGGATGCCCTAGGCGTGGCGGCGTCGGCGCTTGAGTCTTCATGGCTTGAATGGCTTGAGTCTTGTTCATGATGCGACATAGTCCCATCATCCTCCCCTCCTTCAAAAGGATTCGTCCTCGAATCTGAGTGCACTTCAAGAAATAGGTTTAGAGCACACAAAACTGCACAAAGAAAAACAAGGAAGTGAGGGACCAAGAAGTTCTTAGAGAATGAAGGACATGTGTACGTACACATCTTTAGATCTAGTGAATGCCCATGGAGGAATTTCCATGTACAAGTGTTGCCCAATTTCAGCCTAAAGAAATGCTTAAGTATAGAACATGAAATGCATATGACATACTTGGCAACAAATGCAACGCATAGTACATAATTTTTCTCATGCAACAAGAATTGTGAATGAGAACAATGATGCACGCATGAATGCCTAGTCCTACTTGAAGTAACTGGATGGCACAAAGGCAATGACTTGTACACATGATTATCAAGAACTAAAGGCATCCAACAAGTCATGATTTGACCAAGAGAACTATGGTGTATGCATGAATATCTAGTTTCACCTACAAAAACATATTCATGAGCTAGGGATTCTCTAACCCTTGAAAAAAAATCAGTTTGATGCAAAGGGAAAAAAATAAACTGAGTAGAGTCAAGTGATACTCCCCTAGAATGAGCCTTGGATTGCACATCCTTCTTCTCATGGTCACAAGTGTTCTTGAGTTCAGAAGGCTTATCATCCTTGTCGTTAACCTCTTCTTGGAATAGGAACGGCAAACATGAAGGAACCATAGATGTTGCATCCATCCATGGAGTACCCAAAGAGTTGAGTGAACTACGGGCAATGATGGGTGGACGTTTGCCTTTCGTAGATAAAAGAGATGGTTCTTCAACTTCCTCCTCCTTTTCTTTTGGCTTTAGCTCATCTTCAATGAGCAAAGAAGGCTGACATGATTCGGCTATAAGTGGAGGTTCTTCCTTCAACTCCCCATCACCAAAGGATGACTTCACAACTTGCAAGGGTTCAACACAAGGACTCCTAGGAACCATAGGTGTGGGTGGAGCGACTTGCCTCACTTCAGCTGGCCTTGAAAACTCAACATAGGAAGCTTGAACCTTTGGCTGAACTCTCATGGATTCAGTTTTGGCCATCCAATCCAAGCATTCATCCCCGTTGGAAGATCCTGCAAATGGTTGCACATGGAGCTTAACACCATGGTGTTGCTCCCTCCCTTGTGGCATTTCTTCATGGTAGGTCGGGGGAACATGTCGTTGGGGAGGCATTGGAGGCCGCATAGGTGCACAGACTTGAGGTCCCCTCATCGTCAGGTGTGGAGGGAAAAGATTGGCGATGGGCGTAGGTGTAGCTTGAGATCGCCCATAAGAGTCATAGCCTCCAACTCCATAACCTGGAAGGTTAGTAGCACCAATAGGGATATTATTAGGAAATGTAGCAAAATCATTAAACATACTTACCCCCGAGGTTGCTACAAATGGTGGCGCTTCGTACGCCGCATATCCTCCTTGTGGCGCCAAAGACACTCTCGGCGCATGAGAAGAGGACGCTTCCTCCCGGACTTGCACATGGTCCACATTATTAGTCGCGGACCCAATGAATTCTCTTGAAACTGGTGGCACAACATGGCCATGGCTTGGAGGACGGTTAACACTCAATTATTGCAATTGCTCGGCGGTATCCTCTTGTTTGCGCTCCACACTTTCCAGCCGTGCATTAATAGCTAGCAAGGCTTGTTGATTGCCGAGCAAGACTTGTTGAATGTCTTGCAAGGTCACTTCCGGGGGTGGAGATACACGCCCTTATGTAGATGTGTCAAGGTCCTTCCCGGCTCGGTGATCGTCCACCATCCTAGACAAAGCAAACAACCAAGCACCAAAAGCAACAACACAAAACCAAGCAAGATATAGTATACCAAGCCAAACAAGATAGCCCCAAAACTGACCTAAAACTCAAATCACAACAAGATGCAAGTGAATGTAGGTCACGGCTAGGAAAGGGTTTGGCTAGGCGAACAAAGACTAGCTAGCTTGCCCGGACCTATGTCTAGGAAGCTACTAAGTACGCACTTGATTTGGAAAACTCCTTTTTTTTCACTTAAAAAACTGAATTGGCTCTTAGGTTGGCTCACTTTTTTCTATGGCCTCTCCTATTTAGGCCGGGTTTTTCTTGAGCACCTTCTTTTTTCAAGAGCAAACAACAAGCCGAATGAGCTCACTTTTTTCTATGGTCTCTCCTGTTTAGACCGAGTTTTTCTTGAGTTTTTTTTTTTTTTTTAAACAAGTAGAGACAAGCAAAGGCAAGTCACAATGAGCATGCAACAAAACAAAACAAAGAGAATCAACCAAGGCAACCGTTCCCGTATCCTAAACACAAGACTAGGCAAGCATTACTAGTCAAGATTGCATAAACTGCAAGGGTGGTCCAGGGGATACAAGGCTCGGTTTATGGGCTCAAAATGTTCTGTTTTAATGTGTTTTAAAGCAGCCAAAGGTCAGCCAAACATGTACTGAATTCGGGCAAATGAAGAGCACAAGGAAGCCGAACAATTTAATGCACAAGACCTTTCAACAAACCACAACTCCTGATTTTTTTTTATGGCTGCATTAACCCTTCATCTTCAACCTTTCCACACTCAGAATAATGCAGAAACGACCCCAGAAAATTGCAGGAAAAAAAAATGTCCAAGAACAAGACACAAAACGCATGGAACAACAAGGCTAAACAACAACCCGGCTAGAACTTCACTTGCACTATTGTAACTTGAAATTCTAAGCCAAGTTTAGGACATACCTCGCGTGGCTCTGATACCACATGATGCGTGAGGATCGGGATGAAGCCTTCGGTGCAAGGAAGTCCACAAGAGCCAAAGGAGTTTGGCGAGACAACACCAAACCGGCAAGGGGAATCGTCTGTATTCAGATGGATGGTTCTATCTGTTCCGAGCTCCGAATTGAGCGATTCCAAATCCCGGTGGTAGATCCGGAAGTCTATATGAAAGCCTCAAAATTTGAGAGTGAACCGATCTAGGAATCAGAATATATAGCGAATCTACTGAGGTGTCGCAGATGGTTTCCGCAAGGAACTTGGCTCCGGCGAGAGGAAGTTTGAGGGCAGATTGGAAGCACGTCTTGGGCTGGTTCTTTGTATGATCTTGGGGTGATTCAAGGGTGGTTTTGAGGGCAAGATTTGAGGCGGAGAGATAGGGTAAAAGTCGAAGGGATATGGACTTACAAGGGTTGGATATGACGCATCGCACCTTGTAAGAACTAGTGAAGAACTCGCCTTGGATATGACGCACCAAAGGAGGCCTTGCACGAAGGTTGATATGACTCACAACCTGGGATTTGAAGCTATCTAGATGATGAAATTAAACCCTAAAAGTCTGCAGAAACTCCATTGAAAAAGAGAGTGAAAAAGACAAGGTTTTGGTTCAAGTTTTGCATACCGAAAACAAGGGCCGGCTACCCCCTTATAAACCCAACCCCTAATGCTCGAGTTTAACCATCACATAGACAATAAATAAGGTAGAAAATGTCATAAAGACCCACACAAAATCGGCATTGAATGCCTCTTCAAAACAAGCCCCACATGGCTTAAGGAATCCTTGCGCCTTGGTCCGGTTGTTGCACCAAAGCACACATGGCCTTCTCTTCCACTAGGCTCGGAGATCCCATGGTCATCAATCCAGCTTGGAGTCCCTCTTGCAAGGCTCGAGCCCGAGCCCGAGTGATTCGACCCGGAAAGACCCGAGTGTCGGCCTCCCTTGTGCCTACCATAGGTGTGCGGCACTTCCTTGCTTCCACGCCAATTTCATAGGCATTCTTGTGCTCCATATCTCCTAGAGGGCCAGTGGGATAATCCCCCAAAAGATGGCTCGGAGGGTTGTGAGAATTGTCGGGCCAACTTCCATGCCCTAGCTCGGATGCCCTAGGCATGGCAGCGTCGGCGCTTGAGTCTTCATGGCTTGAATGGCTTGAGTCTTGTTCATGATGCGACGTAGTCACATCATCCTGTCTCTACACACTTGTGAAAGAGACCGATCATGATCTTAGAATAGTACCAGATGGAGACGAGCCACCCCGATACCAGATTATAAAGAAACGACTAGATAGAGTCCGAGTAACGTTCCTATTTAACAGTGCTAACTAAATAGTTACAGCACAACAACAGTTACAGGATAAATCCACATAAAGGCCCGAAAGGCGATCACAGATAATAGCGTTGTTCTAACAGATATACAACCTATTATATGATTTTCAAAACAGTTTATCAAAACCGTTTTCAGACAAACAGAGTATTCATTCCAAATTAATTACTCAGATAAACTACTGATAATTAATGTAAATATGGAACGAATGAGCAAGAGCGAACCGCCACTTGCATTAATCCGCAGAATAGTCTAATGACGACAAATCGATTCCGGGATCGACACGGGTATAGTTCCGACAGCACAACAACCTTCGAGTCGACCCATAAAAGGAACCCTAAGTTAGATCCGACATAAACAATACAAATCTAAACACGGCGAAAGAACACGAAAGGAAAGACGCCACGACGACAACCAACCAAGCCAAAGCCACGAAGGCATTCTGGGCACTGGCGGCGGTCGCTGTTCTTGGCGGCGGTCGCCGCATTCATCACGGCGGTCGCCGTGAAGAACACGGCGGTCGCCGTAAAGAATACGGCGGTCGCCGTGAAGAACACGACGGTCACCGTGAAGAACACGGACGACAGAGACGAGAGAAATCTCACCAAAACGATGCGTGTTTCGACCCCTTTTCGCCTTGCTTGGGTTCTGACCTCCAAAGGCAACCAAAAGGCTTCTAAAGGGCTCCTGGAAACACCACCAAACAACACCGACGAAAGCTTCGGAATTTCCGACGAAGGCACAACTCCGGCGAGAGGCAAATTTGGCAGAGGTTCGGTGTTTGGGATGGCTCAAATCTCTCCCCCAACACCCCCTTTTATAGACAAAGCGTCTGGAGTTCAAAAACAATGGGCCTACAACTAGTTCGGCGCTCGCCAGAAATCGCGCCGACGACCATCGAGCAAGGACTGCCGGACAACGATGACTGCCATTACGGCGGTCGCCGCGGCCTGACACACCAGCTGCCTCCTCAAGCGTTGGGACGGCCGGCGCCGTGACTTTACGGCGGTCGCCGTGCTTGGATCTCACGACGGCGGTCGCCGCCACTATACGGCGGTCGCCGTGACATGCTTTTCCCGCCCGTTCAGCTTTGAACGAACATGACGTTAAACCGGGATAAAAATTATCGTACGCGAACGACAATTAAAGTCCAAGGCATGTTGTCTGTATATTATTTCACTGAGAAAAATATTACAGATACAGAGCCCATTACAGAATGTCTCAAACTCTCTGTATTAAATCCGACGTACACAATGGGTACTCGGGAAAATTCCAACGCTATGGATTAAAATATGATTTACTGTTTTGTTGGGATCAGTTTTGATAAATGATATGGATTAAAATATGATATTATAATAGGTTGTATATCTGTTAGAACAACGCTGTTATAGATATATATTTTATGAGGATTGCCGGGAGGGCAACAATATGAAAAGAATATGATATTATAATATGTTGTATATCTGTTAGAACAACGCTATTATGAATATCTATATTATTATGATGATAGTCTAGAGGACTGTGATATGATTATTACGGTGTTGAACTGTTTAGTTAGCACGAGTATTCGTAGGAGCGATGGACTGTTCGAGGTCCAGTCGTTTCTTAATAATGATTAATGGTGCAAAGGGTGATAAACCCAAAAACCATTTGGTGGGTCATGACCGATCTCTATACTCGGGTATAGAGATGGTGGCACTTAACTGATGCTATAAATCTTGGGATTCGTCCCATTCAGGAGTATGTCCCTCATGATGAAACATATACTCAATATATGTCCCTCATGGCGAAACAAATATTTAAAAGTCTATAACGTGATGCGCGTTTTGGAATTTAAATAAGATAAGTGCCGTCGTAGCACATGATTAATATACCTCAGACGAGTAGTGTAGCTAGGGAATAGTGCAGCTAGGAAAGCTCGTCTTGACTTTGATCAGAGTATCGTTCTCTTTCCAATCTGGATTCGCATTAAGCGGTGAGGTTGGTCGTGAACCGAAACATCAAGTCATTTTTGAACGCTTGTATGATTAATTAATGTTCCCCAACATTTGTCATATTTCCGATAAGACTCAATTCGTTGGAGTCTTCTTTGGGATTGATTTCTGTGAGACTTGGTCTTTCAGAATCTTCTGTTGATCATGCCTCTTCATATGTTTCAGTAGAGTATGGTGGATGACTATCGTTATCGGTTTTGATTCGAGGAGCGATGAGTCTAACCTAATACGACTACTTCGAACCACTCTGCTTTGTACCCTTGCATAGTCTTTCATTAGACTAACCAACCGTAATTGTTCTCTACATGGTTGGCTGGTGTCATCCGTTCGATTCGGCACATCAGATAAGAATCCGAGAAACAAAGGCTAGAACGACTATAAAAGCAAACAGTGTTGTAATGGATTTATCAGGTTGCGATCCTTGGCGGGTGATCATTACGATCAAGACCCTTGTATTTATACTTTGCAAAGACTTTCGCTGATTACTCTGTTTTGTCCTATGGGGATTGAGATGTAATCCCCAGACATATGTTTTAACCAAAGATTTTGGTGTTTACATCATGATTGTTGTTTATGATTTGTATTTAAACCGGTAAAGCTTGGGGTTGCTTCGGTGTGGAAACCGAGGTCACTGGCGGTAATACCTTTCCAAATGGGTTACGATTTGGGGGTGTTACAATATATTTGTAAGATAAAGGCAAAAGTTAGAAATGTGGAGGGTAGTAGAGCGTGAAATGAGAGTTGTTATGGAAAGTTTCTTACAAATACTCCAGTTCAAGCACAACATATACAACATATAATTAGATAGGAATTTCTAAAATATTTTCAAAGAAAAAAAAATGCATTCCTATAAAAAACAATTACCGCCTTAATTCAAAAATTAAATTGAACTTTTGACCAAAAAAATAAATAAATTGTATCTCGTACAATTATAGCATTTTATACCAAAATTACTTAGATATTTACATTAAATACATATCAAACAATATATCATTTAAGATAAAACATGCAACAACAATCCATATATTACAAATTCACATTTAAACCGCGATAACATATACCTCGAGCCCCAAGAAAAGCTCCCAAGAATGAACCCCCCGAAAACCTCTCCCCAAACCTAACCCCCGCCGCCGCACCCCTACCCCCACCCCACCCCCACAACACTCTACTTTTCATCCACCGATGCTCCGCCGGCGTAACCGTCGGTTCCTCAGACTTTGCGATTACTCTGCCCCCGACACCATCCCGGCTTTCCCAGTCCAGTCCTCGCAGACTGTAGCCTGTCGCCTTGACCTCTCCGACGAGCTCTTCGGCGGCGTCGAAGAGCAGAAAATACTTCACCTAGAGCCCCGAGAAAAGCTTCATCAAGCGAACAAGATGCTGAAAAAACGCTCTCTTCTACCCTATAAAACCCATGGCTTCCGCCTCCTCCCCCCTTACACACCAGCCACCGCCCACCGAAACGGCTTGCAGTGCCCCCGACAAGGACCATCGAAACGGTCTTCTTACAGCCACCGCCCACCGTAATACAATCCAACAGCAGGAAACACGCAAAACCCAAAAAACCCATGGCTTTCGCCTCCTATCCCCCTTACACACCAGCCACCTCCCACCGCTCTAGATCCGGCTTGTAGTGCCCCGAAAAGGACCACCTTTGAGCCGGCGCGCCTCCACCGTACCTTGATCCGATGAACCCCGGTCCTTTCCTACCCAAAAATATCTAACCTCATACACCCTCACACACCAGCAACCTCTCCAGATCTGGCTTACAACACCCCCGACGAGGTCCACCGATGCTGGTGCACCTCCACCGTACCCAAATCCGGCGAACGTGACCCGACTCCGATAACAAGCTTCGGTGGACATCCCCAAAGCGAGAAGCTCCGGCCACTCCCCCGAGCGAGAAGCTCCATCCGACATAAACCGAGATCTGACCTTCGTCGAAAGAAGCTCTGCTGTTTCAAGTTCCGACCCTATCTGGTGGCCATCCTCCAAGGGAGAGATCCGGCCAACACCGAGCGAGAAGCTCCAGTGAAACCCTCAGATCCGACCCTTTCCGCGTATCTCTTTAAACATCAGACCACAACTCTCGGTTTTAGATGAACTCTTCGGATGATGGAGTTTACTTAGGCGGTCAATCGAGTTGTAGTTTCGGACTAGGTCGACGATGACCATCCTTCCGGCGGCACAGCATTCGTTTGTGCTTTACTCACCTCACTCTTGGGTCCTTTAGCTTTTTCTTGTGGATTGTAGCTCTTGTTGTTTGTCGTTTGTTGTTGTTTTTCCCTTTCTTTTCTTCTTTGTTTTTGGGTTGTTTGTTTGTTGCTTTGTTGGTCTTTCTGACCATCGATGTGTTCGACATCTCGAAGTTGCATTGTTTGCAACTTTGAATTCTTACCTTATAAAAAAAAATGCGATAACATATACACAAAAGGCTCGTGCGAAGCACGGGCTTCAATTTCTAGTTCAACTAATAATCCTAAAGACAATTCAATTCAAACAAAAATAATTAAATTGTCACTACGAAATATTTAACCTACTGTAACACTAGATTAGTAATGGTTGTTTCATTGTGTTACAATAGATGAACTATTATAATAGTTTTTTCTATATGTTACAATAGGTAAGATATGGTAACATGTCATAGTTATATTGTAATGATATAGCCTAGTGTAACAATGCTTTGTAATGGTACTAGTCTAATGTAACGCACCGCAAAGTTTATTGTAATGGTTATCAAATGGCGAAAAATTCAAAAAAAAAAAAACAGGAAATAAAATTGACCAAATTAAGCACATTATCCTTTTTTTTCTCAATCGATGGATTCATACAAACACTCTCACCAACGCCGCCCTACTCTATCTCCTCTTATTTGAATCTCTGATCTCTCAAGTATTGTCCTCCCTTCGATTCTTCAGCGCCGCCCTTCAAACCGGGTTTTCGAAAACCCGGTTCATAAGTTGGGCTACACGTATTGCCGCCTACAATTTTTTTTTATCGAACCCGGTTTAGGAGTTTCATATTATTTTAAAAAAAAATGACTTTTTTTCAAATCGGTTTAACTATGGGCGGCAGTAAGTGCCGCCCAAATAATGTTCAAATTTTGAACATGGGCGGGAATAATTGCCGCCCAAACCAAGTTCAAAATTTGAACATGGGCGGCACCTATTGTCGCCCAGATGGGACATTTAAAAAAAAATCTCGGAAGCAATATATACCGCCGAGATCGTCTTCTCCGAGAGATCATATTCCCTTTCGTCTTCCCGAAAAATTTGGTTTCAACAAAAGAGAGTGTTTACATGGCGGATTCCGGTGAGATGGCAGCGATTGACGAGCTATTGCAGGATGAGATATGGGAGGAGGTTGAGAGGGAGGAGAGAGAGATGGCGGTGGCGAGAGATCTCGGCGGCGTCGACCCACTGGACTCGACGGCGGACTCAGCGGCGGCTTTTCGGCTTAGTCAGGGCGGAAGAGAGTCGCCGCCGGGGAAGAGGAGGGATCTGGGCCACACGAGGTGCCGCCCAGATCTCCGGCTGTAGAATTGACGGCGAGCGTAGAGGAGGTTGGCGGTGTCGGCGGCGGCGGTGTCATTTCGGGCGAGGAGGTTGCCGGCGACGAGGAGGATAGATTGCCGGCTAGGACTGAGGAGGTGGATATCGGGGCAGATAATGCTTTCGACGTCGCTCTAGCGGTTGCTATAGAGGCGGTGGATGAGTTGGCCGGAAATCCTGTTCGTCAAAAGCGGAAATATGAACGGAGGCCGACCGAAAAGGTATATTTTCTCATTAGTTTTAATTTGTTAAATGTAATTTCTTTAATAAATTTTATACTGTAATTGTAGGTTTTTAGACTTAGTTTTTGTTGTATTTAATCATAATTAAAAATGACATTATAGGTAATAGGCTCAATTTTGTTGTTAAATAAGATTAAATGTTATGTATAAAAATACGATTAATAATTTATTTATAATAGTAGTTTAGATTTATATTGCGTAGGTTGCCCTAATGAAAATGAAAATATTTAATATATTGATTTTATAAAGAAAATAATTTTCTTTAACAATTGCTAAGGTATATGTAACTAAAAGTTATTATAAATATATATATAACAATAGTAAAATGAAAATAGTTATATTTCTTGTGGAAAAATGGGATGTATTGGGTAAAATCAAACGGTCGGATCGATACAGTCGCCCTACTACTGCATCTGCTCGCAAGAGGAGGGTTGTGGGTGTATCGCAGGACACGGAGGTGCTTAGTGAGGATGATGTTGGTCCCGTCCGTTCAGATGAGGACGTGGTTATGGAGGATGCCCCTAACACTACAGCTACTGAGGATCCAGACTTTACTACCGACCCTTCTACTATCCCGGAGGATCCGGACTTTACTACCGTCCCACCAGAGCAGCAGCCACCTCAGGATGACCCACCTCCGCCTGACCCAGCTCAGCAGTTTCCTTCTGTGTTGAGGAACTTTGATACGCACATTGCAGAGCTAATATGGAGGAAGGCGTTACTGGACCCTCCAGAGGACGTTGTTAGGACTTTGAGGGTTCAGACACGCCCTACACAGTTTGCGTTTTGGAGGGATCGTATTCCCAGAGGGGTCCATGAGGAGGGTTATTGGTTCTGGATTGCTCAGCAGACGGGGTTGATCGGTTTGCTTGATTTTCAGTTCGGCAATGCTGATCACACCCTCATTTCAGCGTTCGTTGATCGATGGCATCCAGAGACGAACACCTTCCACTTTCCCTTCGGCGAGATAGGTCCTACGCTACATGACGTTATGATAATTCTAGGGCTACCGATTGAGGGATTTGAGGTGACGTCACCATGGACCGGTCAGGATAGCGAGCTGGCGGAGTGTGCGGCGTTGTTTGAGTTTCTCTTTGGCATTGATTCGGAGTACAATTTAGATGAGGATGATGCTGACATGGTCTATGACCTTAGGAAGGGCTGGATCAAGCAATTTCAGCTAGGGGGGCATGTGTTGAGGATGATTGAGGAGGGTGCATATCCAAAGGATATAGCAGCTGATTTCTTGTGGCACACCATGTCGGCTAGTATTATCGTTGACAAGTCGACGAACGAGATGAGGACTACGTTGTTACCTCTTTTTGTGGATTGGGAGCGTGTCGTTCATACAGCTTGGGGCACCGGGGTTCTAGCTCTCCTTTTTAGAAACCTCGGAGAGGCTTCTCGACGCGGAGCTGCACAGTTGGTCGATTGCGCACGTCTCTTAGAGGTTGACATTTATTATAGTTCGATTGTAGATTAAATCATTAATATAAGGTGTTTAATTGTTTATAATTAATATCTTTATTCCTCCATACGTAGGTTTGGATTTGGACGTACTTTGTATACTTCTCGGGCAACCCTAACCTCAAGGAAGGTGCGGACGATGACCTTCGATGCGCTGCACGATATTGCATTGGCCGGACCCCTGTCCGTTTAAGTCACAACCAGTTACACTATAGACGAATACTGGATGAGTATAGGCCAGAGGATGTACGTATTCTTATTCCATTTTAATATACTATAAGATAGGCTTAATGAATTAATATATGTTTTGTATTTTGGGGTTAATTGCAGATACGGTGGATGCCGTATGAGGGTCTTGATTTCCGAGGTGCTCATAGGGCCTCCATGTATCGAGGGACTATTCGTTTTCTCGGTGTAGAGGAGCCGTACATGCCGGATAGGCTTACCCGACAATTCAGTTATCGACAGAGCAGGCCCCTCGATATCATAGAGCCTCGGGTTGCATTGCGTCCTCATGATTTTAGGGGGACGAGGCGATACCAATTATACTTTGACCCGCATTGGCACAAGTGGGACCAGCTTGAGCATCATCTTTGCCCCTACATCTTGACGAGTCCTCTTGCCACGATGGCTTGGGATGTCGACGACGCGTACCTGGACTGGTATGTACAGGTGTCACATCCTTACGTGAGTCCGCATGCGCCAGTCCAGCCTCGTATTTGTAGAGGCCCACCTCCAGCTATCAACTTGCAAAGGGTATGTTTCTTGTCCCATTTTATTCTTATTAATTATTTTAGGGAAGTCCATGTATTTAAAATGTTTGTTTCCATTTGCAGCGTGTGGCGATGGGCAAGGCCTGTCTTCAGGAGATTATAGAGGCAGGTGGTGGCGATTTGTGACACTTTCAACATATATATGACATACTTGCCAGCGACGTCATCCCTGTAGCTCCTCCGCTTGTACGGGCATCACAGATGTCTTCTCAGCCATCTAGTGCAGGCGAGTCTATATATGATAAAGAGAAGGCCGAATCATCTAGGATGGCAGAAGAGCGTGCAATAGCTCAGCAGGCAGAGTCTCAACCTATGCCGGTGGATCCTCCAGATTGGGCATCGGGCGTGGATTCGGGTTTAGGTGTGTCCTTGGGTAGTGATTATGAGAGTTTAGATGTGAAGGAGTGACTTTTGTAAAATATTTATTTCTAGTTTGACTTCTTTGTTCATCCATATTGGTTTTTTTAGATTTTCGTTCAGTTATTTCTACAACAAATCGATGATCAATTATTTCATAGAATACAATCCAACATTCGGAATAAAAAAACACATAAACATTCTAAAAGTTAATAAATAGTACAACATTAGAAACAACTTTCATACAAGGAGTCGTGAAGGTCCTACTCCATGCGAAAGACAATGTCGCCGACCACGTACAAAGAAACCTCCTCACGATTGGTAAGGTAATTTATCGTTGCTATGTCTTCGGCCCCTACAACTTGCTTCAACACACGAGGTAATGTGGCGGAGTACGGGTAATAAAAGACCCTCTCACAACGGGCCACTCTTCTCCAGCAATTAACTTCACGAACTCCAAGGACTCTAACCCAGAGGTAAGGATGAGCAACAATAATGAGGTTTCTATTTATAGTCATTTCATATGACCGTTTGTGACAAATTTGACTATTATGGGTGACACATGGTGTAGCCGAAAATTTTTAACATATGAGTTATGGGCGGCAACAGGTGCAGCCCACACATAATTATTGGGCGACTATATGTGTCGTCCAGCTGGTTCATTTTTAGGGGTATATGTTACTATGACTTCTTTGTTTATACAATATTGCTTTTTGTAGATTTTTGTTCTATTATTTTCGTCCAAAATCGATAACAGATTACTTCATTAAAATCATAGAATACAATACAACATTACAAATCCACACGATTACATCAAAATAACTACAGGATTGAGTTGGTGTCATTGCGTTGTGTAGATTATTTCGTTGACCGACTGAAGAATCCTAAAGGAGGGTGTGCCTACAATGACCAAGTCGAACCCGTCGAACCTTCTGATTTGGCCCTTCTTCTGGCAAAGGAATAATCTATAGGTACCCTCGTGGACAACACCTAGTGCAGCCTAAAGCTATCCTTTTGGACGACACTTGTTGCCGCCCAAGTAAACCACCATGGGCTGCACTATGTGCCGCCCAAAACGGTCATATTTTGCCTGTCATGAACCCATTATAAATACACAATGAACTCATCTACTCATTCACACAATTCCCACTCCATAACTCCTCACAAACTTCTCGTGTGTTCTATTTGTTCTAATGGCGCCTTTGGTTCTCAAAGTTTACCAAAATGGGCGAATCACCTACAATCGAATGATACGCCAACGAAGTGAGATGGACATGTTTTTCCATGGCTACGAAGGTGGCGAGGTCCGCATGTTGTGTATGAGGGATGTCTCGCCTGGAGAGGGGGGGTTATCATTAGGTTACTTGTTCATGGCGTTATTTTACAATCCAACAACCGGGGTTCGCCCTGGTCGGATTTTTTACTTTCCACCGGGTGTGGATCCTCCCCGACTCCGTGAGGTGGTAGATGAGGAACACATAGCTAAAATTATAGCTCTTTACAGACCTGGTGTTCCAGTCACCCTTTACACCGAGGCTGCACACCCGAAACGTCATATACCGGGTCTTTTAGAAGATCTGGAATCTGAGGTGGACATCGATAGCTCTGATGATGGCGGGGAGATCGATTCTGATGAGAATTAGATAGCTTTTTATGATTCATGTTCAACTAGTGTACGCTTTAACGTTTATGTGTGTGTGTATTTGTTAATGATTCACAAGTAATATTATTGTCTCGTATTGAATTTTCCCGAATCAACAACAATTCGAATCAAAACAAACGATTATAAACACAATATACGGTCAATCTCAATCAAACTAAGCAAATTGAAATACAATGACATATATAGAGTCAATTACAATCCAAAAAGCCTAGGTAAGTATGTCGGGTCGACCTTGTTCCGCCCGCTCCTCTACATAATTCTTGAACCTATCCTTAAAGCGCTTATGACTATCCTATCCATCAACACTTGGGTCCTTGTAAATGAACCACTGCCTCGGAGGCGGTGGAATTGGACAACGATCATCAACAAGCCAAACCTGTAAACATAAACAATAAAATTATAACAATTTATGAAAGAATAAGTAAATACCAGAGAGTAACGCTCCACGTACCGGTACGTAATGGTCTATCTTGCCTATATGTGCTATCGCATAAACCTTTGTCGGAGGCTCAACACTCGGGGGGCCCACAATGGAAGACATGTGTACGGTCCAAACCATGATAAGACAACAACCGCCACTTGGTGTTCTGTGGCAAACATCAAACCAGTAATAGGCATTATACACCAGAAGTTCCTTGTGCACGGTGAAGCAATGTAATTCAATTTCCTAACAAATGCTTCCACCGTGAACTCTTCCTCCCCAAGCAGCGCTATGTAGTTGGCTCGATGTGTCTGGAGATGCTTCGAACGCTCTAACCGAACATCAACGTACTCCTCTTCTCGACGACCTAGTAAAACGGCAAGGGAACGAAATCCGCAATGACCATCGCCTTCGACACTTTGTACACTAGAAATGTATGCGAGCATGAAAAGGTCAATATTCTCATGTCCCCAGTTGAAGTCGAGATACTTGAGTGACTTGTTTGAAGCCGATTTGGACTTGTTTGAAGCAGATCTGCACTTTCTAGGTTTAGTGACACTCGCCTTTGCTGTTGATACTCCACTGCGAGGTCTTCCGCTAGAAGGACATCCTTTCGATCCTACAGACGATTTTGATCATACAAAGGATTTCACATTGGTCGTCTCTTTCTCTGCAGCCGTATCCTCCTCTTCCACTCCCAGCTCCTCATCCATATCCTTCATATTCTTCTTCTCCTTCATCTTCTTACTTTTCGCATCCACATGCTCGTCCCAACCCATATTCCTCTTGGTGTCGGTCTTTCTCGCATTCATCCTAGGCCTCCCCTTCTTGGTCTCACCACATGGAGGATCTTCAATTTGGCACGATGTAGGGTCATCAATCTCACGCCACTTTTCCGCCATCTTCTTCAACCTAAATCCATCAACTTTCCCATAAAAGAACTCTTCAAAGAAGTCCTGCTGTGATACCCCGTAATTTTGTAAGGTCATTTTGGGAATTATGGAATTTTTCCGAGTACCCGTTGTGTACGTCGGATTTAATTCAGGTAGCTTGAGACATTCTGTAATGTGCTCTGTATCTGTAAGATTTTTCTCAGTGAAATAATATACAGACAAGGTGCCTTAGATTTTAATTGTCGTTCGCGTACGATAATTTTTATCCCGATTTAACGTCTGGTTCGTTCATAGCTGAACGGGCGGGAAAAGGGAGAAACGGCGACCGCCGTTCAGAAACGGCGACCGCCGTGGTTGGACCCGAGGAGTCAGCGTATCAGCTTCCAGCTGGCCGCGACAGACCTGGCAACGGCGACCGCCGCATTTACGGCGACCGCCGCGTGCCCGCCGCAGGCAAAAACGGCGACCGCCGTGATTATCCAGTGGGCATTGCCCGTTGGTCGCCGGCGGAAATCGAGGGCGCCGATCTTGCTTTCGGCCGCGTCTCAGGGTTTGGTTGAACGCTTCAGACACTTTGGCTATAAAAGGAGGTGTTGGGGGTGAGGTTTTGAGCCATCCCAGCACCAAACCTCTGCCAAATTCGCCTCTCGCCGGAGTTGTGTTTTCACCGGAGTTTGAAGGTATCGCCGGTGTTGCTTTAGTGTGGTTCCTGAGTGCCTTTGTGAAGCTTTTGGTTAGCCTTGGAGGTTAGAAGCCAAAGCAAGTCGAAGGAGGCCTAACCACTCGTGTTTTGGGGTGAGTTTTCTCTCGTTTCAGTCGGCCGTGTTCTTCACGGCGACCGCCGTGTTCTTCACGGCGACCGCCGTGTTCTTCAAGGCGACCGTCGTGATGAATACGGCGACCGCCGCCAGAGCCCAGAACGCCTTCGTGGCTTTGGCTTGGTTGGTTGTCGACGTGGCGTCTTTCCTTTCGTGTTCTTTCGCCGTGTTTAGATTCGTACTGTTTATGTCGGATCTAACTTAGGGTTCCTTTTATGGGTCGACTCGAAGGTCGTGGTGCTGTCGGAACTATACCCTGTCGAGCCCGGAATCCAGTTGACGTCGTTAGACTATTCTGCGGATTAAGGCAAGTGGCGGTTCGCTCTTGCTCATTTGTTCCATATTTACATTAATTATCAGTAGTTTATCTGAGTAATTAATTTGGAATGAATATTCTGTTTGTCTGGAAATGGTTTTGTTAAACTGTTTTGAAAATCATATAATAGGTTGTATATCTGTTAGAACAACGCTATTATCTGTGATCGCCTTTCGGGCCTTTATGTGGATTTATCCAGTAACTGTTGTTGTGCTATACTATTTAGTTAGCACTAGTGGCTAGGAACGCTATGTACCTTGAGGGGGTTTAGCTGTTTCTTTATAACTGGTACTTGGTGGTTCATCCCCAGTACTTTCTCTTTGGTCATGACCATACCCTTTCACAGGGTAGGCGCACTTCGCTAGTGCCAAATCTTCCAGGGTTCATCCCTTCGATATCTCTTGTGAGGAGATCTGATATCTCTTGTGAGGAGATCCGATATCTCTTGTGAGGAGATCCGATATCTCTTGTGTGGAGATGTAAAAGCTTATAACGTAATGCTCGTTTTGGAATTAAATAAGATAAGTGCCCGAGTGCACATGATTAATATACCTTGGGCGAGTAGTACAGCTAAGCTTTAGTGCAGCTAGGAAAGCTCGTCTTGACTTTTGATCAGAGTACGTTCTCTTTCCAATCTGGATTTGTGGTAAGCGATGAGGTTGGTCGTAAACCAAAACAAGGGCGGCGCCCGCCGTGGGTTAGCGGCGCCCGCCGTCGCAAGGCTCGAGGAGGCTGCCATGGTCTTCTCCTAGCTGGGACGCCAGGCCTAAGGGCGGCGACCGCCGCGCAGTGCGGCGCCCGCCGCATTTCGCCCGTCGTAGGCCATTTTGCAAGGCGGCGACCCGGGTAAATTACGGCGCCCGCCGTGACCTAGCTAGCGGGTAAAACCCGATGGTCGTCGGCGAGCCTCTGACGCGCCGAATTAGGCCTGCTCCGCCTCTTTGTAGGCAATGATGGTGTTCCCTTGCCATTTGGCTATAAAAGGGAGTGCTTGGGGGTCGGATTGGAGCTCATTCTCAGCTCAAATCTCTCCCAAATTCCTACCTCGCCGGAGTTGTTGCCTCGTCGGATTCTAGAGCTTTCGCCGGAGGTCGTTTGGTGCATTTTCCAGTAGCCTAGAGGTCCCTTTGGAAGCTTAGTGGAGGTCTGAACCCAAAGACAGGCCAAAGTAGTGACCCTCGTGTGTGTGTTGGTGAGTTTTCTCGCCGTTCTGTTGTCCTCCGTTCTTCACGGCGACCGCCGTGTTCGTGGCGGCGTCCGCCGCCAGTGGCCAGATGCCCCTTTGTTGGCTTGGTCTTGGTGGTCGTCGTTGTGGCGTCGTTTCCTTTCGATTTCTTTCGTCGTCTTTAGATTCGTACTATTGTTATGTCGGATCTAACTTAGGGTTTCTCTTATGGGTCGACTCGAAGGTTGTTGTGCTGTCGGAGCTATACCCGTGTCGAGCCCGGAATCCCGTCATCGTTAGGCTTGTTTCTATTCAGCGGATTAAGGCAAGTGGCGGTTCGCTCTTGCTCATTGTTCCATACTTACATTAATTATCAGTTATTTCAATTGATTAATTAATTTGGAACGATTATTGTGTTTGCCTGGAAATGATTTTATAAACTGTTTTGGAAAATCATATAATAGGTTGTATATCTGTTAGAACAACGCTATTATTTATGATCGCCTTGCGGGCATTTATGTGGATTTATCCGAACTATTGTTATGTTGGAACTGTTTAGTTAGTACTGTTAGATAGGAACGTTACTCGGACTCTGTCCAGTCGTTTCTTTATAATCAAGTAGAGGGGTGGCTCGTACCCATCCAATACCATTTTAAGGTCATGACCGATCTCTTTCACAAGTGTGTAGAGGCAGGACACTTAGTTGGTGTCACAAACCTTCCGGTGTGCGTCACTCTCGACGAAACGTATACTAAGATGTGTCGTCCCAATGGTGGGGTACACATGTAAAAGTCTAATAACGTGATGTTTGTTTTGAAATATAAATCAGATAAGTGCTACTCGACGCACATAATTAATAAACCTTCGGCGAGTAGTGCAGCTAGGAAAACTCATCTCGACTTTGATCATAGTACGTTCTCTTTCCAATCTGGATTTGCTGTATGCGGTGAGGTTGGTCGTGAACCGAAGCATCTCAGTCAGCTTTTAAATCATTGTTGTATGATTCTTTAAACTTTCTAGATTTGTCATATTTCCCTAAGACTCATTTCCGTTGGAGTCTTCTTTCGAGTCGATCTCTGTGAATATTCAGTCTTCCATAATCTTCTCTTGTGCATACCTCTTGTTATTATTCTGTAGAAGTATAAAGGTTGATTATCGTTATCGGTTATCATTCGAGAAACGATAAGTCTAACCTAATACAACTACATCGAACCTTCTGCTATGTACCCTTACTAGTCTATTCAAGTAGACTAACCCACGATCTTTGTTCTCCGCATGTGGGCTGGTGTCATCCGTTCGATTCGGCATATCAGATAGAAAGTAGTTCAGAAGAATAGAAGGACTATGGAGTCGACAGTGGTTTTCGAATGTTTTGGTTATTTTGTTAATCAGGTTGAGATCTTTGGACAATGACTTTGGTTGTAATGTGTTTTATAAGACTTCCGTTGTATTTGGTTTAAACTCTGTGTTAGCCTATTCGGGATTGGGTTGTAATCTCATAACTCATGTTTCTTTGACAATGTTATGTTTTGGAATTGAATGCTTTGATCATTATGTATCATTTGTATTTTATAAATTGTATTTAAATGGTAAAGCCTTGGGTGATCTCGGTAAGGAACACTAGGGTCACTGGCGGTAATATCTTTCCAAAAGGGTTAAGTTTTGGGGGTGTTACAGACCTAGGTAACCCGGATCTCTCACAATGAAATATAATCCTTCTAGGCTTTGATGATTTAGTAGTGATCACCATAAAAAGACTAAAACCGACCTTTTGCACCCACTCCCTCAATCCCTCCATACTCGGAAATATCTTATTAGTAGTAAAATGGGATGAGAAGTCGATTGCTATAAATTCATCATCACTAGAATCACCCTATTTATATACAAAAATTAGTACATTAGAGACTAATTAATAATTAAATTTATACAAATTAATATACAAAAATTATGCATTATTTCTAAACATTATACATACATAAATCTATGTTATTTCTAGACATTATACATACATGCATATAGTTTATTATGAAAACAGTCAACATTTCAAAGACTTAGTATTTACATTTATTATGAAAAAACAATCATTTTATTTCTACATTTATCTAAATAATATATGTACAGTTAATATCTAATCACTTTATACTGTAAAAAAAATATTACGTACCATGAAGTACTGAGGAGAAATCGGCGACTGAAAATCAACTTCATCATCTAGAGACGTGGGCGCGCTCGAAGACGACTCCGACAACCCCCTCCAACAAGGATCGCTTGACGACGACATATATATAGCCGAAAAATTACAATGGGTTTGAAGTTTTTTTTCGTTGTATTTCAATGGTCGTACAACTACTATTACATCTCTCATATATATAGCCGGCCACATGACCGTTTAGACTAAAACGGGATAATTCTGGGCGGCACTATGTACAGCCCAAATTGACCGTTAAATTTAAATCGTACACTCCTTGGGCTGCACCTAGTGTCGTCCAGAAACCGGTTTCAGTGAACCGGTTTTCTGGACGGCAATTCGTGCCGCCCAGAAACCCTTTTTCCCACAAAAGTCTGGTTCAGTGAATCGGTTTTGTGGACGACACGTATTGTCGTCCACAAAACCGGTTCACTGAACCGGATTTTTAATAAATCAAATTAAATCATAATTTTAATTTAAAAAAAATGAACCCATCTTGGGCGGCACCTAGTGCAGCCCAAGAAAATCGGGTTTTTTGGGCTGCACTAGGTGCCGCCCAGGATGGAGTGCGAAGTTTAACAAAACGGAGTGCGCGGTTTTTTCGCCCAAGTATAATATCTATTGAAACTAGTAGTCCGATTTAAATATTGATATAACACTCTTTATGTGTGATTTCACCTTGCACTAGGTGAAATATTAATATAGCACTATTTAAATATTGATATAACATTATTTAAATATTTATATAAAACTATTTAGATGTCTCTATATATATAAATACGGTTTTTCTAACCTATGCCCCCCTAAGGGCATAGGTTAAGAATTCTTATTAAGGAATATAAACCCTAAAGAAGGAAAGGTGAACCCATTTTTAAAAAAAAAATATCCTAAAAAGTTAACACTTAATCAAAAGTTTCTACATATGGAATCTTAACCTATGCCCTAAGGGCATAAGTTAGAAAAACCGATATAAATATTGATATAGCACTCTTTATATTTCACATTGTGCTAGGTGAAATATATATATATATATATATATATATATATATATATAGAAGTAGGTTCAAGTGTATATAAGTGATAGGGTAAATAGTGGGGAGTTTTATTGACCGTTAGATTAAATTAATGCAAGGGTAGAGATTTAACCAAATAATTTAAAATATTTTGTGAAGTAGGGAATCACAACTCACATCACACCCAACTTCCTTAATTATCGCTTCTTTTTTTTTGGATATTATTGTTATGCTGCACCGATTTGCATTTACACGATTGCTTCAATTCAGATTTCTTCCATCTCTTACAAACCTTCATGAGTGATTTTCAAAATCGTAATGGTTTGGGTTTGTGTAGTGATTTTGATATGGAAATGGAAATTCAAGCTTCAGAAGACACCAACGATGAATTATACAATCATGAACAAATGATGAATTATACATTCATGAACACAAGATGAGGGTAATGTTTCAACGATGAATTTCATTGGATGAAGGTTAGTTCATTTTTTTTATGTTTTCTTTCAATGTTAAAGTTAAATCTTCACTGTAGTGCAGTTTTTTCTTTGTTGTTCATTTCGGGTTTTAAAGTTGTTCATTAGGTCACAAAATATATGAACGATAGACGTGTATTTTTTCTACGTACTTCATCTTGTTCATTATTCATCTCAAAGATGTTCATTAGGTATATGGGTGCATGCATAATTTTCTTTCTTCAGTATAATGTAGTGTGTCCTTTGTTGTTCATCTTGTTCATTTCGATTTTGAAGTTGTTCGTTAGGTCGTTGTATAAAGTTGTTCATCTTGTTTTGTACAATGCGGTTTTTTCTTTGTTGTTCATATTGTTCAATTCGAATTTGAAGTTGTTCATTAGGTCATTGGATAAACAAAATATACGAACAATAGACGTGTATTTTTTTTACGTACTTCATCTTGTTCATTATTCATCTCAAAGTGGTTCATTAGGTATCTGGGTGTATGCAAATTTTTCTTTGTTCAATACAATGCAGTGTGTTCTTTGTTGTTCATCTTATTCATTTCGAATTTGAATGTGTTCATTAGGTCGTTGTATAAAGTTGTTCATCTTGTTCAGTACAATTCAATTTTTTCTTTGTTGTTCATCTTGTTCAATTCGAATTTGAAGTTGTTCATTAGGTTATTGGTTAAAATTTTTACATACATCATATTGTCCATTGTATCTATATCTTGTTCATTACGCTTATCTGCATTTTTCATAACGATAAATGTAATAATAGTTGTTCATCTTGTTCAATTCAAATTTGAACAAGTCACTTACTTTAATCTTTGGTGTTGTTCATGTTGTGACAGCGTAGGTTCGACGTAGGTGTACACGAATCAACTTTGAACAAGTCAAATTAGATGATTAATTATTGTGAACGATCAGAAGCAACAACCAAGGTGGGTCCATGCACCGACAATGACAGAGAAGTCGGATAGATTTGTTCAACTAAGAAGACGATAAGAGGGAAAAGGATATTTATTTTCTGGGTAAAAAAATATTTTGAGTAGAGATTTAGACGAGAGATTTCAGGAAATCTTTTATTTACTTTCCTAATAAGATTTTTTATTTTGTTAAAGGTTTTATTGTGTGAACAAATTCTATTAGAAGCTAAATGAACACTAATTTATTATCCGTAGGATTAAAAAGATCAACACTCCATAAAGCTCTATGGGATTTGTTTTCCCCAATTTACTCTCTCTCTCCAATCCACCGATTCACTTTCCCATTAAATCGTCTCTCTCTTTCTCCTTCCAAAAACCGTTCATCATCTCTCTCCTCCCTCCCTTCTGGGATTTCGGTACAAAGATCAAGGCTCCAATCCACCGATCTACTATTTCAATTGATATTGGAACAACACGCACACCGTACAATTGATATTGGAACCGAAGAAGCATGGCCTTGCGGATGATTACAACGGCGTGGGCCCTTACCGCTAACACCAAGCCCCGCCTTGGATCCAATTCCAAGGCTTGTTTCTTCACCCAAACAGCGGCGCCCAGCGGTGGCAGGGTGTCGGCCATGGAAAACGCCGCTCAAGAGAAGGAACTCGGGAAGCCCCGCCCCCAAAACGTCACCGGCGAATTCTATGTTGGTATGCTAACTTTCATTTTAATCTCAATTCTTGATAAATTAACTTCGTTCAAAATTGGGTGGCTTCAATCTTACTCCGTAATTTGTTTATTGAGTACAAGAATTGAAGCACTGAAACTTGTCGGTTATACTGGAACTCGAGCACCTACATTTTAAACCAAATGAATCGGATTTCTCCACTCCATCGGGCCCACGACATCTCGCAGAGATATGCATTTTCCAACTTAAAAAAATGGTTTGGTAACACCAAGTTTAGAATTTAGATTAAAAAATGGTTTCGCAGAGATATACATTTGTTTTGGCCCTCAAGTTTAGAATGGGCGATTGTTTGGTAACACCAACTTAAAAAAAAAATGGTTTTCATAACAAACAAAGATCAAGGCTTCATCCGTCGGGATACTGTAGGTTTGGTACAAAGATCAAGGCTTCATCCAAGGCGATGAGAAAGTATCATGGGATTTCGGTTTCGGTGCTTTCGGGGATTTTGATATGGAAGAGATATGCATTTTCCATGCATTATATGCAGATAATACTTGTATGATATGTAATTTGTTATTATAGATTATTTCACTGGCCGTGATTGTGATATTCATTTGTGTGGATGTGATATGCATTTTCCATACATTGATATGCATAATATACTTGTATGATATGCAATTTTTTATGATAAATTATTTCATTGGCCGTGAATGTGATATTCATTTGTGTGGATGGGATATGCATTTTCTATACATTGATATGCAGAATAAGCCGCGGGCGCAGAAAGGAAGCGCGGCCAAGGAAGATCTCGTTGAGTGCCAGGAAAGAACAAGCCGCGGGCGCGGTTCAAGGGCAGCGATCGCGGTCATGCAATTATGTGGATGGGATATGCATTTTTTGTACAGTGATATGCAGAATATACTTGTATGATATGCCACTTGTAATTATGGATTATTTCCTTGGTCGTGAATATGATATTCATTTGTGTGGATGGGATATGCATGATACCAAATAACAGATATTCAGAAATACTTGAACGATATTCAAATAATGTGTTTTGATATGCACAGATATGCACATTTTTTTTTCAATTCAGTGGATGCATTATATACATAATGAATAAGCACTCACAATACTTGAATATCAGATATAGGACAGTGAATATCAGCATGAATATGATTGAACATGAACAAAATAAACAGATATGCAAAGAACATGTAACGATATTCACAATTTTCGTGTCGATATGCATAATGTTAATTTTCAACTAAATAAATGTATTGATATGCACGAACTTCCACTGAATATGCGCATTAACTAAAAACACAGTGAATAACGCGGATCTCGGTGGAGGCTTGAGGAATAACGTTGTTGGGGATATGCAATATCTTTCTCTCTCCAAATCTACATTAAACTTCCTATTTTGGAGGTGGTTATTTAATAAAATTCAAAAATTCTTTTGTGATATTTATTTCATGATTCACACCCCCACTACACCCTATTTTCTCTCTCCTAATCTAGCCATTTATCACCCTCAATCCAACGCTCCAAAATTGTCCACTCGTTTTACCACAAGACTTGTTTTACCTGAGCGCCCCTCTCTCTCTCTCTATATATATATATATCTATGCTCTAGTAAAACAGGCTCTTATAGTGAAACGGGTGAATAATTCTAGTGCGTTGGATGAAAGGAGAATAGATGGTTCTGATTTAATAATGGATTCTCTAATTTTATATGGTGGATGTGACCATACCAGATTCCCTCAAATCCTAAAATTAAGGGATTATAATATTCACCAAATCCCCTAAACTTCCTCTTTTAATCTATCCCTCTCTCTCGTTTCTCTCATATGTCTTCGTCTTCCACACTCTCTCATCTGTCTTCCCGTCTGCCGCTTCGCTTGCAGGTTGCATCTGAACCGGTCTCCGGACTGAAGATAGGAGTCGGAGATCGCGGTTTCGGCGACGGCGGGCAGCCCCAACTGCTTCTTTTTTTCGCAGTTTACAACAAGCCATACCTGCTCGCGCCCACTCCACCTCTCCCCCGTGGCTCTGCACCGCCGTGACTTGCCTGTTCCTCCACCGCACCGTTGTTGTGACACCTCGCAGCCTGCTCACCACTGTTGCCGCTCTTCACCTCTGGTGCCCAATTGGAACAGGTTCGGTTTCCACATTCCCTTGTTTTGCTTTTGCTCAGTCCCGTCACCGCTGAACCTCCGCTCGAACCACCAACTGAGCCGCACCAGCCCCGGATCGACCTCGACCCTGTCCACGCCAGACCCACTGCCAACCACACCCCACACCGCCCCTCTTCTCCATCTCACCCACCACCACCGCACCGCCCCTGTTCTTCACTGAGCCTTGTACCAGACCGTCGGTGATCCATCCTCTCCCCTCCGACCACACCTTTGCACCGCTCGGACGACCTCCACCACCAACATCACCCCACCATAGATCCGGCGAACCCGAGCAACCACACTGCAGGACCATCCATGTTCGCCTCTAGACCCGCCCGCGACCTGCCTGCACCGCCTCTCTTTGCGCGCCACCGCACCCAATGACCCCACCGGTCTGCTATTGTCTGCCGCATCCAAATATTCAAAGACATCCTCGACTTAAATTGTATTAGTCTATTGGTGCGTGCACTTTACTCCTCATATCTAAATTAATTACTTCATCTTTTGAATTGGATTGGCAGTATAATTGTTGTGTTTGGTTTGATTTTCCTAATTTGGTGTCTGATCTTGTGGTTTCCATCTGAGATTGTACTTGTGGTGGTATTAGTTATGGCTTGCCTGACATATCTTTGACAGTGATGGGTGACCTTGGTTATATTTGGATAACTATGATTTACTTTGAATTAAGGTGGTCACCTCAGTTGGATTTGGATATTTTGTGCTAATATTGTGCTTGGATTGATTATCTTGTGTGAGGAATATGTGTTTAAATGTGTATGAACAAGTTATTACGGTTTATGCCAACTAGTTGCTAGAATGCTATTGTCCTGTTGTGGTGGTTTGCTTTGTTACATCTAAGTACAGGACCACTTGTTAGGAGATGCTGATGAATTTTTCCACGCTGCACTTTATCTTGAATGCCTGAGTGCTCATAATCTGGTGAGTTTCTTTCCCTCTTTCTTTTATTTCTACATTGGGGACAATGTAGTTTTAGCCACATCAGATTTCTTGTAATGATGCTCCAATCAAACTGTTGTATTTCCTAATTTGATTATCATCTGATGATGCTGTTAATTTTTTTTCAATGTTTTGTCTAGTTTGTAAAAGTTATGCATTTGAGCGAGGTATATTATTTCCATGACATGATTGATATGCTGCTTGACTGTAGATACAAGCGAAACTGTTGTATGATATGCATTCTGTGATTATGGATTATGTTTCTGGCCGTGAATGTGATATTCAGTTGTATGGAAGTGATATGCATTTTCCATACAGTGATATGCAGAATATACTTGTATGATATGCAATTTGTAATTATGGATTATTTCCTTGGCCGTGAATATGATATTCATTTGTGTGGATGGGATATGCATTTTCCATAAATTTATATGCAGAATATACTTGTATGATATGCAATTTTTTATGATAGATTATTTCATTGGTTGTGATTGTGATATTCATTTGTGTGGATGAGTTATGTATTTTCTATACATTGATATGCAGAATAAGCCGCGGGCGCGGACAAGGAAGATCTCGCTGAGTGATATTCTCGTCAGAAGCTGAGAAGAACAAGCCGCGGGCGCGGAAAGGAAGCCGCGGGCGCGACCAAGGAAGATCTCGCTGAGTCCGACCATGCAATTATGTGGATGGGATATGCATTTATTGTACAGTGATATGCAGAATACACTTGTATGATATGCAATTTGTAATTATGGATTATTTCCTTGACCGTAAATATGATATTCATTTGTGTGGATGAGATATGCATTTTTTGTACAGTGATATGCAGAATATACTTGTATGATATGCAGTTTTTCTCTCTCCAATCTCCTTCTCCTTGTACAGTGATATGCAGAATATACTTATATGTTTTAAATTGGAATATCAATTACCACAATGTGCATATATGTTCAATGTTTTTGAATATCAGTATATATACGATTGACCATGATCACGAATAACAATTATTCAATAATACTTGAACGATAATCAGATAATGTGCTTTGATATTAACACATTGTATTTCAATTCAGTCGATGCATTATATACGATGGAACATGAACAAGATTAACATATATGCAAATTACATATAACAATATTCATCTTTTTCGTGTTGATATGCAGAACGGTTTAAAAATTTCTGGACCGAAGCTCTGCGTGGAAGATGGTGGTGAATAACTGCCTATTTTGGAGGATCTACGTTTTCTCTCTCCAATCTCCTTCTAATTGCCTATTTTGGAGGTTTTTAATTTTTAGAAATTTATAAAATCAGTAGGGATATTATATCCCATGAAAACCTCCCCACACACCCTTATTATACTCTCCAAATCCAACCATCCAATACTCTCAATCCGACGCTCCATAATTGTACACTCGTTTCACCATAAGAGTCGTTTTACCTGAGCGTGCCTCTATATATATATATACATGTATATATATATATAGATATTTAAATTGTAATATCCCTCAATTTTAGTAAGGGTATTTGTGTAATTTCCCAATTCTATTTCTAACTAAAGAAATTTTGGTATATATCTCATTATTTCAAAAATAGAAATAAAATAGAGTTCTTAACATAAGTTGTTACAACTTTAAGTTGTTACAACTTTAAGTTGTGAATTATTTAGATTTATTTTAACAATATGTTGATTCTAAATTTAAATAAAACTTTTCAAATTTGACTTAGAATAATTAAATAAAGTTTAACAATATTTTGTTAAGGATTTAAGTATGGTCAAATTCATAAGAATAATAACTTAAGCTTATTTTAACCTAAGTTAATTTCTCTACACTTTAATTTTGGGTTCAAATAATATAATAAACTTAGAATATTAAAATAACTAAGTTTGAGTAGATTTTAAAAGTTAAAATAAGGGCATTTTTGCCACAACTTAAGAAAGTTGGGCAAAATATGCACTTAAGCCAAAATAGACGGAGGCCGTGTGTAAATAGTGAAATTAACCATCTTCCTCCTCTAGCCCTCCATTAACACAGCTTCCACGTGCCCTTTAATGGCGGAAATCGGACCCGATTCTTGCTCGATTGATTCAATTGATGACTGGGAATTGAAGATAAAGATCCTATTCTTCTAATTCGACAATAAATTTGGATTAAAAGCCATTATATTTTCGGGATTTGTATTGAAAATCCGACCGTGTCGTTCATGGCACCAAATTGAAATTTTGCAAAATTCGTTCGATTCGGAGTAAATTGAAGGGTGTGATATGGGGGATATTGTTCGGGATATTAAGTGTTTCGAAAGGCCTATAAAATCCCCTTCGATCGTTGACTCAATTCATCCAATTTCATTCGCAATCCCTCAAGAACCCTAAAACCCGACATCTATGTTCTTAGCCAAATTTCGAGATCATTAAAGATTTGTTCTTACAGTTGTAGGTACCATTGGATTCGTCTACGTGTCCACTTCAAACTCCTTATCCTTAGGACCCCGGAGAACCACCTCCGACGTCCAATTTTGGCCATTGCCGACGACGTGTTCAACGCGAATCCGGGCAGAAATCCGGTTGATTCAAATTCGATTTGGGTATTTATTTTAATTTGTTTTTTACTTAAACTTGATTACTTTAACTAATCTAGATTAGTGAAAAATATGTTAGGATTAATTTGATTTTATGAAAATTAAAATTTAATTAATTAAAAAAAATTATAATATTAACTTATATTATGAATGGGTAAATTATGACTATTCATTTGGATAATATTTTGAGTTAGAAAATTCTAGGATTATAAATAAATTATTTGGTCAATTTATTTAGGTATGATTATTTAGAATATACGACTAATTAATTTTTAATCGTATAAATAATCGTGTTATCAAAAAGCCTTGAAATTGGTTTATTTATGAGTAAATAAAATCAATTAGAAACCGAGATATTATATAATTCAAATTGCGATATTGAATAAATTATCTAATATAATTTATTCATTTTTTATGATTTTATTCAAAGTCTTATTTGAAATAGGATGTTGGAATCATTTTATTCAAATGGACAAATTTTATGTGAATAGAATGTGGATTCGCTTATTTATGTTAATAGCATGTTTAAATTTGTTAAGCTTTTGTATGACAAGCATGATTTATATTTTGCATGTTATTTCTATTGTAAATATCATGTCTAGAAACGATAAACCAATAATCATCAACCTACATTCGATTCTTGAGAAGAATAAGCTGAACGGAAATAGCTTCCTCGATTAGGAAATAAACCCGAGAATTGTTCTCAGATCTAAAGAAAGAAAGAATGTCCTTGACACCCCTATCCCAAAATTGACTACTATGTCTACTCCAAAGGAGATAGGAGAGGAAAATCATATCAAAGATATGTCAGTGATTGTCACTTGTCTTATGTTGGATTCCATGGAACGAACCTTCAAAAGAGGTTTGAGAGGATGGATGCCTACACCATCATTATCAACCTGGAAGTTATGTTTCAAGAGCAAGCTAGAATGGAGAGATATGAGACTCACAAAGCAATTCTTGATTGCAAGCTTGAGAAAGGCAAGTCATTCAGTGCTCATGTGTTCAATATGATTGGACATTTTGAGAACATGAAAAGACTTGGTTTCCTCTATAGACTATAGTCAACAGTTGGCTACAGACATCATACTCCATTCTCTGAATGATGGATTTGCTCAATTCAAGCTGAACTTCAATATGAATGAAGTTGGAAAAACACTTGAAGAGCTATATGTGATGCTCAAAATTGTTGAGCAAATTCTCTCTGATGACTCTAAGAAAGAGATTTTGATGGTCAACAAGGGAAAATGGTTCAAGAAATGGGCACCTGAAAAGCAGAAGAAGCACGTGCAAGGGAAGGGCAAGAAAGTTGCACAACCCAAGCCGACTTCTGAAAAGGCTAAAGTAGTTGTTGACCATGATTGTTTCTACTACAATGCAAATGGGCATTGGAAGAGGAAATGCCCAAAATACCTAGAAGACAAGAAGAATAGAATTATGAGTTCCACTTCAGGTACGTATGTTATAAAAATTCTAAGATCAAAAGCTTCAACTTGCGTATTAGATATTGGTTGTGGTTCTCATGTTATTTCAAATGTGCATGGACTATGAAGACGTAGAAGCTTAGCTAAGGGAGAGGTGGACCGACATTTTGGAAATGGAGCAAGGGTTGCTACATTTGCCATAGGAGATTATACTCTACATTTACCTTCTGGTTTAGTTTTAGAACTTAATAATCATTATTTTTTCCTTCTATTAGTAGAAACCTTATTGCGACTTGTGTTTTGGATAACGAAGGCTATGATTTTAGAATCAAGAATAGATGTTTTTCTATTTATAAGAATGATGTCTTTTATGCTAATGTACTACTGAGTAATGGATTCTATGTGGTGGAGTTAGGATCTAAAATATATAACATAAACACCAAAAGGCAAAAATCAAATGATTTTGACACTACCTATCAATGGCATTGTCGCTTAGGTCACATTAGCTTAAATCGCATGAAGAAGCTCCAAAATGATGAACTTCTAGCCTCATTTGATTGTGAATCATTTGAAACATGTGAGTCTTGCCTAATGGAAAAGATGACAAGGTCACTTTTTATTGGGGTAAGTGTAAGGGCAACTGAACTTTGGCTAAAGTTGGTTACAGACACTTCATAACCTTTACTGATGATTTAAGTAGATATGGATACATATACTTAATGAAGCATAAGTCTGAATCTTTTGAAAAGTTCAAAGAGTTTCATAATGAAATTGAAAATCAACTTGACAAGAAAATTAAAGCACTACGATCTGATCGTGGTGGTGAATATTTGAGTCAAGAATTTGATCATCACTTAAAAGTTGTGGGATTCTGTCACAACTAACTCCACGGGAACACCACAATTCAATGGTGTATCTGAGAGGAGGAATAGGACCTTGTTAGACGTGGTTCGTTCTATGCTGAGTTTTGTTGATCTTCCAATATCTTTCTAGGGATATGCTCTCACAACTACAGTTTTCACACTAAACAAGACTCCGTCCAAAGTTGTAGATAAGACACCATATGATTTATGGATTTGAAGAGTTTCAAGTCTGTCTTTTTTAAAGATCTGGGGATGTGAAGCTTATGTAAAATGTTTACTGTCAGACTAGCTTGCACCCAAATCAGATAATGTTATTTTGTAGGATATCCTAAGGAAACAAAAGGATACTACTTTTACAATCCAAGTCAGCACAAAATGTTTGTTGTTAGGGATAGTGTCTTTTTTTGGGGGGGGGGGGGGGGGGATTTAATCCAAAAAGTCAAGTTGGAGAAATGTTGATCTCGAAGAAGTTCGAGAAATGCAACAAATTGAGAAACGAGATGACATGGATTACACCATGTTAGAGACGATGGTATTTGGTGACGCTGTAATACCCCGGATTTATAATCCTTTATAAGGATTAGAGTGCTACCCATGTCAACAAGAGCTCTTCCTTTTTAGGGTTCAAGTGAGGACAAACAATTCTGAAGTTAAGCGTGTTAGGGCATGAGTAGTACCAGGAGGTAGTGGAGTCTTACAAATGCAATCCCGTAAGGGGGGAAACCCATACGCCGGAGGTAGTGGAGTCTCAAGACCCCACTCCTATCATTCCTCCAAAATTTGATTCTAATAAGATTTCACAAAATGTTGTGGAAAATCCTCATGTTGTTCAACCCACACGTGGATTAGATAGGCCCAGAACGCAACCAAAGATATACCGTTGATTTCATATTGACTTAGGGTTGCGACATCCTGCTTTTAGAAAGTGAGGAGCCTACTACATACAAGCAAGTTGTGACTAGTCCAAACTCCAAAAAATGGTGCATAGATATGAAGTCTGAAATGGATTCCATGTTTGAGAATAAAGTATGGGACTTGATATATTTTCTAGATAGGGTAGTACCCACAAGATGCAAATGGGTTTACAAACGCAAAACAGACAAGGATGGAAACATAACAGTTTTCAAAGCAAGACTAGTTGCAAAAAGATTTAAACAGATTCATGGTATTGGCTATGATGAAACTTTTTCACTAGTTGTTATGATTAGATCCATTCGGGTAATCCTAGCAATTGAAGCTCATTATGATTATGAGATCTGGCAAATGGATGTCAACACCGTTTTTCTAAATGAGTATTTAGAAGGGGATGTGTACATGACACAACCTGAGGGTTTTGAGGATCCACAAAATCCTAGGAATGTTCGCAAGCTTATAAAGTCTATTAATGGACTTAAGCAAGCATCAAGGAGTTGGAATCTTTGATTTGATAAGGCGATCAAACAGTTTGATTTCATCAAATGTGAAGAAGAACCTTGTGTTTGCAAGAAGTTTAGTGGGAGCAAAGTAGTTTCCTAGTCTTGTATGTGGACGACATACTACTCATTGGAAATGACATTCCTATGCTAGAGTCCGTTAAGGACTGGCTTAAAAAGTGGGTTTCAATGAAAGACTTGGGGGAGACGGAGTACATATTAGGCATCAAGATCCATATAAAGAGATAGATCTAAGAGACTTATTGGACTAAGTCAATGAACTTTTGTGGATAAGGTTCTTCATAGGTTCAATATGAACAATTCTAAGAAAGGATTCTTACCTATGCAGCATGGCTTACATCTTAGGAAGAAGAAGTGTCCAGTGACACTTGTTGAGCTAGAGAGGATGAGTAGGATTCCTTATGCATCATCAATAGGATCCATCATGTATGTCATGATCTATACTCGCTCAGATGTTGCATTTTGCTTTGAGCATGTGTAGCAGATATCAATCGAATCTAAGTGAAGCACATTGGAATGTAGCTAAGCACATCCTTAAGTACTTGAGAAGGACTAAGGACGATTTCTTAGTGATGGAGGGGATGATGAGTTGATCGTTGAAGGATATACTGATGCAAGCTTCCAAACAGATAGAGACGACTTCCATTCCCAATTCGAGTACGTCTACATTCTTAATGGAGGGGCTGTGAGCTGGAGGAGCTCAAAGCAAGGTAGAGTAGCTGATTCTACAACAGAAGCTGAGTATATTGTCGCAGTAGATGCAGCAAAGAAAGTTGTTTGGATCATGAACTTTATCACTGAACTATGTGTGGTTCCTAGTTGTGCTAAGGCTATTGACATCTTTAGTGACAACAATTTTGTCATTGCCCAATCCAAGGAACCAAGTTCTAACTCCAAATCCAAACACGTGCTCAAGAAGTACCACATCATTCGAGATTACGTCAATAGAGGTGATGTAAAGATGTGCAAAGTGCGTACGGATGAGAACATTACAGATTTGTGGACTAAACCTTTGCCTAAGCCCAAGCATGACAGTCACACTAGGGCTAAGGGTATTAAGCACATTGGAGATTATTTTACATTATGGGGATTGTTTTCATGAATGTTGAACTCTCGGTTATGCTTGTTGATTGAAATATAGTTTCATTATTATTTAATTATGGTTTAGAATTAAACAAAATGTCCAAATAATTCATAGTTGTCAAATAGGATCATCATAAGTGTTTTGATGAGTGAAACACTATTAAGTGAACTGAAATTATGAATTATGAGTTGCTCATAGTCTAAGTCATTAAGTTGGACATAAATGACTTAATAAAGGCTATTTCGTAAATTGATTGATAGTGCCGAGTTTCATGCACTATAGGGACATATGGATGTATAATCAATTACATGGATATGTATGGAGGTGATAAGCACTACTTTGTAGGGCTTAACTAAGAGTTATTAGAGGGTTTTATTGTTGTCATTCGGGTAGATTTAGACACATTCTTGTGCATGGCGTTTGGGGGCGAAGTCTGGTGTTTTTGGAGGTGTTTGAGCTATTTTGGATATCATAGGAGACACTGAGGAAGGAAGCCACCAAAATAAGATGCCAAGGAAGTGAAGACGAGAGGTTAGGAGGCGAAGCCAAGGAGTGAAGGCCGAGCATTAACCGCGACCGCGGGCAAGGGTGCCGCAATCGCGGTTCCTCGGGCAAGTCGAGAGTTTTCCGCAGGCACGGAGGAATGTGAAGAGCGCGGAGCCACAAGAGGCCGCGATCGCGGTAAATGGGCCGCGATCGCGGGTCATCGACGCTGGAAATTCTGACTTTTCCCGAGTCTATCTTTTCTAATTTCTTTTCTTATTTTTCCATTTTATTTCGTTTCTTTTCTTATTGGGCTAGGTCATTTGTTAGAGGCCCTATTTATACTCTCTTTAGCATTAGGTTTAAAAGAGGAGTTTCCAAGTTCTAGTTTTGCAATTTCAATTCATCGTTGCCACTTTTCACACCTTTGGAGTTCATCATGTTTATGAGGAGCTAAGCCTCTTTTGCTTAGTCCGGTAATGGAAGCATAAGTTTATTCATCTGGTTGTGAGGTTTTGTTCCTATCTATCTTATCCTATTGAGTTATATCTTTTCTCTTGAGCAAATTCTTATTTGGATGTTTGTTGGTTTATCTAGATTGATCACCTAGGTTTATTGTTTTCATTCATATTGCTAATACTAGGGAACTGTTGGGCTAATGCTCTTGTTCGAGTAGCGAGCATAGATTCTTATCTGTCACTGTGGAATTTATCTATGTAGGGAATTGATTACATGTTGAATGCTTCTGGTTGAGGTGTTATGTGTATCCTGGTTAATTCTTATGTTCATTGCTGCCTTTGGGTTGAATCACTAGTGGTGCTAGGGTTATTCATTGGTAAGGGTTCTTAGGGATGGTTTCCCTATTAATCTACACAAGATCAGGACAGGAATAACCGAGTAGGAAGATAGGGCATAATCAAGGAACAACCTTTTAATGACTTATGTGGACATTACTTGGCTAAGTGTTTTCTCTCTTTGATATTTTCATCATATACTTTGTTGTGTTTGACTTAATTGTGACCAACCAACCTACAACTCCCCCTTCTTGTTACTATTGCATGCGAACAACACATAGATTAATCCCTTCCTCTCTGTGGATTCGACCCCTGCTTACCCTAACTACTTGTTTAGGTTTTGCTAGGATTTTATTTGATTGATTAGGTGATACGACTTAAGCCTGCTATCAAATTGGCGCCGTTGCCGGGGAGGCAAGCGTTGATTTTTCTGTGTGTTTGTCTGTGTGTTGTGTTCCTTTGGTGTGGACCTATCTTATTGTCCACACCCGTGCTACTAATTCCCCTCTACTTGGTTTTAATTCAGAGATTGAGAGAACCCTTTCCCAGGGTCGCAGAATAAATCGTGTTTTGGTTTTTGATAATCCTGCGTTCGAGATGGCTGACGCAGAGCAGACGTTGAGATAGTTGACCGCCCCTAACATGCAGCAGCAACCACTGGCTGTGCAGTTTCCTAAGTTGGGCGAGGGCGTAAATTTCGAGCTGAAGTCTGGGTTGATCCACTTACTCCCCCACTTCCATGGGATGAGTGGTGAAGACCCCAACAAGCATCTTGCTGAGTTCCATTCGGTGTGTAGCAGTATGAAGCCGAAGAACGTGACGGAGGACCAGATCAAGTTGAGGGCCTTTCCTTTTTCACTGAAGGATGCGGCCAATGACTGGTTCTACTATCTCACTCCAGGGAGCATTGACACTTGGGTCAAGATGAAGAAAGCCTTCCTGGAGAAGTACTTCCCAGCTACCAAACTGAACAGCCTGAAGCGAACTATCAGTAACATCAAGCAGTAGTCTGGTGAATCGCTCTATGAGTATTATGAGCGGTTCAAGAAGATGATATCCAGTTGCCCCTTCCACGGCTATTCTGAGCAGGACCTCGTACTTTATTTGTACGGTGGTCTTCTTGATGAAGAGAGAAGGATGGTGGACTCTGCTTGTGGGGGGAACATCCTCAACAAGACTCCTGCTACAGCTTTTGAGATTTTTTTTGAGCTATCTGAAGGGTCCAGGCAATTCAGTAAAAGGGCTCGCATCCAATCTGTGAGAGCTGCAGAATCTCAGCCCAATTCTACTCTTCTTGCTGAAATGGCTGAGATAAAGGAGATGATGAGGAGATGTATGATGAGAGGTGGCTTGCAGCAAGTCAAATCATGTGGGTTATGCTATGAAATGACGCATCCAACTGATGTATGCCCCACCCTGCAAGAACCAACTGCTGAGGTGAACGCCATTGGCGGATATGGCCCTCAAAGGCCAAAATATGACCCGTACTCCAGCACCTACAATCCAGGGTGGAGAGATCACCCAAATCTGAGATACGGGAACCAGCAGAACACTCATCAAGGGCATGAGACCCAGGATTTTCAGCAATACCCCCAGCGGCAGTTTTAAGGAGGCCAAGCAGATCAAAGACCACAAGAACATGGAGCTGCCCACATCACCAATCTTGAGGACCAGGTCAACACACTGGCGCAGCATATGAATACTTTGGCACAGACCGTGGGAACCATACATCAAAACATGGTTCAGTTTCAACACGAGACCAAGTCCAACATACAGAACCTAGAGAAGCAGGTTGGGTAGATCTCCTAGACAGTTAGCAAGCTTGAATCTAGAGTGTCACGAGCACTCCCATCTCAAACTGAGATAAATCCTAGGCAAAACGTCTACTCCATGACGTCAAGGCCCAGATGGGAGCTTAAAGAAGAAAAGATGGGAGCCAAGAAGTACGAGAACGAACCACGACCGCGGGCAATTTGCGATCGCGGGTCTGTTGAGCAAGAGAATGGGCAAGATGCGCCGATTAAGCGCGATCGCGGGCAGGATAGCCGCGACCACAGGGCCCTAGTGCAAGAACCGCGATCGCGGGGTGAAAACCGCGATCAAATTTTGGAAAACGGGCCATCTCCACTTACTTTCATGACGCGGTATGTCTACCCTGAGGGATATTTTGACATCCCAGTGCCATTCCCTGCAGCACTAGAAGATGACGAACCCATTGAGGGGTTGAAGGGAATGTTCGAGACATTCAGGAATTACAAGGTGACCCCTCAATTGAGCAAAGCGATGCCTCGCTTTGCAAATTTCTTGAGGGAGCTATGCAAGCTCAAGAAGGAGCAAAAGGAGCGGTCAAAGAAAAATGTGAAAGTCAAGAAGGATGTCTCGGCTGTGATGCAAAAGAAGATCCCGAAAAAGTGTGAAGATCCCGGAATGTTTAGCGTACCCTACAAGATTGGGGAAACCGAGTTCAGCGAGACATTGCTGGATTTGGGAGCCTTCATCAATGTCCTACCACTGTCCGTCTACAACACCCTCAATATCGGACCACTAGAAAGCACGGAGTTTGTCATCCAACTGGCTGATAACTCCATCATCATTCCAGAGGGCGTTGTGAAGGACGTTTTGGTGAGCATCGACACCCTCATCTTCCCTGTAGATTTCTTCGTCATTAACACAGGGAAACGAGGAGGACAAGTAATGCTAGGGAGGCCTTTCATGAAGACCTCCAACACAAAGATCGACGTGGGCACAGGTACGGTAAGCATGGAGTTTAAACGGAGGAAGGTAGAGCACAGGCTGGAGACCATTCAGGAGCATCCCCCAGATTCAAGAGTGAAGAGCGCGGTTGTAGGAGGCAACCCAGATTGAGAAGGATGAAGCGGTATGTCATGCCATGACAATAACTAAGGCGTTGTTCGGGAGGCAACCCGATGTATGTATCTTTTCCTTTGTCTTTCTTTCTTCGTTTTGCATTATTTTATTTTATTTTTTTTGGTGTGTTTTTGCTTTGTTGTTTTTTTGTTTTTTTTTCCTGACTAACCTGCAGGGGAGAGACCCATGCTCATTGAAGAAGGTGTTTCCACACCAATGTAAGTCTCTCCTATCCTTGCACTAGTCACCCCCGAAAAAACCTTAAACGGGGGGCAAAAAAAAAAAATGTTGTTGTACGAGTACGAGCTGTCCCGCAGTACCATGGAGAGGGGTGCGCATGTTGCCAACGGAGGAAGTTTTCACTACACAAATTTTTGGCAACGATGGCGGCCCCACAGTCGACAACTGCGAGGGAAGACCACTCATGGCCCACACCCCGTTCATATCTGGGCCCATTTTTGGGGGTATTTGAAGGCCGTGCAACCCCGTTATCACTGTTCAACCACTACTCACCAAGTGGTACCTTATGGTTGCACGGTAGAAGATGATGCTGGAATTGATGAGGCACCCACCCAACACCAGAGACCTGGGCATTTATTGAGAAGACCGCCAGCAACAACGGAAGTGTCCATGCCGACTCAGCGACATTTGTGAGCTTATCCCTTCTTTTCCCCGTGCTTTATTCTTTTGTCTTTCATTACATTGAGGACAATGCAATGTTTAAGCATGGAGGAGGGTTTTATATTTCCTATGTCGCTGAGGAGAAAAAGAAAAAGAGCCAAAAATTGAAAAAAGGCTAAAATTGAAATCCTGGGATAGGTCAAAAACCCGAAAGGGCGGCCTATGTAATAAGCATATGGCTTGGACCAGCATTAGGATGGGGTAAAAATTGGTCTAGAGTGATGTGAGTTATTTTGTGAGCACATCTAAAAAAAAATATGAGTGGCTTGGTGAAAACCCGAAAGGACGCCTTGGCAAAATGAGTGAAAAGAAGAAGAGTGAATTTTAGGAATCCTCATTTTGGCATGGCGACATAAGAAGAGGTGATATAAGGAGGATTCGGGTAGGTCACTCTGGGAGGCATAAGGAGTCATAGATGGAGGCTAGGATTAGAGGTTACTCACACCATTGGATGTTCGGGTTAAGCTTAGGGGAAGTACTCTGCTTGCCCCTTAAGCTTGTTGAGTTGCGGATGTATTGTGAATGAGTTTGGTGCCAGGAGCTTGGCATGGGTTAGGTGACTCTTAGTTGGAGACATGCTTCCTGAGACCTTGGGTGCTGCATTGGAGGAGTAGACTTTCTTTTAGTTTACTCGAGGACGAGCAAAGGTCTAAGCATGGTGGAGTTTGATAAGCACTACTTTGTAGGGCTTAACTAAGAGTTATTAGAGGGTTTTATTGGTGTCATTCGGGTACATTTAGACATATTCTTGTGCATGGCGTTTGGGGGCGAAGTCTGGTGTTTTTGGAGGTGTTTGAGCTATTTTGGATATCATAGGAGACACTGAGGAAGGAAGCCACCAAAAGAAGACGCCAAGGAAGTGAAGACGAGAGGTTAGGAGGCGAAGCCAAGGAGTGAAGGCCGAGCATTAACCGCGACCGCAGGCAAGGGTGCCGCGATCGCGGTTCCTCGGGCAAGTCGAGAGTTTTCCGCAGGCGCGGAGGAATATGAAGAACGCGGAGCCACAAGAGGCCGCGATCGCGGTAAATGGGCCGCGATCGCGGGTCGTCGACGCTGGAAGTTCTTACTTTTCCCGAGTCTATCTTTTCTAATTTCTTTTCTTATTTTTCCATTTTATTTCGTTTCTTTTCTTATTGGGCTAGGTCATTTGTTAGAGGCCCTATTTATACTCTCTTTAGCATTAGGTTTAAAAGAGGAGTTTCCAAGTTCTAGTTTTGCAATTTCAATTCATCGTTGCCACTTTTCACACCTTTGGAGTTCATCATGTTTATGAGGAGCTAAGCCTCTTTTGCTTAGTCCGGTAATGGAAGCATAAGTTTATTCATCTGGTTGTGAGGTTTTGTTCCTATCTATCTTATCCTATTGAGTTATATCTTTTCTCTTGAGCAAATTCTTATTTGGATGTTTGTTGGTTTATCTAGATTGATCACCTAGGTTTATTGCTTTCATTCATATTGCTAATACTAGGGAATTGTTGGGCTAACTCTCTAGTTCGAGTAGCGAGCATAGATTCTTATCTGTCACTGTGAAATTTATCTATGTAGGGAATTGATTACATGTTGAATGCTTCTGGTTGAGGTGTTATGTGTATCCTGTTTAATTCTTATGTTCATTGCTGCCTTTGGGTTGAATCACTAGTGGTGCTAGGGTTATTCATTGGTAAGGGTTCTTAGGGATGGTTTCCCTATTAATCTACACAAGATCAGGACAGGAATAACCGAGTAGGAAGATAGGGCATAATCAAGGAACAACCTTTGAATGACTTATGTGGACATTACTTGGCTAAGTGTTTTCTCTCTTTGATATTTTCATCATATACTTTGCTGTGTTTGACTTAATTGTGACCAACCAACCTATAACTCCCCCTTCTTGTTACTATTGTATGCGAACAACACATAGATTAATCCCTTCCTCTCTGTGGATTCGACCCCTGCTTACCCTAACTACTTGTTTAGGTTTTGCTAGGATTTTATTTGATTGATTAGGTGATACGACTTAAGCCTGCTATCAGGAGGATACATATTGGGCAAACCTATCTTAAGATTCTTCAAATGAGTTGTAAAATTATAATATGAACTATGATTAGTAGATTCTTCATACATGAGTGTGATATTTCTCTTGCTTGGTGATTGGTAGTCTTTGGCATTGTCAAACACTGTTTCGTAAAAGGAGGCTATAAAGGCAGTGATCGGGATTGCTAAAAATTGAGTGGGAGCTATAGTCATACAAGATTGGAGAAGTCCTCATATCTATATATTTGTATATATATATATGGATAGGAACAATGTCTTGGCCACTTGAAGAGTACGAACTGAAAATGCATGGACATGCTCAAATGAATTAAAAGTAATCATTTGTTTTGACAGTTCAAGTTCGGCGTTCAAGAAACAATTTAATATTGATATGGATTACATAAGATGTTATCATATCATCAAATTGGACACTAGGAGACAAAATAATTGATATTGCACACTTGTTTAAAGACAAGTGGGAGATTGAAGGAATATGTGTCCTTTAATCAAGATGATAATTACTATTAGTAGAATATGATTAATAATGGAGATTTATAATTCGTATATTTAGGTAATCTTAGTACTTTGCTAGAAGCCAACTATGACATATGAGCTAAATTAGATTAGGCTCATTGTTATTATACTCGGGTCCTATAAAAGGTCACACATAATAGAGTAAATGGGCTAGACCAAAGCAACCCTAGGCCCATAGTAGGACTGGGATTTTTTTCCATGGCTAATAAAGTGGAAAAGTGGATTTTATCAAGTAATAATAAGGTGTTATCTATTTACTTGATGATATAAGGAAAGTTATCATTATGAAAGATAAGATATTGTATCAACCATAAATATCCATTTTTGTAACAAGGGAATTATCCATTATCTCATGTGTTGAGAAAATACTCTCCCACTACAAACCCTAGTTCGGTCGTGCCCTGCAAGAAGACAAGCTCGAAGTTTTTGTCCCGTTCTAGCAAACGAAGGAAAGACGGTCTAAAACTGTGCTCGTGTGGATCAAGTAGATTATTCATGCTTGAGGCTCTATTCTCCAGATTGATCTTAGAGAAGAAGACTTGAATCAAGAGGTATGTAATTTTTTGATATATGTTTCATATCAAGTTTATGCACGAGAGATGTTAGAAAATTATTTTTTGAAATTTCGCTTAAAGTATCTAAATCCCTCAGAATTACCAAAAATACCTCAAATAAAGGTGAGTACATGTGACACGAGAACAATATGCGTCGTTCGATTAATGTGATCCTATGACCACACAAGCTTCATATTCCGTACGGTAAGCGAGCGTTTCATTTGATTTCAATCTTAAAGAGACCATTGATTGTTAAAAATTTATAAGAAATAAATCTCACAAATTTATGAAATAGATTGAATAGAAAATAAGAAAAAATAACATAGATGCTAAATGTCACCAGAAAAGTTTATCACCAATATAAAATTCCCATTATACCCCAAATCATACATAAAATCCATGACTTGAACATGGGTTCCTTCGCTCCATGAATGAGTCCAGCCTCTAGGCCACACCACCACCAAGCCACACCGGACCACCAAGCACAACCGCCACCAACCGCTCGGCGAAATAAACGCAAGCCACCACTTCAAAACCCATTGTGTAACTACAAAGGAGCATTATTTGGGAGGAACACTTGTACTTGTGCAGTCGAGAATTGAAACATGTAAAGGGATAAGCAGTTGGGAATCGTTTTGTTGTTTCTCTGTCTTTTATGCTGGAATTCGATCTCCGCTGATAACCAATTCGCCATTAATGGAAAGGTCATAGAGCTTGACGATTCCAATTTCAACTCCACCATCTCATCTTTCGATTATGTACACGTGGATTTCTATGTCCCTTGATGTGGCCACTGCAAACGACTTTATTTACTTGTTTCAATTCACGACTACACAAGTACAAGTGGCGTCGAGGGGATTATCGTCGAAAATCCGGCATCGAGGGAGGTTGCCATCGCCGGTGACTGTGGGGTAAACTAGAGACGAGGAGGGAGATATGGACATTGATGATTGAAAAAAAAACTAATTTGAGAAACTGAAAGAAAATCAAAGACTGCTAGTATTTCAAATGCAGAAGAAAAGATGGTTGGAAGAAAACCTAATTTGAGAATGGACATTGATGATTAAATTTTACACCGATTTGCAAGAATACCCTAAATGGGTTTGCCATTTGAAAACATAGAAGTTTTTTTTTTGCATATATACACCATTTGGTGTATTTTTTCAAAATAATAAATCTTTTCTTTTAATTCCAGAAGTAAATTAAATCAATGAAATTGTAGAAAAGAAAAAGGAAACAAAAAACCCCAAAATAGAAAAATATCATTTATTAATATTTCCCTCCAAAACCCCAAATTTCCCCCCGTTTTTCATGTAGCTATCCCGCCCCTTTCTTCATTTCTCCCGCCTACTTCCCTCCTATATCCCGGCCATTCCGCCTTCCTTCATCCCGTCGGTCGGTCAATGAACAGTTGGAACTGAAAGATCCAAACCCCTTCATCCCCTCCCTCTCCCTCCCATTCTGCAAACGTCCTCTTGACTGTTGAACACGAATACCCTGTTAAACAGGAATGGCGATGGACGATACATGAAGAAGTATTGAGCTGTGTATCTCCATGGCGAACTGTGTAACTGTTAAACAGGAATGGAGATGGGCGATTAACTGTGTAACAGAAGTGTAGAACCTCAACAGATGAACCCGAAGAATTGTTGAACTCAGCAGATTGATTCACAAACGGTTTTCCAGGTTAGGGTTAGGGCTAAATTATGTAAAACCAAATATTCAGAAGGGACCAAATGTAAAACCAAAGCTACCCAAGCGACCAGATGAACTGGTAGTTTTCTGAAGTAGACAAATAATTCACAAGACTTTTGTTAACCAGATGAACTGGTAGTTTTCTGAAGTAGACAAATATTCAGAAGGTTTTTTTTCCTGCTATAATATAAAGTTCTTGTCGGCCTTAGTAAAACATATGTCATACTTAATAAGAATAATGTCTTAACTACATCGTTTAAATTGGATATATGTCATACCAAATATTCACAGAATAATGTCATAACTACAACTAAAAGTTTTTAGTCATTAAACCATATTACATGCTTGCTTATTGCCTAATTTGGGTAGGACGTGTGACATCTGGCTGACTAGTTCTACTCAGAAGCTGAATAGTTCATCTCACCAATCTAAATACAAGATGTCTTAATTGGATCTCCATTTCCCGATGCTCTGCTTCTTTGATAATTTTACTTTACATAGATATTAATTGCACTTCATCTCACCAATCTACTTTACATATATCTTAATTAGAAAAAGCTCCATGTTTGAGTATTTTTAGGTACATGGTGCCACTCGTACTGTTGGTGATTTCAAAACCGTGACATTTTAAATTGCTATTGTGACATACTATTTATACTATTTTCACAAAGTAATAGTATTTGACTGACAAATATGACTGTATTCAGACTATTTTACTTTGCAGAGATCTTAGTTCTTACAGAGATCTTAATGGCACTTCATCTCACACATCTCATTGGAGTGTGTGTTGTTTAACTATCCCAATTGTACATGCTTACAGCCATACTCTCTCTTTGTTCACTTCATCTCACCCTACTCTTTCTACTCTTCATCTCTTTGATCTCCTTAGAGCAGCTCGTGTGGTTGTGTTCTTTGCTTGTGGACTCACAAACTTCTGTTGGAATTTAATTGAGTGGCAAATAGGTATGGCTGATGAATACTCCAACATTGATGAGAAGGGAGAGGTTGGCTTCATCGATGTTCCCTCAGTCACAACTTCCACTCATACTGAGGAGAGTCTTGTCATGGTGTCTGTGTCATTTCCATTTGCTGGAGGAAAGCCTCAATCGGTTCCTGTCAACGAGGTTGCCGCGGCGTCATTCACAATGGAAAACACCACTGATGAAGATATTTTACTTTGGTGTGTGAAGATTAATGCTTCAAATCCTGAAGATTCATTTGGGTTGTCACTGATGAAACCTCCATCTGGCCAGCCAGATGACATACTTGAGGAAGATTTTGTCCGTTCTTTTTATATGGAGGAACGAAATTTGATGCCACATGGTAGCCTGACTATATGGTTGTCTTGTGTGCCCAAGGAGATTGGCGTTTTGACATCTATAGTGGTCATCGAAACTGATGTTGTGAGTATTGAACGACTTGTCTTCCTCTTGGCTGCAGATGAAGTATCCAAATCTTTGGCACCTCAAAGACCATATAACATACCATCACAGATTAGGAAAGCAATAGAGTTTGAGGAAATCCCTGAAGTAGTCTTACAAGGCTTAACAGAGGAAAATTATGCGTCGTATTTCAATGAGTTGTTAGGGATGGAGGAACTTCTGATTATGGTAAGTGTTATATTTTCTCTGTATGGGGGTTGGAGGACTGAGGGATAGCTAGATGGCATCGTTCTCTCGTAGTACCAAGTTGTTGAATGATTTTTTTTTATATTTGTTTACAGGAGTACGTGAAAGCTTATAATATAAAGTCTGTTACTTTGAGACAAAAGTATTATCGGCTTGTAGCACTTAAAGTGCCAGGACTAGGTGAAAGAAGGCCATCGGTTGTCCGTGTAGATGTGGTGAATGTTTATGGAGAAGGCCCTCTCCATCAGGTATGTGGATAATGTTAGGTAGCTTATTATTTTTGTCAAAGTGTTATATATTATTGTCGGAATGAATTATGAAATTGCATGACTTATCGTTGCCAATGTTGTGTTCTCATGTTGAACGATGAAGTATCCAAATCTTTGGCACCTCAGAGACCATATAACATACCACCACAGATTAGGAAAGCGATAGAGTTTGAGGAAATCCCTGAAGTAGTCTTACAAGGCTTAACAGAGGAAAATTATGTGTCGTATTTCAATGAGTTGTTAGGGATGGAGGAACTTCTGATTATGGTAAGTATTATATTTTCTCTGTATGGGGGTTGGAGGACTGAGGGATAGCTAGATGGCATCGTTCTCTCGTAGTACCAAGTTATTGAATGATTTTTTTTTTATTTGTTTACAGGAGTACGTGAAAGCTTATAATATGAAGTCTGTTACTTTGAGACAAAAGTATTATCGGCTTGTAGCACTTAAAGTGCCAGGACTAGGTGAAAGAAGGCCATCGGTTGTCCGTGGAGATGTGGTGAATGTTTATGGAGAAGGCCCTCTCCATCAGGTATGTGGATAATGTTAGGTAGCTTATTATTTTTGTCAAAGTGTTATATATTATTGTCGGAATGAATTATGAAATTGCACGACTTATCGTTGCCAATGTTGTGTTCTCATGTTGAACTTGCCAATGTTCTTTGAACAAGGCTTGATCCATCGTGTTGAGGCTGATGAATTATTATTGCAATTTGATGATGAATTTTACCAAAGGCACATAGATAGCAATGTGTATGAAATATGTTTTGTGTTCAACGGGGCAAATTTCAGTAAGCTCCATCAAGCCATTCTATCTGCAGAGGCATTACACGAAAACTTCCTCTTTCCCCATGAGTATCATGCAAAGCGGAGGATTATAGCAAACAATTTTGTGCTTATCTCACTTCTTCTTTATGAGGAGCAAAAAAATGTTGTTTGCTTAATTTTAGGCTGCTGAGGAGGAGCTCCTTATGTGATTTATGGACCCCCGGGAACAGGAAAGACAAAAACACTGGTGGAGGTGATCCTATAACTCTATACAACTAGACGTAATTCTCATATACTGGTATGTGCTTCTTCAAATTGCGCGGAAGATCACATATTAGAGAAAATCCTTTGTGAGGGGATGAAACTTAGGGAGGAAGATATTTATAGGTTGAATGCCATACGTCGTCCCTTACAAAAAATGAACGCTGCATTGTTGAGGTTCTGCACCTACAGTGTAGGTTTCTTCACTTGCCCTTCTCGAGATGCACTCCGCATGTACAAGATAATAATAACGACATACACGAGTGCATCTTACCTCTATCATGCTGAAGGGGTTAACCGTGGCCACTTCTCCCACATCATCTTAGATGATGCAAGCCAAGTTTCAGAGCCAGAGACAATGATCCCCATATCAACCCTCTTAGAAAAGAACACAGTTATTGTTCTTTGTGGTGATCATAAACAACTTGGGCCTGATATTCATTCAAAGCAAGCTGAGGCTTATGGTTTGGGAAGATCTTTTCTGGAGAGGTTGTTGGACTTTGAAGTTTACAGATCAGGGGATTGCAATTATGTCATAATGTTGTTGAACAATTATCGGAGCCATCCTGCAATTCTTTGTGTTCCTTCAAGACTATTTTATAGTGGAGCATTGATTCATATCGAGAAGACAGTAACACATCTTCCTTACCTTGGGCTGATATGCTTCCCAATGGGAACTTCCCTTTCATGTTATGTGGCATCCAAGGCTTTGATGAGAGGGAAAAGAGCAGCCCATCATGGTTTAATAGGATTGAAGCTAGCAAGGTGGTTGAGCTCGTACAGAAGCTGATAAGAAGGAATGTGTCTGAGCAAGACATCGGGATTATTACCCCTTTCCCACAACAAGTACTAAAGATAAGGAAGGCTCTCAAGTCTCTACATATGAGGGATATTGAGATTGGCGGGGTTGAGCAGTTTCTGGGTAACGAAAAGGAAGTGATCATCCTGTCAACCGTCAGATCGATCGCTAAGCACGATGAATATGACAGGACTTTCCGCATGGGATATATGAGCAACCCGAAGAGGTTCAATTTTGCCCTGACTCGTGCCCGATCATTGCTTATTATTGTTGGAAACCCTTATATTATTAAAAAGGTAAATCCCGATAAAAAAACTTACATTGTTGGTCATTGTTGTTGGTCATTGACAAGATTAAAAGGGTTGATTAACTAACCGTGTTGTTGGTCATTGTTGTTGCTTATTATTGTTGGAAACCCTTACACTATTATTGGAAACCCTTATATTGTTGGTCATTGGTGTTAGTCATTGACATGATTAAAAAGGTTGATTGACTAACTGTGTTGTTGGTCATTGACAGGATTGGCACTGGCAAGAAATGTTAAAGGATTGTGTTTTAAAAAGCGCATATGAAGGCTGTGCAATCCGCGTGAAGGAGGAGGTTGACATCATGCAGTTTTGATTCTAGTAATGTAATGATAGCATCCAGTTGACAACTATCCTTTTTTTTTTTAGAAATGTAATGGTAGCCCACGTTACAACATTCTAGGAATGTAATGATAGCATTCAGTTGGAAACTATTCTAGTAAGGTAATTGTCTGTGTGTGTAGTGTTGGCATTGTGCTTGAATTTGCAAAACTTACATGAAGATCGACATTAATATTTTGGCAATCTGACATGTAGAGTCAACCATGCTTACGAATACTATTCGAAAGAAAATTCATCCTCTGACATAAAAAAATAACAAAAGCATGAGGTACATACTTCATAGTCAATTCATCCTCAACCATGCCTACATGCTCGATTACAAATGCTAAAAGCACTAATCCCTAGAATCACACTAGCACCAAACGCAGAAATAGGAATTATTACATGGTTCCTGAAGTTTTCCTGGGAGTGTAGTGTCTTGTTTTCAGCTTCAAGTTCTGCCACCCTTACATTTAGTCGCCAAATTGCATGATCTAATTGCATCTCACTTGTATTGAATTCCATAATTCTTTGTCCAAGTTCATGTATCTCAGTACGTAGGCGTGTGATTATTTCACCCAACATGTTGGAACGTGGGCTATTCGTTAGCAACATGTCTAACTCTTCTTGCAACTTCTCCTCTATTTGAAAAGGTGTAGGAGATGTAGGTGGATGTTCATATTTTTGGGGGTCCCCGCTTTGATAACTTGAGGTGTCGTTGGATGACATTGTGCTCGAGTACTGCAGAAACAAAGAAAGATTTCCAGCCAAAAACACAGTGATACATGCTTGCTTATTGATCCAGTATGAAAACCACACAATAAACAAAGAGGGTTACCTTCAAGTTCGGCGCAGCAGTGAAGGATCTTTGCTACCCAATGCGAAACGAACAGAGAGGGTTTAGGGATTGTTGAGTCAAAATGAGAAGGAACATGATCGGGGGTCCCCGCTTAGGTTTATTTAGGTTTTTTTGTTCAATTTTTGGGCATGTCATTTTTTATTGAATATTGCTTCATAACTATTTACATGATATGACTTCTGAATAACAAGTACACACCATCTTTTAACCTCTGTTTTCCCTCTAAAAGTTAACAAGTTTCCCTCCAATTTCTACCCCTTTACCCACGTGTTAGGTTGTCATCCAAGCAGAACCCAACTTGTAAACCTGCACAAAGCCACCGTAACATCATAAGACCTTAAATCCACAAATCTTCAAAAAATATTGTGCAGCGTCTTCAATGTCTTTGGAATAGAAGAAATTTAATAATGGATGAGTTCTGACTTTCACGTTCATATTCTTCTTTACAAGACATTCTTTTGTGGTTCCCTAAACGAGAGAACAACCTTTCAGCTTCTTGTTGAGCATTACACCAACTTTAACTCTCGTTTATCCTTGATTCTAGAATATTTGTTTTTCCTACAAATGGAACTACCATCAATAGAATTATCAAAATCGTCAGCCTGAAAACCCTTTATTATGGCTTGAAAACCTTTTAATGTCGGTGTTAGGGTATTGGTCATAATGTCAACGTTTGGCATAAAGTATTGAACTTGTGTTTGCTTTTTGTTCGTATAACAGGTTCAAGAGCATACTACTTGACTCTGAAAACAGGTGGTGAATGGACATGTAAGGGAAACAAGTGGGTTTTTGATGGGATCACAACGACAATAGGACTTCTTTTGTATGCAGATATGAATTACTCAAATCTGAGGAAAAAGTTGGTTGAGAAGATTAAATGCATTGACGAGATAGATGAAATGGAGATAAAATATCTGTCACCGTGGAAACCACCGCCACAACCAATCGATGTCAAAGATGACGAGGACCTTGATGCGTTCAAATTTTTGAACTTGCAATCACAAGATAACATTTGGCCTATCGAGTTATATACGAGTATGAAAAAGAAGGGAAACAAAGAGCCAGAGGCCGAGGTTCTGATGGCTGGTCATCCAAGTAGAAGTGATGACGAGGACATCACAGTGTGTCTGACTCCACCACCGTTAACACAAACTCAAGAGGCAGAGGTCGAGGTTGTGGTAGGTTGTCATCCAAGCAGAAATGGTACCAAATCCGACAAGAGTAATATGGTAAGCGACAATTTTCCCACTGAAGTTGTACTGAATATAGTTGATTGTGACATGTATGAACTAAAACCAAAAATTTGTCGTGTAAACAATGGGGAAGTACAAATAGTTGACTTGGTGAGCCAATCTGAGGCAGACTCGGAAACTAATGGGAGAGAAACAAGGTCTTCCACATGAACGAAAAGAATACATGAATTTATTGACATTGAGAGTGATTATGGGGAAGACGTTGGGCGAGATTTTGATTGGGATGACTTTGAGGATGATATTGAGGAAGATGTTGAAGAAGGGACATTGTTGGATGATACTAATAAAGTCGACAACTTATTCATAGACATTGATGAGGAAGTTCTACAAGAGATTGAAGCCGAGTACTATCGTAGGAAACAGTTTAGTAAAAGGCAATTGGATGATTTGGAAGAGGCAATGAAGGATAATGGGGTGAGCGGCAATAATTTGGAAATAAAAGTTGGAGAGCATTTCAATTGCAAGAAGGATCTTAAGGATCGTTTATCCCTGATGGCATTATAGAGGCACTTCCAGATGCAAGTCTAGAAGTCTGATAAGAAGTTATATGTGGTAAGGTGCATTGATCCTAGTTGCACATTTTTTTGTCGTGGGACCGCTCTTGGCAGCACAGGATTGTTTGAAGTAAGGAAGTATTGTGGACAACATACATGTGGCATGAAGCTAAAGCATAACCACCACAGACATGCAAGTTTAAGCGTAATTGCTGACCATATTATGTCAAGGTAAGTAAACAATCATGTCAGTACGATCATATATATTTATGAGCATGTATATGAACTAACCTTAGCACGTTACATATACAATCTTGTTACAACTTTAACACAACCGGTACATGTCCTAGACCTCGTGCTGCCGAAATTCAAGACATCATGAAGAAGATGGGAGTGGCAGTTAGTTACGACAAGGCAAACAGAGCACGTTTAACCGCCATTGACAAGATAAGAGGCACAGCTGAAGAAAGCTACAATATGATTCATGGATACATATACATACTCGAAAGGATGAATCCAAGGACAGTCACACATGTTGAAGTAGATTCTAATCGTCGATTCAAGTATTGTTTCATCAGCTTGGGTGCTTGGCGCAATGGAATGCAGTTTTTAAGAAAGGTATATTTAAGTTTTGTCACGTTCCATGATGTTGTTGTCAAATTGATATAGTACATTGTAGCATATACCACTTTGTAAAGCTGAGTGAAAACTATTACAGGTCATAACTGTGGATGGTACCCATCTAGGATCAATGTACAGAGGCACACTTCTAGTTGCAGTGGCACAAGACGGAAACAGACAAATATATCCAGTGGCTTTTGTTGTTGTTGACAGCGAGAATGACAGTTCATGGTCATATTTCTTCCGACACCTACGCTCCATTGTTGTCGATGATCATAACCTCGTATTTGTGCCTGACCGTCATGGAAGCATACAAAGGTTTAAGAGAGCGCTATATATTCGCAAAGCATGGTTGTTGCACACTTCACCTATTTCAAAACGTGAAGATGTGGTTTAAAATGAATGACTTATGGATTCTGTACCAAAAGGCAAATCAAGCGTACACCAAACATGACTTCAATCGTGAATTTGCAAGACTTTGCAACCAGTCTCCGGAAGTCGGTACCTACCTCAGTGGTGTTGGATTTGAAGCGTGGACAAGGTCGCATATGCCCGTAAACAGATTCAACATTATGACGTCCAATAATGCGGAATCCGTTAATAGTCGCTTATTGGGCCTGCGTCGAATGCCATTGATTGGGTTGCTTGATGGTATACTGAATGTCATGAGTCAGTGGTTTTATGACAGGCGATTGAAGGGAGAGCGACATTCTGATCTTCTGACCACGACAGTTTGTCGTGAGCTAGAAGGTAATTATTTGAAATCGTTGACAATGGTTGTGAGTAGGCTAAATCAATATGAGTTTCAAGTGCATGTCAATGGAACTACATTCTTGGTAAATCTACATGCTTGAACCTGCTACTGCAACGTCTTCCAAGTTGACCAAATTCCTTGTGCGCATGCAATAGCGGTTGCGAAGGATTGTGGTGTGGATCCTGTCACTCTTGTTCATCCCCTCTTTACTGCTGAAATGTGGAAGGAAGTGTACAAGGAAACTATATATCTGGTTCCTGTATTTGAGCGTTGGGAAGTTCCTGACACGGTCTTGAGTAGAGCGTGTTTGGCCCCGGATGTTAGGAGGAAATCAGGAAGACCAAAGAAGAAAAGAATCCCGTCACGGGGAGAATACAGGGGCCCGAGGAGAAGGTGTGGAAGTTTTGGCACTATCGGCCATAAATCACGAAACTGTCCTAACCCCTCAGCCGACCCATGATGTGGTTAATTGTGCTACCTCTTCAATTATCTATTTTGTTAATATGTGTTTCCTTGTGTTACCTCTTGAATTATGTATTTTGTTAATATGTGTATTAAGAGATCCAAACTCTTGAAGGATCTCTTACCACTCATATTACTTTTCATATAAATGATATGTATTTTGTTAATATGTGGTTAGTTAATGTAACACTATCATGTCATGACTATATTTATGTCCTTACATTATCAATATTGACTTCTTTTGGTTAAGTTCATATGACAGAAGGTTCACTCCATTCTGTACCTACCCCTTGACCCCACTTGTTATTCTTCCATATTTATCATGACAGATTCAATACGCTTTCAAATAACCAACGGACCGACATGAGTGGCATCTGAATAACACACATGAAAAACATAAACCATCCTCGGCCATACATAACATGCTTCTTAAAATCACTACATTTACGTGACATTACATAGTCACTACATGACATTATGTGTTCACGACACTCACATGTATTATCACTAATACGATGTTCAACACAACTACTTTAAACCAACAAAAGCATCACCATAGAGTTACATTCTTCAACTTCAAAATAAATCTCTGAATATGGTAACGTTGTATATAACATTGTGGTGCCTCACTATTTCAAATACACATGCATCGTTCATCTCCAATTCATTGTCAATTACAATATGCCTCTAGCATGTTCCAAATCTGTAGTGATTCCCACTTTTTGTGACAGACACGGGCCACACAGCCATACCATAATTCAGGATGACTTTAGTGATTCTTGTAGCACTCAAGAATTTGATAGCATGTTTGCTCGGGACACCCTGCATAGTAGTAAGTGCATTGCAAGTTGATATTATGAAATAATCCTTATCACACATTTACATTATAATGTTAAGTAATCCTACCAGATGATAGTCACCCTGGACATTGGTTTGATTCATTAAAACAATGAAACTATTAATCTTGTCACATGGAAAAGCTTGGGCTCTTTGTAATGCTGATGGTGGCTCAGCTGCAACAGCTCCAACATCATCATCAACATCTCCATCATCTTCAAGAATAATTGGGTGGTCGCCATTGTTGTACTCTCTAGTACTCCAACTGCTGTAACTGGTGTCTTCTTCACAGTGGGATTCAGAGCTGATATCAATCACATTGTTCGGCATCCTGTTAACAGCACCACACAGAAGAGGACTTTGATGCAATATGGTAACGCAACTATCATACCCAGTTCCAAAGAGAGACTTTCATTGAACTCAGAATATCACTTTAGTAACTCCATCTGTTCGAATCCAAGGTAAACTTTTCGAAACAATTTAAAAATAACCATGCTAAATGTATAATAATAGCTGGACTTCCTTTTTCGTGAGTGAACTAGTGTTGATTGTGGTTAAACTCTCTCCAAATGGGGTCAATTTGATTTCGGCTGTTCAATCCCGACAAACCCTAGAAAACTTACCCAAATTGAGATAGATGAAATGAAGTCAAGGAACCGCTCAGAAATTGTATATATAATAGTCTGTTAAACCGGGTTCATAACAAGTTCTTAATATAATTGTTAAACCGGTCGAAATTGGCCCTAATATGGCATTGTGTGCTCCAAGGAACCGCTCAGAAATTGGGCCGAATATGGCATTTTTTTGGGTCTGTCATACTAACTGTTTTGGCTTGTCGTCTTTCATGTCTAAATGTACTATTTCATGCGACATTATCATAACATACTATATTATATAAAACAGAAATACATAACATGCTTTATTTGGCAATCTGACATTTACCTGACAATATATAGTCACTATATGACATTTTGAGGTTCCTACTTGACATTATATATTCATACAGTAACAGACTTCATAACCTACTAAATACTACACTAAATTATATAGTCCCTACACTACATTACTTAATAAAATACTAAATATTACATAAACACTGATACGGAGGAGACAGATGAATCTGGGCCGTCGCGCTGCGGAAGTTCTTGAACAACATCTCCGGTGACGACATATATGTTTATGAACGCCACGATTCTACCTTGGGCGGCAAGGACAGCCGCGTCTCCACGGTTCTGTAAGGCCCTCAAGGTACGAGGGCCGCTATCGGGGGGGCACAACTTAGAAGAAGTACAAAGCGTCCCGTTCATAATTGTTAAACTGAAACAGTTGGTTGATCAGCCACCAAATATCCTGTATCATTTCAGCCAATGGACTCTAGTTTTGGGTCATCCTGCCTTGGTAATAATGGGTCGAAATCCTGGCCATTGCTCCCCTTGGAGGGATGATTCTCCCTCCGGTATGGACATTTGCAAACACCCTGTGATCGTTAGGCTGATCAGCCATGGAAACGAAAGAAGCGTAGGGAATTTGGTGTTTAGGGTAAGGTGGAAGATGTTTGCCTGGATTGTGGATGAGGAAATATGACTTCGTATGAGGGGGTATATAAAGAGGTTTTTGGATTGGTGGCAGTTACGGATACATTTATGACGGTGCTCTAATATTTTCTTAATTTAATTACTTGTGTTAATATCTTGTCATGTCACTGATATCATGTCTAATCAGCGTAAATTGGAGTTGGTGGGCAGTTACTGCTAATTTCATGACAGTTTGGAGTTTTTTATTGTCTCTTCTCAAAAAAGGAGTTAGTAGAGCTGATACCCTGTTTGGAGTTTTTTATTGTATCCCACATCCCTCTTAGATTCATCTTGTCATGCTACTTCTTAATATGTATATTATAAAGTCAGTCAATGTCCCTATATTATTTGACACAACTGTCATTCGAATGTCGTTTAAGTGTCATGTAACTGCCATTTAACCTACACGCACATAACTGCCATTTAACTACCATTGTATGTAATCTAAACAAGTTGTCGTAACATTGTATGTAATCTAAACAAATGTCTTTGAAAACATCCAATTGTACGTAATCTAAGCAAATGCCATCCAAACCCCAAAAAGAACATCCAAATATCCAATTTAAACGATGGAGTTCCTTAGGCTCGACCTCCATACCCCGTCAAACACGCTGTGAGCCATGTCGCTCTTGAAGCCGTTAATAAATTTATCTGCCACAACGTCAAGATTTTTCCAACCAGCATTGAGCAACTCCATGTGTTTCAGAGTGTATATCCCACATTCATGACTACGAACACAAAATGCAATAAAGTTACTTAGATGAAGTATATAATAAAATTGGTAAGGGGATTGATATTTCGACTTACCCACGCTTGTTCTGCTTCAGTCCTTGAATTCTCTCAAATTTAATTCTTGAGTACCCCGATGTTCAAATTTCTTGGCAAGAGGCGGGTACTGTGTCATGAAGTGAGGAAGAAACCGACAAACTCCATGCAGCCAGGTCTCTACGCCCAAGTTAGTGTTCAAATCCACATTACAATCTTATACATTTGCCTGCCATTGCTCCAGATCGATCTCTACAACCACCCAATGCATGTTATCGATGTTGAGGGGGACATATATGAAGTCCAGATCATCCCAACTGGACCCATAAGATTTAGGCCGATCTCCCCTAAAGTATTCAAGTGCACGTTCAGATGCAGGTGGAACAGTGCAGGTATTTTCGACATAGTATCTATATGCCTCCGTATAATCAGCAGCCCAGAAAACGTCCAATATTGTGGCCTTGCGTTTAACTTCAGACTTCAAAAGCGCCTTACGGATATAACAACAAACTTCATCGATTTGCTTCAAAAAAATATAATTCATCCTGTCAGGCATTGCAATAAATCCCAACAGTAAACTAATTTGACATCATAAGTAAATAGCTTACACCATCTTCCAGCCAAGCTTTTGGTTCCAGTATTAGGCCAAACCAGTCCTTGTCCATCTCTTGACCACACAGTCCAACTCTTGGCTCAGAGCTGAAAAATAAAAAAAGGCGTAATTAAATCCATGAAAGATAGTTGAACATTATTAAATCCGTGAGATACTAATCTTTCATCATTCATCCATTTCAGCAAAGCAGTCATCTCCTTCACCTGTGAATTCTTGGTTATCTTCTTCACAGTTTTCCCATTTTTCTCATATGTGTAAGGTGTTAGTTTTTTGGAGGATGGCTTCACCATACGACTAAGAAGAATCCTCTTCGATTGGAGATGTTGCTTTCATTTATTTTTGGGCTTCACCTTGCTGGAGGAAGCAACCACAGCGACTAGCACTGAAAGAGGTTCCTCTCTTTCCTCAACCTCTGCTGGGGTTAGCTCCTGTTGGGTAGCCTCCGGTGCTCCTTCAATGTCTTTAGTAAAATCTTGCTCCTGGTCCTTTTCACCAACGCCAGCATTTTCATTTAGGTCTTTGACAATGGCCATAACAACATACGCACCCTCAACATCATTGTTACCCTCAATGGAATTATCAAAATCCTGCAATCATAATAACCATGTCTGTAATACCCCTCATTTTTAGTAAGGGTATTTGGGGTAATTTACTCAACCCTCGTTCTATGATCGTATCATTTTTAGAGAAGTTCGGATTTCTGTATCGAGATTGATCTCTGTAAAATCCCCTGAGTGATATAAAATACATTCGACGTATTTTTCGGGGTCTAGAATATTTGTTTGGGTACAAATATATTTAATCCGGGGTTTAAAACCCACGCCAAACCTTTTCCCGGGCAAACAGACGTGGAAAAGGCATTTCCGCGACCACGGCAGTACCCACCGTGACCGCGGAAAAATGGGTTTCAGAATGGCTGGGCACAGGAATTTTCCGCGACCGCGGATAAAGTTCCACGACCGCGGAAAACTCCAACACGCCAACATCGCGTCGTCTGACTCCTCGCCGTTCGCGCCACCGTCGATCTTCTGGCTGGCCGTTGATCCGGGCTGGGGGAGATCCTTCCTTGGCCTATAAAAGGGGGTCGGATTAAGGGTTGAAAGGCACACCGAAATCACTCTCTCCCTCTCAGAATCTCTCTCGTTTTCTTGTTCGTCGGAGGTCGAAGCTCTCGCCGGAAAACTTCAAGCTTTCGCCGGAGCTCTCGTTGGAGGCGGTGGTGCTCTCAAGGTGGTGCATTAGAGGTGCAAGGTGCCCAGGAGTCGAGCCTCATTCGAATCGAGCCCCGTCGCGTCGCCCCCGGTGAGATTTCTCCCTTTCGAGTCGTCGGAGTTCATGTCCGCGACCGCGGACATGAACTACCGCGACCGCAGCTGTGACATAGGCGACCGCATTCGCGGCCGCTGTCATCTGTGCTCGCGGACACTTGTCCTCGATGACCGCGACCATGGAAGTGCCCACCACGACCGCGTATTGCCTGGGCAATCGCGATCGTGGCTTTGGGCTTGTCGGTCTCGGTCGGGGCCTTCGTTCCTTCGATTTGGTTCGTTCCTTCTTCGATTTGTATCATTTTAAATGTCGAATCTAACCTAGGGTTTCGTTATGGGTCGTTCTGTAGGAATCTGTAATCCGAGTTCTGTTCCCGTTCCGGACCCAGAAACCCGTCTTCGTCAATCGTTCGTCTAATCTAAGGCAAGTGGCGGTTCGCTCCTACTTATCATTCCATGTTTCAATTAATTATCAATTGTTTAATTGTTAATTAAGTTGTGATGAACTATTGTTTCATTTGGGAACAGATTTTATAAATGATACGATTAAAACATGATATTATTATAGGTTGTATATATTGCTAGAAACAACGTTAATATATCTGTTATTACCATGATGGTATTGGTGTGGATTTTATGTGAACTTGAAATATAGTTAGAACGAGTATTCGTAGGAACACTATGTATCTTGCGAGGTCTAGTCGTTTCTTTATAACTTGGTGCTTAGGAGGATGTTGCCCTAACACCCTTCCCTGGTCATGACCGGCCCCTATCCGAATATAGGGGTGGTGCACTAAGCTAGTGCCAATTCTTTCGGGATACGCTCCTAAGATATCTCTCGTTTCGAGATGATATATGATAAAGCTTATAACGTGAATATACGTTTTGGAATTAAACAAGATAAGTGCGATTATGCACATAATTAATATACCATCGGGCGAGGAGTACAACGTGGAAACCGCTCGGACTTCGATTAGAGTAAGTCCTCCTTCCAAATCTGAATTCGCATTACGCGGTGAGGTTGGTCGTGGACCCAAATGGTCAAGTCTTTTTAAACGCTTGTGTGAAATTATTATTATGTTCCCAAACATTTGTCATACTTTCCCGTAAGACTCAATCTTTTGGAGTCTTCTCTTCATACGTTTTCCGATAAGACTCAATCTCTTGGAGTCTTCTCTTTATACGTTCCCGATAAGACTCGATCTTTAGGAGTCTTCTCTTGATCATTCAAACTTTAATCATTCCGTGAAAGTTCCGGGTTATATATCGTTCCTTCGGTTGTTATTCGAGGGACAGTGATAGTAAACGGTTACGATCACTAGGACCATTCTGTTTTCACCCTTGCATAGTCTTTCATTAGACTAACCAACCGAGTTTTATTCCTTGCATGGTTGGCTGGTGTCATCCGTCCTATACGGCACATCAGTGGTGGTTCCCGAAGACTCGAAGTAACCGTTGAAGAAGAGACTTGCAGTTGCAGATTTAAGTGCCGGTATTTCAAAGTTGTTAAGTATTACTTCAATATGTATTTTTATAACCTAGTCATGTACTAGGTTTATTCTTGAAGTCTTCCGCTGTATAATTTATGAGTTTTCCGATGTAATTTCACTATGTTGTAAAAACGCTACTCTCGTTTGATGAGAGATTTTTTTTAATATAAAAGGATTGAGTTTCATATTCAAATGTATTTCGCTGTTTAACCTTCCGTTATTTAATTGTGTTTATTTAAGATTAATTGTTCCGATTAAAGCCTTGGGTGACTTTGGACGGTAACGTCTGAGGTCACTGGCGTGTGGCACTACCGACAATAAGTCGGGGGGGGGGGGGGTTACAATGTCATACATGAGTAAAAATCTTGTCACCATGCCAGACTTTTCTTGTAAAACATAAAAACTCCAATCACACACTAGAAATTTTGTCACCTCGTACAAATAATAATCTCATAGTAGTGATGATAATATGATAATTTTCATATGAGCATATTCATACCTCTTTGCCTTCAGCCTCTACCTTCTCCACCTCAGCCTCCTAAACCTCAACCTCCACCTCAGCCTCCTGAACCTCAACCTCTTTGTCACCACCCTCACCATCACTCTCATTATCCTCATCAGAAACTTCCTCACCATCACTCTCATTATCACCAACTTCATTATCCTCATCAGAAACTTCCTCATCATCATGACTTGCAACCTCAGCTCTACCTTGTCCTCCTCTTTCGGTTTGTCACCACCCTGGCGAAGTTCTTCATTGTCATTACCCTCATCACCATCATCATCATCATCATCATCATTATCCTCACTCTCAACCTCATCACTCTTAAACTCCTCACCCTCAACCTCCTTATCCTCCACCTCCTCATCCTCTGTTTCCTGGTCATCCTTATAAACTTCCTCTTCTTCCTCATCAGACTCACCATAGGATTCAAAATCATCCTCATCCGAATAACTCTTTGATTTCCCCTTACTCTTGAGCTTAGGCACCTCCTCCTCCTTTGATACCCTCTTTTCCAGCCTTTCCATCCTGTCAAGCACTCCTTTTTCCATCTTCTTCATCATTTTGAACATATGACTTATCACCTCTGATGAATGCACATATGCATTACTCGGGATCGCTCCATCTTTTCCTTGCTTCCCCTTCCCCTTCTTTTTCAAACCCTTCATTGCTTCCTTCACAATCTTGTCAAAATGCGGGTCATCATTTTCAACAACATAGTTAGGGTTGAGCACCGGTCCAAACCCGGTCCGGACCGGACCGACCCGGACCGGAACCCGGAACACCAAAAATGGTGGATCGGATCGGGTCCGGACCGGTCTGGTCCGGTCCTATTTGGACCGGTTTAGGGTTTTATTAAATTTAAATGGGTTTTATTAAATTTAAATATAATTTACTTAAATTTAAACATGAAAAAAACCCTCAAATCTAAATATAATTTACTCTTAAATATAATTTATCCTAAACCTCAAATGTAAAAAAAACCTAAAATTTTAAGATTTTTTAAAAACACAGGGTCGGACAAGATCGGACCCGGAATTTCGGAATTCCCTGGACCGGAGACCGGACCAGTTAGGACCGGTCCTGTCAAAATTCCTGGGCCAGACCGGAATATGCTCAACCCTAAACATAGTAGCAGTCGGACATCTTATCCACCTCATCCTCATCGGGAATAAGAATGGGCTTAACCACATGTGTAGGATCAGCCAAAGACAACTCCAACACTCCATGTTCAAGGGCTTCATCTGAAAACCAACGAAGACCTCGAGGCATTACAGATTCACTCAACTTTGATGCAAATTGGAGACCAAATGTTGGCACAGCTTTCCATACCCATATCTACAATAACAAGCGGTTTGAGAATTAGCAAATTAAGATACAATAAATCATTTTATCCTGTCACCCTATAATTTAGATCAGGTCACCCTAAAACTATCTAGAATGCAAATAAAAGTATGTTGGAAAACTAGTATGTTTTGTCAATCAAACAACAAACAACTTCCTCCATATTCACCATGATCCTGTCACCCTCTACTCAAATATCCTGTCATAGTATAGCATAAAGTAATTAATATTTGAAGCAATAAAACTACCTGAAACACAACTGGCATGCCTTGAATGGAATATGGAATTCTTGGTGCGTTGGAGAGTAGCTTTGCCTTTTCTACTGTTTGCATCCTTTTGGCCAATGCTGTGGTCAATGACTTGTGAAGCTCTTCATAAGCAACCCTTCCCCATGGATAATCCCAAAAGTTATCCATATTCTCCAGCAGCCTAACATGTAGCGGCCTCACTAGCTTCTTCTTATCCCCTCCCAGCAACAGACCCTCAACTATCAACAACAGTGCCAACTTGAGTTTGTAGTTGTCCAACTCACGATGTTCTTTAAATCTGTTGTAAACATCTTGTATTGTCGTCTTAGGACCACCAGGACTACCAAAAAATCGATCCATTACTAGCCCGTCAGCTTTAGTATCCACAAATGAAAGTTCACCACAATTCAGTCTAGTTATGAGAGAGAACTCCTTAATCGAAAACCTCAACTCTTTCACTGCCACCTCATACCAAGACTCCCACTTCTTTTTTGTTTCAAGTTGCTTAAATAGAACTGCATGCAATGTCTGTGAAGAAAATGATACATGCTGCAACATTTTCAAAACTTTTCCAAACGGGCCATCCAAAACCCGTTGCCAATCCGCATGTGTCAACTTGTTTTCAATCTCACGAACAAAGTGCACCCTACAGTTGATGTTAATTCTTCCGTAGAAAGGTTCACCTCTGAAATAACTGTACCTAATCTGCAAGTCAAATGAAAATAACCATAAACAAACGAAATCGAACCATTTGAGAAGCCGCAGACGACAGATGAAAAAACAAAAAACCCTAAAAAAACACTCCCGATACAAAGTAAACCATTTTAGACGGGTGACAGGACAATTGAAAAAATACCCTAAGCCATAAACAAAAAATGTAGACAACTTACATCCCCTTTAAAGATTAAGGGTTTTTTCCCCTTTACTGGTTTCGCTTTTGGCCTCGACCTGCCCTTCCCGACTTTTTTTCCTACGGTACTGTCAGAAGTTTTTTCCCCTTTCACCTGCACTTCGTCTCTCTGCTTCTTCTTCTTTCGAACTTGTATGTCGTCTTCTTTTCTCTTCATTTTCTCTCCACTCTTCTTTGGGCTCGATTCTTTACGGTCTCTAAGCACTCCCATTTTCTAGGGTTCTTTTGTAACGCGCTTCAGAGGTTAAGGAAAAGTTCGGGGAGGGGCGAGTAAGTAAAAATGGAGTTGCAGAGTCTCGTTAATGGAGAAAGATGGAGGGAGTAAGTAAGAAAATGTGGAGATGGACTTGGTAAGAAAAAATGGACTTCAAGAGTAAGCAAAAATCGAGTCTAGCGTTAATAGAGAAAGATGGAGGAGTTGAAGAGTCGCCTTCTGGGCAAGAAGAAAATGTCTGATAACAATGATGGATGTTTGCAGAGTCGCCTTCTGGGGAAGAAGAAATTATCTTCTTTTAGAGGGAATTTTGGAAGGTAAACACGGAGGGCCTTTTGCGAGCATTCGAACTTTGAAGAAAGGTAAACAGGGTTATGTCTTACCCTTTTTAATCCAAATTAAATATTATTAAAAAGGTCAACAGAATGGTAAACACAAACAAATAATATTAAAAAATAATTTTGTACCCTAAAACAACAAAAACAAAAGGATATTTCCGACAATAGGTCTATACAATGTGACAAAAAACATATGTACGCAAATTATAAAGAAACTTCACTGACAGGAATTATGAACAACACTAACAGGAAGTATGCATCTACAATGAAGTAGCAAACAAGAAATGCACCAACCAGTTTTGCTAGATTTCCAAAATAATTTCAACACAAGTTATTGTCAACAAGACAAGTCAGTTCTAGCAAAAACCACCCAACAAGGAATCATACAACACTATCACTATCCCAACTACAGTGAAGCTTACATGAAAGTGAATAAGATATCCTCCACTAGTCAAACCAGTTCATATCGAAAATACTAACGGCTATCCTTTTTCTGTACTCATCCACAAATTTGTCATCCACGTTCACGATGTTTTGACGTCCGGAACTTAGCATTTCTATGTACTTGATCGTGAAGACGCCACAATCTCCCCTGCATACAAGTAAAAAATGTAGTTGGTTTGCTGATATTATAACCAATTTCACACCAAAAAATAAACAATTTATGTAAACAACTTACCCTCTCTTGTTTCTCTCTAATGTAGGAACATGAGTCACATTTAGGGGATTTTTCCCCCTATCTTCATAAATTGTTGCCAAGGGCTCATATTGTGCTATCATGATAGGAAGAATATATGTCAACCCTACAAGGAACCTATGGACTTTCGACAATTTGAACAAATTGACGTCGGGATCGTATACAGTGACACACCATTTACTTAGTTGTATCTCCAGAGCTATCCAATGTTTCTCCTTGAAATTGAAGGGGAGGTATATACGATCCACGTCCTTCCAATCTTTCCCATAAAGTGCATGCAGTTCCCCACGTAGGTATCTCATCTTAGATCGATCACCAACATAACTTTGCTTATCTGAAAACCATCTATTCATTTCATTGTCCAACTTATGCTGAAACAAGGTGTCCAATATTGCCACTGGTTTGTCACGCACACGACAGCCAAGATAATACATACATTCGTCCAAGTGCTACAAACCCAAAATATATGTCATACCAGAAATTTAAGATTTGCTGCATGCCACGATAATTTATATAAATAATGAAAGAGGCTTACCTGAGAACTCAACCACCCCATTGGTTGTAACAATTTCTCAAAAAAAACTTCTTTTGTAGATGTTCTCCAGTTGGAGAAACAATTTCCTCACTGCATCATAAGATGGTTTAATTAACATCTCAAACACGCGTTCATATCATCAAGACATGAGGGACAACTTCCTAACCTTTCCTTCGAGTCTAACCAATGGCACAATCTATTCGTGTCTGAAATTCCTTTGGACGTTGAAACCTTGCATCGTTTGGGATTATCGGCTTCTCTGGACAGTCATCTCTTCCTGACAGGATGGTCCCTCAGTTCACCAGTTGTATTAATTTATTTTTTTGAGCTGGTTTTTCTTATTGAGACTCCAATTGATTCTTTGGTAGAGTCTCCTTCCACCTCAGCTTCTTTTGTTGCTACCGCTAGCGTTTGCAAATAAGTTTTTTCATAAATAAGATGTTGGTGATCTGAGGGACCATCCTGTCAGGAAGATTTATTGATGGATACCTCAACTCCTTTTGTCCTTCCTTTTTTATTTTCCCACTCATTCTGAACTGCGCCATCTTCATCACCCATCTTCTTTTATGAGCGAGTCTTCCTTGTAAATAATTTTCCTTCCTTCTTATATTTTTCTTCTTTTGTCATCGTTTCTCCATATTTCCCCTCATCCTGTACTGCACCCTCAACATCATCTCTCTAAACTGCACCATCTTTATCATCCTTCTTCTTTTTTGAACGAGTCTTCCTTGCAACTTGCTTTCCTTCTTTCTTATCGTCTTCTTCTTTTGTCATCGTTTCTCCATTTTTCCCCTCATCTTCTACTACACCCTCAACATCATCTCTCTGAACTGCACCATCTTCATCATCATTTTGCTCTCGATAAACAACCATATATCCTAAATTGCCATTGTCGACTTTAATGGCACCTTCATCATCGTCATCCTGTAGGGGATTTGAATCAGACCCCCGCATTCTATCCATTTCGACATCCTCATCACGACCATGTACAACATTCTGCTTCAATAAATTACAAATTAGATTTAACTCACAAGAATAATAAGTAAGTGCATCATTCTATAATGTTTGTCAAAAACAGAGCTTTATGCATCCATCTAACTTATAAATATTGATTTTCTATTAACTAACTATGACATTCATGTTATAATGTTTGTCAAAAAAAAGGCTTTAACTTACAATAAATATAAGTAACTGTCAATTATAGTATTATAATTATTACGCCTTTAGATACTGTTTACCAAGGTCATACTTGTTATTGTTGCTAAACAGTGCGTGTGAGGTATCGCGTAAAGCCGTTTGGTTTAGCCCGCTGGATAGGGTGGTCCCGGTCGACGGTCCCATGCCATTTGGTAACAATAGCACGTACGATTAAGATAAATAGTTCCTAAAAACATATTTAATTATGGCACTACAATTCAGACGTATGCTTATTAGAGGTTCTAGTTCATCTAGCACCCCAGTTGTCCATAGTAATGAAAGTCTGTACGAAGAAAATAATACTGATTGGAACATACCACAACAGTCCATACAATCCATTTACAGAATAGGATGGTCAGACTTCAAAACAGCCTTTAGTATTAAGAGTCATGAAGAGACACTTAGCCTTGACAAAGAACAACTGACTCTTCAATTATTATCTTCCATAGCTATTGAAAAATACCTAGAAAAGAACTATAGATATATTCACATAGGGCTAATTCAAGTTGCTCTTAAACCTTTAGCCAGACTAGGAATAGATACCCCAGTCTTTATAGCCCTAAGAGATGATAGACTCCTTAATTACAAAGACTCTTTAATTGTCGTTATCCAGACCAACATCTGTAATGGCCCCATCTTCTTCAACTGTTCTCCTAATTTCACAGTTGATATAACAGACCCAAGAATCAGTAGTACTCTTACTCTTGATATTAAACTCCTTAAAAAGGGGTTCAAAAATCTTTGAAAAAATTTTGTTATAATCTATAGACTCCATTATAGAATTCTAAGTTCCTGCATAGATCCTAAGTGTATAGTACCTCCTGTCCCTAGAGGAGAAACTATCCTACTACAACTTGAAGCTGAGAGATCTACAACCTTTACTCCCAAGCTAATAAAATGGGAAGATATTACTATACCAGAGACTCTTGAAATTAGACATGATTGTCCTCCGGATAATCTTGAAAGAACAGAAATTTCCCACATAGAAGAAAGCAATGATGGTAGGGTCCTTATAAGATTTAATTCCAGCAGATCTCATAGACCTATACCTAGAAATCTCCATCCTTTCCCAACAAGAAACTCTTTTTTAGAATCCCTCTACACAGCCAGAGACCATTCTGTTAGAGATCATCCTGTTAGGGTTGAATTCAGCAGTCCTATTCCTAACCCTGTTAATGAACAAAATAGAGATGAATCTTTTCTCTCTTCGCCTACTCAGAGTGATATGGGAAGATACTCCTCTATAAATGTCATCACAAAAGTAGACTTCACAATAGACAAAGATTATTTAAGAACAGACTTTGATTCCATAGAGAACAGAATCAAGAAAATTTGGTTCATGAAAATAGACAAGATGGTTAGAGATAAAATAAGAGAATTATGGTATTCTGATATGGAAAAATATAGGATCAACATCCTATTCTTCATATGGTTTCCTAATTATCTTAAGATTCAGGGAATAGAAAACCCTTTAGAACAAAAGTCTATAGATGTCCAAACCAGACTAACTAAAATTTGGAACCTTTTACCTTCAGGATCTACACAAAGTATTCATCCTCCTTTATAAGGAATAAAAATTATTACAAAAGATGGGGAGGTCCCTGCTGAACCTTTAAAATTCCTCATGTTAGTACTTCTGATAACAGTCCCGCTACCTTAGAAGATGTTAAGAAAATACATCAACAGAATAACTATTCCAACCAAATCCATCACACAATAGCTGAACAAGTAGAATTAATACATGATAAAATCAGCACTGAAACTATCAAATTTCCTAAAGACATTTCTAGACCTCATTTCCAAATTCAGGGAATTAAAAAAGAGACAGCCAATAACACTTCTTTAAACCCTTCTCTTAGCCTCATGGAATTAATTGATCAAAAATTAAAAAATGTTATGATTAATTGTGTCGAAGAATGTAACAATAGTCCCAACACTGATTCCAGCAGTTCTTCAGACAATTCTGAAAGAGAAAATAGTTCTTCTGATAAAAAGGCTATAGAAACCTTACAAACCTGCTTTGAAGAAAATCCCCTTACAGTTAATAGGTTAAGAAGTAACCACGGTAGGCCATAGGCATACAGAAAAATATTTAGAAATACAGACACTAGAAACTTCTATCCTAGACCTACTCCTCCTGACCTATAATATGAAGAAAGATCTAAGTTCAGATCCATAGATTATAATGGACAATCTATCTATGAATGGAATATAGATGGAAAGTCTGAACATGAAATACTCAACACCTTACAAGAAATGGGTATGGCTAATATTGCCTATACAGTTGGAAGAAAAGACCCTAAAACTTGTTTTTCACTTTTAACCACTAGGTTCACAGGCCAGCTTAGAAACTGGTGGGATAATGCTTTATCCTCCTTTCAAAGAGAAGAGATCCTTGATTTTACCAATGATGATGGAGAACCAGAACCTGTCCACCAACTTATATACACCATTAGTATGCACTTCATAGGCAACCCTAGAGAGGAAATCCAAGCCAACAGAGAGATCCTTTCTAATCTTAGATGTAGAACCCTTAGTGACTATAGGTGGTACAAAGATGTTTTCTTGTCTTACGTCTACAAAAGAAATGATTGCAATAAGGGCTATTGGAAGGAACGTTTTGTTACAGGTCTCCCAAACTTATTTGTTGATAGAATAATTCAAAAAATAAAAGACGAAAATTCAAACAGAAGAAATTCCGTGGAAAGACATGACATATGGTCAACTAACAGCTTTTGTCAAAAAAGAAGGGTTAGCCCTTTGCTCTGAATTGAAAATACAAGCCAAATATGGAAGAGAAAAGGGATCTAGAAGAAAAAAACTAGGTAACTTTTGTGAGACTTTTGGCCTTGCCAAAATAGAACCCCCTTCTAATAGAGATAAAAAGGTTTATAGAAATACAGACAAAAGATTTGGTCCAGAAAACAATTATGATAGATCTAATTATCCACCTAAAAGAAAATTCCAACCAAGAAAGACTGATAAAAATATTATATGTTATAAATGTGGAAAACCATGCCATAAGGCAAACAACTGCAGCCTCAAACAAAAGATCAATGAAATCTGTCAGGACGACAGTACCCTAAAAGATAGACTCGCTAAAATCCTCTTGGAGGATTTAGAGAATGAATTCTATGCCCCTGATACTTTAGAATCTGAAAACTCAGGAACGACCCAATTCTGCAATGTTATCACCAAAAGTGATGAAAAAGAGGCCCTTTTAGAACTTATTGATACCCTTGAAGATCCTCAAATAAAACGAGAATACTTCATGAAGCTAAAAAAACTAATATTTAAAGAACAACAACTCTTACTTGAAGAGCCTTTTAGTATTTCCAAAATTATTAATAAGAATTCTCCTACTAAGATATTTTCATCCATTACCTTAAAAGATCTACAGACTGAAGTTAATAGACTCAAAAGAGACATTGAAACCCTCAATAATCAATCATTGAAAAATGAAACCAAAGACCTTGAACTTGAAGCTAGAATAGCCCATCTAGAACTTTCAAAAAGTCCTAACTCCATCTCCCGTTCTCAACAAAAGGAAGAAGAATCTCCCCTTATTGAAGATTCTTTCATTTCGGCTATTAACAAGATCAACTTTCAGAAATGGTATGTTCATATTACCATAAAAATAGAAGACTTCATTCTTTCTACAATTGCTCTCATTGACAGTGGAGCAGATCTAAACTGTATTTGCGAAGGTTTAATCCCTTCAAAGTATTACCATAAGAGTCATGAAAAGATCCTTGATGCTAGTGGTAGTAGAATGAACCTTAGTTACAAGATTCATAAAGCCTCTATTTGCAATGAGAAACATTGTTTTAACAACTCCTTCATACTGATAAAAGGCTTAAACCAACAAATAATCCTAGGAATACCCTTTCTGACACAAATATGTCCGTTTATAGTTGATAGATACGGCTTACATACTGATGTAATGGGAAAAAGACTTAGTTTTGAGTTTATTTCCTCGATAGAACAAAATGACATATCTACCCTACAATCCGCATCCATTAGCAGAACCATAAACCTTATGACAAAAGAACTCGATAAAATAACCTCCAGTAGTTTCTACAGGGAAGAAGATAAAAGATCAATCCCTTTAGAGCTTATTAAAGGTAAAAGATCTTGCGGGTTTTTTACGATGTAGTTTTAACATGTTTTCAATTCTACAGGATAAAAACATGAGTTCCCCAAAAGATAAGGGAAAGGAAAAGGTTGAACCTTTACCCTCCTCCCAAGCCACAGACAGACTCTACAAAATTCTATTAAAAAAGTCCATTTAGAATCCTCTCGAGGATTACAGACCTTCTCTACAAAACAGACACAGTCTAAAGGGGAAACGTCTAAACTCCATTTTGGAAAAGTTGACCTGACAGTATTCCCTCTTAGGGATAACAGAAGGTTTAAACCACTACAGGGGCTTATGCTCACCACAGAACAGCAGTGCATGCTGGATAACCTTTGGAGGCTTCCTACCATGCCCCATGCCGCAAGCAAAAAAGTACAGTGCTTAAATGCGCTTAGCATCTACTTCCATGAAAATGGAAATAAGATAAAACAGAAAGAAAAAGAGATTGGAAGAACAAGTCACTCTTGCCACAAGACGACGTTGGAAGAATCTCCAAGCTCATCTCCTTGATACACCAGCACAAGAAGCGTTAACACCACTTCTCAATGCTTGGCCCCAAGGGAAAGAAGTTCTCCTACAAAAGGCAGAAGACAACCATCTGGCAGACCTTGTACAGGCCCAAAAAGAGATCAAGATGATACACTTTAAAGAACCAGGATGGAATTTCCAGGGAGTTACTGTTCGACAACTTCTAACTCTCAGACCATTAGGAGGCGGCCCAACAATCATGGAACCAGGACTACTCAAAATCCTGCTCTTCCTTAACAGATGCACCATGCCACGGGACCTTATCCTAAAATTCTTTCATTTAGGAATGATCCATAGCATCGGTTTTTATCTCGACAAAGAAGGAAAGGTTGAAGAAGCCCTACAAGCATTTGGTGAAAAGTTCCTTCTTATTGGAGGAAACATGGCGGAGTTTGGACCAACAGTTGCTTACATCCAAGCAACTCTCCCAAGGGTGACTAAATTCGCAGTTATCCTATCAAAGAAGGTAATCTACCTTTCTCATGGCATTTTCAAGGAAGAAGACTGGAGAAATTGGATAGGATTGCAACCCTCCAACTTCACAGTACTTGAAAAACATGGGCTCTATAGACGCCACCAAGACCTTAACCTCTTCTACAAGAATGCGTACTTTGACGGAGGATGGAGGAACAAAAGACTAGTAGCAGAAGGACACTACACGCAAATTTGGGTCTCGGAAAGATGGAGAATTTGGCTACCATTCAGTGGTGATAGCCAATTCATTCAAACAGACAAATTCATCTCATTGGATGATGAACTCAAATATGGAGATGAAGATATGGAAGACTGGGATGACAGCGACGACATTAGCATCCCATATACTCACAGGGACACTTAGAATACCACCCTCCAAAGACCCTATGCCTTGTAATCAAAACAGTCCTATCTATTTTAAGTTTTCAAAAGAAAAAAAGAAAAGAAAAAGAAAAAAGAAAAGAAAAAGAAAAAGAAAAAGAAAAAGAAAAAAGAAAAAAGAAAAAAGAAAAAGAAAAAGAAAAGAATTTATGCTTTCATTTTATGTTTTTATTTCGGGGGGTAATCTAGCCTGTTTTTATATTATCTCCTTTGTACATCTTGTTACTTTGATAAAAGACCTATGAGAAGAAACCAAGAAGAAAGAACAGTCCAACATCAAGAAGAACAGCCCAATATGAAGAAGCCCAAGAAATCCTATAATAGGCCTATCATAAAGCAGAAGACAAGAGCCCATCACAAGAAGAGAACAAGAAGAAGAGCCCACAAAAGACCAAGAAGGAAAAAAGACTCCACTCACAACAGGAGCTCCACCAGCAAATCTCCACTCACAAGAAAAGAAGACAAAAAGACCCACTCAAGTTTAAAACAGTGACATTTTAACTTTTTAAAATGACATTACTATTCTAAATTCCGACAAGAAAAAATGCTTGAGCTTCCACGAAATAAAAATCTAAGTTCCTAAACAAAACTTAATAACGATTGTTGACAGTTATCTTACCTCCCCTTCCTCTTGTTCAATGTCGTCTTCTTCATCATTTGTTGAACCTGAGTTGGTGAATACCCTCTTCTTGATCATTTGTTCCATTATGCCCAAGGTTTTATTCATAGCAATAAATCCTGCGTCCACTTGGTTTTCCAAATTAATCATACGCTCATGAAGCTCTTTCATAGCGCACATCACTTGTCTTGCATCCAGGCCTGAAGACTTTGTAGAAGGGGCAAAGTCGGAATCACTCTTTTCTTTTCTTCTACCATTGATAGACTTCTTATTACTTACCTCGAATTTCTCAACTGCCTTGTCAAAGTAAGTGTTTTTCACTTCCCCATCAAATTTGCATTCTTTTAAGACCTCCACCTCAGCTTCTTCCTCTATTAATACCACATTTGGAATAAAACGGGATGTGGCTTTTCCCAAGAAAGACTCCACAGCCGTCGCATCAGGTTGTGAATCTGATGACCATCGTAGACCGCGTGGGTAGGCCTCCTTATCCACCAAATGTGCAAACGTTGAAGCAATTGGTTTAACAACTTCAAATAGCCAAACCTGAACCGCAGTTTTTCTTGTCAGTATGATACTTAAACCATCAATATATTGTAACTACAATACCAACTTCAAAACAATATACATTACATCCTGTCATGTTACCTGAAAGGCCATTAGCAACCCCTTGAGTTTGTAACCCAACCTTGCACTTAAGTCTCTGCTTGTTTCAACCGTTTCCAATCTATTATTCACCGTTGAACTCAATCCCTGGTGAGTTTCAATGTAGCTAACCCTGCCCCATGGGAATTTCGTGAATCGATCGGTATCAGTCAATAATTTGACATGACTCATGCTTATGCAAACCTTTTTCTCAACCCCAAGAATGACGCCCTCTAATATAATCAATAATGCCATCTTATATTTCAAAGGGCTATCAGGCTGTGTACGCATATATAATGACTCTAGCTCACCCAACATCAAATTGTGTACATCAAATAACTCTTTCACGGCGTTTTTATCCGGGTTCAGCTCATTATCATTCATATGGCGATAGCATAACCCCGTCACAAGTGTAAATTCCTTCATTGAAAAATGCAGCAGCTGTCCTTGCAGGTCATACCACGTCTCCCACAACTTCCTCGTTTCTACTTGATGGAATAAAACGTAATGTACAAGCTGGCATGAAAAGGTTTGTCGACGAACCATCTTCATAGTAGGTCTAAATGGACCATCTATTATCCTCTGCCAGTCCACAGGGGAGAGGCATTTCTCAATAATTTTCAGCAATTCACGCCGACAGTTTTGGTTGACTCTGCCGATGAATTTTTTCCCTTCAAATCTCAATAAATGACCCTAAAAAATACAAATTATACAAGGTCAATAAATACAAAACGAACATATACTTATAAACTACATGACAGGATCTGAACTATGGAAAACTACACACAATGAGCTAACCAAAATTTACCTTTTTACCCATTTCAATTTCCTCTGTTTCAATATGGAAAACTACACCACTTCAGTTGCACTGGTGGAGATAGACAAACAACAAAAAATATCATCATTTAAGTTTTTTGTAAGCACCTAACTGAACATACTCAGATGTAGAGATCACACGAGAAGACAAGGAAGTTGCGAGAGTAAGAGAGCTATAATTTCAGGCAAATAAAATATTTAACTTTCAAAACACAACAATGTTTCACAAAACTGACATTCTAATTGATCATTTCAACAATGAAACTATACGATGTGACAAATATTTCATCAACACTGACATGAAATGTTCAAACAATGGTAATTCCTGCAATTGTGACACGGATTTCACAGGTTGATTTGATATAATTAGATGCATTCAACTTCACTTCATTTCAGCTCAAACGAATAACAGTGAATCAACCCTAAAAATCAAATGAACAGCAACGGAGCAACCCTAAAACGGCGTTGAATGGCTGGAACCCTAAAAAATTTGACATACCTACAAGGCTTGAAGGAGATACAAGGCTCGAAGGAGATAGACAGAAGAGGAAGATGATTCGGAATCGCGACCGAATCGGGACGTCGGTCGAAGAACTAGACCTTGTCCCGCGTCTTTGGTGGAAGACCTGCAATTTTGGGCCTTAATGAGAGGAGCTCAAGCGCCGATGAAGGGCTCCGTCTGTGGAAAACCTGCAATTTCGCGCCGAAGAAGGGTTTAAGCTACCTCGAACGGTGAAGAAGGGTTTCAAGCAAAAAACAAAGCTGGAGATTATGGAGTTTGAATCGATATCATACCTAGAAGAGAAACCTTCTCGCCGAAAATGGTGAAATTTGTCGGACAAAACAAAGCTGGATTCCGCCGGAGAAGATGGAGACACCTCGAGCTGGGAGAGAGACATCGGTCGGCGACGTTGTTTAGTTTCTGTAGCAACTTTCACATTTTATTTTGAAATTGAAACTGAATTATGTTTTAATTTTTTTTCTTCATGAAATCAGTGTCATGTCATATTTTATTTTCCAAAACAAAAAAAAAATTCAATTTTTAATTTACCTTTTTATTTGGGGGGTATTTTTGCAAACACAGAAGAAAATTTTTGTGGATGGGGTAGTCTTGTAAAAAACAAAAGGGGTAGGTTAGAATTGCAAATAGAGTAGTAAGATGGGGTGTTGGGTGCTATTTCTCTAAATTTTATTGTTTTTAGGGTATTTTAGGAAATATAAAATGGTGATAAAAATTTGTGATGACATATAGCATGATTCAAAAATAATAGCTATCATAAAATACTTATCATTTGGTTGTGATTTTTTATCATCCCTATAATGGGATCCCTTGAAAAAAAATTGATTTTTTTTCTTTCCCTTGTTTTTTCTTTTGATTTTGCCTTTTTCTCTCTCTCATTTATTGGAAATCTAATTTCTCATGGAAAGAACGTCTTTATTTCGAATGTAAAAAATGTGAGTCACTCAAAGATCTATCATTGTGGTTATCCTATCAAAGTGTGATTTCGAATGTAAAAAATGTGAGTTATCAAAATGTCAAACTAGTTCACTCAATATTATCAATTGATAAGATTAATTGATGTTCTTTGAGTAAAATCAATTTTCACCCTTGTTTATCTATTACGGTTCCGTTTGTTTCAAGTATGGGTGGCAAAATTATTCGCTGTATTTGTGGAGCTGATATAGGGTGATGCTTGAGTGTCCGATCGTGGTCGTGTCTGTGGCTCAATGAAGATCCCTCTTATACGAGGGCAACGTACAAGATGTGAGTCACTCAAAGATCTATCAAAGTGTGATTTGGATTCTCGAATTCTTTCCTTATTAAAAAAAATAAAATTGTGGTTGTCCTAGAAAAGCTCTACCAAATCCAAAGCTCAATAGCATTAGATTTTACATGCCTAAAAGAAATGGTTGGTTAAAAAAGTCAAAATACTATAGTAGACTTTTTGTTTATAAAAGTCACCAATTGGAATGCTTTATTTACATATTCTAATCATCTTAACACATCCTCTTAAATGATTAATTTATTATGAGAGAAAATTATATAAGTCTATAAATCTTGACCAAAAAGAAGATATTAATATAAGCAAGGACAAGAGCCTTATATTGACTAATTTATTGTGTAATTTTATTTATCGTTTTTTGAAAGAAAACTTATCAATTGTTTCAATTTTTTGACAAATCTGAGCTGTTAGAATATATTTTAATTATCCATATTTTATCCACTTTTTGTTATAAAAAAACAGGTTAGGGATTACAAAAATATAGGGCAATAATTTATCTTAGATAGAGTAATAATTCCACCAAAAATTACAACAGAAAGTTAGTTAAGTTTTTACAATACTTTCTAATATCAATCACAGATACACAGTTATAGCAAACTTGTAGATGCCTAATTACGGAACTGACGTTTGGTAGTGGTGAATTGATAACTGAAAAGCAGTACAAAGGTAAATGATAAACAATTGATAGTCACTAATCAAATCAAATCAGTCATCAAAAGCGAAGGCGAGCTGTCGAGGTGGATGGCGATGGCGGATACCGTAAGTTGCGAGAGTCGATAGACACGCCGCGCCCAATGTGGACCCGATCAAACACCCTCTCCCCCATTTATCTATTTTAATTTCTCTATTTGTCTGTTGATGTGAAGAAGATGTCACGTTTATTGTAACTGCTATCCTTGCGTTCGTGTGTACCTCTCCTTCTCTCTCCCCCCAACGTTTCACCTTCTCAATCTCCAGCCCAATTCTCGTTCCTCCATCGTCTGTGTCTCCACTGAGCTCACACCCACAGCCGCTTCCAATTTCATCAGTAAATCAAACGCGAGTTTGTACCCTTTTTTTCATCTCCCAATTTTACTTGGGTTTTGTGTAGAATCAGTCGTATATTTGTTGAATTGTTATTTTACTGCTTTGATTGGGAGTTGGGTGTTGTGTTCTTGATAGGTTTTTGCGAATTCCGTCGATTTAACCCACTTGGGTTTTATTGATTATGTAGTCTCTGCTCTGCCATCAATTTTAGTTGTGTGATTTTCATTTGTGTTTGCTATTTTTTTCCAATCTTCATCGTGAGATGGTTCCATGGGTTTACTGCTTTTGGGGTTTTGGGGAAAAGTCTCCTCCTCACGCGCTCAATCCTCGTGGACGTGGTTGAAGGCGTCTTCTACAAATATCACTTTTTCTTCCGTTTCTTGAAGATTTTTCTGGGTTTGCCTTGCCAAAATCAGAGGAGATTGGTTGACTTTACAAAAAATTATAGATTGAGATTCTCGTAAAAATGGAACAAGCACACCAATTGTATGGCTTAAGGAGGCCCCTGGGTAAGAGGAATTTAGAATGGGATTTGAATGATTGGAAGTGGGATGGAGACCTTTTCATTGCCAGCCCTGTAGATCCTGCTTCTGTTCCTCCCAATTTCAGGGGTCAGCAATTTCTGACAGTTCCGATTCCGGCTGCTGCTGGGAATTCCTTGAACAGTTCATCCTCTTGCTCAGATGATTTAAACCCTGACCCAGAAATTGAGAGAGGGCCAACAAGAGATTGCAGCCAAAAAAGAAGGGTTGTTGTGGTTGATGATGATGGTGATGAGGAAGCTGGCCCCTTATCTCTGAAGCTTGGTGGCCATCCTTCCCCTGTTGGCCAATCCCAAGTGGGGATAGGAGGAAGCTTGGAGGGATCAAGTGGTAAGATGACCAAAGTGGCTGGCGGTTCCTCGAATCGTGCTGTTTGCCAGGTCGATGGTTGTGGTTTTGATCTCAGTAATGCTAAGGTTTACCATAGGCGCCATAAGGTCTGTGGAATGCATGCTAAAGCCACCACAACACTGGTTGGAAACATTATGCAGCGATTTTGTCAGCAGTGCAGTAGGTTTGTGTTTCTTCTGTCTTCAAATTATGAGTTTGAATATAGGAATATGCATTGGATGTTTTTTTTGTTTATTGTGGTATTACATGTAAAGTTTTAAATTCTTGTGTGAACAAACAACTTTTGTGACCTATACATTTCTGGAGTTATTGGATTCACCTGTATGAAGTCGAGTTTGACTTAATCGGAAAGTTAAATGAGATGAGAACTATTCTCTACATTTGTGGCTAGACGTTGAGGTGGTTGGGTATTTGTTTGGCAGGTTTCATACTCTGGAAGTATTTGATGAAGGGAAGCGGAGTTGTAGAAGGCGTTTGGAAGGTCATAATAAGAGGAGGAGGAAGTCACAGCCTGAGCCTGTCATTGCTGTACAGTCCATAAATGATGAGCAAGCAAGCGGAAATGCAATCCTAATCAGTGTGTTACAGATGTTTTCTGATATGCACAGTGAGTTTCTTTTGTAACAGTATTAACGAAAGCCTCTTTGCAACGCTACTTTGTCGTGACTCGTGACATTATAGGAAATCAGTTAATTAGTTTTGGGTCATTGCTTTTTCCGGTTCTTTCAGTTGGTTTTTATAATGTCAAATATGCACATTGCCAAAAAAAGTAAGCTGTTACCCTTATGGTTATCCCTTAATTATCCCCCTTATATTTTTCTCTTTGGGTCAGCTTATTTTTCATGTAACTACTTCTTGGTATTTGTATGTATAGAACACCCTGTTAATGCATACCTATCTGATCAGCTTATATCCATAGATGTATTTTTTCTTGATGCCTTGATGGTGATGCTATAATGCTAGCTTTAATAAAATATCAGAATGGCATTGCTATTTTGATGTCCCTTATCATGTAAAGGCTCCTCATCAAAACAGCAACGCCATTCTATAGAAATGAATGGTATTAAGAAAATACCAATACATCTGTGTATGCTATTATACTTTCATTTGTTAAAGTGGAGTTGGATTGTGACCCGTTGTTTATGTTCTTGCAGATAACAATAGATCAGAACTAAGAATGGATCATGATGTTGGCAATCTTGTGAGTATTGCTAGCCAGTCTGGCTCACAGGGTTTGATTGACTTATTTGGACAGCTCCATGAGTACCAGAAATTGGTAAATGGTAGTTTATCTGTAGGAAATTCTGTAAACATTCCAAGTTTACTGTCTTCCCCTCCTCCACTTCCTCCAAGGCCAACAGACCAACATCATGGTATGCCTGCTTCAGAGATGCCTCAGGAAAGGGTCCATAAACAAAATGCTGGGGATAGGAATACTGAAGCTGCCTTGTCTCAGAAACCGGAAGCTATGTTCTCTAAAGCCAGCCCTCCGGCTCATGCAGAAGTCAGGGATAGTGCTGTAGGACGTACACAGTTAAATGACTTCGACTTAAATGACATTTATATTGATCCGAATGATGGAGTTGAAGATCTAGAAAGGTCACCTGCATCCGAGGCCCTTGGAATTGGGTCTCTCAATGGGCCTACTTGGGCTCAAGATTTCCAGCAGTCAAGTCCCCCTCAAAATAGTGGAAATTCTGATTCCGTTTCTGCTCAGTCACCACCGTCTAGTTCTAGTGGAGAAGACGAGGTACAACTTTTTACTTCATATACTGTGTTGTACGTCTGTATGGCAGGTGATCCTTATTCATTGTAAGGAGGTTATTATTTATTTTAAGAACTTTTATGTAATAATTTGTGTCTGGCTCTAATAATGAAATAAGACCTTATATACAGTAAGCCATTTTTTTTCTTGAAATAGGAGGGTCATGTACAGTAAGCCATTTACTTTCCTCATAATGCCTTACCCTTTTCCTCTAAACCATTATAAGGACATTTTCATAAAGAGCCCTTGTCATAAATGTGGATCATTGCGCCAATTAAAGCCGTAATAACATTGCTAAATAAAGCATGATTCCGCCCTACAGTATGAACTCATTAAATGTAATAGTGGTTTAGGTTCTAGCTTTCTTGTTGCATTCTTGATCTACACATTCAAGGGATTGAACTTGACTATATTTCTTCCTTGTTAATGCTCAGAACCGTACCGGTCGCATTGTTTTCAAACTCTTTGGTAAAGATCCAAATGATTTTCCTCTTATGCTGAGAGGACAGGTAAAGAACATCATTTATTGGTTTGGATATTTTCTACATGTATGTATGAGTATCCTATTAAAGATGGTATGCTTTTTTCTAATGCATTGTCCAGGTTCTTGACTGGCTGGCTCACAGTCCGAGTGACCTGGAAAGCTATATCAGGCCTGGCTGCGTTATTCTGACAGTATATGTTCGATTGGCTGAGCCCATTTGGGAGGAGGTACACTTTAACCAAAGAAGCTAGTTTTGATTGCTGACTTTCTTACACACTGGACCATTCTGACACACTTGGGCATGATCTTTGTATGTAGCTTTCCTCGAATCTTAGCTCCAGCTTATCTAGACTTTTGGAAATTTCTGATGACTCTTTTTGGCGAACTGGATGGGTGTATACAAGGGTTCACAATCAAGTATCTTTTTGCTATAATGGTTGTCTCACATCACCTTTATAATTTGTCTTTTCTATCTAGTCATAGCTCGAAAATGTTAATAAAATGCCGAGTAAGTTGTTCATTTTCTTTTCTTTTCCGTGTCCTTTTCAGGTCAGATTGTTGTCAATACATCATTACCGAGTGAAACTAGCTACTGCAGTAGAATTTTGAGCGTGAGCCCAATAGCAGTATCTATGTCAGAACTAGCTCATTTCCAAATCAAGGGTTCTAACCTCTCTAGTCCTACCACAAGGTTTTCTTCATAAAATACTACAAAAATTTATGTTATATTTTTAGCTTACTTACGGAGAAGCTTGATAAGGTGATGGATGTAATGTAATGTCTGGTGTCCAAATTCTCCTCTAAGTTCTTTGTTCTTGAAACCTGTACCATTGCAGATTAGTTTGTGCGTTAGAAGGGAAGTATCTCGCTCAGGAAGACCATCAAGATGTCATATCAGATGACGGTAACCTTGTGGATGATGACGAGGTTGAGTGTGTCAATTTGTCTTGCTCTATCCCCTCCGTGACTGGCAGAGGATTTATCGAGGTACTGCTATTTACACTGTCTAGCTGCAATGTCCTCATTCCTCTACTTGAGGGATGCAGTTGTATGTGCATCTTCTTATTTAATATTCCACATATCAACAAAGACTGTGATTTATGCACTCATGGATGGTTAGAATTAGTATCCGAGTCAGGATCCAAAATTTCAATAATATCTGACCTTATTTGCTGCATTTTCCTATCTGTTTTTCCCTTTAATGACACTGATTATTTCAGATATTGGTGTGCTCAACTTTGCGGTATCTTTATGTCCAGGTTGAAGATAATGGTCTTAGCAGCAGTTTTTTTCCTTTTATAGTTGCCGAGAAAGATATTTGTTCTGAAATTCGTAAGCTTGAATATGTACTGGATCACGACGACAGTGATGAAGCAAATAAAAGACTGGATGCCAGACGTCAAGCCATGGACTTCATACATGAAATGGGATGGCTGCTGCACAGATATCAGTTGAATTCCAGACTGAGACATCAAAATCCGAACACCGTCGCATTCTCTTTCAAAAGGTTTAGGTTTCTCATGGAGTTCTCCATTGACCGTGATTGGTGTGCTGTTGTTAAGAAATTGTTGGACGTCTGTCTCGAAGGAATAGTGGGTCCAGGAGAGCACCTTTCTCTAGAAGTTGCATTATCCGGGATGGACCTTCTACATAGGGCAGTACGTAGAAACTCTAGGTCACTTGTAGAGCTGTTGTTGCATTATGCTCCTGCCAAGTCATCAAGTGAATATGGTCATGACTTTTTGTTTAGACCGGACAAAACGGGCCCTGCAGGTTTGACACCGCTCCACATTGCAGCTGGTACCGACGGTTCTGAATCTGTGTTGGATGCTTTAACTGATGACCCTGGGAAGGTTAGTTTCATCTTTATTGATCCTTGAAAGCAAAATATTTTTGCCCCTTTTTTCTCAAAATGATTTTGTTTGGGCTCGGTGTATGTCATTAGTCATTAGTCATTACAAATACATGGTGACGCCTAGATGTGGCATTCGGGTCAGTCATTTTTGGGTCTAATTGTTATTGCCCTCATTTCTTTGCTTCACGTTGCCTTTTATAGGTAGGAGTTGAAGCATGGAAAAATGCTCGGGACAGCACAGGCTCCAGCCCTGAAGATTACGCTCGTCTAAGAGGTCACTACTCGTACATCCATCTCATCCAGAGGAAAGTTAGCAGGAGGAGACTATCCACTGCATCTGTGGTGGTCGACATGCCAGAAGACGCGAGTGCACCTCAGGGCGGCGTTTCGAGCTTTGAGATTGCAAGCGTCGCATCCAGAAACACGGGGCTGAGCTGCAATCTCTGCGAGAGGAAGCTATCTTACGGCATTGGACGGAGACCTTACGTTTACAGGCCTGCGATGCTATCGATAGTCGGGATCGCTGCAGTCTGCGTCTGTGTCGCGCTGCTGTTCAGAGGTTCACCCGACATTAACAATATCCTCCGCCCCTTCCGATGGGAGTCGCTCGATTATGGCTCCATCTGAGGTATTCGGCTTCTAGCTCACGTATAGTGGTATTTCGGTCTTGTGCTATGTCACAACTCACATTGATGAGGAGTTCATAGGTAGAAGAAATCAATGTAGAATATAAGTTTAACATATTTTCGGCTATTTTGACACCCGGGATCTAATCTATGTATTGGCTTCAACTGTTGGATAGGACCTAATATGCGCAAGGTTACCTGCATCTTGCTTATTTGTAGCATGATTGAAAAGGTTGCAAATGTAAATCATTGCCCAGATGCTGAATACTGAACAGGTAGATTTATTGGACATCATTGTGAACTGTACAGAATTGCAATTGTAGCTTTGCACGTAGAGGTATGTTTGTCAGTTGAATTTTTGGGTCAGATGGAACACAATTTGACACCCTAACCCGCTAGTTAGATTGCTAGCTGATCGGTGGAAGGAAGAAAGATGAGCAAATGAGATAAAGAACACTGTATTAGCAAAGATTTAAAAACCGTCATTCCCGCTTTTGATTCTAGCATCAACAAATCAATCAAACTTATAAACCAATTGAAGATCAACACAAAAGAGAAAAATAGGCATCTTGTTAAGTTACACAGAATTCCATTTCTTCTACATAAGCTAGAACTTTGGAGGGAATCTGCTTGAGTCAAAGGGATTTAAGTTGAATAGGACAAAGACAGAGTATGTTGAGCTTAGACTTGGTGGAGAAAAGGAGACTGGGCAGAAGTGCAACTTGGTGGAGAGGTCGTTACGAGGAAGGAGACTTTCAGATATTTTGGGTCAGTTATGTACAGCGACGGTGAAATAGATGCAGATATTAAGTATTGGATACAAATGGGCTGGCAAAAATGGAGAGGTGCGTCAGGTGTCTTATGTGACAAGAAAGTGTCACTCAAACTAAAAGGTAAGCTCTATAGAGTGGTGGTTAAGCCAGCGCTATTGTATGGTGCATAGTGTTGGCCGGTGAGAAAAGCTCAAGAGCAGAAGCTGATGGTGACAGAGATGAGGATGCTACGCTGGATGTACGGCCATACCAGGTTGGACAGGGTCCGGAACAAAGTCATTAAAGAGAAGGTTGGAGTGGCGAATGTTAGAGACAAGTTGCGTGAATCGAGGCTCTATTGGTTTGGGCATGTGCAGAGGAGGCAACCTGATGCACCAGCTCGTAGGTGTGAAGGGCTAGTATTCGGCGAGCTTCGTCGAGGTAGAGGTCGACCGAAAAAGAGGTGATTAAACATGATTTGACCCACCTGACACTGACAGAGGATATGACTCAGAATAGGAACCTCTGGAGGGAAAAGATTAGGATAGAGGAGCGATAGTTAGGAGGATGGCCTTTTTACAAATACCTTGCTTCGATTTTTGCTTTTAGATTGTTCTGATTTTTGTGTCAGTCTCATTTGGGTCCCTCGGGAAACATCCTCTCCAATTTATTTCGGGGTATGGATGCGTACATCTAGACCCTCCAGAACATGCCTCGGTGGTATTATACTGGTCGATTGTTGTTGCTACATTAGCAAATCAAAGCAGGAGCCGAAAAAAGAGAGTGCAACACACCTCCATTTAACTATAACCCAAGCTTGGGGCTTGTCCCATTTAAGAAGCTTGACAATTGATAACATCCATTTCATACCTACTTAAGACATTCATGTAGGCTATAGTTTAAGCCTTTTCATGTTTATTATCTTGCACTTTTAGTTAGTTGCAGTATTTTCCTTAATATAGATGTCTACAGTAGTTTACCTGCATGTTTTCACGTGATACGGTGGATAATGGGGGAGTGTCACGAGGCATGGTAAGCGTGGACATGATTGGGAAAGTTTTTCGAGTCAAGCCAAGAAGAGCAAGTCAAGCCAAGAAGAGCCAAGGCAAAGACCACACGGACCCAAGAGAGTAAAGTGCATGGCCAGCTGCACAATTTCGGGAGTGCACGGTCTATCAACAGTTCGTACACCGGTCTTCTTAGTATTTTGTTCATCCACATGTCCCCTCGTCATGCTCGTGTTGCTCAGCCCGCCATTGACCATGTTGTCATGGCTAACGACGAGCAAGAAGAGAACTATAACACCTTGTATTGTCAGCCATGGAAAAGTCGTTGGTTGGATTTTGTTGACATGGAGAGCCTCAGCCTCCTTCGGGAGCTTCGTCGTCTGGCTGGTCGTATTGGGCTTCGAGACTTCATCAATACGTGTGAGGTCTCTTACCAATATCTCATCATCGAAGTGATTAGCTCCTTGAGTGCTACATTTGATCGAGATGACCCAAATCGTGGCACGTTGAGATTCCGACTGGGGAACGTATGGAGAGAGTTGAGCCTCCCTCGTACAATACGATATATGGCTTTCCTACTTCTAGGAGAACAACAGACCTCTTCAAGATTAAGCAGAACCAGTTCTCGAAAAGACTCGCAAGCTTAGATAAATTATGAGGCCAATGTGCTAAGGCCACTAAACTTGTGAACCCCGTCTTCAAGGTCATGCAAAAATGTATTGCGATGACCATCTTTTGCCGCGTGGATAGAACTAGAAGCGTGTGGTGCAGTGAGATGATGATTATGTGGGAAATAACTGAAGATGTGTAGGTCAACATGGGTTATCAACTAGTCAAACAACTGGCCAAGATGTCTACCAAGAGTGTCGGTGGCATCTGTATTGGCGGCATGATCACTCCATTGGCCTGCCACTTTGGTATCAACATGGCGCCCTATTCTGTGACCCCAGACACCATTCGGATTGGTATCTCGTACTTGCGTACATGTAAAATGACCGTTTGTGCTCGTGGAAGTTGTATGAACAAGTTGAAATTAAACGCTAGAGTTGAACCCATTCACATGCCTGACATCGCTCATACTCCCACCGATGATGAGGCTAATTGGTACATCAACTAGATTGGGATGATATCCGAGTTCGAGGCAACAACGATGATGATGAGCCTCTTTGCCACTTCGATCGTGGAGAGACTTTTGATGGTGTGGCCCTCTCATCGTTCAACGATCGCTTATCCAGTCTAGAGCATCGTGTCGATTCTCTAAAGGACTTCTAGATCCAGACGTAATGCCAGATGTTCGGGTTCCCCTGCGCCCCGAACGCCCCATATCCACCACTGTACTAGACTGGTCATGAAGCAGTCCTTGCACTTGTCTTAAACACACTGCGCACAGTCTGTTACATGGTCGTGCAATCAAGTGCACGGACTGCGAATAGACCATGTGGCTTAATTGAGACAAGTGCATGGTCTGTGCACTCGAGTGCACGAACTGCTTCATGGCAGTGCAATATTATTGAGACATGTACACGGTCTGTGCACTTGAGTGCACAGACTATTGACAGACCGTGCACTCCCTAAATTGTGCAGCTGGCCACACACTTTGCTCTCCTGGTATGTGTGGTCCTTGCCTTGTCTCTTCTTGGCTTGATCTGACTTGAAAAACTTCCTCAATCATGTCCACGCTTACCATGCCTCGTGACACTCATCCATTATCCACCGTAACACCTGAAAACACATAGTAAACTAGTGCAGATATCTATACTAAGGAAAACTATACAACGAACTAAAAATGCAAGATAATAAAATAAAAACCCTAAATTATAGTCTACATGAATGTCCTAAACATGTATGAAATTGATGTTATCAAATTCTCCCAAGCTTGCATTGATATCGAAGTCAAAGATCTACAACTCCATAGTTTATGTCAAATCAAAACTTTAGATGGTCAAAATTGTGTTTTACAAAAGCCAATGCAATGTTCTACGACAATCTTATCTTATCTTCTAGAGTAGCTTATTATAGCTCGGTTTTCATTTTTCTGTTATTTCTTTAAGATATTTTTGGATTGAATTTATATGTGGTTCATTGCTATCTTATCCTATAGTTTTTATGTTTTTTTTTATTTAGTAGTTTATTTTTAGTAGCATAGGTTAAAGATAGATTGTCTAGCAACATGTTGTTGTCTAGCTTTCTCTATCCAGTACGCACGAAATTTAGTTTACAAACACTTGTTTTCATTTATAAAAATTATTTGAAGATTCGGAAACCTTAACATAGGCATCAAGTCTATCTTATCCCCAACTTTTGCAATCAAGCATTTTAGCGATTAGTTTTGTTATTTTCTTTTAACTGAGTAATTCTTCTCCAAAATTAAATAAAAACTGAGGGATTGTTCTCGCGTTACTTAACGTAGGAACTCTATAATTTCAATAAAAAATAACATTGTTTGCATCTTGTCTTAAGGAATGAAACAACGATGAAGGAATCCTAACATGGATTGTCACGTATCAAATAGTACCATATTTTCGGGTTGAAAGGCAAGATTTTCCAGTCTTGTGAAGATGAGTGAGTCGTCAAATTTTTTGAGTCGCTATGGGCCATGATGGAGAAGTTGAAGAAGACGGTCGTGAAAGCAAGCCAAAACTGAGCCAACATTAATGAGTATGAAGCCTTGATATGCAAGTTTGCCAACTTTCAAAACGACTTACAACACTACGTCAATTTTTCCTTAACACAAGAGGAAAACCAATGCACCGAGGCTACCACCTCCCCCATGACACCAAGCACCCCCGTGTCGATCGTTACTTGTTCTGTTCCAACGCCTGTTGATTTAGGCAATTTGCAAACGACTTACGCAACCTTTTTTCAAGCCAAACTTGCACCCTCCACAATTTTTTCGATGAAGACCATAGCAGACTCGGACATCAACTTTGCTGCGTGCGCCGCTTCGCCACCCACTGACGCCCAGAACGACACCACAATGACGCATCCATCGACACTGCTTGTTTCTGAAAAGTTTTAGGTTCTTTTTATTGAGTTATGCCATCGCATAACTACCCCAAACGCTGGAGATCCAACCAAAAAGCATACAAGTTTGCATCCATTAGAGAACGACGAACAACGAGTTCGTAATTTGAGTGCTCGTGACAAAGCTCTTGTCCTCAACGAATTTGGCTCCACACACGTAGAATTGAGGATGATTCAAAGCCAAGAAGAGGAGATGATGATAACCAAAGGAAGAAAAATCAAAGGCCTCCAAGGAAGAGGCTAAAAGCAAAAGGAAGTCCGAAAAGAAATTCAAAGTTCTAATTTGGTTAGAAATGTGATATCGTGCCCATTCAATATGTGTTGGAAATCTGATTCAAATTAAGATCTATAAGTCCATAGTTTACGTCAAATCAAAACTCTAGATTGTCAAAATCGTGTTTTACGTAAGGTGATGCAATATTCTACGACAATATGATCTTATCTTTTAGAGTAGCTTATTATAGCTCGTTTTCATTTTTTTATCTTACATATTTACGATATTTTTAGAATTAACTCATATGTGGTCACATTGATGTCTTATTCCATAATTTTTATCATATTTTATTATTTAGTAGTTTTTTAGTAGCACATATTCAAGGTAGAATTTTTTACTTAAAGATAGATTGTCTAGCATCATGTTCTTGCCTAGCATTCTCTATCCAATAGGAACGAAATGTACGTTATAAATACTCTCTTTTTTCATTAATATAAACATAAAATTTGAAAACCTTGGCACATGTTTCGAATCTATCACATCCCTAACCTTTGCAATCGAGAATACTAGCGACTAGTTTTTGTTCTTTACTTTTGACGGAGCAACTCTTATCCAAAATCACGAAATTTTGAGGGATTGTTCTTGGAATCCTTAACATAGTAATTCTAGAATTTCTATGAAAAATAAAATCTTTTGCATTTTGCCTTAAATATGGGATGGAAATAACGACGAGGGGATCCTAACGTGGATTGTCACATATCACATATAGTTGAAAATACACATATAGCAGAGGCGGATCCAGGGGGCCTAGGGGGTCTAGTGACCCCCCTTTTCCTGGATTAAGTCATATATTAAAAAAAAAATATTTTAAATAAATATATATATATTAATGTCTTGTGTATGCAAACAAAAAGAGCTATTAGCTCAATTGGTTGTGGAACAAGAGTTTAACCCAAAGGTTTGGAGTTTAAGTCTCCCATCTCCCATCTTTTGTATTATTTTTTTAGATAAATAATAATTTGTGCCCTTTATTTTCGCTTTTATACAAATGTTTGTATTTCCTATTTTTTATCCACAATAATTATGAAATAAGTTAAAAAAATTGTAAGGTAATTGAATTAATTTTATTTAAAATTCTCACAATATATTTGATATTAACATTTCCTAGATAGTTCTCCTTACTATTTGTCCAAAAATATTTTCAAAATTGTAAATTAGTTAAAAATGTTTTTTCAAAACATAATAATCCACCTAGTATATAAGATTTGTATAAAAAATTATACAAATAGTAACATGATTAATGCTAAACAATATTATATAATTTTTCATAAACGGTTTTATGACCCCTCTTCGAACAATTCCTGGATCCGCCACTGCATATAGTATAACTAAACTGCATGTATCAACTTATATCCACATGCACATCCAATGAAATCCAAATGCACATCCAATGAAATCCAAATGCACATCTAGTTATACTGGGCACATGCAATTATATCCAATTGCACATCCTATGAAATCCAAATGCACAACTTATGAAAACCAATGCACATCACGTTATATCCAAATACACAAACATAACAAATCTGAATGCCCATCCAGTTATATCCAAATGCACATATAGTTAAAAATGCACATCTAGCATAACACAAGTGTACACATAGTTCAAAAAACACATCTTGTTATATTCAAATGCACATCCTATGACATCTGAATGCACATTATGAATCTGAAAGGAGAAAATGCATCATTTTTTAATTAGATGTGCATTTGGATTTGAATAGATGCTCATCTAACAATGACTGGATGTGCATCGTTTTATAACGTTAATAAAACTTGACTAAATGTTCATCATTTTGAACTATATGTGCTTTTGCAATGAATAGTATGAGCATTTGGATTGTACTCTATTTGCATTTTCAATTTGTAAGACAAATATAAGTTGACCGAAAAGAAGAAGAAATCTCGGTCGATCAAGACTAAATGAACTATATGTGTTTTTGTATTGTACAGTAGGTACCATATGTACATTTTGAGTTTGTAAGAAAAAACAAGTTGGCCGGGAAAAATTTTGGTCAGTCAACATTGAAGATCACCAATTGATCAACCATGTTGACCGGTCAACTCATTTAGTCTCAAGCACATGACCATTTAAATGAATTTAAGTTGGGCATTCGATGGACTTTAGAGCAAATTAACTTATTTTATGAAGTTGCTTATGGGATCATAGAAAGCTTGATTTAATCATTTGACTCTTTATTTATCACGGAAATAATCCCCAATAAACATGTATGGAAGCTATAATCGTAAACCACAATTGAATCTATAGAAGCACTGATTTATACATTTCTATTAGTCTCGACTCTAGGGATAAATTTTTTCTCTCTTTTTTCAAGAACCGCCTGAAGTTCCAACTAAGAAATGATTTTTCATTATCTTCGTTGAAGTAATGAGCCTCATGATCCTTCAGCCAATCTCTTCACAAATCCAATGGTTGAGAACGGTTTTCACTGTTCCTATCGGGAGCATGGTTTTCACTAGAAGCATGATTCTCACGTGAAGAAAACCCTATATTTATATTATTATCACAAAGAGAGTAGGTCATTGTGAAGAGCCCATATGTGCAACTAGATGAAGGCAAGCATACCAAACTTGGGATTATTGATCCTAGAAGATTCACATAAATTGCTACAAACTTTAAGCTTTATAATACCTTTTATATACAGGTCATGAATCATTCTCAATTTAAATCTACAACTGAAAAATAAGTAGTTATAGACTTATAGCCCTCATCAAGCTCTTGGATAATGATATACTACAAATTTTAAATTAGGAAAATGAATTTAAATAATATGAACTACTAGCTTTGAACCTAAAATAATATCAGCTTTAAAAATTGTAAATTCATACTTGAACTATGTTGATATTTACCAAAAATTAATTTGAACTATCACCTTAGAACTTACAATAATACTAACTTTAGAAAATTGTAATTACATAACAAACTATTTACCAAAAAAATATACAAGCTTATTTTTCGACAATTTTTTTGCCAGTTTTGCACATGTAGAGTTGTAGATTCCAGTGTTTATGTCTGGTCACGCCGCGCCAAAGAACTTATTCAGCGCGCCAACTCGGAATCGAATGTGATGGTGGAGGTCTCACCGCCGATTAACGCCCGGGGTTTCTTCGTGACTTGAGATTTGAGGATCAGGGAGATCAGATCTGAAGGATTGTGACCGTTAGGATTTGATGATGTTGCAAGAAGAATCTCGACCGTGGCAGAGTATGAAGGGGATTCGCCGAAGACGGTGAGGTGGATGGTAGAGACATAATTAGATTTAAGGAGAGGCTGAACCAATGAAGTATAATATTTTTAACTCCACCAATATCTCATTTTCTTTAAACAAATATGGCAATGTGTAATATTTTTATCTACATGTATGAAATTCACGTGTGCAAAACCGCAGGAAAAATGGGCGAAAAATGGACTTGTATCATTTTTGGTAAATATCAATATAGTTTGGGTATGGATTTACAATTTTTGTAGTTGATATTTTCTTTGGTTTAAAGCTGATAATTTATTTTTAATTGAAATCATTTTTTCTGTAAGTTATGGTAGTTTTATGCAATTTAAAATTTATATGCATGATGGGGCTATGCCTCACTTTGGAACAAAAAAAGTGCATGAACAAATATTGGGCTTAAAATATGATTGGGCCGTTACACACAATGTGATGCAGTTAACATTTCAGCCCAATATCAACCCAGACATACTGTAAGGGTGTTTTCGTAAATTTAACACCTCGCTGAAAATTGAAAAGCCCTACCGAACCCTCCTCCTCCCATTTCCTTATTTCCTAACCAAACCCTAGCCGATTGTGGGAGAGAGCGGCGAAGATGCAGATCTTCGTGAAAACCCTAACGGGGAAGACGATAACCCTAGAGGTTGAATCCTCTGACACAATCGACAATGTGAAGGCGAAGATCCAGGACAAGGAAGGCATCCCGCCGGACCAGCAGAGGCTCATCTTCGCCGGAAAGCAGCTTGAGGACGGCCGCACCCTCGCCGACTACAACATCCAGAAGGAGTCGACACTTCACCTGGTGCTCCGCCTCCGAGGTGGTGCCAAGAAGAGGAAGAAGAAGACTTACACCAAGCCGAAGAAGATCAAGCACAAGCACAAGAAGGTGAAGCTCGCTGTTCTCCAGTTCTACAAGGTCGATGACTCCGGAAAGGTCCAGAGGCTGAGGAAGGAGTGTCCGAACGCGGAGTGCGGCGCTGGAACTTTTATGGCGAATCACTTTGATCGCCATTACTGTGGTAAGTGTGGACTTACCTATCTTTACCAGAAGCCCGGCGGCGATTAAAGCTCCTGTTTGATTGACGTTTTAAGGAAGTTCATTTCTTTTGCTTTGAAAACTTTAGATCTTCTAGTGTTTCGCTGCTTATGACTCCAATACAGTTCGTGGTTTAAGTAATGCTTTCATGTGTGTGGAAGTAGTATTAAATTTTGATGATGACTGTTTAAACAACTGGTTCTTATCAATGTCTTAAATGTTCAATTGCAGTTTTACAAATCTGTTTTAGATTATTTTTATCTTCTGCTCGAATCTCTATTTCTTCATGATAGTTTGCAAATAATGCAATAACTAACTAGAAGTTGGTCGTAAAAATTATTGGAGCACAGGAAGGCTGACCAAGTACGTAAATATTTAGAAAAATGTATCTATTGTAGTTCTTTGGTTCCATTTATGCTTGGATTGATATCTAGAAATTAGGCATAGGAAACTGTTGCGCTGATGAATCCTTTTGACAATAGAGGCTTGTTGCTTGGTGGTTGAGTACCCACAATGGATGTTGATGTTTTAAGCCTTAGTTCCTTGAGCTTTAGTTAAGCTAGTTCATATTTAAGCATATGGATTGGATTGAACAATTTATAGATGTGTTGTTGATCAAACCTTAAGAGTATGAAGATGTTCATGATATACATATAAATTAGCCCCCACAATGTTTTCATTAGGCAAGACAGCAAATTAGAAATCACTATGGTAATGATGATAAGGCTTAGATTACCACAATTGCTTGCCATCCCATCCAGTAACCTGAACCTGCCCCCAATTGAATAAATCATGGGTTCTTGTTGATGCAAGTATTTCATTTATTTAAGCACGTAATATGACTGGAATAATGCAAACTGTACTGACAACTTTTAAAACATAACTCAATTTTTAACTGGGAATTATGTTTATTTCAACAAGATTATCAATTGAAGTACCAGCTGCTGCCATTAGACCACTTTATCCTAGCCAATGTAAATAATGACTCAAGATCTAGTAGAGTTTAAATATATGTTTATGAGAATGAAACCGGGTCAAGTCGCCTATACAAATCTTTTCCATATGCAGATTACCATGTTTGAAACCCCTACGTTGCTTTTTCATGTTGCTGCGTCCCCTCGTTTAACCTGTCAACAATCACCTGCTTTACCAACTAGGCAAAAAGAAGAAAACATGCCAAGAAACAATCTAGACAATGAGTTAAGAGTGCTTGCATCATTTGAAGATGCTAGGACAACCTCATGTATGAGCGAGGGAATAGTCCTGAAAAAGCTGAAGTCATTGCCTTCATGAGGATTATATAGAGTCCATAGCACGGGATATGAATCAATGCCAACCCAAGATACCTGCACAAGAATAGTAAGGAAAACTGACTGCCCAGTTAGTGTCTTCTAATGCAATCAATTAATTTATCTACGCATATTTACCACATTGGCGCCCAAGGAGTCGCCACTTCAAGGAACGGGTATGGCCACCTACGAAGGTAATCATTCTGTGAGTAACCTAAGTTTCAGTTGAGATGGACGGATAAAGAGCTAACTGACCTTGTGAAACCATAAGCATGAAGAGCCCATTGGAAAGTTATGTAAAGCACACTCCACCATGCAAAATACGTGAACCCAAACCACTTGACTGGCTGTTGGTTAACAAAGACATAAGCATCTCAACATAAAACCATAAAAGATGGCAGACATTTGCGAGACTCGCACACTCACAAGATTATTCAGAGAAGAATCGATGATGAGGAAGACAACATTCACAGAGTGAATCAACCCAAGTACCTGTAACCAGTGGCGGATCCAGGAATTTATCGAAGGAGGGGCGATTTTCCTTCGATTCGCGCTTAATGTATCGACATTTATATTAATATTTTAAAACTATAAAAAGTATGACATTCACCTCTTAAAATTGGACTAATTCATATAATACATATTCTATCTTTTCGCATTTTTAAAAACTATTTTTTATTAATGTAAGATTTTTAATTTTGTTTTTAATAAAAAAAAACATGAAAGGAAAAATAAAAAACAAAAGAGAAATAAACATGTTTAATAAGCTAAAAGATTTTAATAATGCTATGAAGACACAATTTTTTAACAAAAATAGGAAAAAAAAAGAAGAGTTGGGGATTGAAGATTTGAACCCATGACCTCTTGCTTTTCTTACACAAGTACCAAGACAAAAACCACTAGGTCAATGTATTTTTATTGTCATTTACTTATCATTCTATGTATACATAATGAAAATTGAAAATTTAAAGGGCGCTTAAACCAAATATTCAACATATTCTAAGGGGTTTGCCGAAGGGAAGCGGGGGTTGTCGCCCCTTCAAGCCCCCCCTAGATCCGCCCCTGCCTGTAACCATCACAAGTTAGTTTGCACTATAGATTACAAACCAGCATATGTCCAAGCCCTGCACGAGTTTGGTTAATAAAACGCGAAATTAAAATATTATTATATGTTTACGAAAACTAATATGGAAATATATTAGCTTAATCTCTTGATACACGGTGATAAGGTTTTTGTAGGATTATAATTGAAAAACGAAAAATAAATTAAGAATTTCATACAAATAATTGAATAAGAAAACATATAAATTAGATCTAAGTAATGAGAATGATTAATTATATATAATTAATTAAAAGGAAAAAAATGGTTAAATTATATCACATATTTATTTCAAATATTTTTAAAATATATTACCACTTTTGCATCATGAATCATATATTACCAATTATATAAATTTATGTATTTAAACTATAAGAAGTAACATAACTAATAAGGTGTCATATATTATAAATAATTTTATTTACAAATAAGAAGAAACTAATAAGGTAAAAAGATATACATAATCTTTGAGAGGATATTGTCTATAACTAATGCAAGTTATTTTAGGTAAAAATAAATAAATAGATAAGAAATAGAATATATAAATATATAAATATCAAAATTAGGAAATAATAAAATTGTTATTGTATATTGAGATTTACCTACACGGTGGCATACCACACATATGAGAGATAATTGTGACTCTAGTAAAGTATATATAGATATATAGATAATGACACGGTGAATTGCAGGGTCTATGTAACACTACTGAATGCGTTGTTGGCGGGAAAGATGGCTCACCAGAGTGAGCTGAAATTCTTTTCTTGATAGCATTGGGACTAAGGGCCCGTTCGGCGCGTCTGATATTGAAGACTTACGGGTCTTATTTTCTAAAATCAGACACGGAGCATCATCTTCCTCATTTGCCCCGTTCGGTATTCAAGAAGCTTATGGGGGACTTATGGAGGCTTATGGGGACTGAAATCACCCCAAATTCTTCAGCCTCATCCGGCGGCTTATGGAACTTATGGGTCGAGTCTTACGAAAATTATTTCCATATTGCCCCCGAGCGAGAGCCATCTTCTTCGTTCTCTTCATCGCCAACCGAGATTCGAGAGTTGTCATCTTCTTCGAGAGCTGCCATCTTCTTTGCTGCAAGATCTGGAAGCTTGCATAACCCGCCATCGAAGCTCGCACAAAAGATATGTAAGTATTCTTCTTCCCTCTCTTCACTCTCTTCTTTGCGGATCTGCAACTTCTTCTTCGCAAATCTCTTATTCAAAGCTTCTTCTTTGCGGATCTGCAGCGTCTTCTTCGCAAATCTATTATTCAAAGCTTCTTCTTTGCAGATATTACAAACCCTAGAAAATCAATTCGTCTTTGCGTAACTCTTCTTCGCAGATCTTACAAACCCTAGAAAATCAATTCGTCTTTGCTCTCTTCACTTATAGTCTTTGCATTAACAGGTTTGAATGTTTGCCATTTAATACTGCACAGTCCCGTGTTGTTGAATTTTGGCCTGGTATTGTTAGATGCTTGGGTTGAGGTTGGTAGGCATAGCAGTCAAGGAATCTTAAATCTGCTACTGCCCGTGTCCCAGATTATTGCCCCAAATTCAAAATATTTGATCAAATGATTAATCAACTGAAATCAAATGCAGACTTCTACTTAAAAGGCTTGTTTGCTCTCTGAAAATCGGTATGTGATGATTATATACAAATATACAATTAATACTACTTCTGAAATAATCCAGGAACCTTAAAAGGCTTTCTAAGCATCATAATATGAGGATCCAGTCCTAATTTTGTTTAAAACGAAGAGAAGGTTGTGAAGAATCTTCTAGTTTGTTAGTAGTATCTTGCCTGCTAATGTATGATTTATATAACACGTGTCTTGAAGTCAGATTTTTGTTCTTCCTTTTGTAGAATTAATTTATCGTAGTCAATTTTCATTATCATATTATTTATCGCACATTTGCTATGAATAATTTATTTTCTTAGTTCTTACAATGTAAAGGTAGTTGCAGAACTTAGGGAAGTTAGTTGAGAGATTATTAGGAACATACCTATAGTGAAAGGCAAAGCAAGCTTTCTTCTGCATATGTAAAGCTTCCTTAAGGCAGTTTAAAATGTGAGATGAAAAGATCCTGGAACTGAATAGGGTTTAACCTCTTGTTCCTGGATTATATTGTGTAAAATTGTACCATAAAACAATGAAAGCAAGCATGCTGATTACCACCCCTGCTACTGGAATTGCCAAGTATTTTATTGCTCTCTGAAAATCAAGTCTATTGAATAATGCCATTATTATTTTTTCAAAATCAATCTACTTCTGTGTTCCATGTGCTTGACTGCTAAAATAAAAATTTGGGATGCTGAAACATAGGTATTCTTGAAGGAATATGATAATCATGTTTGATTTCTGGTTCACCCTCGCTTGCTTCCTCTCTTTGATTTCCATGTGCTTGACTGCTAAAACATGCTACTGGAATTGCTGATGTATACAAATTATGATAATCATTTTTTCAATTTTGTAGTTCACTTGTATACAAATTGAATGCTATATGATTTATTTTCTTTGCCTTTCGTAGCCCGTAATGTCTAGTGAAGGAGATAACGATGGCTACGATGAACTTTCTAGCTTTGTAAGGGAAGCATTGTATGATTATAGCGACGAGTAGGTGTGGCTCGATCCTTATTTCGAGGTAATTGACTTGATTTTCTGTTTGTCATGATTTTCTATTGTGAAATCAAATTCTATATATATAGAGGGAAGCATTGTCTGATTTTTTTTTTAAGTCGTATGACATTACTAGGTTTGATGACTCTATCTATGGGGTCGACGAAACAGAGCCTAGGGCACTGATGTTTCAACAAATGCAAGGGAGTTTAGGTTTTATATTAGTGAGGAAGATGACAGGGAACAAGTTAGAGTTGAAGATCGAACTGCCGAGCTCACCAATCAAGTTCAACAATTGGATATGAACAACCAAGAACTTACCGAACAAGTAAGTGAATTATCGAATGCATACGTTCAAGTGGCATTAGAACGTGACAGTGCAAGGGAGAGGTTCAAATACTTGGGTTGGGTCATCATATTTGCTATGGTCTTTGTTGTCGTGGGTCGTCTAATCCATGAAATGATTGTTATGTAGTATTGAGATGTCGAAACTTCGTAACTTACTAGTAATGATGTGTGCATGAATCACCTAGCAATTGTCAGTTATTGTGGGTGTTTATTTTGTTAATATGCACACATACATTTGTATTGTATGGGTTTGAAATTGGATGAATGTAGGCTCGAACTTGAATTATTACTATGAATCAAATTGCAGGGATGTGTTTTGTCGTATTGTATGGGTGTTGTCATGATTCACAATTGCTGGCTTGACTTTGCAGGGATATGTATTACATGTTTGTTTGATTCAAGGCATTTATATGCTTGTTTGATTCTGGGACCTTTGATCAGTGAATATGCTTGTTTCATTCAAGGCATTTATATGGTTGTTTGTTTGATTCAAGGCCAAATGGTTGCCTATGCTTTGATTCAAGGCCACGTGGATATGCTTGTTTGATTCAAGGCCAAATGGTTGCCTATGCTTTCTCCAGGAAACACCAGTTAGCCTTTCGTATAAATGGTTGCCTTTCGTATAAATGGTTGCCTATGCTTTCTCCAGGAAACACCAATTATGCTTGTTTGATTCAAGGCCAAATGGTTGCCTATGCTTTCTCCAGGATATGCTTGTTTGATTCAAGGCCAAATGGTTGTTTGTTTGATTCAAGGCCAATCATTTCCAGGAAACACCAGTACAAAGGCTTCACGTGAGTGACCATTAGCCTTCATGAACTGTAGAGCCTGGAAGAATTGCAGGAAACTGTGGCAAAAGCTAGAGTTCACGAGAGTAATATTATGCCTTAAGTGTCATTCAAAATAGTATAATATTATTTATCCCTCTATATATATAGAAGCCCAGGAACCAGTAGCAGGGAAAGGAAAAAGAAAGACAAACCCATACAATCTATCTTCATTGTATTTTTAGCCTCAGGTGAGTAATATTATTTATCCCTATATATATATAGAATTTGATTGCATGTTTTTTAGTTTTTTTTGTATGTGTTGGACTTAGGAATTATTGTATACCTTGATTGTATTTTCGGTTATATGTAGTATGTCGCGTGGATCTTGGACCGCTACGGAATCAGAAGCATTGCTAGAGGCAATTGGTACTTGACAGGATCAATGGGGTCGTTGCGGTGCCCTATGCTTTCATGCTATAGCCGAACGTGTGCAGGGCTCTACTGAAAGAGCCATTACGGTAAAGTTGGTGAAGAACCAGTTCAACGTCCTCAAGAAGAATTATTACTTATGACACCGATTCGAATCAAGTGGTGATGTTGAATGTGACCCCGTAACTGGGGCCGTTTTGGGGGATGCTGCCTGGTGGGAATCAAAGATTGCGGTGAGTTTAGGAAAATCGGTATTTATGTTCTTATGAATTTTTGTTTTCATACTACATACCTCATTCATTCTAGGTGTTGTGTTTTGCTGTAGATCGACGAGAGTTACAAAAGGTTCTGCAACCACCCCTTATCTCCTCTCACCAAAGACCTGTGTGCACGAGTCTTCGGATATTAATGTGCTCTCCTCTATTGTTGTTCGTTATCTACCTTCGTACTACATGTGTGTTTTTCCACTTCGTTTGCAATCGGTATTTAGGGCGTTGTTTCCTAAGAACATGATTAGCGTAATCATGATGACACTGTTTCACGGATTGTTCGTTATCTACCTTCTCGGCTTGCAGGGATATGTCTCCAGTTGTAGTGAATTCGGACCTATTTAAGGGTATGTACTTGTATGATATGTGTGGTTTGGTAACTTCGTTACTACCTTCGTACTACATTGTTTGTTATCACGTTTGTATGGTTGACATGCTTGGTCGAGCCGGTTTACTTGATGAAGCCTTAAGTTACGTAAAAAATATTAGGAAATCAGTGAGCCGGTTTACTTGGTCTCAGCATACAGTTAGTTCAAGCATTCAATAATGTCCAATTATGAACTTAGGAAATCAGTGAGCCGGTTTACTGAGGATCAGTGATCCCATTAATATCCAAAATGATAGGTTTATTTTATCCAAAATAGTAACGTTGTTACTTATAACAAACACTACCCTACAAGGACGCTCGAGGAAGACGATGCCGCTGCTGGAGGAAGACGAGTAAGGATCCAAGCCCCCCTTCGCTGCTGGATCCAGACGGGCTCAATGAGGAGCCAAGCACAACTGCTGGAGGAAGACGATGAGGGGATGAGATGATTCAACCCTAAAATTTGGTATAAATGTATCATGTGCATTGCACATGATACCCATACAAATTTTTTAATAAGGGCAAATTTGTAATTTTTGGGTAAAATTAAGTTTCAATAAGTCATTTATACCGAACAGTTATTTACGCTTCAGACTCTTACATTCAGCTTCAACACCAGCTCAATTCAGCCCCTAGCTTAAATTCTTTCAATCAGCTTCAGCCCAATTCAGCCCCTATTTCAACTTCAGTCCCAATAAGCCTCAGCCATACCGAACAAACCCTAAGATACACCAGAACACTATGTCTGTGAGGATAGAAGCTGCTGCAGAAACTCGAATAAAGATACAAAGAAATTAGCTCCTGTGTAAAGCTCTTGTTGAAGTAAGCTCTTGTTGCCTTTGGGTATCTAAATAAAGGAGAATGAAAATCGAAAAGCTTGCCTGTTAAATTGTGTGCATAACATAACCCCAGAATCCTAGTTGATCATTGGCACTCTCCAGGTCTAATTGCTTCTGCATATTGCTTCGAATTTTCTCCTTTCCTCTGAAACTTGATCCTGCCTCTGTGTAGAGCCAACATCCTTGAGCAGATATGATCACCCCAATCTACAGATAAATCCGCAAATTGAGAAACGAATTAACAAAGCACAGAGTTGTCAATCTTATTAGTTGTTCAGACTTCTGTAGAACAAATAATGTACATACCGCAAAGTAAACCATAACTAGTGTGAAAGTCCACCTGCACATAAATTCCAATAAAATCAGTAATTGCTTTCAACAAATGAATTGTAAATATCCAATCAGTAATTACCATTCAAAAAATACCCAAACCCACCACCAAAAATCAGACTTGAACAATACCCACAATCCCAAATATCCAATTTCCCAATGTAGTGAAGAAGGCAAGTGATCATACTGAGTGTAGAAGTAGAAGACAAAAATCCCAGCAAAGGCAATTGTTCTGTAGAGTATCCAAGCCATGGAGAGGAAAGCCAGGATTCTATAGAGTAGAAGCCACTTGGGGTTCAGCCCTCTCCAACAAGGGACCCACAAGCAGCCATGGCTGAGTTGATTGCCTTCTTTGAGCTTCCTCCTGATCAGAACCAAACAAATCACAGCAGGGATTATGATGATCAGGGCACAAATTAGGACTTGCCATCTCCACCAGTACTCAAAACCCACTTCTCCCCTTGAAATTTCCATTGAGGGATTCAAGGCTACGTATTCTTTCCATTTTGACTTCCTGCAGTGATGTTGGTTTTGATTAAGGTAGCTAGGGTGTGATATTTAATGAAATTGGGTTGGCGCTTAAATTTGTAGGGTCGCACAAGAGTGTGAAGTGAAGTTCCTGCTGGCATTCAAAAAAGAGGTGGCCGGAAATTTATGGTAAATGAATTTTGTATTTTTTGTGTGAAGTACCGTGTGAATGAAGTTAATGGCCGTGGTACTGACTAAGTAGTGAGCTTCTAACATAAAACAAGATGTGTAATAAATTATTTTTCTCTCACGTGCAATAGATTATCTCAACAGAAACGAAATGGCTAGCAATGAAACCACGTAAACAGCATGGGAGCAATAAGATGATAAGATTCCCACCAGTCTTCTTACTTGAAAAATAAGCCATAATGTGCAAAAAATTAAATAGATCTGACCGATCGAATGATTCGATCAAGACCTGAATTGAATTTTGGGAAAAATTAGAAACGAACAACAATTTTGGGAGCAAACTGCTTTTGTAGAGACACTATCTTGGTAACATATAAGGTTGTAGAGGATCCAGGCTAATATAACATTCATTTATGACTGCTTGGATGAAAAAGGAAAAAACGACAACACTATTGAAAAAGAATGGATAATACCCAATTATAGATATTTGCTCAATTAAAAGAAACAAATTGCCAAACAATTGTGAGTGTGTTTTCGTGTATTATACACAGTAAATGCTCCATGGGAGGTGAAAGAACTGGAGACAAATTTACTTGTCTCCCTTATGTACAAAATTTGAATGACACATGAAGATAAATGTAGAAGGCCAAGGTAAAAAAGAAAAGGCCAAAACTTGGAGGTATCTTTCATGGGAAAAATCCAGATGATGAAGAAGAAGAAGGTATTTGGCCTCTTAAGTTGTTCTGAGATAAGCATGGGGAAACCATTTGAAGAGCAGTGAATTCTTGGCTTCTACAATCAGAACAAAGAATCCATAGCAAGGAAGGTGAGCCACTCCCAATATCAAGTACCTGCAATTTGACAACAGATTGTATCTTACTCATACTTGCGCGAGTGTGAAACCGAAAACTAAGCAACGGAATGTATTACCACAACGGTGCGAACGGAGTTGAAAGATCAAGGAAAGCATATGGCCACCTGGGAAAAGTAATGAGGCCAAATCTAATCAGAATGCAAATTGTCAAGTCCTTGCTTATTTAGGAAAGAAATTACCATATACTAAGAATAAGATTTCAAGAAGCTAACCATGGAAAACCATAAGCGTGGATCGCCCATTGGAAGATTGCATATGCTGAGCTCCATAGCACGAAATACGCAAGCCGGAACCAGGGAAACCGCTATCCAAGAGCAAAATGTAGCATGATTAATCTTAAACTTAAAAGTGGAAAGTTGCTTTCATATATAGAAGTAATTTGAAAGTGTATAACCAAATGGGTCCTTACTAGGCTATTGACAGAAGTATCAAGCAGGAGAAAAACAGCATTAAGAGTGTGCATGCAACCCATCAGCTGCAATCAACATGTTAAATTCAGTAGCTTGATAGTATAGTTTCTTGATGAACCATGAAATGGAGTCTCACCGGGCACAGGCCAAGGTGCGCATCCGAAAGGAATGGAACGAGAACGCACCAAAATACAATGTCTGTTAGAATAACAGCACCTGCACAAGTCTGTTTCCGTGGTCAAGTCTTGGTCAAAAAAATAATCTGGGATTCACAAATTGAACTCTTTTGAGAAACATGACAAGTAACTAACTTGATAACTGATTTGCATAAGATATCCCCAAAACCCTGCTCTTTTTAAGACCTCTTCTTGGTAATAGTGGCTTTGCAGTTTGATGGCGCCTCTGTACTGTCTAACCCTGTAGTCTCTGAGAAGAGTAAACTGGCTCTCTCCTACATTTAGCCTTGAAAATTCTGCTGTTTCTGAGTCTTCGGACACAGATGTATTCATTTTGTAGTACAGCCAACAACCATGAGCAGATACAACACTACCAATCTGCATAACACAGGAAGTTCAAAGCAAAAAAGACGTCTTTTTCTTGTTAATTCAGTGATCACAAGCTATAGACTTGTAAGTGGATTTTGAGGTCTGCATATCATTTCATGTCTGACGTACCGCAAAGTACAGAAGTGTCAGATGATAAGTCCACCTGCAGATCAGTATACAGCAAGTGTAAGATATCTGATAGTGTCTTAATTCTTAACTTGTACCTAAAACAGTTTGACACTTCACATGTGCTGAGCATCGTAGCAGGCCTCATTTTCCAACTTGTACTTCTTCAATGATTAAAAGGTGCTTACTATAGAAAGGAAACTTTTTGTACTGCCAAAGTCCTAACCTTTTTAGTGCATATATGAGCTTTTTAGTCCTTGTGCATTTATTGCAATGAACTCTTACAAGTGCTTATCCTAATTTGTATAGTTTCTTGCATCCATAACTGATTACTGTCAGTACACCTAAATCATTCTAGTACATCACAGGGCTGCAATGGGGATTCCTAGAATTGGTGAGTCCTACATGAAAACTGTTCCACAAACACAAAAAACTTAAACCACTCAAGAGAAGAGAAAATCATCAAACATACTCACTCAGTGTAGTAAAAATAGATGGTTCCGCCCCAATCTCCAATATCCCACAGCAAGAACCCTGCCAACACACAAAAGGAGAGCACTCTGATCCCGAGGAGCCAGCCCGGATGCAGACCGCGCCAGCAGCTCGTCCAGAGCTGATACGACCCCACGTGGCCTCTGGGCAGTGCCTCCGCGTACCCTTCCTCGTCCGGCCGAGCCATCACCAGGCTCTCATACATGCTGCTGACTTCTCCTCCTCTTCCTGATCCTTCCTTCTTTGAAATTACATAAACAGACCCAACAATGGATGCACCCACAATCCCAAGACATACAAACTCTGTCCAGTACTCTGAAACACCCATCATTTGGCACTAATCTTAGTCTTTCTGAATGTTGGTCAGTGATTGATTGTTGCTGACCACCGAGCCTGTAACCAATTTCCAGCTAATGGGTACTAGTGTGTGTGGGTGTTTGTGTGTCTGGTTTCAAGAACAGGACTGGTAGTTTTGACTGGCTGGCTTGGAATGAATTTAAATATTGGAAATGTGGGGCTATGGAACCTGCAATTAGCTTAGGGTTACTACTATGAGAGCAATAAAATATGATTTCAAGGACATCACGTGGAATTTTCCTAAAATTTGGGCCTTTTCCCACCTAAATTTCATACTACATCAAATCCCAATTGATCACCACATCAAAATGTACCACTCAGCATTTTTTCTCAAAAGATCCCAATAGAACAGTTTCCACTGTCACTGAATGTGTCAAATCCACAGGTGGTACAATCAGAAAGCCATTGCCATCTAGGAAAATCTCCTCAATGGCGGTGAGATGAGATTATCGAACGTGTCGAGGCGCAGGGCCGCCATGGCAAGCTCCCTCCTCCTCAGGCCCCGCGTACGAGGCTGACTGCGTACTGACTCGACATCACGTCCCATATCCCGTCGCACCCGATGATCAGAAACCCGTCGTCTTCGGTGAGCACGATCTGTCGGAGTTCAGGGTCGGAAATGAGGGACTATGTTGAACCTGAACCCCTCGAGAGCTTCATGTCCCAGTCGCCCAGGGCTCGTGTCAGGGACAAGTAACCGTTGTCTACATACCCGCCCATTTCCTCGACTCGTCGTCTTTCGGCTGGGCAGACGGGTCAGTGATCTTGGGACATGTCTATCGCTTCTCCTTTCCGACATACGACAGCTCGGCAATCTCCTGCATTCGCTACCATCAGAAGCCTGCCAAAGTGACATGAGAACAAGTTCAGAATTCTCAACACTTGAATCACTACCCTCCTCACATGTTCACCACTTATAGCCTCATATTTCGGAGTACAACAGACGATACATGGTTCGAAAATTGTACTACATTATCAGCTAGCATATTAGCTCTATGTAGATTGTATTTTCCATTTTCAAGCCAACGATTCAACAATGCAGAAGATAGGAAGTAACAAAAGTCCTACGCAACCTCAATCCATAAAGAACGAAAGCAGTTCTTACTTTAGGCCAATCAACGAGTTGTAATAGCTAATTCTGATCCTGTCTCAGAGAACATTAGTTGTGTTTAACCACGCTATCAGCTGGGACTCAAAATTTGGATACTAAAACGAACAGCATTAACAGAATCTGATTCTTCAAATCACAATTATTGGGAATTCAGACTACAAAAACTTAGGCTCCCAATGATCTGGGTGAAAAAATATATCCACCTACCCGAGTCCAATTTATGTGAATCAAATTCCACATTGCAAGGCTCAAATTAATCAAATCTCAATGCGACACAAAATATTTAATTGTCTATCAGACTTAAGGTAATAGCAGATATATTTCAAGCTCATACACTTTGATCCATGAATACAGAAAATCAAGGAAAGCATAAACCCAACACGAAGTCGAAAGGCTGTTTGGTCTAGAAGTATTAAAGGCAAGACAATCTACCTACAATCTGAGTCCCCATCTGCTAAATTTGACAAATGCAATTACTTGCACCTTCTTCTCCATCAATGACAAGTCAAATTCAACCAAAAATCATACTATAATTATTTCTATGAAACTTTATAATAATTAAAGGAAGTTCCTAAAATTTCCTCGAAGCAGCATTTTCTAAGGGGAGTGGGATGAAAAACTCAGCGCCTAATATATTGAACTTACGAGAAATACCCACATGAAGCCATTTTAGATTTCCAGATGAAAGAATTGATCAACACAAACCTTGTGAGACTTCAAATTCAAGAAGTAGAACCGCAATCCATAACTGAATTACGAAGACAAGCACAAGTAATAACAAAACTTCTAAGCTAAAGGAGCAATCAGAGCAGAATTATCTGAAATCGCACAGAAAAAGGCACATAAATATAACAGATCAATCAAGAGAGCAATTAGAAAAAAGGCAATCAGAGATTGAGAGTAGAAAAAACTGACGAGTGAGGGTGGAGAGCGAGGGAGAAATTCCAATACGGGAACACCTTGAGGGCAAACAAAATCGGTTTCAGCTCATCATAACACACCACCATACACGCAAACTACCCACGAAGAGAAACAAAATCTGGCTAAACCCAGAATTGCAATAAGAAATCAAAACCTGGCATGTAAAGTGAGGTTAAAAGGGTTATTTTTTAGCCGGGTTTCTTTGATTCCGAAGTTTAGAGATGGGTTTTTGAGATTTTCTTTGTTAAGTTGAATAAATATATATATGGAAGGCGGTGTATGGAAGCTACCCGGCCGCCATATAGTGAAGGACATCCAGGTGCAGTTGGAAATGAAGACTCACACGTGTCCGCATGAGATTGTAAGAGCATCAAGGACAAAAGTTTCTCCATTTTAAGATAGAAAAAAATCTTCTCAAAAAAAAAAAAAGGATAGAAAAAATAAAAATAGAAATAGAAAAGGTATGATAGAATCCATAAATGTGAAGGCTAGATACGTACGTTCAAAATTTGTGCTAAATATATTTATTATAGATACGCACTCGTAATGTGTGAGAGTGAACCAGGATCACGGATACGAAATACGTATTCGTGACATTTTGTAGTTAATAAGGGTATTCGATTCTTTTTATTATGTGAGCGTGTTTATTTAAAAATAAAAAATAAAATTTTAAAAAATAATATAAAAGTTATAATAGAAAGTCACGCTCACGGTGATAAAATATTATTTAGAAAAATACTATTTTTTCATAAACTGTGTCGTTCTAATTTTTTACAATAAAAGAAAATTTACTTAATTTTTAAAAATAATTATATCTTTATTATCGTATTATTCGAATATCGATTATACGAAATATAAGGCAGTTGGCTAATATTAATAGTACACATAATGAGAATTAACAAACATTTATGGACAGAATAGCCAGCAGCAGTGCAACAATAGTCACGCTCACTGGCGGATGTAGGATTATTTGAAAGGGGCGGCAATATACAACAAAAAAATTGGGTCGTATTTTACGGTTTGTTAGAAAGACTAATAATAAGTGTGTGTGGAGTCATAGATGGACTTACAAATGGGTTGAATAATTAATATTTAGTTGATTTTTATAATTGGTAACTTTGATATATAAGACTTGTATAGAGTATAAAGCTTGCTTATTGGAGAAGAATAAATGCATTAGAAGTAAGTTAAATAATCTATATATAATCTATGAGTTTGGATCATATGCGGAGCACTCTTCCCGTGCGGACGTACGGAGCATGCACTTTTGGGTCTTATTTGTGCACTTTAACGTCTTATTTGTACACTTTTTCAAAAAAAAAAAAAAATCTTTTTCAAATTTTTTTCCAAGCATTTTTCAATTTTTTTGCAAAAGTGCACAAATAAGGCCCAAAAGTGCACAAATAAGGCCCTATAGTGCATGTCCGCACGGGAAGAGTGCTTCGCACCGGAACCGCACTCTATAATCTATATATATTTAAAAATTAGCATTCTAGGTCATTGAATACTAACTTTTAAAGATGAATTAGTTTTTATTTTCATTTCATGTCTTATTTATTTAGCACAAAATTTAAACAATTTCTCAAATCCAAAAAGTATTAAAGTGACAATTTCATATATTAACAATTATATTTAATCTATAATCGTCTATATAATATACAAAGGTTTTGATTCACAATTATATACAATTACTACATATTAATCAATTAAAAAGTCCACATTTTCATATCGTTGTATAACTCTTATATCTTCACGTTAAATTTTCAACATAGTTCAATTTATATTTCTATTAAGCATGAAAAACAACCATCTATATATCTATATCTATATATATTTAAAAGTTAGCATTTTAGGTCATTGAATGCTAACTTTTAAAGACAAAATCAACTTTATAAAATCAACTTTATGCTTAAATGGGCCCAAAGGCCTTCTATAGTATGCTTAAATTGGCCAAGGGTTGGGCCAATATTTTTTACAAATATGTTTACAAACATGCTAGAGATATGTTTTCAACCATTTTGTAGCTATACATGATGAATTTCATGAGTTTCTTATTTCATATTGGAGATATGGTTCATTCAATTATTTTTAAAAAATCCTATTTTGTAAGAGGATAATATATTGCACATGTATATTGTGTTTATGTTTTATTGTCGTATATAAATTTGTAAAAGTTTCTTTAAGCCTACTGAATATATTTATGTTTTTATTGTGGGAGGATTTTATTCAAATCAAACAATTCCAAACAAAAAAAAGTATGACCTTAATATAAAAAACTTAAATGTGTTATCGCTTCATACATTCAATCATACCTTAACATAGCTAAAACACTTACATATTATATTCATTTACATATCAAGCAAACCATGATAACATTTGTATCGACCCGTGCAAAGCGCATGATCTGTCTTCTTTAAAAAAATGTGATTTACTATTCGTTATAAGATTCTAACACAAGTAATGAAATGTTACGTATTATATAAACACAAACTAATAACATTTTCAGCCCGTTCGAATCATGCATAGAACTATATAGCTTTCATATGAATTAAACTACAATATTTTACAACGAAATATGGTTATAAATACACCGATATTTCCATAATAAAAAAATACATTATGGATCGACAAAACCTGAATTCTACGCAATCATATAAACTCATTATTAATATATTATGATAAAAAAAATTGGTACTTACTCTATATTGAGTATTGCCTACATAATAAAATAAATTATACGATTTATTTACTATTTGCGAAAAAAGAGTCAATCACCTTCGAAATTTGTATAAATTAATAATAACTAAAATACCAAAAAAACATGTATTATAAAACATAGCTAAAAAACTTACCCTAACGCATTACCCATGCGAAGCACGGGCTTAAAGACCTAGTATATTTAAAAGTTAGCATTCTAGGTCATTGAATGCTAACTTTTAAAGATGAATTAGTTTTTATTTTCATTTCATGCCTTTGTAACACCCCCGACTTATTGTCGGAAATGCCACACGCCAGTGACCTCAGACGTTGCTGTCCGATGTCACCCTAGGCTTTAATCGGAACAATTAAACTTAAATACGTATATATATTAAATGAAAGATTAAACAGCGGAAGACATTTGTATGTGAAACTCATCTCTTTTATTAAAAGATATCTCATCAAACGAGAGTAGCGTCTTTACAACAGAGTAAAAATTTCAGCGGAAGACTTATAAATTACACAACGGAAGACTTTTAAGAATCAACCTATAACATCGCTAGGTTATAAAGATATACTAAAGTAATATTTAACAACTTAAAACACTGACACTTAAATCTTCGTCTACAAGCCTCTTCTTCTTCGACTGGTTACTTTGACTTCGGGAACCAACCACTGATGTGCCGTATAAGACGGATGACACCAGCCAACCATGCAAGGAATAAAACCCGATTGGTTAGTCTAATGAAAGACTATGCAAGGGTGAAAACAAAATGGTTCTAGTGATCGCAACCGTTTACTATCATTGTCCCTCGAATAATAACCGAAGGAACGATATATAACCCGGAACTTTCACGGAATGATTTAGTATTTAGATATGCACTGAAGAGAAGACTCCAAGGAATTGAGTCTTAAGGGATGGTATGACAATTGTTTGGGAACGTTAATGTTTCATACAAGCGTTTAAAAACGACTTGATCATTTGGGTCCACGACCAACCTCACCGCACAATGTGAATTCAGATTGGAAAGAGAACTTACTCTAACCGAAGTCCAGGCGAGTTTCCAAGTTGTACTTCTCGCCCGAGGGTTCATTAATTATGTGCCTACCCGCACTTATCTTATCTTAATTACAAAACGTATAGTATGCTTAAATTGGCCAAGGGTTGGGCCAATATTTTTTACAAATATGTTTACAAACATGCTAGAGATATGTTTTCAACCATTTTATAGCTATACATGATGAATTTCATGAGTTTCTTATTTCATATTGGAGATATGGTTCATTCAATTATTTTTAAAAAATCCTATTTTGTAAGAGGATAATATATTGCACATGTATATTGTGTTTATGTTTTATTGTCGTATATAAATTTGTAAAAGTTTCTTTAAGCCTATTGAATATATTTATGTTTTTATTGTGGGAGGATTTTATTCAAATCAAACAATTCCAAACAAAAAAAAAGTATGACCTTAATATAAAAAACTTAAATGTGTTATCGCTTCATACATTCAATCATACCTTAACATAGCTAAAACACTTACATATTATATTCATTTACATATCAAGCAAACCATGATAACATTTGTATCGACCCGTGCAAAGCGCATGATCTGTCTTCTTTAAAAAATTGTGATTTACTATTCGTTATAAGATTCTAACACAAGTAATGAAATGTTACGTATTATATAAACACAAACTAATAACATTTTCAGCCCGTTCGAATCATGCATAGAACTATATAGCTTTCATATGAATTAAACTACAATATTTTACAACGAAATATGGTTATAAATACACCGATATTTCCATAATAAAAAAATACATTATGGATCGACAAAACCTGAATTCTACGCAATCATATAAACTCAGTATTAATATATTATGATAAAAAAATTTGGTACTTACTCTATATTGAGTATTGCCTACATAATAAAATAAATTATACGATTTATTTACTATTTGCGAAAAAGAGTCAATCACCTTCGAAATTTGTATAAATTAATAATAACTAAAATACCAAAAAAAACATGTATTATAAAACATAGCTAAAAAACTTACCCTAACGCATTAGTTTTTATTTAAAAGTTAGCATTCTAGGTCATTGAATGCTAACTTTTAAATATGAATTAGTTTTTATTTTCATTTCATGCCTTTGTAACACCCCCGACTTATTGTCGGAAATGCCACACGCCAGTGACCTCAGACGTTGCTGTCCGATGTCACCCTAGGCTTTAATCGGAACAATTAAACTTAAATACGTATATATATTAAATGAAAGATTAAACAGCGGAAGACATTTGTATGTGAAACTCAGCTCTTTTATTAAAAGATATCTCATCAAACGAGAGTAGCGTCTTTACAACAAAGTAAAAATTTCAACGGAAGACTTATAAATTACACAACGGAAGACTTTTAAGAATCAACCTATAACATCGCTAGGTTATAAAGATATACTAAAGTAATATTTAACAACTTAAAACACTGACACTTAAATCTTCGTCTGCAAGCCTCTTCTTCTTCGACTGGTTACTTTGACTTCGGGAACCAACCACTGATGTGCCGTATAGGACGGATGACACCAGCCAACCATGCAAGGAATAAAACCTGATTGGTTAGTCTAATGAAAGACTATGCAAGGGTGAAAACAAAATGGTTCTAGTGATCGCAACCGTTTACTATCATTGTCCCTCGAATAATAACCGAAGGAACGATATATAACCTGGAACTTTCACGGAATGATTTAGCATTTAGATATGCACTGAAGAGAAGACTCCAAGGAATTGAGTCTTAAGGGATGGTATGACAATTGTTTGGGAACGTTAATGTTTCATACAAGCGTTTAAAAACGACTTGATCATTTGGGTCCACGACCAACCTCACCGCACAATGTGAATTCAGATTGGAAAGAGAACTTACTCTAACCGAAGTCCAGGCGAGTTTCCAAGTTGTACTTCTCGCCCGAGGGTTCATTAATTATGTACCTACCCGCACTTATCTTATCTTAATTACAAAACGTATATTCACATTAAAGCTTTTAATATGATCTCGAGTAACTACGAAAGTTTACGATATCGAGTAACTACGAAAGTTTACGATCTCGAGTGACTACGAAAGTTTATGGTCTCGAATAACTACGAAAGTTTAAGATCTCGAGTGACTACGAAAGTTTATGATCTCGAGTGACTACGAAAGTTTACGATCTGGAAAGCATTTAGAGACTGGGTCCACTAATACTGAGTTATAAAGAAACGACTAATCCTCATAAGGAATTAGCGTTCCTATGAATACTCGTGCTAATCTAGCATTAAAGTTCACATTTAAATCCATAACAAAACCATTACGGTCATTAACAAGTATAATAGCGTTGTTTCTAGCAATATATACAACCTATTATAATATCATATTTTAATCACATTATTTATTAAAATCAGTTCCCAAACAAAAACAACAGTTCACTCCGATTTAATTAACAATTAAAAGCAATTGATAATTAATAGAATATGGAATGATTAAGTAAGAGCGAACCGCCACTTGCCTTAGTCTAGACGAACGATTGAACGACGACGGGTTTCTGGGTCCGGAACGGGAATGGAAATCGGATTACAGATTCCTACGACAACGACCCATAACGAACCCTAGGTTAGATTCGACAATAAAATTATACGAATCTAAGAAAGAACGAACGAAATCAAAAGAAAGAAAGTCCCGCCCGAGACCGACATGCCCAAGGCCACGATCGCGGTTGCCAGAGCAATCCGCGGTTGTGGCTGGGATTCCGCGGTCGCGGGCGTCGAGGACGAATGTCCGCGAGCGACTCGGCAATGCACGCGAGCAACTAGCCGACAACCGCGATCGCGGTGTTCATGTCCGCGGTCGCGGACATGAACACGGCGACCAGAGATTGGCGAAAAGACTCACCGGCGACGACTCCTTGGGCTCGATTCACGGTGGCTTCGACTCCTGGCCACCTTGCGCCTCCAAAGAACTACTCCAGGGCTGCTACAACACCTGGCGAAGGCTCTGGCGACTCCTTGAACAATCCGGCGAGGCTTGGAACTCCGGCGAGAAGAAAATCGAGAGGGAGAGAGTGAGATTTCTCAGTTGGAGTGTTCCTATTCCTCCCAGATCGTCTCCTTTTATAGCCAAGGAGAGAGCCCAACCCCGACAAGATCAACGGTGGAGCGAGAGATCGACGGCGAGCTCGGGGAAGACGAGGCGTCGCGCATCCCTGCGCATTTCCGCGATCGCGGTGACTTTTCCGCGGTCGCGGAATATTCGAATTCCCAGCTCTTCTGTGCCCGATTATTCCGCGGTCGCGGTGGCTTTGCCGCGGTCGCGGAATTCTCCTTTTCGCGCCTAATTGCCCGGGAAAAGGTTGGGCATGGATTTTCAAACCCCAGGTTAAATATATTTATACCCGAACAAATATTCTAAGCTCCGAAAATACGTCGACGTATTTTTATACCACTCAGGGAATATTACAGAGATCAAACATGCTACAGAAAATCCGAACTTCGCCTAACGCGTCCCGAATAATTGACGAGGGTTTGGGAAATTACCCAAATACCCTTACTAAAAATGAGGGGTATTACATCACTACCCCCTTAAAAAATAGTTCCGACCCCGAAACTAGCATTGCTAATTAATGGAATCGGGTTTACTACTAACCTTACTACCTCAACTTAATATCCTTAATCACTTTATCCTTGACGTTGCTCCTAGGAAATCGATCTGTCTCCTCAATCACACCATTATTCCACATATCTCCATATGTTACACTTGTAGCAATTCGTAACTACATCCACAAAGTCATAATTATCTTATGATAGTATCCTCCAAAAATTATTGCAACAGACTTGTTATACCTTAAGCATGGGAATACACATTACTCCTTCCACTTTTCCATTTATAATTCTCTCAGAGTATGTACCGTAATTGCCTTATATTCCATTATCAAATCTTAGTGGTCCTTGAGGTATCGCATTTCCTAATCCCTTTAAGTGTATATCCCATAATTCCATTACTCGTCATCATCAGGTTTGGCCCTTATGCCAATTCTAGCTTGGTATCCCTTCCGTAGTGATTTAGCATATTCCTTTAATCATTCTGTAAATTAAACCTTTAAGGTTCCTTAACTTTCTTCAGGCGTAATCTCAACACCTTTATTCCTATGTTCCTCAAAACGAATCACATGAGATATTACTCCTATCTCCTTAAGGTATCATCCTGAAAATGATTCATTATTAACCGCATCAGTCACTTCTATCAGAATCCTTTAATAACTTTATACGAGTAACGCATGCTACCTTACTCCTTAGGCGCACATAGACAATTCTTTCCACTAAATCCTTTAATTTATCGGAATCATCAACATAATCTATCCTTAAACTGTAATCTTTCCATTTAAGTGGCCTCTTCCTATCACAGTAACTTGTCAACTTACTCTTCTCCAAGGAATTGCACCATAAGCCTTATAACTGACATACTCGCATAAAATCCAAATATCAAACCTTGCAACCTTACATGTATCATAACTCCTTATTCCCTGAAAGTACAACTTACCAAATTTAATCATTTGGCCCACTTAAGTTTGGCCCATAAGCCCATTTCCTGACTCAAATTCCAACGGTTTGTTTAACTGTCTCAAATAACTCATTTCTAACTTAAGATCCTTATATTCCTCACACAATCTACTATCCATCCAAGACTTAATCATATCATTTCCTTATAAAACCTCAAAACGAAACCTCGAATAGGTCTTCCCAAAATGATGCCTAGGATTTCGTACACTTGGTCGCTCCAAGAGCTCTAACCACTGGTCCTACACTGGCCCTACTCACTTATAAATCTCATAATCATAACTCTTGGTTCTAAAGTCTTACTCAAGATCGTAATAGAGGAAACGAGTTCCTGATGAACTATCCTCTTAATCTATTTATTCCCTTATCAACAATCTATCCACATTAATACCTACAACATGACCTCACAACTAGGTATTCTGGACTTCGCATTAGTCCATCCCTATAGACGTTTTAGAAAAACTTAGCTTACGAGATAGCTCTCGCCAACTCAGCTAAGAAAGCAATTAATGTCATACTGATGGGACATTACTCCAGAAATGAAGAAAGAACCTTAGAAATGGATCTGGAATCTAAGCAATAGAGTCGACCCTGGGGTTAACCATGTAGGGAACGAACATCTAGGTTACATACGATACCCCTTCCCCATAAGTCCGACAACCTGTATCCATACATGACATATACTGTTTCCGGCACTCACGGGGTTTCGTATGAATGATTGATTTGTAACAGCAATGAATGTAGTAATTTCCGAAACAAGGAAACACTTCTTTATTTATTCGAAACATTACACTAAAGCAACTGACAGAAAGTCGAACAGACAGATTACAAAGCTATGGAGACTATCGATACAAGTCATCGCTCCATATTCTTAAGGAAAGGCTTAACAAAAATACCATTACTTGATCAGGGTTTCCCCCCGTCGGCTTGACGCATCACGAAGAGTCGTTGCCCCTGGCCTGACGACTTCATAGTCGCTTTGCCTTTATTACGAGCCATAGATTGTTCAGGAGTAGATACCTCTGGCTTTGGGTTCTGCCTATTGCCAACATTTGAGGCTTGATAAGACTGCGTTGGTCCTTGACCCTTCTTCTTACAGTATGTTTTCATGTGGCCTTCCCTTCCACAATAGTAGCATACCCTCTTTTCCTTTTGACAGTTAAAACTTTTATGCCCAACTTCACCACAGTTGTGGTACAGAGTCACCCCGCTACTCCAACCGGAGCCTCTGGCGGAGTCTGACTGAGTCGTCTCAGTCTTAGCACGACCAAACTTCTCAAATTTGGTAGGCGATGCCGGTCGCTTGAATGTACCAACCTGGCGATCCTGTTGCCCACCCTTTCCCTTAACCTGCTTCTCCCGCTTTTGGGCGGATTCTTCCAGTGTGACCTCTATCTTATAGGCTGCATCCACATATTGCTCTAATGTAGAACAACCATAGGTGAACAGTAATACAAAGTTTTTACGCGTGAATAGTAATGTACAGTGACTTTTGAACAGTAACTTAAATAGTAAAAATTAAGAACAATGAACAGTAAACGTAATAGTGACTATTCTGGAAAACTTAATAATAAAAGCAGGGAGAGAAATATGAACTGGAAACATAGGACTTTTATAAGATCATAATAAACTTACAAGGACTATTGTCGTAACTTGAAATGATTTCCTAAAGCTTGAAGGAGCTCCAGAGGAAGGCTTCTAAGCTTCAGAAGTTTTTTGTGAGTTTCTCAACACATGAGAGTCTGAATTGTGATCCCTCCAAACAAATGAGGGCTTTGCCTTTTATAGAAAAAAGGGGAGAGTCTGATTTTCTTTGTCCGTACCAATTTTTGGTACTATTTCTTCACGGGTGGAGTCTCCTGTTGTGAGTGGAGTACTGAGTTGGTTTCTTCTGTCTTCTTGCCTTGGGTGGAGTGCTGAGCTGGTCTTTTGTCTTCTTGCCTTGAGTGGAGTGCTGAGCTGGTCTTTTGTCTTCTTGTCTTGAGTGGAATGCTGAGCTGGTCTTTTGTCTTCTTGTCTTGAGTGGAATGCTGAGCTGGTCTTTTGTTTTTTTGCAAAAATTGGGCATGTTCTTCTGATGGGCCTATCCTTCAGATGGACCTATTCTTCTTTCGTTGTGTCTTGATGGGTAATTGAGCTTTTTGATTTGTAGGGCTCTACTTCCTTCTTGATGATGGGCCTATTGTCTTATGAGATCTACTTCTTGAGTCTTTTATCAAATTAATAAGATGTTCAAAGGAGATAATCTAAAACAGGCTAGATTACCCCCTGAGATGAAAACATAAAATGAAAACAAAAGAGCTTTCTTTTTCTCTTCTTTTTCTTTTTTCTTTTTCTCTTCTTTTTCTTTTTTACTTTTCTCTTGTTTTTCTCTTCTTTTTCTCTTTTTTTTTTTCTTTTTTTCTTTTCTTTTCTTTCTTTTTCTCTTCTTTCTTTTTTTTTTTTTTTTTTTTTTTTTTTTGCTGAACAGATAGAACTATTATTGTTTACCTTAGCGTAGGGTTCTTGTGCTAGGTGTCTCTATGAGTGTCGGGAATGCTTATGTCATCCCAGTCTTCGGTGTCAAGCATATCTTCATCTTCTTGTTTAAACTCATCTTCCAGGGAAATGAATTTTCGCCAATCCGTAAACTGGCCATCCCCGCTGAAAGGTAGCCATATTCTCCATTTATCTGGAACCCAGATTTGTGTATAATGTCCTTCTGCTGCCAATCTACACGCCTTCCATCCACTGTAGAGGTATGCATTTTTGTAGAAGAAGGAAACGTCTTGGTGGCGCCTATAGAGCTCATGTTCCTCGTGTATTGTAAAGTTGGTGGGTAGCAGACCTACCCAGTCTCTCCAGTCTTCATCCTTTGAAACACCATGGGAGAAACATATAACCTTTTTTGACGGAATCATGGTGAATTCCGTTACTTTTGGGAGGGTAGCTTGGACGTAGGCAACTAGGTGGAAGAATTTTAGAATAAGGTCTTTGGGCATGGTGCAAGTGTTTAGGTAAAGGAGGATCTTCAGAAGTCCGCCTGTCATCATTGTTGAGCCCCCTGCTATTGGTTTAATAGTAGAGAATTGCCGAACAGTGACTCCCTTGAATTTCCACCCTGGTTCACCGAAGTACATTTGGATAAGCTCTTTCTGAGCTTGTATAAGGTCTGCCAAATGGCCTTCTTCTGTTTTTTGTATTAGAACCTCTTTTCCCTGGGGCCAGGCATCAAGGAGTGGTGTAAGTGCTTCTTGTGTTGGTGTGTCGAGGAGACGAGTTTGGAGATTCTTCCAACGTCTACCTGTAGCAATGGTTAGTTGTTCACCCAAATCTTTTTCCCTTTTTTCTTTCTCTCTTATCACATTTCCATATTCGTGGAAGTGGATACTGAGTGTATTTAAGGCTTGTACTTTTTTCTTGGCTGCATGGGGCATAGTAGGAAGCCTCCAAATGTTATTCAGCAAACCAAGTTGTTCTTTGGAGAGCAAAAGTCCTTGTAGCGGTCTGAAGTTGCTTTTGGCTGTAACTTGGGAGGAAGGTGAAGGTAAAACCTTTTCCTTTCCTTTGCGGGAGGGAGATCTCATTTTAAAAACCTGAAAACTTTAAAATAAGTTAGAAATCACTGTATGTCTGTGACTCTGTAGGGATTTGAAAGAGTTTAATGTTACAAGTTCTCTTGTTAAAATGTTTTAGGTTCTGCTAACAGATGCAGACTGTAGGGTAGATATATCATTATGTTCAACCGCAGCAATGAACTTAAAACTAATCCTTTTTTCCATTACTGTTGTATGTAGGCCAAATCTATCAACAGTGAACGGACAGATTTGTGTCAGGAAGGGTGTTCCTAGGATTATTTGCTGATTTAAGCCTTTTATTAATATGAAGGAGTTGTGGAAACAATGTTTCTCATTACAAATAGAGGCTTTAGGGATCTTGTAACTAAGGTTCATACGACTACCACTAGCATCAAGAATTTTTTCACGACTCTTGTGGTAATACTTTGAAGGGATTATTCCTTCACAGATACAGTTTAGATCTGCTCCACTGTCAATGAGAGCAACTGTAGAAAGAGTGAAGTCTTCTATTTTTATGGTAATATGAACATACCATTTTTGAAAGTTGATCTTGTTTATGGCCGCAATAAAAGAATCTTCAATGACGGGATGTTCTTCTTCATTTTGTTGAGAACGGGGGCTGGAGTAAGGGTTTTTAGAAAATTCTAGGTGAGCTATTCTAGCTTCAAGTTCAAGATCTTTGGTCTCATTTAGTAATAAATGTTGGTTAAGGGATCCTATGTCTTTTTTGATTTTATTGACTTCAGCTTGTAGGTCTTTCAAGGTAATGGAGGAAAATATCTTAGTAGGTGATTTTTTATTAATAATTTTGGATATGCTAAAAGGTTCTTCAAGTTGGGGTTGTTGTTCTTTAAATATTAGTTCTTTTAGCTTCATGAAGTATTCTCGTTTTATTTGAGGATCTTCAAGGGTATCGATAAGCTCTAAAAGGGCCTCTCTTTCATCACTTTTGGTGATAACATTGCAGAATTGGGTTGTTCCTGAATCCTCAGTTTCTGAAGTATCAGGGGCATAAAATTCATTCTCAGAATCCTCCAAAAGGATTTTAGTGAGTCTATCTTTTAGGGTACTATCATCTTGACAGATTTCATTGATCTTTTGTTTGAGACTGCAATTGTCTGCCTTATGGCCTGGTTTTCCGCATTTAAAACAGATAATCTTTTTATTAGTCTGTCTTGGTTGGAATTTCCTTCTAGGTGGGTAACTAGGTCTTTCATAATTATTATCAAACTTTCTGTGTTTATTTTTATGACCCTTTTTATATTTATAAGAAGGGGGTTCTATTTTGGCAAGGCCAAAAGCCTCACAGAAGTTACCTAGTTCTTTTCTTCTAGATCCTTTTTCTCTACCATATTTGGCCTGGATTTTTAATTCGGAGCAAAGGGCTAACCCTTCTTTTTTGACAAAAGCCGTTAATTGGCCATAGGTCATATCTTTCCAAGGAATTTCTTCTGTTTGAATTTCATCTTTTATTTTCTGGATTATCCTATCAGCAAATAAGTTGGGAAGACCAGTAACAAATCTTTCTTTCCAATATCCCTTATTGCAATCATTTCTTTTGTAGACGTAGGACAGGAAAACATCTTTATACCATCTATAGTCACTAAGGGTCTTACATCTTAGATTAGAAAGGATCTCTCTATTGGCTTGGATTTCCTCCCTAGGGTTGCCTATGAAGTGCATACTTATGGTGTATATAAGTTGGTGGACAGGTTCTGGTTCACCATTATCATTGGTAAAATCTAGGATCTCTTCTCTTTGAAAGGAGGATAAAGCATTATCCCACCAGTTTCTAAGCTGGCCTGTAAATCCAGTAGTTAAAAGTGAAAAACAAGTTTTGGGGTCTTTTCTACCAACTGTATAGGCTACATTAGCCATACCCATTTCTTGTAAGGTATTAAGTATTTCATGTTCGGATTTTCCATCTATATTCCATTCATAGATAGATTGTCCATTATAATCTGTGGATCTAAACTTAGATCTCTCTTCATATTGAAGGTCAGGAGGAGTAGGTCTAGGATAGAAGTTTCTAGTGTCTGTGTTCCTAAATATTTTTCTGTGTGCTTGAGGTCTATCATGGTTGTTTCTTATCCTATTAATGGTAATGGGGTTTTCCTCAAAGCAGGTTTGTAAGGTTTCAATTGCCTTATCACCAGATGGGCAATCTTCTCTTTCAGAGTTGTCTGAGGAACTGCTTGAGTCTGTGTTGGAACAATTGTTACAGTCCTCGATACAATTAATCGTAACATTTTTTAATTTTTGATCGATTAATTCTATGAGACTAAGAGAAGGATTAAGGGAAGTGTTACTAATGATCTCCTTTTTTATCCCCTGAATTTGAAAATGAGGTCTAGAGATGTCTTTAGGGAATTTGATAGTTTCCGTACTGATTTTATCATGTATTAATTCAACTTGTTCGGCTATTGTGTGGAGGATTTGGTTAGAATAGTTGTGTTGTTGATGTATTTTCTTAACATCTTCTAGGGTAGCGGGACTGTTGTCTGGAGTACCAATTCTAGGATTTTTGAAAGGTTCAGCAGGAACCTCTCCATCTTTTGTAATAATTTTTATTCCTTGTAGAGGAGGATGGACACTTTGTGTAGATCCTGAGGGTAAAAGATTCCAGGTTTTTGTTAACCTTGTTTGGACATCTATGGATTTCTGTTCTAAAGGGTTTTCTATTCCCTGAATCTTAAGGTAATTAGGAAACCATGTGAAGAATAAGATATTGATCCTATATTTTTCCATATCAGAATACCATAATTCTCTTATTTTATCTCTGACTATTTTGTCTATTTTCAAAAACCAAACTTTCTTGATCCTGTTTTCAATGGAATCAAAGTCTTTTCTTAGATAATCTTTGTTTATTGTAAAGTCCATTTTGGTGATAACATTTATGGAGGAGTATCTTCCCATATCACTCTGAGTAGGTGAAGAGGGAAAAGATTCATCTGACTTTTGTTCAGTAACAGGGTTAGGAATGGGACTACTAAATTCAACCTTAACTGAATGGTCTTTTATAGAATGGTCTCTAGCAGTATAGAGGGACTCAGAGAAAGAGTTTCTTGAAGGGAAAGGATGGGGATTTCTGGGTATAGGTCTGAAAGATTTAGTGGAATTGAATCTTATAAGGACCCTACCATCACCACTTTCTTCTATCTGGGAAATTTCTGTTTTTTCGAGATCTTCCGGAGGACAATCATGTCTTAGTTCCAGAGCTTCTGGTATAGTGATGTCTTCCCATTTTATCAGTTTGGGAGTGAAGGTTGTAGATCTTTCGGCTTCTAGTTGTAGGAGGATAGTCTCTCCTCTAGGGACAGGAGGAACTATACACTTAGGATCTGTGCAGGAACTTAGGATTCTGTAGTGGAGTCGGTAGATAATGACAAAGTTTTTAGAAAGATTTTTGAACCCCTTTTTAAGGAGCTTAATATCAAGAGTAAGAGTACTACTGATTCTAGGGTCTGTCATATCAACTGTAAAATTTGGAGAACAGTTGAAGAAGATTGGGCCATTACAGATATTGGTTTGAATAACAGCAATTAAAGAGTCTTTGTAAGAAAGGAGTCTGTCGTCTCTAAGGGCAATAAAGACTGGGGTGTCTATGCCTAATCTGGCTAAAGGCTTAAGAGCAACTTGAATTAGGCCTATGTGGATATATCTATAATTCTTTTTTAGATATTCATCAATAGCTATGGAGGATAATAATTGAAGAGTCAGTTGTTCTTTGTCTAAACTGAGTGTTTCTTCATGACTTTTAACACTAAAGGCTGTTTTAAAGTCTGTCCATCCTATTCTGTAAATAGATTGTATAGACTGTTGTGGTATGTTCCAATCATTATTATTTTCTTCATACAGATTTTCATTACTATGGACGACTGGGGTGCTAGATGAACTAGAACCTCTATGCAGCATCCGCCTAAATTGTAGGGCCATAATTAGTTACGTTTCAGGAACTATTTATCTTAATCGTATGTTTTATTGTTACTAAATGGCGTGGGACCATCGGCCTGGAACACCCTGGGACTACCTCGTCAAGCGGGCTTACCAACGGACTTACGACTAAAACCAAACACGCACGGTCTAGTAACAGTAAAAAGTTCGACCTTGGTAAACAGTAACTGAAGGCGTAAATAACTATAATACTACAACCGGGGCGAAATATGAACTGGAAACATATAGTATGCTTAAATTGGCCAAGGGTTGGGCCAATATTTTTTACAAATATGTTTACAAACATGCTAGAGATATGTTTTCAACCATTTTATAGCTATACATGATGAATTTCATGAGTTTCTTATTTCATATTGGAGATATGGTTCATTCAATTATTTTTAAAAAATCCTATTTTGTAAGAGGATAATATATTGCACATGTATATTGTGTTTATGTTTTATTGTCGTATATAAATTTGTAAAAGTTTCTTTAAGCCTATTGAATATATTTATGTTTTTATTGTGGGAGGATTTTATTCAAATCAAACAATTCCAAACAAAAAAAAAGTATGACCTTAATATAAAAAACTTAAATGTGTTATCGCTTCATACATTCAATCATACCTTAACATAGCTAAAACACTTACATATTATATTCATTTACATATCAAGCAAACCATGATAACATTTGTATCGACCCGTGCAAAGCGCATGATCTGTCTTCTTTAAAAAATTGTGATTTACTATTCGTTATAAGATTCTAACACAAGTAATGAAATGTTACGTATTATATAAACACAAACTAATAACATTTTCAGCCCGTTCGAATCATGCATAGAACTATATAGCTTTCATATGAATTAAACTACAATATTTTACAACGAAATATGGTTATAAATACACCGATATTTCCATAATAAAAAAATACATTATGGATCGACAAAACCTGAATTCTACGCAATCATATAAACTCAGTATTAATATATTATGATAAAAAAATTTGGTACTTACTCTATATTGAGTATTGCCTACATAATAAAATAAATTATACGATTTATTTACTATTTGCGAAAAAAGAGTCAATCACCTTCGAAATTTGTATAAATTAATAATAACTAAAATACCAAAAAAAACATGTATTATAAAACATAGCTAAAAAACTTACCCTAACGCATTAGTTTTTATTTAAAAGTTAGCATTCTAGGTCATTGAATGCTAACTTTTAAATATGAATTAGTTTTTATTTTCATTTCATGCCTTTGTAACACCCCCGACTTATTGTCGGAAATGCCACACGCCAGTGACCTCAGACGTTGCTGTCCGATGTCACCCTAGGCTTTAATCGGAACAATTAAACTTAAATACGTATATATATTAAATGAAAGATTAAACAGCGGAAGACATTTGTATGTGAAACTCAGCTCTTTTATTAAAAGATATCTCATCAAACGAGAGTAGCGTCTTTACAACAAAGTAAAAATTTCAACGGAAGACTTATAAATTACACAACGGAAGACTTTTAAGAATCAACCTATAACATCGCTAGGTTATAAAGATATACTAAAGTAATATTTAACAACTTAAAACACTGACACTTAAATCTTCGTCTGCAAGCCTCTTCTTCTTCGACTGGTTACTTTGACTTCGGGAACCAACCACTGATGTGCCGTATAGGACGGATGACACCAGCCAACCATGCAAGGAATAAAACCTGATTGGTTAGTCTAATGAAAGACTATGCAAGGGTGAAAACAAAATGGTTCTAGTGATCGCAACCGTTTACTATCATTGTCCCTCGAATAATAACCGAAGGAACGATATATAATCTGGAACTTTCACGGAATGATTTAGCATTTAGATATGCACTGAAGAGAAGACTCCAAGGAATTGAGTCTTAAGGGATGGTATGACAATTGTTTGGGAACGTTAATGTTTCATACAAGCGTTTAAAAACGACTTGATCATTTGGGTCCACGACCAACCTCACCGCACAATGTGAATTCAGATTGGAAAGAGAACTTACTCTAACCGAAGTCCAGGCGAGTTTCCAAGTTGTACTTCTCGCCCGAGGGTTCATTAATTATGTACCTACCCGCACTTATCTTATCTTAATTACAAAACGTATATTCACATTAAAGCTTTTAATATGATCTCGAGTAACTACGAAAGTTTACGATATCGAGTAACTACGAAAGTTTACGATCTCGAGTGACTACGAAAGTTTATGGTCTCGAATAACTACGAAAGTTTAAGATCTCGAGTGACTACGAAAGTTTATGATCTCGAGTGACTACGAAAGTTTACGATCTGGAAAGCATTTAGAGACTGGGTCCACTAATACTGAGTTATAAAGAAACGACTAATCCTCATAAGGAATTAGCGTTCCTATGAATACTCGTGCTAATCTAGCATTAAAGTTCACATTTAAATCCATAACAAAACCATTACGGTCATTAACAAGTATAATAGCGTTGTTTCTAGCAATATATACAACCTATTATAATATCATATTTTAATCACATTATTTATTAAAATCAGTTCCCAAACAAAAACAACAGTTCACTCCGATTTAATTAACAATTAAAAGCAATTGATAATTAATAGAATATGGAATGATTAAGTAAGAGCGAACCGCCACTTGCCTTAGTCTAGACGAACGATTGAACGACGACGGGTTTCTGGGTCCGGAACGGGAATGGAAATCGGATTACAGATTCCTACGACAACGACCCATAACGAACCCTAGGTTAGATTCGACAATAAAATTATACGAATCTAAGAAAGAACGAACGAAATCAAAAGAAAGAAAGTCCCGCCCGAGACCGACATGCCCAAGGCCACGATCGCGGTTGCCAGAGCAATCCGCGGTTGTGGCTGGGATTCCGCGGTCGCGGGCGTCGAGGACGAATGTCCGCGAGCGACTCGGCAATGCACGCGAGCAACTAGCCGACAACCGCGATCGCGGTGTTCATGTCCGCGGTCGCGGACATGAACACGGCGACCAGAGATTGGCGAAAAGACTCACCGGCGACGACTCCTTGGGCTCGATTCACGGTGGCTTCGACTCCTGGCCACCTTGCGCCTCCAAAGAACTACTCCAGGGCTGCTACAACACCTGGCGAAGGCTCTGGCGACTCCTTGAACAATCCGGCGAGGCTTGGAACTCCGGCGAGAAGAAAATCGAGAGGGAGAGAGTGAGATTTCTCAGTTGGAGTGTTCCTATTCCTCCCAGATCGTCTCCTTTTATAGCCAAGGAGAGAGCCCAACCCCGACAAGATCAACGGTGGAGCGAGAGATCGACGGCGAGCTCGGGGAAGACGAGGCGTCGCGCATCCCTGCGCATTTCCGCGATCGCGGTGACTTTTCCGCGGTCGCGGAATATTCGAATTCCCAGCTCTTCTGTGCCCGATTATTCCGCGGTCGCGGTGGCTTTGCCGCGGTCGCGGAATTCTCCTTTTCGCGCCTAATTGCCCGGGAAAAGGTTGGGCATGGATTTTCAAACCCCAGGTTAAATATATTTATACCCGAACAAATATTCTAAGCTCCGAAAATACGTCGACGTATTTTTATACCACTCAGGGAATATTACAGAGATCAAACATGCTACAGAAAATCCGAACTTCGCCTAACGCGTCCCGAATAATTGACGAGGGTTTGGGAAATTACCCAAATACCCTTACTAAAAATGAGGGGTATTACATCACTACCCCCTTAAAAAATAGTTCCGACCCCGAAACTAGCATTGCTAATTAATGGAATCGGGTTTACTACTAACCTTACTACCTCAACTTAATATCCTTAATCACTTTATCCTTGACGTTGCTCCTAGGAAATCGATCTGTCTCCTCAATCACACCATTATTCCACATATCTCCATATGTTACACTTGTAGCAATTCGTAACTACATCCACAAAGTCATAATTATCTTATGATAGTATCCTCCAAAAATTATTGCAACAGACTTGTTATACCTTAAGCATGGGAATACACATTACTCCTTCCACTTTTCCATTTATAATTCTCTCAGAGTATGTACCGTAATTGCCTTATATTCCATTATCAAATCTTAGTGGTCCTTGAGGTATCGCATTTCCTAATCCCTTTAAGTGTATATCCCATAATTCCATTACTCGTCATCATCAGGTTTGGCCCTTATGCCAATTCTAGCTTGGTATCCCTTCCGTAGTGATTTAGCATATTCCTTTAATCATTCTGTAAATTAAACCTTTAAGGTTCCTTAACTTTCTTCAGGCGTAATCTCAACACCTTTATTCCTATGTTCCTCAAAACGAATCACATGAGATATTACTCCTATCTCCTTAAGGTATCATCCTGAAAATGATTCATTATTAACCGCATCAGTCACTTCTATCAGAATCCTTTAATAACTTTATACGAGTAACGCATGCTACCTTACTCCTTAGGCGCACATAGACAATTCTTTCCACTAAATCCTTTAATTTATCGGAATCATCAACATAATCTATCCTTAAACTGTAATCTTTCCATTTAAGTGGCCTCTTCCTATCACAGTAACTTGTCAACTTACTCTTCTCCAAGGAATTGCACCATAAGCCTTATAACTGACATACTCGCATAAAATCCAAATATCAAACCTTGCAACCTTACATGTATCATAACTCCTTATTCCCTGAAAGTACAACTTACCAAATTTAATCATTTGGCCCACTTAAGTTTGGCCCATAAGCCCATTTCCTGACTCAAATTCCAACGGTTTGTTTAACTGTCTCAAATAACTCATTTCTAACTTAAGATCCTTATATTCCTCACACAATCTACTATCCATCCAAGACTTAATCATATCATTTCCTTATAAAACCTCAAAACGAAACCTCGAATAGGTCTTCCCAAAATGATGCCTAGGATTTCGTACACTTGGTCGCTCCAAGAGCTCTAACCACTGGTCCTACACTGGCCCTACTCACTTATAAATCTCATAATCATAACTCTTGGTTCTAAAGTCTTACTCAAGATCGTAATAGAGGAAACGAGTTCCTGATGAACTATCCTCTTAATCTATTTATTCCCTTATCAACAATCTATCCACATTAATACCTACAACATGACCTCACAACTAGGTATTCTGGACTTCGCATTAGTCCATCCCTATAGACGTTTTAGAAAAACTTAGCTTACGAGATAGCTCTCGCCAACTCAGCTAAGAAAGCAATTAATGTCATACTGATGGGACATTACTCCAGAAATGAAGAAAGAACCTTAGAAATGGATCTGGAATCTAAGCAATAGAGTCGACCCTGGGGTTAACCATGTAGGGAACGAACATCTAGGTTACATACGATACCCCTTCCCCATAAGTCCGACAACCTGTATCCATACATGACATATACTGTTTCCGGCACTCACGGGGTTTCGTATGAATGATTGATTTGTAACAGCAATGAATGTAGTAATTTCCGAAACAAGGAAACACTTCTTTATTTATTCGAAACATTACACTAAAGCAACTGACAGAAAGTCGAACAGACAGATTACAAAGCTATGGAGACTATCGATACAAGTCATCGCTCCATATTCTTAAGGAAAGGCTTAACAAAAATACCATTACTTGATCAGGGTTTCCCCCCGTCGGCTTGACGCATCACGAAGAGTCGTTGCCCCTGGCCTGACGACTTCATAGTCGCTTTGCCTTTATTACGAGCCATAGATTGTTCAGGAGTAGATACCTCTGGCTTTGGGTTCTGCCTATTGCCAACATTTGAGGCTTGATAAGACTGCGTTGGTCCTTGACCCTTCTTCTTACAGTATGTTTTCATGTGGCCTTCCCTTCCACAATAGTAGCATACCCTCTTTTCCTTTTGACAGTTAAAACTTTTATGCCCAACTTCACCACAGTTGTGGTACAGAGTCACCCCGCTACTCCAACCGGAGCCTCTGGCGGAGTCTGACTGAGTCGTCTCAGTCTTAGCACGACCAAACTTCTCAAATTTGGTAGGCGATGCCGGTCGCTTGAATGTACCAACCTGGCGATCCTGTTGCCCACCCTTTCCCTTAACCTGCTTCTCCCGCTTTTGGGCGGATTCTTCCAGTGTGACCTCTATCTTATAGGCTGCATCCACATATTGCTCTAATGTAGAACAACCATGACGCACCATTAGAGGTTTGATTTCTGGATTCATCCATCCATGGAAGTACCAGATCTTTTGTTCTTCGCTCGACACTTCTGGCCCAACATATTGCAACAAGTGATTGAACTTAGCTGTAAGCTCAGTCACCTTTAACCCATCGGTCTTAGGGTACAGAAATTCCTTGTGCTTCTCCTCCCTCATAGCACGGGAAAAGAAACGGTCAGTCATTTTTGTTTTGAACAATCCCTAATTCAACTCGGGATGATCGGCTAAACCAGTGCTCTCCCACCATTCGCTAGCCACATCCTTGAGTTGAAGGGAGGCGATGTGCACTTTCTCAGTCTCAGTGCAATCCACGTTCCTGAACAGTCGTTCCATATGCGAGAACCAATACACCACTCTGACCGGTTCTCCAGTACCGTCGTAGCGGTCAGGCCTCATTGAGCTCACGGCCTTCAAGGCTCGACTGTAAGTTCCTCTGTTCTTGACGACATCAACATGGGGTACGTGATCCACTGACTCCTCAACTTCAGGAATAACATGAGGAACCGGAACACCTTGTGCTTGCGGTGCAATTGACCGAATTACGTCGGTGACCGTCTGTACAATAAACCCACGAATGGCTTCTTTGGTCGCGGCATCCAACACTACCGGAGGATTATCCTGTGCTTTGCCAACGCCAGCGGGGTTATTGTGAGAGACAGACTCGCTCTCCTCCCCTTGATTAGCGGCGCTCCTCAAATTCAGCTTTGGGTTGTTACTCGGTCCTGCATCAGCACGGACTGTGTTTCTTGTGTTCACCATCTGCTGATGAACCATAACATTGATTTAGGACTTTTCGAACTTGATCTTGACACTTTAGTCAAATACGTTATGATACAGGTTACAAGGGTCCAAACTAATAACTTTATATTAGTCTGACTAACCCTCCACTGTTAACTATAGAAACAACTTTCTTCTCCTTACTTTGAGAATGGATATTCTAGGAGAAATGTCAACCTTTAAATGACATTAAGCCTAAGAGAGACACTACCCTTAAGAATGGATCTAAGGAATAAGTAACACTCGAAGCTTGCAGAAGTTTGAAAATCACTTATTATTAAACCTTATACTTTCAAACTTTATACCTTTAAACTTTATATATTAATTTTAATAAAATAATTATTTAAGAAAAATTAGTTTCGCAAACTAGTGATATGATTTTAGCAAAACTTTTACTACGACAAAAATCACACTTTTAGAGTTACAATCATAAATTACCGTTTGGTTGCTTATACACAGCATTTAAAACCAACTATAAATAACTTTTGAAGCCCAAATAGCTAAATCATAATTTAAATTGAATTTCAAGAGGTAATTAAACTTTTAAAGTAAAAATTTTAGATTCCAAAAACTCCTTCTTAAAGGAAGACAGGTTAGAAATAATAAATAAATATAAAAAATTCAAAAATTCTCAAACCTAACAATAGGCCAAGAATTTTAAAAACCTGGCTCTGATACCATAATTATAACACCCCCTACTTATTGTCGGAAATGCCACACGCCAGTGACCTCAGACGTTGTTGTCCGATGTCACCCTAGGCTTTAATCGGAACAATTAAACTTAAATACGTATATATATTAAATGAAAGATTAAACAGCGAAAGACATTTGTATGTGAAACTCAGCTCTTTTATTAAAAGATCTCTCATCAAACGAGAGTAGCGTCTTTACAACAGAGTAAAAATTTCAGCGGAAGACTTATAAATTACACAGCGGAAGACTTTTAAGAATCAACCTATAACATCGCTAGGTTATAAAGATATACTAAAGTAATATTTAACAACTTTAAACACTGACACTTAAATCTTCGTCTGCAAGCCTCTTCTTCTTCGACTGGTTACTTTGACTTCGGGAACCAACCACTGATGTGCCGTATAGGACGGATGACACCAGCCAATCATGCAAGGAATAAAACCCGGTTGGTTAGTCTAATGAAAGACTATGTAAGGGTGAAAACAGAATGGTTCTAGTGATCGCAACCGTTTACTATCATTGTCCCTCGAATAATAACTGAAGGAACGATATATAACCCAGAACTTTCACAGAATTATTTAGTATTTAGATATGCACTGAAGAGAAGACTCCAAGGAATTGAGTCTTAAGGGATGGTATGCCAATTGTTTGGGAACGTTAATGTTTCATACAAGTGTTTAAAAAAAAACGACTTGATCATTTGGGTCCACGACCAACCTCACCACACAATGTGAATTCAGATTGGAAAGAGAACTTACTCTAACCAAAGTCCAGGTGAGTTTCCAAGATATACTTCTCGCCTGAGGGTTCATTAATTATGTGCCTACCCGCACTTATCTTATCTTAATTACAAAACGTATATTCACATTAAATCTTTTAATATGATCTCGAGTAACTACGAAAGTTTACGATATCGAGTAACTACGAAAGTTTACGATCTCGAGTGACTACGAAAGTTTATGGTCTCGAATAACTATGAAAGTTTAAGATCTCGAGTGACTACGAAAGTTTATGATCTCGAGTGACTACGAAAGTTTACGATCTGGAAAGCATTTAGAGACTGGGTCCACTAATACTGAGTTATAAAGAAACGACTAATCCTCATAAGGAATTAGCGTTCCTACGAATACTCGTGCTAATCTAGCATTAAAGTTCACATTTAAATCCACAATAAAACCATTACGGTCATTAACAAGTATAATAGCGTTGTTTCTAGCAATATATACAACCTATTATAATATCATATTTTAATCACATTATTTATTAAAATCAGTTCCCAAACGAAAACAACATTTCACTCCGATTTAATTAACAATTAAAAGCAATTGATAATTAATAGAATATGGAATGATTAAGCAAGAGCGAACCGTCACTTGCCTTAGTCTAGACGAATGATTGAACGACGACGGGTTTCTGGGTCCGGAACGGGAATGGAAATCGGATTACAGATTCCTACGACAACGACCCATAACGAACCCTAGGTTAGATTTGACAATAAAATGATACGAATCTAAGAAAGAACGAACGAAATCGAAAGAACGAAAGTCCCGCCCGAGACCAGCATGCCCAAGGCCACGATCGCGATTGCCAGAGCAATCCGCGGTCGCGGCTGGGATTCCGCGGTCACGGGCGTCGAGGACGAATGTCCGCGAGCGACTCGGCAATGCCCGCGAGCAACTAGCCGACGACCGCGATCGCGGTGTTCATGTCCGCGGTCGCGGACATGAACACGGCGACCAAAGATTGGCGAAAAGACTCACCGTCGACGACTCCTTGGGCTCGATTCACGGTGGCTTTGACTTCTGGCCACCTTGTGCCTCCAAAGAATTACTCTGGGGCTGCTACAACAACTGGCGAAGGCTCTGGCGACTCCTTGAACAATCCGGCGAGGCTTGGAACTCCGGCGAGAAGAAAATCGAGAGGGAGAGAGTGAGATTTCTCAGTTGGAGTGCTCCTATTCCTCCCAGATCGTCTCCTTTTATAGCCAAGGAGAGAGCCCAACCCCGACAAGATCAACGGTGGAGCGAGAGATCGACGGCGAGCTCGGGGAAGACGAGGCATCGCGCGTGCCTGTGCATTTCCGCGATCGCGGTGACTTTTCCGCGGTCGCGGAATATTCGAATTCCCAACTCTTCTGTGCCCGATTATTCCGCGGTCGCGGTGGCTCTGCCGCGGTCGCGGAATTCTCCTTTTCACGCCTAATTGCCCGGGAAAAGGTTGGGCATGAGTTTTCAAACCCCGGGTTAAATATATTTGTACCCGAACAAATATTCTAAGCTCCGAAAATACGTCGAACGTATTTTATACCACTCAGGGAATATTACAGAGATCAAACATGCTACAGAAAATCCGAACTTCGCCTAACGCGTCCCGAATAATTGACGAGGGTTTGGGAAATTACCCAAATACCCTTACTAAAAATGAGGAGTATTACAGCCTTATTTATTTAGCACAAAATTTAAACAATTTATCAAATCCAAATGCATTAAAGAAACAATTTCATATATTAACAATTATATTTAATCTATAATCGTCTATATAATATACAAAGTTTTTGATTCACAATTATATACAATTACTACATATTAATCAATTAAAAAGTCCTCATTTTTATATCGTTGTATAACTCTTATATTTTCACGTTAAATTTTCAACATAGTTCAATTTATATTTCTATTAAGCATGAAAAACAACTATCTATATATATTTAAAAGTTAGCATTCTAGGTCATTGAATGCTAACTTTTGAAGATGAATTAATTTTTATTTTCATTTCATGCCTTATTTATTTAGCACAAAATTTAAACAATTTCTCAAATCCAAAAATAACTAAAGTTACAATTTCATATATTAACAATTATATATAATCTATAATCGTCTATATAATATACAAAGTTTTTGATTCACAATTATATACAATTACTACATATTAATCAATTAAAAAGTCCTCATTTTCATATCGTTGTATAACTCTTATATCTTCACGTTAAATTTTCAACATAGTTCAATTTATATTTCAATTAAGCATGAAAAACAACAATATCTATATATTTTTATAAGTTAGCATTCTAGGTCATTGAATGCTAACTTTTAAAGATGAATTAGTTTTTATTATCATTTCATGCCTTATTTATTTAGCACAAAATTTAAATAATTTCTCAAATCCAAAAAGTACTAAAGTGACAATTTCATATATTAACAATTAAACTTAATCTATAATCGTCTATATAATATACAAAGTTTTTGATTCACAATTATATAGAATTACTACATATTAATCAATTAAAAAGTCCTCATTTTCATATCGTTGTATAACTCTTATATCTTCACGTTAAATTTTTAACATAGTTTAATTTATATTTGTATTAAGCATGAAAAACAACCATCTATCTATATATATTTAAAAGTTAGAATTCTAGGTCATTGAATGCTAACTTTTAAAGATGAATTAGTTTTTATTTTCATTTCATGCCTTATTTATTTAGCACAAAATTTAAACAATTTCTCAAATCCAAAAAGTACTAAAGTGACAATTTCATATATTAACAATTATATCTAATCTATAATCGTCTATATAATATAAAAAGTTTTTGATTCACAATTATATACAATTACTACATATTAATCAATTAAAAAGTCCTCATTTTCATATCGTTGTATAACTCTTATATCTTCACGTTAAATTTTCAACATAGTTCAATTTATATTTCTATTAAGCATGAAAAACAACCATCTATCAATATATATTTAAAAGTTAGCATTCTAGGTCATTGAATGCTAACTTTTAAAGATGAATTAGTTTTTATTTTCATTTCATGCCTTATTTATTTAGCACAAAATTTAAACAATTTCTCAAATCCAAAAAGTACTAAAGTGACAATTTCATATATTAACAATTATATCTAATCTATAATCGTCTATATAATATAAAAAGTTTTTGATTCACAATTATATACAATTACTACATATTAATCAATTAAAAAGTCCCCATTTTCATATCGTTGTATAACTCTTATATCTTCACGTTAAATTTTCAACATAGTTCAATTTATATTTCTATTAAGCATGAAAAACAACCATATATATATATTTAAAAGTTAATTTTCTAGGTCATTGAATGCTAACTTTTAAAGACAAAATCAAAGGCTTAAATAGGCCTAAAGGTATAGTTTGCATGTAGGGTTAGTTTATCACCCTTAGTGTAACACCCCCGGGCCAGTGGTGCTACAGTGCCATAATCCCGAAGGATTATAAGGCGGGTGAAAGAAAAGAAAATACAAAACATAACCCATATATAATATATATCAAAAGCAGCACAGCGGAAAATCCTGCCCAGAGTTTGAAACCACAATCAAACTTAACATACAGAAAATACAACAATTTACAAACCAAAAACCAATACGACGAGTACAACCAAGTCAAGTCCAAAACCAAAAGAGTAGAGCTTTCGACTCCAAAACCGACGGTGATCAAGATCCTCCTTGCTGGCGCTGAACCTGCAAAGCCTGATTGACTGGGGGACCCGATACCCCAGCCAACCGCGGCACGTAAACCGAAGTTAGTCAGTCTCCTTAGAAGACTATGGCAAGATTAGCCAAGCCCAAAACAGTTTCAAACATAATACAATCATTACAATATTCAACCAATTCAACCAAATAAGATATATATATATCAACACAATATCCGACCAAAACAACCAAAAGAGTACTCAACTCTCAAACGCAAATAACTCCAACACAGCTCCAATCCATTCCAACCCACCACCGGTGAGACTCTCATCACCTACAACCAACTATCCGGATAGGGACGGTCTCATACCATCCAACTCCTGGTCCATAACAACATAGGCTACACTCTACGAGGTTTGGTGAGACCCTCATCACCTGACCCTTCCGACTCTGATTCAACATTTTTAGCCCTTAACAACGTAGGTGATACCCTACGAGGTTTGGTGAGACCATCACGACCTGACCCTTCGACCCCCAATCAACGACAATCCAACCACCACACTGACACTCAATCAAATAGCACAAACGACAATCAAAATCACATAATCACACATTATCACACATTATCACATATCATCACACATCATCACACATCAACACACATCAACACACATTTCAACCAAGCAATTATATAGTCAATTAATCCAATTAAAAATAGCTCAAGCAACGGTAAAATTTAATTACTGAATTAAAATAGGCATAAAATAATTTATAAAAATATATAAAGTTAGCAAGGATCCTCTTGCCTCAAGTCGAACCATAACGACCCCAGAGGTCTCCAAACCACTCGAACGAACCTGAGACAACAATCCGAGCAAAACCCTGACGTTAATTCAAATCAAACCATAACTAGAAAAACCCCCAAATTCAAACCCTAATTCATACCTTCAAAATTCCAATCAAGCACACCCCACACAATAATCAATCCAAACTCAAATTCAGCAATACGGTCACACACTTTCCTCTTCAACTGCCCACGAAGAACAATTCAAAATCAATTCGAACAACACACAACATCAATTCGAACAACACAACATCAATTCGAACAACACAACATCAATTCGAAATTAACTCATAAGCTTACCTTGTCGACAACCAACGGTAATCACCGAGGAGGCTCCTCGTCGTCGGCGACCTCAGCCACCACACGAACCGCAGCAGCACGAACTGCACAGCAAAGGCAGCAGCACGGACAGCAGAACGACAGCAGGGGAGGAGGAGGAAGAGCAGCAGCGCGGTCCAAGTCGGCTCGTCGGAGAAGAACAACTCGGCTGGGCACAGGAGAAGGAGTTCGTCGGAGGAGAAGGGAGTTGGGCTGCTCGGCTGAAGAACTCACACGGGAGAGAGAGAGAGAGACAACCGAATGAGTTTAGGGATTAAATCCCCAAATTTCCCTTTCTCCCATTTAAGTAAAATCCTTAATTAATTTACCATTATGCCATTACTAACATCCTTGGGGTATTTCACTTAGTATACAATATGTATATAATATGTTAGATTTTCGATCGGTTTTTACTTTGTAGGCTACTTTGTAATCTAAGTAATTAATTTTTCTTTGTTTATTTTAATATACCATAGCATAATTATGTGTATATATAAAAATAAACACTATTTGTAAGTAATTATTCCCTTCCCACACACTCTTTTTTCAGTTAAATCTTGCCTCTAGGTACGGACTACTCTTTAGGTTATGACTCATTTTTTAACTTAAATCTCAATTAGTGATAGTTACTACATACTGTATACGTTATATTTTTTCTCTCATTTACTCATATTTTTTTATTATTCAATTACTACATGTAACTCCCGTATTTAGTACACAATGAATGATTGGAAATAAATTATAGTCAAGATGTCTAAACGGTTATATGTCAAAATGGCTTCACTTTCCAAGTAACACTTTTCATCTATAAAAGGGCAAAAACGGTGGTATTTCGTTCATTTGCTCTGGGCATCCATCATCTCATTCTTCTACATGGAAATTACCTTTAGAAAGCCATATAGCTAAGCTTGGGAGATAATGGACAACACCTTAAAAATACATGGTCACTGAAGTAAGCATAATTATTAAGTTAAAGATGTGAATGAGGATTCTCGATTGTCGATGATGCAAGTATATATCCACCTCACGGTAAACTATCCTTGATTATATGTATTTGGATCTCTTTTGTAGTCTACAATACTTACATATATCTGTTATTAATATGATTTCTCTCGATACTCTTAACATTTTTTTACAATTTAACTAAATTTGTCATAAGGCTCATAACTAATACTTCCATTTTTTTGGAGTCTTTTGCTAACAAATCTATCAGATTGTTATGATACACAATTAAATTTCATATATCTCAGATAATTGTTAACTTATATCTCGCCAAAAAAAATGTTAACTTATATATCAATTTTTAAAAAATAATGAGAAAATAAGAGCTGGCATAGAAACAAAGTGAAATACTATACGAAAACATTAAAAAATATAATTAAAATTATTTTAAACCAAATGTAATATACGAACAAGTTAATTTTAAAGATAGAAAGATAAGGAAAAAAAATAAGTGTAAAATCATTTTAAAACTAAGCTGATTTTCTAGAAAATATATGCAGTTTAGTAAATTAATTTACGAATTTAAAGGTATTTTTTATTATAACAACAATCTAATTTTTAACAATGAAATAAAATAAGTTTTTAGTTGGTCAGAAAATAATTTTTTTTTATTTGCTTACAATGTACTTCCACTATGCGTTTTAAAAGCTATTTCAGAAATAAAGTTTATATTCTGATAGATTAGCTCATATATCCTTTAACATTTTATGATGTTAGCAATCCGAAATCAAAATACATTAAAATTTAATATTTTGAAAATCTTCATTTCAATTTCCTCTATATACTTACAAACCTCTCGATCATAAAAAAATACAATTGATTTTTTTTTTTCTTTTGTATCAACTTTTATGAACCTTTTTTTTAAGTTTTTATTTCAAAAAGTATATATTTCTTAAAGTTTTACGTTAATTATTTATATTTTATAAAATATTTATGTATACATTTATTATCATTCAATATTTATTTTTCATATGATCATTAATCATATTTATTATTTCTCATACATTCAATTTCGAGTAGTTTAGCCTCTTTGTTCGTGTTCTTAAAGTGCTTTCATTTTCTTGAAAAATAATCCTTTAAGCAATGAGTAAATTATTCAACTTCAGTCTTCACATAGCTCATTGTTCAACAAAGATAACTCAAAACTTATATAAACATTGGAATTAATTGACGGGTTTAATAATTTTTTAAATTATTTACATTAATAAAAATTATTTTGTGATAATAAGTTATTATATTAAATTATTTTATTATTTACACTAAATCGATGAAACACAATTTTTATCAAGCAAATAATTTTTTCAAAAACAATTATTACCCATATTCTTGATTAAATATTTTACATTTATTTTTTCCATTTATTTATATATATATTAAACCTATCAGTTATAAAATTCAACTAAATATTTTAAAATCTAAATATTTTACCTTTATTTTGTACCACCCTCTAATGAATAAAGTTTTCTATGAATTATTATTTATTAGTACTTATGTTCCTTCCATCGCACGAGTCAAGAGTTTAAACTTATCAATTTCTCTGACAAAGAGGTTTATCAAAACAACTTTAACCCAATTTTCAGTCCATCGATGACTCCACACACCTATAATATTGATCAATCTCGAACAAAAAATAGATGGATAATATTGATAATCTGTGTCGACGATTCCACATACCTATTATCTCGAACAAAAAATTATTTTGTGACATTTTCTTTGATTGTAGAAAATTAGAACGACACAGATTATAAAAAAAATTATTATATAATAATTTTCTATTATAAAATACTATTTTATTATAAAATACTATTTTATTATTTTTATAATAAAATAGTATTTTATAATAAAATCGTATTTTATTATAAAAATAATATTTTATTCAGAGAAAGTCACGCTCACGGTTTTCGTGAGCGTGACTTCTCTGGTGTGTGTCTAATTTTTTTAAGTTTTTTTATATTTTTAAATAGGCACGCTCCCGCAATGCGCGAGCGTGCCTATTTTTAAAAGGATTGGATACCCGTACTAACTACAAAATGTCATGAATACGCATCGTGTACACGTGAATGCGTTCACTCTCACGCATTGCGTGTGCATGCCTATAATGAGTATATTTAGCACAAATTTTGAGCGTATCTAGCATAACCCTAAATAAATTGGTTTTTATATTAACAAAAGAATCAAATAACTGTTATATGCGATCAATTACCAAAAATCACTCGTTGAATGGACCATATTACTAAAAATCACCACTATGTTTTGATATTACTAAAAGCACCCGGATTTCATATGTCATTAAACGATCGTCACCCTACCCCATGAGCCGTCAAAACTAGCGTCAATTGCGTGTATGGACACACTATTTTTCATTTTTTATTCAATTCGGGGTAAAAAAATTAAAAAAAGAAAACCCAATCTGTAAAATTAAAACCCCAATGGTAAAGTATTTTAAAACCCTCGATTTGTGACCTAAATCCCAATAACATTGGTGATTTGTGCAATTGGATCAATTCCGACAAAGGAGTGGAATTGGAGCAATTCCGACGAAGGGGGTGAATAAGTCTTGTCCTTGGAGTCCCCATTAAGTTGTAAATCGATTGAAGAAATTGGGGTTTAAGTGCATGAAGGAAATTTCTCCATTACATCTCGCATCTATAAGTAGATTAATGAATTTGTGTTTGATTTTGACTTCTAATGGTGCGAAATTGTGAATTCGATTGGTATTAGGGATAGATTTTAGGGTTAGATTGATTGTGAATTCAATATAGGGTTAGATTGATTGTGAATTCAATATAGGGTTAGATTGATTGTGACCTAAATCCCTAAGTTGTTTGAATTTAGGGTTAGATTGATTGTCATCTATATGGTTCTGAGTTGATGTTCAGGGTTTAGGGTTCAATTTGATGATTTTGAGTTTATGTGAATTCGATTAATCTGAGATGTGACTGTTTTTTAGATGGACTCGGTTGTTCAGAGATTGTAATGGTTCAGAGATGGTGAATTTGATACAGTGTTGTTCTGAGATGGTGAATCCGATACAATTAGATACATTGTTAAATGTTGATGATTGTTATTGGACGTGTTAGGTCATTGCCAAATTAGAGTGAGTGTAAATGGTTTTGAGATGGATTAGTGTATTGATGCAGGTTAACAATATCAAACACAAGTTTTGCATTCACAAACTCACAACAAAGGGTCTATTATTGTGGTCTTCTGGTTAAAGAATCAACTGCACATACAAAGCTCAATCATGTGAGAAGGTTTTAGTGTTGTCGTCTGTATGGATCAAACAACAAATGCAATTTCTATATCTGGGGGGTGAGGAATACAATGAAAGAGTTATGTATGTTATCAAGAAGATGGTGAAAGAGAAGAAGAAATTTGAAGTAGAAAATTTGAAGCTAGAAGAATCAACTAGACTCCTACAACTTGAGAAGGCGGCATAAAAATTGGACTCTGATGCAATGATAAGGAAACTGAAGGAGCATGATCGTAGTTAGGTCCTTATAATGGTTTATTTTATGGTATTTTTCATGTGTAAATGTTGGAGTTGTGATGTGGGTTAAGTAGGAATGCAATGTAATGGTTAATAGTCTAAGCTTGTAGCACTTGCTTTAGTGGTTGGCAATATAATGGTTGGGAAGTAACTTGTTATCTTCATGTTGTGTAAGTTAGGAAGGCAATATTGTAATATCCCGTATATTTGTACGAATAAATTTTGAATTTTCTTAAGCCCGTATTGCAAGTCGGATTAAATTCAGGGAAGTACGAACATTCGGTGTAATGTTTGGTCTCTGTAATATTTTTCTGAGCAATATAAAATACAGTTAACGTATTTTTGGGTTAAGAGATCGTTCTTGTACAAATATATTTAACCCGGGATTAAGTAAAATTTACCACTTAAGGTAAATAAGGGCAAAGAGGGAAATCGGCCTATGCCTTAGCCCACACCAGCACACCACTTCAGCAACTTGCAAGCCAACTTGACGCAGCTGGCAACTAGCTTGGATGACTCATCGGGGCTACTTGGCCTAGCTTGGACACCTCATGGGGTACGTGTCTTCAGGGTGGTCTTCGTGGTTTGCCTATAAAAGGAGAGGAGAAGTCGTGGGAGAAGCCAGAAGATAGCTCCTCACCATCTTTTGCTATCAAAAACCCAGAAATCAGCTTCTGAGCTGAACTTTGAGCTTCGTTTAAGAACGATTTTGTCATTCGTTCGAGCAGATAAATCGATCGAAAGTTGGTAAGAAAACCCTTGAAGCTCACTGTTTTCACCTCTGAATTTCGTGACTTTTGCTGAACTTTGAACCCGATTTGTGTGGTCATCTCGACCTTGTTTCGATCCGTTTTCAGGAGATTCCTAGAGCTTGTTGGTAGCTTAAGAGGGTGGTAGACTCGAACCAAGAAGAATCGAAGCCTAAAGGGGTCGATTTGGGTGAGTTCTCCTCGTTGCCGCCCCTGTCTTCGCCCCTGCCTGTGCACCGCGCCCAGCGGCCGAGCGCCTGCCGCCCCAGCGGTAGCCTTGCCAAGGGTGTGTCATGGTGTTTTGGCATGGGTCGAGCCTCGTTCCTTGATTCGTTTCGTATTCCATTAGATTCGTATATATAGATATTGAATCTAATATTAGGGTCTTGTTATGGGTCGTTCCATATGGATTTATTATCCAGGATCTGTTCCCATTCCACACTCGGAAACCCTTTAATTCTAAGCGTGCGAAGCTTTCGTCGGATCTAAGGCAAGTGGCGGTTCGCTCTTGCTTATCATTCCATATTTCCATTGATTATCAATTGTTTAATTGTTAATTAATTTGGAATGAATATTGTTTATGTCTGGGATCAGTTTGATAACTGTTTTGGAAAAATAAAAGATTATATTATAATAGGTTGTATATCTGCTAGAACAACGCTATTATATATATATATATATATATACCTAGATTGAAATATATCTATGATGTTAGCCTTGATGGCTTTAATATGATTATTTGACTATTCTGAACTGTTTAGTTAGAACGAGTATTCGTAGGAACGTTACTGAGACCCTGGAGTCCAGTCGTTTCTTTATAATCAGGTAGAGAGGTGGCTCGTCCCCACCTAATACCAATTGGATGGTCATGACCTACCTCTTTACTCGGGTGAAGAGGTGGTGCACTTAAACAGTGTCACAAATCTTGGGAGTGTTCCCAAAAGATCTCTCATCTCGGGACGAGCTGATCATAAAAGTTTATAACATAATGTGTGTTTTGGAATTAAACAAGATAAGTGCCGTAGGTTCGCACATGATTAATATACCCTCGACGAGTAGCGCATCTAAGTAATAGTGCGGCTAGGAAAATTCGTTTAGACTTGATCAGAGTACGTTCTCTTACCAATCTGGATTCGCGTTAAGCGGTGAGGTTGGTTGTGAACCGAAACATCTCGTCAGTTTTTAAACGTTATATATATATGTGAAACTATAATGTTCCAGACATTTGTCATGTTTCTGATAAGACTCGTTCTTTTGGAGTCTTTTCTTGGATTTTCCTACGAGACTCAGTTCATTTGGAGTCTTCTCTTGATCATATCTTTTGATAATTATCATTCCAGTAGAAGTATGAAGGTTGACTATCGTTGTCGGCTTTTATTCGAGAAACGTTAAGTTTAAACCTAATACGACTACTCGAACCCTCTGCTTTGTACCCTTGCATAGTCTTTCATTAGACTAACCCACGAACATTGTTCTCCGCATGTGGGCTGGTGTCATCCGTTCGATTCGGCACATCAGATAGAGCGCAGATATGAGGAGACTAGATTGACTATGAAGATGACGGTTGTTTTTGATATTTTAATAATTTTAATCAGGTTGAGATCCTTGGGCAAGTGATCATGGTGATCACAACCCCTTTTTGTAATATTTTAAGAAAGACTTCCGCTGTGTTTGATTTAACTCTGTATATTTGTCCTATTCGGGATTGGGATGTAATCCCGGGATTCATGATTTAATTAAATATTACAATGATTTTATATCATTTGTATTTCATGATTTGTGTATTTCCGGTAAAGCCTTGGGTGGCTTCGGTAAGGAACACCGAGGTCACTGGCGGTAATACCTTTCCAAATGGGTTACGATTTGGGGGTGTTACAAATATAACACTTGCTTTAATGGTTTGCAAGGACAATCATTTTCATTTGCAAAAGGACCTTGTATCCACAAAAAACTCTTTTTGAGAGGTTATATAAACTGTTTGATTATTCTCATATGTGTGCTGAACAAAAAATGCTTAGTAAACTTGCCTAAATTGTGTAAGCTTGCATAAACTTTCATATGTGTGTTGAACATATAAAAGCATAAGCTCTATGAGCTTGATGATTTCCATATGTGGTTGAAACTTGTATAAACTGTATAAGAGTGTGTGCACACTTGCATAAACTGAACTATAAAATAATAAAATACAGAGGTACCAAATGTATCCATTAAATCGTATTCTACATTGATGCATAGGTCCACTAAACCTTAAAAACAACCATAAAATTAGAATCCAAGTACCTAAAACACCTTAAAAAGTCACACATAGTATCACTAAAATACACATTTGTAATCATTTATAAAGATTAGAGTGCTATCTATGTCAATAAGAGCTCTTCCTTTTTAGGGTTCAAGTGAGGACAAAGAACTCTGAAGTTAAGCGTGCTCGGGCAGGAGTAGTACCAGGATGGGTGACCTCTTAGGAAGTCCCCAGATTGGCATGAGATGGCACTTCTAAGGCCTCAGGTCTTACAAATGGTATTAGAGCCGACTCTGGGTTACGAGTAGACTTGGCCTTGAGAGCGGTCGCTCGACCCAGAGGGCGGTCTTTGGGCCTTGACGAGGTCGTAAAGGGTTCAAGTGGGGGTGATTGTAACACCCCAGATTTGTAATCCTTTATAAGGATTAGAGTGCTACCCATGTCATCAAGTGGACTTGGCCTTAAGGGCGACCGCTCAACCCAGAGGGCGGTCTTTGGGCCTTGACGAGGTCGTTAAGGGTTTAAGTGAAGGTGGTTGTAACACCCTAGATTTGTAATCCTTTATAAGGATTAGAGTTCTACGCATGTCAACAAGAGCTCTTCCTTTTCAAGGTTCAAGTGAAAACAAAGAACTCTGAATTTAAGCGTGCCAGGACGAGAGTAGTACCAGGATGGGTGACCTCTTAGGAAGTCCTCGGGTTGGCATGGGATGACGCTTCTAAGGTCTCGGGTCTTACAGAAAATGTCGACATTTACATGACTAGTAACCACAATACACTAGGGTGGGATAATGCGACGTATACAAAATGCAATGAAAACGACGATCATAAAATGAGGAATTTATTTTGTTATCCATTATACGAACGTTACATACAATGTTACATAATAAGCACTTCATAAAAAGGCAAATACTTGTTTTCGCTCAGCGTAATATTGTAATAACCCCTAAAAAGTCCCAAACTGTCGTTTTATATGAAAGACATGATGGGCAATTTCTGTAACCTCTATAATCTCTGTATTAACCCTCTTGAACGTAATAATATATGTTTTGGTGTGTTTTGGGTCGTGGATTATTTTTAGAAGTACTAAAAATGAGATCTAGCAAAGATCCGCGAGAAGACCCATGGACAAGATCGCGGCAATTCCACGACCGCAGAATGCTTTCGCGGGCGCGGATTCGCCCAGGTGCATCCGCGATCGCGGCTTTGTTTCCGCGACTGTGGATCTCTGTTCTTCGTCTTCTTCGTAGTTCTTATCTGAGCTCGCCGATTCGTTTTCCCTTCGTTCCTTCAATGGTTGCCGATGGAGGGGAGCTGGAACAATTGGCTTGCCATGGGGGAGTGAACGCCCTCGGATTGTTGGCTATAAAAGGAGGCCGGATTAGCCTATCTCCATCATCCACAACACCATCTTTCTTCTCTCTCACAAAGCTTGTCGCCGGAAATTTCAGTGGTCGCCGAAGTATCTAGTGGTCGTCGGAGGAGCCTTGGGAAGCCTCGAAGTGGTAGTGTTCGCAATGGTGGGTAATCGTCATCGTTGGTAAGCTCGTTCGCCTCCAAATCCGTCATCGGAAGGGAGAACCGCGACCGTGGGGATGAATTCCGCGACCACGGCTCTGCCCAGAATTCCGCGACCGCGGATGTCCAAACCGCAACCGCGGCTTGCCCTAGCGAGCGCGATCATGGCTTGGACAAACACGGTCACGGCTTAGGCCTTGATTCCTTTCGTCGTATCGTTTATTTGTTTCGTATCCTCGTTTCGTTCGTATCGAATCTAACTTAGGGTTCCGTCTTTTGTCTCGACGTTGTCGTAGGAATCCGTATTCAGATTCCAATTTCCAGATCCCGGAACCCGACATCTTCAATTCATCTAGATTAAGGCAAGTGGTGGTTCGCTCTTGCTTATCATTCCATATTTCCTTTAATTATCAATTACTTGATTGTTAATTAAAATGGAGTGAAGTGTTATATTCGTTTGGGAACAGATTTTGTAAAATGATGTGATAAAATATGATTCTATAATAGGTTGTATATATTTCTAGAAACAACGCTATTATACATGTGATTACCATGATGGTATTGGTGTGGATTTATGTGTGAACTTTAATGTGTAGTTAGAACGAGTATTCGTAGGAACGCTATGTACCTTGCGAGGTCTAGTCGTTTCTTTATAACTGGTATTAGGAGGATTTTGCGCTAGTACTATCTGGTCATGACTGTACCCTTACTCAGGGTAGGTGCACATAGTTGGTGCCAACATTTGGGATTAGTTCCCAAAGATATCTCTCGTGTCGAGATTATATACCTTAAAAGCTTTAACGTGAATATACGTTTTGTAACTAAATAAGATAAGTGCGGTTATGCATATAATTAATGAACCTTTGGGCGAGAAGTAAAACGTGGAACCCGCCCGGACTTCAGTTAAAGTAAGTCTTCTTTCCAATCTAGATTCGCATTGCGCGGTGAGGTTGGTCGTGGACCCAAATGATCAAGTCGTTTTTAAACGCTTGTGTGAAACTATAATATTCCCAAACACTTGTCATACGTTTCCGTAAGACTCAACTTCTTTGGAGTCTTCTCTTCATACGTTTCCATAAGACTCACCTTCTTTTGGAGTCTTCTCTTGTTCATGCCTCTTCTTATGTTTCTATAGAAGTGTTGAGGTTCACTGTCGTCATCGGTTATTATTCGAGAAGCGACGGGTGTAACATAACACGACTACTTAGAACCTCTTTATGTTTACCCTTGCATAGTCTTTCATTAGACTAACCAACCGGTTATTTTCCTTTGCATGGTTGGCTGGTGTCATCCGTCTCATACGGCACATAAGTTAAACTTCCCTTTCCATGAAGGCCAGAATACGATGATGAGGGCAGATGATGGTTTAAGTGTTTTTCCAAGGTTAAAGATCCTAGGCGTGAGATCGCTCAGATCGAAACCCCTTCATGGCGTTTATTAATTTTAAAGACTTTTGCTGTATTAAAACAATTATGTATTTGGTTTGTATTTTGTTGTTAAACAGTTGTAAAACCATGACGTTGATTGAATAATGTTTGGTAATTTTTATGATATTTAATAAAGTTTGTGTTATTATATAGTTGTTATAAATGATTTAGCCTTGGGTGACCCCAGACGTGTATTCTGAGGTCACTGGCGGTAATACTTTCAATGGGGAATTTGGGGGTGTTACAGATTTGGTATCAGAGCTAAAAGTTTTAAACGGGTTTGGGTTTTTGAATCGTTTTACCTAAAACAAAATTTTTATAAACCGTCTTCCCGTTCGTGTTGAGAAATTGGTGGTTAGTTTCAAAAGTCAAAATTTTGAACAGAATTATACTTTGAGTAAAATGTGATATTTTGAAATCTCTTACATTCAAGCCGTGCCTTCCTTTCCAGTCTGATATAGAAAGTTGCTTCTATATTTAGAAAGACTAATCTCTTCTCGTCGCCTCGCAGTATATGGGCTCTTTCGTGTCTCAGCTTAGGGGTAAGAAGGACGCCGAGATAGCTTCGCCACCTCAGGCCGAGCTTGTTGTTCCCGTCCCTCCGAGCTGTACACCAGTAGAGGAGCCGAGTAGCCCACATGAGGAGGAGAAGACCGTCCTCATGGAGTCGCTAGTGCTGATAGCCGACCGGGTAGAGGATCCCGAGGAGGATCCAGAGGAGGATGAGGAGGAGGATCCAGAGGAGGACGAGGATGAGGATCCTAAGGAGGATCCAAAAGAGGACCCCGAGGAGGACCTCGAGGGGTACTACTATGAGTCAGATGGTCTGGAGCACCTGCTCGTAGATACGGAGGATCCGGGGATGCAATTCATCTTCCCCAGTCCGGAGAATCCACCATTCCAAGAGTACGCGCCGTTGTCCCCTGCCGCATGGGAGGCACTTGGCGTACCCGGTGATGACAGAGTGGAGTATGAGCCTTTGGATGCGCCAGTAGGTCCGCATCCTACTCACGTGCCTAGAGAGCTGGTGATGAGTTCGGTGTCTCGTCATGCGCACAACCAGAGTGAGATGGCTTCCTCCGAGGCCCGTCGCCAGGTGGAGGAGATGACTGAGCGGGCTCGTATGCGGGCAAGGCCGTGGGAATCGATGGATGCTCCGAGGGAGGTTCCGACCCAACAGGCCAGGCCTAGGCCCCGAGTGCTTGTAGAGCGCATGGAGGAATGGACCGAATCCTTGTACGATATGGAGGAGCAGACTTACGAAACTGAGCTCGGTCTCTCTCGTATGCTGGATGACGTCCACGAGCTCCAGGAAAACATCAGGCAGGCCAAGCTGCTACTCAACCCTCATTACGAGGTGAATAGGGCGGATTTTCGCCCAGGGTTCCTTGAAGAGTTTTGCTACCCACCGGTACCTGGGGAGGGGCCGAGTGTTCTTGTTCCCAGGGAAGGGCTGAATGTTCCTGTGGCCGGAGAGGGGCCAAGTGTTCCGATGCCTAGGGAGGAGCCGTGTGCTCCGGATCCTAGTAGGTCGAGGAGGCCGACGCCGGAACCCGAGGACGGTCCACCTCCAAAGAGAAGATGCCAGAGGTCCGATGGATATAGGAAACTCTTCATGACACCTTGAGGGAGGACAGTAGGATGTCTTAGTGACTTTTTCTAGTTGTTTTGTTAGAGCCGTAGCCTCCTAGCAATTTTGTCTTTTTGTTTAGGAGGGATTTTGTAAAACTTATCAAACTTGGTTTCAGTTTATTTCATCTATAAAGTTTACCAGTTTGATCTATTCCGAATCAATTCTATGCGTTGTGCATTTTAAAGTGTGATATTAATGTTGTGAAATACTTGGAAAATTGATCGGTAAACAGAAGGTGAACACAAGAAACACAATTTGTGCTGGTGCTGGGTCAAGTAACAACCCCAAGAGGAACCTGAGGAATGCCGCAAATCAAGGGGATGAGAGCGAGTCGGTCTCTCACAATAACTGATAAGGGGAATAGTCGTCGTATCACCTAATCAAATAAATCCTAGTAAACCTAAACAAGTAGTTAGGGCAAGCAAGGGTCGAATCCACAGGGAGGAAGGGATTAATCTATGTGTTGTTCGCATGCAATAGTAACAAGAGGGGGTTTTGTAGGTTGGTTGGTCACAAGCAAAACAAACAAAACAAAGTAGAATGAATGAAATATCAATAGAGAAAAACACTTAGCCAAGTAATGTCCACATAAGTCATTCAAAGGTTGTTCATAGATTAAGTCGTATCTTCCTATTCGGTTATTCCTGTCCCGATCTTATGTAAATTCAGAGGGAAACCTTCCACAAAGAACATTTACCAATGAATAACCCTAGTACCACTAAAGGTTCAACCCAAAGGCAGCAATGCATATAAGAATTAACCAGGATACACGGAACGCTCGCTCAGATGCATTTACCATGTAATTATCTCTCCCTACAATAGAACAATTTCAACCAGAGCATGTAAATTGTAGTTGCTACAGCAGAATAGGACGTTAGTCCAACAGTTTCCTAATCCTAGCAATATGAAAATCACCAATAACAACTAGTTGCGCGGGCTAGTGCAATTAATGAAATCCAATGGAATAAGCTTAGAAGAGATAATATAACTCAATAGGAATAAATAGATAGGAACAAAACCTCACAACCAGATGAATAAACTCATGCTTCCATTACCGGACTAAGCCAAAGAGGCTTAGCTCCTCATAGACATGGTGAAAACTTCAAAGGAAAAGAAAACAACGATGAATGAAAATTGCAACTAAAGTGTGGAAGATTTTTCAACCCTAATGCTAAAAGAAAGTATTTATAGGGCTCTAACAAAATGACCTAGCCCATTAAGAAACTAACTAAATTAAAAATAAGAAAAAGGGAAAAAGAAATATGAAAAGATAAGCTCAGGAAAAGACGCAGCTTTCGGCGCTGATGACCCGCGATCGCGGCCCAAGACCCGCGATCGCGGTTAATGCTCGATTTTCAGCTTCTGCACCACTTTCGTAACAACTTAATAACTTTTTATTCCCAACTCGGATTGCGCTCATATTTTGGGGACTTGTAGTAGACTTCAAGATCTAACTCCTCGAATTGGAATCACTGCATTTGGACATCTGATTAGAGAGAACGAATCAATTGAATTCAGCACATTGTTCTTCTACTCTCGTGTAGACTCTCTCCTTGGTTCTTCTTCGTCTCCTCAGTGGTCAACTTCTCTTCCTCTGGATATCTTCAATTTGCTTCTCCAGACCACCAAATCCACACTTCTCCTCTCTAACTCCATACTCCTTGGTGGCTCCATATCCCGAATCTTCAAATGTACTCCAATAAGCTCAAAACACCACCAAAACACCAATCTTTGCCCCCAAACACCATGCACATGAATGTGTCTAAATCTACCCGAATGGCACCAATAAAACCCTCTAATAACTCTTAGTTAAGCCCTACAAAGTAGTGCTTATCAAAACACACAGGAAAATCAAGCCTTGCCTCCCCGGCAACGACGCCAATTTGATAGGGGGGGATAGTCGTCGTATCACCTAATCAAATAAATCCTAGCAAACCTAAACAAGTAGTTAGGGCAAGCAAGGGTCGAATGCACAGGGAGGAAGAGATTAATCTATGTGTTGTTCGCATGCTATAGTAACAAGATGGGGTTTTGTAGGTTGGTTGGTCACAAGCAAAACAAACAAAACAAAGTAGAATGAATGAAATATCAATAGAGAAAAACACTTAGCCAAGTAATGTCCACATAAGTCATTCAAAGGTTGTTCATAGATTAAGTCGTATCTTCCTATTCGGTTATTCCTGTCCCGGTCTTATGTAAATTTAGAGGGAAACCTTCCACAAAGAACCCTTACCAATGAATAACCCTAGTACCACTAAAGGTTCAACCCAAAGGCAGCAATGCATATAAGAATTAACCAGGATACACAGAACGCTCGCTAAGATGCATTTACCATGTAATTATCTCTCCCTACAATAGAACAATTTCAACCAGAGCATGTAAATTGTAGTTGCTACAGCAGAATAGGACGTTAGCCCAACAGTTTCCTAATCCTAGCAATATGAAAATCACCAATAACAACTAGTTGCGCGGGCTAGTGCAATTAATGAAATCCAATGGAATAAGCTTAGAAGAGATAATATAACTCAATAGGAATAAATAGATAGGAACAAAATCTCACAATCAGATGAATAAACTCATGCTTCCATTACCGGACTAAGCCAAAGAGGCTTAGCTCCTCATAGACATGGTGAAAACTTCGAAGGAAAAGAAAACAACGATGAATGAAAATTGCAACTAAAGTGTGGAAGATTTTTCAACCCTAATGCTAAAAGAAAGTATTTATAGGGCTCTAACAAAATGACCTAGCCCATTAAGAAACTAACTAAATTAAAAATAAGAAAAAGGGAAAAAGAAATCTGAAAAGATAAGCTCAGGAAAAGACGCAGCTTTCGGCGCTGATGACCCGCGATCGCGGCCCAAGACCCGCGATCGCGGTTAATGCTCGATTTTCAGCTTCTGCACCACTTTCGTAAAAACTTAATAACTTTTTATTCCCAACTCGGATTGCGCTCATATTTTGGGGACTTGTAGTAGACTTCAAGATCTAACTCCTCGAATTGGAATCACTGCATTTGGACATCTGAGTAGAGAGAACGAATCAATTAAATTCAGCACATTGTTCTTCTACTCTCGTGTAGACTCTCTCCTTGGTTCTTCTTCGTCTCCTCAGTGGTCAACTTCTCTTCCTCTGGATATCTTCAATTTGCTTCTCCAGACCACCAAATCCACACTTCTCCTCTCTAACTCCATACTCCTTGGTGGCTCCATATCCCGAATCTTCAAATGTACTCCAATAAGCTCAAAACACCACCAAAACACCAATCTTCGCCCCCAAACATCATGCACATGAATGTGTCTAAATCTACCCGAATGACACCAATAAAACCCTCTAATAACTCTTAGTTAAGCCCTACAAAGTAGTGCTTATCAAAACACACAGGAAAATCAAGCCTTGCCTCCCCGGCAACGACGCCAATTTGATAGGGGGGGGATAGTCGTCGTATCACCTAATCAAATAAATCCTAGCAAACCTAAACAAGTAGTTAGGGCAAGCAAGGGTCGAATCCACAGGGAGGAAGGGATTAATCTATGTGTTGTTCGCATGCTATAGTAACAAGAGGGGGTTTTGTAGGTTGGTTGGTCACAAGCAAAACAAACAAAACAAAGTAGAATGAATGAAATATCAATAGAGAAAAACACTTATCCAAGTAATGTCCACATAAGTCATTCAAAGGTTGTTCATAGATTAAGTCGTATCTTCCTATTCGGTTATTCCTGTCCCGGTCTTATGTAAATTTAGAGGGAAACCTTCCACAAAGAACCCTTACCAATGAATAACCCTAGTACCACTAAAGGTTCAACCCAAAGGCAGCAATGCATATAAGAATTAACCAGGATACACAGAACGCTCGCTAAGATACATTTACCATGTAATTATCTCTCCCTACAATAGAACAATTTCAACCAGAGCACGTAAATTGTAGTTGCTACAGCAGAATAGGACGTTAGCCCAACAGTTTCCTAATCCTAGCAAAATGAAAATCACCAATAACAACTAGTTGTGTGGGCTAGTGCAATTAATGAAATCCAATGGAATAAGCTTAGAAGAGATAACATAACTCAATAGGAATAAATAGATAGGAACAAAATCTCACAACCAGATGAATAAACTCATGCTTCCATTACCGGACTAAGCCAAAGAGGCTTAGCTCCTCATAGACATGGTGAAAACTTCAAAGGAAAAGAAAACAACGATGAATGAAAATTGCAACTAAAGTGTGGAAGATTTTTCAACCGTAATGCTAAAAGAAAGTATTTATAGGGCTCTAACAAAATGACCTAGCCCATTAAGAAACTAACTAAATTAAAAATTAGAAAAAGGGAAAAAGAAATCTGAAAAGATAAGCTCAGGAAAAGACGCAGCTTTCGGCGCTGATGATCCGCGATCGCGGCCCAAGACCCGCGATCGCGGTTAATGCTCGATTTTCAGCTTCTGCACCACTTTCGTAAAAACTTAATAACGTTTTATTCCCAACTCGGATTGCGCTCATATTTTGGGGACTTGTAGTAGACTTCAAGATCTAACTCCTCGAATTGGAACCACTGCATTTGGACATCTGAGTAGAGAGAACGAATCAATTGAATTCAGCACATTGTTCTTCTACTCTCGTGTAGACTCTCTCCTTGGTTCTTCTTCGTCTCCTCAGTGGTCAACTTCTCTTCCTCTGGATATCTTCAATTTGCTTCTCCAGACCACCAAATCCACAATTCTCCTCTCTAACTCCATACTCCTTGGTGGCTCCATATCCCGAATCTTCAAATGTACTCCAATAAGCTCAAAACACCAATCTTCGCCCCCAAACACCATGCACATGAATGTGTCTAAATCTACCCGAATGGCACCAATAAAACCCTCTAATAACTCTTAGTTAAGCCCTATAAAGTAGTGCTTATCAATAACCCCGTAGGCAGTGGCCAAGTTCCGGATAATCCTCAAGGGGTGTTCGACGCGGCGGCCATAGAAGCCATTCGGGGGATCATTATGCAAGCGGTCACCGATATAATACGGCCAGTTGCACCACAAGCACAAGGTGTTCCGGTTCCTCAGATTATTCCTGAATTTGAGGAGCCAACAGTTCATGTACCTCAGGTTGACGCTGTCAGGAAACTATGGTCGAGCTTTGAAGGCCATTAGCTCAATGAGGCCTGACAGCTATGACGGTACTAGAGAACCAGTAAAAGTGGCGTATTGGTTCTCGCACATGGAAAGGTTGTTCAGGAACGTCGATTGCACTGAGGCTGAGAAAGTGCACATTGCTTCCCTTCAACTGAAGGATGTGGCTAGCGAATGGTGGGAGAACACCGGTTTAGCTGATCATCCCGGGTTGAACTGGGTTATATTTAAGACGAAAATGACTGACCGTTTCTTTTCCCGTGCTATGAGGGAGGAGAAGCATAAGGAGTTTCTCTACCCGAAAATGGATGGGTTGAAGGTGACTGAGCTTGCAGATAAGTTTAATCATCTGTTGCAATATGCTGGTTCGGAAGTATCCAGTAAAGAGCAGAAGATCTGGCATTTCCACGAGTGGATGAACCCAGACATCAAGCCGTTGATGGTGCGCCACAGATTCTCTACTCTGGAGCAGTACGTGGACGCCGCTTACAAGCTTGAAGTGACTCTGAAGGAGTCGGCGAAGAAGCACAATCGCCAGAGACCGGCGCAAAGCCAGCCTCAGGCTAGTGGGTTTAAACGACATGCACCACCGTCGCATTTTGCCAAGTCTGGCCGGGCTAGAACTGAGGTGACGCAGTCAGGTCCTACTCAATGCTCGGGCCATGGCAAGAACCCGATTCAATGCTATAACTGCAGAACGCCGGGGCATAAGAGCAACGAGTGTCCGAAGGACAAGAGGACGTGTTTTGCCTGTGGTAAAGAGGGGCACTTGCAGACGTTTTGTCCTCAAAAGAGGCAAAAGGGGGCTGAGTCGCAGCAAGGGTCAGTTAGCCATAACAACCGGCCCCGATTCAGGCCTATAGAGACTCTTAGTCCTTCGCTTCAGATGACTGCTCAGAATAAGGGGAAAGCCCCAGCTGCTTCTAGAGGTCAGGGTCAGCGGATGTATGAGATGCGCGAGACTGACGGCCCAAATGCTCCAATTGCTCAAGGTAGTCTATACCTCCATTCTACTTATGTCTGCATATTGTTTGATTCGGGTGCCACACATTCTTTTATTTCGGAGAATTGTTTGAGTAAGTTAGGCTTAGTGTGCAATGAGACTTGTGAGCCATTTGTGGTGAACCTTCCCAATAGTGAACAGTTGGTAGGAACCAAGCGTCTGTCGGAATTTCCGATTACCATTCAAGGTCGGAAGTTCGAAGCGGACTTGATCTATATAGCCATGGCTCCATACGACATTATTCTCGGGATGGACTGGCTGACGCATCATGGGGCAGTAATCGATTTTAGCTCAAGGACTGTGACAGTTTCATCTGAAGGCCAGTTTGTATGCAAGTTCAAGGGTCGTAACGACGCTGATAACGGAAAGCTCATCAATGTGATGGCTGCGTGTAAGCTACTTCTATAAGGTTGTGTCGGGTACTTGTGCTATCTGGATAAGCCCAAGAAGGATGAGGCTTCAGTTCTTGATGTACCTGTAATATGCGAGTATCCGGATGTTTTTCCTGATGAGATTTCCGGTTTACCCCCAAATCATGACGTGGAGTTCACTATTGATCTCGAGCCTGGAACCGCGCCGATTTCTAAAGCACCGTATCGGATGGCTCCAGCGGAGATGCAAGAGTTGAAGAAACAACTCGAGGACCTACTTGAGAAAGGGTACATAAGGCCGAGTGCATCGCCTTGGGGCGCTCCAGTCTTGTTTGTCAAGAAGAAGGATGGATCGTTCAGACTTTGTATCGACTACCGAGAGTTGAACAAGGTCACTATCAAGAATAAGTATCATTTGCCAAGGATTGATGATTTGTTGGATCAAATGCAGGGAGCAAAAGTCTTTTCCAAGATCGATCTGAGATCTGGTTATCATCAGCTCAGGATTCGTGAGGAAGATATTCCGAGGACTGCATTCCGGACGAGGTATGGGCACTTGGGCTTACTAATACTCCAGTAGTCTTCATGGATCTGATGCATAGATGTTTCCACTAGTATTTGGACAAGTTCGTGGTGGTATTCATCGACGATATTCTGATCTATTCTCCGAGCGAGGAGGCTCACGAGGAGCATCTTCGAATCACCTTGTCAGTTCTTAGACAAAATCAGTTGTATGCAAAGTTGTCTAAATGTGACTTCTGGATCAAGGAAGTGGCTTTCTTAGGCCATGTGATCAATGATGATGGGGTTATGGTCGACCCTCAGAAGATTGAAGCAGTAGCCAACTGGAAGCAACCTCAGAACGTGAAGGAGGTGCGCAGTTTCTTGGGACTTGTAGGTTATTACAGACGGTTCATGGAGGGATTTTCAAAGATCGCTCTACTCATGACCGGGTTGCTCCTCAAGGTCCATAAGAAGTTCATTTGGGACGACAAGTGTGAGGCAAGTGCCTGACGTCCACACCAGTTTTGGCACTACCGGAAGGAACTGATGGTTATGTGGTCTATAGTGACGCTTCAAAGCATGGGTTATGATGTGTATTGATGCAAAAGGGAAAGGTTATTGCATATGCATCTCGGCAGTTGAAGACCTATGAAGCAAACTATCCGACGTATGATCTAGAATTAGCGGTTGTGGTTTTCGCACTAAAGATTTGGAGGCACTATCTCTATGGTGTTAGGTGCCAGATCTTTACAGACCACAAGAGTCTCAAGTATGTGTTCACTTAGAAGGAGTTGAATATGAGACAACGTCGCTGGTTGGAGCTACTCAAGGACTACGACATCGAGTTGATGTATCATCCGGGCAAGGCTAACGTGGTAGCCGATGCATTGAGCCGGAAGATGCCGCACGAGACCGTAGTAGCTTTGCTCACTGCTCGGACCAAACTGCACCAAGGATTGTGCGAGATTGATGTCTTGTACGATCAGCGTCGAGGATGCCTGAGTATGTTGGAGATTTAGGCTACGCTACTAGATCAGGTCAAGGAGAAGCAGGTTGATGATGTGATCTTAGTGAAGTTAAGCAATGAAGTGTTGGACGGGAAAGCTCCCGGATTTGTGATTCAAGATGATGGATCACTCTTGTTTCAGGACCGGATTTGTATGCCTGACACTGATGGCCTTCACTAGTTGGTAATGAAAGAGGCCCATTCGTCAGCTTATTCTGTACATCCAGGATCCAGTAAGATGTACAAAGACCTCAGAAATAAATTATGGTGGCCCAACATGAAATGGGACGTAGCAGAATTTGTGGCGAAATGCTTGACTTGTCAAAAGGTCAAGATAGAACACCGCAGACCAGGTGGTGAATTGCAACCTCTCCCAATGCCAGAACGGAAGTGGAAGGATATTGCTATGGACTTCATCACGGGGTTGCCGAAGACTCAGAGTCAAAAGGATGCCATATGGGTGATCATTGACAGGCTCACGAAGAGTGCTCATTTCGTGGCCATCAAGTCAACTTGGGGAACCCAGAGGCTATCAGAAGTTTTCCTACACAAGATCGTCCGTTTGCATGGTACGCCGAAAAACCATTGTATCGGATCGTGACGGCCGATTCATGTCGAGATTCTGGAAGGAACTCCACAAGGCCATGGGAACTGAGTTGAGGTTTAGTACTGCATTTCATCCTCAGACGGATAGATAGTCTGAGAGGACCATCCAGACATTGGAAGATATGCTGAGAGCTTGCATACTAGATCGTCCGACCAGCTGGGAGAACAGCTTAAGTCTGATTGAATTCACGTACAACAATAGCTGGCATTCTACCATCAAGCTAAGATGGCTCCATTCGAGGCTTTGTACGGTCGGAAGTACAGATCTCCGATTTGTTGGGATGAGAATGCCGTCAAGATTCTGCTCGGACCGGAGTTAGTCGAAAGGACTGCCTCGGACATTGCTTTGATCAGCCAGAGGATGCTTACAGCTCAGAGTCGACAGAAGTCTTATGCAGATCTGAAGCGCAGGAATGTCGAGTTTGTGGTTGGCGATAAGGTGTTTGTCAGGGTGTCGCCATCCAAGGGCGTGTTCAGGTTCGGCAAGCGTGGGAAGCTCAACCCTCGCTACATGGGACCGTTTGAGATCCTTGACAGAGTGGGTCTCTAGCGTATCATTTAGCATTGCCGCCGTCGGCGCATCCAGTGCATAACGTGTTCCACGTGTCTCTGCTAAGGAAGTATGTGCCAGATGTGTCTCATGTGCTGAGTTATAAGGACATCGAGATTCAGGCAAATGGTACCTACGAGAAGACACCTGTGCATATTCTCGAACGCCGCGAGAAGCACTTGAGGAACAAGGTGGTACCATTAGTACGAATCCTCTGGTCCAAGTCTGGATCTGAGGAGGTAACTTGGGAAACCTGGGAGACTGAGGCTGATATGCTTAGTCGTTTTTCCGAGCTGTTTTCGGCCTAGTTTTGGGGTTGAAACTTTTTTTTAAGGGGGAGGTAATGTAATAACCCCTAAAAAGTCCCGAACTGTCGTTTTCTATGAAAGACATGATGGACAATTTTTATAATCTTTGTAATCTCTGTATTAACCCTCTTGAACGTAATAATATACGTTTTGGTGTGTTTTGGGTCTTGGATTATTTATAAGAAGTACTAAAAATGAGATCTAGCAAAGATCTGCGAGCAAAGACCCGCGAGAAGACCCAGGGACAAGATCGTGGCAATTCCGCAACCGCGGATTCGCCCAGGTGCACCGCGATCGCGGCTTTGTTTCCGCGACCGCGGATCTCTGTTCTTCGTCTTATTCGTAGTTCTTATCCGAGCTCGCCGATTCATTTTCCCTTCGTTCCTTCAACGGTTGCCGGTAAAGGGGAGCTGGAACGATTGGCTTGCCAATGGGGAATGAATGCCCTCGGATTGTTGGCTATAAAAGGAGGCCGGATTAGCCTCTCTCCATCATCCACAACTCCATCTTCCTTCTCTCTCGCAAAGCTTGTCGTCGGAAATTTCAGTGGTCGCCGGAGCAGCCTTGGGAAGCCTCGAAGTGGTGGGTAATCGTCGTCATTGGTAAGCTCGTTCGCCTCCAAAGCCGTCGTCGGAAGGGAGAACCACGACCGCGGGGATGAATTCCGCGATCGCGGCTCTGCCCAGAATTCCGCGATCGCGGATGTCCAAACGGCGACCGCGTCTTGCCCTAGCGAGCGCGATTATGGCTTGGACAAATACGGTCACGACTTAGGCCTTGCTTTCTTTCGTCGTATCGTTTATTCGTTTCGTATCCTCATTTCGTTCGTATCGAATCTAACTTAGGGTTCCGTCTTTTGTCTCGACGTCGTCGTAGGAGTCCGTATTCAGATTCCAGTTTCCAGATCCCGGAACCCGACATCTTCAATTCGTCTAGATTAAGGCAAGTGGCAGTTCGCTCTTGCTTATCATTCCATATTTCCTTTAATTATCAATTACTTGATTGTTAATTAAAATGGAGTGAATTGTTGTTTTCGTTTGGGAACAGATTTTGTAAAATGATGTGATAAAATATGATTCTATAATAGGTTGTATATATTGCTAGAAACAACGCTATTATACATGTGATTACCGTGATGGTATTGGTGTGGATTTATGTGTGAACTTTAATGTGTAGTTAGAACGAGTATTCGTAGGAACGCTATGTACCTTGCGAGGTCTAGTCGTTTCTTTATAACTGGTATTAGGAGGATTTTGCCCTAGTACTATTTGGTCATGACTGTACCCTTACTCAGGGTAGGTGCACTCAACTGGTGCCAATATTTGGGATTAATTCCCAAAGATATCTCTCGTGTCGAGATGATATACCTTAAAAGTAAAGTGAATATACATTTTGTAACTAAATAAGATAAGTGCGGTTATGCACATAATTAATGAACCTTCGGGCGAGAAGTACAACGTGGAACCCGCCCGGACTTCGGTTAAAGTAAGTCTTCTTTCCAATCTGGATTCGCATTGCACGGTAAGGTTGGTCTTGGACCCAAATGATCAAGTTGTTTTTAAACGCTTGTGTGAAACTATAACGTTCCCAAACACTTGTCATACGTTTCCGTAAGACTCAACTTCTTTGGAGTCTTCTCTTCATACGTTTCCATAAGACTCACCTTCTTTTGGAGTCTTCTCTTGTTCATGCCTCTTCTTATGTTTCTGTAGAAGTGTTGAGGTTCACTGTCGTCATCGGTTATTATTCGAGAAGCGACGGGTGTAACATAACACGACTACTTAGAACCTCTTTATTTTTACCCTTGCATAGTCTTTCATTAGACTAACCAACCGGTTATTTTCCTTTGCATGGTTGGTTGTTGTCATCCGTCTCATACATCACATCAGGTAAACTTCCCTTTTCGTGAAGGCCAGAATACGATGATGAGGGCAGATGATGGTTTAAGTGTTTTTCCAAGGTTGAAGATCCTAGGCATGAGATCGCTTAGATCGAAACCCCTTCATGGCGTTTATTAATTTTAAAGACTTCCGCGATATTAAAACAATTATGTATTTGGTTTGTATTTGATTGTTAAACAGTTGTAAAACCATGACGTTGGTTGAATAATGTTTGGTAATTTTTATGATTTTTAATAAAGTTTGTGTTATTATATAGTTGTTATAAGTGATTTAGCCTTGGGTGACCCCAGACGTGTATTCTGAGGTCACTGGCGGTAATACTTTCAAAGGGGAATTTGGGGGTGTTACAAATATGTCATCCCGGGTCACAATATAAATTCTTTGATTTTGTGAAGATAACATTAAGCATATGCAAAAAAACATAAAAGTACAAACTATATTACATCTTACACTTGCACGCAAAAAATTACACTACCTAGAGTTGTCATCATCTTTGCACTCTTCAACACACTACTTGCAAATCTTGCAAACACAACAAGGCAAAACGTCAACATAACACACAACGAGGCAAAACGCCAACATAATACATTTCATCTACATACATTATGGGTTACAACCCGCAAACTACTTCTACATACACAACAAGTTGCAATTTAAAACACAATGCATGAATGCATATAGATAAAACATACCTTCATACATACATTGTTACAAACGACTATTTAGACATGTTTCATTATGAAATATGTTGGAATACAAACAAAATACATCGGATTACAAGTACATCCATATTTGTACAATACATTTACATACAAGATAATGAAGTATTACAAAAATCATGTAGTCTCGAACACTTCTGATGTACATGATTACGGCTAACGTCAGCACAATTATGATTTTCAAAACAAACAAAGGTGACAAAGACGAAGTTTGAATTCAACACGTGACGAGATCTTGGGCAATTCAAAATGTCTAGATAACGGTTTCCAAGACACTTTTCAAAAAATGCATCTTGTAGGCTGACGCTTCCAAGATACATTTGAGGGTATTGTTAGGCCACTTGGAGCCCTAAATGACAGCGTCAAAAGATGCCCTAGAATATACTATTAGAGAAGATTCTAAGAGATTAAATGAGGATACAATTAATGAGCCATTAATCACTCTACATTCAACCAATGGAGACAAGAAGGTGCAAATCAAGAGATTAAATATGAAATATAATTGTATTCAATGCAGCCATAATGAGAAGATATCTCATTAATTATGTTATCTTTTGCTATCACTATATAAACTTGTATCAATGTGGACATAGCTCTCTCTCTCTCTCTCTCTCTCTCTCTCTCTCTCTCTCTCTCTCTCTCCCCAAAAATCTATGTTTTGAAAGTACGGCATGGACATAAAGTTAAAAAACATGCACATTTCTAAAAACAAACGATGCATCTAACATGTGAATTGACCCCTACCCAAGCTGGATCGACGCCACCATGCTCAAAATAAATGAGATCCGCAACCCCTTCCCCTGGTCGGATCTCCATTCCAGATGTGCTCAAAATAAATCTTTCTTATTGGCGTCCTTTGGATGTCCATATTAAGATCACCCATGTGCAAAGAACAAGTCAAGGTTGTTCTACAAGCTTGAATGAAACAAAAACAAAAAAAATAAAGAACTAAAAACAAAACAATATTAAAAAAACAATTATACAATTTTTTGATGTAAAAGCATAAGCTTTTAAAAAAAGTATTATCTCTTGGAAAATTCACTCTATTAATATCGATATTACTACAATTCTCTCTTCTTTTTTTGCTATTCAGGTACATCATTACTTTCGAGAAGCCAACCATGTTGCTGACTTTCTAGTTGCCCATGATATTGTACCTTATGCCTTTCAGAGTTTTCAACGTCTACTAACAAGTACAAGATCTGTAATCCCTACTCACGCTATGCTTTCCTCTAGATATGAGTTCATAAGATTGAACTCTTGTTTTGATAATGTCGGCACAAAGTTTGTAACGATCATCCATTGCGATGATTTAGGACTGTCTTTCTTTTTGAAAGAGTCCTAGTGTTAACCTTGTATCAAAAACAAAGTATTATCCCCTTACACGATAAAAAAAGGCCCATACTTTTTAACGCATAGGCGAAATTACCTTTCAGCGCATAGGGTACTCACGTAACGTGGGGAGAGGCTCCTCACGTTATGTGAGAAGAGGCATCACACGTAACGTGTGGAACGACTCCACACGTTACGTGAGGGGAGGCTCCACACGTTACGTGTGGAACCTTCCCGGCTTTAAAAGCCATGTTTCTTCTTCTTCCTCCTTCTCTACCCTAAACTGCCGCTTCCCTCAAAAAAACTATCCCTTTCCACGTTACGCATCTAGCTAATCTTCTCGTTACGCAATAACAAGATTCGCATGTTACGTAGATCCATATCCTTGAAAGGTTAGTAACATCTCATATCTTGTTAATTCTTTTTTTAAATTTGAAGTTTTTTATGGTTATTGTAGATCTCATATCTTGGTGTGAATTTTTTAGATAGATTTGTATGAATTAGTGGTATTTTAGTTAGATTTGTTAAATTAGTGTAATTTTGTATGTTTTTTTGGAAAATTTTGAGCAATATAATGTGGCCGGATTCTGCCCAATTTGCCATAAAGTCGCCGGAGAAGACGCCGGAGATATGGAAATTGAAAAACCACACGTTACGTGTGGAGAATGCCCACACGTCTTCTCCGGCGTCTTCTTCGGCGACATTCCGGCGTTTTTCCGGCAAAATTTGCAAATTCCGACCACATTATATTCCGGCGTCTTCTCTGGCGTCATTACGTGTGGCGAGAGTGTTTTTGTTCTTGCATTTGATGGTTAATTTTGAAGTAGTTATTTTGTATGAAATTGTAGAAATTTGATAGATTTGTATGAAAGGGTGTTTAGGATTTTTGTTGGATTTGTATGAAAATAGCCAAATGCAAGTGGTAGTTTGTTGGATTTGTTTAAGAATTGTATCGGAATTGGATTATGTATTTTAGGTATATGCAGAATTGTATTTTTTGAGATAAAATGATTTATTGTTGTAGATGGAGCCTGGTGAGAGAACGAGGCATAGAACCACACGAAACCTCGTTCGGGACGCTTCGTTTCGGACTGAGGAGGAGGTAACCCATAGGGTTGCGGGCGGTACTCAGGATGCTGGAGGATACGGGAAGGCGGGCAATTTTGACCCCCCTGTGTTACCGTTTGTGCCATCGTCATCATTTCTTGTGGCGGGTGGCCGTGCGGACTCGGACCCGCAATTGTACCCATAGTACAACATGAGCCTGCTCCATGGTTTTTCTGATACGATCGATCAGAATAACTATTATGGCCCTCAATTTAGTCCGTCGCCCCAGCAGAGCCATTATCGTCATGAGAGCCTGACGTCCCATCAGAGCCCTCACCTCCATCAGAGCCTGGCGTCCCATCAGAGCCCTCACCTCCATCAGAGTCCGCTGTCCTATCACAGCCCTCACCTCCATCAGAGCCCTCACATCCATCATCACAACCCCGTATATTATCAAGGCGACGTAGATGATCAGATGGGGTACAACCCATGGGAGAACTCGGAGCTCAACCCGAACGCACCTGATCCTATGGTAAGTAGCCTTAATATATGAAAATATGAGCGTATGATAAAAATATAATTACTTATCATTTGTTTAAAAAAATGTAGGACGAGGATAATCAGGCTTGGGCTCCAAGAGGTCAACCTGATTATGCGGACGAGGAGCCACATGAAGCCATCTCTTCGCAGGCAAGACCTCCCCGAACGAAGAAAATGGGGAGATATGACCCTGAATTATAGGTTAGAGTATATGGAGGTCCAGAGATTCCCGAACTTCTAAAGGATTTTGCCAATCACGTGGCGTACACCCTTTATCAGCGCATTGTAAGTTGCATGGAAAACCTTATTCTTGTAATTTCACATTTTAATACAAATATGTCAAATCGATTGCTTATACTAGTTTAAAAATGCAAATATTTATAGCCTGTGCCACCGTTGAGGTTTCAGCAACGAGGCAAACAGACACGCGTATGGCGTTTGCAATTGCAAATGCCATGGGGTCAACTGGCATCTGGATCAGGCATGTGTCATATTCCGGATGTGATACATGAGCATGTGCACGAGACGCTGATTGGTGCGTTCGTTGAGCGCTGGCAACCTGAGACCAGCTCGTTCCATATGCCATGGGGAGAGATGACCATAACTCTCTATGACGTATTGTTGATCCTTGGGCTAAGCATCAATGGAAAAGACTTGGCACCTCCACGGGGTCGGCAAGAGCAGTTGGGTGTGACTGATTTGAAGAAGGCTATGGTGGCGGAGGCACATGGATTCTTTGAGTTGCCTGCTAAAGAGGTGACATCTGGTAGCGTAACTGCTGATTCATTCAGGAAGCATTGCTTAGAGCTGAATGACGAGCAGTGTGCGTCTGGGTACTTGCTGTACTTGTTGGACTCTTGTCTCTTCCCGGACAAGTCCCAACACAAATTGCCACTGTACTATACAGGATTTGTCGATGATCACTCGTGCACCATGGATTATGCATGGGGTGTTGGCGTTCTTGTCCACGTGTACCGCAGCTTGGGCGAGTGCACAAGAAAATATGCGAGATTGATGTCCACGTGCTATACTCTGATTCAGGTATTTTTTTTAATTATAAAAACTATTGTTTATACAAAATTTTATTGTTGTAAATGTAATTATTCAATAACATGGATTGCTGGCGAAAATTGTCTTTCAAGCGTGGATATACCAATATTTCACCATGTTCAGACCTGCAGAGAGTAGAGACTGGGACTCTGATCGTGCGGTCCCATACGCTCGTAGATGGGACCTTTCAGTGAAACCCAACCCAATGAGAAACTACAGATTGGAGCTCGATACGATGACTGTGGACATGGTAAGTGCATATATTTATGTTTAGGTTGATTGGATGTCGTTCGGTACGATTGATATGTATGTTTAGGTTGACTTTGATTTTTAATTATTTTGCATCCTATTATGTTTAGGTTGATTGGGAGCCGTACGGTACGATTGACTTTAACGATGCGAGCTTCGCTCCATCGCGCTTCCATGGAGTTATCTCGTGTCTTTAGATAACCGAGATGTACATGCCAGACCGTGTGGCGAGACAGTTTGCCCGTGTACAACAGATTCCAAGAGCGCTTATAGTGCCTAAAAGGGCTTGGAGAGGAGCAAAGAGCAGCAGCTACACAGTGGAGTACGACAGAGCTCGATTTGCATGGGATGCGCAGAATGTACATTCCATGACCCTAGATGCGATGGGCCCTCCTATCCAGCAAGGCCGTGACTGTAGCGTTGATTACATGGGCTGGTACCGCCCACATACACATCCATTTGTCAACCCGCCTACCATTGAAGACGCGACACAGGTATGAAATTGACTAATTTGTAGGTTGTTTAATGTCTGGTTAACTCTAGGGGTGAGCAAAAGTATCCGATTCGGCCGATCCGATCCGATAACCCGCCAATCCGAACCCGAAAAGTCCGTATCCGAAAACATCCGTTTAATTTTTATCCGAATCCGATCCGATCCGAGTGATTTTTCGGATACTTGGACCGGATACGGATCGGGATATTTTGCTTACCGGATATCCGGGAATCCGGTACTATTAATATATAAGATATATATGTTTTTATAACTAATATACAATGTTTAATTAGTTTAGAATGATCTTAAAATGGTGCTTGTACATTTTTAAGTAATTAAACCACTTCAATTCTCCAATACAATATTTCTTATTTTATTCCTTTTAATAAAATACAACCTTGATCATTATTCTTATAAAATTAAAATCCTAAGTCATGTACTAAGTGTCGCCTCACTAAACATAGCAAATATGTTTTTTTGTCAAGATTGAGTGTTCATCGTTGAATTGAATTTTGATTATATAAGTTAAAGCTACAACTTTATATATACTTGTCAATTCCTCTTGTTATATAATATATACGTTTATGGTTCTCAATCTGAAAAGGTTGACAAGTTTAATTGTTTGAAAACATTACAGGGATTTGCAAATAGTGATGATGTTTGACATTTAGTTGCACTTTGCGGATTGTTAGTTTTGATTGAATTAAAAAAAGTAATATTTTGATTTAATTTTTAATAGGTTTTCTAGTAATCGGATAATTTGGATATCCGAGTCGAATATCCAATCCGATCCGGATAATATTTACCAGATATCCGGTCCGAAACGGACTGGATACGGATAGGAGTTTTGTGAATATTTTTTCCCGGATATCCGACATATCGGACCGGACCGGATCGGATATATCTGTTTGCTCACCCCTAGTTAACTCTATCTATATTTATTACACATATCAACGTTTTTGTGTTGTGTGCAGACCTTCGAAAATTGCTACAATGATCTTGAGCCACATTGCAACCATGAATGTGAAGATGTAGCAGAGGCGATACGCCGGTCAATGGAGCGAATGTATCCCTTCCTTCCCAATTACTGAGGAAGTTATGAAGACTGTTTCATGATTAAACTTGTTTCATTTTATGGATTTCATTGAACTTTGGATTATGGCAACAATGAATGTTATGACTTCTATTTGATTGTTTGTTATGACTTCTTTGGATTATGACAACAGTGAATGTTATAACTTTGGATTAAGATGTCTTCATTTTGTATTGTGTATGAGACTGTATTTTAATTCACGTGAAGCTAACGAACTAGATGACATAATTATGTGTTAACCGCCATCACGATAAACAGTAGATCATACAGATAGGTTCAATTTTTCTTAATTTCCACAAGTTTTAATTTTACAGAAGGCAAAGAAACCGACACAAATCACATTCTGGTAAAGCGCACGGTTTGTGACAAACCGTGCGCTTAACCGTGCCATTTTACAGAAGGAGCAAAAATCAACCAGAAATAAGCTGAATTCATCACGTAACGTGTGGAACTGCACCACACGTAACGTGTGGTCTGTCTTTACACGTTACGTGTGGTTTTAAGTTATTTCTGGCGTCTTTTGTGCTTTCTGTAAAATGGCACGGGTAAGCGCACATTTTGTCACAAACTGTGCGCTTTACCAGAATGTGATTTCTGGCGGTTACTGTGCCTTCTGTAAAATTGAAACTTGTGGAAATTAAGAAAAATTGAACCTATCTGTATGATATACTGAGAGATGAGGAAAACATGTGTCTTGGTATTTCACCAACAGCTCATAAATACAACGAACATGTGTCGATCTACATCAAAGTCATTGCATTATACATATCAGTCATTACATAAAATAGTTTCAACTTTCTTCTTTCCTCTTTGCTTCTTTGGGACGGCTGCTTGGTACTCCATCAATCGATCAAGGATTGGATCTACAAAATCACCCGCAGATGGGTCATGATTTCTCTCCCATGGCCCGTAAAGGTACGACAAGGGTGAGGTTTCGGCAAGGCCAATCTACATCAAAGTCAATGCATCATACATATGTTTTAACATAAGATAGTTTCAACTTATTTGATTGTATTAACGTACCGCAATGAAATGTTGCTCTTTCTCGACATGGCAAATGCATATCGTCTTCAACTTCTCTCCAACCGCTTGGTTTGGCTTCGCCCTCATAGGCATGTATGTCATTCCCACACCAGCACCGACGGAGACGAACACATAGTTGAATGCAGTTGCCACCAAACATCCCATATCCGGGAGGTCCAACCATGTCTCCCATGGGGCAGGCCTGTTGGGCGAAGGAAACCATGCAAGCTTCGCCTCCATTGCCTCAAGTGTCATTGTAGACATCCAAATTGGCGCGAATAGCTCATACTCTTATTTCAACGTAGTGATCATGGTACGTCGAACAAATTCCCACTACTCCTGCCCTAAACCCAGACCATGCACAATTGATATGTATCCGCAGTTTCCATCACCCACTATTTCCCACCATCCTCCCACGTGTGGTTTCATACACTTGGGAAACTGGGTAATATATCGCTTAGGGTTCTTGATCAACGTCGTGTGACCCGAAGGCATAGGCTCCCATGAATTCCATGACATGGTTGAAGCTTCCTTTGGTGGTCTTGCTTTTTGCTTCTTCGAAGGTGTTCCCTCTATCTGTTGGTCAGTGTACTCCTATGCTGACGGTTGTCTTTTGGTGGGAATGTTTAGAGCTCCTTGAGGCCGACCCTTATGCCTAACTTTAGCTGGCTCTTGCAGAGTAGTCCGCTCTGGATGTGCTATACTTATTAGTGCAGAGACAGCTATGTGTTGATCATGCACTGGCAATGTGGGGAAGACGCTTGCAGCAAATTCTTCAAGCAACGACCTATTCACTCTACGTTATGTGGCTTCTTCTTCTTCTGTCCGCACTTCTGACAAGGTCAATTGCCTCCAGAACGGATGCAAGGAGCTAGGTTCAATTGGTTCCTGGTTCATCACATTCCGTGCCATGTCATGCACGCAAGGCAAGCCATCTCTGACCCTCATCTGGCATCTGCATATAGTGTTCTACAATGGAGCTTCGCCTTTCTTGTATTCCTCAATCAACCGAGCTAGTGCAATCGCAAAGACCTTGTAGTGCAGCTTGCAGAAAAGATGTGCGTTTGTTATTAGCGTAAATCACTTTTCTATGCTCTCATTCAAGGCCCCCCTTATTTCACTATGGCCCACTTATAACTCTCTTCGTCCTCATGCTCCAGAAACGCCCTGATCAGTGCTACTTTGTAGTGCATATCTAGGGGTTATTACCAGGTTTGAGGCACCATTTGGATGGATTTAGAGCACAATCGTGGATTATGGAGTTAGAGTGGAGAAGTGAAGAAATCATGGGATTTATAGAGGTTTGAAGTGTATTGAAGAGTAGAAGAACAATGTGCTGAATTCAAATGGTTCTTTCTCTCTACTCAGATGTCAAAATGAAGTGATTCCAATTCGAGGAGTTAGATCTTGAAGTCTAATGCAAGTCCTCAAAATATGAGCGCAATCCGAGTTGGGAATCAAAAGTTATGGCATTTTTACGGAAGTGTCGTAGAAGTTGAAGAAGACACCATCTGACGCCCCGCGCCAGAGCCACCGCGACCCGGCGGTGGGTCTCAGAGAAGGGTGCTTGCCGCGCCAAAAGAAGCACCGCCCCGCGGTGGGAGCTGACGCCCCGCGGCCATCACGTGAGGCAAAGCAATTAATTAAACGAGCCCACGCGTGAATTGAATGCTGGAATGAAGGAAAGGCCCAAGACGAAGTTCGGCCCATGAAGAATTCGACCCGTGTGTTGAAGCTGAAGAAATAAGGAGGATGGTGTCATCGTGACCTCGCCATGACGTCGTTGCGCTGATGCTTGCAACGAAGGTGGGCCGCTGATGTAGGCAATGGAGTGGGCCGCTGCTGTTGAAGGATGAGAGCTGCTGAACGAGAAATTCGTTCCATGCGGGATTAATTTCCCCTGTTCGATTGTTTAGTTTTGTTATTATTGTTTTATTATTATTTTTACCACACTTTTAGAATTAGGTTAAAAACAACTTATTGTTAACTAGTTGCCATCATCACGGTTCTCTCTCTTTATTCATTCCAGATTTAGGGTTTGTACGAATGGAGAACTAAACACCTTTGTTTCGCTAGACAATTGAAGCATTGCAATGGATTGGTTGTGAGATTTCTATTCCTTGTTCTATATCTTATAAAGTTGGTTTAATTCTCTTGAGCATATTGTCTATTGGTTTGTGTTAATTTATCTAGAGTTGCTAACTAGGTTTATTGATATTTATCATAGTGCTAGGGTTTGCATATAGTGGAATACGAGTGCATACCTAGTGGCAAACACAATTATTACATATAGTGGAATACGAGTGTGAAATTGTGAGAGAGAATTATTTGCATGTTAAGTAGTAAGGTTTTCTTCTATTTGCATGTATCATATATCCTTGTGTGCATTGCTATTGCTTTATTAGTGGTAATGTTTTCTTCCATTGATATTATAGTAAGTACTATCAACAACTGTCTGAATTGGTAGTTAATTACGATCAGGATGGGAACGACTATAAGATTGTGAAAAGAACTTGGAACAATAGTTATCAGTGATCAATCTGTTCATCTGCAGTGTGGATATTTGTCTAGTGGAATACTTCCACTCATCATATTTATTCTTTCTTTAAAGCTTGAATCATTGTTACTCTGCGATTATTCTAAAAAAAACATGTTACTTGTCAGTCACACGTCAATTACATACAGATAACCGACTCCCTGTGGGATCGACCCTGACTTGCTTGCTATACTCTTTAGTAGGTGAATTAGGATTTCTTTGACAGGAAAATGACACCGGTTTCCGGCCTTGTCACGCCCTGACAATATTGTAGTTTTTCCAAACAGATGTGATGCCGACAATTTCAAAGAATGGCAAATCGTATCTGCACACATAATGATATGTTATGGCATGCTAATGATTACATTAACAAGTGAAGAATATAATAGATATGTGTGTTACTAACCTGTTAGTTGCGTATGTAGAGTCTAGCAACACAATGTACGGGAATGCCTTCAGTAGCGACAACTGGTCCGGGCTTGCGAAGAAGATATTTGTGATCTTATTGGTCTCCTTATTGAATCTATGCTCCATGAAGTATCCCTTCTCATTGCACTCATAGAAGAACTGTTGCACCACTGTTCTTCCTTCCATGCCTTTTTTCGTATCTCATGCATGATGTTGTACACTTGCTTCATCTTGGTCAAGTTTCTTGGGGACGACCTGATTATAGTAAAAATCTTTTGAGGCTTGCAATGATTGACTGTCATCACCCTAATAAACTCCTTCTCTTTAGCGTTTGGTCTCCCAGCTAATGCATGACCATACAAATTCTATTTTATCACATGATTGTGAGTTCCATGTTGTACACTGATCTTCCATGATCCCTTCGGCCCTTCTTTCAGCCTCAACATGAATGGACACCCACACTTCTTCGACTTTGTAATGTCCCTCACTTGGTCAGCTTGTTTACGGATGTTTTGTCCATGCCTATCGCACGGTAACCAAGTCCCCCCAAGGTCTTTATACGCGGAAGGTTTATTCCTCCCCTTTATGATGCAGAACTTGTGACACATAGCAGTCTCACGCGCCCACATAAGTGCTTCTTCTCTGGACTCCCAAATTTGGTCAGTTGTGAAGAACTCTGAATAATCAGCAGAGACAAAAACATCCTCTTCTGGTGGTACACTAAACTGAGGCTGTGTGTGTAGGGATGGAAAGCAAAATTGTGGGTTAGCAGAAGCCGAATTCTTAGTCTCTACATGAGATAAAGATGCTTCTGGAGGCGGACAACTATAGTCAAACGATCTAAGTGAGAAGGATGGTATATCATCTGGTATTTTACACTCAGATGGTGTGTTCCATTCCGGCAACGGTTGATGAGGTGTTTCCTAACCAGAAAATGATTTGTTTTGGGTGCTCCAGTCATTGAGGGAAATATTGTTTAACCCCTCGTACAAATAATAGTTCGTCTGTATACACATGGAATCGTCTCATCAAGTAGTGAACTAATTATCAACTGTGAAACCATAAACCCCTTTAAGGAAGCATTCTTAGACATGAATTTAAAGACACATAATAAATGTGTAATAACCCACCAGAAACCACATTCTGGTATAGGGCACGGTTTGTGACAAACTGTGCCCTAAACCGTGCCCTTTTACAGAAGGCACAGAATCGGGTTGTGATTTTCCACGTAACGTGTGGAGTATGTCCATACGTAACGTGTGAACCATCATCTGGCACACATTCCACACGTTACGTGTAGACATGCTCCACACGTTATGTGTGGACATGGATAGGACATAACGTGTGAAACTGTATTTTATAGCAACGTGAATCTCGCTTTCTTACACATGTATCCCTCAAAATCTAGCATGTAAAACTTGGTTTCTAATACCTAAACAACAAGTATCAAGTTCAAATCTTTAAAAATCTAGCATGTGAAACTTGGTTAAACCCTAAACAACAAATATCATGTCTAGTTTTCTAAACCCTAAAGAACTAAAGCTCAAAACTTTGAACATGTCCAAAACAAAAAATGAGAACTTTAACTTTAAATAAAGAAAATTACTTCATTCGGAAGTGGATCCTCTTCGACATTGTTGTTCCAATAATCATTGTTGTTCATATTGTCCATTTTTTTTACAAAAAATGAGAGTGTAAAACACAAATTTTTTAGTGTTTGAAATGAAGTGTTTAGGCTCGAAATTGGGGCTTAGCCGGGGAAGATGAAGAGGGGACCATTAATTCAGTTAGGTGGGGACAAGACGGTTAATTCAATGCGTTTTACAACAAACGAAACCACACATTACGTGGGAGCATCTTCCACACGTTACATTTGGGAATCTACCACACGTAACATGTGGAGTTTATTCACACTTAACGTTGGGTAGCCCTTAAGGGTTTAGGTTTAGGGTTTAGGGTTTACATTTAGGGTTTAGTATTTAGGTTTTAGGGTTTATGGTAACATGTGGAGTTTATTCACACTTAACGTTGGGTAGCCCTTAAGGGTTTAGGTTTAGGGTTTAGGGTTCGGGGTTTAGGGTTTACATTTAGGATTTAGTATTTAGGGTTTTAGGTTTTAGGGTTTATGGTTTAGTGTTATGGTTTAGGATTTAGGGTTTATGGTTTTGAGGTTTAGGGTAAAAGACTCGTGACTACAGTTGTATACAGCTATATAGAACAGCTGGTTATTAGCTGTCAAAGATTTGGCAATCAGATTTCTCCTTTTTGAGGTTGGTTATTAGCTGTCAAACACATTATCATTTCACTATATAAGAAGCATTAGGGTTGTTTGTTCACTACAACAATTCCAACACAAGCGGCGCCTAAAGATACACTTTTGGGTAAGCTTCTTCTTCCAATTTCTATCAATTTAGTAACCCTAATTTTTTATATTAATGGATTCATGATATTTGTAGGAAACCAAACACTACAACAAATAATGGCATCTTCATCCAAATCATCAACAAACGCAGATAGGCTATGCTATTGTAATTTGAAAACTGTTGTCCGAACTTGGGATTTGCAGTGGAACTACGGAAGGAGGTATTGGGGATGCCCAGAAGTAAGGTGTCGTTTCAGGGAGTGGATTGATCCAATGTACGAGGACATGGCACACACGGTTATTCGACAACAATGGCAGAAAAAACAAGATCTTGTTAAGGAAAAACAAGATCTTGTTAAGGAAAAACAAGATCTTGTTAAGGAAAAACAAGATCTTGTTAAGGAAAAACAAGATCTTGTTAAAGATCTTGATAACATTCGTAGGTATAACTTCAATATACTAAATGATATACATCGTAGATGATTAATTAAGTATCTTTTGTGTAATGTTGTTTATGTACTATCAACCTTTGTAGGGAGCAAGCAAATTTAGCAAAACAGATATATCATATGAAGTGAACGTTTACCAGAGACTATCCTAATTTCTTCAAACGCTAAAGCAGTGTCATATATTTTCTCTAATTTTTTCTAAGTTTATGATCAATTTGTATTATTTTCTGTATTGTGTGCTAAATGAGGTTGTAGTCAACTAGCATAATGAACAATTTGTTTTGTCTTCTAGGTTGATGATCATTTTGTATTGTTCTTATAAAGATTAGAGAAAAGTTGGGCTACACAATGGGGATAATCCTCCCCTAATATGCCTATTTAGAAACAATAGTATGGTTCATACACAACATTGAAACACAAATAAATACTACAAATAAACAATAGTATGATTTATATAATGTTACTTAAGCAAAAAATCACACGTTATGTGGGGATGAGATTCACACGTTACGTGTGGACGATAACCACACGTTACGTGTGGATCACAGTCACACGTAACGTGTGGATCTATTTTCTCCTCACGTAACGTGCGGAGAGGCTCCCCATATTACGTGAGTACCCTATGCGCTGAAAGGCAATTTTGTCTATGCGTTGAAAAGTAATCGTGTAAAAAAACTTGTTGAGCAAGCTAAAAGAAAAGAGAGAGAAAATGAAGTGAAAATAAGAGATTTCAAGCAAAATCTAAACAAAGAATCGTCTCACATGCGCTTTTTGCAAGTTGTCAAAGGGTCAATTTGGCTTTATTTTATTTAAACTTTGTAGTTTATTAGTCAATGTAAAATTGAAAAAACAAAACAAAAATGGTTTACAACCACCCACTTCTAACAATCAATATTTTCAAAACAAGTTTGGGCTTTGTCAACCTGAATTGCATTTTGGGCTTGGATTTTCTATTCGACCCATTTGTGGATCTATAGACAGTCCAATACCAACCTCCAAAATCAGCCCGTTGTTTTGTTTCACATTCTTGTATTAACCTTTTAATTAACTCATTCCAATCTATTTTCACAAAATTATTACTCTTTTTTAACAATTGCGGATCCTTTTGTTTTAAGTTTGAGTGTCAAATTCTTCGTTGTAATTGTGGAGCTGAACTAGAGTGATGATTGAGTTTCCGGTTGTAGTCGTGGTTATGTATGTGGCTCTTGAAGATCCCTCTTTTACGGGAAAACGTCATGGTTGAGGCTCTTGAAGATCCCTCCTAGAAGAGATGACTATGTCATGGTAGTCCATTCAACACTTCCACATGATTGCTCTTGTCTGACTCGTTTTCCGGTGGCGCTTTTCTCTGATCGTTCTTTGCTCACCACCCTCTCTAGGTCGTTAAGCTCTTTGATTGCTTTGTTGTAATTTCCAAGCTTGATTTATTATTCTTTATGTTCGGTTTTGACCGACGCCGATTTATCGGCCTCTCAATTTACCCTTTATGTAGGATAAGTCGAATTCTTTCCTCATAAAAAACGACCAACTTATGAATTGTGATTAATCGATAGTACCCTCCATTTCACATTAATTGTCTTTTAAAATGTTTTGGTACATATTATTTATAATTTACTTTTTTTAGTGTGTATCCATGAGTACACAATAAAAATTTCATGCTTAGTAAGATTCTCAATGATATATTGAATTATTTTTTATTGAGAAGGGCTTAAGCATTCCAACCTAGGGAATATATTTCCATACTTAGCTTCTAATTAGCTTAGTTCATGTGCCATGCGGCTTGGATAAAATTTTATATTTATATTATTTTATAATTATTAAAAAGATATCAATTTCATATTTTAAAAAATATTAAATAAATGAATATATATAATTAGTGATAATATAAATGAAATTAAGATAAGTATGATAATATAAATAAATCTCTACTAATAATGAAGTAACAAAGATCAATGCGATTTCGTACTTACATAATACGATGAATCACGTCTTATACCTATAAATAAATGAACTAAAAGGAAATTTGAATAAAATGTGATTTATTACATGGAAAAATTAAAAGAGAATGATAATATAAAAATCTCTAATAATATAAGTGATGTGGCAGTATGGCACGATGTAGAGTAGATATATATGTGATAATAACTGACGTAGCACAATGTCAAAATGACAAGTGGTCGTATCTAGATATTACTTTGGTATTTAATAGTACATTAGATATCAAGACTTCAAACCAATCATACAAATTAATTTTGAAATAATATTGTTTCACAAACAATAAATATCTACTTAAATTCTTTGAGATATTTGAATACTTTTAATTAAAGCAATATTTAAATTATCTTAGTATATATAATATCTCATTTAGATGAGATATTTATGATTAGATTGAATTTTAAATCTAGAAAAAACTAGTAAAAATAACAAAAAATGAATTTTGATTTGGATATTGTGCTGACAAATACTAATTTTAAAAAATCATAAATTTTGATACGGGTTTTAGTTTATTTGGAAAGTATTCGATGTAACTATCATGTTTCTTAATCTTTGATTTTATCAGATATGTTTTATTTATTCTATTTTTTTCAAAGAAATTAAAGAAGTTATAACCAAATCTTTTAACACATCATACTGATTATGTAAATTAAATTAACCATATATATTTTAGTATGTGAAAAGATAATTACTTTCCAAATATTGTTCTTCTTCTTCTTTAATTTAGATTTGCATTATGTTTTAATTGAGATAAATCAAAATACAAATAAATATAATTAGTCAATAACTCTCTTTATGACAATAGATTAAGATGCTAGTGAAATTAATTAGTCAACCAATATCTTCTCATGTACTATTTTTATTCTTTAATTTAGGTCATTCTTCAAAAAAAGAAGATTACGATGGTATATTAAAGTTATATGTACTATTTACGATGGTATACAATGTGATTGCATGTACAAAAAAATTGGTAAACTTCATGAGATGAATTTTTGGATCAATATTTATGGTGAATCTTGTAAAAATTTATCAAGTCTTGACGATAAATTCGATCGAACGTGACTCTTACATTGCATATTAAAATTATTGTTTCTTTTATCGATATTAATAATATAGTTAATATAATTAAAAATTTGGTTGTCGATTTGAAATCTATTAATTCATGTTGGTTAACGGCTTAAATATTTTAACAAACTTATTATAATGAATAAATAATAGTATCTAATTAATAGATCTTTTAGAATAGTGTAAATAAATATGAAAAATATATATATTCAAGAAATGCTTATCAAGTGTACCAATATATTAGTATATGTAAACTAATATGAGTATCAGGTTAACAAATTAAATCATTATAGGTTTAGGGTAATATAATTAGTATAAGAGGAAATTATGAGATTCATAATTGATTTATAATATTCCTAATTGATTTGCATTTAAATATGAAAAGATTAGTTGTAGGTTTAGGATAGAAATTATTAATATATAATTATCTTTATTTGAAAAAAATAAGAAAAGAGAAAATGACATGTGACAAATTGAATGACAATCCCCAAATTACCTTGAAAATACCGTCATTGACCTCAGAACACATATCCAAAATCACTCAAGGCTTACAATATTGATCGCACATACAAAATAATATATAAAACTTTCATAATTGCATAATAATGTTTTACAAATGACGTTGCGGAATATAACAATTGAAATCAAATATCAAACTATAGAAAATGTCGTAACGGAAGACTTATTAGAAAACACCAAAAACTACGTAATAGGTCTTAAACCTACAATCTAACTTCATGATCTTCAACCTTACTAGACAAAAATACTTAAAACAACAATTGCCTCCAACATCGTGAATCTGCTTCTTCACACTTGGGAAGAATTACCTGATGTGCCGTATGAGACGAATTACACCAGCCAACCATGCAAGGAAAAAGAAATGTTGGTTAGTCTAATGAAAGACTAAACAAGGGTATTTATGAGAGGTTTTGTGTAGTCGTATCTAGTTACTATCATTGTCTCTCGAATAAAAGCCGATAGACGATATATAACTAAAATACTTCTAGTAAAACGTATGAAAAAGATATGATTTAAGAGAAGACTCCAATGAAGTTGAGTCTTATAGGAATTTTATGTATTTGTTTGGGAACATTTATAATTATTACACTCCAATATTTTTAAAAAGACTCCTTTGATGAATTGGGTCCAATCTCACCACATGTGTGTTGTGCAAATTCAAATTGGAAAGAGAACTTACTTAGACAAGAGCCCGAGCGGTTCTCAAGTTGTACTTCTCACGCGAAGTTTTTTTTTTATTAGATAAATTTAGACTGGAAATCACAGAAGAGACGATTTATCAATTTATAGCATCCTTTCGGATGAGAATTACAAATTCTAGACTAGCTCGAATATCTTCCAAGGAACTTCGGTGGACCATCTTTGCGATGAAGTCGGCCACCACGTTTGTTTCTCGGAAGACATGAAAAATCTGCACTAAAGAAAACAGTTGTAAAACACACAGGATATCAGAAATTAACATTTCAATATCCCATGGACAATGCCAGATTTGATTAAGAACATTCACAATAGTAAGGTTATCGCATTCAAGTTGAATGTCGGTAATGCCTAATTCATAGGCCTTTACCAGGGCATTTCTTACTGCAAGTGTTTCTGTTTTTAAAGGAGTTGAGATACCACATTTATCCCCAAAGAGGAAGATTGGTTTACCCGTGTTATTCTTGAAAATGTAGCCAAAGCTAGATTCACCATTAGTTTTGGTGGATCCATCTGTATTGATTTTAATTATGTTATCCGGTGGTTTTTTCCATTTCTTTATTGGTCGTCTAACATTGTTCATTCTATGTGTTTTTTGTTTGTCCTCTTCTAAACAGTCAGGGTTCCAACTCTTCGTCTTATTCCAATTCTCAATTTGTTTTTTAATATAAATTGGTACATCTTTTATGGTATCGACATCATTATTTGTTCTTCCAAAGTTTTGTTGGTTTCTATAAAACCAAATTCTCCACCAAGAGACCATTAATTCTATAAATTGTGATCTATCAGTTTTTTGTCGAATTTCCTCAATGATTTCATTGATTTTTTTATTTCCTATGTTTAGGGATCTAATGATACCATAGGTATGATACTTCATTTTCCCTATTGTTTTTATGGTATGGTTACATTGGAATAGGAGATGATTCAAATCATAGGAAGCATCCTTGCGGATGAGAACTACAAGTTCTAAATTATCTCTAAAGTCTTCCAAGGGACTTCGTTGCGCCAGCTTTGCAATGTAGTCCGCTATAGCGTTAGTTTTTCGGAAGACGTGACAAATCTGCACTGAAGAAAACAGTTGTAATACACAAAGGATGTTAGAAATTAAAATTTTGATATCCCAAGGACAATGCCAAATTTTGTTCAGAACGTTTACAATTATAAGGTTATCGCATTCAATTTGGATGTTGTTAAAGCCCAATTCATAAGCTTGAAACAAAGCATTCCTGAACGCAATGGTTTATGTTTTTAGTGGGGTTGATAATCCACACTTTTCACCAAAGATGAATAAGGGTTCTCCTTTGCTATTTCGGATGATATAGCCATAACTAGATTCTCCATTAGTCTTAGTCAATCCATCCGTATTTATTTTTATGATGGTATCTGGTGGTTTTTTCCACTTCTTCTTTGGTCGTCTTCTATTTGTATTGATATTTTTTTGTATTTGATCTGTACTCAAGGAGTCTGGGTTCCATTTCTTTATTTGTTTCCAATTATGAATTTGGTTTTGGATGTAAATTGGTACATCCTTAATAGGTTCTATGTCATTGTTTGTTCCTCCATTACTTTGTTGGTTTCGGTAGAACCATATTCCCCACCAGGAAATAAGAAGTTCTGAATATTGTAAATTATCAGTTTTTTGTCGGATTTCCTCAATTAGTTCGTATGTTTTTTTTTCCCAATGTTTAGTGATTTGATTATTCCAAGGGTATTGAGATTAATTTTTTCAATGGTTTTCATAGTATGGTTACAAAGAAATAAGATATGATTAGTATCTCTAATTTGTGCCCTACAACGAATACAACCTGGAGGAATTGAAACTCCTTTTTCAACTAGTCTTGCTTTTGATGGTAATCCATTTTTCATGATTTTCCAAAGAAAGTTTTTGACATTTGGGTAAGTGTCCAGTTTCCATATCCAAGAGGAATCATGTGATGTATATCGTTTATTTTCATTAATCATGTTCATGGTAGATTTTGTATAGAACCGCCCGTTTTTACTGGTTTCCCAATACATCCTATCCTCAATGTTATTAACTGGAATATGTATGGATGTGATTTGTTTTGCTTTGTCACCTGGTACATGTTGTGTAATCTTTTCTTTGTTCCATGTTATGTCTGGCAAGATAAAATCTGCAACCAAGGCATCAATGTTCTGAATTTGTTGTGTGTTGGTTATGTTGTTTAAGGGATTTTTTGATAACCAATTATCAGTCCAAAATTTTATTGTTCTCCCATTTCTGACTTACCAGATGAGTCCCTTTTTGAAATCATCCAAGATGTCGATCATTTTGGACCACTGCCAAGAGCATATGCCTCTTTTTTCATAGTGTAGAAGGTGTTTTGTTTTTAGATATTTTTCATTTATAATTTTAACCCAACAGTTATCAGGTTCTACCAAGATTTTCCATAATAATTTGAATTGCAATGCTTTGTTCATATATTTTGATTTTCGTAGTCCTAGGCCTCCTTGTTGTGTAGGTTTGCAAAAATTTTCCCATCCTATAAGGGGTTTGTATGTTGGATCTTTGTTCCAGAAGAAGGTTTTGTTTAATTTGTCAAGTTCATTATGAGTATTAGTAGAAAGCATGAAGCTTTGCATTAGGTAATTTGGTCTAGAAGTAAGATTTGTTTTAATCAATGTTGTTCTTCATGCCTGGGATAGAGAGTTAACTTTTCATTTTGTTAATTGTTTTTGTGTGCTTGTTAAAAGGCCAGCAAAGGTAATTGAGTTAACTCTACCATTAATGATAGGACATCCCAAATATTTTTCATGGGAGGTCATGTTTGTGATTATAAGAATTCATTGGATTAACAATTTTTGGTGCTTGTAACTTTCTTTGTTACCTAAAAGGCTGACTTATTGAAATTAACTTTTTGTCCAGATATTTTGCAGTAATCATCCACAATATCCTTAATTTCCTTACAATTTTCTGGGTTTGCTTTTGAGAAAATCATTATGTCATCCGCAAAAGCCAAAAAAGGGATTCGAGTTCCTTGTCTACAAATTTGGAAACCAATTGGTTTTCGTGGTCTAGTAGTTGCTTCTTGTAGTTTACGGGCTAGGATTTTCGATCCTAAAATAAATAGAAATGGAGATAGGGGGTCTCCATGCTGTAGTCCTCTAGTTAGTGTAAAGATCTCCGTTGGGCCATTATTAACAAGAATCGAAAAGGAGACCGTTGTAATGCATTATTTGATCCAGTTAATGGATTTTTGGTGAAAGCCAAACTTTTCCATAGTTTTAAGAATGAAATCTCATTCAATTCTATCATACGCTTTTTCCTTATCTAGTTTAATGGCTATAAAACCTTCCTTTCCTTGTTTTGCTTTGAAGGAATGAAAGATTTCATGTGCAATTAAAATATTGTCTTATATAGCTCTATTTGCAATAAAAGCTCCTTGTAATGGGTGGATTAGATTTTCCATAGTTTGTTTTAATCTTGTTGTCAAAATTTTTGAGATAATTTTATAAATTGTAGAACACAGACTTATCGGCCTATATTGGTTTGTTGAATTAGGGTTATCACATTTTGGGATCAGAGATATAAATGTATGGTTAATTTGTCTTAGTAATTTTCCCGAAAGAAAAAAGCTTTTCACTGCTTGAGTAACCGAGGGTCCCATAATATCCCAATATTTTTGGTAAAATTCTGCTGTCATTCCATTTGGTCCAGGTGATTTATCTGAACCAATGTCAAGAAACAGCCTTTTTAATTTCTTCATTTGAGACATTCCTTGTTAGGTTTTCATTATCTTCAGAGGTGATTTCATCTTGAATTAATTCAAGATTTTCCCTTAAGAGACCTTCGTTCATTTTTTCACTTTTAAATCTTTTGGTATATCTTTTGTTTCTGTTAATTAATTCCATAGCAGAATTTGTAGAAAACCAACCATTTTTGCTAGTTTCCCAGTACATTCTATCATGAATATCATTCAAAGGTATTGGGATATAGATTATTTTTTTGGCTAAATCATGTGGTAAACATTGTTCTATTAAGTCCTTGTTCTAGGTTTTAATTGGCAACATAAAATCAGCTACCAGGGTATCCTTATTCGGGATTAATTGTGTGTTTATGATATCACATAAAGGGGTTTTCGAGACCCAATTATCCAACCAGAATTTGATTGTTCTGCCATTACCAACTTGCCAAATTAGTCCAGATTTGAATTCATCCATGAGTTCAATCATTTTGGACCATTGCCAAGAGTAATTTCCTTTTTTCTCGTAATGAAATATATGGATTGTTTTCAAGTATTTTTCAGTAACAACTCTGACCCAATAATTATTCGGCTCTGCTAAAATTTTCCATAATAATTTGAATTGTAGGGCTTTATTCATGTCCTTTGATTTTCTCAATCCAAGACCTCCTTGTTGTGTCGGTTTACATATTTTTTCTCAGCCTATAAGAGGTTTATAGGAGCTGTCTTTATTCCAAAAAAAGATCTATTTAACTTGTCAAGTTCATTATGTGTGTATAGGTAACATAAAGCTTTGCATAAGATAGTTTGGTCTTGATGCCAGATTGGCTTTTATTAGTGTTGTTCTTCCTGCTTGGGAAAGAGAGTTTGCTTTTCATTTAGACAGTTGTTGTTGGGTGCTAATTAAGAGATCAACAAAGGTATTCAAGTTGACTCTACCATTAATGATAGGGCAACCAAGATATTTTTCGAGAGATATCATATTTGTGATTGTGAGAGTACCTTGTATTGCTAATTTCTTATGGTTGGTAACTTTTTTTGTGACTTGAAAAGCCGATTTATGAAAATTTACTTTTTGTCCCGAGATTTTGCAATATTCATCAACAATATCCTTGATTTCCTTACAGTTTTCCTATTTAGCTTTTGAGAAGATCACAATGTCATCCGCAAATGCCAGGAACATAATTCTTGATCCTTGTTGAGTGATTTGAAATCCTAGTGGATTTCGAGGTCTTTCTAAAGCTTTTTGGAGTTTTCTTGCAAGGATTTCAGATCTTGGAATAAACAAGAAAGGGAAAAGGGGATCACCCTGTCGAAGTCCTCTTGATGGTTTAAATATTTTTGTGGGTCCGTTGTTTACAAGCACCGAGAAAGATACTGTTGTAATGCATTCTTTTATTCAGTTGATAAAATTTTCATGAAACCAAACTTTTCCATGATTTTAATAATGAAATTCCATTCAATTCTATTATAAGCTTTTTCCATATCTAATTTAGGGCAATGAATCCTTCAGTTCCTTTTTTGAATTTATATGAGTGAAAAATTTCATGAGCAATCAATATATTATCTTGAATGGCTCTATTAGCAACAAAGGCACCCTGTAGGGGATGGATTAATTTGTTCATGATTCCTTTAAGTCTTGTTGTTATGATTTTCGAGATAATCTTATAAATTGTAGAACACAAACTTATGGGTCTATAGTGATTAGTAGAGTTCGGATTGTCACATTTTGGAATCAAAGAGATAAATGTGTGATTTATTTGTTTGAGCAATTTCCCAGATAGAAAAAAGCTTTTAACTGCTTGAATAACAGAAGGACCTACAATGTCCCAATATTTTTGATAGAATTCTGCTGTCATACCATCAAGACCTGGTGATTTATCCGAGATAATGTTAAAGACAACCTTCTTAATTTCTTCATTGGATACGTTCCTTATTAATTCTAAATTGTCCTCTGTAGAGATTTCAGAATGAATTAATTCTAGATTTTCTTGGAATAGTCTCTGATTCATATCCTCACTTCTGAACCTTTTAATGAAATCATTTCTGATTTCATTTCTAATGTTTTCTTCTCCAGTAATACTTGTTCCTTTCTGGGTTTTAATTTTTTTTATTTCTTCTTCCACTTGCTATTTTGTGAAAATAGCTAGCATTCGTATCGGTAAATTTGATGTGTTTAACTTTAGCTCTTTGGTTCCAGTAAATTTTCTGGAAGCAAATAAGTTTTTTTTTCCTATGATTCTTATTTGTTTTTTAATGAGATCATTTGTAGGGTGAGTACAGATCTCAATTTGGATTTCAGAAAGCTGTTTTTCTATAGTTTGTAATTGAGTAAATACATTACCAAATGTACTTTTATTCCAAATCTTGGCATGTTTCTTAAGTAATTTTGTTTTGGATACAAGATTATACAATCTAGATCCATGATAGTTAGTTCTCCAAGCTTGTTTAACAACATTTCTAAAGTCCTTTATGGTCATCCATTTGTTTTCAAATTTAAACGGCTGATTTTTAAAAGGTATTGCTGAGTCAAGCTCGATAGAGATGGGACAGTGGTCTGAGCTGGTAAAAGCAAAGTGTTTAGTACAGATATCAGGATACCATTGAAGGATCTGGTGATGAATAAGTACCCTATCCAGTTTTTCATATATGTTATCTATTTCTGTTATGTTCTTCCGCCAGGTATAGATGTTTCCTTGAATAAGGGTCTCTAGTAGTTCACATTCATTCATAAAATGTCATAATCTTGCAAATTTTGTCAAAGGTGGTATTAAACCACCTAATTTTTCAGATGGGTCTTGTATTTTGTTCAGATCTTCCATAATAATGCACGAAAGAGAACAATCTTTAATAAAGGAAATGAGTCCGTCCCAGAACATATTCTTTGCAGTTTCATTTGGTGGAGCATAAGTTAGGATTAACATAAGTTTTATGTTCGTGAGCTGGTTTGTATACTTGATACTAATAAATCTTGTTTCAATTTGGTCAATTTCGAGGATTTCATTTGTAAGTTGGTAGGTCTTCCACATTACACAAATGCCACCCGAGAAACCCATAGCCGGGACACAGTAGAATTGATCAAATCCCGCTTTTTCCACACTTTTTTACCTGGTTCTTTGTTTGTTCTTGTTTCAAAGAGTGCAATTAATTGAATTCGTTCATTTTTGCAGAAGGATTCAACATCCATCCAACAAGTTTTCTTCCCGATTCCACGGCAATTCCAGGTTGTGATCTTCATAAAAAACCAATTTTAATTTTGCCCCATATCATAAGACATCTAGGGGACTTATTATCATTTCTAATTAGAGTAATGTTTTTAATAGATGTAATAGATAAAGGAGGTTTAATTCCCTTATTTTTAGTTGGTTCATCTAGGTTTAGTTTTTGTTCAGCCAGGTAATGACTGTTTTCCTCCTTTACAGATATAGTTTCATAACAAGTGTTATTCTAGCTTAGTGCCTTTTTTCTATGAATGTCCTGTAAGTTTTCATTTTGTACAGCCGTGGTCATCAACCAAAGCCAACAACTGCAGTGCATCCATTTCATTTGTTCAGCGAGAGTTAAATTTCCCGGATTCAAATCACAGATGCTATTAATTTCATAGAGGTGGTACTTGTCATAAAGTGTCTTATAGAAATGAAGGATATAGAGATTTATAATAATCCACCTTGTATGTCTAATTTTGTTCATGACTTCACTAATGCAGATACAGGAGGTCACATTGTCCCACCAAACATAATTCAATGGTTTAACAGAAAACCTAAGTTTGAACATAGGACATGAATTCAAACAGTTGTAATCCAAAAGAAACTGCTTAGGATAGGTCATGTAGTGCAGGGTAGTACAAGACATTATGTGGCTCCACTTTTGAGAAGTATGGTTGTTCATAGCATTTCTAAGATACACATATGGCAATCCAATGTTAATTTGGTCAAGATGTTCCATATTTTGACTTTTATCATTTCTCCGAATTGTATTATTTACAATGTGTATAAGGGAATTCAAACCTATTGTTCTGTTTGTACAAAGGTATATAAACCTACGAAATTTTGAGAATAGCTTAAAATCATAGCAAGGATCATTTGGGGAGCACCTATACAATTTTAAGCCATTTGGTGGAGGCAGAGTAATGGGCACCGACCGCATAAACAAGAGTTTTTGGGGGAGATTGTTCATAGAGTATACACTCCAAGGGAGTTTGTTTAGGTAGTAATTGTTCATAGTATGATTTTTTTCCGTTTGCCATTGTCCTGCACAACCCTTGTAGCTAAGTTCTTTGTTGATAACCTTGTAGGTTGTGGTCCAGTTAAGAGACACCTGGGAGCACAACCAAACAAGCAAAGCAAACATTAGTCATTTTGTGAATATGGTAGCTGTGTAGGGATAGATAACTAACCAAGTGATAGTTGAGGCTTAAGATGTGTTTCTTTGTAGTTGTGTGGGTTATCTCTTGATTTGTTTGTTCATGTAGAAGCCTTGCTATCTGCATGAACAAAGTTTCTTTGTGCAGTATAGCAGAAACACAATCCATGCTTCTAGTTAAGCAGCACCTAGTGCATATACTGCTCCGATCACAAAATCTGAGGTTCAAATGTGTAATTTGTACAAACTGGTATGTCGTAATCACGTGCCAGGTGTGTCTTTTTAGTTTCTGCCTCTGATAAGAGGTCCCAATTAGTAAAAGCAATCTGGTGGTTGCCATACTATAATTTTCCATAGGAGTTTGATGTAGAGAGGTCATCTCAGGTTTTATTTGTTCATGGAAAAGATCAGTAGTCTCCTCGACCAGAATAAAGTGTTTTTCCTGAGTTTCAGAAGGGTTCAAAACCTCATGATAAACAGTGGATTCAAAATCAGAGCACACATTCTCAATCAAGGATTTAAACTTCTTTGCCAAAGGAGAATAATCATGAGTCAGAATGTTACATCAGATCCAGATAAGACAAGGATGCTCACAACTAAGGAGCAGATAAAGAAGAGTCAGTTTAAGGGTATACCGATCTAGATCTGTAGCTTGTTGATTTTTAAGCCAAACCAAGTACACATAGCAACATATTTCAATAACAGTGTGAATTGAAACTCTGGGGTCAAGAGTGGTTGTAGTAGTCAGAACATACCTTGAGATGCAGAGAGGAAGGCCGACAAGGAAGACTCCGTGCCGCGTAGAAACGTTGCACGCACCAGCAGAAGTCGGATGCCCACGAACAACATCAGATCTCTCTTGACTAGGAAACGAAAGAAGGGAGTAATTTCAACCCCGTCTCCAAAACCAAGAGAGGAGGGAGAGCCAAGTAGCAAACGTCCCGTAACCCGGAAGAGTTAAACGCCCAACGACGGTGAGAAATCTCCACCACCCATCCGCCCTAGCCCCGAAAATTTTCAGATTGGTCAGTCGAAAGTGTTGGAGTCGGCCGTGATGATTAGAGGGTATGTTGCACTCCAGTATATCATTAGCCATGAAACGAGTAGCAAAGACGAGGATGATCAGTAGAAGATGGTTTCATTGATTGTTGTTCCACGCCCTCTGATTTGCAGTTTGGAGTTGGAAGTGTACAGTGAAACGATTTGGGGTTTCTAGACAACGCATTGGCCATTCTTTTTTAATTGTAAAAGATTTGGGTTGGAGATTATGAATGAGATAGAAGAACATGAGATCTGGTTGTTTTTGGCAGGAATTGCCATGCTTGAGTGGAGATTGAGGGGACAGAGGTAAGATTGCAAAGGTGGAGGTAAGAGGCGGCGTGGGCAATGTTTCTAGGGTTATTGGGAGCGTTTTTTCGGGGGACATGGTTTCAGTTCCTCCAATATTCACACGAAGTTTATTAATTATGTGTATAAAAGCACTTATCTTATTTAATTCCAAAACGTGCATTTACGTTAAAGTTTTTAATCTACACCATCTCGATGCGAAAATTTATCATGGGATGAATCCCGAATAGTGACACTAGCTAAGTGCACCACCACTTATATTCGTATAAGGGTACAAATGTACAATCATGACAAAAAATACTAAGGCAAAATCCTCCTAATACTTTTATAAAGAAACAACTAAACCTCGCAAGGTGTACCTTTCCTCGAATACAATGTTAATACGCATACAAGTCCACACCAAAGTCTAACTATCACCCTACGATAATAATAATATATTTACAAGCGTAGTTTCTAGCAATATATATAACCTAGTATGTAATTCATATTTTTATCACACCATTATAACACTTAAGTTCTCAAACACAATATGACAATATTTATCCCAACTTAATTAAAATAATTAATTAATTGTCAATTAAGAAAAATATGAAATAAATACAAGAGTGAACCACCACTTGCCTTAAGTCGCTTTGTCGATAAAACAATGCATCGATGTACGAGAGAAAGTGCGTCTAACCGATGAACTGGATTCTTGGTTCGTTTCTGTTCCCAATAATGATTCCGAGACATACCAATTTACACAAAATAAACTATAATAAGATAATTTACTCAAAAACAGGAAATTGAACGCGACTTGTATATTGAATTGATTCAAGCCTAAATAAATCAATTGTTATAATTACATAATTATACAGATTTTTAAACGATACTATAAATCCCTTAGTCGTATAATCTAATAATCCTATTGCAAATAATTAACTTACTTAATTTATTTATAACATTAAATAATCATTTAACTATATATTATATATCTTATAATTTTGAAAAATAACATTATTCAACCTAAGATATTACAATATAAAACATGCTTAATTTAATCTTAATACTAATAGAATTAAATTAATATAATTTATCCATAATTAATCTTAATTAGACGGTTAATTAAGATTTAACTAAAAGTTATAGCAAAATTAATTTTGCTATAAGATTTAACTAAAAGTTATAGAAAAATAACATTATCGAATTTCTGTCATGAAAGCCCAACCCTACCTCCAAATCAAAGGTTGAAGAAGAAAGGGCCTGTTTGCGTTCGACCTCCCCCAATTCTCGCTTATTTACAAATTTTGCCCAACTTTTCAAAGTTATAGCAAAATTATCCCTATTTTAAAAGTTTAAAATTATAAAACTTCCCTAATTTATTTTGTAAAATTAACCTAAATTTATTACACATCTTAACCCAAGTTTAAGATGAAATAATATAAATTAGGCTAGTTTTAAACTTAAGTCACATTTTCTCATAAGTTAAACAATATTTAAATCATAATCAACATATTGTTAATTTTAATTTAAATAATTTATGTTGAATTGATAAGTTATTTTAAATTAATATTAACATAATACTAAAATAAATTTAAATAAACCATGACTTAAAGAGATAATATACTTAGGGTAAGAATTTGAATAATCTATTCCCACTTGGAATAATATAACAAATGCCATAATCTTTATTAAAATAAAAGTAAAAATTACATTCATACTCTTATGTAAAAACGATGGTTATTACATCGGTGTCATATGACATTAGTATATTTTGTATTAGTATATATATATTAGATTAGCATCCTAGCTAGACAAAACCAATATTATTAATACATAAACATTCTTAAAATAATATAATATTGACTCATTAATTAGTAGAAGCTATGATAATTTCTACAATTGTAGGTATGTGTTCTAAATTGTTCAGTTCAACCTATATTAAAAATGTATCTAGTCAACGTTGAAGATAGAAAATGCAATATTAATTGATGTTCTTAAAAGAATTCTATTGAAATAAAGTTTGCTCTTTTTTTTTTTTTTTTTAAATAGTGTGAAAAATTGAAAATGGACAATTGGCAATTGCATAAATGAGAAAATGGGAGAATACGCAGCTCATTGACCTTCAACTCAAGTAGATCATGTAACCAAATAAGAAATAAGTATGGTTTATGGATAAAAACATTTCTTTTATCGGGATGGTTTTGTAAAACTTGGACTGATAACCTGGTACTACTACTACATCATTATTTACCCAGAAAGTAGTCCGAACAGGTGAAAGTATATATACTAGCAGAACAGGTGCAGCAATGTTATTCCATTAGGGCGGTGTTTGACCGGTCAAAAAGAGATGCTAAAGAGTAAAGACAGTCTTCTTTGACCCAGCCGGGCACCAAACCCTCTCCCCCACTTCTTCTTCTTCTTCTTCTTCTTCTTCTTCTTCTTCTCTCCTCTCTCTAGAGAGAGAAAATTTAGCGTTCCGATTTCGTCACCACCTCTCTTATTACCGGTCTCGATCTGCCATGCTAGCAGCTTGATCTCTCCAATGTGCTTTCATACCTGGTATTTCTAGCTTCTTTGCTGTTAGTTCTCTATCTGATATCCGTTTGTTACTTTAATTTGCTTTTCGGTTTCCGCTTCAGGGTTTCCGTTTCGATTTTGAGTTAATTGTCCCCAAAATCCGTGCTTTACTGCAGGCTTGCGTCTATTGACCCTGTTTGGATGTCCTCGGGTTTTTTTACATGTCTGTTGCTTAAAATTTCTTCTGTTTAGTGTCAAACAAAGGTTTCAGGTGGGTTTCTAATTTCTATCCTAATTTTAGATCCATGGAAGAGTTCTGGTTTAGGGGGGGTGGGGTGAAATTGGCTGCTCAGATCTGGTTTACGATCGTTGCCCTTTATGTTTTGTAGCTACAGCTACAATTACAATTTACTTACATTTCCTGAATGTTAGTTACTTTGGTAGTGTAAGTCCTCTAATAGCCTACTTTAAGGTTTCTGTTCCTAGCCTAGTTATTTAGGTGGAGTATGGTGATTTTGAACCTTCTATAATTTGCTCAGCTGTTGAGAGACGTGTTTGTGTTGTAAATGTTCTATATACGCGTGTTTTAAATGCATACTCTTCTCTTCGTTGACTATGAACAAGTACATAGAAGATAATTTTTTTTTACTGGGCCCTCATTTTCTTCTTCAGTAACTCCTTAGAATTACTAGCTATTATAAGAAATATATTATCTCACTTGAAAGCATTAGCCACCACTTTGGCCGTGTCCGTCACGAAAACCAGCTGCCTATCCTTGTCGTCATATCATTTGTTGATTTACACTATTTGTTGCAATAGAAGGGGTTATAAGATAAGTTCAGCTGTAAAGGACACGTCACTTGGCCGTGTCCATCACGAAAGCCAGCTTCCTTGTAGGTATAATATTGTCAATTCAGGCACTTCATCTGTTGCAATAGAAGGGTTATAAGATAAATTCAGCTGAAGAGTATACGCCACTTAGCCGTGTCCATCACGAAATCCAGCTTCCATTTCTTGTTGGCATATCATTGTCAGTTCAGGCACTATATTTGTTGCTATAAAAGGGATTATAAGATAAATTCAGCTTTGAAGTATATGCAACTTCTCGTGTTGAAAATATTTGAGTGGGCTCTTAATCTCCTTTTAACCATTTTTAGACATCTAATTTTATTTATGCTGTGATGGTGCACAATGTTAAGCACTCTTTATTTAGTTTGAAATTTGAACCTAGTCTGGATTGAATTATTATCCCACACTTTTTCTTGATCTATCAGATATTTTTTGCTGGTATTCTTGGTTGCTTTCATGTTATTCTTATTACTTGTGTTTCTAGTTAACCTCATTATATTCCACTCTTAGTTCATTTTATAGGCACCCTTGTGGAACGAAAGGGAGAATAATTGGGACAACCTTTCTGCAGGTGACTTGCTGGTTTATTGTGCAGTGGTGAATTGGGGAGTGGTCTTGTCTACTAAATAGTAGTTAGTTTACTTGAATGACTTCAATTGGTGTGATTCCTGCTTCTGGCTTAAGAGAACGCGCTGCCAACACTGCTGCTATGGATAAGTTGCCTCAGGAGATGAATGACATGAAAATCGGGAATGACAAGGTAACCTTTGTTTCTAATCTCTCTTGGGTTTTTTTACCAGTTTTCTGGTATGATATATAGATATAACCATTGTTCCTACTTTCGCAGGAAATGGAAGCAATTGTTGTTGAAGGCAATGGAACTGAAGCAGGTCATATCATTGTGACAACAATAGGTGGTCAAGATGGACAACCCAAGCAGGTAATGTCACTTTGTCTTACCTTTTGGTCTAGTGAGTTACTCACTGTCATAGTAGTAATGTAGTATATGTTATGCTCATACTCTGCACCAATATGACTGCAGACAATCAGCTACATGGCTGAGCGTGTTGTTGGACAAGGGTCTTTTGGTGTTGTGTTTCAGGTAAGATAGTTTTTTTATTACTTTCTACTGCTCTTTATATCATAAGTGAGAAGACAGGATTTGCTTCATGTTGTGTCTGCCAGCGCTAATCTTCATCATAAATTCCACATAGGACTCAACTGTTTGTATTAGTGCTGAAATTTGCTGTTAAAATTGTGACTATACAGGCAAAGTGCCTAGAGACAGGTGAAGCTGTTGCTGTGAAGAAAGTTCTACAGGACAAAAGATACAAGAACAGGGAGCTGCAAACTATGTGTCTTCTTGATCATCCAAATGTTGTTTCTTTGAAACACAGTTTCTTTTCTACAACCGATAAGAAGGAACTCTATCTGAATTTGGTACTTGAATATGTCCCTGAGACTGTTCATCGAGTGATCAGACACTACAACAAGATGAACCAAAGGATGCCTATGATTTATGTAAAGCTTTACGCGTACCAGGTATGTTTCTGGGCCTTGTTGTTCGCAGCCTTATCCAGTTGAAGGAAAAAATCTTATAGTTGTTTGTCAACAGATTTGCAGAGCATTGGCTTACATCCATGGAACTATTGGGGTGTGCCATAGGGATATAAAGCCACAAAATTTACTGGTATGAATTGGTTTCTCATACCTTGACATTTTACCATACCCTTATCATTTGTTTGTTTTACCGTAAACTTTCTTTAGCTCCACTCATTAGAAGTAAAAAAATTATATCCTATATTACCTAGTAAGATTGCCGACCTTTTTGTGTTTGTGCAGGTGAATCCACATACCCACCAATTAAAAATATGTGATTTTGGAAGTGCCAAAGTTCTGGTACGTTACAAACTTTGTGGCATTTCTTTCTAATGTGTTCCTTTGCCTATCCACCTTGGACCTTATGTTTCAATTTTCTTTTTTTCTTTTGATTGACAGGTAAAAGGAGAACCAAATATATCATATATCTGTTCCAGGTACTATCGAGCACCAGAACTGATATTTGGTGCAACCGAGTACACTAGTGCAATTGACGTATGGTCTGCTGGTTGTGTTCTTGCTGAACTAATGCTTGGACAGGTTCTTACTTGATTTCCTTGTTATTGTTGCATGAATCTTATCCCCTATAAATATCAAGTATTTGACAAATTTAGTTTCCATTGTTGTCCAGCCGCTTTTCACCGGTGAGAGTGGAGTAGACCAACTTGTGGAGATTATTAAGGTAATACTTTTTTATATCTTTCTTGTTTTGTGCAATTCTTTTGAACTATTACTTCTTTGGTCAATGATTAAATATGTCAAGGGTCACGGGAGTTTTATAGTCCTTGTAGATGTGGTATTGAGTATTTCAATTAGGCTTCTTCAGAATTTGTCATACTCTTCTTAGTGATATATCTCTATTTGTTCATTTGATATACATTTTTATTATTGATTCTTTCTTGCAGGTTCTGGGTACTCCAACAAGAGAAGAAATCAAGTGCATGAATCCTAATTACACTGAGTTTAAGTTCCCTCAGATTAAAGCTCACCCTTGGCACAAGGTATTGCAGCCAAATTCATGCTCATCTTTTGTGGTATTTAGTTTAGCTATTTTGCAATAATGCTAATAAATCATATCATTGACTTGCAGGTATTCCACAAACGCATGCCGTCTGAAGCGGTGGATCTAGTCTCCAGGCTCCTGCAGTATTCCCCAAACTTGCGATGCACTGCTGTAAGTGTCTAGTTGTTTCAACCATGAAATTGTTCTCCTCTCTAGTATACTCTTGCAAGGTTGCTTTTAGACAGCATCAAGATTCCTTAATTTTGTTGGTAGATAATACATCTAATGTTGTAGAAAAAAAGAGTGAACTTACTGAACTGTATTGTTCTCAACTCTTTAAAATTAATAGTGCAAAAAAAAAAAGAAACATAGGCAATAGACATTCAAAATCTTCGAGTAATTCCATACCTTTCCCAGTTGAATGTAATACATCTCTCGTATGCAGTTGGAGGCACTGGTTCATCCCTTTTTTGATGAGTTGCGTGACCCAAACACCCGCCTCCCAAATGGACGTGTCCTTCCCCCAGTTTTCAACTTCAAGCCTCATGGTATTAAGCTAATTCTCAACTTTTTTTCTTTCTAGGATATAATGTTGTAAAATTTGGTGCTTATGATTTTTTTTTCTATTAATGATCAGAGCTAAAAGGCGTGCCAGCTGAGATGTTGGTGAAGCTTATACCAGAACATGCAAGAAAGCAATGTGCTTTTTCCAGTTAATGACGAAGCCCCTTGAGGAAAAGCAATGCACTTATACCAGAATATTCAATATGATGTTGGTGAAGCTTATACCATAACATGCAAGTAAGCAATGTGCTTTATTCGGTTGATGAAGAAGCCCCTTGAGGAAAATAATCATGGAAGTAGATAAGTCTGTTGTGCTAGGGCCTAGTTGTGTCGACATCCAGGTGAATTCGTGCAAAAGCTATATCACCACTGTTAATTATCATATTTTTTCTGACTATATGACATGTATGTTGTGGTACCTTCCGGTGTTTGTCCAAGCACACAGGAGAAGTTTCCTTGTTTCTTGTTCCCAGAGAACCCGACCCAGATGAATCTTTGATTCTAGATTTGAGTATTTGATGTAGGCTATAGCCATGAATTGGATGAAAATATTATATATTATTCTTTCAATGTGATTGATTATGTTCATCGATTCCGACTTTTGAACTAGCACATCTTGTGCCTGCGTCGTATTGGTTGCAAAAGGTGTATCCAGGGGCAACAATGTGTGTATTTCTCTGCTTTTCAGAGGGCCAATGACAGATTCAGAACTCTGGTCTTTTGGATTCTTAGGCCCCGTTTGGTATGCTATCTGGAATCGGACTGGAATCAGAAACCGGAATGGAATCAGGAATCATAATAAATCATTTCTATAGCTTGGTGTTTGGTATGCTGTCAGAATGAACCATTTCTGTAAATTTGTTTGGTGTTTGGTATGTTATCGGAATGAACCATTCCTACAAAATGTTATTTGGAATCTGATATTAGAAATTAAATCATGTTTTATATTATAAATTTAATTTTCATGTTTTCACAATTATATATATATGCTTTATATATAAAATTAAATATTATATATTTGATTATCATGTTTTCACACAACTATATATGTATGTTTTATATGTGAAACTAAATATATAAAAAAAAAAACATAATTAACATAGGCAAAAATATGATCCAATTATTCGAGTGTCTCGTAATATTATACGTACACAACCATGAACATAGAATACTGATTTTTCAATCTCCAATTTCGAATACTGATTGTACCCTACATTAAAATTATATGTATAAACAAACTCAAATCTATACTGGATCGGATGTAGATTTGATCCACTTCCATGTTTTTAGGAAGGATGTAGATTTCATAATTTCACCCAAATTTAAGAGAGGACTAAAAAAAATTAGAGATTTGAAATACCTTGGGTCGGATTGGAGAGGGGAAGAAGATGATGGTGGACGTCGACCAACCGACGAAGGACGACGACGGGGTTGCTGACTGCTGATGCTTCTCGCTAGCAACGAAGGAGGAAGGAAGGAGGATGGAAGAAGGCGATATGATGTTAAAAAAGAACAAGGTTTTTTTTATGTGGGAATTGATGATTCCCTGAGTTTTTGAGAGGAATCAAGATCTTCATAAAATTTGGAATGAGTCATTTCAAGCAATGAAAGCGATTCCTAATTTTTACCTAACCAAACAGAAATATCGGAATGAACGATTACGATTCCGATTCCTCATTCCCATCGGAATTGTACCAAACGGGCCCTTACATGTCTACTAAAAAATAAACCCCAGTGTAGTGTGATTGTGTACTAAAACGGGTTGAAAGTGCTCACTTTTTATGATTATTGTACATAACATAAGTCCCGACGGTTGGTTGGGGTTCAGGTTGACCTAACGGGTCAAAAGTGTTCGTTTTTTATGATTATTATAATAATTGTTAAATTTAATACAATAATTAATAAAGTAATAATTAATATTTAATATAAATGAGATAATATATATGAAATAACGGGTTCTTGTTGAGCTAGAGTTTGGGTTTGGGTCGATTGAGTTTTGGTCTGGGTCGGTCGAGTTTGGGTCCTTAACCCAATGATTTTCGGATCGATTTTCGACCCTAAAAAATTGTGCCGAGTTTTTGGATCGGGTCGGTTTTTGACATATACAATTTCTAGACATTGATTAATGGTGAGTTATCAGAATTATTGTTGGAATTTGTTTTTTCGTTTGACTTTTGTCTCTCCTGAACTCTTCATTCATTGGCTAGGGTTGTGATTATTTATTATGTGAGAAGATTGAAGAGAAATGTAAGATGATGTATTTAATACTTTTCTTAATTATTGTGTTCAAAGCTAAAATGACACTTTTTTAGATCTGTTGAGTAATTTCAATTGAAAAAGAAAAAATAAATCGTATATAATAAAAAAACTTTTAAAAAAAATGTAAAGAGTACAATGTGAAGAAAAGTGAGCCAACTTTTTGTTGTTTAGGTACGTGGACCAATTAATAATTAAAAAAGAGAAATTTAAGCCCATTAAAATATTTAACCTGACTATTATCCCATTTTTCTTTTATCTATTTTGCCTTATAACCACTATACAAACCAACTTTTCCCACTTTCTATATTTTTTCCCGATTTCTCTCTCTTCCCTCGTGTTCGCTTCCTTCACTCCCTATACTCTTCCTCTTCGAAGATTGCTCTCCATCACGTTTCTCATCGTCAACCATCTCAGTTTTCTCACTCTTCTCCATTCGTGAACCACCGTTCTTGCATCCATCATCGTCGTCGAGCATATTTCATGCATTCTCACGTCGTAAGTCGAATTCATGTATTTTTTGTTTCAATTCGTATTCGTCGTTGTTTTCGTTGTTAATTTATTACTTTTTGTGTTTGTTTACTGATTTAGAGCTTTGCAATCAATGCATGTTAGAGTTTTGCTTTGGCTCCTATGGTTATTCAAAGTTATCGATGATAATTTAGTTTGTTTGGGTTTTTTATTCCTGTAATGTGATTCTTGTTTCGTATAGTTCAGAAATCGAACTATTGTGTTTTAGATGTTGCAATTGGATAATTATATTGATGACAACTGCTTGATTTTGGTTTGATGATAAGTACTTGTTATTCAGATCTTTGTTGTTGTAGTTGCTTGATGACAACTGCATGTTTTTGTTTGGATTGCAATTGCTTTCTTTCATTTTTATAATTGTTTGTTGACACAAATTTCACCGGTTTTATGATATTGTTGATGTTTTGATGACACCTTGCTCACTCTAATGACACTTTTTTGTTAATTTCACCGGTTTTACTTTGTTGATGACAGTTCATTTGTTGATGAACAATTTTTGATGATTAATTCTTCCTTATTATTTGTAACACGTTCAAATATGAGTCAAGTCACTTCCAAATATACGATTTCAAAGAAGGATCGCTTTAAAGGCAATATCAAATCATATTCAAGGATGGAAGTGTTTAAAGTCATAAAGGATAATCTTTTGGTACAAGATTGGGCTTGTCCGTGCGATGGGTGCTTGGGTCCCATTGTAAGACTTGGTGGTAGATTTATTGTGCAATTGTCTTCGCTCAATTTTTAGTGGCCTAATAAAGATTGTTTGTGTTACCAGAAAAGAACCAAGAATCAACACAAGATGCTCATGGAAAGTGCTAATTTCCAAGATGGTTATATCATTACTTCAGATGAGTACATATGGTCTCAGAAACAATAGTAAATCTAGTATTAACTTAAACTTTATTGTAGCTCTTTTTCATTCTAAAGTTTTGCTAACTAATTTAGTTATTTACTTGTGTATAAAAATAGGAATGAACTTTATGGGTTATCATGTCATTGGATACCAATATGATTAAGTAATCAACTTCAATTTGCCTAGACATCCCAAAAGAACCAATTTACACAATTTGCGCATGAGATCCAAGAATTGAAGTGCAATTATACCATTACACCAGCTTAAGCATTGCCTTGTCAAATGCAAATAGTTCTTAGGTGATATGAAAAAGCTATTCAGTTTGAGCCCTGAAAGCACATGTGTAGTTGACATGTACAATGGGATCCTAATGAGATATGTGAGGGCTTCAAGCACGTACATAGGGAACCAAGAAGACACAATAGAATTCTACATAATGTATTACCGAAGTAGAGATCCTATGATTCCTAGGCTCTATAAGGATGTACTTGAAGAAGTTACACAAATGGCTACCTTCAAGTATGGGGCATTGCCACACTGGGGTAAGAACCGAAATGTCGCCTTTGAAGGAGTCATTAAGAAGTTCAAGAAGGTTGATGAGTTTTTGAAAGTGAAGGAGAAATATGATCCAATGATCCTAATTTCTAGTCAGTGGATTGATCAGATTCTTGGACTACAAGGAGAAGTGACTATAAACTGAGAAGGGTGTGCACTTGAAGGGCTTTGTGTTTGTTCTGAGCACAATCATTGTGATCCTTATTAGTTTGATAAGTTGCTACTTTTGCAAGACAAGAGAAGTATACAAGGAAGCAAGGGTTTTCACTCTAATAACTATGATAAACATACCAAATATAGAAACATCTTGTTATGTTTTTCATCCCATAATGAAGTTTATGTTTCCCATCAATTATGAATGTTAATCATAATAGACACAAGGTGACTTTCCCTTGTGTTAGAATTCAAACGCAGTAATGAGATAAATTGAAATAAAGAATACGAGAATTGTTAACCCAGTTCGTCAAGAAATTGACTACGTCTGGGGGCGTTGCCAAGCCAAGGTTTTTCTACTATTTTGTGATAATCATTACAATAATCAAGTGGGTATTTGTACTAATTAGCGAAACCTTAATTAGGCCCAAAATACACTTGTACAGACGGGCCCAATTTTTTTTTCCGGGGCTGCGCCACGGACTCAATGCTAAGTTGGCTGGGCCCCCACCCCCGTACCTCGGCCAACTCAGTAGCGAATTGGATCGCTGGGGTTGGGCTTTGGTGTACAGTCCATCAGGCTCCATAACCCAATACCTTATCAGGGAGCGCTATATGTGGTCACATAATAAACTCATGTGAAGTTGAATCCGAAGCTATTTAGAGTTACTGAATTTCCCAATACAAATTCTGAATGAGTTGAAATTTCTAGACGCATTCATGTATATGATCTCTTAGGAGAAGGGAAAATGTTTTTAGTAAGGTGTGAAAAGGAACAACATTGGTGTCCCAGTTCAAGGACAAAGAAGTTGCAAGGGCTCATAGAATACTTACATGAAGGGCTCGAAAACTACGACATGTCAGACTGACACATTGTCATGCTCCACTAGACCAACCCTTTCGGATTTAGGCTAAAAAAGTTGAATAACATTGGATCATTATTCATGTCAAGGATGTAATAGAGTTGAGTCATCAGAATTGACAAAATTATATTATTGTCTCCATCGTTATGAAATTTTCTTATGACATATAACTTTAAGAGAATGAGCAATTGGATTTAAGGGTCATGTTATGAAGCATGTATATGAGATTTTGATAGTCTTGAGGTGTACTCAATCTCGGATTTTGAATAGCTCATAGATGTAGGCCGACATTTATATATGCACTATGAAATGTACAAATAAAATTCTTACTTAGCTCATAAAACTACATTATTCAGAAAGAACAAAAGAGTTTGGCTGATCAATAAACATGATACGACCATTACTTTATTACGGAAAAGAAAAATATTAATTCCTTTGCACATATGTGTATAAATGCAATGTAAAAATGAAATTCCTTTAGTACGGAAAATGAATTTCCTTTCCACATACAACAAGCAATCACACTACAACTTATGAGCTATGACTACCATATCTATACACATAAGTGCCTTATCTACTAGGGGTGAGTAAGAAGATCTCAATGATATGAATTCCCGCAAAAGAAATTATACTGAACAATTCAAGTTTATTCATTATAAATATAGTTCTATCATATCATATGATGAGGAATGAAAGCGAGGTACAAAAGTATGTGATATATGTACTAGCACTACAAGAAAAATGACTTTCGTCGCCCAAAGCCGAAATTTTGTCGCCCAAAATGTAGGGCGACCAACAAGTTTTTATCGCGGAGGCGTCGCCGTAAACGAGTCGCCCTTTGTTTAGGGCAACGAAATATGCATTTGTCGCCCAAAATAACCTTTTGTGACAAAAGTGCTGGTTTGTCGCCCATAAACTTGTGCTACGAAAATCTTTGTTTGTCGCCCATAACTACGAAGTTATGTTTTTGTCGCCCATACCTTTGTGCTACGAAACAATTGTTTGTCGCCCATAACCTTTTGCTACAAAGTTTCTTTTTGTCGCCCATAACCTTGTGCCACGAAAACAACTTTTTGTCGCCCATAACCCTTGGCTACGAAATTCCATTTTTGTTGTCCATACCTTGTGCTACAAAAACAATGGTTTGTCTCCCATAACCTTTTGCTACGAAATTTTATTTTTATCGCTCATACCCTTGTGCTACGAAAATAGTTTTTTGTCGCCCATAACCTTTTGCTACGAAGTTTCGTTTTTGTCGTGCTACGAAGTTTTTTTCATATGCTGAAAATGGGTGGTACTTTATTTTTTTTCTACTACACCTAGACATATAATACATAACATATAATCTTAAAAATATATTAATTAATAAGGTATTTGTTTCAATAAAATACCATTAAGGATATATATCATCCTATGCAATCCATATCATCCTACTATATATATACATCAAAATATATATTGTATATCATTATACGCCACTACCCATGATCACTAATGTAATTAAAATATATACCAAAATAATCTCCACAAGACTTTTGTGAAGTCTTCATTTGTCCTCCTACAAAAAGTAGACAATATAAAATCAATTAGTTAACTACTACTAGATAACCTACATTAAAAGTTGTATGACTATTACATCTAGATTATATATATGGTGGATTTGGAAATTATGTTTTATGTATTTATATGACAGTAACCTAGATTTATGGTGGATTTGGAAGTTTGTTTTATGTATGACTATTACATCTAGATTATATATAACATGTTTACCTTCTATTAGTTATTTGTTTGATATTTTATCCCATAATGCCTTATGGTCCCTTCGATATTCATGGTCCCTTCGATATTCACGACACTGTAACACCTCGATTTGGGGATGTTACAGTCACATCTTCCTTTCTATGGAGATCCTCGTCGACCACCACCACATATTCATTAGTATGGAGAACCACGTCGACCACCTCCTCATGCTTGTTACTATGATGAACAACGACGACCACCTCCAAGGAGTGTGGAAATATGCTACCCATCCCACCAAAATCTCTTCGAACAGGAGCAAATTCGACATCATCAGGCCCTTAGGGAGAAGCTCAACATTTTAAGGACTTAGTTGGAAGAAGCCATAGTTGTGATTTCAACTGCCTTATTATTCCCGAAGTTGCTTGATAAGCAAGTAGACAAAAATGACAATGAGACAACATCAAGAAATGGAGTCTCAAACTCAACCTCTTGCAATTGAAGAGATCACCATTGAAGATGACACCACAATGTTACATGAGGTCTCACCTCCACGCCAACCGACACCATTGCCCTCTAGCAATGAAGGTGACATTGAACCATGATATACTCAATTAAATTTGGATAAGAGGACTTAGATTTAGTTAATTTGATGATTTGAGAATAATCCGTTGGTTTACTGTGTTGAATTTGATACAAGTTTTATGGAGTAAATTTGTTGCAGTTGTCAAATGAACTGAAAAAAGGTATCCTTAATGAAAATAGAAATTTCGCGGGAAAGCTGTTTGCACCATGACACACTGCTATTTGCACCTTGTGTCAGGCGTGCGGCGGCCAGTGCCGCGCGGAAGGGAGTGTCGCCGTCTAAATTGCCAGGTTGTGACATGATAGAGGGTATGAGGCGAGAGCTCGACCTAGTAGCCCTACTACAAATTTTGATATATTGCTTTATTCTAAATTCATATTTTGATGCGATGCACACTAAACGTTTTTATTTAAAGGTATCTTGGGTGCCATGGGCATCGATTTCAATGGTGAATTCAAGATTTCCATGTACAGAGGCACCCTGAAGTTCCTCACTTTTGACGAACCGTACATGCCTGATCGGGTTACTCGTCAGTTTGGTCGGGTGCAGGGAGTGCCTCAAGACCCAATTCGGCCTTACCATGTTACACGAAAACTTGATCTGAGCAAGTATGAAGCGAAGTTTAGCAGTGATGACGACCATTGGGAGGAACGGTAAAACTACATCTACCCGATAATGGAGCTACCCAAATGTTGTAATGCCTAGGATGTGACACCTGACTATATAAAATGGTTTACGGAGCATTTTGATAAGCACTACTTTGTAGGGCTTAACTAAGAGTTATTAGAGGGTTTTATTGGTGCCATTCAGGTAGAATTAGACACATTCATGTGTATGGCGTTTGGGGGCGAAGTTTGGTGTTTTTGGAAGTGTTTGAGCTATCTTGGATATCATAGGAGACACTGAGGAAGGAAACCACCAAGAGAAGACGCCAAGGAAGTGAAGAGGAGAGGTTAGGAGGCGAAGCCAAGGAGTAAAGGCCGAGCATTAACCGTGACCGCGGGCAAGGGTGCCGCGATCGCGGTTCCTCGGGGCAAGTCGAGAATTATCTTCAGGCGCGGAGAAGTGTGAAGAGCGCGGAGCCACAAGGGGCCGCGATCGCGGGTCATCAGCGCAGGAAGTTTGGACTTTTCCCGAATCTATCTTTTCTGTTTTCTTTTCTTATTTTCTCATTTTATTCCGTTTCTTTTCTTATCGGGCTAGGTCATTTGTTAGAAGCCCTATATATACTCTCTTTAGCATTAGGTTTGAGAGTTCACCATTCTAGAGTTTCATTTCATCGTTGCCACTTTTCATACTTTTGAAGTTCATCATGTTTATGAGGAGCTAAGTCTCTTTTGCTTAGTCCGGTAATGGAAGCATAAGTTTATTCATCTGGTTGTGAGGTTTTGTTCCTATCTATCTTATCCTATTGAGTTATATCTTTTCTCTTACGCAAATTCTTATTTGGATGTTTGTTGGTTTATCTAGATTGATCACCTAGGTTTATTGCTTTCATTCATATTGCTAATACTGGGGAACTGTTGGGCTAACGCTCTAGTTCGAGTAGCGAGCATAGATTATATCTGCCACTGTGGAATTTATCTATGTAGAGAATTGATTACATGTTGAATGCTTCTGGTTGAGGTGTTATGTGTATCCTGGTTAATTCTTATATGCATTGCTGCTTTTGGATTGAATCACTAGTGGTGCTAGGGTTATTCATTGGTAAGGGTTCTTAGGTTTGGTTGATCTTTGAATCTACCCAAGATCAGGACATGAATAACCGAATAGGAAGATAGGACATAATCAAGGAACAACCGTTGGATGACTTATGTGGACATTACTTGGCTAAGTGTTTTCTCTCTTTGATATTTCATTCATCTACTTTGCTGTGTTTGATTTGATTGTGACCAACCAACTTACAAACCCCCCCTTTTAGTGACTCGCATGCAACCACTATTAGTTTCGCTCCTTCCCTGTGGGATCGACCCTTACTTATTGACTATACTAGTTTATTTATGAGGTTTTATATTTGACAGCTACGAACGACAGCACGTCAAAATTTAGCGCCGTTGCCGGGGAAGGCAAGTTTTGAGCTTTTGGTGTTTTTGTGTGCTTTGTGTGTGTTTCGAAGCTTTTGTGTGTTTGCTTGTGTGTGTGGACCTATCTTATGGTCCACACCCGTACTGCTGACTCTCCACCTTTAGCTATTGATTCAGAGATTGAGCGGACATTGAGGGAGAATCGGAGGACAACATCGATTTTGGCCGATCCACCTAGAGCGATACTGCAGGAAGAGATCGACGAAGAAGAAGTGATGGCTGACAATCCACCCACGTTGAGGCAGCTGACTGCTCCTAACTTGGAGCAGCAGCCACTGGCCGTAGAGTTCCCTGAGCTCCCAGCGGGAGTGAACTTTGAGCTCAAGTCTGGGCTTATCCATCTTTTGCCCCAGTTCCATGGGCTAAGTGGAGAGGACCCAAACAAGCATCTCTCAGAGTTTCACGCCGTGTGTACCTCCATGAAGCCACGCAATGTAACGGAGGACCAAATCAAGTTGAGGGCTTTTCCTTTCTCGCTTAAGGATTCAGCCAACGAATGGTTTTACTACCTCACCCCAGGTAGCATCAATACCTGGGGAAAGATGAAGAAGGCATTTCTGGAGAAGTACTTTCCAGCAACAAAGATGAACAGTCTCAAGCGCAACCTGAGCAACATAGAGCAGCATGGGACGGAGACGCTCTACGAGTACTATGAGCGTTTCAAGAGGTTGTGCTCCAGCTGTCCTTACCACGGGTACTCAGACCAAGATTTGGTCTTATACCTATATGGGGGATTGCTGGATAAAGAGCGACGAATGGTGAATGCGGCATGTGGAGGCAACATACTGAACAAGACACCTGCCAAAGCATTTGAGATATTCAGCGAGTTGTCGGAAGGCTCAAGGCAATTCAGTACGAGGGCGAGCGCCCAGGCAGTGAAAGCCACTACAAGTGATCATGCTCCCCCATCTATGGTGAAAGACATGAGCGAAATGAAGGAGATGATCAAGGTTTTGATGAGGAAGGACCGCAGAGGGTCAAGGAGTGCGAATTTTGCTATGCTACTTCGCATGCAACTGACGCATGTCCTACACTCCACGAGGAGTCCACTGAGCAAGTCAACGCTGTTGGGGGGTACCAACAAAGACCACGGTACGACCCCTATTCCAGTACCTACAATCCCGGGTGGAGAGATCACCCGAATTTAAGGTATGGGAACACGCAGAACGTGGAGAACCCCCCTGAGTTCCGACCAAGACCCCCTCAGCAATACCGACAGCAGCAACAATACCCCCAGAGGCAGTTTCAAGGAGGCCAGCAGTTCAGAGGCCAAACAGATCAAAGACCGCAAGGGAAAGGAGCTCCCCGCACCACCAATCTTGAGGACCAGGTCAACACACTGGCGCATCATATGACTACGCTGACGCAGACCGTGGCAACCATGCAGCAAAACATGGTTCAGTTTCAACACGAGACCAAGTCCAGCATACAGAATTTAGAGAAGCAGGTGGGACAGATCTCCCAAGCGGTTAGCAAGCTTGAAGCTAGAGAGTCACGAGCACTCCCATCTCAAACTGAGATAAATCCAAGGCAAAACGTCAACTCCATGACGTCAAGGCCCAGATGGGAGCATGATGAAGAAAAGCTGCCAACCGAGAAGTACGAGGATGAACCGCGACCGCGGGCAATTTGCCGCGATCGCGGGTCTATTGAGCAAGAGAATGGGCAAGATGCGCCGATTAAGCGCGATCGCGGGCAGGATAGCCGCGACCGCGGGGCCCCAGTGCAAGAACCGCGATCGCGGGGTGAAAACCGCGATCAAACTTCGGAAAACGGGCCGTCTCCACTTACATTTATGACGCAGTATGTCTACCCGGAGGGATATTTTGACATCCCAGTGCCATTCCCTGTTGCGCTAGAAGATGACGAACCCATTGAGGGACTGAAGGGAATGTACGAGACATTCAGGAACTACAAGATGACTCCCCAATTCTGCAAAACGATGCCTCGCTTTGCAAACTTCTTGAGGGAGCTATGCAAGCTCAAGAAGGAGAAAAAGGAGTGATCGAAGAAAAAAGAGAAAGTCAAGAAGGATGTCTCGGCTGTGATGCAAAAGAAGATCCCGAAAAAGTGTGAAGATCCCGGGATGTTTAGCGTACCCTGCAAGATTGGGGAAACCGAGTTTAGCGAGACATTGCTGGATTTGGGGGCCTCAATCAATGTCCTACCGCTGTCCGTCTACAACACCCTCAATGTCGGACCACTAGAAAGCACGGAAATTGTCATCCAACTGGCTGACAACTCCGTCATCATTCCAGAGGGCGTTGTGAAAGACGTTTTGGTGAGCGTCGACACCCTCGTCTTCCCTGCAGACTTCTTCGTCATGAACACAGGGAAACAAGGAGGACGAGTAATGCTAGGGAGGTCTTTCATGAAGACCTCCAACACAAAGATCGACGTGGGCATAGGTACGATAAGCATGGAATTTGACCGGAGGAAGGTAGAGCACAGGCTGAAGTCCATTCAGGAGCATCCCCCAGATTCAAGAGTGCAGAGTACGGTTGCAGGAGGCAACCCAGGTTGAGAAGGTATAGCAGGACGTCGTGCCGCGACGATAACTATGGCGCTGCTCGGGAGGCAACCCGAGGTATGAGTTGCTGAACTCATCTTTGTCTTTTGTTTTCGTTAGGATTTGTAACTGTTTTTAATTTTGTTGCATTAGCTGTTATTTTCTTTTTCTTTCTTTTGTGGGCCACTAGAACTAACTTTGCAGTGGAGCCCCGACCCCAGCAACCCGCGATCGCGGTTCCACCACGGTGTTCCACGAAGTTTAGTTCTAAAAAAAAAATTTAAATAAAATAAAAAAATAAAAAAATTTGGCCCACAGAATTTATTTCCGGCGTGTTTTCTGAGGCGGTCAAACCCTCGTAACTCGCGCCGACTGTTATGCTACAGGGCATTAACCCCGCGATCGCGGGCCCTCAGCCCCGCGATCGCAATATCTCGTCGCCGAGCCTATAAGAGTGAGGCGTGGCGGAGTCATTTTACAACACCTCCACCGCACGCTCTCACTCTCCAAACACTCGGATCTTCGACTCCGACCACCGCGACGACACCCTGTAGCCCCGCGACCATCGTCCCGCCACCGCGATGTCGTTTGGGTGAGATCTCCATTTTTCCCTTAGATTTCTCATTGCCTCACGAGCCGCGATCACCGGACCATCGCCTGAAGCCCCCGCGACCACCGTAGCGCCACCGAGGACCACCAGAGCCATTTTTATTTGAAGTTTTCTGCAGCCCAGAAACCGCGATCGCCGCTGTCAAGCACCGCGATCGCGGCCCTTCTTTTCCAGAGGACTTCATTCGAGCATAAACCGCGACCGCGGCCCACACCCCGCGATCGCAGGCCCCTCCGGTATTCCTTTCGTGCTTCTAGCTCCTTATTCCCACCATGTCTGCTTTCGTAGCCAACATGAGGAGCTCGAGGCATCGGCGCTATTTCGAGACGTTCAGCCAGCGGAAGATCGTCCAGACGAAATTCTACGATCGACCGACGCTGACACAACTCGGTTTGGAGGACTGCACTCATCAGTTGCTGAGCCACGGAGGGCTCGGTAACTTCATTGACTTGTCCGCCCCGACATCCGACAAACTGACCCTGGAGTTCTTGTCCACGCTGGAACGCCACGACGACGGGATCACGTTCAACCTGTTAGGGCGGCAAATAAGGATGTCCTACCAAGGTCTGCGGGACCTTTTTGACGTTACTGAGGAGCCCACCGAGGATTGGGAAGCTGTAGGCGCCTTGCCAGAGTTCTTCTGGCAAGGTGCGACCCGGGATGTGATCAACCCCAGCGCCGGCGAGTACAACTACAAGCTGACGCACCCCTGTTTGAGGCTGGCACACAAGGTGCTAGCCATGACCTTCCTGGGACAGGGGGCGGTGAACAAGGTCTCCAGGCAGGACCTTACAGTGCTCTGGTGTTTGACACCAGAGAGCCACACCATCCCCGACTGGGTCGAGCTGTTTCTCTCCAGCTGCCTACGACTGAGAGAGAAGAAGGGCGGCAAGATCTCCATGGGAGGCATGGCGACGCTTATCGCCCGACAGTACGAGATCCTCGCGGACCATTGGGAATTCCCCGACGAGAGCTACACATACAATATCAGGCTCATGCGGAGGTCCCATTTGCTGGAGGCCCGCGATGGAGAGTACACCTGGCTCTCCCTGGCTGGCAATATACACCACATGAGGTCCTCGTCCGATGCCTTTTGGGCCCCGGGCGAGGGATATCTACCTTTATGCCGACGGGGAGCGGGGAGCAGGGATCGTCGTCCGATGAGGAAGGGGACGACGACGACGACGATGAAGAGACTGTGGCGTAGGACATGGAGAGAGATGTGCCATCACCGCCGGGTTCCAAGGGCCCTCTTGTATATCCTAACTACACTCACCAGGCATCTGGATCTGGTAGTGCTTCTAGAGGGGCTCCCTGGGACCAGCCCCTGTACAGAATGACGAACCTGCAGCTGAGGCAGGATGAACAGATACGGAGAAGCGCCGAGTGGGAATGCGGCATCTCCCAGAGGCTAGAGGAGCATGATAGGAGAAGCGCTGAGTGGGAGCGCCAAATCTCCACCCGCCTGGAGGAGCACGAGAGGCGGAGCGCTGAGTGGCAGTGCAACATGGAGGTCAACCTTGCCTACCATGCCAACCGCCTGGACAACCACCTCACTATCGTTGAGGACCAGGTGGTTCATCTGCAGAGGAGAGCTGAGGCTTTCTTCAACGCCTATGGATATTGGCCTCCACCCCAGTGAGTACTTCTATTTTTCCCCTTATCTTTTTATTTGTCCTTCATACATTGAGGACAATGCATGTGGGAGTAGAAGTATTCACTACCTATCTTGTACATATTTCTCTTCTAGCATTGTACTTTGAATTTCAGCATTTTCAATTTAAAAAAAAAAACAAAAATCCTGGGACAAGTCGAAAACCCGAAAGGGCGGCTTGGGTAAAAAGCAGGTGGCCCGGACCAGCGCTAGGATGGGGTAAGAAGGTGTCTGATTGACGTAAGCTTATGTGAGCACATCTATGAAAAAAAAAATGAGTGGCTAGGATGAAAACCCGAAAGGACTCCTAGGCAAAATGAGTGAAAAGAAGAGGAGAGTTTTCTAGGATCTCATTTTACCGACGGGGCGGCATAAGAAGAGGAGTCGAAGAAGGATTGTCGGGTAGGTCACTCTGGGAGGCATAAGGAGTCATAGATGGAGGCTAGGATTAGAGGTTACTCACACCATTGGATGTTCGGGTTATGCTTGGGGAAAGTACTCTGCTTGCCCTTTAAGCTGGTTGAGTTGTGGATGTGTTGTGAATGAGATTGGTGCCAGGAGCTTGGCATGGGTTAGGTGACTCTTAGTTGGAGGACATGCTTCCTGAGACCTTGGGTGCTGCATTGGAGGAGTAGACTCTTTATTAGTTTACTCGAGGACGAGCAAAGGTCTAAGCATGGGGGAGTTTGATAAGAACTACGTTATAGGGCTTAACTAAGAGTTATTAGAGGGTTTTATTGGTGCCATTTGGGTAGATTTAGACACATTCATGTGTATGGCGTTTGGGGGCGAAGTTTGGTATTTTTGGAAGTGTTTGAGCTATCTTGGATATCATAGGAGACACTGAGGAAGGAAGCCACCAAGAGAAGACGCCAAGGAAGTGAAGAGGAGAGGTTAGGAGGCGAAGCCAAGGAGTAAATGCCAAGCATTAACCGCGACCGCGGGCAAGGGTGCCGTGATCGCGGTTCCTCGGGGCAAGTCGAGAATTATCTGTAGGCGCAGAGAAGTGTGAAGAGCGCGGAGCCACAAGGGGCCGCAATTGCGGTCCATGGGCCGCGATCGCGGGTCATCAGCGCAGGAAGTTCGGACTTTTCCCGAATCTATCTTTTCTGTTTTCTTTTCTTATTTTCTCATTTTATTCCGTTTCTTTTCTTATTGGGCTAGGGCATTTGTTAGAAGCCCTATATATACTCTCTTTAGCATTAGGTTTGAGAGTTTGCCATTCTAGAGTTTCATTTCATCGTTGCCACTTTTCATACTTTTGAAGTTCATCATGTTTATGAGGAGCTAAGCCTCTTTTGCTTAGTCCGGTAATGGAAGCATAAGTTTATTCATCTGGTTGTGAGGTTTTGTTCCTATCTATCTTATCCTATTGAGTTATATCTTTTCTCTTGCGCACATTCTTATTTGGATGTTTGTTGGTTTATCTATATTGATCACCTAGGTTTATTACTTTCATTCATATTGCTAATACTAGGGAACTGTTGGGCTAATGCTCTAGTTCGAGTAGCGAGCATAGATTATATTTGCCACTGTGGAATTTATCTATGTAGAGAATTGATTACATGTTGAATGCTTCTGGTTGAGGTGTTATGTTTATCCTGGTTGATTCTTATATGCATTGCTGCCTTTGGATTGAATCACTAGTGGTGCTAGGGTTATTCATTGGTAAAGGTTCTTAGGTTTGGTTGATCGTTGAATCTACCCAAGATCAGGACAGGAATAACCGAATAGGAAGATAAGACATAATCAAGGAACAACCGTTGGATGACTTATGTGGACATTACTTGGCTAAGTGTTTTCTCTCCTTGATATTTCATTCATCTACTTTGCTGTGTTTGATTTGATTGTGACCAACCAACTTACAAACCCCCCCTTTTAGTGACTCGCATGCAACCACCATTAGTTTCGATCCTTCCCTGTGGGATCGACCCTTACTTATTGACTATACTAGTTTATTTGTGAGGTTTTATATTTGACAGCTACGAACGACAGCACGTCACATTCTCACCCCTTCCTTGATTACAGATCCCCTACACTATTGGCAGAAGGTGCCGTACGATCTGTACCTCTTGCCCTCGAAGCAGTGCGAGTACGTAACCATATTGTTTTATAATTATTTTATTAAATTATAAATCATCTATTATTTTATTGTATTGATTTTGCGATGACAGCGTATGAACCAAGTGGAAGGTATCATACGGGATGAAATGTACATGATTAATAGCTTCGAGGAATCGCATCCATTGAAGTGGACTGATAGGTGCCATTTCATGCACCTTAACTAGTGATTATTAGCATGATTTAGATGGAGTTTCGGTATAGATTTAGGCTAAGTTTGTAATCCAGAAGAAGGGTTGAGAAGTGAAGATATCATAGGATTTACAGCTTAATGAAGAATGGAGAAGATGGAGAAGAAGACCCGCTTAAGACTCATGGAGGAAGGCTACCATCACTTGGTAGTACAGAAGAGCAGAAGATGAAGACTTGAAGAAGCTGTACTTTGCCGCCCCGCGCCAAAAGCCACCGTGACCCGGCGGTGGATCTCAGAGAGGGCAACCCAACGAAGCCGCCGCCCCGCGGTGGAACTCACCGCCCCGCGGTGGAACTCACCGCCCCGCGGTGGATGTAGACGCCTCGCGGCCAGCGGAGATTTGTTTCCCATTTTACATTTTCGGATCACCCATTTTTATTATTTTATTTCCTTTATTATTATTGTTAGGTTTAGCTTATTTTCCTTTGCCTATTTAAGGTCTTTTCCAGGCCTTAGATAGGGGTCTCTCTCGTTTTCATTTCTATCTCTAGGGTTTGAACGAATGGAAAACTAAACACATTTTTTTCACTAGACAATTGAAGCATTGCTATGGATTGGTTGTGAGATTTCTATTCCTTGTTCTTTATCTTATTAAGTTGGTTTAATTCTCTTGAGCATATTGTCTATTGGTTTGTGTTGATTTATCTAGCGTAGCTAACTAGGTTTATCGACATTTATCATAGTGCTAGGATTTGCATATAGCGGAATGCGAGTGCATATCTAGTAGCAAACACAATTGTTACATATAGTGGAATACGAGTGTGCAATTGTGAGAGAGAGTTATTTGCATGTTAAATAGTAAGGTTTTCTTCTATTTGCATGTATCCTATATCCTTGTTTGAATGCTATTGCTTTATTGATAGTAAGGTTTTCTTCTATTGATATTGTGGTAATGGCTGCCAACAACTGTCTGAATTGGTAGTTAATTATGATCAGGATGGGAACGACTATAAGATTGTGAAAAGAACTTGGAACAATAGTTATCAGTGATCAACCTGTTTCATCTGCAATGTGGATATTTGTCTAGTGGAATACTTCCACACATCATACTTATTCTTTCTCTAAAGCTTAAATCATTGTTACTCTGCGATCACACAAAACTCCCCTTTGTTACTTGTCAGTCACACGTCTTTTGCATACAGATAACCGACTCCCTGTGGGATCGACCCTGACTTGCTTGCTATACTCTTTAGTAGGTGATTTAGGATTTCTTTGACAGGAAAACGACACCGGTTTCCGGCCTTGTCAAATTTGGCGCCGTTGCCGGGGAGTCAAATACTCTGTTTGTGATTATTTGTGATTGACTACGGTGTGGATCTATCTTACGGTCCGCACCTTTGCTACTGATTCGCTACTTGTTTAAGTTGATACAGAGACAAATATGAATGGCTCAGACACTCCGACAGCTGACTGCGCCAGATCTGATACAGCAGCCATTGGCTGTAATCATTCCACCCCTTGCGGATGGTGTGACATTTGAGCTCAGAACATGAGTGATACGGTTGCTCCCGAGATACCATGGACGAAGTGGAGAAGACCCCATCCAACACTTGGGTAAATTCCACAACGTCATTATGAGCATTAAACCAGCTGACGTCACTGAAGATCAAATTAAAATGAGAGCCTTCGGGTTCACTCTTAAGGACGATGTTGAAGAATGGTACTATCATCTGCCTGGCGGAAGCATAGATTCATGGGCTAAGCTACATAAGGCCTTCCTCGCACAATATTTCCCAACCAAGATGGCCAACGCCTTGAAAAGGGCGATTGCCAGTATTGAACAAGGAGAGGAGGAGACCCTTTATGACTATTGTGAGCGGTTCAAATGACTGTGTTCTAGTTGCCCGTTCCATGGTTTTGACAAGAAAGATCTAGTGCTCTATGTTTACAATGGGCTGCTGGATGATGAAAGAAGAATCATAGATGCTACTTGTGGTGGTAGTATCTTGAATATGACCCCTGATGCAGCCATGATTAGACTTCATGATATGGCTGAGAGCACCAGGGATTTCGATGAAGCCCCAAAGACCAGAGGAGTTAATGTTGTCAACTCCAATGATGCACATTTATTGCAAGAAATTGCTTCATTGAAAGACGTAATTGCGAAGATGGGTAAACAAGAAGCACCTCAACATCACAATGCTTGTGGAATTTGCGTTGATCCATTTCACAACACCAATGCTTGTCCCCAACTTCAGGATGCCACTACTGCTGAAGTATATGCTGCTGGAGGTTACGGACCTATTAGACCTCTACATGATCAACAACAGCTACAACAACCACCACAACCTCACTTTGATGAGCTACCAGTTGTTCCCCAAGCTAGTAGTGTAACACCCCCAAATCTTAACCCATTTGGAAAGGTATTACCGCCAGTGACCTCGATTTTCCTCACCGAAGCCACCCAAGGCTTTACCGTTTAAATACAATCCATGAAACACTTATGATACAAAATCATAATAATATTCGATTAAAGCATGAGACCCGGAATTACATCCCAATTCCGAATAGGACTAAATACAGAGTTAAACAAAATACAAAGTAAATAAGTTACAACGGAAGTCTTTCTTAAAATATTACAAAAAGGGTTGTGATCATCATGATCACCTGCCCAAGGTTCTCAACCTGATTAAAACATTAAAAACATCCAAAAACCACCGTCGTCTTCATAGTCATTCTAGTCTCCTCATATCTGGCCTCTATCTGATGTGCCGAATCGAATGGATGACACCAGCCAACCATGCAGAGAACAATTTTGGTTGGTTAGCCTAATGAAAGACTATGCAAGGGCACAAAACAGAAGGTACTAAGTAGTCGTATTAGGTTAGACTCATCGTCCCTCGAATAATAGTCGAGTACGCTAGTCAACCACCATACTCTACTGAATATATGAAAAGGCATGATCAAGAGAAGATTCCAACTGAAATGAATCTTATCGGAATATCCAAGAGAAGACTCTAAAAGATTGAGTCTTTTAGGAAGCATGACAAAGTCTGAAACATTTAAAGAATCACAGAATTACAGTATCGCATTCGAGCGACTAAAAGTTAAGACGAGCTTTCCTAGCTGCACTAGCACCTAGCTGCACTACTCGCCCAGGGTATATTAATTATGTGCGACAACGGCACTTATCTTATGATATTCTCAAACGCACAACACGTTATAAGCTTTTAAATGTATATATCCCATGGATCCCATACATATAGTATTAGGTGGGGCTTAGCCACCTCTCTACTAGATTCCGAGATTTGTGACACCAGCTAAGTGCACCCCCTCTATACTCGTGTATCAGAGGTTAGGTCATGACCGTCCATATGGTATTAGGTGGGGCTTAGCCACCTCTCTACCAAATTATAATGAAACGACTGGATTCCAACGAGTCCAACGTTCTTGACTACTAGTGCTAACTAAACAGTTCACACACAACAATAGTTCACAATAAATCCACATAAATGCTCTCAAGGCTATCAACATAAATATATATTCATAATAGCGTTGTTCTAACATATATACAACCTATTATAATATCATATTTAAATCACATAACTATAATAGCGTTGTTCTAGCAGATATACAACCTATTATAATATCATATTTTAATTCTCTAAAACAGTTAACAAAACCGTTCCCAGACGAACACAATAATCATTCCAAATTAATTACTCAATTAAGCAACTGATAATTAATAGAAACATGGAATGATGAGCAAGAGCGAACCGCCACTTGCCTTAAATTCGCAGAAGCTTAAACGAAGCTAGGTACGACGACAACTGGTTTCCGGGCTCGAAGCAGGGACAAATCTGGCAACACAGATTCCTTCGGATTGACCCATAAAGAAACCCTAAGTTAGATTCTACAACGACGAGTACGAATCTAAAGAATAACGAAAGGAATCGAAAGGAACGAAGCCCGATCAAAACCACAGAAGCCAAGGCTGAAACAAGCCAAAAGCTTCTGGGCGGCGGTCGCCGCCTGCCTTACGGCGGGCGCCGCTGTTCGTGGCGGCGGTCGCCGCCTGCCTTACGGCGGGCGCCGCTACGAACATCAGAAATATACACGAGAGGCAAAAACTCACCGATATCGAGTGTTTTGCTTCTCCTTTCCTTTGCTTTGGATTCTAAGCTTCTAAGGGCTTCCAAGGCTTCTCTTTGCAACTGGAATAACACCCAATGGAACTCCGATGATCGATATCGAAAACTCCGGCGAGAGCTTAATTCCGACGAGATGATTTAAGTGAGATTTGAGCTTCATTTCTGTGCTCAATTCGATCCCAATCCATCTCCTTTTATAGCCTCAAGCCAAGGGAACAAGAAATGATAAGCCATGCACGTGGAGGGCCGAGATCAAGCCGTCCCCCGGTCGCCGGCAAGCACTGTGCCTACGCCTACAACAGGGGCGGCGATCGCCGCTGTCGGCAAGAGGTCGTCGCTTTGAAAGGTCTCTTGCGGCGGTCACCGTTTTTCTGGCGACGGTCGCCGCATCCTAGGCCACTTGCATAGGATGATGAGGATGACATCGGCTACTTGGAGGCGGTCGCCGCTAGCCTTACGACGGTCGCCGCCAAGGCCATTTTGCATCCGATTAGCCTTGGATTAGCTTTGGCCTTAGCCCGAGATAAATAATAATCGTACACGAACGAGTATTAAGTCCCAAAATACATCGACTGTATATTATTTCACTTAGAAAAATATTACAGAGATTAAGCACATTATAGAATGTCTTTCTGTCTCCGAAATTAAATCGACATACACAACAGACATTCAGGTAATTTCCAAAATACCCTTACAGAAATACGGGGTATGACATCACCTCCCCCTTAAAAGAAGTTTCGACCCCGAAACTTAGGTCGCAAATAACTCGAGAAAACATCTGATCATATCTGCTTCAGTTTCCCATGTTTGCCAAGTAATTTCTTTTGTCCCTAACTTGGACCACAGAATTCGTACCAATGGTACGATCTTGTTGCGCAATTGCTTCTCACGACGCTCGAGAATGTGCACATGCATCTCTTCGTAGGTACCATTTGCTTGAATCTCGATGTCCTCATAGCTCAGCACATGAGATTCATCTAGCACATATTTCCTTAGCAAGGATACGTGGAACACATTGTGCACTGGGTGTGCTGATGGCGGCAATGCCAAGCGGTACGCTAGAGATCCCACTCTATCAAGAATCTCGAATGGTCCCACGTAGCGAGGGTTAAGCTTCCCACGCTTACCAAATCTGAACACACCCTTGGATGGGGATACTTTGACAAATACTTTGTCACCAACCTCGAACTCGACAGTTCTATGCTTCCGATCCGCGTAAGACTTCTGTCGACTCTGGGCGGTCAACATTCTTTGTCTAATCAAAACAATGTCCGAAGCTGTTCTCTCGACCAACTCTGGTCCGAGCAGAATCTTGTTGGCATTCTCATCCCAACAAATCGGAGATCTGTACTTTCGACCATACAAAGCCTTGAATGGAGCCATCTTGATAGTAGCATGCCAGCTATTATTGTATGTGAACTCAATCAGACTCAGGCTGTCCCTCCAGCTAGTCGGACGATCGAGTATACAAGTTATCAGCATATCCTATCGCCATATGCTATACTTGTACTAACTCGTGACCATTCTCAAAGTTATGATCACCACAATAGATTCGCTATACTAATTATGAGAATACATATTCTCTTACTCTTACTTCTAAACTTCTCTTGAAGTAAATACCCTAACCTCCTTAGGTTGGTATCCTTAACCAATTTGGTCTACAATCCTTACTCTTGATAGAATAGATGTAATCATCTACATGATTACCATTGCCTTAACCAGAGTATCCTTACAAAAATCTCCAATGTAACCTTGCTGTCATGCATTCTTCCTCCGGAAGACCTTAATGTCCTTACATAGAAGAATACAACATCTTTCTACTAACCTTCTTTCGACAGTTCGATCCTTGAATATATACTTAGAAATCAATAGTACTACAACTTAGTACTTCCACCTGTCATACATACCTTACATAAACGATTCACTTGTTACCCTTATGATATCCGGCCCTTATGCCATATATTTATCTCACAATCTATACTCATGTGATCCCATAATTAGCAATACCACAATCTATGCCTGATTACCACAACATGATTCACTAATCCATTCCATAGGATTATACTCTTGTCTCACCCGAACGTTTTATAAGATTACCTTAACCAACATGGGTTGCCCCTTTTTCTCAAGTCCACTTGATCTCATCCGCAACCTCATCTCTATATATTATACCTTTAATAGGAGAACACGCATCTCCCTCACAATTTCCTTATATGCAAAATCCCAAAGTTCACATCTTAATTCCTTACAATCCAATTGTCAACTCTTAGTAACATCAAAACATTACATCCTCAATTTCCTTAAAGGTACCTCTTACTATTCCATCAATTATCTGGAAGTAAGTTTGACCTTATGTCATTTCTAACTTAAATCCTTTAAGATTCCCATACTTTCTCCAAGAATAATCACAACATTTATTCGTATGCTCCTCAACCCAATCACATGAGAGCTTACTCCTATTTTCTCAAAGTATCGAATTGCTAAATGATTCATTACCAACCGAATCAATCACTTGCGTCTTAATCCTTCAATAGATGTACACGAGTAACATTGTTACTTTACTCCTTAAGCATACATAAACTTAATCTATGTACTAAATCCTTCAGTTTATCGAAATCATCAACATGATCGATCCCTAAACTGAAATCCTTCCATTTAAGTGGCCTCTTCCTTAATACAGTAACTTCACAACCTGATCTTTCCAATAAGGGTTGTACCATACGCCTTATGGATGGCCCAATCACATAAAGTCCAAATATCGAATCTTGTAAATTCCCAAGTATCATAACTCTTTATTCCTCGAAAGGACAACATTCTAACTCCAATCCTTTGGCCTACTTAAATTTGGCCCTAAAATTCACTGCCAACTCAGGCCTCTAGTTTCTTCGAAACAGGATCGCAATCAATCAATTAGCACAGTTGTGCCTAATCACTTATTTCCTTAATCGTGACATCAAATCGCCATAATAGACATCAATCATTGTTTGTCTAATCCTTATATTGCTTCTCTAAAGGAAGTCTCATAACAGACCCCAAAACGAAACTTCGAATAGATCTTCCAAGATAATACTTATGACTTTGCACACTTGGCTTTTCAAAAGCAACCCTTAACCATTGGTCCTACACCGGTTGTATCCATAACTCTGAACTCTAAAGTCCTACTCAAGGTCGTAATAGAGGAAACGAGTTCCCTATGAACTATCTCTCTTATACCCCTTCAGTAGCGCTAATACTGGTGCAGAAGTCAGACACTATTTCAATTCCTGAAAACTGGCCTCGCACTTGTCATTCCAGACAAATTTCTTATGGACCTTGCGGAGCAGACCGGTCATAGGTAGAGCGATCTTCGAAAATCCCTCTACGAATCGTCTATAATATCCAGCAAGTCCAAGAAAACTACGCACCTCCTTCACGTTCTGAGGCTGCTTCCAATTAGCCACCGCTTCAATTTTCTGGGGATCAACCATAACCCTATTCTCATTGATCACATGGCCTAAGAAGCCACTTCTCTCATCCAAAAGTCACACTTAGACAATTTAGCATACAACTCATTTTGTCTAAGGACTGATAAGGCAATCCGCAGATGTTCCTCGTGAACCTCTTCATTCAGAGAATAGATCAGAATGTCGTCGATGAAGACCACCACAAACTTATCCAAGTACTGGTGAAAACATCGATTCATCAGATCCATGAAGACTGCTGGAGCATTTGTAAGTCCAAAAGGCATTACTACGAACTCGAAATGACCATATCTGATCCGGAACGCAGTTCTAGGAATGTCTTCCTTACGAATTCTCAGCTGATGATAACCCGATCTCAGGTCGATCTTGGAGAAAACTTTTGCTCCTTGTAACTGATCCAACAGATCATCAATCCTTGGCAAATGATATTTATTCTTGATCGTGACTTTATTCAACTCACGATAGTCGATACAAAGTCGAAACGATCCATCTTTCTTCTTGACAAATAAAACCGGAGAACCCCAAGGCGATGCGCTCGGCCTTACATAACCCTTGTCGAGAAGATCCTCGAGTTGCTTCTTCAACTCTTTCATCTCTGCAGGAGCCATCCGGTACGGTGATTTAGACATCGGCGCCGTACCAGGCTCAAGATCAATAGAAAATTCCACATCACGATTTGGTGGTAATCCAGGAATTTCTTCCGGAAAGACATCCGAAAATTCTCTAACCACTGGAATATCAAGAATTGAAGGTTCATCTTTCGCGGGCGGATCCAGGTATCAAAGATACCCGACACAACCTTGTCGTAGTAGCTTAAACGCAGCCATCGCATTGATAAGCCTGCCGTTATCAGCGTCATTCCGACCCTTAAACTTGCACACAAACTGGCCCCCAGATGACACCATCACCGTCCTTGAACTAAAGTCGATCACCACCCCATGACGCGTCAGCCAATCCATACCGAGAATAATGTCGTATGGAGCCATGGCTATATAGATCAAATCTGCCTCAAACTTCTTACCCTGAATGGTAACCGAAAATTCTGACAGAAGCTTGGTTCTAACCAAATATTTATTAATAGGAAGGTTTACAACGAAAGGTTTACAAACCTTGTTACATACTGATCTAAACTTACTAACACAACTATATGAAACGAAGGACTGGTTAACACCCGAATTCACAACATACAACAAAAGTAGGATGAAGGTATAAGGCACTTTAAGCATTTGGAGCATCGGGTCCATACGTTTCACGCATAACGTAAGAGTGTTGACCCTGACCTCCAGAAGCCATTGGGGCTTTCCCCTTTGTTCTACGCAGTTGTCCGCAGCAAAGGACTAGGAGCTTCCACCGGACTGATCTTGGATCGGTTGTTCTGATTAACAGACCCCTGTCGTGACTTAGCTCCTTTCTGCCTCTTCCATTGACAGAATGCCTGTAAATGTCCTTCCCTTTTACAGTCAAAGCACGTCTTCTTCTCCTTTGGGCACACATTACTCTTGTGCCCGTGCGTACCACAGTTGTAGCACTGGATCAGACTCTTGATCTGCCCCGATTGCTGTGTTGACCCCCACTTGAGTCATTTCTGTCTTTGCTCGGCCAGATTTGGCAAAATCAGACGATGGCGCAGGACGTTTAAACCCACTTGCCTGAGACTGGTTCTGCACTTGCCTCTGGCTATTACGCTTCTTTATTGGCTCTCCTTCCCCATCGTAGCTGTCAGGCCTTATAGAGCTTATGACTTTCAATGCTTGGCCATAATTGTCTCTATTCCCGACAGTATCCTCATGAGGTATTTGGACAACTGGCTCCTCAAATCTGGGAACCGCTGGAGGATCTGGCACAATTTGTGCCTGGGGCGCGATTGTTCGTATAATGTCGATGAGCGTGAAATACCCCAAATAAGTTGATAATGGCAAAAAGGTAAATTAATTATGGGATTTTGTTAAAAGGGGGAAAAATGGAAAATTTGGGGATTAAATCCCTAACTCCCTCATTCTCGGTTGTCTCTCTCCCGATCGATTCACCGGTGCCCAGCCAAGCTCCTTCTCTTCCCGGCGAATTCGTTCCTTCTCTGGTGCCAGCCGAGTGTTCTTCTCCGGTGAACCCGTCTTGGACCACTCTGCCGCTCTTCCTCCTCCTTTTGCTGTCCGTGTTTGCTGCGAGCTGCTGCTTCTGGTTCGAGCCAAGGCTCACTGCTGCAGTTCGAGTGCTTCCGCTGGTGGTCGTCTCCGTCGTGGTGGTCGTCAGCTGCAGTCCGTCTCTGGCGTAAGAGGTGAGATGGTGCTTTGATGTGGGGTTTGCTTGGGGTTCATTTGGATGAAGCTTTGCTGAATTTTTTTTGGGTTAATTTCGAATTGATATTGTGTTATGTGTTCGAATTGATGTTGTGTGGTGGTCCGAATTGATGTTGAATTATTCTTCGTGGGCAGTTGAAGAGGATTTCGTGAGCTATTGAGTTGATTTGTGTGTGTGTGGTTGGCTGATTTTTTTGAAGGTATGATATTAGGGTTTGAATTTGGGGTTTTTTTCTAGTTGTGGTTTGATATGAATTAACGCCAGGGTTTTGCTCGGATTATTGTCTCAGGTGCGTTCGAGTGGTTTGGAGACCTCTGGGGTCGTTGCGGTTCGACTTGAGGCAAGAGGATTCTTGCTAACTTTATATTTTTATAAATTGTGTTATGCCCAGTTTATTTCATAATTAAGTTTACCGTTGTTTGTTGAATATGGGTATGTGCGTGTGTTATGATTTGTCTTGTATCGTATTTGATTAAATGTTGACGTGGTAGTCAATTGTGACTAAATGTGATTGATTGTTGTTGATAGTGTCTGTTGACACGTGTGTGTGTGTGTTGGATCGTGTGGGTGTGTTGGATTGAATGTGTGTGTGTGTGGATCGTATGTGTGTGTTGGATTGAATGTGTGTGTGCGTGTGTTGGATTGTGTGTGTGTGTGAATGTGTGGGTACATTAGTAATTGTCCCGTGTTGTAGATGGACTGATGTGGTTTGATAGGATTATTGATTTTAAAGTTACTTGGGTGAATATATATATATATATATATATATATATATATGTGTGTGTGTGATATTGTGTGATAATGTGTGTGTGAGGATAAGTGATAATGTGTGATGATGTGTGTGTGATGATATGTGATAATGTGTGATGAGGTGTGGTTATGTGATTTTGACTGTCGTCGTGTTGTTTGATTGGTTGGTATGGTGATGGATAGTTGGTTTTGGTGTTGTGAATTGTCTCACCCGGTGATGTGGTGGTGGAGACGGAGATGTTGTGAATTGTCTCACCCGGTGATGTGGTGGTTGAGACGGAAATGTTGTGAATTGTCCCACCGAGTGATGTGGTGGTTGAGACGGAGATGTTGTGAATTGTCTCACCCGGTGATGTGGTGGTTGAGACGGAGATGTTGTGAATTGTCCCACCCGGTGATGTGGTGGTGGAGATGGAGGTGTTGTGATGTGTTAATTATGTGTAATGGTTGCTTGAGTACTTGATTAAGTGATTATGCATTGAATATTGGTTGTGTGCTCGGTTATGGATTGTGTGTTGATTATTGGTTGTGTGTGTATATTGGTTGTGTGTTGAATAGTGGTTGTGTACTTGATTATTGGTTGGGTGCTTGGTTATGGGTTGTGTGTTGATTATTGGTTGTGTGCTCGGTTATGGGTTGTGTGTTGATTATTGGTTGTGTGCTCAGTTATGGATTGTGTGTTGATTATTGGTTGTGTGCTCGGTTATGGATTGTGTGTTGATTATTGGTTGTGTGCTCGGTTATGGATTGTGTGTTGATTATTGGTTGTGTGTGTATATTGGTTGTGTGTTGAATAGTGAGGGTATACTTGATTATTGATTGTGTGTATATTGGTTGTATGTTGAATAGTGGTTGTGATTGTGAATTTCGTGTGTTATAGTGATTGATTGTAACTGGTCAAGGTGGTGAATTTCTGTTGGTATGGTTGTTGTTGGTAGCTGGTGGATTATGAATGTTGGTTGTGTTGTTTGAGTGTATAGATTGATTTCCATCTTGAGGGTGTGGGCCAATACGAGTTGAGTTTGAAGGTATGAGTTGCAGTCGTGGTTGACGAACCGGCGGCACCAGAAGGGTGGCTGGCCTGGATCGTTATTTTGGTTATGATTGTATTATGTGATGATTATTTTCGTTGATGCCTATGTGTTTGTTGATGTGAAGGTTAACTGGATTTGTTGTGTTAGTGCAGTAGTGAGTTCAGTCTAATTGATTAGCTGTGGTTGTAAGTCAGTCATAAGATGTGTATGTGCTTAGGGTTGTTGATTGAGGTATTAGGAATGGAGAGGAAGTTGGATTGGATCGTTCTTTTCGTCTATGCTTGTGATGAGTTTTAGGATGGATTGAAAGAGATTAGTATCGTGTAGAACTGGATAAGATTGAGTATTGGATGATTATGTGATAGAGTGTGTTTGCGTTTAGGCATGTGTTTTATGTTGTTTGGTCGGTATGATATGGTATATATTGTATGTATATATTGTATGATCTGTTGTTGTTTGGTATTGTTGATTGCCATGATAACTCTATGGTTTTGAAACTGTTTTGGCTCGGCTAGTCGTGCCATAGTCTTTCACGAGACTGACCAACTGCGGTTTATGTGCCGTGGTTGGCTGGGGTATCGGGTCCCTCAGTCAATCAGGCTTTTCAGGTTTAGCGCCAGTAAGGAGGTTCCTGATCATCGTCGGTTTTGGAATCGAGAACTCTACTCTTTTGGTTTGGACTTGACTTGTTGCACGTGTCGTTTTGGTTTCGGACTTTGAATGGGTTGTATTTATTGTATTGGTTTTGGTTTTTGGTTGTTGTTTTTTGGTTTGTAAATGGTTGTATTTCAGTATGTTAAGTTGTTGGTGGTTTCAAACTCTGGACAGGTTTTACAGGTTGTACAGGTTTTTCCGCTGTGCTGCTTTTGATATATATAATATATATGGGTTATGTTTCACAAATTTTTATTTCACCCGCCTTATAGTCCTTCGGGACTATGGCACTGTAGCACCTCTGGCCCGGGGTGTTACAGAGCGCTTGTATCACCAAACCCCGGATTGCCTCTATTGTTGCGGAATCAAACATCACTGTTGTGTTTACCTGAGCTTGGTCATTGCCCACTGGATTGTTGTGAGCAACAAACTCGTGTTCCTTTCCAGGGTTCGCAACATTCCTCGCATTTGGTCTGGGGTTATTGCTTGGCCCAGCACCAACACGAATAGTGTTCCTCATGTTCACCATCTGTTTACCGATCAGGTTCCAAGTATTTTATACATTAATATTTCTCAAAAATACTTAATGTAATAAAAATCAACTCAGAGTAGATTAACTTGGTAATTTCTATTGATGAACTCAAACCGAGTTACTAGGTTCTACAACCTTAAATCTTAACGAGGGAACTGAGAATTCAAGCCTTACTGGAGATGGCAAAACCACCTCGGCTTCTTCCGAGTCCTCTAAAGAGAAACGAAAGCACCCAAAACTACGGGCGACGAGAAGAGAGTTAGTCTTTCTAGACATAGAAGCAAGCTTATTACATCAGACTATATAGAAGACATGACTATGAATGGTTTGAAAATGAAACACCGTTTTTATTTTTTAAAACTCAGAGCCTTTTGAAAACACTTTTCAATCAAAACGAGTAAATGGTTTTCAAATACCCAACCCATTTTAAAACTTTAGGCTCTGATACCACAACTGTAACACCCCCAAATCTTAACCCATTTGGAAAGGTATTACCGCCAGTGACCTCGGTTTTCCTCACCGAAGCCACCCAAGGCTTTACCGTTTAAATACAATCCATGGAACACTTATGATACAAAATCATAATAATATTCGATTAAAGCATGAGACCCGGAATTACATCCCAATTCCGAATAGGACTAAATACAGAGTTAAACAAAATACAGAGTAAATAAGTTACATCAGAAGTCTTTCTTAAAATATTACAAAAAGGGTTGTGATCATCATGATCACTTGCCCAAGGTTCTCAACCTGATTAAAACATTAAAAACATCCAAAAACCACCATCGTCTTCATAGTCATTCTAGTCTCCTCTTATCTGCGCTCTATCTGATGTGCCGAATCGAATGGATGACACCAACCAACCATGCAGAGAACAATTTTGGTTGGTTAGCCTAATGAAAGACTATGCAAGGGCACAAAGCAGAAGGTTCTAAGTAGTCGTATTAGGTTAGACTCATCGTCTCTCGAATAATAGTCGAGTACGCTAGTCAACCACCATACTCTACTGAATATATGAAAAGGCATGATCAAGAGAAGATTCCAACTGAAATGAATCTTATCGGAATATCCAAGAGAAGACTCCAAAAGATTGAGTCTTTTAGGAAGCATGACAAAGTCTGAAACATTTAAAGAATCACAGAATTACAGTATCACATTCGAGCGACTAAAAGTTAAGACGAGCTTTCCTAGCTGCACTAGCGCCTAGCTGCACTACTCGCCCAGGGTATATTAATTATGTGCGACAACGACACTTATCTTATGATATTCTCAAACGCACAACACGTTATAAGCTTTTAAATGTATATATCCCATGGATCCTATACATATAGTATTAGGTGGGGCTTAGCCACCTCTCTACTAGATTTCGAGATTTGTGACACCAGCTAAGTGCACCCCCTCTATACTCGTGTATCAGAGGTTAGGTCATGACCGTCCATATGGTATTAGGTGGGGCTTAGCCACCTCTCTACCAAATTATAACGAAACAACTGGATTCCAACGAGTCCAACGTTCCTGACTACTAGTGCTAACTAAACAGTTCACACACAATAATAGTTCACAATAAATCCACATAAATGCTCTCAAGGCTATCAACATAAATATATATTCATAATAGCGTTGTTCTAACAAATATACAACCTATTATAATATCATATTTAAATCACATAACTAAAATAGCGTTTTTCTAGCAGATATACAACCTATTATAATATCATATTTTAGTTCTCTAAAACAGTTAACAAAACCGTTCCCAGACGAACACAATAATCATTCCAAATTAATTACTCAATTAAGCAACTGATAATTAATAGAAACATGGAATGATGAGCAAGAGCGAACCGCTACTTGCCTTAAATCTGCAGAAGCTTAAACGAAGCTAGGTACGACGACAACTGGTTTCCGGGCTCGAAGCAGGGCCAGATCGGGTAACACAGATTCCTTCGTATCGACCCATAAAGAAACCCTAAGTTAGATTCTACAACAACGAGTACGAATCTAAAGAATAACGAAAGGAATTGAAAGGAACGAAGCCCGATCGAAACCACAGAAGCCAAGGCTGAAACAAGCCAAAAGCTTCTGGGCGGCGGTCGTCGCCTGCCTTACGGCGGGCGCCGCTGTTTGTGGCGGCGGGCGCCGCTACGAACATCAGAAATATACACGAGAGGCAAAAACTCACCGATGTCGAGTGTTTTGCTTCTCCTTTCCTTTGCTTTGGATTCTAAGCTTCTAAGGGCTTCCAAGGCTTCTCTTTGCAACTGGAATAACACCCAATGTAACTCCGATGATCGATATCGAAAACTCCGGCGATAGCTTAATTCTGACGAGATGATTTAAGTGAGATTTGAGCTTCGTTTCTGTGCTCAATTCGATCCCAATCCATCTCCTTTTATAGCCTCAAGCCAAGGGAACAAGAAATGACAAGCCATGCACGTGGAGGGCCGAGATCAAGCCGTCCCCCGGTCGTCGGCAAGCACTGTGCCTACGCCTGCAACAGGGGCAGCGGTCGCCGTTGTCGGCAAGAGGTCGCCGCTTTGAAAGGTCTCTTGCGGCGGTCGCCTTTTTTTGGCGGTGGTCGCCGCATCCTAGGCCACTTGCACAGGATGATGAGGATGACATCGGGTACTTGGCGGCGGTCGCCGCTAGCCTTACGGCGGTCGCCGCCAAGGCCATTTTGCATCTGATTAGCCTTGGATTAGCTTTGGGCTTAGCCCGAGATAAATAATAATCTTACACGAAGGAGTATTAAGTCCCAAAATACGTCGACTGTATATTATTTCACTTAGAAAAATATTACAGAGATTAAGCACATTATAGAATGTCTTTCTGTCTCCGAAATTAAATCGACGTACACAACAGAAGTTCAGGTAATTTCCAAAATACCCTTACAGAAATACGGGGTATCACAAGTAGCTCCCCTTCAACTAACGACTTGCTCACGACCTTAACAATGCACTTCACAACTCATGTGCAAACAACTGAGGCAAGCATCAAGAGCATGGAAAAGAAAGTGGGTCAGTTAACAGATGTGGTCACTAGGTTAGACAAAAGGGTCTCGCAAGAAAGTGTAAGTGCTGTGACCCTCCGAAGTGGCAAGAAATTGCAAGTCGCTCCTACTGCTGAAAAGGACGACAAAGCTGAAATTGAAGATGGGTGAATCTCACTGCCCCGCGGTGCTTGCGACCGCGACCCGGCGGGAACTCTCAGTTCTCCTGAGCTACCACCACCGCCCTGCGGCCAAGAACACCGCCCCGCGGTGAAACCACCGCCCCGCGGTGAAAGCCCAGATCTTGATCATGACGAAGAAAAGGACCCCTATGTTCGTCCAAATTTTCCTCCTCTTGGTTCTGAAAAGCCCCCTGCCCTCTTTCTGGAGGAACTAAAGGAAAGGAGAATAATCGACGACAAGGATCTCTTCGACACCTTCAGTAAGTGTGAGGTAAACATCCCCCTCCTTAAGCTTGTAAAGAGTGTACCTAGGTACGCTAAGTTTTTAAAGGAGCTCTGCACCATCAAGAGAAATCAGAAGCTAAAGGGCAAGGAAAAAGTCAAGGTCAGCGAACGCGTATCCGCTGTATTCCAGAGGCGTATGCCAAAGAAGTGTAGCGATCCAGGTATGTGGAGCATTCCTTGTATTATTGGTGAAACTAAATTTGAAAGAGCTATGCTTGATCTTGGTGCCTCCATTAATGTTTTGCCCTATTCCCTCTATGAATCTCTTAGACTTGGACCTCTGCAAGAAACAGAAATTGTAATTCAATTAGCTGATAGGTCTAGTGTATACCCTAGAGGAGTAGTAGAGGATGTTCTTGTTATGGTTGATAAATTGATATTCCCTACAGATTATTATGTCTTAGATATGGATACGGATACAAAGGCGACTCCTATACTGTTAGGTAGACCATTCTTGAAAACTGCTAAGACTAAACTTGATTTGCAAAGTGGGACACTTTCTATGGAATTCGATGGGGAGAAGGTGGAATATAATATATATGAAGCTATGAAACACCCCAATGAAGACCATTCTTTATGCTCCATTGATGTGATTGATTCTATTACGCAAGATATATTTGATATATCTGGTCCTGATGAGTTGATGTCCATTGTTGAGAATAATTTGGATTTGTCCCATAAGGAATACTCTTTACCAACTAACATGCAGGACATCATAGCTCATATGGATGCATATGGTAAGTCTCCTATAGATCCTTTGGGCATTGGCCCCAATTTACTAAACCCGAGCGAGAAGCTTGTTCCCTATGTTGTACAGGCTCCCGAGATTGAATTGAAGCTGTTGCCGAATCACCTCAAGTACACCTTTCTTGGAGCCAACGACATTCTGCCAGTCATTGTGTCTAATAAGCTTTCTGAACACCAAGAAATGAAGCTATTAGGCGTGCTCAGGGAGTACAAGACTGCGCTAGGATGGACCATTGCAGACATAAAAGGGATAAGTCCATCGACTTGTATGCATAGGATTCTACTTGAAGATGGAGCCAAACCATCCAGGCAGCCACAGAGAAGACTCAATCCTCCAATGATAGAAGTGGTCAAGAAGGAGGTGCTGAAACTCCTTAAAGCTGATATGATCTTCCCTATTTCCGATAGCCAATGGGTAAGTCCAACTCAAGTTGTCTCTAAGAAACGAGGTATTACTATAGTAGAGAATCAACAAGGGGATTTGGTTCCTACAAGGACCACTACAGGATGGAGGGTGTGCATTGACTACCGTAAGCTGAATGCGATAACTCGAAAAGACCATTTTCCCTTACCTTTTATTGATCAAATGCTAGAACGCCTTGCTGGGCGCCCCTATTACTGTTTTCTCGATGGGTATTCAAGATACTTTCAGGTGGCTATAGCGCCAGAGGACCAGGAGAAAACCACCTTTACATGCCCCTTTGGCACCTTTGCATACCGCAGAATGCCATTCGGTTTGTGTAATGCACCCGGTACATTTCAACGATGTATGGTTAGTATCTTCTCTGAATATGTTGAGAAATTTATTGAGGTATTCATGGATGACTTCACAGTGCATGGGACTAGCTTTGATTCATGTTTGAACCATTTGGCACTTGTACTTAAAAGATGTGTTGAAACCAATTTGGTTTTGAATTTTGAAAAGTGTCATTTCATGGTAGAACAAGGTATAGTACTTGGTCATATTGTTTCTCCTAGGGGTATTGAGGTCGATAAGGCGAAGATTGATGTGACTCAGTCTTTGCCTTATCCTACTAATGTACGTGAAGTGCGCTCCTTTTTAGGTCATGCAGGTTTTTACCGAAGGTTTATCAAGGACTTCTCTAAGATCTCTTCACCTCTATGCGAGCTACTGAAGAAAGAGGTGACCTATGAGTTCACCGACGAGTGCAAGAAGGCGTTTGATTGCTTGAGAGAACGCCTAACAAGTGCACCTATCATTCATGCACCTAACTGGTCTCGCCCATTTGAGATCATGTATGACGCCAATGACTATGCGATTGGAGCGGTTCTAGGCCAGAAAGTGGGACGTGCCTCCCATGTAATTCATTATGCCTCCATGACTCTAAATGGAGCTCAGAGGAACTACTCCACCACTGAGAAGGAAATGCTGGCAGTTGTGTTTGCCTTGGAAAAATTTAGGCAATATCTTTTGGGAGTACAGGTGATCATCTACACAGATCATGCTGCCCTTCGTTACCTAATGACGAAGAAGGAAGCAAAGCCAAGATTACTCTGATGGGTTCTCCTACTCACTGAATTTGATGTTGAGATACAAGATAAAAAGGGAGCGGAGAACCTAGTAGCTGATCACCTGAGTAGGCTCGTACATGAAGAAGATAAGCCCGGAGCGCAGAGCCCCATTCACAGAACTTTTCCAAATGACACACTCTTTATGATCGAAGGAACTTCGGGTAATGCCTACCGCCCCACGGTCTGCACTACCGCGACCCGGCGGTCTATAGAAATTGTGGAACTGGAGGCTCCATCGCCCCACAGCGACACCCACCGCGACCCGGCGGCATGTTCAACTGAGAGCCAGCGAAACTCACCGCTACCCGAGCTGACATCACCGCCCCGCGGCAACATCTCCGGACTCACACTTTGCTTTGTAAGTACTTATGAACCCTCTCTTCACATAGCCAAAGCCGTCTTCAAGCTCCGTTCTTTTAGACCATGGTACGCAGATATCGTGAACTATTTGGTTCGAGAGGAATTACCCCCGGATTACACTAGAGCTCAAAAGGAGAAGGTACGAAGAGAAGCCCGTCACTATGTTTGGGATGATCCGTATCTATGGAAACATTGTGTCGATCAGGTAGTACGCCGATGTCTTCCGGATAACGAGGTACAATCTGTCCTTAACTTTTGCCATTCTCAAGCATGTGGAGGTCATTTTGGGGCAAATAAGACTGCTAGGAAAGTATTGGATGCAGGATTTTATTGGCCACACATCTTTTGGGATGCTTACGCTTTTTGTAAATCTTGTGACCGATGCCAAAGGGTTGGAAATATCTCCAAGAGGAATGAGATGCCGCAATCATCATTAATCTTTTGCGAGGTCTTTGATGTTTGGGGTATTGACTTTATGGGACCCTTTCCTAGCTCTCATGGGAATCTCTATATATTACTTGCGGTGGACTACGTTTCCAAATGGGTGGAAGCGAAGGCCACCAAGACTGATGATTCTAAAGTGGTGGCAGGTTTTCTTAAGGAGAACATTTTCTCAAGATTTGGGATACCCAAAGCTTTAATTAGTGATCGGGGAACCCATTTCTGCAACAAGACAGTGACTGCCCTGCTGAAGAAGTATCACGTCACCCAAAGAGTCTCCACAACCTATCATCCTCAAACTAATGGGCAAGCCGAAGTTTCCAATAGAGAGATTAAATCTATCCTGGAGAAAACGGTTGCATCTAATCAGAAGGATTGGAGTTCTAAACTTAATGATGCACTGTGGGCATACCGCACAGCTTTCAAAACTCCAATAGGAATGACCCCTTTCCGGTTAGTATTCGGAAAAGCATGCCACCTCCCTGTAGAGCTTGAACATAAAGCATGGTGGGCAATAAAGAAATGCAACATGCAATTGGATGAAGTGGGAGATTTCCGGAAGCTGCAGCTGTAAGAACTAGAGGAATTACGCCTTGAGTCATACGAGAACTCTGTTAGTTATAAGGCGAAAACCAAGCAATGGCATGACAAGCACATCTTGAGAAGAGATTTCAAGCCAGGGGATAAGGTCCTTCTGTTTCAATCTCGGCTTAAGCTTTTTGCTGGGAAGCTGAAATCTAAGTGGACAGGTCCTTATGTAATTGCTGAAGCATACCCCCATGGCGCCATTGGCTTGCTTGACCACAAGACGAACAATGTTTTCAAAGTGAATGGCCAAAGATTGAAGCCTTACCATGAAGGCTTCAACCCGAACCAGTTTGATGAAGTGAGTTTTGAGGTCCCTGAAGCTGCAAAACGATAGACCACAGCCTACGTCGAGCCAACGACGTTAACTAAGGCACTTATCGGGAGGCAACCCGAGGTATTTTTCCTTTCCTTTTCTTTTGATTTTTCTTTCCTTAGACCCTTTTTCGTAGTTCTTTTGCTTTGTTTCGTTCGCCTGCTACTAACGTTTCAGGTACAAAAGTAAATGAAGGCGAGTTTATTTTCCCAGGAAACCCATCGCCGCCCCGCGGTGAACCGCATTGCCCCGCGGTGAACCGCACCGCCCCGCGGTGAAGTCTGGGTACTTTTACTCAACTCTGATTTAAAAATAAATGGCCCCGAAAAAACCTTAAACGGGGAGTAAAAAAAAAAGTTTTGTTTTCAAAATCATTTTCTAAGTTGGATACGAAAGATTTGACGGTGTTATTTGGATCGCCCCGCGGTCCGGTACTGGGTATTTACCCCCATCCCTCTCCCTTGAACTCAAATAAAAACCCATTAAAACACTTCCCGCCAAACCCTAACCTCCTCACCCTCTTCTTTCTCTCTTTTTCTACCGTACCGCACCCCCCTTTCTCCTCTCAAACCCTCACCCAAAATCTCACAATCCCTGCCTTTCCCTTGTTCTAAGCTTGATTGTGGAGATCCTTGAACCCAATTTCAGATTCCCATAACCAAGCCGCTACATTGCACTTGTCCGACCGCTTCGCGGTGTTTATTGCTTGAAGGAAGGTGTTGTGTGGTTTTGGAGGTGTGATTGGAGGGCCGTTGGCCTCTATCTAGGATCATTGGAGGTTGCGGTAGGGAGATCGCACAGTCTCCACCTCGCTTTGATGCTCCACCGCCTCGCGCGATTCGGGAATTTTTGAATTGGAGAAGAAGGTTGAACAGTCCAACGCCCCGCGTCAGTCCACACCGCGACCCGGCGACAGCTTTCAGTAGAATAACTGGTTCTCACCGCCGCCCCGCGGTGAAGCATACCGCCCCACGGCAAGACCCTGGTGAATGACCATATTTGGTTTGTAAGTCGTCTTTGCCCAGTTCTTTGATTCCAACGCATTCAAATACTATAATTATGCCAAGAGCTAGGAAGGTTGGTATGACTGCGGAGGAGAATAAGGCTTATAATGTGGTTGCGGAGAGAGCTGTGCTCCCGTCTCGATTCTTTGATAGAGGGACATTGGTCGAATTGGGCATGTTGGAGATGGTCCAATTGTGTTTGGATAGACTGGGGCTGAGTAATTTTCTTGACAAGTGTGCCCCGGCCTTTCCCGAGCTCTGTTATCAATTTATTGCCACTATGTCAAGATTTACAGAGAGCCATACTATTAATGGTGAAGTGCGCAAGGTGCTTGATGGCATACGGTTTAAGTATGAGGGACGAGCCTATGAGATGCCGGTGGAGGAAGTCAAGGAGGTGTTGGGAGTGACTAGACCACCTACTGCTTGGTGGAAGAAGGGGCATGACGAGACGGAAATTAATGATTTATGGACTACTGCTACAGGAATGCCTGATTTTCAGAAAGGAAGGGAGTCCGATAACAAACTAGTGAATCCTTGTCTGCGCTTAGTTCATAGAGTGCTGGTACGAGCGTTTTGTGGGAGTGAGGAAGATAGGAAGGTTTCTCTGAGACACCTTGGTTTGCTTCTTCCGATGCTTGACCCTTTGGATGAGGAGATTCTGTGTTGGGTTCTAGTGTGGGATCACAGCCTTACGAGGATTCGTGAGGGTGAGGCGCGTGACATTGTGCAGGGTGGTCTGATCACCTTGGTTGCTGCTGCCAGGATTCAGACTGACACTATTCCTCAGCCGATCATGCCTGCTCGCTACGATTTTCCATTTCTGCGACGGTGTGGTATGTTGAGCAACTCCCAGGAGCAATTCATCTGGTGTTCTTTTGGAGGCCATATGCTGTTTCTTCCTCATCATTTTACCTATCCGAGGGATTTCACACAATGGTTCATTCCTTCTGACGATGCGGTCATTCGTCCCGTCTCTGAGGGTAGATTCCAGGCTGCTGCTCCTATGGATATTGATCCTCCTGCGTATGCTGCTGCTTCTTCTTCTGCATCTACCTCTGAGGTTCCTTGGGATGAGGTGTTTGCTCGTTTTGATGCTTTCACGCTGGGTCAACACGCTGCAAATGAGGGGATGATGACTCGCCTGCAGACTTTGCAGACTGATATTGAGAGTGATATTACGAGCCGATTGAGTTCAGCTGAGACGTCCATGCAGGAGCACTATTTTGGGCGGTACCCATATCCGCCAGGCTATCCACCATATCCACCCTACCAGTGAGTTTATTTTCTCTTTCCCCCTATTTAGTTCTATCTTCTTCTTTACATTGAGGACAATGTGTGATTCAAGTGTGGGGGAGGGATTTAGACTTGCTGCCTATCATAGTTAGTGTACATAGTTTGTTTATGCATTTCAATTTTGCATCTCAGATTCGAGTTATTCTTATTCTAAATCAAAAAAAAAATCAAAAAAAAAATTGAAAAAGCCATAAATATGAGAAAAGGCAATCAAAATCCTGGGATGAGCTGAAAACCCGAAAGGGCGGTTCAGGTAATAAGCAGGTAGTCCGACTGGTATAGACCGGTGCAAAAATGGACTGGAGTGATGTGAGTACATGTGAGATGTCTAGCAAAATGAAATGAGTGGCTAGGTGAAAACCCGAGAGGGCGCCTAGGCAAAATGAGCGTAAAGAAAAAATAGTGAATTTTAGGTTCATTCTGGAGGTTGGCGTCATAAGCTGAGGTGATATAAGGAGATCCACTAGGTCACTCTGGAGCGAAAAGGAGCTAGACAGGAATTAAGAATAGATTTATCTCGCATCACTTGTTTTGGTTGTCTGGAGCTGATTGTTGAGATGTTGTAATTACTGGTATCATGTTTGCTCGCACTTCCTGAGGCCTTGGTATTGGATGGTTGGAGTAGGATTAGTTTTAACTTACTCGGGACGAGTAAAAGTCTAAGTGTGGTGGAATTTTATAGGTGCCATTTCATGCACCTTAACTAGTGATTATTAGCATGATTTATATGGAGTTTCGGTATAGATTTAGGCTAAGTCTGTAATCCAGAAGAAGGGTTGAGAAGTGAAGATATCATAGGATTTACAGCTTAATGAAGAATGGAGAAGATGGAAGAGAAGATCTGCTTAAGACTCATGGAGGAAGGCTACCATCACTTGGTAGTACAGAAGAGCAGAAGATGAAGACTTGAAGAAGCTGTACTTTGCCGCCCCGCGCCAAAAGCCACCGCGACCTGGCGGTGGATCTCAGAGAGGGCAACCCAGCGAAGCCGCCGCCCCGCGGTGGATGTAGAAGCCTCGCGGCCAGCGGAGATTTGTTTCCCATTTTGCATTTTCGGATCACCCATTTTTATTATTTTATTTCCTTTATTATTATTGTTAGGTTTAGCTTATTTTCCTTTCCCTATTTAAGGTCTTTTCCAGGCCTTAGATAGGGGTCTCTCTCATTTTTATTTCTATCTCTAGGGTTTGAACGAATGGAGAACTAAACACATTTATTTCGCTAGACAATTGAAGCATTGCTATGGATTGGTTGTGAGATTTCTATTCCTTGTTCTTTATCTTATTAAGTTGGTTTAATTCTCTTGAGCATATTGTCTATTGGTTTGTGTTGATTTATCTAGCGTAGCTAACTAGGTTTATCGACATTTATCATAGTGCTATGATTTGCATATAGCGGAATGCGAGTGCATATCTAGTAGCAAACACAATTGTTACATATAGTGGAATACGAGTGTGCAATTGTGAGAGAGAGTTATTTGCATGTTAAATAGTAAGGTTTTCTTCTATTTGCATGTATCCTATATCCTTGTTTGAATGCTATTGCTTTATTGATAGTAAGGTTTTCTTCTATTGATATTGTGGTAAGTGCTGCCAACAACTGTCTGAATTGGTAGTTAATTATGATCAGGATGGGAACGACTATAAGATTGTGAAAAGAACTTGGAACAATAGTTATCAGTGATCAACCTGTTTCATCTGCAGTGTGGATATTTGTCTAGTGGAATACTTCCACACATCATACTTATTCTTTCTCTAAAGCTTAAATCATTGTTACTCTGCGATCACACAAAACCCCCCTTTGTTACTTGTCAGTCACACGTCTTTTGCATACAGATAACCGACTCCCTGTGGGATCGACCCTGACTTGCTTGCTATACTCTTTAGTAGGTGATTTAGGATTTCTTTGACAGGAAAACGACACCGGTTTCCGGCCTTGTCATGGACGCTTATGAAGATTTATGAAATGGTGACAAATGAGGTCGTCCCAGTGCCAGTTTTGCCGACGCGAGCTTCTCAAAATCAAGGCTATACTCCAGCTCGCAATAGTGATTCCTGGACACAACGCCAGACACCACCAAGTCCAAGCTCAAGGGGTGGATACCAGGGTCACACATTTCAAAGTGATGACTTCGGGCCACAGTTCCAGGCTTCTTCTTTCGGGACAAAATCTCAAGGAGGGGGTGTGGCTAGACCTGGCAATCGGGTCGGGCGGGTCGAGTTCGGGTTTTGGTTAACCGGATTCCGGTTAAATCGGGTTCTGGTCAATCGGGTCATTAACAATTACGGGTTGATTGGGTCGGGTCTTGTCAGGTTTAGTGTCGGTTCAGGTCGACCCAACGGGTCCAAAGTGTCAGTTTTTTAATGATTTTTTACAATAAATTTTAGAATAAAATCATAATTTTAATAATAAAATATTATTTTTACTAACAAAACAATATTTTTACTAATAAAATAATATTTTTAATAATTAAATAATGTTTTAATAATAAAAATAATAATAACATAATCAATATTATATCACTATTTAGTAAAAAGGTGTATAATATTCATCATAAATGAGGTAATACATATGATTGGGTCGGGTCGGTTAACCCAACGGGTCGGGTCATATCAAACCCAGATTTATTCGGGTCATCGGGTTCAGGTCTTTTTTGATCCATTGATTTTCGGATCGAGTCTCAACCCTTCAAATATTAGACGGGTCGGGTCGGGTTGTCGGGTCGGGTCATGTTTTGCCGGGTCTAAGTGTGGCCCATTGGCCCTTTAGCAGTTTTCAAATAACAAAACTACCCCTACTAGTTTTTATGTATTTTTCCTACCCCCTGCTAGTTTCAATCTGTTTTTTCTACCCCCAATATATAGGTTATTTTATTATTTTCTTCCTTCTCTCTTCTTTATTTTCTCTCTCTCTAAAAACACGCTCTCCTCTCCTCTCCTCTCTTCCCGATCGCCGGCGGTTTGCCTTCGTCTTCCTCTCCTTTCTTCACGCTCGTCGGCGGTTTTTCTCATCTCAGGCCTGTCTTTCCTGCTTCTCTGGTCTCTCGCTTGCTCAGTTTCTTCTCGTCTCTTCCTTTATCATTTGTTCTGGTTTTGTTTTGTTCGTTTCTGATTTTAGGGTTTTGTATCCCTGATTTTAGGGTTTTGTATCCCTGATTTTGCAGCATTTGTTCAGTTTTTATTACCAATGACACTTTTTTATGCCTCAAATGGATTTGATAATGTGTTTAATGACACTTCTTAATATAGTTTTTTATACCAATGACACTTTTACATACCTCAAATGGATTAGAAAATGTGTTTAATGACACTGTTAATACCTATAATTCTTCTAATGACACTTTTTAATACACTTTTTAATACCAATGACACTTTTTAATACCCGCAATGCTTATAATGACACTTTTTATACACTTTTTAATACCAATGACACTTTTACATACCTCAAATGGATTAGATAATGTGTTTAATGACACTTTCACTACCTGCAAATCTTCTAATGACACTTTTTAATACAGTTTTTTATACCAATGACACTTTTTAATATATGCAATGCTTATAATGACACTTTTTAATACACTTTTTAATACTAATGACACTTTTACATACCTCAAATGGATTAGATAATGTGTTTAATGACATTTTTACTACATGCAAATCTTCTAATGACACTTCTTTATACATAGTTGATATGTTTCTAATGATACTCTCTACATAAATGAAGGTTTAAATATGGATTCAATCAAGTGCAAATATTTGTGTTCTCCGGGAGATCGTTTGCTGCGATGATTAACTTTTACCATCGCACGGAGATCTTTGACGTTATAAAACCTAATCTCCCACCATCTGATTGGGAATCTCTGTGCAATGGCTGTTTTGGTCCAATAGTGAAACTTGAGAACAAATTGAAGTTGAATGCTCAGCTAATTCACTATGTCCTATTGAATGAGATCGAAACTGAGAAGAAGAAAGACATGTGGTTTTTGGTTCGTGGCTTTATCGCTCGTTTCTCATTAACAGAGTTTGCTGCTATAACTGGATTAAACTCTGATGCTTCTGATTACCCTACAACACCGACTCCTGATTTTGATATGGTGGCAGAGCTTGGTATGAAGAAGTGCACTTATGAGAAACTTCTAGTTATGTTTTTGGAAGAAAAGGATCCAGCGAGAAAGCTGAGTTTTGCTCATGTCTTGATCCTTGAAGGAGTGCTGTTTTCTAGGCAGCAAGGTCATCAAATTGACCCACAATGGTTCACTCTTTCGTTTGATATGGATGTTTTTCAGAGAAATCCATGGGGCATGGAGGCCTATGTCTTATTACTGAAGTCTCTTTGGTTTGTCAATCATGAAAACCGTGAAATAGATTCAGCAGTGAGATTTGGATATAATCTATCAGGCTATCCACTTGCTTTTCGGGTACTACTAGTAAGACTATTTCATTTATAATGACACTCTTCATGTACTACTAATGACACTTTAATTTTCTCTGTCTCTTGTTTTTTTTTTGTAATGACACTTTTTGTTGCTTCAGCTTGTTTATTCTTTCAGTTTAATGACACTTCTCTGGCATTTCTAGTAGCCATTTTTTAGTTTTAATGACACTTTATTTACATTTCAAGTAGCCAGTTATCTTTCAGTGTAATGACACTTTATTTACTTTTTCAATGACACTTTTTAAAATTGCTTATAGGTGTGGATATTGGAGACATTCCCAAAATTTATTCATGTTGCTCATGTCTCATGCAAACCTGAAAAAACTCTGTCATATTGTCTTCATTGGAGCAGTATAGCTGAAGAAAAGCTTGTTATTAATGCCGCCAACGATCCATGATTTGTATGTATCCTTTTCTGCATTTGTATATTTTAAAGAATTTCAATTCACTACTTTGATGACTAATATAGTTTATGACACTTTTTTCCTTTGTTTTGTCTTTTCAGAGTTTTGTTTATCCGTCGTCTGATGAGTTAAAACAATTCAAATCTGCTCGTTTTAAATTGGAAGTGCCTGATGACATCTTTGATGCAGTAGTTCAAAGTTGGATTTCTGATCAAGAGGGTGCTTTGAAAAAAGGTGTATTTGATCTTGATTATGAAGATACTGGAAATGATGATGATGATGATTTTGTATCACCACCACCAAAGAGGTTGTGCATAGAGTTTCCTAAAACTGATACACTAGATTCTGGAAAAGGAAAACATGTATGTGGTGGAAGACTTCAACTTCGTAGGAAGACAACAGCTAATAAAATCAAGTTCGAGGTAGAGGGCAAGAAGGAAAAGATGGAAATGAAGGAACAGAAGAAGATGAAGGAAAAGAACGAAAAGGTGTGTTGACACTTTTCTGTTAACCTACTGTATTTTTTAATGACATATTTGTTTTTTAATGACACTTTGAAAACATAAGCTATTAATATTGTAATGACATTGTTTTGATGTTCTAATGACACTTTTGTTTCCTAATGACACTTTTGTTTGCTAATGACATATTAAGCTAATGACATATTTGTTTCCTAATGAAACTTACAAAAGAGAAGATGCTATTATTTTAGTGACACTTTTATGATGTTCTAATGATACTATTTTCTAATGATAGTTTTATAATGTTGTAATGACACTTTGTTACAACAGTATCTTCTACTAAGCTTTCTGTGTTTGTGTGCATAAAGCATCACCTACTATCTGTCCAGTTAAGGTGGAATTCATACCCCCTGTTGTTAATGACACTTCTGGTGATGTTGCTGGAAGTAGTCATCCTACTCTACCAAATGAAGAGAAGAAACGCCGTGCTGATAAGAAAGAAGATGAGAATGAACATATTCCAAAATGGGGACAAGAGCTTCTTGATAGTATGAAGGTTCAGAAGAGGGCAGTGAGAGATATTCAATTTAGTGTTCATGACACCCAAGGCCATATTGAGAAGTTGCAACAGAATGTTAAAAATATTCTAACCCTGCTCTTGGGTAGAAACCAACCTTCTAGTGATGCAGATGATGATGATGATGTAGTGATGGAAGTGAATCCTACAAATGATCTAACATCTAAAGGAGACCAAGACAAAGCAAGCAACTTTGTTGATGAAAATGTTGATTCTGGAGCACTTGTGGCTGATGAAACAGTGGTTGATCATGATAACTCTGTAGCACCTGAGGCGGCTGATGAAGTAATGGTCGACATTGCACCTGAGGCGGCTGATGAAAATATGGTTGACACTGTAGATTCTGTAGTATCTGAACAAGTTCAAGAGAAAGCATCTACTTTCATTGACATTCTAGATTCTGCAGAAGCTGAAGATGTTCAAGATGAAGAATCTACTGTGATTCACTTTCTAGATTCAGCAGAACCTGAAGATGGTCAAGAGAAAGCATCTACTGTCATTGTTGAAGGCAATGACGTTCAAGAGAAAGCAACGACTTTCATTGCTGAAGGTGGTGGTGTTCAAGATGCTGTGTTGCGTTGTGTTATATAAGATATTAACGGTTCTTCCTCCACCAACGCTCAACATGATCAACTTTATAATTCCTTGTTTGGAAATGATGAGAGGGAAGAAGAGAAAAATGAGGAGTCAGTTAAGGAGACTGATCTGCATAATGAGGGTAAGGAAGAGAATGATATGAAAAATAATGTCAAAGAAGAGGAAAATGATGGGAAGCAAGAAGAGAAAAATGAGGAGCCATTGGAGGAGAGTGATCTGCCAAATTCTCCTATTGTAAGGAAGTCCACCAGAGTTGTAAAAGAAAGTCACAATGTGGTCACTCCATTTACCACTGAAAAAGAAAAAGAAGGCCAAGAAGTGCAAGTATGTACCGCTTCCAAGGAGACCGCATTACTCCTACTATGATAATACGGCTCATAAAGAACTCCATGACCGGTATAAAAATAAGTAAGTAAATTGTTCTCTACTAAATATCATTAGGATTATGACATGAAGCTGCTCATTAAAATATTTGACTAATAACTCTTTTTTTTTTATCATAGTGAGAATCCAGAAGATACCTGGTGTGGACATGATGTGGGTCATAAGGCTGATTTCTGGGAGAGGCTTGTGAAAAATGGATGGTGGATAGGGGATGAGGTACGTTTTGTTGTAGTTGTTTGTTTTCTAATGACACTTCATATTCAATGACACTTTTTCAAACTTCAGTGACACTTTAGATTCAATTATTGATGAACTTTTAATGATACTTTGTTTCAATGACACTTTGTGGCAATTGAACAAGAACACATGTTGCTGGATACTGATGAACTGTTTTAATGACACTTTGTTGCAATGACACTTTTTGGTAATGACACTTTGTTGTAATGACACTGTTTGGTATTAATACTTTTTTTTTCATTTTCTGTTTGCATTCAATGACACTTTCCTTTAATGATGTGTTTATATGATCTTTATTTTCAGCATACTAGTGAGGTTCTTTTTCTCTTCCGCAAGCATATTCATGTCAATCCTGATTTTTACAAGGAAAGTGTCATTCTGGATTGGCTTTGGTACAAGAAGTTTGCTCCCGAACAAGTAGAAAGGTACAGATCTGGTGTAGATAAGATCCCACAATCGTTCAGTTTGTATTTCGATGGTTCATTTCCCCAACATTTTGGGAAATCTTGGTACTATGGTGTGACAAAGGTATATACACCATTTAATCTGGAAGATAATCATTAGATTAGATTAGAGATCAACTTGCCTAAATCCGAAGTCAAAGTATTGGATTGTGCTCCTTATTTGTACAAAGACAAAGAACTTGAAGCTTTTCTTCAACCTCTTCTGGATTTCCTTCCTCATTTGCTGCGTTCTTCTGGGCGATTCACTCACCTTGGAACATTTGAACAATCTTTTAACTGGTACAGAGATCTATCTCTCCCGGTAGACAGAGCAAGGTAAATCACTTCCCCACCCCACTGTAGTTAATGATCGATTATTAGATTACAATTTATAACACTCATTTTCCTATTTGTTTTTATCTTACAGTGGCAATTGTGGAATTTATACTATCAAGTATATTGAAGCATTGGTTTTCGGATCAAGTTTGGATGATTTAGATGACGAACATATGAGAGCACATCGGGAGAAGATGGTGATTGACTTGTTCAAGCATACTTGGACATAGGAAGCTTTACCAGAAAAAACAGTGATGACGTTTTAGAATTAGGATGATAGTTTGACTTGTAATTTTAGATGACTTTTTAGTTTGTAATGGTATTAAGACAAGAATTACAGTGTAATGACATTTTACAAGTATTAAGACAAGAATTACATTGTAATGACATTTCAGAGTGTTTTAACGACACTTTTTTGTCTCTGGTAATTTTAATGACACTCTCACATACTAATGACACTTCGTATCAGTGACACTTTTTAGTGACTTTTTAGAAGTATTAAGACAAGAATTACAGTGTAATGACATTTCAAAGTGTTTTAATGACACTTTTTTGTCTCTGGTAATTTTAATGACACTCTCACATTTTAATGACACTTTAAATTTCATGACACTTTTTTGCCCCTGGTAATTTAAATAACACTTTCACTTGCTAATGACACTTCATATCAGTGACACTTTAATGACACTTTGTATTAATGACACTTTGTATTAATGAAACTTTTAATGACACTATTTTGTGCATTGCCAGACTGATTCTAGTGACACTTTCCCAGAAATACATAAATCTTTCATTATCAAGAGAAATCCTTAAAACTGTTTTAATGGCACTTTTCTATATTAATGTAACTTTTTTATAATGATTAAATAAAACGACTATTTTCCTTAATCCATTTGCATAAAACTTCCGTTGTTGCTTGATGCTGCTCCATTGTTGCTTGATGCTCTGTTCATGCATGTCTTCTTATGTCCAGCTATCCCACATAATCCACACTTGACCGTCTTCTTTCTTGATTTCTTGATGATTGTTTTCCTAAATTCTCCTTCCGAGGGCAGCCTTCGCTTTCTTCGCCTTCCAACCTTCTTTGTATAATCTGGTGGGAGAATTACTATGTTGCTAATACACTCAGGAACAGTCCATTGAGATTTCATAGGCACCGGATATACAGTTTCCTTGTACGTCATCTGCCAACTCTCAAACTGATAGTAGGGACTTATAAATTCAGTAATCCTACCATTAATCTTTTGAATGGAAGTCATGGCATGTGAACATGGTATTTTATCCAAGTAAAAAACCCTACAGTTGCACGTTCTTCTAGACAGATCAACAACTCCAGTGAAGCTCCCACCAGATACCTCAAACTGAACTCTATTTAGTTGCTTTGCTTCATATCTTTTAGACTCTTTATATCTTGCCTCTACAACTTCCTTCACATGTGGTGGTAATTCTTTATTGTGGCATATTGTAAGTTCCCGACGCTTGTTAAACCAACTTGAAAGCAAAGCTCTAATGTAATCCAGTAGAGCAACTATTTGGTATGATCTAGCGTCCCTCAACACTGTAAACACAACATCCAGAAAAAGTGTCATTAGAAATTTAGAAACTCAGAAAATTCTAATGACATTCTTGTTTTCTCACATTTTAAATCCCTTATTTCATATTCAAATTTGTTAATCAATGACACTATTTCTGGATTATGCACATAATCAATCTAATGACACTTTTTCAACACTGTAAATACAACCAGAAAAAGTGTCATTCCAAATCTAGAAAGACAGAAATTCTAATGACATTCTTGTTTTCTCACTTTTTTCATCCCTTATTTCATATTCAAATCTGTTAAACAATGACACTATTTCTTGATAATTTACATAATCATTCTAATGACACTTTTTCAACACTTTAAATACATCCAGAAAAAGTGTCATTAAAATGCTAGAAACTCAGAAAATTCTAGAAGTATTCCAATATATACCTGAGTTTATGCTTTCTGAGTTGTTTGTTGTCATTATATTGTATCTGTCACCTCGACAGTGAGCTCGAGCCCACTTCTAGAAATTTGCAATATTGAGGTACTCCCTAATTTCTGGGTTGATTGCACATATTTGCTTAAACCATTGCTCAAACTCAGTGATTGTATAGGCATTAGCTGCATTCGAGAACAATCCAAGCACACCTTTTTCCTTGAACCTTGTTTTCAGATTCGATTTTAGGTGTTGCATGCAAACCACATGCTTTGCTGAACTGTACACTGTCTCTACAGCTTTTGCAATGCTAAAATGTCGATCAGAGATAATCACTAAATCAGCTGACGATGGGATGACAGTATGAAGTTGTTGGAAAAACCAAGTCCATGATTTGTCGTTTTCTGAGTCAACTACGGCATATCCAAGAGGATAGATCTGGTTGTTTGCATCCTGTGATGTTGCTATCATTAGATTACCCTCAAACTTCCCATGAAGAAATGTACCATCCACCATGATCACCTACCAAAAAAAAATTCAGAACAGAAACACTAATGACAATTTAAGAGACAAACATCAATGACACTTTGACTTTGGATAATGACACTTATTTTCAATGCAGAAGAGAAACATTAATGACACTTTTAGACATCAATGATGAACTGTTTAAGATGCTAATGACACTATCATTTGAGCATACTTGAAATAATGACACTTCTAGAATATTCACATTTCTTACATGCTAATGACACTTTTTGCAGTGTTTTAATGACACTATTTGCTAATGACAATAAACGTTAGAAGTGTACCTTTCTCATTGCAGTAAAACCTCTGATTGATGCTCCGATCGAAATGAATACGTATTTGAACTGGTTTTCGTCATCAGTCTCAAAGCACGTATATGTGCCAGGGTTGACACTCTTCAACATATAGCAATATGAAGGTATCATTGCATAGTTTGCTTCCGGTGTACCTCTTATCAAGTTTTGTGTCCATTCCTGCGCTTTCCAAGCTTTCCAGTAGCTGACATCCTGATACCACTCCTCCCTCATATCATTCTGAATCATGCCAGCATTTGGTCCTTTCTTAACACCTATGAACCTATATTTTACAAGAACAAACACGTTAATTTCTTATGGAATCTAAAGCAATAACATATTCAATTATATACTGTCATTACAAGATATCTTACCTTGTCTTTATCTGCTGAGAAACAGTTTTATATGTAGGTTTAGAGTGTTGTGCACATCTTGAATCAAACGAGCAAGAATGTTCATCACTGAGTTTCCTTATCTCAAAGTATTCAGAACCCTTCAATTTTGCAGCTCGCATTCTCCATTTACAGTCGGCATCCACACATAACACCTTATATAGTTCTGCACTTGACTTATAAACTTTGTATCCAAAGTTCTCACACATCGCCATTTTTTATGGCAGTTTTCAAATCTTCTTTTGTCTTAAACATCTGCCCTACATGCAGAAAATCATTTCCTGTTGGCATAGCATGATCATTTACCTTGGAAGATTGCCCTATCTCCAATGACACTTTGTTGTCACAATGAACATTAAAATCCAAAGGCAAATCCTCTTGAGCATCCACCATCTGCATGTTGTTCTTTTCAACAAGCGCCACCTTGTTTGTAGGTTTAATTGCCACCATGCTATTCTTTTCAACAAGTGCCACCATGTTTGGGGATTTAACCATCACCATGCTATTATTTTCAACTGTCAACGTGTTTGGATGTGTAACTGTCAACGTGTTTTGGATTTCACCGCTTGGCAACAAATTAGTAGATGAACCAGTAGACGACCCAGTTGACGACACATACAATGGCATCGTCCATGATACTTGTGGGCACTCATTAATACTAAAAAATAAACTATAATCCTCATCTGTATCAACTACATATGGACTTGTTAGCTGTTGGAAAGGATGCAAATGACCTAAGACAAGGTCAGATGATGTTGATTTTATCTTGAACCTGTCTATAATCATTTTTTTAAGATCTTCAAACTGTCATTAACCATAAAAGCTTTGGATATGGCATCTCTAATATAAGCACAACATCCCTCTTCTACTTTCCATTCCCCTCCAAAGAACACTGTTAGAATTCTCATATGCATCTGTATAATATCAAATCCACAAAACTGTCTTAATGACACTTTTATTAATTCAAACACAACCGCTTTAATGACAGTCTTTTCACTATCCTAAAAACTCTTATTATAAATCTTATTGTACTATGCCAATTTGATTTCCAATGAAACTATTTCAATTATGCACAGAATGATTCTAATGACACTTTTTTACATGTGATTTTAAAAGTGTCACTACAAATCCATAAATGCGGATAATTGTAATGACACTTTTGTAAATTATAGAATTTTAAAGTGTCACTACAATTCCAGATATGCAGATAAGATTAATGAATCCAATGATACTATTTCAACACTGTCAACACCACATCCTGAAAAAGTGTCATTGCAAATCCAGAAACACAGACAATTCTAATGACATTCTTCTTTTCTCACTTTTTTCATCCCTTATTTCATATTCAATTTTTTTAATCAATGACAGTATTTATGGATTATGCACATAATCAATTCAATGACACTTTTTCAACACCGTAAACACAACATCCAAAAAAGTGTCATTAGAAATTCAACCCTCAAGAAAATTCCAATGGCATTCTTGTTTTCTCACTTGTTTCATCCCTTATTTCATATTCAAATTTGTTAAACAAAGAAATTGTTTCTAGATTGTGCATATAATCAATCTAATGACATTTTTTGAACACTATAAACACAACAACAAAAAAAGTGTCATTCAAAATCAGTGACACTCAGAAAAATCTAATGACATTCCATATTTCATATTCAGATTTGTTAATCAATGACCCTATTTCTCGATTATGCTCAAAATCGTTCTAATGACACTTATTGGAAAATACTAATGACACTATTTCAATAATAAAATCACAGCTGCAATAAGGGGTTTGTTAGAAAATTACTTGTTCGAGTAATGACACTATTACCGGTGAGAGCTTTTCAGTAGATTTCCCGGCGAGTAGAATAAGATTTCAGATGACACTTTCGTCTCAAACTCATCCACGGATTTCATTCAATTTCCTGGCGAAAAAGAAAAACCAGCCCACCTGTAGTCGCTGGCGTGCGGTGGCGAGCGTCGATCGGCGATAACCTCCTGGCCCTGGCGTGCGGTGCCGTGGAGAAGAAGAAGTCGCACATAGGATTATTTTAATATTATAATAATATAAAAACTTGGGGGAGGGGGTTAGTTTCCTAGGGGGATAGTTTCTTAATAAAAATGTCGCACATAGGTCGTTTACCCAACTCGTCCAACCCCCCATATTCAGGTCAGGATCCCAAGCTCCAGGCTATGAGACATTTAATCAAGACCGCATGGGGGCTTTTACAACATTACTTGGATCATCATCATATTCACAAGGCTACCATTTTTCGTATAGGGAATGGTTCAGAGAAGGGCACGAGCAAGGGTAGGGAGGAAGTTATAACCAAGACAATTAAATATGTTTATGTTAAGTCTCTTATGAGGAAGTTATTTATGTTAATTTAAGTCTTTTCGGTGAAGGACAAGAGGAAGTTGTTTATGCTGAATAATAATGATTTCAATTTTACTTTTAAATTCTTGCAAGTTACATATTTTCAATATAACTTTAACAAATATTCAATTTTAAGTTTCATTATTTTTTAAATATCGAAGAAGAACCCGACTCGACCTAAACCCGACCCGATCGCGTTATTTCATATATGATCTCATTTATATTATATATTTTATATATTTTAGTAAAGAATAATATAATATTAATAGTGTCATGTGAGAATACATAATAGGGTGAGAAATGAGAATAGATCTTAGTCTTTGGATGACAAATAAACCAAAGGCTAGGATTAAACTTTCATTAGCACATGACCTGATTTTTTAGAGTTTGACCGGTCAAACCAGTCACCAACGGTCAACGCCGAAGCTTCGGCGTTGACCGCCGGTATTGACCGGTCAATTTTTTTTTTCAGGCATAATTTTTTACTTGCGACCGCATGTGCATTGATTTTTGCTTGTATGTACATTGATATGGCATAAAATCTGTATAGGATTTTTTACTATATGTGTGACTTTGTGTATGTGAAAACTCATGCATTTCTCAGCATGTACATATATTTTAGCTTGTGTGTGCATAGATTTTGACATATATTTGCATCTAAATTCTACTTGTGTGTATTATTTTCTTGGGTTGAAATGTGTATGAGTTTTGGCTTGTATGTGCATACCTTTTGAAGTGCATGTCTTTTTTTGTTGTATGTGCATCTAAATTCCATAAATTCTGCATAGGGTTTTGACTATATGTGCAGAATGTCCATATGTTTTGGCATGTGTGTGCATCTGAATTCTACTTGTGTGCGTTGTTTTCTTGGGTTGAAATGTGCATGAGTTTTGGCTTGTATGTGCATACCCTTTGAAGTGCATTCCTTTTTGCTTGCATGTGCTTGTAAATTGAACTAGGCGTGCATAGGGTTTGACTATATGTATGACTTTTTGTAAATGGAAACTTATGCACACACATGTAAAATATTATACACTTTACATAATGTGTATAGGTTTTGTCTTGTAAGTGCATGAATTTTGAATTGTCATTGTATGCATCATTTTTTTGGCTTGATATATGCACGAGTTTTGGCTTGTATGTGCATACCATTTGAAACACATGTCATTTTGCTTGAATGTGCACATGTCAAAACTTATGCACATACAGTGTACAACTCATGCACATTTTTTTTAGAAAACAATGCATATTTTTTACAATCTTTAGATGCACATACATGTCAATATTGATGCATATACAAGCCAAAATATATGCATATGCCATCTTAAGCAAAAAAATAGTTTTGGAAAAAAGTTGGGCTATGAAAAATTGAATGGAATAAAATGGTCGGACAACACCTTATAAAATTTTAATACACATACAAGTCAATATTGATGCACACACAAGTAAAAAATGATGCACATGCCAGCGCAAGTAAAAAGTAGACCCGGGAAAAAAATGGGTCGGGAAAAAAAAAACATAGGCCGGACAATGCCTTATAAAATTTTGATGCACATATAGGATAATATAGATGCACACACAAGCCAAAATATATGCACATGCCATCTTAAGTAAAAAAGTGGCCCGAAAAAAAAATGGTCCGAAAAAAAAAACTTTGACCGGTTAATTATCCACTTAAGTGGTCATGTGCCATGTGATAGTCTAATCCTAGCCTTTGGATTTAAAAAATCCAAAAGGCTAGGAGGTATTCTCAATTCTCACCCTAATGTTCATTCTCACCGGATCCACACTCATTAAATATTTTCTAATATTATTTTTTTATAAAATAATCATAAAAACATACACTTTCGAATCCGAGCCAACAATACGACCCCACCCGGTTCAACCAGAAAATTTGTACGACTCGGTCGATCCAAACCCGACCCGCCCGACCCAGTTTACAGGTACATGTATCAATTTACTCGTATAATTTTTAAACGATTATGTCGGGTATAATTTATGTATAATAATTTACATGTCTGTCCTATGTTGATTGCCAGTGCCTGTGCGGCTGCCACTGCCGCGCAGATGCCAGTGTTGCCCGGATTCCAGTGCCGCGCGGCCTGTAGGGTGCAAAAATCACTCTGCAGCGGTGAAAAAAAAAAGACCGAATTTTGCTATGAGGAGATGCTTGAAACTTCTATCCCTTCTAATTGTGCAAGATTACATAGAGGATTAAGAGTGGACCTATGCTAAGGTATAATTTTTATCCTTTGAATGCTTTATCATATGAATTCAAATCAGTTGTTTGTAAGATTGTATTATGTCAGATTGCAAAACAATATAAAATTTATGAGCCCTATGAAATACAAGTGATAAAATAAACTATTCAGAACAATTCAATGATTCACTAATGGAAACTAACATTATGATCAACAAAACAAGCTTTAGGCCATTGATCACGAGTTGCAAAGAGGAGGGGCTATTTGCGCATGTTGATAAGTGCTATTTTGTAGCACATATCTAAGGGTTATTACCAGGTTTGAGGCACCATTTGGTTGGATTTAGAGCACAATTGGAGATTATGGAGTTGGAGCAGAGAAGTGTGGTTTTGGTGGTCTGAAGGAGCTAATTGGAGACATCCAGAAGAAGAGGAGTTGACCACCTGAGGAGACGACGAAAATCTATAAAGGAACCATATTGGGGAAGTCACCGCCCCGTGCCAGAGCCACCGCGACCCGGCGGTGGGTCTCAGAGAAGTTGGCGCCCCGCGGCCATCACGCGAGGCAAACCAAGCTTAAATTAATACAAGCCCGCGTGGTGATTGCTGGAATTGGAAGGGAGCTCGGCCCAATTGAAGAAGAAAGGCCCACGAAGTTCGGCCCATGAAGATGCCGCGTGAGTTGATTCGGGAAGCAGCGGAAGCGGAGTGAATTGGTGATGACGTCAGCGCTGATGCAGGCGAGAGGATGAGCTGCTTGTTGGAGAGTTGGGCCGAGTACTGTTGTGGGCCGAGGGCATGTGGAAGCCGAGCGAGAACGTCAAATTAGATGTTGATGTTCGTTTGTTTATTTTTGGCTATTAGTTTTATTATTATTTCCTTTTATTATTTTTATCACTTTTAGAATTAGGTTAAAACCTTTAGTTAACCTAGTTGCCACAATTCACATGGAGAGACTAGTTTTCATTCTGCCTCTAGGGTTCCAACCCATGGAGAGCTAAACACCTTTGTTCTACTAGACGTTTGAAGCAATACAGTTGATTCGGTTGTGAGATTTCTATTCCTTGTTCTTATTCTTATGTGTGTTGGTTTGATTCTCTTGGTTATATTGATTATTGATTTATCATTGTTCTTCATAGTCTGGCCAACTAGGTTGAGTAATATTTATCAATTGCTAGGATTACATATAGGGGTTTCTAGTGCATATCTAGTGGCATACACGATTGTGCGTATAGGGGTTCCGAGCGTACAATCGTGAGTGAGAATCAGTTGCATGTTAAGTAGTAAGGTGTCTTTATATTTGCATGTATCCTATATCCTTGTGTGTATTGCTATTGCTTTGTTGGTGGTAAAGTATACCGACAACTGTGAGAATCGGTGGTGCTTTATCATTGGCATAGTAATAAGTCTATCGACAACTGTGAGAATCGATAGTGCTTAAGATCAGGATGGGAACAACTATAAGAATAGTTAAAGAACTTGGATTGAATAGATTTCAGTGATCAACTTATATCTTTGTATTGTGAATCTCGTTCTAGTGGAACTACTTTCCCCATTCATATTCTCAAGTCAACTAAACATGTTTACTTTGCTCTGTTTGATACTCAAAACCCACCTTGTTACCTTGCATGCTTATAAACACATAGATTGATTACTTCCTCCCTGTGGGATCGACCCTTGCTTGCCTCTACTACTTGTTTAGGTTTGTTAGGATTATTTTGTTTAGGTGTCACGACAACGCCTTATCACATGTCGATTGAAATCGACTCGTTCAAGCTTGTTCCCTGTTGAATGACTTCTCCATCCAGACTCACCAATATTTTGATGGTTGTATAAGATTGATACAAGATGCTTCATGGGAGGTGCAAGTCACACATATCCGTCGTGCTTTCAATAAAGTAGTTGATGCTTTGGCCATTTGGGCCTTAACTAGTTCTGCTCCCTTTACTTGTAAGAGTTAAATTCCTACATACTGTAATGTTCTGAATATTGGTGATGAAAGAGACTTGGCTGCTAAAAAAAGCAAAATTTTATTAACTTCATTAGAACACAACAAAGTATAGAATAAATGAAGATCAACCACCAGTCTTACTTGAAAGGGAAACAAATAAGAGGTTAAAAAATTAGGTTTCCACATTATTGCCAAAAGCTAATCATAAACTCACCCATTTCCAATTTCCCATCATTAAGCCTTAGCCATTATAATAAGGAAAAGGCGATACCAAAGTGGTAGACATCAGAAATCGTTTACAAGTCTAAAAATTACCCATTTCCATTTGCAAAGAAAAGGTGATACCAAACTCACCCATTTCCATCTCCAATAAATCTTCATGTAAGGGATTCAAGTCTAAAATTTTCAAAACTAAATACAAAATTACAAATACCCAATTATACCAAGCCGTATATACCACTATTGATTGAAGCAAACTACTTTGAAGAACATTTTAGCTTCCATGAACATCCAACAAAAGACTAAGAGCTGCTAAAAATAAAAAAAGACTAAGAGAGTAACACGATACGCACAATCAAGAAAGAAGAAGAAATGGAGGTAAATGGAGTAGCGGCCGGCGGGAGACGCGGAGTGACAGCCGGCAAGACTGGAGCTAAACGCGGGCGAATGGGTGGAGGCAGGCCGCGTCGCGACTAGGGTTTCAAGGTGGAGATGGTAAAGGTAAGAGTCAGGTTTGTTTCTCTATAGCTTGTGCGAGTGTCGGTGCAACAGTATGTTGCCAAACAAGGAAGAAAGAAGATAGGTCCATAGCCCATTAGCTAGTATACACGACCCAATTTCACGGCCAAGCCCAATGACCAAGAATTATTTTATATTAAATTTGGTTAAATCCAACCGAAGTTTAAAAATTCCTAAACCGAACCGAGCGATATCGGTTTTGTCGATTCGGTTGGTTAAACTGAACCGTGCTCAACCCTAGATTGGACTGTAGCTGGAATAATATGAAACTTGTAGGATATTTTATATTTTGTTTCCAAATTCAAATAGATAATATTTTTTTAAAGTTTTTAATTTTATAACAAAATAATAATTGTCCTACATAAAGTATATAATACATAGCATACATAGTATAGAAAATGCTCATAAAAGTTAAAACTAGCATTATAAAAATATACTAATTCAAAAACACATAAATATTCTATTCAATATTTTACAGATTATAAATTTACATAACCAATTACAAATATTTACACAAATTAGTCTATAACAGGTAAAAAATTTAATAGAAGAGAGCTAAACCTTTACACAAAATACATATAATGTCACGTACGAAGACATTGACACTGGTTCCAAAGATTGTGCACATAGAGCAAATAAGCACGTAAGGTTAAGGCTTAAAGGAAAACAAAAGGCTAAAAATAGGGCTGTCATTTCCTGGTTTAAACACCTTTGTGTTACCGAGATCACTTAGTGTTTGGTATTCCCACTCTTTTGTTTAGGGGATTTTGACTATGCAAATTGAACTGCTTAAATGTAACCACTCATAAGCTTTCTTTGGACTTTTGTAAAGCTTTCGTAAAGCGTCTTGGACATACACTAACCATTTCCAAAAATATAATGAAGCTATCATTCAATATTTCAGAATATAAGAGTACGCATGACTAATTTACCCCCACCGTAATTTGAAGAGTCAGAAACGACATCATACCTTGGTTGTTATCTATTTTTTTGTAATGAACTTCCTTTGTTTCTATTTTTATAAATTTCACTAAACATATTGTAACACCCCCGACTTATGTCGGTAGTGTCACACACTAGTGACCTCAGACGTTAATGTCCAAAGTCACCCTAGGCTTTAATCGGAACAATTAAGCTTAAATAAATAAATAAATGTTAAATAATGACAGAGTAAATATCAGAAGACTTTTAAATGAAACTCAATCTTTTATTAAATCTCTCTCGTAAAATGAGAAGGACGGTAATACAACATAGTGAAATTACAGCATAAGACTTTTTAATTTACAACGGAAGACTTTTTAAAGAAACCCTATTTACAGGACTAATTTATATAAGCATTACATTTATTTCGAAACACACACACCTTTAAAATATTACTACTTAAGACACAACCTTCAACTGCAAGCCTTCGTCTTCAACCAGTTATTTCAAATAGTCAGGGGACCAACCTCTGATGTGCCGTATAGAACGGATGACATCGGCCAACCATGCAAGAAATAGAAACAGTTGGTTAGTTTAGGGTGAAAACAAATTGGTTCTTGTAGTCGTAAATAATAACTACCCTTGTTTTCCGAATAAAACTCGGTAAACGGTATATTACTATGGACTTCTACTGAAAAGAATGAATATGTATGCTTATAGAGAAGACTCCAATGAATTGAGTCTTATGGGAAATTAAATGATTTTTTTTAGGAACATTATATTATCACACAAAGTTTTTAAAACATCCTGTTGAATATTTGGGTCCTCGACCAACCTTACCGCATAATGCGAATCTAGATTGAAAAGGGGACTTACTTTAGACAGAGACCGGGAGGGTTCCACGTTGTACTTCTCGCCCGAGGATATATTAATTATGTGTCACGCGACACTTATCTTATTTAATTCCAAAACGTGTATTAACGTTAAGACTTTTATTATTATCCACAACCGATCTCACAATGAGATTTAGAATGGGAATGAATCCCGAGTTTTGGCACTAGCTAAGTGCACCACCACTTATATTACATAAGGGTAGGTCATGACCAAAAGTATTAGGACAATTATCCTCTTAATACCAAGTTATAAAGAAACAGCTAAACCTCGCAAGGTAAATAACATTCCTACGAATACTCGTGCTAACTAAGCATTGTTATCCACACCATGCACAACAATCCACACTAATTATTATCTAGCACCCTATCATAATATATATATATAAGGGTTATAGCTAGCATATATACAACCTAATAAAAATGTTCATTTTACACAATATCTTAACACACAAGTTCCCAAACGACAATTAAGAAGATTATTATCCCAACTTAATTAAGACAATAGATTAGTTGTCAATTAAGAAAAATATGGAATAACATAGAAAGAGCGAACCGCCACTTGCCTTGAATCATAGAGAAGATGAACGGCGTATCGGAGATGGTTGATTTCGAAAAGCAAATCGGCTCCCTGCTTTATTCCGTTCCAAACGTAATTCTGATACGGACCCATGTCATACACAAAGAATAAATTAAATTAGATAATTTATCCAATATAACAATTTGAAGTATATCATGTCTCGGTTTTCAATTGAATTTATTTACTCATAAAAAATCAATTTCAAGGATTTTTTTATTAACCGATTATTTATACGATTAAAAATTAATTAGTCGTATATTCTAAATAATCATAACATAAATAAATTAATAAAATAATTTATTTATAATCCTAAAATTTTCTAAGTCAAAATATTATTTAAATGAATAGTTATAATTTACCCATTCATAATATAAGATATTATTATAAAAATTATAATTAATTCAATTTTAATTTTCATAAAATCAAATTAATCTTAAAATATTTTTCACTAATCTAGATTAATTTATTAACCAAGATTAAGCCAAAAACAAATTAAAAATACCCCAAATCACGAATTTGGGATAAACCCGAACTCTTCCCGGCAACACGTTGGACAATCGTCGGAAATGGCCCAAATTGGGCGGCGGAGGTGGTTCTCCGGCGTCGGAATGTTAGGGCTTTTGTAGAGGACGCGAAGAAGAAGCTAGGGGTACTACTAATTGCTAAAACAAGCTCAAACGAGTTCTAATTTTACTCAAGAACAATCGGTATCATTTTTTTAGGGTTCTTGGGATTGGATGGCGAAATTGGATGAATTGGGGCAATGTTTGAAGGGGATTTTATAGGCATTCTGAATCGAGTCGATTTTGGATTTGTTCAAATCGGACCCTTGGATGACACAGTTGGATTAAATGCAAAATTCCGCAAATCTTTTGGCTTTTTATCCCAATTGATTGTCGAATCCGATGCTTATAAACATGATGAGCTTAAAAAGCTAAGTGAAAATGGTTGTTTTTTTAGGTGAGGAAGAAGACACATTTTTTGTTTATTGGACATGGCTCCCTGTATTTTGGCTTAATTGCATAATTGGCCCAACTTTCTTAAGTAGTGGCAAACATTCCCTTATTTTAACCTTTAAAATTTACAAAAATTACCCAAACTTATTTATTTTAATATCCTAAGTTATAATATTACTTTAACCCAAAATTAAGGTATATAAAAATTTAACTTAGGTTAAAACAAGCTTAAGTTATTATTCTTATGAATTTGACCATACTTCAAATTTTCAACAAAATTTGTTAAACTTGATTTAAATAATTTAAGTCAAAATTAATAAGTTTTATCTAAATTATAATTAACATAAGATTAATCATACTTTAGACCATTCTTAGCTTAAAGAAATAACATACTTAAGGTATTTATTATTTTATCCCTTTATGGATATCATAGTAATTCTTATGACCTTTATTATTATTAAAAATTCTAAAATTTACACTCATTGTTATACTTATTTATTTATTTCAACACCATACTAATATAATCCATTTGATAATTTGTACGAAATTATCTTGACCCAACCTTTGAAACTAAGTTCTTGAAAATTTAAATTATTCTTTTAAAATAAATTTCATAACTTTTATTTTTATCACATAAAAATTACTATTTACCCTTCTACTTTAAGTGGGATATTACATATATTTAATTTTCTTTAAGTCTGCTAAATCTGTTTATGTTTTTATTGTGGGAGGATTTTATTCAAATCAAACAATTCTAAACAAAAATAATGTGTGATCTTAATATAAAAAAACATAATTGTGTTACCACTTCATACGTACAATCATACCTTAACATAGCTAAAACACTGCCATATTTTATTTATTTACATATCAAGCAAACCTTGATAACATTTGTACCGACCCGTGCAAAGCGCATGATTCGTCTTCTATAAAAAGTTGTTATTTACTGTTTGTTATAAGATTCTACCGAACTAATGAAATGTTACGCATTATATAAATACAAAATAATAACATTTTCAGCCTGTTCGATCACGTATAGAACTATATAGCTTTCATATGAATTAAACTAAAATATTTTACAACAAAAAATGGTCATAAATACACCGATATTTCCTTAATAAAAAATACATTATGGATCGACAAAACCTAAATTCTACGCAATCATATAAACTCAATATTAATATATTATGATATAAAATTGTGGTACTTACTCTATATTGAGTATTGCCTACATAATAAAATGAATTATTCGATTTATTTACTATTCATGAAAAAAGAATCAATCACCTTTGAAATTTGTATAAATTAATAAGACCTAGTCTACACTAACATAAAAAGTTGACATATAGTTACAATAAATGTCTTTATGTTTTAATCTTAATAAATAAATTCATCAAGAAAAATAAGAGCCAAATGGCCTTTTCACATCCCATCCACATACCCCTCATTAGTGAATAGTGAGTCATCTACCATTAATTATATTTTATATATACTGTAATGTTCTTTATATAAGTTACTAATTATACATGAAACCAAATCAAACATATATTTCAGCTATTTAATCTATCTATTAATGTTTTTTTTGAAAGGTAATCTATCTTTTAATTCAATGGGATGTTCAAACATATATTTTGAATATTTACATCAACCAATATTTACATATTATATATATATAATATGTAATATGTAATCTCTTCTGGATGCAATCTCTTCTACTTCCCACTAAAGTTATAACTCAGATTGAAGGCATCTGTAGAGCTTTTCTCTGGTCTGGTCAGACTAGTGGTAACAAGAACCTTGTGGCATGGAGAAATGTGTGTTGTAGTTTTGACAAAGGTGGTCTTAACTTCAAAGAACTGCTGTCTTGGAACAAAACATTACTCAGCAAACTCCTTTTTGATATCACTCTTGATAAGACTAACATTTGGACTATATGGGCCAAGAAGTATGTGTTGAAGGGCAGAACTGTGTGGGACATCCCACCTAAGCCTTCAGATTCCTGGCTTTGGAAGACCTTGCTTCATCTCAAAGACCAGCTTCTGCCTTTAACTCAGAACTCTGACCCAATGCACTTCATTAAACCTTGTGGTACCTTGGACTATCCAAAACTCTATGAATGCCTGAAACTGCCAAGCCTGTTGTTCCCTGGAGTGGCTTGCTTTGGGAAGGTGTCCACTCAAAATCATGGTCTTTTACCTGCTGGCTTGCAACTTTGAAGAGACTCCCTACTGCTAATAAGTTGTGCCGATGGGGTATCATCAATGACAACAAGTGTGTGCTTTGTGGTGTAGCTGAGGAAACTGAAGATCACCTATGGTTTGAATGCAGTACATCTCTACAAATCCTAAGCAGGGTTCTTCGATGGCAGGGTATAGGTACTACTAAGCAGTGTCTAATGAGCTGGTGGAACTGGTTTCTTGCTTGTAATAACAGGAATAACAACATCTTCAAATGCAAATTGATGGCTATTACTTGTACTGTCTATTACATTTGGAGGCTGAGGAACAAAGTTATCTTCCAGGAGAGTGGTGTTGACGTTGAAGAGTGTGCCTTGGACATCATTAGAGCTTGCAAACTCAGGATCCTGCACAAGATCAAGCTGAGTGGGAGACGAGGTGCAGCCATGAGAAGAAGACTGCTTGTATGAGTTTAGTGTTTCCTCTCTTCTCTGTACTGATGTTGTTCTATTTCTTGTTTTTTGTTGTCTTGCCTTTTGACTAGTTTCTACATTGGTGTCTGTTTCTCTTGCATTTGCTATTTGTTGTTTAGGTTTGTTTGGTTGTTTTTCTACTTGCTTAGTAAGCAAGCGTGTATAAAGGACGTTAGGCATTTTTCCTAACTCAATCAATAAAATTTACCCGTTGCTAAAAAAAATATTTACATATTATAAGCTTAAATCCTATACAAACATATAATTTTTCCGTTTCACAAAATTTATGTTTTTCCTCATTTCACACTTTTCAAGACAAGTTAGAAATATAATGAATTTTTTTTTTCAATGAGTAATTACTAAAAAATGTGAATAGTTGGAGTTACAGAATAAGTGTTTTGAAACTAGATCTAAGTATGTTTAGAAAATTTAAGTATCAATTACATATAAAAAACCATATAATATAAATCAAGAATCATAGCTAAAAAGACTGAATATTGTGAAACAGATGCAATATTTTGAATCTTCCTAACATCATTATCTATATCAATAATAATAATACATAAAAAGTTAGTCTTTTGTATGTAATACATGTATTCATTTAATATCAAGAAAATTTTATTTTTCAATATCAAGTATCACTTTGGAAGAAATACATATTTAAAAGATGAAGAGATTAAACAAATCCAATTTCAATAAATTGTAATTTTATATTCAAATATAATATTTTTATAGAATTAAATAATATAACGATAAATAAATGAAAAAGTTAAAATTATTTAAATTCTAGAATTTTTTTCATAATTTAATTTTTTAGGATGTTGAATGCTAATGTAAAGTTAGTCTTTTTAAATAACTAATCAAAATTAAAATTGAATTCATGAATAAGAATATAAAAATATAAACATAAATAAAGAAGCAATTTTCACTTGTAATTGGGTGTTTTAATCTTATTGTATGTATACATTAATCTATTTTTTGTCATGTGAGATGTCATAATGCACACATATTTGTTCTTTGTTGACAATATATCAAAAAATATTAACAACTCTTTCATAATCAACTGTTTTGCAAACTTTTGAGTATATATTACATACATGTCAACTAAGAATGTATATAGATAAATCCTTACAACATAATAAAAGTACATGTATTGATTCTTTAAAACAAGTCTTAAATAATATTTGAAATAACACCACAATATAGAATTTTTACTACGTTATAGACAACAAGTTATTGAATATGAGATGAAATATACAATTTTTGTGATATGATAATATATATTTATGAAATTACACTAATATATCAAAAAGATCAACCAATCTAATCATAAAAAAGTAAGAATTTTAATTTAATAATACATCCTAAAAGCATGGTAAAAAGTACACTGATTTTTTATTTATGAAAGCAACTCCATAAATAATATATGAAATAACACCTAAATAGTGAATATTTAAGCTATTTTTATATAATAATTTGATGTGAGATAGAATTATACAATTGTTGTCATAAAGTTGACGAAGTGATTTTATTTCATCTCATTTCACATTAATAACATAATAATTGGATGTGAGATAGAATTATACAATTCTAGGTCATTGAATGCTAACTTTTAAAGATGAATTAGTTTTTTTTTTTCATTTCATGCCTTATTTATTTAGCACAAAATTTAAACAATTTCTCAAATCCAAAAAGTACTAAAGTGACAATTTTATATATTAAAAATTATATTAATAATCTATAATTGTCTATATAATATACAAAGTTTTTGATTCACAATTATATACAATTACTACATATTAATCAATTAAAAAGTCTTCATTTTCATATCGTTGTATAATTCTTATATCTTCACGTTCAATTTTCAACATAGTTCAATTTATATTTCTATTAAGCATGAAAAATAACCATCTATATCTATATATATTTAAAAATTAGCATTCTAGGTCATTGAATGCTAACTTTTAAAGACAAAATCAAAGGCTTAAATAGGCCTAAAGTTATAGTTTGCATGTAGGATTAGTTTATCACCCTTAGTATATAATATGTGTTGGAACCATGACGTTTCTATGGTTTTGATGATGATAAACACCATTGAGTTTTATGGTTTAGATTGTTTCTATGAGTTTCAAGGCTTATGAACGATTTAGGGAACAATGGAAAGCATGTGAAAGAAGAGAAAGCAGAGGATGCTAAGGAACGTGGTGAAAACATGGAACAGTTACGCGGAAGCAAGATTGAAGAATGCAACGCGCGTATTGTTCATACAAGGAACCTTTTATACTTGGAAACAACGGATAAGGAACAATGAAGAACTCAGAAGTTGCCAGCTGTTACCAGTGGAGACCGCTACTTATGGAAACCATGTTTTGAAGATCTACTCGGAGAGAGAATAGCTAGATAGCGTGTCTTAGGAAAGTTTACTTATGGAAATCATGTGATTGTAAGCCAAGTTGTTTAGAAGGAAAAGAAATATCAGACTGTTAACATGTATAGGATTCGATAGATATCTGAGGGGTTTGGTAACAAGGTCTTGGCTATCACTATAAATAGTTGAGGATATATTAGGATAAGGTATCTCAGCTATCACACTGAAGACTACAAGAAGCTTATTGAAAAGTTGAGATCAGAGATCCAAAGCAAGGTACGGGTATGTACTTGATTGCTTAGGATTTTCTTTTTGTTCTTGTGTTGTTACTAGTTGATTGCACTCAAAGTCTAGAAACCTAGGAATTGTGTGTGATTAGGTGGAGATAAGACTTGTGATATTGTACAACTTGATTAATAATACAAGTACACGTGTTTGAAATCCTCCTAGGGTAACACCTAGAGGTAGAGGTTTTCTCTTTTCAACTAGTTGGTTGATAGAGTTTCTTCTCTAAGGAACTGTCTTGTTGTTACTACTGAATCTGTGCTATTTCCGCTGCCCAGGGAACAGTTTCACTGTTCCCTGTCTAACACACTATGATTCAACAATATGTTAGATTTTTCGATCAATTTTTACTATAGGGTTTATAAACCAATATAAAATACATAAGTATAATTATAGGCTACTTTGTAATTTAAGTAATTACTTTTTCTTTGTTTATTTTAATATACCATAGCATAATTATGTGTATATATAAATATGAGCACTATTTGTAAGTAATTATTCCCTCCCCTCACACACTTTTTTCAGCTAAATCTTGCCTCTATATACGGACTACTCTTTAGAATATGACTCATTTTTTAACCTAAATCTCAATTAGTGATAGTTACTACATACTGTATACATTATATTTTGCTCTCATTTACTCCTATTTTAATATTATCCAATTACTACGCACAACTCCCGTATTTAGTACACAGCGAATGGTTGGAAACAAATTATAGTCAAGATGTCTAAACGGTTATATGTCAAAATGGCTTCACTTTACAAGTAACATTTTCATCTATAAAAGGGTGAAAACGGTGGCATTCATCATCTCATTCTTCTACATGGAAATTAGCTTTAGAAAGCCATATAGTGAAGCTTGGGAGATAGTGGGCAACACCTTAAAAAGACATGGTCACTGAAGTAAGCATAATTATCAAGTTAAAGATGTGAATGAGGATTCCCGATTGTTGATGATGCAAGTATATATCCACCTCACGGTAAACTATCCTTGATTATATGTATTTGGATCTCTTTGGTAGTCTACAATACTTACATATATCGGTTTAAATTTATTAATATAATTATCTTTTGATCGAGATAGGTTAATTTTATGTGAAGATATCAGAGAATTGGATAATCTAATAGCACTATTGAGGCATCGATTGTTTACATCATGCACTGGTAGCTTTCACTAGAAGGAGGACGAAGACAATCGATTTAGGACGGCTGGTTGTTAGTAAAGAATAAAGAAAACTATTTTATGGACGATGTAAACCCTTCAACTATTGGTAACATAAATTCAATTAGGTTTGTATTTTTAGTTTCTTTTTTGTACTAAATCGTTTTAGGTAGGTGTGTTGTTATTTTGGTTAAGGATGATTTTTATTGTTCTATTTTATACATATTCATTTTACACTCATCACGTATACAATATATATACTAAATTTGGCCTCATTGGTGTTGGTCTAGAGGAATTAATCAAGGATGAAAGCCGAAATAATAGACATGTACTCACTCTCACATATTAAATGTACAAGGAAGAAGTTATAAATTATAATTTCGCTAAGAAGAGTAAGCAAGTACCGATAAAATAATTAATGTACTTTTATATAAAATATAACAAGGTTTAAGAAAATGCAGAGTCATCAATTATTTATATTACTCCGTATTTAATAAGAATAGGAATTAATGACTAATATATTTTAATTAAAATGATATTAATGTCCAAGAATATGTAAAGTCAACGTGACTAATAAAACGATATATATTCCAGACCAAATAAATAAAATGATATATTAATGAATATTAATAACTAAAGCATAACAAAAAAGACATTATTAAAATGCAATAAATTTGTAAGATAAAGGCAAAAAATTAGAAATGTGGAGGGTAGTGGAGAATGTAAGAAATGAGAGTTATTGGAGCAAGTTTCTTACAAATACTCGAGTTCAAGCATAACATATAATTAGATAGACATTTATAAAATATTTCCCAAATATTTTCAAAGGAAAAAACGCATCCTTACAAAAAACAACTACCACCTTAATTCAAAATTTATATTTAAATTCTGACCAAAATAAATAAATAAAATTGTACTTCATACAATCATAGCATTTTATACCTAAAATACTTAGATATTACATTTTTTTGTCAAGACTTAGATATTACATTTAAATACATATCAAACAATATATCGTCTAAGATAAAACATGAAACAACAATCCATATATTAGAAACTCAAGTTTAAATCGTGACACTACATATACATAAAATGCTCGTGCGAAGCACGACTTCGATTTCTAGTATATATAAAAGTTGCCTTTTTGAAGCAATAAATGAAAGACTTCAATGCATTTGCACAAAAAAGAGAAGATAAATTCCAAATGATAATAAAAATGGTGATATATCATATTTAGCTCAAATAAATTTTGTTAAAGAAGAAAATATATAAAATCTATAAAATTAAGAATTCTAAACTTTGAATTTTATATCCCTTTATAGTTGTATATCTTGATTATAAAACCATTTTATAATTGTATATATTGATTACAAAATTATTTTATAATTGGATATCTTGATGATATTTTTGTTAGAGTATACAAGCTAAAAAATATATATAACTTAATGACATCACTCAACTATAAATTAACAATTCGAAAAAATGAAACACAACCATTAAGAATTCTAAACTTTGAATTTTATATCCCTTTATAGTTGTATATCTTGATTATAAAACCATTTTATAATTGTATATATTGATTACAAAATTATTTTATAATTGTATATCTTGATGATATTTTTGTTAGAGTATACAAGCTAAAAAGTATATATAACTTAATGACATCACTCAACTATAAATTAACAATTCAAAAAAATGAAACACAACCTTTTATCTACATCTACGTAGATTACAATAAAAGTTACTCTTAAAACATTGTTATATATTATAAAAAAAATAAAGAAATATCATACGCACGAGTATAATTGACTACCTAATCTAATTCAACCTACATGTATAACTTAGATTCTTAGGCCATTAAAAAAATAATGTTTCAAAAGTACAAATGAAACTCATATAGAATCATTTAAGAATTCGTCAATATATATGCAATATTAATACGTAAATATTAATAATATTCTATTATCGTTTGCGACTATATACATATGAAAGAGATTTAAAAAAAAAACATCCAAAGCCTATTTAAGGCAATACGAATGACAATATATATTTATATCACTATAGTAATTTTCTAATTTAAAACAATTAATTCTCATTAAGTATTCAATCAATATTAATATTTGATTTTTTCATGAAAAATTTTCACGAAAGTTCACACCCTTACAACTTCTGACTCTCATCTATTTATATACGGGAATTTCGTGAGATAACCCTCAGATTTTGCAAATTCCGTGAGGTATTCACATGTTTTGACTATTTCGCGTGGTAACCCCGAGTTTTTTAAAAAGTCCACCAAATGACCCTCTGTTATATCCAACGTTAAAATCCAATTAAATCATTTTTTTTTTTAAAAGTAAAAAGTTATTTAATTTTCAAAAGAAAAAAACACATGCCAACGACCAACATTAATGAAATAAAAAAACGCTCGACCAAAAAAAAGAAATAAAAAGACAAAACAAAAAAATACAACACCAGCTTTTCTTTTCCGTTGATTTCTTTGCATAATTCAGAAACATCACTATGGAGCACATGAAACTAAAGATGTACGTACTTATGTACCTCAATTAGTTGTCCAATAGAAAGAAGCCTCTCAACCAAATCATAGTATAGACATCCAACAATAAAACCCCCAAACTCCATTAAAAAAATCAAGATCCCAAACACCATGTTTAATACCTTCTTCTGTCCATGTGTGTCATTGCAAGCATAACCCAATTGGCAGAATCCAACACAATATATCAAAGAAATTCAACTGAAATTGACACCAATTTGACTAAAATAAAAAATCTCCATCAAACCCCCAAATTTACGTGAACCCTAAATCTCAAAAAATCACAAAAGTGAACTATATGTTGAAATTCGTACATGGCCTTGGAGTAGATCGGACGAAACACCCTTCTCGTTCACGGCCTTGAAGTAAATCGGATGAGCAACCCTCCACCACCCTTGTCGCAAGCAACTGCCCTCCACCACCGGTGTCGTTGTCGTGCTACTTGGCGTCGTCCCGCTCCTGACGTCGTCCCGCTCCCTGGCGTCGACGATGTCCCCCCGGCGTTGACAAATCCCACGAGTCTGTTCGTGGCATCACTTATTCACAGTCGCACCCATCAGAATATAAATGCTGGTGTTGTATTTTTTTGTTTTTTTATTTCTTTAATGTTGGTTGTCATGTTTTTTTTCTTTTAAAAATTAAATAACAACAACTTTTTTAGTTATTTAAAAAAAAATGATTTAACTGGATTTTAACGTTGGAGATAATAGAGAGTCATTTGGCGGACTTTTTAGAAAACTCGAGATTACCACGCGGAATAGTCAAAACCTTTGGGCACCTTGCAGAATTTGCAAAACTTGAAGGTTACCTCGCGGAATTCCCGATTTATATATAAAAGTTGACATATTTGTCACAATGAATGACATGTCTTTTACACAATTTACTCTATTTTATATTAAAATCTATTTTACATAAAACCAATTCCCTATAATCTAATATCTAAATAAATGCATTTAATTCATATGTTTAAAAAATCTTTTCTAACCCTTTTAAAATAAAATATATGTTATCAATGCTCATATTTAAATATAATTTTTTATCTATTTGTTTTTTAAAAGATGAATTAGAAATCAAGAGATGTCCTTCGGCATACAACGAAAATGAGAATAAAATAAATCAAAATAATCCAACACTTTGATTTTGTATTTGCACAATGTCTCCACTTGAAATAATACCTAAATTGATATGAGATATAATTATACAACTTTTGTTATAACGTTTACAAAGTGATTTTGTTTTATCTCATATTACATTAATAACATAGTTATTTATAAAGTATAATAAAATATCTTTATATATATTGTTTCGCTATTTAAAAAGTGATCTTAAATTATGATAAATTTGTTTGTATAAATTTCACAAAATATAGTAATATATTTAAAAATCAACTAATCTAATTATAAATATAAATAAAACAATATATGAAATGAACATGCCACGCATCTGTACATAGCGTGGACACACGTGTAACTAGTTAGTATAGATAATGTAAAAATTGTCATAATGGATACCGTGTTAAATTTCTAACTATATATATAGATATACCCAAACTTAATTTCCCTCCATTTTTCAATTCATTATTTTAATTACTTGCTTAACATTATATCGGTCCAAAATCAAATCGGAATCGGACCGGATTATATCGGTCCGGTCTACAATCCAAACATTTTAAAGTTCTGGTTCACCAATCCGTTTCAGGAAAATAAAGTCCAGTTCGGTCTGATCTAGATCGGATGCACAACGTTAGTTTTTTTTAAAGATATCAAAATAAACATATATATATATTAAATTAACAATTTCTTAACAATAGGTGGAATTTGCCACATAATTTGGTTCTGGTGAAATAGCCATTTAGAGTAAAACATGAGTACAAATAGGAACCTTTAGATTAGAACCGAATCAATGACCCAAATTGAATGTAAGAGGGTGCACATGAGGGAGAATAGGACGCACACATCTAATTCACCCAAATTAGCTTGATTGTAGGGATTTGATTTATCCAAATATTCACTTTCCAAAATCAAATTTACACGATCTGGTTACTCTCTCCAAATTCGTCTTCAACCTCTAGCTTGGTCTCTCCGTCATCCTCTTCGCCACCTCCTGGACCCCACCCCACTCTCTCTCGTCCACCAGGTCACCAAATTCCTCTTCTACGTAGCTGATGCCCCTGATTTGGCTGCGTCCTACACGCACGCCGGTGGAGAAGTTCAAGCCGATTGTCGATTTGGTTGCAGTGTATAGGCTTCTCTCCAAAATGGTCCCTGAATCGACCGATCCGGAGGTCGAATTCTGCCATAAGTTTGTCGTCGATGATTGGGTTGATCGGATTCTCAAGCTTCTCGCGAGCGATGTGGTGAACTGTCTATCCTGCACTTTTTCGCCGCGGGAGACGGAGCCACAACTGCCGAAAATGGAGATGCGGATGCTCGATCCGCCGGCGACAGAGCTAGCCTCGGAAAGGCTGTAAGATTCCACGCTCTACGGTTTTCGACAGAGAATGAGGCGTCGACAGCGAGGAGAGTTGCTCCGGTTGTCTCCATTAGAGGAACCCTAATTTTTTGAAACCTATTTTTTTGAACCCTAAATCCTTTCGGTTTCTTACTCTAATGTTGATGTTCATATTTCACGTTATGATATTTTTGTTAACAGTATTGTTATTCACAGTGTTACAGTTTGTGTGTTTTGATATTTATGTTTTGGATATTGTATATTTGATATTCAGTTTCTCTATGGTGTTATTTATTATAATAATATTAATATTTACGTAGATTCAGATTATGCTTGATGATGTTGTTGTATGAGTTGTTGGTCATTGATATTCACGTTTTTATATGTGATATTCAAATTGTATTTTGATTCTTACAGTTGCTTATGGTATTTTGATTCTTTGTTAGTAGGATTTAGTAGATTTATGGCAAGACGTTGTCGATTGTCACCCTCGTCAAGGTATGTCCGGTTGATTCCAATTGCGCTAGGAGTCAGGGTGTTGGATCTCATCGAGGAGCCTAGGCGGAGGCGAAGGACAACCGCCCTTCAAAGCAGCAACCTCTTTCTGAAGCAACGAAAAATTAATGATTCCTTTTGGAGCCTTCTTCTCTCAAGGTTTATTGCATTGATGTTCTAGAGACTTGGCGCTTCCATAGGTTTCAAGCTTTTCGTAATTGATATTCAATTTTTTATGTGATGTTCATGATAATGCCATTGATATTCATATTGGAGCAGTAGTATTATTTGTTGGTGTTGTTTGAGCTTTTGATAATTTATTCAAAATTTATTGTGTGATATTCATGTCAATCATATCGATATTCATGTTGGAGTAGTTTGATGTTTTGGTGGTGTTATTTGAACTTTTGGTAATTGATATTCAAATTTTATTATGTGATATTCATTATAATCGTATTGATATTCATGTTCGAGTAGTTTGATGTTTTGGTGGTGTTATTTGAACTTTTGGTAATTGATATTCAAATTTTCTTATCTGATATTCATGTTGGATGTATGTTTTATGCTCTAAGTAGATGATATTCAAATTTTATGATGTGATATTCACTATGATGTTATTGATATTCATGTTGGATCAGTTTTGGTGTCTTGTTGGTGTTGTTTGTACTGTTTTTAATTGATATTCAAATTGTTTGATGTGATATTCATAAAAATGCTTTTGATATTCATGTCAGATGTACGTTTCATGCTCTGAGTAGTTGATATTCGAATTTTATGATGTGATATTCACTATGATGTTGATATTCATGTTGGATCAGTTTTGGAATTTATGCTTAGGGTTTAGTGTGCATGGATTTAAGGTTTATGGTGTAGAGGTTTAAGGTTTAGGGTTTATTGGTTTAAGGTTTTGGGTTTATTGGTTTAGGTATTGGGGTTTAGTGTTTATTGGTTTAGGGTTTATTAGTTTAGGGTTTATTGGTTTAGGATTTAGGGTTTAGTGGTTTAGGGTTTAATGGTAGGTTTTAGGGTTTATTGGTTTAGGGTTTAGGTTTAGGGGATTTTTGATATTCATGTGTTATGTTGTTGATATTCATACAAGTATATATTGATGTTCAAGAGTACAAAGAACATGTAGATTTCTATTTCTCTCTCTCATATTATTATATTGCAATATTTATGATTTTATTCTTAATATTCATATACACTTTGATGATGTTCATTAATATAGGCCGAAGGGATTAATGAATCTAGGCGCAAGGTTCATCAGTTTTGCCAAAAAGAAGCCCGAAATTCTAAACATGAAGTGGCATGACGATAAAAACAAGATTGGTTGTGGTGTATACGCATATGACATTTGGAGGCATACCTAGGTCAAGGTGTAAAGTATTGTGAAACTGATTCAAGCATAGCAATATTCATGGTTATTGGATTTACCGTTTTTAATGACTATTACGCAATTTGCTTTGCAACTTAGTTCAATCGAATCTATTTACTACACGCAAACTTCAGGATTTACGTTTATATATGACTTCATTCTAGGTTATTATTGTATATTCTTTCATGTTTTATCAATATTTTTAAATGATTCTACCAGTGTATAACACAACATTCACAACTTTGTGCACGACGACATATACATGAATATCAAATATAAATCAATGAATATTGTTAAGAAATTCAAGAATAACAATTCAATTAATATGAATATCAATTCAGTTAATGTAAATGTATGAAACACGAATCTGATTATCGAATATACAAGTTTACCTTACAGTTCACACAGTATGTTTGAAGATCACTTATAAATTCATTAAAATAAAAGCACAAATTCAATCATAGCAAAACAAAACACACACATTTTGCTAGGCAAATATTGAATTTTTGGATCAAGCATATGAATATCTTGTATTAGAATAAGAATATCGGGTCATATATATCGAATACAAGCCAATTCTTATTAGTGCAAAAGGTTTGAATGTTGTTACTCAAAACATGAATATCTAGAATAAGAACGCGAATATCTAAACTAGAAATATTTTTTGCAATCCCCACTGCCGTTCATGTAATGCATACTTGTTGCACCTCTTGCATTTTCCCATGCCCTTATTTAGTATAATTATATCCTTCTTCTTTCCAACTTTCAACTTGTGTCATTGTCCTTCGCTTGAATCATTCTCTATGCGCAACGCTGATAGTATATGTAGAAAAACTAATGAATACCAATGATGTATATATGTAATGCATGAATATGTATACACAATGCATGAATATCAATACTAAGTTGTTGCATGTGACTTGATATTCAAATTTGCATGCTCGATATTCACGACAAAGACATATGTAGCAATGAATATCTATGAATTACATGTGAATATCAAACCGAATTTTTCGAATATCACTACACAAGCATGCTGCATCACTCTTAAATACGTTGACGATATTCATAAAGAGATGACATACACACATGAATATTTACACATACAACACGAATATCAAACATGTGATTTTGAATATCACAACAGTACATGAATATCATTAAGCGATGTCATGAATACTAATTTAATATGGATGAATATCAGTATAGATCAATTTACCAGTAAACAGGAATATCATTTCATCATAATCAGTTTAATATCAAACAAGATGTTCAAAACCGGATAAGCGATATTCATCATTCACAAAAAAAGCGTTGAAGAACACTATTCAATTAGAAACTTTTGAGATTAACACACGATATTAGTATAGCTTTTATGAATATCACATATGTTTGATCAGCGCTACTTTGTAGGGTTTAACTAGGAGTTGTTACCAGAGTTTTAGGTACCATTTGGATGAGTTTAGAGTATAATTGTGGAGAATGGAGTTGAGGAGTAGAAGTCTTGATTTGGTGGTTTGGAAGAGCTTAAATGAAGACTTAAGAAGAAGGAAGAGAAAGCCACAAGAGAAGACGAAGAAGGAGCTGAAGAAGAGCTACAAGAGCTTTTCCGCAGTCGCGGAAATCACCGCCGCGGTCGCGGAACAATACGAGGCGAAGAGAGCAACACTGAAGACGCGAGAACCTTACAGAGAGTTTTCCGCATTCGCGGAAACTGTTCATCAGACACGCGCGAGAAATTTCGTCCGAAGATCTGCTTTTTATTTTTATTTCCTTTTATTTTATTTCTCTTATTCGGTTTTATTTCTTTTTGGAAAGATATTATTTCCTATCTTTAGAATTAGGTTTGCTAGGGTTTTATAACCCATTAGTTAACAACCTCTTTTCATCATTCAGAATTCATTATTCAGGCATTATTCATTATGGTTCAGTTTTTCCCTTTGAGTTTTACGTTTCCAAGACTATGAAGAACTAAGCAACCTTTGCTTAGTCCGACGATTGAAGCCTTCGTTTGTATTTGGTTGTGAGATTATAACTCTATTTCCTTTTCTTTGATTATATCTTTTCTCTTTGAGCTTCATCCCATTGATTCTTGCTGTTTTGACTGGCCTGATCATCTAGTTGATATTAGTAATTGTCTATTGCTAGGGTTTGGATATTTCGGGTTGAAATCCCTTATCTTGTGTAGCAAACATGATATTCTAGGACTGATTGGACTAGTTTATTGTGAAAAGAATTGATTACATGTTAAATGTTGACGGGTTGTTAAGTATTGCATGTATCCTGGTTAATTCCTATGCTTACTGCTGCTATTGAATTAAATCTTGAAGGTTTCATGATTGTTTAATAGTTAGGGTTACCAGGACTGGTTGGACTGATAACTATTTCAGAATAGGGACAGGAATATTCAGAGAAAGGAATTGAGATAATCTAGGATCAATCAATCAAATGAATGGTGGATATTTGTCTGGCTAAGTGTTTTCTCATCAATTGATTACAACATTTGCTTTTATTTACTTTGTTACTTGAAACAAACCAAAACCCCCCTTTATTACCTTTTGCATACAACTCGTTGCACTTAGAAAGATTGCTACCTTCCTGTGGGATTCGACTCTTGCTTGCCTACTATACTTAGTTAGGTTTTTAAGGATTACTTTAATTAGGCATAACGACTTTAGCCCTATCAAATTGGCGCCGTTGCCGGGGAGGCAAGTTTTAATTTTTCTTTTTGTTTGTTTGTGTGCCAACTTTTGTGTGGACCTATCTTATGGTCCACACTCGTGCTACTGACTCTCCATTGTTAGATTTTGATACAGAGATCGAAAGAACACTTTCCAGACACCGTGTAGCAGCCTGTACGCAACAAGAGATGGCTGAAGAAGCACCGACTTTGAGGCAGTTGACTGCCCCAAATCTGCAACAGCAACCGCTTGCTGTGCACTTTCCTGAACTGGCGGATGGGGTAAATTTTGAGCTAAAATCTGGGCTGATCCATTTAGTACCCCACTTCCATGGGATGAGTGGAGAAGACCCCAACAAGCACCTGTCCGAATTCCACACTGTCTGCAGTAGTATGAAGCCACGAAACATCACAGAGGACCAAATCAAGTTGAGGGTCTTTCCTTTCTCTCTAAAGGATACGGCCAATGATTGGTTCTACTATTTAGCCCCAGGAAGCATAGACACATGGACTAAGATGAAGAAAGCCTTCTTGGAGAAGTACTTCCCTGTGACCAAGCTCAATAGCCTGAAGAGGAACATCAACAATATCGAACAACAGGCTGCTGAGACGTTGTACGAGTACTACAAGAGGTGTAAGAGGTTGATTTCAAGATGTCTCTACCATGGGTATTCAGACCAAGACCTCATACTTTATTTGTATGGAGGACTTCTTGACGACGAGCGTCGGATGGTGAATGCAGCTTGTGGAGGAAATATTCTGAACAAGACGCCAGCTGCAACATTTGAGGTTTTCTTTGAGCTATCTGAGGGCTCGCGACAGTTCAGCAAGAGGGAGAGCGCCCAAACAGTCAAAGCTGCAGACTCTCAGCCATCATCCTCACTACTTTCTGAGATGGCTGAGATGAAGGAGATGATGAGGAGGTTCATGACGAAGGGCACTCCGCAGCAAGTCAAGTCTTGCGGGATATGCTATGACACGATGCATCCTACCAATGCATGTCCCACGCTGCAGGAACCCACTGCTGAGGTGAATGCTATTGGAGGTTTTGGCCCTCCTAGACCAAGATATGACCCGTACTCCAACACCTACAATCCAGGGTGAAGAGATCACCCCAATTTGAGATACAGGAATCAGCAGAATCCTCCTCATGGCCAAGATAATCAAGAGTTTCACCAGAGGCCGACATAGTTCATACCGCGCCCACAACAATTTCAGCAGCCTGGAGGTCAACAACAACAATTTAGAGCTCATTATGACCCTAGACCTCAAGGCCAAAGCTCAAGTTCATCTATGTCCGGTGATGAGATGATCACGACCCTCACCCAGAGCGTATCGACGCTGGCTAGCACTATGGCCCAACAAAATCAAGAGATGGGCCAACAAATTCAAGCAGTGGTCCAGCAACAGAAGTCTCTAGCTTAGAATGTAACAACGTTGGCCAACACTATGGTCCAACAAAATCAAGAGATGCGGTCAAGTATTCAGAACTTGGAGAAGCAAGTGGGGCAGATCTCCATCGCAGTGAGCAAGTTGAAGGCCCGGGACTCGGGAAAACTACTATCTCAAACGGTAGTAAACCCGAGGGAGAACGTATGTGCCATGACGCTGAGGAGCGGAATACAAGTGGACGAAACTCGAGGCCAACAGAAAGAATTCCGCGACCGCGGGGAAGAAGGCCGCGACCGCGGAATCGTCGCTGAAGACAATAGCAAAATAGACGAATTTCCGCGACCGCGGATAGATTTCCGCGATCGCGGAAAAGTTCCTGGGGAAGAGGATTTGCTCGAAGAAAATCCGCGACCGCGGATAGAAATCCGCGATCGCGGAAAAGTCACTGGAGCCCAAGAATTTCCAGATGAAGAACCGCGACCACGGGCCCCAAACCGCGATTGCGGGTTTGCCCTAGATGTCCAAGATGATTATGTGCGCCCCAACTTTCCTCCGCTCAGTTCGTTGAAGCCACCCGTGCCCTTTCCTGAGGCTCTAAAGGACACTAGAAAACTAGAGAATGATGAAGAACTCTTCGAGACCTTCAGTAATTGCGAGGTAAATATTCCTTTGATCAAACTTGTTAAGAGCATCCCTCGCTATGCCAAATTCTTGAAGGAGCTGTGCAAAATAAAGAGGAAGAAAGCTGTGAAAGAGAAGAAGAAGGTCCAGGTCAGTGACAACGTCTCCGCTATGCTGCAAAAGCGGTTACCAAAGAAGTGCAGTGATCCAGGCATGTTCACTATTCCCTACAAGATAGGTGGCACCATGTTTGAAAAAGCCATGCTGGATTTGGGTGCATCCATCAATGTTTTGCCTCTTTCACTGTATGAATCTTTAGAGGTCGGACCATTATAGAAGACTGGGATAGTGATCCAATTGGCGGACAATTCCTATGTGTATCCCAAAGGAGTGGTGTAGGATGTGCTGGTAGAAGTTGATAAATTGATTTTTCCTGCGAATTTCTTTGTGATGGATACGGGGCAAGATAAGCACGCAGCCCCTGTGATGCTGGGAAGGACGTTTATGAATACGGAGATTGACGTGAGCAGTGGTTCGCTCACAATGGAGTTTGATGGGGTGAGGGTCGGATTCAACATCGACGATGCAAAGAGACACCCTCCCGATATTGACCCCAAGTGTTCGGTTGATGTGAGCAACCCAAGTTGATTGGAGAGCACCAAATCGAGCCGCGACAATAACCAAGGCGCTGCTCGGGAGGCAACCCAAGGTATGTATTTCTTTTCATGTCTTTTCGTTTCATGTTTTTATTTGTTTCGTTTTTGTTTTGTTTTTAGACTAACTTGCAAGTAGGAGACCCGAAGCCTAAATTGAAGACGATGTTTAACTCACACCAGAAACTTTTCTGCGGACGCGGAATTTTTTCCGCTACCGCGGAAAAACCATTGTAAGTCCCCTTACCTGGAAAAAAAAAATCGAAAAAAAATCAAATTTTTTTTGAAGGCCCAGTTGTCCGAGTTTTACTATGGAAGACGGTGCGCATCATGATGCCAAGGAGGAGACATTAGCCCCACATTTGTATTTGGCACCGATGATGGCCCGACTTTCGACAGCTGATGAGGAGGAACACCAGAGCCCACACCACGCTTACATTTGGGCTCCATTCTGTGTTCGTTGAAGGCTCGTGCACCCCGATTCTTTGATGTACCACTACACCTTACAGTGGATTTATTTGGTTGCACGTGGAGTTTGCTTGGGAAGGACCGCCGCAACACCAGCGACTTGTGCTTTTATCGATTTACCGCCAGCACCAACGTCCAAGTCCAGGCTACCTCAGCGGCATTCGTGAGTACTTTTCTGCCCTTCCCTGTGCTTCATCTTTTTTGTCTTTCATTACATTGAGGACAATGCAATGTTTAAGCATGGGGGGGTGATCTATACTTCCTAGTCGTCGTCTGAAGAAAAGATAAAAAAAAATAATGAAAAGAAAAAGTCAAAAATATTGAAAAAAGACAAAAATAAAATCCTGGGATAAGTCGAAAACCCAAAAGGGCGGCTTAGGTAATAAGCAGGTGGCTTGAACCAGCATTAGGCTGGGGTAATAAGAGGTCAAGAGTGATGTGAGTTTTATGTGAGCCCATCTATTAAAAAATAAAATGAGTGGCTTGGTGAAAACCCGAAAGGGCGCCTTGATAAAATGAGTGAAAAGAAGAAGAGTGATTATTAGGATTCCTCGTTTTTCCTGACGTGGTGACATAAGAAGAGGTGATATAAGGAGGATTCGGGTAGGTCACTTTGGGAGGTATAAGAAGATAGATGGAGGCTAGGATTAGATATTTTTATTCACTCTATGGTGTTCAGGTTAAGCTTGGGGGAAGTACTATGCTTTCCTTTAAGATTGTATTTTGTGTGTTGTGTTGATGTGTTGGTGCCTTGGAGATTCAGGATTAGGTGCAGTTCTTAGTGGAGATGATTTTTTTGTGCTTCCTGAGACCTTGGTGATTTGATTGGATGAGTAGGTTTCTTTTAGCTTACTCGAGGACGAGCAAGGTTTAAGCATGGGGGAATTTGATCAGCGCTACTTTATAGGGTTTAACTCGGAGTTGTTACCAGAGTTTTAGGTACCATTTGGATGAGTTTAGAGTATAATTGTGGAGAATGGAGTTGAGGAGTAGAAGTGTTGATTTGGTGGTTTGAAAGAGCTTAAATGAAGACTTAAGAAGAAGGAAGAGAAAGCCACAAGAGAAGACGAAGAAGGAGCTGAAGAAGAGCTGCAAGAGCTTTTCCGCGGTCACGGAAATCACCGTCGCGGTCGCGGAACAATACGAGGCGAAGAGAGCAACACTGAAGATGTGAGAACCTTATAGAGATTTTTCCGCGGTCGCGAAAATCTATCCGCGATCGCGGAAACTGTTCATCAGACGCGCGCGAGAAATTTCGTTCGAAGATTTGCTTTTTATTTTGATTTCCTTTTATTTTATTTCTCTTATTCCGTTTTATTTCTTTTTGGAAAGATATTATTTCCTATCTTTAGAATTAGGTTTGCTAGGGTTTTATAACCCATTAGTTAGCAGCCTCTTTTCATCATTCAGAGTTCATTATTCAGGCATTATTCATTATGGTTCAGTTTTTCCCTTTGAGTTTTACGTTTCCAAGACTATTTAGAACTAAGCAACCTTTGCTTAGTCCGACGATTGAAGCCTTCGTTTGTATTTGGTTGTGAGATTATAACTCTATTTCCTTTCCTTTGATTATATCTTTTCTCTTTGAGCTTCATCCCATTGATTCTTGCTGTTTTGACTGGCCTGATCATCTAGTTGATATTAGTAATTGTCTATTGCTAGGGTTTGGATATTTCGGGTTGAATCCCTTATCTTGTGTAGCAAACATGATATTCTAGGACTGGTTGGACTAGTTTATTGTGAAGAGAATTGATTACATGCTAAATGCTGACGGGTTGTTAAGTATTGCATGTATCCTGGTTAATTCATATGCTTACTGCTGCTATTGAATTGAATCTTGAAGGTTTCATGATTGTTTAATAGTTAGGGTTACTAGGACTGGTTGGACTGATAACTATTTCAGAATAGGGACAGGAATATTCATAGGAAGGAATTGAGATAATCTAGGATCAATCAATCAAATGAATGGTGGATATTTGTCTGGCTAAGTGTTTTCTCATCAATTGATTACAACATTTGCTTTTATTTACTTTGTTACTTGAAACAAACCAAAACCCCCCTTTGTTACCTTTGGCATACAACCCGTTGCACTTAGAAAGATTGCTACCTCCCTGTGGGATTCGACCCTTACTTGCCTACTATACTTAGTTAGGTTTTTAAGGATTACTTTGATTAGGCATAACGACTTTAGCTCTATCAACGTTCATGAATGAATACACGTAGACGATGCATGAATATCATTGAAAGCTCATTCAGTTTACGATCAAGTAGTCAGTTTACCATTAAACAAGATGTTCAAAATCGAATTACCGATATTCATCATATACAAAAAAAGATTTGTAAAACACGATTCAACTCAAAATTTTTGAGAGTATAACACAAATATCCATACAGTTTGTATGAATATTGCTCGAATGTGTTCATGAATATGGCGTATACAGTAAACGAATATATCAGTATAGATCAACTTACCAGCATACAGTTGTTCAAAATCGGTTAATCGATATTCATCATATAAAAAAATTGGTGAAGATAAAGATTCAATTCCAAAATATGGATAACATGATTGTGATTTGAATATTTACAATCAAACAATGAATATCACCAATTAATGTCTCGAATATCTAACAATATTGTTTTTCAAAGCTTAGGTTTCATATGAAACGATTGAAAATAAGCCACAACTTGTATTCTAACATCACAATGGAAAATCATATTACACAATAGAAAATCAGAACGTAAACCCTATTATATCATGCAAAAATTATATAGAATATGCATAACATCAACGTATCATGTCTAGAATTAGGGTTTTGATGAAAATTAGAATACATACCTCGGTTCATACCAAGACGTGTCGTTGCGGCACTAAAACTGATTGCTTGATGATGTCTTGTTCTCGTTTATAAATGGGATATTCAGAGGGATCTAAGAAATTTAATGGCTTGATGATGCGTCGAGGTAGACGAACATCCAATCTACAGCAGGATACAGTTGGAGCGGCAATGGAGGTTTCTAGTGTTGAAGGAGATGTGAACGGTTTGTGTGTAGATTTGATTTTCTCTCTCCTCAAACAATATCCTTAATTATCTTTTATTATTTTTAAAATCTATTAGTTTTCTTATTAGAGAGTATCTAGTGGTTACACCCTACCATAACTACTATTAGACTCAATCATCCATCAATCCATCACCTTCATCCAACGTTCTAGATTTATTTATCCGTTTTACCACAATTTTCGTTTTACCGGAGTGTTCCTCTCTGCTACATGACGATTTTATACAAGTTGCCAATAGTCAAACCTTATTGTTGCTTATGAAGATTAAATTAAACTAATTCATGAATCATGATTTCTTCATTCTACTTATTTTAATTATTCTAGATCTTAGATCTGAGGAATTCAATGCTGATTATTGTTTATCTTATCAAAACTAGCTTAACCTGAAACAACTAATGTTGCAATCATATCTATGAAGGTAATCCATGTTGACCCTAGACTTAACTTTTATCTGGTGCAAATATTAAAACAAGAGTTAATGAGGGGTGATCAATAAATATAATTTGGTCTATCAAGGGTAGGTTTTGTGGTTAGTGATGATGTAAACTATGGCAAATTTGTGTACGTCAATGAAAGATGTTTACAACGATAATGTACAACCGGTAGAGTCTAATCCAAACCGGCCATTAATTAGGCACGTACAGGGCGCTATCCCACACATGAAATCACACAACCATGTTAAATTAACCATTTCATTAACACTTGCCAACTCATGTTTGCTTTTTATTTGAAGGAAAAACAAACGTTTAATCATGAATTCATAAATATTCTACTTGAATATATATTATCTTATAGACGTACTCAAATGTTCTAGCTTATAATAGCGCGCATTATGTATTGATTCATCATTCTGAAAGAAGGATAATCGAATAATAATCTTTCTCTCCTCTAAAATATGAACTCGCCGAAAAAATCAATCGGGGCCCTCCTTTCACCCGAAAGACGGAGTTTGCTACCCTCATCGCAACCTCCCTCGGATGCCCTATCTTGTCCTTTGAACATTTCCTCTACGAGCTCCGGCCTCCATTGTCCCGGGAGCGAGAAGTCGAAGTGTTTCATATTACCACATATCCGAGGGAGTATCCAACAATGTTGTGATTGACTCCCCACTCTCCTCCACGTGGCACCTCAGTGAGCTCACAAGGATGGCCTTACCACTTTCCGTGATGGGGACGCGCGTAGTCATCATCGAGTGTAAGCCTATGAACGCCTACTTGTGGAAAATGAAGCTCGAGCAACATTTAGCCCGTCGCCGTCCTCTGCCCCGCGAGTGGTATAAGCCCAAGAATTGGGAAGATGTGGAGAAGGCCATCGAAGTCAACGGCGACTGTGATGACGAGGCATTCGTGTCGGGTAATAGATTGGTCTCAAAGCGATCCACTCTTGGATTTCCCAGTCGATGACTTAATCGTGAAGATCGACCCCCCCCCCCCCCCCCACGGCTCCTCGTTTGGTTGAAGCAGTTAAATACATGATCACACGTGATGAAGGGGATGTTCCTGATGACGTCGTCGTCGTCTATCATTAGTGGAGACAACAAGTTAATAGCGATGGTCAAAGTGTCGAATCCTTGGAAAAAGGGTTGTACTGCAGCAACCATGGTCACAATGTTATAGTGACCAAACTCGAACACGAGGCTAATTCTATGGCTTCCCAAAAACAAGTTGTGAGGAGCGACGAGGATGCCTATAAGTGCAAGGATTGCAGTTTAGCTTTGCACAAGGAATGCGCCGAGTCCTTTGACAGTGACAACACAAGAAAAAGTCCTTTTCGCAACAACCTCTTCTTTCCTAGATACAAGTTCCCGGAGGAGTTTGCTTGCGATCCGTGCAGGGAAAGGGGACAAGCCTTCTCCGACAAGTGTGCGTCCTGCCTCTTCGAAACCCATCTCAAATGTCGTCTAATGCCAACGGTTATCAAGCATGCCGACACGGAGGAGCATTTACTTACCATAGTGCTATTATCGGTGGCGATGGATAGAGAGGTTTATCGATGCGTTGTGTGTGGAGGCTCTGATCGATACAACATCTACTTGTGTAAGATTTGTGGCGTCGCCTATCACTATAAATGCGTCACTTTGCCTCGTCGAGTGAAGCATGAGCACGGCTGCCACCATCATCATTTGTCGCTGAAATTCTCGAGCGAGGAGGCAGAGGACTACATATGTAATGAGTGTCAGAAGTTACGGGATCCGATGATGTGGTTTTACTCATGTGAAGAGTGCCCTTACGAGCTGCATCCGACTTGCGTCCATAAAACATCTTTTGTAACCCCACTCCGACATTGAAAAAACTAAGAATCCGTTGAATATTGATATCAGAAAATTAGGTATGGATATCAATCATACTCATATTTATGCTTGACATAATATTCATATCGATATGAAACTAATAGCTATTTGATATGGATATGCGTATGTGTGATATCAAAGTGGTTATCATTGTGTTATTTTGATATCTCACTCGTATCCATACCTTGATATAATTCATACTCATATCTTGATACACGTACCGATATCCGATATCTCATATATTTGATATCGACACTAAACGAGCCCTAAGCGCCATATGCAACCAAGCCAAAAATGGAAGTGTATGCATTGGAGTATAATTATGTGACTAGTATTACTAGTTGATATTGTACTAAGTCGGAAATCATATCAATTTTATCAAATTGTTGTTCTCTATTTCTTGAGATAACTCCTCTCTCTTTGGATTGACTGCGTCTAGCCATGTTGTGGTAACATTTATCAGGTTTTGGGTGTTGAATGAGAGGAGAGGACTAGAGGAGGGTGATGGTATGATGGCCGAGGTGTAGAAGTGTAGGACTCTTAATTCAGGTAAGAAGGTTACTACTTTGTGTTATTAGATGATGTACGTTAAAGAATAAAGACTTTGATAGTCATCACCATAATTTTGTTGGGGAGAGAAATCATGTTGGACCACAACCACCAAGCCCAACACATAAGCCCAATGGGGTTCCATCCTAAAACCAATTGGTAATAGGAGGAGTAACCCATGTACTTATATGCTAGGCTTGGAACCTCCACAATTCCAATGTGGGATTCACATGTGACCCCAATAATCTCCCTCTCACTTGTGAATCCATCACAAATCGGGCCACCACGCACTTAAACCACCAAGAGTCATCCTTTGACTTGCACGTCTACACTGCGTGCTCACTCTTGGAACTGAGACCACCACGCAACGGGTCAAAGGCTAACCCGTTGGAGAGCACCGTGATGTATGTCTCTACTTGGTGCAACCGGCCCATGCCGAACCATCGGCTCTGATACCACTTGTTGGGCGGAGAACGCATGTTGGGCCACAACCACCAAGCCCAACACATAAGCCCAATGGGGTTCCATCCTAAAACCAATTGGTAATAGGAGAAGTAATTCATGTACTTATATGCTAGGCTTCTTGTTGGGCCCGGAAGCGCAAATTCGAGGCCAACTAGGAGTAATGACAATTTCGCTGACAATCAAATGACACCCAGAAACAGCGACAAACACAGAATCTCAGGATAACCAGATCACAGACAAACTCAAGCAACATAATAATCACAATAACTAACACAGGAATTTAACGTGGGAAAACCCTCAATCACGAGAGGGGGAAAAACCCACGACCAGCCAACCGAGCCAATCAATCTACTAATCAACAAATCAGTACAAGTATTTAGCAGTACAAGTCTCACGCACAGGAGACAAACATGGAGATCTCAAACACCCCTTTAAATACAACCTGATCTAGAAAGAATTCCTCTCCAACTAACTAAAACACTTGTTCATGCGATTAGAGATTCCAAAGAGAGATGAACTTACCAAACCCTTGTTGGTAACGAGCTATCCGGATTCAAGAGACAACCTCCAAGACTAAGGAAGAGCAAAACTAGCTCTTTCTTCCACCTTTCTTTTTCTCTCCTCCAAACTCCCTCTTTTCTCTCTCTTTTTCTCCTCCTTGGTTGCAACCCTCAAGAAGCTCTCAGCTTGCTTCTTTTCTTTCACGTGGAGGCTACACCAAAGCTCCCTCTTCCAATTTGCTAGGTCAATTGGCAAATCATTTTGGGCTGGACCAATTGGGCCCATTGGCCCAACAATCTCACCCTCCAGCCCAAGGAGAAGACGTCCTCATCCTGGCATCACTCGCATCTAAGTCTCATCCCGCCATCGTGGCGCGGAACCGATGCTTGCCAGATATAATCATCACTACCACCCTCTAGCTCCCCCTCCTCCGTAACTTTCTCGTACACTGAGGTAGGATATCCGGTGGACTCATACTTCTCTCTCTCTGACCTCTTGACAATTTCTTCAATCTGTGTTGGCTCCCCCTGCTCAAATCCCTCATCAGTCTCAGCACCTGACGAACACTCCTCTGGCATGGGTATCTCATTAACACCATCCTCTGAAGTAAACTTCACACTTGTGCCATCCTCTTCTGACGTCTCAGAAGATCCGTTGAATCTTGTCTGCTTCACAGACAAACTATCATCACAAGTGCTCAAGGTCACACCGGCAACAGAATTGAGAGACTTCTTTGCCTGAACCTGCAACCTCATCTCACTCAAGCATGTCGACCGCCTATGCATCCAATCAAGTGAAGTATCATCTCGAGCTTCACTCAAGCCTTCCTTGATATCCCACATCTGAGTCCGATACAAGGTGTCTTTCAAACTACCCCTTGCAATCACCATGGAACCTTTGACGAGTTTCCACTTCTTATCACCAAAGAAGTTCTTGTAGCCCTCTTGATCCAAAACATTTAGAGAAATCAGATTCATCCGCAGATCCGGTATGTGGCACACATTCTTCAATGTCAACGTGCAACCAATGTCTGTCTTCACATAAACATCATCCATACCAACCACCTCTGCATGACTGGTGTTCCCCATCTTCACCGTGCCAAAGACTCCTGCTCTGTACATAGTGAATACTTCCTTCCTTGATGTACAGTGGTAAGATGAACCAGAGTCAACAACCCACTCTACACAAGTATCCGGCTCACAACTCTGAGCCTGAACGCAAGAGAGAACAACCAATGCATCCTCATCACCATGCACAGTTGCAGTGTTGTTTTCATCATTTTCCTTCTGATTTTTCTCTTTCCAATGTTTACAGTTCCTCTTGATATGCCCTTCTTTGCCACAGAAATAACAAGCATAGCTTCCCCTGGTCTGTGATCTACCTCTCGATCTACTCCTCGAATCTGTCACCAAAGCCTGTGACGTATCTGTGCCCATATCCTTCCTCCTAGTCTCCTCATTGTAGAGACTATCCTTCACTGTAGATAAAGACACAACACCACTCGGAGCAGAATTGTTGATCGATACCACTAGAGTCTCCCAACTGTCAGGCAAAGAACTCAAGAGCAATAGAGCTTGTAACTCATCATCAAGGACCAACTTCATGGTGTTCAACTGATTCACCAATTCCTGAAACTCACTCAGATGCTCTGCAATAGACTTTCCGTCTTTGTACTTGAGATTCACCAACTTTCTAATCACAAAAGCTTTACTCTGGGATGACTTCCTCTCATACATATCTTCCAATTTTTTCCACAACACCTGTGCATCCGTCTCGTTGCTAATATGGTGATAAACACAGTTATCCACCCATTGTCTGATGGTTCCAATAGCCTTTCTGTGCAGTTTCTTCCAGTCACTCTCAGATGTCTTAGTCAGCCCTTTTGATCCCAAATCAATCGGATCATACAAGTCCCTGCAGTACAACAAATCTTCCATCTGCGACTTCCAAATCGAGTAATTTGAAGCCGTCAACTTGATCATTGTACCCGCAAAGTCTTCAACTTTCATTGTCATCTCCACTCCTAATGCCCACAGTCTCAACACAACCAAAAAGCTCTGATACCACTTGTTGGGCCCGAAAGCGCAAATTCGAGGCCAACTAGGAGTAATGACAATTTCGCTGACAATCAAATGGCATCCAGAAACAGCGACAAACACAGAATCTCAGGATAACCAGATCACAGACAAACTCAAGCAACAGAATAATCACAATAACTAACACAAGAATTTAACGTGGGAAAACCCTCAATCACGAGAGGGGAAAAAACCCACGACCGGCCAACCGAGCCAATCAATCTACTAATCAACAAATCAGTATAAGTGTTTAGCAGTACAAGTCTCACGCACAGGAGACAAACATGGAGATCTCAAACACCTCTCTAAATACAACCCGATCTAGAAAGGATTCCTCTCCAACTAACTAAAACACTTGTTCATACGATTAGAGATTCCAAAGAGATATGAACTTACCAAACCCTTATTGGTAACGAGCTATTTGGATTTAAGAGACAACCTCCAAGACTAAGGAAGAGCAAAACTAGCTCTTTCTTCCACCTTTCTTTTTCTCTCCTCCAAACTCCCTCTTTTCTCTCTCTTTTTCTCCTCCTTGGTTGCAACCCTCAAGAAGCTCTCAGCTTGCTTCTTTTCTTTCACGTGGAGGCTACACCAGAGCTCCCTCTTCCAATTTGCTAGGTCAACTGGCAAATCATTTTGGGCTAGACCAATTGAGCCCATTGGCCCAACAAATTTTTCTTCTATGAAATTCAGTTTTTAAAGAAGAGTGAATAGATCATGCAAGAATGAATGATAAGATCAACACGATAACTTCTCGCTGAGTCATTTGAGTGTAAGCCGAAGAACATCTACTCGATCCTTTGTTCTCAGTGATCGTGCTTGGCACGACAATCAACCTGTTACGAAACATCCTAGATTACATACGGAGGGAATATAACATTAGTATTTAGACTTTGATTACCTCTAAGAACAGTTTTTTTTTACAATAATGGATTGTGCAAATCTAAGGTGGAGTCGTTTGAATGAGAAATACAAACCCAATGCAACCCAACTGATGCCACTATATAAAGCATATTATTAAAGAGATCCTATATTTGATGCATCGAGAAGAATTAAAGATGCAAAGTGAAACAAAAGTAATAGGTTAAGCAAATGGTATAAAAAAAAAGCGCATGAACTTGGAATACGAATCTCCATATGTGACAATTTCATGGTAATTAAAGATAGACAAAAAATGATACTACTGAAATCTTGTATTGTAATAACAGTGCAGTAAAATATCTGATTTCATAGCCACAAAAATGTTAATAGTAGCTCCAACATCAAGTCACGAGCAACTCTTTGCTCAAACAATTTAAAATAGAAGAATTATATATGTTGGTCATTTGAATGGATAATGAAGAGTAGTCATGGCCATGTATTAACCATTTCACAACAACAGATGGCATCTGCCACATGACGATTTGATACAACTTGTCAATAGTCAAACCTTCATGTTCCTTATGAAAAATAAAATTAAAGTAATTCACATGAATCATGATTTCTTCATTCTACTTTTTTTTTTAATTTCTCCAGATCTTAGATCTGAGGAGCTCAATGCTGATAATTATAGGCAACGGATAAATACACGCGAAATACTGTATATATCGACGCTATTTTACACGCTTAACTTAGGCGTGTGGTTTTACACGCTTAACATAAGCGCGCAGGGGTATAGTGGAAATTTTGAAAAGACAGATCACGGATGCTTCAAAAGAGTGGAAAAAGACACGCTTACCTAAGGCGCATGGTCATGCGCTTAACTTAGGCGCACCATAATATATATTTTTTAATTTTTTTTTAAAAGTACTTATCTTACACGCTTAAGTTAAGCGTGTAATACTATTTTTTTTTAAATTGCATTTTTTTCCCATAATCATGTAGAGGATATCAATACGAGTCCGTGTATATAAAATTCGTCCAAAACGGACATCGTTTACCCCTCCAAAAGCCCAAAAAACGAAGCCTTCTTACCCATTTTTTTTACAATTTGGTGCCCGACATATAGCGCATTGTAGTGATTTTTTTTTTTGTATTTTCTGCATTTTTCTACTATAATTTTGTATAAAATTTTAATACGAGTCCGTACATATAAAATTCATCCAAAACGGATATCGTTTTTCCCACCAAAAAACAAGAATAAAAACTTTAGAAACTATAGTATATAAGTAATAAGTTCATAATACTTAACTATAATACAGAACTATAGTATATAAGTAATAAGTTCATAATACTTAACCATAATGTGTAACTATAGTATATAAGTAATAAGTTCGTAATACTTAACTGTAATACATAACTATAGTATATAAGTAATAAGTTCATAATACTTAACCATAATGTGTAACTATAATATATAAGTAATAAGTTCGTAATAATTAACTATAATACATAACTATAGTATATAAGTAATAAGTTCATAATACTTAACCATAATGTTTAACTATAGTATATAAGTAATAAATTCGTAATACTTAACCATAATGTATAACTATACTTTATAAGTAATAAGTTCGTAGAACAGAACTATAAAAACTTTAGAAACTATAGTATATAAGTAATATATTTTTTAAAGGGGAAACTATAATGTGTAACTATAGTATATAAGTAATAAGTTCATAATACTTAACTATAATGTGTAACTGTAGTATATAAGTAATAAGTTTGTAATACTTAACTATAAGTAATAAGTTCATAATACTTAACTATAATACATAACTATAGTATATAAGTAATAAGTTCATAATACTTAACCATAATGTTTAACTATAGTATATAAGTAATAAGTTCGTAATACTTAACCATAATGTATAACTATACTTTATAAGTAATAAGTTCGTATTACTTAACTATAAAAACTTTAGAAACTATAGTATATAAGTAATATATTTTTTAAAGGGGAAACTATAATACATAACTATAGTATATAAGTAATAAGTTCATAATACTTAACTATAATGTGTAACTATAGTATATAAGTAATAAGTTCGTAATACTTAACTATAAGTAATAAGTTCATAATACTTAACTATAATACATAACTATAGTATATAAGTAATAAGTTCATAATACTTAATCATAATGTGTAACTATAGTATATAAGTACTAAGTTCGTAATACTTAACCATAATGTATAACTATACTTTATAAGTAATAAGTTCGTAGTACTTAACTATAAAAACTTTAGAAACTATAGTATATAAGTAATATATTTTTTAAAGGGGAAACTATAATACATAACTATAATATATAAGTAATAAGTTCATAATACTTAACTATAATGTGTAACTTCGTAATACTTAACTATAAGTAATAAGTTCATAATACTTAACTATAATACATAACTATAGTATATAAGTAATAAGTTCATATACTTAACCATAATGTGTAACTATAGTATATAAGTAATAAGTTCGTAATACTTAACTATAATGCATGCATAACTATACTTTATAAGTAATAAGTTAATAATACTTAACCATAATGTTTAACTATAGTATATAAGCAATAAGTACGTAATACTTAATTATAATGCATAACTATACTTTATAACTAATATATTTTGTAATACTTAACTATAATGCATAACTATATTATATAAGTAATAAGTTTATAATACTTAACTATAGTATATAAGTAATAAGTTCATAATACTTAACTATAATACATAACTATAGTATATAAGCAATAAGTTCATAATACTTAACCATAATGTTTAACTATAGTATATATATAAGTAATAAGTTCGTAATACTTAACCATAATGTGTAACTATACTTTATAAGTAATAAGTTTGTAGAACTTAACTATAAAAACTTTAGAAACTATAGTATATAAGTAATATATTTTTTAAAGGGGAAACTATAATGTGTAACTATAGTATATAAGTAATAAGTTCGTATTACTTAACTATAACTAATAAGTTCATAATACTTAACTATAATACATAACTATAGTATATAAGTAATAAGTTCATAATACTTAACCATAATGTGTAACTATAGTATATAAGTAATAAGTTCATAATACTTAACTATAATACATAACTATAGTATATAAGTAATAAGTTCATAATACTTAACCATAATATGTACTATAGTATATAAGTAATAAGTTCGTAATACTTAACTATAATATATAACTATACTATATAAGTAATAATTTCATAATACTTAACCATAATGTTTAACTATAGTATATAAGTAATAAGTTCGTAATACTTAACCATAATATGTAACTATAGTATATAAGTAATAAGTACGTAATACTTAATTATAATACATAACTATACTTTATAACTAATATATTTTGTAATACTTAACTATAATGCATAACTATAGTATATAAGTAATAAGTTCATAATACTTAACCATAATGTGTAACTATAGTATATAAGTAATAAGTTTGCAATACTTAACTATAATGCATAACTATACTATATGTATTATAGTTAAGTATTACAAAATATATTACTTATATAATATAGTTTCTAAAGTTTTTATTCTCGTTTTTTGACTTTTTGGAGGGGAAAACGATATCCGTTTTTGATGAATTTTATATGTACGGACTCGTATTAAATTTTTTTACAAAATTATAGTAGAAAAATGCAAAAAATACGAATTTTTTTTCACTACACTGCGCTATATGCCGGACACCAAATTGTAAAAAAAAAATGGGTAGGAAGGCTTCGTTTTTTGGGTTTTTGGAGAGGCAAACGATGTCCGTTTTGGACGAATTTTATATGTACGGACTCGTATTGAAATTCTCTACATGATTATGGAAAAATAATTATACTTTATGTACTATAGTTAAGTATTACAAAATATATTACTTAAATACTATAGTTTCTAAAGTTTTTATTCTCGTTTTTTGGAGGGGAAAACGATATCCTTTTTGGATGAATTTTATATGTACGGACTCGTATTAAAATTTTATACAAAATTATAGTAGAAAAGTGCAGAAAATACAAAAAAAAATCACTACAATACGTTATATGCCGGACACCAAATTGTAAAAAAAATGGATAAGAAGGCTTCGTTTTTTGGACTTTTGAAGGGGTAAACGATGTCCGTTTTGGACGAATTTTATATGCACGGACTCGTATTGAAATTCTCTACATAATTATGGAAAAAAATGTAAAGTTTATTTTAAAAAAATTAGTATTACACGCTTAACTTAAGCGTGTAGTGGCATGGCTAGTTATCTGGGTCGGCCCAAATAACTAGCCCATGCCACTACACGCTTAACTTAAGAGTGTAATTCATTCATGTATTTTCAAAATGGCCAAAATACCCCTGCACGCGTAGCTTAAGCGCATAAAACCGTTCGTTTATCTTAAGCGTGTAAATTAGCTTCCATTTAGACGTACATTTAGCTTTTTCGTAATTATATATCTTTGATCAAAACTTCCTTCTAATATATAAACCTGAAACAAGTGGCATTTATAGATATGAACGTACAGCGCGCTAACCCACACATGAAATGACACAACCATGTTAAATTAGCCATTTCATTAAAACTTGCCAACTAATGATTGTTTTTTTTTTAAAAGAAAGGAAAAACAAAACGTTAAGAGATTGTTTGGTATCGATACTAAAGATATGAGATATCGGGTATCCGCATGAATATCAAGATATGGGTATGAGTGATATCAAGGTATCGGATATGTGTATGAGTGATATATTTGATATACCAATTTTACGAGAGATATCAAAATAACACTATGATATCACTGATATCGATATGTACCTATATTAAACAACAAATATGAGGATATACCAAACACAAATATAAGTATGATCGATGTCTTATACTCATACCTGATACCCCCTGATAGACCCTAAATCATGAATTACCCGACTCTTCTACAAGAAGGAATAGTCTTTCTCTCTTCTCAATCTACAGAGTTGTGTAGACAACAAACTAACACTCGAAAAACAATGTCTGACTTCGACTGCCCCGACTCTTTCTCTTCTAAACTACGAAAACATGGTAGGGACTTTATGTGGGGAAATTCCAATTCCGCTGCATTGTTCCCTCATGTAACGATTCAACCATGTCGCGCTACACTTGCAAGCCATGAGACTACGCAGCTTACATACTACAGTGCCCAAAGTATCAATCATAGCTATGAATGGCCATCCTTTCACCTGAAAGACAAAATTTGCTAACCTCATAGCAGCCTCCCTCGGATGCCCTATCTTGTCCTTTGAGCACTTCCTCGATCAGCTCCAGCCTCCATTGTCTCCTGAGCGAGAAGACAAAGCATTTAAGATCATTTGCAGGATGGCGCATCACCATCTATCCAGGGGATTATTCAAGGATGTTGTGATTGACTCCCCCTCTCTTCCATGTGGCACCTCACCTAGCTCACCACGGTGGCTTCATTGTTGGAATCAGAACATCAAGAAACAAAGCTCCAGAAATGTTTAGCTCATCATCCTCGTTTGCATTGCGAGTGGTATAAGCCCAAGAATTGGGAAGATGTGGAGAAGGCCATCCAATTCAACGGAGATTATGACGAGAGATTCGTGTCACATGCCATGCCAGGTTAGTATCAAAGTTAGTCCTAGATCCACTCTTGGATCACCCAGTCGATGATGAGCGCTTAGCTTTCCCGCTTGTGTATAAGCCCACCAACTCCTCGTTTCATCGAAGCAGTTAAATACACGATCACACGAGATGAAGGGGACGATTCTGATGTCGTGGTCTATCATGAGTGGCAACAACAATCCCAACACCTCTCCTCTTCTTCTCCTTCTCATACTCCGGATGAAAACCAAGTCGACGATGATAGTCAAAGTGTCAAATCCTTGGAAAAAGGGTTGTACTGCAGCATCCATGGTCACAATATTATAGTTTGCAAACTCAAACACGAGGCTGGTTGTATGGCTTGCCAAATCCAAGTTATGACGAGTGACGAGGCCTATAACTGCAAGGATTACAGCTTAGCTTTGCACCAAAAATGTGCAGAGTCATATCCAACACGAGGCTTAGCTTTGCACAAGCTCAGCTTAGATTCACAAAAGATCATCTTAGCTTATGATGGTCCATACCATTCCCTTGAAAAGTTTGCTTGTAATCCCTGCTGCGGAAGGGGAAAAGGCTTCTCCGACGAGTGCGTGTCCTGCCTCTTCGAAAGCAATCTCAAATGCCGCCTAATGCCAACGGTTATCAAGCATTTCGACACGGAGGAGCATCGCATTACCTTAGTGTTGTTACCGCTGGCGGCTACAGAGGTTTATCGATGCGTTTCATGTGGAGACTCTGATAGATTCAACATGTATTTGTGTAAGATTTGTGGCTCCACATATCACTATAAATGCGTCAATTTGGCTCGCCAAGTGAATCATGAGCACGGTGGCCACCATCATCATTTGTTGACTTATCACATAAGTAGTCCTCATAGCATGAGGACTACTTACGTGATAAGTGTCAAGAGCTACGGGATTCGATGTTGTGGTTTTACTCTTGTGAAGAGTGTCCTTACGAGCTTCATCCTTACCTCATTGACCCACCGGAGCTCTGGGGAACACCATCGTTGACCGATAGTTGACCACCGTTGACCGTCCTTGACCAGTCAGTGCACTAAAGTGCACATAATTGTCCACCGCTTTGGATGTGCACCATGATCGAACAATTGTGGCGTACGGCCCGTGCGTAGCTCTCGAACGATGGCACGAACAGAAAGTGCACGGCCGTGCGTTACGTTACTTTTTTGAAAAATTTTGCACGCCCGTGCGGTCAACCGCACGGCCCGTGCATTGGCTACGACATTTATTTTAATTTTTACCTGAGGGGAACGCACGGCCGTGCGTTGGCTACGACATTTGACTATTTTTTGTTGGGAGAGGGGCGCACAGCCCGTGCATTTGCTACGACTTGGCAAATAATTTACATAGACAAAACCTAATTTTACCGAGTCTTATTGTATGGCCATGGAAAGTAGGGTTGGTTTCGTGCGCTTGCCCTAGTGTCCTTGTTGTCTATGGCGTAGGATTGGAGCGGTGGCTCTGGCAGTTCGTGCTCGAAGTGCATAACGGATGCAATGGTTTTGACAGCTTGCGTCGAGGGTGCATAACCGATGGATGGTTTTGACAGCTTGTGTCCAGGGTGCATAACCGATGCAACGGTTTTGACAGCTTGTGTCTGGGGTGCATAACCGCTGCAATGGTTTTGACAGCTTGTGTCCAGGGTGCATAACTAATGCAATGGTTTTGACAACTTGTGTCCAGGGTGCATAACCGATGCAATGGTTTTGACGGCTTCAGTCCAGAGTTGACCCGCAGATGAGTTGATGCAAATATCAACCTTGTGAGAGTGGAAAAACAAATGGTATTATAATTGTCAATATGAATAACAAAATTTATGGAAGTAGAAATATGGGGGGCTCGTTAAAACCTTTTCGCAAGAAAACCACGTGGGAGAAAACCGTACGAAGAGGAAAAAGAGTACCCCCATAACAAAATTTTAAGCTACTAAATGTAAAACTTTGCAAAAATTAAAAGAGTCTCATGCATGTGGAAGTTGTTGATCCTTATCGGCTATGACCCCTTCAAATTCCTCTCGCTGGCGGTCCCTCTCTAGCACTGCTTGCTCCAAATCGGTGGATTGTTGCTCTACCTGACTCGAAGATGCTCTTCTAGTGACCATTATCGCATTCGTTTCCCATAGTCGGTGCCAAAATGTAGTAGAAAACATATGCCACTACAATTAGTTCAGTTGAAGCAACGAATAATCCTTTGAAGAGCCTTCTTGAGATCCGGATCCAATGTAAACCTAAAAATTTGAGAATGGGTGCCCTCAAAGACTCTCCGATGCCTAAGTCAATAAGGAGGCAAGAGGAAGAATCGAGAACGTTGAATTGAATGAGATGAATAGGGTTAGGGTTCTCTTTTTATGATTAATGCATTTAATTACCTCATAGGCCTCTATTAAAGTCCAAGAGCCCATTAAATGTGATGGCTGCCCATTAATGTAGGGATCATAAAGAAAATAACAATTAAAATATTATAGCGATATTTTTACCTCTACAGTACAATATTTTTTCTCAATTCCAAAATGGTTAACAAGCTCTTACCTTATTCACTAGTATTATGAAGAGTAGTCATTTTACTGTGATCCATTGCATATTCGTCCTGACTTTGTATGAATCATGCCCTGAAATTTGACCAATCTTCTTTGACATGTATTTGCGATCATATTACACAAGAAATTCATAAATTAGAAATTCATACATTATGGTGTCTTCTTTAATTGGGGTTCTAAAGGCTTGTTCTAATGAGGTGTCAGTTCATATATCTTCCAAACATGATGTTTCTAGCTTTCTTGGGGTTCAAAAGGGTTGTTCTAATGAGGTATCGGTTCATGTATTTGCAGTGAAATTACACAAAAAATTCATACATTAGAAACACTGATGGTCAAGACAAGACATATTTTGCTGGATGGTGGTTCTTGGTGATTAAAATGGATAACTAATTAAACTATTGAAGGTTGAGACAAGAAAAATTTTTAAGTAGAATTTCCCCTTTCATTTAGATATATATATATATATATAATAAAATCTAACACCTAATGCTTATTTTAACCTTACAACTTAAAGAAGTATGAAGCATTTGACATATCTCACTTGCACAAAAATAAACACTAAATTTCACAATTGTCTGCTCACGTTTGTCATGTACTGAACATGTAAGTAAAATTACTTAAATGAGAATAAATAACCTAACATAGAAACGATTTACCCTGAAAAGTGCTTTCGATGCCTTGAAATATGACAAATTATTATGAGTCATTCGTCCACTTTTGACTGAAGTTTCACAGTCATAAGAAGGTAGTCATTTGGCCCAAATTTATTCCTATACAAAAGCAGTCATCTAAGCCAACTATTATTAGATATACCCAAGCCATAAACATCATTAATCTACCAACAATACAAACAATGAAGGATGACATGGAAACATATCACATTACATTATATACAATTCAATACATTGTTTGTTTTTTTCTCAATTCTGTAACGGTTAAAATGCTCATACCTTATTCAATAGTATGATTAGTATCAAAAGGAGTAGTGAATTTGTTGTGATTTATTGCATATTTGTTCTGATTTTGTATGAAAATAATCCTTTGACATTTGACCAGTATGCCTTGATATATACTTATCAAATCAAACAAGAAATTCTTACATTATAAATTCATACACGGTGGCGTCTTCTATAATCGGGCTTCTATAGGAAAGAATAATGACAAGGTAACAATGTTGCAAAAGGGACATAAAACACACAAAGAGAAAACACATGCCTTGCTTTTTTGCTTCCTATGAAACTATTCAACAAAGCAAGCAAGATGGTTTTCTAGCAGTAATACTAGTAATAGGTAGAACCTCAAGTTGCACTAATACTAGAATAACATATAGTAGCATTCAAGACAGGTGCATGTACACTAAGTAAGCCACAAATGAAAGCCAAATGAACCACCATACTGGCATTCAAATCAATCCATTTCACCTAATATGGCTTGAACTAGCCATGCTCACCATCACTAGCTCCATCGTTAGCCTCTTCAACCGGAGCCATAAGATATATTCGAGCAACCAATGATGATTCTTGCGTCGGTTTTCCTCTACAGACTTGATCAAACTCGCCTTATCTTCAAACGAACAACCGATTAAAAGGAACCTCTTGTGGCCACCAAGTGCTCGCCCTGATATGAATACCTTAGGACAAGAGGGACAACAATGGCCTTTTGTTTTCTTGGACCCAATCTAAGCCTTGTTGTCTGCATTATCATTAAAACTACCTTAGATTTACAAATGAAGTATTGCTTCTTTTTACTAGTCATGGTTAATAGTTAATTAGATGAGTGTTGCTCTAGTTGATTTTCTTTCATTTGAGTTTAGCTTGTTAAATTGGAGAACAATTTTGTAGCGACCTATAATCGCAGTTCATTGATGGTTGATTCTAAGCCTCAAATCCTTAATAAACTCTATGACAATACAACACACACAAATCAATAGCAATCATTACACTCTCACATGTTATGTTTCTTTGCATTTAATTCAAGCCCTCTTAAATTTAGGCCTTTCAATGTTGCTAGTAGAAGCAACAAAGAGAAATAAAGAAACACCACTATGGTCATTTACAACAACATGATTGGTAAGCATATACTACAATAGGATGTATACTCTTTCAATCCAAATATACATTTTTTAACTTATTATACTAATATTGACATTTGTGCAGCTACCTTATGAACCCAAGGCTAGACAGAAGATCAAACAAAAAACAGATCAACAAAAAACATAGGAATTGAAGAGGTAATTTGTGATCTCCCTAGCTATTTAACTAATAGAGCTATTAAATAAGGAAAGAGCCTATTTAATATAATATGGCTTATTAAAAGAGGGTTTCCAAATAAGAAAGGTATTTAAGCTTCTTATATTTTATCTCTCTCCATTCGATTCGTTCTATTCTACGCTTAGGGTTTTGAGCCTCCATAACTTCAAACCTTTGAGAGCTTCTTGAGAGAGATTCCTGACTTGAGCGTTGGAGGGGCCTTAGATGGGACCACCCCCTCGCGTTCACGTTTGCTCGTGATTACAAATCTAGAGTTGTAACTTCTCGCGTTCTTGGAGGCGGAATTCAATCATTCCTAATCAATCTCCCGACGATACATATTCCTGCATCGACAATTGGCGCCGTCTGTGGGAACGATTTCAATGGCCCCGACCCGAAGAACGACGAGTTTGAGCGAACTGACTCGCCCAGGCGGCGGTAGTTCGGCTGCTGAAGAAAGTGATCGCCAGCGAGCGGAGGAAGAGGCTCGTCGCTTGGTGGACGAATCAACTCGCCGGCAGATAGAGTTGGAATCGGCTGTTGCGGAAAAGGATCGGCAGTTGACCGAGTTGTCCGACACGTTGGCAGGGCGAGATCGCGAAATTCGCTCGATTCAGGAGGAGTTGCAGACTGCGCAACAAAGGGTTGAGCGCGCCAATGGAAAGCGGATCGCTGACGATGGTGAGTCGGATGCCGCTGTCGCTCAGCGTTTGGCCAGTATTATCGAGATTCCCGAGTCCCGGATACACCTAGGTCGGGACCATGCTGCAAGAGGGGAGTTCTCAGTGCGCGATCGCGGTTTGGCTGGAAAAGAAATCCGCGATCGCGGAAGGGAAAACCGCGACCCCGGCGGGGCCGATCGCGACCGTGTTGTTCGCGCGTCTTCTTCTGCTTCCAGACCGAATCAGTGTCGGTCCAATTCAAGGGCTTCGTGTCGACGCAGTCCGACGAGGCGGATCCTAGCTCATAGAGAGCGAGCACGCATCAGATCAGGCGAGTCCCGCTCGAATCTGCCTTTGCGCAGGTCAAGGTCCTATTCGCCGGATGTTGCTGTTCGGCGTGGTCTGAACGAAGAAGGAGTGGGCGAGGCTGAGCGTCGTCTACTTCGTCTCCTTAACAACAAAGGAGAGTCGCCTCTGACTGCTCAAGAGCAGGCTGAAATCAGGCTTGCTCGGATGACAGCGACACCCTTTGCACGAGCAATTCACGACGAAAGACCCCCAACTAAGTTTTCCACTCCATCATTTGAGTTGTATGATGGGAAATCTGATCTTGTATTGCATATCGCATCTTTTACACATAGAATGGCTTTATGGGTTTCAAATAATGCTTTGATGTGTAAAATGTTTCCGGCTAGTCTAGGCAAAACCGCTGCAAAATTGTTCCATTCATTAGAGCATAACTCGATTTATGCTTGGGAACAAATGGCTAGGAAATTTGTTTCGCATTTTATAGCAAATAGCAGAGAGCCTATGTCTGTGGATGCTTTATTCGATTTGAAATTGCGCAGGGGAGAGAGCTTACGACAGTTTGCGCCACGCTTCATGGAATGCGTGGCTGACATGGACAGCTGCGATGAGAGGGTTGTTGTGTCTGCGTTTAGTCTTGCTCTGCCTAAGGAAGCATGTTGCGTGAGAGTTTGACTTTGAGAGCTCATGCAGGCCTGACTTAATTGCAAGAGCGAATCAGGCAGTACATGAAGCTTGAGGAGGATATGAAGCCTTCCTGGGAGAGGAGGTCAGCGTCCCCGGTTTCTCATAAAGAGAAAGACGGGGGTGACAAGTCAACTTCTAGAAGAAGGGGCAGGGATGGAATTGCCAAGGAGAGAGGTCTTCTCCCTGGGGCATCCCATCACACAGTCCATACCGTCTTTAAAATTCCTATTTATAAGATCCTCTCACAGATTAAGGATAAGGGGTTCTTTAGCTGGCCCTCCAAGTAACAAAGTGATCCACAGAGTAGAGATCAAAGCAAGTACTGCACGTTTCATCGAGAGAAGGGTCATCTAACAGGTGATTGCATTTCCTTAAAGAAGGCATTAGAGAGATGGGCTGCGCAGGGGCACTTGCCAGAGTTCGTCGGGCAGGGCGTTGAGCCAGATGTGAGGCCGGTTCTAAAGGGCACTGAAGAAGCACTCGAGCAAGAGGCAAAGGTGTAATAACCCCTAAAAGACTCGAACTGTCGTTTTGTAAGAAAGACATGTTGTGCAATTTCTGTAACCTTTGTAACCTCTGTAATGATCTTTTGAATGTATTATTATACATTTAATTTATATACTAGGTCTTAGAATATTTTTAGAAGTACTAAAAATAAGATCTAACTTTAGACCGCGAGTGGATCCGCGACCAAAGGCCAAAGAACGCGCTCGCGGAAGTGTTTTCCGCGATCGGTGAAAACTGTTCGTCGTCGTCTTCAGATTCCTTCGCGTTTTCCCGGTTCGGATGCCGCCGTTTCGTCATTGGGGATGCCGATCGATTGGTCTTCTCGGCGTTGAGCTCCCTTTTGTCCTATAAATAAGAGGCTCCCACCCCAGAATTCTTCATCCTCAACAACTCGATCCCTCTCTTCCTCTCGATATTGTGTTTCGCCAGAGTTCTTGCCCTCGTCGGAGTGTCGTCGGAATTGGTGGTGTCGTCGGAGTTGTCTTGGAGGCTAGGAAGTGGTGGTGGTGGTGAGCCCTCGTTCAAAGCCAAAGTGATCATTCGCGTCGTCGGTAAGCCGCGAAGCCAGAGGAGAGTCGCGTCGGAAGGGGAGTCCGCGACCGCGGGGATGAATTCCGCGACCGCGGCTCTGCCCAGAATTTCGCGACCGCGGAAGTCCAAACCGCGACCGCGGCTTGCCTTAGCAAGCGCGATTGTGGCTTGGACAACCACGGTCATGGCTTAACCTTCGTTTCCTTTCCATTCTTAACGTTCTTTCGTTCGTATCGTTATTCATTCGTATGGAATCTAACTTAGGGTTTCGTCGTGGTTGTGTCATCGTCGTAGGGATCCGTATGCAGATTCCAGTCTCTAGATACTCGGAATCCGTCAAGCTACGTTCGACTAGATTAAGGCAAGTGGCGGTTCGCTCTTGCTTATCATTCCATATTTCCGTTAGTTATCAATTACTTTTGATTGTTAATTAAATTGGAATGAAATGTGATTTTCGTTTGGGAACAGATTTTATAAATGCTGTGATTAAAATATGATATTATAATAGATTGTATATATTGCTAGAAACAACTCTATTATACCTGTTATTACCATGATGGTATTGGTATGAATTTTATGTGAACTTAAATGTGTAGTTAGAACGAGTATTCGTAGGAACGCTATGTACCTTGCGAGGTCTAGTCGTTTCTTTATAACTTGGTGCTTAGGATGATTTTGCCCTAACACTTTCCTGGTCATGACCTACCCCTATCCGAATATAGGTGGTGGTGCACTCAACTTGTGCCAAACATTCGGGAAATGTTCCCAAGATATCTCTCGTGTCGAGATGATATATATATATAATAAAAGCTTTGACATGAATATACGTTTTGTAATTAAATAAGATAGGTGCGATTATGCACATAATTAATATACCCTCGGGCAAGGAGTACAACGTGGAAACCGTCCGGACTCTTGTTAGAGTAAGTCCTCTTTCCAATCTGGATTCTCATTACGCGATGAGGTTGGTCGTGGACCCAAATAATCAAGGTCGTGTTTTAAAACTTGTGTGTGAAAAACTAACGTTCCCAAACATTTGTCATATGTTTCCCTTAAGACTCAAATCCTTTGGAGTCTTCTTTTCAGTGCATGTCTAATTCTAATCATTCCGTGAAAGTTTCGGGTTATGTATTGTTCCTTTGGTTATTATTCGAGGGACAATGATAGTAAACTGTTACGATCACTAGAACCTTTTTATTTCTACCCTTGCATAGTCTTTCATTAGACTAACCAACCGGTTATTTTCTTTTGCATGGTTGGCTGGTGTCATCCGTCTCATACGGTACATCAGATAAGTTCCCGCATCAGTAAAGGCAAGGACTCGACGTGAGGGCAATTGGCGTTATGTGTGTTTCTTTCCAAGGTTGAGATCCTAGGCGTAAGATCGCAAGGTCAAGACTTGTTGAGTCATTTTATTCTCAAGACTTCCGATGTAATAAATATTTGTACTCGATTTTGTTATCGAATGTAATTTCAACATTTGTAATAAAATATTATTTGGGCAGTTGTATGTCATTTAATAAAGTTTATGTTATTATACAGTTTGTTATAAAATGGTTAAGCCTTGGGTGACCCCAGATGTGTAATCTGAGGTCACTGACGGTAATATTTCCAAAGGGTATTTTGGGGGTGTTATAGATTTGGTATCATAGCTAAACGTTTTAAACAAAACTCTCAACTTTTAAACCATTTTGCATTTATTTGGGGTTTTCGAAAACAAAAACTTCGTCTATGAAATTTCTTTACTATAGGCCCTAAGTAAGGTTTAAAGATCAAACGTTTTTGAAGTAGATTTTAAATCACAGTAATTTAGTAGAAACAAAATTAACCAACGAGTCTCTATTTGTTTTTAACAAGTTTTATGGAAAAGACTTTCGGATTTAACAAACGAGTTTCAGTTTACCGTAACAGTTTTGTGGAAAAGACGTTTTCAAACTTCTGCCAACGTTCGTAGTCCGATCATTCTTGCTTGTTATGGAAGATATAATTTCTATAAACAGGAAAGTTCTAAATCTCTCATTGTCTCTTCACAAACAATGGTAGTCCATAGAGCCCAACTTAAGACCCAAGATGAATCTGAGACCGCTCCGACAATCAAGTATGAGCCTGATTTTGTAGAAGTTCCGGTGGTTGGCGGATCGGTGCTTGAGTTCACCCCGTTGACCGAAGAGTCTGAGTCCGAGAGCGGGGAAGAAAAAGGAATGCAATCCAAGCAAACCTCTACCCCCGAGGTCTCTGATGAAGATGAGGACTCAATGGAGGATCCAAATGATGAGAAGGAGCCGGTGGATCCCTTCCACGAGAAGTGGGAATAATTTTTTTCTGGATTTTAAATCAGCCCGGTAATGAAGATCTTTGGGGGCGAAGATGGCGGAGCTCCGAGCCACAGAAAGGCGATGTGGGCAAGTCCGGGGAGCCATCAGTGCCTGCTGGGGGATCAAGTGATCCAAAATGGAAGGGGTTAACTGATGACTCGGAGGAAGAGTTACCTCCGGTAGAGAAGAAGTAGTGAATATTAGGTCAGTAATGGTTTTCTTCCTAGTGTTTTCCCATTTGAACAATACCGGAGCAGAAGTCTCCTAATATTCTTTTTCCCTATTTCCCTTTTCAGTTGTTGTGTGACACTTGGTGTGTGCTCCATTAATGAAAAGTTGAGTTTATTAGATGACTACCTCAATTATTGCACTTTAAGTATTTACTACTGGCAACTTAAATTTGTTGGTACATATCTAATATACGTAGACACAATCAGATGGTGAACGCTAAAAACACCGCACGTTATGCAGCTGGACCGAGTAGTACTTCTCGGATTCAGATTGGAAATGCAGCGGACCAAGAGGAAGTTGGGTCCGGTTCCCATAACAACCCAGCGAGGAATGCTCCACCCCAGATAGGAGGGGAAATGGTGTAGGTACCTCCTACTGCTCCGATAGTTTTCAGTACGGCTGATGTAGAGGTAATCAGGCAGATCGTAATGCAAGCGGTCACCGAGTTGGTGAGGCCAGGGGTTCAGCAAGCCCAGGGGAATCCAACCCCTCAGGGTACTGCTGACGTTGAGGATACAACAAATAACCCGCCTCTAATGAGTGCTCCAAGAGATAAAGGAAATTATGGTCGTGCGCTAAAAGCGATCAACTCCATGAGGCCTGACCCGTATGACGGTACTGGAGAACCCGTCAAGGTGGCATACTGGTTCCTTCACATAGAGCGTTTGTTTAAGAACATTGTGTGTACTGAGGTTGAAATGGTGTACATTGCTTTGTTATATCTGAAGGATGGGGCCAGTGAATGGTGGAAGAGCACGGGATTAGATAATCATCTCGAGCTGAGCTGGTCAATATTTAAGACCAAGATATTTGATCGGTTCTTCTCTCGGGCTATGAGGGAGGAGAAGCGCAAGGAGTTTCTATAATCAAAGACTGATGGGTTGAGGGTGACAGAGCTGGCTGCCAGGTTTAACCACTTGATGTATTATGCTGGAGCGGAAGCGTCCAGCGAAGAACAAAAAATCTGGCATTTCCACGAATGGATGAATCCCGACCTCAAGCCCTTGATGGTGCGTCATGGTTGTACCACTCTGGAGCAGTATGTGGATGCTGCTTATAAGCTGGAAGTGACTTTGGAGGAGTCAGCCATGAAGCATAACCGATAGAGATCGGGGAAAAACTATGGTAATCAGCAGCATAGTGGTGGGTTCAAGCGTCCAGCTCCGCCTTCCAACTCCTCCAAATCTAATCGGCCTAGAACCGAGGTGACCCAGTCTGGTTCTACTCCACGCTCAAGTCACAATAGGGGTTATGTCCAGTGTTTCAACTGTGGGACTCCTGGACATAAGAGCAATGAGTGTAGGAAGGAGAAGAGGGTATGTTACAATTGTGGGAAGGAAGGCCACATGAAAACATACTGTAGGCAAAAGGGTCAAGGACCAATGCAATCATACCAGGCCTCAAAGGTTGGCAATGGGCAGAACCCAAAGCCAGAGGTATCCGCTCCTAAACAATCTATTACTCGTATTAAAGGCAAGGCGCCTATGGAGTCTTCGGGTCAGGGGCAACGACTCTTTGTGATTCGTCACTCCAATGAGAATGAAACCCTGGACGAGTAGTTGTATTTTTGTTGAGCCTTTTTAAGAATATGGAGCGATGACTTGTGTCGATAGTCTCCATAGTTTAGTAATCTGACTGTTCGACTTTCTGTCAGTTGTTTTAATGTAATGTTTTGAATAATAAAGAAGTGTTTCCTTGTTTCAGAAATTACTAAATTCGTTACTATTGCAAGTTGTTCGTTCATACGAGACTCCGTGAGTGCCAAAAACAGTATATGTCACGTGTGGATAAGGGTTGTCAGGACTCATAAAGGAGGGGTAATGTATGGAGCCTAGGTGTTCGTCCCCTACATGGTTAACACTAGGGTCGACTCTATTACTTAATTCCTAAATCCATTCTTAGGAATCTCTCTTTATTCTTGGAGTAATGTCACATCGGTATGACATTAATTGCTTCCTTAGTTGAGCAGATGAGCGTTATCTCATAAGTTGAGTTTTACCAAAATTCCTTAATGTAAAGGAAACAAATGTGTGTGGTTAATGCTCTATGGGATTAAGAGTTATTTCTCATATGTGTACCCTGAACATTTGTTCTGGTAAAAGTATGTAAGAGTGCTAATACGAAATCCAGAATGCTTAGTTGTGAGGTCATAGTATAGTCATTTATTTGGATAGATTGCTGAGAAGAGAATAAATGTATAAGACGGATAGTTCATAAGGAACTCGTTTTCTCTAAAAAGATCGTACTCTATTATGATCTTGAGTAAAACTTTAGAACCCAAGGGTTATGGTTAGGGAGTTTGTAAGTGAGTGTGCTCATTGTGGGCCCAGTGGTTTAAACTTTCGGAAAGGCTAAGGGTGTGAAGTCATAAGTGTTACTTTGGAAGAGTATCTGAAGTTTCGTTATGAAGTTTTTTTAAAAAAGGAAACGATACAAGTATAAGAGGAGTATTAAGACGATTACGTCATGGATAAATATTGAGTTCCGATAAAGCAAAAGGTTGCTTGACTTGGGATAATAAATCGTATAAGGACGATTAAGTGTTTAAGGATTTATGGGTGAATAACAACTCAGTTGGTAAAGGTTGTTTTAATTTATAAGGATTAAGAGTACGTGATAACTTAAGTGGATGGAATTTTGTCTACGGGATTGGATGAAAAGTGATCTATATCTGTTAAGGCGATTTGATGTCATGTTTGGGGAAATAAAGTGAACGATCACAATTGTGCTAATTGATTTATCACGATCTTGTTTTGAGGAAACTAAAGGTTTAGAGTTAAAAGTGAGCATTAGGGCCAAATTTAATTGGGCCAAATATTTTAATTTGTAAATTGTACCTTCAAGGAATATGGAGTAAAGTTACATGGAAATTACAAGGTTTAATATGTGGATTTGAAGTGAGTGTGACGTCTATAAGGCCGATGATATAACACTTTTTGAAAAAAGTTAAGTTGTGAAACGATTGTATTGGGAGAAAGCTCACTTAAATTTAAAGATTATGGTGTAGGGATAAGTTATTCGGAGGATATCGATACCAAAGGATGTGGTATGGGAAATTGTCTTATGTGCGTTTAAGGAGTAAGGTAACAAATGTTACTCGTATATACCCATTGAAGGATTAGGACGTAAGTGATCGATTTTGGTGGCAAGGCATCATCAATATGGTATTTTTGAGTAAATAAAATTGAGGAACCTTAAAGGTTTAAGTTAGAGATTGAATAATGGAATACGTTCAGTTAGTCTTGGAAGGATTTTTAGGTTAGAAATGGCATAAGGAAACAAATTGGCTTAGAGGTAAGTAATGGAATTGTGGGGTGTATCTCTAAAGGAATTAGAGAAAATAATGTCTCGAGGATTACTGAGATCTGATATTTGATTATAGGGAGATAATGTACGAACTATGAATTTGATTATAAAGATAAAAGTTGAAAGAGAAATGTGTGTTCTCATGCGTAAGGTATAGCAAGTCTATTGCGAGGATTTTGGAGACTATTATCCTAAGATAATTATGACCTTGTGGATGTATTCATGAGTTATTACAAGTGTAGCACATGGAGATAAGATATGCGAGATAGTGGTATGATTGAGGAAACAGATCGTTTTCCTAGGAGCAAGTACAAGGATGAAATGATTAAGGATACTAAGTTCAAGTAGTGAGGTTAATGGTAAAAGCGGTCCCTCTACCTTAGTGATGTAATAACCCTCATGTTTGCCATAAGGATAATATGGTAAAATGTATAATTGGCGAAAGCAAGTTATAAAATTCCCTTAAGTTGTGAAGGGTCTAAACTATGGTTAACCTTACGTTAACTTTAATTTGAACCAACTTATAAACTTAACTTAGAATTGCTTGTACTCGATTTACAAAGGGTTAAGTGGGTTAGGCATGGTTAAACTTATAAGGTTGGGTAACTTAATATAAGGTCGCTTCTCTGAGCTGTTATTGGCCAAGTTTCGGGGTCGAAACTTCTTTTAAGGGGGTAGTAATGTAATAAATCCTAAAAGTCCCGAACTGTCGTTTTGTAAGAAAGACATGTTGGGCAATTTCTGTAACCTCTGTAATGATCTTTTGAACGTATTATTATACGTTTAATTTATATACTGGGTCTTAGAATATTTTTAGAAGTACTAAAAATAAGATCTAACTTTAGACCGCGAGTGGATCCGCGACCAAAGGCCAAAGAACGCGCTCGCAGCAATTCCGCGACCGCGGAAGTGTTTTCCGCGACCGCGGAAAACTGTTCGTCGTCGTCTTCAGATTCCTTCACGTTTCGCCGGTTCGGATGCCGCCGTTTCGCCGTTGGGGATGCTGATCGATTGGTCTTCTCGGCATTGAGCTCCCCTTTGTCCTATAAATAGGAGGCTCCCACCCCGGAATTCTTCATCCTCAACATCTCGATCCCTCTCTTCCTCTCGATATTGTGTTTCTCCGGAGTTCTTGCCCTCGTCGAAGTGTCGTCGGAATTGGTGGTGTCGCCGGAGTTGTCTTGGAGGCTAGGAAGTGGTGGTGGTGGTGAGCCCTCATTCAAAGCTAAGGTGATCATTCGCGTCGTCGGTAAGCCTCGAAGCCGGAGGAGAGTCGTGTCGGAAGGGGAGTCCGCGACCGCGGGGATGAATTCCGTGACCGCGGCTCTGCCCAGAATTCCGCGACCGCGGAAGTCCAAATCGCGACCGCGGCTTGCCTTAGCAAGCGCGATTGTGGCTTGGACAACCACGATCATGGCTTAACCTTCGATTCCTTTCGATTCTTAACGTTCTTTCGTTCGTATCGTTATTCGTTCATATCGAATATAACTTAGGATTTCGTCGTGGTTGTGTCGTCGTCGTAGGGATCCGTACGCAGATTACAGTCTCTAGATACTCGGAATCCGTAAGGCTACGTTCGACTAGATTAAGGCAAGTGGCGGTTCACTTTTGCTTATCATTCCATATTTCCGTTAGTTATCAATTACTTTTGATTGTTAGCTAAATTGGAATGAAATGTGGTTTTCGTTTGGGAACAGATTTTATAAATGATGTGATTAAAATGTGATATTATAATAGGTTGTATATATTGCTAGAAACAACGCTATTATACCTGTTATTACCATGATGGTATTGGTGTGAAATTTATGTGAACTTAAATGTGTAGTTAGAACGAGTATTCGTAGGAACGCTATGTACATTGCGAGGTCTAGTCGTTTCTTTATAACTTGGTGCTTATGATGATTTTGCCCTAACACTTTCCTGGTCATGACCTACCCCTATCCGAATATAGGTGGTGGTGCACTCAGCTGGTGCCAAACATTTGGGAAATGTTCCCAAGATATCTCTCGTGTCGAGATGATATATATATATAATAAAAGCTTTAACGTGAATATATGTTTTGTAATTAAATAAGATAGGTGCAATTATGCACATAATTAATATACCCTCGGGCGAGGAGTACAACGTGGAAACCTCCCGGACTCTTGTTAGAGTAAGTCCTCTTTCCAATTTGGATTCGCATTACGCGATGATGTTGGTCGTGGATCCAAATAATCAAGGTCGTGTTTTAAAACTTGTGTGTGAAAACTTAACGTTCCCAAACATTTGGCATATGTTTCCCTTAAGACTCAAATCCTTTGGAGTCTTATTTTCAGTGCATGTCTAATTCTAATCATTCCGTGAAAGTTTCGGGTTATGTATCGTTCCTTCGGTTATTATTCGAGGGACAATGATAGTAAACTATTACGATCACTAGAACCTTTTTATTTCTACCCTTGCATAGTCTTTCATTAGACTAACCAACCGGTTATTTTCCTTTGCATGGTTGGCTGGTGTCATCCGTCTCATACGGCACATCAGATAAGTTCCCGCATCAGTAAAGGCAAGGACTCGACGTGAGGGCAGTTGGCGTTATGTGTGTTTCTTTCCAAGGTTGAGATCATAGGCGTAAGATCGCAAGGTCAAGACCTGTTGAGTCATTTTATTCTAAAGACTTCCGCTGTAATAAATATTTGTACTCGATTTTGTTATCGAATTGTAATTTCAACATTTGTAATAAAATATTATTTGGACAGTTGTATGTCATTTAATAAAGTTTATGTTATTATACAGTTTGTTATAAAATGGTTAAGCCCTGGGTGACCCCAGATGTGTAATCTGAGGTCACTGGCGGTAATATTTCCAAAGGGTATTTTGGGGGTGTTACAAAAGGAGCCTCAAAGGTAGGTCATTCATGTCATAGAGTCTCGTTCGAGGCAAGACAATGCAGGAAGGCATGATTACAGGAAGAAATGTCACTCCTTGGAGGTCTTGAAAGCTGAAGTAGGGCCTCCCAAGAAGCAGCGGGTCATGCCATCTGAGCTCCTTACTTTCTCTGACGAGGACTTGGTCTGCTTGCAGCACCCACACAACGACCCTCTAATTCTTACAGTGGGAATCAGATCTTGTGATGTGAGGAGGATTCTGTTGGATTCAGGAAGCTCAGTTGACATTATGTGCTTTGAGACTTTCAAGAAGTTGGAGAGATCTCAGAATGATCTAATCCCAGTATCTACGCAGTTAACCGGTCTTGGAGCATTTCCCGTGTGGCCTTTGGGAATGCTAAGGAAGATTGTTTCTTTGGGAGGCAAGTTAGTGACCACATAGTTCTTGGTGGTCAACATCCCCTCGTCCTACAACGCAATTCTTGGAAGACCATGGCTTCATCTAATGGGAGCGGTTCATTCGACGCTCCATCAATTAATCGTATTTTCGCATGAGGGAGAAGTCACACGTGTCCAGGGTGATCAAAGGGTAGCTCGTCAATGCCTCAAGATCGAAGGGCGCGTCAAGGAGGTACACATGGTGCACGCAGCCCCTCAAGTGCTCGACGACGTGGGATCCGAGCCGGCTGAAAAGTCGGTTGAAGAGCTGCAAAAAGTCCCTATAAGTCCCTCTGAACCTAACAAATATTTTTTAGTTGGAGTTAACGTTGTAGGTGATGAGCTGGAGTCCTTAACGGGGCTCTTGAGGCAAAATAGAGAGGTGTTTGCTTGGATGCCATATGAGATGCCGGGTTTGAGCTCGAATATTTCTTGTCATGCCTTGAGTGTAAATCCGGAAGTGTGTCCAGTTGTGCAACGAGTGAGATGTTCGTCTGTCGAACATACTGAGGCAGTGCTGAAAGAGTGGGCTAAACTGCAAGAGGCGGGGGCAGTCCGAGAAGTCATGTACCCGACGTGGATTGCAAATCCGGTTGTGGTCAAAAAGAAGAATGGAGAGTGGCGAGTCTATGTTGATTTCACCAATCTCAATAGAGCGTGTCCTAAGGATTTCTTCCCCCTACCAAAGATTGGTCAGCTAGTAGATTCGACAGCGGGGCATGCCCGTATGAGCTTCCTTGATGCTTACAGAGGATACCACCAGATACCTCTGGCATTAGAAGATCAAGAGAAAACGGCGTTCATGACCCCGAGAGGCATTTTCTGCTACTCTGTAATGCCTTTCGGTTTGAAGAATGCAGGAGCAACATTTCAGAGAATGATTGCGAGCCTGTTCTCAAAGCTTATTGGCAACACCGTTGAGGTTTATATTGATGATATGGTCGTCAAGAGTAGGCTGCAAGACTCACACTTGGGGGATCTGCAGAGCGTCTTTGACATTTTGAGGCATTCGAAATTACGCCTGAATCCGCTGAAGTGTGCCTTTGGAGTCGGCTTTGGCAAATTTTTGGGGCATTTGGTCACCAGAAGGGGAATTGAAGCGAGTCCAGATCAAATTCGGGCTATTCAGTCTATTAAAAGCCCGAAAACTATAAAGGATGTGTAAAAGCTTACAGGGATGGCAGCTGCGCTTAACCGTTTCATCAGCAGGTCTTCTGATAAGTGTGGCACGGTCTTCAGGTTGTTGAAGGGTGATCGTTTGTTTCAGTGGGATGCAGATTGTGAGCGTGCTCTGGTGGATCTGAAAAAATATTTGCAAGAGTCGCCTATTTTATCTATGCCAGGCCATGGAGAGAAGCTGACCTTGTATTTGGCAGTTTCAGTGCGGTCCATAAGTGTTGTGTTAGTCAAGGAGGAAGACAAGAGGCAGTGACCCGTTTACTATGTCAGCAAAACGCTGCTTGATGCTGAAAGCAGATACATACCAATGGAGAAACTGTTATTGGCACTAGTCGTGGCAGCCCGGAAACTCAATCATTATTTCCAGGCTCATCCGATAGAAGTTATGACAGCCTTTCCGCTTAAGGCTCTCTTGGCTAGCTCAGACTTTATCAGGTCGCGTCGCTAAGTGGGCGGTCGAGCTGGGGCAATATGAGATCACTTTCGTACCAAGCACAGCCATCAAGGGACAGATACTTGCAGATTTCATCGCTGAATTTGTCGACGAGGACTTGCAGGACGAGCGTCAGGTATGGCAAGTCAAGATTGACAAGCAGGGAACTTGGGAGCTACATGTGGACGGTTCTAAGAATCGAAAAGGATCAGGGGCAGGCCTAGTCCTCATTTCTCCAACTGGGGAAACTATTAGAACTGCGGTAAAGCTGGGTTTTGAAGCAACCAATAATGAATCCGAGTACGAGGCTCTAATTCTCAGACTCATAGCTGCAAGAAAACAGGGGGCAATGACCGTGACTGTGTATTTCGACTCGTAGCTGATTACTTAACCAGGTGACGGGCGAGTATGGCGCTAAGTCGGCCCGCATGCTTGCTTATCTAGAAAGGGCCCGAAGCATTCTTGCTGATTTTGTAGAGTTTCAGGTCCTGTAGATTCCGCGCGAGCAGAATGAGGTGGCTGATGCACTGGCTACCCTAGCATCCTCGAGTTCGTCCGGAGCGGAGCCGACAGTTCATATTGAGATTCTAGAGTCCCCTAGCATCGAAGGGGAAGAGGTGTGTCCGGTTGATTCCGAGCCAAGTCGGATGGATCCCATTTTTTACTATTTAGTGCATGATAAACTTCCAGTTGATAAGAATGAGGCTCGCCTGATTCGTTTGAGAATGGCTCATTTTTGGATCTCACCACAGTGGGTATTGCACCGGAAAACATTTACAAGACCGTACCTCAGATGCGTCCCGCCATCGAGAGTAGAGGACACTTTGTTTGAAATGCATGAGGGCGTGTGCGGGGTACATGCAGCCGGGAGAAGCCTGGCTTTCAGAGCACAGACTCAGGGATACTGGTGGTCCTATATGCAGAAAGATGTTGAATGTTATGTCAGAAACTATGAGAAGTGCCAGAAATTTGCTAAGATCACACACCAACCGGCGGTGGATCTTCACCCACTCACGAGCCCTTGGCCATTCGCACAATGGGGACTTGATCTCGTCGGACCTTTTCCTAAGGCTACGGGAAAGCTATGCTTCCTGGTCACGGCCACTGATTACTTCACCAAGTGGGTGGAGGCGAATCCTTTAGCAAGGATAAGAGACACGGATATAGAGAAGTTCATTTGGGAGTCAATTATAACTCGCTTTGGCATTCCTCATGCTTTGATTTCTGACAATGGGACGCAATTTAGTAGTGCATCGTTTAAAGCTTTTTGTGCAGGTTATGGCATCAAAAATTTCTACTCATCTGTAGCTTACCCGTAGGCAAATGGTCAAGTTGAGGCAACCAAAAAGGTCATACTGGATGGGATCAAGAAGAGACTTGACCAGGCTAAGACTCGATGGGTGGAAGAGCTCCTTGTAGTGCTCTGGGCGTACAGGATGACCCTGAGGCGCTCGACAAGTGAGACGCCATTCGATTTGGCTTATGGCACTGAAGCGGTCATACCCCTTGACATCGGACTCCCGGGAGTTTGGGCTGATGCGTTTGAACAAGGAGGTAATGACCAGGCTCTGGGAGTTCAATTGGACTTCCTACAGGAAAGAAGAGACGCATCTTCAATCAGGATGGCAGCGTATCAACAAGAGCTAATCAAGGCACATGGCAGGAAAGTCAAGCCGCGAGCCTTTGGAGTGGGAGACTTTGTGCTTCACAAGGTTCTCACCAACACCAAGCAGCCAGCGGACGTGAAGCTAGGTCCGAATTGGGAGGGACCCTATCGGGTCATAGCAAGCTCCGACAGCGGTTCATACAAGCTAGAGGACTTGAGTGGGAAGGCGATTCCGCGCACTTGGAACGCCTCCAACTTGAGGAAGTTTTACATTTGAACTTGGATGAGGTAGGGGTAATCTTTTTCTTCTTCGTATGGTTTTTTCCCATGAGGTTTTCCTGCGAAGAGGTTTTAATGAGGCCCCCGGGGGTTTGTCCTTGAACTTGTAAGACACTTTACGGTTTACCTTGATTGTAACTCAATGCAATTTCTTTTTCTTTGCAATTGTTACGCATTCTTGGCTTCAGGTTAGCACAAGAACAAGCAAATTGACAAGAAAGAACGGGCCGGCACGGGTGCAAATAACATGCAACTCAGCGTCGCGCTTGAATTTTTGAGCATGGCTTGCCATCTAGCGCTGTTGCGGGCGCCTTAAGTAGGCGACCCAGCGACGAGCGAAACCCGTTGGCCATAGGTCAAGCGGAGAGAGCCGTCGAAGCGCTAAGTATGAGCGACTTGAATCGATGAGTAGCCCCACAGGCAGAACTTGCCAGATGACGCCGTCGCGGGCACCGATCGACGGTGACTCAGTGACGAGCATACCGAGCACGTCATCAAGAGTAAAAGAGACGTGAAGGGTGTCAAGGGAGCCAAGTCTGAGCCCCGGGGCACAAAGATCGCGAGTTTGACAGACGAGCACGACCGCACGGCCGTGCAAAGAACGCACGGGCCGTTCCGCGGTCACGGCGTCTAAACCGCGGTCGCGGTTTGGACCCACGGCGAGTCTGGCGTGACCGCACGGCCGTGCGTTTTTCCGCACGGACCGTGCAATGCTTGCGGCAAATCGACAAAAAATTGATTTCGAAGGAAAATCAAAACGCACGGCCGTGCGTTTTGACGCACGTGCTGTGCGATGCTTGCGGCAAATTGATAAAAAATTGATTTTGAGGGAAATTAAAAACGCACGGCCGTGCATTTTTTCGCACGGGCTGTGCGCTCCTGTCGAGACTTTTTTCTGAGAAAAAATTCACCGCATGCACGGCCGTGCGTTTTTTCGCACAGGCCGTGCGATTTGCGGATTTTCTCCGATACCAAGGTTGAGAGTTCAAAGTTGGGCCAGTTTGAAGATTGGGCCGAGTTCTCTATACTTCGGATCATTTGACCCATACAAGCTCCACCAATCTGAGGGGCAAATTCAAGAGGTTATTTGTGATCTCCCTAGCTATTTAATTAATAGAGCTATTAAATAAAGAAAGAGCCTATTTAATATAATATGACTTATTAAAAGAGGGTTTCCAAATAAGAAAGGTATTTAAGCTTCTTATCTTTTCTCTCTCTCCATTCAATTCATTCTATTCTACGCTTAGGGTTTTGAGCCTCCATAGCTTCAAACCTTTGAGAGCTTCTTGAGAGAGATTCCTGACTTGAGCGTCGGAGGGGCCTTAGACGGGACCACCCCCTCCCGTTCATGTTTGCTCGTGATTACAGATCTAGAGTTGAAGACTTCTCGCGTTCTTGGAGGCAGAATTCAATCGTTCCTAATCAATCTCCCGACGATACAGATTCCTGCATCGACAGGAATGTCAAACTCTTTTGACATAGACTCTAAGGCACCATTTAACAAAGGGTTTTGTATTCCCAATATAACCATTGTATGTAGTTCTTATAGTATAACCAGAGCAGATCCTCTATCCCTTAATAGACAAAATTCAACCCAAATCTACCAATCTATTCTCGATCGACAACCTTTCAGAATTTCAACATTGGAATTTGCAAGCAATACATCAGTACATAAACTTAAGGTTCCTCAACAAACAGGAAATTTTGGATTTTTACCAAATTCGGCCCAAATCAGACCTAAATAAGACACAACACTATCTATCGACACCCATTTGAGCATTTCAACATATGATTTTGCAGCGAATACATGAAATTAGGGTTCCTCAAACAAGCACAAAATTATGGGAATTTTAAGTTAGTTGGAACAAATTCGACCCAAAATGAGATACTAAACTTGTGAAGAAGAAAATGACCCAACTCAAACCTTGCGAAGAACTGGACATGAACAAAAATTGGGATAAGAGAAGGGCAAAACCAGGAGGAAGAGCATACATGCGCGTTCAGATACAGAAGGAAAAAGCAGGCTTTGTGAGGATGACGATGGACAAGGATGATTTAAATAGTTGCTGCCAAGTTTTAGTCTTGCACACTCGAAAATTTGTTCAATGAAACACTTCTTTGTTTGGACACACAAGTTATTAAATTTAGTCCATTAATAACTCTAATGTAGAACGTGTTCAGTTCGACAATTCGGTACATAAACGCCTGTGCAAGATGCATGTATAGGAAAAAGTCGATGAGGAAGAGGAAGAGGAAGACAAAGAGGGTCGATGAAGGGATTGGACATTGGGAGATAAATTTTCATATTTAGTTTATTTAGGGGAGAATTAGTCGGTTAAATTAAAGCAGTATAATTAATTTGGCATATTTAGATTTTTTTTAATTTTTTTTAAGAATTTAAAAGTATTTTTTATTTTTACATATAAAAAAGAAGAAGATAAAATCAAACCCCCTTTTTATTGCAAGAATACCCTAAGAATACACATGTACTCTATAATTGCTATTGTTTTAAAAAGTGGATATTATTACAAGTCATAATTTTTTTTTTTTTCGCTTGCAATTGCGCCTATAAAAATAAACTATATATAATACCAGATATGATTTTACACTTCCATGTACAATTTTCATCCCTTAAAACCGGATTTTTTTAATATAAGAATCTGTAATAAAAATGGTTGTGTTATACTTTAAAAGACTTTTATTATATTTATAAAATTTTAAGTACTAAGGTGATCGAATCACTTTTCTTTATCCAAAAATAATAGTTATTAAATTACAAAATTATAAATAATTTAGATTATAAATGGTCAATGTACATGTGTTAAGTCTGGATATGAGTCCAGGTACGTATAACGAATTTTATGGTAGAATGAAAGTGTTAATATGGAGCGTTGATTGTGAGAAAACCAATAGTTGGATTTAAGATTACAATTAGAGATTAATGAGTGAGTTTTCCATACATTTGGTTCTTATGGTACAACATGCGAAATATTATGGGCCATTGGATCAAGGAGATGGAGGAATGAGATTAAAAGGGGTGAAAAAGAGTGAATAGTGACGCGATGGCATAACCATAAATACGGTGATCTTTTCATCTTTTTTTCGGCCAACAACTTTTTTTTTAAAAAAATATTTTTTATCTCTGATCGGTTTGGAATAGACAATTATTGACGTTCACATATAAGTACTACATGTTCATTTTTCTATACCGTAAGGTTCACATATAACATGTTCATGTTTAAACACATGTCTTTGCACATTTAGTGCTTATTTGTGAACTTCAGTGCACAAATAAGTGAACATTAAGAGCTTATTTGTGGAGCTTCTATATAGGTTATTCCAGAATGATCAGGAGACGTTAAGAGTTTTTATTATTATTTTTCGTCTCTGATCGTTCTGGGATAGACAATTATTGACGTTCACATATAAGTACTAGATGTTCATTATTCTATGCCGTCAAGTTCATATATAACATGTTCATGTGCAAACACATGTCTTTGCACATTTAGAGCTTATGTGTGAACTTCAGTACACAAATAAATGAACGGTAAGAGCTTATTGGTGAACCTTCTATATAGGTTATTCCAGAATGATCGGGGGATGAAAACAAAACAAAAAAAATGTTGACCAAAAAAAATATATATATATATACGACCGAGATCGCTTCGCATTTCGCACGAGAAGGGCATTTTGCACGGGAACCCAAATCTAGAGATGTATAGTTGTAATGAGTGAGTTTCCCATGCATTTGGTCCTTATGGTACAACATGTGAAATATTATGGGCTATTGGATCAAGGAGATGGAGGGCTGAGATTAAAAGGGTTGAAAAAGAGTGAATAGTGACACGGTGGCATAACTGTAAATACGGCGAATTTTTTTTTTTTTTCGGCCAACAATTTTTTTTTTAAATATTTTACGTCTCTGATCATTTTGGAATAGACAATTATTGACGTTCACATATAAGTATTACATGTTCATTGTTTTATACCGTAAGGTTCATATATAATATGATCATGTTCAAACACATGTCTTTACACATTTAGTGCTTATTTGTGAACTTTCGTGCACAAATAAGTGAGCGTTAAGAGCTTATTTGTGAACCTTCTATATAGGTTATTTCAGAATTATCAAGGAATGTTAAGAGCTTTTTTGTATTTTTCGTCTCTGATCGTTCAGGAATAGAGAATTATTGACGTTCACATATTAGTACTGAATGTTCATTATTTTATGATGTCAAGTTCACATATAACATGTTCATGTTCAAACACATATCTTTGCACATTTAGAACTTATTTGTGAACTTCAGTGCACAAATAAATGAACAATAAGAGTTTATTGGTGAACCTTCTATATATGTTATTCTAGAATGATCAGGGGACGAAAACAAAACAAAAAAAATTGTTGACAAAAAAAATGTACGGCCGAGATCGCTTTGCATTTCGCACGAGAAGGGCATTTCGCACGGGAACCCAAATCTAGTTGTAATTACATGGCGTTATAATTTAGGATAATTAGTTGCCTGAAATTTTGGGCCGCGGTGATGGTTACCAAAATAAAAGAGAAATCTATTTTGGTAAGAAAATAAAAGAGAAATCTAATATATATATATATATATATATATATATATATATATATATACTAAACTAAAATCTAATTACGCCTCATGGCGCTCCTTCGTTAAAACCGTCACATGTCATTTTTTGCTTTTTAAACTTTTTTAAAATAAATTTAAATATAAATTCAATATTTTTATCTAAACCTATCACTATTCTCTTCCTAATTTAAATACAAATCAAGCACAAAGATTACAAGTTAATCACAAAGATTACAAGTTCAAAAATTTCTAATTATATACAAATCCAAAGTTTCCTAATTAAATACAAATTCAAAATTTCCTAATTATATGGATGGTTGATATATGAGATTATGATCCGAAACTGATTTTGATATTAATATTTCTAGATCTATATTTTTTAATACATTATTTAATAATTATTAATATTTTTATTTAACATATATAATGTAAAAACTCGTGCATATTTATGTTAGTTAATAAAAAAAATTAAATATCCATAGCCATAGTCTAGAAGAGAGAATGTGAATCTTTCATTATCCATTGTAGTTTTCCTTTTATTTTCCTTTCATCCACCATGTCGGCGTTTAATTAATGAATATTGTCTTGCACTTTGGTAAATATCTCAGTTAATTTGGTGAATACCTTTTTTCATTTACGTTTAATGTGTTAGCAATTCCATGTATACTAAATTAACTAGTTCAGTATCCGTGCCAAACACGTGATTAAACTTATTGAATTTTTCTATTAATATGAATGCGGATTTTCGAAGTTGAATAAGATTTGTGGTACTGACGTTTTTTTATAAATCAATGTTTTCACAAAAAAATGTCGTACTATAAGAAAGATGGCAATAATACAAAATGTCACCATAGTTTCTAACCCAAATTTAGACATATATTTAACTATGTTAGTAAACTTTTGGGAAATGAAAATGTTAACCTAATATTTTTTACATATTGTTAATAACATTCGAGTGCATATTTGTAAAAAAAATAACTTAATATATTAAATTAATAAATTTATAGAATCTAAACAACAAAATTGATTAAAATAAAAGAAGAAAAAAGTATTATGGTTATACGTATAAATTAAAGTATATAGTTTTAAAAAAAAGGTTAGATTCATATTGGACATATAATTAATTGAGTTATATGATATTATATATATATATATATATATATATATATATATGAGTTGTATTTTATGAGTTTTTGCAAGAAGTTAAGTGCACACATATTCATTTTTCAAGTAGTTTCCAACAAAAAACATATATCTAATGATTGATATGTATTGCACTTCTAGAAAATTGAATATGAACAAAGGACCTATACAATTGAGTAAATGTTTTGGGAGTAAACGTTCAATAATTCTTAAAGAGACTACAATATATAAATAATAGATAACCTGAAAATATACTTGAAAATGATGAAGATTATAGCCATAATTATCATAAAAATATCAATAAACTAAATGATATAAATTGTATTTGTTGTAAAATAAAAGTAAAAGGCTAAACTATAGATATAATTATTTTTGATTAGTTAGAAAATGACATATCGCCGTTATGGGCCAAAATCGTTCTGATTGCTTAAAATGGGTTAGGTTTAATATATATTTATATATTTTTAGATTTACAATACTATCAAACTAAAATGGTAAAATCAAAATTTTATTAACCATATAATAAAAAAATGTAGAATATATCAGGATGTGCGGATAGGTTTGGCATTTGATTTTTTCTTTCAATGTAAATATTAGTCAACATTAAAATACTAAAAGCCTTATGAACACCTGATATGCGATATATTGTATAGCGTATCTAGTGGTTATTAGCATGATTTAGATGATGTTTGGATATGATTTGATGGTAATTCTGTAATCCGAAAGAGAAGACGAGAAGTGAAGAAATCATGGGATTTACAGAGGTTTGAGGTGCATTGAAGAGTAGAAGGACAGTGTGCTGAATTCAATTGGTTCGTTCTCTTTACTCAGATGTCCAAATGGAGTGATTCCAATTCGAGGAGTTAGATCTTGAAGTCTACTGCAAGTCCTCAAAATATGAGCGCAATCCGAGTTGAGAATCAAAAGTTATGACGTTTGTACGGAAGTGTTGCAGCTGCTGGAGTACCACCGCACCCGCGGCAACATCACCGCACCCCGCGGTGAGCCAGCAGAGAAGAAGGCGCGAAGTTCTGGAAGACCACCGCACCCCGCGGTGGGTATTACCACACCCGCGGTGACGACGCGCTGAAGACTTTTCTCGGCTTATTTCCGAGATCTTTTATCTGTTTTTATTTTATTTCTGAAACTTTGTTTCCAAGTTTGTTATTTTCTTTTATTTATTTCTGGATTATTTATCCTAGTATTTAAGGTTATTTCTAAGACTTTGTTTAAAAAACCCTAATTGCCACCAAAACCCTAGTTTATTTTCATCGTTATTTTTTACCTTTTGCCCAAGTAGACAATTGAAGCATTTGGATTGATTGGATTGTGAGTTTATTCCTTTACTCTTTCTATGATTGTTTTAATTCTCTCTCGTGCTTAATTTCATTGATCATATATCGATTCCCCTTGATTTGTTGATTAGGAAATCAAATAGATTGTTAATAGTAGTTCCCTCTAGCTTGACAACCTAGAGAAATTAGTATTATGCTATTGATTCCCCTTTTCCATACAACCTGTTGAGATTGTTATTGATCATATTATTAAGGATTGGAGGATACTGGTTGAGAATATAAATTCCTTAGTTTGTGTAGAGAATTAATTGCATACAATTGTATGACTGGTTGCTACACTTGCATGTACCTATCTATTCCTGAACTTCCTGCTGCTATTCAATTAAACCGTGAAGGTTAGTAGGGATTTGTTTAATAGTTAGGGTTATCAGGACTGGTTGGACTGGTAACTAATTCAGAACAGGAATTAGGACTTTCATGAGTATTGAGGACTAGGAATAATCAATGATCGATCTATCAATCTAAAGTGTGGATATTTGTTTGGCTGAGCTATTTTCCCAATTTGATTTCAAGTCTTTGTTTTTATTTATTTATTTTGTTTTTTAAATCAGAAACCCCCTGATTACTTGTTGGTATACAATTACATCGTTGGAATAGTATTTGATTCTTTGTGGGATTCGACCCTTGCTTACCAGACTACATTAGTTAGGTTTGTTTAGGATTATTTTGTTTGGGTTTTTTCTTTCAATGTAAATATTAGTCAACATTAAAATACTAAAAGCCTTATGAACACCCTAGTTCAATTTGTTTTGTCTTAGGAGAGTAACAATATAGAGTATGTTAACATACATATTTAAATCAATTGGTAACAACTCATTGACAAAAACAAATTAACATGTGGTTATTTGAAATATGTGAATTTAACAATGAAAATATTAATTAAGAATATCAACTTACATTTTTTGTGCGATATAGAAAGACGACAATCAAATTTTTATTGAAACTGCTATTGGAAAACCTTACTCCAATTTGCATCTAATCAGACCACTTGATTTAAAACTAATATGTTGGTGAGTAAAAAATATGGTTATCGATTTGCTAGATAGTAGATTAAATTTTAACTAAGAAAATAGTTTGTTAACATATCTGATTTCAAATATTAAGGTTTAAAGTTAGCTAAATTATTAAAACAAAATACATACTAAACAAAAAAAGGGAAAAAACCATAATTTAACACACTAACATTGTTGCACCAGAATTATTCTAATTGCTTGAAAGGGGATAGATTTTATTTATAAAAATTATATAGTTGTATTTTTTATTCTATAAATGACTTATATCTATAATTGACATGTTATTGAATAAATAGATTATAATATCTTTGTTATTGCAGTTTAATTATAATCTAAAAGGAAATAACAGTTATAATAAAACAACACCCTATTTATTAAAAGTTTAAAACTAAATTAATATGGGTTGATTTGGATAACTATTTGCTTGTATTTTAAATCATGTATATCAAACTCTTTCAAGAGATTTAATTTTTTTTTGCAGAAGCCCACTTAACCAATCATGTACGGGCAATCTTATCTTATCATAATAAAATAAGATTGCACAAAACATTAAGGAAAATGTTAATTCATATATTCGTATTAAAAATGAACTATAGATAATCACTAAAGAGTTGCGACTTGGTGCTTAAAAAGAGGTTAAAATAACAAAAAGTATATTAAATTAATAATAATAAAATTAGCAATTGGAAAATTCAAGTAGATATTTTGACACATACATTCGTGATATCCCTATTAAATAGGTTAAACCACCTAGATTTAAGTAGTGTTTTGTTAAGATTCAACCATGTTTAATATAACTTATTTATAACAAAAAGAATTAATTAATATACATTTATAAATTTTTTTAAAATAAAATACCATCTACAAGTTACAAAAATTAGATCAGATTTATTTGAGCAAATTAAATTAAGGTAGAACCTTATGCTTAAGATATAGTTTATAAGATGTCAATAAAACAAATAATTAAACTGGTAATGCATTAGTAAATTTGTGTAAAAAAATATGCAGGATAACTTCGTAACCCATTTAGTTCTATTGTATAGAAAAATAAAAAAGGTTGTTAAAGATTAAGAATACAAAAAGATTTAAAGTTAATTTAAATGAATAAAGGATAAAAATACATAATTTACAAATGGGATTTGAAAATTGATTAAATTACAACTTATAAAAGAGAAAACTCATAATAACTTATATGAAAACATCAAACTAATCATACTAATTTTATCAATAAATACATTTTTGAAAAAATATAGGATGCTAAAACAATTGGTTACGAATTCATCTAGTTTGAATTAAGCTAAATTATTAATGTGTTATAAATGATTTTAAATTTTAAATCTATTTAACTTTAAAATTATGAGGATTTGTTGTGAGGATTTGTTAAGATTTTAGGATTTAGAGTTAACTAATTTAAAATAAATAATTTAAAAAAAAAAAGAGTTAACCCCAAAATGACAACTCATTATTGTAGGCCCAGAATCATTCTGGTGGCTCGAAAGGGGTGAGATTTAATATATAGATATAGATACTCTTGTTATTAGATAAGAATATCGTCATATTGTGATGTGAACATCTCTATTTGTTTAATATTATTTCTCATTTTTGTAATTCACTATATATTAAATAAATACATTTGTTATTAATTTAAAATAAAAAACCAAATTAATAAGAATTGACAGATTTGTCATTAGAAATTAAAGTGAATACATAAAGAGAATGAGACTTAATGAGTGTGGTTACAACTCAACATGCAACACCTAAAAATCCAGAATGTCATATATCATAGATGTATTTACCCACAAAGCGATTTAGGTGGTTCTTTGTCAGAGCACATGACGTCGTCCATCGGTCCATGTCTACCTACAACAAGTGTAGAGCCTCATAAATGATATGCTCAATCAAGGGTTTGTTCGTGCAATCCATTTATAATGACTTTTTAATTTATAAGTACTTTATATGTGGTGATGGTGTTTGGTAAAAAAAAGTTTTATATCAAATAATGGCATTTTTTTATCTTAGCACATTTTTCAATAAAGAGCATATGTGAGAAAGGAAGAAAGATTTTTTTAAAAAAATTTAGCACATTTTCCAAAGTCTCAAAAATATTTATTTCAAAAAAAGCCTTTATAAATGAAAAAATCAATCTTCCAAACAAACCCCAAGACACCAAAATACCGTACTGATTACAAGTTGAGTCTCTTGCAAAGATTGATGAAATAAAGAAGGGAAGTTGATAGTAATTGTAATAAATAGCTTTGTATATTTGTTAGGATTATTTATTTACTCTCTTATAATCCTATATATACTACTACTAATACAAAGGATAATCCTAATGAGATTCATTATATTCTCACATGGTATCAGACTTAACTAAAAGATCGTAACTTAACCTCTCCCCTAAATTCTCTCTTTCACAACACATCTCTTCTCCCTCAATCATGTCTTATGATTTTGGCCTTACACCTCCCACAACCGTCACTACAGCCGCCATCGGCAACACCTCCGGCCTCACGCCACTCAATGTCCCTCTCCTTTCTCGCACCCCCACTGAATTGACATCTCAACTAGCCCTCCATGTCACTAGTATCAAGACTCTTGTCCTTATGGAGTTGAATCTAAAACTATCCAACTACAACAAATGGAGAGAACTTTTTCTCGTCACCGTCGGCAAGTTTGGCCTTATTTGTCATGTCGATGACTCCGATGTCCCTCCTCCTACTGACGACCTCTGGCAAATGTTTGACTACACCATTAAATCTTGGATCTATGGCTCCACCACAACTGAAATTCTTGAAATTGTGATGAAGCATAATACATCCGCTCAAGGAATCTGGAATTCCATTGAGAATCTCTTCAGATACAATAAGAAAAGTCAAGCCATACAACTCGAATATGAGTTCCGCAACCTCAACGAAGGAACACTGACGATTTTTTAATATTGTTAGTGGTTGAAAACTCTTTCCGACAGTCTCATTGATGCAAAAATCCAATATCCGATGAGACCTTGGTGTTGTAGACGATTCAAGGTTTGAACAACAACTCCTCTACTATAGCAGCGATCAATCTGATGCAACACCGATTCCCCTCATTTCAAGTATGCCATAACATCCTCTTACTTAAGAAGTCTCGTCGGATGCATCAACAAACTACGGCGACTGCCCTGCTCACGACAGTTTCTGCACCTCGATCATTCCCTACTTCGGCTGAGATCAGACCACCCACTGACTGGTCTAACACCTCTCCTTCCAACACCAACAACTCTGACTACCATGATAGACGAGGTGGTCGTCGAGGGAGTGGTCGGGGCCGTGGTGCAGGCCGCTGGAAATAGTACCTAGTATCCACAACGGAACCACATGCAGCAGTTGTTCAACGCACCCTCTTGGCTTTCAAACTAGAATTCAGGTATGCTAGGGTTGAGGCCGAGCACACCGTCACAGGCTATGTTTGTGATACCCCGTATTTTTGTAAGGTTATTTTGGGAATTATGGAATTTTCCCGAGTACCCGTTTTGTACGTCGGATTTAATTCAGGTAGCTTGAGACATTTTGTAATGTTCTCTGTATCTGTAATATTTTTCTCAGTGAAATAATATACAGACATCATGGCTTGGAGTTTAATTGTCGTCCGCGTACGATAATTTTTATCCCGGTTTAATGTATTATCCGTTCAAAGCTGAACGGGCGGGAAAAAGGGTCACGGCGACCGCCGTAAAGTCGCGGCGACCGCCGTCGTGAGACCCAAGCACGGCGACCGCCGTAAAGATACGGCGCCCGCCGTTCCAACGCCCGAGGAGGCAGCTGATGTGTCATCCCGCGGAGACCGCCGTAAATTACGGCGACCGCCGTAAGTGCCGTCATCGTTGCCCAGCAGTCGTTGCCCGTTGGTCGTCGGCGTTGTTTCTGGCAAGCGCCGCAGTATCTCTAGGCCCTCGTCTTCGAACTCCAGATGTGTTGGCTATAAAAGGATGTGCTGGGGGAGAGGTTTTGAGCCATCCAAGCACCAAACCTCTGCCAAATTCGCCTCTCGCCGGAGTTGTGTTTTCGCCGGAGTTTGAAGGTCTCGCCGGTGTTGCTTTGGTGTGGTTCCTGAGTGCCTTTGTGAAGCTTTTGGTTAGCCTTGGAGGTTAGAAGCCAAGGCAAGTCGAAGGAGGCCAAACCACTCGTGTTTTGGGGTGAGTTTTCTCTCGTTCTGTGTCGTCTGAGTTCGTCACGGCGACCGCCGTGTTCTTCACGGCGACCGCCGTGATGAATACGGCGACCGCCGCCAAGAACGGCGACCGCCGCCAGTGCCCAGAACGCCTTTGTGGCTTTGGCTTGGTCGGTTGTCGTCGTGGCGTCTTTCCTTTCGTGTTCTTTCGCCGTGTTTAGATTCGTACTGTTTATGTCGGATCTAACTTAGGGTTCCTTTTATGGGTCGACTCGAAGGTTGTTGTGCTGTCGGAACTATACCGTGTCGAGCTCGGAATCCAGTTGACGTCTTTAGACTATTCTGCGGAGTAAGGCAAGTGGCGGTTCGCTCTTGCTCTTTCGTTCCATATTTACATTAATTATCAGTAGTTTATCTGAGTAATTAATTTGGAATGAATATTCTGTTTGTCTGGAAACGGTTTTGATAAACTGTTTTGAAAATCATATAATAGGTTGTATATCTGTTAGAATAACGCTATTATCTATGATCGCCTTTCGGGCCTTTATGTGGATTTATCCTGTAAATGTTGTGGTGCTGTAACTGTTTAGTTAGCACTGTTAAATAGGAACGTTACTCGAACTCTGTCCAGTCGTTTCTTTATAATCTGGTATCGGGGTGGCTCGTCCCCATCTGGTACTATTCTAAGATCATGATCGGTCTCTTACACATGTGTGTAGAGACAGGACACTTAGTTGGTGTCACAAACCTTTCGGTATACGTCACTCTCGACGAAACGTATACTAAGATGTTTCGTCCCATTGGTGGGGTACACATGTAAAAGTCTATAACGTGATGTGTGTTTTTGAAACATAAATCAGATAAGTGCTACCTTGACGCACATAATTAATACACCTTTGGCGAGTAGTGCAGCTAAGTTATAGTGCAGCTAGGAAAACTCGTCTTGACTTGAATGTAGTACGTTCTCTTTCCAATCTGGATTCGCTATAGGCGATGAGGTTGGTCGTGAACCGAAGCATCTCAGTTAGTTTTAAATCATTGTTGAATGATTCTGTAACTTTCCAGATTTGTCATACTTCCTTAAAGACTCAATCTCTTGGAGTCTCTTTTCGATTTGATTTCTGTGAAGATTCAGTCTTCCAGAATCTTCTCTTATGCATACCTCTTGTTTATTCCAGTAGGAATATGATGGTTGACTACCGTTATCGGTTATTATCCGAGAAGCGATGAGTCTAACCTAATATGACTGCTTCTAACCAGTCTGCTTTATACCCTTGCTAGTCTATTCATTTAGACTAACCAACCAATATTTTCCCTTGCATGGTTGGCTGGTGTCATCCGTTCGATTCGGCACATCAGTTAAGAAGTAGCTCAGAAGATTAGAAGGACTATGGAGTCGGCGGTGGTTTTTGAATGTTTTAATTATTTCTTTAATCAGGTTATGATCCTTTGGACAACAACTCCGTTTGTAATGTACTTTCTTAGTCTTCCGATGTGTTTGGTTTAAACTATGTTTTGACCTATTCGGGATTGTGTTGTAATCCCGTAACTCTTGTTTCCTCGACAATGTTATGTTTTGGAATTTAATGCTTGATCTTTGTGTATCAATTGCATTTCATAAATTGTATTTATTTGGTAAAGCCTTGGGTGATCTCGGTAAGGAACACTGGGGTCACTGGCGGTAATACCTTTCCAAAAAGGGTTAAGTTTTAGGGGTGTTACAGTTGTGGTATCAGAGCCAAAAGTTTTAAAACGGGTTTGGGATTTTATAAATCATTTATCCGTTTTTCAAAATGCTTTAAAAAGGGCTCTGAATTTTCATTCTGAAAAGAATTTAAAAACACCGTTCATAGTCGTGTCTTCTTTATAATCTGATATAGTAAGCTTGCTTCTATGTCTAGAAAGACTAATTCCTTCCTTATTGTTCGATAGGATGGGTGTCTGCTTTTCTATTGGTAGGGGGTCGGAAGACGCCAAGTCGGATCAGCCAAGGCTAGATTTTCCGTTACCTCCGCGATGTTTCGAGGTTGGAGGCCCGAGTAGCCCACCCGAAGACGTCAAGCACGTTCTCCCCGAGTCAGTTATCCTTGTAGCTAGGAATGCTATGGTCCCTAGACCTGTACCTGTGCCGCCACCAAGGGTGGAGGAAGTACAGGAATGGGAGCAGGAAGATGAGTTATCAAGGTATGAACAAGGGGTTTACCAAGACGACTTTCTGCTGGGACCAATTCCCGAGGAGATCGAGTACGAGGAGGAGGAAGAGGAGATGCTTGAGCAAGATCCTGTCGAGGACGAGGATATGATCGAGGATGATTCCGAGGATGAGGATCCCATCGAGGATGATCCCGAGGATGAGGATCCCATCGAGGATGATCCCGAGGATGAGGATCCCATAGAGGATGATCCAGAAGAGGATCCAGAGTTGGACCTTGGAGGGCAGAATCAGGAGCCCGATTCAAGATTGTCACCAGTGCCAGAGTACGCACCCATGTCAGAAGCTGATTGGGAGGCACTGTATACCGAGTACGGTATTGGGAGAAGTGACAGGGAATTCAGCCTATCCCTACTCCAAGGAGGTGGAGGTCGGAATCCGAGCTGCAGGAGATTATCCGCCAGAGCGAGGTAATCTCCGTAGAACAGCAGCGTCAGAGGGATGAGTTGACCGCCAGTACTCTGAGGAGGGCTGGAATAGGAGGATCAGTCACGGACGACCCATACTTTACCATGACTGAGCTAGGACTATGTGCTTCAGGGTCAAGCAGTGTGTGAAACCCATCGCCAGAGCTCGATGGTGAGCCTATCCCGAAGAGACCATGCACGAGTAGCTAGTCGTATGGGAGACATTTTGGAACGCCTTGAGGAGGAATGGCGTTGCCTATCGTAGTAGTTTCGTTTCTTAGTATTCCAAGTTGTACTTTGTGTAATATTTCAGTATTGCGGCAAGTACTCTGAGAAACACTTATATCTTTGAGCAATGTTGTCCAAACGCTCGAATGATAAACTTATGTGTAACTTATGTAAGAATTCGAAGGTTCATCTATAAAATACCAAGTTGATCTATTCTGAGTAATTTATTTACGTTGGTATATTGCATAAGTATATTGCATAATATTAATGTATTGAATGCTTGGAATTTGATCGGTAAATAGATGGTGAACCCAAGAAGCACGAGGAATTCGACTCGAGCCGGTGCTGGGACTAGCCAAAACCCCAGACCAGCAGTAAGAGGTGTTCAGGATGAACACGAGTCTGAGTCTCGCGTCCAGCAGAGGCGTGGAGGTCAGGATCAGACCCAGGCACCGACACTATTTGACGCTGCAGCTGTTGAGGCAATCCGTGGGATCGTGATGCAGGCTATTGCAGATGTCTTGAGACCAAGTGCGCCTCAAGCACAAGAAGTGCCTATTCACGCAGCGGTTCCTGATGTTGTGGAACCCAGAAACCCCGTGATACAGGAGACTGCTGTTAGGGCGAGGGACAGCTATGGTCGCGCTCTTAAGACCATTACTTCCATGAGACCCGACTGCTATAACGGGAAAGGGGAGCCAGTGGCAGTGACTCATTGGTTCTCCCATATCGAGAGGCTGTTCAGGAACGTGGAGTGTATGGAGGCCGAGAAGGTCCATATCGCTTCTCTTCAGCTGAAGGAGGAGGCTAGCGAGTGGTGGGAGAGCACTGGTTTGGCTGAGAGCCCAGTGTTGATTTGGTCGATGTTCAAGACCAAGATGGTTGATCGCTTTTTCTCTCGTGCTATGAGAGAGGAGAAGCATAAAGAGTTCTTGTACCCTCAGACTGATGGTCTGAGAGTGACCGAGTTGGCATCTAAGTTCAACCATCTTCTACAATACGCCACTGCCGAGATCACCAGCGAGGCTCAAAAGATCTGGTACTTCCATGAGTGGATGAACCCGGATATCAAGCCATTAATGGTACACCACACATGCTCTACCTTGGAGCAGTATGTGGATTGTGCCTATAAGTTGGAGGTAACTCTCGAGGAGTCGACCAAGAGGCGCAACCGACAGAAGTCGATGCAGAATCAGAACCAGGGAGGTGGTTTTAAGCGCCCTGCGCCACCGTCTAACTTCGCCAAGTCCGACCGAGCTAGGACGGAGATGACGCAAGGAGGATCGACTCAACAGTCAGGGCAGACCAGGAGTACAGTTCAGTGTTATAACTGCGGTACTGCTGGGCACAAGAGCACTGAGTGTCGGAGGGAGAAGAGGCCATGCTTTGGGTGTGGACGTGATGGTCATCTGCAAAAGTTCTGCAAGCAGGGGAAGCCGAAGGGAGTAGAGTCGCATCAAGGGTCAGTTCATCAGAGCAACCGACCTAGGTTTAAGCCTGCCGAGACTCCTAGCCCTTCAGTGCAGACGACTGCTCAGAACAGAGGAAAGGCCCCAGCTGTTTCTGGAAGTCAGGGCCAACGCTTGTACGAGATGCGTGAGGCAGATGGACCCAACGCTCCGATTGCTCAAGGTACTCTATACCTTCACTCTACTTCAGTGTGCATTCTGTTTGATTCTGGTGCTACGCATTCCTTTATTTCGGATAGCTGTGTTAGCAAGTTAGACTTAGTGTGCAACGATTCGTGCGACCCTTTTGTCGTTAATCTTCCTAATGGAGAATGTTTGGTGGGAACCAAGCATTTGTCCGACTTTCCGATTACCATTCAGGGTAAGGAATTTGAGGCAGATTTAATCTGTATAGCCATGGCTCCATACGACATTATCCTCGGTATGGATTGGCTGACGCGTCACAAGGCGGTGATCGACTTCAGTTCAAGAACGGTGACGGTGTCATCCGGGGGCCAATTCGTGTGCAAGTTCAAAGGTCGAAATGACGCTGATAACGGCAAGCTGATCAATGCGATGGCTGCGTTTAAGCTACTACGACAAGGATGTGTCGGGTACCTTTGCTACTTGGATTCGCCCGAGAAGGATGGACCTGAGGTTCTTGATATTCCTGTAGTTAGGGAATTTTCGGATGTCTTTCCGGAAGAAATTCCTGGATTACCCCCGAACCGCGACGTAGAGTTTTCAATTGATCTCGAGCCTGGTACGGCGCCGATTTCCAAATCACCGTATCGGATGGCTCCAGCTGAGATGCAAGAGTTGAAGAATCAACTTGAAGATCTTCTTGATAAAGGTTATGTCAGGCCGAGTGCATCATCGTGGGGTGCTCCGGTATTATTCGTCAAAAAGAAGGACGGATCGTTCCGACTTTGTATCGACTATCGAGAGTTGAACAAGGTGACGATCAAGAACAAGTATCCTTTCCCTAGGATTGATGACTTGTTGGACCAATTACAGGGAGCAAAGGTTTTCTCCAAGATCGACTTAAGATCTGGATATCATCAACTCAGGATTCGTGAGCAGGACATTCCTAGAACTGCGTTTAGGACCAGATATGGTCATTACGAGTTCGTAGTGATGCCTTTTGGGCTTACAAATGCTCCAGTTGTCTTTATGGATTTGATGAACCGATGTTTTCACCAGTACTTGGATAAGTTCGTGGTGGTTTTCATCGACGACATCTTGATCTATTCTCCGAATGAAGAAGTCCACGAGGAACATCTACGGATTTCCTTGTCGATCCTTAGACAACACCAGCTTTTTGCTAAATTGTCTAAATGTGAATTCTGGATGAAGGAAGTGGCTTTCTTAGGCCACGTGATCAATAAAAATGGGGTTATGGTTGATCCCCAAAAGATTGAAGCGGTGGCTAAATGGACACAACCCCAGAATGTGAAGGAGGTGCGCAGCTTTCTTGGACTTGCCGGGTATTATAGAAGGTTCGTAGAAGGATTTTCAAAGATCGCTCTACCTATGACCAATCTACTCCGCAAAGTCCACAAGAAGTTTGTCTAGAATGACAAGTGCGAGGTCAGTTTCCAGGAGTTGAAGCGACGGTTGACCTCGGCACCCGTGTTAGCACTCCCAGAGGGGAATGACGATTATGTGGTCTATAGTGATGCTTCCAAGTGTGGTCTTGGTTGTGTTTTGATGCAAAGGGGCAGAGTCATTGCTTACGCATCTAGACAACTCAAGACTTACGAAGAAAACTATCCGACCCATGATCTTGAGTTAGCAGCGGTTGTCTTTGCACTGAAGATTTGGAGGCATTACCTCTACGGTATAAGATGCCAAGTCTTCACCGACCACAAAAGTCTCAAGTATATATTTACTCAGAAGGAGTTAAATATGAGACAACGCCGCTGGCTAGAGTTGCTCAAGGACTACGACATGGAGTTGTTGTATCATCCGGGCAAGGCTAATGTAGTAGCTGATGCACTAAGCCGAAAGACAACGCACGAGACTGTGGTTGCTCTACTTACTGTTCAAACCAAGCTAAACCAAGAGTCATGCGACATTGAAGTCTTATATGACCAGCGTAGAGGGTACTTGAGTATGATGGAAATTCAGGCTACACTGCTGGATCAAATCAAAGAAAAGCAAGTCGATGACATCATCTTGGTAAAGTTAAGCAGTGAAGTGATGGATGGGAAAGCTCTCAGTTTTGTGGTTCAGGATGATGGATCACTTTGGTTTCAGGATCGGATCTGTGTGCCTGAAACAGAAGGTCTTCGTCAGTTGGTGATGAGAGAAGCTCATTCATCTGCTTATTCTGTGCATCCTGGCTCTAGCAAGATGTACAAGGATCTCAGGAAGAAGTTTTGGTGGCCAAACATGAAGTGGGACGTAGCAGACTTTGTGGCAAAGTGCTTAACTTGCCAAAAAGTCAAGATCGAACACCGCAGACCAGGTGGTGAGATGCTACCTCTCCCCGTACCAGAATGGAAATGGGAGGACATTTCCATGGACTTCGTCACTGGGCTACCCAAGACTCGAAGTCAAAGAGATGCTATCTGGATAATTGTGGATAGGCTTACGAAGAGTGCTCATTTCATAGCCATCAAGACCACATGGGAAATCCAGAAGCTAGCCGAAGTTTACCAGAAGGAGATTGTCCGCTTACATGACATTCCTAAGACCATTGTATCGGACCGAGATGGCCGTTTCATGTCAAGATTCTAGAAGGAGCTTCATAAAGCTATGGGGACTGAGTTGAGGTTCAGTACAGCGTTTCATCCTCAGAAAGATGGCCAGTCTGAAAGGACCATCCAGACTCTGGAGGATATGCTTAGAGCTTGTGTGCTCAATCGTCCGACTAGCTGGGAGGACAACTTGAGTCTGATTGAGTTCACATACAACAATAGCTGGCATGCTACAATCAAGATGGCTCCGTTTGAAGCTTTGTATGGTCGCAGATGCAGATCTCCGATTTGTTGGGACGATAATGCCGACAAAATTCTGCTTGGACCAGAGTTGGTCGAAAGGACGGCTTCAGACATTGCTTTGATCAGACAAAGAATGTTGACCGCTCAGAGTCGACAGAAGTCCTACGCAGATCGGAAGCGCAGGACTGTCGAGTTCGAGGTCGGTGATAAAGTTTTTGTCAAGGTATCGCCTTCCAAAGGAGTTTTCAGATTTGGTAAGCGTGGGAAGCTTAACCCTCGCTACGTGGGACCATTCGAGATTCTGGATAGAGTGGGATCTCTAGCGTACCGTTTGGCGTTGCCACCATCGGCTCACCCGGTGCATAACGTGTTCCACGTGTCTTTACTCAGAAGGTATGTACCAGATGAGTCTCATGTACTTAGTTACGAGGACATCGAGATTCAAGCTAATGGTACTTATGAAGAGTTGCCCGTGCGCATTTTGGAGCGTCGGGAGAAGCATTTGCGCAACAAGATCGTACCTTTGGTACGAGTGCTGTGGTCCAAGTCAGGGACCGAAGAAGTTACTTGGGAGACGTGGGAAACCGAGTCAGATATGCTCAGGCGTTTTCCCGAGTTATTCTCGACCTAAGTTTCGGGGTCGAAACTTCTTGTAAGGGGGAGGAGATGTGATACCCCGTATTTTTGTAAGGTTATTTTGGGAATTATGGAATTTTCCCGAGTACCCGTTTTGTACGTCGGATTTAATTCAGGTAGCTTGAGACATTTTTGACCTATTCGGGATTGGGTTGTAATCCCGTAACTCTTGTTTCCTCGACAATGTTATGTTTTGGAATTTAATGCTTGATCTTTGTGTATCAATTGCATTTCATAAATTGTATTTATTTGGTAAAGCCTTGGGTGATCTCGGTAAGGAACACTAGGGTTACTGGCGGTAATATATTTCCAAAAGGGTTAAGTTTTGGGGGTGTTACAATGTTCATAAATCAGCAGCCTTCGAACCCCAGTTGGGATCAAATGGCCTTCATCAATGCTATGAATTCATATTAATCTCATAATGATGGAAGGTACATGGACACTGGGGCATCATCTTACATGAAATCCAATGATGGTAACCTATCTCATGTTTTAAATTCAGGCATTGATTTAATTCCTAATGTCATCGTATGTGGGTAATGGAAATCAAATAGCAGTAACCAGCATGGGCCAAACTCACTAACGAAGGCTAAAGTCGTATCACCTTATCAAAATAATCCTAAACAAACCTAACTCAGTAGAATAGGCAAGTAAGGGTCGAATTCCACAGGGAGGATGTGATACCCCGTACTTTTGTAAGGGTATTTTGGGATTTGTCCCAAACACCCGTTTCGTACGTCGAATTAATTTCAGAGACAGAAAGACATTCTGTAATGTTCTTAATCTTTGTAATATTTTTCTAAGTGAAATAATATACAGTCGACGTATTTTGGGATTTAATACTCGTTCGTGTACGATTATTGTTATCCCGGGCTAAGGCCAAAGCTAATCCAAGCTTAATCTGATGCAAAAGGGCCTTGGCGGCGACCACCGTAAGGCTAGCGGCGACCGCCGCCCAGTAGCCAGCGTCATCGTTATCTTCCTGTGCAAGTGGCCTAGGAATGCGGCGACCGCCGCCAGAGACCCATAAGGGCGGCGACCTCTTGCCGGTCACGGCGACCGTCGCCACTGTTGCAAGGCTAGTTGTAGGGGCTTGCCGGCGACCGGGGGATGACTCGATCTCGGCTCTCCACGTGCATGGCTTGCCCATTTCTTATCCCCTGGGTTTGGCTATTTAAGGACGATGTTTGGGATCAGATTGAAGCTCAATTCGAAGCTCAAATCCCTCACAATCATCTCGTCAGAATATTAAGCTCTCGCCGGAGACTTTGAGATCGATCATCGGAGTTCCATTGGGTGTTATTCCAGTTGCAAATAGAAGCCTTGGAATCCCTTAGAAGCTTAGAATCCAAAGCAAAGGAAAGGAGAAGCAAAACAATCGAAGTCGGTGAGTTTTTGCCTCTCATGTATATTTTCTAGTGTTCATAGCGGCGCCCGCCGCCACGAACAGCGGCGCCCGCCGCCACGAACAGCGGCGCCCGCCGCCACGAACAGCGGCGCCCGCCGTAAGGTAGGCGGCGACCGCCGCCCAGAAGCTCTTGGCTTGTTTCGGCCTTGGCTTCTGTGGTTTCGATCGGGCTTCGTTCCTTTCGATTCCTTTCGTTATTCTTTAGATTCATACTCGTTGTTGTAGAATCTAACTTAGGGTTTCTTTATGGGTCGATCCGAAGGAATCTATGTTGCCAGATATGTCCCTGCTTCGAGCCCGGAAACTAGTTGTCGTCGTACCTAGCTTCGTTTAAGCTTCTGCGGATTTAAGGCAAGTGGCGGTTCGCTCTTGCTCATCATTCCATGTTTCCATTAATTATCAGTTGTTTAATTGAGTAATTAATTTGGAATGAATACTGTGTTCGTCTGAGAACAGATTTGTTAATTGTTTTGGAGAACTAAAATATGATATTATAGTAGGTTGTATATCTGTTAGAACAACGCTATTATGAATATATATTTATGTTGATAGCCTTGAGGGCGGTTATGTTGATGTTTGTGGACTATTGTTGTGCTTGGACTGTTGTTAACATTAGTAGTTAGGAACGTTGGATTCGTTGGGATCCAGTCGTTTCTTTATAATTTGGTAGAGAGGTGGTTAGACCCCACCTAATACCATATGGACGGTCATGACCCAACCTCTGATACACGAGTATAGAGGCGGTGTACTTAGCTAGTGACACAAATCTCGGAGTTTAGTAAAGAGGTGGCTAGACCCCACCTAATACTATATGTATAGGATCCATGGGATATATACATTTAAAAGCTTGTAACGTGTTGTGCGTTTGAGAATATCATAAGATAAGTGTCGTTGTCGCACATAATTAATATATCTTGGGCGAGTAGTGCAGCTAGGCGCTAGTGCAGCTAGGAAAGCTCGTCTTAACTTTTAGTCGCTCGAATGCGATACTGTAATTCTGTGATTCTGTGTTGTTCCAGACTTTGTCATATCTTCCTATAAGACTCATTTCGTTGGATTCTTCTTTCGAGTTGATTTCTGGGAAGACTCGGTCTTCCAGAATCTTCGCTTGTGCATGCCTTTTGCTGTATTCAAGTAGAGTATGGTGGTTGACTAGCGTACTCGACTGTTATTCGAGAGACGATGAGTCTAACCTAATACGACTACTTAGAACTTTCTGCTTTGTGCCCTTTGATAACAGGAATTTGTCGTGCTAATTCCTACTATGCAAAATATCCAAACAAATCTTAAACCGTAGTCCTAGGTAAGTAAAGGTTGAGTCCACAGGGAGACAGAGTCTATCTTAATATGCAATTTGTATGTCAATCCAAAGTAACCAAAGGGGGGTTTTGTATGTTTTAATGAATCTAAGCATGCAAAAGTAAACAAACTAAAAGTTGATGAATTCAGTGATGGGAAAAGCACTTAGTCAAACAACATCCACTATTCGTATGACAAGTTGATCCTAGATACTCATTCAAAATGTCATGTAATGGAAATTCCAATTCCTTTTCAGATATAACTAATAGCACAACCAGATACTATTAGCACTAACTAATTAAACAACCCTGAAACTATCAAGATTCAGTTTAACAGCAGCTTTACGGATAGGAATATAGTTGGATACAATTCTAGCATAAAACAACCAGCTTTTATCCTAGAATGTAAATCAGTTCTCTTCTGCATAAGACTAGCACAACCAGATACTAGCACGATGCAGTTGCTACTCTGAAATAGATATGTTCAACCAGTAATAATCTAAATCTAGCAATAGATCAATAACAACAAACCCTAGTTGATCAGACTAGAAATTATCAATATCAATCATAAGCAATCAAGCAAGAGAATAGATAAAATCCATGCAAAAGATTAAGAACGAGAATCTCACAACTGAATCAAAACGAAAGCTTCAGCGTCTGACTAAGCAAGAGTGGCTTAGTTCTTCATAGCAAAGTACGTAGAATGAAAAGTGAAATTAGGGTTCGAGAGATATTAGGGAGGCCAAGCTCCCTTCTAACCCTTAAATACTAAAAGTAAATCAGTCTAAATTAACCTAAAACGAAAATACTAAAACCGTAATAAAATAATCCAAAATAAAACAGATATGGAAACGGGCTCGGTGGGCTTCTGATAGTGGCGGCGGGCGCCGTAGAGAGGGTGGCGGGCGCCGTAATCGCGGCGGTCGCCGGCATTAAACGGCGGTCGCCGTTCTTAAGTTGTAGCCATGGTCGCTGGGAATCCTTTGGCGGCGGTCGCCGCGATGTGAACGGCGGCCGCCGTGAAGCCACTCCTTCAGTGTCTTCGTCTCTTCAGCTCCGAATGCTCCCAAGGCCTCCAAAAGTGTGTCTTCAGCACCTCCTCGCCAATACTTCATAACTCCTTGGCGTCTTCTACTGGTGGCTTCATCCTCAGTGTTTCCTATGATCTCCAAAACAGCTCAAACACCTCCAAAAACACCAACTTTGCCCCCAAACGCCATACACATGAATGTGTCTAAATCTACCCGAATGGCACCAATAAACCCTATAATGACTCTTAGTTAAGCCCTACAAAGTAGTGCTTATCAAACTCCCCCATGCTTAGACCTTTGCTCGTCCGCGAGTAAACTAATAAAGATCCTACTCCTCCAATGCAGCATCCAAGGTCTCAGGAAGCATATCCTCCAACTAAGAGTCACCTAACCCATGCCAAGCTCCTGGCACCAATCTCATTCACAACACATCAACACTCAACAAGCTTAAGGGGCAAGCAGAGTACTTTCCCCAAGCTAAACCCGGACATCTAATAGTGTGAGTAACCTCTAATCCTAGCCTCCATATATTGCTCCTTATGTCTCCCAGAGTGACCTACCCGACAATCCTTCTTTGACTCCTCTTCTTATGACGCCTCGCCAAGAATAATGAGAAATCCTAAAATCACTCTTCTTCTTTTTCGCTCGTTTTGCCAAGGCGCCCTTTCGGGTTTTCACCAAGCCACTCATTTCATTTTCCAATAGATGTACTCACATAAGCTCACGTCACTCTTGACCACATATTACCCCAAGCCACCTGCTTATTACCTAGGCCGCCCTTTCAGGTTTTCGACCTATCCCAGGATTTCAATGATAGCCTTTTTTTCAAATTTTTGGCTTTTTCTCTTTATTCATTTTTCTCCTCAACGACGTAGCAAGAATATAACTCTCCCCCATGCTTAAACATTGCATTGTCCTCAATGTAATGAAAGACAAAAAATAGAAGCACATGGAAAAGCAAAAAAAAAAAATTAACTCACAACGTCGTCGAGCGGGCTTGGACACTTCCTTTGTTGCTGGCGGTCTTCTCAATAAACGTCCATATCTCGGGTGTCGGCATCAACGCCATAATCTTCATCTACCATGCAACCATAGGGAACCACTGTGGTAAATAGTGGTATGGCAGGTATGGCGGGGTTGCACGACCTTCAACGAACACAAAAATGGGGCCTAAATGTAATCGTGGTGTGGGCCCTAGTGTTCCTCCTCCTCAGCTGCCAATTATAGGGCCATCATCGTTGTCAAATACAAAGTGGGGCTGATGTCTCCTCCTTGACAACATGATGCGCACCATCTCTCCATAGGAAACGCTAGACAACTGGCCTCCGGTAGAACCTCTTTTTTTTTTTGACTTTTTCTCCCCGTTTAAGGTTTTTTTTCGGGGCCCATTTTTTTTCTTCTTAAATTAAAAAGAAAACGAACTTGAGAATGGCGGCGATCGCCGTAATTAAACGGCGGTCGCCGTCATTTGCCTCAAGCAAAGTGTCGGAGGAGGGGGTTGGCGGCGGTCACCGTAAGGGGGGCGGCGGTCGCCGCTTCTCCTTCTTCACTTGGATATGCTTCCTGCGGGTTAGTTCGACACAGAAAGCAAAAACTAAAAGGAAAAACAAAAGAAAATGACTAAGGGAAATGAAATAAACTACCTAACATCGGGTTGCCTCCCGATCAGTGCCTTAGTTAATGTCGTTGGCTCGACATACTACTCGAACAACCTTAATCCATATCATCAGGTTCCTTAGGAACCTTCTCATTCATTACCTCCTTCATGAACCACTCATGGAAAGGTTTGAACCTTAGACCATTCTTCTTCTTCAGCGGCTCCTCCACCTTGACCTTCTTAGTCGCGTCTCCCCCATACTTAGATCGATCAGGGGGGTGTTTAGCCTCAACTTCAGATACCTGCACCAAAGAGGGAACGAGCTTCTTGCTCGGAGTTAGCGGTAAAAGCGATTTGCCTGGTAGCTCCAGAGGAAGCTTATACTAAGCGTCCAACTCAGTGACGACTTCCTGTGAGTTAGTAGATGAAGCAAAATCCAAGCTAGAATCAACAATGATAGATTGCTTGTCATCTAGGTGGTCCTCATCAAAAACGTCTTGCACCACAGGCTCAAGTACATCAAGTGCACACAAAGAGTGATCATCATAAGGATATTTCATGGCTTCATAGATATTGTATTTAATAGTTTGGCCATCAAATTCCATGGTTAAAGCACCAGTACTCACATTAATCTTCGTGTTGGCAGTTTTCAAGAAAGGTCTCCCTAACAGAATAGGGGTTGCATGCTTATCATGTTCCATATTGAGCACATAGAAGTCAGCAGGAAAAGTAAGATCACCAACCCTAACCAAAACATCCTCCACTATCCCTATAGGATGCACACTAGATCGATCAGCTAACTGAATGAAAATATTGGTCGCATGCATGGGTCCTAATCGTAAGGATTCACAAAGAGATGAAGGTAGAACATTAATGGAAGCACCCAAATCTAACATAGCTTTATTGAACTTGGTATCTCCAATAGTGATGGGAATGGTGAACATACCTGGGTCGCCATACTTCTTAGGTAAGCGCTTCTGAAACACAGCAAAAACATGTTCGCTTACCTTTACCTTCTTCTTGCTGTTCCTATCCTGATTCCTCTTTGTGGTGCACATCTGCTTCAAGAACTTGGCATAACGAGGGACAGACTTGATCAAATTTAGGAGAGGAATGTTGACCTCAACGTTTCTGAACATCTTAAACATGTCCTTGTCCTGCGCAAGTGGCTTGGTACGCTTCAAAGCAGATGGGAATGGCGGAACAGGCTTCCAATCAGGAAAAATTGGAGTTTCGGACTCCTTCTCAGCCTCAACATCGGCTACAGGGAGGCGGCGGTCGCCGTAAGAAGGGCGGCGGTCGCCACTGACATCGTCAGAAAAACCGAGATTTTTATCACCGTCACGGCGGGCGCCGTTGTCTTCACGGCAGTCGCCGTTTTCTGGGCGGCGGTCGCCGTAAGAAGGGCGGCGGTCGCCGTTTACATTATGCTCCAAATCCGGACTTTCTTCCTTGTTGACCTCAGAATTATCCTCTTCAAGCTTCTTCCCACTTCTCAAAGTCATAACACTGACATTCCGAATGTTCGGGTTTGCTTCCGTCTGAGATGGAAGTTTACCAGAAACCTTGGCGTCAAGCTTACTCACCACTTGAGAGATCTGACCAACCTGCCTTTCCAAGTTCTGAATGCTGGCTTGTGTAGTCTCTTGGAATTGCAATTGGTTCTTAGTCAACTTAGCAACATTCTCATTGAGGTTTACGTTGCTCTACATCAGCATCTTCATCATGTCATCCATAGACGGTGAAGGAATCGAGCTCTGTCCTTGAGGATTTGACACAAATGCCTGCCTAGGTTGTGGAGGATTACACTGTTGTTGGTTCGGTTCTGGGTCTCTCCATCTAAAGTTGGGATGATCCCTCCAACCAGGATTGTATGTACTGGAGTAAGGATCATCCCTGGGTCTCTGCTGATATCCTCCTACTACATTCACTTCCTCTTATAGAGTAGGACACGAATCAGTAGGATGCAAGTCGTCATGACAAATCTCACAGGCCTTAGCCTGCTGAGGTGTACCTTTCAGTTTCAGACGCCTCACCTCCTCTCTCAGCACATCAAAATTAGCCTGATCAATCTTTGATTGAGAAGTAGCAACTACCAAGCTTTAGGAACCTCTCCCACTGTACTGTCTAGAGTCATCATCCAGAGTAGCAAATATCTCTTGAGCCTCTTCATAAGTCCTCTTCAGAATATTCCCACCACATGAAGAATTTACCATCCAACGATCATCTTCACGGAGTCCTCCATGCAGATAAAGAATCAGATCATGATTAGCATAACCATGGTAGGGGCAACTCTTCACCAGTTTCTTGAAGCGTTCATAGTAGTCATAGAGAGACTCATTAGACAGTTGCTCTACATTGCAGATCTTCTTCTTGAGCTGATTGGACTTGATTGCCGAAAAGTATTTATCAAGAAACACCTTCTTCAAATTCACCCAAGTAGTGATGCTTCCTGGGGGTAAAGAATGATACCAGTCCTTAGCAGAGTCCTTCAGAGAAAAGGAAAAGACTCTCAACCTCATCTGATCTTCAGTAATTTCAGATGGCCGCATGCTGGTGCAGACCTCAAGGAATTCATCCAAGTGCTGAATAGGATCCTCAAGCGGGGTTCTACTGAATTTCGGGAGTAAATGGACTACTCTTGTCTTGAGCTCAAATTTAACCCCATCACCAAGGGCAGGGAATTGCACAGCACGAGTTGGTTGCTCCAAGTTAGGAGCTGTCAAGGACTCAAGAGTAACACGAGATGCCATTCTTTCAGCTTCCTGAAGTAGTATATTCACAGCCCTGCGAGCTTGAAGATAAGTTCTCTCGATTTCTAGATCAAAAACTAGAGGTAGATTATTAGTAACACGGGTGTGAACCATAAGATAGGTTCACACCAAGATTGGCACACAAATCACACACACAAAATAGATTATTGCCTCCCCAGCAACGACGCCAATTTGATAACAGGAATTTGTCGTGCTAATTCCTACTATGCAAAATATCCAAACAAACCTTAAACCGTAGTCCTAGGTAAGTAAAGGTCGAGTCCATAGGGAGACAGAGTCTATCTTAATATGCAATTTGTATGTCAATCCAATGTAACCAAAGGGGGGTTTTGTATGTTTTAATGAATCTAAGCATGCAAAAGTAAACAAACTAAAAGTTGATGAATTCAGTGATGGGAAAAGCACTTAGTCAAACAACATCCACTATTCGTATGACAAGTTGATCCTAGATACTCATTCAAAATCTCATGCAATGAAAATTCCAATTCCTTTTCAGATATAACTAATAGCACAACCAGATACTATTAGCACTAACTAATTAAACAACTCTGAAACTATCAAGATTCAGTTTAACAGCAGCTTTACGGATAGGAATATAGTTGGATACAATTCTAGCATAAAACAACCAACTTTTATCCTAGAATGTAAATCAGTTCTCTTCTGCATAAGACTAGCACAACCAGATACTAGCACGATGCAGTTGCTACTCTGAAATAGATATGCTCAACCAGTAACAATCTAAATCTAGCAATAGATCAATAACAATAAACCCTAGTTGATCAGACTAGAAATTATCAATATCAATCATAAGCAATCAAGCAAGAGAATAGATAAAATCCATGCAAAAGATTAAGAACGAGAATCTCACAACTGAATCAAAACGAAAGATTCAGCGTCTGACTAAGCAAGAGTAGCTTAGTTCTTCATAGCAAAGTACGTAGAAAGGGAAAAGATGAAATTAGGGTTCGAGAGATATTAGGGATGTCAAGCTCCCTTCTAACCCTTAAATACTAAAAGTAAATCAGTCTAAATTAACCTAAAACGAAAATACTAAAACCGTAATAAAATAATCCAAAATAAAACAGATTTGGAAATGGGCTCGGTGGGCTTCTGACAGTGGCGGCGGGCGCCGTAGAGAGGGCGGCGGGCGCCGTAATCGTGGCGGTCGTCGGCTTTAAACGGCGGTCGCCGTTCTTAAGTCGTAGCCATGGTCGCTGGAAATCCTTTGGCGGCGGTCGCCGCGACGTGAACAGCGGCCGCCGTGAAGCCACTCCTTCAGTGTCTTCGTCTCTTCAGCTCCGAATGCTCCCAAGGCCTCCAAAAGTGTGTCTTCAGCACCTCCTCGCCAATACTTCATAACTCCTTGGCGTCCTCTACTGGTGGCTTCATCCTCAGTGTTTCCTATGATCTCCAAAACAGCTCAAACACCTCCAAAAACACCAACTTCGCCCCCAAACGCCATACACATGAATGTGTCTACATCTACCCGAATGGCACCAATAAACCCTCTAATGACTCTTAGTTAAGCCATACAAAGTAGTGCTTATCACCCTTGCATGGTCTTTCATTAGACTAACCAACCGAAGTTGTTCTCTGCATGGTTGGCTGGTGTCATCCGTTCGATTCGGCACATCAGATAGAGCGCGGATATGAGGAGACTAGAATGACTATGAAGAAGACGGTGGTTTTTGGATGTTTTTAATGTTTTAATCAGGTTGAGAACCTTGGGCAGGTGATCATGGCGATCACAACCCCTTTTTGTATATTTTAAGAAAGACTTCCGCTGTATTTTGTTTAACTCTGTATTTAGTCCTATTCGGAATTGGGATGTAATTCCGGGACTCATGCTTTAATCGAATATTATGATGATTTTGTATCATAAGTGTTTCATGGGTTGTATTTAAACGGTAAAGCCTTGGGTGACTTCGGTGAGGAAAACCGAGGTCACTGGTGTGATACCCCATATTTCCGTAAGGATATTCTGGAGTTTTGGGTAATTTGGAATTTTTCCCGAGCGCCGTTTTGGTACGTCGGATTAATTTCGGAGACAGAAAGACATTCTGTAATGTGCTCTGTATCTGTAATATTTTTCTCAGTGAAGAATTATACAGTCGAGATATTTTGGAAGTTCGTACTCGTTCGTGTACGACTTTTGTTAACGCGGAGATGTGTATGAATTTTTTGCATTTATGTGCATATATTTTTGTTTATGTATGTCTATGTGTAAGTGAAAACTCATGCGCGTCACAAAATATGCATAAATTTTTTCATGTATATGCGTATTCTTACGTTCTTACCTAAGCGCCTATTTTCACCTGATCTGCCCAGGTATGTACGAATAAAATTAAAAATTGGAAGCATTCTTTTCGATGTGGAGCTTTTATTTTTTTGGACTGAATTTGTTTCAGATGAAACTATGATTGTGTGATTCTTGATGGCTCTCCTACTATCCTACTCCCCTATGATGCTACAAGCTCGTTAATTTCATACTCATCTCATTCTTAATTAGTCTAATTTTTTCATTTCAATTTATTTATCTTACTTTTATTTGAAAATTTTGGTTTATTTCTTTTACATTTTTCATAACTAAGTGAAGGCCCCGTGCTTCGCACGGGGAAAATAAATTATAAAAAATTTAGTATCTATTAAAATATAAAAATAGTTAGTGTCCAATATTTAGTGTTATATATTTATGTGTTATAATGTTGATGATTTACAAGGGTATTACATGAAATTACATATACTTATATCTTATAGCACATATAATGTTAGAGGGACGCTCCGGTAAAACGTGAGTTATGGTAAAACGGAAGTACTAATCTGGAGCGTTGGATTGATGATGATGGATGGTTGGATGATTGAGCCTTACAATAGATATGGTAGGGGTGTAACCACCAAATCTACTCTAATAAGGCAATTATTTAATTTTTAATTAGAAAAAGATAATAAATGAGGTTGTTAGATGAGAGAGAAAACATAATATTTTCTCTTTCCTAAAACCGCCCCATTTTGCTGATACATTTTCTTCTTCTTCAACGATTTTTCAGCGTTCATGAATATCGATCACGCCTTTATGAATATCGTTCATGCGTTTATGAATATCGATTGATGTGAATATCTCCACTTAAAACATGAATATCACCACTTCAACGTCCTAATGCTTTGCAAATTCATAGATTTTTAAATTTGTTCTTGTTGCTTTTGTCATTGTTTCTTGAATATCGTTCATGTTTGTATGAATATCTTTGTTTAATATGTGGATATCACCAATTAAAGACATGAATAACACAACTTAAAATATGAATATTACCACTTAATAATATATGAATAACATAATCTATCATTCTATATTGGTATGAATATCACTACGTTTCACCATGAATATCATAACTCAAACAAAAAATAATCACTTCACACTAACACAGATAGTTATACACAGAAAAATGTACATGAACATCAGTATTGATTACATGAATATTAGCAATGACAAACATGAATATCGCTATTACGCAATGACTTGTGCTTTTTTAGACGAGCATGAAGCTTCAAACGTCTCTTCGTCGGTGCAACAGTTAGGCCTGAAAACAATGTTGAATGTCAACAACATCAGAGTGAATATCACATCATAAAATTTGAATATCAACTACTCAGATCATTAAACGTACATACAACATGAATATCAAAAGCATTTGTATGAATATCACATCAAACAATTTGAATATCAATTGCAAACAGTACAAACAACACCATCAACAAGCAATTTGAATATCACATATAAAAACGTGAATATCAATGATCAATAACTCATACAACACCATCAACAAGCAATTTGAATATCACATTTAAAAACGTGAATATCAATGATCAATAACTCATACAACACCATCAACAAGCAAAATCTGAATCCACGTGAATATCAACATTATTATAATGAATAATACCACAGAAAAACTGAATATCACAGTTGAAAATTAGCCCACATTTTCAGTTGGAAGACAACATACTGACCAATATCCTTGTGAAAAAGAACTTTTTTTCCAAAGTAAGCTTATAAAAGAAAACAATTATGCAAACATGCTCGTGTAAGAAATATTTACGAGAATAGGTTGGCTCTTTCATTCGTAATAAACCGCTAGGTAGTGGAGTGACTTATGTTATGTGTGTCGCCATTTGCCACACCGATTTTTAATTTAGTTTATTTTAAAAAAATTATCTCTGTTAAGAAAAAACAATTTTAAAAAGATCAAAATAAAGTATAAAAGTCTCTAAATAAAATAGCGACTCTTTATACTTTTGAAACATATGCATTCTCTCTTTCTCCTGCCAGAATCAACAATAAAAAAAGTTCCACCATGATCTCCATCTTCCTCTCTCTGGAATCCACGGTTAAAATATCTCACCTACTGCTTGATAATCCATTGTTTTTCACATCCTTCCATTAAAATTGCAATTAAGGATATATTTACAGCCTTTTTCTCTGTGCTCAAACCAATGATGAAAGCTATAATCCATCTCCCATGGTTTGAAGAATGAGATAGAGCATTCTCAGCAGCATTACAAACTCCATTCTTGCCAAAAAAAATTGGTTGATCTTCATTCAAATGGGCTTCATAATTTTATGGATTTTTAGCAGTAAGTAAAATCAAGTATATGAAAGCTTCAGGAAAAAATTCTGTGAAAAAAACTCAAATACCAAAACCCCCAAATTGCATAAGTATTTCTACTCCAAAGTTATAATCTTCAGGCATAAGCTAGAAATTTACCCTAGATTAGCAGGGGGGAAATTTCACGGGACACACAGGACAAATAAATTGGGTTAATTAAGCATAATTAGAAGCTTCAAATTGCACATTATCCATCTAATCTTAAACTTAAGTCCACTAAAACAGAAAGCATGGAGACAATTTCCCAAATCTTGCACAAATTTCCAAAAACTACAACCAGAAATGCACTTATTGCATTAGAATTGAAGGTCGCAGCAGTCAACAAGATTCGCTTGGCATTTTGCAGGGTGAACTCGAGATCAGACAAAAATGGAGGAGCGGAGGAAGGCAACAAGGAAGTGGAAGGCGAAGAACCTACCTACCATCGGATGCCTCGTTAAAGTAGACATTGATACGCTCCAATTGAAGATCGGAGGAGGCGTCTCCCTGGTAGCGTCTGGTGCGATCGACGCCGTGTTCACCGCAGATGACCTCCCAGAACTTGGATCCGATTTGGTTACCACACTGACCTCCTTGGACGTGCAGAATCTCTCTCATATTGCTCGATCGATTTGGCTAGCTAGGGCTCGGAGAAACGGACGGATGAAGGAGAGAAAATATAAAGGGGAAAGATGACCGAGAGAATGAGAGGAGAAGAAGCGATGAGATTGTAAAAAAGGTAACTGAACATTTTTGGTAAAATCATGGGATAAAATCCCTAAAATCACATTAATAGAAAATATTCTGGTATGTGCATCTCCACTTTAGAAACATGCACCTTTTGGGATTCAATCAGGACCATTGATTGTTATTTAATCTAAAGGCTCTAATTTGTACCTTTGTTTTACTCTAAGAGGCTGTTTCACCATAACCAAATTCTATAATGTTAATACAAATAATTAGATGAAGAGTTGTCATTTTTTAGTGTCACTACATCATAAGCAAACATTCTTCTTATGAAATAATTTTTATTTGTTTGGACGGTTTTGTCTCCAACCAAGCATTATTTATACCAAGCATATATTAACTAATTTTCATTAATTATGATGTATACTCATTGTTCCTCTAGGAAAACATATTTATAAATTTATCATTGTAGGTTAATATGATAGGAGTAATAAAAATAGAGAAGGAAGAATTGAACACTTCAAATTAAACATTTCAATTAACATTAAGAAAGCTTTTGATGAAATTTCTATTAGAACATATAACTATAACGTACAACATGGGTTTTGCTTGATGAAAAATGTGGGGCATTTGAAATTAACGATGCAAATATTTTGATAAAGACACAAACAACTCTTAATCTTGCTTATATGAGATTCTCAAGAGTTCTGGAGAAACCAATTTACTTGCTTAAACTTACGAGTCATTTAGAACGAGGAATCTCCAAACCATCGGGTACCACATTTATAGTATGTAGGGGATCAATGTTGCCAACACTGTGCTCTAAGAACATTTCCTAAATGATGTATTCCGTAGGAAATGTGTATTTTTTTTTATATATGAGATCCATAAAAAAATTATGTGATTGCATTATCTTATGATGAACTATATTATTTATTAGATGTAATTCTCGTATGACGACTTGCATTTATATGACTCGTGTTCAATAATTGTTATTAAATTTGATTATGTTATTAAATTTAGTGCAGTAGGATATAAAATGTACATAATGGTATTAAAGGCATATACACCGAAAGAATTGTCAAATGCAACCATATTAGTTTACATTTGATATCCTATTTTTGTATATGCTCGTTCAGTTTGTGTGATGTACATTGAAAAAATCAAGACAACATATATAAGTTCCACGATTTAATGTAGTTGTTAAGAGTTTGAGTGGACGTTTCCAACTTTATAGGCGAACATCTAATATCCCATTTTTCGAATACGCTTCTTGAGTTTGTGTTTACATACCGAGCACCATTAAAGTAGAAATTACATTCTCAATAATTAGAATGAGCTTTTTGATATATATGTGAGACTCAAAGGTCAAAGGGATTAACATCTATTGCTAGGCTTTCAAACCATGGTTCTGAAATGAAATTTCGATGCAACATAAATGCAAATCTCCACTTAATGAGAGATTCATAATTCTTCAACATGAAAGGTTACTTACAACTTTAAACCTACATTTTTTTAATGGATTCATCGAACTATTCTTTTCCAAAGACACAATTCAAGAAGCATGTTGCACGCTAGAAGTTCAATGCTAGAGCTACTCAAATGAGAAGTGTTGAAACATTTGAAACTCAAGATCCCGCTAACAAACTATACTTGATCCAAATGCATTTTTCTCTTCCAGAAAAATATGCTTCTCAAATGCCATGTGTAACATCATTAATCCCTTAATCCTGATTTCATTCTTCAGGTTGAAGAATATGACGAGGAATGTGGGTTTCATAGACAACAAACATCATCTTACGTTCATGGTCGGGGGGGTTAGTTGAGCAGCACTAACTTTAAGCCTTTTGCACTTTCATCCACGCCCTTCTAATTCATGTTTGGGGTTTTATAGGTTTATTATCATTTTTCCATTACCTTCATTTTTATTTTCACCTAGCAATAGATGAATCGTTAATATGTATTCTCTTTTATTACTCTTTTGTTTAGTCATAGGTATCAAGATATTTACATCCTATGAAAAGACTCGCGTAACCTTGAAAAAAATAAACATTACTTTTCCTAGATTTATTTGAACAAATCCAACACAAAAATAAATATGTGTAACATATGGAGCTGGTAATAATCATTTTTTACAACTCTTCTTCAAAAAGAAATATTTTGTTATAATTTTTTGAAAGGTTTCATCGATACATCATACTATATGAGTATTTTATATACATTATTGCAAGCATTTTTAAATTACATCTATGTTCATGTTTATTTTAAATGTGATACAAATATACAATCTAATATTAAAATTAGAGTCATATTGCCATCACTATAATTTTTATCCTCCAACAAATTATTAGTATACTTTTTCCATTAATATACTATTACAATATTTGAATTTATTTTTTTGTGTTTTTTTGCATGTATTTAATTCAAAATCAATTATAAATACTAAATACACTCTTTACACAAAATAAATTTGCTATGAAACTCAAAATCAATCTCGTGGTCTATCCTTCTAGTTAAAAATACAAATAAGTGTGAGTAGAAAAGTTAAACAAAATTTTAAAACAAGATTATTGAGTAGCCCCACAAACTTGATGCACATGAATTTAAACTGGACCCATAGCGTATTAATTGGAGTAGAATGAGATGAGCGGTTTTGATTGAAAAAGGCAGGACGCGTTCTGATTCAAGGCATGCAAAATTAATGGGATTTGGCCAACTCTCAATTTATCAAGGTAAAAGTCCCTACCATGGTAATGTCCACTACCATGGTCCACCTTTTCACTCGTCGTACAGAAAACTCGTGCTGTAAAAAAGCGCAAACCGTTTAAGCAATGTAATCATAATTGTTTTTCATGAGAAAAAGGATATTTAAAATATCAAAACCTTGTACATGGATATTTCATAACTTCTGAGGAGAATCTACAAATAATGTTTGAAAAGGCATGATTTGTGCTTCTTGTCCTCAGTATACATAGATTTATTTTCTCTGTTGATGCATGAGTTGCTGACTTGTGCTCCTGAATGAACTTTGGAGTCAGATTCTCCTTGTTAGAGTACCCAGACAAGCTAGCAACACTAGATATATGAGTTTCAGAGATGCTCTTCTGAGGAGAACCTTCAAATAACACTTGCAAAGGCAACCTTTGTACTGCTAGTCAGGTGAGACATTGTAAGTTTGTTGCACAATCACTTATCTTTTTTTAGTGGAGTTAACTTTTTCTTTTGTAAGGAATGTATTCTGTATAAACTAAACTTCAGTTGGCAATTAATGCAGCATCGTCTTTCACCTTAGTTTTCATCTCTACTATGTGATCAATGGCATCGTCTAGCGTTGCAGCTTGATTCATCATTTCATCTTAAGATCAAACACGGGAAAACGAGCAAATCAAAAGGATGCAAATAAGTTTGTGCAGGACAAGTTTGTAACTGTGGTTTTATTTACCTTGGTAATCTTTGGGACCAAAGAACGGAGGTCACAGAGCCCGCGTTTAATCCTGCCCCTTCGTTTCCTCTCTACAATTAGATTATTTGACTTAAATTGTTATCCTTTCTCCTCTATCTGCCTCTCTTCTTGCTTGTCCTCTCCAGGGCTCACATCAGATGTTTCCTAGTAGCAAGTGCTGTTTGATTAGAAATTCCAAGATTTAGTGAAGCATATAATTGAAAATAGAAACCCCCGTTAAGAATGACAACTCAGTAAATAGTCGATGATCACTTACTGTTAGAGAGCTAATTACTACCACTTCATAATGAACACCAATTTTCAGTGACAATGCACAATACTCATCTATGTTTTCAGTTTCATTTCCTTACTACGAATCAATAGCCTAAAAACTCCAACATATATCAGCTACCAAATGCATTCAGATTCAATTTCTTTGCTAATCTAAGATCAGTAATCAAATACACCTAGAGGGTTCATCTCAATAAGAAAAACACTCTTCAGAATAACCGCCATCTGTCATCCCCGTGAGATTGTAATTTATTGGGTTTTGGTACAGAGAACTAACCAGAAAATTATCGAATTTTAATTTATGTAGCGAACTTAATCATAGCGTGTAACTCAACAAAGAATTCATATTGAAGTGAGAAAAGGAATAGTTTACAAGGATGTGGACAGATTGAAATTCATATAGAAGTAATAACCTCTCGCCTCTCGATAGCTATCCTTGACAAGTAAATGATTCCTCCTCATCAGCTTTCAAATCAATAGCAGTAAGGATATATCCAGCGAGTTTCATCTATCCAGTGAGCATCTTCAAGACAAAGTACACTTGATTTATTTGTCTATGACGCTTATCTTTTACCATGAAAACATGTATGTTGTTCTGCACCTCTATCCAGCTACATCCAGGTTGTTTTACCACCTCTCATTGTCTCATAAGATTCCTCACATGCCCAGTTGACGAAATGAGAAGCAGTCTATATGAGCAAAGTACACATGATGCACATTTGTGCAGACTTCTTGGACATGTTGATCCTTATCCAGATGAGGATCAACAAAGATTGTAAAGGTGTCCTTTGTGCTTCTCTTTTCACCAGCATCGACGTTTTTGTGTCCTCTGCTCCTCAAGGACTTGTGGTGTCTCATTCTCCTTGCTAGAGTAGGTAGACATGTTTGCACCAGACATATGAGATTCAGAGATACTCTTCTGAGGAGAGTCTGCAAATAGAGTTTGCAAAGGTGTTCTTTGGGATAGTCTAGTTGTCAACATGGACAACTTCGTGTGATTCGCTGATAATTGCCCTATAGGCTTCTGCTCCTGAATGAACTTTGGTGTCAAATTCTCCTTGTTGGAGTAGGCAGACAAACTTTTATCTAAATCCATGTCGGCTTTAGTGATTGCACCACAGCAAGTGCAAAGTGATTCTTCTAAACTTGGTTGGTGATCATCTTCCACATGATTTCCTCTTGTCTTCTTGAGAATTTAGGGTCTAATTTTTCCTCTTTTGGTGTGAAATACTCTTCTTTTGGATGATCCATACCGATGAAAAGCACCCTTGCGATTGGATCAATCCTTGCCCCCATTTGGCAATCTATCTTCATTATCAATACTTATAACATCTATTTCCTCTTGCATTGTCCTATTTGTTTTAATTTCATGAGCACTTGAAAATCAACCTTCTCTTGAGCAAATGATTGGCGTTGCTCTATAAGGAGACCTCGCTTCAGATTTGCATAGCTTTTCCATGGATCCGGGAAACTGTGAGTTCTCGTTTTTTGTTTCTATATGAGAAAGCACTTCTGCATCCAAGAAGGACGATGAGTACACAAATTATGCTCTTGGAATTCCAAACCAGAAACCCCATAGTAAGCTCTCATTTACAGCAGAAGTAGGATCTTATGAATTTTTTGTTTCTTTCATTGCATTTTCCCCTTCTTTTCCTTCACTTTCTTTATCAATATTGCTAAAACTATTTTCTGGGGCCATCTCTGGGCTACTTAGAAACTAGAAACTCCATGCGCCGACATCATCTTCATCATTGAATAGTATCTGATCCTCATTTTTGTGTGATACTTCATCCATAAATAATGCAGTTGTTGCACAATCCAAGTTATTTATTGAATGAGATGTTAAAGATGGTCCATTAGGGGACTCCTCACTCTTCAATAAGATAAGATCTTGTGAACCCTCTTTATCTTCCACAATTTGGTGATTTTTTTTCCTCTAAACTGATGAACTTGATGGGTTGAGAAGAGCCGGTATATTCTGCCAAAGGAGCAATCTCATACTCCTCATGTTCCTCTAATTGGCCAATGACCTATATATAGACCTAGAGCAAAGAAGCTATTCTAAACAAGATTCATTAACTGCATTTCTAAGTCTTTTGTAGCGTCAAGTAGTGGAGCCACTGATAAGACAACCTCTTAAGCTGAGTCCACTGGTTTTGCATCTTCACTTTTGCATACACAAGTGCATTCTCGTCCTAATGCCATAATCAAGCAAGCCAAACAATGGCCACAAACAGTACTAAATAGAGCTGAAAAATTAATAGATATTACACCCAATTATATGAATGTATATCCATTTAGTATCTCCAGTTCTGTTAAGGTTTCAAACTGATTCGTAACCGAAGCCTTTGCCTTTGAAAATTCCCATCTTCCAGAAAATTCCAGAGATGGCCCCAGAAAATTCCCATGGCCGCTTTGTTAATTCCCATCTCCAGTTCTGTTCGCGTTCAATTTCCAGAAAATTCCCATCTTCATCGTTGCACATCAGTACATTCACATCCTATAACATCATAATGTAGAAATTCGATAAATTAGAGCTCAAAAGAAAATAATAAGAATCATACCTAGACTCACAAAAACCCAATCTCAATAATTACTTCCATTTCCTTTAAGTTTCCAAAGGGATTAACACTTGCTGGAAGAGGAACGCCATGGCCGCTTTGTTCGGAGTCATTTCAGCCTCTGGATTGAATGGGGAAAAAAGAATGCCAGAATTCATCAGAACTCGGTAATTAATTTGTAGAAATTTCAAGAAGGATTTGCAATTACCTTGAACGAAGAACTTTCTCGAGTAGAGTCGAACCCCGATCCGAGCCCAGGAAGTCCACATGGCGAATTTAGATCGGTTCTTGGAACCGAACTCTTCTCCTGGATCGGCAGGAGCAGATTCCCAATGCAAGAGAGCCCTGTCGGATCGGAGATTGTTCGAGCAAGCGGGTGAGGCGGCGGCAGTGACTGAGCAACGGTGGCGGTGGAGCCGTTCACTGGCTGAAGTTAGAATGGTGGATGGCGACGACGACGCCGGTTGAAAATCTGGAGGGGTCTGGCCGACGGTAGGGAGTAATGGGCCGGTGAGGGACTGAGGGGAATCTGCGAGAGGAGAGAGATAGATGTTGTGAAGAAGAACGAAAGAAAAAGTAGAACAACAAAAAAGAAGAAGGTGGGAATATTATAGAGTTGTTGTATTGAAGCGGTGGAGAAGATAATGGCAATTATGTAATTTCTACGAAATTATAAGTGCATTTAGAAAGAGTAAAACTTAAATACTGAAAAAAGAAAAAGAAAGTAAGAAAAAGAAAAAGCAAAAAAAAATTAATCCAGTGGGCAAGTGCCACGCACAAATATAGTATATTGTGGCAATTCAATGAAGCAACACGTCGGCTGAAATGGGAGTAAAACATGCATATTTGTTAGAGATGAAGGTTTCTTGTAAATTATCCCTCGTGTCAGAAAAAGAAAGTAAGAAAAAGCAAAAAGAAAAAAAAAATTAATCCAGTGGGCAAATGCCACACACAAATATAGTATACTGTGGCAATTCAATGAAGCAACACGTTAGCTGAAATGGGAGTAAAACATGCATATTTGTTGGAATTTCATCTCTCTTTTTAGTAGTTAGAGAAAAAGAAAGTAAGAAAAAGCAAAAAAAAAAATCCAATGGGCAAATGCCACGCACAAATATAGTATACTGTGGCAATTCAATGAAGCAACACGTCAGCTAAAATGAGAGTAAAACATGCATATTTGTTAGAAATTAAGGTTTCTTTTAAATTATCCCTTGTGTTAGAAAAAGAAAGTAAGAAAAAGAAAAAGCAAAAAATGTTATAAACTAAGAGAAATATAGAGTTTGAGAGAGGAGAAGAGAAGAATAAGAGAGTAAACTTGTGTTTATTAGGCTTCCAATAAGAGCTTTATATAGGGTTTACAATGCTTGGGGAATAAGTCAACTCTAAGGTTTAGAGAAGCCTATCTTATGTACATTCATAAATATAATATTATAACACTCCCCCTTGGATGTACATCACTAACTGCCTCATAAAAAACATTGTCTGGAAAAATTCAATGGGATAAAAACCAAGACTAAGGGAAAAAGAGTACAGTTGTAATTCTCCCCCTCAATTTAACATTGCTTGACTGAATCGGCTAAACTTGTCCTCCTTTCGACTCAAAGCTCATGAGTGTAGAGATATCGTCAATATGTAAGTGATATTGAGTGCGGAGTGATGCATGACCTTCATATATCTTCATTTGTCTTCGTGCACATAAATCTTGGTTCTTCGAGAACTTGCATGTACAATCCTGTATCAAAAATATAAATACAAAGCAATACAGATAATCATTTCCAAATAATGATTTACATATGTAATTGGTCCAAACATATCACTTTTGATACACAAAATCAAACTTTGCTTGAATCGTCATTCTCAGCTCTACCAATCATCATTGTCGACGTATTTCCATTGATCAAGAATCATTAACTTTCTCGTATGTCACTTCTGGTGCAAGTACTTATTCAAACAGCATCATCAAGGACAAGCGCATTTCGAGTCCTTCTGAAATGGATTGTAACAAACATTTCGTACTTGTCCTTTAAAGTCCTTGCTTATGATGTGTAATTTGAGATGCAATTTTCTTGAAGAACTTATCTCAAGAAACGTCATGTGTCAACAATTAACAGCTTGTTAAGCTGCAATTTATCATTCCTCTTCAGTAAAATTGAGCTTCAGATATAGTCTAATAGTCTCCCACGCTTCTGGCGTAATTAAGACTCCCTTGTAGTGGATTGGTCTGGAGTTACTACAAGAACCTCCAAATAAGCTAGGCGTTTCAGTTGGTATATGTGACTCTGTCACTTTCTTGGCTTTTAGTAAATGTAATTTATAGTGTCCTAGCTATATCATTATGTATACGATCCGTTGAACTTCTAGTTCATGTTCGTTTAACCAAGGATATAAAATTATCGAGAATTTGCATTCCTTGCAATCTCTTATACATATTAGTCTCAGTTTCCGCTCTCCCTAAAGTTGGGATCTTATCTCTTCAAAATGATAATCTTGATATCGAGCGATCACCCAATATAAGCTCTAGGTATTCAATAATCTATAGGGACTCCTGCCCTCGTAGAATCCCAACTTTCCTTGTGACATTAATTTAGTTCATTTAGGGTGAGAATGGGACATACACCACATATCTATATACTTTCAGTTCTCTTCTGGAGATAAGTTTCAATTAGGAGAATATATCATGGTCAGTCAAAGTCAAACTTAATTCTCAACATTCAAATTTTATATGACCCCTTATGGTCAACGATTCTTCTAGATCGTTTCATGTATTAGCTTTAACCCAGCTATGATTGATGACCACGCCATATAAATAACGAATGTACCATGTCGTCCTATTAAATAGTGTGAGCTACCCGATGCTCGACCGTTACACTACTTGATTGATTTCTTTCTCCCACTTTATGTTTCGTTTTTGACCAATGTGTTGAGGCATCTATCAAGATAATAAAATATATAAACAATTAACATTGGTCCATATGACGGTGTTATTAGTCCACATATGTATTCTTGAATATGTCAAGAAACATGGAGACTATGCATTTACTCTTTACATAATCGACATTGTTACCAAGAAAACAAGTCGTGTATTTACGATCACTCTAAGACAATGACTCCATGTCCTAGGATCCTTCGGTCCTTTAGTAGATGTTTGAGTGAATTTATAATGATCCTGCACATCATTACTTCACTTAGGTGATCAAATTCATTTTTGCCACAAAGAAATATTTTTGCCATCAACTAACTTATGGTTAGAAATATTATATGATTTAATGGGTTGTCGTATATACCTAGTGTGTAAAGTTTCCTATGAACTTTTAGATAAATATTCGATATTTTCCTCATTCATGAATTCTGCATGATAACCAATTTGTCGAATATCTTTTCAAATGATCAACAAGTTTGTCCTGAACTTGTAAACATAGAGTGCTACTCATTTAATATATTGTTCTTTCCAATAACAAGATAGACATCTTCTGGAGTCATAAAATGAGACGCTCTTTCTAAACCTTATATTTCACACTTGGTTTTTGCCATTTTGCAGGATAAAAAAACTTTTGGTTTATCAAAATGGTATAAGTAATAATGGCATTATCGACAATAGTTCCCATCATTGAAATTTCCATATGGATGATCCTTTAATATTTGGGATATCATCAACTCAAAATTAGATAAATCATTACCTTGATTTCTAACTTTCGAATAAAAATAGATGCCTTAAAATATGTACTACTACCATAGTACAAAATTGACATATGATCATGAAACTCTTCGGGATTATATAGTGATCTCCACATTTTCAAAATATTGAGTCTTAATACTCTCATCGAGTTGAGGATGATATGATCAAATCATTAGTTTAGCACAATTTCATAGGAATTCCAAGTGCTAATTCTTATCCCAAATTCGTATAGCGAAATGAATTTTAACACTTACACCACGTGTTAAATTGTTTCTTCTGGAAACCCTTAAAAATTTGGCGTTGCAATCATAGCAACTATTCCAAAATAAATTAGAGAAGTAAAACACTATTAAAAGAAGATAAATTCATCATTCTTTCATTTCGAGGAATCATGTCACTTCAGGGACAATTTGATTTTATGTGTACATCCACTCCCAAAGGATGAAATTATTATTTTACTATAAATACATAAAATATGTAAAAGTGAACATAACTAATGAAACAAACAAAAAACACAAACAACATTACTTAAATAAAGAGGATCGTTGTCAACTTCGGGTGACAAGAAATTAAACACTAAATTTATTGACCCTTTTATAACCTACTACAAGAGGTTATTTCTAATATATCTTTTTATTATCTGCTTCAGGAGATGATATTTTCTATAGTTGCTCACTACAAGGAGTAATATGATTTATTGTTTCGTCTACTTCGGGAGATTGAGCTTATCACTACGGGGATGATTTTGGATTTGTTTGTACCTTGACAAATATATTATGTGTGCATCCTCTTCAGGGAATGTCAATTATCAAATTAATATAAGAACTATATAAAAGAACACATAAAACATAAATTATAATCAACAATGAAATAAACAAACTAGTATATGACAAGAATAAGTTAATTTGAGTCTTTTTATTTCTATCCACTTTCAAGAATAATATACGTCACTACAAGGACGTCATTTGACTCACAATGTATATCCCCTTCAAGAGATAAAGTAAATTTACAAAATAATATCACTTCAGAGATTTTGAAAATTATCACTTCAGAGATTAAGATTGAAAATTATCACTTCAGGGATTATGATAGAAAATTATCACTTTACAATTATCATTTCATGGATTGAAAATTAAAGCTTTAGGGACTGAAATTTATCGCTTCAGGGACGAAAAACTATCGCTTCAGGGACGGAAAACTATCACTTCAGGGACAGAAAACTATCGCTTCAGGGACGGAAAACTATCGCTTCAAGGACTGAAAACTATCGTTTCATGGACTGAAATTTATCGCTTCAGGGACTGAAAACTATTGTTTAAAACTATCGTTTCATGGACTGAAAACTATCGCTTCAGGGATTGAGATTATCACTTCAGGGATAAAAAATTATCACTTCAGGGATTGAAAACTATCGCTTCAGGGACTGACAAAATATGTTTATATCACTACTATGACATCATCAAACGATATCACTTCAGGGATAGAACAGTATCACTTCAGGGATCAAACGATATCACTTCAGGAATCGAACATTATCACTTCAGGGATCGAAACAATATCACTTCAGGAATTATATCATTATAATTATCACATTAGATATTGAAAGTTAATCACTTCGGGGATTGAAAGTTCACCGTTCCTTATATGGTTCCTTTTCAGGGTATACACTTAACCACATAAGCGTACAACCATTACAATGGCTTCATTCAATTTTAAGCATTTTGAAAATACATTACATAAAAAGAACGAATATGAATTAGAGAATTTAGAGGCAATAGTTTGAAAAAGAATAAGAAAATAACTATATATGAAAACATCATAAAAACGAATCACGTAATTTGTTAAATGATGTTACCGAGATTGAAGAAGAAAAAGTAATTGAAATAATCACCTATGTCACACACCCCGTCACCACAAGCATGGCCGCCGAAGAAAAAACAAGAAAGCAGAAGCATCAAGGCATTCTCTTAACCTGGGGCAATTGAAAAATCGGATAATATTTTAGTCACAAGTAATTCGTGTTGATAACGTGTTATAAATTAAGAAAAATATAGAGTTTGAGAGAGGAGAAGAGAAGAATAAGAGAGTAAATTTGTCTTTATTAGACTTCCAATAAGAGTTATATAGGATTTACAATGTTTGAAAAATAAGTCAATTCTAGAGTTAAAAAAAAAACTTATCTTATATACATTCATAAATATAATATTATAAAAAAAACATTTAATCCACTGGGCAAATGTCATGCACAAATATAGTATATTATGTCAATTCAATGAAGCAATACGTCAGCTGAAATGTGAGTGAGTAAAACATGCATATTTGTTGGAATTTCATCTCTCTTTTAGTCTTTTTAGTAGTTAGGATCTCGAATCACACTAAGAAATTCTCAATGAGTTAAAATTTGATCCAGTAACGGTTAATACTGAATCCATATCTCGATGCTCCCTCTCTCAATTCGTCTTGTTTGAGGTGTCCTAGGAAAGCCACCACCGCACCAGCCGGCCGGCGGCCGCCACCTCTTACTGCTTATCCAGCCACCAATTGTAAGTCGCTTACTCGCCTCTCTGTTCATTCGCTAAATTCCCCTCCGTTGTTATCATCAACAATATTCCAACTCAATGCCCTTTTCCCGGTGAGTCGAACACTGTCACATCCATTACGGGCTTTCTGCTTCTGTTCTTTTCGTTCTAATCAGGATGCAAACCCTTAATTTTGGTTTTTATTGTTCCATAGGAACCAGATTAAGTATTAGGGTTTTCTACTTTGGGGAGGTGCTTGTGTTACATTGGTTTGAATCAGTGAATTAGGGTTTAGGTCTTGTGGGTATTATTAGGGAAACCGTTAACTAAATTATGCTTCTGTCCCTCCTCCTCTTCTGCTATACATCTACTTCGTCTGGATCTGAATCTTCAATCACATGAATTGAAATGAGGAAATGTAGGGAAGGTGGACGTTTTAAGATGGCGTGAAGGCCGATGACGTTGCTAAAAAATTGTAACCGATGATTACTTGAATCCACATAGATCCTGCAAATTAAACTACCAGAGATCCTAAGTGGTCTGGTTCCATACTTCCATATTGCTGGTGTGGTCTGGTTCAACTTCAATATTTCTGTTTTCTCTGATATGATCTACTTCTGTGTAATCGTGCTTTGCTTCCTCCTGTTTTGTTCTGCCTCCATTGACTCCCTCTGATATGAGGCTGTGGGCTCATACCTGTTTACTCTTTAGTGTTTAGTTACATGGAGTGGAAAATTTGGAAATGATTTTTGATTCTCTGCGTTGCCTACTTGCCTGTTTAGTTTCTGGGTTTAAGTGGAACTTTGTTAATTGATAATTTGGTATAATTAATTCCATGTCTTAGATTGCTAACATATTGTTTTCCTTTACTTATCTTGTTGGTGGTCAAGATAACAATGGAAGCCGCAGATCCAGAAGTAGCAAGCTGGAGTGAGAAGATGGAAGACCTTGTGGAATCTGGTGACATCGATAGCGCCATTTCTTTCCTTGAAAACCTAATTCAGAAGCTCCAACATCTAAGCTCGACAATGGAAGAGCTCCAGTTGACCTTGATTCTCTTCGAATTAGCCAAACTTTATGACTCCAAAGGCTTCTCTATTAGAGCTGATGAGACTCGATCACGTGCTCTTGCCATAAAGAACCGTGCTCTACACCCTCTCCCTCCACATCAAGCTTCATTGTCAGTATTCTCTCTCCCTCCACTGCCTTAATGTTTGAGATAAAGACAGTGTTGCTTGAGCTGTCTTTTTACCTTTTCCTTCTTTTGATCATAAAATTGAATTGATAGGGAGAGTGCAAGAGAAGAATCAGAACAGGTTAGGGTTCTTATTGAAGGTGAATTGATTGAGAGTTCTCATTCAACCAAGGATGTTTCAGTGAATGATGGTATGCTTACATCTTTTGACATCCCTTTTTGTTGTTACTTCCGTGTTTGTGCTGGAATTGTTTGATTTTCATGTTACCATTGTGTTTGGTTTTGATGTAAATAATGTATGCCTCTGGTTGTTTTCTGAAGGTAATATGGATACAATTACCAAATCATCAATTGGTGATCAGCAGTCACGCGAAACTTCTTCAGATGATGGTAATTCCTTTCTCCCTTGTTTGAATTAAATAAAACCTGCAAATTGCTCAACTACTCGACTGTAGTAATTAGGGAACTTTGGTTAGAACTGAAATCGATACCTCTAATTGGTGTTAGGATGTTGGAATCAAAGTGGTGTTTTTATTAAGCATCCACCACTGGACTGTGCTGCTGCCGCTACTTCCTCCTTTCTCTCATCTCCTTCCTCTTCTGCATTCTTCTGCATCTCTCTTCTCCTTCTTTCTTCTCTTTTCTCTTCTTTTGCTACCCTAGACACTTTAACCACCACAATCAGATGCACCACCACCTTCATTTCATCTTTTTTCTACTCTAGCTCTAACCCTGCACACTGCCACCACCTTTGTTCCCTTCTATTTTTCTGCTCTTTCCCTAAGCCTACACCAAACACACTCTTCTCTTTTTTTTTCTGTTACCCTAACCCTTAACCACATTCATTTTCTTCCTCTTTGTACCTCTTCCCTATCTACAAGCACGGCATCACCAGGTCATGACACACCACCTCTTCCTCTTCATGTCTGCACCACCACCACCTTCATTGCGGAAAGGGTATCCTCCTCCTAGGTTGGATATCGAATTGTCTATATGATCATTTCTAAAATGGATTTGGTTAATGATTCCCAACTAGTCCAAATGCTGGGTTGTTTCAATGCCAAACCAATTCCAACCCAATACCTAGTAGATACCAATGCCCCCTTTGTAAATGTTCTACAAGTATGTATGGTAGAGCCTTTGCTTCCTTGTTCACTATTCTGGAATCTATACCAACTCCATAATCTTTGGAGGTAAGTATTTCCTGAATTACACATTTCAGATGGGTCAATATTCTTTTTTGTCCTTTCATTATTTATTTGTTGGCATAGTACAGGGAAAATCATCAATCTTCTCTTTATTGCCTAAATTGATGTTTGCACTGTTGTTTATAAAGTAATAATTTTGCAGCATGGGTTAACAAATTAGCTAAAATTGTTTTATAATTTAGTAATAACCTTCTTTTGTAATGTTTCTCTTTGTTGAAAGGGTAGATTGGGAAGCTAGAGCGGATGCTGAACCAGATGAACTACTTCCTACACAACAGTTACCGGAAGTATCAAAAATTTCTCTTGAGGATGCTGTGGAGATACCAAAACGGCGTGGAAGAGGAACCTTTTCGTACAAGAAAGAAGTTTTATATTCTGATCAGCTTGCAGAAGAACCGACCGTTTGTGATTCTGAGCAGATGTTTGATGGCAGTGCTAAGCAAGATTCAACAGTAAAAAATTGTGAGTTTTTCCTTTTCTGCATGGAATTAAAGCTGATTATGTAAAATTTGATTAAGAAATAGTTATACCTTGTTAATTAATTCTCAATCTATCCAACCAAAAACAAATTAATTCTCAATCTATTGCATCTATGCATTTTTCTGTCGAACAACAGAAACAGAAACGATTAATCGAGGAATCCAACCCTGGATATAAGTTGGTTGTTCGGATGTATATAACCTTGCCTGATGGATGCTGCTTCTAATGAAGCCCAAAAGGCAGTAAAATACAACAAATTTTCTGAAAGGAAAAAATATTAATTGATAAAAGACTAGTATAGGTGCATGAAATTTCTACATGTAAAATAAGGTATCAGAAAATGAAAATAAATTAAATATTCAATTCACTAATTGCAAATGTAAAATGCTTCTAAACTACCCAAATGGTGTGGCGTAATGTTTTCTATGATATGTGTGGCTAAAATATCTTTGTTGATAAAGATCTATTCAATGAGCATATGGAATTGAAACTTGAACCAGTTGAAAGCTAGAGGGGAAGAAACGGACAGAACACTTCATTAAAATTGTTAAAATAAGTTAAATAACATAAGGATGGCCTTTCTGCTATCACAGCTTGAATATGTTATTGGCTATGAAGCCATGAAGGTAAAGTTTAGAGAAAGGAGATTAGTATTTTAGAGTGAAGAGTAGAATATTGCAGAGGTTTAAAGGGTATAATAGTAGTTTTTTAAAGAACGAAACATATGTTGGAAATATCATCCTTCCACCAACAAGTATCAGACCGAATAGATGTTTAAATCATCAAATGTGTTATACAATGTGAAAATTTTCAATGTACATTGTTGGTAATGGAAGTATTATGCTGCACAATTTTGAGATCTGTCAAATCAACTCATCACCCTACAGAAAGGTCCTAGGGAGGTTATCTCCTTCACAATTCAATGGAGGAACTCTCCAATGGCATAAGGCAATCGACCTTTACACACTCTAGGAAGCTGAATGAAATTGCTCAAGAGCACTACCCTTGTTAATTACCTAACAGCCTGTCAACCAAGCAATTTTTCTTTCCTATCCAATATTCGGGTGGTCCATTTGCAGAAATAACTTCCCTTGATCCCCATGCTGACTGGATTTGGTTAAACACTTCTTCATCACTTCATGTAGGGACTGCTTTATGAATTATGATAGCTAATAATTCCCATAAAGAGGGATATGTTCCACTTGCAAGCATAGTTTGATACTTCTTTTCTTCATGCAAAGCTTTTTATGTTAACATGACTAGGTTTCTAATGTATCAGATGGGCTCGTCCTTTCAGTTTTTTTTTTGACATCTATATATGATTATGAAGGAACTTTTGATTCTGATCCCAGTGGCTTATGGTACTCGCCATGTTCTTGTTCTGGATGGCTTCGAACCAAGTTATAATACAATGAACTTGGAGAATCTTTTCAAGAACTTCAAAGACAAATTTGCAATCCGCTGGGTTAATGATACAGTTGCACTGGCCGTGTTTCAATCACCATCAGTTGGTATGTCCACCTTACCCTTTATGAATATTTATCTAATTTATTTTCTGTAGTCACGCTCTCGATTTTGGGAAACATCCTCTCCATTCGCTCAGGGTATGGATGCATACATCTTGACCCCCCAGACCCCGCATGTGCGGCATACAGTGGGTCGATGTTGTTGCTGTAATCATGTTCTCGCTTCTGTTGACATCCTGACATGTGCCTTCTTTATATTTCTCTATATGTTCCAACTTCTGCCTGTAGAAAATTTTTGCATCCCTTGGACATTTTGATGAAGATGGTGAAGGAGAAGATATGATAATTAGTGAAACCCTTTTCTTATTTTTTCTAGCCTGAGCTGTGCCTTTTTTATTTATTTTTCTATATGTTCTCAACTTCTGCCAAATAGAAACCTTTTTCTATATGTTATTTTGTTGCAAGATTCTGGTAGACCAGCCAATGGAAGTGTATCTTGGAAACCACTAGCACATAGTTGTTTTCCTTCTTCTAACCTTAGTAGTTATTTCTTCAAGAAGTCTTCAACCTTCCCCGTATCAGTTGTCAATTTTATAATTCAAACTTTTTTAGCTGAGAACTAGAATGTGAAGTCTTTTGTGATTGTTTCCTGCAGCACTTGAGGCCTGTAATAGTGTTAACTGTGGATTCTCTGTGCGCTTGCTCGAGGAAGATGACACTTTAATAGGCTCCATTCAGAGTAGAGGTACGTACAGTGTCCCTTTATCATGTCTGTTTTCCACAGCATGAGCCAACCCAAAAAAGAAGAAGCACATACACAAAAGAATGAGGAACAACCCCATTGTATTATCTTTTTTACTTTGCTGTGGAATGTTGAGTCTTAAAACGATAACTTTTGTAACACAAGATTAATTATCATTGCAGACTTGGAACCTCCGAAACAAAGGCCTCAAACATCAGCTCGAACTGCGCAGAGGTTAATCGCTCAGGGAATGGGAATCAAGCTTCCTCTGAGTTCCGGATCCAAGGAATCACGGAGGCAGGAAGAAGCGAGGAAGAAGCGCATTATTGCCAGGCAGAACCTAAAAGATGATGCTTGGGGCCCTGACGATTGAAGACAGGTCAGTGTTTATGGATATAGATTGATGTATTACAAAAGGAAATACTGAATTAGAGCCTCCTCATTTTGTTCTTCAAACTGTTAATAATGAAATGCCAATCTGGAGTAGGACATAGAACAGTGACAGCAAACCAGAAAAAGGTTATGTGTGACATGAATTGCCAATCTGGTTGAACGAGTGTTTTACAAGTCGGGTAATTTCGTTTTACAGGTGTTATGTTGGCCCCTGAGTTAGGCTGTGTTATCGATTGAATGATTGGTTCATGTCATTGAGCTTGGTTTGTTTCATGTTGGATCACTTTAAAATTTTGATTGTTATTTATTTATCAGCTTCTAGTTATTTTGGGTTATATGAACTGAAAATTTGTCTGATTTCTCTGGAAAATTAAAATATCTACTTATATCACATCAAAGAATTTCATGTGCAAATTTGCAATCCTACATTTTGTAGTTTGTATGCCGTGAGTGAAATAAAACCCAGGGCTCTGACACAAGAAGATGATTAGTATTTTGTAAAATTTTATTTGGTTATTGTCATTTCTGGTTTTCATTTACAAGGAGGCCCTAATAAAAGGAAATTTCACTTATAAACCAAATGGGTATTTTTGATATCAATTACCGTATTTTTCTACTTCCTGATGATTTAATTATTAACCAAGTAAGTAAACAATGCATTCTTAACCAAATTTCAAGATGATAGCAAATGACTATCCATGCAAAAGTAGAACTTGAGCAAAACAAGTAGAAACTTGTAGTTAGCTAGTAGATGAGCATACTCAAGCTAGCTCATTGTTGTACTGGAGGGAGAGTGGCAGGAGGTGTTGGTGTAGCGCGCGTGGCGATGTTTGGTGATATTGAGTGGCAATGTTGGTGAGATGATCTTGGAACAGGAAATGTGCCCGCGCCGGTGGAACTTCCTCCGGTCTAACAAACATTGTAAGTCGAGCGAGAACGCGAGCATGTGCACTCCATTCTCACTTTTGAAATCTTGGTTAACCAATTAATCATACCGAATCGTAGACTAATCGAACTTTACGGTACGGTTATGGTATTGAAAATTAAGTAATCGAAATACGGTTAACGGTCCACTCCCTTGTCAATTAATTTCGGGATGACGCAAGGATGATAAGTTGGAGTCACTGGTTGATTAGTGTTTGATGCTAAATAATATAATAAGATTGATTTCGAGGCATCAAGGGGGGGAGATCTGGCGGGCATATTTAGAGGTTTCATGAAAAGATCTTGAATGACACAAAGAGAGCCAAGGAAATAAATTAAGAAAAACGGAATAACCAAGTAAGACAATTTTATCCAAGTATACATGAATGAGAATACTGAGAACAAAATTGATTATGTTTGTGGATTAGGTAAATAAATTATTTTTAAAAAATAAATTAAATAGGGTAAAACATACAAATTCACTCCTAATTTGGGATTTGTGTTTTATGTTACTTTCAATTCGTGTGATTTAACTTTTGCGGATTAATTTTTGAAAATTTCTGGTTGATGACCTTCAACTTTAAGAGTATTTTGATTGGTGTCTCGAGATTTTTTTTTTTGTTGGTGTGTCTAGGGTTTTGTATTTGTTTGTTTCGTAACAAAACGTCTCCATATTAGCACCCGTCCTATTTGAACGGCGCAAAATCGCGCAGTCGCTTTTTTTTAGCCGCGCACTTCCCCATGGGCGGCTCGACATGCTGCCGAGAAAACCCGAGTTCCATGGGCGGCTCTATGAGCCGCCCATGATGGGTTCAGTTTAGGGATTTTTTTTTGAAATAAATAAAAATGTGTTTTTAAAAACCGGTTCATTGAAACCGGGGTTGTGGGCGGCATTTCGTGCCGCCCAAGAAACTGGGTCAGTGAACCGGGTTTTTTGGGGGGACAGGGTTCATAGGCGGCACTTCCTGCCGTCCAGGGTTCATGGACGGCACGTGGTGCTGCCCAGTGAGTATACGTTTCACTCCCAACGGTCGATGTGGGATGCACGTAGGGCCGCCCAGTACAGGTGTAGCCGACTATATAAATTAGGGATGGTGGTATTGTATTGTATCCAAATCTAGAAACTCATTTTCATAATAAATGTCGTCGTCAAGCGGTTCTGGTTGGAGGGGATTGTCGGAGTCCTCTTCGAGCGCTAACACATCTGTAGATGATGAGGGTGATTTGCAGGCGCCAATTTCTCCCGAGTACTTCAAGGTATGTAATATTGTAATTTTTACTGTATAAAATAATTAGATCTTAAATATACTTAGTCTTTGAAATATTAAACTGTTTTGAAATAATATTTAATATGTTGATATTAGTTTTTAGAAATATAATTATTAATTAGTCTCTAATGTGGTAATTTTTGTATATAAATAGGGTGATTCTAGTGATGATGGATTTATAGCTATCGACTTCTCATCCCATTTTACTACTACTGAGATATTTCCTAGTAAGGAAGGATTGAGAGATTGGGTGCAAAGGGTAGGTTTTAGTCTTTTTATGGTGATCACTACTAAATCATCAAATCCTAAAAAGATTATACTTCACTGTGAGAGATCCGGGTTACCTAGGTCCGGCAAGAAGAAGGTGGTAGTCGATGGTATAAAGGTCAGCCCGATACGAGTGAATAAAACTAGGTCAAAAAAGAAGGGTTGTCCCTTTTTGCTGTATGGTACTTTTAGGGAAGGAAATGTTATTAGAGATCCTGGGTGGACCTTATCGGTTGTTAGTGGATCCCATAACCATATGCTTTCTACCACCTTGACCGGCCATGCATTTGCTACCCGACTTACGAAGGAGCAGCGTAGGAAAGTGATGATTGATACTGCGGCGGGTGCAAGACCCAAGGTTATTTCTACACAGCTTATGAATGAATATTCGAGTGCAACGAGTTCGAGGAATCAGGTGTACATTGTTAGGGCTAAGGAGAGGTTGAAATCCCTGGGCAATCTGAATGTGACACAATGGTCATTGGGATTTTTGAATGAGAAAGGCTATTTGTTGGACACTGCTACTAAGACGAGGGAAGATGGGAAGGAGGTTTTGGCGTGCTTGTTTATTTCTCATCCAGACGCTCGACATTTGTTGTGCATGTTTCCTAATGTCGTCATTATGGATTCGACCTACAAAACCAACAGGTAAACCTTAGTCTTTTTTGTATTATGTGTAGATAATGGTATTTTCTGCGGGTTTTAAATTTTTTTTTTGTTGCATTTATAGGTACGGTATGCCTCTGTTCCAGATTGTTGGGTTTACTTGCACCAACTACACATATTGCATTGCTCTTGTGTTCATGGAAAGGGAGACGACAAACCACTATGTATGGGCGCTGAGACGATTGAAGTGGTTGTACGGGGAGAAAAATCCCGTATGTATCATGTCTGATCGAGAGCTAGGACTGATCAAGGCTGCCAAACTGGTGTTTCCGAAGGTTCGTCATCACTTGTGTCAGGTCCATGTAGACTGTAATGTGAAGGCATATGCTAAGACGATGAAGATTGACGAGAAGAAATTCCCGGGAAGTGTTCGTCGGGTGATGAGGTCTCACACAAAGGAGGAGTACAGAGAGCGGCTTGCTCACTTTAAGGGGATATGGAGTGAAGGCTTGGTGCGATATGTGGAGCAAACTTGGTTTAATGAGCATAAGAAGAAGCTGGTTGCGGCATGGTGTGATGATGTTCTCCATTTTGCCACAAGAACATCAAACATGTAACTTTCATACAAACATTTGCAATCAAATTGGGTTATAAAATTTATTTAGTTAATTGTATACGAATATATTATTTTCAGGGTTGAGGGTCAGCACTCTATGCTTAAGGACATGATTGAGACATCCGTCGGAGGGTTTGACACACTTGTGCAGCACATCGACAACATGTTTGTTGATCAGCATCGGAAGATCCGATATGAGATGACCAAGAACTGCACTACCTTTCCCATGAAGATAATGAAAGGCCCTGAGTGGGTTAAGGTGTTCTTCAAGCGCATCCTTGAAAAGTGCTCTGAAAAATGCCTGAGGATGTTGTATGCCTAAGCTGTGTTAGCAAAGGAGGGGAAAATTGGGAACAAATGTGCTGATTTTTGGTGGAGGTCCACACTGGGGCTGCCTTGCCCACACACAATTAAGGTCTACGTGGAGACGGGTTATCCGTTAGTGCCTGAAGAGGTTGATATTTTCTGGAAGCAGATCCGATGGGAAGGGGTGGATGCTAAGGATCTTGATGTCGATGACGGTGTTTCACTGACAGCGGAAAATGTCACGGTGGATGACTTCGTTGAAGAGTACTTATGTGGGACAGTTGAGGGATTTGATTTGAAGAAGATGGCGGAAAAGTGGCGTGAGTCAAAGGACCCTACATCGTGCGATATTCAAGACCCGCCACGTGGTGAGACCAAGAAGGGGAGGCCTAGGATGAATGCGAGAAAGACCGGTACGAAGAGGAAAATGTGTTGGGACGAGCATGTGGATGCAAACATGAAGAAGGAGAAGCAGAAGATGAAGATGGAGGATGAGGAGCTGGGAGTGGATGAGGAGGATGAGCCTGCAGAGAAAGAGACGACCAATGTGAAATCGTCCGTTGGATCCCTGGGATCGAAAGGATGCCCTTCTAGCGGACGACCTCACAGTGGAGTTTCAACAGCAAAGGGGAGTGCCACTAAACCTGCAAAGCCGAAATCTGCTTCAACCAAGTCCAAGTCGGGTTCAAACAAGCCGGTCAAGTATCTCGGCTTCAACTGGGGGCACGAGAATATTGATCATTTCATGCTCGCCTACATTTATGGAGTTCAAAATGTCAAAGGTGATGGTCATTGTGGGTTCCGTTCTCTTGCCGTTTTGCTGTGTCGCCAAGAAGACGAGTACATTGATGTCCGGTTAGGGCTTTCGAAGCACGTCCAGGCACATGGAGCGAACTACGTAGCGATTCTTGCGGAGGAAGCGTTGACGTTGGAAGAATTTGTTAGGAAATTGAATTATATTCCTTCACCGTGCACGGCAAACTTCTGGTGTATAATGCCTATTACTGGGTTGGCGTTTGCAACGGAACACCAAGTGGCTGTTGTTGTCTTATCATGGTTCGGACCGCACACATGTCTTCCATTGTGGGCCCCCCCGGGTGCCGAGCCTCCGACAAAGGTTTATGCGATAGCACATGTAGGCAGGAGAGACCATTACGTACCGGTACGTGGAGTCCTACTCTCTCGTATTTACTTATTCTTTCATAATTTTTTTAGTAACTGTATTGTTTACGTGTACAGATTTGGCTTGTTAATGACCATTGTCCCATTCCACCGCCTCCAAGACAGTGGCGCATTTACAAGGATCCAAGTGTTGATGGATGGGATAGTCATGAGCGCTTCAAGGATAGGTTCAAGAATTATGTAGAGGAGCGAGCATATCATGGGCGACCTGACATACTTACCTAGGTTTTTTGGATTGTAATCGACTTTATATATGATATTGTATTTCCTTTTGTGTGAAAGTTTGATTGAGATTGATCGTATATTGTGTTTTTAATCATTTGTTTTTGAGAATTGAAAAAAATCGGGAAAATGCTATACGAGACAACAATATTACTAATCATTAACAAAAATACGTTCACGAAAACATTAAAGCGTACACTAGTTTAACATGAAACATAAAAAAAACTATCTAATCCCCGTCCGAATCGGCCTCCCCGCCATCATCATAGCTGCCGTTGTCCACCACAGATTCCGAATCTTCTAAAAGACCGGGGATATGGCGTCTCGGGTGTGCAGACTCTGTGTAAATGGGAACTGGAACACCAAGTCTGTAAAGAGCCATAATTTTATCTATATGATCCTCGTGTACCACCTCACAGAGTCGTGGAGGATCCACGCCTGCTGGAAAGTAAAAAATCCGACTAGGGGAAACCCCGTCTCCAGGCTCGAGATGGTAAAATAATGCCAAGTACAAGAAGAAACCTAATGACAACCCCCCCTCTCCAGGCTCGAGATCCCCCATCCGCAACGTGCGGACCTCGCCACCTTCGTAGCCATGGAAAAACATGTCCATTCCACTTTGTTGGCGTATCATTCGATTGTAGGTGATTCGCCCATTTTCGTAAACTTCGAGAACCAAAGGCGCCATTACCTTAAATAGAACCGAAGAAAAGTTTGTGAGGAGTGGAAATTGTGTGTATTTCGAGGGGTTTTGGGGCCGTATTTATAGATAGGACCGTTGTGGGCGGCCCACAGAGCAGCCCATGAGGGTATTGGGCAGCACACAGTGCCACCCATAGGCATCTTGGGCGGCACACAGTGCCGCCCATATCATTTCATTACCACAACTCCGCTGTACAACCTATGGGCGGCACACAGTGCCGCCCATAGGCATCTTGGGCGGCACACAGTGCCGCCCATATCATTTCATCACCACAACTCCGCTGTACAGCCCATGGGCGGCACAGTGTGCAGCCCATGGGCTGTACAGCGTGCCGCCCAAGATGCCTATAAATAGGCCATACGGGGTCCCCTTTCTACCAAGCTTGTCTCACCCAAAGAGGCAAGCTTTCACATCCAAGAGGAAGGGATGTGTTTGATCGCGGTAAGAAAAATAAATATATGTATTTTATTGATTATTTACGTTATTAGGTTGTAGTATTCGTTGGAATCTAATTAAATAATATTTTATTTCAGATACAAGAATTCAATATCGTGGGTTTCGTCGTCTAGCATTTTCAGAACTTCAGTCCCGGAGGAACACAGTCAACCGCCTTTTCCACCTTCACTAGTGAGCTTAAACCGAACTGTCTTGTATTCATTGTAGACTCACGTCATGTTGTGGTCATTTCCAACAGTGCGTTAAGATGGATGTGATTGCCTTGTGGTCATTATCCTCTTGACCGAGTCAAGAGTCCTAGGACGAACCTCCTTCGGTCATGTCGTGCATGCTGAGCTGCTCTTTTTTCCTCGCTGCAGCACAGAAAAACATGGGATCTTCAAATTTTGGTATTTGTAGGATTTCAAGTTTTTCTGTGATACAGCAAGAAAAAAAGAGCAGATCAGCATGAACGACATGGCCCAAGGAGGTTCGTCCTAGGACTCTTGACTCGGTCAAGAGGATAATGTCCACAAGGCAATCGCATCCATCTTAACGCACTGTTGAAAATGACCACAACATGACGTGAGTCTACAATGAATACAAGACAGTTCGGTTTAAGCTCACTAGTGAAGGTGAAAAAGGCGGTTGTTTGTGTTCCTCTTGACCAAGTCAAGAGTCCTAGGACGAACCTCCTTGGGCCATGGCGTACATGCTGATCTGCTCTTTTTTCCTGGCTGCAGCACAGAAAAACATGGAATCTCCATATTTCAGTATTTGTAGGATTTCAAGTTTTTCTGTGATGCAGCTAGGAGAAGGAGCATATCAGCATGAACGACGTGGTCCTAGGAGGTTCATCCTGGGCTCTTGAGTGAATGTATATGTATAGTGGAGTGGAAGCACTAGCTAAGGACACACCCGAACCCACGCCCGGTGCCCATACTGGAGGAACATAAGAGGTCGGCTGAGACGATGCCTGCTGAGCTGCTGCACGCTCTTCCGCCATCCTAGATGATTCGGCTCTCTAAAATATAGTAGCGTCTGCACTATATGCATGGGAAGGCATTTGTGAAGCCCGTACAAGCGGTGGAGCTACATGAATGACGTCACTGAAAAGGATGTCATGCAAATGCTGAAAGTGCTCCCTACACCCTAAACAACCTCCTCCAGACATAAGCTCCTGAAGATAGGCCTGGCTCATCGCATGACGCTGCAAATGAAAACAAACATTTTAAAAACATAGACTTTCATAAAATAATTTAAAAGAATAAAATGAGAAAAAAACATACCCTTTGCAAGTTGATAGCCGGAGGTGGTCCTCTACTGATACGAGGCTGGACTGGCGCATGCGGACTCACGTAAGGATGCGACACCTGTAGATACCAGTCCAGGTACGCGTCGTGGACATCCCAAGCCATCGTCGCAGGAGGACTCGCCAAGATGTGGGGGCAAAGATGATGCTCACGCTGGTCCACCTGTGCCAACGCGGGTCAAAGTGCAACTGGTATCGCCTCGTCCCCTTGAAATCAGGAGGACGAACTGCAACCAGAGGCTCAATGATATCCATCGGCCTGCTCTGTCGATAACCGAACTAGCGTGTAAGCCGATCTGGCATGTATGACTCCTCTACACTGAGAAAACGAATAATCCCTCGATAAGTGGAGGACCTGTGACGACCTCGAAAATCAAGACCCTCGTACGGCATCCATCATATCTGCAATTAACAAAACACGATGGACCATAAATTAATTCATTAAGCTATCTTACTGTAAATTAAAATTGAAAAACAATACGTACATCCTCTGGCCTATACTCGTCCAGAATTCGTCTGTAGTGTGACTGGTCACGGGAGGACCGGAGAGGTGTCCGGCCAATGCAGTATCGTCCAGCGCGTCGGAGGTCGTCGTCCGCACCTTCCTTGAGGTTAGGGTTGCTCGGAAAGTATACAAAGTACGTCCAAATCCAAACCTGCATACAGAGAAAGAAAACCATTAGTTATAAACAATTCAATAATGTATATTAATAATCTAAATTATAATTTAACTATATTAAAGGACTACCTCCAAAAGACGTGCGCAGCCGGCGAACTGTGCAGCTCCGCGCCGAGAACCCTCTCTGAGGTTCCTATAAAGGAGAGCCAGAACCCCGGTACCCCAAGCAGTATGAACAACACGCTCCCAGTCCACAAAAAGAGGTAGCAGTGTTGTCTTCAGCTCGTTCGTTGACTTGTCAACGAAGATGCTAGCCGACATGGCGTGCCATAAGAAACCGGCTGCTATATCCTCTGGGTAGGCACCCTCCTCAATCATCCGCATCACATGCCTCCCAAGCTGGAATTGCTTGACCCAACCCTTCCTAAGGTCGCGGACCATGTCAGCATCATCCTCATCATAGCTGTAGTCCGAATCTATCCCAAACAAATAGCCGAACAAAGCCTCACACTCCGCCATCTCCCTATCATGACCGGTCCATGGTGACGTCACCTCAAATCCCTCGATCGGCAGCCCTAAAATCAGCAGCACGTCATGTAGAGTAGGAGCTATCTCGCCCTAAGGAAAGTGAAAGGTGTCCGTCTCTGGATGCCATCTCTCAACGAATGCTGAAATGAGGTTGTGATCAACATTGCCGAACTGCAAATCAAGTAAACCTGTCAACCCCGTCTGCTGCGCAATCCAAAACCAGGAACCCTCCACAGGGACCCCTCTAGGAATACGATCCCTCCAAAATGCAAACTGCATAGGGCGTGTCTGAACCCTCAAACTCCTAACAACGTCCTCGGGTGGGTCCAACGACGCCTTCGTCCATATCAGCTCTGCAATGTGCGTATCAAAGTTCCTCAACAAAGATACAAGCTGCTCAGCTGGCTCATGCGGAGATGGGGCCTGTGTGGCTGGCTCAGACTGAGACGGGGCATGCTGAGATGGCTCATGATGTGGAGATGGGGCATGCTGAGATGGACATGGGCCATACTGAGTCTCCTGTGTGGCTGGCTCAGGCTGAGACGGGGCCTGCTGAGATGCCTCACACGGAGATGGGACATGCTGCTCATGTGACTCCTCCAGAGATAGCCGCTGCTGAGGTGAGTCATCAAGATGTGGGTCCTCCTGATGTAACTGCTGAGGTGGGTCCTCCATAATCACGTCCTCAACTGAGCGGACGGGACCAACATTGTCCTCACTAGCGCCCTCACTATCGGCCTCACTATGGCCCTGCAATACACCGCCAACCCTCCTCTTGCGAGCAGATGCAGTAGTAGGACGACTATCTCGATCGGACCGTGCGATCTTATCCAAAACTTCCTATTTTCGCATAAAAAATATAGAAAATTGTTTTCTTACAAACAAAATCAATATATTAAAATTTTCATAACAATGACATATTTAATATTACAGTATAATTATTGCGATTTACCTATACTATTTTTTATAATGATTAAATACAATAAAAACCAAATTTACAAATATAACTATATTCATTTTACCCACTATAACCTATTTACATATGTCCAAATATTATTTTTTTACAAACAAAATAATATATTAAATTTTCATTACAATGATATATTTAATATTATTTAACACTATAATTGAGTCTATTACCTATACTATTTTTTATTAGATAATGATTTAATAATCTAAAATCCAAGTATATATAAATCTACAAGTGCAGTAACAATTTAATTAAATAAATTAGATTTAACGATTACAAATTTAAAAAACACCATACCTTTTCAGTTGGCCTCCGTTCATATTTTCGCTTTTGGCGAACGGGAATTTCACCCAAGTCTGACATAGCTTGATGAGCAACCGCGCACGCGACGTCAAAGGCATTCTCCGCCGCAATATCGCCCTCCTCGCCCAAAAACCCCCCAATATCGCCCTCCTCGACATTGGTTATGGGCGGCATCACGAGCGGCCCAGATTCCTCCATAGTGGGCGGCACGCTGTGCAGCCCAGCCTCGCCTCCCTCCTCGGCCCCCGCTTCGCCTCCTTCCTCCGCCAGCCTCGCTTCCTCCACCGCGTCCCTTGCTTCAGCCGCCTCCTCCGCCGCGTCGCCACCCCTCTCCCCCAGCCTCGCCTCCTCCAACGCCTCGTCGCTGCTGCCCCCCGTCAAACAGAGATTGGCCGCCGATGTCGCCGCCGCCAACGTCGAATCGGCCGTCGATTCTGGTACATCGCCGCCGTCTCCGCCAAGAACTCCTGCCGCAGCCATATGATTTTCCGTCCGTTCTTCCTCCGCCAAGAACTCCCATATGTCGTCAATCGAAAATTCGCCACCGGGATCCATTTTCGCTCTCGAACTCTGGAAATCGCGATCGGAGAAGACGATCCTGGGCGGCTTTTAATAACGCCGAGAAGACGACCATGGGCGGCAAGCTGTGCCGCCCACGTTTCAATTTCAAATTCGCCCTTTGGCGGGAAGCTCTGCCGCCCACAATTTTGGGTTTACACTTGGCGGCTTACCGTGCCGCCGAGTTTTAACCCGGTTTCCAGAAAACTATATTTTTAATTTTAAAATAAATAAATTAAATTACAAAACCGGGTTCTACAAAAACCTAAAAATCTGGGCGGCAATATGTGCCACCCAGGTACAATTCGGGTTCATAAAAAACCGGTTTGCATGGGCGGCATTAGGTGCCGCCCATGTGCAAACCGGGTTTTTGGAAGGGTATTCTGGGCGACATGTAGAGCCGCCCAAGAGGAAGTGCGCGGCTAAAAAAAATCGACTGCGCGGTTTATCGGCCTATTTGAATTGATCAAATTAAGCTCATCATTGTGTTTCTCTCCATCAAGTTAGTAGGATTCGACTCCTAAAACACCAAATCTCAAATCTGAACCATCATTAATATTCCTTGGGTCGAAAATGGTTTGTTATTTCAAAATTTAAATCGAGATGGTTCGAGTATGGATTTGAGTGTTTTAAAAGTCGATTCCTGCTAATTTGAAGGTGAGGGAACATGATGGTGGTCGATGGACTTTGATTTAATCAATGCAAACTGAAATGATACTTATATGAAGAAATTTGGTTATAAAATAAACAATTCCAAAACCTTAAAACACCAATCCGAAAAAAGATAATCTTGAAATATCAACCGAAACAGTCCTAAACTCTGGGATATCAATCCAAATTTTATTTTTATTTTTTGAAAAGAATCCTAATTTGTGGGTGGGTTTGTGTAATTTACCGATAAAATAAGGCGTATTTGTGTAGGAATGACATCCCTTACTCGAACGAAAGCATAAATAGCGGTGGGAAGCATCTCCTCTGCTAGACAATTAAATTCACACCCTTTTCTTTCTCTTCCCAGATCTGATCTCTCCTTTTCCAGGTTCGTCTTCATTTCTTTTTTTTTTTCTCTAATCTTTTCTCATTTTTGAATTCATATTCTTGCTAATTATTCAACGGTTTGCGATTGTACGTGTTTATGTAATTCGAATGATCTAGAAAAGATTATGTTCTGACCCGGAATTTCCACTGATCTCGATCTCTTTCTTTGATTAGTTTTTTAGTTTTAAAGATCCGTGTGTAAATAGCCTGGATCGGGATTAGCGGCATGGCGTTTATGATCACATTATGCGTTGGAGCTGATTTAGGGTTAGATCTTGTAGTATGTGTTGCTAGTTTTCTGTTTCGAGCAAGATTCGTGAAATTGGTTGTATTTGTTTGATGATCGACTAGGGATATATAGGAATCGTGAATCTGTTAAACTCTAAGCTAAAATTCAAGACTCGATAAAAAACGAATCAGCGAACACAAGATCTCAGGGGAATATAAATAATCAAATTCTTACCGATCCATCCGTGTTTAGCCTAGATCTATGTTTTGCTTTACTCTACTTTAAAGGAAATTTGAAAACGAAGATAGTCTTTTTGTCGGGTGGGCATATCCATTTCCCATTTGATTCCATTTTGCTGTGGATCTTGGCTCTATGATGTAAAGTTAATTGGAGAAGCATTAATTTTAATTATCAATTTTAATTATGCGTTCATCTATTTCATGGATGTTTGTCTATTTTTCTAAAGTGGTTGAGCTTGAAAGAAAGCAAGACCTGTATGAAATGCTTAAATCAGGCATTTTCTGCTTTTAGAAATTCCTGACTCTTGCAATTGGCTCCCTTTTATGATATATTGATGGCATTTGTGATCTCATTTTTCAGCTCGCTAGTTCAAAACAGACGAAATGGGTCTGTCCTTCACGAAACTCTTCAGCAGGCTCTTCTCTAAGAGAGAGATGCGTATCCTTATGGTAGGTCTCGATGCAGCTGGTAAGACTACCATCTTGTATAAGCTCAAGTTGGGAGAGATCGTCACAACCATTCCAACCATTGGTGAGTTTTGAGTTTTCACTTACTGAATCTAAAAGGAAAATTCATTATCATTTCCATAGCGTTGTGCTGAGTTCTCTTTGTATATCAGGGTTTAATGTGGAGACTGTGGAGTACAAGAACATCAGTTTCACTGTCTGGGATGTTGGGGGTCAAGACAAGGTACTTATTTTATCCCAAAACATCAAATTGTTTGTCCAAAATGGATCAGATTATACTGAAATACAAAATTGAGTATTGTTCTTGAATGTCTACTTGCTTTGTGCTTATAGTCTTGCAATGAACGAATTAATAATTGGTTTTCCTGATCAATGGGAGTTCAGATCCGACCATTGTGGAGACACTACTTCCAAAACACCCAAGGACTCATCTTTGTGGTTGATAGCAATGATCGCGATCGTGTTGTTGAAGCAAGGGACGAGCTCCACAGAATGCTCAATGAGGTACTTCCTTATTGATGCTTTTACGTGGAGCAATCTTATATATCTAATCATTCATTCTTTTCATACATTTAACTCCAACCTTTTTGGATGTGTGCAGGATGAATTGAGGGATGCTGTGTTGCTTGTATTTGCCAACAAGCAAGATCTCCCAAATGCCATGAATGCTGCTGAGATCACAGACAAGCTTGGCCTCCACTCTCTTCGCCAGCGACACTGGTACATGTGGCACTGAATTTGAAGCTAGAGACGGTCTTTGTTTTCTCGTCTTCAATTTATTATGACGTTTTGTTTTTAAAAAAAATGGTTGTAGGTACATCCAGAGCACCTGCGCCACTTCTGGTGAAGGACTGTACGAGGGTCTGGACTGGCTCTCGAACAACATTGCAAACAAGGTAACACAAATAGCTGCAGTGTCATCATATCAACATGTGGATGAATACAATGTTTATATCTGGCATGTGCATGATTCTACTTCTTCTCAACGCGTTTGCAGGCATAGAAGAGTGCTGCAGCAATCCTTGGGTATTTGTGGGCTGCCGTTATGTATACTGTGCAAGGCTTACAATTTTCTTTATGGTTCTGGTATTGCTATTGATTACAGATATTGATATTTGTTTTATGTAGCTCCGAATACTTTGGTTAGACTCGCGATTCTGCATTGTTGGTTTTCTTCCCTGAGTGTATTGTTCTGTTTAGATATGGTTCCAATTTCAATCTATAATACATTTGCAGCTGCTTTTGTTCTTCTTCATCGATAGTCATTGTTTGGCATTTTGAACAGCCAAAAACACATCTTAATACGAAAAAGCACTACTATTTTCATTGACAATGCTCTTATCAAGTAATTGACTTTTGGTGAGTTTTCACATGAACCGTTCAACCTTCGTTCTGTTCACGTACGGACTATTAAAGTAATATCACAGCCTGATTGTGACAAAGTATAAATTGGTAATGAGAGGGTATTTAGCATATTGGACATCTAATCTAACTAAACTAATGCATTTAGAAACTTCATCATGACAAATATAATCAATTCAATCGAGATATACGGTATCAGGGGTATCGTGTACACATGTTTCTGGATCATTGAATGGAGATATATTAATCATTAGTTTTGATCCTGTTTGACATTAGAATTTACATATATAATCAATTGTTGAATCACAATTCACAACATATGCATGAACCGTATCTGTTTGACTGGAGTCTATTTGTCTAAGAAGTATTAGCAAAAACTATCGGATTCCGAAACGCCGTTTGCAGAAATATCATGTTTTAGAAAGTATTGCAAATATGCCATAAAGCTGCAACACTTTTGAAAACCAAAAAGATAAAATCAAAATAAGTAAAACGGTCTAAGATGCAGTTAAGTGTTAAACGGGTATATGAGTAAGCCTAATTATATACCTGTTCAACCGGTAGCACATCTCATCTTTCCCAATTAATGTTCTCCGCTGAACAACTTTTTTCCTTTCATCCCCGAACTCTTGAAGCGTATTCCTCACAGCAAATCCGAAATCCCCAAAGGCGAGAAGCCCTTTCTCCCTTTATTCAGCCCTTTGTTAAGCCCTTTTTGAAGCCCTTTCTGAAGCCCTAGATCGACAATGGTGAGGACCAGAGGTTTGCAGTATGCGAACGGCAGAGTGAAGAAGCAGAAGCCGAATGGTTCTACAGAGTCGAAGAGAAGGGTTGAGGAGAGCGCGAATGCGAAGGCGGCTCCAGTGGCGAGGGGCCGAAAGAAGAGAGCCTACAGTTCGTCAGAGGAAGAAGAATCATCAAGTCCAGTCGTTTCGATGCAGAAGAAGAAACCGAGAATGGCTGAAGAACCAAAAGCCAAGAGGTCGAGGAAGGATCCATCGAAGTCGGTTGGCGGGGTTAGTGATCTTCTCTAACTCTTAATTTTCTTGAAAAAAAAAACAAATTTTGTCTGATGCATGCTAAAATTAGGCTTATGTGAAAATGAGAACACGATTTGCTCTGTGATAAACAGAGCACGGAGAGATGTGCAAAATTTATAGTAGCCTAAACTGTTACATCCATATGGCCTGACAAGCGAAATTATTGTCTGACGAAACGAATTATCTTACCTGACAAAGTAAGTTTTAGGGTTTATGTGAATATGAATGTCATGTATTTGTTCTGTGGTTAGAATGTTAGAATGTCATAGTATCCTGATTCATGTTGATACAAAGGTGTAAGTTATACTATAGGGTAAAGACTTATCCTCAACAACTTCCATTTGTCCTGGCAAACCGCAATGTAGTCTGACAAGTTATTTTGTATCCTGAAAACATATATCTTTACCTGACAAAAGTAAGATGGTGCCTCTCTTTTATGTGAATATGAAAGTCATTCTTACTTGTCATGTATATGTGAATGTAATTCATTACAGATAAGTTACAAGTGGCATTCTGAGGAGTTGTTTTTCGGTCGGATAAATCAGAACTCACGGCTTCAGTATCTTTCTCTTATCGAGAACACACTAACTCGAACAGACTGGCAGACAGTTATGCAGGGGCCCTTTGGCCCAATAATCAAAATAATGAAAAACATGAAACTGTCTGCACAACTGATTCACCATGTCTTGTTTAGGCAACTGGACACAAAAAAGCAGTTTGAGACATGGTATGATCTTGGTGGACAACCATGTAGGTTTTCAATAGAGGAGTTTAGGCTAATAACAGGACTGAATTGTGGGATGCCCGATGAGGAGGACAGTATGCAGGATAAGAATGCAGTGTTTGAATTTTTTGGGGTGAGGAGTATTACTATTGCTAACCTTTTAAACAAGTTCTTATCCTATCGGGAGGACAATGTATATAAGATGAAGATGGCCTTGTTGATAAGAAGAGGAAGGTCAGACCCTTTCATGTCAAACTGACGGAAGACTTAGATCGTTTCAATAATTTCCCATGGGGTAGGAGTGCATATCTTGACCTCCATCAAAGTATGGCTTCTGCTTTGGACACAAGAATGGAGACAGTTCAGGCTGCACTTGCAGTTTCAGACAATGCCAGAGTAGGTGATAACAGGTTTTTGTCGTTCTAAAAACTGCTATGCAAAATATCCAAATAAACCTTAAACTGTAGTCCTAGGTAAGTACATGTCGAATCCACAAGGTCGGTGGAAAGCCAATTGCGGCGGGCGCCGTAAGGTTCACGGCGGGCGCCGTAATTACAGCGGTCGCCGTTCTTCGGTTCAGCTCCTGCGACACTTCCGTAAAAATACCATAACTTTTGATTCCCAACTCGGATCGTGCTCATATTTTGAGGACCTGCAGTAGACTTCAAAAGCTAACTCCTCGAATTGGAATCACTCCATTTGGACATCGGAGCAGAGAGAACGAACCAATTGAATTCAGCACATTGTTCTTCTACTCTTCATTGCACTCCCTTGGCGCCTACTACTGGTGGCTTCCTCCTCAGTGTCTCATATGATCTCCAAAACCGCTCAAACACCTCCAAAAACACCAACTTCACCCCCAAACACCATACACATGAATGTGTCTAAATCTACCCGAATGACACCAATAAATCCTCTAATTACTCTTACTTAAGCCCTACAAAGTAGTGCTTATCAAACCACCCCATGCTTAGACCTTTGCTCGTCCACGAGTAAACCAAATAAGAGTCCACTCCTCCAATGCAGCACCCAAGGTCTCAGAAAGCATATCCTCCAACTAAGAGTCACCTAACCCATGCCAAGCTCCTGGCACCAATCTCATTTACAACACATCCACAACTCAACAAGCTTAAGGGGCAAGCAGAGTACTTTCCCCCAAGCTAAACCCGGACATCCAATAGCGTGAGTAACCTCTAATCCTAGCCTCCATCTATTGCTCCTTATGTCTCTCAGAGTGACCTACCCGGCAATCCTTCTTTGTCTCCTCTTCTTATGACGCCTCGCCAAGAATAATGAGAAATCCTAAAATCACTCTTCTTCTTTTTCGCTCGTTTTGCCAAGGCGCCCTTTCGGGTTTTCACCAAGCCACTCATTTCATTTTTCAATAGATGTACTCACATAAGCTCACGTCACTCTTGACCTCATATTACCCCAGCCTAATGCTGGTCCAAGCCACCTGCTTATTGCCTAGGCCGCCCTTTCGGGTTTTCGACCTATCCCAGGATTTCAATAATAGCCTTTTTTTAAATTTTTGGCTCTTTTCATTTTTATTTTTTTCTTCTCAGCAGCGTAGCAAGTATAAAACTCCACCCCATGCTTAAACATTGCATTGTCCTCAATGTAATGAAAGACAAAAGAATAAAGCACAGGGAAAAGCAAAAAAATAACTCATAACGTTGCCGAGTTGACTTGGACACTTCCTTGTTGCTGGCGGTGTAGTCATAAAAGCTCATGTCCTGGATGGCTGGCATCAACGCCATTATCTTCATATGTCGTGCAACCATAAGAAACCACTGTAGGGTGTGGTGGTTATGTAGGAAATCAGGGCTGCACGGCCTTTAACTCCATCAACTCCTACCATGTAACCAAAAGGAACCACTGTGGGGAGTAGTGGTTAATCAAGGGAACGGGGTTGCATGGCCTTCAAAAATGGGCCCAGATGTCATCGTGGTTGGGCCCTGGTGTACCTCCTCTCCAGCGGTCGACTGCAGGGCCATCATCGTTGTCAAGTAAAAGTAGGGTGAATGTAATCTTCCGTTAACAACATGATGCGCACCTCTCCGTAGAGAATCTGGACAGCTGGGTAATTTTTATTTTATTTTATTTATTTATTTTTTTTTTATTTTTTTTTTGACTTTTTCTCCCCGTTTAAGGTCTTTTCGGGGTATCTTATTTTCGTCTTTTTCTCCCCGTTTAAGGTTTTTTTCGGGGCCCATTTTTTTTGATTTTTTTTTTTGATTTTTTTTTTTTTAAATTTTTAAAATTTTTTTTTTTACCTGCGAAAATGCGGCGGTCGCCGTAAGGGGTGCGGCGGTCGCCGTGAACTCCATCTTCGTTTTTTCACTCTTCCTGCAGGTTAGTTCAACACAGAAAGGAAAAACAAAAAGAAAAACAACTAAATAAAGACTAAGGGAAAGAAAATAGACTACCTAACATCGGGTTGCCTCCCGAACAGCGCCTTAGTTAATGTCGTGGCTCGACATAGTGCTCAACCTCTTCAACTCGGGTTGCTCCTATCACTTGAACTCCTGAGGTCTATGTCAGGGGGATGCCGTTTTGTGTGCTCCATGTTGAGCCTTTCCCCCATGCTTGTGTACTTCATAATGGTTGGACCGCTGTTCATATCTATAAATGCACTTGACATCTTCAGAAACGGTCTACCCAGCATCTCAGGGCCTGCATGTTTGTTCTGCCCCGCATCCAGCATGTAAAAATTCGCCACCTGAATTAAGGCCTCCTTCTTGTGCTTCCCCTTTGGTTTCTTCTTTATATTGCACAACGCTCTTAAAAACTCTGTGTAGCGAGGGATGCAATTTGCCAGTTCGATCAAGGGAATGGTTGCCTCGCAGATACTGAAGGTTTCATATAGCTCTTTGTCGTCCTTCAGCCTTCGAGTATCTTGGAATACCGCATGGAGGGGCGTGACGGGGTGCAGCGAGACAAGTGGAAAGGAGTTGAGATGCACATACTTATCATAGGCAGCCTCGAGAGGGTCGGGGGCTGCCGGGGCATTTTCGAGAGGAACGAGCGTCACAGGATCATTTTCGCGATCGTGACTCTCCTCCTCTTGGTCGCTGAATTTCTCATGCGGTCTCGGAGTTGTCGACTCCTTTGCTTCAAGTTTACTCACCACTTGAGAGATCTGACCAACCTGCCTTTCCAAGTTCTGAATGCTAGCTATTGTAGTTTCTTGGAATTGCAATGAACTCTTACTCAACTTAGCAATGTTCTGCATCAACATATTCATCATGTCATCCATAGAAGGTGAAGGATTACCCTGTTGTTGGTTTGGTTCTGGGTAGAACTCCTGGTAGTCATGATCATATGAAGGGTATTGCAGGTTCCCATAACTCGAAATGGGGTGATATCCCCACCTTGGAGTATATGCGTAGTAGTATGGGTCATATCGCGGCTCTTGCTGGAATTGGGGAAATCTATCCATCTCTGTAACAAAATCAAAAAGGAAAAACAAAAATCAATAGCACGGGTGTGGACCGTAAGATAGGTCCACACAATAGTTGACACACAAATCACACACAAAATAGATTATTGCCTCCCCGGCAACGGCGCCAATTTGATAACAGGAATTTGCCGTTCTAATTCCTACTATGCAAAGTATCCAAACAAACCCTAAAACGTAGTCCTAGGTAAGTAAGGGTCGAATCCGCAGGGAACAAAGTCTATCGCAATATGCAATTTGTATGTCAAACTAAAGTAACCAAAGGGGGGTTTTGTTTGTTTTAGTAATCTAAGCATGCAAAGGCAAGAATAAACTAAAGATGAATGAATTCAGTAATGGGAAAAAAACACTTAGTCAAACAACATCCACTATTCGTATGACAAGTTGATCCTAGATACTCATTCAAAATCTCATGCAATGGTGATTCCAATTCCTTTTCAGATATAACTAATAGCACAACCAGATACTATTAACACTAACTAATTAAACAACCCCGAAACTATCAAGATTCAGTTTAACAGCAGCCTTACGGATAGGAATATAGTTGGATACAATTCTAACATAACACAACCAGATATTATCCTAGAATGTAAATCAATTCTCTTCTGCATAAGACTAGCACAACCAGTTACTAATACGATGCAGTTGTTACTCTGAAATAGATATGCTCAACCAGTAACAATCTAGATCTAGCAATCAATCAATAACAATAAACCCTAGTTGCGTCCAATTAGAGATTATCAATATCAATCATAAACAACTTAAGCAAGAGAAAGATAAAAACCATGCAATAGATTAAGAACGAGAATCTCACAACTTTATCAAAACGAAAGCTTCAGCGTCTGACTAAGCCAGGGAGGCTTAGTTCTTCATAACGTAGAAAGGGAAATTAGGGTTCAAGAGATGATCCAAGCTTGGCAAACAAGCCTTTTCTCAACCCTTAAATACTAAAGGAAAATAAAGCTAAGTTAACCTAAAATGAAATAATAAAAAGTAATAAAACAATGCAAATAAAGAAACGGCGCGGCGGACTTCAGACATTGGCGGCGGTCGCCGCATCTCCCACGGCGGGCGCCGCAATTAAACGGCGGGCGCCGTAATCACTTCGTAGCCAAGGTCGGTGGAAAGCCAATTGCGGCGGGCGCCGTAAGGTTCACGGCGGGCACCGTAATTACAGCGGTCGCCGTTCTTCGGTTCAGCTCCTGCGATACTTCCGTAAAAATGCCATAACTTTTGATTCCCAACTCGGATCGCGCTCATATTTTGAGGACCTGCAGTAGACTTCAAAAGCTAACTCCTCGAATTGGAATCACTCCATTTGGACATCGGAGCAGAGAGAACGAACCAATTGAATTCAGCACATTGTTCTTCTACTCTTCATTGCACTCCCTTGGCGCCTACTACTGGTGGCTTCCTCCTCAGTGTCTCATATGATCTCCAAAACCGCTCAAACACCTCCAAAAACACCAACTTCACCCCCAAACACCATACACATGAATGTGTCTAAATCTACCCGAATGACACCAATAAATCCTCTAATGACTCTTACTTAAGCCCTACAAAGTAGTGCTTATCAGCAGGATACACCATACGGGGTTTCCCGATGGTGTTTCAGGTAATGTGTTAGTAGTTGAGTATGTAAAACTGAGAAAGGTTAATGCCTCTGTTCATAATTGTGGATTAATTCCAATTCTGTTTGTTTCAGATATGGTTGTATGAGGCAGTGCCCCATATTGGCAGAACATTTGCCCAAAAGCTTACTAAAGTTGTGCAGCCCCGAGGTGTGAGGTGGCTTAAATTGAGTAGGCCAAGCTTGGATGCGATTTCTGATGCCCTAGAGGGGAATTTCCCTGCTAAACAGATCCTTGTTGAGGAGGACAGAGAGGACTTGGGAGAAAGCTGTTATTTCCCGGAGGAGGAAGGACACAAATCCTTGGATGAGATTGTTAAGCACTTGAAGCCCAGAAGGAAAAATGCTGGTAAAAAGGCCAAGGGAGTTGGTAAGGGAGGGCAAGCTGGAAACATTGAGGGTTTCGACCCAAGGCAAATTATGTGTTGTTTGAATGAATTGCATGAAATGATGCATGCTCTAAGGGAGGAATTTATTGAGTTAAACAAGTTCATAAGAGCCAAAGCTCCTAGAACATGGGCATCTTCATCTAGTGATCAAGACATCAGTACACACCAGGAGCTCTCTGGGGAGGTTAAAAGTGATAATGAACCCAACATCCCCCAACACCAGCAGAGCATGAGGGAGGCAAAGACGGAGTCTGAGGCAAATGATGAAGAGGAAAAGCTGGAGTCTGAAGATGACGAAGACAATGACTCCAAAGAGGGAGAGTCTAAAGAGACTGAGACTGATGAGGTATGTATGCCCAAAACTTTCAGTTATTATATGTATAGTTCAGTCCATATCTACATATTTCAGTCCATTTGTGCACATTTCAGACCATATATCATCGTTTCAGTAAAAAGTTCAGTCCATATATGTATTCAGTCCATATATGCACATTTCAGTCAATTTGAGCACAATTCGAAAAATATTTGCTTATTTCAGACCTTATATCATCGTTTCAGGAGACAATGGATGGAGAGCCAAATGCTGGTGAAATAGTTGTGTATGATGCAGGTAATGTAGGTGGTCAGAAAGAGGCGGGTGAAGATGTCGTAATAGTAGATGAGGAAGAAGAGCAAGGGGATGCAACAGATCCACTGTCAGTTCTTGTCCAAACTTGTACAATACTACATGCAGATGAGAAGCTGGTTAATGAGGCAACACCGCAAGATGTGGAGGGACTCATCAATGAGTTGGTTAATGACGAGTTGGTTAATGATGGGACTGTGGTGGCAACACAAGTTGAGGTGGCAACAAAAGCAGTGTCTGATGAGGGTGTGCATGACAGAGTTGTGGAGGAAGTAAAGGAAGCTGTTGTGAAGGGAGGAAGCAAGGTTGATGATGGAGGTATTGATGTTGAGGAGGTAGCAAAGGGAGCTGATGTGGAGGGAAGGACCAAGGTTGATGACCAAGTTATGGAGGAACCGAAGGGAGATGTCGAGGGACAAAACACTGTTAATGAAGGAGTTATGGAGGAATCAATGGGAGATGTTATGGAGGGAGGGACGAAGCTTGATGAGCTAGGTGTTGAGGCACGGACTGAAATACAAGGTGAGAAGGTATCACATGCTGATTTTGATGACGTGGGGGGTGATGAAGGGGAGACCAAGGAGTCCAAAGTGCCGAGGAAGGGCAGACCAAGGAAGGGTAGCCAAGTTCCGAACAAGACATATCCAACTCGCACTCGCGAAGTTTTCGCCAAGGCAAAATCGCCCTACCGCAATGTGGATGAGCAGAAATTGGCAAAAAAGATTACCAAAAATAGCAAGGTGGAAGGGATGACAGAGCTGGTAAAGTGGATGCAGAGTGAGAGGTTAGTGACTTATCCACTCTACTCAATAAGGAATTGATGAAATGAATGTCAAAAACTTTTCTGGCCTGACTTCTAGAATTCTGACCGGAAATTGATTCTTTGTGGACTGACTAACTTATATATAGCCTGTATATGTACTAATATATATATCCTTGTTTAATATTCAAATGAATATGTACCATCATGCAGTATTGAACCCCGAACTGGACCGGCCGGGCAATCATTGGACAAGGAGTTCTTTGAGATATTGTTTGCCCCAAAGAACTGGTTGGGCGGTTTGGTAATATTCCAATGCATTATTTGAAAATAGTATGCATGTGTAAAATAGTTTCGAGTTGATAGATTAACATTGTTGCACCATTACAGCATATGGAGCAAATGATGTTCCTTTATCGTCAAAGGATTTCAGATGATCCACAGCGGTTTTCGAAGGTGGTTGTGCTTGACCCATATTGGCAGAACTATGTGCAACGGGAATTCGAGTGCTTCCAGATAAATTCTCCACGTAAGGGTAAGGATGAAATGTTGTCATACATGATGGGTTCATGTCCGGGAGAGTATGGGAAGAGATGGGATGATGCAGAACGCATATACGCGTGCTTCAATATCGGAAGGAAGCACTGGTTTGCCTTAGAAATTGATCTATGCGACTGGTGTGTGACGGTTTATGACTGCAATGTGGATCTGTACAAAGACAAGGAAATTTTCGATATGATCCGCCCCATCGTTGAGACTGTTCCAAGATATGCCAAGATGTACGAGCCACTGGCAAAGAGATGTGAACCGTTATTGGACAATCCAATGTCGGTGTCCCGTCGTCATAACCTTAAGCAGAACAAGCGCGGGTAAGTATACATGTATTTATGCCCAAATAAATCCTTATCAAACTGCAATTGATATACATTCTAACGTGTTTTGTACATCGTGCAGAGGAGATTGTGGGGTATACACCTTGAAGTACATTGAGTTATTGATTCTCGGCATGTCAAACTTGGATCTGTCGTCGGACAAATTCATAGATGCACATAGAAGTCAAATGGCTCATAGTATTTTTAGATGTTGTTGGGATGGTCTTTAAGGACTTTTGATGTAATGTGGTGATTGCATTGTGTTGTTGGGAAACATTTGGTGGGGTTAGATTCCGAATAAAACCAAAGAGGGGGGGAAATTGTGACTTAAGTCAGGCCAGATTACGGATTTACAATACATATTCACATTTGTCAGGTTGTTTTGATATATCTATTTCAAATTCATCATTTCCAGTTATTGCAAATCATCGTACAAAAACTCCCACATTGAAACCTAATATTTCCTACATTTAAAGGGTTTGGAAATCGAAAAATAGCCTGTAAAAAAAGGGGGGGGGGGTAAAGTACACATTATAAATTTACAGTACATATTTAGCTTTGTCAGGTCATTTTTTAGAAATCTTATTCTAGGTCATCCCATGACTTATGGCGGAACTGGAAGAAACATCACAATGGTAAATAACCGTACGAAAAGACAACGTTTTTAAGTGGTTTTGAAACCGAAGCTTTGTTCTACATATAAATGGTTATGAAACCGAATAAAAACATGGTACAAAAACAGTTAAAAAAGGTTACATGGTTTATTATTTGAAAATAGCCTTGAAAAAGAGGGGGGTTAAAGTACACACTAACCTAAATTTGTGCTACATGTCAACGGTTATGAAACCGGGAAAAAAAGGTACGAAACCGGATAAAAACGGTAAAAAACAGTTAAAACCGGTTTTCACCGCGGGGTTAGTTCTTGCGACCATATTAATTTTGTTTTTTTTTACTTACGTCAGTCAACAATATTGACTTACAGTACGTATTTAGCTTTGTCAGGTCATTTTGTAGACATCTTATTCGAAGTCATTTAATGGTAATTAACCGTAGGAAATCTTATTCAAAGTCACCCTTTCCAATGCATATTCTTATTTGTCAGGCGAGACTACGGATTTACGTCAGTCCACAAAAGCGAATTACAGTGCTTATTGATGTTAGTCAGGTCATCTGTAGAAATCTTCTTCAAAGTCATCCAATGGTAATTAACCGTAGGAAAATCTTATTCAAAGTCATCCAATGACATTATCGTCTTCCCACTTGACATGAAATATTAATTCCTGCGACATTAACATACCATACCAAATATACTATCTCATAACCTACTAACTATATATAGTCACTATATGCCATTATCATCTTCCTACTTGACATACGTATCATAAAACAACAGAACCTCCTAAATACTACACTGTATTACATTGTCACTAAACTAGATTCCTTCATCAGATACTAATTATGTGCGGAGGAGACAGATGATTCCGGGCCGTCACGCTGCGGAAGTTCATCAACAACATCTTGGGTGATAAATATGTTGATGAGAGCAACAGTTCTACCTTGGGCGGCAAGGGCGACAGCGTCTCCGCGGCGCTGTAAGGCCCTCAAGGTACAAGGCCCGCCATGGGGGGGGGGACTACTTCGAAGAAGTAAGAGGCGCCTAGATCGGAATCGTTAAAATAAAATAGTTGGTTCAGTAACCCATGGATTTCCCGTACCCTTTCAGCATGGGCCCTCCAGTTTTGCCTCCGTCCGCCTTGGTAGACATGGGTGGAAATCATGGCATCTTGTCCCCTTGAAGGGATGAGTCTCCCCCCGGTGTGGACAGTTGTGTAAACGAAGTGATCATTAAGGTCCCATTCATGGTTGTCAGGCTCATAAGCCATGGAAACAAAAGAAGCACGAGAACGGAAATTAGAGTTGTTACGGTGATTCGAAGATGTTTTTGGATGAGGAAATTCGAAAAGTTTTTGTAGCGGATTGTGGATGAGAAAGAATGTGGATGAGGGGGTATATAAATAGTTGTTTGGGTTGGTGGCGGTTAGGGTTACATTCATGAGGGTGATTAAAAAATTCGAAAAATAAAACAACAGAACCTGTACAAAAACAGTTAAAAACGGTTAAAAACAGTTAAAACAGTTTATAACCGCGGGGTTAGTTCTTCAGACCAAAGCTTTATTCTAATTGTTAAATAAGTCAGTCCACAATAGATATTTACAGTACATATTGATATTTGTCAGGTCAATTTGTATAAATCTTATTCCAAGTCATCCCACGACTTATGGCGGAACTCGAAGAAACATCACAATGGTAAATAACCGTAGGAAAAGACAACGTTTTTAAATGGTTATCAAACCGAAGCTTTGGCAATAAGCTATTTTAAAGATGGGGTTAACTAGTTTTCGAATAAAACCAAAGCTTCGGCAATAAGCTTTGTCAGGTTCTTCTACTCTCTTACAGTATGTAATATCTTTTGTCAGGTCATGATGAATAAATTTTATTCAAAGTCATCTTTTCCAATGCATACCCGATTTGACCCCTCTTAATTTTTAATTAAATATCGTGTGATCCCTCAACTACACGTCATTAACTCCGTTATCCACTCATCCTTGTGTATAAATAGCGTTCTTGCCTTGTCCCAACCCCTCACATTTCCTGTCTCAAACTCCTCGCACTCCTCTCTCATTTCGAAAAAATTCTCTTGCAACATGGCCGACTCGAACGTTTTCCTGCAAGTGTACTGGGATGGGAAACTATCGCCATCGACCGGGGTGATGGCCCTATTGACTATGCACGAGTACAGGGGAAGGAGAACCCAACTCCTCAAAGTTCCAGCCAACAAGATGGACATCTGGTATGTCCATGGTCAGATAAGCATGCTCTCTCCCGGTTCAAAATCCTTAGTTTTTGAACAGGTCCCATCAGCCGGCCAGCGGTTTCTTCAACCGCTGCAGACACAGTCCGACTATGATGACCTTGCCCGCCTCGGCGAGAGGGTCGCCGGCGTCAAGGTGTATGTGGTGCTGGACACTCCAGATCTTTCTCTGGCCCAGTGATGTTGGCCGTGGGGATGTTTTGTAATTTTTTTTGCTGTTTTTTATGGTGTTTGGTATGGTTGTTTAGGGATGTAATGCTAGCATTTCAGGACAAAACGTTTATGTTTGTTATGGTTGTTTTGTAATGAAGATCCTAAACGTTTATGTTTGTTATGGTTGTCCGTAATCTCGCATTTACTACTTTTGACTATTTTCATTTCAGGACAAAACGTACCATGGTCATACTAAACGTACTATTGTTCAGGGCAAAAAGAGTAAAATTTCAGAGCAATAACATCGAATATGTGTACATGAATATTCATGACAAATGAAATATATTCAGGAGAACCCGCGTCTAATGGGAGAGTACTAACAACATGTGGTAATTATATTTGAAATTGTGATGACAATTCAAGGATATTTTCAAGGAAATTGGTGATTAATTCAAGAAATATTCATGTTTTACCTGCAGAAAACCCTCGTTTTATAAACAAGGAACCAGAATACATTGTCTTGGTAAACATACGGTTATGAGTAGTTATCATAATTTAACCAACAAGGTTACAAATTGGACAACGAAGACAACAAGTAACACCACAAGTACCACCACACCAAGTACAACTTTCAAAACGAAATTTTCTGTTTTGATATTCATAATGTCATTCATTGAAGTCGGTTGTTGGTAGATAAGATTTTGCCGAGTGGTTGCCCCGTGTTCTTCAACAACTCTTACGCTTTGAATGGACTCATTGGCGGGGTTATTATAAGCTTGACCATCCACCCATTTGAAGTATTTGCAATCGTGCCCTGCCTAAGGTTTAATACAAAATTCAACCAATCAACTAATTTAATTCTAAATGAAATCCCAATTTAAAAGCATATGTCGCACGAAATTTGACATTCAACAATACCTTCCATAATGGACACCCATAGAACTGTTTTCCCGAATTTTGAGTGTGTTTGCATGTTTGTATTGTTGCAGGGAAGCCATGGAAGCATTTTTGAGTTGATGATTCACCAGCTGCGTGCCCTCTCCTCCACGAATTTGAATTGGCAGATGATCTTCCTTGTGTCCAGCCGTTTGTCATCCTACAATGTCGGGCAACTTTTCGAAGACGGTGTTCCTCTTTCGACTCTGCGCTGTTCTTTGTTTTTCCTTCTGTACCAATTTTCGATGATGACGGTGTTCCTCTTTCGTGCCCTCTCCAGAAGAGGATATTCCTTGTGCCCATACTTTGTTTTTCTTGTTTTTATTAAAGAAAGAGAAATGAAATGAAAGTTCAATGCCTGATGTGATGTGTGTCAGGTCAACATCTTTTTCTTATATGCAGAGTGCAGTCCAAAAAATTCAAGCGTTGTTGACACCGTTTACAAATACTTAAAAAACTGTGTACAAGCTTCCACCTTAAACCAAAAGAGTATGAAATGGGTTTTTAAACTGTACAAAAACTTCCACATTTATAGTTTTTCAAAATTAAAGGGACCCTAAAATGAAATTTTAATTGGGTTTTTAAACTATTTCAAGAGGGATAAGATACTCTCTATTATTTGCAACTACGGCGGCAACGATTTGACGCAGTCATGCAGTATTAAAGTCGTACAAGACGTTTGCTGCTTTGTCAGGCCATAATAAGTACACAACATCGGCTTTTGAATAAATCTTCAGCTGACGTCATCCTTATCCTTTCCACTTAACTCTTCTAGGGTAAGTTTTCAGGTTGTCACTTAATGTTGTATTTGCAATGAGTTATTTTGAATAGGTAAAATAATACAACGGGGCCAATTTTATTTAATAGATTTTATTATTAGTAAAAATAATCAAGTTTTTTGATCAATTTTGCTGGAATGGATGAAACGTTGGGTTTTAAGATGGAATGAAAATGTTCCTTCAGCTTGGAATGGCCCATTACACAAGGAGTGAAATAAATTTTAAGTTTTCAGATTGACATGAAAATCGTACCAAACGAGGTCTTAATGCTTTTCCCAGGCTCTGGAGCAAGGTTCTTAAAAATACTTCGATGCTCGCACTTCCTTCTCTACATACTCAAAATTTGCCCTGACAACGTAGTTATAAGCCTTGCAAACAACCATATGTCGACTGACGATTAATGTTTGTTCTGTTTCTGAGATATGTAACATCGTACATAGTTTTTACCTTTTCGGGTTTCTCAGGCATTATACAAATTGTTACAGTACGTATTCAGGTTTGTCAGGTCACTTTGAAATAAGAGGGTAAGTTTGAAATTTTTTATTCCGATTTGACCCCTTAAAAATTTCACTAAAAGTACACCCTTACTTGCCCAAATCTTTTCTACCAAGTCTCTTCAAATACTCACCGGTCCATTACCAAAGTTCTCTACCAAGGATCTCCAAACACTCCCACTTTCCCAAATAGTCCCACTCCCACGTTCTTCAAATAATCCCTCTCTATACTCTAAATTCATGGCGGGAGAACATCACATTGTGACTGGGACATACTTATACGTAAATGAACTGCTTCAATCTGCCCGTGAAGTGAAGGATCATGTTGGAGGCCGAAAGATGACCGAGGCCGAATTCCAGGAGTACAATCGCAACATTGTGGCCAGAGATTTGGAGTTAGTAAGTTTAATTAAGGATTTGCGCCGCCTCGGGCAGGAGCTTACTGCTGTGAGTCCGGAAGGGGCTCAGACCGAAGAAGAAAAGGCCCGGATCAAGCTAAAGCTTAGACTGGTAAGGCTTTTGTTGTATATTTTCTTCCTATGTGCAAGGGCCGTGCCTACGATGCTTAATTTGTGTTTCTGCAGACTGAATGGGACACCACCTTCACTGAGCTCAACATAAAAAGGGTGTTGGACCATGCTCAGTCGCTGGAGGGAAAGCTGAAGTCCCGATATCTATCTTGATGGGATAATGTTTTCATAACAGTGTAGTTTCTGAGTATGTGTGCATAAGTGTTTTTAATGTATGAACTTTGCAATGCTAGTTTTTTTGTTCTTTTGTGTGTGGGAATGCCATGTGAAGGGCACGTTTTGTTTAAAGTTGAACAACGTAATATAATGCTTCTGTTTATAAGGTTCAGACGATGTTGGAGTTTTACAAGACGTATTGTGAATTTACAGGTCGTATTTATGTATTACGTTTGTCAGTACAACTTCGCACCTGATTCTAGGGTTCTTATGAAGGTTCATTTATAGACTTCGCAACTGAAATGGGTTAGCAGATGATTGTGTTTATTCACTAGGTTTTGTAGATTCCTTTGTCAGACCATGTTAGGCGTTTACATGATGTATTGTGGCTTTACAGGTCGTTTTGTATGTATAAGGTTTTCCTCGAGCAAATGAGTATGTGAGGACATAAGCGTTGTTTTACACGGTGTTCTACAGTCTTATGGGTTGTCATTTATAGGGTTTACCACTGACTCATGCTGAGAAGTCATCAACTCTTAACCCAAAGATGATGACAGGACAAAATGCAACGTTTGCAGAGAACCTAAGAACTTTGTCAGTACAACTTCGCACCATGATTGTGTTTATTCATTCGGTTTTTTAAATACCTTTGTCAGACCATGTTAGGGTTTTACAGGACATATTGTGGCGTTACAGGTCGTTTTGCATGTTTTAGGTTTTCCTCGAGCAAATGATTATGTCAGGACATATACGTTGTTTACAGGGTGTTCTACAGTCTTATGGGTTCTCCTTGTGAGGAGTTTACCACTAACTCATGCTGACAAGTCATCAACTATTAAGCAAAGATGATGACATGACAAAATGCAACGTTTGCAGAGAACCTAAGAACTTTGTCAGTACAACTTCGCACCTGATTCTAGGGTTCTTATGAAGGTTCAAGATGACAAGTAAATCTTAAGCAAAATATTTAATTTATGTACTTTGTATGTCATCCAAAAGGAAGCCCCTACAAAAAAGAGGTATGGTTTACGCCTATATAGACTTAAACCATACATCTTTTCCATGAAACACCCAACAACAACATTTACTAGCATAAACACCCAAAAACAACAACATGGTGACAATTGTAAACCCAAAAAAAACTAACCCATTCTCTTCCTATGATTGTCCATCATCAGTCCTTCTCCTCCTACAGTACTTCTTGTTGTGGCCTTGGTTGCCGCAATACGAACACCGCCTCCTCCTAGTATAGTTCCCCTCCCACGTTGCCCTGTATCGGTTAATTCGTGGCCTTCCAGGAGGACATTTTACATTTGGTGGACAGCATGGAATGGATGACACAGCTTCAGGAATTGACCATCGGCCTGTGGGAGGAACAAGATGCACAGTTTCCTTGTACACTTCTCTCACGCACTCGTTCTTGAACATGGGATGGACGAGATCAGTGAGTCGCACTCCCCTATCACTTGCAACCGCTATGGCATGAGCACAAGGAACTTTATCAATCTGGAACATGTTACAATCACATGTACGAGCATTAAGGTTCACCGAGTATCTACAAGTTCCTACCATGACCTCCGCTTCAAACTGGCTTAGTCTTCGAACACTCATCTTTGCTGCCCTTCTGTAGTTCACCTCTACCAGCGTGTACACATAGGGTGACAAGTATTGGTCCCAGTTTGAGGCCGCTTCCCTTCTTTGACAAAACCATTTAGAAATGGTCTCAACAATCGCATCAAACAGAGCAAGAATGGGCCACTGACGCTGTGTTTTCCACAAGCCATTGAGACACTCGGCGTTGTTGCTTGTCATGATGTTAAACCTGTTCCCATGAAAATGCGCTCTCGCCTAGTTTTCAACTCCAGCTTCTTTTAGATATTGACCAATCTTTGGAGATGCAGCTGTTATTTGAGCAAACTGATGATTGAACTCAGCTACTGTGTAAGCATGAGCGGCTTTTTTGAATATGCCAAAGAGGTCTTGCCTACCAAACTTCCTCTTGAAGTTTTGGTATATGTGATATATGCAATATCCATGCTTGGCGAAACGATAGCTATTTCTCAGACCCTTCCCAATGCTAAGATGACGATCAGACACGAAATACAACTCGGGATGATCAGGAACAACAAGCCTCAATTCACTGAAGAAAAATGACCATGCATCATCGTTCTCACTATTAACAACAGCAAGGGGATATATTTGGCCGTTTCCATCTTGTGTCGTTGCCAACAGAAGTATCCCCTTGAACTTGGCTGAGAGGTGAGTGCCATCAACTGATATTACCTACACACGCAGAACTATTTTCTCAGATGTTGCCCTGACAACAGAGTTATAAGCTTTGAAACTACGGTATATAGCCTGACAAAATGACAAATTGACTATTTCTCAGATGTTGCCCTGACACACGCATAACTATTTTCTGTTTGTCACATATTCAGTCATATAGTAGATTTACCTGACAAAGTAACTATATCTCCTGACGTAACAACATCACGACTGAATACTGACCTTTTTCAGATGTGGCACTGTCCTTATCCATGGACCTAAAGTCCAGAATACGTACTTGAAGCGTTGCTCAGCATCTCTGACTATTCTCGTGTATGTTCCCGGATTAGATTTCTGTAACATGTGCATGTAAGAGTACATTGCCTTGTAGCTATCCGCAGATGTACCATGTGCCATGACCTGGGCGAAGAGCCGCGCTCGATTGGCTTTGTAGTAGCTTGTCCTTATCCCTTGCTGTAACATGAAATCCTGAATTTCTGAAGCAAGTAGGCCTTTACGGCCGTTTAAAAACCTGAGATGTAACGAAGTGAATCAATACATGCATTCATATTGGCCTTTGATCACAAAAATATATTCAAATGCAATAAAACCATACTTGTGAAGTACTTTATCGGTAATCAGCCGAGAAGTTGCTCCTTTGTGGTGATTGTGGTTTACTCTCATGCCACAGGTATGATCCGCAACATATTGTCGCACCATAAACAACGACGTTTTTCGATACAATGAGCCACGACAAAAAAACTTGCATTTGTCGTCAACGCATGCAACTTCATAATTGGACTTATCGGACCTCTTCACACGCATCTCATAGAAGTTTTCCATTGCCAGGGAGAAGAGTGCAGCTTTGAACTCTTCCTTACAATTGAAGAGTTGACCAACCTTCATTGTTGGATATGAGGACTTGTTTGCACTTGTTTCCTCATCTTCAACTAACATTTCCATCTCCGCTGGATAGTACCTCTTTTGAAGCACTCTAAGCATGTCTTCATCAACATCAACCTCTTCTTCTTTATCATCCTCTATTTGCTCCTCGTTCTGTGTTCCCTCAATGCCATTAATTTCTTCCCACACATCATCTAGACCAACTGTATTCACATCATCCCCTGAAGCATACCCTAACCCTTCCACACCATCAACACAATCATCATCACCTGATTCATAATAGCCCTCATAGTCAAAGCCATCTTCTATTTCATCCTCCAAAGAAATTCCACTGTTGGCATAATCAGTCATAGCATGCTTCCCTTTGTTTCTGGATGTAGCACCTTCAATGTCCTCATCATCGCTGCTCAATGATATAATGTCTTCCACTATCAGGGGACAATTTCTCTTGTATTTCCCCCTCACTTCATCCCTTTTTAATCTCCTTAACTCTGCATCGTTGTCAGCTTCAATAATTTCATCAATCGACCTGACATCTGTGTGAGGTGCTCTGTCTTGTTTAAAAAATGACCTGAAAAAGTCTTTATTATCTTGGCTCTGGCTCTGAGTTCGTGGTGGAGCTGTTGAAGGAAGAGTACGATGTTCAGCCCTTTCACTTCGAATCTCTTCCTTCTTTAAAAGGTTGGTGTACAACGCAATATTCCAATTTGCTGAATTTTCTCCACATATGTTCAAGAACTTGAACGCAGCAAGATCGTCGTCATCATTTATAAAGATGGGTGTAAGTTCTGGTTTATTTTCATAAGCGTATTGCACAATCAATTTTTCTTCATCAAATGGGTTCTTCTCAGTCCATTTGTTGCGCAGTGTAGCCAAGTCCATGTCAGGGGAAAGCAACATGGCTTTCACTATTCTATCACCCTCATACAACCACCTTTTCCCTTGTTCTTTCCATTCTCCACCACTGATGAACGTCACATACACTAGTTTCGAACCTACAAATAAATAAGGTTTTTGAACTTCACGTATACAGAACAGAGGGGGAAAATTGATTGTTTTTCAGGAGAATTTACTTACCCATTCAAGCTGTATCTGCAAGCGTCAGGTGTTAAATATCAGGTGCGAAATATCTCACGTGTAATAACTGGTCAGGCTGCTTTTAAGTTCTCCAGGAATATTCATGGATTTTTTCAAGGGAGGTTAGCTGGAGGGATTAAAGGTTGAGGGAGGCCAGATTTTTTGGAGGGAAACTTGCCCGCCAATTCGAAGTCCACTTTGCTGGAATTTTTTCACACTGATGTGATGCCTCTGTCCACCGGCGGCTTCAACCTCATTAAGAGAGATTAACCCTTTCTTTTATATTTTTTAGACATAATATTAGCCAGTTTTTACCCATTTTCTATTTAAAACAAAAGCTAAATTCCACACTCCACAATAGCAAAAATGCCAGAATCCGTACAGAATTCTAATATTTTTGCAATTCCGTTGAAAATCTTGAATTTCTGCAACTGGCAAAAGCAAATCTGGTATTTTTGCTAATACGCCTTTGTCTAATCAGCTGATAATAAATTTTAGTCTCTCCCGGATCTCTAGTTCCCATGGAATAGGGTTCTTCATTCTCTTTGCATTGAGACTTTCCCAACATATAACAGAAAAAATGTTAAAAGAATCTATATGGGCCGATTTTGGGCCTTTAATCGCTGAATCTAAGCCCATATGAATAGACAGCATCAGGGTAGGATGTGGAGTAAGTTTCACATTCGTGAAGAAAGTGGGGGTGTGAATGTGTGATGAAGAGACGTGCTCATCAGCCAAGGTGTCCGACTAGTCATTTACAAATTACAAGCCTTAATTCATTGGGTTGGGACTAAAATACATTATTTACAAGTTTTATTTATCATTTATGTCATGAGACTTATGGTGTAAAAGATGGCATTATAAGCATTCGTTTCTTGTGGTTTTAGTGATGTTTTGAGAACAAGAGATTGAAAGCTTCATTTTCAAATATAACACATTTTTTATAAGAAACTTATATCTACATAAATGTAGAGATTGTTAGTGGTGTAATTGTCTAAGTTTAAGGCATGTGCATTGTAATGTAAGGTAAATGATCATTTGATAAACCTTTTTTTAAACTAATGGACCCTTAACAAAAATGGACCCCTCTCCCTCTCCCTAAACCCTAAACCCCAAAAAATAATATTTTTGAGAGAGAAAAAACAAAGAAGATGGAGAAAACATAAAAATAAAATAAGCTAGTAGGGATAGGAAAAATACATAAAAATTAGTAGGAGTCTCTTTTATTAATTAAAAACTCTTAAAGGTTTAATGGGCCCAAAACCCTCGATATTTTAGAGAAAATTGGACGCGAAGGGTCCCTTAAGGTGAAAAATAGCAAGTTTAGGCCCATTTTTTCCAAAATTGTTAGTATAACCCCCTATTACTACACATATGGCCCAAAGGGAGGTGAAAGTGTTTTTTTAGGGTTTAGGGGTTAGGGTTTAGGGCGTAGGGTTTAGAGTTTAGGGGGTTTTAAAGGTTTAGGGGGTCAATGAGTTAATTTATTTAATTAGGAGTCCAAACTTGCTATTTAACCCCCTTAAGGGATAAAAAATCCTAAAGATCGGATATTTTATGGGTTGTTTGGGCCAATTGAGTGACGAAGCTATTTGGCCCAAGTTTGATATCAATGCTCTTAAAATCTTCGCGCCCAATTTTCTCTATCTTATCTGTGTGTTTGAGCCGGGTCACGTGGCGTCGAGCATGGCACGTGAGAGGCGCCCCCGTGCTTAAGGGCTTTGGAAACCTAACGTCGCTCAGAGTTTTGAGCTATCGAAATAAAAATTGGAAAAATATACTTGGAAATGAAAAAGAGAAGAAAATTTTGAAAATGAAAACATGGCATGTCGAGAAAACAAACAAAAAAGAGAGGGCAAGGGTGTGTGTAGTGTTACTGTAGACATAAGGTTGTGATGGAGAACAGATATGGAATGGGTAGGGACTTTGAGATTGATTCGAGTTATGTGGTGGAATATTTTAGTCAACTTATAGTTTGGGCTACAGCTATTTCACACCTTCCCTTGCCTGCCTCTATTCATTTCAAGAAGATTTGTGAAAAATAATACATAAAAACCTAGAGCATTATTTATATATAGAGGCGAATCGGATGAGAAGAAGAAATTTGAGAATCGTTCTTGGCGTTTTCGAGCGTGCACGCTTGTTATCAATGAATTAGATTTTATTATTATTATTATTAGATAAGAATTCAAAGTTGTATAACAAACACAATTTTAAGAGTCCGAATACATCAGCTGTCGGTAAAACCGACAAGGAGCAAACAGAACAACAATACAAACATACAAACTAAAAAAAGATAAAGCAAAGAACCTAGAGGTGAGGTGAGTAAAGCACAAAACAACCTTGCGCCGCCGGAAGGATCGTCAACATCCTTGATAAGTCCGGAAGGATCGTCAACATCCTTGATAAGTCCGGAACTACAATGAATTAGATGTTTAATACATAGACGTTCATTACAGTATATAAACGATTTTCATGGTTCTGCAACTTATAAATACATAATTTTATAGTATTTATATTTTTATTTTTTTAAAACTCTCAAATCATATAAAAATGACCATGTAAAAATATCCATTGCATGTTTATAAGATACAAATTGATAATCGTTGACGTGAAATTAAGTATAAATTAGGTTTTAAAAAATAGGTTTTCTTTTCCTTGGATGCATACATATAGGTATAAAAATGCTACAGCTAAATACATTGGCTAAATATATAGTGCATAGGCTATGCACTGTATATTGAGCACGTGCCCGTGCCAAGTAGGCATGTACCCAGATTACGTGCCTGCGCCATTTAATTACTCGTCGGGTATCCGATTTTGGCACGGGCACGTTATATGTGTACATGCTTATTTTTTAATTAACTTTTTGTTAGTTAACTTTAAGTTTCTTAGTTTAACCAAACTAAGAAACTATGTGTAATGCTAATGCTCCTAATTTGATTGTCGTATTATTCGAATATCGATTATACTAGGTGTAACGTAATCCTAATTTCATTATCGTATAATTTAAATATCGGTTATACGTAATTATATTGTAATCCTAACTTCATTATCGTATTTATTCGAATAACGATTACACTAAGTATAATGTAATCATAAATTCATTAAATTATTAAACATTATCGTATAATTCAAATATCGGTTATGCTAATTATATTTTTCCTAACTTCATTATCGTATTATTCAAATGACGATTATACTAAGTGTAATGTAATTCTAACTTCATTATCATATCCTAAAAACCCTAGGGTAAGCAGAGTTTTGGATTTAGAGTTATCAAACCCCAATGGTTTTTATAACCTATAATGCTTATATAGCCGGTATTCGAATAATAATATAATGAATTCATGATTACATTATGCTTAGTATAACCGATGTTCGAATAATATGATAATGAAGTTAGGATTACATTATATCATATTATTCGAATATCGGTTATACTAACAATATTGTAATCCTAAGTTCATTAAAGAACGGTTATACTAAGTGTTATGTAATCTGGGATGGCAATGGGTCAGGTGATGGATGGAAGTGCTCCATCCATCACCTGTCCGTTAACCTTTTCAGGTGCACCCATCTGTCATCTGTCAGGTGAATCGGGTGGGTCGGGTCATCCATGGATGATTAAAAATAACGATTTAATATAACTTATAATATCCATTTTATGTATTTTAAGATATGTAGTACAAAAATTCTTGTTAATATTATAAATAATATGGTATAAATAGGTTATAAAAGAGTTCTTTTAATACATAAGCAACATTTGAATGAAAAATTAGAACAATACCGACAACGTAAAGTTTAAATATTTGTGAATTTTATACTAAGGATACACAACTATATATATTTCGGGTATATTTCGGGTGTATTGGGTCAGGTGATGGGTGAAAGACCTTCATCCGCATCCGTCCATCACCCAACATTATTCGGGTTTTCACCCGACTTTTCAGGTTGGGTGAATCGGGTATCCATCGGGTGCGGGTGAGATTATCATCCCTAATATAATCCTAACTTCATTATCGTATTATTCGAATGTCGATTATACTAAGTGTAATGCAATCCTAACTTCATATTCGAATAATACGATAATGAAGTTAGGATTGTATTACACTTAGATGAATCAATATTTAAATAATAGGATAATGAAATTAGGATAACAGTATAGTTAGTATAACTGATATTCAAATAATACGATAACAAAAAGTTAGGATTACATTACACTTAGTATAACCGTTATTCGATTAATACGATAGTGAAGTTAGGATTACAGTATATTTAGTATAACCGTTATTTGAATAATACTATACTGAAGTTAGGATTACATAGCACTTAGTATAACCGTTCTTTAAATAACACGATAATGAAGTTAGGATTATATTACACTTAGCGTGGTTGATATTCGAGTATTATGATAATGAACTTATGATTATAATATAGTTAGTATAACCGATATTTAAAAAATATGATCTAATGTAATCCTAACTTCATTTTCATATTATTTGAACATCGATTATACTATGTATAATGTAATCATGAATTCATTATATTATTATTCGAATACCGGTTATACAAGCATTATAGATTATGAAAATCATTGGGGTTTGATAACTCTAAATCCAAAACCTTACTTACCCTAGGGTTTCTAGGGTATGATGATGAAGTTAGGATTATATTACACTTAGTATAATCCTTATTCGAATAATACGGTAATAAAGTTAGGTTTAAATATAATTAGTATAACCGATATTTAAATTATACGATAATGAATAACAATATAATGAATTCATGATTACATTATACGTAGTGTAATCGCTATTCGAATAATACGATAATGAAGTTAAAATTACAATATAATTAGTATAATCGATATTTGAATTATTCGATAATGAAATTAGGATTACGTTATACCTAGTATAATCGACATTCAAATAATACGACAATCAAGTTAGGTCGAGCATTACACATAGTTTCATAGTTAACTAAAAAAAAAGACACATACATATATAATGTGCTTGTGCCAAATTCGAATATCCAACGAATAATTAAATAGGACGGACACATAATCTGGGTACATGTCTACTTGATACATGCTCATTATAGGTGCATATATACTGTACATGTATATTTAGTCAATGTGTTTAACAACACCCAGTATGTATATAAATTATCCAATGCATTCTGCCGATTTCACATTTTCTTATGTGTTTTCACATAGATAAGACTGACCTCATAATGAGATCATAAAAAAATAACAAAATTGAAAACTAAAACTTCTCTCCGAAATGAAATAACGTACAAAAAACAAAATAAAAGTGGACAAAACACTATCACATGCAGCCAAAGTAGCACATATATATAAAACACTTGATAAATTGGTGTACAACAACTACTCCCAATAACCAACCACTACTCTATCATTCCTACATGGCTCCAAAGCACCATTCTATCCTCCTCTTCTTTCTCCTCCTACCCAACCTCTCCCTTTCTTCCTTCTCCCCATCATCCGCCGACGAGTTCGAGCAATGGATTACCCACAACGTCCAAAACCATGCCAGACGACGAATGCTCGCCTCCACGTCACCAACCCGAAACAACCTCGACGTCAAGCTCCGGGACGCCGAGTCCACTGTCATGAGGCTCAGCGTCGCCCAAAACGGCTCCGCTGACGACTTCCCTTCCATCTCCCAAGCCCTTGCTACCATTCCTGATCACAACACTCGTAGGATCATCTTGGACATCAAACGCGGCGTTTACAGGTAAAAACCGACCCGATTCACCCGCACAAAATCCGAGAAAAAAGAAAAAGTTAAAAAATTGTTAATATACTATTTCACATTACAAATAAAGACTAAACAAGACTAGTATATAAACTTTATGGATTATTTCTCCCATTGTACGTCAATTGATTTTGGAGTTATATATTGGACTTATACGTGCACGTGTAAATGGACTGACATGTTCCCAGACTATCGGCGCATCTGACTTTCTCATATTATCAATTAATTAATGCAGGGAAAAGATACATATACCTAAGACGATGCCATTCGTGACACTGGCCGGAGATCCGACGGAGCCACCGACGATAACGGGGAACGACACGGCGTCGGTTATGGGGAAAGAAGGGAAGCCGCTAAAGACGTTCCAGAGCGCCACCGTGGCAGTGGACGGGGACTATTTCGTGGCGATAAACATCAAGTTCGAGAATACGGCGACACATGAGGTAGGCGTGAGGGGAGAGCAGGCGGTGGCGCTGAGGATTTCGGGGACGAAGGCGTCGTTTTACAACTGCAGCTTCTATGGGTCCCAGGACACGCTTTACGATCACAAAGGGCTCCACTACTTCAACGCCTGCTTCATCCAAGGGTCCGTCGACTTCATCTTCGGCTACGCCACGTCGCTCTACGAGGTCCGTCGATTTCATCTTGTACGTTGATTAATATGGATGCATGCATCATGCATGGAGTTTGTTTGTTGATTGGAATTGATGTGTATATATGTGATGGTGGATGGGGGGTGAAGAAGTGCACGCTGAACTCGGTGGCGAAGAAGAAGGCTTCGGTGACGGCGCAGAAGAGGACGAGGGCGACGATGCGGAGCGGGTTCTCGTTCAAAGACTGCAGGGTGACGGGGAGCGGGAGGGTGTACCTGGGGAGGGCGTGGGGGCACTACTCCAGAGTCGTCTTCTCCTACACCTTCATGGACTCTCTTGTTCTTCCTCAGGGATGGAACAACTGGGGCGATCCTTCCCGTAATCTGTCAGTTCTTACTTCTTCATTAATTATATATATATATATATATATATATATATATATATATATATATATATATATATATATATATATATATATATATATATATATATATATATATATATATATATATATATCGGACCCCAATAAATTAATGTAGCTAGCTAGGGATTAATATATTATACAAGTGATGAGATTTTAGATGCGTAAAGCGGAATTTCAAGAAACGATTTTCTAACATCTAACCAAGGATCTCATGTATAAACCAAATAGATCATAGATAGGAAAAATCAAATACCTTTTGATGCGTGTTTCAATCTGCTGGAATGGAGAGAATAGAGTCTCACGTGTGACTCCTCTATTTGGTCCACCCGAGCTTGGATCTGGATCGCCTAGGACTCGGTTGCTAGAGCGAGGATCGAAGGCGAACGAAGAGAGCTCCAGGGAGAAGGAGGCAACCGTATTTCTTGGTGTAAATTAGGGTTTCGGGCTTTTCCTAAAAGCCCTCCTTTTATATTGCCATGTGTAGATATCTTATTTTCTAAATAAGTATTTCTTTTATTATTAATAATAACACTTTATTATTAACAAGTCTTATCTCCCAAGTTATATCTTATATAACTTTATATTATATACTTTATATAATATGTCTCCCAACAACCCGATCCAGTCTAAACTCTAATGGTGTGACCTCGTAGGACCCGGTAACAATAACAATAGACTTTATGACATACTATATAACATATAGTCTATAAATCATAGTTGGCTTCTAGCAAAGCACTATGACTACCTAAAATCACCGGATTAAATATCTCCATAAATGGTCCCACTTCATAATCAGTAATTGCACCTTTGATTAAAGGACACAATTCCTTCAATCTCTCACTTGTCCTTAAAACAAGTGTGCAATGTTAAAATTCCTTTGTCACTTAGTGTCTTATTTGACTATATGATGAAACTCATCTTTACCGCAAAATATGTTTCTTGAACTCTTGAGATCAAACTGTCAGTACAGATGATTACTAATAATCCATATGAGCATGGCCATGCGTTTTCACAGTTCTCACTCTTCAAGTGGCCGAGACACCAATCCTTTCCAAATGTATCATGGTATACATGGAATAGGAGGACATATTCAATCTTGTAAGACTACAGCTCCCACTCAACTTTTGGCAATCCCAATCACTGCCTTTATAACTGCATGTTACGGTCAGCGTTTGACAGCGTCAAAGACATACCAGCAGTCAAATGATAACTATATCATACTCATGTCTAAGGAACTCACTAATCATGAATAATCCTAGAACTCCGCAGTAAAGTCCCGAGAAATCCTAAGATCGGTTTGTCCGATGTGTATCAGTATACACATCTATGTGCCGTCCGCTAAAATTTGTCCCTTTTTAATGCATTTACCCTGCTGAATCCGGGCTTTTTGATGCATACAAGTATTTTTGTTGGAACGTTGGTACATAACTAATGGAATGCTTAAAGTATACCCATTACCCGATAAAACGATCTTGTCAGTATCGGTAGAAATGATCTTTCCTTCATGTTCGGCTATAGCAAGAACCCCCGAATCGAGAGCCGCTTGGCGTTCCAACCCCGTTCCAACAATGCACTTCTCGGAATGCGAAAGCGGAACGGCTTGACGTTGCATATTCGAACTCATTAAAGCCCGATTCGCATCATTATGCTCAATAAAAGGAATGAGGGAAGCTCCAATAGAAAAATATTGGAAGGGAAAAATACTTCGAAAATGAACCTCTTCCCATGCACTAGTCAGGAATTCTTGACGGTATCGGGCTGGAACAACCCCCTCTTCCTGAACACCTCGATTCAAGGCTAAAGAATTTCCTGCCGCTACCATATAGTATTCGTCTCTACTTGGTGATAAATAAAGCATCTGTACCCTTTTTGATTTCTCATAAATTTCATAAAACGGGCTTTCTAGAGACCCCCAAGACCCAATCCTAGCATGAATTGCTAAGGATCCAATAAGTCCAACATTGATTCCTTCAGACGTGTCAATTGGGCAAATACGCCCATAGTGACTAGGATGGATATCTCGTATACGAAAACTAGCAGTTCGCCTTGTCAATCCTCCAGGGCCCAAATAACTCAATTTTCTTCCATGAACTATTTGTGTCAATGGATTAGTTCGATCCAAAACTTGAGATAGTGGATGTAACCCAAAAAAAGATTCATAAGTGGTTGTTAATGGAGTTGAAGTTACTAAATTCTGAGGAGTCGGTATTAATTTATGCCTAATTGCTCCACAGATAGTTCCTCGAACCACATTTTCTAAACGAACCAGAGCCAATCCAAATTGATCTTGTAATAGATCCGCCACAGAACGAATCCGTTTATTTTTCAAATGATTCATATCGTCAAGTGTACCCATTCCAAATTTCATTCCAATCAAATGGTCTGCAGCTGCCAATATATCTCGCGGTAACAAAAATTTATTGTTTTGAGGTATATCAAGGTTCAGTCTCTGATTCATATTTCGTCGACCAATCCTTCCTAATTCGCATCTTTGTTGAAAGAATTTTTTTTGTAATTCCTTACATAAGGATTCAGAAAATACCGGGTCTCCGCCTACACAAGCAAATTGTTGATAAAACTCCAAAATCGCATTTTCTTTTGATCCAATTTTTTTTTTCTCCTTATCATTCAGGAAAGACAAGAAAATTTCCGGGTAGCAAACGTTCTCTAGAATTTCTCTTAGACTCGAACCCATAGCTGATGATAGAACTAGAATAGATATTTTCTGTTTCCTACTCACACGAGCCCATATCCTTGCTTTTCTATCAATCTCTAATTCTGATCTTCCTCCCCAATCTGATATTATGGTGCCGGTATAGACCGCAACTCCGTTATGGTCCAATTCTGACCGATAATAAATACCGGGGCTTTGCAGTATTTGATTGATAACAATTCTGTAGATTCCGTTTACTATAAAAGTTCCCAGGGAATTCATTAAAGGAATGTTTCCAATAAAAATGGTTTGCTCTTGCATATCCCTACGGGTTCTCCAAATTAACCCCGCGGATACGTATAATTCAGAAGAATATGTAAGCGATTCATACACAGCATCTCTTTCTTTTAGCAGCGGTTCCACCAATTGATATGTTTCCACAAATAATTGAAATTCAATTTCTTGATCTGTATCTTCAATCTTGGGAACCTTATAAAGTTCTTCCGTCAAGCCCTGATCAATGAACCTACAAAATCCTTCAAATTGTATCTGATTAAGCCCAGGTATTGTCGATATTCCCTCATTTCCATCCCGGAACATTTGAAACGAATTTCCCATTTATAGAAAAATCCCATTATTATCGCATTCTTCATCGAATCATATAGATTTGACCCAACGCCGATGGAATTTCTATTCTGTTTACTGAATCACATAAAATTTTACCCAATTCCATACCAGATATGTCCATATATGGACAGTATGAAATATGTATGGGGGGGTAGAGATAATTTTCTACTCAAGTAAAATTTCGGAATTTAATTTGTAAGAGAAAAGATGAAAGGAATTGATAAAAAATTCTTGGAACCAGAATTCTGCTGCTTAGATTTATGGGCTTTAGTATATAGCATATCAGAACAAAAGTGATTCAATTACTACTATTATAATGATATTATATATTCCAATCGATTGGATACCGGAAAAAGAAAAGGATTCAGAATTTGATCTGTTTGCCGAGATAAATATAGAATAATCAGAAACAGTACAACGTTGATTTTTTCTTACTTAACCCCTTTTGGGATTTCATTGTAAAAAAAAATTTGCCGAGAAAAGAAAGATAAACTTTGACCGATTCTCTTATTATTACTTAGTACTAGAATTCGTAAAATACGCTTGGGAAGCGGGTTATATATATATTTAGTTGTATTTATTAAACATATGTAGCTATCTTCTATATATCCCTATATATCCGTCTCCCCTTTTATTCTTTTAGTGCAGTTCTATTCGGGGCAGCGCGGGCGGTGGTCTATCCAAATTTATACTTTTTTCAATCGATTCAATGAAAAATTGAAGTACGATATTTTCTGAGAATTCCCTACCGGCATCATATATTATATTTGAATATCCGATACATTGGCAATAATCCGGCAAAGGGGGGGTTATTCAGGGCAGGTTCAATGGACAATGGGGATGGAATAGTTGTTGGATGGTTAGGACACCCAATATTTAGAGATAAAGAAGGACGTGAGCTATTTGTACGTCGTATGCCTACCTTTTTTGAAACATTTCCAGTCGTTTTGATAGACGGAGATGGAATTGTTAGAGCCGATGTTCCTTTTAGAAGAGCCGAATCAAAATATAGCGTCGAACAAGTAGGTGTAACTGTTGAGTTCTATGGTGGCGAACTCAATGGAGTCAGTTATAGCGATCCTGCTACTGTGAAAAAATATGCTAGACGTGCTCAATTGGGTGAAATTTTTGAATTAGATCGTGCTACTTTGAAATCGGATGGTGTTTTTCGTAGTAGTCCAAGGGGTTGGTTTACTTTTGGACATGCTTCCTTTGCCCTGCTCTTTTTCTTCGGACATATTTGGCATGGGGCTAGAACTTTGTTTAGAGATGTCTTTGCTGGTATTGACCCAGATTTAGATGCTCAAGTAGAATTTGGGGCATTCCAAAAACTAGGAGATCCGACTACAAAAAGACAAGCAGTCTGATACAAAAGTGCTTTCGTCATTTTCGTCTCTCTTTTTGTGATTTGACATTAGGGATCAGAGAAATCTTGATTTAATCATTTGACTCTTTATTTATCAGGGAAATAATCCCCAATAAACAGGTATGGAAGCTATAATCGTAAACCACAATCGAATCTATGGAAGCACTGGTTTATACATTTCTATTAGTCTCGACTCTAGGGATAATTTTTTTCGCTATCTTTTTTCGAGAACCGCCTAAAGTTCCAACTAAGAAATGATTTTTAATTATCTCCGTTGAAGTAATGAGCCTCCCGATATGCATTCAATATTGGGAGGCTCATTACTTCAACTAGTCCCCGTGTTCCTCGAAGGGATCTCTTAGTTGTTGAGAGGGTTGCCCAAAAGCGGTATATAAGGCATACCCGGTAAAACTTACAAGTAAACCAGATATAAAGATGGCGACTAGGGTTGCTGTTTCCATTCTTATATGAATTCAAGACCGCAAAGTATCTCTGATAAGATCCTTTATTTACAGGGGAATGGTATACAAAGTCAACAGATCTCAATAAATACAATCGGATTTATGGCTACACAAACCGCTGATAGTAGTTCTAGATCTCGTCCAAGACAAACTACGGTAGGGGCTTTATTGAAACCGTTGAATTCGGAATATGGTAAAGTAGCTCCCGGGTGGGGAACTACTCCTTTGATGGGTATCGCAATGGCTTTATTTGCAGTATTCCTACCCATTATTTTGGAGATTTATAATTCTTCCGTTTTACTGGATGGAATTTCAATGAATTGAATCCACAAGAACTATTAAGTTCGAGTTTTTCAATACAAAGTTAATTCTCGGGTTTCTTGTTTATAACCCTGTTGCTGTTGGTAGTTCGATCGCGAAATTTCTTTCTGTATTTCCGGAATATGAGTGTGTGACTTGTTATAATTGATCCTATTGATAATACAGAGAATGAGTCTGTCATCTTATCTTTATAAAGACGGTTCTACCTCGTCGGATACTCATCCTAGTATCTGGAGCACGGAATATTATGAAATAGATCCAGAATTGAACTATGATTCATACTTAATAATCAGACCTTGTGACCGGATTCTAACTACAAAATTTTCAACGAATTTTATTATAAATTGAAAGATTTTTCTTTCTTTTTATTCTTATTTTGACTAAAAGGTAAATTAGGTAAATTCTTTCGTATTTTGAGTCATTATACCTATGAATAAGTGATGATCCGATAGTTCTTACTCAGGGAATCTTTGGGCTTGGGGTTTTTATTGAATCATCATGGTTCTAGTATGAATCTGGGGTTTCAATTAATTTATAGGGTCTTAACAAGATAAATTCCTATCAATGAGAAAAAACAATAGTAAAAGCCGGATTACACACAACTAACAAAAAAAAAAATAGGGAAAGAGAAGATTCAAGAGGCCTGTAGTAATAATAAAGAGAAAAAGGAAGAGCCGACTTGATATTTTGGCATTATTACCACAAAGAATAACTTTCGTATTTTTAATGCTTCGTATCTGCGCACTTCCGCGAAGATTAAATCGGAAGATATATTCTATATGCGTCGGGAGCAGTATTTTTGTGTTTCTGCTTGAGCTGTACGAGATAAAATTCTCATATACGGTTCTCAGAGGGGGACTCCCCCCGGTTTACCTATCTCAATAAAGTCTACGATTGGTTCGAAGAACGTCTCGAGATTCAGGCGATTGCAGATGATATAACTAGTAAATATGTTCCTCCTCATGTCAACATATTTTATTGTCTAGGCGGAATTACCCTTACTTGTTTTTATTTTATAATTTCAGTTCACTTAATGGGGTTTCATTCACCAAAACAGTTTTGATGAGCCCATTTGATAACTATTAAATTGTTTGGATACTTTATCTAATCCCAAGCAATGATTAAATAATAATATGAAACTCATATATAAATCAAGCATAACTGTCTGTAATAACAATAAACAAGGTTTATCATAAAACAAACAATGTCTCAAAAGAACTCTCTGATGTGTTTGAGTCCCTTGGCCCGAGTGTGACTGTCATGCTTGGGCCTGGACATGGGCTTGGTCAAAGGGTCTGCAATGTTGTCGTATGTGTGCACCTTGCACATCCTCACATCACCTCTATCAACGATATGTCTGATCAAGTGATACTTTCGCAGAACGTGTCTGGACTTGGAGCTAGAGCTAGGTTCCTTGGCTTGAGCAATGGCGCCATTGTTGTCACAATAGACGTCAATAGCTCTAGTAGTGCTAGGAACGACACCGAGCTCAGCTATGAACTGCCTATTCCAGACAGCTTCCTTAGCCGCTTCACCAGCAGCAATGTATTCTGCCTCCGTTGTAGAATCTGCTACTGTCCCTTGCTTCGAGCTCTTCCAGCTGACGGCTCCTCCATTCAAAATGAAGACGTATCCAGACTGAGATTCAAAATCATCTATGTCTGTCTGGAAACTCGCATCAGTATAGCCCTTGACGACCAACTCGTCATCACCTCCAAATATCAAGAGATCATCCCTAGTCCTTCGTAAGTACTTTAGGATATTCTTGGCTGCACACCAGTGTGCATCACCCGGGTTTGATTGGTACCTACTATACATGCTCAAAGCAAATACAACATCTGGGCGAGTACAAGTCATTGCATACATGATGGATCCTATGGCTGAGGCATAGGGAATCCTGCTCATCCTCTCAGTTTCACCAGGTGTCCTAGGACACTGGCTCTTGCTGAGATGTAAGCCATGTTGCATAGGCAAAAACCCTTTCTTAGAGTTCATCATATTGAATCTCCCAAGGACCTTATCTATATAAGTTCCCTGACTCAAACCAATAAGTTTCTTAGATCTATCTCTATAGATCTTAATGCCTAATATGTACTCAGCCTCTCCCAAGTCCTTCATTGAGAAATATTTCTTAAGCCACTCCTTAACTGTTTCCAGCATAGGAATGTCATTCCCAATGAGTAGTATGTCATCCACATACAGAACTAGGAAGGCCACTTTGCTCCCACTAAACTTCTTATAGACACAGGGCTCTTCTTCGCATCTGATGAAGTCAAACTTTTTGACCACTTCATCAAAACGAAGATTCCAACTCCTGGATGCTTGCTTAAGTCCATAAATGGACTTCTTAAGCTTGCATATTCTCCTAGGGTTTTCTGGATCCTCAAAACCTTCTGGCTGCATCATGTATACATCCTCTTCTAAATACCCATTTAGAAAAGCGGTCTTGACATCCATTTGCCAAATCTCATAATCATGATAAGCGGCAATCGCTAGGAGTATCCTAATGGACCTGATCATAACGACCGGTGCGAACGTTTCATCATAGTCAGTACCATGAACCTGTCTAAATCCTTTGGCAACTAGTCTTGCCTTATAGACAGAAACGTTTCCATCTTTGTCTGTCTTGATCTTAAAGACCCATTTGCATCCAATGGATTTTACCCCATCAGGGAAATCTATCAAGTCTCATACTTGATTTTCAGACATGGAGTCCATTTCGGATTTCATGGCTTCCAACCATTTTTCAGAGTCGGGGTCCGCCATCGCTTGCTTATAGGTCGCAGGCTCATCGTTCTCTAAAAGTAGAACGTCAATGCTAGCAGTCAAGACGTAATCCTCATAACGCCTAGGCAGCTGCCTTAGCCTATCCGATCTCCAATGTGGTCCAACAATAGGAGAGATTTCAGCTGCTGGGTTGACCACATCTGTATGCGGGACCTCAGGTGCTTCATCAACTTGAGGAATTGCATCTTGGATCTGGGCAGTTTCCCTTTGAGAAGGTACGCCCCTAAAGTCAAGTTCCTCAGTGACATCGTCTATGTCCTCACTTTGTTGGGTTTGTTGCTCAGCTTGAATCTCATCAAGCTGAACATTTCTCTCACTTGGCTTCTTGGAAAAAAAGTCATTTTCCAAAAAGACACTATCTCGAGCAACAAACACTTTGTTCTCAGCGGGATTGTAGAAATAATATCCCCTTGTTTCCTTGGGATAACCTATAAAGAAGCATTTGTCTGATTTTGGTGCTAGCTTGTCAGATAGTAAACGCTTTACATAAGCTTCGCATCCCCAGACCTTCAGAAATGACAAGCTAGGAACCTTTCCATACCATATCTCATGTGGTGTCTTGTCAACTGATCGTGACGGAGTCCTGTTTAGTATGAACGCAGCAGTGGTGAGGGCATATCCCCAAAAGGATGTAGGAAGATCAGCAAAACTCATCATTGAGCAGACCATGTCTAACAATGTTCTGTTCCTCCTTTCAGATACGCCATTCAATTGTGGCGTGCCTGGTGGAGTCAGTTGTGTCAAAATGCCACAACTCCTCAAGTGATGGTCGAATTCTTGGCTCAGATATTCACCCCCTCGATCTGATCGGAGTGCCTTTATCTTCTTGCCAGTTTGTGTCTCAACTTCATTCTGGAATTCTTTGAACTTTTCAAGGGACTCAGAGTTATGCTTCATTAAGTAGATATACCCATATCTACTAAAATCATCAGTAAATGTAATAAAGTATCGATAGCCTCTCCTAGCTTCTGTGCTCATAGGTCCACATACATCGGTATGTATGAGAGCTAAGAGCTCAGTAGTCCTCTCACTCATACCAGTGAAAGGTGACCTTGTCATCTTGCCCATCAGACATGACTCACATGTTTCAAATGATTCTAAATCAAATGACTTTAGGCTACCAACTGTTTGGAGTTTCTTCATGCGTTTGATGCTAATGTGACCCAAGCGACAGTGCCATAGATTGGCTTCACTTATATCCGACTTTTGCCTCTTTGTATCAACGTTATAAATTTCAGATTTGAGGTCCAACATGTATAGTCCACTACTACTCACATGGGCTCGAGCATAGAAAGTGTCATTCTTATAAATGGAAAAACAATCCTTAATGACAAATTCATAACCCTCAAGGTTCAAAACTGAAATTGAAATCAAATTCTTAGTAATAGATGGAACAAAATAACAATTATAAAGTTCTAAAACTAAGCCAGAAGGTAGAGGTAGACTATAATCTCCAATGGCAAGTGCAGCAACTCTTGCTCCATTTCCAACACGGAGATCTATCTCACCCTTCTGCAACCGTCTCTTATTTCTTAGTCCTTGCACATTCGAAATAATGTGAGAACCACATCCTGAATCTAATATCCAAGAATGAGACTTGGTTGATAGGATTTCAGTAACGTAAATACCTGAAGTGGAGACTGTTCCCCTCTTCTTTTCTTCCAGGTTTTTTGTGACTTGCCTTCTCCTCATCAGATGAGGTGGCAGTCAACTCTGGGATGGGGGTTTCAAGGACATCCTCCTGTCCCTCAGACCTGAGACTGATTCTCATATGTCTTTCCCAATCAAGGAAATTTGTGTCGTTCAAACGGTTTTTCTCAACTATTGAGCGGAGAGTGAATTTGAGGTGTTCAGAAGACATAGTAACTACAAAACGGAATAAAAAACATGCAGATAAATTATGTTTGACATGCAAGAACTTAAAATTTAGACAAACTATAAACAATAAGTTATTGCACATTCTACTCAATTAAATTGTCCCTTGTGAGTAAAATGATTCCAAGATCCTATCTTAGATGAAACTCGAGCGTATTAGGGCACTTCCCCAAGTCTCATGTAATCAAGGTAAGTAAACTCCTTTACTAATTATAACACCTTATAACTCTTGGTTGATGGTCACATCTTATGTAAGACTCATCCTTATGCCTCAAGATCCAAAACTGAGCCTTTTGGTCTCTTGTTGAGTGTAACCATACCAATGCAACATGCCCCTATTAGACATACCCGCACTATCCCAAGGTCAAGGAAGGACACCTCGCTAGGGCGAAAACTATCCAACGAATCCCAAGGGCCTCATGGTTATGATATGGAAAGACATGATCTCAATATTCTGTTAAGGGACTTAAGCATGCAATGATTGTTTATTTACTAGTGAACAAAATAGCATAAACAAACAAGCAAGCATGCAAAGTGAGAAATAAAGCATTCAAGTAATGCAGTAATAAATGTGATCCTAGTAGGGGTGTTCATGGGTGGACCGGACCGGATTTTCGGACTGGACCGGACCGGAAATGACCGGACCGGACCGGAATTTAAAAAAAAAAATTTTTTTGTAATTTATATGTTTTATATTTTTTTTTTAGAGATTTATATGTATTTTTTTGTAGATATTTTTTTAAATTTAATAAGTTAGGAGTATATATGTTTTATAAATATTTTTTTAGATATTTTTTTATAGATTTTAAATAAGAATTTAATTTTTTTATTTTTTAAAATTAAATCCGGTCCAAGACCGGACCGGACCGGATTAAGATCGGACCGGACCTATCCGGTCCAGTCTTCGGTCCACATATGCCCAAAAATCCGGTCCGGTCCGGTCCGGACCGGATGAACACCCCTAGATCCTAGTATGGCCCCTAAAAACCAAAATTAAAGATCTAATCTTCATGGGTCTTGTTACTCCTGGATCTCCATCCTTAGTACCCTCCATGGATCTCCATCCTTTGGTCTTCTTAGGATCTTCTTCTTCTTGTCTTACATATAATTGGAATAAACTCTCTTGCAGAAATTTAAATTACAAAAATACATAACGATACGCAAATCGTGTACAAGAAAAACATAACGGTACGCAGACCGTATTTATGTATCCTATTGTGGGCCATACTAGTCACCTCATGCAAGCAATAATATCATAAAACATGCATGCAATAATAATATCAAATATTATAAATAATATTAATCTAATTAATAGTAATAACCGATTTAACTAATTTAAATAAAACTATATCAAATTAAATAAATCATCTCATGATATAAATAATTTAATATCAAATTCTTAATTCAAATTAAAAATAATATATAGATTTAATCATAATTAATCATTAACATGCAATATTGGATAAGATATGCATAAATAAGATAAGATATCAAATATCCTTATCTTTATCTAGTGGGAATCTATCCTAACAACTTTTAGAAAATTATATAATTTAGATAATATCAAATATTATCCAATTAGGTAGAAAAGAATCTTATCTTATAGTTTAGAAAATTATCCTAAAATGTCAAATCTACCCAATCGGATCGAGTCGCACCCGAGTCAAACCCGGACCAACCCGCTCCCACCGAACCACATAACTCCTGCGGTCTGACCCGGGTCCGACCCGAATCAGCCACCGCAGGACCGTGAGCCAAACAATTTTAAGCCGAACAATTCGTTAACAATTCTTGAAAATTCGTTAACAATTTAAAAGATCCGAACATGCCGCAAGGTGCCAAATTACATCATATGCAATTCGTTAGCAATTCTAAATCAGCCATCAGCAGGACAATTCGAACAATTCGAAGTTTCGAACACTACGTTAACAATTCGACCGCATTTAATGCAGAAATTTATGTGATAAAAAAATCAGAATTTAACCATTCGAACAATTCGAATTAATTCAGAATTTAACACCACATAATTAGAACTCACCGAACAATTCGATAAAAAAAATTAGGGTAGTTGATTCATCTTATGAAAATCAAATCTTCATCTAATGATTTAAACATGTCAAAAAATCATATCTCTTGCATAATTAAATCATATGAATCAAGTATGGGTAGATCAATTTTACATGCATATATGTTCATAAAGTTCTTCAACCTTACTAATCCAATCAATTAAAATCATAATTTTAATCATGCAAGTTAACCTATATATCAATTTATCACTAAATTTGAATCAAGACAATTATGAACATGCATCAAAATTTAAAACTTTAAACTTGATCTAATCAATTTATGCAAGAGGCAACTGATACCACTGATGGGATTTTAGATGCGTAAAGCGGAATTTCAGGAAACGATTTCCTAACATCTAACCAAGGATCTCATGCATAAACCAAATAGATCATAGATAGGAAGAATCAAATACCTTTTGATGCGTGTTTCAATCTGCTGGAATGGAGAGAATAGAGCCTCACGTGTGACTCCTCTATTTGGTCTACCCGAGCTTGGATCTGGATCGCCTAGGACTCGGTTGCTAGAGCGAGGATCGAAGGCGAACGAAGAGAGCTCCAGGGAGAAGGAGGCAACCGTATTTCTTGGTGTAAATTAGGGTTTCAGGCTTTTCCTAAAAGCCCTCCTTTTATATTGCCATGTGTAGATATCTTATTTCCTAAATAAGTATTTCTTTTATTATTAATAATAACACTTTATTATTAATAAGTCTTATCTCCCAAGTTATATCTTATATAACTTTATATTATATACTTTATATAATATGTCTCCCAACAACCTGATCCAGTCTAAACTCTAAGGGTGTGACCTCGTAGGACCCGGTAACAATAGCAATAAACTTTATGACATACTATATAACATATAGTCTATAAATCATAGTTGGCTTCTAGCAAAGCACTATGACTACCTAAAATCACCGGATTAAATATCTCCATAAATGGTCCCACTTCATAATCAGTAATTGCACATTTGATTAAAGGACACAATTCCTTCAACAAGTTCCAATTTAGAGAACCATATATATTAGTTGAAATATTGGAAGAGGATATGAAATATATATAGGAAAATGTTCGTGTGAGAATGGATGATTAGGTGAGAACGTGTAAATGTTGGATATGTATGATTTTTTGTCTGTATGGTGACTACGTAAATAAAAACTCATGTACATTGTGATGTGCATGTATTTTTCCTATATGTGCGTTTATTGATTAGTATATGCGTGTGACTTTTTTTAAGTGAATGCATGTACATATATCCAAAAATGCATGCACGCGCATTGATTTTTGCATGTATATGCATATATTTTTTATTATATGTGTGACTATGTATAATTGAAATTTTATGCACATACGAACAAAAAAAACATATGCATATCTTGTGATGTGCGTAGATTTTTTTCTTATACGTGCATATTCTCACGTTCTCACCTATCTGATCCGACCTCATATATATATTTCGGCAAAAGTGGGTTCTTACTAACTCAGTTGATGGGTGATGACATCTCATGGTGGTTCGAGTTCCCTGGCCCCTAATCCCTCGTCCCCTAGCTAGCCTCCATATATTGTTGTAATAGCCTTCTTCTTCTTTCAGTACGTTCTCATGATAGTGTTGATTGAACTATATATATGTGTAGGAGTGTGTATTATGGAGAGTACAAGTGCAGTGGATCAGGAGCCAACATGAGCGGAAGGGTGCCGTGGGCTCGAGCTCTGACAGACGAAGAGGCCAAGCCATTCATCGGGACCTACTATATTGAGGGTGAATCTTGGCTTCTCGATTAATCAATTCGATCGTGATTTGTCATAGAGCTAATGCGCGCGTGCAATAAATCTGTGCTCTTGCACTATAGTGATACATATATAATGCATGTAAACCAGCTACGTAAATAGTTGCTTGATCATGTTCTTGTAATATTATTTTTGTCCTCGCCTCCGATATATTATATTGATGTTTAAACTTTAAAATCAATTGTCATTTGAACTAAGCGATTGAGCTTTAAGCTGTAATTAAGATTTTAAAATGGAAGAGAGTGCGAAGCTTGCGCCTGAAAATCCCTATCAAGAATGTGCAGCATGCAATCTGTTACATCTCAATGAATGATCGACGCCAAAATGCAAATGTTGTGAGCGAGTAATTTGTGTTAATTCACGTCAATCGATCTGTACCGTTTTTTACTTAATCTAGTACATAATTATATGGATGCGGATCCGATAAAAAAAGGAGCTTAGGTGAGAAATAAAAATGAATATGTGCCATTTAATCCAAAGAAACTAAATGTCCAGATTAAAAAACGCAAAAATTCGAAACGACCGAATTTTATTTGAAAAAAACACGTATTTTTGGGGGGAATGTGGGAGGATGTATGTACATGTGTTTTTTTATTCGCTAGCACATACAACACAAAAATCATGTACATAGAGACTTATTTTCATGCACATACAAGCAAAATCTGTGTCTTTTTTAACTCGTTCACTTAATGTCAAGTGAAATACAAACTTGTGCACATTTCAAGGATAAGTTTTTGCATGTATGTGCATGAGTTTCCACTGAACAAAGACAAACAAATATTCATGCACATATAAGCACAAACTCGTGCATATTCTAAAAAAGTACATCAATTTTTGCCTTTATATGCGTATGTTTCCTCTTATACAAAGCCACACATATAGTCATAATATGTGCACAATACATACACAACTTTATGCACATTCCAAGAAGTGCGTAAGTTTTTACATATATGTGCATGGGTTTCCACTTAAACAAAATCACACATACAATCAAAACCTATGCACATACAAGCACAAACTTATACACGTACATTTTGGAAAGCGCATAAGTTTTTGTTTGTATGTGCATGATTTTTTACTTACACAAAGTGACATACATTTTATTTATAGAAAATATGTAAGTGAAAAGTCATGCACACCTAGTACAAATTACATGCACATACAAGTATAAAAGCATGCACTTTAAAAAGAATGCACATACAGTTCAAAACTCATGTACATTTTAACCTAGAAAATTAATGTACACAAGTAGAACTTAGATACACATACAAGTCCAAATCCATGCACACACAAGTCCAAATCCATGCACACACAACCCAAAATCTATGCACATCCCATATCATGTATGCGCGTGTCCTTTTGAAGTTATTTCAAATATACGCGTTTTTTTATTTAAAAAAATGGCACGGCCGTTTTTTATTCTCATTCTCACTCTAATAACTTTTCTCACTTGAACTTTTCCCTAAATATAAATTATATTTAGCTCGTTAAGCTAATTAACGAAACTAACCACCTAACAGATTGAAGATTAATTAGCCAGCTAGCCAGGATAAACCAATTTAAATACTATAACAGTCCCAACGTGTCCAGCACGTGCAAGATCTGGGTTCAGGATGTTTCCGAAAGACCTATGGAGAGTAGACACAATATATAGATTAGGAAGTCCATGGTAAATCAAGCACACAAGTCGCAGACGAAAGAATAGAACAAGATGAAGCAAACACATAAGCAACAATATCTAAAGCTCCTAAATTAAGACCCCTAAACTAAATCACCAACAACTCAGCTCAACACCCTCGAAACCTATCCCTAAAGATTGGTCAAACCTAATGTTGTTAACTTGCGATCCGAGTCATAGAATCTGACGGTTCTATGATCCAAAACAATTAAAATCGTATATGGAAATAGTCATACGTGATAGAGTCGTAGTAGAATCGTAATAGTATTGTTAGAATCAGAATTCATTCTATAAATAATCGTAAGATCTAGGAAAACTTTTTTTTTTTAAAAATCTCAAATTTTGGATTATTAAGTGAACTTGGGACAATTAGGCCATCTTATTGATAGACTATTGGACCCAATAAAACATTCACTTTGCCCATTAACCTATTTTTATTAATTTTAAGAAAAAAATGAAAAATATAAAACTGCTTTGTCTGCATGTTGTGCAAATGATTGCTCGTTTATGTACAAAAACCTCTTCTTTCCACCAATATTGAGGAATTTTTCAATGTTCTTGGAAGGGAATAAAATGACAAGGATGATACATGTTATACTTTTTTTAATTATTTCTTATTCATATAGTGTTTAAGTTTTGCATCATGTAGTATTTTAAAGTCTTACATTACGTTTTGACTCGGACAATGAAAACGCTCCCTTTACCTCAGAAAACCTTTCACCCCTTAACCCTAGAACAAGCTCGGTCGCCGCCGGTCCCCATCCTCTGGAAGCTGAACCTTCACCATAACTCTGACTACAGATCCAAAGCCAACAATGGCGTTTTCAACCTTCACCAACCCGATCTCAGGCCCTCGATCTTTCTTGTTCATGTGAGCGTCTTTAACCGGATCCCTACCCCCTTCTGTTTGCTCCCTGTTCTCCCGAAATTCGTTGCTGGTGATTCTCACACTTGCTGGGATCCTGGTCCTTCGTTCGTTGCGCAGCAGAGGTTTCTTTGGCGTAGCAACGTCATCGGTGTTCTGGTGGTGTGTGCAGCAGTGCAAGGAGGCGAGACGTGGCCTTTTCCGGTCTCTCTCTCGTCTAAGAATCCAGATCAACTTTCGCTGAATCCTGAATCCTACGCTGGAGATGACGATGCAACCCACCGTGCTCCTGAGCAAGCCGCCGACAGAGAACCTCAACCCCGATCTGGAGAGAAGACGCATCGACCCTCACGACAGGGCACAAATCATCTCTTGTACTCTGCCTTGCATCCTCTTCTTCGAGATCCAAGGTGTGGTCGCTCTGGTTATCTCTCTTCCTTTCCTCTCTTTGATTTCCGTCCTTTGGTCGATTTTTGGTACTGTTTTTTTGCTGTTTGCTTTATTTTTCTGCTAGCTGATGTTCTGCATTCTCTGAACCCTTTGAACCCTAAACTGATTGTTTGCTTCTCGCTGCATCTGCATTACTTTGTTTCTGCTGGTGTTTGCTTGATCAAGACCCCTTTTGATAAGAGATTTCAACACTTGCCGTACTGTGTTCGCTTTGTCTTTGCCAATGACAACCTTAAATTTGTTCTTGTTATCCCTAGTATCATGCTTTTTGTGCTGGTGAATTTATGGTCCATCAACCTTTATAAGTCTTTGGTTAAGTTGAGATTTGCTGTAGTGACTGATGACAATGATTATTCTAAACCTTGTTTGAGGTTGCTCTGCAGTTTTCTCTCTTCTTTAGACTACATTTTCTTGACTGTTAGTGGTTTACTCTGCTGGCTAGCCATTTCTGAAATTGCGAATTTTGTTATGAACAATTACTCTCGTTTGAATAATTACCTTGGGCTGTTGAAAAATCTGGATTTCATTCTTGGTGGTTTCAGTTTTTCTTACAGCTCTTTAGATCTTTGCCTTGTCATCCCTTACTATGGTAAGGTTTGTCTTTCCCTGGCTTGTCTTGATATATTCTACAATTACTCTAAATTGATCTTTGGATTACAATCCCTGACTCAGACAATACATGAAATCATGAACAATCAAATATGGCAATCTGGAGTTGACTTTCAAGTCAATAAACCAGCCCTATGAAAAACTATGGAAACGAAACTCAGAATGTCAACCTATTCTATGAAAAATCAGTTATGGAGAATCAACTCATGGTTCAATTATGAGATTTGATTTTTACTACATATTCTGGTATTTAACACTGAAATTTGGAATGAAAATAGTTATATCCTTTTGAATTACCAAGTTTGGATGCGTTCCTCTGAATCACATGGTCAGATTCTTCGGACCATGTTTCCCAAGTCTTTCAAGAAAGAACTCAAGGGCAAGGATTATGCAGAAATCCGGCTCATGAAGAAAAACCAAACAATGAACAATAAGCAACTGAACAAATCCTTTTGGAGTGTATACTCTATGAACAACTACCCTAAAAAATTTGTTTCTTTGTGGTTTATGCCATTGATTGTATATCTTATGAACAAATTGACTCTGTATGAGTGGCCCCAAACTAATCTCTGGTATGCCTGTAAGCTTCTCTTAATAATTTGCAGAATCTTACATCTTGGCATTGATAGAATTGCTGCCTGGAAGCAGGTGAAAATATATGTGCTAACAGGGGATCAAAATCATGAAAATAAGGCTAATTGTTTGCGTACAAACAAGAACAAGGATTTGATTGAGAGCAGAAACACCATTGCTCCTATGTTCACGAAAACTATAATAATTATAAACGATTATAAGTCCCCTAAATGTCTTAGGATTTGGGGCAGAAACACATTTGGTTTTTTATGAAGATCACAACTTGGAATTGCCGTGGAATCGGGAAGAAAACTTTTTGGATGGATGTTGAATCCTTTTGTAAAATTGAACGAATTCAATTAATTGCATTCTTTGAAACAAGAATAAACAAAGAACCAAGTGAAAAAGTGTGGAAAAAAGCGGGATTTGATCAATTCTACTGTGTCCCGACTACGGGTTTCTCGGGTGGCGTTTGTGTAATGTGGAAAACATACCAACTTACAAATGAAATCCTCGAAATTGACCAAATTGAAACAAGATTTATTAGTATCAAGTATACAAACCAGCTCACGAGCATAAAACTTATGTTAATCCTAACTTATGCTCTACCAAATGAGTCTGCAAAGAATGTGTTCTAGGACAGACTCATCTCTTTTATTAAAAATTGTTCTCTTCCGTGCATTATTATGAGAGATCTGAACGAAATACATGTAACACCCCCAAATATATAACCTTGAAAGTATTACCGCCAGTGACCTCAGATTCCACATCCGAAGCCACCCAAGGCTTAACCAATTTATACAATATATAAAACACACTGATAATATGAAATATCATAATCTTTATTGAAACCAAAGTCTCGGAATTACATCCGTAAATCCCAAATACAATAGAAATACATAATACATTTAATACAGCGGAAGTCTTTTAAATAAATAACAAAAATGTCTTGATCGGAGCGATCACCCGCCTAGGATCTCAACCTTGATAAAACTCTTAAAAACTCCATCTGCCTTCATCGTCGTTTCTAGCCTTCACGTAACGGGAGTTTACCTGATGTGCCGTATGAGACGGATGACACCAGCCAACCATGCAAGGAATACAACCCAGTTGGTTAGTCTAATGAAAGACTATACAAGGGTAAAACATAAAGGTTCTAAGGTAGGCGTATTAGGTTAGACCCATCGCTTCTCGAATGAAAGCCGATGACGATAGTAAACCTCAATACCTCTACAGAATGATTCAAAGTAGAATGATCAAGAGAAGACTCCTAAAGATCGAGTCTAAAGGAAACATATGAAGAGAAGACTCCAAGAGATTGAGTCTTATCAGAAAGTATGACAAGTGTTCGGAAACATTAAAGTTTCACACAAGCATTTAAAAAGACTTGCCCATTTGGGTCCACGACCAACCTCACCGCGTAATGCGAATTTAGATTTGGAAGGAGGACTTACTTTAGTCGAAGTCCAGATGGGTTTCCAAGTTGTACTTCTCGCCCAAGGTTCATTAATTATGTGCATAGCGGCACTTATCTTATTTTAGTGACAAAGCGTACATTCACGTTATAAGCTTTTATATATCCTCTAATCGCGAGAGATATTGAAGGGAATAAATCCCGAGAATCGGCACCAGCTGTGTGCACTTACCCTGAGTAAGGGCAAGGTCATGACCAGAGAGTACTAGGGAAAAATCCTCCTAGCACCAGTTATAAAGAAACGACTAGACCTCGCAAGGTACATAGCGTTCCTACGAATACTCGTTCTAACTATAGAGTTAAAACCACATAATAATCCACATCAATGCCATCATGGCAACAGTATATATATATATATCTATAATAGCGTTGTTTCTAGTAGTATATACAACCTATTATAATATCTCTTTTAATTGTATCAAATACGTTTATCAAAACTGTTCCCAACGAAAACAATATTCATCCCATTTAATTAACAATTAAAACAATTGATAATTAATAGAAATATGGAATGATAAGCAAGAGCGAACCGCCACTTGCCTTAGATTAGACGAACGATTGACGAAGATGGGTTTCTGGGTCCGGAACGGGGACAGAACTTGGATTACATATTCCTACGGAACGACCCATAACGAAATCCTAGGTTAGATTCGACATTTAAAATGATACGAATCGAAGAAGGAACGAACCAAATTGAAAGAATGGAAGTCCCGCCCGAGACCGACAAGCCAAATGCCACGATCGCGATTGCCCAGGCAATCCGCGGTCGCGGTGGCTCTGCCGCAGTCGTGGGCATCGAGGACGAGTGTCCGCGAGTGACAAAGGCAGCGGCCGTGAACGCGGCCGGCCTTGTCACAGCCGTGGTCGCGGCTGTTCATGTCTGCGGTCGCGGACATGAACTCCGGTGACTCAGAATGGGAGAAATCTCACCGGGGAGACGCGACGGGGCTCGACTTCTGGGCACCTTGCACCTCTAATGCACCACCTTGAGAGCACCACCACCTCCAACAAGAGCTTCAACGATAGCTTGAAGATTTCTGGCGAGATCTTCGACCTCCGGCGAGCATGAAAACGAGAGAGAATCTGAGAGGGAGAGAGTGATTTCAGTGTGCCCTTCAACCCTCAATCCGACCCCCTTTTATAGCCAAAGGAAGGATCTCTCCCTGCCCAGATCAACGACCAGCCAGAAGATCAACGGTGGCGCGAACGGCGAGGCTCTGAGCGACGCGACGTTGGCGTGTTGGAGTTTTCCGCGGTCGCGGAACTTTATCCGCAGTCGCGGAAAATTCCTGTGCCCAGCCCTTCTGAAGCCCATATTTCCGCGGTCGCGAAAATGCCGTCGCGATCGCGGAAATACCTTTTCCGCGTCTGTTTGCCCGGGGAAAGGTTTGGCGTGGGTTTTAAACCCCGGATTAAATATATTTGTACCCAAACAAATATTCTAAACCCCGAAAAATACGTCGAATGTATTTTATATCACTCAGGGGATTTTACAGAGATCAATCTCGATACAGAAATCCGAACCTCTCCAAAAACGATACGATCACAGAACGAGGGTTGAGTAAATTATCCAAATACCCTTACTAAAAATTAGGGGTATTACATCACCTCCCCCTTAAAAGAAGTTTCGACCCCGAAACTTGGCCGAATAAACCCAAAAAAATGAGGCGTTACAACACTACCCCCTTAAAAAGGTTTCGACCCCGAAACTAGGCCAAAAACAGCTCGGGAAAACGGCTAAGCATATTCTCTTCAGTCTCTCAGGTTTTCCAAGTAACCTCTTCAGATCCAGCCTTGGACCAAAGGATCCATAATAATGGTACTACCTTGTTCCGCAATTGCTTCTCGCGACGCTCGAGAATACGCACAAGTATCTCCTCGTAGGTACCATTTGCCTGAATCTCGATGTCTTCATAACTCAGCACATGAGACTCATATGGCAGGTACTTTCTCAACAAGGATACGTGGAACACGTTATGCACCGGATGTGTCGATGGTGGCAATGCCAAACGATACACTAGAGACCCCACCCTGTCAAGGATCTCAAACGGTCCCACGTAGCGAGGGTTAAGCTTCCCACGCTTGCCGAACCTGAACACGCCCTTGGATGGCGACACCCTGACAAACACCTTGTCACCAACCTCAAATTCGACATTCCTGCGCTTCAGATCTGCGTAAGACTTCTGTCGACTTTGAGCTGTCAACATCCTCTGTCTAATTAACGCAATGTCCGAAGCAATCCTCTCGACTAATTCTGGTCCGAGCAGAACCTTGTCGGCATTCTCTTCCCAACAAATTGGAGATCTGCCCTTTCGACCGTACAAAGCTTCGAAAGGAGCCATCTTTATGGTAGCATGCCAACTATTATTATACGTGAACTCAATTAGACTTAGGCTGTTCTCCCAGCTAGTCGGACGATCAAGTACGCAAGCTCTCATCATATCTTCTAATGTCTGGATGGTCCTCTCAGACTGTCCATCCGTCTGAGGATGAAATGTAGTAATGAACCTCAACTCGGTTCCCATGGCCTTGTGGAGTTCCTTCCAGAATCTCGACATGAATCGTCCATCACGATCCGATACAATGGTCTTTGGTGTACCATACAAACGGACAATCTCGTGTAGGAACACTTCTGATAGCTTCTGGGTTCCCCATGTTGACTTGATAGCCACGAAGTGAGCACTCTTCGTGAGCCTGTCAATGATTACCCATATCGCATCCTTTTGACTCTGAGTCTTTGGCAACCCGGTGATGAAATCCATAGCAATATCCTCCTATTTCCACTCTGGCACTGGAAGATGTAGCAATTCACCACCTGGTCTACGGTGTTCTATCTTGACTTTCTGACAAGTCAAGCATTTCGCCACAAATTCCGCTACATCCCACTTCATGTTGGGCCACCAGAATTTCTTTCTGAGGTCCTTGTACATCTTGCTAGAGCCTGGATGTACAGATAAGCTGACGAATGTGCCTCCTTCATCACCAACTGGCGAAGACCATCAACGTCAGGCACACAAATCCGGTCCTAAAACCAGAGTGATCCATCCTCCTGAATCACGAATCCGGGAGCTTTCCCGTCCATCACTTCACTGCTTAGTTTTACCAAGACCATGTCGTCAACCTGCCTTTACCTGATTTGATCAAGTAGAGTAGCCTGAATCTCAAGCATACTTAGGTATCCTCGACGTTGATTGTACAAGACTTTAATCTCGCACAACCCTTGGTTCAGCTTGGTCTGAGCAGTGAGTAGAGCCATTATAGTCTCGTGCGGCGTCTTCCAGCTCAATGCATCGGCTATTACATTAGCCTTGCCCGGATGATACAACAACTCGATGTCGTAATCTTTGAGTAGCTCTAACCAGCGATGTTGTCTCATATTCAACTCCTTCTGAGTGAACACGTACTTGAGACTCTTGTGATCGGTGAAGACTTGGCACCTTACACCATAGAGATAGTGCCTCCAAATCTTCAACGCAAACACTACAGCTGCTAACTCCAGATCATGCGTTGGATAGTTTGCTTCATAGGTTTTCAATTGTCGAGATGCGTACGCAATAACCTTTCCTTTCTGCATCAGTACGCACCCTAACCCATTCTTTGAAGCATCACTATAGACCACATAACCATCATTCCCTTCCGATAGCGCCAAAACTGGTGCAGAGGTCAGACACTTCTTCAGTTTCTGAAATCTGGCCTCGCACTTGTCATCCCAGACAAACTTCTTATGGACCTTGCGGAGCAAACCGGTCATAGGTAGAACAATTTTGGAAAATCCCTCTACGAACCGTCTATAATATCCAACAAGTCCTAAGAAATTGCGCACCTCCTTCACATTCTGAGGCCGCTTCCAGTCGGCTATCGCTTCAATCTTCTGGGGATCAACCATGACCCCATTCTCATTGATCACATGGCCTAAGAAAGCCACTTCTTTGATCCAGAAGTCACACTTAGACAACTTTGCGTAAAGTTGATTCTGTCTAAGGACTGACAAAGTGATCCGAAGATGTTCCTCGTGAGCTTCCTTGCTCGGGGAATAGATCAAAATATCATCGATGAAGACGACCATGAACTTGTCCAGATATTGGTGGAGACATCGATGCATCAGATCCATGAAAACTGCTGGAGCATTAGTAAGTCCAAATGGCATGACTACGAACTCGTAGTGGCCATACCTCATCCGGAAAGCAGTCCTCGGAATGTCTTCCTCACGAATCCTGAGCTGATGGTAACCAGATCTCAGATCGATCTTGGAAAAGACTTTTGCTCCTTGCAATTGATTCAACAGATCATCAATCCTTGGCAACGGATACTTATTCTTGATCGTGACCTTATTCAACTCTCGATAGTCGATACTAAGTCGAAATGATCCATCCTTCTTCTTGATGAACAAAACCGGAGCGCCCCAAGGCGATGCACTCGGCCTTATATATCCGTTCTCAAGAAGGTCCTCGAGTTGCTTCTTCAACTCTTGCATCTCCGCTGGAGCCATCCGATACGATGCCTTGGAGATTGGCGCGGTACCAGGCTCGAGATCAATGGTAAACTCTACGTCACGATTCGGGGGTAAACCAGGAATCTCCTCCGGAAAGACATCCGAGAACTCACAAATGATCGGAATATCTAGAATTGAAGGCTCATCTTTCTTGGGCTCGTCCAGGTAGCACAGGTACCCGACACATCCTTGTCGAAGTAGCTTAAACGCAACCATCGCATTGATGAGCTTGCCGTTATCAGTGTCATTACGACCCTTGAACTTGCATACAAACGGGCCCCCAGATGACACCGTCACAGACCTAGAGCTGAAATCGATCACCGCCCCATGACGTGTCAGCCAATCCATACCAAGAATAATGTCGTATGGAGCCATGGCTATACAGATCAAATCTGCTTTGAACTTCTTACCTTGAATGGTAATCGAAAATTCTGACAGACGCTTGGTTCCAACCAAATGTTCACCATTGGGAAGATTGACTACGAAAGGCTCACAAGCCTCGTTGCATACTAAGCCTAGCTTACTTACGCAACTTTCCGAAATGAAAGAATGGGTAGCACCCGAATCAAAAAGTATACACACAGAAGTAGAATGAAGGTATAGAGTACCTTGAGCAGTAGGAGCATTTGGTCCATCAGCCTCACGCATCTCGTAGAGTCGCTGACCTTGACCTCCTGAAGTAGCTGGGGCTTTCCCCTTGTTCTGCGCAGTTGTCTGCGTTGAAGGACTAGGAGCCTCCACTGGTCTGAATCTGGGTCGGTTGTTATAATTAACGGACCCTTGCTGTGACTCAGCTCCTTTCTGCCTCCTCTGCGGACAATATGTCTGCAAGTGCCCTACCTTTCCGCAACCAAAGCACGTCTTTCTTTCCTTCAGACTCTCATTGCTCTTGTGCCCGGGTGTATCACAGTTGTAGCACTGGATCAGATTCGTGCCCTGACCCGAACGTTGCGTAGACCCTCCATGAGTCATCTCTGTTCTCGCCCGGCCAGATTTGGCAAAGTTTGACGGTGGCGCGGGTCGTTTGAATCCAGTTGCCTGAGGCTGGCTCTGTGCCGGTCTCTGGCGATTGCGCTTCTTAGCCGACTCTTCCAGAGTCACCTCCAACTTATACGTTGCATCCACGTACTGCTCCAGAGTAGAGCATCCGTGACGCACCATCAGTGGCTTAATGTCTGGATTCATGCACTCATGGAAATGCCAGATCTTCTGCTCATCACTGGACACTTCCGGCCCAGCATACTGTAAAAGGTGATTGAACTCGGCCGCAAGCTCAGTCATTTTCAATACATCCGTCCTTGGATAGAGAAACTCCTTATGCTTCTCTTCCCTCATAGCTCGGGAAAAGAATCGACCAGTCATCTTCGCCTTGAATATTCCCCAGTTCAATCCAGGGTGATCAGCTAGACCGGTGCTTTCCCACCACTCGCTAGCCACCTCCTTCAGTTGAAGGGAAGCAATGTGCACCTTCTCAGCTTTTGTGCACTCGACGTTTCGGAACAGTCGTTCCATGTGCGAGAACCAATATGATACTCTGACTGGCTCTCCATTTCCATCATAACTGTCAGGTCTCATAGAGCTTATGGCCTTCAGCGCTCTGCCATAATTGCCTCTATTCCTGACAACTTCCTCATGAGGTACATGGATAGCTGGCTCCTCGAATCTTGGAACCACAGGAGGAATTGGCACACCTTGTGCCTGAGGCGTGATTGGTCGTATAATATCGGTGACTGCTTGCATCACAATCCCCCGAATAGCCTCAATTGCCACAACGTCGAAAATCACTGGAGCGTTGACCGGAACTTGGTCATTGCCTACCGGATTGTTGTGAGAAACAGACTCGTTCTCATCCAATGGGTTCGCGACATTCCTTACATTTGGTCTGGGGTCTTTGCTTGGCCCAACACCAACACGAATGGTATTCCTTGTGTTTACCATCTGTTTACCGATCAAATTCCAAGTGATTTATAACATTAATAACATTTCAATATGTACAACGTATAAAGTCAACTTAGAATAGACCAAACTTGATAAACTTTCATTGATGAACTAAAACTGAGTTTGAAAGGGTTACATAGGAAAATTATTCCAAGCGACAAGGCAAAATTGCTTGAAGAATACCATGATAGCCAAAATGAAACAACCGAAATACTAGGAAAGAAAACTGCTAAACTTAACATCGGCCCCCATCATGGTGCCTGGAAATGATTCCTATAATCGGAAGTCCTCATGCATGGCTTCTTCGCACGGGGTCTATCATCGGGGTCTGGTGTCGGACTTCTTGACCTACTCGGCCCCAGAGCACACGGCTCATCCCTCGGCCTCGGTGCCCTTGGCCTTTCCCTAGGCACGGGAACACTTGGTCTAGCCCCATCAGATCCCGGTGACTGACAAAACTCCTCCAGAAATCCTGGTTGGAAGTCTGCCATGTTCACCTCGTACAAAGGGTCAAGTAGCAATCTTGCTTGGCGGATATACTCCTGGAGTTCGCGGACGTCCACAATCATTCGGGAGAGACCGACCTCGGCCTCGTATGTCCTCTCCTCCATGTTGTCTAGGGCGTTCGACCACTCCTCCAGTCGTTCCTCTAGCATTTGGGGCCTTGGCCTGGCCTGCTGGGTCGGGACCACCCTCGATGTACCCATTGATTCCCACGGCCTTGCCCTCCTATGAGCATTCTCAACTGCTTCGTCCACCAGGCGACGCGCTTCAGAGGAAGCCATCTGACTCTGGCGAAACACCTGCCGGGAGTCAGGACTCGACACTGGCCTCCTCGGAGTAGGAATAAACTATGAGCCCTCAGATGCATTCCGCGGCCCACTCCTCCTCCTGACGGTACTTTCATCACTAAGTGCCTCCCAAGTGGCAGGGGACAATGGCGAATATTCCCGCTCAAGTGGCGACGTCGGACTCGGGGAGATGAATTCCATCTCCGGATCCTCGCGGGTCACCAGCAAATGCTCCAAACCATCAGACTCGGAGTCCTGCCCCTCGAGGTCCTCCTCAGGGTCCTCCTCCTCCGGATCCTCTTCTGGGTCCTCTTCAGGATCCTCCTCAATTTCGAAGTCGTCGTCGTAGTACCCTTCAAGGTACTGCGCCGGCTCCTCCTCTTCCTCTGTGTCTTCCCTTGGGTCCGCTTCAGGCTCCTCCTCGGGAACCTCGGCCCTAACAGAAACCAACACCACCGACTCCTCGAGTACGGTCTTCACCTCCTCGGGTGGACTACTGGGCTCCCCGACCTCAAAGCACGGCGGGGGAACCGGGAACTCAAGCCTAACTGGAGATGGTAGGGCCACCTCGGCTTCTTTCGGGTTCCTTTGGTGAGAGATGAATGCGCACATAATCTGCGGGGCGACGAGAAAAGGATTAGTCTTTCTAAATATAGAAGCGACTACTATATCAGACTGGAAAGAAGGCACGACTTAGAACGACAGAGATTTCAAAATGACATATTTTCTAGTAAAGTATGATTTTATTTGGAAATTCAAAAAAAAATCCGAATGAAAAAAAAAATCTTAGTTCAAAACGAGTAAATGGTTTATAAAAATTTTGTTTTTAATAAAGCGTTTTAAAACCCAACCCGTTTTAAAAAAAACATCCGGCTGTGATACTAGATCTATAACACCCCCAAATATATAACCTTGAAAGTATTACCGCCAGTGACCTCATATTCCACATCCGAAGCCACCCAAGGCTTAACCAATTTATACAATATATAAAACACACTGATAATATGAAATATCATAATCTTTATTGAAACCAAAGTCTCGGAATTACATCCGTAAATCCCAAATACAATAGAAATACAGAATACATTTAATACAGCGGAAGTCTTTTAAATAAATAACAAAAATGTCTTGATCGGAGCGATCACCCGCCTAGGATCTCAACCTTGATAAAACTCTTAAAAACTCCATCTGCCTTCATCGTCGTTTCTAGCCTTCACGTAACGGGAGTTTACCTGATGTGCCGTATGAGACGGATGACACTAGCCAACCATGCAAGGAATAAAACCCGGTTGGTTAGTCTAATGAAAGACTATACAAGGGTAAAACAGAAAGGTTCTAAGGTAGGCGTATTAGGTTAGACCCATCGCTTCTCGAATGAAAGCCGATGACGATAGTAAACCTCAATACCTCTATAGAATGATTCAAAGTAGAATGATCAAGAGAAGACTCCTAAAGATCGAGTCTAAAGGAAACATATGAAGAGAAGACTCCAAGAGATTGAGTCTTATTAGAAAGTATGACAAGTGTTCGGGAACATTAAAGTTTCACACAAGCATTTAAAAAGACTTGCCCATTTGGGTCCACGACCAACCTCACCGCGTAATGCGAATTTAGATTTGGAAGGAGGACTTACTTTAGTCGAAGTTCAGATGGGTTTCCAAGTTGTACTTCTCGCCCAAGGTTCATTAATTATGTGCATAGCGGCACTTATCTTATTTTAGTGACAAAGCGTACATTCACGTTATAAGCTTTTATATATCCTCTAATCGCGAGAGATATTGAAGGGAATAAATCCCGAGAATCGGCACCAGCTGTGTGCACCTACCCTGAGTAAGGGCAAGGTCATGACCAGAGAGTACTAGGGAAAAATCCTCCTAGCACCAGTTATAAAGAAACGACTAGACCTCGCAAGGTACATAGCGTTCCTACGAATACTCGTTCTAACTATAGAGTTAAAACCACATAATAATCCACACCAATGCCATCATGGCAATAATATATATATATATTCAATAGCGTTGTTTCTACCAGTATATACAACCTATTATAATATCTCTTTTAATCGTATCAAATACGTTGATCAAAACTGTTCCCAACGAAAACAATATGCATCCCATTTAATTAACAATTAAAACAATTGATAATTAATAGAAATATGGAATGATAAGCAAGAGCGAACCGCCACTTGCCTTAGATTAGACGAACGATTGACGAAGACGGGTTTCTGGGTCCAGAACGGGGACAGAACATGGATTACAGATTCCTACGGAACGCCCATAACGAAACCTTAGGTTAGATTCGACATTTAAAATGATACAAATCGAAGAAGGAACGAACCAAATCGAAAGAATGGAAGTCCTGCCCGAGACCAGCAAGCCAAATGCCACGATCGCGATTGCCCATGCAATTCGCGGTCACGGTGGCTCTGTCGCGGTCGCGGGCGTCGAGGACGAGTGTCCGCGAGTGACAAAGGCAGCGGCCGCGGATGCGGCCGGCCTTGTCACAGCCGCGGTCGCGGCTGTTCATGTCTGCGGTCGCAGACATGAACTCCGGCGACTCAGAATGGGAGAAATCTCACCGGGGCGACGCGACGGGGCTCGATTCGGATGGGGCTCGACTCCTGGGCACCTTGCACCTCCAATGCACCACCTTGAGAGCACCAACACCTCCAACAAGAGTTCCGACGACAGCTTGAAGATTTCCGGCGAGAGCTTCGACCTCCGGCGAGCACGAAAAAGAGAGAGAATCTGAGAGGGAGAGAGTGATTTCGGTGTGCCCTTCAACCCTCAATCCGACCCCCTTTTATAGCCAAAGGAAGGAGCTCTCCCTGCCAAGATCAATGGCCAGCCAGAAGATCAACGGTGGCGCGAACGGCGAGGCTCTGAGCGACGCGACGTTGGCGTGTTGGAGTTTTCCGCGGTCGCGGAACTTTATCTGCGGTCGCAGAAAATTCTTGTGCCCAGCCCTTCTGAAGCCCATATTTCCGCGGTCGCGGAAATGCCGCCGCGGTCGCGAAAATACCTTTTCCGCGTCTGTTTGCCCAGGGAAAGGTTTGGCGTGGGTTTTAAACCCCGGATTAAATATATTTGTACCCAAACAAATATTCTAAACCCCGAAAAATACGTCGAATGTATTTTATATCACTCAGGGGATTTTACAGAGATCAATCTCGATACAGAAATCCGAACCTCTCCAAAAACGATACGATCACAGAATGAGGGTTGAGTAAATTATCCAAATACCCTTACTAAAAATGAGGGGTATTACAATACAACACTCATCTGAAAAAATAGGTGGATTAATACCACCTTTGAAAAAATTTGCTAGATTACGACATTTTAAGAATGAATGTGAACTACTGGAGACCCCTATTCAAGGAAACATCTATACCTGGCGAAAAAACATTATAGAAATAGACAACATATATGAAAATCTGGATAGGGTACTCATTCATCACCAGATCCTTCAATGGTACCCTGATATCTATACTAAACACTTTGCTTTTACCAACTCAGACCACTGTCCCATCTCTATCGAGCTTGACTCAGCAACACCGTTTACAAATCAGCCGTTTAAATTTGAAAAAATCTGGATGACCAGAAAGGACTTTAGAAATGTTGTCAAACAAGCTTGGAGAACTAACTATCATGGATCGAGATTGTAAAATCTTGTATCCAAAACAAAATTACTTAAGAAGCATGCCAAGATTTGGAATAAAAGTACCTTTGGAAATGTATTTACTCAATTGCAAACTATAGAAAAACAGCTCTCTGAAATCCAGATTGAGATCTGTACTAACCCTACAAATAATCTCATTAAAAAACAAACAAGAATCATGGAAAAAAAGAAAAACTTTTGTGCTTCCAGAAAATTTACTGGAACCAAAGAGAAAAAGTTAAGCACATCAAATTAACTGATACGAATACTATCTATTTTCACAAAATAGCAAGTGGAAGAAGAAATAGAAAAATCATAAAAGAAATTAAAACACAAGAAGGAACCAGTATTACTGGAGAAGAAAACATTAGAAATGAAATCAGAAATGATTTCAGTAAAAGATTCACAAGTGAGGATATGAACCAGAGACTATTTCAGGAAAATCTTGAATTAATTCAGTCTGAAATTTCTACAGAGGACAATTTAGAATTAATAAGAAACCTATCCAATGAAGAAATTAAGAAGGCTGTCTTTAACATTGGCTCGGATAAATCACCAGGGCCTGATGGTATGACAAAAGAATTCTACCAAAAATATTGGGACATTGTAGGTCCTTCTGTTATTCAAGCAGTAATTTTTTTTTTCTATCCGGGAAATTGCTCAAACAAATAAATCACACATTCATCTCTTTGATCCAAAAATGTGACAATCCGAACTCTACTAATCACTATAGACCCATAAGTCTATGCTCTACAATTTATAAGATTATCTCGAAGATCATAACAACAAGACTTAAAGGAACCATGGAAAAATTAATCCACCCCTTACAGGGTGCCTTTGTTGCTAACCGAGCCATTCAAGATAATATCTTGATTGCACATGAAATATTTCACTCATTTAAATCGAAAAAAGGAACTGAAGGCTTCATTGCCCTAAAATTAGATATGGAAAAAGTTTATGATAGAATCGAATGGAACTTCATTATTAAAATTATGGAAAAGTTTGGATTCCATGAAAAATTTATCAACTCGATAAAAAGAATGCATTACAACGGTATCTTTCTCGGTACTTGTAAACAACGGACCCACATAAAATTTTAAACCATCAAGAGGACTTCGACAGGGTGACCCCCTTTCGCCTTTCTTGTTTATTTTAGTATCAGAAATCCTTGCTAGAAAACTCCAAAAAGCTTCAGAAAGCCCTCGAAATCCTCTAGGATTTCAAATCACTCAACAAGGAACACGAATTTCGTTTCTGGCATTTGCAGATGACATTGTGATCTTCTCAAAAGATAAACAGGAAAACTGTAAAGAAATCAAGGATATTATTGATGAATATTGCAAAATCTCAGGACAAAAAATAAATTTTCATAAATCGGTCTTTCAAGTCACAAAAAAAGTTACCAACCAAAAGAAATTAGCAATACAAGGTACTCTCACAATCACAAATATGATATCTCTCGAAAAATATCTTGGTTGTCCTATCATTAATGGTAGAGTCAACTCGAATACCTTTGCTGACCTCTTAATTAGCACCCAACATCAATTATCTAAATGGAAAGAAAACTCTATTTCCCAAGCAAGAAGAACAACATTAATAAAAACCAATCTGGCATCTAGACCAAACTATCTTATGCAAAATTTTATGTTACCTACACACACACACAATAAACTTGACAAGCTAAATAGATCCTTTTTTTGGAAAAAAGACAGCTCCTATAAACCTCTTATAGGCTGGGAAAAAATATGTAAACCAACACAACAAAGAGGTCTTGGATTGAGAAAATCAAAGGACATGAATAAAGCCCTACAATTCAAATTACTATGGAAAAACTTAGCAGAACCGAATAATTTTTGGGTTAGAGTTATTACTGAAAAATACTTGAAAATAACCCATATGTTTCATTACGAGAAAAAAAAAAGAAATTACTCTTGGCAATGGTCCAAAATGATTGAACTCATGAAAGAGTTCAAATCTGGACTAATTTGGCAAGTTGGTAATGGTAAAACAATCAAATTCTGGATGGATAATTGGGTCTTGAACACCCTTTTATATGATATCATAAACACACAATAATCCTGAATAAGGATGCCCTGGTAGCTGAGTTTATGTTGCCAAATAAAACCTGGAATAAGGTTTTACTAGAACAATGTTTACCACATGATTTAGCCAAAAAAATAACCTCGATCCCAATACCCTTAAATGATATTCATGATAGAATGTACTGGAAAACAAGCAAAAAAAGGTTGGTTTTCTACGAATTCTGCAATGGAACTAATTAACAGAAATAAGAGATATACTGCCTATGATTCTTCATGGATCTGGAAGATGGACACATATCCCAAAGTTAAAAATTTTGTCTGGAAAATAATAAAAAACGGACTCCCGACAAAAGCCAGATTAACAGAAAAAGGTGTAGCAATCCCCTCGGGTTGTATCCGCTGCAATGCTCAATTGGAGGATTTGAATCATCTCCTATTCCAATGTAACCACACCATAAAAATAATCAAAAAAATGAATTATCATACCTATGACATCATCAGATCCCTAAACATAGGAAACAAAAAAATCAATGAAATCATTGAAGAAATTCGACAAAAAACTAATAAATCACAATTTATAGAATTAATGGTCTCTTGGTGGGGAATTTGGTTTTATAGAAACCAACAAAGCTTTGGAAGAACAAACAATGATGTCGATTCTATAAAGGATGTACCAATTTATATTAAGAAATAACTTGAGAACTGGAATAAGACAAAGACCTGGAACCCTGATTGTTTAGCAGAAGACAAACAAAAAACACATATAACGAACATTGTTAGACGACCAATAAAGAAATGGAAAAAACCACCGGATAATATTATTAAAATCAATACAGATGGATCTACCAAATCTAATGGTGAATCTAGCTTTGGCTACATTTTCAGGAAAAATACGGGTAAACCAATCTTTCTTTTTGAGGATAAATGTGGTATCTCAACCCCATTAAAAATAGAAACTTTGGCAGTAAGAAATGCCCTGGTAAAAGCTTATGAATTAGGTATTACCGACATTCAACTTGAATGTGATAACCTTACCATTGTGAATGTTCTTAATCAAATCTGACATTGTCCATGGGATATTGAAATGTTAATTTCCGATATCCTGTGTGTTTTACAACTGTTTTCTTCAGTGCAGATTTCTCACGTCTTCAGAGAAACTAATGTGGTGGCCGATTTCACTGCTAAGACGGTCCAGCAGAGTTCTTTGGAAGATTTTCAAGATTGTCTAGAATTTGTAATTCTCATCCGCAAAGATGTTATAGATTGATAAACCGGCTCTTCTATGGTTTCCAGTCTAATTTTTACCTGATCAAAAAAAAAAAGTCTTACATCACAAGTTTTTCAAGTAATCTTACATCACATAGTTTTTTTTTAAAGTAATCTTACATCACATAATTAATTGTGGACAATAATTACATATTTATAATATTCATCAGTTGATATTATATCTAGTTAGTAGTTGCTTAGCTTTTATGTGAAGTGAAAGTGTTGAACATTCTCTAAAATGAAGAATATTGGATCTTAGATCTTCAAAGTAATTATAATTTATTTTTTTACTAATTTATCAAGCCTTAGATTTCACATTTTGTCAATTAAGATATGGAAGTGTTGGATCCAATGAAAATGAGATTGACAAATGATGTGTTTGTTGGTGATCGAAGACAACATTAGGAGGGATTGTGATGACTCAATTGCATATGATAATTTGTGTGATTTAGTTATTTCCTAGATAACATTCTAAAATTACTATTTTGTGCTCGATTTTGTTGTTGCTATGATGCACTTATGGATGAATTTATCATTTATGAATGATATTATGGAGTGGTTGATGGTTAATGAGAATGTTTTTATTATATAACCTTAGATTTGAGTAATATATGACATACTTAAATTACAATTGCTATAATTCACTGATTCGTTAGGATCATATGATCTTACGATCCGATTCTGCAACCGCCTTATGATCCGATCCAAAAATCTCGATTCTAACAGCATTGGTCAAACCAAACTAGACAATTGCTACCCAAATATTCACCCTCCACATGGCCCTATCCCAGGCCATTATCTACCCCACCGAAAGTCACCGATTACCAACCCCTCACACTTTTGTACATAGGCGTTAGGTTGCCTCCTTTGAACGTGTCTGAACCAACACAATCTCGATTGACACAACTTGTTGCTAATATTGGCCACGTCAACAATGTTGAGGATGCCATCATTTTTTATCTTTTATAATCTAGTTTTCCCGCACATCCAATGCAACATCTTATCTCTGCCACCATCAGCCTTTGTTCATGCATCTTTTTAATCGGCCAACACTCATCGTACAACAAGGTTGATCTGACCACCATCCTGTACAATTTGTCTTTAGTTTTAGAGGCATTTTCCTGTCACACAGAATTCCCAAAACCACCCTCCATTTGAGTCAATCCATCTATATCTTGTGTTTTATATCTACGTCTATACCTCTGTCTTTCTACATGAAGGATCCCGTGTACTTGAAACTCTCCTTCTCTTGTACTATGTCTTCATCAAGCGTCACTACTGTGTTCATCTTTGTCCACCCCCCAAAATTGAACTCCAAGTACTTTGTCTTTGTCTTGCTCAGTTTGAAACCCTTCGACTCTACGTATATCTCCAAAGTTCCAACTTGTTACTTGCCCCATCTATCGTCTCGTCCACCAACATAATATCATCAGCGAACATCATACACAGTGGTACCTCGCCATGTATTAATCTCCACAATGCATCATGATAGCTCCATGACCCCCTCAATGACGGCGAAGGACGAAGAGGAAGCAATGGAAGTGCAATCCAACGGCCCGGTGACTAGAGCTCGTGCAAAGGCGATGGAACGAGCAACTCAATCTTTAGTCACCCAGAGTTATGCAGGTTACTGAACATCAAACAGTCCTAAATGGGTCCCCCTCTTGACCTACGAAGGGTTGGGCGATGCCTCGCCCTAATTCAGCCTTCACGGCGCCGCCGATGCCTCGACGACGATCATGGTCGTCCGATTAGGGCATGATTTTCCAGCAGGCATTTTCCAGCTTTACCCGGGCTATCTTCTCACCATATCCATCATTTTATGAGTACTTTAGTTTGTTAAGAAGAATGTCTATGAAACTATCCAGTTGCCTAGTGAAACAGACTTGTTATTTTGGGCGTCGAGAAAGACCCGAGACTTGCCTTAAGTCTCGCCTATCTTTTATAATTTTCTTTCCTAATTTATTTAGACTATTTTAGATAGTTTTGGTTCAGGTTGGGCGTGCCCCTTATGTGTTTTGGGCCGTTCCACTTTTGAATGTTTATTAGTTAGACTACTTTCCTTACTCGGTTTTGTCTAGACTATTTAAACATTCTTTCATTCATTAATAAGATTATGTTGATTTGAGTTGTAAGTTGAGTTATCTCCTTCCTTGAATCCTAACATCAAACCCTACGATCCCCAGGATCAAAACTACCCCGTAGCTCGTCGCTTCGAGCATTTATCCAACGTTCCTCTGGCGAATGTCTTGATCATCTCTTTGATCATACTTGTCCATCACTTTGGACGTGTGAAGACCATCACTTTGGTCCAGTTCTCTACGTGAAAAGGCTATCTCTTTAGCCTTAGAAGATGCCATCTCTTTGACAAGTTAGAAGAGACGAAGGAAGGCTTGTTCAACGTTAAAGATCCTATCTTGCAACGTCGTTCGAGCCCGTAAAACACACTCGTGATCGAGTGTGTTTTACGGGCTTACTTAGGAAAATTTGTAGTTGTCTACTTTGATGATATCCTTGTTTATAGCAAGACATTAGATGAGCATGTTATACATCTTAGGAAAGTTTTAGAATGTCTTAGGAAAGAGAAACTTTATGCTAACTTAGGTAAATGTTCTTTTTGCTTGGAGTCTACTATTTTCCTTGGTTTTGTCGTTAGCAAGGATGATTGAAGGTCGACCAAGAGAAGGTGTGGGCCATTGAAGAGTGGCCACGGCATACTACACCGACTATGGTTCGATCTTTCTTAGGCTTGGCTGGCTTCTACCGTTGGTTTGTGCGTGATTTCTCCATCATTGCATCCCCTTTGCATGAGCTAACCAAGAAGGCTGCATCCATAGAGTGGACCGACGCCCATGAGCTTGCATTTGTCACTTTGAAGGACCGTCTTTGCCACGCCCCTTTGCTGCAATTACCGGACTTCTCCAAGACCTTTGAAGTGGAGTGTGACGCCTCTCACCATGGCATTGGAGGTGTTTTACTACAAGACCACCATCCCATTGCTTACTTTAGTGAGAAGCTCACTGACGCCCAACTCAACTACCCCACATATGACAAGGAGCTCTATGCTCTTATTCAGGTGTTGAAGACTTGACAACACTATCTTTGGCCCAAGGAGTTTGTCATACACTCAGACCATGAGACTCTGAAGTACTTGAAAGGGACAATACAACCTCAGCCGACGCCATGCAAGATGGGTGGAGTTCATGGAGACCTTTCCCTATGTGGTCAAGTACAAGAAAGGTAAGGAGAATGTGGTTGCCGACGCCCTTTCTCGAAGGTATGTTTTTCTTACTTGATCAAAGAAGTGTATATGCATGATGATGACTTTGCTGAAATTTTTAAAACATGCATGGAAAAAGGAGAGTCTAATGAGTTCTATGTTGATAATGGCTACCTATTTAAGGCCGGGAAACTATGTATCCCAAAAATGTCTATACGTAGGTTGTTAATTCAAGAAGCTCATGAAGGTAGAGGACATTTTGGTATTCCTAAGACTTTGGCTGCATTAAGGGAACATTTTTATTGGCCTAAAATAATGCATCATGTTACTCAATATTGCAAGGCTTGTGTTACTTTTGTGCATGCTAAGTCTAGGTCGAGTCCCCAAGGTTTGTATACCCCTTTGCATATTCCTAACGTCCCACGGGAGGATATTAGTATGGACTTTATAAATGGTTTGCCTTTGTCTATAAAGGGGAGGGACTCAATATTTGTTGCTGTTGATCGGTTTTCTAAGATGACTCACTTTATCGCATGCAAGACTACTAATAATGCTTATGAGATTGCTTCTTTATTTTTTGAGCATGTTGTTAGGCTGCATGGTATTCCTAGGAGTATAGTGTCCGATCGTGATACTAAGTTTGTGAGTTTTTTTTGGAAATCTTTATGGGCCAAGTTGGGGACTAAGTTGTTATTTTCTACTAGTTATCATCCCCAAACAGACGGCCAAACGGAGGTCACTAATAGGACTTTAGGTTCTTTATTACGTACTATGTTAAAGTCTAACCTCCGCAAGTGGGAAGAATGCTTGCCTTTTGTTGAGTTTGCTTATAACAGGTCCATGCACTCGGCGACGCAGTTGAGCCCATTTCAGGTTGTCTACGACATCAATCCCCACACGCCTTTGGATCTTGCACCGAGACCCATGAAGGACAAGGAGAGTGTCAAGGGCGTGGAGCGTGCAGACATGGTGAAGGCGCTGCATGAGAGGACCAAGATGCAACTGGAGAAGAAGGCCGCGCAGACCGCTCGTCAGTGTAACGCAGGCCGGCGTGCCGTGGAATTTGAGGTCGGAGACATGGTGTGGCTGCACTTGCGTCGCGATCGCTTTCCATTGAAGCGATGCCACAAGTTGGATGCTAGAGGTGACAATCCATTTCAGGTGCTACAACGCCTTAGTGCCAACGCCTACCGATTGGATTTGCCCGATGACTATGGTGCGCATCCTACCTTCAACGTCACTGATCTTTCTCCTTATACACCTCTTGCTTTTGATGACGAGGACAAAGCGGGGATGCTTTGTTGCCAAGAAGGGGAGATTGATATCTCCATGACCCCTTCAATGACGGCGAAGGACGAAGAAGAAGCAATGGAAGTGCAATCCAACGGCCTGGTGACTAGAGCTCGTGCAAGGGCGATGAAACGAGCAACTCAATCTTTAGTCACCCGGAGATATACAAGTTACTCAACGTCAAACAGTCCTAAATGGGTCCTCCTCTTGACCTACGAAGGGTTGGGCGACGCCTCGCCCTAATTCAGCCTTCACGGCGCCGCCGATGCCTCAACGACGATCATGGTCGTCTGATTAGGGCATGATTTTCCAGCTTTTCCTGGGCTATCTTCTCACCATATCCATCATTTTATGAGTAGTTTAGTTTGGTAAGAAGAATGCCTATGAAACTATCCAGTTGCCCGGTGAAACAGACTTGCTATTTTGGGCGTCGACGCGCCGAGGAAGACTCGAGACTTGCCTTAAGTCTCGCCTATCTTTTATAGTTTTCTTTCCTAATTTATTTAGACTATTTTAGCTAGTTTTAGTTCAGGTTGGGCGTGCCCCTTATGTGTTTTGGGTCGTTCCACTTTTGAATGTTTATTAGTTAGACTACTTTCCTTACTCGGTTTTGTCTAAACTATTTAAACCTTCTTTCATTCATTATAAGATTATTTTGATTTGAGTTGTAAGTTGAGTTATCTCCTTCCTTGAATCCTAACATCAAACCCTACGATCCCCAAAATTGAAACTACCCCGTAGCTCGTCTCTTCGAGCATTTATCCAACATTCCTCTAGCGAACGTCTTGATCATCTCTTTGATCGTACTTGTCCATCACTTTGGACGTGTGAAGACCATCACTTTGGTCCAGTTCTCTACGTGAAAAGGCTATCTCTTTAGCCTTAGAAGACACCATCTCTTTGGCAAGTTAGAAGAGACGAAGGAAGGCGTGTTCAACGTTAAAGATCCTATCTTACAACGTCGTTCGAGGGTCATTCACATCACATCCATTATTAATGTGAATGGAAAATGGCTTAGGCTGATTCTTGATGCAACCTTTCTTGCACCTAGAAGTAGTATGTGTCTCCTCCCGGAGTGCAAACACCGATCAATGCACCATCATACATATCTTCAAAAATCCAAATGTAAGTCCCCCACACTTATTCGCCTCTAAACATTACCATAGAAGTTCCCATGGCACTCTATTGTAGGTTTTTTTTTTCAAATTTATGAAAATCATATGTAGACTCTTCTTCCTCTCAATGTAAGTCTCCATCAATCATCTCATGAAGTGGATAGCTTCCATCGTCGACCTCCTTGGCATAAAGCCAAATTGGTTTTTGGATACACAAATGAGCTTTTGCATCCTCAACTCGATAACGCTCTGTCAAATCTTCATTGTATGCCTAAGGAGCTTGATTCCCCTATATATAGTTCACACATTGTTGCACATCCCCTTTGTTCTTGTATAGTGGGACCATTTTGTTGTGTCTCCACTCCTCAGGCATTTTGGATGTCCTGAGAATAACATTGAACAGTGATGTGAGTACAAACCCTTTTCCCCGAGACGCTTTCAGACTTCCACCGGGATCAAACATTTTAAATACATAAAACAATATTATCTAACCCAATTATCCCATGGATAGAGTTGTTTCCTAGCAGACCTAGCTAATTTTTCATTTTTTATTATGTTTTAAGTCATCCATGTTCCGATGGAATTTTAGAGAAAATTTATAAATAGAAGTTTTCTTCAGCACTACTAGAAATAAGTGCGTTTTAAGATGTACCTTTACCCTAATTTTGGGTTTCTACCTCAAATTTAGAGCTAATTAAAAAAAACCGCTTAGTGAAAAAAAATCTATTGTGTATTGTAAACTTTAATCAACGGAGAAGTTCCAATTTGTAAGATTAGGGCTTGTTCGGTAAGTGGTAGAAATGATATTAAGCAAGTTGAGCTTACAAGATCAATTTGTGTAAGTTCGTAGAGGGGTGTTTAGCTGTTTATTTGGCATTAGGTGGAAGGGAGTTGAAGTTGCATTAGCAAAGTTAAAGATGATGTATTTCCTTACCTTACCCCCTAATTCAAGGATAAGGAAGTTGATGAAGAGAGTTGAAGCTGATAAATTGACATCTTTTACCCTTCCAATATAAAGCTTTGTTTAATTCCATACCCTTTTTTGTCATTTTACACCCCAAATTTTATTACTTCAACTCTCACAAGTTTTTTTTTTTACCAAACATACAATTTCCAACTTCAACTACTAACTTCACCTTCGACTCCTACTTCCACTTCACCTCACTTTTTTTATCGAACAAACCTCTAAGTAAGAGTTTGTTTGGTGAGTGTATTTATAAAGACGTTTTTGGTTAAAAAATACTTTTTTGAGAAAAGTAGTTTTTGAAATTTGGGTGGTATGGGGAAGTGTGTAAGAAAAAAAAAAGTATTTTTTTGTAAATAAAGACATTATAAATAGATGGCCAAACAAGGCCTAACTAGATAAGAAATGAGTTGAAGTAAAAAAAAACACTAAACTTTGTTTAAATCAGCCAAAATTTTCACGTTATCCTGTAATCAATCAACTAATAACTAATTTTAACTTACTAACTAAATAACGACCATGAAAACACACCCTAAAACAACACAATACATATTTTTTGGCCCTTATTTTTCGGCGCATAGGCAATTTTGCCTTTCAGCGCATAGGCTCGCGCGTAACGTGGGAATAGGCTTCCCACGTTACGCGTGGGAGCAAACCTTTTCAAGCGCCACACGTTACGTGTGGAGCTGTCCTACACGTTACGTGAGGAGACACTCCACACATAACGTGTGGAGTCGATCTGGCTTTAAAATCCAAATTTCTCCCATTCGTCTTCATTACCCTAAAACGCAGCCGAACTCCCTTCTTCCCTTCCCGCATAACGCGTCTCGTGGATCTCCTCGTTACGAAGCAACGAACTCCGCACGTTACGTTGAATCAAGATCTTTGAAAGGTTAGTTAGTAGAAATTGTTGTTTGGTTATTTTTTGTTAATTTTGAAGTTTTTTGTTGGATATTATAGATCCATATTGTAGATCTATGTTGTGTAGATGTTTTTGATGGTGTTGTTGATTTTTTCTTTAATTTTAAAGTATTTTTTTGTATGAAATGGTGAAAATTTGTTAGATTTGTATAAAATGGTGTTGAGGATTTATGTTGATTTTTTGTGAAAATATGCAAATGGAAGTGATAGTGTTGGTGGATTTGTTAAAACAGTGTGATTTTTGTTGAATTTATTGTATTATTTGATGAAATAATTTTCGTCGGAATCTGGAAATTTCGTCGGAGAAGACGACGGAATGTCGTCGAAAATGTCGCCGGAATGTCGCAGCCGGCAGTAGGAAACTGCAAATTCACACGTTACGTGGGAAACGTTTCCCCACGTAACGTGTGGAGCCATATCACACGTAACGTGTGAATTTGCAGTTTTGGCTGCAGATGTCTGCACCCGTTACGTATGGGATGTCTCCACACGTTACGTGTGAATTTGCAATTCTGGCTTGTAAATCCGGCGACTCTCCGACGTAGTATTTATCCAGAATACAGAATATATTATTTTGATTAAAATGTGTGGATATATAACCGCAGATGGAGCCTGGTGACAAAACCGCAGATAGGAGCCGCCGCAACCTTGTCCGCGACCAGTCGTTTAGGACTGAAGAAGAGGTGACAAGGACGGAGAGAAGGCAACGTAGGAATGTATGCTACCGGGATGATGAGACTGGCGCCTATCAGATGGGATCCGGTAGCACTCGTGGGGCTGCGGGCATGATTTCCGCTCAGAGCTTAATGGCGGTGCCTTCGTTTCCTGGAGATAGGGCAGATTCTGAGCCTCAGTTCTACCCGGACTACCGAGTGAGCCCGCTGCGTGGTTATTCTGATACAATAGATCAGAATAACTACTATGGGCCGACTTTTAGTCCGTCGATACTATCGCCGCATGTGAGCCCTCACCACAGCCCTCACCACAGCCCGAACGCTCCCTATCATCAGCCTATGGTAAGTACATTTAGTATAACATGAATTTGTTTAAAAAATGTAATTACTTCTGATTTATTTAATAAATGTAGGACTAGACCAATACATGGGGGACTCAGGACCAGGTCAGCAATGCCTGGATGCCAAGAGATGACGATGTATACATGGACGAGGAGCCTCAGGAAGCCTCTTCTTCGCGGGCAAAACCGCCCCGATCAAAGAAGAAGGGGAGATATGACCCTGAATTACAGGTGAGCGTTCCTGGAGGTCCGAAGAGCCCTGAACTCCTCAAGAGTTTTGTCAACCACGTGGCATACCTTCTGTACCAGCGCATTGTAAGTTGCATGAAACTTTATTTCTTGTAATTCTTAATCTTATTACAAATAAGTCCAATGGATTGCTTAAATATGTTCATATGTTGTTATATATATATATATACAGCCGGTGCCATCGTTGAGGTTCCAGCAGCGAGGCAAGCAGTTACGCTCATGGCGTATCACATCGAATGCCGAGTGGGGTAACATGGCGTCTGCGTCCGGGCTATGTCATCTACTGGACATCATGCACGATCATGTGGATGAGACACTGATTGGTTCCTTCGTCGAGCGTTGGCAACCAGAGACCAACTCATTCCACATGCCATGGGGGGAGATGACTATAACTCTCCATGATGTGCGGATGATCCTTCTGCTGAATATACAAGGGCAAGACATGGGTCCCCCACAGAAATGGCACGAGCAGCTGGGCCCCAATGATTTGAAGAAGGCGTTGGTGGAGCAGGCGCAGGAGTTTTTTGAGCTGCGGGGTGGTGATGTCGTCGCCGGTACCGTGACATCGAGAGAGTTTAAGGCTCATTGCCAGGATTTGACTGACGAGATGCATGCGACTGGGTTCTTGATGTACTTGGTGGGGTCTTGTCTCTTTCCTGACAAGTCTCAACATAAATTGCCCGTTTATTACACTCTGTTCGTGGCTGATCCCTCGTCAACCAAGAACTATGCCTGGGGTATCGGTGTTCTTGCCCACGTGTATCGAAGCTTGGGCGAGTGCACAAGGAAAGAGGCGCGGCTCATGTCCACATGTTTCACTCTGATCCAGGTATACATCTTCTTGTATAAAAACATATGTAGTTTTGTTATAGATGTATATTTGTTATTTACTCAGTTGACTTACATATAATTGTTTTGTAGGCATGGATATATCAATACTTCCCCATGTTTAGACCTGCACAGAGTGTATACTGGGACTGCCAACAGCCGATCCTACACGCCCGTCGATGGGACATGTCACAGCCACCTAACCGGATCAGAAATTATAGGGAGGAGCTGGATGGGATGCATACTGAGAGTGTAAGTGCATATACGGTCCTTATCTAGTATGTTAAAATATGAAATTATATGCATGATTAGTTGTTTAAAATTCAATTATGTTTAGGTTGAGTGGATGCCATACGGCCCGATTGAATTCAATGACGGGATGTTTGCTTCATCGCGATTCCATGGAGTCATATCCTGTTTGTGGGTCATCGAGCCTTACATGCCAGATCGAGCAGCTAGGCAGTTTGGGCGTGCACAACAGTGTCCAAGACCGCCGATTGTGCCAATTAGGGCATGGAGGGGCACGAAGATTAGCAGCTACACGGTGGGATACAATAGAGCCCAATTTGCATGGGATGCCCGCAATCAACATTCCATTAGCCTATAAGCTATGGGCCTTCCAGTCGTTCAACCCCACCAGTGTAGCGGTGATTACATACAGTGGTACCTCCAGCATACACATCCATTCATCATCCCTACAGAGGGTGATCACGCTCAGCAGCAGGTAAGAAATTGATTAATTATATCTTGTTTAATTTCGTGTACAAACTATTTATTAATCGTATCCACTTATTTTGTGTGCAGTGCATCGAGGGTTGCTATGGACGTCTGAATCCATATCGCGATCACCAATGTGAAGATGACCAATGTGAAGACGTAGCCGAGGCGGTACGACGATCATTGGAGCAAATGTATCCCTTCCTTCCGAACCATTGAACTTTGCATAAGGGCAATAATGAATGTTACGACTTCTATTTGATTGTTTGTTATGACTTATTTGGATTATGGTAACAATGAATGTTATAACTTTGGATTAAGATGTCTTCATTTTGTATTGTGTATGAGACCGTGTTTTAATTCAGGTGAAGCTAACGAACTAGATGACGTAATTATGTTTCAATTTTACAGAAGACAAAGAAACCGACACAAATCACATTCTGGCAAAGCGCACGGTTTATGATAAACCGTGCGCTTAACCGCCATTTTACAGAAGGGGCAAAACAGCCAGAAATAAACAATAGATTATCACGTAACGTGTGGAACAGCACCCCACGTAACGTGTGGTCGGTGTCCACATGTTACGGGTAATGACACGGTTTGTTACAAACTGTGCGCTTTACCAGAATGTGTCTTGGTATGAGGGAAACATGTGTCTTGGTATTTCACCAACAGCTCATAAATACAACGAATATGTGTCGATGGGGCAGGCCTGTTTTGCGAAGGAAACCATGCAAGCTTTGCCTCCATTGCCTCAAGTGTCATCGTAGACATCCAAATTTGCGTGAATAGCTCATACTCTTGTTTCAATGTAGCGATCATGGTACGTCGAACCAAAGCCCACTACTCCTGCCCTAAACCCAAACCATGCGCAATTGCTTTATACCCGCAGTTTCCATCACCCACTATTTCCCACCATCCTCCCACGTGTGGTTTCATACACTTGGGAAACTAGAGAATATATCGCTTAGGGTTCTTGATCAATGATGTATGATCCGAAGGCATAGTTGAAGCTTCCTTTGGTGGTCTTCCTTTTTGCTTCTTCGGAGGTGTTCCCTCCATCTGTTGGTCAGTGTACTCCCATGCTGATGGTTGTCTTTTGGTGGGAATGTTTAGAGCTCCTTGAGGCCGACCCTTATGCCTAACTTTAGCTGACTCTTGCAGAGTAGACCGCTCTGGATGTGCTATACTTGTTAGTGCAGAGACAGCTCTGTGTTGATCATGCACTGGCAATGTGGGGAAGACGCTTGCAGCAAATTCTTCAAGCAATGACCTATTCACTCTACGTTATGTGGCTTCTTCTTCTTCTTCTTCTGACCGCACTTCTGACAAGGTCAATTGCCTCCAGAATGGATGCAATAAGCTAGGTTCCATTGGTTCCTGGTTCATCACATTCCGCGCCATGTCATGCACGCAAAGCAAGCCATCTCGGACCCTCATCTGGCATCTGCATATAGTGTTCCACAATGGAGCTTCGCCTTTCTTGTATTCCTCAATCAACCGAGCTAGTGCAATTGCAAAGACCTTGTAGTGCATCTTGCAGAAAAGATGTGCGTTTGTTATCAGCGTAAATCTCTTTTCTATGCTCTCATTCAATGCCCCCCTTATCTCACCAATATGAGTGCGCAACCGTGCATCATATTGATCGAATACAGTGCAAAGGTTGCCATCATTGCTAGTGAAGAAGCTTTTAAGACTGGAATGAGCCCCTTCAACCGTGTATTACAATCAAGAATCCGAAATCAGTATGTTGCTGTAAAAGTCTAAGTTCAAATAACCAGTTAAATTTAAAAACATAATGCACAAACCTGTTAGTTGTGGTTGTTCTGAGAGTGAACACTGTATCTGTCCATACTGAGACGATTCTTTCCTTGTACGGATCAAGCTAGTTTTTTTGTACGTATTGGAGACATTTTGGATATTTCCTCCAGTCTTGCTGAATCTTCTTCAGTGTTGCTTCATACCCTTCTATGGTTGTTTCCTTGAAGAGTTTCATGCAGTCGTTGGAAAACGTTGTGCCCCTAAACTTGTCCATGGCCTTCTTCCCAAAGTCTTCAATATTCTTCCTCACATGCCGCCTACATAGAAGGAATTTTGCTTCTGGAAACTGCTTTTCTAAGGCGTTCATCAACGCCTTCTCCCGATCAGTGACCAAACATGTGGGTGCTCGTTGCACCTTGACAAACATTTTTGAAAGTTGTTCTATGGCCCACTTGTAACTCTCTTCGTCCTCATGCTCCAGAAATGCCCCAGCAATATTGTAGTTTTTCCAAACAGATGTGATGCCGACAATTTCAAGAAAGGGCAAATTGTAACTGCACACATAATGATATGTTATGGCATACTAATGATCACATGAACAAGTGAAGAATATAATAGATATGTGTGTTACTAACCTGTTAGTTGCGTATATAGAGTCCAACAACACAATGTACGGAAATGCCTTCAACAGCGACAACTGGTCCGGGCTTGCGAAGAAGATATTTGTTATCTTGTTGGTCTCCTTATTGAATCTATGCTCCACGAAGTATCCCTTCTCATTGCACTCATAGAAGAACTGTTGCACAACTGTTCTTCCTTCCATGCCATTCTTTCGTATCTCATGCATGATGTTGTACACTTGCTTCATCTTGGTCAAGTTTCCTGGGGACGACCTGATTGTAGTATGAATCTTTTGAGGCTTGCAATGATTGACTGTCATCACCCTAATAATCTCCTTCTCTTCAGCGTTTGGTCGCCCAGCTAATGCATGACTATACAAATTCTCTTTTATCACATGATTGTGAGTTCCATGTTGTACACTGATCTTCCATGATCCCTTTGGCCCTTCTTTCAACCTCAACATGAAGGGACACCCACACTTCTTCGACCTTGTGATGTCTCTCACTTGGTCAGCTTGTTTAGGCACGTTTTGTCCATGCCTATCGCACGGTAACCAAGTCCCCCCAAGGGTTGTATACGTGGAAGGTTTATTCCTCCACTTTATGATGCAAAAGTTGTGACACATAGCAGTCTCTCGCGCCCACATAAATGCTTCTTCTCTGGACTCCCATATTTGGCCAGTTGTGAAGAACTTTGAATAATCAGCAGAGACGAAAACATCCTCTTCTGGTGGTACACTAAACTGAGGTTGTGTGTGTAGGGATGGAAAGCAAAATTGTGGGTTAGCATAAGCCGAATTCTTAGTCTCTCCATGAGATAAAGATGCTTCTGGAGGCGGAACACTATAGTCAAACGATCCAAGTGAGAAGGATGGTATCTCATCTGGTGTTTTACACTCAGATGGTGTGTTCCATTCCGGCAACGGTTAATGAGGTGTTTCCCAACCAGAAAATGATTTTTGTGGAGTGCTCCAGTCATCAAGGGAAATATTGTTTAACCCCTCGTACAAATAATAGTTCGACTGCATACACATGGAATCATCTCATCAAGTAGTGAACTAATTATCAACTGTGAAACCATAATTCCCTTTAAAAAAGCAGATTCTGCTAAATGGCACGGTTTGTGACAATCCGTGCATTAAACCGTGCCATTTTACAGAAGGAACATAATTTCACAGATACTGGTTGTGGTTCACACGTAACGTGTGGATAAGCTCAACACGTTAAGTGTGGAGATGTTCCACACGTTACGTGTGAACCCTAAACCATCTGGCACATGTTCCACACGTTACGTGTGGTGCTTGTCCATACGTTACGTGTTTACATCCTTGTGACATAACGTGTTAAACTGTTCTTCAATGTAACGAACATCTCGTTTTCTTACACATGTATCCCTCAAAATCTAGCATCTAAAACTTTGTTTCTAATACCTAAACAACAAAAGTCAAGTTCAAAACCTACAAAATCTAGCATGTGAACATGTCCAAAACAAAAAATTAGAACTTTTACTTTAAATAACGGAAATTACCTCATTCAGAAGTGGATCCTCTTCGACATTGTTGTTCCAATAATCATTGTTGTTCATGTTGTCCATTTTTTTTACAAAAAATGAGAGTGTAAATCACAAATTTTTTAGTGCTTGAAATGTAGTGTTAGGCTCGAAATTGTGGCTTAGCCGGTGAAGATGAAGAGGGGTCCATTAATTCAGTTAGGTGGGGACAAGACGGGTAATTCAATACGTTTTACAACAGACGAAACCACACGTTACGTTTGGGCATCTTCCACCTGTTACGTGTGGGCATCTATTACACGTTACGTGTGGTGTTTTGTTACACGTAACGTGTGGTTTCTTTTCCCCTTAAGGGTGGGTTTAGGTTTAGGGTTCAGGGTCGGAGTTTACTATTTTGGATTTTAGAATTTAGTATTTATGATTTAGGGTATAAGGTTTAGAGATTAGGGTTTAGGGTTTACTATTTAGGGTTTTAGAATTTAGTATTTAGTATTTACGATTTATGGTTTAGGGTTTATGGATTACGGTTTACTATTTAGGGTTTTAGAATTTAGTATTTAGGATTTAGGGTTTATGGTTTAGGGTTAGGGTTTGGGTTTAGGGTTTAGGGTAAAAGACGCATGACTACAGTTGGTTATTAGCTGTCAATCAGATTTCTTCTTTTTGAGGCTGGTTATTAGCTGTCAAACACATTGCATTTTCACTATATAAGAAGCATTAAGGTTGTTTGTTCACTACAACAATTCCAACACAAGCGGCGCTTGAAGATACATTTTTGGGTAAGCATCTTCTTCTAATTTCTATTGATTTATTAACCCTAATTTTTTATATTAATGGATTCATGATATTTGTAGGAAACCGAACACTACAACAAATAATGGCATCTTCATCCAAACCATCAACAAACGCAGATAGGCTATGCTATTGTAATTTGAAAGCTGTTGTCCGAAGTTGGGATTTGCAGTGGAACTACGGAATGAGGTATTGGGGATCCCCAGAACTGGGGTATCGTTTCAGGGAGTGGATTGATCCAATGTACGAGGACAGAGCACACGCGGTTATTCGACAACAATGGCAGGAAAAACAAGATCTTGTTAAGGAGAATCAAGATCTTGTAAAGCAAAATCAAGATCTTCTTAAAGATTTTGATAACATTCGTAGGTATAACCTCAAACTACTAAATGATATACATCGTAGGTGATTAATGTCGTATCTTTTGTGTAATGTTGTTCATGTACTATCAACCTTTGTAGGGAGCAAGCAAATTTAGCAAAGCAGAGATATCATATGAAGCGAACGTTTACCAGAGACTATCCTAATTTCTTCAAACGCTAAAGCAATGTCATATATTTTCTCTTATTTTTTCTAAGTTTATGATCAATGTGTATTCTTTCATGTATTGTGTGCTAAATGTGGTTGTAGTTAACCAGCGTAATGAACAATTTGTTTTTGTCTTCTAGGTTGATTATTTTGTATTGTTTTTTTTATAAAGATTAGATAAAAGTTGGGCAACACAATGGGGGTAACCCTTCCCTAATGCCTATTTAGAAATCATACACAACATTATAATATGATTCATACACAACATTGAAACACAAATAAATACTAAAAATAAACAATAATATGTTCATACACAACATTATAATATATCAAAAAAAAATACACGTTACGTGTGAATCAGCTCAACACGTTACGTGTTGAGCATAACCACACGTTACGTGTTGAGCATAACCACACGTTACGTGTTGAGCATAACCATACGTAACGTGTGAAACCTATGTGCTGAAAGACAATTTTGTCTATGCGTCGAAAAGTAATCGTGTATTTTTTATGGAAAGAACTTCACAACTAAAAATACAAAGACAAAGTTCTCATAGGTAGAATTTAAACTGCACCTATACACCCTTCAAATCGCCACACACCATTTCACTGTCGCATTATAAATTAGAAATAATTTTGAAAAATTACACCTTGCTCCCTAAATTCCACATTTTCCCATTATAACACAAGAAATTCATCATTTTTCATTTAGCCTTTCTTTGATCTGGAGTGAATCCGCCGTTTCTTCTCCTCTGATAAATCTCTAGCAAACCTGCAAAACCCACATACACATTTTCTTGGACATAAATATGAAAAAATCGATCTAAACACTTTCTTAACCTGAAATGCTTCATTTTCTTACTTCTTAAGGGCTTCATCAACTGTAGGCGGTGCTTTCTGGTCTTGTTCTAGATCTTGTTTATCGAGATCATGGTTCATGATATAAACTGGCCGCGCTAGAAGGTTGAGAGCACAATCTTCAAGTGCCTTGAGTTGTTGCAGAGTTGAATTCGTGATCGACTTCAACTCTTTCTTCATGTCATAATCCTTTCGTAACGCGAACAAGCACAAGTTAACATTATCAAAATTACATATCAACCCCTTGGATTTGGATTTATAAGATGAAACTATAAATACAGTCACCAAACGAACCCATTATCATTCTTATAACATATAAGCAAGTATTCCTTAACACAAATAAGGGTTTGTTTGATGTGGTGTCATAATGATAAAGTCTGGTGGCTGATAAACACGGGGAACATGTAAATCAAATGATAATATAAGGAGTAATCCACTAAGCTTATATACCAGGTTTGTTTAGAGATTCCGCGTCAAATGAAGCCTTAATGTTTATGTATTTGAGCAAACCTGGATGCGCAGGTAGTGTGGGAAGGCGCGGTAGTCTCCAAGAACATATGAAACGTACATTTCGGTGGTGGCGTCCATTCCCCGAAACATGTTCTCTATCATAGGCGCTGGCTCCAGATTCGGCGACACAAACATGTCAAGGAGTCCCCCTCCGAATGTAGCATATGGGGACCTTTCCTTCACTATACCCGTACCAAGCGACAGGATCCTAAAATGCTCGTATCCTTGAAGGGACCGATGCCCGCTTATGTCCCTTGCTTCGCCTATAGCCAGCATTGTCTATCCACCAATTAACATGAAAAACAGATTACAAAGAGCTAGATAGATCGAAATGTTGCTATACATACAGAGACATATATGGAATCTTTACCGGGTTATTAGCAGCAAGGCCGCCATCAGCCAGATGATACTTCTTACCGTCTGCTTCGAAGGAATGATTAGGGAAGTAAAATGGAGCTGCAGAGGAGCTCTTCACTACATCCGCCATCATAATCTTGCTACCTTTTGCCTGACAACACCACAACACACAACTCCTTACCTTAATTGATTGATTGGTTGCTACTTGCTAGTCCAAGGAAACTAACTAAGAACCTTTCTTTTGGAGAAAATGATGGGGCGCCTGTGCTCCATGTCAAAGGCTGGGAGCACGACATTGCTGAGCGCATCAGCAAGCTTGAAATCCTTCCCAATCAGCTTAGTGACACGCTCGCGAAGGTGTTCAGAGTCGAACTGAGGCGCAAAAAGATAGGCCGCGCCCTTTAATCCGTAGTATTGCAAGCTTTCCCACGGCCCTTGGTCTTTTGGTATGCTAAGAGATAAGAAACAACAACTTAAGCATGTATACGTAACTAGAGGCATAACATAGGAAGCAGAGAAATTACCCCTTAACCCACTGGTCAGCCACAGTGGCTTTTGTGGAGAAGATTTGGGGGCCTTCCTTGTTGTAGAACTCTGCCACCTCAGCAGCAGATCGAGGGCGACGCGTCTCACTAGTCGGGGCAGTCAGCATTGCCGCAATCAGGCCTCCCGTGCTCGTCCCTGCGATCACGTCGAAGTAGTCTGCTAGTCTTGCATTAGGATCGCCATCAATGTCCTGTTTTTTTTATTTATTCATAGAGTAGAAAAAATATTAACATTCTAATTATAATATGCAAGCTAAGTAATGGTAGAACTGGAAGTGAAGTAGAGTTGAACCTGAAGCTCCTTTTCGAGGTTGGTAAGAATAGCGGCGGGGATAACTCCTCGCATCCCGCCGCCATCTATGCTAAGGACGGTAACTAGCCCATGATCTTGGCCCGTCATGTCAGCTTCCACGACAACTGGTCGATACAAGAAGAGATTTTAATCTGGGTTTGCTTTGCTTCTTACTATAAAAATTCCAAGGTGGAAGGAAGGAATTAGATGCTGCTAATTCTCAATTGCTTACACCACTTTTCACTTTTGTTCATTTATTTATTCTTTTGAGTCCACTGATATGTAGCTTATTTGGGTAAAGGCCGAAAAGGCAAAGCCTTCATCTGTACAAAATTACACACCACATGTCAACATGTTTTTTGCATCCATACCGTTTTATGTCAAAAAAATAGGTAATGGAACAATATGCAAAACAAAGCTCCATACACTCCAATTGTTCTTTACAGCCAGATTCAGAGCAAACAAACTTACCACATCAGTTGCTTGATTTGTTTACTCATCATACAACTACAATTGATGGATTGGATCCTCCAGGCTCCTACTTGTACTTCACTTTGTAACATCCAACCAAAGCAAAAAGTATATATTTTTCTGTATAGAGGTAAAATACTAGTACGACACTTCTGGTAGTTTATCTTGTAGGGTTGTAGCAAAAGATCCGGTATCACATACTCAATTGAATATTAGAGTGTTATCAAACTATTTTACACTGCAAATGAAACAGCGTCCAATTCTCCTGAACTCCATTCAGTTGAAGAATAAGACATGGATTTTTATACATTGATGCATACTTTGCAAGTAAGCAGATTCATCAATTCCCCCCCCCCCCCCCTACTATCATTTCAGACAATACAACATGAGCGGTCATATCATAGTTAATCAAATATTCAAGGTCGCCTGAGCCTCACACTCACACAGTCACACATGGCCGCGGACGGTCTTGATTAAAACCCGCCAAAAGGGAGAGAAATGAAAAAATCCCGCCAAACTCAAGCAGTGTAAAACCCTAATTTGTACTTTTTGTGTTTCGTGTTTTGGGGTCAGAAAAGTAAGCGAATCTATTATCAGTCCAAGTTCAAATTTAGCATCACACCAACACCTGATGCGTCAGTGACAGTAGGAAATGGCTTTTGACGACAAACAGAAGCACCAGCAACTCCGCCCGCATGCCCAATTCGCCGTCGGATCTGACATCGAGGTCACCTCCGACGAGGAAGGGTTTCGGGGTATCTGGTTTCCCGCCAAAATCCTCTCTCCGCCCTCGAAGACGCGCAAAAACAAGTACCTTGTGGAGTACAAGACCCTGGTGTCCGAGGAAAACGGGTCGGATCCCCTGACAGAGCTCGCGGATCCGTCGTTTCTTCGGCCCGCGCTTACGACCGAGGAAGGAGACGAGGGTTCTTTCGAGGTAAACGACGTCGTTGAGGCGTATCACCTTGATGGGTGGTGGATTGGAGTTGTCGTTGCGGTATTTGGAGAGCGAAGCTACCGGGTGTTCTTCAACAATCCTCCAGATGAGGTGGAATTTGAGCGCTCTAGTTTGAGACTTCACAAGGATTGGGTGGATGGCAAATGGATACGCCCCGAGAAGCAGGTAAATCACTTGTTTTCTTGTGATATTTTGGTTGCAATGTAGGTTTCCTTCATTTAGGTTTTACAAAGACTTACTTTGGGTTTTGTCTGCTGTCAGTTTTTTCTTACAAAGTTATGCTTCCATTTGTTAGGTTTTTTAGAGTGTGTGCTCTGAATCCTCTGATGCTGAAAGTTTGATGTTTGCACTTATTTCATTGCTTGTTTTCTCCCTGTCAAACTGATTGCATGTTGTCTTACATTGCTAACATTTATTGGGACTTTGTGTCAACTGCCAAGTTGAACATTGTACTGCCCTTGTTGGATTGGTAGAAATGGTTAAGGGGGAGTTTGGGACGAGACTTGTTGAAGTAGGAACCTGTATTGAGAATTTGTTTGGTTGATGTGAAAAGGTAGGGAATGGACCATTTCAGGAAATGGATAAATTCCACGAGGTTTCACTGAAACCTAATCTTCATCTTCTTGCCTGGTCCATCCATCTTCTCTGTTAAAGCCTACCACCGGAACTGCTCTGTGGGGGAGCATATTGAGGTCTGCTTCCTTGTAGAGTTTGCAGCTTGGGAGCTGAAGGAGGTCGATGGTTAGGGCGGAGTGGTGGACGAAGAAGAACGCAAAGGCGGTTGAAGAAGAATATAGAAGGAGCTTGAAGGTTGGCTGTGAAAGAGGAGGGCAAAGAAGAATGTAGAAAGGAATTGCCAAGGAAGAAAGAAGAAAAAGGAGGAAAACCCTAATTCTAAAACCTAACGAAACGCGGTATTATGGGAATCAACCCCATTCCTGATTCTAACCTAATTCTTTGTTCCAACCCCATTACTTATTCCAACTCAAGATATCTAACCTGAACCCAATTTCTATTCTAACCTGATTTTCGCAATTGTATTAAATGCACCTTTGGAAGGTATGGACCTTGTGGCTTAATTCAATATGTGTTTTAAGCATATCTTTCCAATATTAGCATAGTAGTATTCAGACCTTGTCTTAGCCAACTTTCATTTTAAATTAAGTGCATCCTCTCTCATAATGAAGCAATTCTTGAGCTAGATATTTCATCCCCTAATCCTTGAACAGGAAACCTTTTTGACTCTAGAAACATCGCCACATTTTATATTTCCTTTCCTCTGAGTTTGTTCTCTCTTTATCTTGTATGCTTAACTGCAAACTGGCTTCTATAGATAACGTCCTATTTAAGTTTTATTTGTACAGTCTCCTAATACGTTTTTGCTCCTCCCTATTCCAACCATTTTCTAATTCCTGTGATGACTTCACACCGGGTTGTTCATGTAAAATTATCATAACTGATAGCTCTTTATGCACACATCTAGCTGTTTGGGATTTTGATATGGATTTTTAGTACTTAATCCTGGCAGACAACGGGTGAACTGATGTTAAATCCTGGAGCGGCAGTAGAAGTAAATCTAAATGCTCATGGCTCACCTGACATCTGGTATCCCAGTACTGTTGTCAAAGACATTGGTAAAAGGTACTTTATGGTGGAATATACGAGCTCAAATGATACTGAAGTTCTGAAAGCTGTTGTGGATTGTCTTCATATTCGCCCATCGCCTCCAACTTGTAACAGCAATACTTTTCAACTTTTAGATAAAGTAGACGCATTCATTAACTTTGGTTGGTTAAGTGGGATAATAACCAAAGTTCTGGATGATGGAAAATACATAGTGTTTTTTAAGCAGACAAAAGAACAGAAGGAATTGAGTCACACAGATGTAAGAGTCTCTATAATGCAGATCAATGGTAAATGGTTCCACTCAATTCAGGTACGTTGTTTCTTTTACCTCCCCATCTTTTTTGGTTAGTGTAATGTACTTATTGTGTCAAAATAAAAATTTATTTGGATGCTTACTTATTTCCTGGTATTTATGTTTTTTTTCATTATTTATTTCTGCATGCGATCACGTGGTCTCCGATAGTTGTTTTTCTCTGTGCAAATTCAGAGTTAGTCTAATTTATGGGGATTTGCTTTGAATGTTTGGCTGCAATTGATCTTCTAGTTGATAATTTCTGACTTGTGCTGGCTGGAAGTCTGGAACTCATTCTTACTGTTAGTCACAGAAGTTGCATGTCTATTTCAGGATATTGCTCTGATATCAAATACTCAAGAAGACTTGGATCCTAATCTGAATGATATTGGAAAAATCAGTTTGCCTCCTGAGAATTGTGGTGGTATGAATGGAAGTGCCGAGGATTTGAGTAATGGTCAGGAAGAGCCAGCAGTGCTTTCTGAAAGACCATATGTTGATAAAAGAACAACCCCTGTGAGAATCGAGCAGGCTACAGTAAACAAGTCTACATACGAAAAGTTAGACGAAAAGTCTCTACCAGATGTACAATCCCCTCAAGTTTCTGAAACAAAAGACACTGTGCCGGAAGATCTAAATGATCATTTGCCAGCAAGTTTGGAGATCCCCGCTCCAGATACTGATAGTGAAGATAATGTTTCCATTAGAAAATCTTCCAGTTCAGGGAGAAAGATGGTATGTTTCATGATTCTGTCAAATCTTTGTTCCATTATTACTCAATTGCATTATTACAATAGTGCAATAGAGGACTGCAGTTGGGCCTCTTTAATACGTGAGTCTTGTAATGCTTTGTTTCATGCTTCTAGTGAATATGAGAAGGCATGTAACAAAATGAGAGGAAGAAAAGCTTGTTTAAACTTCGGACTTTTGATCTGTGGCTGATAAATCATAAATGTAGTCTTACATAACTCCACCAAATTTATGTATTAATTTTTTTTCTTCTGCTGCTGGTACTCGTGTAAATATTTAGTTTTTCTTCCAGGATTTGTAACGCCTTGGTTTAAGAGTAAACATATTCTTTTTTCACTAATATTGATGATTGTCATCGACTCATCGTTGCCCCGAGCTGTCTGATGGTTCTTTTTTTCTGAAGATGTTAAAGGAAAGACCTGGAGGCACTCACTTTGCTGATAGTGTCATTTTCAGGAATTTATTTGCTTTATTTTTTTTCTGTTATTCTTTCCTTAGGATTGCAGTGAGGAGATGAAATTTGCATAACCAAATGAGGGACTAATTTCTTAGGCATAATCTACTTGCTGGCTCTCTAGCAGACTGTACCAATTATGGGGGATCGTAACTTAACTCTTTGTGTCTATACTTTCGACTGGCTAGAAAATTACCCTAAATTCACCAATCATAAATTAAGAATCATCATGCACACAGTGTGGGTGCATAAAGATATTGGATATTGAATTTGGACATGGACATGGACCGATAGATGGGAGTTGGACTATGGACCTTGGGATCAAGGATGGAAGCCATGTACGCGCTATTATCGCGGTTGGATCTCAAATAATGAGTTAACCTTGAGATGGTGTTGTTAGATTGGGTAGCTGGCATCTCTATCGCTTGTCTTACATAGAAAAATACGTTGAATTGCACGCTGACTCTTTTTAGATTGGTGTTGCTGGCATTTCATCTCATCTCGCTTGTCATCTACTCATCGTTGCCCAGAGTTGTCTGATAATCCATTCCTTTTATAAATCAGAAAAAGGAAGACTTATCTGGTTTTAGTGTTTTACACATTGGTTTAACTATTCCCCTCCATATTATTGCATGCTGACTCTTTTTTATAATTTGGTGTGATAGATCTTCCTTCGTTTAATCATCTTGTATGATTTACTATGCTGGGCATAAGGAAATCAACTTATCTGGCTGGTTGATGTAGGAACCTCAAGGTGAGAAGTTTGATTCTTCAACAAACAAGAGAGCCTCATATGGAAGGCGGAGAGGAAAAAAGCTCAGAAGAACAGTGTGGTCGGAAATTAGAACCCCAAGGACATCAGCTGCTGGTATATACATTCATTTATGGAAACATTTCATTTATAGGCAATACATAATTTGTTGCCCAATGCATGAGTTGCTTCCATACAGAGAACTTGTTAAGAGATGCATGCCGGGTCATGCCGGGTCATTTTGCAAAAAAGAATAGTTACTTTACTGATTAGCTTACAGTGTAACATCTTCGATGTAATCACTTGCTTCTCAAAGTGCTAACCAGTTTCTAATGGAAACAGGGAAAGGCACGCTGGAGAAGAAAAATGCAACCGGCCATGTTGTTAATGATATTGATGGCATCCGTGTTAATATTGCCAACGAAAGCGAGAATGTAAGAAAATTTTAAATGACATTGCAGATTTAACAATCATTATCACTTCCAGCATTAGCGCTGCAGATTGATGTCATGTTTGCAGCCTAATGATTCAGTTAACCTTTCCCCGTTTATTCCTCTTTATCTTCAGGAGAAAGAGGATTTAACAGATGAAGTTACTACCCCAAAAACAAAGAGAGGCACATCGCATGATAGCTTGACAGCAGATGGTATATATAGCCGAAGCTGCAGCTCTTGGAGTGATAAACTTTTGCATATAAAATGAGTCCGTAAACGTGAACTAATACTTGTCCAAATTTCCAATTCAATCCACAGGTAAGTCTACTGTGGACAATACCAAAGAACCACTTCAGATTACTGGCGGGAATGAGACTCTTAGGAAATCCAGAAGACAAAGGAAAAGGAAAAGTGTGTATGAAACGGCTGTGCTTGCACTTAAACCCGCTAAAAAGAAACTGAGGATGACAACAGAGACTTTATCTTCTACCCAAGGTAATTAGTGCGATTTTCTTTTTGTTTTCAATATTGCTTTGTTCCTTCCATATGTAGAATAACCTTCTGGGACTTTATGCCAGTTAATTGCATGTGAATTAGTTTGAGTTTGTAATGTGAGCTGAAGTTCCTCAAGATCAATGCATGAAGAATAGTTTCTTCTCAAATAAAAAAGAATTCTCACATCTGGTGTTCTCTGTACTTTGGGCCATCATATCATTCATCAAGGCAGGTCAATTCTTTTCCTTATTGTAAATTTTGGGTCCTTGGCAGAATCTGAAGACAGTCCGAAATGCAAAGCAGAATCTGAGCCAGTTTCTAATGGTGATGCTGGCGATATATATGACGATGATAAGCCTCTATCAAGTCGCCTTTCTGAGTCACACTCCCCTCCCGTTGTGGATACCATACGTAAGCTCGTAAATTTTATTTTATAGTTTTGTGTTTGATTATATTTGACTTGCACGCAATGAAGATTTTGAAAAGAAAGAATATATTTGCAGGGAGTGAGGGCGGAACTCATGCCCCGAATGAAACTATTGAACACAACGATACGTTGGATAAAGCTGAAAATGTGGCGAAAACGTTGCCATTCACTAAGACCTCTCCAATATGGAAAATGGTGGAGGTGATGGAAGTGTTTCAACAGATTCCCCAGAATCCGCACTTCCAACCTTTGTATGAGGCGAAGGAAGATTGCCGGGAGGGTTTAGCCATAGGCTGCATGGTCACATTTTCTGGTCTGGTAGAGAAGATCTCCAAGTTCCGTTTTGGCGACCCCAAGAACCTCTTAGATGACAGCCTGGAGACGCTTTCAGACTTGGAACGACACGGGTTCAACGTGCATCCGGTAAGAGCCAGGTTGAAAGAGCTCATCTCCATCAAATGCGGGCATGAGCGTTCTCAGAACACGTGCAAGGATGTGAAGAGCCAGATTGAAGAGCGCAAGAGACAGAAAGCGATCATCGATGGGGAGATAAACGAGATAGACAAGATGATAACTGATCTGAGGACGAAGCGGGAACTGGCTCTGTCGCGGGTTGAGGTACACGAGTGCGAGATAGAACAGCTCGAGTCGACAATGGAATCTGTGAAAGGCGGCCTTGAAGCAAGTCTGGCAGAGTTTGAGAGGCTAGCAACCGCCCAATGGTGAATGTTTCGGCATTATGGTATATATATATATATATACATATGTAGAAGCTAATCTTATCTATGTAGGAAAATTTGTGTTGATTCACTGTGTCTGATCTGTTAAGTTGCTCTCTGGTGCATAGAAGATTAGATGAGGGTGAATATCTGATGGTAATATATCTGCTGTTGTAGCTACAGTTAAGCTTCTTGTGAGTAGTGAACTAGTGATTGTGGATGGAGTTTGCAAGATACTGAGATCACAACTCAGTAATTAAACTTGCAACTCACAAACTGTTTTCGCTTGTATTATGTGGGCAATGTAAAAGTGTATGTTTGAATTAACCACATTTCTTGATGTTGCCAGAAACACAAAGTCACCTGTTACAAGTGTATATTCATTGAGTAGTGGCTGCAAATGTTTAGCGAAAACGTGTCCGAAAAAAAGAACTTATCCTTGGGGGAAAAAACTTGTCTAATGAAAAGTTTACTTGTTTTTCATAAATTTAAGTTCAAGGTGACAAAAACAAGTTGGCCACGTTTGGATTTCATTTAAACATGAGCAATCAGCATATGAATCTTACGTCTCCAGGGCAATTGTATATTGCTTTGCCATGACAATCTACTGTCGGATAATCAAGTGCAGCCAAACAACGCCCTGCTAGATCTGTCTGATCAACCGATGTCAATGCACCCAATAACCAGACGGCTACAGTTCTCCGGTTTCCGTTCCATATGCATCCTCTCCGCCGCCGCCCTGAACACCATGATCAATATTTCCCTTCAAAGTGGGCAACTGGAAGCTGCTCGCCAACTGTTCGACGAATATCCCGCGTCTCGGGACGTACGTTCATGGAACGCAATCATTGGTGGGTACGTCAAATCCAACGAGTTCCACGTCGCCCAGAAGGTGTTTGATGAAATGCCCGTTAGAGATATTGTCTCATGGAATACCATGCTTTCTGGGTTTCAAAAGAGCCAGTGCCCAGGAGAAGCTTACGATTGCTATCTCAAGTTGAAGGAATCCAGGTTTCAACCGACTGAATATACATTGTCCATCCTTATCAGCACAACTTTGGGCAGTGAATTCAGCGTGTTGATTCCTCAGTTACACGGCCAGTCACTTCGAATTGGTCTCGGTTCAAGTGTGTTTGTAGGATCTGCATTAATGAGAGGTTACACTAATTCAAGGGATTTTCCTGCCTTGTGTGGAGTATTTGATGATATAATAGACAAGGATGTGAGCTCTTGGAATGCACTGATTCTGGGTTGTATGGAGTTGGGGTTAACATGTGAGGCTCAGAGGGTTCTTACCGAGATGCCTACGAAGAACGAGATCTCTTGGACCACCATGGTCAACGGGTATTTGATGAATAAACAGATAAAAGAAGCCAGGTCTATGTTTGATCAGATGAACCAACGGAATGTAGTTTCTTGGACCGTGATGATTTCTGGTTATGTTCAGACTGGCCTCTACTCGGACGCCCTAGAACTGTTTACTTTGATGATGGAATCGGGGACTCAACCAAGCCAGTTCACGTTTTCGAGCATATTGGACGCTTGTGCCGGGTGCTCTTCACTCCTCACAGGCAAACAAGTCCACGCCAGCATCATAAAACACGGCACGCCAGTGGATGCAATCTTGTCGTCTTCCATCATCGATATGTACGCGAAATGCGGAGACATCGAAGCAGCAGCTTACACGTTCAACTCCCTACCAAACAAAAGCCTATCGTCGTGGAACTCAGTGATTGGCGGTTATGCAAGGCACGGATTCGCCTCTAGAGCCTTAGAAGAGTTTGAGAAGATGACGAGCAGCGGCGTGAGGCCTGACCAGATCACAGTGGTAAACGTGCTGTCAGCATGTGTGCACGGAGGGTTTGTCGAAAAGGGGGAAAACATGTTGGGTTGCATGGAGGAGGTGTATGGAGTTAAAGCAGGAGTGGAGCACTACACTTGTATGGTGGATCTTTATGGTAGAACAGGGCAGCTTGACAAGGCAGAGAGATTGATCAAGGAGATGCCGTGTGAACCCGACGTGGTTGTATGGGGTGCGCTCCTTGGAGCCTGTGGCCTGCACTCTGACTTTGAGCTCGGGCGATCTGCTGCAGAGGCCATCAGCAATTTAGAGAGGGATCATCCGTCTATATACTCTGTTCTTTTCAAGATGCTCGGGGAGAAGGAGATGTGGAACAACGTTGTCGAGTTGAGGAGTACTATGAAGGAGAGGCGAGCCAAGAAACAGAAAGCTGGTAGCTGGATAAGTTAAGCGCAGTTTCCCCTGTATTCAGGTTCAGGTTCAGGTTCATTTGACAGACAAGGTCAATGTTGAAGACAAGGCAACGCCTATTGTCAATCCTTGCCTTGGTTTGATGTTACCTGTTGAGATATTGAGACCTCCTGAGAAACATAATGTTTAGACATTTTTCTTGGAAGGGTCGTTTACTAGCCGTCAGGAGGCTGCGTTGCTCGGTTTTCACTGCACTGACTTTTTTGTTGGTGAGACAACTTCAGCTTGTTATCCAGTTCAAAACAAAAAACAAGTTCGGAACTTCAGCTTGTTATTGGAGTATCATAGTTTTGATTAACTTTAGTGCTTTAGCACGAGGGATTTGAAAGGACAAAATAACCTGTTTTCTTGTCTTTTCCTTTCCCATTTACCAAGCAGCCCCTTAATGCAACTCAAGGGCAATGGATGGATACAAGAAAACCAAGAAAATCTCGCCCAAGTATAAATACAAACATTGTCACATAACAAGTGTTGGAGGAAAGTTGCTGTAAGTATTCCAAACTTCTACTAATACAATTATATGAGAAGGCTGAGAAAGAGCTTGGAAGCTTTTTAACCAAACGCCAACGATAGCTCTTTCGTATTGGAGAAGGTGTAAACGACCAGGGTCTCGTGCTGCTGGACATCTCTGTCAATGGGTCTTCCAAGGGCACTTCTCCTATCTCTTGCTCTTGCTCACCTCCCTGTCCCTCTCCCGTTTCGTGTAGAGCCTATCAAGAACACGTTTTGCCTCGCAGTTGGGGAAGTTTGAAAGGTCATAGTAAGGTTCTGCTATGTCGATAAGCCTGTTTACACCACAATGAGAAAGCAGATAAGGTAAAGATAAATATGTTACTGCATGATTATTTTAGAAAAGTCCTAGAGACACTAGACAGCAACTAGAAGACTATGTTGATAAATTGCAGAAACATTGGACTCGTTGTATATCTTTATACCATTCCCCTCGGATATCTGTGACTGTACGGATGAAATTCCTGCTGGTGAGCACATATTCGTTGTATATCACCCACTCTGGTTTGTGGTCCAGGCAATTGGATGGATGCAAGTGAACAACCTGAGATAAGGGGACAAAGGTGAAATTCAATTTTAAAGCAGCGAGTATGGAGATCAAATGTCCATAAGTGAACCGACAGCAATATCCTACTCACCTGGTTATCCTTTACGGTCAAGTAGTGCCCAGTTCGTTCTAAATGAGCTACTTGCATAAAATAGCCAGCCAAAATTGCCTTCCTTATGTTGACATAATAATTCCTGCTGCTAAAATCTGTGCTGCACAACTTGAGTTGGAACCTCGACATGATACGCACAAGCTGTTGCCTTACGTTATCAGCAGACTTGATTGCTCTTTGATTGACAAAGTTCTCGTAGCACCAAGAAGGATCCTCATCTGGAAGAACATTTTCCCACACAATTGCACGTCAGATAAAATGTAGTGGAAAAAAGGGATAACTGGAAAAGAGAAAAAGAAAAAACCAATACTCACTGTTTTGCTTGTAGGCATGGTAGACGTTCAACAGCGTGAGGTGATCCCCATCAATGTGTGCAAACCTGGCTTTTGCTTCATCTGCAGCTTTCTGGGCCTCCCTAGGCCGCACAAAGCAATTGGGTACTATATAAAAAATTTGTTACCACAGACGAGGCCCAACGGGGAAGGTCAGCAGATGCATAGAGGCGAGTTGATACCATTTGCTTCATGAGAGTATACTGAGAAATTTGGATCTATCTGCATCAGCACTTGCTTAGAGATTCTATGGTGCATGCTAACCGGAGCATGGAACCCAGACTAGACAGTTGCTGATGACAACCTATACAACTCAAATGTGAATGGATGCATTTGCAAATGGTTCCATATATGCAGTTAAGCTATGCAACCAAGTGCACGGACAAGATCTAAGATCTGTGCCCAGGATAATTTATGGTGATGTGTCATCGAGAATGACAAATCACCCTTTACATCCATATACCTGAATGAATACTATACTATCATTGAATTTCAAGGCAGCAAAGAAAGGTACCTGAAAGCATTGCAGAGAGAGAGAGGATCTCATTCGAGCAGTTGAAATCAGGACTGACGACAAGCATTTTGGACATCTGTGGGTCCAGCGGGAATTCACTCATCATCTCTCCCAGCTTTGTCAAATTGCCCTCATCATCCAGTGCTCCCAGATAATTAAGCACTTCCAGTGCTCGCATTAGAGTCTCAGGGGCTGGGGGATCCATGAAATCAAAATGTACAAGATCATCAATTCCAAGCTTCTTCAGTGTGAGAACTGTATTAGCAAGATTCGACCTCAAAATCTCAGGATATGTCTGAGGGTGAAGATCGTTCTCAAAACTCTTTTCTGTATAGAGCCTAAAACATTTTCCGGGTCGCGTTCTTCCTGCACGACCAGCTCTTTGATGTGCACTAGCCCTGGATATGGGAGAAACCAACAAGGATTCCACACGGATTCGTGGATTATACACTTTTTGCTTGGCAAAGCCAGGATCAACAACGTAGACTATGCCATCTATAGTCAACGAAGTTTCTGCAATATTTGTAGACACCACAATTTTCCTTCCAGGAGGACCACCCTCTATCAAAGGTTCTGGAGCTGCCTCAAAAATCCTCTGTTGCATGGCAGGAGGAAGAGTGGAATAAAGCGGAACCACTTTCACAGGGCCAGCTTGATCTCCTAGATTACCAATTTCTTTTGTTAATTTGCGGCATGCATCCTCTATCTCCTCCTCTCCAGTGAGAAAAACGAGAATGTCACCAGGACCTTCGAGCATGTGTATCTGTACAATAGTACGAATGGCTGCCTCCAAGTAGTCTCTTTCAGGGTCCTGGGTATAGAAGATTTCCACTGGATGAAGTCTTCCAGGAACCTTCATAAGAGGTGCACCATTAAAATAGTTCTGGAACTTTTCAGCCTCAAGAGTAGCACTCATAACGACTAGCTTAAGATCAGGTCTGTTCCTCAGTACTTCCTTCAGAAGTCCGAAAAGAACATCTGTAGCTAATGTTCTTTCATGAGCTTCATCAAGAATCACAACCTTGTACCTCTCCAAGAGAGGATCAGCCATAGCCTCCCTCAACAGCATACCATCAGTCTGATACCTAAAAATCAATTATAAAAATGAAACTGCATATCTAATAGTGTAAACACATCAACATAGTCAAGATATAAACAGCTAAGGAGAAATTCAAGTACTTCAAAACAGTTCTGGAGCTGCTACAGTCCTCGAATCTGATGGTGTAACCCACTTCTTCTCCAAGGGTTACATCCATCTCTTCTGAAACCCTACGGGACACAGACATGGCTGCCACTCTACGTGGCTGTGTGCAAGCAACCATCATCTTCCGCCGCTTGTCTGGAGCCTCCAGATCAACAGCATCTAATACAAACTGTGGTATCTGTACAAAAAACCATCGTATTCCATCAGACAAAGCAGTCCCATAACAAAAATAAGATAATCACCAGAATAAACCAACACGTATCATCAACAAGGATTACCAATCACCAAATAAAAGCTGCATTAGAACAAATCACAACTGCCAATATACATATAAAACAGATAGACTTGCAGCTAAACTTACAAAAGCTTATAGGTGATTTGCGAAAACTAACCTAAGGTACATGCCATTTGTTAAGGTTGCAAGCTCGAGGGTAATTTAAGCCATTTGCACAATTTTAGTATCATACTGCCAACTACCAATAACACAGTCATAGTTTAATAATCCATTATTTGCAGGAAGTTGGCCTACACTATACCGATGCTTCTTCTTATCCCAAACTAAAGACTACTTAAGCTGCTTCACCAATACCATCATCATTCCTTCCCATTGAAAAAAACATCAGCAAGCCGTAAATTACCTAATTTTGGCATTCACATGTATCTGAAACCCTTCATACAAACAATTCATAAAATCCCCAATCTCTAAAGCACAAAACAAAAAACTTAAGGAGTAGCTAAAGAAGGAATACGAACCTGTGTAGTTTTTCCACTACCAGTTTCCCCGACCAAAATAATGATCTGATTGTCCTTCAGGACCTGAAAAAACTCCTCTTTCTGTTGCCATACAGGCAAACTCTTCCTTTTCTCCAGAATCTCATAGTACCTCTGCGAATACACCTTTCCGTTCCACTTATTAACCATGGACGACGCAGAGCCGTTGATAACATTCATCATTCCGAGGCCATTCACCTTCGAAAACTTACCAGAGACGGATGTGTCTTCAACCACGTCGAACAAGCTCACCTTCCTCTTCCTTTCTGTAGCCATTCCCCTCTCCCTAAAAACGCCCTAGCTCCCTAAAAATTGGTCGATTAATATTTAAGGGAGCTGTAGAATATTCAGAGAAGGGGGGAAAGCTTGTAATTTGGGCGTGAGTTTCAGCCCTAATTTTGATGCATTAAAGTTGAGAGGCGAAAGAACGGGGAAGATGAGAGAGGCGGTATAATGTATTTGGGCGTCGTGGGCCGGCCCACTAATCTATACGTAAATACTTGTGGAGTGCGGTTCCTGTACGGAGACTTTCTCATCTATAAAGTGCGAAGTTTTATTAACTGTTGGATGTGGAGAATGGAAGGCGTGGATGAAGCCACATCATCCAGCTGAAGCAAAGGAGGAAATAAAACAAGCGTTCATTTAGAGTGCCAGTGAGTTGTAATTATACCAAAATTATTCCCTTCTCCTACACGGATTATACCATTCCCAGAGTTTTCTCCTCCACTCCACCTGAAACACTCCCAAAAAGCCTTCTTCGACAACGGTCCTCCAGACGCTCCATAGCCCTAAATTTCAAAGAAAATGGCGAAAGGGAGGAATGATTCGAAAGGAAAAGAAAAAGCATCCAAAGGTTAGCGTTTTGTGCATCTTGTGTAGCGTTTTGTGCTCGATCATCACAACATTCAGTTTTAGGTTTTTTTTCGGATTTGCCATTTAGGTTAGGATTTTGGTCTCGATTGTAGCCTTTTGTGCATTGTCTACCATTTTTTGCTCGGATTTGTCATTTAGGTTAGGGTTTTTTTTCGGATTTGCCATTTAGGTTAGGATTTTGGTCTCGATTTGTCGTTCGCAAGCTCCGAAAGCTTCGTCGCTATAATTGAGCACTGAAATCAACATTAGAGATTGTTGTTTGTTTGGTTTTGATAACTCTTGAGTAAATCATGTATCATGTCTGTTTTAGTTTGAGATTGTTGATTCTTCAGGAGTCTATGAACAACTGCTTCTTATATATGCCAGTGTGATCTACTGCAGGAAGGGGATATTTGCTTGGTTTGTCTGTTTTAGTTTGTTTGGTTTTGTTTGTCTGTTTTAGTTTGTTTGTTTGTTTGCGTTTGTTTGGTTTTGATAAATTAGAGATTGTTGTTGATTGTTGTTTGTCTGTTTTAGTTTGTTTGGTTTCATCAGCTGTATTAATACGTAAACAGTGGGTTGTAATAATAGCTTTCTATGCATGAATAATAGCATTATGTGTTTGAATAAGAGCATGTTTGAAGGTACAAGATATTTGTCTATTTATTTATCTGTATTCCATGGAGAAGTTCAGCTGTGTGCATGAATTATGCATCAAAATATAGCTTTCTATGCACGAATAAGAGCTTTATGTGCATGAATTATGTAAATTAGTGCATGAACAAAAGATTATGTGCATGAATTATTCTGCTGCCATTTTGATGATTGGTAAACAAATTAGAAAATATAGCTTTATGTGCATGAGTAAGAGTTTTTTGTGCATGAATAAGAGCATTATGTGCTTGAATAATAGCATGTTTGAGACAATTTCAGTTGAATTGGATATGGTCTATTGATAGGGTTAGAGATTTTGTTATGATGAAAATGTTGACACTGTAAGCGTTGGAGAAGTTGTCCATGGAGAAATAGATATTTGTTATTTGTTTATTTATTCATTTATTTATTTGTTTTCCATGGAGAAGTTGTCCGGCTTTGCAATCTCATTCTCCAAATCAATGTTTTCTTGTTGCTAAGCTATAAATAGCGGTATGTTGGTGTTTTCTTGTCGCTAATACTTCTGTTAGATTCATTACATGCCTTATTGTCATGCTTATAGTTTTATTCTTTCCAAATATATCATTTGGACTAAGTATTTAAGTTTTTATGTTCATAGAGTGAAAATGGCTTTAGGTCAATTCTCTAGTACAACTAATTTATTTTCTGCTTTGCAAAACATATTACATGTATAGAATTCTTGTACAATAAACTCGTGAGTTGTAACTTCATACTTATAAAGAGCTTTATGTGCATGAATAAGAGCATTTTTGTGCATAAATAAGAGCATTTTGTGCTTGAATAATAGCATGTTTGAATAACAAATGTACCGACCAAGTACATTATAACACATGAATTTTTGAACAACAGATCTATTAACCAAGACTATACTCTGTAAATTGAATTATACCCAACTTTTTTATATTAGAAAATTAACTAAGGGATTTTCAGTTATGATCTTGACTATGATTTGATTTTCATGATTGTTCTTAGCTCTATCTTATCTGCCTCCTACTCTATATTTTGCACTTTCATTGATTTATGAAGTGCTGGAATTATGTATAAGAGTTCTTAAATAAGATCTGTATGTGCATAATTATGACAATTGTCTTTACTGTTGTTTTATCATAGAACTAATTTTTTGTTCCTATGCATAGATAAACTAAATGAAAATAAGAGTCCAAGACAAGAGCAAAGCCATACCCCATCTCCAACGGGTTTAAGATTCAGGTTGAAGCTGCCACCAGTACAATCTCCAAAGGGTCAACTCAACAACTTTCCTTTGCCTCCAATCGGTAATGCACATAAAAGGAAGAAGCTCATACCTGATGACACAAATAGCTCAGAAGAAGATAGTGAATTACATGACAGTGAGACTGATGATACGGATAAGACAGAGGAGACTGAGGAAGACAGCAGGACTAAAATGCAACATGAGAAAGAACAGATTAGGCAGAACAATGTTAGTGGAGAAGAGGAAGAAGATAACAATGGGGAGGAAGAAGATGCAGAAGATAATAATGCAATGGAAGAAGATATTGTTCCTACTCAAGTAGGGGTGAGCACGGGCCGAGAAAACCGAAACCCGAACCGAACCCGACCCGAAAAACCCGAACCGAACCCAACCCGAAAAACCCGAACCGACATGCCTTCGGTTCGGGTTTCGGTCCGACCAAATCAGAGTTTCGGGTTTCGGTTCGGTTCGGGTTCGGGTCGGGTTCGAGTTTTTAGTATAATTTAGCCTATTTTTTAACGAAAAGTGTTGTTTAGCCCGAACCCGAACCGAACCCGAACCGATGTCTTCGGTTCGATCTAGGATTTTTGGCCGTTCGGGTTTCGGGCTTTTCGGGTTCGGTTCGGGTCGGGTCGGGTTCCGGTCCGTGCTCAGCCCTATACTCAAGACACAATCTATGCACAAGAAAAGCAAGTGCAACATGAAAAAAGAAGAAAAACGAAGAAGAACAAGGCAGTAAAGAAGGCCACTGTGCAGCCTATAGTTAAAGCTCCAGCAAAAAAAGGGGGAGCATTGAAGAGGAAATGCACTACGCAAGATGATGATAGTGAAGATGTTCAACCAGAAAAAGTCCCTAAGAATGGGAAAAAACTGAAAAAAAAATCGATTGCAAAGGATAGTCATAAAGAAGCTCCAATGGGTGATACATCAGAACAAGTTCAAGAAGAGGGTGGTGAGCAACATGGCTTAGAAGATATTCAAGAGGAGGATAATTTAGAGCATAATGGGGTGTTGGAATATCAAAGAAATGAAGAAGCTGGACACAGAAATGTAGTGGTAAAGAAGACAAGGAACACAATGGGAAGGATACATGGAAGTCTAGATACAAGGACAATTCCACAAAAGTTTGTACAGACCGTTAAAGAGCTATCAGAGGATAAAAAGAATTGCATCAGAGATATGGGCTTTGGCCATCTGTTGGACCTGAACATTACTGATGTGCCGCATAGCCTTGGATTCTGGTTGGTCGATCATTTTGACCTAGTGAGATCTGACCTGATCATGGCAAATGGCCATGCAATCCACATAACAAATGCTGATGTACATAGGGTATTAGGGATACCTCTAGGAAATGAACCAGTTAAGAGAAGGGCAAAGAAAGATGATGCATGAGTACTTTCTCAATGGAGGAGTTTCTACGGAGGTGATGACGTTGTAGTTAGGCCAACTACAGTTGCAACGCAACTGAAAGAAGTTCAAACTACAGACAAGTGGTTCAAGATGAATTTCATCGTGTACTTCATTACTTTGCTGATTGAAAGCACCGGTAATGGAAGTGTCAATCAAAGGTGGGCAATTGACAATGTGGATAACTATCCTGTAATGAATTGGTGTGGGCTGGTGATGAATGCACTTGTTCAAATAGCTCAAAGATGGAAGAAGAAGAAGAAGAAGAGAGATGGGATGTTTACAGGACCCATATTATTCCTAACTGTAAGAAAACATTTTTTTATATCGATTTATGAATATGATTCTAGTAAGTAGTATACTGATTCAAATTTCATATGTTTCATAAATGCAGCTATTTTATGTTGATCGAGTCTCAATCTTGGGAGAAATTCCACCTACTGCATTTCTTGTATTCTTGGCTTGGGGTGATGGCCAACTCACTGAAAGGCAACAAAAAGAGGACAAGCTTGGGGGATTTGGACTAGGACATGTGTTGGACAGAGGTGTATCTACAACTCCACAAGGGCCACCACCTGCTGCGAACAACATCAAGGAACAAGAATGTGGATCACAGACAACACCACAACAACCAGAAACCTTAATGGTAGCTTTCTATTCTCGTTTATCTCCCTTTCTCTTGAATTGTTTATTCATCTATTGGATGATCTGCTCGACATTGTTGTTTGTGCATCATTTTTATTTCTATCTGATCACTGTTTAGTTTCTACTGTCATGACATATTTTGCCTTATTTTTATTATTTGGTAGTTTCAATATCATCATTTGCAAGCTTAAAACCTTTGAACCCTCTTTTTCCAGTGCCTTCTTCTTTTTTTGCACCTGTTTTGAATGATTTGTTTTTGGTTGAGGTTCAGTACAAAAAATATCATCAGTTGCACGACAAGAAAAGCAAGAGGCACAAATTTCTTTCTAAATATCCAAGAAAACAGTCAACGTATAATGCTTTGATGCATGCTTCTCCAATTGCATTTCAGTCTTAAAATTAGGCAACATAGTCATGCAATCATGATTTAACTTTGCTTGATTATGTCCTTGAGCGTCTAATGCAGACTCATAATGCAATAACAACTCGACAAGCCTTAAATTTCGGTTGGTGAAATGGCCAAAGAATTTGTTTTGAACCTCAGAAATAGATGTTGTCCTAATTAAGCCACCAAACATCACATCTCTAAAATATGCAGGGATCTAAAACTATGAATGGAAAACATATCATTAAACTACTTCTTGTTTTCCAATTCATACTCATTTACCAACTGTAACCATTTCTCTTCAAACTCAACTGGTTCAAGTTCATGAGTCCATACTTTACTATTCAACTTCTTCCTAAAAGGCTCACCACCATCTACATCAGTTTTTGTCTTGTCTGGAACTTTTTGCATAATATGCCACATGCAAAGACGGTGACATGTGTTAGGAAATACCTGTGCAACAACAGACTTTATTGAAAGATCTTGATCTGTGACTATTATCCTAGGATCATTTCCCATTGCTTTCCTAAAATTCTCTAGCAACCACACATACGACAAGAGATCTTTCTTTAACACCAAGCCAACACCAAAGGTAACACATCTCTCATGATGATCAAGCCCAATAAATGGTACAAAAACCCGGTAATACCTGTGGAAAGATATAAGAATAAATTTATTAGACTACACTATGTAAATAATGCATCAATAAAGTGTAAAAGTGCACATATATAGAGTGAGAGTGCACAAGTGTATGACACTTACTTGTTAGTTCGATAAGTTGCATCAAATGAGACAACTTCATCGAAAAAGGCAAAGTTTTTCCTTGAAGCAAGATCAATCAGAATATACTCTTCAAACAGTCCACATCATCCACATCATAATCAAAATAATATGCACTGCACAATTCCTTTTTAACAAACAACCGATCAATCAACATTTGAGCATCCGATCCAACAAAGTATGCCAACAAGTCTCGCCTAAATTTTTTAAAATCAACCACAGAAGCTCCCACGTTTCCATAGCCACCAACAATTTCCTTGTACAATCGATGAGACTTAACAGGCCCTACATTAGCTCTTGAACAATTCAACACAAACTTCTTATGCTGAGTGTCCATATTTCGATTACTCTTCATAAACTGCCTATACGGATCATCAACAAACCGATGCGTATGACGTTCTACAAATGATTTCACCATTTAACAAGACCAGACAACATATCTAAAAATAATTTTCGCATTGCAACCAACCCTATTTGAAACATGAGTGCGTCGACTAGGTTTATTTTGACCAACTTTATAGCCTTCCCTAGTACAAACCAAGTATTTCAGAACCACAATTTGATCCTTTTTTTCCTTGTGGGAGCAACCATTGCGCACAGCAAACCCACATCCCACTGCATAACGCTTGTAGAAATCCATACCTTGCTCAAGTGTAGTAAACATTTGACTGATGAAAGGCTTCATATCTTCTTTACAACGAGACAAATAGTACATTGTTTGCCCTTCTTGCGAGAATTGAATCACATAGCTCTCACTAGTATCCGGGTCAACAAATGAAGAAGAATCAACACCACCACCGCCCATAACATCCGAAACACCCACTGAAAATATATAGAATGTATGAAAGTGCATGAATAAGATGAATTGGTGCACAAATAACAAATGTTCAAGGAATGCACAAATATAACAGAGGAAAACGGAGCTCCAACAAAAAAAAATACGTACACAAAGTGGAAGTGCACAAATAAGGACTAATTGTTAAAATCATACCAAAACGAAAGCAAAACAACAAAATCTCATACGACACCTCATGAACAGATGAACGCAAATCAAAACGGAAGCAAATCTATCAACGATACCACTAGACGAACAAAAGCCCTCTTGTGAATTCATAAACAGATGAACACAAGTCAAAACAGATGAACACAAATCAAAACGAAAGCAAATCTCAAATTGAGTAATTCAGCCCTCTTGCGAATTCAACCCTAAACAATTGCACCAGAACATAGAATATTTAACGAATTTCATACAAATAAAAACAGACGAACAAAAGAACGAAATAGTACCGTCCTCCATCACGCTCTCTTGCGAATTCACGAAGCAAGTGAAACAAGGTCGACAATGGCGGAGGAGGCTGTGCGCAGATGAGCGGGGGAGAAGGGGAGGGTAGAACTGGAACGAAAAATAAAAATTGGCATATATTACAATTATGCTACCGTTTTAATTAAATGCCAGAAAGATTTTTGTCCCTTGGATGCAATAGATCGAACGGTTATAAATGCTCTCTATTTTATACCCTAAATCAACTCCCTATATGATCCAAACTCTCTATATATATATATATTGATTTGACTTCCTAATTTTGTCTTTTAGTGTTATAAAATATCTTCACGAAAAATGTCATAACTTATTACGTATACATCCAAATCGAAATCCGTAAAATTCCTCATGCTCGTAAGAGGATTCCTCACCTTATGAACTCAGCCAATAATTTCCAGTAATTATGGAATGTGCCCAGAAATTTCCAGAAGTGCACAGAAATGCCCAATTTCCTAGCTTTCACTTCCAAATCCAATCCACCTAAGCCTTTCACAACACCAATTAACCTCTAAGTAACCATCATTTGCACCCTAAGTACCTCTTTTGAACAAGGATATCCAAATCATGAGATTAGGTTTAAGAACTCTAGGAAAGTTTTACCTTGAAAACTCTTAACAAAGGTGGGTGCAAGAGGCTTGAAGGAGGAGTTTGTTGCTCCTAGGGTGATGGTTAAACCATGCCCAATCTGTACAGCAGTGGTAGCAGCCCTCAACAGCTGAGGACGCAGCTAAAGGCAGAGGAAAACAGAGGAGGCGAGCAACTCCTTGGCGAGGACGAGGACGACGACGACGACACCTTGACAGTGGCAACGACGGTGAGCCACCTTAGCTAGGGCGTGAGGAGGAAGATAAAAAATGGAGGTGAAGGTCGGTGGAAATGGAGGAGAGGCAGCCAAGGAGGGGTCGGTAGGGGTGATAAGAAAAGAAGGGAGAAATTTCTAGAGTTTTAAGAGATAAGTATGAAATAAAAGGATGAATTAAATTAGGATTTGACTTCCTAATTTTGTATTTTAGTATTATAAAATATCTTTAACTATAATATTTATATATATGTTTATATGGAATTGGAATATCCTATCGATTACCCATAAATAATTCTAGCATTGATACGAGTTTCGTATCCGTAACGCTCGTCAACATTTATACTACAACTTGTAGTAGGAAAATATATTAGAATTATTAATCGAAATAAATTTTAATACATACCTTATAACGATATTTCAAAAAATATCTAAGTCTATTTATGTGTACCCATTTATGCCTACGAGACAATCCTAAACGAGACTTATAGCACACAAGACGATCAAGTACCTCTATTCAATGAAGCGGCAAAAACTCAAATTTCAAGTCAGCAATCAATTCATAATTGTAATAAACATAAAATATAGGAACTACACCAGATAAGTGGAGACGACAAAATCCTAAACGGACCCAAACTCGTCTTAAAACAAAAATCTCTAGTATTACACATTTGAGGTGTATGGGGTTCGGTTGAAGAAAAAGTCATGGTCAGATATTCATAAATGTATCTTGAATGTGCTAGACGGTCACCACGGCCATAAGCTTTCGAGTAGCTTCCTTGGGCATGCATACATAGGTTGAATGACCCCGACGGAGGAGCACCCTGCTAAAAGGTTCGGTGCTACGTTCATGACGCCGAACACTATTGTTGCGGAGTTAAGAACAGTCTTCCCCAAAAACATAACATCCCCGAAACAAGTTGCCAACTTTCTGCAAAAGATCTAGTACGAGGATCATGGAGAAATGACGGTTACCCAATGGATCCTAAATTTTGTACAAGAAAGAAGGTACGTAGTGCATCCTCTGAGGAAGCAGTCTACGTTTGAGATGTATATCCTTTTTTTTGCTCATCCGGACTCATTCCAACTATTGAAGTTGTTCCTATATGTAAGACGAGATGCCTTAGAAGCGTCATCCCATGTCAACTCGGGGACTTCCCATGAGGTCACTCATCCTGGTACTACTCCCGCCCTAATACCATTAACTTCAGAGTTCTTTGTCCTCACTTGAACCCTGAAAAGGAAGAGCTCTTGTTGACATGAGTAACACTTTTAATCCTTATAAACCAAGTTTGGGGTGTTACGATTACCCCCACTTAAATCATTGATGACCTCGTCAAGGCCCAAAGACCACCATTTCGGTCGAGCGATCGTCCACCAGACCAAGCCCACTTGTAACCCAGAGTCGGCTCTGATACCGATTGTAAGACCTGATGCCTTAGAAGCGTCATCCCATGCCAACCCAGAGACTTCCTAGGAAGTCACTCCTCCTAGTACTACTCCCGCCCTAGCACGCTTAACTTCAGAGTTTTTTGTCCTCACTTAAACTCTGAAAATGAAGAGTTTTTGTTGACATGGGTAACACTTTTAATCCTTATGAACCAACTCTGGGGTTTTACACCGTACGTGTTAGTTATAGACTCCACATACAAGAAAAATATGTATGTTATGGCTTTGTGTCTTAATTTTTAGTAAATTTCAATATAATACTAGTTTTATCTATCTCTTAAATTTTGGTTGCTTAATTTCTAATACATTCTTGAACAATTAGTTGCTTAATATAATACTCCCTCCGTCCCAAAATATAGTTCCTCTTTTGACTTTTCACGTTTGTCTATGCGTGTTTTATATCGTTAATATCTCTCTAATTACATATTAATATAAATTATAATTTTTTTATATTGTCAAAGTACTCATTGAGACGAATCAAACAAGACCCCACATGACTTTTTTTGTTGTTATATATTGGAAGAAATATCAAAGATTCTCTTTAACTGTGAATAGTGTCAAAAGTCAAAAGATGAACTATATTTTGGGACAGAGGGAGTAGTAGTTTTCTCTTCTTACATTTATCCATAGGTATGAAATGCCTTTAGTGGAGATTGTTGGTTTTACTTACACTCACAAGACGTTCAACATTGCCTATGCATTTATCCGGGGAGAATAAGTTGTGCATTACAAGTTCATAATGATACAACTTCGTCAATTTTTTGTAGATTTTGGAGTAATGCCAACGACTATAATGACCGATCGAGAAAAGTCCCTCATCAAAACAATTTGCATAGTTTTCAAAGGGGAAGTTCAACACCTTTTGTGATGGGTGCATATTAGACACGACATCGATGCATATGCTTCCCCAATCTTGAAGAATAGTGATAAAGTCGAGAACTTACGAGCCATTATTGGGGACTCTGGTGTTCAAAAACGGAGGAAAGCTACGAAGAGAGACTCAAATGATTGAGGAAATCGTGGCATAGTGGCCTCGTTGGGTACCTTGAGAAGCAGTAGCTTAATTTTTACAAGGAAAACATAGTAAGAGCGTGGACGAATCGTCATCTTCACTTCTTCACTAGAACTTCAAATAGGTATTCCTTGAACATTGATTAGTTGATTATTGGGTCTGGTCATCAATGTCGTAATAACACGAGGCTTTTTATTTGTTTTGATAGGGATAGGGTATGCATAAGGTGTTGAAGGACATTGTGGGTTCTAATATAGGTGACTTTAATAAAGTGGTCGTGAGGATCCACCATGCGATCGAGGGTCAAATCGGGCAGGTGAGGGCGAGCATTGAGATGTCACAAATGCACGACCAACGGTGTTTGATAATGTGCCATCAGAAATAACAATGATGTTTAAAAGGCTATTCTAAAGAGTGTCGGATATGTGCTTTGATTTATTGATGGTCATTAGAGCTGTCAATCGGGTCGGTCAAGTCGGGTTCAGTTCGGTTATTTTCGGTTCGGGTTGAGAACGGGTCGGGTCATTTCGGATAACAGGTCAAGCCGGTCGGGTCAATACAGGTCAGCGGGCGGTTCGGGTTAACCAACGGGTCAAGAGCGTCATTTTTTAAATATTTTGTTTACTATTTAAATATTATTAAATAGTTAAAAACTAATTTAAATATGTCAAAATAAGTTGAAATGGATTAAAATAATAATATTATTAATAATTATTTTAATGTAATTGATATTAGTAGACCAAAATCATATTTTATTTTTATTTTTATTTTTAAATTTCTACATTATAAAAAATTTCATAAGTACAACAATATTTTTTTAGGATATTAAGCATATTATCATTATTTATATGTCATTTATCATATTATTTTATATTATATTTTATTAATACTCCACATTTATTCGTTAATCGGGTCGGGTTCGGGTTGGTCGGGTTCGGTCTCGGTAAATTCGGGTTCGGTAACTTCGGGTTATCAAAAATTTCGGTCAGGTCGGGTCGGGTCCAAAAGCGGATCGGTCAGGTCGGTAAAACGGTTTCGGTAATTTTTTGACAGCTCTAATGGTCATGTATAATCATATATTGGAAAATAATTATTCTGTAGACTGCACTAATCAGTGGGTGAGAGACTGCTTTGTCATGTTGTGCGTCCACAGATTTGAAATGCCATTGCTATGAGGACGCCTATCATGTCGGGTGAGATACACGACTTCTGGAAGCAACTAGTATAGGAAGGGATTCTAGGTGATGCCCACTAAGGACACGTACCGTATCAATGTCCATTCCAGAGTTGAGAATTCATGAAATGTACGGGAGAATGCAAAAGGGGAATTGAGAGCATACACTTTATTCCAAATAGGTGAGTTGTAAAATGACTTGGAGCATCCAAATGAAACTACATTGAAGGAGTCGACGGGTATCGTTGCGAAAGGAAGGCCAAATGGTTCCACAAAGTATTCCACCAAGAGGGAGAAGAGCTTATTTGAGCATAAAAGAGATGAGTTACATGAGTATGAGAAGGAAAAGGCGAAGGAGAAGGCAAATGGGAGCCAAGGTAGAGATCGAGGCCGTTCAAAAAGGAACCAAGTGGAGCTTCGTCGGGCATTGGGACCCAATCTAAAGGGTATTCGTACATTAAGGGGGCTAGAATGCACGTCTAGACGTGCATTGTGTGTATCTGACACTAGATGTATTGTTGGGCATGGAAGAGAATAAATACCCTACAGTTCGACACAAGCTAGGGCAGAGTTATTTGACAACCCAGATGTATACCTTCTCATAATTCCTAGACTACTATCGGGGTTGGAATATGAGGACCTTATGTTTCAAGTGAATTATGTCATCAGTCCTTGCTCCTTGAACTACTGGCTTGACATGCCCCTGATTGGTTTGGTGTTTGCCACGGTTTATCAAGTTGCTATGGTCTTCTTATCCTGGGATGGTATGTGCTTGGGCTTACAAATGAAGGTGTCTGACACAAGCCCCGACCCTCCAAAGAAAATATTGACGATGGCCCACGTATGGAACCAGGACCACTTCATACCGGTAAAGCTTAATGTTTCTAAATTATTTTGATGTACCTGCTCGATGGCTTAGGCTAATTAAAAATAAATATTGTGTTTGTATATATGTGTGGCTCAAAGGATGGTTGTCCACTACCTCCCCCTCTGTACGCCTGGTACAAATACAAGGACCAAAACGTCAATGGTTGGGATGTTGAGTTTGAGTCGAGTTTTAGAGTGTTTCGAGAGTACCGCGCCAGATATAACCGTCCACCTAATCCTCCAATGTAGTTGATTGACCCTAGTGATATTGGATGTAATAATCGCATGTCTTGTAATATACTATTTTTTATACCGGAGTTTAAAGTTCATAGAATCTAAACCAAAGCTACTCATTACTTTGGTCTTTTTTTTGTTAGAATTGATGACTTTGGTTGTTATACTTGCTAAAGATAAATGAGGCCATCTCTTGCTTTTGCTACACCTTTCAGTAAAATGGCTAAGCAAGGGCAATTCTCTTTACATTCACATTTTTTCCGGGTCATTTTGAATGAAACCCTTTGAAAAAATTGGAAAGTACAAATAGGCAGGGAATTTCAATAAAGCAAGTTTCTAAAACATTGGGACCATATATACCTACTGAATATCCTTTATCCTGATTAAACCAAGAAATCTCATACATTATTATACTACAATCTATGAAATCCTAAACCCTAACCCCAAAAACCCTAAATGTTATACCCTGAAAATCAGAATGAATCCCCCTCACATAGAGGATGCGCCTCATGGTGGTGCATCCTCTGTGTGAGGGGGATTTGTTTTGATTTTTAAGGGTTTAGGGTTTCATAGAGTATAGTATAATGTATGAGATTTTTGGGTTTAATCCGAGTAAAGGATATTCAGTAGGTATATATGGCCCTAATATTTCAGAAGTCTAGGACTCGGTTCCATGTCTCAATCCTTTTGCATAATATTCCGTTGCAATTTTTTTGTGGAAATAAAACCTCTGTTCCATCAGGTCTCGAACACTCACGATTCAATTTAATAGGTAATTTCATCTGGAAGGCAAAGCCAGCTGTCAATCCTTTCCTTGGTATGATGTTACCGATTGAGAGGGCATTAGTCACATTAGGCCATGGACATTGATGGTCTTTCAATGGGTTTCTCACCCAAAAAGTAAATGCAAGTAAAAAAAATACAATAAATATGAGAAAAGTCTCTCTCACTCAAAAATTGTATTTTTGTTAGTGAGAAACTAAGTCGGTTTCTCATGTATGTCCATATTCTTACATGCTTTGGTGGTCTCACACTGTATCAGACGGGGGAACTAAAAGCTTCTCTTCGCTCTGACTGAATATGCTCAAGAAGTTTTTATCTTATACTGGACATGAGATAAATACATTAGGGGTTTGTAGTTTTATAGTGTAGGATCGTACGTTGTTAGTTATCGAGGGAACTGAAACCCACTACCCCTTTTGTAGTTTTATAGTGAGAACCTTTGATAACCAACTAGTTATCCAGGATAAAACCCACTACCCCTTTTGCAAGAGGATTTCAAAGTCTACTTCTTGTATTAATACTTCGGTTACAATCAACTAGAATAGAACACACAGATTAAAGTCTTAGACACACTAAAGACTCTCTACCTAGTTCAACCTAACCAAGTAACAAGCAAGTGACTTACTTCGTTCTTCTTCAAAGAGCACGGCACAATTCTTCTTCTGCACTTCAGAAAGTTTCTTCTCGTTAATGCGTGAGAGGTGAAAGAGGTTTGACCACTTTACTTATATGATTTAGTTAATGAGATAGTGAATCTTCAATAACCGAATCATATAAATAAAATAATCAAAGGAAATCTTTAAAGATAACATTTGTTACCAAATATTATCTTTACCGACTTTTACAACTTTGTTTCCATAAAAGATAATCTTTTACGCTCCTATTATATATGGAAACCGGATAGAATCTTTAGTTCTCTCTCTAACTAAGATCTACCCTAAAGCAGCTCGCCACCGCCTTCACATAATTCTTCAAGTGTTTCTGGCGTCGACTAGCTTGGGTTCCTTTCACCAATTCCCAAGTCTGGCGACAACATCTCTGTTCCTTGAATTGCTTTCCGAGTCCTAAGTTCCCTGTTTATCACACTAATAGAAACATTAATAGCAAAGATGTTTGTCATTATCAAAACTAGGAAAACTGAGGAAGGGAATTATAGTAGGGAACTGAAGTTCCCAAAAGTTCACTTCCTAATAATTTCCCCCTTTTTGACGATGACAAACATGTAGAACTGGCATATCAAAATAGGCATGAATAATATGTGAGAAAGGACAGAATATGGCTAGATGTAGAATAATCATTAGTGAATTGCATATTCCCCTTAACACCAGATCTAGTTCCTTAGTTCCCCCTTAATGAAACAACTAGATTAGATTTCCGTTCAGCCTATTAGTTCCAGATTGCCAGGTTCATTCCCCCTTTGGACATCATCGAAAAGAGTCAGTTAGATGAGTAACACAGAGAATTTAGAGAGATAAAAAAAAAATGCTGAACTCTAGAGAAATGACACCGTAATAAAGATGGAAAGCATATAATAAACGGAGCAGGGAGCACAAAATAAGTTCATTAAATATTAAAGGGCAGAGACTACATAAACAATGCAACAAGCAAAATAAAAGCACTCAGAGACACACAAAAAGGGATCATAATATGGAAGTGGGATCCTAAGGGAACTATAAGTTCCGTGTCATCTGAGAAGGGAACTGAACACTGTCCCTAGCTACTGCGTGCCCTTGGCCCTGTGTGCCCTGTCCTCTGCAATCCTTTCATCAACCAGTCATCGAATTTCCTTGGCGAGGTCACCAGTGTACTTCCATAGTTCCACCATCATCTCATGGGTGTCGTGGTTCCCCTTCTCCACAGCAGTAGCAACCTTGTCAAAGCCATTGACCAAGGCATGCTCAATATGAGCCAAGCTGTTGAGCAGCACATGGGTATCTGGGACCAGGCGCGGATCAGATTGGCCAGGCAGCAGCTCTTCCTCAAAATCTTCAGCCTCAGACACTTCATCAATATGGGCCTTCTTAGCAAGGCGTCGCACCGTGGTCATGGTGAGGATATGGGAGAAGTGGGTCTCTTGGATGTCAGCAGGGTAGAGACCAAGGCTGGAGAGAATAAGCTTAATCACATTTGGGTAGGGAAGACCATGGGTAGAGTGGGCCTTGCAGAATTGCATATGGGCCAGGATGATGCGAGGGAGGTCGATGGGTTCTCTCAAGAGAAGTTTCTCTAACAGAACAGCATCGGAGACAGCCACGGTGTCTCTCTTTTCTTGGCGGGGGGTGATATTCTTAATGAGGAAGGTGTGGAGGATTTTGCGGTCAAGGCTAAGTTGTTTGGTGAAGAGGGTACCTTTGGCGGGGGCATTGCCTTCAAACACAGTACGGAGGATGGCTGCCTTTCTTTTCCCTGGCCAGTTCCTCTTGATGATGACCCCAAAACCTTCACCGGTCTCCAAACCAAGCACAATTCCTATCACACCAGCAGAGAAATGGAAGAGTTTACCACCCCAGGTGAGGAGAGCATCATGAGCAGGCTGGTCCTCCTTGGCAGATACAAACTGCAGATTTTGATAGAAGAGGCGCACCGTATCCTCATTTGCTGCGAACGGAGAGGGAACCAGAGAGTCCCAACCCTGAAGTTGAAGCTTGGCGTAAGCAGCAATGACGCTTTCGTCATCGGAGGAGGTCCAGAACTCCTTTCCAACGATGAGGGGCTCCAGAACTTTCCTGGTGGCCAGAGAAGCCTCCAACTTTGGCGTCTTGGTGGAGGAGCGAGTCGGAGAAAATGACATCGGCTTCTTTCCTTTGGAGGGTGGGGATATCTTGGCCCTTTTTGCCGGCGGCGTCTCATCAAGTTGGAGAGAGGGGACGCCAGAACCACCCTTAGCAGCGCGGCGCTTGACTCGACCGGCGACGGATTGCGAGTCGCCAGGTTTCCGAATAGAGGGGGTCGGCGTAGGCATGAGATCCACATCAATGGGGGGACTCCTCTGAGAGGGAGAGGAGTGATGAGAGTCCTCCTTTGTCGGAGTAAGGGAGGACGACCGAGAGATCGTATGCTCTGAGGATGCTGAGTGACTAGGTGCCTTCTCCGGCGAGATTTCTGGCTCAGAGAGAACCACCACAGGTGGAGGCAAAATAAGGAGTGCCCTTGTCGGTGAAGCCACCTGTGAGGACGATGAAGCGGCCTTATTCTTGCGAAGTTCCTCAATGAGGGCTATTTCCTCATCGGTGTACTGGGATGCCTTGGGTTCCATGGAGAATTTTGGTGGTGAGAGAGAGGATTCTGGAGAGGAAGGCAGAAACTTTTGGGAGAGCATAAATAATATCAGAGGCGGTGCCGAAAGAGATCTGCTTTGTGTGCCTTTTATAATCCTCACCCAACGGCCAAATCTTTCCGAATTGTGAGCAAATAATATCTGTTCAAATCTTGATCAAGAAGGAAACCGAAAAAATTCGCCAACGGCCATAATATCTTCACCCAAGAGAATATCCATAATAAGCTTCATAAAGATAGCAACGGATCAATCACAATCAACTCATGCTACAAAATCGGCTGAGAAACGGCTAGAAATACAATAACTCCTTCTCGGGACGCGGAGACTGTCAGAGTTGCAGGATTCAAAAAATCTGGCCGTTGATGCGGCAAGCTCAGTTCCTGTCCTCAGATAATGACACAGAACTAGGGAAATATGGGCACATTTGATGTAGGGAACCAAGCAAACACTCAAGAAAGTACATGCCCATATAAAAAATTTAGGAAGGCAATTTTGACATTACACAGATAATTCCCAGTGTGGACTAAACAAAGGATCATAAGGAATTATGCAATGTAATCAGGCTTAGGGACGGCTTATAGTCAATTATCATTTTGGCTTGTAATATAGGTTAGATGTGATCAAATTGACTATTTTGAGGCTAATCAAAGAGATGTAGGCAAGCACAAAAATATCATGAAAGAATATGCGATCATGCCATAATTTAGAACATGCTTTAGAATCAATGTTACAGGACATGCGAGTGCCAGCACAAGATCAAATATCATCAATATTTTCAATGAAACCATAGAACGTATCAAATCTAAGCACAGCAAGGGAACTAGTAATGACAACTGGAACTACTAGTTTAGGGAAATCATTCCTAGAAGTAGCCTAAAGGATTTGTAAGGTTCCCGATTGAGTGTCTTGGTGAATATATCAGCAATTTGATCTTCTATCCTACAATGTTCTAGCAATATGTTCCCTTTCTCAACATGATCACGTAGAAAATGATGCCTTATATCAATATGCTTGGTCCTAGTATGATGTACAGGATTCTTAGATATGTTGATTGCACTGGTATTATCACATAAGATCTTAAGGGGACCGTAAGACATACCAAAGTCCGCGAGTTGTTGTTTAAGCCATAGAAGTTGGGAACAGCAAGCAACGGCTGCGATGTACTCAGCTTCCGTAGTGGAGAGTGCGACCGAATTTTGTTTCTTGGAGCCGAAAAGTTGTGATCAATACCACGTGCCCTGCAAAAAGTTAGAAAGTCTCTATTTTCGAACTCAGTTCCATGATCGGAACGAATGGCTCGAAGAGATACATTTAACGATTTTTCAAGCAAGGGAACTAGCTCACTAAATCTATCAAAGACTTCACTCTTAGATTTTATAAATAGAGTCCAAGTGAATCTTGAGAAGTCATCAACAAGTACGAGAATATACCTGTTACCGCCAAAGCTTTGAACGCGCATAGGACCGCAGATATCCATGTGAATGAGCTCAAGAGGTTTGGATGAGCTTACCTGAGTTTTGGACTTAAAGGAACTACGAACCTGTTTCCCTTTGACACAATCAGAACAGATTTCTGACTTTTCAGCGTTGATTTTGGGGAGACCACGAACAAGTTCCTTTTGATGCAGTTTATGGATTAGCTTGATACTTGCATGACCAAGTCGTTGATGCCAGAGGTTTGTTTGATCATCAATGGAAGAGAGACACAACTTTTCCTTGGGAACAAACTTTGGGTCAATGATATAAACATTATTGAACCTTTTGCCTTTTAGGATCACAGTTCCCTGTCTATCTTCCACAAAACATTCCTTTGAGGTAAAGCGAACCTCATTTCCCCCTTGATCGCACAACTGAGACACACTTATTAGATCAAAACCTAAATTTTCAACAAGGTTTACATTACTTACCTTAATGTGATCAGTGAGATTCACTCTTCCAGTTCCACAGATTGTTCCCTTTCTCTTGTCTCCGAAGGAGATAGTTCCTCCTCGGTGTTGCTGAAGTGACGACATTTTCTTTCTGTTTCCAGTCATATGGCACGAGCATCCACTGTCGATGTACCATTTGTCTTGTTGTCGCACTTCGTCCTACACAAGGGAACTCATACTTTTGGAACCCAGCTAAGCGTAGCTTTTCTGGGTGAATGCGGTTGAAATCTTGTCTGTGGGTTAGAAGCAGGAACAAAATAGTAAGGATCATTCAAATCAGTAATAGTATGCGTCATTTTCTTGTTGTTTATTTTCTGGTTCCTTTTCTTAGCATTTTCTTCCATTTGTTTATTTTTATGGATGCAATCATGATAAGTGTGACCATTTGTACCACAATGCCAGCATACACGATTATAAACCACACGACCATACTTACCTTTACCCGGTCGGAAGGGTCTTTCCTGTTTTCTTTGCTCAAAATTGATGTTTTTACCTTTAGTTCCCTGAGCTTGGGAAACATACATCTTATTAGCATTTTGACCATTGAACCAGGTTTGGTTTTCTGTGGGCTTTTGTTCAAGCACCTTTACCTTTTCCTCTAGGAACTGAGCTTTATCACGAGAGTTTTGCAGTGCACCACTGAGGAACTCATTTTTCTCGGCCAGTTCCTTTCTTATTTTCTCATTTTCAGCGGAGCATGTTTCCTCAGAATCCTTTTTACCAGTATAACCAAGACCATGTCGTTGCTTAACAAAAACAGTTTGATTCACAGTTTTCTCATTTATAGAGTGAGTGAGAAGATCAAGTTTATGCACGATTTCATTAAGCATGATGGAATTCTTCTTTTCAGAGTCTGTTGAGGGAACTGGGGGAATGACAGCATGCATGAGTTCAGTTTTAACATTTTTGCAGGACTCACACATTTTTTGAGAGTTGGCTAATAGTTTCTCAGCTTCATCTAATTTCTTACCCCAGACGGAGTTTTCAGTAGTTAAGCAAGAAATTTCATCTTCATATTCCTCTAGTTTCTCTTGTAGGGAACTAGTTTCCTTTCCAAGTTTCTTAATAATTTTGACTAGTTGCTTTTTGTCATATTCTAGAAGAGACTTAGTGAATTCAAAAGAAGATACCTCAGAGTCGTCTGATTCAGTTGAATCTTCTTTGGCCATTAGACATCTTCCTCTGGTAGTTCCCTTCGTCTCTGGTTCCCCTTCAGAGTCTTCTGAGTCATCTCCAAAGGTTGCGAAAAGAGCCTTCTTGTGCTGAGATTTGTCATCGTCGTCAGTGTTCTTAGGACAGTTCCTTGCCAGATGTCCCCTTTCCTTGCATTGGTAGCATTGATATTCAGAGAGGTCCTTCTTTTGGAAATTCTTCTTGAACTTTCCTTTGGTGAATTGCTTTCTGACGTGCTTCGTAATCAAGGCAGTTATCTCGTCTTCTTCTTCCTCGAGATCAGAATTTTCCTCTTCCATTTCTAGTCTGGAAAAAGCCTTTGAGATTTTTAAGGCGATTCCCTTCTCCACTTTCTTGGAAGAACTGGATTTTTGTGCCTCTCTTTCGTCAACTTCAAGTTTCCCTATGATTTGAGTTAAGGGGAGGGCCTGAATTCCAGGGGTAGTCTTCAGAACTCTTTTTATGAGGTTAAATTTTGAGTTGAGACCGTTGATGATGACAAGGGACTTTGACCATTCGTCGAGTTTTACTCCAACAGTGGTGAGTTTCGTCACGAGCCTTGTGAAGCGAGAGTAATACTGAGAGATGTCTTCAGTGTCAAGCATCTCAAAAGTGTGGTACTCTCCTTCTAGAGCAAACTTCATACTCTGTTTCAGTTCCTCACTGCCTTCGTGCATTTCCTTCAGAGTAGTCCAGATCCCTTTAGCAGTTGGGATTCCCATCACTTTGTCCATATCTTCTCTGTTCAGCCCATTGAGAATGAGTTGACGAGCCTTAGCATTTTTGTCCTTGATGACATAGTACTCCGGCTTCCATTGGTCTTCAGTTAAGTCCTTAGGAATAGTTCCATCGCCATTTTCTATCACGCGCCAGCACTGATAGTCTATGGTTTGAATGTGGTTTTCCATGCTTTTCTCCCACCATTCTTCTTCTCCTTTCTTGCGGATGTGAGGCTTGTTGATGGAGATTCCCAAACTAAATTCACTTGAGGTAGACATCTTGAAATCTGTAAACTAACACAAATCTAGAGCGCCTGCTCTGATACCAATTGTAGGATCGTACATTGTTAATTATCGAGGGAACTGAAAGTTCAGTTCCCTAAGCAGCGGAATAAGTAAACACGAACAGATTCAAGACAAGTTCTTTAGAGTGGAAACCTTTGATAACCAACTAGTTATCCAGGATAAAACCCACTACCCCTTTTGCAAGAGGATTTCAAAGTCTACTTCTTGTATTAATACTTCGGTTACAATCAACTAGAATAGAACACACATATTAAAGTCTTAGACACACTAAAGACTCTCTACCTAGTTCAACCTAACCAAGTAACAAGCAAGTGACTTACTTCGTTCTTCTTCAAAGAGCACGACACAATTCTTCTTCTGCACTTCAGAAAGTTTCTTCTCGTTAATGCGTGAGAGGTGAGAGAGGTTTGACCACTTTACTTATATGATTTAGTTAATGAGATAGTGAATCTTCAATAACCGAATCATATAAATAAAATAATCAAAGGAAATCTTTAAAGATAACATTTGTTACCAAATATTATCTTTACCGACTTTTACAACTTTGTTTCCATAAAAGATAATCTTTTACGCTCCTATTATATATGGAAACCGGATAGAATCTTTAGTTCTCTCTCTAACTAAGATCTACCCTAAAGCAGCTCGCCGCCGCCTTCACATAATTCTTCAAGTGTTTCTGGCATCGACTAGCTTGGGTTCCTTTCGCCAGTTCCCAAGTCTGGCGATAGCATCTCTGTTTCTTGCTTTCCGAGTCCTAAGTTCCCTGTTTATCACACTAATAGAAACATTAATAGCAAAGATGTTTGTCATTATCAAAACTAGGAAAACTGAGGAAGGGAACTATAGTAGGGAACTGAAGTTCCCAAAAATTCACTTCCTAACATATAGATATGTGTATATTTTATTAGAAAAGTGTGAGTGAGAAAAAAAATTATACGTTTAACAAAACTAATAATAATAGATTTTTGAAATAAAGGGTTTATTAAAAAAAAAGTGTGGCAAATAAAGGCCTAGATTCTAACGTTTATACATTTTTCTTGGAAGGGTCGTTTACTCGCCATCAGGAGGTTGTATTGTGCTTTGGCGCTACGAAATAACCTCAATAGAATCCGTTCTATAGGGGTCTGTTCGGCATAACTCAGGCTTATTGGGATTGAAGCTGAAGTAAGGGTTGAATTGAGTTGAAGTTGAATGAAAGAATTTAAATTGGGGGATGAATGGAGCTAAGGCTGAAGCTGAATATGAGGACTGAAGTTGAAATGTGTGTTCGGTTGCAGTGGTTTACGAAGACTGAATTTAAGTTATAAATTACAAAATTGCCCATAACTTTAATTATTGAGGGGTAACATATGCATATCACATGATTATTTTTTACCTCACAAATTGGGTTGTTTTTGGCAAGTGAATTTTGGGCAATTTTCCATGTACCGGCAGTCTGGCACAATGAATATCTATGAATCGTGAGTGTTCAGTAACTCATGGGTTTTCATATTATGTTGCTTATTTACCTATCATAAAAAACCATCTAATTATTCATGAAATAAAATAAAAGAAGCTAAGGGTTTCCCCTTATCCTTTGATCCAAATACTAGTTCTTGTAAGATTGAAAAATTAGATGCAAAGTTGGGAACTTGCTGTCAAATTTTCCAAACAATAGAACATCGATCTTCACCTATTAATTAGCAACAACAAAATGCCACTCAATTACACCAGAAAGCGACGGAAAAGTGCTTAGAAAGCTAAGAATCCCAACACCCATAAAAAATTTAAGAGTAGAAAACATGTGAAAAAACAACAAAGAACTAATTACGTCTCTTCGGATTCCGACTCTCCTTTTCTGTTTCTTAATTGCGTGATGGTTGGTCTCGTTCTTTGACTTAGCTTCGCGACTCCCCCTATTCAACCCCCTTGGCAATGAAAGGTAGAACCTTCTCCCCAACCTAAATGATGCAAATGTGTTGTGTTAAAGCAATTAAACCATGATCAAATGAATGAATGGAAGCCATGGTTAAATGGCGATCATTATGCTCACCTTATGATCTGGAATTTTAATCTCCAATTTTGCCTTATATAGGATCACTCATGACATTTTCAACCTGCGTAGAATAGCATTTTGAGACCATTATTTGGAAGTCTGAAATTATTAGACAGAATATACACTAAACTAATCTACCAATAGAAGAATATGAACATAACAATGTTCATGCAATATTTAAAATTTGATTCTTGTAAAAGGCATGCTATACAAAAATCACGAAAAGTTGCTTCTCATGATATACAACTGATGATTTATGGAAAATGTTACAAAACAACCATCATTTTATAATTCAAAGGTGCATTAGATATAAACAAAACCAACAGAGAGTAACGTACATTAACAAAAGCAAAGTTTGGTGAGAATAGCAATTAGGCAATTGCTTTTATAACAAAAATCATGATCAAGAAAATTGACATTAAATGCGTAAAGAGGACATGGAGAAGAATTTGCAGCTCAAAAGTGCTTGAGAAATCAAGATAAGTGTGCAACAACTGCATATTTTTAGAAGTTCCATGTCCAAAATGAAGGAGGAACAAGTATAGTTTTGTATAGAGTTGCCATGTGCAGAATAAAGAGAAAATATGTTCACCACCAGAAACATAACCTTGATTGGTACAATTTTGACCTTTATATTACTACCTTGTTAGCTTCTACACACATAACCTTAATTGGTACAATTTTTGTAACACCCCCAAATTCTTAACCTTGGAAATGTATTATCGCCAGTGACTCCGGATTCCACATCCGAAGCCACCCAAGGCTTTACCAGTTATATAAATCATAACAATGATGCAAAACATTGCAACCTTCACTTTAAAACATAAGTCTTGGGATTACATTCCAATCCCAATAGGATAAAATACAGAGTAAGCAGTTCAGCGGAAGTCTTTTAAAAGAAATAACAAGTTTTGATCACTGCGATCAACGCCAAGGATCTCAACCTGAATAAACTTATCAAAAACATCATTTGCATCCATAGTCGCTCTAGCCTTCACGGGACGACAACTTATCTGATGTGCCGAATCGGACGGATGACACCAGCCAACCATGCAGAGAACAATTGCGGTTGGTTAGTCTAATGAAAGACTATGCAAGGGTACAAAGCAGAGTGGTTCGAAGTAGTCGTATTAGGTTAGACTCATCGTTCCTCGAATCAAAACCGATAACGATAGTCAACCACCATACTTCTACTGGAATATATAAAACTGAATGATCAAGAGAAGATTCTGGAGACCAAGTCTCACAACAATCAACCAAAAAGAAGACTCCAACGAAATGAGTCTTATCGGAAGCATGACAAATGTCTGGAACATATAAGTTCACACAAGCATCTAAAAACTGACTTGATGTTTTGGTTCACGACCAATCTCACCGCATAATGCGAATCCAGATTGGAAAGAGAACGGTACTCTATCAAAGTCGAGACGAGTTTTCCTAGCTGTACTATTGCCTAGCTGCACTACTCGCCCAAAGGGTATATTAATCATGTGCAACAACGGCACTTATCTTATTAAATTCCAAAACGCACATCCACGTTTCAAGCTTTTAGAATCTCATCCCCACGAGATATTGAGATATAAAGTCGGGAATAAATCCCATAGAGTGGCACTAGCTGTTGTGCACCTCCCCTATACTCGGATAGGGGAATGGTCATGACCAAAGAAAAAGTGTTGGGGCCTGGACATCCCATCCACTTGGTTATAAAGAAACGACTAGTACTTGCAAGGGAATACCAAGTAGTGTTCATAGGAATACTCGTTCTAACTAAACAGTTCAGAACCGTATAATCACATCAAAGCCATCAAGGCCATCATCATAGATATATTTCAATCTATATATATATAATAGTGTTGATTCTAACAGAATATACAACCTATTATAATATCATCTTTTAATTTCCAAAACAGTTTATCAAACTGCTCCCAGACAAAATCAACAATCATTCCAAATTAATTAATCAATTAAACAATTGATAATCAATGAAAATATGGAATGATGAGCAAGAGCGAACCGCCACTTGCCTGAGATCAGACGAAAGTTTGAACAAGCTGAGGGATTTCCGGGTCCGAAATGGAGCTAGATCTGGACGTACAGATTCCTTCGGATCGACCCATAATAAAATCCTAAGTTAGATTCGACAATAGCTAGTATGAATCTAAAGAATAACGAAAGGAATCGAAAGAAACGAGGCCCCAAACAAAAGCCACAAAGCCCAAGCCAAATTAGGCTTAAAAGATGGCGGCCGCGGGTTAGTGGCCGCGGGCGCGGTTTGTCTGGGCACTAGCCGCGGGCGCGGTTTTCAGGCCGCGGTCGTGGTCACGATCGAAACAGAAAATCGGGAAAAGGAATTCTCACCGACGACGACGAATTCGATTCCCTTCTTGCTTTGCTTTGGTTCTAGGATTCCTTGGACCTCCAAAGATTCACCTTGCAACCACCAACAATAACAACGAAGCTCCGACGAGGATTTCGAATTTTCCGGCGAGGTGTTTGAGGATTCCGGCGATATTTGGAAGAGAGGTGGAGAGCTCAGATGAGCCCCAAATTCTCCCTCCTCCTTTGTATATATAGCCCAAGCAAGGAGGACACTCGATCCGATCAGATAGGGAGCTTCCCAAGCGGTAACGGCACGAGTTCCAATTTTCCGGCGAACAGAGGCAAGTTGGGTATCGAACAGGGCGATGGTCACGGTCTTGACTTTTGGCCTAAACCGCGGTCGCGGTTTTCTGGCCGCGGTCGCGGCCTTCGCCGCTTGTCAGATTGACAAGACATTTGCTTTCCGTCATTGGCCGCAGTCGCGGTTTCCAAACCGCGGGCGCGGCCCTGGGCAATTTTGAATCGTTTGCCCGGAAAAGACAAAATCTTAGGGGTTTAAAATCTCGGGTTAAATATATTCGCACACGAATGACTTTTTAACCCAAAAATACATCAACTATATTTTATACTACTCGGGAAAATATTACAGAGATCAAACATATTACAAAATGTCCGAACTTCTCTGAGTTTAATCCGGCTTGTAGTACGGGAGTCAGAAAAATTTCGAAAATACCCTTACAAAATGAGGGATATTACATTACCTCATTCTTAAAAGAAGTTTCGACCCCGAAACTTAGGTCAAAAACAACTCGGGAAAGCGTCTAAGCATATCCCCTTCAGTCTCCCAAGTCTCCCAAGTAACCTCTTCGGTTCCAGACTTGGACCACAGAATCCGTACCAACGGTACTACTTTGTTGCGCAGTTGCTTCTCATGGCGCTCGAGAATACGCACAGGTATCTCTTCATGTGATACCCCGTATTTTTGTAAGGTTATTTTGGGAATTTTGGAATTTTCCCGAGTACCCGTTTAGTACGTCGGATTTAATTCAGGTAGTTTGAGACATTCTGTAATGTGCTCTGTATCTGTAATATTTTTCTCAGTGAGATAAAATACAGATGACGTGCTTCGGATGTTTATACGCATTCGCGTACGATAATTTTTATCCCGGGTTAATGTCTTACTCGTTCAAAAGTTGAATGGGCGGGAAAAGGCAAAAACGGCGACCGCCGTACAGTAACAGCGCCCGCCGTCGCTGGGCCCGAAGTGTCAGGCCGTCGTCTCCTACTCTGGGCTCGCCAGTGCTAGGAACGGCGACCGCCGTAATTACGACGCCTGCCGTAGGCAAAGTTGCGGCGCCCGCCGTGATTACCCAGAGGTCATTACCCGTTGGTCGCCGGCGAGCTCTGGCCGCGCCGATCTAGCCCTGCTCGGCCTCGTCTAGGGTGATGATGATGTTCCCATTGCTTTGGCTATAAAAGGAGGTGTTGGGGGAAGGGTTTTGAGCCATCCCAGCACCGAATCTCTGCCAAAATTTCCTCTCGCCGGAGTTTGTGCCTCTCGCCGAATTTCTGAAGCTTTCGCTGGTGTCGTTTGGTGGTGTTTCCAGAAGCCCTTGTGAAGCCTTTTGGTTGCCTTTGGAGGTTGGAACCCAGGCAAGGCAAAAAGGGGTCGAAACGTGCATCATTTGGGTGAGTTTTTCTCTCGTTCTGTCGTCGGAGTTCTTCACGGCGACCGCCATGTTCTTTACGGCGCCCGCCGTGATGAATGCGGCGATCACCACCAAGAACGGCGCCTGCCGTGATGAATGCGGCGACCGCCGCCAAGAACAGCGACCGCCGCCAGTGCCCAGAATGCCTTCGTGGCTTTGGCTTGGTTGGTTGTCGTCGTGTCATCTTTCCTTTTGATTTCTTTCGCCGTTTTTAGATTCGTACTGTTGTTATGTCGGATCTAACTTAGGGTTCCTTTTATGAGTCGACTCGAAGGTGTTTGTGCTAGCGGAGCTATACCCGTGTCGAGCCCGGAATCTCGTCATTGTCGTTAGGCTTGTTTCTATTCTGCGGATTAAGGCAAGTGGCGGTTCGCTCTTGCTCATTCGTTCCATATTTACATTAATTATCAGTAGTTTATCTGAGTAATTAATTTGGAATGAATACTCTGTTTGTCTGGAAATGGTTTTGGTAAACTGTTTTGAAAATCACATAATAGGTTGTATATCTGTTAGAACAACGCTATTATCTGTGATCGCCTTTCGGGCCTTTATGTGGATTTATTCTGTAACTGTTATTGTGCTGTAACTGTTAGTAGCACTGTTAGATAGGAACGTTACTCGGACTCTGTCCAGTCGTTTCTTTATAATCTGGTATCGGGGTGGCTCGTCTCCATCTGGTACTATTCTAAGATCATGATCGGTCTCTTTCACAAGTGTGTAGAGGCAGGACACTTAGCAGGTGTCACAAACCTTCCAGTGTACGTCACTCTCGACGAAACGTATACTAAGATGTGTCGTCCCAATGGTGGGGTACACATGTAAAAGTCTAATAACGTGATGCGTGTTTTTGAAACATAAATCAGATAAGTGCTACTCGACACACATAATTAATAAACCTTCGGCGAGTAGTGCAGCTAGGAAAACTCATCTCGACTTTGATCATAGTACGTTCTCTTTCCAATCTGGATTCGCTGTATGCGATGAGGTTGGTCGTGAACCGAAACATCTCAGTCAACTTTTAAATCATTGTTGTATGATTCTGTAAACATTCCAGATTTGTCATACTTCCTTAAAGACTCAATCTCTTGGAGTCTCTTTTCGAGTCGATTTCTGTGAAGATTCAGTCTTCCAGAATCTTCTCTTGTGCATACCTCTTGTTTATTCCAGTAGGAGTATGATGGTTGGCTATCGTTATCGGTTATTATTCGAGAAGCGATGAGTCTAACCTAATACGACTGCTTCGAACCATTCTGCTTTGTACCCTTGCTAGTCTATTCAAGTAGACTAACCCACGAACTTTGTTCTCCGCATGTGGGCTGGTGTCATCCGTTCGATTCGACACATCAGATCGAAAGTAGCTCAGAAGAATGGAAGGACTATGGAGTCGACGGTGGTTTTTGAATGTTTTAGTTATTTCTTTAATCAGGTTGAGATCTTTTGGACAATGACTTTGGTTGTAATGTGTTTTATAAGACTTCCGATGTATCCTACTTTATAAGACTTCCGCTGTATTTGGTTTAAACTCTGTGTTGACCTATTCGGGATTAGGTTGTAATCCCGTAACTCCTGTTTCTTTAACAATGTTATGTTTTGGAATTGAATGCTTTGATCATTATGTATCATTTGTATTTCATAAATTGTATTTAAATGGTAAAGCCTTGGGTGATCTCGGTAAGGAACACTGGGGTCACTGGCGGTAATACCTTTCCAAAAGGGTTAAGTTTTGGGGGTGTTACAGTTGTTGTATCAGAGCCAAAGGTTTTTAAACGGATTTGGGATTTTTATAAACCATTTATCCATTTTCGAGAATGCTTTAAAAAGGGCTCTGAATTTTCAAAGTAAAAAGAATTTAAAAACACCGTTCATAGTCATGTCTTCTGGATAGTCTGATATAGTAAGCTTGCTTCTATGTCTAGAAAGACTAATCCCTTCCTCGTTATCCTATAGGAGATGGGTGCATGTCTCTCTCAGAAGAAGGGATCGGAAGATGCCAAGATGGATTCACCGTCTTCCGAGAGGCTAGACTTCCCTACACCCCAGAGGTGCTTCGAGGTTAGAGGCCCGAGCAGCCCACCTGAGGAGATCAAGCATGTGCTTCCTAAGTCGGTAGTCCTGGTGTCAGGGAATGCTGTAGTTCCTGTGACAGCGCCAGTGGAGCCACCAAGGGAGGAAGCAATGCAAGAAGATGAATCGTCTAGATACGCGAGAGTGTACTACCATGCCGATTACCAGATGGATATGATTCTTGAAGGGAGCGAGGAGGAAGATGAAGAAGAGGACCCCATAGAGGATGACCTCGAAGAGGAAGAGGACCCCATCGAGGATGATCCCGATGAGGATACCGAGATGGACCTCAGCGGACAAAACCTGGAGTCCGATGACTTGAGGCACTTGCTGGTGGATAGTCAGGAAACGGGGATGCAATTTATTCACCCCAGTTTAGAGTTACCATCTGTGCAAGAGTTGCCACCAGTGCCAGAGTACGCACCCTTGTCAGAAGCTGATTGGGAGACACTATATACCGAGTACAGTATTAGGAGAAGTGACAGGGAATCTCAGCCTATCCCTACTCCAAGAAGAAGAAGGTCAGAATCCGAGCTGCAGGAGATCCTCCGCCAGAGCGAGGTAATCTCTGCAGAACAGCAACGTCAGAGGGATGAGCTAATCGCCAGTACTCAAAGGAGGGCTGGGATAGGAGGGCCAGTCATGGACGACCCATACTTTACCATGACTGAGATAGGACCAGGTGCTTCAGGGTCAAGCAGGGCGCGTAGTCCATCGTCAGATTCCGATGGAGAGCCAAGCCCGAAGAGACCTTGCATGGATATCCGGTCTTACAGGAGACGTCTTGGAGCGCCTTAGTGTGGTTTGGCGTTGCCTAGTGTCGTAGCTTCTTTTGCTAGTGTCTGTGGATTTTCTAGATTTCCGAGCAAGTTTTGTTTTGATGCTCGAAGACTTGACTCATGTGTTGCTTGTGTAAAAGTTCGAAGGTTCATCTATAAAATGCCAAGTTGATCTATTCTGAGTAATTTATTTACGTTGATATATTGCATAAGTATATTGCATAATATTAATGTATTGAATGCTTGGAATTGGATCGGTAAACAGATGGTGAACCCAAGAAGCACGAGGAACTCGACTCGAGCCGGTGCTGGGACTAGCCAAGATCCCAGGCCAGCAAGAAGAGGTGTTCAGGATGAGCATGAGTCAGAGTCTCGCGTCCAGCATAGGCGTGAAGGTCAGGATCAAACCCAAGCGCCGGCGTTGTTTGATGCCGCAGCTGTTGAGGCGATTCGCGGGATTGTGATGCAGGCAATTGCAAATGTATTGAGACCCAGTGCGCCTCAAGCGCAAGAAGTGCCTACTCACCCAACGGTTCCTGATGTTGTGGAGCCCAGAAACCCTGTGGTTCAGGAGAATGTCGTCAGGGATAGAGACAGCTATGGTCGCGCTCTTAAGACCATCACTTCCATGAGGCCCGATTGCTATAACGGGAAAGGGGAGCCAGTAGAAGTGACTCATTGGTTCTCCCATATGGAGAGGCTGTTTCGGAACGTGGAGTGTACTGAGGCCGAGAAGGTCCATATCGCTTCTCTTCAGCTGAAGGAGGAGGCTAGCGAGTGGTGGGAGAGCACAGGTTTGGCAGAGAGCCCAGTGTTGACTTGGTCGATGTTCAAGACCAAGATGGTTGATCGCTTTTTCTCTCGTGCTATGAGAGAGGAGAAGCATAAAGAGTTCTTGTACCCAAAGACGGATGGTCTGAAAGTGACCGAGTTGGCATCTAAGTTCAATCATCTTTTACAGTACGCCACTGCCGAGATTACCAGCGAGGCCCAAAAGATCTGATACTTCCACGAGTGGATGAGCCCGGATATCAAACCGTTAATGGTGCACCACACATGCTCTAACTTGGAGCAGTATGTGAATTGTGCCTATAAGCTGGAGGTCACTGTAGAGGAGTCAACCAAGAGGCGCAACCGACAGAAGTCGATGCAGAACCAGAACCAGGGAGGTGGCTTTAAGCGCCCTGCGCCACCGTCTAACTTTGCCAAGTCCGACCGAGCTAAGACGGAGATGACGCAAGGAGGATCAACTCAGCAGTCAGGGCAGACCAGGAGTTCAGTTCAATGTTATAACTGTGGTACTGCTGGGCACAAGAGCAATGAGTGTTAGAAGGAGAAGAGGTCGTGCTTTGGGTGTGGACGTGATGGTCATCTGCAGAAGTTCTGCAAGCAGGGGAAGCAGAAGGGGGTAGAGTCGCAACAAGGGTCAGTTCATCAGAGCAACCGACCTAGGTTCAAGCCTGCCGAGACTCCTAGCCCGTCAGTGCAGACGACTGCTCAGAACAGGGGAAAGGCCCCAGCTGTTTCTGGAAGTCAGAGTCAACGCTTGTACGAGATGCGTGAGCAGATGGACCCAATGCTCCGATTGCTCAAGGTACTTTATACCTTCACTCTACTTCAGTGTGCATTCTGTTTGATTCTGGTGCTACGCATTCCTTTATTTCGGATAGCTGTGTTAGCAAGTTAGACTTAGTGTGCAACGATTCGTGCGACCCTTTCGTCATTAGTCTTCCTAATGGAGAACGTTTGGTGGGAACCAAGCATCTGTCCGACTTTCCGATTACCATTCAGGGTAAGGAATTCGAGGTAGATCTAATCTGCATAGCCATGGCTCCATACGACATTATCCTCGGTATGGATTGGCTGACGCGTCACAAGGCGGTGATCGACTTCAGTTCAAGAATGGTGACGGTGTCATCTGGGGGCCAGTTCGTGTGCAAGTTCAAAGGTCGGAATGACGCTGATAACGGCAAGCTGATCAATGCGATGGCTGCGTTTAAGCTACTACGACAATGATGTATTGGGTACCTTTGCTACTTGGATTCGCCCGCGAAGGATGGACCTGAGGTTCTTGATATTCCTATAGTTAGGGAGTTTTCGGATGTCTTTCCGAAAGAAATTCCTGGATTACCCCCGAACCGTGACATAGAGTTTTCAATTAATCTTGAGCCTGGTACGACGCCGATTTCCAAATCACCGTATCGGATGGCTCCAGCTGAGATGCAAGAATTGAAGAATCAACTTGAAGATCTTCTTGACAAAGGTTATGTCAGGCCGAGTGCATCGCCGTGGGGTGCTCAGGTATTGTTCGTCAAAAAGAAGGACGGATCGTTCCGACTTTGTATCGACTACCGAGAGTTGAACAAGGTGACGATCAAGAACAAGTATCCTTTGCCTAGGATTGATGACCTGTTGTACCAGTTGCAGGGAGCAAAGGTTTTCTCCAAGATCGACCTGAGATCTGGATATCATCAACTCAGGATTCGTGAGCAGGACATTCCTAGAACTGCGTTTAGGACCAGATATGGTCATTACGAGTTCGTAGTGATGCCTTTTGGGCTTATAAATGCTCCAGCTGTCTTTATGGATTTAATGAACCGATGTTTTCACCAGTACTTGGATAAGTTCGTGGTGGTCTTTATCGACGACATTCTGATCTATTCTCCGAATGAAGAAGTCCACGAGGAACATCTGCGGATTGCTTTGTCAATCCTTAGACAACATCAACTTTTTACTAAATTGTCTAAATGTGAATTCTGGATGAAAGAAGTGGCTTTCTTAGGCCATGTGATCAATAAAAATGGGGTTATGGTTGATCCCCAAAAGATTAAAGCGGTGGCTAATTGGACACAGCCCCAGAACATGAAGGAGGTGCGTAGTTTTCTTGGACTTGCCAGGTATTACAGAAGGTTCGTAGAAGGATTTTCAAAGATCGCTCTACCTATGACCAATCTACTCCGCAAGGTTCACAAGAAGTTTGTCTGGAATGACAAGTGCGAGGCCAGTTTCCAGGAGTTGAAGCAACGGCTGACCTCGGCACCCGTGTTAGCACTCCCAGAGGGGAACGACGATTATGTGGTCTATAGTGTTGCTTCAAAGTGTGGTCTTGGTTGTGTTTTGATGCAGAGGGGCAGAGTCATTGCTTATGCATCCAGGCAACTCAAGACGTACGAAGAAAACTATCTGACACATGATCTTGAGCTAGGAGCGGTTGTCTTTGCGCTGAAGATTTGGAGGCATTACCTCTACGGTATAAGATGACAAGTTTTCACTGACCACAAAAGTCTCAAGTATATATTTACTCAAAAGGAGCTAAATATGAGACAACGCCGCTGGCTAGAGTTGCTCAAGGACTACGACATGGAGTTGTTGTATCATCCGGGCAAGGCTAATGTAGTAGCTGATGCACTAAGCCGGAAGACAATGCACGAGACTGTAGTTGCTCTACTTACTGCTCAGACCAAGCTAAACCAAGAGTCATGCGACATTGAAGTCTTGTATGACTAGCGTAGAGGGTACCTGAGTATGATGGAAATTCAGGCTACACTGTTGGATCAGATCAAAGAAAAGCAAGTCGATGACATCATCTTGGTAAAGTTAAGCAGTGAAGTGATGGATGAGAAAGCTCCCAATTTTGTGGTTCAGGATGATGGATCACTTTGGTTTCAGGATCGGATCTGTGTGCCTGACACAGAAGGTCTTCGTCAGTTGGTGATGAGAGAAGCTCATTCATCTGCTTATTCTGTGCATCATGGCTCTAGCAAGATGTACAAGGATCTCAGGAAAAAGTTTTGGTGGCCAAACATGAAGTGGGACGTAGCAGACTTTGTGGCAAAGTGCTTAACTTGCCAAAAGGTCAAGATCGAACACCGCAGGCCAGGTGGTGAGTTGCTACCTCTCCTAGTGCCAGAATGGAAATGGGAGGACATCGCCATGGACTTCGTCACTAGGCTACCCAAGACTCGAAGTCAGAGAGATGCTATCTGGGTAATTGTGGATATGCTTACGAAGAGTGCTCATTTCATAGCCATCAAGACCACATGGGAAACCCAGAAGTTAGCAGAAGTCTACCAGAAGGAGATTGTCCGCTTACATGGCATTCCTAAGATCATTGTATCGGATCGAGATGGTCGTTTCATGTCAAGGTTCTGGCAGGAACTTCATAAGGCTATGGGAACCGAGTTGAGGTTCAGCACCGCGTTTCATCATCAGACAGATGGCCAGTCTGAAAGGACCATCCAGACCCTAGAGGATATGCTTAGAGCTTGTGTACTCGATCGTCCGACTAGCTGGGAGGACAACTTGAGTCTGATTGAGTTCATGTACAACAATAGTTGGCATGCTACAATCAAGATGGCTCCGTTTGAAGCTTTGTATGGTCGCAGATGCAGATCTCCGATTTGTTGGGATGATAATGCCGACAAAATTCTGCTTGGACCAGAGTTGGTCGAAAGTACGGCTTCAGACATTGCTTTGATCAGACAAAGGATGTTGACCGCTCAGAGTCGACAGAAATCCTACACAGATCGGAAGCGCATGACTGTCGAGTTCGAGGTCGGTGACAAGGTTTTTGTCAAGGTATCGCCATCCAAAGGAGTTTTCAGATTTGGTAAGCGTGGGAAGCTTAACCCTCGCTACGTGGGACCATTCGAGATTCTGGATAGAGTAGGATCTCTAGCGTACCGCTTGGCGTTGCCGCCATCGGCTCATCCAATGCATAATGTGTTCCACGTATCTCTGCTCAGAAAGTATGAGCCAGATGAGTCTCATGTGCTGAGTTATGAGGACATCGAGATTCAAGTTAATGGTACTTATGAGGAGATGCCCGTGCGCATTTTGGAGCGTCGTGAGAAGCAGCTGCGTAGCAAGATCGTACCGTTGGTACGGATTCAGTGGTCCAAGTCTGGATCGGAGGAAGTTACTTGGGAAACGTGGGAAACCGAATCAGATATGCTCAGGCGTTTTCCCGAGTTATTTTCGACCTAAGTTTCGGGGTCGAAACTTCTTTTAAGGGGAAGGAGATGTGATACCCCGTATTTTTGTAAGGTTATTTTGGGAATTTTGGAATTTTCCCGAGTACCCGTTTAGTACATCGGATTTAATTCAGGTAGCTTGAGACATTCTGTAATGTGCTCTATATCTGTAATATTTTTCTCAGTGAGATAAAATACAGACGACGTGCTTCGGATGTTTATACGTGTTCGCGTACGATAATTTTTATCCCGGGTTAACGTCTTACTCGTTCAAAAGCTGAATGGGCGGGAAAAGGCAAAAACGACGACTGCCGTACAGTAACGACGCCCGCCGTCGCTGGGCCCGAAGTGTCAGGCCGTCGTCTCCTACTCTGGGCTCGCCAGGGCTAGAAACGGCGACCGCCGTAATTACGGCGCCCGCCGTAGGCAAAGTTGCGGCACCCGCCGTGATTTCCCAGAGGTCATTACCCGTTGGTCGCCGGCGAGCTCTGGCCGTGCCGATCTAGCCCTGCTCGGCCTCGTCTAGGGTGATGATGATGTTCCCATTGCTTTGGCTATAAAAGGAGGTGTTGGGGGAAGGGTTTTGAGCCATTCCAACACCGAATCTCTGCCAAAATTTCCTCTCGCCGGATTTCTGAAGCTTTGGCCAATGTCGTTTGTTGGTGTTTCCAAAAGCCCTTGTGAAGCCTTTTGGTTGCCTTTGGAGTTTGGAACCCAGGCAAGGCAAAAAGGGGTCGAAACGCGCATCATTTGGGTGAGTTTTTCTCTCGTTCTGTCGTCGGAGTTCTTCACGGCGACCACCGTGTTCTTTACGGCGCCCGCCGTGATGAATGCGGCGACCGCCGCCAAGAACGGCGCCCGCCGTGATGAATGCGGCGACCGCCGCCAAGAACAGCGACCGCCGCCAGTGCCCAGAATGCCTTCGTGGCTTTGTCTTGGTTGGTTGTCGTCGTGGCGTCTTTCCTTTCGATTTCTTTTACCGTTTTTAGATTCGTACTGTTGTTATGTCGGATCTAACTTAGGGTTCCTTTTATGGGTCGACTCGAAGGTGTTTGTGCTAGCGGAGCTATACCCGTGTCGAGCCTGGAATCTCATCGTTGTCGTTAGGCTTGTTTCTATTCTGCGGATTAAGGCAAGTGGCGGTTCGCTCTTGCTCATTCGTTCCATATTTACATTAATTATCAGTAGTTTATCTGAGTAATTAATTTGGAATGAATACTCTGTTTGTCTGGAAATGGTTTTGGTAAACTGTTTTGAAAATCACATAATAGGTTGTATATCTGTTAGAACAGCGCTATTATCTGTGATCGCCTTTCGGGCCTTTATGTGGATTTATTCTGTAACTGTTATTATGCTGTAACTGTTAGTTAGCACTGTTAGATAGGAACGTTACTCGGACTCTGTCCAGTCGGTTCTTTATAATCTGGTATTGGGGTGGCTCGTCTCCATCTGGTACTATTCTAAGATCATGATCGGTCTCTTTCACAAGTGTGTAGAGGCAGGACACTTAGCTGGTGTCACAAACCTTTCAGTGTACGTCACTCTCGACGAAACGTATACTAAGATGTGTCGTTCCAATGGTGGGGTACACATGTAAAAGTCTAATAACGTGATGCGTGTTTTTGAAACATAAATCAGATAAGTGCTACTCGACGCACATAATTAATAAACCTTCGGCGAGTAGTGCAGCTAAGTTATAGTGCAGCTAGGAAAACTCGTCTCGACTTTGATCATAGTACGTTCTCTTTCCAATCTGGATTCGCTGTATGCGATGAGGTTGGTCGTGAACCGAAGCATCTCAGTCAACTTTTAAATCATTGTTGTATGATTCTGTAAACATTCCAGATTTGTCATACTTCCTTAAAGACTCAATCTCTTGGAGTCTCTTTTCGAGTCGATTTCTGTGAAGATTCAGTCTTCCAGAATCTTCTCTTGTGCATACCTCTTGTTTATTCCAGTAGGAGTATGATGGTTGGCTATCGTTATCGGTTATTATTCGAGAAGCGATGAGTCTAACCTAATACGACTGCTTCGAACCATTCTGCTTTGTACCCTTGCTACTCTATTCAAGTAGACTAACCCACGAACTTTGTTCTCCGCATGTGGGCTGGTGTCATCCGTTCGATTCGGCACATCAGATCGAAAGTAGCTCAGAAGAATGGAAGGACTATGGAGTCGACGGTGGTTTTTGAACGTTTTAGTTATTTATTTAATCAGGTTGAGATCTTTTGGACAATGACTTTGGTTGTAATGTGTTTTATAAGACTTCCGATGTATCCTACTTTATAAGACTTCCGCTGTATTTGGTTTAAACTCTGTGTTGACCTATTCGGGATTGGGTTGTAATCCCATAACTCCTGTTTATTTAACAATGTTATGTTTTGGAATTGAATGCTTTGATCATTATGTATCATTTGTATTTCATAAATTGTATTTAAATGGTAAAGCCTTGGGTGATCTCGGTAAGGAACACTGGGATCACTGGCGGTAATACCTTTCCAAAAGGGTTAAGTTTTGGGGGTTTTACACTTCATAAGTACCATTTGATTGAATCTCAATGTCTTCATAGCTCAGCACATGAGACTCATCTGGTACGTATTTTCTCAACAAAGACACGTGGAACACATCATGCACTGGATGTGCCGATGGCGGCAATGCCAAACGGTACGCTAGAGATCCCACCCTATCAAGGATCTCAAATGGTCCCACGTAGCGAGGGTTAAGCTTCCCACACTTACCAAATCAGAACACACCCTTGGATGGCGATACTTTGACAAAAACTTTGTCACCCACCTCAAATTCAACATTCCTACGCTTCGGATCAGCGTAAGACTTTTGTCGACTTTGAGCTGTCAACATTCTTTGTCTTATCAAGGCAATGTCTGAGGCAGTCCTTTCGACCAACTCTGGTCCGAGCAGAATCTTGTCGGCATTTTCATCCCAACAAATCGGAGATCTGCACCTTCGACCATACAAAGCCTCGAATGGAGCCATCTTAATAGTAGCATGCCAGCTATTATTGTATGTGAACTCGATTAGACTCAGGGTGTCCTCCCAGCTAGTCGGACGATCGAGTACACATGCTCTCAACATATCCTCTAAGGTCTGGATAGTCCTCTCAGACTGTCCGTCCGTCTGAGGATGAAACGCGATGCTGAATCTCAATTCAGTCCCCATGGCCTTGTGGAGTTCCTTCCAAAATCTTGACATGAATCGGCCATCACGATCCGATACAATGGTCTTTGGAGTACCATGTAAACGGATAACCTCTTGTTGGAACACTTCTGCTAGCCTTTGGGTTCCCCACGTTGACTTAATGGCCACGAAGTGAGCACTCTTCGTGAGCCTGTCAATGATAACCCAAATAGCATCCTTTAGACTTCGAGTCTTGGGCAATCCCGTGACGAAATCCATTGCGATATCTTCCCATTTCCATTCTGGAACTGGAAGAGGTAGCAACTCACCTCCTGGCCTACGGTGTTCGATCTTGACTTTCTGACAAGTCAAGCATTTCACCACAAATTTTGCTACATCTCATTTCATGTTGGGCCACTAGAACTTCTTTCTGAGGTCCTTGTACATTTTGCTAGAGCCTGGATGTACAGAAAAGGCTGACGAATGGGCTTCCCTCATCACCAATTGGCGAAGACCATCAACGTCAGACACACAAATCTTGTCCTGGAACCAAAGTGATCCATCCTCCTGAATCACGAAACCGGGAGCCTTCCCGTTCATCACTTCACTACTCAGCTTTACCAAGATCACATCATCAACCTGTTTCTCCCTGATCTGATCAAGAAGTGTAGCTTGGATCTCAAGCATACTCAGGTATCCACGACGTCGATCGTACCAGACTTCAACCTTGCATGACTCTTGGTTCAGCGTAGTTTGAGCAACAAGCAAAGCCACTACGGTCTCGTGCGGCGTCTTCCGGCTTAATGCATCGGCTACTACATTAGCCTTGCCCGGATGATACAACAATTCGAGATCATAGTCCTTGAGTAGCTCTAACCAACGACGTTGTCTCATGTTCAACTCCTTCTGAGTGAATACGTATTTGAGACTCTTATGATCGGTGAAGACTTGACATCTCACACCATAAAGATAGTGTCTCCAAATATTCAGTGCAAATACTACTGCTGCTAACTCCAGATCATGCGTCAGATAGTTTTCCTCATAGGTTTTCAGTTGCCTTGACACGTAAGCAATAACCTTGCCTCTTTGCATCAACACGCACCCTAAACCACTCTTCGAAGCATCACTATAGACCGCATAATCATCAGTTCCTTTCGGTAGCGTTAGCACTGGCGCAGAGGTCAGACACTGTTTCAGCTTCTGAAAACTGGTCTCGTACTTGTCATTCCAGACAAACTTCTTGTGGACTTTGCGGAGCAGACCGGTCATAGGTAGAGCGATCTTAGAAAATCCCTCTACGAACCGTCTATAGTATCCAGCAAGTCAAAGGAAACTGCACACCTCCTTCACATTTTGAGGCCGCTTCCAGTTAGCTATTGCTTCAACCTTTTGGGGATCAACCATCACCCTATTCTCATTGATCACATGGCCTAAGAAATCCACTTCCTTGATCCAAAATTCACACTTAGACAATTTAGCATACAACTGATTTTGTCTAAGGATTGACAAAACAATCCTAAGGTGTTCCTCGTGAACTTTCTCACTCGGAGAATAGATCAAAATATCATCGATGAAAACCACCACAAACTTATCCAAGTACTGGTGAAAACATCGATTCATCAGATCCATGAAGACCGCTGGAGCATTGGTGAGTCCAAATGGCATAACTACGAACTCGTAGTGACCATATCTCGTCCAGAATGCAGTCCTTGGAATATCTTCCTCACGAATTCTGAGCTGATGGTAACCAGATCTCAGATCGATCCTGGAAAAGACTTTTGCTCCCTGTAACTGATCCAACAGATCATCAATCCTTGGCAAATGATACTTGTTCTTGATCGTGACTTTATTCAACTCTCGATAGTCAATACAAAGTCGAAACGATCCATCTTTCTTCTTGACAAACAAGACCGGAGCACCCCAAGGCGATGCACTCGGCCTTATATAACCTTTGTCGAGAAGATCCTCCAGTTGCTTCTTCAACTCTTGCATTTCAGCAGGAGCCATTCGGTACGGTGCTTTAGAAATTGGCGCAGTACCAGGTTCAAGATCAATAGAAAATTCCACGACACGATGCGGGGGTAATCTAGAGATTTCTTCCGGAAAGACATCCGGGAACTCACAAATCACAGGAATATCAAGAACTGATGGTTCATCTTTCATGGGCGCATCCAGATAGCAAAGGTACCCGATACAACCTTGTCGAAGTAGCTTAAACACAGCCATCGCATTGATAAGCCTGCCATTATCAGCTTCATTCTGACCCTTAAATTTGCATACACTCTGGCCCCCAGATGATACCGTCACAGTCCTTGAACTAAATTCGATTACCGCCCCATGACGTGTCAGCCAATCCATACCGAGAATAATATCGTATGGAGCCATGGCAATACAGATCAGATCTGCTTCGAATTTCTTACCCTGAATGGTCATCGGAAATTCTGACAAACGCTTGGTTCCCACTAAATGGTCACCATTAGGAAGATTCACAACGAAAGGCTCACAAACCTCGTTGTAAACTAATCCTAACTTGCTAATACAATTCTCCGACACAAAAGAATGGGTAGCACCCGAATCAAACAATATGCATACTGGAGTAGAGTGAAGGTATAGAGTACCTTGAGCAATCAGAGTATTGGGTCCATCCGCCCCACGCATCTCGTAGAGACGTTGACCTTGTCCTCCGGAAGCAGCTGGGGCTTTCCCCTTGTTCTGAGCAATGGTCTGAGTGGAAGGACTAGGAGCCTCCACTGGTTTGAATCTCGGTCGGTTACTCTGATTAACTGACCCTTGATGCATTTCAGCACCCTTCTTCTTCTTTTGCAGACAGAAAGTCTGCAAATGTCCTTCCCTTCCGCAGGCAAAACATGTCTTTCTCTCTTTCGGACACATATTGCTTTTGTGCCCGTGCACACCACAGTTAAAACACTGTATCAGTTTCTTGTCCTGACCAGACTGTTGTGTAGACCCACCTTGAGTCATATCAGTCTTGGCCCGACCAGACTTAACGAAGTTCGATGGCGGTGCAGGACGTTTAAAACCACTTGCATGAGGTTGATTCTGCATAGACCTCTGGCGGTTACGTCTTTTGGTTGACTCTTCCAAAGTCATTTCCAATTTATAGGCTGCATCCACATACTGCTCCAAAATAGAGCATGTGTGGTGCACCATCATTGGCTTAATATCTGGACTCATCCATTCATGGAAGTGCCAGATCTTTTGTTCCTCACTGGATATCTCCGATCCAGCATACCGCAACAAGTGATTAAACTTGGTTGCCAGCTCAGTCACCTTCAAGCCATCAGTCTTTGGGTAGAGAAATTCTTTGCGCTTTTCTTCCCTCATCGCCCGAGAGAAGAATCGGTCAGTCATCTTGGTTTTGAACATTGCCCAGTTCAAATCAGGGCTATCAGCAAGGTCAGTGTTTTCCCACCATTCACTAGCATCTCCCTTCAGTTGAAGGGAAGCTATATGCAATTTCTCAGTCTCAGTGCATTCCACGCTGCGGAATAACCGCTCCATATGGGAAAACCAATGAGTGACCCTAACTGGTTCACCTTTCCCATCATAATTGTCAGGCCTCATAGAGTTTATGGCCTTCAGTGCTCGGCCATAATCACCTCTATTCCTGACCACGTTCTCCTGAGGCATGGGTACATGGGTCTCATGTTCCTCAAACCTAGGAACTGCTGGGGGTACCGGCGCATCTTGTGTCTGAGGCGCGTTCGGTCGCAGTACATCAGTCATTGCCTGCATAACAATTCATCGAATTGCTTCAACTGCAGCAGCATCAAAAACCATTGGGGCGTTGGCCTGAGCTGGGCCATTGCCTCCGGGATAATAATTGGAACCGAACTCATGTACATCCTCTAGGTTTCCAGCATTCATCTCGTTTGGTCTGGGGTTATTGCTCGGTCCAGCACCAGAACGACTGCTGTTTCTTGTGTTCACCATTTGTTTACCGATCAAATTTCAAGGATTTCATACATTAATATCTTCAAATATACTTAATGTAATAAAATCAACTCAGAAGGGATCAAACTAGGTAAACTTCATTAGATGGACTTTTAACGTACACATAAGGTTTTTACAAAAGGAAATCTCCTGAGCTTCTTGACAAAATTGCTCGGAGAAATCACTACTTCACCGCATGTACACTAGAGTATTATACAAGAGGAAATTACTATAGTTAACATCGGTCTCTTTTCAAAGTCCCCATGAAACGCTTTCTATACGGCAAGCTGCTCATACAGGGTTTTTTCGGACGGGGTTCTTCATCGGAGTCTGGTGACAGACTTCTCACCCTACTTGCCCCTGGAACACATGTCCCATCCATGGATCCTGGTGTCCTCGGCCTTGTGTCAGGCATGAGAATACTCTGGTCATCCTGATCCGACTCTCGTGGTCTTACCCTTCCTTTGGCACGCTCATTCATCTCCTCAAACTGACGCTGCTCCTCAACAGAGATCAGCTGACTCTAACGGAGTATTTCGCGCAGCTCAGGACTCAACCTTCACCTTCTTCGAACTCGAAGAGACTGTGGGTCCTCAGATGCGTTCCGTGGATCATTTCTTTCCCTAATGCCATATTCGACATAGAGGTTCTCCCAGTCAGCATCGGTCATTGGCGAGTATACTTGTTCGGGTGGCGGACTTGGGTACATGTATTGCATCCCTGAGTCCTCATAATCCACTAACAAGTGCCTCAGCTCATCTGGTTCTTGTGCTTGCTCCTCTTGATCTTCTTCAAGATCTTCCATGGGATCTTCATCTTCCTCAGGATCCTCCTCGGGATCTACTTCAGGGACTAACTCAATCTCGAGGTTGCTCTCGAGATCCCTTGCTGAGTATTCTGAAGGTTCTTCTTCTTCAAGATCCACTTCAAGGATCTCCTCCTCTTCTTCTTCTTCTTCTTCATTCCCTTCAGGAATCATCTCGATCATATAATCGTTGTGGTAATAACCTTGAGCATACCTTGATAGCTCAACCTCAGCTCTCCTGTCTTCCCTTGACAGCACGACAGGTTCCACTACCGGAGTCACGACATCGTTGGATCTAAGTACCACTGATTCAGGAAGCACATGCTTCACATCTTCCGGTGGTTTACTAGGTCCTCCGATCTCGAAGCATCACTGCGGGACGGGAAAGTCAAGCCTATCAGGAGAGGGTGGAGCCATTTCAATTTCCTCCGCATCTCTTCGAAAGGAAAGACAGGCACCCATATCCTACAGACGACAGAAAGGGAATCGGTCTTTCTAAATATAGAAGTTCGCTTTCCATATCAGACTAAAGAAGAAGGCACGACTATGAACGATAATCAAAAAATTCATTTTTGAAAACTCAGAGCCCTTGAAAATATTTCTCAATTTCAAACGAGTAATCGGTTTCAGAAGAAAATACCCGACCCATTTTAGAAACTTTCGGCTCTAATACCAGATCTGTAACACCCCCAAATTCTTAACCTTGGAAATGTATTACTGCCAGTGACCCCGGATTCCACATCCGAAGCCACCCAAGGCTTTACCAGTTATATAAATCATAACAATGATGCAAAACATTGTAACCTTCACTTTAAAACATAAGTCTTGGGATTACATCCCAATCCCAATAGGATAAAATACAGAGTAAGCAGTTTAGCGGAAGTCTTTTAAAAGAAATAACAAGTTTTGATCACTGCGATCCACGCCAAGGATCTCAACCTGAATAAACTTATCAAAAACATCATTTGCGTCCATAGTCGCTCTAACCTTCACGGGACGACAACTTATCTGATGTGCCGAATCGAACGGATGACACCAGCCAACCATGCAGAGAACAATTGCGGTTGGTTAGTCTAATGAAAGACTATGCAAGGGTACAAAGTAGAGTGGTTCGAAGTAGTCGTATTAGGTTAGACTCATCGTTCCTCGAATCAAAACCGATAACGATAGTCAACCACCATACTTCTACTGAAATATATAAAACTGAATGATCAAGAGAAGATTCTGGAGACCAAGTCTCACAGCAATCAACCCAAAAGAAGACTCCAACGAAATGAGTCTTACCGGAAGCATGACAAATGTCTGGAACATATAAGTTCACACAAGCATCTAAAAACTGACTTGATGTTTCGGTTCACGACCAACCTCACCGCATAATGCGAATCCAGATTGGAAAGAGAACGGTACTCTGATCAAAGTCGAGACGAGTTTTCCTAGCTGCACTATTGCCTAGCTGCACTACTCGCCCAAAGGGTATATTAATCATGTGCAACAACGACACTTATCTTATTAAATTCCAAAACACGCATCCACGTTTCAAGCTTTTAGAATCTCATCCCCACGGGATATTGAGATATAAAGTCGGGAATAAATCCCAGAGAGTGGCACCAGCTGTTGTGCACCTCCCCTATACTCGGATAGGGGAATGGTCATGAGCAAAGAAAAAGTGTTCGGGCCTGGACATCCCATCCACTTGGTTATAAAGAAACGACTAGTACTCGCAAGGAGATACCAAGTAGCGTTCCTATGAATACTCGTTCTAACTAAACAGTTCAGAACCGTATAATCACATCAAAGCCATCATCATAGATATATTTCAATCTATATATATATATAATAGCGTTGATTCTAACAGAATATAAAACCTATTATAATATCATCTTTTAATTTCCAAAAGAGTTTATCAAACTGTTCCCAGACAAAATCAACAATCATTCCAAATTAATTAATCAATTAAACAATTGATAATCAATGAAAATATGGAATGATGAGCAAGAGCGAACCGCCACTTGCCTGAGATTAGACGAAAGCTTGAACAAGCTGAGGGATTTCCGGGTCCGAAACGGAGCTAGATCTGGGCGTACAGATTCCTTCGGATCGACCCATAATAAAATTCTAAGTTAGATTCGACAATAACTAGTACGAATCTAAAGAATAACGAAATGAATCGAAAGAAACGAGGCCCCAAACAAAAGCCACAAAGCCCAAGCCAAATTAGGCTTAAAAGCTGGCGGCCGCGGGTTAGTGGCCGCGGGCGCGGTTTGTCTGGGCACTGGCCGCGGGCGCGGTTTTCAGGCCGCGGTCACGATCGAAACAGAAAATCGGGAAAAGGAATTCTCACCGACGACGATTTCGATTCCCTTCTTGCTTTGCTTTGGTTCTAGGCTTCCTTGGACCTCCAAAGCTTCACCTTGCAACCACCAACAACAACAACGAAGCTCCGACGAGGATTTCGAATTTTCCGACGAGGTGTTTGAGGATTCCGGCGAGATTTGGAAGAGAGGTGGAGAGCTCAGATGAGCCCCAAATTCTCCCTCCTCCTCTGTATATATAGCCCAAGCAAGGAGGACACTCGATCCGATCAGATAGGGAGCTTCCCAAGCGGTAACGGCGCGAGTTCCAATTTTCCGGCGAACAGAGGCAAGTTGGGTATTGAACAGGGTGATGGCCGCGGGCGCGGTTTTTGGCCGCGGGCGCGGTCTTGACTTTTGGCCTAAACCGCGGTCGCGGTTTTCTGGCCGCGGTCGCGGCCTTCGCCGCTTGTCAGATTGACAAGACATTTGCTTTCCGTCATTGGCCGCGGTCGCGGTTTCCAAACCGCGGGCGCGGCCCTGGGCAATTTTAATTTTGAATCGTTTGCCTGGGAAATGACAAAATCTTAGGGGTTTAAAATCTCAGGTTAAATATATTCGCACACGAACGACTTGTTAACCCAAAAATACATCAATTGTATTTTATACTACTCGGAAAAATATTACAGAGATCAAACATTTTACAGAATGTCCGAACTTCTCTGAGTTTAATCCAGCTTGTAGTACGAGAGTCAGAAAAATTTCGAAAATACCCTTACAAAATGAGGGATATTACAGTTTTGACCTTTATATTACTACCTTGTTAGCTTCTACACATGTTTATAAGATCACAATATGACAAAATGGCATTGAATCCAGATGTATTACTAACCGTCAACCACTGAAATCTTATTGAGGCAACATTAGATTGACGTATATTGAAAGAAACCTAAAACTCGTGGTTGAAAGGACAAATATTGAAAGAAAATGATTTCAATTCCAAACTCAGATTACCATTCTATCTTAATTATAAGCACATAAATGAGCAAACAAGTGTTTATCTTACAAATTGGTATCTGTTCGCTTCTCATGTTGTTCTTTCAAGCTTCATTGAACACTAATGGTTTGTTATCATCTATGGTAACATGACAAACAGATTAACTAGAAAGAAAAAATATAGTAGTAGTAGTAACAATATGCAGAAGCATGATCAAGTCAATATGTTCTATTTACATGTGATTCAACAATACCCTATCCCTCTCCTTCTCTTTCACCTTCACTACAATTATTCACAACTAAGCATTTAAATTTGATTCAGCAGTAGTCACAATAGGCAACATTAACATCCTAAAGAAACGCGCGATCAATTAGCATGAACAATAAGGGTTTAGGCACGGAAGTATGAACTTCATAATCATAAACAACTTGTCTTATAATGGCACACGAGAGCAATTGCAACAACCCTAAATCTCCAACCCCAAAATCGGCCAAAATAATCACCCAAAATAGTAACCCGAAATCCCCAAACCCTAATCGCCCAATAGTACCATAAACCTGCCCGACGAAGGAAATCGCCCAAAAATTTCTCTAATATAGTACTCGAAAAGAGCAAAGAAGAGGAAAACATAGAACAAAGAGAGAAGAGTACAACCTGTGAGCTAGAGGAGGAGGAAGAAGATCGAAGAAGCACAACAATAGTCGCACTTGTGAGCTCTAACTCTGGAACCTATGAGCGAAGAGGAGAAAAGATCGAGAGCATTGTCGAGTTGCCGTTGATCTAAGCGAGGAGGAAGAACGGGAAGAACAGTGCGAAGAGGAAGACCAACGGGAGGAGAAGCTGGAAATATCGGGGGAGAGGGCAATTGCTGGAAATCAAATGATAAGACTCTTGCATTAAGTTCGATAAGCTGAAGGATCTAGCTTATTTTTTGGAGACGATTTCGGCCCCGATCAGTTGTCGCGACGCCGAACACACCTGAAGCCAGCGCTTCAGTCATCTTGACTTATCAGAGACGATAAGCCCTCTTCAGCCTCCTGCTCAATCATACCGAACGGGCCCTAGATCGAAGCTCTGTTTTCATTGCACTGATTTTGTAGCTGAGATAACTTGAGCTTGTTTTATGGAGTATCATTGTTTTTTTTTTTTTAACTTCGTGCTTTAGCACGAGAGAATTGAAGGTGTTATTGTGAATAATGCAGCTGAGGTCAGTCACATGAATAGACAACAATTCTTCAGAATTAACCAAGTAAACTACAGTGGATTAACTCAACGGCAATAGATGAATTCAAGAAAACCAAGAACTTGCTCAAAGCCTCAAACACCAGTACAAATACAAACATTGTCGCATAACAGGTGTTGGAGAAACGTTGCTACAAGTATTCCAAGCTTCTACTAATACCATTATCTGAGAAGGCGTGAAAGAGGTTGGAAGCTTTTTTACCTATACGCTTATGATAGCTCTTTCGTGTTGGAGAGGGCAAAAAAGATCATGGTCTCCTGCTGAAGGACATTCCGTCAATGGGCCTTCCAAAGCCACTTCTCCTATCTCTTGCTCTTGCTCTCCTCCCTGTCCCTCTCCCGTTTCGTGTAGAGCCTATCAAGAACACGTTTTGCCTCGCAGTTGGGGAAGTTTGAAAGGTCATAGTAAGGTTCTGCTATGTCGATAAGCCTGTTTACACCACAATGAGAAAGCAGATAAGGTAAAGATAAATATGTTACTGCATGCTTATTTTAGAAAAGTCCTAGAGACACTAGACAGCAACTAGAAGACTATGTTGATAAATTGCAGAAACATTGGACTCGTTGTATATCTTTATACCATTCCCCTCGGATATCTGTGACTGTACGGATGAAATTCCTGCTGGTGAGCACATATTCGTTGTATATCACCCACTCTGGTTTGTGGTCCAGGCAATTGGATGGATGCAAGTGAACAACCTGAGATAAGGGGACAAAGGTGAAATTCAATTTTAAAGCAGCGAGTATGGAGATCAAATGTCCATAAGTGAACCGACAGCAATATCCTACTCACCTGGTTATCCTTTACGGTCAAGTAGTGCCCAGTTCGTTCTAAATGAGCTACTTGCATAAAATAGCCAGCCAAAATTGCCTTCCTTATGTTGACATAATAATTCCTGCTGCTAAAATCTGTGCTGCACAGCTTGAGTTGGAACCTCGACATGATACGCACAAGCTGTTGCCTTACGTTATCAGCAGACTTGATTGCTCTTTGATTGACAAAGTTCTCGTAACACCAAGAAGGATCCTCATCTGGAAGAACATTTTCCCACACAATTGCACGTCAGATAAAATATAGTGGAAAAAAGGGATAACTGGAAAAGAGAAAAAAGAAAAAACCAATACTCACTGTTTTGCTTGTAGGCATGGTAGACGTTCAACAGCGTGAGGTGATCCCCATCAATGTGTGCAAACCTGGCTTTTGCTTCATCTGCAGCTTTCTGGGCCTCCCTAGGCCGCACAAAGCAATTGGGTACTATATAAAGAAATTGTTACCACAGACGAGGCCCAACGGGGAACGTCAGCAGATGCATAGAGGCGAGTTGATACCATTTGCTTCATGAGAGTATACTGAGAAATTTAGATCTATCTGCATCAGCACTTGCTTACAAATTCTATGGTGCATGCTAACCGGAGCATGGAACCCAGACTAGACAGTTGCTGATGACAACCTAAAGACTCAATGTGAATGGATGCATTTGCAAATGGTTCCATATATGCAGTTAAGCTATGCAACCAAGTGCACGGACAAGATCTAAGATCTGTGCCCAGGACATCTTAAGGTGATGTATCATCAAGAATGACAAATCACCATTTACATCCATATACCTGAATAAATAGTATACTATCATTGAATTTCAAGGTAGCAAAGAAAGGTACCTGAAAGCATTGCAGAAAGAGAGAGAATCTCATTCGAACAGTTGAAATCAGGACTGACGACAAGCATTTTGGACATCTGTGGGTCCAGCGGGAATTCACTCATCATCTCTCCCAACTTTGTCAAATTGCCCTCATCATCCAGTGCTCCCAAATAATTAAGCACTTCCAGTGCCCGCATAAGAGTCTCAGGGGCTGGGGGGTCCATGAAATCAAAATGTACAAGATCATCAATTCCAAGCTTCTTCAGTGTGAGAACCGTATTAGCAAGATTCGACCTCAAAATCTCAGGATATGTCTGAGGGTGAAGATCGTTTTCAAAACTCTTTTCTGTATAGAGCCTAAAACATTTTCCGGGTTGCGTTCTTCCAGCACGACCAGCTCTTTGATGTGCACTAGCCCTGGATATGGGAGAAACCAACAAGGATTCCACACGGATTCGTGGATTATACACTTTTTGTTTGGCAAAGCCAGGATCAACAACGTAAACTATGCCATCTATAGTCAACGAAGTTTCTGCAATATTTGTAGACACCACAATTTTCCTTCCAGGAGGACCACCCTCTGTCAAAGGTTCTGGAGCTGCCTCAAAAATCCTCTGTTGCATGGCAGGAGGAAGATTGGAATAAAGCGGAACCACTTTCACAGGGCCAGCTTGATCTCCTAGATTACCGATTTCTTTTGTTAATTTGCGGCATGCATCCTCTATCTCCTCCTCTCCAGTGAGAAAAACGAGAATGTCACCAAGACCTTCAAGCGTGTGTATCTGTACAATAGTACGAATGGCTGCCTCCAAGTAGTCTCTTTCAGGGTCCTGGGTATAGAAGATTTCTACTGGATGAAGTCTTCCAGGAACCTTCATAAGAGGTGCACCATTAAAATAGTTCTGGAACTTTTCAGCCTCAAGGGTAGCACTCATAACAACTAGCTTAAGATCAGGTCTGTTCCTCAGTACTTCCTTCAGAAGTCCAAAAAGAACATCTGTAGCCAATGTTCTTTCATGAGCTTCATCAAGAATCACAACCTTGTACCTCTCCAAGAGAGGATCAGCCATAGCCTCCCTCAACAGCATACCATCAGTCTGATACCTAAAAATCAATTATAAAAATGAAATTGCATATCAAATAGTGTAAACACATCAACATTGTCAATAAATAAATAGCTAAGGAGAAATTCAAGTACTTCAAAACAGTTCTGGAGCTGCTACAGTCCTCAAATCTGATGGTGTAACCCACTTCTTCTCCAAGGGTTACGTCCATCTCTTCCGAAACCCTACGGGACACAGACATGGCTGCCACTCTACGTGGCTGTGTGCAAGCAACCATCATCTTCCGCCGCTTGTCTGGAGCCTCCAGATCAACAGCATCCAATACAAACTGTGGTATCTGTACAAGAACCCATCGTATTCCATCAGACAAAGCAGTCCCATAACAAAAATAAGATAAGTCACCAGAACAAACCAATACATATTATCAACAAGGATTATCAATACAATGGTAACAAAAATCAAACACCACATAAGAGCCACTTTAGAATAAATCAAAGCAGACATTACAGTTATATAAAACAGAGAGACTTGCTAAACTAAACTAAACTAAACAAAAGCTTATAGATTGATCTGCAAAAACTAATCTAAGGGTAGCATGCAATTCATTAAGGTACATGCCATATGTTAAACATTGGCAGCTCGTAGGGGTGAATTAAGCCATTTGCACTATTTTAATATCATACTGCCAATGACACAATCATAGGGCCAACCGTAACACCATCATAGTTTCATAATCCATTATTTTCAAGATTCAAGAAATGGCATACACTATAGCAATGTAATCCCAAACTAAAGACTACTTAAGCTGCTTCACCAATACCATCACCATGCCTTCCCATTAAAAAAAAATCCAGCAAGTCCAAAATTACCTAAGTTTCGCATTCACAAGTATCTGAAACCCTTCATACAAACAATTCATAAAATCCGCAATTTCTAAAGCATAAAACAAAAAACTTAGAGAGTAGCTAAAGAAGGAATACGAACCTGTGTAGTTTTTCCACTACCAGTTTCCCCGACCAAAATAAGGATCTGATTGTCCTTAAGCACCTGGAAAAACTCCTCTTTCTGTTGCCAAACAGGCAAACTCTTCCTTTTCTCCAGAATCCCATAGTACCTCTGCGAATACACCTTTCCGTTCCACTTGTTAATCATGGACGACGCAGAGCCGTTGATAACATTCATCATTCCGAGGCCGTTCACCTTCGAAAACTTAGCAGAGACGGATGTGTCTTCAACCACGTCGAACAAGCTCACCTTCCTCTTCCTCTCTGTAGCCATTTCCCTCTCCCTAAAAAACGCGCTAGCTCCGCTTGATGAAGCCCAAATTCTCGGATCTCAAGAGAAATCGGTCGAGTATTTTTTTACGGGAAATACAGAATATTCAGAGAAGGGGAAAGGAATTTGTGATTTGGGTCTGGGTTTCTGCCCTAATTTTGATGCATTGAGAGTTTACAGAACGGGGAACATGCGAGAACCGACATAAGCTAATTGGGCCTCGTGGGCCGGCCCACTAATCCTTACGTAGACATTTTGTGTAGAAAAATATTAACCCTCCGTCCCTGAAAGTTTATTTCATGGGGGAGGGCACACTCGTTGAGGTGAATTTTATATTGTTATATAATTCTAAAAATTATAATTTTTTTGATATTATCAAAGTATTCGTTGAGACGAATCAAACAAGACCCCACATGATTATATTTTTTCATATATATTGAAGGAAATCTTGAAGATTCCCTTCAACTGTAAATAGTATTAAGATTTGTCATGAGACAAACTTTTAGTGACGGAGGGAGTATGATTTAAAAAAAGGCAGAATTGCATAAACTATCCGATTTTGAAATGCCATTTGCAAAAATATCATCTTTTGAAAAGTATTGCAAAAGTACCATAAAGCTGTAACACTTTTCAAAACTAAAAAGGTAAAATAAATTATGAATAAACCTTTTTCAAAAAACATAAAAGTGGTTTAGAGAGGTTTAAAGATGCAGTTAATTTGAAACGGTTATATCAGTAGGCCTAATGATATACTTGTTCAACCGGTAGCAGCTCATCTTCCCCAAATTCTTTTCGCCGCTGAAGAACATTTTCTCCTTTCATCCCCGAATCGTATTCCTCAAAGCAAATCCTAAATCCCCAAAGTCGAGAAGGCGAGAAGCCCTTTGTTAAGCCCTTTCTGAAACCATTTTTGAAGCCCTAGATCGACAATGGTGAAGACAAGAGGTTTGGAGTCTGCGAAAGCCAGAGTGAAGAAGGTGAAGGCAAATGCTTCTACAGTTTCGAAGAGAAATAGGGTTGAGGAAAGCGCGAATGCGAAGGCGACTACTATGGCGAGTGACCGAAAGAAGATAGCCTATAGGTCGTCGGAGGAAGAAGAATCACCAAGTCCAGTCGTTTCGATGCAGAAGAAGAAACCGAGAATCTCGGAGGCTGAAGAACCAAAAGCCAAGAGGTCGAGGAAGGAGCCATCGAAGTCGGTTGGCGGGGTTAGTGGTCTTCTCTAACTCTTAATTACCTGAAAAAAACAATATTTTGTCTGAATTTTGTGATGCATGCTAAAATTAGGCTTATGTTTCCAAACAGAGCATGATTTGCTCTGTGAAAAACAGAGCATGGAGAGGTCTGGAAAATTCATAGTAGCCTAAACTGTTACATCCATATGGCCTGACAAACCAAATTGTATTATGACGAAACGAATTATCTTACCTGACAAAGTAAGTTTTCGGGTTTTTGTGAATATGAATGTCATGTATTTGTTGTGTGGTTAGAATGTTAGAATGTCATAGTAGCCTGATTCATGTTGATACAAAATTGTAAGTTATACTCTAGGGTAAAGACTTTTCCTCAACAACTTCCATTTGGCCTGACAAACCAAAATGTAGTTTGATAATTTATTTTGTATCCTGAAAACATATATCTTTACCTGACAAAATAAGATGGTGCCTCTCTTTCTTTTATGTGAATATGAAAGTCATTCTTACCTGTCATGTATATGTGAATGTCATTCATTACAGATAATGTACAAGTGGCATTCTGAGGAGTTGTTTTATGGTCGGATAAATCAAAACTCAAGGCTTTAGTATCTGAATTGTATCGAGAACACCCTAACCCGACCAGACTGGCAGACAGTTCTGCAAGGCCCCTTTGGCCCAATAATCAAAATTATGAAAAACTTGAAACTGTCTGCACAATTGATTCACCATGTGTTGTTTAGGCAACTGGACACAAAAAAGCAGTTTGAGACATGGTATGATCTTGGTGGACAACCATGTAGGTTTTCAATAGAGGGGTTTAGGCTAATAACAGGGTTGAATTGTGGGATGCTCGATGATGAGGACACTGTGGAGGATAAGCATGCAGTCTTTGATTTTTTTGGTATGAGGAGTATTACCATTGCTAACCTTTTAACCAAGTTCTTATCGTATCGAGAGGAAAATGTATTTAAGCTGAAGATGGCCTTGTTGTTAATTCTTGAGGTTGTTGTACTTAGGGGTGATAAGAAGAGGACGGTTAGACCCCTACATGTGAAATTGACCCAAGACTTGGATCGTTTCAATAATTTCCCATGGGGTAGGAGTGCATATATTGACCTCCATCAAAGTTTGGCTTCTGCTTTGGACACAAGAATGGAGTCAGTTAAGGCTGCACTTGCACGTTTAGACAATGCCAGAGCAGGATACACCATAAGGGGTTTCCCGATGGTATTTTAGGTAATGTGTTAGTAGTTGAGTATGTAAAACTGAGAAAGGTTAATACCTCTGTTCATAATTGTGGTTTAATTCCAATTCTGTTTGTTTCAGATATGGTTGTATGAGGCAATGCCCCATTTTGGCAGAACATTTGCCCAAAAGCTGAATAAAGTTGTGCAGCCCCGAGGTGTGATGTGGCTTAAAACGAGTAGGCCAAACTTGGATTTGATTTCTGATGCCCTAGAGGGGGCTTTCGCCGCTAAACAGATCCTTGTTGAGGAGGACGGAGAGGAATTGGGAGAAAGCTGTTACTTCCCGGAGGAGGAAGGACACAAATCCTTGGATGAGATTGTTAAGCAGCTGAAGCCCAAAAGAAAAAGGACTAGTAAAAAGGACAAGGGAGTTGGTAAGGGAGGGCAAGCCGAAAACATTGAGGGTTTGGACCCAAGGCAATTTATGTGTTGTTTGAATGAATTGCTTGAAACGATGCATACTCTGAATGAAAAGCATGATCTGTTAAGGGATGAAGTCCTTGAGTTAAAGAAGTTCATAAGAGGCAAAGCTCCTAGAACATGGGCATCTTCATCCAGTGATGACAATGATCAAGACATCAGAGAACACCAAGAGCTTTCTAGGGAGGCAAAAAGTGATGATGAACCCAACATTACCCAACACCAGCAGAGCATGAGGGAGGTGAAATCAACAGATCAGATTGATGAGTCAGAGCATGAAGATGACGAAGACAATGAGGCCGAAGGGAATGAGTCCAAAGAGGGAGAATCTGAAGAGAATGAGTTCGAAGAGGCAGAGACTGATGAGGTATGCCCAATTTTTTCTGTTATTATATGTACAGTTCAGTCCAGATATGCACATTTTAGTCCATTTGTGCACATTTAAAAAAATAGGTAGGTTATTTCAGACCATATATCATCGTTTCAGTAAACAATTCAGTCCATATATGCACTATTCAGTCCATATATGCACATTGCAGTCCATTTGAGCACAATTAAAAAAATATTTGCTTATTTCAAACCTTATATCATCATTTCAGGAGATAATGGATGGAGAGCAAGATGGTGGTGCAATTGTGTTAACTGGTGGACAATGTGGGGTGGAGAAGGTTGGATCGCCCCCATATGCTTATGCTGCAGATAATGTAGTTTGTCATGAAGAGATGGGTGAAAATGTTGCAATAGTAAATGAGCAAGAAGATCAAGGGGATGCAACAGATTCACTGTCAGTTCTTGTCCGGACGGCTACAATACTACATGGGATAGCAACTGAGCAGGGGGTAAATAAGGCAAATGAGGAGTTGGTTAATGAGGCAACACCACAAGATGTGGAGGGACTCAGCAAGGAGTTGGTTAATGATGAGTTGGTTAATGATGGGACAGTGGTTGTAATATCCCTCATTTTGTAAGGGCAATTTCGAAATTTTCTAACTCCCGTACTACAAGCCGGATTAAATTCAGAGAAGTTCGGTCATTCTGTAAAATGTTTGATCTATGTAATATTTTTTCCGAGTAGTATAAAATACAGTTGACGTATTTTCAGGCTTAAATATTTGTTCGTGTACGAATATATTTAACCCGAGATTTTAAGCCCTTAAGCTTTGTCCTTTTCCCGGGCAAACTATAACACCCCCAAATCGTAACCCATTTGGAAAGGGTATTACCGCCAATGACCTCGGTTTCCACACCGAAGTCACCCCAGGCTTTACCGGTTTAAATACAAATCATAAACAACAATCATGATGTAAACACCAAAATCTTTGATTAAAACATATGTCTGGGGATTACATCCCAATCCCCATAGGACAAAACAGAGTAATCAGCGGAAGTCTTTGCAAAGTATAAATACAAGGGTCTTGATTGTAATGATCACCCGTCAAGGATCGCAACCTGATAATTCCATTAAAACACCATTTGCTTTTATAGTCGTTCTAGCCTTTGTTTCTCGGATTCTTATCTGATGTGCCGAATCGAACGGATGACACCAGCCAACCATGCAGAGAATAATTACGGTTGGTTAGTCTAATGAAAGATTATGCAAGGGTACAAAGCAGAGTGGTTTGAAGTAGTCGTATTAGGTTAGACTCATCGCTCCTCGAATCAAAACCGATAACGATAGTCAACCACCATACTCTACTGAAACATATGAAGAGGCATGATCAAGAGAAGATTCTGAAAGACCAAGTCTTACAGCAATCAACCCAAAAGAAGACTCCAATGAATTGAGTCTTATCGAAAATATGACAAATGTTGGGAAACTTAAATAAATCACACAAGCGTTCAAAAATGACTTGATGTTTCGGTTCACGACCAACCTCACCGCTTAATGCAAATCCAGATTGGAAAGAGAACGGTACTCTGATCAAAGCCAAGACGAGCTTTCCTAGCTGCACTATTCCCTAGCTACACTACTCGTCTGAAGTATATTAATCATGTGTTACGACGCCACTTATCTTATTTAAATTCCCAAACGCGCATCACGTTATAGACTTTTAAATATATGTTTCGCCATGAGGGACATATATTGAGTATATGTTTCATCATGAGGGACATATAGGATATATGTTTCGCCATGAGGGACATACTCCTGAATGGGACGAATCCCAAGATTTGTAGCATCAGTTAAGTGCCACCATCTCTATACCCGAGTATAGAGATCGGTCATGACCCACCAAATGGTTTTTGGGTTTATCACCCTTTGCACCATTAATCATTATTAAGAAACGACTGGACCTCGAATAGTCCATCGCTCCTACGAATACTCGTGCTAACTAAACAGTTCAACACAGTAATAATCATATCAAAGCCCTCCATGCTAATATCATAAATATATATCTATAATAGCGTTGTTCTAGCAGATATACAACCTATTATAATATCATATTCTTTTCACATCATTTATCAAACTATTCCCAACAGAACAGTAAATCATCCCAAATTAATTAACAATTAAACAATTGATAATTAATGGAAATATGGAATGATAAGCAAGAGCGAACCGCCACTTGCCTTAGATTAGACGAAGCTTTAACAAGCTTAGAGATAACGGTTTCCGAGTCCGAAACTGGGACAGATCCTGGACAATAATTCCCTCTGGAACGACCCATAACGAGACCCTAAGTTAGATTCAATATCTACATATATGAATCTAAAAGAATAAGGAAGGAATCAAAGGAGTCAAGCCTCGCCCAAAGCCAAACGCCCAAGAACACACACCTCGGACAAGCTCACCGCGGGGTGCGGTGGAGCCTCTGCCGCGGGTGCGGCCAAGTGCCAGGGGCTAGAGCTTCGACAGATTTTCGGGGAGAAACTCACCCAAATCGATTCGTTCGACTTCGATTCGTTGTGGTTTTGATCTCCCAACACCTTAGATCCTTGAATAACACTCAAAAGCACCTTTGCAAACACTCAAAGGGGTTCGATCACTTCTCAAACAAAGCTCAAAACTTGGCACGACAATGGAGATTTCTAGAGGAAGGGGATGAAGTTGCAGCTGAGTTATGGCCCTCTTCCTCATCTCCCTCCCTCCTTTTATAGGCCAACCAAGCAGCTTACACTCAGGAGACAACAACCAAGAGGTGTCCCGACAATCAGGCGTAGCCTAGGTGAGTCACCAAGGCTAGGTTCTGCTGTCGTCGAGTTGCAGTGCAACTTGCGAAGCGACAACGCCTCACCGCGGGGTGCGGCCAAGGTGCGGTGGGGGTGCGGTGGCCGACTCGTGACCGCCACTGGCATTGGCCTTCGCCGCGGGTGTGGCAGGGTGCGGCCAGGGTGCGGTCAAGGCCAATTTTGCCCCCTTTGACCCGTTTTGTCGTTTTTACCAAGGGGTAAAAATATTCTTAACTCCGGGTTAAATATATTCGTACACGAACGACCCTTTTAACCCAAAGATACCTTAACTGTATTTTATATTACTCAGAAAAATATTACAGAGGTCGCACATTGCATAGAATGCCCGTACTTCTCTAAATTTAATCTGACTTATAATATGGTCATAAGAAAATTCAAAATTACCCTTACAAAATGAGGGATATTACACAAACGACACAAAAATGCCCAGAACCGCGACCGCGGCCTGAAAACCGCGACCGCGGCCTGAAAACCGCGACCGCGGCAAATGACGGAAAGCAAATGTCTTGTCAATCTGACAAGCGGCGAAAGCCGCGACCGCGGTTTAGGCAAAAAGCCAGAACTGTGACCGCGGCCAAAAACCGCGCCCGCGGCCATTGACGAGTTCGACCCCAACTTGCTCTGTTCGCCGGAGTTCGGAACTCGCGCCGTTTGCCGCCTTGGGAGGCATCCCATCTGGTCGGGTTGAGTAAGCTTCTTGCTTAGGCTATAAATAGGGAGGAGATCGGAGCTCTTTATCTCTCTCCCAAATCTCGCCGGAAAACTCAAGTTTTCGCCGGAAAATTCTAAAGCTCTCGTCGGAGCTTCGTTGTTGTTGTTGGTGGTTGCAAGGTGAAGCTTTGGTGGTCCAAGGAAGCCTAGAAGCCAAAGCTTTCGAGAAGGCAATCGAACCCGACGTTGCCGGTGAGCATTAAAATTCTCGATTTTCCGATCTGTTCATCGGCCCTGACCGCGGCCTGAAAACCGTGACCGCGGCCATGACATCGAAGCTGCCGCGAGCCGCCGCGAGCGATGTGTCTCGCGGGGCCTTGCCCCTGGCAACCGCGACCGCGGCCGCCCAGCTCTTGGCCATGTTTGGCCTTGGCTTTTGTGGTTTCGATCGGGACTCCGTTACTTTCGATTCCTTTCATTCTTCCTTAGATTCGTATATGTTATTATCGAATCTAACTTAGGATTTTATTATGGGTCGATCCGTAGGAATCTGTACTCCCAGATCTAGCTCCGTTTCGGACCCGGAAATCCCTTGTTGCTAAGCTTGTTTAAGCTTTCGTCAAATCTAAGGCAAGTGGCGGTTCGCTCTTGCTCATCATTCCATATTTCCATTAATTATCAATTGCTTAGTTGTTAATTAATTTGGAATGAATATTGTTTTCGTCTGGGAACAGTTTGATAAACTATTTTGGAAATTAAAAGATGATATTATAATAGGTTGTATATTCTGCTAGAATCAACGCTATTATATATATGTATATAGATTGAGATAGATCTATGATGTTGGCCATGATGGCTTTGATGTGAATTATTATTGTTCTGAACTGTTTAGTTAGAACGAGTATTCGTAGGAACACTACTGTGTATCTCATTGCGAGTGCTAGTCGTTTCTTTGTAACCTGGTGGTTAGGATTTGGTTCCTACCATCCTTCTCTGGTCTTGACCATACCCTTATTCAGGGTTTGTGCACGCAACTGGTGCCACTTTTAGGGATTTAGTTCCCGAGGAATTTAGTTCCCGATTCGACTTTAGGGATTTAGTTCCCGAGTCAACTCCGCCTTAGGGATTTAGTTCCCGACTTTGTATCTCAATATCCCGTGGGGATGAGATTCTAAAAGCTTGAAACGTGAAAGATCGTTTTGGAATTAAAATGAGATAAGTGCTTTAGTGCACATAATTGATATACCCTCAAACGAGTAGTGCAGCTAGGGAATAGTACAGCTAGGAAAACTCGTCTTGACTTTGATCAGAGTAAAGTTCTCTTTCCAATCTGGATTCGCATTATGCGGTGAGGTTGGTCGTGAACCGAAACATCAAGTCGTTTTGAACGCTTATATGAGATTATTATGTTCCAGACATTTGTCATGTTTCTGATAAGACTCAATCTATTGGAGTCTTCTCTTGGATGTTTTCCCTTAAGACTCATATTCATTGGAGTCTTCTCTTGATCATGCCTTTTGATATATGTATATATATTCCAGTAGAAGTATGGTGGTTGACTATCGTCATCGGTTTTAAATTCGAGAAGCGATGAGTCTAACCTAATACGACTACTTCGAACCACTCTTCTTTATACCCTTGCATAGTCTTTCATTAGACTAACCAACCGCAATTGTTCTCTGCATGGTTGGCTGGTGTCATCCGTTCGATTCGGCACATCAGATAAATTGCCATCCCGTGAAGGCTAGGCGACTATGGACGCAAATGATGTTTTTGATAAGTTTATTCAGGTTGAGATCCTTGACGTAGATCGCAATGATCAAAACTTGTTATTTCTTTTAAAAAGACTTCCGCTGAAACTGCTTACTCTGTATTTCATCCTATCGAGATTGTGATGTAATCCCGAGACTTATGTTTTCAATTGAAGGTTGTGATGTTTTGCATCATTGTTATGATTTATATAACTGGTAAAGCCTTGGGTGGCTTCGGATGTGGAATCCGAGGTCACTGGCGGTAATACCTTTCTAAGGAAATATTTGGGGGTGTTACAGATCTGGTATCAGATCCGAAAGTTTTTAAAACGGGTTGGGTATTTTAGAAACCATTTACTCGTTTTAAATTGAAAATATTTTCAAGGGCTCTGAATTTCCAAAATGAATTTTTTTACCGTTTATAGTCGTGCCTTCTTCTTTAGTCTGATATGGAAAGTGAACTTCCATATTTAGAAAGACTAACTCTCGTTTCGTCGCCCATAGATATGGATGCATTCTATTCTCTTTAAAGGGACTCGGAAGAAGCCAAGGTGGTTTCGCCATCTTCAGTAAGGCTTGAATTCCCAATTCCCTCGTTATGAATTGAGGTTGTAGAACCTAGTAACTCGGTTTGAAGTTCATCAATGAAAATTACCAAGTTTGATCTATTCTAAGTTGATTTTATTACATTAAGTATATCGAAGAGATATTAATGTATAAAATACTTGGAATTTGATCGATAAACAGATGGTGAACACAAGAAACAACCTTCGTACTGGTGTTGGGCCAAGTAACAACCCCAGACCTAACGAAAGGAATGCTGCAAACCCAGAGGATATACACGAGTCTGGTTCCAACATTAATCCAGGGGGCAATGGCCAAGCTCAGGTCAACGCTCTAATGGTATTGGATGCCGCAACAATTGAGGCAATTCGGGGAATTGTGGTGCAAACATTCACCGATATCATGCGACCAGTTGTGCCTCGGGCACAAGCTATGCCAATTCCTCCTGTGGTTCCTAGATTTGAGGAGCCAGATGTCTATGTACCTCAAGGAGAAGCGATCAGGAATAGAGGCGATTATGGCCGAGCATTAAAGGCCATTAACTCTATGAGACTTGACAGCTACGATGGAAAAGGAGAGCCAGTCAGAGTGGCTCATTGGTTTTCCCATATGGAGCGGTTATTCCGTAATTTTGAATGCACGAAAGCTGAGAGAGTGCATATAGCTTCCCTTCAGTTGAAGGAAGAAGCTAGTGAATGGTGGGAAAGCACCGATCTAGCCGATAATCCTGATTTGAACTGGGGAATGTTCAAGTCAAAAATGATTGATCGTTTCTTTTCCCGAGCTATGAGGGAAGAGAAACACAAAGAGTTTCTATATCCAAAGACGGGGGGATTGAAAGTGACCGAGCTTACAACCAAGTTCAACCATCTATTGCAATATGTTGGGCCGGAGGTGTCCAGTGAGAGGCAAAAGATCTGGTATTTCTACGAGTGGATGAATCCAGATATTAAGCCACTGATGGTGCATCACACATGCTCTACTTTAGAGCAATAAGTGGATGCAGCCTATAAGTTGGAGATGACTCTAGAGGAGTCAAACAAGAAAAGGAACCGCCAGAGACAAGCGCAGAGTTAGTCTCAGGCGAGTGGTTTTAAACGTCCCGCGCCACCGTCGGAGTTTGCCAAATCTGGCCGAGCAAAAACGGATATGACTCATGATGGGTCTACGCAACGTTCGGGTCAGGGCAATAATCTGATCCAATGCTACAACTGTGGTACTTACGGGCACAAGCGTAATGCGTGTCCAAAGGAGAAGAAAACGTGCTTTGTCTGTGGAAGGGAAGGACACTTGCAGTCATTTTGTCCGCAGAGGAGGCAGAAAGGAGCTGAGTCACAACAAGGGTCTATTAACCAGAACACTCAACCCAGGTTTAGACCAGTGGAAGCTCCTAGTCCTTCAATACAGACAACTGTGCAGAACAAAGAGAAAGCCCCAACTGCTTCTAGAGGTCAAGGTCAACGCCTTTACGAGATGCGTGAGGCGGATGGACCCAATTCTCCAATTTCTTAAAAATACTCTATACCTTCATTCTACTTCTGTTGGTATGTTGTTGATTCGGGTGTTACCCAGTCTTTCATTTCGGATAATTGTGTTAGTAAGTTAAGTTTAGTATGCAACGAGGTTTGTGAACCTTTCGTTATAAATCTTCCTATTAATGAATATTGGTTAGAATCAAGCATCTGTCAGAATTTCCGATTTCCATTTAGGGTAAGAAATTTGAAACAGATTTGCTCTGTATTACCGTGACTCCATACGACATTATTCTCGGTATGGATTGATTGACCCGTCATGGGGCGGTAATCGACTTTAGTTCAAGAACTGTAACGGCGTCATCTAGAAGCCAGTGTGTATGCAAATTTAAGGGTCGGGATGACGCAGATAACGGCAGGCTTATCAATGCGATGGCTGCGTTTAAGCTACTACGACAAGGTTGTGTCGGGTACCTTTGCTACCTGGATCCGCCCCTGAAAGATGAACCATCAATTCTTGATATTCCTGTGATTAGTGAATTTTCGAATGTCTTTCGGAAGAGATTTTTGGATTACCCCCGCATCGTGTCATAGAATTTTCTATTGATCTCAAGCCTGGTACTGCGCCGATTTTTAAGGCATCGTATCGGATGGCTCCTGCGGAGATGCAAGAGTTGAATAAGCAACTGGAGGATCTTCTTGACAAGGGATATATAAGACCGAGTGCATCGCCTTGGGGTGCTTTGGTTTTGTTTGTCAAGAAGAAAGATGGATCATTTCGACTTTGTATCGACTATCGTGAGTTGAACAAAGTCACGATCAAGAATAAGTATCCTTTGCCAAGGATTGATGATCTGTTAGATCAGTTACAGGGAGCAAAAGTCTTTTCCAAAATCGATCTGAGATCTGGTTATCATCAACTCAGGATTCGTGAGGAAGATATTCCGAGGACTGCATTCCGGACAAGATACGGTCACTACGAGTTCGTAGTCATGCCATTCGGACTTACCAATGCTCCAGCGGTCTTTATGGACTTAATGAATCGATGTTTTCACCAGTACTTGGATAAGTTCGTGGTGGTCTTCATCGATGATATTTTGATTTATTCTCCAAGTGAGGAAGCTCACGAGGAACACCTTCAGATTATTTTGTCAGTCCTTAGACAAAATCAGCTGTATGCAAAGTTGTCTAAGTGTGACTTTTGGATCAAAGAGCTGGCTTTCTTAGGCCATGTGATTAATGAGAATGGGGTTATGGTTGATCCCCAGAAGATTGAAGTGGTAACAAATTGGAAGCGGCCTTAGAATGTGAAGGAGGTGCGCAATTTTCTTGGAATTGCTGGATATTATAGACAGTTTGTGGAGGGATTTGCTAAGATCTCTCTACCCATGATCGGTCTGCTCCGCAAGGTCCACAAAAAGTTTGTCTGGGGTGACAAGTGCGAGGCCAGTTTCAGAAGCTGAAACAATGTCTGAGCTCTGTACCAGTATTGGCGCTACCAGAAGGAACTGATGATTATGCGGTCTATAGTGATGCTTCAAAGAATGGTTTAGGATGTGTGTTGATGCAAAAAGGCAAGGTTACTGCTTATGCATCTAGACAACTAAAAACCTATGAAGAAAACTATCCGACGCATGATCTGGAGTTAGCAGCGGTAGTGTTTGCGCTGAAGATTTGGAGGCACTACCTTTATGGTGTGAGGTGCCCACTCTTCACCAGTCTCAAGTATATGTTCACTCAGAAGGAGTTGAATATGAGACAATGCCGCTGGTTGGAGCTACTTAAAGATTACGACATCGCATTGCTGTGTTATCCGGGCAAGTCTAATGTAATAGTCGATGCATTGAATCGGAAGATACTACACAATACTATAGTGGCTTTGCTTATTGCTCGGACCAGAGCTAGTCGAAAGGACTGCCTTGGGCATTGCCTTGATAAAACAAAGGATGTTGACAGCTCAAAGTCGACAAAAGTTTTACGCTGATCCGAAGCGTAAGAATGTTGAAGTTGAGATTGGTGACAAGGTCTTTGTCAAAGTATCGCCATCCAAAGGCGTGTTCAGGTTTGGTAAGCGTGGGAAGCTTAACCCTCGCTACGTGGGACCATTTGAGATCCTTGATAGGGTAGGTACTCTAGCATACCGTTTGGCATTGCCATCATCGGCACATCCAGTGCATGATGTGTTCCACGTGTCTTTGTTGAGAAAATACATATCAGATGAGTCTCATGTGCTGAGCCATGAAGACATTGAGATTCAAGCAAATTGTACTTATGAAGAGATACCTGTGCGTATTCTCAAGCGCCGTGAAAAACAATTGTGCAACAAAGTGGTACCATTGGTACGGATTCTGTGGTCCAAGTTAGGAACCGAAGAGGTTACTTGGGAGACTTGGGAGACTGAAGAGGATATGCTTAGACGCTTTCCCGAGTTGTTTTCGGCCTAAGTTTCGGGGTCAAAACTTCTTTTAAGGGGGAGGTAATATAATATCCCTCATTTTGTAAGGGCAATTTCGAAATTTTCTAACTCCCGTACTATAAGCCGGATTAAATTCAGAGAAGTTCGGGCATTCTGTAAAATATTTGATCTCTGTAATATTTTTTCCGAGTAGTATAAAATACAGTTGATGTATTTTCAGGCTTAAATATTCATTCGTGTACGAATATATTTAACCCGGGATTTTAAGCCCTTAAGCTTTGTCCTTTTCCCGGGCAAACGACACAAAAATGCCCAGAACCGCGACCGTGGCCTGAAAACCGCGACCGCGGAAAATGACGGAAAGCAAATGTCTTGTCAATCTGACGAGCGGCGAAGGCCGCGACCGCGGCCAGAAAACCGCGACCGCGGCCAAAAACCGTGCCTGCGGCCATTGACCAATTTGACCCCAACTTGCTCTGTTCGCCGGAGTTCGGAACTCGCGCCGTTTGCCGCCTTGGGAGGCATCCCATCTGGTCTGGTTGAGTAAGCTTCTTGCTTAGGCTATAAATAGGGAGGAGATCTGAAGGAAATGGGGCAAATCGGAGCTCTCTATCTCTCTCCCAAATCTCACCGGAAAACTCAAGTTTTCGCCGGAAAATTCTAAAGCTCTCGTTGGAGCTTCGTTGTTGTTGTTGGTGGTTGCAAGGTGAAGCTTTGGTGGTCCAAGGAAGCCTAGAAGCCAAAGCTTTCGAGAAGGCAATCGAACCCGACGTCGCCGGTGAGCATTAAAATTCTCGATTTTCCGATCTATTCATCGGCCGCGACCGCGGCCTGAAAACCGCGACCACGGCCATGGCATCGAAGCTGCCGCGAGCCGCCGCGAGCGATGTGTCTCGCGGGGCCTTGCCCCTGGAAGCCGCGACCGCGGCCGCCCAGCTCTTGGCCATGTTTGGCCTTGGCTTTTGTGGTTTCGATCGGGACTCCGTTCCTTTCGTTCTTCCTTAGATTCGTATATGTTATTATCGAATCTAACTTAGGATTTTATTATGGGTCGATCCGTAGAAATCTGTACTCCCAGATCTAGCTCCGTTTCGGACCCGGAAATCCCTTTTCGCTAAGCTTGTTTAAGCTTTCGTCAAATCTAAGGCAAGTGGCGGTTCGCTCTTGCTCATCATTCCATATTTCCATTAATTATCAATTGCTTAGTTGTTAATTCATTTGGAATGAATATTGTTTTCGTCTGGGAACAGTTTGATAAACTGTTTTGGAAATTAAAAGATGATATTATAATAGGTTGTATATTCTGCTAGAATCAACGCTATTATATATATGTATATAGATTGAGATAGATCTATGATGTTGGCCATGATGGCTTTGATGTGAATTATTATTGTTCTGAACTGTTTAGTTAGAACGAGTATTCGTAGGAACACTACTGTGTATCTCATTGCGAGTGCTAGTCGTTTCTTTATAACCTGGTGGTTAGGATTTGGTTCCTACCATCCTTCTCTGGTCTTGACCATACCCTTATTCAGGGTTTGTGCACGCAGTTGGTGCCACTTTTAGGGATTTAGTTCCCGATGGATTTAGTTCCCGATTCGACTTTAGGGATTTAGTTCCCGAGTCAACTCCGCCTTAGGGATTTAGTTCCCGACTTTGTATCTCAATATCCCATGGGGATGAGATTCTAAAAGCTTGAAACGTGAAAGATCGTTTTGGAATTAAAATGAGATAAGTGCTTTAGTGCACATAATTGATATACCCTCAAACGAGTAGTGCAGCTAGGGAATAATGCAGCTAGGAAAACTCATCTTGACTTTGATCAGAGTAAAGTTCTCTTTCCAATCTGGATTCACATTATGCGGTGAGGTTGGTCGTAAACCGAAACATCAAGTCATTTTGAACGCTTGTATGAGATTATTATGTTCCAGACATTTGTCATGTTTCTGATAAGACTCAATCTATTTGAGTCTTCTCTTGGATGTTTTCCCTTAAGACTCATATTCATTGGAGTCTTCTCTTGATCATGCCTTTTGATCTATATATATATATTCCAGTAGAAGTATGGTGGTTGACTATCATCATCGGTTTTAAATTCGAGAAGCTATGAGTCTAACCTAATACGACTACTTCAAACCACTCTGCTTTGTACCTTTGCATAATCTTTCATTAGACTAACCAACCGCAATTGTTCTCTGCATGGTTGGTTGGTGTCATCTGTTCGATTCAGCACATCAGATAAATTGACATCCCGTGAAGGCTAGGCGACTATGGATGCAAATGATGTTTTTGATAAGTTTATTCAGGTTGAGATCCTTGGCGTAGATCGCAATGATCAAAACTTGTTATTTCTTTTAAAAAGACTTTCGTTGAAACTGCTTACTCTGTATTTCATCCTATCGGGATTGGGATGTAATCCCGAGACTTATGTTTTCAATTGAAGGTTGTGATGTTTTGCATCATTGTTATGATTTATATAACTGGTAAAGCCTTGGGTGGCTTCAGATGTGGAATCCGAGGTCACTGGCGGTAATACCTTTCCAAGGAAATATTTGGGGGTGTTACAGTGGTGGCAACACAAGATGAGGTGGCAACAAACGCAGTGTCTGATAAGGGTGTGCATGCCGGAGTTGTGGAGGAACCAAAGGAAGATGTTGTGGAGGGAGGAATCAAGATTGATGACGGAGGTGTGGATGCTGAGGAGGTAGCAAAGGGAGCTGATGTGGAGGAATGGACCAAGGTTGATGACCAAGTTATGGAGGAACCGAAGGGAGATGTGGAGGGACTCATCACGGTTGATGAAAGAGTTATGGAGGAATCAAAGGGAGATGTTGTGGAGGGAGGGACCAAGACTGATGAGCGAGGTGTTGAGGCTGGGACTGAATTCCAAGGTGAGAAGGTATCACATGCTGATTTTGATGACGTGGGGGATGATGAAGGGGAGACCAAGGAATCCAAAGTGCCGAGGAAGGGCAGACCAAGGAATGGTCGCCAATTGCCGAAAAAGACATATCCAAGTCGCACGCGTGAGCTTGTTGCGGCGGCAAAATCACCCTTTCGCAATATGGATGAGCAAAAATTGGCAAAAAAGATTACCAAAAATAGCAAGGTGTAAAGGATGACAGACGTGGTAAAGTGGATGCAGAGTGAGAGGTTAGTGACTTAACCATTCTACTCAATAATGAATTGAATGTCAAAATCTTATATGGCCTGATTGTTAGTAATATGACCGGAAATTGATTCTCTGTGGACTGACTAACTTATATATTGCTTGTATATGTAATAAATTATTCCATATGGAGTGACAAACTGATATATTGCCTTGTTTATTATTCAAATGAATATGTACCATCATGCAGTATTGAACCCCGAATTTGACCGAGTGGGCAAGCATTGGATAAAAAGTTCTTTGAGAAATTGCTTGGCCCAAAGGACCGGTTGGTCAGTGAGGTAATATTCCAATGCATTCTTTTAAAATATTATGCATTTGTAAAATCGTTTTGAGTGGATACATTAACATTGTTGCACCATTACAGCATCTGGAGCAAATGATGTTCCTTTATCGTCAAAGGATAAAGGAGGATCCAGAGCGGTTTTCGAAGGTGGTTGTGCTTGACACATTTTGGCAAACCTTGGTCACCACTGAGTTCAATCGCTTCCAGAAGGACTTTCCATGTAAAGGTGAGGATGCAATGATGAATTACATGATGGGTGCATGTCCGGCTGATTATGGCAAGAGATGGGATGATGCAGAACGCATATATGTGCCCTTCAACATCCCAGTTTCCCACTGGTTTGCCTTAGAAATTGAACTATGCGACTGAGGTGTGACGGTGTATGACTGCAATGTGGATCTGTACTCAGACAAGCAAATTTTCGATATGATCCAGCCCATCGTTCAAACTGTTCAAAGATATGTCAAGATGTACGAGCCACTGGCAAAGAGATGTGAACCATTATTAGACAAGTTAATGTCGGTGTCCCGTCGTGATAACATTAAGCAGAACAAGCGCGGGTAAGTATATGTGTATTAATGCAATGATAAATCCTTATCAAACTACAATTATTATACATTCTAACTGCTTTTGTACATCTTGCAGAGGAGATTGTGGGGTCTATACCTTGAAGCACATTGAGTTGTTGATGCTCGACATGACAAACTTGGATCTTGCGTCCGACAAATTCGTAGATGTACACAGAAATCAAATGGCTCATAGTATTTTTAGATGTTGTTGGGATGGTTTTTAAAGACTTTTGATTTTAATGTGATAATTGTATTGTGTTGTTGGGAACCATTCGACAAGGAACACATGTGATAATTGTATTTTAATTTGAAAGATCGTGTTTTCATGATGTTTTCATGCTTGTGATGGTGTTTAAGTCAGGACATATTTTCGTTTTACAAGCAAGGTACCCGGTTTGTCAGGTCCTTTTCAGTTCATAAACCTATGCTTGTGATGGTGTTTAAGTGAGGACATATTCTCGTTTTACAAGCAAGGACCACGGTTTGTCTGGTCAATTTCAGTTCATAAACCTATGTTTTTCATTGCTTAAAGTCGAATGATGCGGGTAAATAAGCGTAGAGGTTGTCCTGTGATGTTCAACAACTCTTACGCTTTCAATAGTCTGATTGGATCTAAAATCATAAGCTTGACCATCCACAGGAGGATTAGGAGTTAGGAGTTATGGCGGATTTGAAACAAACATCACATTTTTAAAAACGGTAAAAAACGGTTGAAAAACTCCCACATTGACCAACCTAATTTTTCCAACATTTAGGCTCGCGGAAAGAAGTCTGCCATTTTTCAACATTCTGAGAAACCCCAAGGAATTCCAGTGGACTCCAGAATGCGAAATAGCTTTCGCGGAGCTCAAAGATCACCTGGCCCACCTACCCACTCTGAACTCCCCGTCACCAAGCGAAGATCTACAGCTATACCTAGTCGCTGGCTCAAGCGCAATCAACACTGTTTTGGTACGAGAGAATGAGAAGCCATTATACTTTGTAAGCCGATCCCTTGTCCCAGCCGAAGTCAGGTATCCCCAGTAGACAAAGTGGCGTTAGCATTGGTGATGGCAGCAAGGAAACTGCGCCCATATTTTCAAGCACACCCAATTCAGGTACTGTCAGATCTACCTTTACGAAGCTTGTTTGGAAGACCGACTATGGCAGGGCGGCTCACCAAGTGGGTGGTAGAATTATCAGAGTTCAACATAGAATACAGACCACGGCCCGCGATTAAAGCACATGCCCTAGCTGATTTCCTGACCGAGACAAGCTTCAGAGGCACAGAGATGGAAGAAAGTCTTATCGACAAGCTGCAGTGGATATTGTTCGTCGATGTGGCAGTAAACGATGACGGGAATGGGGCAGGAGTCACCCTCACCTCGCCGGGGGGAGAAAGCTTCGAGTACGCACTGACCCTAAAATTCGAAACCACCAACAATGAGGTAGAGTACAAAGCACTCCTCGCGGGCCTCGAGATGGCCCTTACTAACGGGGCACGAAGGGTGGTTTGCTATAGTGACTCCGAAGTAGTTGTGAAGAAAGTAAAAGGGGAATATGAAGCTAAGACTGGCAGCCTACCCGTGTACCAAACAGGTCAAAACAGTGATAGCTGCATTTGATTTCTTCGAGATATAAGCCATCCCAAGGAGAGAGAATTCACGAGTTGACGAATTGTCAAAATTGGGGTCAAGGGCTAAGCTACAGAAGGGAAGAGTATGGCTGGAATCCAAGGACATGCGAGCAATATCTGTCGAACACATGGTAATTGCATATGAAGAGGATGAGGCTGATTGGAGGACCCCCATACGAAGGTACATTCTCACAGGAAAAGGATCGGCCGACCCAAAGATGAAAAAGAAGTTACAAGTATGATCCACGAGATTCTATGTTAAAAACGGACTCTTGTACAAGATGGGTTACATGGATGCAGGCCTCAAGTGCATAACACTAGAAGAAGGGAACGCGCTCGTGGCTGAGATTCACGAGGGACTATGCGGAGGGCATTCAGGATGGCGGCCACTGCTTTACAAAGCACTATGAGCCGAATACTTCTAGACAACTATGAAAGAAGACGCAACACGCGTAGCTCGCACCTGTGACACATGCCAACGGCATGCCCCCACATCTCATCAACCTGGGGTGGAGATGCAGGTCATTAGCGCTCCCTGCCCCTTTGCGAAATGGGGAATGGACCTCTTAGGACCATTCCCTAAAGCCCCTGGCCAGTTGCAATTCATATTAGTGGTTGTTGACTACTTCACTAAGTGGATAGAAGCAGTCCCTTTAGCAAGAACCACCGTGGAGCAGGTGAAAAGATTCATATGGCAAAGCATCATATGCCGCTTCGGACTACCCCAAACCATCGTCACAGACATAGGACCGCAGTTTAACACAGACAAGCTTATCCGCTTCTGCGAAGGGATGGGAATTTGCCTAAGTTTTGCGTCAGTCTCGCACCCCAGGTGCAATGGGCAGGTCGAAAGCGCCAACCAGCGAATCCTCTACGATCTCAAGTGAAGGCTTATGCGAGCTCAAGGACGATGGGCGGAAGTCCTACCACTGGTGCTGTGGGCCAACAAAACCACCTCCAAAAGAGGCACGGGAGAGACGCCATTTGCCTTAACGTACGGAATGGACGCAGTAATACCATGTAATACCCCTCATTTTTAGTAAGGGTATTTGGGTAATTTCCCAAACCCTCGCCAATTATTCGGGACGCGTTAGGCGAAATTCGGAATTTCTGTAATGCGTATTATCTCTGTAATATTTCCATGAACCTTGGAATATACATTCGACGTATTTTCCGGGCTTAGAATATTTGTTCGGGTATAAATATATTTAACCCGGGGTTTGAAAACCCATGCCCAACCTTTTCCCAGGCAAAAGGCGCAGAAATGGCTTTTTTCGCAACCGCGGAAGCAATTCCGCAATCGCGAAAAAAGGGCTCTCAGAAGAGCTGGGATATTGAATATTTCGCGACTACGGAAAAGTCACCGCGATCGCGGAAATGTGTAGGCACGCCAGCTTTGCCTCGTCGTTCGTGCCGCCGTTGATCGTCTGGCTCGCCGTTGATTTTGCCGGGGCTAGGCTTCTCCTTGGCCTATAAATAAGAGTAGATTTGGAGGGTTGAGAGCAACCAAATCTGATAAACTCTCCCTCTCTCTCTCGGTTTTTCTTGCTCGCCGGAAGTTCAAGCTTCGCCGGAATTTCGAGAAGTCGTCGGAGCTTCCGTCAGTGGTTGTAGCAGCCCCGGAGCAGTGCATTGGAGGTGCAAGGTGGCCAGGAGTCCAGGCCCCTCGAATCAAGCCCCAAGGAGTCGTCGACGGTGAGTTCCTTGTCATTTGGGTCGCCGGAGTTCATGTCCGCGACCGCGGACATGAACTGCCGCAACCGCGGCAGTGACAAGGCCGGCCGCGGCCGCTGCCTTTGACACTTGCGGACATTCATCCTCGATGCCCACGACCGCGGCAGCGCCACCGCGGTCGCGGATTGCCTGGGTAATCGCGATCCTGGCTTTGGGCATGCCGGTCTCGGGCGGGACTTTCGTTCTTTCAATTTGGTTCGTTCTCCCTTAGATTCGTATATCTTATTGTCGAATCTAACCTAGGGTTTCGTTATGGGTCATTTCCATAGGAATCTGTAATCCGACTCTCGTTTCCGTTCTGGACCTAGAAACCCGTCTTTGATCAATCGTTCGTCTAATCTAAGGCAAGTAGCGGTTCACTCTTGCTTATCATTCCATATTTCCATTAATTATCAATTATTTTGATTGTTAATTAAATTGGGATGAATTGTTGTTTTCGTTTGGGAACAGATTTTATAAATGATATGATTAAAACATGATATTATAATAGGTCGTATATATTGCTAGAAACAACGCTATTATATCGGTTATTACCATGATGGTATTGGTGTGGATTTTATGTGAACTTGCAATATAGTTAGAACGAGTATTCGTAGGAACGCTATGTACCTTGCGAGGTCTAGCTGTTTCTTTATAACCATGGTGGATAGGATGACCAAGCCCTAACACCTTTCCCTGGTCATGTCTGTCCTCTATCCGAGTATAGAGGAGGTGCACACAGCTGATGCCAAAACTTTTAGGAATTGCTCCCAAGATATCTCTCGTATCGAGATGATATATTTATATGATAAAAGCTTATAACGTAAATGCACGTTTTGTCACTAAATAAGATAAGTGTCGTTATGCACATAATTAATGAACCTTGGGCGAGAAGTACAACTTGGAACCTCGTTTGGACTTCGGTTAGAGTAAGTCCTCTTTCCAATCTGGATTCGCACTGAGCGGTGAGGTTGGTCGTGGACTCAAATAGTCAAGTCGCTTTTATACGCTTGTGTGAAATTATAATGTTCCTGAACATTTGTCATACTTTCCCGTGAGACTCAATTTTTGGAGTCTTCTCTTCATACGTTTCCCTTCAGGCTCATTTCCTTTTTAGTGCATGTCTAAACTTTAATCATTCCGTGAAAGTTCCGGGTTATATATCGTTCCTTCGGTTGTTATTCGAGGGACAATGATAGTAAACGGTTACGATTACTAGAACCATCTGTTTTCACCCTTGCATAGTCTTTCATTAGACTAACCAACCAGGTTTTATTCTTTGCATGGTTGGCTGGTGTCATCCGTCCTATACGGCACATCAGTGGTTGGTTTCCGAAGACTTGAAGTAACCAATTGAAGAAGAGACTTGTAGTTGAAGGTTCAAGTGTTGGTATTTTAAGATTGTCAAATAATATTTTAATATATTCTTATCACTAAGTCATGTAATAGGTTTATTCTTAAAGTCTTCCGCTGTGTGATAAGGCATTGTCGTAACACCTAAACAAAATAATCCTAAACAAACCTAACTAATGTAGTCTGGTAAGTAAGGGTCGAATCCCATAGAGAATCAAATACTATTCCAACGATGTAATTGTATACCAACAAGTAACCAGGGGGTTTCTGATTTAAAAACAAACAAATAAACAAAATAAATAAATAAAAGCAAAGACTTGAAATCAAATTAGGGAAATAACTCAGCCAAACAAATATCCACACTTCAGATTGATAGATCGATCATTGATTATCCCTAGTCCTCAATACTCATGAAAGTCCTAATCCCTGTTCTGAATTAGTTTCCAGTCCAACCAGTCCTGATAACCCTAACTATTAAACAAATCCCTACTAACCTTCACGATTTAATTCAATAGCAGCAGGAAGTTCAGGAATAGATAGATACATGCAAGTGTAGCAACCAGTCATACAATTGCATGCAATTAACTCTCTACACAAACTAAGGGATTTAGATTCTCAACCAGTATCCTCCAATCTTTAGTAATATGATCAATAACAATCTCAACATGTTGTATGAAAAAGGGGAATCAATAGCATAATACTAATTTCTCTAGGTTGTCTGTAACACCCGCCACTGTGGAGCTCCTGACCTACAGGCCCAGCCATTCCCTACAGCGCGTTGTTGACATGGGCATACAACCCTAACACCCAACCCTTCCCCCATAAATGGGTAGGTTGTTGCCGCGAGGATTCGAACCTCCGACCTTTGATACAAAGGTAAATCCTTACCACTTGTATCACCAATTGTGCTACAGCGCAATTGGTGATACAAGTGGTAAGGATTTACCTTTGTATCAAAGGTCGGAGGTTCGAATCCTCGCGGCAACAACCTACCCATTTATGGGGGAAGGGTTGGGTGTTAGGGCTGCATGCCCATGTCAACAACGCGCTGTAGGGAATGGCTGGGCCTGTAGGTCAAGAGCTCCACAGTGGCGGGTGTTACATTGTCAAGCTAGAGGGAACTACTATTAAAATCTATTTGATTTCCTAATCAAGGGGAATCGATATATGATCAATGAAATTAAGCACGAGAGAAAATTAAAACAATCATAGAAAGAGTAAAGGAATAAACTCACAATCCAATCAATCCAAAGGCTTCAATTGTCTGCCTGGGCAAAAGGTAAAAACAACGATGAATGAAACTAGGTCTAACTCCCAAACCTAATGCTAAAGAGAGTATATATAGGGCTTCTAACAAATGACCTAGCCCAATAAGAAAAGAAACGGAATAAAATGAGAAAATAAGAAAAGAAAACAGAAAAGATAGATTCGGGAAAAGTCTGAACTTCCTGCGTTGATGACCCGCGATCGCGGCCCATGGACCGCGATCGCGGCCCCTTGTGGCTCCGTGCTCTTCACACTTCTCCGCGCCTGCAGATAATTCTCGACTTGCCCCGAGGGACCGCGATCGCGGCACCCTTGCCCGCGGTCGCGGTTAATGCTTGGCCTTTACTCCTTGGCTTCGCCTCCTAACCTCTCCTCTTCACTTCCTTGGCGTCTTCTCTTGGTGGCTTCCTTCCTCAGTGTCTCCTATGATATCCAAGATAGCTCAAACACTTCCAAAAACACCAAACTTCGCCCCCAAACGCCATACACATGAATGTGTCTAAATCTACCCGAATGACACCAATAAAACCCTCTAATAACTCTTAGTTAAGCCCTACAAAGTAGTGCTTATCAAATCCCCCATGCTTAGACCTTGCTCGTCCTCGAGTAAGCTAAAGTAAACCTACTCCTCCAATTCAATCCCCAAGGTCTCAGGAAGCATAGAAAAATCAATCTCCAAGAATCACACCTAACAATAAGCTCCAGGCAACCATAAAATAAACCCAGCACAAAAGACTATAACACACAATCAAGCAAAAAGGAAAGCAGAGTACTTTCCCCAAGCTTATCCCAAACACCATAGAGTGAATGAATTATAGTCCTAGTCTCCCATCTATCTTCTTATACCTCTCAGAGTGACCTACCCGAATCCTCCTTATATCACCTCTTCTTATGTCACCACGCCAAGTAAAATGAGGATTCCTAAAAATCACTTTTCTTCTTTTCACTCATTTTGCCAAGGCGTCCTTTCGGGTTTTCACCAAGCCACTCATTTCATTTTTCAATAGATGGGCTCACAATATACTCACATCACTCTTGACCTCATATTACCCTAGCCTAATGCTGGTCCAAGCCACTTACTTATTACCTAGGCCGCCCTTTCGGGTTTTCGACCTATCCCAGGATTTCTTATATATGCCTTTTTTCAATATTTGGCTCTTTTCTTTTTATTCATCTCCTCAGCGACATAGCTAATAAGCACTACTTTGTAGGGTTTAACTAAGAGTTATTAGAGGGTTTTATTGGTGCCATTCGGGTAGATTTAGACACATTCTTGTGTATGGCGTTTGGGGGCGAAGTCTGGTGTTTTTGGAGGTGTTTGAGCTATTTTGGATATCATAGGAGACACTGAGGAAGGAAGCCACCACAAGAAGACACCAAGGAAGTGAAGACGAGAGGTTAGGAGGCGATGTAACACCCCCAAATCTTAACCCATTTGGAAAGGTATTACCGCCAGTGACCTCAGTGTTCCTTACCGAGATCAGCCAAGGCTTTACCGTTTAAATACAATTATGAGATACAAAGGATACAAAAGCATAATTTTATTCATATTAAAACAGGGGTTCCGGGATTACATCCCAATCCCGAATATGATAAACAAAGAGTTTAAACAAAGTGCAGCGGAAGTCTTTTAAATATATTACAAACAAGGATCTTGACCACAATGGTCATCTCCCAAGGATCTCAACCTGATTAAAAGAAATTATTAAAAACATCGAAAAACCACCGTTGACTCTATAGTCCTTCTAATCTTCTCATCTACACTCTATCTAATATGCCGAATAGAACGGATGACACCAGCCCACATGCGGAGAACAATGTTCGTGGGTTAGTCTAATGAAAGACTATGCAAGGGTACAAAGCAGAAGGTTCGAAGTAGTTATATTAGGTTAGACTCATCGTTTCTCGAATAATCACCGATAACGATAATCAACCTTCATACTTCTACTGAAAACAACAAGAGGTATGCACAAGAGAAGATTCTGGAAGACTGAATCTTCACAGAAATCGACTCGAAAGAAGACTCCAAACGAATTGAGTCTTAAGGAAATATGACAAATCTGGAACGTTTAAAGAATCACACACAAGATTTAAAAACTGACTAGATGTTTCGGTTCACGACCAACCTCACCGCGTACAGCGAATCCAGATTGGAAAGAGAACGTACTGTGATCAAAGCCAAGACGAGCTTTCCTAGCTGCACTATTTACTTAGCTGCACTACTCGCCAAAGGTATATTAATCTTGTGCACTCGGGCACTTTATCTTATTTAATTATAAAACACACGCCACTGAAATACATTAATATTATTAAGAGCGGCTACAACGCTTTAAATCTCAGGGTGACCATTATGTCGACCCAAACTAAAACAACACACAAACACACACACACGAGGCTTAATATTATTCCGAGAACAACGGAAGTTATTATTACACAGGGTGACCTTACGTTCACCCAGATTACACTGCCACCGTGCTTACACTTTAATTTACAGGGTGACAGTTACGTCCATCCCAATTGCACTAGCTAGGTGCTTAATACACAGGGTGACAATTATGTTCACCCAATTGCGCTAGCAAGGCGCTTAAACACTTCATATCCTTAAAGGTGGATAGGAAGCATAGGTCATGACCCTTAAATTATTATTCGGAATTATTCCGAGGAATATTACGTTATAAAGAAACGACTAATCCTTACTTGGATTAGCGTTCCTACGAACACTCGTGCTAACTAAACAGTCTAACACAACAATTATTCACATTAAAGCCATCCATGCAAACGACTTAAACATAGAGATAATAGAAACGGCTAATCCTTACTTGGATTAGCTTTCCTATTAATCCACATGCTATTCTAGCATTAAGATTAAATTCACAATAATACCATCACAGTAATTATCACATATAATTGCGTTGTTCTAACAGATATACAACCTATTATAATATCATTATTACAGTTCTCCAAAACAGTTAATAAAACCATTTCCAGACAAACACAATAATCATTCTAAATTAATTACTCAGATAACTAACTGATAATTAATGTAAATATGGAACGAGGAGCAAGAGCGAACCGCCACTTGCCTTAATCCGCAGATCTGGAACAAAGCTAGAGACAACGGGTTTCCGGGCTCGACACAGGGACAACTCCGACAAAACAGATTCCTTCGGGTTGACCCATAAAGAAACCCTGAGTTAGATCCGACATAAACTAGTACAAATTGAAGGACAAACGAAAGAAATCGAGAGGAACGACGCTCGAAAGACGACCACCCAGGGCCGAGGCCAAAAGAGGCCACAACCCTCTGGCGGCGGTCGCCGCTGCTCTTGGCAGCGGGCGCCGCTGTTCATCACGGCGGTCGCTGCCATCAACACGGCGGGCGCCGCGATGAACCCAGAAAACAGCACGGCGAGAACAAAACTCACCAACGACGATCGGATTGGCCTCCTTTAGCCTTGCTTTGGATTCTAGGCGTCTGAGGGCCTCCAAGGCTTCACAATGGCACTGGAAACAACACCCCGGCGATCGCTTCGACAATTTCGGCGAGGCACCCAAACTCCGGCGAGAAGAATTTTGAGGATTGAGCTTCTCATTTGTGCTCCAATCCGATCCCCAAGTGCTCCAATTTATAGCCAAGGATCAGGGAACACAATGATGGCTATAGGGGAGACGTGGAGAGGCTAATTCGGCGTCGTCAAACGCTCACCGGCGACCACAGGCCTACGCCCCCAGCTAGCTCACGGCGGGCGCCGCGCCTCCACAGGTCGCCGCTTTGCAAATACAACGGCGGCGGGCTAATGGCGGCGGTCGCAACACTGTACGGCGGTCGCCGTTTCCTAGCCCTGGTGCCCAGCTAGAAGATGAAGGGACGGCTGCCTCGAGCCACTAACGGCGGTCGCCGCCGTACTTACGGCGGGCGCCGCCAGGTCACCCTCCTCCGATTGGCTTTTGGATGACGTTGGCTTAACCCGGGATAAAAATAATCGTACACAAACGAGTATTAACTCCGAAAATACGTCGATTGTATATTATTTCACTTAGAAAAAATATTACAGATATTGAGCACATTACAGAATGTCTCAAACTCTCTGAATTAAATCCGACGTACAAAACGGGTGTTCAGGAAAATTCTCAAAATAACCTTATAGAAATACGGGGTATCACATCACCTCCCCCTTAAAAGAAGTTTCGATCCCGAAACTTGCATTAAGCCAATGAGGATCATGCCTCAATACTAATCTGGATCCAATATCCTTAACCACTTCATCCTTGAAATAGATCACAAGAGATTTTACTCTTACTTCCTTAGGATATCATTCTGAAAATGATTCGCTCGTCTCAATGCTTATAACACAACTCACTTATGAGAGATAGCTCTTAATATCTCCGATCATAACTCCACAAGTTCATCCTTTATATCTTAAGAAATCTCGGAAGAACTCAGCGTATGGGATACCGCTTACCACTTTATTCCTTAGATGTAAATAGACAATTCTCTTTACTGAATCTTTAATGCATCTGGATCATTAACATATCCCGGTCTTCAACTGAAACCTTTCTTCTTAACACAACAACTCTTACAACTTATTCTTCCTCAAAGAGTTACACCCAGCCTTATAGATGACATACTCTATGTATGAAGAAGAATCTTAGGAATGGATTTAGATTTAAACAACAATAGAGTCGACCCTGTGATTAATCATATAGGGGACGAATATCTAAGTTGCCCACACTACTCTACCACCATAAGTCCGACAGTCTTTATCCTTACTTGGCATAAGTTAGTCTCGACACTTACGAGGTTTAGTATGAATAACTAATTCGTAACGATAACGCATTCTGAAATTTCCAAAACAAGGAAACACTTCATTATCATTCAAACCTTACATTACTGACAAAAGTTGAACAACCAGATCACGATACCACGGAGATTATCGACACACGTCGCTACTCCTTAATCTTAAAGAAAGACTTAACACAAATACAACCTAATGGATCAGGGTTCTTCTTCACTGGCTTGGCTCATTACAAAGAGTCTTTGCCCTTGGCCTGAAGACCCCATAGGCGCTTTGCCTTTATTACGAGCCATAGACTGCTCAGGAGCAGATACCTCTGGCCTTGGGTTCTGTCCACTGCCACCATTTGACGCCTGATAAGACTGCATTGGTCCCTGACCCTTCAGTCTGCAGTATGCTTTTATGTGGCCTTCTCTCCCACAATTATGACATACTCTCTTGTCCTTTTGGCAATTAAAATTTGTATGCCCAACTTCACCACAGTTGTGGCACTGAATTACTCCGCTGCTCCAACCTAAGCCTCTAGCAGAGTCAGACTGAGTTGTCTCAGTCTTAGCACGACCAGACTTCTCAAACTTGGTAGGTGATGCCGGTCGTTTGAAGAACCAACCTGGCGATCCTGTTGCCCATCATTTCCCTTAACTTGCTTCTCCCGTTTATGGGTGGATTCTTCCAGTGTGACTTTTGTCTTGTAGGCTGCGTCCACATATTGTTCTAACGTAGAACAACTGTGACGCAACATTAGAGGCTTGATTTCTGGATTCATCCATCCATGGAAGTACCAGATCTTTTGTTCTTCGCTTGACACCTCAGGCCCAATGTATTGTAATAAGTCATTGAACTTAGCTGCGAGCTCAATCACCTTTAACCCATCATTCTTTGGGTACAGAAATTCCTTATGCTTCTCATCCCTCATAGCACGGGAAAAGAAATGATCAGTCATCTTTGTTTTAAACATGCTCCAATTCAGCTCGGAATGATCTGCCAGACCGGTGCTCTCCCACCATTCGCTAGCCATATCCTTGAGTTGAAGGGAGGCTATGTGCACTTTCTCAGCCTCAGTGCAAGTAATGTTCCGGAGCAACCGTTCCATATGCGAGAACCAATATGTCACCCTGACTGGTTCTCTAGTACCGTCATAGCTGTCAGGACTCATTGAACTCACGACTTTTAATGCTTGACCGTAAGCTCCTCTGTTCCTGACAACATTGATCTGAGGTATTTGCTCCACTGACTCCTCAACTTCAGGAATAGCCTGAGGAACTGGACCACATTGTGCTTGTGGTATGACTGGTCGCATAACATCTGTGATTGCTTGTATGACAATTCCTCGAATTGCCTCAACTGCACCAACATCAAACATTATCGGTGTGTTGGGCTGATCTTGGTCATTGCCTCTTGGATTATTATTGAAGACAGACTCACGCTCTCCTGTTGGGTCTGCAGCATTCCTCGCATTTGGTCTGGGGTCATTACTCGGCCCAACACCAGCACAGATAACGTTCCTTGTGTTCACCATCTATTTACCGATCAAATTCCAAGGATTTTATCACATTAATATCATTCTGATATACTTATTGTAATAAAATCAACTTAGAATAGATCAACTTGGTAATTTCTATTGATGAACTCAAACCGAGTTACTAGATTCTACAATCTTAACTCAAAACGAGGGAACTGGGAATTCAAGCCTCATTGGGTATGGCGAAACCATCTTGGCTTCTCCCGGGTTCCTCTGAAGAGAACGGAATGCACTCATATCTTACGGGGCAACGGGGAAGGAATTAGTCTTTCTAGATATAGAAGCAAGCTTACTATATCAGACTGTATAGAAGATAGGACTATGAACGGTGTTTTCAAATTCTTTTTCACTTTGAAAATTCAGTGTCCTTTGAAAACACTTTTCAATTAAAACGAGTAAATGGTTTTCAAATACCCAACCCGTTTTAAAAACTTTGGCTCTGATACCACAACTGTAACACCCCCAAATCTTAACCCATTTGGAAAGGTATTACCGCCAGTGACCTTAGTGTTCCATACCGAGATCACCCAAGGCTTTACCGTTTAAATACAATTATGAGATACAAAGGATACAAAAGCATAATTTTATTCATATTAAAACAGGGGTTCCGGGATTACATCCCAATCCCGAAAAGGATAAACACAGAGTTTAAACAAAGTGCAACGAAAGTCTTTTAAATATATTACAAACAAGGATCTTGACCACAATGGTCATCTCCCAAGGATCTCAACCTGATTAAAAGAAATTATTAAAAACATCGAAAAACCACCGTTGACTCCATAGTCCTTCTAGTCTTCTCTTCTACACTCTATCTGATGTGCCGAATCGAACGGATGACACCAGCCCACATGCGAAGAACAATGTTCATGGGTTAGTCTAATGAAAGACTATGCAAGGGTACAAAGCAGAAGGTTCGAAGTAGTTGTATTAGGTTAGACTCATCGTTTCTCGAATAATAACCGATAACGATAATCAACCTTCATACTTCTACTGAAAACAACAAGAGGTATGCACAAGAGAAGATTCTGGAAGACTGAATCTTCACAGAAATCGACTCGAAAGAAGACTCCAAAGGAATTGAGTCTTAAGGAAATATGACAAATCTAGAACGTTTAAAGGATCACACACAAGATTTAAAAACTGACTAGATGTTTCGGTTTACGACCAACCTCACCGCGTACAGCGAATCCAGATTGGAAAGAGAACGTACTCTGATCAAAGTCAAGATGAGCTTTCCTAGCTACACTACTCGCCAAAGGTATATTAATCTTGTGCACTCGGGCACTTTATCTTATTTAATTATAAAACACACGCCACTGAAATACATTAATATTATTAAGAGCGGCTACAACGCTTTAAATCTCAGGGTGACCATTATGTCGACCCAAACTAAAACAACACACAAACACACACACGAGGCTTAACATTATTCCGAGAACAACGGAAGTTATTATTACACAGGGTGACCTTACGTTCACCCAGATTACACTGTCACAGTGCTTACACTTTAATTTACAGGGTGACAGTTACGTCCACCCCAATTGCACTAGCTAGGTGCTTAATACACAAGGTGACAATTATGTTCACCCAATTGCGCTAGCAAGGCGCTTAAACACTTCAGATCCTTAAAGGTGGATAGGAAGCATAGGTCATGACCCTTAAATTATTATTCGGAATTATTCCGATGAATATTACGTTATAAAGAAACGATTAATCCTTACTTGGATTAACGTTCCTACGAACACTCGTGCTAACTAAACAGTCTAACACAACAATTATTCACATTAAAGCCATCTAGGCAAAGACTTAAACATAGAGATAATAGAAACGGATAATCCTTACTTGGATTAGCTTTCCTATTAATCCACATGATATTATAGCATTAAGATTAAATTCACAATAATACCATCACGGTAATTATCACATATAATTGCGTTGTTCTAACAGATATACAACCTATTATAATATCATTATTATAGTTCTCCAAAACAGTTTATAAAACCATTTCCAGACAAACACAATAATCATTCCAAATTAATTACTCAGATAACTAACTGATAATTAATGTAAATATGGAACGATGAACAAGAGAGAACCGCCACTTGCCTTAATCCGCAGATCTGGAACAAAGCTAGAGACAACGGGTTTCCGGGCTCGACACAGGGATAGCTCCAACAGCACAGATTCCTTCGGGTCGACCCATAAAGAAACCCTGAGTTAGATCCGACATAAACTAGTACGAATTTAAGGACAAATGAAAGAAATCGAGAGGAACGACGCTCGAAAGACGACCACCCAGGGCCGAGGCCAAAAGAGGCCACAACCCTCTGGCGGCGGTCGCCGCTGCTCTTGGCAGCAGGCACCGCTGTTCATCACGGCGGTCACCGCCATCAACACAGCGGGTGCCGAGATGAACCCAGAAAACAGCACGGCGAGAACAAAACTCACCAACGACGATCGGATTGGCCTCCTTTAGCCTTGCTTTGGATTCTAGGCGTCTGAGGGCCTCCAAGGCTTCACAATGGCACTGGAAACAACACCCCGATGATCGCTTCGACAATTCCGGCGAGGCACCCAAACTCCAGCGAGAAGAATTTTGAGGATTGAGCTTCTGATTTGTGCTCCAATCCGATCTCCAAGTGCTCCAATTTATAGCCAAGGATCAGGGAACACAATGATGGCTATAGGGGAGACATGGAGAGGCTAATTCGGCGTCGTCAGACGCTCGCCGGCGACCACAGGCCTACGCCCCCAGCTAGCTCACGGCGGGCACCGCGCCTCCACAGGTCGCCGCTTTGCAAATACAATGGCGACATGCTAATGGCGGCGGTCGCTGCACTGTACGGCGGTCGCCGTTTCCTAGCCCTGGTGCCCAGCTAGAAGACAAAGGGACGGCTGCCTCGAGCCACTAACGGCGGTCACCGCCGTACTTACGGCGGGCGCCGCCAGGTCACCCTCCTCCGATTGGCTTTTGGATGACGTTGGCTTAACCCGGGATAAAAATAATCGTACATGAACGAGTATTAACTCCCAAAATACGTCGACTGTATATTATTTCACTTAGAAAAAATATTACAGATATTGAGCACATTACAGAATGTCTCAAACTCTCTGAATTAAATCCGACGTACAAAACGGGTGTTCGGGAAAATTCCCAAAATAACCTTACAGAAATACGGGGTATCACATCACCTCCCCCTTAAAAGAAGTTTCGACCCCGAAACTTGCATTAAGCCAATGAGAATCCTGCCTCAATACTAATCTGGATCCAATATCCTTAACCACTTCATCCTTGAAATGGATCACAAGAGATTTTATTCTTACTTCCTTAGGATATCATTCTGAAAATGATTCGCTCGTCTCAATGCTTATAACACAACTCACTTATGAGAGATAGTTGTTAATCTCTCCGATCAGAACTCCACAAGTTCATCCTTTATATCTTAAGAAATCTCGGAAGAACTCAGCGTATGGGATACCGCTTACCACTTTATTCCTTAGATGTAAATAGACAATTCTCTTTACTGAATCTTTAATGCATCTGGATCATTAACATATCCCGGTCTTCAACTGAAACCTTTCTTCTTAACACAACAACTCTTACAACTTATTCTTCCTCAAAGAGTTGCACCCAGCCTTATAGATGACATACTCTATGTATGAAGAAGAATCTTAGGAATAGATTTAGATTTAAACAACAGTAGAGTCGACCCTGTGATTAATCATATAGGGGACAAATATCTAAGTTGCCCACACTACTCTACCACCATAAGTCCGACAGTCTTTATCCTTACTTGGCATAAGCTGTTCTCGACACTTACGAGGTTTCGTATGAATAACTAATTCATAACGATAACGCATTCTGAAATTTCCAAAACAAGGAAACACTTCATTATCATTCAAACCTTACATTACTGACAAAAGTTGAACAACCAGATCACGATACCACGGAGATTATCGACACACGTCGCTACTCCTTAATCTTAAAGAAATACTTAACACAAATACAACTTAATGGATCAGGGTTCTTCTTCGCTGACTTGGCTCATTACAAAGAGTCTTTGCCCTTGGCCTAAAGACCCCATAGGCGCTTTGCCTTTATTACGAGCCATAGACTGCTCAGGAGCAGATACCTTTGGCCTTGGGTTCTGTCCACCGCTAACATTTGACGCCTGATAAGACTGCATTGGTCCCTGACCCTTCAGTCTGCAGTATGTTTTTATGTGGCCTTCTCTCCCACAATTATGACATACTCTCTTGTCCTTTTGGCAATTAAAATTTGTATGCCCAACTTCACCACAGTTGTGGCACTGAATTACTTCGTTGCTCCAACCTGAGCCTCTGGCAGAGTCAGACTGAGTTGTCTCGGTCTTAGCACGACCAGACTTCTCAAACTTGGTAGGTGATGCCGGTCGTTTGAATGAACCAACCTGGCGATCATGTTGCCCATCCTTTCCCTTAACTTGCTTCTCCCGTTTATGGGCGGATTCTTCCAGTGTGACTTTTGTCTTGTAGGTTGCGTCCACATATTGTTCTAACGTAGAACAACTGTGACGCAACATTAGAGGCTTGATTTCTGGATTCATCCATCCATGGAAGTACCAGATCTTTTGTTCTTCGCTTGACACCTCAGGCCCAGCGTATTGTAATAAGTGATTGAACTTAGCTGCGAGATCAGTTACCTTTAACCCATCCGTCTTTGGGTATAGAAATTCCTTATGCTTCTCATCCCTCATAGCACGAGAAAAGAAACGATCAGTCATCTTTGTTTTAAACATGCTCCAATTCAACTCGGGATGATCTGCCAGACCGGTGCTCTCCCACCATTCGCTAGCCACATCCTTGAATTGAAGGGAGGCGATGTGCACTTTCTCAGCCTCAGTGCAAGTAATGTTCTGGAGCAACCGTTCCATATGCGAGAACCAATATGTCACCCTGACTGGTTCTCTAGTACCGTCATAGCTGTCAGGCCTCATTGAACTCATGACTTTTAATGCTTGACCGTAAGCTCCTTTGTTCCTGACAACATTGATCTGATGTATTTGCTCTACTGACTCCTCAACTTCAGCAATAGCCTGAGGAACTGGACCACATTGTGCTTGTGGTATGACTGGTCGCATAACATTTGTGATTGCTTGCATGACAATTCCTGGAATTGCCTCAACTGCTGCAGCATCAAACATTATCGGTGCGTTGGGCTGATCTTGGTCATTGCCTCTTGGATTATTATTAAAGACAGACTCACGCTCTCCTGTTGGGTCTGCAGCATTCCTCGCATTTGGTCTGGGGTCATTACTCGGCCCAGCACCAGCACAGATAACGTTCCTTGTATTCACCATCTATTTACCGATCAAATTCCAAGGATTTTATCACATTAATATCATTCTGATATACTTATTGTAATAAAATCAACTTAGAATAGATCAACTTGGTAATTTCTATTGATGAACTCAAACCGAGTTACTAGATTCTACAATCTTAACTCAAAACGAGGGAACTGGGAATTCAAGCCTTATTGGGTATGGCGAAACCATCTTGGCTTCTCCCGGGTTCCTCTGAAGAGAATTGAATGCACTCATATCTTACGGGGCAACGGGGAAGGAATTAGTCTTTCTAGATATAGAAGCAAGCTTACTATATCAGATTGTATAGAAGACAGGACTATGAACGGTGTTTTCAAATTCTTTTTCACTTTGAAAATTCAGTGTCCTTTGAAAACACTTTTCAATTAAAACGAGTAAATGGTTTTCAAATACCCAACCCGTTTTAAAAACTTTGGCTCTGATACCACAACTGTAACACCCCCAAATCTTAACCCATTTGGAAAGGTATTACCGCCAGTGACCTCAGTGTTCCTTACCGAGATCACCCAAGGCTTTACCGTTTAAATACAATTATGAGATACAAAGGATACAAAAGCATAATTATATTCATATTAAAACAGGGGTTCCGGGATTACATCCCAATCCCGAATAGGATAAACACAGAGTTTAAACAAAGTGCAGCGGAAGTCTTTTAAATATATTACAAACAAGGATCTTGACCACAATGGTCATCTCCCAAGGATCTCAACCTGATTAAAAGAAATTATTAAAAACATCAAAAAACCACCGTTGACTCCATAGTCCTTCTAGTCTTCTCTTCTACACTCTATCTGATGTGCCGAATCGAACGGATGACACCAGCCCACATGCGGAGAACAATGTTCGTTGGTTAGTCTAATGAAATACTATGCAAGGGTACAAAGCAGAAGGTTCGAAGTAGTTGTATTAGGTTAGACTCATCGGTTCTCGAATAATAACCGATAACGATAATCAACCTTCATACTTCTACTGAAAACAACGAGAGGTATGCACAAGACAAGATTCTGGAAGACTGAATCTTCACAGAAATCGACTCGAAAGAAGACTCCAAAGGAATTGAGTCTTAAGGAAATATGACAAATCTAGAACGTTTAAAGGATCACACACAAGATTTAAAAACTGACTAGATGTTTCGGTTCACGACCAACCTCACCGCGTACAGCGAATCCAGATTGGAAAGAGAACGTACTCTGATCAAAGTCAAGATGAGCTTTCCCAGCTACACTATTTACTTAGCTGTACTACTCGCCAAAGGTATATTAATCTTGTGCACTCGGGCACTTTATCTTATTTAATTATAAAACACACGCCACTGAAATACATTAATATAATTAAGAGCGGCTACAACGCTTTAAATCTCAGGGTGACCATTATGTCGACCCAAACTAAAACAACACACAAACACACACACAAGGCTTAATATTATTCCAAGAACAACGGAAGTTATTATTACACAGGGTGACCTTACGTTCACCCAGATTACACTGTCACAGTGCTTACACTTTAATTTACAGGGTGACAGTTACGTCCATCCCAATTGCACTAGCTAGGTGCTTAATACACAGGGTGACAAATATGTTCACCCAATTGCGCTAGCAAGGCGCTTAAACACTTCGGATCCTTAAAGGTGGATAGGAAGCATAGGTCATGACCCTTAAATTATTATTCGGAATTATTCCGAGGAATATTACGTTATAAAGAAACGACTAATCCTTACTTGGATTAGCGTTTCTACGAACACTCGTGCTAACTAAACAGTCTAACACAGCAATTATTCACATTAAAGCCATCCAGGCAAACGACTTAAACATAGAGATAATAGAAACGGATAATCCTTACTTGGATTAGCTTTCCTATTAATCCACATGATATTCTAGCATTAAGATTAAATTCACAATAATACCATCACGGTAATTATCACATATAATTGCGTTGTTCTAACAGATATACAACCTATTATAATATCATTATTACAGTTCTCCAAAATAGTTTATAAAACCATTTCCAGACAAACACAATAATCATTCCAAATTAATTACTCAGATAACTAACTGATAATTAATGTAAATATGGAACGATGAACAAGAGCGAACCGCCACTTGCCTTAATCCGCAGATCTGGAACAAAGCTAGAGACAACGGGTTTCCGGGCTCGACACAGGGATAGCTCCGACATCACAGATTCCTTCGGGTTGACCCATAAAGAAACCCTCAGTTAGATCCGACATAAACTAGTACGAATTTAAGGACAAACGAAAGAAATCGAGAGGAACGACGCTCGAAAGACGACCACCCAGGGCCGAGGCCTAAAGAGGCCACAACCCTCTGGCGGCGGTCGCCGCTGCTCTTGGCAGCGGGCGCCGCTGTTCATCATGGCGGTCGCCGCCATCAACACGGCGGGCGCCGCGATGAACCCAAAAAACAGCACGGCGAGAACGAAACTTACCAACGACGATCGGATTGGCCTCCTTTAGCCTTGCTTTGGATTCTAGGCATCTGAGGGCCTCCAAGGCTTCACAATGGCACTGGAAACAACACCCCGGCGATCGATTCGACAATTCCGGTGAGGCACCCAAACTCCGGCGAGAAGAATTTTGAGGATTGAGCTTCTGATTTGTGCTCCAATCCGATCCCCAAGTGCTCCAATTTATAGCCAAGGATCAGGGAACACAATGATGGCTATAGGGGAGACGTGGAGAGGCTAATTCGGCATCGTCAGACGCTCGCCGGCGACCACAGGCCTATGCCCCCAACTAGCTCATGGAGGGTGCCGCGCCTCCACAGGTCGCCGCTTTGCAAATACAACGGTGGCGGGCTAATGGCGGCGGTCGCCGTTTCCTAGCCCTGGTGCCCAGCTAGAAGACGAGGGGACGGCTGCCTCGAGCCACTAACGGCGGTCGCCGCCGTACTTACGGCGGGCGTCGCCAGGTCACCCTCCTCCGATTGGCTTTTGGATGACGTTGGCTTAACCCGGGATAAAAATAATCGTACACGAACGAGTATTAACTCCCAAAATACGTCGACTGTATATTATTTCACTTAGAAAAATTATTACAGATATTGAGCATATTACAGAATGTCTCAAACTCTCTGAATTAAATCCGACGTACAAAACGGGTGTTCGGGAAAATTCCCAAAATTCCCAAAATAACCTTACAGAAATATGGGGTATCATAGGCGAAGCCAAGGAGTGAAGGCCGAGCATTAACCGCGACCGCGGGCAAGGGTGTCGCGATCACGGTTCCTCGGACAAGTCGAGAGTTTTCCGCAGGCGCGGAGGAATGTGAAGAGCGCGGAGCCACGAGAGGCCGCGATCGCGGTAAATGGGCCGCGATCGCGGGTCGTCGACGTTGGAAGTTCTGACTTTTCCCGAGTCTATCTTTTCTAATTTCTTTTCTTATTTTTCCATTTTATTTCGTTTCTTTTCTTATTGGGCTAGGTCATTTGTTAGAGGCCCTATATATACTCTCTTTAGCATTAGGTTTAAGGGAGAGTTTCCAAGTTCTAGTTTTGCAATTTCAATTCATCGTTGCCACTTTTCATACCTTTGGAGTTCATCATGTTTATGAGGAGCTAAGCCTCTTTTGCTTAGTCCGGTAATATAAGCATAAGTTTATTCATCTGGTTGTGAGGTTTTGTTCCTATCTATCTTATCCTATTGAGTTATATCTTTTCTCTTGAGCAAATTCTTATTTGGATGTTTGTTGGTTTATCTAGATTGATCACCTAGGTTTATTGCTTTCATTCATATTGCTAATACTAGGGAACTGTTGGGCTAACACTCTAGTTCGAGTAGCGAGCATAGATTCTTATCTGCCACTGTGGAATTTATCTATGTAGGGAATTGATTACATGTTGAATGCTTCTGGTTGAGGTGTTATGTGTATCCTGGTTAATTCTTATGTTCATTGCTGCCTTTGGGTTGAATCACTAGTGGTGCTAGGGTTATTCATTGGTAAGGGTTCTTAGGGATGGTTTCCCTATTAATTACACAAGATCAGGACATGAATAACCGAATAGGAAGATAGGGCATAATCAAGGAACAACCTTTGAATGACTTATGTGGATATTACTTGGCTAAGTGTTTTCTCTCTTTGATATTTTCATCATATACTTTGCTGTGTTTGACTTAATTGTGACCAACCAACCTACAACTCCCCCTTCTTGTTACTATTGCATGCGAACAACACATAGATTAATCCCTTCCTCTCTTTGGATTCGACCCCTGCTTACCCTAACTACTTGTTTAGGTTTTGCTAGGATTTTATTTGATTGATTAGGTGATACGACTTAAGCCTGCTGCTATCAAATTGGCGCCGTTGCCGGGGAGGCAAGCGTTGATTTTTCTGTGTGTTTGTCTATGTGTTGTGTTCCTTTGGTGTGGACCTATCTTATGGTCCACACCCGTGCTACTAATTCCCCTCTACTTGGTTTTAATTCAGAGATTGAGAGAACCCTTTCCCAGGGTCGCAGAATAAATTGTGCTTTGGTTTTTGATAATCCTGCGTTCGAGATGGCTGATGCAGAGCAGACGTTGAGACAGTTGACCGCCCCTAACATGCAGCAGCAACCGCTGGCTGTGCAGTTTCCTGAGTTGGGCGAGGGCGTAAATTTTGAGCTGAAGTCTGGGTTGATCCACTTACTCCCCCACTTCCATGGGATGAGTGGTGAAGACCCTAACAAGCATCTTGTTGAGTTCCATTCGGTGTGTAGCAGTATGAAGCCGAAGAACGTGACGGAGGACCAGATCAAGCTGAGGGCCTTTCCTTTTTCCCTGAAGGATGCGGCCAATGACTGATTCTACTATCTCACTCCAGGGAGCATAGACACTTGGGTCAAGATGAAGAAAGCCTTCCTGGAGAAGTACTTCCCGGCTACCAAACTGAACAGCCTGAAGCGAACTATCAGCAACATCGAGCAGCAGTCTGGTGAATCTCTCTATGAGTATTATGAGCGGTTCAAGAAGATGATATCCAGTTGCCCCTTCCACGGCTATTCTGAGCAGGATCTCGTACTTTATTTGTACGGTGGTCTTCTTGATGAAGAGAGAAGGATGGTGAACGCTGCTTGTGGGGGGAACATCCTCAACAAGACTCCTGCTGCAGCTTTTGAGATTTTTTTTGAGCTTTATGAAGGGTCCAGGCAATTCAGTAAAAGGGCGGGCATCCAATCTATGAGAGCTACAGAATCTCAGCCCAATTCTACTCTTCTTGCTGAAATGGCTGAGATGAAGGAGATGATGAGGAGATGTATGATGAGAGGTGGCTTGCAGCAAGTCAAATCATGTGGGTTATGCTATGAAACGACGCATCCAACTGATGTATGCCACACCCTGCAAGAACCAACTGCTGAGGTGAACACCATTGGCGGATATGGCCCTCAAAGGCCAAAATATGACCCGTACTCCAGCACCTACAATCCAGGGTGGAGAGATCACCCAAATCTGAGATACGGGAACCAGCAGAACACTCATCAAGGGCATGAGACCCAGGATTTTCAACAGTACCCCCAGCGGCAGTTTCAAGGAGGCCAAACACCTCCAAGACCACAAGAACAGGGAGTTGCCCGCATCACCAATCTTGAGGACCAGGTCAACACACTGGCGCAGCATATGAATACTTTGGCGCAGACCGTGGGAACCATGCATCAAAACATGGTTCAGTTTCAACACGAGACCAAGTCCAGCATACAGAACCTAGAGAAGCAGGTGGGGCAGATCTCCCAGACAATTAGCAATCTTGAAGCTAGAGTGTCACGAGCACTCCCATCTCAAACTGAGATAAATCCTAGGCAAAACGTCTACTCCATGACGTCAAGGCCCAGATGGGAGCTTGAAGAAGAAAAGATGGGAGCCAAGAAGTACGAGAACGAACCGCGGCCGCGGGCAATTTGCCGCGATCGCGGGTCTGTTGAGCACGAGAATGGGCAAGATGCGCCGATTAAGCGCGATCGTGGGCAGGATAGCCGCGACCGCGGGGCCCCAGTGCAAGAACCGCGATCGCGGGGTGAAAACCGCGATCAAACTTCGGAAAATGGGCCATCTCCACTTACATTTATGACGCGGTATGTCTACCCGGAGGGATATTTTGACATCCCAGTGCCATTCCCTGCTGCGCTAGAAGATGACGAACCCATTGAGGGGCTGAAGGGAATGTACGAGACATTCAAGAATTACAAGGTGACCCCCCAATTGAGCAAAGCAATGCCTCGCTTTGCAAACTTCTTGAGAGAGCTATGCAAGCTCAAGAAGGAGCAAAAGGAGCGGTCAAAGAAAAAGGTAAAAGTCAAGAAGGATGTCTCGACTGTGATGCAAAAGAAGATCCCGAAAAAGTGTGAAGATCCCGAAATGTTTAGCGTACCCTGCAAGATTGGGGAAACCGAGTTCAGCGAGACATTGCTGGATTTGGGAGCCTCAATCAATGTCCTACCACTGTCCGTCTACAACACCCTCAATGTCGGACCACTAGAAAGTACGGAGTTTGTCATCCAATTGGCTGATAACTCCGTCATCATTCCAGAGGGCGTTATGAAGGACGTTTTGGTGAGCGTTGACACCCTCGTCTTCCCTGCGGACTTCTTCGTCATGAACACAGGGAAACGAGGAGGACGAGTAATGCTAGGGAGGCCTTTCATGAAGACCTCCAACACAAAGATCGACGTGGGCACAGGTACGGTAAGCATGGAGTTTGACCGGAGGAAGGTAGAGCACAAGCTGGAGACCATTCAGGAGCATCCCCCAGACTCAAGAGTGAAGAGCGAGGTTGCAGAAGGCAACCCAGATTGAGAAGGATGAAGCGGTATGTCATGCCATGACAATAACTAAGGCGCTGTCCGGGAGGCAACCCGATGTATGTATCTTTTCCTTTGTCTTTCTTTCTTCGTTTTGCATTATTTTTTGGTGTGTTTTTGCTTTGTTTTTGTTTTTGTTCCTGACTAACCTGCAGGGAAGAGACCCATGCTCATTGAAGAAGGTGTTTCCACACCAATGTAAGTCTCTCATGTCCCTGCACTAGTCACCCCCGAAAAAACCTTAAATGGGGGAGCAAAAAAAAAAAAATTTTTTTGTTGTTGTACGAGTACGAGCTGTCCCGCAGTACCATGGATAGGGGTGCGCATGTTGCCAACGGAGGAAGTTTTCGCTACACAAATTTTTGGCAACGATGGTGGCCCCACAGTCGACAACTGCGAAGGAAGACCACTCATGGCCCACACCCCGTTCATATCTGGGCCCATTTTTGGTGGTATTTGAAGGCCGTGCAACCCCGTTATCACTATTCAACCACTACTCACCAAGTGGTACCTTATGGTTGCACGATAGAAGATGATGCTGGAATTGATGAGGCACCCGCCCAACACCAGAGACCTGGGCATTTATTGAGAAGACCGCCAGCAACAACGGAAGTGTCCAAGCCAACTCAGCGACATTTGTGAGCTTATCCCTTCTTTTCCCTGTGCTTTATTCTTTTATCTTTCATTACATTGAGGACAATGCAATGTTTAAGCATGGGGGAGGGTTTTATATTTCCTATGTCGCTGAGGAGAAAAAGAAAAAGAGCCAAAAATTTAAAAAAAGGCTAAAATTGAAATCCTGGGATAGGTCGAAAACCCGAAAGGGCGGCCTAGGTAATAAGCAGGTGGCTTGGACCAGCATTAGGCTGGGGTAAAAAATTGGTCTAGAGTGATGTGAGTTATATTGTGAGCACATCTATGGAAAACAAAATATGAGTGGCTTGGTGAAAACCCGAAAGGGCGCCTTGGCAAAATGAGTGAAAAGAAGAAGAGTGAATTTTAGGAATCCTCATTTTGGCGTTGCGACATAAGAAGAGGTGATATAAGGAGGATTCGGGTAGGTCACTCTAGGAGGCATAAGGAATCATAGATGGAGGCTAGGATTAGAGGTTACTCACACCATTGGATGTCCGGGTTAAGCTTATGGGAAGTACTCTGCTTGCCCCTTAAGCTTGTTGAGTTGTGGATGTGTCGTGAATGAGATTGGTGCCAGGAGCTTGGCATGGGTTAGGTGACTCTTAGTTGGAGGACATGCTTCCTGAGATCTTGGGTGTTGCATTGGAGGGTAAATTCTTTATTAGTTTACTCGAGGACGAGCAAAGGTCTAAGCATGGGGGAGTTTGATAAGCACTACTTTGTAGGGTTTAACTAAGAGTTATTAGAGGGTTTTATTGGTGCCATTCAGGTAGATTTAGACACATTCTTGTGCATGGCGTTTGGGGGCGAAGTCTAGTGTTTTTGGAGGTGTTTAAGCTATTTTGGATATCATAGAAGACACTGAGGAAGGAAGCCACCAAAAGAAGACGCCAAGGAAGTGAAGACGAGAGGTTAGGAGGCGAAGCCAAGGAGTGAAGGCCGAGCATTAACCGCGACTGCGGGCAAGGGTGCCGCGATCGCGGTTCCTCGGACAAGTCGAGAGTTTTCCGCAGGCGCGGAGGAATGTGAAGAGCGTGGAGCCACAAGAGGCCGCGATCGCGGTAAATGGGCCGCGATCGCGGGTCGTCGACGCTGGAAGTTCTGACTTTTCCCGAGTCTATCTTTTCTAATTTCTTTTCTTATTTTTCCATTTTATTTCGTTTCTTTTCTTATTGGGCTAGGTCATTTGTTAGAGGCCCTATATATACTCTCTTTAGCATTAGGTTTAAGGGAGAGTTTCCAAGTTCTAGTTTTGCAATTTCAATTCATCGTTGCCATTTTTCATACCTTTGGAGTTCATCATGTTTATGAGGAGCTAAGCCTCTTTTGCTTAGTCTGGTAATATAAGCATAAGTTTATTCATCTGGTTGTGAGGTTTTGTTCCTATCTATCTTATCCTATTGAGTTATATCTTTTTTCTTGAGCAAATTCTTATTTGGATGTTTGTTGGTTTATCTAGATTGATCACCTAGGTTTATTGCTTTCATTCATATTGCTAATACTAGGGAACTGTTGGGCTAACACTCTAGTTCGAGTAGCGAGCATAGATGCTTATCTGCCACTGTGGAATTTATCTATATAGGGAATTGATTACATGTTGAATGCTTCTGGTTGAGGTGTTATGTGTATCCTGGTTAATTCTTATGTTCATTGCTGCCTTTGGGTTGAATCACTAGTGATGCTAGGGTTATTCATTGGTAAGGGTTCTTAGGGATGGTTTTCCTATTAATCTACACAAGATCAAGACAGGAATAACCGAATAGGAAGATAGGGCATAATCAAGGAACAACCTTTGAATGACTTATGTGGATATTACTTGGCTAAGTGTTTTCTCTCTTTGATATTTTCATCATATACTTTGCTGTGTTTGACTTAATTGTGACCAACCAACCTACAACTCCCCCTTCTTGTTACTATTGCATGCGAACAACACATAGATTAATCCCTTCCTCTCTGTGGATTCGACCCCTGCTTACCCTAACTACTTGTTTAGGTTTTGCTAGGATTTTATTTGATTGATTAGGTGATACGACTTAAGCCTGCTGCTATCAATAGCCAGTATAAAACTCTCCCACATGCTTAAACATTGCATTGTCCTCAATGTAATGAAAGACAAAAGAATAGAAGCACAGGGAAAAGCAAAAAATAACTCACAAACGTCGTCAAGCTGCTTGGACACTTCCGTTGTTGCTGGCGGTATACACAATGTATGCACAGGTCTCCAGTGTTGGGTGGGTGTCTTCATCAACTCCATTGTCTTTATTACCGTGCAACCAAAGGGAACCACTTGGTGAGTAGTGGTATAGCAAATACGTCGGGGTTGCACGGCCTTCAAAACCCACAAAAATTGGGCCTAGATATGATCGTGGTGTGGGCCTCTAGTGGTCCTCCTCCTCAGCTGCCACTTGTAGGGCCATCATCGTAGTCAAATCAAGTGTAGGGCGAATGTCTCCTCCTTTGACAACATGATGCGCACCGTCTCTCCATGGGGAACTCTGGACAGCTGGCCTGAGATGAATTTTATTTTATTTTATATATAATTCCGTTTATTCTTTTTTTTTGAATTTTTTTTTTTTGAATTTTTTTTTGATTTTTTGATTTTTTTTTCCCTCCCCGTTTAAGGTTTTTTCGGGGAGTTATTAGTGCAAGCAAAGAGAGACTTACAATGGTGGTAAACACCTTCTTCAATAGGCATGGGGTCTCCTCCCTACAGGTTAGTCGGAAACAAAAACAAGAACAAAAACAAAACAAAACACACCAAAACAAATGCAAAAACAAGGAAAGAAAAACAAGAAAAGAAAAGCATACCTCGGGTTGCCTCCCGGATAGCGTCTTAGTTATTGTCATGGCTTGACATTGTGCTACTATGATCATGTAATATCACTCAATCCAGAACACAGCACATACTTACTACTAGGAGGGTGTTTCTTATGATCAAATATCTTAAATGTCACCCTATCACCCCCATACTTCACAGACACAATACCTCTACTCATAATGATTCGGATGTTAGCAGTCTTAAGAAAAGTCCTACCTAACAGTATAGGGGGCACATGCATATCATAACCAATGTCTAACACCACAAAATCCATAGGAAAAATCATCTTATTAACCTTTACAAGAACATCCTCAACTATTCCTTTCGGAAAAACTTTGGATCCATTCGCAAATTGAATAACTAAACCAGATTCAAGCAAAGGTCCAAGATCTAGCAATTTATACACATAGTAGGGTAACACATTAATAGATGAGCCCAAGTCTATCATGCAATGATCAAACCTGGAGTAACCTATATCATAAGGAATACTAAACATGTCAGGGTCACTATACTTTTCATGCAAATGTCTTCCAAATGCAGCAGACACATGTTCATTCAAATTAATTTCTCTTGTCAATTTCTTCCTCTTCCTAGGCCAGCATAAGCATTTCATGTATTTAGCAAATTTAGGCACATCATGCATCAGATCAAGTAAAGGGAGATTTACCTCATGCTCACCTATGGAGTTGCGCGGCTCCATATTGAGCTCCAGCTTCTTCTTCACTTTTAGCCTCTTAGGAAGGTGAGGAGGTGGCTTCTTAGGATCACAGGGTGGAGGAGTGTAATCAACAGGAATCGCTTCTAAAGGGTATACACCAAGAACTGATCCGCATAACTTTGTCCAAACCTGCGGACTGGTTCTCGACTTTCCGTACTCGCTCATCCGTGGTCACGGTTCCTGAGCAAAAGGGCTCCTCTGTCTTTTCTCCTTTCAGTTGTGATATACCACTCACATTAGCCACTAGGGTCGGTTGGGATGGTGGCCTTTCAAAATCCTCCTTCATATTTGCCACAACTTGAGCCAACCTTCCAAGCTGAGTTGCCAAACTTCCAACTTGAGTTGTTAAAAGTTGGATGTTGGAGTTCGTCCCTTGATGAATAGTCATCATGCTCTGCACAAGTGACTTGATGCTCTCCTCCATTGATGTATATGAACTTTGGCTCGTCTCTTGAGGTTCAGGGTAGTAATGGGGCCAGCCTTGCTGCTGATAGTAAAAATCAAATGCTGCCATCTGTCTAGATTGAGATCTCAATGAAAAGAATTAGTAACACATGTGTGAACCGTAAGATAGGTCCACATAAAAGTTGGTAAACAAAAACATAATTAGAAAAGTAAAATTGATTCCCCGGCAACGGCGCCAATTTGATAAGGCGTTGTCGTAACACCTAAACAAAATAATCCTAAACAAACCTAACTAATGTAGTTTGGTAAGTAAGGGTCGAATCCCACAGAGAATCAAATACTATTCCAACGATGTAATTGTATACCAACAAGTAACCAGGGAGTTTCTGATTTAAAAACAAACAAATAAACAAAATAAATAAAAGCAAAGACTTGAAATCAAATTAGGGAAATAACTCAGCCAAACAAATATCCACACTTCAGATTGATAGATCGATCATTGATTATCCCTAGTCCTCAATACTCATGAAAGTCCTAATCCCTGTTCTGAATTAGTTACCAGACCAACCAGTCCTGATAACCCTAACTATTAAACAAATCCCTACTAACCTTCACGATTTTAATCAATAGCAGCGGGAAGTTCAGGAATAGATAGGTACATGCAAGTGTAGCAACCAGTCATACAATTGCATGCAATTAATTCTCTACACAAACTAAGGGATTTAGATTCTCAACCAATATCCTCCAATCCTTAGTAATATGATCAATAACAATCTCAACAGGTTGTATGGAAAAGGGGAATCAATAGCATAATGTCAAGCTAGAGGGAACTACTATTAAAATCTATTTGATTTCCTAATCAACAAATCAAGGGGAATCGATATATGATCAATGAAATTAAGCACGAGAGAGAATTAAAACAATCATAGAAAGAGTAAAGGAATAAACTCACAATCCAATCAATCCAAAGGCTTCAATTGTCTGCCTGGGCAAAAGGTAAAAACAACGATGAATGAAACTAGGTCTAACTCCCAAACCTAATGCTAAAGAGAGTATATATAGGGCTTCTAACAAATGACCTAGCCCAATAAGAAAAGAAACGGAATAAAATGAGAAAATAAGAAAAGAAAACAGAAAAGATAGATTCGGGAAAAGTCCGAACTTCCTGCGTTGATGACCCGCGATCGCGGCCCATGGACCGCGATCGCGGCCCCTTGTGGCTCCGCGCTCTTCACACTTCTCCGCGCCTGCAGATAATTCTCGACTTACCCCGAGGGACCGCGATCGCGACACCCTTGCCCGCGGTCGCAGTTAATGCTCGGCCTTTACTCCTTGGCTTCGCCTCCTAACCTCTCCTCTTCACTTCCTTGGCGTCTTCTCTTGGTGGCTTCCTTCCTCAGTGTCTCCTATGATATCCAAGATAGCTCAAACACTTCCAAAAATACCAAACTTCGCCCCCAAACGCCATACACATGAATGTGTCTAAATCTACCCGAATGACACCAATAAAACCCTCTAATAACTCTTAGTTAAGCCCTACAAAGTAGTGCTTATCACTGTGTAATTTATAAGTCTTCCGCTGTGATTTCACTCTGTTGTAAAAACACTACTCTCGTTTGATGAGAGATCTTCTAATAATAATGGTTGAGTTTTATTTAAAAATATCTTCCGATGTTTAACCTTCCGTTATTTGTATGTTTATTTAAGATTAATTGTTCCGATTAAAGCCTTGGGTGACATCGGACAACAACGTCCGAGGTCACTGGCGTGTGGCACTTCCGACAATAAGTCGGGGGTGTTACATACCAGTGGAGCATCTCTTCCCAAGCGAAAGAGTGCTAGACTACAACGAAGAAGAGAACTCGACAAAGCTACAACTAGAGCTACAACTGGTCGAAGAAAGAATAGAAATGGCCGCCATCAGGGAAGAAGAGTACAAACGACGCATTGCCACCTATTACAACAAAAACGTAAGACCAAGAGGCTTCACGGAGGGTGACCTAGTATTGAAGAAAACAGATGGGGGAAAGTTGGACCCCGGGTGGGAAGGCTCGTACATCGTAGTACGTGAAGTCACCCCAAGGGCATATCAACTCAAAGACCACGCAGGCAATCAAGTTCCCAACTCATGGAACGTGATGAGACTGCACAAATATTACCCTTAAAAGCCACGGCGCCTCAGGTATGTTTATCGTTTAAAACAGTCAAGACTCCCTGAACGCATGACACGACCAAACCATAAAATAATTAAATAAACAACATGTAGGCTACACTACACGAGAAAATAGCAACGGCCAGCAAGAAGTGTAAGCCTGAGGGCTACGCCTGACGAAGCAATAAGGTACGTGAGCATAAGCAATAATGAACAAGCAATACGCGAGATTTCGCGCTATAACACAAAAGCACGAGATCTAAAGCAATAATTTCATTTCGCGTAGGTTTGCGCAAGTAGAAGCAAGTTTGAGCAAGTTTGAGCAAGTGTTGAGCAAGTTTAGGCAAGTCGAAGCAAGTTTGAGCAAGTCGAAGCAAGTTTGAGCAAGTGTTGAGCAAGTTTTGAGCAAGTGTTGAGCAAGAAAGAAAGCCTCGAAACAAGTGAGCAAGCAAGTGTTAAGTAAGCCCTTTAAGCAAGAAAGTTAGCGCGGTTTAAAGCAAGACAAAAGGCAAGACCCCAAAGAGGCATTATGCAAAATCCAAAAGCAATTACTGAAGCAAGAACCGTGCCTAAGAGGCCCCGATTGCAACCAAGACCTCAAGTAGCAATCAGATATGAATACGCGAAACATATTATATATAAAGGTAACAAGACAAAGCAATTGTTAAGACAACGCGAATAATGCTGTCCAGGTACACCTCTGGAAAGAGACAAGCAGCCGGACAAGCTCCATATACACAGAGTGCAAAGCAAGAAACGCAAAGAAGGTGGCTCACGCAGCAAAGAAACTTCTCTTTTACTAAAGAAACCTTAGCACTAAGCCATGTAATAGAGTAAAAGGTCGCAAACGCCATAGACATACAATATCCTTAAATATCAGACAAACATCTTTTTGCAAAAGGAAGCGATTTTCTCAAAATTACATCAAAGCCCCTACACGGGCAAACATCATAGCTACGCCAAAATAGGAAGAAAAAAACGAAACCCTTCTTCTCGCATCCCACTTTTAGTTTCCAAACTAAAAGAGGGGATCTGAGGGGGAGAGAGGGGCTACAACAACAGAATAACAAAGATACTAAAAACCATAGCCAACACCACAAGACGACGAGGAGGAAAACCCGACGGAGGCGGCACTTGGACATAAACCGACACTGGGACACTCCGCCCCAGACGAGCAACATGAGCAACATCGAAAATGGTCCTTATCTCACGAAGGCGGCGACCACGAGCGTCAGGGTAAGGAAAGTAGAACACCTGACCTCCTCTGGCATCTTCCATGTCAAAAAGCTGGAAAATCTGAGCACGAAAGGTGCAAAAGTCGAGCCCTCTCGTTCCTTCTCTGACCTCTCCCATCTTCAAGAGTCATAGAAAACCACCATCGTAACGATGTACAGAGACAAACCGACGATCTCCACGCTGGCACACAAACCTCCCACCATAGTGAACCCTGAGAGTAAGACGCACCATGACAACGAGAATGAAAACCACAAGCTCTTTCCCAATAGACTCCACAGACGACTTGTCCCTGCTAGCATTCTCAAAATGCTGACTGATAGCGCTGAGGGCCTCGCGGTAGCTCTTCCCAATCTGAAAAACCAGAAGAGTGAGACTTGACTAACAAAAGAAGCCATCCCTTTCTACCTCAAATAAAAGAGAATACTTACAATGTTCAGGTGTTCACACGCGGAGTCCAAAGGGCTAGACGAAGTCATCACTATCGCCTTTAGCTTCTTGCCTTTAGAAGACTTCTTCTTCATAGAAGCTAGAGTACAATGGGTACTATCACTTGGGCTCGTGGCTGGAGCCACTAACTCCCCATGAGGTGGATCTACGTTCCCCCCACCACTCTCTCCACGAGGAGGATTGCATACATCATCCAAAGAAGTCCCCTTAGCAAGTAAGGAGTCACGCGAAGGTTGTTCCACCTCTTGGCCTTGAGATGCTGGTACACCCTCATCAACAGTACCCACCAAATCATCCAAGTCCTTCAAAAAATCTAGCATCTTGGTGGGAAAACCTTCTGCAAACAACGAAAAAGAAGAAAAATAAAATAACATTAGGGAAGAATGCCATTAGAAAGATTAATCATCACCCTACAACCAACAGGGACAGAAGCCAAGAAGCATAGCCCACGCTCACCCCCGGTGGGATGAGAAGAACTAAGACCCAATTCCTCCAGCTTCACGGAGGTCATAAGCTTATCATACTCCTGGGGCTGTGTCTGATCAAACATCGCAATAAGGGCTTTTTTGTCATAGCCAAGTTCCTGCTTCGAAGAACCCGGAGTTGATCTAGCAAAGTGTAAAACCCTCCCCGGATGAATGTCGATGTCAAAGGAACCAGGAATCCTAAGCAAGAACCACTCATTCTTCCAATTACCCAGATTAGTAGGCTTAGCCACTTTCTGCTTATACTCAGTCTTCCATGACCAGTATCCCTCAGATATGTTACACGTAGTAATCAGGGCTCTCACTATCTCCAGCGTGGGCTCTACATTCAACTCACGACAATGAAGAAAATGTAACACCCCCAAATCTTAACCCGTTTGGAAAGGTATTACCGCTAGTGACCTCGATTTTCCTCACCGAAGTCACCCCAGGCTTTACCGATTAAATATAATCATGAAACACATATGATACAAAATCATAATAATATTCAATCAAAACTTGAGTTCCGGGATTACATCCCAATCCCGAATAGGACAACATACAGAGTTTAAACAAAAGACAGCGGAAGTCGTAATACAAAATTTAACAAATAACAGAGTAAATAGATTACAGCGGAAGTCTTTAAAATATTACGAAAAGGGTTGTGATCGTAGTGATCACCTGCCCAAGGATCTTAACCTGATTAAAAACAATAAAAACATCCAAAAACCACCGTTCATCTTTATAGTCGTTCTAGCCTTCACGGAACAGCAACATACCTGATGTGTCGAATCGAACGGATGACACCAGCCAACCATGCAAGGGAATTATCGGTTGGTTAGTCTAATGAAAGACCATGCAATGGAATAAAGCAGAGTGGTTTGAAGCAGTCGTATTAGGTTAGACTCATCGCTTCTCGAATAATAACCGATGACGATAGTCAACCATCATACTCCTACTGGAATACATGAAAAGACATGATCAAGAGAAGATTCTGGAGACCGAGTCTCACAGCAATCAATCCCAAAAGAAGACTCCAAATGAAATGAGCCTTTAAAGGAAGCATGACAAATGTTGGGGAACATTAATTAATTACACACAATCACAGTATCACATTCGAGCGACTAAAAGTTAAGACGAGCTTTCCTAGCTGCACTACTCGCCCAAGGGTATATTAATCATGTGTACCACGGCACTTATCTTATTAAATTCCAAAACCATACCACATCACGTTATAAGCTTTTAAATATCCACAACACGATCAAGAACGACTGGACCTCACATAGAGCCCAACGTCCGTATCCACAACAAATCCACAGCCATTGATGTCAGGGTCTCCACTGCCCCTTCACCAATTTATTATCAAGAAACGACTGGACCTCACATAGAGCCCATCGTCCCTACGAATACTCGTGCTAACTAAACAGTTAAACACAACAGTAAATCACATCAAAGCCATCACGGCCCACACCTACACAATATAACTATAATAGCGTCGATTCTAGCAGAATATACAACCTATTATAATATCAGATTTTAATCATATTAATTAACACAACTGTTCCCAACATAAACAAGAATCATCCCAAATTAATTAACAACTAAACAATTGATAATTAATGAAAGTATGGAATGATGAGCAAGAGCGAACCGCCACTTGCCTGGAGTAGATTCGGCGATGAATCTAGACGAGACGACTACTGATGATATCCTTTCCAAAGACATGGCCTAAGCTTCAAATAGCTCCAACGGATTACGAGTCCACACGCGATCCAGCACATGATATATTAATTAATATCAATTAATTTGTCTAGACGAACTCAAGGAATTAAATTCACTAAATTCTTGTGATTTTAAATCATAAGAATATTAATTGAATTTTCCTAAAGACAGATATGGATAAAAGGGAATCGAAATTATACCGCTCAAATAATTTCGGGTCAAATCTGGACTGGAATGGAACTTGGGCTTCTCGGCCCAACAACAAAGCTGATACTAATTGGGGGGGTACCACCACCTTCTTCTTCTTCCCCGAACAACAACAACAACGAACAGGGACAACAACGGTAACAACCACGCCGGGAAGGGCTCCTCGTCGGGGGCCTCTGACTTCGACGACAATGCCGGTGAGCAGGCGGCGGTAGGGAGGAGCTCGACGACACCGGTTGCGACTTGCACAAGAGCTCGGCGGAGCGGCGGGGCACAGAGGTGAAACAGGGGGCGTCGTCTTCGTATCCGGCGGGGCTTCGAACAGAGAAGACGACGGCAAGGAGGAGCTGGCGACGACCGAGGGTGGAGCTTGGGAGGCTCGGATGAGCTGGCTTCACCGTTGGGAGGTGAGATGAAGCGGGAATGAGAGGGATGAAACAGAGGAGGCGGTGCACAGGGGAGACGAGAGGAACAGGGGAGCAGCAGCTCGGCAGCACAGCTCGACGTCGGGCGGAGCAACGGTGGCACACAGGAGTCAACAACGGCCTCGTCGGTGGCTCGCCTTTGCCGGGGAGGAGCAGCAGTCAGCCACACGAGACACACGACATCAGCAGCGGCGACTCCAAGAAGGAGCTTGCCTTGTCGTCGGCGGGAAGATGATGGCCGAGAGGGAGATCGGGAGAGATGGTGCCATTTCAACTTCTCCAACAAGCTCCTTATATAGCTCCAGGAGAAGCCCCGACCAGCCCCGACCACGCTACAGGAGAGCCGACCAAACATCACAAGTGGAAAGCCAAGTGGTTGACGGGATAAGATTGTACGTGGAGGGATAAGTTTCGGTATGGGTTTTAAACCCCGGAAATCATATATTTGTATCCAAACAAATATTCTAAGTCCCGAAAAGTACATTGAATGTATTTTATACCACTTAGGAAATTATTTCGAAGATCATGGATATTACTGAAAATCCAAACTCCACTGAAAGCGAAATAATTAATCGAACGAAAGATGGGAAGATTACCCAAATACCTTACTAAAATTTAGGGATATTACATTACTACCCCCTTAAGAAAAGTTTCGACCCCGAAACTTGCATCGATAAACTAATGGGTGACTGGACTCACCTCAATCTCACTACCTGAGTCCAGGCCTAATGTAATGACCTGGGCCAGCCACCCTTTCGGTGCCGCCCAGTCATTAACATGGGTCGCCGCCCATATATCCCAACTCATCACTGATGGCCCAACATTCTTGCCACTTCCAGTAGGTTAGAGAAGAGACTCGACAACTTAACGGCCCGGCCCATCACATGAGATCTTACTCCTATTTTCTCAAAGTATCATATTGTTAAATGATTCATTACCAACTGAATCAATCACTTGTGTCTTAATCTTCCAATAGATGTACACGAGTAACAGTGTTACCTTATTCCTTAAGCATACACAAACTTAATCTATGTACTAAATCCTTTAGTTTATCGGAATCGTCAAAATGATCGATCCTTAAATTGTAATTCTTCCATTTAAGTGGCCTCTTTCTACACAATAACCTCACAACTTGATCTTACCAATAAGGGTTGTACTATACGCCTTATGGATGGCCTATTCACATAAAGTCCAAATATCGAATCTTTGTAAATTCCCAAGTGTCATAACTACTTATTCCCTGAAAGGACAACTTCCCAACTTCAATCATTTGGCCCTAAAGTTTACTGCCAACTCAGGCCTCAAGTTTCCTCGAAACAAGATCGCAATAAATCGATTAGAACTATTATGCCTAATCACTTAATTTCCTAAACGTGACATCAAATCGCCATAATAGTCATCAATCACTCTCTGTCTAATCCTTATATCGCTTCTCTTAAGGAAGCCTCATAACGGACCTCAAAACGGAACTTCGAATAGATCTTCCAAAATACTACCTACAACTTTGCACACTTGCCCTTTTCAAAAGCAAACCTTAACCATTGTCCTACACCGGTCGTAATAGAGGAAACAAGTTCTCTATGAACTATCCCTCTTATACATTTCCCTTCTTAGCAGTCTGTCCATAACAATGCCTACAACATGACCTCAAAACAAGGAATTCTGAACCCCATATAGTTCATCCCTATATACTTTTATCAGAACAAATGTTCAGGGTACCCGTATGAGATTTTAGCCCTTAGATCCCATAGGGCATTACCCACTCACATTTGTTCAAACACCCTAAAAAAAAATTCCGGTAAAACTTAGCCTACGAGATAACACTCGCCAAATCAGCTAAGGAAACGATTAAAGTCATACTGATGTATCGCTACTCCATAAATGAAGAAAGAATCTTATGAATGGATCTAGAATTAAGTAATAGAGTCGACCCTGGTGTTAACCATATAGGGAACGAACATCTATGCTACATATGTTATCCTTCCTTTCCTTTTGGTAACTAGGGCTCTTATGCCCAGCCTTACCACAGTGGTGACATAGAATCCCATCGATAATTCAGCCTGAGCCTTTGGCGGAACCATCATTTATTTTAAAGTAAAACTGACCTTACGTCATCTCTAACTTAAAATCCTTACAAGAATAATTTAACACCTTCCTTTAAACAATCTCTAACTTAAATCCTTTCGGTAATGACTTAATCTATTCCTTAAATCACTTTATAACTTAAACTTTTAAGATTCCTCAAAGATACTCATAAATGAACACTTTAGGCATCAGACTCTTCTAGCCTTGCCTTACGAGGTCTTCCTCCGGGTCCTCATCAGAAGTTCCCTCCGGATCTTCCCTTGGATCTTCCCCCTCTCGAGGATCTTCCTCAGGGTTTTCCTCTGGATCTTCCTCCTTCTAAAGATCTTCCGCAGGATCTCCTTCTCTAGAGGATCTTCCTCAGATCTTCCTTCTTCTGAGGATCTTCCTCTGGATCTCCCCCAGGATTTTCCTCTCCTTGAGGATCTTCCTTAGGATTTTCCTCGGGGTTTTCCTTAGAGTTCCCTTGGAAATCGCTTCCATTTAAACGTCGTTATTATAATATCCCGTTGGCCTACCTTAACGGCTCAATGAACTCTACCTGAGGTTCAACCCACGAATTCTCATACGGAGGCAAATCCCGACTGCATCGAGCATTAATCCTTTGTATCCATTTTCTCAACAATTAATGTCAACTGGACAGAGTCCGAGTAACGGGTCCTCATAGAAAGACTTGGGATTTTTGTTCCACTATAAATATATAGAGGTGGACTAGTACAAAGTCCGGAATGCCTAGTGGTAGAATCATGCTGTAGGCATTAGTATGGATAAAGTGTTGTGAAGGAATAAGTTGATTAAGGGAATAGTTCTATAAGAACTCGTTTTCCCTATTTTGCGATCTTGAGTAAGATTGTGGAATCAAGAATTATGGTGATTGGATTTATAAGTAAGTATGGCCAATGTGGGACCAATGGTTAAAGCTTTTGGAAAAGCCAAGTGTACAAAATTATATGTACCCTTTGGGGAGATCTATTTGAGATTCGTTTGAGGTAATATAAGGAAATGATGCGATTAAGTCTTGGATGAATAGTAGATTGTGTGAGGAATATGAGGATTTTAAATTAGAAATAAGTCATTTAAGACGGTACGAGTCGTTGGACTCGATAAGTGGAATTTCCAGAGGATGAAGAGTTATGACTCTTGGTAATTGTCAAGGATTGACATCTTGTGAGTATGTCATCTATAAGGCTTATGGTATCATTCTCTTTGAGGAAATAAAAGTAATATCTTATGTGATACGTTTCGAGGAATGTAGGAATAAGATATTGTGATTATTCTTGAATCTTAAAGGAGTTAAGTTAGGAATTGTTTAAAGAGATGTGTCAAATTATTCTTGTAAGGATTTTAAGTTAGAGATGGCGTAAGGTCAGTCTTACTTTGAGATAAATAGTGGAATTGTGTAAAGTACCATTAAGGGAATTAAGAAAGTTAAGGAATCTTGAAGGTTCAAGTTATAAAGTGATTAAAGGAATAAGTTAAGTCATTACAGAAAGGATCCCAAGTGGAATTTGGTATAAGGGCCAAAACCGATAATAATGAGTAATGGAATTGTGGGAGATATCTTTAAGGAATTAAGAAAGTTATGATTTGAGGTTACTAAGATTTAATATCTGAGTTATAAGAAGTTAATGTGTAAACCTTGGATTTGTCTATAAGGAGATTGAAGGAGAAATGTGTGTTCTCCTATTAAAGGTGTAGTAATATCGTAATGATGGTTGTGGAAGACCATTATTCTAAGGTAGACATAATCTTGTGGAGGTAGTAAGAGTTATTACCTGGTATGTTATATGGAGATAAGGTTTGTGAGATGATGAAGTGATTAAGGATACTAAGTTCAGATAGTAAAGTTGATGTTGAGGTAGGTTCCTCATTAGTTTAATGCAAGTTTCGGGGTCAAAACTTTTCTTAAGGGAGTAGTAATGTAATACCCCTTAATTTTAGTAAGGGTATTTGGGTAATTTTCCCAACCTTCGTTCAATTAATTGTTTCGCCTTCAGAGGAGTTCGGATTTTCCGTTACATCCATGATCTCCGAAATAATTCCTTGAGTGGTATAAAATACATTCGATGTATTTTCTGGACTTAGAATATTTGTTTGGATACAAATATATAATTTCCGGGATTTAAAACTCATACCAAAGCTATGTGTAGCTTATATTCCTCATCATCAGAACTTGGGAAATGAAGCCGACTTGAAATTAGGATTGAATTTCAGCAAAGACCAACTCAAATCAAATTAGATTTGATGAAGTATCTGCAAAGAGGAGCTACGTGTCCTCACATCAAGAAATCAGAAGCTACGTGTATTTCCTTCATCCACAAGCCAAAGACTTGGGGTTAAATATCAGCAAAGGGGTGCCGAAATATGAGAGCATCAAAAAAAATCCCCTTTCTCTTCTCCTCTCGTCATCTCTCGGTGAGCTTCCTCTGCCCAGCCAGTCGTTCTTTCTTCTCCGGCGAGCTCCCCATGTTCACGCGTCCCTCCGGCAAGCCCAGCTGCCCAGCCGTTCGTCCACCTCCTCGGTCCGCGCCTTAGTCCAGCCTTCCCTATTGTGGGTGCTGCGTGGCTACAGGGTGGTGGTTGCGGTGTGGTGGTTGTGGTGGATGAGATCGCCGACGACGAGAACCTTCCCGGTGTGTTGAAGGCGTAGCCGAGCTGCTGTGTTTGTTGTGTTGTTGTGTGTTGTTGCTGTTGTTGATTGTTATGGGAGGTTGAAGGAAGTGAATAGTGATGAGTGGGCCCCCTCTTTTGTTTTAATTCTGATGGGCCGTAAAGCCCAATTCCCCTTCCGGTCCAAATTTAACTCGAAATTATTCGAGCGGTATAATTTCGACTCCCTTTCATCCGTATCTGTCTTTAGGAAAATTCAATCAATATTCTTATGATTTAAGATCATAAGAATTTATTAAATTTAATTCCTTGAGTTCGTCCAGGCAAATTAATTGATAATTAATTAATTTGTTAGTTAGAACGTGATTCGCTGGATCGCGTGTGAACTCGTAATCCGTTGGAGCTATCTGAAGCTTAGGCCATATCCTCGGAAAGGATATCATCAGTAGTCGTCTCATCTAGATTCATCGCCGAATCTATTCCAAGCAAGTGGCGGTTCGCTCTTGCTCATCATTCCATATTTCCATTGATTATCAATTGCTTAATTGTTAATTAATTTGGAATGATTTATTGAATTGTTGGAAACAATTTTATTAAATGATATAAAAGGAATATGATATTATAATAGGTTGTATATCTGTTAGAACAACACTATTATAAATATATATTTTGGCCTGAGGGCTTTGATATGATTATTGCTGTGCTTGGACTGTTTAGTTAGCACAAGTATTCGTAGGAGCGATGGACTAATTGAGGTCTAGTCGTTTCTTGATAATGGAAATGGTGCTAAGAGTTCTAAACTCAAAGACCATTTGGTGGGTCATGACCTTTCTCTATACTCGGGTATAGAGATGGTGGCACGAAGCTGGTGCTACAAATCTTGGGATTCGTCCCATTCAGGAGTATGTCCCTCATGGCGAAACATATGTCCTATATGTCCCTCATGGCGAAACATATATTCAATATATGTCCCTCATGGCGATACATATATTTAAAAGCTTATAACGTGATGTGGTTTGATTTTGGAATTAAATAAGATAAGTGCCGTCGTAGCACATGATTAATATACATTGGGCGAGTAGTGCAGCTAAGTGTAGTGCAGCTAGGAAAGCTCGTCTTGACTTTGATTAGAGTACCGTTCTCTTTCCAATCTGGATTCGCGTTAAGCGGTGAGGTTGGTCGTGAACCAAAACATCAAGTCGTTTTTTAACGCTTGTATGAAATTATTTATGTTCCCCAACATTGTCATACTTCCGATAAGACTCAATTCATTGGAGTCTTCTTTTGGGTTGATTGTTGCGAGACTCGGTCTCCAAGATCTTCTCTTGTTCATGCATTTTCATATATTCCAGTAGGAGTATGATGGTTGAATATCGTCATCAGTTATTATTCGAGAAGCGATGAGTCTAACCTAATATGACTGCTTCGAACCACTCTGATTTATACCCTTACATAGTCTTTCATTAGACTAACCAACCGTAATTGTTCTCTGCATGGTTGGCTGGTGTCATCCGTTCGATTCGGCACATCAGATGAGTCGAGGACCCATGAAGGCTAGATCGACTATGAACATGAACGGTATTTGAAAATGTTTTAATCATGCTACGATCTTTGGGCGTTGACTACTGAGGTCAATACTCTTGTAAATTATTTTAAGTCTTCCGTTGTATTGTAATAACTCTGTATTTTGTCGCATTTGGAATTGTGTTGAAATTCCGCGACTATGTTTTAAATGAAAGTTATGGTAATTTTGTATCATAATTGTTCTTTATGAATTGTGTTTCAATGGTAAAGCCTGGGGTGGCTTCGGTGTGGAAATCGAGGTCACTGGCGGTAATACCTTTCCAAATGGGTTAAAATTTGGGGGTGTTACAGATTTGGTATCAGAGCTGTAGTCTTCTTTCGAGTCGATTTCTGTGAAGTGTCGGGTTATGTTGCAGCTATTCGGGGAATTGTTACAGATTTGGTATCAGAGCTGTAGTCCACCCGAGGAGGTGAAGACCGTACTCCCTGAGTTGGTAGTGCTAGTGTCCGACGAGGCCGTGGTTCTTGTGGAAGAGCCTACAGAGGAGCCAGGTGAGGACACTGAGGATGAAGAAGAGTTGTCAAGGTACGCTAGAGGGTACTATAACGATGATTTCATGATCAAGATGGTTTCCGAAGAGGACCTTGAGTAAGAGAATCCTGAGGAAGATCCTGAGAAGAAGGACCCCGAGGAAGACCTCGAGGGGCAGGGCCACAAGTCCGATGACTTGGAGCGCTTTTGGTGGGCAGCGAGGACCCGGGAGTGAAGTTTATCTATCCAAGTCCAGTGTTGTCACTTGAGCGGGAATACTCGCCATTGTCTCCTGCCACTTGGAAGACGATTAGTGCTGAAGCGCATCGCCAGGTGGATGAGACGGTTGAGCGTGCTCATTGGAGGGCAAGGCCGTGAGAGTCAATGGGTACACCAGTTGTGGTCCCAACTCAACCAGTCAGGCCAAGGCCCCAAGTACTAGAGGAACGATTGGAGGTCAAGGTCAGCGCCTTTACGAGATGCGTGAGGCTGATGGACCGAATGCTCCAATTGCTCAAGGTACACTATACCTTCATTCTACTCCTGTGTGTATATTGGTTGATTCGGGTACTACCCATTCTTTCATTTCGGAGAGTTGTGTTAGTAAGTTAGGTTTAGTCTACAACGAGGTTTGTGAACCTTTTGTTGTGAATCTTCCTAATGGGGAACATTTAATGGGCACCAAACGTCTGTTAGAATTTCCGATTACCATTCAGGGTAAGAAGTTTGAAGCGGATTTGATTTGATTTGTATTGCCATGACTCCATACGACATTATTCTCGGTATGGATTGGCTGACGCATCATGAGGCGGTGATCGATTTTAGTTCAAGAACTGTGACGGTGTCATTTGGGGGCCAGTGTGCGTGCAAATTCAAGGGTCGGAATGACGCTGATAACGGGAGGCTCATCAATGCAATGGCTGCGTTTAAGCTACTTCGACAAGGTTGTATCGGGTACCTTTGCTACTGGATCCGTCCATGAAAGATCAACCAACAATTCTTGATATTCATGTGATTAGTGGATTTCCTGATGTTTTTCCGGAAGAGATTCATGGATTACCCCCGAAGCGTGACGTGGAATTTTCTATTGATCGCGAGCTCTGATACCACAACTGTAACACCCCCAAATCTTAACCTATTTGGAAAGGTATTACCGCTAGTGACCCCAGTGTTCCTTACCAAGGTCACCCAAGGCTTTACCGGTTTAAATACAATTCATGGAATACAATTGATACATAATGATCAAAGTATTCAAATCAAAACATCAATCAAATGAAACATGAGTTTTGGGATTACAACCCAATCCCGAATAGGCCAAACACAGAGTTTAAACAAAGTACAGTGGAAGTCTTTAAACAAGGTACAGCGGAAGTCTGATAAAAGATATTACAAAAAGGGTTGTGATCGTAATGATCACCTGCCCAAGGATCTCAACCTGATTAAAAGAAATTATTAAAACATCCAAAACAACCGTCGTCTTCATAGTCAATCTAGTCTCCTCATATCTTCGCTCTATCTGATGTGCCGAATCGAACGGACGACACCAGCCCACATGTGGAGAACAATGTTCGTGGGTTAGTCTACTTTAATAGACTAGCAATGGTATAAAGCAGAATGGTTCGAGTGATCGTAACCGTTTACTATCATTGTCCCTCGAATAATAACCGAAGGAACGATACATAACCCGGCACTTTCACGGAATAACAACAAGAGGTATGCACAAGAGAAGATTCTGGAAGACTTAATCTTCACAGAAATCGACTCAAAAGAAGACTCCAACGGAAATGAGTCTTTAAGGAAAAATATGACAAATCTGGAATGTTTAAGAATCAAACAACAATGATTTAAAAGCTGATTGAGATGCTTCGGTTCACGACCAACCTCACCGCTTACAGCAAATCCAGATCGGAAAGAGAACGTACTATGATCAAAGTCTAGATCATATAATGATTTAAAATCTGACTGAGATGCTTCGGTTCACAACCAACCTCACCACTTACAGCGAATCCAGATCGGAAAGAGAACGTACTATGATCAAAGTCGAGACGAGATTTCCTAGCTGCACTATTTACTTAGTTGCACTACTCGCCGAAGATTTAATAATCATGTGCGCTCGGGCACTTTATCTTATTTAATTTCAAAACGATTAACACGTTGTAAGCTTTTAATTATACATGCCCTGTTACACAGAACACATATCTAAGGAATGAACTTCTCAGAGTCCAAACCACCACTATCGCTGGGTCTTGCTCTCCCTTTAAAAGAATGAACCTCACAGAATTCAAACTTCAACTATCGTTGGGTCTTCATCGCCCTTACAGTTATAAAGTAACACGCATGGAACTCTCAGGATTCAGGCGTTCCTACAAATACTCGTGCTAACTAATAGTTCAAGCACAACAACAGTACAGGATAAATCCACATAAATGCCCGGAAGGCGATCACAAATAATAGCGTCGTTCTAACAGATATACAACCTATTATATGATTTTCCAAAACAGTTTATAAAACCAATTCCAGACAAACACAATAATCATTCCAAATTAATTACTCAGTCAAACAACTGATAATTAATGTAAATATGGAACGATGAGCAAGAGCGAACCGCCACTTGCCTGGAATAGATTCGGCGATGAATCTGGACGAGACGACTACCGAAAATATCCTTTCCGAGGATATGGCTTAAGCTTCAGAATATTCCTACCAGAGTACGAGTCCACACGCAATCCAGCCGATCACGTTCTAACTGACAAATTAATTATCTATCAATTAATATGACTGGATGAATTTAAGGAATTATATTTAATAAATTTCTATGATATTAAATCATAAAATATTTATTAAATTTTCCTAAGAAAAATACGGACGAAAGGGGATCGAAATTATACCACTCGAATAATTTCGGGTTGAATTTGGACTCGATGGCTAAATGGGCCTTCGGCCCATCAGAACAAAACAAAGGAAAGGGGGCCCCACCTCTAATGTTCACCTCCTTCACCACTTCGAACAAAACAGAGGAGCACAGGGGGGGTCTCGCCGACTTTCCTCGTTGACGTCGGGGAGGAAGGCAACGCCGGCGGGAGGAGGAGCACCACCAGCCACAGCTCAACGACGGAGCACCACGCCAGGCTCGCCGGCGGGAGAAGCTCGAAACAGAGGAGCTCGGCTGGGCTTCGTCGGGATCTTTGCCGCCTCGTCATCGGGGAAGAAGCTACCGCAGCAGCACGGCGCAGCAGCGACCACCGGAGCAGCACACCACCAACAGGAGCTTCAACGACGACGCGCATCAGCTCGGCTACGACGACGGAGGGCAGCAGCTCGGCGCTCTGACGGGGTCGCCTTCGCCGCCGGGAGGGAGCACAGCAGTGGCTCGACTTCAACGGTGGCGGCTTCACGCAGTCACAGCAACCACCAGAGCACGAAGCAACGATGACCACCGTACAGCAGCAGCTCGGACACGCTCGTCTTATCGCCGATGGAAAGAGCAACGGAGGAGCAAGAACGGGAGAGACGACCGAGAGGGAGACGGGAGCAAGAGGAGTGAGGCAACAAGCTCCATTTATAGCCATGGAAGGGGCAGAGATCCGACCAACACGGGGCTCGAGCCAGCGACAACTTCCGGCGTACTTTCGGGAGTGCTTTCGGCGAGCAGCGTGAAATATGGGAATTGATTTTGGTATGGGTATTAAACCCCGAAAATTATATGTTTGTATCCAAACAAATATTCTAAGTCCCGAAAATATATTGAATGTATTTTATACCACTCAAGGAATTATTTGGGATATCATGGATATTTCAGAAAATTCAAACTTCACTGAAAGCGAAATAATTAATTAGTGAAGGTTGGGAAAAATTACCCGAATATCCTTACGAAAAATTGAGGGATATTACATTACCTCTCCCTTAAAAGAAGTTTCGACCCCGAAACTTGGCCGAAAACAACTCGGGAAAGCGTCTACGCACATCCTCTTGTTGTTATTCCGTGAAAGTGCCGGGTTATGTATCGTGAAAGTGCCGGGTTATGTTGCAGCTATTCAGGGAATTGTGATGCAAGCAATCGCCGATGCTAGGCAACCTGCCGCACCATAGGCACAAGGTGTGCCAATTCCTCCAGTGGTTCCTAGATATGAGGAGCCAGCTGTCTATGAACACCAAGAAGGCGTGATCAGGAATAGAGGGGAGTATGGCCGAGCTCTGAAGGCCTGAGACCTGACAGCTATGATGGAAAAGGAGAGCCAGTCAGAGTGGCTCATTGGTTCTCACATATGGAGCGGTTGTTTCCTAATGTTGAGTGCACTGAAGCGGAGAAAGTGCACATAGCTTCTCTACAGTTGAAGGAAGAAGTCAGTGAATGGTGGGAGAGTACCGGCTTAGCTGATAGCCCGGTTTTGAACTGGTCAATGTTTAAGACCAAGATGACGGATCGTTTCTTCTCTCGAGCTATGAGAGAGGAGAAACACAAGGAGTTCTTGTATCCTAAGACGGATGGATTGAAGGTGACCGAGCTGGCCACTAAATTCAATCATTTGCTACAGTATGCTGAACTAGAGATATCCAGTGAGACACAGAAGATTTGGTACTTCCATGAATGGATGAACCCAGATATTAAGCCATGGATGGTGCACCACACATGCTCTACTCTGGAGCAGTACATGGATGCGGCCTATAAGTTGGAAGTCACACTGGAGGAGTCCGCTCATAAGCGGGAGAATCAAGTTAAGGGAAAGGGTGTGCAGCAGGATCGCCAAGTTGGTTCATTCAAACGACCGGCATCGCCTACCAAGTTTGAGAAGTCTAGTCGTGCTAAGACCGAGACAACTCAGTCTGACTCTACCAGGGGCTCAGGTTGGAGCAGCAGAGTGATTCAGTGTCACAATTATGGTGCATCTGGGCACAAAAGTTTTGCATGTCGGAATGAGAAGAAGGCATGTTTTGGTTGTGGGAAGGAAGGGCATATGCAGAGGTTCTGTCGGCAGGGAATGCCGAAAGGAGCGGAGTCTCATCAAGGATCTGTTAATCCAAACAACAAACCTAGGTTTAAACCAGCAGAGACTTCCAATCCTTCGATGCAGACAACTGTGCAGAATAAATGGAAAGCCCCAATGGCTTCTGGAAATCAGAGTCAACGCCTTTATGTGATGCGTGAGGCGGATGGACCCTATGCTCCTAATGCTTAGAGTACTTTGTATCTGCGTTCTACTTTTGTTAATGTGTTGTTGATGTGGGTGCTACCCAGACTTTCATTTTGGATGGTTGTAAGTTAAGTTCTGTATGCGGCTAAGTTGTGAATCTTTGGTTATAAATATTATTAATATGAAATATTTGGTTAGAACAAATCGTCTGTCGGGATTGTCGATTACCATCAAGGGTAAGAAATTCAAAGCGATTTGACCTAAATAACCATGGTCCCATACGATAATTATTCTCGGTATGGATTGACGGAAGCGTCATAAGGCAGTGATCAACTTCAGTTTTTGGTATTCCTGTGGTTAGAGGATTTACGGGTGTCTTTCCAGAAGATATTCCTAGATACCCCGAATCGTGTCGTGGAGTTTGCCGTTGATCTCGAGCCGTGTACCACGCCGATCTCTGAGGCACCGTACCGGATGGCTCCCGTTGAGATGCAAGAGTTGAAGAAGCAACTCAAAGATCTTCTTGACAAAAGTTATATAAAACTGAGTGCATCGCCTTGGGGAAGAGTGCCCCGGTTTTAATTGTCAAAAAGAAAGATGGACCGTTTCGACTTTGTTTTGACTTTCGAAAGTTGAATAAAGTCACGATCAAGAGCAGATATTCGTTGCCTAGGATTGATGATCTGTTGGATCAACTTCAGGGTGCAAAAGTTTTCTCCAAGATTGACCTGAGATCTGGGTATCATCAGCTTAGGATTCGTGAGGATGATATTTCGAGGATTGCATTTCGGACAAGAGATGGTCACTACGAGTTTGTAGTCATTTCATCTGGATCTACGAATGCTCCAGCAGTCTTAATGGATCTAGTGCATCGATGTTTTCACCAGTACTTGGATAAGTTCATAGTGGTCTCCATCGATGGCATTTTGATATTTTCCCGAGCAAGGAAGCTCACAGGGAACATCTGCGGATTGCTTTATCGATCCTTAGACCAAGTCGGTTGTGCGCAAAGTGGTCTAAGTACGATTTTTGAATCTAGAAGTGGCTTCCTTAGGCCATGTGATCAAGGAGAATGGGGTTATGGTTAATCCCCAGAAGATTGAATCAGTAGTGGATCGGAAGCGGCCTCAGGATGTGAGCGAGGTGCGCAGTCTCCCAGAGCTTGCTGAGCATTATAGACGGTTCATGGAAGGATTTTTCTAAGATCACTCCACCTATGACCAGTCTGTTCCGCAAGGTCAACAAGAAGTTGTCTGGGATGACAAGTGCAAGACCAGTTTTCAAGAAGTTGAAATAGTGTCTGACTTATGCACCAGTTTTGGCGTTGTCGGAAGGAATGATGGTTATATGGTCTATATTAATGCTTCGAGAAATGGGTTGGGATGTGTCTTTGATGCAGAGGGGCAAGGTTATTGCATACGCATCTAGACAATTGAAAACCTATGAAGCAAACTAACCAACACATGACCTAGAACTAGCAGCAATAGTATTTGCATTGGAAACTGAGGTTACTTGGGTGACCCAGAGGTCAGCAGAAGTTTTTCACCAGAAGATTGTCCGTGTACATGGCATTCATAAGACCATTGTATCGGATCAAGGTAGCTTAGTTTGAAGCTTTGTTTAGTCACAGATGCAGATATCCGATGTGTTGGGATGAGTATGCCGACAAGATTCTGCTTGGACCAGAGTTGGTCGAAAGGACAACTTCGGACATTGCTTTGATTAGACAGAGGATGTTGACCGCTCAGGGTCGACAAAAGTCGTACGCAGATAAGAAGCGTAGAAGTGACAAGTTCAAGGTTGGTGGCAAGGTACTTGTCAGAGTATCACCATCAAAGGAAGTTTTCAGGTTTGGTAAGCGTGGGAAGCTTAACCCTCGCTACATGGGACCATTCGAGATTCTGGATAGAGTAAGATCTCTAACGTACCGTTTGGCATTGTCGTCATCGGCACACCCAGTGTATAATGTGTTCCACGTATCATTGCTAAGGATATACGTGCCAGATGAGTCTCATGTGCTAAGCTATAAGGACATCGAGATTCAGGCAAATGGTACTTGAGAGGAGATGCCAGTGCGCATTCTCGAACGCCGTGTGTAACAACTGTGCAACAAGATCGTATTGTTGGTACGAATTCTGTGGTCCAAGTCTGGGACAGAAGAAGTTACTTGGGAAACCTGAGAAACTGAGGCGGATATGCTTAGACGCTTTCCCGAGTTGTTTTCGGCCAAGTTTCGGGGTCGAAACTTCTTTTAAGGGGAAGGTGATGTAATATCCCTCAATTTTTAGTAAGGATATTCGGGTAATTTTTCCCAACCTTCACTAATTAATTATTTCGCTTTCAGTGAAGTTTGGATTTTCTGAAATATCCATGATATCCCAAATAATTCCTTGAGTGGTATAAAATACATTCAATATATTTTCGAGACTTAGAATATTTGTTTGGATACAAACATATAATTTTCGGGGTTTAATACCCATACCAAAATCAATTCCCATATTTCACGCTGCTCGCCGAAAGCACTCCCGAAAGTGCGCCGGAAGTTGTCGCTGGCTCGAGCCCCGTGTTGGTCGGATCTCTGCCCCTTCCATGGCTATAAATGGAGCTCGTTGCCTCACTCCTCTTGCTCTCGTCTCCCTCTCGGTCGTCTCTCCCGTTCTTGCTCCTCCGTTGCTCTTTCCATCGGCGACAAGACGAGCGTGTCCGAGCTGCTGCTATACGGTGGTCATCGTTGCTTCATGCTCCGGTGGTTGCTGCGACTGTGTGAAGCCGCCACCGTTGAAGTCGAGCCACTGCTGTGCTCCCTCCTAGCGGCGAAGGCGACCCAGTCAGAGCGCCGAGCTGCTGCCCTCCGTCGTCGTAGCCGAGCTGCTGCGCGTCGTCGTTGAAGCTCCTGTTGGTGGTGTGCTGCTCCGGTGGTCGCTGCTGTGCCGTGCTGCGGGGTAGCTTCTTCCCCGGCGACGAGGCGGCGAAGACGGCGGCGAAGATCCCGGCGAAGCCCAGCCGAGCTCCTCTGTTTCGAGCTTCTCCCGCCGGCGAGCCTGGCGTGGTGCTCCGTCGTTGAGCTGTGGCTGGTGGTGCTCCTCCTTCCGTCGGCGTTGCCTTCCTCCCTGACGTCAGCGAGGAAAGCCGGCGAGACCCCCCCCCCCCCCCGTGCTCCTCTGTTTTGTTCGAAGTGGTGAAGGAGGTGAACAGTAGAGGTGGGGCCCCCTTTCCTTTGTTTTGTTCTGATGGGCCGAAGGCCCATTTAGCCATCCAGTCCAAATTCAACCGGAAATTATTCGAGCGGTATAATTTCGATCCCCTTTCGTCCGTATTTTTCTTAGGAAAATTTAATAAATATTTTATGATTTAATATCATAGAAATTTATTAAATATAATTCCTTAAATTCATCCAGTCATATTAATTGATAGATAATTAATTTGTCAGTTAGAACGTGATCGGCTGGATGGCGTGTGGACTCGTACTCTGATAGGAATATTCTGAAGCTTAAGCCATATCCTCAAAAACGATATTTTCGGTAGTCGTCTCGTCCAGATTCATCGCCGAATCTATTCCAGGCAAGTGGCGGTTCGCTCTTGCTCATCGTTCCATATTTACATTAATTATCAATTGTTTATTTGAGTAATTAATTTGGAATGATTACTGTGTTTGTCTGGAATTGGTTTTATAAACTGTTTTGGAAAATCATATAATAGGTTGTATATCTGTTATAACGACGCTATTATCTGTGATCGCCTTCCGGACATTTATGTGGATTTATCATGTACTGTTGTTGTGCTTGAACTGTTAGTTAGCACGAGTATTTGTAGGAACGCCTGAATCCTGAGAGTTCCATACGCGTTCCTTTATAACTGTAAGGGCGATGAAGATCCAACGATAGTTGAAGTTTGAATTCTGTGAGGTTCATTCTTTTAAAGGGCGAGCAAGACCCAGCGATAGTGGTGGTTTGGACTCTGAAAAGTTCATTCCTTAGATATGTGTTCTGTGTAACAGGGCATGTATAATTAAAAGCTTACAACGTGTTAATCGTTTTGGAATTAAATAAGATAAAGTGCCCGAGCGCACATGATTAATAAATCTTCGGCGAGTAGTGCAGCTAAGTAAATAGTGCAGCTAGGAAAGCTCGTCTCGACTTTGATCATAGTACGTTCTCTTTCCGATCTGGATTAGCTGTAAGCGGTGAGGTTGGTTGTGAACCGAAGCATCTCAGTCAGCTTTTAAATCATTATATGATCTAGACTTTGATCATAGTACGTTCTCTTTCCGATCTGGATTCGCTGTAAGCGGTGAGGTTGGTCGTGAACCGAAGCATCTCAATAAGCTTTTAAATCATTGTTGTTTGATTCTTAAACATTCCAGATTTGTCATATTTTTCCTTAAAGACTCATTTCCGTTGGAGTCTTCTTTCGAGTCGATTTTTGTGAAGATTAAGTCTTCCAGAATCTTCTCTTGTGCATACCTCTTGTTGTTATTCCGTGAAAGTGTCGGGTTATGTATCGTTCCTTCGGTTATTATTTGAGGGACAATGATAGTAAACGGTTACGATCACTCGAACCATTCTGCTTTGTACCCTTGCTAGTCTATTCAAGTAGACTAACCCACGAACATTGTTCTCTGCATGTGGGTTGGTGTCATCCGTTCGATTCGACACATCAGATAGAGCGAAGATATGAGGAGACTAGATTGACTATGAAGACGACGGTTGTTTTGGATGTTTTAATAATTTCTTTTAATCAGGTTGAGATCCTTGGGCAGGTGATCATTACGATCACAACCCTTTTTGTAATATCTTTTATCAGACTTCCGTTGTACCTTGTTTAAAGACTTCCGTTGTACTTTGTTTAAACTCTGTGTTTGGCCTATTCGGGATTGGGTTGTAATCCCGTAACTCATGTTTCATTTGATTGATGTTTTGATTTGAATACTTTGATCATTATGTATCAAGTGTATTCCATGAATTGTATTTAAATCGGTAAAGTCTTGGGTGACATTGGTAAGGAACACTGGGGTCACTAGCGGTAATACATTTCCAAATGGGTTAAGATTTGGGGGTGTTACAAATCATGTGGATGATTACATCTATTCTAACGGAAGTAAGGAATGTAGACCAAATTGGTTAAGGATACCAACCTAAGGAGGTTTGGGTATATACTTCGAGAGAAGTTTAGAGGTAAGTGTAAGAGAATATGTATTCTCATAATTAAAGTATAGCTTTGGAGATAGGATATGCAAGATAGTAGTATCATCTCTGCCTTCGGGGGAGTGATAAAAGATGAGGTCTCAGGTTCGAGTCTCTTCAACAACATACTGGAAGTGGCAAAAATGTTGGGCCACCAATGATAGGTTGGGATGTATGAGTTGTGGCCCATAGTAACAGCGGACGCTGGAAATGGTTGGGCCTGGGCTCGGAACCACTAGTGGGCCGTCTGTAAACCATAAAGCGCAATTGGTAACCAGAGAGCGCAAGGCTTCATGTTAAAGCATGAGGTCTCGCGTTCGAGCCTTGCGAACAACCTACCCGGATATGGGGGAAGGATTGGGGTACATGGGCTGCGGCCCATGGGCGATAGAAATGGCTGGGCCTATTTGGGCTTGGATGTCACTATCCTACATAAAAAGTACAGATAGTAAGTTGGATGTCCTGATTAAGGATATTAAGTTCAGATAGTAAGTTTGATGGTGTGACAGGTTCCTCATTGGTTTAATGCAAGTTTCGGGGTCGAAATTTTTTCTAAGGGGTAGTAATGTAATACCCCTCAATTTTTAGTAAGGATATTTGGGTAATTTTCCCAACCTTCGTTCAATAATTATTTCGCTTTCAGTGGAGTTCGGATTTTCCGTAATATCTCCGAAATAATTCCCTGAGTGGTATAAAATACATTCGATGTATTTTCGAGACTTAGAATATTTGTTTGGATACAAACATATAATTTTTGGGGTTTAAAACTCATACCAAACTTTCCCTATACAACTTTACACAAGATATCTGTGTAAAATATCTCCAAAATATCTACAAATATCTTGGCTATAAAAGGGCACCATCTCACTCTCTCCCCAGATCCCTCTCGTCCCGTCTCCTCTCGGTCGTCCTCCCGCCGGCGAGCCCTGCGGTTCGCTCAGTAGTCGTCTCGTCTAGATTCATCGCCGAATCTACTCCACGCAAGTGGCGGTTCGCTCTTGCTTATTATTTCATATTTTCATTAATTATCAATTATTTAGTTGTTAATTAATTTGGGATGATTTACTGTTTTCGTTGGGAACAGTTTTGTTAAATGATATAATTAAAACTGGTAAGTTGTTTTTGTTGGGAACACTTTTTTATTTTTTCTTAATTTTATTTTTCATATGACATTAAAGTGGTAAGCTGAAAAAATAATAGAGTAATGAGTCGTTTCAAACAACGACTCGTGACTTTTTATTTTTTTTTAACTAACGACTTAGCTTTCGCCTAAGTCGCGATTCTTAAAGATGATTTTTTATAAAAAAGTCGTTGTCCAAAATAACGACTTATTCCAAATCTTTACCATCCCGCTTATTTTCAGAATAAGTTTTGTATTAAGCCTATTTTAAAAATAATTTTGTATAAAGCTAATAATTTGAAAAAAAAAATTAGATTTTATATATGGATTGCGATAAAGTAATTTTATTGAGTTATATTTAATTTCCATAAGCTCTCGTATATAATTAGAGGGTTTTTTGGGTCTGAATAATAAGAGGTGTTTAAATTCCTTTTAGCTAGGTTACAAGTTAGAACTCAATTCGTTTTAGGGTACAACTCAGCTCGGATCGTTTTGATGGATTCCCAGTGGTTACCAAGCAAAAAAGCGGTGGTTCGGTGGGCGTGTCTTCCGCCGGAACTTCTCTCAATCATCTCCGACGGCCTCCAAAACGCCGCCGATATGATCCGATTTCGGTCGGTTTGCCGATCATGGCGATTGTCTACCCCTCCTCTGCCGAACAAAGTTTCCCCCTTTCTCCCTCTCACACTCCCGTACACGACGTTCTTCTCTCCACCGCGTGACTGGGACCCCTCTTACTTGGGTACGAATATCGAGATCACCGCCGGCGCCGTATACCTTCTCCGACCCCGGCGCAATGCTCGGAAAGCTAGGATGGTGCACGTACAAGAAGTGGCGGCCGGAAAGTTCGTCCTTCGCCACGCGGTGACGCTCAGGGAGATTCCCGGTGGAAATTCGCTGGATTTGTCGTCGGATGAGTGGAGCAGCGCAACTCCAATCGCGAGATCTTACGCTCACGTTCGAACCTGTGGCCATTGCAAAGGAATGGAAATGACGCTGAAAGTGGGTTTCCTCGTCTCGAATTTTTCCGATCCTAAATCTGGATCGAACCATTTGGTTAGATTAGGCTCAGAGAGAAGTTGCATGAGGCGCATGTTTGCTCTTATTAGGGGCGGGGGCGGCGGCGAAAGGACTATAACAAGAAACAAACGGATCTTGTCCGAGTGGGGAATCGTGGACTTGGTAACATTCAAAGGACGGATTTATGCTATTGAAGTTCATGGCCGTTTGTATGTGTTGGACCACTCAAAACTGAAGCTGGTTCAATTGAACAGCGGCCATAAACTGGGTCTCCGTGGTGAGTCTAGTACGAAGCATTTGGTTGTATGGGATGGAGATTTATATGTGGTTTTGAAATACTACTACCCTATGGAGAAAAACAAGCAGGATCCGTGCCCCCCTCCCCCTGAATGCTATAGAATAGTAGTAGAGGACGAGGATGGGATGAGTGCAAGAAAATGCAAGTTCGACAAGGTTGAGGATTTAGGGGATGGGGTGTTGTTCATCACTAGGGATTGCACCTTTTCAGTGTCGGCGAGAGATCTTCCTCGTCCTTGGAGAGGAAACTCCATTGTTTTTTTCTGGGGCGCCAGTTTCTCGTGCCTCTGTTGGCATTGGCAAATTCAGGTATTCCAGCTTGGAGATGCACAAGTCAGGCCGATTTCGTCCTTGAAAGGGTATTCTGATTTGTTTGCTCCACCTCTCACGCCTAACGCCCGAAGCTGAAGCTGAATCTGACGCCGATCCATCATTAGAGTATTAGTTAAATAAGAGCTAGCTGCATTGATTGTTAAGCTGCTAATTAATTTACTTATATAGCATATATTGAGAGTATTATTCTATTTAAAGCTCAATTCTGAGTCATTCTATCTATCAATAACTGATCATCCCATATGGGATGGAAAATCAACAAGGCCGGAGATGATCGATTTGAAGGCGGGGCCTCAATTCTACGTTTAACTACAAAACCTCGTTCCATCTTATATACATTGAGTGCGATTCTGATTTGTTAATCTTAGTGGTCAAGGGTTGCTCCGATTTGAACAATTAGGTAGTCTCGCCAGCCATCATACCGAGGGGATTGTTTATTAACCCGATAAATACACAAAATAAATCACTCATATGTTTTACAAGGTTGTAGCGTGATCGAATCTGAAAAGGAATTTTTTTGAAAATATTAGACTCACCAACCGTTAATGTTATCCTACGTCCTATTATTCTTACTAATTTCTTTAAATTTTAAAAAAGATATAAAAGTCATAAATAAATTTTAAAAAATTACATAATAAAAAAAACATAAACCATACTCAATAAAGTAATAAAATCTTAAAATACAAACTCTTAATCCTAAAATTATGTCTAAAGTCTATAAACTCTACCTAAATCATATAATGTTACATAATTACATTACCCTTTAAATCTTAAAAAAGTTACGAAAATCATACAAACCCTTAACCCTAAAACTATAAATCATAACCTAAATCATATAATATTACATTATCCTTTAAATCTTAAAAAGCTAAAAAAAACCATAAACACATTAAAAAATGTTCTAATAATTAAATATAAAAAAACTAACCATAACCCATAAACTATACAAACCCTTAAAACACAAACCCTTAACCCTAAACTATACACCCTAACCTAGAGTCCTAAATCCTTCATTACCCTATAATATTAAAAAAGCTACAAAAAAACATAAACACATTAAAAACGTTCAAATAATTAAATATAAAATAAAACCTAACCATAAACCATAAACAATACAGAACCTTAAAATACAAACCCTTAACCCTAAACTATAAACCCTAACCTAGAGTCTTAAATCCTACATTACCCTTTAAATCTTAAAAAAGCTATAAATAACATAAACACATTAAAAACGTTTAAATAATTAAATTTAAAATAAAACTTAACCATAAACAATACAAAACCTTAAAATACAAACCCTTAACCGTACCCTAAACTATAAACCCTAACCTAGAGTCTTAAATCCTACATTACCCTTTAAATCTTAAAAAAGCTACAAATAACATAAACACATTAAAAACATTTAACTAATTAAATTTAAAATAAAACTTAACCATAAACAATACAAAACCTTAAAATACAAACCCTTAACCGTACCCTAAACTATAAACCCTAACCTAGAGTCCTAAATCCTACATTACCCTTTAAATCTTAAAAAAGCTACAAAAAACATAAACACATTAAAAACGTTCAAATAATTAAATTTAAAATAAAACCTAACCATAAACAATACAAAACCATAAAATACAAACCCTTAACCCTAAACTATAAACCCTAACTTAGAGTCCAAAATCTTACATTACCCTTTAAATCTTAAAAAAACTACAAAAACCATAAACACATTAAAAATGTTCAAATAATTAAATATAAAAAAACTAACCATAACCCATAAACTATACAAAACCTTAAAACACAAACCCTTAACCCTAAACTATACACCCTAACCTAGAGTCTTAAATCCTTCATTACCCTTTAAATCTTAAAAAATCTACAAAAAACATAAACACATTAAAAACGTTCAAATAATTAAATTTAAAATAAAACCTAACCATAAACAATACAAAACCTTAAAAATACAAACCCTAAACCATAAACCATAAACCCTAACCTAGAGTCCTAAATCCTACATTACCCTTTAAAATTTTAAAAAGCTACAAAAACATAAACACATTAAAAACGTTCAAATAATTAAATTTAAAATAAAATCTAACCATAAAATACAAACCCTTAACCCTAAACTATATATAAACCCTAACCTAGAGTCCTAAATCTTACATTACCCTTTAAATCTTAAAAAAGCTACAAAAACCATAAACACATTAAAAATGTTCAAATAATTAAATATAAAAAAAACTAACCATAACCCATAAACTATACAAAACCTTAAAACACAAACCCTTAACCCTAAACTATACACCCTAACCTAGAGTCTTAAATCCTTCATTACCCTTAAATCTTAAAAAAGCTACAAAAAACATAAACACATTAAAAACTTTCAAATAATTAAATTTAAAATAAAACCTAACCACAAACCATAAACAATACAAAATCTTAAAAATACAAACCCTTAACCCTAAACTATAAACCCTAACCTAGAGTCCTAAATCCTACATTACCCTTTAAATCTTAAAAAAAACTACAAAAACCATAAACACATTAAAAATGTTCAACTAATTAAATTTAAAATAAAACATAACCATAACCATAAATAATACAAAACCTTAAAATACAAACCCTTAACCCTAAACTATAAACCCTAACTTAGAGTCCTAAATCCTACATTACCCTTTAAATTTTTAAAAAAGCTACAAAAAACATAAACACATTAAAAACGTTCAAATAATTAAATTTAAAATAAAACCTAACCATAAACCATAAACAATACAAAACCTTAAAATACAAACCCATAACCCTAAATTATAAACCCTAACCTAGAGTCATAAATCCTATATTACCCTTTAAATGACTAAATCTTAAAAAAGCTACAAAAATCATAAATACATTAAAAAACATCAAAATAATTAAATATAAAAAAACCTAACCATAAACTATACAAAACCTTAACATACAAACCATTAACCCTAAACTATAAACCATAAACTAAATCATATAATATTACAATACCCTTTAAAATTTAAATCTTAAAAAAGCTACAAAACCTAGCCTTTTTTATTTTTTTAAATTTTTTTAATTTTTTATAAATTATATTTTTTTGAACCGGGTTCCGAACCGACGGGAACCCGGTTTCCTCTTTTTAAAATGTTTTAATTTCTTTGAATTTTTTTATTTTTTTAACCGGGTTCCGAACCGGCGGGAAACCGGCCGAACCTGAACCGGAACCGAACCGCCGGTTCCGGGGGTAGCCGGTTCAGGTTCCGGTTCATGAACCTGAACCGGCAGTTCATGAACCGTGGCTACCTCTAAGTGAATGGATGGTGATAATCAGAAATGTTGTTATAAATTTGGGTAAGATATGGATAAATAAGGATTGTATTCAGGCGTTCGAAGATATTCTAGGTCCCAATGGACCGCTTTCTCCATTTGAGCGGGAATCCTTCATTTGGAGAAACGATGTCATTTAAGTCACCAATTTTTTTTATTTTTTTTTTATGAGGAAAGATTTCAAGGTATCCGACATAACCACGTCGGGTAGCTCGAGAGGCCGATAGAATCGGCGTCGGTACAAACCGAACAAAAAGAACCAAAGACAAGCACAAAAATTACATCGAAGCAAAAGGGAACACAACAATCTAAGGCAGACAAGGAGTCAGCACAGACTCAAGGGTGCCACCGAAAAAGGGTCAAACAGGAACACCTGCGGAAGTGCTGAACGGGCTACCTTGACGTTGCCTTCACCTAGATGAAGGATCTTTAGGAGCCTCAACCATGACGTTGCCCTCGTTCGAGAGGGGTCTTCATTCAGCCACAGACACGACCACGACCGACGGCTCAGCCAGAACCCAAGATTTATTCCACAAAAGCTGCGAGAATTTTGCCACCCATACTTGATCAAACAAAAATAAAAAAGGTCAACAAGGGTGAAATTGATGTGATTGAAACCATCAATTTGGACTTGACGAAAGTTGAGAAATTAGTAATGGTTTGGAGTTGGTGCACCCCCTAGGGGACCCAACATCACCAGATCTGTGAAGGAGACCAAATCACGGTCAAATTTGGTAGTGGTAGACGGGTATATTGATATTATTGTTGATGTGGTGTCGGGGGTTACCCGGTGGTGATGGGAGACGGGGGTTATCTAGAGGTGGTTGGGGGTTGTCCGGTGATGTTGGGGATTGCCCAGAAAAGGGGGTTACCAGTGGTGTCGGGGGTCACCCGGTGGTGGTGGCAGTCGCCAGTCGGGGGTTGCCGGTTGTGTTCTTCTCGTTGTCTCTCTCTAAGAAGAAGAGAGAGGTCCGAATATACGCTTCTTAATCAAATTGAAAAATATCTTGAACAGACAAATTGATAATAAAAGTGATAATATGAGGTAATTGTTAATAACTTATTAAAAAATTGGTTATCTTTAATATGATTAATATTAAGTTAAAAAATGTGATAGCAATGGTGACGATGAACGCCTTCTGCTCATGAATACAGCACCCATAAAGCTCCCAATAGGCGTCATCTTTGCTGTTCTACTACTTATTCTTCTTGAAGCAATAACTTGGTAGATCTGTGGGTTTTGGAGATGAAAGTTCGAAAGCGAAATTGAGATTCGAAATCGGGTGTTTCTTCTCTCACGCATAAGACTTGGTGTGTTGTGCCGGGACAAATCAAACGACGCCGAGAGCCGGATGAGCAGGCCGGCCGGCAGAGATTTCCACCGGTGCCAACCGGCGATAGAGAAATAGAACGAGTAGAGGATAGGAGATGGTGGAACCGGCGATTGTAAGGTGCCGTGGTGGTTTTGGTTCAGCCTAGAGGAAGAGCTGTAGATTTGGAGTACAGTGGCCAAGCTTGCAGATCTGCAAGTAGGAGGTGAAAAGGTCAAGAGTATTGAATTTATTTTATCTGGTTTCATTTCTCCATTTCCCCCTTATTTCCAATCCCTTTAGATCTGGACTTGAAAAACTCCAAAAAATGGAAAGTTTTTACAGTCCAAACAAAAAGAAATGGAAAAGTATTAGGGAATTTAGATGTTAACAGTTTTGAGTTTACTTTCAAATTGTAACCAATTGAAAATGGAACTCAGAAGTCTCATGTTGGTTTTGCTTGTGTTGTTGTTGAATATTTGGGGTTACCCTTGGGATTTTGTTTGGGGGTTACCCATAAGCGGTAAAATTATTTGTTTTGTGTTCGGAACACCAAATAAAATAAGAACATAAATTTAATTGTTTTGTGAGATTGATGCAGATTAAATTGCTCGGATGAGGATGACTGGTGCTTAGGAGCAACACCCACACGAAAACACATGACATTGAAGATTGGGTTGAATCTTGAAGGTGGGGGAAGGTTATGACCCCAACAAATGGAAAGCCACAGCAAAGTCGTGGAGCTCCATTGACAAGGTGAATCGAAGGGGGATGAGAGCGACACCAATCGTTCCCATAAAACCAGTCAACGATGAAGAGGGATTGCGAAGGTAGAGCTCGTGGTCGCCGGAGACAGCGAAGGCGCCTGCGTCGACGACAAGCAACTGGCCGTAGTAGAGGGACAGAGGGTGGAAGGGGGAGAGCAAGGAGAAGCCGCCGTCGTGGACAGAGACGTGGGTGGGGATCTTGTCGTTGGCGCCCGGGTCAGGTCGGGAAGAAGCTCCGGACGAAGACGGGAAGGGGAGACGGTGAAGTCCTTGGGGTGGGCGTTAGAGACGGTAAGATGAGCGGCCGCTGGAGACGGTAGCCCCAAGTCCGGGGATTATTTATTAGGCCGAGATTGATCGGAGATGATTGAGGGCGTGCCGAGGTTGATCGGAGAAAGAGAATGAGGGGTGGTGGCGGCAGTTTCTAGGGTTTGGTAAAAGGGAGTTGAGTTTGATAGTTTTGGGGGTTTTTAGAGAGAAGGCAGAGGCCTTCTCTCTAAATCCCATTTTTCATTTAAGTCATCAATTAACATAACTCGAAGGTTATGTTGCAATATTAATATTCTGAATTATCCGATAATCATTTTTTAAGTTCCTCTCTTAACGGTGCATAAAGGAAAACATTAGGAAATGCATGATATAATGATGGAATTCCAGTAAAATGACATTGGAGTCATTGAGAAGGATAGAAATATGTGGCAAGAACGAGGAATGACTAAGCATAGCCATAACCCACCTATAGTACCTTGAGAGTTGTGATGGTGAAATTACAATTGATTAATTTTAAACCAAATTTGTTATAAAATTTTTGATCTGGTATGTTATTAGATTTGGTTTATGCTAAACAAAGTAATCTAGTTGATTTGTTTGACGCATAAATCCTAGTTCGCTCCAGAATTTTGGTCGTCTAACACCTCACATATTCCAATATCCATCTTCATATATATGTGATTTGTAATATTTACGTTTGACGTTGTATCGTGAAATGACGGTTGTGATAGGATAATTGTTATTTCATGTTAAAATTAGGCATTATCTATATGCACACGTTCGAATGTCTAAATGCACACGAAATGGTGCGCTTAATATAAGTGCATGCCTTCTGTGCGCTTACATTAAGCGCATATGGGCAGAATGAGGATTTAAAAAATATAATGAGGGGCATAGATACTGTAGCTGTGCGCTTACAATAGGCGCATAGGCCTAAAATATTTTTTTTAACAAGTTTATCTCGTGCGCTTACATTAAGCGCACCATACTAAAAAAAAAATTAATGCAATTTTTTCCCATAATAATGTAGAGAATTTCAATACGAGTCCGTACATATAAAATGCGTCCAAAACGGACATCGTTTGCCCCTTCAAAAGCCTATAAAATAAAGCCTTCCTACCCATTTTTTTACAATTTGGTGTCTGACATATAGCGCATTGTAGTGAAAAAAATGATATTTTTTATAATTTTCTACTATAATTTTCTAGAAAGATTTAATACAAATCCATACATGTAAAATTCATCCAAAACGGATATCGTTTTCCCCTCCAAAAAGCCAAAAAACGAAAATAAAAACTTTAGAAACTATAGTATTTAAGTAATATATTTTGTAATACTTAACTATGATACATAAAGTATACTTATTTTTCCATATCATGTATAGAATTTCAATACGAGTCCGTACATATAAAACTCGTTCAAAACGGACATCGTTTGCCATAGTATAACTATACTTTATGTATTGTAGTTTGGGACCAAAAAACGAAGTCTTCCTACTAGACCTGTCAACTCGGTCGGGCGGGTCGGGTTCGAGTTCGAGTTCGGGACATGTCGGGTTCGGGTCGATCAGGTTGATAAAATTTTTGGGTCGGTCGGATTCGGGTTGACCCGGCGGGTTTAACGTGCCTTTTTTTATGATTATTATTATGATTTTTAACTTTAATAAAATAATTATAATAATATAATTAATATTATATTATTATTTAATAAAGTATAATAAAATATTTAATATAAATGAAATAAAATATACAAAATAAAGGAGACCCGCGAGCTCGGATTTGCATTCGGGTCGGGTTTGGGTTCGAGTCCTTAGGGTTCGGGTCCTTCTTGACCTAGTGACATTCGGGTCGGATTCGGGTTGGATCGAGTTGGATTTTTGGGTTGGGTCGGTTTTTGAAAAGTCTACTTCCTACCCATGGACATTTCTTTCTCTCAAATCTAACCGTCCAAAATGGTTCTTATTTATTTTATACATAATTATTCTTATATAATCCATCCTTTATTACATTAGACTAAAATACTCTTATCTACCCATTTACCTATTTCACTACAAATAGAATAATCTCATTATATCATATATTATATTTTATAGTTATATACTATTGTTATATCCTATAGGATATAACGATTATAATCATAGTATATAACTATAAAGTTATACTATGATTATATCATATAGTTATATACTTTGATTATATCTTATAGTTATATCCAATTTGGTTATATCATTTAGTTATATAAAAATAAGATGTATGATATGACCATAGTAAATAACTATAAAATATAAACAAATTGGATATAAGTATATAACTATAAGATATAATCATGGTTATATCCTATATTATGAAGATTTAATATCATTTCTAATAACTATCCCGCCAAGGGCCTAAATTATGAATTCTATCCCGTCAAGGGCCTAAATAGATAATAATAAGCAACTAAGCAAGAAAAAATACAAACTCAACTATCCCGCCAAGGGCCTAGATTATGAATTTTATCCCGCCAAGGGCCTAAGGAATTAGGGTAGAAGTATTACCTTGACCCAATATCGAGCCTTCAAGACAATGCCTTTATCAACCTGCAGAATGTAATTTCCCTAATTAAATAAACCGTAAAAATGTGATCCTCTAGTATATTACATCTTCAATACAGTATAATACATAGATTATGAGACAGAAAATATAGAGAAACGCATATTAGAAAAACGCATATTCATAGGGGCATTTCATCAAACACCTTCAATGCACGAGCAAGTTGACCAAAATACACAAATTCGTACAAGCTTTAAACACAAAATACACAAATTAGACATCAGTACATTAGGATTTGCATATTCGTAGGGGCATTTCATCAAAAAATCTGGTTAGACAAACGCATATTCATAGGGGCATTTTATCAAACACCTTCAATGCACGACCTTTAAACACAAAAATAAACAAATTCGTACAAGCTTTAAACACAATACAGAGAAACGCATATTAGAGAAACGCTTACCCACCAGAGGAATCGGGTGAGGAAGTCGGAGTTCTGGTGAAACCGAGTGCTCGGCGAGAGGAGAGGAGACGAAGTCTGAACGAAGCGAAGAGGTGAATGTTCTGGTGAACGAAGCGCGCGCGGAGAAGCTGAATGTTTTAATTAAGTATATTAGGGTAGACTTATAGAGGCGGGCCTATTTATGCCCGCCTCTATAAGTCCAACGCCGAGAAAGAGGCAATAGAGGCGGGCCTCCTAATGCCCGCCTTTATTGCATACGTTTGTTGAGGCGGGCTTATGGAGGCCCGCCTCAACAAAACTTAATAGAGGCGGGCATTTTCGCCCGCCTCAATTACTTACCATTAGAGGCGGGCCTTTAATCGGCCCGCCTCTAATACTTTAGCGGAAATAATTTTTGGAAACTTTTTGAGGCATATAAATTTTTGCCCGCCTCAATAGAATTTTTTGAGGCGTATAAAATAATTATCCGCCTCAAAAACCTGAAAAACTGATTGCGTAGGACGTTGTTGAGGCGTTTTGTTATAGGCCCGCCTCTAAAAGGGCGCCTCAACAAGTGTTTTTTCCACTAGTGAAATAGTTATATACTATGGTTATATCATATAGTTATATATTATGGTTATATCCTATATTACATCCTATAGTTATAAAAACCGACCCAATCCGAAAACCCGTCCCGAAAGGACCCAAACCCGACCCGAACGCAAATTCGAGCTCGCGGGTCCCTTTTATTTTGTATATTTTATTTCATTTATATTAAATATTTTAATATACTTTATTAAATAATAATATAATACTAATTATATTATTATAATTATTTTATTAAAGTTAAAAAATCATAAAAAAAGGGCATGTTCGACCCGCCGGGTCAAACCCGACATGTCCCGAACTCGAACCCGACCCGCCCGACCGAGTTGACAGGTCTAGTAGGAAGGCTTCATTTTTTGGTCCCAAACTACAATACATAAAGTATAGTTATACTATGGCAAACGATGTCCGTTTTGGACGAGTTTTATATGTACGGACTCGTATTAAAATTTTATACATGATTATGGAAAAATAAGTATACTTTATGTATTATAGTTAAGTATTACAAAATATATTACTTAAATACTATAGTTTCTAAAGTTTTTATTTTCGTTTTTTGGCTTTTTGGAGGGGAAAACGATATCTGTTTTGGTTGAATTTTACATATATGGATTTGTATTAAAATTTTCTACAAAATTATAGTAGAAAATTATAAAAAATATCATTTTTTTTCACTACAATGCGCTATATGCCAGACACCAAATTGTAAAAAAATGGATAGGAAGGCTTTGTTTTTTAGGCTTTTGGAGGGGCAAACGATGTCCGTTTTGGACGCATTTTATATGTACGGACTCATATTGAAATTCTCTACATTATTATGGGAAAAAAATTGCATTTAAATATATATATTTTTTTAGTATGGTGCGCTTAATATAAGCGCACTAGATAAACTTGTTTAAAAAAATATTTTAGGCCTATGCGCCTATTGTAGGCGCATAGGCTAATGCGCTTAATATAAGCGCACAGCTACAGTATCTATGCCCCTTATTATACTTTTTAAATCCCCATTCTGCCCCTATGCGCTTAATGTAAGCGCACAGAAGGCGTGCGCTTACATTAAGCGCACCATTTCGTGTGTATTTAGACATTCAAACGTGTGCATTTGTAATATATTGTTGGGAATGGGGATGTCTAAAGGGCGGAGCTAGGGGGTTGCATCCTCCGTTCCTCTCCGGCGAACACCTTGTACCTTGTTGGATTTTGTTCCTTTATTTTATCTTATTTTATAATACAAGATAAAACAAAGAGTAAATAACAAAAAGAAATCTTGATCTAGTGGTTTTTGTGTTAGAAATTGTATAAAAAGGTAACAACACGTCTTGAGTTCAATTCCTATCAACTCTCCACTTTTATTCTTCTTTCTATATTTTTCTATTTTTAAAAGAAAATTAAAAATCTTATATAATTTAAATATTTTTAGGAGATACAAAAAGTATGTATGGTATAGATTGTTCCAATTTCAGATAAGGGGTCTTTCTTTTTCAAAAAGTTAGGAAGTCTTGAGTACTGATCATATAGAGTATGTGTTTGAAATATTTTTTTAAGTTAAGTTTTTGATTAGTTAATTAGATTGATGAAATGTTGAACATTCGTTGAATATTTAGATTTATTTTATTTGAAGTGGATTGTTTTATTTGTTTATACTTAAAAAAATGGATAAGTATGTTATTCCAAGTAAGAGGAAGCCAATTTCCAGTAACTAGTCTCAAAATATTAATATAAGTGTGGATGGATCGAACAAGAAAAATCTTGAGTTTTTTGAAGCGTTTTAGCCCCCCTTGCCAGAATTTCTGGCTCCGCCACTTGCAAGGTTGATGAGATGCAATACTTGTTTATGCGAAAATAATTGCATGTGTGAGCATCCTCAATCATGATTTTTGGAGTATCATAAAATTTTCAAAAAAAGAAAATTAAATTAATTTGTCAGATTTTGTATTGATTCAAGGTAATTATGATGGTCAAATACCACCTGCATGATACTTATCCTGACACACAAATCTGGAAAAGCTGATATATTTTTATCCCACTTCACATTTATTTTAAATTGAAAAATACTCATTAATTACAACTAATAATTAAACACCACCATTTAACTAAATGTTACAACTGTGAATGAGTAAATTTGACGGGTTTTCAAAAAAAATTGCTAACTTAACAATACGTTGTAACTTATAATTAATCACCACTAGTCAAATGATGTAAGTGTTGATTAATTTTAAAAAGATGATTAATTGGATGAGTAAAAGTAACGATTATATGAATAAATTTTAACTTTGATAATTATTTTTAAATTTGTAATCGATACATACGATTATATTATGTTTAATATATTTTCGAAATTAAATCATAAATAAAAATAATAACTACTAATATATAGTATATTAGTGTATATATGAATTTTGATACTATTTAATGATGTAAAAGAAAGTTATGATATTTTGGAGGATATCACCATTGTGAGATAGAAGTATCATAAAGTGATGTGAAAGAGAGAGAAATAAAAAAAGTATGTTATGATACTCAAAATGAATACCACCATTGAGGATGCTCAAAGTCATTGATAGAGGACATGAAGAAGAAAAAAACAATACAAATGTCATAGATTGGGTCAAAGATGGATAATAAAAGTGCAGGTGAACACAACATTAATATAACAAATGAGAAATAAGAATTAGATGAAAAACAAGTAAGAAAGCTTGTAGTATCAAAGGAAATAGACCAAGATTCAAAGAAGATGCCCAGATCCAAAGCATAGGTTAAAGCATATAAAGCCAAAGGTTGGGCAAAGATATCATGAAAATACCAATTTCAAAGAGGGAAAACGGTAGACAATTTTTGCAGAAGTATTACAACTGTATTGCAAGCAAGAATATCTTATCTTGAATCTTGAAGATCTAAGCCCATGAAGTTTATGTTGCTTCAAATAAGAATTTGTTTGGGAATCCAAGAGCTGCGTATATCCATTGGTATATAGGTTCAACAACTTCAATCTAGATCGACAACAAATCCGATTGTGAAGCCGCCTACATGGAGGAGATCCAAAATAGACATGAGTTAAAGACGAGGCGTCGCAAAGCCATAGTTGTGTGTAGGGAAGGCAAGGATCCAAAAAGCAGCAGATATTCATAAGAGAAGTCGTGCGAAGGCATGAAAAGCTTAAAATTCTATAAGTAGACGTCGATGAAATCGGACCTAGATCAAAGAGAAAACCAACAAGGGTTCAAAATTTTCACAAAATTTATTAGGTGATGTTGTAGATATAACTGTTCAGAGTAAGATTCATTGATTGATTTCGAAATAAGAAAAAGACGAGGATGGATATGCAATAGTAAAAACCATAACTTAGTTGGTATTAAACATAATAAGTTCAAAAGAAAATTCAATAGAAAGTTGTCATGAGAAGGGTCATATTTGATTTCATAGCACATGTAGAGCAAATAGAGCAAACAAAGAGGTGAAGGAATAAGAATACTTACATATTGGAGATCCACAAAGAAAGAAACACTAGAGAACAAATTAGAGAGGAGACAAATTGTTACCACCACTTTTTTGATTTTGTAACAGCCTATTGTAATTCTAGTGGAAAATAAATTTTGAACTGGTTTGGTGGATTGTAAATTGAGCACAGGTCTGAAAACCTCAAGATCTAGATTAGCCATAAGAGGTTGATAAAGCGCCCTAAACTTTCTGTTCCAGTTACAATCGAGCATTTTCTTGTCAATTTGATGCACAGATCTCCAAGCGCCTTGTCCAATAGGATCTGAAAACATGGGGCTATTGAAAAACATCGAGCATTAGTCACATATTCTGCAAGGCTGAGGCCTAAGACCATAAGATTGAGATGTAATTCGAAGGATTAGGTTTGAGTTTGGGCTGAATTTTGGGTCGATTACGAACAAGGGGAAGATATATGAATCAATCATATTCATAGGTGGTGATTGAAAATCCCGCAACATAAAGATTACAAGTTGTATATACGTTGCTATTCAAGGAGCTAGAGATTGTAACACCCCCAAAACTTAACCCTTTTGAAAAGGTATTACCGCCAGTGATCCCAGTGTTCCTTATCGAGATCACCCAAGGCTTTACCGTTTAAATACAAATCATGAATTACAATGATACAAAATGATAACCTTATTCATATAAAACACGAGTCCCGGGATTACATCCCAATCCCGAATAGGACAAACACAGAGTTTAAATAAATTACAACGGAAATCTTAAACAAGGTACAGCGGAAGACTTTTAAAAGATATTACAAAAAGGGTTGCGATCGTAATGATCACCTGCCCAAGGATCTCAACCTGATTAAAAGAAATTATTAAAAACGTCGGAAAACCACCGTCGACTCCATAGTCCTTCTAGTCTTCTCATCTACACTCTATCTGATGTGCCGAATCGAACGGATGACACCAGCCCACATGCGGAGAACAAAGTTCGTGGGTTAGTCTACTTAAATAGACTAGCAAGGGTAAAAAGCAGAGTGGTTCGAGTGATCGTAACCGTTTACTATCATTGTCCCTCGAATAATAACCGAAGGGACGATACATAACCCGGCACTTTCACGGAATAACAACAAGAGGTATGCATGAGAGAAGATTCTGGGAGACTTCATCTTCACAGAAATCGACTCGAAAAGAGACTCCAAGAGATTGAGTCTTTAAGGAAATATGACAAATCTGGAATGTTTATAACATCAAACAACAATGATTTAAAAGTTGACTGAGATGCTTCAGTTCACGACCAACCTCATCGCCTACAGCGAATCCAGATTGGAAAGAGAACGTACTATGATCAAAGTCGAGATGAGTTTTCCTAGCTGCACTATAGCTTAGCTGCACTACTCGCCAAAGGTTTATTAATCATGTGCACTCGGGCACATATCTTATTTAATTACAAAACACACATTACTTGAAACACGTTAATGTTATTAAGAGCGACAACAAGGCTTAAATCACAGGGTGACAATTACGTCAACCCAAATTAAAACACACACAACACACACGCGGGACTTAACATTATTATGCCGAGTAACAACGGCGTTATTATTACACCGGGTGATCTTACGTTCACCCTGATTGCACTATTACAGCGCTTACAGTTTAATTATGTACTTAACTGCACTTATCTTATTAAATTACAACACACACACACAGTGTTGAGGCTTTTAATATTATTCCGAGAACACGGAAGTTATGATGACACCGGGTGATCTTACGTTCACCCTGATTGCACTGCCACAGCTCTTACAGTTTATTTTACAGGGTGATAGTTACGTCCACCCCAATGCACTAGCTAAGTGCTTAAAACACAAGACTGCAATTAAGCTCATCCACTGGCGCTAGCAAGGCGCTTAAAACACTTCAGATCCTTACATGTGGATAAGAAGCATAGGTCATGACCCTTAAATTATTCGGCAATAACCCCGAGGAATATTATGATTTAAAGAAACGACAAATCCTTACTTGGATTAGCGTTCCCACGAATATTAAATTATAAAGAAACGACTAATCCTTACTTGGATTAGTGTTCCTACGAACACTCGTGTTAACTAAACAGTCTAACACATCAATTATTCACATTAAAGCCATCCAGGCAAACGACTTAAACATAGAGATAATAGAAACAACTAATCCTTACTTGGATTAGTTTTCCTATTAATCCACATAAATGCCCGGAAGGCGAACACAGATAATAGCGTCGTTCTAGCAGATATACAACCTATTATATGATTTTCCAAAACAGTTTATAAAACCTTTTCCAGACAAACACAGATAATCATTCCAAATTAATTACTCAGATAAACAGCTGATAATTAATGTAAATATGGAACAATGAGCAAGAGCGAACCGCCACTTGCCTTAGTCCGCAGATCTGGAACAAAGCAGAGACAACGGGATTCCGGGCTCGACACAGGTATAGCTCCGACAGCACAACGACCTTCGAGTCGACCCATAAGGAAACCCTAAGTTAGATCCGACATAAACTAGTACGAATCTAAGGAAAGACGAAAGAAATCGAAAGAAACGACGCCACGACGACAACCAACCAAGCCAAAGCCACGAAGGCCTTCTGGGCACTGGCGGTGGTCGCCGCATTCATCACGGCAGGCGCCGTGAAGAACACGGTCGACAGAGACGAGAGAAATCTCACCAAAACAAAGCGCGTTTCGACCCCTTTCCGCCTTGCTTGGTTTCTGACCTCCAAAGGCAACCAAGAGGCTTCAAAAGGGCTGCTGGAAACACCACCAAACGACACCGACAAGGGCTTCAGAAATTCCGGCGAAGGGCACAACTCCGGCGAGAGAGAGATTCTGAGATGGAGCTTCTGATTCTGTGTTTAATCCGATCCCAGACCTCTCCTTTTATAGCCACAAACCGAGGGAGCACAATGATGGCCTAACTGGAGGCGTGGCGGGGCTAGTTTGGCGACGTCAGACGTTCGCCGGCGACCTTCGGGCAAGGACCTCCGGACAACATCGACGGCGGGCACCGTCATAACTGCGGCGGGCGCCGCCATTAATGCGGCGGATGCCGTTTTCTAGCCTTCACGCCCAGCTAGAAGACGACCAACGGCTGCCTCGAGCCTTGGGACAGCGGGCGCCGTGACTTTACGACGGTCGCCGTGCTTGGATCTCACTACGGCGGTCGCCGTGACTTTACGGCGGTCGCCGTGACACCTTTTTCCCGCCCGTTCAGCTTTGAACGAACATGATATTAAGCCGGGATAAAAATTATCGTACGCGAACGACAATTAAAATCCAAGGCATGTTATCTGTATATTATTTCACTGAGAAAAATATTACAGATACAGAGCACATTACAGAATGCCTTCAACTTTCTGAATTAAATCCGACGTACTAAACGGGTGTTCGGGAAAATTCCAAAAATTCTCAAAATAATCCTTACAGAATTACGGGGTATCACATCACCTCCCCCTTAAAATAAGTTTCGACCCCGAAACTTGCATTAAGCCAATGAGGATACTACCTCAACACCAATCTTACCACCTGGATCCTACATCCTTAATCACTTCATCCTTGAAATGGATCACACGAGATATTATTCTTAATTCCTTAGGATATCATTCTGAAAATGATTCATCCGTCTTAATGCTCATGGCACAAACTCACGCATGAGAGATAGCTCCTGATCTCTCCGAACAAAATTCTACAAGTTCATTCCCTTTCCTTAAGAAATCTCGGAAGAACTCAGCGTATGAGATAACGCTTACCACAGTACTCCTTAGATGTATATAGACAATTCTCCTTACTGAATCTTTAATACATCGGGATCATCAACATATCCTTAACTGCAACCTTTTCTCTCAACAAGACCGCTTCACCACTTAATCTTCCTTAAAGAGCTGCATCCGATCTTATAGATGACATACTCTATGCATGAAGAAGAATCTTAGGAGTGAATTTAGATTTAAACAACAGAGTCGACCCTGGGATTAACCACATAAGGAACGAACATCTAAGTTGTTCACAATACTCCACCACCATAAGTCCGACAGTCCTTATCCTTACTTGGCATAAGCTATTCCCGACACTTACATGGTTTTGTATGAACAACTAATTCGCAATGATAACACATTCTGAAATTTTCCAAAACACGGAAACACTTCATTAACATCCAAACATTACATTAATTGACAAAAGTGGCACAACCCGATCACGATATTTCGGAGATTACCGACACACGTCGTTACTCCTTAATCTTAAAGAAAGTCTTAACACAAATACAACTTAATGGATCAAGGTTCTTCTCCGTTGGCTTGACTCATTATGAAGAGTCGTTGCCCTTGGCCTAAAGACCTCATAGGCGCTTTGCCTTTATTACGAGCCATAGACTGCTCAAGAGTGGATACCACTGGCCTTGGGTTCTGTCCACCTCCAACATTTGACGCCTGATAAGACTGCATTGGTCCCTGACCCTTCAGTCTACAGTATGTTCTTATGTGGCCTTCCCTTCCACAATTATGACACATCCTCTTGTCCTTTTGGCAATAAAAACTTTTATGCCCCACTTCACCACAATTGTGGCACTGAATTGCTCTACTGCTCCAACCTGAGCCTCTGGCAGAGTCTGACTGAGTTGTCTCGGTCTTAGCACGACTAGACCTTTCAAACTTGGTAGGCGATGCCGGTCGTTTGAATGAACCAACCTGGCGATCCTGTTGCCCATCCTTTCCCTTAACTTGCTTCTCCCTCTTAAGGGCAGACTCCTCCAATGTGACTTCCGTCTTGTAGGCTGCATCCACATATTGCTCTAACGTAGTATAGCCATGACGTATCATTAGAGGCTTGATCTCTGGATTCATCCATCCATGGAAGTACCAGATCTTCTGCTCCTCGGTTGACACCTCAGGTCCAGCATACTGCATCAAGTGATTGAACTTAGTTGCGAGCTCAGTCACCTTTAACCCATCAGTCTGCGGGTACAAAAATTCCTTATGCTTCTCCTCCCTCATAGCTCGGGAAAAGAAATGGTCAGTCATATTTGTTTTAAACATGCTCCAATTCAGCTCGGGATGATCTGCCAGACTGGTGTTCTCCCACCATTCGCTAGCCACATCCTTGAGTTGAAGAGAGGCGATGTGCATTTTTCCAGCCTCAGTGCAATTAATGTTCCGGAGCAAACGCTCCATATGCGAGAACCAATATGTCACCCTGACTGGTTCTCCAGTACCGTCATAGCTGTCGGGCCTCATTGAACTCACGGCTTTTAACGCTTGCCCGTAAGTTCCTCTGTCCCTAACAACATTGATCCGAGGTACTTGCTCCACTGACTCCTCGACTTCAGGAGTAGCTTGAGGAACTAGACCACCTTGTGCTTGTGGTGCAACTGGTCGCATGACATCTGTGATTGCCTGCATGACAATTCCTCGAATTTCCTCCACTGCTGCAGCATCAAACAACATCGGAGCGTTGGCCTGAGCTTGGCCATTGCCTCCCTGGTTATTGTTAGAAGCAGCTTCACGCTCTCCTGTTGGGTCTGTAATATTCCTTGCATTTGGTCTGGGGTCATTACTTGGCCCAGCACCAGCACGGATAACGTTCCTTGTGTTCACCATCTGTTTACCGATCAAATTCCAAGGATTTTATCACATTAGTATCTTCTGATATACTTATTGTAATAAAATCAACTTAGAATAGATCAACTTGGTAATTTCTATTGATGAACTCAACCCGAGTTACTAGGTTCTACAACCTTAACTCAAAATGAGAGAACTGAGAATTCAAGCCTTATTGGGTATAGCGAAACCACCTTGGCTTCTCCCGGTTCTTCTGAAGAGAATTGAATGCACCCATATCATACGGGGCAACGGGGAAAGAATTAGCCTTTCTAGATATAGAAGCAAACTTACTATATCAGACCATATAGAAGACAAGACTATGAACGGTGTTTTCAAACTCTTTTCACTTTGAAAAAAAATTCAGAGCCCTTCTTAAAGCATTTTCAAAAATGGATAAATGATTTATAAAAATCTCAAACCCGTTTTAAAACAACCTTTGGCTCTGATACCACAACTGTAACACCCCCAAAACTTAACCCTTTTGGAAAGGTATTACCGTCAGTGACCCCAGTGTTCCTTACCGAGATCACCCAAGGCTTTACCGTTTAAATACAAATCATGAATTACAATGATACAAAATGATAACCTTATTCATATAAAACAAGAGTCCCGGGATTACATCCCAATCCCGAATAGGACAAACACAGAGTTTAAATAAATTACAACGGAAATCTTAAACAAGGTACAACGGAAGACTTTTAAAAGATATTACAAAAAGGGTTGCGATCGTAATGATCACCTGCCCAAGGATCTCAACCTGATTAAAAGAAATTATTAAAAATGTCGGAAAACCACCGTCGACTCCATAGTCCTTCTAGTCTTCTCATCTATACTCTATCTGATGTGCCGAATCGAACGGATGACACCAGCCCACATGCGGAGAACAAAGTTCGTGGGTTAGTCTACTTAAATAGACTAGCAAGGATAAAAAGCAGAGTGGTTCGAGTGATCATAACCGTTTACTATCATTGTCCCTCAAATAATAACCGAAGGGACGATATATAACCCGGCACTTTCACGGAATAACAACAAGAGGTATGCATGAGAGAAGATTCTGGGAGACTTCATCTTCACAGAAATCGACTCGAAAAGAGACTCCAAGAGATTGAGTCTCTAAGAAAATATGACAAATCTGGAATGTTTACAGCATCAAACAACAATGATTTAAAAGTTGACTGAGATGTTTCGGTTCACGACCAACCTCATCGCCTACAGCGAATCCAGATTGGAAAGAGAACGTACTATGATCAAAGTCGAGACAAGTTTTCCTAGCTGCATTATAGCTTAGCTGCACTACTCGCCAAAGGTTTATTAATCATGTGCACTCGGGCACATATCTTATTTAATTACAAAACACACATTACTTGAAACACGTTAATGTTATTAAGAGCGACAACAAGGCTTAAATCACAGGGTGACAATTACGTCAACCCAAATTAAAACACACACAACACACACGCGGGACTTAACATTATTATGCCGAGTAACAACGGCGTTATTATTACACCGAGTGATCTTACGTTCACCCTGATTGCACTATTACAACGCTTACAGTTTAATTATGTGCTTAACTGCACTTATCTTATTAAATTACAACACACACACACACAGTGTTGAGGCTTTTAATATTATTCCGAGAACACGGAAGTTATGATGACACCGGGTGATCTTACGTTCACCCTGATTGCACTGCCACAATGCTTACAGTTTATTTTACAGGGTGACAGTTGCGTCCACCCCAATGCACTAGCTAAGTGCTTAAAACACAGGACTACAATTAAGCTCATCCACTGGCGCTAGCAAGGCGCTTAAAACACTTCAGATCCTTACATGTGGATAAGAAGCATAGGTCATGACCCTTAAATTATTCGGCAATAACCCCGAGGAATATTATGATTTAAAGAAACGACAAATCCTTACTTGGATTAGCGTTCCCACGAATATTAAATTATAAAGAAACGACTAATCCTTACTTGGATTAGCGTTCCTACGAACACTCGTGTTAACTAAACAGTCTAACACATCAATTATTCACATTAAAGCCATCCAGGCAAACGACTTAAACATAGAGATAATAGAAACAACTAATCCTTACTTGGATTAGTTTTCCTATTAATCCACATAAATGCCCGGAAGGCGAACACAGATAATAGCGTCGTTCTAGCAGATATACAACCTATTATATGATTTTCCAAAACAGTTTATAAAACATTTTCCAGACAAACACAGATAATCATTCCAAATTAATTACTCAGATAAACAGCTGATAATTAATGTAAATATGGAACGATGAGTAAGAGCGAACCGCCACTTGCCTTAGTCCGCAGATCTGGAACAAAGCAGAGACAACGGGATTCCGGGCTCGACACAGGTATAGCTCCGACAGCACAACGACCTTCGAGTCGACCCATAAGGAAACCCTAAGTTAGATCCGACATAAACTAGTACGAATCTAAGGAAAGACGAAAGAAATCGAAAGAAACGACGCCACAACGACAACCAACCAAGCCAAAGCCACGAAGGCCTTCTGGGAAGGCCACATAAGAACATACTGCAGACTGAAGGGTCAGGGACCAATGCAGTCTTATCAGGCATCAAATGTTGGAGGTGGACAGAACCAAGGCCAGTGGTATCCACTCATGAGCAGTCTATGTCTCGTAATAAAGGCAAAGAGCCTATGGGGTCTTCAGGCCAAGGGCAACGACTCTTCATAATGAGTCAAGCCAACGGAGAAGAACCCTGATCTGCGGAGGTTCGAACTCCCGACCTTTAGATACAAGGGCATTACCTTGCCACTTATATCACCAATTGCGCTGCAGCACAATTGGTGATATAAGTGGCAAGGTAATGTCCTTGTATCTAAAGGTCGGGAGTTCGAACCTCCGCGGCAACAACCTACCCATTTAAATGGGGGAAGGGTTGGGTGTATGGGCTGCATGCCCTTGGACATACAGGCGGCACCAGTACCGGCGCCGACACCGTTGGGTGGCTGGGCGGCTTGGTGGTTGGGGTAGCTTGGCCTGGGATGTTACAGAGGTGATAATTACAAAAGAGCATATACCCAATCTAATACATTCTATATAATTAATTGAGAACCTTTCATCTAATACTCCTTCTCAAGTTAGGAGTGTAGATATTGATTATTTCTCACTTGTGCAGCAACTCAATAAATTGAATTTGAGTTATGGGATTTGGTAAATATGTTTGTCGATTTTTCTTTTGTCTTGATGTACATTGTTCAAATCAATCTTTTGTGCACATTCTCTTGTATCATATGACACCCGATCTTGATATGTTTTGTTCTTTCATGAAATATGGGGTTAGATGTTATGTGTATGGCTGCCTTGTTGTCACAAAACAACTTGAGTGGCTGCACATGTTTGACATATTTCAACATTTTGTATGTTGAGTCTAAATGAGGTGTCTTGGATTGCCCATGAATTGGCCGAGTATATGAACTGCATACACAAGATGTGGTTGTATGATGGTTAGATAAATGAGGCGACCAACAGGCCTCCTATATTGAGATGCATCTTTTATCAACTTTCCTTCTTCCTTTGTGAGAACTATATTTTGATCAACTAAAAAAGCTTTGAGAGTTTCGAACCTAGTGGTGCCTTCAAGTATCTCCAATGCATACTTATGTTGATTCAACACAATGCCTTTACTGGATGTTGCTACTTCAAATCCGAGAAAGTACTTCAATTGCACCATATCTTTTAGTTTAAAATGATCTGATAGTTTTTGGTTCTGGTGATGTCATTTATATTATTGCCTGCAAGAATAACGTCATACACATACACCAACAAGGTTGTAAAGGTACCTTGATTGTTCAAGAGAGGAAAAAATAGTCGGACCATGATTGTTGAAAAACCAACGGACTTGAGGGACGAGGAGAGCTTGAGAAGCCATTGTCTAGAGGCTTACTTCAAGCCTTATAACGGCTTGTGATGTTTACATACTCTATTCTCCCGCTTTTGTGTGAAGCATGGTGGAAGTTGCATGTACACATCTTCATGAAGGTCTCCATTAAGAGGCGAATTATTTAAGTCTAATTGATGGAGATGCCAATTGCGTTGAACTGTAATACTGAGTAACAACCATACAACGGTGAGTTTGGCAACTAGGGCAAATGTATCACCATAATCAAGGCCTTCAACTAGATTATATGTTTTTGCAACCAGTCCCACCTCATATCGTTTAATTGTGTCAATCGGGTTGTACTTGATTTAGTATACCTATCTACAACCGATTGTTTGTTTGTGAGTGTAATACTTCAGATTTTTTTAGAAGACGAGTTCGGGACCACTTAAATTTTTGTTGCGGTCAATATATTCTATGATTATTATAATTATAAGTTGATTTCATGACTGAAAAAATGTGCGTTTAGGATTGTCTCGGGGGTATAACTGAGTACACATAAATAGACTTAGATATTTTTGATATATCATTATAAGGTGTGTATTAATAATTTATTTCGAATATTAATTCTAATATATATATTTTTCTACTACTAATTGTAGTATGGATACTGACGAGTATTGCGGATAACGGTTTAGTACCGACGTTAAAATTATTTTCGAGTAATTAGTAGGATATTTTAATACTACATACATATATATGTACATATATTATATAGTTAAAATAATCTTAATTACTAAAAGACAAAATAGATCTTAATATTTATCTAAATATATATAAGGCATACTTATCACTTAAGGAGATATTTTTCTCCTTAAGCTCTCTAGAAATCTCTCCATCCTTTCCTACTCCCCCACCACTGCGATTCTCCTCCTTTTATTTCTTTCCTATGGCTGCCACCGTCCACCTCCTTGGTTGCCTCTCCTCCTTCACGCACCAACAACTTTTCTCATGGTAGCCACATCCATTGCCGGTCCAAACATTTGGTGGGCTCTAGGGCGAAATAAAAATAAATGCTCTCGTAAATATAAAATTAACGCTTGAATATTTTTATTATTTAAAAACTAAAAAAAATAAAAATAATAAGAAAGTATTATATATGATAATTATATAAAGAAATTTTTTGATAGAATTAAATCGCTTTTTATGTCCAACTTGCAAGTTTGATCTTTTTCGAAGAATGAGATTTTATGATAAACAATTAATATAAGAAAGAAATATTAATTAACAACATTCAAATAAAATTTTTATTTATGTTCAAAATGAAAAATAAACCTCACAAAAAATATAAAGAATAAATTTAAATAAAAACCAAAGTCAAATAGAAAAGGAATTGACTCACATATCAAATGAAATAAAATTGAGAAACGAGAAAAATGTGCCACATATTAAAGAACAGATGTTATATAAAATAACTAGCACAATTAATAAAATAAAAATCAACTAAAAGAGAAATGAGCCTACATAATAAATGAAAAAGTGGAGTTATTGAGATTTGAACCTAAGATTTTTTTAAAGACAATTGTACTTATCCACTAGACTAACTTTACTTTCTATATTTTTTTCTCTAAATTAATAATTATATTACTACTACTTGATGTTGGATTTGGGCCCCTCCTGACCTTGGGCCCTAGGGCGGCCGCCTACCTAAACTACCCTTTGGGCCGGCCTTGGCCACATCACGTCCTCCTCCTCCCTTAGGGACGTCCATCTGCAGCCCTGGGCAGCTTCACCTCCATCCTCACCTTCCATCTTCACCTCCTCTTGCTCACGCCACCAAGGAGGCCGCCGTCGTCATCGCCGCCGCCATGGATGCTCGCCTCCTCTGTTTTCCTCTGCAGTTCAGCCGTGCTCCCAGCTGTTGTGCACTGGCTTCCATTGTTATACAGCTTGGCATGATTCCAACCTTACCATGAATTGTACCCTCCCTCTTCAAGCCTCTTGCACCCTCCCTTGCTAAGAAATTGTAAGGTAAGACTTCCTTCAAGTTTCTAAACCTAATACCATGAATTTGATATCGTTGTGTAAAAGAGATATTTAAGGTGTAATTGATGGTTAATAAGAGGTTAATGGATGTTGTGGAAAGCCTAGGTGAATTGGATTGGAATTTTGAAATTGAAAGTTTGGAATTGGGCAATTCTGTGCATTTCTGGAAATTCTGGGAAATTTCCGTAATTACTGAAAAGTTGGAACTGACTTCATAAGGTGAGGAATTCTCCTATGAGTGTGTGGAATCTTGCGGATCTTGATTTGGATATGTATATCAAAAGTTATGCCCAAATCTGTGTTATAATGTAGATTCGGGTATTCGCTGCGACGTTTAGCGGACTTCGGACTAAAACAAACGGATTGATTGCGTTTAACGTCATTTGAGGCAAGTTAATTCAGAGCGTTTGTGTGTCGTAGTTTAAAGTTTAGAATAACAAACTATGCATATCATCAAATCGTTAATTCTGCATAAGAGTTCAATTATATCGAATTGATGTGTTATGCCTTGTCGGGGTTGTTGTTGTTGTTGTGGTTGTTGTTGTGGTTGTTGTTGTGGTTGTTGTTGTGGTTGTTGTTGTGGTTGTTGTTGTGGTTGTTGTGATTATTCCTCGATCATGGACGTATAAACACTTGTATTAAGAGATGTCTTACTATTATAAGATCTTATTAGTTGATGATGAATGACGTCGGGTACTCATTGTATATGGATGAAGGATGTTTATTGCTTGACTACATTGAGCTAAGTAAGTTTAGCTTGAAATATGATATATATATATATATAGATATAGATTTAGGTTCTGGTGAAACGATGCGTTACGGTAAAACGGAAGTACAAATTATATCCGTTGATTTGGAAGATGATGAAAGGTCCTGATTTGATGGGAGTGGGGTGCACATTAAAAAGATATCTGACACCTACCTGATTTGGGTTCAAAACCAAAACCAAAATTTTAGGGATATTATTGAGTTTATTTTATTTCTTCCTAAATTGGATATTCTTTTCAAAACCGCTCATATTTTTCCCTCCTATATGTAACGCTCTTCGTCCCTCTTTTGCACACAATCCCTATTGAAGTCTTGGATTGAAGCTCTCGTCGTCGTCTTGTGGATCGTTGGTGATGAAGGCTCCAACTGCTACTTCTTGAAGTTTCAATTGGTACACATTCAATTCGATCCACCCGCTTCATTTTAAAAGATCGGTGGATGTCCCAGTAATTGTTTGATCTCTTTCTTTTTCCTACGAGTATTTGTTTTGAATCGATTTTTTAATCTCTTTTTAATCGCCCAAAACGCTCCTTTATTGGGTGAATCATGGATTTTAGAGCCAATACAGTTGTTTGCGGATATGGGCGTGCTTTTTCCCATCCTCAATTTTGTTTTTCTTCTCTGCCTGGAATGAAATGGAGCAAATTGGAATGCTACTAGTGCTTTTTCTCATGCTCAATTTTAGGGTAGTTTCTGTAGTTTAAATTTGAAAAATAATAATCTATGATTTGTGTTGTTACTGCAATAAGGCTTCTGATGAATATTTTGAGTTGTGTTTCATCATAGGTATAGGTTATGTGAAAAACTGAATTCTGAAAGGTTTCTCATTGTTGCTTGATGAGTTCAGGGTCAATATCTTGTACAATTTGTTGCAAGAATTATCAGATTTTGGCTTGGAACTTCATTTGGTAGTAGCCTAAGCCTTTCCTTATGAGTGGAAAAGAGAGACAGTGTTAGATCTCTACTACATTGCCAGCATTCCAGACTGAAGTATGTATAAAGCTTGGCTATTAAGTGAGTCAACTTATATTGCTTAATTTGTCGTGACTTGAAAAATGTTTGTTTGTTTGTTTGCCATCATTGAGAGTTTATATTTTATGGGAAAGCACGTGTTTTGCGGTCTGTGTCCATTTTTCGTTAATTTTGTTATTTCGAAGAATCTGACAAGGAAAGGGAGGTCGAGTTTGCTCTCATGTTTCGTAAGAGTGGTCGGTGGTGGATTTGAACAACAAGTGGTTAAATTTGACTTGTTTGTAGTGAACTTCAAGTGAGTGTGGATCATTCACCTAAACTCTGAATAATCATCATGTGTGAATTAAACTCTGAATATCGACACTATTTTTATGAATATCGACTACTTACTTGTATGACTATGCGTACAAAATACGTGAATATCATCACATATGGAATGAATATCGCTATTATAGTATTCAAATTGCTTGTGTTGTTTGTACTATTTGCAATTGATATTCAAATTGTTTGATGTGATATTCATACAAATACTTTTGATATTCATGTTGTATGTACGTTTCATGATCTGAGTAGTTGATATTCAAATTTTATAATGTGATATTCAATGTTGTTTTCAGGCATAATTGTTGCACCGACGAAGAGACGTTTGAAGCTTCATGCTCGTCTAAAAAAGCACAAGTCATTGCGTAATAGCGATATTCAAGTTTGTCATTCCTAATATTCATGTAATCAACACTGATGTTCATGTATATTTTTCCGTGTATAACTATCTGTGTTAGTGTGAAGTAATTATTTTTCATTTGGGTTATGATATTCATGGTGAAACATAGTGATATTCATACTAATATAGAATGATATTCATGGTGTAATTGATTATGTTATTCATATATTATTAAGTGGTGATATTCATATTTTAAGTTATGTTATTCATGTCTTTAATTGGTGATATCCACATATTAAACAAAGATATTCATACAAACATGAACGATATTCAAGAAACAATGACAAAAGCAACAAGAACAAATTTGCAAATCTACGAATTTGCAAAGCATTAGGACGCTGAAAAAATCAAGTGGTGATATTCATGTTTTAAGTAGAGAATTCACATCCATCGATATTCATAAACGCATGAACGATATTCATAAAGACATGATCGATATTCATGAACGCTGAAAAATCGTTGAAGAAGAAGAAAATGTATCAGCAGAATCTAACGGTTTTAGAAAGAGAAAATATTGTGTTTTCTCTCTCATCTAACAACCTCATTTATTAAATTTTCCTAATTAAAAATTAAATAATTACCTTATTTGAGTAGATTTGGTGTTTATACCCCTACTATATCTATTGTAAGGCCCCATCATCCAACCATCAATCACCATCAATCCAACGCTCCAGATTAATACTTCTGTTTTACCATAACTCTCGTTTTACCGGAGCGTTTCTCTATATATATATGAACGTTGTGTTGGTATGTGAGTTTGTATGTTAGATAAGAATTCCATATTAAGTGTGCCTTGATATATCGATATGTGTTGAAAGCTATTTCATGAATGAATACATGTTGTGATGTGGAATTAGTATGAAATATTGAGATTGATCTTGAAATAATGCATTGACGAGATCAGTGGTATTATGACTTGGTAACTAAGGTTGTTCATATTGCGAATGTAAGCTGTTGACAATAATGCATGTGGCAAATTATCTGATGGATGGTTGTGAATCATGATGATTGATCTATGTAATGTTGTGTTTGTGGTTTATAACCTTTGTGGGTAAGGATTGTTCCGAGCTCCGCATGATATGAAAATGGTTTTTAACAAGAGGTCATCCCTTGATACACTTCCCGGTGTCCGGGTTGAGTGGGTCAAGGGAGGTGCTTTACCTGTGTTGTGGAGGGGGGGTCATCTAGTTAACGATACCGTTTCCGTCTGACAGGTAAAGGTGTGTACCCACTGTGTGGGTTAGAAGGTACCTTCGTGTCCAAGACAAGCTTGGGTATGTTTTCGAACGATTTTGTAAATGATTTTCGAACGTTTTTGTAAATGTTTATTTTACATTGAGTTTTCCCTTAAAAGAAAAGTATACTTGGGTATATGTTTTGAATGATGGAATTAATTCTGGAAATTTGTGGTTCAGTGGATGCTGATTGGAATATGTGACCTGATATGGCTTTCTTGTGGTTGTGGTTATCTGCATTTTAATGGGTATTTTGCATGATACATGATATTATGTTCATTCAAGGATATGCCATGGTTCCTGTAATCTTACCTACATCTGCGTATGCATATATAGCTATTTATAACATTAGGTTGTAAGGTAATTGAGGTGTCTGCTTATTCAGGATATTTGTTTGTATGTTGCTTGTAAATTTGTGAAATGATTGAGAATTGACTGTAGTATTCGTAAGGAAGGATGGATTGAGATATGAGTATGATATATCTATGTGTATCTATTGCTGGTAAATCATAAGCATTGTGATCGAGTTTGTTAATACATTCATGCTATAATCTGACTATCTGTAACCTTCTTGTATACTTAGAATCATGTGAATAAATGCATTCATAATAGACTAGGTCAATTTGGATATTCTCTAGAGTTGACAACATGCTAGGATATTGTAATCTGTAATTTCTCTTGTACACTTGCAATTAGATGAAATGATGCATTCTTGAGATGTTAGGTTCATATATAATCAAGTCTGCATGTATGAATGTTCGTGTCTGCATGGTTATAGGTCTGCTAGTCTGTGATTACTTAACTTTTACTATCACACGTTTATTGCTCATATAACTTGCTAGTCTGGTTGGAGACTAACCCCATTTCGGTGGGGAACTGGTTGTGTTGTGCATGGCCAGGGATGCAGGTAACGCAGCGGGAGTGTGAAGGAGGTCATGCGACTTGATGCGTATTAGGATGGGGTTATCTATCTACTTTAGAACCTTTTTAATGGTACTATACATGTTTATGATCAAACCCTTGTAACTTGTCTTCTTGTATGATTTTGGGTTAAGATAATAGCGTTAGGTTGTGTTAAATTCTTTATGATGGGTCGTGGTTGCGTCTGCGTATGCCGACCCATGTACATATCGAGTTTTTATGGAAATCATCTTTTGAATAGGTTTTAAGAATTGGACCCATCCTTGTTCAGGTTTTGAATTGTCATAGGTTGAGTCTCCTTTCTTAAACTGCCTGAGGGAATTTCTACAGGAAATTCCTAACGTTGTGACTCCCCATTACGGTTATTTTGGGGTGTTATAGTGAGATGGAGGGGGGCTAGGTATAGAAGTAATGAGCTTGACTTAATTTTATTAATAAATGCATGTCTTTTAAATAAGCGTGTTAAATATAAATTTTTTAATTTAAACTAAAGATATCCTAGAGATATAACTATATAGCAATTATCCAAATACAAATATTTCAAATTCAAACTAATGAAAATATAATTGTTATACCCCACAAGTTGAATGACCTTTCAAAAAGTCTTGGCTTGTGAACCAAATCACAGCACTTGGACCGTAGGAGCGGTTTTGTTAGTACATAACGGAGGCTAAAGTCGTATCGCCTTATCAAAATAATCCTAAACAAACCTAACTCAGTAGAATAGGCAAGTAAGGGTCAAATCCCACAAGGAGGAGTTGTCTTTCTTTATGTAAGGTTGCATGCACAAGTAACAAATGGGGGGTTTTGGTTGATTGTTTGTAAGCAAGTAAACAAAGGAAACAAAAGAAAAGATTTGTAATCAAATTGGGAAAAACACTTAGCCAAACAAATATCCACCTTTAGTTTGGTTGATTGATCATTGATTATTCCTAGTGTCCTAATCTCTGTTCTGAAATAGTTATCAGTCCTACCAGTCCTGATAACCCTAACTATTAAACAATCATGAAACCATCAAGATAAATCTAACATCAGTAGTAAGTTCAGGAATAAATAGGCTCATGCAATACTTAACAACCCGTCAGTACTCGACATGCAATCAATTCTCTTCACAATAAACATTCACAACCCGTTCCTGTAAATCGTGTTTGCTACTCTGAATTAGGTATGAATAATATTAATCTCAACAAGTTGACCAAATTAAGGTAACTAGCACTATAGATAATACCAATCTCAACTAGTTTGTCAGGCTAGGGAAACTAATATTAATAATACTAATCACAACAATTGATGAACTAGATTAACTAATAGAATTTAAAACCCTAATCCTGCAATATGAATAATATCAATAAAACTAGGTAGCTAATCTAGAGAAATCAATATAACTCACTGGGATGAATTATAAGAGAATCAATAATATTCAAAGATAGAGTAAAGGAATAATCTCACAATCAAATTCAAACCAAGGCTTCAATTGTCGGACTAAGCAAAGGGTACTTAGTTCTTCATAACTCAAAGGAAAAGAACAATACGTAAAACTGAATCTGAATGCTAAACGATGATCATGTGCTTGGAGGCTATGAAACTAGGTTTAAATAAACTAAACCTAAAACCAAAGATCACAAACATATCTAAAAGGAAACAAAATAATCCTACCGGAATAAAGAAATAAATAAAATAAAGTAAACTTCGGAAAACTTCGGACGCGCTGACGAGACAGATTTCCGCGATCGCGGAGAAAGCTTCTGCGATCGCGGAAATATCAAAGTTGCTCTTGGCTTTTCCGCGACCAAGGCTGCACTTCCGCGATCGCGGCACACAATTCCGCGCCCGCGGCTGCCTTTTGTTGCGTCTTCGTCGTCATGGCTCGTGGTCTTCTTTCGTGGTCTCCTCTCCATCTTCAATAAGTCTTCGTTTAGCTTCTCCAAACCACTAAAGTCACACTTCTTCTCCTCAACTACATACTCCACAATAACGCTCGAAACACCTCCAAATGGTACCTAAAACTCCGGTAGCAACTCCTAGTTAAACCCTACAAAGTAGCGTTGATCAGTACATTTGATAGTTAATCATTTGTAGAGGTGTGAGACACTCGAAGAATGTTGTTTTGTGCGTGTTCTATAACAAAAAGATAAGCAAGAGCAATATGTTTCATTCAGGAATGAAATACTAGATTTTAACTTAGACTAGTTGCACCCATGTTATCACAGTAAATAACAAGTTATTGTAATGTATGAAAACCAAGTTCCTTCAACGGAGATAACACCAATAACAGTTCATACACAGTTTACGTTAGTTCCCTATATTCACCTTAAGTTGATGAACGAGCAATGGAATGTTATTTTTAAGAGTACCAAGTGATTGGAGTTACAATAAATACGCACCTATATCCTCGGCACACTAGGCATAACGACTTTGAGTATACTTCAACGATTGTATCTCTTCATCCCTCTTGGCGACCTGGTCTTCCATCCTGGGTCAGTTTCTCCTCCAAGATTTTCAGACGGTCAATCACGTTGACGATTTGCCCTGACAACCACTTATCCTTGTCTTGTTCCTTCAACATTCGATCTAGAGCAGAGTGAGCCGAGGCGGCATGTTGCGTCGATTGGGAAAAATAACAGGATAAGTGACAACATAGACAAAAAAAGAAAAAGAAAGAGTCATACCATGACAACAAACGATATCTTAACTTTCAGGCCAAATGGCTTCCCATAGAGAGCATGTAAAAAACGGGTGTCTTCTCCAACGAAATCCTCAGCGATGCTCCTTGGGAAAAATCAAACTCGAGACGCGTCCTCTGAGAAGAGGCGTAGAGGCAATATGCCTTTCGCTTTGATCTCAACCTTTGAGAGGAAGAAGAATCAGGGATTGAAACCTTAATAGGAGTCGAAGACATTGAACCAACCGTCATAACCTTCTAATCAATAAAATCCTTGGTCAAAATACGTGCACTAGATCTACCAGATCGTGTGGCTTACAACATAGCACAACACAGTAAGAAGAAAATCACATACACGACCGACCAAATGCATACCTTGAGGAACGAACAAATGCCTTGATTTTTTGGAAATCGGCGGAGTTTTCATGGCCGAAGAAACAATTTTTGCGAAAGAGAGGTAGTTGACGTTATGAAACGATTTGTCGCCAACCGACATGTCCAACGGCAAAGAAGTAATTTCACTTGATTTCGCTCCAACTTCCAAGCTATCCAAGTCAGTTATTGTAAGGGAAAACATGTGAGCAAGGTGTTAATGAAATACGCATGTCAAAAACTTCAAAAGAACACACATTACCAGTCGTATGCTAGTTGACAAAGAGGAACGAACAGTCAAATTGATCCTCCAAAGATTTGTGTTCCACAAAGAAGAAGCGGGAACCCATCCACTGTCGTTCACATCACCTCCCATGACAATCGATTGACGGTCGGATCGTTTACATAACTAAAAATTTGACCTCCCACGGGTGCCCAAAAAATAGGTGTTGTGAATTCGAGTGATTTGATGAACACTAAAGCGAAAGAGAACAAGAACGAAGTCTTGGAATAAATCGTCCTTCTAGGGTTTCTTATTACTGCACGTTCACGTGATTGACTTGGTGTACGTGCCCTATCTTATTGCATGCATATACTTTTCTTAATTTTGAATTGTATTTTAGCAATACCATGAAGATAACGAGAAAGGCCAACGCTTTGTATATGTTCATATTAGTAATTTGCATTTTGTGCTCTATCTTCTTGCATGCTGGTACTTTCAATGATTTTTTTTTTGCATTTTAGCAATTCTTAGAAGCATTCATGAATTATTTACTTTTTTCGTTTTTGGTCTATAGCCGTCCATCCGGCAATCCTACAAACCTCAATGTTGGGAACCGTAGGGCATCCAACCACTTTAAACTCTTCTTCCTATCTATCCATTCAGAAAATAGCTAATTAAACATATAAAACAACACGTTACAGCAATACAATATGAATCCTTAATCAACCAACTATATGCAAGCATCAAGAGATTACACCAATTCTAGAGATCAAAGAACGTAGAGTAGAGAGACTAAAGTTGAAGTAGAGACATGATGTTTGGCCACAAAAGGGTTCACCTACAATAAACCAATCAATCCCCTCATGGCCTCTCATTGCAAATAGTCAAACGACGAAAATGTCCATTAGCCAACCCAAAGTAGCCAATCAAACCACAACAAAACCCTAATTGCATTGCCATAAATTAAAAGCACGAAAACGCAAAAAGCAAAAACATAAGAGTTTCCAGTTACCTTCCTGAACACGAAGAGAGATACCAAAAAGACAATCATTGTCAAGTTTGCCACCTTGATGTCGGCTCTTCGCCGCCTGGAATAGCGCCACTGGGAAGAGATGGAGAAGGAGGTGGACTGGAGAAGCAGAGAGGAAGGAAAGAGACAAAGAATGAGATGGCAGAGATGACGAATCGACGTATACTTTTTATTTTTCCTAATCAAACCACAACAAAATCCTAATTTCATTGCCATAAATTAAAGGCATGAAAACACGAAAAGAAAAAAACAAAAGAGTTTCCAATTACCTACTTGAACACGGAGAGAGAGAGAGAGAGAGAGAGAGAGAGAGAGAGAGAGAGAGAGAGAGAGAGAGAGAGAGAGAGAGAGAGAGAGAGAGAGAGAGAGAGAGAGAGAGACCAAAAATACGTCATTGTTGAGTTTGGCACCTTGATGTCGGCTCTTCGCCATCTGAAAAAGCGCCAACAGGAAGAGACGGAGAAGGAGACGGACTAGAGAAGTAGAGAGAAAGGAAATAGACAAAGAAGGAGATGGCAGAGAGGAGAAAACATATGGAGAAGGAGGCGACAAAGGAAAACCTAACAAAGCCCTCCGAAAGCAGCAACGCGAAGAGATGGAGAAGGAGACGACAGGGCAAACCCTAATAAAGTGAGACGGACTGGAGAAGCAGCGATGAAGGAAACAGATGGAGAAGGAGGCGGCAGAGCAAAACCTAACAAAGCTAACCCACACCAAAACAAAACAAAAACAAAACACGTGGATTACACATGGAAAATGTATTATTCTTAAAGGGGGCTAGACTTTTATGTAAAGAAAGATATTTCATCATTGTAAGAACCGTTTTGCTTGATAAATAGGAATAGTATTTGAATACTAACCATTTCAATATTCCAAGGAATACATAGTATAAACTATAATAATATGTCAAATATCAGAATGATTGAATGCCCCTTAAAAGCACTTCCAAGATAAATTGACATTACCTATTTCCAGTTGCACTTGAATTTTACGTACATAATGTTATAAAACTTATTTAGCTAACCGACATATAGGCCTATTTGTACAAATTATTATTTATTTTATATAATATACCCACCTTAAATTGTTATTTTGTTGACAAATAGCCGTTGCAATTCCTAAGTAAAAAATTTGTTGGAAAATGTTCATGTCAGAATGGACAGTTAAGTGAGAATGTGAGATGTGCATGCCTTTAATAGGTGGAAACTCATGTACTTACAGGCAACATGTGCATGGATTTTTATTTGTATGTGCATAAATTTGTGATTATGTGGTGACTATATGTAAGTGAAAACTCATACACATACAAACAAAAATTCATGCACATCACTATTCATGGATTTTTGCCTGTATGTGCATATATTTTCTTACTATGTGTGTGACTATGTATAAGTTAAAACTCATGCACATACATGTAAAAATTCATGCACACCGCCAGATGTGCATAGATTTTTGCATGTATCTGCATATATTTTTTTACTATATATGTGAGTATGTGTAACTGAAAACTCATGCACATATAGAAAAAAAAATTATGTTCATCGTGTGATGTGATTGGATATTGCCTATATGTATGTATTCTCATGTTCTCACCTAAGCACCATTTCTCACCGAATCCACATCCAAATTTGTTTATGTTGTCATGAATTAATAAAAATATCTTTCAATTACCAAAAATAAAAATATCCTTCTGCGTAAATTATGTTTGTTTGTAATTTCATCATCTCATATGAAAAGTAGCACTAAATTTTGAATTAAGAACAATTTTGTGCAAATTAACGTTGTGGCTAAATACATTGGCTAAATATACAATGCATATGCACGTATTCTTAGCATGTGCCCGTGCCAAGTAGGCACATACAAGGATTACGTGCATGTGCCATTTAATTACCCGTCGGTATCCAATTTTGGCACGGGCACGTTAAATGTATACATGCCTCTTTTTTTAGTTTGCTTTATTAAAAAAATATTGAATTACTGTAGCACGGGCACGTAATGCTCCTAACTAAGAAACTAATTATATTGTAATCCTAACTTCATTATAATATTATTCGAACAACGATTACACTAAATATAATGTAGTCATGAATTCATTATATTATTAATCGTTATCGTACAATTCAAATATCGGTTATACTAATTATATTTTAATCCTAACTTCATCATCGTATTATTCGAATAACGATTATACTAAGTGTAATATAATCCTAACTTCATTATCATACCCTAGAAACCCTAGGGTAAGCAAGGTTTGGGATTTAGATTTATCAAACCTCAATGATTTTCATAACATGTAATGCTTGTATAAGCGGTATTCAAATAATAATATAATCAATTCATGATTACATTATACTTAGCATAATCGATATTCGAATAATATGATAATGAAGTTAGGATTATATTATATTGTATTATTCGAATATCAGTTATACTAACTATATTGTAATCCTAAGTTCATTATCCTATTACTCGAATATCGGTCACGCTAAGTGTAATGTAATCCTAACTTCATTATCGTGTTATTGAAAGAACGGTTATACTAAGTGTTATGTAATCCTAACTTCATTACCGTGTTATTCAAATAACGGTTATATTAAGTATATTGTAATCCTAACTTCATTATCGTATTAGTTGAATAACGGTTATACTAAGTGTAATGTAATTCTAACTTCATTATCGTATTATTCAGATAACGGTTATACTAAGTATATTGTAATTCTAACTTCATTATCGTATTAATCGAATAACGGTTATACTAAGTGTAATGCAATCCTAAATTCATTATCGTATTAATCGAATAACGGTTATACTAAGTGTAATGTAATCCTAACTTCATTATCGTATTAATTGAATTACAGTTATACTAAGTGTAATGTAATCCTAACTTCATTATCGTATTATTCGAATATCAGTTATACTAACTGTAATGCAATCATAACTTCATATTCAAATAATACGATAATGAAATTAGGATTGCATTACACTTAGTTAACTAATATTCAAATAATAGGATAATAAAATTAGGATCACAGTATAATCAGTATAACCGATATTTGAATAATATTATAATAAAGTTAGGAATACATAACACTTAGTATATCCCTTATCCGATTAATACGATAATGAAGTTATGATTATATTACATTTAGTATAACCGTTATTCGATTAATACGATAATGAAGTTAGGTTTACATTACACGTAGTATAACCGTTGTTCAATTAATACGATAATGAAGTTAGGATTACATTACACTTAGTATAATCGTTATTCGAATAGTATGATAATGAAATTATGATTAAAATACAATTAGTATAACTGATATTTGAATTATACTGATAAGCACTACTTTGTAGGGCATAAGTAAGAGTCATTAGAGGGTTTATTGGTGCCATTCGGGTAGATTTAGACACATTCATGTGTATGGCGTTTGGGGGCGAAGTGTAGTGTTTATGGAGGTGTTTGAGTGATTTTGGATATCTAGGAGACACCGAAGAAGGAAGCCACCAAGGAAAGACGCCAAAGGAGTGAAGAGACGAGTTGAGGAGCGGTGCGAGAGATCGCAAGGAAGAGCCATAGACGAGGAGACGTTCTGGAGCCTTGCCGCACCCGCGCCGAAGGCCACCGCCGCCAGCGGTGGAAGGAGCAAAAAGAAGACAAGCTACTGTAAAATGGCCGCACCCAGCGCCAGCACTGCCGCACCCACGGCGAGATCGTCAGAGAACTGGAGCTACTGTAAATTGGCCGCACCCGGCGGTGGAGCCACCGCACCCGCGGTGGAGACGCGCTGAAAGTCTTTTACGAGTTTTTATTTCCCGTTTTATTTTATTTCCGAGACTTTGTTTCCAAGTTTGTTATTTTCTTTTCTTTATTTCCTTTTTATTTCTTTAGTATTTAAGTTAGGTTTAAAACTCTTTTAGAAGATCATCTATTCTCTAACCCTAGTTGCCACCTTTCTACGTTTTTCTCACAAACCCTAATGGAGAACTAAACCTCCATTGTTGCACTTGACAGTTTGAAGCCAGCAATTGATTGGTTGTGAGTTTTCTACTCTTGTGCGTTTTCCTATCTAGTTGGATTAATTCTCTTGTGCTTAAATGTTTAATGGTTTATGTTGATTTATCTAGAGTAGCTACCTAGGTTTATTGATATCTTCCTAATTGCTAGGACTTGTGATTCCGGGTTCGGGTTGCATATCTAGTAGCAAGCACGATTGTTGCGTATAGGGGATCTGAGCGCTTCATCGTGAGAGAGAGTTAATTGCATGCTTATAGTAACGGGTTGTTTCTATTGCATGTATCTTGTTGAATCCTTGGTTGATTGCTATTGCTTTATTGAGTCTTGAAGGTTTTCGGATTTGATTTGGTAATAAGTACTATTAGGGCTGGTAGAACTAATAGTTATCGAAGATCGGGATAAGAACAACTATAGGAAAGTTGAGAACTTGAGATTGATAGAATTCCGTGATCGACCTATCTATTGTTGTGTGGATCTCTGTTGAGTGTGGCGCTTTTCCCTATAATATTTACAACCTTTACTTGCGAATTCGTTTTCTTGCTTTGTTTACTTTGGTTACGAAACACAAACAACCCCCCCCCCCCCCCCTAGTTCCTAGTTGGTAATAACGAATTGCACAAATTGATAACCTGACTCTCTGTGGGATCGACCCTGACTTGCTTGCTATACTACTTAGTAGGTATTTTGGGATTTATTTGATAGGCATCACGACTTTAGCCTTGTCAAATTTGGCGCCGTTGCCGGGGAGTCAAAATTTTTGTTTTTGTGTTTTTGTTTGTTACCAACTTTGGTGTGGACCTCTCTTACGGTCCACACCCGTGCTACTGATTTTTTTTTTTTTTTTTTTTTTTTTGATACAGATATGGATTTCTGGGGAGAGCCGCGATATGACCCATACTCCTACGCATACACTCCAGGGTGGAGAGATCACCCCAATTCGAGTTATGGGTACCAACAATACCTTCCATATGGTCATGACTACCTGGAGTTCTACCCGGAGCCACAATCGTTCTACCAGCAGGGTGCTCCACAACAGTACAATCCGGCCTATGAGCATAGCCCGCCAGTGTCCAATCCTAGTTCCTCCATGTCAACTGAAGATATGCTCCAAGCTCTGGATAAACATTTCAGCACTAGTGTTGAAACTAGGGAGTCAAGCATCAAGAATCTAGAGAAGCAGGTGAGACAAATGGTTGAAGCTATCACAAAGACCGATGCAAAGATTTTGGGACTTCTATCGTCTCAAACGGTAGTTAACCCGAGAGAAAATGTTAGTGCCGTGACGCTTAGAAGTGGAAAGCAATTGTTTGTCGCTCCTAGTGCTGAGAATGACGATTCAGGAGAAGAAGAGTTTCTGGAGGATCACCGCACCCAACGGCAAGAGGACCGCACCCGCGGCGAGAATGAAGAAGAGGAGCAGGATGTTCTGGAGAGTTCACCGCACCCCGCGGTGGCGCCCACCACACCCAGCGGTGGCGGTACTGTTTCTCGAGAAATTTATGTGGATGCACCACACCCCGCGGTGGAATCTGACCACGCCAGCGGTTCACTCAAGGAGTTGGGCCTTCCAGACGATATTTGGGACCGCAAGGTGCTTTCTGAGGAAGAATATTTTTTGGGACTGGAGGAATTCAGCGACCAAGAGGAGGAGAGCCGCGATTGCGGAAACGATCATGCGACGCCCGCCCCTCTCGAAAACGCCCCGGCAGCCCCCGACCCTCTCGAGGCTGCCTATGATGATGACTGCGCAGAAACCGTTCCCTTGGTCACGCTGGCAAACATCATCCCTCGCTGCACATAATTTTTAGGGATGCTGCGCAAGATCAAGAAGAAATCAAAGGGGAAGCACAAGAAGGAGACCCTGATTCAAGTGGCGGATTTTTATACGCTAGATACGGGGCAGGACATACATGCAGCCCCTGAGATGCTGGGTAGACCATTTTTGAAGATGGCAAGTGCATTCATAGATATGAACAGCGGTCCAACCATCATGAAGTGCACAAGCATGGGGGAAAAGCTCAACATGGAGTATACAAAGAGGCATCCCCCTGATATAGACCCCAAGAGTTCAATTGCTTTGAGCAACCCAACTTAAGTGGGAGAATACCAAGTCAAGCCATGACAATAACTAAGGCGCTGTTCGGGAGGCAACCCGAGGTATGTTTTTCTTTCTTTGCTTTTTTTTCTTTGTTTTTGCATTTTCTTTAGTGTGTTTTTGCTTTGTTTTTGTTCTTGTCTTTGTTTCTAACTAACCTGCAGGGATGAGACCTATGCGAATTGAAGAAGGTGTTTTCCACACCAATGTAAGTCTCTTCCTTCCCTGCACTAATAAACTCCCCGAAAAAACCTTAAACGGGGAGCAAAAAAAAAAATCCGAAAAAAAAAAAGAATAATCGGAATTAGAAAAAAAAAAAAAGTTGTACCAAGGCCAGTTGTCCAGAGTTTCTCATGGAGATGTTGCGCATCATGTTGTCAAAGGAGGAGACATTCGCCCCACACATTATTTAGCAACGATGATGGCCCTACAATCGATAGCTGCAAAGGAGGACTACTCATGGCCCACACCACGATCATATCTGGGCCCATTTTTAGTGGCATTTGAAGCCCGTGCAACCCTGCTATCATTGTTCACCACTATTCACCAAAGTGGTTTCCTTTGGTTGCACGGTAGGAAGAAGACACTGGAGTTGATGAGAACACCCAACGCCGGACCTGCGCATATGGAGTACACCGCCAGCGACACCTACAGTGTCCAAGCAGCTTGGCGACGTTTGTGAGTTATTTTTTGCTTTTCCCTATGTTTCTATTCTTTTGTCTTTCATTACATTGAGGGCAATGCAATGTTTAAGCATGGGGGAGAGTTCTATACTTGCTACGTCGCTGAGGAGAAAAATGAATAAAAAAGAGAAAAAGCCAAAAAGATGAGAAAAGGCAGAGAAAATCCTGGGATGAGTTGAAAACCCGAAAGGGCAACTCAGGTAAAAAGCAGGTGACCCGGACCAGTGCTAGACTGGGGTAATATGAGGTCAAGAGTGACGTGAGCTTATGTGAGCACATCTATGAAAAAAATATGAGTGGCTTGGTGAAAACCCGAAAGGGCGCCTTGGCAAAATGAGCGAAAAAGAAGAAGAGTGATTTTAGGATTTCTCTTTATTCTTGGCGAGGCGTCATAAGAAGAGGAGTCAAAGAAGGATTGTCGGGTAGGTCACTCTGGGAGGCATAAGGAGCAATAGATGGAGGCTAGGATTAGAGGTTACTCACACTATTGGATGTTCGGGTTAAGCTTGGGGGAAGTACTCTGCTTGCCCCCATGTTTGTTGATGATGAGGATGTGTTGTAGATGAGATTGGTGCCAGGAGCTTTGGCATGGGTTAGGTGACTCTTAGTTGGAGGATATGCTTCCTGAGACCTTGGGTGCTGCATTGGAGGAGTAGACTCTTTATTAGTTTACTCGAGGACGAGCAAAGGTCTAAGCATGGGGAAGTTTGATAAGCACTACTTTGTAGGGCATAAGTAAGAGTCATTAGAGGGTTTATTGGTGCCATTCGAGTAGATTTAGACACATTCATGTGTATGGCGTTTGGGGGCGAAGTGTAGTGTTTATGGAGGTGTTTGAGTGATTTTGGATATCTAGGAGACACCGAAGAAGGAAGCCACCAAGGAAAGACGCCAAAGGAATGAAGAGACGAGTTGAGGAGCGGTGCGAGAGATCGCAAGGAAGAGCCATAGACGAGGAGACGTTCTGGAGCCTTGCCGCACCCGCGCCGAAGGCCACCGCCGCCAGCGGTGGAAGGAGCAGAAAGAAGACAAGCTACTGTAAAATGGCCGCACCCAGCGCCAGCACTGTCGCACCCGCGGCGAGATCGTCAGAGAACTGGAGCTACTGTAAATTGGCCGCACCCGGCGGTGGAGCCACCGCACCCGCGGTGGAGACGCGCTGAAAGTCTTTTACGAGTTTTTATTTCCCGTTTTATTTTATTTCCGAGACTTTGTTTCCAAGTTTGTTATTTTCTTTTCTTTATTTCCTTTTTATTTCTTTAGTATTTAAGTTAGGTTTAAAACTCTTTTAGAAGATCATCTATTCTCTAACCCTAGTTGCCACCTTTCTACGTTTTTCTCACAAACCCTAATGGAGAACTAAACCTCCATTGTTGCACTTGACAGTTTGAAGTCAGCAATTGATTGGTTGTGAGTTTTCTACTCTTGTGCGTTTTCCTATCTAGTTGGATTAATTCTCTTGTGCTTAAATGTTTATTGGTTTATGTTGATTTATCTAGAGTAGCTACCTAGGTTTATTGATATCTTCCTAATTGCTAGGACTTGTGATTCCGGGTTCGGGTTGCATATCTAGTAGCAAGCACGATTGTTGCGTATAGGGGATCCGAGCGCTTCATCGTGAGAGAGAGTTAATTGCATGCTTATAGTAACGGGTTGTTTCTATTGCATGTATCTTGTTGAATCCTTGGTTGATTGCTATTGCTTTATTGAGTCTTGAAGGTTTTCGAATTTGATTTGGTAATAAGTACTATTAGGGCTGGTAGAACTAATAGTTATCTAAGATCGGGATAAGAACAACTATAGGAAAGTTGAGAACTTGAGATTGATAGAATTCTGTGATCGACCTATCTATTGTTGTGTGGATCTCTGTTGAGTGTGGCGATTTTCCCCATAATATTTACAACCTTTACTTGCGAATTCGTTTTCTTGCTTTGTTTACTTTGGTTACGAAACACAAACAACCCCTCCCCCCCTAGTTCCTAGTTGGTAATAACGAATTGCACAAATTGATAACCTGACTCTCTGTGGGATCGACCCTGACTTGCTTGCTATACTACTTAGTAGGTATTTTGGGATTTATTTGATAGGTATCACGACTTTAGCCCTGTCATATACGATAACAAATAGTAATATAATGAATTCATGATTACATTAATGTAATCGTGATTCGAATAATACGATAATGAAGTTAGGATTACAATATAATTAGTATAACTAATATTTAAATTATACGATAATGAAGTTAGGATTACGTTACACCTAGTATAATCGATATTCGAATAATACGACAATCAAGTTAAGAGCATTACACATTGTTTCTTAGTTTGATTAAACTAAAAAATTAAAAAGTTAATAATTTTTTTTATCCCGTGTCCGTGTTATAGTAATTTAATAACTTTTTTTATATAATTAACTGAAAAAAGATGTACGTATATATTTAATGTGTTCGTGCCAAAATCAGATATTCGATGGATAATTACATGAGACGGAGACGTAATCCTTGTATTTGCCTAGTAATCCTTGTATTTGCCTAGTTGATACGAACGCGTATTAAATATACATACATATATACTATATAAATAGCCAATGTATTTATCACTCCAAATTAATGGGCAACGTTTGAATGATTTTTTAGACTTAATTTTGATGCTTAGAAAAATCTACGGCCTCATTATTCCCAAGAGGACTCAACTGGAACGCTGACTCTGTTAGCAGGCCCAGATTCGCTTCACAACCATGGCGAAAAAGAGCTCAATTGTCTTGTCTCGGATCCTTCTCTTGGCTTTTCCGCTGATTTTGCTCGTTGCTGACGTCAAATCGCACAACGAATCGGGCGAGTGGAGCTGCGAGTCGGACTCGGGCTCCCGGATCGTCGCCGAGTTCAGACCCGGAACCATCACCCTCGACGGCCACGCCAACGATTGGAAGGAAGTTGATGGCTTCGAATTCTCTCTCCTCCCTGCTCTTGACCCCCATGAAGATGATGCCTACACTGGCGGAAAGATGACTGTCAAGGTTCCGGCCCAGATTTTTCAAACTATGCGGATTTTAATTTTGACTTTTCCATTTTCCCTTTTTTTTTGGGTGAATTTTGGATTATTGATTTTAGGGATATGGGGTTGTTGTTGGCTTTGTAGGCATTGCACGATGGCAAGGATGTGTTCTTCTTGTTGCAAGTTGATGGTGATTATGCTTACTCCCAAGGGTATGTGGCGATTGGATCTTCCTTGTTTTACCCTTTCTCTGATGGAAGTAAGAAGAATTGATTAGATGAAGAAATATTTGCTGGTTTTGTTTTTCAATCTTCACGCACCACATTCTTCTTATGACAATTGATCAATTGGTGGAATTTCTATCCTGATATTATTCCTGCTAATGTGTAGTAGAGCATTACTCTACTATATTAAAGCTATACTTTGATTCAGTGTGGTTCCTTTGGCGAATCTTTGGTGCAATTGATGTAATTTTAGTACTGATACTGTAAAATAGAAACTATGATGCTGTCATGAATAAGCTTAGTTGTTTTGTGTTCTAGCTGTTAATGGTGCCTGATTTCTATGATGTAATTTTAGGACTGATACTGTAAAATAGAAACTATGATGCTGTCATGAAGAAGTTTAGTTGTTTTGTGTAATGTGATCTTCTAGCTGTTAATGGTGTCTGATTTCTACACATGATCTTAGCCAAAAGGCCGAGAAAGGTATTGGTGTCTGATTTCTAGTTCATACATTAAACCCAGATTGTTGGTAATGGCTGTTTTTGTTTGGTGGCCTTAATTATAAGCTTGTCTGATAATGGCATTTTCTAATGCAGCGAGAATAATAAATGCCCTTCGGTTGCTCTCATGTTTCAGATCGGTGAAAATGCTACGTATCACAATGTAAGATTCACCTATGCTGACAATTAAACCTTTTATTCGGTGTCTTTGTCTTCTGTTTTCTCTCTATTTTAACTGTTATATGCTTTATGTGATATTTTGTTGTACTGTTTGTGTAAATATGACTCGGATGTATTGTTTCTTAAGATGGGCGGGTGCAAAGAATCGACGAATTCTTGCACAAACAAATCCTGTCAAGGCTATGAAGTTGATCTTATGCACTTCTCGTTAGGGAATGCCATACCGGGCAGACTATATGGTGGCAATCCACTAGATGTAGGATACGGTGGTGATAGGTACTTACATTACAATAATGTCCAGCTTGTTCGTGGCAATTAGCTTGCATGATATAACATCAGTTCAAAAATGACTTGTTCCTCTTATCTGAGCAGGTTTGGGCATTTGGTTGATCTTTATTCCTGGAATCCTCATTGTCGGTATCTTGATGGCCGTGGTCCTTCAGGTCAGAACTAATTTGTACTTGAGTTACTCTCTTCTCTATGAAGTTCCTGGTTTCAGGGTTTATGCATCGTTTAGAAAAGAAGAAATTTGTTTGAAAGATCTTGATTTGGGCGTACTACTCAATGCCGGATAAACCATCAGGAAGCAATGCAAACAATACGGGTGCACAAAATGACTGGAAGGGAGCATGGTGGCACAGCAGCCTATCTCTCCATTCAGGTAATTAACTATGCTTTTTGTTTATCTGATGTACTAGTGGCGCTTCATATCTTGTCTCATCTTGAACCATCAATCCACCATCTAAGGCGTTTGAGGCCCGTCTATGACAGGCTTTGTGGAGGCAAATAGCCCATATGCATCAGAAGGTTCAAAGGGCACATATTATTTTGAATTTTCAAGACCCTTGAGAACAATGGATCACTTTCAACAGGTACTTTATCTTCTATGTTCAAATCTAGATATATTTTTCAGTCTTTATAAGATAGTACATTATACTTCCATCTTGCCGCTTGCACAAGATCTTCTTGAATTACTTCCAGCTTCCAGATTTTATAAATCAAGTTAGTGGTTCATATACAAAATGCCTATGGGTATTGATCCTGTTCCCAAGGATATTAAACTTGTATACGAGTTCCACTGTTTGAATTCTTTGGCCATTTGGCCTCCGAATCCGACCTAAAACAGTTAGCATAAACTTGCAGCATTAGCAAAAAAGTAGAAAACAGAAAAACCTCTTCCTGCTCATTTAGCTTGTAGTTGATGTAGTGAAAGCGGTTTCTTGGCCCATGTACACAGGACGCTCAGTTCAAGATTGGAGAGTCAAGCAAGTTCTCGGCAGCCTTCTGGTATCCAGTGAATGGCAACCCGTGGAGCGGATCCAGCCACTTTACCGTCAGCTGTGAGTGGCTACCGCTCCAATTCATCTCGGGTGGGTCCGGATCTTCATCTTCAGTGGTAACCCAAAAAAGCCCCTGGGATGCTGCTGTCGCCTTCAGCCTCCTCCTATCGGTGGTTGCTTTCTGCGTCTCGGTTTTTGTAGGGTTGCGGGTGTCTAGAAACCCCGGTGTGGCCTTCACTCCCATGAATAATCTGTAGGAAAGAAATTTTGTATTGCTGTAACATTTGTGTTTTCTCTCCCACGTTTTGCCTTTCTTTGCTTCTTCTCAATTCTTTGTTACATTATACTTGCTGAAAAGAAAAGATGTATTTGTTGATCTGATTGGCGTTGCTCACTTTTGAGTGCCAATGATTTTTGTCGGAACTAGAGTGATTGTTGGAATAATTTCAGTCTACATATTTCTTCTTCTTCTTCTGCACGTTGATTCGACATGAGTGATAAATGGCTAATGGATATGCGAAAGATGAAAACATTACTTGTATTACTTTGTAAATACAGTCTCACTCGAACAAAAAAAAAAGACAGTCTCAGGAGTACTTAAGAATAAGAGCGAATTGAGTGAAAAATCCAGTTGAAAATGATATTTCAACTAGTGGCGACGGCGGGGTCTTTATCAACTAGTGGTGATGGCGGGGCCGTCATCACGGAAGAATAGTCATGAACTAGTGGTCAAAATTAGTGGCCAAGGTGGAAAAATCGTCATGAACTAGTGGTCAAAATTAGTGGCGACGGTTGAACTGTCATCAACTAGCGGTGACGGCGGAATCGTCATTAACTAGTGATGATGACAGAAAGTAGTATAGATGATTTTTCGAACTAGATGACACTTCGATATGAGAAGCTTCATCTAAACAAGAATTATCATCAAAATGAAATTAGTCATCAAATCGAGAAGCGTCATCTACTTGTGATGACGACGGAACCGTCATCAACTTGTGGTGACAACGGAAACTAGTATGGATGACACATCGAAAGTGTCACTAACTAATATTGATGACGTATTGAAATGAAAAGCGTCATCGAAACAAGAATTTTCATCTAAAAGAAATTTGTCATCAAACCGAGAAGTGTCATCAAAGGGGAGGGGAGGGGAGGGGAAGAGAGGTTCATATACTTAATAAAAAGAATTTGAGGTAGAGTCATCTAATTTGATGGTTGAAAAGTGTATATACATATACACGATTACTTTTCAACGCATAGGTAAAGTTGTCTTTTAGCGCATAGGGTACGCACATAACGTGGAGAGAGGCTCCTCACGTTACGTGAGATAAAATAGAGTCACATGTTACGTGTGGATGGGAGCCACATGTAACGTGTGGAGCTGTAGACCCAGCTGGGTCTACACGTTACGTGTAGATGGGAGCCACACGTAATGTGTGGAGCTTGAAAAGGTTTTATCCTCGCGCGTAACGTGGGAAGCATATCCTTACGTTACGTGAGATGTCTATGCGCTGAAAGACAATTTCGCATATGCGTTAAAAAGTAAGGGCATACATATATCATCCTAAAAGTAATTGAGATCCTAATATATTGAGGATAACAATGAAATGTCTGGTTTGATTGGATATTATTATTTCTGGGACAAATTATTTATCCAAATTTAAAAGTTGATGAATTACTTTTTTAAAATTAAAAATTGAAGACATTTATTGAAGCAAAAAATGTCATTTTTTTACGTTAGTGTTGAAGTATAGATATAGATATAGATAATTGGTTAAAATTATTTAGTTGATCTCACTCATTGAGAAGTTTAATTTATTAATTATGTGCAAAATCTATATATACAAATAAGATCTCTATCATTGGCTTGTAAAACAAAATATTCAACTTTTCATTTATGATAGGAATCCCAGATATTTGTCAATGGAGCTAACATTTGTTATGGTTAGGATACTTTGTATTTGGGTTTTATGTATGTTTGGTACTTTTTTCGTTACTTGAAATTGTAACGCCCCCAAATTCTCATTTTAAAAGCATTACTGCCAGTGACTTCAGATATAAAATCCCGAAGTCACCCCAGGCTTTTCCAGTTGATATAAACCATCAAATCATAGTTACAATACGAAAATATCATAACTTTTATTAAATTCCATTCTCGGAATCACAACCAATTTCCAAATTCAACAAAATACATAATCAGAATTATTACAATACATCGGAAGACTTAAAATAATTTACAAGAGTATTGACCTCAATAGTCAACGCCCAAAGATCGTAGCCTGATTAAAACATTTTCAAATACCGTTCATCCTCATAGTCGTTCTAGCCTTCTCAAATCCTCAACTCACCTGATGTGTCGAAACGGGCGGACGACACCAACCATGACGATGCAGATAAATAAATACAGCAGTTAGTCTAATGAAATAGACTAGCAAGGGCACAAAGCAGAAGGTTCGAAGTAGTTGTATTAGGTTAAACTCATCGTCGCTCGAATAATAACCGAGTACGCTAGTCAACCTTCATACTACTACTGGAATAATGAAAAAGGCATGATTAAAGAGATGTTCTAAAAGACTGAATCTTACAGAGATTAATCCCACAAAAAGAATTCAATGAAATGAATCTTATAGGAAACATGACAAATGTTGAGAAACTTAAACAATCAATACAAGTGTTAACTAAGCAGTTCAACACATCAACCAATCATATCAAAGCCATCACAGCCCATATCTACAATATATATATTTATACAATCAATATCGCATACGAGCGATCAGAAAGTAAGACGAGCTTTCCTAGCTGCACTAGCGCCTAGCTGCACTACTCGCCGAAAGTATTTTAATTATGTGCGTCAAGAGCACTTATCTGATTTATGTTTCAAAACAACACCACATAACGTTATAAACTTTTAATATACATACCCTGTCCCGTAGGGCTCGTACTTAAGGAATGGAACTCACAGGATCCAAACCTCTAAATCTACATCAAAAGAATGGAACTCGCAGGATCCAAGCCTCTACTATCGCAGGGTCTTGCTCGCCCTTTACAGTTATAAAGAAACGCGAATGGAACTCTCAGGATCCAGGCGTTCCTATCTACAAGTGCTAACTAACAGTCATAACACAAAAACAGTTCATATCAAAGTCATCAAGGCCAACATCATATATACATTAATCTACACATATAGACATATAAGAGCGTTGATTCTACAGAAATACAACCTATTAATATCCGTATTAAATCACATATAGTTATCAAAACTATTCCAGATGAAAACAACAATCATCCTAAATTAATTAATCAATTAAGCAATTGATAATGAAATGATGAGCAAGAGCAAATCGCCACTTGCTTGAGATCCGACGAGAGCTTGAACAAAGCTTAAGAACGAGGGATTCCTGGGTCCGAAACGGGGACAGATCTGGATAATAAATCCCTAAGAAATGACCCAACACAAGATCCTAACTTAGATCCAATACCGCAAATATGAATCTAAAAGAATACGAAAAGAATCAAAGGAACCAACCCTCGTACAAGACCACAACACACAAAACCACAACACGAACCTATCTCGCCGCGGGCGCGGTGAGGTCCATGCCGCGGGGTGCGGTGGCTGCACAGAAACAATGGTTCGACAGCGAAGAGGAGAAAACTCACCCAACTCGATCTGTTAGACCTCGATTCGATTGGGGTTCGGCCTCTAACCTCTTTATAACATCAAACACCACTCAAGAGCACCTTCTAACACTCAAAAGGGATCTCGAATTCTCACATAACAAAGTTCAAAAGCTTGCTCAACAATGGAGAAAAATAGAGGAGAGGAGGAAGAAGATGAAGATGGCTTCAGATTTGAGCTCCTTAAATAGCCAAACAATCTCCAACCTTCTTAAACCTTTGCACAACAATTAAGAGCACCTTATTGGACACTCAAATGGGCTCGTTCTTGACTCAAACAAAGCTCTTAAGCTCGGTTTTAATGGTGAAAAACAGAGGAGAGCCAAGGAGGAAGATGAAGTGCTCTTCATCCTTTATATAGCTTCAACCAAGATAATCCTTGGGGAGCAAGGAAAGGGGACAAGGAGGAGACAAGAGGAAGCGGGGACAAAGAGATAAGCCCCGAAGTCCACTTGCTCGGTCAAGAGATAAGGTTTCAGAAGTCTTGTCGCGATGCCATTCTATCATGCTCGCCGCGGGCGCGGTGGCTTGACTGTCGCGGGGTGCGGCCGCGATCATCAGGAAACTGTCCTGACTTTGACGGGGCCGTTCTCTCAGTTCCGAACTCCAAATGAGGTGATTCCAAATCGAGGAGTTAGATCTAGAAGTCTATTTTAATTCCTCCAAATTTCACACTGTTTGGATTATGGGATCAAGAGTTATGACGATTTTTCCAAAAGGTCGCAATAGAATGGCCGAAGAAAGTATGGGCACGGTTTCTTTTAACCCCGGGTTAAATATATTCGTACCCGAACATCTCGTACAAACATCTCACACACAAATCTCATACACAATATCTTATATAGATATCTTATACGAGAAAAGCTGGAGAAAAAAATACCAAAATTTTCTTACCCAAAATTGAGGGATATTACAGAAATGATGATTTATTGAAGTTTACTTTTTGACCGGAGATAAGACAATAGTTATCAATAATGTCTTTGATTTCACGGCATTGTGTTTGGCTAGCAGGTGAGAAGATCATAATATCATCCGTAAAAGCTAGAAACGGGATTCGAGGAGCATTTCGACAGATCTGCAACTTTCCTTCCAAATGGAAAGCCAATTCCATTTCACAAGCAGGACGGTCGACCCTAATTCAATCAAACTTGGGAGCAAAACCAAACTTCATTATGCAAAGTTTTATGCTGCCCACATCAACTCATAACGAACTAGATAAGATTAATAGAAATTTCTTTTGGAACAAAGGAGATACTAATAAGCCTTTGATTGGATGGGATAAAATCTGTAAACCAAAAAACCAAGGAGGTTTAGGAATTAGAAAAAGCAAAGATACCAACCATGCGCTCTAATACAAATTGATATGGAAAATAATGGCTGAGCCAGAAAACTGTTGGGTTAGAACAATTACAGCAAAATACCTAAAAGAACATCACATACTAAACTACACGAAACAAGGTAGTGTGTCATGGCAATGGGGTAATCTGATGAATCTGAGAGATGATTTCTGTCAAGGAATCATCTGGCAAGTAGGAAACGGCGAAACAATACGATTCTGGAAGGACAAGTGGATCCTACACGAACCACTATCACAAATACACAATAGTAATCCAAACATTGATCTCAATGAGACTATTTCTAACTATATGAAGGACGATAAAACGTGGAACCTTGATAAACTTAATAATACTTTACCCTCCCACATTGTAACAAACATTGTGGGTATTCCACTTCCCTTAGGAAATATACCGGATAGACTTTATTGGGAATCAAGTCGAAATGGCTGGTTCTCCACAAAATCGGCGATGAACCTTATCAATAAACAGAAAAACTATACCTCATACGATTCAAGTTGGATATGGAAGTTGGACTGTTATCAGAAGGTGAAAACTTTCTTATGGAAAATAACCAAAAATGGAATACCAACAAAAGAGCAATTACTGGCAAAAGGAATATCAACCCACCAGGATGCGTTAATTATAACTGCCAAATTGAAAATATAATGCATTTACTCATTGGTTGTAAACTCACCACCGATACGATTCACAAAGTTGATCATGAAATCGCCAACGTTATTACAAATATTAACTACGACAATAGAGGAATCGTAGAAATAATAGCTGAAATAAGGAATAATCTAACCAAACAACAATTTGCAAATCTTGCGACCATTTGGTGGTGTCTGTGGTTTGCCAGAAATACAAAAACCTTTTAATCTGACATTAATAGAAATAACCTTATTACTGACATTGTTGGTTATACAAAAAGAATGATATCAGAATGGAGAAAAACTAAATATTTTGACCCGGACGTTTTAAGCAACATACAAGATAATGGAAGAAATGATACCTCGAAAAAGAAAAGGACTAAAATCAAGACAACATGGAAGAAACCAAGTCCCAATGTCATCAAGATTAATGTAGATGGATCAACGAAGAATAATGGAGACTCAACCTTTGGAATAATCATGGGGAATGATAAGGGAGAAAATATTTGCATACATGCAGGCAAATGTGGAAAATCAAAAGCCCTGAAAAGTGAAACACTGGCCTTTAGAAATGCACTACAAAAGGCCAAAGAATTAAAAATAGAAAACATCGAAATCGAATCCGACAACCTGACAGTTATTAATGTTCTTAAAGGTATCTGGGCCTGTCCTTGGGATATTGAAATTCTTATTTCGGATATCCTTCTGCTGTTAAAATCTTTTTCGACAGCCCAGATTCGACATGTTTTCGTGAAGCGAACTCGGTGGCTGACCTTATTTCTAAATTGAGCCATGAATCTTCACTGACGGACATCACCAACAATCATGAACTTCGTGTTCTCATCCGCTTGGATGACTTGGGTAGAATCTCAAGATTTTCGTGAGATTCATCCAAATTCTTACCTTGATCAAAAAAAAAATTCAACTTTTTTTTAATTCCAACCTTTATTAGGTTAAAAAAAGTATTACAAGAAATCTATTTGAACAACTTCATACATATTCCACACATTTTAATAACAAGCTTTTTAGTTTATGTATTCAAAAATTTGTTCATGTTATATATATATAGATATATGCTATAGTAAAACAAGCTCTTATAGTGAAACAGGTGAATAAATGAGGAGCGTTAGATTAGACTAGAAATAAGGGTTGAGATCTAATTTGGAGGGACACAAAATTAAAAGGTGGAATCACCCACACCAAATCCTTCCTATTTTCTGATTTCACGAGATATGAAATATCCTCTTTCCACAATTAACGCCCATTCAACTGCCCCATTTCCATTTTCTCCATTCCACCTCCTTCCAATCCTCCATTGTTGACGATAGTCTCTCTCGTTGTCATCTTCACGCTCACCCCCACAGTCCACAACCGTCTCTCTCTCTCTCTCTCTCTCTCTCTCTCTCTCTCTCTCTCTCTCTCTCTCTCTCTCTCTCTCTCTCTCTCTCTCTCTCTCTCTCTCTCTCTCTCTCTCTCTCTCTCTCTCTCTCTCTCTCTCTCTCGAAGACCCCTCTCCCTCTTTCTCTCTCAGTTCGTCTGTCCTCCATCGAAGCGGCTTCCTCCAAGGTTGTCGTCGGTTGTCGCCGTCTTCACGCCGATTGTCGTCGACTTCCCCAAGGTTCCCCAACTGCAAATCTCGACGGGAAACGGTAAATGCCTTGGATTTGATGTTATTCTTTTCAATTAGAACATTTGGAATAATTTTGAATTTCCCCCAAGTTTGTTAATCTTCACCATCCATCCTCCATTAGATATTTTTTGACTTTGTTGTTGAATTTAGAGCATGTAATGTGTGAGACGATTTTGCTGTTCTTAGTACAGATTGGGCATATGTTGTTTTAGCTTTGATTTTGGTGTTGATTTTAGGACATCTGTTGTTTTTGGAATTTTAGGGTTTTGTTTTTTCGAAACCTAATAGGGGATTTATATGAATCATACATTATATGAATATGCAAATATTTTGTGGGTGTGATATTCAGTTTTTTGGGTGTGATATGCATGATTCATACATAACCGATTAATTGGATTATTTTATTGACCGTGAATGTGATATTCACTTGTGTGGGTGTGGTATGCATTTTCCTTACATTGATATGTGGAATAGTTGTTGGATTGGTTTCCCCCTTTATGCAGATTATATTTGTATGATATGCAATTTGTTATTATAGATTATTTCACTGGCCGTGAATCCGTGATGGTGATATTCATTTGTGTGGATGTGATATGCATTTTCCATACATTGATATGCAAAATATACTTGTATGATATGCAATTTTTTTATGATAGATTATTTCATTGGCTGTGAATGTGATATTCGGAAGATCTCGCTGAGTGCCAGGAAAGAACAAGTCGCGGGCGCGGTTCAAGGGCAGCGATCGCGGCCATGCAATTATGTGGATGGGATATGTATTTTTTGTACAGTGATATGCAGAATATACTTGTATGATATGCAACTTGTAATTATGGATTATTTCATTGGTCGTGAATATGATACTCATTTGTGTATGATACCGAATAACAAATATTCAGAAATACTTGAACGATATTCAAATAATGTGTTTTGATATGCACAATTTTTTTTTCAATTCAGTGGATGCATTTTATACATAATGAATAAGCATTCACAATACTTGAATATCAGATATAGGATAGTGAATATCAACATGAATACGATGGAACATGAACAAAATAAACAGATATGCAAAGAACATTTAACGATATTCACAATTTTCGTGTCGATATGCATAATGTTATTTTTCAACTAATTAAATGTATTGATATGCACGAACTTCCACTGAATATGCGTATTAACTAAAAACACAGTGAATAACGCGGGTCTCAGTGGAGGCTTGGGGAATAACACTGATGGGGATATGCAATATCTTTCTCTCTCCAATCTACATTAAACTTCCTATTTTGGAGGTGGTTATTTAATAAAATTCAAAAAAGCTTTTTGTGATATTTATTCCATGATTCACACCTCCATTACACCATATTTTCTCTCTCCTAATCTAGCCATTTATCACCATCAATCCAACGCTCCAAAATTGTCTACTCGTTTCACCACAAGACTCGTTTTACCTGAGCGCCCCTCTATATAGAATAGAGGGACGCTCCAGTAAAATGAGAGTTATGGTAAAATGGAAGTATTAATCTAGAACGTTGGATTGATGGTGATGGATGGTTGGATGATTGAGCCTTACAATAGATATGGTAGGGGTGTAACCACCAAATCTACTCTAATAAGGTAATTATTTAATTATTTAATTAGGAAAAGATAATAAATGAAGGTAATTATGCTGATACATTTTCTTCTTTCTCAACGATTTTTCAGCGTTCATGAATATCGATCACGTCTTTATGAATACCGTTCATGCGTTTATGAATATCGATGGATGTGAATATCTCCACTTACAACATGAATATCACCACTTGATTTTCCCAACGTCCTAATGCTTTGCAAATTCGTAGATTTGTAAATTTATTCTTGTTGCTTTTGTCATTGTTTCTTGAATATCGTTCATGTTTGTATGAATATTTTGTTTAATATGTCGATATCACTAATTAAATACATGAATACCACAACTTAAAATATGAATAACACCACTTAATAATATATGAATAACATAATCAATTACACGAATATTATATCAGTTACATGACTATCACACTCAAGCACATGAATAACATAACTCAATTCATAAATATTGATCACTGTCAATTATATTAATATTATCACCCAATTGCATGACTATCAACACATATTACACGAACATCACCCCCGATATCGTGAATATTACATGAATATCGATCACTACCCAATTATTAATATTACCACCAAATTACATGAATATCAACACATATTACACGAATATCACACCCAATATCGTAAATATTACATGAATATCACCAATCAATTTATGAATATTGATCACTATCCAATTACATCAATATTATCACCTAATTACATGAATATCAACAAATATTACACGAATATGACCCCAGATATCGTGAATATTACATGAATATCATCACTCAATTCATGAATATCGATCACTATCCAATTACATAAATATTGTCACCCAATTACATGAATATCAACACATATTGCACGAATATCACCACCCATGAATATCACCCTCGGTCGAATCTTCGATTCCTGGCGGAGACAGGATCGATCTGCAATTTCAGGCAACAATAACAAAATTCTATTGAGACAAGCAGAAACAGATATGCTTACTTACATCAAGTTGCTTCTGATCGCATCTTGGCCTCTTCTTAGGCTTCATCGGTGGCAGCGGGGAGGCCGAAGATGACATGGACGCGGCGGAGGCAGCCGACGGAGAGATCTCTGGATGCGCCGAGGAGATCGCAACTGTTGACAAAGTGCTTGTAGGACGACAGTGAGAGCTTCAACGCTCGGAGCTCTTGAACCTCCTTCTAAAGCCTCCAATTGTCATCGGTTAGCTGTTCGCAGCACCTCTTTAGGTACTCGCAATCCACCTCGGTTTGCTTTAGCTTGGTTTTGTGGAGGAAGGTAGAAACGGTAAATTAGACTTCATCCTGAGGGTAAAATTGGAATTATAAAAATTGGTGAAATTTACCAACCTTGCCCTCCGATTCTGAAACCACACCTCAACCTGACGGGGACGCAGCCCCGGCCTTTTAAACAGAGCCAACTTTTGCTTCTGAAAGTCCAAAAAGGAGAGTTTTAGAGCAAAATTACGTAAATACCCCTACAGATGGATCGAATTTGCAGGAGGCTTACCGAATTCATAGTGTTGTGCTCCTTGAAGCTCTCCTCAAGGACGACGGACTGGTCCTTGGAGAGGCGAAGCTTCTCGCGTGAGGTGTCTTCGTCGTCATCGTCGCTGATACCGCGCGAGCAATCTCTCTCGATATTGAGATCGTCGCCGGCGGCGACCTCGTGTTCGCTCCGCTTTCCGCTCATGGACGAGACCGTACTGTTCGGCAATTATGCGTCGGGCTCGTTGTCGTCCGTGGCATTTGTCGACAGCCTGTTCACCTCCATTCCTCTTAGAAACGACCGCAACTGGTGATTCGGTGGAGGACGGCGGCGAGTAAGTGAGGCATTTTGAAAATATTAGGAAAAGGGTTTTGAGTGGAATGAGATATATAAAGAGAGAGTAAATCGGGAGGGAGAGGGTAAAATAAAAATAATGAAAGTGAAGGATCTCTTGTGATTTTGGGTAAAAAAATTCCTAAATTAATGAGAATCATATGTGTTCAATTCCACCATACAAAAATGCACCAATTTATTTTTAATCAGGGCTGTTGCTTCATTTTTAATCTAATGACTCTTATTTGTACTCTCGTTTTACTATAAGAAGTTGTTTTACCATAACCAAATTATATATATATATATATATATACACCAAACTAATAAAACTATAGAGATGGATGTATTGATAGGTTGTAGAGATTTTATGGTGGGTGTGTTACCATAAAACAAGGGCCACAATATGCAGTTACCTAAAAAACGTTTGGAACAAAAAAAGAAAATCTAAATTAGGAGAGAGAATATCAGATCTTACTCCTTGAACGACGGTCGTCTCCCAATTGTAGTTTCTACGTCTTCTTCGTATGCTTCCCCGCTCTACTCCATAGCCTTCCACCATAACTAAAGATGAAAAATATCATTCTCAATTGCCGGTCTTGAACATGGAAGAAGGTTAGTTCATGTAAGTTCATTGTTCAATGATTTTCAAACCGTTCTTTGTGATTTTTATGAATGATTTGATTTTGATGTGATTTTTAGGGTTCTTTTTTGTGATCTTGTTTGTTCATTGATTATTGATTTTGACGAGCATGTATAATTTAGGGGATTTAGGGTCTCCCTTGAAATGACTTTGTTTTTTCATTGATATGCATTCAATTGGTTTTGATTTTCTGATGCCATTGTGATTAGATAATACACATACACAGTGGAAGTTCATGCATATGAATTTATTCAATGAATTAAAAGTGAATATTTTGCATATCGACACGAAAAAAAGATGAATATTGTTATATATAATTTGCATATCTATTAATCTTGTTCATGTTCCATCGTATATAATGCATCGACTGAATTGAAAATTGAATATGTGAATATTAGAGCACATCATCTAAATATCGTTCAAGTATTATTGAATAAATGTTATTCGTGATCATGGTCAATTGTATATATAATGATATTCATGAACAATGAATAGATATGCACTATGTGGTAATTGATATTCCAATTTAAAACATCATATTCACAATCTCTAAAAAGTTAATAGTATGCATATTGACACGTAAAATGTGAATATTGTAATATATAATTTACATAACTGTTAATCTTAGTGGATTTAGGGTTTCCATCGCCGCCTTCATCGTATATATACTGATATTCATAAAGATTGAATAGATATGCAATATGTGGTAATTCTTATTCATATTAGATCGAGTGTTCCTATGTACATGATGTTCGCTTTTTATCTCTGAATAGATATGCGTTCTTCTTCATCAGACAATGATGTTCATGTATCTAATGATGGGCTATCAGATGAAGAAGAGGCTAATTTCGTGTATGGTACAAAGTGTGTTATTGACCCCGACGACAGAAACACAAAGCATTGGGTTCCGCTATGCCCCCTTTTCATGAAATCGATGCTTGGAAAAAACTTCAATTTCCTGGATGAAGGAGATGCATTCTATCGTGAATATGCAACCACAGTTGGTTTTGATCTTAGATCAAGCACCTTGCACAAGTTCATCCTCTCAAATGTTGTTAAGATCAAATACTTTGTGTGCAATAGAACATGATTCAAGAATGTAGCTAATAGTACGGGCAAATGTAAGATGCCATCTAACATAATAGGGTATGGTGCAAAAATATCTATGAAGTGTAGTGATGGCATTGCCTGCGTGGTTGACAAATTTACAAAGAGACACAACCACGATATGATACCGAATACAGCAAGGCATTTCCTCAAAAGTAGTAGGAAGATGGACATTGGACATCGAAAATTTATGATAAGTTGTGCAAAGGCGAACTTGGAGCCAGTAAGGTCTTTTAATCTCTTAAAAGAGATGGTTGGTGGATATGAGAACATAAGGACGATGGCAAGGGACTTCAGGAATTTCAAGCGAGATCTAATGTCGCACGTCACAGTTGTTGATGCGCAAATGGTCATCAATAGGTTTACGAAGAAGAAGGAGCAATGTGATGCCTTTTACTTTGAGTATGATGTGAACAGTGAACAACAGTTAACGAGGTTATTCTGGGTAGATCCAATCTCATGTCAGAATTATGCTGCTTTTGGAGATGTGGTTTCCTTTGACTCGACCTACAAAACAAACATGTACTTTAGTGTAGAGAGTTCGATAATTATATATTTCTTGTATTCTGATATGCAAAATAATTTAATAGATATGCATACATGTACTTTATGGTATTCACACCATTGACTGGGATTGATAACCACAAGAAAAGTCTTACGTACAGGATTGATCATGGATGAGGACGTGGAATCATACGAATGGCTTTTCACACACTTTTAGAAAGCAATGGGGCATTCACCAAAGATCCTTGTGACATATCAGGATCATGCGATAAAGATTGCTATTGAGAATGTATTGCCCCAAACCAGACATCGTTTATGTATATGGAACATCATGGAGAAGGTGTCGAAAAAGGTTGGTGCAAAAAAAATTAATTCAAATGATTTCAGAAAAAAGCTGGGCAAGTTGGTTTTGGATGATACACATACAATCTTAGAGTTTGAGGAGGGATGGAAAGAATTTGTGGTCGGGTATGAGCTCGATAAGAAACCTTGGTTTGGTGATATGTATGATCTACGACGCTATTGGATCCCATTGTATTTTAAGGATATTGTGCTTGGTGGTCTGGTTCGCACAACATCAATTTCAGAGTCTCAAAATAGTTTTTTGGTAATTATTCAAACAAGAAGTTTAGCCTTGTTGAGCTGTTAATGCACTTTGATAGTGCAATGAAAACCCAACGTTATAACCAAATGAGTAATGATATCGATTCGGACACACGGATGCATGTATTGAAAACGCCATTGTTGATTGAGAAGCATGCTTCTGAGGTGTATACCCTGAAAATCTTTGCTCTGGTGCAAGACAAGATTATTGCAGTGTGTTTCGATTATTCTTTCACTAATGAAACAACAGGTACGATATTTAAAATGTAGTCTGATATTCAAGTATTGCGTTAATGTATTCACTACAATATGTTTCTTATGAGAATTATTAAAGTGCATATCATGCATACCAATGCTGAGAGTTGTGAATATCACTCCAGGGATTTTGAATAACTGTACGTAGGACTTGAAAATCATATGTTATTCAATTTTTTTGTTTTTTGAATGTTGCATTGATATACATTAGTTCATGTACCGATATTCATATTTTGTCAACAGATATACAGTTCTCTATGGTTGATATTCGCTGTTAAACAATGGTATTCATGCGCAGGTGAGGACCAAGTGACATATACAGGAAAGGATGGGAGTGGAGATTTATTCCAAGTAGATCATCCATTGCGTCACAACATCACTACGTGAAGCTACATGATGTTCAACAAAGTTGGTTTACTGTGTCATCATATTTTCACCGCTTTGAAATCTTATGGTTATGAAAAGGTTCCTGAACGACTAATACTAGACAGATGGAGAAAGGGTGTTGCGACAAGGGCAAAGAGAGGTATTCCTAATGACGCATGTGATCAAAGTGTAAGAATAGAAGAGAAACAAGCTATGATGAACGAATTGTGGTCAGTAATGTATTCTTGTGTTCGAATTATGGAGGAAGATAGTGAGAAGATAAATGATTTGTTGTTAACATTGAAGAAAAAGAAGTCAGATTACAAAGTGGATGATAACTCTGAAGACAGGGAAGAAGGAGTAAGAGAATCAATGGTTGAAAGCTTAGCGGGAATTAGTGCACCTGATGAGGTCTACGTTCAACCTCCAGGACAAGCGAAGAACAAAGGCAACATGAAGAGGTACAAAGATGGAAAGGAGAAGGCTATAGCCGAAGCTGGAAAGAGGAAGGATGTAGCCGAAAATGCAAAGAAAGGCATGAGGAAATGCAAAAGGTGCAACAAGTATGTCGGTCATGATAGCAGAAATTGCAAAGAAGATGTCTAGTTTACTAATATGCGAAATTATTATTTTGATATTCACATTATGTATTGTGATATTCATTAGCTATAGATTTGGTCATTTGTTTCACGGATTTATTGATATTATTCAATCGTATGTTTTGGCAATATAGGTGAAGTGATTAAATATATTTGCGTATTTCATACATTCATATAGTCTACTTAACTTGTTTAATCGAAATGCCCAAACTATACCATTATACAATTCATGTATCGTGAATACCATAACATAGATATTGCATACCAATAAAGATTCGTGAATATTAATAACTTGGTAATGCAAAGTTGTACATTCATATAGTCTACTTAACTTGTTTAATCAAAATGCCCAAACTATACCGTTATACTATTCATGTATTGTGTATACTATAACATAGAAATTGCATACCGACAAAAATTCATGAATATCAATAACTTGGTAATGAAAAGTTGTATCTGAGTAGTCAAATACATTGCTAAGTAGTTTAATAAAATGTCTAAGTAGTCCTACAAAACAGGAACAAATTGTACTTTAATAAACGTCTAAGTAGTCCTACAAAACAGGAACAAATTGTACTTTAATAAACTACTATCTATTCTTCCTTTCCATTTGATTTTCTTTCTTGAGATTATGGTTGAAATGCTGCATAACATTTGTAGCCTCTTCGATGATGACGTCTTTTAGATTGTTCATCTTAGATGTCATAAGGGCATGGAGATACATATGGCACAGTGGAATCATACACTTCTTAGAGTTATGCTTAGATTCAGTTTCCCAATTCTTCACCCCCTGTACAAAATACGCCTCCATATGGCACAATAAATATACCCCGCAATCGACCTTGTTTGTGTTATTGTAACACCCCAAGCTAGGGTGTCACAGCGCCGTGAATCCCACCCGGAATCCACAAGGCTAGAGTGCGTAAATAAGTACTATGTTGAGAAAACGCTAATATAGATAATTAACCACATATGTCTATAGATGAAAAGGACAAGTCGTTGATATAAAATATGCATAATAAAGTTTACAACCAATGCAAAAAACGACAAGGTCTACTTGACATGAAAAGAATAAGACCTAGAGAGCTATCTAATCAACGTCGGCGGTCACCAATCCCATCATATCGTTCTTGTGTCTGTGCAGCGCTAATACCTAGATGTCAAACAGAGCCAGCCACAATGGGCTAATCACTAAACTGGTAAGATACACATCTAGGCATTCTCAAGTGAAAGCATATAAGGCATAGACACAAGAGCAAGGCAACTTACAAGTATAACAACATTATCAAACAACCACTTGATATAGCCCAAAGTACTACTAAGTGCATAAGCTAATATAATACTAATAGTAATAAGAAGATGGTACCACTTCTTCCCCTTAAGTCGCAGCCTAAGAGGGGTAAATCCCACTCATTGGAATTCACCGTTTGGGAATGCTCAACATAATGTTCCCCCTTGGGGTGCGCAACATAACTTCCCCTACTTAGCTCATAATGGGAATGCACAACATAATGTTCCCCCAACCATGGCTTTAGCTTATAATGGAAACGCACATACATAATGTTCCCCCAATGATATAATATATGTATACTTAATATATAGCTTTCGAAACTTAACATACTTAGAAAATATACAAGCTTATAGAACACTTAATTACCAACTAAGGGTAAGTAGGGAATCACATCATGCATCAACGCTTCACCTACTAACACAAAAGAACACATAACGAGGCACCAAACTAATCTAACAACCGAGCAAGTCGAAGAAACTTGCCTAAAATTCTTGAAACTCTAACAAGAACCGTTTGCAATTATCTCGAGATACACTCAAGTACCTTGACTGAGTAGGAGATGACCCAATGATGTATGGCTTTAGTATTGTATTTTCCAAGGGAACAAGAAGAAGAAAAGTGTACTAGCTAGAGTGCGTTTTAGGGGTATATATATAGGTAAACAATCTAGGTTTAGTTAAGGTGATAGCCATGTGTACACACCTATACTTGACAAGTGTATGGGTAAGAAATGGTGGCTTTGTAGCATGTTGCCACATAAGAACATAAGTGGAAGACATGCAAAAGAGAGGTGCTAGTTTGTTGACACATAAGCACATAGGTGGAAGGCATGCAAAAGAGATGTGTTAGCTTGTTGACACATAAACATATAGGCGGAAGGCATGTAAAGATAGATGGTTATCCAAGAAAAAAAAAAAAGGCTTACTCTAGAAGTTTCATAATAATAATATAATAGCTAAAAAATATTTTAATCATGCTGAAAACTAACACGTCTTACTAACTTTTACCGCATTATGATAACTTACCCAAATTAGAGATATCACAGTTATCACGCCACATCATTTTCAGAATGGACATACGACCTCAGGTAAAACCATTGCACCTTATGCCGAGATTCATCGAAGCCATGTATTCAAAGAACATCTTGGACTGTGGACGAACATAACAAACATTAGTTCTAGCATACCATATACGTTATAGTGAAAAAATAATTCAAAATTCCCTGATTTGAGTGATATCCTATTACCAGTACGGGCATTGTTTCACCATATTTTGCTACTGGGTCCTCATCGCTAGATGTGGAATAGGGTAAATATTATGGTTGGATGGCTTTAAAGCCAAAATTTTGTGTCCATATAATATAACGAATATAGATCTAGTTGGGGTGGTATTGTGGACATCTTCACGTATTTTTGTAACACCTTAATATATGTAATGTTCAGTTTACTTAGATTGGGTGGTATTGTGGACAACATTATAAATTTTATAACGGCTTAATATATGCAATGTTCAGCAGACCTTAACTGATATTCACATTTTCTGTGTTCGTATGCAAATTAGATGTTCTGGTATTCATTGTATGAAAAAAGATATTCATAATTGCTTTGACGATATTCAACTTCTATGTAGTATGATACTCTTGCAATAGTATTCCATATTCGTTACATATTCATTTACCAAAATGTTATTTCCAATTCATGCACAAATGGATGGCAAAGAGGACGATGATGATTTTGTTGCACCGATGAACCAACAAAATTCCAAAAGGAACATTAAGCTACCAGCTATAAAAAAAAAAAAGAGCATATGGTTCAATAGGATTATAAACGCAAGAAAAACAATCACTAAAGAACAACATGCATTATATGCGTATGTTACTACTCACGTTGCGGGTGGGTTAGTATTTACTACTGAAGTATGTTGCATTCAATGATTATGCTTCTATTTTGATTTTTCTATTGTCTCCCCGTTATCAGGGAAGTCCTATTTGAGTGCAATGGTAGAACACTCGTAAGCGAATTCCGATCACTTGAAGAATCCACCTTTGTCTCAATTAACATTGCCGACTTGTGGTGTATATATTTTAATGATTTAGAAGAGGCTCGAAACCATACAACTGCATCATAGTTTTTCGTTCATCCATCAACGCTAGTAGGTATTCAGTTTTTACAATGTGATATTCACTGAATCCTTATTGATATCCATAGTATTAGTTTTACCCACCCTCATATGTTTTACACATTCATTTTGCACAAGCAAATTGTCCCCCTCGTCAATCTGAACAAAGTTGAATACGCCTCAAAGTTCTTCATATTCAAATCTGAGATGGATGAATTGATAGTGAGTCTCAACCATTCATCTCTAGTGGATGCACTAAAAACTGACTGGGTAGCGGACCGGCCCGCGTAAGCCAAGTAATACCCGAGTCCCGACGGCCAATACCAGTTATCTGAACCGGTTACCCGATTCCTGACACGGACCTCCGATACCATTATCTGAAGATTCTGAACTGGTTACCCGAAACCTAAACAAGAGATTAAGAGGCCATTTTGAGATTCCGAGCGCGTCTTCCTGACGAGCGAGCGAGCGAGCGAGCGAGAATTTTCAATACCCATCGAAGACGACATGACACTGTAGGTTTTCAAGACTCGCAAACCTAAGGTTTCTCTCCCTTTTAATTCAATTTCAATTTCTACGGTTTCTTGTTTATTTCTGGCAGTTTGTGTTTTATAGGAAGTTTTTTTCTCAATTGCAATTTCAATCCGACTTAGCAAATCAAGGCATCGTTTAGTTTGATATTTCAGTTTTACGATTTGTCAGGTGAGTTCGATCGAATCTTGGAAGTATCAACGAAGTAATCGAGCCTCGGGAGATGGCGAGAATCAAGCCCCAGGCTTTGTTGCAACAGAGCAAGAAGAAGAAGACTCCCAATCGTATCAGTCTCACAACGATCGCCTTCTTCAGCTTAATTATTTTGGTGGTCCTGTTTTGTATCTTCTCTACCTTCAGATATTTCTCTAACAGGTATCTGATTTCCAAGATACCAGTGCTTCCTCTCTCTCTCTGTCTACTAGGTTTTATTCGAAAAATTGTTCGTGTGAAATGTTTGAGGCTGAAATTTATCTACAGCCTTTGGGATGAGTTTTTTTTTTTTTTGAGCAGTTGGGATGAGCTTCTAGGAATTGAAGACTTAGTGGATTTCATTTCATCTTGACATATTTATTTCTCCTTTCATAGTCCAGATGCATTTTGTTAGTTTTGCAATTTGCAATTCATGAATCACCCATTTATTCTAGTATATAATTGGTGAATGATCAAGAAAGAAGGGATGGTTTTTGGGCTTCTGATAATTTCTTGAGGTCCTACTCTTTTGAAATCTTGTTTGACATTTGCCTGCCTATTTTGTGTAGGTCAGTATATCAACGAGACCAGGGCATCAATGTTGGGCGTAAGGTAAAAAGTTGGTTTACAGTTTGAACTTATATCTAGGTTAGATTTTTCATTCCAACTAACTATACAATTCCGTTGCTCGTGCTTTCCTCTGTCAATATTAGAGCTTTTTTCTGTGTGCAAAATGCTTGATGAATTTCTTCGTGTTTTCATTTCTAATCTGCTGCCATATATACTTTAATCTAATGCAGGGTCTTGGGAATCTGAGGAATCCAGACGTGCCCAGATACGCGGTGAGTAGTTATCTTTTGGAATAGCTTCATAAAAGAGTTCCCAAATAATTGGGTTTTGCATTCATCCAATTCGTGTTTTGCTTCATCAATATTGATGTTTTTCAAGGGTAGAAACACTCTCGTAGTGTCGGTAGTGATGCATGATGCTTTACAGAGAAGAGAATTTACTTCTGTGAAAAAAACCATCATATTAAGTTTTCACAAAGCAGTAGAAGTAAATCATATGGGAACTTGTTTATGTTAATCAGAACTTTTTACGAGATATTGTTTACTGGTTTACTATAATATAGGTGACTTATATGCCAATCAATTCGTTGCTTTTGGCGTATAGTTTTTGGTTTCTTTTGTCTTGAATCTCCTGATTATTTTATTCTTTTTGTCCCTAGATCCTTAAAACGGCAAAGGGCATGATAACTGTGGAACTCTTCAAAGACAATGCTCCTGAGATTGTGGATGAATTCATTGATCTATGGTGAGTTCAAAACCACCTCAAGTACAAGAGCATTTTTATATCTGTATGTCTCTATTAATGACATGTTTATGTATATATGTGATTTACTTGAACAAGTCTATGCTAGTTTTGTTTCTGTTGGTATATTGTCAAACTGAGCATATGTTTTGTACCTATGAACTTGTTTTGCAGTGGAAAAGGACATTTCAAGGGTATGCAATTTCACCGTGTAATAAGGAACGTTGTAGTTCAAGTAGGCAATGCCCATAGCCTTCAAGGTGCAGAGGACTGGACTTTCAGAGTAAAGCAGCTTAGTGATGTTGACAAAAGGCTAGCTAACTTAACTCAATTATGTTTACAGCTCAATTATCAACTTTTCAAATTCGTTTAGCGAGTTGAAAAATCTGCTCTTGTGCAGCATGAAGCACGAGGCTTTCATGTTCGGGACCTCCAAGAGAAAGCATGATACCCAAGGATTTGAACTATACATAACAACTGTACCGATGCCCGATCAGAATGAAAAGCTCATCGTGTTTGGACAAGTTGTCAAGGGGGTCGAAGTTGTTCAGGTATGATTAAGAAAACATCTGAAGTATTTCCTGTTCTTATTACATGGAATTCTCAAGGCTATCTGCTTTGTCAGGAAATAGAAGAGGTCGATACCGATGAACATTATCAGCCTAAGTCCCCAATACCAGTTCTCGACGTGACACTCCAGCATACAATTTAATGCATGCTCTTGATTACAAAGAAATCGCGTTAAGCTCCAGGCATGTGAATAAAATTGTGATAATACAAGGAAAACCTTTGTGAGGTGCTGAATTTCGCTGATCCAGTTACAAGTTACTTCATATCCTAACCAATCTTTAGTGTGAAAATAGAAAAAATGTTGTTTGTTTTGTATTACATTATGTAGCAAATTTACATGTTTCTTCTGGGGTCATTACTCGTCACTTGTTTGGTATCACTTTTAGTTATCAGTTTCTAAGCTTATGTTGAAGCTAAGATCAGTTTTATAGTTATATGTTGACAGTTCAAATATTGAATTGATTATTAAAGGAGCACAAACTCAAAGGGGTTTGTTTTGGAACGATTGGATATTGTGGTACCATAAATTCAAATATTGAATTGATCTATTACTTTAAACGATTGGATATTGTGGTACCATAAATTTGTATTTTTAGAATAATCCGGCATTTTGATGTCTATGAAATTGGTTTGTTTTGGAACAATACGGTCCATGTTTTTCATCTGACCCTATCTCAATGAGAATGTCAGTCCAAACTCCAAATGGTAAATTCTCTCGAGAGAGAGAGAGAGACCGAAAACGTTGCCTTCAAATCTTTTAGGCATATTGTTGTGTGTGCCATTTGTGCCATGAATAAAATACTATGTTCTATAAATTACATACCTTGATGGGTTTTTTGTTCCATACGATGCATTAGGCTGTCCAAAACAAGAAGTATCGAAAATCATGGTAAATAATTATTTTATATTTACGAGCTAGGATATGAAGACTTCACTTTTTACTGAGTTATTTGATAAGTATCAGGATCCATAATGTCATTCAAATGAGTCAGATTCTATAAAACAAAATAAAGAGCCGGTACTCGTGACAATCGTTACCTAGGAGAGAACTGAGAATGTAAAAGAGATGTCCATGCGCTTGCCTGTGTTGCCAGTGAATACGGTTGTTCACCACATTTGTTCGTAGATGTTCATTACAATATATACTCGATGCTCACCACTTTACAATAAAAAATACAGAATTGAATAGTGTATCTCTGCCCGTGTTTGTGTTTTCTAAACCCTCAAATCTTATAAAAATGACCATTTAATATTCAATGCATGTTTATATGATATAAATTGATAATCTTTTATATGAAATCAAGTCTAAAGTAAGTAAGAAAAATATTTTTTCCTTGGATGCATTTTCTGATGCACATATAAACATAAAATGATGTACATATATGCCTAAACAAGTGATGTACATATGACATATGATATGTTAATTGGTGAACATATGAGCGTAAGAGTGATGAACATATAAGAAAAATATGATGAACATGCATGCTTAAAACATGATGAACATCTAGGCATAGAAGTGGTGAAGATCTATGTACAAAAGTGATGAACATCTAAGACATGTTCACAACGAAAAGCGATGAACGTATATGAGAAAAACGATAAACATGCATGCATAAAAAATGATGAACATCTACGTACAAAAGTGTTGAACATCTGGGCATAAAAGTGGTGAACATATATCTAAACTTGAAGGTAATCCTTGATAGCTCAACGAACTTTCAAACAAATCTGATCAATTTTGTCCAAAGTAATATGAACCCAGATATCTGCCTTTTCAGTTTATGGAATATATGGTGCGTCCGTAATAGTAAACTCTTCAGAAACCCTTTTTTCTGGGTCAGAAACGAGGGGCGGCACCCTCGCTAAAATATATTGAAAAAACACAAAGGCTTACACAAGGACAAGCCGGGGGGGGGGGGGGGGGGGGGGTCGCCACTCCCACGACGTCATTTAAAAGTAAAATGGAAATGCGAGGTAGAGGATCCTCTAGAACATGAAGACCTAAAGGAAAGTTGTGAGCAGAAGAAGCAAGGGAGTCTGCAACCCCGTTCGCTTCCTTGTAACAGTGACGAAACCGGACAAGCCAGTCTCTACAAAAAAAAGCATTGGCAACGGAGGACCAGGCTGGCAAGGGGGTGAGATGGTGAGATCACGGAGGAGAGGAGATTGATGACAAGAAGGGAATCACACTCGACAATGATTCTCCTAAGGCCCTTATTCCAAGTGAGTGAGAGACCTTGAAGGATACCCCAAAGTTCAGCACTAGGGATCCATCATCCGCAGTTCATGTCATTTGTGGAGAGTCACTGGGACAATCATATTGAATCGTGCTCTGCCTTACACAAATTGGAGCTTGACCTCCTTCGTTGGAGTCGTGAGGTCTTTGGTAATATTCACCTCCGGAAAGCTAATTAAACTTGTCTCTCAACTTGAGAACGTCCAACTCAGGCTTGAGGGAGCAAGTTCCCGTCACTATCTCATAAGACACCTCCTATAGCTGCACACCCATTTAGCACACACCCATCAGAGTTGACTTTCGTCCATCCTTGAACCGGGCGCTTCCACATAATGAGCTGCTCCTCCGTAGCCTGAATGGGGGTGCTTGAGATCTTCTTACTCCACACCGAATCATACTCCTTGGCTAAACCGACCAGCAATACCTTGTGATTAGCCGGCACAGAAGCCATGCCAAAGACGCGGGCATTACGCCACTTCCACAGCCACCAAACCACAATTGAAAAGACCGTAGCATTTTCAACACCAAGGCCACAATCAAACTCGCCAAACAGGTTTTTCCTGAGCCAAGGAAAAGGATCCTCAAGGAAGAAAACAACCCTTAAATTCTGAGGAAGAATAGACATCCATACCATGGAAGCCAAAGAGGTGAATGAGAGTCTTATCCTTAAATCATGACAAGAGCTACATACCAGGGACGGAGCAAGGTGTCGTCGATGTCTCTCGGCATTGGTCAGGATCTTGCCTTTAATAACCAACCAGCAAAAACACTTGATGCGCTCAGGGACGCAAAGCTTCCACACCCTGCAAAAGATAGGAGTAAAGGTTGGCCAGAGGGAGTGGGTCTAGCCAACTTTCGCAAAGGCTCTGTTCGATGCTCCACCAGGTAGACGACGGGCTGCAGTTCTTGGACTGAATAATTGAACCTCCACTTACTTATCAGTCATAAGCTGACCCCAAAGCCCACCATTTCCATTGAGGATGTGCCAACCCAACTTCCCACAATATCGCCCTATTCATTTCCTTTGCAGATCTAATACCAAGGCCACCCTGTTGCTTCGGAGCACAAATTTCATTCCAGGCGACGAGATGAACCTTTTTTCGACCGTAGCAGTCCCCCCAGAGAAAGGATCGAACCGCTCGATCGAGTTGAGTGCAGTTGAATAGAATTCGTAGCAAAGTAGGGCAAGGTGGAGAGCACTGATTTAGCAAGCGTCAACCTACCGACGAAGCTTAAAGTCTTACATTTCCAGCCTGCTAAACGAGTGTTAGCTTTATGAAGTAGGTCAGCATACATATGCTTATCAATACGTTGGTGAAGTACTGGCATCCCCAAGTAGTTACCCGGATTTCTGGTGACATCAAAACCCGTAATCTGCTCTAGCTCAGCGGTCAAGTCGCGAGAGACATTAGTGGATACGTAGATCTTAGACTTAGCCACACTAATCTTCTGTCTAGATGCACTGCAGAATTCATTAAGATAGTTCATGATGAGTCTGAGTTGATTAGTAGAAGCTTCGGCCATAAGAATAAGATCGTCCACAAAGAAGAGATGGGACAACTTAGGGGCTCCACGACACAACTAAATAGGGATTCAAAATTAAATGACTCAAGCGTTCGATGCAGAGAATGAAGAGATAAGAGGAGATGGGGTCACCTTGTGAGTAGGAGTGAACGTCTCTGTCACCTCTGCCATTCCAAAGTAGGCTCATAGTGGCAGTCGATATACATTATCCAACCCACTTAGACCATTGATTAGTAAGGCCCATGTCACGGAGAGTGTCTGAGATAAAATCCCATCGGAGCCCATCATAAGCCTTCTCGAGGTCTAATTTCAGGAGCATCCATTTACGACCATTTGTCTTCTTTTTCATCGAATGGACTATCTCTTGAAGAAGCACAATATTATCAGTGATAGTCCTTCCGGGGAGAAAGCTACTCTGAGTAGGGCCAATAAGTCGCTTCAGGACGGGTTAGAGTCTGTTTGCAAGTACCTTAGTAGCCAATTTATACTGGATATTGCAGAGCCCAATAGGGCGGAATTGGGTAATATGCTCTGGTGTAGCTACTTTACCAATCAAAGAAATCAGTGTGGTGTTGGCTCCAGTTGGCAGTTTGCCCGTCTCTAAGAATTGCCGAACAAAAGAACAAACAGAGTCGCCCACTTTCTTCCAGCAGGTCTTATAGAAGATGGGTTGAAAGCCATCAGTGTCGGGGGCTTTAAAACAGCCCGTCTTCTTGAAGGCATGGTAAACTTCATCATCGCGCAAGGGGGAGCATAAGTTGGAGATGTCTTCCTGAGCTAGAACAGGAAAACCTCCATAGCTGAGCTTGATAGGGAATTTCTCATCTTCGGGAAGAGTATATAAGTCCTTGTAGAACTGAGTAGCAAACAACTCAAGCTCCTCAGGGCTAATAATCCACGCTCCCGCCATATCCTTTAAAACCGCAATCTTATTGCGACGACGACGAATAATCGCACTTGTGTACAAGAAGGTCGTGTTATGATCTCCCAGCTCAATCCAAGCCTCCCGAGATTTCTAGAACCATAAAGCTTCCTCCTGCTCGAGGGTGTTATCAAGGTCTGTCCGCAAGGTCCGCTCTAACTCCAGTTGTTCAGTTGTGACTCCTCCCTCAAGCCTGAGTTGGACGTTCTCAAGTTGAGAGACAAGTTTAATTAGATTTCCGGAGGTGAATATTACCAAAGACCTCATGGTTCCAATGAAGGAGGTCAAGCTTCAATTTGTGTAAGGCAGAACACGATTCAATATGATTGTCCCAGTGACTCTTCAGAAACCCTGACAATAGTATTCCTCCCACTAATAATAATTTGGTCGGCAATATCCTATACCAGTTTAATCAATGGAAACCCGCCATTAGTGCCAACCTTTGATGGACCGATCACTAGGTCAAGGTCAAAGAAACTGCGTCAAGAGCTGGAGACGTTTATGGCACATGCACTATCACATGACGAAGAGGACAAGTCCAAAGTCAAGGCGTTGACTTTAATGGTCAACGTTACCTATGTTTAATAATCTTATTAATTTCTGCATTGGTTATTTTTAGGATTATTATTTAATTGTTTTAAGCTTTCTATTTTCGGATATTTCGGAAATATTTGTAGCTTTTGGGAGAGCATAGGGCCGGCCACTCTTAGGGTTATTTAAGGCTCCCTTGTCTTCTTCCTTAGGCAGATTTCTCATATTGTTAAAACACAAAAACAGAGCTTGGTTTTTGCTTTGAAAACTCGACTCCCCGTGAGAGTCTCAATCGATTGTTCTTTCCTGCTTAGTTGTTTTCGTCTTTGTCAAGTTCCTCTGGAGTTGGTGATTTCGTACATCATAAGCAATCCTCTCCGTGCTCCAAGTTCGTCAGCGATTCTTGGTTGTGTGGCGTTGTAGAGATCGGGTTGGTAGATCGTTCGACAAGGTTCCTTGCTATCAAGCAAGCAGGTTTTCTCGTCGTTTCTATTGGTTCTTTCGAATTATCCTTCATTTGTTTCACTTCCGCCATTCTCTAATCTCTCGTGTTTTCTTTGTTTTGAGATCTGTTGCCTAGATCCATCTCCTACACGGCTAACCCCGTATCAATTGGTATCAGAGCTTTGCGGTTTCGGATCGCCTTTGACGGTTACCAGATTCATCATAAAAAATTGGATCTTTCTGTTTCTCAATCGTCAATTGAATTTCTTTGTTTGAGTCACATTAGTGAATTGATTAGTCTGACTGATTGTTTACTAATTACTATGTTATTAATGTTAAATGAAATTAAACAAATTCACTTTGTCAACTTGATAATAAAAAGGGTATAATTCTATCTTATATCAAATTATTATATAGAAGTTGCTTAAACATACACTATTTTAGGTGTTATTTCAAGTATTATTTAAAGAATCATTGTACTTTTACTATGCTTTTAAAATAGTATTTTTATTTATGATTAATTAGATTGGTTGATCTTTTTGATATATTAGAATAATTGTATAAAATATGTATAGTCAAATAGTATCGCATCGCAAAAAAATTGTATATTTCATCTCATATTCAATTACTATAAAGTTTAAATTCTATATTTTGGTATTATTTCAAGTATTATTTATGAGTTATTTCGAAGAATCAATATATGTACCTTTATTACGTTATTATGAATTATTTATATACATTTTCAATTGACATATATGTAATATATATTTAAAATTTCGTGAACTAGTTGATATTGAAGGGGTTTTCATTATTGTTTGAGATATTGTGAAAAACAACAAATATGTGCAATTTATAATTTGTGATATGTCAAAAAATAGAATAATTTATATATACAGATAGGGCTTTTTTAATCTCAAATCAATACCTAATAAAGAATTAAAACAAAGACAATCTCTAGAAAATCCCAAAAATCAAAGGGATCAATACCCAATCAACTAAAGGAGTAATCATCCCTCTTCAACAACAATCAACAACCTGATATTGACACGAGCTTAACACTATTGACCTCCAGGTTCCGTCGCCACTATGAGAGAAATTTCGGCGAGAGCATTTCGGCTCACCGCCGACACCACCAACCAACGACCACATGAAGAAGATGGGTCTGACCCCTAGGTCTTTCTACAGCCCTCGAGCAACCCTCGATCTCCTCTGAAAAATTGATTCCTTGTTGCTTTGTGGTACATTCACTGCTGGTGCTGGCTTTCCTCTAGGTCTGGTTTTGAGAATTATTGTTTCGGTTCGAGACAAGACAGTGATCGTGTAATCCCTGGTGATTTCTGCTGACGAAATGCCTCCAGATTGTGTCTTGTTTCTTCTTTTCGGCTGCTTCAAACGACTTGTTGGTGACTTCCAACCCCTGTTTGAAGACTTTCTCGATGATTAGCCTTGGTGGTTTGCTTGTTCGGCTATGCCTGTACTTTGTTTTTGTTGTGTCTTTGATTTTTATTTTGTTTTGCTCTTTGTTCTGTGCGTTGTTTGGTTGCTTTGTCGGGTGTTTCGACGCTGAATTTTCGGCCTCTTAAATTTTCAGGTTTGGTTGTTCTGGATTATTGAATTCTTACTTATAAAAAAAATCCAAAAAATTAAATTATGAACAAATTTTAAATTATTTTTGTTCAACGTTTCACAAAGTAATTAGCCGACAAGGTTAGCTTTAAAATACGACCTAGAGAAGTGCTTTGATCCCTCGCAATCTCTTTCTCTCTCGTGTCTACCAATCGAAAACCCTCGTATCATTCTCCCCGCCGCCGCCGCCATGCGCGCCACCATCACCTCCTCCGAAGATCATCGCCATCATCTATTGTAGCAGCGATCGATATAAGTGTATTTTGTTCAGGATTTCTCTGAACTTTTTGGTGATGAGACTCCTAAACGACAACGTTTTATACGAATTCACCGTCGAACAAGGAGGCTCGAGGAACACCGATCATGGCGATCCGTTTTGCGAATATAATTCAGATTCGGATTCTGATTCATCTCTTCTCTTCCGCATTGTAATGCGATACCGAAAGTTCCAGTCTCCCATTCGCCGGCCGGTGGCCGTGACGGAACAAGCGCTCGATCTCTCCCTCAACTCTGCGCAGCCGCTGATGTCTCGGATTCTAGGGCAATTCGAGATTCCGTCACGGATTGTCGAGCAGATGGCGGAGCATTTCGGATTCTTCGCCGATCGGCTCGCGAGGAGGTTTACGGGCGGCGGGATGAGTGAGATTCCGCTCTCGGTGCGCCTCGACGTGAAGGAGCTATCGCCGGAAACGGCCGGAGGAATCCGCGCGAGGATGGAGTCGGCGAGGGCGGCGGATGCGGTGGCGCCGAGGCGGAGGAGGGAGGAGGTTGAGGAGGAGTCGGTGCCGGCGAGGAGGTCGTCGATCGAGGCGCTGGAGAAGGTGAGAATCGGAGAAGAGGGAGGCGTTTGCGGGAGGGAATGTGCGATATGCTTGGAGGAGCTGAGGGTGGGGGCGGAGGCGGCGAGGATGCCGTGCGGCCATCTCTACCACTGCAATTGCATTGCGGAGTGGCTGCAGAGAACCCACTTCTGCCCTTTCTGCCGCTTCAAGATGCCTTGTTGATCATTGCTTCTTTTTTTAATCATTCCTGCTGCTGCTTCGCTTTCTTTAAAAGATTTTGATTCTTTTTGATTTTTTTTAGATGGGAATCTTGGAATTCTAATTTTGGGGTCTCGAGGGTGAAATTTTGTTTTATGAGCCAATTAAAAGAGGGTTTGCTCGTATGTTAACATCAATGTTGTACTTACTGACCAAAAACTTTCAATTGTACTGAACAAAGTAACTAAAACTGGAATTTTACATTAGTTTCCAAAAGAGAATATCTCAGCATCAGTGCATCACACATATTGAAAAGAAAAGAGTATGTACAACAATGTTAATGGTAATAGTATTAGGGCCCGTTTGTTATTGATATCAGTTTATTACGTATGAATATGAGATATCTGTAATCCATATTTGTGTTTGGTATGTTTGATCTTGATATTTATACCAATACTCATATCCGATATCTCATATCTTTGATTACGATACTAAACGAGTCTTTATTGTTCTCAGTCTTTTTTCATCTACCTTATATATTTCCTTGTAGCTTTTCAATAAATGAAAAAGGTATTGTTAGTAGTGGTATTGGAAAAATAATAAATTGTCCAAAATAATAAACAGACATATATATTTGATACTTTCCTTAGAAGAATGTGTAATTGTCTAAAAAATAATTATTGTGAAATGAAAAAGAACAGGTGTACATTCATTTTTTTTCTTGGTTGGATACATTCATAAATTTGACACGAGAGAATTAGTTCCTGTAAACAAAAGTTTTAAGGAAATGGGGCACCAGAAGAGTAACTGACTTTTTTGAAAATATACCACGAAAGAAAATGCCAATATTTCTTCTGACCACTGCTAAAAAGTGACCCTAATCGCTACATATCTTTCTTTTTTTCGCCATTATTATAATTCCTAGTCTAGGATCCATTGCCCACCATCTAATCACTACTCAACATAAGGTTTTTGCAGTACATCTAGAAATAAAATACCCAAAATTATATTATTGCATTACCCTTTTCTACTATAATCAAATCTAGGGGTGTCAATCGGGCGGGTCGGGTCAGTTCGGATTCGGGTCAGTTCGGATTCAGGCCAATGTCTGAATTATAACAAGTCGTACCACATCGGGTCGGGTCAGAACGGATCGGATATTCATTTATCGGGTGAGATCGGGTATTCGGGTCAATTTTGGTCGGATTAATTTGGATTTCGGTCAAAGTTGGGGTTGTCGATCGGGCAAATCGGTTTCGGGTCGGGTCATTTTGGTTTCGGATTAATCCGGATCTCGGCTAATGACGTATTCACATGTATTTTGACAACTCAATCCAATTCGGGTCGGTCGGGTCAATTGTATATTTTATCGGGAGAAGTTGGATATTCGGATCAATTTCGATGAGTTATTTCGGATTATGAATGAACTAGTTTTTGTGTAAATCATATTTCGGTTGAGTTGGAATTCAGATGAATATGAGTTCGAATGAATAAGATTTCGTTTACGATCTCAAAAGAGTCGCATTTCGTATAAATCGAAATGTGGTTGAAATGTATTTCGATGAAACCGGTTTTTTATTGAAGGCAAACATAATTACAATAAATATATATTCACTATAAAATCTCCTATCATTGGAGTTCTATATTTAAGGCTTTTTGTAAGGATGATTTTTACGGTAAATAGTGAGGATAAACCCAAACCTTTGAGTTTATGATTTAACGATAAGGAAAGTTTATGACCTAACGATAAGGAATGTTTAGGATCAGGTGGCATTGATTTTTCCAGTGATTTCAGGCTATCGAGTTTGGATTTTCATGTGATTTCAAATCAATCAACTTTGGGTTTTCGAGTGATTTCGGATCGGACAACTTCGGGTGATTTCGGATTGGGCAACTTCGTGTTTTCGGGTGATTTCGAATCGGACAACTTCGGATTTTCGAGTGATTTCAGGTCGGATTACTTCAGGTACCGGGTTGATAACGGGCTAGTCCGTTCGGGTTATTTTTGGGTTCGGGCTAATCAGTTTGGGTCGGGTCGGGTTCAGATATACAATACTTTAATTCTTTTCGGATATCGAACGGATTCGGTTTCTTTTCGGATATCGAACGGGTTCGATTTCGGAGGAATCGGGTCAAGTTTTGACAGCCCTCTCAAATCATTAGCAAAAGGCATATAGATGGAGAAAGAATAGAGAATAGAAACAAAGAAGCCTTGTAGAGAAACCATATGATTTTTGAACTCTTCATCCAAAACGGAGGATTTCAGGCTACTTGGAGATTAGAAACTCACCTGATCATTGTGTTTATTAACGAGAAAATACAGTTCGTAGCTACATTATAATTGAGTTGACCATACTGCTTTACAGATTACAGAGTGCACTTCTCGGTAAACAGTATACTGATCGAAAGTACAAAAAATCACAGTGGTCTCAAGTTCAAGAAGAGATGGCAAACGGCCAACACTTCCAAATTTCTTCTCTAAATATTGCATCAGAAAAACATATCCCCCCAGATCTCTTATTCCATGAAAAGGATCCGCAAGAGCCTCAACTCGATGTTACATTTGGATAGATCAAGTGCAAGATAGCATTATAATACAAATAAAACGCATATCCACCTCCTTTAAAACCACAGTAAAATCACTGCACCAAGCTGCTATAAGAGCTCAAGTCTTTTGGTCTTGTAAAATATAAAACAGAAAGTTTAAAACTTGCCATCATCACTATGAAACTAACTAATACAGATTGGTGTAGCTCTACAGCAGGACCAGACTAAGACAGCGAAAGGGTACAAGAAAAATAAGCCATAAAGCTCAACCCAGTGTAATAACATAGGTACAACCGAGCAGGACTACATTGCCAAACAAATGAGCATTTATCAACTTTAATCAATAATTACCTGCTCACAATACATGCTACCGGTCCCAGCCTGAAGGCCTCTTCCTCTCTCTTGGTCTATCTCCAGAGCTGCAGAATAATTTCACCATTATTGCTAAATGTAGTATGGAATCATAAGGTGCAGAAACAGAAAAAAGGATTTAGTTTGCTTTAGATCATACTTCAGAAAACTGATTAGTCTTGGGTAATATAACACATATTTCAGGCTTTTCAGCTTCTTCTGTGACTTCTTCCGTTCAATCAAACCATGGACAATTCAGAAGCTATGACAGCATATGCAAAGCTATTACAAGAAGCAACTACCATCCAAGCATGATTGTATTCTACATTTCTCCCCAATTATTACTGAAGGATTTGTTCACAAAAAATTGCAGTGGTTTAATTGAGGTCTGTAGATTACCTTCCATTGTTTGTCTTGCCAGCATTTCCTGATGGATTCTGACCAGCCACTGGAGCATAACTAGTTGTACTGGCTGGCTGAGCTCGGCGTGCATCTCCACCAATGGTACCACCAGATATGAAACCAGCTAGTGCTGGTTTCTTGCTGACATTCACAGTTGAGCTCTGGGAGTCAGAAGCAGCAGCTACAAAGCTACTTTTGAATTGAGCCATCATTCCTGTTTTGATTGAGCTTATGGCAGCTGATCGACCAGTTGCCTGGGATGAAGCACTACTGGATTCTGTATTATATCCAATGCCCAAACCAAAATCCACCCCACGAACACCTCGGCCCTTGCCTTTTCCTTTCTTCCCACCTGCATAAGAAATTAACGCTTATAAGAAGTTTCAACAGTGGAATAGAATGAGAACACACAAATTATGCCTACAGAGTCTACTCAACATAACCACCTTTTATTGCTAACTGTAAGAGACATCTTTGTGCAAGGAAGAAGACTTGTGACTCTCTTGGTAGATTCTTTTGCCTCAATGATGATTAATGTTTTTGTGTTCGTTGAAGTTTATGATGTGGTTGGGTTCTTTTTTGAGTCTCACGGGAAACATCCTCTCGACTTGGTCGGGGTATGGATGCGTACATCTTGACCCCAATACCCTGTCTCGGTAGGATTATACTCGGTTGATTGTTGTTGTTGTTATTTTGTTTTGGGCTGTTTGTATTGCCTTTTGGCATGTTTTTTTTGGATATTTAACTAAATTGTCGAGGGCTTTTGATGTTAGGCCCGTTTTTGTTGTTCGGCCTCCCCTTGTTCTCTCGTGAATGTTTCTCTTAGGTTTTTTTTTCCACTTAGGCATCCTCTTGCCTAGGATTATTTCGTAACTTCTTTCCTTTTCTATATATTTATCCACTTTCGGAACATATCCACCTTTTACAAAATTTGTCATTCAAAAAGATGCCTGAAACAAAAATTCTTAGCAATCCAGGCAAGATATATAGCACACACATCTAGGACAACCGACTGAGTTATTAAGACCATAATGCATTCAATGTATAATCAAGTATTCCAAGTCATACCTCCTGCTCCTCCTTTTCTTGCGTCACGCTTAGACCTGTATCTCCCATCCTAAACAGTAGAAGCATAAATGTTAACAAGGGTCTTTGAATACATGGCATATGAATGCTAGCTATCCAAAAATACTGTTCGAACAAAGAAATAGTTTGCACATGGCATCAGGAAGTGTTCAACAGATGCAAGTCTAAACTTTGGTAGGCTGCTGACAAGGGAAGTAGCATATTGTTCTGTTCATCCTAGAATGCACAATTCCTTTAGTGCAGATTATCAGGTAAAACCTCTTTCCTTGATTAAACTAAATAAAAATGACACAACTCATCTATCACAATAGACACTCTGCTACAATTGAATTGATGCTATTCTAATTCTGCAGCTCAAAAATCCTATTGTATTCGCATCACAAATTTGATCTGGCATAACTATATACCATTGGTAACCATAACTATTTTTTTATAGTGAAGAATGATAATAAATCTACCTTGACAAAGGAGTGAACACACTCCTTTTTCAGATAATGTCAATTAGATTTCGGACAGTTTCGTCGTGGTAGAGGCTGAACAAAAAAAAGTTGGAAGGACGTGATTAAGAGAGAGATGACCCTTTTGACCCTAATGTAAGACATGGCAAAGGATAGGAGCCTATGGCAGGATAGGATTTGGGTTGAGTAACGCTTGGTTGATAAGAAGTCTACTTCTTCGTTTTTCATTGTGTTTGTGTGTGTCCTGTGTCTGGCCGTTAGCTATATTGTGTGCTTTTACTTGCTGTATGTTGAACTCTTGTTTTCATATCTTTTGGGTCTGTCAGAATACCCTCTTGACTAGGTCGGGGTATGGGTGCGTACATCCCGACCCCCCAGACCCGTTTTTGGCAGGATTACACTGGGCAGATTGTTGTTGTTGTTGTATACTTCTCACTCACTTACACCTGAGCAACTAAAAAATGTCCATATGAGCGTGACATTTAGTGGAGAAAACATGTTCCAGCGGGATTAGATCAGATGTCCATGAGTTCAGGAAGTCAAGAATCGTCGGTGCAAAGAACAGTCACAAACATAGGTGGCCTAGGCAGAAGCCAAAGGATTCCTCGTACTATTATTCTATTAAACAAGCATAAGATGGAGATCAGTTTACCTTCATTGCAAGATCCATCAGCTCCGTGGGCACATTCTGACCAGCAGCAATCAAGCTATTCACCAAATCACCAGCAAACCTTGCTTCTTTTTGTGTGACAAGGGTGTATGCAACACCATCTTTGTCACCAGCACGACCTGTTCTACCTATACGATGCACATGCATATCCATGTCTCTAGCAGTGTCAAAATTAACCACCGACTTGATTGATTTGATGTCGAGACCTCGTGCAGCAACATCAGTTGCAATAAGAACGTGATAAGTTCCAGCTTTAAATTTTTGCAGAACTTCCATACGAGACGCTTGATCCTTGTCTCCATGGAGTGCTGCAACCCTGAAAGCTTTCAGTGCAAGCTGGGATTCAATCTCATCTACTGTTCCTTTTTTGGAAGCAAATATTAGTACATCACCTTCATCAATCATTCCTGGTAGCTTTTCCAATAGCCAAGGCAATTTCTCTGCATCAGAAGGGATGACATGAACAATTTGAGTGATATCTTCGTTCGCCATGCCCACCTCTCCAACTGTAACTCTTACAGGATCAGACAGAATTTCCCTGGCTAGCTTTTCAACTTTGTGGGCCATTGTAGCTGAAAAGAGCAATGTCTGACGATCTGGCCTTATTTGACCAACAATTGACCGCACCTGGGGCTCAAATCCTAGATCAAACATCCGATCGGCCTCATCAAGAACAAGATAAGTTGCTCTTAACATTGTGACTGCCTTCATCTTCAGCATATCAATTAGTCTTCCAGGAGTGGCAACAACAATTTCAACCCCTGCCTTCAGTTCTTTGAACTGCTCAAGCTTGGACATTCCACCATACACTGCAGAGACACGTAGACCATATGGTTTTGCAAATTTCTTGGCCTCCAAGTATATTTGATGTGCCAATTCTCTGGTTGGTGCACATATCACTCCAACAGGACCCTCTTCCTTGGCAAGTTCAGGTTGATCCATTATATGTACAATCATAGGAAGAACAAAACTGGCAGTCTTCCCAGATCCAGTCTTTGCTATGCCGATTATATCTCTACCAGAGAGCACAATTGGTATGGCCTGGCACTGTATTGTGGTGGGCTTCTCATACCCTTGTTTTGCAATGGCATTCATTAATTGTGTAGGGAGTCCAAAATCTTCAAATGTTTTCACTGGCCTTGGGACATCAAAGCCTGAAACACGAATACCCAAACTTTTCCTATAATCAGCAACATCTTGCTCGCTCATACCTGGAAAAGAAAACAGAGAGGAATCAGCCAAGACAGAAGCACAATTTCCACAGTATAAGACACCCAAAAGCAAATTGAGCATCATGATGAGAACAGACTCAATGCAGGAATTCAAACTCACCAGTTTTGACAATTTACACTATAACAGATCAAATCTAAAGTAAATATAAACTTTCGTTTGAGCAAGCAACCAAATGAACAGTGGATGTCACATAAAAACCAATTAATGGGTGCTAATCAAAAGCTAATAGAAGAATGAAAACTTTGTGATGAAGCACAGAGAAAATGAAGCATTCACACAACAGTGGCAACAGATCACAGAAATCAGTTGGGAGGTTTCCATCCAAGCTAGGTTTGAAGTACTCAAGCTTCAAGCACTAGTATATTGAATTCAATGGAAGCTGAGGTATGTAATTATGTTTAACAATAATCAACAGTTCATTCTTGTGTATTGGATGTCTAATCCACAAACAAGATTTATTTTACATTGTTCACCTAGTTTCAGATCCAACATATGTCATCCAAAGTTCCAAACTAAGTAGCATGCTAGAATATGACCATTCATCCAGATTCTTGTCCATGCTGTTCGTGCGCAAGTGAGGTTGTAATGAATGGCCTGGGTCCAGCAATTAGTCTACTGAGCAGAAGATGATCAATTTATCGTTGCAATACCATAACTAGACTGAAAAAAATAATCACACCATATAGAGATTTACAAATTACGACAATACATATCCACAAACCCCCTCTCAATTTGGCCTTATGTTTATGCAACTTCCCTTCACCAAAAGTAGAGAGAAAAACTCACTGTCTCTGAAAAACAACTAGAAGCATCAATTGGCACGATATTGGTAGCTTATGAGCAATTTAAGCCCTACTACTAGGTAAGTCCCTACACTGCACTCTTATCAACAAGACTTTCACATTCAAGTTCAAGAAACAGATATTATGTGGCATACCAACAAAAGCTAATGGCTCAATTTTCGTACCAGTTAACCAAATTAATCAGCAGAGCGCCTCCAGTTACCAGACAATAAATACAGAAATTAACAAGATTTATATAGGCGATACCTGAAATTGAAGGCTTCTCCTCATAGAAATCCTTACTGAACTGTTCATAATCGATCTCGCTATGATCCAAAGCCGGAATAGGCTCAATCTTCTTCTTGTCAACAACAATCGGATTATCGTCAGAATCATAGTCAAGCATCCCAGCATCCACTGCCTTGGCGGCCGCATACACCTCCTCGTCGGAATCGTAGCCCGCATGGAGCGCGTCGGAGGCCAACGTCAACCCTAAATCCTTCTTCGCTCTGAGAAAGCTTTCCATGGGATCTTCGTCTTCGTCGTCCTTATACTTGTCCAGCCTCTCCTTTGGCTGAGGCGGCGGCGCAGCCTTCATCTCCTCGTGTATCCCTTCCATGAAGGCGTCGAGTGGATCAATCTCCCCATCGCCGTCAGCCTCAGCAGCACCGGCGTCGGAACCAACGTCGGCCCTGTCCTCTGCCGGCTCATGATCGGTGTCGTCATAGTCAATGTTATCCAAATCGGTGTCCTCGAAGTGGTCGTGGGAGCGAGAAGAAGAAGAAGAAGGTGGGACGAAGGAGAGGCGCTGGGGAGGTTGGGATCGCTCGAAGCTGTAGGTTTGCTGGCGGTTGATTCCGAAGCCTTCGAAGCCGAATTTCCTCTTCGACATAGTTTATCTCTCTCGCTGATTACCAGCCAAAACCAAATCAAGCCCTAGAATTCGTCAGTGCAAAACAACGCAGCAAGAGAGACAAATTGGGGTTTGTGTTCTTCTGAGCTAAGATAGAAACATGGACAGGGGAAGGAGGCGGTGATTCGGTCCGTTTCATACGGGTATACGGGCCGGTTTATTTATTTAATGGGTTGTTCGCTTATCATTATCTGGGCCAACCAGTAATCTAATGTGTATGAGTATATGTATACTAAAATAGAATTTTAGTATGACATATGACACATTCATATTAAAATTGACACATGTTATTTTTAAAAAAAATTAAATTTAATGATATTTTTGCGTGATAATTTTGAGATATCGCTTAATCCATGCGGTATATTAAAGTTTGGCATATTTGCTTGTTAATTCCGAGGTTTTTATTTTTTTCGCGTGGTATCCATGATGTTTTCATTTTTTCAAGAAAGACACAAATAGTTAAATACAGACGATTTTTATTTATTTAAAAAAAAATCTAAAGCCTAAACTCTAAACCCTAAACCCTATCCTCCCAAAACCCTAAACCCCTAAACTCAAACCCTTAATCCTAAACACTTTTTAGAGTTTAAGGTTTATTTTTTATTTTATTTTCTAAAACAAAATAAATAGAAATTGTTTGTATTTAACAATTTGGGTATTTTGCGAAAAAAGTAAAAATCTCATTGTTACCACGCAAAAAATGTCAAACTTTGGTATACAGTGCAAATTAAGCGATAAATCAGGGTTACTAGGCGAAAAAACTGTAAATTTAATTATATATCAAGATTTGTTTCCTAACCCTAACATAATTTCTTCCTAATTTAAATACAAATCAATCTCAAAGATTTTTAAATCAAATACATATCTTCTTTCTTTCTAATTTTAACAGAATGAAAATTCTCAATATATTTTTGGATATTTCTAAAATACTATTTTTAATAATTTAATTTAATAAGTATAAATAAAAGTAAAAAAGTCTACTAACTATATCTATCTATCTATCTATCTATATACTAAAGGAGAGACATCAACTTACGTGTCAACACCACGTTTAATTCGCATACATGTCACCATCAACCACCATATCATCCAATTATATTTTTCTTCTTTTTGCTAAATTCTCATATTTTTATTTATATATTATATATACTAAAGGAGAAACATAAAACCTATGTGTCAACCTCACAACCATGATCAATCACATCATCTAATCTTTTCTGAAAAATAGAGTTATTGACAACTATCTTTTTCCGTTTTGCTAAATTCTCATATTTTTAAAAATAATGTATATTAATAATGTACCAAAATTTAACGTTAATAAATCTTATAAGATATTATCTTATTATCTTACGAATCCATCTTTTACAAATCTAAATTAATAAACAAATAAGTTTGGTAAAGATTCCCTTAAAATCTTTCATTGATTTAGTTAAATATATTGCTCAACTACTAATTTAGTTCTGACAACAAAAAAATAATAATTTAGTATTAAATTTTACAATTTGTTTCATTAGCTCATGAGGTCCTTGTGAAGCTTCAATAAGCTTGATATAAGGCCACAAGGTGTGATGGCATACGACAAGTACGAGACCAATGCCCATCCATTCCACATCTATGACAAAGACTGCCTGTTCGTGGTTTGGGTTTTTCTTGTTGGATTTGTTCTCATTGTTCTTCTGGACATCAGGATTAACCCATGTATAATTACGTCCTTGTCCACGACCACGTCCTTTTCCATGCCCTCTACGAGAGGAGATAGAATTTGCTTCAGGCAATGTTTGAGATTGGTCGAGAAGTGGTGTTGAACCAGTAGGTCGAGTCTGATGGTTGTTTAAAAGCAGTTGATTGTTCTCTTTTGCTAAAATTAGACAAGAGAGGAGTTATGTATATGTTTTGAACCCACGTTCCTTGTACTGATGTTGGAGTACAAGATTAGTTGCATGAAATGTTGATAAAGTTTTCTCTAGCATATCTTCGCCTCTTGTAGTTTCTCCACATAATCTTAGTGTGGAGACTATACGAAACATTTCAGAGTTATATTTAGAAACTTTCTTATAATCTTGCAACCTTAGATGCATCCACTCAAATCTCATAAGAGGTAATATGACAATTCTTTGGTGATCAAATCGGTCCTTTAAATTCTTACATAGTTCAGGGGGGGTCCTTGATTGTCAAATATCGAGGTTTCAATCTCTCATGGAGATGATGACGAAGTAGTATCAAAGCACAATCCTGCGGGGATGCGTTAAAGTTTTCTTTTACTGTTTCTCCCAAGTTGTTACTTGACAAATGGAGTTGAGCATCCAATATCCATGTGAGATAGTTTCTACCGGAAACATCTAGGGCAGTGGATTCCAATCTTGCAAAGTTCGACATCTCTCTATAATATAAGAGATATACAATTTAATAGGAGAACAAAAATACACCTTAATCAATATATGAAAACTAAGCATTCACGAATTTAACAGATTAACGGATACGACCATAATAAAATGAAGAAATGTAAATTGATACAAATTAAAATATAAATGGTTTTATTATCTTGAATCTTAATGTGATTAATATACAAAATGTCAAATAACAATAAATGAATTAATGAAATAAATAAGTCATCTTGAATATTTTTCAATGTGTTCAAATTGGCACGTAATTGATATATAATGTAAATGTAACACCCCCAAATATATATCCTTAAAAGGTATTACCGCTAGTGACCTCAGATCTCACATCCGAGCCACCCCAGGCCTAACCCGTTTATATAAATCATAAAACAACAGTTATAATACAAAATATCATAACTTTTGATTAAAATCATTGTCTCTGCATTACATCCATAATCTGAAATACAACTGAAATACAGAGTAGTCATGTTTAACACAGCGGAAGTCTTTCTAAATATAATAACACAAGGGTCTTGATCTAAACGATCACCCGCCAAGGAATCTCAACCTGGTAAAACTCTTCAAAATTCCAACTGCCATCATTGTCGTTTCTAGCCTTCATCAGAACTGCAGTTTATCTGATGTGCCGTATGAGACAGATGACACCAGCCAACCATGCAAGGGAATATAACCGGTTGGTTAGTCTAATGAAAGACTATGCAAGGGAAAATCAGATAGGTTCTAAGTAGTCGTATTAGGTTAGACTCATCGTTTCTCGAATAAAAGTCGATGACGATAGTCAACCACCATACTCCTAATGAAATATACGAAAAGGCATGATCAAGAGAAAGGACTCTGAAAGAATGAATCTTAAGGAAACATATGAAGAGAAGACTCCAACGAATTGAGTCTTATCGGAAGTATGACAAGTGTTTGGGAACATTAAAGTTTCACGCAAACGTTTAAAAGCGACTTGTCTATTTGGGTCCACGACCAACCTCACCGCATAATGCGAATTCAGATTCGGAAGGTGGACTTACTCTAATCGAAGCCCAAACGAGTTTCCACGTTGTACTTCTCGCCCAAAGTTCATTAATTATGTGCACTAAAGCACTTATCTTATTTAATTCCAAAACGTACATTTTACGTTATAAGCTTTTAAGATCTCTTCACGAGAGATATCAGATCTCCTCACAAGAGATATCAAAGGGAATACATCCCAGGGAATACATCCCAAATGGCGGCACCAGCTGTGTGCACATACCCTGAGTAAGGGTAAGGTCATGACCGAAGATACTAGGGAAAATCCTCTTAGCACCATTATCAAGAAACCACTAAACCTCGCAAGGTACATAGTGTTCCTACGAATACTCGTGCTAACTAAACAGTTTAACACAGTAATAATTCACATTAAAGCCACCGGGGCCAAACACAGATAAAATAGCGTTGTTCTAGCAATATCCAACCTATCGTAATATCCGTATTTAATCACATATATATATATATAATAGCGTTGTTCTAGCAATATACAATCTATTATAATATCTCTTTTTAAATCACATACAGTTATCAAAATTGTTCTTAGACGAAAACAATATTCATCCCAAATTAATTAACAATTAAACAATTGATAATCAATATAAATATGGAATGATAAGCAAGAGCGAACCGCCACTTGCCTTAGATTAGACGAAGCTCAACGAAGCTTGAGACGACGGGTTTCCGGGTCCGAAACGAGGAAGAACTCAGATTATGATTTCCTACGGAACGACCCATAACGAAACCCTAAGTTAGATTCGACAATAGTTAGTACGAATCTAAAGAAAAATGAACGAAATCGAAGGAACGAAAGTCCCAAACGAGATCACAAAGCCCAAGCCACAACCACACACGCCCAGGCCCACCGCGGGTGCGGCGGCTTGACCGCGGATGCGGCGAGGCTACAGAGGCGAGACATCGACAGCGAAAACTCACCGGGGAAGACGATGGGGCTCGACTTGGGTTGATTTCGACTTCCAAACTCCTTGTGTCACTAACCACCACCTTGAGGGCACCTCCTCCTCCTATGGCAACTCCGGCGACGGCCTTGAAGAACTCCGGCGACGCTTGCAGCTCCGGCGACAATGGCAGTGTAAGAAAGAGAGATTTGAGGGAGATAGAGAGTGGGATGGCCTCCTCCTCTTAGCCTCCTACTTTTATAGGCCATCAAGGAGCCAGAAGGAGTCCAGCTGGCCCCCTCTCCCACCGCCTCACCGGGGACAAGATCGGCAAGCAGCTCAGACGAGTTCGGCGGAGCAGAGAAGCCATCATCACGGCGCGGGTGCGGTGGGTCTCACCGCGGGGTGCGGTGGCGACCAGTTCTTGACCGCGGGGTGCGGTGGGTATGACCGCAGGTGCGGTCAAGGCCAATTTTGTGCCTTTTGCCCATTTTTTACCGGGAAGCCCATTTTTGACCGAGAAGAATCTTGGATATGGGTTTTAACCCCGAGTTAAATATATTCGTACCCGACAATTATTCTAAAGCCCAAAAATATGTCGAATGTATTTTATTCCACTCAAGGAATTATTACGGAGATCAAGCATTTAACAGAAAGTCTGAACTTCTCTGAAAATAATTCGACTATAATACGAGTGTTTGGAAAACTTACCAAAAAAAACTCTTTACTAAAATGAGGGTATTACAGTAAATCGATTATAATTGTTTTTGAGAACGATAATACGTATATTTGTATATGTATAACAAGTAGATGCAATATATATATGTTCAAAAAGAATCGTACAAAGATGTACAAAACAAATTTTAGATAGAACAATTTATGTACATGCAACATATATGTGTGCACAAACGACAATTTTAGATAGATTCGGTCAGCGTTGTTTCAAATGCATCCCAGCAAGGCCCCGGGGCCGGATGGCATGCAAGCACTATTTTTTCAGAAATTTTGGCCTTTGGTGGGTCCGGACATCGTCTCCTTTATTCAGTCTTGGTGGCATGGTGAGGCTTCCTTGCAAGGCATTAATGACACTATTGTTGCACTTATTCCCAAAGTCAATGATCCCAAAATTGTCGCTAAGTTTCGTCCTATTAGTTTGTGCAACGTTATCTACAAGATCATCTCAAAGGCCCTTGTTAACCGCTTAAAGCCTTTTCTCGATTCTATTATTTCAAAGTCTTAAAGCGCATTTGTCTCGAGGCACACCATTACAGATAATGCTCTGATTGCAAATGAGGCTTTCCACTACATGAAAAACAAGAGGCGAGGGACTCGAGGGGTAATGGAACTAAAGCTCGACATGAGTAAAACCTTTGATAGGATGGAAGGGTGTTTTCTTCGGCAGATTATGATTAAGTTGGGATTTGCTCCTGATTGGGTCTCAAAGTTGATGTCCTGCATCTCGTGCACCTCCTTATCATACAAGATCAACAACCATATTTTGGGGAATCTTATCCCTTCTCGGGGTCTTCGTCAGGGAGATCCATTGTCGCCATACTTGTTCATCCTTGGTATAGAAGGCCTCTCTCCGTTAATCTATACATCGGTTCAGCAGCGGCTACTACATGGAATCAAAGTCTCTAGAGGTTCTCCTAATGTACCGCACTTGTTTTTCGCAGATGATAGCCTGCTTTTTGCACAAGCCTCCTTGCGGGAATACTAAAAAATAGCTGGAATACTCAGCCAGTATGAACGAGCATCTGGGAAGAAAATAAATTTTCAGAAATCGGAGGTGTCTTTTAGCAAGAACCTATCATTATCAACGACGAGTGCACTTTCCGCTGCTCTTGGGGTCAGTTTGGTTGACAAACACGTGAAATATATGGGGTTGCCGGCTATGATTAGGAGATCAAAAAAGGTTGTGTTTGCCTTCATCAAGGAGCGGATTTGGAAAAAAGTACAAGGCTGGAAGGAAAAGCTATTGCCTTCAGCTGGTAAGGAGGTTCTTATTAAGGCGGTAGTCCAAAGCATCCCAACATATGTGATGTCCATTTATCGACTTCCTGATGGTTTGCTAGATGAAATCCATAGCCTGATTGCAAGATTTTGGTGGGGTGGGTTTGATTCTCGTTGAAAGATCCATTGGAAAAGTTGGTCCACGTTATGCTTGTCTGAGAAATTGGGTGGTATGGGGTTTAGGGACCTTAAAGTTTTCAATTATGCTCTTTTGGCTCAACAAGGTTGGCGATTGCTCCAACAACCTTCTTCCCTGCTCAATCGTATTTATTGCGACAAGTATTTTAGGCACTCTTCCTTTCTGGAGTCCTTTAGAGGGGGCCTTCCAAGCTTCTCTTGACGAAGCATTTGGGGCTCAAAGTCGTTGCTTATTGAAGGCTTCGGTTGGAGGATCGGTTCGGGGATTCATGTTCGAGCGTGGACTGAGGCATGGATCCCTGACTCATCGGGTAGATTGTACATATCGTCTGCCAATGATAATTCTGACTTATGTATGTCGGTTTCCGGTCTTTTGACCCAAGGTGGGCGATCCTGAATTGCGACCTTGTTACAAGATGTTTTTCAGCGGTTGATGCAGCCAACATTCTGTGCATCCCTCTTGGACCACGTTGTACTGCTAATCGCCTTTCATGGTGGCCAAACAAGTCAGGTATGTTTACAGTTAAATCTGCATACTAGCTTGGTAGAAGCTCAAATCTAGATTCCTCTGCCTCCTTGGTTTTTCCTAACTTATGGGCCTTGATCTGAAAGTTGAGAGTTCCTCTTAAACTTGCACAATTTGCTTGGCATTTCTGCTCTAACGCTCTTAGTGTTAAATCAAACCTTTTAATTAGAAGGGTGGTTGACTCCTCCATTTGTGATCATTGTAATGCGGACATAGAATCAGCTCGCCACGCATTAGTTTGATTGTATTGCTGCTAGACCTGCTTGGGAATAGTCCTCTTTGCCACAATTTCTTTTACATGCGCCTTCATCAATGACCAATATGGAATTGCTGCATTTTGTATGGGTTGCTAAAGGAAGTTTAGGGACGACTGAGTTCCTCAAGAACTGATGGATTTCTTGGGCAATCTACAACAAATCCTTATTTTCTAACGACGAGGTCAATGCTTCGGTCATCCGTGATGGTCTCTTACACTTGGTGGCTGATTACCGAGAGTTATCTACTAAACTTACACCATCTACAGGGTCAAGCACCTCTTACGCGGGTCCCGATCGTTGGGTTTGTCCTCCTGCGCCTTCTATTAAGTTGAACACCGATGCCGCTATTTTCGATGACTCTAGTGTGGGCCTTGGAGCTGTTTTTTGGGATTATACAGGTCAGCTTGTCGTAGTAGCTTCTAGTCGTGTACTGGGGCCGTCAGACACAGTTTGCACAGAAGCGCTAGCCATGATCTATGGCGTGCAAGTGGCTACTTCAATGGGGTTATACTCTTTAGTGTTAGAGTCAGATTACCTTGAGCACATTCAACTTCTCCAACATCGGGCTATCAGATTGTCCTATGTGGGTCTGCTTGTAGATAATTTATGTTGGCTATTGTCTCTAATTACCTCTTATAGTTTTTCTCATGTACGTAGGGCAGGCAATACAGTAGCACACTATGTTGCTCGTTGATGTGTCCTTGCCTCTTGTGTCAAGGCAAGTTGTCAAAGGAGATGCCTTGGATCTAGTCTTGGTTGGAAAGTCACGTCTGAACGTCACAGTGGTGGTGATCGCGAACGGAAGAACGCGATGATGGTGGTGGTGGTGATCAAGGTGGCGATGGAAGCGAGTTGATGGGAGTATGGATAGCGGTGGCGGAAGCGATTGAATGAAGGGATATACGACTTGATGGAACAAGTCGTTGGTGTCGTAGCGTCGACTGCGGAGGGGATAAGCTCGATGGAGATCGAGTGGTTGTCGTAGCGTCGGCGGCGGAGTGAATGGGGATGAGAGGGATATAGGTGACGTCCGATCAAGGGAAGGAGGGATTAACACCCGACTTTAAACCTTGAACTTTAACTTTGAACGTGAGAAATAAAGAGTACAAAGTAGGGTATAAATAGGGAAGATGTCTCGACCAAGACCTAATGGGCTTGGGACGAAACGAGCCTAAGGGCTAGCCCATGCAAGCATGCAAAAGGCACTCGCCCTAAAAGATAGAACGACTAAAAAGAAAACTATCTAAAATGCTATAAATAAGGAAACTATCTAAAACGCTATAAATATGGAAACTATCTCAAAAGAATGCAATCTTCAGAAAGAACGCGTGAAGTGATGAAGGTGGTTGAGCCGGTTGAGGGAGATCGCGTTCAACATGGAATCGCTTGAAGGAGGACGCGTCGAGGCATGCGATCTTTGAACTTGGATGAAGACGCTTGATGAAGATCGCGGTCTTCATACTTGGCTCTTCTGAGCTCACGGTCATCGCGTTCTTCCTCGTCTTGAACTAAGGTGGTCTCCAAGGTCTTGGACGCGTGAGGCTAGCTTGAGCCCGACTTAGGTCCACGCAGGGTCGCATCATTCTCCTCCCCTTAAAATTGAAGCGTCCTCGCTTCGAACTGGGTGGGGCCAAGGAGAAGACACGCTCATCGGGTAGCAGGAAGACGACGTTCGGCTTGTTTTCGGCTCGGAGGACCTCAAAGAAGATCAAGGAAGACTCTGGTTCAGGAGCAGGCTCAAGGGTTGGGGTGGACGCACCAAAGAAGAAAATCGCAACCATATGCACGGCTGCAGGTTCGATGGCGCACAGACCTGCATCCATGGGCACGGGTGTAATCGTCGTCGGACTCGATGGCACGGCAATGGGCTTCTCAGTCGGGGTCGGACCTGCTGGTGCGGAAACGGGTGTAGTTGGGGCGTCTATAGGCGGTGTTGTCGCGGTAGCAGGCGCCCAGTCTTGGTTCATTGATGTTTGGATTCGGGTGCACGGTAACGGGCACGGCAGCGGGTTCACTGAAGAACGGACCCGGTGACGCGATAAGTGGTTAATCAAGTGACGCGTCGGATGTCAGCTCGATGGGCGGAGACGACGCGGTCAACTCGGCTCTGAGGCGGGCAATCTCGCGCTGTAGCTGTTGGATTTTGCGTTGTGCGGGTGTGAGCTCAGGGACGGTGGCAACGGGTCGCCGCTCAATGTTGGTGCTAGACCGGGTACGTACGCGGTCTCTGTCAGGGGTCCGGCGTCGCGCGTCGATGTGGGTGTCATAAATGGTCCGCTCGCGTTGGCGGTCGTGCGTGCGGACCTGTTGTCGGAGCCGAGGGGGAGGAATCCAGTCGGGGTCATCGTCGCGGTGTTGGGTGCGATGTCGCGGCTGGGGCACGTCTGTGCATGGACGCGACGGTGCATGTAGTTGTGGCGCCGAGATCTAGTCCGGGTTCACACCACCGAACCAAGGGCCACGGTTCCACTCGTCGGGCTTGAAGTAAGGGTACAAACGGGCCATGGAGGCGGGGTCTACGGCTCGGTCATGGATCCGGGTTAGGTGTTGGGTTCGGCCGTGATTAATTATGGGTGGGTTTGTGCCGAGGGGGGGGGGCTAGGGTTGTTCGGATATGTGGAGGGAAGGCTAAGGGAAGATAAAATCTTTTGGTTAAGGAAAGATCTTATCTAGTCCGAAAGATAAGGAAAGGGTTTGCTTTATGGAAAAAAGATAAGATTGGGGGAAAATATGGATAAGGGAAGATAATATATTTTGGTTAAAGATAAAATCTTGGGGGTTTGGATAAGGAAATATGTGACTTACAAGACTGCTGGGCTCTGATACCAGTTGATGTGTCATTGCCTCCTGTGTCAAGTCAAGTTGTCAAAGGAGATGCCTTGGATCTAGTCTTGGTTGGGAAGTCACGTCTGAACGTCATAGTGGTTGTGATCGCGAATGAAAGAACGCGGTGATTGTGGTGGTGGTGATCACGATGGCGATGGAAGCGAGTTGATGGGAGTATGGATAGCGGTGGCGGAAGCGATTGAATGAAGGGATAGACGACTTGATGGAACAAGTCATTGGTGTCGTAGCGTCGACTGCGGAGGGGATAAACTCGATGGAGATCGAGTGGTTGCCGTAGCGTCGGCGGCGGAGTGAATGGGGATGAGAGGGATATGGGTGACGTCCGATCAAGGGAAGAAGGGATTAACACTCGACTTTAAACCTTAAACTTTAACTTTGAATGTGAGAAATAAAGAGTACAAAGTAGGGTATAAATAGGGAAGGGGTCTCGACCAAGACCTAATGGGCTTGGGACGAAACGAGCCTAAGGGCTAGCCCATGCAAGCATGCAAAAGGCACTCGCCCTAAAAGATAGAACGACTAAAAATGAAACTATCTAAAACGCTATAAATAAGAAAACTATCTAAAACGCTATAAATAAGGAAAATATCTCAAAAGAATGCAATCTTCAGAAAGAACGCGTGAAGTGATGAAGGTGGTTGAGCCGGTTGAAGGAGATCGCGTTCAACATGGAATCGCTTGAAGGAGGACGCGTCAAGGCACGCAATCTTTGAACTTGGATGAAGACGCTTGATGAAGATCGCGGTCTTCATACTTGGCTCTTCTGAGCTCACAGTCATCGCGTTCTTCCTCGTCTTGAACCAAGGTGGTCTCCAAGGTCTTGGACGCGTGGGGCTAGCTTGAGCTCGGCTTGGGTCGATGCAGGGTCGCATCATTCTCCTTTCCTTAACATCGAAGCATCCTCACTTCGAACTGGGTGGGGCCAAGGAGAAGACACGCTCGTCGGGTAGCAGGAAGACGACGTCCGGCTTGTTTTCGGCTCGGAGGACCTCAAAGAAGATCAAGGAAGACTCTGGTTCAGGATCAGGCTCGAGGGCTGGGGTGGACGCGCCAAAGCAGAAAATCGCAACCATGTGCACGACTGCAGGTTCGATGGCGCACAGACCTGTATCCATGGGCACAGGTGCAATCGTCGTCGTACTCGGTGGCACGGCAATGGGCTTCTCAGTCGGGGTCGGACCTGCTGGCGCGGCAACGGGTGCAGTTGGGGCATCTGTAGGCGGTATTGTCGCGGTAGCGGGCGCCGGTCTTGGTTCGTTGATGTTCGGATCCGGATGCGCGGTAACGGGCACGGCGGCGGGTTCACTGAAGAAAGGACCCGGTGACGCGACAAGTGGTTCGTCAGGTGACACACCAGATGTCAGCTCGATGGGCGGAGACGACGCGGTCAACTTGGCTCTGAGGCGGGAAATCTCGCGCCATAGCTGTTGGATTTCGCATTGTACGGGTGTGAGCTCAGGGACGGTGGCAACGGGTCGCCTCTCAATGTTGGTGCTAGACCGGGTATGTACGCGGTCTTTGTCGGGGGTCCGGCGTCGCGCGTCGATGTGGGTGTCATACATGGTCCGCTCGCGTTGGTGGTCGTGCGTGCGGACCTATTGTCGGAGCCGATGGGAAGGAATCCAATCGGGGTCATCGTCGCGGTGCTGGGTGCGACGTCGCGGCTAGGGCACGTCTGTGCGTGGATGCGGCGGTGCATATAGTCGTGGCGGCGTGATCCAGTCCGGGTTCACGCCACCAAACCAAAGGTCGTTGTTCCACTCGTCGGGCTCAAAGTAAGGGTACAAACGGGTCATGGAGGCGGGGTCTACGGCTCGGTCATGGATCCGGGTTAGGTGTTGGGTTCGGCCGTGGTTAATTACGGGTGGGTTAGGGAGTGGGTTTGTGCCGAAGGGGGGGGGGGGGGGCTAGGGTATGTGGAGGGAAGGCTAAGGGAAGATAAAATCTTTTGGTTAAGGAAATATCTTATCTAGTCCGAAAGATAAGGAAAGGGTTTGCTTTATGGAAAAAGATAAGATTGGGGGAAAATATGGATAAGGAAAGATAATATCTTTTGGTTAAAGATAAAATCTTGGGGGTGTGGATAAGGAAAGATGTGACTTACAAGACTGCTAGGCTCTGATACGAGTTGATGTGTCCTTGCTTCCTGTGTCAAGCCAAGTTGTCAAAGGAGACGTCTTGGATCTAGTCTTGGTTGGGAAGTCACGTCTGAACGTCACAGTGGTGGTGATCGCGAACGGAAGAACGCGATGATGGTGGTGGTGGTGATCACGGTGGCGATGGAAGCGAGTTGATGGGAGTATGGATAGCGGTGGCGGAAGCGATTGAATGAAGGGATAGACGACTTGATGGAACAAGTCGTTGGTGTCGTAGCGTCGATTGCGGAGGGGATAAGCTCGATGGAGATCGAGTGGTTGTCGTAGAGTCGGCGGCGGAGTGAATGGGGATGAGAGGGATATGGGTGACGTCCGATCAAGGGAATGAGGGATTAACACTCGACTTTAAACCTTGAACTTTAACTTTGAACGTGAGAAATAAAGAGTACAAAGTAGGGTATAAATAGGGAAGGGGTCTCGACCAAGACCTAATGGGCTTGGGACGAAACGAGCCTAAGGGCTAGCCCATGCAAGCATGCAAAAGGCACTCGTCCTAAAAGATAGAACGACTAAAAAGGAAACTATCTAAAATGCTATAAATAAGGAAATTATCTAAAACACTATAAATAAGGAAACTATCTCAAAAGAATGCAATCTTCAGAAAGAGCACGTGAAGTGATAAAGGTGGTTGAGCCGGTTGAGGGAGATCGCGTTCAACATGGAATCACTTGAAGGAGGACGCGTCGAGGCACGCGATCTTTGAACTTGGATAAAGACGCTTGATGAAGATTGCGGTCTTCATACTTGGCTCTTCTGAGCTCACGGTCATCGCGTTCTTCCTCATCTTGAACCAAGGTGGTCTCCAAGGTCTTGGACGCGTGGGGCTAGCTTGAGCCCGGCTTGGGTCGATGTAGGGTCGCATCATTCTCCTCCCCTTAAAATCGAAGCGTCCTCGCTTCGAACTGGGTGGGGCCAAGGATAAAACACGCTCGTCGGGTAGCAGGAAGACGGCGTCCGACTTGTTTTCGGCTTGGAGGACCTCAAAGAAGATCAAGGAAGACTCTGGTTCAGGAGCAGGCTCGAGGGCTGGGGTGGACGCGCCAAAGCAGAAAATCGCAACCATGTGCACGGCTGCAGGTTCGATGGCGCACAGACCTGCATCCATGGGCACGGGTGCAATCGTCGTCGGACTCGGTGGCGCGGCAACGAGCTTCTCAATAGGGGTCGGACCTGCTGGCGCGACAACGGGTGCAGTTGGGGTGTCTGCAGGCGGTGTTGTCGCGGTAGCGGGCGTCGGTCTTGGTTCGTTGATGTTCGGATCCGGATGCGCGGTAACGGGCACGGTAGCGGGTTCACTGAAGAACGGACCCAATGACGCGACATGTGGTTCATCAGGTGACGCGCCGGATGTCAGCTCGATGGGTGGAGACGACGCGGTCAACTCGGCTCTGAGGCGGGCAATCTCGCGCTGTAGCTGTTGGATTTCGCGTTGTGCGGGTGTGAGCTCAGGGACGGTGGCAACGGGTCGCCGCTCAATGTTGGTGCTAGACCGGGTACGTACGCGGTCTCTGTTAGGGGTCCGGCATCGCGCGTCGATGTGGGTGTCATAAATGGTCCGCTCGCGTTGGCGGTCGTGCGTGCGGACCTGTTGTCGGAGCCGAGGGGGAGGAATCCAGTCGGGGTCATCGTCGCGGTGTTGGGTGCGATGTCGCGGCTGGGGCACGTCTGTGCATGGAAGCGACGATGCATGTAGTTGTGGCGCCGAGATCTAGTCCGGGTTCACACCACCGAACCAAGGGCCACGGTTCCACTCGTCGGGCTTGAAGTAAGGGTACAAACGGGCCATGGAGGCGGGGTCTACGGCTCGGTCATGGATCCGGGTTAGGTGTTGGGTTCGGCCGTGGTTAATTACGGGTGGGTTAGGGAGTGGGTTTGTGCCGAGGGGGGGGGGGGCTAAGGTTGTTCGAATATGTGGAGGGAAGGCTAACGGAAGATAAAATCTTTTGGTTAAGGAAAGATCTTATCTAGTCCAAAAGATAAGGAAAGGGTTTGCTTTATGGAAAAAGATAAGATTGGGGAAAATATGGATAAGGGAAGATAATATATTTTGGTTAAAGATAAAATCGTGGGGGTTTGGATAAGGAAAGATGTGACTTACAAGACTACTGGGCTCTGATACCAGTTGATGTGTCCTTGCCTCCCGTGTCAAGCCAAGTTGTCAAAGGAGACGCCTTGGATCTAGTCTTGGTTGGGAAGTCACGTCTGAACGTCACAGTCGTGGTGATCGCGAACGGAAGAACGCGATGATGGTGGTGGTGGTGATCACGGTGGCGATGGAAGCGAGTTGATGGGAGTATGGATAGCGGTGGCGGAAGCGATTGAATGAAGAGATAGACGACTTGATGGAACAAGTCGTTGGTGTCATAGCGTCGAATGCGGAGGGGATAAGCTCGATGGAGATCGAGTGGTTGCCGTAGAGTCGGCGGCGGAGTGAATGGGGATGAGAGGGATATGGGTGACGTCCGATCAAGGGAAGGAGGGATTAACACTCGACTTTAAACCTTGAACTTTAACTTTGAACGTGAGAAATAAAGAGTACAAAGTAGGGTATAAATAGGGAAGGGGTCTCGACCAAGACCTAATGGGCTTGGGACGAAACGAGCCTAAGGGCTAGCCCATGCAAGCATGCAAAAGGCACTCGCCCTAAAAGATAGAACGACTAAAAAGGAAACTATCTAAAATGCTATAAATAAGGAAACTATCTAAAATGCTATAAATAAGGAAACTATCTCAAAAGAATGCAATCTTCAGAAAGAACGCGTGAAGTGATGAAGGTGGTTGAGCCGGTTGAGGGAGATCGCGTTCAACATGGAATCGCTTGAAGGAGGACGCGTCGAGGCACGCGATCTTTGAACTTGGATGAAGACGCTTGATGAAGATCGCGGTCTTCATACTTGGCTCTTCTGAGCTCACGGTCATCGCGTTCTTCCTCGTCTTGAACCAAGGTGGTCTCCAAGGTCTTGGACGCGTGGGGCTCGCTTGAGCCCGGCTTGGGTCGATGTAGGGTCGCATCACTCGTTTATCTTCTCTTAATGAAGAGGACCTTGTAATAGTTGATCACTTTCCATCGGGTATCTCTAGCCTGGTGGATCTTGATCTTATTTAATTTAATGTCCTACGTTTCCTTAAAAAAAACGACAAATTAAAGAGGATATCATATATGCATAGAAAATAATAACATACAAGCATCTTACTATAACCGAATATGATATATGATAAATGGATGCAATTCTGATTAGAAATTTTATACCTTTCCTTGAGCAAACTCGTGCTGATAACGTGTTATAAGATTAGTTAATAATGTAATAAAAAACTATATAGAGTTTAGGAGGAAAGAAGTGTTTATCTTTATATTCTTCTTGTGTATTTTTGTCTTTGACAAAAGCCTCTATTTATAGGCTAGAGATACAAGTTGTTACAATACAATACTTAATACAAACTGTAAATTGTTACATAGCATAAACATATTAAATGAGTCAAAACTAGTAACTTGAGAGACTTTAGGAAAATGTGAACATTTAAAGAGAATTACAACAAACACCTTAATTTTATTCTATTTCATTTACAATTATAATTCTTTTCTACTAACAACTTGGATTTGATTAACAAACAAACATATTTCTAATAACAACCAAATGGCAGACGTCCTACCAAATTTGATCTTACTAGGTTGTCGGCTTCGTGCAAAATGTAATTTTATAATTGTAGTGTTTGTTGTAATTGGCATATTAAATGTACTGACAATACTCTAAGTAAATCGTGAACATGTAGTTTTCTTTCTTTTCGTGCAGTACTTTAATTTGTATATAAAGCTTCTCAAATTTCTTGGCATCGATATTGATTGTCGGTCAAACAAGGCATCAAAGCCAACATCCATGCAAGGCAACACGTGGAATGCATACTGACATGTTTGCATGTTGTAGGCTGTGAACTCACAGATGTACATCACCTATAGAATTACATAAGACTTAAGTTTAGTATATATTTATTCCATAATAATATTAATATTGAGTTCATACAGGGAAAAAAATATTTTCACTACATATGAATTTCAAAATAATGAATAGATGATACAAAACAATCTGAAATATTATAATATATAAAGGCAAAAATAAAAAAATTGTATTTATTAAAAAACCTTTTCTACAATTTCTTCTTTTGTATGATATTATTAATAGGTAAATGATAATTGTAGATTATCGATACAATGTTGACATTGTTGGTGAGGTTAATACAAGTTCATTGGAGAAATGTTTCCTTTTCTCATGAAAAGCATACAACTTCTTAAGCAACACGAAATGTTTCGACTTTAGAGATAGTGAAGCCTAACAACATCATTTAGTATTGCCTATTTTGAAAATAGAAAGTAACTATCATATATCCTCGTGCCTTGTACGGGTTTGTTTAATAAAATTTTAAATAAAAATATTATTAAATATATATGAAAACTAAATTAGTAATTATAAGCTTAATTTATTGAACATATGATAATAAAGAATTTTATACAAATAACTAAATAAGAAAATATAATTTTTTCAAAAATATTTAAGCCATATCACATATTTATTTCAAATACTTATAATATATATTACCATTTTTGTGCCATGAATCATAATTGACCAATTATATTTTCAATTGCATGTTATCAATTATATATATTTTAAGTATTAAAACTATAATAACATTACATTTTTAAGTATATAATTTTGAAAAAACGTACCTTTTACATGGTTAAAAAAGTATATTTTAATTTGGCTTTATATATTAATCTATAACTACTTTTAACATATTTAAATTTTTTGTTTTACACATGTATATGTTTTAAATAATTTAAATCACAAATAAGAAGTAACGCAACTAATCGCAACTAATAAGGTAAAGTATATGTTATGAATAATTTTATACACAAATAAGAATAAATTAATAAGGTATAAGGATATCAATAAACTTTGAGATGATAATATCTGTATAACTAAGGTAAGTTATTTTAACTAAAAAAATATATAGATAAGAAATAGAATAAGTAGAAATCAAAATTAGAGATATATAAAATCGTAATTGTATATTGATATTTGCCTATGTGGCATAACTCACAAGTTGACACGTAGAAAAAATAATTAAGACTTTAATATAGTATATAGATTAAAATTTGATATAAAACATCTACTGATTCAAATTTGGTATATATACATATTAAAAGTTAATTTTGATAAAAATAAAAAATAAACATCCGATCATCTAAAAGTTTTAAAAGTATCTATATACATATAATAAGTTAACTTGGAATTAGTATATAGATACTTCGGGATACCAAATCCAAATTAGTATATAGATACTAAAATTAACTTAGTTTATGCATATATATACTTTAATATGAAAACTTTTGGATATTATTACATGTTCAGATTGGGTATCTTTCAACATATTATAAAAACATTTTGGTTAAAAAAACTTCCGATCATCAAAATATAATAAAAATAAAGGTATTTTATTATATAATATTATATTTATTATTTTCAATATAATAGACATAGTTAAAATTTAATATGTTTTAAGGAAGGTAATCTATTACTATATGTAATGTGAGATATTTAGTTGGTAATTAAGGAAATGAGCATAATTAAAAGTTGGGATATGTTTAAACGAAAGTAATATATCATTATAGAATGGAAGATATTTGGTTTGTAATTAAGGAAATTTGCATAGATACTAATTTGTAAGATAAGATAAGAGTGACACGTAGGAGAGATAATTGTGTCTTTAGTATATGTATATAGATATAGATATAGATATAAATAGATATAGATAGATTATAACAACTAACTAATTTATTATTGCTTTTTTTTTTTGATAAGGAAAGAATTCAGAGTATTCTATATACTTGGTAATTCGAGAGACCGATAAAAATCGACAGTCAAACTTCTTCTTTTCCTTCTATTTTCTTCTTCTGATGATATATCTTATTTGTTTCTCTTTTCGTTTGAATGATTATGTTTTAGTATAAATTAAAATTAGAGTGCTCTCTTGTGTTTTAGTATAAAAATAGGAATTGTCTTAAAATCCACTCATTCGCATCAGTATGTGAAACGAACAATTTTAACTCATGAACTATTTTCAGTGCAACTACATTTAGTTCCAATACAACATCATCCGAGCTACATGACTTTGCAGAACTGACTACTATCATTCATAACTGACTACATTTAGTTCCAATACAACATTTTCTGCTTCATTTAAAATCTCCACCTCATATAAATCCGAATTACTACTATCCTTCATGTTCTTATCAATTTCAGAAATCTCAATGGGATCGCCGAATTTAAAAAGAAAACTATTGTCCATGCATTCTAAAGGCATAAGAGCCTAACGAGAATGACAATTCAATCAAATATTTGAAATTAGAAGTAACATGCAAATTTCCAATGCAAGGTTTTAAAATTAATAAAAAAACAGGATTAAATCAACATTTCAAATTTCTATGCAACACAAGCAAACATAAATATCCACAACAAAACCAAATCAAAAGAGCTAAAATGAGATCTTCATATAAATTGAAACAATAACTGACAACCACGTCAATAACCCAAAGTCAACCATATGTAACCCAAGCACGCTGACCAACAACCGAAAAATGTACTTCCTTTTCGTGACGAGTGGACCAAAAGCAACATGGAATAAGAAAGCACCCTAACAAAATAATGATCGATAATGATATAAAAACTAAAAGACACAAATGCAATACCTGATTTTAATCTATTGAACATTTTTTGTCAAAAATATAATAGAGTAATTGTGTAGTTTTTCAAGTTAAACACCATGTATAAACACAAGAGCAGAATGCCTTCAGTGAAATACAATATTTATGAACTTATAATCTTATCCATCTTCATCCCCCACCCACAAAAGACTTAACCAAAGTTGGATAAAAAAAAGGAAAATTAAAAAAACATCTATCTTTTTCAATTTCCTTTTCCTTTTTTTCTATGTGTGACGATGCTTCCATGGATCCTATAGTTGCCCATTTTGCACTATTGGCTTTTAGCCACCGATTTGTACTTCTCAATTTTATAGTTGCCCATTTTGGTAGTATTTTACTTCTTTAGCCCGTTCAATCAAACTGATTGAGAACTTCTCTTTTGCTCCTCCATCCTCAAATCCCCTCCTTACTTGGAACTAACCCTTGTGCATCTTCCCCCAAAAGTTGAAGAAGAGTAGAAGACAAGTTTAGAATAAAAAAATTAGCGTTAGTTTTTTAGTTTCTATGTATTTTTGTGGATTTTGGTTGTTTGGCTTTGTTCTTCTCTCAATTGATGCATTTTAATCCGTAAAAATTAAGATTAATGTGTCTTACCTTGCAAGCCCGTTTACCAACTGGTGGTACTTTTGGCCCAAAGCCCACTTATGGCTCAAACGATGAATATTGCCCTAAACTGCTCACTTGGAGGGGTGACACAACTATGAGAGCAATTGAGGTGAAGTGCCGCCGCGGCTCCTCATCAGGAGAGGGCTCCCCTGGAGCTCCTGTGAGCAAAGAGAGAGGAAACACAAAGAGAAAGGGGAAAAGAAAGAAAGATGAGAGGAGTTCAACTTAGCTTGAGGGAGATTAAAGGTGTTCGATTTAGCTTGAGCAATGATGCTTCGATCAAGGGAGAACTAAGAAGCTGGAAGAAATGTTGCCGAAGGAGACGACGGTGGTTGTTGGTAAAGACTTTTACATATCCACTTTGACTCAAAGTGAGTTTATTTTCGCTCTTTCATCTTGTTTATCGTACTTCTTTTGAACTCTTGTTCGTTTATACATCGGAGTGCATGTTCGGGCCTTTTGAGTCCAATCTTGTGTGTTTGATCTTTTTTTATTTGATTATTTGCCTAGCTCATTTTTAGACCTTGAATACGCTGGATCTTCGGACTATCATAGCCAAAGTGAGTAAGGGTTGTTTGGAAATTTGCCAGTGATTCTCTCTTATCCTTTTTCCTCCCTTTTTTGAGCAATTTATTGAGTCGAGTCTGCAAATCTAATTTTCTCGAGGAATTTATGTGTATCGTTTGATTACTCCAGAACTCCACCACAAGGTTTTCTTGATGTGGTCAGAGCCAAGACTTTCTATGCTCAGAAGGCAAAGGTCCGTCTTGAAGGTATTCTTCTAGTTATAATAGAACCTATGTGTTGTGTTCTTTGGGATTACACTCTTAAATGTCAAGCATAAGAAGTTTACCCCTTCCCTTCTGTCATGATAACAATTTGTAGTTTAATAGGTAGTGGGACATGTATAGTGGGAATGAGATGTTAGTAGTTTCTGATTTCAATTGATTCTCAAATGACCTTTTTTGTTGCGTGTTTAGAAGTGCATTTGAAATTTATCAGATCAAGTTTTAAATTCAGATGAAGATTTGATTTTCTTAATAATTTGTTTCACCAAGTGATTAGGCTTAGCATGTGCTTCAACTTTCTAGATCTATGTGTTTTTCATATTAAACATTCATTGCCTGTTGTTTTTACATATTGTTGTCCTTGATTTATTATAATTCTTTTCTATTGGTGATGAGCATTTGTTGACAATGTCAATATGATAACAATTTTGAGAAGAGAGGAAAGCACCAAGTCTTGATTAGATTGTCATCTATGGTCATCATCAAGAATCTGTTGGTGATGCAAAAGCGTGATATGTACATGTGAATTAGATTTGATGATGGAGTTTCTTTCTGAACATGTATTACTTATTATGCAAAGTATCGAAGATGACTGTCTTGCTTGCGGAGGTCGGATCAATATCCAGGGGCACATGCTTTTTCATTTGACGATGGTTACTCTTTAGAAGTTTTTTGTTGTAGATGGTCGGCTGATAGGACAAAAACCTACCCACAAGTAAGATCATTTGTAGCTTTTCAACTATCGTTCCCACGAGGATTATGTAGTATCGTTTGTAACTTTGATTGGTAAGCTAAGTCACAAGGAGGAAAATTCGTTGAATTAATAATTGATAATTAAGAAAAAAATGCAAATGATGATTGTAATCAATGGAGGGAAAGCTTCTAAAGCAAGGGATTCTCACAACTATGCTTCAGTAGACTCAACAGGATAAATTTCTGAATTTTGCGTGTCTTTGTTGAAGGTAACTATTAAATGTAATTACTAATTCCTCTTGGATGATAGTAAATGTGCCTAGATGTAATTAACATCCACTCTCGTAACTTGTTAATCAAGGTCTAGATCCTTTGGGCAATTAGAATCTAAGGTCAAACTGAATTAACATCCATGACTTGTTAAATCCAATATAATTCTAGGGTTTCTATGATAGTTATTAATCCACAAGAGAAATTAAGACGCTCTTGTAATAATAAAATCTCAGGTTCAAATCCTAGGATTCTAATAGAAGTTATTATATCTTTGTCTCAAATCCTATCTAATTATCTATTAACGTTATCATCTTTCGATCTCAAATCCTAAAATGATTCAATTTGCATAAGCTACTATGGGAATTAAGCACACTAGGAATGAATCAACAAAGTTTCAGATTTCTATTTAGGCAAATATCAACAAGTCTACCTACGTAAAGTTGGAATCATCCCAACCCTAGAAATATGGAATTAGTCAGACATGTTTAGTGAAACAATCAAAAACATCGTAAGAGCGAAGAAAATCATTCAACTAGATGTGTAGAAGAAAATACTTGATCAAATCTAGAGAAATAGTCTCCAATCTACAGAAATCTCCAAAAGAACTCCAGAAACACTCTAGGGCTAAAACGACGATGTCGAGAATGAAAGAAGACATTTGAAAATTAATCCCTAAAAAGTATTTAAACCCTCTAAAAATAGTCATAGGCCAAACCCCAAAAGTTTGGAAAAGTACGCAGTGCACAGACTGAGGCATAGTCCGTGCATTTGACACTGCACAAACTCCTTTGCAGAGGAAAAATGCACATACCGTGTAGTTGAGTGCACGGTTCAGTTGTGGTCCGTGCAATTGATGGTGCACGGCCTCCTTCTTTGCAGAATGTAAATGCACGGATCATGCACTTCTTTTGTTCCTCGTGCAAGGTCCCTTTTCAGCTCCTCAATCCCTGTTGTCTTGTTCTTGGCTCGACTTTGCCTCGTTCCGACCTAAATAGCTCCACACATCATGTCTCGTACCATAGCTCATGATAAATGACTCCAACGCCCACCATTTCACCTAAAATATGCAATAAATTAGTGTAGATTGCTATGCTATGAAAAATGATGGAACTAACTAATAAATGCATAAAACAAACAAGAAATAAATATAACTAAGGTCTAAATGCATGTCCTAAATATGTATAAAACGGATGCTATCGTCGGCCAAAATGAGGTACATATAATATGCTACCCATTTGGTACAAATTAACCATTTTTATTACACGCTCTAGAAGTTTTCATTATTTTGACATCCAAAGTATATTTTACTGAATTTTAATCAGGAAAATGATTACTTGATTATGTTTATTCTTTGAAAGTTTATATTTTATGCAAATATATCCTTATGAAGCTCAACAACTGAGATCAATATTGGAGAAAAGAGTTAAAAAATTGAGGTAACTTTGGGCATGGTCACTAATTCTTCTATGCAACAAAGCTTTCTCTAAAATTGTTATGGCATGCATAAATGATGTATTCTAGTATTTGTTCTTCTGGTTCCTATCTCATGAGTTCTTTTGATTATTGCACGACTACACCATAAAGATTGTGGAATTGAACTTTTCTTTTCTTCTGTCCAAGATATTCAGTGTCACAGACTGATGTTTTATTCAACACTATTATTAAGTACATTGCGAATCAACTGCTATCTTCTTCTTTTCACTAAGGAATGTGAGAAACAAAAAATGAGCACCTCTATGATTGCTTCACTGTTTTTTAGGTTACATCAATGGCAATAACAAGGGAAAATAAGATTCATTCTCCAAAGAAAACAAAATCATTCTGAACACAAAAGATTATTCAAGCAATCAAGAAGCATACAATAACATTCTGAACACAAACCTCAACAAAATCCTACCATCATGTACATATTCGGCTAAATATTCGACTAAATCACCCACCTTCTTAAGATGACAATACACTCTAGCCGTCGTGGGGAAGCATGGTGTGCGGTGCCTTAGCTTTTGTAGGCAAAATAGCATAAGTCGGTTGACATAAACAAAGGCACACCGTCAATAGGCCTATAACACGTGTTCAACACAATCTCAACAAATGACGGAAAAAATCATTGCATTCCAACATGTGTGCGAGTACAAAGCCATATTCCCATGAATTGTAAATAATAAATGTACGTAAGGGCAAACAAATGTAAAACAAAGTTGCAGCAAAAAAAAAAAAAAAGTAGAAGAATTTTAATGAGTCAATTCATGAGAAAAACATGAACATGACACCTCAGCCATGAAGGACAAATGTCAATGACGAAGAAACCACACATTACCAATGAATTATAAATGATAAATGCACGTAAGGGCAAACAAAAGTAAACCAAAGATACATGCAACCATCAGGCAAAGATAAAACAAAGTTGCAGCAAAAAAAGGCAAGTAAAAGAATTTTAATGAATCAATTCATGAGGCAAACATGAACAAGGCACCTCGGCCATGAAGGACACGTGTCAAAGAGGATGAAATCACGCGTTATCAATGGGGAAACAGAATCATGCATAAATACTTGGACTGCAACTCCCTTTTTTTTTGTATTAAGGATATCTTATATTTTTTTTAATCTTATTATGGTTTATAGATATTAGATAACGTTTTAAGCTATATTTTTTGCATCTTTATTATTTATGTATTAATCATTACATTAATTGATTTTAATTTTTGGAATATTTTTGACAAATTACTATCACATACAATTGTATCCAATTTAGCTTAATTTGATTTTGGTGGATATTACATGTACACGTTGTACTGAATTTAGTTAGATTTGATTAGCATATCAATTAAGTTTGATTTGATTTCATTCTGAGTTCATGATTAATATTGAACTTATTATATATGAAAAGTATTAATATCATTTAAATCAATTTTTATTTTTATTTTGAACCATATACAAAATTTTAGTGAGATTCTAATGGATTACAAAAAAATTGAAACACCATTAGAAAAAACCCGATCCTTATAGAATATGATCGGATGCACATAATAATAAAGAAATAAAAATCATCATAACAACAACAAATATCTAATAAAAAACCGGATTCGGATTGCGTTGAGATTACTTTTAACTTTAACGAATTAGAACATTAAAACAAAGTAATTGAAAACTACATTAAATCTATTTATAATCTGATATAAGAAGTAATTAACATTATAGGGCTTTAAAAAACCCCGAATAACATAAGTAGACAATTTTAATTCAATATTAAATTGGTAATCGATGAAGCTAGATAATGTTCAATTTTTTTGAAAAGGTGGAAATTTGTGATAATGGTATCTACTTCTTATATAATTAAAATTAAAGGATACATGAATTATATATAATTTTATATATATAACTACAACTATAAATAATTTATAGAGTTTAAATCATATGGTGAGGTGACTTAGAATAAATAGAAGCAATAGTAATCATCAAGTCACGTGTTAGTTATAGATTTGTTCTTTAAAAATTAAATATTTTATCTTAAATATATCAAATAGAGTTATAATATGATGTTTACTAGAAAATCTTAACCATTATATTCTTATATTATTTACATCTTAACCATTATACTTTATATTATTTATCTGAAATTTACCGGACTATCACACTTGATTTAACCAACAAAATATTTAAATTTTATGTACGTTGTTAGTGAGTACTTTTCATTGTTAAATGTAGCAATTTACATTCAATTTAATATTTATATGCTATTAGAATAATATAAATTATAGTTTTCATTCCTTTTTAGCAAATCTTAAGTATGTAATAATCCAATCACAAATGGTACACCATAAAAAAGCTAAGAACATGTTTAAAATGTAGAAATTATTAGCATTAATTATTTATTATATATGAGTATTCAAAACATAAAAATATAAAATTATTTCTTTTATAAAAAGGAATTTGTAAATATAAATGCAAATATAACTAAACCCATTTTTCTTTAAATATATATAAATCTAACTAAATCCATAGTAACAAACAATATTCAAAGTCCTAACTATCCCAAACTTTTTACTTCAATCTTTTTAATGTTTACAACAATTATTGCATATGGGTTGTTGACTTGTCGTTCATTATAAAAATTAGTTCAATCCACATGATATCACGAGTGATTCTGATAAATTGCGCTACATTGTATTCCATAAATATATATAATAAAAAACTATATAATATTTATTATTAGAAGATAACTAGAACAAATTCATAAAGAAAAAGTTTGCATAATTTTAATTATAATTGTTTGGATTAATTCTCAACAATATCTCAAACTAATAACAATATAAAGAAAAGGATAAAGTGAGGATAAGAGATTAGGAGAGGAGTGAGGATGTTTCAAGACCGTCGGATAACGAGATAGAGCGTCCAGATCAGTCAAGGAAAGAATTTGGAAAGATTCGGATATAATTTGGCACGGCCAATTTTTTCGCGAAAAAAACGCGTCCTGCGTGCACACGCATATAAGTTTGTATGCACACATGCGTTATTTTGCATGCACACACACGTTGTTTTCATGTGCACACACGAGTCATTTTCGTATGCACACGTAGGTTATTTTCGTTGGTTTTCATATGTATACACACATGTTATTTTGTACGCGCTTTGAGTCATTTTCGCATGCACACATGTTATTTTCATGTGCACACCTACATTGTTTCACATGCACACATAGCACATAGTGCATTTCGTATGAACAAACAAGTCATTTTCACATGCACATAATAGTATACTTCGCATGCAAACAGTGAGTTTGGTTCCGGTGCGGACGGTTCTTACGGTGCGGACATGAGGACATGCACTTTAGGGTCTTAAATATGCACTTTAACGTCTTAAATGTGCACTTTTGCAAAAAAATAAGAAAACAAAAAAAAATCGATTTTTTTCCCAAGCAAATTTTATTTTTTTTTTGCAAAAGTGAACATTTAAGACGTTAAAGTGCACATTTAGGACCCTAACGTGCATATCCGCACGTCCGCACCGTAAGAACCGTCCGCACCGGAACCTTACTCTGCAAACAGTAGTATACTTTGCATGCACACCGTCGTGTTTTCATGTGCACACGTTTTGTTTATTCCATATGAATGCACGCGTTTTATGCATGCACACAAAAATGGATTTCACGTGCACACCGTAGTGTATTTTCCATGCACACAAATCTGCACTTCGCGTGCACGCGAATCCGTCTTTTTCGCGAATAATTCGACCGTGCCTAATTTTTGCCGAAAATTTTAAAAGCGATCTGGACACTCCGTTTGCTTCCCAACCGACGACTCTCATGCGTCCTCATTCCTCTTCTCCCTTCCCATCCTCACCGAATCTCAACCCTATATATGTATATATATATTTAAGCTAAATTAGACTATATATATTAAAAGATTAAGAAATTATAATTATAACTAATTGCAATAGAATTTATTTATCATTATTGATTGAGGTAAATTTTTTATTTTTTACAAGTATTACAATAAATATTAGAAGTTACTAAACTATTATTTATATTTTCAATAATTAATAAAAAAATAAGAAAGTAATGGGATGAAAAGGTGGGACATGTGTAAGTTGTAGGTTATGCCAAATGGTCAATATCTAACAAAAGCATGATATCTCCCTTATATTATATTAAGGTGGACAGAGTTTTGAAAATTCACAAAGAAATCAATTACTATATACTAAAGCAGTAGTAATTTCTACCACGTGTCGTCCGTTGAATAGCGTCACATCACCCCATATTAAAATAATTGATTGGAGGAAATTTTACTTGACCCCGCTTATTTTAAAAATGTAATTAATTAATAATTATTTTATTTTTAGATAAAGTAGAATAATATTAGTTTTTTGATTTGCAAAGAATCTCGGTTAAACAAATCTCGGTTAAACAATCTCGACAACTCCCGGTTAATTAATTAAACAAATCTCCCGATTGCTTATTTTAAAAATTTAATTAATTAATAATTATTTTATTTTTAGATAAATTAGAATAATATTAGTTTTTTGATTTGCAAATAATCTCGGTTAAACAAATCTCGGTTAAACAATCTCGGCAACTCCCGGTTAATTAATTAAACAAATCTCCCGGTTGCTTATTTTAAAATTTTAATTAATTAATAATTATTTTATTTTTAGATAAAGTAGAATAATATTAGTTTTTTGATTTGCAAATAATCTCGGTTAAACAAATCTCGGTTAAACAATCTCAGCAACTCTCGGTTAATTAATTAAACAAATCTCTCAGTTAATTAAAGAATATCGGTTAAACAAATCTCGGTTAAACAATCTCGGTTAAACAAATCTCGGTTGGTTCTATAACCCATGGCCCATGGGTCGGTATTTAATTAAACAAATAGGCACAACAAATATTCTATCAAATTGTAACAATATTAAACAAATAGCTTTTGTGCACCACTATAGACCGTACCCATACTTTTCCTCAATTTGATCAGCCATTTGGAGTGATATAATTCAACGTAAGTTTTGTTTATACTATTTTTTGTTAACAATCTCGGTTATAGTAAACATGAAATTTATATATATTTTACGTTGTATTTGCTAATTTTTATTTATTATTGCAGACTATGGAGATGATCATTCATCGTTTTCATGAACTTCTTAACCTCGAGAAAAATGTTAAGTATACTATTTTTTGTCGCCTTCTAAAAATGTGGTGTGTTATCAATTCCGATAAGGAGATATCGGGGAAAGAAATGATTTTGATAGATGAGAAGGTACGTTATTTCTATATTTTTCCATCGTATTAAACTCTATATATCTTACATAAACTACATAATTGATTTTGACTTAATCTAATATGTATTTATGTTTACGTGACCTTAATCATCATATAAGCATTTATGTTGTGTTATTTCAGGGAAATAAAATACTTGCTTGGATCAAGAAGTCATGGATAAAGAATTTTGATACAATGGTTGAAGATCGTATATACTCCATATCAAATTTTGGTTTGATCAATTATGGTGGGATCTATCGCTATTATCGCCTTCCTCGGAAATTGATGTTTTTCATGAACACCAAAGTGGCTGAAATTGAGGAACTTCCAATCCCTCATAATTCATTTGATTTTGTGGAATTTGATCTTATCATAAGTAAATCAATTGATGATATTTATTTGGTTGGTAAGTTAATCTTATATCTTTTAATAGTGAACTATATTTTAAAAAGTTCGTATAACTAAAGCACAAAATTAATTTTTTTAATTTGTGCAGATGTCATAGGCCATATGATTGGAATTGGAGAAATGACTGAATGCTCTGTTCATAATGAAAAGAACAATGGTCATAAAAGGATAGATATTCAACTTCAAAATTCAAGGTATCCGTAATTTTAAATATAATTATTTGATTTTTTAATTTTATAGTATTAAAAAATGAGAATTTATTATTAGTATTTATGATCTCATTTTATTAATTTCGGGAATGAAGTCATTACTTGCACTCTTTGGGATGATTATGCTGACCAGTTCACACCTTATATAAATTCTACGTCAAACGACATTCATGCCTTATTACCTTAGACGTGTAGTTTTTCGTATTTGCTTTTGCTACATTTTGTCATGAATTATGAAATGTTGACAACTTAAATTTCATTGTTAGTTTATAACTGCTTAAGTTTCATACAGAAAAGTTCTTTTAAGTAGTTGATGTTATACACTTTTCTTAAATTTCATTGCTATTGGAAAATTGATTGGATTATGTATAAATATAAATAGTAAATCTAATTATATTTCAATATATATGATAATAACATATTTTGAATAACGGCTCCCGTGCAGGGCACGGGTCTTCAACTAGTTAGGTTCTATTTTCAAATAACAAGTATGACATTTGAAGATTTGTTAAAAACATGGAAGATTTTGATGACCAAAAAAAAAAAAAACATGGAAGATTTTGGGAGAAAGGCAAAGATCAGAATCATATATTAAAACTCTTTTATATTTTTTAATAAAACTAGTTGAAGGCCCATGTGAAGCACGGGAAACGAAAATCTTAAAATTGTAGTATTTTCTAAAATGAATATGTTAAGTGTAGTCTATTGGAAAATATAATTTTTAATTAAATATTAGATAAAATGTTTGCGTTTTTTAAAGCTGGTATATTATACATAAGACTTCTTTTATTTCAAACCACGATATTATACCCGATTACAATAAAAATAGGAAATAATATATCTACAAAATTACAAGACCAGTACAGTCCAACCAACTGCAAAAAATAATGAAGGAAAAATAAAATTTTACAATCGTCCTATTTAAGGATGATGAAGTTTCGTTACGTGTTTTCCAAATTATATTGCGATATAATATATCATCACACCACCTTCATGGTTATGATGATAGTAATATTAACAAAATGACTAATAATGGGCAAATAAATAAATAGCTAGCATATTCCAGTAAAACTCTGAAATGCCACACTATCCAACCACCAATATAGCAATGAACTACTTCTGAATTATACCATTAATTAATTTAAACATAACAACATTGGATTGCATTTGAAACAGATTAACATATATACACGCATCCTTTTTTTTAAACTTAACAAATATATCCAACATGACAATATAAGGTGAGAGGGGATCAAATGCGCATCCTGCTTATTGTAAACCATGAGTACATTTGTGGGTCGTTGGATCATCGTCATTTAACGAATGAGATCAAACGCGTGTTTAAAAATTTTAAAAGCTTTCAAGGGTATAAACGTAATTTTTCATTTGAAACCCTTGTCTCCACGCCGCGAATCTTATCGAAACCGATCTCGCCGTCGTTGCTGCCATGGGCGATCCTCCATTGATTCCCCTCCATCTGCTCAAGCTTCATCTTCTCCGTCGCCGTCCGATGCCGCATCGTCCTCTGGGGGCCACCGGGCACCGGGAAGACCTTCATTTGTCTGGCGTTCTCCGTCGTTCTCCGTCTCTCTTGGCGTTCTCCGAAGCTCTACCGAAATGGAGTTCTCCGTCGCTCCGAAGCTCTACCGGAATGGAGTTTCTCCCTTGATCCACCGCCTTCTTCTCACTTGCTTGTCGCTGGTCGTCCCTCGCCGATTCTTCGCCATCTGCCTCTCATCGACTGGATCTCGGCACTCAAGGTCGCCATGAAACCCTATCAACACCGTCTTTGGTAAGCTTTTCTTCGTCTTCTCCTTTTGATTTCGATCTGAGTTGATACATATGCGGTTGGGATTCATTTTCGTGGTTGCGATTTTGTCTGTGTTGAGAGTTTCGGGAATTTATTCATGCACTCAACCTGTTTGATGGAATGCCTCAATGAAAGTTTTGATTGTTGTCTCAGTTTTGATATCCTGAAATCAATGTCTCACTTCGTAATCTAAAGAAGATGTTGTTCGCATGCAATCTGGGTCCGGGGAAACACATTTGTTGCATCAATTTCTTGTTTTTGTTTGAGGCGCTACTAATTTATGCTGAATTTCCGGCTGAGTATATGATTGGAAGATTATGGTCTTTTTATTATGCTTTGCAAAATTACTTTTTCATTGTGTTCGTATGAACTAGAAAACCACCTCTGATTGGGGCATGATAAGTTTGTAAATGGTAGTAAACCTGAAAGGAGGCCAGTTGACATTCCATCAGGCCGTGATCGAGATTTTGTTGCTTCAGCAAGGCATAAAGCAAACGAGCTTGATGCAGGGAGATCAAGGAGAAGAGAAGATGAGAGCTACCATAAGGCTAGTGAAACAGATTATAAGGAAGAGATGGAAGAGACATAAGTAGGCAATTAGAAGTGCAGGAAAAGGTAGTTCACAAAGAGGAAAGGGATACAAGAGGAGCTGGTGAGAATTATGATAGCAGATATGTCAGCTGGCTGAGTCAAATCCTGGTGCCATTTTCTTGAAAGTGAACCATGAAGAGCTCAAGAAAATGTGTCATGCCCTACACATTCATGTTTTGCCCTTCTTCAAATTTTACAAGGGTTCACAGGGCCATCTCTGCAGCTTTAGTTGCACTGTTTCAACAGTAAGAAGCAAACACAAACTCACCTGTGGATTGTGCTTGTATTTCCCTTTCAACTTTTTGGTTTATACCTGGGTACTTCTTGTTGGTGAAATTGCAGATCAAGAAATTTAAAAATGCATTGGCAAAGCACAGCAGCTCAGAGCTGCAATCCAGCCTTGCTGTAGGTGGTAAAGCAAAGGGTTTGAATGAATCTGAGCTCTTTAACTTGGCGTCGGTTGGGGAGATTTCTATGAGTAGGATCGATGCAGGGGCTTTCATCGACTTCAGTTGATGCAAGTGTGCATCTGAGTTTTGCTGCATATTGTGCACAACGTAGTGAGATAAATTGATTTTGATGTTGGTTGTGTATACTGCAATTGTTCATGAGTGTATTTTGATGGTTGGTTGATCAGGCAATTGGCAGTGGCTTCATTTGGTTTTTCATTGTCAATTTGTCCAAGTTGGTTTCATTGTCCCATTTAATTGTCAAATTAGCTATACTTTACCTCATTTTCTTTGTAATAAGCTTTGAGGACAAAATTCAAAAACTCATAAACTTGTAAAATAAAACTAATGAACCTATACGTCATAACTCATGAACCTACAAGACAAAATAATGAACCCGTAAGACAAAAATAATGAACCCGTAAGACAAAAGTAATGAACCCGTAAGACAAAAGTAATGAACCGGTAAGACAAAAGTAATGAACCCGTAAGACAAAAGTAATGAACCTGTAAGACAAAATAATGAACCCGTAAGACAAAAGTAATGAACCTGTAAGACAAAATAATAAACCCGTAAGACAAAAGTAATGAACCCGTAAGACAAAAGTAATGAACCCGTAAGACAAAAGTAATGAACCCGTAAGACAAAATAATGAACCCGTAAGACAAAATAATGAACCCGTAAGACAAAATAATGAACCCGTAGTAATGAACCCGTAAGACAAAAGTAATGAACCCGTAAGACAAAAGTAATGAACCCGTAAGACAAAAGTAATAAACCCGTAAGACAAAATAATGAACCCGTAAGAAAAAAGTAATGAACCCGTAAGACAAAAGTAATGAACCCGTTAGACAAAAGTAATGAACCCGTAAGAGAAAAGTAATGAACCTGTAAGACAAAAGTAATGAACCCGTAAGACAAAAGTAATGAACCCGTAAGACAAAAGTAATGAACCCGTTAGACAAAAGTAATGAACCCGTAAGAGAAAAGTAATGAACCCGTAAGACAAAAGTAATGAACCCGTAAGACAAAATAATGAACCCGTAAGAAAAAAGTAATGAACCTGTAAGACAAAAGTAATGAACCCGTAAGACAAAAGTAATAAACCCGTAAGACAAAATAATGAACCCGTAAGAAAAAAGTAATGAACCCGTAAGACAAAAGTAATGAACCCGTAAGACAAAAGTAATGAACCTGTAAGACAAAAGTAATGAACCCGTAAGACAAAAGTAATGAACCTGTAAGACAAAATAATGAACCCGTAAGACAAAAGTAATGAACTTGTAAGACAAAATAATGAACCCGTAAGACAAAAGTAATGAACCCGTAAGACAAAAGTAATGAACCCGTAAGACAAAAGTAATGAACTCGTAAGACAAAAGTAATGAACCCGTAAGACAAAAGTAATGAACCCGTAAGACAAAATAATGAACCCGTAAGACAAAATAATGAACCCGTAGTAATGAACCCGTAAGACAAAAGTAATGAACCCGTAAGACAAAAGTAATGAACCCGTAAGACAAAAGTAATAAACCCGTAAGACAAAATAATGAACCCGTAAGAAAAAAGTAATGAACCCGTAAGACAAAAGTAATGAACCCGTTAGACAAAAGTAATGAACCCGTAAGAGAAAAGTAATGAACCTGTAAGACAAAAGTAATGAACCCATAAGACAAAAGTAATGAACCCGTAAGACAAAAGTAATGAACCCGTAGTAATGAACCCGTAAGACAAAATAATGAACCCGTAAGCAAAAGTAATGAACCCGTAAGACAAAAGTAATGAACCCGTAAGACAAAAGTAATGAACCCGTAAGACAAAAGTAATGAACCTGTAAGACAAAAGTAATGAACCCGTAAGACAAAAGTAATGAACCGGTAAGACAAAATAATGAACCTGTAAGACAAAAGTAATGAACCCGTAAGACAAAAGTAATGAACCCGTAAGACAAAAGTAATGAACCCGTAAGACAAAAGTAATGAACTCGTAAGACAAAAGTAATGAACCCGTAAGACAAAATAATGAACCCGTAAGACAAAATAATGAACCCGTAAGACAAAAGTAATGAACCCGTAAGACAAAAGTAATGAACCCGTAAGACAAAAGTAATAAACCCGTAAGACAAAACAATGAACCCGTAAGAAAAAAGTAATGAACCCGTAAGACAAAAGTAATGAACCCGTTAGACAAAAGTAATGAACCCGTAAGAGAAAAGTAATGAACCTGTAAGACAAAAGTAATGAACCCGTAAGACAAAAGTAATGAACCCGTAAGACAAAAGTAATGAACCCGTAGTAATGAACCCGTAAGACAAAAGTAATGAACCCGTAAGACAAAATAATGAACCCGTAAGCAAAAGTAATGAACCCGTAAGACAAAAGTAATGAACCCGTAAGACAAAATAATGAACCCGTAAGAAAAAAGTAATGAACCTGTAAGACAAAAGTAATGAACCCGTTACACAAAAGTAATGAACCCGTAAGAGAAAAGTAATGAACCTGTAAGACAAAAGTAATGAACCCGTAAGACAAAAGTAATGAACCCATAAGACAAAAGTAATGAACCCGTAGTAATGAACCTGTAAGACAAAAGTAATGAACCCGTAAGACAAAATAATGAACCCGTAAGCAAAAGTAATGAACCCGTAGTAATGAACCCGTAAGACAAAAGTAATGAACCAATACACAATTTTAACCTTTTGTCATTCAAATTCAGCACATGAAAGACTAATAGCAGAAGTGTAATTTCCCTTTGGGTAGACCACAAATACAATTCAAAAGTAATTGTGAAAAGAGTCATCTCTTTTTGGAACTGTACTGAGAATGGTTTAATAGAACAACAACAACAACAACAACCCAAGAGATTGATCCATCTGAGACGGATGTCTGGGGGGTCTGGATGTACGCACCCGTTCCCCGAAGCAAATCGAGAGGGTATTTCCTGATAGACCCATCAGTACGAAAACAACAATAACAACAACAACGTAAATCAGAAAAGAGAATTTGAGAAAAAATGATGAAAATGGAGAAACGAAGAAAAATAACTCGGCGAGAAAAAATGATGAAAATGGTTTAATAGAACAACATATCATTATTTTGTTTGCAAAGTTGTCCACTAAACTGCTAAATTCCAACACTCTACCATTAGGCAACAGCTCATCAAAAATAAGCACGGAAGTCAATTACTAACAGCAAAGTAAAATGGATGTAATCCATTAACAGCTTAGGGCTAAGATTACATAAAGGCTTAAAGGACCCGGTTGGATAATTCACACATCAATTAAACAAACCCAAACAAATTTCTATCACTACAAGTCTACAATATTAAGAAGGAAAAATTGCCCTCTCAAATCTCAGTGCCCAAGCACCCACCAATAGCTTCTACAACACCACCTTAGGCGATCAAGGCATAGACAAAATCTATGCACTATACTACTGCAGGGGTGTCTTGGACTCACAGGAATGTAACGAATGTGTGCAGGCTGCAGCAAAGAGGGTTATAACGGAATGCCTTCACCGGTGTCAAAAAAGTGGCGCGAACAACAGCTTGAGAGAACTTTGATATTACTTTTCCAGCGACTGTCTTTGCGAGGGACTAGGTTCAAGCGACTCGTAGGTGACTCAAATGAAAACCAAATGATGCAAGGTCACTGGCCACAGACTCGTGACGATGCAAGCTCTTACAGGAGGTGGGTCGCGTAGGCTGATCTCTTCCACATATGTCTAAAAACACCAGTTATGTAAGCTGATGACGCACAAATACAAAAAATTTCCAGATTTCACTCTTCAACGAACCTACTTCGAACGGCTCGTACAGGTTCAAACGAAGTCCAATTGGAGCGAGGCTGGTGGATTTGGCCTCGAGGCACTGCAAGCTTCTCACATGAGGTGAGTTTCGGCGGCTGATCTTCTCCACCGGTGCAAAAAACGGCCAGTTATATAAGCTGATTATGCACAAATCCAAGCAATTTCCAGACTTTAATCTTCGTTCATAGCCTCCAGTCAAACCTCCAGCAGAAAGCGAACACCCAAACAAATATTACCTTCGCTCCTTAAACTGACTTCGAGCTTTTACCGTCATCTCAATTCTACTTCTTGAATGTCTTTCAACCTGAGCTTCCACCCAGACTAGAGGCTTCACCTAAGGTAAACGTAATAACAGCAATGAAAAATATCATAATATGGTAAAAGCACAATTTATTTTTGAACAATGGCATTAATAAAGTGTTGATAAGAAAGGATGAGGAGAAATATGAACCTGTGTGCTCAGTCTATATGTCATGAGATCAAAAGATCCATCAGGAGGAATGAAAGATATAGTCCTATCATTCTCAAAACGAGCTAAACGCACACACCTAAATATAATGGGAAAAGTGAGAACCTTGCTGATCAAACAAGAAAAGAAGTGATAACATAATTTTAACAGGTTCATTATGGACACGAAGAGGTCTCTCCCCACAATCTCAGGCTCTACCATTCCAGTCAAACCTCTAGCACTAAAAGGCATTCCTAATATCCCTTTGGCATTTCATCGAACAAGTGGTATGCATTCCTAATATCCTTGCCAAACAATATGAACCTCTCCCACCACTATGCACCATTGTCCTTCCTCGTCCCCGGTTTCCCGCTTTCCACCGCGTTGTCCAGCACCACACCCACCAGCCTCGCCACCATGGCAGACAACGAAACTTCGTTCATAGCCCAGAGCTTCATTCTGTAGATCTTAGGCTTCTCAACGCTCTCGGTGGGAGAGCTCTGCCAAGTGCCAACCACTTGGTACTGGTGAAACTGGTGTACAAAAAATCCCCAAATACATACTTCAAATTTAACCGGGGTAAATGATCGTGAAATTGAACAGATATTAAGATCAAAATGTGAGATCAATACGCGGAAGAAGAATGAGGGATTGAGATCTTTACCCTGAGTTGCTCCATTGTGTCGCCGATCCACCGCGACTGAACCTCATCTTGGTTCGTCACCGGAGATGCGGTGGCGGGATACTGCTGCACCGGCTGAGCCGGAGGCATCATCATCCATGGCTGCTGAGGCGGAGGCGAGGGTGAGCAGACGAAGACGATGAGAGAGGAGGCGCGCTCTGAAGTCACAAAGGGATCGAAATCCCAGAGAGAGCAGACGAAGACGATGAGAGAGGAGGCGCGCTCTGAAGAGTCATATGGAGGAAGGGCAATCCTGTATTTCCACGTTCAATTTCCTCTAAATTACAAGTTTGCCACCGCGTCTCAAATCCCTTGATTATCCCGTTTTGCTTCTCGAGCAATCGTGGCCATCCATCTCCTACATCCTACGGATGTTAGTTATGCTTAGTGTTTATCTTAAGGCTTGATGGTATCGGAACGGGACTCTAATTTTTAAACTTAACAAATATATCCAACATGACAATATAAGAATAGATCCAATAAATACCCTAATTTCAAAATTAGGGTTGGCATGTGACTGATCAAGTAGCACTTATCTTTTAGTCTAAGATCCTAAAACATCGATATCTTAGAAGTGAGACTTATTAGACATAATGATACTTCCTTGAACCATTCATAATAATTCATTGATTATGAATATGAGTATATAAAAATTCTTCAAACGGCACCATCAAAGCAAAGAGAAAATAATAAAAATACCTTCAAAGCAAGATCAATAATAACGATTATATCTCATGTAGAGAAAACAACAAGAAACAACATCAAAATTCAAAAATAGAATAAATTCCCAAACCCTAACACTTGTTTGTGGAGAAAAACCATCCATGGTTTTAGATGGAACATAGAGAATCAAAATTTCGTAAAAATGAGAAAAAAAGAATCATTTATTATTGGTCAGGAATAGACCTGTCAAAAACCGACCCAACCCGAAAACCCGACCCGAAAGGACCCGAATCCGACCCGAACGTCACTGGGTCAAGAAAGACCCGAACCCGAAGGACCCGAACCCAAACCCGACCCGACTCGACCCGAACGCAAATCCGAGCTCGCGGGTCCCCTTTATTTTGTATATTTTATTTCATTTACATTAAATATTTTAATAAACTTTATTAAATAATAATGTAATATTAATTATATTATTATAATTATTTTTATAAAGTTAAAATTCATAATAATAATCATAAAAAAAAGGCATGTTCGACTCGCTAGGTCAACCCGACCCGCCCGACCCAAAAATTTTATCAACCCGATCGACCCGAACCCGACATGACCCGAACCCAAACCCGACCCAGTTGACAGGTCTAGTCAGGAAGCATGAATATTCAAATACTTATGAGGATTGTTTGATTGTTTTTCTAACCTATTCTTTAAAATTCTCTTTAAGAAATTGTTATCCTAGAGAAAATGCTTGAATTCTTAAAAAAATTACAATATCTAAATAAATAATATGTAACAAAATATTTTCAACCTAAAGGCATAGGTTAAAAACCATTATTTATAATACGATTTTGATATACATGTGTAATGGCCATACATGGTAGATAAAATTGTTTGTTTTCCATGATGTATTGGTCGCGATTTACCACTTTAAAAACTCATAATGTTATACCAATATAACATTATTTGAATGATTTTTTTCTTTTGGGCTTGCAACCCATAAGGACAATTTGTGCCAACAAAAGCCTTGTTTTGATGAACAAATCTCGGAGAATCAACAAGCAAGATTTAATTTAGGATAACCTTATCCCTTCAGCAATCAACAAGGAAGATTTGATTCAGGATAATAAATATAGGCAAAAATAGGCTATTCGTCAATGACATTGTGAGAAACAAAACCTTTTATATTTGATGAACAAATCTCAGAAAATTGTGTTAATAATCGTGAAATTAAGCTCCAAGAGGAATACTAATGATATTGCCACACTTCAAAATTAAAGTCTTCTACTTGCAGCATTCAACAAGAAAGATTTGATTCAGAGTAATAATTAAGGCTCTCTATAGTCTCTTTTGTAGAATCAAACATTAGAGGAATAATTAAGCATATGAATATGAGCTCTCGTTAGCCATTACAGTGAAAAAATCATATAGCATATAAATGGGTATACAAGAAAGAGTCGTATCAGGTATCATTTTATTCCAGAGACAGTACGTATTAAGAGAATGGGTTCCTCTCTTCTCCCCACTGCCTCTCCTGTTCTCAACGATGTTTCCATGGATTCCTCCTCCCGTCCTTCTGACAAACCTCTGGACCCTCGTAGGTCTTGGAAAGAGACGGTTGTCGGCGCTAGCGGTCAGCCTCTTTCCGCTCTTGCGGATGAGTTTTTGGATGACAAGATTCAAGTTAGTTTTCCTGATGGTGGTAATGGAGACCCTTTCGTGGTTATTGCTCCGAAAGTTATTGATGCCCTAGCGGTTGCCTAGAGATCTTCTCTAGTAGTGAAGTTGTTGGAAGGCTTTGTCCCTTTGGCTGTTATAGATCGAAAACTTCGTGAGCTCTGGAAACCGGTGGGGAAGATGATGGTGGTTGACCTTCCGAATGGGTACTACATTATTAGATTTGAAGCCGAAGGTGATTACTTGAAGGCCCTGACGAGTGGTCCTTGGATGATTTTTGGGCACTACTTGATCATTCAACAATGGACGCCGAGCTTTAACCCGATCTCGGATATCATCACTACGTCTCCCGTGTGGATTCGTCTTTCTGATCTTCCCATTGTTCTGTATGAGGAAAAGGTGTTGATGAGAGTGGCTGCGAGTATTGGTAATCCGATCAAGGTCGACATGCAAACTCTGTTTGCTAATAGGTGTCGATATGCTAGAATATGTGTGCAAGTCGATCTCACCCGCCCCCTCAAAGGTGCGATTACGATCAATGGGCATCGATTTTCCTTGGAGTATGAAGGGTTGAATAGATTATGTCTCAAGTTCGGTCGTTACGGGCATACAATCTCTCTTTTTCCCTCCAATAATACCCAAAGTTCTTCTCCTTCGTCGGCTAATCCTCTACATGTTGGTAGAGCTGTCGTGGATGCTTCGTCGGAGGGTGTGGTTGAGCCGCTGGAAGATGGATGGTCGGGAGTTAAGGTGAAGTTTAAACATCGACCCTCTAAGAAGAAGTTGGCTGCTATTAATGACCTAGCCGGTCCAGTGAAGGATGAAAACATATTCGAGGCTTTGGTTCAAGTCCCCGAGGAGCAATCGATGGGTTTGGGGAATGAGGCATTAGATGGTGGAGTGAATTAGGAGGTTATTGCTACTACTTCCGTCTCTGGCTTTAATTATAAGCATATTCCCAATGTTGTGGGTAAGCCAACGGGGGAAGATTCAAATGTTTTGACGGAATTTATGACATTTAATAATGGGGTGATGATCAGGCAGGAGCAAGGGATCATTTTCCAAGGTGGGAAAGTGGGTCGGTCACGTGCCCCTAAACATGGGGGTGGTTTATCTGCTAATGGGATGGGAAATTTGGGCCAGAGTTCGTGTAAGGGGCCTAAGGGTCCTCGTAATAAGAAACCCCCTTCTCATCCTGCTAAAGGTGTTGGGCCCAGTTTGGGCTCTGGCTCTGGTCTGGGTGGGTCGAATGGGCCTGTTAAACGGCCGCAAAATGAGCCGGATAATTCGGTTTCTTTTGGCAGGGTGTGCAACTCTAATTTGCAATTCATGTCTTCTCCTGTCGTTCTGCATGGCCTTCCCGGGGTTCCTGTGCAGGTTTCGGTTGGAGGTAATGATATTGTTCGTTCTCTTCCCTTGGCGTCTGATGATTCGATGTAGGCTTCCTCCATGCCGCTTGTTGGTGACGTGCTTCTGCCTGCTGGGGTTATGACAACTGTGTCAAATATGGATGTTTCGAGGTCTGATGTATTGGGCTCTGATGAGTCTTGTCAGTAGCCGTGTTGTGTGTTCGCCTCATCTCTGTTTCTCCATGGATTGTCTATTCTGGAATTGTTATGGTGCTGGGAATGATGGTTTCCGTGGGTCACTTCGGTATATGCTCCGTAAGCATTCCATTGATGTTCTGGCTTTGTTCGAGCCACGTATCTCGGGTTCTCGTTCTCTTCAAGCTCGCAATCGTCTTGATTTCACGGATTCTCTCTGTGTTGAAGCCTCTGGGTTCTCCGGGGGTATTTGGCTCTTTTGGAATGGCTGTCGTACGCAGCTGGGGGTTGTGCTTCAACATCCCAACTTTATTCATGCTTCTATCGCTGAGGGCACCAGTTGCGTGCATATGGTCTTTGTCTACACCCCCCTACTCCCTCTCGTCGCCGTCAACTTTGGGATGACCTCGAGGCTGCTCTTCAGGGGATTTCTGAACCGTTGGTTATCAGAGGTGATTTTAATTGCATCCTGTACCAGACTGAGCGTCAGGGCAGCTCGGGTCTTCTCTCCCCGGACTCTAATGTGTTCTTGAACGTCATTAATAGATTGGGCTTGATTGATATGCAGTTTACTGGTCAACCCTTCACCTGATTTCGTGGTTTGAGGTCTAGCACTTTTGTCTCTAAGCGTTTGGACAAAGTGTTTATGAATCCTGCGGGTCGGTTGAAATGGGTGGATGCTAATGTTCGTCATCTCCCTCGGTACTCCTCTGATCACACTCCACTTTTACTGAATTTTTCTAGCTCTCTGCAGGGAATTAGGCGGCGGCGTCCTTTCCGGTTTGAAGCGGCGTGGCTGACGCATCCCCATTTTATTGAATTCATTGAGGATTCTTGGACTGATGATGGTGATACTTTTGTGGGTCTTAATCTGTTGAGGTCTCGGTTGGGGGAGTGGAATCGTAAAGTTTTCGGTAACATTCATACCCGTAAGCAGAAGCTCTTGGCGCAAATGGGTGTCTTGGAACATGTTTTGTCTTTTGGAGTTTCGGATTGGCTTCTCCGTCGTGTGGGTTGTGTTCAAAAAGAGTTGGTTCAGACTATGGAACATGAGGAGTTGTTGTGGAAGCAAAAATCTTGCGAGATGTGGTTGGCGTCGGGGGATCGAAACACGTCCTTTTTTCATGCTTCCTCTATTGTTCGTCGTAAGCGGAATAAGGTCGAAGCTCTGCGTATTGATGAGGAGAATTGGGTTGATGATAAAGTCGCGTTGGATAATCTTGCCGTCGGCTTCTTTGCTGATCTCTACCACCTCCCTGACTGTGATCGGGCGCCTATTTCTGCCCCTCGTGGCTGCTTCCCCTCTCTTGATCATGCAGATTTGCTGTCTCTATCCGCCTCCTTTAGCGATCAAGAGATTCACGCTGTTGTTAGGAAGATGGGTGCCCTCAAGTCTCTTGGTAGTGATGGCTTTCAACCTATCTTTTTTCAGAAATGTTGGAACATCGTGGGCCCTTCGGTTATCGCTTCGGTTCAGAACTTCTTTGCTACGGGGAAGTTACTTGTGGGTTTGAATGAGACCTTGATCACCCTTATTGCTAAGGTTAATAAACCGGAATTAATTTCCCAATTTAGACCGATTGCTTTATGCAATGTGGTGTATAAGGTGATTACGAAATGCATGGTTGGCCGTATTCAGCGTATCATTCTCCGACTTATTAGTCCCTTGCAGGGCAGTTTTATGCCGAGTCGTTTTATTACTGACAACATTGTTGTTGCTCAAGAGATTGTCTGCTCTATGCAGAAGAAGCGGGGAGCGAAGGGATGGATTCTCCTCAAGCTTGACCTTGAAAAAGCCTATGATAGGTTGAGATTGGACTTTATTGAGGATTCTTTGTCTGATGCGGGGTTTCCTATGAAGTAGATTCTTTGGATTCGTGAATGCATTTCTTCTACGTCCATGCGGTTGATTTGGAATGGTGAGGTTACCGAGTCGTTTGCCCCGTCGAGGGGTATTCGCCAAGGGGATCCTATTTCTCCTTACTTGTTCGTTCTTTGTATTGAGCGGCTTAGTCAGATGATTTTGAGGGCTGTTGGCAATGGGGATTGGAAGCCGATTGATGTTGCTCGTGGGGGTGCTAAACTTTCTCATATTCTCTTTACGGATGACATTATGTTATTTTCCGAGGCCTCGGTGAGTCAACTCAATATTATTTTGGGGATTCTTGAGACATTTTGTCAATCTTCTGGCCTGAAGGTTAGCGTTGCAAAGTCCCGAATCTTTATTTCTCCTAATGTGCGCTCGTGGCTTGCGAGGCATCTCCATGATATCAGTGGCTTTACCATTACACATGATCTCGAGTCTTAAATGGGTATGCCCATATTCCATTCTAGGGTGAACAAAGATTCTTTTGGGCCCTTGCTGGAGAAGATATCCGCTAAGATGAATGGCTGGAAGAGAAGGATGTTAAGCTTCGCGGGGAGGGTCACCCTCGCCAAGTCCATCCCGTCGTTGATTCCCGTGTACTCTATGGCTACGGTGGTGCTCCCTGCCTCGGTGTCTCGCCGGATTGATTCGCTGATCAGTGGCTTTGTTTGGGGTAGCTCTGCGGGTCACCGTCGCATGCATCTTGTCTCGTGGTCCGAGGTTTGCAGGGCTAAGGCTAATGGGGGTCTTGGGTTGAGATCGATGGTTGATTTGAACATGGCTCTTGTCGGTAAGCTCGGGTGGCGTTTCATTATGGAGGACAATAAATCATGGATCGAGGCTATTAAATCCAAATATGTTAGGAATATGGTTGGGGCTTCTCATGGGTCTCACATTTGGCGTAGCATTAAGATGGGTGTGAGGAATATTGTGCTTCCTGGCTGTCGTTGGCTTATTGGTGATGGGAAGTCTATCCGCTTTTGGCTGGACGTGTGGCTTCTAGATACTTGCCTTTTAGATGTTGCTATTCAGCCCATTGGCCAGGATGTCATTGCTCTTCCTTCTTGTTCTTTTTGGAATCCTAGTTCTGGGTGACGCTAGGACTGTCTTTCGGGTTTGCTTCCTGCTATGGCCTTGATGAGGTTGGCGGCGGTTGCTATTTCATCTAAGCCGGATGCCATGGATGAGCTCAGTTGGCGTCTCACTTCCCGTGGTGAATATACGGTGGCGTCGGGGTATAGCTTGTTTCATACTGAAGGTGTCTCTGCTGATGGCCGGATTTATGATGCTATATGGAAGCTTCGTGTTCCGGAGCGGGTTCGTGCTTTTGTCTGGTTGGTGATTCATGGGAAAGTGATGACTAATGATGAGAGAGTGAGAAGGCATCTTGCCTCTGAGGCCTCCTGTTTCCTTTGCCCGAACGTGACGGAATCCCTGGACCATCTTTTTCGTCACTGCCCTGCTGCTTGTGCGCTTTGGAGAGAGTGTATTGCTCCTATTTCTCTGTCTGCTTCGCTTGCAGATAGTTATGCGTGTTGGGTTCGGGTCAACCTCTTCTCGCAGGAGACTACTGACGATATCCGGCCCGTGGTCGGCGGTCTTTGCTTGTGGCCTTTGGTGGTTATGGAAATGGAGAAATGAGAAGGTCTTCTCGGGTAAGGACTTTCAGGGGTGTAGAGTTTCTTTTGTGCTCAACTATGCTCGTGAGTATTCTACTGCGCTGAGTGATTCTGGCCTTTGTTATTCACGTCCCAGTAGTAGGACTGAGGTTTTGGTTCGTTGGACTAGGCCGCGGGATGATTGGGTCAAAATTAACACTGATGGCGCTGTTAATGATCTTCGTGTGGCCTCGACTGGGGGTGTGATTCGTGATTCTGATGGCCGCTGTTTGGGTGGCTTTGTTCACCATATCGGTTGTTGCTCCGTGCATGCTGCAGAGTTATGGGGTATTTTGCAGGGGCTGAGATTTGCTTGGGAGCTTGGCTTCCGGAGAGTGATTGTTGAGTCGAATTCTCTTCTTGAGGTTTCCTTGATTAATCACCGTACTCTGGAGCGGTGTCATCCTCTGTTCAGCCTAGTCTCCCATTGCCAAAGCTTTTTCCGTAGGGACTGGTGTATTCAGTTCCGTCATATTTTTCGGGAGGCGAACTCTGTCGCTGACCATCTTGCTAGTCTTGCTTTTTCTTTTCCTATTGGGTGTCATTTTTTAGAGACTTTGCCTTCGTCTATTTTTCCTTTTGTCTTTGTTGATGCTCGGGGACGTGCGTTCCCTCGTATGACTTTGTAGTTTGTTCTTTGTTTTTCAATAAAGTTTTTGAAGAGTGTTGCCTCTTCTTCGACAAAAAAAAAACTGAATCAAATAACTAAAAAGGGTGGATTTGTACATTTCATTGGATTGATCTACACTAATTTTGAGATGGGTTTCTAAGAATGAAACTAAAACAAGTGAATATATACTAAGTAAAAAGTAAAAATAAAACAGGAAATTAAGAATTAGTAAAATACCCATAAATTATTGAAAGTTGGAAGTTTTACCTTTGTAAGCCCATCACTCCTTCTAAAAGCATGTGGAAGATGGCACACCCTCCATTTTTTAGAGTTTATAAAATTGATGGACATTGAATTCAGAGATTAGGAAGAAATTAACAAAAACTGAGAATCTTTGATCCAAAACTAAACAAAGAAAGGCAGAATGTCGGCGGCATATGGGTAGGGTGGCAGACGGTGGCACTCTGAGAGAAAGGGGCGCGTCTTTGAGAGCGACACAAATAGGTTTGAAGAATTAAGGATGAGTAAGCTTAGAAAGTTATATAATTGTAGGAAGACAATATGTGGATCTCCTCTTCCTCATATCTTGACACGCATGTGATGGGGTGGAGACATGAAGGCTTGACACACAATCAACGAAGGTGACAAATATCAAATGATAATTTTGTAATTAGTTTAGGGAAAAAATGTCAAAAAATGTACTATTTATTTGGGGATCTTTGGCTTTTAGAATAGTATAGATATAGATATCTATATTCTATAACTAGGGATCAATTTCGTGATTTTTATATTTTTCATATTTTTCTAACTTTCGTATTATGAGACGATTTTATTTAAGTCAATAAATTTAATTAAATAAAAAAAATGAATGATCAAAAGTGACAACCGGTTTGAAAGTCTTACCCAAAGAAGAAAAAAAAGGTTTAAAATCTTACAAATTTTGTTTTATTTTATGATTTCTTAACATAATAGCAAACTAATAGGTGATAATAAAAATAAAGTTCAGAAGAATAATATTAGCGGAATTCAACACATACTTATATAAAATGGTTTATAGTATAAGGTAAGATAAAATTGTTTTATATTTAATAATATGATATATAATTATATATATATATATATTAATTAGTATAAGTAGTTATATTAAACATACTTATTTAAAATGATTTTAAAAAATTCTAATGGAATAAATTTATTATTCAATTTTTCTCTAATGTAATTAAGTATGATTTCTATTTAACAACTAACTGTGGATTCAACTATGGTAACACTTTTCCATTATTGTTGCATTTTCTATAATATGATATTTTTAAAAACACTAATGTATAAAGTTAATTATATTTTAATACCATAGAATATATTTGACTTCCTGAAATTTAATGTTATATCACTATAAATATGTAATAAATCTAATAACGTATTTGACACATACATTATGCTAGTATCCCAACTAAAAAGATATAACACTTACAAAAGAAAGGGTAAATAGTTGTTTACTTCGATACGTGATTTTTTAGAATTATAATGTACTTATGTGATAATAGTCTATCCAAAATTATCAAATTATTAAGAATATTAATATCAATAGATTGTTTTTTCAAGAAGAATCAATATACCCACGTACCAAAATTATCCATGACAACATTGTCAAGTCTAGGTACTATTTTAGGTACTATGTTCCTATTTTAGATTTATTATGTATTTGTCTTGAGTGCATATACGGAGTACATGTTAAAGTCTACATTTAAAGCCTAGATTTAGTCTTGATGACTTATTATCTAGCATCAGATAAAGTATAATTCAAATAAACCCTAACGATTTTGATGAATCCTGAACTCGTGTCATTAGCAACTCTTTCCAATCATTTAATGGTACAAAATTGCATGTAATTTTTATCTCTTTTTTGTTGACAATATTAGTCTTCGTAGAAAAAAAAGGCTAAACTCAAGGATTGTCGAGAGATCTTTAACTAGAATGGAGGAGAAGCTTCGACCAAGAAAAAAAAAGGGAAGAAATAAAGCATTCAACATGAATACATTTAGCACTTTTTTCAGTACATCTTGAAATTTCTTTTTGTTCATAAGTTTGATTTCTACCTTGTCAAAGAACAAATGGGGCATTTCAAATTGAATCCTCACATTATCATATTCTTCTCTCTCATTGTCTTTCTCCTCCTTGATCAATCCATTTCCGAACATGAAAATGCACCTCATGAATTGGTCAAGGAGTCAGAACTTCTTACATCTCATAAGACAGACTTGCTTGGCCATGAATCAAACGAAGAGGAGAAAAAACCACATAAACATAAAATGACCAAAAAGGAGAAAAAAGAGAAGAAAGAGAAGGAGAAAGAGGAGGAAGAGAAACGCCACAAAGACGACAAGAATAAAAAGAAGAAGAAAAAGAAAAAGAACGACGAAGACGAGGATATAAAGAAAAAGAAGAAACATAGTTCTTCTTCCTCTTCTAATAAATTTAACTCCGTAGATTCACTCTTACACCTCTCACAAGTAACAAACACGGATCCCACGGCTCCTCCTGAGATCCAACAAGGCTGCGAGCACACCGACTTTCCCGGCATTTGTGAAGTTACCTTGCTCTCTCTCATGAAGGATACTCAGAATCTTGATGCATCAACCTTCTTCGTGACCTCCGCCAAGGCTATGAGCCAAGCTCTCAGGGCGGCCAAGACGTCGGTTCTAGACCATGAAATGAGCGTGGGCGCAAAGGATGCCAGTCTTTGTTTGCAGCTCTACGGCGACGCTTCACACGCATTGAAGAGTGCCTTGAAAGCTCATATGGAGAATGATAGGTACATGACTCTTTTGCACCTCAGCAGCGTCATAAGCGACATAGACACTTGCCAGGGGGACGGTTGGAGTAATGACAAGCCCAAGTTCGCGCAACTCAATCTGGTCCTCTGGAAACTCGCCAGTAACGCCATGGGTTTGGGCTCTGAGGCGATGCCGCCTCAACAATAATAAATCATCTATTTACATAAACGTACGGTCAAAATAACATTATTAATTATTGTGGTTTGTTGATTTTCATATTTAGCTTTCTTGAGCATTTTTTTTTCTTTTCTAAACTGTAATTTGTATTGCAACTACCTTGTTAGATTGGGCTAATATATGGCATGTTGAAAACAGATTATCCTTGTGATCGAGTTACGAGATGAGTTGCATGAAATGTGAATTTTAGTAAGGTAAAACTACAGAGATCTCCATTAATGTAATATTTTCTTTAGCACCATACGTTGTAACTTGTAAGCTATAGAAAAAGGTCTATATATATTATAAGTAATTTCAATACAGGCTACCAATTAATGGTTCCGTTTACATTCTTATAAATGTAATCTTTGTATTTTTTTTAGCTCAAATTAAGTACAAATTAAGGCTTTTCATCTTTAGATACACATTTTATGAAAGTGAAGACATTATTATGTTCTATCTAGAGGTCTCGGGCAGTGGCGGAACAAGAAAATCTCGTAAGGTGGGGCTAAAACACTTGAAATAATATTGAAAATATATTTAGTTGAAATTTAAAAAATTAGCGACAAAATATGTTCATTATAAAAATGGATTTTTGCAGGGAATCACCCGCTATATGTCACTTTCGACACTAAATCACCCGAATTTAATCTATTGATTTTAAACCACCCAAAAGTGACACTTTTGTTACATTCGACCACCCATGGACGGATTCCGTTAAAATTTCCGTCCAAATGTGTGAAAAGACTATTTTGCCCCTTGGTTTTTTGTGAAATTACAGGAATAGTTTTGGGGAAATTGCAATTTGGCCCTCTAGTTTTTGGTTTGTGGCAGAATAGTCCTCAAACAAATTGTCATAATTACAAAAATTGCCCAAACTTATTATTTTTAATATTATGAGTTGATAGTATATTTTAACCCCAAATTAAAGTGTAGAAAAATTAACTTAGGTTAAAATAGGCTTAAGTTATTATTCTTATGAATTTGACCATATTTAAATATGTAACAAAAATGTAAAATTTGATTTAAATATTTCAAGTCAAAATTTATAAGTTTTATATAAATTATTATTAATATAAGGTTAATCATAAAATTTGAATTAAAGATTAACCTTATATTAATTATAATTAATATAACGTTATAATTAATTTATAAGTTATAAGTTTTATATAAATTATAATTAATATAAGGTTAAATTCATAAGAATAATTAATATAAGGTTAATCTTATATTAATTATAATTAATATAAGGTTAATCTTTAATTATAATTAATTATAATGTTAAATATTATTCTTAAATTATAATTTATTTAATTAATTTATAAGTTATAAGTTTTATATAAATTATAATTAATATAAGGTTAAATTCATAAGAATAATTAATATAAGGTTAATCTTATATTAATTATAATTAATATAAGGTTAATCTTTAATTATAATTAATATAAGGTTAATCATTGCTCCTCCATTAAGAATGAAGACATATCCCGATTGGGGTTGGAAATCGTCTCTATCCGTTTGGAAGATCGCATCAGTATATCCTTCAACGATCAACTCATCATCTCCTCCATACACCAAGAAATTATCCTTAGTCCTTCTCAAGTACTTAAGGATGTTCTTAGTTGTATTCCATTGTGCTTCTCCTAAATTCTATTGGTATCTGTTGTACATGCTCAAAGCGAATGCAACATATGGACGAGTACATATCATGGCATACAAGGTAGATCCTTTTGTTGATGCATAAGAAATCCTACTCATCCTATCTAGCTCAACAGGTGTAACAGGACACTACTTCTTGCTAAGTTGTATCCCATGCTGCATAGGTAAGAATCCTTTCTTAGAATTCTTCATATTGAACCTATCAAAGACTTTATCTATGTAAGTTCCTTGACTTAGTCCAATTAGTCTCTTAGATCTATCTCTATGGATCTTGATACCTAATGTGTATTCTGCATCTCCCAAGTCTTTCATTGAAAAACATTTCCTTAGCCAGTCCTTGACGGACTCCAACATAGAAATTTCATTTCCAATGAGTAGTATGTCATCCATATACAAGACTAGGAAAACCATTTTGCTCACACTATACTTCTTGTAAACACAAGGTTCTTCTTCATATCTGATAAAATCAAACTATTTGATCGCCTCATCAAATCGAAGATTCCAACTCCTTGATGCTAGCTTAAGTCCATAAATGGACTTCTTAAGCTTGTATACCTTCCTAGGCCTCTATGGATTTTCAAAACCTTCAGGTTGTGTCATGTACACATCCTCTTCTAAATACCCATTTAGAAACGTGGTCTAGACATCCATTTGTCAAATCTTATAATCATAATGAGCTGCAATTGCTAGGATTATTGTAATAACCCTCGTTTCTACATAAGTGTATGAATGTAATTTTAATTTTATTTTAGTATAGGCTATGACAATTATTATATTATTTCAAAGTGGAAATAAATTAATCAAATTCTTTTGATTAAATAAATTCTGGTCTAAATATTTATCATTTAAGTTATGCATTATTTTAATCATGTTTAGCACCATGTTAATATTGATTTAAATAAATTGGTAACTTAAAGTAGAGATTTGGAGTAAAATAGAGATTGGGGTAAAATTGGTTAAAACTTAAAGTAAGTTAACCAATTTAAATTAATTATTTTATTCGTTAAATCCAAAATTTGGTTAAGTTATGTAAATAACATAATTTCATTTATATAAATTAATGGGGAACTTAGATATTAATTTTAAACATTTTTAAAATTTTAGGGGCAAATTGTGCACTTTTGAAAAAATGGCCGTTTCTGTAATTACGGCCAAAGGGATCAAAATCATGTTCAGGCCAAGAACACGAAGAACACGTATGTAGGCCGGGTTTCAAACTCAAAATTCGCACAAATGGGCGCGAATTGGAAGGGGAAACCAGTTGAGGTCGATAGATCAATGTCTTAATTACACAAATCGAGTGGTTTTCAAGACAAATGCATTCGAATCAATGTGAATTCAAGCGATTTACGACCGACGTTTAGGTTGTTGATTTATGATCAAAGGATGTAATCATAATGTTATTCGACAATTCATTTAGTTGAGCTTGAATCAATTTAAATAGGAATCGATACGAGTAACGTTCAATTTCCGTGTATAAATAAATTATTTGATTATAATTTATTTTGGTATAAATTGGGTACGTCTAGAAATCGCTATTGGGAATGGAAACGAACTAAAAACCTAAATCGTTGGTTAAGAGAAACTTCCTCTCGTATGACGTTATGTTGTTCAACAGACAACGTAACTCGTGACAAGTGGTGGTTCACTCTTGCATTTATTCCATATTTTTCTTAATTGAGAATTAATTAATTGTTTTAATTTAGTTAGGATAATGATTGCCATTTCATGTTTAGGAACTTATGCGTTATAATGGTGTGATTAAAAATATGAATTATATGCTAGGTTGTATATATTGCTAGAGACTACACTTGTATATATTATTATTACCTTAGGATGATAGTTGGACTTTGTTGTGATTTTGGTGTGGACTTGTATGTGTAGTTAACACGAGTATTCGGAGGAACTCTATATACATTGCGAGGTTTAGCTATTTCTTTATAACAGTATTAGGAGGATTTAGCCATAGTATTTTTTGTCATGACCATACCCTTATTCAAATATAAGTAGTGGTGCACTTAGCTAGTTTCATTATTTGGGATTCGTCCCATGATCAAATTCTCGTATCGAAAAGGTGTGGATTAAAAGCTTTAACGTAAATGCACGTTATGGAATCAAATAAGATAATTGCTTTTATGCACATAATTAATAAACTTTGGGCGAGAAGTACAACGTGGAACTGCTCGAGCTCCAGTCTAAGTAAGTCCTCTTTCCAATATGAATTTGCACAACACACATGCGGTGAGGTTGGTTGATGACCCAATTAGTCAAATGAGTTATTTTAAAAATCTTGACGTGTAATAATTATAAATGTTCCCAAACAAATACATATAATTCCTATAAGACTCTATTTCATCGGAGTTTTTTCTTGAATCATACCTTTTCTTACTTTTCGGTGAAAGTATGGTAGTTATATACCGTTTATCGAGTATTATTCGAGAAAACAATGGTAGTAACTATATGCGACTACACAAAACCTCACATAAAATATCCTTGCATAGTCTTTCATTAGACTAACAAAACTTTCCTTTTCCTTGAATGGTTGACTGGTGTCATTCGTCCCATACGGAATATCAGTTCGTTTGTCTCAGACTATCTCAACGTAACAAATCGGAGAAGAAGGCTTGCAATTGAAGTTGCGTTTCGAAGTATATTTGGAAATTGTTTTGGTATTGATTTAATCTTCTTAATAAATGTAATAGACAATAATATCTAGATCACCTAGTCATGTATTTAGTGCTTATATAAAGTCTCTCGCTGTAATTCCGTGTTATTTCTCAATTTACGAGAGGAATTTTAATACAGATTGAGTATCTGTTTCACAAGTCTTCCGCTATTATTTCTTTTGTTATCAATGTATTTACGTATAAATTGTTCGGATTAAGCCTAAGGTGGCTTTGGACTTTAATGACTGAGGTCATTGGCGTGTGACATTTCTAACATAAGTCGGGGATGATATAATTATCCTAATGGATCTAAGCATAACAAATGGTGAAAAGATTTCATCATAGTCAATACCATGAATATGTCTAAATCCTTTTGCAACCAATCTTACTTTGAAAACTGATACATTTGCATCCTTGTATGTTTTGAGTTTGAAGACCCATTTGCATCCTATGGGTTTTACCCCATCTGGAAAATCAATCAAGTCTCATAGTTGATTTTCAGACATGGAATCGATTTTAGAATTCATGGCTACACACCATTTTTCAGAGTCTAGACACGTCACATCTTGCTTATAAGTAGTAGGCCCCTTGCATTCTAAAAGCAAGATGTCGCAGCTCGTAGTCAATATGAAATCAACATATTTCTTTGGTTGCGTTCTTGGCCAATTAGATCTATTTGTGGGCTGAACAACAAGAGGATCTTCCATAATAATTTGTGGATTCTCATTAGAACCAGATTCTAGAGGGACAATAGGAGTGAGATCTCGAACCTCCACTACTTCCGACGTATGGGTGGCCTTCCCCTTGCGGGAATGCATCGCCATGTACTATTGTCTCTAACATGGTGCAATCCATGTCATTTTATTGCTCAGTTTGTTGCTCTTCTCGAACTTCTTCGAGATTTACATTTCTCTCACTTGACTTTTTGGAAATAAAATCTTTTTTCTAGAAAGACACTATCACAGGCAACAAACACTTTGTCCTCACTGGGAATTTAAAAAATAGTATCCTTTTGTTTCTTCTCATTGGTCCACATGCATCTGTATGTATTAGGGCCAACAGTTCATTTGCCCTTTCACTTACTCTAGTAAAAGATGATCTTGTCATCTTTCCCAATAATCAAGACTCACATGTTTCAAAAGATTCACAATCAATTGACGCTATAAGTCAATCCTTTTGGAGCTTCTTCACCCGATTCAAGCTAATGTGGCCTAAACGACAATGCCATAGATAGGTAGTGTTCAAATCATTTGATTTTTGCCTTTTAGTATTTATGTTATAGATTTTGGATTCTAAATTCACCACATAGACTCCATTTATATTACTTAGTGGAGCATTGACATAAAAAATAGCATGCTTATAAATAGAAAAACATCCATTCTTAATGATAAAATCACAGCCTTTAATATCCAAACCATGAGTTGAAATAAGGTTTATAATAATAGAGGGAACAAAATAACAATTATTCAATTCTAAAACTAAACCAAAAGGTAAGGACATACTATAATATCCTATTGCAATTGCAACAAATCTTGCTCCATTTTAAATGCACAGGTCTACCTCTCCCTTAGCCAAGCTTCTACTTCTTCTTAGTCCCTGCACATTTGAAATAATGTGAGAACCATATCCAGTATCTAGTTTCCAAGTTTAAGCTTTTGTTTCTAGGATTTCTATAATATATGTACCTGAATTGGAACTCACAGTTCCATTCTTCTTGTCTTCTAGGTATTTTTGGCAATTTCTCTTCCAATTTCCTTTTGCATTGCAGTATAAACATTCATGGTCAGCAACTACTTTAGCCTTTTCAGAAGCTTTCAGCTTGGTTGTGAAACTTCATTGCCCTTCTTTTGCATCTTTCTTGTTCTTCCCAATTGCCCCTTTCTTGAGCCATTTTCCCTTGTTGACCACGAGAATCTCATTCTTAGAGTCAACAAAGATATTTTGCTCAGCAGTTTTGAGCATCCCATGTAGCTCTTCAAGGCTTTTTCCAACTCCATTCATGTTGAAGTTCACCTTGAATTGAGCAAAACCATCATGTAGAGAGTGAAGTATGATGTCAGTAGCCAACACTTGACTATATGAGAAGCCAAGTCTTTCAATATTCTCAAAAAGTCCAATCATATTGAACACATGAGCACTGACTGGCTTTCCTTTCTCAAGCTTGCAATCAAGAATTGCCTTATGAATCTCATACCTCTTCATTCTAGCTTGTTCCTGATACATGACTTTCAGTGTACGAATGTTGTTATGAGCTTCCATCCTCTCAAACCTCTTTTGAATGTTAGATTCCATGGAAGCCAACATTAGACATGTGACAATCACTAACTTATCTCTGATCTTCCTCTCAACCATTATTTCGTGTGGAGTACTCAATATTGAAATAGAAAATATAGAGATAATAATAAATATAATTTTAATTCCAAATTGAGGCTTTGAAAGCAAAGCATATTAACTCAAAACATGAATTAAGGGGTCGATGTACTACCTCAAAAAAAATAGTTCATACTCAAAATTAATAAGCAAGCCCACAAATAAAACCATACACACGTCTAAATAATAACAAACTAATTCATATTTAAAATGGACTAAGGCATAATTGGTTACCTACAACCTACAAAATTATATTCAAGCAAACAACAAAAATGCTTGCAGGGTATCTCCCCGCAAACAACAAAAATGCTTGCGGGGTGTCTCCCCGTCCAAAAATGGCGTCTCAGCGTTCCTTTCTACCCAATATACAAAATACTTTGTAGAATCATTTTTCAAAAGTTTATAAGCTCGAGTTGAGTTTTTAAATTTAAGTGGACCTCTTGTGCTTTAAAATTAGGACCTTGTGTCTTTTTTGTCAACATCGTTCCAACACCAATTTGTAACACCACGTCGAGATACCTTGGGTGCTACTCGGTCGTGGACCACACTTGGTCCACCAGACCTACCTTGACAACAAATTAACTAAATTGGACCTTCCAACAAAGGCTTGGCGTAAACAAATAACGATCCAACTTATTATTATCAAAGAAATTCATTTTTAGAAACAAACTTACATGCAATATTTAAAGGATATATAACCCAATAAACAACGTAGATGTAGAAACAAAAATACATCTCAACTGTTCCTAGGAAAAGAATGTTCATAGTCAATCGAACAAACTCAAATATACTTAGACATCGACAAGCTAACACAAGAAACCAATCATAATGCATAAAACGTCGAGGTTGATCAACATCCCTCTTGAAAGTGTTTCCCTGGAGCACCAATCACAACAAGATCTTACCAAATACAACATTATTATCAAGTTAGCTAGCGATCCTGATATAAACCTAACAAGTCAGAGAAAACATGTAAAAGCAAAACCAGACATAAAATATATTTAAATAATGTAAATATATATACCTATTGGATATCCAAATAAAGTCTATATGTATACACTCTAAACATTGTATAATTAATATCATGCTAAACATCTACAAAACAACAATCATCCAACATAACTCACATCAATCACACAACAACTATCCAACATAACTCACACCAATCACATAATAACAACTATCCAACATAACCAGATCAAAGTCTCAAACCAATCATGTGGCACCCTTCGGCCGCAACTCATAGAACACAACGTTCAACGCACAACTCTACATGCTGCCCATTATCAAACCATCAATTTTTCATCTAGATTGAGTCTCTGCCAGAGCACCCACTAAAACACTTTATAATTTTGAGAAGGGGTCTCTCCTACCCGCATGGTTGTACCCGGTGTTTCCTTCATCAACAACTTACATCATGCCCATAACCATACTGGTTAAAACCAATGACAACAATCATTAAAACAATTAAACCAATGATTAACTAGGGAGTACTTTGTCCCAAAATATAGCCTTACACAACCCGCCTTATAAATGGTATCAGAACCAACTCTATGTTATGAGTGGGTGATCGGAGGCTAAAGTCGTTATGCCTAATTAAAGTAAATCATCAAAAACCTAACTAAGTATAGTAGGCAAGCAAGGGTCGAATTCCACAGGGAGGTAGCAATCTTTCTAAGTACAACAGTTGTATGTCAAAGGTAACAAAGGTTTTTTTTTTGTAACGAGTAACAAAGTAAATCAAAGCAAAAGGTGTAATCAATTGGTGAGAAGTAACTTAGCCAGACAAATATCCATCATTCATTTGATTGGTTGATCCTAGATTATCTCAATTCCTTCCTATGAATATTCATGTCCCTATTCTGAAATAGTTATAAGTCCAGCTAGTCCTGGTAACCCTAACTATCGAACGCACAAGAAACTATCAAGATTTAGAACAATAGCAGCAGGAAGCATAAGAATTAACCAGGATACATGCAACACCACAACTCGCATCATTTAACACATAATCAATTCTCTTCACAATAAACTAGTCCAACTAGTCCTAGAATATCATGTTTGCTACACAAGATAAGGGATTTCAACTCGAAATATCCAAACTCTAGCAATAGACAATTACTAATATCAACTAGGTGATCAAGCCAGTCAAATCAGCAAGAATCAATAGGAATAAGCACAAAGAGAAGAGATATAATCAAATGAAAGGAAATAGAGTTATAATCTCACAACAAATACAAACGAAGACTTCAATCGTCGAACTAAACAAAAGTTGCTTAGTTCTTCATAGTCTTGAAACGTAAAACTCAAAGGAAAAAACAATGCGTAAACTGAATGCTGAATAATAGATAAACGATAATGATAAGAGGCTGCTAGCAACTAGGTTATATAACCCTAGCAAACCTAATGCTAAAGATATAAAATAACATCTAAAAGGAAAATAAAATAAAATAAATGAAATAAAAGAAAAGAAAATAAAAGAAATAAAAGAAACTCAAAATATCGGACGAAAGGAAAATGTTCGTGAAATACCCGATATATATATATAAAAAAAAGGGAAATGAAGAACCAACTCAACTTAAGCTACGTGGGCTTAGTTCCATCCTTAATTATCATATTGGAATTTGGAATTTGGAATTTGGGCTTAAAGGCAGCAAAGAAGCCACGTTATACATGTTGTCATCAATTGGGACTAAATATCAGCAAAGGCCAACAGTGGCTACGTGTATTGGAAATTGGAACTTGGGGTTATGCGTGGTTATACGTGGGCTTATATTGTTATACGTGGGCTTATATGGTTCCTCACATCAATTGGAGATTTGCTTCAAATATCAGCAAAGGTGCAGAGGCACCAAACCCCAATTTTGCCTCTTCCTCTCTTCATCTCTCTCGACGAGCTTCCGCTGGACCATATCCCTGTTCACCGCCTCTTCCTCCGGCGAGCCACCCAGTCGTCGTCTCCTCCGGCAAGCTCGACCCGAACCGGACCGCCGTTCGCTTCGCCGTCCCTCCCCTGTCCGCCGCAGTGTTCGCTGTTGTGCGTGGTGGCTGCTGTGGTGGGGCTGCTGTGCTGCTTCACCGTTGCCGCTTCTTCCTGACAAAGGCGAGCCACCGACGACGAGGCAGAGAGATCCTCCCCGGCGAAGCCGCTGCCGAGCTCCATTGTTGGAGTTGTGCTGCTGTTGTCGTTGATAAGGGAAGAAGAAGAAGCAAGGTTGGCCCGCCCCCCCTAGTTAATTAAGTTCATATATTGGGCCGAAGACAAAGCCCAATTCATTCCAGTCCAGATTTAACTCGAAATTTATACGAGCGATATAATTTCGATCCCCTTTCATCCTTATCTGTCTTTAGAAAATTCAATCAATATTCTTATGATTTAAGATCATAAGAATTTATTGAATTTAATTTCTTGAGTTCGTCCAGACAAATTAATTGAGATTAATTAATATGTCATATGCTGGATCGCGTGTGGACTCGTACTCTGTTAGGAATATTCTGAAGCATAGGCCATATACTCGGAAATGATATCATCAGTAATCGTCTCGTCTAGATTCATCGCCGAATCTACTCCAGGCAAGTGGCGGTTCGCTCTTGCTCATCATTCCATATTTCCATTAATTATCAATGGTTTGATTGTTAATTAATTTGGAATGATTTACTGTTTTGTTGGAAACAGTTTTGATAAATGATATGGATTAAAATATGATATTATAATAGGTTGTATATCTGTTAGAACAACGCTATTATAGATATATATTTTATGAGGATTGATAACAGGAATTTGTCGTTCTAATTCATACTATGCAAAATATCCAAACAAACCTTAAACCGTAGTCCTAGGTAAGTAAAGGTCTAATCCACAGGGAGGCGAATTCTATCTAAATATGCAATTCGTATGTCAATCAAACGTAACCAAAGGGGGTTTTTGTGAGTTTTAGTAACCTAAACATGCAAAAGTAAACAAAGTAAAATATGATGAAATCAGTGATGGGGAAAAACACTTAGTCAAACAACATCCATTATTCGTATGACAAGTTGATCATAGATACTCATTCAAAATCTCATGCAATGGAAATTCCAATTCCTTTTCAGATATAACTAATAGCACAACCAGATACTATTAGCACTAACTAATTAAACAACCCCGAAACTATCAAGATTCAGTTTAACAGCAGCCTTATGGATATGAATATAGTTGGATACAATTCTAGTATAAAACAACCAGCTTTTATCCTAGAATGTAAATCAGTTCTCTTCTGCATAAGACTAGCACAACCAGATACTAGTACGATGCAGTTGCTACTCTGAAATAGATATGCTCAACCAGTAACAATCTAGATCTAGCAATAGATCAATAACAACAAACCCTAGTTGCGCATGCTAGAGATTATCAATATCAATCATAAGCAACTTAAGCAAGAGAATAGATAAAAACCATGCAATAGATTAAGAACGAGAATCTCACAACTGAATCAAAACGAAAGCTTCAGTGTCTGACTAAGCCAGGGAGGCTTAGTTCTTCATAGCAAATACGTAGAATGGGAATTAGGGTTCAAGAGAGTTGATTCCAAAATGATAGGCAAACAAACATTTTCTCAACCCTTAAATACTAAAGGAAATAAAGCTAAGTTAACCTAAAATAAAATAATAAAAAGTAATAAAATAATACAAATAAGGAAACGGCGCGGCGGGCACCGTCTTTCCATGGCGGGCGCCATAATTACATCGTAGCCAATGTTGTTGGATGAGAATTGGCGGCGGTCGCCGTAAGTTGCACGGCGGTCGCCATGAACTCGTTTCTTCCTCCTTTGTCTCTTCAGCTCCCGAAAGCGTGTCTTCAGCACCTCCTCGCCAATACTTGATAACTCCTTGACGTTTACTACTGGTGGCTTCCTCCTCAGTGTCTCATATGATCTCCAAAATAGCTCAAACACCTCCAAATACACCAACTTCGCCTCCAAACGCCATATACATGAATGTGTCTAAATCTACCCGAATGTCACCAATAAAACCTCTAATGACTCTTACTTAAGCCCTACAAAGTAGTGCTTATCAAGGATTGCCGGGAAGGCAACAATTTGAAAAGAATATGATATTATAATAGATTGTATATCTGCTAGAACAACGCTATTATAGTTATATATTTATGATATTAGCCTGGAGGGCTTTGATATGATTATTACTGTGTTAAACTATTTAGTTAGCACGAGTATTCGTAGGAGCGATGGACTATTCGAGGTCCAGTCGTTTCTTAATAATGATTAATGGTGCAAAGGGTGATAAACCCAAAAACCATTTGGTGGGTCATGACCGATCTCTATACTCGGGTATAGAGATGGTGGCACGAAGCTGGTGCTATAAATCTTGGGATTCGTCCCATTCAGGAGTATGTCCCTCATGACGAAACATATGTCCTATATGTCCCTCATGGCGAAACATATATTCAATATATGTCCTTCATGGCGATACATATATTTAAAAGCCTATAACGTGATACGCATTTTGGAATTAAATAAGATAAGTGCCGTCGTAGCACATGATTTATATACCTTGGGCGAGTAGTGCAGCTAAGTGTAGTGCAGCTAGGAAAGCTCGTCTTGACTTTGATCAGAGTACCGTTCTCTTTCCAATCTGGATTCGCGTTAAGCGGTGAGGTTGGTCGTGAACCGAAACATCAAGTCGTTTTTGAACGCTTGTATGATTAATTAATGTTCCCCAACATTGTCATACTTCCGATAAGACTCAATTCATTGGAGTCTTATTTTGGGTTAGTCTAAAAACAAAACAAAACAAAACAAAACAAAAACAAAACAACTAAAAACATGAAACAAAAAGACATGAAAAGAAATACATACCTTGGGTTGCCTCCCGAGCAGCGCCTTAGTTATTGTCGTGGCTCGACTCGGTGCTCTTCAATTCAGCCTGGGTTGCTCACATCAACCGAACACTCGGGGTCAATATCAGGAGGGTGTCTCTTTGCATCGTCGATGTTGAATCCGACCCTCACCCCGTCAAACTCCATTGTGAGCGAACCACTGCTCACATCAATCTTGATATTTGCCGTGTTCATGAACGGCCTTCCCAGCATCACAGGGGCTGCATTTTTGTCTTGCCTCGTATCCATAACAAAGAAGTCCGCAAGGAAAATCAATTTATCAACCTCTACTAGTACATCCTGCACCACTCCTTTGGGATACACATAGGAATTATCCGCTAGTTGGATCACAATCCCCGTCTTCTATAATGGTCCGACCTCTAAAGATTCGTACAACGAAAGAGGCAAAATATTGATAGAGGCACTCAAATCCAGCATTGCTTTTTCGAACATGGTGCCACCTATCTTGCAGGGAATAGTGAACATGCTCGGATCACTGCACTTCTTGGCAACCGCTTTTGTAGCATAGCGGATACGTTCTCACTGACTTTGACCTTCTTCTTTTCCTTCACAATTTTTTTTCTCTTTATTTTGCATAGCTCTATCAAGAATTTGGCATATCGAGGGATGCTTTTAACGAGCTTGATCAAAGGGATATTTACCTTGCAATTGATGAGGGTTTCGAACAGTTCCTTGTCATTTTCCAGCCTTCTCGTATCCTTCAATGCCTCGAGAAAGGGTACGGGTGGCTTTAGCGAGCTGAGCGGAGTAAAGTTGGGGCACACATAAGTGTCCTGAACATCAGAGGCAAAACCGCGATCACGGTTTGGGGCCCACGGTCGCGGCTTTTCATCTGGGCAAAATAGGTCTCCAGGGAGTTTTTCGCAATCATGGATTTCTGTCCACGATCGCGGAAATTCGCCGATTTTTCTATTGTCTTCAGGAGCAATTCCGCGGTCGCGGAATTCTTTCTGTTGGCCTCGACTTTCTTCCACTTGTGTTCCGCTCCTCAGCGTCATGGCACATACGTTCTCCCTCGGGTTTACTACCGTTTGAGATGGTAGTTTTCCCGAGTTCTGAGCCTCCAGCTTGCTTACTGCGATGGAGATCTGCCCCACTTGCTTCTCCAAATTCTGAATACTTGACCGCATCTCTTGATTTTGGTGGACCATAGTTTTGGCCAACGTTGTTACATTCTGAGCTAGAGACTTCTGTTGCTGGACCACCGCTTGAATTTGTGACCCCATCGAGGTCACAGTGCTAGCCAACGTCGATATGCTTTGGGTGAGAGATGTGATCATGTCATCACCGGACATAGATGAACTTGAGCCTTGGCCTTGAGGTCTTGGGTCATATTGAGCTCTAAATTGATGTTGTTGACCCCCAGGCTGCTGATATTGTTGTGGGCGCGGTAGGAACTGTGGTGGCCTCTGTTGAAACTCTTGATTATCTTGGCCCTGAGAGGGGTTCTGTTGATTCCTGTATCTCAAATTGGGGTGATCTCTCCACCCTGGATTGTAAGTGTTGGAGTACGGGTCATATCTTGATCTAGGAGGACCAGAATCTCCAATAGCATTCACCTCAGCAGTGGGTTCCTGCAGCGTGGGACATGCATTAGTAGGATGCATCGTGTCATAGCATATCCCACAGGATTTGACTTGCTGCTGACCACCCTTCATCATGTATCTCCTCAGCATCTCCTTCATCTCAGCCATCTCATAAAGTAGTGAGGATGATGGCTGAGAGTCTGCAGCCTTGACTGATTGTGCGATCGCCCTCTTGCTGAACTGTCTTGAGCCCTTAGATAGCTCAAAGAATATCTCGAATGCTACAGCTGGCGTTTTGTTCAAAATATTATCGCCACAGGCGGCGTTCACCATTCGACACTCGTCATCAAGAAGTCCTCCATACAAATAAAGTACGAGGTCTTGGTCAGAATACCCATGGTAGGGGCAGCTAGAAATCAACCTCGTAAACCTCTTGTAGTACTCATACAACGTCTCAGTAGCCTGCTGTTCGATATTGCTGATGCTCCTCTTTAGGCTATTGAGCTTCGTCGCAGGGAAGTACTTCTCCAAGAAGGCTTTCGTCATCTTAGCACATGTGTCTATGCTTCCTGGAGCCAAATAGTAGAACCAATCATTGGCCGAATCCTTGAGGGAGAAAGGAAAGGCCCTTAGCTTGACCTGGTCCTCAGTAACGCCTCGTGGCTTCATGCTGGTGTAGACGGCGTGGAATTCTGAAAGGTGCTTGTTGGGGTCTTCTCCACTTATCCCATGGAAGTGGGGTAGTAAGTGAATTAGCCTAGATTTTAGCTAAAAGTTTACGCCATCCGCCAGTTCAGGAAAGTGCACAGCAAGCGGTTGCTGTTGCAGATTTTGGGCAGTCAACTGCCTCAACGTCGGTTGTTCTTCAGCCATCTCTTGTTGCGTACGGGCTGCTACACGGTGTCTAGACAATGTTCTTTCAATCTCTGTATCAAAATCTAACAATGGAGAGTTAGTAGCACGGGTGTGGACCATAAGATAGGTCCACACAAAAGTTGGCACACAAACAAACACAAAGAAAAATTAAAACTTGTCTCCCCGGCAATGGCGCAAATTTGATCGGAGGCTAAAGTCGTTATGCCTAATCAAAGTAAATCCTCAAAAACCTAACTAAGTATAGTAGGCAAGCAAGGGTCGAATCCCATAGGGAGGTAGCAATCTTTCTAAGTGCAACAGTTGTATGTCAAAGGTAATAAAGGTTTTTTTTTGGTTTTTAATGAGTAACAAAGTAAATCAAAGCAAAAGGTGTAATCAATTGGTGAGAAATAACCTAGCTAGACAAATATCCACCATTCCTTTGATTGGTTGATCCTAGATTATCTCAATTCCTTCCTATGAATATTCCTGTCCCTATTCTGAAATAGTTATAAGTCCAACTAGTCCTGGTAACCCTAACTATCGAACGAAACTATCAAGATTTAGAACAATAGCAGCAGGAAGCATATGAATTAACGAGGATACATGCAACACCACAACTCGCAGCATTTAACACATAATCAATTCTCTTCACAATAAACTAGTCCAGCTAGTCCTAGAATATCATGTTTGCTACACAAGATAAGGGATTTCAACTCGAAATATCTAAACCCAAACAATAGACAATTACTAATATCAACTAGGTGATTAAGCCAGTCAAATCAGCAAGAATCAATAGGAATAAGCACACAGAGAAGAGATATAATCAAAGCAAATAGAGTTATAATCTCACAACTAAATACAAACGAAGGCTTCAATCGTCGAACTAAGCAAAAGATGCTTAGTTCTTCATAGTCTTGAAACGTAAAACTCAAAGGGAAAAACAATGCGTAAACTGAATGCTGAATAATAGATAAACGATAATGATAAGAGGCTGCTAGCAACTAGGTTATATAACCCTAGCAAACCTAATGCTAAAGATATGAAATAACATCTAAAAGGAAAATAAAATAAAACAAGCGAAATAAAAGAAAAGGAAATAAAAGAAACTCAAAATATCGGACGAAAGGAAAATCTTTGGACCCGCGTCTGTGAACAGTTTCCGCGATCGCGAAAAGATATCCGTGACCGCGGAAATGTTCCTGTTGTCTTCGCTGCTTGTCTCTCATCCGTGACCGCGGCGGTGACTTCCGCGACCGCGGAAATCCTCCTGTAGCTCCTTCATCTTCTGCGTCGTGGTCTTCTCTTGTGGCTTTCTCCTCCATCTTCTTAAGTCTTCATTTAAGCTCTTCAATGCCACCAAAACACACTTATTTTCCACAACTCCATTCTCCTACATTATGCTCTAAACACATCCAAATGGTACCTAAAACTCCGGTAACAACTCCTAGTTAAACCCTACAAAGTAGCGCTGATTAGTGGGCATTGCTTGGAGGGCAGTCACTCGACCTAGAGGGCGGTTTAAGGGGGGGAAGATTGTAGCACCCTTGATTCGACATTGGTGTATAAGGATAAGAGTGCTACCCTTGTTAACAAGAACTCTTCCTTTTCGGGTTTTAAGTGATGACAAAGAACTATAGGCTAAGCATGTTAGGGAAAGAGTAGTATTAGGATAAGTGATCTTCTAGAAAGTCCATGTGTTGGCATGAGTTGGCTCTTTTAAGACCTCAAGCCTTATACATACTCAATTATAAATTCATGGATTTCAATAAATAAACACGATTTATATTTAGCATCCGGGTGAAATTGCTATTTCACGCCCCGTTTCATCTGTGACGGACCAATGACATCCGTCTGTGACGGGCCAAAGCGTTTCGTCCGTCACGGACGGAGCACTTTGGTCCGTCACAGACGAGGTTAACCACCATAAATATTGAATGTTACTTATCCCCACCTAACAACATTAACTACCTCATCATACTCAACCATATTACGGCCAAATTAAACCTTAAACCTCAATCACTCATTCATTTCCATCCCACAACACTCTCTTCCATTCTCTTCCATTACTTTGAATCTTTTTCATGGCAAATCAAGATGATTTTTTTCAACTTCAATGGTGGAGAAGATGTTTCAAGAGATTATCATCACAATGAGGTATGTTTTTTAAGTTTTTACTTTACATGTTAGTAAAAGTTAAGAATTTTATGTTTCTATCTTGTGAATGTTTATATTTGTGAGTTGTTCTTTGAATAAACACACTTTCTTAAGATAATTTGTTAATGCTGTATATTCATAAAAAATAGTAAGAATTTTATGGTTCATTCTTGTCAATTAGTTGTGAATGCTATTTTATGGTTATTTGTTGTGAATATCTATATGTTTGAGTTGTTACTTTACATGTTAGTGGAAGTTAGTGGTATTTAAGAATTTTATGGTTCTTTCTTATCAATAGTTGTTAATATATATTCATAAAAACTTCATCTTTGATTATGTTGTACTTAAAAGTAGGAGATATTGTGTATAAAACGGTATGTTTGTGTATAAAAATGCAATAGGAGATTTTACTAGATCGTTGCAAGTGCAAAACTTTGTTGGGTAATTGTTTTTTGAACACAAATCCATCTGTCACGTATGGACTAATTCTATACGTCACAGACGAATTCCACACGTCACATACGAGTTTATTTTTTTACAGAAACTTGTTTTTATGCTAGCTTGTTTTTATGCTTCAATAGGAGGTGAACAACGGTATTAATAATTTGTCCCTGAATGAATGGGACATGTCACCACCGTCCTTTTCACTCGGGTTGTTCGAATAAAGCTCTGCACCTCAACATCCCCATATATCGTTGATGGATAGTTTAGCCCTTAGTGGAATTTCGTCCGTAAGGTGGCATGCTCCACCTCAGTTTGGGTTTTTGACATTACACACATAACCACGGTTTAATTTTCCTACACCTGCAAAAGTAATTGTTTCTAAAGACTATTCAGAGAGGTTTACCACGGGTGAAGTGTTCGGCTCCAGAGAAGATGCAATTAAATGGGCTAGACAAATTGCGTTTGATAATCACTTCTGCATCACTATTGGTCGGGATAGAAACCTTCGTGGAGGAAACCTTCGGAAGACACAAGTGGCTTGTGAAAAAGCGGAAACTTACATTCCTATAGATGAAAATAGATTAAGGGAAAGAACAAGGAGCAAAAAATATGGGTGCCCATTCAGATTGTTGTGTCAAGAACAACCGAGAGATTCATGGAAGATCAAGGTAGTTGTTGGAACTCACAACCATGTCATTGGTGATGACTTGTACGGGCATGCATTCGCTGGGAGGATGACACCTGAGCAGAAGAAGTTGTGTAAGTCCATGACAGAAAATCATAATAAACCATCCAAGATTGTAACAACACTGAACCAGGACCCAAACAACTGCACTAAAATAAAGCAAGTGTACAATGAAGTATACAAGGTCTGACATAGTAGGATGGAAGGAAGAACCGTGGTCCAGGAGTTCTTCCATAAGTGTAAGGAGAACAACTACTTCATGGAGTATAGGTCAGATCCAACGACTAATAAGATCGCCGACATTTTCTTTGCCAGTCCAGACTCCATGAAACTCCTAAAGGAATTTCCGTACGTCCTTTTATTAGACTTCACATACATCACAAACATGTTAGTATAACACATCTATATGCTATATCTATTTGTTGATATGTTTATTCATTATGTAATGACACATCTACTTGTGCAGGTATGACTTGCCTTTTCTCGAAATTATAAGAGTCACGTCTATATGGAAGAACTATAATGTGGCGGGGGCGTTTTTATAGCGTGAGCAAAAAGACAACTACGTGTGCCGCACATCAACTTTTTGAAATGTGTAAAAAGTGTCAAGTAACACCTACATGCCTAGTGATAGATCATGAAAATGCATTGATGAATGCGTTAGATATACTATTTCCAAGTGCATAGTCTATCCTCTGTAGGCGTCATGTGAAGAAGAACATAGAGGACCATGCTAAGAAGGAGATGAAGGATAAAAGCTTGGGTACAAGGTTTGCAAATACATACTAAAATTTATTCAAGCAAACAACTGTACCCGAGTACGAGATGGAGTTGCGCAAAATTGAGTCGGAATGGAAGGCTTGGCCACGCCTGACTCAATATGTAAGAAATAGATGGCTGATCCCATATAGGGAAAGACTCGTGTCATCTTGGACAAATATTGTTTTCACCCTTGGAACTTCAACGACAAACAGGTTAGTGCATTGTCCAATCTGTATTGCATTCTGTATTCGTTGCATTATGTTCTCTTCATAAATTGTCCATCACTTGCTAAATTTTCACTGCATTTTGTACTAACTATAGGGTTGAAGGAGTACACTCTAATTTGAAAGACTTCTTGACTACTCCACATGGTAGTCTAGACACGATATTTAGTCAATATCATTCAAAGATGGGTAACCAAGTAAAGGACATCAAGGGGACCTTCAACGAGAGTGTACAAAACATGATGACTCTTGTCACAAGAGATGATGTTTTCAAGCGGTTGAAGTACAAAGTATCTAAGGTTACACTTGATCGCTTGACAGAGGAATACAAAAAAGGGGAAAATCCATTTTGTGACAAGAAAAATGTGTCGCGACTTTACGACATCGCTCGCCCCGAGGGGACTAGTCTGTAAGAGCCGACTATTGTGAGGGATATGGGACGACCAATTGGAGCTCTAAACAAAGATACCACTAAAAGACATCCTTCTTCATGGGAGTACACAGACAAAGATATGGAAGGGACACCTCCCAAGAAGCAACGAGGTAGGCCACCAAAGCACACTAGTACACCTTCACCAAACCCTAAAGCTACTACCACTCCTTTGAGGCCATCTCAGGTTAGAGCTCCCAAGAATCCAATGGATCAAATGTTTCCACCGCCTTATGTGGTTCCACAATCCTTCATTACAAACCTTGAGCCGTATATGGGTATAGTTTTGTCGTGTATGCACGACTTGAACGGTTACTTTGATATTATTGGTGATGCAAATTGTGGATACAGAGCCGTTGCGGATCAAATAGGCATCGGGTAGGAACAATGAAGGATCGTCCGACAATCCATGATTTATAAGGTGAAAGAAGTTTGGGCATTGTATGCTAAGACTTGCCTCTTTGAGATGACGCTGGATAGAGTACTGGCACAACTTACATGGTTAGACTATGGGATGGCCCTAGAGAAGACTTGGATGGTGCTTCCAGATATGGGTTGTCTGGTCGTTTCTTCATTCAATTGTGCAGTTGTCATGGTGGGTGGTGTAAACGCTATTTTCTTGCCTTTGTAAGCGGTTCCACATTATCCCAGAGGTGCTAAGCTTAAGACGATATGCATATGTCATGTTGAGAAGGATAGTCATTTTATTTCGGTATGGTACTAATCATTATTATTTTTTATATATTATTTGAACTCACGAACTAGGCAACTGAGTACGTTCTCCATTCTTTTGTAATTGACCCTATCAGAGGCGTCACCATTGCCGCCAGTATTTGTCATGTGGGAGCATACACATGATGCCTCTGCTGCTTGTCTGTATGATTCATTCGTTCCTCAATTAATGACGTTCGGACCTTCTTCCACAAGAAAGAGACGAGGTTGCAAGCTGACTTAAATACTATTGTACTTGCATATTATAAGGCTATTGTAAGCCAACTTATATGCTATTGCACTCTGTTTTCTTTATGGTTTTGGAGAAGTACAACTTTTTCTACGTAACCCTGAATTGAGTGACTCCAACGCTTCTGTAATTCTCTTCTGCATCTTTTTGCCACTCTCTCTAGCTTTTAATTTAGGATGGTTTAAATTTCATTTTGACCGCTAGGTGTTTTTGGAGATCCATTGGAGATTTGTAAAGTCATCAAATTAACAAACAAGAGAACATACAAAGGTTTAATTCAAACTCTCAACAAACTACCAACAAACTTAAAAACATCCACAATTACCAACACCCTAACAAATGAAAATATCAAAGAAGCAAATATGTCCAAACTAAGTAAGGAAACCTATGCATCTTAATCTTCGTCGTCCTCCTTATCATTGCCGTGTGTAAAGGGTATAAAGTCATCAAGGCAGTGGCGGACAACCTCGTGCATGTTGTAAAATTGCTCTTCCTCCGCATTGTGGAATGGATTGAGACGCTGAAAAGATTGTTCAATGCACTACATAAATACGGAAAAATTAACTAAGGTAAAGCTTGAATTGTATATGTAAATAAAAAACAAACATACAACACATATTTTCACCTGGACAGGATCTCTAATGCATGCATCCTAAGGCCTGACACATGGGTGTGTACGAGGATCTCTGATGCCTGCATAAAAAACAAACATACAACATATATTATTAAAAACTCGACACAGTAATCAACACATTCAATCCAACAAAATTACCAGCTCAATATCAATCAATTTCAGTTCAAAAAGATGAATTGAAATTTTCATCAACTCGGATAACAAACCCTAAACTCAGTGTTTTACAACACGAGAAGGAACACTACAGATCCGTCCGTGAAAGATCAAGCAGATCTGTCTGTCACGGACGAGACTGAGCTTCTTCCCCAACCAAAAATGTCGAGATCGAACAACCCAAAACCTAATCTAACCCATCTGCAAATCCAGATTCAAAACCGACATTTCTCTATTTCAAACATGTTCAAATCCAACATTAAACACTTAATCATGCAAACCTCAAAACCTAACTCATCAAAAATTTGCAAACAAACTCAATAATTTCAACACACCATTAAACTAAGCCAACAACAAGTAAAGACTTAACTAACCTCACGGATCGTAATGGACAAATTCGGTTGATATGTGACGGATCAACTAGGCCTCGGCGTTGGAAGAGAGCGCGGACAGAAGAGTTGTTGTCGAAATGTTGTGTTTTGAAGAATGAATGGGAGCAAAGCCAACGTTGTTGTTTTAATACCCAGTAAATCCGTCCATGACGGATGAAAGGCATGCGTCTGTCACGGACGACACACGTTCATTCATCACGGATGGACGTGCTTCATCCGTGATGAATGAGCCAAAGCGTTAAAAAACAATTCGTCTGGGGCGTTAAATAGCAACGACCTAAATAAAATATGATCTTGAACTCACATCGATCTATGTACACATACTTAAAATTACACTCATAATAAAAAATTTGAAATAAAAGTTTTGATTATGTTATATAAGAAGGAAATAATTATATGATAGAGACATTTCCATAGAAATTTAATATCACAATAAAAATCAATAATAATTTATTCAGACTCCAAACTTTGAACTGTCGATGTTAATGGATTAATTTATTATTAACTTATTTAAAAGGCATGTGGATTTGTTTGTGAGATATTAAAATGAATGTCTCTAACATCCTTTTCTATATTCAGTCTTTTCTAAAAGTTCTTATTAATAATATGTCCAATGAGGTGAATCGTGTAGTAGACAAACTTGCATCTTTAAGTCATTCACCCTAAGTGTGATTATTTGATCTAGAACTCAAGCTTCTCATCATTAAATATGCTTTAGGATTTAGGTTACATTAGTTAATTGTAGAAGAGATATAAAATCAAAAAATAAGTAATTATCAAACTAGAATAATTATAATCAATGAACATTTAAAAAAAACAAAAAAAACCGAGTTTAGCAAGAGGATAAATGAGTAGTGACAATAAAAAATTAGGTATAATATAAACTTATTGCACATAATATTTCATTACTTGGTATTTATTTGGTGCCCAAATAACTTTTATAACACCCCGGGTTTGAGATTTTTGTATAAGAATAAAGTGTTATTTATATCAATAAGAGCTTTTTCATTTCAGGGTTCAAGTCAGGACAAAAAATATAAAGTTAAGCGTGTTTAGGCGAGAACAATAATAAGATGGGGACCTTCTAGCTAGGAAGTCCTCAAACTGGCATGGGATGACGCTTCTAAGAGATTTGTCCATACAAATGGTATCAGAGCCGACTCTAGGTTACGAGTGTGCTTGGCTAGAGGGCGGTCTTTGCGACATGAAGAGGACGCCAAGGGTTTAAGTGGTGGGAGATTATAACACCCCATATAGTTGAGATTCTCTTATAAGAATTAAAGTGTTACCCATGTCAACAAAAACTGTTCTTTTTTTTAAGGTTCAAGTGAGGATAAAATACTCTGAAAGTTAAACGTGTTAGGGGGAGAAAGTATTAGAATGAGTGACCTGCTGGTAAGTCTTCGGGCTGACATGGGTTGTCGCTTGTAAGGGTTTGGGTCATACAACTTTTTTAGTTCAATTGGTTTATTATCTCTATACCCATATCATATTACTTGTCTTTGTAGCCTTAATTTTTTCCCTCAAGATACTTGTCTTTTTAACCGTTTTGTTATCTGTTTCCAATTTACCCTTAATGATTTAAGAGAAATATTAAATGACTATTGTATTTACCATGAACAAAAATTTATTCTATCATCTAAACTCTTCTCCATTTTTTTAGTTCATTAATGAAAGTTGTTTACTAATGCAATTAAAAATTAATTTATATATATATTAAATAGAGGTATTTTAGACTATATTTTTATTTCCTTAAATATTGTTCCCAATGCTTTAAAGACAAGTAATATGATATAAAAGGAGTATAATACAAAGTCTAAGTTTCAAGTTTTTTACAAATCATATCGAATAAAATTTTCTCGCTATTGGACATTTATTTCTTAAGAATCGCGTTCATCTTATGTAGAAAATGACTTAGGTCATATTAATATTAGCTCATCTGCCATTGATTATTAACGCCTTTTGATTTTATAATATTTTTTCCAGATGAGACACTTACGCCGTTATAATACAAAATCAAACTCGTCGTGACCTCATGATTACAGAATGTCATAATTAGTAGCTAAGGTGGGAAATTTTGATGTTAAAACTAAAAGTGGTGTTTGATGTTAAAAGGCGTATCAACTTATCATTTTTGCTTACATTTTACTATTAAAATCCATTTTATTTTATTTTATTTTAACTAAATTTGCGAGTTTCTTAGCTTGCTCCCTATTTGTGTATGTAGTGCAGGCTTTGCAAATCCTTGATTCTCATATATCCAACTTTTGTTTCGTAAACTCTAGCGCAAGAAGTCACGTCAATCTCCCCTTTTTACCTCCACCCACATTTCCTTTTAGTTTTGTTGTTCATGAATTTCTTCACTTTTGGGCTAAAGATAGAGCCCTATCTAGTAGTGATAATTAAGTAAGAAGTTGATTATCAAGTGGAAGCAGAGATTCTAGAAATTAAAGAATCGGAAATTCCGCGAGGTAATCCTCAGGTTTTGCAAATTCCGCGAGGTGTCCACAGATTTCGACTATTCCGCGCGATAACCCTGAGTTTTTTAAAAAGTCCATCAAACGACCCTCCGTTATCTCCATCGTTAAAATCCAGTTAAATCTATTATTTTAAAAAATATATATAAAAATTATTGTCATTTAATTTTTAATAGAAGAGGGGGAAAAATACATGACATCAGCCACTAATTAGTAATTAAATAAATAAATAAATAAATAAAAAAGTCTACCTCTTTCATTCTTTGCTGGTTGGAGTCTTCGAACAGCGAACAATGCTTCACACGACTTCAGCAAGTCCGACCTGAGCGAGGAGACCTCACCGACTTCAGCGAGCGCCGGGATTGGAAAGAGGCAGAGAGGGACGACGCGGAGAGGGACGACGCTGGGAGAGAGACGTCGTCGGGAGCGTGATGACGCCAGGCGCACAACTGCGGTTGCTTGCAACGACGGCTACTGCTTGCGATGAGGGTGGTGGAGGGCTGCTCCGTGAACGAGAAGGGCAGTTCGTCGGATCCACTCCAAGGCCAAGTACAAATTTCATGATTTTTGTGATTTTTTGAGATTTAGGGTTCATGTAATTTGGGGTTTGATGGGGGTGTTCGTCAAATCAACAACAAGATGGTTTATTAGGTTACCGGGGGAACTATTGTAAACTAACAAGCCTCTAACATGTGCCAATGATAAATTTCCCGAATAATCAGCAAAAGAATTTGTGGAGAGGGAAATATGCAGAAATCAAGTACTGAGGTTCTAATTCGGAGTTTTCAATTGGCATTTTCTTTGAGAACTATTGTTTATGTGTTAGAAGCCAGACTGAAAAATTGATGAAATTTTTGGTCAACAATCAAATTTTTTGTATGGTTTACTGAACCATTTTTTTTTCCAATTACATTAGTCGATTACGGGTCATGATTTTGGGTGTGGTTAATCAGAAAAACTGTAACCAAACTGATTGTTAAACTTATGTTTCTTGTTTTGATTTATATTATGCAGAATGGGAGAAAAAATTAAATGACAATAGTTTTTATATTTAAAAAAAAATTGATTTAACTGAATTTTAACGGTGGAGATAACGGAGGGTTATTTGGCGGATTTTTAAAAAACTCAGGGTTACCGCGCGGAATAGTCGAAACTTGTGAACACCTCGCGGAATTTGCAAAACCTGAGGGTTACCTCGCGGAATTCACGTTAAAGAATTTGATAAAATGATCAAACAACCATAATTGGATAGTGAGATCGATCATAATGGATAGATCTTGCAAAATCAACAAATATTTATGAAAGAATTTTAGATCAAGGATGAGATTGATATCATAGTCATGAGTGTTGTGGTTATTGTAGCGGTAAAAAAAGTTGTAATTTTGCAATATTCCAATGTTTATCAGAAGTAATAAAATCCGAAACAAGAGCCTGAAGATCCTGATGATTTGAGTATTGATATAAATTAAGATTTGGAACCCATTTGTCAATCCAAATTTTGATATGAGAACCATCTCCAATTTCCCAAAATAATCCTTTTTTAAACAAGTCTCGAAGTTGAAGAAGTCTAGAAAATTGTCACGAATCAGTATTCACACTCCAGACTTTGAACTGTCAATGTTAATGGATTAATTTATTATTAACTTTTTTAAAAGGCATATGAATTTGTTTGTGAGATATTAAAATGAATGTCTCTAACATCCTTTTCTATATTCAGTCTTTTCTAAAAGTTCTTATTAATAATATGTCCAATGAGGTAAATCGTATAGTAGACAAACTTGCATCTTTGAGTCATTCACCCTAAAGATCTGGAACTCAAGGTTCTCATCATTTAATATGCTTTAGGATTCAGGTTACATTAGTAAATTGTACAAGAGATATAAAATCAAAAAATAAGTAATTATCAAACTAGAATAATTATAATCAACGAAAACATTAAAAACAATTAAAATTCGTGTGTAGCAAGAGGATAAACGAGTAGTGACAATAAAAAATTAGGCATAATATACACTTATTGTACATAATATTTCATTACTTGGTCTTTATTTGGTGTCCAAATAACTTTTATAACACCCCGGATTTGAGATTCTTGTATAAGAATAAAGTGTTATTCATATCAATAAGAGCTCTTCCGTTTCAGGGTTCAAGTCAGGACAAAAAATATAAAGTTAAGCGTGTTTAGGCGAGAGCAATAAAGATGGGGACTTCCTAGCTAGGAAGTCCTCAAATTGGCATGGGCTGACGCTTCTAAGAGATCGGTCCATATAAATGGCATCAGAGCCGACTCTAGGTTACGAGTGTGCTTGGCCAGAGGGCGGTTTTTGCGTCTTGACGAGGACGTCAAAGGTTTAAGTGGTGAGAGATTAAGACCCCAGATTTGAGATTCCCTTATAAGAATTAAAGTGTTACTCATGTCAACAAAAACTATTTTTTTAGGGTTCAAGTGAGGACAAAAACTCTGAAAGTTAAGCGTGTTAAGGGGAGAAAGTATTAGGATGAGTGACTTGTTGGTAAGTCTTCGGGCTGACATGGGTTGTCGCTTGTAAGGGTTTGGGTCTTACAACGTTTTTAGTTCAATTGGTTTATTATCTCTCTACCCATATGATATTACTTGTCTTTGTAGCCTTAATTTTTTCCCTCAAGATACTTGTCTTTTTAGCCGTTTTGTCATCTGTTTCCAATTTATCCTTAATGATTTAAGAGAAATATTAAATGACTATTGTATTTACCATGAACAAAAATTTATTATATCGTCTAAACTCTTTTTTTTTTATAGTTCATTAATGAAAGTTGTTTACTAATGCAATTAAAAATTAATTTATATATATATATATTAAATAGAGGTAATTTAGACTAGATTTTTATTTCCTTAAATATTGTTCACAATGCTGTAAAGACAAGTAATATGATACAAAAGGAGTATAATACAAACTCTAAGTTTCAAGTTTTTTACAAATCATATCGAATAAAATTTTCTCGCTATTGGACATTTATTTTTGAAGAATCGTGTTCATCTTATGTAGAAAATGACTTTGGTCATATTAATATTAGCTCATCTGCCATTGATTATTAAAGCCTTTTAATTTTGGAATTTTTTTTCCAGATGAGGCACTTACGCCGTTATAATGCGAAATCAAACTCGTGATTATACATAATATTTCATTACTTGGTCTTTATTTGGTGTCCAAATAACTTTTATAACACCCCGGGTTTGAGATTTTTGTATAAGAATAAAGTGTTATTTATATCAATAAGAGCTTTTTCATTTCAGGGTTCAAGTCAGGACAAAAAATATAAAGTTAAGCGTGTTTAGGCGAGAACAATAATAAGATGGGGACCTTCTAGCTAGGAAGTCCTCAAACTGGCATGGGATGACGCTTCTAAGAGATTTGTCCATACAAATGGTATCAGAGCCGACTCTAGGTTACGAGTGTGCTTGGCTAGAGGGCGGTCTTTGCGACATGAAGAGGACGCCAAGGGTTTAAGTGGTGGGAGATTATAACACCCCATATAGTTGAGATTCTCTTATAAGAATTAAAGTGTTACCCATGTCAACAAAAACTGTTCTTTTTTTTAAGGTTCAAGTGAGGATAAAATACTCTGAAAGTTAAACGTGTTAGGGGGAGAAAGTATTAGAATGAGTGACCTGCTGGTAAGTCTTCGGGCTGACATGGGTTGTCGCTTGTAAGGGTTTGGGTCATACAACTTTTTTAGTTCAATTGGTTTATTATCTCTATACCCATATCATATTACTTGTCTTTGTAGCCTTAATTTTTTCCCTCAAGATACTTGTCTTTTTAACCGTTTTGTTATCTGTTTCCAATTTACCCTTAATGATTTAAGAGAAATATTAAATGACTATTGTATTTACCATGAACAAAAATTTATTCTATCATCTAAACTCTTCTCCATTTTTTAGTTCATTAATGAAAGTTGTTTACTAATGCAATTAAAAATTAATTTATATATATATTAAATAGAGGTATTTTAGACTATATTTTTATTTCCTTAAATATTGTTCCCAATGCTTTAAAGACAAGTAATATGATATAAAAGGAGTATAATACAAAGTCTAAGTTTCAAGTTTTTTACAAATCATATCGAATAAAATTTTCTCGCTATTGGACATTTATTTCTTAAGAATCGCGTTCATCTTATGTAGAAAATGACTTAGGTCATATTAATATTAGCTCATCTGCCATTGATTATTAACGCCTTTTGATTTTATAATATTTTTTCCAGATGAGACACTTACGCCGTTATAATACAAAATCAAACTCGTCGTGACCTCATGATTACAGAATGTCATAATTAGTAGCTAAGGTGGGAAATTTTGATGTTAAAACTAAAAGTGGTGTTTGATGTTAAAAGGCGTATCAACTTATCATTTTTGCTTACATTTTACTATATTAAAATCCATTTTATTTTATTTTATTTTAACTAAATTTGCGAGTTTCTTAGCTTGCTCCCTATTTGTGTATGTAGTGCAGGCTTTGCAAATCCTTGATTCTCATATATCCAACTTTTGTTTCGTAAACTCTAGCGCAAGAAGTCACGTCAATCTCCCCTTTTTACCTCCACCCACATTTCCTTTTAGTTTTGTTGTTCATGAATTTCTTCACTTTTGGGCTAAAGATAGAGCCCTATCTAGTAGTGATAATTAAGTAAGAAGTTGATTATCAAGTGGAAGCAGAGATTCTAGAAATTAAAGAATCGGAAATTCCGCGAGGTAATCCTCAGGTTTTGCAAATTCCGCGAGGTGTCCACAGATTTCGACTATTCCGCGCGATAACCCTGAGTTTTTTAAAAAGTCCATCAAACGACCCTCCGTTATCTCCATCGTTAAAATCCAGTTAAATCTATTATTTTAAAAAATATATATAAAAATTATTGTCATTTAATTTTTAATAGAAGAGGGGGAAAAATACATGACATCAGCCACTAATTAGTAATTAAATAAATAAATAAATAAAAAAAAAGTCTACCTCTTTCATTCTTTGCTGGTTGGAGTCTTCGAACAGCGAACAATGCTTCACACGACTTCAGCAAGTCCGACCTGAGCGAGGAGACCTCACCGACTTCAGCGAGCGCCGGGATTGGAAAGAGGCAGAGAGGGACGACGCGGAGAGGGACGACGCTGGGAGAGAGACGTCGTCGGGAGCGTGATGACGCCAGGCGCACAACTGCGGTTGCTTGCAACGACGGCTACTGCTTGCGATGAGGGTGGTGGAGGGCTGCTCCGTGAACGAGAAGGGCAGTTCGTCGGATCCACTCCAAGGCCAAGTACAAATTTCATGATTTTTGTGATTTTTTGAGATTTAGGGTTCATGTAATTTGGGGTTTGATGGGGGTGTTCGTCAAATCAACAACAAGATGGTTTATTAGGTTACCGGGGGAACTATTGTAAACTAACAAGCCTCTAACATGTGCCAATGATAAATTTCCCGAATAATCAGCAAAAGAATTTGTGGAGAGGGAAATATGCAGAAATCAAGTACTGAGGTTCTAATTCGGAGTTTTCAATTGGCATTTTCTTTGAGAACTATTGTTTATGTGTTAGAAGCCAGACTGAAAAATTGATGAAATTTTTGGTCAACAATCAAATTTTTTGTATGGTTTACTGAACCATTTTTTTTTCCAATTACATTAGTCGATTACGGGTCATGATTTTGGGTGTGGTTAATCAGAAAAACTGTAACCAAACTGATTGTTAAACTTATGTTTCTTGTTTTGATTTATATTATGCAGAATGGGAGAAAAAATTAAATGACAATAGTTTTTATATTTAAAAAAAAATTGATTTAACTGAATTTTAACGGTGGAGATAACGGAGGGTTATTTGGCGGATTTTTAAAAAACTCAGGGTTACCGCGCGGAATAGTCGAAACTTGTGAACACCTCGCGGAATTTGCAAAACCTGAAGGTTACCTCGCGGAATTCACGTTAAAGAATTTGATAAAATGATCAAACAACCATAATTGGATAGTGAGATCGATCATAATGGATAGATCTTGCAAAATCAACAAATATTTATGAAAGAATTTTAGATCAAGGATGAGATTGATATCATAGTCATGAGTGTTGTGGTTATTGTAGCGGTAAAAAAAGTTGTAATTTTGCAATATTCCAATGTTTATCAGAAGTAATAAAATCCGAAACAAGAGCCTGAAGATCCTGATGATTTGAGTATTGATATAAATTAAGATTTGGAACCCATTTGTCAATCCAAATTTTGATATGAGAACCATCTCCAATTTCCCAAAATAATCCTTTTTTAAACAAGTCTCGAAGTTGAAGAAGTCTAGAAAATTGTCACGAATCAGTATTCACACTCCAGACTTTGAACTGTCAATGTTAATGGATTAATTTATTATTAACTTTTTTAAAAGGCATATGAATTTGTTTGTGAGATATTAAAATGAATGTCTCTAACATCCTTTTCTATATTCAGTCTTTTCTAAAAGTTCTTATTAATAATATGTCCAATGAGGTAAATCGTATAGTAGACAAACTTGCATCTTTGAGTCATTCACCCTAAAGATCTGGAACTCAAGGTTCTCATCATTTAATATGCTTTAGGATTCAGGTTACATTAGTAAATTGTACAAGAGATATAAAATCAAAAAATAAGTAATTATCAAACTAGAATAATTATAATCAACGAAAACATTAAAAACAATTAAAATTCGTGTGTAGCAAGAGGATAAACGAGTAGTGACAATAAAAAATTAGGCATAATATACACTTATTGTACATAATATTTCATTACTTGGTCTTTATTTGGTGTCCAAATAACTTTTATAACACCCCGGATTTGAGATTCTTGTATAAGAATAAAGTGTTATTCATATCAATAAGAGCTCTTCCGTTTCAGGGTTCAAGTCAGGACAAAAAATATAAAGTTAAGCGTGTTTAGGCGAGAGCAATAAAGATGGGGACTTCCTAGCTAGGAAGTCCTCAAATTGGCATGGGCTGACGCTTCTAAGAGATCGGTCCATATAAATGGCATCAGAGCCGACTCTAGGTTACGAGTGTGCTTGGCCAGAGGGCGGTTTTTGCGTCTTGACGAGGACGTCAAAGGTTTAAGTGGTGAGAGATTAAGACCCCAGATTTGAGATTCCCTTATAAGAATTAAAGTGTTACTCATGTCAACAAAAACTATTTTTTTAGGGTTCAAGTGAGGACAAAAACTCTGAAAGTTAAGCGTGTTAAGGGGAGAAAGTATTAGGATGAGTGACTTGTTGGTAAGTCTTCGGGCTGACATGGGTTGTCGCTTGTAAGGGTTTGGGTCTTACAACGTTTTTAGTTCAATTGGTTTATTATCTCTCTACCCATATGATATTACTTGTCTTTGTAGCCTTAATTTTTTCCCTCAAGATACTTGTCTTTTTAGCCGTTTTGTCATCTGTTTCCAATTTATCCTTAATGATTTAAGAGAAATATTAAATGACTATTGTATTTACCATGAACAAAAATTTATTATATCGTCTAAACTCTTTTTTTTTATAGTTCATTAATGAAAGTTGTTTACTAATGCAATTAAAAATTAATTTATATATATATATATTAAATAGAGGTAATTTAGACTAGATTTTTATTTCCTTAAATATTGTTCACAATGCTGTAAAGACAAGTAATATGATACAAAAGGAGTATAATACAAACTCTAAGTTTCAAGTTTTTTACAAATCATATCGAATAAAATTTTCTCGCTATTGGACATTTATTTTTGAAGAATCGTGTTCATCTTATGTAGAAAATGACTTTGGTCATATTAATATTAGCTCATCTGCCATTGATTATTAAAGCCTTTTAATTTTGGAATTTTTTTTCCAGATGAGGCACTTACGCCGTTATAATGCGAAATCAAACTCGTGATTACGGAATGTCATAATTAGTAGCTAAGGTGGGACATTTTGATATTAAAACTAAAAGTGGTGTTTGATGTTAAAAGGCATATCAAATTATCATTTTTGCTATATTAAAATCCATTTTATTTTCTTTCAGCTAAATTTGCGAGTTTCTTAGCTTGCTCCCTATTTGTGTATGTAGTGCAGGCTTTGCAAATCCTTGATTCTCATATATCCAACTTTTGTTTCGTAAACTCTAGCGCAAGAAGTCACATTAAACTCTCCTTTTCACCTCCACCCACATTTTCTTTTAGTTTTGTTATTCATGAATTTCTTCACTTTTGGGCTAAAGATAGAGCCCTAGATAGTGATAATTAAGTAAGAAGTTGATTATCGAGTGAAAGCAGAGATTCTAGAAATTAAAGAATTTGATAAAATGATCAAACAACCATAATTGGATAATGAGATCGATCATAATGGATAGATCTTGCAAAATCAACAAATATATATGAAAGAATTTTAGATCGAGGATGAGATTGATATCATAGTCACGGGTGTTGTGGTTGTTGTAGTGGTCAAAGAGAAAGTCATCGGGTCGGGTGGATCAGATAAAGATTGTCCTGGTAAATGCATTTAATTCGATGTTCTTACTGTCTATGATCAGAACATCATTGATGCATCCTTTGAGCTCTGCCTCTTTCGCCATGGATGGACCTCTTTGTTGTTGAGATTCAAATTTGAGTTATTTATTGGATTCAAATAAGGACAAGAATATTTGGAAAACAAATATAAAGGGAGATTCCGGTACGAAGTGTTGTTAACGTGCGAAGTGCGAAACTTCGCGTTCATAAAGTGACACTAAATATTCATTATCTGGGCGGTCATATTCACAGATAACATGTTCATGTCAACGAAAAATCATGTTCATAATCTGGGCGGTCATGTTAAAAAAAAAACGCCGAAATTATAGATTTTGCCACCGCGTTTTTTCACTTAAAATTTTCATCTTCTAATCTCAGTCTTTCATCCCCTCATCCAATGGCGTATTTCTCACTTCTCACCCTAAGATTAGTTCTCATGGGAACCTTAATCAACAATGATATACTGAGCGAGCTTTTTGATAGATCGAGTCTGCTGAGGTTGGTCTTCAATCTTCCAACATACTTTGAACCCTAAGCCATCCCAATTTCGAGTTCACACCATTTTTGTATTAATGCATCCAATCAAATACGACTAGTAAATGCACTTAATTTGATCTAATTTGTCTCATTTCATTCAGTTTGATATCAATGTTTGAATAAAATTCCATTATCTTCGGGCTTAATTCGTTGAGGAGCTTTGAAAAAGTTTCAGTCTTACTATTGAATAAAAAAAAGGAAAATTCCGTTTGGTACCCATGTGGTTAAGGTTATTCCTGATGGTGTCCCGCATTTAAAAAGTTTTCTGTTGATATTCCCGAAGTTTATAATAAGTTCGGTCTGTGACCTTAAAGTTAAAATTCTTAATTTTCTGTTAGTTTATTTAAAAAATAAAAGGAAAAATAAAAATAAAAACACAAATCAGTAAAATTCTTGCTTTTATGATTTACCTTTCACCATTCACCTTCGTCAACCCCCACCCCAACTCACCCCGACCTCTCCTACTGTGGACAAGAGAAGACTCCCTCCTAGAACACGGCCAGTGGCGCAAGATCAAAGACGGCCGGCGAAGGAGGCACACCCGGCGGCGGCGGAGAGATACTCGGCGACGGGCGAACACGAGCGACCCGACGCGAACCGGTACGTGCGATCTTCTCAGTTTTGCTCAAATTTGTTTTGTATTTTTTGCGAACTTGGGTGCAATTAGGGAGAATTAGGATCTGATTCATCTAATTTGCTCTTGTTACTCTCAATTTATCCTGAAATCTGAGTTAGGGTTGTTCTTTAGGGTTTCTATTAGGGTTCGAATTAGGGTTTAATTTTAGGGGTCGAAATTTAGGGTGCGAGCATTTGTGCATAACTGAAAGCCTTTGTGCGAGCATTGAAGGAATTGTGTCTTTTAATCAAAGGTGCAATTACCGAACATGGAATATGACAATTAATGAAGATTTACAATCCTGGAATTTTAGGGGTTGTAGTGCTTTGCTAGAAGCCAACTACGATCAATGAGCTTAATCGGGTTAGACCCATGGCTATAATAACCGGGTCCTATGAGGTCACACACATAGAGTTATTGGGCTGGATCAAATCGAACCGGAAGCCCATGTGGGACATGGATTTCGGCCCATTGGCTTTAATTGGGAGATAGACTTTTATTATTAATGGATAAAAGTTACCATTAATAATTACTTGATAAGGAGGTATCTTGTTAGAAGATATATGGAAATAATATAATGATATTATATCCATTAATTATGATAAGATAGTATCTTATATAATTAATTGTTTATGGAAACAAATAAAGTGAACATGTTAATCGTCCTCCAAGGAAAGACGGACGGATAGACATGTGAAAGAGTTCACAAGTGCACGGCCGTACCACTCCAATTGAAGCTAAGCGCGCCTTCGTTTGTTTTCCTTCGTTCGTCGTTCTAGCAGACGAGATCAAAGGCGATCCAGATTCCAAACTCGTGTGGACCAATTAGAGAAGTCACGCTTGGGGCTTTCGATCTCCGCTGAAATCTTGCAGGAACGTTTCAGACTCGCATCAAACGGTATATAACTCTAACTCCTAATTGATCTGTATCAATTCATGCATGAGATCCTTGTTAGATGTAAGGAAATAGTTTCCTGCAATTCCGCTTATACGCATCTAAAACCCTACAGTGGTATCAGAGCCTCTTGCATAAATTGATAGGATCAAAAATTAAAGAGTTAATTTTGATGCATGTCTTGATTCAAATTAAAGTGGTAAATTGATATATAGGTTAATTTGCATGATTAAAATTCTGATTTTAATTGATTGGATTAGTAAAGTTGAAGAACTTTATGAACAAATATGCCTGTAAAATTATTCTACCCATACTTGATTCATGTGATTTAATTATGCAAGAGATATGATTTTTTGGCATGTTTTAAATCATTAGATGAAGATTTGATTTTCATAAGATGGATCAATTACCCAAATTCTGTTTTTTTTTTAATTTATGGAATTGTTCCAAAAAAAAACTGGTCGTGAACAGTAACCGCGGTCGCGGTTATTGTAGCCGCGATCGCGGGTCACATCTTGGGGTCGGGTGCACATCCCGACTCAGCGCAGCGGTTCGACCGCGGTTGGACTCAGTCACGCAGTGGCGCGCGCGGGTCCAGCACAGGCGCGGCCTGGGTCCGCGGAAAGGGGTTGCGCGGTTCAGTGGGAGCGGGTCGGTCCGGGTTTGACTCGAGCGCGACTCGGTTCGGATGGGTAGATTTTGTATTTTAGGATAATTTCCTAAACTATAAGATAAGATCTTTTTTACCTAATTGGATAATATTTGATATCATCTAAATTATATAATTTCCTAACAGTTGTTAGGATAGATTCCCACTTGATTAAGATAAGGATATTTGATATCTTATCTTGTTTATGCATATCTTATCCAATAATGCATTTTAATGATTAATTATGATTAATGCTATATATCGATTTTAATTTGAATTAAGAATTTGATATTAAATTATTTATGTCATGAGATGATTTATTTATTTTAATATGGTTTTATTTAAATTAGTTAAATTGGTCATTATTATTAATTAGATTAATATTATTGATAATAATATTTGATATTATTATTGCAAGCATGTTTTATGATATCTTGATATTATTGCTTGCATGAGGTGACTAGTATGGCCCACATTAGGATAGATAAATACGATATGCGCATCATTATATTTTCTTGTACACGATCTGCATATCGTTATGTATTTTTGTAATTTAATTTTCAGCAATTAGATTATTTAGAAAAATATGTAATACAAGAAGAGAGATCCTAAGAAGACCAAGGATGGAGATCCATGGAGGATACCAAGGATGGAGATCCAAGAGTAACAAGAGCCATGAAGATTAGATCTTTAATTTTGGTTTTTAGGGGCCATACTAGGATCACATTTAATTATTATATTTTGAATGCTTTATTATTTATTTAAGCTTTGGATGTTTGCTTGTCTGTTTATGCTATTTTGTTCACTAGTAAATAGACAACCATTGCATGCTTAAGTCCCTAAAAGAATATTGAGGTATTGCCTTTCCATATCATAACCCATGAGGCCCTTGGAATTCGTTGGATGAGTTTCGCCAAAGCGAGGTGTCCTTCTTTGACCTTGGGATAGTGAGGGTGGATCTATATAAGGGATTCATAAACCTTGATATGATTATACTCAACAAGAGACCAAAAGACAAAGTTTTGGATCTTGAGGCATAAAGATGAGTCTAACATGGGATGTGGGCCATCAACCAAGAATTATAAAGAGTTATAATTAGTAAATGTTACTTACCTAGATCACATGAGACTTAGGGCAGTGCCAAAGTACGCTAAGGTCTTATCTGAAATAGGATCTTGGAATCATTTTATTCACTGGGGACAAACTTATTTGAATAAAATGTGCATTTGCTTAATTTTTGAAGCATGTTTAAATTTTAAGCTTTTGCATGTCAAGCATAAACTTATTTGCATGTTACTTCCTTTTGTAGCAATCATGTCTAGTAACGATAACTTGAAGTTCACCCTGTACTCAAATGTTGAGCAACACAAAACTTTGAAAGAACTCCCTAACATGCTCAAAACGGTTGAGCACAATATCCAAATTGACAATAAGAAATAAGTTCTTAAGGTCAAAAGGAAAGGATACAAGAAAGAAAAGAATGGAACTGTGAGTTCCACTTTAGGTATTCATGTTATTGAAGTCTTAACAACCAAAACTACTACTTGGGTATTAGATACCGGATATGGTGCTCACATTATTTCGAATGTGCAAGGACTAAGAAGTAGAAGATAGTTGGAAAAGGGAGAGATAGACCTACGCGTTGGAAATGGAGCAAGAGTTGCTGCATTAGTTATAGGAAATTACAATCTATCTTTACCTTCAGGCTTAGTTCTGGAACTGAATAATTGTTATTTCGTTCCTTCAATTACTAAGAACCTTGTTTCGATTTCAGTTTTGTTCCGTGAGGGATTTGAATTTATCATTAAAGATAGAGGTTTGTCTATTTTTAAGAATGATATTTTCTATGCCAAGGCTCCTGAGAGTAATGGACTCTTTGTGTTGGACCTCAAGACAAAATTATATAACATCAATACTAAAAAGCAAAAATCGAATGATTTGAGTGAAGCCTATCTATGGCACTGTCGCTTGGGTCACATTAGCTTGAACCGCATGAAGAGACTCCATAAAGATGGAATTCTCAAATCAATAGATTGTGAATCTTTTGAGACATGCGAGTCATGCCTAATGGGCAAGATGACAAGGTCACCTTTCACGGGGTTAAGTGAAAGAGCTAATGAGCTATTGGCCCTAATACATACAGATGTTTGTGGTCCAATGAGCACAGAAGCTAGATGAGGCTATCGATACTTCATCACACTTACTGACGACATGAGTAGATATGGGTATATATATATTTAATGTCGCATAAATCTGAATCTTTTGAAAAGTTCAAAGAGTTTCAAAATGAAGTAGAGACTCAAACTGGCAAGAAGATAAAGACACTTCGATCGGATCGTGGTGGGGAATATCTGAGCCAAGATTTCGATCGTCATCTGAGAAGTTGTGTGATCGTAACACAACTAACCCCACCGGGTACACCACAATTGAATGGTGTATCTGAGAGGAGAAACATAACCTTGTTAGACATGGTTCGCTCAATGATGAGTTTTGCTAACCTTCCAGTATCTTTCTGGGGATATGCACCAACAACAGCTGGGTTCACACTAAACAGGACTCCGTCTAGGACTATAGATAAGACACCATATGAGATATGGACTGGAAGAGTTCTAAGTCTGTCTTTCCTGAAGATCTGGGAATGCGAAGTTTATGTAAAGCGTTTACTATCAGATAAGCTTGCACCTAAAATCAGATAAATGCTTCTTTATAGGGTATCCTAAGGAAACTAAGAGATACTACTTCTACAATCCCACTGAGCACAAAGTGTTTGTTGCAAGGGATAATGTCTTTTTGGAAAAGGAGTTTATTTCCAAGAAGCCAAGTGGGAGAAATGTTCATCTTGAAGAAGTTCAAGATAAGCAACAAACCCAACAACAAGTCGACATGGACGATGTCGACGAGGAGACGCTAGTATCTGGAGTCGTCTAGATACTGGAACCAATACCTCAAGAACTAGATTCAAATGAGGTACCACAAACAGTTGTGGAAACTGCTCCAGTTGTTGAACCCACACGTAGATCAAACAGGCCAAGGGTACAACCAAGACGATATGATGATTTCATCTTGACTGCAAGCCTTGATGTTCTGCTTTTAGAAAGCGGAGAACCTGCCACCTATGAGCAAGCATCGACGGGTCCAGACTCCGAGAAATGGCTTAGAGCCATGAGATCTGAAATGGATTCTATGTCTGAAAATCAAGTCTGGGACTTGATAGATTTGCCAGATGGGGTTTACCCATTGGATGCAAATGAGTTTCTAAACTCAAGACAAACAAAGATGGAAATGTATATGTTTACAAGGCAAGGCTAGTTGCCAAGGGTTTTAAACAGATTCATGGTACTGACTATGACGAGACATTTTCACCGGTCGTAATGATCAGGTCCATTAGGATACTCTTAGATATTGCCGCTTATTATGATTATGAGATTTGGCAAATGGATGTCAAGACCGCTTTTCTAAATGGATATTTGGAAGAAGATGTGTACATGACACAACCAGAGGGTTTTGAAGATCCAACAGACCCTAGGAAAGTATGCAAGCTTAAGAGGTCCATTTATGGACTTAAGCAAGCATCCAGGAGTTGGAACATTCGATTTGATGAAGCTGTCAAAGAGTTTGACTTCATCAGATGCGAAGAAGAACCTTGTGTTTACAAGAAGTTCAGTGGGAGCAAAGTGGTATTCCTAGTCTTGTATGTTGATGACATATTGCTCATTGGAAATGACATTCCGATGCTAGAGTCCGTTAAGGGATGACTGAAGAAATGTTTTTCAATGAAGGACTTAGGATAAGCAGAGTATATATTGGGTATCAAGATCTATAGAGATAGATCTAAGAGGCTGCTTGGACTAAGTTAATGAACTTATATAGATAAGGTTCTTGACAGGTTCAAAATGCAGGAGTCCAAGAAAGGATTTCTACCCAGGCAACATGGCATATACCTCAACAAGAAGCAGTGTCCTAAGACACCTGCTGAGCTAGAGAAGATGAGCAAGGTCCCTTATGCTTTAGCTATAGGATGTATCATGTATGCCATGATATGTACACGCCCTGATGTTGCATTTGCTCTGAGCATGTGTAGCAGATACCAATCGAATCCCGGAGAGGCACATTGGTGTGCAGCCAAGAACATTCTAAAGTACTTGAGAAGAACTAAGGATGACTTCTTGGTATTTGGGGGTGATGATGAGTTAGTCATTCGAGGATACACTGATGCAAATTTTCAGACAGACATAGATGATTTTGAATCTTAGTCTGGATATGTCTTCATTCTGAATGAAGGAGCTGTCAGATGGAAGAGTTCCAAATCCAAACATGTTCTACGAAAGTAACCACATGATGAGACACTATGTTGATAGTGGAGATGTGAGGATGTGCAAAGTGCACACAGATGACAACATTGCAGATCCGTTGACCAAGCCTATGCCTAGGCCCAAGCATGAAAGTCACACTAGGGCTAAAGGCCTCAAGGACATTCGAGAATGGCTTTGAGATTGTATTGTCTTACATTATGAACTTTGTTTTATGGATGTTAGACACAATTTATGATTGATTATATGATTATTCATTCTTATTTGATTTTGCTTGGAATTGAATAAAATGTCCAAATAATTCATGATTCGCAAATGGGCTCATCATAAGTGTTGTGGTGAATGAAACCCCATTAAGTGAACTGAAGTCATGAGTTACTTAAGGTCCATGGTCTTAGTCATTAACTTGGACATAAATGACCACTATTAAAGACCACATTGTAAGTTGACTGATAGCGCCACGTTTCATGGGCTATAGGGACATTGAGATGTCTAGTCGATTACATAGATATGTATGGATGATACGTATGGGACTGACCTACCTTAAAGGTTTTCATAAAAGACTTGAAGTATCTTTAAGTTATACCATGATTGGTAGATTCCTCAGACATGAGTATGATATGGTTTCTCTTGATGATTGGTATGTCTTTGACGTTGTTAAACGCTGACCGTAACAGGCAGTTATAAAGGCAGTGATTGGGATTGCCAAAAGTTGAGTGGGAGCTATAGTCATGCAAGACTGGAGAAGTCCTTCTGCTTCATGTATACTGTGATACATTGGACAGGAATGGTGTCTCGGCCACTTGAAGAGCGAGAACTGAAAAATGCATGGCCATGCTCGGATGGATTATATGTAATCATCCGTTATTTGACAGTTCAAACTCGAAGTTCAAGAAACAATTTGATAAGAGATATGAATGTCAGCATATCATCAAATAAGACACTAAGAGACAAAGGAATTTAACATTGCACACTTGTTTTAAGGACAAGTGGGAGATTGAAGGAATTGTGTCCTTTAATCAAAGGTGCAATTACCGAACATGGAATAGGACAATTAATGAAGATTTACAATCCGGGAATTTTAGGGGTCGTAGTGCTTTGCTAGAAGCCAACTACGATCAATGGGCTTAATCGGGTTAGGTCCATGACTATAATAATCGGGTCCTATGAGGTCACGCACATAGAGTTATTGGGCTGGATCAAATCGAACCGGAAGCCCATGTGGGACATGGATTTCGGCCCATTGGCTTTAATTGGGAGATAGGCTTTTATTATTAATGGATAAAAGTTATCATTAATAATTACTTGATAAAGAGGTATCTTGTTAGAAGATATATGAAAATAATATAATGATATTATATCCATTAATTATGATAAGATAGTATCTTATATAATTAATTGTTTATGGAAACAAATAAAGTGAACATGTTAATCCTCCTCCAAGGAAAGACGGACTGATAGACATGTGAAAGAGTTCACAAGTGCACGGCCGTACCACTCCAATTGAAGCTAAGCGCGCCTTCGTTTGTTTTCCTTCGTTCGTCGTTCTAGCAGACGAGATCAAAGACGATCCAGATTCCAAACTCGTGTGGACCAATTAGAGAAGTCACGCTTGGGGCTTTCGATCTCCGCTGAAATCCTGCAGGAACGTTTCAGACTCGCATCAAACGGTATGTAACTCTAACTCCTAATTGATCCGTATCAATTCATGCATGAGATCCTTGTTAGATGTAAGGAAATAGTTTCCTGCAATTCCGCTTATACGCATCTAAAACCCTACAAACCAAACAAAAAAAATGATTTGAATGTGGGTACCTGTGATAAAATGATGATTTGTTCTCCTTTGAACCTTGCCAAAGAAACTGATGTGCTTATTTGAACAGGGCCACAACAACAGCAAAGTTGCAAGTCTCTTTGGACGTTGGAGGTACTCAGGAGAAATGCAGAAAAACAGGGCCACAGCAACAACAAACTGATGTGGCAGATGTGCTTAATTTTTGTTTTGTTTTTTTTTCCTTTTATTTTTTAAATAAACTAACAGAAAATCAGGAATTTTAACTTTAAGGTCACGGACCGAACTTATTATAAACTTCGGGGTACCAACAGGAAACTTTTTAAACGTGGGACACCATCAGGAATAACCTTAACCACATGGATACCAAACGGAATTTCCCTAAAAAAAATAACCTATCTTAAAAAGTTTTTAGCAGATGAATGTACTTAATATTATCAAGCTGAATTAAAAATTTTCCTTATTTCAACTCGTAATATCAAACATCTAATTAGATAGTTGTAATAATTAAGCTAATAAATCCTTCAACTATTTTTTCATCTCAAGCTCATATTTCACCTCGATATATGAGATGGAGCATTAGATAAGAAACAACCTTAAATATTGTATATCTATCTATATACTTCTACTAAAGTCATAATTATCTCTCATACGTGTCGTTCATTTAAGTATGTCACTTCATCAAATAATTATGTACATTTACATATTCACCCTTATTTTATTTAATATTTATTTTATGTTTTATTTATACAAATTTCCTAAATCACCACCCCAAAATATTTCCCATTGTACATCATAATTCTACACTTACCAAAAATATTATTATCATACTTAATTAGTGTCCACAATATAATATGTACGTTAATGGTCCGTAAATAGTTAACGTTGTACGGTTCATCCACTAATACACATATAATATACACTTACCAAAAACATTATTATCATACTTAATTAGTGTTCATGATTTAATAAGGGTGAATAGATTGTTTGTAAACTCCATTATAAAGAATACAATATACAATTTTATTTTAGTGTAATTTTATTTATAATAATGATATAAAATTCCTAATTTATATTTTCTTCTATTAATATAAATTCACACATCTACCTTTAATTTTCATCGTACAATACACCTTATAAATTATTCTAATCAATAAATTATCTTTTCGATACATCATGTTAACTTTTCTATATAATTCTCTTTTATATTTTACATACAATAAATAAATTTAAATTCATTTTTAAAATATATGATCATACCCGTACAAGACACGGGGACACATACTAGTTTCAATCTAGACTCGAAACTCGCCAAAATAGAACACCATTTCTACCGAAGAATATGCGTTGTTTGCCGTCTTGTCGATCTCTCTCAAATCACATGAAAGAGGTTGGAAGACAAGAAACTTTTGTAAGAGGAATTTCCTCAAATAGTTGATACTTGGTATGCAGGACCCCCCAATATGTACAAATTTCAAATTATATTATGCCAACCAAAAAAATCAACATCTAACGCTTTTTGTAAAGGTTAGCAAGTAGACCTTATCCATATATCTTTCTACTAAACCAAACTCTAATTTTCCGAATTGGAATGGGAATTTGAGACCCCGATCCCATAGTCCCTTTCATGAAGATAATAGATCGGTGCGTATCAACATCTAGAGTTTTGTGATTGTTCCACATGACATCTACTTTATCATAAAAAAAATCAAAATTTTAATAAATTATTCGCGAGCGTTAGATACACTAATCTTTTCTACTTTTTACGCTAAAAAAGGTCACGCACACAAAAAGCGTGAACGAGACTGTGTCTCGGATACGCAAAATGGGAGCGGGACTTTTTTGTAGGGTATCCGGTTTAGGTGTCACGCTTTGTGTGAGCATGACCATGTTTTGGAGTAAAATAGAAAATAACATTTTAAGAATATTAAAATAAAATACTTTAAAAAAAAATAATGTTAAATTAATTATATATATTAGTTGTAAAAATAATAAAGTTTGAATTATGTATAACTTTGAAAATATAGAAAATAATGTTAAATTGATTATTTTATAAAAATTAAATTAATGTTAAATTTGTATAAAATTAAATAAAATGATTTTATGTATAGCTTCTAATATTTCATTCATTAAGTTTTAATTTGATGGTAACTAGTTTTCAAAGGGAAGTTAGAATAAATGTAGACAATAAATATACTTTTGAAGGTAAGAAATAATAAATGTAGACAATCAATATATTTTTGAAAGTAGAAAAATTAAACAGGTAATCAAATTCATAGTTCCAAAATAGACCCCAATAGGTAAATTATATACAAAATAACTGTATCAGATCCAAAATACTAAAACAAACTCTAAAAAAACTAATCATGTGCAGGGTCGGGTCCATCCTCTCCCTCATCGCCCATTGCACTACTACTCTGACCATGCTCATACTGTGATTCCCTATTTGTGCGATGCGCGCTGAGGTGGATCCGACACCGGGTGAGCGTCCCCCACCAATATCTGGATGACACTGAGAAGGTACGCTCTCTCTCCATCAGTGATCCCGTCGGTATCCAACCGGGCACGTGTTAGCCCAAACACCATCTGGGCCCACTGTATAATTTAAATATGTTAATATTACGTACACTAATGCATAAGTAGTAAACGTTTAAAAATAAGAAAACATATATCGCGGCGATATCAACTACTGGAGGTCGGGGAATGACATTTTGTGGCTGGGAGGTAGGATCCACGTACGGATGAGTAATCTCCTCAAAATAGTCTATGTAGTGGGTATCAACATGGCTGAAACACATCAATATCGAAGAGATGGTTGTCGCGGTCTGCCCAGGTAGGGAATTCTGGTCCGTCGAACTCCACCTTGTACTTGCTCGAACATATCCCTTTGTTCACCGTACTCGGTTGAAACGGAGGTGGATGAACCACCTGCCTCAGACCAAACTGGTGTAGCACTTGGCTCGGCATGTACCCCTCCTGGACATCAAGGCAACGGATGATACCGTCGAGCTTGAATCCCCGGTGGGTAGTCCTAAAATCCACCTCTGAGTCTGCCCCCTCCGGGCATTCGCCATTTACTCTCCAAGGCATCCAACGGACCTGTAATTACATCATGTTACTATTTGTTAAGACCCTATAAAAATACCATTACAAGTAATTAGATTCGGTTGTAGATTTTACCTCATCAATTGTAAGTCTGTAACCCTATCTAGCGCTTGTCTAAGCTGGACGAGCCTATTCGCATCCACGCGGGGAATGGGTCCAAGCTCGTCCACGGCTGTTGCCCGCGGATCCGCTAGTCACTGCGAGTCCTGTGACGTGTGTCCTCCGAAACGCGAAAAATAACGCCATATCCAACACTATAATATCATTTTACAAGATGTTAATAAAATAACATGTCAGGGTACAATTAATATAAAAAAAAAATCATACGTGGAGAAGACTCATGCAACTCGCTATGCCGGCCGTCTGGGCCCGAGACGCCTCCCCTAGGTTGCGATACAAGATCGCAAGAATCCGAGCGCCCTAGGCGAATTTGCCAACTCTGTCATGGTCCAACACGAATTGCATATACTTGTGCTTCACCCGGTTGGTGGACCTATTTTACAAAAAAAACAAATTAGTATAAGATATTAAAATAAGGGCTAAAAAAATTAACTAGAGGTACAGTCGGTGTACCTGTCGCACATAATAGTACAACCAATCAAGAGGAACAAATAGGAAGACGCTATATCCTCTTGTCCTCCTCCTCTCGGCATCATTTACAATATGTTTCATTATTTAGATAAATTATACAATGATTCAAACTCACACTATTAACATCTAATTAAGTAAATATCTACTTACAAGTCATACCGAAATAGCTATACTAAGTATATCAAAATGAACTACATCATATAATTATAATAGCTACACCGAGTATATACAAATGAACTACATGATATAAGTAATTTAATAGATGCGCTAAGTATATCAAAATAAACTACATAATGTAAAAGCTAATAAATTTAACAATTGAACTACATAATTTAATAGATGTGCTTAGTATATCAAAATTGAACTACGTAATTTAATAATTACAAGTATATCAAAATGATCTACATAATTTAACAATTACACTAATTTAATAGACGCGCTAAACTTAATGAAATAAACTACATAATGTAATAGCTACACTAAGTATATGAAAAGGAACTACATCATATAATTAAAAAAAAAAAAAAAAAAACTATATAAATTAATATCTACACTAAGTATAGAAAATTAAATTGTATAGGAACGGTGAAATATTAATTTAACTAAAAACGAAAAACAAAATAAATTAAAATTTCAAATAATAAATGTATCTTCAGTTTCATTATTCTCAACATCTTCTCCTTGTACCGAAACTCCATCATTCCTTGACATTTTTTTACTTCCAAATTGCTTTCGAGAGGGTTTAGATGAAGGTGTAAAATTTTGTGATGTGAATTTCGGATTTTATAGCCAAAATTTCCAACGGTTTGATTTTCGACCGTTGGAGAAAATCACTAGAGCGTGAGCGTGACTCTTTGATACGGATACTCGTTCATTGGGTCTCGCTCTCGCTTCGTGTATGCGTGACTGAGCTCTCGCTCACGCTTTCTGCCCGCGTGAGTAGTTGGGCTTATTTAATAAAAAAAAATGAGAGTAACTAACACCTCCCAAATTATTTAACCCATTTCCACTCTCTCCCCCACATCATTCTCTCAATCCTCTATATCTGCTTCACCTACTTTCTGTTTCAAATTTCCCTCGCAACTTCAATTTACCCCATGACAACCTCATCCATTAGCTTAGCCGGGAGACCATTGCTGGACTCTTGTCTACAATGTCACCCTCGATATCTAGACTTTATTTTCGGTGGTTAAACAATGAAAATAATTGGATTATTTTTTGTTGGAAATAGTCTACATATTTGGTTTTGTGGGCTTTCTACATAGAAGAATTGATGGTGGCTTATATCCCATACATATAGGGATGACTTATATTTGTAAATTGAAAAATCAAGTGTGGTTTCCTAATATATATTATATAATAATATATATCTAAATGACTTAGGACTTTGAACATTTCGGCCCAACCTTTTGTTAGTTAATTCCCGCCAACAGCCATTAACTTCCCAATCGATTTTTGGATGGCTGACATTAATTCTGTTGCAATACAAATACCCACGTTTTGCCTTCTTCACATATCATCGAACAGAACATTCAGATTTGTTATATGTTGTTCTTAGTCTTTGTTGTATCCTTAAAAGTTAATTTGTTAGAATCCTACAACAACTCAATCGAGTGAGGACAAATATCACTTAAAAGAAAATAATCTTCACGCCTCAAAGCAATACATAAGGCCCACTGTTCTTACATTTTCTTCTTCGTTCATCTCAATCTGGGAAAATCAGGGGTTCGAACGAGAGGGAGACATTAATGGGTTATGTAGTACTATGAGCAAGGATGGCTTTGTTATTCACAAGTCACGACTCCATCGGTTGTTGGGATCTACGGTTGGTCTCGTCTCACTCAACAATTTTGGCTAATGTAATTTCAGAGATCAAAATAGTGACATTAATCAAAATTAGCAAATGTAATACGTGCATCCAAAACATTCAAAACAATATGAATTTGTAAGAAACCCAACAAGAACTCATAATCAATCATATGGGTTAGATTTGAAGTGGAAGTTGGAACTGGAAAGAGCTTGATCAGTGATAAGGATTAGTTTTGCTTTTAAATGAAATCCAAATGGACCAATTAAATAGCTTGATCAGTGATTGGATTATAAGCTAGAGAGGACAAAAATGAATTGTTCTGAATGTACGTATTTTTGCTGATTTTTTCATTTTGACTTACATTTTAAAGTATTGTAGTAATTTTTTTTTTATTATTATTTTTTTTAATATAAGTTAAGATTTTAAAATACCATACAACTCTGATAAATCGATAGACGGATAAATCGGTCACCGGCCTAAACCGACATAGAAACAAAAACATGAAATTTCATTTATTTTAGTAAAAATAAGAAAATAGATTTTTTCGCTTATACTAAAATGAATGAGATTTTTTAGTGTGTAAATAAAAATATCCAAGTTTTTATTGGAGAAAATAATTGAAAACAGGAAATCCTCGACGAAGAGAGAAATTTACATATGGCATGGAGACGAAGGATGAGGGTACGTGATTTCCAGGACGGAGATGGAGGTGAAAATAATATGATAAATTTGCAAGCAAGCACAAAATTGTCATGACTAAGTTTAACAAAGTTTGAATCATTATTTCTTAGCATTTAAACTTCATATTATTATTTTTCATTTTCCTATATGCAATTTGTCACATATATATGCATGGGCTAAAAAAATCAAAGTCATACGTGAATATCATCTAGCCACCCTAACTTTACGGATGCCTAGCAACTAAGTCCATACATAAATTAACTTCCTATCAATAGTGGTTTTTGACACTTGGATTAAAAACCGATCGATAGCACGTAACTGAATAAATTTGAACTCGTTTATAGAAATTAATTAAGCACCTCCTATTTACAAGGAATATCAAGTAGTCTCCAACCACAAAACAAAGAACAAATAAAGGATAGGGATTAAGCTAGAAACCTATATATGCATCTCAAATCATCTTTGTTTGTTCACAACTTTTTCTATAATATTACCCAACAAATAACATAAAAAAGGTGAAAATGGGGTTCTTGAAGTTAAAGCTACATGTGCTCATATCGTTCTCTCTCGTTGTGTTCCTTCTTATAAACCAATCTTTCTCTAATCAAGAAGATTCGGCTTCTAGGAAGCTCATGGATTTCGAAAGGTCTCCAAAAAGACAATTAGTTGAGAAAATCGCAAATAAGGTCGGGGCAAAAGGAGAACAAGTAGGAGCATCTGCATCGCCAGACAATACATCAACTCAGGTAAAGGAACTGGAAGACAAGGAGAAGGATGATGAGGATGAGAAGAAGAGCCAGAGGACGGAGGAGAATGACATAAGCGATGCACAAGAGGGCACTCCAGAGAGGGAGGAGGAGAAGAAGGACGAGAAGACGGAGAATAATGACATAACTGATGCACAAGAGGGCACTCCCGAGAAGGAGGAGGAGAAGAAGGATGAGAAAACGGAGAATAATGACATACGCGAAGCACAGGAGGACACTCCTGATGAGGAAGAGGAGAAGAAGGACGAGAAGACAGAGAGTAATGACATAAGCGAATCACGGGAGGGCATTCCATAATAAGGAGGAGGAGAAGAAGGACAAAAAGAACCAGGAAAAGATCTCAAGGGGCCTTAGGAAAATAAGAAGAAATCTACTTAGGAGTTTAGGCGGTTCACTCAATACGTGCACATCCTTTATCACAATTTTTTACTTCTTTCATATTGCATCATCAAATATAAATAATATTTAAATACAATTCCATATGCATGGATTATTATAAGTAAATGAATTATAGATTGAATTGAATTTGCTTGAATGAATAGTTCTTATAGTAGATGGTCAGGTGGTGATATGAATGCTTGGAAGATATAGCAAAGGAGAAAATTCTACTAGCTTTTAGATATTTTCAGCTCGTGTGTGCAATTGAAGAATTAAGAGATTTTGTTTTATATTTGATTTTATGTTAGATATCTATGTCTAGTACTTAGAGAATGTACTAAGGAGCTCAAATAAGTAGTTAAGGGAAAGTTACACGATTGAATAATTGAAATTAGTGCTCTAAGATCCTATCATATGATGGATTTCAGAAATGTACAGTTAGTTAGTTTTGTATTTCAAAATTTTGATAATTTTGTAGGATTAAAAAAATTGAAATGCAAAGAAACGACTTCTTAATTTCGTTTTTTAGACTTCTTTTATATAGTGGATGGAGTAGGTAAAGTTATCTAATTCAAGAATCTCAACTTAAAAATAACGGGATTTTACATAACATGTAAAATTGTACCCAAATACTAATTCAAAATTAATAATAATCAAACATAATATATCTGAAATATAAATTTACTAAAATGATTATATTTTACTTATTTTGTAAATGATTATATGCTTCTTCTTAGACAAATTACTCCATCTCGTATTTGTCGTTCTAAGTTTCGTCTTCAAGGAAACACAATTTTATTTCCTTCTTAAATGGATGAAATTGCACGAACAAACAATCACACACGAATGCAAATACGAATTAGAAAGCATAATGTCAAAAGCTTTGGGGTTAAAGATAAACTCGACCAAGTATACCACGTCGATTCAAATCTTTTAAAGCTATTTTTCATAAATAATATATGAAAGTATATATAAGTGAAATATATAAACTAGGTTAAACTAATTACAAGTATTGAAACCCTAGAAAAAGTCTTAAAATGACAACCACAAGAAAACTCGAAAGTCCTCAAAAATAGAGCGTTGTGCATGACTGAAACGGTTGTCCAAGGATTGGTGCACGGTCGTGCGTGCAAATGCACAACCTACGCCTAAACTCATGCGAGGAGAACTACCCACGTTGGTTCAAGGGGGGCACACGACCCTACCCTGGGTTGTGCAAGAGAACCAAGATTCGAACAAGTTCCTTGGATAGGGTGCACGATAATGTGTTATGACGCACTACCAATACCCGGGGTGGTGCTCCACGGGAGCACGAGCTCTTCCCCGCGACTCCTTACTTCGCTTGCGTTGGAGCTTAGGTGGGGACACGTCGATGTCGGGAGTTAAGCGATAGGAATGAGTTGTTGATGGGAGTAGATTGAGTTTGTGTTGGTGGCCTTTGAATCGTCCTCATTTTGTCTCTATCATTCTCCCGCACTTGACTTTGAATCGTCCTCTAATCAACATTCGACTTGGAGCCTTGTGGACCATGGGGTTGAGTTGTGGACTTAATGTCCTCGAGAGCATCCTTAATGTGCACACAATGAGCAAGTTGTGCATCGGTGGAGTTGGCAACCATGGTTGATTGCTAAAATAAGGTCTTGGTATCTTGAATTTTCGTCTTTGCCTTAACTTGAACTAGAAAGGCATGCACATGAACACGTGAGAAGGGACTAAGGGAAGAAATTAAAGCCGATTTGGAGAAATGCTCGAGGTTACTTCTAGGGATTTTGCATTGAATCCGACTGTGTCATCCATTTCGGGAAGCCGGTTTGGTATCCTGAATTTTCATCTTTTGCTCGCATTCCAATTACGGGAAGCCGCATATTTTTCATATACAAAATGCTCGAGGTTACTTCTAGTATCACGTCTAGGAGCATTACCATGGGGAGCACGATATGGTCGATGCAGACCAAGCAGTAACTCGTCCCTTGAGACTGGATCGCCATAGAAGTCGTCAAAAGGAGTGCCATGGTTTAGCAGTCAACCTCCGGGAGATCATCGTCGATCTCATAATGACTATTGGCGCACGTTGGGGCATGCTGACCCGGAGGCGGGGTTGCACCACTAGTGGCCAGTCAGATGACATCATCTTGGTTTTCGACACCAAGGGGGAGTGATTCGGGGCATAATATTAGGAATGGTGGGAGAAGGGAGCGGCTTCCCATTGGTTAGGTAGTCGAGCCCATAGAGTTGTCAGCTCGTCGAGGACCGTCCACATGGACTCGTCGAAAACGCAAGTCATATCATTGGTAGAGGCCTTGATATTGTCCTTAGTGACATAGTTTGGTTCACCATTGTCCCTTAGTTGAGCTACACGAGATTTTCCGACTTCCAACTCACATGATACTTTCCTAAGAGGAACGTGTTGAGAGAATCCTAGGCTGCAAAATCCATATAAATACCCTCTCAATCGGCTCTCCAATTCACTCAATTGTTTCAATCCAATCTCAAGCACCCTAAATCCCGAAAGTGTTCTTCCCCAAAATTCGATCTTGTTTGAGCTTGTTTCTGGCAATTAGTGGTACCATTAGCTTCGTCTTTGAGTCTACTTCCAAAGCCTTCTCTTTCCATCGCCGGAGATCTATCACCGCCGTCCAATTTGGCGTTTTTCCGATGAGGAGTCAAGAAGGTATTCCGGCGAGATTGAATTTGTGCCCAATTCGCGATTTTGCTTATTTTGGCTTAATCTTGATTAGTTTAATTAATCTAGATTAGTGAAAAATATATTAGGATTAATTTGGCTTTATGGAAATTAAAACTTAATTAATTATAATTTTGTTTAATAATATCATCTTATGTTATGAATAGGTAAATTATGACTATTCATTTGGAATATATTTTGAGTAAGAAGAACTCTAGGATTATAAATAAATTATTTATGAAATTATTTTTTAGAATATACGACTAATTAATTTTTAATCGTATAAATAACTGTTTTATCAAAAAGCCTTGAAATTAATTTATTTATGAGTTAAATAAAATCAATTAGAAACCGAGACATTATATCCTTTAAATTGTGATATTGAATAAATTGTCTAATATAATTTATTCATTTTATGTGATTTGGGTATATCTCGGATTACTTTGGAAACGAAATCAAAACAGGAGGTTAAGTGTTATTTGCAAGTAATCGCTCCCGTACGCTGTTCAACTTTCTATTCGATTCAAGGCAAGTGGTGGTTTGCTCTTGCTATGTTATTCCATATTTTCCTTGATTGACAATTAATTTGTTGTCTTAATTAAGTTGGAATAAATATTCTTAATTTCTCGTTTGAGAACTTGTGTGTATAAAATATTGTGTAAAATTGACCTTATGTATAATTGCTAACAACGACCCTTATATATTATTATCATTATTAATATTATTATTATTATTATAGGGTGCTAGAGTACTTTGGTGTGGACTGTTGTGCACTCGTGTGGATTTAATTGCTAGTTAGCACGAGTATTTATAGGAACGCTATTTACCTTGCAAGGTTTAGCTATTTCTTTATAACTTGGTATTAGGAGGATAATTGCTCTAATACTTTTGATCATGACTTACCCTTATTTAATATAAGTGGTGGTGCACTTAGCTAGTGTCGAAATTCGGGATTCGTCCCATTCTAAATCTCCTTGCGAGATCGGTTGTGGATATAAAATGTTTTAACGTTAATGTACGTTTTGAAATTAAATAAGATAAGTGCAACGTGACACATAATTAATATACCCTTGGGCGAGAAGTACAACGTGAAACCCGCCCGGTCTCTTGTCTAAATCAAGTCCCCTTTCCAATCTGGATTCGCAATATGTGGTGAGGTTGGTCGAGGACCCAAATATTCAACGAGGCGTTTTTAAAACTTTGTGTGATAATATAATGATCCCAAACAAATTCATTTAGTTTCTCATAAGACTCAATTCATTAGAGTCTTCTCTTTAAGCATTCATTTTCTATCTTTTCAGTAGAAGTCTATAGTCATATATCGTTTACCGAGTTTTCGAGAAACAAGGGTAGTGATTATATACGACTATGCGAACCAATCTGTTTTCACCCTTGCGTAATCTTTCATTAGACTAACCAACCTTTCATTTTCATTGCATGGTTGATTGGTGTCATCCGCCCTATACGACACATCAGAGGTTGGTCCCCGACGATTTGAAGTAACCAATCAAAGACGAAGGCTTGCAGTTGAAGGTTTTCATTCTAAAGTAATATTAAGATGTGTAGTATTGATGTAATATTCTTAAAGAGTTGTAATACATATATAAAGTAGTCATGTGTTTAGGGTTTTACTTAAAAGTCTTCCGTTGTAATTTCACTTTGTTATATTACCGTCCTTCTCAATTTACGAGAGGAATTTTAATAAAAGATTGAGTTTTCTATATACAAGTCTTCCGTTTTTTACTCTTTTATTTATTTATTTAAGTATAATTGTTCCGATTAAAGCCTAGGATGGCTTTGGACTTTACAGTCTGATGTCATTGGCGTGTGGCACTACCAACATAAGTCGGGGTGTTACAGTTATGATATCAGAACAATGGTTTTAAAATTCTTGGCCTATTGTTAGGTTTGAGAATTTTTAATTTTTTTTAAAAACTATTTTATTTTTATTAATGAATGTTGAAAAAAATAAAAAAATAAAAAAATAAACTGTTAGAATTAAGTTTAAGGTTTTAAAATTTCTTAAAGTTTAAAAAAAAAGTAAAGGTAATGGTTTAACTATTAGAACTTTAATATTTATTTTTATAGTTCCTTTTATAAATGGCGTTATAAACAAGTTTATGATTATAATTTTGAAAGTGTAGTTTTCGGTTTTGGTAAAGTTTGTAAATGTCACTAGTTTAGAAAACTAATTATATAAATAATTATTTTATTAAATCAAAAGTATAAAGTTTGAAAGTATAAGGTCTAAGAATAAGTGGTTTTCAAACTTCTGCAAGCTTCGATTCAGTTACTTATTCCTTAGACTCATTCGTAAAGGTATCTTCCATTCTTAGGTATATTGTCATTCTAAGGTTGATATCTCTCCTATTTGTCTTATTCTCGAGTAAGAGGATAAGAACGTTTTAAGAGTAATGGTGGAGGGTCAGTCAATCTAATATCAATTATTGGTTTGGACCCCTACAATTCGTATCATAACGTAAGTGATTAAGTATCATATACAAGTTAGAAAATTCTAAATTGACGTTATGGTTCATCAACAGATGGTGAACACTCGATCCACCAACTGAGTTGTCAATGAAGGTCCTAGCAACGGTTCCCAAATTCAACTGAGGAGTGCTACTCAGCAAGGGGATGGCGAGGGATTTGGCTCGCATAATAATAACCCGCCACTGCGGGAAGATGTTCGTCAAGAACAAGTGGACCCTCAAGTTGCGAGGGAAGTTCCACTTAGTCCACATCTTGCCCCGATCGTGTTGGATGCTACGGTCATAGGGCAGATTGTGAGACAGGTTGTCGAGATATTGACAGCCTAGGGGATACTGCAAGCTCAAGCGGCCCCCATTCCTCAAGTTGCAACTAATGTTGGGGGACGTGAAGGTCCTGCACATCTAGTGGTTCTCGAGAAAGATGACGGGAATTATAACCGAGCGTTGAAGGTGATCAATTCAATGCACCCGGATAGCTACAATGGGATCGGGGAACCAGTCAAGGTTGCCTATTGGTTTTCCTACATGGAGCGACTGTTCCAGAATGTGGTCTGCACCGAGGCTGAACAGGTGCGCATAGCTTCGTTGCATCTGAAAGACGGAGCAAGTGAGTGGTGGGAAGGATCTTGATTGGATGACCACCCGAATCTGAGTTGGGCAATGTTTAAGGCCAAGCTCACTCACCTATACTTCTCCCGTACTATGAGAGAAGAAAAGTTGAAAGAGTTTCTCTACCCAGAAACTAAGGAATTGAAGGTGACTGAGCTGGCGGCAAAGTTCAATCATTTTCTGTATTATGCTGGTTCAGAAGTGCATACGGAAGAACAGACGATCTGGTACTTCCATGGATGGATGAATCCAGAAATAAAACATCTGATGGTGCGTCACGATTGCTCTACTTTGGAGCAGTATGTGTGTAACACCCCATAATTTATAAGGGTATTTTGAATTATTTTTAAATTTTTCTTATGCCCGTTTTGCTAGACGGATTTAATTCAGTGAGTCTCGGACCTTCTCAAAAGGGGTCTGAGCTCTGTAAAATTTTCCGAGCATTATATAATACAGTTGAGGTGTTTTCGGGGTTAATGTATCGTTAATGTACGAATATATTTAACCCGGAGTTAAGAAATTTAATCCAAACCAAGTTCGGATAAGAATTGGCGAAGTCGGCTTAAAACCGCGACTCACCGCGATTGACCGCGATGAACCGCGATCCACCGCGACCGGCCGCGATCGCGGTAATGCCAATGACAGAGTAGTGTCGTCTTCCTCGCGTGGCGGTTACTGTAGCTCTGTTTTTCTGGGAAGGCAAGTGGCTCTCCAGCTGGCTTGGCTTGTGTCCCCTTGGAGGAGGCTCGGATTTGGGCTATAAAAGGGGTGAGAACCGGAGCTCTCTTTCTCTTCTTCTTCTCCTCTGTTTTCCTCTGTTTTTCTCCATTAAAGCCGAGCTTGTGAGCTTTGTGTGTGGGAGATTTCGAGTGTTTCTTGAGTCGAGAAGGTGCTCTTGAGTGTTGTGAGAAGCTTTGAGGTGTTGGGAGATCGAACCATAGACAAATCGAAGGCAAACAAATCGGTTTGGGTAAGAAATTCTCCATTGTTGTCTCGCGAGCTAGCCACTGTCACAGCACGAAAACCGCGACCGACCGCGACCTGCCGCGATCGCGGTATGTGTGTCCGAGTTGTGTGTTTTGTGGTTTGGCTTTGGGCTTTGCTCGTTTCCTTTGATTTCTTCTTGTATTCTTTTAGATTCATATATAAGTATATTGAATCTAACTTAGGGTCTTGTTATGGGCCATTTCTTAGGGATTTATTATCCAAGATTTGCTCCAGTTTCAGATCCAGGAGCCCGTTGTCTCTAAGCTTTGCTTAAGCTTCTGCGGATTTAGGCAAGTGGCGGTTCGCTCTTGCTCATCTACTTTCATTAATTATCAATTGTTTGTTGTTAATTAATTTGGGATGATTGTTAATTATGTTGGAATTGTTTGATAACGCTATGTGATTAAAAAGAAGATATTATACTAGGTTGTATATTTTGCTAGAACCGACGCTAGTCTATTCTAGATTTGTGCAGGTGAAGGCCGTAAGGGACTTTGATGTGATTTATTATGTGTGTTTAGATTATTAAATCTAGGGTGTTTGCCAGGTGGGCATAGATATGGATAGTTGTGCAGGTTGGGCCGTGATGGCTCTGTGTGGTGTGTTTGTGTGTTTGACTGTTTAGTCAGAACGAGTATTCGTAGGGACAATGGATGAGAGGTCATGTCGTCTCTTTATAATAAATTTGTAAAGTCATTGACTGACTTCTATACTCGAGTGGAGTAAGAAGTGGTGCACTCTGCAGGTGTCACAGCCCGGTTCGATATGTGTTTCGCGAGTGGCGGGACATGTATGTAAAAGCTTGTAACGTGATGTGTGTGTGTGTGATGACATTTAATAAGATACGTGCAATGAATAACGCACATAATTAAAATGCCTTGACCATAATATAAAGTGCCGTATGAGTAAGCACTTATTTAAAATGTTTGGCGAGTAGTGCAGCTAGGCGCTAGAGCAGCTAGGAAAAGCTCGTCTTAGTTGTAGATCGCTCGTATGCGATACTTGTGTGATGTGGTTGTGTGTGTTTGGTTATGTTTTCCAACATTTGTTGTCATGTTTCCTATAAGGCTCATTTCATTTTGGAGTCTTCTTTTTGGGATTGATTGTTGTGAGACTTGGTCTCCAGAATCTTCTCTTGTGCATACCTTTTGATATTCTAGTAGGAGTATGATGGTTGACTAGCGTACTCGGTTATTATTCGAGGGACGATGAGTCTAACCTAATACGACTGCTTCGAACCACTCTGCTTTGTACCCTTGCGTAGTCTTTCATTAGACTGACCAACCTTTATATTCCTTACATGGTTGGCTGGTGTCATCCGTCCGATTCGGCACATCAGGTGTGTTGAAGATCCGAGAAGGCTAGAGCGACTATGAAGATGAACGGTGTTTCGACAAATTGTTTTGTCGCTTTGTATTTAAAAGATTTCCGCTGTGCTATTTGCTATTTTGTTAAAGACTTTCGCTGTTGTATTTCTGATTAATTGGGTCATTTTAGAAATCGTGTAATTCCGCGACCATGTGGTTTAATAAAAGTTATGATTTTAGTATTGTAACTGTGTTTTAAGTCAGTTATGACGTCGGAAAAGCCTGGGGTGACTTCGGGGTTTACGTCCGGGGTCATCGGCAGTAACGCTTTCAAATGGGGTTAAATTTGGGGGTGTTACAATGTGGATGCGAAGGTTACGCTTGAAGAATCTACCCGAAAGCGGAAGGAACAGAATAAGGCGAAAGGTGGGCAACAAAACCGAAAGAGTAACGCATTTCAGCGGCAGGCATCGCCTACCAAGTTTGAGAAGTCTGGTCGTTCTAAGACCAAGACAACTCAGTCTGACTCCATCAAAGGCTCGGGTTGGAGTAGTGGTGCAATTCAATGCCACAATTGTGGTGAAGCTGGGCATAAAAAATTTAATTGCCAAAAAGAGAAGCGGGTATGCTATAATTGTGGGAAAGAAGGTCACATGAAAACATACTGTAGGCAGAGGGGTCAAGGGTCAACACCATCATATCAGGCATCAAATGTTGGCAGTAGGCAGAACCCAATACCAAAAGTGTTCGCTTCTGAGCAATCTGCCGCTCAGAATAAAGGCAATGCGCCTATTGAATCTTCAAGTCAAGGGCAACGACTCTTTGTGATGTGTCAATCTGACGAGAGGGAACCATGAACGAGTAGTTGTATTTTGTGGAGCTTTTTAAGAATAAGGAACAATGACTTGTATGTCTAAAGTCTCCATAGTTCAATAATCTGTCTATTTGACATTCCTTCAATTTGTTTTGATGTAATGTTTCGAATAATAAAGAAATATTTCCTTATTTTGGAAATTATTAAATTCGTTACTATTGCGAGTTATGCGTTCATACGAGAATCCTTGAGTGCCAAACAGTACAGGTCATGTGTTGATAATGACTGACTGGACTCATAAAGGATAGTGTAATGTGGTGGGACATGTATGATTGTTCCCTACCTTGTTAACGCTAGTTTTGGGATCGAAACTATTTTTATGGGGGTAGTATTGTAATATCCCACTTAAATTAGAAGGATAAAATGGTAATTTTAATTTGTTAAAAATAAAAGTTATGAAATTTATTTTATTTCTTTTAGAGGAGTAATTTAAATTTTCATGAATTTAGGTTCAAAGGTTGGGTTATGATAATTTTTGGTACAAGTTATCATATGGGCTATAAATCTATAATAGTATGGTGTAGGAATAAATAAGTATAACAATGAATATAAATTTTAGAATTTTAACAATAATAATAAAGGTTGTAGGAAGAAAAATTGGCAGCAAATATACCACTTTTGTGGCAATAATTGCAAAGTTGTACTTCTTTTATAGGTTATGACAAGAATACCCATATTTGTACCTAAATAAGGGCAAATTTGGCAAAACACATAATTTGGTGATAATTTTGAAAAGATAAAATCGGTATTACATTTACCTTTTCTTGTCCAATTGTAATGTTTATTATAATATATTTCGAAATAGAAGAAAAAAAAGAAAATTTCAATTGATTTGCCATGATGTGACTTACCATTGGAAATGTAAACTTGAAAATTTAAGTAAAGAAAAATGAGAACATCAGAATAATTATTCTAACAGGTAATTGCCAAATCTGAACCAAATTAATTTGCCTATTTAGTGCTAAGCTAAACGAATTAATTTGCCAAATTTAAACCCATTTTCAACCCATTAATTTGAACCCATTTAACCCATTTTAACATCATAACATCAACCCATTTTCAACCCCCCAAAATTACTCTTCTTCACCGGACACCGAAATTGAATTCCGGCGACCTCTGCTAACCTTCCTGAACCGTTCCGAACTTATCCTCCTCTGCTTTCGCTGGAACCATTGAAGCCCAAACAAAGAAAGAAACAGAGAAAACAGAGAATGGTTGTTACCAGAGCTTCCAATGATGCGACACCGCAGAAGAAAAGAAAAAGAGGGGTGGATGAAGAAGAACAAGGTGCTAAGAGGAAGGCAAAATTTGCTGCGAAGAAAACCCCTCCATCTGCAAAACCCAAAGCTACAAAATCTGCTGCGAAGAAGCCTAAATCAGAGAGCGGTTATTCTGTGAAGAAAAACGAAGTTGTCGCTCTTCTGAAAAGGTGGAAAAGCATGAAGCCTTTAACTTTCAAGGAAGATGTAAGTAAAAAAAAACTAATGAGGCAAATGTTTTAACTTTTCAATTTGTGCATCTAGGGTTTATTGATATCCCGACACCGTTGTGTATGTAACTTATGAAAGTTCTGTTATTCAATTGTAGATTAAGTACGCATTCTACAAAGGAGACCCTTTATATGGAAGAATCAATATCAACTGTAGGATTTCATACGTGCGTGATATTGAAAACAAATTGACTGGTGCAGATTGGAGAAGGATAATTGCAAGCCCTTTTGGAAATGTAATGAAAATGTTGCGTCAGGTTACATTTTCTTCCCAAACTGTACATACTGTTCTTTTTAAGCAACTAAAATCAAAAAAGAAGTGGGAGACCTGGTACGAGATAGGTGGTAAAGTGTTAAGGTTTTCAATGAAGGAGTTTGCATTGATAACTGGTTTAAATTGTGGCCAAATGCCACCAGAATCAGTTGGGAAGAAGAAAAAGAAAGATGTACAAGTGATGGAGAAGTTCTTTGGTGGTCCTGCTGGTCCTAAAACCTCAGTGCAAGACTTGTATGAGAGGTTCATGGATTATAGACTGCTAGATAATTACAAGTTGAAGATGGCATTGCTTTTGATAGTTGAAGGTATTTTTCTTGGAGGAGATAAGAAGAGACTAGTTAAAGCTGAACATGTGAAGCTTCTGGATAACATGGACAAGTTTTGGGATTATCCTTGGGGAAGAGTTGCGTATAAAGAGTTTCACAGGTCTTTGACAAAATCTCTGGCCAGAAGAATGCTTACTGTTGAAAAAGCTTTGCTACTCTATGAAGATGCAAGGATTCCCTATACCATTCAAGGAATGCCAGTTGTATTTCAGGTATATTAAATTAGTAATTGCATTTGCCTATATATCCCTGACAAGTTTGATAGTGTTGGGTGGTGGGATTTAAGTGTTTAAACTTGAAGTGATACCTATAAAGTAAATATTTGAAGTTTGAGAAACTGTTGGATCACTTTTAAATCAAAGAATTGAATTGTTATATGGAATTTGTCCAGAAATCATGCAAACATTTGTTTGAATTGTTAAAGTTCATACAAGTTTTAATATGCTTGACTAGTTACCTAGTGAAGGGTGTCTGGATTTGAAATGTTAAAGTTCATACAAGTTTGAATAATGAAAAAGTTGTGTCTATGTAGGTTTGGATATGGGAATGTGTCCAAAGCTTTGGAGTCCAGTATGCTTCCAAGATAAATGAGACAGCTATACCCCGAGGTCTTCGTTGGTACTCAGAGCAATGTCCTGAACATGGACTGCTTCAGTTGTGTTTTGATGATCCAAAGCTGAAGGTCCTGCCTATTCTCATACCTGATGAATCTGAGAAGAGTTTGTTAAGTGCCTGCAGATTCCATGATGAAGTCAAGGACCCTTTCTTTGACAAAATAGTATCTGAGGCTATGGCTATGGGAAAGGCAAATGCCAAACTGAAAGAGCATAACAAGGGGAAAGAGGCTTTCAAAGGAGAAGTTAGTGGTGATGCAAATGCAAGGCAGATGATGGATATCATTAATCAGTTGTGTAACAAGATTGCTAAGATGGAACACGGTCTATGTGAGAGGATTGACAGGTTGGAGAGGAACAATGTCCAAGTTTTTGAAAAGGTTCCTAAGAGGAAGAAAAGAATGGTTAAGAAGTCTGAGGCTCAAGCAAGTGATAGTGATAGTGAAGAGTTTGATGGAGTTGATGATTATATAGATGATTCAGAAGGTTCTGAGACTGAAGCAAGTGATAGTGAAGGTAGTGACAATGAAAAAAGTGAGGATGATGAAAAGGCTGTTAGTGAGGATGAAAAGGCTGGTAGTGAAAAGGCTGTTAGTGAGGATGAGAATGATGAAAAGACTGTTAGTGAGGATGAAAAGGCTGGTAGTGACAAGGCTGTTAGTGTGGATGAGGATGATGAAAAGGCTGGTAGTGACAAGGCTGTTAGTGGAGATCATAATTTGATGGATGTTAATACTAAGGTATGACATTCCAATTATTTTAAGATTTCTACTTTCATAGATATTTTAAACAAGTATGGCAGGATATGGAGTTGAAGAAACTTAAATTAGATAGATAACACTAAAAATTATCTATCATTGCAGGGAAATGAAACAGAAGAAGGAAGCAGTGAGCCCATTATTGAGAATAATCAAGAATTTGTTAGTGAGGCATTTGAACAAAATTCAAAGGATAATGATGTGAACCTAGATGACAACCCTAGAGACAGTGATGAAAATGTGGCCATACAAGACAATTCTGGTTTGGCCATACAAGTATATAAGGTATGCCATAAGTACATGTCGAGTGTATTAATGAAGCATGACAAGTTATAAATTTTGAGAAATGTGTTATAGGTTTTAAAAATTGGAATATGCACATTATTTTGAAGTAATATATATTTTTGTGGTAAATGTAACTTCAGGAATTGGAGGAAAATTATGTATTAGTTGGTGTTGGTAGAAGAACTGGAGATATAGTAATGGATGTTGTAGCTGACATTAGTGAGAAGCTAACTGATAAGGATGGAATGCCTGATGATGATGTTGATGCCCCTAGGGAGCAAGATGAGTTGATACCGAATGTTGATAGTACTATCACAGATGATGTAGAAGATGCCCCAAGGGAAGAGCAGGAAAGCCAGGAAGCAGAAGTCCAGGTTTCTAGGGCAGTAGCCGTTCATTTATTGAGAAGGAAGTTAGAGAGAAGGAGGTCGGGAAAGAAGGAAGAGGTTGGGAAAGAAGAGGTTGGGAAGGAAGGAGATGAGAAGGAAGAGGTTGGTAAGGTTGACATTGACAAGGATGAGAAGGAAGAGGCTGGTAAGGAAGAGGTTGAGAAGGAGGGTATTGAGGAGGTTGTGAATGTGAAACAAGAGTTTGCCAAAGGCCAAGTTGTTTTCGGCAATAGGAAGAAGGCTGTGGGTCTATCTCCAAAGAAGTCCCCAAAGAAGTCAAGGTACCTCCCCAAGCGTAGTGTGAAGCCATCTGCTTCAGTCCTCTCCCCTTATAGATCTAAGAAACAAAACAACCAAAAGGCCAAGGACAATGAGAAGGACAAGGACAAGAAGAAGGAAGTGAGGGGTAAGAGTTTTTGGAAAAGGATCACAAAAAATCCAGCTGTGAAGGAAATGACTCCTGTAATAGAGTGGTACAAGGATGAAAGGTATGTATATCCAACTTATATCTCTCTCATCCAATGAAGTTTATGTACTTATATTGCCCTTTATGTTGCAGACCTATAGAATTTCGTGGAGTTAGCAAAATATACATTGACAATGATTTCATGGAGAGCTTAATTGAACCAACTAAGTGGTGGGGTAATTTGGTAAGGGTGACCGGTTTTTAAAAAAATTGTAAATTTTGTCCACATACTCTATCAATATATTGATTTTGTAAATTTTTGTTGCCAGCACTTAGATGAGGTCCTAATTTTACTTCGCGATGCGCTCCTGAAGAACCCAAGTGAGAATCATAAGGCGGCTATTATGGACACTACATGGTGTGAAGACTACAAAGACCAACACAAGTGTGAAATGGGTGGTGTTGCAGTACCAGAATTTCCAGATTGCGTCGCTCGATACTTTAGAGGTGAACTTCCAATTTTTCATGGGAAGAATTGGGAAGAGGTGGACTTCATCTATGCACCGATTTTTGTGGGCACAAACCACTGGGTTGCCATTCAAATTAACCTGGTTAATTGGAGCTTAAGTGTGTTTGATTGCAATGCGAATCTGAAGCGTGATCATGTCATAGAAGAAGCAGTCGCCCCTATTATCAAGTATCTTCCTAAGTTTGTGAGCAAGCACGAACCTTTGTCCAAGAAATATGCACACCGGGGTGTCTCAGTTCTTACTTACAATGGAAGAGTTGGCAATCTGGAACAGAACATAAGAGCGTAAGATATCTTGCTTCCAGTTTGTTTTTTATCCGCCACCTAAAATATTAACATAGAATTGACCTTTCTTATTTTTGGTTACAGTGGTGACTGTGGAGTATACACCTTGAAGTACATTGAGTGGTTGAGTTTTGGAAGTGATGATCTCTCCCTCATTTCAGATGATACGATCGACTATCACAGATTCGACATTGCTAATACTGTGTTCGACAAGCAGTGGAAGACAATGTTGAACTATGGACAATAGTGTGTCATCATAACACTAGATTGTGTGAACAATGTTTTGTTTGGATTGCAACTTTGATGCATGAAAAATGTTTTGTTTGCGTTGTGTTTTTGGGGCAAATTTGATGTACGAACAATGTATTGTGTTTCAACTCTTCTGATTCTGTTGTTGTATAAGTCATCTATCTCATCCAATGTGTTGTGTTTCAACTTTGATGCATGAACAATGTGTTGTGTTTCGACAAGCAGTGGAAAACAATATAAGTGAAAGTTTATACCTTAAGTGACAGGTTTTAAATTCAATGGTGGAGAGCAATATTTCCAAAACCCGGTTTTGATTGATTAAAATTAACCGATTAGTCAAAACAATTTCAAAACCCGGTTTAGATGAATTTTAAACTCACCCAAATTCTTACCCTCATCCTACAGCTACCGTATTTTCTTCATCCTTCTCCCATGGCTCATTGAGGCATTTCAAAAACTCTATACAACTCTGAGAATCGATTGAAGGGTGTATTTCGCAGGGAGTGGAGATTGAGAGAGCTCGAGGGCGTAACCCATGGCATACTCGGAAGGATCCAGCAGTGGTGGGAATGTAAAGGTAAGTTTGGTATGATTTAGGGTTTCAATTTGGGGAAGTATTTGCTACTGTTTTGTTTCAATGTATGTTCTAAAATACGAATTGAATTGTGGATTTGCTACAGAATTCCGTATTTGCTATTGTTTTGTTTCTGCTTGAAATTTTGTGAACTCTAATATGTGGTTTGGCAAAGTAACTTGAAACTCTTCTGACAAAGATGTTTTGATTACTACTGATGAAGACAAGACGTAGCCTAAACTCATGTTTATTCATGAGGAGATGGAATACAGCAGCAATGGAGTCCAAATTGATAAGATGTGCATGTGGTGTTGCCTGCCGATATTTCACTTCTATGACAAACGAGAATCCGGGAAGGAGATTTATAAGATGTGTAAACCGGGTGCGTATCTAGCTTGTTTGCTAATATTCATAATATTTTGTTTTAAAAGTGTTTTGAATACTTTATGATACGAATCCAGTTTTCATGTATTTTGGATTGAATGCAGGTTGGAGGTTGTGGATTTTGGGAATGGTATGACCCTCCACTTTGTCCTATTGCAACAGAACTTATTCCTATGCTAAGAGATGAGATAATCCAGGTGAAAGATGCATTGGATGTGAAAGAGAGTATAATTTCAGCATATGAGGCAGAGCTTGGAATGCTACAGCAGGAAGTGATAAGGCTTAAAGGTGGTGCAAAGAGTGTTATCGGTCATGAAGAAGAGTGTCGAGTTAAGGCGTCAAACTATGTTGAACGTGTGCTGAAGGTTACTTGTTTTTTTGTGGTAATGGCTTGTGTAATTAAAGTCTATTTCACTTAGCATGTTGTAAGCTCTCGGTTGTTAAGAGTCTTGTAAGCTATCTATGTCTAGAACTATTTAAGCTGTAGGATTTTATGGGAAAGTGTAAGCTTGAAGGATTTTCAATTATATATGTTTCATGCTTTAAGCTTTAAGGAAGTATTCATGCTGAAATCAGAATGACACCTGCTTTTAATGTTATTTTTCTTACCCAAGATGGATGATTTGTGTGAACTCTTTTCACCATAAATCTGAACTTAACTAAGAAGCATAATACACCACACATTCATAACATTTTTGCAAAGGTAGATAAGTGACAGGTTTTACATTCAAAGGTGGCGAGATAGTATTACATTAACTAAGAAGCATAAAGCATCCCATGGTTCATCACTGGAATAAGTAACAGACACAAAAGTAAAGTAATATGACTTATAAGAGATCATTTAAGAGTTTGAGATCTCTTATTGGTCATATTAAACTTACCAAAACCATACCCAAAAAAATAGCATTGTTCATAACTGGAATATAAAAGATAGCACACTATGAAAGATAGCACACTATGGTCTTACCCTTGATCCTCCTCTTGCAGCCCGATAGCACCTCTGGTAAGTATGACCAGTCAGCCCACATCTTGTACATCTATTGGACACACGTTTGTAGGGTCTCTCCCACCTAGCCTTGTATCTATTCAGCCTTGGTCTACCAGCGCCCCTTTTCCATGGTGGTGGCAAACATGCGATTTGCGATACGGACAATGGAACATCCCATTGCTTGCGTGGGGGGACCAGATGGATGGTTTCCTTGTAAACATCTTTCAAACTGTTGTTGCAATAGAAATGAGTAACCAGAGTAGTAACATCAACACCCCTATCCTTTGCTACTGCCATAGCATGTGTGCATGGAATTCGATCTTTCTGAAAGACATTGCATTGGCAAGTTAGTCGGCGAATATTCACTTCGTACTTATTCCTTCCATCTGTCACCTCTGCTTCAATATCACTTAGCCTATGGACACTCATTGTCACAGAAGCCGCATACCTTTGATCCATGGTTTTGGTCACAGACCTGGTACTTACCTCAGCCCACGTAGCAGCCGACTCCCTCCTTTCACAGAACCAGGTGGCAAAGGTATGCAAGATAACATCAAACAATGGTACAATAGGCCACATACGCTCCTCTTTAAACACATTGTTCAGACATTCTGCATTGTTTGTAGTCATGATGTTGAACCTGTCAGTTGAGAAATATGCCCTTGACCACTGATTAAGGGGCACTTTCAGAGCATCTTTTACCACAGCCGGAGCCCTGTTTCTTAGGATCTCAAGCTCGGTCCTATATTCTTCTACCGTGTACGCCTTTGCAACCTTGAACCACTGGTCTTGCAAGCCTCCCCAACGGCACTTCAGCTTGAAGTTTTGTAGCATATGATAAATGCAATATCCATGGCTAGCAAGAGTGTATTGTGTTTTCAGAGCAGCTTTTATACTCAAATGACGATCAGAGACAAAAACCACATCCACGCTATCGGGTACAATAGCTTTCTTCAACTCCTTAAAGAAGAAGGACCAAGAATCCTTATTCTCACTGTCTACTACAGCAAAGGCCAGGGGGTAGATTTGTCTGTTTCCATCTTGGGCAGTAGCTAGAAGAAGTTGTCCGTTGAATCTCCCTCCTAAGTGTGCTCCATCAACACAAATCACCTGATTTTCATATAAAACCGGTCACCCTATTGAAGTTTACCCTCCAGGTCATATTATATAATCAAGACAAACAATAAAGTTGGAGAAACATAAAGTTACCTTTCTCAAATGGGGAACAGCCCTGATGCAAGCACCCAAGGCCCAGAAGCAGTACTTAAAACGGTTTTCAGAATCTGTTATTATAGTTGTATGCGTGCCAGGATTGACCTCTTTCAACATATGTTGCCATGAGTGAAGTTGACTGTAACCTTCCTCGGCAGTCCCTCGAATAATGTCCTCTGCTAGCACTCTTGCTCTATTGGCTTTGTGATAACTGGCATCGACTCCCAGGCCTTTAATGACAGCTTGTATCTCTCTTGCCCTTGGTGCATCCTTGTGACCTCTAAACCTGTTACACCAATAGATAGTCTTTAGACATTTTGCATAAAATTGTCTGAATTGAAGTTAAAATCTTCAACAAAAACAATATATACCTATCAAGAATACTCTGTGAAATTACGGAGGCAGTGGCATGCCTGTTGTGATCCTGCCTGAACAGCATCCCACATGTATGGTTTGTAGCAAACCTCCGGACAATAAACGCACTAGTACCTATCTTCACTGAAGCACGAAAACCAAATGAACATCCTCTGTTTTTGCACTCCACCACATAACAAGTCTTATCAGACCTCTTCACAAGCATTTCTACACAATTGTCCATAGCATATGCGGCTAACGCATGCTGAAGCTCCTTCTTGGTTTGAAACATATCTCCACACTTGATTGTCTTGGACTTCGACTTGTCCTCCACTTCTTCTACATCCACCAAATTTTGAAAGTCAATAGGGACTTCAGAACGGTAATATCTCTCTTCGGCTTCATCAATAGCATCCAGATATTCAGGCTTCCCAATATCAACCTCCTCAACGTTGTCAACATTTTCAATGTATTCCTCTTCTTCCTCGGAAAGGTTGACAAGGTCACAACCTTTATGCTTGGTTGCAGAAATAACAACATCCTCCTCTTCATCGTCACTGCTTAGTGACACAACCTCAACTGTCTTGGCTTTCTTACAAAACCACTTTGTAACAGTGTCAACATTCAGTTTCTCTCCACCCTTCACAGACATCCGGACATGCATCCCCTCCACTCCTATTTCATCTTCTAAAAGATCAGCATCTAATATGTCGCTCAACATCTGGTCCGACTTTCTTTTTTGGCTTAGTATAGGAGTAAAAGATGCACCATCATTTCCAGGATGGGATACAGGTTGAGGTGCACTTAATGGAACATCGATCATCTCTTCTTCTTCTTTTGGAACTAATTTAGGTTTTTCTTTTGAAACTCCAGATTTTGGTTGCACAATGGAATGCAAAGCAATTGGCCAAACTCTGTCTTTACAATTTGTCATGTTCAAAAAGATGTATGCTTCTACATCATCCTTATCGCAAATATCAAAGGGAGGAAAGTGCGGATTTTGTAAAGACATGTAACTCATCTTCAAGTCGAACCTGGTAAGATCAATTTCCAGTTTTTCTACAATCTTGATCTTCAGTGGTTCATAATCGATTTTCTCACTAACCATCATCCCCTTCGCCTTTTTTGTTCCTTCATAAATCCAAATCTCATTCTCGCACCTCCACTTTCCTCCATTGATTAGAGAAACCATATACGTTGGAGTTGATCTTCCTGAAGAAGCAAAAAATAAGAAAAGTTAATTAAAGAAACAAACAAAAATAAACACAAATAAAACAGAGCACATGTGAATCTAATATGAAAACTTACCCATAGAAAATGAGAATATTAACAGTGGCAATAAAGGAAGCTTGGTTTAACAGTGGCAATAACTCGGATGGCAGGTATGAAGCAGAGGACATAAATAAAGGAAGCTTGGTTTAACAGTGGCAATAACCTGGTAAGATGAAGAAGCCTAACGTAATTTTTGGTGGGAAAGAGACGATTAACTAAGCTAGCTTAGTTTTGGCGGGAAATATGCAGTGATTTGACAGCTACACATCAGCGTTTTTTGTGGCTGAAATTTATTTGGTTTAACATTAAGCTTAAGCTTAATCTCCATCCGGCTTAATCACAGCTTCTCTCCATATATAATTTTAAATTCTGACACACAGTACAATCAAGCCTGTTGCCATCTTTTCAACTTTTCAACTTCTTTTCTTTTCCTTTTAAATTTTGATTTACAAATTCTGATAATGCATTTTCTACCCAAAATATAAAAGCAAAATAAAATCAAATAAAGTCACTTTATGTTATTACAGTTATATCCAAAAATATAAGTACAACTTTGCAAATTTCATTCACAATGTGGTATATCCTTGCAAAATAGCCGGATAGGAATTATCATGTAGAGGTGGGTTTTGATAAAATGATTATTGTGGTAAAACGGATGGATAAATTTGGAGCGTTGGATGATATATGATGAAAGGCTGGATTTTAGGGAGATTTGAGGATGTATGGGTGTGTCTAACATGAGATTAGGAAGTAGATTTGGCAGTTAATAATAGATATTGATGGTGTTGATTTTTAAAATTTTAAAAAAAGGATGGAATCTTTAGGAGAGAGAATCATAACAACCCATGATATTGTATTAGATTTCGTCCTTCTTCTTCAATTAAACTCGTCCATCATCAAAATCACACGACATAAAATCATGTTCAACGATTTTTACAACGTTCATGAATATCAATTATGCGTTTATTAAAATCGATTATGTGTTTATGAATATCGATCAAGTGCGTCTCTATTTAATATGTGAATATTTAATTTTTTTAAGGCATGAATATCATCACTTTAAATATGAATATCACCACTCGATAATATGAATATCATAATCAATTACATGAATATCATAATCAATTGTATGAATATCACATTCATTTACATGAATATCACAACCAAGTTACATGAATATCACTACTAAATTTATGAATATCGATCACTAACCAATTACATGAATATTACCACCAAATTATATGAATATCATCATTCAATTCATGCATATCGATCACCACCCAATTACATGAATATCATCACCTAATTACATGAATATCACCACCTAATAACGTGAATATCATCGTCTAATATCGTGAATATCATAACTCTTCTTCTATCAACCTTCCTCACACATCTTTGATATTTGTACCTTCTTCCATCATTTTTGGACTTTTTTATATTCTTCAACCTTCATATGAATATTAATCATATCAAAATGAATATCATATAAATCACCATAAATATCAATCACCCTCTAATGAACATCAAACAAGTCAGCGTGAATATCAATCAACCTTTAACCAAAGAACCAAGCATAATCCACAAAAATTCAAAATAACACATCATCCAAAAATGAAAAGTATCCGGCCATGACTATAAACATTGAAACGATAAAAATTAAAGCTTTAAGTAGTTAATAATGAACAAAACTATAAAATCATAAAAGAAAATCCTAAACATAAAAAAAAATTAATAAAATCAAACACAATATCTCTCAATGAAAGTCAACAAATGAGGAATTCAAAGTTATATTAATTTCTGATGCAGTACTCTATAAAAATCAAGGATTAAAGTGCACTAGTCTAACACCAATAATTTCTAATCCAAATTCAAATGAGTACTCCATAAAATCAATTATATAAGGAATGAAATAAAAAAAACAAGGGAGAATTGACTAAGAAATTCCAAATGCCAACGTGAATGAAATAAAAAGAAGTTAAATATCATTATACGTACTATTAAAATATGGATGGTGCATTCAAATTGTACTTATGCACAACCGATCAACTTGTGCTTCAGTTTGGGCACATTGATTGTAGGATCGGGAGATGATATTGGGGAAGAGGGCATTGGACAACACTAACAACTTAAACTACAAAACAACAAAATTTTTGAGTGCACGAGAGATGAAAAAACGATGAAGACGAAGAACGTACCTGGATATGAAGAAGCGTTAGACCTGGGGGAGTGGAGCAGAAGATGGAGATATGGAAATATCAGGGAGAGATAAATGTGAATATATAGAGAGAAATAGAGATTGTTTAGGAAAGAGAAAAAAAAAAAATCCCTACAAAATCAAGATTTTAATCCAAATCACATACAAACCCGCCTATCATCCTAATATGCACCCCTAAAGCATTCGATCCAGGCCGTTCATCATTTCTTCATCCAATGGATATAATTAATACCTTTGTTTTAACGTGGTACCTTGTTTCGCCCGAACCTAATACTTATCATGTTTATCCATAAAGAGATAAAATAATAAATACCCTATGTATGTTATTTCTTTAAGCTATGAATGATTTAAATTATGATTAACCTTATGTTAATTATAATTTATATAAAACTTATTAAGTTTGACTTAGAATATTGAAATCAAGTTTAATAAATTTTGTTAAGGATTTAAGTATGGTCAAATTTATAAGAATATTAACTTAAGACCTATTTTAACCTAAGTTAAAAAATTTTACACTTTAATTTTGAGTTAAAATAATATTATAAACTTAGAATATTAAAATAAATAAGTTTGGATAATTTTTGTATATTTTACAAGTTTAAACAAGGGCATTTTTGCCACAACTTTAAAAGTTGGACAAAAATGTGCAAATGGGCTAAATAAGGGACCCCCGATCGTAAATTCTGGAAATAGTGTACACCTCCATTAACGAGCAGCTATGTGGTCTTCAATGGCGGATTTGGGTGTGAATTCAAACCCGATCAATGCAATTAGGTACTGGGCATTGAAGAATACAATATCACGCATCTAATGCCTCGTTTAATTTGGATTAAAGGCCAAAAGATTTGCGGGATTTTGCATTGAATCCGACCGTGTCGTCCATTAAAGAAAATTTGAAGAAATTAAAAATTTGATCGGATCGTCTTCAATTGGAGGGAATTAACCATGTGAGCATGTTGAGGGAATCCTAGGCTGCAAAAGCCTTATAAATACCCTCTCAATCGGCTCTCCAATTCACTCAATTTTTCAATCCAATCTCAAGAACCCTAAAACCCGAAACCGAGTGTTACTTTCCCACAATTCAATCTTGTTTGAGCATGTTTCTGGCAATTAGTGGTACCATTAGCTTCGTTTTTTAGTCTACTTCCAAAGCTCTCTCTTTCCATCACCGAAGATCAACCATCGCCGTCCAATGTGACATTTTTCCGACGAGGTGTCAAAAAGGTATACCGACAAGTTTGAATTTGTGCCCAATTCGCGATTTTGATTTTGATTATTTTATTGCTTAATCTTGATTAATTTAATTAATCTAGATTAATAAAAAAAAATGTTTGGATTAATTTGATTTTATGGAAATTCTAATTTTTTTATAATATTATTTTATATTATGAATGGGTAAATTATGACTATTCATTTGGATAATATTATGAATTAGAAAATTCTATGATTACAAATAAATTATTAATCAATTTATTTATGAAATGATTATTTAGAATATACGGCTAATCATATATCGTTTACCAAGTTTTATTCGAGAAATAAGGGTAGTGATTATATACGACTACGAGAGCCAATCTGTTTTCACCCTTGTATAGTCTTTCATTAGACTAACCAACCTTTTATTTTTCTTGCATGGTTGGTTGGTGTCATTCGTTCTATACAGCACATTAGAGGTTGGTCCCCGACAATTTGAAGTAACCAATCAAAGACGAAGGCTTGCAATTGAAGGTTTTCATTCTAAAGTAATATTAAGATGTATAGTATTGATGTAATATTCTTAACGAGTTGTAATACGTATATAAACTAGTCATGTGTTTAGGGATTTACTTAAAAGTCTTCCGTTGTAATTTCACTTTGTTGTATTACCGTCCTTCTCAATTTACGAGAGTAATTTTACTAAAAGATTGAGTTTTCTGTATATAAGTCTTTCGTTATTTACTCTTTTATTTATTTATTTAAGTATAATTATTCCGATTAAAGTCTATGATGGATTTAGACTTTACAGTACGAGGTCACTGACGTGTGACAGACATAAATCAGGGGTGTTACAGTCTGGATGAAATAAGCAAATAGGTAAGATGATCACAACTATTGAGGAATATGCCACACCAAAAAGCGCCTTGAACATACCTAAGAGTGTGTAGTAGAGCTTCATAATGAGAAGTATGTGGATGTTACATAACATGCTTAAGGTTTGAACAACAAAGTACAAATCAAGGTGAGAATGAGTGTGAGTGAGAAAGTTAAACTTATCAATGATAATGTTATAATGAGTACGTCTGATAAAGGAGTGCCCTTAGCCGGATTAACTTGCATTGAAAAGGCAATGGAATGCAAACATGCTTGAGGTGAGCAATGTCAACATTAGCAAGAAACTCCTTGGTGAATTTCCTTTGAGTAAGAGCAATGCCAAAATAAAGATAGAATATTTTAAGTCCTAGAAAATAGTGTAGTGTTCCCAAGTCTTTGATACTGAAAACAAAATCAAAATAATGCTTGACGTGTGATCTCAACTTCATTATAACTGCTAACAAAAAGTTGTGTTCTTGGGATATGTTTTTAGTTTTGTTTTTTGGTGTTGGATAGCGGTGCCGATGAGATCCATTGGGATTGGTGGAGGTGATCAAAGAGAGTGAAGGCGGTTGTCGGTGCAACCGTCAAAGGTGATGACGGTGGTTTGAAATTGCGGGGATGCGTGAAGAGAAGCCATGATTTGAAGAAGATAAATTATATTAAAAAAAAAATAAAATCCATTGACACCTTAAAAAAAATATTTTAATTGATATTTGTCAACTTTTCATAGTGTAAGAGTACATTTATCCTCAATTGTTAGATCATTTTCTTTGTGAAAATCTGATACGCTCTATTTTATAATGCGTAACTAGGAATTGTTACTGGATATTAGGTATCATTTTGTGTAGACATTTTAGGAGAATGAAGTTTTAGAGAAGAAGTAGTGTGGTGGATTTTAGTGCATATTGTGAAGACATTGAAGATGAAGGCGAAGCCACCAAGTGAAGACCGCAAGTGAGAAGTAGAAGTCGCAGCGGAAGGATGAGCCGCAGGCGTGGAAGGATGGGCCGCAGGCGCAAAAGGATGGGCCGCGGGCGCGGAAGCTTGGCCGCGGGCGCGGAAGCTTGGCCGCGGGCGCGGAAGCTTGGCCGCGGGCGCAGATGGATGACAGAAGCAAGAGTTCAGTGAAGAGCATTTCCGCGGGCGCGGAAGATTGGTTGCGATCGCGGATTTCCCTACTGGCGCGGAGCGCGTCGACGATTCGTCCGAGATCTTTTGTTTACCTTATTTCTTTTATTTTATTTTCTTTTTATTTTGGTTATTATATTTTAGAAGATATTATTTCTTATATTTTATTTTCTTTTTATTTTGGTTATTATATTTTAGAAGATATTATTTCTTATCTTAAGAATTAGGTTTTGCTAGGTTATTTATCTTTCTTTCATTGCAGCCTTTTCATCATCACTTTTATCGTTCATTAATTTTCCCTTAGAGTTTTATGCTTTGAAGACTATGAAGAACTAAACAACCCTTGCTTAGTCCGACGATTGAAGCCTTCATTTGTATTTGATTGTGAGATTATAACTCTATTTCCTTTCCTTTGATTATATTGATTCTCCTTGTGCTTCATCCCATTGATTCTTTCTGATTTGACTAGCCTGATCACCTAGTTGATATTAATGATTTTCTATTGCTAGGGTTTGGATGTTTCTGGTTGAAATCCCTTATCTTGTGTAGCAACCACAATTAATAGGAACTTGTTGTGAATGTTTATTGTGAAGAGAATTGATTACATATCGAGTACTGACTAGTTGTTAAGTATTGCATGTATCCTGCTTAATTCATTTGCTTACTGCTGCCGTTAGTTTGAATCTTGATGGTTTCTTGATTGTTTAATGGTAAGTATTTTCAGGGTTGGTTGACCTGTCTATATACATAAGATCGGAATATGAATATTCATTGGTAGGAATTGGAGATAATCTAGGATCAACCAATCAAACTGAAGTGTGGATATTTGTCTGGCTAAGTTATTTCTCACCCATTGATTACATCTTTTGCATTGATTTACATTGTTACTCGTTACAAACCTAAATCCCCCCTTTTGTTACTATTGGCATACAACCTTTGCAATTAGAAAGATTACTTACCTCCCTGTGGGATCGATCCTTATTTATCCTACTACGTTAGTTAGGTTTTTGAGGTTATTTGATAAGAGTCTACGACAAATCCCTCATCAAAATCACGTCGAGATAGCAATTGCATAAATAAGTACACCCCTAGCCTAAAAGCTAATGCACATATACTTAAAAACCGTACACATATACTTCAAATACAAATGTACACCCCAATTTAAAATGGTATTTTCTATATACACTACACATTTTATCTTTTCGCACTACACTTTACTACGCAAAGAACTGGCATACACCAAAATCTTGCGTACACCAACATGGTTAAGAGGAGTCTTGCAGCTCCTCTTCTTCTTCTTACTCTTTCTTTTCTTCTTCCTCACGAAACACAGCGGGGGTGGCATAATTTTTCCCCCGATTTCCCCCCAAATTACCCCTCTTTCTCGCTAATTTCCTGTCTTTCTCCCTAATCCCTCTCTTCTCCTTCTAATCCTCCCCAAAAAATGAGTTCCGACGAGGTTAGCAGCGGTGGAGGTGGAATGACAGCGATGGATCTGACAACTCCGACCGAGTTGGATGAGGTCGTCGGCGGTCCAACAGTGGTGGTGGCGACTAAGGCTTGTGGTGGTGGCGGCGCGGCGGTGGTGGAGGCTGCAGATCCGGCTACGACCATCATGCAGGATGACACCGACAATCGAGGTCACGAGAATCAGGGTCGGGTTTGGGGGCGTCGGACCGGTGGTCCTCAGACTCGTGGCGGGCATTCCACTTCAACATCCGACGATATGCCTTTTAGGGCAGGACGACGATGAGGTTTGCGACAAGTATGTGATCTTTAACGATAAAGTTAAATTTTTTTATAATTATTTCGGTTGAAAATATAAATTTGGAAAATGTTTGGACTTTGAATAGGTTGTTACGTATGCATTTTAGGGTATTTAATTTTAAATAGCGAATATATATGAAATGTTTACTCAATAAAAGTTTAGTATAAAGTGTGTTTGTACTTTGTATATCTCTAGTTTACTTTAGTTTATAAACTTTTATGAATATATGAACAACTTATAGAAAATATGAACATCTAGTGTATATATGTGAACCTAATAATAACAAACGCATAGCGGTCACGGGAAAAAGTGATCCGAAAAAAGAAAATAATAGAAAAAAATCTTGATATTTACAAAAAATGTCATCATATTACTTATCATTTATTGTAAGTTCATAACTAAATATATATAATAATCCTTAATGAGTGATATTAACTAATGCAGTAACCGTACCTTGTACGGGTGAACGTAAGTTCATAAAATCATCAATAATTATTCATTATTGGATTAAATTATGGTATATTTAAGTAGTTTTAAGTAAAAATATATCTTATAGATATTGTTTAAGAATTATATAAATGGAAGATTGAAATAACATAAATTTGTTATTTAAAAGCAATATGTTCAACATTTTATTATTAATTATATAAATTGTATAAAAATATTATATTTTTTTCATACCTATTCTCGTACAATTTTATTTTTTATTTTTACTCATGTAATTATTGTCATGCGCGAGATATTTTTGTTGAAATCATGTATCTATTCCACTACCATTTATCGTGTATTTTCAATAACTATATTACATTAACATAAAATATTCAAATTATGTCAATATTTTAATATTAAAAATTATAAGTGACAATATTAGTTAAACATATATGTGTGTACTTATAACAAAATTCTAACTTTAAAAGTGATATGTTAAAATGCTATATTAGAAAAATTATCATTTTAATATATATTATTTTGAAAATATAAAAATATCAATCATATTAACTCAAAAAATGAAAATATAGAAATAGATACAATTCAATGACTAATTGTAAATCATTAGTCTATAAACATTTACTTTTTAAGTTTTGTTAAGATTGGGTAGTTTGTATTTCGCTCAATGATTGGTATAGAAATCATAAGTTGACATGTATCCAAATCCTAATATGATATATGTGACAAAATTATGTTGGGTTTCTAATGAAGGTCAATGTTTAAAAAAACTCATTTTGGTACTCCGAAAAAGAATGTTAGACAAAATTCTACATTAAATTATGTAAAATTTGTTTGAATTAAATCTCATAGAAGTATGTAGGAGTCTAAAAACTCTACTATTCAAATTTAATTATACATAACTTTCACAAAAGCTTTTAATTTGCATTATCATTGTCTCAAAAATCAAAGGTGTTGCCTTAATTTCAAAAACACAACCACTCAAATTCAAGCTATATATTATATTACCATAACCATTAAAACTCAAATCAACGTCAACAAAATATACATTTTCTTATTATATTCTTATGAAATAATCAGTAACAAAACATCTTAGTGGCCTATATACCATTAATAATATAAGAGATTCCATATCCATCTATATGCAATCTATAAGAAGCAAAAGTAATCATTCATTTTATACTCTATATAAAAATTTATTTAAACATCATATATAATAAAATGAAAAAAACATATAAATATATAAAAACAATTACGATGATAACTTATCAAATTGTTATACTTAATGGTTAGGGGAATAAGGGGTAATCATACATATTGTGATAAAGATTGAGGTGTACAAATTATTAAATAGTTTATTTTAAATTTCGATTCAAGATATTTTTTGGTCAATTGGATTCAAGGTTTAAACATAACAGAAAATACAATAAAAAAATTAGTTTAATCTCTAGTACACTCAAATCAAATAATCTTAGGTTTTAATTTCCTTTAAATTACGTTTGTAAAGTTGCAAATATTTTGAAATTTAGTAAAAAGTTGCGTATACAAAGTTATCATTACGTTTGTAAAGTTGCAAATCGGTTAAGACCATATAAAGTTGTAAGGTTCAAAGTAAGATTTGATTTGAGATTTATAATAAATTTTGATTTGAATTTGACAAAGTTGGTAAAGTGTTACCTACCCGCAAAATCAATAACAAATGTGATATCTTTTAATCAATAAAATGTAATACAAAATAATTTCGATAATGATTAAAAAACACGATTTCTATTTCACGCACGGGTGAAATTGCTATTTCACGCACCGTTTCGTCTGTGACGAACCATGTGCATCCGTCTGTGACGGACCAAAGTGATTCGTACGTGACGGATGGATCACTTTGGTCCGTCACGGACGAATCCACATGGTTCGTCACAGACGAAGTAAACAATCAGAAAATTGAATGTTACTTGTCCTCACCTAACAACATTAACTATCTCGTCATATCTCATCAATATTACAACCAAAATTAAACCCTAAACCTCTCAATCACTCTTATCTTTTCCTCCCACAACACTTCTTTCATTCTCTTCCATTACTTTGGTTCTTTTTCATGGCAAATGAAGATGATTTTTTTCAACTTCAATGGTGGAGAAGATGTTTCAAGGGGTTATCATTACAATGAGGTATGTTTTTTAAGCTTTTACTTTACATGTTAGTAAAAGTTAAGAATTTTATGATTCTTTCTTGTGAATGCATATGTTTGAGTTGTTCTTTGGAAAAAACAAACACTTTCTTAAGGTAATTTCAATAGTTGTTACTATATGTTCATAAAAGCTTCATCTTTAATTAAGTTGTATTAAAAAGTTGTAGATTTTGTGTGCAAAACTATATGTTTGATTGTTTGGGTTTGTTATATTGAATTTTGACTAGATCATTGCAAGTGCAAGAACTTTGTTCGGCGACTGTTTTTGAAAGAAAAACAGTCCGTGACGGATGGACTTGTTTCATCCGTCATGAAAGGATGTCATTCATCTGTCACATATGGAAAGGGTTCATACGTGACAGATAGGGTGCTACCATCCGTAACGGATGGAATGTGTCTATTTGTCACGGATGGATTTGTTTGACAGAAACTGGATTCTTACATGCTTCTATGCTAACTTGTTTTTTCTTACTTCAATAGGAGAACAATATCGTGAACATCGGTATTAACAATTTGTCCCTGAATGATGCGTGGGCAAACCTGGCAATCGGGTCGAGCGGATCGGGTTCGGGTTTTGGTTAACCGGGTTTCGGTTAAATCAGGTTCTGGTCAATCGGGTCGTTAACAATTACGGGTTGATTAGGTCGGGTCCTGCCGGGTTTAGTGCCAGTTTAGGTCGACCCAACGGGTCCAAAGTGTTAGTTTTTTGAATGTTTTTTTACAATAAATTTTATAACAAAATCATAATTTTAATAATAGAATAATATTTTTACTATTAAAATAATATTTTTAATAATGAAAATAATAATAACAGAATAAATATTATATCACTATTTAGTAAAAAGGTGTATAATATTCATTATAAATTAGGTAATATATATGATTGGGTCGGGTCGGTTAACCTAACGGGTCGGGTCATATCAAACCCATATTTATTCGGATCATCGGGTTCGGGTCTTTCTTGACCCATTGATTTTCAGATCGAGCCTCAACCCTTAAAATATTAGACGGGTCAGGTCGGGTTGTCGGGTCAGGTCATGTTTTTCCAAGTCTATGCGTGGGACATGGCACCACCACCCTTCTCACTTGGGTTGTTCGGCGAACCTATGGCACCTCAACAACCTCATATGCCAGGATTAGATTGTTTTGCTCGTAGTGGAATTCCGTCCGTAAGGTGGCAGGCTCCACCAAAGTTTGGGTTTCCAGCATTACACACACAGCCGCAGTTTGATTATCCTACACTTGAAGAAGTGATTGTTTCAGAAGATTATTCAGAGAAGTTTACCACGGGTGAAGTATTCGGCTCCAGAGATGATGCAATTAAATGGGCTAGACAGATTGGCTTTGATAATCACTTCTGCATCACTATTGGTCGGGATAGAAACCTTTGGTGGAGGAAGCCTTCGGAAGACATGGTTGTTGTGTGAAAAAGCGGGAATTTACATTCCTAAAGATGAAAACAAAGTAAGGCAAAGAACAATGAGCAAAAACTGTGATTGTCCATTTAGATTGTTGTGTCAAGAAAAACCGAGGGACTCATATACAATCAAGGTAGTTGTTGGAACCCATAACCATGTCATTGGTGATGACTTGTACAGGCATGCATCAACTGGCAGGATGACACCTGAGTAGAAGAAGTTGTGTAAGGTCATGACAGAAAATCATAATAAACCATCAAAGATTGCAACAACACTTAACCAGGACCCGAACAACTGCACTAAAATAAAGCAAGTGTATAATAAAGTGTATAAGGTCCGACATAGTGGGATGGAAGGAAGAACTTTGGTCCAAGAGTTCTTTCATAAGTGCAAGGAAAACAACTACTTTATGGAGTATGGGTCGGATCCAACGACGGATAAGATCGCCGATATTTTCTTTGCCAGTCCAGATTCCATGAAACTCCTAAAGGCATTTCCATACGTCATTTTGCTAGACTCTAGATACAACACTAACAGGTTAATATAACACATCTACATGCTACATCTACTTGTTGATATGTTTATTCATTATGCATGACACATCTACTTATGCAGGTATGACTTGCCTGCATAAGTAGATGTGTCATGCACAACACACATACATATAAGAGATAAATGAAGAATCACACAAATTGCAGGAACACAACACTCATGAAAAATAGATCCGTCCGTGATGGATCAACAAGATCCGTCCGTGACGGATCAACACAATCTGTCCATGACGGATAAAACAGATCCGTCTGCCACGGACGGTTTGTTAATCTTCAACTTCAGCCATTCAAACATGGCAAGATTCAACAAAATTAAACAACATCAATTCGAACAACATTTGTCCACATCCAAGCAATTTTTCCGTTTCAAACAACATTTTTACAAGTAAATCCAACATTAAACACTTAAACCCTAAAACCTAATTCATCAAAAAAATTCAAATAACATTCAATAATTTCAAAACCATTAAACTAAGCCAATAACAATGATAGATTTAACTAACTCGTCAGTTTGTAATGGACGAATTCAATTGATACGTGACGAATGGAAAGGAAGAGAGCGAAGAGGACGAATGGAGGAGAGAGCGAGAGTACTGATTTTTGGGGTGAAATGACGAAGGGGACGAAGTTGCTGCTTTTAAGGGCATCAACTTCGTCCTTGACAGATGAGGGGTGTTCGTCTATGATTCATATCGGAAAGAATAGTGAAACTATGATAAGATTTGTCATGTTCTTACACATAAGATTAAATTGCCATGTTCTTAGAAATAATATTTGCTAAAAAATAGTGAAACAATGATTTATATTATTTTAATATTAGAAAATATAGATTAAAAATGGAAATTGTTACATTTAACAATAAAAAAACATCACTAATATCGTACATTAACTTAATAAGTTTGGTTAGTTAAAATCAAATTCGATAGTCAAGCAAATAAAACATAAATAATGTAAGATATGTTAATTTAAAAGTTAGATACTTGGTTGGTTAACATCAAACTTTATTAATATCCACAATTTGACACATGCGTAATGTTTTTTCTAAAATCATTTTGATGGTTTAAAGATAAATCGATTTAATATAAATATAAAATTTATTAATTATTTAATATAATAATAAATTAAAAAATAAAAAATACCTCAACAACTTTTTTTCTAAATTGCTCGATAATAATGAGATAACTTTAAGCCATTGCTAAATAGAGCTCACTCTATTTTTCTAAATAGAGCCTCCTCTACACATATATAAGGGAATTATTTCATAATTACAACTCTACCGCCCTCATTTTCTTTCTTATTTTCATTTCTCATCTCCAACCTCTCTTCCTTTCTTCCATTTCCCATCTCACAAGCCATCAAAAATCAACCCTTTCTTCCTCACTTAGCCACTAAATTGCCATCAATTTGGATCAAGGAGGTGCCACACTTAAGAATCAACCAATCATCTCCAAGAAATATAAGTTTATCAACTAATTTTATAAATTTGTAGTTAGGGTTTAAACAATATTATAAGATTGAATTTTGGGTATTATTGACCTAATTTGTCTTATAAATTTGAAGTTTTAAGTCTACAGATGAATAAAATGTATAATGGATATGATTTAGATAGATTTCAGGTTGATTTCTTATCACAGATTTGCAGAAATTATTAATTACTAGCCTAGGACAAGAGAAGATACCACTTTACATGTTATTTTTAAATTCAAAATAGGTTCAGAACATATGACTTAGCATCATATTATTAGTTGATGCTAATAAAGGAACTAAGTAGAGAGAATTATCCTGTCATACACTGTGAATTATCATGTCTAGTAAAAAACATTATCATTGATATTCTTTCTAGTTGCATTCAAGTAAATATATAGAGTACACACATTAAATAAATTTATGACTTGAATTTTGAAAGCATAAGGTGTAATATCCCTCATTTTATAAGGGTATTTTGGAATTTTTCTTATGCCCGTATGGCTAAAAGGATGTTCGGGTACAAATATATTTAACCCGGGGTTAAAAGAACTCGTACCCATACTTTCCTCGCCCATACAAGGCGACCTTTTAGCAAAATCGTCATAACTTTTGATTCCATAATCCATACAATGTGAAATTTGGAAGGATTAAAATAGACTTCTAGATCTAACTCATCGATTTAGAATAACCTCATTTGGAGTTCGGAACTGAGAGAACGGCCCCGTCGAAGTCAGGGCGATTTCGTGATGGTCTCGGCCGCACCCGCGGCAAGTCGGCCACCACACCCGCGGCGAGCGCTGACAACTTCAGCTTCGTCTTCGCGATAAGATTTCTGAAATCTTATCTCTTTGGCCACTTGATCCACTTGCTCCACTTGTTGTCTCTTGTTCCCTTGACTTCGTGGGTTGTTGTCCCCTTGTCCCCTAGCTTGTTCCCTTTGAGGAGGCTCGAATTGGAGCTATAAAAGGGAGTTGAATCCGAAGCCATGCTCACTTCGTCTTCCTCCTTTACTCTCCTCTGTTTTCCTCTGTTTTTCTCCATTAAAGCTTCAAGCTTGTGAGCTTCGTTTGAGAGTGTTAGGAGTTCCCTTTGATTGGTCAAGGTGCTCTTGAGTGGTGTTTGATGATATAAGGAGGTTAGAGATCGAACCCCAATCGAATCGAGGTCTAACGGATCGAGTTGGGTGAGTTTTCTCCTCTTCACTGTCGAACCATTGTCTCTGTGCAGTCACCGCACCCCGTGGCATGGACCTCACCGCACCCGCGGCGAGATGGGTTCGTGTTGTGGTTTTGTGTGTTGTGGTCTTGTACGAGGGTTGGTTCCTTCGATTCTTTTCGTATTCTTTTATATTCATATATAAGTGTATTGGATCTAAGTTAGGATCTTGTTATGGGTCGTTCCTTTGAGAGTTTTATTCCAGATCTGTCCCAGTTTCAGACCCAGGAGCCCGTTGTCTCTAAGCTTTGCTAAAGCTTTCGTCGGATCTAAGGCAAGTGGCGGTTCGCTCTTGCTCATCATTACATACTTCAATTAATTATCAATTGTTTTGTTGTTAATTAATTTGGGATGATTTCTTGTTTATGTTGGGAACAGTTTTGTTAAAAGGATAAAATGATTAAAAGATGATATTAATAGGTTGTATTTCTGCTAGAATCAACGCTATTATAAATATGTGATTAGTATATGATATTATATTAGGTTGTATATCTGTTAGAACGACGCTAGTATAGATATATGTTTATGATGTGGGCCATGTTGGCTTTGACGTGAATTTATCGTGTGCTTGAACTGTTATGTTAGCACTGGTAGTTAGGAACACTGGACTCGTTGTGGTCCAGTCGTTTCCTGTTATGTTAATACTGGTAGTTAGGAATACTGGGCTCGTTGTGGTCCAGTCGTTTCTTGATAATTATGGTGGAGGGGGTGGCGGAAACCCTCAAGCCAAACCAAGGATCATGATCGTCCTCTATCCGAGTATAGAGGTGGTGCACTTAGCCAGTGTCACAACCGTTGGGAAAGATTCCCGTCAATATATGTCCCTCACGGCGAAACATATATTTAAAAGCTTATAACGTGATGTGGTTTGGTTTTGGAATTTAATCAGATAAGTGTCTTTGTCGCACATAATTAATATATCTTGGGCGAGTAGTGCAGCTAGGAGCTAGTGCAGCTAGGAAAGCTCGTCTTAACTTTTAGTCGCTCGAATGCGATACTGTGATTCTGTGATTGTGTGTAATTAATTAATGTTCCCCAACATTTGTCATGTTTCCTATAAGGCTCATTTCATTTAGAGTCTTCTTTTTGGGATTGATTATTGTGAGACTCGGTCTCCAGAATCTTCTCTTGTGCATACCTCTTGTTTATTCCAGTAGGAGTATGATGGTTGACTATCGTCATCGGTTATCATTCGATAAGCGATGAGTCTAACCTAATACGACTGCTTCGAACCACTCTGCTTTATTCCCTTGCTAGTCTATTCATTTAGACTAACCAACCGTAATTATTCCTTGCATGGTTGGCTGGTGTCATCCGTTCGATTCGGCACATCAGGTGTGTTGAAGATCCCTGAAGGCTAGAACGACTATGAGAATGGACGGTGTTTTGACAAGTTGTTTTGTTTTAAGACTTCCGCTGTAATGATTTTGATGATGTATTTTGTTTTGTCTGGAATCATGTGTAATTCCGAGACTGTGGTTTAATAAAAGTTACGATATTTGGTATTGTAACTGTGGTTTGATTGTTATATCGTTTGGAAAAGCCTGGGGTGACTTCGGGGTTTTCGTCCGGGGTCATCGGTAGTAATGCTTTCAAATGGGTTAAAATTTGGGGGTGTTACATAAGGTCATGTATTTTCGTGAATGATAACACAATGTTCATCTGAACTAAATGAAAAAGTGCAATCTTAGGTTGACAGGAAAATCAACAGTCAAAGTCAGGAAAATAATTGTGGATCTATGACAGGATAACTTTCTAATGACAAGTATGGCTGATGAATACTCCACCCTATGTTGTGTCGGTTGTTCATCCATGGGAAGGAAGAAAGAGGAGGAAATATGGAGTTGTGTAGATTAAGAAGATGTTGGAAGAGTTGTAGATGAGGAAATGTGGCTAAAAGAAGGTATATAAAGAGGAGTTGGTTAGCAGTTACTGGTATAATAAAGAGGAGTTGGTTGGCAGTTAGGTTATGACGGTTTATTTACTCTCCTAAAAAGGAGTTAGTAGTGTTAATATCCTGTCACAGTTCTTTTTATATCATGTCATGGATGTACTTATCTTTGCAAATATCAGAGAATCTCCTATATCATGTCATGGATGTACTTATCTTTGTAAATATCAGAGAATCCATAAGTTCTTTGATAATTAATTTGCTTAATAGTTCATGCTTAGATTTGAGTCTTTTGACATATGTAGTTCATAGGTATAATGAATTTCATTAGTGACATTTATATCGTTAAAGTCGACAATAAAATTTGTAATGGATGACAAGAATTTAAAGTTGATAGTATGAAAAATATAAACTTCTCTGACATTGTAATTGTTCATTTCGACAATACAAATATACCATGTAACAAAACTATGAACACCACTGACATTAAGTATTCGTCCAATGATAATTGCACGCAATACAAATATACCATGTGACAAAAATATGAACACCACTGACATGAAGTATTCGTCCAATGATAATTCGTGCATTTATATCATGTGTCCAAGGAGATTGGCGTTTTCACATGTATTGTGCATATCGACATTGCGGATGATAGAATTGAACGTGTTGTTTTCCTCTTGCCTGAAGATGAAGTCTCCAAAGCTTTGGCATCTGAGAAACCATATAACATACCACCTGAAATAAGGAAAGTGATTGTGTAGCAAGAGATCCAAACTCTTGAAAGATCTCTTACCACTCATATTACTTTTGAACCTAGTTAATGTAATTTGCTTATGACTTTTTCTTGTGAACTTTATTTTCTTCGAAGACAAAAACAAGTCATGGTTGATATGGTTTTAAAGTAGTTAATGTAATTTGTGTTGTTGGAATTGGTTGAATTGAGATTTAGTAGGAAGTAGTTAATGTAATTTTCTTCATTAATGACATTTCGCATATTTGTTTTCGCGCGTTCATAGAATTTAACACAATCCTGTTATGACTCCATATATATCCTGACAGGTTCAATGCTGACTAGTTTGGGTTAAATTGATATGACACAATTCTGTCATGATTCCATATATATCATGACAAGATCAATATGATTTGAAATAATCCTACCGACCAACATGAGTGGCAATCCAGATCACATAGGAAGAAGAAGAGAATGATTAAAATAGGAAGAAAATAGATAACCTCTTGTCATAATCACTAACATGTCCTATCGTCTTTAATTAGGTTCAAAAGTAATATCATGTCAGGGATGTACTTATCTTCGTAAATATAAGAGAATCTCCTATTTCAGTACTTTAGTAGACATCCCACGTCCTTCTTACACTCATCTTGCCATGCTACTTTATAATATGTATATTATAAAGTCAATGTCCCTTCCATTTTTTTACACAACTGCCTAACTGCCTTTTAATTGCCTAACTACCATGTAACTTCCATTTAACTGCCATGTAACTTTCATTTAACTGTCATTTAACTTACACGCACATATCTGCCATTTAATTGGACCTTAACATCTTTGTTGATCGAGTATGAAATGACACTTCTGCCATGCCATGTAGGTAAGCCTGACACGTATGCTTGGTGACATTTAATTGAAACTTAACTACCATATGTTGTTTATAGGTATTATATATTTTGAAAAACAAAACCTTATCACTTATATGTTGATATAATACATAAGTTCTTTGATAATTAATTTGCTTAATAGTTCATGCTTAGATTTGAGTCTTTTGACATATGTTGTTTATAGGTAATATGAATTTCATTGATGACATTTATTTCGTTAAAATCGACAATAAAATTTCTAATGGATGACAAGAATTTAAGGTTGATAGTATGAAAAATATAAACTTCTCTGATATTGTAATTGTTCATTCCAACAATACAAATATACCATGTGACAAAAATATGAACACCACTGACATAAAATATTCGTCCAATGATAATTCGTGCAATTGTACTATGTGACAATTCAAGCACTAACTGTTGAATCTCAAACTACAAGAATCAATTTCGCTTTACAACAAATTTCCCCTTGCCAAGAATCAGATCACAATATCCTTTTTTTTTAGCAGATGAGTATTGGTGACAGGATAGTTCTCAATATATGACAGGATAATTTTATATGTCTAATTACTTCATTAATGAGTGATTACAACATTGAAGCAAAACAAGATAATTCTCTTTGTAACTAATGTGCTTATACAACATTGAAGACACTAGAGTGCTAAGGAAATAAGACAGTATTACACTCTGCATAATATCATGTCACCTATACAACATTGAAAGACACTAGAGTGAGAGGTTAGTCAATAAGGCAACATTAAACTCTAAAAAAATCAGTTGCACAGGAGACCAGTCAAGATGACCCAACAGAACTTCCTGCTTGTACTTGTCAAATGAGCTCATTTTCTTCATGTTATCCTTCAAGTCTTATTCTAACTGACTCAAGGCCTCCAATAGGTCCTGCAAAATCATATCAAATTTTATGTTACACATGATGTTAGAAAAAACCAGGAACTCATGATGTTAGAAAAAACCAGGAACTAGAGGGATACCTTGTAATGTGGAGTTTGCAGCTTCCTTCAAGGCCTCCAATCGTATCGCCCTAATGTGGAATTTGCAGCTTCCTTCAAATTCTGCCCCACCGTCGGGCGATACCTTGTAATATTACAAGCACCAATCAACATGCACATATGTGGAGTTTGCAGCTTCCTTCAAATTTTGTCCCGACGGTGGGGCAGTTCCATTGGCCTGAGGCTTAGGAGCAGATGTCGTAGTCCCACGTGTCTGATTGCCGTTATTTGTTGGTGCGATCTTTTTGGAGTTGTAATGGCAACATAAATCTCCTCTCTGTAACCGGTTCTTGACTAATCAAAGTGAGCAGTTTCCATGAAAGAAATATAACTTCAGTATGAAGTTTCTCATCTCAATACATTTACAACTCAGAAGCTCGGAAATTGCAAAAGCATATCTCTGACAATTGAGTTCATCATAAACAAGTGATCAACACTCATGTCTTTTATCAATTTAGTTTCAATGATATTTTCCAAATAAATAAATAAATGAATGGATTTCATCTTACATGGTGGTATATGTAACAAAGACACTCTGGCAATAATCGCAAGTTGGCAGCCTCCCCCCAAATGAGAAGATAAAGACCTATATACAAAATTTTATATTGTTAGGCCTCCTGCTTCAGATATGGCAACCTGTGCACATAAACTTGTTACATATTAACACAAACTCAATACCAATTTCTAATTTCAAAAACTAAAGCTTGTGATAACGCATGAGTGCCTTGTTACACAACATGTAACAAAAAATAACAAATTTCTGAAAAAGGTCAACAAAGACCAATTCTAGTTAATTTATTCTAGTTTTTTCCTAATTTCATTAGTTAGTATTACTTACAGCAGATGAAATATCTGAGTATACCATCAAAAACAAGAATAAAAGACTTAAAACATTAATATTATAAGGATAAAGGTCAGAACTTTTTCAGCTTTTGAAATTTTAATCAAATTTTATTTAAGTTTAAAATTTTCAAAATTAAAACTTTTTTATTATTTTATTGTTATGTTACATTTATTTTTTCAAAAGAAAAAAAAATCTGATTTTAGTTTACCTTTTTATTTGTGGGGTATTTTTGCAAAAACAAAGGATTTTTTTTTGAATGGGGTATATTTGTAAAAAACAAAAGGGGTAGGTTAGAATTGCAAATGGGTTAGTAAGATAGGGTATTGGTTGCTATTTCTCATTTCTTATTGCTAGTTGATTTTTTGAGACGAACGAACAACCGTGTCTTCTGAGGAAGAAGACGACGTCCTACAGTCACAGATGAAACACGTTCATCCGTGATGGATGAACGCGGTTCCTCCGTGAGTTGACCACGAAGGAACTGCATCCATCCGTGAGTTGACCATGGAGGAACGCAATTCGTCCGTGGTCAAGTCACAACGAATGCAGTTCCTCCATGGTAAATTTACAGTCGTAAAGTAAGTGCTATAAAAAAATATAGAAGGGACATTAAATAGCAACCATATAACTTTAATATATTTTTATACTCGATAACAATGAGATAACTGGAGGTCCGTTCGGATGAAATAATACCTTAAGATAAACACTAAGAACACATATCCACCGTAGGATGGATGCTGTAGACGGTCGAGATTAAAGGACAAGGAAAAAAAACAAGCGAGCTATACATAGTGGACGCGGTGGCAATTTTGAATTTCCATATAAAATTAAAATGTTATGACGCATATGCCCCTCACCTGTAAAACCCCCAAAAAATACACAAACGTGTCTCAGAAACTCTCTTTAGAGAACTCGAAGAGGAGAACTCCAAACGACGAACCTCAGAACTACCAATCGATCGAAGAGGAGAACTGCAAACGAGCAAATCTATCAAATCATGTGAAGAACAACAATCTTACAAGCCACGACAACGTAAACAACAATATTACAATCTTACGAGATGAGGAGCGATACAGACTACATCGACGACGACTTTGGAGGTACGGATATCAAATTTAGGGTTTCGATTTCACGAAAACACCTAGATTTTTCGATTATACGTTACATTTACTCAAAATTGAAGGTTTCCTGAGTTTGTTAACTGTTGTTGAACAATTTGAAAAACAAATCTGGAAGTTAGGGTTTGTTAAATGCTCTAGTGAGTTTGATTTTCTTGCCTGAGTTGTACTTCATTTCCTGATGTTAATTTTCTGTGTTGGAGGTTCGTTTGCTTTTTCTAAAGTTCATTCTTGTGTTATTACAAGGAATTCATTTCATGAGGTTCGTTTGCTTTTGCAAACTTAGGTTCATTATTCTTTCCTTACCTGAGTTGGAATTCATTTCACGAGGTTCATTTTCTGTGTTGGAGGTTCATTTGTTGTTGAAGCATTTGGATTGAACAACCATGGAAATTAGGGATTTGCATACTTAGGTGCATATCAAAAGAAGACTTAGATTTCTAGTGTTGGTGCAGAACTTAGGAGTTTTTGTTGAATATCATGATATCAGGTTCATATTAAAGCAAACTTAGGTTCATTATGCTTTCCTTACCTGAGTTGGAATTCATTTCATGAGGTTCATTTTCTGTGTTGGAGGTTCATTTTCTGTGTTGGAGGTTCATTTGTTGTTGAAGCATTTGGATTGAACATCCATGAAAATTAGGGGTTTGCATACTTATGTGCATATCAAAAGAAGACTTACATTTCTAGTGTTCGTGCAGAATTTAGGAGTTTTTGTTGAATATCATGACATCAAGTTCATATTAAAGCAAACTTAGGTTCATTATGCTTTTCTTACCTGAGTTGGAATTCATTTCATGAGGTTCATTTTCTGTGTTAGAGGTTCTTTTGTTGTTGAAGCATTTGGATTGAACAACCATGAAAATTAGGGGTTTGCATACTTATGTGCATATCAAAAGAAGACTTAGATTTCTAGTGTTGGTGAAGAATTTAGGAGTTTTTGTTGAATATCATGACATCAAGTTCATACTAAAGCAAACTTAGGTTCATTATGCTTTCCTTACCTGAGTTGGAATTCATTTCATGAGGTTCATTTTCTGTGTTGGAGGTTCATTTGTTGTTGAAGCATTTGGATTGAACAACCATGGAAATTAGGGGTTTGCATACTTATGTGCATATCAAAAGAAGACTTAGATTTCTAGTGTTGGTGAAGAATTTAGGAGTTTTTGTTGAATATCATGACATCAAGTTCATACTAAAGCAAACTTAGGTTCATTATGTTTTCCTTACCTGAGTTGGAATTCATTTCATGAGGTTCATTTTCTGTTTTGGAGGTTCATTTGTTGTTGAAGCATTTGGATTGAACAACCATGGAAATTAGGGGTTTGCATACTTATGTGCATATCAAAAGAAGACTTAGATTTCTAGTGTTGGTGAAGAATTTCGGAATTTTTGTTGAATATCATGACATCAAGTTCATACTAAAGCAAACTTAGGTTCATTATGTTTTCCTTACCTGAGTTGGAATTCATTTCATGAGGTTCATTTTCTGTGTTGGAGGTTCATTTGTCGTTGAAGCATTTGGATTGAACAATCATGGAAATTAGGGGTTTGCATACTTATGTGCATATCAAAAGAAGACTTAGATTTCTAGTGTTGGTGAAGAATTTAGGAGTTTTTGTTGAATATCATGACATCAAGTTCATACTAAAGCAAACTTAGGTTCATTATGTTTTCCTTACCTGAGTTGGAATTCATTTCATGAGGTTCATTTTATGTGTTGGAGGTTCATTTGCCTTTTCTAGAGTTCATGCATGTGTTATAAAAAGCTTTATACTGTTGTTCAAGCATTTGGATTGAACAAATTTTGAAGTTAGAGATTTGAATACTTAGATTCATTTGTTGTGTATGAGGTTCATTTGCTTTTTTTAAAGTTTATTTCATAGTCTGAGGTTGATCTTACAATTGTGTTGTTTCTCTTAGCAGGCTATACCAATCGATCACGACGATACTTTAAAAATAAAGGGCCAACATACAAGGACATAGAGGTTGATTACGAAAGTACTGAGAGTGAGGAACTTGCAACAACGTTGAGAGTGCCTGCTAAGAAATTTGTGGTTTCAAAGAGAAAGACACAACAACCTCGAAAGAGAACGCAACAACCTCCAAAGAAAACACGACAGCCTAGACAGAAAATGGTAAGACAAAAAAGAGTAAGACATGCAGTGTGGAAGACTTCAAAGGTTCAAAGTTCGCAAGAAGAAGAACCAGCATCAAAGAAGCAAAACACAAGAACAACAACTGAAGATGAACAGGCTTCCGAAGCAATTGAAAAGGACAACGCAACTGACGTTTGTCAACAAATAGTGCAAACAACTCCGAACAGTAGGCCAACAACTGGAGAAATATTGGGTTCTGCAGAGAAGGGGAAGAGTAAGGAATTACAAGACAGTGAAGAAAATGTGACAACACCAGTGCAAACAAGGCTGAACACAAGGGCAACGGCTGCAACAAGAGTGGGTTCAGAGGAGAAACAGAAGAGTACAACATCCAAAGACAGTGAGGAAAGCATGCAAATGACAGTGTCAAAGAGGACAGATTCAAAGGGAACAACGAGCGACAGAGTGAGTTCACAAGAAAAGAACAAGAGCACTGCATCAGATAGTTGTGAAGAAACACCAACAAGAGTGCCAACGACTCCAAAGAGTAGGCCAACAACTGGAGATATATTGGGTTCTGCAGAGAATGGGAAGAGTAAAGAACTGCAAGACGGTGAAGAAAATGTGACAACACCAGTGCAAACAAGGCCGAACACAAGGGCAACGGCTACAAGAAGAGTGGGTTCAGAGGAGAAACAGAAGAGTACATCATCCAAAGACAGTGAGGAAAACATGCAAATGACAGTGTCAAAGAGGACAGAAACAAGGGGAATAACGAGAGAAAGCGTGAGTTCACAGAAAAAGAACAAGAGCAGTGCATCAGAAAGTTATGAAGAAACACCAACAAGAAGACCAAACACTAGGTCAACGGTTGCAACTCAACAAGGTTTAGGGGATGACACAATAGGTTCTGAAGAGAACAAAGAGACTACATCATCAGACGGTTGTAATAAAAGTCAACCAAGGAGACCAAACACTCGATCCAGGGCTGCAGCTCAACCAAATGCAGAAGATGAAATATAAAGTTTGAGTGAAGAGGAGCTTGAAGAGAATTTGAGGAAAAAAGCAAAGACCAAAGAGGTGAAAGGTCAGAAAGACAAGGGGAAGCGAATCATGGAGGTTGAGGAGGAAGACACTGAAAGAAAAAGAAGAAAGCAAAGTGGATCATAATGAAGGAAAGAGGGGAAATGAAGCAATTAATTACAAAGAAAAAAAAAGAGAAGGAGGAAAAAACAAAGAAGAACAACAAGCAGGAAATAGTGCATGCAAACATAAAAATCAAAACAGAAGAGGACGGATCAGAGTACAAGTGGTTGAACACAAGAAATGTGCCGAAAGCGTTTGTTGACGCACTGGACAGTATCCCTGAAGAAAGGAAGGAACAAGCAAAGGGGTGGATTAGAGAAATGGGGTTTGAAAGCATGCTTCATTTAAAGATTAAAGGGGTGCCACATTGCATGGCATTCTGGATCCTCGAAAACTATGATGAGATCAAATGTGAGATAAAGATGGTGGATGGAAGCACTATAAAAGTGACAGGAGAGGAAGTGCAGAGAGTGCTAGAGATTCCTAGAGGGCAGAGGAAGGTAGAAAGGCGAGGGAAAGAGGCTGCTGACAATGCCATTATAAGTGAATGGAAACAGTATTTTGACAATATCAAGGAAATCAAGCCAAATCATGTGGCAGCGAAGCTCAAAGGGTGCACATCAAAAGTATGGTTCAAAAGGCTTTTCATCATGCTGTTCATATCGGTGCTTGTGGAAAGCAACTAAAAGGGCACAATTCCTCAGCACATGATGATCAGTGACGTTGAAGATATAAAAAGGTATAACTGGTGTGAGCTTGTAATGAGTGTCTTGCCTCAAACAACAAGGGAATGGAAGGGGAAGGAAGAGAGGTTCTACAAAGGGCCTATCATCTTCCTTGTGGTAAACAACTCTTATTTAATTACAAAAAAACATCTTCTATTGTGTATTATGTTGACATGTGTGTAGTAATATATTTATGTTCGTCTATACAGTTGTTGTATTTAGACAGGGTATTTGTCTTTGGAAACACAAACCCAAACAATTCACCAGTCTTCCTAGGATAGACTGATGACATTTTGGAGGAAAGGGAGAGCATGGAGATGAAGTTTGGTGGCTTTGGACTAGGAACACTGCAACAACCAAGAGCAACAAAGGAGAGGAAAGAAAAAGGATTTATGAATAACAAGCTACAGGTAAACATCAAGGTTCAAGTTCAAAAAATAGTATAGTGGGTTCATCAGTTTAAACATCAAGGTTCATTAGTTTACAGATTGAGGTTCATTTATATATACATCAAGGTTCAAAAATAGTATTGAGGGTTCATCTGGTTACACAATTAGGTTCATGACTTTATACATTGTAGTTCATGCATCACACATAGTGAGGTTCAATGTAAAAACCAAGCAAAAAAATGAAACTTCAAGTTCAAAAAATAGTATAGTGGGTTCATCAGTTTAAACATCAAGGTCCATGAGTTTACACATTAAGGTTTATCCATGTATAGACGAAGGTTCAATGTGAATTGACTTGCCTGTTCATGTAATTGTGATGAATAATACATGAAAAATGATCAAGAGGTGCATGAATAAATAGTATAAGGTTCATTAAACTGAATAATAATGTATGATGCCGGTGATATAATGTAAGGTAGTACGTTAATGTGAATTTGTTTCATGGTAAATGTAAAATCAATCTCTGGTTCATGGAGTTGGGCAAAGAGGTTCATGAGCTTCAAATTTGACCTTTTTTTTCTTACTAATTATATCAAGAAGCAAAAATATAAGTGGTTTAGGTTGATTTTCTTCTTGTGTCATGGTATTGTATGCTATTTTTTTTTCCATCTATTTAGCACTTAAAATTGTTTTCTTGTATGCATGAGTGGTTGAATAATTTTACAGACCAACAAATTGTAGTAGCAATAGAAATGTTGAAACTGACAGACATGGTAGAAAATTTGCCTACTGAGTTCAACGAGGAGCCCAAGGTCATAAGCATGATTAAGACAGCGCGGACGCTGATTGGGAAGAAAAAAAGAGGAACAAGGTGAATTCGACAAGATATGGAATGATGCTGACCACCCATTCTGGAGCGATCCACAACTTATTGAATGCTTGAGACAAGTTGAGAAAGTTGATGCTTCTAAAGACAAGATGAAATTCTCACAAGCTGGAGCTTCAACTTCTAAAGCAAACCAGGGCATGGATGCCACACAAAATTGGGAGGATGTCAACAATATTATGAATCAGTACATTGATGTGCTGGGAGACAAAGCAGAGGTAAGAGAACAAGTCATAGAGGTGGAGAAAGAGAAGGTGGATGGGTTAGGTAATGAGAGTGAGCAACTAAATACTGTAAATGAAGGAGGCATGGGAGAAAAGGGACAAGGGTCAGCTTCTGTGATGGAGAACACAAAGCAAGCAGTGCATGGGGAAAAGGGTGCCGAGCAAGAGATAGTGGTTGGAAGTAAGGACAAGGAACCAACACCCGCAACACCAAAAACAAGAAAGAAGGCCACAAAGTCACCGGATTTGACAATGCCATCCTTCAAGCTTATCAACTCAGAGGAGTTAGAGAACTTTGATGTTGAGAAAGACATGGATGAAGAACATGAAGTGGCTGATGCACAGAAGGACAAAGAGGTGGTTAAAACTGAAAAAGCAAGAGAAAAGGACAAGGCGAAGGGGAAACAATTACAGGCTCATGCTGATGTGGTCCATGGGCCAAGGCACAAGAAACTTGGAGAAAAGCTCAAAAGCCCCTATAAAAGCCGAAGTGTAGACATCTTCGCCAAGAGAACTGAGGAAGCAATGATGGTGTACAACTACTGTCTCAAGTGCAGCTTCGGAGGGTAAGATCTAGATACATTATGACATATTTTATTTTATTGTTATGGTAAATATTAGAGATAAAGATTTACTAATGGATAATTTTTTTATTTCTATACACTTGAATAGTGAGCCTCTATTCCAACACAAGTCGCTCAAAGTAACCGAAATGGAGCTGTCTATGGAAATGGACATCCACTACAAAGCTATTGATGCTTGGACAACAATTTTGAACAATAATGAGGAAGTGAAGAGCAGCAACAAACCGAGCAGAGCATTCTTGTATGTCTACCAAACGGTACGTAAACTGTTTAGAAGTTAACAAAATAAGTTTCATGGATATATACTATAAGGTTCATCGGTATATACTATAAGGTTCAAAAGTTAACAAAATGAGGTTCATCATATAAAAAGTGAAGTTCTTCTATAAGGTTCATGTATAGGTATTTTCATGCAGTATTGAAAGTTTAATTTATTCTACATCTACTTAAAAAAATAGAGTAATAGAGGTTCATTTATAAAAAAGAGGTTCATGAATTATTGAGTAAGGTTCATAGAATTGTACATCAAGGTTCAACAGTTTCTCTGTGCAGTTTTTAGCTTGTATATATAATTGGTTTATGGTAACAAAAAATTATAAAATGTTGAAAACTGAATGTCAACTTGAAAGATCAGTTAGGAGAGTTCACGAAGAACTTCGACGCCGTGGCTGAGGTGCATGGACGAAAAGTGAAGGACGTAGACATGATAAAATTATTACTAATCTGAGATTGGCTGTTTTTTTGTTGTTGATTATTCTTTTGGAGCAAAATTCAAAAGGTCACTAAATGAAGGCATTATTATAGGTTATTGTACATGTCCTAGTCAACAATGATCGTTACTTTGTCATTGCCATGAACATTAAGAGTAAATGCATACATGTCCTGGACAGTACGCCAAACAGCGGTGATATGGGCATCTATGAAACAACTATTGAGAAGATGATAGGTGTACAAGAGTGTCTAAAACTGTGCTGTTTTGAACAATTTTTTTTTGTTTGGTGAAAAATGCACGTGAACACACATATAAGATGAAATATATCCATTTGTTGTGTGCAGGTAAAGTTCACTGCAATTTACCTCCGCGTGAATCACTTGATCAAAAGAGCAAATGACCTCGAAGCTGCACAGGCTAAGGCACAATTGATTCCTCTTCCATGCTAAGCTGAGAGTGCACAAGAGAAAAGCTCTGGGGTGTATGCCATGCGACATATGGAGAAGTACATAGGGGTGCCGAATGACAACTGGGAGGACCAGATGAACAACAAAAACAAGAAGAAGGCCATTGAAGAACTAAGGATCAAATATGTCCACATCATCATCACCTCAGAAGCTAATGAAATGAAGGACAAGGCACTTCAGACCATTAGAGAAAACCCTGAAAGACCAATTGAATGAACATTGAATGATTGTTAGTATTTTGGTTAGAATGATACTAGTTTGCTTGTGTGGATTGTGAAAATTAAAGATTTCAGATTTGGTTGTATTCTGTAGGCAAAGGAAAATATTATTTACTAGCAGGAAGGACTAATCAGGTGATTGATTGACTAATTAGGATGAAGAAGATGTAGACTTCAATATATTAGCAGGTTCATGGATTTTGTATTGCGGGTTCATTGATTTTGTCTTGTAGGTTCATTGATTTTGTCTTGCAGGTACATTTAGTCATAAGGATGAACCCTATTATCCTGAAAATAATGCACTCGAAATTTAAAATGAACATGATACTCCAATAAAAGTAACGAGCGACAAAATGCTCATCTTATTAATTGGTTCATGAATTATAACAATTAGGTTCATCATGTACAACTTAAAGGTCCATCGAGTATAAGTAACAGGTTCATAAGATATAGAATAGTTTATACACTTCAAAAATCAAACAGGTACTCATTTTGTGTTAAAAAAAATTGTGACAAAATTTATTGAATGGAAAAGCAATATTCAAAGTTCAATAACTTTTGTCATTCAAGTAACCTAAAAATGAAAAAGTGAATAGGGTTCATAGAAGCTAGAAAGTATGTTCATCTAAGTTAGTAGGTTCATCGACTATAACAAACAGGTTCATCATGTATAACTAACATGTTAATCAAGTATAAGGAACAGGTTCATCAGAGTTGTAATACGATTATGCACTTTAAATAAAAAGACTGCATAGGATGGTCTATTAAGTCATTGATTACAACAACAAGGTGCATTTGGAATCTCAACAAAGAGATTTGAATATTTTGATAGAAGGTTCATCAGGTTTGCAAACTAGGTTCATCGGTTTGAACAAATAGGTTCATACAATGAAACTAACAGGTTCATCGATTAGAACTCAAACAAAAAGTGCACCAATGAAAGACCATAATGAACTAGTTTCATAAGAGGTTCATTAGATGTATACAGTAGATTCCTGAGAAAAAATATAAGGAAATGATTTATGAACTAGAAGTAGCATGTGCAATATTGAACTCTTAATGATGTTTAGCACGGCAAAATAAAAAAAATCTGCAAACGTAATAAAAATAACTAATCCAAAGGAAAATAAAGATGAAAGGCAAAAATACTAAAGAGTGCTAAGAATCAAGCACTTCAGTGCAAGTGCGACTATTGTGAGTGGCATATTTGTTGCATCTGCCACAACGCCTTTGGCATGCACGGCTGTAAGCAATAGAAATTTCTCTTCCACTCCGGATACGCGAGCCGCTTCCTTTGTTCTTAGCTTGATCTGGTGGCAGGACATGAAAAACTGAAGGGACTTCAACTCCAGCGTAAGACTGCAGCTGCTCAAGGTTCGACGGACCAGAACTAGACGAAGCACCACTAGCAGACAACAAAGCCGCCTTTTTCTCCTTAAGCAGAAGGGAAAACTATTTCATGAGGTCCGACTTGTCATCCAATAGCCCGACACAACTATAAAAGTCAGAAATCAACTCATTCATGACCGCTTCACGCTCTTTAAGGGCCGCACACTGAGTGACAATGGTGTCATCGATAGTGAACACAGGTGTGATAGTGACATCCTTGGTCCAACGGGCAAGGACATACCTTTCCGGAATTCTATCAAACTCGAGGTTCCTGAACACAAACATGAGGTAACAACAAGGGAGACCAATCCTTTGAAACATATGACAGCTGCATAAAAAATCTCCACCTACAGCTGAATGCTCGACTGTGAACGTCTTGGATAAGCAATCCTTGACACCATACTATTTCATACCATTGACATCAGACATGCTCACCATAAAGCATGATAAACAAGATTCCATAATCTGATCCTGAACAAGTTTGAAAATTGAGAGTGTGTACACCTCAGACGCATGCTTCTCCAAGCTTAAACGTGTCTTAAGATCTGGACGCATAGTCGAAGAATCAAAGTTCAGTTTCGCCTGCTTATGTCTCTGAGTGTCCAAGGCAATGTCAAAGTGCATCACCAACTCAACAAGGCGATAATATATGTTCGTGAAGTGATCAAAGTAATTGTTTGCAGATTGAGAAACAGAAATAGTCATAAGCAAACCACCAAACATGACATTCCTAAAGTAGGCTGGAATCCAAAAATGTCGGATTGCAAACATGTCATCAAAGCACCTCCGCTTCACTAATGGGAATGCCCCTCCGTGTAGGGTTTTGTTGTTAAATGATGGAACACTTCCAGCCGTTGGATGATGACACGTGAACAACTATAATTAGGGCTGAGCACGGGCTGGGAAAACCGAACCCGACCCGAAAAACCCGGACCGAACCCACATGACTTCGGTTCGGGTTTCGGTATGAATTTATTAGGATTTCGAGTTCGGTTCAGTTCGGGTTCGATTTTTAATCTATTTTTATGTACGAATGCTGTTTTGGCCCGAACACGAACCGAACCCAAACCGAATATTCAGTTCGGTCTTCAATTCCATTTTTTTAGAGTTTTGGACTTTTCGGGTTCGGGTCGGATTTAGGCCGATGCTCAGCCCTAGCTATAATAAGTATTCAATGAATACCTTAAAGCTTGTGCTCGATCCTGAGATAACTCTAATGTATAGTTATAGATATCGAACGGACCCTAATTTCTCACATAGTCGTCATCGTACCAGATCTCTCCCTCCTACCGTTGCGCGGAGGCCACGTAAGAGGCCACTCACCCGTCTTTCAGTCACTTGCCTCAGTTTTCCACTCTCTCGCTCGGAAGCGTAGCAGAGAGGGAGCCATGGTTATGATCAAAGCAGCTGATTCTTCGTCCCATCGCACAGTTAGTTTCTCTCTCCCCCTGTCACTGTGTTGATGATTACTTGGTATAATACTGCGAATAGATTTAATGTTTTCGTTTAGATTCTGTTCCTTTTTTGGCACAATTGGAAAATTTCAAGCTACTGATGCTTTTCCCCCCTCCATCCTGTTTCTTTCCATTAATTTTGATTGCTGGCGCGAACAGTGGAGCAACTTGATGGAATCAGATGTACGATTCAATACGATCGATACGGTGTTTGTTGATTTTCAGCTATTTCCTTTTGCCTGTATTCCTAAATCGTACATCTCAAAAATCATCTTTTGATTGTTCGTTTTTGTTATAGAATGTAATTGTAAATATTAGTTGATCGTTACGAATAATGGACAATTCAATGCCTCTCGCTCTATTAAAGTTGTTTGTTTGAACCCCTCAGAGACGATTTTGATTTTGGCTTTGATGAAATTGTCTGAGTTTAAAGTGAACAGCTTTCTTCAGACTGGAACTTTGTTGAGATAGGATTCTTTTATACAATCTGAATCAGGTGATGAAGGAATTAATTCGGTTGATTTCTTCACTACAAATCGTTTGTGGTTATAGTGTTAGAGTTAATATTTTAACTATTTCCCCTGAATCGTTCCAGAAATGGTACCTATAACGCTTCTAGAACTTTCTTTGGCTACCAATAATATGATTAGCAATTTGGATTATGTGTTTATTTGGAATATATTCATTAGTATTGGGAATAGTTTTGTTGGTTTATGGTGTTCTTTTGGTTCGTAAAATTCACTCTATGCGCTTTTCTTCCATGATAATATGATATATATTACACACTTCAAAGCTGGAGAGTCTAGTATGAATTTCCTATGTCTTTCTGCTCATAGACAGAGTTCTGATACTTGACTGAACATTACTTTCGCCTAGTTTGCCTTTTTTATGAAAAAACGAGTTCATGGCTAGGTGCCTGCGGCTGCAGGTACATGGAGCAGTGTCAGTGTAAGTTTGGTAGTGTGTATCACTCCTGCATTGCAGTTAATAGATTATCCCAGACCATTTGTATATATGCATGCAATCGCTTCACATAAGAGTAGTAGAATTGAACTTTTTGAGATCATTATGTGAAAGGGAGGGGAGTTGATGTTGCCAAAACTGGAGGTACCTAGCTATATAGAGTTAACTTCCACTGATCCCAATATCACAGATGAAATAGGGTGATAAAGATGGTTTTTTAGTTGCTACTTATAAGAAACACTAATTCGAATCTACAAATTCTACTGAACAGAATGAGAAAAGTAGTCATGTAGATGTTGAAGCATGTTACATGAGAGTTTGAAATTTGAAAACGCATATTTATCTTGCTGTTTAGCTTTGCTCAATGAAAGTTGCTGCCTTATTTGGCTCTAACGACATCTAATTCATGAACTTTCTAAGGGAAGAGCATTTGTCAACAAATGTTTCTTTCTACCTAACTATTTTAACCCCAAATCACAAGGCACTACTCAATTGATCTTGAAACAAATGTATTTATACCTACTGCTTCCATATAACGTAATTTATGCTAATTAGATCCTTTCCTACGTGCTTGCCGTATGGTTGATCTTCAGGAATGCAAATGAGCTCTTTTTTTCTTTAAATCGCAGGTTTTTGTCCGTGATCTCATTATAAAATATAAGTGATGCACATCATTAGAATTATTTCTTTCAAAACATTATCCCAAAGGGTAATTCATGCCTGTCCTTTTTATTTTCAATGTCAATCACTGTATAGAGTTTGTACTTTTCAATTGTCAAATCTGTAAATAAGTATGGTTGAATATTGCTTTCATTTTGATACCCATGAAGATTTTGAGCATCGTGCTTTATTTTTCCTTATGTAATTAATACCTTGCGGCAAAATGTTTCATTTAACATGTCTATTTCCTTTTTTACTAATGCTCAGTATGGGAAGTGCAGGTATTAAGAGTGCGGACATCTTCTACTTCTGTATATAGTGGAAAAATCAGACCATTTTCGGAAAATCTCAAAAAAAATTGTAAGGGTTTGGTATTTCTAGGTATCACCCCGAGGGCAAAAATAATAAGGTAGTATTTATAGTCCCTTCTCTATCTGATATAAACACTAGAGAATCCGCCGATCTTTGAGCCAGTGTCTAAGGCCCTAGATCATCCCTATTTCTTTGGCTTGAAGCCGATAACTCACTGTTCAGGTATATTCACCATTCTACTTGCATGTATCACTCTATTCATTTCCCCTTATATTTCTCTAATTTCATTCTCGCTTGATTTGAAAAGCAGAGAGGAAAGATGGTATCTGGTGCAAGCGATCCTTCATCAGAACTTAAAGTCAGTTACTTTTTCTTTGACTTTCGTATGTAGACAGGAGTTGTAAATATGAAAAAACACTCAAAAGTTGCATGCACATAGACTCTTGATTTTTGATTGATTAAACATATTTACAATTGATATCACACATATCTATTCATGGAATTCTCATATGTCTTTCGAACTTGTCGAAACCAATCAGTCTGATAAGGTTGTAGCCAAAATGGAGTTTAGGGTTTTCTAATTGAGTTGAACATTTTTTAATGTGTTACAAACTGATCTTGAAATTTTGGATCTATCTGATTTCCCCTTCATCTGATACGAGTTTACCTAACATGGAGCTTGAAATAATTGAATTGTGTCAAAAAATTGAAGTCGAGGCATAATCACATGGTTGCATCGTATTCTTCGTCTTTTGCATACCTTTTTCCTTCTATTTTCATATAAGGTGTTCCAAGCTGCTGACATTAAAAAGACTTAAAGGGTGGTTTTTTGTATAATTAAGTAAAGATCTACAACAAATTTGGCAATAGAGCTTAGTTCAGCAAAACTAGTGCTGCTTTTTCTTATTTCTTTTTATGCTTGAGCATAGGGCATAATTACTTGTACTAGCTGGGAGAATATATCTGGACTGGTGCTCATCATAAACTTCTGTTATAGAGGCTGGGATGATGTTCAATTATGTACCTTCTGAAAATGACGAGCTTTAAAAGAACAGGGAAGATGATCATATCTGTAGTTTTCCCTGTTTCATAAACTGGATAAGAAAAAATTCGAATTGATGCTTGATTAATTGGAAAAGTATGATTTTTGAACTATTGTTTGGAGATTCCAATAATATTATCATGCAAAGGTCCAGTCGATTTTATATTTTCCTTGGTGAACCATGCAGCTGTGCTAAGTGGGATGCACCTAAATTCATGGGTGTCTTGATTCAAAATTTTCTCTTTTAGAGAAAGTCTATGTTCTTCATACTGCGAACATAGTCTTCTTTTTGAAATGAATTCTTAGGTTCATTTGCATGGCTGCACATCTTCAATCTTTTTCCTGTAATAGCACTTGACCTCGATATAAGATTTGTTTTGTGATGTTTATCGACATCCTTGCACATTGATGGAGTTGCAGGGTGATCCAACTTACAGGGGTCATGGCTCCTTGATTTCCAATATCATTGCACTCAAAAAGCAAATTCAATTGGAAAGGATGATGGACATTAAGGTAAATTATGTGATTACATTTTCATACCATACTATGTTTTCCATAGTGTCACCTGATGCCACAATATCTGAAGTGTGTGCATTAAGATTCCTCTACACTGCTATCTCTTGTCACAATGACTGCAACTTATCATATTTTTGTTGACCTAGATTTTACTTTTTTCTTTCAAGGGAAGAGTAGCAAAGAATGCAAAGAAGCTTGCGAGTCATATAGATCGCATTGTATCTGCAACAACCATTGGGGATTCTCCTCCACCTGGCTATAAAGCCTGTGAAATAATTTGTTTAAGTAGTGAAACTGCTAAATGTGTTATCAGTGGAAATGCTCCAAGAACAGCAGATAAAGATCGAGAAAGGAATCTTGAGGAAGTTTTTTCATCAAGTACAAAGCTTCCACATATTGAGAAGATCCCTCATTATATTAGTTGGATGTTTCTTCAAAGGTGTGGAAGTATTTTAAGTTTCTTTCTTATTTTGCTTTCTCGAAAATGGATGGTATGAGCAACAAATTGCCCCCCTATCATTTTTTCTCCTTTTACTAAAATCTTTATTAACTTACAAGCCCAGCTGGGCATTTGATAGGACTAATTTCCAACCTATGTTTATTTTGTGATTTTGAGAAAGAGGGCATACACTATTGTCAACTTGAAGCTTCTTTCATATCCTGCCACCCAGCTGTTTTCACTTAGGCAACTGTTGTTTGCAAGGTTAATTGATTGTGTTTAACATGTATGGTTCCTTGACATATTTCACTTTGGTTTTTCTAGGTGTTTGTAATAATTTCGAAATGGAACTGCTGGTGCTATAAAAAAAAAGAGTGGTTGGTTGTTGTCATTTTTCATTTGTGCTGTAGATTTATTTGACATATTCTGCCACCAAAACAGATTACTCTATTATTCACCTTCAGCCATCTATCTATTGTTCCTCTTCATGTCTTGTTTGTTCAACACTGCCTTTTGTCTGAATAGTGTTTTGTCGGTTTTTTAGAAAATATTTAACATGTTGCACCAAAATGTTACTCTATATTTTTCACCTTGGCTATTCTGTATATCGCGCCCGTACTGTATCCTGTTGATCAAACATCTGATTGTGGTAGTCCTAATTAGCTCATAATTTCATTTGATGAAATTATAGCTCTCTTGACTCTATTGTTTCACCTCATTTTTATGTCTGTGCTCCAACTCCAAATAGCCGATTCTAATCTATTTTCTTGTGCATAACAGAAACCAAAGAATGACTGAAGACCAATCAGTCATGGGAAAAAGACGCATCTATTATGAAGAGCATGGAAATGAAGCTTTAGTTTGCAGTGATAGTGAAGAGGATAACCCAGAGCAGGAAGAGGACAAGTATGAGTTTTCTGAAGTTGAAGATCGTATATTATGGTATGTGAGAAGTGAGAACAAACAATGAACTCAATGATGTAGTTTTGTCCATTAAATAAAAATACGTACTAAAAGCAGGCTTTTTTAGGCTTCTTAAATATTTCAATTAATTCCCAGTAGTTCTTACTGCTTTATATAACATTTTTTGTTGTCTTGCATCATCCTACAAAAAGGTGTTCTGCTTGCTACTCAAATTGTAAGAAAAAGTTTGTTTTATCATCCATAATAGTTTCTATTCAAATGATGGGGAGACAAGAGCTATGTGTTTATCCGTAGAGGAAATTTAGTCAGCTTTGTGGACTCCTCTCTGTTTTTCTCAATGCCAGACCCTTCTCCTTTGTTGCATTAGCCGATTAGCTGTTGTGTACATACAATGTAATTTTAGAAGCTAGCTGCTACATGTGCATAATATTCCTTTGGAACAAGTTCCTTAATTACAGTAACATTTGTACTGAGTTGCTAACTGAAGTTATCTCCACTTCTCTTCTGATCTAATTGATGAGCATTCCCATATTTATAAGCCACGGAGTTTGGTCTCTTTTTCTTCATTATTTGGACACAAGCAATCTGAATTCTTCCGCTTGAATGCCAGACCTTGGTGCTTTTTAAAAACAGATGTAAACAACACTAATAGAAGTGCTATATGTGCATTAAATTATATTTTTATGTTACTTCTTACTTCTGGTGCCTGCGATTCTGGATATTGTAATAGAATATGTGCTGTGATTTTCTTCTGTATATAATAAGTTAAAGAAGTTGAAAACACGTTCTTCTTTAGGTTGGCATTTGAGGAGTATGGAGTGAATGATGAAGTTATACAAGTAATCAAAGAATTTGTTGGTGGCACCTCTTTGCAAATGCAGGTAAATCACAAGTTTGCAGCTATTATTTTGTGTGACACCAGACTCACCTATCTGATTATCTGCATGGATAGATGTCGTCTCAAAGTCTCTATATTTCTGAGGTGTACAGGAAAGATACATAGAACTAAAGGAAAGACGCCAGGGGAGGCATCAAAAAAACTTCTCTGACATGGTCTTGGAGAAGCGCCTAACTGATGCTTTGGATTCTTTTGATACACTTTTTTGTCGCCGTTGCTTGGTATGTAAAATGCAACATTTAAACAATGGAGTTTGCGAAGGAATGCATGTGTACATCATCTTTATGCACCAAAACTATGACCCAAAATGCATTTGGTTGACATTGCTCTTCCACTATTCTGCTTTGACACATTACTAGCTTCACACAGTGAATTTGCACAGTTGTCATTTTTCACTAACTTTGCGTATATTCTTTTGATTAACCGGTCCCAGGTTTTTGATTGTCGACTGCATGGCTGTTGTCAACCGCTTATTTTTCCTGTAAGCACATTGCATAAATTTATATTTGTTCTGTTCAAGATTTATCTTAGTTCACAATATTGATCCTTATTAAATTTACCAGAATGACAAACAACCCATTTGGTCTGAAGAAGAATTTGGTAGCACACCTTGTAGTGACAAATGTTATCTTAAGGTATTTTCTTTTGATTGGTTATCTAGTTTTTTATTCTTCATGTAACTCAGAGAAATTGTCCACCTTCCATGCTGTTGAGCTAATCATGATTATTTAGGACTAACATGGAATTGGTTGGGACCTAAGGATCAGTTTACTTTCTGGGAGTTTCTGATTCAGATAAAAATATATTGATCAAATTTAGCATTCTCAATTAACCTCACTTGAAGTTTTTCGAATCATTTTAAGTCTCCTGAAGAGTGTATTCTATTCTGGTTTTGGTTCAGTAACGAATGATTTCTGTGCTGCAGCAACTGAAAGAAATAGAAGGTGAATGCAACTGGAAGCCTCTTGAGAAGGATTTGCTCTTCAAAGGGTTGGAAATGTTTGGAAGAAACAGGTGTGGAGGAGATCTTAGCTTCTCATGTATTGCCACCTTTAGATATAATTGAGCTTTTGAGTTCTGTGGCTGTTGAAGCTAGTATGGTTTTTTCTTTTCTTTATGCATATTTTTCACGCGAGGTGTGAAATTGACAGTCTCCTTCATTATCTAAAAAAATCAATCTTTTTCTAACATGAGCACCTGCCTGCATGTTTTTAATGAAAAAAACACTATTGATAATTTGTAGTGCGTGCGGTTTCTGTGATTTTGAATTATTTCTCTGTTCGAATGCAATCAAGTTTCTAGAGAAGCTTTTCTTCATGATGTGTGTTTGCAGCTGCCTCATAGCACGGAACTTGTTATCTGGTTTGAAGACTTGCCTGGAGGTATATGATTACTTGCATAGCAATCTAGCTTTGACACCTTGCGAATCGGATGCTGTAGAAAAATCATCTTGCAAAGACAACCATGAAGCCAATTCACAAAATAAGGTCTGCAAAACATTTTGATCTTTGTGAATTTTCTTCATGGCACTATGTGGTTGCTAGTTTACTGATTTCATCTCATACCTATCCTTGTATTGTAGAACCAAGAAATGAATGCAAAAGCAAGGCCAATTCGTAGAAGGGGGAAAGCACAGAGGCTCAAATATTCACTAAAATCAACTGCTGCCAAGAAAAAGAATAACAATGGTTTGGATCGCAAACAATATACACCCTGTTCTTGTCAACCTACATGTGGAAAGGATTGTCCGTGCCTAGAGATTGATAACTGCTGTGAGAAATATTGTGGGTATGTTAATATTTAATCTTTGAAGCATGATTACATCAGAAAATTTTGATAGATGATCAAATGCATCAGCAGAGATTCTTTTTCGACTAAGAACATCCTAACTACACATAAGCAAAACATATAAGAAAGTATTTTTTTTTATTAAACTTGGCTAATTAGAACACCTAAACATGGTTGCAAATTTTTGTTGTACTTCTAATGCTGAAATGTTAAACTGGATAAGTTTTTCGGAGAAAAGGCGGAAACCCTCTTATCACATGAAATCGCAACTTGGTTTTAACAAGTGAACAATGTGTACCAATATATGTTAGCACTTTGAGCTGCTTATCCTTTCGACCCCCCAGACCCTGCTAGTGTGGACTATATTGGGTTGATTGTACTTTTAGCTGCTTATCCTATACCTAATAGGAAGGAGTAGTCTGACGAGTCTCTAAATCCAGGTGCTCAAGGAGTTGCAAAAATCGATTCAGAGGATGCCACTGTGCAAAGAGTCAATGTAGAAGCCAGAAATGCCCTTGCTATGCTTCTGGTCGTGAATGTGATCCAGATGTTTGCCGGAATTGCTGGGTTAGGTAATTGTTGATATTGAATTACTGCAAAGTTCAAAGTAATTATCTCCTTAGTGCACTGCCAACGGGTCTTTTCAGATTGTATAGCCAAACCCATATATTGATTGTTAAGAGTTAGCACTGTCTCCAAGTGAGTAGCCTATTCCGATGCCTGAACATATCACAAATATCATATAGTTTTTTCTGATATAAATTCTGCATTAGGAATACGAACAGCCTAATCGACAAATAATAGAACAGTCCTGTGAACTTCACGGATGTGTTCGGTAAGACATTGTTGCTTACCTAATCTCAAAATCAACAAGTCTGTTCCACGATTTACATGTATAGTATTTTCTCTTCAATTACATCGTAAGCCTCTTTGTACTCTTATTATCTATCCATATAAATATAGTCAACACTTTTAAAGCTGTCATTATGATTTTCTTGTTTTGCAGTTGTGGGGGTGATAAATTAGGTGAACCACCAAAACAAGGAGATGGACAATGTGGAAACATGAGGATCCTTTTAAGGCAGCAGAAACGGGTAAATTTGCAAATTGTTCACTGGATCTTTTTATTCTTGTACTTATTAATCGATGCATCCTCTTTGTTGCTACTCCTTACAAAGAAATCTACATTTATTTTCCAGATTCTTCTTGGGAGGTCTGATGTTACTGGTTGGGGAGCCTTTATACAGGTAAGAAGGCCGTGATGTCCTAGAACTGTGATTGTTTCCTAATGAATCTATGACCTTTTTATAAAATTATTTTTGCAAACGAATGTGACTGCAGAAATCTGTGAACAAAAATGATTATCTCGGAGAATATACCGGTGAACTGATTTCCCAAGATGAGGCTGAAAGGCGTGGAAAAATATATGATCGTCTAGACTCTTCATTTCTTTTCAACCTTAATGATCAGGCAAGTATGCATACTGTATGAGTTGTGAATAATATGCATGCTATACTGGCTGTAGCTCTAAACCAAGATCCCTTGATTACAGTGGTGCATTGATGCTTGCCGTAAAGGAGATAAATTGAAGTTTGCAAATCACTCATCAAAGCCGAACTGTCATTGCCAGGTACGCAAAGATTTACTATATTTTGTGTACTTCCACGCACTCCCAGTTACCCTTACCAATTACAAATGAGAAAACAAACCCTCTAAAATGAGAATTGGAGGTTACAATATCGAAACAGAGCTTGCTTTAATCTAATCTATATGTTGGTCTACAGGTACTGAGAGTGGGAGGCGAACACCGTGTTGGAATATTTGCCAAGGAGCGTATTGCTGCTAAACAAGAGCTGTTCTATGACTACTCTTATGGTAACACAGGGCCGTTATGGGCTCGAGACCCCAAGAAGACGAAGAAAGATGAGCCTTCAACCTCAAAAGGCCGTGCTAAGAAAGATCAAGCTGGTTGACAAATTCACATGGTAAGACTCTTCTTGGACTATTGGCTCTTGCGCCGCTGCCATTTGAAAATAAGTGAACTTATTGGAAATAAATGATCAATGATCCTCAATCACACATGAGATTGCTTAGTGATACTGATACTGCATAAAGGGAGACATTTGCAGCTCCGAGAACAGGCAAGGATCAAGATTAAACCTCTCCATTGCAAATGATTTCAATCTGTTAAAGAGTCTCTTTTTTACTCATCAAACTCTTGTTTATGTTTATATTCCAAATAAATTAATCTAGCCATCTGGAATATGACTAAATTTTCTGTTGCTGAAACATTGATTTCCATCTGCTGTAATAGCACATGGTGAGAGAAGTGGTCAACTGAGTCACTTTCTTACTAGCTACCTAAAATGCAAATTGATTTCTTGCTGTAATAGCACGTGAATCGATTATCATATTCTCTAAGCTGTTAGACAATTAACGTGTATTATTTAGATGATCATAGGCTAGCAGGGAATTCAAAAATACCAGAGAAGCAAAAGCCCACTTCACTGGCAATTCAAACCACCTAAACACGTCTACTAGACTTGTAAAAGCTAACGTACACAAGTTGCATGCACCCAAGAAAAAGAGCACAAGTGGGACCACGGTTTAGGACTTGTATGGCCCAAGCAATCTATTGTTTATAATAAAAAAAAATTTCCCAAAATCCTAGTTTTATAAATTTAGATAAATATGTAATGAATTTTTTTTCAGCACACTTTTCAGTAGAATAAACATATATTTATAAAAAAAATATTTTCTTAAACATATTTTTTAGGGATGAGCTTCGGACCGGAAACCAAATTCGGGAAAAGTGTGGACCGAAGACTGGACCAAAAAATACTAGTCCGGTCCGGTCTCGGTCCCGGAAAGGTCCGGGCCGGTTTTGGACCGAATTTTTTTTATATAAAAAATTGTAAAAAAAACTTTAAAAAACTATATTTATTATTTATAATACTATATTAACATAGAAATATAGCATTATATAATATTTATAATACACATAATTTAAATTATATAATTAAAAAAATCGGTCCGAACCGAATCAGATCGGTTTTTGGACCGGAATCGAAATCTCATAATTCTCGGACCGAAGACCGGACCGGTTTTCATTCGGTCTGATCCGGTCCAGAACGAATCGGTCTGGTCCGGACCAAAAATCTGACCGGACCGATTTATGCTTATCCCTAATTTTTTTACACAACCATATTTTTCAACTATTTATAAACAAAAATTCTTTATAAACACTATTGCCAAACAAACCCTTATGATAATAAATGTGTGTCAAAGAACAATCTATATCTATCCATCTCAAGGATCCTATGGCAATGCAGGATTCAATTTCTATATGATAATTGATGATCTTGTGCGTTTTCAGGAGCTAAAACAGAATAAGCCATCGTAAAACCAATCATAAGCTACCTTGATCAAGATATCTACTAATCCTTTTAGGTTGCCTTGGAGACCTGTTATGTTTTTGGTGATAAAGTTCCTAACCTACGAATATACATCAACTTTATGCTAACACAAAGTTAATGTCTTGCACAATTGACCCTCGATGGCTACATATATATGTTGTTCAAAAATAATCTCCAAGAAGGATAGTCTTATTGCACTCCTCGTTTTTGTATGAGCATCTTATAATGGTCCTTAATCTTTATTTTATTATTACAAGTTATCTAACAAAAAAGACATTAGAAGGATCAATTATATCATATATTTTGTACCATTTTTCATAGGTTAGATAGTTTATCATGACCAAATAGAAAATATAAATCATTATAGAAACCTAATCCAAATCCAACCCAGATCCAAATTATTTGTACAAGTACAATCCAAAACCCAGAGGAACTATGCAATGCTTTGGTTAGTAGATCATACTATCACTACTAGAAAAAAGTTCGACATATTTTATGGCTATTGGTGTCGAAAAAACATTTTCGGCACTATGTAAGACTGTAAGAGTGTCGAAATATCCGCTATCAGTAATGGTTAGATGCCATTTTTGACACTTTCTAGTGTCGATGTCTGTTTTGACACTTTAAGGTGTCAATATTTTCAGTCATTTTCGACACCTTAGTCTGTCGCTTTCAACATCTATTTTCAACACCTTTGAGTGTCTATATCAATTCTGACACATTAGGGTGTCACTATTTTTAGCCATTATCGACACCTAAAAGTGTCATTTTCAATAACCATTTCAACACCTTTCAGTGTCAATGTCAGTTTTGTCACTTTAAGGTGTCGATATTGGTAACCATTATCATAGCTATGTAGAACTAATAACGATACCATTAAGTGTCGAGATACCCATTCATAATCCAAATGTTTGATCATTACATTTACCCCTACTATTTATCCGAAATAATGAAATTAAATGCTTTAGACAAAGTTAATCTGAAAGAGAAATTATATATATATATAATATGTCATAAAGTATAGCTATATTATGAAATTTCAAAGTAAAAGTATTTAATAACACATTATTAACTACATAAATATGCTCAAAATATGAACAACTAGAGAACCGGTAGACACCAACATTAGCTTGGAAACATCATTATCAGCAACAACTACATTATGAAATTTCCTGATATACCAAAAGAGCCCAAGTGCCCTCGCAGTTTCTATTCAAATTATGACTATGGAGGCATGACATACAAATGCAGGACAACATATCTCAACTTTAAGTCTATGACGGGCAACAAAAAACAAAGGCAATAAAGCCATAATCTTGAAAAACCATCTTCATATACAACCATATCCTTAGTATTCAGTGCTATATTCATATTTCAGGTTATAACCCCGAGAAATATGCAATTCATGTTAAACCAGATAAGATACAATGCATTTCTATATAATGAAGTTCACTATTTTTTTTTTTATCAAAACTCACCGCGAAGCAACGTATCATATAAAGCAGGGGATTTGAAGTTAAGTCCAACCCATCAACATGGTGTTGACTGAACACAACTATTCGGACCTGCAGAATCATGTAGAACAAATGTGAGGATTCAAATCAAGTCTTCAGACAATCTTAATCCAAAAACATAATTGCTCTAAACAAATTGGATATGAAATACTCAAAACCACATTTAGACCATCAATACACAAACATACAATGACTTTGACAAAGAGTACTTAACATAATTAAACATGGACTCAATGCTAACCTGAAAATAAGGTTAACAACAAAGTAGAAAACAAGAACGATGTAGCTTATTAAAGAAAATCAAAATTGTATATTATTTTTTATAAGCACTTTTGTATTATAGAAAGAAGAGAAGAACAACGGAAAACGGAACTAAAGTGCATGTAAGATTGCAGTTCATGATTAAATCAGTGAGAAAATGGGGAACACCAGGCACCAGCTGGGTTAGAATTGTCATTATCATCATATTTATGTCCATAAATTGCAGCTAGCAATCAACTGAAGAAATTTTAGCATTGTCCTAAAATATAAAAAAGGCCACTACTTCAGTACAAACTCAAGGAGAAACACAATAAAAATGGTTAAATTTGGATTTGCCTAAGTTTTCATTTGTATCAACCTAACCCTTGAGACGAAACACAATAAAAAAGGCCATTATTCCAGTACAAACTCGTGGAGAAAGGGAATACCTTGAACGGGAAAGTTACTATGATGAACAAAAGAGAGTTCTTATTAATACTCCACAAACTCCCTGGTCATCCTTATAGTAGAACTATCATGAGTCTATAGATTTATCTATAACCATTGAATAAATGAATGACAATGTCACTAACTTTGTGATTCAATTATGCAAAATTGACATTGCAGCATATAAACTACACAATAATTACACAAGGACATCAAGACAATATGTGTTGCATTTACAAGCAATATACGTGTAACTAAAATATCCTTTCAACCTATATAATTCATTTTCATCCTAAACTCGTTTTCTACTTCTACATTAACACCTACAAATGACACATAAATTAAAACTAATTGAACAAGTGCAATTCATTTAGATGAACATGCCATTTACAAGTCTTTCCCTGAACATTCTTGTACCATCAAAAGGCTCACAAGTTGTCAACTTCATGATTCTCCCCTGAAGGACTAAGCATATAAATCCATTTCTACAAATTTGGAATTTAAAGGCTCTCTACAAGCTTGAAAGATATTAGGTTTTTTAGCTAATTTCAATTCTTAAAGGTCAATTGAAATCTATTCTGATAGATAGAAAGAAAAAATCACATTTGCATTTTCTTGCACATTAAAAAAGATCGTGTAAATACATGTAGGTGAGGATGAGGAAATTGAAGAACCTGAAATCACGAGTAATGATATCTTGTAAGTTGTAACTGGTCCAAACTTCAATCCATCAGTAATTAAAATGCTATGAAAAAAATTTAACAATGAAACCTAGCCTTAGCAGATTCAAAAACCTAATTAAAGCATCACTTATTCATTGCATATTCAAAACCTAATTAAACAACCACTTGTTGTTTGCAGATTAACCTGATTAAACAACCACTTCTCATTGCAGAAAATTGAGACAAGTAATCAACAGTGAACACCATGCGAAAGAGCAGATCAACCAAAAATATTTATTTGCATATGGGAGAGAGAGAGAGATTTGCATACCTATAATCGAGTTTAGCCAAAGAGAACGCAAATCAAAGGGATGTGGACAACATCAATAGGAGGTGGTGGACAACATTGACAAATCGGAGGGAGGCGGAAAGCCGCAACAGATCAGAAGGTGTCGAGCTTTGACTGAAGCACACAAAGCGAATGAGGGCGGGTCAGCGAAAACTCTTCGTGAACAACATCGACAAGGCGAGATTTGACAAGAGATTGCGGCAAGCTTTGATCAGGGATGGCGGCGAGCATGACCGGAGATGGGCGCAAAGGCTGTACTGGTTCAGAGGTTAAAGGCGAAGTGTTTTGGTGCGAGTTTTGTCCATTTATTAGGTCAAATTTAGTGACTGAATAAAGTGTCGGTAATAAATGCTATTTATTAGTTTATTAAGACAATTGATTAGGTTGTTTGTTTCACTAAAATACGTTATAAGGCAAGGGATATGGTATTTCTCAGGTTTAAAAGAGAGAAAATCTAATTGAATATGTCTAGGGACACATTTACGTGGGGCTCAAAGGTGGCTGTAGCCATGTTGAAAAAACAAATTACAAAAATAAAATTATCTTAAGATTTTTTGACATTATCTCATCTGAAAATATCCTTAATAGATTTAAACCACGAAAATAAAATTACTTCAAATTTCCCCCCTCGTCTCATGTGAAAATGTAACTTCAACCGGTCTTAACAGACAAAAGCATTACGAAAATTAAAACTGATTTTTGCGAAACAAGATTTAAGCCACGTCAGATTTAAGCTACACGTGATTCTAATCACGCGGATTTTAACCCCCAGGGGTAAAATCCTTGCTCTGCCCTTGAATATGTCTGTATGGTCTGAAAATTTTGAATGTTTTCAAGTTCATGGAATCATAGTGATATTAAGATGAATGAAGACAATAATTGGTTGTACCAAGAGGTAGTGGATAGTCTGAATTAATCAAACATATACAGACTAAGAAGGACAATAGACTTTATTAGCCTAAATTAATGTTATTGTATATATCAAAGGTAGTTTAGTCTTTTTGTTATCTCCTTTTGTTTGCCTTAGCTATAAATTCTCAGTTGTATACTCTCTTTCAATCTAATGTTCATATTGTAATCTCTAGTTCTCTTTAAATCAACAGGCTTAACCTTTTCTTCTCTCATTAAGTTTGTTTAGACTTTACGCTCTTTGATAATTTTTTTGGAATATGGTGTTATGGTTTGTTTCTTTGTCTTGGATTGAAATATTATGAAGATTGGGATATATGGTTAAGTTGAGTGAAAGGACTTGGTAGTTCATCTTGCGATGTGGATTGTTCCAAGGGACTACTAGATGAGGAGCAATGCAATATTTGTTGATAGTGTATTTTTTTAATATAAGAAAAGAATTAGACTGATTCTAATTATGATTAGACGATTATCTTAAAGCATCATTGTATATGAGAAACCAAAGCTCTGAATATGAATGAAGATCGAACGGGGAGGAAGCATGAACCAGGAATGTGATCTGGTCAGCAACACGATTCAATTCCCTGAAGATGTGGGAAAAGCGCACCTTTGGAATATCATGTCGTGACGAATGTCCAAAATCACAATTCCAATCTCTCAAGGGCAGGACCAGTCACATGTAAGGACGTTAATACGTACAAGTTGTCCCCCTCAACATTGATTTTATAGAAATCCGGTGGAGCTTTTTGCCACCTTATTCTCCTTGTTTTCCTTTTTTTTTTTGGTTTTTGGTTGATTTAGGAATGGTTTCTTCATCGGCTATAAACTGTTTGGAATTCTTCAAAGATTCAATATGAGTTTTAATGAATCTAGTTAGATCATTGATTAGGTTAGTTGTGTTATCACGAAAGATATTTGGATTCCGTTCGTACCACGTACAAAGACCACCAAATGGTACCAAGTTTCACAATTTCTTCCTACAAATGACAGAGAAGATTTCATCAATAATTTGGCCACGTCTCTTGTCTATTGTATCAAAACTCTTAATATAAGAGTTAGTCTTTTCGTTGATATCCGCGATAATTTTGTTTGCATATTGACATTTGAGTAATATATGTATTATGCCATCAAATAGGTTATCACACAAAGTGCATTGTAGCGGAATAGCCACACCTTTGTTGCAAAGCCGCTCTTTAGTTGGCAATCCATTGTATATTACCTTCCAAATAAAGTTTTTTTTTTAATTTTAGGAGTGGTATCTAGTTTTCAAATCCAAGAAAGTTTGGTTGGATTTGTTGATTTTTATTTAAAATAAATTCAAACGCTTATTTGGTTGAGAACCACTCGTTCTTACTTTGTTTCCAATATAAGCGATCTTAGATGACGTTTTTAGGTATCGAGATGTCAAGCATAATCGAGACTATATCGTTTGAGAGAATATTTCTCAATTCATTCTCCTTCCTATTCTTGCTTTCATCAATGAAATGACTAACAATTATATTAAGGTATGATATTTGGTCTACTTTGTTATCTAAGGTCATAGGAAGAACTCCTTTATCCAACTAGAATTTAATTATTTTTTCATCTCTCACAAGCCATGAGAGCCCTTTCTTGAAGGTTTCTCTAAGTTGTACTAATTCTATCCATTGCCATGATGTTTTTGATTTGTTGGTATTTTGGAATAAATCCACATTCTTTAGGTATTTTCCGTTCATTATTTTAACCAACAAATTTTAGGATTCAACTATCAGTTTCCATATTAATTTCATTTAGAAGGCTTGATTCATGAATTGTGTTTCTCGGATTTCGAGGCCACCATTTCACATGGGTTTTCATATCTTGTCCCAACTTATCAGAGAGGTATCTATTAATCTTATCTAGTTCTTGATGGATTGATGTTGGAAACATGAAGCTCGACTTTATGTAGTTTGGTTTAGTAGACAGATTGGATCGTATAAGGATCGTTCGTCCAACTTGGGATGGGTATTTTCTTTTCACTTTTTCAACTAGTTTTTTGGAGCTAAGGATAATGTCATGAAATGTATCTTTGTTTACTTCCCCTTTATAATTGGACAACCAAGGTATTTCTCAAGGGAGGTAGCATTAGTAATATTTAGTATGTTTTGTAGATGTGTTTTTTGTGCATTTGTTATAGTTTTAGTAACTTGGAAGATTGATTTGTGATAATTGATTTTATGTTCGGAGAATGAGCAGAACTCCTTGATGATAGTGTTTTAACTTTGGAGCAAGCCGTTTGGTTTGCCTTTGCAAATATAATAATATCATCTGCAAAGGCTAAAAGGGTGATGTTTATTCCCCCTTTAGATAGTTTGAAGCCAATTTGGTTCTTTCTCTCACCCCTTTCCATTTGTAGTTTTTGAGCCAGGATTTCAGCACATAGGATGAAAAGTTAGGGTGATATTGAGTCTCCTTACCAGAGACCTCTACTTGGGATAAAGGTATCTGGTGGTCCATTGTTAAGCAGGACCGGAAATGAGACAATTTTAATGCACTCATCAATCCAACTAATGATTTTTTCACATAAACCAATTTTTGGTAGAATTAAAAAGATAAAACCCTAATCGAGTCTGTCATAAGCCTTTTTCATATCAATTTTAATGGAAATCCACCCTTCTTTCCCTTTTTATTCTAGACATAGTGGAATATTTTATATGCAACTAAGATGTTATCTTGTATCGCTCTATTGGTAACAAAAGCACCTTTTAGAGGGTGAATTAATTTATTCAGTATATTTGTAAGTCTATCGGTCATAATTTTTGATAGGTTTTTTTTATAGATAGTGGAGAACAGACTGATAGGTTTGTAGTCACTCGTAGATTTTGGGTTATTACATTTAGTTATTAGAGTAATGAATGTGGTTTATTTGTTTCACAATATTTCCAAAAGAGAAAAACGTTTTTACAACTTCAATCAATAATGTTCTGACTATATCCTAGTATTATTGATAGAACCTTGAAGACATACTGTCGGGGCCTGGGGATTTGCCACCCCAATGTTAAAAATTGTGGTTTTAACTTCTTCATTTGTATCATATATTGTTAGAACTGAGTTATCCTCAAAAGTCACTTCGCTACAAATATGGTTTATGTACCCATTTAGAGCAAAAAGATCAATATTTTCTTTTCTATATCTCTTTTGATAATCGTTATTGACTTCCTTTCTAATGTTTTCTTCTCCTATAACCAATGTTCCAGTTCGGGTTCTAATTTCCTTAATTATTTTTCTACTCCTTTCCCCACTTGAAACTCTGTGAAAGTAGTTAGTGTTCATGTATGGGGATCTGAGATGGTTTATTTTGGCTTTTTGCCCAAGTAGGATATATGAAAAGCGAGCAAGTTTTCCTTTTTATTTAATAGTCTAAGTTGTTTTTGTATTAATTATCAAGTTATTTGGTGTTAATGAGATGTTTTTTTGGATATTGGTTAATTCGTCATCTACTTCTTTAACTTGTTTGAAGATATCACCAAAAGTTGTCTTATTCCATTTCTTAGCACTAACCTTTAGTGCATAAGTTTTCTTCATAAGTTGACACATGTAGGATCCACTGACGAGGACTCTCCAAGCTTGTTTAACGATGTTTTTAAAATATTTCCTTTTCATCAATATTTTCTTAATGATTGTCCTTTTATAAGCCGATGATTATCTAGATCAAGTGATATTGGGTAGTGATTTGTTAATGAGAAAGCATAGTTCTTTGTAAAAATGCTTGGATACCATTGTATTAACTTATCATGGAAAATGGTTCTATCCAATTTCTTTTATAAATGTTGTTTTCCTAGTTTTTATTTCTTCTCCGCGTTAAATCATTCGCTTGGGATGTCAAGTAGATCTCATTCACTTTTTAAGGTAATTAGTCTCTGAAATATGTTGATGTTAGGTAGGCCACCACCCATCTTTTCATTTAGGTGTTGGATTTCGTTAAGATCACATATAATAAAGCAAGATAATTGAGATTGACTAACAAAATGAGATAACTGTGACCATAAGCTATTTTTATCACACTCTCTAGGCGTTGTGTAGGTGAATATAATTATAAAGTTGTAATTATATTTAAAAGCAATATTGTGGTTTGTCTAAACAACAAGTTCAAGGATTTAGTTAAACAACTGGTAGGATCCTTACATCACGCAGATTCCCCTAGAAAGGTCGGCAGTAGGAGAAAAAAACTTGTTATCAAAACCCGCTTTTCTCTAGCAATTTTCATTAAGCGTTTCTCCAGTACTATTAAATATTAATATATAGTAGGAGTTTCGAACTAGTTTAGAATTTGTAATTCTCATCCAAAAGGATGCTATAGACTGGGAAACTAACTCTTCTGTGGTTTCCAGTCTAATTCTTACTTAATAATAATAATAAAAATATATATATATATATATATATAGTAGGGGCAATTACCGAAAACCACCCGTTTAATATCTCATATTGTCCAAAACCACCCCTTTAATTCGATATTACCGGAAATCACTCGTGTATCACATGTCGTTAAACACTCGCCACTCACCCTTGACTTTCATTTAAAATTCGTTTAATCTGGACCTACATCCTTATTTCTGATTTCTTTTAAAGGTAAAATGGAAAATAAAATAAACAATGTTCGTTCTATGAGTTTTTTGTTTGTCTACTGCTAAACAGTCAGAGTTTCAGTTCTTTGTCTTATTCCAGTTCTCAATTTATTTCTTAATGTAAATTGGTACATCCTTTATGGATTCAGATATATGCATCTAGGATTAATTCAAATAGCCCTTAAACCTTTACATATAAAAGGAATAGACTCTCCTGTTTTCTTAGCTCTAAGAGATGACATGTTTAGAACTTATAGAGACTCAATCCTAGCTATAATCCAATCCAATCCAATATATGTAATGGCCCCATATTTTTTAATTGCTCTCCAAACTTCACCGTAGACATAACAGATCTCAGAATTTGTCAAACTTTAATATTAGACATAAAAATGTTAAATGACAACTTCAAACAGTTTACTAAAAACTTTGTTGTTGTTTATAGACTCCATTTCAAATTAATGTGTTCCTTAATAGACCCTAAATGTACAATTCCCCCAATACCTCAGGGAGAAACTATTCTCCTTCAACTGGAGGCAAAAAAGTCTAACACCTTTACTCCAAAGACCATAAAATGGAATGATATATCCATACCAGAAACCTTAGAAGTCACTAATGACAATCCTCCTAGGAATATGGAGCAAAAAGAAATATCACAGATTATAGAAGAATCTGACGGCATAATTTTAACGACATGTGATACACGGGTGGTTTTCGGTAATATCGAATTAAAGGGGTGGTTTTGGACAATATGGCCTATTGAACGGGTGATTTTCGATAATTGATCCTATATGTTTTTAGAACTAATATACAATGTTTAATTAGTTTAGATGATCTCAAAATGATGCTTATACATTTTTAAGCAATTGAATCCACTTCAATTCTCCAATACAGCATTCCTTATTTTATTCCTTTAATAATAAAAAACAACCTTTGGCTTAAAATTAAAACCCTAAATCAATAATTCATGTACTGATTATCCCCTCACAAAATATAGCAAATATGATTTTTTGTCAAGACTAAGTACTCATCATTGAATTGAATTTTTATTATTTAAGTTAAAGTTACAACTTTATACGTACTTGTCAATTCCTCTTCTTATATAATATATACATTTAAGGTTCTTCGTTTGAAAAGGTTGGCAAATTTATTTGTATGAAAAATTAACAAAGACTTGTAAATAGTGTTGATGTTTGACATATAGTTTGCACTTTGCGGATTGTCAATTTTGATTGAATTAGAAAAAATAAGAGTTTGATTTAATTTTTAGTAATTTGGATATCCGAGTCGAATATCCGATCTGATCCGGATAATATTTACCGGATATCCGGTCCGAAATGTGGATACGATAAGAGTTTTGTGAATTTGTTTTTATCGGATATCTGATATATCGGACCAGACCGGATTGAATATATTTATTTGCTCACCCCTAGCCCATACCAACGAGGCAACAAACAAAATTAAAGAGGTGCTAAAGGTTCATGCACAACACCAATTTCTAGGGAAGGGGCTGACCCGAAAGGAGGGTAAACTCTCCAAAGTGAAAGAATATAAAGTTTCATCTTACAAGAACCAAACCCTCCAACATTGGTGTTGGGATTACTAATGGGGAATGATTACACATGTTATGAGAAGTCATTTTTATGGGGAATGATTTCCAAGTTTTATCTATTATCCAGAGAAGACAGAAGAAACCCTACCAAACGCATAGAGCACACCAAAAACTAAGACATGGTGACAACTTCGGGTCGTATGGAAACCCCAAAGTGAAACGCACTTCCTCTCGATTTATGGAGCCGGGGAAATAAAAGAAACTCAATCGTTGGAATCACACTTCAATTTAGAGTAAGCTTTTGTTAGGCTATAGACCATCCCTAGGAGGAGAAGGGAGAGAACCTTTTAGGTTTGGGATTTCGAGCACCATTGACGCAAACTTCACCATTTCGCACAGGTTCTATCATCCACCACATAAGTGAAATCAAGGCTACAATCTTAGAGTTATGGATGGGAATGTTTGCCATTTCTCGTTAGAGATGAACCAAGAAGAAGAATTTGGGGTTGCGATGGATAAGGTTTCTGGTTTTGGGAGGCTCGATTGGGGGGGAAAGTTGAGAAGAGATGCGGGAGTGAGAGTTCTTTGTTGCTAGTGTATTTGAACTCATGGGTATATATGAATGGATTTTCAGTGGAGCTATTTTTATAAAATATTAAATCTTTCTCATTTTCATGCTTATTACGATAGTGTACAAAACATTCTACCTTGTAATTTTGTGCCTGATTATTATGAATTGATAAAACAGTATATAATGAAATGTATTTGGATATCGTATATCAATTCTTATAATTTATGCCCTTAATGCATAAGTTATTTAGACTATTTTATTTATTTTTAATAATTTAAGCATTTCCTTTTGAAGTAATACTATCTTTAAAAGTAATTCTTTTAGAATAGCTTAGAACGACATGTTTTTATTTGAGTAATAACACCCAATACCCCTCTTTACTAATGTATTTGCACTTTTACCCTACTTCTTTTATTTTTTGCAAATATATTCTATTGACTTTTTTTTCTTTGTTTTTTGCAAAAATACCCCACAAATAAAAAGGTAAATTGAAAATTGAATTTTTTTTTTGTTTTGGAAAATAAAATATGACATGGCACTGATTTCATGAAAAAAATATTAAAACATAATTCAGTTTCAATTTCAAAATGAAATGTGAAATTTGCTACAGAAAAAAAAACAACCTCGCCGGCCGAGGTCTCTCTCACAGCTCGAGGTGTCTCCATCTTCTCCGGCGGAATCCAGGTTTATTTTGTCCGACGAATTTCACCAATTCCGGCGAGAAGGTTTCTCTTCCAGGTATGATATCGATTCAAACTCCATAATCTCCAGCTTTGTTTTTTTGCTTGAAACCCTTCTTCGCCGTTCGAGGTAGCTTAAACCCTTCTTTCGTCGCGAAATTGCAGGTTTTCCACAGACGGAGCCCTTCATCGCCGCTTGAGCTCCGCTCAGTAAGGTCCTTGCCGAAGACGCGCGACAAAGTGCAGGTCTTGGACCGACGTCCCGATTCGGTCGCGATTCCGATTCATCTTCCTCTTCTGTCTATCTCCTTCGAGCCTTGTAGGTATGTCAAGTTTTTCAGAGTTCCAGCCATTTAACGCCATTTTAGGGTTGCTCCGTTGCTGTTCATTTGGTTTTTAGGGTTGATTCAATGTTGTTCGTTTGAGTTGAAATGAAGTGAGGTTGAATGCAACGAATTATATCAACCTGTGAAATGCGTGTTTGTAAAATGAGAATGTCAGATTATGTTTGTTTTTGTCACAATTGCAGGAATTACCATTGTTTGAACATTTCTTGTCAGCGTTGATGAAAATTTGTCACATCGTATAGTTTTATTGTTGAAATGATAAATTAGATTGTCAGTTTTGTCAAACATTGTTGTGTTTTGAAATTTAAATGTTTTTATTTGCCTGACATTATAGCTCTCTTACTCTTGCAACTTCCTTGTCTTCTCGTGTGATCTCTACATCTGAGTATGTTGAGTTAGGTGCTTAGAAAAAGCTTAAATGTTGATATTTTTTGTTGTTTGTCTATCTCCCCCAAGACAGCTGAAGTGGTGTAGTTTTCCATATTGAAACGGAGGAAATTGAAATGGGTAAAAAGGTAAATTTTGGTTAGCTCATTGTGTGTAGTTTTCCATAGTTCACATCCTGTCATGTAGTTTTTAAGTATATGTTCCTTTTGTATTTATTGACCTTGTATAATTTGTATTTTTAGGGTCATTTATTGAGATTTGAAGGGAAAAAATTCATCGGCAGAGTCAACCAAAATTGTCAGCGTGAATTGCTGAAACTTATTGAGAAATGCCTCTCCCATGTGGACTGGCAGAGGATAATAGATGGTCCATTTGGACCTATTGTGAAGATGGTTCGTCGACAAACCTTTTCATGTCAGCTTGTACATTATGTTTTATTCCGTCAAGTAGAAACGAGGAAGTTGTGGGAGACGTGGTATGACCTGCAAGGACAGCTGCTGCGTTTTTCAATGAAGGAATTTGCACTTATGACGGGGTTATGCTGTCGCAGAATGAATGATAATGAGCTGAACCCGGATAAAAATGTCGTGAAAGAGTTATTTGATGTACATAATTTGACATTGGATGAGCTAGAGTCATTATTTATGCGTACACAGCTTGATAGCCCTTTGAAATATAAGATGGCATTATTGATTATATTAGAGGGTGTCATTCTTGGGGTTGAGAAAAAGGTTCGCATAAGCACGGGTCATGTCAAATTATTGACTGATATCGATCGATTCACGAAATTCCCATGGGCAGGGTTAGCTACATTGAAACTCACCAGGGATTGAGTTCAACGGTGAAGAATAGATTGAAAACGGTTGAAACAAGCAGAGACTCAAGTGCAAGGTTGGGTTACAAACTCAAGGGGTTGCCAATGGCCTTTCAGGTAACATGACAGGATGTAATGTATATTGTTTTGAAGTTGGTATTGTAGTTACAATATATTGATGGTTTAAGTATCATACTGACAAGAAAAACTGCGGTTCAGGTTTGGCTGTTTGAAGTTGTTAAACCAATTGCTTCAGCGTTTGCACATTTGGTGGATAAGGAGGCCTACCCACGCAGTCTACGATAGTCATCAGATTCACAACCTGATGCGACAGCTGTGGAGTCTTTCTTGGGGAAGGCCACATCCCGTTTTATTCCAAATGTGGTGTTGATAGAGGAAGAAGCTGAGGTGGAGGTCTTAAAAGAATGCAAATTTGATAGGGAAGTGAAGGACACTTACTTTGACAAGGCAGTTGAGAAATTCGAGGTAAGTAATAAGAGGTCTATCAATGGTAGAAGAAAAGGAAAGAGTGATTCGGACCCTGCCCCTGCTGCGAAGTCCTCAGGCCTGGATGCAAGACAAATGATGTGCGCTATGAAAGAGCTTCATGAGCGTATGATTAATTTGGAAAACCAAGTGGACGCAAGATTTAGTGCTATGAATAAAACCTTGGGCATAATGGAACAGATAATCAAGAAGAGGGTATTCAACAACTCAGGTTCAACAAATGATGAACAAGAGGAAGATGAGGTAAGATAACTGTCAACAATTGTTATTAAGTTTTGTTTGGGAACTTAGATTTTTATTTCGTGGAAGCTCAAGCATTTTTACTTGTCGGAATGTAGAATAGTAATGTCATTTTAAAAAGGTAAAATGTCACTATTTTAAACTTGAGATTGACAGTTACTTATATTTATTGTCAGTTAAAACCTTTTTTTTGACAAACATTATAACATGAATGTCATAGTTAGTTAATAGAAAAAAGATAGTTTTATAAGTTGGATGGATGCATAAAGCTCTGTTTAGGGTACAGGGTGACATGATCATGGTGACCTGATCTAAATTTGTAATGGTTGAAATATAAATTACTGAATGTGTTTTATTTGCAGTATAGTAGCCTACTCTATGCTATACTATGACCGGATGTTTGAGTACAGGGTGACATGATCATGGTGAATATGCATGAAGTTGTTTGTTGTTTGATTGACACAACATAGTAGTTTTCCAACATACTTTTATTTGCATTGGAGATAGTTTTAGGGTGACATGATCTAAATTTATAATGGTTGAAATATGAATTACCGAATGTGTTTTATTTGCAGCATAGTAGTATGTTCTATGCTATACTATGACAGGATATTTGAGTACAAGGTGACAGGATCATGGTGAATATGCAGGAAGTTGTTTGTTGTTTGATTGACACAACATAGTAGTTTTTCAACATACTTGTATTTGCATTCCAGATAGTTTTAGGGTGACCTGATCTAAATTATAGGGTGATAGGATAAAATGAAATAATGTATCTTAATTTGCTAATTCTGTAACACCCTCAGGCCAAGCTACCCAGCCACCAAGCCACCCTACGGTGCCGGTACTGGTGCCGCCTGTGAGCCCACAAGAGCCGCAGCTCTATCACCCCAACCCATCCCCTTAGCAATTAAAGCCTTGGGAGGTTGTTGGTGAGAGTCGAACACGCGACCTCTCCACCCTTTATCAAGCCTCCGAAGAGCACCTTGATACCAATTGTGCTAGCACAATTGGTATCAAGGTGCTCTTCGGAGGCTTGATAAAGGGTGGAGAGGTCGCGTGTTCGACTCTCACCAACAACCTCCCAAGGCTTTAATTGCTAAGGGGATGGGTTGGGGTGATAGAGCTGTGGCTCTTGTGGGCTCATAGGCGGCACTAGTACCGGCACCGTAGGGTGGCTTGGTGGCTGGGTAGCTTGGCCTGGGGGTGTTATAAAAAATTGCACTTTTTAATGGGTTCAGACGGCTTGGTGACAACGACCAGCCGGATCACCCAGTACCCTGCAGGGCACTGCACCCAACCCATCCCCTTAGCAATTAAAGCCTTGGGAGGTTGTTGGTGAGAGTCGAACACGTGACCTCCCCACCCTTTATCAAGCCTCCGAAGAGCACCTTGATACCAATTGTGCTGAACCCATTAAAAAGTGCATTTTTATGTAATACCACAGCCACATGGGCCGGCCCATCACAGAGCTGCAGCCCATACACCCCAACCCTGGATCCACCTATAACAGGCAGTCAATGCCAAGAGGTTATTGGTGAGTCTCGAGTTCGAGACTCACCAATAACCTCTTGGCATTGGCTGCCTGTTATAGGTAGAGCCCCCATAGAAGGGTTGGGGTGTATGGGTTGCAACTCTGTGATGGGCCGACCCATGTGGCTGTGGTATTACAAATTATCAAACCGCTTGTTATTGTAGATATGGGTATGGGAAGCTGTGCCAACATTTGGTCTCCAATTTGCATCAAAGTTGAGTGAATCTGCAATGCCTTGAGGCCTTCGTTGGTTTTCAGATGAAGCCCCTGAACATGGAGTGTTGGAGTTGTCTTTGGCTGATCCTACACATGTGGTTAAGCCCATTCTTATTCCCGATGAGGATGAGGTGGATAAGTTGTCCGACTGCTACTATGTTGTTGAAAATGATGACCCGCATTTTGACAAGATTGTGAAGGAAGCAATGAAGGGTTTGAAAAAGAGGGGGAAGGGGAAGCAAGAAAAAGATGGAGCGAGGCCGAGTAATGCATCTGTGCAGTCATCAGAGGTGATAAGTCAGATGTTCAGAATGATGAAGATGATGGAAAAAGGAGTGCTTGACAGGATGGGAAGGCTGGAAAAGAGGGTATATGTAGGATCGTGATTGTTAGAGTAATAACAAGGGAACTAAGAATACAAATATTCAGTTCCCTTCGCAGCAAAAATAAACAATCAAAATAAATGAACAAGTTCCTTATAGTGGAAACCTTCGATTGCCAACTAGCAATCTAGGATAAAAACCACTACCTTTCTTTCGAAAGGATTTCAAGGTCTACTTCTTGATTTCTTATCACTTCGGTTACAGATTATCCTAGGAACAAACACACAGTTTCTTTGTCTTACACACAGTTAGACAATCCTAGGTAAACTTAACAGCAAGTTTAGAGCACAACGACATTAACCAAGGCATACTGCCCGAGTTGAGATCGAAAGTATGCCTTGGTAGCTGAGATCAAATTGCCCGAGTTGAGGAGGATTGAGTAGGATGTCGAGCCAACGACATTAACCAAGGCGCTGATCGGGAGGCAACCCGATGTTAGGTAGTTTATTTTCTTTCCCTTAGTCAATTTCTATTGTTTTTCTTTTAGTTTTTATGTTGAACTAACCTGCAGGAAGTGCGAAAAAACGGAAATGGTGTTCACGGCGCCCGCTGCGAAATTTACGGCGCCCGCCGTAAATGCCTCGCCAAGCAAGTTGGCTACGACCTAAAAACGGCGACCGCCGCACCCTTCACGGCGACTGCCGCCCTCCTTACGGCGACTGCCACAATTTCTCAGGAAAAAAAAATTTTAAAAAAAAAAAAAATTTGGCGGCGACCGCCGCCATCTTCACGGCGCCCGCCGCTAACCTTACGGCGACCGCCGCAACTTATCTTAAAAAAAAATCAAAAAAAATTTAAAAATCAAAAAAAAAAGAAAAGGTTTTACCATGCTATCCAGAGTTCCCCACGGAGAGGTACGCATCATGTTGCTAACCAGAGGATTACATTCACCCTACATTTATTTGGCAACGATGATGGCCCTACAGTCGACAACTGGAGATGAGAAATACCAGGGCCCAACCACGATGACATCTGGGCCCATTTTTGAAGGCCATGCAACCCCGTTCCCTTGATTGACCACTACTCCCCACAGTGGTTCCTTTTGGTTGCATGGTAGGAGTTGATGGAGTTGAAGGCCGTGCAGCCCTGATTTCCTACATCACCACCACACCCTACAGTGGTTTCTTATGGTTGCACGGTAGATGAAGATAATGGCGTTGATGCAGACATCCAGGACATGAACTTTTATGACTACACCGCCAGCAACAAGGAAGTGTCCAAGACAACTCGGCCACGTTGTGAGTTATTTTTTGCTTTTCCCTGTGCTTTATTCTTTTGTCTTTCATTACATTGAGGACAATGGAATGTTTAAGCATGGGGTGGAGTTTTATACTTGCTACGCTGCTGAGGAGAAAAATAAAAAAAAATAAAAGAGCCAAAAATTTGAAAAAAAGGCTATCATAAAAATCCTGGGATAGGTCGAAAACCCGAAAGGGCGGCCTAGGCAATAAGCAGGTGGCTTGGACCGGCATTAGGCTGGGGTAATATGAGGTCAAGAGTGACGTGAGCTTATGTGAGCACATCTATTGGAAAATGAAATGAGTGGCTTGGTGAAAACCCGAAAGGGCGCCTTGGCAAAACGAGTGAAAAAGAAGAAGAGTGATTTTAGGATTTCTCACTATTCTTGGCGAGGCGTCATAAGAAGAGGAGTCAAAGAAGGATTGTCGGGTAGGTCACTCTGGGAGACATAAGGAGCAATAGATGGAGGCTAGGATTAGAGGTTACTCACACTATTGGATGTCCGAGTTAGCTTGGGGGAAGTACTCTGCTTGCCCCTTAAGCTTGTTGAGTTGTGGATGTGTTGTGAATGAGATTGGTGCTAGGAGCTTGGCATGGAATAGGTGACTCTTAGTTGGAGGATATGCTTCCTGAGACCTTGGATGCTACATTGGAGGAGTAGACTCTTTATTAGTTTACTCGAGGACGAGCAAATGTCTAAGCATGGGGTGATTTGATAAGCATTACTTTGTAGGGCTTAAGTAAGAGTCATTAGAGGTTTTATTGGTGCCATTCAGGTAGATTTAGACACATTCATGTGCATGGCGTGTGGGGGCAAAGTTTGGTAATTAATTAAAAGCCACGTGAATGCTGGGCCAAGTTGGAAGAAAGGCCGTGGAAGCTCGGCCCAAAAAGGAAATAAAGGCCCAAAAAGAGAAGCAAGCTGGAGAGGGCCCAATTGAAGGTTGGAGCCCACGTGAAGATGCCAGCGTGAATTGAATGCTGGAATGAAGGCTGGGGTCCGCGTGAAATTGAAGCAAATTGGAATTGGGCCGAGAGGAGTTGGGCCGTGCTGATTCCACCGAGAAGAAGCCTTGGAGGTGATGCTTTGCTGTAGAGAGAAGTGGCCCACGTGGAAGACGCGTGAAGCAGCGGCAATTGAAGCGGAAGATATGGAGAATTGCTGCTTGAATTGGATGGGCCGAGCGAGAGAATTACGGGATTAATTCCCATTCTCGTTTGTTATTATTATAATTATTTTATTACGATTTATTATTTCTTTTTAGGTTAATTTAGATTTTATTCCCTTTAGTATTTAAGGGTAGAGAAAGACTTGTTTTTCAATATATCTCGAACCCTAATTTCCCTTTCTACGTTATGAAGAACTAAGCCACCTTGGCTTAGTCAGACGCTGAAGCTTTCGTTTTGATTCAGTTGTGAGATTCTCGTTCCTTATCTATTGCATGGTTTTTATCTTTCTCTTGCTTAAGTTGCTTATGATTGATATTGATAATCTCTATTTGGACGCAACTAGGGTTTGTTGTTATTGATCTATTGCTAGATTTAGATTGTTACTGGTTGAGCATATCTATTTCAGAGTAGCAACTGCATCGTATTAGTATCTGGTTGTGCTAGTCTTATGCAGAAGAGAATTGATTTACATTCTAGGATAAAAGTTGGTTGTTTTATGCTAGAATTGTATCCAACTATATTCCTATTCTTAACGCTGCTGTTAAACTGAATCTTGATAGTTTCAGGGTTGTTTAATTAGTTAGTGCTAATAGTATCTGGTTGTGCTATTAGTTATATCTGAAAAGGAATTGGAATTTCCATTGCATGAGATTTTGAATGAGTATCTAGGATCAACTTGTCATACGAATAGTGGATGTTGTTTGACTAAGTGCTTTTCCCATCACTGATTTCACAACTCTTTCGCTTGTTTACTTTTGCATGCTTAGATTAATTAAACTCACAAAACCCCCCTTTGGTTACTTTGGATTGACATACGAATTGCATATTAAGATAGAATTCGCCTCCCTGTGGATTCGACCTTTACTTACCTAGGACTACGGTTTAGGGTTTGTTTGGATATTTTGCATAGCAGTTTTTACACGACAAAAACCTGTTATCACAAGTATAATCAATCACAGAAGCAGTCCTAACCACTAAGGAACTAACTCACTTACAGTCACAGGAACTAGCACACAACTCTCAGATTCCTTGACTGGTTCCTCTCGATCTTGGTTTGAGTTGATGATTTGTTTGAAGCTTCACACTTTGATGTTTGCTATGGACTGTGATTCTGTTGTGATGCTTGAAGATAACAGCGGAGCTTATCTTCCTTATATAGTGGATCCTCGAGGTTGGATCTTCTCTTGGTTCCCACAGAGCAAGCTTGACCTAGGTTGTGTGGTAATCCTTGATTCACGTTGACTTAGACATGTACCAACAACCTAGGCAACTCATAATCCACATTGGTTGGTCAACTGCTTCAGACAAGTCTGTCATGTCGTTGTCCAACTCCTTTCGTCCGAGGTTTAGCAACCTAGACACTTTGTAACTATCCTCTGGATGGTGAAAACCTTGTGTCACGTCGCTTTCAGCAACCTTTGTCCGAGGTTCATCGTTCTAGACATCTTGGAGCTTTCCTTTGGATGGTGACAGACTTTTAGAAGCTTTGCTCAAGTCGCTTTCACCATCTTTTGTCCGAGGTTCTGTGTTCCCAGCTTCATCGGGAAGAGCAAAGTCACGTGTTGCATTTCTAGGCACTTTTGGGTTCCTTTGGCTTGCTTGTTTGGTTTCTTTATCTTGTTTGGCTTCCATGGTTTCAACAACTGTCTTGTGGTTCCTTTAAACACATCTTTGAAATAAAACATTAGTATCAAAGTATTTGTCATCTTCAAAAGTAGAGAAACTGAGGAAATGAACTCTCATGGGAACTGAGGTTCCTGAGTTCCGTTTCCTAACAATTTCCCCATTTTTGATGATGACAAATATAAGGAACCTGGCAACATAATAAGGACATGAGATTCATGAGAACAGTTTGAGCTAAGAGATTTACAACTTTATAAAGTAATGAGAGAACATTCAATAGTTGCAAATTCCCCCTAAGCAAATGAACTAAGTTATTCGAGTTCCCCCTCAGAAGTAGAACGGGTTTAGATTTCCTATAAGTCCAGTAGTTCCAAGAGTTCAAGGTTCCTATACATTCTTCCCCCTTTTGACATCATCGAAAATATTAATTTACTTATCAAGTATAGGATATCAATGTGAAATAAACAATTTCGTTAAACCCATGACAGTCACCATAATAGAAACTTAAGGCAAAGACAAATGATACAGTAGAAACATTACCAAAAGAGTTCATTAATCATTAAGGTCAATACATTGTCCAGAGATGCAAAGTGGAAAGAGGAACAAAAGATCACAAGCAGCTTGACATAGACAAAATAAGGATAGAAGAGGGGAGTAGGACCCTAGGGAGCTACTAGCACACTGTGATGTTGTAGCACTGGGAGCTAGGAGAGACGTTCCTATGGCAGCGTAGTGGCCTCCTCTTCAGTTTCCTTCTTTTCTGCAGTTCCTTCATCTTGGCCTGTAGCCATCTCAGCGGCCTGATTGCCTCCAATTGCAGCCTCCAAGGTCTGTTGAATCACATCCACTAGACCAGATACAGCCTTTCTGGTCTTTCCCATTTCAGTTACTTGATCACGGATGGCACCAGAGATAGTAGTGGTTCCTTCCGTGATGGCTTTTTCAATACGACCTAGTGAAGCTAGGATCACAGAGGAGTCTTGAACGGGGTAGAGCGGAGGCAAGGAGTTTGGAGTGGCTTGGGAACTTGCCTTTTCCTTAGGCAATTCCGCGTGCACATCAGAAGGAGCATCCAGATGATCTTTGGTTTTGAGCTTCTTGACAGTGGCCATGGTTAGGAACTTGTTGTAGGTTGTTTCCCTGAGGTCTGATGAGTACTGGCTAAGCATGGAGAGAAGATTTTTTATGAGGTGAGGGAAGGGCAAGGCATGGGATTCATGGGATTGACAGAACTGCATATGAGCTAACACTAGCTTGGGGAGATCAACTTGGTCACCATATAAGATTTTATCCATAAGGATGGCATCGGTGATGAGAATTATGGCTCGGTGCTCCTGCCTGGGAACCAAATTCCTTATGATCCAGAAGTGCAGGAGCTTATTGGACAGAGAGAGACCCTTTGTCAGCAGATTCTTTGGATTGTCGCCATCATAGAGCTTGCCGACCACCTCAGTTTTGGTTTTGTACCCTTTGCCTTTGGGCCAAGTCTTCTTTTGATGCAGAATGTCAAAACCTGATCTGTGCTCAATCCCTAGAGCTGAGGCGATGATGCTTGGGGACAAAGGGAACATGGTTCCCTTACATTGAAGGATGACATCATTACAAGGAGAGTTCTCCTTGGCTGGCACAAAGGTCATGGACTGATAGAAGAGACGTACCACTTCGTCGGATACTGAGAAGGGTTCCACCAAGAGCTGATCCCACCCTTGAAACTAGAGCAGAGAATGGAATTCACTGAGGGCTTCGCCGAATTGAGCTTCATCTTCTTCTTCTAGGGGTTGGGTCCAGAACTCCTCACCAATGATGAGGGGCTTGAGTATCTTCCTCTTAGCGAATGAGGAAGACACTTGCCCCAGAGTGGAGGTTATGGCTCTGGTGGACAAGGAAGACAAGGCAGCTGATTTGGCCTTTTTGGAGGGGGTCGACTCTTTGGAGGCAGGGTTGTAGGGAACCAGGGCCTGGAAACTCCTCTTTCGGAGTTTGAGCTTGGTAGCAACTGAGGGAGCAACCTTGGATTTGGTGCTAACCGGCGAGGGGTCAGAGCTGTGAATCTCCATGGTTTCCTTGTCTGGAGAAGAGTCGTGGGAACCGCCCTCAGAGACAGTATGAGTAGCTGATGCAGATCCATGGTGGAGTTCCTTTTCCACCTCTTCTGTATGCTTGGGTAAAGGTTCTTTTGTGGGTGTGAGATCAGGGGATTTGGAGGAAGAGGCTACTTTCTTCTCTCTGAAGGCTCTTAGGAGGGCAGCTTCCTCCTCGTCTTGGGCAAGGTTAAGATTGAGGTTTTTCTTGGCCATTTGAGGAGCTTTGTGTTTTGAGAGAAAAGGTGAACAAGAGATTGAGAGAAAGCGAGAGAAAGCAGAGTGCTCGGCTCAATTAAACAGGAGACCTTAAGTAACCCTTGAGCATTGTTGGAGCCGTTGGAGAAATCAAGTCGTTGACGAGAGAGATTCTGGGAACTCTGAAGAATTGAAACGGCTAATTTTCTTGCAGCTTTATCGGCGTGAAACGGTCACAGATTCAAAAATCAAATACTCAGAAATGGCAATTGTTCAAAGCTGAGAAGACATCTCTGACGTTGTGAAATTGCCATAAATGTTGTCTTGGGAGGAGCTAGTTTCTACGAGCCATTTGAAGAGCAGCCTGACCTAGTTCCTTTCTGGCGATTTTTTCAGTGTGCTAGAGGGATATATGAGAACCTTTGATGTGGGGTTTTAAGACATAGGACCTGAAAGTACGTTCCCATAAAATAAATGGGAGAAGGCCATTTATCGCATCACACACTAATTCCCAGAGAGGGTTAAGAGAAGGATCATAGGGAATTAGATTGTGCAATGAGGCAAGGGAGGGTCATAGTACACAATCATCATTTCGGCTTGTATTGTGGGGTTAGAATGTGATCAGATTGTGACTTTTGGGCCAACAAAGAAACTTGGACAATGATTGAATTTTAATAAGAAATGAACATCCAAGGGGAGGAACTAGAAAAATTTGTCAAAGCCTTTTGAGTAACCATTATGGATATGAGGGTCTAACGCAAGAGAAATAACACGAAGATTCCAAGACAAAGACAACTAAAGAGATCTGAACTAGTCAATCAAGGGAACTGGAGAGGAACTTTAAACTAAAGGAACTGCTAGTTTATAGGAATCATTCCCAGTTCTAATCTAAGGTTCTCGAAGGGAGCTCTATTCAAGGCTTTGGTGAATATATCTGCAACCTGATCTTCAGTTCTACAAAATTTCATAATGATGTTCCCTTTCTCAACATGATCTCTAAGGAAATGATGCCTTATATCTATATGCTTGGTCCTAGTATGATGCACAGGATTCTTAGAAATGTTTATAGCACTGGTGTTATCACAAAGAATAGTAAGAGGACCATAAGACATACCGAAATCCGCGAGTTGTTGCTTTAGCCATAAGAGTTGGGAACAGCAAGAGGCGGCTGCAATGTACTCAGATTCTGTGGTGGAGAAGGAGACTGAGATTTGTTTCTTTGAGCCCCATGACACAAGGCAAGGGCCTAGGAATTGTGCCATTCTAGAAGTACTCTTCCTATCCACCAAGTATCCAGCATAATCAGCATCAGTGAAACCCATCAGCTCAAAGGGACACTCTTTGGGGTACCAAATGCAGAGTGATTCAGTTCCCTTGAGATATCGAAATATCCTTTTCACAGCATCTAAATGTGTTTCTCTTGGACATGATTGAAACCTAGCACACAAGAAAACAGCAAACACAATGTCTGGACAACTAGCTGTTAGATACATGAGAGAGCCTATCATACCTCTATAGAGTTTTTCTTTCACATGAGGACTTGAGTGATCTTTGTCCAAATGAGCAATTGTAGAGATAGGTGTGGAGAGAGGCTTGCATGAATCCATTTTGAACTTTTTCAACAGTTCCCTGACATATTTTTGTTGGTGAATTTGTATGCCAACTTTCTTTTAGGCTATTTGCAATCCGAGGAAGAAAGTGAGTTCCCCTATTAGATTCATTTCAAATTCACTGCTCATCAAGTCTTTGAACTTATCTACAAGGAACAGGTTAGTGGAACCAAAAATGATATTATCAACATAAATTTGAACCACTAAGATGTTACCTTCTTCCTCTAGAATGAAGAGAGTCTTGTCAATGATTCCACGCCTGTAAGCATTGGAGAGTAGGAACTGGGCAAGACGATCATACCAAGCTCTAGGGGCTTGCTTGAGACCATACAAGGCTTTGTCTAGGAAATAGACATGGTCTGGATGATCACTGTCTTCAAAACCGGGTGGTTGCTTGACATAGACTTCCTCTTGAAGAATGACATTGAGGAAGGCGGTCTTTACATACATTTGGAATAGTTTGAAACCCTTGTGTGATGCGAAGGCAATCAACAGCCTTATTGCTTCAATCCTTGCCACTGGAGCATAGGTTTCATCATAGTCGATTCCTTCTTGTTGATTGTATCCCTGAGCAACAAGCCTTGCTTTGTTCCTAATTACAGCTCCTGAGTCATCGAGCTTGTTTCTGAAAACCCATCTAGTTCCTATGATATGCTTATCCTTGGGGCGGGGAACTAGATGCCACACTTTGTTCCTTTCAAACTGATGACGTTCTTCTTGCATGGCTTGGATCCAGTTGTAACACCTCCAAATATTCCCTTGGAAAGGCATTACCGCCAGTGACCTCAGACGTTCTGTCCGATGTCACCCAAGGCTTTACCAGTTGATATAAATCATCAAACAACAATTATGATACAAAATATCATAACTTTCATTTAAAATCATTGTCTCGGCATTACATCCATAATCCAAAAGACAACCAAAATACAGTGGATGACTTAATACAATATATATTTAACACATCGGAAGACTTAATACATGTAACACCCCCAAATCTCACCTTTGAAAGTATTACTGCCAGTGACCTCGGATATAACATCCCGAAGTCACCCCAGGCTTTTCCAAACGATATAACCATCAACCACAGTTATAATACAAAATATCATAACTTTTATTAAAACCATAGTCTCGGAAATACAACATGATTCCAAGAACTTTAAAATACAATATCAGAATTATTACAGCGGAAGTCTTTACACAAAATCACCTTTTTAACACAGCGGAAGTCTTGTAAACAAAGCGACAAAATAACTTGTCAAAACACCGTTCATCTTCATAGTCGTTCTAGCCTTCACGGAACAACAACATACCTGATGTGCCGAATCGAACGGATGACACCAGCCAACCATGCAAGGGAATTATCGGTTGGTTAGTCTAATGAAAGACCATGCAAGGGTACAAAACAGAGTGGTTCGAAGCAGTCGTATTAGGTTAGACTCATCGCTTCTCGAATAATAACCGATGACGATAGTCAACCACCATACTTCTACTGAATACATGAAAAGGCATGATCAAGAGAAGATTCTGGAGACCGAGTCTCACAACAATCAATCCCAAAAGAAGACTCCAAATGAAATGAGCCTTATAGGAAACATGACAAATGTTGGGGAACATTAATTAATTACACACAATCACAGAATTACAGTGTCGCATTCGAGCGACTAAAAAGTTAAGACGAGCTTTCCTAGCTGTACTAGCGCTTAGCTGCACTACTCGCCCAAGGGTATATTAATTATGTGCGTCAACAACACTTATCTTATTTAATTCCAAAATCAAACCACATCACGTTATAAGCTTTTAAATATATGTTTTGCCGTGAGGGACATATATTGACGGGAATCCTTCCCAACGGTTGTGACACTGGATAAGTGCACCACCTCTATACTCGGATAGAGGACGATCATGATCCTTGGTTTGGCTTGAGGGTTTCCGCCACCCCCTCCACCATAATTATCAAGAAACGACTGGACCACAATGAGCCTAGTGTTCCTAACTACCAGTATTAACATAACAGGAAACGACTGGACCACAACGAGTCCAGTGTTCCTAACTATCATTGCTAACATAACAGTTCAAGCACACATTAAATTCACGTCAAAGCCAACATGGCCCACATCATAAACATATATCTATACTAGCGTCGTTCTAGTAGATATACAACCTAGTATAATATCATATACTAATCTCATATATATAATAGCGTTGATTCTAGCAGAAATACAACCTATTAATATCATCTTTTAATCATTTTATCCTTTTAACAAAACTGTTCCCAACATAAACAAGAAATCATCCCAAATTAATTAACAACAAAACAATTGATAATTAATTGAAGTATGGAATGATGAGCAAGAGCGAACCGCCACTTGCCTTAGATCCGCCGAACTTGAACAACGGGCTCCTGGGTCTGAAACTGGGATAGAGCTTGGATAATAAATCCCTAAGAAACGCCCCATAACGAGACCCTAAGTTAGATTCAATATCCACATAATTGAATCTAAAAGAATACGAAAAGAATCGAAGGAACCGAGCCTCGCCCAAAGCCAAACACCCAAGAACACACACTCGGACAAGGCTCGCCGCGGGTGCGGTAGAGCGCTTGCCGCGGGGTGCGGTGACGACACAGAGCGAGCTCTCGCGACAGAAGTTCAGCAAACTCACCCTTAAATCGATTCGTTCGACTTCGATTTGTCTATGGTTTGATCTCCCAACACCTTAGGCCTTCTAATACCACTTAGGAGTACCCTTTCCAACACTCAAAGGTATCTCCGAACACTCTCCCACGAAGCTCAAAGCTTGGCTTCAATGGAGAAAATAGAGGAAGAAGAAGATGAAGCTTGGAATTCGGATTTCGATCCCTTTTATAGTCCCAATTCGAGCTTCCTCTGAGGGGACAAGCAAGGGAACAAGCCGGGGACAAGGGAACAAGGAGACAACAAGTGGAGCCACTTGCTTCTGTAGAGGGAAGACGATAACGTCGAAGAAAATATCCCACCGTGGGGTGCGGTGGCATTGCCGCTGGGTGCGGTGGCGACTCTACCGCCGCCTCCAAAACTGGCATTCGCCGCGGGTGCGGCCACTTGACCGCGGGGTGCGGTCAAGGCCATTCTTCACCCTTTTTGTCTTTCTCAAACATGAGTTAATTATCTCAACTCCGGGTTAAATATATTCGTACACGAACGACTATTTAACCCCAAAAATACGTCCATTATATTTTATATTACTCAGAAAAAATATTACAGAGATCAAACATATTACTGAATGTCTGAACTTCTCTGAATTTAATCCGACTAGTAATACGGGAGTTGGAAAAATTCCAAATTATCCTTAAAATATCTGGGATATTATATTACCTCCCCCTTAAAAGAAGTTTCGACCCCGAAACTTGGCCGAATACCACTTGGGAAAGCGTCTAAGTATAACCGCCTCAGTTTCCCAGGTTCTCCAAGTAACCTCAATTTCAAAGCATACACTTTTGCTCCTCGTAGCTGATCCAACATATCATTAATCCTTAACAACGGATATTTATTCTTGATCGTGACTTTATTCAACTCACAATAGTCGAAACGAAGTCGGAACGATCCATCTTTCTTTTTGACAATTCATAACCGGGGCACCCTTCGAGGCGATGCACTCGGTCTTGTCAAGAAAATCCTTGAGTTGCTTCTCCAACTCTTACATCTTCGCAGGAGCCATCCGATATGATGTTCTCGAAACCGGCGCGGTACCAGGCTCAGAATCAACTATAAACTCCACGTCACGCTACGGGTTAACCGGGAATATCTTCTGAAAAGACATCCGAAAATTTACTAATCACAAGAATATCAAGAATTGATGGTTCATCTCTCATAGGCGGATCCAGGTGGCAAGGTACCCGACATAACCTTGTCGAAGTAGCTTAAACGCAGCCATCACATTGATGAGCCTACCGTTATCAGCGTCATTCTGACCCTTAAATTTGCACACACACTGGCCCCCAGATGACACCGTCATAGTTCTTGAATTAAATTGATGACCGCCCCATGACGCGTCAACCAATCCATACCGAGAAAATTATCGTATGGAACCATTGCAAAGCAGATCAAATCCGCTTCGAACTTCTTACCCTAAATGGTAACTGAAAATTCTGACAGATACTTGGTTCTCAACCAAATATTTATTATTAAGAATATTTACAACAAAAGGTTTACAAACCTGGTTGCAACAAAGCTTAACTGACTAACACAACTATCCGAAACAAAAGACTGGGTAGCACCCAAATCAATAACATACCAACAAAAGGTATAAACACTTTAAGCATTTGGAGCATTGGGTCCATCCGCCTCACGCATCTCGTAAAGACGTTGACCCTGACTTCCAGAAGCTACTGGGGCTTTCCCCCTGTTCTGTGCAGCTGTCTGCATCGAAGGACTAGGAGTCTCTGCTGGTTTAAACCTGGGTCGGTTGTTCTGATTAACAGACCCTTGCTGTGACTCTGCTCCTTCCTTCTTTCCCTGCCAACAAAACCTCTGCAAATGCCCTTCTCTTCCACAACCAAAACACGTCTTCCTTTCCTACAGACACGTAAAGCTTTTTTGCCCAGTTTTACCACAATTGTGACATTGGATCGGACTCTTGCCCTGACTCGATTGCTGTGCTGACCCTTCTTGAGTCATATCCGTCTTTGCCTTACTAGACTTGGCAAAGTTGGACGGTGGCGCAGGACGTTTGTGTAGGATCGTGATTGTTAGATAATAACTAAGGAACTAAGAATATCGATTCTCAGTTCCTTTCGCAGCGGAAATAAACAATCAAATAAAAGACAAGTTCCTTATAGTGGAAACCTTTGATTGCCAACTAGCAATCCAGGATAAAAACCACTACCTTTCTTTCGAAAGGATTTCAAGGTCTACTTCTTGATTTCTTATCTCTTTTGGTTACAGCTTATCCTAGGAACAAACACACAGTTTCTTTGCCTTACACACAGTTAGGCAATCCTAGATAACTTAACACAATCAATAATCAATCCAAGAAATAGATCTTAGCACCTAGGAACTATCTCACTTACAGTCACAGGAACTTAGCACTCATCTCTTCTCTTCCTTGACTGGTTCCTCTTGATCTCGGTTTGCTTTGATGATCTTGTTTGAAGGTTCACACTTGATATTTGCTAATGAGTGTGATTCGTATTTTAGTGCTTGAAGATAACTCTTGAGTTAGTCTTCCTTTTATAGAGGATTCTTCGCAACTTCTTCTTCTATTGGTTCCACAGATTGAGCTTGCCCTAGGATAAATGGTTCTCCTTGGTCCACGTTGTTCTTGGCATGTGCAAACAACCTAGGCAGCTCAGAATCCTTCTAGGTTAGTCAACCTCTTCAGCCAAGTTGTTCTCCAGCTTCCTTTGTCCGAGGTTCAACACTCTGGGCGCTTGGGAACTGACTTCTGAACAGCGACAGGTTCCATGTCCTGTCGCTTTCACATTTCTCTGTCCGAGGTTCGACGTTCTAGGTGTCTTGTTGTTTTGCTCTGGACATTGGCAGGCTTTTGGAAGCTTCTCATAAGTCATTTTCGACTTCCTTTTGTCCGAGGTTGGTGTTCCCAGATTTCTCGGGAATCGCAATCTTGCGTGCTTCATTTCTGGGCACATCTGGGTTCCTTCCTTTGTTTTGTTCCTTGGTTCTCTTGTCCTGTTTGGCATTCATACCTTCGGTATTTGTCTTGTGGTTCCTTAAGCACATCTTTGAGATAAAAACATTAGTAACATAATATTTGTCATCTTCAAAAGTAGAGAAACTGAGGAAATGAACTCTCAGGGGAACTGAAGTTCCAGAGTTCCGTTTCCTAACAATTTCCCCATTTTTGATGATGACAAATACAAGGAACCTGGCAACGTAATAGGACTTGAATTTCATGAGACCATATTGAGTTTAAGGGATTTACAACATTATAAACTAATGCGAGAGCATTCAAAAGGTTGCAAATTCCCCCTAAGCAAGTGAACGAGTTTATTCGAATTCCCCCTTAGAAGTAGAACTAGTTCAGAGTTCCTATTAGTCCAGCAGTTTCCAAAGTTCAAGGTTCCTATCCTTCTTCCCCCTTTTGACATCATCGAAAAGATAGGTTAACAATTTAAGAATATGATATCCAAGTAAATGCACAGTTGCAACAAACCCATAACAGAAGCATAATGGAAACTTAAGGCAAAGACAAATGATGCATTAGAAACAATACCATAAGAGTTCATTAATCATTAAAATCAAGTACATTGCCCAGAGATGCATAGTGAAAAGAGAAACAAAAGAGCATAACCAACTTGACATTAGACAAAATAAGGATAGAAGAGGGGAGTAGGACCCTAGGGAACTACTAGCACACTGTGATGTTATAGCACTGGGAACTAGGAGAGACGTTCCTATGGCAGCGTTATGGCATCCTCTTCAGTTTCCTTCTTTTCTGTAGTTCCTTCATCTTGGCCTGTTGTCATCTTATCGGCCTGATTACCTCCAATTGAGCACAGTTAAGATTGAGGTTTTTTTTGGCCATTTGAGGAGCTTTGTGTTTTGAGAGAGACGGGTGAACATGAGATTGAGAGAAGGCGTGAGAGAACAGAGTGCTCGGATCAATCAAACAGGAAACCTTAAATAACCCTTGAGCAATTTTGGAGCCGTTGAGAATCAAGCAGTTGGAGATATTTCTGGGAACTCTGAAGAGTTAAAACGGCTAATTTTCTTGAAGCTTTTGCGCCTTTGCAACGGTCACAAATTCAAAGATTAGATGCTAAAAAATGGCAACTATTCAAGGCTGAGAAGACGTCTCTGACGCTGTGAGATTTGCCATAAATACTGTCTTGGGAGGAGCAATTCTCTTACTAGCCGTTTAAGGGGTAACCCATCCTAGTTCCTTTCTGGCGATATTTTCAGTGTGCTAGAGGGATATATGGGAACCTTTGATGTGAGTTTTAAAACATAGGACCTGAAAGTACGTTCCCATAAAAGAAATCGGGGAAGGCCATTTATCGCATTACACACTAGTTCCCAGAGAGGGTTAAGAAGAGGATCATAGGGAAAAAGATTGTGTAATGAGGCAAGGGAGGGTCATAGTACACAATCATCATTTCAGCTTATATTGTTGGGTTAGAAAGATGATCAGATTGTGACTTTTGGGCCAACAAAGAAACTTGAACAAAGAAGGAGTTGAAAGAATAATGAGGACCAAAGGATACGAACTAGAAAAATTTATCTAAGCCTTTTAAGAAACCATTATGAAAAGAGGGTTTGTAGCAAAAGATATTACACAGAGATATCAAGACTCAACAAGTAAAGTATCTTAAACTAGTCAATCAGGGGAACTGGAAGGGAGCCTTTACACTAAGGTCACTACTGGGTAATAGGAATCATTCCTAGTTCCAATCTAAGGTTCTCAAAGGAAACTCTATTCAAGGCTTTGGTGAATATATCTGCAATCTGATCTTCAGTTCTACAAAATTTCATAATGATGTTTCCCTTCTCAACATGATCTCTAAGAAAATGATGTCTTATGTCTATATGCTTGGTCCTAGTATGATGCACATGATTCTTAGAAATGTTTATGGCACTAGTGTTATCACACAGAATAGTAAGAGGGCCATAAGACATACCAAAGTCCGCGAGTTATTGCTTTAGCCAGAGAAGTTAGGAACAGCATGAGGCAGCAACTATATATTCGGATTCTGTAGTGGAGAGAGAAACTGAGACTTGTTTCTTTGAGCCCCATGACACAAGGCAAGGGCCTAGGAATTGTGCCATTCCAGAGGTGCTCTTCCTATCCACCAAATATCCAGCATAATCAGCATCAGTGAAACCCATCAGCTCAAAGGGACACTCTTTGGGGTGCCAAATGCAGAGATAGTCAGTTCCCTTGAGATATCGAAGTATTCTCTTCACAGCAGCCAAGTGGGTTTCTCTTGGACAAGATTGGAACCTAGCACACAAGCCAACAGCAAAAACAATGTCTGGTCGACTAGCGGTTAGGTACATGAGTGAGCCTATCATACCTCTATAGAGCTTCTCCTCCACTAGAGGACTCGAATGGTCCTTATCCAAATGGGCAATGGTGGATATGGGAGTGGAGAGAGGCTTGCATGAATCCATTTTGAACTTCTTCAGTAGTTCCCTGACATATTTCTGTTGGTGGATTTGAATACCATCTTCTTTTTGAGTGATTTGTAATCCGAGGAAGAAGGTGAGTTCCCCAATTAGACTCATTTCAAATTCACTGCTCATCAAGTCTTTGAACTTGTCTACAAGGGACATGTTAGTGGAACCAAAAATAATATCATCGACATAAATTTGAACCACCAAGATGTTACCTTCTTCTTTTAGGATGAAGATAGTCTTGTCAATAACTCCACGCCTATATCCATTTGAGAGTAGGAACTGAGCAAGTCGATCATACCAAGCTCTGGGAGCTTGTTTGAGGCCATATAGTGCCTTGTCTAGAAAGTAGACATGGTCTGGATGATCGTCGTCTTCAAAACCAGGTGGTTGCTTGACATAGACTTCTTCTTGAAGAATTCCATTGAGGAAGGCCGTCTTTACATCCATTTGGAACAGCTTGAACCCTTTGTGTGATGCAAAGGCAATCAACAATCTTATTGCCTCAATCCTTGCCACTGGAGCATAGGTTTCATCATAGTCGATGCCTTCTTGTTGATTGTATCCTTGAGCAACGAGTCTTGCTTTGTTCCTTATCACAGCTCCTGTATCATCTAGCTTGTTTCTGAAAACCCATCTAGTTCCTATGATGTGTTTATCCTTGGGACGGGGAACTAGATGCCATACTTTGTTCCTTTCAAACTGATGGAGCTTTTCTTGCATAGCTTGGATCCAGTCCGCATCCTTCAGTGCCTCACCTATGTTCTTTGGTTCCACAATAGACAGAAAAGCATTGAAAGCAAAGAAGGTTAGATGTTCAAACCTAACTAGAGGCTTGATGACTCTTCTTTCTCTGTTAGGAGCTAGAGCATTTGACGTGGAGACATTTTGAGTTGAGCATTCAGCTTCCTGGTTGGGATCACCTTCTCCATTGAAGATCATGTGGGAGGATGAATCATTGAAGTCTCCACAGATGTTGTCGTCATGCTCATGGTTCCCAGAAATGGATTGTTATTCATTATCCATGGGAACTGGTGGAGGAACTAGTGGAGGATTCTGTGCAGCGGATTGGGAACTGGGTGGAGTGACATCTTCATCTGGATCTTCTTGAGATGCCTTAGGAAACGGGTCTTCAAAGGGAGTGGTAGTGTTATGCACAATCTTTCCAAGTGACTTTTCATTAAAAATAACATGAACACTCTCTTCTACCTTTTTAGTCCTTTTGTTGAAGATTTTGTATGCCTTGCTGCCCGAGGCGTATCCAATGAAGATTCCTTCATCACTTCTTGGGTCGAACTTGCCAAGATTATCCTTCCCATTGTTGTGCACAAAGCACTTGCATCCGAATACCCTTAGATGTGAGATGTTGGGAACTCTTCCTCTTAGGAGTTCATAGGGTGTCTTCTCTGTGATTGGGCGAAGGATGACTCGATTGATGATGTAGCAGGCTGTGTTGATCGCCTCAGCCCAAAATGATTGAGAGAGTCCACTTGAGATCAGCATAGTCCGGGCCATGTCTTCCAAAGTTCTGTTCTTCCTCTCCACTACTCCATTCTGTTGAGGAGTGTATGGTGTAGAGAAATTGTGATCAATGCCATGCTCACTGCAAAAGGTTAGAAATTCTCCATTATCGAATTCGGTACCATGGTCCGACCGAATAGCATTGAGTGAATAATCAAGATATTTTTCTAACAAGGGAACTAGATCTTTAAAGCGGTCAATGACTTCACTCTTAGATTTAATAAAGATAGTCCAAGTAAAGCGAGAGAAGTCATCGATAAGAACAAAGATATACATGTTCCCTCCTAGGCTTTGAACTCTCATGGGTCCACACAGATCCATGTGGATGAGTTCAAGAGGCCTTGAGGTGCTTACTATGTTTTTGGACTTGAAGGAACTACGAGCCTATTTTCCTTTTACACAGTCAGAGCACAGTTCCTTTGATATACCACTTAGCTTTGGCAGCCCTCTGACTAGCTCCTTTGAGTATAGCTTTTGAATCAGCTTGGTGCTAGCATGACCGAGGCGTTGATGCCATAAGTCAGTTTGGTCATTCACCGTTGAGAGACAGAGTTTCTCCTTGGGAACAAAGGATGGACCAACAATGTAGACATTGTTGAGCCTTTTTCCTTTTAGGATGATTTGTCCCGAGGAGTCAAGGACTGAACATTCGTTGGATCTGAATCTAACTTCATTGTCTCCTTGATCACACAGCTGTGACACACTTATTAGATCAAAACCAAGATTATCAACAAGGTGAACTTTGTTTACCTGAATGTGGTCGTTGAGTTTCACAATTCCTATTCCACAGATTTTCCCTTTGCTTTTGTCTCCAAAGGATATGTTTCCACCTTGGAGAGGTTGAAGAGAGGTCATTTGATTTCTTCTTCCGGTCATATGGCATGAGCAACCACTGTCAATGTACCATAGTTGGGGTTGCCTCTCTTCTTTCTGCACGCAAGGGAACTAAGATTTCTGAACCCAGCGAAGCTTGGCTTTACTGGGGGGATTAGCATTGCGAGTCTGTGAATAATCAGGGGACTGGTTCCTTTCATGGTAATAAGCACTTTTCTCCTTTTCAAAATTTCTTTTCTTAGAACAATCAGTGTTGTAATGACCATTCTTACCACAGTAGGTACATATGCGATTGTAAACAACATAACCATATTTTCTTTTTCCTGGCCTAAAAGGTTTTTCAGTTTTCCTTTTGTTGAAATCAACATTGTTTCTAACCTTACTATGGGCCATGTCAACATATCTTTTGTGGGCAAAGGAATTGGTGAACCATTGGTTTTCAAGAACCATCTTTTCTTTTCCCTTTGGTTCCTTCTTAGGACTTTGAGAGCCTTCATTGAGACTTTTGGCAACCTCAGCCTTGTTCTCAAGGACCATGATCTTCTCTGATAGGAATTGATTCCTATCACGAGAAGTGGCAAGAGCAATACTGAGATTCTCATTCATCTCAATAAGTTCTCGTCTAGCCTTTTCTTCTTCAGCATCATTGTTCCCTTTATTATTGACATATCCTATTCCATGGCGTTGTCTCACAAAAACAGTTTGATTTATCATTTTTTCATTAATGGAATCAGTGAGAATGTCTAACCTATCAATTATGGATTGAAGCATGTCATTTCCAGGTGGGTTAGCATGAAAGGGAACTTTGACAGAGTCTATGCTAGTTTCATCACAAGATTTGCAAATTTTAAGGTGACTAGCATGCACATTTCTAATATCAATGAGTTTGGAGTGAGTTTCAGCTAGGTCTTTCTCAGTTTCATCAAGTTTCTTACTCCAAACAGAATTCTCGACAGTCAAGCAAGCAATTTCATCTTCACAATCATCTAGTTTTTGTTGAAGGGAACTGGTTTCCTTTTCTAGTTTCTTTATGATCTTAAGAAGTTGTTTCTTATCACAATCAACTAGGGATTTTAAGAGATCGTCAGAAGTTACCTCAAGGTCTTCTGAGTCGCTTGAGTCTCCTTTTGCCATGAGACATCTCCCTCCAGAGAAGCCACTCAGATCCAGTTCCTCATCTGAGTCTTCTCCCCATGATGCTACGAGAGCCTTCTTTCTTTGAGGTCTTTCCTCTTCCTTGGACTCTTCTTTGTTGGGACAATTCTTAGCGTAGTGTCCCTTCTCCTTGCACTCATAACATGAGACTTCCTTGAGATCTCTTCTTGGTCCATTGTGAGAGGAACTGCCCTTTTGGAACCTTTCCTTCACAATTTTTTTTTGATGTTCTTTGTGAAGAGGGCTGTTAGTTCGTCCTCCTCTTCTTCAAGGTCCGGGTTCTCTTCCTCCATCTCGAGCCTAGAAAAGGCTTTGGAGATCTTGAGGGCAATTCCTTTCTCCAGTTTCTTGTCGGTATTGGCTTTGGTGTGCTCTCCTTCTTCAACCTCCAGTTTCCCTATGATTTGTGTCAAGGGAAGGGATTGGATGCCTGGAGTGTTCTGTTGGATCGTTAGAGTTACGTCTGCGGGAACAAAGTCTTTGTTCCCACAGAAGTTGCAGCGGATAAGTATAGCAGGAAAGATAACGAACGAACTCACGATATATATAGTGGAAACCCTGATTAGCAAAACTAGCTTCTCAAGGAAAAACCACTACCTTCAAGCTTTCGCTTGAGAGGATTTTGAAGCGTGTACTTGTCTTATTGATTTCTTGCTTGATTACACTTGTATCTTGGACTTCGACATCTAAACAACCAGCTAGACTCGAAACCTCTTCTACAACGATGAATCAAACTCAACCCTCAAAGACTTACACACACCTCACTTCTTTTCTTTCTTCTTTTCGTTCTCTCTATTTTCCGTCATCGTCGTTACATAGAAATGAATCCACACCTCTATTAAATACAACTCGGCAAACCCTAAATGTAACAAGATAAGATTTATCCAAATAAGGCAACAAGAAGATATGATTTTGTAGAGGGAATAATATCCCAGCCGTCTATATTAATTTGAAGGAAGGATTCCGTAAATTAATATATTTGGATAAGATAGAGTACTCTCTCTCCAATTATCTTATCTTAGGAAGGTTTTCCTAAGATAACACAATCGGGCTTCTCTCTCCATATCTTCTCAAATCGGCTTGATCCTTGGAGCCGAAGTCATTCATCCTTGACCGCGTGCATGATTCTGCGTTTGATTTGTTTCCATAAATGGCACGCTGGATTCTTCTTTCCATTCACAACTTCGATCTTGTTCGACGCTGTTGGTCCTTCAGAGGTAACAAAGCACATGAACAGAGCTTTGTTCCCTTTCGATCCTTCGCTGTAATGGTTTCCTGAGACAACTGTCTTTGTTCCTGAAACACTTAGTACCCAGATTAGTTGAATGTTTGTCACTATCAAAACCTAAGGAATTCAACAAATTCTCCCTTTTTGATGGTGACAAACATCCTTGACAATAAAGCATATACATACGAGATAAAGACAGTTGTATGGGGAAAGGTTCTCCACACAAGACCATAATAGTTCCCCCTCAACACAGCAACATATGAAACCATGTGCTGTTCCCCCTCAACCAAAGCTACCTGTCATTTTCCCCCTTTTGGCATCATCAAAAACACAGTGAAGAGTTAGAGATGAAAGATAACAGCCAGATGAACATCATTCTCAATCGCAGTAGATTGAAACACACGAACGCAGACAGCATGTTAAGACGACAACACGATATGCAAGGATAACATTCATGATCAACATGCCAGTCAGTGCAAACACAAGAATCAGAGACAAGGAAGTACGAAAAGAGAGGAGTAGATGTGCTAGGGAACAAAAGAGGTGTGGGTTAGCCAGAGAAGTACGAATTAAGAACCACTGGGGCCAGCAGTTAGAGCAGAAGTATGATTAGCAATGGAATTCATCTTTTGTTCCCACTCAGAACTGTTGCTTTCTCATTGTCGTCAGCATCCACCATAGCCTCAACTTGTAGAGGAGTGAATCTGTAGTGACGTCTTTTCCCTTCTTTGTATGTCTTGTGATGTTCATTTTTTTTTTTTGAACATCACAAACTTCAGCTTGCCTTCTTTCACCAGGGATTCATTCAGAGCCCACTACCTCTCACGCGTAACATTAGCTTTCGAGCACGAACCTTCCTTAGGCAGTTGTAAGCCAGCATCACACACATACCTATCGAACCCTATCCACAGACCACAGTGGCGATAATTCGTAATCTCGACTTTCCGAAAAAGTAGAAGAATGTGATGCGGGGGTAATGTTACCAGAGAGGGTGCAAAGAACATCACACAAAACATATATGAATTTTTTTAATAATGTGTAATCATGAATGAGAGGCTCCCAGAAGTGAATGATTAGAGGGGCTCATAGGAAGCATCAAACATGATGGCTAAGGTAAGCTGTAGAGTCAACAATCATTTGGGCTTATAATGAGGGATCAATGCATCAAGTTGACTCTTTTGGGCCGAAGGAAATCTGATTCATGTATTAGCAAGATAGCATAGAGAGCATGCATGAAATGTTGCACATAAGTGAAATATTAGCATGAGTCTAGGCAGGTCATTCAACTAGTGAGCAAGAGAATAAATGCAGACCGGGACATGATGTTTCATCCTTCACACTTTGCAATGTAATACTAGCCAATCATCGAGGGAACACAACATGTAGACAGTCAGTTTAGAGAGATCATACCTAGTTCCATACGAAACTGTTCGAATGGTTCCCTGTTTAGTGCTTTGGTGAAGATGTCGGCGATTTGATCCTTAGTTCCACAGAAGTCCATTGTCACCAACCCTTTCTCCACACAGTCACGTAAGAAGTGATGTCTTATCTCGATGTGCTTGGTACGTGAGTGTTGCACCGGATTCTTGGAGATATTTATGGCACTTGTATTGTCACAGAGAATGGGAATGGAGTTTAGAAGAATACTGTAGTCGCTGAGTTATTGTTTGAGCCATAGGAGTTGAGTGCAACAAGCAGCAGCGGCTATGTATTCAGCTTCCGCAGTGGAGAGAGCCACGGAGTTCTGCTTCTTTGACCCCCAGGAAACCAGACACGGCCCAAGGAACTGAGCCATTCCAGAGGTAGATTTTCTGTCCACTTTGTTCCCTGCGAAGTCAGCATCTGTGTATCCGACAAGATCAAGGCTTCCTCCCCTTGGATACCACAGACAAAGATCATTTGTTCCCTTCAATATCTCAGGATCCTCTTCATTGCTTTGAGATGTGTCTCTTTTGGATCGGCCTGAAAACGAGCACACAGACATACACTATACATAATATCAGGCCTACTGGCAGTGAGATATAGAAGTGAACCTATTATTCCTCGGTAGAGAGATGGATCAATTCCTTGCTCATGTTCGTCTTTTCCCATTGGATTGTTTGGAGATATGGGAGTGGTGAAGGGTTTCGCATCATGATAACAGGAATTTGTCGTTCTAATTCCTACTATGCAAACTATCCAAATAAACCCTAAACCGTAGTCCTAGGTAAGTAACGGTCGAATCCATAGGGAGGCGAATTCTATCTTAATATGCAATTTATATGTCAATCCAAAGTAACCAAAGGAGGGATTTTGTTTGTTTAATTAATCTAAGCATGCAAAAGTAAACAACTAGATGTGATGGATTAAGTAATGGGGAAAGGCACTTAGTCAAACAACATCCACTATTCGTATGACAAGTTGATCCTAGATACCCATTCAAAATCTCATGCAATAGAAATTCCAATTCCTTTTCAGATATAACTAATAGCACAACCAGATACTATTAGCACTAACTAATTAAACAACCCTGAAACTATCAAGATTCAGTTTAACAGCAGCGTTACGGATAGGAATATAGTTGGATACAATTCTAGCATAAAACAACCAGATATTATCCTAGAATGTAAATCAGTTCTCTTCTGCATAAGACTAGCACAACCAGATACTAGTACGATGCAGTTGCTACTCTGAAATAGATATGCTCAACCAGTAACAATCTAGATCTAGCAATAGATCAATAACGACAAACCCTAGTTGCGTCCAAATAGAGATTATCAATATCAATCATAAACAACTTAAGCAAGAGAATAGATAAAATCCATGCAATAGATAAGAACAAGAATCTCACAACTTAATCAAAACGAAAGCTTCAGCGTCTGACTAAGCCAGGGAGGCTTAGTTCTTCATAACGTAGAAAGGGAAATTAGGGTTCGAGAGAGATTAGAAGATTGATTATGATGATAAGATGATGAATGATTGGCAAACAAGCCTTTTCTCCACCCTAAAACACTAAAGGAAATAAAATCTGAAATTAACCTAAAACGAAATAATAAAATAACAATAAAAATAATTAAAGGAAATTGGCGTAATAAATCCCGGTTAATTCTCGCGTGTACGACCGCTGCTCGGCCTCCAATTCTCGCGAGCAGACACGGCCCAATAGCTTCAATCTCCCACGGCCCATCACGGCCCAACTCCAATTTGCAAATCACCTGCACGCTGATGTCACAGCGACATCATCCACTTGAATTCAATTCTCCAGCTTCCAAATTTGACGCGGCTTCAGCTTCCTTCACGCGGGCCCCATCCTTCCTTCAATTCGGCCCAATCATCAAAAGCAGCACGCGGGCCTGCTTAATTAAGCTTCTTCGCCCCCACACGCCATGCACATGAATGTGTCTAAATCTACCCGAATGGCACCAATAAAACCTCTAATGACTCTTACTTAAGCCCTACAAAGTAGTGCTTATCAAACCACCCCATGCTTAGACCTTTGCTCGTCCTCGAGTAAACTAATAAAGAGCCTACTCCTCCAATGCGCATCCAAGGTCTCAGGAAGCATATCCTCCAACTAAGAGTCACCTAACCCATGCCAAGCTCCTGGCACCACTCTCATTCACAACACATCCACAACTCAACAAGCTTAAGGGCAAGCAGAGTACTTCCCCCAAGCTAACCCGGACATCCAAAAGTGTGAGTAACCTCTAATCCTAGCCTCCATCTATTGCTCCTTATGTCTCCCAGAGTGACCTACCCGACAATCCTTCTTTGTCTCCCCTTCTTATGACGCCTCGCCAAGAATAGTGAGAAATCCTAAAATCACTCTTCTTCTTTTCGCTCATTTTGCCAAGGCGCCCTTTCGGGTTTTCACCAAGCCACTCATTTCATTTTCCAATAGATGTACTCACATAAGCTCACGTCACTCTTGACCTCATATTACCCCAGCCTAATGCTGGTCTAAGCCACCTGCTTATTGCCTAGGCCGCCCTTTCGGGTTTTCGACCTATCCCAGGATTTCAATGATAGCCTTTTTTCAAATTTTTGGCTTTTTCTCATTTTATATTCAGTTTTCTCCTCAGCAGCGTAGCAAGTATAAAACCACACCCCATGCTTAAACATTGCATTGTCCTCAATGTAATGAAAGACAAAAGAATAAAGCACAGGGAAAAGCAAAAAATAACTCACAACGTTGCCGAGTTGGCTTGGACACTTCCTTGTTGCGGGCGGTGTAGTCATAAAAGTTCATGTCCTGGATGTTTGAATCAACGCGATAACCTTCATATACCGTGCAACCATAGGAAACCACTGTGAAGTGCGGTGGTTATTCAGGAAATCAGGGCTGCACGGCCCTCAACTCCATCAACTCCTACCATGAAACCATAAGGAACCACTCTGGTGAATAGTGGTCAATCAAGGGAACGGGGTTGCATGACCTTCAAAAAATGGGTCCAGATGTCATCGTGGTTGGGCCCTGGTGTATCACCTCTCCAACTGTCGACTACAGGGCCATCATCGTTGCCAAGTAAAAGTAGGGTGAATGTAATCTTCCGTTAGCAACATGATGCGCACCTCTCCGTGGAGAATCTGGACAGCTGGGTAATTTTTTTATTTTTTTGACTTCTTCTCCCCGTTTAAGGTCTTTTCGGGGTATCTTATTGTCGTCTTGTGCTCCCCGTTTAAGGTTTTTTTTGGGGCCCATTTTTTCCGTTTTTTTTTTGATAAGTTGCGGCGGTCGCCGCCGGTTTTTTTTTTTTTACCTGAGAAATTGCGGCGGTCGCCGTAAGGCGGGCAACGGTCGCCGTAATTGCGGCGGGCGCCGTAATTATGGCGGTCGCCGTTTTTAGGTCGTAGCCAACTTGCTTGGCGAGGCATTTACGGCGAGCGCCGTAAATTTCACAGCGGGCGCCGTGAACACCATTTCCGTTTTTTCGCGCTTCCTTCAGGTTAGTTCAACATAAAAACTAAAAGAAAAACAATAGAAATTGACTAAGGGAAAGAAAATAAACTACCTAACATCGGGTTGCCTCCCGATCAGCGCCTTGGTTAATGTCGTTGGCTCGACATCCTACTCAATCCTCCTCAACTCGGGTTTGTCCTAGCACTTGAACTCCTGAGATCTAGATCAGGGGGATGTCTCTTTGTATACTCCCTGTAGAGCTTTTCCCCCATGCTTGTGTACTTCATGATGGTTGGACCGCTGTTCATATCTATGAATGCACTTGACATCTTCAGAAATGGCCTACCCAACATCTCAGGGCCTGCATGTTTGTTCTGCCCCACATCCAGCATGTAAAAATTCGCCACCTGAATTAAGGCCTCCTTCTTGTACTTCCCCTTTGGTTTCTTCTTTATATTGCCCAGCGCCCTTAAAAACTCTGTGCAGCGAGGGATACTGTTTGTCAATGTGACCAAAGGAACGGTTTCTGCGCAGTTACGGAAGGCCTCATAGATTTCATTGTTGTTCTTCAGCCTTCGAGTATCTTGTAATGCCTCAGGGAAGGGTGCAACGGGTTGTAGCGCAACGAGCGGGGAGGAGTTTAGACGCACATACTCATCATAGGCAGCCTCAAGAGGGTCGGGGGCTGCCAGGGCGTTTTTGAGAGGAACAAGCGTTGCAGGATCGTTTCCGCGATCACGGCTCTCCTCCTCTTGGTCGTTGAATTCCTCCAGTCCCAAAAAATACTCTTCTTCAGAAAGCACAACGCGGTCCAAAATATCGTCTGGAATACCCATCTCCTCAGTGGGTGAACCAAGGTCGAGGTATACCTCCCGCGGTCTCCGGTCCTCTTCTGCAAATATCTTGCTGTATTCTGCACCCGGCTCACAAATTTGTTCTTCCCTTTCAGCTAAGGGGGTGACATGCAGCTGCTCAGTACTTTGTAGGGTCATCGGGAAGACATTCTCTTCCCGGTGCACCACTGGGTGAGATAGTGGTTCTACCGACGTCATGGCCTCCATCCTGCTCAATGCTTGCCCCATTTGCTCTGTCTGCCTCTCAAAGGTCTGGATATTGGACTTTATTTGTTGTTCAAGTTGGATCGTGTTCTGTTTGAAAGATCGAAACATGTCCTCCAATGACATGGAGGGACTTGGATTGTGCCCCATCTAGTTCTCCAAGGTCCGGAATAAATCCGCAGTAGACTGTGAGATATAGTAATCTGGATTGGACACTGGTGGGCTATGCTTGTAGGCTGGGTAGTACTGCGGTGGAGTACCCTGCTGATAGAACGACTGTGGTCCCGGGTAAAACTCCTGATAATCATGACCAAAAGGGGGATAATGTTGGTGCCCATAACTCGAATTGGGGTGATCTCTCCACCTTGGAATGTATGCGTATGAGTATGAGTCATATTGCGGCTCCTGATGGAAGTGGGAAAATCTATCCATCTCTGTAACAAAATCAAAAAGGAAAAACAAGAATCAATAGCACGGGTGTGGACCGTAAGATAGGTCCACACAATAGTTGACACACAAATCGCACACAAAATAGATTATTGCCTCCCCGGCAACGGCGCCAATTTGATAACAAGTTTTTGTCGTATGAAAAACTGTTATGCAAAATATCTAAACAAACCCTAAACCGTAGTCTTAGATAAGTAAAGGTCGAATCCACAGGGAGGCGAATTCTATCTTAATATGCAATTTCTATGTCAACCGAAAGTAACCAAAGGGGGGTTTTGTTTGTTTTGTAAATTCTAAACATGCAAAGGCAAGAATAAACTAAAGATGAATGAATTCAGTAATGGGGAAAGGCACTTAGTCAAACAACATCCACTATTCGTATGACAAGTTGATCATAGACATTCACTCAAAATCGCATGCAATGGAAATTCCAATTCCTTTTCAAATATAACTAATAGCACAACCAGATACTATTAGCACTAACTAATTAAACAACCCTGAAACTATCAAGATTCAGTTTAATAGCAGCTTTACGGATAGGAATATAATTGGATACAATTCTAGCATAAAACAACCAGCTTTTATCCTAGAATGTAAATCAAATCTCTCCTGCATAAGACTAGCACAACCAGATACTAGTACGATGCAGTTGCTACTCAGAAATAGATATGCTCAACCAGTAATAATCTAGATCTAGCAATAGACCGATAACAACAAACCCTAGTTGATCAGACTAAATATTATCAATATCAATCATAAGAATCAAGCGAGAGAAGAGATAAATTCCATGCAATAGATTAAGAGTAAAAGTCTCACAACTAAATCACAACGAAAAGCTTCAGCGTCTGACTAAGCAAGAGAGGCTTAGTTCTTCATAGTAGGAAAAATACGTAGAATGAAAATTAGGGTTCCGAGGTGAAGATAACAAGTCCTTCTCTACCCTTAAATACTAAAGGATTTAATTTTAACCTAAAACGAAATAATAAAACATAATAAAATAATCCAAGAATAAAACATAAGGAGAATTTCGGTTCGGCGGTCTTCTGACACGGGCGGCGGCCGCTGCATCCTTCACGGCGGGCGCCGTAATTGCGGCGGTCGCCGTCTTTCCACGGCGGTCGCCGTGGACAGGTCGTAGCTCTGGTCGCTGGATTGAAATTGGCGGCGGGCGCCGTGGTTTCCGCGGCGGTCGTCGTGACTTCTTCTCCAGCTTCTTCTCTTCAGCTCCCAAAACCTCCAAAATCGTGTCTTCCGCACCTCCTCGCCAAGTCTCCAAATCATCTCCAAAGCATCCTAAAACACCCCTAAAACAACGCTAAAACTCCGTCAATACGCACAACATAATCGTGTGTATCACATCATTCATACCAAACTTTTTGACGCACTCCCTGAGATACTTCTGTTGGTGCACTTTGGTTCCCTCATCTCCCTGAGAGACTTGCAGACCTAGGAAGAACTTGAGTTCTCCAACCATGCTCATCTCGAATTCACTGGCCATCAGCTTAGAGAATTTTTGAACCAGTTTATCATCAGTGGATCCAAAGATGATATCATCCACATAGACTTGGACCACCAGAATATGCTTCCCTTCCTTCAGAAGGAACATAGTCTTATCGACCTTTCCTCGAACATATCCGTGTGTCAGAAAGAACTGTGAGAGCCTTTCATACCAGGCCCTCGGGGCTTGCTTGAGACCATACAGAGCTTTGTCTAGAATGTAGACATGGTCAGGTTGAGTGGTGTCCTCAAAGCCGGGTGTTTGCTCCACGTAGACTTCCTCCTTAAGAACTCCATTCAAGAAGGCAGTCTTGACATCCATCTGTTGCAGCTTGAACCCATAGAAAGAAGAATACGTAATTAGGAGTCTTATTGCTTCTAATCTGGCAACAGGTGCAAAGGTCTCATCATAGTCGATGTCTTCCTGCTGGTTGTAACCTTTCACCACCAGCCTAGCTTTGTTCCTTGTGACCTGACCTTGATCATCCAACTTGTTTCTGAACACCCACTTGGTTCCGATCACTGTTCTGTTCCTTGGATGAGGAACTAACCGTCAAACCTTGTTTCTTTCGAACTGGTGAAGTTCCTCTTGCATGGCATTTATCCAGTCAGGATCCTTTAATGCTTCTCCTGCAGTTTTGGGTTCTTGCAAAGAGAGAAAAGCATTGAAAGCACAGAAATTTTGTAGGGAGGAACGAGTGCTCTGAGGTGCTCCCTTTCTATAGTCAGGACGATTAGCTTGACTGGATGAGCCCACTTTTGCTGGTAGTTGGGAACTTGGAGATTGTTGATGTCGAATTCCTCTGAATCAGCGTTCCCAGCACTTGAGCTCTCACCTCCTTTGCCATTAGCATTAGGATTGACATCCCTCGTTCCTTCAGCAGAAGGGCAGTCCTCAGAGGGCTCCGTTGTGCCGTGACTTGGGCTTTGTTCCCCCTGAGGTGCCTGAGATACATCAGGGAGGTAAGCATTTTCTTCATTGCCCCCTGAGTTGGTGGAGTTGGGAGTTCTTGGTATAGAGGGATCATTTTGAGTTTCTTGATCTTCAGACGTCCCACCGCTGACATTGATATCTACAAGCTGAAAGAAATCATCTTTGGAAAGCTCAATGTTGCCTGATAGTTCCTGCACATTGTTACCAGCCATAACAATTTCATCAAATACAACATGAACGCTTTCCTCTACCTTTTTGGTTCTCTTGTTGAAAACTTTGTAGGCCTTGCTTTGCTGTGAATATCCTACAAAAGTTCCTTCATCACTTCTGGGATCAAACTTCCCAAGAGAATCTTTCCCGTTGTTGTGGACGAAGCACTTGCAACCAAATGTGCGCAAATGAGACACATTAGGTTTCCTTCCCTTCAGAAGCTCATAGGCAGTTTTGTTCAGAAGAGGATGGATGGTTGCTCTGTTCAGAACGTAGCATGCAGCATTCAAGGCTTCGGCCCAGAAACTCCTTGGAAGACCACTTGAGATGAGAAGAGTACGCGTCATGTCTTCCAGAGTTCTGTTCTTTCTTTCAACAACACCGTTTTGCTGTGGGGTCCTGGGAGCAGAGAAGTTGTGGTTGATACCTCTGTTCCTACAGAGGGATAGGAACTGAGAGTTCTCGAATTCAGTTCTGTGATCAGTGCGAATAGACCCCAAGGAATGTCCAATGCTCCTTTCGGCTTGTTAGGAAACGGAACTCTGGAACTTCGGTTCCCCTGAGAGTTCCTTTCCTCGGTTTCTCTACTTCTGAAGATGACAAATATTATGATACTAATGTTTTATCTCAAAGATGTGTTTTAAGGAACCACAGGAATATACCGAAGGCAGGAAAGCCAAACAGAACAAGGGAACCAAAGGAACAAGACAGCTGAAGGAATCCAGAGGAACCCAGGTGTGCCCAGAAATGGAGCTTGCGACATTGCAATTCCCGAGAAATCTGGGAACACACAACCTCGGACAAAAGGTGTCGAAAACGACTTGTCCGAAGCTTCCAAAAGTCTGCCAAGGTCCAAGAGCTAAAGAATAAGATGCCTAGAGAACCTCTACCTCGGACAGAGACGATGAAAGCGACAGCACATGAAGACGTCGCTGTCCAGCAGACGGTTCCCAAGCGGCCAGCTTACTCAACCTCGGACGAAAGCGTTTTGACAATGACACCACAAGGCTCGTCTGATATAGTTGACCAACCAAGAGAGATTCTGAGCTGCCTAGGTTGTTTGCACATGCCAAGAACAACGTGGATCAAGGAGAACCACCAATCCTAGGGCAAGCTCAATCCGTGGGAACCAAGAGAGGATCGAGCTGCGAAGAATCCTCTATAAAAGGAAGACTAACCCAAGGGTTATCTTTATGCACTAAAACAAGAACTCACACTCATTAGCAAATATCTAGTGTGAACCTCCAAACAAAGATCATCAAAGCAAACCGAGATCAAGAGGAACCAGTCAAGGAAGAAGAGTTGAGTGCTAAGTTCTTGTGACTGTAAGTGATAGTTCCTAGGTGCGAAAGTCTATTTCTTGGATTAATTATTGATTGTGTTAAGTTATCTAGGATTGTCTAACTGTGTGTAAGGCAAAGGAATTGTGTGTTCGTTCCTAGGATAAGCTGTAACCAAAAGAGATAAGAAATCAAGAAGTATACTTTGAAATCCTTTTGAAAGAAAGGTAGTGGTTTTTATCCTGGATTGCTAGTTGGCAATCAAAGGTTTCCACTATAAGGAACTTGTCTTTTGCTTGATTGTTTATTTCCGCTGCGAAAGGAACTGAGAATCGTTATTCTGAGTTCCTTAAGTTTTTATCTAACAATCACGATCCTACAATTGGTATCAGAGCAGGAAAAGCTCTAGATCTTTGATAAGTTTGCAGATCATGTCTCAACCAAGCAAGTTTGAGCTAGGAATTTCCACCAACAAGCCACACCTTCGCAAGAAAGGAGAAGAAACATGGTGGGAAAAGTGCATGGAAAGCCACATCAAGACCAACGACTACCAATGTTGGAGGATAGTCGAAAATGGAGATGGCCACGTCGATCTTACCATGAAGGAAGAAGACTGGAAACTAGAACATTATGTCATCATGGAGAAGAATGCCAAGGCAAGACAGTTCATCCTCAATGGATTGGACAGAGAGGACATGGACAAAGTCATAGGCATCAAGACAGCCAAGGAGATGTGGAAAGCTCTCAAGGAGATGCATGAAGGAAGTGAGGAACTAAAGCAAAGCAGAAAGTTTGCTTTGGAAGGAGAATACCACACCTTCAAAATGATGGAAACTGAGACCATCTCAGAGTACTACTCTCGCTTCAACAGATTAATTGGAAAGTTGACGGCGGTGGGAGTTGATCTTGATGAAGTCTCCAAGTCCTTGGTGATTATCAATGGACTCAACTCCAAGTTCACCCTTCTCAAGGGAATCATGAAGAACACTCCAGGCATCCAATCCCTTCCCTTGACCCAAGTCATAGGGAAACTGGAAGTTGAAGAAGGAGAGCACACTAAAGCCAATGCCGATAAGAAACTAGAGAAAGGAATCGCCCTCAAGATCTCCAAAGCCTTCTCTAGGCTCGAGATGGAGGAAGAGAACTCAGACCTTGAAGAAGAAGAGGACGAACTAACAACCCTCTTCACAAAGAACATCAAAAAATTATTTGTGAAGGGAAGGTTCCAAAAGGGTAGTTCCTCTCACAATGGACCAAGAAGAGATCTCAAGGAAGTCTCCTGTTACGAGTGCAAGGAGAAGGGACACTACGCTAAGAACTGTCCCAACAAAGAAGAGTCCAAGGAAGAGGAAAGACCTCAAAGAAAGAAGGCTCTCGTAGCATCATGGGGAGAAGACTCAGATGAGGAACTGGATCTGAGTGGCTTCTCTGGAGGGAGATGTCTCATGGCAAAAGGAGACTCAAGCGACTCAGAAGACCTTGAGGTAACTTCTGACGATCTCTTAAAATCCCTAGTTGATTGTGATAAGAAATAACTTCTTAAGATCATAAAGAAACTAGGAAAGGAAACCAGTTCCCTTCAACAGAAACTAGATGACTGTGAAGATGAAATTGCTTGCTTGACTGTCGAGAATTCTGTTTGGAGTAAGAAACTTGATGAAACTGAGAAAGACCTAGCTGAAACTCACTCCAAACTCATTGATATTAGAAATGTGCATGCTAGTCACCTTAAAATTTGCAAATCTTGTAATGAAACTAGCATAGACTCTGTCAAAGTTCCCTTGCATGCTAACCCACCTGGAAATGACATGCTTCAATCCATAATTGATAGGTTAGACATTCTCACTGATTCCATTAATGAAAAAACGATAAATCAAACTGTTTTTGTGAGACAACGACATGGAATAGGATATGTCAATAATAAAGGGAACAATGATGCTGAAGAAGAAAATGCTAGGCGAGAACTTGTTGAGATGAATGAGAACCTCAGTATTGCTCTGGCCACTTCTCGTGATAGGAATCAATTCCTATTAGAGAAGATCATGGTCCTTGAGAACAAGGCTGAGGTTGCCAAACGTCTCAATGAAGGTTCTCAAAGTCCTAAGAAGGAACCAAAGGGAAAAGAAAAGATGATTCCTGAAAACCAATGGTTCACCAATTCCTTTGCTCATAAAAAATATATTGACATGGCCCATAGCAAGGTTAGAAACAATGTTGATTTTAACAAAAGGAAAACTGAAAAACCTTTTAGGCCAGGAAAAGGAAAATATGGACATGTTGTTTACAATCGTTTGTGTACCTACTGTGGTAAGAATGGTCATTACAACACTGATTGTGCTAAGAAAAGGAACTTTGAAAAGGAGAAAAGTACTCATTACCATGAAAGGAACCAGTTCCCTGGTTATTCACAGACTCGGAATGCTAATCCCCCCAGTAAAGCCAAGCTTCGCTGGGTTCAGAAATCTTAGTTCCCTTGTGTGCAGAAAGAAGAGAGGCAACCCCAACTATGGTACATTGACAGTGGTTGCTCATGCCATATGACCGGAAGAAGAAACCAAATGACCTCTCTTCAACTTCTCCAAGGAGGGAACATATCCTTTGGAGACAAAAGCAAAGGGAAAATCTGTGGAATAGGAACTGTGAAACTCAACGATCACATTCAGGTAAACAAAGTTCACCTTGTTGATAGTCTTGGTTTTGATCCAATAAGTGTGTCACAACTGTGTGATCAAGGAGACAATGAAGTCAGATTTAGATCAAACGAATGCTCAGTTCTTGACTCCTTGGGACAAATCATCCTAAAAGGAAAGAGATTCAACAATGTTTACATCGTTGATCCATCCTTCGTCCCCAAGGAGAAACTGTGTCTCTCAACCGTGAATGACCAAGCTGAGTTATGGCACCAACGCCTCGGTCATGCTAGCACCAAGCTGATTCAAAAGCTACACTCAAAGGAACTAGTCAGAGGATTGCCAAAGCTGAGTGGTACATCTAAGGAACCATGCTCTGACTATGTAAAAGGAAAACAGGCTCGTAGTTCCTTCAAATCCAAAAATATGGTAAGCACCTCAAGGCCTCTTGAGCTCATCCACATGGATCTTTGGGGACCCATGAGAGTTCAAAGCCTAGGAGGGAACATGTATATTTTTGTTATTGTCGATGACTTCTCTCGCTTTACTTGGACCATTTTCATTAAATCTAAAAGTGAAGTCATTGATCGCTTTAAAGACCTGGTTCCCTTGTTAGAAAAATCCCTTGATTGTTCACTTAATGCTATTCGGTCTGACCATGGTACCGAATTCGAAAATGGAGAATTTCTAACCTTTTGCAGTGAGCATGGCATTGATCACAACTTCTTTGCACCATACACTCCTCAACAGAATGGAGTAGTGGAGAGAAAGAATAGGACCTTGGAAGACATGGCTCGAACTATGTTGATCTCAAGTGGACTCTCCCAATCCTTTTGGGCTGAGGCGATCAACACAGCATGCTACATCATCAATAGAGCCATGCTTAGGCCTATCACAGAGAAGACACCCTATGAACTCCTAAGAGGAAGAGTTCCCAACATTTCTCATCTAAGGGTGTTCGGATGCAAGTGCTTTGTGCACAACAATGGGAAGGACAATCTTGGCAAGTTCGACCCAAGAAGTGATGAAGGAATCTTCATTGGATATGCCTCAGGCAGCAAGGCATACAAGGTCTTCAACAAAAGGACTAAAAAGGTAGAAGAAAGTGTTCATGTTATTTTTAATGAAAAATCACTCGGAAAGATTGTGCAGAACACCACCAGTTCCTTTGAAGATCCGTTTCCCAAGTCATCCCAAGAAGATCCAGATGAAGATGTCACTCCTCCCAGTTCCTGCCCTGCTGAACGGAACCCTCCAATGGCTCCTCCACCAGTTCCCATGGATAATGAACAACAATCCATTTCTGGGAACCATGAGCATGACGACAACATCTGTGGAGACCTCAATGATTCATCTTCCCACATGTTCTTCAATGGAGAAGGTGACCCCAACCAGGAAGCTGAATGCTCAACTCAGAATGTCTCCACATCAAATTCTTTGGCTTCCAACAGAGAAAGAAGAGTCATCAAGCCTCCAGTCAGAAAGAGCACTTCTGGAATGGCACAGTTCCTAGGCCCTTGCCTTGTGTCATGGGGATCAAAGAAACAAGTTTCAGTCTCCCTCTCCACCACAGAATCCGAGTACATTGCAGTTGCCTCTTGTTGTTCCCAAATTCTCTGGCTAAAGCAACAACTCGCGGACTTTGGTATGTCTTATGGCCCTCTCACTATCCTTTGTGACAACACTAGTGCTATAAACATTTCTAAGAATCTTGTGCATCATACTAGGACCAAGCATATTGACATTAGACATCATTTTCTTAGAGATCATGTTGAGAAGGGAAACATCATTATGAAATTTTGTAGAACTGAAGATCAAATTGCAGATATATTCACCAAGGCATTGAATAGAGTTCCTTTTGAGAACCTCAGATTGGAACTAGGAATGATTCCTATTACTCAGTAGTGACCTTAGTTCTGAGAATTCTTTCCGAGTTCCCCTAATTGACTAGTTTAAGATATTTAACTTGTTGAGTCTTGATGTCCTTGTGTTATATCTTTTGCTACAAACCCTTCTTGTCATAATGGTTTCTTATAAAGGCTTAGATAAATTTTTCTGGTTCGTTTCCTTTTGATTATCATTATTTCTCAACTCCTCATTGTTCAAATTTCTTTGATGGCCCAAAAGTCACAATCTGATCATATTTCTAACCCAACATTACAAGCTGAAATGATGATTGTGTACTAAGACCTACCCTTGCCTCATTGCTCAATTTAATTCTCTATGATCCATCTCTAAACCTTTTCTGAGAATTATTATGCAATGCGATAAATAGTCTACCATGATTCCTTGTATGAGAACGTACTGTTTTTGGTTCCTTTGTCCCCACCTACACCAAAGGTTCCCATATATTCCTCTAGCTCGCTGAAAATATCGCCAGAAAGGAACCAGAACATCGCGTCTCTCCAACGGCTCGCTTGGCTCTCCCAGACGCTATTTATGGCATATTGGCATGGATAAGGCATGTCTCATCAGTGGCAGACCTCCCTCTTCTCGGAATGGGTCATATTTTGAATTTAAATTAGCCGTTCCAAAAAGCTGCAACTCTCTTCAATGCTTCGGATTTGCCTTGATCTTCTCAACGACTGGATTTGCTTCAACGGTCACCTCAGCTCTTGGCCATCCCAGATCTTCAACGCCCTTAAAGAGGTGCTCAGTTGCTCTGAGTTGATCACACAAGCTCTCCATCTCTCTGATCTTCTACCTCTCTTTCTCTTCTCACAGCAATCCTCTTAGCTCCTCTCAAATGGCCAACCCTAACCCAATCGTTGTTATGGATGAAGAGGAAGCTGCTTTTCTTCAAGCATTTCGCGAAAAGAAGGCTAAAGCCTCCTCCTCCAAGCCTGTTCCTGCCTCCACTTCTTCAAAATCCCTCCCCAAAGAAAACCCCGTGGCGAAACCTGCAGAGAAACCAGAAGAGAAGCTTGAGAAACCACCAAAGGATAAGGAAAAGGTGGAAGAGGAACCAACCATGCCTAAAGAAGAGAAGCAAGCCATCACTTTGGCTTCAGAATCAGTCACAAAATCAGTTTCTGAAGGCGGATCGCATGATTCCTCTCCGGATAAATCCCTTCAAGAGATCCTTAGCCCCGAGCCTTCCCCGATCAGCCTCAAATCCAAAACTTCCAACCCAGGCCCCTCTGTCGCCACAAGAATGCAACAGAGGAAGAGAAGCTCACAAGCCATTGTTCCCTATGAAACCAAATCCACAAAAAGGGCCAAAACCACCACCCTCTCTGTCTCCTCTTCCTTCTCCAAAAGGAAGATCCTAAAACCTCTCATTATCGGCAGAGAATTCTGGACCCAGGCGTTAGAAGAAGAGGATGAGGAACTCTATGGAGAAGCTTTGGATGAGTTCCACTCTCTGTTGCAGTCCCAAGGGTGGGATGAGATACTGTGCGAGCCTTTCTCTGCTTCCGACGAGGTTGTCCGGATGTTTTACCAGTCCATGGAATTTGTACCCCAGAAGAAGAACTCTCCTTGTCACGACGCCATTATCATATGGAAGGGAACCAGCTTTCCCCTGTCTGCCAATCTAATCGCGTCTGCTCTAGGGATTGAGTCGAGGTCTGGGTTTGGCATTCTGCCTCAGAAGAAGGGATGGCCCAAGGGAAAGGGCTTCAAGTCCAAAGGAGCAATCGTCAAGAAAATTTATGATGGCGCATCCCCCTCATCTTTGGAGACGAAGGATCTCTCCATCGCAAACCGGCTACTGCATTTTTGGATCACTCGCAACTTGGTTCCCAGGCAAGAGCACAGGAACGAAGTCCTCATCACCGACGCCATCTACATGGACAAAGTGCTCTCTGGCGTTCAATTGGATCTTCCCCGTATTGTGCTGGCTCACATGCAATTCTGTGCATCCCATGACTCTCATGCTTTACCCTTCCCTCACATCATCAAAAGGCTACTCTCCAACCTCAATCAGTACCCAGAAGACTTCCCCGAGACTGCCCACAGCAAATGTCTTACAATGCACACAGTTCGGAAGCTGAAATCTAAGGAACAACAACCCAACCCTGCTGAAACAGAAGAAATCCCGCCTAAGGAAAAGGCGAGTTCCCAGGGCCGTTCTAGTTCCCACCCTCAGCAAACCCCCTCTTCAGACTCCTCTGCGATCCTTCTTGCGTTGGATCGTATTGAAAAAGCTATCTTGGAAGGCTCGACTGCCAACACGGTCGCCATCCATGATCAAGTAAGAGAGTTGGGGCGTATCAGTTCTGCTGTCGAGAGTCTGGTGGACGTTCTGCAGAAAGATTGGCAAGGTGCAATCAGTGCTCATCAGGCCGCGGGCCAAAATGTAGGAACCGACGACAAGGATGCAGAAGAAGAGGCCGCTACTACGCCATAGGAACGCTTGTTCTAGGTTCCCAGTGCTGCAACGCCACAGCGAGCTAGTAGTTTCCCTTAGGATCCTACTCCCCTCTTCTATCCCTTTTGTTGTCTTTCTTAAGATTGCTTTTGTTGTCTTCCTTGCTATCTGTTGTTTGTCTTGTCGGTTGTTTGTTGTTTGCTTGTGGTATTTTTTGTGTTTGATCAATGATAAGTGAAGTTTTTAATGATTATCTTCAGTTTCGTTCCCATGCTCATTTGTCTTCGCCTTAAGTTTTCATTATGACATTTTATGGGCTTGCTGCAATCGCATATTCACTCCGATATCATGTTCTTAACTCATACTTAATCTTTTCGATGATGTCAAAAGGGGGAAGAAAAGGATAGGAACCTTGAACTTTGGAGACTACTGAATTAATAGGAACTCTGAACTAGTTCTATTTCTAAGGGGGAATTTGAAATAAACTTGTTCACATGCTTAGGGGGAATTTGCAACCATTGAATGTTCTATCACTAATCTGTAATGTTGTAAATCCCGTTGTCTCAATATGGTCTCATGAATTTCATGTTCCTATTATGTTGCCAGGTTCCTTATATTTGTCATCATCAAAAAGGGGGAAATTGTTAGGAAATGGAACTCTGGAACTTCGGTTCCCCTGAGAGTTCCTTTCCTCAGTTTCTCTACTTCTGAAGATGATAAATATTATGATACTAATGTTTTATCTCAAAGATGTATTTTAAGGAACCACAGGAATATACCGAAGGCAGGAAAGCCAAACAGAACAAGGGAACCAAAGGAACAAGACAGCTGAAGGAATCCAGAGGAACCCAGGTGTGCCCAGAAATGGAGCTTGCGACATTGCAATTCCCGAGAAATCTGGGAACACACAACCTCGGACAAAAGGTGTCGAAAACGACTTGTCCGAAGCTTCCAAAAGTCTGCCAAGGTCCAAGAGCTAAAGAACAAGATGCCTAGAGAACCTCTACCTCGGACAGAGACGATGAAAGTGACAGTACATGAAGACGTCGCTGTCCAACAGACGGTTCCCAAGCGGCCAGCTTACTCAACCTCGGACGAAAGCGTTTTGACAACGACACCACAAGGCTCATTTGAGGTAGTTGACCAACCAAGAGAGATTCTGAGCTGCCTAGGTTGTTTGCACATGCCAAGAACAATGTGGATCAAGGAGAACCACCAATCCTAGGGCAAGCTCAATCCGTGGGAACCAAGAGAGGATCGAGCTGCGAAGAATCCTCTATAAAAGGAAGACTAACCCAAGGGTTATCTTTATGCACTAAAACAAGAACTCACACTCATTAGCAAATATCTAGTGTGAACCTCCAAACAAAGATCATCAAAGCAAACCGAGATCAAGAGGAACCAGTCAAGGAAGAAGAGCTGAGTGCTAAGTTCCTGTGACTGTAAGTGATAGTTCCTAGGTGCGAAAGTCTGTTTCTTGGATTAATTATTGATTGTGTTAAGTTATCTAGGATTGTCTAACTGTGTGTAAGGCAAATGAACTGTGTGTTCGTTCCTAGGATAAGCTGTAACCAAAAGAGATAAGAAATCAAGAAGTAGACTTTGAAATCCTTTCGAAAGAAAGGTAGTGGTTTTTATCCTGGATTGCTAGTTGGCAATCAAAGGTTTCCACTATAAGGAACTTGTCTTTTGCTTGATTGTTTATTTCCGCTGCGAAAGGAACTGAGAATCGTTATTCTGAGTTCCTTAAGTTTTTATCTAACAATCACGATCCTACCCGGCTGCCTTAAGCCAGGACTCAAACTCCGCAAACACTTCATCCTTTGTGGAGATAAATAGAGTCCATGTGTACCTGGAATAGTCATTAACAATAACAAAGACATATGCATTTCCCCCACGGCTCTTCGTGCGCATAGGCCCACAAAGATCCATGTGGACTAATTCCAGAGGACGTGTTGTACTTACATCCCTTTTTGACTTGAAGGAAGACCTCACTTGTTTTCCTTTAATGCATGCGTCATACACGTCACTTCTCATTGCTTCAACCTTAGGAAGGCCATTCATCAACTCTTGTCTATGAAGTTTGGATAGGAGTTGAAGGCTAGCATGTCCAAAGCGTTTGTGCCACAAGTCTGTCGTCTCAGCAATAGACGACAGACATAGGTCCTTGTCAGGGATGAAAGCAGGGTCGACCTTATAGACATTGTTGTCGCAGATCCCTTTGAGTAAGATTTTCCCTGTACTTAGACACTCAACATGACAATCATCAGTGGTAAAGACTACCCTATTTTTTCTGTTTTGACATAGTTGAGCCACACTAAACATATCAAACTTGAGATTATTCACTAGATTCACATTATTCACAATGATGTGTTTAGAGAGTCTTACCATACCGATACCACAAACCTCACCCTTACTCTTGTTTCCAAAAGTTATCGATGTCCCTGAGGCTGGCTGAAGAGAAGTGAACCATTCATTGTTCCCTGTCATGTGACTTGAACATGCACTGTCAAGGTGCCAAGAGCCTTTTCTTGCTTCCTCCTCGGATTTATGAGAACCACCTTCTGATACGTTATGATCTTTTGAGCTCATCAAGCAGATATCCTTTGAGAGAGGAGATGCTTCATCATCTGAGCTGCAGTCACCCCACTTCGCAATCCTCGTTTGTTCCTCGTTGAAGACCTGAGAAGAACCTACCGCTTTGTTGAGGCACCTTTTTGCAAAGTGTCCATTGTCATAGCAGTGAGAGCAGACAACCTTCTTCATGTCATTGTGAAGTATGACCGAACCTTTAGTGCCTTTGCTTCGAGACCATATCTTCTTCATGGCTTGAGTGATGAGAGCCACATCTACATCACCTTCTTGAGAGTCTCTATCCAAGGCATTTCCTGACAACATCTTTCATGCAGAATCTGTAACCAAAACAAACAATCTAGAGCACCAGGCTCTGATACCAATTGTCGGATCGTTAGAGTTACGTCTGCGGGAACAAAGTCTTTGTTCCCACAGAAGTTGCAGCGGATAAGTATAGCAGGAAAGATAACGAACGAACTCACGATATATATAGTGGAAACCCTGATTAGCAAAACTAGCTTCTCAAGGAAAAACCACTACCTTCAAGCTTTCGCTTGAGAGGATTTTGAAGCGTGTACTTGTCTTATTGATTTCTTGCTTGATTACACTTGTATCCTGGACTTCGACATCTAAACAACCAGCTAGACTCGAAACCTCTTCTACAACGATGAATCAAACTCAACCCTCAAAGACTTACACACACCTCACTTCTTTTCTTTCTTCTTTTCGTTCTCTCTATTTTCCGTCATCGTCGTTACATAGAAATTAATCCACACCTCTATTAAATACAACTCGGCAAACCCTAAATGTAACAAGATAAGATTTATCCAAATAAGGCAACAAGAAGATATGATTTTGTAGAGGGAATAATATCCCAGCCTTCTATATTAATTTGAAGGAAGGATTCCGTAAATTAATATATTTGGATAAGATAGAGTACTCTCTCTCCAATTATCTTATCTTAGGAAGGTTTTCCTAAGATAACACAATCGGGCTTCTCTCTCCATATCTTCTCAAATCGGCTTGATCCTTGGAGCCGAAGTCATTCATCCTTGACCGCGTGCATGATTCTGCGTTTGATTTGTTTCCATAAATGGCACGCTGGATTCTTCTTTCCATTCACAGCTTCGATCTTGTTCGACGCTGTTGGTCCTTCAGAGGTAACAAAGCACATGAACAGAGCTTTGTTCCCTTTTCGATCCTTCGCTGTAATGGTTCCCTGAGACAACTGTCTTTGTTCTTGAAACACTTAGTACCCAGCTTAGTTGAATGTTTGTCACTATCAAAACCTAAGGAATTCAACATGTTTTTCATGATTCCCTTCAGAAGGGTGAATTTGGAGTTGAGTCCATTGATGACCACTAGGGACTTGGAGACTTCGTCAAGATCGACTCCCGCCGTTGTTAACTTTCCAATCAATTTGTTGAAGCGGGAGTAGTACTCTGAGATGGTCTCAGTTTTCATCATTTTGAAAGTGTGGTATTCTCCTTCCAAAGTGAACTTTCTGCTTTGCTTTAGTTCCTCACTTCCTTCATGCATCTCCTTGAGAGCTTTCCACATCTCTTTGGCCGTCTTGATTCCTATGACCTTGTCCATGTCCTCTCTGTCCAGTCCATTGAGGATGAACTGTCTGGCCTTGGCATTCTTTTCCATGATGACATAGTGTTTTGGTTTCCAGTCTTCTTCTTTCATGGTAAGATCGACGTGGCCATCTCCATTTTCGACTATCCTCCAGCATTGATAGTCGTTGGTCTTGATGTGGCTTTCCATGCACTTTTCCCATCATGTTTCTTCTCCTTTCTTTCGGAGATCTGGCTTATTGGTGGAGATTCTGAGCTCAAACTTGCTTGGTTGAGACATGATCTGCAAACTTAACAAAGATCTAGAGCTTTTCCTGCTCTGATACCAATTGTAGGATCGTGATTGTTAGATAATAACTAAAGAACTAAGAATATCGATTCTCAATTCCTTTCACAGCGGAAATAAACAATCAAATAAAAGACAAGTTCCTTATAGTGGAAACCTTTGATTGCCAACTAGCAATCCGGGATAAAAACCACTACCTTTCTTTCGAAAGGATTTCAAGGTCTACTTCTTGATTTCTTATCTCTTTTTGTTACAGCTTATCCTAGGAACAAACACACAGTTTCTTTGCCTTACACACAGTTAGGCAATCCTAGATAACTTAACACAATCAATAATCAATCCAAGAAATAGATCTTAGCACCTAGGAACTATCTCACTTACAGTCACAGGAACTTAGCACTCAGCTCTTCTCTTCCTTGACTGGTTCCTCTTGATCTCGGTTTGCTTTGATGATCTTGTTTGAAGGTTCACACTTGATATTTGCTAATGAGTGTGATTCGTATTTTAGTGCTTGAAGATAACTCTTGAGTTAGTCTTCCTTTTATAGAGGATTCTTCGCAGCTTCTTCTTCTCTTGGTTCCACAGATTGAGCTTGCCCTAGGATAAGTGGTTCTCCTTGGTCCACATTGTTCTTGGCATGTGCAAACAACCTAGGCAGCTCAGAATCCTTCTAGGTTAGTCAACCTCTTCAGCCAAGTCGTTCTCCAGCTTCCTTTGTCCGAGGTTCAACACTCTGGGCGCTTGGAAACTGACTTCTGGACAGCGACAGGTTCCATGTCCTGTCGCTTTCACCTTTCTCTGTCCGAGGTTCGGCGTTCTAGGTGTCTTGTTGTTTTGCTCTGGACATTGGCATGCTTTTGGAAGCTTCTCATAAGTCGTTTTCGACTTCCTTTTGTCCGAGGTTGGTGTTCCCAGATTTCTCGGGAATCGCAATCTTGCGTGCTTCGTTTCTGGGCACATCTAGGTTCCTCTGGGTTCCTTCCTTTGTTTTGTTCCTTGGTTCTCTTGTCCTGTTTTGGCATTCATACCTTCGGTATTTGTCCTGTGGTTCCTTAAGCACATCTTTGAGATAAAAACATTAGTAACATAGTATTTGTCATCTTCAAAAGTAGAGAAACTGAGGAAAGGAACTCTCAGGGGAACTGAAGTTCCAGAGTTCCGTTTCCTAACAGTTTGAATCCACTCCCTTGATTCTGCATTGTCCTCTGTTGATTACGTTTCTCGGTTGACTCCTCCAGAGTCACCTCCAACTTATAGGCTACATCCACGTACTGCTCTATAGTAGAGCATCCGCGACGCACCATCATTGGCTTAATATCTGGACTCATCCACTCATGGAAGTGCCAGATCTTTTGTTCTTCACTGGATATCTCTGATCCCGCATACTGTAATATGCGATTGAACTTGGTTGCCAGCTCGGCCACCTTTAATCCATCATTCTTTGGGTATAGAAATTCTTTGCGCTTTTCTTCCCTCATAGCCCGAGAGAAGAATCGATCCGTCATCTTGGTTTTGAACATTGCCCAATTCAAATCAGGGCTATCAGCAAGACCGGTGTTCTCCCACCAATCACTAGCATCTTCCTTTAATTGAAGGGAAGCTATATGCACTTTATCAGCTTATGTGCACTTCACATTGCGGAACAACCGCTCCATGTGGGAAAACCAATGTGCCACTCTAACTGGCTCTCCTTTTCCGTCGTAGCAATCAGGCCTCATAGAACTTATTGCTTTTAGTGCTCGGCCATAGATGCCTTTATCCCTGATCGCTCCTCCTTGAGGTACATTGACAGCTGGCTTCACAAATCTAGGAACCGCTGGAGGAATTGGCACAACTTGTGCCTGTGGTGCGTTTGGTTGCATAATATCGGCGAATGCTTGCATCACGATTCCCCGAATAGCTGCGACTGCCACTTCATCGAAAACCATTGGAGCGTTGGCCTGAGCTTGGCCACTGCCTCCCGGATTATTGTTAGAAGCAGTCTCATGTTCATCCACTGGGTTTGCAACATTCCTTGCGTTTGGTCTGGGGTCATTGCTCGGCCCAGCACCAGCACGGATAGTATTCCTCGTGTTCACCATCTGTTTACTGATCAAATTCCAAGGGTTCTATCACATAATCATCATCCGATATACTTATCGTAATAAAATCCACTTAGACTAGACCAAACTTGAGAACTTTCATTGATGAACTCAACCCGAGCTACTAGGTTCTACAACCTTAAATCATAACGAGGGAACTGGGAATTCAAGCCTCACTGGAGATGATAGAATCATCTCGGCACCTTCCGAGTCCTTTCAAAGGAATAGACAAACACCTATGTCTTACAACAACAAGAAGAAATCAGTCTTTCTAGATATGGAAGTTCGCTTCCATATCAGACTCAAGAGAAGGCACGACTATTAACGGTTTTTCTTTTGGAAATCCAGAGCCTTCGAAAACTTTTTCGATTCAAAACGAGTAAATGGTTTATGAAATCCCCAAACCCGTTTTAAAAATTTTCGGCTCTGATACCAACTCTATAACACCCCCAAATCTCACCTTTGAAAGTATTACTGCCAGTGACCTCGCATATAACATCCCGAAGTCATCCCAGGCTTTTCCAAACGATATAACCATCAACCACAATTATAATACAAAATATCATAACTTTTATCAAAACCATAGTCTCGGAAATACAACATGATTCCAAGAACTTTAAAATACAATATCAGAATTATTACAGCGGAAGTCTTTACACAAAATCACCTTTTTAACACAATGGAAGTCTTGTAAACAAAGCGACAAAATAACTTGTCAAAACACCGTTCATCTTCATAGTCGTTCTAGCCTTCACGGAACAGCAACATATCTGAAGTGCTGAATCGAACGGATGACACCAGCCAACCATGCAAGGGAATTATCGATTGGTTAGTCTAATGAAAGACCATGCAAGGGTACAAAGCAGAGTGGTTCGAAGCAGTCGTATTAGGTTAGACTCATCGCTTCTCAAATAATAACCGATGACGATAGTCAACCACCATACTTCTACTGAATACATGAAAAGGCATGATCAAGAGAAGATTCTGGAGACCGAGTCTCACAGCAATCAATCCCAAAAGAAGACTCCAAATGAAATGAGCCTTATAGGAAACATGACAAATGTTGGGGAACATTAATTAATTACACACAATCACAGAATTACAATGTCGCATTCGAGCGACTAAAAAGTTAAGACGAGCTTTCCTAGCTGCACTAGCGCTTAGCTGCACTAGCGCTTAGCTGCACTACTCGCCCAAGGGTATATTAATTATGTGTGTCAACAACACTTATCTTATTTAATTCCAAAATCAAACCACATCACGTTATAAGCTTTTAAATATATGTTTCGCCGTGAGGGACATATATTGACGGGAATCCTTCCCAACGGTTGTGACACTGGCTAAGTGCACCACCTCTATACTCGGATAGAGGACGATCATGATCCTTGGTTTGGCTTGAGGGTTTCCGCCACCCCCTCTACCATAATTATCAAGAAACGACTGGACCACAACGAGCCCAGTGTTCCTAACTACCAGTATTAACATAACAGGAAACGACTAGACCATAACGAGTCCAGTGTTCCTAACTATCAGTGCTAACATAACAGTTCCAGCACACAGTAAATTCACGTCAAAGCCAACATGGCCCACATCATAAACATATATCTATACTAGCGTCGTTCTAGCAGATATACAACCTAGTATAATATCATATACTAATCTCATATATATAATAGCGTTGATTCTAGCAGAAATACAACCTATTAATATCATATTTTAATCATTTTATCCTTTTAACAAAAATGTTCCCAACATAAACAAGAAATCATCCCAAATTAATTAACAACAAAACAATTGATAATTAATTGAAGTATGGAATGATGAGCAAGAGCGAACCGCCACTTGCCTTAGATTCGCCGAACTTGAACAACGGGCTCCTAGGTCTGAAACTGGGATAGATCTTGGATAATAAATCCCTAAGAAACGCCCCATAACGAGACCCTAAGTTAGATTCAATATCCACATAATTGAATCTAAAAGAATACGAAAAGAATCGAAGGAACCGAGCCTCGCCCAAAGCCAAACACCCAAGAACACACACTCGGACAAGGCTCGCCGCGGGTGCGGTGGAGCGCTTGCCGCGGGGTGCGGTGATGACACAGAGCGAGCTCTCGCGACAGAAGTTCAGCAAACTCACCCTTAAATCGATTCGTTCGACTTCGATTTGTCTATGGTTTGATCTCCCAACACCTTAGGCCTTCTAATACCACTTAGGAGTACCCTTTCCAACACTCAAAGGTATCTCCGAACACTCTCCCACGAAGCTCAAAGCTTGGCTTCAATGGAGAAAACAGAGGAAAAACAGAGGAAGAAGAAGATGAAGCTTGGACTTCGGATTTCGATCCCTTTTATAGTCCCAATTCGAGATTCCTCTGAGGGGACAAGCAAGGGAACAAGCCGGGGACAAGGGAACAAGGAGACAACAAGTGGAGCCACTTGCTTCTGTAGAGGGAAGACGATAACGTCGAAGAAAATATCCCACCGCGGGGTGCGGTGGCGTTGCCGCTGGGTGCGGTGGCGACTCTGCTGCCGCCTCCAAAACTGGCATTCGACGCGGGTGCGGCCACTTGACCGCGGGGTGCGGTCAAGGCCATTCTTCACCCTTTTTGTCCTTCTCAAACATGAGTTAATTATCTTAACTCCGGGTTAAATATATTCATACACGAACGACTATTTAACCCCAAAAATACGTCCACTGTATTTTATATTACTCAGAAAAAATATTACAGAGATCAAACATATTACTGAATGTCTGAACTTCTCTGAATTTAATCCGACTAGTAATACAGAAGTTGGAAAAATTCCAAATTATCCTTAAAATATCTGGGATATTACAATACAAGATATATTTAACACAGCGGAAGACTTAATACAAGATATATTTAACACAGCGGAAGACTTTAAATAACCAACAAAAGGGTCTTGATCGCAATGATCACCCGTCAAGGATCTCAACCTGAATAAACTTATCAAAAACATCGTTTGCGTCCATAGTCGCTCTACCAATGCTGGAGGATAGTCGAGAATGGAGATGGCCATGTCGATCTCAACCAAAAGGAAGAAGATTGGAAACCTGAGCACTATGTCATCATGGAAAAGAACGCCAAGGCTAGACAGTTCATTCTCAATGGACCGGATAGAGAAGATATGGACAAAGTCATAGGAATCAAGACGGCGAAAGAAATGTGGCAAGCACTCAAGGACATGCATGAAGGAAGTGAGGAACTAAAGCAAAGCCGGAAGTTTGCTTTAGAAGGAGAATACCACACATTCAAAATGACAAAAACTGAAACCATCTCTAAGTACTACTCTCGCTTCAATAGGCTCATTGGAAAACTAACAGCGGCTGAGGTCACCCTTGATGAAGTCTCCAAATCATTGGTGGTCATCAATGGACTTAACTCTAAGTTCATCCTCATCAAAGGAATCATGAAGAACACCCCAGGTATCCAATCTCTTCCCTTAACTCAAATCATAGGAAAACTGGAGGTTGAAGAAGGAGAACACACCAAAGTCAATGCTGACAAGAAACTGGAGAAAGGAATTGCCCTCAAAATCTCCAAGGCCTTCTCAAGGCTTGAGATGGAACAGGAGAACTCAGACCTAGAAGATGAGGAGGACGAACTTACAGCTCTCTTCACAAAGAACATCAAAAAATTCTTTGTGAAAGGAAAATTCCAAAAAGGCAGTTCCTCTCACAATGGATCAAGAAGAGATCTCGAAGATATCTCTTGCTATGAGTGCAAAGAGAAGGGGCACTACGCTAAGAGTTGTCCCAACAAAGAAGACTCCAAAGAAGATGAAAGACCTCAAAGGAAAAAGGCTCTTGTGGCCTCATGGGGAGAAGACTCAGATGAGGAACTAGATCTGAGCAAATTCTCTGGAGGAAGATGCCTTATGGCAAAAAGAGATCCAAGCGACTCAGAAGATCTTGAGGTAACTTCTGATGACTTTTTAAAAACTCTAGTTGATTGTGACAAGAAACAACTTCTAAAGATCATAAAAAATCTAGGGAAGGAAACTAGTGCTCTTCAACAAAAACTTGATGATTGTAAAGATGAGATTGCTTGTTTAACTGTTGAGAACTCTGTGTGGAGTAAGAATCTTGAAGAAACTGAGAAAGATCTTGCTGAAACTCACTCCAAACTCATGGAACTTAGGAATGTGCATGATAGTTCCCGTAAAATTTGCCAATCTTGTAGTGAGTCTAAGATAGAATCTGTTACAGTTCCTATGCATGATAATCTATCCGGAAATGAGTTGCTTCAATCTATAATTGATAGGTTAGATACTCTCACTGATTCTATAAATGAAAAAACCATTAATCAAACTGTCTTTGTGAAACAACGTCATGGAGTTGGATACATTAACAACAAGATCAATGATGATGCTGAAAATGAAAATGTTAGACGTGAACTTGTTGAGATGAATGAGAACCTCAGTACTTCTCTTGCGACTTCTCGAAATAGGAATCAATTCCTATTAGAGAAGATCACGGTTCTTGAGAACAAGGCTGAGGTTGCCAAGCTTCTTAAAGAAAGTTCTGAAAGTCCAAAAAGGGACCCTAAGACCTCTGAGAGGGAACCTAATGGAAAGGAGAAAGTTTCTCCTAAAGACAAGTGGTTCACTAATTCTTTTGCTCACAAGAGGTATGTGGACATGGCTCATGGTAAGGTTAGAAATAATGTTGATTTCAATAAAAGAAAAAATGAAAAACCTTTTAGGCCAGGAAAGGGAAAATATGGTCATGTTGTGTACAATCGTCTGTGTTTCTATTGTGGTAAGAATGGTCATTACAACACTGAGTGTCCTAAGAAAAGGAACTATGATAATGAGAAAAGTGCATACTACCATGAAAGGAACCAGTTCTCTTGTCATTCACAGACTCGCAATAATAATTTACATGATAATCCCCCTAGTAAAGCCAAGCTTCACTGGGTTCAGAAATCTTAGTTTCCTTGTGTGCAGAAAGAAGAGAGGCAACCTCAACTATGGTACATTGACAGTGGTTGCTCATGCAATATGACCGGAAGAAGAAATCAAATGACCTCTCTTCAACCTCTCCAAGGAGGGAACATCTCTTTTGGAGACAAAAGCAAAGGAAAATTTTGTGGAATAGGAATTGTGAATCTCAATGACCACATTAAGGTAAACAAAGTCCACCTTGTTGATAATCTTGGTTTTGATCTATTTAGTGTGTCACAGCTGTGTGATCAAGGAAACAATGAAGTTAGATTCAAATCAAATGAATGCACTGTCCTTGACTCCTCGGGACAAATCATCTTAAAAGGTAAAAGGTTCAACAATGTGTATGTTGTTGACCCATCCTTCGTTCCCAAGGAGAAACTCTGTCTCTCAACTGTGAATGATCAAACGGACTTGTGGCATCAACGTCTTGGTCATGCTAGCACTAAATTGATCCAAAAGCTACACTCAAAGGAGCTAGTCAGAGGCCTCCCAAAGTTAAGTGGCAAATCTAAGGAACCATGCTCAGACTGTGTAAGAGGGAAACAAGCTCGGAGTTCCTTCAAATCCAAGAATATGGTAAGTTCCTCAAGGCCCCTTGAACTCATTCACATGGACCTTTGTGGACCTATGAGAGTTCAAATCCTAGGAGGAAACAAGTATATTTTTGTTCCCGTCGATGACTTCTCTCGTTTTACTTGGACTATTTTCATAAAATCTAAGAGTGAAGTCATTGGACGATTTAAGGATCTGGTTCCCATGTTAGAAAAATCTCTCGATTGTTCCATCAATTCTATTCGTTCTGACCATGGTATTGAGTTCGAAAATGGAGAATTTCTAACCTTTTGCAGTGAGCATGGCATTGATCACAATTTCTCTGCATCATACACTCCTCAACAAAATGGAGTAGTGGAAAGGAAGAATAAAACCTTAGAAGACATGGCTCGAACTATACTCATCTCAAGTGGACTCTCTCAATCATTTTGGGCTGAGGCAATCAACACAGCCTGCTACATCATCAATCGAGCTATGCTTTGCCCAATCACAGAGAAGACTCCCTATGAACTTCTAAGAGGAAGAGTTCCCAACATCTCACATCTTAGGGTGTTCGGATGCAAATGCTTTGTGCATAACAATGGAAAGGATAATCTTGGTAAATTCGACCTAAGGAGTGATGAAGGGATCTTCATTTGATATGCCTCAAGTAGCAAAGCATACAAGGTCTTCAACAAAAGGACTAAAAAGGTAGAAGAAAGTGTTCATGTTGTTTCTAATGAGAAATCACTTGGTAGAAATATGCAGAACACCACCAATCCCTTTGAAGATCCATTTCCCAAGCCACCTCAAGAAGATCCAGATGAAGACATCACACCTCCCAGTTCCTACCCAGCTGCACAAATTGTTCCGCCAGTTCCTCCACCAGTTCCCATGAACAATCAACAACAATCCATCTCTGGGAACCATGAACATGAAGATAATACATGTGGAGACATCAATGATTCATCCTCTCACATGTTCTTCAATGGAGAAGGTGATCCCAACATAGAAGTTGAAGCTGAATGTTCAAATCAAAATGCCTCCACATCAAATGCTCTAGCCCCTAATAGAGAAAGAAGAACCATCAAGCCTCTCGTCAGGTTCGAAAATCTAACCTTCTTTGCTTTCAATGCCTTTTTATCTATTGTGGAACCAAAGAACATAGGTGAAGCATTGAAGGATGTAGACTGGATCCAAGCCATGCAAGAAGAACTTCATCAGTTTGAAAGAAACAAAGTGTGGCATCTAGTTCCCCGCCCCAAGGATAAGCATATCATAGGAACTAGATGGGTTTTCAGAAACAAGCTCGATGACTCAGGAGCTGTAATTAGGAACAAAGCAAGGCTTGTTGCTCAGGGATACAATCAACAAGAAGGAATCGACTATGATGAAACCTATGCTCCAGTGGCAAGGATTGAAGCAATAAGGTTGTTGATTGCCTTCGCATCACACAAGGGTTTCAAACTATTCCAAATGGATGTAAAGACCGCCTTCCTCAATGGCATTCTTCAAGAGGAAGTCTATGTCAAATAACCACCTGGTTTTGAAGACAGTGATCATCCAGACCATGTCTATTTCCTAGACAATGCCTTGTATGGTCTCAAGCAAGCCCCTAGAGCTTGGTATGATCGTCTTGCCCAGTTCCTACTCTCCAATGGTTACAGGCGTGGCATCATTGACAAGACTCTATTCATTCTAGAAGAAGAAGGTAACATCTTAGTGGTTCAAATCTATGTTGATGATATCATTTTTGGTTCCACTAACCTGTCCCTTGTAGATAAGTTCAAAGACTTTATGAGCAGTGAATTTGAAATGAGTCTAATAGGGGAACTCACCTTCTTCCTCGGATTGCAAATATCCCAAAAGAAAGATGGCATACAAATTCACCAACAAAAGTATGTCAGGGAACTGTTGAAAAAGTTCAAAATGGAGTCCTGCAAGCCTCTCTCCACTCCCATCTCTACCATCGCCCATTTGGACAAAGATCACTCAAGTCCTCTTGTGGAAGAAAAGCTCTATAGAGGTATGATAGGTTCTCTCATGTATCTAACAGCTAGTCGTCCAGACATTGTGTTTGTTGTTTGCTTGTGTGCTAGGTTTCAATCATGTCCAAGAGAAACACACTTAGCTGTTGTGAAAAGGATATTCTGATATCTCAAGGGAACTGACTCACTCTGCATTTGGTACCCCAAAGAGTGTCCCTTTGAGCTGATGGGTTTCACTGATGCTGATTATGTTGGATACCTGGTGGATAGGAAGAGTACTTCTGGAATGGCACAGTTCCTAGGCCCTTGCCTTGTGTCATGTGGCTCAAAGAAACAAATCTCAGTCTCCCTCTCCACCACAGAATCTGAATACATTGCAGCCGCCTCTTGTTGTTTCCAACTCTTATGGCTAAAGCAACAACTCGCGGATTTCGGTATGTCTTATGATCCTCTCACTATTCTTTGTGATAATACCAGTGCTATAAACATTTTTAAGAATCATGTGCATCATACTAGGACCAAACATATAGATATAAGGCATCACTTCCTTAGAGATCATGTTGAGAAAGGGAAAATCATTATGAAATTTTGTAGAACTGAAGATCAGGTTGCATACATATTCACCAAAGCCTTGAATAGAGTTCCCTTCGAAAACCTTAGATTAGAACTGGGAATGATTCCTATAAACTAGCAGTTCCTTTAGTTTAAAGTTTCTCTCTGGTTCCTTTGATTGACTAGTTCAGATCTTTTTACTTGTCTTTGTCTTGGAATCTTTGTGTTATCTTTTTTGCAATAGACCCTCATATCCATAATGGTTACTCAAAAAGGCCTTGACAAATTTTTCTAGTCTTCTCCTTGAATGTTCATTTTTCATTAAAATTCAATCATTGTCCAAGTTTCTTTGTTGGCACAAAAGTCACAATCTGATCATATTCTAACCCGACATTTCAAGCCGAAATGATGATTGTGTACTATGACCCTCCCTTGCCTCATTGCACAATCTAATTCCCTATGATCCATCTCTTAACCCTCTCTGGGAATTAGTGTGTGATGCGATAAATGGTCTTCCCCGATTTCTTTTGTGGGAATGTACTTTTAGGTCCTATGTCCTCAAATCCCCACATCAAAGGTTCCCATATATCCCTCTAGCACACTGAAAAAATCGCCAGAAATGAACTAGGTATTGACAGCTCTCCAACGGCTCGTAGAAACTCGCTCCTCCCAAGACAACATTTATTGCAAATCAACAGCGTCAGAGACGTTTGCTCAGCCCTGCACTATTGCCATTTTTGAACACTTGATCTTTGAATTTGTGACCGTTGCAAAGCCGAAAAAGCTGCAAGAAAATTAGCCGTTTCAAATTATCAGAGTTCCTAGAATCTCTCTCTCCAACGGCTTGTTCTCAACGGCTCCAAGCGCTGCTCAAGGGTTATTTAGGGGCTCCTGTTTGCTTAAGTCGAGCACTCTGCTTCCCTTGCTTTCTCTCATTCTCTTGCTCACCTTCTTTTTCTCAACACACAAAACTCCTCAAATGGCCAACAAAGACCTCAACCCTCACCTTGCTCAAGATGAGGAGGAAGCTGCCCTCCTAAGAGCTTTCAGAGAGAAGAAAGCAGCCTCTTCCTCCAAATCCCCTGATCTCACCCCCACAAAAAACCCCATACCCAAGCAAACAGAAGAGGTGGAAAAGGAACTCCATCATGCGTCTGCATCAGCTACTCATACTGTCTCTGAGGGCGGTTCCCACGACTCTTCTCCAGACAAGGATACCCTGGAGATTCACAGTTCCGATCCCTCACCTGCTAGCCTCAAATCCAAGCCTGCTCCCTCAGTTGCAACAAGGCTCAAGCTTCACAAGCGAAGCTCCCAGGCCCTGGTTCCCTTCAATCCTGTCTCCGAAGAGCCGACCCCCTCCAAAAGGCTAAAGTCAGCAGCCCTCTCTTCTTTGTCCACCAAAATCATAACCTCCACCTCTTCCTTGGGGAAAGTGTCTTTCTCTTTTGCCAAAAGAAAAATTCTGAAGCCTCTCATCATTGGTGAAGAGTTCTGGACCCAGCCCCTAGAGGAAAAAGATGAAGCTCAATTCGGTAAAGCCCTCAGTGAATTTCACTCTCTGCTCCAGTTTCAAGGGTGGGACCAGATCTTGGTGGAACCCTTTTCCGTCTCCAATGAAGTGGTGTGTCTCTTCTATCAGTCCATGACCTTTGTGCCAGCCAAGGCAGACTCTCCCTACAATGATGCCATCCTTCAATGGAAGGGAACCATGTTTCCCTTGACCCCCAGCATCATCGCCTCTGCTTTAGGGATTGAGCACATAACCGGCTTTGGCATTCTGCATCAAAAGAAGACTTGGCCAAAAGGAAAAGGCTACAAAACCAAGACTGCGGTGGTAAGCATGCTCTATGATGGAGACTATCCAAAGAATCTGCTGACTAAGGGGCTTTCTCTGTCCAACAAGCTGCTATATTTCTGGATCATTAGGAATTTGGTTCCCAGGCAAGAGCACCGAGCCACAGTTCTCATCACTGATGCCATCCTTATGGAGAAAATTCTATCTAGGGAACAGGTTGATCTGCCAAAGCTGGTGTTAGCTCATATGTAGTTCTGTCAGTCTCATGAATCCCATGCCCTGCCCTTTCCTCACCTAATAAAAAACCTCCTCTCCATGCTTAATCAGTATCCTGCTGACTTCAATGAAACCGATTACAGCAAGTTCCTCACCATGGCAACGGTGAGGAAGCTCAAAACCAAAGACAACCTAGATGCTCCCTCTGATGTCAAAGCGGAATTGCCTAAGGAAAAGACAAGTTCCTAAGCCGCTCCTTGCCTCCGCTCTACCCCACCCAAGACTCCTTTGCGATCCTTGCCTCACTAGGTCATATTGAAAAAGCCATCACGGACGGAACCACTGCTATCTCTGGTGCCATCCGTGCTCACGTGACAGAAATGGGGAAGACTAGGAATGCTATATCCGGTCTAATGAGTGTGATTCAGCAAACTCTGGAGGCTGCAAATGGAGGAGCTCAAGCGGCCAAAGAATAGGAAACAGAGGAACAAAAGGATGTTGAAGAGGAGGCCACTGCGCTGCCATAGGAATGTCTCTCCTAGTTCCCAGTGCTATAATATCACAGTGTGCTAGTAGTTCCCTAGGGTTCCACTCCCCTCTTCTATCCTTATTTTGTCTATGTCAAGTTGTTTGTGATCGTTTGTTTTTCTTTCCACTATGCATCATGGACAATGTTTTAACTTTAATGATTAATGAACTCTTTTGGGTATGTTTCTAAGGCATCACTTGTCTCTGCCTTCAGTTTCTATTATGGTGATTGTCATGAGTTTAACGCAATTGCATATTTCACATCGAGATCCCGCACTTGATAAGTTAATGGATCTTTTCGATGATGTCAAAAGGGGGAAGAATGGATAGGAACCTTGAACTCTTGAAACTACTGGACTTATAGGAAATCTGAACCCGTTTCCTTTCTGAGGGGGAACTCGAATAACTTAGTTCCTTTGCTTAGGGGGAATTTGCAACTATTGAATGTTCTCTCATTATCTCATAAAGTTGTAAATCTCTTAGCTCAACTGTTCTCATGAATTTCATGTCCTTAGTATGGTGTCAGGTTCCTTATATTTGTCATCATCAAAAGGGGAGAATTGTTAGGAAATGGAACTCAGGAACCTCAGTTCCCATGAGAGTTCATTTCCTCAGTTTCTCTACTTTTGAAGATGACAAATACTTTGATACGAATGTTTTATCTCAAAGATGTGTTTAAAGGAACCACATGACAGTTGCTGAAACCATGGAAGCCAAACAAGATAAAGAAACCAAACAAGCAAGTCAAAGGAACCCAGAAGTGCCCAGAAATGCAACACGTGACTTTGCTTTTCCCGATGAAGCTGGGAACACAGAACCTCGAACAAAATATGGTGAAAGCGACTTGAGCAAAGCTTCTAAAGCCTGCCACCATCCAAAGAAAAGCTCCAAGATGTCTAGAACGCTGAACCTCAGACAAAGGTTGTTGAAAGCGACATGTCACAAGGTTGTCACCATCCAGAGGATAGTTCCAAAGTGTCTAGGTTGCTAAACCTCGGACGAAAGGAGTTGGACAACGACATGACAGACTTGCCTGAAGCAGTTGACCAACCAATGTGGATTATGAGTTGCCTAGGTTGTTGGTACATGTCTAAGTCAGCGTGAATCAAGGATTACCACACAACCTAGGTAAAGCTTACTCTGTGGGAACCAAGAGAAGATCCAACCTCGAGGATCCACTATATAAGGAAGATAAGCTCCGCTGTTATCTTCAAGCACTACAACAAGAATCACACTTCATAGAAAACATCATAGTGTGAGCTCTCAATCAGATCGTCAACTGAAACCAAGATCAAGAGGAACCAGTCAAGGAATCTGAGAGTTGTGTGCTAGTTCATGTGACTGTAAGTGAGTTAGTTCCTTAGTGCTTAGGACTTCTTCTTGGATTGATTATACTTTCTGTTAAGTTTATCTAGGATTGTCTAACTATGTGTAAGACAAAGGAACTGTGTGTTTGTTCCTAGAGTAATCTGTAACCGAAGTGATAAGAAATCAAGAAGTAGACCTTGAAATCCTTTCGAAAGAAAGGTAGTGGTTTTTATCCTAGATTGCTAGTTGGCAATCGAAGGTTTCCACTATAAGGAACTTGTTCATTTATATTTGATTGTTTATTTCCGCTGCGAAGGGAACTGTAATCTGTATTCTCAGTTTCCTTGTTCTTAATCTAACAATTACGATCCTACACTATGGTTGTCCTAATCCCTACTCTGAAATAGTTACCAGTTCAACTAGTCCTAGTAACCCTAACTATTAAAAAATCAAGACACTACCAATATTTAATCTAACAGCAGCAGTAAGCATAGGAATAGATAGGTGCATGCAGTACTTAACAACTAATCAGTATTTAACATGCAATCAATTCTCTTCACAATAAACGTTCACAACTAGTTGATAGGTGTCATTTCATACACCTTAACTAGCAATTATTAGCATTACTTAGAGGAGTTTATGACTAGATTTAGGGTTAAGTCTGTAATCCAGAAGTTGTGGAGAGAAGTGAGGATATCCAGGGATTTACAGCTTATTTGGAGAAGGCTACCAACACTTGGTAGTAATGAAGAGCAGAAGGAGAGAAGAAGAACTGAAGAAAGGAGTGGGCGAGTGTCACCGCCCCGCGCCAGAGCCACCGCGACCCGGCGGTGGGTCTCAAAGAAGGATGCCGCCCCGCGCCAAAAGAAGCACCGCCCCGCGGTGGGAGCTGACGCCCCTCCGCCATCACGTGAAGCTGGAAATCCGCGTGCTGCTTTTGATGATTGGGCCGTGAAGATAAAAGGCCCAAATTGGAGGAAACGCCCAAACAAATGAAGAAGAAGCCTGTGAAGGCTGGGGCCCGCGTGAAAGAGATGCCGCGTGAAATTGAAGCGGAAAGCTGGAGAAATGCAGGTGATGATGTCACCATCCGTTAGCTAGCGCAACAACTACTTTGGAGAATTTGGAATTGAATTGGGCCGTTGCGTGTGTTGGGCCGCCGAGCTGATGATGGAGAGATGGGCTGCTGTTGCTTGCGAGAGGAGATCAGGCCGAGCTGCTGAACGAGAGAGAAGCGAGATTTCGGGATTAATTCCCCCAATTTCGCTTGGTTATTTTATTATTGTTATTATTTTGTTATACTCTTTTAGAATTAGGTTAAAAATACCTTTAGTTAACCTAGTTGCATCAATCTCCTTCGGGAGACTTTCTTTTCATTCTACCTCCAGGGTTTTCAACCCATGGAGAACTAATTCTCCTTTATTCTACTAGACGATTGAAGCAATACAGTTGATGTGTTTGTGAGATTTCTATTCCTTGTTCTTATTCTTATAAGTGTTGGTTTGATTCTCTTGGTTATATTGAATATTGATTTCTTGTTATTCTTCATAGCCTGATCAACTAGGTTGAATACTTTTTATCAATTGCTAGGATTTGCATATAGTGGAATACGAGTGCATATCTAGTAGCATACACGATTGTTGCGTATAGTGGAATACGAGCGCGCAATCATGAGTGAGAATCATTTGCATGTTAAGTAGTAAGGTTTTCTTCTATTTGCATGTATCATATATCCTTGTGTGCATTGCTATTGCTTTGTTAGTGGTAAAGTCTATCAACAACTGTGAGAATTGGTAGTACTCTTCCATTGAGATTGTAATAAGTCTATCAACAACTGTGAGAATTGGTAGTACTTAAGATCAGGGTGGGAACAACTATAAGAATAGTAAAAGAACTTGGATTGAATAGATTTTTGTGATCAAATTATATCTCTGTATTGTGGATTTCGCTCTAGTAGGACTACTTTCCCCATCATATTTTCTCATCAACCAAACTTGTTTGCTTTGTTCTCTCGTGATAACTAACCCCCCCTTCTTGTTACGTGTCATTCACAATTGCATACTGCATCAGATCTTCCATGTGGGTTCGACCCTTACTTGCTTACTATACATCTGTTTAGTAGGTCTGTTAGGACTTTTACTTTGACTAGGCTAATCAACGATATTTGCATTGCGCATTTCTAGCCCGTCACTAGTTCTTGTAAATCGTGGTTGCTACTCAAGATAAGGAATTTCAACTAGAAATAACCAAACCCTAGCAATAGACAATTACTAATATCAATTAGGTGATCAAGCCAGTCAAATCAGCAAGAATCAATGGGAATAAGTACAAAGAGAATCAAAACAATCCAAAGGAAATAGAACAAGATTTATAACCTCACAACCAAATACAAACGACGGCTTCAATCGTCGGACTAAGCAAAAGTTGCTTAGTTCTTCATAGTCTTCAAAGCACAAAACTCAAAGGGAAAAACTGAACGATAATGTGTAAACTAGAATGATGAATAATCTAAAGAGGCTGCTACTTAACTAATGTCAAATAACCTAGCAACCCTAGTTTCCAAAAGATAGGAAACAAAATCTAAAAGAAACTAACGAAATAAAAGAAAAGGAAATAAAATAAAACAAATCTTCGGACGAAAGGAAAATCTTCGGACCTGTGTCTGTGAATAGTATCTGCGACCGCGGACATTTCTTCCGCGACCGCGAAAAAGTTATTGTGGAATCTAGCGTCTGATGTATTGCCGCGATCGCGGCTTTGGCCCCCGCGACCGCGGTTCTTCGTTGTTGCTCTCCTCAGCTCTCGCATCGTTCCGCGACCGCGGCGGTGACTTCCGCGACCGCGGAAAACCTTCTGTAGCTCTTCGTCAGCTTCTTCTTCGGTCTTCTCTTGTGGCTTTCTCCTCCATCTTTCTAAGTCTTCATTTAAGCTCTTCAACGCCACAAAATCACACTTCTTCTCCACAACTCCATTCTCCTAACTTATGCTCTAAACACATCCAAATGGTACCTATAACTCTGGTAACAACTCATAGTTAAAGCCTATAAAGTAGCGCTGATCATACATATTTGGTTACGATGTTGCCAGACTGAACTTGATCATGAATCAGATGACAGTCTATCTCAATGTGCTTCGTTCGCTCATGAAATACAGGATTAGTAGCTATATGTAAAGCTGTCTGACTGTCACAGAAAAGAGTTATGGGAGTTGTATGATGAACTCCCAGAGAGACTAAGGATGAGCATACGGACCGGACCGGACCGAACATTTACGGTTCGGTCCGGACCGGTGGACCGTAAAATTGTTAATATATGGACCGTGGACTGGACCAGACCGATACAGTCCGGTCCACGGTCTGAACCGAAAAGACCGGATTTCAGAATTTTCACCATTTTAATTGTTCGATTACGGTCCGGGCTGTAAAAATTACGGTCTATATCGGGCCGTAAAAATTACGCCCAAAATTGTAATGGAATTTTTTTTAATTTTTACGGTCTAGACCGGGACCAGAATGTAAACCTAAATGTCAAATTCCCGAACCGTGACGGTCCGTTCCGGTCTACTTTTGCTCATCCTTATGATCCCGAACAGAGGCCATCTTGGCCACATGGGCAAACGTCTCACAATAGTCAACGCCCTCAACCTAACGATTACCCAACACAACCAGACGAGCCTTGTGACTCAATAGACCCGTTGGAACTGTACTTGATTTGATTCACCCATTTGCAGCCAATGGGTTTCTTTTTAGGCGGTAGTGGAGACAACGTCCATGTCTAGTTTCACTCAAGTGCATGAAGTTCCAAGTTCATGGCAGCGTGCCAAGACTCATGTTGAACGACCTCTTTGAAGGAGGAGGTTTCGGTGCCTGCAGTTACTGCTTTTAGGAAACGTGTATGCAAAGGAGAAAAATTAGTGCAAGAAACATATGCATCTATAGGATAGGGTGTATCTGAGGACGATGATTGTGGCGTGGGTGTAGAGGGCACAACAAGGGGGTTTATTTTCCGAACTGTATGACACACAAAATCCTTGAGACGAACTGAAGGTTGTCGCGGACGTGTGCTTTGGCGAATAGCAGGCGACTCAGATGTAGGGGGACGACTGCAGAATCGCTCCCCCTTGTTGTAGGTGTCATTGTGATTCTCTCAGAGGCCAAAGGTGGTTGTTCTGGGAGCGGCGGAGAGTGGCCAAAACTCCCCCTGTCGGGCGGAGGCAACGGGGGGTCGTCATAGACTGCCAGAGAGGGCTGGATGACTGGTGTCGGATGCGACTCAGATAACGACGTGGAAAACATGAAGAAGTTTTCAAAGAACACAACATCCCGATTAACAAAGAACTCATTGGACTCCAAGTCATACAGAGTCCATCCACGTTTTCCTTGCGAGTAGCCAATAACATGCACTTGCGACTACGATGAGCAAACTTGTCCCAAATGCGGGGATTTTGAGTGGAGAAACAGAGGCACCCAAAAAACCGAAATGATGAGTAGAGGGGGGGGGGACACTGATAATGTACCTCGTATGGGGACCGATCACCTAGGACAAGTGATGGAGTACGGTTGATCAGAAATGCTATTGCAGAGACACATTCAGCCCAAAATGCAATAGGCAGATGCGCCTGAAACCTGAGGGAACGTGCAACGTTGAGCAAATGACGGTGTTTGCGTTCAACCCGACCATTTTGCTGAGGAGTGGCCACACAAGATGTCTAAAAAATGATCCCTTGATCCTCAAAGTAAGGACGTAGGGGAAGGATCTTTGTGCCATTATATGCGCGCACCCGTTGAACTTGCATGCGAAACTGAGTGCGGACAAGTGCACATAAACTCTTGAAGCGAAGAGCCACTTCAGATTTAGAGCCCAGAAAATAGTCCCATACAATCTCGAAGTGCGGACAAGTGCACAGAAACTCTTGTAATGTGAATTTCGGTTTTTATAGCCAAAATTTCCAATGGTCGGATTTTCAAACGTTGAAAATGTGACAAAAAGTCACGCTCACGCAAAGTGTATGCGTGACTGTTCACCAATCCAATGGTCGAAAATACGACCGTTGGATTGTGACAGTTTGTCACTAAGTGACACAAAGTCACGCTCACGCTAGGCATGTGCGTGATAGTTTGTCACATTTAGTGACAAAGAGTCACACTCACGCTAGGCATGTGCGTGACAGTTTGACACGTTTGATACAAATATCCGTTCATTGGGTCATGCATACGCCTAGCGTTTGCGTGCATGAATTCTCGCTCCCGCTTTATGTCCGCATAATTGATTGAGCTTATCTAATACTCCATCTGTCCCCATTTGATCTACCTATTTGAAAGAAAAGCACGGGAATTAAGGAGAACTAAGAGGGGGGAGAGGGGGGGAGGTAACCAAAAAGTATAATAATTTTGCAGGGAATTTCAGCCAATTTGCAGGGGATAACATTTTGTTCCAAAATTTCCAGCCAATCACAATCCTGTATTAAGGGGCACACGGATTATGCCTCTAAATCAAAATCTGAAATGTCAAAATTACATCTGAAATTCCCTCCCAAAATGGGTACTTAAAACCTTCTACTTACAGATCTGAGCATTTACATTTGCTGCCAAACACAAAAGCACAAAACATAGAATTCACTCTTGCTGCCAAATAAAGCCATTTATTGCTGTTTTTTTTCTTAAGCATCATTGTCTGCTCCTTGATGGCTTCAGACTTCGATTTGAATGAAACTTTGTTCCCAGATGATGATATTGATGAAGAACATGATTTCCTTGGTGATGATGAAGAAATGGAGGATTTAGCGTTCCAAATTGATCTTAATGAGCCAGGTGGGGACTTGGAGGAAGAGATTTCCTTAGATCTCAACCAAGAAGCAGAACAACAGTTTCATCACCCAGAAACAGAGTCAGAAACAGAGAATGAAACACAGCCAGAAGGTCATCCCCAGTCATCAAGGAGAAGGCTCAACAGTATTGAAAGAATGCATATTCTGATATGGCTTCTAAGCAGATCAACAAATGGGAAACTTTATCATGGATTAATCAAGGAAGCATGCTCAGAGTTCAATGTATCAAGAAAAAGCATCAGCGGAATATGGAACATGGCAAAGAGACAGAAAAGTGCAAATCAAAGATACAATGTCTCTACTCAGTATCACAACTCAGGTAGGAAAAGAATTCAAGTACCAAGTGATGTTATATCAAGTTTGAATATGGGGGACAGGTCATGCTTAAGAGATTTAGCAACCAAACTCAACATTTCAAAAAGCACAGCCCACAGGATGGTCAAAAGTGGAATCATAAAGCCACATACAAATCCTCTTCACCCAGGATTAAAGGATGCCAACAAACTTACAAGGTTAGATTGGATCCTAAAACTTCTAATATGGGATACAGCAGAGACAAAGAAGCAATACTACACAATGTTTGACCTTGTTCACTTAGATGAAAAATGGTTTTATCTAACCAAGAAGTCACACAGAGTTTATCTAACACAAGCAGAGAAAGGCAAATATAGAGCAGCAAGTTCAAGCAAGTTTGTACCCAAAGTTATGTTCACTGCTGTTGTAGCTAGGCCTAGGTTCAATTCAGAGGGGCATTGTACTTTTGATGGGAAAATATGAATTTTCCCATTCGCTTACAGAGAAGCAGCAAAAAGATCATCAAAGAACAGACAGAAGGGGACATTAGTTACAAAGTGCATTGAATCAGTAAACAAGAAAGTGACAAGGAGTGTTTTGATCAACCAAATCATTCCAGCAATCAAGGCAAAATGGCCACAAGGAGGAGGAAATAAAGTCATTTTCATACAACAGGATAATGCAAAGGCTCATATCAATCAAAATGATGCAGAGTGGCAAGAGGTATATCAACAAGATGATTTTACATTCATTTTAATCCAACGACCACCAAACAGTCCTGATTTGAACATATTAGATCTTGATTTTTTTAGAAGTATTCAGTCATTAATGCATAAAAAGATGCCTAAGGATGTTGATGCTATGCTAGAGGCTGTTCATCATGCATTCTATGAATTAGAACCAGAAACCCTAAATGGTGTGTGGATGACCTTACAATATGTCATGAATGAGATTCTAAAATATAAAGGAGGCAATGAATATGATGTACCACATGTCAACAAGAAGAGACTAAAGGCTCAGGGTAATCTACAACTACAAGTCACAGTTCCAATGTGGATTGTCATTGAAGCATGGGATATTATCCATGGGGGTGTACAACAACAACCAGTACAAGACACTGAACCACAACAAAGTGAAGAATCAACACAACCATTCACTGAGCAAGCCACTCAAGAAGAACAACAAGACACTCAAGAATAAATCAGTTAAGTGTTTTTTGTAATCATACAGGAACAATAGATCTTTTGTAAGCATGTAGGGACTTCATATATTTTGTACTCATGCAGCCAGTTAAGATCTTTTGTAAGCATGCATATAGTTAAGATTTTTTTTAAGCATGCATATAGTTAAGTGATTTTGTAATCATATAGGAACAATAGATGTTTTGTAAGCATGTAGGGACTTGATATATTTTGTACTCATGCAGCCAGTTAACATCTTTTGTAAGCATGCATATATTTTTATAACATCAATTAAGTTTACAGGAGGTACTCAAGTAGGCAGTCAACAACTTTTATAAGCATGCATTCAGTTATGAAGTTTACATGAGGTACTCATGTAGGCAGTCAACAACTTTTGTAACATCAATTAACATGCTCAGAGTTCATGCATTTAGGAAGTTTATGAATTCTCAGATGTCCCCACAAGCATCATTGACACAACCCATTCACAAAACAGTAACATACCATAAGCCTCATTAAGCAATTACGTACTGGTTTCCTATGGCACATTAGTGTAGTGAAATTATAGGGAATTGCATCTCAGGCCAAAAAAAGACTTCATCATTGAATCTAGTACATAATCTCAGATGTCCCCATATGCATCATTGACACAACCCATTCACAAAACAGTAACATACCATAAGCCTCATTCAGCAATTACTTACTGGTTTCCTATGGCACATTAGTGTAGTGAAATTACAGGGAATTGCATCTCAGGCCAAAAAAAGACTTCATCATTGAATCTAGTACATAATCTCAGATGTCCCCATATGCATCATTGACAATTATCCAGAACAATCATCCACAACAGCATGCAATGACTCAAATCTAGAAATAAACATCCTAGTATAATATCAACATGCATCAATATCAACATGCATACAATGATCCAAGGACAATACATATAAGCATGCATTCAACAGTAAAAGAGGTAGAGTAATAGGGGACTTAGCAAGCACTCTCGACATCAGAGTAATAGGGGACTTAGCAAGCACTCTCGGCATCAGAGTCACAGGGAGGCTGCTCAACAACTGGATCATGCCCTTCCTCTGGATCAACACCATGCAGACCTTCATCACCATGCGGTCCATCAACACCATTGGCTCCATCAATACCTCCCCCATGGGACTTTGGGGGAGGCCGATCAACCACCGCAGCCTCTTGAGAGGTTTGCTCAAGCAGATCGTCTTCAATAGTATCAAGAGATCGCTCAGAGCTATAGCAGTGCATAGCGAAGCAATTAGGACCCCATGAGCAATCTGAGATCGAGCAAACCCAACTCTCAGATTCAAAAGATTGAGGAGAACCAGAGGGGATTCCCGTGAGAAAATCAGATATGCACTCATCCTTTTTTTTTAGGGTTCTTGAAAGATGAAGACACAAATACAGGGGATAACAAAGAGTGGATCTGCAGAGACGCAGAGAAAGACTCAGATCTAAACCCAGATGAAGAAGAAATGAGAGATTGAGAGACAGAAAAGCGAAGATCGAGCAAGATGAAGAACAAACCCAAATGAAGAACAAAACCCAGATGAAGATTGAGAGCAAATGAGATCGAGAGGGACAGATCAAGAGCAAATGAGATCGAGAGCGACAGAAAAGTGAAGATCGAGAGCCGAATTTGAGGGATTTGAAAGATCAAGAGCAAATGAGAGATTGAGAGGAAGAGCGACGGCGGTATTTGGTTTTAGGGTTCTTGAGAGATTCATTGAATGAGAGAGTTAAGTGTGAGAGAGTGTGAAAGAGAGACTTATGAGAAAGATTCGAGAGAGGGAGGTAAAGGGTCTGACTTTTGGTGGGTGGGAATAATTAGATTAGGTGGGGGTTAATTTAGTGGGTAAGAAAAAAACAAAATTAAATGGGATAATTTTAGAATTGTGTAAGTTTGATAAAGATATTTGAAGGATAAATTAATGGATGTAAATGAAACTTTTTAGAAATAGGTAATATTTTTTAAAACGCTAAAAAAAAAAAAACAAATCTTATATTATGGGACTGAGAAAGTAAAAAATATGAGCTTAACCAGCACTTTCCTAATTTAATGTAAAAACTCTTTCTTATAATTGGGTATGATTAGACTCACGCCGATGTAAGATAAGAGATGGCAACAGGCTTATCATCTCTCAGTCTATTCAGTAATCTTACACCATCACACTTTCCCCGCTCACTGCCAATTTCCCGCCAAAACGCCATATCCCTACTAGGCTTCTATGTTCCTCTCTGCCGCCAAATGAAGTAAACTCCTCTTCGCTCTCTCTCTGCAGTCTGAAGCACACACAGTCTACAGAGAAAATGCAAGCCACGAAAGAACTCGATTTTGAAAGGGACAAAGGTAATCAGTCCCTCCTTCTCAATCTCTTACCATTCGATCTTCTCCCTCTCTATTTCTCAAACAGTATTTTGCTGTCTTCGCAGCTCTCGCGAAGGATTTCTTGTTGAACTATGCGGACATCCATGGCGAAGCTAAATACATGAGCATCCTTGTACCCTCCCTCTCTCTCTCTCTGAGTTGCTCGCTGATTTCATTTCAATGTCTCTTCCTTTTCTTTTGTAAACTAATATTGGCGATATTATTTGTTGTCTGTCGATTTGTCTCAGCAAGACGTCGCGAATCGAAAGATCCGTGCGATTGAAATCGAGCTTGAAGATCTCTTTAATGTAATATCTCTATGGCCGTGCAATTTTAGTGACTTTTGTTTTGTTTTCTGGAAAGTTGGGAGTTCTCGAGAACCCTAATTTTCCCCCATGTTGGTGATGATTAGTACAAGGACTCGGATGATGAATTTCTGAGAAGAGTTACTGAGAACACGAAGAGGTATATTGTGGTTTTCGCGGATGCCATTGACGAGCTTTTGCCGGAGCCAACTGAGCCTTTTCATGACGACGACCACGATATTCTAATGACTCAGAGGTCGGAGGAGGGCACTGAGAACAATGATGGATCTGATCCTCGCCAGCAAATGCCACCGGAGATCAAGAGATTCTTGTGAGCCTTCTTGTTTGCTAGTTGTTACATCTGATTCTTAACGAAATTGCTGGAGTGTCCTATGATGTTGCACTTCTTAATGCCCTTCTAATTGCAAATTGAGGAAATTAGAATTTAGGGATCATGGTTAATTGCCTTTTTCTCTTCTAATGCAACTTGAGGGAATTAGTATATGGGGAACATGCTTTGTTTTTTTAACCATATAATTATATTGCATTGTTGCCTGATGAAAGTCAGAGTTTTCTGGTTTCTTGGAAGCATAATAGCTTGGCCTGACTCTTGATTCGTGTTAAATTAAGCGTCTTTTCTTCTAATGAATTGCATATTTGATGATGGAAAACAAATGTGGTCTATCATTTTGAAAGACTCAAGGTTGGCCGGACTTTTGATTAGTGTTGAATTATGCATCTTTTCTTCTAATGAATTGCATATTTGATGATGGAAAACAAATTTGGACTATCAGTTTGAAGGACTCAAGTTGCGTTATGTTTTGTATTGCATAGTGAATTTTTTTGTGTGCGATGCAGTGAAGTTTACGTGCGTGCCTCTTCGAAGGAGAGACCTTTCACTATAAGGGAGGTTAAAGCTTCCTACATTGGCCAACTTGTGCGGATATCTGGTATAGTGACTCGCTGCTCAGATGTTAAACCATTGATGCAAGTCGCTGTCTATACATGTGAAGATTGTGGCTTCGAAATCTATCAGGTTATGTTCCAATATTATTCAGAACATAAGTCTGCCAATTTATTCTACTAAAATCATAATGCTTGAGTTGAGGCTCTTAGAATGTGTGTTACTTCACACGATGAACATGGTTCAATGTTACGCTATTTCTGAACATAGTTCAAATTATTCTACTACAATCGTAGATGCTACATGTAGCAATTTAGTGCATCACATACTGATTATGAACTTATGATCTTGGTATTTGGAGGACAAAAAAGAACAGAATTGCCAATTATTTTGTGTTGTTGGGGAATGTGTTATAGTGACATTAACATGTAACCATGTGCATTCTTTTATCCCATCATCGTTTAATGACTCTGCTAAATGTATTATATCTTCAACAGGAGGTAACTGCTAGAGTCTTCATGCCTCTATTTGAGTGTCCATCCAAGCGTTGTAAGACAAACAACAGCAAGGGAAATCTAATCCTACAATTGAGAGCGTCTAAGTTCCTAAAATTTCAAGAGGTACTGTTGGTTGTAACTTTTCCTCTGAATTACATATATATGAGAGCATTGGTTTCTCTCTCTTCCATATACATGTTTAGCAGCTTTTCTGCATTTATATGCATGGACTATTTATAGTGAGTCGTTTTTGTCTGTTTTCATTTCCTTGTAGGCTAAGATTCAAGAGTTAGCTGAACATGTCCCTAAAGGTCATATACCAAGGAGCATGACTATTCATTTTAGGGGAGAACTTACCAGAAAGGCATGTGTTGCTTTATGTCTGACATAGTTTTACGGATTGAATTGTTTCCTAGTTACTTGTAGCTGAATATTTTTCTTTGCTGACATAATTTAGGTAGCTCCAGGCGATGTTGTAGAACTATCAGGAATTTTTCTTCCTATCCCCTATACGGGATTCAGAGCACTACGGGCTGGCTTAGTTGCTGATACATATCTGGAAGCCATGTCTGTCACTCACTTTAAAAAGAAATATGAAGAGTAAGTTACTTCTGCAATAAATCAACATGATATTAGTTTGCCATGTGCTTAATGGAATAACCTAAATGACATTCTGTACCAGTTTTCCACCTGTTTACCATACAGCCTCTGTGTATGTCAAGATGTAACATCTTACTATGTTTTGATGAATGCTTATATCCACTTTTTAACGGTATGTCCTTCTCACGTGTGAAGGACCTATGGCTCCAGAGTTAAGCTATGTGTCTTGTGGAAACAGTTCTGTTTGTGTGTCTTAAAGTTGTAACTTTTTGGTAAGTTATATGTTCAGGAACAAAATAATAGTCATTCATCTTATCTAATTATTGATTCTGACAGGTATGAACTTCAAGGCGACGAGGAAGAAAAAATTACAGAGTTAGCTGAGGATGGTGACATCTACAATAAGTTGTCACGTTCATTGGCTCCTGAAATTTATGGCCATGAGGATGTTAAGAAAGCTCTGCTTCTCCTACTTGTAGGGGCTCCTCATCGAAAATTAAAAGATGGAATGCAGGTATGAATCTCTGGAGTATGAAAGAGGGTGTAGAATGATGCTTCCTAACTATTTTCATTATCATTAAGCTGGTAAACAAGTTCTAAACATGATTGGATTTCTTTTTTCCCTTGAGTTATACTAGGATGTTCTGCATATGCATCTTCTGTCTAGATTTCATTACAAAAAATGCCTTCTCAATCAATTGAAATATGAAAGTATACTGATTAAGGTTTTTCTTACATGAAGTTGGAAAGAATGGGCATTAACTAACAGGCGAGCAGCTTTGCCTTTAAAGGATTTTATTGATAATGACTTGATGGTACATTTTCTAGTTTTCTAATAATAGAATTCTTACATCACCCATGGTTCTATTGGTTGTCAGGAATTACAGCATTTAAGAAGATGTTTTCTTTGAAGATATTTATATATTAATGATTTTTATCTTCTGTGGGTGCAGATTAGAGGGGATTTACATATATGTTTAATGGGAGATCCTGGTGTTGCAAAAAGTCAGCTTCTCAAGCATATAATCAATGTGGCACCAAGAGGAGTCTATACTACTGGTAAAGGGAGCAGCGGGGTTGGTTTAACAGCAGCTGTGCAGAAAGATCCAGTTACAAATGAGATGGTCCTGGAAGGAGGAGCTCTGGTAATGATATAACACTTTTTTCTAAAAGGAGGCTCCGTTCATTCATCTATTATGGCATACAAGCCTTTTGAATTCATTTGTCCCCTGGAAATCTGGCCTGGCCATGATCTTGTGAATATTAGAGTAGACAACCCTAGATACTCTTATTCAAACGACCCTACCTCTCACTGGTCTATTGACAGAAATAAACGGTTAAGGTGGTATGAAAATACCACGTCATGTGCTCATACAAAATGCTCTATGGTCCTTTTGATCTATAGTTCAATACGATCCTCGTATTAATTATCACATCTAAGTGTCTTGATATTATAGTCAAGCATATCTATTGCCTTTAAAATGTTTGAAGCAACATCGTTTCATTTTTTTGATGCCAAAATCTACCTTATTCATATTAGTAGTGTTATCATGTAGCTGCTCACGGAGATATAGCTGTTTTGAATTGTTTAGACTGACTGAAAGTTTGTTCCAATTTAGGTACTAGCCGATATGGGTATATGTGCTATTGATGAGTTTGACAAGATGGATGAATCTGATCGAACATCAATACACGAAGTAATGGAGCAGCAGACAGTCAGTATTGCTAAGGCTGGAATCACTACATCTCTGAATGCAAGAACTGCTGTTCTAGCTGCTGCTAATCCAGCATGGTATGATCAATTTTTTGGTCGTTAGTTCACCTTTCACATATGGGAAAAACTTGGTTAAACATTTTTTAATGTTAGCTTGAAAATTATTAATTTACCTTCTCCTGAGGAATTATATTGGTATAAAAAATGCATCTTATTTAAACCCTTCAAATCTGTCTTGCAGGGGAAGATATGATATGCGTAGAACTCCAGCTGAAAATATCAATCTGCCTCCAGCACTTCTATCTAGATTTGACCTTCTGTGGTTAATTTTAGACAAGGCAGACATGGATAGTGATCTTGAACTGGCTAGGCATGTCGTTTATGTTCACCAAAATAGAGAATCACCTGCTCTTGGTTTCACTCCTTTGGAGCCATCGATTCTTAGGTAAAATCCAAGGTTTCTTGGCATTTTTCATTATGGACACTAGGAAGTACTCAATATTAACAAAGGGTAGTGCCTAAAGAGAACATCCTTGGCATGGACGCCATAGGTCCTCGGCTTGTGGCACTGTTCCTCATCAAAGCTGCCAATTGTGAATATCAAACCTTTTCTGAATAGGTTTTCATTTCACTCTTCTGTTATTACAAAAAGAAATTCCTTGTTACCTTCTCTACGTCTTTTATTTTCTAATTTTTTGACTTCAATGCTGTCTACTTTTTCTTGTGTCCAATTCTATTGAAATACCATAGTCATATGATCATATCGTATTCCTTGTTCTTAACAGGGCATACATCTCATCTGCAAGAAAAGTTTCCCCTACTGTTCCCAGAGAACTAGAGGAGTACATTGCCAGTGCATATTCCAGCATAAGGCAAGAAGAAGCTAGATCAGATACACCACATTCTTATACAACTGTGAGAACGCTCCTCAGTATCCTACGAATATCAGCTGTAAGTCATTAATACTTCTGTTATTTACGACTCACAAGATGTGTTTAGAAACTGCATGTGTAGGATCGATTTAGAATCCATGAAGGATGGAAAGAAATGGTTTCGTTCCAGACCTAATCCATATATTATGTCGAGGCTGGACTTAAGTTTTGGCAAAATAGCCTCTTAGAATGAATTTGATATTGCTCCAATAAGTAGATTGCTAGCTGATTTTTTAGTCCAAAAAGGAGGAGATTGCTAGCTATCACCATCTTGGTGGGGCTACTATTTATCAAATATAAACCCCCTTCACATCATATGCATAGGCCAAGCAAACGACAGAGTTGGATAAGCAACATATATATCCATTCAAAACGACTTACCTTAACTGAAAGAATGCACCTTTTCTCAAAGATGGTCTGCACAGTGATTAGCTATTTTTCAGCAGAAAATCTTCTTCCTATGAACCATTGCATTTTGGTACTTCACTAGTTAAGTTGTATTTTTGGATTACACCATCTCATACAGTAAGATGTAAAACTATACATGCAGGCACTGGCAAGGCTTCGGTTTTCAAGCACTGTGGCTCAGAGTGATGTGGATGAGGCGCTCAGATTGATGCAAATGTCAAAGTTCTCCTTGTACTCTGAAGACCGTCAGAAATCTGGCCTTGATGCCATCTCCGACATCTATTCGATCTTGAGGGATGAAGCTGCTAGAGCCAACAAGCTTGATATCAGCTATGCTCATGCCCTCAACTGGATCTCAAGAAAGGTTTGTTCCCAAAAAAGATATTCCCATAACATTAAACTGTTGTCTTACCACACACTCTTCGGTTATCATGTAATAATAAGTGGAAGAATGATTGGAATTGAAAAATTGTTGATCCAGCCCTTGAATCTGGGAAAAAGTTAATTCTTGATGGACGCTTGTGTTTTGACAGGGATACAGCGAGGCTCAGTTGAAAGAATGTTTAGAAGAATATGCAGCCCTTAATGTGTGGCAGATCCATCCCAACACCTTTGACATACGATTTATTGATGCCTAAGGTTGATATTCTGCTGGTAAGCTTTTCAACTAAGATGTCATTAGCCTTCATCAGGATGCAACATGTTCAGTTTGTATCCCAAAAGTTGTAATCTATTGAATACTGATTTGATAATCATCATCGGTGTTATATAATTTGTAACCGACGGTATTTAGATATTCAAGGTTTGTTAGAATGAGTTCTTGATTTAGACCTCATAACTATTGAATATTCTTACCAAAGTCATCAATGCAAGATTTGCTTGTTTACCTTGACTTGTCCTGCAAATGCTGCCAAAACCTGAGCATGGGAGCAAGTCAACACTAACATTAATGTCATTTTGTTTCTTTCCAATATAACTAAAATTGAGGTACAGGTTTGCTGATTTTTAATCTTATTTATCCACACAATGAGATGCAAGTCTAAACAAACCGTTACTAAGACTTTTGTCATGGAATATTATATTTCAACTATTATGTTTGGCGATTACCTTAACAATGAAATTGACATTATTGAAGTCGCGCGATTTATGTAAGAGTGATTTTGTGCAATTGATTTCTCATCTCTAATAATAGGATATTGAGTTTGTGGATATTTTCTTTTTTTTGAAATCATTGAGCTTGTGGATTTACTACAAAAGATGAAACACGTGGGAATGGTATGGACGCAATTACCCAATTGGATTCTTTGCAAGAAGGATTCATAGTGGGACATTACGAGGAGATGGCAACAAATGTTCAAATTTCGAATTCAAAATTTTTGCTGCTCCCCTCGTTCAATGCAGGCTGCAACAATCTACAAAAACATCATATAGAAATTGAAAAGAGCAATGCCCGAAGCAAGGGCAGAATCGTCTTATTCAACCTCCAACTTTACCTACAAATATCCAAAATCCTAGTCGGAAAACCACCGAAATCCTCTCTCTCTCTCTCCCTCCTCAAGAGAGGAATTTAATCTTCTACGATGTTGGATCCAGCCACCGACTTTGTTCCACAGCCGTCCTCTCCAACCATATCTACAATGTCGTCCTCCGATCTCGAGAGCGCGGTAATACTAGCAATCTATGCTCTCAGTTTTTCAAATCTTCTTCTCCAATGGAATATAATTTGAATTTAATTTCGGATCCAAACTTTATGCAGTCGACGGGATCGTTCTTCCATGATCGGAGCACTACGCTTGGGACGCTTATGGGAGTCACCTTTCCGACATCCTTCGCCTTCCACGCGCCTTCGCAGCGGAGGAGAGATTGGGCCAATGCCGACGGCGATGCGGCGGAAGACGAGATGGACGACGACGAAGATGATCAACGTCGTAGGAGGCTGCCGAAGCGGCGGAGGAGGTGGTGGCGAGGGCTCTGCCGCGACGACGTATGCAGTGGAAGCGGCGTCATCGTCGGCGACTCCAGGCGGCGGAACTCGGCTTCGCTTGGCGAGTTTCTTGAGGTAGAGAGGAGGTTCGGAGAGGCGTTGTACGGTGTCGGTGGTGATCAGTTGGAAGGGCTCGTGAGTGCTACGCGCGCTGGGGAGCGTGTGTTGTTCGACGAAGGGCGGGTGCTGCCGCCGGCGGGGAACCGTGAAATGCATGATGGCATATCTAACGGTGTTGGTGCTTTTAGATTCCGCGCGTCCATGAGCGGGCTGTGTAACCGCGGAGTAGGCTAAAATTGTCATGAATTTGCTTTTTTCTTCCTCTTCTTTTAATAATTAAAAGTGCTTTATTGCTTTTCCAATTTTTTCCCTACCTTTTCGTTGCCTGCATGCTTACAAATCTAAAGGCAATTAGGCATTGAATGGCCCAGCATGCGAAACCGTATTTGATTGGGCAAACAAATTCAAATGATTTTTTTTGTTTATCTATCTTACATTTTTTTAAACCATTTTTAATAATATTTGTAAGTTCCTAAAACTTCTTTTTTTATTCTCTACTATTATCGTGTTTTTCCTTTCAAATATAAGCAAAATTGTTAAACTGAAAACGTTAATGTTTATCCCAAGTCGGGTGATATGTTATTTTGTATTTTATAGTTTCGGAATTTCTGCGTAGTATCCCTGAATTTTTACAATTTTTGCGAAATATCCGAAAATTTGATCAATTTCGCGTGATATTCTTAAAATTTTTACAAATTTCACGAAGCGCCCTCGACGTTATAAAACAGTAATTTTAAACAAGTCACCGTCATCTTCTAAAAAAATCAAAATTAAAACATAAAAAAAGAAGCAAAACCTCACACCCCTGTACTCCATTTCCTTCTGTAAATTGAGCAAGTAGGCACCTGATCCCAATACGCCATTTTCGTTTGGAAATTAAGCAAGCAAGCAAGCATCCCCCATAAAACTCAAATTCATCCCCAAATCAAAATTCAAACCCTAAAAGTGAAAATCCTAAATTCAATTTCAACCCATAAAATTCAATTGCATCCCCAAATATCAACCCAATCCAAAATTCGTCCCAAATCACACTTGATCGTGAACAAATCTCACCTTGTTGGTTGCAAACGGACAACAATCACCGGCCATCGTCGTCAACAACCAAGCTTCACCGCCATCGTTGTCGTCAACAGCCGTCATCGTTGGTTGCGTTCGCACATCGTCATTGCTCACTGCTCAGCCATTGGGCCCAAGCTTCTTCGCCCACCGCCGACCAGCCACCCACCGCCAACTTGCTCAGTTTCTAATGGAGTTGGGGTTTATAGACGGTCGGGGTTGGGTTTACAAAAGGAAATGGAGTATCAGAAGGGGGTAAGGGTGAAATGGAGTTGCTTGAGCGGCGGCTGTCGACTTGGGGAGGGACGAGCTTGAGGTGGGAGAGAGACGCCAGTGCTTCGGCAAGGAGATGAGGAGGTAGAGGAGGGAGGAAGACGAGGAGCGGGAGTAGATTGTGAGGTGGAAGTCGGCGGGGAAGGAGAGGAGGATGCGTTAGGCAAGGAGGTGGCGGCGATCGGGTGGCCCCAGGGGGAGAGGAGAGAGAGGTCGAGATCCCGGCCAGATCCAGAAGCCGAAACAGGAGAATCGGGGAACCAAAATTTTATTTTCTTTTTGCCTTTTATTTCTTTATAAGTTAACGGCTCAGGCAAAAATTTAACAGTTTCTAATGTCAAGGGTATTTGGCAAATTTTTTCAAAACCTCAGGGGTATCACGCAAAATAGTTCAAACCTTCGGATATTTTGCGAAAATTGCAAAAATTCAAGGGTATCACGCACAAATTTCGTTATAGTTTTCAAAGACCTTCTGATCAGCAACATTTCATAAAACTATTTTCTAAGAGGAAAAATGTTCATCAATCAACAACAATATGTAAGCACAAAAATAAGCTGAAACTTTTACATTACAAAAGCGCATCTCTTTGAGGAAAAAACCTATAAAATTTGAACAATACAAAGTTAAAAACACACAGAGCATAAGCAGGCTCATCCTTTCTAGAAATAAAAAGGGGTTATTTTTTCAAGAAGATTCTTGCTACCTTCTCTATGTTTATTGCAATACCGGCCCTGAAGAACAAACTAGCAAGGCAAAAAGCACAGCAAAGGCTAACAAACACAACAACAAAACTAACCATCATACCGCCATTGCAAAGAACTGATGGCTTCAACAAGCTGATCCTCTCTGAGCGGCCTCTCCAAGTGCGCGTCCATCCCTGCCTCTAACATTCTGTCGCATATCTCCCCACTGTCATGAGCAGTCAATGCAAAGATCGGGATGCGAATGAGGCCGTACTTGTCTTCCTCGTTCCTGATCCTCCTGGTCGCTTCGAATCCATCCATCTCAGGCATCTGCTTAGCAAAAGAAAACTTTGCTTAGTTCAAGAACAAGCAGTTAGATTGGATATGGGCAGGGGTGGAGCCAGCATTTTACCCCGGGGGCTAATATCCTACATGGTTTAAATCCGACGTGACTTAAATCCTGTTTCGTAAAAATCAATTTTAATTTTTGTGAAGCTTTTGTCTATTAGGGCCGACTGAAGTTACATTTTTAGATGAGACGAGGAAAAAAATTTAAGTAATTTTATTTTCGTGCCTTAAATCTGTTTGGCCAACTGGAGTTACATTTTCAGATGAGACGAAGGGAAAAAAAATCAGCTGGGGCCCATGTAAATCCGCCCCTGAATATGGGTAAAGTATATAGTTAGAGAACACATATGGGGTACCTGACAATCCATGAGGATGCAGTGATAAGGAGGCTCCAAAGATCCACTAAGAGCTTGATCCTTTAAGCCTTTACACACGAGGTCGACTGCTTCTTTCCCGTTTCTACACGTTTCAACTAACGCAGCACCCATCCTTGTAACATTCTTAGCAGCTATGCGTTTTTGCACTTCATTATCCTCGGCGATCAAAATCTTTTTACCAAGCAAGGGCTTTTGGGAGCTACTTGCACTTGGCACGTTTCTCAGGGAAACCAAAGCAGTTTCAATCCCCTTGCCTGTTGAAAGTGAAGCAATGGAACTCCTCTGTCTAATTGAGGATCTTTCGCTACTCGAACTCCCAATCTCTTCAATCTCTTCAATCTCCCCTTGGTATGTTAGACTGGTAACTGAAGAGATTTTAGGCTTCGACTTTTGGTCACTTGTATCTGGATCCAAAGCACTGCCAACCTCCATTGTGTTGTTTCTCTTCCTCTTTGGTGAAGGCTTTGTTAGCTGCCCACCAAACTCTGGTAAATGCCCAATCACCTAAAATGGATAAAAGAGTACACACAAGTCTAATTGTTATAATGCAATAGACATTCTGTTGAACAAAAAGGTTTCCTAAACCTCCATATTGTGACATGTTGAAAAATACTTTTTTGGAAAAAGTAGTTTTTGAAATTTGGGTGGTATGGAAAAGTGTATAAGGAAGGAAAAAAGTATTTTTTTTAAATAAAGACATTATAAGTAGATGGCCAAACAAGGCCTTAGTACAGACCTGAAACAGGCGAGACCCATGAAGTGGCTTGATGAAAATGTCATCAGCCTGAGCCACATTGTTCCTCTGGAAATGGAGATTCCGGGTCTCGGGCTTCTCCAGCCATACCACTTTGCAGCACTTAATCGAGCTGATATCTTTTTGAAAATCATTAATCACTCTGCTCAAATCAGAGAACTCTCCAGCATTAGCATCAACTATTAGCAAAACACAGCTGATACCTGACATCGTCTCATTGGCGCCATCAAGAGCAGTCAAGGGAACATTCTTGCTGTCTTCTCTATGCGTACTTGACGAGCTGCTAAAGCAAGAACGAGGACTGAGATCCGTGACACTGTACAAGGATGAACCAATCAGCTTGTACTTCACCTTCTTCAGAATGCTAGGAAGAAATTTGGCTTCCTTAGCTACCATAACTCTCAGCCTTTGGGCCTCCAAGAATTTCTGTATCATTTTTCTCCGTCCTTTATTCTGAATCAACAGGACAACTAAGGAGCCATGAGTGTTGTTCGGGCTAGGAGGAGGAGCCTTGGCTCGTCCAGAGCTTCCGACATTGTCGTTGAGTATGTTATGATGATGATCTGGTAGTCGATTTAACGGGATGCGTGATGGAGAAGTTCTCATCTGATCATCACAAGCAACAAGGAAAATATTGAACCTGAAGCAAGTACCCTTGTAGCTAGACTTGTCCTTGATTTCTATATCTCCACCCATCAATTGAACCTAAATGTTTATCAAAAAAGAATGTGAAATTGAACACAAACCGATTGTTTACACTGGGGAAATATTGAACTTACATACCAAAGATCGGACGATTCCAAGTCCTAATCCAGTCCCTCCAACTTCAGCAGTAGCAGCATCCTTGACCTGCTCAAAATTCTCAAACACAGTATTGTGCTTTTCCTTTGGAATTCCGACACCCGTATCATCAACTTCAAACACAAATTCAATGCAATTTGGATCCATTTTCATCCTCTTTGTTAAATCTTGGAGGTCAGCTTCAGCCCTCTTAGCCTGCACCTGAAACAGTCCTCCTAGTGAAGAACAGCAAATGGTAGTTATCGCATTCGAATCCTCCACGACTGAGTTCTCAAAGCTGAAGTTCCTAGCCCAAGCTCGAACGGAAACATGTCCTTCATTAGTAAACTTTACTGCATTACTCAATAAGTTGGAGAGTATCTGCTTGAGCTTGCCATAATCACCTCTTGCATTGGAGAATGCATAGACAGAACCATCGCAAGGATCAAGGACTACCTCCACACCTTTCTTCATACCAACAGGGTGGTACAAGTCTGCTAAATCTTCAAGAAGCTGTGCCAAGTTAAACTCAGTCTCCTGGAGCTGCATCTTACCTGCTTCAATCTTGCTCGTGTCCAGGATCGAGTTCAATAATGCTGAATTCATATGTCACAGATAAGTTCTTTATGTACAAAAAAGTTTTAAAATGAAAATGATCAAGATCAAGATCAAGATAAAAGGTCAATCAAACATATACCTAAAAGGTCATTGGCACAAGAACTCATTTGTTTAAGGCTCTGCTTCAACTCGGAATGAGTGTCCTTTAACTCGTAACGAGGAGTCACTTCATGATAACAAAGGTCAATCAAACCAATAATGGCAGATAAGGCAGCACGCACATCATGGCTGGCCGTGGCAATAGCCGTGCTCTTATTATTGCTCTTCTTTTCAGCTTGTTGAGTGGTTTCCATTTGCTTAATTAACTGAGCATTTAATCTCATCTTCTCCCTCGTAGACTTCACAGCCAAGGACATGAACGACACAACAAAGGCCGCCATAGCAATGACTGTCGTAATTAGAAGTATCAGTATTCTCCCACTGTGCTTATGAACCATTGTCAGTAGTCCATAATAAGGGAAAGCCAATACATAAACCTGAAACCCAAAAGCATGTAATGATTTCTTTGACAATATACAAAAACGTCAAAAAGAAGTAGAAAAAGCTGATATTTTGATCTAGTGAAATGGACACATGCATTATCAACACAAAGTATACAATCATTTCTACGACAATCCTTACTCCCTACAGAACTTAGATATTTGAGTTAACAGAATTAGCTTTCAAGCTATATCTTTGTTCAAAGAATAAGCATAAGGAGATCAAAGAATATACCGAAGGCACTCCGGCAAGGCTGATTGTTGAACAATAGATCTCATACTTGTTCCCAAATATCTCCATCAAGAATGACGAATCAGAATTAGATGTGATCTTGTCCACAGACTTGCACGATAAACCTCCAAACGGAAAGATTCGATCATGATCCGCAGCCGCCACGCTAGTGTTGGAAATCACACCCTCAGCCGCTACAACCACTCCACCGTTCGTCGCAACATACAATCCCCCGCCTTGGAGGTCTGCTCCTGCAAAGTAATCGGAGAACAACTTCACCGGAAACCCTAGCGAGATGACTCCAATCGATCTGTCGACGGGGACGGTGTTGAGAAAGAGGAGTCCCGATCCACTGTTCCATCGCGCTCCCACAGACGCATAATTTGTGCTGTTAAGCGCGTTGAGGAGCATCGTTGAGTTCAATGCGGCAGGCGGTGGAGCTGTGGCTCTGGCTTCTCCGATGAGTTCTCCGGTGTCCGAAACCGGTTGAGTGTACCATTTGTGAAAGGAAGATGAACCGAAGGTGCCGTTGGTGTAGAGGGCGGTGATCTTGTCATCGACGGCGGATAAGGAGAAGTAGAGGCCATTGATTCCGACGAACGAGATCTGTGCTAGATTAGGGATCGTTGAGAGTGATTGGAACAGAACAGCGGCAACCTAAAAAGTAAACATTCAAAATTAATTATAACTTAAAATATTATAAATGTCTATAATTCCTTTACAAAATCCTAGCACTGCGGTTAATTCTCATACCTTAGTTTGAAGGAAGGAAAAGTTTGCTTGTTTTTCTCGTAGAGTTGCATTCAAAATCCTAGCTAGTCTGATGCTTGACTCATTAGTTGGATAAATCTTCGTCGTGTATCGAATATCATACATGAACTTCACATGACTTTGACGTTGATCCATGTAAATTTTGTGTTCGGTTTTGACATTAGAGATACTCCAATATGAAAGGATAAAAACAGGCAGAAACAGAACCAAAACTCCCTGCATTCATATCATTTATACAAAAATGATTCAAATAGAGTTTCATACAAATGTCAATATTACTTTGATATATGCTATAGAAATGAAGTGAACATAATTACCAGAAGGGTTAACCAAGCTATAGGTCGAGTCGCCATGGTTAAAATGATCTTCATCTTGTTTATTACTTCGACAATCTAAAATAAAAGTCGACATTGTAATTAGTAGTTTGATGAAGTAATGTTAATTTGCAAAGCTAAGGATTTCTTGAAATTGAGCATGATATGGAGGAAAATATACCTGAAATTGAATGAAAAGATTAGATTAATTGTGAGATTTTAAGTACACTTAATGATATAGATCTCGTATATCTAATTTTTCTATTGCCAAAAATATTATCTACTCTATATCATATTGCCTTAGTCATTATAAAAGATAGACCTAGAAGATCATGTAATATTTTTTCCTAAATTATGCAATGTAAAGGACTTGATTAGAGGAAAGTAAAAGTTATGACTTGACACTTTAAAAACGTGTATCACTTCATTAGAGGAAACTAAAGTTATGACTTAACACTAATAACGAGTACATATTACATATATGATGATTGCTACACATTATACTCGTACAATAATGATACAGTGGTACATCTTTGTTCCATTCTTTTCAGGTTTGCTTGAATTAGAGACCTCTCAAGATAAAAGTATATAGAGGGAACTAAAGGTTATGATTTGTTTGATAATACAAAACTTGTATTCAATCTTTTGCCACAATCCCATAAAACATTAAAACTCAACAAAATGGCATTGGCATCACATTACACCCGCGGAAACTCAAAGAATAGCCAAATAGACACAAGCCACACAACAACTGAGTTGATACATGAGAAGCCTAAAATGGGCAACTCTTATGTAGCTTACCACAAAACTCGAAGAGGATCCCTTCTCTTGGCTCCTCTCTTTGCAATCTGGGCCCACCTGGCGAAAACCTCGGACACTTCAGCCTTACCCGAGTCTCGCATCTTCTCGGCCAGCTCCTCGAGCACGTTGGGGTGCCCGCACCTCGCAAAGTCGGCCACAAACTTGCAGTAATCGATCTCCGGGATCCTCATCCCCTTGTCGATCATCTCCTCCACGTACCTACACGCCAACTCCGACCTCCCTTCCTTGACAAGCCCCCGTATGAGAACCGTGTACGAGTTCTCATCCGGGCAACACCCGCTCCTGCCCATCTCGGCCCAAAACGCCTGACCCGCCTCGTCTTTCCCCGTCACAAAGCAGGCCTTCATGATCATATTGTAAGTGTGGATTGAAGGCTGAATCCCGCTCGCCACCATCTTGTTGTACACGCCAACGGCTTCATCCGCCATTCGCCTGCTCGTCAGCAGCTTGATCAGAGCGTTATACGTCCTCCCGTCTGGCGCGCATCCCTTCTCCTCCATCTCCCTGAGCAGCTCGTAAACCTCGCCCATCTTCCTCAGGTTCCCGAACCCAGTGATCAAGCAAGTGTACACAGCAGCGTCCGGGTCCAGGCCAGAGCTCGCCATCTCATCAAGGTACGCAGCCGCCTCAGTCATCTTCCCCTGCTTACAGAAATCCCGTATCAAGACCGTGTAGCTACGTACATTGGGAGCCGGTCCTTTCCCCCGCATGACCTCAAAGAGCTTGATCGCGTCCGCCTTCTTCTTCACCTTGAGCAATGCATCAAGCATGATGTTGTGAGCTACTACGTCAGGCTTGAACCCGCGGTCTACCATCTCGTTCCAAACCCGCGCAGCCTCCAACAGATTCTTGGACTTGCACCAGGCGTTGAGCAGGACAGTGTAAGTCTGCAGATTGGGTGTGAACCGGCCCTTGAGCTTCTCGAACAACAGCTCGGCTTCCTTGGCGAGCTTCTCCCTCCCTAAGGAGTCGAGCAGGCAGTTAAACGTCTCCACCCCGGCTTTGAAGCTGTACTTGTTCATCAGCTCGAACACACCGACGGATTTCTTCCTCTCTTTAGCCGAAGCGAAAGCTCTGATGGCAATGGTGAACGTCTCCATTGTCAGAAGCCCCCTCTTCCCCATGTCTCCGAGCATGGAAACCATGGTTTCGAACTGCCTGGATTTCCCCAGGATCGACATCATTGCGTTGAAGCTCCTGGAATCGTGGGCGAAGCCCGGCATTCTATCGGCCCAGCAGAAGAACCGAAATGCAGGCTTCCTCGCATGCTTAAACCTTTGCAGCACATCAACAACCAAATCACTAGTCAACTGGATCCCACATTCATCGAGTACAGCTTCCATGTTTCGATCCAAAGCGAACAATTCCTCAATGACCTTGCAAATCCGATCAACCTCAGCGGGATTAGCGCTACACTGATGAATCAATTCAACCGCTTCATCCCCTTTCTCACAGTCAACATCACCATCTTCGAACTCTAATTTTCCAGTACAAAAACCCCTAAACCCACCCCCGAAGTGCGGAAAACCACAAATTTGAGATCTAGGCAGCTTAGGAAATGTGAAATTGAACTCATGCCCAGCGAAGCTAATTGAAGCTAACAGCGTTTCTTGTAGAGAAGAGCACGGAGAGGGATGTGGCAGAAGAGATGAAACCTGAAAGTCAGAACGAAGAAGGCGACTATGAGGAGGAGGATGAAGCATACGAGACACGGGCAAGCAGCCACCACCAGGATTCCGCACTTGCCGTCGCCGCCGAATCCGTGCTCCTCCTCCGCCGCCGCAGTCGCCTTGCGGTGGTCTTCGGTGACGGAGAGAGCGCAGGAAGGAGGGGGCGCCATGGGAGGCTACTGGAGAATGAGGATTGGGAGGAGGAAGGGCTAATTGGTGGGAGGAGAGCAAGGCTTTTGCTCCGTTTCTTAAGAAGACGGTCATTAGGCCACCATTAGAGAGCGCTGTGAATTCTTGAAGGTGAGAACTTTACTGTTCAGTGCTCAGAAAACGGTGGAAATTGGAACGCAATTAGACGTAGAATTTCAGAGTTCATAAACTGAACTGTCGCATTTTATAGGGGAAGAAACAATTTGAAGTCGAATTTTGCCTTGACTGTGCTGCACATGTGAAATTAGAACAAAAATTAGAGACTCAAGCATCTGTATCGAATGGTTGTTCACTCTGTATCGATAAGCAGTATCTATCATTGGAATGTTAGAATCAAGCATCTGTCATCATTTAGAAGGTAAGATTGTAGAGAGAGATCAGATTTGATTTCGAATTCATATCATTTAGATACAGCAAATTTGCAACGCTAGATCAAATGCTCAGAATAATTATCTGAACAAACTCAGTGTTGTAGGACAACCACTAAAGCATAGTTTATAAAATTTTACCTGCAATAAACAATTCAAATGTTTATAATTCTACCCCTCTCCCTATTCAATAAACAATTCAAATGTTTATAATTCTACCCCTCTCCCTATTCCACAATCCACTTTGAAAGGCTCATACATACGATATAACACTTGGATCTCCAGCCAAGTTCTTCATAAATTTACAGCAAATTCCAGGGGGACAAGTCAACATCCTAGTATATAAGCCGTCTCTTGTGTGATTCATTTTTCAGATAAAACATAATCACGGGCAAGATTATTCTGTTGCATTGCTTTGATCATCAGAAGCAGTACTGCTTGAGTTATTCCTCTTCACCCCTGCAAGCAAAAAAGCCTCTATTCGTTATTCATTCAAATACAATTATTCAAGATGCAGTATAGAAGTGGCTGTACTTGTTGAGGGTTTAAAGTTCAAATACAGCATAACATAATAAAAAAATGGCAGCAAAGCAAGCCATTCAAACCTTTACCTGAAGATTTGATCTTGCTAGACTTGGATTTCTTAGATTTCTTTGTCTCATCAGCTTCTTTCCTTGTCTGGCTTAACAGATCGGCGTACTTCTGCAGCATCCTCTCTTTCTCGTCTTCCATGCCCAAGATTTCATATGCGTTTACCACCTTCTGCACTATTGACTTCTCTGGAGGTTTACGACCAAATGCCTCGAGACTCTTGAAAAGCTTCGTAATATGATGGAGAAGTGTCAACATAAAGCACATTAGTACTTGTACATTAGATTCAGACACTATAACTGTCTAGTGTCCACCTGTGGTTCCTCATAATAGATTCTGTCAAAAAATTTGCAGAAAAAAGAAGTACCTTAACTAAATTCTCAAACATGTTATTTCGGTAATATATGGAGATCATGAGACTGCATAATTGCCATGGCACAGGATGGAGATCATGCCCAATCTTCCTCACCCAAAACTGATGTGCCTCTTCTGCTCTGTGGTCCATATCCAAAGCTCGAATTAGCTGCCTATATGTTCCCATCGTGTTAGCCTGACCTTTGCTTAACAGCCACTTCGTAACCTAGCAACCAACATTTCTGTCACGATAAAAAGTATTTTGCGATTTGCACAAAAAAGATACACAGCCCCTCCAACTGAAAGACGGGCAAGGACTTCTCTATCTTGGGGCACGATTTTCCTTTTTTACCCACCAGCACCAGAAACCTTGATAAACTTTATTTCATTTTAAAGACCTTTCTCAAACTAAAGCCGAATTGAGGTTTATCATATTAATAGAAAATTCATTTCAGAAGCATCTTAAATACTATGACCTGGATCAGGTGCAGATCAGGGTATGCTTGCATAATTACATATATGAGGAAAAGGATCAAGCAATACCTGCACAACTCTATGCCATTGTTGTTCCTTCTCAAGAGTAAGCAACACATTCTTCAGTGCAGCAATTGGAAAGTTTTGTTCCCATGCGACCCAAGAATCAAGCGTTCCATAAACAGCATCTTTGCTATCATCAAGATTCAAAAGCTGCAAAAGTCGGCTGTTCTTAGGTTATACTTTTTTGACAGTTTTGTAAAAGTTTCAAATTTGAAAAGATAAGAGTTATTGTAAGAGGGAAAAGATAGTGAGAAGGAAATGCTATCAAATACAAAGACTTCAGCAGCAAGAATTACAATTGATGCAAGAATGATTGTGGATTTCCATCCTAACAAAACGAAAGGGAAAGACTAACTTGAACAACAATGTAAAACTCATGACATATAAATCAGGATGGCATTTGAGTGGAACACACCATGTGAATGTACATAAAAGAAACATTCATCAAAAAGAAGAAAGCTCGAATGAGAAGAAACTCACAGTTTTTGTGAGAAATTTGATCTTCTCTTTTCTTGTGATATTCCATCCTATCGGGCGTTCAGAAGCTTTCTCAGGGTCTGGACCCGTATCATCAGATATCCCTTCATTCACATGTTCGCCCTTCAAATTTTAAATTTCTCCTTTTCAGTGATAAGCATCAGCTAAATAGCATGTATAGTGGAATTTAACGTAGTTGCAAATTTTGGGATTAGCGGGTGCAGCCAGATGCTTGCCATCTTTACAATCAATCACTTGAAATTCAGTTTTGTGAATTGCCATTGTTAATAAGTTCTTCCATACCAATTGTACATAAATTTCAACAGTAACCTTAGATGACCCATTTACAAGATTATGATGGAGAACACCGAAATCACTGCATACAAGCACTGGAAAAAGTAACATAATTTATTGTGACATAGGCATAAATCTTAGATGATAAAGTGAATTAGGAGTGTACCTTCTCTGTAAGCACTGTACTAAAACACAATCTGGGGGCCTGAGAGCTTATCATCCCGAGCTGAGGGATCCTACCAGTCTATGACAAGCATTCAAGCAACACTAAGAGATTACTATTTCAAAAGAAAACAACAGCCAAGCTTTGCAAGTTTTATGTCAATTAGAAGAGTTGGATGCGAGAGACTTACAAGATACAACATTGATTTCACCCTAAACATTTCGGCAAGTTTGTAGAAAATGAGATATTCCACTAGTTCCTGGTCTAAACAAGTAGTTAAACTTGGCGTTAAAGGCCATACAATCCGTATAGGAAATTCAAAATAAAATTCAAACGGACATTTCGTCGAACATATAACAGGCACCTACAAGAGTCTCGGTAGAGATTAACCTTGGCGATAACGAGTGAGACGAAGTGGACAGGGTCACTGCGCGGCGTAAAGACTCGAAGAGAACGTCGGTGGAGGGTAACTGGTCGCCGTCGTCGTGGGCGGTGCCGCGGTGGGGACCGACTGTGGTACTAGTGAGCCCGGAGAGTAATATCGGCTTCAAATACAGGGGCAAATGGCTGATCTTATTGATTTTATTTTTCCAAAGTAAGCAGTTATTCAAACTTTATTATCAAAATAACTCGATTTATAACTTATTGCGAGAATAAACACTACTATTTTGACTTATAAAATATGTTTATAATATTAAATAAGAGTTCTTATAAAATATGTTTATAATATTAAATAAGAGTTTGGATCATATGCGGAACACTCTTTCCGTGCGGACGTGCGGAGCATGCACTTTAGGGCCTTATTTGTGCACTTTAACGTCTTATTTGTACACTTTTTCAAAAAAAAAAAAAAAAATTCTTTTTCAAAATTTTTTCCAAACATTTTTCAATTTTTTTGCAAAAGTGCACAAATAAGGCCCTAAAGTGCACAAATAAGGCCTTATAGTGCATGTCCGCACGTCCGCACGGGAAGAGTGCTCCGCACCGAAACCGCACTCTATTAAATAATCTAAATAGTGTGGGGGTCGTGCTGACACGAGTACCAATTGGAGTAGCTCATCAAGCTTTCGATGTGGGAACCAGTTCTGATACCATGTGAAAGTTTGTGGGCCCATAGACTGGGGGTCGTGCGGACACGAACGCATATGCGCAGATAGGCTTAGTACACAAGCACAATGAGGTTCCATCCTAAAACCAATTGACAATAAGAGGAGTAACTCATCAAACTTATATACTAGGCAAATTATGTCACAACTTTCGATGTGGGACATTTATATTCCAACAAATAGGAATAAGACAAAATTAAAAAAAATATTATACTTTCGATTAATATAATAAAACGCATATAATATTAAAAATATGATCCACATAATATTAAAAAAAATTGATACGTAATTTATGTTTATGTAATTGTATATTTATCTAGAAATTTAAAATTATCAATTGAAATGTATATGAAAATATAAAGAATAGTTTAATTATTTTGTGATCATATAATGATATAAATTTATTAATGTGAACAATATTTTGAGCAGTAATATTTTCGTCTTTCAAAGAAAGACTAAAAAAAAGATAATTTATATATACAAACAAATAAAAAATACATTAAATATTAAATAAAAAAATTAGAATATGCACAATATTAATTGTACGTAACTTCCCTTTGATTCCATCTTGATTTCCCAAATCTATAATCTAAGTTAACCAATATTTGTTATTGATAAACGATAATCGATTTTTTTAATGATTATGATTATAATTTATGGTGATTGATAACCGACTAAAATCAAAATAAGGGTACCTTTAAATAAACCAAGATAAGGGTACAAATATGGAAAATTATAATAAATAGAAATTAATAGAAAAATAGCACCCAATATCCCTCTTTATTAATGCATTTGCACTTTTATCCTATCTTTTTTATTTTTTGCAAGACTATCCCATTGACTTTTTTTCCCTTGTTTTTTGCAAAACTATCACACAAATAAAAAGGTAAATTAAAAATTGAATTTTCTTTTTGTTTTGAAAAATAAAATATGACATGGCACTGATTTCATGAAGAAGAAAAATCAAAACATAATTCAGTTTTAATTTCAAAATAAAATGTGAAATTTGCTACAGAAAAAAAAACAACCTCGCCTGCCGAGGTCTCTCTCCCAACTCGAGGTGTCTCCATCTTCTCCAGCGGAATCCAGGTTTGTTTTGTCCGACGAATTTCACCAATTCCGGCGAGAAGGTTTCTCTTCCAGGTATGATATCGATTAAAACTCCATAATCTCCAGCTTTGTTTTTTGCTTGAAACCCTTCTTCGCCGTTCGAGGTAGCTTAAACCCTACTTTCGTCGCGAAATTGCAGGTTTTCCACAGACGGAGCCCTTCATCGCCGCTTGAGCTCCGCTCAGTAAGGCCCTTGCCGAAGACGCGCGACAAAGTGCAGGTCTTGGACCGACGTCCCGATTCGGTCGCGATTCCGATTCATCTTCCTCTTCTGTCTATCTCCTTCGAGCCTTGTAGGTATGTCAAGTTTTCCAGAGTTCCAGCCATTTAACGCCATTTTAGGGTTGCTCCGTTGCTGTTCATTTGGTTTTTAGGGTTGATTCACTGTTGTTCGTTTGAGCTGAAATGAAGTGAGGTTGAATGCAACGAATTATATCAACCTGTGAAATCCGTGTTTGTAAAATGAGAATGTCAGATTATGTTTGTTTTGGTCACAATTGCAGGAATTACCATTGTTTGAACATTTCTTGTCAGCGTTGATGAAATATTTGTCACATCGTATAGTTTTATTGTTGAAATGATCAATTAGATTGTCAGTTTTGTCAAACATTATTGTGTTTTGAAATTTAAATGTTTTTATTTGCCTGACATTATAGCTCTCTTACTCTTGCAACTTCCTTGTCTTCTCGTGTGATCTCTACATCTAAGTATGTTGAGTTAGGTGCTTAGAAAAAGCTTAAATGTTGATATTTTTTATTGTTTGTCTATCTCCCCCATTGAAGCTGAAGTGGTATAGTTTTTCATATTGAAACAGAGGAAATTGAAATGGGTAAAAAGGTAAATTTTGGTTAGCTCATTGTGTGTAGTTTTCCATAGTTCAAATACTGTCATGTAGTTTTTAAGTATATGTTACTTTTGTATTTATTGACCTTGTATAATTTGTATTTTTTAGGGTCATTTATTGAGATTTGAAGGGGGAAAATCATCGGCAGAGTCAACCAAAACTGTCGGCGTGAATTGCTGAAACTTATTGAGAAATGCCTCTCCCCTGTGGACTGGCAAAGGATAATAGATGGTCCATTTGGACCTATTGTGAAGATGGTTCGTCGACAAACCTTTTCATGTCAGCTTGTACATTACGTTTTATTCCGTCAAGTAGAAACGAGGAAGTTGTGGGAGACGTGGTATGACCTGCAAGGACAGCTGCTGCGTTTTTCAATGAAGGAATTTGCACTTGTGACGGGGTTATGCTGTCGCAGAATGAATAATAATGAGCTAAACCCGGATAAAAATGTCGTGAAAGAGTTATTTGATATACAGAATTTGACGTTGGGTGAGCTAGAGTCATTATTTGTGCGTGCACAGCTTGATAGCCCTTTGAAATATAATATGGCATTATTGATTATATTAGAGGGCGTCATTCTTGGGGTTGAGAAAAAGGTTCGCATAAGCACGGGTCATGTCAAATTATTGACTGATATCGATCGATTCACGAAATTCCCATGGGGCAGGGTTAGCTACATTGAAACTCACCAGGGATTGAGTTCAACGGTGAAGAATAGATTGGAAACGGTTGAAATAAGCAGAGACTCAAGTGCAAGATTGGGTTACAAACTCAAGGGGTTGCCAATGGCCTTTCAGGTAACATGACAAGATGTAATGTATATTGTTTTGAAGTTGGTATTGTAATTACAATATATTGATGGTTTAAGTATCATACTGACAAGAAAAACTGCGGTTCAAGTTTGGCTGTTTGAAGTTGTTAAACCAATTGCTTCAGCGTTTGCACATTTGGTGGATAAGGAGGCCTACCCACGCGGTCTACGATGGTCATCAGATTCACAACCTGATGCGACGGCTGTGGAGTCTTTCTTGGGGAAGGCCACATCCCGTTTTATTCCAAATGTGGTGTTGATAGAGGAAGAAGCTGAGGTGGAGGTCTTAAAAGAATGCAAATTTGATGGGGAAGTGAAGGACACTTACTTTGACAAGGCAGTTGAGAAATTCGAGGTAAGTAATAAGAGGTCTATCAATGGTAGAAGAAAAGGAAAGAGTGATTCGGACCCTGCCCCTGCTGCGAAGTCCTCGGGCCTGGATGCAAGACAGATGATGTGCGCTATGAAAGAGCTTCATGAGCGTATGATTAATTTGGAAAACCAAGTGGACGCAGGATTTAGTGCTATGAATAAAACCTTGGGCATAATGGAACAAATGATCAAGAAGAGGGTATTCAACAACTCAGGTTCAACAAATGATGAACAAGAGGAAGGGGAGGTAAGATAACTGTCAACAATCGTTATTAAGTTTTGTTTGGGAACTTAGATTTTTATTTCGTGGAAGCTCAAGCATTTTTACTTGTCGGAATGTAGAATAGTAATGTCATTTTAAAAAGGTAAAATGTCACTGTTTTAAACTCGAGATTGACAGTTACTTATATTTATTGTCAGTTAAAGCCTTTTTTTGACAAACATTATAACAGGAATGTCATAGTTAGTTAATAGAAAAAAAGGTAGTTTTATAAGTTGGATGAATGCATAAAGCTCTGTTTTTGACAAACATTATAGAATGATGCACTTACTTATTATTCTTTTGAGTTAAATCTAATTTGTAATTTATTGAAGCAGAATGTTGTACATGGTCATGATGAGGATGTCGAAATGGATAGAATTGGGGGGGGGGGGGGGGGGGGGTCTGATTCAAATCCCCTACAGGATGACGATGAATAAGGTGCCCATTAAAGTCGACAATGGCAATTTAGGATATATGGTTGTTTATCTAGAGCAAAAGGATGATGAAGATGGTGCAGTTCAGAGAGATGATGTTGAGGGTGCAGTAGAAGATGAGGGGGAAAATGGAGAAACGATGACAAAAGAAAAAGACGATAAGAAAGAAGAAAAGCAAGTTGCAAGGAAGACTCGTTCAAAAAAGAAGAAGGATGATAAAGATGGTGCAGTTCAGAGAGATGATGTTGAAGGTGCAATACACGATGATGGGAAAAGTATTTGCAAAGGAAGGAAAAGTATTTACAAGGAAGACTCGCTCAGAAAAGAAGATGGGTGATGAAGATGGCGCAGTTCAGAATGAGGGAGAAAATAAAAAAGGGAGGACAAAAGGAGTTGAGGTATGCATCAATAAATCTTCCTGACAGGATGGTCCCTTAGATCACCAACATCTTATTTATGAAAAAACTTATTTGTAGACGCTAAAAGAAGCTGAGGTGGAAGGAGAGTCTACCAAAGAATCAATTGGAGTCTCAACAAGAAAAAGCAGCTAAAAAAACAATTAATACAACTGGTGAACTGAAGGACCATCCTGTCAGGAAGAGAGGACTGTCCAGAAAAGCCGATAATCCCAAACGATGCAAGGTTTCAACGTCCAAAGGAATTCCAATCATGAATAAATTGTGTCGTTGGTTAGACTCGAAGGAAAGGTTAGGAAGTTGTCCCTCCTGTCTTGATGATATGAACCTGTCTTGATGATATGAACGCGTGTTTGAGATGTTAATTAAACCATGTTATGATGCAGTGAGGAAATTGTTTCTCCAACTGGAGAATATCTACAGAGGAAGTTTTTTGAGAAATTGTTGCAACCAAAGGCATGGCTGAGTTCTTAGGTAAGCCCCTTTCATTATTTATATAAATTATCGTGGCATGCAGCAAATTTCTGGTATGACATATATTTTTGGTTGGTAGCACTTGGACGAATGTATGTATTATCTTGGCTGTCGTGTGCGTGACAAACCAGTGGCAATATTGGACACCTAGTTTCAACATAATTTGGACAAGGAAATGAATAGATGGTTTTCAGATAAGCAAAGTTATGTTGCTGATCGATCTAAGATAAGATACCTACGTGGGGAAATGCCTGCACTTTATGGGAAGGATTGGAAGGACGTGGATCGTATATACCTCCCCTTCAATTTGAAGGAGAAACAATGGGTAGCTCTGGAGATACAACTAAGTAAACGGTGTGTCACTGTATACGATCCCGACGTCAATTTGTTCAAATTGTCGGAAGTCCATAGGCTCCTTGCAGGGTTGACATATATTCTTCCTGTCATGATAGCACAATATGAGCCCTTGGCAACAATTTATGAAGATAGGGGAGGAAATCCCCTAAGTGTGACTCGTGTTCCTACATTGGAGAGAAACAAGAGAGGGTAAGTTGTTTACATAAATTGTTTTGTTTTTTGTGTGAAATTGGTTATAATATCAGCAAACCAACTACATTTTTTACTTGTGTGCAGGGGCGATTGTGGCGTCTTCACGATCAAGTACATAGAAATGCTAAGTTCCGAACGTCAAAACATCGTGAACGTGGGTGACAAATTTGTGGATGAGTATAAAAAAATGATAGTCGTTAGTATTTTCGATATGAACTGGTTTGACTAGTGGAGGATATCTTATTCATTTTCATGTAAGCTTCACTGTAGTTGGGATAGTGATAGTGTTGTATGATTCCTTGTTGGGTGGTTTTCGCTAGAATTGACTTGTATTGTTGACAATAACTTGTGTTGAAATTGTTTTGGAAATCTAGCAAAATTGGTTGGTGCATTTCTTGTTTGCTACTTCGTTGTAGATGCATACTTCCTGTCAGTGTTGTTCATAATTCTTGCCAGTGAAGTTTCTTTATAATTTGCGTACATATGTTTTTTTTTCACGTTGTATAATCCTATTGTCGGAAATATCCTTTTGTTTTTGTTGTTTTAGGGTATAAAATTATTTTTTAATATTATTTATTTGTGTTTAATTCTGTTGACCTTTTTAATAATATTTAATTTAGAATAAAAAGGGTAAGACATAACCCTATTTACCTTTCTTCGAAGTTCGAATGCTCCCAAAAGGCCCTCTGTGTTTACCTTCCAAAATTCCCTCCAAAAGAAGATAATTTCTTCTTCCCCATAAGACGACTCTTCAACTCCTCCATCTTTCTCTATTAACGCTAGACTCGATTTTTGCTTACTCTTGAAGCCCATTTTTTCTTACCAAGTCCATCTCCACATTTTCTTACTTACTCCCTCCATCTTTCTCCATTAACGCGACTCTGAAACTCCATTTTTACTTACTCGCCCCTCCCCGAACTTTTCCTTAACCTCTGAAGCGCGTTACAAAAGAACCCTAGTAAATGGCAGTGCTTAGAGACCGTAAAGAGTTGAGCCCAAATAAGGGTGGAGAGAAAAGGAAGAGAAAAGAAGACGACATGCAGGTTCGAAAGAAGAAGAAGCAGAGAGACGAAATGCAGGTGAAAGGGGAAAAAACTTCTAACAGTTCCATAGGAAAAAAAGCCGGGAAGGGCAGGTCGAGGCAAAAAACGATACCAGTAAAGGGGAATAAACCCTTAATCTTTAAAGGGGATGTAAGTTGTCTATATTTTTTGTTTAGGGCTTAGGGTAATATTTTCAATTGTCATGTCACCCGTCTGAAATGGTTTACTTTGTATCGGGAGTGTTTTTAGGGTTTTTTTTTGTTTTTTCATCTGTCGTCTGAGGCTTCTCAAATGGTTCGATTTCGTTTGTTTATGGTTATTTTCATTTGGCTTGCAGATTAGGTACATTTATTTCAGAGGTGAACCTTTTTACGGAAGAATTAACATCAACTGTAGGGTGCACTTTGTTCGTGAGATTGAAAACAAGTTGACACATGCGGATTGGCAACGGGTTTTGGATGGCCCGTTTGGAAAGGTTTTGAAAATGTTGCAGAAGGTATCATTTTCTTCACAGACATTGCATGCAGTTCTATTTAAGCAACTTGAAACAAAAAAGAAGTGGGAGTCTTGATATGAGGTGGCAGGGAAAGAGTTGAGGTTTTCGATTAAGGAGTTCTCTCTCATAACTGGACTGAATTGTGGTGAACTTCCATTTACGGATACTAAAGCTGATGGGCTAGTAATGGAGCGATTTTTTGGTAGTCCTGGTGGTCCTAAGACGACAATACAAGATGTTTACAACAGATTTAAAGAACATCGTGAGTTGGACAACTACAAACTCAAGTTGGCACTTTGTTGATAGTTGAGGGTCTGTTGCTGGGAGGGGATAAGAAGAGGCTAGTGAAGCCGCTGCATGTTAGGCTGCTGGAGAATATGGATAACTTTTGGGATTATCCATGGGGAAGGGTTGCTTATGAAGAGCTTCACAAGTCATTGACCACAGCATTGGCCAAAAGGATGCAAACAGTAGAGAAGGCAAAGCTACTCTCCAACGCACCAAGAATTCCATATTCCATTCAAAGCATGCCAGTTGTGTTTCAGGTAGTTTTATTTGCAGCATAGTAGCATACTCTATGCTATACTATGACCGGATGTTTGAATACAGGGTGACAGGATCATGGTGGATATGCAATGAAGTTGTTTGTTGTTTGATTGACACAACATAGTAGTTTTCTGATAGGTGCAACTTAGTGCACCTTAACTAGCGACTATTGACACATTTTAGATGGAGTTTTGGTATAAGAAGAGGCTAAGTCTATAATCCAGGAGAAGAGTTGAAGAAGTACAGATATGAAGGTTTTACAGCTTAGTGAAGAAGATAGAGGATTGATGGAGAAGTCTGCTCAGAACTAAAGGAGAAAATTACCTCACTTGGTAGTACTTGGGAGTAGATGAAGGATGAAGAAGCTGGACAGTGCCGCCCCGCGCCACTGCCACCGCGACCCGGCGAAGATCCTCAGAGAAGAAGCCACCGCCTCGCGGTGGAGCATTACCGCCTCGCGGTGGGAGTGAAGACCGCGCGGCTGACGTGTTTTGTCAATATTCCTATTTTAGACATTATTACTTTAGTATATTTTATTTCCTTATTTTGTTTGCTAGGTTAAACTTCTGAGAACCTATTTAAGATCTTTTTAATAGTTCGTAGAAGGGGACTCTCTCTCTCTCTCTCTCTCTCTCTCTCTCTCTCTCTCTCTCTCTCTCTCTCTCTCTCTCTCTCTCTCTCTCTCTCTCTCTCTCTCTCTCTCTCTCTCTCTCTCTCTCTCTCTCTCTCTTTTTAACAATACAATTTCTAGGTTTTTGAACAATGGATAGCTAAACACTTTTGTTTCGCTAGACAATTGAAGCACTACAATAAATTGGTTGTGAGATTTCTATACCTTGTTCTATATCTTATTAAATTGGATTGATTCTCTTGTTTGAACTGTCTATTGATTTATGTTGATTCTTCTAGCGTAGCTAACTAGGTTTTTCGGCATCTATCATATTGCTAGGATTGCATATAGGGGTTCCGAGTGCATATCTAGTGGCAAACACAATTGTGCGTATAGGGGTTCCGAGCGTACAATTGTGTGTGAGAATCAATTGCATGTTAAGTAGGGGAGTGAGTACTTGTACGTCTTTCTACTTGCATGTATCATATATCCTTGTGTGCATTGCTATTGATGTATTGGTGCTAGAGTACGCTGACAACTGTGAGAATCAGTTGTACTTTATCATTGGTACCGTAATAAGTCTATCGACAACTGTGAGAATCGATAGTATTCACGATTAGGGTGGGAACAATAATAAGATAGTAAAAGAACTTGGAAAGATAGTTTTCAGTGATCAACCGATTGCATTGTGGTGTGGATATTTGTCTGGTGGAATACCTTCTCTCATTATATTTCGTCACTTGTCATAATTGAATCTTTGGTTACATTGCGATTATTCCAAACAACCCCCTGTTACTTGTTAGTCACACGTTATTGCATACAGATAACCGACTCCCTGTGGGATCGACCTTGACTTACTTACTATACTCTTTAGTAGGTGAATTAGGATTATTTTGACAGGAAAACGACACCGGTTTCCGGTCCTGTCAAATTTGGCGCCGTTGCCGGGGAGTCAAATTTTCTGTTTGTGATTATTTGTGATTGACTGTCATGTGGATCTATCTTATGATCCACACTTTTGCTACTGATTCGCTACTTGTTGAAGTTCATATAGAGACAGGTGCGAATGGCGCAGACACTCCGTCAATTGAAGGAACCAACCTTGATACAGCAGTCATTGGCTGTAGTCATTCCACCCCTTGTTGATGGGGTAACTTTTGAGCTTAGATCAGGAGTAATACGGTTACTCCCGAGATTTTATGGACGGAGTGGAGAGGATCCCATTCTTCATTTGAATAAATTCCACAGCGTCCTTATGAGCATTAAGCCAGCCGATGTCATTGAGGAACAGCTTAAAATGAGAGCCTTCGGGTTCACTCTTAAAGACGAGGCTGAAGACTGGTATTATCATCTGCCTGGAGGGAGCATAGATTCCTGGACTAAGATGCATAAGGTTTTCCTTGCACGCTATTTTCCAGCTCAGATGGCAAACGCCTTGAAAAGGGAAATCACCAGCATTGAACAAGGTGAGGATGAGACCCTCTATGACTATTGTGAGCGGTTCGAGCGACTCTGCACTAGTTGCCCGTTCCATGGTTTTGATAAGAAATCTCTGGTGCTCTATGTTTACAACAGGCTGAATGACGATGAACGAAGAATGATTGATGCTACATGTGGTGGTCGTATCCTAAATATGACTCCCGATGTCGCCATGACCACACTTCAAGATATGGCTGAAGGTACAAGGGATTTTAATGAACCTCCGAGGACCAGACTAGTGAGTGCTATTATCTCTAGTGAGTCACATGTGTCGCAAGAAATTGCTTCTTTGAAGGAGGTCATTGTGGGGATAGGCAAGCAACTGCAGGATACCACGATTGCTGAAGTTCATGCTGCTGAAGGCTACAGGCCTGTTATAACGCAACAACCTTGCTTTGATGACCCACCAACTACTAGCAACCCCTCTTCAACCGAAGCAATGCTCAATGCCCTAACGATGCATTTTACAACGCATGTGCGCGAGACTGTGGCTAACATAAAGAGCATAAAGGAGTTCGTGAGCAGCCTAGTCGATGAGGTTAGGGGCAGAAAAGAGGCCAGGAAAGAAACTTCGAATGCAGTAACCCTACGGAGTGGCAAGGAATTACATGTCGCTCCTACTGCTGAAGAGGACGACAACACTGAGACCGACATTGCCAATGAGCCATTGTCACCGCCCCGCGGCGATTCTCACCGCGACCCGGCGACAGCTCCCAGTAATCCTACGCCATCAATACCGCCCCGCGGTGATCCACACCGCCCCGCATTGAACTCACCGCCGCGCGGTGAGAGCCCAGAACTCGCAAATTCCCCTGATGAGGAGGAGGATCCCTATGTTCGCCCCAACTTTCCTCCCCTTGGATCTGAGAAACCACCTGCCCCATTCCCAGAGGCACTCAAGGAAAGGAGAGTCATTGATGACAAGGATCTCTTTGACACTTTCAGTAAGTGTGAGGTGAACATCCCACTTCTAAAGGAGTTGTGCACTGTAAAAAGAAACCAGAAGCTGAAGGGAAAGGAAAAAGTCAAGGTCAGCGAACGCGTATCTGCTGTATTTCAGAGGCGCATGCCAAAGAAGTGCGGAGACCCAGGTATGTGGAGCATTCCTTGTATTATCGGAGACACTAAATTTGAAAAAGCTATGCTCGACCTTGGTGCCTCCATTAATGTGCTGCCCTATTCTCTCTATGAATCCCTTGGACTTGGACCTCTGCAGGAAACATGTATTGTAATACAATTAGCTGATAGGTCTAGTGTCTACCCTAGGGGAGTAATAGAAGATGTCCTTGTTATGGTCGATAAATTGATATTCCCTGTAGATTTTTATGTCTTAGATATGGAAACAGATACAAAGGCAACTCCTATACTATTAGGTAGGCCATTTTTGAAAACTGCTAAGACCAAACTTGATTTGCAAAGTGGGACACTTTCTATGGAATTTGATGGGGAGAAGGTGGAATATAATATTTATGAAGCCATGAAATACCCCAAGGAAAACCATTCTTTGTATTCCATTGATGTGATCGATTCCATTGCACAGGATGTCTTTGACATTTCTAGGTCTGACGAGTTGATGTCTATTGTTGAAAATAATTTGGATGCGTCCTATGAGGAATACTCTTTACCCTCTAACATGCAGGAAGCCATCGCTCAGCTGGATACTCATGGTAAGTATTCTACAGATCCTTTGGGCATTGGCCCCATCTTACTAAACCCGAGCAAAAGGCTCGTTCCCTCTGTTGAACAGGCTCCAGAGATCGAATTGAAGCCGCTGTCGGACCATCTCAAATACGCTTTTCTTGGAGCCAAAGACACTTTGCAAGTCATTGTGTCTAGTACGCTTTCTGCAGATCAAGAAATGAAGCTATTGGACGTGCTCAGGAAGCACAAAACCGCAATTGGATGGACCATTGCAGACATAAAAGGGATAAGCCCCTCCACTTATATGCATCGGATTCTGCTCGAGGACGGAGCTAAACCGTCTAGGCAGCCACAGAGAAGGCTGAACCCTCCAATGATGGAAGTGGTAAAGAAAGAGGTGCTTAAACTCCTCAAGGCTGATATGATCTTCCCTATTTCGGACAGCCAATGGGTAAGTCCAACCCAGGTTGTCCCTAAGAAAGGAGGAATTACCATAGTGGAAAATCAACACGGAGATTTAGTTCCCACCAGGACCACCACAGGATGGAGGGTGTGCATCGATTACCGTAAGCTGAATGCGGTAACTCGGAAAGACCACTTTCCCCTGCCCTTTATTGATCAAATGCTAGAACGCCTTGCTGAGCGGCCCTACTACTGTTTTCTCGACGGATATTCAGGATACTTTCAGGTAGCCATCGCACCAGAGGACCAAGAGAAACCACTTTTACATGTCCATTTGGTACTTTTGCATACCGCAAAATGCCATTCGGATTGTGTAACGCATCCGGTACATTTCAACGATGTATGGTTAGTATCTTCTCTGACTATGTTGAGAAATTCATTGAGGTCTTTATGGATGACTTTACGGTGCATGGAACTAGCTTTGATTCATGTTTAGACCATTTGGCGCTTGTACTTAAAAGATGTGTTGAAACCAATTTGGTTTTAAATTATGAAAAGTGTCATTTCATGGTGGAACAGGGGATAGTCCTGGGTCATATTGTCTCTGCTAGGGGTATTGAAGTCGATAAGGCAAAGATTGATGTAATTCAGTCTCTGCCTTATCTTACTAATGTGCGTGAAGTACGTTCCTTTTTAGGTCATACAGGTTTCTACCGAAGATTTATCAAGGATTTCTCAAAAATTTTCTTCACCTCTATGCGAGCTCTTGAAGAAGGAAGTGACCTACGTATTCACGGATGAATGCAAGAAAGCATTTGATTGCCTGAGAGAACGCCTGACAAGTGCACCCATTATTCAGGCACCTGACTGGTCTCGCCCATTTGAGATCATGTGTGACGCCAGCGATTATGCAGTTGGGGCAGTTCTAGGACAGAAAGTGGGACGGGCATCCCACGTGATTCATTACGCCTCCATGACTCTGAATGGAGCCCAGAGGAACTACTCCACCATTGAGAAACAAATGCTGGCAGTTGTCTTTGCCTTGGAAAAGTTTAGGCAATACCTCTTGGGAGTCAAGGTGATTATCTACACAGATCACGCAGCTCTTCGTTACCTGATGACGAAGAAAGAAGCAAAGCCAAGATTAATCCGATGGGTTCTCCTTCTCACTGAATTTGATGTGGAAATCCGTGATAAGAAGGGAGCAGAGAACCTCGTAGCAGATCACCTGAGTAGGCTCGTCCATGAGGAAGATAAGCCCGGAGAGCAGATCCCCATACATGGCACCTTCCCAGATGACACACTTTTTACACTCGAGGGCAGCCCAGAGTACACTCACCTCCCTGCGGTCCCCACCACCGCGACCCGGCGAGTCGTAGCCAGTATGAAGTTGGAGATACCACCGCCCCGCGGCGATGACTACCGCGACGCGGCGATTGGATTACTTGAGAACCAGGAAAGCTCACCGTGACCCCCAGAGACATCACCGCCCCGCGGTCACATCTCTGGAGTCACACTTTGCCCTGGAGATATTTCTGACTCCCCCTTTCATATTGCCATGGACCTCTTCAGAATCCAGTCTTACAGACCCTGGTATGCAGACATAGTCAACTACCTGGTTCGAGAGGAATTTCCCCCAGACTACACCAGAGCCCAGAAAGCAAAGGTACTCAGAGAAGCTCGCCACTATGTTTGGGATGATCCCTACCTGTGGAAGCATTGTGTCGATCAGGTAGTCCGCCGATGTCTCCTAGACAACGAGGTACAATCTGTCCTTAACTTCTGTCATTCTGAAGCATGTGGGGGTCATTTTGGAGCAATTAGGACTGCTAGGAAAGTATTGGAAGTAGGATTTTATTGGCCGCACCTCTTTAGGGATGCTTACGTTTTTTGTAAATCCTGCGACCGATGCCAACGGGTTGGCAACATCACCAGAAGGAATGAAATACCGCAATCATCATTGATCTTCTGTGAGGTCTTTGATGTTTGGGGCATGGATTTTATGGGACCCTTTCCTAACTCTCATGGGAATCTTTATATATTACTTGCAGTGGACTACGTTTCCAAGTGGGTGGAAGCGAAGGCCACCATGACTGATGACTCTAAAGTTGTAGCAGGTTTCCTTACAGAAAACATTTTCTCAAGATTTGGAATACCCAAAGCTTTAATTAGTGACAGGGGAACCCATTTCTGCAACAAGACAGTGATTGCCTTGCTGAAGAAGTATCACATCACTCAGAGAATCTCCACGGCCTACCATCCTCAGACTAATGGGCAGGCCGAGAACCCCAACAGAGTGATTAAGGCTATACTAGAGAAGACAGTAGCAGCCAACCGGAGGGATTGGAGCATCAAGCTCAATGATGCACTGTGGGCATACCGTACAACTTTCAAAACTCCGATAGGGATGTCTCCGTTCCGGCTGGTATTTGGAAAAGCTTGTCACCTCCCCGTCGAACTTGAACATAAGGCGTGGTAGGCAATAAAGAAATGCAACTTGCAACTGGATGAAGCATGCGAACTCCGCAAGCTACAAATGCAAGAACTGGAGGAATTACGCCTTGATGCCTACGAGAACTCAGTTAACTACAAGGCGAAGACCAAGCAGTGGCATGAAAAGCATATTTTGCGAAAGGATTTCAAGCCAGGAGATAAAGTTCTTCTATTCCAATCTCGGCTCAAGCTCTTTGCTGGAAAGCTGAAATCCAAATGGTCAGGCCCGTATGAAATCGCTGAGGTGCATCCCCATGGAGCCATAGGCCTGATTAATCCCAAGACCGGCACCACCTTCAAGGTGAACGGCCACAGATGCAAGCCTTACCACGAGGGGTTCGATCCAAACCAGGAGGAGACACTACTCCTCGAACACCCTGACACTGAAGCAGGATGAGCCACAACCCATGTCGAGCCAACGACGTTAACCAAGGCGCTGTCCGGGAGGCAACCAGGGTTAGTTCTTTTCTCTTCTTTTCCCTAGATTATTTTCGTAGTTTATTTTTGCTTTGTTTTGTTCTCCTGTTACTCACATTTCAGGTACGAAAGTAAATCCGAGAAGAGACGTGGTACTCAGCGTAACCCACCGCCCCGCGGCGACTTTCACCGCCCCGTGGTGGATCTCTGGTATAATTTCTCTACTTTAAAAAAAATAAAAAATAAAGGGCCCCGAAAAAATCTTAAACGGGTGAGTAATATTTTTATTTCTTGAGTTGGATACGAAGGAATTGACGGTGTCAGTTGAAAACCGCGGCTCGGTACCTACCTTCTTCACTTATTACCCCATTAGCTCTCCCGCCAAACCCTATTCCCCTTCTTCTTCCCCGTCTCTCTCTCCGTCGTGCCCTATTCCACGATCTCCAAAACCTTAGCCCACAACCCTCTCCACCGAAATCGGCCTCCCCCCTCACCTTGGTAGTGGAAGCCCGTAACCCAACCTTGTTTCTTCTCTACCCAGACCTTCCTTTGTGGCGATTTCTGACCCCCCCTGTGGTGGTTTGTAGTTGAAGGGGGTGCCATTTTGCTTGTTGGTGTGATCAGTACCAAAGTGGGTGCTCTTCCGGTGGTTTGGTGGTGTTTGAGGAGGTATCGCACAGTGACCGCCTCGCGACGTAGTATCGCCGCCTCACGCGAGTCAGATTTTAGAATTCGGAGACGAAGGTGAACAGTCGCCGCCTCGCGTCAACATCACCGCGGCCCGACTGTTGTGCTCAGAAATCATCACCGCCCTGCGGTGACCCTCGTAGTCTGTCTTCGGCCGATTGTAAGTGCCCTTTGCCTAGCCTTTTGTCTCAAGAACTTCATTTCTTACTCAATGACGAGGGCTAGGAAAGTTGGGATGACTGAGGAGGAGTTGAGAATATACGATGTGGTGTCGACTAGACATGTGCAGCCGACTCATTTCTTTGATAAGGGATCACTCGCTGAGTTGGGTTTGCTCGACATGACTCGGCAATGTCTGGACAAGTTGGGATTGGGGGGCTTCCTAGACAAATGTGCCCCCGTATTCCCTGAACTTTGCTGCCAATTTATCGCCACCATGACTAAGAGCTACACGCGTCGTGTTGTTAACGGCAAGGAGCATAAATTCATTGCGGGTATCACCTTCAAGTATGAGGGTCGGAGTTATGGTTTTCCTATCAAGGACGTTAGGGCATTGTTAGGTGTTTCGAGACCGTCTACTGGTGGGTGGAGACATGGTCCCGACAAGGCGGCCATGAAGGAATTTTGGATCAGTGCATCGGGTATGCCTGAATATCAGAAGAAAGAAAAGACCAGTGACAAGATTGTCCATCCCTGCCTCCGCCTGGTATACACTGTGCTGCTTAGGACATTTTGTGGATGTGTGGAGGAGGGCAAGGTTTCCCTGAAACGTCTTGGTCTTTTCTCCGCGATGATTGATCCTTTAGATGAGGTGACCCTTGGATGGGTTGTGATTTGGCTATATGGGCTGCAGCAGATCCGCGAAGGCGCTGCACAAGATATTGTTCAGGGAGGGTTGATTATCTTGATTGCTGCAGCCAGGATTTCGATGGACACTATGCCGCAGCCGCTCATGCCCATTCTCTATGATATCCTTTTTATGCGGCATTGTGGTATGTTGAGCGGATCTCCGGGGTAGTATATGTGGTGCTCTTATGGCGGTCATCTTTTGCGTCTCCCTCGTCCGTTAGCTTATCCGAGAGATTTCACTGGTTGGTACATCTCTTCCGACGCCGAGATCATCCCTTCAGACGAGGAGACTGCGCCACAGGCTGCTTTGCCCATGATCATGGATGTTGATCCACCTGCTCCCGACGTAGCCTCCACTTCTTCACAGCCCCCTGAGTTCTCCTAGGACGAGATGTTCGTCCGTTTTGATGATTTCACGCTATGTCAGGAGGCTGTGAATGATGCGACTTTGGCTCGGTTGTAGGACATACAGGCCGAGATTACACGGGACATCACCGGCCAACTGAGTACAGCCGAGGCATTTATCTAGGAGCAGTACTTTGGGAGGCACCCACCTCCGCCGCGCCATCCATGGTATCCACCGTTCCAATGAGTTTTTCTTCTCTCTTCCCTATTTCTTTGTCTTCGTCTCTACATTGAGGACAATGTGTATTTCAAGTGTGGGGAGGGATCCTCAGAGAAGAAGCCACCGCCTCGCGGTAGAGCATTACCGCCTCACGGTGGGAGTGAAGACCGCGCGGCTGACGTGTTTTGTCAATATTCCTATTTTAGACATTATTACTTTAGTATATTTTATTTCCTTATTTTGTTTGCTAGGTTAAACTTCTGAGAACCTATTTAAGATCTTTTTAATAGTTCATAGAAGGGGACACACACTCTCTCTCTCTCTCTCTCTCTCTCTCTCTCTCTCTCTCTCTCTCTCTCTCTCTCTCTCTCTCTCTCTCTCTCTCTCTCTCTCTCTCTCTCTAACAATACAATTTCTAGGTTTTTGAACAATGGATAGCTAAACACTTTTGTTTCGCTAGACAATTGAAGCACTACAAAAAACTGGTTGTGAGATTTCTATACCTTATTCTATATCTTATTAAATTGGATTGATTCTCTTGTTTGAACTGTCTATTGATTTATGTTGATTCTTCTAGCGTAGCTAACTAGGTTTTTCGGCATCTATCATATTGCTAGGATTGCATATAGGGGTTCCGAGTGCATATCTAGTGGCAAACACAATTGTGCGTATAGGGGTTCCGAGCGTACAATTGTGTGTGAGAATCAATTGCATGTTAAGTAGGGGAGTGAGTACTTGTACGTCTTTCTACTTGCATGTATCCTATATCCTTGTGTGCATTGCTATTGCTGTATTGGTTCTAGAGTACGCTGACAACTGTGAGAATCAGTTGTACTTTATCATTGGTACCGTAATAAGTCTATCGACAACTGTGAGAATCGATAGTATTCACGATTAGGGTGAGAACAATAATAAGATAGTAAAAGAACTTGGAAAGATAGTTTTCAGTGATCAACCGATTGCATTGTGGTGTGGATATTTGTCTGGTGGAATACCTTCTCTCATTATATTTCGTCACTTGTCATAATTGAATCTTTGGTTACATTGCGATTATTCCAAACAACCCTCTGTTACTTGTTAGTCACACGTTATTGCATACAGATAACCGACTCCCTGTGGGATCGACCCTGACTTACTTACTATACTCTTTAGTAGGTGAATTAGGATTATTTTGACAAGAAAATGACACCGGTTTTCGGTCCTGTCATTTTCCAATATACTTTTATTTGCATTCCAGATAGTTTTAGGGTGACCTGATCTAAATTTGTAATGGTTGAAATATGAATTACTGAATGTGTTTTATTTGCAGCATAGTAGTATACTATATGCTATACTATGACCGGATGTTTGAGTATAAGGTGACAGGATCATGGTGGATATGCAGGAAGTTGTTTGTTGTTTGATTGACACATCATAGTAGTTTCCCAACATACTTTTATTTGCATTCCAGATAGTTTTAGGGTGACTTGATCTAAATTTGTAATGGTTGAATTATGAATTACTGAATGTGTTTTATTTGCAGCATAGTAGCATACTCTATGCTATACTATGACCGGATGTTTGAGTACAGGGTGACAGGATCATGGTGGATATGCAGGAAGTTGTTTGTTGTTTGATTGACACAGCATAGTAGTTTTCCAACATACTTTTATTTACATTCCAGATAGTTTTAGGGTGACATGATCTAAATTTGTAATGGTTGAAATATGAATTACTGAATGTGTTTTATTTGTAGCATAGTAGCATACTCTATGCTATACTATGACCGGATGTTTGAGTACAAGGTGACAGGATCATGGTGGATATGCAGGAAGTTATTTGTTGTTTGATTGACACAACATAATAGTTTTCCAACATACTTTTATTTGCATTCCAGATAGTTTTAGGGTGACCTGATCTAAATTATAGGGTGACAGGATAAAATGAAATAATGTATCTTAATTTGCTAATTCTCAAACCGTTTGTTATTGTAGATATGGGTATGGGAAGCTGTGCCAACATTTGGTCTCCAATTTGCATCAAAGTTGAGTGAATCTGCAATGCCTCGAGGCCTTCGTTGGTTTTCAGATGAAGCCCCTGAACATGGAGTGTTGGAGTTGTCTTTGGCTGATCCTACACATGTGGTTAAGCCCATTCTTATTCCCGATGAGGATAAGGTGGATAAGTTGTTCGACTACTACTATGTTGTTGAAAATGATGACCCACATTTTGACAAGATTGTGAAGGAAGCAATGAAGGGTTTGAAAAAGAAAGGGAAGGGGAAGCAAGGAAAAGATGGAGCGAGGCCCAGTAATGCATCTGTGCAGTCATCAGAGGTGATAAGTCAGATGTTCAGAATGATGAAGAGGATGGAAAAAGGAGTGCTTGACAAGATGGGAAGGCTGAAAAGAGGGTATCAAAGGAGGAGGAGGTGCCTAAGCTCAAGAGTAATGGGAAATCAAAGAATTATTCAGATGAGAATGATTTTGAATCCTATGGTGAGTCTGATGAGGAGGTGGAGGATAAGGAGGTTGGGGGTGAGGGGTTTGAGAGTGATGAGGTTGAGAGTGAGGATAATGATGATGATGATGATGGTGGTGATGATGACGAATTTGATGATGGTGATGAGGGTAATGACAGTGAAGAACTTCGCCAGGGTGGTGACAAACCGAAGGAGGAAGTTTCTGATGAGGATAATGAAGTTGGTGATAATGAGAGTGATGCTGATGAAGTTTTTGATGAGGATAATGAAGTTGTTGATAATGTGAGTGATGGTGAGGGTGGTGACAAAGAGGTTGAGGTTCAAGAAGCTGAGGTGGAGAAGGTAGAGGTTGAGGTTCAGGAGGCTGAGGTGGAAAAGGTAGAGGCTGAAGGCAAAGAGGTATGAATATGCTCATATGAAAATTATCATATTATCATCACTACTATGACATTATTATTTGTACGAGGTGACAAGATTATTGTTATGTTGGGAGTTTTTATGTTTTACAAGAAAAGTATGGCATGGTGACATGATTTGTACTATGTATGACATGATTATTATGATTGCAGGATTTTGATAATTCCATTGAGGGTAACATGATGTTGCGGGTGCGTATGGTGTTATGGCCATTGTCAAAGACATAAATGAAAATGTTGCTAACGATGGTGAAAAGGACCAGGAGCAGGATTTTACTAACGACATTGAAGGAGCACCGGAGGCTACCCAGCATGAACTAAACCCAGCAGAGGTTGAGGGAAGAGAGGAACCTCTTTCAGTGCTAGCCGCTGTGGTTGCTTCATCCAGCAAGGCGAAACCCAAAAATAAACTAAACCAGCATCTCCAACCGAAGAGGGTTCTTCCTAGTCGTATGGTGAAGCCATCCGCCAAAAAACTAACACCTTACACATATGAGAAAAAAGGGAAAATTATGAAGAAGATAACCAAGAATTCACAGGTGAAGGAGATGACTGCTTTGCTGAAATGGATGAATGATGAAAGGTTAGTATCTCACGGATTTAATAATGTTCAACTATCTTTCATGGATTTAATTACGCCTTCTTTGTTTTTCAGCTCTAAGCCAAGAGTTGGACTGTGTGGTCAAGAGATGGACAAGGACTGGTTTGGCCTAATACTGGAACCAAAAGCTTGGCTGGAAGATGGTGTAAGCTATTTACTTATGATGTCAAATTATTTTACTGTTGGGATTTGTTGCAATGCCTACTGTTGGGATTTGTTGCAATGTTGACAGGATGAATTATATTTTTTTGAAGCACATCGATGAAGTTTGATGTTATATATGTAAGGCGCTTTTGGAGTCAGAAGTTAAATGCAAGGCCATAATATTGGACGTTTTCTGGCCTGCTGATTATACGGATGCATATAGATACTATGTCCAAAATGCCTGCATTGTTCCACCTACATCTGAATGTGCACTCGCATACTTTAGGGGAGATCGGCCTAAACCTTATGGGTCCAGTTGGGATGATCTGGACTTTATTTATTTCCCCCTCAACATCGATAACATGCATTGGGTGGCTGTAGAGATCGATTTGCAGCAATGGCAGGCAAATGTATATGATTGTAATGTGGATTTGAACTGTAACTTGGACGTAGAGACATGCCTGCATGGGGTTTGTCAGTTTCTTCCTCACTTCATGACACAGTACCCGCCGCTTGCCAAGAAATTTGAACATCGGGGTACTCAAGAGATTAAATTTGAGAGAATTCAAGGACTGAAGCAGAACAAGCGTGGATAAGTCGAAATATCTCCCCTTACCAATTTTATTATATACTTCATTTAAGTAAATTTACTGCATTTTGTGTTCGTAGTCATGACTGTGGGATATACACTCTGAAACACATGGAGTTGCTCAGTGCTGGTTGGAAAAATCTTGACGTTGTGGCAGACAAATTTATTGACGGCTTCAGGAGCGACATGGCTCACGTCGTGTTTGACGGGGTGTGAAGGTCGAGCCTAAGGAACTCCATCGTTTAAATTGGATATTTGGATTTTCTTTTTGGGGTTTGGATGGCATTTGCTTAGATTACATACAATGACAACTCGTTTAGATTACATACAATGTTATGACAACTTGTTTAGATTACATACAATGGCAGTTATGTGCGTGTAGGTTAAATGGCAGTTACATGGAAGTTACATGGCACTTAAAACGGCATTGACTGACGATGCCATATACAAGATATAAAAAATTGCATGACAAGATGAATCTAAGAGGGATGTGGGATACAATAAAAAACTCCAAACAGGGTATCGGCTCTATTGAGAACTCAGCCACTGCTTTTTTGAGAAGAGACAATAAAAAACTCATCAACCGTCATGAAATTATCATTAACTGCCCACCAACTCCAATTTACACTGATTAGACAGGATATCAGTGACAGGACAGGATATTAACCCAAGTAATTAAATTAATTCTCTATTAGAACACCGTCATAAATGTAACCCTAATTGCCACCAACCCAAAAACCTCTTTATATACCCCCTCATACGAAGTCGTATTTCCTCATCCACAATCCGCTTAAAAACATCTTTCACCTTACCCTAAAAACACCAAATTCCATACGCTTCTTTCGTTTCCATGGTTGATCAGCCTAACGATCACAGGGTGTTTGCAACTGTCCATACCGGAGGGAGAATCATCCCTTCAAGGAGAGCAAATGCCAGGATTTCGACCCATTACTACCAAGGCAGGACGATGCAAAATTGGAGTCCGTTGGCTGAAATGGTACAGGATGTTTGGTGGCTGATCAACCAATTGTATCACTTTAACAATTATGAACGGGACACTTCGTATTTCTTCGAAGTTGTGCCCCCCGATGGCGGCCCTCGTACCTTGAGGGCCTTACAGAACCGCGGAGACGCGGCCGTCCTTGCCGCCCAAGGTAGAACCATGGCCTTCATAAACATATATGTCATCACGGGAGATGTTGTTGAAGAACTTCTGCAGCATGGCGGCCCAGATTCATCTGTCTCCTCCGCAGCAGTGTGACATGTAATATTTAGTGTAGGGACTATGTAAGTTAGTGTAGTATTTAGTAGGTTATGAAGTCTGTTATTGTATGAATTTGTAATGTCAAGTAGGAACTTTATTATGTCATATAGTTACTATATATTGTCATATAAGTGCCAGATTGCCAAATGAAGCATGTTATGTAATTATGTTTTATATAATATAGTATGTTATGGTAATGTCGCATGAAATAGTACTTTATGACATGAAAGCGACAAGCCAAAACAGTTAGTATGACAGGATATAAAAAAGTCATATTCGGCCCAATTTCTGAGCGGTTCCTTGGAGCTCACAATGCCATATTAGGGCCAATTTCGACCGGTTTAACAATTATATTAAGAACTTGTTATGAACCCGGTTTAACAGACTATTATATATACAATTTCTGAGCGGTTCCTTGACTTCATTTCATCTATTTCAATTTGGGTAAGTTTTCTAGGGTTTGTCGGGATTGAACAGCCGAAATCAAATTGACCCCATTTGGAGAGAGTTCAACCACAATCAACACCAGTTCACTCACAACAGGATTTAACCAAAAGTAGTCAATATTGACAATGTCAATATTGACTAAAAGTAGTCAATATTGACAATGTCAGGACATAAATATAGTCATGACAGGATAATATTACATTAACTAACCGCATATTAACAAAATACATATCATTTATACGAAAAGTAATATGAGTGGTAAGAGATCCAAGAGTTTGGATCTCTTAATACACATATTAACAAAATACATAATTCAAGAGATAACACGGGTTGCTCACATATTAACAAAATAGATAATTGAAGAGGTAGCACAATTAACGGCATCATGGGCCGGCTGAGGGGTTAGGACAGTTTCGTGAGTTATGGCCGACAGTGCTACAACTTCCACACCTTCTCCTCGGGCCCTTGTATTCTCCCCGTGACGGGATTCTTTTCTTCCTTGGTCTTCCTGATTTCCTCCTAACATCTGGGGGCAAACATGCTCTATTCAAGACCGTGTCAGGAACTTCCCAACGCTCAAATGCAGGAACCAGATATATAGTTTCCTTGTACACTTCCTTCCACATTTCAGCAGTAAAGAGGGGATGAACAAGAGTGACAGGATCCACACCACAATCCTTCACAACCGCTATTGCATGCGCACAAGGAATTTGGTCAACTTGGAAGACGTTGTAGTAGCAGGTTCGAGCATGCAGATTTACCAAGAGTGTAGTTCCATTGGCATGCACTTGAAACTCATATTGATTTAGCCTACTCACGACCATTGTCAACGATTTCAAATAATTACCTTCTAGCTCACGACAAACTGTCGGGGTCAGAACCTCAGAATGTCGCTCTCCTTTGAATCTCCTGTCATAAAACCACTGACTCATGACATTCAGTATACCATCAAGCAACCCAATCAACGACAGTCGACGCGGGCCCACTAAGCGACTATTAACGGATTCCGCATTGTTGGACGTCATAATGTTGAATCTGTTTGCGGACATATGCGACCTTGTCCACGCTTCAAATCCAACACCCCTGAGGTAGGTACCGACTTCCGGAGACTGGTTGCAAAGTCTTGCAAATTCACGATTGAAGTCATGTTTGGTGTACGCTTGATTTGCCTTTTGGTACAGAATCCACAAGTCATTTCTTTTAAACCTCGTCTTCACGTTACTCCATAGGTGAAGTGTGCAACAACCATGCTTTGCGAAGATATAGCGCTCTCTTAAACCTTTGTATATACTTCCATGATGTTCAGACACAAATACGAGTTCATGATCATCGGCAACAACGGAGCGTAGGTGTCGGAAGAAATACGACCATGAACTGTCATTCTCATTGTCAACAACAGCAAAAGCCACTGGATATATTTGTCTGTTTCTATCTTGTGCCACTGCAACTAGAAGTGTGCCTCTGTACTTTGATCCTAGATGGGTACCATCCACAATTATGACCTGCAATAGTTTTCAATCAGCTTTACAAAGTGACATATGCTACAATGTACTGTATCAATTTGACAAGAGCATCGTGGAACGTGACAAAACGGAAATATACCTTTCTTAAAAACTGCATTCCATTGCGCCAAGCACCCAAGCTGATGAAACAATACTTGAATCGATGATTAGAGTCTACTTCAACATGTGTGATTGTCCCTGTATTCATCCTTTCGAGCATGTACATGTATCCATGAATCCTATTATAGCTTTCTTCAGTTGTGCCTCTTATCCTGTCAATGGCGGTTAAACGTGCTCTGTTTGCCTTGTCGTAACCAACTGCCACTCCCATTTTCTTCATGTTGTCTTGAATTTTGGCAGCACGAGGTCCAGGACATGTACCGGCTGTGTTAAAGCTGTAACAGGATTGTATATGTAACATGCTAAGGTTAGTTCATATACATGCTCATAAATATATATGATCGTACTGACATGATTGTTTACTTACCTTGACATAATATGGTCAGCAATTATGCTTGAACTTGCATGTCTGTGGTAGTTATGCTTTAGCTTCATGCCACATGTATGTTGTCCACAATACTTCCTTACTTCAAACAATCATGTGCTTCCAAGAGCGGTCCCACGACAAAAAAATGTGCAACTAGGATCAATGCACCTTACCACATATAACTTCTTATCAGACTTATGGACTTGCATCTGGAAGCGCCTCTGTAATGTCATCAAGGATAAACGATCCTTATGATCCTTCTTGTAATTGAAATGCTCTCTAACTTTTATTTCCAAATTATTGATGCTCACCCCATTATCCTCCATTGGCTCATCCAATTGCCTTTTACTAAACCGTTTGCTACGATAGTACTCGACTTCAATCTCTTGTAGAACTTCCTCATCAATGTCTATGAATAAGTTTTCGACTTCATTAGTGTCATCCAACAATGTCCCTTCTTCAACATCATCCTCAAAGTCATCCCAATCAAAATCTCGCCCAACGTCTTCCCCATAATCACTCTCAATGTCAATACATTCATGTATTCTTTTCGTTCCTGTGGAAGACCTTGTTTCTCTCCCATCAGTTTCCGAGTCTGCCTCAGATTGGCTCCCCAAGTCAACTATTTGTACTTCCCCATTGTTTACACGACAATTTTTTAGTTTCAGTTCATACATGTCACAATCAACTATTTAAAACACAATCCTTTCAGTTCATTACATTCCTAGAATATTGTAACGTGGGCTACCATTACATTTCTACAAAAAAAGGATAGTTATCAACTGGATGCTATCATTACATTACTAGAATCACAACTACATATTGTCAACCTCCTCCTTCACGCGAAATGCACAACCTTCATAGGCGCTATTTATAACAACATCCTTTAGGATTTCTTGCCAGTGCCAATCCTGTCAATGACCAAAAACACGGTTAGTTAATCAACCTTTTTCATCTTGTCAATGACCAACAACAATGACCAACAATGTAAGTTTTTCTACCGGGAATTACCTTTTCTATAATATAAGGGTTTCCAACAATAATAAGCAATGATCGGGCACGAGTCAGGGCAAAATTGAACCTCTTCGGGTTGCTCAGATATCCCATGCGGAAAGTCCTGTCACATTCATCGTGTTAGCGGTCGATCTGACGGTTGATAGGATGATCACTTCCTTTTCTTTACCCAGAAACTGCTCAACCCCGCCAATCTCAATATCCCTCATACGTAGAAACATGAGAGCCTTCCTTATCTTTAGTACTTGTTGTGGGAAAGGGGTAATAATCCCGATGTCTTGCTCAGGTACATTCCTTCTTATCAGCTTCTGTACGAGCTCAACCACCTTGCTAGCTTCAATCCTATTAAACCATGATGGGCTGCCCTTTTCCCTCTCATCAAAGCCTTGGATGCCATAGAACATGAAAGGGAAGTTCCCATTGGGAAGCATATCAGCCCAAGGTAAGGAAGATGTGTTACTGTCTTCTCGATATGGAATCAATGCTCCACTATAAAATAGTCTTGAAGGAACACAAACAATTGCAGGGTGGCTCCGGTAATTGTTCAACAACATTGTGACATAATTGCGATCCCCTGATCTGTAAACTTCAAAGTCCAACAACCTCTCCAGAAAAGATCTTCCCAAACCATAAGCCTCAGCTTGCTTTGAATAAATATCAGGCCCAAGTTGTTTGGGATCACCACAAAGAACAATAACTGTGTTCTTTTCTAAGAGGGTTGATATGGGGATCATTGTCTCTGGCTCTGAAACTTGGCTTGCATCATCTAAGATGATGTGGGAGAAGTGGCCACGGTTAAACCCTTCAGCATGATAGAGGTAAGATGCACTCGTGTATGTCGTTATTTTTTATCTTGTACCTGTGGAGTGCATCTCGAGAAGGGCAAGTGAATAAACCTGCACTGTAGGTGCAGAACCTCAACAATGAAGCGTTCATTTTTTGTAAGGGACGATGTGTGGTATTCAACCTATAAATATCTTCCTCCCTAAGTTTCATCCCCTCACAAAGGATTTTCTCTAATATGTGATCTGCTGCGCAATTTGAAGAAGCACATACCAGTATATGAGAATTACGTCTAGTTGTATAGAGTTGTAGGATCACCACCACCAGTGTTTTTGTCTTTCCTATTCCCGGGGGTCCGTAAATCACATAAGGAGCTCCTCCTCTGCAGCCTAAAATTAAGTGAACAACATTTTTTTGGTCCTCATCAAGAAGAAGTGAGATAGGCACAAAATTGTTTGTTGTAATCCTCCGCTTTGAATGATACTCATGGGGAAAGAGGAAGTTTTCATGTAATGCCTCTGCAGATAGAATGGCTTCATGAAGCTTATGGAAATTTGCCCCATTGAACACAAAACAGATTTCATACACATTTCTATCTATATGCCTTTGGTAAAATTCATCATTAAATTGCAATAATAATTCATCAGTCTCAACACGGTGGATCAAGCCCTGTTCAAAGAACATTGGCAAGTTCAACATGAGAACATAACATTGACAACGATAATTCGTGCAATTTCATAGTATATAACACTTTGACAAAAATCGTAAGATACCTAACATTATCCACATACCTGATGGAGAGAATATTCTCCATAAACATTCACCACATCTCCACTGATAACTGAGGGCCTTCTTTCACCTAGTCCTGGCACTTTAAGTGCTACAAGCCTGATATTATACCTTTGTCTCAAAGTAACAGACTTCATATTATAAGCTTTCACGTACTCCTATAAACAAATATAAAAAAAAATCATTCAACAACTTGGTACTACGAGAGAACGATGCCATCTAACTATCCCCTCAGTCCCCCAACCCCCATACAGAGAAAATATAACACTTACCATAATCAGAAGTTCCTCCATCCCTAACAACTCATTGAAATACGACGCATAATTTTCCTCTGTTAACCCTTGTAAGACTACTTCAGGGATTTTCTCAAACTCTATCGCTTTCCTGATCTGTGGTGGTATGTTATATGGTCTCTGAGGTGCCAAAGCTTTGGATACCTCATCTTCAGCCAAGAGGAAGACAAGTCGTTCAATAGTCACAACATCAGTTTGGATATGCACTATAAATGTGAAAACGCCAATCTCCTTGGGCACACAAGACATCCATATAGTCAGGCTACCATGTGGCATCAAATTTCGTTCCTCCATATGAAAAGAACAGACAAAATCTTCCTCGGGTATGTCATCTGGCTGGCCAGATGGAGGTTTCACAAGTGACAACACAAATGAATCTTCAGGAATTGAAGCATAAATCTTCACACCCAAAAGTAAAATATATTCATCAGTGGTGTTTTCTATTGTGAATGACGCCACATCAACCTCGTTCACAGGAACCGATTGAGGCTTTCCTCCAGCAAATGGAAACGACACAGACACCATGACAGGACCCTCCTCAGTAGGAGTGGAAGTTGTGACTGAAGGAACATCAATGAAGCCAACCTCTCTCTTGTCTCCAATGGTGGAGTATTCATCATCCATACCTATTTGCCACTCAATTAAAATCCAACAGAAGTTTGTGAGTCCACAAGATGAGAACACAACCACACGAGCTGCTCTAAGAAGATGAAAGAGATGAAGAGTAGAAAGAGATGGGTGAGATGAAGTGAAACAAAGAGAGAGTAGGACTGGAAGCATGTACAGTTGGGATAGTCAAACAACACACACTCCAATAAGATGGGTTAGATGAAGTGCCTGTAAGATCTCTGTAAAGTAAGATCTCTGCAAAGTAAAACAGTCTGAATACGGTCATGTTTGTCAGTCATAGACTATTACTCTGTGAAAATAGGATAAACAATATGTCACAATAGCAATTTACAATGTCACGGTTTTGAAATCACCAGCACTACGAGTGGCACCATGTACCTAAAAATACTCAAACATGGAGCATTTTCTAATTAAGATATCTGTAAAGTAGATTGGTGAGATGAAGTGCAATTAATATCTATGTAAAGTAAAATTGTCAAAGAGGCAGAGCATCGGGAAAAAGGAGATCCAATTAAGACATCTTGTATTTATTGGATCTCTGAGATGAACTATCCAATATCTGAGTAGAACTATTCAGCCAGATGTCACACGTCCTACCCAAATTAGGAAATAGGCAAGCATGTAATATGGTTTAATGACTAAAAACTTTTAGTTGTAGTTATGACATTATTCTATGAATATTTGGTATGACATATATCCAATTTAAACGCTGTAGTTATGACAAATTTATTATTAAGTATGACAATTGTTTTACTAAGGCCGACAAGAACTTTCTATTATAGGAGGTAAAAAACCTTCTGAATATTTGTCTACTTCAGAAAACTACCAGTTCATCTGGTTAACAAAAATCTTGTGAATCAATTCTTTACTTCAGAAAACTACCAGTTCATCTGGTCGCTTGGGTAGCTTCGGTTTTACATTTACTCCCTTCTGAATATTTGGTTTTACATAATTTAGCCCTAACCCTAACCCTAACCTGGAAAACCGCTTGTGAATCAATTTGCTGAGTTCAACAATTCTTCGGGTTCATCTACTGAGGTTCAACACTTCTGTTATATATTTAATCGCCAATCGCTAATCCTATTTAACAGTTATATGGATTTTTTACACAAAATAGAAAAATATATTACACAAAATATTTACTTTGAATTGACATTGTGAAAATTGTGGATTATACATTCTTATATGGATTTTTTATCTCATGTTAATTAATCTCATGATCTCCAGTCTTAACTAATAAATCAATCAAAAACTTATTTTTTATAATATGTTTTCAAAACTTAAGTTGGATTTTTTTTAATTAAATAAGATTTAAATATAACTAAATAGAATACCCAATTGCTTTGAGATAAGTGTATAATGTTGCACGAACTTAAACGATAGAATATATGTTGCACTAACTTAAACAAGTTTATATATAAAAACCATAATATTCTATAAAAACGTAACAATTGAATTATTCAAATTGTACCTGGACATAATTATATCCAAAAGCTTCGGTCAAATCATAGTCAATATATATCTAAAAGCTTCATTCTTATCTTTAATAGATATGATTTGTATAACATGTTTAAAAAATCAAAAATATTAGGTGGTATGCAAATTTAGGTAATTTACCAATATTTAACCATGCTTTAATAGATATGATCCGTAATATATATACGATTTGGATAAATTTGTTTAGTTTAGATTTAATTTAATTAAATAAATATGTTAAGTTAGTTTTAAAAAATATGATTAAATATATTAATATTTATTTTTGTGAAACTTTTTTAAAAAGTTTGAATGATGTGGTGGATGATGATTGGATTGGTGACGACACGTAGGAAAATTGAACGTGAGGCCGACACATCCAGATCTCAGGCTAAAACAAAACAACTAGATCCAGTTACTACAAACACAACTTTGCCATCACCATCAATAACAAAAAGAGTAACAAGATCACAAAAATATATAGACACTGGTAAGTCAAATAGAAATATAAATGCATGAGTCAACTAGAAATACAAATGCATGAGTAAAAAATAACTAAACTGCATGAGTTATTTCTTATTGGTGCATGAGTTATTTCTTTGTAATTTCTTGTTGGTGCATGAGTTGGTATGTTAGTGCATGACTCACTATCTGATATTGCATGAGTAAATTACTTCTTGGTGCATCAGTATGTTTGTGCACCAATGAACAACCACTCATGCACTTTAACAGTATAGTCACAAGCACAAGCACTTGTATCTGCAACTTTTCAAACATACTTATGCACCAATGAACAAGCACTGATGCATCAGTGCTTCGCCCCCACCGCTTCAAAGGCGTCGTCGAACCCTTTAACAGGTGGATCTAAGGTAATCACTCTCTTTCACTAATAAGATCCACCATATTAAATATAACTGATCGAAATATTAAATTTAAGACATTTCAGTGAGAAAGGTTATTTCAGATCTGGAAGAGGTGAAAGATGGAAGGAGGTAAAATGAGTAGAAGAAAAATATAAAAGAAATAAAGCATTATTTTAGTTATTACTAGCAGGGCAATTTCCAAGAACAACAGTAACTTTTACTTTAATTTTGTATATAAATTTACATTTATACCCTTTGTTGGGCCTCGATTTTTCAGCCCATTGGATCGGCCCAATAGCTTGAACCAAAGCTGCCTTTTAGAAGATCTGGTCAGAAACAACCTCCAGAGATCTTGGTCCGGTCAGTTCAACCTCAGATATTTCGGGGCGACCAGTAGTCAGAGCGACGACCTCCGCGGATTTCGGAGCGACCAGTACGCAGCTAAAACGACTTCCGCAGATCTCATACGATTTTAACCGACCCACGTACAGGGTAACCTCTTCCATGAATCTCAGGCGGATTTGCCAACCGATTCAAGCCTAAAACTAGTATAAATATAGAGAAAACTACTTTGTAACGACACATTGTCATTCTTACTTAATTCAAGCAGCTTTCTACTATTGTTCTACTCGAAATACGAGATCATTCTTGTACTCAGTCCGTTACTCCAACATTGAAGCGACCGACGGCTAAATTTCTGTATTTGATTAGTCTCTCATTCAAGAGAGATAAGTTTATATTACATCCGTTTAATCTCATTCTCGTGATTGTTAAGTTGATTTGGATTATTTAGATATTACTCATCTTATTGTTGTCTAGTTGTCCCCTCTTTAAGCGATTCAGGTCGGTTCGATCTTTTTCGCCCAAAACAATTTGGCGCCCACCGTGGGGCATCTAGCCAATCAACGATCCAGCCCGCATCCAATCATGGTTGATTCCGGGAATCCCATGATCGCCGCTGAAGAGCAAGTCACCCTGGTTGGAAATCAAGCCGAAGACGTCGTCAATCCGCTCATCTTGGACACTCGAATCCAAGAATTAGCAAAAAGCCTGAGCATCCTCCAAGAGGAACTGACTCAACAACGCCTAAGAACCAAAACCCTAAGTACCCAATATGAAATTGAAATTACACGACTAATCCGTGAAAATCAACTTTTGAAATCGCAGGTGAATTTGGCCGCATCGGTCCCAGGGGGATCAAGACGCGTAGTCAACACTGAAGGCATCCACGCACGTCTCAACATGATTGGGGAAATCTCAACGCACATGGCTCTGATCACTCAGAGCGTCGTTCAACCCATTGGCTTTGATCGCTTTGTTTGCCGATCTGGTCAATTCATTCAAAATCCAGTTCGCCAGCAGTCGAAGATTGGGAAAACAACCAAGCTGGAACACGACCCATTGGGAGTCGTCTTACTTTTGAAAACTTATATGTTACACTTCATTTAGATTCAGTCGATTATATTTATCCAACTGTTTACTAACTTAAGCATCGGAGGACCGTTGGGCTCACACCCAACGGTCATCCTTTGATCTTTTCTATACTTGTCAAGTGTCTTGGACAGGAACACGACAAGAGGCCTCAAGACAAAATCAAGTTGATCAACATACACAAAACACAATCATACATAGCGCTTACACATTACACGATCGATCGGTACACAGGGAATAGAGGAACAAAAACACGACACATTTTTACAAGACTTGTCCCACTTGAGGTACACGTCTTATACAAATACTACAATATTGTAACACCCCCGACTTACGTCGGTAGTGCCACACGCCAGTGACCTCAGACGTTACTGTCCAAAGTCACCCTAGGCTTTAATCAGAATAATTAATCTTAAATAAATATATTAAATAACTAAAGGTTAAACAGCGAAATATATTTTTAGATGGAACTCAACCATTTTCATTAAAAGATTTCTCAATAATGATTTACAACAGAGTGAAATTACAGCGGAAGACTTACATAATAAATCCTACTACAAGACTTGGTTATAAGAATATATACTAAAGTAATACTTAACGACCTTAAAACACTGGCACTTAAATCTTCAACTGCAAGCCTCTTCTTCAATTGGTTACTTCAAGACTTCAGGAACCAACCACTGATGTGCCGTATAGGACGAATGACACCAGTCAACCATGCAAGGAATAAAACCCGGTTGGTTAGTCTAATGAAAGACTATGCAAGGGTGAAAACAGAATGGTTCTAGTGATCGTAACCGTTTACTATCATTGTCCCTTGAATAATAACCGACGAAACGATACATAACCCGAAACATTTACAGAATGATTAGAATTTAGACATGCACTGAAAAGAATACTCCAAAGGAAATGAGTCTTAGAGGAAACGTATGACAAATGTTTGGGAACGTTAAATTTACACACGAGTTTAAAAATGACCTTGATTATTTGGGTCCACGACCAACCTCACCGCGCAATGCGAATCCAGATTGGAAAGAAGACTTACTCTAACAAGAGTCCGGGCGGTTTCCATGTTGTACTCCTCGCCCAAGGGTATATTCATTATGTGCATAACCGCACTTATCTTATTTAATTACAAAACGTATATTCACGTTAAAGCTTTTAATACAATCTCGAGTGACTACGAGAATAACACAGGGTGACATTACGCCCAACCCAATGGCACTAGCAAGGTGCTTAAACACCTCTTATCCTTAACGGGTGGATAAGAAGCAATGGTCATGACCTTTAAAAGTATTAGAGAATTATTCCGACTAATACCAAGTTATAAAGAAACGACTAATCCTCATAAGGCATTAGCGTTCCTACGAATACTCGTGCTAATCTAGCATTTAAGTTACATTTAAATCCACACCAAAATTTATTACAGTAATAACAGGTATAATAGCGTTGTTCTAGCAATATATACAACCTATTATAATATCATATTTTAATCACATCATTTTATTAAATCTGTTCCCAAACGAAAACAACAATTCACCCCATTTTAATTAACAATCAAGTAATTGATAATTAAAGGAATTATGGAATAATAAGCAAGAGTGAACCGCCACTTGCCTTAATCTAGACGAACGAAGATTATCCTGCGGAACGGAAGGACTGGACACGTGCTCAACAACCTACTGGAATTCCCGTCAAAATCTACCGTCATCCCAAGGTCCATCCCGACGACGCATGCGAAACGAGGTACGAAAACCCTAATTAGATGCGGTACAAAAACCGAAGCACAACAAATGAAATAGCCTGACCTGGGCAATTCCACGGTCGCGGATTTCATATCCACGGTTGCGAAATTCTGGGTAGAGCCGCGGTCGCGGCAGTTTATACCCGCGATCGCGGTTCGCCTTCCCGACGCGGCGTTTGATCGAATCTGAGGCTTACCGACGATGTCAACTCGGATCTCCACTCCTTGGCTGGATGCGTACCACCACCACTTCTTCCCGGCTTCAACGGCACCTCTGGCGAGGCACTAACTCCGGCGAACACTCCGACGAGGCACTAACTCTGGCGAGGGCACGAACGAGAGAAAGAGAGAGAGAGAAAGAGATAGAGAGAGAGAGAGAGAGAGAGAGAGAGAGAGAGAGAGAGAGAGAGAGAGAGAGAGAGAGAGCTGTGGATGAGGATTCCCACTGCTAGAGGCCCCTATTTATAGGGTGAGGAGGACATAATGCCGAGCAACCCAACCGCTCGACCTCCCCCTCGGCAAAACGCCAGATAACCAAGCGTCGAAATGCATGATTTTTTTTTTTGAAGTGACGATGAACAGTGTATCCGCGGTCGCGGAAACACTTCCGTGGTCGCGGTTTGCTTCAAGCGATTCCGCGGTCACGGAAATCAATCCGCGGTCGCGGAATTGCCGCAGTCGCGTCCGTTGTCCTTTTGGTCGCGGATTCACACGCGGACTAATACTAGATCTTATTTTTAGTACTTCTAAAAATATTCTAAGACCCGATAATACCTTAAACGTATATTACTACGTTCAAAAGATCATTACAGAGATTCTGAATACGCCAAACGCGTCTTGCTTACAGAACGAGGGTTGTGAAATTACCTAAATACCCTTACTGAAATTGAGGGGTATTACAAATGCTCTTCCCTGGAACTACACGACATGTCACACACAATTACAAGTCTACTCGACCAACGTCACACGACTTAACCAAGAAGTGACTGACGAGTCCATCTGCAAAACAAAGCAAATGATAAACAAGGAGCGGTCTCCTAACGCTTCGTCATCACAAGAGACGCCCTCAGCCATCTTCACACGATTATTGGCTGTATTAAGCCGACTCTTAGTTTGAGCAATACACATGTCGGCCCCGTCGCCAGAACGCCTGTAGCAAAATCGAGAGAAGTTATAAAATCAAATTGTCCCATCACTTGATGCTCTGGCCCGGTTTAATTTTGGGGCAATTGTTGGGCCTCGATTTTTCGGCCCATTGGATCGGCCCAATAGCTTGAACCAAAGCTGCCTTCTAGAAGATCTGGTCAGAAACAACCTCCAGAGATCTTGGTCCGGTCAGTTCAACCTCCAGATATTTTAGGGCGACCAATAGTCAGAGCGACGACCTCTGCGGATTTCGGAGCGACCAGTACGCAGCTAAAATGAGTCCCGCAGATCTCGGACGATTTTAACCGACCCACGTGCAGGATAATCTCTTCCATGAATCTCGGGCGGATTTGCCAACCGATTCAAGCCTAAAACTAGTATAAATATAGAGAAAACTATCTTGTAACGACACATTGTCATTCTTACTTAATTCAAGCAGCTTTCTACTATTGTTCTACTCGAAATACGAGATAATTCTTATACTCAGTCCGTTACTCCAACATTGAATCGACCGACGGCTAAATTTCTGTATTTGATTAGTCTCTCATTCAAGGGAGATAAGTTTATATTACATCCGTTTAATCTCATTCTCTTGATTGTTAAATTGATTTGGATTATTTAGATATTACTCATCTTATTGTTGTCTAGTTGTCCCCTCTTTAAGTCATTCAGGTCGGTTCGATCTTTTTCGCCCAAAACACCCTTTTATTGAAATAAAAGTGTGAAAAAATTTCAGGTGTAGATTTGTCCCCTTTTGATTTTTTTTTTAATTTTCAGATAATATGATATTCCGTATCCCCTAATATGTATAACATCTTTCATCCAATAAATTTCTTTCAAAAAATGCTAATGAACGTTTAATATTGAAATTTGTCCTCTTATTTTAATAATATAATATATGATTTGTGTTTTTTCCTTTTATTAAATTCAATTTTCATCTTTATTCCTTTTTTTTTCTTTATAATACCTACATAGACTTTATATGTTAGAATTATAAAAAAAAATCTATAATATATGTACGAAAACTAGTTTAGAGTAAATGGTCTTATAATTTTGCATAGGGCCACCGAAATTGATTAGACGACCCTGAATTCATGAAGGCCATGAGAAAACTCCCCCGATAGAAAGAGCTGAACACATTTCACAGGTTGTGCGTCCGCCATGTAGTTTCAAACTTTGATTCTCGCTTCAAAGACAAACATTTGAAGAACTTAATTGGTTCAACCGCGTATAAACATGAAAAGGCCCACTTCGTGAATGTGTTTGAGGCCATTGGAAAGAAAAACCCAGAGATACGCGATTATTTGGAACAAGTTGGAAAGGATAAATGGTCTTTAGCTAATGATGGTGGTTTCAGGTATGGAGTAATGACATCTAACATGTCAGAGTGCTTCAATGTGTTTATGAAGGGTGCCTGAATTCTACCTATCACTGATCTTGTGCAATCAACTTATTATAAGTTGAACACATACTTTGTAGAACGTCATGGTATGACATAAGAATGAAGTGTAGTAGGCCATCAATTTTCCAAGGTAGTAGAGTTCAAGCTTCAAGATAATTTGAAAGTAGCTCGACGTGCACAAGTTATCACGTTCAATGTGTTAAGACATGTCTATGAAGTGCACGTTCCACCAATTAAGGAATACGACACTCACTTATCATATGTGGTGAATTTGAGTGAAATGACATGCACTTGTCATAGATGGAAGAATTTGAAGGTGCCTTGTCCCCACGTCTTAGCAGTGTGTCGGGCTCAAAGCTTCTCATATGATACATACATTGATCGTTTCTACACTATAAATGTTCATTTAATGACATACCAGATGCCTTATTATCTTGTCAGGGATAAGATAAATTGGCCTGTGATTGTGGGACCTCCATAGAAACTAGATCCCACGAAGCTCTGAGATGTTGGTAGACCTGGCAGACGACGAACATCTAGGTACAAAAATGAGATGGACTTCAGTGAACCAGGGAAAAATTGTTGTAGTGTACGTGGACAAGTGGGAGACAATAAGAGGTCTTGTGCATCATGACCTGGCAATTCTAGTCAATAGGATTTGTTTGACTTTTTATCTTGTTGTTTGTATTAATGTAGCGTTTCTATTACGTGTTGTTGTTTGTACTAATGTAGCATTTCTCTTAGATGTTTTTGTTTGTATTAGTGTATCATTTTGGAGCATTATGTTGTTGTAGCGTTGTTTATGAAATGAAAATTGCATTGATCATTGTCAGTTTATATATGTTATGTTATGACTTTTTCTTGCTTCAATAACATTTTTTTTCTCTACTTTCAAAGGCATTACATTAACTAGGACATGGAGATTGTCCCAAGTCCATTGTCATCTGATATGCTCTCTCGATAACATGAGCACAAGTTTAATGATGTGTGGGAAAACACATATAGGGATGGCAATAGATTGGGTGATCGAAGGATGAAGTACTTCCATCACTTGTCTGTACGTTAACCTTTTCAGGTGCACCTATCCGTGATCCATCGTGTGAAGCGGATGGGTCGGGTCATCCACGGGTGATTAAAAATAACGATTTGATATAACTTATAATATCTATTTTATGTATTTTAAGACATGTAGTACAAAAGTTCTTGTAAATATTATAAGTAATATGGAATAAATAGGTTAAATAGTTTTTCAATGCATAAGCAACATTTGAATGAAGAATGAGAACAATACCGACAAAGTGAAGTTTAAATGTTTGTGAGTTTTATACTAAGGATACACAATTATATATATAGAGGCACGCTCAGGTAAAACGACTCTTATGGTGAAACGAGTGTACAATTATGGAGCGTCGGATTGAGAGTATTGGATGGTTGGATTTGGAGAGTATAATAAGGGTGTATGGAGTGGTTTTCATGGGATAGAATATCCCTACTAATTTAAATTTCTAAAAATTAAAAACCTCTAAAATAGGCAGTTAGAAGGAGATTGGAGAGAGAAAACGTAGATCCTCCAAAATAGGCAGTTATTCACCACCATCTTCCACACAGAGCTTCGGTCCAGAAATTTCTAAACCGTTCTGCATATCTACACGAAAAATCTGCATATCGACACGAAAAAGATGAATATTGTTATATATAATTTGCATATATGTTAATCGTGTTCATGTTCCATCGTATATAATGCATCGACTGAATTGAAATACAATGTGTTAATATCAAAGAACATTATCTGAATATCATTCAAGTATTATTGAATAACTGTTATTCGTGATCATGGTCAATCGTATATATACTGATATTCAAAAACATTGATCATATATGCACATTGTGGTAATTCATATTCCAATTTAAAACATACAAGTATATTCTGCATATCACTGTACAAAAAATGCATATCCCATCCACACAAATGAATATCATATTTACGGCCAAGTAAATAATCCATAATTATAAATTGCATATCATACAAGTATATTCTGCATATCACTGTACAATAAATGCATATCCCATCCACATAATTGCATGGCCGAACTCAGCGAGATCTTCCTTGGCCGCACCCGCGGCTTCCTTTCCGCGCCCACAGCTTGTTCTCCTCAGCTTCTGACGAGAATATCACTCAATGAGATCTTCCTTGGCCGCGCCCGCGGCTCCCTTTCCGCGCCCGTGGCTTATTCTGCATATCAATGTATAGAAAATGCATAACTCATCCACGCATATGAATATCACAATCACAACCAGTGAAATAATCTATCATAAAAAATTACATATCATACAAGTATATTCTGCATATCAATGTATGAAAAATGCATATCCTATCCACACAAATTTTCATAAAAGCGACGTTAGTTTGAATTCATTCATTCATAACTCTTATTTAATTGTATGGTAAAATCTCGATAATTCAGCTATATCATAATCATGCATGTCAATTATAAATAGTACGTACGTTGAAACTTGAACGTGACATTATTTTCCAAGTTTTTCCCTATAAGAAATTAGTCAACTGTGAGACCGATATATAATTAGGAAATACTTTCGACCAAACACTATGTTGTCGTAGAAGGTCTGACCTGAATCGGAGTCGGAGAACAAGATCTCGGACTCCAGGAATTCTTCTGTCATCGATCGATTGGAGACGGGTCGGAGAATTAACAAGACAGCTTCTATGTACGTGTTGGGGGATAATCGAATTCGAGACGGCGCCGAATATGATAAAGCAAGGAGGCGACGAGGAGAAGCGAGCAACGAGGAGAAACGAAGATCTGGCGAAGTCGACAATGGCAGTTTCCAATTCCTACGACAGAAAGGAACACGAGAGAGGACGCTGACGAAGAGGCGCGGTTGACAAGGAGAAACAAAACTTGGTAAGGTCATCAATGGTGGTTCCCTGCAGCGCCGGAGAGAGGAAGACGAGCGGAAGAGGGAGTGGCGGAAGAGGGAGTGGAAGAGGAAGACGAGCGACTGAGAGAAATGAGAGAGAGAGAGAGAGAGAGAGAGAGAGAGAGAGAGAGAGAGAGAGAGAGAGAGAGAGAGAGAGAGAGAGAGAGAGAGAGAGAGAGAGAGAGAGAGAGAGAGAGAGAGAGGAAGTTGAGGGGATTTGGTGAATATTGTAATCCCTTGATTTTAGGGTTTGAGGGGATCTAGTGTGGTCACATCCACTATATAAAATTGGAGAATCCATCATTAAATCAGAGCCATCTATCCTCCTCTCATCCAACGTCTTATATTTATCCACCTGTTTCACTATAACAGCCTGTTTTATTAGAGCATAGATCTATATATATATATGAGGGCCGCTCATTGTGGTAAAACGAGTGGATAAATCTAGGACGTTGGATGAGAGGTAATGGACGGATGGATTAATAGGATATATAATAGGTAGGGTGTGGTTACATGCACAAGATCATGCTCAAATAAGGCAGTTATAGATATGAGGGAAGATTTAATTATGCTTTTAATTTTTAAATGCTAAAAAAGGATTGAATATTGAAGAGAGAGAAACCAAATCAAATTACATTCCTTAAATCTCTCTTTAGAAGATTCATCCATATCCTTCAACTCCTTCATATCCGCATGTGAAAAACTGATCCAAAAGCTACATATTGATATTCATGTCTCTGTAAATGATATGCGCAACGTTGTATTTGATATGCATGTCTCTAGTATTGATATTCATGCATACACTGTGTATTAGTCATTAATATCGTTTATGTAATTTTGAATATATGTTATTCGTTATCATGTTCAGTCGTATATATACTGATATTCATAAACTCTGAATAGATATGCACTATGTGGTAGTTGATATTCCAATTTAAAATATTTGTATTCAAGTATATCACATTCACGACCAAAGAAATGCATATATACACTGCATATATTATGCATATCAATATATGGAAAATGCATATCTCATCCACACAAATGAATATCATATTCACGGCCAAGGAAATAATCCATAATTACAAATTGCATATCCAAGTATATTCTGCATATCACTATATGGAAAATGCATATCTCATCCACATAAATGAATATCACATTCACGACCAAAATAATAATATATAATTACAGATTGCATATCATACAAGTATATCTGAATAACAATATTGTTAACATGAATATCATAATGCCCAACGTCACCACCGCGAGAGTTCTCAAGCAGTCCGTCGCCGACTGGCATTTCCATGTCCACACCACCCCTCTCCACGTCGCCGCCGCGCTCCTCGCCTGCCCCACCGGATTCCTCCGGCAAGCCTGCATCCTCTCCATTGAAGAATTGAAAATATTGAGAAATCAAAAGGATTTAGGGTTCAAAAAATTAGAGTAAGATCGAATGAAAATCCTAAATTAGAACTCCAAATCAGCCGACGGTAATGGAGGACACCAATAATCCACGAGCCAAAAAATTACACATGCAAAAATCGAATGAAAACCCTAAATTAGAACTCCAAATCGAAGAACACATTTGAAAATTTGAACCGAAATTGAAGACGATGGAGAAATTTGAAGGTTACGGACAAGGAATCTTAGTGGGACATCAGTTTTAGGGTTACCTTTAGAGACAAACGGAAGAAGGCATTGACGACGGTGTTCGACAGTTGACGACGGAGAGTTGGGCGAGCAAAGAGACTATGGAGACCATGACGGAGAAAAACCACAGTGGCTCAGACCACGACGGAGACCACGACGGCGAGAGAAGAGACGATGGCTAAATGAAGCCGGAGAGAGACGCGAGGGAGGAAACGGTGGAGTCAGAGATGGAGATGAGTGTAGTGAGAGAGAGAGAGAGAGAGAGAGAGAGAGAGAGAGAGAGAGAGAGAGAGAGAGAGAGAGAGAGAGAGAGAGAGAGAGAGAGAGAGAGAGAGAGAGAGAGAGAGAGAGAGTTAATTAAGGGAACTGAATCAGATTTGGGTACAATTTGGAAGAGGACAAAAATCATATCCCCAAAAAAATGGGTGGGTAAAAAATTTGGTGTGTGCATTCCACCCAAAATATTGTGCACCTCCCTCTATTTAATCTAGTCCATCCGTTTCATCTTCATCCAATGTCCCAAATTTATCCACCCATTTTACTATAAAAGGCTGTTTTACTAGAGCATATATATATATATATCTATATATCTATGCTCTAGTAAAATAGGCTCTTAAGGTAAAACGAGTGTATTAATTTAGGACGTTGGATGAGAAAAGAATAGATGGTTGTGATTTAATTATGGATTCTCTAATTTTATATGATGGATGTGACCACACCAGATCCCCTCAAATCCTAAAATTAAGGGATTATAATATTCACCAAATCCCCTCAACTTCCTCTCTCTCTCTCTCTCTCTCTCTCTCTCTCTCTCTCTCTCTCTCTCTCTCTCTCTCTCTCTCTCTCTCTCTCTCTCTCTCTCTCTCTCTCTCTCTCTCTCTCTCTCTCTCTCTCTCTCTCTCTCTCTCTCATCCGTCTTCCTCTTCCACTCTCTCTCTCTCTCTCGTATTACTCTCTGGCGCTGCAGGGAACCACCATTGACGAATTCAACAAGCTTCGTTTTTCCCTCTTTCTCCCTTTCTAGATCTTGAATTGCCCGCTCGCTCTCTTCTCTTCTGATCTTGGTGCTTCTCCATTCTCTGATATTAGGGTTAACGATGATGTATGGTGGCGACGCCCAGCACCAGCAACGGCGACCGCCACAAGGCCATCAACTGCCGCCGCACCTTCAGCCACCGTTGTTGGCCAGACCACCGCCACCTTATGCGCAGCTTCAACATCAACAGCCGCCTCCTGGGTGGAGTTTCAGAGGGTGGCACCTCCTCAGACGCAGATGAATCGCCAGCCTTCCGCTCCTTCCACTGCAAATCTTCCTCACCATTCTCCTCCCTATGAAGGTTAAGAGTTGCCCTTTCATTTCAATTGCTTCGCCTCTCCCCTTTCCCTTTCCGGTTTCTCGCTATGGATGTGTTCTTTCGGGGGAGAGGTTGCGGATGATCGAATTTAAACATAGTTCGTGCATGATAGAAAAATGATTCTTTTGGAATGAACAGTTATTATGTGCTGCAAAGAAGGTCCTTTAAACCTTGTCTATGTATGATATTCACAGTTTTCGTGTCGATATGCATACTGTTAACTATCATAGATTGTGAATATGATGTTTTAAATTGGAATATCAATTACCACAAAGTACATATATGTTCAGTGTTTTTAAAAATGTGTTTTTGGCTCGTGGATTATTGGCGTCCTCCATTACCGCCGGCTGATTTGGAGTTCTAATTTAGGGTCTATGTATGATATTCAAACATACTTGTATGATATGCATTATGTGATTATGGATTATGTATCTGGCCGTGAATGTGATATTCAGTTGTATGGAAGGGATATGCATTTTCCATGCATTGATATGCAGATAATACTTGTATGATATGCAATTTGTTATTATAGATTATTTCACTGGCCGTGATTGTGATATTCATTTGTGTGGATGTGATATGCATTTTCCATACATTGATATGCATAATATACTTGTATGATATGTAATTTTTTATGATAGATTATTTCATTGGCCGTGAATGTGATATTCATTTGTGTGGATGAGATATGCATTTTCTATACATTGATATGCAGAATAAGCCGCGGGTGCGGAAAGGAAGCCGCGGGCGCGGCCAAGGAAGATCTCGCTGAGTGCGAGGAAAGAACAAGCCGCGGGCGCGGTTCAAGGGCAGCGATCGCGGCCATGCAGAATCCGGCCATGCAATTATGTGGATGGGATATGCATTTTTTGTACAGTGATATGCAGAATATACTTGTATGATATGCAACTTGTAATTATGGATTATTTCCTTGGCCGTGAATATGATATTAATTTGTGTGGATGGGATATGCATGATACCGAATAACAGATATTCAGAAATACTTGAACGATATTCAAATAATGTGTTTTGATATGCACAGATATGCACAATTTTTTTTTCAATTCAGTGGATGCATTATATACATAGTGAAACAGTACTCACAATACTTGAATATTAAATATAGGATAGTGAATATCAGCATGAATACGATGGAACATGAACAAAGTTAACTGATATGCAAAGAATATTTAACGATATTCATAATTTTCGTGTTGATATGCATAATGTTAATTTTCAACTAATTAAATATATTGATATGCACGAACTTCCACTGAATATGCGTATTAACTAAAAATATGGTGGTATCCGAAAATCGTAACCAATTGAATATGCGTATTTGCAGTATATTTCTCTCTCCAAATATATATTTAACTTCCTATTTTGGAGGTGGTTAATTAATAAAATTCAAAAAAGCTATTCTCTCTCCTAATTTAGATTTTCTTTTTTTTCTCCAAACGTTTTTTTAGATAAATGAATATTGTGGGCCTTGTTTTATGGTAATACACCCATCATAAAATCTCTACAACCTATGAATCCATCCATCCATCTCCTTTCATCCAACGCTCCTTATTCATCAACTCGTTTCACCATAAGAGTCATTTTACCTGAGTGTCCCTCTCTCTCTCTCTCTAAATATATATATTTCGGGTGTATCTGGTCGGGTGATGAGTGAAGGACCTTCACCTGTATCCGTCCATCACCCGACATTATTCGGGTTTTCACCTGACTTTTTGGGTCGGGTGAGTCGAGTATCCATTGGGTGCAGGTGTGATTGCCATCCCTAAACGTAGATTATGTAAGTGCAAAATTTGTTAAATAATCTCATTTTTTCATTATTTCATATTTCATCTACACATTGTTCACATTTAATTTACATATATATACATTTAATGTGTTTATGTGCAGACAACAATACCTCTAACACCCATACAACACCTTCAACAGTGGTTTGTTCCTCATGAGAGAGTGTTAAACTATATCTGTCATGCCGAGTTTTATTGTATATATCGTTTTAGATCAGTAATTATGATGGATATGGAGCCTGAGCATTGGTTAAGAGATGGAGACTTGAGACTCACACATTTCACTTGGTTGTGGGTGAGGTGACGATTACACTGCAAGACATTGCAATGTTGTTTGGACTACGCGTGGATGAACCCGTAGTGACAGGCATTGCAACTTATTATTGGCATTAAGAGGTTCGATGTCTCCTCGGTGCATATGATGAGAAAAAGTTGAAAGGGCCGTCATTGAAAATTTCATGGACACGGGACAATTTTAACCACTTGCCAGGAAATGCAGATGAGGAGACGGTACATGTTATGCAAGGGCATACATTTTAATGATCATGGGCATAGTGTTGTTCCCCGATGCTAGTGACGGAGATGCACAACTACTCTATTTGCCATTGTTGGAGGACGTAGAGGTTGTTGAAGATTACAGTTGGGGAAGTACTACTTTGGCATATTTGTACTGACAATTATGCTAAGCAACGGAAAAGAACAAATTTGAAACAAGAGGACCCTTAATCTTACTTCATGTATATAATAAATTTAACTATACGTTATAATCGTTACTTTACTTACTCATTAATATCATTCATGTAGTTCTGGGTGTGGGAGCGCATCTCGATAGGAAGGCCAAGATGTACTTATGTCCCGTCAGGCGAGGTAGATGCGATAAAAAGGAGAAAAAATGCTAGGATGTTTGCTAAGACAACTCGGTCTACTGGTTCACAACCTCCTCCATTTGGCGACCAGTTTCAACCTGGTCATGATTCACTGGCTTTGAGGTAATTTTTATCACCTCCTTACATTTTTTTTTTGCTAATGTTCCTAAAAGTTGCTTATCAGTTTCATTTCTATTTTGGTGGTTGAGGTGTACTTATACATATAACTGTAAATCCCATGACCTTTGATATTATCGAGATTGTTTGGATAGGCAACATGGTGATCAAGTTAGATCAATAGTTCTCATACAAAATAATGTATATGTGTAAATTATTTACATTATTCTAAATTCGCTATTTTTCTCTAGTTTATCTGGGAACCCTACCAGACAGATGTATTGGAAAAACTTCTCGAAATTTGCTGCTCGAGATCTAATGTATGGATGACCCAAGCCCCTTTGACATGCTTTGACATAGTAGAGTGACATCGACCCGAGCGTGTAATATGACAATTCGGATATCCACAACATGTGCCGAGCGGTTGTGATAACTATTCACAATTGCATAATGTGCGTAGAAGAGGGAAGCATCACCAAGACTGGGCCAAATATATATCATGCAAAATTTATAGAAGTATGAGACAAACGTGCAAACTTGATAGTTGTTTCTCATGTAATTCACCTCAACATCCCAAGAGCTGAACAAGAATATATGTCTTGGTACAAAACTATTACACGTCTATTCATTAGCCCACACACTTGTACGACAGTAGGGCAGTACCAACCATTGGCTCTAAGCTTTTACATGATGGTGAGTATGTAATATAATAGGTCGTTTTGAAATAGTTACTTATCATTGATACTTAATTAATTTATTTCGATTTTTTTCAGGGACAATATGTGCCTACTTATGGGAATGATGTGCTTAATCAAATGTTTGTAGATCAATCATTCTTCTGGAGCCAACAAGATACGAGTGGAGCATTCTTTACTTTGGGATTTCTAAGGTTGTCTACACACCCATCGTCGTCTATGCCACAACCGTATATGCCGCCACCGCCACCTATGTCCTGGTCGCCGCCACCGCCTATCTTCACCGCCGTATATGTCGTTGCCAATGTCGTCGACGCCGTCGTCGATACCTCCTCCCCCTTATTCAGCATTTTATGGGTTTAATGGTGCTTCATTTACACATTCGCCCCCATATTCAACATTTTATTGGTTTGTTGGTTCTTCGTGGGGTATGACACCATCATTTTTCAGGGTTTGCTGATTGTTCATGGATTGTGTCATCATTGTCTTCGTGGGCAATGTCAACATTGTTTTCAAGTGCCTTAAACTTATTTACTTCGACCAATGTTAAAATGTATTCATTTCCCCCACTAGGCCAACGTCTAGGGATGTTATGCAAGAGCGTACTGTCTTTGATCCTTCTTTATCATGTGTGAGGGAGCCAAACTAAGATAAGGAGGAGGGAAAGGAGAAGGAGGATGCATGAAAGTAAATGTGTAATATTTTATGGATCACGATTAAATTTTATGTACTGTTACAAGTAATATATAATTAATATTTATGTAGGTTTAACTTTTCTTTACATAATTATCTAAAAATACTAAAATAATTATTAAATCACATACTAAAATTTTTCCCTTCCAATCACATACCTAACAACAATTTTTCATTTTTTTTCAATTCAAGGTATGAGTCGCTATTTGAAACAACGACTCATACATATAGATTTTTATTAAAAAAAAACATATACATACATAATTGTAAAAAGAGAGTATGAGTCACTATTTGAAACAACGACACATACTTTTTTAAATAAATGCATACAAAGATTAATAAATGCATACATTAGTGCTAAAGTACTTAACTTGATAGCAATTTCTACGGAATATAAATACAAGCACTGATAATCTAACTTATGTTAAACACTTATTTTTTTATTATACACCATGTTTTAATAGATGTAACACGTATATCGACGTGTTATATTTTGCATAAAACTACAATTTGTACAAAATATTTATAACTTTAAAAAAAATGTATATATACATATGAAATTTCTATGTAACTTCATCCTTATTGAAAAACAAAAATTTATGTTACAATATGAGAGAGTAGAGAAGGAGAATATTGAGAGACTTGATATCTTATTAGGTCACTAATGAGTGTATTTTATAGATGTTACAATCCTTGGGAAACAAGGCAACTCTAGGGTTTATGGAAAATACAATATTCTAATGTACATCTATATATAATATTATAACACTCCCCCTTGGATGTACATTACTAACTGTCTCATTAAAAACCTTGTCGAGGAAAAATCCAATGGGATAAAAACCAAGACTAAGGGAAAAAGAGTGCAGTTGTAATTCTCTCCCTCAATTTAGCATATATCTTTCAAACAACGCATACCAATGCGATGAACGAGTTGTTTAAAGACTCTGGCGGGCAACGATTTGGTAAGTAAATCTGATAGGTTCTTGCTTGACCGAATTTGTTGAACATCAATCTTGCCTTGGACTTGAAGTTCATGAGTGGAGAAAATTTTTGGCGATATGTGCTTGACTCGATCACTTTTGATGTAGCCTTCTTTGATTTGGGCGATACAAGCTGCATTGTCTTCATATATGATTGTTGGGCTTTCTGCAACTGATCTCAATCCATAAGAAATTTGAACATATTGTGTAAATGATCTAATCCACACACATTCTCTTTCGGTTTCATAAAGTGCTATCAACTCCGCATGGTTTGATGTGGCTACTAAGGTCTGTTTTGTTGAACGCCATGAAATAGTTGTTCCGCCATACATGAGTAAGTATATTGTTTGTGAAATAGCTTTGTGTGGGTCAGATAGATATCCTGCATTGTTGTAGCCAACTAATTTTGCAGTTTGTCCCCCTTCGGGTTTTTGAAAATACATCCCCATATCACCTGTTCCGCGTAAATAACGCAAGATTTGTTTGACACCGCTCCAATGTATTTTTGTTGGGGTTAAACTGTATCTTGCTAGTAAATTCACTGCAAATGCTATGTCTGGTCGGGTATTAGTAGCAAGATACATTAATGCACCTATTGCACTAAGGTATGGTACTTTAGGACCCAATATCTCTTCATTCTCTGCACAAGGACGAAAAGGGTTCTTTTCAATATTAAGTGAACGTACGACCATTGGTGTACTTAATGGATGATCTTTATCCATATTAAAGTGCTTTAGGACCTTTTCAATATAATTTGATTGATAGATAAGAAATCCATTGTTTGTATGTTCGAACTGCAGGTCGGGATAATACTTGGTAGTTCCAAGATCTTTCATCTCGAATTCTCTTTTCAAGTAATCTGTTGTCTATTGGATCTCTTCTAGAGTTCCTATGATGTTCAAGTCATCAACATAAACAGTTATAATTACATAACCCGATTTTGATCTTTTTATGAATACACATGGACTTATTTGATATGTTGTAAATCCTTGTCGTAGTAAGTAGTCACTAAGACGATTGTACCACATACGACCGGATTGCTTTAGTCCATACAAGGATCTAATTAACTTGATAGAGTACATATGGCCTGGTTTTGAATTCAATGCTTCTAGCAATTTTAGTCCTTTAGGGACTTTCATGTAAATATATGTATCTAATGTCCCATACAGGTAAGCAGTTACCACGTCCATGAGTTGCATTTGGAGTCGTTTAACGACGGCTAAAGCAATTAGAAATCTAAGTGTGCTTGCATCCACTACAGGTGAATACGTCTCCACATAGTCCGCTCCTGGCTTTTGTGTAAAACCTTTTGCGAATAGTCTGGCTTTGTATCTTACAACCTCATTATGTTCATTGTGTTTCCGTACGAACACCCACTTATAGCCGACTGGTTTTACACCTTTAGGTGTTAGAGCTACTGGTCCAAAAACACCACGTTTATTCAAAGAATCCAGTTTCGCATGAATTGCTCCTTTCCAGCTCATTGATAAGCACTATTTTATAGGGCTTAAGTAAGAGTCATTAGAGGTTTTATTGGTGCCATTCGGGTAGATTTAGACACATTCATGTGCATGGCGTGTGGGGGCGAAGTTTGGTAATTAATTAAATGCCACGTGATTGATGGGCCGAATTGGATGAAATTAGGCCCGTGAAGAGGAAAAGGCCCAATTGAGAAAAGCCCAAGTGAAGCTCGGCCTGTGAAGAACTCCTCCCGTGTGGCGTGAAGTGAAGCTGAAGCAACGTGAAGCTGGAATGAAGAGATGGGGTGATGTCGCCATGACGTCAGCGAGCATGATTTACTGGAATGAAATTGGAGTGGGCCGATTTGAAGCTGAAAGTGGAGTGGGCCGCGCGTTGCTGATGCTTTGCTGGAGCGAAGTGCCAAACGAAGAGGCCGAGCGAGAGAATTACGGGATTAATTCCCATTCTCGTTTGTTATTATTATTATTATTTTATTACGATTTATTATTTCATTTTAGGTTAATTTAGATTTTATTTCCTTTAGTATATTAGGGTAGAGAAAAGGCTTGTTTGCCAATTAATCATCAACTCTCTGAAACCCTAATTTCTTTACGTACTTACTATGAAGAACTAAGCCTCCCTGGCTTAGTCAGACGCTGAAGCTTTCGTTTCGATAAAGTTGTGAGATTCTCGTTCTTAATCTATTGCATGGATTTTATCTATTCTCTTGCTTATGATTGATATTGATAATTTCTAGTCTGATCAACTAGGGTTTATTGTTATTGATCTATTGCTAGATTTAGATTGTTACTGGTTGAGCATATCTATTTCAGAGTAGCAACTGTATCGTATTAGTAACTGGTTGTGCTAGTCTTATGCAGAAGAGAATTGATTTACATTCTAGGATGATATCTGGTTGTTTTATGTTAGAATTGTATCCAACTATATTCCTATCCCTAAGGCTGCTGTTAAACTGAATCTTGATAGTTTCAGGGTTGTTTAATTAGTTAGTGCTAATAGTATCTGGTTGTGCTATTAGTTATATCTGAAAAGGAATTGGAATTTCCATTGCATGAGATTTTGAATGAGTATCTAGGATCAACTTGTCATACGAATAGTGGATGTTGTTTGACTAAGTGCTTTTCCCCATCACTGATTTCATCATATTTTACTTTGTTTACTTTTGCATGCTTAGGTTACTAAAACTCACAAAACCCCCCTTTGGTTACTTTAGTTTGACATACGAATTGCATATTAAGATAGATCCGTCTCCCTGTGGATTCGACCTGTACTTACCTAGGACTACGGTTTAGGGTTTGTTTGGATATTTTGCATAGCAGTTTTTAGAACGATAAAAACCTGTTATCAAATTGGCGCCGTTGCCGGGGAGGCAATAATCTATTTTGTGTGCGATTTGTGTGTCAACTATTGTGTGGACCTATCTTAGGGTCCACACCCGTGCTATTGATTTTTGTTTTTCCTTTTTGATTTTGTTACAGAGATGGATAGATTTCCCCACTTCCATCAGGAGCCGCAATATGACCCATACTCATACGCATACACTTCAGGGTGGAGAGATCACCCCAATTCGAGTTATGGGCACCAACATTATCCCCCTTATGGTCATGATTACCAGGGGTTTTACCCGGAACCACAGTCGTTCTATGAGCAGGGTACTCCACCGCAGTACTACCCAACCTACGAGCATAGCCCACCAGTGTCCAATCCAGATTACTATGTCTCACAGTCTACTGCGGATTTATTCCGGACCTTGGAGAACCAGATGGGGCATAATCCAAGTCCCTCCATGTCATTGGAGGACATGTTTCGATCTTTCAAACAGAACACGATCCAACTTGAACAACAAATAAAGTCCAATATCCAGACCTTTGAGAGGCAGACAGAGCAAATGGGGCAAGCATTGAGCAGGATAAAGGCCATGACGTCGGTAGAACCACTATCTCACCCAGTGGTGCACCGGGAAGAGAATGTCTTCTCGATGACCCTACAAAGTACTGAGCAGCTGCATGTCGCCCCCTTAGCTGAAAGGGAAGAACAAATTTGTGAGACGGGTGCAGAATACAGCGAGATATCTGCAGAAGAGAACCCAAGACCGCGGGAGGTATACCTCGACCTCGGTTCACCCACTGAGGAGATGGATATTCCAGATGATATTTTGGACCGCGTTGTGCTTTCTGAAGAAGAGTATTTTTTGGGACTGGAGGAATTCAGCGACCAAGAGGAGGAGAGCCGCGATCATGGAAACGATCCTGCAACGCTTGTTCCTCTCAAAAACGCCCTGGCAGCCCCCGACCCTCTTGAGGCTGCCTATGATGAGTATATGCATCTCAACTCCTCTCCACTTGTCTCGCTGCACCCCGTCACACCCCTCCCTGAGGCAATACAAGATACTCGAAGGCTGAAGGACGACAAAGAGCTATATGAAACCTTCAGTATCTGCGAGGCAACCATTCCCTTGATCAAACTGGCAAATTGCATCCCTCGCTACACAGAGTTCTTAAGGGCGCTGGGCAATATAAAGAAGAAACCAAAGGGGAAGCACAAGAAGGAAGCCTTAATTCAGGTGGCAGATTTTTACATGTTGGATACAAGGCATGACATACATGCATCCCCTGAGATGTTGGGTAGGCCATTCCTGAAGATGTCAAGTGCATTCATAGATATGAACAGCGGTCCAACCATCATGAAGTACACAAGCATGGGGGAAAGGCTCAACATGGAGCACACAAAGCGGCATCCCCCTGATATAGACCTCAGGAGTTCAAGTGCTAGGACAAACCCGAGTTGAAGATGATTGAGTAGGATGTCGAGCCAACGACATTAACCAAGGCGCTGCTCGGGAGGCAACCCGAGATTTGGTAGTTTATTTTCTTTCCCTTAGTCAATTTCTATTGTTTTTCTTTTAGTTTTTGTGTTGAACTAACCTGCAGGAAGCGCGAAAAAGTGAAAAAGGTGTTCACGGCGCCCGCTGCGAAATTTACGGCGCCCGCCGTAAATGCCTCGCCAAGCAAGTTGGCTACGGCCTAAAAACGGCGATCGCCGTTTAATTACGGCGCCCGCCGCAATTACGGCGACCGCCGCACCCCTTACGGCGACCGCCGCAACATGTCTTAAAAAAAATTAATTTTTTTTAAAAAAGAAAAAAAATCAAAAAAAAATGGGCCCCGAAAAAACCTTAAACGGGGAGCAAAAGACGAAAATAAGATACCCCGAAAAGACCTTAAACGGGGAGAAAAAGTCAAAAAAAAAATAAAAAAAAATTACCCAGCTGTCCAGATTCTCCACGGAGAGGTGCGCATCATGTTGCTAACGGAAGATTACACTCACCCTACTTTTACTTGGCAACGATGATGGCCCTGCAGTCGACAACTGGAGAGGTGATACACCAGGGCCCAACCACGATGACATCTGGGCCCATTTTTGAAGGCCATGCAACCCCGTTCCCTTGATTGACCACTATTCACCAGAGTGGTTCCTTATGGTTGCATGGTAGGAGTTGATGGAGTTGAAGGTCGTGCAGCCCTGATTTCCTACATCACCACCACACCCTACAGTGGTTCCTTATGGTTGCACGGTAGATGAAGATAATGGCGTTGATGCCAGACATCCAGGACATGAGCTTTTATGACTACACCGCCAGCAACAAGGAAGTGTCCAAGCCAACTCGGCAACGTTGTGAGTTATTTTTTGCTTTTCCCTGTGCTTTATTTTTTTGTCTTTCATTACATTGAGGACAATGCAATGTTTAAGCATGGGGTGGGGTTTTATACTTGCTACGCTGCTGAGGAGAAAAATAAAAAAAATGAAAAGAGCCAAAAATTTGAAAAAAGGCTATCATTAAAATCCTGGGATAGGTCGAAACCCCGAAAGGGCGACCTAGGTAATAAGCAGGTGGCTTGGACCAGCATTAGGCTGGGGTAATATGAGGTCAAGAGTGACGTGAGCTTATGTGAGCACATCTATTGGAAAATGAAATGAGTGGCTTGGTGAAAACCCGAAAGGGCGCCTTGGCAAAACGAGTGAAAAAGAAGAAGAGTGATTTCAGGAACTTCCAAACGAGCTGGTGCATTTTCAGCTGGTATATGTGACTTTGTCACTTTTTTGGCATTTGTAAACGCATCGGGTAGTGTATTTACTACACTCTGTAAATGTATGATCCATTGAACTTCAAATTCACTTTCATTCGTCCTTGGATCTAATAATGATAGAGTAGTTGCGTTCCATGCAATCTCTTCCTTAATTATCTCATTTTCTTCTCCCCTAGAGTTGGAAATTTTGTCTCATCAAAATGACAATCTAGGTATCGAGCTGTGAACTGGTCATCTGTCATAGGTTCTAAGTATTTGATGATTGATGGGGACTCAAAACCAACACATATTCCTAACCTTCTTTGTGGCCCCATTTTTGTTCGTTGTGGGGGAGGAATATAGACATACACCGCACATCCAAAAACTTTCAAGTGAGAAGTATCAGGTTCTCTTCCAGAGACAAGATGTAATGGAGAGATCTAATTATATGCAGTCAGTCTTAGACGAATCAATAATGCACCATGCAAAATTGCATATCCCCATCCCGATGATGGTAATTTTGACCTCATAAGCATTGATCGAGCTATCAATTGTAATCGCTTAATCAATGACTTTGCAAGTCCATTTTGTGTATGTGTGTGGGGCACCAGATGCTCAACCACTATACCAATTGATTGACAATATTCAATAAAGGACTTAGATGTAAACTCTCCAGCATTATCTAACCCGATTCTCTTGATCGGATGATTAGGGAAATCAGCCCTTAATTTAATAATTTAGGGTAAAAGTCTTGCAAATGCAACATTCTGTGTTGATAGCAAGCTTACATGTGACCAACGTGTTGATGCATCAATCAACACCATAAAATATCTAAATGGTCCATATGGCGGTGTTATTGGTCCACATATGTCACCTTGAATCCGTTCAAAGAACATGGGAGATTCTGCGTTTACCTTTGTTATAGACGGTCTTGTTATTAATTTGTCAAGAGAACAAGTCGTACATGTCAAGTCTCCCATTGAGAGCATTTTAAGATCCTTTAGTGGGCGTCCATGTGAATTTTCAATGATTTTCCGCATCATTGCTTCACCTGGGTGACCGAGTCTATCATGCCACAAAGAAAACATTTTATGATCAACTAACTTCTCGTTAGTGACATTGTAGGATTCAATGGGATGAATCATTGTTCCACATAAGCCAGATGTATACGTTCTCATTTTTTCTAAAACTTGCTCCTGGCCAGCTTGATGAGAAGTATGTAACAAGTATTCATTTCCATTTTCCTTCATAGTTTCAATGTGATAATTGTTTTCACGAATATCTTTGAAGCTCAACAAATTTCTTTGTGATTTGCTTGAGTATAAAGCATCTCTTATGTGTAAGATTGTTCCTTCAGGTAATAGGATAGAGGCTTCACTAGAGCCTTCTATGAGATTGCTTGATCCAGAAATGGTATTGACACTAGTGTTTCTCATTTGAATGTCGTTGAAAAACTTTTTTTTTTTCAAAATAGTATGAGTCGTAACACTATCAATGAGACATGGTTCTCCAACATTGAAAAATCCATCTGGTTGGTCCATTCTATGTAAACAAAAAAAATATAAATAAACTAATGATGACTAGAATTAATTCAAATAGTAAAGTTTAATTATAACTGAGATAGAAATGACAACTAAGCAAAGAAAAAAAAAATCTAAGAAGATGGCTTCTAGAAGACCATCTATTTTATTACAACGAGAGAAGAAGAAACAACCAAGCAAAAAGAAAAAAAACATAAAACAATACTGGAAAAGGAAGAAAAAAACGCAAGTGTCTAGTTAGGGGATCATGGTTTTAACCAAGGAAAAAATTGTCATCAATTGGGAGATCTTCAAACTTGGAGTTCATTTTAAGCAAACTTTCGTCATTTTGTACTTGATTGAGAAAATCAGATGTCTCCAACTGGGTGTTGTATGCCTCAAGATTTGTGTTATCGGGGCTGGCATTAGCAAAATTAGTCTCCACATTTTTACCCTTATCCTGCAGGAATATTGATATAATGACATAACATATGCTGGTGCACGACAGGTGCGAGACCAGTGTCCAGTTCCCCCGCATCTATAACAAATACTTTCACCTCGAGGTGTTGGCTTGTCTTGCTGATTTTGCTTCTTGGGCTTGTTTCCAATGTTCTTATGGACATTTGGGTTGATCCCTATATAATTGTGTCATTGTCCTTGTCCCTTTCCACCACGACCACGACTACGACCATGATTTTGACCTCTCCCATGTCCTCTACGGGAGGAGGTAACATTTGCTTCATGCAATGTTTGAGATTGATCTAGAAGTGGTGCTGACCCAGTAGGACGAGTTTGGTGGTTGTTTAGAAGCAACTGATTATTCTCTTCAGCTAGAATCAGGCAAGAGATGAGCTCTGAATATGTCTTGAATCCACGTTCCCTATACTGCTGTTGGAGTATGAGGTTGGATGCATGAAAAGTAGAGAAATTTTTTTCAAGCATATCTTCGTCTTTTATGCTTTCTCCACAAAGCCTCAGAGTTGAAACAACACGAAACATTTCAGAATTATAATCTAAGATATTCTTGAAATCCTGCAACCTCAAGTGCATCCATTCATACCTCGCACGAGGTAGGATAACAGTCTTATGGTGATCAAACCTATCCTTTAGGTTCTTCCAGAGTTCCGATGGATTTTTGACTGTCAAGTATTGAGCCTTCAAATTTTCGTGGAAATTGTGACAAAGTAATATCATTGCCTTAACACAATCCTCCAGGAATGCACTAGAGTTCTCTTTAATTGTTGCTTGCCAAATGGAGTTCCGCATCAAGTACCCATGTTAAATAGTTTCTTTCGAAAACATCAAGAGCGACAAACTCCAACCTTATAAGGTTTGTCATCTTGAATCTTAAACACTCATACTGATAACGTGTTACAATATGAGAGAGCATAGAGTAGAGAAGAAAAATATCGAGAAACTTGATATCTTATTAGGTCACTAATGAGTGTCTTTTATCAATGTTATAATTTTTGAAAAACAAGGTAACTCTAAAATTTATAAAAATAATGTATATCCATGTATAATATTATAACAAAAATAAAATAGTAAGTCTTAATTTGGCACTGACAGTGGTTAATCTAAATGCTATACCCAAGCTAGCAAGTCTCCAGGATAGGCTCCAGAACAGGACTCCACGGCCGCCCATTCCTCCACCGCCGGCAACCTCCTCCTACATTTCCACCACCGCACACGGCGGCGGAACTCTTCCCATCAACTCCCACAACCACCTCACAATCGGCCCCGTCGTTCGGAGCCTCGGCAAAAACCTTCGAACCGCTAATACGACGCCGTCTCGCCGCCCCCACAACCGCCGCCATCTGGAGGTCGGAAACCCTAGACCCCACTCTATCAACCGGCACCAGCACGTAAGCCTTACCGGGAGCCAATGCCTCCTCGGCCTTCGCCGCCGTGACCCGCCGCGTGAGGCGGAGGGCGTCCACCGGCGCAACGGCGTAGCCGGGGTTGTCGAGCATAAGCTCCGCTGCTGTTACTGGAGCCGCAATCAGCTTCAGCTCGCCTTGCGAGCCGATTAGCTTGATCGGATTCATTCTTCCACCGCAATTGCCCATTTTAGAAACAAACACAAATTGTCTGGATTCGGAAACCAAAATCGGAATCAGGAGACTGAAATTCAGTGGAATTATTTGGAGTTGTAGCGAGGAGTTGGAAATTAATATAGGGGAGTGAGTCAAAGGGGAGGAATTAGGGAAGATGTGGGGTTTGTCATTTTCGGCTGTGTGTCCACCAATACAATTCGTGGGTTTTCGCGTTATTTGTGTTTTGAAAGTGTGTTAATTTGACTGAGGGTTTATTATTGAGTATAGACTTTTTTTATTTATAGTGGTATCATAGTCATTAGTCATACGATAATGACGTGTTTGGAAATTTTTGCGCGTTTACCTTCTAATCATGGAGTGTTCTACTCTATCTTGCTAATCTGTTTAGAAATGAAATAGCAACCACGGAATTGGACCAAGTGACCTACAATTAGTACTTCATACCTACAATAGTGTAATTCTCCTCTCAGTTTTTATATTTTATATGTTAAATAAAATATATTAATAATTATTAAACTTAATCTATATATTACAAAAAAAATCTAGATAATATTGATATCAAAATCATATTCGGATCATAATTTTGTATTTTAATGATCCATATAATTAGAAAATTTTGGATTTATAATATTTGTGATTAATTTGTAATCTATGTCCTTGATTTGTATTTAAATAAGGAAGAAATTATAGATAGGTTTAGGATAAAAATATTTGATTTATAATCTACTATATAACTATTAAACGCAAAGATCGACTGAGCCACGTGGCGCTCTTAGAATGAGCCCGAATTTTACGCTGTCATGTGACGTCACGGTATTAAATTGGACACGTGGCGGCCTGTGGTGTTTTTAGATTTATTTATTTTAAAAATTAAAAAAAATATAGTAATAGAATCCTACACTTGACATACTAATATTATTTACAATATAATCTTTCCAAAATATACAACAAAATATTCTGTAATATTTGTATTATAAAATATACTCTTACCTTATATATTAAGATCACGATCTTTTTTTCCTTCTTATCTGTCAATATTGCATATCCAGTATAATATTAATTAAGTATATTTTCTTATCATATCTGAGATAATTTAATATCTTTACTCTTACTCTATTAATATCATATCACAAGTACTGTTCTTCACACTAATAATACAGCCCAATTCACACTTTTGTAATTTTTTCACTATAAATCCCCCACCATATTTTCTTATTTCCCTTTACTTGGAGAAGGCCCATCCATTTACAAATTTCTGGAAATACACACCTATGCAAAATTGGTAATTATTCGGTATATTAGTATATTACGAGATTGGAATCGGTGTGGCAATTAATTATCTGATGGGAAAATAAGAGCAACCATGTTGCTATTAAAAAGGATTAAGCAAAGTCATATTGCTATTAGGAAACATTCAACAAAAAACCTAGCAGTAAATTAACATAAGCAACAAGTAACTCAGCCGATCGACATGGAACAAAATAGTTCAACTATCAATTGAGAAACGTTCAGCAAAGTCCCAATTTTAATAAAAAAGAAATTAATTTCACCAAAATCAATTCTCAATAATTCTAAAATTGCCAAAATTTGCTAGAACAAGAACATTTTCACAACGGACAATAACGGGATTAGTGTGATCCAGAGATCGGCGCCAACTGCAAGTTAATATTGTAAGGTGGTATAAGTCGGAGATGACGTAGTGCATTGCATAGTATAGAAGGAAGATGGCGTGAGTGGTATGAGTCGGATATGGCATGAGAAACTCTCGAGAGGGAAGGATTTGATAATTAGGAGAACCATGTAATTTTCTATTCAAACAATAATATTATTGTGTTTTTACACTGTGAAGTCACTAATTTTGTGTGAAGTTTAAATATCCTACCTAAAACAACAGAATTAAGAATTGATTGCGGTGGGGATATTCATCCAGTGAATTTTGAATATGTACGTGCGTTCTAGCTAGTTTACCAATAGAGATCCACAGAAAGAAATATTTTTTTAATTGTTGCGCGGTAAACTTCATGTAGTGATGACGTCATTTGACTTTTAGGTTATCTACTCAATTCACTTATGAGATGGTGAGTTAGTGGTTGAGGATAAACAACGACATTCCAAATTTATTTATCAGTTAGCGTGGTTCGTTATTGAGCAAGTATTTATACATATACTCACACTTACTAATACATATTTTATTATGTTTTTGAAATTAAAATGCATGTGTACGTCCGTGCTTTTGAAGTCATTCTTGTTAGATAAACTGGAAAGACTTAACAGTTTGATCAGACTAGCATACTAATCTACTATATAACTACTAAACGCAAATACCGACTGAGCCACGTGGCGCTCCCATAATGAGATCGAATTTTAAGTTGCCACGTAGCGTCACGATATTGAATTGGACATGTGGCAGCTTGTGGTTTTTTTAGATTTTTTTAAAAAAAAAAAATCTACGGTAATAGAATCCTACACTTGCCATACGAATATTATTTGCAATAAAATCTTTCCAAAATGTACAAAAAAATATTCTGTAATATTTGATTATCTTTTTCCAATATTGACCACATAATATTTTGTAATATTTATTTATACACTATGCGAAAATAAATATGCAATATTTTTAATATTAATCCTTTCCAAAATGGACCACAAAAAGATAAGACTAGGATCCGAAAGTTAGAGTCGTTAAAAGTAAACTTTATACAAAACAAAGGTGAAAACGTTCTATAAGTATAATGGTTTATGTTCATGTCAATTATTTTATATAACATATTATTGGTATGCATAATCTTTTTTTAAAGTCGTTCAAAGCGCGGAGTGTAATCTACTAATCCAAAACCTTATGTGTCGCCACCACGTTTGATTTGCCTACATGCCATCACTCATCTAACCATCATCTACTACATCATCCAACTATTAGAAAAAAAAATAAAAAAAGGATTATCAACTAAAAGAGCTGCAAAATGTTCTGAAAAGATACGAAAAAACTAAAAATTATTTTCCATGTATAAAATAAGATAAGTTTTGATTATAGTAAGTAATCACAACCAATAAGATAGGTTTTTATTAGAGAATCTCAATTTATATGCGTAGGGAGTTTTTAACCCTTTATTTTCCTAAGTAATCTTGAATAGATAGAAAAGTCTATTTTTCATATATCTTATTTGATGGTATAAGTAAATATATATTAACTAATCTTGCTATTTCATCTTAAAACACTTATGGTTTTTACAAATCTTCTCTATAATTTTTCTACATATTGAAGCTATACAATATTTTTACGATCAAGTTCACAAATTGCTTAAAATCGTAGATTTCTATCAAGAATATATAAAATATTATTGAAAAAAATCTCTCGAAGTCGATTAAGATAAATCTAGTGTTTATGTTATAGTAGTTTACTTACCAATTTTCATAACTAATGTATTTCGTATAGTCTATTGAAAGTCATTTAAATCCAATTTATACGAACTAAAGAGCATATAGTATGTTGTATTTATCAAGTGCATTGTTTATATATGTATTATATTATATTATGATATATATGCTCTTTCCTAATGTATTTTTATCTTCAAACGACAACTCTACAAAATAAATAATCCACTTTAACATAATTGTAAACCAAATTTCATATGGACCTAATCTTCACAACGTATTTATTAAATATAATTTATCATTTTTTTTAAAGTACTTATTGGTCGTAGTTAATATAGTTTGATCATCTTCACAAGTTATGGTTTTGTTAACTTTACAACTTAAGTTTAGGTACAAAACTATCTGAATTGATTTGTGATGCCAACTTATTATCTGGGATGAGCTCCGATGACAAATAGATTCTATTTTGAAGCATTAGACACGACTTTAAAAGACATTCTATGGGCTACAAATCCCCTTAGTTCAGTACAACCTTTTGGAGGGAAAGTCGTAGTATTTGGTGGAGACTTTAGGCAAATCCTACCCATTATCACAAAAGGAAGCAAGAAAGATATTATTTTCGTCACCATTAATTCCTCTTATTTGTGGGAATATTGCAAAATTCTTAATTTGACAAGAAACGTGAAGATTCAACAAGGTACATCTGATTATGATATCCAAGAAGCAAATGAATTTTCTGAAAGGGTATTAAGCATCAGAGATGGTATTGTAGGCGGTAACAAGATGGAGAAGCACAAATACAAATTCCTGATGAACTATTGGTGAAGGATTATGACTTAGATATGATTCCAGTAATTATTAAGTTTGTTTATCCCTCTCTTTGGACAATCAATTGTCTCTAAAATACTTTGAAGAACGAGCAATTCTTGCACCACCACATGAAGAGATAGATAGAGTTAATAACTATATATTGTCTTTGTTACCAGATAATGAAAAAGTCTATCTCAGTTCGGATAGCCTTTGTAAGACAAGTTTTATTGCAGACAATGATGCAAGTGTTTATACTTTTGACTACTTGAAAAGCATTAGATGTTTTGGTGTCCCAAATCATGTATGAAAACTAAGGTTAAGGTCCATATTATGCTGCTTTGAAATATTGACCATTCTTCAAGTTTATGCAATGGGACAAGATTGATAACCACGCAGCTCGGCAGTCATGTCATACAAGGAAGAACTATTTTAACTACAATAATAGACATATAGTTTTGAATCCTTGCATGCTCATATCACCGTCAAACACTTCATACCCGTTCAAGTTTCAACGAAGACAATTTCTCTTGAGTGTCTGTTTTGCTATGACGATAAACAATAGTCAAGGCCAATCTCTTACAAATGTCAGTTTGTATCTTCCACGCCCTGTTTTTTCTCATGGTCAGTTTTATGTTGCATCATTCATGGTCAGTTTTGTGTTACATCATCAAGAGTTACTAGCAAGAAAGGTTTGAAGATTTTGATATGGGACAAAAACAAAAACAAAAACTAATACTACTACCAATGTAGTATACAACGAAATTTTTCATAATTTGTAGCAATTTTGAATATCTTACGAGATTTTATGTTTAGGGTTTCATTTTCATGTATTAGATAAATATTTTGATTATGTTTTATCGTTTTAGTAGTATAGATGTTAGGGATATGACTATCCACGTTTCAAAACTACTTAACCAATTTTACTATTAATAAAGTTACGGAGAATTTCGACTCTCTTTTGATAATGTATTTTGTTAATCTCTTCAATATTTTGTATTCAATTAGTCCTTTTTTACATTAGCATTCATCTACTTTTATAATAGTCATTACCTACATATTTCTATATCAATTAAATATATAATTTTTATATACTATTTTTTTAAATGTAAGAAAGAATAAACAGATCCCGTGCACGACACGGATACTACACTAGTTTATTTTCTAAAAGTGAAGAAAAAAAGATATGTGGCGGTTTTAATAAGAGAGTGCCATGTGACGGTTTTAATGAGGAATTGTCATGCAGCGTAATTATGTTCTACTTTAGTAGATTATATGAAGTCTTGTGGACCTATCATACGGGTCATGTGCGTCCAAGAATAATCTACTATATATACTAAACTATATAGTAGACTAGAATTAATTTACGCCACATGGCACCTCCTCATTAAAATCGTCATATGTCATTTTCTCATTTTTTCACTTTTTTAAAATAAATTTGATAATATATCAAAGATTTTTATCCTAAACATATCACTAATCTCTTCCTGATTTTTTTTATAAGATAAAAATTAGACTGAAAACCACAGATGAACGGTTTCTCAGTCTATAGCATCCTTGCAGATGAGAATTACAAGTTCTAGATTAGCTCGAATATCTTCCAAGAAACTTCGCTGACCCAACTTATCAATGAAGTTGGCCACCGTGTTTGTTTCTCGGAAGACATACCAATATTACAAATCCAAAATTTCTTAATTTAAATCAAAATCAATCACAACTTTTAACAATCTAAAATATATATACTAAATTAGAACATAATTACACCACATTAAATCTGTCATGTGTCAATTTTTTCACTTTTTGTAATAAATTTAATTATACATCATAGATTTTTATCATAAACATATCTTAAGCTTTTGCTTCTTATATTGAAATAATATTTATTTTGTTATGTTAATAACAAAAACTTTTTTCTCCAGCTTAGTCAAAAGTATATTTAACCTGATTGTTAGCTTCACACTTTGTACTTGCTTTATTTATATGACGACAACACTGTTAATTATCTCATTCAACACATATGATTGTTATTTGAATTGATGTCGTTTGCAATTAGGAACAAATACACCGATTAGGATGATCAAATTAACATAAATCTAATATATAACTCTAAAGCTTAACTCAATCAAGGTCACATGTCCCTTCCACAACAAGTCACACGTCATATATGTCACAAGTTGTTACGATAATCCTCCACGTCATTTAATATTGTTAAAATAAAGTCATTATTCTTTGTTTTATTCAATTTCATTCAAATCTATATCTTTCTTTCTATAATAGTATCATATTGTTTGTTTTGATGGATATAATAATATAATAAATAAGGAATACTATATATATGTATGATTGAGACGTAAAATTATGATTCGAATTTGATTTTTGATATCAACATTATCTAGATATAATTTTTTTCAATATATAAATGTCATGTATGGGTTTAGTAAAAAAAGATGATATTGTGTATCGAAATCTAATCAATCAAATAATATCAAAATACCTTCCTTTACCTTTACCTTTAACCTTACCTCTCTTCCCTAACCATCTTCCTTAATCTCTTTATCCTTATCTCTTCTCTTCCTTAACCCCTAACTTTCCTTAACCTCAATTTCCCAGCTTTCATGGAAGCATATCCTTCTTAATTGTCTAGTTCATGACAATAAGTTAGTTTTAATAATTAATAACATTTTTATTTAACATATATGACGTAAAAACTCGTATCTGACATGAAAATTACGCTAGTGTTTTCTAACTTCTAAGCATCCAATTAAAGTCTCAATTTAATTTGATTTATTTAAGTAGAATATTATATAGTTTAAGATTGTTGCATAAGAAGAGTTAGAACGGCATATCAGATCCCAGAAGGTTCTGGAGATAAGTATCTATAAATATATAAAGTAGACTAAGGGTGTAATTAATGCCCAATAGATATGAGAAATTATTTCTTTTTTTTATTAATCTTTCATTACAAACTATATCTTCTAACATAGCTCAATGATTAAGGACACTCTCATAATACAAGAGGTCTAGGGTTCAATCCCCCTTTTAACAACTTTGTTTTACTCTTTTATCTTTCATTATTTTTTTATTTAAATTAATTAGTTACTCAAATCGTTATATCTTTCTATTTATCTATCTATCTTCTACATATAAAATACATTTTTTGTCCAATTAATGACTCATTAATTTAGCCTCTAAATAAAATAAATTTTCAATTACAATTGATTTGTTAAATCTTTCAAATTCTAATGTACACGATCAATCAAAAAACTTAGTCGTATAAAAGTTATTGTCCAATTAAAAAATCATTATTTAGTCTTCAAATTACACAATTTCTCAATTACAATCCATTTGTTAAATCTTTCAAATTCTAATGTACACAATCAATCTATATCTATCTATAAACATATAAAGAAGACTTTTTGAACAATCAATGCTCATTTTTTTAAGCTTCAACCTAATCTCAAACGGTTTTATGCTTGATTAATTGGCCTTTAATCCAGATATATTTTGTTTAAACTCAATTTTGATTACCAATTAATACTCAAATTACGTCACTAATTTTTTACGTTACTTATTTTGCCGGTCATATTTTAATTTCATCACAATACCTATCCATTCATATTCCAAAACTATTCTAAATCAAATGTCTATTAATATTCTGAACATAACACTTATCTATATAATTGGTATTGTATGGGAGGGGGTAGAACACAAGCAGAAAAAATGGCAATCACAATCAACTTTATATTATTATTATCATCATTATCAATTAGTATCCAAGTGAAATTACAATCCAATTTGACATTGACTTCAAACAACAGATCACCACAATATGAGGTATTTTAATTTTAATGTCCTCAATCTCCTTATCTATACTTTTTGTTCTATTTTTCTTACATTATTGTACGCATTGCTATGTAAAAAAATCTATGCTTATATTCTTTTATTTGCTTTTGACAAAAAATCTTTTATTTTTTCTTTATAAGTATATATTTTAAAACTTACATTTTAAAATATTGCTTTTGATTGATATAATACATTTTAGCTTACAATATCACAATATAAAATAGTAAAATTGACTACAATTTTTTTTTTAAAATAACCCATTGTTTTTTTGTTCATCTTTATTCCCATTTTATCCAAAAGATCATTGATCATTTTAACATTGGAAACTTTCATTCTCCCTTTTTCTTAGGAAAAATTAAAAATCAATTCTTTTATGATACTATGAACATATGAAAAAACTGTTCGAATTATATGGAAGTATCATCGAAGTCCTTATTATATTGATATAAATAATCATAAGGCCAACCAGACTCTAAATACCTCAATTGTCTTACTCATAAAAGTTAGTAATTACTAGAAATGTAAAAGAAAAAACAATACTATAAACGTAAAAACATGATAAGAAAGTTATTAATTTTTTAACAAAACTAACAAACACATTGAGAGTAGGTACACAATAACATTATAAAATTATCGGATGTTTTATCATTATTTTGATTTCATCGAATATAAAAATAACATTAACATGTCAACCTATTAATAAAGTTAAAAAATCTAACATACATTAAATTATGGAAAAATAACTGAAAAACATTGAATTAGCATATTTATGCTACTTAATTGTGCAAACATGTGACTAATAAATACTTTGGTATATACATAGTGCCTAATAATCTGCTTAATTATGTTAATATTCGAATAAATAAATAAAGATATCATGAATGTATAATTATTGAATTCACACCATGTTAAAACCTCTAAATTTGACAATAAAATGGAAATGATTTAGAAATACTAAATGTAGAATAAAATGGGTACAAACTTTATTTTATTATAACACCGGATTGCAATTTCAATACTCAAGTATTAAAGTATTCTATTCTTTATAGTACAGAACATAGTAAAGTTTTACATAAGAGTAATAAAATGATTTTTAGCTCATATATTTTTATTCATGTTTCATTCGAAAAAGATCATTAAATATAAATTTTAAAATTAGTAAACATAAACCAAAAAGAAAAAAACAATTAAAAATTGAAATAAAGTACTAGATAACTATTAATTGTTTTGATTTTTTTGAACATAAGAATAACATTGTAGAAGAATTGTCAAATAGGATCATGTTATTTTCTTTCGTATTATCATTTACTTTGATGATTTGACCCCATGTATGTCTTAAAACTTAAGACATATATTGATATACATATGGAATAAATTCCTTTTTCAAAACATTTTTAAATTCTATTTTTATCTATAGATATACCATTTTCTATTAATAATGTTAGGTTGTATAAAAATATAGATATAAAATCTATGTTTATTTTTTTTACTTTTATCCTATTTATAATCAATAGCTTTTTTAAAGATTTAGAATCAATAGTTAAAGTGGCTATTTACGATATATAATATTACATGCTCAAATTTTTTATGATGTATATGTTGCTTCAATTAATATTTTTAACTTTTGACAAATCTATAAATTTTTTAAGATTAATTTATATAAATTTTAGTTATTTAGTTGAAATGAAAATTAGATACACCGATTTAGAAAGTTATTTTGCATTAAAAATATTTAGGTCTTGAATTTCTTAATTTCTAAAATTTGAATGTAAGTGACAATGCATGTTTAACCACTTTGTCCAACATATTTTGTCATTCCACATCATTTATGTATTGAGTTTTTTTGTCAATAAGGAAAAAGATTGCAAAAATAATAACAAATGTGAATATAAAAAGAGATTTAATAGACCAACATTCAATTCAAACAAAAAAATCATGATAAAAAAACTAATAAAGACATAAGAAGTTTAAAAGATTACAATGGAATAAGTTTAAAACTTATGGAGAAGTTACATCGGTCAATTATCTAAATTGCAAAATTAATGTCCACGCTTATGTTAAAAGTTAACCCGAACTTAGTTATTTATATGTTTTGCAGGATCATGTTTTATAATGTTCGAAAGTGCAAACTTACTATTTATGTTGCATTGTGAATTGTGATCATTTACAGAATCAAAAATAAAATTATTATGAACGTAAATAATGATACAGTGTCCAATATCAGTTGTTAATTAGTGTAGTCCTAAAGACTAATTGTACTTTCATTATAAGGACTCAAGGAACTCTATTACACCAAAAAATGGAAATAAAAACAAATTATAATTTTAATATTGTCAAAATATACACGAGATTGCTAATAATTATTTGTGACGACGTCTTTCGAAAAAAATCTCCATACTTTCATCTCAAAATCCTTGAAGCTATAAAATTTTGTATTACTTTTAAATGAAAAAATAATGTTAGATATAAATCTCTATTTTAGTTTTTCCATATTCAATTCATATATATCAAAAACAAACATTCTTTAATATAGAACTTGAAAATTCAACGTCTTTTCCCTTATCTATTTTGGATATTTTTAATATCAAAGATTATTTCTATGCTATATTAACTTTAATAATTCTTAAATTAATTTTAAAATTTTAAAATAAACAGAATAAAAATTATAAATTATATCAATATAAAAAAGTCGATCCCATACGCACGGGCATGAATATCTAGTTGATTAAAGAGTGAATAGAAGTTTCTGGAAGATGTTTGTAATTGACTTCTCGTGGAGTAAAATGTTTCGAAGACTAGTATAGTATGGTATAAGTTTATTTAGAAAGTCGGACTTTGTTTCTACTTCAGAATATTTCAAGGTCCAACTGAGGTAACTTCCAGCATACTTCACAAGTATCAAAGTAAAAGGGGATGCTTACTTGTTATCCATGAAGATCATCAATCACACAAGAAAACTGCAAAATCAACAAGCATCCCTTCCCTTCACAAGTGATAATTGAACAACAATGTTTACTCATATGCCATGAGCCTCACGGAGTCATGGCAACTGCGTTACACGAATGATCTGATCTGAATTCTGAAATCACAAGAAAGAACATATCTATAATCCTGGGAAAACACTCATGGAAGAAGATATATAGAAACCATAAATAGAAAACTCTTTCTCAATCTCTCCTTCTCCTTCAACTGAATCAACAACCCTGTTCTTGTATTCTCCATATAAAGCTGCAGAGCAGGCCCAGATTGTGTCCGCTGCCTTCCTACTTGATGTACTGCGACATCCACTTGAAGCCTTCTCCGTACCCCATCTTGCGCACGATACTGCACATGAAGATCTCAACGGGCCTCACGTTGGAGTCCGCTAGGTTGACTTTGCCCTTCCCAGTGGTGCAGTTTGCAAGGCCCAGATGGTAACGAAGCTCCTCCTCGGAAGCAGCGTACGGGATGTCAATCTTGTTCCCCAGGATGAGGAAAGGGACGTCCGCCAGCGCCTCGTCCGAGAGAAGGGCATCGAGCTCCTTCTTTGACTCGGCAAATCTCTCCTTGTCATAGGCATCCACTAGGTACACCACAGCATCCACCTACACACCCACAAAAATGTGTTTCTCAAATAATTATCTAATTCAATACTCTATGTCCTAGCAGAAGCTCAGGCTATAGATTTATTGACTCAAAAGCATGCCATTCTGCATTTCAAGTAGTAAGAATGTTACTCAAAAGTTCAACGTAAATCCTACATGCAACAAAGGAGAGCTGCTAAAGATGGACTATCTCCACTGCAATGGTATCAAAGGCGCCCGCAAAAGCAAATAGTTGCCAAGTGAAACCCCAGCATTCTTCCACCAATTAGCAGCAAGGTGAATCTAATACAAGATAACTGAGCATCATTGGCAGTCTTTCTCCCACAGATACCAGTCAACTTAAAAGGAGTCTGTTATTCCTATGAATAATATGATAGCAGAGTATATAGCACAACACTTAAACTGATACAATGTACCATTTTGGACACTACATGTTATTTCCATGATATTCGACAAGAGGATTAGCAATTTGGCATCTACAAGTCAAGATAACATATTCAGTCATATGACAAGATGCAGAAGCTCATATCAATCAACAAAGTAGTTAATTGCAGAAGCATAAAACTACCTTGGCATAATAATCCTTCCAAACCCGACGGGCGATCTGGTGACCACCCAAATCGAAAGCCTTGAACTTGATCTTCCCAATGCTCAACTCTTCGGAGGTAGGGTGCTGTGTAGGCTGGTGTTGAACCAATCTCTGCAACCAACCAACACACTCATCAGATCAATCATCAATCACATCACAACACACAGATCATGCACTACATTACCATTTTGAAATTTACATCTTATTTACGGGATTGTAGAATACTCTTTTGGACGCTAATGGAAATAATATGATGTAAAATCAGACGAGAATCCTAAATCACCGAGATCCAATCAACTACTATCTCTATGACCTAAAAACAAGAATCCTAAATCCTCAATGTCAGGTAAGTATAGATCACGAAATCGTGAAATTCAACTACTTATATACGAAACGAGAAACGATTATACAAGAATAGATAGATCAACAGATGAAATGGAGAGAGATTGGAGACCTCATCCTTGAGCATGTGAAGAAGAGTGGTTTTGCCCGCATTGTCGAGGCCCAAAAACAAGATCTTGGCCTCCTTCTGCCATAGCCCAAGAGAGGCAAGAATTCCAGAGAGCCAGTCCCAGAGAAACATCTTCTCTCAATTTCCCGGTTATATCTCGCCGATTTCCCAAGAAAGGGATCAGATTCCGATATCCAGAGAACAACACAACCTCAAACCCAGATCTTGCGTGCGATTGAGATTCTCAATCTTTTGAACCAAATCAACTTCTACCAAAACCCCCGAATTGAACTTTCACCAGAAAATTAAGACTTTTTCCAGCGAGCGATTGGAGAGAGGAGTGAAAGTCTATGAGAGAATTTGTATGAGCTGACGAATTTGGTTGGGCAGTGAGCGATTGGGTACGGCGTCTCTGGTTTCTAACTTTCTGCCATTGCAAAGCGTTGAGCGACGTCGTTTTGGGTCGCACTATTTTAGAAATATCTGAAAGCAATATTGTCAAAATATTTTTCTTATTGGGAAATGAATTATTGGTTACCTTGGAAAGAAAAATATGATCCTTTGATATAGACTCTATTAAGAATATCCGATAAAAAATTGATAAAACATAGTTTTTAAAACTGGTGACTTCTTGGTGAGAAATATGGTTTTACAAAAATCAATAAAGTTTTTAAAGGACAAACAATGATATAGACCCTATTAAGGATGTATCAATTTATATCAAAAATCAAATTCATAATTGGAAAAAAAAAATGAAACCAAAACTGTTTGGGTACAATACAAAAAAAAAAGTGAACTCAAATAGAAGACGACCAAAGAAGAAGTGAAAAAAACCACTAGATACCATCATAAAAATTAATACATATGAATCCACTAAGACTAATGTAGAATCTAGCTATGGCTATATATTCAGAAATAGCAAAAGCGAACCCTTACTCATCTTTGGTGAAAAGTGTGGATTATCCATCCCACTAACAATAGAAACCGTTGTGTTTAGGAATGCTTTGTTTAAAGCTTATGAATTAGGCTTTAACAATATCCAAATTGAATGCAATAACCTTACAATTGTTAGCGTCCTGAACAAATTTGGCAATGTACTTGGTATATTGAAATCTTAATTTCTGATATCCTTTGTGTGTTACAACTGTTTTCTTCAGTGTATAATTTTCACGTCTTCCGATAAACGAACATTACTGCGGATTATATTGTGAAGATGGCGCAACAAAGTACCTTGGAAGATATTAGAAATAATTTAGAAATTGTAGTTTTCATCTGCAAGGATGCTATAGATTGATAAACCGTTTTTTTAGCCAAATGGTAAATTGTATTGATGGTTGGGAATAAGGCCCAACGTCCTATTTACAAACACCAATTCAAGAAGAACAAGCAACAACAGAACATCAGCAAACCAAAACAACAACAAAACAACCACAACAAAACAGAAGCAAAATAGAACAAACTAAACAAGCAAAGAAACAAAAGACAAGATACAAGCAAACCAAGACCAAGCTAAGAAAATCAGACTCCAATTCTTCTCCTCATGGCTCTCCCTCTTCTACCAGTAATCTTTAGTTTTTGAAGAATTTTGAACTTACATTCCTCCATAATTCTAGCAGCACAATGCTCAGGAGAGACCTGCCCATCTCTAAAAATAATCTCATTCCTCATTCTCCAAGAGTGGTAAACAATCCCCATGACAGAAAACAACTTGCTTCTATAGATATTATTACTTCTCTTCCCACATTGAGCAAACCAATTCCACCAATCTATCAGCCTATTCTTCCTAGTACTTATCCCTTGCCACTGTAGAACAAGTTGAGCAACCTTTCTAATAACAGGACAACCAAACCATAGATGATCTTCATCCTCATCAACAGCCTGGCAGAGGACACAAGTGGCAGAAGGAAGCAAACCCCACTTGTGAAGCTTGCTTGCAGTTGGAAGTCTGCCAAGAGTAGCCAACCAACACATGAAGCTCCATCTGCGAGGCTGAATGCCATCCCATAAGACAGTACACCAGGGAAGCTCAAGGGATGGAGTCCTAAGCAAATCATAGAGGAATTGACTATCCATTCTCCCATTGCATTTGGACAGAAACTGCTCATCAATAGCTTGACCATTCCTTTGCACCAGAACTTTGTTTCTGACCATAAGAAGTTGTTTCCAGACCACAGAACTACAAGGAAGAACATCCACCAGCCATACTGATTGCCCCTTAGTGAGATGTTTCCTTGACCACACAGTCCAAAGGTTCTCTTTGCCTTTATGCAAGTAAAAAAATAGTCTAAACATAAGAGTATTATTCCAAGAAAGCAGCTCTTTAAAGCTCAAGCCACTCTCCTGGATAGGCATGCACACTGCCTCCTAAGCTACCAGACATCTTTTACTCTCCACTTCACCTGACCAGAGAAAAGCTCTACAAAGGGCTTCAATCTTCTTAAGTGCTTTCTTAGGAATAAAGATCACTTGCATCCAAAAAGAAACAACACATCCAATAATAGCTCTAATAACTTGAGCCCTCCCTGCATAAGACAGCTTCCTAGCACTTCTATCTTGAATCACACTCCTGATTCTATTAAGCAAAGGAGTAAGTTCACTCACCTTCAATTTTCTGGAATGAAGAGGAGTCCCAAGGTATCTCACAGGAAAAGCTCCTTGGCTGAATCCTAACACAGAAGAGCAAACTGTCTTCCTGACTTCACTTAATCCACCATAAAAGACTTTTGTCTTGGCTGTATTGGCAACTAATCCAGATTCCTGACCAAACGCAGTCAAACACTGCTTAATCAACTTGAGGGATGGGGTAGTAGGCTTGCAAAAGAGTAGGAGATCATCTACAAAGGCAATATTAGTCAACTGCAGCTGCTTGCACTTAGGATGGAATCTGAAATCCCTATCAGCACTCAACTTTTTCATCTTCCTAGCAAATAATTCCATAACAATGACAAAGAGGAAAGAAGAAAGAGGATCTCCCTGCCTAATCCCTCTCTTCCCTTCGAAGAAACCTCTTGCTTCACCATTAATGATCACAGAAAAACAAGGAGTTCTAACACACTCCATAATCCACATGATGAGATGCCTAGGGAAATTGAGAAAAACCAAACTTTCCTCTAAGTAATCCCATGACACACAATCATAAGCTTTTTGTAAATCGATCTGGATCATGCACCTAGGGGAAATCCTAGTGCTGTCATACCCCTTCACCAGATCCTGAGCCACCATCATATTATGAGTAATTGATCTCCCAGGAACAAAGGCACCCTGATTAATAGAGATAATCTCATCAAGTAAAGGCCTAATTTTCTGCACCAGAACCTTTGAGATGATCTTCAGCATGGTATTGCAGCAGGAGATGGGCCTAAACTCTTTAATGGAAAAAGGTTGATCAACTTTAGGAATAAGGCAAACAAAGGTAGCATTTATTTGCCTTAAAAATCTTCCTCTCTTGAAGAACTCGAAGATAGCTGCCAAAACATCCTCGTGAATGACTTCCCAGCTCTTCTTATAGAACCAACCCCCAAACCCGTCTGGCCTTGTAGATTTAAGGTTACCTAACCCAAACACAACATCTCTGACATTCTGTTGACTAGGCTGTTCACACAAGCTACCATGGCATTCATTTCTGATCGTGGCACCCCCATAACTGTCAAAATTAAGAGCAATAGATGGACCAACAGTACCAAATAATCCTATATAAAAATCCAGAATTTCCTTTTCAACATCATCTTGCCTTTCAAGAACCCTACATGTACTATCTTTCAAGGTAAAAATAGTACATCTAGCTTTTCTGGATTTTATACCATTATAGAACATGGGAGAGGTTTCCTTACCTAATTTAATCCAGTCAATTTTTGCTCTCTGAACAGTGTAACTTTGCAACTGTTCCAGCCTAAGATTAAGCTCACACTTAGCATTAGAAACAGCTTGCTGTTTAATGAGGCAGGGCATATCATTTTGAAGAGAATCATGAGCAACTTTCAGCTTCTCAACACATTCCTCAACCATGACCTCCAACTTTCTGAATCTTCCTTTCTGCCAGCTCTTCAAAGCAGTCTTCACTCTTTTCAATTTTCCAACCAACACAAACTGAGCTGTACCCTGAGAAGTGCCTTGCCAAGCATTCTTCTCTTGCTCCTCATAATCGTCTTCTTCAGTCAAAAAATTCCTAAATTTGAAGGGAATTCTCTTAATCCCTTGAGTAGGATTCAGTTGCACCAAACAAGGAGAATGGTCAGAAATATTAGGATCAGAAAAGAAGACCCTTGATGCAGGAAAGGAATTGTCCCAATCCTTGTTGACAAGCATTCTGACGTGGCCTAAGGTCGTTATGCCAAATCAAAGTAAACCTCAACTTCCAAACTAGTATAGTAAGCAAGCAAGGGTCGAAATCCCAAGAGAATCACAAGCGTCTATATTCCTGTCACAAATTGAATACCAATCGAACAATAGTAACAAAAGTTTTTTTTTGAGGTTTTAATCAAGTAGAAAATAAAACAGAATAAATAGTATGCAATCAAATGTGAGAAAACACTTAGCCAGGCAATTTCCACTTAAGTTTTGGTTGGTTGATCCTAGATTACTTCCAATTCCTTCCTATGATTATTCCTGTCCCGATCTTGTGTAGATTAATAAGGAAACCATCCCTAAGAACCCTTACCAATGAATAACCCTAGCACCACTAGTGATTCAACCCAAAGGCAGCAATGAACATAAGAATTAACCAGGATACACATAACACCTCAACCAGAAGCATTCAACATGTAATCAAATCTCTACATAGATAAAATCCACCAAAGCAAATAAAACCTATGCTTGCCACTCCAGACCAGGACGTTAGCCCAACAGTTTCCTAGTCATAGCAATATGAGTAACAATCAATAAACCTAGATGGCCTGTCTAGACAAATCAATAATTATTCAATAATATTCTGCTTAAGAGAAGAGATATATATCAATAGGAATTAAGAAAGGGAACATAACCTCACAACCAATAATCAAAACTTAAGCTTCCATTGCCAGACTAAGCAAAAGTGCTTAGCCTTCCATAGTCTTGAGAAAACAACGATGATGTAAAACTAAAACCTGATATGAGTTTCTCTTTTAAAACCTAAAACTAAGAGAGTATATATAGGTGGGCTTAACAAATGACCTAGCCCAACTGAAAATAGAAAACGAAAATAATTAAAATGAAATAAAAAAAATCAAGAAAGATAGATTCGGGAAATCCCGAAATAAGTCTACCGTGATGACCCGCGATCGCGGGTCATGGACCGCGATCGCGGTTGCTTGTAGCTCCGCGCTCTTCGCATTCTTCCGCGCCTGCAGAAATATCTCGAATGCCCCGAAGTCCCGCGATCGCGGCACCCTTGCCCGCGGTCGCGGTTAATGCTCGGCCTTCACTCCTTGGCTTCGCCTCCTAACCTCTCGTCTTCACTTCCTTGGCGTCTTGTTTTGGTGGCTTCCTTCCTCAGTGTCTCCTATGATATCCAAAATAGCTCATACAACTCCAAAAACACCAAACTTCGCCCCCAAACGCCATGCACAAGAATGTGTCTAAATCTACCCAAATGGCACCAATAAAACCCTCTAATAACTCTTAGTTAAGCCCTACAAAGTAGTGCTTATCAAACTCCCCCATGCTTAGACCTTTGCTCGTCCTCGAGTAAACTAATAAAGAGTCTACTCCTCCAATGCAGCACCCAAGGTCTCAGGAAGCATGTCCTCCAACTAAGAGTCACCTAACCCATGCCAAGCTCCTGGCACCAATCTCATTCACAACACATCCTGCATCAACAAGCTTAAAGGGCAAGCAGAGTACTTCCCCCAAGCTTAACCCGGACATCCAATGGTGTGAGTAACCTCTAATCCTAACCTCCATCTATGACTCCTTATGCCTCCTAGAGTGACCTACCCGACAATCCTTCTTCGACTCCTCTTCTTATGTCGCCATGCCAAAATGAGGATTCCTAAAATTCACTCTTATTCTTTTCACTCATTTTGCCAAGGCGCCCTTTCGGGTTTTCACCAAGCCACTCATATTTTTTTCATAGATGCTCTCACAATATAACTCTCGTCACTCAGACACCTTTTTACCCCAGCCTAGCGTTGGTCCGGGCCACCTGCTTATTACCCAAGCCGCCCTTTCGAGTTTTCGACTTGTCCCAGGATTTTCAATTAATTTTTTTGAATATAAAATGCTGAAAATCCAAAGTACAATGCTGGAAAAAATATATACAAGATAGGTAGTGAGCACTTCTACTCCCCCATGCTTAAATCATACATTGTCCTCAATGTATGAAGGACAAATAAAAGATAAGGGGAAAAATAGAAGGACTCACTAGGGTGGAGGCCAATACCCATATGCGTTGAAGAAAGCCTAAGCTCTCATCTGCAGATGAACCACCTGGTCCTCAACGGTGGTGAGGTGGTTGTCCAGGCGATTGGCGTGGTAGGCAAGGTTGACCTCCATGTTGCGCTGCCACTCAGCGCTCCGCCTCTCGTGCTCCTCCAGCCTCTGGGAGATGTCGCGTTCCCACTCGGTGCTCCTCCGTATCTGCTCATCCTGCCTCAGTTGCAGGTTCATCATTCTGTCCAGGAGCTGGTCCCAGGGCACCCCGCCATAAGCACTACCAGACCCAGATGCCTGGTGAGTGTAGCTAGGAAGTACAGGGGGGACCCTAGAACCCGGCGGCGATGGCACATCGCTCTCCATGTCCGCCACCGCAGTCTCTTCCTCGTCGTTGTCGTCGTCCCCTTCGTCTTCGGACGACGACCCCTGCTCCCCGTCGGCATAAAGGTAGAAGTCCCTCACCCGGGGCCCAAAAGGCATCGGACGAGGCAACCTCATGTGGTGGTGGTTGCCAGCCAGGGAGAGCCAGGTGTACTCTCCATTACGGGCCTCCAGCAGATGGGACCTCCTCATGAGCCTGATGTTGTATGTGTAGCTCTCGTCGGGGAATTCCCAATGGTCCGCAAGGATCTCGTACTGTCGGGCGATAAGCGTCACCATGCCTCCCATGGAGATCTTACCGCCCTTCTTCTCTCTCATTCGTAGGCAATTGGAGAGAAACAGCCCAACCTAGTCGGGGATGTTGTGACTCTCTGGTGTCAGACACCAGAGCACTGTAAGGTCCTTCCTGGAGACCTTGTTCACCTCCCCCTGTCCAAGGAAGGTCATGGCTAGCACCTTGTGAGCCAGCCTCAAACAGGGGTGCGTCAGCTTGTAGTTGTACTCGCCGGCGCTGAGGTTGATTACATCCCGGGTCGCATCTTGCCAGAAGAACTCTGGCAAGGTGCCTACAACTTCCCAATCCTCGGTGGGTTCCTCAGTAACGCCAAAAAGGTCCCGCAGACCTTAGTAGGACATCCGTCTCTGTCGCCCCAGCAGGTTGAACGTGATCCCGTCGTCGTGGCGTTCCAGCGTGGCCAGGAACTCCAGGGTCAGTTCGTCGAACGTCGGGGCGGACAAGTCAATGAAATTACCGAGCCCTCCGTGGCTCAGCAACTGTTGAGTGCAGTCCTCCAAACCGAGTAGTTGCAGCGTCAGTCGATCATAGAATTTCGTCGGGATGATCTTCCGCAGACTGAACGTCTCGAAATAGCGCCGGTGCCTCGGGCTTCTCATGCTGTTTACGAAAGCAGACATGGTGGGAAGAAGAAGTAAGAGGCATGAAAAGAATACCGGAGACACCCGCGATCGCGGGGTGTGGGCCGCGGTCGCGGTTTATGCTCGAATGAAGTTCTCTGGAGAAGAAGGGCCGCGATCGCGGGGCTGGACAGCGGCGATTGTGGTTTCTGGACAACAGAAAGCTTCGAAAAAATGGTTCCGGTGGTCCTTGGTGGTGCTATAGTGGTCGCGGGGCTTCGGGAGTGGGTCCGGCGATCGCGGCTCATGAGGCAATGAGAAATCCAAGGGGGAAATGGAGATCTCACCCAAACGACGTCGCAATGACGGAACGATGGTCGCAGGGCAGCATGGTGTCGTCGCGGTGGTCAGAAGCGGAGATCCGAGTGGTTTGAGAGGGAAAGAGCGTGGTGGAGGTGTTGTGAAATGCCTCTGCCACACCCCGCTCTTATAAGCTCGGCGACGAGGGGCCGCGATCGCAGGGCTGAGGAACCGCGATCGCGGGGTTAATACCTTGCAGCGTAACGGCCGGTGCGAGTTATGAGGGTTGACTGCCTCGAAAAACGCACTGGTATTGAATTCTGTGGGCCATTTTTTTTATAGAACTAAACGCCGTGGGGAAACCGCGATCGCGGGATCGATACCGCGGTCGCGGGTCGCTGAGGTCTGGGCTCCGCTGCAAGGTTAGTTCTAACGGCCCACAGAAGAAAGAAAAAAGAAAATGGCAACTAAAGCAAAGAATTCTAAAAACACAATAACAAATCCTAACGAAGCAAAGAAACAAAGATGAGTTCAGCAACTCATACCTCGGGTTGCCTCCCGAGCAGCGCCATAGTTATCGTCGCGGCACGACGTCCTGCTGTACTTCTCAACCTGGGTTGCCTCCTGTAACCGCACTCTATACTCTTGAATCTGGGGGATGCTCCTGAATGGACTTCAGCTTGTGCTCTACCTTCCTCCGGTCAAACTCCATGCTTATCGTACCTATGCCCATGTCGATCTTTGTGTTGGAGGTCTTCATGAAAGGCCTCCCTAACATTACTCGTCCTCCTTGTTTCCCTGTGTTCATGATGCGGAAGTCTGCAGGGAAGACGAGGGTATCGACGCTCACCAAAACGTCCTTCACAACGCCCTCAGGAATGATGACGGAGTTGTCAGCCAGTTGGATGACGATTTCCGTGCTTTCTAGTGGTCCGACATTGAGGGTGTTATAGACGGACAATGGTAGGACATTGATTGAGGCTCCCAAATCCAGCAATGTCTCGCTGAACTCGGTTTCCCCAATCTTGCAGGGTACACTAAACATCCCGGGATCTTTACACTTTTTCGGGATCTTCTTTTGCATCACATCCGAGACATCCTTCTTGACTTTCACCTTTTTCTTCGACTGCTCCTTTTGCTCCTTCTTGAGCTTGCATAGCTCCCTCAGGAAGTTTGCAAAGCGAGGCATCGCTTTGCTCAATTGGGGGGTCACCTTGTAGTTCCTGAATGTCTCGAACATTCCCTTCAGCCCCTCAATGGGTTCGTCATCTTCTAGTGCTGTAGGGAATGGCACTGGGATGTCAAAATATCCCTCCGGGTAGACATACCGTGTCATGAAAGTAAGTGGAGACGGCCCGTTTTCTGAAATTTGATCACGGTTTTCACCCCACGATCGCGGTTTTTGCATTGGGGCCCCGCGGTCGCGGCTATCCTGCCCGCGACCGCGCTTAATCGACGCATCTTGCCCATTCTCTTACTCAACAGACCCGCGATCGCGACAAATTGCCTGCGGTCGCGGTTTGTCCTCATAATTTTTGGTTGGCAGCTTTTCTTCTTCATGCTCCCATCTGGGCCTTGACGTCATGGAGTTGACGTTTTGCCTAGGGTTTATCTCAGTTTGAGATGGGAGTGCTCGTGACTCTCTAGCTTCAAGCTTGCTAACCGCCTGAGAGATCTGCCCAACCTGCTTCTCTAAGTTCTGTATACTGGACTTGGTCTCGTGCTGAAATTGAACCATGTTTTGCTACATGGTTCCCACGGTCTGCGTCAGCGTAGTCATGTGCTGCGCCAGTGTGTTAACCTGGTCCTCAAGATTGTTTGTGCGGGGAGCTCCCTGTCCTTGCGGTCTTTGATCTACTTGGCCTCTGAACTGCTGGCCTCCCTGAAACTGCCTCTGGGGGTACTGTTGTTGCTGTTGCTGGTATTGCTGAGGGGGTCTTGGACGGAACTCAGGGGGGTTCTCTATGTTCTGAGTGTTCCCATACCTTAAATTCGGGTGGTCTCTCCATCCGGGATTGTAGGTACTGGAAAAGGGGTCGTACCGTGGTCTCTGTTGGTACCCCCCAACAGCGTTGACTTGCTCAGTGGACTCCTCGTGGAGTGTAGGACATGCGTCAGTTGCATGCGTAGTAGCATAGCAAAACTCGCATTCCTTGACCCTCTGCGGTCCCTCCTTCCTCATCAAAACCTTGATCATCTCCTTCATTTCGCTCATGTCTTTCACCATAGATGGGGGAGCATGATCACTTGAAGTGGCTTTCACTGCTTGGGCGCTCGCCCTCTTACTGAATTGCCTTGAGCCTTCCGACAACTCGCTGAATATCTCGAATGCTGCGGCAGGTGTCTTGTTCAATATGTTGCCTCCACATGCCGCATTCACCATTCGCCGTTCTTCATCCAACAATCCCCCATATAAGTATAAGACCAAATCTTGGTCTGAATACCCGTGGTAGGGACAGCTGGAGCACAACCTCTTGAAACACTCATAGTACTCGTAGAGCGTCTCCGTCCCATGCTGCTCTATGTTGCTCAGGTTGCGCTTGAGACTGTTCAGCTTCGTTGCTGGAAAGTACTTCTCCAGAAACGCCTTCTTCATCTTTCCCCAGGTGTTGATGCTACCTGGGGTGAGGTAATAAAACCATTCGTTGGCCGAATCCTTAAGCGAGAAAGGAAAAACCCTCAACTTGATTTGATCCTCCGTTACGTTGCGTGGCTTCATGGAGGTGCACACGGCGTGAAACTCCGAGAGGTGCTTGTTTGAGTCCTCTCCACTCAGCCCATGAAACTGGGGCAAAAGATGAATAAGCCCAGACTTGAGCTCAAAATTCACTCCTGCTGGGAGCTCAGGGAACTCTACGGCCAGTGGCTGCTGCTCCAAGTTAGGAGCAGTCAACTATCTCAACGTCTGCTCTGCGTCAGCCATCTCGAACACAGGATTATCAAAAACCAAAGCACGATTTATTCTGCGACCCTGGGAAAGGGTTCTCTCAATCTCTGAATTAAAACCAAGTATAGGGGAATTAGTAGCACGGGTGTGGACCATAAGATAGGTCCACACCAAAGGAACACAACACACAGACAAACACACAGAAAAATCAACGCTTGCCTCCCCGGCAACGGAGCCAAATTTGACGTGGCCTAAGGTCGTTATGCCAAATCAAAGTAAACCTCAACTTCCAAACTAGTATAGTAAGCAAGCAAGGGTCGAAATCCCAAGAGAATCACAATCGTCTATATTCCTGTCACAAATTGAATACCAATCGAACAATAGTAACAAAAGGTTTTTTTTTGAGGTTTTAATCAAGTAGAAAATAAAATAGAATAAATAGTATGCAATCAAATGTGAGAAAACACTTAGCCAGGCAATTTTCACTTAAGTTTTGGTTGGTTGATCCTAGATTACTTCAAATTTACTTCCTATGATTATTCCTGTCCTGATCTTGTGTAGATTAATAAGGAAACCATGCCTAAGAACCCTTACCAATGAATAACCCTAGCACCACTAGTGATTCAACCCAAAGGCAGCAATGAACATAAGAATTAACCAGGATACACATAACACCTCAACCAGAAACATTCAACATGTAATCAAATCTCTACATAGATAAAATCCACCAAAGCAAATAAAACCTATGCTTGCCACTCCAGACCAGGACGTTAGCCCACCAGTTTCCTAGTCATAGCAATATGAGTAACAATCAATAAACCTAGATGGCCTGTCTAGACAAATCAATAACTATTTAATGATATTCTGCTTAAGAGAAGAGATATAGATCAATAGGAATTAAGAAAGGGAACATAACCTCACAACCAATAATCAAAACTTAAGCTTCCATTGTCAGACTAAGCAAAAGTGCTTAGCCTTCCATAGTCTTGAGAAAACAACGATGATGTAAAACTAAAACCTGATATGAGTTTCTCTTTTAAAACCTAAAACTAAGAGAGTATATATAGGTGGGCTTAACAAATGACCTAGCCCAACTGAAAATAGAAAACAAAAATAATTAAAATGAAATAAAAAAAATCAGGAAAGATAGATTCGGGAAATCCTGAAATAAGTCTGCCGTGATGACCCGCGATCGCGGGTCATGGACCACGATCGCGGTTGCTTGTAGCTCCGCACTCTTCGCATTCTTCCGCGACTGCAGAAATATCTTGAATGCCCCGAAGTCCCGCGATCGCGGCACCCTTGCCCGCGGTCGCGGTTAATGCTCGGCCTTCACTCCTTGGCTTCGCCTCCTAACCTCTCGTCTTCACTTCCTTGGCGTCTTGTTTTGGTGGCTTCCTTCCTCAGTGTCTCCTATGATATCCAAAATAGCTCATACAACTCCAAAAACACCAGACTTCGCCCCCAAATGCCATGCACAAGAATGTGTCTAAATCTACCTGAATGGCACCAATAAAACCCTCTAATAACTCTTAGTTAAGCCCTACAAAGTAGTGCTTACACATTCTATCAAGCTTGCAAGCAACCCTGTCAACACCCTCCTTTTGGTTGCTTCAGGTGTATTTAGCACCAGAGAAAACATGATCCTGCAACTCCAACTTTTCTAGTACTTCAGCAAGTTCACTATTAACCCTCACACTATGTCTATAGGAGAGTTTCTCAATAGGACAAAGTATGCAGTTAAAATCACCAACAATTGTCCAAGGCCCCGTAACAGTCAAAGCAATGCTTTCCAATTCTTTCCAGAGTTCCATTCTTCCAGCAAAAGCATTAGAAGCATAAAAAAAAGAAGCTGAGAAAGAAATCTGTCCATCCTTACTGACCACAAGGCAGTGAATCAATTGCCTAGAAATGTAGAGCACATTTACATGAACAACAACAGTGTCCCAGGTCAGCCAAATTCTTCATCTCTCAGTAGGAGAACTATTAGTCACAAAAGGCCAGTTAAACGTCATTCTACTAGCCACATCCAGTTCTTTATTCTTTGGAATCTTAGTCTCCAAGAGAGCTATAACACACAACCTATTCTTCCTAACAAGCTCTCTTATCATTTTTATTCTAGGAGGAGAGCAACATCCCCTAGTATTCCAAGCACCAAAGAACACTTCAGCCATAAGGAAAAGTTTTAGAGCTGCTACCACTCCCAATTCCTTCAGTAAGAGGTGGTGAACTAGAATGAGTACTCATTGAGGCAGGTCCAGAAGTATGTTGCTTATTCTGAGCTTTGCCTTTATGAACTAGAGCCTGTGAAACCTTGTGAGTAACATCAACCCCATCCCTTTGTTTAGCTAAGTCCTTACTTGGCCTTCCTTTTCCAGTCTCCATTCTCTGTGGACTCATCACATTACCAACTTCAACAGTGGCAGAAGTAGATCCAACTTTCAGAGTAGCTATATTGTCTTGGCCATTATCCAGCACTTTGTCACCTTTTTGCACCCACACTCTGGCCCCTTGATCCCTCCCTTGCTTCCTATCAATCTGTTTTGCAATAGTCTTATTCTTTTGATGCCAACAAACACTATCATCATGCCCAAACACATTACATTTAGCACAACACCAAGGCACCCATTCAAACTAGATTTTATACTTATACACCTTGCCATCAGGCCCCTTTAAGATCACTGCCTCTCTCTGAATATCCTGCACATTAACAATGATCAAAAGCCGAGCAAAAGAAAGCTTCCTACCTCTCGCAGTAAATTCATCCATACACACTGGTTGTCCAATTATACTTCCAATGACACTCAACATGTGCCGAGAAAAGAAGATAGGGTCCAAGTCTCTGATTTGGATCCAAGCTGGAACCTCCTCAAAACTGGACCAAGCAACAGCTAGCCCAGGGTGCCAATGCTTCAATGCTAGAGGCTTAATACCATCCACCAACCATGGTCCATTCCTCTCAACCCAGTCCAAATGCTCACCACACTTAAATATGAAAATCCAGATGCCATTCTTCTTCATCTGAACCTCAGGCAAAAACTCTCCCCAATTCTGCTTCATGAAGTTAGACATTTCCTCTAAGGAAAGCTATTTACCCAGGACTCCTCCAAGCAGAGTAAATTTCCAACGATCGACCTCCTTTTCAACTTCCTCATCAGAGAAGACGTAGGTATCCTTGTCCACAATCTCAATTTTGTCAAGTTTATGAGCAAGAGATCGCTTCCTATTCCTCGCATTCTCATGATCAGAATTCCTAGATTCAAGATCAAGCACTTTCTCCAGATCAACACTGGTAATACGTACTCCATCAAGCCCAAGATCCACAGATTTGGACAAATCAATCACAGGAGCATTCAGATTATCCCTAGGAAGCTTTGAATTAGTCAGAGAAGCAACAGGATCCGCCAGAATCGCATCAGGATCCGCCAGATTCGCAATCACCACCGGAGTCTCTAAACTCGGCAATGATATCTTAGGGCCAATAGACAAGGATTTCGAACCTGGATTAGTCTTCACAGCGCCTCCCCGTCCATGCTTCTTACCAAATCGTGTTATCACGCCCGCCGGAGAGCTCATCGGCGATCAAATTCCGGCGAAACAACCAGTCAGTTGGCTGACTTCAGCGGCAAGAAATCGCCAAGGTCCGAGAGCGGAATTTGTTTACATCTAAGATGTTTAGATTGAGAAACCGTTACCTCTGTGATTTCTTGTATAATTTTTACCATATTAAAAAAAATCTGAAACTTTTCACCAAAAGTAATTAATGAAAGACTCAGTACGGATAATTAGACATACTATCTTTTGGGAGTCATTTGATTCATATTGGATAATTTTAATATTGATGCAAATTGCAATGTATAATGTATGCGCATAATTCTACTTATTCAAATTTTTAGGAATAAGCTTTTGCATAATATCTAGTACGGAGTAGAGATTACACTTTTGTTTTAATGCTATAATCTCACTCCACTTGAAACAATATACTATCGATTAATAAGTCTTCTGAAACTTTGGGATTAGTAATAATATGAATTAGGTGTAAGAGTCCAGAGCCGTAGAAGTCCTTACTCTTGAAACCTAAACTATGAAATGTATCTCTAGCTATATATTCCCAAGTTTGGTTTTGTGTTGCGTAGAAAACTTACCAAGTTTAAATTATGCTAATTTCATCCCCATCAATTTTAAAAGGTAAAGTTCAGTAGTTGAAGTTTATCAATTTTAAAAAGTTAAGTTCAGTTCAGTAGGGCAATACTGCATAATTCAGCTCTAATCCCCTATAAATGCTTTACCTAACACTTGTAACAGGCTAGATTAGAGTCTATTTCACAGCTACTAGCTGCAATATTGTTTCGTCACCATTAATGAGGTCGATAGCTTGCAATTCTATATGTTATCATCTGTGGTACCCAATTGAATTGCATGGATGCCTAGCATTTAGTTAAAACATATTGGGATGGTTTTCCTAGATAAGTAATTGAGATGGGTCCAAACGCATATACAACTTTAGGGATTGTTTCCTCTGATGGATGATGGTCCACATAATTTGAGTAGTTGATTGTTTTCGTGAAATTGATATGGAACCATCTCTCTATTTGTGCAGCTTAGTTTGCTCTTGAAACCCAATGCATTTGCCTGATTTTGGGTTTCAGAGATTCTTTTTGTTGGTGTACAGTAATGGACAACTTTTCAGGGTTAACAAGGGAAAATACTGACCCAAATGGTAGAGAAGATGAAATTGAAGTCCAGAATATGGGGCTTCAGGAGAAGAAAGCCTTGGTCGAACGCTTGCTGAATAATATGGAAGATCAGCACGAGTTCCTGCTTAAACTCAAAAGCCGTATCCAGAGGCATTGATTTGATCACTAGTTAGTGCTTTTAGGAGCAATCGAAGCGGATTTAGATTGGCTGCGTATTGGTGCTTTCTCCTTCAGCTCAACGTTAGCAGTCTTGACGGATAAGCTGACCTGTCCCAGGATAATCTCTGCAGATGAGACGGTGGAGAAGACATTGAAAAACAATGGCTCACTTGTCTTATCCAACATTAAGGATAGCTGGTATTTACACATTACGCTATTTACCTCAAAGCTGTAATAAAAGTCTGGCTGATTATTTGTTTTGACTAACTGCTGCAGCTTGTCCGTTGCCCAGTCTGTGATCTCAACACATGTGAATGTGAATGTGATGGTAATCTACCTCCAACTCATTTGGTTCATACTAGTGAGCTCAAGATTGCTTGTCACTAACATCTACCATAAGGATGCTCCACAGCAGCGGGCCTCTTTTTACTTGTCTAATTACGATACAAGGATTAAAAGAATAACTAGCTAGCTGTCAAACTGTAATAATGCTGCAGCGTGGATGTGAACAGGGAATCAGCTGAACATATAGCTAGATGTGTTCATCTTGAAATTTGGATGCTGCCTTCTCTTTTCAGGGACAATGCAGGTATTAGATGCAAGACATGTGGAACTTTTCCAGCACAATGGTTTCAAAGATGGTAGCTGGCAATATACTTTATTGGGCACTCATGAAACAAGAAAGCATCTCGAAGGAGCTTGTGGTGCCATAGTTGATCTTAAGTACCTGAAAGATGATTCCACTGCTGGTGAGACTACAAACATTATGCCTCTGCATTTCTAAAATCCAATGCAATGACTTGACTTCCAATCTACAACTGGGTAGTGGGTATGAATAAGCGGAATTCTGATATGATATAGCAACTTGATTTGATCTTATCTGAAAGTTTTAATTGAAAGGGCCAAGTTCTCATCAATTAACAAACAACCTATGTCCTATAATCAAGTTTAGAGTTGCATATGACAATTTTTTAATTGGTTACATTTGGCAGAGCTGCTCAGCACATCATGCTTGGGAAAGCCCACAGATTGGCAGCCGAAGACAAAGCTTAATCTCCATTCAGTTGCAGTCAATACCAATTTACAAGATAATGAAGGTGATCTTTCACAATTTAGATACTAAGCCTTCTTTGGTTCCATCTTTTTATTTCTTAGGATAGAGGATAACCATATTCTCATCTACCATTTATTTATTTCTAATCTCCATATCCAGGAATTCAAGTAAAATATCATGTGATGAGAACAGGAGACGAAGGAAAAGCTGTGGCTATACGGATCTCTCAGCAACTTCTGTAACACGTCACAATTTCTATAGGAAGATCCACAGACTCTCATATATGACAGCGTACAGAACCTTTTGTTTCACACATGGATAGAATTTAACCTCCATTATATTTTTCTGTCATGCAATCTTGCCAAGATTTTAAGGTAGTCTCTCGTTGATTTTGGGAGTTGTATGGAGCACTAATTTTGTACAGCACAGCCTTTTCATTCAACTGCAATCACATGAGCAGGCATTTCAATACTTGCCACCTATATCTCAGGATTTTCTGCTATTGTTTGTTACTGAGCAATCCTAGAGAGTAGAGACTTAAGTATTGGTATTTTCATCTTTCATCTTTGTGTTATTGCTTGTTATTGAGTATCCCTGGAGAATTTAGAATATGACCTTTCATCTTTGTGCTGAGACAACCCATATACTCTAGATTAATAACTCAAAAGACACTGACATCACAATAAAAATCATAACTAAATCTTGCGAGGGTGTACAAGATGATAGAACAGTAAAGCACAATAAAGAATGACACAAAACTGGAATCTCAATTCTTAACACTTTCTAATCACAGTTTTGTTTAGGCAAAAACAGAAAAAAGAAAGAGTTCCAGGGTCTTTATAAGCTTGGGTTCTTTCTGGGATGAGATGCAGCACGTAAACATCCTATCCCAATGATCATTGACAAAATTTGAACAGTTTCAGTTTCTCAACACCACAATGTTGTATCATTAAAACATTACAATGCAAGATACAATGGAAGTTCCAAGATCTATACCAGTCCAACTCCCTCTCTCTACCTACAATACTATTAGGGATTCATATCTTCTAGTTTAGATTCTCTCTTGTATGTCAAGTAAATATCTTGTGTATCTTTATTTATGGTTATCGCTATCTTGTAATTAGCTATATATTCAGCCCTTGAGTGGCTTAATGCATCATCAGAAATTCATTCCAACTCAGTTTAACATGGTATCGGAGCAGGTTTTAACCTAGCAAATTTCTTCACACCGTTCTTCATGGCTCCTGAACCAGACACCACTTCTCCCAAACCCAAGCGTCCTATTAACGACGTCGACTCACCTTTTTACCTTCACCCGTCGGACCACACCGGTCTCGACATCTCCTCCGTCGTCCTCAAGGGCGAGAATTACATGGAATGGGCTGCCGCCATGGAGAATGCTTTCTGCGCTCGCAGGAAGATGGGCTTCCTCGAAGGTCGGTTTCCGAAGCCAACGGATCCCGCCGATCTGGACGACTGGCGCGCCGTCAACTCCATGCTCAAGGGGTGGATCTTCCGTTCCATTGATCCCACCCTTCGGTCTTCTATCTCCATGACAGACAGCGTTTGTCTATTATGGGCTGATCTCAAGCAAAGATTCTCGGTCGGCAACGGGCCTCGAATCCTTCAACTCCGTACCGACATTGCTCAAAGTCGTCAAAACGGGCAGTCGGTTGCGGCATTCTTCGGCTCCATCAAGCAACTTTGGGATGAACTTGATACTTATGTCCCGGTTCGTACCTGTACTTGCGGTGCTTGCAAGTGTAAAATTTCTGACACTTTACTCAAAGATCGCGAGGAGGAGCGTCTTCATCAATTTCTAATCGGGTTGGACGACGGCGATTACAGTACCCTTCGCTCCAATGTTCTTGCTCAGGAACCCTCGCCGCCTCTCTCTCGGGTCTACTCTCTCGCCGTTCAGGAGGAACGTCACAAGACCATCGTCAAGGATCGCGATTCCAAAACCGATGCTTTGGCGCTCGCTGCTCATCGTCCTGCTGAGCCGCCCTCACCTCGCACTTCACCTAAGCCTCCTTGTGCGCACTGTGGCAAGGCGGGTCATGACATCAGTAAATGCTATCGGCTTCACGGCTTTCCTGAAGGGTTTGTTTTTCGCAACTCGAGCCGCAATCAATCTCAGTCCGGGTCATCTTCTTCTGCACCGGGAGGCGGCCGTGGGCGTGGTCGCGGTTCGGGCATGGTCAATGCTGCTCACCTGCCATCATCATCTACTCCCGGGTCTCTCACGACGAGTGACCGTGCCGCAGTTGGTGCGTCTATTACTCCCGAGCAATGGGAAACTGTTGTTCAATTATATAATTCCATGAACATCAAGCCCGGGGCAACCGATCCCGCGTCAGGTAAGCCGATCACGTGGATTTTTGACACCGGGGCCTTGTTCCACATGACCGGAAATAAGGCCTTGTTGCACGGCATTATGTCTATTTCTCCTGTCTCAATCAAGTTGCCAGATGATCGTTATATTACTGCTACTCAGGAGGGCTCCATCAATTTTTCATCTACTGTTATCAATCATGTCCTTTACATTCCTATGTTGGATTGCAACTTGATTTCGGCTGCTCAATTGGCTATACACTCTCAATGTGTCATCACTCTTACTGATGTGCTTTGTATTGTTCAGGATCGCACTTCGAGGACGGTGATTGGTGTGGGTAAGCAACGTGGGGGCGTCTACTGGCTGCACTCATTCAGTTCTTCTCCGTCGCGTGTCTGCACTGTTTTAGCTCCTGGTTCTTCCGTGTTATGGCATCAGCGTTTTGGTCACCCGTCGCACTCTGTTTTATCTAGCATAGCTAAGCATGATAGTTCTGTTACTCTTTCCACTCATTGTGAGCCTTGTGAGATTTGTTTTAAGGCAAAACAAACCCGAAGCAGTTTTCCGTTGAATTATGATAAAGCAGATTCTTTATTTGATTTGGTTCATTGCGACATTTGGGGTCCTTACAGCATTAAATCTACTATTGGTGCCTCTTATTTTCTGACCATAGTCGATGATTTTTCTCGCGCAACTTGGGTTTACTTAATGCAGTCCAAAGCCGAGGTTGGCTCTCTTCTTCCGCAGTTCCTGGCTATGGTTCGTACACAATTTCAATCTCAAGTTAAATGTGTGCGCTTTGACAATGGGGCCGAGTTTATGGCTCTCCGCTCTCTATTTGCCGATCTTGGTATCGTGTTTGAGACTTCCTGCGTCTACACGCCTCAGCAGAATGGCCGGGTCGAGCGCAAACACCGGCATATCCTCAATGTTGCTCGTGCTTTGCGTTTTCAAGCTTCCCTTCCAATACGTTTTTGGGGCGAATGTGTTCAAACTGCTTGCCATTTGATCAACCGTACACCTTCACCTATGCTCGCCAACCGCTCGCCCTACGAGCTTCTTTATGGTCGCGCACCGTCTCTGAGCAATCTCCGTGTGTTCGGTTGTCTATGCTTTGCTTCTCGTGTGCCTCGTCCCTCCAACAAATTCGAGGCTCGCGGAGCCAAGTGTATATTTCTCGGCTATCCGGCTGGCAAGAAAGCATGGCGTGTGTTGGATCTTGAATCCGATCGGATTTTTTTCTCTAGAGACGTCATCTTCTACGAAGGGGTATTTCCGTTTGCGCAGCCGTCCACTCCGGCTCCTGCTTTGCCTCAGCTACAGCCACCTTCGGTCTTTGATGATCCTCCTTTGGGAATCTCGGATGACAGGGGGAGCACTTCCCTCTCGGTTCCCTCTACCGAACCGTCACCGCCGCCCGCTCCTCCGACAGTGCCCGTGCTGCCAACTCCGTCTAGACACAGCACTCGCGCTCGCCGTGAGTCTATACTCCTTCGTGACTACGTCTGTCACACCACTCAAGGCACCGCTTCTTCCCCATTACCCACACCATCAGCACCTTCACCGTCCTCGACGCGATCAGGTACCCACTATCCTATTGCCGCTTACGTCTCCACTGATAATTTTTTGGTGTCTCATTCCAGGTTCTTAGCTGCCATTACTTCCGGAGAGGAGCCTCGGTCATTTTCTGAGGCCACTCGGCACTCCCACTGGCGCACTGCTATGCGCGCGGAGTTAGACGCTCTTGAGCGTAATCACACTTGGACAGTCACAACTTTACCACCAGGCAAAAAGCCCATAGGTTGCAAATGGGTTTATCGCATCAAACATAAGTCTAATGGCAGTATCGAACGCCACAAGGCGCGTCTGGTCATTCTCGGCAACCGTCAGGTAGAAGGCATCGATTTCACTGAAACCTTTGCCCTCGTTGCCAAAATGGTGACTGTTCGTGTTTTTCTCTCGGTTGCTGCTATCCGAGATTGGGAGCTTCATCAGATGGACGTTCATAATGCGTTCTTACATGGCGATCTTGACGAGACTGTTTATATGTTGCCTCCTCCTGGCTATTCTCAAGCCTCCTCTGGGCAAGTTTGCAAGCTTCAAAAATCACTATATGGTCTCCGTCAAGCTCCGAGGAATTGGTTCTCTAAATTGGCCACTGCCCTTCGGAAATACGGCTTCCTGCAGAGCAAAGCCGATTACTCTCTCTTCACCATGTCCAGAAACGGCATCTCCCTACACGTACTTGTTTACGTAGACGACCTCATCATTGCCGGTAATAATTTTGTTGCCATCTCGTCCTTCAAATCATATCTTAGTCGGTGTTTTCACATGAAGGATCTGGGCTCCCTTAAGTACTTTCTCGGGCTTGAAATCGCTCGAAATCACACTGGCATTATCGTCTCTCAGCGCAAGTATGCTTTGGAAATTCTGGCTGAATCGGGGCTATTAGCAAGCAAACCGTGTGACTCTCCTATGGATGCCAATCATCAACTTGCAAAGGCGTCCGGGGCGGACTATTCAGACCCAGAGGGTTATCGTCGTCTCGTTGGGCGCCTCGTATATCTCACAATCACCCGCCCCGATCTCTGCTTTGCTGTGCACACCTTGTCACAATTCATGAAGCACCCGCAAGAGGCTCATTGGCAAGCGGCGTTGAGGGTTCTGCGTTTCATCAAAGGACACCCAGGTCAAGGCATTTTTCTCTCCAAAAATAGCTCTTTGCGTCTCACCGCCTATTGCGATTCTGACTGGGCCGCCTGCCCTCTCACTCGACGCTCGGTGTCTGGGTACTTTGTTACTCTTGGGCGATCTCCGATCTCTTGGAAAACGAAGAAACAACCTACCGTCTCTCGTTCTTCCGCAGAGGCCGAATACCGCTCTATGTCGGTCACGTGTTGCGAGCTTATCTGGTTGCGGTCTCTCCTTCGCTGCCTCGGCGTCCTCCATACCGCACCAATCAGTCTTTTCTGTGACAGTCAGGCTGCACTTCACATTTCAGCCAACCCTGTCTTTCATGAGCGGACGAAGCACATCGAGATTGATTGTCATTTCGTTCGCGATCTCGTGACGTCTGGCACTCTTACTATGTCTCACATATCTACTTCACAGCAGCCAGCTGATATATTCACCAAGGCGCTCGCTCGTCCACAGTTTATGCATCTCTCGTCCAAGTTGGGCATCCTTGATCCGCATGCTCCAACTTGAGGGGGAGTATTAGGGATTCATATCTTCTAGTTTAGATTCTCTCTTGTATGTCAAGTAAATATCTTGTGTATCTTTATTTATGGTTATCGCTATCTTGTAATTAGCTATATATTCAGCCCTTGAGTGGCTTAATGCATCATCAGAAATTCATTCCAACTCAGTTTAACAAATACAGCCTACTACATATCATTTGCATGGATCCTGAATTGGAGGGAAGTAAAAATAAAGCACATATGAACTTGGTTTTCACTACAAGAAACTAGTCACTTCCTCTACATTCTGAAGCCGAAACTAGTCGTCTTCAGAGCCGAAATCGGGTTCTGCAGGCTTCTGTAGGTTTACAAGGGAGGGCAACCGCTTAAATGGTTTTGGCTTACTTACATCAGAGCTTCGTCGAGTACTTTTCAATACGTTGGCAGCAAACCTCGACGCGTAAATGGTGGCACCAAAGCTTAGGGAGCTTCCTCCTCCTTTTGCCAGAGCATCCTGCAACTTCTCTTCTCTGTCTCTTTGAGCTTTCTCCTGCTGTTTCCTCCTGCAATGCTGTCTCCATGCTGCTTGTATGAAACCCGCCGCCCACAACCTCCACTGTTGTGAGTAGAACCTATACAAGTTGGGAATATATATATATATTTCATGGCTGAAGCATTTTTGCTTGTCACTACAATAGAAAGTTGGAAATTTGAACCAATGACCTTCTATATCATGAATGTGTCATACTAACTCTCATCAGAAATATTTGTATTTTTAACCAATGACATTTTTGCTTAGTAAAGATACCTGAAAGTGTGTCGCATTTGCTTGCTGTGAAGCTTCCGAAACTGTGAGGCAACAGACCTGAAATCATCAGGCAACAGAGCAAAGGCTTCAACCTCAGTTATAGTCTGGACAGTCCTAGTTGAGATAGGAAGGTTGGAGGAGGAAACTGGATCCAAAGCCCAAGTAAGCAGCTCTTCCCCACAAAAGTCGCCTTCTTCTAGATGGACCAAGTTAAAGAAGCCGGTTCTTCCACCATTTGTAGTCATGGTTTTCAGCCGTCCTCTCATTATGAAGAGCATCTCATCAACCGGGTCCCCCTCGCGCACAACGGAGCTATTAGCCGTGTAAAGCACTGGCTTCAGACGGTGACACATTGCGTCTAGGAGTTGTTCATCCATCTTCTTGACCATAGGCACCTGATAGGGTAATGGCAGGACTTGCATTAGCATCATTATTTCTAGGACCAATTTGGAAAATATAGGCTAAACAAGTTGTTGCGGGGAGATGTACTTTTGAGCCTAAAAGCCCAGCCAAGCCCAACATAAGCCCAACGGGGTTCCATCCTAAAATCAATTGGCAATAAGATGAGTAACTCATCTACTCGTATACTAGACTTGGATACTTCACAGTTCTGATGTGTACTCTCAATTGACTCTCAACACAAGTTTTATGGTCTAGAGGTAATGAACTCACTCTCATCAAAAGAGATAAGCAGAGATGGCGCTTTACGTCCCTTTTGAGATCCTTGGGAAGATTGCAGATGAGGCTCTCTTCGTCAACTCCTCTAGTTTCTTGCCATTTGTACTGCTCATACCTCCTGATTCTATCCCTTAGGTTCTCAGGGAGTAGACGGTGAGACATCCACTGCTCTGCATCGCGTTTTCTCACTCTCGTTTCCTTCACTCTAACTGTGGTTGACTCCAAATATTTCTGCTCATCATGCTACAAGTTATACATGATCCATAGCCACACATTTCTTCCAATAACATAACATGTTAGTTACCTGTATATTGCCAATAAGCAGTGCAAATAGAACTGTTAGGAAGTGAACTTTTGGGAACTTCAGTTCCCTAACTGAGTTCCCTTCCTCAGTTCTCCTAGTTTTGATAATGACAAACTCCTTTGCTATTAATGTTTGCTTAAGTGTGACAAACATGGACATTTGAACTTGAAAGCATGGAACAGAGACAGTGACGCCAGACTTGGGAACTGGCGGAAGGAACTGAAGCTTGCTGGCGCCAGAATCACTTGGATGAATCTGTGAAGGCGGCGGCGGGCTGAATTAGGGTAGATCTTAGTTGGAGAGAGAACTAAAGATCCTATCCAGTTTCCATATATTTTAGGAGCTTAAAAGGATTATCTTTTATGGAAACAAAGTTGTAAAAATCGGTAAAGATAATATTTGGAAACAAATGTTATCTTTAACGATTTCTTTTGATTATTTTATTTATGTGATCTTATTATTGAAGACTTGTTTCTTTCGGTAATTAGGTCATATAAATAAGATAGTCAAATCTCTCTCATTCTCACGCATTCACTAAGAGAAGAATTCCGAGTGCTAAGAAGAAAACGTGCCAAGTTCTTTGAAGAAGAACTGAGTAAGTTGCTTGCTTGTTGTTTGCTTGGTTAAGTCGAACTAGGTAGAGAGTCTTTAGTGTGTCTAAGACTTTAATCTGTGTGTTCTATTCTAGTTGATTGTAACCGAAGTATTAATACAAGAAGTAGACTTTGAAATCCTCTTGCAAAAGGGGTAGTGGGTTTTATCCTGGATAACTAGTTGGTTATCAAAGGTTTCCACTCTAAGGAACTTGTCTTGAATCTGTTCGTGTTTACTTATTCCGCTGCTTAGGGAACTGAACTTTCAGTTCCCTCGATAACTAACAACGTACAATCCTACAATTGGTATCAGAGCAGGCGCTCTAGATTTGTGTTAGTTTACAGATTTCAAGATGTCTACCTCAAGTGAATTTAGTCTGGGAATCTCCATCAACAAGCCTCACATCCGCAAGAAAGGAGAAGAAGAATGATGGAAGAAAAGCATGGAAAACCACATTCAAACCATAGACTATCAGTGCTGGCGCGTGATAGAAAATGGGGATGGAACTATTCCTAAGGACTTAACGGAAGACCAATGGAAGCCGGAGTACTATGTCATCAAGGAGAAAAATGCTAAGGCTCGTCAACTCATTCTCAATGGGCTGAGCAGAGAAGATATGGACAAAGTGATGGGAATCCCAACTGCGAAAGGGATCTGGACTGCTCTGAAGGAAATGCACGAAGGCAGTGAGGAACTGAAACAGAGTAGGAAGTTTGCTCTAGAAGGAGAGTACCACACTTTTGAGATGCTTGACACTGAAGACATCTCTCAGTATTACTCTCGCTTCACAAGGCTCGTAACGAAACTCACCACTGCTGGAGTAGAACTCGACGAATGGTCTAAAGCCCTTGTCATCATCAACGGTCTCAACTCAAAATTTAACCTCATCAAAAGAGTTTTGAAGACTACCCCTGGAATTCAGTCCCTCCCCTTAACTCAAATCATAGGGAAACTTGAAGTTGACGAAAGAGAGGCACAAAAATCCAGTTCTTCCAAGAAAATGGAGAAGGGAATCGCCCTAAAAATCTCAAAGGCTTTTTCCAGACTAGAAATGGAAGAGGAAAATTCCGACCTCGAGGAAGAAGAAGACGAGATAACTGCCTTGATTACAAAGCACGTCAGAAAGCAATTCACCAAAGGAAAGTTCAAGAAGAATTTCCAAAAGAAGGACCTCTCTGAATATCAATGCTATCAATGCAAGGAAAGGGGACATCTGGCAAGGAACTGTCCTAAGAACACTGATGACGATGACAAATCTCATCACAAGAAGGCTCTCTTCGCAACCTTTGGAGATGACTCAGAAGACTCTGAAGGGGAACCAGAGACGAAGGGAACTACCAGAGGAAGATGTCTAATGGCCAAAGAAGATTCAACTGAATCAGACGACTCTGAGGTATCTTCTTCTGACTTCACTAAGTCTCTTCTAGAATATGACAAAAAGCAATTAGTCAAAATTATTAAGAAACTTGGAAAGGAAACTAGTTCCCTACAAGAGAAACTGGAGGAATATGAAGATGAAATTTCTTGCTTAACTACTGAAAACTCCGTCTGGGGTAAGAAATTAGATGAAGCTGAGAAACTATTAGCCAACTCTCAAAAAATGTGTGAGTCCTGCAAAAATGTTAAAACTGAACTCATGCATGTTGTCATTCCCCCAGTTCCCTCAATAGACTCTGAAAAGAAAAATTCCATCCTGCTTAATGAAATCGTGCATAAACTTGATCTTCTCACTCACTCTATAAATGAGAAAACTGTGAATCAAACTATTTTTTGTTAAGCAACGGCATGGTCTTGGTTATACTGGTAAAAAGGATTTTGAGGAAACATGCTCCGCTGAAAATGAGAAAATAAGAAAGGAATTGGCCGAGAAAAATGAGTTCCTCAGTGGTGCACTGCAGAACTCTCGTGATAAAGCTCAGTTCCTAGAAGAAAAGGTAAATGTGCTTGAACAAAAGCCCACAGAGAACCAAACCTGGTTCAATGGTCAAAATGCTCATAAGATGTATGTTTTCCAAGCCCAGGGAACTAAAGGTAAAAACATCAATTTTGAGCAAAGAAAACAGGAAAGACCCTTCCGACCGGGTAAAGGTAAGTATGGTCATGTGGTTTATAATCGTGTATGCTGGCATTGTGGTACAAATGGTCACACTTATCATGATTGCACCCATAAAAAGAAACAAATGGAAGAAAATGCTAAGAAAAGGAACCAGAAAACAAACAACAAGAAAAGGACGTATACTATTACTGATTTGAATGATCCTTACTATTTTGTTCCTGCTTCTAACCCACAGACAAGATTTCAACCGCACTCACCCAGAAAAGCTACGCTTGGCTGGGTTCCAAAAGTTTGAGTTCCCTTGTGCAGAACGAAGTGCGACAACAAGACAGATGGTACATCGACAGTGGATGCTCGTGCCATATGACTGGAAACAGAAAGAAAATGTCGTCACTTCAGCAACACCGAGGAGGAACCATTTCCTTCGGAGACAAGAGAAAGGGAACTATCTGTGGAACGAGAAGTGTGAATCTAACTGATCACATTAAGGTAAGTAATGTCAACCTTGTTGAAAACTTAGGTTTTGATCTAATAAGTGTGTCGCAGCTGTGTGATCAAGGGGGAAATGAGGTTCGCTTTACCTCAAAGGAATGTTTTGTGGAAGATAGACAGGGAATTGTGATCCTAAAAGGAAAAAGGTTCAATAATGTTTACATCATTGATCCCCAGTTCGTTCCCAAAGAAAAGCTGTGTCTCTCTTCCATTGATGATCAAACAAATCTCTGGCATCAACGACTTGGTCATGCAAGCATCAAGCTCATCCATAAGCTGCATCAAAAGGAACTTGTTCGTGGTCTTCCCAAAATCAATGCTGAAAAGTCGGAAATCTGTTCTGACTGTGTCCAAGGGAAACAAGTTCGTAGTTCCTTCAAATCCAAAACTCTGGTAAGTTCCTCCAAACCTCTTGAGCTCATTCACATGGATCTCTGCGGTCCTATGCGTGTTCAAAGCTTTGGGGGTAACAGGTATATTCTCGTACTTGTTGATGACTTCTCTCGATTCACCTGGACTCTATTTATAAAATCTAAGAGTGAAGTCTTTGATAGATTCAGTGAGCTAGTTCCCTTGCTTGAGAAATCTTTAATATATCTCTTCGAGCCATTCGTTCCGATCATGGAACTGAGTTCGAGAATAGAGATTTTCTAATCTTTTGCAGGGAACATGGAATCGATCATAACTTTTTGGCTCCCTACACTCCACAACAGAACGGAGTTGTTGAACGGAAGAACAGGACTTTGGAGGATATGTCTCGTACTATGCTTATCTCTAGTGGGCTCCCTCAGATCTTCTGGGCAGAAGCCGTAAACACTGCATGTTACATTCTAAATCGAGCCATGCTTCACCCTATGCTTGAGAAGACCTCCTATGAGCTGCTTCGAGGTCGAGTTCCCAACATTGCCCATCTATGGGTTTTCGGATGCAAGTGCTTCGTCCACAATAATGGCAAGGATAATCTGGGTAAATTTGACCCACGAAGCGACGAAGGGATCTTCATAGGATATGCATCCAATAACAGAGCCTACAAAGTCTTCAACAAACGGACCAAAAAGGTAGAAGAAAGTATTCATGTTGTTTTCAATGAAAATCTGCCTTCCAAATCCGTGCAGGATCCTTCAGTTCCCTCCGAAGATCCATTTCAACGACCACATGAAGACTCCGATGATGATGCACCATCGAAGACCCCTCCATATCCTTCCCTCGCTAATCCTCCTCAAGCGAGTCCAGTGATTCATCCCAAGGAGTCACCCTCTACAGAGAATTCCCCTGCCCAACCGGTTCCTTTGGTCGATGCAGTTTCCTCCAGCTCTACGACTCCTGTTATTCAAATCTCTCAGGGAACTGACGCTGCACCTCCAGTTGCCTCTTCCTCAACTCCCATCCCTGCACCTGATGAAACTCCAGGGACTGACCTGCTTGCTCCTAACAGAGATAAGAGACCAATCAAGCCCCCGGTCAGGTACGGATTTGAGGATATGACCTTTTGTGCTTTCAATGCTTTTCTGTCTCTCATAGAACCCAAGAACATCACGGAAGCCCTAAAGGATGCCGACTGGATCATCGCTATGCAAGAAGAACTTCACCAGTTCGAGAGGAATAAAGTCTGGCGACTAGTTCCTCGTCCCGCCAATCGTCATATCATAGGAACTAGGTGGGTCTTTCGCAACAAATTGGACGACTCTGGTGCAGTTTCAAGAAACAAAGCTCGCCTAGTTGCCCAAGGATATAATCAATAAGAAGGGATTGATTATGATGAGATGTTTGCTCCTGTAGCAAGATTGGAAGCCATTCGGTTGCTCATCGCTTATGCGTCTCACAAAGGCTTCAAGCTCTTCCAAATGGACGTGAAAACTGCGTTCCTAAATGGCATTCTTCAAGAGGAAGTATATGTCAAGCAACCTCCAGGTTTCGAAGATGACGATCACCCTGACCACGTATATTTCTTGGACAAGGCTCTCTACGGTCTCAAACAGGCTCCTCGTGCTTGGTACGATCGCCTTGCTCAGTTCCTTATAGCCAATGGCTATCGACGTGGTGTGATCGACAAAACTCTCTTCATCCTTGATGTAAAGGGTGACATTCTGGTGGTTCAGGTATATGTTGACGATATTATTTTTGGCTCCACTAACTTGTCTCTTGTAGATAAATTCAAGGAACTCATGAGCAGCGAGTTCGAAATGAGCATGATTGGGGAACTCACTTTCTTCCTGGGATTGCAAGTCACTCAGAAGCCCGATGGAATCCAGATCCATCAACAAAAATATATAAAGGAACTTCTGAAGAAGTTCAAGATGGATTCCAGCAAACCCATCTCCACTCCCATCTCCCCTGCAACTCGACTCACCGCCGATCAATCTGGACAACGAGTTGAGGAGCGGCTCTATCGTGGTATGATTGGGTCTTTGATGTATCTAACGACAAGTAGGCCAGATATCGTGTTTGCTGTGTGTCTGTGTGCAAGGTTTCAAGCAGATCCAAGGGAATCTCATCTCACTGAAGTGAAACGGATTTTTCGTTATCTTAAGGGAACTGATGACTTATGTCTTTGGTACCCTAAGGATTGCCACTTCAACCTTCTTGGATACACCGATGCTGACTATGCTGGATTCCTAGTCGATCGCAAGAGCACCTCTGGAATGGCTCAGTTCCTTGGCCCCTGTCTCATCTCTTGGGGTTCCAAGAAAAAAAATTCGGTTGCACTCTCCACCACGGAAGCTGAGTATATTGCTGCCGCCGCTTGCTGTTCCCAACTCCTCTGGCTCAAACAACAACTTGCGGATTTTGGTATGTCTTTCGGTTCCCTTAAAATCCTATGTGACAATACCAGTGTAATCAATATTTCTAAGAATCCTGTGCATCATACTTGAACCAAGCATATTGATATAAGGCATCATTTTTTACGTGATCATGTTGAGAAAGGTAACATTTTGCTAGAACATTGTAGGACCGAAGATCAAATTGCCGATATATTCACCAAGGCACTCAATCGAGAACCTTACGAATCCTTTAGGCTACTTCTAGGAATGATTTCCCTAAACTAGTAGTTCCAGTTGTCATTCCTCGCTCCCTTGCTTTGCCTAGATTTGATAAGCTCTATGGTTCCACTGAAATTATTGATGATTGTTGATTTTGTGCTGACACTCGCATGTCCTGTAATTTTGATTCTAAAGCATGTTCTAAATGACAGCATCCACACATGTTCTTTCATGATATTTTCTGTGCTTGTCTACATCTCTTTGATTAGCCATAAAATAGTCAATTTGATCACATCTATCCTATATTGCAAACTGAAATGATGATTGACTATAAGCCGTCCCTAAGCCTGATTACACTGTATAATTCCTTATGACCCTTTTTGTTTAGTCCACACTGGGAATTATCTGTGTAGTGTCAAAATTGCCCTCCTAAATTCAGTTATATGGGCATGTACTTTCTTGAGTGTTTGCTTGGTTCCCTACATCAAATGTGCCCATATTTTCCTAGTTCCGTGTCATTCGCTGAGGAAAGGAACTGAGTTCACCGCCTCAACGGCCAGATATTTTAATCCTGCAAATCTGTCAGTTGCCGCGTCCCAAGACAGCACCGTTATTGCTCCACTAGCCGTTTCCCTCTCTCAGCCGGATTTGAACGAAGATCTGATTTGATTGATCTGAAATTATGATGATGAGTTTATTTATGGTGAGAATCTTGAACAAAGTAATTTCTGGCCGTTTGAAAAAGATATTATCCGGGTTCCCTTATTTTGCTCAAGATCTTGCAACGGCCGAATTTGGATAGAATTTCCGATTCAGGGTTATAAAAGGCAGTTAGAGAAGATCTTTTTGGCACCGCCTCCGATAATCTCTCAAAGATCTCTGCTCTCCTCTCCCGATTTTTCACTCACAAATCTACAATTTCTCCATGGATCCCACAGCTCCCCAATATACTGCTGAAGAGATCGCCTTCATCGAGGAGCTTCGAAAGAAAAAGGCTGCCTCCTCCTCCTCGCAGGTGGCTTCCCCGTCAAAGGCACTTCCTGCAGTGTCTACACCTACGGTGGATCCCTCTGAGCCGGTGATATCCCCGGCAAAGGAGCCCAGTCTCTCGGCTTCTTCGGGGCACACCCTCTCCCGACCAACCATCGCTCCACCAACAAAGGCGAGCTCTCACCACTCTTCCCCTTCTCAGAAGAGTGCCCCCATTGATGTGGAGCTCTTGCCGACACCAACCTCCTCTGCTCCGAAACCAGGCGACTCGCAATCTGTCGCTGGCCGTGTTAAGCGCCGTGCCTCTAAAGGCGCCTCTGGTGTCCTCTCTCTCCAACTGGATGAGACTCCACCAGCAAAGAGAGCTAAGATCTCCCCCGCCTCCAAAGGCAAGAAGCTGCTGTTGTCTTCTCCGATTCCCTCCTCCACCACGATGCCCAAGTTGGAGGCCTCTCTGGCATCTAGGAATGTTCTGGAGCCCCTCATCGTCGGAAAGGAGTTCTGGACCTCCTCCGATGACGACAGCGTCATTGCTGCTCACGCCAAGCTGCAACTCCAGGGGTGGGATTCGCTGATTCCCTCCCCTTTTGCCGTAAATGAGGACATGGTACGTCTCTTCTATCAGAATCTACAGTTTATCTCTGCAAAGGAGGACCAGCCTGCCCATGATGCTCTGCTCACCTGGGGCGGAAAGCTTTTTCCTATCTCTGTTGGCGTGATAGGAACTGTTCTCGGTCTAGAGACCGGTGAAGGATTTGGGGTCATCATCAAAATGAACTGGCCAGGGAAACGAAAGGCTGCCATCCTCCGTACTGTGTTTGAGGGAAATGCCCCTGCCAAAGGTACCCTCTTCACCAAACAACTTAGCCTTGACCGCAAAATCCTCCACACCTTTCTCATTAAAAATATCACCCCCCGCCAAGAAAAGAGAGACACTGTGGCTGTCTCTGATGCTGTCTTACTGGAGAAGCTCATCTTGGGAGAACCCATTGACCTCCCTCGCATCATCCTGGCCCATATGCAATTCTGCAAGGCCCACTCCACCCATGGCCTCCCCTACCCACACGTCATCAAACTCCTCCTCTCCAATCTTGTTCTCTACCCTGATGATATCCCCGAGACCCACTTCTCCCACATCCTCACCCTGTCCACAGTACGACGCCTGGCTAAGAAGGCCCATATTGATGAGATGTCAGAGGCAGAAGATTTTGAGGAGGAAATGCTGCCTGGCCGATCTAATCCTCGTCTGGTGCCGGATACTCATGTGCTGCTCAACAGTTTGACCAATATCGAGCACGCCTTGATCACCGGCTTTGACAAGGTTGCTGCTGCCGTGGAGAAAGGAACCCACAACACCCAAGAGATGATGGTGGATCTGTGGAAGTGCACTGGCGCCCTCGCCAAGGAAATTCGAAGGCTGGTTGATGACAAGATTGCGGAGGACAGAGCCCACAGGGCCAAGGGCACAGAGTAGCAAGGAACAATGTTTAGTTCTCTTCTCAGATGACACGGAACTCTTAGTTCCCTTAGGATCACCCTTCCATATCATGATCCCTTTTTTGTGTGTCTCTGAGTGTTTTCTTTTGCTTACTGCTATGCTTATGTAGTTCCTGCCCTTTTAATATTTAATGAACTTATCTTGTGCTACCTGCTCCGTTTATTATCTGTTTTCAATCTTTATTACGGTGCCATTTCTCTAGAGTTCAGCATTAGATTATTCATCTCTCTATTTTCTGTGTGTTACTCATCTAACTGACTCTTTTCGATGATGTCAAAAGGGGGAATGAATCTGGCAATCTGGAACTAATAGGCTGAAAGGAAATCTAATCTAGTTGTCTCGTTAAGGGGGAACTAAGGAACTAGGTCTGATGTTAAGGGGGAATATGCAATTCACTAATGATCTTTCTACTTCTAGTCATTCTCTGTTCCTTATCTCATATTACTTACGCCTATTTCGATGTGCCAGTTCTACAAAGTTTGTCATCATCAAAAAGGGGGAAATTGTTAGGAAGTGAACTTTTGGGAACTTCAGTTCCCTAACTGAGTTCCCTTCCTCAGTTCTCCTAGTTTTGATAATGACAAACTCCTTTGCTATTAATGTTTGCTTAAGTGTGACAAACAGGGACATTTGGACTTGAAAGCATGGAACAGAGACAGTGACGCCAGACTTGGGAACTGGCGGAAGGAACTGAAGCTTGCTGGCACCAGAATCACTTGGATGATTCTGTGAAGGCGGCGGCGGGCTGAATTAGGGTAGATCTTAGTTGGAGAGAGAACTAAAGATCCTATCCAGTTTCCATATATTTTAGGATCTTAAAAGGATTATCTTTTATGGAAACAAAGTTGTAAAAATCGGTAAAGATAATATTTGGAAACAAATGTTATCTTTAACGATTTCTTTTGATTATTTTATTTATGTGATCTTATTATTGAAGACTTGTTTCTTTCGGTAATTAGGTCATATAAATAAGATAGTCAAATCTCTCTCATTCTCACGCATTCACTAAGAGAAGAATTCCGAGTGCTAAGAAGAAAACGTGCCAAGTTCTTTGAAGAAGAACTGAGTAAGTTGCTTGCTTGTTGTTTGCTTGGTTAAGTCGAACTAGGTAGAGAGTCTTTAGTGTGTCTAAGACTTTAATCTGTGTGTTCTATTCTAGTTGATTGTAACCGAAGTATTAATACAAGAAGTAGACTTTGAAATCCTCTTGCAAAAGGGGTATTGGGTTTTATCCTAGATAACTAGTTGGTTATCAAAGGTTTCCACTCTAAGGAACTTGTCTTGAATCTGTTCGTGTTTACTTATTCCACTGCTTAGGGAACTGAACTTTCAGTTCCCTCGATAACTAACAACGTACGATCCTACAAGAACCAAACCGCCAACACAAATCAATTCACAAAACAAGTTTTCCCCAGAAAATGGGCATGTTTGGAGGTTCTGGCCAAAAGAACTGCAGAAGAAACAAGTTGTTACTGAATTATTGAGCTTCCGAAAAACGGCTAAGTAGTGAAAATATCATCTGCTACAAAACAATAAACTACATGTACCTTAGATTTCTGAGACCCCACCAGAAGCAGTAGAGCAATTTCTGAGGAAAATCTCTTGATCTGACTACGGTAGATAGTACTGGGTGGAAAATCCCGTAGTTGAAGTAAGGCTGATCATCTATATCATCAGGATTCTTCAAAATGCAAGTGGGAAATAACATTATACTGTTTTCCCCAGTTATGTTACTCTTCTTACAGTACAAGTATTCCAGGTTGCACTCCGGGAGCTTCCCACATTCGTTATGCCAGCACTTGTTTTCCTGGTCTATAGCCAATAGATACCAAAATGATCCAACCACCTGAAATCTCAGAACCCCACATGAAAAAGTGGCCTAACTTCAAAAAGAAGTAACTCAAGTAAGTTGTAAGGGTGTTTTGAACTCAAAGATTGTAAAATGTAAGGTGCATTGCCATATTGAAGCACTGCCTATACTATGCTATTGTTAAAGTCCGTGGGCCGGTTAGGGTAGGGGCGTGTACGTCCGTGCACAAGCCCACCATACAAGCCCATGGGATTCCATCCTAAAACCAATTGTCAATAGGAGGAGTAGTCCATGGTATTATATAGTGGTCTTGGTTTCTTTATATTTCCGATGTGGGATTCTCCCATCTTATCTTCCACAGCTATACTAAATGAAGCACTTCTTTTTGACAAAGCTATAACAAAGTATGAAGTATCCAGGATGGATTAAGCGTGTTGTAATTTTAATCCAATCTTTGTAACATAGATAAGGGTTAGGATGGCAAGATGAGCGTTTAAAGAGCAAATCGAACTAAATCGGGTTCGATAGGATTGGACCGGGTTCAACAGGATAATGGGCCGAGTATCTGGTTAATGACTTAATACGAGGTTTCTGCTTCACTTGGGCCAAAAGTTGATATTGGGCCAGAGTTGCCAATTGGGCCAGAGTTGACAGATGGGCCACACGCGGCTTCTACACCGCTTGATCAAACGACGCATTTTAAGTGACGCGGCTTTGACCTAGCTTTATAAGCTTCTCTGGCTCCACTGTGCAATTCAGATTCCACTACTCGCAGCTTCCAGAAAAGAGAGAGAAAAGGAGAAAGAGAGAAAAGAAAGAGAGAGAGAGAAGGAGGAGAGTCTAAAGCGTCTCCGGTAGTCGTTGTCGCCGGCGTTTCCTGGTGGCCTCCTTGGTCACCAACTCTGAAGCCTTTGTCTGCGAAGCTTCTCCAGCCTTGAGAGGGGGCCGAATCCCTTTCCTTAGTCTTCTTCTTCCTCTGTTTCTCTTGCTTGTTTCCTGTTGTCTCTTTCGATTCCGGTGTTTGGTTTTGCTCTTTGCTCTCTTGTAACCAACCATTTCTGGTTTACTTCTGATAGTGTATTTGGGCTGAACCTCCCCTCCTAAGGTTCCGCGAAATAGGGTTTCCGAACCGCGTCAATACGATCTGATGTCTTTACAGTTTTTCGTTCTTGCATGTTTGTTTGCTTCGATTTGAACTTGAGATTTGTGGATCTACGATTCTAGGTTAAAACCAGAACAACAACGCGGATCTTACATGGCTTGCAATGATGTAGAGGAAGAGGTTGAAAGCAGCACCAGCCCAGGCCGTCTCAGTAATGATGCCAGAAGTGCGCGTCATTTCCTTGTACACTGGACAAATCCGAATGAGTCTTGGGATGCACTGGCCGAAGATGACTATCTTCAGAAAGTGCATTGTAGCATTGGGGTTCGGGGTGACAAGTAACACCACCAGCTGAAAATGGTTAATGGGGGAAGGTTAACCACTTAATTCCAAGAAGAAAACTCAACAAAGTCCCTATAAGCTATATTCCTTTATAAAGTGATAACTGTATATAAGATATAGCTTTGAAAGAGTTCTTCTCCTCCTAAAAGGCTAAGCAAGGAATCATGGTTCATCAGTGTATATCACAAAACCACTCTAAAATTTGAAATTGCAGAAAGCCACATGTTTAATTATATATATGCATTCCAATCACAAAATGTCACCTAAGCTTATATTTCTGTTTTAGCTGTAAAAAATTGTCACAATACAATTGATCATGTTAGTGTTACATCACCAATTTATGACAATCTACTAGCAGGAAAATGACCATAGATGCCATATGAACAACATAAGGTGAATATTTTTAATTTTTCATTTAAAGGGTGATAAGCAGTTTTTAAAAAAAAACAAGGTTTATTATAAACTTTCATACAACATCATTTCTGCAAAAGTCCCATTGAGCAACAAATCTGCTAAACTCAATACAGGATAAAAGTTATTCCCCATCGGAAATTGGACTAAAACAAGACTAATTGGATTTAGGACGAAACACATCGGGTTTATGTTCCGGATATATATGCACATGTGCGTGCACGACTCTCAGCCTGCCTACCTACCTACTGGCCCATCGAACTTTAACAAATCTCAAGATTAATTAGTTATACAATTAAAGCATGTGAAATCATGATTGTATATTACCTATGGGAGAGGGAACACAAAAAGAAGATCAATCCAGAAATAAGAGGAGATGTATCTCTTGGCAATGGCTAGAGGATCCGTGTTGAGCTCCCCTCGCCCCATGACTCTGGACGACGGAGAAATGAACCCGGTTCAGAACTGGAGAATGATATGCAACATGTAGAAGAGATCGGTCAAGAACCGAAGTACACAAACTGCAATCATCAGCGTCGTGTCCAAATCCAAGCAGTTCCTCTCATCGTCTATGATTGGGATGTAGAAAAACAGTGGGTCAACTGTAACTGACACAACACAAGCAATCAAGAAAATCTTGTTCCACTTCTGCAGGAATGACCCTTGTGGGTCCAGAATGGTTCTCTGGAGGAACCCTTGCCTGGTTGAATGACCATTTTGCCCTTTGCTGCTTTTCTCAGGCCCTGAGAATGAGACTGTTGGGAGGTGGTTGTGATCAGGAGGAGATAGCACTCCTGAATGCTCATCATTAAAACTTTTTTTTTGGAGTCATCATAGAGATAGAATTAGTGATGAAAAATGGGTTTTTATTGAAAAATAAGACCATGAATTTCATCTGTAGATGGGAATTCACCTGACAAATCTCTAGTTTCTGGAGCTCATAGCAGCTTCAGTTAATTGTATGCTCATGGTTCTGGTTCAAATTAATCCAAGGGCCTGGATAATTTTTTCAAGAAGGATAAAAAAATGAAAGCTGATGCCAAAATTCAGCAGCTCAAAAGGCTTGATTTTATAAAATAGCAAAGAGGGAGGAAACTAGTAAAACCATTTCCTCTGTTAATTATGTTGCAATGTGGTTTAGATTTAAAGTAGAAGAAGTTCCCTTGAACACACATAACAACCACAAGAGAGGTCACATAACAACCACAAGAAGTTCCCTAGCAATGCTTTTACAAAATCATTTTGTCCCTTTTTGGTTATTTTCCGGGATATTTCCTGGACTTGAAGATATCATCTAGGAGACTTGGACTAGACTTTAAAATGTAATTTGCTGTAGAAATTTTACAACATTTTTAGAAATATCATACTATGTTGCTAGGTTAGATGAAGAATAACATATAGTCTTCTGTTATGTCAATAATCCTATCTTGTAATAAACATTTAGCTTAAGTTCATTTGTAATGCAAGCACATAGGTTGGGTAAAGACTAGGACTCGAGTAGGTGTGAGCCAACATTGGATGCATGGGTGCCTTGTGACTTAGCCTTGATATGGCTAAGGCATTAACATGGACTTGTGTGTTGGCCGGTGCTTTCCTCTGCTGCTTGTTGGGCATGTTCTCTGTGATGTGGTTAATGGGTTGCTTCCTGTTGTTGGGCTTGATGCTTCATTAAGTGAAACGCTGCGTTTTCACTTCTCTGAAGCCTTCTTACCTGATTGGGTGGACGACGACGTTTTGGGCATTTTAGGGCTTGGCTTTAAAGCCCTCTCATGCGCCACTGTAGCCATCACCCTCTAGCATTTCTTTTGTGTGACGCTTGGAATCTTCAGAGCTTTTCTGCTCTCTCCGGCGAGCAATGAGCTCTTTGTTGCTTCCATGGCATTTCCTTTGATTGCTTGAGGCCACTTGAGAAAGAAAGAGACAAAGAGACTTGAGAGAGAGAGAGAGAGATAACTGGAGCGACTCGTCAGAGGCTCTTGGTGCAAGGCTTGACAGAAAGCCTTACGGTGTCCCACTGGGGACTCTTCTTCTCCTTCTTGTCTTGTTTTCTATTTTGCTTTGTGCCTTTGTTTCTTCTCTGTTCTTATCTTTATTGCTTGTGTGCTTGCATGTAACTTGAATTGGCTATTTGGCCTTTTTTGCTTACTGGATTGGGCGAGTCTCCCCTCTTGAGGCCCCGCAGACGTAGGACCTTGGTCCGAACTGCGTAAACAACCCTGGTGTTCACTTTGCTTTATTGTTTTTGAGTTCTTCGTCCTTAAAACGCTTTTACCTTCTTTTGAGCAATCGAAGCGGATAGAAATTGTGATAACAATTTGATATTAGAGCTTTGGCTCTTGATTTGAATTTCGCTGAGTTTTGAAGTGTCAAAACATTTTTTAGGGTTTGGTGTTTCTTTCTCTTTCTTGTCTGTGATTCTGACTTTTTCCATTTCCAGTAAAAGGTTACTTTTGAGTAAATTTTGGGACTTGGAACCAAAAAGGCATTTTGATCAGTCTCCAGATCTGGAAAAACAGAAACTTACCCTTTCTACTCTGTTGTTAGTCACTTTATTCAATCTGCTCTCGCTCGGAAGGGAAAGTGTCTTGAGTTGCACGAAGACTCTTGGGGTTTTACTGACTATCTCTGTGCTGTAAATCCCTATTATTAAACTATGTTTCTTTTGGGAAGAAGCCCTCTGTGTTTTTTCCTTAGCTTAAAGGGGAGACATTCTGTAGAGGTGTAAGCTTTATCCTGAGAACTTAAGAGATCCTGAGAGGTTTGTTCTTATGTGTTTGTTATTATGTCCCTGCTTCTAGCTTCATTTCTTTTACTTCATCTTTTGTTGTACTGACTACTTGTGTGTTGTGATGACAGAGAGCTCTATAAGGGTTAAACCCGTTGATGGAACTTCAGACTTTTCCATGTGGCAAGTCAAGATGAAGGTTGTCCTTATTAAGGAAAAATGTTGGAAAGCAGTGAAGGGTACCTTGCCTGCTGACATTACTGATAAAGCTAAGGCAAAAATGGATGAGCAAGATCACTCAGAGATTATGATAAGGTTAACTGACGACGTGGCTCATCAGGTTGTAAGTTTTACTGACACTAAAACTCTTTGGAAAGGTTTAAAGGATCTTTACTTGACTAAGTCTTTGCCTAGTAGGATCTCTTTGTTGTATCGGCTATTTACTTTCAAAATGGATGTTAACCTGTCTCTGAATGAAAACTTAAACAAATTCTTGAGGATGACTCAAGAACTTGAAAGATGTGATGATAAAATCAAAGACACCCACCAAGCTGTGTTGTTATTGAGTTCTTTGCCTTCTCAATTTGATACTTTCAAGGATGTTATTCAGTATAGTTCTGAAACATTGACTAAGGAAAATATTATTGAGGCTATACTTGAAAAGAATGAAGTTATGAAAGTGTTTAAGTCTAAAAGTGACAAGAAAACTGACAGTAAGACTGGGGTCTTGATGGCTAAGGGAAAGACTAAGAATAACAACAAGAAATATTCTAAGAAAGACTCTAGGAAGAATGACAAGGGTGAAAATGATAAGAAGGATAGCAAGAAGTGTTTCTATTGTGGCAAATCTGGACATTTTATCAAAGATTGCATGAAAAGGGCTAAAGATGAGAAATATGAAAAATCCAATGAAACTGCTGCACTGTGTGAAACTCATGATGATTATCCTTATGAGCTCTTGATGTGTGCTTCTCTATCTACTATATCTCATGATTGGATACTTGATTTTGGGTGTACTCTGCATGCTACCTTTGATAGATCTTTGTTTGAGTCTTTGCATGAGTGTGATGGAGGTGAAGTGTTGTTGGGAGACCATACTTCACTGCATATTAGAGGAATAGGTAATGTGCCACTTAGGATGTTTGATGGTAGAGTTAGGGTTCTTCAAAAGGTCAGGTGGGTACCTGATCTGAGAAGGAACCTAATGTCTGAGTCTATGTTTGATGATTTGGGATGCAATATTAACACTCATAATGGTGTAAGAGAGGTCATAAGAAATGGCAATACTCTTATCAAGAGTATTAAGAAAGGATGACTGTATCATGTTATAGCTTCTCCTGAACTTAATTTCTCAAATATGAGTATTAGTATGAGTTCTGAATTGTCAAAGTTGTGGCATGAAAGGTTAGGCCACATTGGTATGAAAGGCATGTTTCATCTATATAAGACTGGTATACTTGCTAAAAAACCTGTTGATTTGAGTTTCTGTGAAAACTGTGTGTTTGGAAAAAAGGCTAATCATAACTTTAACAAGTCCACTTATATTGCTGAAAACCCCCTTGAATATATGAATTCTGATCTGTGGGGACCTTCTCACGTTGATCTATAGGGGGTAGAAGATATTTCATATCCTTTATAGATCATTTTTTAAGAAAATTATGGGTGTACTTGTTAAAAACTAAAGATGAGGCCTTTGAGACTTTTAAAACTTGAAAAGTTGCTGTTGAAAATGAGTCAAATTAGAAACTCAAATGTCTTAAAATAGATAATAGTTTAGAATTTTGTAATGCTGCTTTCAATTCTTATTGTAAAGAATCTGGTGTTAAGAGACATCTTACTGTACCTGGCACTCCTCAACGGAATGTCACTGTTGAGAGAATGAATAGAACCTTGCTTGAAAAAGCAAGGTGCCTACTCATAAGTGCATGAATGAAACCTTCTTTGTGGGGTGAGGCAATTAACATTGCATGCTACCTCATAAATAGATCTCCATTTTCTGTGGTGAAGTTCAAAACATCACAAGAGATGTGGACTTGGAAAAAAACAAATTTAGAACATTTAAAGCATTTTGGTTGTACTGTATATCCTCAAATATCACAAGGTAAATTACAACCTAGAGCTTTAAAATGTGTTATGTTGGGTTATCCTGAAGGTGTTAAAAGTTACAAATTATTGCTCATACAACCTCATGGTTACAAAGTGATAATTTCAAGAAGTGTGACCTTTAATGAGTCTGAATTTCACTTTAAATTGAAAAAGACTAACAGTTCAACTGAGGATGCAGGTACCTGGGAGCAACAAACAAGGTTTTATTTGCCACATGAAGCTAGCCTAGAGGGTGAAAATGAATTTGACAGTGGTCAAAGTTCTTTCACTGAGACACCAAATGATGATGCTAATACTAAGAATGACCTAGAAACAAGTCATGAAGATGAGTTGATCAATGGAGATCAGAGTGCAAATCAGCCTCCTCACCAATTAGGTGGGGAAGTAGTAAGTAATTCTAATCCTATTTATGTCCCTGCAGTTGGTGAATCTTCTTCCTCTCAAACTGTGAATGAATTGCCTGGATTAAATGATTACCAACTGACTAGAGATAGGACTCCTAGGACTTTGATTCCTAATAGAAGATTCATGAGTAATTTACTTGCTGAGCATGCTGATCTGAATGTGATTGAATTTGCTTTCCTTTCTTCTGAAGCTATTGTGAGTCCTTTCACCCTGAGACATTTGAAGCTGCTATAAAGTGTGTGCATGCTAAAAACTGGATGAATGCTACGAGGGATGAAATTCAGTCTATGATAGTGAACAAAACTTGGGTGTTAGTTCCTAAACCTAAAAATGCTAGAATCATTGATTGTAAATGGATTTACAAAGTTAAAGATGGTGCTCATCCTAGGGATCCTCCTAGATACAAGGATAGACTTGTAGCTAAGGGGTTCTCACAAAAGGAAGGGCTTGACTATAATGATATATTTGCCCCTGTTGTCAAGTATAAAACTTTGAGACTTCTATTGGCTATGACTACTGTGTTTGACTAGGAACTTGAACAAATGGATGTTAAGACTGCTTTTTTGCATGGTGACTTGCATGAAACTATATATATGAAACAACCTAAGGGCTTTACTGATGAGACTAAAAATAAACATGTGTGTTTACTTAAGAAGTCCATCTATGGTTTAAAGCCATCCCCTAGGCAGTGGAACATAAAATTTGATTCATGCATGAGAAACCTTGGCTTTACTAGAAGCAGTTATGACACTTGCTTATATTTTAAAGGCATGAAAAACAGTTCTCCTTTGTATGTGCTTCTATATGTGGATGACATTTTGTTAATGTGCAATTCTAAGGTGATCATTTCTGGTGTGAAAAGAGACTTAAAATTGCATTTTGACATGAAAGATCTGGGTGTTGCTCAAAAGATTTTAGGAATTAAAATTACAAGATAGAAAATAAAAGAAAATGTGGTTGTCTCAATGTGATTATGTTCTGAAAATCTTGGATAGGTTTAAAACTCTTGACTCTAAACCTACTTCTATACCCTTAGGAGGGCATCTTGAGCTCACTAAGAAGCACTGTCCCACCAAACCTGATGAGATAGCTAAAATGTCCCAAGTTCCTTATGATGTGGCTGTTGGATCTGTTATGTATGCTATGTTTTGCACTCGGCCTGACTTGGCTTTTGCTATTAGTGTTCTGAGTAGATTCATGTCTAATCTTGGTGATGTTCATTGGTCTGCTATGAAATACTTGCTTAGATACTTATGTGGAACTAAGGATCTTTGTCTTGTCTATTCTAAACATGGATTAAGAACTTAATTGCATGGGTATGTTGATTCTGTGTATGCTAGTAATAAAGATAATAGGAAATCAACTACTGCTTACTATTACACTTGGGCTGGCAATTGTATTTCCTGAAAGTCACAACAACAATATGTTGTTTCCTTGTCTTCTACTGAGGCTGAATACATTGCTACCACTGAAGCAACAAAAGAAGCCATTTGGTTGACTGGTATTCTTGGTGAAATCCAAACTGTCCCATTTATGCATGTTTTGCATATGGATAGTCAAAGTGCTCTGTATATATGCAAAGATTGTGTATATCATGAAAGGTCTAAACACATAGATGTGAGACACCACTTTATTAGAAATAAGGTGAAAGAAAAGGTCTTGGAGGTAAAGAAAGTTAAGGGGGATTTCAATCCCGCTGACTTTGGTACAAAGATTGTCACTGCTGACAAGTTCTCATTTTGCAGGAATTTCTTGCACATTTGGGATGCAACTTGAGCCCTGAGGGGCAGAGTGGCCGACGATGGACAAGAGACGATGAAAGACCCTTCCACTACTGGTGACACTGGCAGACATTTCAACACAAGGATTAGGAGGGCATTTGCTATCTCATTAATCCTATGTTGTAATAATTAGCTTAAGTTCTGTTATGTAATGCAATCACATAGGCTAGGTAGAGGCTAGGACTAGGGGAACATGGCTCGATCAGGGCTGAGACGACACTAACCATGTGGGTGCCTTGTGACTTAGCCATGTTATGGCTAAGGCACTCGGATGGGCTCATGTGATTGCCGATGGTGTGTTCTGATGCTTGTTGGGCCTGTTCTCTGTGGTGTGCTTAATGGGCCTCTTCTGTTGATGGGCCAGACGACTCCTAAAGTGAAACGCTGTGTTTGTCACTTATCTGGAGCTCTCCTTCACCGACTAAGAAGACGACGACGTTTTGGCACTTTAGGGCTTGAATACTTAAGCCCTCTCTGAGCCATTGTAGCCGTCACTCTCTTGCATATTCTCTGTGTGGCGTTTGGAATCCTTGAGAGCTTTTGCTCCTTCCAGAGCTCTGAGCTCTCTGTGGCTTCCATGGCGTCTCCTTTGAAAGCTTGAGACCACGAGAGAAGGAAAAAGACAAAGAGGCTTGAGAGACTGAGAGAATCATGTGGAGCTCGTTGGAGGCCCTTGGTGCAAGGCTTTTCTAAAAGCCTTGCGGTGTCCCACTGGGGACTCTTCTTCTCCTTCTCCTTCTCGTCTTGTTTTCTGTTTTGCTTTGTGCCTTTGTTTCTTCTCTGTTCTTGTCTTTGCTGCTTGCATGTAACTCGAACTGGCTATTGGCCTTTGTTGCTTAGTGGATTGGGCGAGTCTCCCCTCTTGAGGCTCCACAGACGTAGGACCTTGGTCTGAACTGCGTAAACAACCCTGGTGTTTAATTTGCCTCTTTTCTGTTTTGAGTTTTTTCGTCCTTAATTGCTTTACCTTTTACGAGCAATCAAAGCGGATTGAGAATTTATGATTACACTTTTGTTTGTATATTCACAGGGTTGGAATTGAGATGCCAACGATTGAAGTACGATTCCATGATCTAAATGTAGAAGCCGAAGCTTATGTTGGAAGTAGAGCTTTGCCTACATTTGTTAATTTCTTTACCAACATTGTTGAGGTTAGTAAATAAGGGTATATAAATTGATCATCTAAGTTTACCACATTAACTTATTTCATGTACTTTTCATGGATTGTTGCCCAATTAGCTATTAATTTCCAGGGTGTATTGGCTTATACCAATATGCTTGCGAACCAAAAGAAGAAGTTAACTATCCTTGATGGTGTTAGTGGCATCATCAAGCCAGGCAGGTAAATCATATAAAGGCATTTCTAGCTATGGTAACGAGTTCATTTTACCATATCCATCTCAATACACAAATCTTGTGATTTTTGTAGGATGACATTACTATTGGGTCCTTCGAGTTCGGGGAAGACGACTCTGCTCTTGGCTTTGGCGGGGAAACTTGACCATGATCTAAAGGTAATTACAGAAATGGTAGTCAAATTTAGGCTTACTAAGGAGTTTTTGAAATAATATATTTCATGGTTAATGTAACTTTTAGGTTTCTGGGAGGGTAACTTATAACGGTCATGAAATGCATGAGTTCGTTCCGCAAAGAAGTGCTTGTAGGAACCTATATTCCTGAATCGAACAGAATTAAGAACTGCATAAATTAAGCGCACTGTAATTGTAAAAAATACAACGAAGAACTATCGAACAGCGAGCGGATTGGATCTGATGCAGAGTCGAGACAAATCACTTTCCTTAATTCTGAAATCGCTCCGTATTGCGACGGTTGTGTAGCGATCCGAATCCCAAGATACAACTGCGATTGAGAAACTTCAGAAGTCTGCGAACCTACTTTCTGTGTGTACTCTCAGACGCGAAACAAAGGAGGGAGAAAAGAGAGAGGACGATGTGGTTGATCGGATGATTCGAATGAGATGCAGAGCTACCCCTTATAAAGCAGCCTCTGGAGTCAGTTCAAGCCACTAACGAAGTGGAGAAGGTGGAGGAAGACCGAGTCTGTTGCGCAACTGCCCCGAATTATCTTACGGACTAGGTCAAGGCCTAGCAACAGTTGGGGACTTCTGGATCGGCCCAAAAAGTAGCATTGGCTGGCCAGCCCAAGCTAGGCCCAAGGCCCAATCCGGCCCAAGCTCAGCTCAGCCCGTCCGTCCGTCCCGACCCGACCCAGCTCGGCACGCGTGTGGTCTTGATGAGCTAGGTCCTCTCCCCATTACACATTGATGGTGACCCAAGGCCACAACCCGAATTATCTTGCGGACTAGGTCAAGGCCTAGCAACAGTTGGGGACTTCTGGATCGGCCCAAAAAGTAGCATTGGCTGGCCAGCCCAAGCTAGGCCCAAGCTCAGCTCAGCCCGTCCGTCCGTCCGTCCGTCCCGACCCGACCTGACCCGGCTCGGCGCGCGTGTGGTCTTGATGAGCTAGGTCCTCTCCCCATTACACATTGATGGTGACCCAAGGCCACAACCTTAGATCCAAATTCCTAGTATATATACTAGTGAATTTTATCCCAAACTTCCAATGTAGGATGCACATTTCATCCCAAATATTTCCCAAGTTATGCACTTCAAGCAATCAACTTTGGGCCTCCATTTCTCATTCAAACGGAATTCATTTTTAACATATGAGTACATTACGAGAATGTGCTCGCGGAGACGAAGCCAATGCTTCCATATTCCGGTGTTTTCATTGGCCGGAGCCCACCAGAATTGTGCCCGAAAAAGTCATCGGCGCCACTTTTAAAACGAGTTCCAACAATCCCCCACATGAATAGAAATGACTCTAAACATATGTAAACTAGACATAAAGACTTTTGAGAGTACAATCGAAAAATCACTGCATCTGGGCTGATAGCATTTTTCAGCCTTGAACCACCCATAGTGAGTAGCTATCGGATTTACTCGATCAGGTAGTGAACATGATGTCTTGAACCACAGGGCTTTGATGTAAACCAAAACAACAACTATCACACAGTTTCATCTTCTCACAGAACTAAGTTCTCTTGTTGTGTTCATTTTGGCCTTGAACATCCCTGGTTATTCATGAGTGAACTTGGAGAATGTAGCCTCTCTTCATTCTCCTAGAAACGGCCCTATTTCACACTCATAAGGTGATTGGCTATAAAGAGTATCCTGTCATATCCCACTTTTATTTCAAAGCTATGAAATCATTAAAATCCAAGCTTAACCTCAACTCATACAGGTAGCACTGTTCATCATCCTATGAACTGGGAGGAGAACTGAGTCTTCCAGTGCTCATCTGGATTCAGCTTGATTTAGTTTTCCCTTTGAACCTACATCTTGGGATCTCCAGTCACGTAGGTGGGGTTTTCCATCAAGCATCCTCTTTTGTCATAGGATTTAAACCCATTCCTCTTGATAATTTGACAACTTGATCTCGTGACAGACCTTTAGTAAATGGATCCGCTAGGTTGTCAGCCGATTTGATATAATCTATTGAGATTACACCATTCAAGAGTAGTTGTCTAATGGTTTTGTGTCGTCTTCTTATATGACGTGACTTACCATTGTACAAACGACTTAGTACCCTTGCTATAGCCGATTGACTATCACAGTGTACACATAATGCTGGCACTAGTTTATCCCACATTGGGATATCTTCCAAATTTTTTTGAAGCCATTCAGCTTCCTCTGTTGCTTTGTCTAAAGCAATGAACTCAGATTCTATAGTGGATCTGACCAACAGTGTTTGTTTGAAAGATTTCCATGATACTGCTGCACCACCAAGTGTAAATACATATCCACTTGTGGACTTTGAGTTTCTAGAGTCTGATATCCAGTTGGCATCACGATATCCTTCCAGAATTGCTGGGTATTTTCCATAGTGCATCCCATAAGTATATCGCAAGTAGTTCAATACTCTAGTTATCCCTTTCCAATGACGGTGTCCTGGATTGCTGGTGTAGCGACTTAGTACATTTACTGAGTGCGCCAAGTCAGGTCTTGTGCAATTGGTCAAGTACATCAGATTTCCAATCACACGTGCATACTCCAATTGTGACACTACATCCCCCGAGTTTTTAGTCAAGTGGAGATGGGGGTCCACGAGACTCTTTGCAGTCCCACTTGAGTAGTTCTTGAATCTCTCAAGTACTTTTTCAGCATAGTGAGCTTGAGACAGGATAATTCTTTTAGAATGTCTAGTGATTTTGATCCCTAGTATGACATCTGCTAGTCCCAAGTCTTTCATGTCAAACTTCCCACTAAGCATTTTCTTAGTTCGGTTGATCATGTCTTTATTGCTTCCAATGATAAGCATGTCATCTACGTACATACACATCAAAATATATCCATTTGGAGTGTTTTTGAAGTAGATGCATTTGTCACATTCATTGATGCTGAAACCATTTAACATCATTACATTGTCAAATTTTTCATGCCACTATTTTGGAGCTTGTTTGAGTCCATATAGGGACTTTACAAGTCTGCAGACCTTGTGTTCCTGTCGAGAGACAACATAGCCCTCAGGTTGTTTCATATAGATTTCCTCTTCTAATTCTCTGTTTAGAAAAGCAGTTTTCACATCCATTTGATGGATTTCTAGGTTTCGTAATGCTGTTATTGCTATTAGCATTCTGATTGAAGTTATTCTCGTGACCGAAGAGTAAGTGTCAAAGAAATCCAAGCCCTCTTTTTTGCCGGAATCCTTGCACCACAAGCCTAGCCTTGTGCTTCTCTATTGAGCCATCGATTTTCAATTTTGTTTTGAAAATCCATTTTCACCCAAGTGCTTTACACCCTTATGGCAAATCGACTAACTCCCATGTATGGTTTTGCATAATGGAGTCTATTTCGCTTTTGACTGCTTCCTTCCATGAAGGTGCATCAGGTGTAGACATGGCTTCTTTGAATGTTCTAGGCTCATTTTCTAAAAGAAAAGCCATTATGAACTCATGCCCAAATGACTTCTCCTTTCGAGCTCTTTTGCTTCGTCTAGGTTCATTTTTTTCCTCTTCTGTTTCATTTACAGAAGTGCTTGCTTCTCTTTGTTCACGAGTTCGTTTCGGATGTTCTTTATCCTTGCACGAAAACACATGTTCAAAGAAGGACGCATTCCTTGATTCCATTATTGTATTTGCATGTATGTCTAGTACGTCAGATTTATAAACCAAAAACCGATAAGCACTACTGTTGTGTGCATATCCTATGAAAATACAATCAACGGTCTTAGGTCCGATTGTGACCTTTTTAGGAGGTGGTACTGCCACTTTTGCTAGGCACCCCCACACTTTGAGGTATTTGTACGATGGTACGTTACCTTTCCAAAGTTCGTATGGCGTCTTGCCAGTAACCTTATGCGGTATCTTGTTGAGGATATAATTGGTGGTAAGCAACGCTTTCCCCCACATATTCTGGGGTAACCCAGATTCCCACAACATTGCATTCATCATCTCTTTCATAGCTCGGTTCTTTTGTTCCGTAACTTCGTTAGATTCTGGTGAGTAGGGAGCAGTTGTTTGATGAATAATCCCGTGTTATCTACAGAATGCGTTGAAAGGTTCATCATACTCGCCTCCTCTATCACTTCTGATTATTTTTATGGTTTTGCTAAGTTGGTTTTCAACTTCCAACTTGTATTCTTTGAATTTTTCCAAGGCTTAATCCTTGCTTCTTAGCAAGTATACATAACAGTATTTTGTGCAATCATCGATAAAGGTTACAAAATACTTTTTACCGTCTCTAGTTTGCACAAATTTTAAATCACACAGATATGTGTGTATTAAACCTAGAGGTTCGGTTGTTCTCTCTACATGTGGAGATGGCATTTTTGTGAGTTTGGCATGTACGCATACTTCACATTTGTCTTTACTTGATTTGCATTTTGGAATCAGGTTCATGTTAATCAGTCTTCGTATAGACTTGTAATTCATATGCCCTAATCGTTCATGCTAAATATTAAAAGACTCAACAACATAAGCAATAGGATTCTTTTCATTCATTGAAACATAAAAAACAATAGATTTTGGGATGACTATCATTACATTCATTTTGACCAGTCTATCCTTTACATATCCCTTGCCCAAATAAACCCCATTCTTAGAGAGAACTAGCTTGTCAGACACGAACTTCACCGCGAAGCCGTTCTTGCTCAACAAAGTGTCGAAGATCAGATTCTTCCTTATTTCTGGCACATGCATGACATTGTTGAGAGTCAGCTCCTTCTCGGAAGTCAGCTTCAACACCACTTTGTCGTGACCTTCTACCTTGGATGTGGACGAGTTCCCCATAAATAGATGCTCGTCGCTCTTGCTCTTCTGATAAGTGGTGAACACTCCCCTATCAGAGCAGATATGTCTGGTGGCACTTGTATCATACCACCATTCCCTCGGGTTGCTTCCAACCATGTTGACTTCAGACACTACAGTACACAGATCTGCATCCGAGAGCCTGCCTTCAGTCATGTTGACTTGGGATTTCCCCTTGTCCTTGCGTGGGTCAGTCTTGCTTCGACATTCATCAGCCTTGTGACCCATTTTTCCACACTTGTGGCATTTCCCACTGAACTTCTTAGCTGGTTGCTTCTTGAAGTTGTTGGAGCCTTGGGGTTGGAACTTTCGTTTCTTCCCTTTGTCCTTGTGTTCGGCTAAGTTGGCCTTCTGTTCAACAGTCTGAACACCATCTGCTTTGCGGTTGGTTGACTCAATCCGCAGCCTGACAATCAAGTCTTCAACGGTCATAGCCTTTCGCTTATGCTTTAGGTAGCTCTTGAAATCCTTCCAACCTGGAGGGAGTTTCTCAATGAAAGCAACTACCTGGAACGTCTCACAGATCGACATTCCTTCCGCCATGATCTCATGCGTAAGCAATTGCAGCTCTTCAACTTGTTCCATGATGGGCTTAGAGTCCACCATTTTGAAGTCCAGAAACTTCGCCATTGCGAACTTCTTGGAGCCTGCATCCTCAGACTTGTATTTCCTTTCCAAGGCAATCCAGAGTTCCTTGGAAGTCTTGATCTTGCTGTACACATTGTACAGTGGATTTATCAGGCGGCTTTGAACCCAACCTTTGCCCAGAAAGTCCCCATGAGTCCAGGCCTCAATGCTAGCTAGGGCGTACGAATCTGTATTGTGAGGCGAAAACACATGCTTATCCTCATTCAGATACTTCTCTAGCTTCAGTGTGATCAGAAAGAAGAACATCTTCTGTTGCCATGTCTTGAAGCCAGTTCCATCAAACTTTTCTGGCATCAGCCCTGCGTTTTCAGCACCAGGCATATGAACTGTCGGTTGGACAGTCTGATAAGCAGTCAGTTGGACAATCTGATTAGCATCAATTCCGACCCTCGCAGCTGGCAGATTCACCACTGGCAGATTCATTGCTGGCAGATTCATTACTGGCAGATTCATTGCTGGCAGATTCACTGCAGACAGATTCACTTCAGGCAAATTCACTGCTGGCAGACCACTCCCAAACTGAATCTGGAGTGTCGACTCAACAAGATTTCCATTACCGACTCCAACAACATCGGCAGATCCAGAAACAGTTTTCTCAGTCATGTCAGCCATACTATCAGAATCTGTTTACAAACAAGTAAACAAGAATTAGTACGAAGTTTAATCTGGAAATGTAACAAAAGCAATTTAAATCTGAATTAAATTACAGAAACAAAAATATTGTTGTATGATTTCCGGAATGTGTTGATGAACAACACGGATTTAAGAAAAAATTCCTGCGCTGGGTAGAAACTCCAGAAACAAAATTTGGTTAGTGCGTAATGCAGTTTAAGCGAAAGTTCAGAATTAAGACTGTATGAACCTATATTCCTGAATCGAACAGAATTAAGAACTGCATAAATTAAGCGCACTGTAATTGTAAAAAATTATAACGAAGAACTACCGAACAACGAGTGGATTGGATCTGATTCAGAGTCGAGACGAATCTCTTTCCTTAATTTTGAAATCGCTCCGTATTGCGACGGTTGTGTAGCTATCCGAATCCCAGGATACAACTGCGATTGAGCTTCTGCGTTGCACAATCAAACTTCAGAAGCCTGTGAACCTGCTTTCTGTGTGTACTCTCAAACGCGAAACAAAGGAGGAAGAAAAGAGAGAGGACGATGTGGTTGATCGGATGATTCGAATGAGATGCAGAGCTACCCCTTATAAAGCAGCCTCTGGAGTCAGTTCGAGCCACTAACGAAGTGGAGAAAGACCGAGTCTGTTGCGTACTGGGCCCAAGGCCCAACCCGATCCATCCCAACTCGGCCCAAGCTCAGCTCAGCCCGCCCGCCCGCCCGCCCGGTCCGATGCGACGCGCGTGGTCTTGATGAGCTAGATCCTCTCCCCATTACACATTGGTGGTGACCCAAGGCCACAACCTTGGATCCAAATTTCTAGTATATATACTAGTGAATTTTATCCCAAACTTCCAATGTGGGATGCATATTTCATCCCAAAATTTCCCCAAGTTATGCACTTCAAGCAACCAACTTTGGGCCTCCATTTCTCATTCAAACGGAATTCATTTTTAACATATGAGTACATTACGAGAATGTGCTCGCAAAGACGAAGCCAATGCTTCCATATTCCGGTGTTTTCATTGAATGGAGCCCACCAGAATTGTGCTCGGAAAAGTCACCGATGCCACTTTTAAAATGAGTTCCAACGGTGTTGCCTATGTAAGCCAACATGATGTTCACATTGATGAACTTTCTGTGAAGGAGACGCCAACCGCAAGGTGTCAAGGGGTTTCGTCCCGCTATGGTATCTTCTTGGTCTTCCATTTTTATGTTTATTATTTATGCAAAGAGATGCTCAAATGATAACTTGAAATGACTCTACTATTCTTGTGATTCTTAGAAATGTTGGCTGAGTTGTGTAGAAGAGAGATGCCAAAATAAAACATGATCCTGATATTGACATCTTCATGAAGGCAAGTTCATGCACTCTTGCTTTTGCTTGTAGTACATCTGTGGGGTCAAACTTCTTTTAATTTCGTCCTTCATAGTCACCTACCTAGAAATGTTAGGACTGAGCACGGTTCAGATAAACTAAAATTTTGGACCGAACCGAAAAAACCAAACCGAAATGAGGTTTTTTGGTTTACATATTTTGAGATTTCGGTTTTCGGTTATGTGTAAACCGATTATTGTATACAAATACAACAAACCCTTATTTTTGATTTGTGCACCGCACCGAGTCAGCCTTCCACTTCGCTTCATCTCTCGAGTCTCGTCCCGTCTAACACTTCATCTCTTCATTTTTCAATTGATCCTTCTCATAATTACTTAAATCTTTTAATAATTTAATTAATGGTTGAAATAGATCTAATTTGTAAATATTGTTTTTTATATAATTTGTTTAAATCTTTCATCTATATATTTTGGATTGCAAAATATAAACATATGGAATCTTGTGAGTGACACCGATACACAATATGCACCATTCAAGATTAATGGTCGGTTTATTTCGGTTCAAAATTGAACTGAACCGAATATTTTTGCTTCGCGGTTTATGAATTGAACCCGAAAACAAGACCGGCCAGACCGGACCAGATCAGTGGTTCCTCTCTCTATGGTTCAATTATCGTTTCGCAAGGCCGGTTTGGATAGACGGTTTTTCATAAATAACCTTTCATTTTTTTAAGTGCCTTTTTTATTATTTTAGAATTGCAATATATGTTTAAAAAAAGCAAGAAACGCCAAACCGGAACGGGTCAAACCTAAAACCGACCAGGAATCGGACTGGACCAACGGTTTAAGGATTTTCAAGGTATCAACTCATGAGCCGGTTACATCTTTATTTTTTTTGGTAAAAAACCGGTTACATCTCTATTAGGTCATCCTTGACCCTCGCCCACTTATTAAAACAACTTAGGGGATGTTTGTTTGTATACCTTGGGTATATGGAATGGGTATAGGAATGGGTCATACCGAATTTGGTGTTTGGTTGATGTAGGTATGGGTATGAAGTTCATTTCAATGAATGACTCATACCTTCCTACAAGACTAACCCCACACCCACAAAAAAAAGAGGTATGACTTATACCTATTTTTGTCTTTCTTCCATCTCTTCAAATTTATACGAAACACAAAGTTTTAAGAATCACTGAACCCCATTCTTCATACCCAACTTGATTCCTCATTTAAACCCGATTCCTATTACGATATAGGCTTATAACAAATCTGTTGATGTTCTTGGTCTTATAAAAGATGGTAGAGTTACTAAAGTGGAACTAGATGAGTTATATCTGGCATTGGATCCATTTGCAAGGACTATGTAAATACCTTATTCTAAGTTAGCTTTAAGTATTTCCATGAATATTCTTCAAGTGTTGATTTGGGATGGTTCATCTCCGTCTTACACAAGCTTGTATTGCTCGTTTATCATCTTTCTTCTATCCCCCCCCCCCCTTTCTATATCACCAAGCTATTACATCCGAAGGCCAGACTGAGAACATAGTGATTTATTACATCATGAAGGTATGTAAATTACTACTACATTCTCTAAGATACCAAGTTATATATGTATGTAAAACTTACCAAACTCGAGAATATGCAGGTCTTGGGGCTAGACATATGTGCAGATACCTTGGTGGGGGATGAGATGATTAGGGGAATCTCTGGAGGACAGAAGAAAAGAGTGACCATAGGTCATACATTGTTGTATTTGTTTAATATATGTTGGGAAGTGAACTTTTAGGAACTCTGGTTCCCTAGAAAGTTCTCTTCCTTAGTTTTTCTACTTTTGTCGATGACAAACACTTTGCTACTAATATTTCCACATGTTTAGGTAAACAAGGAACTCAGGTTCAGGAAATGAAGAATAGAGACCAAGAAGCCAATGTTGGAAACTGGCATGGGAATTCAGAAGCAACGAAGTCGCGTTACTGAAGATGACATCTAGTGCGACCACTGGCTAGGGCAAATCTATTAGCTTAGGAGAGAAGCTTTTAGATATATTGTTTCCATGTAATTAGGAGTGTAACTGAATATTCTTTATGGAAACAAAAGGTGTAAAAATCGGTTAAGATATTATTTGGTAATAAATATTATCTTTTTTGATTTGTTTTGGTTATTTTATTTATGCAAATCAACCAACTGTAGATATTAATTCTACATGGATGACTACATAAATAAGATAATCAAAATTCTCTCATAACACACGCATTCATTAAGAGCTTGAACGTGAAGAGAAATTGGTGCTTGTTCTTGTGAGAAAAACTGTATAAATCTCTTGTTTTTGAGTGCTTGATTAGGTCGAACTAGGTAGAGAGTCTTAAGTGTGTCTTAAGTCTTTAATATGTGTGTTCTACTCTAGTTGAATGTAATCGAAGCTTGAATAAAAGAAGTAGACTTTGAAATCCTTTCAAGAGAAAGGTAGTGAGTTTTTTCCTCGATAACTGGTTATCAAATGTTCTCACTATAAGGAACTTGTCTTGAGTTTATTTGTTACTTATTCCGCTGCTAAGGAACTGAACTTTCCTGAAGTCCAGTTCCCTTTGATTACTAACATCTACGATCCTACAATATATATCTTGATTGTTCCTTTAAAGGCTAGTCTAAATAGTTGTATATGTTCAAATTGTAGGCGAGATGTTGGTTGGACCAGCAAGAGTCCTGCTCATGGATGAGATCTCAACCGGCTTGGACAACTCTACGACTCTACAAATCTTGAATGTGCTAACACAATATGTTCATATTCTCGATCGAACTGTTGTTGTCTCCCTCCAACAACCAGATCCAGAGTCCTATCATCTCTTTGATGATGTCATCCTCCTTTCGGATGGACATGTATATCAGGGTTCTTGTGATAGTGTTCTTGAGTTTTTTGAGTTTGTGGGATTTAAGTGTCGAGAGGAAAGGAACTGCTTTCTACAATAAGTAAGAACTTGCATTCTAGTGATATCTATCCAATATATACTTGGTTTTGAAGGAAGCCTAGCTCACATTTTGTTATGTAAATAGGTGACATCAAGGAAGGATCAAGATTAATATTGGATGCGTAGAGAGGAGACTTACCATTTTGTTACGCCAAAAGAATTTTCGGAAGCATTTGAACGTTTTCATGTTGGACGGACCATATAGCACAAGAGCTTGCAATTCCGTTTGATAGAAGCACGAATCACCCTGCAACTTTGTCAACCAAGAAGTATGGTGTGGGCATGATGGAGATACTCAAGGCTTGCACATCAAGAGAGTACTTATATATTGATGAAAAGAAATTCCTTCTTTTACATCTTTAAACTCTTTTCTTATTCACATCTCGTTATGCTTAGGGATGACCATCAATCCAAACCGGACCCAAGACCGAATTTTGAAAAAAAATTAGACCGAGGACCCAGATCAAAACCGGATCGAAACAAACTTTTAAAAAACTAATACATTAGTGATATAGTAATATGTTAATAACTATAACAAAACTTCTATTTTGAAGTGAATAAAGATAAATTGTTTTATTTTCAGTCTGGACTGGTTTTTGGACCAAACTAGACAGAAATTTAGAAATTCCTAAAATGAGGATCAAACCGATATTTCTTCAGTTCGATCCGGTCAAAAATTTTGGTCTGGACCGTTTCTGCTCGACCCTAGTTATGCTTATGCTTTAAGGTTAGGTTAGTACATGGAAAAATTATAAACATGTTGACCAACTTTTGTTTCACTCTCAATGTCCAAGGGTTATTTTCGTATTTTTAATGTATGAGTCAAGCAATAATTCTTTCATTGGTGAACGTGGGTGATACTATGTGTGCAAACTTGTTTAGAACATAAAAACTTACATCAAGTATAAAAGCTATATATGTGCATGTATTATCAACTGTTGTGGTAATTCGATATGGTTACATCAACTTGTTTATCAACTGTTGTGGTAATTCGATATGGTTATCTTGCTCCTATTGGATTCCGTTCCTTGTGGTCGACACAATATTGGGTTATGTTATCCTGTTTCGAAGTTCTTTGAGGGCTTTCCTTGAGTGGTTTTGGTGGGGAGTTGCTGAAAAGCTCCTCTTAGTTGGCTCTTTGCGGACAGCTCCTTGTGTCCTCCGAAAATCTGAATCTGCTCTTTCCTTGGATCTCCCTCAGCTCTCCAGGTGTTGTTCTAAATTTCTCCTTTGTGAACCTTACTTTGACAAACTCTCCTAGACTAGGAATGCCTATTTTTTATGTGTGATTCGGTTTGACTCTGTGAAAGCCCCTGAATCTTTTGTGATCACTTACTCTATGAAAATCGAGCTCTTAATCTTGTTGGTTGTTGTTGAGTACTTGCCTTTGCGTGTGGATCTTTGTGAATCTTGCACATTGTTTTCTTCATGTATCCCTTTCTTTGGATGCTAGGAAGAACCCTTTGAATGAACTTGTTTGTCTGAACTGGATAACTCTATCGAATTGAAAGACAACAAGCACACCCTCTTTTCCATAACCATTAGCGAAGATCCTCAAATTGAAGAGCCTGGAATCACTAAGACCAAAGATGAACAACAAATAAACCCCTGTGTTCCTCCTTCTAGAGACAAAGGCAAATGCAAGTTTAAACCTTAGTGTTTGTACCCTCATGGTTGGCATCCCCTTCATCTAGTTTTTTTTGGAACTAACTGATTAATTTTGATCTTTTTATGTTTGTGTTGTACTTTGGTGACTTGCAAGACTCCGAATCTGACTTGCGCCCTTGTCTACTGAACAACGATATCTTTGTTTCTCTTTGTTATTCTTATTTGAAAACCGACATAGCCAACATATTCGCAAGTTCACAAGATCAAGCCAATCGAAACTTCGCAAGCCGAAGAAACGAAAAACAGATGGAACAGGCGAGATTTGTTGACGCAGTTCAGGATAAAACCCTACTCTGCGGAGCCTCAAAAGGGGAGACTCGCCCAGATGCACTAAGAAGATCAAGAGTCTACAAGCAGGTTACATGCACAATAATGGCAAAACCAAAAGCAGGAAACGAAAGCGAAAACACATCGCAACAGAGAAGACAAGAGAAACAGGAAGAAGATTGCGAGAGTCTTTGGCTTTCTCTCAAAGCAAAAGGACTTCTCAACCATTCAAGAAGTCACTGCTGGAGACCACGCGCCACCGAGAAGATCAATGTTCCACTGGAACTCTCCTTTCTCTCTATTCTCTCCTCTCTTTCTTTCTGTGAGCTGTGGATGTGAAGCTTCGAATGAAACCCTAGAAGCTGCAACAAAAGGCTTATAAGCCTCGCGTCAAACCACATCCAAGTGAGCAGCAGATGGGCCTCTTCCAGGAATTGGGCCACGAGGGAGAAAAGGACAAGTTAGGCCCAATTAACCAAGCCATCCAACCGAGCCCACAAAGGCAGCGGGGTTGCTTAATTAATTTAAGCTAAACCGGCCCAGTTATTACAATCACAAGTGAACCCGGTTCACTGCTAATTAATTCCACACATTACATGTGATATGATATACCAATACTATGTAGTATAACTAAACCTGGATTATTTAGACATAACAAATATCCCATTAATCCATAGTTTGGTTATGTTTCCTAAACCTTCTAAGTGCATCACTGACGGGGCTAGAAATGCGCAATGCAAATATCGTTGATTAGCCTAGTCAAAGTAAAAGTCCTAACAGACCTACTAAACAGATGTATAGTAAGCAAGTAAGGGTCGAACCCACATGGAAGATCTGATGCAGTATGCAATTGTGATTGACAAGTAGCAATGAAGGAGGGTTTTAGTAATCAAGCAGAGCAAAGCAAACAAGTTTAGTTGATGAGAAATAATGATTGGGGAAGTAGTCCTACTAGAACGAGATCCACAATACAGAGATATAATTTGATCACAGAAATCTATTCGATCCAAGTTCTTTTACTATTCTTATAGTTGTTCCCACCCTGATCTTAAGTACTACCAATTCTCACAGTTGTTGATAGACTTATTACTATATGAATGGAAAAGTACTACCAATTCTCACAGTTTTTGATAGACTTTACCACTAACAGAGCAATAGCAATGCACACAAGGATATAGGATACATGCAAATAGAAGAAAACCTTACTACTTAACATGCAAATGATTCTCACTCACGATTGCGTGCTCGTATTCCACTATACGCAACAATCGTGTATGCTACTAGATATGCATTCGTATTCCACTATATGCAAATCCTAGCAATTGATAAAAAAAGTATTCAACCTAGTTGATCAGGCTAAGAGGAATAACAATAAATCAGTATTCAATATAACCAAGAGAATCAAACCAACACTTATAAGAATAAGAACAAGGAGTAGAAATCTCACAAACACATCAACTGTATTGCTTCAAACGTCTAGTAGAACAAAGGGGAAGTTAGTTATCCATTCAGATGAGAATGAAAACCTAATGAAAAGTAAACTGCGTAATGTAAAAGTAGTCTCTCTAGGGCGTGACTCCCACTCAAGACCTAGAAAGAAGTCTTATATAGTTTTTTTGGAAAACTAGGTTAAAACTAACGAGAATAACAAAGGAAACAAAATAATAAAACTAAGGAAATCCGAAAATGCATAAAAGGAAATAAATGTCTTCTGGCCGCGAGGCGTTGAACACGGCCACCGCGGGGCGGTGAGATCCACCGCGGGGCGGTGGCTTCCTCTTGGCGCGACCCTCAATCTTCTCTGAGAACCACCGCCGGGTCGCGGTGGCTATGGCGCGGGGCGGTGAAACTCGCCCGCCTTCTTCAGCTCTTCTTCTCTTCTGCTCTTCCTTACTACCAAGTATTGGTAGTCTTCTCCATCTAAGCTGTAAATCCCTGGATAGCTTCACTTCTCTCCACAACTTCTGGGTTACAGACTTAGCCACAAAACTCATCCTAAACTCCTCCAAATCATGCTAATAACTGCTAGTAAAGGTGCATGAAATGACACCTATCAATCACACACTCCTCTCCTGTCCGTCGTCGGTAGCTACCTACACCTCAGTGAACATCATAGATGTGTAATGAATTCCTGCAAAATACAAACTTATTAGTAGGCACTATTTTTGTACCAAAGTCAGCATGATTCATATCACCTAAAATCTTCTTCACAATAATTTCCTAGTTCTCAACTTTATCTCTTATAAAGTGAAACTGACATTAATATGCTTAGTTCGTTCATGCTACACCGGATCTTTACACATATATAGTGCACTCTGGCTATCCATATTGAGCACAAGGATATATGTCTTACCCTCAATTTATTGTAAGATACCTTTCAACCAATTAGCCTCCTTATAAGCCTCAGTTGCTGCAATATATTCAGCTTCTGTTGAAGATAGTGCAATAATAGATTGTTGTTGGGACTTCCAGGAAATACAATTCTGTAGGATCATGATTGTTAGATTAATAATCAGGGAACTAAGAACACAGTTTACAGTTACCTTCACAGCGGAAATAAACAATCAACTAAATGAACAAGTTCCTTATAGTGGAAACCTTCGATTGCCAACTAGCAATCTAGGATAAAAACCACTACCTTTCTTTCGAAAGGATTTCAAAGTCTACTTCTTGATTTCTTATCTCTTTTGGTTACAGCTTATCCTAGGAACAAACACACAGTTTCTTTGACTTACACACAGTTAGGCAATCCTAGATAACTTAACACAATCAATAATCAATCCAAGAAATAGACCTTCGCATCTAGGAACTATCACTTACAGTCACAGGAACTTAACACTCAGCTCTTCTATTCCTTGACTGGTTCCTCTTGATCTCGGTTTGCTTTGATGATCTTGTTTGAAGCTTCACACTTTGATGTTTGCTATGGAGTGTGATTCTGTTGTAAATGCTTGAAGATAACTCTTGAGTTAGTCTTCCTTTTATAGAGGATTCTTCGCAGCTTGATCCTCTCTGGGTTCCCACAGATTGAGCTTGCCCTAGGATAAGTGGTTCTCCTTGGTCCACGTTGTTCTTGGCATGTGCAAACAACCTAGGCAGCTCAGAATCCTTCTAGGTTAGTCAACCTCTTCAGCCAAGTCATTCTCCAGCTTCCTTCTTCCGAGGTTCAACAATCGGGGCACTTGGGAACTGTCTTCTGGACAGCGACATCTCTATGAGTTGTCGCTTTCAGTGTCTTTGTCTGAGGTTCATCGTTCTAGGCATCTTGGAGTCTTGCTCTTGGATGGTGGCAGGCTTTTGGAAGCTTCTCTCAAGTCGCTTTCACCTCCTTTTGTCCGAGGTTGTGTGTCCCCAGATTTCTCAGGAATCGCAATGTCGCATGCTGCGTTTCTGAGCACACCTGGGTTCCTCTGGTGTCCTTCATCTGTTGTGTTCCTTTGGTTCCCTTGTCCTGTTTGGCTTTCTTGCCTTCGGTATATTCCTGTGGTTCCTTAAAACACATCTTTGAGATAAAACATTAGTATCATAATATTTGTCATCTTCAAAAGTAGAGAAACTGAGGAAAGGAACTCTCAGGGGAACTGAAGTTCCAGAGTTCCGTTTCCTAACAATTTCCCCCTTTTTGATGATGACAAATACAAGGAACCTGACAACATTATAGGAACATGAATTTCATGAGAACAGTTGAGCTAAGGGATTTTCAACTTTAAAAAATATTGATAGAACATTCAATAGTTGCAAATTTCCCCTAAGCAAATGAACTAAGTTATTCAAGTTCCCCCTTAGAAGTAGAACGGGTTCAGAGTTCCTATAAGTCCAGCAGTTTCCAAAGTTCAAGGTTCCTATCCTTCTTCCCCCTTTTGACATCATCGAAAAGATAGGTTAACAATTTAAGAATATGATATCCAAGTAAATGCACAGTTGCAACAAACCCATAACAGAAGCATAATGGAAACTTAAGGCAAAGACAAATGAGTCATAGAAACAATACCATAAGAGTTCATTAATCATTAAAATCAAGTACATTGCCCAGAGATGCATAGTGGAAAGAGAAACAAAAGAGCATAACCAACTTGACATTAGACAAAATAAGGATAGAAGAGGGGAGTAGGACCCTAGGGAACTACTAGCACACTGTGATGTTATAGCACTGTGAACTAGGAGAGACGTTCCTATGGCAGCGTAGTGGCCTCCTCTTCAGTTTCCTTCTTTTATGCAGTTCCTTCATCTTGGCATGTTGTTATCTTATCGGCCTGATTACCTCCAATTGAGCAAGGTTAAGATTGAGGTTTTTCTTGGCCATTTGAGGAGCTTTGTGTTTTGAGAGAGACATGTGAACATGAGATTGAGAGAAGGTGTGAGAGAACAGAGTGCTTGGCTCAATCAAATAGGAAACCTTAAATAACCCTTGAGCAATTTTGGAGCCGTTGAGAATCAAGCCATTGGAGATATTTCTGGGAACTCTGAAGAGTTGAAACGGCTAATTTTCTTGAAGCTTTTGCGCCTTTGCAACAGTCACAAATTCAAAGATAAAATGCTCAAAAATGGAAACTGTTCAAGGCTGAGAAGACGTCTCTGACGCTGTGAGATTTGCCATATATACTGTCTTGGGAGGAGCAATTCTCTTACTAGCCGTTTAAGGGGTAGCCCATCCTAGTTCCTTTCTGGCGATGTTTTCAGTGTGCTAGAGGGATATATGGGAACCTTTGATGTGGGGTTTTAAGACATAGGACCTGAAAGTACGTTCCCATAAAATAAATCGGGGAAGGCCATTTATCGCATCACACACTAATTCCCAGAGAGGGTTAAGAAGAGGATCATAGGGAATTAGATTGTGCAATGAGGCAAGGGAGGGTCATAGTACACAATCATCATTTCGGCTTGTATTGTTGGGTTAGAATATGATCAGATTGTGACTTTTGGGCCAACAAAGAAACTTGAACAATGGAGAAGTTGAAAGAATAATGAAAACCAAAAGATACGAACTAGAAAAATTTATCTAAGCCTTTTTAAGAAACCATTATGGAAAAGAGGGTCTAACGCAAGAGAAATGACACAAAGGTTCTAAGATAAAGACAAGTAAAGAGTTCTGAACTAGTCAATCAAGGGAACTGGAGAGAAACTTTAAACTAAAGGAACTGCTAGTTTATAGGAATCATTCCCAGTTCTAATCTAAGGTTCTCGAAGGGAACTCTATTCAAGGCTTTGGTGAATATATCTGTAATTTGATCTTCAGTTCTACAAAATTCCATAATGATGTTTCATTTCTCAACATGATCTCTAAGAAAATGATGTCTTATGTCAATATGCTTGGTCCTAGTGTTATCACAAAGAATAGTGAGAGGACCATAAGACATACCAAAGTCCGCGAGTTGTTGCTTTAGCCAGAGAAGTTGGGAACAGCAGGAGGCGGCTGCAATGTACTCGGATTCTGTGGTGGAGAGGGAGACTGAAACTTGTTTCTTTGATCCCCATGACACAAGGCAAGGGCCTGGGAACTGTGCCATTCCAAAAGTGCTCTTTCTATCCACCAAATATCCAGCATAATCAGCATCAGTGAAACCCATGAGCTCAAAGGGACATTCTTTGGGGTACCAAATGCAGATATCGTCAGTTCCCTTGAGATATCGAAGTATTCTCTTCACATCAGCCAAGTGGGTTTCTCTCGGACAAGATTGGAACCTAGCACACAAGCCAACAGCAAAGACAATGTCTGGTCGACTAGCGGTTAGGTACATGAGTGAGCCTATCATACCTCTATAGAGCTTCTCTTCCACTAGAGGACTTGAGTGGTCCTTGTCCAAATGAGCAATGGTGGAGATGGGAGTGGAGAGAGGCTTGCATGAGTCCATTTTGAACTTCTTCAGTAGTTCCCTGACATACTTCTGTTGGTGGATTTTAATACCATCTTCTTTTTGAGTGATTTGTAATCCGAGGAAGAAGGTGAGTTCCCCAATTAGACTCATTTCAAATTCACTCCTCATCAAGTCTTTGAACTTGTCTACAAGGGACAGGTTAGTGGAATCAAAAATAATATCATCGACATAAATTTGAACCACCAAGATGTTACCTTCTTCTTCTAGGATGAAGAGAGTTTTGTCAATAACTCCACGCCTGTAGCCATTTGAGAGTAGGAACTGGGCAAGACGATCATACCAAGCTCTGGGAGCTTGCTTGAGGCCATACAATGCTTTGTCTAGAAAGTAGACATGATCTGGATGATCATCATCTTCAAATCCAGGTGGTTGCTTGACATAGACTTCTTCTTGGAGAATTCCATTGAGGAAGGCCGTCTTTACATCCATTTGGAACAACTTGAACCCTTTGTGTGATGCAAAAGCAATCAACAACCTTATTGCTTCAATCCTTGCCACTGGAGCATAGGTTTCATCATAGTCGATGCCTTCTTGTTGATTGTATCCTTGAGCAACGAGTCTTGCTTTGTTCCTTATCACAGCTCCGTATCATCTAGCTTATTTCTGAAAACCCATCTAGTTCCTATGATGTGTTTATCCTTGGGACGGGGAACTAGATGCCATACTTTGTTCCTTTCAAACTGATGAAGCTCTTCTTGCATAGCTTGGATCCAGTCCGCATCCTTCAGTGCCTCACCTATGTTCTTTGGTTCCACAATAGAAAGAAAGGTATTAAAAGCAAAGAAGGTTAGATGTTTATACCTGACTGGAGGCTTGACGACTCTTCTTTCTCTGTTGGGAGCCAGAGCATTTGATGTGGAGACATTCTGAGTTGAGCATTCAGCTTCCTTGTTAGGATCACCTTCTCCATTAAAGATCATATGGGAAGATGAATCATTGAAGTCTCCACAGATGTTGTCGTCATGCTCATGGTTCCCAGAAATGGATTGTTGTTCATTATCCATGAGAACTGGTGGGGGAGCCATTGGAGGGTTTCGATCAGCAGGACAGAACTGGGAGGAGTGACATCTTCATCTGGATCTTCTTCAGATGACTTGGGAAATGGATCTTCAAAGGAACTGGTGGTGTTCTGCACAATCTTTCCAAGTGATTTTTTATTAAAAATAACATGAATACTTTCTTCTACCTTTTTAGTCCTTTTGTTGAAGACCTTGTATGCCTTACTGCCTGAGACATAACCAATGAAGATTCCTTCATCACTTCTTGGGTCGAACTTGCCAAGATTGTCCTTCCCATTGTTGTGCACAAAGCATTTGCATCCAAATACCCTCAGATGTGAAATGTTGGGAACTCTTCCTCTTAGGAGTTCATAGGGTGTCTTCTCTGTGATTGGGCGAAGCATGACTCTATTGATGATGTAGCACGCTGTGTTGATCGCATCAGCCCAAAATGATTGGGAGAGCCCACTTGAGATCAGCATAGTTCGAGCCATGTCCTCCAAGGTCCTGTTCTTCCTTTCTACTACTCCATTATGTTGAGGAGTGTATGGTGCAGAGAAGTTGTGATCGATGCCATGCTTACTGCAAAAGGTTAGAAATTCTCCATTTTCGAATTCGGTACCATGGTCAGACCGAATAGCATTGAGTGAACAATCAAGAGATTTTTCTAACAAGGGAACCAGATCTTTAAAGCGGTCAATAACTTCACTCTTAGATTTAATAAAGATGGTCCAAGTAAAGCGAGAGAAGTCATCGATAAGAACAAAGATATACCTGTTCCCTCCTAGGCTCTGAACTCTCATGGGTCCACACAGATCCATGTGGATGAGTTCAAGAGGCCTTGAGGTGCTTACCATGTTTTTGGACTTGAAGGAACTACGAGCCTGTTTCCCTTTTACACAGTCAGAGCACAGTTCCTTAGATGTGCCACTTAGCTTTGGCAGCCCTCTGACTAGCTCCTTTGAGTGTAGCTTTTGAATCAGCTTGGTGCTAGCATGACCGAGGCGTTGATGCCACAAATCAGCTTGGTCATTCACAGTTGAGAGACAAAGTTTCTCCTTGGAAACAAAGGATGGATCAATTATGTAGACATTGTTGAGTCTTTTCCCTTTTAGGATGATTTGTCCCGAGGAGTCAAGGACTGAACATTGTTTGATCTGAATCTAACTTCATTGTCTCCTTGATCACACAGCTGTGACACACTTATTAGGTCAAAACCAAGATTATCAACAAGGTGAACTTTGTTTACCTGAATGTGATCGTTGAGTTTCACAGTTCATATTCCACAGATTTTCCCTTTGCTATTGTCTCCAAAAGATATGTTCCCTCCTTGGAGAGGTTGAAAAGAGGTCATTTGTTTTCTTCTTCCAGTCATATGGCATGAACAACCACTGTCGATGTACCATAGTTGAGGTTGCCTCTCTTCTTTCTCAAGGTCTTCTGAGTCGCTTGAGTCTCCTTTTGCCATGAGACATCTTCCTCCAGAGAAGCCACTGAGATCCAGTTCCTCATCTGAGTCTTCTCCCCATGAGGCTACGAGAGCCTTCTTTCTCTGAGGTATTTCTTCTTCCTTTCCACGAACCTGAGTTCCCTGCTCAACTCAGTTCCCCTTGAATCATTGACTTCTGATACTTGTAGTTCCGTTGATATTATCATTGGGAACTAACGTCAACACCATGTGATCCTCCATAATTTTCATTAGCGTTTGGAGTTCCCTTCATTGTTTTCTGCTTCTTCATACAAATCTTTCTTTAACAAAGGACATATTTCCCTTGTTACTCCTTTGAAGTGAGATGAGCTAGATCAAAACTTCAATTCTGCGTCCCAATCATCAATTTGCATTCTATAGGGAACTAGGCATCTCACTTCAACCTGCAATACAATTAAGACTTACGCACCCAGACACGCTTGGCTTTTCTGGGTTTATGGTAATGAGAGTTCCTTTGCACCTGCAAGTTAGTTGAGTAATACACATGACTACTAATCTCAACATCCAAGTTCCTTTTCCTATGACTTTCTTCAATTTGCCTTTTCTTATGAATACAATCATGAATATAATGATCATTTTTACCACAATGCTAGCAAACACGATTATACTTAACATGACCATATTTTCCTTTACCGAGACAAAAAGGTTTGTCATATTTCCTCTGCCGAAAGTCAATTCCCTTACCTCTAGTTCCCTGAGCTTGATTGACGTACATTTTATGAGCGTTCTGTCCATCAAACCAGGTTTGTTTACCTTTAGGCTTCTTCTCAAGAACCTCTACCTTCTCTTCCAGGAACTGATTTTTATCACGAGAAGTTTGAAGAGCGAAATTGAGAGTTTCATTTTTCTCAACCAGTTCCCTTCTTAGCTTCTCATTTTCAGCAGAGCATGAATCCTTAGAATCTTCCTTTCCCGGATAACCAATACCATATCTTTGCTTAACAAACACAGTTTGATTGACAGTTTTTTCATTGATAGAAGTAGTCAACACATCAAGCTTATCTATGATCTCAACAAGCAAATCATTTTCTGGAGTAAGGGAACTCTGACAATTCTTAGCATGCTTAAGTTCCTTTTCAAGCACAACACAATTATCACATGAAACATGGAAAACACTAGACATGCTTGCAAAATCTTTAAGATGTGCTAGTTCATTTTCAAGAGCAGTACAATTATCACATGAAACATGGGAAACGTTAGACATGCTTGTAGAATCTTTAAGTTGTGCTAGTTCTTTTTCAAGAGCAGTACATGAATCACACTTTCTAGAGGAACTAGCAAGCAATTTTTCAGTTTCATTAAGTTTCTTGCTCCAAACAGAATTTTCAGTAGATAAGCATGAAATTTCTTCTTCACATTCATCTAGTCTTTCCTGAAGGGAACTGTTCTCTTTTCCAAGTTTCCTAATAATTTTAATCAATTGCTTCTTGTCACATTCAAGAAGAGATTTAGTAAAGTCAGAAGAGAATACCTCAAAGTCATCTGATTTCGTTGAGTCCTCCTTAACTATTAAACACCTTTCTCCTTTCTTCCGAATGTGAGGTTTGTTGATGGAAATTCCCAGCTCAAACTTGCTTGACTGAGACATCTTAGATCTGCAAACTTAAACAAAGATCTAGAGCTTTTCCTGCTGTGATACCAATTGTAGGATCGTGATTGTTAGATTAATAATCAGGGAACTGAGAACACAGTTTACAGTTCCCTTCGCAGCGGAAATAAACAATCAACTAAATGAACAAGTTCCTTATAGTGGAAACCTTCGATTGCCAACTAGCAATCTAGGATAAAAACCACTACCTTTCTTTCGAAAGGATTTCAAAGTCTACTTCTTGATTTCTTATCTCTTTTGGTTACAGCTTATCCTAGGAACAAACACACAGTTTCTTTGCCTTACACATAGTTAGGCAATCCTAGATAACTTAACACAACCAATAATCAATCCAAGAAACAGACCTTCGCATCTAGAAACTATCACTTACAGTCACAGGAACTTAGCACTCAACTCTTCTATTCCTTGACTGGTTCCTCTTGATCTCGGTTTGCTTTGATGATCTTGTTTGAAGCTTCACACTTTGATGTTTGCTATGGAGTGTGATTCTGTTGTGAATGCTTGAAGATAACTCTTGAGTTAGTCTTCCTTTTATAGAGGATTCTTCGCAGCTTGATCCTCTCTGGGTTCCCACAGATTGAGCTTGCCCTAGGATAAGTGGTTCTCCTTGGTCCACGTTGTTCTTGGCATGTGCAAACAACCTAGGCAGCTCAGAATCCTTCTAGGTTAATCAACCTCTTCAACCAAGTCATTCTCCAGCTTCCTTCTTCCGAGGTTCAACAATCTGGGCACTTGGGAACTGTCTTCTGGACAGCGACATCTCTATGAGTTGTCGCTTTCAGTGTCTTTGTCCGAGGTTCATCGTTCTAGGCATCTTGGAGTCTTGCTCTTGGATGGTGGCAGGCTTTTGGAAGCTTCTCTCAAGTCGCTTTCACCTCCTTTTGTCCGAGGTTGTGTGTCCCCAGATTTCTCGGGAATCGCAATGTCGCATGCTGCGTTTCTGGGCACACCTGGGTTCCTCTGGTTTCCTTCATCTGTCTTGTTCCTTTGGTTCCCTTGTCCTGTTTGGCTTTCTTGCCTTCGGTATATTCCTGTGGTTCCTTAAAACACATCTTTGAGATAAAACATTAGTATCATAATATTTGTCATCTTCAAAAGTAGAGAAACTGAGGAAAAGAACTCTCAGGGGAACTGAAGTTCCAGAGTTCCGTTTCCTAACAAATTCCCTGCCCAAGTATAGAAGAAAGTTGTAGTGGACTTCTTGTTGTCCTTATTACTGGCATAGTCAGAGTCCACGAAGCCTTGCAGCTCAGTCCTCGAACTATGCTCAACATAAGTAAGGCCCATATCTTTAGTGCCAGCCAAGTATTTCAGCATATACTTCATGGCTTGCCAATGTTTGTCGCCGAGATTAGACATGTACCTGCTAAGCACACTAATAGCAAAATCAAGGTATGGTCTAGTACATAACATCGCATACATCACTGACCCTACTGCTACATCATATGGAACATTTTCCTTTTTTCTTTTATCAATGTCAGAAACATGACAATCATGCTTAGACAAATCAAGATGCCCCCCTAAGGGGATAGGTGCAGGTTTAGCAGTACTCATAGCAAATCTATCAAGCACTTTGGCCATGTAATGAGATTGAGACAGTTAATGGTTTTCCTTTTTCTGTCTCTAATGATATTAACACCCAAATTTTTTTGTGCAGCACAAGGTCCTTCATAACAAAGTGTTTTTACAAGTCATTTTTGACACCAGATATAACTACCTTAGAACTGCTAATAAGAAGAATATCATCAACATATAACAGAACATACAAGGGGTTTTTAGTCTTCACGGATTTCAAGTAAAGACAGGTATCATATTGACTTCTAATAAAGCCTAAGGACCTCATACAAGCATCAAATTTCTTGTTCCATTGCCTAGGGGATTACTTGAGCCCATAGATAGACCTTTTTAAGAGGCATGCATGGTCAGGTTTAGTTTTATCAACAAAGCCTTTGGGTTGTCTCATATATATAGTCTCATCTAGGTCACTATGCAAAAAAGTTGGTTTATCATCCATTTGCTCTAATTCCCAATCAAACACAACAGTCATTGCAAGAAAAAGTCTCATAGTTTTGTATTTAACTACATGAGAAAACATATCATTGTAATCAATTCCTTCTTTTTGGGTAAAGCCCTTGGCTATAAGCCTAGCTTTATACCTATGGGGATCATTACTATCAGATCCCTCTTTAAGTTTATAAATTCACTTACAATATATGAGTTTGGCTTTAGCAGGTTTGGGAACAAGAGAGGTGTTATTAACATGCATGGATTGTATTTCTTCATGCATAGCTTTAATCCAGTCATTAGCATGGGAACATTTCATAGCTTGATCATATGTTTCAGGGGTATAATTCTTCACAATATTTGCAATCAAGAAAGCAAACTCAACAATTTTGTCATAACCCTCAACCATATTAGCATCAAATTGTAGTCTTCTATTAGGAATCCTAATTCTAGGCTCCATATCTCTTACAAGCTGATAATCAGTTAAGTCATGCATAGCAGGAGCATTCAAATCAGAATTATCATGCATAGACAAACCAGAATCATCATGATTTTCATTTTGTGCATTCACATTAGAATTCATGGTGTCATTTTGTGCATCAGTAGACTCAACATCATTTAATTGGTTAGAGTGACTTACTGCCCCACCAATTTGGTGAGTTTGTGGTTCCATTTCTCCAGAGTTGCCATTTGTATGTGTGTGAGAATTATGTGGACTCCCTAAAGAGGTTTCCTCAGCTTGGGAGTGACCGATGTCATACTCCTCTTCATCCACCTCTAGTGGAACATTGTTGTCAAAGAATTGCCCAGTTGCAATTCCAACTCTAGGCTCAGATGATTGTGTACCTGTATTCTCAACAATAGGCATTAATTTTGTCTTAAAGTGAAATTCATCCTCATTAAATGTGACTGACCTTGAGGTGATTACCTTGTAACCTTTAGGTTGTACAAGGAGTAATTGTTAGGAAACGGAACTCTGGAACTTCGGTTCCCCTGAGAGTTCCTTTCCTCAGTTTCTCTACTTTTGAAGATGACAAATATTTTGATACTAATGTTTTATCTCAAAGATGTGTGTTAAGGAACCACATGACAATTGTTAAAACCATGGAAGCCAAACAAGACAAAGAAACCAAGCAGCAAGCCAAAGGAACCCAGGTGTGCCCAGAAATCCAACACGTGATGTTGTTTTTCCCGAGAAATCTGGGAACACCAAACCTCGGACAAAAAAGAGGTGAAATCGACATGAGTGAAGCTTCCAAAGTCTGTCACCATCCAAAGCAAAGCTCCAAGATGTCCAGAACACACAACCTCAGACAGAGAAAGGTGAAAGCGACGTGTCACAAAAGCTGTCACCATCCAGAAGACAGTTCCAAAGTATCCAGGCTGTTGAACCTCAGAAGAAAGAAGCTGGAGAAGGACTTGGCAGACTTGGCTGAAGCAGTTGACCAACCAAAGTGGATTCTGAGCTGCCTAGGTTGTTGGTATATGTCAAATACAGCGTGAATCAAGGATTACCACACATCCTAGGGCAAACTTGATCTGTGGGAACCAAGAGAAGATCCAACCTCGAAGAATCCACTATATAAGGAAGATAAGCTCTGCTATTATCTTCAAGCACAACTACAAGAATCACACTCCATAGCAAATATCATAGTGTGAAGCTCTCAACAAGATCATCAAATCAAAACAAGATCAAGAGGAACCAGTCAAGGAATCAAAGAGCTGTGTGCTAGTTCCTGTGACTGTAAGTGAGTTAGTTCCTTAGTGCTTAGGACTGCTTCTTGGATTGATTATACTTTCTGTTAAGTTATCTAGGATTGTCTAACTGTGTGTAAGACAAAGAAACTGTGTGTTTGTTCCTAGGATAAGCTATAACCGAAGTGATAAGAAATCAAGAAGTAGACCTTAAAATCCTTTCGGAAGAAAGGTAGTGGTTTTTATCCTAGATTGTTAGTTGGCAATCGAAGGTTTCCACTATAAGGAACTTGTTCATTTAGTTGATTGTTTATTTCTGCTGTGAATGGAACTGTAAACTGTATTCTCAGTTCCCTGATTATTAATCTAACAATCATGATCCTACAATTGGTATCAGAGGAGGAAAAGCTCTAGATCTTTGTTAAGTTTGCAGATCATGTCTCAGCCAAGCAAGTTTGAGCTCGGAATCTCCACCAACAAGCCACATCTCCGAAAGAAAGGAGAAGAAACATAGTGGGAAAAGTGCATGGAAAGCCACATCAAGACCAACGATTACCAATGCTGGAGGATAGTCGAAAATGGAGATGGCTATGTCGATCTCACCCAGAAGGAAGAAGACTGGAAACATGAGCACTATGTCATCATGGAAAAGAATGTCAAGGCCAGACAGTTCATCCTCAATGGACTGGACAGAGAAGACATGGACAAAGTCATAGGCATCAAGACGGCAAAGGAGATGTGGAAAGCACTCAAGGATATGCATGAAGGAAGTGACGAACTGAAGCAAAGCAGAAAGTTTGCTTTGGAAGGAGAATACCACACCTTCAAAATGATGGAAACTGAAACCATCTCAGAATACTATTCTCGCTTCAACAGATTGATTGGAAAGCTAACAACGGCTGGGGTCAACCTCGATGAAGTTTCCAAGTCACTGGTGGTTATCAATGGACTCAATTCTAAGTTCACCCTCATCAAGGGAATCATGAAGAACACCCCATGCATCCAATCGCTTCCCTTGACTCAGATCATAGGGAAACTGGAGGTTGAAGAAGGAGAACACACCAAAGCCAATGTCGACAAGAAACTGGAGAAGAGAATTGCTCTCAAGATCTCCAAGGCCTTTTCAAGGCTTGAGATGGAGCATGAGAACTCAGACCTAGAAGAGGAGGAGGACGAACTTACAGCTCTCTTCACAAAGAATATCAAAACAATCTCTGTGAAGGGAAGGTTCCAAAAGGACAGTTCCTCTCACAATGGACCAAGGAGAGATCTCAAATAAGTCTCTTGTTATGAGTGCAAAGAAAAGGGGCACTACGCTAAGAACTGTCCCAATAAGGAAGACTCCAAAGAAGATGAAAGACCTTAGAGGAAGAAGGCTCTTGTGGCCTCATGGGGAGAAGACTCAGATGAGGAACTGGATCTGAGTGGTTTCTCTGGAGGAAGATGTCTCATGGCAAAAGGGGATTCAAGCGACTCAGAAGACCTTGAGAAAGAAGAGAGGCAACCTCAACTATGGTACATCGACAGTGGTTGCTCATGCCATATGACCGGAAGAAGAAATCAAATGACCTCTCTTCAACCCATCCAAGGAGGGAACATCTCCTTTGGAGACAAAAGCAAAGGGAAAATTTGTGGAATAGGAACTGTGAATCTCAATGACCACATTAAGGTAAATAAAGTTCACCTTGTTGATAATCTTGGTTTTGATCTAATTAGTGTGTCACAGCTGTGTGATCAAGGAGACAATGAAGTTGGATTCAAATCAAATGAATGCACTGTCCTTGACTCCTCGGGACAAATCATCCTAAAAGGTAAAAGGCTCAACAATGTGTATGTTGTTGACTCATCCTTTGTTCCCAAGGAGAAACTCTGTCTCTCAATTGTCAATGATCAAACGGATTTGTGGCATCAACGTCTTGGACATGCTAGCACCAAATTAATCCAAAAGCTTCACTCAAAGGAGCTAGTCAAAGGCCTCCCAAAATTAAGTAGAAAATCTGAGGAACTATGCTCAGACTGTGTAAGAGGAAAACAAGCTCGGAGTTCCTTCAAATCCAAGAATGTGGTAAGTTCCTCAAGGCCTCTTGAACTCATTCACATGGACCTATGAGAGTTCAAAGCCTAGGAGGAAACATGTATATCTTTGTTCTCGTCGATGATTTCTCTCGTTTTACTTGGACAATATTCATAAAATCTAAAAGTGAAGTCATTGGACGTTTTAAGGATCTGGTTCCCATGTTAGAAAAGCCTCTCGACTGTTCCATTAATTCTATCCGTTCTGACCATGGTACCGAGTTCGAAAATGGAGAATTTCTAAAATTTTGCAGTGAGCATGGCATTGATCACAACTTCTCTGCACCATACACTCCTCAACAGAATGGAGTAGTAGAAAGGAAGAACAGAACCTTAGAAGACATGGCTCGAACTATGCTCATCTCAAGTGGACTCTCTCAATCATTCTGGGCTGAGGCAATCAACACAGGTTGCTACATCATTAATCGAGCTATGCTTTGCCAAATCACAGAGAAGACACCCTATGAACTCCTAAGAGGAAGAGTTTCCAACATCTCACATCTGAGGGTGTTCGGATGCAAATGCTTTGTGCACAACAAAGGGAAGGACAACCTTGGCAAGTTCGATCCAAGAAGTGATGAAGGGATCTTTATTGGATATGCATCAGGCAGCAAGGCATACAAAGTCTTCAACAAAAGGACTAAAAAGGTAGAAGAAAGTGTTCATGTTGTCTTTAATGAAAAATCACTTGGTAGAATTGTGCAGAACACTACCACTCCCTTTGAAGACCCGTTTCCCAAGCCATCTCAAGAAGATCCAGATGAAGACATCACACCACCCAGTTCCTACCCTGCTGCACAGAATCCCCCACTACCTCCTCCACCAGTTCCCATGGACAATCAACAACAATCCATTTCTGGGAATCATGAACATGAAGACAACACCTATGGAGACATCAATGACTCATCTTCTCACATGATCTTTAATGGAGAAGGTGATCCCAACCAAGAAGCTGAAACTGAATGCTCAAATCAAAATGTCTCCACATCAAATGCTCTAGCACCCAATAGAGAAAGAAGAATCATCAAGCCTCCAGTCAGGTTCGAACATCTAACCTTCTTTGCTTTCAATGCTTTCTTGTCTGTTGTGGAACCAAAGAATATAGGTGAAGCACTGAAGGATGTAGACTGGATCCAAGCCATGCAAGAAGAACTTCATCAGTTTGAAAGGAATAAAGTATGACATCTAGTTCTCCGTCCCAAGGATAAGCATATCATAGGAACTAGATGGGTCTTCAGAAACAAGCTCGATGACTCAGGAGCTGTGATAAGGAACAAAGCAAGACTTGTTGCTCAAGGATACAATCAACAAGAAGGCATCGACTATGATGAAACCTATGCTCCTGTGGCAAGGATTGAAGCAATAAGATTGCTGATTGCTTTCGCATCACACAAAGGGTTTAAGCTATTCCAAATGGATGTAAAGACCGCCTTCCTCAATGGCATTCTTCAAGAGGAAGTCTATGTCAAACAACCTCCTGGTTTCGAAAATGACGATCATCCAGACCATGTCTATTTCTTAGACAAAGCATTGTATGGTCTCAAGCAAGCCCCTAGAGCTTGGTATGATCGTCTTGCCCAGTTCCTACTCTCAAATGGCTACAGGCGTAGAGTTATTGACAAAACTCTCTTCATCCTAGAAGAAGAAGGTAACATCTTAGTGGTTCAAATTTATGTTGATGATATCATTTTTGGTTCCACTAACATGTCCCTTGTAGATAAGTTCAAAGACTTGATGAGCAGTGAATTTGAAATGAGCCTAATAGGGGAACTCACTTTCTTCCTCGGATTGCAAATCACTCAAAAGAAAGATGGTATACAAATTCACCAACAGAGTACTTCTGGAATGGCACAGTTCCTAGGCCCTTGTCTTGTGTCATGGGGCTCAATGAAACAAATATCAGTCTCCCTCTCCACCACAGAATCTGAGTACATTGCAGCCGCCTCTTGTTGTTCCCAACTCTTATGGCTAAAGCAACAACTTGCGGATTTCGATATGTCTTATGGTCCTCTTACTATTCTTTGTGATAACACCAGTGCTATAAATATTTCTAATAATCTTGTGCATCATACTAGGACCAAGCATATAGATATCAGACATCATTTTCTTAGAGATCATGTTGAGAAAGGGAACATCATTATAAAATTTTGTAGAACTGAAGATCAGGTTGCATATATATTCACCAAAGCCTTGAATAGAGTTCCCTTCGAGAACCTTAGATTAGAACTGGGAATGATTCCTATAACCTAGCAGTGACTTTAGTTTAAAGGTTTTTTTCCAGTTCCCTTGATTGACTAGTTTAGATCTTTTACTTGTTCAGTCTTGGAATCTCTGTGTTATATCTTTTGCAATAGACCCTCATCTCCATAATGGTTACTCAAAAGGCTTTGATAAATTTTTATGGTTCGTGTCCTTGAGTCTTCATTGTTCATTATAACTCAATCATTGTTCGAGTTTCTTTGTTGGCCCAAAAGTCACAATCTGATCATATTCTAACCCAACAATACAAGCCGAAATGATGATTGTGTACTATGACCCTCCCTTGCCTCATTGCACAATTCAATTCCCTATGATCCATTTCTTAACCCTCTCTGGGACTTAGTGTGTGATGCGATAAATGGCCTTCTCCGATTTATTTTATGGGAATGTACTTTTAGGTCCTATGTCTTAAAACCCCACATCAAAGGTTCCCATATATCCCTCTAGCACATTGAAAAAATTGCCAGAAAGGAACTAGGTCAGGCTGCTCTTCAAACGGCTCGTAGAAACTCGCTCCTCCCAAGACAACATTTATGGCAATTTCACAGCGTCAGAGATGTCTTCTCAGCTTTGAACAATTGCCATTTCTGAGTATTTGATTTTTGAATCTGTGACCGTTTCAACGCCAAAAAAGCTGCAAGAAAATTAGCCGTTTCAATTCTTCAGAGTTCCCAGAATCTCTCTCCCCAACGGCTTGATTTCTCCAACGGCTCCAACAATGCTCAAGGGTTATTTAAGGTCTCCTGTTTGATTGAGCTGAGCACTCTGCTTTCTCTCGCTTTCTCTCAATCTCTTGTTTACCTTTTTCTCTCAAAACACAAAGCTCCTCAAATGGCCAAGAAAAACCTCAATCTTAACCTTGCCCAAGACGAGGAGGGAGTTGCCCTCCTAAAAGCTTTCAGAGAGAAGAAAGCAACCTCCTCCTCCAAATCCCCTGATCTCACACCCACAAAAGAACCATGGCCACTGTAAAGAAGCTCAAAACCAAAGATCATATGGATGTTCCCTCTGATGTGCACGCGGAATTGCCTAAGGAAAATGCAATTTCCCAACCCACTCCAAGCTCCTTGCCTCCGCTCTACCCCGTTCAAGACTCCTCTGCGATCCTAGCTTCACTGGGTCGTATTGAAAAAGCCATCACAGAAGGAACCATTGCTATCTCTGATGCCATCCGTGATCAAGTAACTGAACTGGGAAAGACCAGAAAGGCTGTATCTGGTCTAGTGGATGTGATTCAACAAACCTTAGAGGCTGCAATTGGAGGTGATTAGGCCGCTGAGATGGCTATAGGCCAAGGTGAAGGAACTGCAGAAAGGAATGAAACTGAAAAGGAGGCCACTACGCTACCATAGGAACGTCTCTCCTAGTTCCCAGTGCTATAACATCACAGTGTGCTAGTAGTTCCCTAGGGTCCTACTCCCCTCTTCTATCCTATTTTGTCTATGTCAAGTTGGTTGTGATCTTTTGTGTCTCTCTATCTACTATGTGTCTGAACAATGTATTAAGCTCTACTGATTAATGGAATCTTTTGGCTACATTTCTATGCATTAGTTGTCTATGCCTTAAATTTCTATTATGGTTTTTGTCATGGGTTTAGCGCAATTGTTTATTTCCCTTTGATATCCTTTACTTGATAAGTTAATTGATCTTTTCGATGATGTCAAAAGGGGGAAGAATGGATAGGAACCTTGAACTTTTGGGAACTACTAGACTTATAGGAACTCTGAACTAGTTCTATTTCTAAGGGGGAACTTGAATAACTTTGTTCATTTGCTTAGGGGGAATTTGCAACCATTGAATGTTCTCTCATTATATCATAAAGGTGTAAATGTCTTTGCTCAACTGTTCTCATGAATTTCATGTCCCTATTATGTTTCCAGGTTCCTTATATTTGTCATCATCAAAAAGGGGGAAATTGTTAGGAAACGGAACTCTGGAACTTCGGTTCCCCTGAGAGTTCCTTTCCTCAGTTTCTCTACTTTTGAAGATGACAAATATTTTGATACTAATGTTTTATCTCAAAGATGTGTGTTAAGGAACCACATGACAATTGTTAAAACCATGGAAGCCAAACAAGACAAAGAAACCAAGCAGCAAGCCAAAGGAACCCAGGTGTGCCCAGAAATCCAACATGTGATGTTGTTTTTCCCGAGAAATCTGGGAACACCAAACCTCGGACAAAAAGGGGTGAAAGCGACATGAGCGAAGCTTCCAAAGTCTGTCACCATCCAAAGCAAAGCTCCAAGATGTCCAGAACACACAACCTCAGACAGAGAAAGGTGAAAGCGACGTGTCACAAAAGTTGTCACCATCCAGAAGACAGTTCCAAAGTATCCAGGCTGTTGAACCTCGGAAGAAAGAAGCTGGAGAACGACTTGGCAGACTTGGCTGAAGCAGTTGACCAACCAAAGTGGATTCTGAGCTGCCTAGGTTGTTGGTATATGTCAAAGACAACGTGAATCAAGGATTACCACACATCCTAGGGCAAGCTTGATCTGTGGGAACCAAGAGAAGATCCAACCTCGAAGAATCCACTATATAAGGAAGATAAGCTCTGTTATTATCTTCAAGCACAACTACAAGAATCACACTCCATAGCAAATATCTTAGTGTGAAGCTCTCAACAAGATCATCAAATCAGAACAAGATCAAGAGGAACCAGTCAAGGAATCAAAGAGCTGTGTGCTAGTTCCTGTGACTGTAAGTGAGTTAGTTCCTTAGTGCTTAGGACTGCTTCTTGGATTGATTATACTTTCTGTTAAGTTATCTAGGATTGTCTAACTGTGTGTAAGACAAAGAAACTGTGTGTTTGTTCCTAGGATAAGATGTAACCGAAGTGATAAGAAATCAAGAAGTAGACCTTGAAATCCTTTCAGAAGAAAGGTAGTGGTTTTTATCCTAGATTGCTAGTTGGCAATCGAAGGTTTCCACTATAAGGAACTTGTTCATTTAATTGCTTGTTTATTTCCGCTGCGAAGGGAACTGTAAACTGTATTCTCAGTTCCCTTATTATTAATCTAACAATCACGATCCTACAGTAATTTATACCCATTTACACCTTCAGGGTAGCCTAGCTTAACACACTTCTGTACTCTAGGTTGTAGCTTACACTGGGATATCTAGGCATAAGCACTACAACCAAAGGGCCTCAGGTGCGTTATGTTAGGTTTCTTGCCAGTCCACATTTCTTGTGGAGTTTTAAATCCAATTACAGAGGAAGCAGATCTATTTATGAGGTAAGTTGATGTTATAACAGCATCACCCCATAATGACCCTCTCATCCCTGCACTTATGAGCATACACCTCGCTTTTTCAAGCAAGGTTTTGTTCATCCTCTCAGAAGTGCCATTCTACTGAAGGGTGCCAAGGACTGTGAGGTGTCTTTTAATACCATGCCTTTTACAATACTCATCAAAGATATCATTGTAGAATTGTAAACCATTATCAGTTGTAAGGCATTTCACTTTATGTTCAGATTGACTTTCAACTAAATTTTTCCAGTTCTTAAAATTCTCAAAAGCTTCATCTTTGGATCTTAATAAGTAAACCCATACTTTCCTAGAGTAGTAATCTATTAGAGACAGAAAATATTTCATGCCTCCAATAGTCTCTACTTGAGCAGGCCCCCACAAGTCAAAATGTGTGTTAAGTAATTAACGGAGGGGAATTTCGCGAAATAAAAATAAATCTCGGGGTTACCTCATGAAATATGCTAAACTTTGAGGTATCTCGCGAATTAAGTAATACCTCAAGGTTACCAGGCGAAAAAACCGTTTCTTTTATTAAAATGGCCTTCATTTTAACCTTCCACATAGCATAGTCTAAATTGCCATCAAATGGCTTCAACTTCATGTTTTTTGCCATTTATAAATCATGGGAGCAACACAGAAGTAGTGTTAGGATGATAAATGGAAACAGAGAAACTTTAGCAGAGTAACACATATCTCAATAGAGCACAAAGATATCAATCACATCACAATTCCCAGAAGTCTAACTTCTTGAACCAGAGTCAAGACAAGTAAGCAGGGAACAAGGAGATCTTTGTTAACACATAGGGGTCAAGTAACAAGAGTATCCACAAAACACAACAGAATCAAGAGCCGGAATACAAACAGACGAGAAACTCAAGATCTAACACCAACCAAGAACTCAAGATCACTCAGAGATAACTAGAAATGAGCAATAGTCGAGAAAACCCTAATTTTTCACACTTTCACAAATCCAATCTCAAGCAATCACCAAGAGGTTCTCAGAATCAAACAAGCAGTCTCAAAACTTCAAAAAATCGCAGCATGCAAGAGAAAAATTAGGGTTTACAGCGGAAGCAGTCAACGAAACAGAGAACAAGGCTTTGATACCACATTGAAAACCAACATAGCCAACATATTCGCAAGTTCACAAGATCAAGCCAATCGAAACTTCGCAAGCCAAAGAAACGAAAAACAGATGGAACACGCGAGATTTGTTGACGCAGTTCAGGATAAAACCCTACTCTGCGGAGCCTCAGGAGGGGAGACTCACCTAGATGCACTAAGAAGATCAAGAGTCTACAAGCAGGTTACATGCACAAGAATGGCAAAAGCAAAAGCAGGAAATGAAAGCGAAAACACATCGCAACAGAGAAGACAAGAGAAGCAAGAAGAAGATTGCGAGAGTCTTTGGCTTTCTCTCAAAGACAAAGGACTTCTCAACCACTCAAGAAGTCGTCGCTGGAGACCACGCGCCACCAAGAAGATCAACGCGCCACCGGAACTCTCCTTCCTCTCTATTCTCTCCTTTCTTTCTTTCTGTGAGCCGCGGATGTGAAGCTTCGAATGAAACCCTAGAAGCTGCAACAGAAGGCTTATAAGCCTCGCGTCAAACCGCGTCCAAGTGAGCAGCAGATGGGCCTCTTCCAGGAATTGAGCCACGAGGGAGCAAAGGACAAGTTAGGCCCAATTAACCAAGCCATCCAACCGAGCCCACAAAGGCAGCGGGGTTGCTTAATTAATTTAAGCTAAACTGGCCCAATTATTACAATCACAAGTGAACCCGGTTCACTACTAATTAATTCCACACATTACATGTGACATGACATACCAATACTATGTAGTATAACTAAACTTGGATTATTTAGACATAACATTAATGTTCTTGGTTTTGCACTTGGCTCTTAAACTTTCTATGTTTTATTTACTCTAAACCTAGTCGATCTTGCAAAATGAAAATTAGTGATCAGAATCATTATGAAAACTCCTCTAACTCAGACCCCAAAATTGAAATATTTGAAAAGTTTGGAAACAACGAGAACTCTTCTAATATCCATCAAGCTTGTAGGATCGTACGTGTTAGCAATCAAAGGGAACTGAGAGTTCAGTTCCTTAGCAGCGAAATAAGTAAACAATAACAGAATCAAGTCCAGTTCCGTAGAGTGGGAACCTTTGATAACCAACTAGTTATCCAGAATAAAACCAACTACCTCTCTTTCAAGAGGATTTCAAAGTCTACTTCTTTTATTAATGCTTCGATTACAATCAACTAGGATAGAACACACAAATTAAGTCTTAGACACACTAAGGACTCTCAAGCTGATCATCTTTGGCGGCGACAAATTGCATGTTCTGGTAGAAGAGCCTCACCAGATCCTCGTTGACGGCAAATGGCTCCGGCACCAGCTTATCCCACCCTTGCAATTAAAGCTTGGCGTGGGCGGCGGAGACGCTTTTATCGTTAGCAGTGCACCATAACTCTTCACCGACGATTAGGGGCTCCAGAATGTGACAGGAGGCGAGAGCCGGTGCCACCGGAAAGGGAACTTGGGAAGGTGGGGGAAGCCTGCTGAGATTGAGGATGCTTGCCTTTGGCAGCCTTGGAGAGCTTTGCCTTCTTGGTCGGAGGGGAATCCTCTAGATGAAGAGAGGAGATGCCATGGCCACCTTTAGCGGTACGGCGTTTGACACGGCCGGCCATCGACTGAGAGTCGTCGGGGAGCTTCAGAGATGTCGTCGGTGTAGGGAGCAGTTCCACATCGATCGGTGCAGCCCCCTGAGAATGAGAGGAGTGGTGAGAATCCTCTTTTGTCGGTGTAGGGGAGGCCGGCTTGGATGGAGTGTGCTCCGACAAGGCCGATTCAGACTTTTGAGCCTCAGGGACCGGCGGTGACGCCGATCGAGTAGGTTCCACCATAGGTGGGGGCACCAAGGAAGATGCTTTTGTTGGTGAAGCCACCTGGGAGGAGGAGGGAGTTACTTTCTGCTTCCGGTAAGCCTCTAGGATGGCAAGCTCATCGGCGGGGAGATTTGGTAGACTAGAATCCATAGGATCAGTGGAAAGGTGAGAGCTTTGAGAAATTTTGAGGGAACGACAAAGTTGAGAGCAGAGAGGGTTGGAGATCAGTGCCGCATTAGGGTTATACCTGTTGCCTTATATAATTGATGGGTAAGATTCTATCCAAAAGAGGTCGTTGCCATATCTTTTCAAATAAGGGAACCCAGAAATATCTCAAACGGCCACAAAATCTTCTACAACTGAAGGGAACTCATAACTCTCCCCAGAATAGTTTCTTCAGAGCAATCAAATCAATCGGGTCTCAAACTCGTCAGAATTCTCAGAGAGCAAACGGCTAGAAGAGCAATAACTGCCCTTGGGAAGTGGACGCTGACAGAGCACAAATTTGAAATCTGGCCATTGAAGCACAATTCCCAGTTCCTTTCCTCAGTATATGACACGGAACCGGGGAGGGTACATTTTATGTAGGGAACCAAGCAACACTCAAGAAAAGTATATACCCATATAAATAAAATTAGGAAGGCAATTTTGAGACTACAAAGACAATTCCCAGTGTGGACTAAAGAGGGATCATAAGGAATCATACAATGTAGTCAGGCATAGGACGATTTATAGTCAATTATCATTTCGGCTTGTAATAGAGGATAGATGTGATCCAATTGACTATGATAAGGCCAATCAAAGAGATGCAATCACGATCAAATTATATCATAAAATCATGTGATCATGCAAGATAGTTAAGAGCATGCTTTAGAACAAATATTACAGGACATGCGAGGGCAGCACAAGAACAGATATCAACAATATTGTCAATGAAATCACAGAAAAGATCAAATCTAGGCAAAGTAAGGGAACTAGTAAAGGCAATCGGAACTACTAGTTTATGTATTTCATTCCCAGAAGTAATATAAAGGACTCATAAGGTTCTCGATTCAATGCTTTGGTGAGAATATCGGCAATTTGATCTTCAGTCCTACAATGTTCTAGTAAAATGTTCCCTTTTCAACATGATCACGCAAGAAGTGATGCCTAATATCAATGTGCTTAGTCCTAGTGTGATGCACAGGATTCTTGGAGATGTTGATTGCACTAGTGTTATCACAAAGAATTTTTAGAGGGCCAAAAGACATACCAAAGTCTGCAAGTTGTTGTTTGAGCCAGAGGAGTTGGGAACAACAATATACTCAGCTTCGGTGGTTGAAAGAGCCACGGAGTTTTGTTTCTTCGATCCCCAAGAGACTAAGCATGGACCAAGGAACTGGGCCATTCCAGATGTGCTCTTTCGATCAACCAAATAGCCTGCATAGTCTGCATCCGTGTATCCAAGAAGATTGAAGTGGCAGTCCTTTGGGTACCAAAGACATAAGTCGTCAGTTCCCTTGAAATAGCAAAATATGCGCTTCACTTCAGATAAGTGAGATTCTCTTGGATCAGCTTGAAACCTGGCGCAAAGACAAACATCAAACACAATATCTGGCCTACTGGCAGTTAGATACATCCAGGAACCAATCATGCCATGATAAAGCTTCTCTTCCACTTTCTGGCCAGTGTGATCGGCGGTGAGGCGAGTTGTAGGGGAGATGGGGGTAGAGATGGCTTTGCTTGAATCCATTTTGAACTTCTTCAGGATTTCCTTAAGATATTTCTGTTGATGGATTTGAATGTCATCGGCCTTCCGAGTAACTTGCAAACCCAAGAAGAAGGATAGTTCCCCAATCATACTCATTTCAAACTCGCTGCTCATGAGATTTTTGAACTTTTCTACAAGAGCCAAGTTAGTGGAACCAAAAATAATATCATCAACATATACTTGGACCACTAGAATTTCACCTTTAACTTCCAGAATGAATAGAGTCTTGTCGATCACACCACGACGATAGCCATTAGCTGTTAGAAACTGGGCAAGGCGATCATACCAAGCGCGAGGAGCTTGCTTTAGACCATAGAGAGCCTTGTCCAAGAAATATACGTGGTCAAGGTGATCATCATCCTCAAATCCTGGAGGTTGCTTGACGTAAACTTTCTCTTGAAGAATGCCATTGAGAAATGCAGTCTTCACGTCCATTTGATACAGCTTGAATCCTTTGTGTGAAGCATAGGCGATGTGTAGTCGTATGGCTTTGATCAGCTCTACTTTGTAGTGCTTATCTAGGAGTTGTTACCGGTGTTTTGGGTGCCATTTGTATGGGTTTAGAGCACAACTGTGGAGTATGGAGTTGGAGAGTAGAAGTGTGGATTCAGTGGTCTGGAGAAGCTTAAATGAAGATTTATTGAAGACGAGGAGTAGACCACTTGAGGAGACCAAGGAAGATAGAAGGAAGAAGCCACATGAAGGAGAATAGAGGGGAGCCGCGACCGCGGACGGAGGTAGAGTTGATCGCGGCCAAGTCGAAGCATAGACCCAGCCGGGTCTACATGCGAAAATCCGCAACCGCGGAAAATGTGCCGCGCCCGTGGAAAATTCCCCAGCGTCGACGAAGTCAAGAGCAAAGTTCTATTTTCCGCGACCGTGAATTTCTTTCCGCGACCGCGGAATGACACGGGAGCGAGCCCGCGAGGATTTCCGATCTTTCTTTCTTTTTACCTTTTTCGATTTTCTTTCTTTTATTATTTCGAACATTATACTTTATTTCCTTTTAGGATTGTATTCTACTAGTTTAGGTTTGTTTAGGATTATTTTGATCAGGTGATACGACTAAAACCTATTGTCAAAATTTGGCGCCGTTGCCGGGGAGGCAAGTTTTGTTTTTTCTTTGTGTGTGTTTGTGTGCAAATTTTTGTGTGGACCTATCTTACGGTTCACACCCGTGTTACTGATTTATTTTCTTCTTTTTATTCTTTTTTGATATAGATATGGCTGAATAAATACCAACTTTGAGACAACTGACTGCCCCGAATCTGCTGCAGCAACCGCTTGCTGTGCAGTTCCCTGAATTAGATGATGGCGTGAACTTTGAGCTGAAATCCGGGTTAATTCACTTATTACCCCACTTCCATGGGATGAGTGGAGAAGACCCCAACAAACATCTTTCTGATTTCCACTTTGTCTGCACTAGTATGAAGCCAAGGAACGTTACAGAGGACCAGATCAAGCTGAGGGCCTTTCCTTTCTCTCTAAAGGATGCGGCCAATGATTGGTTCTACTATTTGGCCTCAGGGAGCATAGACACATGGGCTGACATGAAGAAAGCCTTCCTGGAGAAATACTTCCCTGCAACGAAACTTAATAGCCTGAAGCGAAGCATCAGCAACATTGAACAACATGCTACTGAGACGTTGTATGAATATTATGAGAGATTCGGGAAGTTGGTATCAAGTTGCCCCTATCATGGATACGCTGACCAAGACCTCGTACTTTATTTGTATAGAGGACTTCTGGATGATGACCGTAGACTAGTGAACGCAGCCTGTGGCGGTAGCATTCTGAACAAGACGCCAACTGCAGCATTTGAGCTATTCTTTGAGCTATCTGAAAGCTCACGACAATTCAACAAAAAGGCGAGCCCTTGTGCAACAAAGCCAGTTAAAGCCTGCAGAATCTGTCATGATCCGATGCATCCCACTGATGAGTGCCCAACACTCGGAGATCCCGAAGCTATAGTAAATATTGTAAGAGATTTTGGACCGCAGAGGCCGAGATATGAACCGTACTCAAACGCCTACAACTCAGGGTGGAGGGATCACAATAATCCGAGATACGAAAATCATCAATATCCTCCCCATGGCCATGATAACCAGGAGTTCAATCCATACCAACAACAGTTCAATCCGTATGCTAATCAGCCACAGTACGGGCAACCATATGCGCATAGATTCCAAGGCCAAAACGCAAGCTTTCCCACACCAGGTGATGACAAGCTTGACAGTCTCGTGCAGAGCATGGCGACCTTGACCAACCATATGACCTCGATGGGGGCAAAAATTGAAACAGTGGTCCAACAGCAGCACGAGATGAGGTCTAATGTTCAGAACTTGGAGAATCAATTTGGACAAGTCGTCGCCCAATTGTTGAGTAAATGGGAGGCCAGGGAGGCGAGACAAATACCATCTCAAACGGTAGTGAACCAGAGGGAGAGCGTATGTTCCATGACGCTAAGGAGTGAAGCTGAGGTGGAGGCTGGTCGAGCACGACAGAGAGATATCCGCGACCGCGGACACGATGGCCGCGACCGCGGAGTGATCACAGAGAACCAAGACGAAATCGGCGCTAATCCGCGACCGCGGCAAGAATTTCGCGACCGCGGAAAAAGCACGGACAAAGAGGAGCAACAGGTCGAGAATTTTCCGCCACCGCAGAATAAGTGTTGAAGACAGCAACATGTTCGATGATTTTCCGCGACCGCAGCCACCAATCTGCGACCGCGGAAATGCTCCAGAAGTACCCCTATGACGACTACGTGTGCCCTAATTTCCCTCCGCTCGGATCAGTAAAGCCTCCCGCACCCTTCCCTGAAGCTCTGGCGGACACGAGGAGTCCAGCCAATGATAAGGAATTATTCGAGACCTTCAGCAATTGCGAGGTAAATATTCCTTTGCTAAAACTCGTTAAGAGCATCCCTCGCTTTGCTAAATTTTCTAAGGAGGTGTGCAAACTAAAGAACAAGAAATCGGTGAAAGAGAAAAAGAAGGCCAAGGTCAGCGAGAACGTTTCCTCTATGTTGCAAAAGCGGTTACCAAAGAAGTGCAGCGATCCAGGCATGTTCACCATTCCCTGCACGATAGGAGGCACCATGTTCGATAAAGCCATGATGGATTTGGGTGCCTCTATCAATGTTTTGCCTCTTTCGTTGTATGAGTCGTTAGAAGTTGGGCCATTATAACAGTCGGGGGTTGTGATCCAATTGGCGGATAACTCCTATGTGTATCCCAAAGGAGTTATGCAAGATGTGCTGGTAGAAGTGGACAAACTTATCTTCCCTGCAGATTTCTTTGTGCTGGATACGGGGCAAGACAAACTCACAGCCCCTGTGATGCTAGGAAGGTCGTTCATGAGCACGGCAAAGACCAAAATTGATGTGAGCGGCGGTTCGCTCACAATGGAATTCGACGGGATGAGGGTCGGATTTAACATAGATGATACAAAAAGACACTCTCCTGATGGAAACCCCGAGTGCTCAATTGATGTGAGCGAACCAAGTTGAGGAGAGAGAGTAGTATGTCGAGCCACGACAATAACTAAGGCGCTGTCTGGGAGGCAACCCGAGGTATGTATCTCTTTCCTGTCTTTTCATTCTAGGTTTTAGTTATTTGTGTGTTATTTTTGTTTTTGCTGTTGTTTTTGTGTTCGTGTTAAACTAACCTACAGGAAGGAGGCCCGAATCATATTGAAGACGGTGTTAACCACACCAATATAAGTCCTCCTATTTCCCTGCACTCAAAAAAAAATCAAAAAAAAAAAGTTTACCGAAGGCCAACTGTCCGAGTTCCCCATGGAGAGAAGGTGTGCATCATGTTGTCAAGGAGGAGACATTAGCCCCACATATTTATTTGGCAACGATGATGGCCCTACAATTGACAGCTGAGGAGGAGGAACACTAGAGCCCCCACTAGGATTACATCTGGGCTCCACCATGTGTTCGTAGAAGATATGGACAAAGTCATAGGAATCAAGACGGCGAAAGAAATGTGGCAAGCACTCAAGGGCATGCATGAAGGAAGTGAGGAACTAAAGCAAAGACGGAAGTTTGCTTTAGAAGGAGAATACCACACATTCAAAATGATGGAAACTGAAACCATCTCTGAGTATTACTCTCGCTTTAACAGGCTCATTGGAAAGCTAACAGCGGCTGAGGTCACCCTTGATGAAGTCTCCAAATCACTGGTGGTCATCAATGGACTTAAATCTAAGTTCACCCTCATCAAAGGAATCATGAAGAATACTCCAGGCATTCAATCCCTTCCCTTGACTCAAATCATAGGGAAACTGGAGGTTGAAGAAAGAGAACACACCAAGGTCAATGCTGACAAGAAACTGGAGAAATGAATTGCCCTCAAAATCTCCAAAGCCCTCACAAGGCTTGAAATGGAGCAGGAGAACTCATACCTAGAAGATGAGGAGGACAAACTTACAGCTCTCTTCACAAAGAACATCAAAAAATTCTTTGTGAAGGGAAAGTTCCAAAAGGGCAGTTCCTCTCACAATGGACCGAGGAGAGATCTCAAAGATGTCTCTTGCTATGAATGCAAAGAAAAGGGGCACTACGCTAAGAGTTGTCCCAACAAAGAAGACTCCAAAGAAGATGAAAGACCTCAAAGGAAGAAGGCTCTTGTGGCCTCATGGGGAGAAGACTCAAATGAGGAACTAGATCTGAGTGAATTCTCTGGAGAAAGATGTCTCATGGAAAAATGAGATTCAAGCGACTCAGAAGAACTTGAGGTAACTTCTGATGACTTCCTAAAATCTCTAGTTGATTGTGATAAGAAACAACTTCTAAAAATCATAAAGAAACTAGGAAAGGAAACGAGTGCTCTTCAACAAAAACTTGATGATTGTGAAGATGAGATTACTTGCCTGACTGTTGAGAACTCTGTGTGGAGTAAGAAACTTGATGAAACTGAGAAATATCTAGTTGAAACCCACTCTAAACTCATTGATATTAGGAATGTGCATGCTAGTCACCTTAAAATTTGCCAATCCTATAGTGAGACTAAGATAGAATCTGTTACAGTTCCTATGCATGATAATCTATCTGGAAATGATTTGATTCAATCTATAATTGATAGGTTAGATACTCTCACTGACTCTATAAATGAAAAAACGATCAATCAAACTGTCTTTGTGAAACAACGTCATGGAGTTGGATATATTGACAACAAGATCAATGATGATGCTGAAAATGAAAAGGTTAGACGTGAACTTGTTGAGATGAATGAGAACCTCAGTACTTCTCTTGCGACTTCTTGAGATAGGAATCAGTTCCTATTAGAGAAGATCATGGTGCTTGAGAACAAGGCTGAGGTTGCCAAGCGTCTCAAAGAAAGTTTTGAAAGTCCAAAAAGGGACCCTAAGGCCTTTGAAAGGTAACCTAAGGGAAAGGAGAAAGAGTCTCCTAAAGACAAGTGGTTCACTAACTCCTATGCTCACAAAAGGTACGTGGACATGGCCCATCGTAAGGTTAGAAATAATGTTGATTTCAATAAAAGAAAAAATGAAAAACCTTTTAGGCCAAGAAAGGGAAAATATGGACATATTGTGTACAATCGTCTGTGTTTCTATTGTGGTGTGAATGGTCATTACAACACTGAGTGTCCTAAGAAAAGAAACTGTGATAATGAGAAAAGTTCTTATTACCGTGAAAGGAATCAGTTCTCTGGTCATTCACAAACTCACAATGATAATTCACATGCTAATCCCCCCAGTAAAGCCAGGCTTCACTGGGTTCAGAAATCTTAGTTTTCCTATGTGCAGAAAGAAGAGAGGCAACCTCAACTATGATACATTGACAGTGGTTGCTCATGCCATATGACCGGAAGAAGAAATCAAATGACCTCTCTTCAACCTCTCCAAGGAGGGAACATCTCTTTTGGAGACAAAAGCAAAGGGAAAATTTGTGGAATAGGAACTGTGAAACTCAATGACCACATTAAGGTAAACAAAGTCCACCTTGTTGATAATCTTGCTTTTGATCTAATTAGTGTGTCACAGCTGTGTGATCAAGGAGACAATGAAGTTAGATTCAAATCAAATGAAAGCACTTTCCTTGACTCCTCGGGACAAATCATCTTAAAAGGTAAAAGGTTCAACAATGTGTATGTTGTTGACCCATCATTTGTTCCCAAGGAGAAACTTTGTCTCTCAACTGTGAATGATCAAACGGACTTGTGGCATCAACGTCTTGGTCATTCTAGCACTAAATTGATCCAAAAGCTACACTCAAAGGAGCTAGTCAGAGGCCTCCCAAAGTTAAGTGGCAAATCTGAGGAACCATGATCAGACTGTGTAAAAGGGAAACAAGCTTGAAGTTCCTTCAAATCCAAAAATATGGTAAGTTCCTCAAGGCCCCTTGAACTCATCCACATGGACCTTTGTGGACCCATGAGAATTCAAAGCCTAGGAGGAAACAGGTATATCTTTGTTCTTATCGATGACTTCTCTCGTTTCACTTGGACAATTTTTATAAAATCTAAGAGTGAAGTCATTGGACGATTTAAGGATCTGGTTCCCATGTTAGAAAAATCTCTCAATTGCCCCATCAATTCTATTCGTTCTGACCATGGTACTGAGTTCGAAAATGGAGAATTTCTAACATTTTACAATGAGCATGTCATTGATCATAACTTCTCTGCACCATACACTCCTCAATAAAATGGAGTAGTGGAAAGGAAGAATAGAACCTTAGAAGACATGGCTCGAACTATGCTCATCTCAAGTGGACTCTCTCAATCATTCTAGGCTGAGGCAATCAACACAGCCTGCTACATCATCAATCGAGCTATGCTTCGCCCAATCACAGAGAAGACTCCCTATGAACTTCTAAGAGGAAGAGTTCTCAACATCTCACATCTTAGGGTGTTCGGATGCAAATGCTTTGTGCATAACAATGGAAAAGATAATCTTGGTAAATTCGACCCAAGGAGTGATGAAGGGATCTTCATTGAATATGCCTCAAGCAGCAAAGCATGCAAGGTCTTCAACAAAAGGACTAAAAAGGTAGAAGAAAGTGTTCATGTTGTTTTTAATGAGAAATTACTTGGTAGAAATATGCAGAACACCACCAGTCCCTTTGAAGATCCATTTCCCAAGCCACCTCAAGAAGATCCAGATGAAGATATCACACCTCCCAGTTCCTACCCAGCTGCACAAGTTGTTCCGCCAGTTCCTCCACTAGTTCCCATGGACAATCAACAACAATCCATCTCTAGGAACCATGAACATGAAGATAATACCTATGCTGACATCAATGATTCATCCTCTCATATGTTCTTAAATGTAGAAGGTGATCCCAACATAGAAGTTGAAGCTGAATGTTCAAATCAAAATACCTCCACATCAAATGCTCTAGCCCCCAATAGAGAAAGAAGAATCATTAAGCCTCCCGTCAGGTTCGAACATCTAACCTTCTTTGCTTTCAATGATTTCTTATCTATTGTGGAACCAAAGAACATAGGTGAAGCACTGAAGGATGTAGACTGGATCCAAGCCATGCAAGAAGAACTTCATCAGTTTGAAAGGAACAAAGTGTGGTATCTAGTTTCCCGTCCCAAGGATAAGCATATCATAGGAACTAGATGGGTTTTCAGAAACAAGCTCGATGACTCAGGAGTTGTAATTAGGAACAAAGCAAGGCTTGTTGCTCAGGGATACAATCAACAAGAAGGAATTGACTATGATGAAACATATGCTCTAGTGGCAAGGATTGAAGCAATAAGGCTGTTGATTGCCTTCGCATCACACAAGGGTTTCAAACTATTCCAAATGGATGTAAAGACCGCCTTCCTCAATGGCATTCTTCAAGAGGAAGTCTATGTCAAGCAACCACCTGGTTTTGAAGACAGTGATCATCCAGACCATGTCTATTCCCTAGACAAAGCCTTGTATGGTCTCAAGCAAGCTCCTAGAGCTTGGTATGATCGTCTTGACCAATTCCTACTCTCCAATGGTTACAGACGTGGAATCATTGACAAGACTCTCTTCATTCTAGAGGAAGAAGGTAACATCTTAGTGGTTCAAATTTATGTTGATGATATCATTTTTGGTTCCACTAACCTGTCCCATGTAGATAAGTTCAAAGACTTGATGAGCAGTAAATTTGAAATGAGTCTAATAGGGGAACTCACTTTCTTCCTCGGATTGCAAATAACCCAAAAGAATGATGGCATACAAATTCACCAACAAAAATATGTCAGGGAATTGTTGAAAAAGTTCAAAATGGATTCATGCAAGCCTCTCTCCACACCTATCTCTATAATTGCTCATTTGGACAAAGATCACTCAAGTCCTCTTGTGGAAGAAAAACTCTATAGAGGTATGATAGGCTCTCTCATGTATCTAACAATTAGTCGTCCAGACATTGTGTTTGTTGTTTGCTTGTGTGCTAGGTTTCAATCATGTCCAAGAGAAACACACTTAGCTGCTGTGAAAAGGATATTTCGATATCTCAAGGGAACTGACTCACTCTGCATTTGGTACCCCAAAGAGTGTCCCTTTGAGCTGATGGGTTTCACTGATGCTGATTATGTTGGATACTTGGTGGATAGGAAGAGTACTTCTGGAATGGCACAGTTCCTAGGCCCTTGCCTTGTGTCATGGGGCTCAAAGAAACAAATCTCAGTCTCCCTCTCTACCACAGAATCTGAGTACATTGCAGCCGCCTCTTGCTGTTCCCAACTCTTATGGCTAAAGCAACAACTCATGGATTTCGGTATGTCTTATGGTCCTCTTACTATTCTTTGTGATAACACCAGTGCTATAAACATTTCTAAGAATCATGTGCATCATACTAGGACCAAGCATATAGATATAAGGCATCATTTCCTTAGAGATCATGTTGAGAAAGGGAACATCATTATGAAATTTTGTAGAACTGAAGATCAGGTTGCAGATATATTCACCAAAGCCTTGAATAGAGCTCCCTTCGAGAACCTTAGATTACAACTGGGAATGATTCCTATAAACTAGCAGTTCCTTTAGTTTAAAGTTCCTCTCCAGTTCCCTTGATTGACTAGTTCAGATCTCTTTACTTGTCTTTGTCTTGGAATCTTCGTGTTATTTCTCTTGCGTTAGACCCTCATATCCATAATGGTTACTCAAAAGGCTTTGACAAATTTTTCTAGTTCTTCCCCTTGGATGTTCATTTCTTATTAAAATTCAATCATTGTCCAAGTTTCTTTGTTGGCCCAAAAGTCACAATCTGATCACATTCTAACCCCACAATACAAGCCAAAATGATGATTGTGTACTATGATCCTCCCTTGCCTCATTGCACAATCTAATTCCCTATGATCCTTCTCTTAACCCTCTCTGGGAATTAGTGTGTGATGCGATAAATGGCCTTCCCTGATTTATTTTATGGGAACGTACTTTCAGGTCTTATGTCTTAAAACCCCACATCAAAGGTTCCTATATATCCCTCTAGCACACTGAAAAAATCGCCAGAAAGGAACTAGGTTAGGCTGCTCTTCAAACGGCTCGTAGAAACTCGCTCCTCCCAAGACAACATTTATGGCAATTTCACAGCGTCAGAGATGTCTTCTCAGCTTTGAACAATTGCCATTTCTGAGTATTTGATTTTTGAATCTGTGACCGTTTCACCACCGATAAAGCTGCAAGAAAATTAGTCGTTTCAATTCTTCAAAGTTCCCAGAATCTCTCTCGCCAACGGCTTGATTTCTCCAACGGCTCCAACATTGCTCAAGGGTTATTTAAGGTCTCCTGTTTAATTGAGCTGAGCACTCTGCTTTATCTCGCTTTCTCTCAATCTCTTGTTCACCTTTTCTATCAAAACACAAAGCTCCTCAAATGGCCAAGAAAAACCTCAATCTTAACCTTGCCCAAGACGAGGAGGAAGCTGCCCTCCTAAGAGCCTTCAGAGAGAAGAAAGCAGCCTCTTCCTCCAAATCCCTTGATCTCACACCCACAAAAGAACCCTTACCCAAGCATACAGAAGAGGTGGAAAAGGAACTCCACCATGGATCTGCATCAGCTACTCATACTGTCTTTGAGGGCGGTTCCCACGACTTTTCTCCAGACAAGGAAACCATGGAGATTCACAACTCTGACCCCTCGCCGATTAGCACCAAATCCAAGGTTGCTCCCTCAGTTGCTACCAGGCTCAAACTCCGAAAGAAGAGTTCCCAGGCCCTGGTTCCCTACAACCCTGCCTCTAAAGAGCCGACCCCCTCCAAAAAGGCCAAATCAGTTGTCCTGTCTTCCTTGTCCACCAGAGCCATAACCTCCACTATGGGGCAAGTGTCTTCCTCATTCGCTAAGAGAAAGATACTCAAGCCCTCATCATTGGTGAAGAGTTCTGGACCCAACCCCTAGAAGAAGAAGATGAAGCTCAATTCGGCGAAGCCCTCAGTGAATTCCATTCTCTGCTCCAATTTCAAGGGTGGGACCAGCTCTTGGTGGAACCCTTCTCAGTATCCGACGAAGTGGTACGTCTCTTCTATCAGTCCATGACCTTTGTGCCAGCCAAGGAGAACTCTCCCTGTAATGATGCCATCCTTCAATGGAAGGGAACCATGTTCCCCTTGTCCCCAAGCATCATTGCCTCAGCTCTAGGGATTGAGCACAGATCAGGCTTTGACATTCTGCATCAAAAGAAGACTTGGCCCAAAGGCAAAGGGTACAAAACCAAAACTGAGGTGGTCGGCAAGCTCTATGATGGCGACAATCCAAAGAATCTGTTGACAAAGGGGCTCTCTCTATCCAACAAGCTCCCGCACTTCTAGATCATAAGGAATTTGGTTCCCAGGCAGGAGCACCGAGCCACAGTTCTCATCACCGATGCCATCCTCATGGATAAGATCATGTCTGGTGACCAAGTTGATCTCCCCAAGCTAGTGTTAGCTCATATGCAGTTCTGTCAATCCCATGAATCCCATGCCTTGCCCTTCCCTCACATCATACAAAATCTTCTCTCCATGCTTAGCCAGTACCCATCAGATCTTAGGGAAACAACCTACAGCAAGTTCCTAACCATGGCCACTGTCAAGAAGCTCAAAACCAAAGATCATATGGATGCTCCTTTTGATGTGCACGCGGAATTGCCTAAGGAAAAGGCAAGTTCCCAAGCCACTCCAAGCTCCTTGCCTCCGCTCTATCCCGTTCAAGACTCCTCTGCGATCCTAGCTTCACTGGGTCGTATTGAAAAAGCCATCACGGAAGGAACCACTGCTATCTCTGGTGCCATCCGTGATCAAGTAACTGAAATGGGAAAGACCAGAAAGGTTGTATCTGGTCTAGTGGATGTGATTCAATAGACCTTGGAGGCTGCAATTGGAGGCAATCAGGCCGCTGAGATGGCTACAGGCCAAGATGAAGGAACTGCAGAAAAGAAGGAAACTGAAGAGGAGGCCACTACGCTGCCATAGGAACGTCTCTCCTAGTTCCCAGTGCTATAACATCACAGTGTGCTAGTAGTTCCCTAGGGTCCTACTCCCCTCTTCTATCCTTATTTTGTCTATGTCAAGCTGCTTGTGATCTTTTGTTTCGCTTTCCACTTTGCATCTCTGGCCAATGTATTGACCTTAATGATTAATGAACTCTTTTGGTAATGTTTCTAATGCATCATTTGTCTTTGCCTTAAGTTTCTATTATGGTGACTGTCATGGGTTTAACGAAATTGTTTATTTCACATTAATATCCTATACTTGATAAGTAAATTAATCTTTTCAATGATGTCAAAAGGGGGAAGAATGGATAGGAACCTTGAACTCTTGGAACTACTGGACTTATAGGAAATCTAAACTCGTTCTACTTCTGAGGGAGAACTCGAATAACTTAGTTCATTTGCTTAGGGGGAATTTGCAACTATTGAATGTTCTCTCATTACTTTATAAAGTTGTAAATCTCTTAGCTCAACTGTTCTCATGAATCTCATGTCCTTAATATGTTGCCAGGTTCCTTATATTTGTCATCATCAAAAGGGGGGAAATTGTTAGGAAACGAAACTCAGGAACCTCAGTTCCCATGAGAGTTCCTGTCCTCGGTTTCTCTACTTTTGAAGATGACAAATACTTTGATACTAATGTTTTATTTTAAAGATGTGTTTAAAGGAACCACATGACAGTTGTTGAAACGATGGAAGCCAAACAAGATAAGGAAACCAAACAAGCAAGCCAAAGGAACCCATAAGTGCCAAGAAATGCAACACGTGACTTTGCTCTTCCCGATGAAGCTGGGAACACAAAACCTCGGACAAAAGATGGTGAAAGCGACTTGAGCAAAACTTCTAAAAGTCTGCCACCATCCAAAGGAAAGCTCCAAGATGTCTAGAACGCTGAACCTCGGACAAAGGTTGCTGAAAGCGACGTGACACAAGGTTGTCACCATCCAGAGGATAGTTCCAAAGTGTCTAGGTTGCTGAACCTCGGACTAAAGGAGTTGGACAACGACATGACAGACTTGTCTGAAGCAATTGACCAACCAATGTCGATTCTGAGTTACCTAGGTTGTTGGTACATGTCTAAGTCAGCGTGAATCAAGGATTACCACACAACCTAGGTCAAGCTTGCTCTGTGGGAACCAAGAGAAGATCCAACCTCGAGGATCCACTATATAATGAAGATAAGCTCCGATGTTATCTTCAAGCATCACAACAAAATCACACTCCATAGCAAACATCAAAGTGTAAAGCTTTAAACAGATCGTCAACTCAAACCAAGATCGAGAGGAACCAGTCAAGGAATCTTAGAGCTGTGTGTTAGTTCATGTGACTGTAAGTGAGTTAGTTCCTTAGTGGTTAGGACTGCTTCTGTGATTGATTATACTTGCTGTTAAGTTTACCTAGGATTGTCTAACTGTGTGTAAGACAAAGAAACTGTGTATTTGTTCCTAGGGTAATCTATAACCGAAGTGATAAGAAATTAAGAAGTAGACCTTGAAATCCTTTCGAAAGAAAGGTAGTGGTTTTTATCCTAGATTGCTAGTTGGCAATCAAAGGTTTCCACTATAAGGAACTTGTTCATTTATTTTGATTGTTTATTTCCGCTGCGAAGGGAACTGAATATTTGTATTCTTAGTTCCCTTGTTATTACTCTGACAATCACGATCCTACAGTAATAATTGGTCAAGAGTGATGTGAGTATATTGTGAGCCCATCTATTGGAAAATGAAACGAGTGACTTGGTGAAAACCCGAAAGGGCGCCTTGGCAAAATGAGTGAAAAGAAGAAGAGTGATTTTTAGGAATCATCATTTTTCCTGGCGTGGTGACATAAGAAGAGGTGATATAAGGAGGATTCGGGTAGGTCACTCTGGGAGGTATAAGGAGATAGATGGAGGCTAGGATTGGATTTTTATTCACTATATGGTGTTCGGGATAAGCTTGGGGGAAGTACTCTGCTTTCCTTTAAGCTTGGATGGTGTTGAGTCATGTGTTGTATTATGTGTTGTGTTGTACATATTGTGTTGGTGCCGTGGAGTTTAATGTTTAGGTACAATTCTTGGTGGAGATGATTTTTCTGTGCTTCCTGAAACCTTGGAGATTTGATTAGAGGAGTAGGTTTTATTCTAGCTTACTCGAGGATGAGCAAGGTTTAAGCATGGGGGAGTTTGATCAGCTCTACTTTGTAGTGCTTATCTAGGAGTTGTTACCGGTGTTTTGGGTGCCATTTGTATGGGTTTAGAGCACAACTGTGGAGTATGGAGTTGGAGAGTAGAAGTGTGGATTCAGTGGTCTGGAGAAGCTTAAACGAAGATTTATTGAAGACGAGGAGTAGACCACTTGAGGAGACCAAAGAAGATAGAAGGAAGAAGCCACACGAAGGAGAATAGAGGGGAGCCGCAACCGCGGACGGAGGTAGAGTTGATCGCGGCCAAGTCGAAGCATAGACCCAGCCGGGTCTACAGGCGAAAATCCGCAACCGCGGAAAATGTGCCGCGCCAGCGGAAAATTCCCCAGCGTCCACGAAGTCAAGAGCAAAGTTCTATTTTCCGCGACCGCGGATTTCTTTCCGCGACCGCGGAATGACACGGGAGCGAGCCCGCGAGGATTTCCGAACTTTCTTTCTTTTTACCTTTTTTTTATTTTCTTTCTTTTATTATTTCGAACATTATACTTTATTTCCTTTTAGGATTGTTTTTGTTATCTTTTCACTTTAGCTTTAGGGTTAGGTTATTTAACCTAGTTTCCCTTTCATTGTTAATCATCAAGTTACAATTCAGTTTTCCATTCAGTATTGTTTTTTTCCTTCGAAGACTATGAAGAACTAAGCACCTTTGCTTAGTCCGACAATTGAAGCCTTCATTTGATTTGATTGTGAGGTTATAACTCTATTCCCTGTTCCTTTGGATTATATCTTTTCTCTTGAGCATATTCCTATTGATTATTATTGATTTGATTGGATTGATCACCTAGTTGATATTAGTAAATGTCTATTGCTAGGGTTTGGATATTTTGGGTTGAGATTCCTTATCCGTTGTAGCATCCATGATATTCTAGGACTGGTAGGACTAGTTTATTATGAAAGAGATTTGATTATATGTTAAATACTGCGGGTCATGGTGTTGCATGTATCCTGGTTAATTCCTATGCGTCTTGCTGCTATTGAATTAAATCTTGAAGGTTGGTAGGGATTGTTTAATAGTTAGGGTTGCCTAGACTGGTAGGACTGGTAACTAATTCAGAATAGGGACAGGAATAATCAAAGAAAGGAATAGAGATAACCTAGGACCAATCAATCATATGAGTGGTGGATATTTGTTTGGCTAAGTGTTTTTCCTTTAATTGATTGAAACCCTTTGCTTTTGTTTATTTGTTTACTTATTTGAATTGAATCAACCAAAACCCCCCTTTGTTACTATTGCATGCAATCTTACATAAATAAAGACAACTCCTCCCTGTGGGATTCGACCTTTACTTGCCTATTCTACTAGTTTAGGTTTGTTTAGGATTATTTTGATCAGGTGATACGACTAAAACCTGCTGTCAAGCTTCCAATCTGATCACAGGGGCAAATGTTTCATCATAATCGATCCCTTCTTGTTGATTATAGCCTTGAGCAACCAAACGAGCCTTGTTTCTTGATACCGCACCGGAATCATCCAACTTGTTGCGAAAAACCCACCGAGTTTCTATGATGTGTTTGTTCTGAGGGCGAGGAACTAGTCTCCAGACTTTGTTTCTCTCGAACTGGTGAAGTTCCTCTTGCATGGCAATGATCCAATCAGCATCCTTCAGTGCCTCCGTGATGTTCTTGGGTTCTATAAGAGACAGAAAGGCATTGAACGCACAATAGGACATATCCTCAAATCCATACCTGACTGGGTGCTTGATGGTTCTTTTGTCTCTGTTAGGAATAAGCAGGTCAGTTCCCGGAGCTTCCACGTCTGTGGGAGCAGTATCTGAGGAAGAAGCTACAAGATGGTCGACTTTCGGAGCATGTTCTATTCCTGGAGTAGTCGCATCGACTTCATCGGATGGGTTGGAGGGAACTAGGGCCGTAACAACAGCGTCTTGATGATTGGAGGGAACTGGGGTGCTGTCAGTGGATGTTGATTCCTTGGGCTCAACCAAAGTTGAGGGAACTGTGGGTGAGGATGAAGGTGAACTAGACAGATTAGGATAGGAGTTGCGCTTGGGAGGAGCATCATCATCAGAATCTTCACTTGGTCGTTGAAACGGATCTTCCGAGGGAACTGAGGGATCCTGCACAGACTTTGAAGGCAATTTTTCATTGAAAATAACATGAATACTTTCCTCTACCTTTTTAGTCCGTTTATTGAAGACCTTGTATGCTTTGCTACTGGAAGCATATCCAATGAAGATCCCTTCATCACTCCGTGGGTCAAACTTCCCAAGATTGTCTTTCCCATTATTGTGAACAAAACATTTGCTGTCGAAGACTCGTAGATGAGCAATGTTGGGAACTCTGCCTTGTAGTAGCTCATAGGAAGTCTTCTCTAGCATGGGGCGTAGCATAGCCCGATTTAAGATGTAGCACGCTGCATTAACCGCTTATGCCCAGAAAGATTGAGAGAGACCGCTCGAGATGAGCATGGTTCGTGCCATATCTTCCAAAGTCTTGTTCTTTCTTTCAACAACTCCGTTCTGTTGTGGAGTGTAGGGAGCTGAGAAATTATGATCAACTCCATGTTCCCTGCAAAATGTTAGGAAGTCTCCATTTTCGAACTCAGTTCTGTGATCGGAACGAATGGCTCGAAGAGATACATTCAATGATTTTTTCAAGCAAGGGAACTAGCTCGCTAAACCTATCAAAGACTTCACTTTTAGATTTTATAAATAATGTCCAAGTGAATCTAGAGTAATCATCAACAAGTACCAGAATATATTTGTTACCACCAATGCTTTGAACTCGCATAGGACCACAAAGGTACATGTCAATGAGTTCCAGAGGTTTAGAGGAACTCACCATTGTTTTGGATTTGAAGGAACTGCGAACCTGTTTCCCTTGAACACAGTCAGAACAGATTTATGACTTTTCAGCATTGATTTTGGGAAGTCCACGAACGAGTTCCTTTTGATGTAGCTTGTGGATAAGCTTGATCCTAGAATGGCCAAGTTGTTGATGCCATAGATTCGTCTGATCTTCAATTGACGAAAGACATAACTTCTCTTTGGGAACGAAATTTGGATCAATAACATAGACGTTGTTGAACCTTTTGCCTTTTAAGATCACAGTTCCCTTGCTATCTTCCACGGTACATTCCTTAGAGGTAAAATGAACCTTATTTCCCCCTTGATCACACAGTTGTGACACACTTATTAGATCAAAACCTAAATTCTCAATAAGGTTAACGTTACTTACCTTAATGTGATCAGTGAGATTCACATTTTCAGTTCCACAGATTGCTCCCTTTTTTTTGTCTCCGAAGGAAATAGTACCTCATCGGTGTTTCTGAAGTGATGACATTTTGTTTCTATTTCTGGTCATATGGCACGAGCATCCACTGTCTATGTAACACATGTCCTGTTGTCGCACTGCGTCCTGCACAAGGGAACTCAAACTTTTTGAACCCAGCTAAGCTTAGCTTTTCTGGGAGAATGAGGTTGATATCTTATCTGTGGGTTAGAAGCAGGAACAAAATAATAAGGATCATTCAGATCATTTATGGTATGCATATTTTTCATATTATTCATTTTCTGGTTCCTTTTCCTAGCATTTTCTTCCATTTGTCTTTTCTTGTGAATGCACTCATGAATATAATGACCATTTTTACTGCAATGCCATCAAACACGATTGTAGACAACATGACCATACTTACCATGACCAGGTCTGAATGGTCTTTCTTGCTTTCTCTGCTCAAAGTTAACTTTCTTACCTTTAGTTCCCTGAGCTTGGTCAATGTACATTCTGTGAGCATTCTGACCATCGAACCAAGTCTGATTTTCTTCAGGCTTCTGTTCTAGCACTTTTACCTTTTCTTCTAGGAACTGGTTTTTGTCACGAGAATTTTGTAGAGCACAATTGAGAGTTTCATTTTTCTCGACCAGTGCCCTTCTTAGTTTCTCGTTCTCAGCAGAGCATGTTTCCTCAGAAACATTATTACCAGGATAACCAAGACCATATCGTTGCTTAACAAAAACAGTTTGATTCACAGTTTTCTCATTTATAGAGTGAGTGAGATGATCAAGTTTGTTCATTATTTCAGCAAGCATAGAAGAAGTGTTCTTTTCAGAGTCGGTGGAAGGAACAATAGGATTGTCAGCATGCATGGGTTCCTTTTTCACAGTGATGCAAGAATCACACTTCCTAGAAGGATTAGCAAGTAATTTCTCAGTTTCATCAAGTTTCTTACTCCAGACAGAGTTTTCAGTGGATAATCATGAGATCTCGTCTTCATATTCTTCTAGTTTTTCTTGAAGGGAACTAGTTTCCTTTCCAAGTTTCTTAATGATCTTGATCAACTGTTTTTTATCACATTCAAGAAGAGATTTGGTAAAGTCAGAAGAAGATACCTCAGAGTCATCTGATTCAGTTGAATCTTCCTTAGCCATCAAGCATCTTCCTCCAGAAGTTCCATTCGTATCCAGTTCCCCTTCAAAGTCTTCTGAGTCATCTCCAAAGGTAGCAAAGAGAGCTTTCTTCTACATAGGCTTGTCATCTTCATTTGAGTTCTTAGGGCAGTTCCTAGCAAGGTGTCCTATTTCCTTGCATTGATAGCAAGCATATTCAGAAAGATCTCTCTTTTGGAAGTTTTTCTTGAACTTTCCCTTGATGAAGTGCTTCTTGATGTGCTTAGTTACCAAGGTTGTCATCTCATCCTCTTCTTCTTCAAGATTTGAGTTTTCTTCCTCCATTTCCAACCTGGAAAAAGCCTTTGAGATTTTTAAGGCGATTCCCTTCTCCATCTTCTTGGCGGAGCTTGCTTTGAGTGCCTCCCTTTCTTCAACTTCAAGTTTCCCTATGATTTGAGTTAAGGGAAGGCCTTGAATACCAGGAGTGGTCTTTAGCACTCTTTTGATGAGATTGAACTTGGAGTTGAGTCCATTGATAACGACTAGGGATTTGGACCATTCGTCAAGTGTAACACCAGCATTGACGAGTTTGGTGACAAGTCTAGTGAAACGTGAGTGATACTGGGAGACTTTCTCTGTTTCCAGCATCTCGAAAGTGTGGTACTCTCCTTTTAGAGCGAACTTTCTGCTTTGTTTGAGTTCCTCACTTCCTTCATGCATTTCCTTGAGGGCTTTCCAGATGCCCTTAGCAGTTGCAATTCCTATCACCTTGTCCATGTCCTCCCTTGTTAACCTATTAAGAATGAGTTGACGAGCTTTAGCATTCTTCTCTTTGATGGTATAGTACTCAGGCTTCCAGTCAGCTTCAGTCAGATCCACAGGGATAACTCCATCACCATTTTCAATCACGCGCCAGCACTGATAGTCCATGGTTTGGATGTAGTTGGTCATGCACTTCTCCCACCATTCTTTCGGATGTGGGGCTTGTTGATGGAGATTCCCAAACTGAATTCGCTTGAACTAGTCATCTTGAAATCTGTAAACTAACACAAATCTAAAGCGCCTGCTCTAATACCAATTGTAGGATCGTACGTGTTAGCAATCAAAGGGAACTGAGAGTTTAGTTCCTTAGCAGCGGAATAAGTAAACAATAACAGAATCAAGTCCAGTTCCTTAGAGTGGGAACCTTTAATAACCAACTAGTTATCCATGATAAAACCCATTATCTCTCTTTCAAGAGGATTTCAAAGTCTACTTCTTTTATTAATGCTTCGATTACAATCAACTAGGATAGAACACACAGATTAAGTCTTAGACATACTAAGGACTCTCTACCTAGTTTGATCAAATCAAGCACACAAATAAGCAAGCGACTTACAGTTCTTCTTCAAAGAACTAAGCTCTGTTTCTTCTTCGTAAGCAATGTGAGTGAATGCGTAATTGTGAGAGAGTTTTAACTACTCTATTTATGTAACTTAATTGATGGAAAAACGAGTCTCCAACAACCGAATTACACAAATAAAATAATTAAAAAGTAATCGGAAAGATAATATTTGTTATCAAATATAATCTTCCACGATTTTACAATTTTCGTTTCCATAAAAGATATACTTTTAACTCCTAAGATAACATGGAACAGGATAATCTTTAACTTCTCTCTCCAAGTAAAGATCTACTCTAATCGGATCGCCGCCGCCCTTCATCTCTTGTTCCAAGCTCTTCCAGCGTCAGCGTCCTTCAGTTTCTTACGCCAGTTCCCAAATCTGGCATCTTGGTCTCTGTCTCGTGCTTCCATTTCCAGAGTTCCCTATTCATCAACACTTATGAAAATATTAATAGCAAAAGTGTTTGTCATTATCAAAACTAGGAAAACTGAGGAAATGAACTATGTAGTAAACTGAAGTTCCCAAAAGTTCACTTTCTAACAAAGCTCCTATTTGGGAGTTATCTGATCAGATTATTATTATGATCATGACTCTCCTATATGATCCAAATCATTATTACACCCTTGACATGAATACAGGTAAATTTATTCTATATTTTGACCGTAGTGATGTTTTTTTACCTCCAAAACCTTGTGTGGCTCTTATTTGTGTTTTTGACCTCATGAAATCTGATCCCATCGTCGTCCTTTCTCTTTATGTTTTGGCTCTCATGACTCACTCTCATAATCTTGACAATAATTATGATCTCGGTCTTTCTTATATTGACTTTGACTATGATCTTTATACTAATTTTTCTTTACTTACGAGTAAACTTGAGAAGCTAATGAATCTAAGTGACTTTGAATTCGTGCTTCATAACCCTCTTTCTTATGACACTTACTATGATCCCTATCTCTACACAAGATTTAATTGTTGGTTTAAGTTTTATAATAAGTTCAATGTGATTCTGATTTTAACCTCTGTTCAGATTGGTTTTGATTACCAATTGTTGGGCCTCGCTTTTTCGGCGAGTTAGATCGGCCCAATAGCTTGAACCAAAGTTGTCTTCTAGAAGATCCGGTCAGAAATCACCTCCAGAGATCTTGGTCCGGTCAGTTCAACCTCCAGATATCTCGGGGCGACCAGTGGTTAGAGCGACGACCTCCGCGGATTTCGGAGCGACCAGTACGCAACTAAACGACTTCCGCAGATCTCGGACGATTTTAACCGACCCACGTGCAGGATAACGTCTTTCATGAATTTCAGGTGGATTTGCCAACCGATTCAAGCCTAAAACTAGTATAAATATAGAGAAAACTATCTTGTAACGACACATTGTCATTCTTACTCAATTCAAGCAGCCCTCTATCATTGGTCTACCATTGTTTTACTCAAAACAACAGATCATTGTCTTACTTAGTCCATTATTCCAACATTGAAGCGACCGACGACTAAATTTATGTATTTGATTAGTCTCTCATTCAAGGGAGATAAGTTTATATTACATTTGTTTAATCTCATTCTCTTGATTGATTAGTTGATTTGGATTATTTCGATATTATTGATCTTATTGTTGTCTAGTTGTCCCCTCTTTAAGCGATTCAGGTCGGTTCGATCTTTTTCGCCCAAAACAATTTGGTGCCCACCGTGGGGCATCTAGCCAATCAACGATCCGATCAACGATCCGATCCACATCCAATCATGGACGGTGCCGGAATCCCCATGATCGCCGTTGAAGACCAAGTTCAAGCCAACCTCCCGATCGTAGGTCAAACCGAAGATCTCGCCAACCAACCGATCCTGGACGTCCAGATCCAAGAGTTGGAAAAAAGCATGACCATCCTCCAAGAGGAACTAGCTTAACAACGCCTAAAAACCGAAACCCTAAGCATCCAATCTGAAGTTGAAATTGCAAGACTAATCCGTGAAAATGAACTTTTGAAATCGCATGTGAATTCGGCCGCATCGGTCCCAGAGGGATCAAGACGCGTAGTCAACACTGAAGGCCTCCAAGCACGTATCAACATGAATGGGGCAATCCCGACGCCCATGGATCTAGTCACTCAGGGCGTCGTTCAACCCATTGGTATGTTTCAAACTCCTCCAGTTAGTACTTTCATGACTAACGTTCCAGTTTCCACGACCGAGCCCACCGAGACTCGAGTAGCCCTTCCACAGGTTGCCACACCAATGCATCTCCAAACCTTCATACAACAAGCCATCAACGAACATATGAAAGTTTTATACGACCGCATCGCTCGGATTCCAGGAGTCCCTGTAGCCGATCGAAAAGGAAGCAATTGACGGATATGAAGACTCGCCATTTGTAGAGGCGATCGCTCATGTCGAGATCCCTAAAAGGTTCCATGTCCCCAACATGCCCAACTATAATGGGACCGGGGATCCCGACGATCATATCTCTATTTACAAACAGAAACTAATGACTATCTATATTCCAAGAGGGAATTGTGAAGCGGTCATGTGCAAAATCTTTGGCATGACCCTCGCAGGACCTGCACTAACTTGGTTCATGCATATGTCGCAGGGTCCGGCCGTTTCATTTGTCGATCTGGTCAATTCATTCAAAATCCAGTTCGCCAGCAGTCGGAGACTGAAAAATCAATCAAGCGACCTATACAGGATCGTGCAAGGGTACGGTGAGCACTTAAGGGATTATCTTAACAGGTACAACAAAGAGAAGGTCGCGATCCTGCATTGCGACGTCCCAACGTCTATTGAAGCCTTCCGTCGGGGATGGGCAAGGGCAATGAACTTTATCGCGAGCTGACCAAATACCCATGTCGAAGCTTCGAAGATGTACAAGCCAAAGCCATGCCCCATGTCAGACTAGAAGAAGACGAAGATTCCACAAAAGATGACCAACCAAACTGGAACACGACTCATTGGGAGTCGTCTTACTTTTGAACACTTATATTTTGTATTTCATTTAGATTCAGTCGATTATACCTATCCAACTGTTTACTAACTTAAGCATCGGAGGACCGTTGGGCTCACACCCAACGGTCATCCTTTGATCGTTTCTATACTATTCAAGTGTCTTGGACAGGAACACGACAAGAGGCCTCAATACAAAATCAAGTTGATCAACATACACAAAACACAATCATATATAGTGCTTACAAATTACACGATCGATCGGTATACAACGAATAGAGGAACAAAAACAAGACACATTTTTACAAGACCTGTCCCACTTGAGGTACATGTCTTATACAAATACTACAATACTCTTCCCTGGAACTACACAACATGTCACACACAATTACAGGTCTACTCGACCAACGTCACATGACTTGACCAGGAAGCGACTGACGAGTCCACTTGCAAAACAAAGCAAATGACAAACAAGGAGCGGTCTCCTGACCCTTCGTTATCACAAGAGACGCCCTCAGCCATCTTCACACGATTATTGGATGTATTAAGTTGACTCTCAGCTTGAGCAATACACATGTCGGCCCCGTCGCCAGAACGCCTGTAGAAAAATCGAGAGAAGTTATAAAATCAAACCGTCCCATCACTTGACGCTCTGGCCCAGTTTAATTTTGGGGCAATTGTTGGGCCTCGATTTTTCGGCCCATTAGATCGGCCCAATAGCTTTAACCAAAGCTGCCTTCTAGAAGATCCGGTCAGAAACAACCTCTAGAGATCTTGGTCCGGTCAGTTCAACCTCCAGATATCTCAGGGCGACCAGTGATTAGAGCGACGACCTCCGCGGATTTCGGAGCGACCAATACGCAGCTAAACGACTCCCTTAGATCTCAGATGATTTTAACTGACCCACATGCAGGATTACGTCTTTCTTGAATTTCGAGCGGATTTGCCAACCGATTCAAGCCTAAAACTAGTATAAATATAGAGAAAATTATCTTATAATGACACATTGTCATTCTTACTCAATTCAAGCAGCCCTCTATCATTATTCTACCATTGTTTTACTCAAAACAACATATCATTGTCTTACTTAGTCCGTTATTCCAACATTGAAGCCACCGACGACTAAATTTCTGTATTTGATTAGTCTCTCATTCAAAAGAGATAAGTTTATATTACATCCGTTTAATCTCATTCTCTTGATTGATTAGTTGATTTGGATTATTTAGATATTATTGATCTTATTGTTGTCTAGTTGTCCCATCTTTAAGCGATTCAGGTCGGTTCGATTCTTTTCGCCCAAAACACCAATCATTTTTTTTCACGTTTCCTCTTTTTTTTCTCTGTTGTTCAGGTTCCCTTAATGACCAATCTAATGGAATGACTCGACAAGAACTTTTACGACAAACCGAGTTAATTACTAGAAAACACTTGCAATAGGGATTGTGATCCTTTAATTTATCCCACTAGTGTAATACTCGTGCCTTGCACGAGAATTTTTTATTTTATTTACATTTGTAAAAATCGTATATTATTATTATTGAATAATCATTGTTTTAATATATATTTGATTAGTTATTTAAATTAAAAATGACAAATTGACTAAACAAATTAAAGATATAAAAAATTACATTATATAAAGATAGACGAAACTCTCCATAACTTTATTAATCATAAAAATTGGTTAAGTAGTCTTACAAACACATATAGCTACACTCTTTTACATCAATACATGTAAAACGATAAAACATAATAAAAAAGTTCATTTAACTCTAATACATGAAAATGACACGCTAAACATAAAAGATGGCATGATGTTCAAAATTGCTACAAATTATCAAAAACTTCCTTGTATACTACATTGGTTGTAGTATTATTTTTCTTCTTGTCTTTGTTGCAAATCAAGATCTTTAAACCTTTCTTGCAAGTTACCCTTGATGAAGCAATATAAAATTGACCATGACTGAAAACAGGGCGTGGAAGATACAAACCGACATTGGCAAGAGATTGTCCTTGGCTCTTGTTTATGGTCATAGCAAAACAGACAGTCAAGGAAAATTGTCTTCGTTGAAACTTAAAAGGAAATGAAGTGTCTGACGGTGACATTATCATGCGAGGAATCAAAACCGTATGTCCAATATTGTTGTCTCGTCTATTTCTCCCTTGTATGACTGTCAAGCTGCGTGGTTATCAATCTCGTACCGTTGCATAAACCTAAAGTCTGATCAATATTTCAAAGCAGTATAATGTGCTTTAAGGACCAATTAGAATAAATGCATAACTGAAATAGACGCCAAACTAAAAAATCCCAATTTATGTAAAAAGTTATTATTTATATTAAAAATAATTTATCCCTTATCATGTATATCTAATATCACCAAATGTCAACATTATATTATTTTTGTTTTTATTCATACATACAATAGTCAATGGAACTTTGCAGATATATTTTAGTAACAAAATAAATAAAAATACAAACTTAACATTTAATATAATTATTTAATTATATGTGCACTATAATAAAAATACAAAATTAACAACAAATTTGTTAACATTGGCCAAGCCCATAACATTAACCTCGGCCATATACAAACGAAGCCCATCATTTGATTCAAGTAATTGGGCCAAGCCCAATTAAATGCACAACTCAAATCCCGTGCTCATCACCGTAGCCGAAACCCTACCTCACTCTCATTTTCATTTCACTTCGGCACCGCTTTTGATTTCACTCTCGTATTCTTGAAGTTTCAAGAATTTTCTTTCCCCTTTCAATCTTTCCAGTTCGATCCACATAGTTTCTTTCCTCTTTCAATCTTTCCAGTTCTTGAAACTTTGAATTTCATCTTTATGGAAATATCGTCCAAGCCTTCGTTTTGTTTTTGTTCAAATCTTCGACACCCAAATTGGTTTTTTCACAAAAAATACCCTCTGATCTACATGTTCAAGATCCGGTTTATTCTTCATCCAAATAAGTGATGTGGAGTTTTTATCTAAAGAGGAAGCCTGGAGTTCTCAGCAACAACCATGAGTCGTGAGTCTCTCTCTCTCTATGTTTATCTATGACTCTGGCGATCCCGAATAGTTTCTTTTTATTTTATTTTCCTGCTTAATTGCTCTCTAATAACATTTTTAAAATTTTATATGAGGAAATCTGGAGCTTGCTGTGGACTGCACCTTCACGAAGGATGTTCTGTCGGTTTCCCTTATTAATTATAATGTAAGCTCTCTATCTCTATTTCTCTCCATCTCTAGAGACCAATTCCTTTTTGAAATGATTGTTTGCCTTGTGTTCAATTCCTTTCGTCTGGTTTAATGATTTCATTTTTTGAAAATTTTACAAATTTCAAATAGATCAACCATTAATAATATAGTATAATATCAAATATATATCATGCTTTGATTTATTTTTTGGTTATAAGTCTGAAATGTAGTCTTAATCTAGATTGTTCTTCATTTATATTCTTCTTCGTTGATTATATATTATATATATTATAATGCTTTGATTTTTTTTTTGTTATAAGTCTGAAATGCAGTAGTCATATAAGTGGTAACAAAACGACTATAATCTAATGGGATTCTGCATATAATATATTGGGCTTACATTATGTCTAGGTAACAAAACGACTATAATATGCTTAACTTGGGTAATATACTTTAGCGGGCTACCTAAATGAATGTAAGATAATGGGCTTCAGACTATTATATACTGGGCTTACACAGATTGTGAAATATGGCCGTTAGCATTTCTGGATTGACCAATTTATGGGCTTATTGGCCCGTTAAACTAAACATTTAATGGGCATTTAGGCCCAAATCAAAATCAATTTCATTTGTGGCATAGAAAATCTATTTCATTGGGCTTCTAGGGCCAATTACATTTTACACGCAGCTTTAAACATTATATTGGATTACTGGACTTAAATGGGCTTTATAGATTGGACTATTGGTTCTAAAATCGGTCCATGACCGTTGCCAAATTAGACAATTGATTTTGTACTAAAACAAACACTGAAACAAAAGCAACTCAAACCCTAAATCATTTCTAACTTTCCTTATTCCGTCGTTTCCATTTCTCTCTCTCTCTCTCTCTCTCTCTCTCTCTCTCTCTCTCTCTCTCTCTCTCTCTCTCTCTCTCTCTCTCTCTCCATCTAAAATTGCCACCTTTCCCTTTTGATCTTTCAATTTTCAAAATTAAAGATCAAAAATAAACATTTGCTTTTCCACATCTACAGCTGAGATCTGTATCACACAAAGCAAAAAGGAGATCTAGAGGAGAAACTTTGTCCCGTATTACTCAGATCCAAGGCCGGTCTTGTCCCCAAGTTAACCTACAAAGCGATGAACGCGATTGATGAGGGTATTTAGAGCTTCATGAGGAGATCTGGAAGAAGAAAGTTCTGTTGAGATCCACACTCAAGGTAATCTCTCTCTCTCTCTCTCTCTCTCTCTCTCTCTCTCTCTCTCTCTCTCTCTCTCTCTCTATATATATATATATATATATATATATATATATAGTTAGCTTCATGTGAGGAGCACCCTTAGGGTGAAACGTGAGGAGCATTCTAGATCATTCATTTTAATATTACCATACACCCTACCACACTCAATCCCGGTCAATGGTCAGTGTTGACCGGTCAACGGTCAGCGTTGACCGGTCAATTTTTTTTTTTTATTAAAAAAAAAATCTTAAATTTTTTTTATACACGTTTTCATTATAAAATTTGTATGAAAAGAATTGAACAATTAGTTCTTAAAGTTGAATAATTGTATGTTTAAAATTGCACAATTAAAATTTGAACAATATTAAAGTTGAACAATTGTATATGAAAAGTTGAACTATTGTATCTTAAAGTTGAACAATTTCATTTTTATAGTTCGACAACTGTATTCGCTATGTATATAAATTTGAACAATTGTCTCTCAATGTTGAACAATTTCATTTTTTAAATAATTTTTTAGTTGTGCATGGCCGTTTTTGCCATTTTCTATTTTTATTTATCTACACATTTAGGATTTAGGGTTTATGTTTTAAACATTTTTTAGTTGTATTATGTTTATATTACGTTATAAACAAAACTTCAAGTTTATTTGACAATTGTTAAAATTTTAATGAAGTATTGCCCAATTTATCTTTTGTTATAAGTTTGAATTTTCATGCAATCTAAATTGTTCAACTTTTCTGGTTCAGTTGTTTAACTTTATATATTGTTAAAAAAGTTGTTCAACTTGTATGATACAATTGTTCAAATTTAATAGAGAATTTTTCAATGTTTTAGAAAAAAAATTATGAGGAAAGCGTGTAAGGAAACAAAAAAAAATTAAAAATGTTTTATCCTGAAAACAAATTGGCCAAAAAAACAAAAAACAAAACTAACTATTGCTTAGTCAAAACAAATGTGTAATTATAAAAATAAAATTGTTCAACTTTAAGATACAATTGTTCAACTTTTTTGGTATAATTGTTAAACTTTATATATTGTTCAGAAAACATTGTTCAACTTTTAACATACAATTGTTCAAATTTAATTGGGAATTGTTCAACTTTTTTAATATAATTTTATGATAAAAACGTGTAGAAAAACAAGAAAAAAAGGAAGAAAAAAAACTAAAATTTGCTTAGTGAAATAGTCTAACCATAAAAATGAAATTGTTCAACTTTAAGATACAATTGTTCAACTTTGTTCGTACAATTGTTCAACTTTATATATTGTTCAAAAAACATTGTTCAACTTTTAACATACAATTGTTCAAATTTATTAAAGAATTGTTCAACTTTTTTAATTATAATTTTATGATAAAAACGTGTAGAAAAACAAGGAAGAAAAGGAAGAAGAAAATTTGCCCAAAAAAAATAAAAATAAAAATTGCTTACTGAAACAGTCGTCTAACCAAAAAAATAAAATTGTTCAACTTTAAGATACAATTGTTCAACTTCTTTGGTATAATTGTTAAACTTTATATATTGTTCAAAAAATATTGTTCAACTTTTAACATACAATTGTTCAAATTTAATAAGGAATTGTTCAACTTTTTTAATTAAAATTTTATGATAAAAACGTGTAGAAAAACAATAAAAAAAATGAAGAAAAAAACTTGCCCAAAAAAATTAAAAATAAAAATTGCTTAGTGAAACAGTCGTCTAACCATAAAAATGAAATTGTTCAACTTTAAGATACAATTGTTCAACTTTGTTTGTACAATTGTTCAACTTTATATATTGTTCAAAAAACTTTGTTCAACTTTTGATATACAATTGTTCAAATTTAATAAGGAATTGTTCAACTTTTTTAATGACAATTTTATGATAAAAACGTGTAGAAAAACAAGAATAAAAAATATATTTTTTAAAAAAATTTAATTGTTAAAAAAAATAGACAAAAGTCAGTTTGACCGGTCAACGATCACCGTTGACCGGTCAAACTGACCGTTGACCATTGACCGGTCAATGGTCAGATGTTGACCATGTGGTGTGATTGTGTGTGAGAGGGTGTATGTTTGCTATGATGGATGTTCCATCATAGCCTTCCATTGTCCCAAAATGGTTGGCTCTCATTCCTCCTCACGTTTCACCGTAAGTATTCGTTTCACCGGAGCCTGACTCTATATATATATATATATATTCATCTATTTCTCTGAAGATTCTTTTCATTTTATTTTGTCCCTAGATGAGGATATTTGGAAGTTGGGAAGAGATATAGAAGGGTGATGTTCTCCCCAGATCCAGAGTGATAAATGTAAGCACGTTTTCTTGTCTTTGTCTCTCTCTTTCTCTGCAGATCATTTATTTGATTTATGTCCTTGTTCATTACTGTCTGAAAATAATTAAATAATTTATTTCATATGAGCAGATGTGAAGGTTGGTCAAGAGATGGAAGTGAAGTAAATTATTGTGTGCTTCAAAGTCGATAAATGTAAGCTTGTTATCTATCTCTATTTTTTGTCTCTCTCTCTCTAGAGATCCTTCGTTTGATTTAATTGTGAGATCCTTCGTTTGATTCTTAATTTGTCTCTCTCTTTCTCTGCAGATCATTTATTTGATTTATGTCCTTGTTCATTACTTTCTGAAAATAATTAAATAATTTATTTCATATGAGCAGATGTGAAGGTTGGTCAAGAGATGGAAGTGAAGTAAATTATTGTGAGCTTTAAAGTCGACAAAATGTAAGCTTGTTATCTATCTCTCTTTTCTCTTTCTCTGTCTCTAGAGATCCTTCGTTTGATTTTTTACCCTAAATCCCAAATCTCACTCCCTAAACCCGAACCCCAACCCTAATTTCTAACCCCAACCTTAAACCCTAACTTGAAACTCTAGACTCTGGCCCTAAATCTAAATCCCACTCCTCAATACCATAATCCCTAACCCTAAACCCTAACTCTAAACTCTAGCCCTAAACCTAAATCCCACTCCTCAATACCATAATCCCTAACCCTAACCCTAACCGGAAACCAGATATCTAAAATATGAAGTTTAGTTTGATAATATTCCAAAAGGTAGGCCTTCTGTCTTTTTTACTTAGATTATATTTATTCATTTACTTATACTTTAATTTACTTATACTTTAATTATTGACTTTAAAGATTTTTTCATAATAGGTTTAAAATTATAACATCCAAGGTAGCTGGTTCTGATATGAGGAAATCAAATAGCCATAATTAAATGTTTACTATGTTCAACCTATATAATCAGGTCATGGTTCTCACTCTTGAAATATTACATCAACATATCTTAAATTACTTTAAATATATAATATGGATCTAACTTCTGTATTCTTGTCACAGTAATCCATCCTGGACCTCATAATGGACTCATTGAACAAATTTGAAGGATAGTTTACAACTTGAAAGAGATGTAAAGGTATGTTCACTATACTTAGAACATAGAAGTGCACATGATTTACAACTAATTAATATAAAAAAACAGACTTTATTTATTTATTAGTAAATGCTTCAGTTGTAAACCAAATCATACAAGAGAACATAAAAAATATTAGTTGTAAAAATAGTATATTGTGCATCAAGAAATTGTTTATTAGAGGACGAAGCAAATTAAAACATAATTTCTAGTTTTACGATGAAACTTTGTACAGCAAGAAACTATTGCAATATACTTAAAAGGACGAAGCAAATTAAAACATAATTGTTTAAGCTTTTTAAGTATATGTAATTACCTAAGAGGATGAAAGGATGAGAGGCTGTTGTTGTCTGTACTGTAATTTCATGAGAGGATGAAAGGATGAGAGCATGTACAAACAAAGTCGTTTACAGAATAAATATTGCATTTCCAAGTTCTAAAAGGATGAAAGACCTAAATTTATGGGTTAAAATGTTATGAAAGACTGCATTTTTTGCAAATCAATGAAAGAGAAACCATAAAGTTTGCAGAATTACCTTGTGAATAGCTCAACACGGTCTGTTTGTATTGAATTGTCTAGTTGCATGTATTGAAATTGACTGAGAGGCTGGAAATATATAGCCACACAGACCGGGTCATTGAAGATTGAATTATTTTGCCATATATTTTCAGTAATATATCATTTTTTATATTTGGAAAACAGAGATTTTCATTGCCATATATTCAACCATATATTTTTTATATTTGGAAAATAGAGATTTTCGTTTTTGTTTCTGGGCAATTATGCATGCATAGCATAGTGATTTGATTGTATACACAATATTTAGGTAATCGGTTTTATTTAAGGTAAGAAAATATTTATATATTTTTGTAAAAAGATTTTCAATATTTAATTAGCAAAAATCTGATGTCAAATCTGCCTAAATAAAACAATACCAAAAATTACTTTCAGTACAATAAAAATGAATTAATAGTTTGATTACACGTGTCAAAACTAATACCACTGTGACACGTGGCACCGAAAATTCCGGGTGCAATCTCGGGGCGCGTGCCTGTGCAGACGCGATTCTGATTTAGTTATTATATAGTAGATTCTTTTGGAAAGCTTTCCACCTCAAACAAGACTATCCAGCAAAGACAAATTTCATTTCCATTTAGTGACCAGACCCTCCCACAGTAAGTTTTCTTCCATTCACCCTTACTTGAATGGATTGTGCTTGACTGAATCTTTTTTTGTTTGGCTTACCCTGTGAGCTCTTTCTCCCCTTATTATTTCTACTATCCTTCCGTTATTTCAAAAGATGATTACTTTACTAAGTTGACTCTTAAACTCATGGAAACTAACTACTTCTTGCCTAAGGCTTTGTTTATAAACTGTTTTTTTTTTAACTATTTTTATACATTTCGATAAACGTGTAATAAAATTATTTTAACTTTTTTTCACTACTCATACTTTTTAAATAAAATATACATATATATAAAACCTATTTTTTTACCAAACATATTTTCTTACACACACTTACTTTTCAACTACTTATAAAAAAAAACACTTTATAAATATAATCTCCTGTGTGTTGATTCTTTGTGGTGGATTTTGTGTTTATTTGTGATTTTTAGACTCTTATACCCTGATCTCTTGTACCCCTTTACCTTAAATTTTATTTCTTATATCTTGACTCCCTTCAAACTCTTAAACCATGAAGTATTTCCCCCTAATTGCTTCACACGTTCTTTCCCAAAAGTCCCTCCCCACTTTTCTTCTTTCTCGATTGCGCGCGTGTGTCCTATCTCTGTTTTCTCCGTTGCTTAATCCTCTCTTTTCTTCTTTTCAGAGGGTTTTGTTGAATGCGTGCAATCATCTTCAAGCCTTCTTTCAGCTATGTCGAGTGAGACAAACTCAAGAAGCGGTGATGCTTTTAGTAGAGCGGTTAGAGGCGTGTATCGAGAGAGTGAGCCGACTTCAAGGCCGGAGGTCGGGACAATGTTTTCATCGTCTAGTGACTCTTCGCATCAATCTCCCCAAGGTGAAGAAGTGTCATTAGTGGAGACTTTGGGAGACGCGGTCATTCATGAGGGACGTGTATTGGAGGTCAAGAGAGTAAAGGGTAAATGTATAATGTCTTATGCTCTCGCGACGAACCCTACTCCAAAACAATCATCGAACGATGAGGCGTGGAGCACAACCAGTTTCGCAAGCCATCGCTGAATATCGATCCTCCCCCAATCCCTGCAGTAATTTCTGAAGAGGATCCTATGATTGCAAGTCGTCCAGGGAAGGACATGCGCGACCTTGGAGTAGGTACTACTGTTTCTCTTACTACATTAGAGGGTCTAGCTCGTTCAATTATTGGTCGCGTGGGGTGGAACTATGTCTTCCTTAGAGGGGGCATGGAACATCAATGGCGTGTTACGAGAGAGTTGCCTAGTAGTCTTCGTGGCCAGCGTTGGGGCGGGGTTTCGTCTCTCTTTGCCCGACTTTTACTGTGACTTCTTGAGCTTGCTCAGCCTTAGTCCTTCACAATTGGCTCCCAATGCGTGGAGATTCCTCAAAGAATACACAATGTAATGCTATAAATTTGGGATTACCCATGACGCGCAATACATGCTATGTCTATTCACAGTGAAGTATGAGAGAGGTTTCTGCAATCTTGGTTTGCCTACGCTAAAACGTGATAAGCAAACCCTCAAATGTGGTTAAGTGGAATGTAAGTGGTTTTTAGTGAGGGGTCCCACGCTCGCGGGCTTTAATTGTCAGTTTTGTCTTCTTTGTTTATGCGTGTCAACAAACCAGATCAGAAGGAGATCGACGCGTACATAGTTCGATTTCTCAACAAAGGATATGCTCTCGACCATAAGCGATTAATTACTCAAGTGAACTTGGAAAAGACGGGACTGAGTTTGTCGCGATCTACTAAACGTACTGGGTAAGATTGTTTCTTTTCTTCCTTGTCTCCCATTTCATAATGTCGCACTAATTGTTTATCGTGGTGATTCTAGGTAGGGTGAGGTCTTCAATCTTATTAAAGAGGGCGAAAAAGATCACGGAGGGTACGTTACGGTCTATATACATCGGCCCTCGAAACGGCAGATGATCCAGTTAGAGTAGAGAAGTCGTCTGTTCCGACCCCTAGCGCGGTGGTGCTGCATGAGACGGCACCTCCAGCTAGCCAATTTGAAAAGGGTGGATATATATAAACCTCTTGCACCAATTTGTGTATTCATGTTCACACAACGCGTGCTTCCACGCACAAAGACAGGGAAGGTGAATGAGAGAATGACAGCACCAGTAACAACTTGGACCGGAATTTGAAGGGGTGAGTCGTAGGCGACTCACCTTTTACGGCAATTTTGGAAGCAATAGACCAGATGAAGAAGGGTGGGTCCCACCCACCTCACCACCGTTTAGTGGTCCCCACTGGGCTACGTTCCTCTGTGTCATCCAAATATGTAATACCGTGCACGTTGCCTGCTGGCCTGGATTATGTATCATTTATCCTCGTGCTTTCCAAAATACATACGTGATACACTTTGTTTATGTATAATTTACGTACACATTAAACAAAACTTCATGTTAACGTACGCACGTGATGCACTTTGTTTTCCTTTTACAAGCAAAGCAAGGTTATATTTTCGGTTTACAAAGCATAATTTAGTTTCGGCCTTGCAAGCTGTAACTCAAATGAGGGAAAGTGTGCAAGGAGAATAGAGCACAAAAACATATATGTTGTGGTAATTTTACGTTTTCGACCCCCGTGGTATTATTAGTATCAAGATGTGTTACGTTTGTTTTTTATAGATACACATCTCTGAAAGTTTCTACTCATGTAACATTTCACAATTTTCCAGTTCATTGTGATTTTTTTTCCGAATAATTTTAATGACCAAAGCAATGGGAAAGTATAATGCATCTTTCTTATCGATAACAATAAAAATGGACAGATAAATGGATATCACAAACCATTATGTGAACTCGTTACTGCAACTAAATACAGATAAAAATGTGACAATAGCTGAATTTATTGATAACAATAAAAAATGGAAAGAAGATTTGATACAACAAACATTACCACCAGATTTGTCACACCAAATTTTAATTATCTCGACACCAATTCCTCTAAGCAACATTCATGACAGAATGTATTGGGAACCAAGTATCAGTGGATGGTTTTCTACACATTCTGCAATGAACATGATTATTACAAATAAAAGATACACACATATGATTTTTCTTGGATCTGAAAACTGGATACGTACCCAAAAGTTTAAAAAATTCTTTGGAAAATAATAAAAATGGTCTACCAACTAAAACAAGATTAAGTGAAAAAAGAATTGCAATCCCATAAGGTTGTGTGTTCTGTAACGCACATACTGAAGACATTCATCATTTATTCCTTTCGTGCAATCACACTCTGGAAACACTGGAAAAGATAAATGGACCTACAACCAGAATTGTGAGAGCTTTAAATATAGGAAATAAAAAGATTGAAGAACTCTTGGATGAAATTCGGAACAAAACCAATAATGTACAATTTACGGAACTAGCGACCTCTTGGTGAGGAATCTGGTTTTTTAGAAACAAAAAAAGCTTTGCAACAACGAATATCAATGTCAACGCTATTAAGGATTTACCAATTTATATCAATAATCAAATTTAAAAAATGGAAGAGAACGAAATATTGAAACCCAAATTGTCTCACAAATTCTAAACAAGGTACTAAACATAATACAAGACCTAATACGAAAAAATGAGCAAATAACAAATGGAATAAACCACCAGACAAAGTGATGAAAATAAATATTGATGGATCAACTAAAAATAGTGGTGATTCAAGCTATGACTTCATATTTAGAAATGAGAAAGGCGACCCAAAATTGATCTAAGGAGAAAAATGTGGTATCTCAACTGTCCTAAAACAAAAACATTAGCACTTAAAAACACTAAAACTTTTAACCAAAAAAAAAAGAAATACACTAAAACTGGAAAATAAAAAAGGGTTCAATATCATTGAAATTGAATGTGACAATCTCACGATTATCAATGTTATGAATAAAATCTAGCACTGTCCATGGGATATTAAGATCTTGAGGCACGCTCCGGTAAAACGGAAATTGTGGTAAAACGGAAGTACTAATCTGAAGCGTCAGATTGATGTTGATGGATGGTTGGATTAATGGGTTATAGGAGATATATGGTAGAGCCCTAACCACCAAATCTAACCTAATAAGGATATTATTAATAAGAAATAATTAATTTTGGTTGTTACAGGAGAGAGAAAATAATACAATATTCTCTTTCCTAATCGATTTTGCTCCCATTAACGTTCGTGAATATCGTTAATATGTTCACGAATATCAATCATTTGTTAATGAATATCGTTTATGTTTGTTTGAATATCGATTTCTATTTAATAAGTGAAGATTTAATATCTTAAAAATGTGAATATCATCACTTAAATCATGAATTTCACCACTTGATAATATGAATATCACACTAAGTTACATAAATATCTCAATTAATCACATGAATATCAAATTTACTTACACGAATATCACCACTCAATTTATGAATATCACTACTCATTTTGTGAATATCGCCCACCACCCAATTACATTAATATAGTCACTTAAGTACATGAATGTCATCAATTAACTACACGAATATCACCACCCAATATCTTCGAAGCTTTGATTTATGGCGGTAAGGTTTACCAATGATATTGTCGCGTCGATTTTGGGTCGTACAGTCGTTCGATCAACCTGAATATGAACATTATTATAATGAATATCAACCATATTATTATAATGAATATCAACAACATTATATTGAATATCACATCATAAAATTTGAATATCAATTATTCAACGCATAAAACCTCCTGAATATGAACAACATTATAGTGAATATCACATCAAACAATTTGAATATCAATTGCAAACAGTACAAACAACACCATCAAAAAGCAATTTGAATACTATAATAGCGATATTCATTCCATATGTGATGATATTCACGTATTTTATACACATAGTCATACAAATAAGTAGTCGATATTCATAAAAACAATGTCAATATTCAGAGTTTAATTCGCACATGATAATTATTCAAAGTTTAGGTGAATATCACATCATAAATATCAAATATTCAATGCATGAGACCTACAAGCATTTGTATGAATATCACATTAAACAATTTGAATATTAATTACAAACAATACCCCAAAACACCAAAACTGAAACTTCCTAGAATAAGCTGTCAATTAAACACAATAACACCTTCTTCAGAGTAGTAAGAACTTACATTCATGATTCTCCTTTGATGTTGAAAGTTTCAACCCAGATACCACGGAGTGCCCTGTCGAATTGCACTTCAACTTCTGCAAGAATTGATAGTAGCTTTCCAGAAATTCAGCGTGACTTCAACTTGCTCATTCTCTTTCGTCTGGACTCGGAATTGGGTGATTCCAACTCCCAGAGTTAGATCTGGAAGTATAATTTCGTCCCTCAAAATTGGAGAATTTTCTGAGTTGTAAATCAAAAGATATGGCATTTTAACTGAGAGGTCGCTGAGATTTTCGGGAAGGAATTGACAGCAACTTTCCAGAAATCTAGCGTGACTTAAACTGGCTCGTTCTCTTTCGTCTGGACTCGGAATTAGGTGATTCCAACTCCCAGAGATAGATCTGGAAATCTAATTTCGTCCCTCAAAATTGGAGAATTTTTGGAGTTGTAAATAAAAAGATATGGCGTTTTAACTGAGAGGTCACTGAGATTTCCGAGAAGGAATTCAGCGAGATGAGTTTATGGGTGAAGGACGTGAAGATGGGGATGGATTGATAGAGGGAGAGAAGTTGAAGACGACGGCGTGTTGAAGCCCTCCTATGTGGCCGATTCCAATCGGAAGTTGAAGAAGATTCAGTCGAGGTCGAAGGCGGCGGCGGCGTGTTGAAGCCCGGCGGCGTGTTGAAGCCCTCCTCTGTGGCCGATTCCAGTCGGAAGTTGAAGACGATTTCAGTCGAGGTCGAAGAGGATTCCAATCGAGATCGATATTAACTGGGAGGGAGAGAATAAAATAAAAAAAGGAAGGGTAGAATCTCTTATAATTTAGGTAAAAAAATCTCTAAATTAATGGGAATCATACGTGTTCAATTCCACCATATAAAATGCATTGAATTACTTTTAATCACAACCATTCATTTATTTGTAATTCAATGGCCCTTAATAGTACTTCCGTTTTACTCTAAAAAACCGTTTTACTAGAACCAAATTCTTAAGATCTTAATTTCTGATATCTTATATTTACTATAACTTTTTTCAACAGTGTGGATTTCCCACATCTTTCATGATTTTAATATGATTGATGATTGCATTGCTAAATTAGGTCACCGTATTTCTACGTAAGTACATCTTCCTTGAAGATTCAACAATCCAAGCTTCCGACAAAGAAAAAACAATCCAAGCTCAGGGCATCTCCTTCAAGTTGAATCTTACGTGGCGGGATGATCTCCCGCGCCTACGTGTCTCCAAAGTTTGAGTTAATTTGTTTCAGCGATATACCGCCATATCATCAGTCCAATATTTTTTAGCAATCTTAAAAGATATATATACCCATTTTTAATTCGATAATGTCGAGTTTAAATTTAACTCATCACTAGAAATTACCCAAATTTAATAAAAACAATAATTTCAAAATATCAAAATTTGCCCAATTAATCTAAACTTAATTTCAAGTCATTTACAAAAATAATTAGCTAGAATTAGTACACACACGTCAAGTAATTTGATCCAATTAAACATCGCTGACGTACAATACATGCAGGTAATTTTGTCAAATATTGTTACGTACGTATACAAACCATATATTGGTATATATGGCTTCGAATGATTAAATAATCAATTCGAATTGTCACGTGATTTCTCAGTGAAATTTGGAAACAGATTTTGACGTCGACGTACATTCGATCATGAAAAAATAAATTCTTCTACCTAACGTAACGTACACAATTGTCCCCTAAGAATGATGTCTCCGACAAACGAATGAAATAATATCAATTTCTACCGGAAAATGAACCCGTCAAGGATGCCGTAGGCTCCGACGAGCAGCCACCGCGCCGGAAAAAACAGGAGAACCAGCAAATGCACGTGCCTACTCAGGCTCTTGATCGACTCGCTCCCTATCCTAAGGATCCTGCCACGTGGCGCGACAAGGGAGCGCCACGCGCCGCGCCTCTTCTCCCTCCGGTCCCGCCTGATCCGGGAGAGGTCGCGGCGGATGACGGAGCGGACGCAGCGGAGGTAGGAGCTCATGTCGTGGTCGCGCTGGATGGTGCCGCCGTTTCCGTAGGCGGAGCGGTCGGCGAGGATTTGGAGAGGGTGGGGGGAGTTCAGGAAGGCCAGCTTGGCGGATCGGAGGAGCTTCCGGTCGGTGGTGCCGGTGAGGAAGTAGAGGCCGCTCCCGGAGGGGAGGAGGTGGTGCTGGGGAGAGTAGTTGTCGTCTGGCTGTAGAATTATCAGCTCTCCCATCGGCGCAAACAACAATTTCTGCATAATTAACCAAAAAAAGATAATTATAATTTTTTGGAGATAAAACAATTAATCATATATCATTTAGGGTTATTGTGTTGCACAACATTATAATAGCCTTATTATTTAGAATGTAATTTTTGTTAAATAATTAATTTTAGTTGTATAAAATAAATATGTGGTGGAAACTCATTATCATCTCTTTATTAATTTATTAACAAAGAGTAATTATGCTCATCATACACCATTTTTAAAAATAACTATTATAATTTGTTCTTTCAAACAAACCCTTGGTCGTTACCGCCAAAACAAGAACATCATCCGAAGCAAAAATTAATTCATGGCCCGGCTCGGGCAAGGAACCGAAGAAAAATTAAAGCCGATTTCATTTTTTTTTTGTCGAAAAAAACTGATTTCTGTAAATATAAAGGAAAACGTTCGTAGATACGTTAAATCGAATCTGGATTAAACAGATTTTAACCGAAATCGAACTGAGAAACCGATAAGTTGTCCACTAAATTCGAAAAAAGATAAACAAAGATAAAATTTCTGTGTACTTTAGATCAAACCGGTTTTTACCGGCCGGGTTTCCAAAATTGTTAGAATAGGAAACGTGCATTTCCGGTTTAGTACCGACTCCTGTTCAGTTTCTATGGTTTTCCATTTCAAACCAAAATATAAACACTCCCCAACTTGTTCAATTAGTTAAGAAAATGTGACTAAATTAATCTTGCTAAATATGAGATTTAATTGTAATTAAAAAAGATTTTCTAGGAAAGGATTAGGCGCCAAATTTACCAGATTATTGAGGCAAGGATGGTTGCGGAAATTTCCATTGACGGCCTTGAGGATCTTCGCAACATGATTAGGGTAGTTACAAGAGAAGGCACGTGGCACGATATCACGGTGCATCGTGACAGCCTGGACATGGCTTTTCGGCAAGCCCAGCTTGCGAAGCAGCTCGTCGCCTCCACACATGACGGTCGGGGCCCCAAACGTGATCACCGGAAGCAAGGACGAGAGTGGCGCTTCGTCTCTTATCAGGAGCATCAGACTGATCAGCAGTGACAAGCTCCCGCCTAGCGAATGGCCTGTCAACCGCAGCTTTGCACGCGCACCGTGGGCCTTTATATGAGCTCGGATCTCCGGCAGCATCTGTTGGTACATCCCTTTCGCCGCTTCGTAGATTCCTCGGTGCACCATGATCTCGAATCCCTCGAATTTCACCGGCTCAAACAGTAGATTTGCCTGCCATGAAGCCAGTGTTTCTGATCCCTGCAAATCATGAATATATTGAGGCATAACAGAATTTCTCCAAATGACATTCGTTTCAGGGTGTTTACCTGAATTACGAAGAACCGAGTTGCGGTTTGGTCATCGTCGCAAATGTACCACTCGCAGGGGGAGGAGCTAACGGAGTTGAGATCGTCGGCGACGGCCTGCTTGACTTCCTCTTTGGCAGCGACAACAGCGGTGACCGAGTCAGTAGTAGCCATGAAGGAAGCCATATCACCAATGTTGCTGTTTTCCATGTCGCCTTGGAGTGTGTCCTGACCCGAATCAGCTCCCGACGGCACGAATATGCTGCGTGTGCGAGAGTTCAAGTAGGCAGCAGCGGAGGCTACTGTCTCAAACGCGGCTGAAGCGCTTATTCCAGGCCCTTGGTTCTTGTCTGATTCGACTCGCTCCCGCTCTTTGGCTTGCTTTAATGGTTGCTCTGGATCAGCATTTGCTAATTGCTCCCTCTTTTCAATGGAAGACGTAACGAAGCGTAGCCCGTGCCTTTTTAGGAGATTTCCTGACTGTATATGGAAGGTTGGATCAAGTTAATGTTCAACTCACAGGGAAAATGCACATTGCAGATTTGCAATTCCACGATGAAGAGATTCACCGACACAATCAACGCAAATCACATACTCCAATTAAATGTCCACAATAATCAAAATAAGGGGATTGAATTACCTTGATTTTGGGAATATCATAAGCCAAGCTCCCCAAATTGGACATCTGGGCGTATAATTTAGCTTCATTAAGAGAAACCTTCTTGAGCAGCTTAGAGAAAGAGCTTCTATCAAAAACAATTTCCTTTTCTTTTTCCTCCTCTTTATTATCATCATCATATTCACAATCACAATTTTCAGATTCTCCACAGCTTGAAGAAGCAAGATCAGAATCAGAAGGAGAAGACTCGTTTTCCCCTTTGTGGATCTCCTCCTCTAAAGATTTCCCCTGCTGCTCTGACCACAGAGACTTCACTTGGAGAACCTTCAACACCCAATTCCCATTTTCGCCCTCATATTGCTCCAAATTACTCGCGCCACTGCCGCCTTGCTTGCTCTTGACCTCCACGGAAACGGCGTCGTCTAGAGCAACCCCTTTTATCCCCATCCCTTCTTTAGCCCCTGGAAACAGAGATCTGAACGGATGCTTCAACGAAAACCTCGACAACGCCGTTCTCATGGCGCCGCCTCCGATCTCCGCCGCCGCCGGCCTTCCGGCGGAGAATTGTGGTGGCGTTGGTCGCGCATCGAGATTGTTGCTGACGGAAATCGACGGTCCGATCCCTGCTCTCAAATAGAAACTATCCATGTGACGATTTATGGGTTAGATTATTTCGGGTTTGGGGCTACCGATTTAGGATTTTACGTTCGTGTTTAAGAAGATTTTGGAAGGTGTTTGTTTGATATAATACAACAGGAGAAAAGTGATAGCCAATCAACTCTTTCATTCTCTCCTGATTTTCCACTGAATAAATAGAGAGGTTTTTTGTTCCTCAAATTTGGGTTTCTCTGACTTATCGTCTAAACGAAACGATGTCGTTTCTTAAAGCGGCGCTGAAAGAATATGGATAGCGCTTTTGAGTTTTGAGTCAGATATGTTCCCCTTTTTCTGCTACAGGTGAGGGGCGTGTGGTGGAGACGGGAGATTGGGCGCGTGGGAGGAATCCGATTTATCCAGCGATATTTCCACCACGTCAGCTAAAAAAGAGACGGAGATGAGCAACCGTGTTACGTATGCCGGCCAAAAAGGACTTTCTATTGTCTGCCCTTTTCACTCGACTGCCTCATTCTACAAGGACCGCCACGTACGCATCACGTTTTTTTTCCCTTGCTTTCGCAAAGACTTTATAAAAAAAAAAAATTGGGATTTTTCGTGTGATAACCCCGAAATATAGTAAAATTTGCGAGATATCCCATTATTTTGCATATTTCGTCAGGTAATTTTGAGGTTTGGTTTTTTTCGCGAAATGCCCTATTGTTATTCTTGTTAACGGTACCGTTTGATTTTAAAAAAAAAAGTAAATCAAAACCAAATCAAAAAGGGAAACATATATCATCTCTTTGTTCGAACTCCTCTCTGTTGTTCTAGACTCTTGTTAGAACTCTTCTTGTTCGTTCCAGGCAATATCTCGTCGGCGGCGGGCGGAGGCGACATTCTGCTATGAATGCATCCTCTTACTCACACATTCATTGTTGCATTTAACTCCAAATGTTTGCTTCAACTGAGCTGCTCACTTTTGGAAGTGTGTTGGTAGACCAGGAAATTGATATATTTCTAAATTGGTGTGATTAATGTTGTCTTTTCTTCTTCTCTATGTGGAGATAAAGGTGTTGCGAAGATGGAAGAACAAGACGACCATACGTACTACACGAACGAGGGTCTTTCGAGCATCCTGAATCTGATTCCTTCCTTGGTTACAGCACCAAAGTATAACGAAAGCTGCCAAGAAGCCTCAGCTAGTCAGCTGGGCAATCATCCAATATCTCAGATGACATCAATGCAAGGCTTGAAATTCCCCAGATTTCTTCGAATACCGAGTGGTTTAACAGTTCAAGCTCTTACACTTCTTGGGACAATTTGCCAAGAATCTGCTGAAGTGATGCTTAGCTTGATTAAAATCATCTCATAGTCTTCATATATTTTTATATATAGCTACACTAATAATGATCATTCAATGTGTTTGAATTCTATGATTATGAACTTGGATATACAATTATACTCCTAGCAATTTTTAGTGAATTGATACCATAATGTACAAGTCTACAATCTTAATTGAATGAAAGTTGTTTCATGGAACAAGCAGAGCAAGATGAGGAGGTTGTTATAGATAGATAGTACTCAGTCCTGCTGCATAGTGTTATGAAGAAGAAATTAACCCGAAAACCATGGCCGCATCCGGCTGCGTAGGAAATGCATGTTTAGAAGGGAACTAAAAAATCTCATGTGAATTGTATGGGTAAGAGAATGGAGTTTAATGCAGTAAAATCTGGGGTGGTGAAGGGGAAACAAATACAATAATAGGAAAAAGGTGGTAATTGTGAATCTCTCACACCACAGATCACTTCAAACTTTGACAGTGATATACTGATATCTCATTAATCACACCATTCATTTACAAAAGCATGTATTTTATCCTCGTGAACTATAAATCATACTGTTAACAATTAGGCCACAATAGTCAAATGAAGCATGTGTTGTCAAGGGTATATAGTAACAAATGAAGCTTCTAAAAGGGAGATATGTATCTAAAATTCAAGATACTTGTTTGTATCACAATGAATCAACCAAAAAAAATATAAGCCAATAGCTTCTTCAGCAACCAATTTTAACCGAATAGGACACGAGTCTCTATTATCCAAGTTTGCAGCACAGCTAGCAATCTCCCACATCTGCGGAGCATTACAGACCCATGCATCAGACCCATAACAAGTGAACACACAATTTCTTACCACAGACGAAATACAAATATGATGCATGAAGATCAATACATCGTGCAACCCTTCATATCATAGGCTTGAGGTGTCTAGTACCCAAAAGGCAACAATAAAGCACGTATGCTCACTTGATAAGCTAGAACGAGATAAGAAAAAAAATTAACTATTACGGTTTTGATATTTTGAAGACCAAAACAAGCCTATGAGTTGCAGACATTTAACATCTAAAGTAGCAAAAAGCTAAATCCAGAAATGTTATTAGACGAATACAGAAATGTTATTTATGCCGGATCATCTGCTCAGAACAAAAAGGAGAGGAAGAGCACGACAAACAAGGCTCTAACAAAGCAAGACATGAAAGAAACGATATCTAAATATAACTAAAATTGAAGGAACTGTGGGTTTTAGTCCTAAATACCTTAATCGTGAGCAAACACCAACAAGGAGAGGAAGAGCACGACAAACACTAGGATACATGCATCAAGATAGTCTCTAAAAGTCATTAGAAAAGCAAGAAGGAGAAGAAATTTAGCATAGTTCTCACATCAAACGAGAGAGAAGATCAGTTGAGTTTCCATAACATATCAGAGGGAAATCCTGCAACATAACTCATCTCAGAAAGAGCATAGTTCACAATTCATAGTCGCTGAGCACACACTTGGGAGAAGAAATTCAGCAAAAGAAGTACAACAACAAAAGATAGTGACTCGAACATGACAGAAAAAATCAGCAACAAGGTTCCTCTTCATCAGACCAAGCACAAGACATGGAACAACAACATTCAATTGAAAAAGAAATTCGTCAAATGAGGATAAGAAATGAGTATTATTCGGTCAAGCAATCATTGTTCGTTCTGCTGTCCTCTAGAGCAAACCAATTTGAATTTGTGAATAGAGAACTGCTAAAAGGTAAACATTAACCTAATCAGTTAAGAATTACAAATGCAGCGCCTATGAAAAACTAAAAGCAATGGATCAAACATTGGCCAAGTGAAAACAAATACAAGATGATTGTGCTGCTATGATAAAAAACCTCCGTGCTATCCTTCACTCAATAGAGGAGCAACTTCGGATGCATAGGAAGCAGACTATGTTCACCGACCGCCTTGCTTGAACGAACCACCAAAACCCTAAGTTCTAAAATCCCTAAATCCCCAAATTCTAAAATAATCATAACCCTCTAAATCCATCGATCTGAAATATATTACACACCTTTAATTTGGAGCCCCACCGATTGTTGAAAACCGACGAGCCGACGAGCCACCGGGAACGAGACTAAAGCCGATGAGCCCTACTCTCGCCGACGCCCACCGCCTTGCTCACCGCGCCGTCTTACTCGCCGGAGTCGGGAGCCAGGAGCAGGTCGAGTTGATGTGTTTCGGTTTGGACGACAGAGAGATGGTGAAGGGAGCAAAAGAGAAGAGAACAGGGACGAAGCCGTTAGCAAAATAACGTCAGGGTATTTCGCGAAAAAAAATCAAATCTCGGGATTACCTGGCGAAATATGCTAAAAAGTGGAGTACCTTGCGAAATTTACCATACCTCGAGGTTACCACGCGAAAAAACCGAAAAAAATTCTTAAAAGTATTTATTTTATTTACACAAATTCCCATAATATTATAAATTTCAAATTCTAATCTCTACTCGTTTTTTAGCCGAACGTGGATTTTTCAAATTCTAATCTCTACTCGTTTTAGCCGAACGTGGATTTATTAGTATTTCGATTTCTCAGACATTGTTTTGTAAATCAATTTTTTTTCTTTTTTTAAAAAATAATCTAAACTATACTTAAACAAAAATCATTTATTAACACCTGGGCCAGAGATTTTGGGTCGGAGATCCCCCTTAAATGGGCCTAACTCCTTCCGATGGCCCATATCTCATTGACTAGTTTTTTTAATTGTTTTACCGGGGAAAATATTAGATTAGCCTTTAATAATGATTAGAGAATCAATCTAGAGTACTCTTATTAATACACGTAACACATTCACCTCTTTAAAAATCTGACTAATGGTGCATTTGGATCACCCCATTTATTGTATTAAGTTTCATTAAGTGGTGTATCTCTTACATATCTTTGGCTTGTCATTTCACTGCTTTGAAGTTTGAACTATGTTAAAATTTGTTTTTTACCCTTGGATTTGTAGATTTCCATTATTGGACTTAAAATCTTGTTCATGTAATTTTCTTAAACTAAAAATCTTACTTGAGATACTCAAAATCTGGGGAACAAAGACCAACTTTCGTTTTAGCTTCTATGAGTTTGCTTCTCGTTTTAACAATTTTTGCAACCTTAATCGAGTAAAATCAAAATTCTAAGTTGCCGAGACGGAACCAATTGCACACTCATAACTTTACTAAATAACAAAGTCAAATATAGAAAATCACAATCGAATAGACCATATTATTGATAATCACTAGACCTATGTATATTTATCGGAAATCACTCCAATATATCCCTCTGTTCCGTCAACTCTCGGGTATTCATTATTTTAATGTTTTTTTTTTTTTTTTACATTTTCCTTTTTTATAAAATAAATGAAAATAAAAATGAACCCAAGCCTGGCAGTTTGATTGTTGTTTTAATTCATCATTTCCTCAATTGATCCTTGACTTGGTTTAATTGATGTTAAGTTTTCATTATTCTAATTCATCTGATATGCATTTGCATCCGAAATTTGGCACCTTGTTTAATCTTTATGATTTAAGTCTCTGTGGTTTGAATTTATAGAATCTGAACAGTCACGAATATCTTGCAAAAGGCTTATCTGACTGCTTCTTTGAATCTAGCCAATCACTTCTCCGTCTTTGTTGCTGCATAGGCGTTATCTTCATCGGAGGAGAGAAGAGAAATGCATTTAGAGGAATCCATAAGAAAAGCCTGATTGAGGATATTCAAGCTGCGCAATCGATCTACAATCTCGGTCGATTTCAGAAGCTTGTCGCCCCCAATTGATCAGTCAATTAAGCGATGGAGTCGTCAATGGTCTCAAATCTGGTTTTGAGGTCCCACAGAGCACGAGAGTACAGGAGGAGGAGGAGGAAAATTGAATCCAGAGACCAAAACTCGAACCAAAACCCTAGAAATTGCGAAAACCAGTTCTCATGGAAATCAGAGAAGATATAGCAAATCTACTTCTCCAAACTTCTTCAAGCGCTCAAGAAGGTTTGACTCAGCCCTTCGTCCTCGTCGCAATCAGCTCCACGCCGCAACCGAGTTGTACGGGAGGCCACCGACCGCGTTCTGGCGGTAGCGACCAGGTGGTGGACGAGGTGGACCGCGCTATTCTCACCAACAGCCTCAAGCTCAAGTTCAAGAAGAACAAACGTGGCCGAGAGGAGCAGCGCTGTCAAGTCGAAGCGGCGGATGCTCAAGAAAGAAGAGGGAGGCTAGGTATATTGAAGCTCAAGGGGGGAACTTTTCGGAAGTACATCGAAAGGTTCAAGATTAAACAATTAAGAAAAAGTTAAAAAAATTACATAAAACATTATAATAATGAGGGGCAAAATGGTCTTTTAATGAATTTAACCGAGAGTTGACGGAATTGAGGAGTTGGGTGTTACTTCGCTCACAGAGGGTATATTGGAGTGGTTTTCGGTAAATATGTATAGGTCAGGTGGATATCGGCAGTAGTTTTTGGTATTTGGGTATAATTTTCTTTCACGTACGGTATAGCTAATCAGCAAACCTAGACAGAGCCATTTTAGCAAAATTCAACCTGCTGAACAACTCAGTTCAATTCTAGCAAAATCCTCCAATGCGATAAGCTCCATGATGTCCATGGTCAAGGGATAGTCGAAATGCTCTGCCTCTGGATCGAGGTTTACAACATGGATTGTTCTCCCCAGAGTTTCACAGTGTCAAAACAAGGTAGAATAGTACTTTGATTTGTCGCTCGCTACGGGACCAATCACGAGTTGTGCATATCTCATGATAGAATGCAAATCTGATCGAGTTCAGTTTTTGTTTCCAGAAACAAGGATTGATGCTGCACAATTTACGAACAGAGTTTCGAACAACAGTGCCAATGTGTGTAAATGGAGCATGGTAAACATGATTAGACAAATTATGAGAGTTATCATAACACCCTAATATCTAGGAGACTGAAATTAAACACAGATCAAACCCTAATAACAAGAAATACATACGATTGTATAGTAGTCAAAGTCGAGAATTTGAACAATAGCATAGTAGCATACATCCAAAGAATACATGCGAAACAAAAAATAACACTGGGTAGTCTGGGTATAAAGAATTCAACGTAAAAAACTCAGGTCAACAAAAAGGAGAGAGTCAAAAGATCAAGAGATTCATCTTCACCCAAAGGTTTAATTTGCAAAATGAATACATAAAGAATTCCGGAAAAAGAAGGTTGAGACGGCGACACGGCGTTGGCAGTGAGGAGCAACGAGCGGAGGCGATGACAGTGGTTGGTTGATGCATGTTAGAGACAATTTCTTGACACAATGCCAGGTCTGGTCAAGCCAAGATACTGTAAGGAGCCAACCAACCTTTGGTGAAAGCAAGGCCAAGCACTATGTTTTGGGGCGAAAAGATCGAACCGACCTGAATTGCCTTAAGAAGGGCAACTAGACAGTAATAATATCGATTATATCTGAATGATCTAAATCAAACAAAGATTTAGATGAAATAAGATTAAATAGATACAAAGGCAAGCTTATCTCCTTCGAATAAGCATATCTCCTTCGAATAAGAGACTAGTCGAATCAAATGATCTAATCGTCAGTCGTTTCAATATTGAGATGAAGAGCTGAGCTAGAGAACAATGGCGAGAGTAAACAAGAGAGCAGTAGATTGTAGTTTTTGTATTCAATAATGATTGTCCCCCTCTACAATGATCCTAAATCATCTAATATATACACATTTAATTTCCAAAGATTAGCTAGACTAGCCGTTGTCGTCCGTGATCTTCGGAGTTCGTCGGGTTTGATTACCAGATGGCCACGATCTTACAATATTTATGATTAATCACGTTGGTTGTAACTGTCGTGTGGGCCGGCATATTAATCCATACAATCCGGGGCTTACTAACTCCTCATATCCGTTGAGGCCGAGATCTTCGTTCGTCGCTCAATCAGACGATCCTTCTAGAAGGAAATGCTTCTTCGTCTAATGCGCCGTTCTGGTGGAGATCCGTTAAGGATGAGGCCCAACAATAGCCCCAAAAAATCGAACTGGGCCGGAAGCAGTTGTTGAGGGACGGTTGGATTTTTTCTAAAGCCTCCTCTGAACGCGATCTCCCTCTTGCCGATTCTGCTATAATGGATTGATGACGTGGTGTTTTCCCATTGGTCGACAGGTTTGACTGTAGGCGGGCAATTTTCCCCATAAATGGCAATCACTTCCCTTTCTTTTCACCATCCTCTTTTTGCTCATGAAGAGTTTCTGGTTCAAAGGTAAAAAAAATTCCGAATTTCTTACCGTTTCTTCTTGAACAAAGTTGTTTCCGAGATCAAAGAAGTCCACAGCTTCGTCTTCTGGCATCGGTGAGAAAGATAGCGATTTCTCCCCCTCGAATCTTCTCAGTCCGGAGGATTCTCTAGCTGGGACCTTGACTCAGTCGGAGTTGGATACGATTCTAGAAGTAGGCCAGTTCCCTCTTGAAACGGTTGCTCGCCTCCCTTTGCCCCAAGAACGTGCCGATTGGTGTCGTGACGGATGAGTTTGCTTCTTTGAGTATCCCTTTAGAATAGGTCACTCTTTCCCCTTTTTGAGCTTGGTGAGAAACTTCTTGTCTGTTCTTAATCTTGCCCCATGTCAGGTGATGCCACATGTGTGGCGTCTCCTTAGGGTAGTCGATCTTTTGGTATCCAGTGTCGAGGTCGATTTTGACTTTGATGCTCTCTGGTATTCGTATTACTTAATTAGTCGAGGTTCTTCCCGCTTTCAATTGCGCCTTAGGCCAGACAGAGAACCGATCGCTCTGAATCTCAACGTTAATGATCGCAGATGGAGGTCGCGATTTTTCTTTGTTAAGAGGAAGTCGCTTGAGGGGGGATTTGACTGCTCTTTCTTGCGTGACGTCTGGTAGACATCAGGTACCGTATTAGCCTTTGAAACTTTGTGTTTTGATGTCTTGTTAACTTTTGCTCACGTGTGTCTATTTTCAGTGCCGAGTCCAAAGGAGAGGACGAATTCCAGTTTCGCCGCGGTTACTGAAGTTTTGCTTGCTTTTTCGGAGGCCGACAGGTCGTTCAAGAACGTGAATTGTCTAACCCTTAGCCCTCTGAGCATGGCGACTCCGTCCACTTCCATCACCAAAGGAACTTGTTCGTTCCTTCAGGTATGCGTGTGGGTGGTCTTTGGAGTGACCATATGTTTATATGTTTGTGCTTGCCTGACAGTATCTCGAGGCGCGAGGTCGAGTGCTCGCTTGTCCGAAAAGAGTCTCTTGGACCAGAAGCTATTGGCGGCAAAAGCCTCTTCGTCGGCGAAGGTCGAAGCCAAAGCCCTTTCATCTGTTAGGGTCACCGCCTTAGATTCGCCGTCGTCTAAAACTTCAGGGGCAAAAAGGAAAGCGACTGGTGCCCCAAGGCTTCCGGTGGGCATGATGAAGGGCAGAGATTTGGAAGAGTTGCTCCATACTTTGGACCCGAAGGCCAAGAAGGATATCAGTGACTTGCATCCTATTGACTGTATCGATGAGGCCGGAGCGGCCGCTTGGCGAGTAAGTAAAGAGAGATCGTGTATGAAGTTTTCTGCTAATACACGCATTCTTGTTTTATTACTTATGTCTTTTTACATGGTTTGTTGTTTGCAGGCTCTCCAATACTCAATCGTCGCGTTTTCCAACGTGCAAGACTTGAGCGACCGAGCCGATATGCGGGTAGCCGAGGTTGAGGGTCAACTAAAGGTTGCCAGTGGGCGCGTCAGGTCCGCTGGGAGCAAGCAAGCACTGGCCGAGAATAAGTTGGCAGAGGCACATGCTCGGCTCATGGAGCTTGAGGGTAGTGTTGAAGAGGTTCGTGTGAAGGATGCCCATGTTGCCACCGATGTCGGGACGTATTTCTACCTCAAGTCTCGCATTGAAATGATGGAGGAGTATGCCGCGGGGGCTCATTCGAATTGGAAGATTGAGGACGCGAGGGCAAATATGGTTCTTTTGTACCCCTGCGGTAATCCTGGCAATGAGTTGTTCAAGTTAATGGGCCTTGGAGAAGGTGAACAGAGGGAAGAAGCCGACCCTGGGGCGGTTGAAGGAGACATCAGGGATGTATCTAAGGAACTTCCTGAGGCGACCGAGGGTCAAGATGTTGTTCCTGCGGAAGTTAATGAGAGGTCAGGTGAGTCCTAACTTTGTTTGATAGACGACAATGTTTCTTTAGGTGTCGTGAACCTTTTGTTTTAAATGTTTAGACAATGTGTTGTGCCCCATCGTGGCGATGGAATTGATAATGTTTTGGTGACTTGTCTACCATCACGGGTCGCGTATTTTGTAAACATTTTAGTATTTCGTTGTGTACCTTGTGTTTTCTTTGTGTGCTTTTTTACAGGTGGACTTTGTCAATCGCGCTTTAGGCCGTTAACGCGAAATGTTCGATCGTGACGACCTGTAATTATAAATGTTAATGTAGCATGCTTTGTCTATCTGGGAAGGAGTCATATGTAATATAGGATAAAGACGAGTACCTTTGACAGGACAAGTCTTGTAAATAGTTTGTAATATGTCGTTTCTCTACTCCCCGTGTGTCGATCGATTTGTGTGTTGTAAGCGTTGTTTTGTATATAGTAAGGATATACTTTTGAGTTTGAATGTCATGTTTGTCTTCGAGGCCTCTCATTCCTGTTCAAATTGTGTTAAGAGTACAAAAAAGGAAAGGTCTTGGGGCGACCGTTGGGGGGTGACCCAACGGCCCTCCTATGCTTAAGTCAGTGACATACTTCAAACAAGTGTAATCGAATAGATGTATAGAAAATGTGAAGGAAAGAAAGGTTTAGAAATGATACAACTTTAAGTGGGTCGCATTCCAACTTCTAGGAATTGGCTGTCCGTCTTTGGTTTCTAGTCGGTATGCTCCTCGTCAGACGATTTCTTTGATGAGGTAAGGCCCTTCCCATTGAGGTGCCAGCTTCCCGTCGGTTGGATCTCTGGTGTTCTGGAACGTTTTCCTTAAGACACAGTCTCCTAACTTGAAGACTTTAGCTCATACGTTTTTGTTATAGCTCGGGGCGACTTGTTGTCGAGATCTCTGGTATAGAAAATGTGAAGGAAAGAAAGGTTTCGAATGGTATTGGACCATTCGAATTCTGGCTTTCTCTCTGGTCTCGTTTATGGTGTCGAGATCGTGAGCTAATTCGATGTCATTTTGTTCTGGGATTTGCAGTCCATATCTGGCAGTTGGGACGAGTAGTTTAGTGGGGATGACCGCCTCGCTTTCATAGACTAGTGAGAAGGGGCTCTGTCTTGTTGTATTTTTTTGGTGTCGTCCTGTCGGACCATAGTATCAAGGGGAGCTCGTCGGCCCATTTGCCTTTTGCCCCTGTGAGACATTTTTTGAGATTGTTGATGATGACTTTATTGCTGGATTCTGCTTGACCATTGGATTATGGGTATCTTGGCGTAGACGTGACCAATGTGATGTTCCACTGTTTGCAGAAGGATCGCGTCTTGTTACCGATGAATTGGGAGCCATTGTCGCATACGATTTCTGAAGGGACGCCAAATCTGCATAGAATATTACGTTTTATGAATGAGATAATGTGCTTTTCTTTTACCTCTCGATATGCTTCGGCTTCTATCCATTGAGAGAAATAATCGATCATGGCCAAGAAGAAAACGCATTGTCCTGATGCTGGTGGTAGTTTCCCGACGATGTCCATTCCCCATCGCATGAAAGGCCAGGGTGCTAGAGTTGGATGAAGCATCTCTGATGGCTGGTGAGTGATGGGCGTGTGTCTTTGGCAGGTGTCGCATTTTCTAACGTTAGTCGATTGCGTCCTTGTTCATTATAGGACAATAGTAACCCGTCCTAAGAGCTTTGCCAAACAGGTTGCGTCCTCCGGTGTGATTTTCACATTCTCCGTCGTGCAAGGATTGTAGGACGCGTTGTACTTTGACTTTTTTGAGGCAGCATAAGTATAAGCATGTGACAGATCGTTTGAATAGAACATTATCTGTTAGAGCGAAAGTTTCGGCTTGTACCTTAAGTCTTTTGGCTTCTGTCTTGTCTGTTGGGAGTATTCCATCTTTGAGCGACTTGATATAGGGTGTAGTCCAATCATCTTGGTTGCCTACCAAGTCTTCTTCTGTATAGTCGCCTACTTTTGCTGAGACGACTTCTTCTAAGCGTAATTCGTTCATCATCTGAATGTCGTCTGGATTAGCTGTTTTGGAGATTTTGGGGACGGCCGGTATGGTGATATGTGCCAACGGGATGTTGTGGAAGTCGCTGGGATGAAGGGCGGAGCCAAGATTTGCTAGAGCGTTGGCTTGTGTGTTGAGGTTGCGCGGGACTTGTCGGATGGTGAAGTTTTAGAATTTGCTTGCCAATTTTCTGACGATATCCAGATATGCCATCATCCTGTCGTCTTTAGCGGCGTACAAACTTTGCACTTGGTTGACGATCAGGAAAGAATCGCATGTCACTTCTATGTTTAGGATTGCGAGATCGTGTGTGAGTGTTAATCCAAATACGAGGACTTTCTATTCTACTTCATTGTTAGTCGCATCCCATTCGCATCTCACAGCTTGGGCTATGTGGTATCCTTGTGGCGATTTTAGTACGACACCTATGTATCCCAAATTGTGGACGTCCTTGACACATCGGTGGGACCTATGGTTGACGATAGCCTTGATCTGGTATGGACTGGCTTCTATCCCTCTTTATGTCACCATGTATCCCAAATTTTTTTCTGAAGACACTCTGAAAGAGCATTTAGTCGGATTTAATTTCATGTTATATCTTTTCAATACCTCGAATGCTTCTTTCAGGTGTTCGATGTGGTCCCTTGCCGCTTTGGATTTGACGAGCATGTCATCGATGTAAACTTCCATGGTGTCCCCGATCTGGTCTTTGAACATTTTGTTCACCAACCTCTGATATGTGGCCCCTGTGTTTTTTAATCCAAAAGGCATTACTTTGTAGCAGTATGTACCTTGGCTTGTTATGAAGGCTGTCTTTTCTTGGTCGTTGGGGTCCATGAGAATTTGGTTGTATCCACTGAACGCGTCCATGAATGTTAGCATTTCGTGTCCGGCGGTCGCGTAAACCATGGCGTCAATATGTGGTAATAGGAAGGAGTCTTTTGGACATGCCTTATTTAGATATGTGAAGTCGATGCATATTCTCCATTTTCCATTCTTCTTTTGAACCACGACGACGTTTGCTAGCCAGTCGGGGTACTTGACTTCTCTTATTTTACTTGTTTCGAGTAGATTTTTGACCTCGTCGTCTACAATTTTGTTACGCTCTGGTGCGAACTTTCTCCTTTTTTGCTTGACCGGAGGGTATGTAGGATCTACATTCAATTTGTGAGTAATAATATCTAGGGAGATCCCCACCATGTCTTCGTGTGACCAGGCAAAGCAATTAGAGTTGGACCGTAAAAAGGAAATTAAATCTGATCTAGTCGAATCATTTAGATCTGATCCGACTTTTATCGTCTGTGTTGGCTTTGAAGGATCCAACGCGATCTCGTCGAGTTGTTCCATTTCTGGTTCGATGTATCGCGTGGTTCCTTCACCACACTGTGATTTCTATGCGGAAGACTTGTCGACTGCCCCTTTCATCGAAGTGACGTAGCATTGCTTAGGAGCTCGTTGGTCGCCCTTTATTTCCTGTACCCCCCACTTAGTAGGGAATTTTATCGTCTGGTGGTAAGTGGAAGGTACATCTTTCATGGCGTGGATCTAGGGTCTGCCAAGGATTGCATTGTATGGGGATGGGTAGTCAAGTATTAAGAACTTTTCCTGTTGATTGACTCCACAAGCGTATGTCGTCAACACAATCTCGCCCTGGGTATATTTAACTTCCCCGTTGAATCCGACCAGCGGGGTAGAGTTTCTGGTTAAGTCGTCCTCGCTTAAACCCATACCCTTCAAGGCGTCGAGTGTCAACAGGTTGGTGGAGCTACTTGTGTCGATTAAAACACGACGGATAAGACAGTTGCTAATTGAAAGAGAAATTACCAAACCGTCGAGTGTCAACAGGTTGGTGGAGCTACTTGTGCCTAGCTCTTGGGCCTCCGAGTCATCAAAAGTAATAGCGGGGGCGTTGGTGATTTGTGACTGTCTTGTCTCTGTCCGAATCGGCTTGTCACCTTTGCTTTCTCTGGCGTATCTTTTGGCGGCCGAGTCTGTGTTTCCACACACGTCCGACCCTCCTAAAATGGTGTTAACAATTTTAGTAGGAACCGGAGAAGACGGCTTATCAGATGTTACATGGTCCCTTCGATCGAGGGTCGTTTTGGCTTTTTCGGAGATGACATCGCGCAACAGCCCCTGTGCGAGGAGTCTTGCGACTTCCTTACGGATGGATATGCATTCGTCCGTCGAGTGTTTGTTTTGGGGCAAAAAGATCGGACGACCTAAATCGCCTTAGACGGGGTAACGAGTCGATCGGGTAATAGAAATCAATCCAAACCAAATAGACAATCAACAAATAAAGAATAGATACGAAATAGCAAGGTAATTTTATTGATCTATTGAAGATTGAATCAGATCGAAGTACAACTTATCCTTGGAGGACAAAAGATCGGATCTTGTTCGATCTGTGATTCTGTGACTCGACTGGTGGTGACTGAGCGATATTCCGAGGAGACTAAGCTAGACTGGGTGCACTCTCAAGTTCTTTTTGGAGCAAGTTCTCGAATGCAGGATGTAGACGTGTGTGCCCATTACTTGCCTTATCGTGATCTATATATGGTAATTGTCATCTTGTGTCCGTTACTTCATCGTTTGCAATATTTCTTATTAATTCTGGGTGAGATCTTCGGGATTTGCTCTTGATTGCCAACATTATCTCTGTGTTTAATGCCATAGCCATTGCCATCGATTCGAGCATTTAATGTGTTGGGCGAGATCTTCGGAATTGGTCGGATCCTACGCGTCTGAGGAATGTTCGACGCCTCCTCCTGGTTTCTCTTGGCTTTCGACTCCGTTTGGATCTTGGCCCAACTTGCTCGTTTGATCCTCTTGGAGAATGATGGACCCAACAATAGCCCCAAGTTGTTTTGGGCTCAAGGCTGCTATAGGGTGGAGTCCAAACGACTTCCCCTCACACGATCTCCACCTTCCGATTTTGGCGCGTCAGACAAGAGCTACGTGGCGGTAATCGTGCGGCATGATGGGACGTTTCTACAACCTGTCGTCTCCCTCCATAAATTCGAATCAGCCTTCTGATGATTTGACTTCATCTTCTTCCTTTGTTTCTTCATCTGGTAGGTCTCTTTAGGTTTTTCAAAAATTGCTCTTCGATTTCCTCTTCTCTCCGTTTTGGAAATGGTCTCCAACGAGTCTTCTGAGTCGTCTACTACTCGCTCGAACTCGATCAAGAACGAGGTTCCCCCCCCTTTTCATTTTGAAGGAGGCAGACGCTCTGACGGGGACTTTGTCGGAGGCGGAGTTAGAGCAGATCCTCCAAGTCGGAGGCTTTCCTCCTGAGACGGTCGTGAGGCTGCCGCATCTGGACGAGAGGGCCGACGCTCGCTACGAGGGATGGATTTGTTTTTACGCTTACCCATTTAGGGTTGGCCATAAGTTTTCTTTCTCCCCCCTTGTTAGGGACTTCTTAGCGACTCTGGCGCTTGCGCCGTGTCAAATCATGCCACAAGCGTGGCGAATTCTTAGGGTTATGGACTTGTTGAATGTTCAGTCTGGGGCCGATTTTAACTTCGACGCCCTGTGGTACAACTACTGCTGGGATCGAAGAGTTCTTCTCGCATCCAGTTGCGTATTCGCTCGGGTCGGAAGCCTCTGGTGCTCAATTTGGACGTAAACGACCGCGGTTGGGGGTCAAAGTTTTTCTTTGTCGAGCGTTCGTCTCTGGAGAAGGGGGGTGACCGTTCGTTCTTGTTGTCGGAGTGGCGAGTCGAGAGTATGTGTTCGACCTCTCTCTGCCTGCTTTACGTGTTTTAACCCCTTGCTTAACTTTTCTTTTTTGTAGTTCCTGAGGCTGAAGAATTGGAGGTGAATAATCAGTCAGAAGGCCTGGCGAAGTTCATCCTTTGCATCCCTGCGTCGGAGCAAAAATTTGTAAACGTCAACTTGTTGTCGACTTCTCCCACTACTTAGGACGTCATGTCGACTGTTTCATCTTCTCGGGTTAAGTGTGAGTTTTGATTGTGACGCTTGTATATCTTTTTTATTTTATCGTCTGTTTGTGATTCATGTATTGTCTGTCGTGTCAGCATCCCCAACTGGTCGGTCGAGTGCCCGTTTGAAGGGAGTGTCTGGGAAGGGCCTGATTGAGCAAAGGATGGCGGCGGCTAGGGCCTCGTCGAGTAAATCGACACCGGCAGGGTCGTCGCTCTCGGCCAAAGTCGGCTCGAAAAGAAATGCAGGCGCTTCTTCCGGCGACGTGAAGACGGTGGAGACTCCAAAGAAGAAGGGGATGGCTGCTCGTGGAGTCGAGAAGATCAATGCGGTCGGTCGATCGATTGCCGACCTTTTCCATGCCCAGGACCCAACTTTGAAGTCTGAAGTTGATGACGTCTCTCCCCTGGACTGTATTGGTGAAGCGGGATGTTCTGCGTGGAGGGTAAGTCGTCTTGACGTGTCTTTTTTGTTTTTCTTTCTCGCAGCCGGATGAAACTTTGACTGGCTATGTTTTCTTCTAGACTTTTCAGTACCTCTTGGGGGCGTATTCTAGTATCAAAGTAATGGTCGCTAAGGCCGAGGATAGGGCTGCTAGGTCAGAGTCCGACCTTGCGTCTTTGAAGACCAAGTTGGAAGGAGCTGAGAGCCGTTGTAGGGAGGCTGAGCGCCGCTTTGTCAGGGAGTTGAAGAATTGTCAAGATGACTTGGACGCGTGTCGGAGAGAGCTTGACGAGAGCCAATCGGGTGTCGAAGAGAAGGTGAAGCAAGCTCGGATCGAGGCTGGTCGGATCGCAGGCGACGTAGGCGCTTTTTACGCGTTGAAGTCGTGTGTCAAAATGAGGAGGAGTTCAAAGAAGGCAAGCAGGGGACCTGGGATTTGAAGGCGGAGAAGGAGACCATGTAGACCCTGTTTCCAAAGGGGAATCCGGGCTCGGAGCTCTTCCACTTGGCCGGTGTCGGAGAGGAATCTTTAGATGAAAGTGCCGGCGAGGACGAGGCCCACTCTGGCGACACCGAACCGATTGAGCCCCAGCCTTCTCCTGACTTGGTCCCTGCTAAAGGTAACGCCGCAGACCTCGATCCTTGATTGGTTTTTTTTTTTGTAATATGACATGTGATCCCACCTGTGTGTGGGTAGGATATTGTTTGTTTTGGCGATCCGTCCATCATCGCGGGTCGTAGAATGTGTTTAGTGGATTGACTCGAAGTCCTACATGCGTGTAGGCGAACAATGTGTTTTGGCGACCCGTCCACCATCGCGGGTCGCATATTTGTAAAAAATGCTTAGACCTTTATTTGATGCAATCTGTTTTTTACAAAGGATCGTACATTTGTGTATCCGTACATTTCGTCAGACTTTTCTAGAGAAGTTTGTTGATGACGCCTTTGTTTTGTATGTCGGGTTTGCCCGTGTGCTCCGTCGAGTAGGGCTTGCCGTATGTATGTGAAAAAGGAGGCCTGCAAATGTATGTGTTTATGTTGAGTCATGACTTTAAGCCGAGGAGGAAAATGCAATATGTTTCTATTGCGTAAATGTAATAAGGTGTCCTAACCTTATGTATTGTGTAAGGCAGGCGGTGTGCCGACGTGCCTGTTTGTTCATCTCCCCGTGTTCCGATCGATCGTGTAAATGTAGTGTAAGCACTTTTGTTTGTGACTGGATCCAGTGTGTATGTTGATGTCGTCCTGTACTTAGGTTTGCAAGGAAAATGTCCTTACTTGATGTAAATGCTCAGTTTCAAGAATTAGAGTCATGCTTGCGGCAACAGGTAATGTATGATAGGTGAAAGGACGTTAGTGTTTTACCTTACTAGTTCAGAAGTGGTATAACTTTAGGTGTGTCGCGTTCCAACTTCTCGGGATTGGTCGTCCGTCTTTGTCTTCTAATTGGTACACTCCTTGTCCGACTACTTCTTTGACTAGGTAGGGTCCTTCCCACTGGGGTGCGAGCTTTCCGTCGGTTGGATTCTTGGTGTTCTGGAATGTTTTTCTGATGACCCAATCTCCAACTTTGAAGACTTTGGCTCAGACGTTCTTGTTGTAACTTTTTGCGACCTGTTGTTGGAACCTGACTGTTGGGCCTGGATTTTCCAGAGAAGATGGGTCAAATCGGTCGAGCCCAAGCCCATTGCCAATCGGAAGATCGAAGAAGAAAGCCCAGAGGATCCGACGAGACGTCTCTAGTCGAATGCCTTCCGACAGGATCGCAAGGATCTCGCCAAGCATTAAATGCTAGATCACGCAATGACCACTGCCTTCAAACCACCATAAACGCAGAGATTTAATGGCGCAATCTTCACCATCACTCCGAGCATTGAAGACGAAATATACGGCCAAGAAACATAACGACAACAAGGATTGAAGACTTACCATATTAGGACGACGAGGAAGATAAGACACAACACGCACGATTACGCAAGAGGAGACGAGCATTCTTACTCAGAAAACACACCAGAATAGCACTCTCGCTCTCAATCTAGCTCTCTAACGGCTTCCTATGCCTGACCCCCGCCGGTCGCCACTCACAAGTCACTGGTCGAGTCCCACTCGATCTCTGGTTTTATCACGATAAGTTGTATCACGATTCAGTCTGATTAAACACGACATCTAATAAAACCATCACGCTATTACATATTTATTCTTTGTTTATCTATTGCTTGCTTGGTTTGGATTGTTTTTTATCATTCGATCGACTAGTTACCCCGTCTAAGGCGATTTAGGTCGTCCGATCTTTTTGCCCCAAAACAATTTGGCGCCCACCGTGGGGCCACTTGCCGATCATCCTTCCGAAACTTTCCAACCATGACTATCGATCCTTCTACTGACAATCAAGAACCACGTCTCGAAGACGAAACCCAAACTACAGAAAACCCAACCGAAAATCCTACTCCAACCCAGTTCCAAGAACTCTCTCAAAAAATGGCCGCCCTTCAAGAGGAACTAGCCCAACAACGTCAAAAAACTGAAGCCCTATCTTTTTTGTCAACCCAATCCGAAGCCGAGATCATGCAACTAACTCGTGAAAATGAGTCTCTTAAGTCGCAGGTACAATAAGGGGCTTCAGGATCTAGGAACGCGCCCGTCCACGGCGGCGTCCGAACACGCCTCGAAATGGACAACATCGAGCCAACGCCTCCGAGCGTACGACGTCCTGGACACACTGAGGGTACGTCTCGAACTCCTTTCGCTAGTCCATTTTCGACTAACCATGTCACCTTTTCCACACCGATCGGGTCTGTTGGGCCCCGAATCGATGAACCACAGGTTGCCAATCCGCCAGATATCATGGCTCTCTTCCAGTAGACGCTCGACCGACATATGAAGATGATCGACGATCGCTTCAACAGGCTCCCAGGAGTCCCGCAACCGATCGAGAGAGAAGCGTCCGGCAGATTCGAAGAATCCCCGTTCGTCGAAGAAATCGCAAGGGTCGAGATCCCCAAGAAGTTCCATCTCCCCAACATGGCGACGTTCGACGGCACCACCGATCCAGATGACCATATCTCTCTCTATAAACAAAAACTAATGGCTGCATCTGTTTCAAGGGAGAACCGCGAGGCCGTCATGTGCAAAAGCTTTGGCACAACCCTCACGGGTCCCGCACTAACTTGGTTTATGCGTTTGCCTCAGGGAACGATCGCATCATTCGCGGATCTGGTCAACTCTTTTAAGAGTCAGTTCGCCAACAGTCGGAAACACGAGAAACAATCGAGTGACCTCTACCGAGTCACGTAAAGGTACAACGAACCTCTCCGGAATTATCTTAACAGGTACAACAAAGAGAAAGTGGGAATCCCCCACTGTGACGTCACAACGTCTATCGAAGCCTTCCGACAAGGCTTAGTCAAAGACAGCAATCTCTACGACGAGATTACGAAGTACCCATGCAAAAGCTTTGAAGATGTCCAGGCCAAAACTATGGCCGAGGTAAGATTGGAAGAGGACCGTGAGTCGCGTAAAGCCTCACGCGGACCCGATCCATCTGATCGAAAACATTCCTCCGACAACCGTCGAGACAGACATCCACATCCCTATTCTCGTACTCGAAACGAACCAAATCAGGTAAACTCTTTCCAAGACAGGTCACAGGAATGGAGAGACGGTTCTGCGTTGCCTCCCAGGGTCCAATCTTATAACTTCAACGTTTCTGTGTCGGAGCTCGTCAAGAGTTTCGACAAGTATGGAAAAGACGTAAGATGGCCCCGAAAGAGCGACCGACCGGATATCAAGAAGGACATGAGTCGATGGTGCGAATTCCACGGTGACCACGGTCATTCGACCGACGAGTGCATCGCCCTACGAAAGGAGGTCGCTACGCGACGTCATCTCGGAGCGGGCAAAGGCTACCATGGAACGCCGAGATCAGGTAAAACAAAACAAACCCCCATCTCCTGTCCATACAAAAATTGTCAATACCATTTCAGGAGGATCAGACATATGTGGGAACACGTACTCCACGACCAAGTGACACGCCAGAGAAAGCAAGGGCGACAAGCCCGAAGCGTCGGAATTCAAGCCGAGGAGAACTTCCGACCTTACGACGGTCACTTTCGACGAGTCCGACTCTGACGGGTCGGATGGTCACCACGACGGTCTGGTAATCTCTTTGTCCATTGGAAATTGCTTAATACGGAGAATACTAATCGATACAGGGAGCTCGACAAATCTCTTGACCCTTGATGCTCTTAAAGAAATGGGTTTGACTAAGAACGACCTAATCAAGAAGTCGACCCCACTGGTCGGGTTCAACGGCGAGGTTAAGCATACGACTGGTGAAATCATTCTAACCACATACGTTGGAGGAGTCAACCAACAGGTGAAATTCTTAGTCTTAGACTGTTCGTCTCCCTATAATTGTATTCTTGGCAGGCCGTGGATACACGCTATGAAGGCAGTACCTTCAACATATCATCAAGTTACAAATTCCCCACTGAATGGGGAGTCCAAGAAATCAAAGGAGATCAAAAGACCGCAAAGTAATGCTACGTCGCTTCCATGAAGAACGCGGTCAAACGCAAGACCGTGTAGCAACCACAGAGCGGCGAAGGACCTAGTCGGTACGTCGAACCAGAAATGGAAAAACTCGACGAGATCGCACTAGACCCTTCAAAGTCAAACCAAACGGTAAGGGTCGGTTCGGACTTGGACGATTCGACCAAACAACAACTCCTTGACTTTCTCAGGGCCAATGCCGACTGTTTCGCATGGTCGCATGAGGATATGGTCGGAATATCTCCAAATGTTATTACTCATAAATTAAATGTGGATCCATCTCATCCCCCTGTCAAGCAAAAACGCAGGAAGTTCGCTCCTGAGCGGAACAAGATAGTAGACGACGAAGTCAGAAGCTTATTGGAAACAAGAAAAATCAGAGAGGTCCACTATCTGAATGGCTAGCCAACGTGGTCGTAGTCCAGAAGAAGAACGGCAAATGGAGAGTCTGCATCGACTTCACAGACCTCAACAAGGCTTGTCCCAAGGACTCGTTTCCTCTACCCCATATCGACGCCATGGTCGACGCCACAACGGGTCACGAAATGCTCACCTTCATGGACGCTTTCAGCGGCTACAATCAGATCCTCATGGATCCCGACGACCAAGAAAAAACAGCATTCATCACCAGCCAAGGTATCTATTGTTACAAAGTAATGTCCTTTGGTCTGAAAAATGCAGGGGCCACATATCAACGACTAGTCAACAAATGTTCAAAGACCAAATCGGAGACACGATGGAAGTCTACATCGACGACATGTTGGTCAAATCCAAAAAGAAAGAAGATCACATAGACCACATGCGCGACAGCTTCGAGGTGCTCAAAAGGTACAACATGAAACTAAACCCTACTAAATGCTCCTTTGGAGTGTCGTCAGGGAAGTTCTTAGGATACATGGTGACACAAAGAGGAGTAGAGGCCAGCCCAGAACAGATCAAGGCTCTCATCAACCTCCGATCCCCCCAATGTGTCAAAGACGTACATAAGCTCACAGGTCGGATAGCAGCTCTGAACAGATTCATCTCCAAATCATCCGACAAATGCAAACCCTTCCACGACGCGCTCAAGAAGAACAAGTCCTTTCAATGGACGAAAGAACACGAAGCAGCGTTCCAGAACCTCAAAGAGTACCTGGCCAGTCCTATGTTACTGACCAAACCTAAAGGCGACGAGCCCTTATTTCTTTATCTTGCAGTGTCAGAGTCGGCCGTAAGCGCTGTACTGGTCAGAGAGGAGGATGGCAAACAGTCGCCAATATACTACGTCAGTCGGACGCTATTATCAGCCGAAACGAGGTATTCGTCACTTGAAAAGCTCGTACTATCATTGGTAATGGCTTCAAATAAACTCAAACCATATTTTGAATCCCATACTATTACTGTTCGCACTAATCATCCCATGAGAGCTATCATGAGGAAACCCGAGTTCACAGGACGAATGACCAAATGGGCCAAACACCTCAGTGGTTACGACATCGAGTATGAGCCTAGGACGGCGATCAAGTCGCAAGCCTTAGCCGACTTTGTGGCCGATTTCAGTCCGACCCTAGAGCAAGAAGCCGCTAAAGAAGCGACACAACTACTCGCGACAGACGAGACAGGTACATGGGAGCTCCACACAGATGGGGCATCGAACGCCAGAGGATCGGGGCTTGGGGTCGTGCTGAAATCACCACAAGGGGACAAGATAGCTCAAGCCGTCAGATGTGAGTGGGATGCAACTAACAACGAAGCTGAATACAAAGCACTCATATTCGGACTCATCCTGGCTCGCAATCTAGGGGTCCGAGAGATCGAAGTCGTCTGCGACTCCCTGCTGGTCGTAAACCAGATACAAGGGTCGTATAATGCCAAGGATACCAAAATGGTAGCCTACCTGGAGGTAGCCAGGAAACTAATCGGACAATTCCAGACATTCAACATCCGACAGGTACCCATGGACCTTAACTCCCAAGCTGACGCACTCGCCAATTTAGGATCCGTCCTAGACCCGAAAGAATTTCCACATATACCATTGGCCCACATCATGACGCCAGCCGTCCCAAGGACATCCGTCGAGTTAACAACATCACTTGAAGAACTCGTCGCCATGGAAATAGGCGACCGACCCAAAGAGGACATCATCGACGCCGATGACGACTGGATGCTACCTTACATCAGGTGGTTAAAACACGGCATTCTACCCGACGACAAGATAGAAGCAAAAAGGCTCAAGGTACAAGCACTCTCTTACGATATCATTGATAACATCTTGTACAAAAGATCTGTTACAGGGCTACTCCTACGATGCCTTAAGACTCCAGAAGTCAGACGTATCTTGCAATCGTTACACGAAGGAGAGTGTGGCAACCACACTGGCGGGCAAAGCCTCTCAGGAAAGGCCCTACAAAACGGGTACTATTGGCCAACAATGAACAAAGACGCCATGGAATACACCAAGAAGTGCGACGCCTGTCAGCGACACGCACCCGTCCATCGTCAGCCTTCAGAGCTCCTCCATCCGACCCTGGCTCCATGGCCCTAATGAGATGGGGAATGGACATTGTCGGAAAGCTTCCTCCCGCGTTGGGTCAAAGAGTCTTTTTCCTTGCCATGACGGACTACTTCTCCAAATGGATCGAAGCCGAGGCTTACAGAGAGGTAAAATATCAACACATTATTTCATTCATAAAACGCAATATCTTGTGCAGATTTGGCATCCCATCAGAAATCGTGTGCGACAATGGTTCCCAATTCATCAGTCATAAGACTCGAGCCTTCTGCGACCAATGGAACATCAAATTGGTCACATCCACACCTCGATATCCGCAATCCAACGGACAAGCCGAATCCAGCAACAAGATCATTGTCAACAACCTCAAGAAATGCCTCACAGGGGCTAAAGGCAAATGGGCAGACGAACTCCCACTTATTCTCTGGTCCGACAGGACTACTCCAAAGAACGCGACCGGGCAATCGCCTTTCTCTCTCGTCTATGGGAGTGAGGCGGTCATCCCGGCTGAGTTACTGGTCCCGACTGCTCGCTGCAACCTTCAGACAATTGAATAAAACGACATCGAACTAGCACACAATCTGGACACAGCGGACGAGATCAGAGAGAAAGCCCGAATCAGGATGGTCAGGTTCCAACAACAAGTCACAAGGAGCTACAACAAGAACGTTCGAATTAAGGCATTCAAGGTCGGAGACTGGGTCTTAAGGAAAACTATCCAGAACACCAAGAATCCATCCGACGGAAAGCTAGCACCACAATGGGAATGACCTTACTTGATCACCGAAGTGGTCGGATAAGGAGCATATCAGTTAGAAGAAAAAGACGGACAACCAATCCCGAGGAGTTGGAACGCAGCACATCTCAAGCTCTACCATTTCTGAACCAATGAGGTAAAACATCACACAAATTCTATACATCACATATACATTGCTGCATATCGCATGCTATCACATATACATTGCTATCTATCGCATGCTATCGCATATACATTGCTATCTATCGCATGCTATCGGATATACATTGCCATCTATCACATACATATCGCATGCTGTCGCATGTACATCGCTATCTTCTTTTGCATGTCATCGTCTGACACTAAGCGAGGACTTCCTCCTTATAAAAACACAAATGCAGAACAACATTTACATTGGACCCTGTCGTCCTCAAATGGACCCAGTCGTCCGCAAATGGATCCTGTCATCCGCATATAGCGCTTACATTACATGATCGATCGGATTACGGGGAGATGACAACATAGGCACGTCGGCACACCGCCTGCCTTATACAAAACATAAGGTACAACACCTTATTACATTCACGCAATTAAAATATAAGGAACACACACCTTATTATATATTGCTTACCTCCTCGGCATAATGTCATGACTAACACATACACAAACACATCGCAGGCCTGCTCTACATACATACACACGGTGAAACCCCACTCGACGGAGCACATGGGTGAAACCGACATACACGACATACTAAACGTCGTCGACAACTTCCTTGAAAGTCCAACGAACATGTACGAAACAAACTAGTATACGACTTTACATGTAAAAACACAATTGCATCGAAATAAAAGCATTTTTATACAAATGCGCGACCCGTGATGGTGGACGGGTCGCCAAACCACATTGTCTGCCTACACATTTGTAGGACTTCATCAAACAGAAATATTCTGCGACCCGCGATGGTGGACGGGTCGCCAAAACATACATTATCCAAAGGCACCAAATGTCTAAACCCACACATAAGTGGGACAAACAAAGTCAAGCATCGGGAACAACAACATTACCTTCGGCAGGGGCTGGCTCCAATGGGGCTATCTCGTCGGTCGGCTTAGCATCGCCATTATGAGCTTCGTCCTCATCGGCACCTTCATCCACAGCCTCTTCTCCGACGCCGGCTAAGCAGAACAACTCCTGACCAGGATCGCCCTTTGGAAACATGGAGTCCAAAGTCTCCTTCTCTGCCTTCAGGTCCCAGAGCTCATGCTTGCCCTCGTTGAACTCTTCAATCATCTCGATGCATGATTTCACCGCGTAGAAGGCCCCAACGTCGCCAGTAATCTGACCGTCGGCAATCCGAGCCCGCTTCACTTCCTCCTCAATGCCTGCCCTGCACTCTTCAAACTCCCTCTGACATGCGACCAGCTCCCCTTGACAACTCTTCAGCTCCCTGGTGAGACGACGCTCAGTCTCACGACAACGACTCTCTGCTCCCTCCAGCTTGGTCCTTAAAGAGGCAAGGTCGGACTCTAACCTAGTAGCCCTGTCCTCAGCCTTGACAAGCATCGCCTGGACACCGGAGTAAGCTCCCAAGAAGTATTGAAAAGCCTGACAAAAAGGCATACGACAACACAAATACACGAATCAGAAAACACAGTCGAACAAAAGAAATACAAAAACGCACAAAACAAAGGGCAACACACCCTCCACGCGGAACTGCCCGCTTCACCAATGCAGTCCAAAGGGGAGACGTCCTTAACTTCTGACTTCAAAGTCGGGTCTTGAGCGCGAAAAAGATCAACGATCGACGGCCCTACGTCACCGATCTTGCTGACCCCTTCGACGGTCGCGCCTTTCTTCTTAGGGACGTCCTCCGCCTTGACATCATCAGGACGAGCGCTCACTTTCCTCTTAGAGCCAGCTTTAACCATAGTCGTCAGGTCAATCAGAGCCGGTTTGCTCGACGCCGCCTTGGCTGCTGCTTTCCTTTGCTCAATCAAGCTTTTTCCCGATGCCACCCTCAGGCGAGCACTCGACCGACCACCAGGGGAACCTGACACGACAGGACAACAAAAAAGGAGAAATCCTAAAGTACACGACAAAGTGAAAAACAATAAAAAGACTCCTAAAGCCGAAAGTCTACCTTTCGCACGAGATGAAGAAACATTCGACATATCTTCTTGTGAGGCAGGAGTCGTCGCCAGCAAGTTGATGTTCACAAATTTCCTTTCAGACGCGGGAATCTCAAGCACAATCTTTGACAAGCCCTCTGATCGGCTACTCACTTCTAGATCCTCTGGTTCGGGGACTACAAAAAAGAAAAATTAAAGCAAGAGTTAAGACACACAAATACACAAATACACAAAAGAAAAGACAAGTACATACTATCGACTCGCCACTCCGTCAACAAAAACGGACATTCTCCCTCCTTCTCCAGAGAAGAGCGTTCGACGAAAAAGAACTTCGACCCCCATCCGCGGTCATTAACATCAGGGCTCTGCACCAAGGGCTTCCGACCAGGTCGGACACGCAACTGAACGCGACAGGAACTCTTCGATCCTATGAAGTAGTTGTACCATAGGGCGTTGAAGTCAAAATCAGCCCCAGTTTGAACATTCACAAGGTCTAAAACCCTAAGTACTCTCCACGCCTGAGGCATTACTTGACATGGCGCCAGCGCCAACATAGCTAAGAAGTCCCTGACAAGGGGGGAAAAATGAAACCTATGCCCTATTCTAAACGGGTAAGAGTAGAAGCAAACCCATCCCTTATAGCGAGCATCGGCCCTCTCGTCTGGGTGAGGCAGCCTGGCAACCGTCTCCGGCGGAAAACCTCCGACTTGGAGCACCTGATCCAGTTCCGCCTGGGACATAGTGCTAACCAACGCATCCGACTCCTTCAAAATAAAATGAGGAGGAGCTTCGCCTTCACGAGAATCGGAGAGAGTCTTCGACGACTCAGAAGCCTCGAGAGAAACCATTTCGAGAATGGGAAAAGAGGAGAATCGAAGAGCTACGACTAAGAGAAATCAGAAAGCTATGGCAAGAGAAACCAAGAGGCTTACCAAAAACTTGCAAAAGAAGATGATGAAGAGTAATCGATTCCTTCTGCTATGAATTTATGGAGGGAAGTGAAGGCCTGCAGAGGCGTTGCATCATGCCTCGATCATGCGTCATGTAGCCCTGAGCAAACGCGCCAAATTGGAAGGTGGAGATCGCGTCTAGAGAAGTTGCCACGGATTCCGGTCAACTTGCCTAAACCGTAAGCCCATAGCAACTTGGGGCTATTGTTGGGCCTGGATTCTCCAGAGAAGATGGGTCAAATCGGTCGAGCCCAAGCCCATTGCCAATCGGAAGATCGAAGAAGAAAGCCCAGAGGATCCGACGAGACGTCTCTGGTCGAATGCCTTCCGACAGGATCGCGAGGATCTCGCCAATCATTAAATGCTAGATCACGCAACGGCCACTGCCTTCAAACCACCATAAACGCAGAGATTTAATGGCACAATCTTCACCATCACTCCGAGCATTGAAGACGAAATATACGGCCAAGAAACATAACGGCAACAAGGATTGAAGACTTACCATATTGGGACGACGAGGAAGATAAGACACAACACGCACAATTACGCAAGAGGAGACAAGCATTCTTACTCAGAAAACACACCAGAATAGCACTCTCGCTCTCAATCTAGCTCTCTAACGGTGTAACACCCCCAAAACATAACCCTTTTGGAAAGGTATTACCGCCAGTTACCCCAGTGTTCCTTACCGAGATCACCCAAGGCTTTACCATTTAAACACAATTTATGAAATGGAATTGATACACAATGATCAAGCATTAAATTCCAAAACGTAACATTGTCAAGGAAACAAGAGTTACGGGATTACAGCCCAATCCCGAATAGGTCAATACAGAGTTTAAAACAAACATAGCGGAAGACTTAGAAAGTATATTACAATCAAAGTTATTGTCCAAAAGATCTCAACCTGATTAAAGATATAATTAAAACATTCAAAAACCACCGTTCGCTCCATAGTCCTTCTAGTCTTCTTAACTACTTTCGATCTGATGTGCCGAATCGAACGGATGACACCAGCCAACCATGCAAGGAAAATATTGGTTGGTTAGTCTAGCTGAATAGACTAGCAAGGGTACAAAGCAGAATGGTTCGAAGCAGTTGTATTAGGTTAGACTCCTCGTCCCTCGAATAATAATCGAGTACGCTTGTCAACCACCATACTCCTACTGGAATAAACAAGAGGTATGCACAAGAGAAGATTCTGGAAGACTGAATCTTCACAGAAATCGACTCGAAAGAAGACTCCAACTGAAATGAGTCTTTAAGAAAGTATGACAAATTTGGAATGTTACAGAATCATTCAACAATGATTTAAAAGTTGATTGAGATGCTTCGGTTCACGACCAACCTCATCGCCTACAACGAATCCAGATTGGAAAGAGAACGTACTATGATCAAAGTCGAGACGAGTTTTCCTAGCTGCACTATAACTTAGCTACACTACTCGCCCAAGGTTTATTAATTATGTGCGTCAGAGTAGCACTTATCTGATTTATGTTTCGAAAAACACACATCACGTTATAGATGTAACACCCCCAAAACTTAACCCTTTTGGAAAGGTATTACCGCCAGTGACCCCAGTGTTCCTTACCGAGATCACCCAAGGCTTTACCATATAAATACAATTTATGAAATGCGATTGATACACAATGATCAAGCATTAAATTCCAAAACATAACATTGTCAAGGAAACAAGAGTTACGGGATTACAACCCAATCCCGAATAGGTCAAAACATAGTTTAAACCAAACACAGCGGAAGACTAAGAAAGTACATTACAATCGGAGTTATTGTCCAAAGGATCATAACCTGATTAAAGAAATAATTAAAACATTCAAAAACCACCGCCGACTCCATAATCCTTCTAATCTTCTGAGCTACTTCTTAACTGATGTGCCGAATCGAACGGATGACACCAGCCAACCATGCAAGGGAAAATATTGATTGGTTAGTCTAAATGAATAGACTAGCAAGGGTATAAAGCAGACTGGTTCGAAGCAGTCATATCAGGTTAGACTCATCGCTTCTCGGATAATAACCGATAACGGTAGTCAACCATCATATTCCTACTGGAATAAACAAGAGGTATGCACAAGAGAAGATTCTGGAAGACTGAATCTTCACAGAAATCGACTCGAAAGAAGACTCCAACTGAAATGAGTCTTTAAGGAAGTATGACAAATCTGGAATGTTACAGAATCATACAACAGTGATTTAAAACTGACTGAGATGCTTCAGTCAATGACCAACCTCACCGCCTTACAGCGAATCCAGATCGGAAAGAGGACGTACTACATTCAAGTCAATACGAGTCTTCCTAGCGGCACTATTACCTAGCTGCCCTACTCGCTGAGCGTTCGTTAATTATGTGCGTCAAGGTAGCACTTATCTGATTATGTTTCAAAAACACACATCACATTATAGACTTTTACATGTGTACCCCACCAGTGGGACGACACATCTTAGTATACGTTTCGTCGAGAGTGACGTATACCGAAAGGTTTGTGACACCAGCTAAGTGTCCTGTCTCTACACACATGTGTAAGAGACCGATCATGATCTTAGAATGGTATTGGATGGGGACGAGCCACCCCTCTACCAGATTATAAAGAAACGACTGGACAGAGTCCGAGTAACGTTCCTATCTAACAATGCTAACTAAACAGTTAAAGAACCACCACAGTTATAGGATAAATCCACATAAAGGCCCAAAAGGCGATCACAGATAATAGCGTTGTTCTAACAGATATACAACCTATTATATGATTTTCAAAACAGTTTATCAAAACCGTTTCCAGACAAACAGAATATTCATTTCAAATTAATTACTCAGATAAACTATTGATAATTAATGTAAATATGGAACGAAAGAGCAAGAGCGAACCGCCACTTGCCTTACTCCGCAAAATAGTCTAAAGACGTCACTGGATTCCGGGCTCGACACGGTATAGTTTCGACAGCACAACAACCTTCGAGTCGACCCATAAAAGGAACCCTAAGTGAGATCCGACATAAACAGTACACATCTAAACACAGCAAAAGAACACGAAAGGAAAGACGTCACGACGACAACCAACCAAGCCAAAGCCACGAAGGCATTCTGGGCACTGGCGGCGGTCGCCGTTCTTGGCGGCGGTCGCCGTATTCATCACGGCGGTCGCCGCGAAGAACACAGCGGTCGCCGTGATGAACTCAGATGACGCAGAACGAGAGAAATCTCATCCCAAAACACGAGCGGTTTGGCCTCCTTCGACTTGCTTTGGCTTCTAACCTCCAAGGCTAACCAAAAGCTTCACAAAGGCACTCTGGAAACACACCACAACACCTCCGGCGAGCACAAGAAAACCGATGAAACTCAACTCACTTTGAGGGAGAATTTTGGCAGCGATTCGGGGTTGTAGATGACCCAAAACCCATGCCCAAGCTCCTCTATATATAGGCAAACCCCAAGGAGTACCTAGCAAACCCTAAGACGCGGAAACCGACATAACGGCGCGCCTCGAACGACGCCGGCGACCGACGGGCAAGGCCCACTGGACAATCACGGCGGTCGCCGTGATTTTGCCTACGGCGGGCACGCGGCGGTCGCCGTAAATGCGGCAGTCGCCGTCGCTAGGCCTGTCGCGGCCAGCTAGAAGCTGACACGCTGACTTCTCGGGCCCAACCATGGCGGTCGCCGTTTCTCCCATTTCCCGCCCATTCAGCTTTGAACGAGCTTGACGGTAAACCGGGATAAAAATTATCGTATGCGAAGGACAATTTAAAATCCAAGGCACGCTGTCTGTATATAATTTCACTGAGAAAAATATTATAGATACAGAGCACATTACAGAATGTCTCAAACTACCTGAATTAAATCCGACGTACACAACGGGTACCCGGGAAAATTCCATAATTCCCAATATAACCTTACAAAATTACGGGGTATCACATCTCCTCCCCCTTACAAGAAGTTTCAACCCCGAAACTTAGGTCGAGAATAACTCGGGAAAACGCCTGAGCATATCTGACTCGGTTTCCCACGTCTCCCAAGTAACTTCTTCGGTCCCTGACTTGGACCACATCACTCATACCAATGGTATGATCTTGTTGCGCAAATGCTTCTCCCGACGCTCCAAAATGCGCATGGGCAACTCTTCATAAGTACCATTAGCTTGAATCTCGATGTCCTCGTAACTAAGTACATGAGACTCATCTGGTACATACTTTCTGAGTAAAGATACGTGAAACACGATATGCACCGGGTGAGCCGATGGCGGCAACGCCAAGCGGTACGCTAGAGATCCCACTCTATCCAGAATCTCGAATGGTCCCACGTAGCGAGGGTTAAGCTTCCCATGCTTACCAAATCTGAAAACTCCTTTGGATGGCGATACCTTGACAAAAACCTTGTCACCGACCTCAAACTCGACAGTCCTGCGCTTCCGATCTGCGTAGGACTTCTATCGACTCTGAGCGGTCAACATCATTTGTCTGATCAAAGCAATGTCTGAAGCCGTCCTTTCAACCAACTCTGGTCCAAGCAGAATTTTGTCGGCATTATCATCCCAACAAATCGGAGATCTGCATCTGCAACCATACAAAGCTTCAAACGGAGCCATCTTGATTATAGCATGCCAGCTATTGTTGTATATGAACTCAATCAGACTCAAGCTGTCCTCCCAGCTAGTCGGACGATCGAGCACACAAGCTCTAAGCATATCCTCTAGAGTCTGGATGGTCCTTTCAGACTGACCATCTGTCTGAGGATGAAAAGTTGTACTGAACCTCAACTCGGTTCCCATAGCCTTATGAAGTTCTTTCCAGAATCTTGACATGAAACGGCCATCTCGGTCCGATACAATGGTCTTAGGAATGCCATGTAAGCGGACAATCTCCTTCTGGTAAACTTCTGCTAACTTCTGGGTTTCCCATGTGGTCTTGATGGCTATGAAATGAGCACTCTTCGTAAGCCTATCCACAATTACCGAGATAGCATCTCTCTGGCTTCGAGTCTTTGGTAGCCCAGTGACGAAGTCCATGGAAATGTCCTCCCATTTTCATTCTGGTACGGGGAGAGGTAGCATCTCACCACCTGGCCTGCAGTGTTCGATCTTGACTTTTTGGCAAGTTAAGCACTTTGCCACAAAGTCTGCTACGTCCCACTTCATGTTTGGCCACCAAAACTTCTTCCTGAGATCCTTGTACATCTTGCTAGAGCCAGGATGCACATAATAAGCAGATGAATGAGCTTCTCTCATCACCAACTGACGAAGACCCTCTGTGTCAGGCACACAGATCCGATCCTAAAACCAAAGTGATCCATCATCCTGAACCACAAATCTGAGAGCTTTCCCATCCATCACTTCACTACTTAACTTTACCAAGATGATGTCATCGACTTGTTTTTCTTTGATCTGATCCAGCAGTGTAGCCTGAATTTCCATCATACTCAGGTACCCTCTACGCTGGTCATATAAGACTTCAATGTCGCATGACTCTTGGTTTAGCTTGGTTTGAGCAGTAAGTAGAGCAACAACAGTCTCGTGCGTTGTCTTCCGGCTTAGTGCATCAGCTACTACATTAGCCTTGCCCGGATGATACAACAACTCCATGTCGTAGTCCTTGAGCAACTCTAGCCAGCGGCGTTGTCTCATATTTAACTCCTTCTGAGTAAATATATACTTGAGAATTTTGTGGTCGGTGAAGACTTGGCATCTTATACCGTAGAGGTAATGCCTCCAAATCTTCAGCGTAAAGACAATCGCTGCTAACTCAAGATCATGGGTCAGATAGTTTTCTTCGTAAGTCTTGAGTTGTCTAGATGCGTAAGCAATGACTCTGCCCCTTTGCATCAAAACACAACCAAGACCACACTTGGAAGCATCACTATAGACCACATAATCGTCGTTCCCCTCTGGGAGTGCTAACACGGGTGCCGAGGTCAACCGTCGCTTCAACTCCTGGAAACTGACCTCGCACTTGTCAATCCAGACAAACTTCTTATGGACCTTGCGGAGTAGATTGGTCATAGGTAGAGAGATCTTTGAAAATCCTTCTACGAACCTTCTGTAATACCCGGCAAGTCCAAGAAAACTGCGCACCTCTTTCACATTCTGGGGCTGTGTCCATTTAGCCACCGCTTCAATCTTTTGGGGATCAACCATAACCCCATTTTTATTGATCACGTGGCCTAAGAAAGCCACTTCCTTTATCCAGAATTCACACTTGGACAGTTTAGCAAAAAGCTGATGTTGTCTAAGGATTGACAAGAAAATCCGTAGATGTTCCTCGTGGACTTCTTCATTCGGAGAATAGATCAAGATGTCGTCGATGAAAACCACCACGAACTTATCCAAGTACTGGTGAAAACATCGGTTCATCAAATCCATAAAGACAGTTGGAGCATTTGTAAGCCCAAAAGGCATCACTACGAACTCGTAATGACCATATCTGGTCCTAAACGCAGTTCTAGAAATGTCCTGCTCCCGAATCCTGAGTTGATGATATCCAGATCTTAAGTCGATCTTGGAGAAAACCTTTGCTCCCTGTAACTGGTCTAACAAGTCATCAATCCTAGGCAAAGGATACTTGTTCTTTATCGTCACCTTGTTCAAGTCTCGATAGTCGATACAAAGTCGGAACGATCCGTCCTTCTTTTTGACGAATAATACCGGAGCACCCCACGGCGATGCACTCGGCCTGACATAACCTTTATCAAGAAGATCTTCAAGTTGATTCTTCAATTCTTGCATCTCAGCTGGAGCCATCCGATACGGTGATTTGGAAATCGGCGCCGTACCAGGCTCGAGATCAATAGAAAATTCAACGTTACGGTTCGGGGGTAATCCTGGAATTTCTTCCGGAAAGACATCCGAAAATTCCCTAACTACAGGAATATCAAGAACCTCAGGTCCATCCTTCTCGGGCGAATCCAAGTAGCAAAGGTACCCGACACATCCTTGTCGTAGTAGCTTAAACGCAGCCATCGCATTGATCAGCTTACCGTTATCAGCGTCATTTCGACCTTTGAACTTGCACACGAATTGGCCCCCAGATGCCACCATCACCGTTCTTGAACTGAAGTCGATCACCGCCTTGTGACGCGTCAGCCAATCCATACCGAGAATAATGTCGTATAGAGCCATGGCTATGCAGATTAAATCTGCCTCGAATTCCTTACCCTGAATGGTAATCGGAAAGTCGGACAAATGCTTGGTTCCCACCAAACGTTCTCCATTAGGAAGATTAACGACGAAAGGGTCGCACGAATCATTGCACACTAAGTCTAACTTGCTAACACAGCTATCCGAAATAAAGGAATGTGTAGCACCAGAATCAAACAGAATGCACACTGAAGTAGAGTGAAGGTATAGAGTACCTTGAGCAATCGGAGCGTTGGGTCCATCTGCCTCACGCATCTCATACAAGCGTTGACCCTGACTTCCAGAAACAGCTGGGGCCTTTCCCCTGTTCTGAGCAGTCGTCTGCACTGAAGGGCTAGGAGTCTCGGCAGGCTTAAACCTAGGTTGGTTGCTCTGATGAACTGACCCTTGCTGTGACTCTACTTCCTTCTGCTTCCCCTGCTTGCAGAACTTTTGCAGATGACCATCACGTCCACACCCAAAGCATGGCCTCTTCTCCCTCCGACACTCAGTGCTCTTGTGCCCAGCAGTACCGCAGTTATAACACTGAACTGTACTCCTGGTCTGCCCTGACTGCTGAGTCGATCCTCCTTGCGTCATCTCCGTCTTAGCTCGGCCGGATTTGGCGAAGTTAGACGGTGGCACAGGGCGCTTAAAACCACCTCCCTGGTTCTGATTCTGCATTGAGTTCTGTCGGTTGCGTCTCTTGGTCGACTCCTCGAGAGTTACCTCCAGCTTATAGGCACAATCCACATACTGCTCCAAGGTAGAGCATGTGTGGTGCACCATTAATGGCTTGATGTCCGGGTTCATCCACTCGTGGAAGTACCAGATCTTTTGAGCCACGCTGGTGATCTCGGCAGTGGCGTATTGTAGAAGATGGTTGAACTTAGATGCCAACTCGGTCACTCTCAGACCATCAGTCTGAGGGTATAAGAACTCTTTATGCTTCTCCTCTCTCATAGCACGAGAGAAAAAGCGATCAACCATCTTGGTCTTGAACATCGACCAAGTCAACACCGGGCTCTCAGCCAAACCAGTGCTCTCCCACCACTCGCTAGCCTCCTCCTTCAGCTGAAGAGAAGTGACATGGACCTTCTCGGCCTCCGTACACTCCACGCTCCTGAACAGCCTCTCCATATGGGAGAACCAATGAGTCACTGCCACTGGCTCCCCTTTCCCGTTATAGCAGTCGGGTCTCATGGAAGTAATGGTCTTAAGGGCGCGACCATAGCTGTCTCTTGCTCTGACGGCAGTCTCCTGAATCACAGGGTTTCTGGGTTCCACAACATCAGGAACCGCTGTGTGAATAGGCACTTCTTGTGCTTGAGGTGCACTTGGTCTCAACACATCTGCAATTGCCTGCATCACGATCCCACGGATCGCCTCAACAGCTGCATCGTCAAACAGTGTCGGTGCTCGGGTCTGATCCTGTCCTTCACGCCTATACTGGACGTGAGACTCTGACTCGTGTTCATCCTGAACACCTCTTCCTGCTGGTCTGGGGTTTTGGCTAGTCCCAGCACCGGCTCGAGTCGAATTTCTCGTGCTTCTTGGGTTCACCATCTGTTTACCGATCCAATTCCAAGCATTCAATACATTAATATTATGCAACATACTTATGCAATATATCAACGTAAATAAATCACTCAGAATAGATCAACTTGGCATTTTATAGATGAACCTTCGAATTCTCACACAAGTTACACATAAGTTTATCATTCGAGCGTTTGGACAACATTGCTCGAAGATATAAGTGTTTCTCAGAGTACTTGCCGCAATACTGAAATATTACACAAAGTACAACTTGGAATACTAAGAAACGAAACAACTGCGATAGGCAACGCCACTCCTCCTCAAGGCGTTCCAAAATGTCTCTCATACGACTGGATACTCGTGCATGGTCTCTTCGGGCTAGGCTCACCATCGAGCTCTGGCGATGGGTTTCGCACCCTGCTTGACCCTGAAGCACATAGTCCTAGCTCAGTCATGGTAAAGTATGGGTCGTCCATGACTGGTCCTCCTATTCCAGCCCTCCTCTGAGTACTGGCGGTCAACTCATCCCACTGACTCTGCTGTTCTGCAGAGATTACCTCACTCTAGCGGAGGATCTCTTGCAGCTCGAATTCCGACCTCCATCTTCTTGGAGTAGGAATAGGCTGAGATTCCCTATCACTTCTCCTAATACCGTACTCGGTATACAGTGCCTCCCAATCAACTTCTGACATGGGTGCGTACTCTGGCACTAGTGACAATTCAGTACCGGGCTCCTGATTCTGCCCTCCAAAGTCCAACTTTGGGTCCTCTTCTAGATCATCCTCTATGGGATCCTCATCCTCGGGATCATCCTCGATGGGATCCTCATCCTCGGGATCATCCTCGATGGGATCCTCATCCTCGGAATCATCCTCGATCATATCCTCGTCCTCGACAGGATCTTGCTCAAGCATCTCCTCTTCCTCCTCCTCGTACTCGATCTCCTCGGGAATTGGTCCTAGCAGTAAGTCGTCTTGGTAAACCCCTTGTTCATACCTTGATAACTCATCTTCCTGCTCCCATTCCTGTACTTCCTCCACCCTTGGTGGCGGCACAGGTACAGCCTCAGGGACCATAGCATCCCTAGCTACAAGGACAACCGACTCGGGAAGAACGTGCTTGACGTCTTCGGGTGGGCTACTCGGGCCTCCAACCTCGAAACATCGCGGAGGTAACGGAAAATCTAGCCTCGGCTGATCCGACTTGGCGTCTTCCGACCCCCTACCAATAGAAAAGCAGACACCCATCCTATCGAATAATAAGGAAGGAATTAGTCTTTCTAGACATAGAAGCAAGCTTACTATATCAGACTATAAAGAAGACACGACTATGAACGGTGTTTTTAAATTCTTTTCAGAATGAAAATTCAGAGCCCATTTTAAAGCATTTTCGAAAAGGGATAAATGGTTTATAAAAATTCCAAACCCGTTTTAAAACCTTTGGCGCTGATACCACAACTGTAACACCCCCAAAACTTAACCCTTTTGGAAATGTATTACCGCCAGTGACCCCAGTGTTCCTTACCGAGATCACCCAAGGCTTTACCATATAAATACAATTTATGAAATGCGATTGATACACAATGATCAAGCATTAAATTCCAAAACATAACATTGTCAAGGAAACAAGAGTTACGGGATTACAACCCAATCCTGAATAGGTCAAAACATAGTTTAAACCAAACACAGCGGAAGACTAAGAAAGTACATTACAATCGGAGTTATTGTCCAAAGGATCATAACCTGATTAAAGAAATAATTAAAACATGCAAAAACCACCGCCGACTCCATAGTCCTTCTAATCTTCTGAGCTACTTCTTAACCGATGTGCCGAATCGAACGGATGATACCAGCCAACCATGCAAGGGAAAATATTGGTTGGTTAGTCTAAATGAATAGACTAGCAAGGGTATAAAGCAGACTGGTTCGAAGCAGTCATAATAGGTTAGACTCATCGCTTCTCGGATAATAACCGATAACGATAGTCAACCATCATATTCCTACTGGAATAAACAAGAGGTATGCACAAGAGAAGATTCTGGAAGACTGAATCTTCACAAAAATCGACTCGAAAGAAGACTCCAACTGAAATGAGTCTTTAAGGAAGTATGACAAATCTAGAATGTTACAGAATCATACAACAATGATTTAAAACTGACTGAGATGCTTCAGTCAACGACCAACCTCACCGCCTTACAGCGAATCCCGATCGGAAAGAGGACGTACTACATTCAAGTCAATACGAGTCTTCCTAGCGGCACTATTACCTAGCTGCCCTACTCGCTGAGCGTTCGTTAATTATGTGCGTCAAGGTAGCACTTATCTGATTATGTTTCAAAAACACACATCACATTATAGACTTTTACATGTGTACCCCACCAGTGGGACGACACATCTTAGTATACGTTTCGTCGAGAGTGACGTATACCGAAAGGTTTGTGACACCAGCTAAGTGTCCTGTCTCTACACACATGTGTAAGAGACCGATCATGATCTTAGAATGGTATTGGATCGGGACGAGCCACCCCTCTACCAGATTATAAAGAAACGACTGGACAGAGTCCGAGTAACGTTCCTATCTAACAGTGCTAACTAAACAGTTACAGCACCACCACAGTTATAGGATAAATCCACATAAAGGCCCGAAAGGCGATCACAGATAATAGCGTTGTTCTAACAGATATATAACCTATTATATGATTTTTAAAACAGTTTATCAAAACCGTTTCCAGACAAACAAAATATTCATTGCAAATTAATTACTCAGATAAACTACTGATAATTAATGTAAATATAGAATGAAAGAGCAAGAGCGAACCGCCACTTGCCTTACTCCGCAGAATAGTCTAAAGACGTCACTGGATTCCGGGCTCGACACGGTATAGTTCCGACAGCACAACAACCTTCGAGTCGACCCATAAAAGGAACCCTAAGTTAGATCCGACATAAACAGTACGAATCTAAACACGGCGAAAGAACACGAAAGGAAAGACGCCACGACGACAACCAACCAAGCCAAAGCCACGAAGGCATTCTAGGCACTAGCGGCGGTCGCCGTTCTTGGCGGCGGTCACCGTATTCATCACGGCGGTCGCCGTGAAGAACACGGCGGTCACCGTGACGAACTCAGACGACGAAGAACGAGAGAAATCTCACCCCAAAACACGAGCGGTTTGGCCTCCTTCGACTTGCTTTGGCTTCTAACCTCCAAGGCTAACCAAAAGCTTCACAAAGGCACTCTGGAAACACACCACAACACCTCCGGCGAGCACAAGAAAACCGACGAAACTTAACTCACTTTGAGGGAGAATTTTGGCAGCGATTCGGGGTTGTAGATGACCCAAAACCCATGCCCAAGCTCCTCTATATATAGGCAAACCCCAAGGAGTACCCAGTAAACCCTAAGACGCGGCAACCGACGCAACGGCGTGCCTCGAACGACGCCGCGACCGACGGGCAATGCCCACTGGACAATCACGGCGGTCGGCGTGATTTTGCCTGCGGCGGGCACGCGGCGGTCGCCGTAAATGCGGCGGTCGCCGTCGCTAGGCCTGTCACGGCCAGCTAGAAGCTGACACGCTGACTTCTCGGGCCCAACCACGGCGGTCGCCGTTTCTCCCTTTTCCCGCCCATTCAGCTTTGAACGAGCTTGACGATAAACCGGGATAAAAATTATCGTACGTGAATGACAATTTAAAATCCAAGGCATGCTGTCTGTATATTATTTCACTGAGAAAAATATTACAGATACAGAGCACATTACAGAATGTCTCAAACTACCTGAATTAAATCCGACGTACACAACAGGTACCCGGGAAAATTCCATAATTCCCAATATAACCTTACAAAATTACGGGGTATCACAATAGACTTTTACATGTGTACCCCACCAGTGGGACGACACATCTTAGTATACGTTTCGTCGAGAGTGACGTATACCGAAAGGTTTGTGACACCAGCTAAGTGTCCTGTCTCTACACACTTGTGAAAGAGACCGATCATGATCTTAGAATAGTACCAGATAGGGACGAGCCATCCCGATACCAGATTATAAAGAAACGACTGGACCGAGTCCGAGTAACGTTCCTATCTAACAGTGCTAACTAAACAGTTACAGCACAATAACAATTACAGGATAAATCCACATAAAGGCCCGAAAGGCGATCACAGATAATAGCGTTGTTCTAACAGATATACAACCTATTATATAATTTTCAAAACAGTTTATCAAAACCGTTTCCAGACAAACAGAGCATTCATTCCAAATTAATTACTCAGATAAACTACTGATAATTAATGTAAATATGGAACGAATGAGCAAGAGCGAACCACCACTTGCCTTAATCCGCAGAATAGTCTAATGACGACAACTGGATTCCGGGCTTGACACGGGTATGGCTCTGACATCACAACGACCTTCGAGTCGACCCATAAAAGGAACCCTAAGTTAGATTCGACATAACCAAAGTACGAATCTAAAAACGATGAAAGGAAAGACGCCACGACGACAACCAACCAAGCCAAAGCCACGAAGGCATTCTGGGCACTGGCGGCGGTCGCCGTATTCATCACGGCGGTCGCCGTGAAGAACACGGTCGACAGAGGCGAGAGAAGTCTCACCAAAACAATGCGCGTTTCGACCCCTTTCCGCCTTGCTTGGTTTCTGACCTCCAAAGGCAACCACAAGGCTTCAAAAGAGCTGCTGGAAACACCACCAAACAACACCGACGAAGCTTATGAAATTCCAGCGAAGGCACAACTCCGGCGAGAGGAAAATTTGGCAGAGGTTCGGTGTTTGGGATGGCTCAAATCTCTCCCCCAACACCCCCTTTTATAGCCAAAGCGTCTGGAGCACGAAGAAGATGGGCCTACAGCTAGTTCGGCGCTCGCCGTAAATCGCGCCGACGACCATCGGGCAAGGACTGCCGGACAACGATGACTGCCATTACGGCGGGCGCCGTAATTTACGGCGGTTGCCGCGGCATGACACACCAGCTTCCTCCTCGAGTGTTGGGACGGCGGGCGCCGTGACTTTACGGCCGTCGCCGTGCTTGGGTCTCACGACGGCGGTCGCCGCGACTTTACGGCGGTCGCCGTGACACCTTTTTCCCGCCCGTTCAACTTTGAACGAACATGACATTAAGCCGGGATAACAATTATCGTACGCGAACGACAATTAAAATCCAAGGCATGTTATCTGTATATTATTTCACTGAGAAAAATATTACAGATACAAAGCACATTACAGAATGTCTCAAGCTACTTGAATTAAATCCGACGTACTAAACGGGTACTCGGGAAAATTCCAAAATTCCCAAAATAACCTTACAAAAATATGGGGTATCACAAACGGCTTCCTACGCCTGACCCCCGCCGGTCGCCACTCACAAGTCACTGGTCGAGTCTCACTCGATCTTTGGTTTTATCACGATAAGTTGTATCACGATTCAGTCTGATTAAACACGACATCTAATAAAACCATCACGCTATTACATATTTATTCTTTGTTTATCTATTGCTTTCTTGGTTTGGATTGTATTTTATCATTCGATCGACTAGTTACCCCGTCTAAGGCGATTTAGGTCGTCCGATCTTTTCGCCCCAAAACACTGACCATTCTAATCCTGGCTTTTTCTCTAGTCTCATCTGCTGTGTCCAAGTTGTGTGCTAGTTCGACGTTGTTCTGTTCATTCGTCTGAAGGCTGTAACGAGCAGTTGGAACCAATAGCTCGGTGGGGATGACTGCTTCACTTCCATAGATGAGTGAAAATGGTGACTGTCCCGTCGCGTTCTTTGGAGTGGTCCTGTCAGACCAGAGAATGAATGGGAGTTCGTCTGCCCATTTGCCTTTAGCCCCTGTGAGGTGTTTCTTGAGGTTGTTGATGATGATTTTATTGCTGGACTCGGCTTGTCCGTTGGATTGTGGATACCGAGGGGTGGAGGTGACCAATTTGATGTTCCATTGGTCGCAAAAGGCTCGAGTCTTATGACTGATGACCTGGGAGCCATTGTCGCATACGATTTCTGATGGGACGCCAAATCTGCACAAGATATTGTGTTTTATAAATGAAATGATGTGTTGATCTTTTACCTCTCGGTAGGCTTCAGCTTCGATCCATTTAGAGAAGTAATCTGTCATGGCAAGGAAGAAGACTCGTTGACCCGACGCAGGTGGGAGTTTCCCGACGATGTCCATTCCCCATCTCATGAAGGGCCACGGCGCCAAAGTCGGATGGAGGAGTTCCAACGGTTGATGAGGAACGGGTGCGCGTCGTTGACAGGCGTCGCACTTCTTGGTGTACTCCATCGCGTCTCTATTCATTGTGGGCCAGTAGTATCCGTTTCGCAAGGATTTTCCCGAGAGGCTTCGTCCGCCGGTGTGGTTTCCACATTCTCCTTCATGTAATGATTGTAAGATACGTCCGACTTCTAGAGTCTTGAGGCATCGTAGGAGTATCCATGTGACAGATCTTTTGTACAAGATGTTATTTATGATATCGAAAGAAAGTGCTTGTACCTTCAGCCTTTTTGCTTCTGTTTTATCATTGGGTAGGATGCCGTCTCTTAGCCATCTGATGTAAGGTAGTGTCCAGTCGTCATGAGCGTTGACGATGTCTTCTTCTGGTCAGTCGCCTATCTTCATCGTGACAAGTTCCTCTAATGGTGTGATCGACTCCTTGGGTGTTTCTGGGACAGTTGGTGTCATGAAGTCTGCCAATGGGATGTTCGGAAATTCCTTTAGATCCAGGACGGACCCCAGATTGGCTAGTGCGTCAGCTTGAGAGTTAAGATCTCTGGGTACCTGTCTGATGTCGAACGTTTGGAATTGGTCGATCAACTTCTTGGCCACTCCCAGGTAAGCTATCATCATGACGTCCTTTGCATTGTACGACCCTTGTATTTGGTTTACGACTAAGAGGGAGTCACAAATGACTTCAATTTCCTGGACTCCTAGGTCACGGACCAGGATGAGCACAAATATAAGTGCTTCGTATTCAGCTTCGTTGTTGGTCGCGACCCATTCGCATCTCACGGCATGGGCTATCTTGTCCCCTTGTGGCGATTTCAGCACGACCCCTAGCCCCGATCCTTTGGCGTTCGACGCACCATTTGTGTGGAGCTCTCATTTACCTGTTTCCCCCGTCGCGAGTAACTGTGTTGCTTCCATGGTGGCTTCTTGCTCTAGGGTCGGGCTGAAGTCTGCCACAAAGTCAGCCAGGGCTTGCGACTTGATCGCTGTTCTGGGCTCGTACTCGATGTCATAGTCGCTGAGGTGTATGGCCCACTTGGCCATTCATCCTGTGAACTCGGGTTTCCTCATGATTGCTCTCATGGGATGATTAGTGCGGACAATTATAGTATGGGATTCGAAATATGGTTTGAGTTTATTCGATGCCATTACCAGTGATAGTACAAGTTTTTCTAGCGACGAGTACCTTGTTTCTGCTGGCAGTAACGTTCGACTGGCATAGTATATCGGCGATTGCTTGCCATCCTCTTCTCTGACCAGTACTGCGCTTATGGCGGACTCCGATACTGCTAGATATAGCAATAGTGGCTCGTCGTCCTTGGGTTTGGTTAGCAACATGGGACTGACAAGGTATTTCTTTAGGTCTTGAAATGCACCTTCATGCTCTTCCATCCACTGAAAGGATTTGTTCTTCTTGAGAGCGTCATGAAAGGGTTTGCACTTGTCGGATGACTTTGAGATGAATCTGTTCAGAGCTGCTATCCGACCTGTCAATTTTTGCACGTCCTTGACGCAACGGGGGGATCGGAGGTTGATGAGGGGCTTGACCTATTTTGGGCTGGCTTCTATTCCTCTTTGCATCACCATGTACCCCAAGAACTTTCCTGATGACACCCCGAAAGAGCATTTCATAGGATTTAACTTCATGTTATATCTTTTTAGTACCTCAAACCTGTCGCGAAGGTGGTCGATATGATCTTCCTTCTTTTTTGATTTGACCAGCATGTCGTCTATGTAGACTTCCATCGTGACCCCGATCTGGTCTTTAAACATCTTGTTGACCAATCGTTGATAAGTAGCCCCTGCATTTTTTAGTCCGAAAGGCATTACTTTGTAACAATAGATACATTGGCTTGTGATGAATGACGTTTTCTCTTGGTCCTCGGGTTCCATGAGGATTTGATTGTAGCCGCTGAACGCGTCCATGAAGGTTAACATTTTGTGTCCTGCCGTCGCGTCAACCATGGCGTCGATGTGAGGAAGTGGGAATGAGTCTTTAGGGCAGGCTTTGTTGAGGTCGGTGAAGTCGATGCAGACTCTCCATTTGCCATTCTTCTTTTGGACTACGACCATGTTGGCCAGCCACTCGGGGTAGTTGACTTCCCTTATTTTTCATGTTTCCAACAAGCTCTTGACTTCGTCGTCGACGATCTTGTTTCGCTCTGGGGCGAATTTCCCGCGCTTTTGCTTTACAGGGGGATGAGATGGATCTACGTTCAACTTATGAGTAATAATGTTTGGAGATATACCGACCATGTCTTCATGTGACCACGCAAAACAATCAGTATTGGATCTGAGAAAATCAAGAATTTATTGTCTAGTCGAGTCGTCCAGGTCTGACCCGACCCTTACCGTTTGGTTTGGCTTTGAAGGATCTAGTACGATCTCATCGAGTTTTTCCATTTCTGATTCGACGTATCGATTAGGTCCTTCGCCGCTCTATGATTGCTATGCGACCCTATGCTCGACGGCGCTTTTCATGGAGGCGACGTAGCATTCCTTGGCCGCCCTCTGGTCTCCCTTGATTTCTTGGACTCCCCACTTGGTAGGGAACTTGATGATTTGGTGGTACGTCGAGGGTATCACCTTCATAGCGTGTATCCATGGCCTGCCAAGAATGCAATTATAGGGAGACGGGCAATCTAGGACTAGAAATTTCACCTGTTGGTTTACTCCTCCGACGTACGTTGTGAGAATGATTTCGCCGATAGTGTATTTAACTTCGCCATTGAATCCGACTAGTAGAGTCGATTTCTTGATCAGGTCGTCCTCACCCATACCCATCCCTTTGAGGGCGTCGAAGGTCAAGAGATTGGTCGAACTTCCTGTATCGATTAGTACTCTACGTATCAAACAGTTTTCGATAGATAAAGAGATTACCAGACCATCGTGATGGCTTTCCGATCCATCGGCATCGGATTCGTCGAATGTGACCGTCGGGAGATCGGAGACCTTGTTTGGTCTGAACTCCGGCGTTTCGGGCTTACTACCTTTGCTTTCCTTTGCATGTCGTTTGGCCGCGGAGTACGTGTTTCCACATACGTCTGAACCACCTGAAATAGTATTGACAATTTTTGTGTGGACAGGAGACGGAGGTTTGTCTTGTTTTACCTGATCTCGTCGCTCCATGGTGGCTTTGGCTCGTTCCGAGATTACGTCACGCAGGAGCCCCTGCGCGAGCAACCTAGCGACCTCTTTACGCAAGGCGATGCACTCATCCGTTGAGTGACCGTGGTCACCGTGGAATTCGCACCATTGGCTCATGTCCTTTTTGACGTCTGGTCGGTCGCTCTTTCGGGGCCATCTTACCTCTTTTCCATATTTGTCGAAACTCTTGACGAGCTCCGACACGGAAACATTGAAGTTGTAAGATTGAACCCTGGGAGGCAACGTCGGACCATCTCTCCAGTCTTGAGACCTGTCTTGGAAAGAGTTTACCTGATTTTGCTCGTTTCGATTACGAGGATAGGGGTGATGGCATCTGTCACGACGGTTGTCGGAGGAGGATTTGCGATCGGATTGGTCAGGTCTATGGGAGGCTTTTCGTGACTCACGATCTTCTTCCAAACGTACCTCGGCCATGGTTTTGGCCTGGACATCTTCGAAGCTTCTGCACGGGTACTTGGTGATCTCGTTGTAGAGGTTGTTGTCTTTGATCAAACCTTGGCGGAAGGCTTCGATGGAGGTGGTGATGTCGCAATGGGGGATCGTGACTTTTTCCCTATTATACCTGTTAAGATAGCTTCGGAGAGGTTCATTATACCTTTGGGTGATTCGATATAGGTCACTCGATTGTCTTTCGAGCTTCCGACAGCTAGCGAATTGGATCTTGAAGGAATTGACCAAGTTTGCAAACGATGCGATCACTCCCTGAGGAAAACGCATAAACCAGGTCAGTTCGGGACCCGCGAGAGTCGTGCCAAAGCTTTTGCACATGACAGCCTCACGGCTCTCCTTTGGAACGGACGCAGTCATTAATTTTTGTTTATAGAGAGAAATGTGATCATCTGGGTCGTTGGTGCCGTCGAACGTCGCCATGGTGGGGAGATGGAATTTTTTGGGATCTCGACCCTAGCAATCTCCTCGACGAACGGAGATTCTTCGAATCCGCCTGACGCCTCCTTCTCGTTCGGCTGCGGAATTCCGGGAATCCTAGCGATGCGATCGTCAAGCGTCTTCATATGTTGATTGAGCGTCTGTTGGATGAGAGCTAGGATGTCGGGAGGATTGGTACCCTGTGGTTCGTCGATTCGGGTCCCTGCTGACCCGATCGGTGTGGAGAAAGTAACATTGTTAGTCGAAAATGGATTAACCAAAGGAGTTTGAGATGTACCCTCAGTATATCCAGGACGCCGTACGCTCGGAGGGGTCAGTTCGACGCCATCCATGTTAAGGCGCGTCTGGACGCTGCTATGGACGGGCATCCGCCTGGATCCAGAAGCCATTGATTGTACCTGCGACTTAAGAGACTCATTTTCACGGGTTAGTTATGCAATTTCGGCCTCAGATTGGGTGGATAAGGTAGCCAAGGCTTCAGTCTTTTGGCGTTGCTGGGCAAGTTCCTCTTGTAGGGCAGTCATTTTTTGGGCAAGCTCTTGGAATTGGGTTGGGGTAGGATTTTTTATCGTGTTTCCTTGAGCTTGGGTATCGTCTTCGAGGCGTGGCTCCTCGGTACCGGTAGGTGGGTTGATAGTCATGGTTGGAAGGTTTTGAGATGGTGATCGGCAAGTTGCCCCACGATGGGCGCCAAATTGTTTTGGGGCGAAAAGATCGGACGACCTAAATCGCCTTAGACGGGGTAACGAGTCGATCGGGTAATAGAAATCAATCCAAACCAAACAGACAATCAACAAATAAAGAATAGATACGAAATAGCAAGGTAATTTTATTGATCTATTGAAGATTGAATCAGATCGAAGTACAACTTATCCTTGGAGGACAAAAGATCGGATCTTGTTCGATCTGTGATTCTGTGACTCGACCGGTGGTGACTGAGCGATATTCCGAGGAGACTGAGCTAGACTGGGTGCACTCTCAAGTTCTTTTTGGAGCAAGTTCTCGAATGCAGGATGTAGACGTGTGTGCCCATTACTTGCCTTATCGTGATCTATATATGGTAATTGTCATCTTGTGTCCGTTACTTCATCGTTTGCAATATTTCTTATTAATTCTGGGTGAGATCTTCGGGATTTGCTCTTGATTGCCAACATTATCTCTTTGTTTAATGCCATAGCCATTGCCATCGATTCGAGTATTTAATGTGTTGGGCGAGATCTTCGGAATTGGTCGGATCATACGCGTCTGAGGAATGTTCGACGCCTTCTCCTGGTTTCTCTTGGCTTCCGACTCCGTTTGGATCTTGGCCCAAGTTGCTCATTTGATCCTCTTGGAGAATGATGGGCCCAACAGTGTCCATGGTCCCAGTGGAACTCACACCACCGGTTCATGTCTTTCTTTACATCTGGTTTGTCGCTCTTCCGGGGCCACCTTACTTCTTTTCCATATCTGTCAAAACTCTTTATGAGCTCCGATACAGAGATGTTGAAGTTGTAAGAGTGGAGCTTTGGAGGAAGAGCGGGGTTGTTCCTCCAATCCTGGTTCCTGTCATAAGAGTTGTTTACCTGACCGGGGTCGCTCCGCCCCTTAGAATAAGGTTGGTGTCGTCGGTCACATCGATGATCTGAGGATGCTCTTCGATCGACTCGATCGGGGCTTTTATTTGCTTTGGAGGGTTCCTCGTCTTCTTCGAGTATGACTTGTGCCATGGTTTTGGATTGTACGTCTTCAAAGCTTCAACACGGATATTTGGTCAGTTCGCGGTAGAGTTCATTTCCCCTGATCAAACCCCAGTGGTACGCTTAGATCGACGTGGGAACGTCGTAATGCGGGATCATGACCTTTTCTGTGATACCCCGTATTTTGTAAGGTTATTTTGGGAATTTTGGAATTTTCCCGAGTACCCGTTTAGTACGTCGGACTTAATTCAGGTAGCTTGAGAATCCTGTAATGTGCTCTGTATCTGTAATATTTTTCTCAGTGAAATAAAATAAAGACGACGTGCTTCGGATGTTTATACGCGTTCGCGTACGATAATTTTTATCACGGGTTAATGTCTTGCTCGTTCAAAAGCTGAATGGGCGGGAAAAGGCAAAAATGGCGATCGCCGTACAGTAACGGCGCCCGCCGTCGCTGGGCCCGAAGTGTCAGGCCATCGTCTCCTACTCTGGGCTCGCCAGGGCTAGGAACGGCGACCGCCGTAATTACGGCGCCCGCCGCGGCCCGCCGTAGGCAAAGTTGCGGCGCCCGCCGTGATTACCCAAAGGTCATTACCCGTTGGTCGTCGGCGAGCTCTGGCCGCGCCGATCTAGCCCTGCTCGGCCTCGTCTAGGGTGATGATGATGTTCCCATTGCTTTGGCTATAAAAGGAGGTGTTGGGGGAAGGGTTTTGAGCCATCCCAGCACCGAATCTCTGCCAAAATTTCCTCTCGCCGGAGTTTGTGCCCCTCGCCGGATTTCGGAAGTTTCGTTGGTGTCGGTTGGTTGTGTTTCCAGAAGCCCTTGTGAAGCCTTTTGGTTGCCTTTGGAGGTTGTAACCCAGGCAAGGCAAAAAGGGGTCGAAATGCGCATCATTTGGGTGAGTTTTTCTCTCGTTCTGTCATCGGAATTCTTCACGGCGACCGCCGTGTTCTTTACGGCGCCCGCCGTGATGAATGCGGCGACCGCCACCAAGAACGGTGACCGCCGCCAGTGCCCAGAATGCCTTCGTGGCTTTGGCTTGGTTGGTTGTGGTCGTGGCGTCTTTCCTTTTGTTTTCTTTCGCCGTTTTTAGATTCGTACTATTGTTATGTCGGATCTAACTTAGGGTTTCTTTTATGGGTCGACTCGAAGGTGTTTGTACTAGCGGAGCTATACCCGTGTCGAGCCCGGAATCTCGTCGTTGTCGTTAGGCTTGTTTCTATTCTGTGGATTAAGGCAAGTGGCGGTTCGCTCTTGCTCATTCGTTCCATATTTACATTAATTATCAGTAGTTTATCTGAGTAATTAATTTGGAATGAATACTCTGTTTGTCTGGAAATGATTTTGGTAAACTGTTTTGGAAAACAAAATATTGATATTATAATAGGTTGTATATCTGTTAGAACAACGCTATTATCTGTGATCACCTTTCGGGCCTTTATGTGGAGTTATTCTGTAACTGTTATTGTGCTGTAACTGTTAGTTAGGACTGTTAGATAGGAACGTTACTCGGACTCGGTCCAGTCGTTTCTTTATAATCTGGTATCGGGGTGGCTCGTCTCCATCTGGTACTATTCTAAGATCATGATCGGTCTCTTTCACAAGTGTGTAGAGGCAGGACACTTAGCTGGTGTCACAAACCTTCCGGTGTACGTCACTCTCGACGAAACGTATACTAAGATGTGTCGTCCCAATGGTGGGGTACACATGTAAAAGTCTAATAACGTGATGCGTGTTTTCGAAACATAAATCAGATAAGTGCTACTCGACGCACATAATTAATAAACCTTCGGCGAGTAGTACAGCTAATTTATAGTACAGCTAGGAAAACTCATCTCGACTTTGATCATAGTACGTTCTCTTTCCAATCTGGATTCGCTGTATGCGATGAGGTTGGTCGTGAACCAAAGCATCTCAGTCAACTTTTAAATCATTGTTGTATGATTCTGTAAACATTCCAGATTTGTCATATTTCCTTACAGACTCAATCTCTTGGAGTCTCTTTTCGAGTCGATTTCTATGAAGATTCAGTCTTCCAGAATCTTCTCTTGTGCATACCTCTTGTTTATTCCAGTAGGAGTATGATGGTTGACTATCGTCATCGGTTATTATTCGAGAAGCGATGAGTCTAACCTAATACGACTGCTTCGAACCATTCTGCTTTGTACCATTGCTAGTCTATTCAAGTAGACTAACCCACGAACTTTGTTCTCCGCATGTGGGCTGGTGTCATCCGTTCGATTCGACACATCAGATCGAAAGTAGCTCAGAAGAATAGAAGGACTATGGAGTCGACGGTGGTTTTTGAACGTTTTAGTTATTTCTTTAATCAGGTTGAGATCATTTGGACAATGACTTTGGTTGTAATGTGTTTTATAAGACTTCCGTTGTATCCTACTTTATAAGACTTCCGCTGTATTTGGTTTAAACTCTGTGTTGACCTATTCGGGATTGGGTTGTAATCCCGTAACTCATGTTTCTTTAACAATGTTATATTTTGGAATTGAATGCTTTGATCATTATGTATCATTTGTATTTCATAAATTGTATTTAAATGGTAAAGCCTTGGGTGATCTCGGTAAGGAATACTGGGGTCACTGGCGGTAATACCTTTCCAAAAGGGTCAAGTTTTGGGGGTGTTACAGTTGTGGTATCAGAGCCAAAGGTTTTTAAAACGGTTTTGGGATTTTTATAAACCATTTATCCGTTTTCGAAAATGCTTTAAAAAGGGCTCTGAATTTTCAAAGTAAAGAGAATTTAAAAACGCCGTTCATAGTCATGTCTTCTGGATAGTCTGATATAGTAAGCTTGCTTCTATGTCTAGAAAGACTAATTCCTTCCTCGTTATCCTATAGGAGATGGGTGCATGTCTCTCTCAGAAGAAGGGGTCGGAAGATGCCGAGATGGATTCACCGTCTCCCGAGAGGCTAGACTTCCCTATACCCCAGAGGTGCTTCGAGGTTGGAGGCCCGAGCAGCCCACCTGAGCAGATCAAGCATGTGCTTCCTGAGTCGGTAGTCCTGGTGTCAAGGAATGTTGTAGTTCCTGTGACAGCGCCAGTGGAGCCACCAAGGGAGGAAGCAATGCAAGAAGATGAATCGTCTAGGTACGCGAGAGGGTACTACAATGACGATTACCTGATGGATATGATTATTGAAGGGAGCGAGGAGGAAGATGAAGAAGAGGACCCCATAGAGGATGACCCCGAAAAGGAAGAAGAGGAAGAGGACCCCATAGAGGATGACCCCGAAGAGGAAGAGGACCCCATCGAGGATGATCCCGAGGAGGATACCGAGATGGACCTCAGCGGACAAAACCAGGAGTCCGATGACTTGAGGCACTTGCTGGTGGATAGTCAGGAAACGGGGATGCAATTTATTCACCCCAGTACAGAGTTACCACATATGCAAGAGTTGCCACCAGTGCCAGAGTACGCACCCATGTCAGAAGCTGATTGGGAGACACTGTATACCGAGTACGGTATTAGGAGAAGTGACAGGGAATCTCAGCCTATCCCTACTCCAAGAAGAAGGAGGTCAGAATCCGAGCTACAGGAGATCCTCTACCAGAGCGAGGTAATCTCTGCAGAACAGCAGCGTTGGAGGGATGAGCTGATCGCCAGTACTCAGAGGAGGGCTGGGATAGGAGGGCCAGTCATGGACGACCCATACTTTACCATGACTGAGATAGGACCATGTGCTTCAGGGTCAAGCAGGGCGCATAGTCCATCATCGGATTCCGATGGAGAGCCCCGCCCGAAGAAGCCTTGCATGAGAAGTCTTCCGTATAGGAAACATTTTGGGACGCCATGAGATGGATCAACGTGCCTAGAATAGTTCCCTTTTTCCTAGTATTTTCGCATGTACCGTGTAAAACATTCCAGTATTGCGGCATGTACCTTGTAAAATACTACCATCTCCGAGCAATTTGGTCCTGATACTCGGAAGATCGACTTATGTGTGGCTTGTATAATAGTTCCAGTTCATCTATAAAATACCCAGTTGATCTATTTCTGAGTGATTTTGCTACATTAAGTTTTTGAAATAAATATTAATGTATGAAATACTTGGAATTGGATCGGTAAACAGATGGTGAACACAAGGAACACGACTCGAGCTGGTGTTGGGACCAGTCAGGATCCCAGACCAACCGCAAGGGATGTCACTCAAGACGAGCATGAGTCTGAGTCCCGCAATCATCCTAGACGCGAAGGTCAAGATCAGACCCAAGCACCAATGACTTTTGATGCTACAACGTTAGAGGCAATTCGAAGAATGGTCATGCAAGCAGTGACTGATATACTGCGACCAAGTGTGCCTCAAGCTCAAGAAGTGCCTACTCACCCACCGGTTCCGAGGTTTGGGGTGCCAGAAAACCATGATGCCCAGAAGAATGCCGTCAAGGCTAGAGACAGCTATGGTCGCTCTCTTAAGACCATCACTTCCATGAGGCCCGATTGCTATAACGGGAAAGGAGAGCCAGTATCAGTGACTCATTGGTTCTCCCATATGGAGAGGCTGTTTCGGAACGTGGAGTGTACTGAGGCCGAGAAGGTCCATATCGCTTCTCTTCAGCTGAAGGAGGAGGCTAGCGAGTGGTGGGAGAGCACAGGTTTGGCAGAAAGCCCAATGTTGACTTGGTCGATGTTCAAGACCAAGATGGTTGATCGCTTTTTCTCTCATGCTATGAGAGAGGAGAAGCATAAAGAGTTCTTGTACCCAAAGACGGATGGTATGAAAGTGACCGAGTTGGCATCTAAGTTCAATCATCTTTTACAGTACGCCCCTGCCGAGATTACTAGCGAGGCCCAAAAGATCTGATACTTCCACGAGTGGATGAGCCTGGATATCAAGCCGTTAATGGTGCACCACACATGCTCTACCTTGGAGCAGTATGTGGATTATGCCTATAAGCTAGAGGTAACTCTAGAGGAGTCGACCAAGAGGCGCAACCGACAGAAGTCGATGCAGAACCAGAACCAGGGAGGTGGTTTTAAGCGCCCTGCGCCACCGTGTAACTTTGCCAAGTCCGGCCGAGCTAAGACGGAGATGACGCAAGGAGGATGGACTCAGCAGTCAGGGCAGACCAGGAGTCCAGTTCAGTGTTATAACTGTGGTACTGCTGGGCACAAGAGCAATGAGTGTCAGAAGGAGAAGAGGTCGTGCTTTGGGTGTGGACGTGATGGTCATCTGCAGAAGTTCTGCAAGCAGGGGAAGCATAAGGGAGTAGAATCGCAGCAAGGGTCAGTTCATCAGAGCAACCGACCTAGGTTCAAGCCTGTCAAGACTCCTAGCCCGTCAGTGCAGACGACTGCTCAGAACAGGGGAAAGGCCCCAGCTGTTTCTGAAAGTCAGGGTCAACGCTTGTACGAGATGCGTGAAGCAGATGGACCCAACGCTCCGATTGCTCAAGGTACTCTATACCTTCACTCTACTTCAGTGTGCATTCTATTTGATTCTGGTGCTACGCATTCCTTTATTTCGGATAGCTGTGTTAGCAAGTTAGACTTAGTGTGCAACGATTCGTGCAACCCTTTCGTCGTTAGTCTTCCTAATGGAGAACGTTTAGTGGGAACCAAGCATCTGTCCGACTTTCCAATTACCATTCAGGGTAAGGAATTCGAGGCAGATCTAATCTGCATAGCCATGGCTCCATACGACATTATCCTCGGTATGGATTGGCTGACGCGTCACAAGGCGGTGATCGACTTCAGTTCAAGAATGGTGACGGTGTCATCTGGGGGCCAGTTCGTGTGCAAGTTCAAAGGTCGGAATGACGCTGATAACGGCAAGCTGATCAATGCGATGGCTGCGTTTAAGCTACTACGACAAGGATGTGTCGGGTACCTTTGCTACTTGGATTCGCCCGCGAAGGATGGACCTGATCGAGGTTCTTGATATTCCTATAGTTAGGGAGTTTTCGGATGTCTTTCCGGAAGAAATTCCTGGATTACCCCTGAACCGTGACGTAGAGTTTTCAATTGATCTTGAGCCTGGTACGGCGCCGATTTCCAAATCACCGTATCGGATGGCTCCAGCTGAGATGCAAGAATTGAAGAATCAACTTGAAGATCTTCTTGACAAAGGTTATGTCAGGCCGAGTGCCTGACATAACCTTTGTCAAGAAGAAAGCCCAATGTTGACTTGGTCGATGTTCAAGACCAAGATGGTTGATCGTTTTTTCTCTCGTGCTATGAGAGAGGAGAAGCATAAAGAGTTCTTGTACCCAAAGACGGATGGTCTGAAAGTGACCGAGTTGGCATCTAAGTTCAATCATCTTTTACAGTACGCCCCTGCCGAGATTACTAGCGAGGCCCAAAGGATCTGGTACTTCCACGAGTGGATGAGCCTGGATATCAAGCCGTTAATGGTGCATCACAAATGCTCTACCTTGGAGCAGTATGTGGATTGTGCCTATAAGCTGGAGGTAACTCTAGAGGAGTCGACCAAGAGGCGCAACCGACAGAAGTCGATGCAGAACCAGAACCAGGGAGGTGGTTTTAAGCGCCCTGCGCCACCGTCTAACTTTGCCAAGTCCGGCCGAGCTAAGACGGAGATGACGCAAGGAGGATGGACTCAGCAGTCAGGGCAGACCAGGAGTCCAGTTCAGTGTTATAACTGTGGTACTGCTGGGCACAAGAGCAATGAGTGTCAGAAGGAGAAGAGGTCGTGCTTTGGGTGTGGACGTGATGGTCATCTGCAGAAGTTCTGCAAGCAGGGGAAGCAGAAAGGAGTAGAATCGCAGCAAGGGTCAGTTCATCAGAGCAACCGACCTAGGTTCAAGCCTGTCGAGACTCCCAGCCCGTCAGTGCAGACGACTGCTCAGAACAGGGGAAAGGCCCCAGCTGTTTCTGAAAGTCAGGGTCAACGCTTGTACGAGATGCGTGAAGCAGATGGACCCAACGCTCCGATTGCTCAAGGTACTCTATACCTTCACTCTACTTCAGTGTGCATTCTATTTGATTCTGGTGCTACGCATTCCTTTATTTCGGATAGCTGTGTTAGCAAGTTAGACTTAGTGTGCAACGATTCGTGCAACCCTTTCATCGTTAGTCTTCCTAATGGAGAACGTTTAGTGGGAACCAAGCATCTGTCCGACTTTCCAATTACCATTCAGGGTAAGGAATTCGAGGCAGATCTAATCTGCATAGCCATGGCTCCATACGACATTATCCTCGGTATAGATTGGCTGACGCGTCACAAGGCGGTGATCGACTTCAGTTCAAGAACGGTGACGGTGTCATCTGGGGGCCAGTTCGTGTGCAAGTTCAAAGGTCGGAATGACGCTGATAACGGCAAGCTGATCAATGCGACAACTGCGTTTAAGCTACTACGACAAGGATGTGTCGGGTACCTTTGCTACTTGGATTCGCCCGCGAAGGATGGACCTGATCGAGGTTCTTGATATTCCTGTAGTTAGGGAGTTTTCGGATGTCTTTCCGTAAGAAATTCCTGGATTACCCCCGAACCGTGACGTAGAGTTTTCAATTGATCTTGAGCCTGGTACGGCGCCGATTTCCAAATCACCGTATCGGATGGCTCCAGCTGAGATGCAAGAATTGAAGAATCAACTTGAAGATCTTCTTGACAAAGGATATGTCAGGCCGAGTGCCTGACATAACCTTTGTCAAGAAGAAAGCCCAATGTTGACTTGGTCGATGTTCAAGACCAAGATGGTTGATCGCTTTTTTTCTCGTGCTATGAGAGAGGAGAAGCATAAAGAGTTCTTGTACCCAAAGACGGATGGTCTGAAAGTGACCGAGTTGGCATCTAAGTTCAATCATCTTTTACAGTACGCCCCTGCCGAGATTACTAGCGAGGCCCAAAAGATCTGGTACTTCCACGAGTGGATGAGCCTGGATATCAAGCCGTTAATGGTGCACCACACATGCTCTACCTTGGAGCAGTATGTGGATTGTGCCTATAAGCTGGAGGTAACTCTAGAGGAGTTGACCAAGAGGCGCAACCGACAGAAGTCGATGCAGAACCAGAACCAGGGAGGTGGTTTTAAGCGCCCTGCGCCACCGTCTAACTTTGCCAAGTCCGGCCGAGCTAAGACGGAGATGATGCAAGGAGGATGGACTCAGCAGTCAGGGCAGACCAGGAGTCCAGTTCAGTGTTATAACTGTGGTACTGCTGGGCACAAGAGCAATGAGTGTCAGAAGGAGAAGAGGTCGTGCTTTGGGTGTGGACGTGATGGTCATCTGCAGAAGTTCTGCAAGCAGGGGAAGCAGAAGGGAGTAGAATCACAGCAAGGGTCAGTTCATCAAAGCAACCGACCTAGGTTCAAGCCTGTCGAGACTCCCAGCCCGTCAGTGCAGACGACTGCTCAGAACAGGGGAAAGGCCCCAGCTGTTTCTGAAAGTCAGGGTCAACGCTTGTACGAGATGCGTGAAGCAGATGGACCCAACGCTCCGATTGCTCAAGGTACTCTATACCTTCACTCTACTTCAGTGTGCATTCTATTTGATTCTGGTGCTACGCATTCCTTTATTTCGGATAGCTGTGTTAGCAAGTTAGACTTAGTGTGCAACGATTCGTGCAACCCTTTCGTCGTTAGTCTTCCTAATGGAGAACGTTTAGTGGGAACCAAGCATCTGTCCGACTTTCCAATTACCATTCAGGGTAAGGAATTCGAGGCAGATCTAGTCTGCATAGCCATGGCTCCATACGACATTATCCTCGGTATGGATTGGCTGACGCGTCACAAGGCGGTGACCGACTTCAGTTCAAGAACGGTGACGGTGTCATCTGGGGGCCAGTTCGTGTGCAAGTTCAAAGGTCGGAATGACGCTGATAATGGCAAGCTGATCAATGCGATGGCTGCGTTTAAGCTACTACGACAAGGATGTGTCGGGTACCTTTGCTACTTGGATTCGCCCGCGAAGGATGGACCTGATCGAGGTTCTTGATATTCCTGTAGTTAGGGAGTTTTCGGATGTCTTTCCGGAAGAAATTCCTGGATTACCCCCGAACCGTGACATAGAGTTTTCAATTGATCTTGAGCCTGGTACGGCGCCGATTTCCAAATCACCGTATCGGATGGCTCCAGCTGAGATGCAAGAATTGAAGAATCAACTTGAAGATCTTCTTGACAAAGGTTATGTCAGGCCGAGTGCATCACCGTGGGGTGCTCCGGTATTGTTCGTCAAAAAGAAGGACGGATCGTTCCGACTTTGTATCGACTACCGAGAGTTGAACAAGGTGACGATCAAGAACAAGTATCCTTTGCCTAGGATTGATGACATGTTGGACCAGTTGCACGGAGCAAAGGTTTTCTCCAAGATCGACCTGAGATCTGGATATCATCAACTCAGGATTCGTGAGCAGGACATTCCTAGAACTGCGTTTAGGACCAGATATGGTCATTACGAGTTCGTAGTGATGCCTTTTGGCCTTACAAATGCTCGAGCTGTCTTTATGGATTTGATGAACCGATGTTTTCACCAGTACTTGGATAAGTTCGTGGTGGTCTTCATCGACGACATTCTGATCTATTCTCCGAATGAAGAAGTCCACGAGGAACATCTGCGGATTGCCTTGTCAATCCTTAGACAACGTCAGTTTTTTGCTAAATTGTCTAAATGTGAATTCTGGATAAAGGAAGTGGCTTTCTTAGGCCACGTGATCAATAAAAATGGGGTTATGGTTGATCCCCAAAAGATTGAAGCGGTGGCTAATTGGACACAGCCCCAAAACGTAAAGGAGGTGCATAGTTTTCTTGGACTTGCCGGGTATTACAGAAGGTTCGTAGAAGGATTTTCAAAGATCGCTCTACCTATGACCAATCTACTCTGCAAGGTTCACAAGAAGTTTGTCTGGAATGACAAGTGCGAGGCCAGTTTCCAGGAGTTAAAGCGACGGCTGACCTCGGCACCCGTGTTAGCACTCCCAGAGGGGAACGACGATTATGTGGTCTATAGTGATGCTTCAAAGTGTGGTCTTGGTTGTGTTTTGATGCAGAGGGGCATAGTTATTGCTTATGCATCCAGGCAACTCAAGACGTACGAAGAAAACTATCCGACACATGATCTTGAGCTAGCAGCGGTTGTCTTTGCACTGAAGATTTGGAGGCATTACCTCTACGGTATAAGATGCCAAGTCTTCACTGACCACAAAAGTCTCAAGTATATATTTACTCAAAAGGAGCTAAATATGAGACAATGCCGCTGGCTAGAGTTGCTCAAGGACTACGACATGGAGTTGCTGTATCATCCGGGCAAGGCTAATGTAGTAGATGATGCACTAAGCCGGAAGACAACGCACGAGACTGTAGTTACTCTACTTACTGCTCAGACCAAGCTAAACCAAGAGTCATGCGACATTGAAGTCTTGTATGACCAGCGTAGAGGGTACCTGAGTATGATGGAAATTCAGGCTACACTGCTGGATCAGATCAAAGAAAAGGAAGTCGATGACATCATCTTGTTGAAGTTAAGCAGTGAAGTGATGGATGGGAAAACTCCCAGTTTTGTGGTTCAGGATGATGGATCACTTTGGTTTCAGGATCGGATCTGTGTGCCTGACACAGAAGGTCTTCATCAGTTGGTGATGAGAGAAGCTCATTCATCTGCTTATTCTGTGCATCCTGGCTCTAGCAAGATGTACAAGGATCTCAGGAAGAAGTTTTGGTGGCCAAACATGAAGTGGGACGTAGCAGACTTTGTGGCAAAGTGCTTAACTTGCCAGAAGGTCAAGATTGAACACTGCAGGCCAGGTGGTGAGTTGCTACCTCTCCTAGTGCCAGAATGGAAATGGGAGGATATCGCCATGGACTTCGTCACTGGGCTACCCAAAACTCGAAGTCAGAGAGATGCTATCTGGGTAATTGTGGATAGGCTTATGAAGAGTGCTCATTTCATAGTCATCAAGACCACATGGGAAACCCAGAAGTTAGCAGAAGTCTACCAGAAGGAGATTGTCCGCTTACATGGCATTCCTAAGACCATTGTATCGGACCGAGATGGCCGTTTCATGTCAAGGTTCTGGCAAGAACTTCATAAGGCTATGGGAACCGAGTTGAGGTTCAGCACCGCGTTTCATCCTCAAACAGATGGCCAGTCTGAAAGGACCATCCAGACCCTGGAGGATATGCTTAGAGCTTGTGTACTCGATCGTCCGACCAGCTAGGAGGACAGCTTGAGTCTGATTGAGTTCACGTACAACAATAGTTGGCATGCTACAATCAAGATGGCTCCGTTTGAAGCTTTGTATGGTCGCAGATGCAGATCTCCAATTTGTTGGGATGATAATGTCGACAAAATTCTGCTTGGACCAGAGTTGGTCGAAAGGATGACTTCAGACATTGCTTTGATCAGACAAAGGATGTTGACCGCTCAGAGTCGACATAAGTCCTACGCAGATCGGAAGCGCATAACTGTCGAGTTCAAGGTCGGTGACAAGGTTTTTGTCAAGGTATCGCCATCCAAAGGAGTTTTCAGATTTGGTAAGCGTGGAAAGCTTAACCCTCGCTACGTGGGACCGTTCGAGATTCTGGATAGGGTGGGAACCTTAGCGTACCGCTTGGCGTTGCCGCCATCGGCTCATCCAGTGCATAATGTATTCCACGTATCTTTACTCAGAAAGTATGTGCCAGATGAGTCTCATGTGCTTAGTTATGAGGACATCGAGATTCAAGCTAATGGTACTTATGAAGAGTTGCCCGTGCGCATTTTGGACCGTCGGGAGAAGCGTTTGTGCAACAAGATCGTGTCGTTGGTACGAGTGCTGTGGTCCAAGTCAGGGACCGAAGAAGTTACTTGGGAGACGTGGGAAACCGAGTCAGATATGCTCAGGCGTTTTCCTGAGTTATTTTCGACCTAAGTTTCAGGGTCGAAACTTCTTTTAAGGGGGAGGAGATGTGATACCCCGTATTTTGTAAGGTTATTTTGGGAATTTTGGAATTTTCCCGAGTACCCGTTTAGTACGTCGGACTTAATTCAGGTAGCTTAAGATATTCTGTAATGTGCTCTGTATCTGTAATATTTTTCTCAGTGAAATAAAATACAGACGACGTGCTTCGGATGTTTATACGCGTTCGCGTACGATAATTTTTATCCCGGGTTAATGTCTTGCTCGTTCAAAAGCTGAATGGGCGGGAAAAGGCAAAAACGGCGACCGTCGTACAGTAACGGCGCCCGCCGTCGCTGGGTCCGAAGTGTCAGGCTGTTGTCTCCTACTCTGGGCTCGCTAGGGCTAGGAACGGCAACCGCCGTAATTACGGCGCCCGCCGCGGCCCGCCGTAGGCAAAGTTGCGGAGCCCGCCGTGATTACCCAGAGGTCATTACCCGTTGGTCGCCGGCGAGCTCTGGCCGCGCCGATCTAGCCCTGCTCGGCCTCGTCTAGGGTGATGATGATGTTCCCATTGCTTTGGCTATAAAAGGAGGTGTTGGGGGAAGGGTTTTGAGCCATCCCAGCATCGAATCTCTGCCAAAATTTCCTCTCGTCGGAGTTTGTGCCCCTTGTCGGATTTCGGAAGTTTCGTTGGTGTCGGTTGGTGGTGTTTCCAGAAGCCCTTGTGAAGCCTTTTGGTTGCCTTTGGAGGTTGCAACCCAGGCAAGGCAAAAAGGGGTCGAAACGCGTATCATTTGGGTGAGTTTTTCTCTCGTTCTATCGTCGGAATTCTTCACGGCGATCGCCGTGTTCTTTACGGCGCCCGCTGTGATGAATGCGGCGACCGCCGCCAAGAACGGCGCCCGCCGTGATGAATGCGGCGACCGCCGCCAGTGCCCAGAATGCCTTCGTGGCTTTGGCTTGGTTGGTTGTGGTCGTGGCGTCTTTCCTTTCATTTTCTTTCGCCGTTTTTAGATTCGTACTGTTGTTATGTCGGATCTAACTTAGGGTTCCTTTTATGGGTCGACTCGAAGGTGTTTGTGCTAGCGGAGCTATACCCGTGTCGAGCCCGGAATCTCATCGTTGTCATTAGGCTTGTTTCTATTATGCGGATTAAGGCAAGTGGCGGTTCGCTCTTGCTCATTCGTTCCATATTTACATTAATTATCAGTAGTTTATCTGAGTAATTAATTTGGAATGAATACTCTGTTTGTTTGGAAATGGTTTTGGTAAACTATTTTGGAAAACAAAATATTGATATTATAATAGGTTGTATATCTGTTAGAACAGCGCTATTATTTGTGATCACCTTTTGGGCCTTTATGTGGAGTTATTCTGTAACTGTTATTGTGCTGTAACTGTTAGTTAACACTGTTAGATAGGAACGTTACTCGGACTCGGTCCAGTCATTTCTTTATAATCTGGTATCGGGGTGGCTCGTCTCCATCTGGTACTATTCTAAGATCATGATCGGTCTCTTTCACAAGTGTGTAGAGGCAGGACACTTAGCTGGTGTCACAAACCTTCCGGTGTACGTCACTCTCGACGAAACGTATACTAAGATGTGTCGTCCCAATGGTGGGGTACACATGTAAAAGTCTAATAACGTGATACGTGTTTTTGAAACATAAATCAGATAAGTGCTACTCGACGCACATAATTAATAAACCTTCGACGAGTAGTGCAGCTAGGAAAACTCGTCTCGACTTTGATCATAGTACGTTCTCTTTCCAATCTGGATTCGCTGTATGCGATGAGGTTGGTCGTGAACCGAAGTATCTCAGTCAACTTTTAAATCATTGTTGTATGATTCTGTAAACATTCCAGATTTGTCATATTTCCTTAAAGACTCAATCTCTTGGAGTCTCTTTTCGAGTCGATTTCTGTGAAGATTCAGTCTTCCAGAATCTTCTCTTGTGCATACCTCTTGTTTATTCCAGTAGGAGTATGATGGTTGACTATCGTCATCGGTTATTATTCGAGAAGCGATGAGTCTAACCTAATACGACTGCTTCGAACCATTCTGCTTTGTACCCTTGCTAGTCTATTCAAGTAGACTAACCCACGAACTTTGTTCTCCGCATGTGGGCTGGTGTCATCCGTTCGATTCGGCACATCAGATCGAAAGTAGCTCAGAAGAATAGAAGGACTATGGAGTCGACAGTGGTTTTTGAACGTTTTAGTTATTTCTTTAATCAGGTTGAGATCTTTTGGACAATGACTTTGGTTGTAATGTGTTTTATAAGACTTCCGTTGTATCCTAATTTATAAGACTTCCGCTGTATTTGGTTTAAACTCTGTGTTGACCTATTCGGGATTGGGTTGTAATCCCATAACTCATGTTTCTTTAACAATGTTATGTTTTGGAATTGAATGCTTTGATCATTATGTATCATTTGTATTTCATAAATTGTATTTAAATGGTAAAGCCTTGGGTGATCTCGGTAAGGAACACTGGGGTCACTGGCGGTAATACCTTTCCAAAAGGGTTAAGTTTTGGGGGTGTTACATTTTCTTTGTTGTACCTGTTAAGATAGTCTCTTAAAGGTTCACCACACCTTTGTACGATGTTGTACATATCGCTTGATTGTTTCTCTAATCTTTGACTGTTGGCAAATTGTATTTTGAACGAATTGATCAAGTTGGCGAAGGAAGCAATGGAACCCTATGGTAAATGCATAAGCCATGTTAGTGTTGGTCCCGCGAGGGTCGTGCCAAAGCTTTTGCACATGACTGCCTCGCGGTTCCCTCTTGGAATCGAAATAGTCATTAATTTTTGCTTATAAATTGAGACGTGATCGTCGGGGTCCCCGGTCCCGTCGTAGTTGGGCATGTTGGGAACATGGAACTTTTTTGGAATTTCGACGCATGCGATCACCTCTATGAAAGGCGAGTCTTCGTATCCCTCGATTGCCTCTTTCTCAAGAAGATATTTGATCCGATACAACTACTTCCCATAAGATTTTAATAGACGAGTGGGTATATCTACTAAACTAGAATCTAATTATACTACATGACACTCGTCATTAACACTGTGATAGGTTCCATTTCAGGCACCTTAACTAGTGATTATTGACGTGATTTAGATGGAGTTTTGGTGTAGATTTAGGCTAAGTCTGTAATCCAGAAGACTAGTTGAGAAGTGAAGATATCATAGGATTTACAGCTTAGTGGAGAAGATAGAAGATGAAGACTTGAAGAAGCTGGTCTTGCCACCCCGCGCCACAAGCCACCGCGACCCGACGGTGGATCTCAGAGAAGGCAACACAAGCGAAGCCACCGCCCCGCGGTGGAACTCACCGCCCCGCGATGGAGGTCGACGCATCGCGGCCAGCATTTATTTGTTTCCGATTTTAGCCTTTTCGGATATTATATTTGCTATTATTTTATTTCCTTATTTTGTTTGCTAGGTTAATTTTCTAAAACCTATTTAAGAATCTTTTCTAGTTTTGAGAAAGGGTTTGGTCCTCTCTTTTATTCATTCCACTTCTAGGGTTTGAACGAATGGAGAGCTAAACACCTTTGTTTCGCTAGACAATTGAAGCACTGCAATGAATTGGTTGTGAGATTTCTATTCCTTATTCTATATCTTATAAAGTTGGTTTAATTCTCTTGAGCATATTGTCTATCGATTTGTGTTGATTCTTCTAGCGTAGCTAACTAGGTTTTTCGACATCTATCATAGTGCTAGGATTTGCATATAGGGGTTCCGAGTGCATATCTAGTGGCAAACACGATTGTTGCGTATAGGGGTTCCGATCGTGCAATCGTGAGTAAGAATTATTTGCATGCTAAGTAGTAGGGTGTCCTTCTATTTGCATGTATCCTATATCCTTGTGTGCATTGCTATTGCTGTGTTAGTGGCAAAGTCTGCCGACAACTGTGAGAATCGGTGGTACTTTACCAGTGATATAGTAATAAGTCTATCGACAACTGTGAGAATCGATAGTACTTAAGATCAGGGTGGGAACAACTATAAGATTGTAAAAAGAACTTGGAACGATAGTTTTCAGTGATCAACCTATTTCATTTGCTGTATGGATATTTGTCTAGTGGAATACTTTTCCTCATCATATTTCTTCTTCTGTTAAATCTTGCGTCTTTGTTACTTTGCAATTACTATAAAACCCCCCTGTTACTTGTCAGTCACACGTTATTGCATATAGATAACCGACTCCCTGTGGGATCGACCCTGACTTGCTTGCTATACTCTTTAGTAGGTGAATTAGGATTTCTTTGACAGGAAAACGACACCGGTTTCCGGCCTTGTCAAATTTGATGCCGTTGCCGGGGAGTCAAATTCTCTGTTTGTGATTATTTGTGATTGATTGCGGTGTGGATCTATCTTACGGTCCGCACCTTTGCTACTGATTCGTTACTTGTTGAAGTTGATACAGCGACAGGTACGAATGGCTCAGACACTCCGACAGTTGACTGCGCCAGATCTGATACAGCAGCCATTGGCTATAATCATCCCACCCCTTGCAGATGGTGTGACATTTGAGCTCAGAACAGGAGTGATACGGTTGCTCCCGAGATACCATGGACGAAGTGGAGAGGATCCCATTGTTCACTTGGGTAAATTCCACAACGTCATTATGAGCATTAAACCAGCCAACGTCACTGAAGATCAGATTAAAATGAGAGCCTTCGGGTTCACTCTTAAGGACGATGCTGAGGACTGGTACTATCATCTGCCTGGCAGAAGATAGATTCATGGGCTGAGCTACATAAGGCATTCCTCACACAATATTTCCCAACCAAGATTGTGAACGCCTTAAAAAGGGCGATTGTCAGCATTGAACAAGGAGAGGAGGAGACCCTTTACGACTATTGTGAGAGGTTCGAACGACTCTATTCTAGTTGCCCGTTCCATGATTTTGACAAGAAAGCTCTGGTACTCTATGTTTACAACGGGCTGCTGGATGATGAAAGAAGAATTATAGATGCTACTTGTAGTGGTAGTATCCTGAATATGACTCATGATGCAGCCATGACTAAACTTCATGATATGGCCGAGAGCACAAGGGATTTTGATAAAGCTCCAAGGTTTAAAGAAGTTACTGCTGTCATCTCCAATGATTCATATTTATTACAGGAAATTGCTTCATTGAAGGAGGTTATTGTGAAAATGAGTAAAACAGAAGCCCCTCAACAGCAAAATGTCTGTGGAATTTGCGTTGACCCATTTCACAACACCAGTGCTTGTCCCCAACTTCAGGACGTCACCACTACTGAGGTGTATGCTGCTGGAGGCTACGGGCCTATTAGACCTCGACTTGATCAACAACAGTTATAACCACCGTCACAACCTCACCGTGATGAGCCACCAGCTGCTCCCCAAACTCGTAGTTCCCCTTCGACTGACGACATGCTCAAGACCTTAACAAAGCACTTCGCAACGCATGTACAAACAACTGAGGCCAACATCGAGAGCATGAGGGCACAAATGGGTCAGTTGACAGATGTGGTAACCAGATTGGACAAAAGGGTTGTAGACGAAAGTGTAAATGCGGTTACCCTCCGAAGTGGCAAGAAGTTGCAAGTCGCTCCTACTGATGAGAAGGACAACAGGATTGGAATTGACGATGGGAATAACCCACCGCCCCGCGGTCCCCAACACCGTGAAACCGGCCAGTTATGTGGAGCCAATACCATCGCCCCTCGGCCAAGAGCACCGCCCCGCGGTGAAACCAACGCCCCGCGGTGAAAGCCCAGAGATCGATCATGATGAAGAAGAGGACACCTATGTTCATCCTAATTTCCCTCCTCTTGGATCGGAAAAGCCCCCTGCCCCCTTTCCGGAGGCACTAAAGGAACGGAGAGTGATTGACGACAAGGATCTCTTCGACACTTTCAGCAAATGTGAGGTGAACATCCCACTCCTCAAGCTTGTCAAGAGTGTACCGAGGTACGCTAAGTTTCTGAAGGAGCTATGCACCATCAAAAGAAACCAGAAGCTGAAGGGTAAGGAAAAAGTCAAGGTTAGCGAACGCGTATCCGCTGTATTCCAGAGGCGTCTGCCAAAGAAGTGCGGCGATCCAGGTATGTGGAGCATTCCTTGTATTATTGGTGACACTAAGTTTGAAAGAGCTATGCTCGATCTCGGTGCCTCCATTAATGTTTTGCCCTATTCTCTCTATGAATCTCTTGGACTTGGACCTCTGTAGAAAACAGGAATTGTAATTCAATTAGCTGATAGGTCTAGTGTCTACCCTAGAGGAATAGTAGAGGACGTTCTTGTTATGGTTGATAAATTGATATTCCCTGCAGATTTTTATGTCTTAGATATGGAAACAGATACAAAGGCAACCCCTATACTGTTAGGTAGGCCATTTTTGAAAACTGCTAAGACTAAACTTGATTTGCAAAGTGGGACACTTTCCATGGAATTTGATGGGGAGAAGGTGGAATATAACATATATGAAGCTATGAAACACCCTAATGAAGACCATTCTTTATGCTTAATTGACGTGCTTGACTCTATTGCACAAGATGTATTTGATATTTCTGGTCCTGATGAGTTGCAATCCATTGTTGAGAATAATTTGGATTTGTCCCATGAGGAATACTCTTTACCATCTAACATGCAGGAAGTCATAGCTCAGCTGGATGCATATGGTAAGTATCCTTTGGATCCTTTGGGCGTTGGCCCCAGTTTACTAAATCTGAGCGAGAAGCCTGTTCCCTCTGTTGAACAGGCCCCCGAGATTGAATTGAAGCCGTTGCCGGATCATCTCAAGTACGCCTTTCTTGGAGCCAACGATACTATGCCAGTCATTGTGTCTAGTAAGCTATTTGCAGACCAGGAAATGAAGCTATTAGGCATGCTCAGGGAGTACAAGACTGCGATTGGATGGACCATTGCAGACATAAAAGGGATAAGTCCCTCGACTTGTATGCATAGGATTCTATTTGAAGATGGAGCCAAACCGTCCAAGCAGCCACAGAGAAGGCTCAACCCTCCAATGATGGAAGTGGTGAAGAAGGAAGTACTGAAACTCCTCAAAGCTGATATGATCTTCCCTATTTCAGATAGCCAATGGGTAAGCCCAACCCAGGTTGTTCCTAAGAAAGGAGGTATCACTATAGTGGAGAATCAACAAGGAGATTTAGTGCCCACAAGGACCACCACAGGATGGAGGGTATGCATTGACTACCGTAAGCTGAATGCGGTAACTCGGAAAGACCATTTTCCCTTGCCCTTTATTGATCAAATGCTAGAACGCCTTGCTGGGCGCCCCTATTACTGCTTTCTCGACGGGTATTCAGGATATTTTCAGGTGGCCATTGCGCCAGAAGACCAGGAGAAAACCACTTTTACATGTCCCTTTGGCACCTTTGCATACTGCAGAATGCCATTCGGATTGTGTAACGCACCCGGTACATTTCAACGATGTATGGTTAGTATCTTCTCTGAATATGTTGAGAAATTTATTGAGGTATTCATGGATGACTTTACAGTGCATGGGACTAGCTTTGATTCATGTTTGAACCATTTGGCACTTGTACTTAAAAGATGTGTTGAAACCAATTTGGTTTTGAATTATGAAAAGTGTCATTTTATGGTAGAACAGGGAATAGTACTTGGTCATATTGTCTCTGCCAGGGGTATTGAGGTCGATAAGGCGAAGATTGATGTAATTCAGTCTTTGCCTTATCCTACTAATGTGCGTGAAGTGCGTTCCTTTTTAGGTCATGCAGGTTTTTACCGAAGATTTATCAAGGACTTCTCTAAGATCTCTTCACCCCTATGCGAGCTACTGAAGAAGGAGGTGACCTATGCATTTACTGATGAGTGTAAGAAGGCGTTTGATTGCTTGAGGGAACTCCTGACAAGTGCACCTATCATTCAGGCACCTGACTGGTCTCGCCCATTTGAGATAATGTGTGACGCCAGTGACTATGCAGTTGGAGCAGTTCTAGGACAGAAAGTGAGACGTGCCTCCCATGTGATTCATTATGCCTCCATGACTCTGAATGGAGCCCAGAGGAACTACTCCACTACTGAGAAGGAGATGCTGGCAGTTGTCTTTGCCTTGGAGAAGTTTAGGCAATATCTTTTGGGAGTCAAGGTGATTATCTATACAGATCACGCTGCTCTTCGTTACCTAATGACGAAGAAAGAAGCAAAGCCAAGATTAATCCGATGGGTTCTCCTTCTCACTGAATTTGATGTGGAGATCCGTGATAAGAAGGGAGCGGAGAACCTAGTAGTTGATCACCTGAGTAGACACGTACATGAGGAAGATAAGCCCGGAAAACAGAACCTCATTCACGGAACCTTCCCAGACGACACACTCTTTATGATCGAAGAAAGTTCAGGAAGTAACCACCGCCCCGCGGTCCCCATTACCGCGACCCGACGTCTTGTAGCCAGTATGAATCTGAAGGATTCACCACCCCGCGGTGACGCTCACCGCGACCAGGCGTCATATTTACTTGAGAACCAGGAAAGCTCACCGCGGCCCACGGCGGCAACACCGCCCCGCGGCAACATCTCTGGTGTCACACTTTGCTCTGTAGACACTTCTGACTCCTCTCCTCACATAGCCAAGGACGTCTTCGGAATCCGTTCTTTCAGACCGTGGTACGCAGATATCGTGAACTATTTGGTCTGAGAGGAACTACCCCCGGATTACACCAGAGCTCAAAAGGCGAAGGTACGAAGAGAGGCCCGTCACTATATTTGGGATGATCCCTACCTTTGGAAGCATTGTGTCGATCAGGTAGTACACCGGTGTCTTCCGGACAATGAGGTACAATCTGTCCTTAACTTCTGTCATTCTAAAGCATGTGGGGGTCATTTTGGAGCAAATAGGACTGCTAGGAAGGTATTGGAGGCATGATTTTATTGGCCACACATCTTTCGGGATGCTTATGCCTTTTGCAAATCCTGTGACCGATGCCAAAGGGTTGGAAATATCACCAGAAGGAATGAAATGCCACAATCATCATTAATCTTTTGTGAGGTCTTTGATGTTTGGGGTATGGACTTTATGGGACCCTTTCCTAGCTCTCATGGGAATCTTTATATATTGCTTGCGGTGGACTACGTTTCCAAGTGGGTGGAAGCGAAGGCCACCAGGACTGATGATTCTAAAGTTGTGGCAGGTTTTCTTAAGGAGAACATTCTCTCGAGATTTGGGATATCCAAAGCTTTAATTAGTGACAGGGGTACCCATTTCTGCAACAAGACAGTGACTGCCCTGCTGAAGAAGTATCACGTCACCCAGAGAATCTCCACGGCATATCACCCTCAAACTAATGGGCAGGCCGAGAACTCCAACAGAGTGATTAAATCTATCCTGGAGAAAACGGTTGCAACTAATCGAAAGGATTGGAGCACCAAACTCAATGATGCACTGTGGGCATACCGCACAGCTTTCAAAACTCCAATAGGAATGTCTCCTTTTCGGTTAGTTTTTGGAAAAGCTTGCCACCTCCCTGTAGAGCTTGAGCATAAAGCATGGTGGGCAATAAAGAAATGCAACATGCAACTGGATGAAGTGGGAGATTTCCGGAAGCTACAGCTGTAAGAGCTCGAGGAGTTGCGCCTTGAGGTGTATGAGAACTCGGTCAGCTATAAGGCGAAGACCAAGCAGTGGCATGACAAGCAAATTCTGAGAAAGGATTTTAAGCCAGGGGATAAGGTCCTCCTTTTTCAATCTCGGCTTAAGCTCTTTGCTGGGAAACTGAGATCCAAGTGGACAGGCCCTTATGAAATTGTTGAAGTACACCCCCATGGCATCATCGGATTGATTAACCCCAAGACTTACAACATTTTCAAAGTGAACGGCCACAGATTGAAACCTTATTATGAAGGCTTTGACCCGACCCATGTTGATGCAGTAAGTTTTGAGGCCCCTGAAGCTGAAACCTGATAGGCCACAGCCTACGTCGAGCCAACGATGTTAACCAAGGTGCTGCTCGGGAGGCAACCCGAGGTATTTCCCTTTCTTTTTCCCTCTTATTTTGATTTCTTCTCCCCCTAGACCTTTCCGTAGTTTCTTTTGCTTTGTTTCGTTCGCCTACTGCTAACTTTTCAGGTACGAAAGTAAATGGAGGCGAGTTTAACTCCCCATGAACCTCACGACCGCCCCGCGGCACACTTCACCACCCCGCGGTGAACCCCACCGCCCCGCAGTGAAGCCTGGGTAATTTCACTCAATCCCGAAAAAAAAAATGTTTTGTTTTCAAAAATATTTTTCTAAGTTGGATACGAAGGATTTGACGATGTTAGTTGGACCGCCCCGCGGTCCGGTGCCTGTTATTTACTCCCATTACCCATTAAACACTCCCGCCAAACCCTAATCCCCTCATCCCTTTCTTTCTTCTCTCTACCTCTGCCGCGCCCTCCTTTCTCCTCTCATACCCTCAACCTAAAACCTCCAAGCCCCAACTCTCCCTTGTTCTAAGCTTTGGTTGTGGAAGATACTTGACCCTAATTTCCCATTCCCATTCTCGTACCACCACATTGCATCCGTCCGACCACCCCATGGTGTTTATTAGTAGCAGGGAGGCATTTTGAAGTTTTGGATGTGTGATTGGAGGAAGTTGAGTGTTGTTAGGCTCATCGGAGGCTGAGAGAGAAGTGTCGAACAGTGGCCGCCTCGCGTTGGAATAGCACCGCCTTGCACGAGTCGTGGTTTTTAATTTGGAGAAGACGGTGAACAGTACCGCCCCGCAGCAGCCCCACCGTGACCCGGCGATACCTTTCAGTGGAAGTATCTGGCCTTCATCTCCGCCCCGTGGTGACCCTTTGGTGCCCCCGTCTTTGGTTTGTAAGTCCTTTTTGCCTCGCTTTTTTACCCCAACGTATTCAATTACTTTCATTATGCCGAGAGCTAGGAAGGTTAGCATGACTATAGAGGAGAATAGGGCATATGATGTGGTTGCGGCGAGACCTGTGCACCCACCTCGCTTCTTTGATAGAGGAGCTTTGGTTGAGTTGGGTATGTTGGAGATGGCCCAGCTGTGTTTGGATAGGGTGGGAGTGGGTGGCTTCCTGACCAAATGTGCCCCTGCTTTCCCTGAACTCTGCTACCAGTTTATTGCCACTGTGTCAAATTGCCATGCGAGACGCACCATTGATGGTGAAGAGCGTAAATTCCTAGCGTGTATAAAATTTAAGTATGAGGGACGGGCGTACGAAATGCCAGTGGAAGAAATCCGGGAGTTGTTGGGAGTGTCGAGACCGCCTACTACTGGGTGGAAAAAGGGTCCCAACGAGGCGGACATTAGAGAATTCTGGACTACTGCTACGGGCATGTCCACTTATCAAAAGGGGAAGGAAACCAGTAACAAGTTCGTGCACCCTTGTCTACACTTAGTTTATACAGTGCTGATGCGGTCCTTTTGTGGAAGTATGGAGGATAGGAAGATCTCCTTGAAGCGCCTTGGTTTATTCTCCCCGATGATTGACCCTTTGGATGAGGAGACTCCTGGTTGGGTTATGGTGTGGTTACACGAGATGAAGAAGATCCACGAGGGAAAGGCGCGAGATATTGTTCAGGGCGGCCTGATCACCTTGGTTGATGCGGCCAGGATTCAGACAGACACTATTCCTCAGCCGATCATGCCTGTTTGCTACGACATCCCATGTCTGCGACGGTGTGGTATGCTGAACAATTCCCTAGAGCAGCTCCTATGGTGTTCTTATGGAGGTCACGTGCTACGTCTCCCTCGCCCCTTTGCCTACTCGCGGGACTTCACAAGATGGTTCATTCCGTCTGACGCTGAGGTTATCCCTTCTGACACCGAGGATGCGCCCCAGGCCGCTATTCCTGCTATTATGGATTTTGATCCCCCTGCGTCTACTGTTGCTTTTGCCTCTACATCGACTTCTGAGATTCCTTGGGATGAGATGTTTGCTCGTTTTGATGCTTTCACACTGCGTCAACACGCTGCGAACAAGGAGATGCTGACTCGCCTGCAGACTTTACAAGCCGACATTGCGCGAGATATCACGAGCCAGTTGAGTTCAGCTGAGGCATTCATGCAGGAGCAGTACTTCGGGAGGCATCCACCTCCGCCGGGCTATCCATCGTATCCACCTTTCCAGTGAGTTTATGTTCTTCCTCCCCTATTTTGTTTTGTCTTCGTCTCTACATTGAGGACAATGTGTGTGTCAAGTGTGGGGAGGTAATAAGCAGGTAATAAGCAGGTAGTCTGACTGGTATAGACCGGTGCAAAAATGGACTGGAGTGATGTGAGTACATGTGAGATGTCTAGTAAAATGAAATGAGTGGCTAGGTGAAAACCCGAGAGGGCGCCTAGGCAAGATGAGCGTAAAGAAAAATGAGTAATTTTAGGATCATTCTGGAGGTTGGCGTCATAAGCAGAGGTGATATAAGGAGTTCGGGTAGGTCACTCTGGAGCGATAAGGAGCTAGACAGGAGTTAGGAATAGATTTATCTTGCATCACTTGTTTTGGTTGTCTGGAGCTGATTGTTGAGTTGTTGTAGTCACTGGTATCATGTTTTCTCGCACTTCCTGAGGCCTTGGTGTTTGATGACTGGAGTAGGATCAGTTTTGATTTACTCGAGACGAGTAAAGGTCTAAGTGTGGGGATATATGATAGGTGCCATTTCAGGCACCTTAACTAGTGATTATTGACGTGATTTAGATGGAGTTTTGGTGTAGATTTAGGCTAAGTCTGTAATCCAGAAGAATAGTTGAGAAGTGAAGATATCATAGGATTTACAGCTTAGTGGAGAAGATAGAAGATGAAGACTTGAAGAAGCTGGTCTTGCCGCCCCGCGCCACAAGCCACCGCGACCCGGCGGTGGATCTCAGAGAAGGCAGCACAAGTGAAGCCACCGCCCCGCGGTGGAGGTCGACGCCTCGCGGCCAGTGATAGGTGTTATTTCATACACCTTTTCTAGCATCTATTAGCATGATTTGGAGGAGTTTTGGATGTGTTTTGGTGCTAAGTCTGTGATCCAGATGTTATGGAGAGAAGTGAAGAAATCCAAGGATTTGCAGCTTAGATGGAGTTTAGAGATGAAGATGGAGCTGCTGGAGTATTTATGGAGAAGGCTACCAACACTTGGTAGTATTTGGAGAGCAGCAGAAGAAGAGAAGAAGACGAGAGCTGAAGTCTGGAGTTCACCGACCCGCGTCAGCAGTGCCGCGGCCCGGCGATGACTCCCAGTGAAGGATGGAGCCCGTGTGAGAGGAGACCACCGCCCAGCGGTGGAGAGCTGAAGCCCCGCGGTGGATCTTCACCGCCCCGCGGTGGATCTTCACCGCCCCGCGGTGGATCTTCACCGCCCCGCGGTGGATGTGTTTATTGCCTCGCGGCCAGAGTTATTTTATTTTACTTTATTTCCTTTTATGCATTAGTCAGATTTCCTTTATTTTATTATTTCCTTGTAAGATATGGTTTGTGATCTTGGGGATTTAGGTTAACTCTATTTAACCTCTTTTCCCACAGCCTCCAAATCATCATCAGACGCACTATTGTTTCAGACGTAGTTTTCTAAATTAGAGTTTTTTCATCCCCTTTGATGGAGAACTAACTTCCCTTTGTTCTGCTAGACGATTGAAGCAGTACAGTTGATGTGTTTGTAAGATTTCTATTCCTTGTTCTTATCCTTATAAGTGTTGGATTGATTCTATTGATTATATTGAACTTGATTTCTTGTTGTTCTTCTTAGCCTGATCACATAGGTTGAATGCTTGTTATCAATTGCTAGGATTGCATATAGGGGTTCCGAGTGCATATCTAGTGGCAAACACAATTATGCGTATAGGGGTTCCGAGTGTACAATTGTGTGTGAGAATCAATTGCATGTTAAGTAGGGGAGTGAGTACTTGTACGCCTTTCTACTTGCATGTATCCTATATCCTTGTGTGCATTGCTATTGCTGTGTTGGTGGTAAAGTACGCTGACAACTGTGAGAATCAGTTGTGCTTTATCATTGGCATAGTAATAAGTCTATTGACAACTGTGAGAATCAATAGTACTTACGATCAGGGTGGGAACGACTATAAGGATAAATAAACGAACTTGGACAAAATAGATTTCAGTGATCAAACTCTATCTCTGTATTGTGGATTTCGGTCTAGTGGAACTACTTCCCCTCATCATACTTTCTTCCTACATAAACCAAATTTGTTTACTTTGCTTGTTTGCTCTCTTGATTACAACCCCCCCCCCCCCAGTTACTTGTTATTTGTCATTCACGTTTGCATACTACATCATACCTTCTCTGTGGGATTCGACCCTTACTTGTCTGCTATACTCTGTTTAGTAGGTTGGTTAGGATAATTACTTTGATAGGGCTAATCAACGACATTTGCTGTGCATCTTTAGCTCCGTCAAATTTGGCATCGTTGCCGGGGAAGGTTTTTGGTTTGTTGTGTGTTTTCGTGATTGATTTTTTGTGAAGACCTATCTTATGGTCGACACCCGTAGTACTGACTCTCCCCTTCTAGCTTTGGATCCAGAGATTGAAAGATCCTTTCTTGGAAGCCTGCGCAATCGAAGAGGAGAGGAAGAAGAGGTCGAAACCGCTGAGACCGAGACCGTTGAGACTGCTACCACCCCAGTTGTTGCAATGGCTGGAACTGAAACTCTGAGAGAGCTTACTGAGCCGAATATTGGGGCTCAACCCCTAGCTGTCATCATCCCTGCACTAGGAGAAGGGGTGAACTTTGAATTGAAGTCAGGAGTTGTTGCTTACCTCCCTAAATTCCACGGTCTGAGTGGAGAGGATCTGATTTCTCACCTAGGCAAGTTCCACAATGTCTGCATGACCATGAAGCCCAGGAACGTGACCGAAGATCAAATCAAGATGAGAGCTTTTGGTTTTTCTCTACTCGACTCTGCGAGCGATTGGTATTATCACCTGCCGCCAGGAACCATAGATACATGGACGAAGCTTCACAAAGCATTCCTGGACAAATATTTTCCCACGAAGAAGGCAAATGCTTTGAAAAAGGCAATTGCCAACATCGAGCAGGCTGGTGATGAAACACTTTATGATTATTTGGAGAGGTACAAGAGGCTTTGTTCTAGTTGCCCATTCCACGGGTATGCCAAGCAAGATCTTGTTCTCTATTTGCACAATAGTCTGTTGGATCATGAAAGAAGAATGGTTGATGCTGCATGCGGTGGAAGTATTCTGAACCTGACACCGGATGACGCCATGGATAGACTCTAGGAGATGAGTGAGAGCACCCGGAATTTCGGGAAGACATACCAGAGGAAGGCAGTCAATGCTGTGACCCCTGCAGGACCAAGCCCCGTGTTGTCTGAGTTGGCCGAGTTGAAGGAGATAGTTATGAAGATAGCAAATCAGAATGCCCCTCAACACGCCAGAGCATGCGGTCTTTGCTCTAATCAGGCCCACCACACCGAGGCTTGTCCTCAGCTGCAAGAGGACGGTGTTGTCGAAGTCAATGCTGTAGGAGGCTACGGCGCTCCTAGACAACAGTATGGTGGACATCCGAATTACAACCAGAGAGGTCGTGATCACCCAGGATTCAGATGGAGTGACCCTCAGGGTGGTCAGCAGCCGGCACAACAGCAATATCAGCCGGCTCAGCAACAACAATACCAGCAACGAGCTCAGTACCAACAGAGGCCTCAGGGTCAAACTTCTGGAGCCTCTACTGAGGATATGCTGAAGACTTTGACTCAGCACTTTGCTACACATGTGCAGGCTACTGAGTTGAGTATCAAGAACATGGAGAGGCAGATTGGCCAGTTAGCCGATGAGGTGACCAAGATCAACCAGAGGGCCTCAAACTCCCTGCCATCCCAGACCACTGTGAATCCCAGAGAAAACGTGAGTGCTATCACGCTGAGAAGTGGTAAGAAGGTTATTTCTCCCATTGCTGAAGAGGAGAACGAAATTCCCGAGAAAAAGGAAATCACCGACACGCCCCGCGGCGACTCTCGCCGCGACCCGGCGCCTGTGCCCAGTAATGACACCGCGACCCCGCCGCCCCGCGGTGATGATTTACGCCTCGCGGTGGGCTTGTCGCGACCTGATCCTCGAAAGTCTGCTCCTGCTGAAGACACCTATGTTGATAACTACGTTCGCCCAGTGTTCCCTCCTCTAGGTTCAGAGAAGCCCCCAGCACCTTTTCCTGAGGCGCTAAAGGCTAGGAGAGTTGTCGACGACAGAGACTTGTTCGAGACATTCCAAAACTGTGAGGTGAACATTCCCTTGCTGAAGCTTATTAAGGGTATCCCACGATATGCCAAGTTCTTAAAGGAGCTATGCACGGTGAAGAAGGCCCAAAGGCAAAAGACTCAGAAGAAGAGTCCAGTGGGTGAACAAGTGGCAGCGGTAGTTCAGAAGCGTCTACCTGCAAAGTGCAAGGATCCAGGTACGTTTACTATTCCTATCACTTTAGGTGAGCATGTTTTTGAGAACGCCTTGCTTGATTTGGGTGCCTCAATTAATGTCTTACCTTATTCTTTACTTGAGAAATTGGAATTAGGACCCTTGCGTGAGTCTAACATTGTTATACAACTTGCTGATGGTTCTTGTGTACCCCCTAAGGGTGTTGTAGAAGATGTCCTTGTTAGGATAGGTCCCTTGATTTTCCCTGCTGATTTCTTTGTTATGGTTATGGATTATGATGAGCACGTTGCCCCGGTCATGCTAGGGCGACCTTTTATGAAAACTTTCATGACTAAGATTGATGTTGATAGTGGTACTCTGACTATGGAATTTGATGGAATAATTTTTAAACATGACATTCATAATGCCAATTCCATTAAATCACCTCCTCTCTGCATTAATGACTTTGATGATTCAGTGCATGAAAATGTAAAAATTGATGCCGTAGAGACCGTAGTTGAGTGTCCCACTCCTGATGGACCTATTGAATTACATGATTTGCATGAATTGCATATTGATAATGTCTTGCTAGATGATATAGGAGACCCCATTTCCTCTGCTTTGGGCACTTGCCCCCCTGCACTAACCATACAAGGCAGCAAGCCTTTATCTAGTGATGTGCAGCATATTCAGACTGAGCCGTATCGGCCCCCGCATCGTTCTAAGTATGGGGGAGACACTCCAAAGAGAATGAACATGGAGTGGGTGGCGAAGAAGGAACATGGTCTAAGGTCCAAACCTTTTCATGAGAGGTCTCCACAGGAAGAGACGAGTTGGAGGATTCCGAAAGGATCCTATTCGAGATGGTAGTTGATCTGCAGTACGTCGAGCCAACGACGATAACCAAGGCGATGTTCGGGAGGCAACCCGTGTTAGTTTTTCTTTGATTTTTCTTTTTATTAGATTATTTTCGTAGTTTATTTTGCTTTGTTTCGTTCGCATGTTACTCACATTTCAGGTACGAAAGTAAACCGAGAAGAGATGAGGTGCCCAGCCATTCTCACCGCCCCGCGGCGCCTTCCTACCGCCTCGCGGTGGAGCTCACCGCCCCGCGGTGAAGGTCAGGTATCGATTCTCAACTTTAAAAAAAAAAAAGAAAAAAAAAGCAAGAATTATGGGCCCCGAAAAAACCTTAAACGGGTGAGTAAAATCTTTATTCTTAAGAGGTCACTAAGGTTTTGACGGATTGGGCTTCTTTATGGGCCAAGATTTCTCTTATGGGCCATGGTACATGACCGGCCCATCATCCCTTTCTTTTCACCTTACCCTTCCTTGACCTAGCCCCATTTTTCCCCACACTTATAATTCCCAGCACCCCCTCAAACTCCTATTCTACTTTCCCCTCTCAACCTTGAGCATACTCTAGCCCCAAATCCCCCATTTGGAGTCTAGCCTCACAACCAAGCCCAAACACAACCCCACCGTGCCGCTGTAGTCCTGCCTCGCTTTAGCTCTACCTCGTGATGCCACCGCTTCGCATTCCTGTTGCTACCGCCCCGCGCTGACCTCGCCGCGACCCGGTGCATGTTCTCTATTTCTCACCGCGACGCCGCCGCCCCGCGCTGAGTCTCTCCAGAACATTGTGTTTGCTTGATTGTGAGTATTCTTTGCTGCCTTTTGATTTGAGCATTCTCATTCTTCACTTATGGCTTCGAAAGGCAAGAAGAAAGCATCAACGAGTAGGGATGAGAGTGAGCTGTACGACATTGTGAAGGAGAGGAGGGTGGTGGCTTCCAAATTTTTCCACAAGCCGACTCTGGAGCAGATGGGATTGCTCGCTTGTGTGACGCTATGTTTGACACAGTGTGGGCTGGGGAATTTCATGGACAAGGCGGCCCCCGCGTATCCTGAGCTGTGCTTCCAATTCATTGCCTCGTTCAGGTGGTTCACCCGCGAGGAGTCTGATGACAAAATTCTGCACAAGATCACGTTCACCTACAATGGGCGTGATTATTCTTTGTCGCGGAAGGTGATCCATGAGGCCCTGGGCATTACAAAGAACCCCACCGCTGGGTGGGCGAATGGGCTTAATGAGGCCGAGATGATGGATTTCTGGCGGGCTGCCACACGGAGGACATTCAAGAAGGGTCATGAGGTGAACTCCAAGTTGGTGAATCTGTGTCTGCGGTTGATCCACAAGGTGATGATGAAGGATTTCTTTGGCCATGCTGACGATGGGAAGGTGCCCATGAAGGACTTCCAGTGGTTTATGAGCATCCTGGGGACGGTAGAGCTTACGCCGTGTTGGGCAACTCTTTTCTTGAGTTCCCTGCGGAGGATTCGTGATGGCGAGCCGAGAGATATTTGTGGGGGTGGTCTTATTACACTCCTCTGTGCCAGCGTGATTGATTGCGATCAGATTCCTCGGCCGGTCCCTTGCGCCGTATATGATTTAGCACACATGCGGGTGTGCTCCATGATGAAGCCACTGGGGCAGGATGGTGATTTGGTTTGGGCATCTTATGAGGGCCATATTTTGGTTGTTCCGCAAGAGTTCGCTTACTCGCCTTCATACGCGGGTTGGTGGATTGATAGCGATAGCCGGATGTCGACCGATGATGCCCCTGCCGTTACTCCTTCGGGTCCGTATGGAGAGGGCCCTAGTGGTGGTTTTGCTGTTGATCCTGTAGAGGGGGACGACCCCGGTTCTTCACAGTTTGAGGAGTCTTCGTCTGTGTACGGACCTGTCGCACCTTGGCAGGAGATGTACTCTAGATGGGATACTTTCTCTACGCGCCAGGATCAGTGGACTTCCAAAGTAGAGACCGGTTTACAGACTTGGCAGACCCAGCTCCACGCAGAGATAGATGAGCGTCTGGACACTACAGACACTCATATGAGGGACTACTTTGGGTTGTACCCACCACCACCTTCTGGTCCACAGTGAGTTTATTTTTCTCTTCCCCTGTTATTTGATGTTCTCTTTCCCACATTGAGGACAATGTTCGGTTTAAGTATGGGGGAGGGATATAGACTTGCTTTCTTGCTTGCTAGTGTACATAGCTTTATTTCTGCATTTGTTTCTGCATTGTTGTTTCCGTTCTATTAAAAAAAAACGAAAAAGCCAAAAAGAAGTAAAAAGGCAATCAAAATCCTGGGATGGACTGAAAACCCGAAAGGACGGTCCAGGTAAAAAGCAGGTAGTCCGGCTGGTATTAGACCAAGGCAAGATTGGACTGGAGTGATGTGAGTATTAGTGAGATATCTAGCAAAATGAAATGAGTGGCTAGGTGAAAACCCGAAAGGGCGCCTAGGCAAGATGAGCGTAAAAGAATAAGAGTGATTCTAGGATTTCTCTTTATATCTTGGTGGAGGCGTCATAAGAAGGGAGTCATAGAAGGACTGTCGGGTAGGCCACTCATGGAGCGATAAGGAGCTAGATTGGAGTTAGGTTAGATTATTTTTGCATCACTTGTTTTGGTTGTCTTGGGTGTATTGTTGATATGTTGTAGTTTGCTGGTGTCACATTTTCTTGTACTTCATGAGACCTTGGTATTGATTGAGAGGGTGAGCTTTTCTTTAGCTTACTCGGGACGAGTAAAGGTCTAAGTATGGGAGAATTTGATAGGTGTTATTTCATACACCTTTTCTAGCATCTATTAGCATGATTTGGAGGAGTTTTGGATGTGTTTTGGTGCTAAGTCTGCGATCCAGATGTTATGGAGAGAAGTGAAGAAATCCAAGGATTTGCAGCTTAGATGGAGTTTAGAGATGAAGATGGAGCTGCTGGAGTATTTATGGAGAAGGCTACCAACACTTGGTAGTATTTGGAGAGCAGCAGAAGAAGAGAAGAAGACGAGAGCTGAAGTCTGGAGTTCACCGCCCCGCGTCAGCAATGCCGCGGCCCGGCGATGACTCCCAGTGAAGGATGGAGCCCGCGTGAGAGGAGACCACTGCCCAGCGGTGGAGAGCTGAAGCCCCGCGGTGGATCTTCACCGCCCCGCGGTGGATGTGTTTATTGCCTCGCGGCCAGAGTTATTTTATTTTACTTTATTTCCTTTTATGCATTAGTAAGATTTCCTTTATTTTATTATTTCCTTGTAAGATATGGTTTGTGATCTTGGGCATTTAGGTTAACTCTATTTAACCTATTTTTCCACAGCCTCCAAATCATCATCAGACGCACTATTGTTTCAGACGTAGTTTTCTAAATTAGAGTTTTTTCATCCCCTTTGATGGAGAACTAACTTCCCTTTGTTCTGCTAGACGATTGAAGCAGTATAGTTGATGTGTTTGTAAGATTTATATTCCTTGTTCTTATCCTTATAAGTGTTGGATTGATTCTCTTGATTATATCGAACTTGATTTCTTGTTGTTCTTCTTAGCCTGATCACCTAGGTTGAATGCTTGTTATCAATTGCTAGGATTGCATATAGGGGTTCCGAGTGCATATCTAGTGGCAAACACAATTGTGCGTATAGGGGTTCCGAGCGTACAATTGTGTGTGAGAATCAATTATATGTTAAGTATGGGAGTGAGTACTTGTACGTCTTTCTACTTGCATGTATCCTATATCCTTGTGTACATTGCTATTGATGTGTTGGTGGTAAAGTACGCTGACAACTGTGAGAATCAGTTGTGCTTTATCATTGGCATAGTAATAAGTCTATTGACAACTGTGAGAATCAATAGTACTTACGATCAGGGTGGGAACGACTATAAGGATAAATAAACGAACTTGGACAAAATAGATTTCAGTGATCAAACTCTATCTCTGTATTGTGGATTTCGGTCTAGTGGAACTACTTCCCCTCATCATACTTTCTTCCTACATAAACCAAATTTGTTTACTTTGCTTGTTTGCTCTCTTGATTACAACCCCCCCCCCCCCCCCCCCCCCCCCCCCAGTTACTTGTTGCTTGTCATTCATGTTTGCATACTACATCATACCTTCTCTGTGGGATTCGACCCTTATTTGTCTGCTATACTCTGTTTAGTAGGTTGGTTAGGATAATTACTTTGATAGGGCTAATCAACGACATTTGCTGTGCATCTTTAGCTCCGTCAGCCAGCGATTATTTGTTTCCGATTTTAGCATTTTCGGATATTATATTTGCTATTATTTTATTTCCTTATTTTGTTTGCTAGGTTAATTTTCTAAAACCTATTTAAGAATCTTTTCTAGTTTTGAGAAAGGGTTCGGTCCTCTCTTTTATTCATTCCACTTCTAGGGTTTGAACGAATGGAGAGCTAAACACCTTTATTTCGCTAGACAATTGAAGCACTGCAATGAATTGGTTGTGAGATTTCTATTCCTCGTTCTATATCTTATAAAGTTGGTTTAATTCTCTTGAGCATATTGTCTATCGATTTGTGTTGATTCTTCTAGCGTAGCTAACTAGTTTTTTCGACATCTATCATAGTGCTAGGATTTGCATATAGGGGTTCTGAGTGCATATCTAGTGGCAAACACGATTGTTGCGTATAGGGGTTCCGAGCATGCAATCGTGAGTGAGAATTATTTGCATGCTAAGTAGTAGGGTGTCCTTCTATTTGCATGTATCCTATATCCTTGTGTGCATTGCTATTGCTGTGTTAGTGGTAAAGTCTGCCGACAACTGTGAGAATCGATGATACTTTACCAGTGACATAGTAATAAGTCTATCGATAACTGTGAGAATCGATAGTACTTAAGATCAGGGTGGGAACAACTATAAGATTGTAAAAAGAACTTGGAACGATAGTTTTCAGTGATCAACCTATTTCATCTGCTGTGTGGATATTTGTCTAGTGGAATACTTTTCCTCATCATATTTCTTCTTCTGTTAAATCTTGCGTCTTTGTTACTTTGCAATTACTCTAAAACCCCCCTGTTACTTGTCAGTCACACGTTATTGCATACAGATAACCGACTCCCTGTGGGATCGACCCTGACTTGCTTGCTATACTCTTTAATATGTGAATTAGGATTTCTTTGACAAGAAAACGACACCGATTTCCGGCCTTGTCACACTGTCACATGTCATTTTATTCTTTTTTTACTTTTAAAATAAATTTAATTATAAATCAAAGATTTGTATCCTAAATTTATCACTAATCTCTTCCTAATTCATACAAATCAAGCACAAAGATTACAAATCCAAATTTTCCTAATCCAATTTTTTTTTAATATGGATGATTGAGATACGAAATTATGGTCCGAATGTGATTTTGATTTCAAAATTATCTAGATCTGTTTGTTTTTTATACCTAGATTTATTTTAATAATTATTAATATTTTTTATTTAACATATATGATATAAAAACGCATGGCACGGAAATTAGACAAAAATCTTAACTAGTTCGTATTACTATACTGATATAGTAATACCCCATATCACATTCCTATGTTTTTACTTATAAAAATGTGTTTAACATATAGCTTCAACTAGTTCAGGATTACATCAAAAAAAAAAAACTAGTTCAGGATGTGAAAAGTTCATATGTTAAAGAATCATGATTAGAACACATCGAATGAATATTGAGATCCATATTAAGTTATTTTTAACACAGTATAATTATTTATTATAAGGAGGTTATAAGAAGAAGAAAAAGTAACCAAGTACAAGTCCACTAAGTGCAAAAGGGTACTTCATCCTTTAAAAAATAAGTGTTATTTTATTCTATTATTTTTGTTAAAAAATATTTAGAATTTTAGAATTTTTAGTAATAAATTATTAGTGAGTTACGAGGTATGTTATTGGAAGTTTCACATATTGATATAATCTATGTAAATTTTTTTTAATAATTGGTTAAAAATGAGGTGAGTAGTTGTTAGATTGTAAATTTTAGAAAAAAATATTAGATTATAAATTTTAGAAAAAGCTTACAAATTTGTTCTAGGAGGTTATTGGTTGTGATTTTCAAGAAAGTAAAAAAATAATGTAATAAGTAAGAGTGTACTAGTTTTTTTATATATAATTTCTTTAAAAAGTGTGAAAATTGCTTAAAAAGACAAGTATTTCTAGACGAAATAATTGCATTCCTTAATAGTTGTGTAGAGTCAAGTTCTGGTGAGGAGACGTTTTATAGTAAATAGTAGGGAGCTTTATAGAGCGTTGATCTTTTTAATCCTAAGGATAATAAATTAGTGTTCATTTAGGTTTTAATAGAATTTGTTCACATAATAAAGCCTTTAATAAAATAAAAAATCTTATTAGGAAAGTAAATAATAGATTTCCTGAAATCTCTACTCAAAATATTTTTTACCCAAAAAATAAATACCCTTCTCCCTCTTATCGTCTTCTCAATTGAACAAATCTATCCAACTTCTCTGCCATTGTCGGTGCGTGGACCCACCTTGGTTGTTGCTTCCGATCGTTCACGGTAATTAATCTTCTAATTTGACTTGTTCAAAGTTGATTCATGTACACCTACGTCGGACCTACATTGTCACAACATGAACAACAACAAAGATTAAAGTAAGTGACTTGTTCAAATTCGAATTGAACAAGATGAACAACTAGTATTACATTTATCCTTATGAAAAATGTAGATAAGCGTAATGAACAAGATATAGATATAATGAACAATATGATCTATGTAAAAATTTTAACCAATAACCTAATGAACAACTTCAAATTCGAATTGAACAAGATGAACAACAAAGAAAAAATTGAATTGTACTGAACAAGATGAACAACTTTATACAACGACCTAATGAACACCTTCAAATTCGAAATGAATAAGATGAACAACAAAGAACACACTGCATTGTATTGAACAAAGAAAATTTTGCATACACCTAGATACCTAATGAACAACTTTGAGATGAATAATGAACAAGATGAAGTACGTAAAAAAATTACACGTCTATCGTTCGTATATTTTGTTTATCCAATGACCTAATGAACAACTTCAAATTCGAATTGAACAATATGAACAACAGAGAAAAAACTGCATTGTACAGAACAAGATGAACAACTTTATACAACGACCTAATGAACAACTTCAAAATCGAAATGAACAAGATGAACAACAAAGGACACACTACATTATACTGAAGAAAGAAAATTATGCATACACTCATATACCTAATGAACAACTTTGAAATGAATAATGAACAAGATGAAGTACGTAGAAAAAATACACGTCTATCGTTCATATATTTTGTGACCTAATGAACAACTTTAAAACCCGAAATGAACAACAAAGAAAAAACTGCACTACAATGAAGATTTAACTTTAACATTGAAAGAAAACATAAAGAAAATGAACTAACCTTCATCCAATGAAATTCATCGTTGAAACATTATCCTCATCTTGTTGTTCATAAATGTATAATTCATCATTTGTTCATGATTGTATAATTCATCGCTGGTGTCAATTGCTAGGATTGCATATAGAGCTTGAATTTCCATTTCCATATCAAAATCACTACACAAACCCAAACCATTACGATTTTGAAAATCACTCATGAAGGTTTGTAAGAGATGAAAGAAATCTAAATTGAAGCAATCGTGTAAATGCAAATCGGTGCAACATAACAATAATATCCAAAAAAAAAGCGATAATTAATGAAGTTGGGTGTGATGTGAGTTGTGATTCCCTACTTCACAAAATATTTTGAATTATTTAGTTAAATCTCTACCCTTGAATTAGTTTAATCTAATGGTCAATAAAATTCTTCATTATTTATCCTATCACCTATATACACTTGAACCTACTTCTAGTTGTGTAAATGATTAAAATGATAATTATTTCTTAAGAGCGGATTAAAGTAAAGATGTACTGGATGATTGCTTTTTTTATCTCCCTAATCCATCAATTTTGTAGGCAAGTCTTTAGCAAAATTTATGCCACTTAACATTTCTGGTGTTGACATTTGGCCCTCCCTGCTACTAACATGTGTACAACCCAATATCCCCACATGCCTCCACGTTCCACTATTTCTAGAACCTTCCCACGTTTAACCTCGTTTGCATTTTACACCTTCCCACATTAACCAAACAAGCACTTATAAGTCTCAATTTCCTGCCATTTTCATTATTAGGCTTTGAATGGGGATTTTCTTCCCTTTTCCTCTCTATTTTAGTGTTTTTTAAGGGATTGAAGGGGATTGCTAGTTGCCACCCATAAAATTAGAGGTTTGATCAACACGCAGGCCCGGCCCAGAAGCAAGGGCAAAAGGGGCGCCGACCTAGGGTCCAAAATTTCTAGGGGCCCAATATATTGGAAGTCTGTGTATACTACTACTAGTAAATATGTATCAGTAAAATGAAGTAGTCTAGTGGTTTGCAATCTATTCCTCAATCAAACCCACCCAGGTTTAATTCTTCCTTGCCCCACTTTTTTCTTTCTTTTTTAAAAGGCCCAATAAATTAAAAAGGCTCATTGACCGGTTGGCCCATGTACCAATTTCATATTTTTAAATTGAAAAAATTAAAATAAATTGGGCCTCCGTTTCCATAGCTAAATAGGCAATTAATGTATCTGCAGATTTTGCTTCCAAGTTTTGTTATTTGATTTTTTAGAATTAAGGAACCAAAATCCCATTTACAATTGATGTCAAAAATCTTGTTGTACCGATTTGAGCAACTAATTTGATTAGGATAACGAACTCAGATGGCTTGATGCTCATAGTTTAAAAATTGAAAAGGCACAAATTTGCTTTGCCTTCGTAGACATTATTTTAAAGTAGAAAATTTGTTATCGATCACATTACTTTTGTAATTTTTTAAATCAAAGAACTTAATTAGTTAATTACGTGTAGTCAGTAGTCACTACACTTGGCATTTAGTTTAGTTTATATATATTGGGTGATTATTTAGAATTTAGTTTATATATATTGCCATATCGAGTAGAAATTTTATTAGTAATTGTTTATTGATGTGTATTATTTAATTCTTTTGGCTTTTACTTTACTTCAGGAGTGTAACTTGGACTTATTCAATTATTTGGCTCCCTAATGCTTTCCGATTTTGAGGTGTTGTTGTTCCGATCTATTATTATTGTTATGTGTTGTCTTTGTAATTATGCACTTTTATATGCTACTTGTTTTATCGCATATATTCAACGTTTTTAGTGTAATATGCAACTTTGCCTTGTTTTTAATATTAATCATATGATATTTTAAATAGGATATGTGTTAAGTAAGTAATATATTAGGGCCTATAATTTACTTTTGCCCCGGGGCCTCTAAAATGTCAGGACCGGGGTTGTCAACACGTGGAGGCAGTTTCAGGAGACAGGGTGGTGGAATGGACTCCAAAGTTTGCACCCCCGTTGGAGAATTGTGGTTGAGGGTCGTCGGCACTACTACATTTAAGGCCTATTAATACGGTTAAAAGTCGTTTCCTAAAGCCTCAAACCCGTTTCTTTAGGGCTAATGAAACAGTTTTTTACCGTTTCAGTTGCTGCCATTGCATTAGATCTAACGAAACCGGTAATTTAAGCTAATGCAACGGTATTACAAAGTATAAACAAACCGTTTCATTTGAACTTTAGCTAATGAAACTCTATTTAACATCTATTGAAATGGTTTTTCAGGATTCAATGCAACATATACACATGATAATAAATCGATTGTTATGTTTTTAATGCAACATATGTAAATGAAAATGAAACGGCTTTTAACTATTCACTAGATTTATAGACATTAAATAATAATATATTCTATTTAGTGTTTTAGCTACATAACCTGTATAAACATATATAAATACAATTCAAAGATATAAATTGTGTTGGATTGGTAAATATATTAAATTGAGAAAATAAAATACTTACAAAACTTAAACTTGGTTAAATGCGAATTCAAAATATCTTACATCTAAAGAGATGTACAGATTGCTCCGAAAACTAAAATGATCCAAATGAATGAACATTGAACAATGACAAAACAAAATGGCCTTGGCAGATATCCAAAATAAGCCAAATGCACCTCTGAAAAATCTAAAAAAGTCTATGTCAAGTTGCATGAGTAGCAAAATTCAGCAAACTGGAATCATCTCAAAATGAAGCAACCCACTTCAGCAAAAGACTTCAGTCGCATCCTCACCATTACATCACAAGTTTTGCAAACACCAGCAAAAAGAGTTGTAAATCCAGCAAACCGGAATAAGCATCCTATACAACAACAAAATACGCATAAACATCTATAACATGCAACAAAAAACGCAGAAAAATAAGCAAAAAAAAATACCACTACTAGAATATTACAAGAGCAAACTTGGCACATGACAAGAAGAAAAGACACGGAAAAATCAACAAACAACAGCAGCAGAAGACACGTCCAAATCAGCAAAAGACAAAGTAGAATCATCTTCATCATTAGACCCGAAGAGAAAATTGAAAGAATTTTAAATCCAGCAAACACCAGAAGAAGCGTCTCGTACTCCAATAAGAGACGCAGAAACAACTACATTGCGCAACAAAAGACGCAGAAAAATGGGCACGAGAACACTACACGAGCAAACATAGCACATGACTACAACAAAAGACGAAAAACATCTACAAACAACAACAATAAGAGACACATGAAAATCAACAAAATACATATTAGAATCATAATCCTTAGATTTGAGCAGCAAATTGAAAAAAAATATTATAAGTTCATCCAAAAACAAGCAAATCTAAGTTCACCCAAAGAACACTCACTACCTGAAGTGGAACAATCCAATAAGTACTCCTTCTCCACCAACTTGTTGATGATCTTGCAACAAAATAAGATACAAAATTTGAATAATGTAACTGAAAGTTCAAAGGTTAGCAATAATATTAATTTAAAAATGGAATACCTGATCTGAATGATAAAAATATGCATAAAACTATAAGGCTATATAGTATACTTGGAGTTCGCCAAAAAATGGTATACTTGGAGTACATGTTTAAGCCTATACTATGAATCTATGACCTTTGTTCAAACCTAACAAGTTGGTTCTAACCATTTTATGCAGTAATAAGAGATGCCCTATCTCCCTAGTCCCACTTTCACCCACTCAAGCTAGAAAACAAGCAATAAAACTGTAATGAACCACAAATATATATGTAAAAAGATGAAGGAATGTCATACTTGGAGAAGTATCACGAGCTATCAAAGCAACACCATCGGTTGAAGCTACACGTGGCACCAGACTTGGTTATAAAATTCTCTTTGGTGTAAGTTAGCCCAGATAAAACTAATGCACCTAGCAACGAGTTACTAACCAGCACAATCAGGAGTTCAGGACCAAAAGCAATGATCATTATATAGATAACTTTTAAACAATGGTAATTTAGTGTGAACAAATGAAATATATATCGAAGTCCTGTCTTGCATACATATAAAATCTATATCGAAGTTTTGTTGGTTAATGTAAATGTTGATTAATAAACTGATATGCAGTTGAGCAAGCTTGAGTTACATCAACAAAGACTTGTGTTATTAACTAGATTTTAGATTTTCACAAAATGTAAGAACTATTTATTTGCATTTATATGAGGTTAAACGATCTATCTACACTACTGCTAGTATCACTATCAAGCACCACCTTCATTTTTCTCTACTACAGAGATGGGTAATGCACCAATAAAAGGGGCAGTAGGCTAAGCATCCAAAACTAAGAAATAACCAAGCACAAATTTCAAAGAAAACCATTAATAATAGCCTACAAGATATAGTAGTGCCCACATGTGCATTCGTTGGTTAGATTGCATAATAGAAATTGATAGGCAAAATAAAAGCTCTAGGGACAATCATATCTATTGTTTTCTTTCTAACTAAAACATGAACTTGCTCTCCCTTTTCTCAACATTTTAGATTTTCATGCTTGGAATTTGGTAAAGAAGCACCCAACACCAAATTAGCTACATTCCACTTTTTATAAACAAAGCAATTTTGGTAAGATCATCATATCATTACCCAGGTGATCACATGGTTTAATGATTGAACTCTTCTTAAAATTTTATATAAAAAAAAACTACACCTTCCATACCACTAAACCCCGATGGGATTTCATTCAATTAAAATGGAAAAGCCTCTAATTCATTAGCAGAAACACAAAACATAAAAGAAAATGCTTAATAACCTAGACAAACAAACCCCCAAAACAATCAATTGAGAATGCAACCGAGAAGAGCCAAATTTGGCATTAGATGAAACTAGGAAAAGTGTTAATATTACATCATTCACAAGGAAATACAAAAAAAAGCTTGAATTTTGGAATTGGAATAAATCTATCAAAGTACTGGCTACATGCCTAGCTTGTTCATGTGCGAGAATCTCCATGTTAAAAATTAGGTTGTAATCCATATACAACAATACTGGGCAACGAATTCCACCAACATAGTTTCCAATCATTTGCAGCATCTTGAATTTTGAGTAGATGTTGTGAAATTTAAGCATCAAAAGAGAATTTAAACGGCAGAGAAGAAAAGTAACCTTAGTTGGCTGAAGCTTCGATCGTCCTTCGTGTTGGAGCGAAGAATGCAGTCCAAGCGTCGACCTGGTTCCTCCCTGCGGCTGTACCCAAATTTTTGTTCAACGAGGTTCTGCCCCACTCATCCTCCCTTCGCTCTTGATTTTTCGAAGAGGAAGACATGTCTAGGGATTTAGAATCGCTCCAAACTTTTAAAAGAGGAAGACAGGTCTAGGGATTTAGAAAGAAAGAATTAGGGATTTGATATGTTATTTTAATTAATATTTTATTCTGCAAGTGCAAGTATAAATGTTCTAGAGGGCGCATGTATACATATTGAAACCGATAAAAAACCGTTTCAAAGATTATAATAACCGTTTCATATTTAAAAACGGGATATTAAACATACACATAACTTTTTATTATTCACACCCATGTATGCAGAATGTGCATACTTTTGTTTATGCATTTGAAAATCATATGCGTATGTATGCGCACTGCGGATACATTTGCGTATGTATGCGTACTGCGGATACATTTGCGTATGTATGCGCACTGCGGATACATATGCAGATGTATCCGCAGTGCGCATACACATACGGAGACCAACACGTTTCACTTTCCATGGGGTGAGGTGACTATCACGCTACACGACGTCAATGCTTTGTTTGGACTGCGCATTGACGGGGAGTCGATGCACAAAAAGTTGAAGGATGTGGAGTTGTATGAGTTGATTACTCAGAATTTCGGGTGGTCACAAGAGGAAGCCGACAAGTACATGAATCAGTCTTGGGTTGTGGTTGTCGGTCTATTTGAGAGCCTTAAGACTTTGAGAGCTCGAGATCCCCCACCATCTGCGGTTTGTGCATCTGGTTACCTGATGTGCTTGTTGGGGTCTACATTATTTATCGACAAAAGCACCACTCGGGTTAAGAACTGGTTGGCGGAGTTTCTTATGGACCATAGTCGCACAGAGAGTTACGCTTGAGGAGCTGGGACATTGGCTTACCTTTACCTCCAGCTAGGTGAGGCTTCTCGGAAAAAGGTGACTACTATTGGCGGGTGCACGACGCTTTTCCAGGTACAATTCATATTCTTTTTGAGTATTTTCAAGTCCAAAATTAATTTCGTATCCATCCACTATTCTCCAAGTTGGCCTTAATGATACAAGTACTTGTGCACTATACAAGGAATAAAAAAGTCCTCTTTAGAACACCTTTACCAGTGAGAGCATGGACACTGCTACAAGCACAATACTAACCAAAAGACAATTATTATCTACCTTGGAGAATGATTTTAAGAATTCTATGGCTAGAAAACTTGTCTATGTCATTCTGTATGCTTGACCTTGTGGAGGTCAAGCATAAAGTTGACACAGTTGGTTAGGCATCTTAATTTTCTTATAGGTAAAATTGGGCTAATTGGCCGTATGAAAGTTTGTTAACTCTTTCCTATAGGTAAAATTGGGCTAATTGGCCGTATGAAAGTTTGTTAACTCTTACCTAGATTGACTCTTTCTAGTTTGGGTTACATATATGTTTGTACCGTGTAAATAAAAATGTGAATTTTTATGATAGTTGGTTTGAAAAATTAACTTAACGAGTGATTTCATGACCGGTATGGGGCAAGAGATTAAATTTGTACCCCTGTTATATAGGCATGGATCTACTACTATTTCCCGAGTCTCAGTCCAGGGGCCCACCCTGATACATCGAGACACGAAGATGTCAGATATGCTGCTCGGATCGACGTTGGGAAGACCCGATCAATATTGAAAGAAACTGTGGTGATGCGCCGGACGGCCTTGGACCAATACCAAGCGGAGGATGTAAGTGTACAATCATTTTTTTTAATACTAATGATACATCTAAGTTATAGAGTTTATATTACAATTTTGTTTGCAATTTAGGTGACGTGGATACCTTTTGGAAATTCGGTAGTCTTGGACGATCGATATCTCATCTCTCGGTATAGAGGGTTGATTAGTTACGGTAGCATTTCGGAGCCCTATATGCCTGATAGGGTAGTACGCCAGTTTGGCCTAGTGCAGGGAAAACCGCTCCCGGTAATCCAGCATGTGGTGGCTAAGCGCCCTCCCAAACTGGGCATATACAAGTTGGAATTTAAGCCCAGCGACGACGTTTGGGTGAGGCGTCACGAGAATCTGTATGATATGTCATGACTTAAAAAGGTGACAAATGCATGGGATATGGATGACGAATACATTAACTCGTTTAAGCCCCGGAGTCATCCTTACTTGCGACGGAATGTCGAACATCAGCCTCATCGGGATACTCGTCCAGCTCCCGCTCATGTTGATTCTTCTCGGGTAAGTTAATTTTGTATTCTTGATATGGTGTTGTTTTGTATCATTATTTATTTATTATTTTCTGTCACAACGTCTGCATATAATTGTTGGGAGGATACGATAATTTATTGATCGGGGTGTCCCGGCATATGAAGATGATTTGCGAGTCCTTCTAGCCATTGGGACAAGTGATGATCCTCATGCCATCTCTCCGTCTATTCGAACGTCTCAAACAGATTAAGTTGGCCCAAGTAACCATTAGAACTAGAGTCATACATTTTGATGTATTTTGCCAAAACTTGGTGTTTACCTAAACTCATTTTCTTTGAGTTCCTCATGGAATTTCCTTTTTTGAGTTCATATGTAATTTTTTGTATGTTTGGATTAGCGTGAGTATTTAGGGCATATATATATATATATATTAAACAATGACTTTATTGCATAGAATTGGAACAAAGTTTCAAAGAATGACTTTATTGCACATAATTGGAGCAAGGTTGGGACTCCTTTGTAACATGTCAAATATGCGTTTTGGGTTTTCGCAAGTTTGAATGTTAATTTATGAAGCTTTTCTGCTTTTCTTAGTGTTTGATATGATGATGGTTGGTTATCCAACATGCTGTATTTTGAGTTTTTTATTTTATAAATACATTATTCTCAACATGTTTACTCTACTAGTAATGACATTATAAAAGCCAACTTAGTATTTATATACATTGAAGAATAGTCAGCGTCGAAGTCTTCATGTCAGCAGTCAAAGATGACTAATGAAGAGTAGTAGTATATTAACTATATGTGTTTGACAATTATGTACAACACTAAATTACATACATAACCATATCATAAGAGATTGAAATATTAAATAATATTTTAAAAAATAATATGGTAAAGTGTATGTTCAATTTTTGACATTTCTATGATTAGAATTGAAAAAATATTCGCAAATTTATATACAAAAATGGAGAGTAACTAAGAATTTCATGCAAATAATTGAATAACAAACATATAAATTTAATTTTAGTAATTTAATTATACAACTAATTAAAAGAAAAAAGTGGTTAAAGTATATCACATATTTATTCCAAATATTTTTAATATGTATATTTCCACTTTTGGATCATTTATCATATATTACTAATTATACCAACTATATAAATGAAATGTAAATTTTAGTATTTGGCCCAATATTTTAATTTATAAATAATTTTAACTTGATTTTTAATTTATAGTTTTACGCATATATATTATGAATAATTTTAATTATAAATAATAAATAATAAAACTAAAAAAGTAAAAATATATAAAAAAAAACTTTGAAATAACTAGTTAGCATGTACCAATGAGCACACACTAGAAAAACCGTAGAATATATAACAAACTATATGATATATAGAAGTAACTAATTTAACATAAAATTATATAATAATAGGTATAGTAAACTTAACTCGTTCGAATTAAAAAAAATCTAAAATATTCATAATAGGATCATTAACGTTAATTAACAGCAGGAATAGCGTGTGTATCCGCAATGCGCATACATATGCATATGTATGCGCAATGCGGATACATATGCATATGTATGCGCAATGCGGATACATATGCATATGTATGCGCATTGCGGATACATATGCATATGTATGCGCATTGCGTATACATACGCGTGTGTATTTCTAATTAATATGCATAAGTATACGCGTTCCGCATGCATATATCAATATATATGTATTCGCGTTCTGCATACATATAATGGGTGTAAATAATAAAAAGTTATGGGTGTGTTTAACAACACTCTTTAAAAACCGTTTCATTGTGGTGTTGCAAAAATAAAATTTGTTTGAACTGTTTCCTAAATCGTTTCATTAGGTTTGACCGTTTCATTATATAAAATTGTTTCATTAAATCGTTTCATTAGAGCTTAATTGTAGTAGTGCGGACACAGTGGCGCAAATTCCTTTTGTATCAATGATAGCAATTCCGGATTTTCTGATCTAATCCACATCGCCGGACAAAACCATATCCTCTTTAGTCGTTGCCCAACAAATTTCTCTCTTCTTTCTGTGTGCGGATCGAATGGGTGGATTATTTTTTTACAGGCAAATAAAAGGTATCCTTATAAACCAGAAGACATACCTAAATCATCACAACAGATGATTTTTATAAAGGATTTACAAGATGATGAGACACTGGAGCTCGAATCTAGAAATAGTAGTCGAGATCGATGCAACTGAGCATAATCATGTTGAGGCATAATGTAATCTGAAATAGCGTTGCGAAGAATAATAGGGGAGATGGTAGAATTAGCCAAGAAATCAGCGGCTTTGTTGGACTCTCGGTAGCAGTGATGAACCTGAAAATAATCCAAACCATATAATAGTGAGTGAATTTCAAGAATTATGGTAGATATTTCCCAAGGGATTTTCCATATTCCACGAATTGAATTAATGACAGAAAGGTTATCTCCTTCAAGAACTATCCGCGAAAAACCTTGCGAAATAGCCCTGCAAGGCACTCGAGAGCGGCAAGTGCTTCAGCTTTAATAGGTGAGGAGCAGAGAATCTGCCTATGGTCTAAGAAGACCACCTCACCTGAGTGGTTTCGGAGGACGTATCCAATATGTGTAGAACCGTTTTGCTTGACAAATGCATCAAAATTTAATTTTATGCAATTAGGAGGGGTTTTCGCCAGCGAGAAAAATAATTGGAGCGCTTCCTTTTATTGGCGGACGAGGGATGCTGTTGTGATAAGGATAAGGTCCACTCTTTGTATGAGATATACGCCCGGTTAACTGTTTGTTGAATTTAAATAGGAACTTTTCTAAAAATTAAAGCATTGCGATCTTTCCAGATATGCCACCAAAGAAAAAGTGCCAGAGTAATATCTCGGTTTCTGGAGTGGAAGAACTCCATATTAGTATAGAAATCATCATTAACATCAAAACTGAAGGTGTGACCAATGAGGTTTTGAAGTAATTGTAAAGACCTAGAAGTGAATGGACAACCAAAAAATAGATGGTTGGAGTCCTCTGTAGGGAAATTACAGAGTACACAATGAAATGGAACCCTTAAGTAGTGCCTATTTAGACGCTCCGTTGTGGGAAAGGAGTCAGAAAAGCTTTTCCATAAGAATTTTTTTATTTTTGGTGGAATTTCCAATTTCCAAAACCAATTGGGAAAACAAGGTGAAGTATGGGTACGTGTAAGTAGAGAACGAGCACTCTTAACTATGAAGGTACCGTCAGACGAAGGGTGCCAAATAAGTTTGTCAGGTATGTAAGCTGTTGGTATAAAAATACTCAAAATCTTAGGGATAATATGAGGCGGAAGGACGACCTGAAGAGCACCCAAATCCCATTTTTTGTCAGGAGTTATATGTTGAGAAACAGTGGTTTCGCGGTCATGTTCACCGGCGAACTAAGAAAGAATACAGTTAGGAATCCAATGGTCTTCCCAAAACCTGATATGAGTTCCATCGCCAAGTTGCCAGAACAGTCCTTGTCGAAATTGTTGGCGTAGGTGCAGAAGCCTGGAAAATTTCCATGAGTCTGAAGGTTTCTTTTTATAGGAGAAAATATCAGAGTTGTGTAAATACTTTTCCGAGATTAATCTTACCCAGACAGACTGAGGTTCCAAAATTAATTTCCAGAGCAACTTCATTTGCATTGTTACGTTGATATTGTAAGATAGTTCGATGTCTAGACCTCCATAACACTTGGGTTGACAAATAGAATCCCAACTAATGAGGGAATAGTAATTAGGGCTAGTGTGATTCCAGAAGAAGTTTTTGTTAATTTTATAAATTTCTTGGCAGATTCCTTAAGGAAGGAGGAAGCTCTGCATTAAGTAATTAGACTGAGACTGTAAATTAGATTGAATGAGAATAGTTCGACCAGCTTGAGACAACGAATTATCTTTTCATTTTCCAAGCTATTTTTGTAATTTAGAAATGGCTTCAGCGAAAATTTCATTTTTAACGCGTCCTCTAATAATAGATATCCCTAAGTACTTTTCCATAGATCGAGTAACCTGTAAATTAAGAATACTTGCAAGAGAGAGAGAGAGAGAGAGAGATTGTTGTTTGGAAATATTCCTGGATGTTTGAAATGTACTTTTGTGGTAATTAATAGAGAGTCCAGACTTAAGAGAGAAATCATCAAGTAGAGATTTAATGAAAAGCATATTGTCCTGGGTTGCAGTTGCAAAAATTAAAGTGTCGTCAACAAAGTTTAAGAAGGGAATGCATGTTCCATGTTTCGTTATTTGAATGCCAACTTTTCTACGGGAAGAGCATGATTCATGAGTAAGTTGTTGTGCCAGATATTCCATCGCAAGAATGAAAATGAAAGGGGCTATAGGGTCACCTTGTCGTAAACCGCACTGAGGGTGCAGTACATATCCGGGTTCGTTATTGACAAGGACAGACGAGGAAATGCTTGTGATACAAGTCATAACCCGGTGAATCCATAAGTTAGAAAATCCGAAAGTGGCGAGGACACGAGTAATGAAGTTCCAGTTGAGTTTATCATATGCTTTCTCCATGTCTAGTTTAAGAGTCATCCATCCCTGTTTACCTTTTTTTCTTTTATTGAAGGAGTGAAAATTTTCATGAGCTATTAAAATGTTGTCCTGAATTAGACGTCCATGAACAAACGCTCCTTGAAGAGGACTGATTAATTTATGGAGAAGAGGTGATAGCCTATTAGACATAATTTTAGTTATGATTTTGTAAGAAGTATTACAAAGACTGATAGGTCTATAGTGATTAATAGTGCAAGGGCTTTCTATTTTGGGAATTAAAGTGATAAAGGACTGAGCAGATTCACGAAGTAGTTGTCCCGAATGAAAGAAAGATTGAATAGCAGAAATGAGTGAATTTCCAATTGTATTCCAGTATTTTTGATAAAATTCAGCAGTAAAACCATCTAGGCCAGGTGTCTTGTTCACTGCCAAATTAAAAACAGTCTTCTTGATTTCCGCTACAATTGGAGGACAACATAGCTGATGGTTGTCATGTTCAGAAATTATAGAGGGTATTATTGTGAAATCCGTGCCTGTTAAGGGAGCAGTATGTGATGGTTTAAATCGAGCTGCTAGTTCATCCGTTATTGTAATTCTAATTAAGGAGTCGTCAAACAATTGAGTTCCGGTTTGAGAAGTGAAGGAAGTGATTTTTTGTTTGTAACTTCTTATTTTTGAAATTGTCTGAAAATATCATGTATTCATATCTGCGTTGAGGTTATGTTTTATTTTAGCACGTTGTTTCCAATAATCATGTTGAAATTTTAACAATTTGTTATATTTGAGGAGGTGAGTATTGTACAAATGTTGTATTCGATAATTTATTGGATCATGAAGAAGCTGTATTTGGAAACTGGATAATTTTTCCTGTGTCATCTTTAACTGATAAAGTGTATTAGAAGTATTATTTCGTTTCCAGGACTTAGAATAAGATTTGAGTAGAACTTTGGACACTAATTTAGCAAAGGAAGGTTCATCCAACCAAGCATTTTCTAGTCGAAATGGAGCTTTTTTGAAAGATTGCACATTATCTAAAGAGAATGTAATAAGGAAATGATCTGAAGTAGTGAAGGGATGGTGTTGAACGATGACATTGTTATAGTGCTGTAAAATATACGGATGTAGAAGGACTCTATCAAGGCGTTCAAATGTAGTGTCAGTTGGAGTGGTTGATCGACGCCAAGTGAAAGGAAATCTCGTAAAGGGAGTGTCTATTAAGTCAAATTCAGCAGTGAAGTCTAAAAGTCTCTGAAATCGATTATTCAAGGTATTAGATCCGCCCATTTTGTCTGAACGTGATAAAAGATCATTAAAGTCCCCTATAAGAAGAACATGTAAATTATAATTTGTAATCATGATTCAGATATTGTCCCAGAAGCATAACTTATTTTCCTCACGGGACGAAGCATATATGAAAAAAAGGATGAAGTGAATATTTAGGTGTTCATATTCCAAAAGAATTATATTGTCATTGTTGTAAAGGATTTTAGTATGTGGTAGGAATATTGAATTAGAGCAAAGCATCCAAAGACCGCCTTTAGTTCCGATTGATGGGCACATAATGAGTGATTTGAAACCTTTAGTTCCAGGTTATTAATATGTCTAATAAATCCAATTTCAGTCCAGAAGTTAGGTCTTCTAGAACCTCGGCAATTCCAATATCCTATTTTCATGTAACTATATAATTATACTGAAAGTATTGGTAGTTTGCAAGTGAGAATTAGTAGTTACAACGAAGAGTAGAATTAGTACTTGTGTTGGACATAAATTCATGCATATTAAATAAGGAAGTTCATAGATGAGTTCATATTGACGGTTCAGGAGAGGGTCATACAGTTGTCCCCATACTATGTAAAGACCAACCACATCCGGCGTAACCGAGCTTTTTACCTCAATCCAAAACCTTAAATGGTACAAAGAAAAGAAGCACATACCATTCAAAGGAACAGAGAGCAAATGAGCTCCAGGAAACGCCAAAGAATGGGGTTTACACAGATAGGGGTATCTATACAAGATCATATCAGCCGAACAAATCAGGTTCGTTGTATTCAAAGATTCAGAATACTTCAGTAGTCTGATATAAAGCATAGAAGGGAAATAAGAGGAAAGAGAAACGTCCAAGTTAAAGAGCAAAACGTAAATGCCCTCGAGAGAGCATGATAACAGAGAACACAAATATAAAACGTTCTCAGCAGTAAACTTTAACATTGTGTTACTGGATACATATAATTGATAACGCAGAGAAATAACTTGTTGATAATTGGTTGTTAGAGTAAGGTGACCAATATAGGTAAAATGAAGAATCATAACTAAAAGTCCTGCATCATTGAGCTTACTTGTACAAGATACACGACTATGAAATAAGTGTAAGAGCCAGGTTACATACAAATGAAACCAAACAAGGATATGAATATTCAGCCGATTTTGCAACATAAAGGTGAGACTGTAGATGTTATATCTGTCATTAGAATGCAAAATACAAAGCAGAAGGCAACAAAGTAAACTTAAGGTGAAATCCAAAAAGTCAACATGAACAACAAGTATAGGGATAGTATTAAACACCAGTTTCATGGTAGATGTAAAGGATCTAAAGTGAATACAAATATACCTAAAGGCGCAACAATCAATTGCACAGATCATAGATCTAAAAAGCCAGGAATTTGTAGTAGCGAAATTCCAAGTTATAAATAGGTAAGGGTCAAAGTATAAAAGGTTGTAATAGGTTGGATTAACAAGTTTCATGGATCCTGATTCAATTAGAAAATCGTAATACTCCGTGGAACTAAACAGAAGAACGATAATAGAAGGGAAAACAGAAGAAAATTTAGATGTGAAAGGGAGGAAATTTACCAGATCTTGAGAGACATCACTTTTTGGGAGGCAGGAGATGTGTAGGGGTCGAGAAATCATATGAACAAGGTAAGGCCCCCAAGCGATGCACCACTGAAGGAAGCAGATCAGAGGAAATTCATGGCAAGGGACGACCCCGTAAGGAGAAAGGGCAGAGGAGGGCTGATAAAAAACAACCGATGGGGAGTGGAGATGCATCAGATCATCGTGATTGTCATCAATAGAGGCCGGCCGACAAAGATGGAGGGAGATCGACATCATTATCGGGCCAGGCAGGAAACCAGGGGAACAAATCAAGGAGTCCCGAGTTGCAGTTGCTGGTGAACTTGATTTGAGATTTGAACTAGGGAATTGGTAAAAGTACTTTTATGTTTATTCTGTGAATATTATTTGTTTGATCTCTACCTGTCGTCTACAACTTATATAACAATCTACCTATTGGACATGTTGTGTTTTCTTTTTGACAAGCTCTGTCCGAGTTGTTTCTGTGGCTTTTGTGGTGGTGTCATTACCTGATGTAGACTTCCTCTGATTGTAGCTTTGTCTTCTTTATTTTTTTTTGTATATTTTTCATGTATATGGTTGGTCTTCCTACATATCTTCGTTGGTAATTTCGATTTGAATTCCCTTGATTATGAAGCATTGTATATTATAACACTTGCATAAAAATCATGTTCATCTAATATGTAATTCACCACCGCAGCCTCTTGAACTGGCAATGCCACTGCCTATGAATTCACTACCACCTCATAAAAATCCAATTATTCAGAAATGTGATCGTTCGGTTTTCTGCAGGGGAAGCAGTTGGTGGTTCACACGTAACCAACTCCAGCTCGTCTCTCCCGGAGGCCTCTCTTCCCGTTCTCCGCCGGCTGTCTCTGGTCACGCCAGATATCGTCCGGTCCCGAGCTCCGACCTAAAAGAGAAGAGGGGCCCGAGGGTGACCCTGTGCTTGCCACTCCGATGCTCAAGCCAATACTCAATCCACAAAGAGGGACGGTAAGGGCGGTGGAGTATGGAGCACGATAGAGCTACAGTGGCGGAAAAAGTATCGAGTACGATGGGGATACTGTGGTGGAAAGAGTACGGTGGAGCTACAGTGGCAGAAAGAGGATAGAGTACGGTGGAGCTATAGTAGCAGAAAGAGTATAAAGCACGAGTTCGGTTTTAGCCGATAGGGTGGGAGAGAGAGACCAACTAGAAAGAGGGTCGAGAATCCATTTCTCAATTACAATCTCCTTCTTATATACCTGAGGCCTAATGGCCATTTGCGTCGTGTAGCCGGCCCAAGCCGTGAGGGGGTTCTCGGATCAGGCAGCCGAGAAGAAGCCGACAGGTTAGACAAAAACTTGATAGGACAAAACCTACCCATAAGCGTATGAGTTTAGTTGTAGCTTTTCAAGTGTCGTTCCCAACGAAGACTATGTAGTATCTTTTGTAAACTTAAACTGATAAGCTAAGTCGTAAGAAAGGAAGATTTGTTTGTCTAATAACTAAGGAAATAAGAAAACAAGAAATAGAATTGCAAAAGATGATTGTAAACGATTAAGGAGAAGATCCTAAGACCAGGGATCCCCACAACAATATCTTGGTAAAATTACAGATATCTGTCTAAAATTAGTCTGAACCTGTCTGAAGGTAAGCTATCTAATGTCTCTATTAACTCCTTTTAGACGATAATAGATGTGCCTACATTATAACTAACAATCGTTGTCGCGCAGAGCTAATCAAATTTAGACCCTTTGGGCACTTAGAATCTATGATCAAACTAGGTTAACATTCGTTGTCGTGCTCCGCTAAGTCCAGGCAAACCTAGGGTTTCTATGATAACTTAGAAATCCACAAGAGTAGTTAGGTTATTGTCGCACAAACAGCACTCATGTTCAATACCCAGTAATCTGATAAAGCATTTCAGACTCATACCCTATCCAAGTATCTATTAAGGTTATCTCCTTTCAGACTCAAACGTAATAGAAACCTAATCAACATCCATCAATTGCATTAAAAACTCTAGGATTGAATCAGAAAAGGTTCCATATTTCAATTCAGGCAAATATCATACACAAGTCTACCAATCCATTGTTGGGATCACCCCAACCCTAGAATTAAGAGATTTAGCCAGACATGCTTGGAGAAACAATCAAAAACATCATCTGAACAATAGAAAGCATTCAACTAGATTAGAAGAAGAGAAATACTTGATCAAATCCAGGGAAACAATCTCCAATCTTCAGAAATCTTCAAAGGAACTCCAAAGAAAACCCTAGAGAGAGTGGAAAAAAGAGGCAGAAGAGTAACGTAAGAGCCGCCAAATAAAACCCTAAAAAAGTATTTATATCGTCCTAAAATAAAGGGGGCGAAAAAATAAGAATTCGGGTTCGCGGACCAACCGAACGGTTTGTGACAAAACCCGCACGGTTTGTCACAAACCGTGCTTCTTTACAACGTGTAACAGTTAGCAGGATTAGTAGGCACGATTTGTCACAAACCGTGCCACTTTATAGAGGCTAAATCCTGGACTCAGCAAGGGCGCACAGTTTAGGACAGATTAGCACGGTTTGTAGCAAACCGTGCCGAACTGCGACACGATTTTGTAATCGTCATAACTTTTGATTTCTGGTCCAAACTAGCTGAAATTTGGAGGAATTATAGTTGACATTGTGATATTTAATCTGGCGTTGGAATCACTCAATTTGGAGCTATGTAGAAAACGTTATACTTCTCCGAAGACAGGACAAAAAATAGAGATCTCTTGCGCGCCAAGGTGAGTTATTTGTCGTCGTTCGTCTTTTTATTTGACTGTGTGCATCTCTTATGACGTCCATGCCTCTTAATGCACCTCCTATGCCCGCTAAACTACCTGAAAACATGCAAAGACTCGTGTAGACCTCTAAACTAAAGAAATTGATGCAACTAGCTAAAAATGCAAGATAATAAACGTGGAAATGCCTAAACTATAGCCTAAATGCATGTCCTAAATATGTATAAAATGGATGTCATTAAATTACCCCAAGCTTAACCCTTGCTTGTCCTCAAGCAAGTACACAATCTATAAATCCACAAAATGTGTCAAGGTTGTTTTTACCCAAGAGACAAGTGAAAAATGATCATGAGAGTTCAAACATAAGACAAGTGCAATCATAGCATGTTTTGCAACCAATGATACAGATGTAGATAGTTTCTCTACTCCAAACCTCACAAGGATAAATAAATGAAGTCACTCCACTCATGTGTTTAGGTTTGTATTTCGCTCAATTCTCTACTTTGAATGCTAAACTACCATAGGCTTGCAACAGTGTCCTAAATCTCCACTACGGAAGACCATGTACATAACAAAAACCATGAGGACTTTACAGGGTTGTAATGGGGCCAAGGTATTGGATTAAGGTAAGGATATATTTAGGCCATGTGGTGCTAAATCCGGGGAAGAGAATTACCAGGACGACACCAAGCTTGTAAACTTCACATCCAATTTTATTCTTCAAACCCATACAACAAAACCCTTTTGATGCTAAATTGTCTCCTTTCCTTGCTTTGTTTGCTTATTCTTCCTTGCTTTTATTTAACTCTTTTTTTACTGTTTTTTGCCTTTATTTAACAAGGAAGAAAAAGGGAAAAAGAAAGGAGAGCATTACAAGGCTTAGCCATATCCAACCACTAACTTACGCAACCTCCCCCAAGCTTGGCTCAAGTCCACACTAGCAAAATAAATCAACTATCCTAATCCCCAGATGGGTAGGAAGAATAAGTAGGCTCGATATGCTTTTGTGGAGCTTCCAAAGAGAAAGGCAATTAAGGCACAAAGGGGCTTCAAGCAGAGGAAAACATATATAGGGTGCCCAATGATAAGGGATTAAAATGAAACAATGCCTCAATCATACTAATGTCATGTACATAAATCATAAATGCAGCCTTGAAAAAGGTATTAATGCAAGTTTTGGAGTTAGCAATCAAAGAGAGATTCACACACATAATGCAATTGCAATATCAACAACCAAAACATATTAAGAGGATTCATAACTCATGCATTACAAGAAAAACAACCAGAAGGAATCAAGCAAAAAGGGTCAAATCCAACATCCATAATGCAATGCATGGAAACAAGTTCATAATGATGAAAAAAATGCAAAGACAACTAAATCTAGGATGAAGTATGATGATCATGCAAGTCTACATGTGAATTGCTCCCCCAAGCTAAACCCTACATTGTCCCAATGTAGAAAAATAACAAAAGAAGAGGAAACTCACATCTAGAGTCTTGGGTTGTGATACGGGGTTAGCCGTGTAGAAGATGGATCTAGGCAACGGATCTCAAAACAAAAGAAAACACAAGATTAGAACAATAGCGGAAGAGAAACTAATTGATAGGATAATAGATAGAACCAATAGAAACGACGAGAAAACCCGCTTGCTTGATAGCAAGGAACCTTGTCGAACGATCTACCAACCCGATCTCTACAACGCCACACAACCAAGAATCGCTGACGAACTTGGAGCACATAGAGGATTGCTTATGAAGTACGAAATCACCAACTCCAGAGGGACTTGACAAAGACGAAAACAACTAAGCAGGAAAGAACAATCGATTGAGACTCTCACGGGGAGCCGAGTTTTCAAAGCAAAAACCAAGCTCTGTTTTTGTGTTTTAACAATGTGAGAAATCTGCCTAATGAAGAAGACAAGGGAGGCCTTAAATACCCTAGGAGGGCCGGCCCTAGCTTCCCAAAAACGGGTTACACTTAATCCCGAAATATCCGAAAATAGAAAGCTTAAAACAATTAAATAATAATCCTAAAAATATCCAATGCAGAAATTAATAAGATTAAACATATGTAACGTTGACCAATAAAGTCAACGCCTTGACTTTGGACTTGTCCTCTTCGTCATGTGATACATCATGTGCCATAAACGTCTCCAGCTCTTGACGTAGTTCCTTCAATCTTGACCTAGTAATCGGTCCATCAAAGGTTGGCACTAATGGCGGGGATGATTCCTCATCATTCTCCCCTTCTTGAAAAGGACTCGTCCTCGAGTCATCAACATCAGCGGCTGCATAAGGGGTAAGATCGCCGACATTGAATATCGGGCTCACGCCATAGTCATCGGGCAGCTCCAACACATAGGCATTGTCGCCTACTCTCTTCAGCACCTTGAACGGTCCATCACCTCTGGGAGACAGCTTCGACTTCCTCTGCTCCGGGAACCGCTCCTTGCGCAGGTGTAGCCACACCAAGTCGCCGGGCTCGAACAACACTTGACGTCGGCCGTGATTAGCTCGGGCTGCGTTCTTCGCTGCAGTAGCTTCCAAACAAGCCTTAGTCCGCTCGTGCAGCTCCTTCATGAACTCAACCTGTCTATCAGCATCAAAGTCTGCTCGTTCCGGTAAAGGCAACGGCTTAAGATCCAAAGGGGTTAGGGGATTCAAACCATACACACATTCAAAAGGGGACATATTAGTAGAAGAATGAATAGTCCTATTATAAGCAAACTCAACATGTGGTAAGGCTTCTTCCCAACTTTTTAGATTAGATTTAATAACATCCCTAAGGATAGTACCCAATGTACGGTTAGTGACCTCAGTTTGTCCATCTGTCTGGGGGTGACTAGCAGTAGAGAACAACAACTTAGTACCAAGTTTACCCCATAAAGTCTTCCAAAAGTAACTCAGAAATTTGACATCCCTATCACTCACAATAGTACGAGGTACACCATGCAACCGAACAATCTCTCTAAAGAACAAATCAGCAACATTCCTACCATCATCAGTTTTATGGCATGCAATAAAGTGAGACATCTTAGAGAACCTATCAACAACCACAAATATAGAATCTCTCCCCTTCTTAGTCCTGGGCAATCCAACAATAAAATCCATACTAATATCAACCCAAGGAAAGCAAGGAATAGGCAAGGGAGTATAAAGACCATGCGGTTTTGCCTTAGATTTAGCCTGTAAGCACTCAACACAGCGTTTGATAAAATTCTCTACATCCCTAAGCATGTATGGCCAATAGAAATGAGTATGCAACATGTTATAAGTCTTATCTCTACCAAAATGACCCATCAATCCACCTCTATGGGACTCATCAACAAGTAACAACCGTAGAGAACAAACAGGAATGCACACCTTATCAACTCGAAACAAGAATCCATCAAACAAGAAAAACTTATCAAATGAACCCTTTTCCACACAATGCTTATAAATCACTCCAAAATCAGCATCCATATCATACAACTCCTTAATATAAACGAATCCAAGGACTCGAGCATCCAAAGTAGTCAAGAGTGTATGTCTCCTAGAAAGGGCATCAGCTACAACATTATCTTTTCCTTTCTTATACTTAATCACATAGGGAAATGTTTCTATGAATTCCATCCACCTACCATGCCTCCTATCTAACTTATCTTGACTCCTAAAATGCTTTAAGGATTCATGATCAGTTTTAAGCACAAATTCTCTAGGCCAAAGGTAGTGTTGCCAAGTTTTCAGCACTCTAAACAAGGCATATAATTCCCTATCATAAGTAGAATAATTCAAGCATGCACCTTTCAACTTTTCAGAAAAGAAAGCAATAGGCTTACCTTCCTGCATGAGGACTCCTCCAATACCAATGCCAGAGGCGTCACACTCTACTTCAAAGGGGCGAGTGAAGTCAGGCAGAACCAGCAATGGCGCGTGTGTCAAACGATCCTTGAGAGTCTGGAATGCCTTTTCTTGAGCTTCACCCCAACAGAATGGAGTATTCTTCTTTGTGATCTCTGTCAGCGGGGCTGCAATGGTGCTAAAATCTCGAACGAACCTCCTGTAGAAGCCAGCCAGGCCGTGGAAACTGCGCACGTCACCTAGGTTCGTTGGGGTCGGCCAGTCACGGATGGCTTGCACCTTCTCTTGATCCACTTGCAGTCCATGAGCACTCACTACAAAACCAAGAAACACAACTCTGTCAGTGCAAAAATCACACTTCTTCAGATTTCCATACAACTGTACAGCTCTGAGAGTGGATAAAACTTCCCTGAGGTGCTCTGCATGTGCTTCCAAAGATTTGCTGTAGATCAGAATATCATCAAAGTAAACTACAACAAATCTACCAATAAAAGATCTCAAGACATGATTCATAAGACGCATAAAAGTAGAGGGGGCATTAGTCAAACCGAAAGGCATAACAAGCCACTCATACAAACCAAACTTCGTCTTGAATGCTGTCTTCCATTCGTCTCCTTCCTTCATCCGGATTTGATGGTATCCACTGCGAAGATCGATCTTGGAAAAGGTAGAGGCGCCATGGAGCTCATCCAACATGTCATCGAGCCTGGGGATCGGGTGCCTGTACTTGATCGTGATGTTATTAATAGCCCTGCAATCAACACACATACGCCAAGTATTGTCCTTTTTGGGGACGAGTAAGACAGGCACAACACACTGGGATCGGCTCTCTCTAACATACCCTTTATCTAAAAGGTCCTGGACTTGGTTCTGGATTTCCTGGGTCTCAGTAGGGTTCATCCTATAGGCAGGCCGGTTGGGTAGGGTAGCATCGGGAATCAGGTCTATCTGGTGCTCAATGCCTCTAATAGGGGGTAGGCCAGGGGGTATCTCATCCGGGAAAACATCAAGGAACTCAGCTAAAAGGGTCTGGACAGCAGCTGGGAGTGTAGCTCGGTCGTTGTCACCTAACAGGGTATAGGCCTGACAAAGGGACATGAGGGCGACGTCCGGGGAAAGGTAATCTACCAGGTGGGCTCTGCTGGATGCTAAGAGCACTCGGCTAGGGGTAGAGGCGAGGGTGAGGTCGGTCCGTGTGGAGGCAGTGGATGGTTTGGCTGGGGACTTACCCTTACGCTCGGCCTCTCTTTTCTTATCATAAGCCTCAGCCACTTGAAGCGGCGTCATCGGTTTCAACACCACTTTCCTACCACGAAACTCAAAGGCATGCTGGTTAGTATGTCCATCATGAATAACATGTCTATCAAATTGCCAAGGACGACCCAACAAAATATGACAAGCTTGCATAGGAACAACATCACATAAAATTTCATCCTCATAAGTTCCTAGTTTAAGAGTGATCTTAGCTTGCTTATTCACCTTGAGTTCACCACAATCATTCATCCAATGAAGTCTATAAGGTCTAGGATGCAAAAAAGTAGGGAGTTGCAGTTTATTAACTAATTCAACACTAGTAATATTACAACAACTACCACCATCAATAATCATGTTGTAAACTTTCCCTTTAACAAGACATCTTGTATGAAACAAATTCTCACGCTGATTATCATCACAAGGAGCCTGATTAACATGCAAAGTCCTCCTAACAATCAATGAATCACCATGCTCATATTCAATAAAATCCAAATCATCATCATTGACATGCTCATTCATATCATGGCTAGCAACTAAATTTTCATGCTCAGTGTCAGACTCAGACTCTAACTCACCCAAATGATTAATCATCAAAACACGAGTATTAGGACAACCCTTCATGTAATGACCCTTTCCTTGCCATTTAAAGCAAGTGATATCTCTAGCTCTAGGAGGAGGGTCATCAGGGTTACCTCGTGTAACTGCAGGGGCGGGCCGTGTGGGCTGCTGTGGTGCGGTGGAGGTAGAGGGGTGCGCACCACGGGAATTCTGCTCATTGCCGCGAGGCGGACCGGTTGCTGGGCGGGATCTCTGGTGTCCGGTGCGGCCCTACTGCTGGTCGGGACGCCAGCTTTGGCGTTGTGGCACCGTGCGGTGTTGTTGGGTATAGCTGGACTTGAATTGTCTCTCCACTTTAATTGCTTGGTGTAGCAAATCTGTCATGGTAGAATAGGGATACAATTCTATAGTGTCAGCTAAATGAGGATGTAAGATACGTAGATACCTGGACATAGTGGCCTCTTCATCTTCGACGACGTTGCCGCGTGCCATGGCTATCTGCATATTGTTGTAGACCTCTTCAACACCTAAAGAGCCTTGCCTCATAGTCTCCAAATGGTTGCGGAGAACTCTATTGTGGTGGTGGGGAACGAAGCGGGCCCTCATCATAGCTCTCATCTGGTTCCATGTGTTGACCGGAGGGTCCATGGCTTGTCTTCGAGCCTTCACAACAGAATCCCACCAAACCAAAGCATAACCAGTAAATTCAAGAGCAGCGAGTTGTACCTTTTTATGTTCAGGGAAATTGTGGCAACCCCAAATCTGCTCAATCTTCGTCTCCCATTCAAGGTAGACGTCTGGATCACACTTTCCATCAAAAGTCGGGATCTTCACTTTGATCCGTCCAATGCCGTCTTGTTCGGCTTCACGGCGGCGGGGCTGTCCGCGGTCATTCCGGGGGCGGTAAGGACGCCACTCATTACGCTCCTCGCGCTCATAGTCCTACATATCATCATCACCCCATAAACTAGAACGTATCGACATAGGAGGGGACTCAGACCTATCACGAGGTGCGGGATGCCGAATTGGGTGTATGCGATCGGTGCCAGTGGCTCTCGGTTGGTGACGCTCGTCCATCGCCGCTTGGTAGGCCGTGGCTTGGTCGACCAAGGGCTCGGTGGCGGGAAGCGGTGCGCTATGCGATGGACCAATGTGTTCCTGCGCAGCCGGGAGTGGGTTGGAGCGGGTCTCCAACGAGTCAAACTTCGCAGACAACTGCGCGACTGTAGAAGCCAACTGTTGTAGCATCGCCTGCATATCGACATGGGAACCATTTGCAGTGACCTGTTCATCACTGGAACCTGTCATGATCACCACTTAGACGAACACAGAAAGACGTTAAGGTTAGGAAAACCAAAAAAAACTCTCAAGTGTTTGCACTCGGTGATTGTACAACCTGCGAAGTTAGGCTCGTAAATGACAAGTTCTCTATGTGCTCAAGATACGCAGCAAATCAAGGTCAAGCAGAGATGTAGTAGACAAGACAAGTAGATGTACGACGAAAAATGACTCAAACAAAAGCGAGACTAGAGAACGACTCAACAAGGAAAGCGACACAACTATAGTCACAAGAATGAAATGCAACTAAAGATGGGGCTATATATGTGTTTCGAACTCAAGAAATGCGAATTGCAAGTCAGAAAGACGTACCTTTGTCGATTCGGAACGAAGCCAATTGGAGCCGAGAGTGACCCGAGGGAACGGAAGGGAGAAGGGGTTCGGGCAAGAGGGGGGGGGGTAGTGCTCGACTGAGGGCAACCCGGGGTGGGACCCGGTCGGGTTGGGGTCGGGTGGGGCGGACTGAGAACAACCCGGGGTGGGACCCGGTCGGGTTGAGGTCGGGTGGGGCTGACTGAGCGCAACCCGGGGTGGGACCCGGTCGGGTTGGGGTTGGGTGGGGTCAGGTCGGGTGGGGCTCGACTGAGCGGAACCCGGGCAGGACCCGGTCGGGTGGAGGCCGGGTGGTGGCGACTGAGGAGAACTCGGGTGGGACCCGGTCGGGTTGGGGTCGGGTCGGTGGCAGGTACGTGAGGGCTGGGTTAACTGAGGCTCACCCGGTCTGGACCCGGTCGGGTTGGGGCCGGGTCGGGGGGGCTGAGAACAACCCGGGGTGGGACCCGGTCGGGTTGGGGTCGGGTGGGGCTGACTGAGCGCAACCCGGTGGGGACCCGGTCGGGTTGTGGCCAGGTACTGTTGCGGCGGCAAAGAGGTCCGAAAAAAAAATCTGAAACGGAACCCTAAATTTTTTGTTTTTTGTTTTTTTTTTGTTTTTGTATTTCGAAAAAAAAAATTCTCAAAAATCCCAGATGCCTTTTCCTCCTTTTTTTTTAAATTTCGATAATGCCCTTTTTTTTTGATATAATTTTCTTTTAGGCAACTTGTTTTTCCTGGGATATTACAACATAAAGATAAAATAAAATCTCTAGAAAATCAAGCAAGTATCTTGAAGATTACCAAAATTGAACAACCGGATCTCTGGCGCGCACGAACCTGGACGCCGTCGTGTCTTGCTCGCCAAGCTAGGGTTCGAACAACAATGGTGGAAGGGGGGGTGAAATTTTTTGTTGATTTTTGGACGGTTTTGGTATGTTTTTGTGGATCCTCGTAGTCACAATCAACCGCAACGAACTCCTTTCCAAGACAAACAAGAGCAAACAATAAGTCAGACTAACAATTCACTAATGTGACTCAAACAAAGAAATTCAATTGACGATTGAAAATAGGAAGATCCAATTTTTGATGATGAATCTGGAACCGTCAAAGGTGATCCGAAGCCGCAAAGCTCTGATACCAATTGATACGGGGTTAGCCGTGTAGAAGATGGATCTAGGCAACGGATCTCAAAACAAAAGAAAACACAAGATTAGAACAATAGCGGAAGGGAAACTAATTGATAGGATAATAGATAGAACCAATAGAAACGACGAGAAAACCCGCTTGCTTGATAGCAAGGAACCTTGTCGAACGATCTACCAACCCGATCTCTACAACGCCACACAACCAAGAATCGCTGACGAACTTGGAGCACAGAGAGGATTGCTTATGAAGTACGAAATCACCAACTCCAGAGGGACTTGACAAAGACGAAAACAACTAAGCAGGAAAGAACAATCGATTGAGACTCTCACGGGGAGCCGAGTTTTCAAAGCAAAAACCAAGCTCTGTTTTTGTGTTTTAACAATGTGAGAAATCTGCCTAATGAAGAAGACAAGGGAGGCCTTAAATACCCTAGGAGGGCCGGCCCTAGCTTCCCAAAAACGGGTTACACTTAATCCCGAAATATCCGAAAATAGAAAGCTTAAAACAATTAAATAATAATCCTAAAAATATCCAATGCAGAAATTAATAAGATTAAACATATGTAACGTTGACCAATAAAGTCAACGCCTTGACTTTGGACTTGTCCTCTTCGTCATGTGATACATCATGTGCCATAAACGTCTCCAGCTCTTGACGTAGTTCCTTCAATCTTGACCTAGTAATCGGTCCATCAAAGGTTGGCACTAATGGCGGGGATGATTCCTCATCAGGTTGCCTCCCAAGTAGCGCTTCTTTTGGGTCATTAGCTTGACCTCCCACCACTTTCAAGTACTCAGATCGGGAGGGTCGGTGGTACCTTGCTTGATCGGATCAGGCGTGACAACAGTCTTCAGCCGATGACTTTGAACTTTGAACTTTCCTGATTTTATATGCCATAACTCAACTGTCCCACCTTTCATAACTCGAGTCACCCTATATGGTCCTGACCATCTTGTCCCCTTAGGACTTGGAAATATGTTAGATTTTTCATGGGATAACAACACCATATTTTCACTCTTGGACTCAACCTTTGTTTTGGCCTTCTTCCTTTTCTTTGGAGTTTGCCTTTTCATTGCTTTAGCATCATCGAGGTCTGGATCTCCCAAAGACATATCCAGTAGACGAGCAATGTCAGATATGATCTCATCTTGCCCGGGATCAACCTCAATCTTACAGCAGGTACCTGTAATAGGAGTTGGTAGAGTGTCTTTGTATATCTCAAGGAAGTAATCGTTGAAATATTTATACTCAATCTTCTCTTCCCCTGATGTGAATGAAAGCCTCCCATTCTTGACATTAATATTAGCCTCAGTAGTGGATAAAAATGGTATCCCAAGAATGATGGGAGTCTTATCACTAACCTCCATGTCAAGTATCACAAAATCTCCTGGTATGACAAACTTTCCCACTTTCACATGAACATTTTCTATTATGCCCATAGGATGAGTAACAAACCTATCAGCCATAAGGAGACACATCTTGGATGGAACATGCTCACCCAATTTCAGTTCTTCGCAGATTGACAAAGGCATAACATTGACACTAGACCCGAGATCACAAAGACAATTATAAGTCAGATTGCCAAAATATGCAGGGATATAGAATTCACCCGGATCTTGTAGTTTCTTTGGCATCTTCTCAGCACAATCCATTGTCAAGGCCATAGTCTCATAGTCCTCCAGCATTATCTTCTTGAACAGTATCTCTTTCAGGAACTTAGCATATGCAGGCATTTGAGTGAGGACATCTGTGAAAGGTATGCCAACATACATCTTCTTCATCATCTCCTTAAACTTCACAAATTGGTGCTTTAGCTGTATTTGAATCCTTCTATGAGGAAAAGGCAGAGATGGCTTGTATGGCGGGGGAGCAACATACTTGGATTCTTCTTCTTGTGGCTTCTCCACATGCTCCTTTGTCGCTTCTATTTCTCTTGGACTGTTCTCCTCCAACTGTTTTTCTTCACTCAGAGAGACAGCCATGCAATGCTCTCTAGGGTTGACTTCAGGTTGACCAGGAAGTTGACCAACAGGCCTAGGAACATTCATAGTAATTTGGGCCAACTAACTCTCCAATTGGTCCATCCTCTTAGGCAAGCTCTCAAAGTTGTTAGCCTTTTTAGATAAGGCTTTCAACTGAGAAACCGTGGTTCCCTGAATTTTAGCCATTTCCCTCAACACAGACTCAAGTGCGGAGTTATCAGAAGTCTGAGCGGGAGCTTGATTTTGCGGTTGAGAGACTCTCGGCTGGAATCCAGGAGGTGGTCTTTGCTGAGCACCGTCATTCTTTTAAGAGAAGTTTGGATGATTCCTCATAGGTATTGGAATATGGATCATTCCTAGGTCCTTTGTTGAAGTTATTCATGTAGTTCACTTCTCCTTGAGACTCGTTCTGGGAAGAGAAGAGTTGACAAGATGATATAGTATGGTCATCCTCTCTACAAAACTGACAAGCTATATCAGAAATAGCCTATGTGGATTGTCATGCACCTTGCGCCTGAGACGTTTTTACTAACAGATTCAGCCTCTTGATCTCTTGTGCCATAGCATATATTTGAGCTTGTTGGTGTGTCTCAGAGCTAACCTCAAACATCCCTGCATGTTTCTTGGAACTTGAAGCAGAGCAAGGATCACTATAATAATAAGAGTGTTGAGCAGTACTCTCAATCAAGTCCCAAGCATCATCAACTTCCATACTCATGATTCTACCACCCGCTGAAGCATCAATGATTAGCCTGGTAGAACTGTCAATAGCGTTGTAGAAGACATGCAGCAGAGTCCATTTTTGGTGCCCATGATGGGGGCACAACATCAGCAATTCCTTGAATCTTTCCCACCCCTCATACAGAGACTCTTTATCCTTCATCTTGAAGGCAAGAATCTGATTCATCATCCTAGCAGTCTTCTTTGGTGGAAAGTATTTGTTGAGGAATGCCTTTGTTAACTCACCCCAAGTCGTTATTGAGCCAAGAGGTAGGGCCTTGAACCAAGCTTTGGCCTTGTCTCGTAGAGAGAATGAGAAGGCTCGCAAGAAAAGTGCATCTTGGGATACCTCATGGATCTTCACAGTGTCCATTAGCTCGACAAAGGTAGCCAGATGTTGGTGTGGGTTCTCAGAAGGTAGACCTCCAAACTGATTCTGCTGAACCATGTTGATTAGGGAAGGTTTCAGCTCGAAGTTACGATCTTGCATAGGAGGTCGGACCACACTAGAAATAGGACCAAGGTGATTTGGCATAACATAATCACCAAGCGTCATACGTTGCCCTGTAGTGCATTTCTAGGGGTTGTTACCCGGTTTGAGGTGCTATTTGGATGGATTTAGTGCACAACTGTGGATTATGGAGTTAGAGAGGAGAAGTGTGGATTTGGTGGTCTGGAGAAGCAAATTGAAGATATCCAGAGGAAGAGGAGTTGACCACTGAGGATAAGAAGAAGAACCAAGGAGAGAGTCCACACGAGAGTAGAAGAACAATGTGCTGAATTCAATTGATTCGTTCTCTTTACTCAGAAGTCCAAATGGAGTGATTCCAATTCGAGGAGTTAGATCTTGAAGTCTACTACAAGTCCTCAAAATATGAGCGCAATCCGAGTTGGGAATCAAACGTTATGGCGTTTTTACGGAAGTCTCGCAGGAGTTGAACCGAAGAAATCTCAGCGGCGACCGCCGCCAGGCTTACGGCGACCGCCGCCGCGTCGGATGCGGATCCGAACTCTTTTTCCTTATTTGCTTATTTTATTATTTTTAAGTATTTTTATTATTTCGTTTTAATTTATCTTTAGAGACTTATTATCTTTAGTATTTAAGGGTAGAGGGGAGGCTTGTTTCCGATCGAACCCTACTTTCATCTTTTCTACTTTCTACGTATTTTGCTATGAAGAACTAAGCCACTCTGGCTTGGTCAGACAATTGAAGCTTCCGTCTTGATTTAGTTGTGAGATTTTCATTCCTTATCTATCGCATGGATTTTATCTATTCTCTTGCTTGAATTGCTTATGATTAATATTGACAGTTTCTAGCCTGCGCAACTAGGTATTGTCTCTATTGATTGATTGCTAGATTTAGATTGTTACTGATTGAGCATATCTTTATCGGAGTAGCAACTGCATCGTACTAGTAACTGATTGTGCTAGTCTTATGTAGAAGAGAACTGATTTACATTCTAGTATAAAAGCTGGTTGTTTTATGCTAGATTGTATCCTATCTATATTCCTATCCTTAATGCTGCTGTTAAATTGAATCTTGATGGTTTCATGGTTGTTTAATTAGTTAGTGCTATAAGTATCTGGTTGTGCTTGTAGTTACTTTAGAAAAGGAATAGGAATTTCCATTGTATGAGATATTAAATGATTATCTATGATCAACTTATCATACGAATAGTGGATGTTTGTTTGGCTGAGCTATTTCCCCAATTACTGAATTCATAATCTTTAGTTTGTTTGCCTTCGCATGCTTAGATCTTCTAAAACATACAAAAAAAAACCTCTGGTTACTTAAGATTGACATAGAAATTATACATAAAGATAGAATTTGTCTCCCTGTGGACTCGACCCTTACTTACTTAGGACTACGTATTAGGTTTGTTTGGATTACTTGCATAGCAGTAATTAGCACGACAAATTGCTGTTATCAAATCGGCGCCGTTGCCGGGGAGGCAATAATCTATTTTGTGTGCGATTTGTTTGTCAACTATTGTGTGGACCTATCTTACGGTCCACACCCGTGATATTGATTTTTGTTTTTCCTTTTTGATTTTGTTACAGAGATGGATAGATTTCCCCACTTCTATCAGGAGCCGCAATATGACCCATACTCATACGCATACACTCCAGGGTGGAGAGATCACCCCAATTCGAGTTATGGGCACCAACATTATCCCCCTTATGGTCATGATTACCAGGAGTTTTACCCGGGACCACAGTCGTTCTATCAGCAGGGTACTCCATCGCAGTACTACCCAGCCTACGAGCATAGCCCACCAGTGTCCAATCTAGATTACTATGTCTCACAGTCTACTGCGGATTTATTCCGGACCTTGGAGAATCAGATGGGGCACAATCCAAGTCCCTCCATGTCATTGGAGGACATGATTCGATCTCTCAATCAGAGCACGATCCAACTTGAAGAACAAATAAAGTCCTATATCCAGAACTCTGAGAGACAGACGGAGCAATTGGTGCAAGCAATGAGCAGAATGGAGGCCATGACGTCGGCAGAACCACTATCTCACCCAGTGGTGCACCAGGAAGAGAATGTCTTCTCGATGACCCTACAAAGTACTGAGCAGCTGTATGTCGCCCCCTTAGCTGAAAGGGAAGAACAAATTTGTGAGACGGGTGCAAAATACAACGAGATATCTGCAGAAGAGAACCCAAGACCGCGGGAGGTATACCTCGACCTCGGTTCACCCACTGAGGAGATGGGTATTCCAGACGATATTTTGGACCGCGTTGTGCTTTCTGAAGAAGAGTATTTTTTGGGACTGGAGGAATTCAGCGACCAAGAGGAGGAGAGCCGCGATCGCGAAAACGATCCTGCGACGTTCGTTCCTCTCGAAAATGCCCCGGCAGCCCCCGACCCTCTCGAGGCTGCCTATGATGAGTATGTGCATCTAAACTCCTCCCCGCTCATTGCGCTACACCCCGTTGCACCCTTCCCTGAGGCATTGCAAGATACTCGAAGGTTGAAGAACAACAATGAAATCTATGAGGCCTTCCGTAACTGTGCAGAAACCGTTCCTTTGGTCACATTGACAAACAGTATCCCTCGCTGCACAGAATTTTTAAGGGCGCTGGGCAATATCAAGAAGAAACCAAAGGGGAAGCACAAGAAGGAGGACTTGATTCAGGTGGCGAATTTTTACATGCTGGATGCGGGGCAGAACAAACATGCAGGCCATGAGATGTTGGGTAGGCCATTTTTGAAGATGTCAAGTGCATTCATAGATATGAACATCGGTTCAACCATCATGAAGTACACAAGCATGGGGGAAAAGCTCTACAGGGAGTATACAAAGAGACATCCCCCTGATATAGATCTCAGGAGTTCAAGTGCTAGGACAAACCCGAGTTGAAGAGGATTGAGTAGGATGTCGAGCCACGACAGTAAACAAGGCGCTTCTCGGGAGGCAACCCGATGTTAGGTACTTTCTTTTCCTTCCCTTAGTTTATTTTCTTTTGATTTTTTTAAAACTTTTGTAGTTTTTGTAGTTCTGTGTCGAACTAACCTACAGGAAGTGTGAAAAAAAAAACGAAGAAGGAGAGGCGGCGACCGCTGCCAAACTTACGGCGACCGCCGCCAATCCCACTTTCGAATGCTTCGCTATGGCAAATGGCAGCGACCGCCGTTTAATGGCGGCGACCGCTGCCCTCTTACGGCGACCGCCGCCATTTCTCAGGTAAAAAAAAACTTATCGAAAAAACCTTAAACGAAAAAAAAAAAAAAAAAAAGTTCCATCGGAGGCCAGCTGTCCGAGTTTCCCATGGAGAGATGGTGCGCATCATGTTGTCAAGGAGGAGACATTAGCCCAACTTTGTATTTGACAATGATGATGGCCCTATAATTGGCAGCTGAGGAGGAGGAACACTAGGGCCCACACCACGATTACATCTGGGCCCCATTTTTGTGTTCGTTGAAGGCCATGCAACCCCGCCATACTTGTTATACCACTATTCACCAGAGTGGTCCCTTTTGGTTGCATGGTAGGAGTTGATGGAGTTGAAGGCCGTGCAACCCTGATTTCCTTAATGACCACCACACCTTACAGTGGTTCTCTATGGTTGCACGGTAGAGTTGAGATGAAGACACCCGCCCAACACTAGAGACTTGGGCATATATTGTGAAGACCGCTAGCGACACCTTCAGTGTCCAAGCAGCTTGGCGACGTTTGTGAGTCCATTCTTTGTCTTCCCTGTGCTTTATTCTTTTTGTCTTTCATTACATTGAGGACAATGTAATGTTTAAGCATGGGGGAGGATTCTATACTTGTTGCGTCGTTGAGGAAAAGAAAAAAATGAAAAAGAGCCAAAATTTTGAAAAAAAAAGGCTAAAATTGAAATCCTGGGATAGGTCAAAAACCTGAAAAGGCGGCCTAGGTAATAAGCAGGTGGCTTGGACCAGCATTAGGCTGGGGTAATAATTGGTCAAGAGTGATGTGAGTATATTGTGAGCCCATCTATTAAAAAATGAAATGAGTGGCTTGGTGAAAACCCGAAAGGGCGCCTTGGCAAAATGAGTGAAAAGAAGAAGAGTGATTTATAGGAATCATCATTTTTGCTGGCGTGGCGACATAAGAAGAGGTGATATAAGGAGGATTCGGGTAGGGCACTCTGGAGCGATAAGAAGTTAGATGGGAGATAGGATTAGATTTGATTCACTCTATAGTGTTTGGGATAAGCTTGGGGGAAGTACTCTGCTTTCCTTTTAGCTTGATTGTGTGTGGTGTTGATTGGCGTTGTGTTATGTTGTGCTGTGATTATTGTATTGGTGCCTGAAGTTTATTGTTAGGTGTGATTCGTAGATGGATTGATTTTTCTATGCTTCCTGAGACCTTGGAGATTGATTGGAGGAGTAGGTTTACTTTAGCTTACTCGAGGACGATCAAGGTTTAAGCATGGGGGATTTGATCGGCACTATTTTGTAGTGCATTTCTAGGGGTTGTTACTAGGTTTGAGGTGCTATTTGGATGGATTTAGTGCACAACTGTGGATTATGGAGTTAGAGAGGAGAAGTGTGGATTTGGTGGTCTGGAGAAGCAAATTGAAGATATCCAGAGGAAGAGGAGTTGACCACTGAGGAGAAGAAGAAGAACCAAGGAGAGAGTCCACACGAGAGTAGAAGAACAATGTGCTGAATTCAATTGATTCGTTCTCTTTACTCAGACGTCCAAATGGAGTGATTCCAATTCGAGGAGTTAGATCTTGAAGTTTACTACAAGTCCTCAAAATATGAGTTCAATCCGAGTTGAGAATCAAAAGTTATGGCGTTTTTACGGAAGTATCGCACGAGTTGAACGGAAGAAATCTCAGCGGCGACCGCCGCCAGGCTTACGGCGACCGCCGCCACGTCGGATGCGGATCCGAACTCTTTTTCCTTATTTGCTTATTTTATTATTTTTAAGTATTTTTATTATTTCATTTTAATTTATCTTTAGAGACTTATTATCTTTAGTATTTAAGGGTAGAGGGGAGGCTTGTTTCCGATCGAACCCTACTTTCATCTTTTCTACTTTCTACGTATTTTGCTATGAAGAACTAAGCCACTCTGGCTTGGTCAGACAATTGAAGCTTTCGTCTTGATTTAGTTGTGAGATTTTCGTTCCTTATCTATCGCATGGATTTTATCTATTCTCTTGCTTGAATTGCTTATGATTAATATTGACAGTTTCTAGCCTGCACAACTAGGTATTGTCTCTATTGATTGATTGCTAGATTTAGATTATTACTGGTTGAGCATATCTTTATCGGAGTAGCAACTGCATCGTATTAGTAACTGGGTGTGCTAGTCTTATGTAGAAGAGAACTGATTTACATTCTAGTATAAAAGCTGGTTGTTTTATGCTAGATTGTATCCTATCTATATTCTTATCCTTAATGCTGCTGTTAAACTGAATCTTGATGGTTTCATGGTTGTTTAATTAGTTAGTGCTATAAGTATCTGGTTGTGCTTGTAGTTACTTTAGAAAAGGAATAGGAATTTCCATTATATGAGATATTGAATGATTATCTATGATCAACTTATCATACGAATAGTGGATGTTTGTTTGGCTGAGCTATTTCCCCAATTACTGAATTCATAATCTTTAGTTTGTTTGTCTTCGCATGCTTAGATCTTCTAAAACATACAAAACCCCCATCTGGTTACTTAAGATTGACATAGAAATTATACATAAAGATATAATTTGTCTCCTTGTGGACTCGACCGTTACTTACTTAGGACTACGTATTAGGTTTGTTTGGATTACTTGCATAGCAGTAATTAGCACGACAAATTGATGTTATCACCCTTGAACTTCCAGAGGAGGATCGTTTCCCACTCTGTTGTCACCCATCGCTTGTTCTCTGGCTTCAAGTTGTTGTCTTCTTCTAACACAAAAAGTACGCTCAGGTTCGGGATCATAGTCATTGAGATTACCAGCGCTCAGGACTCTTCGCATCTGAAGAAAATAGGCTTGAAAACAAAGCAACAAAAAACAAGATCAAAAATAAAACAAAGACTTAGTCGAACCAATTGTAGGAAAACAACTGATACTAGCAATAGTCCCCGACAACGGCGCCAAAAACTTGATAGGACAAAACCTACCCACAAGCGTATGAGTTTAGTTATAGCTTTTCAAGTGTCGTTCCCAATGAAGACTATGTAGTATCTTTTGTAAACTTAAACTGATAAGCTAAGTCGTAAGAAAGGAAGATTTGTTTGTCTAATAACTAAGGAAATAAGAAAACAAGAAATAGAATTGCAAAAGATGGTTGTAAACGATTAAGGAGAAGATCCTAAGACCAGGGATCCCCACAACAATATCTTGGTAAAATTACAGATATCTTTCTGAAATTAGTCTGAACCTGTCTGAAGGTAAGCTATCTAAAGTCTATATTAACTCCTTTTAGACGATAATAGATGTGCCTAAATTATAACTAGCAATCGTTGTCACGTAGAGCTAATCAAATTTAGACCCTTTGGGCACTTAGAATCTAGGATCAAACTGGGTTAACATTCGTTGTCGCGCTCCACTAAGTCCATGCAAACCTAGGGTTTCTATGATAACTTAGGATTCCACAAGAGTAGTTAGGTTGTTGTCGCACAAATAACACTCAGGTTCAATACCCAGTAATCTGATAAAGCATTTCAGACACATACCTTATCCAAGTATCTATTAAGGTTATCTCCTTTCAGACTCAAACGTAATAGAAACCTAATCAACATCCATCAATTGCATTAAAAACTCTAGGATTGAATCAGACAAGGTTCCATATTTCAATTCAGGCAAATATCATACACAAGTCTACCAATCCATTGTTGGGATCACCCCAACCCTAGAATTAAGAGATTTAGCCAGACATGCTTGGAGAAACAATCAAAAACATCATCTGAATAATAGAAATCATTCAACTAGATTAGAAGAAGAGAAATACTTGATCAAATCCAGGGAAACAATCTCCAATCTTTAGAAATCTTCAAAGCAACTCCAAAAAAGAGGCAGAAGAGTAACGTAAGAGCAGCCAAAGAAAACCCTAAAAAGGTATTTATACCGTCCTAAAATAAAAGGCAGCAAAAAAATAAGAATTCGGGTCCGCGGGCCAACCGAACGGTTTGTGACAATGTAACACCCCCAAAATACCCTTTGGAAATATTACCGCCAGTGACCTCAGATTACACACCTGGGGTCACCCAAGGCTTAACCATTTTATAACAAACTGTATAATAACATAAACTTTATTAAATGACATACAACTGCCCAAATAATATTTTATTACAAATGTTGAAATTACAATTCGATAACAAAATCGAGTATAAATATTTATTACAGCGGAAGTCTTTAGAATAAAATGACTCAACAGGTCTTGACCTTGCGACCTTACGCCTATGATCTTAACCTTGGAAAGAAACACACAAAACGCCAACTGCCCTCACGTCTAGGATTGAGCATCGGTCCATACCCGGACCGGACCGGACCGACCCGGACCGGACCGACCTGGATCGGACCGGAACCCGAAACACCAAAAATGGTGGACCGGAACCCGGACCGGAAATATTCGGTCCGGACCGGTCCTATTTGGACCGGATTTGGACCGGTTTAGGATTTTGTTAAATTTAAATCTATTTTATTTATATTTAAACATGAAAAAAACCCTCAAATTTAAATATAATTTACCCTAAATCCTAAACCCTAAACCTCAAATGTAAAAAAATCTTAAACCCTAAAATATTAAGATTTTAAAAAAATACGGGTTGGACCGGACCCGGAAATATGAAAATCCTTGGACCGGAGACCGGACCGGTTAGGACCGGTCCGGTCCGGTACAAAATTCCGGGTCGGACCGAGTTTTGCTCAACCCTACTCATGTCGAGTCCTTGCCTTTACTGATGCGGGAACTTATCTGATGTGCCGTATGAGACGGATGACACCAATCAACCATGCAAAGGAAAATAACCGGTTGGTTAGTCTAATGAAAGACTATGCAAAGGTAGAAATAAAAAAGGTTCTACTGATCGAAACCGTTTACTATCATTGTCCCTCAAATAATAACCGAAGGAACGATACATAACCCGGAACTTTCACGGAATGATTAGAATTAGACATGCACTGAAAAGAAGACTCCAAAGGATTTGAGTCTTAAGGGAAACGTATGACAAATGTTTGGGAACGTTAAGTTTTCACACACAAGTTTTAAAACATGACCTTGATTATTTGGGTCCATGACCAACCTCACCGCGTAATGTGAATCCAGATTGGAAAGAGGACTTACTCTAACAAGAGTCCGGGCGGTTTTCACGTTGTACTCCTCGCCCGAGGGTATATTAATTATGTGCATAATCGCACCTATCTTATTTAATTACAAAACGTATATTCACGTTAAAGCTTTTATTATATATATATCATCTCGACACGAGAGATATCTTGGGAACATTTCTCGAATGTTTGGCACCAGCTGAGTGCACCACCACCTATATTCGGATAGGGATAGGTCATGACCATGAAAGTGTTAGGGCAAAATCACCCTAAGCACCAAGTTATAAAGAAACAACTAGACCTCGCAAGGTACATAGCGTTCCTACGAATACTCGTTCTAAGTACACATTTAAGTTCACATAAAATTCACACCAATACCATCATGGTAATAACAGGTATAATAGCATTGTTTCTAGCAATATATACAACCTATTATAATATCACATTTTAATCACATCATTTATAAAATCTGTTACCAAACGAAAACAATATCTCATTCCAATTTAATTAACAATCAAACATAATTGATAACTAAAAGAAATATGGAATGATAAGTAAGAGTGAACCGCCACTTGCCTTAATCTAGACGAATTGAAGATGTCGAGTTCCGGGTATCTGGGGACTGGAATCTGGTTACGGATTCCTACGACGACGATGAAACAACGGCAAAACCCTAAGTTAGATTCGACACGAACGAATAAATGAAATGAACGAAATACGATATGAATCGAAAGGGACAAAAGCCTAAGCCGTGACCGTGGTTGTCCGAGCCACGATCGCGCTTGCTAAGGCAAGCCGCGGTCGCGGTTTGGGCTTCTACGGTTGCGGAATTCTGGGCAGAGCCGCGGTCGCGGAATTCATCCCCGCGATCGCGGATTCCTCTTCCGACGCGACTCTCATCCGACTTTGAGGCTTACCGACGATGCGAATGACCACCTTGGCTTCGAACGATGGCTCACCACCACCACCACCACCACCACTCGCTAGCCTCCAAGACACCTTCGGCGATGCTCTGACGAACTTGAAAACTCCGGCGAACTTCGAGAAACTCCGGCGAACTTGAAAACGAGAGCAAGAGAGGGGATTGAAGCTGTTGGATGAAGATCTTCGAGGCCCCGACCTCCTTTTATAGGACAAAGGGGAGCTCAACGCCGAGAAGACCAATCGATCGGCATCCCCAACGGCGAAACGGTGGCATCCGAATCGGCGAAACGCGAGGGAAACGAAAGGGAAGATGAACAACGTTTCCGCGGTCACGGAAACACTTCCGCGGTCGCGGAAATACCGCGATCGCATCTGTTGGCCTCAGGTCGCGGTTACACTCGCGGACTTATGCTAGAATTCATTTTTAGCACTCTTAAAAATATTCTAAGGCCCAAAATGCATTTAAACGTATATTAATACGTTCAAAAGATCTCACTGAGATTACAGAAGATTACAGAAATTGCCCATCATGTCTTTCCTACAAAACGACAGTTCGGGACTTTTAGGGGTTATTACAATACTACCCCCTTAAAAGAAGCCGAAACTTGGCCGATAACAGCTCAGAGAAGCGACCTTATATTAAGTTACCCAACCTTATAAGTTTAACCATGCCTAACTCATTTAACCCTTTTGTAAATTGGTTCAAGCAATTCTAAGTTAAATTTATAAGTTGGTTCAAATTACAGTTAACGTAAGGTTAACCATAGTTTAGACCCTTCACAACTTAAGGGAATTTTATAACTTGCTTACACCAATTATACATTTTACCATATTACCCTTATGGCAATCATGAGGGTTATTACATTACTCCCCCTTAGAAATAGTTTCGACCCCGAAACTAACATCACTAAGGTAGAGGGACTGCTTTCACCATTAACCTCACTACCTGAACTTAGTATCCTTAATCATTTCATCCATGTACTTGCTCCTAGGAAAACGATCTGTTTCCTCAATCATACCACTATCTCGCATATCTTATCTCAATGTGCTACACTTGTAATAACTCGTGACTACATCCACAAGGTCATAATTATCTTAGGATAATAGTCTCCAAAATCCTCGCAATAGACTTGTTATACCTTATGCATGAGAACACACATTTCTCTTTCCACTTTTCATAGTTCGTACATTATCTCCCTATAATCCAATATCAGATCTCAGTAATCCTTGAGACATTATCTTCTCTAATTCCTTTAGAGGTACACCCCACAATTTCATTACTTACCTCTAAGTCAATTTGTTTCCTTACGCCATTTCTAACCTAAAAATCCTTCCAAGACTAACTGAATGTATTCCATTATTCAATCTATAACTTAAACCTTTAAGGTTCCTCAATTTTATTTACTAAAAAATACCATATTGATGATGCCTTGCCACCAAAATCGATCACTTACGTCCTAGTCCTTCAATGGGTATATACGAGTAACACTTGTTACCTTACTCCTTCAACGCACATAAGACAATTTCCCATGCCACATCCTTTAGTTTATCGATATCCTCCGAATAACTTATCCCTACACCATAATCTTTAAATTTAAGTGAGCTTTCTCCCAATACACTCGTTTCACAACTTAACTATTCCAAAAAGTTTTATATCATCGGCCTTATAGACGTCACACTCACTTAAAATCCACATATCAAACCTTGTAATTTCCATGTATCATTACTCCATATTCCTTGAAGGTACAATTTACAAATTAAAATATTTGGCCCAATTAAATTTGGCCCTAATGCTCACTTTTAACTCTAAACCTTTAGTTTCCTCAAAACAAGATCGTGATAAATCAATTAGCACAATTGTGATCGTTCACTTTATTTCCCCAAACGTGACATCAAATCGCCTTAACAGATATAGATCACTTTTCATCCAATCATGTAGACAAAATTCCATCCACTTAAGTTATCACATACTCTTAATCCTTATAAATTAAAACAACCTTTACCAACTGAGTTTGTTATTCGCCCATAAATCCTTACACACTTAATCGTCCTCATATTCTTTATTATCCCAAATCAAGCGACCTTTTTCTTTATCGGAACTCAATATTTATCCAAAACATAATCGTCTTAATACTCCTCCTATCCTTATATCGTTTCCCTTAAAAAAACCTCATAACGAAACCTCAGATAATATTCCAAAGTAACACTTATGACTTCACACCCTTAGCCTTTCCAAAAGCTTAAACCACTGGGCCCACAATGAGCATACTCACTTACAAAATCCATAACCATAACCCTTGGGTTCTATTGTTTTACTCAAGATCGTAATAGAGTACGGTCTTTTTAGAGAAAACGAATTCCTTATGAACTATCTCTCTTATACATTTATTCTCTTCTCAACAATCTATCCACATAAATGACTATAGTATAACCTCACAACTAAGCATTCTGGAATTCGTATTAGCACTCTTACGTACTTTTACCAGAATAAATGTTCAGGGTACACATATGAGAAATAACTCTTAATCCAATAGAGCATTAACCACACACATTTGTTTCCTTTACATTAAGGAATTTTGGTAAAACTCAACTTACGAGATAACGCTCGTCAGCTCAACTAAGGAAGCGATTAATGTCATACCGATGTGACATTACTCCAAGAATAAAGAGAGATTCCTACGAATGGATCTAGGAATTAAGTAATAGAGTCGACCCTAGTGTTAACCACGTATGGGACAAACACCTAGGCTCCATACGTTACCCCTCCTTTATGAGTCCTGACAGCCCTTATCCACACGTGACATATACTATTTTTGGCACTCACGGAGTCTCGTATGAACGAACAATTTGCAATAGTAACGAATTTAGTAATTTCCGAAACAAGAAACAATTCTTTATTATTCGAAACATTACATTAAAACAACTGACAGAAAGTTGAACAGTCAGATTACTAAACTATGGAGACTATCGACACAAGTCATCGCTCCATATTCTTAAAAAGGCTCAACAAAAATACAACTACTCGTCCAGGGTTTCATTCTCATTGGAGTGACGAATCACAAAGAGTCGTTGCCCCTGACCCGAAGACTCCATAGGCGCCTTGCCTTTAATACGAGCAATAGATTGTTCAGGAGCGAATACCTCTGGCTTTGGGTTCTGCCCATTGCCAACCTTTGAGGCCTGGTATGATTGCATTGGTCCTTGACCCTTCTGCCTACAGTATGTTTTCATGTGGCCTTCCTTCCCACAATTGTAACATACCCTCTTCTCCTTCCTACACTCATTGCTCTTATGTCCAGGAGTCCCACAGTTGAAACACTGGACATAACCCCTATTCTGACTTGAGCATGGAGTAGAACTAGACTGGGTCACCTCGGTTCTAGGCCCATTAGATTTGGAGGAGTTGGAAGGCGAAGCTGGACGCTTGAACCCACCACTCTGCTGCTGATTACCACAGTTGCTCCCCGATCTCTGTCGGTTATGCTTCAAGGCCGACTCCTCCAAAGTCACTTCCAGCTTATAAGCAACGTCCACATACTGCTCCAGAGTGGTACAACCATGACGCACCATCAAGGGCTTAAGGTCGGGATTCATCCATTCGTGGAAATGCCAGATTTTTTGTTCTTCACTGGACGCTTCCACTCCAGCATAATACAACAAGTGGTTAAACCTGGCAGCCAGCTCTGTCACCTTCAACCCATCAGTCTTTGGGTATAGAAAATCCTTGCGCTTCTCCTCCCTCATAACCCAAGAGAAGAACCGATCAGACATCTTGGTCTTAAATATTGACCAGCTCAGCTCGGGATGATCAGCTAATCCCGTACTCTCCCACCATTCACTGGCCCCATCCTTCAGATATAACGAAGCAATGTGCACCATTTCAACCTCAGTACACACAATGTTTTTAAACAAACGCTCCATGTGAAGGAACCAGTATGCCACCTTGACGGGTTCTCCAGTACCGTCATACGGGTCAGGCCTCATGGAGTTGATCGCTTTCAGTGCACGACCATAATTTCCTTCATCTCTCAGAGCACTCATTAGAGGAGGGTTATTTGTTATATCCTCAACGTCAGCAGTACCCTGAGGGGTTGGATTCCCCTGGGCTTGTTGAACCCCTGGCCTCACCAACTCGGTGACCGCTTGCATAATGATCTGCCTGATTACCTCTACAACAGCCGTACTGAAAACTATCGGAGCAGCAGGAGGTACCTGCACCATTTCCCCTCCTATCTGGGGTGGAGCATTCCTCGCTGGGTTACTGTGGGGACCGGACCCAACTTCCTTTGGAAATATTATCGCTAGTGACCTCAGATTACACATCTGGGGTCACCCAAGGCTTAACCATTTTATAACAAACTGTATAATAACATAAACTTTATTAAACGACATACAACTGCCCAAATAATATTTTATTACAAATGTTGAAATTATAATTCGATAACAAAATTGAATACAAATATTTATTACAGCGGAAGTCTTTAAAATAAATTGACTCAACATGTCTTGACCTTGCGACCATACGCCTAGGATCTTAACCTTGGAAAGAAACACACAAAACGCCAACTGCCCTCACGTCGAGTCCTTGCCTTTACTGATGCGGGAACTTATCTAATGTGTCGTATGAGACGGATGACACCAGCCAACCATGCAAAGGAAAATAACCGGTTGGTTAGTCTAATGAAAGACTATGCAAGGGTAGAAATAAAAAGGTTCTAGTGATCGTAACCGTTTACTATCATTGTCCCTCGAATAATAACCGAAGGAACGATACATAACCCGGAACTTTCACGGAATGATTAGAATTAGACATGCACTAAAAAGAAGACTCCAAAGGATTTGAGTCTTAAGGGAAACGTATGACAAATGTTTGGGAACGTTAATTTTTCACAAACAAGTTTTAAAATACGACCTTGATTATTTGGGTCCACGACCAACCTCACCGCGTAATGCGAATCCAGATTCGAAAGAGGACTTACTCTAACAAGAGTCCGGGCGGTTTCCACGTTGTACTCCTCGCCCGAGGGTATATTAATTATGTGCATAATCGCACCTATCTTATTTAATTACAAAACGTATATTCACGTTAAATCTTTTATTATATATATATCATCTCGACACAAGAGATATCTTGGGAACATTTCCCGAATGTTTGGCATCAGCTGAGTGCACCACCAACTATATTCGGATAGGGGTAGGTCATGACCAGGAAAGTGTTAGGGCAAAATCATCCTAAGCACCAAGTTATAAAGAAACGACTAGACCTCACAAGGTACATAGCGTTCCTACGAATATTCGTTCTAACTACACATTTAAGTTCACATAAAATTCACACCAATACCATCATGGTAATAACAGGTATAATAGCGTTGTTTCTAGCAATATATACAACCTATTATAATATCACATTTTAATCACATCATTTATAAAATCTGTTCCCAAACGAAAATAACATCTCATTCCAATTTAATTAACAATCAAACATAATTGATAACTAAAGGAAATATGGAATGATAAGCAAGAGCGAACCTCCACTTGTCTTAATCTAGACGAATTGAAGATGTCGGGTTCCGGGTATCTAGGGACTGGAATATGGTTACGGATTCCTACGACGATGACGAAACAACGGCGGAACTCTAAGTTAGATTCGACACGAATGAATAAATGAAACGAACGAAATATGATATGAATCGAAAGGGACAAAAGCCTAAGCCATGACCGTGGTTGTCCAAGCCACGATCGCGCTTGCTAAGGCAAGTTACGGTCACGGTTTGGGCTTCTGTGGTCGCGGAATTCTGGGCAGAGTTGCGGTCGCGGAATTCATCCCCGTGATCGCGGATTCCCCTTCCGATGCAACTCTCATCCGACTTCGAGTCTTACCGACGACGCGAATGACCACCTTGGCTTCGAACGAGGGCTCACCACCACCACCACCACCACCACTCGCTAGCCTCCAAGACACCTCTGGCGATGCTCCAACGAACTTGAAAACTCCGGCGAACTTGAAAATGAGAGCAAGAGAGGGGATTGAAGCTGTTGGATAAAGATCTCCGAGGCCCCGACCTCCTTTTATAGGACAAAGGGGAGCTCAACGCTGAGAAGACCAATCGATCGGCATCCCCAACGGCGAAACGGCGGCATCCGAACTGGCGAAACGCGAAGGAAACGAAGGGGATGATGAACAGCATTTCCGCGGTCGCAAAAACACTTCTGCGGTTGCGGAAATGCCGCGATCGCGTCTGTTGGCCTCAGGTCGCGGTTACACTTGCGGACTTATGCTAGACTTCATTTTTAGCACTCTTAAAAATATTCTATGGCCCAAAATGCATTTAAACGTATTTTAATATGTTCAAAAGATCTCACTGAGATTACAGAAGATTACAGAAATTGTCCATCATGTCTTTCCTACAAAACGACAGTTCAGGACTTTTAGGGGTTATTACAGACAAAACCTACACGGTTTGTCACAAACCGTGCTTCTTTACAGCGTGTAGCAGGATGAGTAGGCACGGTTTGTCACAAACTGTGCCACTTTACAGAGGCTAAATCTTGGACTCAGCAAGGGCGTACGGTTTAGGACAGATTGGCACGGTTTGTAGCAAACCGTGCTTAATTGCGACACGATTTTGTAATCGTCATAACGTTTGATTCCCTGGTCCAAACTAGCTGAAATTTGGAGTAGTTATAGTTGACATTGTGATATTTAATCTGGCGTTGGAATCACTCAATTTTGAGTTACTTAGCGGACGTTATATTTCTCCAAAGATGGGACGGAAAACAGAGATCTCTTGCGCGCCAAGGCGAGTTCTTTGTCGTCGTTCGTCTTTTTATTCGACTGTGCGCATCTACTATGACATCCATGCCTCGTAATGCACCTCCTATGCCCGCTAAACTACCTGAAAACATGCAAAGACTCATGTAGACCTCTAAACTAAAGAAATTGATGCAACTAGCTAAAAAAGCAAGATAATAAATGTGGAAATGCCTAAACTATAGCCTAAATGCATATCCTAAATATGTATATATGAATTCTCATGCCCATGTCTATTGTGCATTCTCAATTTCACATCTCTGGGTAAAACTACAAGTAAGTAGCATCTTAGAGGTATTTGATCTTAGTTGTTGGAGGAGTTACCATCACATTGAGCTTCAATTTCTTCTCCTAATCCCAAATGCCTCTTTCTTCTTTTCCTTACGAAATGTGGGAAGTCTTAGAAGAGGAAAATATGTAACTAAACAATTTATTGAATCTTGAATTCGGTTTTGCAACCCAAATCGCAACATATCTTATAACACTTGAGATTGGTCCTCTTTTACATTGTACTTGTATCAGTCTTTCTGAATGAGAAATGCATTATGTTTTTCCCTATCAATTTAGACAATTGTTTTTTTCATGTAACTTTTTTTGTTCATATCATTTATAGGACGAGTGTTACCATCAGGTTAGATCATTCTATGTTTTGATTATCTATGTTGGAGTTAAGTTCGGGTACATAATGTTTACAGGATACATAGTGAGTATTTATGTCAGCCATTGGATCATGTAAATCAATGACCATGATTAAAAGTCATAAAATTTTACAAGTCTGAGACAAAAAATCAGCTCGTTCATTTATAGTGGCAATTTACGTAAATAATTGGGAAAAAGCATACCCCTGTTATTTCCCACAACCACATGTTTCTTGAACTTCAGCGTTTCCTCTGAATATTTCTCCAGATGTAAATCTTCTTCCTAAATCCAAAGCTCCTTCTCACTTAATTGAATGATCGATCCATATAATCTTCTCAATCGGAACTTGGTTGGAGATCATATTCTCAATGGTCATCTTTCACTTTTCAAATTCGATTTGAGGTTTTTAAAAGAGGACAAATCACAGTGACAACTGAAACAAGAGCTCTAACAACAAAGGAAAGTAAAAAGCTAGATTAAATGTGCATTTTTGATGTTAAATATGCATACGTAAGTGCATAAAGTGCATAGTGGTGTCTTGTATTCAATGTGCTAATTAAGTGTCTAAAGTGCATGTCGTGATATTAAATGTGCATGCTTAAATACAATAAGTGCATATGTTGTCTTACTATTAAATGTGCATAGTGTTGTGTCATCATTAAAAGTGCATAATTATGTGCCTAAAGTGCATGTTTTGATACTAGATGTGCATACTTATGTGCTTAAAGTGCATACACATTGTCTTGCTATTAAATGTGCACAACTAAGTGCCTAAAGTGCATACACTAATACTAAATGTGCATACTTGAGTGAATGAAGTTCATGGGGCATTTTTACTATCAAATTCCCCAAGAAGCTAAGAACTATAGGAAAAAAAACATCAACAAACATTGTTATGAACAACAAATTAAGTATAACTACATAATTGAGCGTATATTAAAATCAATTTTAAGCAAAGAATATGAAAGTTTGCCATGGTCTACCAAAGCTAATGAGGTCTCGTCATGGACTAGAGACTCCTTCTGAACTCAAAAAACTTATTTATAAGGGATAAATATTTGTGTGTCAGAAGAATGTATACAATGCAATAATGTTGGACAAAATAAGTCCAATTGACACCAAGCACCGCGCCGCGCCAGAACATACCAAGACAAGCCCCCAAAGCAAAGCCACTAACGCCAAGCACCGCGCCGCGCCAGAACATACCAAGACAGGCTCCAGTGAGCACGGATCGCGCGCGCGACGTTGAGTGTTACAAATGTGGTGGAAGAGGCCAGTATAAGAAAGATTGCCCAAACGCTCGAAAGGTTTTGTTCTCCACAACCGCCATCGGCTACGAGTCTTGTGACGATGAGGAGCAAACCCTAGAGGCCATTGATGAAGGCATCGATGAGGAGGTAGACGTCTACGACTGTGAACCAGCTTCACTGCACGCGGGCACACTATTGAGCTTGGTGACGCGTCGTCTCCTCACAGTCAAGGAAGCAAGCTTACGCGGTCAACGCGAGAACTTGTTCCACACAAGAGCTCTCGTCTAGACGGCTTCCTTGAGTGTTATTGTTGATGGAGGATCATGTGCTAATATTGTGAATGAGAAGGTCGTCACACACTTCCAGTTGCCTATGACTCCTCATCCCCAACCTTATGTCCTCCAATGGATTTCTTCAAGTCCAGGTAACACAGTATCTCGCCAATGCTTAATTTCTTTTTCCATAGGGCAATACTGTGATTCTATACTTTGTGATGTCATTGCAATGGACGCCACCCATATTATGCTTGGGCGCCTATGGCAATTCGACAGGCACGTGCTCCATGATGGCTATTTGAACACTTATGTGTTCAATTACCACGGGAAGCGCGTCACTTTGCATCCAATGTCTCCCCATGAGATCTTGCAGGACCAGGTTGAACGCGATCGCCAGAAAGCCATAGAGGTCGCGTCTACTAGGTCAAAAGAGTGTCCAGAGGCAATCCAGAGGCCAAACTCCTCCAAAGCTGGCAAAATGTCGTCTCCACCAGGCACTAATAAGAAGACACACAACACCATAGTTGGGACACCAAGTGCCTCACAACATTCGCGTAGCGCCTCGCCATCGACAAAGTTTGTCGCGCCGTTGCCGAAGACGTCTCCTTTGCAAGGAAAGTGTGAGCAACGCGTGCTTTTAGCTAGGCCTAGTGACCTCACTGCGTGTTTGACTGGCAAAGCTCCATGTTTTCTGCTTATGCCAACTCCATGCATCCTTGAGTCGTCGAACACCGCATCCGTGCTGCCAGTCATCGCGACCTTGCTTGCCGCGTTCGATGATGTATTTCCTGATGAGTTGCCACAAGGTATACCTCCACTGAGAGGCATTGAGCACCAGATTGACCTTGTACCAGGTGTTTCCTTACCCAATCACGCTGCATATAGAAATGGCCCAGAAGAGACCAAAGAGCTACAGTGCCAAGTGCAAGAGTTGTTGGATCACGGCTACGTAAGGGAATCTCTCTCCCCTTGCGCTGTGCATGTGATCCTTGTGCCCAAGAAAGATGGCACATGGAGAGTGTGTGTTGATTGTCGCGCGATAAACCAGATCACCGTCAAGTATAGGCATCATATTCCATGCCTCGACGATATGCTTGATGAACTTCATGGCGCCACACTTTTCTCCAAGATAGATTTGAAGAGTGGTTATCACCAGATCAGGATGAAAGAAGGTGATGAGTGGAAAACCGCGTTCAAGACAAAGTACGAGCTCTACGAGTGGCTTGTCATGCCATTTGGGCTCACGAACGCGCCCAACACCTTCATGTGCGTGATGAACCACGTTTTGAGAACCTTCCTTGGCAAGTTTGTCGTCGTTTATTTCGATGACATCCTTGTGTATTCACGGAGTCTGGAAGAGCATGTCGATCACCTTCGACTTGTGCTCGAATGCCTTCGACGCGAGAGCCTGTTTGCCAATCTGGCCAAGTGCAGTTTTTGCTCTGCGTCCATAAATTTTCTGGGCTACGTCGTGAGTAGTGATGGTCTACGCATCGACGAGGCAAAGATCGCGGCCATCAAAGAGTGGCCAACTCCGACGACACCGACACAGGTGCGAAGCTTTCTAGGCCTCGCAGGATTTTATAGGCGCTTTGTTTGAGACTTCTCTTCCATTGCCGCGCCATTGCATGAATTGACAAAGAAGGGAAGCACTGTCTTGTGGCTTGAGTCCCACGAAAAAGCCTTCTCGGCTTTGAAGAGGGCCTTGTGCCAGGCACCATTGCTCTAGCTTCCCGACTTCGCCAAACACTTCGAGGTGGAGTGTCATGCTTCAGACATAGGCATTCGTGGTGTGCTACACCAAGAGAAGAGGCCCATTGCATATTTCAGTGAGAAGCTCACAGGGGCCACACTAAATTACCCCACCTACGACAAAGAGTTGTATGCCCTCATACGCGTGCTAAAGACATGGCAACATTACCTTTGGCCGCGTGAATTTGTCATCCACAGCGACCACGCAGCCTTGAGCTATTTGAAGAGCCAAGCCCACCTCAATCGATGCCATGCTCGTTGGGTGGAATTTCTGTAGACATTTCCTTATGTCGTGGTCCACAAGAAAGGAAAGGAGAACATTGTCGCAGACGCGTTATCTAGAAGGTATGTTCTCTTGACTCATCTGCAAACTAAAGTTTTGGGTTTTGCTTTGATTAAAGAATTGTATGCTAGTGATCCTTTCTTTGCACCTATTTTAGAGCATTGCCTGAGATCGCGAGAGTTTGAGTCCTATTTCCTTTCTGAGGGTTATTTATACAAGGCTAGTCGTCTTTGCATCCCTAGGTCTTCCATTAGGCTCCTTTTGATTCAGAAAGCACACGAAAGTCGTGGACACTTTGGGAGTAGTAAGACATTGGCCGTGTTAAGAGAACATTTCTTTTGGCCTAAGATGACCCACCAAGTGACTAGGTTTTGTAGAAGTTGTGTGACGTGCCAAAGAGCCAAAGCTAGGTCAAGCCCACACGGCCTCTACACCCCATTGCCCATTCCTAGTGCCCCCTGGGAAGATTTGTCTATAGATTTCATCACGGGTTTGCCCCTCTCTAGACGAGGTAAAGACTCTATTTTTGTGGTCGTAGAAAGATTTTCTAAGATGGCACGTTTTATAGCTTGTAAGACAACCCATAGTGCTAGTGAGATTGCCGATCTATTCTTTGAGCATGTGGTGCGTCTTCATGGAGTCCCGTGTACAATAGTGAGTGATAGGGATTCTAAGTTCGTTGGTCATTTTTGGAGAACTCTTTGGGGTAAGCTAGGAACCAAACTCCTATTTTCCACTAGCTACCACCCCCAAACCGATGGCCAAACGGAGGTCACAAATCGAACCCTATGAGCCCTCCTTCGCACGATGTTCAAAGCCAACCCTAGGCGTTGGGAGGACTTACTATCACTTGTCGAGTTTTGTTACAATAAATGCAGGAACACGGCGACCAAGTTGACCCCTTTTGAAGTGGTGTATGGCATGAACCCATTGACACCGCTTGATTTGTCACCGCGACCACTGCGAGACCCAGTGCATGTCCCCGCCGCCAATCGCGCTGAGCACGTACAAGAGCTCAATCGAAGAACCAGAGACCAATTGGAGAGAAGGGCTGCGCAGTATGCATCCCAGAAGAACACTGGCAGACGCCGCATCATTTTTGCACCCGGGGACCTCGTTTGGGTACACATGCGAAAAGAAAGGTTCCCCTCGCGGCGTAAGCACAAATTGGCACCATGTGGAGATGGCCCCTTCGGCGTGATAAAGGCCATAGGGGACAATGCCTATCAACTCGAGCTCCCCCCAGATTTTGGAGTCCACGCGTCCTTCAACGTGGCGGACTTGACACCATATGTTGAGCTAGAGTTTGATGATGGTGAAGCGGGGACGCTTCACAGCCAAGTGGGGGAGGGTGATGTGACCCTGCCTCCCATGACGGCCCAAGACGAGGAAGAAGCCATGAGCCTACGCTCAGAGGGCCCAGTGACAAGGTCTAGGTCCAAAGCCATCTCCGCCGCCGTCGCGTCACTTGTCGCACGCGTCGTCGCTGGCCAAGGAAGCCCATACGCCAACCCAAGACTCGTCGTCCTCTCCACCATCGGCAATGAAACAATGCGTTATTTACAGACAACATCGCGTGCACCCACTCGCGAGGCCATCGACCCTTAGTCGTTGTTCCTTGCAGTGTTTGTACTCATTCAACGCGTCGTTTTCATAGTTTCGAGACATTTTCTTTATTTGGTATTATTGCGTATTTTAGATAGTTTCCTTTTATAGTATTTTCTATTTTTGGGTTTATGCCTTTTGCATGCTTGCATGGGCTAGCCCATAGGTTCGTCTCGGTCCAAGCCCATTAGGTATTGGCCGGGTTCTTTGGCTATTTAAAGCCCCCGTTGTTATTGTTATTTCCTTACATTTAATTTAATTCAAGGTTTCAAGTCGAGTGTTTATCCTCCTTCCCTTGATCGGATGTCACCCCTCTATCTTCGCATCCCCATTTCCTCCGCCGCCGACGTTATAAAAATGCATGAACCTTCAAGCCAGTCTTCCTTCGCATCTCCCTTCAACCGCAGTCAACGCTACGACACCAACGACTTGTCTCTTTAAGCCATTTATCCCTCATCAAATCGCTTCCGCCAACGCTATCCTTTCGCCCCAACAACCGCTTCGCGTTCACCACTGCACCACCACCGTGTTCATCACCACGTTCATCATCGCGTTCATCAATGCGGCGTCGTCTTCTTCACTGTTGTGACGTTCAACGTGACTTCTCACCCAAGACTAGATCCCAAGGCGCCACCTTTTGACAATTGGCTTGTCATCGGAGGCAAGAACACATCACTTCTCCTCCAGAGTAGCCATCTCAGCATCATCGACCTTCTTATCCTTCGACAATGGTGCCCACAAACCTTGTTGTTTCAAGAAAGCTTGCATATTGATCTGTCATAGACTAAAATTGTTTCTCCATGTGAACTTGTCGATCTTCACATTCATAGCAGACATCTTTCTCACTAGAATACAAACCATGATTAACTTGAAGCTCTAATACTAGTTTGTTAGATCGTATATGAGAAAGATTATCAGAAAACACAAAGAACGTCACAGAGATTTATGTAGTGCACTAACAGAGTGTTAGTTACATCCTCTAGCAGAGAATAACTGATTTTATTGATAGAGGCAGAATTCATATTACAACTAGGGTATAAACAAAATAGAGTATTTATAGTACTCATGTAAACCCTAACCGACTAGGTTCATAACAAGTCTCAAACAAAACAACAAAATTCAAGGTATCCCAACAAATTTCATGCCAAAAAAACATAAACTCAAAACTATAACATTCCACGCTGTCATGGTCGTGGATCACTGCGCCATTGTAGACAAGCTTTGTGTCCTACATTGGCATCAATATGGGACACTTGGAAATGACGCTATCTCAATCTTAAAACCCGTCAGAATGGTGGTTGATGCAGTTTAGTTTCTTGTCATTTCAGAAACTAATGCAGGTAGACACTTCTTACAAGATAAGCAACAAATATTGATTAAAGGCGTCCATTCTACAACTTTACTCCAATCTATCTTCTTTTAGTGCCTTAACTAGCTATTCTTTTTAAATTGCAAGACAACTATCACCAGCTTAATTCCAAAGTTTGCGTTTGCCATATTATTCAAATATCTGTTGTGAAATCAATTGAAGCTATAGAAGTATATTCCGCTCAAAAGCTATACTGATAATGCATTACGTTACACTATAGTACATCGTACTGCATTAGAAATGCATCGCAATATAACACATTGTAATGTAAATCATTGCCTCATTAGCAATCCAAAATTTGAGCTACTTTTAAATTCCAATCTCCTTGGGGAGTGAAAAAGTTCTTGATGATCTTTCAATGAATGATTTTTATTTTATTTTTTTGATAAAGTAAGAATTCAAGAATCCAGAACAACCAAACCTGGAAACTCGAGAGGCCGAGCAAACGGCGTCGGGACACCCGACAAAGCAACCAAACAATAAAACAAAAAACAACAGACACAACAAACGAAAACAAGGATACAGACACAACCGAGCAAGCAAACCAATACAAGGCTTAATCTACGAGAAAGTCTTCAAACATGGGTTGGAAACCACCAACAAGGCGTTTGAAGCAGCCGGAAAGAAGAGACAAGACACAATCTGGAGGCATTTCGTCAGTAGAAACCACCAGGGATCACACGATCACTATCTTATCTCGAACCGAAACAACAATCTCCAATCAAACCAAAAGGAAACCTGCAACAGCAGAGAATGTAACACACAGCAAACAAGGAACCAAATTTTCAAAGCAAGGGAGTATTGTTGCCCTTGACTGGTCGTGGGCTCGTGGTCGACTTGACTGGTCGTGGACTCGTGGAGTCGTGGCGGTCCCGCGAGTGGCCTGGTGTGGTGTCCAGCCCTCTACCCGTCGTGGATCTGACTGGTCGAGCACTCGAGGCTCGAGCCGTCGTGGTTCGGTGGCTCTGGTGGTCCCGTACTCCCGAGGAGACTAGAGGATGGAGGGGAGAATAAAGAAGGGGACGGGATCTGGATCTGGTCGACGCGGTCGAGCCTTCGTGAAGACAAGAGGATGGAGTCATCAGCCATGGAGGGGAGAATTAGAAGGAGGCAGCGGGGTAAGGAAAGGTTGGAGAGGAGAGGGTGGCGGTAGGGGAGAGGTGGTGGCGGTCGAAGGTCGGGAGCGAAACCCGATGAGGCGGTGCTGCTGGTGAGGCGTGGCCGGTGAGGCGGGTGCCATGGTAGCGGCAGTGGCTCGTCGAGGGCGGTGGCCAAGGGTTTTCAAGGCCAGCTAGGGCCGGCTCCCCTGAAGGGGAGCTTTTTTGTTCACGCTTTTCAATGAATGATTTTGATTACTCCTATTGTATAATTGTAACCTATATTATACTCACAAAACAAATATAACCCAAGATTTTGCACCCGGACAGTTACCGAAACAGTTTTTTTTTTTAAAAAATTGTATTCCATTATAATTATACAAGATCAAGTTCCTGCAAGATCAAAAAGACCCTGGAAAAATTTCATCATCATCATCATAGTATATTAATTAAGAATGAATAAAATCTCGGAAGCCTCCGGTATTTACACAAATGCCGCGACGCCCCCATATAGAAAACATAATCAAAACCAACAAAAAATCATTTAAAGTTGTTCACTAAATGAAATGGATCAGGCGCAGCTGGTTCCTCTTCTAAGCATCTCCTGATACTCAATGTAAGAAACTTGTCGCTGCATCTTCATCTGCTGGTAAAACCTCGCTATGAACTCATCCGCCTTCTCATCGATCCTATCCTCCTCCAATACTTGTTCGTCACCATCGCAGTCTTCGCCTTCATCCTCATCGACGTCGCCAATTTCACTCTCGAGCAAGCTCGTCCTCCCCGCGTAGATCTCCTCGTCGTCGTCGCCGAAATCGTAGTCGAAGTCGACGACGGAGGGCTTGATGCAGGGGAGCTTGAACCGGAGCGAACCGGGGCGGCTCATCCCAAGCCGGAGGATGGGGGTTTCGTCGAAGGAGAGCTCCCGCTCCCCGTAGACGGCGGCGGAGTCGATGCGGCGGCGGCGGCTGACGGAGGAGGAGTGCCGGTGCAGCGCCTTGATGTGCTTCAGCTCCGCCATGAGTCGGCATTTCAAGATCCCGCCTTTCCGGGCCCACAACACCGCTATGCGGAGGATTCTCCACGCTCTGCTCGCTGCTCTGCTTCTCTTTTGCCCCATTTTGGATTTGATCTTATTCGAATTCAAGAATTGTTGTTTTTTTCCTTATAATTTTAAGTTTTGGTTTTAGGATTGAGATTTTTGAAAGAGAGATTTGTGGGTTTTGATTTGTGAGTTGGGATGAGGCTGTTACACAATTTATATAGACAATTTATATAGAGGAGAATAGATGTGGAATGTTTTTTATTTTTTTGTTTTTTGGGTTTACGCGGTGTGTCTGCTGTTTTTGTGTGGGGCCGGGTAAAAATAGATAGTTGTGGGCCCAGCTGGTACGCGGGAGACAGCTTCTCCTACGGCTCTTTCTTAATTAATCTTTACTTTTGAACTTCTTTTAATGTATAAAATCACTAATCAATCTCTTAATGTTTGTTTCGACAAAAAATATAGTGTTAAATTTGGATTCAAATATTTTTGAAAAGCTATATATATATATATATTACAAATGTCAGGTCGGATATTTTTTCCCAACATGTGTATTGTATTATAAATAGTTTAAAATCAAATTTTAATTCAATACTTTTTAAAATATAAAAGCATATTTTGGGTCATATTATACATACATTACTAGTAAACTAAGTAAAGGAAATGAACAAACAATGTAACAAATTAAAGCATAAAAACGAACTTTTAAAGGTGTTGTTAGTTGTATGACAAATTCTATTGCCAAATAACATGAATTGAACTTTTTTCCGTTACTTTTTAGAAAGCTGCTTGTAAAATAATTAATCTCCAAATCTGACTACCTTGATTGGGAGATTCATTGAATAGACAGCTGTGTGTATATCATCATTTCTTATAAGTTAAAACTTATGTTGGTTTATTTGATCAATTATTTGATTAAGTGGTGCGTGTATACGTTTTCAAGGTGTAATTAGATTATCTATTCAAGTAAGTAATATGATTGCTTTCGTGACCCTAAATTACGGGCTTAGATCTTCAATCCAATGCGTCTAAAATTAAAAAAACAATATATTTTCTTAAGAATAAAACTTAAACGCTGCGCCTGCGCTCATGACATTGACCATTTCTTTTCCATAGTCATTTTCTATGATTTTAATATCATAAATCCGTAATACTAAATCGCTTTCACAACCGTTACAATTATTAATAGCTAGGCGTATTTCTTATGCTAGAAGTATATATGAATTATTGCTTGTTTTGACCAATTGAAATTGTGGTGCATTATTAGCTATGTCATCGGAAATCTAGGGCAACCAAGTTGAAATTGTTTATTACCTTATGTACAGTCTCATTATTAATTGAGGTACTTAGATTTGGAACTTATACTCTTTTACGAAGTATTTTACAGTGAAAATCACAAATACCTTCTTAAACATTCACTATCAAGATATGTTTAATGTTTTTGTAGTACGTATTAGAGTCCACAATAAAAAAATTATACATACTTTGAATATTAACTTCGATTATGATCGTCTAGCTTGATCAAAATTTAAATGTATATCATCAGTTTGGGATCTTAATTTCAATTAAAAGTCTACTTATATTAGTGTGTACATACAAACCATATGTAGCTGAACTACCATTATATATTTATAAACAATGATATGGAAAATAATGCAACTGGGTTATTGTTCAGAAAGAACCTAGCACCAGGGAGTGTTTCCTAGCAAGTCAGGCCACTGTAAGGATTTTAGATGCATAAAGCGGAATTTCAGGAAACGTTTTCCTAACATCTAACCAAGGATCTCATGCATAAACCAAATAGATCATAGATAGGAAGAATCAAATACCTTTTGATGCGTGTTTCAACCTGCTGGAATGGAGAGAATATAGCCTCACGTGTGACTCCTCTATTTGGTCCACCCGAGCTTGAATCTGGATCACTTAGGACTCGGTTGCTAGAGCGAGGAACGAAGGCGAATGAAAGAGAGCCAGGGAGAAGGAGGCAACCGTACTTCTTCGAGTGAATTAGGGTTTTGGGTTTTTCCTAAAAGCCCTCCTTTTATATTGCCATGTGTAGATATCTTATTTTCTAAATAAGTATTTCTTTTATTATTAATAATAACACTTTATTATTAACAAGCCTTATCTCCCAAGTTATATCTTATATAATTTTATATTATATACTTTATATAATATGTCTCCCAACAACCTGATCCAGTCTAAACTCTAAGGGTGTGACCTCGTAGGACCCGGTAATAATAGTAATAGACTTTATGACATACTATATAACATATAGTCTATAAATCATAGTTGGCTTCTAGCAAAGCACTATGACTACCTAAAATCATCGGATTAAATATCTCCATAAATGGTCCCACTTCATAATCAGTAATTGCACCTTTGATTAAAGGACACAATTCCTTCAATCTCCCACTTGTCCTTAAAACAAGTGTGCAATGTTAAAATTCATTTGTCACTTAGTGTCTTATTTGACTATATGATGAAACTCATCTTTACCGCCAAATACGTTTCTTGAACTCTTGAGATCAAACTGTCAGTAAAGATGATTACTAATAATCCATCTGAGCATGGCCATGCGTTTTCACAGTTCTCACTCTTCAAGTGGCCGAGACACCAATCCTTTCCAAATGTATCATGGTATACATGGAATAGGAGGACATATTCAATCTTGTAAGACTACAGCTCCCACTCAACTTTTGGCAATCCCAATCACTGCCTTTATAACTGCTTGTTACGGTCAGCGTTTGACAGCGTCAAAGACATACCAGCAGTCAAATGATAACTATATCATACTCATGTCTAAGGAACTCACTAATCATGGATAATCCTAGAACTCCGCAATAAAACCTTGAGGAGTCCTAATGTAGGTCTGTCCGGTGTGTATCGGTATACACATCTATGTAATCGATTAGACATCTCCATGTCCCTATAACACATGAAACCCGGTGTTATCAATCAATCTCACATATGGTCTTTTGATTAAGTCATTTGTATCCAAGTTAATAACTTAAACCATGGACTTCTAACAATTTTATAATTTCAGTTCACTTAATGGGGTTTCATTCACCAAAACAGTTTTGATGAGCCCATTTGATAACTATTAAATTGTTTGGATACTTTATCTAATCCCAAGCAATGATTAAATAATAATATGAAACTCATATATAAATCAAGCATAATTGTCTGTAATAACAATAAACAAGGTTTATCATAAAACAAATAATGTCTCAAAAGAACTCTCTAGTGTGTGTGAGTCCCTTGGCCCTAGTGTGACTGTCATACTTGGGCCTAGACATAGTCTTGGTCAAAGGATCTGCAGTGTTGTCATCTGTGTGCACCTTGCACATCCTCACATCTCCACTATCAACATAGTGTCTGATCATGTGGTAATTCCGTAGAACATGTCTGGATTTGGAACTCTTCCAACTGACGGCTCCTCCATTCAGAATGAAGACATATCCAGACTGAGATTCAAAAATCATCTATGTCTGTCTGAAAAATTTGCATCATTATAGCCCTTGACGACCAGCTCGTCATTACCTCCAAATATCAAGAGATCATCCCTAGTCCTTCGTAAGTACTTCAGGATGTTCTTGGCTGCACACCAATGTGCATCACCCTGGTTTGATTGGTACCTGCTACACATACTCAAAGCAAATGCAACATCTGGGCGAGTACAAGTCATTGCATACATGATGGATCCTATGGCTGAGGCATAGAGAATCCTGCTCAACCTTTCAGTCTCACCAAGTGTCTTAGAACACTGGCTCTTGCTGAGATATAAGTCATGCTGCATAGGCAGGAACCCTTTCTTAGAGTTTATCATATTGAATCTATCAAGGACCTTATCTACATAAGTTCCCTGACTTAGACCAATAAGTCTCTTAGATCTATCTCTATAGATCTTAATGCCTAGTATGTACTCAGCCTCTCCCAAGTCCTTTATTGAGAAATACTTCTTAAGCCACTCCTTAACTGTCTCCAGCATAGGAATGTCATTCCCAATGAGTAATATGTCATCCACATATAGAACTAGAAAGGCCACTTTGCTCCCACTAAACTTCTTGTAGACACAAGGCTTTTCTTCACATCTGACGAAATCAAACTTTTTGACCACTTCATCAAAACGAAGATTACAACTCCTGGATGCTTGTTTAAGTCCATAGATTGACTTCTTAAGCTTGCATATTCTCCTAGGATTTGCCAAATCTCATAATCATAATAAGCGGCAATCGCTAGGAGTATCCTAATGGACCTGATCCCCAGACCTTCAGAAGTGACAAGCTAGGAACTTTTCCATACCATATCTCATATGGTGTCTTGTCAACTGATCGTGACGGAGTTCTGTTTAGTGTGAACGCATTAGTGGTGAGGGCATATCCCCAAAAGGATGTAGGAAGATCAACGTTATAATTTTCAGATTTGATATCCAGTATGTATAGTCCATTACTACTCATATGGGCTCGAGCATAGAAAATGTCATTCTTATGAATGAAAAATCAATTCTTAATGACAAAAGCATAACCCTCAAGGTTCAAAACTGAAATTGAAATCAAATACTTAGTAATAGAAGGAACAAAATAACAATTATAAAGTTCTAAGACTAAGCCAGAAAGTGGAGGTAGACTATAATCTTAAATGGCAAGTGCAGCAACCCTTGCTCCATTTCCAACGCGCAGATCTATCTCATCCTTCTGCAACCGTCTCCTATTTGTTGATCCCTGCACATTCAAAATAATGTGAGAACCACATCCGGTATCTAATACCCAAGAATGAGACTTAGTTGATAAGATTTCAGTAACGGGAATACCTGAAGTGGAGACTGTTCCCCTCTTCTTGTCTTCTAGGTACTTGGGGCAGTTTCTCTTCCAGTGCCTCTTAGCCTTGCAGTAGAAGCATTCGTGCTCAGCATCCACTTTCACCTTAGGGGTGTTCCCCTGGGGTTGGGCAGCTTGCTTGCCCTTGCCTTGGTGTTGTTGCTTCTTCTGGGGCCCTTTCTTAAACCCTTTTCCCTTGACCATTAGAATTTCCTTCAATGGGTCAACCATGACGTTTTGCTCAGCTGTTTTGAGCATCACGTGCAGCTCGTTGAGAGTCTTGCTCATAGCTCCCATGTGATACATCTGCCTAAAATGGGCAAATCCATCATGCAGGGAGTATAAGATCATATCTGTAGCTGTCTCAACATTGTAAGGGTTACCCAGTCGAGCCATCTTGTCAAACAAGCCTATCATGTTGTAAACATGTGGCCCAACTGGTTTCCCTTTCTCGAGCTTGCATTGCAATATGGACTTGAGGGTCAAGTACCTCTCAATTCTGGCTTGCTCCTTGAAGAGATCTCTAAGATTCTTCATAATGGTATGGGCATCCTGTGCTTCAAACCTTTGTTGAAGAGCAGGTTCCATAGCAGCCAGCATCAGGCAAGTGACTTGCATTGCCCGTTCGCATATTTTCTTGTGACGTGCCTTTTCCTCATTAGATGAGGTGGCAGTCAGCTCTGGGATGGGGATTTCAAGGACATCCTCTTGTCCCTCAGACCTGAGAATAATTCTTAGATTCATTTCCCAATCAAGGAAATTCTTGTCGTTCAAACGGTTTTTCTCAACTATTGAGCGAAGAGTGAATTTGAGGTGTTCAGAAGACATAGTAACTATAAAACGGAATAAAAACATGCAGATAAATTATGCTTGACATGCAAGAACTTAAAACTTAGACAAACTATAAACAATAAGTTATTGCATATTCTACTCAATTAAATTGTCCCTTGTGAGTAAAATGATTCCAAGATCCTATCTTAGATGAAACTCGAGCGTACTAGGGCACTTCCCCAAGTCTCATGTAATCAAGGTAAGTAAACTCCTTTACTAATTATAACACCTTATAATTCTTGGTTGATGGTCACATCTTATGTAAGACTCATCCTTATGCCTCAAGATCCAAAACTGAGCTTTTTGGTCTCTTGTTGAGTGTAACCATATCAAGGCAGCATGCGCCTATTAGACATACCCGCACTATCCCAAGATCAAGGAAGGACACCTCGCTAGGGCGAAAACTATCCAACGAATCACAAGGGCCTCATGGTTATGATATGGAAATGCATGATCTCAATATTCTGTTAAGGGACTTAAGCATGCATTGGTTGTTTATTTACTAGTGAACATAATAGCATAAACAAACAAACAAGCATGCAAAGTGGGAAATAAAGCATTCAAGTAATACAGTAATTAAATGTGATCCTAGTATGGCCCCTAAAAACCAAAATTAAAGATCTAATCTTCATGGCTCTTGTTACTCTTGGATCTCCATCCTTAGTATTCTCCATGGATCTCCATCCTTTGGTCTTCTTAGGATCTTCTTCTTCTTGTCTTATATATAATTGAAATAAACTATCTTGCAGAAATTTAAATTACAAAAATACATAACGATACGCAGATCGTGTACAAGAAAAACATAACGGTACGCAGACCATATTTATGTATACTATTGTGGGCCATACTAGTCACCTCATGCAAGCAATAATATCATAATATCATAAAACATGCATGCAATAATAATATCAAATATTATCAATAATATTAATCTAATTAATAACATTAACTAATTTAATTAAAAAAACATATCAACTTAAATTAATCATCTCATGACATAAATAATTTAATATCAAATTCTTAATTCAAATTAAAAAATAATATATAGAATTAATCATAATTAATTATTAAAATGCATTATTGGATAAGATATGCATAAACAAGATAAGATATCAAATATCCTTATCTAAATTTAGTGGGAATCTATCCTAACAACTTTTTAGGAAATTATATTATAGATAATATCAAATATTATCCTATTAGGCAAATAAGATCTTTATCTTATCTTTTAGTAAATTATCCTAAAACGCCAAATCTACCCAACCGGACCGAGTCGCGCCCGAGTCAAACCTGGACCAACCCGCTCCCACCGAACCACGCAGCCCCTGCAGGCCGACCCGGGTCCGGCCCGAACCAGCCACCGCAGGATCGTGAGCCGTACAATTCCACCGTGAGAAAAACAATTCTATGTGAGGTTAGAGCTTGTATTACATATATTTAATAGGGAAAAGATATATACACACGAAAAATCATCTAAACGCACACTATTTGGTGCGTTAAGGCTAAACGTACAGGCTGTTGTGTTTAGGCTTAACGTACAAGGAACAAAACTGGAATAAAAGTGGAAAAAATATCCAGAATGACACTTTAGCTATGCGTTAAGCCTTAACGTATGGCACTGTAGCTGTGCGTTAAGGCTTAACGCACATACAAAAAAACAAATTGCCCCATAATCATGTAGAGAATTTCAATACGAGTCCGTACATATAAAATTCGTCCAAAACGGACATCGTTTGCCCCTCCAAAAGCCCAAAAAACGAAGCCTTTCTACCCATTTTTTTATAATTTGGTGCTCGTCATATAGCGCATTGTAGTGATTTTTTTTGTTTTTTTTTGCATTTTTCTACTATAATTTGGTATAAAATTTTAATATGAGTCCGTACATATAAAATATAATGAAATACTATAGTACATAAGCGTAACTATATGAAATATAATAAAATACTATAGTATATAAATCTAATTAAGTATACTAGATTTAATGAAATACTATAGTACATAAGTGTAACTATATGAAATATAATGAAATACTATAGTACATAAGTGTAACTATATGAAATGTAATGAAATACTATAGTACATAAGTGTAACTATATGAAATTTAATGAAATACTATAGTATATAAGTCTAAGTATACTTGATTTAATGAAATACTATAGTACATAAGTGTAACTATATGAAATTTAATGAAATAATATAGTATATAAGTCTAAGTATACTTGATTTAATGAAATACTATAGTATATAAGTGTAACTATATGAAATTTAATAAAATACTATAATATATAAGTGTAACTATATGAAATATAATAAAATACTATAGTATATAAGTCTAAGTATACTAGATTTAATGAAATGCTATAATATATAAGTCTAAGTATACTAGATTTAATGAAATACTATAGTACATAAGCGTAACTATATGAAATATAATGAAATACTATAGTACATAAGTATAACTATATGAAATATAATGAAATACTATAGTACATATGTGTAACTATATAAAATTTAATGAAATACTATAGTACATAAGCGTAACTATATGAAATACAATGAAATACTATAGTACATAAGTATGACTATATGAAATATAATGAAATACTATAGTATATAAGTGTAACTATATAAAATATAATGAAATACTATAGTTTATAAGTCTAAGTATACTAGATTTCATGAAATACTATAGTACATAAGTGTAACTATATGAAATATAATGAAATATTATAGTACATTTGTGTAACTATATGAAATTTAATAAAATATTATAGTACATAAGCGTAACTATATGAAATACTATAGTATATAAGTGTGACTATATGAAATATAATGAAATACTATAGTATATAAGTATGACTATATGAAATATAATGAAATACTATAGTTTATAAGTCTAAGTATACTAGATTTTATAAAATACTCTGGTACATAAGTGTAACTATATGAAATATAATGAAATACTATAGTACATAAGTGTAACTATATGAAATGTGATGAAATACTATAGTACATAAGTATAACTATATGAAATTTAATGAAATACTATAGTATATAAGTCTAAGTATACTTGATTTAATGAAATACTATATTACATAAGTGTAACTATATGAAATTTAATGAAATAATATAGTATATAAGTCTAAGTATACTAGATTTCATGAAATACTATGGTACATAAGTGTAACTATATGAAATATAATGAAATACTATAGTATATAAGTGTAACTATATGAAATATAATGAAATACTATAATATATAAGTCTAAGTATACTATATTTAATGAAACACTATAATATATAAGTCTAGGTATACTAGATTTAATAAAATATTATAGTACATAAGCGTAACTATATGAAATATAATGAAATACTATAGTACATAAGTGTAACTATATAAAATTCAATGAAATACTATAGTATATAAGTATAACTATATGAAATTTAATGAAATACTATAGTATATAAGTGTAACTATATGAAATATAATGAAATACTATATGAAATATAATGAAATACTATAGTTTATAAGTCTAAGTATACTAGATTTTATGAAATACTATAGTACATAAGTGTAACTATATGAAATATAATGAAATACTATAGTACATATGTGTAACTATATGAAATTTAATGAAATACTATAGTATATAAGCGTAACTATATGAAATACAATGAAATACTATAGTACATAAGTGTGACTATATGAAATATAATGAAATACTATAGTATATAAGTGTAATTATATGAAATATAATGAAATACTATAGTTTATAAGTCTAAGTATACTAGATTTCATGAAATACTATAGTACATAAGTGTAACTATATGAAATTTAATGAAATACTATAGTATATAAGTGTAACTATATGAAATATAATGAAATACTATAGTTTATAAGTCTAAGTATACTAGATTTCATGAAATACTATAGTACATAAGTGTAACTATATGAAATATAATAAAATATTATAGTACATATGTGTAACTATATAAAATTTAATGAAATACTATAGTACATAAGCGTAACTATATGAAATACAATGAAATACTATAGTACATAAGTTTGACTATATGAAATATAATGAAATACTATAGTATATAAGTGTAACTATATGAAATATAATGAAATACTATAGTTTATAAGTCTAAGTATACTAGATTTCATGAAATATTATAATACATAAGTGTAACTATATAAAATTTAATGAAATACTATAGTATATAAGTGTAATTATATGAAATATAATGAAATACTATAGTATATAAGTCTAAGTATACTAAATTTAATGAAACACTGTAATATATAATTACACTTATGTAATATAGTATTTTATTATATTTCATATAGTTACGCTTATATATTATATTATTTCATTAAATCTAGTATACTTAGACTTATATACTATAGTATTTTTTTCATATAGTTATACTTATATACTATAGTATTTCATTATATTTTATATGTACGGACTGTATTAAAATTTTATACAAAATTATAGTAGAAAAATGCAAAAAAAAACCAAAAAATTCACTACAATGCACTATATGCCGGGCACCAAATTGTAAAAAAAATGGATAGGAAGACTTCGTTTTTTGGGCTTTTGGAGGGGCAAACGATGTCCGTTTTGGACGAATTTTATATGTACGGACTGGTATTGAAATTCTCTACATGATTATGGGGCAAATTTTTTTTTTTTGTATGTGCGTTAAGCCTTAACGCACAACTACAGTGTCATACGTTAAGGCTTAACGCACCGCTACAGTGTCATTCTGGATATTTTTCCACTTTTATTCCAGTTTTGTCCTTTGTACGTTAAGTCTAAACGCATCAGCCTGTACGTTTAGCCTTAACGCACCAAATAGTGTGCGTTTAGACGATTTTTCGTGTGTATATAGGTACACCCTATTTAATATCAAACGGCCACCATGAACAAACAGACCAACAATGCTTTAATTATGCAAAAAGCCACCGTGATTTAATTATGCAAGTAAAGGGCAATATGATATCTTATAAAATTAAGTCTGGAAAGCTGACCAACACTACTTTAACAAATTAAAGCATAATGTCATGAAATGAAAATCAACCACCGAACAGGCCAAAACAATTCGATGAAAAATCAGAATTTAACAAAAAGCTGAAATTTGGGTACTTGATTCATCTTATGAAAATCAAATCTTCATCTAATGATTTAAACATGTCAAAAAATCATATCTCTTATATAATTAAATCATATAAGTCAAATATGGATAGATCAATTTTACATGCATATACATATTGAATGTTCTAGACTTTGTTAATCCAATCGATCAAAATCTAAATTTTAATCATGCAAATTTAATCTACATATCAATTTTCCACTTAATTTGAATCAAGACGATCATGAACATGCATCAAAATTTAAAACTTTAAATTTGATCTAATCAATTTATGCAAGAGGCATCTGATACTACTGTAGGATTTTAGATGCGTAAAGCGGAATTTCAGGAAACGGTTTCCTAACATCTAACCAAGGATCTCATGCATAAACCAAATAGATCATAGATAGGAAGAATCAAATACCTTTTGATGCGTGTTTCAACCTGCTGGAATGGAGAGAATAGAGCCTCACGTGTGACTCCTCTATTTGGTCCACCCGAGCTTGAATCTGGATCACCTAGGACTCGGTTGCTAGAGCGAGGAACGAAGGCGAATGAAGAGAGAGCCAGGGAGAAGGAGGCAACCGTACTTCTTCGAGTGAATTAGGGTTTTGGGCTTTTCCTAAAAGCCCTCCTTTTGTATGCCATGTGTAGATATCTTATTTCCTAAATAAGTATTTCTTTTATTATTAATAATAACACTTTGATATTAACAAGCCTTATCTCCCAAGTTATATCTTATATAATTTTATATTATATACTTTATATAATATGTCTCCCAACAACCTGATCCAGTCTAAACTCTAAGGGTGTGACCTCGTAGGACCCGATAATAATAGTAATAGACTTTATGACATACTCTATAACATATAGTCTATAAATCATAGTTGGCTTCTAGCAAAGCACTATGACTACCTAAAATCACCGGATTAAATATCTCCATAAATGGTCTCACTTCATAATCAGTAATTGCACATTTGATTAAAGGACACAATTCCTTCAGCCACTTCCCACCGAAGACGAGCCGCCGCCGCCGCTACCATGGCACCCGCCTCACCGGCACTCCGACCAAGTCCTCCGCTCCGACCGCGCTCCGTTCGGGTTGCCCCGCTCCGCTCCGTCCTCGCCGGATCTGTGTTGCTCCGTTCCGACCGCGTCGAGCCTCCCGGACCTCGGAACCACTAGACTGCTGCCCACCCGCTCCACACCCTTCTCTGCCCCGCCGATGGGATTTGTCTTCTTCCTCTCCGCCCTCCATCTCTGTCCCGCCGCCGCCTCCCACGCCTTCCTCCTTGTCTTCCTCTTTATCCCCTCCTCCTTCTCTGTCGTCCACCTCCCTCCCCTGTCCCCCGCTGTTCAGATCTTGTTCCCTCTCGTGGTTTTGAGCTCTGGCCAGATTTGATTTTTGTGTGTGTGTGTGCAAGCTTGTGTGTTGTACTACTTTGCTTCTGTTGAGCTGACTAGGGTGGAGATCGAGTTGTTCCAGTTGTGGTCGTGGTTGTGTTGAGGCTCTTGAAGATACCGAAGGCAACGTCAGGGTGGTCGAGACTCATGAAGATCCCTCATCTAGGTGGGGACAACGTCATGGTTGTCCATTCTTCACTTCCCATGATTGTTTTCCTGTTTGACCCTTCGTCTGGTAGCACTGTTCGTTTGTTCTGGACTCACTTCTCTCTCTAGTCATGTAGCTTGTTTTTGCTTTGTTGTATTTTCATTTGTTTGTCTGTGTTATACTAACTGGTTTTTCCAATTGCCGTTTTTTCGGCCTCTCGAGTTGTCCGACATTTTTGTCGGTTACTCGAATTCTTACCTTATCAAACAAAAAAAAAAAGAACCCAGCACCTGCAAGTTGCAACTATACAACGTACAAAGTTTAATTTATGATTATATTTATGGTTTAATTTCAATCCAACCGTTAAAAATTCTTGAACAAATTACATTATATCCAGCTTAATGCAAGCATGTGATATGGAATGAACCAGCTGCAAAAGAGAACGTGGCAAGTATGAAACAAAACTTTATTTTATTCATCGAAATATTCGGTATCCTTGAGCTTATATAATTTTCGCAAAATATCTAAATGTTTCGTTAATTTTGCGCGGTACCTCTACATTTTTACTTATTTCGTTAAATATCGTTGACGTTACAAAATATTAAATACATCGTCATCAAATTAAATTAAAATAAAAAATAAGTTAAAGTTACTCTACCCCATTTTCTCCTCGATCTCCCACCCTACATTCAAAATTTTAAGGAAAAAAAGGTAAAATAATACCTAGGCAATATTTGACAGAAAAAAAGTTAGAATAATAAACCTTATTGTATTTGTATAATTATATTGATTTTTAATAATATGTTTAGAAAGATTCTATAGATTTTGATTTAGAATTTTGTTAAATATATTTTAGCAGAGTTTTAATTCAAATTTTGGATTCTTGTTAGGTTCCCTAAAGGTGCGAAACTTAACCCATTATAATAAATTGAAGTGATGATGACTAGAACTGTTAAAAACCGATCAAACCCGAAAACCCGACCCGATCCGAAAGGACCCGAACCCGAACCCGACCCGAACATCACTGGGTCAAGAAGGACCCGAACCCGAAGGACCCGAACCCAAACCCGACCCGACTCGAACGCAAATCCGAGCTTGCGGGTCCCCTTTATTTTGTATATTTTATTTCATTTATATTAAATATTTTAATATAATTTATTAAATAATAATATAATATTAATTATATTATTAAAATTATTTTATTAAAGTTAAAAATCATAATAATAATCATAAAAAAGGACATACTCGGAGACCCGCAAGTCCGGGCCAGATTATTTTATTAAAGTTAAAAATCATAAATATTTTTCCGGACGTCCGAGCCAGATTAAATCTACCCGATACTTGCGGACCTAATACTATGGCCAACTCTTCTCTAGTTTACGGTCCGGGTTGTTCACTGGACTAGATAGGCCCATAAACTAGAATCCAATATCTAAACACTCTTCACATATATGAAGTAATAAACCTCTAGGCGGAAATGCATGAGTTCCAAGTTCTAACAATGCTGTGCTTTAGTTTGCAGCCTAAGAAGTGGAATTTTATTTGTTGGTGGGCTTCCTTGGGTGTTACTTTGTCAAGGTGTCAGCACAAGACTGAACTCTCTACTGGATTGGTGGGAGTGGTTTGCTCAGTGTAGGAGAAGAAACAATAATGTTTATAAGTGCAAACTGCTAGTTATGACTGAGATTGTTTATCACTCTTGGAAAATGAGGAATGAAGTCATTTTCCAAGACAATGGTGTTGACTCTGCTCAGTGTGCAGCTCGTGTTATTGATGAATGCAAATTCAGGATTGTTCAGAAGTTGCAGCTGGGGGGAAGAAGAGGAAGAACAATGAGGAGAAGATTGAGAGCTTGATTGGCGTCTTTTCCTTGCTGTTCTAGTTTTTTTGGTCTATCTTTAGTTTGTATCTGATGTGGTTACATTTGTTGTTCTGCCTTTGGTTCTGGTTTGCTCTGTTTGTTCTTTGTTGTATTCCTGCTTGTTGTTTCTGTTTTCTTCTGTTATTTTTGCTGTATTTCCGGGCTGTTTTGTTGTGTTTTGTTTTGGTTGTTTTGCGTGTGTGTTGTTTTGCTCGGTTTTGTTTGTGTGTTGAATATTGGTGTTTGTAAATAGGACGTTGGGCCTTTTTCCCAACCATCTATACAATTTTACCTTATGGCAAAAAAAAAAAATTGTTATGCTTTAGTGATATGCCAATTTTTGGCAGCATTTTCCATACACATTGATCATAAGAACTATGAAGCCACCAAAATCATAGTCCCAAAATTTATCAAGATGATCAAAAGCATAATATTAAAAAGCTACCAAGAACCATCAGTTGTCCACCTATGTTGGATAATTATCAAAAATCGTTTATATGGAGACATCTTGAAAACTTTCTGCTTTAGACTCAAAACTGTTGCAAGTCAAAGAGAACATTGATGAATATATGTAAATAATCACTGATTTGGTAGAGGCAATTATCACTGTGGAATATATGTAAGCTCATAATCTCCTCTATAGGGAGAAATATTCAGAAACACGACCATTTGTGTTGTATCTTCACATGAAAACCATTTGTGTTGTAGTTAACTAATGATATGGCTTATTTTATCAATTTTCTTAAAAACCATTATTAGCATGTCATTGTATCCGCTTAGAAAAACAATTGTATAGTTAATAACAATCACAATAATAAATTGGTAAATCCTGCAGGCATTTGCTCAGTTTATATATGAGAAGAAAAAGTAACTTTGTATCAACATGAGAATACAAAGTCCAAGGGTTAGATGCTGGTGAGAGGTCAGGTGACTTACAATCAAGCACCTCAAATACTCAAAAATTAGTAGCCTAGCACCGTTGTATACAAATGTCGTACTAATTTCATATCTAATGATGAGTATATGTGCTTTGCTGTTATTGCTTGCTATGAGGCTCTTAGTGAAACACCCAAGAAATTGTTGCTATACATTGCTTTCGATATAAAATTAGAGAAAATGGAAGTAAACTAATAATTATATGTTCGAGAGGTGTTTGTTGAGGAGAAGTCTTTCATATAATTTGTATACAGAGGGAGATACATCAATGTTAACGGAGTAATTTGTTTATGTTACTTGCGATGATATGCTCAAAAACATGTTATGAGCACATCAACTGACTGTACTAATTGTTTTTTACAGCCCCAAATCATTTGAGCAAGTTGAACTTTCAAAGGATTTGCTTGGAAAGGTTGTAGTGTACCTCAAAGGTGAGCAAAATTAAGGGCTACGGTGTTGGATGCTTCCATTTTGAGACTATTAATTGCTATGTTTGTATTTGAAGCATTAATCTCTTATATATGTATAAATATAAAGTACATGTCTACTTAGAGGTTGGAGAGCAATACTAATTATATGAAGGCCCATCTGATTCTCCCCAAACCCATTAATCATCTGACCGAATAGGAGGAAGAAAAAGGGCTAGGAGCCATGATTGATTGCTCCCAATGGAAATTTCCATGTAATTGGTTACTGTTTAAGTTCATATCTAGGTTTTTGTACATTGAATCTTGAGGGATTTTAGTTATGATGAAATTGCTTGCTGCTTTGGCCTTTGTGCATGTTTGGTGCTTTTTGCTATCATCTTGAGTCTAAGATCTAACAGGACACTTCTATGAAAATATCAACACAATGGGGATAATTTGTGTGATATTCTCTATGAATATAATTATTCTCCTCTCTTGCCTGGCGTATGGGAATGATCCATCTGTACTCCTGGCATATGGGATAATTTGTGTGATATTCTCTATGAATATAATTATTCTATTTTGTAACTTTCATCTATCAACTTTGTATTAGTTGCAGATGTGCTTTGCACTTTGTTGTTTTTTGGAATCAAAGCATCTCATTGCTACAACATCAGCTTTACTATGGCTCTTTTCTTTCTTTTTTATTTCTCTCCCTTTGTTCAATATATGTAGACAGTGATGCCTGGTTTAGTTTTAAGGTTTTTTCTCGGTATTTGGTACATAGTCTAATGATTAGAGATTCCCCATATTCATGGGATTCCTATATGAATCAAGCCAAATCTCATGGCTCCCCTTTACGCTAATCATTCTGTTTCAATTTCAACTAATCACAATTCCAAGAAATTTTGTGCTGACACCCAATTTTAGGAATCTGTGAATGCTGAAAAGAATGGCTGAATTGAGTGTTTTAGAGTTCCTAAGTGTGATTGATTAATACTGATAAGAAACTAAAGTCCCCCACAATTCATAGTTGTAGAATTGATGATGTATGCTGTGTTGTTTATTGAGCTGTATGTGGTTGTAACACTAGGATTTCTGTTTGCAGGTTGTGGTGCACTTCACTGCATCATGGTGCATACCTTCTCTAGCTATGAATCCCTTCTTTGAGGAATTGGCCTATGCTTACCCTGATGCTTTGTCTCTCACCGTAGATATTGATGACGGTCGCGCACAGCTATACTTAATTTTTGTGTAGTGGTGATTTGTTTTTGGTGGCAAATATATGACGGAGTACTATTAGTTGTAAATCTTTTGTGGAATACCAATACGGAAAAACTATATGTACACGTTTTATTTCTAAATGCACATGAAATGGTACGCTTAGATTAAGCGTACGCTTTCTATGCGTTTAATATAAGCGCATAGGGGCAGAAGGGGGATTTAAAGAAATATGAGGAGGGTGATGCGGTACTGTCCCGCCATCAGATGGTTCAGTAAGAGGTTGAGTCAACCAAGACCATGGCGTCCTCCTTGGAATAGTACTTAGTTCAGTTTATTATATATTTCTATATTATTAGTTATTTCCAGTTTTAGTATGTTTTCCGTTTTGATATTTCTATTTCAGTCATTTCTATTTCGGGCGTGTACCAACTCGTGTAGAGTGGGCCGGCCCATTTAGCTAGAATAAGGCCCAAGACCATTAGGGTTTTTGGGAGAGTCACTTGGCTATTTAAAGCCTCTCTTGTACTTCATTTTAATTACGTTGAAATTAAGCCAAGCTTTGCAGTTGAGTTTTACTCCTCCCCTTGGCATCAACGTTACGGTGAACATCTCGATCTAGATCCGTGCGCAAGACGAATCGAGCCCTTACTCTTTTCGTATCAACTGGTATCAGAGCCCCAGTCGATCGAGCCACCCCGTCGCCAAATCAGATTCATCATCGAACATCATCCTGTTCATCAATCACCACTGTTCACGAAGATCATCTTCGTCAACAACACAACCCATCCTCACCGTTGATCTCATTCATCATCAGCCCCACTCGATCTCACATCAACTCCGATCATCCTTCCATCGTCGATCACGCCGATCACGACCATCCATCATCGCCGCTGCTGCCCTGCTTCAACCGAAGATCTCCGCTGCACCATCATCTTCATCGCACTGCCGCCGAACGCATCATCATCTTCGGCGATCTACATCAGCAGATCCGTGCGCACCACCCCCTGTCTCTGCCACTTCCTCTGCACCACCGGATCTCCTCTGCATCAATCGGCGATCTCCGCTGCACCGCTCCCCTGCCTTCGCCGTCTCCCCTGTTCGAATTTTCTATTGACGGAATCACTGTTGCTTTACCGGTGTTGGAGACGATCTCCTTCCTCTTCACGCCACCGGTGCCGCACTTCCCTGTTCGTCTCGCTCCAGCCCTTTCGACGTCCGTTCGGTTTCGCCTCCGGCAGTCTTGTGCCGATTGTGGGGTCGCCTCCCTCCCTTCTCTCTGCCTCTCCGACGACCCGTGCTCCCCGACCTTCTCTCCGACGTGCCTCCCCGGCCGATGCCCAGTAGCCGATCTCGCCATCGTCCCTGTTCGTTGTTGTTTGGTCGAGGAATCACATCCGGGTTCCAAAAATTAATTAGCAATCCATCCTTGCTAATTAATCCTTGGCAAAGGGGTTGCTGACGGCTGCTGTTGTTGCTTAGGGTTATGATAGGCGTTGTCGTCGTGACACCTAAACAAATAAAATAATCCTAACAAATCTAAACAAGTAGTAGAGGCAAGCAAGGGTCGAATCCACAAGGAAGAAGTGATCAATTCATGTGTTTATGAGCATGCAAAGTAACAAAGGAAGGGGGGTTTTGATTATCAAGCAAAGCAAAACAAACAAGTGTAGTTGATGAGAAAATAGGAATGGGGAAGTAGTTCCACTAGAACGAGATCCACAATACAGAGATATAAGTCGATCACTGAAATCTATTCAATCCAAGTTCTTTAACTATTCTTATGGTTGTTCTCACCCTGATCTTAAGTACTATTGATTCTCACAGTTGTTAATAGACTTATTACTATGCCAATGATAAAACACACTAGTCACGCCTGTCACGCGGTACCAGACCGGGATACATTACCACCAACAAAGCAATAGCAATGCACACAAGGATATAGGATACATGCAAGTAGAAAGACGTACAAGTACTCACTCCCCTACTTAACATGCAACTGATTCTCACTCACAATTGTATGCTCGGAACCCCTATACGCACAATTGTGTTTGCCACTAGATATGCACTCGGAACCCCTATATGCAATCCTAGCACTATGATAGATGTCGAAAAACCTAGTTAGCTACGCCAGAAGAATCAACATAAATCAATAGACAAATTAACCAAGAGAATCAATCCAACACACATAAGAATAAGAACAAGGAATAGAAATCTCACAACCGAATCAACTGTATTGCTTCAAACGTCTACCAGAACAAAGGTGTTTAGCTCTCCATGGGTTGAAACCCTGGAGGCAAAACTAAAAGAACAAACTTCTGTAAAAACTTCTAAAAACTTATCTCTGACAACTAGGTTAACTAAAGAGTATTTAACCTAATTCTAAAAGTGATAAAAATAATAAAAGGAAATAACAATAAAATAATAACCAAATATAAGAAATCAGATCTCGGGAAATTAATCCCGCGATCCTCGCTCGGCAGCTCATCCTCGCGGTCGGCTTCTCAGCAGCCCGCGTCCAACAAGATCAACACGCGGCGGCCCACTTCATAATCCATTCCAGCAAATCATGCGCTGACGTCATCGCCCGCATCATCTTCCAATTCTCCCGCTTCTTCAATCTCACGCGTGCGGCTTCCTTCACAAGTTTCTTCTCCAATTTGGGCCCTTTTCCTCCTTCACGTGGGCCGAACTCTCCTTGGGCCTTTCCTCCTCAACTCGGCCCAAACTCCCTTCCAATTCCAGCAATCAACCCGCGGCATCAATTTATTGCTTCGCTTCAGCTCATGGCCGCGGGGCGTGATTTCCACCGCGAGGCGGTGCTTTCCACCGCGGGGCGGCATCCTTCTCTGAGACCCATCGCCGGGCCGCGGTGGCTCTGACGCGGGGCGCCATTCTTCTCTCTTCAGCTCCTCTTCTGCTCTTCTTTATTACCAAGTGTTGGTAGTCTTCTCCAATAAATTCCAGTAGATCCTCATCATCTCCATCTAAGCCGTAAAACCTTGGATATCTTCACTTCTCAACTACTCTTCTGGATTACAGACTTATCCTAAATCTACTCCAAAACTCCATCTAAAATATGTCAATAATCACTAGTTAAGGTGCATGAAATGACACCTATCAAATATCCCCACACTTAGACCTTTACTCATCCCGAGTAAATCAAAACCAATCATACTCCAATCATCAAACACTAAGGTCTCAGGAAGTGTGAGCAAACATGATACCAGTGACTACAACAACTCAACCATCAGCTCCAGACAACCAAAGCAACACGCACATCACAACAACACAATACAACACAACATCAACTCAATAAATCTCAACACCCACACATCCAAGCTAAAAGGAAAGCAGAGTACTTCCCCCAAGCTTATCCCAAACACCATAGAGTGAAATAAAATCTAATCATATCTCACATCTATCTTCTTATGCCTCCCAGAGTGACCTACCCGACAATCCTTCTTTGACTCCTCTTGTTATGACGCCTCGCCAAGAATAGTGAGAAATCCTAGAATCACTCTTCTTCTTTTTTGCTCATTTTGCCAAGGCGCCCTTTCGGGTTTTCACCAAGCCACTCATTTCATTTTCCAATAGATGTACTCACATAAGCTCACATCACTCTTGACCACATATTACCCCAGCCTAATGCTGGTCCAAGCCACCTGCTTATTACCTAGGCCGCCCTTTCGGGTTTTCGACCTATCCCAGGATTTTTATGTATGCCTTTTTTCAATTTTTGGCTTTTTTCTCTTTTTATTCTTTTTTTTTCCTCAGCGACGTAGCAAGTATAGAACTCTCCCCCGTGCTTAAATATTGCATTGTCCTCAATGTAATGAAAGACAAAAGAATAGAAGCAGAGGGAAAAGCAAAAAATAACTCACAAACGTTGCCAAGCTGCTTGGACACTTTCTTTGTTGCTGGCGGTGTTCTCCATAAATGCCCAGGTCTCTGGTGTTGGGCGGGTGTCTTTATCAACTCTATCGTCTTTTCCTACCGTGCAACCATAATGGAACCACTTTGGTGAATAGTGATAAAATAATGATAGTAGGATTGCACGGCCTTCTAGGAACACATGGTGGAGCCCATATATAATCTTGATGGGGGCTCTAGCGTTCCTCCTCCTTAGCTGTCGAATGTAGGGCCATCATCATTGCCAAATAATGTGTGGGGCTATGTCTCCTCCTTGACAACATGATGCGCACCATCTACATGTGGAACTCTGGACAGCCGGCTTTCGGTAGAACTTTTTTTTTTTTAGAATTTTTTTTTTGCCCCCGTTTAAGGTTTTTTCGGGGGTGACTTAGTGTAGGGAAGAGAAGACTTACATTGGTGGTAAACACCTTCGTCAATAGGCATGGGTCTCTTCCCTGCAGGTTAGTCGGAAACAAAAACAAGAACAAAAACAAGGCAAAAACACACTAAAGAAAATGCAAAAACAAAAAATGAAAAGCAAAGAAAGAAAAACATACCTCGGGTTGCCTCCCGGACATCGCCTTAGTTATTGTCATGGCTTGACATACCACTCTAAACTCCTCAACTCGGGTTGCTCATAGCAACCAAACTCCTAGGGCCTAGATCAGGGGGATGCCCCTTTGTGTACTCCATGTTGAGCCTTTCCCCCAATCTTGTGCAATTGTTGATGGCTGGATCACTCGTCGTATCCATGAATGCACTTGCCATCTTGAAAAATTGTCTACCCAGCATCTCAGGGGCTGCATGTATGTCCTGCCCCGTATCCAGCATGTAAGAATTCACCACTTGAGTCAAGTTCTCCTTTTTGTGCTTCCCCTTCGGCTTCTTCTTGATTATGCCCAGCACCTTTAACATTTCCTTGCTGTGAGGGGTGTTGTCCGCCAATGTGACCAAGGGGACGGTTTTTATGCAGTTACTGAAGGCCTCATAGATATCCTCATTGTTCTTCGGCCTTTGAGTAACTTGGGAAGCCTCAAGGAGGGGCGCGACGGGTTGCAGCGAAACAAGCGGGAAGGAGTTGAGACACACAAACTCATCATAGGCAGCCTCCAGAGGATCGGGGACTGCCGGGGCGATTATCTCTGGAGTATTTCCGCGATCACATCACTCCTCCTCATCGTCGCTCCACTCATATCCAAAGAAGTTCTCCTCCTCAGAAAGCACCTGCCGTGCAACCCCGTAAGGATCTACCCAAACCTCACCAACATATCTGAAATTTTGGACACCGGGCCGCGGCGAGGTCGCGCTAGGAGGTACTTCGTCCACCGCGGGGCGGCAGTCATTGCCGCGGGGCGGTGAGGTCGCAGTGGAGATACTGAGGCACGTCACCGGGTCACGGTCATTCTCGCCGCGGGGCGGTGAGATAACTGGGATCTCACGCCGGGTCGCGATGAGAGGTGACGCGGAGCGGTGGGCGATGTTCTCCATCTCACGGTCGCTCTCTTTTTCAGCTGACTTCGACTCAATCAACGCTTGACTCAGTTGGTTAACTTGGCTTTGGAGATTAGAAATCGCCTCTTGCTGTTGGTAGTCATTCTGAGCCATGGTTATTTGCAGTGTGGACACGGTCTGGGCCATGGTTGTTTTCATTGAGGACACGGTCTGGGCCATGGTTGTTTGCATTGATGACACGGTCTGGGCCATGGTTGTCATACTTTGAATCAGAGCGTTGAGCACATCGGCATTGGGTGCAGGCGAGAACTGTGGTTGATTTCCATACGGAGCTGGGTTATGGTTCTCCCTCCACCCTGAGTTGTAGGTGTCCGGATAGTGCTCCTGCCTCGGTCCCGGCGAGTTCACACCTCGACGTGCATTTACTGCTGCTCTGAATGCAGGAAGGCATGGACAATCGTTAGTGGTGTGCAGCGTATCGCGACAGATTCTGCAGGCACTAAGAGTTGGGTAGTGTCCCCTCTCTGGCGAGAATGAGCAGGGGCCTGGTCTTTCGTGCGGTTCTCCCCCGAACTCCATATTTGTATCAAAAGCAAAAGAGAAAAACAAAAATTAGTAGCACGGGTGTGGACCGTAAGATAGGTCCACACCAAAGTAACACACACACAAACAAACACACAGAAAAATCAAATCTTGTCTCCCCGGCAACGACGCCAATTTGATAGGTGTTGTCGTCGTGACACCTAAACAAATAAAATAATCCTAACAAACCTAAACAAGTAGTAGAGGCAAGCAAGGGTCGAATCCACATGGAGGAAGTGATCAATTCATGTGTTTATGAGCATGCAAAGTAACAAAGGAAGGGGGGTTTTGATTATCAAGCAAAGCAAAGCAAACAAGTGTAGTTGATGAGAAAATAAGAATGGGGAAGTAGTTCCACTAGAACGAGATCCACAATACAAAGATATAAGTCGATCACTGAAATCTATTCAATCCAAGTTCTTTAACTATTCTTATGGTTGTTCCCACCCTGATCTTAAGTACTATTGATTCTCACAGTTGTCAATAGACTTATTACTATGCCAATGATAAAACACACCAGTCACGCCTGTCACGCGGTACCAGACCGGGGTACATTACCACCAACAAAGCAATAGCAATGCACACAAGGATATAGGATACATGCAAGTAGAAAGACGTACAAGTACTCACTCCCCTACTTAACATGCAACTGATTCTCACTCACAATTGTACGCTCGGAACCCCTATACGCACAATTGTGTTTGCCACTAGATATGCACTCGGAACCCCTATATGCAATCCTAGTACTATGATAGATGTCGAAAAACCTAGTTAGCTACGCCAGAAGAATCAACATAAATCAATAGACAAATTAACCAAGAGAATCTATCCAACACACATAAGAATAAGAACAAGGAATAGAAATCTCACAACTGAATCAACTGTATTGCTTCAAATGTCTAGCAGAACAAAGGTGTTTAGCTCTCCACGGGTTGAAACCCTAGAGGCAAAACTAAAAGAACAAACTTCTGTAAAAACTTCTAAAAACTTATCTCTGACAACTAGGTTAACTAAAGAGTATTTAACCTAATTCTAAAAGTGATAAAAATAATAAAAGGAAATAACAATAAAATAATAACCAAATATAAGAAATCAGATCTCGGGAAATTAATCCCGCGGTCCTCACTCGGCAGCTCATCCTCGTGGTCAGCTTCTCAGCAGCCCGCGTCCAACAAGATCAACACGGCCCACAACAACACGCGGCGGACCACTTCATAATCCATTCCAGCAAATCATGCGCTGACGTCATCGCCCGCATCATCTTCCAATTCTCCCGCTTCTTCAATCTCACGCGCGCGGCTTCCTTCACAGGTTTCTTCTCCAATTTGGGCCCTTTTCCTTCTTCACGTGGGCCGAACTCTCCTTGGGCCTTTCCTCCTCAACTCGGCCCAAACTCCCTTCCAATTCCAGCAATCAACCCACGGCATCAATTTATTGCTTCGCTTCAGCTCATGGCCGCGGGGCGTGATTTCCACCGCGAGGCGGTGCTTTCCACCCCGGGGCAGCATCCTTCTCTAAGACCCATCGCCGGGTCGCGGTGGCTCTGACGCGGGGCACCATTCTTCTCTCTTCAGCTCCTCTTCTGCTCTTCTTTATTACCAAGTGTTGGTAGTCTTCTCCAATAAATTCCAGCAGATCCTCATCATCTCCATCTAAGCCGTAAAACCTTGGATATCTTCACTTCTCAACTACTCTTCTGGATTACAGACTTAGCCTAAATCTACTCCAAAACTCCATCTAAAATATGTCAATAATCACTAGTTAAGGTGCATGAAATGACACCTATCAGGTTACTAGAAGAAGTGGGCCGGCTCAAATTTGGGTTCAAGTGGGCCGGATTTCCTGGATTAAAGAGGAAGTGGACGTCAAAAAAAAATTCAAGTGGGCCGGTTCACTAAAATCAAGTGGGCCAATCAGCAAGTCCAACTATTTTAATTGTTTTGGGAATATGCGTTGTATTCTCATTTACGACGAGGATACGCCACCCATTTATGATGACTATCCTGAGGACGCATCGTCTGTCCTTGATGCTTACCTTGAGGACGCGCAGCCCGTCTATGATGACTACGTCGAGGACGCGCTACTAGTCTACGATATCTACCCCGAGGACGAGGATAAGTATGCTTGGGAGCCCACGATCGGAACCGACACCGAGCCTTTGGATCCAATGAACACCCAGCCGTCCTATCTGGTCATCTCAGCACTCATTTCGATGGATTCCATGGTGTTGGAAGTGCCTCCCTTCGTCCCCGTGCCCACGACTTCGCCTACAAGTTCAAAGCGGGGACGCTTCGATTCTAAGGGAGGGAGAATGATGCGGTACTGGCCCGCCATCAGATGGTTCAGTAAGAGGCTGAGTCAACCAAGACCATGGCGTCCTCCCTGGAATAGTACTTAGCTCAGTTTATTATATATTTCTATATTATTAGTTATTTCCAGTTTTAGTATGTTTCCCGTTTTGGTAATTCTATTTCAGTCATTTCTATTTCGGGCGTGTGTCAACTCTTGTAGAGTGGGCCGGCCCATTTAGCTAGAATAAGGCCCAAGAGCATTAGGGTTTTTGGGAGAATCACTTGGCTATTTAAAGCCTCTCTTGTACTTCATTTTAATTACGTTGAATTGAAGCAAGCTTTGTTGTGAGAATTTCTCCACCCCTTGCTCAACGTCAACCCTAACCCTAAGTCTCGAACTCATTGAGTTGCCCTCACGTACTCTCTCCTGATCGGACTCCCTGTTGGCCGGAATCATTGTAGTCCCGTCGACTGTGGAAGGTCAATCCCGGCAATCCGACTCCCCCTGTTCGATCGTCTCCTCTCGCGTTCCCTTACGCCGGAGTGAAGACGGCCTCCGACTTCAGCGCGCCGCTGGTGTCGCACGAGCCACTGCCCATCTCGCCGCTGGTGTTCATCTCAGACCGGCCTCCAATCACCGATCACGCCATTGACGGACAAGCTGCTCCCTGCCCCTTCGTTGTTTGGTCGAGAAGTCACTGTTGAATACAAAATTAATTAGTAAACTACCATTTGCTAATTAATTGTGGAAATCATCATTCATCCAATTCACAAGAGTTGGTCCTTATCCGCGTTCTACCTAGATCCATCCCAAGCGAAGCCATTTCAAAGGGGTTTTCGCATCAGAGGGTATAGGTACACTTACGCCTATGTGCCTAAAATAAGTGCACAGCTATGCGCCTATAATAGGCGCATAGGTATGCGCTTATTTTAGGCCGCTTCTCCTTCTCCCTTCCCTCTTCTCCTCTTTCGAACCCTAATCCCAAACCCGACGGCGGCGGCACTTCGTCTTCCTCCCTCCCTCCCTCCCTCCCTCTTTTCTTTTTAATTAATCCCAAACCGGACGAATTAGCAGATGGCATCTTCTTCCCCTCTACTTGGCGACCCAAACCATGCAACCCATGACGTCTCCGGCGACAGTGGCGAGCTCGTGGTGCATCCGGCGACGTCTCCGGCGATTCCTGCGGCCGGCGGTGCATCTGGCGATGTGGAGGAGAGGCGCGCAGTGGTCGGTGGTGGTGATGCGCGACCAGAGGTGGTCGGTGGCGGTGGTGGCCCAGTTGGTGGCGGTGGTGGCCCTCTCGGCGGTGTATGGGTGGCGATGGAGGACGAGGATGACACAATTAGACGACGAGTGAGGGGTGGTGGCAGACGACTGGCAACCCGATCGACACCCTTGCTAGATGTGTCGGTGGACGTTACCGTCACTCCCGCACCGTTAGGCGTCCATCAGATGTAATTTTGTATTTCATTACATTTTAATTTCATTAGATTATTGATTTTAGGAAGAAAAAAAATATATATTTGTTAGAATTTAGAATATAAAATTTGAATTACGAAATACAGTATTTTAGGAAATTTAGAATTGAAAATACAGGATTTTAGAATTGAAATTATATATTTGTTAGATTTTAGATGTGAATTTAGAATCATTAGAATTTATAATCGAAATGAAATTGTTAAAATTATGCAATTTATTTCAAATTTATTTTAGATTGAATATGGTTGTGCAAATGAAAATTTTATTGTTGTCGTATGTAAAATTATATTGAAGATACGATTTGAATTTAGATTATTAGGAATTATATTTGATTAAAATGTAAATGACCGATTTGGCCCAAGAATGGGTCTTATTGGGCCCAATACGGACTTATTGGGCCCAATAAGGCCCATTATGCCTTTATTCGGATTAAATTTTAGTAAAAAGTATATAAATATTGTTTTCAAACAAATACGGTTATAATAATGTAACAAAAACAAATCTAGGCGGTACGAGACGCTTTAGGAGGTTCTGAGGGGATGACACATCCGGCTCCGATAGCGGACCGATGTGTCGTTCCTCAGAAACATATATCAGACACCGTCCGTCGGCGCGCTGCTATGGTACGAGTCGATTTATTAGGTGAAGCATCAGCGGTTTCTCAGCCTCCTGTTCAGACCGAGGATGATAGCATGGAGGACGTGTATGTTGAGGATGCACAGTCGATGAGGAGGCGCAGCAGACGCAGCAGACCCAGCAGATGTCAGATGATGACGAGGGCTTCGAGGGAGAGTTCATGGTTTTTTTTGAGCCGATTTTGTCGACGGATGAGACCCACCCTCCAGCCTCACCCCCTCTTTTTGCCCCCTCTCCTGTGCCCATTCACGTTCCATCCCCGGTCGAGGCCGGTTATTTTGTCCCCTCCCCAGTTGCTACCCCTCCACCCGCTCCTAGCTATGCACCTCCTCCTCCCGGGGCGCCCGTTTTAGGCCAGGCTGTGTGGATGCCAGGAGGGCCACGTGTCCCTATCCTTCTTCAGAGCTACACGACCCACATCGCCAGGGCGATTTGGGACCTAACCCCTCCTGGCCCTCCTGTCCATATTGCTGCCCCCATCCTTCCGCGAAACCGACGCAGGAGAGGTCGAGGAGAGCCCGATCCAGATGCTGCTCCAGAGGAGGTTGCACCGGGGCGTCAGCGCCGCCAGCAGTCTCAGGATTTGGTACGTACTTAGTGTATAGTCCCGTTTTAATTGAAATAAAAAATTTAATTATAATTTTTGTAACTAATATTAATTATCGAACATTCAGGACCGCAAGGTCTTGAAGGTCCACTTTCACATCGGCTGGACCTCTCCGCTCGAGCGGTATATCACACTCGGGCCAGACACATGGTTTCAGCTGGCGCAGCGTAGCGGTCTCACCCATCTACGCACTCTAGGCACTGGGGCAGTGGATCCTGTGTTGGTGTCTGCTTTTCTCGAGAGATGGCACCCTGAGACATCCTCGTTCCATTTTCCATGGGGCGAGATGACCATTACATTGCATGACGTTTATGAGATTCTCAGGGTGCCGATTGTCGGGAGGAGCTGCACGGGTCTCCTAGGTATAGATCTGATTCAGAGGGTCGCGTAGTTCTTTGGGCATGTCGACAGCACACATGTGCAGAGATGGTACAGCGACGGCGGCATTCCATTGGACTAGCTTCAGAATGAGCTCGTGCGGAGGATGAAGGCACCGCAGGAGGACCAGAGCGCCATAGCTACACTATATCTGTTCTTGTTGCTCGGCAGTACAGTGATGGTGGACAAGTCTACGAAGGCGATCAAGCACAAGTGGTTGTCGTTGCTTTTCGACCACTCGACCATCGGCCGGTACGCATGGGGAGCTGGGATATTGGCCTTGCTGTACAGGAACTTAGGCCAGGCTTCCAGACGAGATGCATAGGGCATTGCCAGTTCTGGCATACTGTTGAGGGTAAGAAATGTTATTTTAAATGAAAAAAATTAAATTGTAATGTTATAAATATATATTTTTATTCTTATCATTTGATCCTGATTTACAGTCATGGATATGAGCGTATTTTCCCCATTTCCGTGGACATTATGTCATGGACCCTGCTGCCATTAGCGTTGATGCTGCTACTTTCAGAGAGGGCCAGGAGGTTCCACAGGGCAAGAACCCTGGTCGTTTGGTATGTATGTGCCAGATTCTAGACAGCATCAGATATGAGGAGGTAATCTGTTTCATTAAATTAATAGTTTATTTTATAATATATATTGACGCAAAATACTAATTTCATATAAATTACATGTTACAGGTTCAGTGGTTTCCTTTCGCTCGGGTATCATTCGATCGACCGGAGTATGCTCCTTCTATGTTCAGAGGTATAATCCAGATCTTGGATATACAGGATCCGTATTTGTCGGACCGCGTCCTGTGGCAGTTCAGGCACGTGCAGGGGATCCCAGTGTTACCTCCGCAGCCCAAAGCAATCACCCACGGGTACAACCTTCGTCATTATGACATCACATTCCACGATGATCTGTTGGGGGCGTGGGATGAGGATCCAAGGCCTCTGATCCGGATAGACGATCCACCAGCCATGCAGTATTGGGATGTGATGGCTGACTATTTGTAATATCCCTCATTTTTAGTAAGGATATTTGGGTAGTTTTTCCAACCTTCGTTCAATAATTATTTCGCTTTCAGAGGAGTTCAGATTTTCTGTAACATCCTTGATCTCCGAAATAATTCCTTGAGTGGTATAAAATACATTCGATGTATTTTCGGGACTTAGAATATTTGTTTGGATACAAACATATAATTTCCGGGGTTAAAATCATGCCCGTATATTTTTTTTCGAGCAAAAAGACGCGGTCGTGTGCTGTTCGAGCAAGCCGGCATGTGTGCCGCGTGCCCTTTGTCGTGGCGGCCGCCTGCTCCTCCGTGTCGAGGCTGGGGCTTCCTCCTTGGGCTATTTAATGGAGGTGAGGCTGGAGAGTTGATGGGCACCGAGAGCTGACCAAGTCTCTCCCGTCCCCTCTCGATTGTTCTTCCCGCCGGCGGGATTAAATCCAGCGACAAGGCGAGGCGCCGCGAGGCCTCTGCTATTCGTGGGTGTTGCTGCTACTCTTCCGGCGTCGCGAAGCCCATCCCGACGACCCAGCTTCGTCGTCGTTGAAGCTGCCTGCCGTCGCTGCTCCCCAGCTCCGTCGTTGCTGCGTAAAGCCGCCGCTACTGCGTGGTGCTGCTGCTGGGAGCTGTCGTCGTTCTGTTGGTGTTCGCCGCCACCGCTGGCTGCTGCTGGTGGTCGCTACTCTCTGGTGATGAAGCTCCTCCTCGGCGAAGCCCCACACCGAGTTGCTGTGTTGAAGTTGTTGTTGCTGTTGATCGTGGGAGGTTAAAGAAGAAGATGAAGTAGTGGGCCCCCTTAATCAGCTCTTGTAATGGGCCGAAAGCCCATTAGCCTTTCAGTCCAATTTTAACCCGAGATCAATCAAACGTTATAACATTATTTGCTGGATCACGCATTGAATCGTAGCCTGGCTAGAGCTATCGGAAGCATAGGCCATATCCCCGGAAAGGATATCATCAGTAGTCGTCTCGTCTAGATTCATCGCCGAATCTACTTAAGGCAAGTGGCAGTTCGCTCTTGCTTAATCATTCCATGTTCTATTAATTATCAATTGTTTTTAATTGTTAATTAAATTGGAGTGAACTGTTGTTTTCGTTTGGGAACAGATTTTATAAATAATGTGATTAAAATATGATATTATTGTAGGTTGTATATATTGCTAGAAACAACGCTATTATCTTGTTAATGACCGTAATGGTTTTGTTGTGGATTTAAATTAAAACTTTAATGCTAGAATATCACGAGTATTCGTAGGAACGATATTCCTTGTGAGAATAGTCGTTTCTTTATAATTCTCTTAAGATCGTGACCCATTGCTTCTTATCCATCTCAAAGGATCGGAAGTGTTAAAGTACCTTGCTAGTGCTATTTGGGTGAACATAATGTCACCATGTGTATTAAAGGTTCGTAGTCACTCAAAATCATAAAGGTTCGTAGTTACTCGAGATAATATTAAAAGCCTTAACAATAATATACGTTTTGTAATTAAATAAGATAAGTGTGGTTAGGCACATAATTAATGAACCTTGGGCGAGAAGTACAACGTGGAAACTCGTCTGGGCTTCGGTTAGAGTAAGTCCTCTTTCCAATCTGGATTCACACTAAGCGGTGAGGTTGGCCGTGGACCCAAATAACCAAGTCGCTTTTAAACTCTTGTGTGAAATTATAAGGTTCCCAAACACTTGTCATACTTTCCGATAAGACTCAATCTCTTGGAGTCTTTCCTTCGTATGTTTCCCCGTAAGACTCAATTCCTTTTGGAGTCTTCTCTTCAGTGCATATCTAAATATTAATCATTTCGTGAAAGTTCTGGGTTATATATTGTTCCTTCGGTTATCATTCGAGGGACAATGATAGTAAACGGTTATGATCACTAGAACCATTCTGTTTTCACCCTTGCATAGTCTTTCATTAGACTAACCAACCGGGTTTTATTCCTTGCATGGTTGGCTGGTGTCATTCGTCCTATACGGCACATCAGTGGTTGGTTCCCGAGGTCAAAGTAACCAGTTGAAGAAGAAGAGGCTTGCAAACGAAGATTTAAGTGTCAGTGTTTTAAGTTGTTAAGTATTACTTTAATATATCTTTATAACCTAGCCATGTTTTAGGTTGATTCTTAAAAGTCTTCCGCTGTATAATTTATAAGTCTTCCGTTGAGATTTTACTCTATTGTGTAAACGCTACTCTCGTTTGATGAGAGATCTTTTAATATAAAAGGGTCGAGCTTCATATATAAATGTCTTCCGTTGTTTAATCTTTCAGTTAATATATTTACGTATTTAAGTTTAATTGTTCCGATTAAAGCTTGGGGTAGCTTTGGACAGTAATGTCTTAGGTCACTGGCGTGTGGCACAACCGATATAAATCGGGGGTATTACACTATCTTGATTGGTTGGACGATTATTCTCATGTGTTGGTGGATCACAGATCCACTAGACAGGATCGTCCTGTCGGCCCTGTCCATCCCACACCTATGGTGGACACTCTTGCGGTATGTTTAATTCGTTTAATCAATAAATATGTATTATTATTAAAATATTATATATAAATTCTAATGGGTATTGTCATTACGAATACAGCGGAACCAGTTGGTTGTAGGTGAGCTCCGTGCATATTTAGGTAGGCCGATGGATAGGAGCGTCGAGGAGGTTCGGGTGTTCATGAGGCGTCTATTGCAAATGCTGACTCATGACACTCCTCCGATGGCCGCCCCTCCACCTCGTGCGTCTCAGTCACAGTTATTTACGGATTCTACACACGAGGATGGGGATGGTAGTGGAAGTCAGTCGGGTGGCGATTAGGGTATGGTCATAGATTGTGCCTAAATACAGATTGTTATGTATAATATTATATTATGTACATTTTATGTTATTTGTCATACTTTTCATGGATGACTTATCATAATTTATTTGATATGGTAGAGTTTTCCACAAAACAAGAGTTTCGGGTTACAGTAGTATATTATTTCGTATAACTTCATAAGACATAGAGTTTTGAGTATTGCGCCCAAATTTAGGCCCAATATATGTGCGCCTACAGTAAGCGCATAGGTATGCGCCTACATTAAGCGCACAGATATTAGGCCTAAAGTTGGGCCCAATACCTGTGTAACGGTCGAATACAACGGTATGAAATCCGACCGTTTATGCGCTTACATTTAAGCGCATAAACGGTCAGATTTATACAACGATATGAAATGGCCTATAAATAGCCCATTTCATTCTCTTTCCCATCCATCCAAACACAAAACACAAATATAATTCAGATCCGAAATATCAAGTTTGTTGCAGAGTATGGCTTCGTCGTCGAGAAATGTGATAGAAATCAGCGACGACTCAAGTTCCTCTGTTTCGGCATTAGAAAGAGCTCAAGCCATGCGGCGTGATCCTCAGAGGAGTTTCATTATTGTAATAAATCAAACCATGCTTTATCCAGAGTTTCGGGTGGTAAGGACAGCATCCTTCATTACGTAAATTTATGATTCGGATTACTTCATAATGTCAACTTTAAATGCACTTACTGATGTGCAGAGTATCCCAAGGGAGCATGCTCTGAGATTCTTGCGTTCTTCAACAACAACGTAAGTGACTTTGGATTGTGGTAATGCTTGTTTGGCGGCGTATATCGCAAAGACTGGGAATCGATACCGATTTGGCAACGGCTGGCGGGATTTTGTATTCTGGCATAAAGTGAAATTCAATGATGCATTAGTGTTTGAACTAATAGGTCGGCATCCCCAAGTTATATATCTAGTAACCATATTCAAAGCTTAGGGAAAGAAATGTTTATTTTGTTATGTATGTATTTTTCGGATGACATGTACTACTACGCATTAGAAAAATAAATTGTGTTTTAATAAAAGTGACAACTTCGTAAGAAATAGTATCAATTCATTAGTAAAAACTATAAAATTGAAGTTATATCGTACTCCATGCTATTGCGTAACTATAGAGTTCAATATAAAACTTCATAAGTCTTCGTCATATCACATTATAACTTCATAAGTCATCGTCATATTACATTAGTATGTAATAAAAGTGACAACTTCGTAAGAAATAGTATCAATTCATTAGTAAAAACTATAAAATTGAAGTTATATCGTACTCCATGCTATAGCGTAACTATAGAGTTCAATATAAAACTTCATAAGTCTTCATTATATCACATTATAACTTCATAAGTCTTCGTCATATTACATTAGTATGTAATAAAAGTGACAACTTCGTAAGAAATAGTATCAATTCATTAGTAAAAACTATAAAATTGAAGTTATATCGTACTCCATGCTATAGCGTAACTATAGAGTTTAATATAAAACTTCATAAGTCTTCGTCATATCACATTATAACTTCATAAGTCTTCGTCGTATTACATTAGTATGTAATAAAAGTGACAACTTCGTAAGAAATAGTATCAATTCATTAGTAAAAACTTTAATTATTAAATTCTTAAAGTTAGGATGAATATGCATGTCCTCGGGCCCAATACCTATATTTGGGCCCAAATCCAGAACTTGGGCTTGGATATAGGTCTTGTACGCTTAATGTAAGCGTACAGGACCTGGGCCTGGTTTTGGGCCCAAAATTGTAGGGTCCGAAACTGTATAACGGCCGAATTCCTCTATCGAAGGCTTGCCCTCCTTTGGGATTCTTTAGTCGGTCAACGGGATAATATGCACAACGCAATGACACCAACTTAATCTTGTAGTTATTTGGATGTTGTTAATTTTTTGTGCTTTGTTTCTAGGACAAACGACCATCTATTTAAAAGCATGTAATCGTGTGGATTTGTAATGTAATATATTATGGTTATGATAATTTGCGACTCCATAAGTTTGATCTCTTTTTCATTACATAAGCCCTAGTATAAAACCCACCAAAGCAAAAATCACGAGGAATTAACCAAAAGAGACCCACTCACATATTACATTACAAACTGTCTTAGAGTTTTACATGAAGTACTGATAATGTGGATCAACTAAGCCAAATAATCTGAATTCTGACCGGCTGCCTTGCGGCATTCCCTAAACTCTTGCAATTTTGAATCATACACTCCTTCTCACCACAGGATTCTTGGATCGCAATGTCTTCGCCACGCATACGTAATGGGTGGTAATGGAGAGTCGGAACTGAGCGTCACCTATACGAATACAAACAAAAAATACGCAATTAGTATACACGATATTGCAAATGAAACATCGAAGTACAAGTAGAGATACAAAACATTACCGGTATCCAGTGGTTGTGATCCCCTACGTGTGCTATCCCCGACATTTGTAAGGGAGGTGTGTAGCATGGTCCAGACGGCCTTATTGGTAAGCACAATAAAGGGTATTGAGATATGACGATCACAACAACATTATTCACCGTGGCAAACACTAAACCCATGAATGGCATGTCAAGCCAATAATCTGGGCCGCAAGGGGTCTTCACATAGTTAATTTGAACCATTAGATCGTCCCATGACCCTGGTCATGTAGCCTCTCGAATCGGCTCCCACATTTGTCGGTTGGCACGTAACTCCTTTGCCATCGCGCTGCGAATCAAGGAATCTTGACCCTGACTCATCCCCATAAGCACAACCAAAGACCAATAACCACAATGTCCGTCTGAACGTACATCCATAGCACCATTAATGTACCCAAACCAGAAGTAATCAATATTCCGAACCCCAAAGTCCACCCCAAAATGAATCATGGGTTCTTCAGGCCACTCCTCCGACGGACAGACTCCAACATGGTCGGTCTCGACGTACACCTCCTCCAATTGTGATTCTTCTGCTTGCGGTTGAGATTGCATGACCTCGGGCTCAAGCACTACGAAACTTACTTGCTTCTTGGGACGACCTGGTCCTTTCACCTTCTCCTTTGCCTTTTCCTTTGCCTTCGCCTTCTCAGACTTCAGTAATTCTTCTCTTACGTGCTCATGCAGGCTCTTTTCCCTCGTCGATGACCCCTTTGCCTTGTTCTTCGCACCACTTGGCCTTCCCTTTCTATAGATGTCCGTCGGCTCCATAAACGTACTCTGTTCCAGATGCTCCAAGGCAATGTACAAATCACTCACTTGCCATAACGTGGCTTGGCTCAAAGTTCGGCTTTGCACTCTCGACCACATCTCATGCAATCTCAACTCTAGAACGGACACCGGAACACTGTCGTCAGTAAGCGCAAATGTTGTTGGATCCTCTTCCCAATGCAAGTCCTTCCAGAAGTCGTGAATGTCGTCTGGAGTGAGAGTTGTCCTCGTAATGATGGATTTTGCAATATCGTGTACGCACGGCAACCCAAGGCAGTCTCTCACCCAATGATCATCACATACTTCTGAATAGTCCTCATTGACTAACTTATCATACATGGCCAACAACAAATCAAAACACTTATCTGACACTCTATAGAAGAGCCTTGAAAAGACCATTCGGGCAAGCTCCGGAAACCCTGGATCGTTGAACTCCATTGGTCGTGTAGACAGTGACTTGTTCATGGTCGCCCTAATCGTGTCGATTTGAAGAATGATTGCATGATGGATCCTCACGATCACTCTGTTAAAGCCGCCTCTGCTAGACCCCATAATATCTTTCAAGACACGATACATCCCCTCAACCCTATCAAAACAAAATACATTTATTGCCTTAGCACGACCTTGGAACTCATAAGTACAAACAATCAACTACACAATGTTCAAAGGATACCAGTTTGAAGTCCTCGTGAAGAAGTGAAGGGTGTAATCCGTCCAAGCTCTTACTATGCTTTCCTTGTAAGGAGTCAGCCATTCCCTCTCGACGTATCCAACAAGGCCGCTCTTCCACGACGTCCTCAATGCTCTGAGCCTCTCCTCGTAACTTTCCTCGATGGTCGAGCAAAAAAGACCCCAGCACTGGTTTGTAAACATATCGACTTTGGCACTGTCTTTTATAACCTTGTCGGCATGTGCCTTGATGTTGTTTCTAATATGGACCCAACACAAGAGATGTCTTACCGGGACGTCTTTGAAAACTACCTTAATAGCTTTGATGAGAGCCTTTTCAAAATCAGTTATTATAGCCTTTGGCATTACTCCCAACTGCTCAAACAAGTTCCGAAGGGCCCTCACTATCCACTGGTAATGCAAAACTTTTTCCACTCGGGTGAATGCGTACGCAATGTTGAACGTCTTATGAGTGCACGTAAAACCAACAATCTCCACCAAAGGCATATCATATCTATTCATAGACATATGAAATTAAAATACCAATATTTAGTTAATATAACTAATCAAATTGTAGCACATAGCAAAATATCTAACTATTATTAAAATGTATTACATACTTATTTGTCTTGTATGTGGCATCAATGATCACAACGTGCGGGAACTTCTTCAGCAACCGTAGCGACTCCGGGTGAGCAAAAAACATAATCTCTACCTCGTCCTCTTTCTTCACATTCCTAAGAGGATAGATAAGATAACCATTCTCTTTCAAAAATTGATGGGACCACTGAGTAACCGTCAATTCACCACGATCCTCGAAATGGAGCTTCTGCAAAAAGTTGGCAACCTGCTTCATTGATGTTACATTTCCCGGAAAGTTTTTCCTCAACTCCGAAACAATCTCTTTCGGAGTCTTCCGACAATCGCCAAATTTCCTAGCCATGACCTCCTCTTCCTGGGTCATTCGACCCATGAATGCATTCCCGTGAAAGCTAGTCTGAAGCATGTGGTTGTGGGTGTCATGTATAACATCCAAGACCCATCTTCAGTAAGAAACCCTAGCTCGTTTTTCAAACGACACCCATACAACTCGAACCTACAACCGCACTTCTTCGATCTGCGTTTTCGACTCCTTGAAACCGACAACTCCGAATTTTCTACATTAACTTTTGGCCTCCCAGATTTCGGCTCACCATATCTATCGCATGTTAAACTAACTACATGCGGATTTGTGGTACGTTTCACCAAAACTATCATCAACTCTTTTGCTCTACCTCTCGCCCACTGAATCATTTCATTCATACTCTCCCAAATTAGGCCAGTACGAAAATGTCCTGTATAATCTTCGCCCTATAATTATTTTTAATTTATGAATTATTATACTGCCTATAATTAGAACAAACTAATAATACAATAAATTTGCAAAGACATTAATTCATAGCAAATTTACCTACTACAATAGAACCTATAATCTATATATAAACTGTGTAAAATTTAAACACTAACCATGAACAAATCACAATCATCTCCTTCGTCTTCGTAGTCCGAGTCGCTCCATTCTTCATCTTCTCGAGCTTGTATCCAATCTCGCACCTCATCTTCAATTTACAAATTCATTTCAATGTTGTGATGGTGTGGAAGAAGATGGTGTGCAAGAAGAATAAAGGCTGAATTTATAGGCTGAAAATCCGGTTGTTGGTACGCTTACACTAAGCGTACCAACGGTCGAATGCAACGACTGAATTTTAAGCCGGGCGTTGGTGCACTTAATGTAAGCGTACCAACGGTCGGATCCGTACAAAACTTGTGCGCTTATACTAAGCGTACACGTTTTGGCTATGCCCTTCTCATATTTTTTAAAAAAATACCCCTTCTGCCCCTATGCGCTTAATGTAGACGTACAAAACACGTACGCTTACATTAAGCGCACGATTTCGTGTGCATTTAGCTCATACAGCGTGTGCATATAGGGTGTGCCTACCAATATACCATGACCACTTTTGCTGTCTACTTTTGTTGTCTATCCCCCCTATAGGAAACTCTCATTGTAAGCTATATTAATATTATGTTGTGTATATAGTATACTATGCATGTACCACTATAGTTTTACACCATAAAATATATATGGTATGTGCCTTCCACACGCCTAAGATTGTCACATAAAGCTAAGAGTAGCATTATTAATTAAGTCTATTTTTCACGATAAGAGAAATTGACCATAAAAAATAAGATATGTTTTGAAATTTATTTCCCTCCACGATATATAGTAGGTATAAAAATGGGTTTGAGTAGATTAACAAGTTAGTTTTTACTAAATTTATATGTTTATAGTGTACATATAAAAACATGAACTATATAAATTAAAGATAGGAAATTTCGCGAGAATATTTATTTATTTTTCAAAATTTGCGAAATAGTCACAAGTATGGATTATTTTATGTCACAGTTTTATATTTTTGTAGAATCCGCACAATAACCCTTTAATGTTATTTGTCCGTTAATAATATATTAGCTTAAAAAAAAGAAAAAGAAAATTAAATTAAAATAACTTTGATGGGTTCGTAAAAAAATAATCCAAGCTTAATAACACCCCAAAAAATTTGAGGCCAAAATTAAGTCCATTTTTAAAAAAAAAAATCACCCATATTTATACACTTTGCACATTAAAATCCAACTTTTTAAAAACTTATTTACGAAACATATTTTGAGATCAAATTTTTTAAAAATCGATCGTATCTTATCAGAGAACTTCTTGTAAATGCCTCAAGAAACTAGGTCAAAAGATTATGTGTTGTGTTCTGATGGGGGACAACAACTTATTTGATGTGTGGCGATCAATTTGTTCACGTCATTATCTATTATATCTTTTTCGCCAGCGTCGATTTCTCTATCGTCGAAGAGGCTTTCCAGCTTCTTTGGTCCTCCGATGCCGCTTCGACCGAGACAAAGAATTTAATTGGTTGAATTTCATCATTTAAGTTCTGAATGCAACAATTTTCGATAAAGGTTTGTTTTGCAATGATTATAAATAAATCACAAGGACAAACACTACAACATGTTTGTTTGTTTTTGAAACATTCTTGTTTTTCTCATGGTCAGTTATATATAGGTTGTTCAAGAGCTCGCAAAAGGGAGGGTTTGCAAGTTTTTATTCTGAAATCATCAGTGCTTACTGAAGAAAAACAATTAGTGAATAATGTAATTTCTTAAGATATTTTCACGAAAGCAGAGATTGGATGAGTGTGGTGTTAGCATATACGAAATTTTGTACATATATAACTAGACGAAAATAAAGATTGGATGCAATTATTTATTTTGGAATCATGTAATTTGCTATTATTTTCTATTCATTGCGATCGGGTGTAATATCGGTTTGAAATAAATGAAGTCTTACTTATAATACATCAACTCTAAAAAAACACAAACATTTCATTTAATATTTACTTTAAAAAAATTATATTTTAATAGACTACACTTAACATATTAGTTTAAAAAATACTACATTTTAAATATTTCTATTTCGCACGGGGGCTTCACCTAGTTTGAACAAAAATGTCACTAGAGGTCGCGAGTGGTACTGGCCGTAAAATGGAGAAATTCGGCCTCGTTGGAGTACCACCGAGGTTGGGGTTAGAGGACGATTGGGCGGAGCTAGTGGTGGCTTCAATTGCAGTGGTGGAGCTCGGTGGTGGTCGGGAACTTGCCAAGAACAACCGCGACCTAATTGAGAGGAATCGGGATGTTTTGATTGAAGTTGTGTGAATTGTGTCTATGAGTGAGACTCTATTTATAGGGGTTGGATTGCCCTTACAAAGAGCTACACAATCGTGTTAAGTTTGGCTCAAATCGATCCTGAATCAGATCGAATTTCATCAACAAACACAATCGACGCATTTGCAGTTTGGCTTGCCTTTTCAGGGGAAATTGGTACAAATCAGAGGGATTTGATTCCCAATTTTAGGGGCATAAGACGTGTATGATTCTTACCTAAAATGCTCATGATTCAAATAAAAAATTACCCTCAAATTTTGGGTGAAATCAGGCATGAAAGAGAAGCTCCAAAAACGTGGCTGGAGGTAGAAGAAGGTGAAGCTTGTTCATGGTCGGGTTCCCCTTCTTTCAACATAATTGCACATTTTATTCCAACTTTTCAAGTTGTGGCAAAAATAAGCTTATTTAACTTTTCAAAAATTATAAAATTTACCCAATTTTATTTTATTTTATTATCCTAAGTTTACATAATTATTTTAACCCAAATTTAAGATGTAAGAAAAAATAAATTAGGTTAAACTTAAGTAAAACTTTCTCATATAATTAACCATATTTAAATCTTAATTAACATATTATTAATCTAAATTCAAATAATGTAGGTTAAATTAATAAGTTTATTTAAACTTAAATTAACATAATGTTAGAATAAATTTAAATAACCCATAACTTAAAGTTGTAGCACACTAAGAATACCATTAATCTATTTTCCTTTTTGAAATAATGTAAAAATACCATAATTCCTTTATTAGAAATAGAATAGAAAATTACATGTATACCCTTGCATAGAAATGATGGATATTACAATTTAATAATTTTATTGAATTGATATACAGGTACAATATGAATCCTCTTGAGATTGAGCCTGTTGATGGAAGTTTTGAAGAAATTTAGAGTTAGGAAAGAGAGAAAGAGAGGTTTGGAGTTGGGAAATGTAGAATGGGAATGACATGTGTGGTAATTTGCTAGATTTTTAAATTTAACTCTAAAGTGGGCTTTATTTAATAAATTTGGGTGTGCTTTATTTTGCAAGCCCCATATATAGTATGTGTTTTTCATGTACCATAAGTAGTAGTCCTAATTAAAATGATTTTTATGGCATAAAGATATATTAATTATAGAGATGGGTATTAATTGTGCAAGACTGTATTTTGTATTATTTATAGATGTAGAGAAAAAATATAAAATGGATAGATTATAGAATGGATAAGTTCAAGTCAAAGTAATTATTTAAATTATTAATGTACACTATTTTTTGTATGTGATATGTGGTGTTTATTTAATAATTAAAAAAAATTGTATATAAGAGAAGAGACAAATTATAATGGTATGTAAATAATCATAGAGCCCAAAACTTTTTTCTTGGAAATGAGTTTTATTTTATATGTGATATTTTTAAGGTGTAATTGAGTAAATATTTACCAAAAATCTTTTAATTTTACAAATATTTAATTAAAGAGATTATATTAGAATTAGAAGTATATAATAATATATTTTGTATGTTTTTATTTATCCCATAACTTTTTCTTTTAATTTCATTCTTGTGTGTTGATTTTAGGTGTGATATTTCTAAGGTGTAATTAAGAGGAGGGTCATTTATTATCAAGAACTCTATTTTATATTATACTAGGAATCGAAGCCCGTGCGAACTTTTGTGTATATGTTGTCGCGGTTAAATGTGAATTTGTAATATATGACTTATTGCTGCATGTTTTATCTTAAATGATATATTGTTTGATATGCATTTAATGTAGGGTCAATTACCGAAAACCATCCGTTTAATAGGCCATATTGCCCAAAACCACCCCTTTAATTTGATATTACCGGAAATCACCCGTATATCACGTGCCGTTAAACACTCTCCACCCATCCTTCACTTCCGTTTAAGATCCGTTTAATCCAGGCCCACATCCCTATTTTTGAATTTTTTTAAAGTAAGATGAAAAAGAAAATTATAAAACAAAAAAGAAAATTAATTAACCCTAATTCCACCCCTAACCACATTCCTGCAACTCGTCCCCTGCAGCCCACATCCATGCAACTCATCTCTACCGCCACCCCTGACCCCCTCGTCGCCGGCCGCTCCCCCATCCACCTATTCGCCTCCCTCGAGTCCTCCTCTGTCCTTTTCCTCCTCTCATTCTTCCTCCTCTTCTCCTCTGATTCCCCTATGTTCCCCTCCGACCTCGTCTTTGTCGGACAGTCCCCAGTTCACCTCTTCACCTCCGAATCGAATGGAGGGAGCGAGGCGAGCAACGAATCCCCCGCCGTGTTGTAAGTCCTAAGCCAAATCTTGGCCCCCTTCGACAGATCCCTAATTTTCGCCGCCCACCGCCCCCACTTCCTCCGCCTGACTCCCCGGAACTTCCTCTCCCCCGCCAGAGTCAGATCCTCCCCTGTTTTGCCACAACACAAATCCCCCGCCGGAAAAGCCCTCTCTTATGTATTCGGTTCCGGCCGCTCTCTTTTCTCCCGATCCTGATATCAGTGATGTGCTTCTTTACCCGGGGCCGGCATAGCTTCTTCTGTTGTCGTCATCGTCGCTGGAGGAGTCAGTAGCATCGAAGTCAGTGAAAGAGACACGGACGAGCCGCGGAGACGGCGAGGCTGTGGCGCCGGTGATGCTCTGGTGGTCTGTGTATATGAAAGGAGGAAATGGTGAAGCTCCGGCGAGGCTGTGGCGCAAACAGCGGTTCACAATTTCGATTGATTTTGCACATAATTTGGATTTGAAATCAACATAACGAAGCCACGGAAACCCTCCGACGAAAGCAACGAAGGAGAGAAGACGTCGGTCGGTAAAGCCATCCACCGGAGACCGAAATTTGACCGTTATCCCCGGAGCCACCGGTAGTGGCAGGAAGCAGAGGTGAGCGAGGAGCAATGGGGAAGAAGACCCAATTTGTTACTCTTTTTTTAATTACTTTTAAATTAAAAAAAAATCAGAATTAATAGAATTGAAACGGAGTTAGACGTCGGGTGGCGAGTGTTTAACGGCATGTGATACACGGGTGGTTTTCGGTAATATTGAATTAAAGGGGTGGTTTTGGGCAATATGGCCTATTGGACGGGTGGTTTTCGGTAATTGACCCTTTAATGTAATATCTAAGTATTTCTAGGTATAAAATGCTATGTTTGTACGGAGTACAATTTTATTTATTTTTTTGGTCAGAGGTTCAATTTAAATTTTGAATTAAGGCGATAGTTGTTTTTTGTAGGGATGCATTTTTCCTTTGAAAATATCTGGGGAATATTTTAAAAATTCCTATCTAATTATATGTTGTATATGTTGTGTTTAAACTGGAGTATTTGTAAGAAACTTCCTACAACAACTCTCATTTCATGCTCTACTACCATCCACATTTCTAACTTTTGCCTTTATCTTACAAATATATTGCTTTTAATAATGTTTTTTATTATGCTTTAGTTATTAATATTCATTAATATATTGTTTTATTTTTTTGATCTGGAATATATATCGTTTTATTAGTCACATTGACTTTACATATTCCTAGACAAATATCATTTTAATTAAAATATATTATTCATTACTTCATGTTCTTATAAGTAATGAAAATAGTTTGTAACTCTGCATATTCTTAAACCTTGTTACATTTTATATGAAAGTACATTAGTTATTTTATTGGTACATGCTTACTCTTCTTAGCGAAATTATAATTCATAACTTATTCCTTATACATTTCATATGTGAGAGTGAGTATATATCAATTATTTCGACTTCCATCCTTGATTAATTCCTCTAGACCAAGAAAAATGAGGCCAAATTTAGTATATATACATGATGAGTGTAAAATGAATATGTATAAAATAGAACAACAAAATTCATCATTAACCAAAATAACACCACACCTACCTAAATCGATTAGTACAAAAAAGGAACTAAAAATACGAACTTAGTTGAATCTATGCTATTAAAAGTTGAAGGGTTTACATCATCCATAAAATAGTTTGTTTTATTCATTACTAACAATCAATTGTCCTAAATCAATTGTATTTGTCATCCTTCTAGTGAAAGCTATCCGTGCATGATGTAAACAATCGATGCCTCAATAGTGCTATTAGATTATCCAATTCTCTGACATCTTTACATAAAATTAACATATCTCAATCAAAAGACAATTATATTAATAGATTTAAACCGATAGATGTAAGTATTTAGTTCATGCATGTGTAGACTACTAAAGAGATCCAAATACATATAATTAAGGATAGTTTACCCTGAGGTGGATATATACTTGCATCATCGACAATCGAGAATCCTCATTCACATCTTTAACTTAATAATTATACTTACTTCAGCGACAATGTCTTTTTAAGGTATTGTCCACTATCTCCCAATTATATATAGAGAGGTTGCCTTATTATTTTGGAAGAAGAAAGTGTATCTAAAAATGCGAGTTTAAATTGCTTCCCTTTCATTCAGTAATATACTAATATACTTGTCCAAATAATTCTATATGTTGAGTATAACACATTTGTATGTCCTCATAATGTCAGCAAGGTAGTGAGTATGAGATTATTAAACACTACTCCATGTTGAAAGCAAAATATAAAAGTAAACACAATATAACTGAATTACATAGAAATTTTTTACGTTATTGTACATAACTTAATGCTTTATGCATTGCGTCAACTTGCTTTATTTCGTGCAGCCCATGTATAAGTAGAGGACATAATTTTCATCAATTTATATTAACAATTATAATATGTTGATCTAAATATAGATAAACTTGTTACCTTATTTTGCGTGGTTAGCTTGTTGAAAGCTTCCTTAAACAGAATATTTCTTGTGTGTTTAAAGCAATTTTGACCCCCTTTAAACAAAAAACATTTATATTAACAATTATAATGAGTTGATCTAAATACAGATAATGAGTTGATCTAAATACAGAGAAATTTGTTACCTTATTTTGCGTGGTGAGCTTGTTGAAAGCTTCTTTAAACACAATTTTTCTTGTGTGTTTAAAGTAATTTTGATCCCCTTCACCCAAAACATTTTGAAACCTTGTGGATCTGTCACTCTAGAGATGGCAATATAAAGTTGTCTGTAACTTTTAGTTATTTATTGAATTAGAGAGAAAATTAAACCAAATATATCCTTGCTTTGTTTACGTACCATGTTATCGGATAGAATGAAGCATGTGATGATGTATGTAATTGATCATGTCGAAGGCATCCCACTTGCGACAAACATGTAAGAGTTAAACCCTTCGGTTAATTGGTTTAGTGGTATATAATTTCTTTCATGATTGTTATATGTGTGAAAAGGATAGAGCAGCGAAGCAAAGAGTAGTGGGGTGATCAGGTATCATATATATATAAATATAGGAAGATATGAGGTAAGTGTAATGCTAATGTAATTTATATATTAAATATATCTATAATGTGGTAGAACCGTTTCACTCGTGGGATAGGATTCTAACTTCTACTTTAATTTTTTTATTTTGTGATGTACAAACTTTGATTTAAATATGTAGCTATTGGACTAAATTGTTGGGGTCATCAATAAGGTTGGATCACCAAGGGACGACAATAGTATAACGGTTACGACAATATAATTTGAACGTCTGATTTAAATATAGCTATGATGTGGTACAACCGTTTAATTATTTTTTTTGTGTTAAAAAGCTTGTTGTTTGCCGTTTTATGTTGTAACTTCTTGTGATTTAAATATAGTTGTAATGTGGTACTTGACTTGGCTCTCTTTCATTATCTTTTTTTTGGTTAAAATTCCATTTGACTTAAGTTTTTTTTTATGTTATTTTATCTTCATATACTTAAATGTGTTAATTGTGAGAGATAAAAGGCTTAGAAGTTGACGCCTATTCCATTTGGGATGCAGTAGGGCGGTCCATGCATGTGTTGCCCAATTTTTAATAGCCCAATATCTGATTGCATTTTTTTTTTGTCTTTCATATCATTCAGTGACCCAATATTTGAGGGCAAAATATATTGTTCAAGTCTATTGTGAAATAAAACAATTGAAGAGAATTCAAGTTGATCATTAATGAGGGCAAGAAAGCCAACTTTTAAGTAGACTAGCAGTCGAAGCATGTGCTCCGCACGGGCCGTTTGTATAATTGTTGAAAATAAAGTTGAACAACTCTCTTTCCCGAAAGGATGTGTTTCAGCTTTCAAGGTGTGATATTAACTAATTACCCGCATTGACACAAGAAAGTCATCAACAAAATCTGGAGGGAAGAAGAGATCTGTTTGTTTCTTAGTAAAACTGGGTTTTCCTGTAGGAAAATTTACCAAGTATAATTGCAGTGAACGAAAACTACACCCGGAAAATTCTAGCAGATACAAATAGTGCTAAAGTTTTTTTTTATTAAGAGATCAACAACCAGAGCACGGGTGTTCAATTACTGTGCACAAACATTTATGACTTAACTTAAGAAAGTTCAAACACTCTAGCAAGAAGTCTACCACCCATTCATCATGGTGAACAAAGTATAAACGATTGAGTTGTATGTATTTCAAGTTGCATTGCCCTTCAGTGCCTCTGATGTCAGTTATAAAAATTTGCAACGGGAAAAAGAAGAAGAGGAAAACAAATTAAAACAAAGAAGATGGTATACAAACCTACTTGAGCACCAAGCTCTATCACATGCAACTTCGATATAATTTGTCCAGCATTGGAAGACTTCGTTGCAAAGCATATGAGAGTTGACGGGTTTTCATTTCCTGGAACCTGTACATGGCATAAAAATTAATTTCTACCCGATCACCACAAAATACATATACATATATATGCTTCCCCTAAATGAAGCACTCTCCACAAAAGAGGCAAATGAAAATGCACAAGTTAGAGCTCAGACTGAAGTCATACTTTAAATTGCGCAAATGATGCTGCATGAGCTTCAAGAGCTTGGCTCATTTGCTGCTCCATAGAGAACAGCTGCATACTCCCCTTCACTAATTGCGGCCTCTGCAGTAAACAAAATAAATACTCATATTTTATCTCTCTACTTTTCAGAATTCTCAATTCACGACAAGCAATTCCAAGAAACATTTACGGTTCACAGGATAGATGTTAGAAAATTTTCACATGCCAGATTAAGCAATGTCATTATGACTTCAAGATAATAATGATTTATCACTCAAATCACAACTGAGGTTCTAACAGAATGCCGCACTCCTCTTCATCAACAAACCACCCCCTAGAAGGCAGAAAAGCAAAAGACAACAGTTTTTGACCATGAACTTTGTCACCTATCTAAAGATTTTAACAAAATAATTGATCATCGACCTTGGTTCATAATACTTCAAAGATTATCTAAATCACCACTGAAGCTTTCTCATCACAAACATATACACACACATAGTATTGGATAGTAAATATACACACATAAATATTATATATACTGTGCAAATGATCTGTAAGGTCTGCAAGATATTTTCATCTCACAATTGCTCATAAAATTAATAAAAAGACACTAGGAACTATTCAAGCTACATGCCTCTGCTGAACCAGTAGCAATTCCAATCAAAACCAACCACTTCTCTGATGGATCATAGCAATAGTTAATAATCTGGTTGTTTGAAAGATTAGCTGTCCTTTCAAACATCTTCACAGACTTTGATTCACCTAATGCCAACAGGTATAGGGCAAGACATTAAGCAATCCAGAGTTAATTATTACCCCATCAAAAAGTTAATAATTAACTTACGAAATGACATGAACCATTAGTGCCTTACCTTTAATTGACCAATGATATACTGACGTCTGTGTGACCAGGCCGAGCAACTTAGGAGTGATCCATTTCCAGAAGACAACCTATACATGAAGAACAAAGAAGAAATAGTAAATTCTCTGGAATATGAAATTTCAAGAAAAAGGAAAAAGCCCCAATTGTTTCGGTTTACCAGTCTTATCCACATTACTTTGAAACCATCAAGAATAAGCATGTGCATGTGACTCTTACTGTCAAGACTTCTCCGCTGCCCAAATTTTCTGAAGCTTCAGTAATTGAGCTCCATCTACATTCATACACTGTCAGCACCAGGAAAGAGGAGATTCAATACAATACAAGAGATCCAGCCCCAAGAAAAAACTTATAAAAAGTGCCACAAAAATGCATTAAGCTCGCCCTTATACCAGCTACAGGTTATTTCTTACTCTCAAATGAGAAGATGATAATGATTTGAGCTGCTATTTGGGCTTCCCTTTCCTGAACCTTTACAAAACCCAGCTCCATACTCTACAATGGGAATGAGACCAGAAGCTGATACACTACCCCTATGTTGCAGCATAGAGGAGAAGTGATGGGATATTGTTAGGGAAAAACAGATATTAAATCATCAGTAATATCATAACTTTGACCAAAATAGAAGGGTAAGTTGAACTATCACATTTTTACAGCGCTAAAATTTAAAGGAAACCAAGCTCCTATTATCTCGGGTTAGTTTACTATTTTGGAAAACAGATTTGGAAGACAGTTCACTCAGCACAACAAATTTAAACAAAATTTGAATGATCACCTAGAAGATAGGCCATCTTCTATCAATCCAAGAAAAAATTGAGAATTGGGAATAATGATCTACAAAATTGAAGATAAGTCATCTGTAATCAATCCAATAAGCAGTTCAGTGAAAACATTAACATTATTAGAGAGTACTTACAATCAACTCTGGTTCTCCTCCCCAAAAGTCTGATCGTCTAATACGTTGGCAGTAACTGAAAAAAATTCATTCAGGCCTAGTAACCAAAAGATTTTAGCACATAATTACTTTATTGGATCTTGACAAATCATTGTATGTAGAAGCATCACTTACAGTATCTTCATCAATATCATCATCATCCTCGGGGACCTGGGGAGGGCTGAAGAAGTTGAAGAAGCTTTCACAGGTTTCAGTCTTGGTGATTGGCTTTGCATTCTTTGACCCCTTCTTGGGCTTCTTCTTCAGTATTTTTTGAGTTAAACATTTCCTTGGATGCCACTCAATCTCCGTCCTACAAAGTAGTGACAAACATGAGTTTTCCACACACATTTAGCAAACTACAGAGCCAAGAGTAGGTGCTTACCCAATTGCCTTCTCCAAAATAGGTTCATCTTCATCAATCATGTGATACGTTTTTTTTTTTCAAAAGAGTGTTGGTGAAGTAAGGATTTGTGTCAAAAAAGAATTCAAGCTTGAATCCCTTTGGATTCTCAACCCTACACCACTTGATATCTTTTAGATATTGTAAAGCTCCTTCATCCCGTTCCGTAATCTGAAATCCAAACTCAAATATCAGGGCATAATCAACAGAGACATAACAACATTTAGATGGAGATAAAGCAGAGTAATCACCTCTTCGGCCAAAACTTCATGGGTCTTCATTACATTCAGCCAAAAGCTGGGAACACCTTTCTCTGCATCCAAGGATAAGAGGCCCACCAATAAACAGAGTAACATATTAAGTGAGGAACCAAGCAACAATCTCACACTTGCCAGAGCTACTTACTAACATGGATCAATTAACCAAATTGCACATTAAACTATTGAAGTATGCTTCCACAATTATGTCCCATTAACATGAAAGGGTGAACAATAATGTTTCAACATTGCAAGCTTTAATTACCACAATGCCAAAAGAATACCTTAGATTGATTCAGCTGTAAACTTATGATACTGTACCAAACACATTCAGACTTGGCCAATTTTTTCATCTCCAATCCATATACAAACATTAATGTTTAATAATAGATTAGTAGAAGGGTCAATTTTGAAGCATTCTGAGGTACCTTTTGTGGCATTATCATCTCCTTGCTCATTTGCCCCTTCATTAGTAACACCTTCAACTTCAACTATACCGTTTATAATGTCGCATCGCTGTAGTTTAAAACACAAAGTAAGAAGGAAAAAACAAATGCAATATTAGATAACGAATAAGGATTCTGCAAACACATTGTTCTTTTTCAGAAAGAACACCTTAGTATAAAATCCCAAGCCACCAATCAAAGAAACAATCAAAAGATAGAGATTGCAACATACTTGGCCAACATCTGCAGTGAAAAACACAACTTCACATGCATAATTCTCTATGTAGTGAAAAACATGAGAAAAATTGAGAAGACGAGACTCATTTGATGGTACACAAGCCCTGGACAGAGACATTTTATTTAGAAATCATTCAAGCCATGAAGAAATTAGAAACCTAATATGAAACTTACAGAGAGGAAGGTCGGACACCACATATCAACCCCAAAAGATTGAAATCAGGCAATCAATCACGCAAATCTGAGAAGAAAAAGGGAATCAAAGAAGAAACTTTGGACCTTCTCACCTTCTGGCTTCAGTAAGCCCTTGCAAGCCCAAATCCCAAAATCTCCATGTTCACATCAGATTGCTAATGGTCTCAGAACTCAGAAGACATAGCAAACAACAAAGACGACAAAGCAGCGCATCAGGCCATTAGCAATTGGAGATCGTCGCATCGACCTCGTCTCATTCGGTTGCTCGCATGCTCGCTCAGTCGCTCTGGTGCGAGTCGTCTGACCCTCGTCGGCTCGTCTCAGTCGGTTGCACGGCTGCTTCCTCCAGTGCGAGTCGCCTGACCTTCGTGATCTGGAAGTCGCCTGAAGTCGGCGGAGAATGGAGATCGCTGCCCCGATGTCCAGCCTGAGTCTCCTAACCTTCGTGAATGACTGAATGGAGATATCGTCGGTGCTCGGTGTCCAACGAAGCAAAGGACAAGGGAGAGATAGAAGGGAGGGCTCGGCGGCGACTGAGTGGAATTGTAAAAGGGATTTTAGGGTTCCAAATACTATTAAAAAATATTTTTTAAGTGCAACCGTAATAGCTATTGTAATTCAACTGGGCCCAAGGCCCAAAATGCTAATAACAAAGTCAGACCTGTTTAAGCTTTAAGTTTAAGTGTTTGGAGGAAGACATTAAATTGGCAAGAAAGCCAACTTTTAAATATATATTGATTGATGATATAGACTAGGAGGACAAGCCGGTGCAATGCACAAGACATAAATTTTTATTTTTATTTTTATTTTTAAATATTTGATATATATATTTTTACAATTTTATTTGGTGGCATGGTTTACACATCTTGTTTTACATTTTTGTTATTATCCATTTCGTTGAGGTGGTTATATCGATTTGAGTCGTCAAAGACATAGATTTTGGGAATGTAGACATGAAAAGGGTTATCTTACTTCATTATTATGTATCGTTATTTATATAACCCTTAATCTAATTAAAAAACTTTAATATGTACCGAGAAGTGAAAAACTATCATCTACATTCATTGAAATGATTTTTGTGATGATATAAAATAAAGATGCTAAGTTAATTTACTTGAAATCTACTTTGCTTACTTGAATCATTCCATTGTTGCCAAGAAATCTTCTTGTATTTGTCAATCTTATCACCAATGCATAAACTTATACACAAACTTCATCCACTTTTCTTTCTCGTACATCTTTGGCTATTTTTTCTTATCTAATCCGTGACCAATTTTATATCGTCTCGTCTCCTTTGTATCACAATTAATTAATTTATTCATTGTACTAAATACAACTTTTAATTGAATAATTGTCATAATTTTGTAAGTTACATTAGAGTAATTGATTTATTGGTTATAACGTTAAATTCGATGTCTTCTATATATTGACAATATAATTAAAACCCATATTCAGATCATACGTAGCTCGTTTTCAAAATACGTGAATATGTCGTTAGCTCGGATCCGGATAAATCCGAAATCAAAATGACCCGACCCAAAACTAATCTAATTTGCCCGATTGAGAGCTTTATGTTTAATCGAAATCCAAATTAATCTGATTGAAATTGACCCGAATACGCAATCTCACCCGATAAATGAATATTTGATATGGTTCGACTTGTTATAATATCGGACATTGACTCAAATCCGAACTGACCTAAATCCAAAATGACCCGACCCAAAATGACCCGACCCGCCTGATTGACACCCCTACTTACCCTCTGTTTGGCTAAATGTTTATTAAAAGGAGAGAAAAGATAGTAAAAGAGGATAGAGAAAGAATAAGAAAAAAAAAGACATAATTTTAAATAAATATTGTTTGGCTAGGATGAAAAAAAATGATAGAATTTTAAAAATGTTATTTAAAAAGTGAAAAAAAATAAAAGAAAATATGAGTTTGATTTTTTTTTCTTCCTTTTTTTCATATTGTTAAAAAATAAAAATTTCTCCAAATTCCACCCAAATAAAAGAAATTAATTTACCCCCAAATCCCTAGCTTATTTTTTCTTTCTTTCTCCGGATTTACTCTCAAATCTCTTTTAATAATTCAGCCAAATACATTTATTAATTTCTCTTTCTTTTTCAACCTCCTTTTCTCCTTCAAATATTCACTTCCAAACAAAGGGTTAAGATATACTCGTGTATTCTAACTTTTGTTAATCGGTTAACGAAGAGAAAATACTAATCATAACCGCACCAAAAGCCCATAATCTTATGGGCCGGTTAATAGTACCGAAACTTCAATAAAATTTGGTATGGTTAACTAAAAAATATATTTTTCTTTGGATTTTCGTATTTTGGTCGACCCATAGTGTAGACATCCGAATCCCTTCTTCATCAACCTCAAAATGTAGCAATGTATAAATTCTTCTTAGGAGATCAATCAAGACTCAATAATTCCTACAATATGTTATTAACAAGGCATTCAAAACATAATGAACTGTTAATTAGAATTAGGAAGAGAAATATAATGTGCTAACACACATAGCCAAGTATCCAGATTTGAGTACCAATTTTAGTCAAGTTGTAGAACTAAGCAGCAGCATAGCACGGTGAATGGTGAGATAATATGTGATACAGTTCTCACTACCTACCAAGATCGAGTATATAACAAAGATAAATCATAGTATTTATACATGCTTCATCTATATCTGGAACATTGACCAAATTATTACAGAAAGCATATCACGTTAAATTATGATCACGCCTCCAAATTACCTCACAGTTAAAATCAAGTAATTGGTTAGTTCCGGTTGTTTATCAAAATAGTGCTGAATACAGCAATTTGAGTAAGGTTTAACATCTCATTTTATTAACCAAGAATATAAAGGAACCCTTACTTTCATAGCAAGAATAATCTTGATTAGAACAGTACTATATCAATAAGACAACAAGCAAGAAATCCCTGGACATAAATGGCAAATCTGCAATAGCCTTTATGTTACCCATTAAAGTTTAAACTGATAATGCGCAAATATGGGAATTATGAAATAATTGATACTCCGTAATATATATATATATATATAGGCTCTATTTGAGGCAATTTTAAACAGCATGGCAAATGGAATCTGCAATTCCTGGCTATGATTGTGCCATGGATGATTTTAGCATTCAATTTGAGAGGTCTTTTTAGGATTCAATTAGAGAGAGGTTACCCTGAACAAGAAAACCCACAATCTGTTTGTGAAGAATGAAGGACACATCTCTTCCTGGGAGATGCATCAAGCTATCTTGACTTTTTATCATGAAAAACCTGAATAAGCATGAAACAAAGTTGTACCTCGGCCACAGGTCTTACCACTTCGGGATACCAGTAGATAAGAAGTGCCTACGTATCCTCTTTACATAGTCCATCAATCAAAGTGGACTAAGTAACTTGGTCCAAATCAATCATAGCCAAGTTACTTATACCACTTTGATTAGTGAACTATGTAAAAGTGTCAACATCATCCTTTCCAAAACCTCCATCGCTCCTACTAATTAATCAAACATCTGTAAGAAAAAACATTCAGTCAAAACGAGTTTAGAACACTGCAAAGCATCAAAGACAGATTTCCGTAGTTGAAGATTCAAAAGGATTTTACAAGAAATGAACACAAAATTTACCATGTGAGTTGACGAATTGAGATCGAGGTTTTGTACATGTCTCGCCTGCTGCAAGCCTTGTGTACGAGGGCGGCGCTTAAGATGAGGGTTTCTGATATGAGAACTGAGACCACACGATGGTTTTATAGCCCAATATATATATATATTTTAATTTATTAATCAATCAATATATACTATAATTTTATACTATGAGAAAAGATTGAAAAAATAGGTAGGAATAGGCTTGGTACTAAATGCATATGTAATTAATGTTTGATTAAAATAATTTTTCAATTTCGCTCTTTCTAAGTTGTAATTGTCTGATGTGAAGTATTAAGTGTTATCTTAATTTCAATCAATTTTCCAATTTTCCTCTTTCTAAGTTGTAATTGCACGTTTTGAAGTATTAAGTACTATCTTAATTTCAATGATAATATTTGCAAGTCAACGCATGGCCATTACAATACACAATTGGATTAAGGCAAATGTAACGGACATATATTTACAGGTCATTACAACACATTACTGCTTCAATACAAAGTTAACGGGCAAAGGTAAACCACTCATGGCCGTTACAACTCAGCCCTCATTCAAGGCAAAGGTAAATGGCGCACAATAAACCTCCTTATATGTTAAGCATTCTTGCATTAGAGCCACCCTACGAGAGCCACATTTCTAACACTAAGATTGAAATGGATTCCAGATCTTCAAAAAATACCTCCATCTCCAGCTCCTCCAAAAAAGTCATCCGGAAGGGGACGATGAAGGCGATCAATGATTTTTTGGCTTCTTCGTAAGTCCCATTTTCTGAGCTTGCTGTCAAGGTGGACTGCACTGTGAAGGCGATGATGATCTGCAAGTGGGATGCCACGACCCTGCAAAAATATTATATAAGCACCGATTACATCTTGGCCGACCATAAGGTAGTAACAAATTGTTTTTTGCTCACTTCACCTACCCTCTTAGATGGTTGTCGTGCTTACATTATTCGCCTTGTGCGCCAGGGAGGCGTTATTCATTGCGTGGCTAGGGCGAACATCAGCCATTGCTTCACGGGCAAGCTTTTGGTGGGAGAGGTTTACGCCATCAGTAGCTTCACCGTTGCCCAGCCGAAGCCCAGGTATCGCCTCCGCAACGACGACCCATTTGTATTAAACTTGGAGGGCAACACTATTGTCCGACATCTTCACTGCTCACCGGACGGATTTATCAAGTATCCGCTCCAATTGGTGCCCATACAGGATCTCGAGGACAACGGCTCAAAGTTCCTCATAGGTCAGTGTTACTTCAACTATTTATTGGTCCCCCTTCTGTTGAAACATGCTAAATAGACCACAATTCAGGTACTTTAACACCACGTTAGGAAATGCAGAGAAAGGAAAATTCAAAAAGGCATGAATTCAGAGACACTTCACCCACACATAATCAACACTCATAACACAAAGCACTAAAATACCACACGTCTACATTAGATTTGTAGGTATATGAATAGATGAACTAAAATAAATGTAGCAGTGCAACACCATTAAACTGAAATCAGAGGAAAGAAGACTTCGACATTGCGCAATTGAACTGAAACTAGAGGAAAGAAGAGATTGAGACTGTGCAGTTCACCTAAAATCAGAGGAAAGCAGAGACGAAACTAAACCTCAATAAACTACAAGAATGGAACATAAAATTTGCCAATACAGAGAACTAACATGGTTGTTCAAAATCAAATCTAAAAAGAAGCTACACAGGATGTCAAAAGAGAAAAAATACAGAGATAAAAACGAAAAAATGAATTTGTAGTTTGTTCCCTAGCATTTCTCAATGCATCTCAACAAACAAACAAATATAGACATTAGAAGTTAGACCAAAGAGATATGAGAATTTTCTTCCACATATGCTAGCCTATTTACCTCATAGTAATAGTGTAAACCAAAACATTCAACATCAACAGGTTACATGAAAGACCATGCACACTTGTGCTGAATGATATGGCAAAACATAGTTCATCATATTTTGAGTGGAATATGACAATTACAACAAAAGGATAAAGTAATGTATGATAATTTACAAGCTAAATATATTAGGGAAAATATTCTTTCATTCACAATAACTAAGACAATGAAGTTTCATGTTTCCAATTTCAAGGGTTTTCCTTAATTTGGTGATCCGAGCAAGTTTGAGGAGTTCGATAATGTATGAAGTTTGGTAGATTCAAGGCTTGAAGAAAGGAACTTATGCCACAATCCGCATCAGATTAAGGATCGAAGACCACCCGATGTGAAATCAGTGTTTTCAGGAATTTATCGAAGGTATTGTAGGAGTTGCTTAGGTGAAAATAGATATGTGAGTCCCATATTTATGGGTTTAAGTTTTGAGTAGCCTTTGTTTTGCTTGGCTAGACAAAACTGGATAAAAACATAAGTTTGATAAAGATTGAGATGAGTTCAGCACGAAGATGCTTCAAGTGGAATTGTCACAAGCCTTGAAACCTGTTGTTTGATGGTGGCCAAGGGTGTTACATGCTCTACTTAATTAGTAGCTATTGTTCTTTGGGAGTTGGAGTTGAGAGTTTGATTGTGGATGGTGATGTTGGGGTTACCCATAGATGGTCGGGGGTTGCCCAAAGGAGGGATTGTCCGATAATATCAGGGGTTATATGAAGGTATAATAGGTTATCCGGTGCTGGTGACAGTCGAGTGCTACCCGGTGTAGTTCTTCCTTGTTTCTCTCTCTATAAAGAAGAGAGAGGTGGGAGCGCAACTCCAGCTACAATTTGACATACGGAACAAAAAGATACCTTAAAATTTACAATTATCTAATAACTCATCTCAACTGTAGCAAATAAAGATAGAGAATTTGTATAAAAAAGAGGAAAAAAATTAAAATTTCCAAAGTCAAATCTCATAATTCACCAATAAATTATTATCTAAATACCTAAAATGACAATCTTTTCTACATAGGGGAGTACATTGTTATGTTACTAAAATAATTCTAAAATAATCTTCACTTTGGGCTTCTGATTTGGACAAGATTAAGCCCATCTGTTTTGGGCTAATGTAGGGAATCTAACATACCTAATCGCAAACATCAAACTAACACGTAAGCCCTGCCATAGCTGCCCTTAAGCCCATTTGTTTTGCCAGCTACGGTATTGGCGAGGCACTACTGAGCAATTTTCTATGGGGGTTAATTGTGATTCTCATTGTTGTATCATTTAATATTAGTATGATATATTATATATGATATGGTCATAGTCAGTTCACATGGTTATGGAAATCCAGTCAAATGTTATTAGGCTGATGGTTTTTATGTGGGAATCTTGTATTCAGTTTGTGGACATTAAGGAACTGCAAAACTTATTGCCAGTAAATCTTCCATTAACAAAGGCATGGTTGTTGAAGCAAATTCTGTACTTTGGTGTTTGCAATTCATGGTACACTAGCAATTTAAGGTTTTGTATATTTTTTCACCAATCAACCTATAATTCATTGGTTTTAACTGGTTTATCTCAACTTCTTTTTAATCTCATAATGCCTCAATTAAGTATGGTCCGTAGTTGCAGCAAGGAATAGATCAAGTGCTTATGATGGAAGAAGAAAACATATCAGCGAATGATAGTTGAAGAAAAGTTATTATACAAACTAAACATGGTAATCTGTATTTCTCAGTTGAGGCGACATTTGTTGTTTCAAGAAGACAGTAGAACATAAGCAACTAAGCAAGACAGTACCCTTTATGTTACCCACTAAGCTGATAAGACCTGTATTCCTTAGAAATATATACCAATAAAACAAATTAAGGCATCAAAATGAAAAGATCTAATGATAAATAGTACTCTCTCCCTATTGTTTGTACAAGAGATCACACTTATCGATGCGAGTTTTGCATCATTAATATATCTAATTACATATTAATAAAAATTATAATTTTTTGATATTGTTAAAGGGGTGTGATTCAGGTGCGAAAGGGCCTTATAATACAAAATAAAAAAGAATCCTAGCCGTTAGATCTAAAAAAAAAGTGCAACACGGAGGCCCTTTTGTGCATGCTTTTGTTTTTTGAACATTATTGACAAAGTGTAAGCCGGAGGCCTAAAAGTGCAAGCCGATGACTTGAAAAGTGCAAGTGAATGCAACACTTCTGTGCATGCAAATTCAACATTTTGTGCATGTATTTTTTTGGATTGGAGTGCAAATTATTGGCTTAAATGTGCATGCGAATTATTGTGCATGTGAATTTAACGTTTTTGTGCATATATAACTCGTATATGTACTCTCAGTTGAATTCACATGCACTTTCAGTTGAACTCGCATGCACTCATATGTGTTTTTTTGGATTGGAGTGCAACTGTGCAAACTGTTGGCTTAAATGTGCATGTGAATTATTGTGCATGTATAACTCGTATGCACTCTCAGTTGAACTCGCATGCACTCACAACACATAAAACATGCACTTGATTTCACATGCACTCAAAAGTCAAAAGACATATAAGTACACTCAAATGCATGCACTTCAGTTGAATTCACATACACTCTCAGTTGAACTCGCGTGCACTCACAACACATAAAGCATGCACTTGATTTCACATGCACTCAAAAGTCAAAAGACATATAAGTATACTCAAAGGCATGCACTTCAGTAGAATTCACATGCACTCTCAGTTGAACTCGCATGCACTCAAAACACATAAAGCATGCACTTGATTTCACATGCATTCAAAAGTCAAAAGACATATAATTACACTCAAAGGCATGCACTTGAGTAGAATTTACATGCAGTCTCAGTTGAACTCGCATGCACACTCAGAGGCTTGCACTTCTAATAGAGTTCACATGCACCCAAGGGTGGTCTGGTGGCCGGTGGTGGTCCGGCGGTGGTGGTCTGGTGGTGGTCCGGCGACCGGCGACGGTGGTCCGGTGGTCGGTGGTGGTGCTCCGATGGTCAATCCTTTGAATTAAAGACATGTGTCATACTTTTAATGAAAGTTCAATTATGACATTTGATTTATTTCTAATCCAATGGTCTATATTCATTCTTATTTTGTACTATAATAATCTTTCTCACATGACACTTATCCTTATTAAAATACTCGTTGAGACGAATTAAACAAGACCTCACATGAATATATTTTTTTACATATATTAAAAAAAATCTTAAAAATTCTGAATAATATATAAAAATCAAACGATACAAACTTCGAGGACGAAGGGAGTAAAACATAAGCAATACAGTCAACGAATCAAGACAAAAATAGTCTAAAAGTAGGGACGGAGCTACGTTAGGACGAGGGGACTATAGTCCCTCTGAAAAAAAATAAAAAATTAATTTAATTAATTTTATACCTCTTTTTCCAGCAAACCCAAATTTCCCAAATATCAATCTTTTCCCAGGCTCCCTCCCAGCCGGCCCTATCTTCCTCCTTCCCAAATCTCCATCTTCCCAAATCTTCTTCCTTCCAGAATCCAGATCCAGATCCAGTCGAGTAGTCTGTAGTCGACCTGCTCCGCCTCGCGCAGCGTTCCTCGCCGGGCCGCCGGCTCCACCTCGTGTCCGCCTCGTTCCCCATCGTCTCCGTCTCGTTCCTCGCCGTCTCCGCCTCATTCCTCGTCGGCTCTTCCAGTCTGCCTCGTTCCTCATCGTCTCTGCGTCGTTCCTCGCCGGCTCCGCCTCGTTCCTCATCGTCTGGCGACTGGCGGCCTCGTTCCTCGCCGGCTCAGACGGCTCTGCCTCGTTCCTCATCGTCTCCGCGACTCCGCCGGACCGCCTCGTTCCTCATCGTTTGGCCGCCTCCGTCTTCCACTGTTGACGGTAGTTTCCTCCATCCATGATCCTTGTTAACTTTTGTAGCTATTTTTTGCAGTCTTCGATCCTTAGTTTTGCTTATATAAAATGGTGCCTTGACTGCCTTCAATATACTTGTTAGTTGTTACTTTGCTCATTTGCTGAATGCTGCATTGCCAATTTGCCATTGCTGCCTTTTTTTAACTAAACAAAATGAGGGTGCTATTTGAAACAAAATGACAGAATTTTCTTTACACATTTGTGGTAGTATTGATTGTTGAGCCTTTGGAATTTGGATTGAGTTCATTTATTTTTTATGATTTAGGTTTGATTTTTCCTAGATTCTAATTTAAAGAATATGTTATATGTTACATGTAGCCATGTAGGACTATAGGAGTGGGATGGATTAGTTAATTATTGTAACAAACAAAATTAATGTGTATTCATATTTTATGTATTATATTTATTGTATTTAAAATTTATGTTAGCTAAATTGGATTTAAGCCATGTCAGATTCAACTATATAAATTTTAGCCCCCCCTACTGTGAAATCCTAGCTCCGCCCCTGTGACGATGTGTAAACGTACATTTGTCCAGTTTACTTGGAAAACCCTAACCAATCCTTCGAAATCAGGTTTATCAGAAGAAATCAGAGCGAGGAAAAATGTTGCGACAGAGCTGCAAGAGGCTTTTGGGGTTGGTGCAGGCTCAATCCGAGTCCACGTCGAAGTCGATTCCGTTGATTCTGACCCGATTGTACCACGAGAGGGTTGTCGATCACTATGATAACCCTAGGAATGTCGGTTCGTTCGATAAGAATGATCCAGATGTCGGGACCGGTCTCGTCGGAGCTCCGGCTTGTGGGGATGTGATGAAGCTGCAGATTAAGGTGGATGAGAAGACTGGGAAGATTGTCGATGCCCGTTTCAAGACTTTTGGTTGTGGATCTGCTATTGCTTCTTCGTCTTTAGGTAACGTTTTCTTCGCCGTATTTGTGTTGTGTCTTTCGTTTTTCATTTCTTGTGCAATTATTTTGCGTGGGTGTTGAAACAAGAGGATCCTGATTCATTATAACATAGGGCCATATAATATATGACTTTTGGAATCCAATTGGAATTAGGAATTGATTGGTGTTAGGATCTGGGTTAACTGATGTGTAGTTGAATCTTTAAATGTAGATGAGAATCAAATCTTGATGTATTATGTCTAACATACAGATGTTGATACTTATAATGCCTATAACTTTCGCTCATGAAACTAACTAACATTTCAGGACCTTTTCTCATAATAGATAAAACTACGAAAACAACGCATCCACTATTTACTGAGAAAATCCAAGAACAACTAAATTTCACGAGGCCAGAAGTTTTTAGCTTCTCACTTCTAACTCTCTAATAACCACCCAAATACAAATTACACAAGAAGAACAATTCACAGAGAACAGTTACAGAAAGGGGTGGCTCCTTTTTTGAATTAGTCTCCAACACTGAACCACAAAATGAAAGGGAATACTTACCTGCGAGTGATGGCTGAGCAGAGAAGCGCAGTCGCACAGTTGGATGTCGGAGGGCAGTGATCATGTAAGGTGGGTGAGAGAGGATGGACTGCACAGTCGCACAGATGATAACTTAGGGTTTGGGGTTGGTAACGGGGTTAGTTTATGAGTCACTCCATTCCTAACCATACCAAACAAGTATAAGTTTGGTTTTTTATAAAAAAACAAATTCCAGGGAGGTGGGGCCAAGTTGACCCTTTTTAAGGTATCATTTTTGTTCTCAAACTTTAGCAGGATAAGTTTTTGTTGAATATATCTTGTAATGTGAGCTCTAGTGAATTTCACAGTGAAACTAAGGCCTTTTGTTGGGTTGCCAAAGAATTTGGTAGTGATACTATTTATCTCAGTCTATAATTGTGCTCCTTGTAACTAATTTTGAATGTTGTGTGATGTTCGGACTCTGAGCTTCAAAATTATGACCACCCGAATACAATCTGGTTTTGAATGCAGTCACATCTTAATTATATTCCAACAATGAGCTGATTCTCATGTTTTTGTGTTTGCTGGTGTTTTTTTCTGTAAATCATACTGAATTGAAATGGAGTACAATTTTTTTTGCGGGTGGGTGGGGTGCTTTTGTTGGTTGTTAGACTAGCTTGCTTCACTAAAATTTGTTCTGTTGCAGTGGAAATTAAAATCTGAAAGTTCCACATTTTAGGTTAAATGAAGTCATTCTCCATTCCCATTCTTGTTGATAGGCATCAACCAGTTCTCTTTGTTGGTACTTTGTCCTTGAAACAAAATAGTTTTGATTGTATAAGTTGTTTTATTTAGTTTTCCTATTTTATATTTAGGCTAGGAGAATGCTTCATGAAAATCCTTGCCTAAATTTGTCACCATCAATGACTTCATGTGTTGAAGTTATGCTTCGGGATATTGTTCCTAACTTCTTTTGTGTGCCATACTGTCGTTGCTTAGATTTGGTGTCATTATTTTTCATATTTGTGGCTCTATGGTGTGTTATGGAACATATATTCATCCTGCTTGTCATCCCTTGTTTGGGGGACATGGGCATAGGATATTAGTTTTAAAGAAATTTGTCAATTTATTGACTGGGATCACTCAACAAATATTGGTTTTATGTAAGTTTTGTCTTCAAAGATAAAGGTTTTTCTGGCGTTGCTAAATGATTGCGTTTATACATGCTTCTAGTTTGTAATGACAACTTTCTCCCAAGCCTAAGTAATATTTCAGCTCTGACTTAAGTTACATGTCTGTTCTTCTTCAGCTACTGAATGGGTCAAAGGAAAGGAAATGGAGGAAGCCCTGCAAATTAAGAACTCGTAAGTTTATTTCTCTCTGTCCGCAAGGTGCATGCCTTGCCTTCTGATATGCATTTCTACTCTTGCATTCTTGTCTCAAGAGCTACTATCTAGTATAGCCCCCTTGCCCGCAGTTAGATGGGCAGGGGCGTATATCACACATCTTAGGAATAAGTAGAAAAGAGGAAAATGAAGTCCTTTAGACTTGTACCTTGTCAAAAAGTTTGTTCAAAGTGTCTGCTTATGTCTTTTTGGTTGATATCAGGCCTTAAAACTGCTACTAGTTGACCATATATTTATTTCCTTGTGAAATGTAGGGAGATTGCAAAACATCTTTCTCTTCCTCCTGTGAAGCTTCACTGCAGCATGCTTGCTGAGGACGCAATCAAAGCAGCCATAAAAAACTACGAGGAGAAGCGTGGAAAACAGAGCGTCAGTTCATCAGCAGAAGCTTTCTAGCAAGGATACCCGCCTATGTATGGTTTAATAAAAGATAATCAAGGATACCCGCCTATGTATGGTTTAATAAAAGATAATCATGTGCTGTTAGGGATCTTGTGGCAGTGAATACCAAGGATCAAACTTTCTATTATGTACATTACTAGTTTTTATGTATGGTTTAATAAAAGATAATCATGTGCTGTTAGGGAGCTTGTGGCAGTGAATACCAAGGATCAAGCTTTCTATTATGTACATTACTAGTTTTCATGTTTCCTTCCTTATGTTGTGGATGATTTTGGAGTAATAGCCTGGTTGCTTACATTGATGTATAATGTTGTAATGGTATATCATATGCATTATACATGCTTGACGTTTGGGATTTGATTTGATCTAATTTTGAACTCCACTTTGTTATAGGTGAAGGATTTCTTCAATTTGGTGGGTTGCTGGATAGTGGATACACCCAAACCCAACTTGACTCTTTTTCCCCTGTGTGTTAAAAATCTCCCTACAAATGTGAAATAGTCGCCTCAAAATTAGCTTTTCATAAAAAAATGTAAGTTATTTCAAGGGATTTACGATTGGATTGAATGTTTAAAGTCTAATTCAAAATAAAGTGTTTGCATAGATAGGGATTATGTGCAAAACAAAAAAAACTATACATACTAAGGATTGTTTGGCCCCTACTTTATAAACATATTATACACAAAATTCATTTTTTTCCCTCCCTCACATTTTCCTATACCACCAATATTCAAATTTCAAAAATAAAAACTCTTTATAAACAAATAACATTTTATTAACGAACCTAACAAACAAACCCTAATGTCAAATTACAAACTGAAATAATAAACTTTTTTCAATCCCATTTGAATTGCTTATTCATACTTTATAAAACCTTTTACATGTATTATAATAAGCATTGTTCGACGAGTCTATTTAGATGACTTGTCATTATACATGTTTTTGTTTTAATGCACAAAGGACATTATCCCACCCACTCCTAAGAGCTAACTCTCGCATCCCTTCACAAACCCGACATTTCCGTTCACCGGTGGCAACCTAATCAAACCATGCCACCTTTCCTCTTCGCTGATGATGGTCACCATAGAGAAAGAGGATGACAATTTTGCAAAAGGTCTCGCCAATCAACATTTGTCCCTACAGATGTCAATTTCAAAATCAACAAAAATCACTTAAATATTGTTATGTAGGGTTATGGATCATGATACGAAATACGAACTAATCCTAACTACACATCTTGTGCACGTGCCCAGCCCCCTCAGGTGATGTTATTTTTTATTTTGTCTCCTAAATAAAGCACATAAAGTAGTTGGCCTAATTAGTTTTGGAGTGTTAGAGGAAAAGAGAGGTTGCAGTCCATATCAGAGGAACACCATAGTCCGCGATTGAACTCCTTAAGACCTTAACCATCCTGATAGTTTACAGCAAGTTTATTTATTATTGGAATCGTATAAGGAAATAGATGAACTGAATAGTTCCCAAGTGAAGATACTATGAAGATTCAAATGTTGATGCACCAGCCATCATTCCATAATCCAACTTAAATACTTGCACCATAGCGCCATGATCTGGCTTTACGACTACTTAATGCAGTTAAAAGTAGGCCAAATGACAGAACCAGTGCAAACATTCCATTGCCAAATCTTCTCTCTCAGGTATGCCAAACTCCTCCACAACTCCCTGTAGAATGAGACAGTGGTATGAGTACCATTATAAAATCATTTGACAACCAAGTGGAAAAGCGATAGAATAATTTAATATGAACTCAATCTGACATAGACAAACGAGATAACAAAAAAAAAAAATAGTAAAGTGTCCTTACTCGAATAGCCTGCTGCATGAAGAGCATTGCAATGAGTAGACCAAACAGTTCACCAGCTATACGAGTAAATCTGTTGATTATGGAGCATGCACCAAGAATTGCAAAAAGGAAGGGTAGAAAAGTTGTCCAAACACAAACCCTACAGAAGACAATGACTTGAGCGTGTGACATGATAAAAGCAATAAAACATGCATGTCCCAGAAAGTTCACTGAGTTGCAAAGATTCTATACCATGCTGTCCAAGCCAAGTACAGCTTGTGCCCTAAATTCTTTCGGTCCTTTGCAAAGTTGAACATGAATGTATACATAGTATGAGCAGTGGCTGTCCTCCAAAGATTGAATGGATTACACCACATAATGCTGTTGATTCAAGTGTTTGTACTGCAGTTAAGGCGCCATCTGGAGAGAAAAAAAATAAGAAAGAATCTTTAACAAACCTCTAGAGGATTATATCAAGAAGATAGTACTTCAGAGATACTGGTCATCTTACCAGTGTTCCTTTCCAGCTGTTCACCAAAAGATATAACTGGAATTGCTGAAGCGAAGAAAATATATGTTGTTGGAGCTAGAATCCTGAATGAATATGAGCACTAAAACTGTAACTCTTATGTCAATGAACACACAAGATATATGTCAATGAAAAATTCATGGAAGCGGATAAGAATCCAGCAAGATCAAGTTATATGCCACTACCAAGAGAATGAAACAGGTAACAACAGATTGCAGAAAATGAATTTACAATGGAAAAAAAAAACTGTGGAGAAGTCATGAAACATGATACCGGCACCAAGACCACTTGTCCAATCTTGCTTGTAGCACTGAAGCCTTCCCTTAAGATCATTTTTTATTCCTTGTAAGGGAATGAATGTTTCCTCCATGATCACTCAATAAAGCATGAACTCCTTGCAGGAAACTAGGAAGTTTTCTTTAACTCTCTTCTTTTGCTTTTATTGTAGAGGAAGGCAATACAACCACTGGTGATTTCTATGTCAAACCAACTTGAGAGGCAAATGGTATGATTGTGTGGAAGAGCATTAGGTGGCCAAAACCAGGGTTATAAGAGTTGCCAAAGTCCCTGAGGACCATAAAATAGTCTAATAGCTAAGAGTATATAACTGATGGAAATTTACATTTTACATGAATCTACTATCTTAGTGTAAAGAATCAATCAGCAAAACTGAATGTGGAAAAGGCAAGTGCACACTTTACTTGGACTCCATATCCAAAGCCAAAACAAAGAAACCTTAGCGGATAGAACTCAAGGCCATATTCAGGCTTCTAGTAAGGCACTACTAACGGAGGCAACAATATACACCTTCCATTTAACTAATTTCTGTCTACGTGCTAACTCCAACAAAGCTCAAAACCATCTTTTTGTGCCCCTTACTTGTAATTACCCTTGAGCAAACATAGACACTAAAAAAAGTACTAATTACATGTTCTAAATGTTGAGAAACTAACACCACCACAAATCCTCTTCCTCAAAAGCACAAAGTATCCTTCCAAGCACAAAGGCATGCAAGATTAGCGAAGACCCGTGATTCCAAAGCTCAATTGAAGAGCAAGCTTGGTCAAACAAGCATCTAAAAGAAGCAAAGTAGGCCAATTAAACATCTTAAGGCAGATGGGTATTCAACAAAAAAGGGAAATGGCAAGAACAAGAACATCAATTACATAATGCTGGGAGCAAAAGAGAAAATCAGTACAAATCCAAAGTAGACAAGGGTTTGGAATTCCTTGGGAAAACAAGTACAGTAGTGAAATTGCAAGAGATGGGTATTGGGTAATGAATGAAGATAGATATATAGAGAGAGGGAAGATGGAAGGTGGAAGGTTAAGTAAGAAATGCACAAATAAATAGAGAAGTTGGAGCTAAGGAGGCATTTTTGAGCAGTTGGAAAGCTAAAAAGGGGCAGCCAAGCAAGGGAGAAATTTAAGACGACAATCAAAAATAAATGATAAAAAGGGGAAGAACAAAACCGTCTGCAATGTGATTAGTGTGATGGGTACTTACCAACTATCAAAATTATGGCATGAGAATGAGAAATTGATTTGGGTGGAGTGGAGAAGTCTGTTTTTCACTTGCCGGGTACTCCACCTCGCTGGCTCGCTCAACTCTTTTGACTCTTAACCTTCAGATTACAACCTAGAGAAAAATGTGGGCCCCGGGCATGAAAACTCGGAGCTCCATCACCATTCACGTACAATCATCAATCATCAACCTATGTTAACCAGCTCGATTGTATAACAATCTCTTTCGCTCCTAAACAACAATTACATTATTGTTTAGTTTGAAGTTACAAATTATATTTTTAAATATTTTATCTGATACAATTAAATTTTCCGTGTCAAATACAAATACAGATATCAAATAAGTTGGTGACAATATATGAATACAATGAGATAAAGAAATTTTATTTTAAAACTACAAAAATGAGTTTTTTTTTCATAGGACACACTAAGACTGGAGAGAATAATCGAATTCGTGTCCACGAGGTAACTAGATGTCATGTTTACCATCTTAGTTGAAAAGGCATGACGTAAAAAAAGATTAATGTTAAAGTTTGTTCTGCATTATAGTAATTTAACTTGAGTCAATTTTTATAAGATTCATGTTAATTTTAAAAAATGGTTTGTAAAAAGAAGTTTAGAATTTGTTGTGTATTTGTAGTAATCCAACTTGGGACAATTTATAAAATTTATGTTAATTTTGAAAAATTGTTTAACAAAATGATTTTTTAGCAAAGGCTCAGACATAACATCGTGATCAACCTCATCTCAATTCAATTTCTATTGATCATGGGTTGTAATATTTTATGAGTTGCTGAGTGGGTAAGTAGGTAATACGTAAGTTCATTTGTATATTCAAAAAATGTAACACCACAACTGAAATATCTCTCCTACACTAAAAACTTCTTTAAGATTAAAACATACTAAGTTAGTATCTATAACTTACACATAACTTGCATATATAATATTAGTTATATTTTTAAATTATTTTATTTTTGTCATATATTAAGTATTTCAATCATTCTTTACTAATAACTTTTGATGATATGATATAAATCTGACCATGAGCAAAAAAGAATGTGAGGAGTATCAACTCACCGTTACAAGAGATTAATCATGATTCTTGTTGATAGTCATATCGAACACACACTAAAGATAGCTTATTCATATGAAAACTTGAATGAGTATATAGTGTCTAATGGTGTAATAAGCATGCGAAAAATCAAAATATATGATCAATATTGTTGCATGGAATGATTCTTTCGTGTATGATATGATTGTCCATTAAAAAATTGATTACAAAAAGTTATACACGAAAAATACATAATTTATTAACATATTTTCTCATCATACAAAATTTTATGTTTGTAATTACCTTCGGCTTAATTTACTACTCATCAGAACCAAGTTTATGGAAAAGAAATGACATCAAACTAATAAATATGATATTATATCGTATGTATTTATTATAATGAATATTAAAAATAATAATTGAAAAATAAGGTGGAACTCAATATTTGAATATAGTTATTTCAATGATTATTTACAAAAAATCAATTTAGTTACTCAAAAAATATAAAATAAAAGGCAAGCTCAATAAAAAGTTCCATGCATATATTCACAATGGATAATATATTTGACCCTAATACTAAGATAAAAATATTTATATAACAATTTTATCGTAGAATATAAATGTGAAAATTAATATCCAAATAAAAGAAATTTTTATATTAGATCAAAGGTACTGTTCATACAAAAAAATGAGTTATTTGATGAAATTTTGAAGATTTTTATAGTACAAATTTAGCTAATTTAAGGAAAAAAATAAACTAAAAATAGGATTAATCGCAAAATAACACGTACGCAAAGTTGGTCCATGATTGTTTTGGTGTCTCGAAAGGGGATATGAGATCAAACGAAGGGAGAAAAACAATTTTGATATTTTAACTTTTTGTTAAAATAAATATATGAAATAATTTAGCAAAATCTATATATAAAAAATCATTACAAATCAGCCAGAAAAATCACATTTTTTAATTTTTTTCTAATTACATAATGGACCCGTCTAAAGTTTTAAAATTTTAATTTATATCCTTACTTCTAGAAAACGATAACTGAAAAGTTATTTGAATAATTAAATAATCAGTAGTGACTTATTTATGTAGGTGTAAAGTTTTCTCAAATTCAAATACTTTTTAAATTTGTATACGTACTACATTTAATTTACTTTTGATAATGTGTATAATCATATGAAATTGAAAGTTTGTTACAACAAAGATTTAACTGGATTTTTTAGTTAAACTTTTAGTTTGATTTAACAAAATTTTATTGGTAATTTATAATTGATATTTCACGGTTTTTGAGTAAATATTTTCTTGGTGATTAACAAACTCAATTTAATTTTTTAAAACTGAAAATTACATTTAGCAAAATGATAATTAATAAGTCCATAGAAACATTGTAAAATCGAAAAATGGAGACCATGTATTTTTTTATAGAAAATTATAATCAAATAAAAATTGTTAAATGGGAACATACAATATAAAAAATTCGTTAAAAATCTGATATGATATAATTGTTGTTAAGATGAGTTGTTAAAATTGAAAGGTTTAGAAGAAAATCTCAAGATTATATAAATTAAGTTTGTTAAGATACATTAGTCTGAAATTTCACTAAATTGTTAATAAAATGTATATGTGCAATAATATAATATATTGGGTTGAATTGTAAAAGCACATGTACTGTGAGTTGAAAATTGTATATATTGTATGATTTTGGCCCATAAGTTTATATAGGTCAAATTATATATGCAAAGTCATAAAAATAATATTACTAATTACATAAATGAATATAAGATGTATTTTATATATAAGTTTAGTAGGAATTCTATCATACATTAGTTTGACATATATAAGCTTATTTTTAGGAATTTGTAGAAATCAAATTTTTACAAAAATGTATAAGCATTCAACAAAGTTGTATATAATTTTTATATTTGAAGCTAGGTGTGATTAGATGTTGTGATTTAAATTGAAATATAATGTTAAGAAAAAAAAGTGCATTAATAACAAAATGACATGTAGGATTTGTGGGGCCAAAAACATTATGGTGGCTCGAAATTCAATAGATTTAATATATATAGATGGCCATAAAATTTCGAAGGCTCTTTGTGCACTACAAAAATTGTCTTCGTACACTACACTTTAAAACGCAGAAATTTTGCTTAAGCTATATACCCGCGTTTGAGTCTAACTTGTACCCAGAAACTGAGTTTTTGTATTAGAACGAAACGCAGGTATTTTGCTTAAGCAAAATACTTGCGTTTCAGTTTTCTTTTTGAAAGCGAAACGCATGATCCTTGCTTAAACAAGGATCTCGTGTTTCACTAAATTTTTCTTTCTTTCAAAATTGCACTTTTTTTCCCTTCCATAATCATGTAGAGATTTTCAATACGAGTCCGTACATATAAAATTCGTCTAAAACGGACATCGTTTGCCCCTCCAAAAGCCCAAAAAATGAAGTCTTCTTACTTTTTTTTTTTAACAATTTGGTGCCCAGCATATAACGCATTGTAGTGAAATTTTTTGGTATTTTTGGCATTTTTCTACTATAATTTTATATAAGATTTTAATACGAGTATATAACTATACGTTAGAACCATAATATATAATTATAGTATATAATATAGTATATAGCAATAGTATATAACTATACAATATAACAATAGTATATAACTATACGATATAACAATAGCATATAGTTATAGTATATAACAATACGATATAAAATAGTATATAACTATACGATATAACCATAGTATATAACTATTCGTTAGAACCATAATATATAATTATAGTATATAACCATAGTATATAACTATACGATATAACAATAGTATATAACTATAGTATATAACTATACGATATAAAATTTGTATATAACCATAGTACGTTAGAACCATAATATATAATTATAGTATATAACTATACGATATAACCATGGTATATAACTATAGTATATAAATGAACGATATAGCAATAGTATATATATAACTATACGATATAACAATAGTATATAACTATACGATATAACCATAGTATATAGTTATATATTATGATTATATCTTATAGTTATATCCAATTTGGTTATATCTTATGGTTATATCCTATAGTTATATACTATGGTTATATCTTATAGTTATATCCAATTTGGTTATATCTTATGGTTATATACTATAGTTATATATTATGATTATATCTTATAGTTGTATCCAATTTGATTATATCATATCGTTATATCATATAATTATATATTATGATTATATCTTATAGTTATATCCAATTTGGTTATATCCTATAGTTTTATACTATGGTTATATCTTATAGTTATATCCAATTTGGTTATATCTTATGGTTATATCCTATAGTTATATACTATGGTTATATTGTATAGTTATATACTATGGCTATATACTATTGTTATATCGTATTGTTATATACTATAGTTATATACTATAGTTATATACTATTGTTATATCGTATTGTTATATACTATTGTTATATCGTATTGTTATATACTATAGATATATACTATTGTTATATCGTATAGTTATATATACTATAGCTAAATACTATTGTTATATCGTATAGTTATATACTATTGTTATATCGTATAGTTATATACTATGGTTATATCGTATAGTATATACTATAATTATATATTATGTTTCTAACGAATAGTTATATACTATGGTTATATCGTATAGTTATATACTATAACTATATACTATTGTTATATCGTATAATTATATACTATGGTTATATCGTATAGTTATATACTATTGTTATATCGTATAGTTATATATATACTATAGTTATATACCATGGTTATATCGTATAGTTATATACTATTGTTATATCTTATAGTTATATACTATGGTTATATACTATAATTATATATTATGGTTCTAACGAATAGTTATATACTATGGTTATATCGTATAGTTTCATACTATAGTTATATACTATTGTTATATCGTATTGTTATATACTATAGCTATATGCTATTGTTATATCATATGGTTATATACTATTGTTATATTGTATAGTTATATATTATTGGTATATACTATAATTATATATTATGGTTCTAACGTATAGTTATAATCGTATTAAAATCTTATACAAAATTATAGTAGAAAAATGTCGAAAATACCAAAAAATTTCACTACAATACGCTCTATGGTGGACACTAAATTGTAAAAAAAAAGGTAGGAAGACTTCGTTTTTTGGGCTTTTGGATGGACAAATGATGTCCGTTTTGGACGAATTTTATATGTACGGACTCGTATTGAAATTCTCTACATGATTATGGAAAAAAAGTGCAATTTTGAAAAGAAAAAAAATTTAGTGAAACGCAAGATCCTTGCTTAAGCAAGGATCTTGCGTTTCGCTTTCAAAAAACAAACAAACTGAAACGCAGGTATTTTGCATAATCATGTAGGTATTAAGCAAAATACCTGCGTATCGTTCTAGTACAAAAACTCAGTTTCTGGGTACAATTTAGACTCAAACGCGGGTATATAGCTTAAGCAAGATTTTTGCGTTTCAAAGTGTAGTGTACGAAGACAATTTTTGTAGTGTACAAAGAAATTGCCTAAAATTTATTCGGGTCATTTTAGTCTAAATGGGCCATATTTTTGTATGTGTAATAATATAATTTAGTGACCTTGATTATAAAAGCACATGTACTATGAGTTAAAAATTGTATATATTGTATGATTTTGGCCCATAAATTTATATAGGTCAAATTATATATGCAAACGCATGAAAATAATATTACTAATTACATAAATGAATATAAGATTACTTTATATATAAGTTTAGTAAGAAATCTATCATATATTATAAGTTTATTGTATGTGTAATTTATAGAAATTGAATTTTATAAAAAAGTTGTATATAGTTTTTATATATTTGAAGTTAGTTGTGATTAGATATTGTGATTTTTAAAATTTTAAATATTTGAAGTTAGTTGTAATTAGATATTGTGATTTAAAATAAATAAAATTATTAATATAAAAATAAATCGGATTAACCACAAATTGACACCTAGGATTTGTGGGGCTATAATCAATATAATGGCTTCAAATTCCTTTACTTTAATATATATATATATATATAGATAGCTTGAGCTTGAGCTTTTGATGGGATTTTAAGATAATTGGGGTTATTTTATGAAGTTACACTTATTTACAAAAATACCACATTGGCACATTCCCATCTCCTTCTCATCTCTACTTAATGATAATCGTGGAATTATGGAGAAGAGGACCATGAAAGAGTTATCGAGAACTAGCGATTAAGCCTTGAAATATAATTCTTACTACTGAAGTTCTCTACAATCTATATCTCCCAGCCCATCAGTAGAGATAAGTTATAACTTGTTCTTATTATTCGATTCGATTATTGTCTTAATTTTTTTGTCATCATTGAATTTCTTATCGGATCACCTTACTTCAACTAGTTGTTCCTCAATTTAGCAAATTGAGATCTATTGAATTTTTTGCCCCAAAAAGTAGTATTGTAATTATAATTGTATTCGGAATACCCTTTATTATGCTAGTGTAAAACTTCAATTTTCTATATATTGTAATACTAAAAGATATTTGTCACAAACTCTTAAAAAACAACTTAAACAATATTATTTACACGTATTATTAAAAGATTCAAGCAATTAAACTAAGAATGAATGTCAAAATGTTATGTCTAGGATATACATCTATATTTAGTACTAGAAATCAGAGCCCCGTGCTACGCACGAGGCCATTTGTTATTTTTGTTGAAGATGTATTGATCTAGTGCTTGAGTATGCGGTGAAGCGTTGTCGTTGAGGGATATGTAAAACGACCTAAACTAATGTATTGTTGAGCTTATGGTGGGGATTTGCTTGTTTTTGCAATCGAATGTCTAAAGTTTGGTTGTACGCGTAGTGGTATGATGCTTGATTATATGTATTTGGTTTGAGAGACTAAAAGGCGTTGTCTTGGATCAAACTTTATGTGTATTAAAATATCCATATTTGGGACAACATGAGAAGTTGTATGCATGATACCTACAATTGGAATGCTATGCAACAATGTGTTATGTTGAATGACCACGCCCCTCAGCGTGAGAGCTTGCGAATGAAGCAATTGAGGAGTTTATGATGCCCCAAACCTGCGACAATAGAAGTTCATCTGGTAAACATAGTGGATTTATTATGCTAAAGGTATATAAATGTTTGAGCCGCTAAAGATGGTCGCAGCGCATATTTGTATAAAACATTGCATTCACGTACCTCATGTTTGCCGGATTGGTTGATATGCCTTCCATGCTATCCAATGGTGACCAATGTGTTGTATCATCCGATGCTAGACCTGGAACATGAGTAAATATATCTGAGCCAGCTATTGTGAAAGCGTGATATTATGATAGATATAGTGCGCATCAAGTATGTGTTGTGTAACATTATAATCCCATGTGAGGATCCTTTACGCCAGGTTCGTAGAGTGTAGTGGGTCCGGACATATTTTACGTAATGGGTTGTAGTGCTTACATTCATTTTGATGGCCAAGTGATTGAATGCCTCTTTGAAAACTATATTTCGTGTGTAGTTAGCTGGCTCTTTTCCCGTTGGTAGTAACAGGATACTGAGTCCTTGTGGGCGTGTAACTCGAGAGACTGCCACATAGAGCTGGCCATGACATAAAACTGGCCTTGGTAAATACAACCCCACATGCTTCAGTGATTGCCCCTGGCTTTTATTGATAGTCATAGCATAGCAAGCTTTTAGTGGGAATTGACGACGTTTCATGACGAATGGCCATTTAGATTGAGTGGCGTTTAGTGTTATCCTAGGAATTAGGACTTTGTTTCCTACGCACGTGCCAATAATAATCTCAGCCTCAACCACCCACTCCCCTAAATGCGTAATGATGAGACGGGTGCCGTTGCACAGCCCTTGTGAAGGGTTTACATTTCTTAGAAGCATCACCGACAACCCTTCCTTCAATTCAAGTGCGTGGGGTGGGATTCCTGTAATTTTGTGTCCATGTTATTTTCTTTAGTTGACGAGTTTACAACTGATTAGGCATAGTGTATGGAAAGGTAAGGGAATTGTACCAGGGAAATCTTGAGTGTTCAAGAATTCGGGTGGGTACAAATGCTCTTGTTCAGCCACATCGGTAGATGCCTTGCAAACTTCATCAGCGCTTTTGTATGTCCTCATTTGCCCCTGCAGACGGTTGAACATGTAGCGGTTTATCTGATCGGCATCTTCATTTAAAGGGGTTAGAATAGCTCTGTCTTGGAGGTATGACGGGTTGGTTTCGTTTGCCATGAAATCTGGAAAGACTTTGGCAATTAGTTGCTCAATCGGATCTGTCCCAGGCCCGATTATGAACTCTTGTGGGATCTCAATCCATGTTTCTTCCTCCTCATTGTCTAGCGCGATTGCTTCAGCATTTCCATCTCCGATCTTTTGAATCCATTTGTTGAATTGTTGTTTTTGGATGTCAATCTCCCAATTTGCTTGCTGGTCATTCACCCTCATGTTCTTTTTTAACGTGAGAACCTGACAATGGCTCCAAATAGGTGAGTTGCTGATGCAAGCCTGGACGATGTCTTGTCGTTTCCCTTTTGTAATTACTGGTAATATTTGCCTGAAATCTCCGCCCAGTAGTACTGTTATACCGCCAAACAGCTTGTGCTTGTTGTTGCCATGTTTGATGCTTTGGATGTCTTACAATGTTCTGTTCAATGCCTCGAATGCATTTCTATGAGTCATTGGAGCCTTATCCCAAATAATCAGCTTGACTTCATGCATTAGGTGTGCTAACTGAGTGTTTTGTTTAATACTACATGTGCTATTATCAAGCAGCTCGATGGGGATTAGAAACCTGCTGTGGGCTGTCCGGCCACCTGGTAATAGAAGGGAAGCAATACCTGTGCGAAGAAAAAATGTTAGATGTGAGAGTAATGGAATGTGCGATGTATCTTGTTTTGGGCATGAAGGCAGTAGTTGAGTACGTACTTGACGATGCGACGGCAAGAACGATATTCCCTTGTGATCTTATGTGGGCCATTATTGTCCTGTAGAGATAAGTTTTCCCTGTTCCGCCCGCCCCATAAATGAAGAAGAACTCTCCGGTTTGCTTATTCACTGCATTCATTACCTTTTCGTAGATTGCTCGTTGGTCCGCATTCAATGAATCGAACATGGCCGCGTGAAGCTCTGTCATTTTATTTGCATTGTAGGAGAGTTCCTCCCTTATAAGGCGATTGTCCATTGCTGTGAGAAGTTGTTTATCTGGCATAGGTATTCCCGGGTAGTCAGCTAATGTTTTCCCATTTTTGGCAAGGAGCTCTTCAATGTCAAGCAAGCAGTAGTTTTTTAGTTGGTTTTCATTGAGCTCTAAGGCCGGGAATTTGAAGTCTCTTCTTATGAGCATAAATTGAAGCCTGATTAGATTCCATATTACAGATACCTTCCTGGGCAAACCCTTCTGCTCCCTTCCTAGAAGTAATAGCTCTGAGAGGGTTCCTTGTCTAACAGTAATTGTAGGGAGGGGGGGCAATGTCATAGGTAGGCCGGCGGTACTGGGATGTCGCATACGATGGGTTAGAAACATATTTATAAATGCATGAGCATATAGCTATACGTGTCGACCAAACATGTACCTCATTTCAAGTTGTAATTGCTTGATAGCAGGTATGTCCTCCGTGTCATACATCGTCGTGGCCGAGGTGGTGGACAAATAGACATCACCTGCGCATGCATCAATCAAATGGCTTAAAGTTTTTTGGTGTGTAGGCTTCAAAAATAACAATAATTGAAAAAGGGTTAGAGTACCATTCCAATGTCGCACGTTCATGGAGGCCAAAGCAACTATGAATGCGGTCTTGGCCCGCTTGTTACGCTGAAGGAAGTCCTCGCCCATGCTGCCCCACATGGAGACCTTGATCATGTTTCCCCTGTGCGTATCACAAGAGGCCAAACGCAGGGTAAGTGAAACATATGTGCAATGTATACGACATATGTCATGAAGAGCGACATGTAAATTGTACCTTTCGTTCATGAGGTGGAACTCCAGTAGCTGAGCACTTGTAGGAGTGGTTCGCACGGTCCCAATATTAATAGGACAACCTACAACATCTGGCAGAGAGGAGAAACATTAGCGGGTAGGTAATTAACACTCTATTACTAAACCTAATTACATTACATTCAGAAGGCATGAAATAAGTCAATATCTACGCATAGAATGGAATATAATAAAAAAAAATCACTTTTTTATGCGCACCACAGTGCAAATATAAAATGCGGTGTGGACATATTTGTTTTGGATTGAAAAAGACAAAGCTGAATATCGATATAGTACATCCTGTTTCTTATATTAGATAATATAAACTAAGTTCCATAACACATTTATTCTATCATTTTATTGGTGATTAGTATATTAATAAATTTATATTATTAAATGATTATAATACAATTGAATTATTCATTGTATTATATACATTCATATACATATGTTTACATCTCAAAGCTGGATATCGATATAGTACATCACTTTTCTTATATTAGACAATATTAACTAAGTTTCATAACACATTTATTCTATACTTATTATTGGTGATTAGTTCATTAATAAATTTTACATTTATATTATTATATGATTACAATACAGTTAAATTATTCATTATTCATTTATATATATATATATACATATTTGTAGACACTTTCTAATTTTTAGGGAAATATACATCTACATAAACTCAGACTAAGTAAGAGAAAAGAAAGTATGACTTTTTTTAATTTCATATGTGTTTTATTAAGTTAATTAAAAGTGTAACATCTACATAAACTCATACTAAGTAAGAGAAAAGAAAGTATGACTTTTTTTTTCTATCAAAAAAAAGTGTAATGTTTTCCTCTTTAATTTAAATTTATAGGCGGACATTTTTCTTTTCTCTATAATTCTTACAAATTCAGTCCTAGGGTTTTTGTACACAAAAAATGCAAATCGAACTTTTCTCTCCTCCTTCGGTTACAGATGAGGCTCCACCAGATCACCACTTACCCCTATCCCCAAACCCTCCTACATCCATTCGATCCTATGCTCGCCGTTCCTAGAACTGGACAGGCGGGAGGACAAACGACGTCAAACGCCTCGGCAAATTCTACCTGGAGGTTACGTATTCCTCTCTTTTCTCCATTCAATTGAATTCCTTATTTCTCTCTGCTAATCGTATATGATTTGGGGGATTTGCAGATATTAGGGTTTGTGCAGATAGAAAGCCCCGACTTCAGCCCCAGAATGGAGATGATGTGGCTCAGGCTTCCACCTTCGTACTCAATCCATATCATCTAGAGAGACCCCGAGTCTCGCCTCCCTGAGGGGCCGTGGACTTCTACCTCCGCCGTCGCCGACCCTAAGCGCCTCCCCCTCGGCCACCACACCTCCCTCTCCGTCTCCAATTTCGGTTCCTTTGTCCGATCTCTCAAGGTAATTTCGTCTTGTTTTGGTGCTCAGAAATCCTACGCTGCTGGCTTCCTTGAAGGTTCTTAACATTAGTGATTGGAAAACCCTCTGCCAGTAGAATTTTCACAGATGCAGACTAAACTTCTCATGTTTCAGATAGTTGTATCCTCCATCTATTTCTCTGATTTGAAATTTGTGAAGCAAATCTGCTGTTTTAAATCAATGTTTTTGTTTGTTACCAATAGAAATCAGGGATTTAGTACAATCACATTGAACAACTTGTGATGGTCTAAGAGGGGAAAAAGTCATTCATATTTTGGTGCTCAACTTAATTAAAATTCTATAGTTACTGGAAAAGAAAGGGAGGTTAACTGGTGCTTTCTATACTTTCCAATGTAATGAAAGGGAGGTTAACTACAAGCAGAATTAAATTAGTGGTGGTCAAGTGCTATAACTCAGTTTTATTTGCTCAAACACTTTCGTATCACGGGTGGTCCTGTTTCAAAAAGGTTTGGTTTTTATTGATGTAGTCACCAGTTCCTTGCATAGCTAAAGGAGACCTTAAATCTCATTACTGTTTTTTATAGAGTTGAAGTGTGGATTTGGTCAATGGTTGTGAAGCCTTGATGACAATAAAAGAAGGCATTACTCGAGATTGGGATCTCTTAATTAGCTGAACAATACAATTTCAAGCTTCTCTAGATATGTCTGCTTATGGTAGTGCAGAAATGGTTGAGAGGGATGGAGACGTGTAGTTTTAGTTTTAGTAAAATCTGTCTATTCAGTCCTGGGCCTTGGTTGAAGGATGCATATGAAAATAATAAATCTGGTCATAGGAGAAGGCATGCCATTTGTGATGAGTGACTGAGTATCCTTTCTCTTCATGATGCATGTAAGGTTGAATGTACTATTTGTATGTATAAGGAAGGAAGTTCTAGTTTTTTGAGTTTGTTTTTTTGTTTTGAATCAAGACTTTCCCCTCTCACTTTGTCACTATTTCCTAACCAGCTGCTGATATTTGTGTACTGTTTTTTTGGTGTAGGTTTGGATAATATGGAGCAGAGTATAATTGAAGCATGACTGACCTATAAGGAATTTGGAACCGTTGAACTCGATGTCTTGAATCGGGACCAACTGGAGTGGATACCTTTCGAAGCCTTCTGGGGGACAGTCTAGATGCCTCACAATAGTGCTGCCTTCGAGTAGGATCACGAACGGGTCACCATTGCGGACCCGATAAGAAGGTTTCGGTGGTGCAACGGTGAATCGGCTAATGGCGTAGACCTCTCCTACCAAGAGTTTGCCCGCGAAACAGTGACTGATGTTGGCCCTCGCTACGCAGTGGATCGCGCCTCCCTGCGATAAACGGGAAAAAAGGTTAGTCGTTAAGGCATTTTAAAAGTGGGGGTCGCCCTAGGTGCATTTTTTAATTACCGTATGGTCGGCTAGGATATAGTCTGAGCTTATATGATGTTTTTGCAAGGTGATGGCATCCCACTTGCGGATGACCATTGCCTTGACGGTGCATTCCATGCCCAGGGCTAGATCAGAAAAAAGGTGTACAACGGTAACGACGCCGCTAGGAAATCATCGAGGGCCTTTGACATGCCCTTCTGCGGTGGGTTCTTGGTGGAGCTCGAGGTGTTCTTTTTTTTCGAGGAGGAAGACGATGCCATTTTTGAGTGTATATGGGGCAATGTGGCAGGAAAACGTGCTCTAATGCAACGTCACCCACATATATAGGGAGGCTGCCAGCTTTGGAACATTTATAGGGAGGATTATATGCATTTACTTATATGCTTGAATTTCATAACGGATGAAAATAGTAACGACAGGTGTTATGGCCAAGAGCTGTAAACGGATGAACAATTCAGTGAACGGTTGAATTAACATTTATCAGCCCCTATGAATTAGCATTTACTTGTATGCTTTATATTAGCAATTCACAGGAAAGTGTCTGGCTGGCCTGTTTTGGTTGAATTAGCATTTACTTCCTATGAATTGGCATTTCACAGGTATTCGGGCTATAGAGTTAATTGAAGTCTCAAATCTTTTTCAGAAGGTTAACTTTATATTAGATATTGATTAGAAAATATATAATTAAATATACAAAAAAGAAGTAAAATATTAAATAAAAATTGATATAATTAAGTCATCCTTTTTGGTAAAGACAAATTGTTAATAAAATTTGTATTTCTTAATTCAATGCAATGTAAACAATCATAACCCTTAATATATCATTCTTTAAAAAAATAAATCAGGAAGTAATGCAAATGTTCTTAGAAACAATCAGGGCCCGTTTGGTATTGATATCAGGATATCAGATATGGGTAAGAGATATCAGTCATACCCATATCTGTGTTTGGTATATCTTGATATCGATAACAAACTGATATCTGCTGTTTGGTATATGTAGATATCGATATCAGTGATATTAGAGTGGTATTGGAGTGTTATTTTGATATCTTCCAGAAAATTGGTATATCAAACATATCACTCATACCCAAACACAGATATGTATCGAAAAAATTGGAAGAATTTAATGCTTTGAAGAAAAAAGTGGGAAGAATTGGAAAATTTTGAAGAAATTGAAAACAAAAAACAAAAAATAGGAATAAACATAATCCGCCTAGACCCGCCTAGGCCCGACTAGACCCCGCCTAGTCCGCCTAGGCCTGCCTAGACCCCGCCTAACCCGCCTAGACCCCGCCTAGCCGCCTAGCCATTCCGATTTGGCCCAAATCGGGACGGTGCCGGGCCGCCTAGCCCGATTTTTAGAACACTGCTCATACCCATACCCATATCCGATACCTGATATCACTCATACCCATATCTTAATATTCATACCGATACCCATACCCGATATCTCATATCTTTGATATCGATACCAAACGAGCCCTCAAATCTATCAATGTATTTTATTGTTTATATTAGTTTCGAATAGTCTTTGAGCAATAATATGTGGAATGTTATATTATTTTTGTTCAAATTTATTTGTTTAAAGTTTGGTATGAAAAAAGGGAAAAGGGTACAATGTTACATGTCACAAAAATTAAAATAATTATGATGAATTAAGAAACTATATTAATACTAATATACATGTATATATTTGTGATTAATGAAAACGTTAGGAGGTGAAGCCACTTAAATGAAAAAAATGAAATATAAATAAATATCACCGGTTATTATCTAGGCAAATAATATTGAGATTATAATTTTATCACATAAACAGTTTATAAAAGTACATATTAGTAACTCAAAAAATTAAAACATATATGATGGAATGCGCTATTTTCAAATAACACTGACCGCGTGGAATTACCGCGTTCATTTCCTTCATAATCCTCAACCGACAAGCAAGATCAAGTGATAGCCGCCTTGCCTACACGTAAAAAGAACGAGGTCACAAATAACACTGACCGCGTGGAATTATCGCGTTCATTTCCTTCATAATCCTCAACCGACAAGCAAGACCAAGTGATAGCCGCCTTGCCTACTCTGTGTCGCAAAAATAATATGTGGAATGTTATATTATTTTTATTCAAATTTATTTGTTTAAAGTTTGGTATGAAAAAAGGGAAAAGGGTACAATGTTACATGTCAAAAAAATTAAAATAATTATGATGAATTAAGAAACTATATATATACTAATATACATGTATATATTTGTGATTAATGAAAACGTTCGGAGGTGAAGCCACTTAAATGAAAAAATGAAATATAAATAAATATCACCGGTGATTATCTAGGCAAATTATATTGAGATTATAATTTTATCACATAAACAGTTTATAAAAGTACATATTAGTAACTCAAAAAATTAAAACATATATGATAGAATGCGCTATTTTCAAATAGCACTGACCGCGTGGAATTACCGCGTTCATTTCCTTCATAATCCTCAACCGACAAGCAAGACCAAGTGATAGCCGCCTTGCCTACACGCATAAAGAACGAGGTCACAAATAACACTCACCGCGTGGAATTATCGCGTTCATTTCCTTCATAATCCTCAACCGACAAGCAAGACCAAGTGATAGCCGCCTTGCCTACTCTGTGTCGCAAAAATAATATGTGGAATGTTATATTATTTTTGTTCAAATTTATTTGTGTAAAGTTTGGTATGAAAAAAGGGAAAAGGGTACAATGTTACATGTCAAAAAATTAAAATAATTATGATGAATTAAGAAACTATATATATACTAATATACATGTATATATTTGTGATTAATGAAAACATTAGGAGGTGAAGCCACTTAAATGAAAAAAATGAAATATAAATAAATATCACCGGTGATTATCTAGGCAAATAATATTGAGATTATAATTTTTTCACATAAACAGTTTATAAAAGTACATATTAGTAACTCAAAAAATTAAAACATATGAAAATAGCACTGACCGTGTGGAATTACCGCATTCATTTCCTTCATAATCCTCAACCGACAAGCAAGACCAAGTGATAGCCGCCTTGCCTACATGCATAAAGAACGAGGTCACAAATAACACTCATCGCGTGAAATTATCGCGTTCATTTCCTTCATAATCCTCAACTGACAAGCAAGACCAAGTGATAGCCGCCTTGCCTACTCTGTGTCGCAAAAATAATATGGGGAATGTTATATTCTTTTTGTTCAAATTTATTTGTTTAAAATTTGGTATGAAAAAAGGGAAAAGGGTACAATGTTACATGTCAAAAAAATTAAAATAATTATGATGAATTAAGAAACTATATATATACTAATATACATGTATATATTTGTGATTAATGAAAACGTTACGAGGTGAAGCCACTTAAATGAAAAAATGAAATATAAGTAAATATCACCGGTTATTATCTAGGCAAATAATATTGAGATTATAATTTTATCACATAAACAGTTTATAAAAGTACATATTAGTAACTCAAAAAATTAAAACATATATGATGGAATGCGCTATTTTCAAATAGCACTGACTGCGTGGAATTACCGCATTCATTTCCTTCATAATCCTCATCCGACAAGCAAGACCAAGTTATAGCTGTTGGGCCTCGATTTTTCGGCCCAATAGCTTGAACCAAAGCTGCCTTCTAGAAGATCCGGTCAGAAACAACCTCCAGAGATCTTGGTCCGGTCAGTTCAACCTCCAGATATCTCGGGGCGACCAGTGGTTAGAACGACGACCTCTGCGGATTTCGGAGCGACCAATACACAGTTAGACGACTCTCGCAGATCTCGAACGATTTTAACCGACCCACGTGCAGGATAACCTCTTCCATGAATATCAGGCGGATTTGCCAACCGATTCAAGCCTAAAACTAGTATAAATATAGAGAAAATTATCTTATAACAACACATCGTCATTCTTACTTAATTCAAGCAGCTTTCTACTATTGTTCTACTCGAAATACGAGATCATTCTTGTACTCAGTCCGTTACTCCAACATTGAAGCAACCAACGGCTAAATTTCTGTATCTGATTAGTCTCTCATTCAAGGGAGATAAGTTTATATTATATCCGTTTAATCTCATTCTCTTGATTGATTAGTTGATTTGGATTATTTATATATTATTGATCTTATTATTGTCTAGTTGTCCCCTCTTTAAGCGAGTCAGGTCGGTTTGATCTTTTTCGCCTAAAACAATTTGGCGCCCACCGTGGGGCATCTAGTCAATCAACGATCCGATCCACATCCAATCATGACCGGTGCCGGAATCCCCATGATCGTCGTTGAAGACCAAGTTCAAGCCAACCTCCCGATCGTAGGTCAAACCGAAGATCTCGCCAACCAACCGATCCTGGACGTCCAGATCCAAGAGCTGGCAAAACGCATGAGCATCCTCCAAGATGAACTGGCTCAACAACGCCTAAGAACCGAAACCCTAAGCATCCAATCTGAAATTGAAATTGCAAGACTAATCCGTGAAAATGAACTTTTGAAATCCCAGGTGAATTCGGCCGCATTGGTCCCAGGGGATCAAGACACATAGTCAACACTGAAGGCCTCCAAGCACGTCTCAACATGAATGGGGCAATCCCGACGCCCATGACTCTGGCCACTCAGAGCATCAGTCAACCCATTGCCCCTCCACAGGTTGTCACACCGATGGATCTCCAAACCTTCATACAACAAGCCATCAATGAACATATGAAGGCCTTAGACGACCGCATCGCTCAGATTCTAGGAGTCCCACAACCGATCGAAAAGGAAGCAATCAACGGATATGAAGACTCGCCGTTCGGAGAGGCGATCACTCGCATCGAGATCCCTAAAAAATTCCACGTCCCCAACATTCCCAACTACGATGGGACCGGGGACCCCAACGATCATATCTCTATTTCAAACATAAACTAATGACTATCTCTATTCCAAGAGGGAATCGTGAAGCGGTCATGTGCAAAATCTTTGGCACGACCCTTACAGGGCCCGCACTAACTTGGTTCATGCATCTGTCGTAGGGTTCGGTCACTTCATTTGCCGATCTAGTCAATTCAATCAAAATCCAGTTCGCCAGCAGTCGGAGATTAGAAATACAATCAAGCGACCTATACATGATCGTGCAAGGGTACAGTGAGCCCTTAAGGGATTATCTTAACATGTATAACAAAGAGAAGGTCGCGATCCCGCATTACGACGTCCCAACGTCTATTGAAGCCTTCCGTTGGGGATTGGTCAGGGGCAATGAACTTTATCACGAGCTGACCAAATACCCATGTCGAAGCTTCGAAGATTTACAAGCCAAAGCCATGGCCCATGTCAGACTAGAAGAAGACGAAGAGTCCACAAAAGACGACCAACCAAACTGGAACACGACCCATTGGGAGTCGTCTTACTTTTGAACACTTATACTTTGTATTTCACTTAGATTCAGTCGATTATACTTATCAAACTATTTACTAACTTAAGCATCGGAGGACCGTTGGGCTCATACCCAACGTTCATCCTTTGATATTTTCTATACTTTTCAAGTGTCTTAAACAGGAACACGACAAGAGGCCTCAAGACAAAATCAAGTTGATCAACATACACAAAACACAATCACACATAATGCTTACACATTACACGATCGATCGATACACAGAGAATAGAGGAACAAAAACACGACACATTTTTACAAGACCTGTCCCACTTGAGGTACACGTCTTATACAAATACTACAATGCTCTTCCCTAGAACTACACGACATGTCACACAAAATTATAGGTCTACTCGAACAACGTCACACGACTTGACCAGGAAGCGACTGACGAGTCCACCTGCAAAACAAAGCAAATGACAAACAAGGAGCGGTCTCCTGACCCTTCGTCATCACAAGAGACGCCCTCAGCCGTCTTCACACGATTATTGGTTGTATTAAGCTGACTCTTAGCTTGAGCAATACACATGTCGGCCCCATCGCTAGAACACATGTAGCAAAATCGAGAGAAGTTATAAAATCAAACCGTCCCATCACTTGACGCTCTGGTCCGGTTTAGTTTTGGGGAAACTGTTGGGCCTCGATTTTTCGGCCACTAGATCGGCCCAATAGCTTGAACCAAAGCTGCCTTCTAGAAGATCCGATCAGAAACAACCTCCAGAGATCTTGGTCCGGTCAGTTCAAACTCCAGATATCTCGGGGCGAGCAGTGGTTAGAGCGACGACCTCTGCGGATTTCGGAGCGACCAGTACGCAGTTAGATGACTCCCGTAGATCTCGAATGATTTTAACCGACCCACATGCAAGATAACCTCTTCCATGAATCTCGGGCGGATTTGCCAATCGATTCAAGCCTAAAACTAGTATAAATATAGAGAAAATTATCTTGTAACGACACATTGTCATTCTTACTTAATTCAAGCAGCTTTCTACTATTGTTTTACTCGAAATACGAGATCATTCTTGTACTCAGTCCGTTACTCCAACATTGAAGCGACCGACGGCTAAATTTATGTATCTGATTAGTCTCTCATTCAAGGGAGATAAGTTTATATTACATCCGTTTAATCTCATTCTCTTGATTGATTAGTTGATTTGGATTATTTATATATTATTGATCTTATTATTGTCTAGTTGTCCCCTCTTTAAGCGATTCAAGTCGGTTCGATCTTTTTCGCCCAAAACAATAGCTGTCTTGCCTACACGCATAAAGACCGAGGTCACAAATAACACCGACCGCGTGGAATTATCGCATTCATTTCCTTCATAATCTTCAACCGACAAGCAAGACCAAGTGATAGCCGCCTTGCCTACACGCATAAAGAACGAGGTCATAAATAACACTGACCGCGTGGAATTATCGCGTTCATTTCCTTCATAATCCTCAACCGACAAGCAAGACCAAGTGATAGCCGCCTTGCCTACACGCATAAAGAACGCGATGACCTCTTCTGCATGCCATGATGTCACCCACCCAATGGAAACAATCCATGACTCAACCACTTGTGAAAGCCGCCTTACCTACACGCAACACGTCATCTAAAGCAGTAGGACTCCAACTGACACGTCTCTGCTCCTTGCCAACAATCACAAGCAGAACTCGGAGACTATAAATAGGCTTAAAGTTTCACTTTTTAGGAATCTTTTGTTCGATCTCCCATTTTTGGGAGGAAAGAATAGGAGATTTGTTGTTGGTTATCATGTAAAGAATCATTAAAGTGTAATCGTCAATAGAATCATCGCGTTAATTATCAATAAAATATCTTTTCTTAAAGTTTCTTGTCCATCGTTTGGAAGATCGCGTTAATCTACGGGATAGTCTATGTCGCGGTAGATTTATGTTTTAGCAGCTCAAATACATAGGAACCATCACTGGCGCCATCCGTGGGGACTCGTCCTCACATTAGGACGACTAGACTATCCTAGGTAAGCCACTGCGTTCTCCTTAATGGGTGAGATCCCCCAAGCTCGCTTGGGCTACCACCGCATTCTCCTTAACGGGTGAGATCCCCTAAGCTCGCTTGCGGCAACCACCGAGTTCTCCTTAACGAGTGAGATCCTCCAAGCTCGCTTGGGGCTGCCACCGCGTTCTCCTTAACGGGTGAGATCCCCCAAGCTCGCTTGGGCCTGCCACCACGTTCTCCTTAACGGGTGAGATCCCCCAAGCTCGCTTGGGCCTGCCACTGCGTTCTCCTTAACAGGTGAGATCCCCCTAGCTCGCTTGAGGCTACCACTGCGTTCTCCTTGACGAGTGAGATCCCCTAAGCTCGCTTGCGGCTGCCACTAAGTTCTCCTTAACGGGTGAGATCCTCCAAGCTCGCTTGGGGCTGCCACCGCGTTCTCCTTAATAGGTGAGATCCCCCAAGCTCGCTTGGGGCTGCCACCGTGTTCTCCTTAACGGGTGAGATTCCCCAAGCTCGCTTGGGCCTGCCACCACGTACTAAGACGAGCATGCAAAGTCCAACATACTAAGACGAGCATGCAAAGTCCAACAAGTTTAGTGATGTTAAGACGTAAAGTTGACATGGCAAATTTCAAAGACATATGAAAGATCATACCATCTCCATGTACTTCATAGCTTCAAACTGAAGAAATGGCGGGGGCAGAGAAGTCAACCACTCCTTCTCTTTGGCACACATATCCTTTGGGATGCCTAACTTGAGTGACGTGCAGTGGATGGATCTGACAATGCACATTGATTGCATAGGCAAGGAAATTGGGAAGATGGTGTTGGAAGAGCTTATAGCCGAGTCCTTAGCAATGTAAACTAGTAATTTAGGAAAATTTCACCTTTGATATGGATATGTAGACAGAAAGGGGAGGCACATAATATGCTCTAGGATCTATTCAGAATAAGTATAGTTTTGACAGGTTAAGAAAACTGCTATATTTTGCATATACTCCATGTTTTTAGCTGGAATGTCTCTAAAATCTCTAAGGAGGCGTTTGTTTCTATACCATAGGTATAGGGAATGGGGTTGAGAATGAGTCAATCCGGTTTTGTGTTTGGTAGAGGTAGATATGGGTATGAAATTGATTCTAAGGTATGACTCATACCCATCCATAACACTACATCTCATATCCACATAAAACTAGAGGTATGGCCCAAACCTAATTTTACTCTTCATTCTATCTCTTTAAAATTATACCAAACACAAACCCTTAGGAATCACTCAACCCCATTCTTCATACCCAACCCAATTCCTCATTCCAACCCGATTCCTATTGTGATACCAAACGAGCCTTAAGCTCATTTTTTTACGTCTTTCTCTGATTTTATTAGGGCATCACTTTGCCCATAGGTTACTGAGAGAACATACAAACTAAAAATCTAACATAGGAGAGTAAGCTCGTTACTCAAGTAACTTATACTTTTGTGGGTTGAGCTGAATTTCATTACGAAGGAAGAAATCAATTTACATTGACAAAATAATCCTAAGAACAAAGTTGGTTAATCATTGTAAGGAATGACGCATATCCACCACATAAGATCCAGGCGCGGAGAAATTGGTTCTCCCCGCGGAACAAATGAGGGAAGGGTCAACACTACTTTCATACCTCGATCTCTTGCCCTCTCGGCTTGCTTGAGAAGTATCATCACGCTTTTTGCCGCATGTTTCTGTCTCAACTTGGCCAGCTAGAGGCAGCAAACAAGTCATAGTTTCTCATGCGATCATCGCGTCTGAAATGGGAATTGGTGCTTGCTCCACTCTAGCCAAATTATCGACTGCTCCCGCCGCTGATGTTGACCACGATGAAGCCCCTGTGATCTTCTTTTCTCTCTTCAACAAGAAATCGGATTTCACCATCCCTGAGAACATAACACCAGGTTAGCACAACATGCGGAGAAAATGGAGAAGACATATAATCACCCGACTCATCGCGTTCAGTAGGATGCGGTAAACTCAGTCCTGCTTTCTCTAAATTCTCCTGGGTAATCAAGCACTTGAAATCAGGAGCATCTCCTTCATTGCGAAATTGAGCTTTGCATGCGTCAATCTTCTTTTGATCTGGTTTGTTAGGACGTATGAAGGGACCGAGAAATAGTTGGCAATTGAAGATCAAATGAGAGGAACACCGCACTAAGAACCATTTGTCCTTCCATTTGCCCACGTTGGAAGGTTTACTGATCACATTCAAAGTAGGCAAGCTGAGGTTACAAAAACCTTTTTCATACTTCAAGGTGAAGAATTTCAACATATGTTGTGCGTCGGGATTGAGGCTTGAGTGATAACATCGCATCGTGTATCCGCTGAGGTATCTCTATGCGTTGGGATACAACTGAGTAAGGCTAAGATTGAGAAGCCTAAAAAAATCGCGATAAAAATTAGGCAGAGGGAGGCGGAACCCGGGCTCGACACTAGCTACGAAGATGACTATACAATCCTGTTGAATTCCTTAGGTTTTGATAGTAACAAACATTCAACTAATATGGTCACTAAGTGTTTCAGGAACAAAACAGTTGTCACAAGGAACCATTGCAGCAAAGGATTGCAGAGGGAACAAAGCAATCTCCACATGCTTTGTTACCTCTCAAGGAACATCAACGACAGACATCAATCAAGCTGCGAATGGAAGGAAGATATCAAACGTGAAGATTATGGAAACTATCATGGAAGATCACACGGTTAAGGATAAGAGATTTCGGCTGGAAGGATCTCGCCAAAAAGAAGATGTGGAGAGAGAAATCCGAATGTATTATCTTAGGAAATCTTTCCTTAGATAATATATTTGGAGAGAGAAGAACTATATCTTTTACCGATTATATTATTTTAAGGAATCCCTTCCTTAGATAATATAGACGGTTAGGATATTATTCTTCCAACCAATTGATATCTTCTTGTTACCAAGTTTAGAAAGATTTGTATCTTGTTACGATTGAGTTTTAGTCGAGTTGTATTTATAGGAATGTGGATTCATTTCTATGAAAGCTTCGACGATGACGAACAGAGAGTATTCAAGAAGAAGAAGAGAGTGAAGTTGTTTGTGAGTCTTTAGGGTTGAGTTCGTATTCACCGTTGTAGAAGAGAGTTTCAAATCTAGCTAGGAAGTCTAGGGTTTGGAGTCCATGCTACAAGTGTAATCGAACAAGAAATCAATAAGACAAGTAGATACTTCAAAATCCTCTCAAGCGAGAAGCTTAAAGGTAGTGGTTTTTCTTTGATTAGCTAGTTGGATAATTAGGGTTTCCACTATACATCGTGAGTTCGTTCCTTATCTTTCTTGCTATATTATTCCGCTGCTCCTTCTGTGGGAACAAAGCATTTTGTTCCCTCAAACATAACTCTAACGATCCAACAATTGGTATCAGAGCCTGATGCTCTAGATTGTTTTCGTTATAGACTTTGCAGGAAAGATGTCGTCAAGCAATGCCATTGGAGACTCATTTTGGAAGCCTCCGACTCTGAAGGCTGGAGAATATGATTGGTGGGTGGAACAAATCGAGTCTCATATTTGTTCCCTCGTGTAACACCCCCAAATATATATCCTTGAAATGTATTACCGCCAGTGACCTCGGACTTCACATCCGAAGCCACCCCAGGCTTAACCCGTTTATATAAATCATAAAACAACAGTTATAATACTTAATATCATAACTTTTGATTAAAGCAAATGTTTCGGAATTACATCCATGATTCAAAATACATAATCAAATATATTACAGCGGAAGTCTTAATACATAAAGGACACAAGGGTCTTGATCTAAACGATCACCCGCCAAGGAATCTCAACCTGGAAAAACTCTTCAAAATTCCAACTGCCATCATTGTCGTTTCTAGCCTTCATCAGAACTGCAGTTTATCTGATGTTCCGTATGAGACGGATGACACCAGCCAACCATGCAAGGGAATATAACCGGTTGGTTAGTCTAATGAAAGACTATGCAAGGGTAAAATAGAAAGGTTCTAAGTAGTCGTATTAGATTAGACTCATCGCTTCTCGAATAAAAGTCGATGACGATAGTCAACCACCATACTCCTACTGAAATATACGAAAAGGTATGATCAAGAGAAAGGACTCTGAAAGAATGAGTCTTAAGGAAACATATGAAGAGAAGACTCCAACGAATTGGGTCTTGATAGGTGCCATTTCAAGCACCTTAACTAGTGATTATTGACATGTTTTAGATGGAGTTTTGGTATAGATTTAGGTTAAGTCTGTAATCCAGAAGAATAGTTGAGAAGTGAAGATATCATAGGATTTACAGCTTTGTGGAGATGATGGAAGATGGAGGAGAAGATCTGCTCAGAATTCATGGAGAAAGGCTACCATTACTTGGTAGTACAGGAGAGCAGAAGATGAAGACTTGAAGAAGCTGGTCTTGCCGCCCCGCGCCACAAGCCACCGCGACCCGGCGGTGAATCTCAGAGAAGGCAGCACAAGCGAAGCCACCGCCCAGCGGTGGAACTCACCGCCCCGCGGTGGAGAACGACGCCTCGCGGCCAGCGTTGCATTATTTCCTTTTTAGTATTTTCGACTTTATAATTGTTATTATTTACTTTCCTTATTTGCTAGGTTAGTTTTCTAAAACCTATTTAAGAACCTTTTCTAGTTTTTGGTAAGGAGTTCAGTCCTCTCTAGTATTCATTCCACTTCTAGGGTTTGAACAAATGGAGAGCTAAACACCTTTGTTTCGCTAGACAATTGAAGCACTGCAATGAATTGGTTGTGAGATTTCTATTCCTCGTTCTATATCTTATAAAGTTGGATTAATTCTCTTGAGCATATTATCTATTGGTTTATGTTGATTCTTCTAGCGTAGCTAACTAGGTTTTTCGACATCTATCATAGTGCTAGGATTTGCATATAGGGGTTCCGAGTGCTTATCTAGTGGAAAACACGATTGTTGCGTATAGGGGTTCCGAGCGCACAATCGTGAGTGAGAATTATTTGCATGCTAAGTAGTAGGGTGTCCTTCTATTTGCATGTATCCTATATCCTTGTGTGAATTGCTATTGCTGTGCTAGTGGTAAAGTCTGCTGACAACTGACAACTGTGAGAATCGGTGGTACTTTACGTGACATAGTAATAAGTCTATCGACAACTGTGAGAATCGATATTACTTAAGATCAGGGTGGAAACAACTATAAGATTGTAAAAAAAACCTGGAACGATAGTTTTCAGTGATCAACCTATTTCATCTGCTGTGTGGATATTTGTCTAGTGGAATACTTTTCCTCATCATATTTCTTCTTCCGTTAAATCTTGCGTCTTTGGTACTTTGCAAATACTATAAAACCCCCCTGTTACTTGTTAATCACACGTTATTACATACAGATAACTGACTCCTTCTGGGATCGACCCTGACTTGCTTGCTATACTCTGTAGTAGGTGAATTAGGATTTCTTTGACAGGAAAACGACACCGGTTTCCGGCCTTGTCAAATTTGGCGCCGTTGCCGGGGAGCCAAATACTCTATTTGTGATTATTTGTGATTAACTGCGGTGTGGATCTATCTTACGGTCCGCACCTTTGCTACTGATTCACTGCTTGTTCAAGTTGATACAGAAACATGTACGAATGGCTCAGACACTCCGACAGTTGACTGTGCCAGATCTGGCACAACAACCATTGGCGGTAATCATTCCACCACTTGCTGATGGTGTGACGTTTGAGCTCAGAACAGGAGTGATACGATTGCTCCCGAGATATTATGGACGAAGTGGAGAAGACCCCATTCTTCATTTGGGTAAATTCCACAACGTCATTATGAGCATTAAACCAGCCAACGTCACTGAAGATCAGATTAAAATGAGAGCCTTCGGGTTCACTCTTAAAGACGATGCTGAGGACTGGTATTATCATCTGTGTTGGATCGTTAGAGTTACGTCTAAGGGAACAAAAGCTTTGTTCCCACAGAAGGCACAACGGATTTAAATAGCAAGAAAGATAACAGAACGAACTCACGATATATAGTGGAAACCCTGATTAGCAAAACTAGCTTCTCAAGGAAAAACCACTACCTTCAAGCTTCCGCTTGAGAGGATTTTGAAATGCGTACTTGTCTTATTAATTTCTTGCTCGATTATACTTGTATCCTGGACTTCGACCTCTAAACAACCAGCTAGACTCGAAGCCTCTACTATAACGATGAATCGAACTCAACTCTCAAAGACTCACACGCACTTCACCTTCTTTCTCTTCTTTTCCTTTTTTCGCTCAGAGTCGTAAAGTCATTTTTAAGAAAAGAATCCTCACTTCACTTAAATACAACACGGCTAAAACCCTAATCAACAAGATAGGAAATTCTGATAACGGATTACAAAGATATGATTTTGTTTGGAAGATATAATATCACAACCGTTTATATTAATTAAGGAAGGAGTTCCTTAATTAATCCAACCGATTGGATAGCGTTCTTCTCTCTCCAATCGCCTTATCTTAGGAAAGATTCCTAGGAGCAACACGATCGGGTTTTCTCTCTCCATATCTTTGCGTAATCCGGCTTGATCCTTGGAGCCGAAGTCTTCATCCTCTACCGCATGGCTTCTTGGTTTGTTTCCTTAACTCAGCACGCTGGATGACTTCTTTCCTTTTGCAGCCTTGATCTGGTCGGTCACTTCAGTTCCTTGAGAGGTAACAAAGCGCTAAGCAAGCCTTTGTTCCCTCTGAGATCCTGTGCTGCAAAGCTCCCTGGGATAACTCTTCTTGTCCCTGAAACACTTGATACACATATTAGTTGAGTGTTTGTAACCATCAAAACCTAAGGAATTCAACAAATTCCCCCTTTTTGATGGTGACAAACACCCTTAACAATAAAGTATATACCAACTAGAAAAAGACAGCTATGACAAGAAAGTTTTCCATTAAAACACCGTTAGTTCCCCCTAAGTCCAGCAATACGTTTTACCTGTTCTGTTCCCCCTCAACCAATGCTACCTGTCACATTCCCCCTTTTGGCATCATCAAAAACACAGTAAAGAGTTAGAGAGAAAATTCACAGCCAGATAAACAAAAGCACCCCTTGTCATTAATTAAAAAAAAACCAGAAGACATGCAAATACCACCAAAACAGACAAAACATCAAACATTGTCAGAATGCCACACTGGGCACATAAACCAGATAACAAGAAAAAACAACTAGGAGGGATAGACAAGTAAGGGAACAAAAGAGGGGAAAGGACAGCAGGTAAGCGATCAGGCACCACTGTGACCAGCCGGTTGAGCCGATACATGATGAGAAATGAGCGCGCGCACATCTGCCATGAGAGTCCTCACATCCTTGCAGAGACTCCTCACGTCCTTCCCAAGAGACGACTCCTCGTTCAGTTCCCCCTCAGAGCTATCAACCTTAGACTCCTCCACCGCCTCAGAAACTGCAAGAGCACCCTCACCCTTCACCCAGCCTTCATCCTCTTGAAGAACAAACTGCATCTTGTGCAGATTACTCGCATTGAAGGGGCGGGAGAAGATGCTCACTTCCTCCGACGCGTTGTATACTTTGTGGTACTCAAGGATCTTCTTGACAACGCGAGGGAAGGGAAGAGCATGCTGGGTGGTGTTCCTGGCATGGGCCATGTACTGCATCAGAATCATAGGGAGGCAAACGGGCTCCTTCTTCAGCAGTAGGGACAGTAGGACAATGTCTAAGATCAGAAGCCGATTCCTCTTCTGTCCCCTTGGTGTGATGTTGCTGATGAGGAAGTGGTACAATACTTTGTTAATAGCAGACATCTCAGAGATGTCGAGATCGACACTACCTTGAGCGTTCTCAATCCCTACAACAGCCAGCACAGACTCTGAGTAGGCGAAATCTTTTGGCCACCTGCCCTTTGGGTATTCTCCATACCCTTCGTGAGGAACTCCCAGAGCCATGCCTAGTTCAATGCTTGAGAAAACATGAACTTCCCCATTCAACTTGTAGCTCCCTAGAATAGCATGGGGCCTCACCTCCATAGCAAACGTGGAATAGAATTCCCTCAGCAACTCCTCATCCATCTCCACTACATCTACAAACAGCTTGCTCCATTTCTGAGCCTTTAAGATGTCAAGCACCCCCTCCAGAAAGTTCTCCTTGAGGAACTCAGGGTCCAGCAGCAGCTCCTTCACCACAGACTTGTGGCTCACATCTTTAACATCATCAGCCGCCACTGCCTTTCCTTTGGCTTTGGCCGGCAGACGACGCTGGCTTTGACGGACGGGAGTGGCAGACACCTTGGCTTTCTTTGCTTTGTTCCCTGAGAGGGGTACCGACTCCTCATCGGAGCTCACCGTTATCGCCTTCTCAGACTTCCTCTGAGAGCGTGTCTTCTGCTTGGAGGAGTAGGTAGTCTTCACCCTGCCGGATGCCTTATGGGCCTTTGGGGGCTCCTCCACGTCCTCTTCCTCAGCGAACTCCCGGGAGAGGTCTCTCACCACTGACTGAATCTTCTCCTTGACGGCTAGGTGCTCCTCCACCGTGACCGGGGTCCCTTGACCGGGCAACTCCTCTGTCTCCTCCTCAATGGGATCGGGATGGGTAGGCGAGGAATGTACCTCCTCTAAGTTAGTAGAGGAGATGGCTGTGGGGACGGCAGAAGCGGTGTTAGGGTTAGGGTTTTGTGGAGCGGGGTCTGAGTTTGGGGCGATTGGGGCTATGTAGGGGACCATGGCGAGTTGGTCCTGGGTGGATGATGGTAGAGGGGTAACAGTGGTGGTCGCTGGGGTGGTGGAGGTGGAAGGTAGGGACTGGGTAATGGCGGCGAGAAGAGCGGGGTCTGTCCCCATGGAGGACAGTTTGGCAAGGAGGTTTTGGAGGTCTTGGGCAAGGTTAGTGTTTGAGGCCATTTTTGAGAGAGAGAGAGAGAGAGAGAGCACTGGGAAGACGAGAGGCAGAGAGGAAGAGGAAGATAACTTGAGGAAGATAAGGAAACAGTGAGGAGGAAACTTACCTGGAAGCCACAATATATATAGCCCTCACAAGATCTTCAAAAGTTTCCAAAGATAATGCCGAATCTGATCTGGTTCCAAGAGATAATAATCGCAATCTTCCAACTTCCCAAAATAAAATCAATATCTCGTTCAGATCCGACTAATCCAGCCGAAACCCTCTTCCCAACTTCCTTCCATCAAATCAACCCTAAACGCACGACGCGGCTCAACACAAATTTCCATCATTACTTCCTGCAAACACACGTCACCTCAACCTGCAGGCACATAAGTCGAATCGTTTTCCCGCCAATCCAAAAAGTAGTAGGGTGTGATGCAGGGGGTTAGTTACCATAGAGGGTACAAAAGACCATCACACCAAAATATATGATTTTTGCGATTGAATTTTACATCATGCCTAAGAGGTCTCCAGATGTGGATGATAAGAGGGGCTCGTAGGAGACTTTAAGCATGGCGGTCTGGGTAAGCTGTAAAATCAACTATCATTTGGGCTTATGATGAGGGAACAAAACATCAAGTTGATTCTTTTGGGTTGAAATAAAGCTGATTTATGTGACATATGAAAACATAGATGACCATGCAAGACGTTCAGTATATCAAGGAAGTAAAAGCATATAATCAAGATGAAGTTTAATTAATACCCAAGGAAGCGAATGCATATCAGGACATGAAAAATTATCTTTCACAATTTACCACGTAATTTAGCCAATCATCGAGGGAACACAACAGATAGACATGTAGTTAGGGGAACAAACCAGGCTTCATATGGAACTGAATGTAGAGTTCCCCAACAAGTGTTCTACTGAGAAAAATGGCGTTTGATTCTTTGTTCCACCAGATTCCTTATTTGCCAATCTTTCTCGACACAATGATGTCTTTTCTAGATGTACATGGTACCTGGAATTTTCACACAAGGAACAGATTAGTCAATAAGTCCTTATCCCCATTTTCTTTACCTTTGACACCAGGTCTTTGAGTCTCAAGTATTCCATGCAGAAGTGAGGTGAGACTCGCTTTGTTCCATGTCAAGTAACTGACCCTTGAATGAATGAAACACTAGGAACATTCCTCACTTTATCCTGCACAGAAAGAGTTAGTTCTTGCGAACCCAGACAAGCTTATACTTTCTGGGTTTGGGAGCAACATATCTAATCTTAGGAGGTTTAACTTCTATATGCTCCCTAGTAGTAAGAGCAATCTCCTCATTATGTTGCTTCAGCAGGCACTCTTGCTTGTAATGACCAGAATGCCCGCAATACCAACAGACCCTTTGACACTTCAGATCTACATACTTGCTCTGTCCTGGCCAAATTGTTTTGTTAGCAATCCTTGAATGAAAGTCAATATTATTGGACTTACTGCTTTGGGATTGCTTCAGCCAAATTGCATGAGCCTTCTGTCCATGATACCAAGCCTTGCCTTCCTCAGTCGAATTAGAACAGTCTTTGCCTTTGTTCCCTCCGGAGGAACATTCCCCCTTTTCTTTTACAGACTGTTTTCCTTCGACTTTGGAGCCTTTTTTCTTAGTGTCATCAATAGGAAGCTTAGGTTGATAGCCAATTCCAAAGCGAGGTACTTCCTTCTTTTCAGGTTTCTTTTCATTCTTGGCTGCAACAAAGACAATACCTTTTGGCTCGTCCTTCTGTTCCTCACTGAGTTTGGTTAGATCACTAGAAAGTTTTGCATTTCCTAGTTTTAACATTAAAGACTCAGCCTCGAGTGGGGAAACAGTGGACTCTAGAGACTTAATCTTTTCAGTGAGTTCTGGACACTCAGAGCATGTGTTTGAAGAGAAAGATGAACCTTTCTCAAGCGTGAGCACTTTTTCAGCCCAAACCTGATTTTCTTCGATCAGACCCGAGATCGATTCATCTTTCTCTTCGAGTTGCTCACTGAAAAGATTACTCTCGCGAGCGAGATTCTTAATGAGAGAGATCAAGCTTTCTTTAGATTTGCATCTTAATCTTGATATAAGATCAGATTCAGTTACCTCATCGTTGATTACCTCTCCCTTTGTCTCGTTTGGAACTTCAACGGCCATTAAGCATACATCCCTGGAATGTGACGAATCTTCGTCATCTGAGTCTGATTCTCCCCAGGTGGCAACCATTGCTTGCTTTCCTTCATTTGCTGGAGGCATTCCTGCCTTCTTTTTGAAGCAGTTTCTGGCCATGTGTCCCTTGTTCTGACAGTGATAACAAACCACATCTTTCATGTCTCTGTTCCCTTCAGAGGAACTGGGTGAGTCCTTGTTCCGAGACCATATCTTCCTTATTGCCCTTGTGATAAGAGCAACATCTTCATCGCCATCCTCATCTTCATCGCCCGTTTGAGACAGATCAAATTCCCTTTCCACCTTCAGGGCAATGCTCTTCGCCTTCTCCTCTCCTTTCTTGTTTATCTTATGGTTATAGACAGAGGCGTTGCTTTCCAGCTTAGCAACCACCTCTTCCATAGTAAGAGTCTTGACGTATGTTTGAGAGTAGAGGGCAAGAGCAATGGCATCCCACTGAGTGTTGAGACCTTGCATGAAGTGATGAGTCAACTTCCAGTCTGGCATTGTTTCACCAAGGTACTGAAGCTGACCAACTAGCCCATGGAACCTGGAGTAGTACTCTTGAATGTGTTCATCTTTCCCTTGAGAAACTTGGTCGTACTCCTTGATCAGAGAAAGGATCTTGTTCTTCTTCGTGTCTTCATTTCCTTGATGAAGGCGCTTCAAAGCATCTCAGATCTCCTTAGCAGTTTTGTAGCTCATGATTTTCTTGAGATCTGAGGGAGAAAGAGCCATGTGGAGGATCTTCTTGGCCCTGTTGTTTTTCTCCGATTTCTTCCAGTCCTCATCGGTGTAGTCGATCTTTGGTTTTGGCTTAGTCTCATCTTCGTCATTCTTGATAACCAAAGGACCGACTTCTATGACTCTCCAGATCTGTCCATCGAGGGAACAGATGTGGGACTCGATTTGTTCCACCCACCAATCATACTCACCGGCCTTCAGCATTGGCGGCTTCCAGAATGAATCACCGATTGCATTGCTTGACGACGACATCTTTTCTGCAAATTCTGTAACGAAGACAATCTAGAGCACCAGGCTCTGATACCAATTGTTGGATCGTTAGAGTTACGTATGAGGGAACAAAAGCTTTGTTCCCACAGAAGGCACAATAGATTTAAATAGCAAGAAAGATAACAGAACGAACTCACGATATATAGTGGAAACCCTGATTAGCAAAACTAGCTTCTCAAGGAAAAACCACTACCTTCAAGCTTCCGCTTGAGAGGATTTTGAAATGCATACTTGTCTTATTAATTTCTTGCTCGATTACACTTGTATCCTGGACTTCGACCTCTAAACAACCAGCTAGACTCGAAGCCTCTACTACAACGATGAATCGAACTCAACTCTCAAAGACTCACACGCACTTCACCTTCTTTCTCTTCTTTTCCTTTTTTCGCTCAGAGTCGTAAAGTCGTTTTTAAGAAAAGAATCCTCACTTCGCTTAAATACAACACGGCTAAAACCCTAATCAACAAGATAGGAAATTCTGATAACGGATTACAAAGATATGATTTTGTTTGGAAGATATAATATCACAACCGGTTATATTAATTAAGGAAGGAGTTCCTTAATTAATCCAACCGATTGGATAACGTTCTTCTCTCTCCAATCGCCTTATCTTAGGAAAGATTCCTAGGAGCAACACGATCGGGTTTTCTCTCTCCATATCTTCGCGTAATCCGGCTTGATCCTTGGAGCCGAAGTCTTCATCCTCTACCGCGTGGCTTCTTGGTTTGTTTCCTTAACTCAGCACGCTGGATGACTTCTTTCCTTTTGCAGCCTTGATCTGGTCGGTCACTTCAGTTCCTTGAGAGGTAACAAAGCGCTAAGCAAGCCTTTGTTCCCTCTGAGATCCTGTGCTGTAAAGCTCCTTGGGATAACTCTTCTTGTCCCTGAAACACTTGATACACATATTAGTTGAGTGTTTGTAACCATCAAAACCTAAGGAATTCAACAATCTGCCTGGCGGAAGCATAGATTCATGGGCTGAGCTACATAAGGCATTCCTCACACAATATTTCCCAACCAAGATGGTGAACGCCTTAAAAAGGGAAATTGCCAGTATTGAACAAGGAGAGGAGGAGATCCTTTATGACTATTATGAGCGGTTCAAACGACTTTGCTCTAGTTGCCCGTTCCATGGTTTTGACAAGAAAGCTCTGGTACTCTATATTTACAATGGGCTGCTAGATGATGAAAGAAGAATCATAGATGCTACTTGTGGTGGTAGTATCTTGAATATGACCCCTGATGCATCCATGATTAAACTTCATGATATGGCTGATGGCACAAGGGATTTTGATGAAGCCCCAAAGATCAGAGGAGTTAATGCTATCAATTCCAACGATGCACATCTGATGCAAGAGATTACTTCATTGAAAAAGGTTATTGTGAAGATGAGTACAAAAGAAGCACCCCAACAGCACAACGCTTGTGGAATTTGTGTTGACCCATTTCACAACACCAACGCTTGTCCCCAACTTCAGGATGCCACTACTGCTGAAGTATACGCCGCTGGAGGTTACGGGCCGATTAGACCTAGACAAGATCAATAACAGCTACAACCACCACCAAAACCTCACTTTGATGAGCCACCAACAGCCCCCCAAGCTAGTAGCTCCCCTTCAACTGAAGATATGCTCAAGACCTTAACAATGCACTTCACAACGCATGTGCACACTACTGAGGCCAGCATCAAGAGCATGAAGGAGACCGTGGTTAATTTATCAGATACGGTCGCTAGGTTGAACAAAAGGGATGCGCAAGAAAGTGTAAATGCTGTGACCCTTCGAAGTGGCAAAGAATTTTAAGTCGCTCCTACTGCTGAAAAGGACGACAAAACCGAAATTGAAGATGGGCAAATTCCACCGCCCTGCGGCGATCACCACCGCAACCCGATGGCAGCTCCCAGTTATTCTGAGTCAACACTGCCGCCCCCCGGGCCAAGAGTACCGCCCCGCGGTGAAAGCCCAGAGATCGATCATGATGAAGAAGAGGACCCCTATGTTCGTCCATATTTCCCTCCTCTTGGATCTGAAAAGCCCCCTGCCCCCTTTCCGGAGGCACTAAAGGAAAGGAGAGTGATTGACGACAAGGATCTCTTCGACACTTTCAGTAAATGTGAAGTGACCATCCCACTCCTCAAGCTTGTCAAGAGTGTACCGAGGTACACTAAGTTTCTAAAGGAGCTATGCACCATCAAAAGAAACCAGAAGCTGAATGGCAAGGAAAAAGTCAAGGTTAGCGAACGCGTATCCGCTGTATTCCAGAGGCGTCTGCCAAAGAAGTGCGGCGATCCAGGTATGTGGAGCATTCCTTGTATTATTGGTGGCACTAAGTTTGAAATAGCTATGCTTGATCTTGGTGCCTCCATTAATGTTTTGCCCTATTCTCTCTATGAATCTCTTAGACTTGGACCTCTGCAGGAAACAAGAATTGTAATTCAATTAGCTGATAGGTCTATTGTCTACCCTAGAGAAGTAGTAGAGGATGTTCTTGTTATGGTGGATAAATTGATATTCCCTGCAGATTTTTTTGTCTTAGATATGAAAATAGATACAAAGGCAACCCCTATACTGTTAGGTAGGCCATTTTTGAAAACTGCTAAGACTAAACTTGATTTGCAAAGTGGGACACTTTCCATGGAATTTGATGGGGAGAAGGTGGAATATAACATATATGAAGCTATGAAACACCCCAATGAAGACCATTCTTTATGCTCAATTGACGTGATTGACTCTATTACACAAGATGTATTTGATATTTCTGGTCCTGATGAGTTGCAATCCATTGTTGAGAATAATTTGGATTTGTCCCATGAGGAATACTCTCTACCATCTAACATGCAGGAAGTCATAGCTCAGTTGGATGCATATGGTAAGTATCCTTTAGATCCTTTGGGCGTTGGCCCCACTTTACTAAATTCGAGTGAGAAGCTTGTTCCCTCTGTTGAACAGGCCCCCGAGATTGAATTAAAACCGTTGCCAGATCATCTCAAGTACGCCTTTCTTGGAGCCAACGATACTCTGCCAGTCATTGTGTCTAGTAAGCTATCTGCAGACCAGGAAATGAAGCTATTAGGCGTGCTCAGGGAGTACAAGACTGCGATAGGATGGACCATTGCAGACATAAAAGGAATAAGTCCCTCGACGTGTATGCATAGGATTCTACTTGAAGATGGAGCCAAACCATCCAGGCAGCCGCAGAGAAGGCTCAATCCTCCAATGATGGAAGTGGTCAAGAAGGAAGTGCTGAAACTCCTCAAAGCTGATATGATCTTCCCCATTTCAGATAGCCAATGGGTAAGCCCAACCCAGGTTGTTCCTAAGAAAGGAGGTATCACTATAGTGGAAAATCAACAAGGGGATTTAGTTCCTACATGGACCACCACAGGATGGAGGGTGTGCATTGACTACCGTAAGCTGAATGCGGTAACTCGGAAAGACCATTTTCCCCTGCCCTTTATTGATCAAATGCTAGAACGCCTTGCTGGGTGCCCCTATTACTGCTTTCTCGACGGGTATTCAGGATATTTTCAGGTGGCCATTGCGCCAGAAGACCAGGAAAAAACCACTTTTACATGTCCCTTTGGCACCTTTGCATACCGCAGAATGCCATTTGGATTGTGTAACGCACCCGGTACCTTTCAACGATGTATGATTAGTATCTTTTCTGAATATGTTGAGAAATTTATTGAGGTATTCATGGATGACTTTACAGTGCATGGGACTAGCTTTGATTCATATTTGAACCATTTGGCACTTGTACTTAAAAGATGTGTTGAAACCAATTTGGTTTTGAATTATGAAAAGTGTCATTTTATGGTAGAACAGGGGATAGTACTTGGTCATATCGTCTCCACTAGGGGTATTGAGGTCGATAAGGCGAAGATTGATGTAATTCAGTCTTTTCCTTATCCTACTAATGTGCGTGAAGTGCGTTCCTTTTTAGGTCATGTAGGTTTTTACCGAAGATTTATCAAGGACTTCTCTAAGATCTCTTCGCCCTTATGCGAGTTACTGAAGAATGAGGTGACCTATGCATTTACTGATGAGTGTAAGAAGGCGTTTGATTGCTTGAGAGAACACCTAACAAGTGCACCCATCATTCAGGCACCTGACTGGTCTCGCCCGTTTGAGATCATGTATGACGCCAGTGACTATGCAGTTGGAGCAGTTCTAGGACAGAAAGTGGGACGTGCCTCCCATGTGATTCATTATGCTTCCATGACTCTAAATGGAGCCCAGAGGAACTACTCCACTACTGAGAAGGAGATGCTGGCAGTTATCTTTGCCTTGGAGAAGTTTAGGCAATATCTTTTGGGAGTCAAGGTGATTATCTATACAGATCACACTGCTCTTCGTTACCTAATGACGAAGAAAGAAGCAAAGCCAAGATTAATCCGATGGGTTCTCCTTCTCACTGAATTTGATGTGGAGATCCGTGATAAGAAGGGAGCGGAGAACCTAGTAGCTGACCACCTGAGTAGACTCGTACATGAGGAAGATAAGCATGGAAAACAGAACCCCATTCACGGAATCTTCCCAGACGACACATTCTTTATGATCGAAGAAAGTTCAGGAAGTAACCACCGCCCCGCGGTCCCCATTACCGTGATCCGACGACTTGTAGCCAATATGAAGCTGGAGGATCCACCGCCCCGCGGTGACGTTCACCGCGACCCGGTGGCATATTTACTTGAAAACCAGAGAAGCTCACCGCGGCCCGCGGCGAGCGTAATGCCCCACGGCAACATCTCCGGTGTTACACTTTGCTCTGTAGACACTTATGACCCCTCTCCTCACATAGCCAAGGACGTCTTCAGAATCCGTTCTTTCAGGCCGTGGTACGCAGATATCGTGAACTATTTGGTCCAAGAGGAACTACCCTCGGATTACATCAGAGCTCAAAAGGCGAAGGTACGAAGAGAGGCCCGTCACTATGTTTGGGATGATCCCTACCTTTGGAAGCATTGTGTCGATCAGGTAGTACGCCGGTGTCTTCCGGACAATGAGGTATAATCTGTCCTTACCTTCTGTCATTCTGAAGCATGTGGGGGGTCATTTTGGAGCAAATAGGACTGCTAGGAAAGTATTGGAGGCAGGATTTTATTGGCCACACATCTTTCGGGATGCTTACGCCTTTTGCAAATCCTGTGACCGATGCCAAAGGGTTGGAAATATCACCAGGAGAAATGAGATGCCGTAATCATCATTAATCTTTTGTGAGGTATTTGATGTTTGGGGTATGGACTTTATGGGACCCTTTCCTAGCTCTAATGGGAATCTTTATATATTGCTTGCGGTGGACTACGTTTCCAAGTGGATGGAAGCGAAGGCCACCAGGACTGACGATTCTAAAGTTGTGACAGGTTTTCTTAAGGAGAACATTTTCTCAAGATTTGGGATACCCAAAGCTTTAATTAGTGACAGGGGAACCCATTTCTACAACAAGACAGTGACTGCCCTACTGAAGAAGTATCACGTCACCCAGAGAATCTCGACGGCCTATCACCCTCAAACTAATGGGCAGGCCGAGAACTCCAATAGAGTGATTAAATCTATACTGGAGAAAACGGTTGCAGCTAATCGTAGGGATTGGAGTACCAAACTCAATGATGCACTGTGGGCATATCGCACAGCTTTCAAGACTTCAATAGGAATGTCTCCTTTCCGGTTGGTATTCAGCAAAGCTTGCCACCTCCCTATAGAACTTGAGCATAAAGCATGGTGCGCAATAAAGAAATGCAACATGCAACTGGATGACGTGGGAGATTTCCGGAAGCTAGAACTGCAAGAGCTCGAGGAGTTGCGCCTTGAGGCGTATGAGAACTCGGTCAGCTATAAGGCGAAGACCAAGCAGTGGCATGACAAGCAAATTCTGAGAAAGGATTTTAAGCCAGGGGATAAGGTCCTCCTTTTTCAATCTCGGCTTAAGCTCTTTGCTGGGAAACTGAGATCCAAGTGGACATGCTCTTATGAAATTGCTGAAGTACACCCCCATGGCGCCATCGGATTGATTAACCCTAAGACATGCAACATTTTCAAAGTGAATGGCCACAGGTTGAAACCTTATTATGAAGGTTTTGACCCGAACCATGTTGACGCGGTAAGTTTTGAGTCCCTTGAAGCTGAAATCTGATAGGCCACAGCCTACGTCGAGCCAACGACGTTAACCAAGGCGCTGATCGGGAGGCAACCCGAGGTATTTTCCTTTTTCCTTTTCTCTTCTTTTGATTTCTTCCTTTCTTAGACGTTTTCGTCGTTTCTTTTGCTTTGTTTCTGATAACAGGAATTTGTCGCTCTAATTCCTACTATGCAAAATATCCAAACAAACCTTAAACCGTAGTCCTTGGTAAGTAAATGTCGAGTCCACAAGGAGACAGAGTCTATCTTAATATGCAATTTGTATGTCAATCTAAAGTAACCAAAGGGGGGTTTTGTATGTTTTAATGAATCTAAGTATGCAAAAATAAACAAACTAAAAGTTGATGAATTCAGTGATGGGAAAAACACTTAGTCAAACAACATCCACTATTCGTATGACAAGTCGATCCTAGATACTCATTCAAAATCTCATGCAATGGAAATTCCAATTCCTTTTTCAGATATAACTAATAGCATAACCAGATACTATTAGCACTAACTAATTAAACAACCCTGAAACTATCAAGATTCAGTTTAATAACAACTTTACGGATAGGAATATAGTTGGATACAATTCTAGCATAAAACAACCAGCTTTTATCCTAGAATGTAAATCAGTTCTCTTCTGCATAAGACTAGCACAACCAGATACTAGCACAATACAGTTGCTACTCTGAAATAGATATGCTCAACCAGTAATAATCTAAATCTAGCAATAGATCAATAACAACAAACCCTAGCTGATCAGTCTAGAAATTATCAATATCAATCATAAGCAATCAAGCAAGAGAATAGATAAAATCCATGCAATAGATTAAGAATGAGAATCTCACAACTGAATCAACACGAAAGCTTCAGCGTCTGACTAAGCAAGAGTGGCTTAGTTCTTCATAGCAAAGTACATAGAATGAAATTAGGGTTCGAGAGATGACAAAGGAGGCAAAGCTCCCTTCTAACCCTTAAATACTAAAAGTAAATCAGTCTAAATTAACCTAAAACGAAAATACTAAAACGTAATAAAAATAATCCAAATAAAACAATTAAGGAAAACGGCTCGGTGGCGCTTCTGACAACGGCGGTGGTCGCTGCATCATCTGCGGCGGTCGCCGTAATCGCGGCGGTCGCCGTCTTTATACGGCGGTCGCCGTGCTCATGCCGTAGCCAAGGCAGCTGGGAAGTCTTTAGCAGCGGTCGCCGCAATGTGGCCGGCGGTCGCCGTGAAGCCATTTCTTCAGTTCTTCGTCTCTTCAGCTCCGAATGCTCCCAAGGCCTCCAAAAGTGTGTCTTCAGCACCTCCTCGCCAATACTTCATAACTCCTTGGCATCTTCTACTGGTGGCTTCATCCTTAGTGTTTCCTATGATCTCCAAAACAGCTCAAACACCTCCAAAAACACCAACTTCGCCCCCAAATGCCATACACATGAATGTGTCTAAATCTACCCGAATGGCACCAATAAACCCTCTAATGACTCTTAGTTAAGCCCTACAAAGTAGTGCTTATCAGTTTCGTTCGCCTGCTACTAACGTTTCAGGTACGAAAGTAAATGGAGGCGAGTTCAACTCCCCAGAAACCTCACGACCGCCACGCGGTGAGTCCCACCGCTCCGCGGTGAAGCCTGGGTAATTTCACTCAATCCCGATTTGAAAAAAAAAATTAAAAAAAATATTGTTTTATTTTCAAAAATATTTTCCAAGTTGGATACGAAGGATTTGACGGTGTCAGTTGGATCGCCCCGCAGTCCGGTACCTGGTATTTACCTTCATCACACTCATTAAACACTCCCGCCAAAACCCTAATCCCCTCATTCTTTTTCTTCCCTTCTCTCTCTCTCTGTCGCGCCCCCTTTTCCCTCTCAAACCCCCAACTCTCCCTTGTTCTAAGCCTTGGTAGTGGACGATACGTGACCCAAATTTCAAATTCCCATTCCCATAACACCACACTGCACCCATCCGACTACCCTGGGGTGTTTATTAGAGAAGGGTGGTGTTTTGAAGTTCTGGAGGTGTGATTGGAGGAAGTTGCGTGTTGTCTAGGCTCATCGGAGGGTGAAAGAGGAGTAATAGCACAGTGGCCGCCTCGTGCTGCAACAGTACCGCCTCGCGCGAGTCGTGGTTTTTGATTTGGAGAAGACGGTGAACAGTACCGCCCCGCGGCAGCCCTACCGCGACCCGACGTTGCTTTTCAGTAGAAGTTCCTGGCCCTCTTCGCCTCCCCGCGGTGAATAGTACCACCCCGCGGTGACCCCTTGGTGAATCCCGCCTTTGGTTTGTAAGTCCTCTTTGCCTAGCTCTTTCATCCCAACGTATTCAATTACTGTCATTATGCCGAGAGCTAGGAAGGTTGGCATGACTATAGAGGAGAATGAGGCGTATGATGTGGTTGCGGCGAGACCTGTGCACCCGCCTCGCTTCTTTGATAGAGGAGCGTTGGCTGAGTTAGGTTTGTTAGAGATGGTCCAACGGTGCTTGGATAAGATGGGATTGGGTGGCTTCCTGACCAAATATGCCCCTGCTTTCCCCGAGCTTTGCTACCAATTTATCGCTACTTTGTCAAAATACCACACCAGACGCATCATCAATGGTGAAGAGCATAAATACATGGCGGGTATTAAATTCAAGTATGAGGGCAGGGCTTATGAAATGCCACTGGAAGAAATCCGGGAGTTGTTGGGTGTGTCGAAACCACCTACTGTTGGGTGGAAGCAGGGTCCCAATGAGGCTGACATTAGAGACTTCTGGATCTCCGCTACAGGAATGTCTGAGTTTCAAAAGGGGAAGGAGACCAGTAACAAGATCGTACACCCTTGTCTCCGCTTAGTTTATACAGTGTTGATCCGGTCATTTTGTGGAAGTGTGGAGGAGAGGAAAATCTCCCTGAAGCGCCTTGGTTTATTCTCCCCGATGATTGACCCGTTGGATGAGGAGACGCCCGGGTGGGTTATGATATGGCTACACGAGCTGCGACAGATTCGCGAGGGTGCTGCGCGAGACATTGTTCAGGGAGGTCTGATCACCTTAGTTGCTGCGGCCAGGATTCAGACATACACTATCCCTCAGCCGATCATGCCTGTTCGCTATGACATCCCATGTCTGCAACGGTGTGGTATGCCAAACATCTCTCAGGGGCAGTTTCTATGGTGTTCTTATAGAGGTCACATACTGCGACTCCCTCGCCCCTTGGCCTACCCGCGGGACTTCACGGGATGGTTCATTCCATCTGACGCTGAGATTATCCCTTCCGACACTGAGGATGAGCCCCAGGCCTCTATTCCTACTATTATGGATTTTGATCCCCCTGCGTCTGCTGTTGCTTCTGCCTCTACATCGACTTCCGAGATTCCTTGGGATGAGATTTTTGCCCGTTTTGATGCTTTCACACTGCGTCAACACGCTGCGAACGAGGAGATGCTGACTCGCCTGTAGACTTTACAGGCCGACATTGCGCGAGATATCACGAGCCAGTTGAGTTCAGCTGAGGCATTCATGCAGGAGCAGTACTTCGGGAGGCATCCACCTCCGCCAGGCTATCCACCGTATCCACCTTTCCAGTGAGTTTATGTTCTTCTTTCCCTATTTCGTTTTGTCTTCGTCTCTACATTGAGGACAATGTGTGTTTCAAGTGTGGGGAGGGATTTAGACTTGCTGCCTATCACAGTTAGTGTACATAGTCTGTATATGCATTTCATATTTGCATTTTCTATTCTATTCCTCAAAAAAAAAATATGAAAAAGGCAATCAAAATCCTGGGATGAGCCGAAAACCCGAAAGGGCGGTTCAGGTAAAAAGCAGGTAGTCCGACTGGTATAGACCGGTGCAAAAGTGGACTGGAGCGATGTGAGTACATGTGAGATGTCTAGTAAAATGAAATGAGTGGCTAGGTGAAAACCCGAGAGGGCGCCTAGGCAAGATGAGCGTAAAGAAAAAGGAGTGATTTTAGGATCATTCTGGAGGTTGGCGTCATAAGCAGAGGTGATATAAGGAGTTTGGGTAGGTCACTCTGGAGCAATAAGGAGCTAGACAAGAGTTATGAATAGATTTATCTCGCATCACTTGTTTTGGTTGTCTAGAGCTAATTGTTGAGTTGTTGTAGTCACTGGTATCATGACTGCTCGCACTTCCTGAGGCCTTGGTGTTTGATGACTGGAGTAGTATCAATTTTGATTTACTCGGGACGAGTAAAGGTCTAAGTGTGGGGATATTTGATAGGTGCCATTTCAGGCACCTTAACTAGTGATTATTGACATGTTTTAGACGGAGTTTTGGTATAGATTTAGGCTAAGTCTGTAATCCAGAAGAATAGTTGAGAAGTGAAGATATAATAGGATTTACAGCTTAGTGGAGATGATGGAAGATGGAGGAGAAGATCTGCTCAGAATTCATGGAGAAAGATTACCATTACTTGGTAGTACAGGAGAGCAGAAGATGAAGACTTGAAGAAGCTGGTCTTGCCGCCCCGCGCCACAAGCCACCGCGACCCGACGGTGAATCTCAGAGAAGGCAGCACAATCGAAGCCAACGCCCAGCGGTGGAACTGCATTTCTAAAACCTATTTAAGAACCTTTTCTAGTTTTTGGTAAGGAGTTCGATCCTCTCTAGTATTCATTCCACTTCTAGGGTTTGAACAAATGGAGAGCTAAACACCTTTGTTTCGCTAGACAATTGAAGCACTGTAATGAATTGGTTGTGAGATTTCTATTCCTCATTCTATATCTTATAAAGTTGGATTAATTCTCTTGAGCATATTATCTATTGGTGTATGTTGATTCTTCTAGCGTAGCTAACTAGGTTTTTCGACATCTATCATAGTGCTAGGATTTGTATATAGGGGTTCCGAGTGCTTATCTAGTGGCAAACACGATTGTTGCGTATAGGGGTTCCGAGCGCACAATCGTGAGTGAGAATTATTTGCATGCTAAGTAGTAGGGTGTCCTTCTATTTGCATGTATCCTATATCCTTGTGTGAATTGCTATTGCTGTGCTAGTGGTAAAGTCAGCTGACAACTGTGAGAATCGGTGGTACTTTACCAGTGACATAGTAATAAGTCTATCGACAACTATGAGAATCGATAGTACTTAAGATCAGGGTGGGAACAACTATAAGATTGTAAAAAGAACCTGGAACGATAGTTTTCAGTGATCAACCTATTTCATCTGCTGTGTGGATATTTGTCTAGTGGAATACTTTTCCTCATCATATTTCTTCTTCCGTTAAATCTTGCGTCTTTGGTACTTTGCAAATACTATAAAACCCCCCTGTTACTTGTTAATCACACGTTATTGCATACAGATAACTGACTCCTTGTGGGATCGACCCTGACTTGCTTGCTATACTCTGTAGTAGGTGAATTAGGATTTCTTTGACAGGAAAACGACACCGGTTTCCGGCCTTGTCAGGTCTTATCGAAAAGTATGACAATGTTTCGGAACATTAAAGTTTCATGCAAACGTTTAAAAGTGACTTGACTATTTGGGTCCACGACCAACCTCACCGCATAATGCGAATTCAGATTCGGAAGGTGGACTTACTCTAATCGAAGCCCAGACGAGTTTCCACGTTGTACTTCTCGCCCAAGGTTCATTAATTATGTGCACTAAAGCACTTATCTTATTTAATTCCAAAACGTACATTTTACATTATAAGCTTTTAAGATCTCTTCACAAGAGATATAGGATCTCCTCACAAGAGATATCAAAGGGAATACATCCCAGGGAATACATCCCAACTGGCGGCACCAACTGTGTGCACATACCCTGAGTAAGGGTAAGGTCATGACCGAAGATACTAGGGAAAATCCTCCTAGCACCATTATCAAGAAACCACTAAACCTCGCAACGTACATAGTGTTCCTACGAATACTCGTTCTAACTAAACAGTTAAAACATAAGAACCATAATTCACATCAAAGCCATCGAGGCCAATAACAGATATAATAGCGTTGTTTCTAGCAATATATAGACCCTATTATAATATTTGTATTTCAATCATATATATATATAATATCATTGTTTCTAGCAATATATACAACCTATTATAATATCTCTTTTTAAATCACATACAGTTATCAAAATTGTTCCCAGACGAAAACAATATTCATCCCAAATTAATTAACAATTAAACAATTGATAATCAATATAAATATGGAATGATAAGCAAGAGAGAAATGCCACTTGCCTTAGATTTAGACGAAGCTCGAGACGACAGGTTTCCGGGCCCGAAACGATGAAAAACTCAGATTATGATTTCCTACGGAACGACCCATAACGAAACCCTTAGTTAGATTCGACAATAAATAGTACGAATCTAAAGAAAAATGAACGAAATCGAAGGAACGAAAGTCCCAAACGAGATCACAAAGCCCAAGCCACAACCACACATGCCCAGGCCCACCGCGGGTGCGACGGCTTGACCGCGGGTGCGGCAAAGCTACAGAGGCGAGACGACGACGACGACAACTCACCGGGAAAGACGATGGGGGCTCGACTCGTGGTGGCTCCGACTTCTGGATTCCCTGGACCACCCAAGCACCACCTTGAGAGCACCTCCTCTTCCTTTGGTAGCTCCGACGACGACCTTGAAGAACTCCGGCGAAAGCTTGCAACTCCGGCAACAATGGAACGAGAGAGAGATATTAGAGAGAGAGAGATTGGAGCTGTCTTCCTCCTCCAAGCCTCCTACTTTTATAGGCCAAGCAAGGAGCCTAGCTGGCACCTCCCCACCGCCTCAAAGCCGACCGAAATGGCAAGCAGCTCAGGCGACGTTCGGCGGAGCAGAAAAAAAATCATGACGGTGCGGGTGCGGTGGGTCTTACCGCGGGGTGCGGTGGCGACCAATTCTTGACCGCTGGGTGCGGTGGGTATGACCGCGGGTGCGATCAAGGCAATTTTTATGCCTTTTGCCCATTCTTTGACCGAGAAGCCCACTTTTGATCGGGAAGAATTATGGTATGGGTTTTAACCCCGGGTTAAATATATTCGTATCCGAACAATTATTCTAAACCCCAAAAATACGTCGAATGTATTTTATTCCACTCAATGAATTATTACGGAGATCAAGTATTTAACAAAAAGTCTGAACTTCTCTGAAAATAATTCGACTACAATACGAGTGTTTGGAAAACTTACCAAAATCATTCTTTACTAAAATGAGGGGTATTACATCACCTCCCCCTTAAAAAGGTTTCGACCCCGAAACTTGGCCGAATAAACCAAAGAAAAGCGAGGCGTTACAACACTACCGCCTTAAAAAGGTTTCGACCCCGAAACTAGGCCGAAAATAGCTCGAGAAAACGTCTAAGCATGTCCGCCTCTGTTTCCCAGGTTTCCCAAGTAACTTCTTCAGTTCCTGACTTGGACCACAAAATCTGTACCAATGGTACCACCTTGTTCTGTAACTGCTTCTCATGGCTTTCGAGAATACACACCGGTATCTCCTCGTAGGTACCATTTGTCTGAATCTCGATGTCTTCATAACTCAGCACATGAGACTCATCAGGCACGTACTTCCTCAACAAAGATACGTGGAACACATTATGCACTGGATGTGCCGATGGCGGCAATGCCAAACGATACACTAGAGACCCCACTCTATCAAGGATCTCAAACGGTCCCACGTAGTGAGGGTTAAGCTTCCCACGCTTACCAAACCTAAACACACCTTTGGATGACGACAATTTGACAAACACTTTGTCACCAACCTCAAACTCAACATTTCTACGCTTCAGATCTGCGTAAGACTTATGTCGACTCTGAGCTGTCAACATACTTTGTCTTATCAAAGCAATGTCCGAGGCTGTCCTTTCGACTAACTCCGGTCCAAGCAGAACCTTGTCGGCATTTTCATCCCAACAAATCGGAGATCTGCACCTTCGACCGTACAAAGCCTCGAATGGAGCCATCTTTGTGGTAGCATGCCAACTGTTGTATGTGAACTCAATCAGACTCATGCTGTTCTCCCAGCTAGTCGGACGATCGAGTATACAAGCTCTTAGCATATCTTCCAAGGTCTGGATGGTCCTCTCAGACTGTCCATCCATCTGAGGATGAAACGCAGTGCTGAATCTCAACTCGGTTCCCCTGGCCTTATGTAGTTCTTTCCAGAATCTTGACATGAATTGGCCATCACGATCCGATACAATGGTTTTTGGAGTACCATGCAAACGGATGATTTCGTGTAAAAACACTTCTGATAACTTCTGGGTTCCCCATGGTGACTTGATAGCCACGAAATGAGCACTCTTCGTGAGCCTGTCAATGATTACCCATATAGCATCTTTCTGGCTTTGAGTATTTGGTAGCCCAGTGACGAAATCCATAGCAATACTTCCCATTTCCATTCTGGCATTGGAAGAGGTAGCAACTCACCACCTGGTCTACAATGTTCTATCTTGACCTTCTGACAAGTCAATCATTTTGCCACAAACTCTGCTATATCCCACTTCATGTTGGGCCACCAAAACTTCTTCCTGAGGTCCTTGTACATCTTGCTAGAGCTTGGATGTACATAATAAGCTGATGAATGGGCCTCCTTCATCACCAACTGGCGAAGACCATCAACGTTAGGCACACAAATCCGGTTCTGAAACTAGAGTGATCCATCTTCCTGAATCACGAAACCGGGAGCTTTCCCGTCCATCACTTCACTACTTAGCTTCACCAAGACTACATCATCAACTTGTCTCTCCCTGATTTGATCAAGTAGCGTGGCCTGAATCTCCAGCATACTCAGATATCCTCTACATTGATCGTACAAGACTTCAATGTCGCATAACCCTTGGTTTAGCTTGGTCTGAGCAGTGAGTAAAGCCATTACAGTCTCATGCGGCGTCTTCCGCCTCAATGCATCGGCTACTACATTAGCCTTGCCCGGATGATAAAGCAATTCGATGTCGTAGTCTTTGAGTATCTCTAACCAGCGACGTTGTCTCATATTTAGCTCCTTCTGAGTGAATATATATTCGAGACTCTTGTGATCGGTGAAGACTTGACACCTTACACCATAGAGATAGTGTCTCCAAATCTTCAGCGCAAAAACTACAACTGCTAGTTCCAGATCATGCGTCGGATAGTTTGCCTCATACGTCTTCAACTGTCGGGATGCGTATGAAATAACCTTGCCTCTCTGCATCAGCACACATCCCAATCCACTCTTCGAAGCATCACTATAGACCACATAACCATCATTTCCTTTCGGTAGCGCTAACACTGGTACGAAGGTCATACATTGCTTCAACTTCTGAAAATTGGCCTCGTACTTGTCATCCCAGACAAACTTCTTATGGACTTTGCGGAGCAGACCGGTCATGGGTAGAGCGATCTTAGAGAATCCCTCCACGAACCGTCTATAATAACCAGCGAGTCCTAGAAAACTGCGTACCTCCTTCACATTCTGAGGCCGCTTCCAATTGGCTACTGCTTCAATCTTCTGGGGATCAACCATAACCCCATTCTCATTAATCACATGGCCTAAGAAAGCCACTTCCTTGATCCAAAAGTCACACTTAGACAATTTCGCATACAACTGATTTTGTCTAAGAACTGACAAAGTGATCCGAAGATGTTCCTTGTGAGCTTCCTCACTCGGGGAATAAATTAAAATATCGTCGATGAAGACCACTACGAACTTATCCAAGTATTGGTGGAAACATCGATGCATCAGATCCATGAAGACTGCTGGAGCATTGGTAAGTCCAAATGGCATGACTACGAACTCGTAGTGACCATATCTCGTCCGGAATGCAGTCCTCGGAATATCCTCCTCACGAATCCTGAGCTGATGGTAACCAGACCTCAGATCGATTTTGGAAAAGACCTTTGCTCCCTGCAGTTGATCCAACAGATCATCAATCCTCGGCAACGGATACTTATTCTTGATCGTGACCTTATTCAACTCACGATAGTCGATATAAAGTCGGAACGATCCATCCTTCTTCTTGATGAACAAGACCGGAGCACCCCAAGGCGATGCACTCGGCCTTATATAACCCTTCTCAATAAGATCTTCGAGTTGCTTCTTCAACTCTTGCATCTCAACAGGAGCCATCCGGTACGGTGCCATAGAGATCGGCGCAGTACCAGGCTCGAGATCGATAGTAAATTCTACGTCACGATGCGGGGGTAAACCAGGAATCTCCTTCGGAAAGACATTCGGATATTCACAAACAACCGAAATATCAGGAATTGAAGGTTCATCTTTCTTGGGCTCGTCTAGATAGCACAGGTACCCGACACAACCTTGTCGAAGTAGCTTGAACGCATCCATCGCATTGATAAGCCTGCCGTTATCAGCATCATTCCGACCCTTAACTTGCATACATGCTGGCCCCCAGATGACACCGTTACAGTCTTTGAGCTGAAATTGATTACCGCCCCATTACGCGTCAGCCAATCCATATCGAGAATAATGTCGTATGGAGCCATGACTATACAGATCAAATCTGCTTCGAACTTCTTACCCTGGATGGTAATCGGAAATTCTAACAGACGCTTGGTTCCAACCAAATGTTCACCATTAGGAAGATTCACAACGAAAGGTTCACAAACCTCGTTGCATACTAATCCTAACTTACTGACACAACTTTCTGAAATAAAAGAATGGGTAGTACCCGAATCAAATAACATACATACTGAAGTAGAATGAAGGTATAGAGTACCTTGAGCAATTGGAGCATTAGGTCCATCAGCCTCACGCATCTCGTAAAGGCGTTGACCTTGACCTCCAGAAGCTGTTGGGGCTTTCCCCTTATTCTGTGCAGACGTCTGCATCGAAGGACTAGGAGCTTCCACTGGTCTGAACTTAGGTCGATTGTTCTGATTAACTGACCCTTACTGCGACTCAGCTCCTTTCTGCCTTTGCTGTGGACAGAACTTCTGCAAATGTCCCACCTTTTCGCAGCCAAAACACGTCTTCTTCTCCTTCGGACACTCATTACTCTTGTGTCCGTGTGTACCACAGTTATAGCATTGGATCAGACTCTTGCCCTGACCCGATTGACGTATAGACCCTCCATGAGTCATATCTGTTTTTGCTCTGCCAGACTTGGCAAAATTAGACGGTGGCGCGGGACGCTTAAATCCACTCGCCTGAGGCTGGCCCTGCATTGACCTCTGGCGACTTCGTTTCTTTGTTGACTCCTCCAGAGTCACTTCTAACTTATAGGCAGCGTCCATGTACTGCTCCAAAGTAGAGCATCCGTGACGTATCATTAGTGGCTTAATATCTGAGTTCATCCACTCGTGGAAATGCCAGATCTTTTACTCTTTATTAGACACCTCCGGCCCAACATACTGCAATAAATGATTGAACTTGGTCGCAAGCTCGGTCACTTTCAAACCATCCTTCTTTGGATAGAGAAATTCCTTATGTTTTTCTTCCCTCATAGCTCGGGAGAAGAAACGATCAGTCATCTTGGCCTTGAACATTCCCCAATTCAAACCTGGGTGATCAGCCAAACTTGTACCTTTCCACCATTCACTGGCTACTTCCTTCAGCTGAAGGGATGCAATGTGCACCTTCTTTGCTTCAGTGCACTCAACATTGCGGAATAGTCGCTCCATGTGGGAAAACCAATGTGCCACTCTAATTGGCTCTCCCTTCCCATCATAGCAGTCGAGCCTCATAGAGCTTATGGCCTTCAGTGCTCGGCCATAGTCACCTCTATTCCTGACCGCTTCCTATTGGGGTACATGGATATTAGGCTCCTCAAATCTAGGAACCGCTGGAGGAATTGGCACAACCTGTGCCTGAGGCGCAATTGGTCGTATGATGTCGGTGAATTCTTGCATAACGATTCCCCGAATAGCTTCAATTGCTACTGCATCAAATACCATTGGAGTGTTGACCGGAACTTGGTCATTGCCCCTTTGATTGTTGTTAGAAGCAGACTCGTGTTCATCCACGGGGTTGCGGTATTCCTCTCATTTGGTCTGGGGTCAATACTTGGCCCAACACCAGCACGAATGGTGTTCCTTGTGTTCACCATCTGTTTACCGATCAAATTCCAAGTATTTTATTACATTAATATCATTTAATATACTTAACGTAATAAAAATCAACTCAGAATAGATCAAACTTGGTAATTTTCATTGATAAGTTCAACTGAGCTAATACGTTTTACAAAATGGATCTCCCGAGCGTCAAGACAAAATTGCCCGAAGACTTAGGTTATTAAAAAAACAACTGGAATATAAGAAAAGAAACTGCTAATCAGCACTGGCCCAATCATGGCGCCCTAAAACATTTCCTGTAATCGCCACTCCTCATTCAAGGTTTCTTCGAATGAGGTTTACCATCAGAATCTGGTGAAAGACTCCTTACCCTGCTCGGTCCAGGAGCACATGGCTAATTCCTTGGTCTTGCCCTGCTTAGAGCATGCTCAACCGCCTCGTCCATCTGGCGGCACTCTTCTGGGGAAATCATCTGACTTAGGCAAAGTGCCTCTTGCGAGTCAGGATTCAACATTAGCCTTCTCTGAGCAGGAATAGGCTGTGAGTTCTCAGATGCATTTTGTGGACCATTTCTTCTTCTTAGAAATAATACCTCGTAAAGCGTATCCCAATTGGCCGAAATCAATGGCGAGTATTCTTGCTCATGCGGCAACTCCGGAACTGGGATAGATAAACTCCATTCTCGGGTCCTCGCTGCCCACCAATAAGCGCTCTAAGCCATCAGACTCGTGGCCCTGTCCCTCGAGGTCCTCCTCGGGGTCCTCCTCTTCTTCCGGATCCTCTTCCGGGTCTTCTTCAGGATCCTCTTCATCTAGATCCTCCTCGGGGATCATCTCAATCATGAAGTCGTCGTTGTAATGCCCTCTTGCATACCTTGACCACTCCTCTTCATTTTCCGTGTCCTCCCTTGACTCCTCTGTAGGTTCTGCCACTGGAACCTTGGTCCTATCGGACACTAGTACTACTGACTCGGGTAGTACAGTCTTCACCTCCTCGGGTGGACTACTAGATTCTCCGACCTCGAAACATCGCAGGGGAACTGGAAACTCAAGCCTCATTGGAGATGGCGGAGCCACCTCGGCTTCTTCCGAGTCCCTTCGAAGAGAAAAGCATGCACCCATAACCTACGGGTGATGAGAAAAGAGTTAGTCTTTCTAAATATAGAGGTTCACTTCCATATCAGACTAAAGAAAAAAAGCACGACTAGATCAGCAGAATAAAAATTTTAATTGGAAATTCAAATCCTTCAAACACATTTCTCAGTTTCAAACAAGTAAACGGTTTATAAAAAGTTTCGTTCCAAGAAAATGTTTTAAAACCCACCCATTTAAAAAAATTTAGGCTCTGATACCAAATCTGTAACACCCCCAAATATATATCCTTGAAAGGTATTACCGCCAGTGACCTCGGACTTCACATCCGAAGCCACCCCAGGCTTAACCCGTTTATATAAATCATAAAACAACAGTTATAATACAAAATATGATAACTTTTGATTAAAGCAAATGTTTCGGAATTACATCCATGATTCAAAATACATAATCAAATATATTACAGCGGAAGTCTTAATACATAAAGGACACAAGGGTCTTGATCTAAACGATCACCCGCCAAGGAATCTCAACCTGGTAAAACTCTTCAAAATTCCAACTGCCATCATTGTCGTTTCTAGCCTTCATCGAAACTGCAGTTTATCTGATGTGCCGTATGAGATGGATGATACCAGCCAACCATGCAAGGGAATATAACCGGTTGGTTAGTCTAATGAAAGACTATGCAAGGGTAAAACAATAAGGTTCTAAGTAGTCGTATTAGATTAGACTCATCGCTTCTCGAATAAAAGTCGATGACGATAGTCAAACACCATACTCCTACTGAAATATACGAAAATGTATGATCAAGAGAAAGGACTCTGAAAGAATGAGTCTTAAGGAAACATATGAAGAGAAGACTTCAACGAATTGGGTCTTATCGAAAAGTATGACAATGTTTGGGAACATTAAAGTTTCACGCAAACGTTTAAAAACGACTTGACTATTTGGGTCCACGACCAACCTCACCGCATAATGCGAATTCAGATTCGGAAGGTGGACTTACTTTAATCGAAGCCCAGCCGAGTTTCCACGTTGTACTTCTCGCCCAAGGTTCATTAATTATGTGCACTAAAGCACTTATCTTATTTAATTCCAAAACGTACATTTTACGTTATAAGCTTTTAAGATCTATTCACAAGAGATATCGGATCTTCTCACAAGAGATATCAAAGGGAATACATCTCAGGAAATACATCCCAAATGGCGGCACCAGTTGTGTGCACATACCCTGAGTAAGGGTAAGGTCATGACCGAAGATACTAGGGAAAATCCTCCTAGCACCATTATCAAGAAACCACTAAACCTCGCAAGGTACATAGTGTTCCTACGAATACTCGTTCTAACTAAACAGTTAAAACATAAGAGCCATAATTCACATCAAAGCCATCGAGGCCAATAACAGATATAATAGCGTTGTTTCTAGCAATATATATAACCTATTATAATATATGTATTTCAATCATATATATATATAATAGCGTTGTTTCTAGCAATATATACAACCTATTATAATATCTCTTTTTAAATCACATACAATTATCAAAACTGTTCCCATACGAAAACAATATTCATCCCAAATTAATTAACAATTAAACAATTGATAATCAATATAAATATGGAATGATAAGCAAGAGCGAACCGCCACTTGCCTTAGATTTAGATGAAGCTCAATGAAGCTCGAGACGATAGGTTTCCGGGTCCGAAACGAGGAAAAACTCAGATTATGATTTCCTACGGAACGACCCATAACGAAACCCTAAGTTAGATTCGACAATAAATAGTACGAATCTAAAGAAAAATGAACGAAATCGAAGGAAGGAAAGTCCCAAACGAGATCACAAATCCCAAGCCACAACCACACACGCCCAGGCCCACCGTGGATGCGGCGGCTTGAATGCGGGTGCGGCAAAGCTACAGAGGCGAGACGATGATGACGACAACTCACCAAGGAAGACGATGGGGGCTCGACTCGTGGTGGCTCCGACTTCTGGATTCACTGGACCACCCAAGCACCACCTTGAGAGCACCTCCTCTTCCTTTGGTAGCTCCGGCGACTAGGGGTGAGCATTCGGATCGATCCGATCCGATCCGCTATACCGGATATCCGGTTGTTTTTTTCAGTAAAACAGCTATCCGTATCCGACCCGTTACAAGCCGGATATCCGGCTATTTCGGATCGGACCGGATCGGATTATAATATCGGATATCCAAAATATCCGAAATTATATATATCTGCTTAAATAATCATTTAATAGTAACCCTGTGACTGAAATTAAACCAAATACACAACATCATTCATCACTCAGTTTTCAATACCTGTCTAATGTATCATATTACAAATCACATTCAAGTATTTTTGACTTCAGCCAAAAGAAAACAATTGTTGCAAACACAGCAAAAACAAAATAAATAACAAGCTGAACTTCACATTGACTAGTTGTTGGTTGCTGCGAAGATTGCTGGCTGCTGCGAAGATTGTTGGCTGTTGCAAAGTGCGAACAATGCAAAGTGAGAACAATGCAAAATGTAAACTATCAAACATATAAAAGGAAAAGAAACTTACTGATTTATGGATGCTCAAGGTTGGTTGATCACATCATCAATTACATGGTCTTGATGTTCCAATAACATTTCCTTAATTCCTAATAAATTTCATTCAAAACAGAAATAGTAAGGTATGAGCAACTTTAAACTATGAATCATATAAAGTGATAGGAGATGTGCAAGAAAGATTCCAATTAAGAGAATATTTCTTTCTCTTACCCGATGTGCAAGAAAGAGGATCAGCTGAAGAAGAAGTAGGGTGTCTTGGAGGCTTTCCTTGTGCAGATTGCTTATCCTCAATAATCACCACATCATCTTGCAATTCAGGATCACTTGAGTCTTGAGATGGAATACTTGAAGATGATTTAATATGATCCTGCGAAACATTATAAATAAGATGAAAGCAGCATAGAGAAGATCTATAAAAATTGCACAAAAACAGAATTACAATATAGCTCCATCATGAAACAAACAAGGTTTATATAAAGTCATTAAAGTAATCTTCAAGAGTAAACAGTTTTTAATTGCACAAGAAACAGTAAGACAAACAAACAAGAAAATAAGTTATGATGCTAATAAAGCTGATAAGGCTTAATAGAACTTACCATGATTTGGATCAATTGAAAGTTTGTCCTAGCTTCAATTTCAGTTCACTGTAGAAACAAGACATAGATCAATCAATGCAGTAAACATACTAACATAGTAGGATTGAAAGTTTAGATAATGAATTAATGACCACAAGCTGCTCAAGTAATAACATATAATATACAGTAAACATTTTGGCTGAACACAACAAGATGAAGCAAAGACAAGTGCAATGACATTGGCTGAACACAACAAGTGAACAAGATGAAGCAGAGACAAGGGCAGTAATAACATACAATATATAGTAAACATTCTGGCTCAAAAGCTGATAATGTACATCCAAATTAAATGATTAGTTTCTGTTAAAGAACCATTTTTTCCCAACAAGCAAGAGAACTTCAAAGCTTTAAAGAAAATTTATAAACTTGATCAAACATGCATAAGCTCAAGATCAGACATGAAAGTTTCTTGTCCAAAAGATGCTCAGACCTCTAATTTTTAGTAGAAAATGTTAGCAGGCATACATACATAATACAAACACTAACCAGACATCATTACAAGTTTACAACTACTTAGATTGGAAATTAGATATCCATCCATTTCTATAAAAATTGAATTCTTCGAATCAAAACACCTTCGAATAACAAGTGATGAAGCAAATTACCAGATCAGAAAGAGTTTTTACTCGTTTGTTTGGACAGTGAAAAAGCTAGACAAATTACAGAAAGGAAAAGAGAAATAGCACAGGAATTGAACAACAGAAGGGGAAATTTGAGATGAAGAATCCTAACCTGATCCGAAGGAGAAGGAACCCTAGATCGGACTTGTGCGCTTGAAATCGGAAGCTGGAGGCCACCTGAGCTTAAGATAGTAAAGATCAACTCCTCAATGGGGAAAGGAACCCTAGATCGGCTTGGCGTGCGCTTGAAATCGGAAGCAGAAGGCCACTTGTGCGCTTGAAAATAGGGAAAGGAACCATAGATCGGCTTGGCGTGCGCTTGTCGCTTCACCATGTTGATCAAATGTCTGAGCCTCTGAGGTGAGGTGAGTGGGGAGTTAAATAAAGCAGTATGAACTAGGAAGATCGATGAAGGAAGATAGACGAAGGAAAGGGGTGAGTTGTGTCTGATAACACTTAACAGTGATAAGAGAACGAAAACCATGGAGGAAAGCAACGGGTGTGAGAGAGAGGAAGAGACCGATGTAAAGAAATCAAAGAATGACAACTAGGTTTTAGTCTTTTACTAGAACTTATTTACTGATGGGTCGGTTGATGCCTGATGGGCTAGTATGATGGACCGTAAAGTATGTAATATAATTAAGTTTGGTTGGATTTTGTTTGCAATTGGTAAATGTAAGTGTGTTACTGATTGATTTTAAAATTTAGATAATAAAACATATATATATTTTAGTTTAATTTTCAAAAATATCTTTATTATACGTAATATTCCCGGATCGCGGATATCCGGTTGTTTATCCGTATCCAAGTCGGATATCCGGAAAAATGACTCGGATCGGATCGAATACGAATAATAATTAAACGGATTTTTTAGGATACGGATTTTTCGGATTCGGATTGGCGGGTTATAGGATCGGATCGACCGGATATGGATTTTTTGCTCACCCCTACCGGCGACGACCTTGAAGAACACCGGCGAAAGCTTGCAACTTCGGCAACAATGGAACGAGAGAGAGAGATTGGAGAGAGAGAGATTGGAGCTGTCTTCCTCCTCCAAGCCTCCTCCTTTTATAGGCCAAGCAAGGAGCCCAGCTGGCACCTCCCCACCGCCTCAAAGCCGACCGAAACGGCAAGCAGCTCAGGCGACGTTCGGCAGAGCAGAAACTAAATCATGACGGCGCGGGTGCGGTGGGTCTTACTGCAGGGTGCGGTGGCGACCAATTCCTGACCGCTGGGTGCGGTGGGTATGACCGCGGGTGCGGTCAAGGCAATTTTTGTGCCTTTTGCCCATTCTTTGACCGAGAAGCCCACTTTTGACCGGGAAGAATTATGGTATGGGTTTTAACCCCGGGTTAAATATATTCGTACCCGAACAATTATTCTAAACCCCAAAAATACGTCGAATGTATTTTATTCCACTCAAGGAATTATTACGGAGATCAAGTATTTAACAGAAAGTCTGAACTTCTCTGAAAATAATTCGACTACAATACGAGTGTTTGGAAAACTTACCAAAAATACTCTTTACTAAAATGAGGGGTATTACATCACCTCCCCCTTAAAAAGGTTTCGACCCTGAAACTTGGCCGAATAAACCAAAGAAAAGTGAGGCGTTACACCTTGATGGACATATATGGAGAATCATTGAAGTTGGCCCTATAGCTATTCCAAATGATAAAGATGCTACGAAGCCAAAGCCAAGGGTTGATTACACTGATGATGACTGGAAGAAGCTGGAGAAGAACAACAGAGCTAAGAAGATCCTTTACATGGCTATGCTCCCCTCTGATCTCAAGAAAATCATTGGCTACAAGACTGCTAAGGAGATCTGGGATGCTCTAAAACACCTCCATCATGGAAATGAAGATGCTAAGAAAAACAAGATTCTTTCCTTGATGAAGGAGTACGATCAAATATCTCAGGGAAAGGATGAACACATTCAGGAATTCTACTCCAGGTTCCAGGGGATCGTAGGTCAACTAGAGCTCCTTGATGAAGAAATGCCAAACTGGAAGCTTACTCACCACTTCATTCAAGGCCTCAACTCTCAGTGGGATGCAATTACTCTCGCACTCTACTCCCAAACTGACGTCAAAACTCTCACTATGGAAGAGGTGGTTGCCAAGCTTGAAAGCAACGCTTCTGTCTACAATCACAAGATGAACAAGAAAGGAGAGGAAAAGGCTAAAAGCATTGCCTTAAAGGTGGAACGTGCCTTTGACTTATCTCAAGTCGAAGATGAAGATGGGGATGGTGATGAAGATGTTGCTCTCATCACTAGAGCCTTGAAGAAGATATGGTCCCGAAACAAGGACACACTGAGTTCCTCTAAAGGGAACAGAGACATGAAGGATGTCGTTTGTTACCACTGTCAAAACAATGGACATCTTGCCAGAAACCGCTTTAAGAAAAAGGCAGGTCTTCCTCCGGCTCGTGAAGGAAATCAAGCAATGGTCGCAACCTGGGGTGACTCAGACTCGGATGACGAAGAATCGTCACACTCAAGGGTTGTCTGCTTAATGGCCGTAGAAGACACTGATGAACCAAAAGGCGGTCTGTACAAGGATGAAGTAACTGAATCTGATCTCATCTCAAGTTTGAAAAGTAAGTCAAAAGAAAGCTTAATTTCCTTCATTAAGAAACTTGTTCATGAGAATAGTCTTTTCAGTGAGCAAATTGAAGAAAAGGATGAATCGATCTCATGTTTGATCGAAGAAAATAAAGGTTGGGCAGAAAAAGTGCTCAAAATTGAGAAAGTCTCATCCTCTTCTCCAAGTCCTTGCATTGAGTGTCCTAAACTCAATGAGAAGATCATGTCTCTGGAATCCTCTGTCTCCTCACTTGAGTCCGAGTCATTAATGTTAAAACTAGGTAATGTAAAACTGTCTAGTGATCTATCTAAACTCAATGAGGAACAGAAGGACAAGCCAAAAGGTATTGTTTTTGTTACAACCAAGAATGAAAAGAAAACTAAAAAGAAGGAAGTACCTTGCTTTGGAATCGGCTATCAACCTAAGCTTCCTGTTGATGGCACCAAGTCCAAAAGTTCTAAAGTCGAAGGAAAACAGCCAGTGCAAGAAAAGGGGGAAAGTTCCTCGAGAGGGAACAATAGAAAAGACTGTTCAAATTCGACTGATAGGAACAAGGCTTGGTACCATGGACAGAAGGCTCACTCCATCTGGTTGAAGAAATCTCAAAGCGGTAAGTCCAATAATATTGATTTTCATTCTAGGATTGCTAACAAAACAATTTGGCCTGGACAAAGCAAGTATGTTGATCTAAAGTGTCAAAGGGTCTGTTGGTATTATGGGCACTCTGGCCACTACAAACAAGAGTGCCTCCTGAAGCAACACAATGAGGAACTTGCTCGCACCACTAGGGAGAGTATGAATGTTGAACCTCCAAAAATCAAATACGTTGCTCCCATACTCAGAAAGCCTAAGCTTGTATGGGTTCGCAAGAACTAACTCTTTCTATGAAGGCTGAAGTGAGGAATGTTCCCGGTATTTCGACTTTACTTGTTAAGTTACGTGACAGGGAACAAAGGAAGTATCATCTCACTTCAACATGCCTCTTGGGACTCAACAACCTGGTGAATCAAGGTAAGGGAAAATTTTATGATTATGAGCACTAATTGTCTGGTTGTTTCCTGATCAACTCTCAGGTACCATACATATTGAGATAAGACATCACCTCTTGTGTGACTGTAAGGAGAAATGGTTAGCATCCATGGATCTTTGTGGAACCAAGGCTTAAATCGCTAACTCTCTTATCAAGGCACTAAATGGGGAATCCTTTGTTTGGTTCCATACGAAGCCTGGTTTGTTCCCTGATGTGTCCTTGCCTCCTGTGACAAGTCGAATTGCCAAAGGTGATGACTTTGCATCTAGTCTTGGTTGGGAAGTCACGCAGTGAATCGTCTCGGTGGTGAAGATGAAGGGAACGCGTTGAAGAATGCAATGATGGTCACGGTGGTGGTGCGATGGTGAACGCGGTGGAAGCGATTTGATGGAAGAATGGTAACGGTGGCGGAAGCGATTGAATGGAGGGATAGATGACTTGATGGAACAAGTCATTGGTGTCGTAGTGTCGACTGCGGATGAAGGAGATGCTAAGATAGATTTGGCTTGAGAAGATCAAGCGTTGGCCGTAGCGTCGGCGGCAGAGGGAATAGGGATGAGAGGGATATGGGTGACGTCTGATCAAGGGAAGGAGGAATTAACACTCGACTTAAAACCTTGAACTTTAACTTGAACGTGAATAAAAACAATAACAAAGTTGTGTTTAATAGGAGAGGTGAGACATCGGATGGGCCGAGTCGAACCTCGTGGGCTAGCCCATGCAAGCATGCAAAAGGCACAAACCCTAAAAGATATAATGACTGAAAGGAAACTATCTAAAATGCTATAAATAAGGAAACTATCTAAAACACTATATTTAAGGAAACTATCCAAAATACGCTGGAAATACCAAATATAGATAGTGTCTGTAAAAGAACGCGTAAAGCTTCTAACGCGGTGAAGGCTGTGAAGAAATCATCGCGAGAGACGACGAAGTGTCAAAGTCTTCAAAAGAACGCTTTGTTTCACTTCCGATGGTGGTGAGGACGACGAGTCTTGGATTGTCGTTTGGGCTTCCTTGGCTGGCGACGGCGCGTGCGATAAGTGACGCGGCGGCGGCGATGGCCTTGGACCTAGACCTTGTCACTGGGACCTCTGAGCGTAGGCTCATGGCTTCTTCCTCATCTTGGGCCGTCATGGGAGGCAGAGTCACATCACCCTCCCCACTTGGCTGTGAAGTGTCCCCGCTTCACCCTTATCAAACTTTGGCTCAACATATGGAGTCAAGTCTGCCACGTTGAAGGACGCGTGGACTCCAAAATCTGGTGGGAGCTCGAGTTGATAAGCATTGTCCCATATGGCTTTGATCACGTGGAAAGGGCCATCTCCACGTGGTGCCAGTTTGTGTTTTCGCCGCGAGGGGAACCTCTCTTTTCGTAGATGCACCCAGACAAGGTCTCCGGTGGAAAAGACGACGCGGTGGCGGCCTGAATTCTTCTGCGAGGCATACTGCGCGGCCCTCCTCTCCAATTGATCTCTGGTACGTTGATGTAGCTCTTGGACTTGCTCAGCGCGATTGGAGGCGGAGACATGCACTGGGTCTCGTAGAGGTCGCGACGACAAATCAAGTGGTGTCAAGGGGTTCATGCCATACACCACTTCAAAAGGTGTCAACTTGGTTGCCGTGTGCCTGCATCTATTGTAACAAAACTGGACAAGTGATAGTAAGTCATCCCAATGCTTAGGGTTGGCTTTGAGCATCGTGCGAATAAGGGCTCCTAGAGTTCTATTCGTGACCTCCATTTGGCCATCGGTTTGAGGGTGGTAGCTAGTGGAAAATAGGAGTTTGGTTCCTAGCTTACCCCAAAGGGTTCTCCAAAAATGACCAACAAACTTAGAATTCCTATCACTCACTATGGTACGCGGGACTCCATGAAGACGCACCACATGCTCAAAGAATAGATCGGCAATCTCACTAGCACTATGGGTTGTCTAACAAGCTATAAAATATGCCATCTTAGAAAATCTATCTACGACCATAAAAATAGAGTCTTTACCTCGTCTAGAGAGGGGCAAACCCGTGATGAAATCCATAGACAAATCTTCCCAGGGGGCACTCGTAATGGGCAAAGGCGTGTAGAGGCCGTGAGGACTAGACCTAGCCTTGGCTCTCTGGCAAGTCACACAACTTCTACAAAACCTAGTCACTTGCTGGGTCATCTTAGGCCAAAAGAAATGTTCTCTAAGCGTGTCTAAAGTTTTCCTAATCCCAAAATGTCCACGACTTGCGTGTGCTTCCTCAATCAATAGGAGCCTAATGGAGGATCTAGGAATGCAAAGACGACTAGCCTTGTATAAATAACCCTCAGAAAGGAAAAAAGGTCTCAAACTCACGCGATCTCAGGCAATGCTCAAGAATAGAGGCAAAGAAAGGGTCACTAGCATATAATTCCTTAATCAAAGCAAAACCCAGAATTTTAGTTTGCACCTGAGTCAAGAGAACATACCTGCGAGAGAGCGCATCGGCGACAATGTTGTCCTTTCCCTTTTTGTGGACCACGACATAAGGAAAAGTCTCCAGAAACTCCACCCAGCGAGCATGGCGTCGATTGAGGTGAGCTTGGCTCTTCAAGTAGCTCAATGCGGCGTGGTCGCTGTGGATGACAAACTCACGCGGCCAAAGATAATGTTGCCATGTCTTCAGCACGAGTACTAAGGCATAAAGCTCTTTGTCGTAGGTGGGGTAATTGAGCGTGGCCCCTGTGAGCTTCTCACTGAAGTAGGCAATTGACCTCTTCTCTTGGTGTAGCACACCACCAATGCCTATGTCAGAGGCATCACACTCCACTTCGAAGTGTTTGGTGAAATATGGGAGCTGGAGCAAAGGTGCTTGGCACAAGGCTTTCTTCAAGGCTGAGAAAGCGTGTTCATGGGACTCAAGCCACACGACCGTGCTTTCCTTCTTGGTGAGCTCGTGTAGTGGCACGGCAATGGAGGAAAAGTCGCGTACAAAACGCCTATAAAAGCCCGCGAGGCCTAGAAAGCTTCGCACTTGTATCAGTGTCGTAGGCGTTGGCCAGTCTTTGATGGCCGCGATCTTCTCGTTGTCAATGCACAAACCATCACTACTCATAATATAGCCTAGAAAGTTGGTGGACTCGGAGCAAAAGGAGCACTTGGCCAGATTGGCGAACAAGCTCTCGTGGCAAAGGCACCCGAGCACTTGGCGAAGGTGATCGACATGGTCTTCTAGGCTCCGTGAATACACAAGGATGTCATCAAAATAAACGACAACAAACTTGCCAAGGAAAGATATCAACACGTGGTTCATCACGCGCATAAAGGTGTTGGGCGCGTTCGTGAGCCCAAAGGGCATGACAAGCCACTCGTAGAGCCCATACTTAGTCTTGAACGCGGTCTTACACTCATCATCTTCTTTCATTATGATCTGGTGATAACCACTCTTCAAATCATTCTTGGAGAAGAGTGTCGTGCCATGAAGTTCATCAAGCATATCATCAAGGCGTGGGATAGGGTGCCTATACTTGACTGTGATCTGGTTTATCACGCGGCAGTCAACACACATTCTCCATGTGCCATCCTTTTTGGGCACAAGGATCACAGGTACAGCACAAGGGGAAAGAGATTCCCTGACGTACCCGCGATCCAACAATTCTTGGACTTGGCGCTGTAACTCCTTGGTCTCTTCTGGACCAGCTCTATACGCAGTGCGGTTGGGCAAAGAAGCACCTGGCACAAGGTCAATTTGGTGCTCAATGCCTCTCAGGGGAGGTAATCCTTGTGGCAACTCCTCTGGGAAGACGTCGGTGAACGCGACAAGCAACTTCGCGATCGTTGGTGGCAAGGGCGCGTTCGTCGACGAGTCAGGGATGCATGGTGTGGGCACAAGCAAAAAACATGGAGTCTTCCCAGTCACACACGTAGTGAGATCACTGGGCCTGGCTAAAAGAACGCGTTGCTCACAGGTGCCTTACAAAGGACGCGTTGGTGGCAACGGAGCGGCCAACTGTGTTGAAGGGAAGACACTACTCGAATTCTGTGGGGCACTTGGTGTCCCAGCTGTGGCATTGTGTTTCTTCTTTCCAGTGGCTGAGAAGACGAAGTGTGGCCAGATTTTGAGGAGTTTTGCCTCTGTATTGCCTCTGGACACTCGTTTGACCTAGTTGACGCGGCCTCGATGGCTTTCTGGCGATCGCGTTCTACCTGGTCCTGCAAGATCTCATGGGGAGACATTGGATGCAAAGTGACGCGCTTCCCGTGGTAATTGAACACATAAGTGTTCAAATAGCCATCATGGAGCACGCGCATGTCGAATTGCCATGGGCGCCCAAGCAAAATATGGGTGACGTCCATTACAATGACATCACAAAGAATAGAATCACAGTATTGCCCTATGGAAAAAGAAATTAAACATTGGCGAGATACTGTGTTACCTGGACTTGAAGAAATCCATTGGAGGGCATAGGGTTGTGGATGAGGCATCGTAGGCAATTTGAAGTGCTTGACGACCTTCTCATTCACAATATTGGCACAAGATCCTCCATCAATAATAACACTCAAGGAAGCTGTTTGGACTAGAGCCCTTGTGTGGAACAAGTTCTCTCATTGATCGCGTAAGCTGGCTTCCTTGACGGTGAGGAGACGACACATCACCAAGCTCAATGGTGTGCCCGTGTGCAGAGAAGCGGGTTTGCAGTCATACGCGTCTTCGCCCTCTTCCTCGTTGCCTTAAGTGATCGCATCAAGTGTGGCCTCCTCGTCTTCACAAGACTCGTAGCCAACGGCGGCTGTGGAGAACAACACCTTGCGAGCATTGGGGCAATCCTTCTTGTAGTGGCCTCTTCCACCACATTTGTAACATTCAATATCACGCGCGCGATCGTTGCTCACTGGAGCATGTCTTTGCGTGTTCTGGCGCGGCGCGGTGGTCGGCGTCGCGGGTTTTGCCTTGGAGGCTTGGCTAGACGCGGCTGTGGTAGAGGCACTAGGGCAAACATTAGTATAAGGTAATCCACTAGTGTTAGAAGAATACCTTTGCTGGCCAGTGGAATATGAGTAAGACTTTCGGCGAGAGAGTTGTGCATGTATTTGCATCGCCGTATGTGTGAGTGTGTTCAAATCCTTGATTGGCAAGATCTCTAGTTGATCACGTATGTTGGTGTTCAAGCCACTCAAGAATTTTGTCCTCAAGGTAGATGGTGCAACATAGATGTTGGCCTTGTAATACATGTCTTCAAGCTTGGAAAAGAACTCGAGTGGAGTCAACGACCCTTGGCGAGCCATGGCAATCTCCAATCTCATTTGATTCCTGTAGTCCGGAGGCACGTATTTCTTGGTCATCATATAGACGAGTTGATGCCATTCTGTGACTCGTGTCCTGTGGTGACGAACGCAGTCATCTTCGAATCTATGCCACCATACGCGGGCGGCTCCTCGAAAGTTAAGCGTCGCGGCATCGACATGATCCTCAGATGGCACTCAATTATATCGAAGGGTGTACTCCGTAGCCTGCACCCATTCAAGAAAAACAGAGGGGTTGTATTCACCATGAAAATGCTCGATTTTTACCTTGACTTGTGATAGCATCCATTTCATACATGTTTAGGGCATGCATTTAGGCATAAATTAGGTCGTTTGCATATGCATATTTCTCGTATTTAGTTTGTTTTGTAGTTTTATTGGATTTCGATGTCTACACAAGTTTCTATGGCATTTCAGGTATTTTACCGAGTTTAGGGTTTTATGGACTTGGTCGCGGGACATTAATTTAATTAAACGAACCGGCCCACATATTAAATGGAGAAGTGAAGCCCACGTGAAGCTGGAATGAAGAAGCTCTGCCCATCGTGAAGGCCCGCGTGTTGAAGCTGAAGAAATGGAATTGATGACGTCAGCGTGCTGTCACCATGACGTTAGTGGGCATGTGTTTGTTGGAGTGGGCCGAGAAGGAGTATGCTGGATTGGGCCGCACATGTGGAAGCCGTGAAATGGAGCTGTTGATTCCTTGTTTATTTTGTTCTTATTCTTATTATTGTTATTTTATTATTTATCACATTTGGAGAATTAGGTCAAGACACCTTTTGTGAAGCAGTGGCCTCTCATCTATCGTTCGTTCTAGTTTTAGAGTTTTTGCTACAAACCTATGGAGAACTAATTTTCATTGCTTAGTCCGACGATTGAAGCCTTCAATTGATATACGGTTGTGAGATTCTAATTCTATTTCTTTTCCTTTGAATGTATTGATTCTCTTGTGCTTCATCTCATTGATTATTATTGATTTCGCTTGTTGGATACAACTATTTGTTATTGGTAATTATCTATTGCTAGGGTTTGGTAATTACTGTTTGAGTTACCTAATTCATGTGTAGCAACTGCAATACTCTAAGAACTGTTTGGGACTAGTTTATTGTAGAGAGAATTAATTGCATGCAATAGTATGACTGTTTTCTACTCTTGCATGTATCTATCTAAATTCCTATGCTCATTGCTGCTGTTGAATTGAATTGTGAGGTTTTCATGGTTATTTAATAGTTAGTATTCTCATGGTCTGTTTGTCATGTTTATAACTCACGAAAAGGCATAGGAACATTCATAGGAAGGAATTAGAGATAATCTAGGATCAACCAATCAAATGAATGGTGGATATTTGTTTGGCTATGTGTTTTTCCCCAATTGATTTCAACCTTTTGTTTTATTTACTTTGTCTTGTTTACTTGTTTGACAAACAATCAACCAATTCCCCCCTTTGTTACCTTTGACATACGACTTTGCACTCTGAAAGATTACTTCCTCCATGTGGGATTCGACCCTTGCTTGCCTTTGCTACTAGTTTAGGTTTGTTTAGGATTATTTTGATTAGGCAATACGACTTTAGCCTTTATCAACTTGATGTCGCGGGTATCGAGGCTGGTCAGGTGCTTGGTTGAACGCATTGTTTGGTGCGGCGTCGTAGAGAGGGTTCTCAAAGGCGCGCAATCCATGTGGTCTATCTGCAAAACATCGCGGCGCTCGCCGCCAATGTTTCGAACGCGTCCTTGGGGTCGGAGACGCGGTGAAGGGATCCAATCCGATGGGTGATCCTGTAATTCAAATGGATCTCTAAGAGGGGGGTGAAAAAAATTTGGGTTGACCATACCTGAGTCCTCAATCTCTTCGTCATCATACTCGTCGAAGTCGTCTTGGACATTGGGTGTGATCGACGCGTAGCCATCAGATCCGTAATGCGGTGTGGTGTCGAAGATGATCGCGTACATCATGGCTGTGTTGTTGGGTAGGGGGTGTCCTCAATTGATCATTGCGTCGCGTATGCCCAGTGTCGCGGCGGCTTGGTCTTCTTGGTGTCGCATCGGCTTGGCCAGCTTGACGACGTCGGCCATCGCGTGGTGTGGAGTCTGGCACACGGCATTGGGTTCTCCGAGAGGCATACCTATCATCAAAGTTGTAAGGTTCAGAGTACTCACCTCGAGAGTCGTCAGCGTCGCGGTCGGAGCCGGTGTCGTGGCCACCGGGGGTGGCTCTGGGCACGTAGCGATCCATCCTGGGAACGAAGCCTTGGCGGCTCTCAATGACACTCTACATTCTGTTGAGTTGTGGTTGATGTTGAGAAGTAGACGGCATAATTCCCTTGCCTTTGTCCACGCGTGTCTTAGATGGGACCGCGTCTGTTGCTCCAGTGGGAGGCGGCGCGTCCAGACCACTAGGTGGTGTTGGGGTTGGCACAATGGGTGCCTCTTGTTGGTTGGCTCTGAGAGTCGCGTTCTCTTGTCGAAGAGCCTGGATCAAGATTTGATCTTCGGACAACACCATAATGGGATCGCGTGGTTGGTCTTATGGTGGTTGGTCTTGAGGGAGACCCAACTATGGAGGTTGTGGGTTGGTGGTGTTATCTTCGCGGTCGTCTCCACTGTGTCCAATATGCATTGTGCCTATTACAAGACGACCAGACATGGGAGTAAAAACGAACCAAAAGACAACAAAGAACAACAACCAAGCAAATCACTAGTCAAGTCACAAAGGTCACGTAGGTAGGGCTTGTTTGGTTTGCCGTGAGGGCGGCTTGGCTTGAACAAGATATGGTGTATCAAGCAAGTTGCAATCAAACAAACAAGAACAAATTGAAACCCTAAAACAAACGTAAACAAAGTAACCGAAGTAGCAAGAAAGTACCTTTTAGGAAGCTTGACCTAGACGGTGGAGAGATATAGAAGATGAGCTTAGACCGATGTGGGTTAGGGTTGCCTTATTTTGGCTTTCCCTAACTTTGAAAACTTTTTTTGTTTGAATATCTTTTCGATATCTTTTTTTTTAATATCCGAGATTTTATCTTTTGATCCTTTTGGACTTGCAAAAGGAAAAATAAAAAGGTCTAAGTAACAAGAATATCACAAGTGTGATCTTAGAGATAGGAGAGAGAAGATAAGATTTGATGATATCTTATTAGGAAATTGGTTAACAATCTAAAAAGTAATATCTAGCAAACAAGGAAATTCTATCCACGCATGAAATAAGGAAACAAAATATTCTAGCATGCAAGAGAACAAAATTACCTAACGTACACACCAAAACTTGGGGAACAAGAAAAATTTTCTGCCAAGGTAGTACCTTGTAGAAACCGAAGGTGAGCAAAGAATTGTTTTTTTATGGTTTTTCTCTGTCTTTTCACGCGAGTTATGTGAAAACAAAAGATGGGGGCAAGAAAAAATTTCGTGAACAAGAGTGAAACTTGAGTTCGTGACTTACAAGACTACTGGGATCTGATGCCAGTTGATGTGTCCTTGCCTCCGATGACAAGCCAAATTGTCGAAGGAGACGCCTTTGGATCTAGTCTTGGTTGGGAAGTCACTCATCACTATCAATCTGATGTGGAACACGATGGTGATGAACACGTTGGAGAACACAATGGTGATGACGGTGGTGACGCGATGGAAGCGATGGAAGCGATTGATGGATGGATGGATAGCGAAGGCGGAAGCAATTTGGTGAAGGATATAAGACTTGAAGGGACAAGTCTTTGGGGGTGTCGTAGCGTCGACTGTGGATGAAGGAGATGCGAAGATAGACTTTGCTTGAGAAGATCAAGCGATTGCCGTAGCGTCGGCGGCGGAGGGAATGGGGACGAGAGGGATATGGGTGACGTCCGATCAAGGGAAGGAGGAATTAACACTCGACTTAAAACCTTGAACTTTAACTTGAACGTGAATTAAAACAATAACAAAGTTGGGTATAAATAGGGGAGGTGAGACATTGGATGGGCCGAGTCGAACCTCATGAGCTAGCCCATGCAAGCATGCAAAAGGCACAAACCCTAAAAGATAGAATGACTTAAAAGGAAACTATCTAAAACGCTATAAATAAGGAAACTATCTAAACATGCTGGAAGTACCAAATATAGATAATGTCTTAAAAAGAACGCGTGACACTTCTAGCACGGTGAAGGCTTTGAAGAGATCATTGCGAGAGACGACGAAGTGTCAAAGTCTTTAGAAGAACGCGTTGTTTCACTTCCGATGGTGGCGAGGACGACAAGTCTTGGATTGTCGTCTGGGCTTCCTTGGCTGGCGACGGCGCGTGCGATAAGTGACGCAACGGCGGCGGCGATGGCCTTGGACCTAGACCTTGTCATTGGGCCCTCTGAGCGTAGGCTCATGGCTTCTTCCTCATCTTGGGCCATCATGGGAGGCAGGGTCACATCACAAACTCATCATGGTCCCTTACAAAGCACCACCTTCTCCTACCCTTGAACCCGCTCCTCAAAACCCTAACCCTAAACCATCCCTGGCCGCTCCAACCGCTGTCTCCTCAAATGAAAGAGAGGAGGTCCAATCCTCTCCTACCCACCCTACCTAGTTTGAAGAGGGGACATAGGATTTTCTTGGAGAAGCCGCCACGCCATCAGCGACAGAGGAGCACACTGCTCTCACGCAGAAAATCCAAGGGGTTGTGCGCAACCTTGCAAGGGAACTAACAGAGGAGGTTGATGAGGAGTTGCCTCCAAAGGTTCCACAACCCTCTGGTAGGGTTAAGATGAGCTATACCACCAAGCGGAGGACCCGCGCTTAGAAGCAGGCTGCTAAGGCGATCACTCTTAGTTCTGACGAAGAGTCAGAACCCCTCTCTGGGCACTTAGCCAAAAAGGCTAAGGTCTCAGCAACTCCGGTTCGCAAAATCCAAAGACGTCAGGTTGCCAAGACCAAGGCAAAGGGGGTGTCTGATGAAGTCAAGGACGTCAGCCACAAGTCGGTGGTTAAGGAGCTGCTGGTTGATCCCGATTTTCTCAAGGACAATGCTCTGGAGGAGGTATCTGCGATGTTGGAAGCTCAGCAGTGGGGTCATATGTTTGTGCAACAAGAGGAGGTTGATGAAATTCTGTTGAGGGAGTTCTATTCTACGTTTGTTATTGAGGTCAGACCCCATGCAGTTCTGGGGAGTTATAAGTTAGGGGGAACTGTTCACATGTTCTCAAGCATTGAGTTGGGTGTTGCTCTGGAGGTTCCACATGAAGGCTACGAGGGGTACCCAAAAGGCCGTTCGCCCAAGGACTTCCCCTACTCTGAGGCAGTGTGGGCGGTGGCGGGGATACAAAATCCTCAAGGCTCTGGAGACTTGGACACTTCAGAGATGTCTACGATCAACAAGGTGCTCTTTCACTATCTTATCTGCAATGTTACCCCAAGGGGTCAGAAACGCAATAAACTGCTTATTCTGGATGTGGTCCTTCTTTCCCTGCTTCTGAAGAAGGAGCCAATTTTTCTCCCAAAGGTAATGATGTAACATATGGCACACGCCAGGAACACAAACTTGCACGCTCTTCCGTTCCCAAGAGTTATCAGGAAAATTCCGGAGTACCACAAAGTGTACAACTCTTCGGCGGAATCGAGTGTCTTTTGCCGTCCCTTGGATATCAGCAATCTGCACAAGATGCAGTACGTTCTTCAAGAAGGTGAAGGGTGGGTAAAAGTGGGAAGTGTGCATGTAGTTTCTGAAGTTCAGGAGGAGTCTGAGGATGCTGGTTTTGAGGGGGAACTGAATGAAAAATCTGAACTAGGGAAGGATCTGAGGAGCCTATGTCGGGCAGTGACCACCCTGGCTGAACAGCAAAGGCTTCTCACGGAGGACGTGCGTGCACTGATCTCTCTTCACTCACCGGCTCCATCGGCTGGTCCCAGTGATGTCTGAATTGCTTTCCCGCCTTCCTACCCCTCTATTGTTCCCTAGCTCATCTATCCCCATTAGCTTGAACTTCTTTGTTTCTGACTTGTGTTTGCCCTGTGTGGCATGATGATCATGTTTAGTTATTTTGCATATTTTGTTGTTTGTGGTTGCACTTTGTTTAAGTTGTTTGTTTTTATTTAATGAACAAGGGGTTGTTTTGCTTATCTTACTGTGCTCATTTTTCTCTATCTCTTTACAACTATTTTTGATGATGCCAAAAGGGGGAAAATGACTGGTAGCTTTAGTTGAGGGGGAACAAAACATGGTTACATATGTTGCTAGACAAAGGGGGAACTATTATGCCTATGTGTGGAAAACTTTCTCTTCACAACTGTCTTTATCTCATTTGTATGTTTTATTGTCAAGGATGTTTATCACCATCAAAAAGGGGGAATTTGTTGAATTCCTTAGGTTTTGATAGTAACAAACATTCAACTAATATGGTCACTAAGTGTTTCAGGAACAAAACAGTTGTCATAGGAAACCATTGCAGCAAAGGATTGCAGAGGGAACAAAGGGATCTCCACATGCTTTGTTACCTCTCAAGGAACATCAACGATGTACATCAATCAAGATGCGAATGGAAGGAAGATATCCAGCGTAAAGATTATGGAAACTATCATGGAAGATCACGCGGTTAAGGATAAGAGATTTCGGCTGGAAGGATCTCGTCGAAAAAAAGATGTGGAGAGAGAAATCCGAATGTATTATCTTAGGAAATCTTTCCTTAGATAATATATTTGGAGAGAGAAGAATTATATCTTTTACCGATTATATTATTTTAAAGAATCCCTTCCTTAGATAATATAGACGGTTAGGATATTATTCTCCCAACCAATTGATATCTTCTTGTTAACAAGTTTAGAAAGATTTGTATCTTGTTACGATTGAGTTTTAGTCGAGTTGTATTTATAGGAGTGTGGATTCATTTCTATGAAAGCTTCGACGACGACGAACAGAGAGTATTCGAGAAGAAGAAGAGAGTGAAGTTGTTTGTGAGTCTTTAGGGTTGAGTTCGTATTCACCGTTGTAGAAGAGAGTTTCAAATCTAGCTAGGAAGTCTAGGGTTTGGAGTCAATGCTACAAGTGTAATCGAACAAGAAATCAATAAGACAAGTAGACGCTTCAAAATCCTCTCAAGCGAGAAGCTTGAAGGTAGTGGTTTTTCTTTGATTAGCTAGTTGGCTAATTAGGGTTTCCACTATACATCGTGAGTTCGTTCCTTATATTTCTTGCTATATTATTCCGCTGCTCCTTCTGTGGGAACAAAGCATTTTGTTCCCTCAGACGTAACTCTAACGATCCAACAAATCCTCATATTGCGCCATGGAAGTTCCTCCCTTTTCAGGAAAGCAGAGTTCTATCTCGCACAACCAAGGAATAGATCGCGGTAAATCTTCTAGGGTAGAGACTGAGACGCTTATGGCCGTTCCAAGACTTCACATGTCCTTCCCTGGATGACTCCTCATCACGGGAATCTCATCTGAAATCATCGCGAGGATAGGGGGAGGATCGACATTCAAGCGGTGACTTGCGAAACTGTATGTACTCCGCGCTGCCTCATCTTGGGGATGACTTTGAGAAACGTTAGCCGCATGAAAATAAGAAACCACACCCTTGCCCTTTACCCTCTCAACCCTCATCACTCGTCCCTTGGAAGCAACCTTATCTATGCTCTGACGCGATGAATTGCCTGAGGACGAAGATGTTAACTCAGATTCTGGACTTGAAGCATGCTCATTCTCCCTGTACGCGTTCTCTAGTGCCCTGCCAAAAGCATTACAGCTTCCGAAATTCGTGTCGCTCGACATTGTGAAAGGAGGTAGGAGAATAATTGCATGCGTTAGACAGATCCCCTCTGAAAGGAAGAAGAAAGGGTTTAGTGACAAGGAATGAGAAAGAAAATACGCGTACAATCAAGGTAGAACAAATGAAGACATTTCAAATAAAGAATGTGTCCATCAACAACAATGTGCCAAGGAAAAAGAACGCGATCAACATAAAGTTAAAGGTTCACCAGAATGTCAAGAGATCTAGAACGGGAATTCTAAGAGTCGAAAGGAGAAGAAAAAAAGTCCATTCCAAAATGAAACAGATAAGTGACCTTCTACCTTCTCAACCTGTGAGACTTCACCATTTCGAGTCGTTTAGTTTTCCTCTTTCAGACTTTCGTCTATCCAAGAAAAACCCTACCCACCCCATCGCCACCCACTGACCCTAGAGAAATCTGGAGAAAGCAAGTTCAACCTACTTCGCAAATCCCCCCCAGATAGTTGCTAAGAGCACTAGAAAATCAAGTAATTCTGATGCACTGTTAAACTTCAAAAGCAAGAAAAGTCGATTTACCTGGACAATCTCAAGGAGGAAGATGAGGAAGAAGTTTGAGAACATAATGACAATGGAGGAAACCCGGTCGCCTTAGAGCTCTCCGTTTGGGGAATTGAAGAAGGAAAAGGTAAAGTGAGGGTCCTCACACTCTTGCCCCCTATTATATAGAAAGCCTAATCAACCGATTCAGATGAGGCCCACTGGATAGAGCCCATCATCATCAAGCTGAAGTGTCCTTCCCTTAGCCGTCTTAGAGAATGCCATAAATGAACGCGATAAAATAACGTGTTCTCCATGTGTTGCCTTGATGGCTTCACGCGTTCATCATCAAGGCAAGAGGCTGTGATGGAAAGCGCTAATTTCAAATAGCACTGACCGCGTGGAATTATCGCGTTCATTTCCTTCATAATCCTCAACCGACAAGCAAGACCAAGTGATAGTTGCCTTCCCTACACCCATAAAGAACGAGGTCACAAATAGCACTGACCACGTGGAATATCGCATTCATTTCCTTCATAATCCTCAACCGACAAGCAAGACCAAGTGATAGCCGCCTTGCCTACACGTATAAAGAACACGATGACCTCATCTACATGCCACGATGTCACCCGCCCAATGGAAACAATCCACGACTCAACCGCCTATGAAAGCCTCCTTACCTACACGTGACACATCATCTAAAGCACTAGGCCTCCAAATGACATGTCTTTGCTCCTTGCTAGCAATCACAAGCAAGACTCAAAGACTATAAATAGGCTTGAAGTTTCACTTTTTAAGGATCTTTTGTTCAATCACCCATTTTTTGGAGGAAAGAATAGGAGATCTGTGGTTAGTTCTCATGTAAAGAATCGTTAAAGTGTAATCGCCGATAGAATCATCACGTTAATTATCAATAAAATGTCGTTTCTTCAAGTTTCTTGTCCATCGTTTGGAAGATCGCGTTAATCTGCGGGATAGTCTGTGTCGCGGTAGATTTATATTTTAGCAGCTCAAATACATGGGAACCATCAATATATACTTGAATTTGACTTGTATATGGTGAGATTGTTATTTGGTACAAATTTGAAATATGAATTTATAAAAATAAGAATTATTTTAGCATATTAAAATTTAAACAATTACTTAAAAAGTATTAAATCAAAAATGAAAAAAAGGTAGATAGAAACATTTTGTTAAGAAAAACTGTTTTACTGTTATGTAAAAAAATATTATAGCCTCAAAGTTTTGTTAAGATCAGGTAGATTATACTTTTCTCATTCATTAATATTCATATTTAATGAAAAGTAAAAAATGCTCAATTAATGATATATTTATAATAATAGTCAATTTTAATGCTAAAAACTGAGTGAAAATAATTGATAATTATGCGAATACAAGTGGAGTCTGCAATCTACAACTTAATTATATAAACGGTTTGTCTAATGTGTGTACATGGGCACATGTTAAAAGCCTAAATTTGGCTAATTTTTACCTAATAAAAAAAGAGTCTAAATTTGGAAACTTTTTTCAAAATATTTCATAAAATAGAATGAGAGAACTCTTAAAAAAATTAAACTAATAACTAAAAAAATTATTTCTATATATGGGATTTTTATTGTGTATCCATGTATACACATTTAAAAAAAATCCTTATATAAAATCATAAGAACTCTCCATTCTACTTGCGGGTACTTCACTTCACTCGAGACTTCATTTGAAAGACTTTATGGGGTCCCTAGAAGCAACTTCTCGAATCCTTTGATTTCTATCCTCATACTTGCACCAATTATCTTCTAGAAAGTTGTAGAAACAAAAAGATTGAGGAAAGAGAAAACTCAAAACCTACACTTGTTTAATATATCGAACCCATTATTTCCCTAAATTTTATGACATATTGTTAAGATTTGATAGAATTTTAGAGTTTAAATTTAAGTATGAGGGAATTTCACATACATTTGGTCTTTATTGTATAACATGAGAAATATTATGAGTCATTGGATCAAGGAAATGAAGGGATGTGATTAAAAGAGGTGAAAAGAGTGAATAGTGTCGCAGTAGCATAACCGTAAATACAGCGAACTTTTTTTTTTTCGGTCAACAACTTTTTTTTATATATATTTTTCGTCTGTGATCGTTTTAGAATAGACGGTGATTAACGTTCACATGTAAGTACTACATGTTCATTTTTATAAAGGTAAGGTTCACATATAACATGTTCATGTTCAAAAACATGTCTTTGTGCATTTAGAGCTTATTTGTGAACTTCAGTGCACAAATAAATGAACGTTAAAAGCTTATTTGTGAACCTTCTATATAGGTTATTCTAGAATGATCAGGGGACGTTAAGAGCTTTTTTTTTTATTTTTCATCTGTGATCGTTCTGGAATAAACAAGTATTGACGTTCACATATAAGTACTAAATGTTCATTATTCTATGTCATAAGGTTCACATATAGCATGTTCATGTTCAAACACATGTCTTTGCACATTTAGAGCTTATTTGTGAATTCAGTGCACAAATAAATGAACGTTAAGAGCTTATTTCTGAACCTTCTATATAGGTTATTCCAGAATGATCAGGGGACGGGAAAAAAATTTGTTGACAAAAAAAAAGCGACGTTCGAGATCGTTTCGAATGTTGTACAATAAGGGCCTGTTGTATGGTATCCTCAATCTATTTTAAAACAAAAATAAAATCAAAGGAATGAATTAACCATAAAAATGACATGTATGCCAAGAGAGTTCATAATAGTCTAATAACTTTTTAACAATACAAAGAATTATGATACACAACGAACATTGATTTTGTGAGTTCTCCAACAGTTCTTTTAACAATACAAGGACAAGAGATAACGTATTCACATATATATGTTGGATTTGCTGGAACATTTCAAAAAGTGAAATAATTAATTTTTGGGGTTTAAGTTTTCGGATTTGTAATTTTATCTTTTATCAGTAACTTTCAGTATCTATCCGTTCGTTATCTTTGTTGATTTGATTTTGAAAAATCTTATTTTTACAATTACTTGAGCCTTAAGATTTGCTTTCCCTAAACTGAATTTCTACCCCATAAAATGATGGTTTCCATCCTTTGAAACGTACAGAGAAAAAAAATTCAGCCCCCTCTAAAATTGTGTTTTTGGCACTGAGCATACCCGGTGATTTCAACCCTCCTTTGTCAAGTGTACGCGATCTGTGGGTGTTGTGTGATCCTTGGGGGCGACGCCTTGTATGAATTTGCACCACGGGTCAGGGTGAATTCACTTCTAAGGCAGTGGACATCATACCACACCACAACAACGTTTTCAAAGCGACTCTACAATTGTTTCCGAGTAAGGTTTCGTTCCACTCTTGTTCTGGTTTCTACTAACAATTTATAAGCGATTTTGTTAGAATCCAGAATGACCATGATACCCTACTATCGACCGCTGTTGGACCTCTCCAAGCTTGAACCTTTGGACGGGACAAATTACAAGCGCTGGTCCCAGAAGGTGATGATCTCCTAGAATCGGTCCCTACATCTGCAACGACTCATGCTGTAGTAGCCCCTACTACTCATAACGCTATCACCAACACCGGAGATACGGATGGCTCCTAGGGTGAGAATGTTGGTCCAACAATAACTGATGAGGAAGTCGTAAAACAATATGAAATTGATAACAAGACTGTTAGAGGTCATTTGCTGAGTCACGTTACAAACCCAATATTCGATATGTTGGCTACTTACAAGTCCGCAAATGAGATGTGGGACCTATTGGAAATCAAGTATGTTACTGATGATGTCGGGAAGAAGAAGTATGTATGTGGCAAGTTTATACAGTTCAAGATGGTGGATGACAAGCCAATCATGGCCCAAGTCCATGAGTACGATAATCTGGTTGCTGATATCCTTGTTGAAGGGATGAAGATGTGTGAAGTGTTGCAGGCCAACTTCCTGATCGAAAAGTTGCATGAATCTTAGGCAAACTTCCTCAATCATCTGAAGCACAAGAAGAAGGATTTGACACTGGTGGAACTCGTGAGCCACATGAAGATTGAAGAGGCCAATCGCCTCAAAGATAAGCCTACTCCTAAACCTACTGAAAATTCGGTTAAGGCTAATCTTGTAGAGTCCTCTTCCATATATGACAGGTTCAAAAACAAGAATTCAAACTCTGGTGGACAGAAGAAGGACAAGTTCAAACAATAAGAGGACGAACTTCAAGAAGCCAGGAAAGCCAAATGACAAACTGAATCAGGGTTGTTTTGTCTGCATGAAGCTAGGACATCGTGCCTATTAGTGCTTCCGCAGAGCAGATAACCAGAAGAACGCTCCAAAGCCTAACAGAGATCAAACCAAGCCATAGGCTAACCTAGCTGAAGAGGCCGATCAACTGATTGCCATGATCACAAAGGCAAACCATGTGGACAACAAGGTCGAGTGGTTGTTGGACTCAAGAGCAACCAAACACTTTTGTGCCAACAAGGAGTTGTTTGGTGAATTTGAGGAGGCTGCATGGATAGATCAAGTCTACATGTGAAATTCAACTATCTCTCAAGTGCTTAGGAAAAGAAAGGTGTCAATGAAACTCACTTCAGGAAAGTCTCTCTTACTGCAGAATGTGCTTTATGTTCCTTCCCTACGCAGAAATGTGATTTTTTCTGGTTTACTTGAAATTGCTTGCATTAAACAAGTAATTGAGGCTGGGAAAATAGTTATATCTAAGAATGGTCAATATATAGGAAAAGCCTATAGACGTGGATGCTTGTATGTGCTTGAAACCATGATTAATGAGAATGTTTATCTTATGCTTATATCATTGAGTCTTTGGATTTATGGCTTGCTAAACTTGGACATTTAAATGTTAAATTTGTTACTCGATTGCATGCTATGGGACTAATTACGAATTTGGTTAAGGAAGGTCATGAAAATATGAAATCTGTGTTGAGGCTAAATACAAGAAGAGACCTTTTAATTTTGTAAATGAACGGACAACTAAACTGTTGGAATTAGTCCATTCAGACCTGGCAGAATTCAGAAACACAGAAAGTAGAGGTGGTAAAAGATATTATATCACTTTTGTAGATGAACATTCGAGATACACCAGATTGTTTTTATTATGATCCAAAGATGAAGCTGAAAATATGTTCCACATCTATAAAGCAGAAGTAGAGAACCAACTGAATTGAAAGATCAAAAGGATTAGATCTGATAGAGGAGATGAGTACATCACCCATTCCTGGAAAGAATTCTGTGAGAATAAAGGTATTATACATGAGTTTACAGCTCCCTATAACCCACAACAGAATGGTATTACTGAAAGGAAAAACATAACTTTGAAAGAAATGATGAATGCTTTACTTGCTAGTTCTGGTTTGCCTCATAATATGTAGGGTGAAGTTGTCTTGACTGCTAACCATATTCTGAATAGAGTTCCCCATAAAAAGCTAGATAAGACACCCTATGAGTTATGGAAAGGACATGCGCCTAGTCTGGAATTTTTGAAAGTGTGGGGGTGTTTAGCTAAAGTGGGATTACATTCTTTTAAGGTTGATGCGATTGGATCTAAAACCTTTGATGTTGTATTTATTGGTTATGCTGAAAATAGTGCAGCTTATCGATTCATGTGTTTGAGTGATCGTTCATTGTGTGAATATCGTGATGCTGAATTCTTTGAGCACATATTTCCTTTGAAGAAAAATAATGTGCAAACTGATTATGTGCCTACTTGTGGTAGCATATTTTTGTACCATAAAGATTGATGAAACCGATGACGATAGATCTCCTATGAATCCAAAGAACGAACCTAACATGAACAATTTAGAGTGGAAAACCATAGTGTCAAATAGAACACAGGAAAAAACCACTACCTCCTAGCTTCCTGCTAGAAGGATTTGAACGGTCTACTTCTCTTATTGATTTTCTCTTTTGTTTACAATAAGGACTCATACACAAAGCTCTCTCTCTCTTTCAATGGAGGATGCCAACTCAATTCACTCATCCTCAAGTTCAGGGTAGGTATAAGTTATTAAATACCTCCCCTCTTTAAGCCTTAATGGGCCTCATTTAAGTAGATGGGCCTGATTTTCTATCTTAGGAAAGTGCGAACTTTTCCCCTTCATTTTGCCCCTCGGATTGTTGGAGATTGTATGGGTCCGATGATCCGAAATATAAAGAACTCAGCCCAACTTGGAGCTCTCAGCCTCGGTATTGCAGGAATTTCGCAAACCGCACGGCCTGTGCGAAAAAATGCACGATCGTGCAGGCGGTAATTTTTTTGGAAAAGAATTCTCGGAGAATGCTACAATGGAAAACACACGGCCAGTGCGGAAAAACGAACGGCGGTGCATTTTGACGCACGGTGGTGCGTTTGGCGGTGCGCTTTTATTTTCACTCGGAATTAAAATTTTGTCGAATTACCGCAAGCACCGCACGGCCTGTGCGGAAAAACACACGGCCGTGCGATCACCCCAGACTCGCCTCATGACCAAACCACAACTTCGGTTTGACCGCCGCGACCGCGGTTTAGCCCGTGCGATGTTGTGCACGGTTGTGCGGTCACGTTTCTTTTTCATGCTCGTAATCTACTTGTCCCGAGGCTCAAACTTGGCTCCCTTGACGTCTTTCACGTCTCTTTTACTGTTGATGACGTGCTAAGTGTGCTCGCCACTGAGTCACCGTCGACCGGTGCCCGTGACGGTGGCGTCTGGCAAGTCCTGCCTGTAGGACTGCACATCGATTCAAGTCGCTCATACTCAGCGCTTTGACGGTATGCGTTTGGCGGTGTGCTTTTATTTTCACTCAGAATTAAAATTTTGTCGAATTGCCGCAAGCACCGCACTGCCTGTGCGGAAAAACACACGGACGTGCGATCACCCCAGACTCGCCTCATGACCAAACCGCGACTGCGGTTTGGCCGCCGCGACCACGGTTTAGCCCGTGTGATGCTGTGCATGGTTGTGCGATCACATTTCTCTTTCATGCTCGCAATCTACTTGTCCCGGGGCTCAAACTTGGCTCCATTGACGTCTTTCACGTCTCTTTTACTCTTGATGACGTGCTAAGTGTGCTCGCCACTGATTCACCGTCGACCGGTGCCCGTGACAACGTCGTCTGGCAAGTCTTGCCTGTAGGGCTGCTCATCGATTCAAGTCGCTCATACTCAGCGCTTCGACGGTTTCTTCCGCTTGACATACGGCCAGCGGGTTTCGCTCGTCGTTGAGTCACCTACATAAGGCGCCCGCAACGGCGCTAGATGGCAATCTACTTGCCCCGGGGCTCAGACTTGGCTCCCTTGCTAAGTGTGCTCGTTACTGAGTCACCGTCGATCGGTGCCCGTGACGGTGTCGCCTGACAAGTCCTGCCTGTAGGGCTGCTCATTGATTCAAGTCGCCCATACTCAGCACTTCGACGGCATCTTTCGCTTGACATACGGCCAACGGGTTTCGCTCGTCGCTGAGTCGCTTACATAAGGCGCCCGCAACGGCGCTAGATGGCAATCTACTTGCCCCGGGGCTCAGACTTGGCTCCCTTGCTAAGTGTGCTCGTTACTGAGTCACCGTCGATCGGTGCCCGTGACGGCGTTGCCTGGCAAGTCCTGCATGTAGGGCTGCTCATCGATTCAAGTCGCCCATACTCAGCGCTTCGACGGCATCTTCCGCTTGACATACGGCCAACGGGTTTCGCTCGTCGCTGAGTCGCCTACATAAGGCGCCCGCAACGGTGCTAGATGGCAAGCCATGCTCGCTTAGTCGGCTCTTTCTGCTTGACAAATGGTCAGCGGGTTTCGCTCGTCGCTGAGTCGCCTGCATAAGGTGCCCGCGACGACGCTAGGTGGCAATCCATGCTTGCCTCTATGACTTTCTCCGCTTGACAAACGGACAGCGGGTTTCGCTCGTCGCTGAGTCGCCTACATAAGGCGCCCACAACGGCGCTATGGACTGTGTGATGGCAGTTTGTGCCCCTGCGACCCATAGGCTAATAAGATGGCATCTCGTGCCCTTGAGGCCCGTAAGCTAATAAGATGGCTTAGATGTCCAAATTATTCTCACATAAATAAGACGATTTCCCAATGCATTCAATGCTTTATCATAAATTTAAGAGAAAAAAATGAAAAATTAGTTGCCGAGTTCTCCTTTATTAGCGACTGTGTTGTCAGGTCATCCAATGAGAGTTTTAGTTACCCCAAACCGATTGGGTTGAACTCGGCAATTGCTAAGCATGCAAGAAACTTTAGCACTAGATGGGTCCTCCTCTTCGAAGTCATATTATGTCTCCCATCAGAATTTTTTATACGCAAGAACAAGAGCCGCTATGCAAGGTGTGGCCCAACTTCATCCTTGCAAGTCCCGGCCCATAAAATGATAGTGGCCCACTTTGGAAATCTTCCCTCTTCGAGAGTCCACATGCCACCAATTGAACTTTGCATTTTATTGATTTTGGTCTAGTGGGGCCCTCCACTGCCGATTTGCCATTCTTTCTTTGATCTTGGTTGCTTCTTCAGGCCGCCGCTCTAACCTCGTCCCCGCTATCTCCATTGTTGCACCAAGGAGAAGCTTTGTAACGCACCGACAACAACTTCACGACGTCGGCTTGAATGGACATCGACGGAGGTGGACTACGACGACCATGGCATCGTACCGTCAGGGCGGTGTTGGCATCCTCTGCGATTTCCCCCATAAGATATAACACGAAACAAGGGCTCGATGGGCTACGCAACACGGGTCCAGACTTGGCGATAGTGTGGCTTGGGTGTGGTCGAATGGCGATTCCGAGTGGCGTTTTTCGATGACAATCTTCGTCGGAGAGGCTTCCACCCGACGAATCTGAACTCACAAGGAACCAGGGGCCACGACTCTGCATAATACGTTCGAGCTAGGCTGGCTCGGGATAGGATTCTACTCCTTTGGAACCGCGGGAGTCCATGGTAGATTTAGGGTTTCGCCCGTTGGTCTAGGAGTTTCATCGTCGCCTCGTTTCCCACAGACGGTGCCAAATGTAGTAGCATATTTTTGTACCATAAAGATTGATGAAACCGACGACGATAGATCTCCTATGAATCCGAAGAACGAACCTAACACGAACAAGTGGAAAACCCTAGTATCAAATAGCACACAGGGAAAAACCACTACCTCTTAGCTTCCTGCTAGAAGGATTTGAACGGTCTACTTCTCTTATTGATTTTCTCTTTTGTTTACAATAAGGACTCATACACAAAGCTCTCTCTCTCTTTCAATGGAGGCTGCCAACTCAATTCACTCATCCTCGGGTTCAGGGTAGGTATATGTTATTAAATACCTCCCCTCTTTAAGTCTTAATGAGCCTCATTTAAGTAGATGGGCCTGATTTTCTATCTTAGGAAAGTGCAAACTTTTCCCCTTCACTACTGAAGTTGCATCTTCTTCTATGTCTTTGCCTTCTATGCAAGATGATGAAATTGAACCTAGGAGGAGTAAAAGACAAAATAAAGGACCTAGTTTTGGTCCTGATTTTGTGACTGCTTTCTTGATGGAACTCAATGATTATAATGATTTGAACGAGACATTCATTAGTGTGCATATGCTAGAGGATGATCCTAAAACATATGATGAAAAAGTGAGTTCATTATATGCTAGTTTCTAGAAAGATGCAATTAAAAGTAAAATAGAATCTATTATGTCTAATCGCACATGGAAACTAGTTGACATGCCTAAAGGGAACAAAGCCATTTGATGCAAGTGGATTTTTAAGAATAAGCTCAAGATAGATGGCTCTGTAGAGAAATATAATACAAGACTAGTTATTAAAGGATTCATTCAAAAATATGGGATTGACTTCTTTGACACATACTCTCTTGTGACTAAGATATCTACCATTCGTGCTTTGTTTGCTTTAGCTTCTAACTACAAGTTGTTGGTACATCAAATGGATGTTAAAACTGCCTTTTTGAATGGTTTCTTAATGAGGAAATCTATATGGAACAGTCTCCAGGGTGCGTGGTTCCAGGTTAGGAAAACAAAGTGTGCAGACTCAAGAAGTCACTCCATGGGTTGAAGCAAGCACCAAAGCAATGGTATGAAAAGTTTCACAAAACGATTCTTAGCTTTTGTTTTAAGGTCAATGGATCCGAAGCATGTGTTTACTCTAAGATTTTTGGTGTGGATTGTGTAATTATATGTCTATATGTTGATAACATTCTGATTTTTGGGACACACATTAATGTTATAAACACGACCAAACAATTCTTGTCCTCTCAATTTGACATGAAAGACTTAGGTGAAGCTGATGTGATTTTAGGTGTTAATGTCACCAAAACTGAAAATGGTTTCACTGTATCTCAACCACGTTATGTAGAGAAAGTAATAAAGAAATTTGATCAATTTGATGTGGTGCCACTGTGCCAGTAAGAACCCCCTACGATTCAAGCATGCAATTAACAAAGAATTGTGATGAAAGTGTATCACAAAATGAATATGCCAAAGTGATAGGGAGTTTGATGTTTTTAATGAATTGTACTCGGCTTGACATTGCTTATGCAGTTAGCAGACTTAGTCGGTATACTCATAACTCTAGTAAAGACCATTGGAGTGCACTTAATAGATTATTGAGATATTTGAAAGGCACAATTGATTAGGGTTTGCATTTTGTAGGTTATCCTCAAGTGTTAGAGGGATATTGTGATGTAAATTGAGTTACTGATAATGATGAAGTTAGCTCCACTAGTGGATATGTCTTTACTTTATGTGGTGGTGCTATTTCTTGGAAGTCTTCTAAACAGACTTGTATTGCTAGATCTACTATGGAATCTGAGTTCATAGCTTTAGACTTAGTCAGTCAAGAGGCTGAGTGGTTGAAAAGCTTATTGGCTGATTTACCATTGTGGGGGCGTCCTGCTCCCCATATTTCTCTACATTATGACTCATAATCTGCTATTTGTGTAGCTAATAGCAATGCTTATAATGGCAAGAAAAGACACATTCGAATTAGACATGAAAGTGTCAGACAACTAATTACGAATGGTGTACTCAGTTTGGAGTATGTGAGGACATAGAGCAACATTGCAGATCCTTTGACTAAAGGACTAAACTAGAGATTAGTCCTTGATACGTCGAGGGGAATGTGACTCAAACCCGTGAGATGAGGAATTCGTGGTGTATCCCCTTTGTGGTCAAACGAATCCATGGAAAGACTCAAGAGATGGTACATTACTTTCCATTTCTATGACATTGTGTACATGTAGAGGATGAGCATTTGTTCTTAATGAATTCATAGCCCAGGATATGGGTGATCCTATTGAGACGGACTTGATGGATTCAACGTTGTAATAATGAGAGGTTGAGTTGTTAAAACTCTTAATGACTTCATAGCCCTGGCATGGGTGGTCCTAGTTGAGACGGACTTGATGAAGTCACCTACTAGAGTGTGAAGGGATAGCCTCCTTCTATGAAAGAACTCGGGTGATCTTTCTAGAGCACTCTTTAGCATCTCATGGCAGAATTGGCTACCTTATTGCAAGTGTTATCGCGGAATCATATGGACATTAGGGGAAAGGCGTGTTGTTGAAACTTATCATGAAGTTTTTAGAGTTCAAGACTCGTTCACTCTTTAGACTGAAAGGATTACTTGACTTCACTACGTGGATACCTACACTTAAGCTTCAAACCTTTCATATGCTCAGAACTTGTTTTTACTGTTTTGAAACTATTCCCACAATGTGGGGGATTGTTGGATTTGCTGGAACATTTCAAAAAGTGGAATAATTAATTTTTGGGGTTTAAGATTTCGGATTTTTAATTTTATCTTTTATTCGTAACTTCCAATATCTATCCGTTCGTTATCTTTGTTGATTTGATTTTGGAAAATCTTATCTTTACAATTACTCGAGCCTTAAGATTTGATATCCCTAAATTGAATTTCTACCCCATAAAATGATGGTTTCCAGCCTTTGAAACGTACAGAGAAAAAAAAAATCAGCCCCCACTAAAATTGCGTTTTTGGCTCTGAGCATACCCGACGATTTCAACCCTCCTTTGGCGAGTGCACGCGATCGGTGGGTGTTGTGTGACCCTTGGGAGGTGACGCCTTGTCTGACTTTGCACCACATGTCAGGGCAAATTCGCTTCTAAGGCAGTGAGCATCATACCACACCACATCAACGTTTTCAAAGCGACTCTACAATTGTTTCCGAGTAAGGTTTCGTTTCACTCTTGTTTTGGTTTCTACGAACAATATATATATACTAAAGGAGAGACCTAAATCCTACATGTTGTCACCGCGTTCAATTCGCCTATGTTTCATTATCCATCCAACCATAATCCGCCACATCATTCATCCTTTTAGAAAAAAAAATATCAGCGAGTCCAAATTATATATAGAACTTATTTAATCAAATAAACTGAATTAAAAAAACTCAGCCAACTTAAGTTCCCAAAATATATTATAAAAATCAATTCTTTTGATAGATTTATAAAAATCCTTTTAATTACTCATCCAACCATTATCTGCCATATCATCCAGCTTTTCGACAACGAATCCGTTTTAATTATATTTTAGACTCTCTTTAATTAAAGATTTGATGATTGTTATTCCATATTAAATTTTAGCTATAGTATTAGGGATATATAATTGATATCAATCCGGTAATATTCATTTCTATATAATACTATTAATTTAGATAATATTTCACTAACAAATCTTTTTTGCCTATGTTATTTGATGGAGAATAAATATGAGTTGATATTTGGCTAGATGAATAACTATTATTTCCTTATTGTCAAAAATAATTATGTAAATTCAAAATTTACTTTTATATCTTAATAAATATTAGGTAAGACTGTAAGAGCAATTGTATATTTACTAGGTATTATATTCATTCATGTTTAGCATCTCAAAATCTTATATAGTGTTTTATAAATATGTAATAAAAAATGTATTATATTAAACTATGTTAGTTGCATATTTTCCTGAATAAAAAATAAGTCAAACTAATCCAAGTTTAGCATTTTCATTTGTATTTAGCATTCCATATATATTTTCATTAAATATTTTAGGGTTAAGATATTACTATTCAAATTATATATTCATCTTTTTTGCGGTTTATCATCTCATTGTATATTATACCATGTTTATTTGCATCGATCTAATGTTTTGACTCATATCTACCTATACATATTTATATTAAGCCTCTAGCTTACGTGTCGATCTCACGGCACATCATCTGAGCATCTGAGCATCTACAAAAATTGAAGTTATGATTCCCGCTTTATTTTAAGATAATATAAAGAATGGTTTTTTTAACCTATGTCCTAAGAGCATAGGTTAAGAATTCCTATTAAGAAATGTAAACTGGGTTGAGTTGCTAATTAGATTTTATTTTTTCTAACCTATGCCCTAAGAGCATAGGTTAAGAATTCCTTAGGTTCCCCTGAGAGTTTCTTTCCTCAGTTTCTCTACTTTTGAAGATGACAAATATTATGATACTAATGTTTTATCTCAAAGATGTGTTTTAAGGAACCACAGGAATATACCGAAGGCAAGAAAACCAAACAGGACAAAGAGAACCAAAGGAACAAGACAGAAGAAGGAACCCAGATGTGCCCAGTAACGTAGCATGCGACATTGCGATTCCCGAGAAATCTGGGGACACACAACCTCGGACAAAAGTTGTTGAAAATGACTTGTCTGAAGCTTCCAAAGGTCTGCCAATGTCCAGAACAAAACAACAAGATACCCAGAAACGCTGAACCTCGGACAAAGAAGGTGAAAGCGACAGGACATAGAAATGTCACTGTCCAGAAGACAGTTCCCAAGCGCCCAGCTTGTTCAACCTCGGACGAAAGCATTTGGACAACGACATAGCAAGACTCGTCTGAGGTAGTTGACCAACCAAGAGAGATTATGAGCTGCCTAGGTTGTTTGCACATGCCAAGAACAACGTGGACCAAGGAGAACCATTGATCCTAGGGCAAGCTCAATCTGTGGAAACCCAGAGAGGATCAAGCTGCGAAGAATCCTCTATAAAAGGAAGACTAACTCAAGGGTTATCTTCAAGCACAAAAATACGACTCACACACATTAGCAAATATCCAGTGTGAACCTTCAAACAAGATCATCAAAGCAAACCGAGATCAAGAGGAACCAATCAAGGAATAGAAGAGCTGAGTGCTAAGTTCTTGTGACTGTAAGTGATAGTTCCTAGGTGCGAAGATCTGTTTCTTGGATTGATTATTGATTGTGTTAAGTTATCTAGGATTGCCTAACTGTGTGTAAGGCAAAGAAACTGTGTGTTTGTTCCTAGGATAAGCTGTAACCAAAAGAGATAAGAAATCAAGAAGTAGACCTTGAAATCCTTTCGAAAGAAAGGTAGTGGTTTTTATCCTGGATTACTAGTTGGCAATCAAAGGTTTCCACTATAAGGAACTTATCATTTGTTTGATTGTTTATTTCCGTTGCGAAGGGAACTTAGAATCCATATTCTGAGTTCCTTAAGTTATTATCTAACAATCACGATCCTACAGAAATTCCGCGGTCGCGGCCGTGACCTTCGTTGCTTCGCCTCTCGCCGTGGCTGCTTCGTGACATTGACCTTGGTCGCGGTGGCCCGCGGCAGCCTCTTCTTGGCTCATTTGTGTGGATCTTCTTCTGTTCTTCTGGATGTCTTCAATTAGCTTCTCCAAACCACCATATCCACACTTCTTCTCTCCAACTCCATACTCCACAGTTGTGCTTTAAATCCCTACGAATGGCACCCTAAACACCGGTAACAACTCCTAGATAAGCACTATAAAGTAGAGATGATCATGTGCCGTGATTGAATTAAGTGATATTAATGACATACTAGAGATAATATTAAGAGTATAACGTTATCTTGAGTTCTAGAATAATTTGTTGAGATTAAATATAAAAAAAATACTATGTAGTCTTTATTAATTAATGTCTTAATTTTTTTCATTTTATATTGGATATTAACAAACCAATTTTCATAACTTTTATATTGAGACCATCTCAGAGTACTACTCCCGCTTCAACAGATTGATTGGAAAGTTAACAGCAGCGGGAGTCGATCTTGATGAAGTCTCCAAGTCCCTAGTGGTCATCAATGGACTCAACTCCAAATTCACCCTTCTGAAGGGAATCATGAAGAACACTCCAGGCATCCAATCCCTTCCCTTGACACAAATCATAGGGAAACTGGAGGTTGAAGAAGGAGAGCACACCAAAGCCTATACCGACAAGAAACTGGAGAAAGGAATTGCCCTCAAGATCTCTAAAGCCTTCTCTAGGCTCGAGATGGAGGAAGAGAACTCAGACCTTGAAGAAGAGGAGGACGAACTAACAGCCCTCTTCACAAAGAACATCAAAAAATTCTTTGTGAAGGGAAGGTTCCAAAGGGGCAGTTCCTCTCACAATGGACCAAGAAGAAATCTCAAGGAAGTCTCCTGTTACGAGTGCAAGGAGAAGGGACATTACGCTAAGAACTGTCCCAACAAAGAAGAGTCCAAGGAAGAGGAAAGACCTCAAAAGAAGGCTCTCGTAGCATCATGGGAAGAAGACTCAGATGAGGAACTGGATCTGAGTGGCTTCTCTGGAGGGAGATGTCTCATGGCAAAAGGAGACTCAAGCGACTCAGAAGACCTTGAGGTAACTTCTGACGATCTCTTAAAATCCCTAGTTGATTGTGATAAGAAACAACTTCTTAAGATCATAAAGAAACTAGGAAAGGAAACCAGTTCCCTTCAACAGAAACTAGATGATTATGAAGATGAAATTGCTTGCTTGACTGTCGAGAATTCTGTTTGGAGTAAGAAACTTGATGAAACTGAGAAAGACCTAGGTGAAACTCACTCTAAACTCATTGATATTAGAAATGTGCATGCTAGTCACCTTAAAATTTGCAAATCTTGTGATGAAACTAGCATAGACTCTGTCAAAGTTCCCTTGCATGCTAACCCACCTGGAAATGACATGCTTCAATCCATAATTGATAGGTTATACATTCTCACTGATTCCATTAATGAAAAAACAATAAATCAAACTGTTTTTGTGAGACAACGCCATGGAATAGGATATGTCAATAATAAAGGGAACAATGATGCTGAAGAAGAAAAGGCTAGGCGAGAACTTGTTGAGATGAATGAGAATCTCAGTATTGCTCTTGCCACTTCTCGTGATAGGAATCAATTCCTATCAGAGAAGATCATGGTCCTTGAGAACAAGGCTGGGGTTGCCAAACGTCTCAATGAAGGCTCTCAAAGTCCTAAGAAGGAACCAAAGGGAAAAGAAAAGATGGTTCCTGAAAACCAATGGTTCACCAATTCCTTTGCTCACAAAAGATATATTGACATGGCCCATAACAAGGTTAGAAACAATGTTGATTTTAACAAAAGGAAAACTGAAAAACCTTTTAGGCCAGGAAAAGGAAAATATGGATATGTTGTTTACAATCGTTTGTGTACCTACTGTGGTAAGAATGGTCATTACAACACTGATTGTGCTAAGAAAAAGAACTTTGAAAAGGAGAAAAGTATTCATTACCATGAAAGGAACCAGTTCCCTGGTTATTCACAGACGCGCAATGCTAATCCCCCCAGTAAAGCCAAGCTTCGCTGGGTTCAGAAATCTTAGTTCCCTTATGTGTAGAAAGAAGAGAGGCAACCTCAACTATGGTACATCGACAGTGGTTGCTCATGCCATATGACTGGAAGAAGAAATCAAATGACCTCTCTTCAACCTCTCCAAGGAGGGAACATATCTGATAGGTCGTTGTCGTGACACCTAAACAAAATAATCCTAACAAACCTAAACAAGTAGTAGAGGCAAGCAAGGGTCGAATCCACAGGGAGGAAGTGATCAATTCATGTGTTTCTAAGCATGCAAAGTAACAAGAAAGGGGTTTTGATTATCAAGCAGAGCAAAGCAAACAAGTGTAATTAACGAGAAAATATGAATGGGGAAAGTAGTTCCACTAGAACGAGATCCACAATACAGAGATAAGTCGATCATAGAAATCTATTAAATCCAAGTTCTTTAACTATTCTTATGGTTGTTCCCACCCTGATCTTAAGTACTACCGATTCTCACAGTTGTCGATAGACTTATTACTATGCCAATGATAAAACACGCCAGTCACGCCTATCACGCGGTACTAGACCGGGGTACTTTACCACCAACAAAGCAATAGCAATACACACAAGGATATAGGATACATGCAAGTAGAAAGACGTACAAGTACTCACTCCCCTACTTAACATGCAATGATTCTCACTCACAATTGTACGCTCGGAACCCCTATACGCACAATTGTGTTTGCCACTAGATATGCACTCGGAACCCCTATATGCAATCCTAACAATTGATAAATATTACTCAACCTAGCTGGCCAGACTATGAAGAACAATGATAAATCAATAATCAATATAACCAAGAGAATCAAACCAACACACATAAGAATAGGAACAAGGAATAGAAATCTCACAACCACATCAACTGTATTGCTTCAAACGTCTAGTAGAACAAGGTGTTTAGTTCTCCATGGGTTGGAACCCCGGAGGCAAAACTATGAACTAAAACTAAATCTAACGTTATGTCAACTAGGTTAACAAAGAGTATTTAACCTAATTCTAAAAGATTGTAAAAATAATAAAAGGAAAAAAAATAAAGTCATTAAAGGAAATAAACGAACGAAACTAGGGGAAATAATTCTCGTCTTCTCGTGCAACAGTTGCTCGCCAATTCTCGTGTTCTCTCGCAAGCAGCTTCTTCTCGGTTCGGCCCAACTCAACAACAGCTTCAGCACCAACACGGCCCAACTTCTCCATCGGCCCAATTCCAATTTGCAAGTATCAGCACGCTGACGTCATGGCGACGTCATCACTCTGCTTCTTCAATTCACGCCTCGCTTCAATTCTTCAGCATTTCACGCGGCTTCATGGGCCTTTCTTCACGTGGTCTTTTTCCTCCAATTTGGGCCCTTTTCCTCCTTCACGTGGGTCGAACTCTCCTTGGGCCTTTCCTCCTCAACTCGGCCCAAACTCCCTTCCAATTCCAGCAATCACGCGACGCTTGTAATTAATTAGTTGTTCGCTTAATGTTGGCCGCGAGGCGCCAGCTCCCACCGCGGGGCGGTGATTTCTACCGCGGGGCGGCATCCTTCTCTCTTCATTGTGGTTTCTTCATGGATTTTCAACGTCTTCTCAAGTGGTCAACTCCTCTTTCTCTAGATGTCTTCAATTAGCTCCTCTAGACCACCAAAATCACACTTCTCCACTCTAACTCCATAATCTCCAATTGTGCTCTAAATCCAACCAAATGGCGCCTCAAACCTGGTAATAATCCTTAGATAAGTGGTACAAAATAGCACTTATCAAATCCCCCATGCTTAAATCTTGCTCGTCCTCGAGTAAGCCAAAGTCAACCTACTCCTCCAATCAATCCCCAAGGCTTCAAGAAGCATAGAAAACTCAACCTCCAAGAATCATACCCAACAATAAACTCCAGGCATCCATACAAATAAGTCCAGCACAATAGACTACAACATCAAATCAAAAATCTCAACACCCCACACAATCAAGCTAAAAGGAAAGCAGAGTACTTCCCTCAAGCTTATCCCAAACACCATAGAGTGAATATAATCTAATCCTATCTCCCATCTATCTTCTTATCTCTCCAGAGTGACCTACCCGAATCCTCCTTATAACTCCTCTTCTTGTGACGCCTCGCCAAAAATAATGAGAAATCCTAGAATCACTCTTCTTTTTCGCTCATTTTGCCAAGGCGCCCTTTCGGGTTTTCACCAAGCCACTCATTTCATTTTCCAATAGATGTACTCACATAAGCTCACGTCACTCTTGACCACATATTACCCCAGCCTAATGCTGGTCCAAGCCACCTGCTTATTACCTAGGCCGCCCTTTCGGGTTTTCGACCTATCCCAGGATTTTCAATGTATGCCTTTTTTCAATTTTTGGCTTTTTTCATTTTTTAATTTTTCTCCTCAACAACGTAGCAAGTATAGAACTCTCCCCCATGCTTAAACATTGCATTGTCCTTAATGTAATGAAAGACAAAAGAATAGAAGCGTAGGGAAAAGCAAAAAAATAACTCACAAACGTCGCCAAGCTGCTTGGACACTTTCTTTGTTACTGGCGGTCTTCTCAATAAATGCCCAGGTCGCTGGTGTTGGGCGGGTGTCTTCATCAACTCTATAATCTTCTCCTACCGTGCAACCAAAAGGGAACCACTTTGGTGAGTAGTGGTATAGCATAGAAGTCGGGGTTGCACGGCCTTCTAGGAACACATGATGGAGCCCAGATGTAATCATGGTGTGGACTCTAGTGTTCCTCCTCCTCAACTGTCAATTGTAGGGCTATCATCGTTGCCAAATCAAGTGTAGGGCAGTGTATCCTCCTTGACAACATGATGCGCACCATCTCCATAGGGAACTCTGGACAGCTGGCCTTCGGTAGAACTTTTTTTTTTTTTTTCGAATTTTTTTTTCTTTTTTTTTGCCTCCCCGTTTAAGGTTTTTTCGGGGGGTGACTTAGTGCAGGGAAGGAAGAGACTTACATTGGTGTGGAAACACCTTCTTCAATAGGCATGGGTCTCTTCCCTGCAGGTTAGTCGGAAACAAAAAACAAGAACAAAAACAAAGCAAAACTAATGCAAGAAATAAAGAAAGAAAAACAAAGAAAGTAAAACATACCTCGGGTTGCCTCCCGAGCAGCGCCTTAGTTATTGTCATGGCTTGACATCCTACGCCCATCCTCAACTTGGGTTGCTCATAGCAACTGAACACCTGGGATCCATATTAGGGGGATGCCTCTTTGTATATTCCCTGTTGAGCCTCTCCCCCATGCTTGTGCACTTCATGATGGCTGGATAACTCGTCGTATCCATGAATGCACTTGTCATCTTTCGAAACGGTCTACCCAGCATCTCAGGGGCTGCATGTACGTCATGCCCCGTATCCAGCATATAGAAATTCACCGCTTGAATCAAGGCCTCCTTTTTGTGTTTCCCCTTCGGTTTCTTCTTGATCAGGCCCAGCACCTTTAACATTTCCTTGCTGCGAGGGGTGCTGTCTTCCAGTGTGACCAAGGGAACGGTTCTCATGCAGTCACTGAAGGCCTTATAGATATCATCGTTGTTCTTCGGCCTTTGAGTAACTCGGGAAGCCTCAAGGAGGGGCGTGACGGGCTGCAACGAAACAAGCGGGAAGGAGTTGAGATGCACAAACTCATCATAGGCAGCCTCCAGAGGATCGGGGACTGCCGGGGCGATTGTCTCTGGAGTATTTTCGCGATCACAGCACTCCTCCTCATCGTCGCTCCACTCATCTCCAAAGAAGTTCTCCTCCTCAGAAAGCACCTGTCGTGCAACCCCGTAAGGATCTACCCAAACCTCACCAACATATCTGAAATTTTGGACACCGGGCCGCGGCGAGGTCGCGCTAGGAGATACTTCATCCACCGCAGGGCGACAACCATTGTCGCGGGGTGGTGAGGTCGTGGTGGAGATACTGAGGCACGCCGCCGGGTCATGGTCAGTCTCGCCGCGGGGCGGTGAGATAACTGGGACTTCACGCCGGGTCGCGGTGACGGGTGACGCGGGGCGGTGGGCGATGTTCTCCATCTCACGGTCGCTCTCCTTTTCAGCAGACTTCGACTCAATCAACGCTTGACTCAGTTGGTCAACTTGGCTTTGGAGACTGGAAATCACCTCTTGTTGTTGTTGGACACTCTGAGCCATGGTTGCTTGCAGTGAGGACACGTTCTGGGCCATGGTTGTATGCATTGAGATCACGTTCTGGGCCACAGTTGCTATACTTTGCATCAGGGTCCTGAGTACATCAGCATTGGGTGCAGGCGAACACTGTGGTTGATTTCCATATGGATCTGGGTTATAGTGCTCCCTCCACCCTGAGCTGTAAGTGTCCGGATATGGCTCCTGTTTCGGTCCTTGCGAGTTCAGACCTCGACGTGCATTTACTGATACTCTGAATGCGGGAAGTCCTGGACAATCGTCAGTGGTGTGCAGCGCATCGCGACAGATTCTGCAGGCATTAGCTGGCCTTGCTGCACTGGGAGTTGGGTCGTATCCCCTCTCTGGAGAGAACGAGCAAGGGTATGAGTTATCGCGCGGCTCTCCCCAGAAATCCATATATGTGACAAAAAATCAAAAAGGAAAAACAAAAGTCAGTAGCACAGGTGTGGACCATAAGATAGGTCCACACCAAAGTAACACGCACACGAACAAACACAAAGAAAGATCAAATCTTGCCTCCCCGGCAACGGCGCCAATTTGATAGGTCGTTGTCGTGACACCTAAACAAAATAATCCTAACAAACCTAAACAAGTAGTAGAGGCAAGCAAGGGTCGAATCCACAGGGAGGAAGTGATCAATTCATGTGTTTCTAAGCATGCAAAGTAACAAGAAAGGGGTTTTGATTATCAAGCAGAGCAAAGCAAACAAGTGTAATTAACGAGAAAATATGAATGGGGAAAGTAGTTCCACTAGAACGAGATCCACAATACAGAGATAAGTCGATCATAGAAATCTATTAAATCCAAGTTCTTTAACTATTCTTATGGTTGTTTCCACCCTGATCTTAAGTACTACCGATTCTCACAGTTGTCGATAGACTTATTACTATGCCAATGATAAAACACGCCAGTCACGCCTGTCACGCGGTACCAGACCGGGGTACTTTACCACCAACAAAGCAATAGCAATACACACAAGGATATAGGACACATGCAAGTAGAAAGACGTACAAGTACTCACTCCCCTACTTAACATGCAATGATTCTCACTCACAATTGTACACTCGGAACCCCTATATGCACAATTGTGTTTTCCACTAGATATGCACTCGGAACCCCTATATGCAATCCTAGCAATTGATAAATATTACTCAACCTAGCTGGACAGACTATGAAGAACAATGATAAATCAATAATCAATATAACCAAGAGAATCAAACCAACACACATAAGAATAAGAACAAGGAATAGAAATCTCACAACCACATCAACTGTATTGCTTCAAACGTCTAGTAGAACAAGGTGTTTAGTTCTCCATGGGTTGGAACCCCGGAGGCAAAACTACGAACTAAAACTAAATCTAACGTTATGTCAACTAGGTTAACAAAGAGTATTTAACCTAATTCTAAAAGATTGTAAAAATAATAAAAGGAAAAAAATAATAAAGTCATTAAAGGAAATAAACGAACGAAACTAGGGGAAATAATTCTCGTCTTCTCGTGCAACAACTGCTCGCCAATTCTCGTGCTCTCTCGCAAGCAGCTTCTTCTCGGTTCGGCCCAGCTCAACAACAGCTTCAGCACCAACACGGCCCAACTTCTCCATCGGCCCAATTCCAATTTGCAAGTATCAGCACGCTGACGTCATGGCGACGTCATCACTCCGCTTCTTCAATTCACGCCTCGCTTCAATTCTTCAGCATTTCACGCGGCTTCATGGGCCTTTCTTCACATGGTCTTTTTCTTCCAATTTGGGCCCTTTTCCTCCTTCACGTGGGCCGAACTCTCCTTGGGCCTTTCCTCCTCAACTCGGCCCAAACTCCCTTCCAATTCCAGCAATCATGCGGTGCTTGTAATTAATTAGCTGTTCACTTAATGTTGGCCGCGAGGCGCCAACTCCCACCGCGGGGCGGTGATTTCTACCGCGGGGCGGCATCCTTCTCTCTTCATTGTGGTTTCTTCATGGATTTTTAACGTCTTCTCAAGTGGTCAACTCCTCTTTCTCTGGATGTCTTCAATTAGCTCCTCCAGACCACCAAAATCACACTTCTCCACTCTAACTCCATAATCTCCAATTGTGCTCTAAATACAACCAAATGGCGCCTCAAACCTAGTAATAATCCTTAGATAAGTGGTACAAAATAGCACTTATCAATATCCTTTGGAGACAAAAGCAAAGGAAAAATCTGTGGAATAGGAACTGTGAAACTCAACGATCACATTCAGGTAAACAAAGTTCACCTTGTTGATAATCTTGGTTTTGACCTAATAAGTGTGTCACAGCTGTGTGACCAAGAAGACAATGAAGTTAGATTCAGATCAAACGAATGTTCAGTCCTTGACTCCTCGGGACAAATCATCCTAAAAGGGAAAAGATTCAACAATGTCTACATAATTGATCCATCCTTTGTTCCCAAGGAGAAACTTTGTCTCTCAACTATGAATGACCAAGCTTATTTGTGGCATCAACGCCTCGGTCATGCTAGCACCAAGCTGATTCAAAAGCTACACTCAAAGGAGCTAGTCAGAGGGCTGCCAAAGCTAAGTGGCACATCTAAGGAATTGTGCTCTGACTGTGTAAAAGGGAAACATGCTCGTAGTTCCTTCAAGTCCAAAAATATGGTAAGCACCTCAAGGCCTCTTGAACTCATCCACATGGATCTGTGTGGACCCATGAGAGTTCAGAGCCTAGGAGGAAACATGTATATCTTTGTTCTTGTCGATGACTTCTCTCGCTTTACTTGGACCATCTTTATTAAATCTAAGAGTGAAGTTATTGACCGCTTTAAAGATCTGGTTCCCTTGTTAGAAAAATCTCTTGATTGTTCACTCAATGCTATTCGGTCTGACCATGGTACCGAATTCGAAAATGGAGAATTTCTAACCTTTTGCAGTGAGCATGGAATTGATCACAACTTCTCTGCACCATACACTCCTCAACAAAATGGAGTAGTGGAAAGGAAGAACGGAACTTTGGAAGACATGGCTCGGACTATGTTGATCTCAAGTGGACTCTCTCAATCATTTTGGGCCGAGGCGATCAACACAACGTGCTACATCATCAATCAAGCCATGCTTCGCCCAATCACAGAAAAGACACCCTATGAGCTCCTAAGAGGAAGAGTTCCCAATATCTCACATCTGAGGGTGTTCGGATGTAAGTGCTTTGTGCACAACAATGGGAAGGACAATCTTGGCAAGTTCGACCCAAGAAGTGATGAAGGAATCTTCATTGGATACGCCTCGGGTAGCAAGGCGTACAAAGTCTTCAACAAAAGGACTAAAAAGGTAGAATAAAGTGTTCATGTTATTTTTAATGAAAAATCACTTGGAAAGATTGTGCAGAACACCACCAATTCCTTTGAAGACCCATTTCCCAAGTCATATCAAGAAGATCCAGATGAAGATGTCACTCCACCCAGTTCCTGTCCTGCTGCTCGGAACCCTCCAATGGCTCCTCCACCAGTTCCCATGGATAATGAACAACAATCCATTTCTGGGAACCATGAGCATGACGACAACATCTGTGGAGACTTAAATGACTCATCTTCCCACATGATCTTCAATGGAGAAGGTGATTCCAACCAGGAAGCTGAATGTTCAACTCAGAATGTCTCCACATCAAATGCTCTAGCTCCTAACAGAGAGAGAAGAGTCATCAAGCCTCCAGTCAGGTTCGATCATCTAACTTTCTTTGCCCTCAATGCCTTCCTGTCTATTGTGGAACCAAAGAACATAGGTGAGGCACTGAAGGATGCAGACTGGATCCAAGCTATGCAAGAAGAACTTCATCAGTTTGAAAGAAACAAAGTATGGCATCTAGTTCCCCGCCCCAAGGATAAACACATCATAGGAACTAGATGGGTTTTCAGAAATAAGCTAGATGATACAGGAGTTGTGATAAGGAACAAAGCAAGACTCGTTGCTCAAGGATACAATCAACAAGAAGGCATCGACTATGATGAAACCTATGCTCCAGTGGCAAGGATTGAAGCAATAAGGTTGTTGATTGCTTTTGCATCACACAAAGAGTTCAAGTTGTTCCAAATGGATGTAAAGACGGCCTTCCTCAATGGAATTCTCCAAGAAGAAGTCTATGTCAAGCAACCACCTGGATTTGAAGATGATGATCATCCAGACCATGTCTACTTTCTAGACAAAGCATTGTATGGCCTCAAGCAAGCTCTCAAAGCTTGGTATGATCGTCTTGCCCAGTTCCTACTCTCAAATGGCTACAGGCGTGGAGTTATTGACAAAACTCTCTTCATCCTAGAAGAAGAAGGTAACATCTTGGTGGTTCAAATTTATGTTGATGATATTATCTTTGGTTCCACTAACCTGTCCCTTGTAGACAAGTTCAAAGACTTGATGAGCAGTGAATTTGAAATGAGTCTAATTGGGGAACTCACCTTCTTCCTCGGATTACAAATCACTCAAAAGGAAGATGGTATTCAAATCCACCAACAAAAGTATGTCAGGGAACTACTGAAGAAGTTCAAAATGGATTCATGCAAGCCTCTCTCCACTCCCATATCCACCATTGCCCATTTGGATAAGGACCATTCGAGTCCTCTAGTGGAGGAGAAGCTCTATAGAGGTATGATAGGCTCACTCATGTACCTAACTGCTAGTCGACTAGACATTGTTTTTGTTGTTGGCTTGTGTGCTAGGTTCCAATCTTGTCCAAGAGAAACCCACTTGGCTGCTGTGAAGAGAATACTTCGATATCTCAAGGGAACTGACTCTCTCTGCATTTGGTACCCCAAAGAGTGTCCCTTTGAGCTAATGGGTTTCACTGATGCTGGTTATGTTGGATACTTGGTGGATAGGAAGAGCACCTCTGGAATGGCACAGTTCCTAGGCCCTTGCCTTGTGTCATGGGGATCAAAGAAACAAGTCTCAGTCTCCCTCTCCACCACAGAATCCGAGTACATTGTAGCTGCCTCTTGATGTTCCCAACTTCTCTGGCTAAAGCAACAACTCACGGATTTTGGTATGTCTTATGGTCCTCTCACTATTCTTTGTGATAACACCAGGGCTATAAACGTTTCAAAGAATCATGTGCATCACACTAGGACCAAGCATATAGATATAAGACATCATTTTCTTAGAGATCATGTTGAGAAAGGAAACATCATTATGAAATTTTGTAGAACTGAAGATCAGGTTGCAGATATATTCACCAAAGCCTTGAATAGAGTTTCCTTCGAGAACCTTAGATTGGAACTGGGAATGATTCCTATAACTTAGTAGTGACCTTAGTTTAAAGGCTCCTTTCCAGTTCCCCTGATTGACTAGTTTAAGATTTTTCACTTGTTGAGTCTTGATATCTATGTGTAATATATGTTGCTACAAACCCTCTTTTCATAATGATTTCTTAAAAAAAAAAAAAATTAGATAAATTTTTCTGGTTCGTCTCCTTTTGGTCCTCATTATTCTTTCAACTCCTTCATTGTTCAAAGTTTCTTTGATGGCCCAAAAGTCACATATGATCATATTTCTAACCCAACAATACAAGCCGAAATGATGATTGTGTACTAAGACCTTCCCCTGCCTCATTGCTCAATTTAATTCTCTATGATCCATCTTTAAACCCTCTCTGAGAATTATTGTGCAATGCGATAAATGGCCTATCCTGATTCCTTGTATGGGAACGTATTGTTCTTGGTTTCATTGTTTTAACCCACATCAAAGGTTCTCATACGTCCCTCTAGCACGCTGAATATATCGCCAGAAAGGAACCAGGATGAAACGTGTTTCCAACGACTAGAATGGCTCTCCCCAGATGTTATTTATGGCAAGTCTCAGAAGCTCAGACCGGTCTTATCAGTTGGCAGGCTCCCCTCTTCTTTGAATGTATAAGTTTTGAAAATGTGTTGGCCGTTCAGAAAAGCTGCAATAAGTCTTCAATGCTCCGGATTCTCCCCGATCTTCTCAACGGCTAGATTTGTTTCAACGGTCCCTTCAGCCCTCATCGCCTTAAAGAGTTGCATTGTTGATCCAAGCCATTCCCACAACTCTCCATCTCTCTGATCTTTTGCTTCTCTCTCTCTCTCAAACACAGAAATCCTCAAATCCTCAAAAAGGGCCAAAATCACCACCCTCTCTACTTCTTCCTCCCTGGATCAAGTCTCTTCCCTCTTCTCAAAAAGGAAGATCCCCAAGCCCCTCATAATCGGCAAAGAGTTCTGGACCCAAGAACTGGAAGACGAAGATGAAGAAACATTTGGAGAAGCCCTTGGTGAGTTCCATTCCCTCCTGCAGTACCAAGGCTGGGATGAGATGTTGGTTGAGCCCTTCTCTGCTTCTGATGAGGTCGTCCGTCTGTTCTACCAGTCTCTCGAATTTGTGCTCGCCAAAGAGAATTCTCCCTGCAACAATGCCATCTTCAATTGGAAGGGAACCATGTATCCCCTATCCCCCGACCTCATAGCGTCTGCTCTTGGGATCGAGTACAGATCTGGCTTTGGCATCCTGCATCAGAAAAAGGCATGGCCCAAAGGAAAGGGTTACAAGTCCAAAGGAGACGTGGTGAAGAAAATCTACGACGGCGCCTACCCCTTATCTTTGGAGACAAAGGACCTCTCCCTCGCAAACAAGCTTCTACACTTCTGGATCATCCGTAACCTATTTCCCAGGCAGGAGCACAAAGCCTCAGTCACTATCACGGATGCCATTTTTATGGAAAAGGTGCTCTCTGGTGTCCAAATTGATCTCCCCAGTATTGTGTTGGCTCATATGCAGTTTTGTTCGTCCCATGCCTCCCATGCCCTGCCCTTCCCTCATCTCATCAAAAACATTCTCTCCACCCTTAACCTGTACCCAGATAATTTGCATGAAACTGCTTACAGCAAGTGCCTTACCATGGCCACTGTCCGGAAGTTGAAGACAAAGGAACAACAGCCCAACCCTTCTGACGCTCAAGCCAATCCGCCTAATGAAAAGGCGAGTTCCCAGGCCCCTTCAAGCTCCCGACCACAGCTCAACCCCTCTTTAGACTCCTCTGTGATCCTCTCTGCTTTGGATCGTATTGAAAAAACAATCATGGAAGGCTCGACTGCCATCTCGGTCGCCCTCCGTGATCAAGTACAAGAGTTGGGAAAATGAGCTCAACTGTAATAAGTCTGGTGAAAGTCCTTCAGAAGAATTGGGAAGATGCAATCGGTGCTCATCAGGCCACGGGCCAAAATGTAGGAACTGACGACAAAGTTGATGAACAGGAGGCCGCTGCTCTGCCATAGGAATGCTTGTTTTGGTTCCCAGTGCTGTAACATCACAGCGTGCTAGTAGTTTCCCCTAGGATCCTACTTCCCTCTTCTATCCCCATGTCGTCTTTCCTAACGATTGCTTTTACTGTTGTTTGTGTCGACTGTTGTTAAGTTGTTCGTTTGTGTTGTTTTATGGTGTGTCTTACCCGTCTATGAACAATGATCAGTTTTTCATCTTTAATGACTATCTTTTGATTTCGTTCCAATGATCAATTTGTCTTTGCCTTAAGTTTCCATTATGCTTCTGTTATGGGTTTGATGCAACTGTGCATTCACTTGGATATCATATTCTTAAATTGTTAACCTATCTTTTTGATGATGTCAAAAGGGGGAAGAAGGATAGGAACCTTGAACTTTGGAAACTGCTGGACTAATAGGAACTCTGAACTAATTCTACTTCTAAGGGGGAATTCGAAATAAACTTGTTCATTTGCTTAGGGGGAATTTGCAACCATTGAATGTTCTCTCATTAATTCGTAATGTTGTAAATCCCTTAATCTCAATATGGTCTCATGAAATTCAAGTCCTATTATGTTGCCAGGTTCCTTGTATTTGTCATCATCAAAAAGGGGGAAATTGTTAGGAAATGGAACTCTGGAACTTAGGTTCCCCTGAGAGTTTCTTTCCTCAGTTTCTCTACTTTTGAAGATGATAAACATTATGATACTAATGTTTTATCTCAAAGATGTGTTTTAAGGAACCACATGAATATACCGAAGGCAAGAAAACCAAACAGGACAAAGAGAACCAAAGGAACAAGACAGAAGAAGGAACCCAGAGGAACCCAGATGTGCCCAGTAACGTAGCATGCGACATTGCGATTCCCGAGAAATTTGGGGACACACAACCTCGGACAAAAGTTGTTGAAAACGACTTGTCTGAAGCTTCCAAAGGTCTGCCAATGTCCAGAACAAAACAACAAGATACCCAAAAATGCTGAACCTCGGACAGAGAAGGTGAAAGCGACAGGACATAGAAATGTCATTGTCCAGAAGACAGTTCCCAAGCGCCTAGCTTGTTCAACCTCGGACGAAAGCATTTGGACAACGACATAGCAAGATTCGTCTGAGGTAGTTGACCAACCAAGAGAGATTCTGAGCTGCCTAGGTTGTTTGCACATGCCAAGAACAACGTGGACCAAGGAGAACCACTGATCCTAGGGCAAGCTCAATCTGTGGGAACCCAGAGAAGATCAAGCTGCGAAGAATCCTCTATAAAAGGAAGACTAACTCAAGGGTTATCTTCAAGCACAAAAATACGACTCACACACATTAGCAAATATCCAGTGTGAACCTTCAAACAAGATCATCAAAGCAAACCGAGATCAAGAGGAACCAGTCAAGGAATAGAAGAGCTGAGTGCTAAGTTCTTGTGACTGTAAGTGATAGTTCCTAGGTGCGAAGGTCTGTTTCTTGGATTGATTATTGATTGTGTTAAGTTATCTAGGATTGCCTAACTGTGTGTAAGGCAAAGAAACTGTGTGTTTGTTCCTAGGATAAGCTGTAACCAAAAGAGATAAGAAATCAAGAAGTAGACCTTGAAATCCTTTCGAAAGAAAGATAGTGGTTTTTATCCTGGATTGCTAGTTGGCAATCAAAGGTTTCCACTATAAGGAACTTGTCATTTGTTTGATTGTTTATTTCCGTTGCGAAGGGAACTTAGAATCCATATTCTGAGTTCCTTAAGTTATTATCTAACAATCACGATCCTACAGAAATTCCGCGGTCGCGGCTGTGACCTTCGCTGCTCCGCGCTTCGCCTCTTGCCGTGGCTTCTTCGTGACATTGACCTTGGTCGCGGTGGCCCGCGGCAGCCTCTTCTTGGCTCATTTGTGTGGCTCTTCTTCTGTTCTTCTGGATGTCTTCAATTAGCTTCTCCAAACCACCATATCCACACTTCTTCTCTCCAACTCCATACTCCACAGTTGTGCTTTAAATCCCTACGAATGGCACCCTAAACACTGATAACAACTCCTAGATAAGCACTATAAAGTAGAGCTGATCATGTGTCGTGATTGAATTATGTGATATTAATGACATACTAGAGATAATATTAAGAGTATAACGTTATCTTGAGTTCTAGAATAATTTGTTGAGATTAAATATAAAAAAATACTATGTAGTCTTTATTAATTAATGTCTTAATTTTTTTCATTTTATATTGGATATTAACAAACCAATTTTCATAACTTTTATATTAAGAAATTATTATTTTTTAGAAGTATTTTTGAATTTGATCTTTATATTACCACAATATAATTAAACCATTCATTATAGTATATACATTCATATACATTTTAAGTACTAATGTGTAAAAGGATAAGAATTATGTGAGAATGAGTGCTTAAGTGAGAAATTAAAACGATGTATATACAAACAACAATTTATGCATTGGTGTAATAACGAGCTATTGTTCTATTAGTTAGCTTCATGATATGCTAAGTCAGCAAGTGGTTACGAGTTTTTTAGAGTGCGTCAGAGTGACATGTATATATGCTAGCATATAGACTCTGTTTAGTTTGAGAATTCATTCTGTAATTCACAGTAATCATTCAATGAGATAGTTTGTTTTCTTTCTCTCAAACTTTTCTCTCTTTCACCATGATCTCGTCCTCAATTCTTCTGAATTCAATCAATATGGTATCAGAGCCTAGTTCGACAACGCTATTTTTTATAAGAATTTGATTCCGCAAATCATCAAAGACCGAGAATCTGTTGTTCCTCTGAGTGCTGTTGTGAATTGAAGACCTATAATCTGCTTCAAATCCATGGCGACTGCATCTCCATGATCAATTGGAACTGGATCAAACAAAAGGCGAAGAGATCAGATTACGATGACCGATTTGATGAATCATATCTTTATTCATCCCTCTGACAACTCAGGTATGGTTCTCTCAACCATTCAACTTGACAAAGAGAATTATAGGAGATGGAGAAAGTCGATTATGAAAGCTCTCTCTGTGAAGAACAAACTGTGGATGATTGATGGATCTATTGCAAGAACTGTTGAGAATGCACAGCTTTGGGACCGGTGTAATGATATTGTGTGTTCCTGGCTATTGAATACTGTATCCAAGGAGATATATAACACAATTGATGAGTATGATCTTGATGTAGACATGTGGAAAGATCTTGAAGAAAGCAATGGACAAAAGAATCGTCCATTGATCTTTCAAATCAAGAGAGAAATACATGAGTGCAGACAAGGAAGTTTGACTTTGACTGAGTATTTCACAAAGCTGAAAGGTTTATGGCAAAAGCTTGATGTTCTTGTTATACTTGTGAAGTGTAAGTGTGGAAAGTGTGAATGTGATCTACAAAATCAGAGTGAAGAATCTGATCAAGATGATAAGTTGATGAAGTTTCTTATAGGACTTCATGACAGATATGATAGTACAAGGCGACAAATTCTTATGACTAATCCAGCACCTTCTCCTAGCATGGCTCACTCTATGATGTTGCAAGAAGAAATGAGCAAGAAGGTGACAGAGGAACCAAAGAGTGACACACCTATCACTGCACTGATGGCAAAGCAGAAAGGAGAGAAGCCAATAAAGGATAAATGTACTCACTGTGCGGGAAGTCATAATGTGGAAAAGTGTTGGGAGCTCATTGGCTATCCTAGATGGCATTACAAGAGCAAGAACAAGCCTCAAGTGCCGAAGACCAAATCAGGTGACAATGGTCAAAAGAAGGACAAGCCAAGTAGTTTAGCAAGTAACTTCAGAGCAAATGTTGCAATCAATACAGCTAAAGAGTTCAAGGATGAAGACAACAATGATATCTCAACTGATCATCAAAAGTTGATGCAAAGTTTTATTTCTTTCTTAAAGCAGTCAAACTCTCTACATGACTCTCATCTTACAGGTAAATTCTATCTTAATGTGTCTCAAACTTCAAAGTTATGGATCATGGATAGTGGAGCCATTGATCATATGACCTCTTATCTCTCTATTCTATCTAACCCATCTAAAACACCACCAAACACTGTCATCAATCTTCCTAATGGCAGTGTACAATCCATAACTCATGTTGGTTCTGTTCATCTGCCTAACCTGACCTTAGACAATGTGTTATGCATTCCCAGTTTCAAATTCAATCTACTTTCTTTAACCAAACTTGTGAGAGATCATCATTTTCATATAACCATGGACTATAATTTTTGCTTTGTCCAGGACCAAACAAAGATGAAGATGATTGCACATGGTAGGTTTCTTGGCGGCTTGTATTACATGGATCCAGAGACTACTGAGGCTTCAAGTGATTTCCAGTTGTCTGCTCATGTTCAAACCTCTAAACCATCTATACCTATGTTTCTTCCTAAATCTCTCACCATTGTTCCAAATACTACTGCTATGTGGCATCTCAGATTGGGTCATGCACCCATTGTAAAATTGTCACATATTGATTCTATAAAACAAGACATTTAGTCCAAATTTGATCATGAATGTATTGTTTGCCCTTTGGCCAAGCAAACTCGGCTTTCTTTTCCTCAAAGTACCTCGTCTACTGATTGTATTTTTTAACTTCTTCATTGTGATGTATAGGGACCCTATGATGTACCTACTCTTGAAGGTTTTAAGTACCTTCTTATCATTGTTGATGATAAAAGTCGAAGTGTGTGGGCTTTCTTAATGAAGCATAAAAGTGAAGTTCCTTCTGTTTTACAAGACTTCATTCTTCTTGTTCAAAACCAATTTCAAACCCATGTTAAAATCTTGAGATCGGATCAAGGCACTGAATTTCTAAACTCTCAGTTGTATAATTTTCTAAGCTCTCAAGGTATTCTTCATCAAACCTCATGTGCCTCTACTCCTCGACAAAATGGAAGAGTAGAAAGAAGGCATAGGTATATCCTAGAAATAGCTCGATCTCTTATGATTCAATCAGTTGTTCCTACTCATTTTTGGGGTGATTGCATCTTAACAGCCACTTATATCATCAACAGGTTACCAAATCCTCTTCTAAATCACAAAACACCTCATGAAATCTTATTTCAACAAGCACCTGCCTATGCTCAATTGAAAGTTTTTGGTTGCTTGTGTTTTGTATCCACTGCTACTTATCCTTCTGTTAAAAAATTCCAACCCAGATCTGAACCTTGTATCTTTCTTGGTTATCCTTTTGGTAAGAAGGGCTTTAGAGTATTCAATCTTAAATCTCATAAGTACTACATCAGCAGACAAGTTGCTTTCTTTGAACATGTGTTCCCTTACAAATTGTATTCTGTTGAACCATGTTCTACATCTTTTACTGACTTCATTGATCACAATTTTCCTATTGACTATGTTTCTTTTGACCATCCTAACCTGGTTACTCCACCATCTGAAGGCACATCATCTTCTACTGATGTTTCCTTCTCTGATGACCCATATGCTTTAGCAGATTATTGCCCCTCACCTATTTCAATCCAGTTTGATACCTCTCCTCTTGATCCTGAACCTCTTCAACCCATTCCTTCTGAACCTCTGACACGACAGTCATCTAGGACTCACAGGTCTCCTTAATGGTTGAAGGATTATGTTCATCTTGCTGTCAAGACTCCTATTGTGGCTTCATCATCATCTCATGTACCTTCTCTGTTGTTGAGGCCATTAATGTGGCTCATTATTCTGAGCCTAACTCTGTTGTTGAGGCCATGAATCACCCTGCCTGGTGTGAGGCTATGTTAGTTGAGCTAGTTGCTCTTGAGAGGAACAATACTTGGTCTCTCCAACAACTTCATGCAGGACAATCTGTAGTAACTTGCAAGTGGTTTTTCAAGCTGAAGTTCCACTCTGATGGCACACTGGAGAGGCACACTGCCATATTGGTTGATCATAGCTTTACTCAACTAGAGGGAGTAGACTATTCATAAACTTTTGTCCCTGTGGCTCGCATGATTTATGTTAGAACTCTTCTTGTTGTAGTTGCTGCAAAGAACTTGAGCATTTTTCAGATGGATGTGACTAATGCTTTTCTAAATGGTGATCTTGAGGGAGATGTTTTCATGACACTCCCTCCTACATATTCCTTTCTCAAACGTCTTCAGGCTTCTCAATCTCCTGGCACTTGTCCTCACGGGGAGATCTTTGATGAGGCCAACTGCTCCTCTCTAGTGTGCAAACTGAACAAGTCTCTATATGGACTGAAATAGGCACCAAGACAGTGGTTTGCAAAGTTTTCTCAAGTTGTCATGGCATTTGGATTCACTCAATCCAAGGTTGATTACTCTTTGTTCATAAGGAAGTCAGGGGAGACATTTACTGTCTTGTTGGTATATATAGATGATATGATCATCACAGGAAATGATGATGATGAGATTGAAAGGTTGAAGACACATCTACATAGTCAGTTCCAGCTCAAGGACTTGGGAGAAATGAGATACTTCTTGGGGATTGAAGTTGACAGAACCAGTGAAGGCATCTTTCTTAATCAAAGAAAGTACACAATGGAGTTACTTGAAGAAACTGGTATGACTACTTCCAAACCTCTTTAGACACCTCTTGATCCTAGAGTTAAATTGTCTAAAGAGGGGGAGCTAATGACCAATCCTCACCAGTATAGAAGGTTAATTGGAAACTTGATATATCTAACAGTGACCAAACCAGATATCACATATGTTGTGCAAGTTCTTAGTCAGTTCATGCAAGCTCCGTGTGTTGATCGTTGGAAGTCTGCCAAACATCTTTTGAGGTATCTCAAGACCTCTCCAGGACAAGGTATTTTACTGTCCAACAACTCTGATCTCAAACTGCATGCTTACTGTGATGTTGATTGGAAATCTTGTCCAAAGACAAAAAGATCTATAACTGGCTTCTGCATTCTACTTGGCAATTCTTTAATATCTTGGAGGACCAAGAAACAACCTTTTGTTATCATGTCCACAGCTGAGTCAGAATACAAATCAATGGCTGCAACTAGTTGTGAAAGCACTTGGCTTGTCAGGTTGTTACAAGACTTGAATGTTAGACAAAGTGAACCAGTGGAGTTATTCTGTGATAATCAAGCAGCACTTCATATAGCTAAGAACCCAGTGTTCCATGAGAGAACAAAACATATAGAAGCAAATTGTCATCTTGTTTGAGACAAAGTCTTGAGTAAAGAACTGGAAGCCAGGTACATCAACACCAAAGATCAACTAGTTGATTTGTTTACCAAAGTTATAAGTTTGGAGCAAAACAAGAAACTTTTGTGCAAGCTAGGAGTTGTGAACTAGTTCATCATCTCTTACCTTGAAGTTTGGAGCAAAACAAGAAACTTTTGTGCAAGCTAGGAGTTGTGCAAGCTAGGAGTGTTGTAATAATGAGCTATTGTTCTATTAGTTAGCTTCCTGATATGTTGAGTCAGCAAGTGGTTACGAGTTTATTAAAGTGAGTCAGAGTGACATGTATATATGCTAGCATATAGACTCTGTTCAGTTTGAGAATTCATTCTGTAATTCACAATAATCATTCAATGAGATAGTTTGTTTTCTTTCTCTCAAACTTTTCTCTCTTTCACCATGATCTCTTCCTCAATTCTTCTGAATTCAATCAATATGGTATCAGAGTCTAGTTCGACAACGCTATTTTTTATAAGAATATTTTTTGAATTTTTTTTGGAAATTAAAAAAAAAAAATTTAAAAATTGATTATATTTACAAGTTTGTCACTCCATGTATTTTAATCTTAACTAACCATTTTTATAATCCAATGGCTAATATTACTCCTCATTTTACACTATAAGCACTCTCCTCATATGATCCTTACTCTATTAATTAATTAGTCGAATTTAGATATTAAGATTATATACTCAAACTCATATTTTGATCCTAAATAGTTTTATTATTATGCATCATCCACAGTTGTCCAACTATTCACAATTGTCCAACTATCCATTGTACGTTTACCCATTATAAGTTATGGTAGAGTATAATATTACGAGGCAAACTTAACTTGAAAATAAAAATATATATATATATATATATAAATTGTCCCTTGAGTTATTATCATGTTACAATATTTTGTGAATTTTTATTTTATTATAATATTTTAATAGAATTCAAAAATAATTATATTAGATATATAATCACCAATTATTATATCAAATTCATGCAACGATCTAACAAGTTATATACCACACGATAGTATATTATAAAAGAACAAATCCCGCCGGACTTTAGATAGTAGATACCACATGATAAACAATAGACAATTATGAGATCTTTGCAATGAAAATAAATAACTGAGTGGCCGTATTACCGCATAGAGTGATGTAAATCAGTTCAATAACCATCGACCAAGAAAAATAGGTTCAAATTCCGGGAAACTCTCAAAACCAATAAATTCTCACCCAAAGAAAATCGGGTCAAAAATCTCAATGTCAATTTGACTCTTACCCTTGAATAATTAACAGAGAATTCCCACCACCGATTATCACAACCCTAAATTAATCATTCATCTAAAATCAAGCATCCATATATCTCTGATCGATCCCAAACTCCCTCTCCTATTCTCCGGCGACATCGATCAGAAACTTCATCGATCGATCAATCGCCCTGCACTTTCACAGGGCGAGCAAGATCGGTTGATCAAGTACCCATCATTTTATTCTAGTAGTAGTCAATCAAATTTATCCCGGTCGCCGGCGATCACCGCATCCACCGCTATGATCAGATCCACCACGCCGAGGAAGAAGAAGCGCGGCTTCATGCATACCCTTTACGCCGTCTTCTTCGGCACCGGCCACACCGACGCCGCCTCCAAAAGTCCCCAGTCGCCGACAACCGCCCCCGCCCCCTCTGGCACCACCATATCCATGATCGTAAGCTCCATCCGCCCCCTCCGCATCGCCGACGGCGGCTGTCAATCGCCTCCTCCGCCGCGATTCGCTCCCGCTTCGCCGTCGGCGGCCTCGAGCGTCGCCGCCAGCAAAAGCAGCTACGCTTCTGCCGACTTCGGCGACAAAGTCTTCGAGGTTGACGAAGAGGTGAAAATAGAGGAAATTAAGGAGGATGAAAACGAAGTCGTTGAGGAGGAAGTTGTCGGCGGTAAGCCGGAGATGGGCATTGGTAAGTTTTATCAGCAAATTCGGTTGCAGGCGCTCAACTCCATTGGCGTTGTCAGAGGATCAAATTAATTCCTCATTTTCTTATAATTTCCCCAAATTTTATACCTAAAAATTGGGTTTGTGAAAATATTCTTTTGTTAAGTGGTCGTCAAAATCAAGGTGTTTGATTGTTTTTGTTCTCTGAAAGTGATAGCTATGGGTTTAGAAGGTTTTAGGGACTATTGTAAATTTGTCCAATATTTTTGGAAGAATAAATTGTATATTTGGTCCTTAACATGACTTTTCATTATCTTATTATGATCCATATCATACATAAGGTGAAAATTGAGAGCCAATCATAATAAGATAAGGTGAAAATTGAGAGCCAATCATAATAAGATAATGAAAAGTTAGAGGGAGAATCGAATCTCTCCTAAGACCTTTCTGACGCTCAAGTCAGACAAGAATCTCATTTTAAATCAATAGAGGTTGATTTCAATAATGAGAGTCTAACCCAAAATTAGGTTTTCCTTCTAGCTTTCATTCCATTGCCAAGTATGATCATTGGATAATTAATGGCATGTTGAGCTTTTATTAATTAAGCCAATTAACTCCATTCAATATCCTAGCATGATAGATAATAATTTTAATATATTTAAATATGTAGATTTTTACTTCATCAAATGCCCCTCAGATCTTTTCGGCCTCAACGAAGGTGAGAGGATCCGACTTTTTACGCTTGTTTACCCGCCATGAATCCATCGATCAACTTGCTTTTACCTCCTTGACGCGAAGAACTGACATCACATGTCGAACTCCATGCAGGACATACAATGGTGGTCCAGTTGTGTAAAATATTGATATTCCGTGTGCGCATTGGTTAGGATTGATCACTCTATCCGAACATGATCTGATCTTAGATGTGGGTGATTTAAGGCTCACCATCTGACCATTCGCCGCGAGAGTGTGCGGGTCTTATGTCGCGGTAGTTTTCTGATGGGTATGTCCAAATGTGCAATCTCGAAGGAAACGCACAGGCTGTGCAGTCCATCGCACGACTGTGCGTTTTTCTCCCTGCCGATTTTTTTTTCGAAGTCGAGAGCAACGCACGAGTTGTGCGATCGACCGCATGGCCATGCGTTACAGTGATTTTATTGGCACAACACTTTTGCTCCCAAGTCGAGGGGAGCGCATCATGCTGCGCATGGACCGTGCGGTAGACCGCATGGCCGTGCACTTTGGCAGTTGTTCAACTCTGAGCGTCATGAACAATGCACAGGTCGTGCATCTAGGTGCACGGTCTGTGCGTTTCCTGGGGAGTTGTTTTCCGTTTTGTTTCATCTTTTGAGTTCGATTCTTCTGTCATGGGGACGTGCCCCAATCTCGTATACATGCAAATGTCTTTTTGGCCATCGTCTATGATTTGGCAATTAGCTGACCATTACAGCTCTTCGGCAATTCGTGTCCATGTAGCCCTGAAAGGCTTGGCTTTTACAACTTATATGGCAGTTCGCGCCTGTTGGCCGTAGGCTAGTGGCATTACAGCTTATATGGTAATTCGTACCCACGTGACCCGAAGGATATTTTAGCATTAAGCTCATTGGGTAATTCATACCTTCAAGGCCCGAAGACCATTTTGGCATTAAGCTCATTGGGTAATTAGTACCCCGTTGGCCCGAAGGCTAGGTCTGAAGGCTTATGGAATCTCGTTCCATGTGGTCTGAAGGCTTATTGGCAGCTCGTGCCCCGCTTTTGGCTCGTATGCTTGGTTATGATGCTTAATGACAACTTGTGCCCCTGTGCCTGAAGGAGAATTACATTGAAGCTGACACCAAGCTAGCATCTTTATAGCTCATGCAACTCATAATTTTGTTAATCTAAGCAAGATTAATTTATCAAAATAACATAGTATTTCATGCTTGACTCAGATGTCCAAATTATTCTCACATGAATAAGACGAGCTCTCGATTGATTCGATGCTTTATCATGGATTCAAGTGTAACACCCTGACTTATGTCGGTAGTGCCACACGCTAATGACCTTAGCCGTTAATGTCGAAAGTAACCATAGGCTTTAATCGGAACAATAAAGCTTAAATAAACAAATAAATGTTAAATAATGACAGAGTAAATAGCGGAAGACTTTTAAATGTAAATCAATCTTTTATTTAAATTCCTCTCGTAAAATGAGAAGGACGGTAATACAACATAGTGAACTTACAGCGGATGACTTTTTAATTTACAGCGGAAGACTTCTTAAAGAAACCCTAATTACATGAATAATTTATATAAGCATTATATTTATTTTGAAACACACACACCTTTAAAATATTACTTCTTAAGACGTAACCTTCAATTGCAAGCCTTCTCTTCGATTGGTTACTTCAAATCGTTGGGGACCAACCTCTGATGTGTCGTATAGGACGGATGACACCAGTCAAACATGCAAGGAATAAAACCGGTTGGTTAGTCTAATGAAAGACTATGCAAGGGTGAAAACAGATTGGTTCTCGTAGTCGTATATAATCACTACCCTTGTTTTCCGAATAAAACTCGGTATACGATATATGACTATAGACTTCTACCGAAAAGAATGAAGATGTATGATTAAAGAGAAGACTCCAATGAATTGAGTCTTATGAGAAATTACACGAATTTGTTTAGGAACGTTATATTATCACACAAAGTTTTAAAAACATCTCGTTGCATATTTGGGTCATCGACCAACCTCACAGCATAATGCGAATTCATATTGGAAAGGGGACTTACTTTAGACAAAAGACCGGGCGGGTTCCACGTTGTACTTCTCACCCGATGGTATATTAATTATGTGCAAAAAGGAACTTATCTTATTTAATTCCAAAACGTGCAATTACGTTAAAGCTTTTAATCCACACCAATCTCGCAATGAGATATAGAACATGGGACGAATTCCGAATTTTGACACTAGCTAAGTGCACCACCACTTATATAAAATAATGGTAGGTCATGACCACAAATATTAGGACATTTATCCTCCTAATACCAAGTTATAACGAAACAGCTAAACCTCGTAAGGTAGATAGCGTTCCTACGAATACTCGTGCTAACTAGCAATTATTATCCGCATCAAAGCACAACAATCCACACTAATTATTATCTAGCACCCTATAATAATAATTATATTAATACATATAAGGGTTATAGCTAGCATATATACAACCTAATAAAAAGGTTCATTTTACACAACATTTTATACACACAAGTTTCCAAACGAGAAATTAAGAATATTTATCTCAACTTAATTAAGACAATAGATTAATTGCAATTAAGAAAAATATGAAATAAATTAGCAAGAGCGAACCGCCACTTACCTTGAATCACAAAGAGATGAACTGTATCACGGGGATGGTTGTTTCGAGTAGCAACTTGAATCCCTGCTCTATTTCCATTGTAGAAGCAAATCCGAGACGTACCCGAATCACATACAAAAATAAATTATAATTAGATAATTTATTTAATACTGAATTTTGAGGGATATATGTCTCAAGATTTAAATTGAATTAATTTATCTCCAAATAATTCAATTTTCAAGGCTTAATCGGTAGAACGATTATCTATACGATTAAAAATCAATTAGTCGTATATTCTAAATAATCTTTTCATTAATAAATAAATCTCATAATTTATTTATGAAGTCAATAAATTTTACTCCAAATATTATCCAAATGAAAAGTTAATATTTTAACCTTTCATAGTCTAAGATAATACCCGAAATAATTTTAATTATTTTAATTTTAATTTTAATAAAATAAAATTAATTCCATATTATTATTCAGTAATTAAGATTCATTTAATTAACCTTAATTAAGCCAAATAATAATCAAATAAAATAAAAGAAATTGGAAATAGAACCAAAATAAACCCAAAAATACCCGCGCGGTGGCTGCTTGCGTTTTCTGGTCAATTGGCGGTCCGGAGGTGGTTCTACGGCGGCGAAACCTTAAGGATTTTGTATAGGACTCAAAGACGAAGCTATGGGTACAACCAATTGCAAGATTGAAGCTCCCAAGTGCTCTACTTTTGGCCAAGAACAACCGGTTTTCGGAAATTAGGGTTCTTGAGTTTAGGCTTCGAAATTGGATTAATTAGGGGTCAGATTGGGAGGGATTTTATAGGGTTATTGTAGGTGGGAATTCCATTAACAAAAAAATTCTCATTACTCCCTCCAATTGAAGACTAATTGATCCAATTTTGGATTTGTTCAATTCAGCCATCTAGATGACACGTAGGTTTTGTGGCTGAAATTTCACGATTTTAGAAGACATTCAATCCAATTAAAGGATGAATTACGTGTATGATAAGGTCCTCTTAAATGCTCAATAGTTATTTGCTTCAATCGGATCCAATGAGGTCGAAAATCCGCCATTAAAAGGGAGCTTGGAGGTGCCTTTTAATGGAGAAATGAGGGCTGGAAGAAGACAGCTATAATTTGACTATTTACGCACGGCCCCGTTCTTTTGCCTTAATTATGTATTTGTGCACAATTTTTCAAGTTGTGGCAAAACTACCATTATTTTAACTTTTAAAAATTACACAATTTATTTAAACTTTCCCAAACTCATTTATTTTATAATTATAAGTTTCTAATATTATTTTAATCCAAAATTAATATTTAGAACAACTAACTTAGGCTAAAATAATGCTTAAGTTACCTTACCATTTCTTATCATTTTAACTATACTTAACCCATTTTTAACACTTTGTTTAGATCCATCATGATTGTCGGCGTTGATGGCTAGTGCTTAGTTCCCACTTCATAGGGATTGTCCATCTTTGTCTATGAATCTTGTGTGTCGCTTTAATTAGCGATTAGCTTCCAAGGTTGTACTGACACAATATTAAAAATTAAATAATAAATCAAATTATTCAAACTATACTTCCCATAAAAAATAATAGAATAATTTAAATTGAATAAATTTGACGTCAAAATTTACCTGTTAGGTTGGAATTAACTTGGATGCAATTAGACTCTTAAAGTGTATCATCTTTCTCGGGCTTCAATGTAACTATGCCGGGCTTTTTCTGATTTTGAGGAGTAGCAACTTCACAATATTAGTGTCGTTCATCCTCCCCAAATCCTATAATAGTCCGTGACTTGGTTGAATTTATTTCAAGACTATCAATGCTTTCTTAGCATTGTTTTCTTGCCAACCCCCCACAAATGCATTCACGAACAACATCAAGAGTATGACATGTGGTTCACAAAAGCTGCAATCTCCATCTCTCCTCCGCTCCTCACTTTCTCATCTCATCCGTGTGGATCGCATGAAGTGTGTGGAAGCTTCAACAATGGCGGAGCCAGCTTCGACGATGGCCTTGCGAGCCCCGATTCCGTCATTTGCACTGCCAAATCCAACGTCAACCTCTCCTTCTCCGCCTCCGGCAGCGTGGACCGTTGCTCCTTCTCCTCTAACGTTTTGGACCGCGACTATTTCTTCTCCGATTTCTCTCAACATTTGGCTTGTCATAAAAGCTATAATTGCTACATCTCAAAAGCTCGAAGACAATAGAATACAACTCCACTTTGAGGAAAACGTTCCAGCAGACTCACCACAGTCGTAGACAACGGCGAAGAGTATGAAGTCGTGGCGTTGAAGTCCCTCGTCGTCTTCGTTTTGAAGATTAGGATTAGGTTGAAATTCTTTCCCTTATACGTGGGCTGTAGCGATCCGGATGAGGGCTCACCATGGTTGCATGTGACGAGATAGATGGCCTCGTGAGCGATCCCGACACCAGTCGTCATTGAAGTGGTTCGCCTCCGCCCGATCAGTCGAGCTCCTTGGATCCATCTATGCCTTCGTTTCCCATAGACGGCGTCAAATTGTGGTAGTATTTTCTTGTACCACAACTAGATTTGTTTAGGAAAGCGATGAATCTTCGTAGGAACCCGAATCACGAATCAGATCTCTTCAATCTACACAAGAAACAACGTCAGAGGGAGGGCCGAATCTCCCCTAAGGCCCCTCTGACGCTCAAGTCATACAAGAACCTCGTTTTGAATCAATGGAGGTTGATTTCAATAATGAGAGCCTAACCCTAAATTAGGTTTTTCTCCTAGCTTTTATTCCCTTGCCAAGTATGATCATTGGATAATTAATGTCATGTTGGGCTTTTATTAATTAAGTCCATTAACTCCATTTAATATCCTAGCATGATTGAGAATAATTTTATATATTTAAATATGCAAATTTTTACCTAATCAGGAACCATAATAAGGATGATATTCAGGAATCATCATGTGACGAGTTTGATCCGCATCCCTAATTTTAGCTAATATATGTGTCTAAACAAAGTATAACTGCGTTCTCAGGGGTTCAAAAAGTGAATCGTTATTCCAAGTAATTGAGCCTTCGAACCAATGGTCGATCTATGTTTGTTGTATTTGCTGGTATTAAGGATCGTATGTGAAAGAAATTGCACTATGAAAGGATAAATGTTAGAATTATTGTAAATCAGTTTTTATTATTCCTTGATTATCTCAACTAATGTACAACTGTTAGGATATTCTGTAACCTTCTATAAATACTTATCATAATACAATGACAACCCTAATAGGATTTATCTAATCCTACATGGTATCAGCAACCACTCCAATCACAAACAAAATTCTCGATCTCTCCTCTACGTCTGCCTCTTTATCATGTCCACTGACACCTTCGGTTATCTCACTCCACCCACCGAAACCCCCTCAAACACCATGACTCCGCCCTCGTCTCATCACGCATAACATGTGGCTTCCATCAAAACACATGCCCCCTTTCTCCTCGACTTCAAACTCTCAAACTACACCAAATGGCGAGAACTTTTCCTTGTCACTATTGGAAAATTCGGCCTCAAATCCCAGATTGATGGTACTGGTCCTCCTCCCTCCCCTATTGATGAAGAATTGTAGCGCCTTTACTATGTTGTCACCTCATGGATCTATGGATCCATCTCCCCATATATCTTTGAAATCATCATAAAGCCCGATGCCACTGCTCAATGTCAATGAAATTCCAGTGAGAACTTGTTCCGTGATAACAAGAAGACTCGGGCCATTCACCTTGAAGTAGAATTCTGATGCACTATTCAAGGCTCTCTGTACGTGATAGAGTACTGCCAGAAACTCAAAAATCTGGATGATGCTCTTGGTGATGTTGATCAATCTGTCTTTGACGAAACACTCATGCTTCAGACAATTCGTGGGCTCATTGATGCCTTTGCCACCATGACTATTATCATCCCATGTTAGAACCCCTTTCCCTCCTTTCAACAGACTAGGTCGATGCTTCTCCTAGAAGAGTCGCGCCGCCAGCACACCGCCTCTATCTCTGCCAACAGTACCGCTCTCCTTGGTACCACCACCAAATCTGCAGAGCAGTCAGACAGACCGGCTCCACCGCAACAACCCCTGCAGATAGACCAACTCCTTCACCGCCTCAGCAACCAAATCGCAGTGGTGGACGTGACCAGAGGCGGATCCAGGGGGTCATGGGGGGTCTGGTGACCCCCCCTTCCCCTGGATCAAGTCATATATTAAAAAAAATTAAATTAAAAATATATATATTAATGTCTTTTACATGTTAATAAAAAGAGTTATTAGCTCAATTGATTGTGGAATATGAGTTTAACCCAAAGGTTTGGGGTTCAAGTCTCCATCTCCCATCTTTTGTATTGTTTTCTTTTTAGATAAATAACAATTTGTGTCCTTTATTTTCTCTTTTATACAAATATTTGTATTTCCTATTTTTGTCCATCATGATTATGAAATAATTTAAAATTTTTGTAAGGTAATTGAATTAATCTTATTTAAAATTCTCACAATATATTTGATACTAATATATTTTAGGTAGTTCTCCTTACTATTTGTCCAAAAATATTTTCAAAATTTTAAATTAGTTAAAAATGTTTTTCAAAACATAATAATCCACCTAGTATATAAGATTTGTACAATTTTTTTTTACAAATAGTAATGTGATTAATGCTAAACAATATTATATAATTTTTCATAGACGATTTTGTGACCCCCATTCGAAGAATTCCTGGATCCGCCACTGGACGTGACAGTCGCCGAGGATGCGGCCACGGAGGTGGTCGTTCCTCTTGGAACCAATTCCCACCTTGGATGAACAATTGGCCCCAGTACTAGAATATGCAGCAGCCTTAGCAGAATTCAGGTTATGGACTCTTGGACCCTCGCCCCACAAATCAGCAGTAGACCCCAATGCATCAATCTCTGTACGCTGGACAGCAACAGCAGATGCCTATGTAGGACCAATCTGCTCTCATACATGCCCTGGAACAAATGAATCTGCGTCCTGCTGCAGACATTGGCTGGTATATGGATTTCGGCGCTTCGTCTCATATGGCTTCGAGTTCAGGTATCCTTTAAACTGTTTTTAATCATGGCATTAATTCGACTCACCAAGTTATTGTGGGAAATGGATCTAAACTTCCCATAACAAAGATCGGTTAAACCAATCTCCCAACCCAAACTCGCCCCCTCAACCTTTAAACTATTCTTGTCACACCTAATCTCATAAAAAAATCCCATCTATGTTCGTCGCTTTACTACTGATAATAATTGTTCTGTTGAGTTTGATCCGTTTGGTTTTTCTGTGAAGGACTACAAAACCAAGAAAGAGATCCATCGCTCCAATAGCAACAGTGACCTATACCCGTTCAGAAAATTGGCCCTCTCCTCACCCACGGCCCTCACGGACCAAATAAATGTGTCTCCTCAGCTCTGGCATCAGCGCCTGGGTCATCCAGGACATCAAACCTTCCAGCACTTAGTTTCGTCTTCTAGGATTTCTTGTAATAAAAAGGATGATTCTCCCCTTTGTCATGCTTGTCAATTGGGAAAACATGTTCATTTACCTTTCTTAGAGTATGTCTCACGCACTACTACTCCCTTTGAAATTGTTCATTGTGATCTGTGGTCTTCCCCAATCAATAGTATTTCGGGTTTCAAATATTATCTTGTGTTACTTGATAATTATACACATTATGTTTGGGTGTTTCCTTTAAAGCACAAATCTGAAGTTTTCAAACACTTCTCCGAATTCCACTCCTTTGTCAAAACACAATCCAGTCTCCCAATCAAAAATATGCAATGTGATAATGGTAGAGAATTTAATAACTCTTCCTTTATTACTTTATTTGCCACACATGGGATAAAATTTCGCTTCTCCTGCCCTTACACTTCCCAACAAAATGGTCGAGCCGAAAGAAAGATTCAAACCATAAAAAATATTATTAGAACTCTTCTCTTTCAATCTCACATGCCACCTAAATTTTGGGCCGAAGCCTTACATACTGTTGTATATCTTCTCAATCGATTACCCATAAAAACTCTACAAAAGTCCACCCCCTACGAAAAACTCCTTGGTCGTCCACCCACATACACCAACCTTCACGTTTTTGGGTGCCTTTGTTACCCGAATATGTCCTCTGTCGTCCCACACAGCCCGGTCCACCCCTGCCTTTTCCTCGGGTATCCTTAAGATCATAATGGTTATCGTTGCTTGGATCTCTCAACAAATAAGATTATTCTATCCAAACATGTGATATTTGATGAGAAAACTTATCCTTTTGCCAAACCAACCCAAACCCAAAATCATGTAGAATATGATTTTCTATAAGATAGAATTGAAAATTCATATTATCCTACCCACTCTCCCATCCACTACCTACACGGCCAAAATACCCATCCGGTCCCACACCCTCTAACAAACTTCACCCCAATAGCAAATCAAATCCCACAAAACTCTCACGCGGCCCCACCCTCATCCACTCTACCTTACCATACCCAAACTGAAATTCAATTTCCCAGCCCACAAAATCAGCCCACCATCGTAACTCACTCCCCTCTCCTTGTCCTGTGGTTGACCTACACAACAACCAATCTCCCTCTGCCTCAACAGCCCTCACCGAAATCGTTGTTGACCATATCAACGATGAAATTCAACATCACATGGTCACTAGAGCAAAGAACAACATCACCAAACCCAAACTTATCTTCAATCTCTTCAGCACCGCAAAAATCTCATATTCCCAAAACCTACAAAACAGCCCTCCAAGACCCTCAATGGCTTGCAGCAATGCGAGACAAATTTAATGCCTTGCTTAAAAACGGTACTTGGGATCTTGTTCATCGTCATTCTTGCTCTAACATTGTTACATGCAAGTGGTTATTCAGACACAAGATGAACTTAGATGGCTCCTTCGCTCGGTACAAAGCTCGGTGGGTCGGTCGCGAATACTCCCATCAACCGGTTATTGATTTTGAGAAGACATTCAGCCCGATTGTCAAGCCCACCACCGTCTGCACGGTTTTGTCCCTGACTGTTTTGCACTCCTGGCCAATCCATCATCTTGACGTTAAGAACGCATTTCTACAGGGTGACCTATCAGAGGCCGTTTATTGCCAATAGCCCCCGGGTTTTGTTGATCCAGCTCGTTCGAACCATGTCTGTCATTTGAAAAAGGCTTTGTATGGCCTAAAACAAGCCCTGAGAGCTTGGTACCAATACTTCGCCACAACCATTATCAGATTGGGCTTCAGAAATTGTAAGTCAGATACTTCCCTATTTGTTTACAAATCTGGCTTCAACACTGCTTTTCTGTTGGTGTATGTCGACGGTATCATCTTCACCACCTGTTCTCAAACGCGTCATCGACGCTTTACACACTGAATTCTCGTTGTCTGATCTCGGCCCTCTTCACTACTTTCTTGGTGTGGCCGTGACCAGAGGCAGCCAGAGCTTGTTTCTCTCATAACAGAAGTACACAACCAAAATTATTGAGAAGGACAGAATGAGCAATTGCAAACCAGCTTCGACCCCGGTCGATACAGCCTCAAAAATGAATCAGGTCGGAGGACGTCTTGTTGACAATCCAACTCTTTACCGCAGTTTGGTAGGCGCATTGCAGTATCTGACCTTTACAATACCTGATATACAGTATGCAGTACAACAAGTGTGTCTCTATATGCATGATCCGCGTGAACATCACTTCAACGCCATCAAACGGATCTTACGGTATCTTCAAGCCACTGCAACTTATGGTTTATCTCTATCTGCTGGCCAAACTGATACTTTAACAGCATACTCTGATGCTGATTGGGTTGGTTGTCCGGACTCTAGGAAGTCGACTTCTGGCTACTGTGTCTATCTTGGAGATAATCTTATATCCTGGTCCTCGAAAAGACATCACGTTCTAGTACATAGGTTGAATACAAAGGTGTGACCAACGCAATTGCTGAGACTTGTTGGGTTCGCCAATTCTTCCAGGAACTCCATTCGCCCATCTCAAATGCCACAGTTGTTTATTGTAACAACATCATCGTATATATGTCGTCAAATCCAGTTCAACATCAATGAACAAAACACATAGAAATTGATCTCCACTTTGTTCATGATAAAGTTGCTCTTGGTCATGTTAGAGTTCTACACGTGCCTACTCAGAGTCAATATGCTGACATTTTCACGGTTGCCAACAAGTTTGTTCAAGGAAATCAAATCTGGTTTGCACATTCAAGAACCACCAATACAAACTGTGGGGATGTTAGAATTATTGTAAATCAGTTTTTATTATTCCTTGATTATCTCAACTATGTACAATTGTTAGTGTTTTAGGCGAAAAAGATCGAACCGACCTGAATCGCTTAAAGAGGGGACAACTAGACAACAATAAGATGAGTAATATCTAAATAATCCAAATCAACTTAACAATCAAGAGAATGAGATTAAACGGATGTAATATAAACTTATCTCCCTGGATTGAGAGACTAATCAAATACATAAATTTAGTCGTCGGTCGCTTCAATGTTGGAATAACGGACTAAGCACAAGAATGATCTCTTATTTTGAGTAGAACAATAGTATAAAGCTGCTTAAATTGAATAAGAATGACAATGTGTCGTTACAAGATAGTTTTCTCTGAATTTATACTAGTTTTCACTAGTACAAAAACGTGTTTTTAGCCCGGGCGTTTTTTCACATATAGCCCAGATATACCATAAAATAGGTCCGGGCTTCAGGTTGGTGTGATAATAGAGCATTTAGGCCGGATGTCAAATACACGCCCGGGCTAAAAAACCAAGACCTTTTAGCCCGGATCTGGGTAAGTCCGGGCTAAAAAGCCTTGTGTTTGAACAAAAAAAACTGGACATTTTAGCCCGGATCTCTTCTACATCCGGGCTAAAAAGTCCAATTTTTTTCAAAAAAAATATATACAAAACAGTGACAGATGCAGGATCTCCCCAACTTTCCCAGCACCCATTTTTGCTAGAGTATCAGGATCAGAGCTGGAAACAAAATTCTTAAATGATCTGTGCAAAAGAGATACCAAACTAAATGAATATTCAATTGTTAATTAGCTAGTTTCATAAGAAAACAATGCAACAAAGAGAGTTCAATAGTTCAAAAAGATGGAATGAAATACAACGAAACACAAGTGATTCCAATAAACAAAAGTTATAAGTTAACTATGAAGAATATTAATCTTTAACATACCTCATTACTTCAGCAATAGTGTCATCATCAGGTGAGAATTCATGGGCTCTACTTAAGTCTGTGACAGCTTCCTACAGAAATTACAAGTCATCAGGTAACACAATTAAATCAACAGATAGTTGCAATGAAAACACAAAAATTTAAAACCATGACTATGATTGTACTAACTCACATCTAAAAGCCCCAATTCTTTGTATGCTTGGCCTCTGTGATACAGAGCTTTGACATTCTTTGCATCATAGGACAACACCTGAAACATGTGGGAAATGTTTCAGAAACATGTCCTTGCATGTAGGGAAAAAAAATCTCCATAAGTCTGACAAATCAACCAAAGGAAAAGAAACCACGATCAATAGCTCAATAATCTTTGCCACTATTTCCCTCCAAAAGTACTAACTTTGAAAGCCCAAGATTAATTATTGTTATGGTTGCATAAAATTATCATAGGCGGTCTTTAACTGCAAACAAAGAGAAATCTACAACTGTATTTTGAGTTTCTGACGATATTAAGCATGCATACCTCAGAGCCTTCTTTTACGCACTCATCATATTGTCTCAATTTCAAGTAGCACGACATAAGATTTAGGGAGCATGCCAGCAGAAGGTTTCTACAGCCGGCAGCTGGTATCCCCTTCAGATTCTTTTTTGCCTAGAAATATGAGAAGGGATTATTAGAAAAAAGCCACTGTCAAGGGGTATCAGCGTATCACCAGCATAAAACTAATAACATCTTCGAATATGCCATACTGCACTTACATGCAAATACTTATGTGAGGCATCTTGATATTTTCCCTGGCCATGGAGCTCGTTTCCCTGACATAATCAGAGTAAAACAATGATAAATACATTTTGCTTCACGAAGAGAGCATTGGGAAACCAAGCAATGTTACTTACATACTTTAGAAATATATAAATTGCAATCACAAGTACAAATAGATGTATATACCAGTCACTTCCTATTTATTTCAACTTCTAATTAATGGCGATGTGTAATGCGTGGATGCATAATTAGATGATTGGAGTAAATGATAAACAGCCAAGAGTGAAAATAGTTCTTAATCAATACCCTAATTCTTTGTATTAACTAACTTCTAAAATTCTGATTCTTTATCCAGTTGACCTCCGTGATACAGATTCATATTCACATTTTATTTCCCACTTCTATACTTCCACTATACCAGCAGAACCTAGACGAATTTACAAGTAATATATTGTTCTGAACCTTTTTTAACTTCTTAATACGCTTACCTGTTTCTTCAACATTTCAGCTCCATTTATCTCATAGGACATTTGTGCATCAGCACGAGCACGAATGGATGTTAGTTCATCAGGAGTTGCACTAGCAAGCTTTTCACCAATCTCAGCAATCTGCTCTGGCTGGGCATACTTCATCTGTTCCGCAGCCTGTTTCAAGTCCTCAGGTCTCATGCTCTGCATGGTCTCAGATGCCATTTTCAGCAAATCAGGATTGGACATTATCTGCAATTCCATTTGACAAATCATACAAGTTAGCATCTCTAATAGACTAGTGTGAACAGTTCATAAGCTGGAAATTCAATTTCAGCAGTTCAACAGCAAGCAACAACATCACAAAGGTATGTTTAAGAATACATGCAAATAAAATTCTTGTGATACTTTTCTGAGTCTGATTGGTGCTTATTAGGACAAATAACACTAGCCTTGAATGCATGTACATACAATAGAAGAGAAGGCATGATAAAAAATAATATGCTATATATATTGCTAACAAATAACACAAACATTTTACAGGATAAAATGCTCAAATGACAAACCTGGACCATCAGAAGCATTTCACAAAGTGTTCCACTTCCTTTACGGAGAACCTCATCTGGAGGCATGGGTATAATTGTTGCAAGGGAGAAAATAAATGGATGAACATATGTCATACACAGATAATAAGAGGCAACATCATCTGATACAGAGTAAGAGGCCATCATCTGTAACATTGTCAAAGAAATAACTCATTCAGAACGAATCCATGTCTTGAGAAGTATATATTGGGGGAAATAATCAGCACTACATTTGGGGGAAATAATCCTTTCATTTGGGGGAAATAATCATCAATAAATTTGGGGGAAATAATTGCAGATCTGAACCTGAAGGAGCCCGGTCGCCGGACCATTGTGAAGTCGACCAACAAGGAGCCTCGCCCTCCCGCATCAGCCTCGCCCAGTCGCCCTCCCATAGCAATGGCAGCACGGCAGCAGCCTCGCCCTCCCGGCTCCCGCTGCAGCGAAGCCGACCAGCAAGGAGGAGACGACCACAAGCACAAGCGCACAACTCGTGAGTCCTCCCGCAGGCGCAGCTCCAGTAGGTGTTCCGCAGCAGCCTCGCACGCCCTAATTTGGAAGATGTATTTACCTTGGAAGCCCTAATTTGGTTTGGTTTAGCAAGAGAACGATTTGGGGATAAGGCGAACTTCAAGGGTTCGAGGCGGGCATTGGGTAGACGATGAACAGTAGGCACTTCGGGGTAGAGATGATGAGGACCAGATTTCAGGGGTAGCGACTTCGGGGTGAGACGATGTGAGTCGGGGATGGAGTTTCAGTACTGCCTTATTTTCATTTTGTTAAACAGTTATAAATATATGTTTTAGCCCGGTTGTATGAAAGACCGTAATATATAATCAAGTTTAAATTGATTAAATAGCCCGGATATTAACTAGTGGGTATATTCGGGCTATATTCGTATAAGAGAAATAAGATTTCTACTTAATAGCCCGGATTTTGATAATAAAAAAACGCTCGGGCTATATTCTTATAACGTTTAAATTGCAATATATCATTTAGCCCGGGCGCGCCGTCATATATCCGGGCTCTTTTCTTATCCCAAGAAAAAAAACATATGTTCTACAATTTTAATGACTTATTAGCCCAAATTTGAGTGATCCGGGCTATTTTCTTACGGGGTAAATGAACATTTCTGTACTAGTGTTTGGACTTGAATCGGTTGGCAAATCCGCCCGAGATTCATGGAAGAGGTTATCATGCATGTAGGTCGGTTAAAATCGTCCGAGATCTACGGGGGTCGTCTTGCTGCGTATTGGTCACTCCGAAATCCGCGGAGGTTGTCGCTCTGACTACTGGTCGCCCCGAGATCTCTGGAGGCTGAACTGACCGGACCAAGATTTCTGGAGGTTGTTTCTGACCGGATTTTCTAGAAGGCAGCTTTGGTTCAAGCTATTGGGCTGATCCAATGGGCCGAAAAACAAGGCCCAACAATTGCCCCAAAATTAAACTGGGTCAGAGCATCAAGTGATGGGACGGTTTGATTTTATAACTTCTTTCTCTTATGGCGACAGGGCCGACAGGCGTATTGCTCAAGCTGAGAGTCAGCCTAAAGCAGCCAATAATCGTATGAAGACGACTGAAGGCGTCTCTTTTGATGGCGAAGGGTCAAGAAACCGCTGATTATTTGTCGTTTGCTTTGTTTTGCTGGTGGACTCGTCAGTCGCTTCCTGGTTAAGTCGTGTAACGTTGGTCGAGTAGACTTGTAATTGTGTGTGACATGTCGTGTAGTTCTAGGGAAGAGCGTCGTAGTATTTGTATAAGACGTGTACCTTAATCAGGACAAGTCTTGTAAAAATGTGTCGTGTTTTTGTTCCTCTATTCCCTGTGTACCGATCGATCGTGTAATGTGTAAGCGCTGTGTGTGATTGTGTTTTGTGTATGTTGATCAACTTGATTTTGTCTTGAGGTCTCTTATCGTGTTCCTGTTGAAGATACTTGAAAAGTATAGAAAATATCAAAGGGTGACCGTTGGGTGTGAGCCCAACGGCCCTCCAATGCTTAAGTTAGTAAACTGTTGGATAAGTATAATCGACTGAATCTAAATGAAGTACAAAGTATAAGTTTTCGAAAGTAGTACGACTCCCAATGGGTCGTGTTCCAGTTTGGTTGATCGTCTTTTGTGGACTCTTCGTCTTCTTCTAGTTTGACCCGGACCATGGCTTTGGCTTGTACATCTTCGAAGCTTCGACACAGATATTTGGTCAGCTCGCGATAAAGTTCATTGCCCCTGACCAATCCCCGACGGAAGGCTTCAATAGACGTTGGGATGTCGCAATGCGGGATCACAACCTTCTCTTTATTGTACCTGTTAAGATAATCCCTTAAGGGCTTACCATACCCTTGCACGATCCTGTATAGGTCACTTGATTGCTTTTCCAGTCTCCGACTGCTAGCGAACTGGATTTTGAATGAATTGACCAAATCGGCAAACGAAGCGACCGAACCCTACGACAGATGCATGAACCAAGTTAGTGCGGGTCCTGCGACGGTTGTGCCAAAGATTTTGCACATGACCGATTCATGATTCCCTCTTGGAATAGAGATAATCATTAATTTATGTCTGTAAATGGAAACGTGATCATCAGGGTCCCCGGTCCCATCATAGTTGGGCATGTTGGGGACATGGAACTTTTTAGGGATCTCGACGCGAGCGATCGCCTCTACGAACGGCGAGTCTTCATATACGTCGATTGCTTCCTTTTCAATCGGCTACGGGACTCCTGGAATCCGAGCGATGCAGTCATCTAAGTCCTTCGTATGTTCATTGATGGCTTGTTGTATGAAGGTGTAACACCCCCAAAACTTAACCCTTTTGGAAAGGTATTACCGCCAGTGACTCCAGTGTTCCTTACCGAGATCACCCAAGGCTTTACCGTTTAAATACAAATCATGAAATACAATGATACAAAATGATAACCTTATTCATATAAAACACGAGTCCCGAGATTACATCCCAATCCCGAATAGGACCAACACAGAGTTTAAATAAATTACAACGGAAATCTTAAACAAGGTACAGCGAAAGACTTTTAAAAGATATTAAAAAGGGTTGTGATCGTAATGATCACCTGCCCAAGGATCTCAACCTGATTAAAAGAAATTATTAAAAACGTCGGAAAACCACCGTCGACTCCATAGTCCTTCTAGTCTTCTCATCTACACTCTATCTGATGTGCTGAATCGAACGGATGACACCAGCCCACATGCGGAGAACAAAGTTTGTGGGTTAGTCTACTTGAATAGACTAGCAAGGGTAAAAAGCAGAGTGGTTCGAGTGATCGAAACCGTTTACTATCATTGTCCCTCGAATAATAACCGAAGGGACGATACATAACCCGACACTTTCACGGAATAACAACAAGAGGTATGCATGAGAGAAGATTCTGGAAGACTTCATCTTCACAGAAATCGACTCGAAAAGAGACCCCAAGAGATTGAGTCTTTAAGGAAATATGACAAATCTGGAATATTTAACAGAATCAAACAACAATGATTTAAAAGTTGACTGAGATGCTTCAGTTCACGACCAACCTCATCGCATACAGCGAATCCAGATCGGAAAGAGAACGTACTACATTCAAGTCGAGACGAGCTTTCCTAGCTGCACTATTACTTAGCTGCACTACTCGCCCAAGGTTTATTAATCATGTGCACTCGGGCACATATCTTATTTAATTATAAAACACACATTACTGAAACACATTAATGTTATTAAGAGCGACAACAAGGCTTAAATCACAGGGTGACAATTACGTCAACCCAAATTAAAACACACACAACCCACACGCGGGACTTAACATTATTATGCCGAGTAACAACGGCGTTATTAATACACCGGGTGACCTTACGTTCACCCTGATTGCACTATTACAGTGCTTACACTTTAATTATGTGCTTAACTGTACTTATCTTATTAAATAACAACACCCACACACACAGTGTTGAGGCTTTTAATATTATTCCGAGAACACGGAAGTTATTATGACATCGGGTGATCTTACGTTCACCTTGATTGCACTGCCACAGCGCTTACAGTTTAATTTACAGGGTGACAGTTACGTCCACCCCAATGCACTAGCTAAGTGCTTAATACACAGGACTGCAATTAAGCTCATCCACTTGCGCTTGCAAGGCGCTTAAAACACTTCAGATCCTTACATGTGGATAAGAAGCATAGGTCATGACCCTTAAATTATTCGGCAATAACCCCGAGGAATATTATGATTTAAAGAAACGACAAATCCTTACTTGGATTAGCGTTCCCACGAATATTAAATTATAAAGAAACGACTAATCCTTACTTGGATTAGTGTTCCTACGCACATTAAGTTATAAAGAAACGACTAATCCTTACTTGGATTAGCGTTCCTACAAACACTCGTGTTAACTAAACATTCTAACACAGCAATTAATCACATTAAAGTCATCCAGGCAAACGACTTAAACATAGAGATAATAGAAACAACTAATCCTTACTTGGATTAGTTTTCCTATTAGCCCACATAAATGCCCGGAAGGCGATCACAGATAATAGCATCGTTCTAGCAGATATACAACCTATTATATGATTTTCCAAAACAGTTTATAAAACCTTTTTTCCAGACAAACACAGATAATCATTTCAAATTAATTACTCAGATAAACAACTGATAATTAATGTAAATATAGAACGATGAGCAAGAGCGAACCGCCACTTGCCTTAGTCCGCTGCAGATCTGGAACAAAGCAGAGACAACGGGATTCCGGGCTCGACACGCGTATAGCTCCACTAGCATAAACACCTTCGAGTCGACCCAAAAAGGAACCCTAGGTTAGATCCGACATAGCTAGTACGAATCTAAGGAAAGAAGAAAGGAAACTGAAAGAAACGATGCCACGACGACAACCAACCAAGCCAAAGCCACGAAGGCCTTCTGGGCACTGGCGGCGGTCGCCGTGACGAACTCAGACGACACAGAACGAGAGAAATCTCACCCCAAAACACGAGCAGTTCGGCCTCCTTCGACTTGCTTTGGCTTCTAACCTCCAAGGCTAACCAAAAGCTTCACAAAGGCACTCAGGAAACACACCAAAGCAACACCGGCGAGACCTTCAAACTCCGGCGAAAACCAACTCCGACGAGAAGGAAATCCGGCAGCGATTTGGGGTTGGAAGGGCTTCAAAACCTTCTCCCAAACACCCCTATTTATAGCCAAACTCCTGGAAGCTTCAGCCAAACCCTGAGACGCGGCCGAAAGCAGATCGGCGCCCCTCGATTACCGCCAGCGACCAACGGGAAATGCCCACTGGACAAACACGGCGGGCGCCGTTTTTAGCCTGCGGCGGTCGCCGTAAATGCGGCGGTCGCCGTCGCTAGGCCTGTCGCGGCCAGCTAGAAGCTGACACGCCGACTCCTCGGGCCCAACCACGGCGGTCGCCGTTTCTCCCTTTTCCCGCCCATTCAGCTTTGAACGAGCCTGACGTTAAACCGGGATAAAATTATCGTACGCGAACGACAATTAAAATCTAAGGCACCTTGTCTGTATATTATTTCACTGAGAAAAATATTACAGATACAGAGCACATTACAGAATGTCTCCGACTTTCTGAATTAAATCCGACGTACACAACGGGTACTCGGGAAAATTCCAAAATTCCCAAAATAACCTTACAAAAATACGGGGTATCACAGAAGGTTTGGAGGTCCATCGGTGTGGCAACCTGTGGAGGGGCTACTCGAGTCTCGGTGGGCTCGGTTGCGGAAATTGGAACGTTAGTCATGAAAGTACTGACTGTAGGAGTTTGAAACATACCAATGGGTTGAACGATGCTCTGAGTGACCAGAGCCATAGGCGTCGGGATTGCCCCATTCATGTCGAGACGTGCTTGGAGGCCTTCAGTGTTGACTATGCGTCTTGATCCCCCTGGGACCGATGCGGCCGAATTCACCTGCGATTTCAAAAGTTCATTTTCACGGATTAGTCTTGCAATTTCAACTTCAGATTGGATGCTTAGGGTTTTGTTTCTTAGGTGTTGCTGAGTCAGTTCCTCTTGGAGGATGCTCATGCTTTTTGCTAATTCTTGGATTCGAGTGTCCAAGATGAGCGGATTGATGACGTCCTTGGTTTGATTTCCGACCAGGGTGACTTGCTCTTCAGCGACGACCATGGGATCCCCGGAATTGGCCATGATTGGATGTGGACTGGATCGTTGATTGGCTAGATGCCCTACGGTGGGCGCCAAATTGTTTTGGGCGAAAAAGATTGAAACGACCTGAATCGCTTAAATAGGGGACAACTAGACAACAATAAGATGAGTACTATCTAAATAATTCAAATCAACTTAACAATCAAGAGAATGAGATTAAACGGATGTAATATAAACTTATCTCCTTGGAATGAGAGACTAATCAAATACAGAAATTTAGTCGTCGGTCGTTTCAATGTTGGAATAACAGACTAAGCACAAGAATGATCTCTTTTTTTGAGTAGAACAATAGTATAAAGCTGCTTGAATTGAGTAAGAATGACAATGTGTCGTTACAAGATAGTTTTCTCTATATTTATACTAGTTTTTGACTTGAATCGGTTGGCAAATCCGCCCGAGATTCATGGAAGAGGTTATCCTGCATGTGGGTCGGTTAAAATCGTTCGAGATATGCAGGGATCGTCTTGTTGCGTACTGGTCGCTCTGAAATCCGCGAAGGTCGTCGCTCTAACTACTGGTCGCCCCGAGATCTCTGGAGGCTGAACTGACCGGACCAAGATTTCTGGAGGTTATTTCTGACCGGATCTTCTAGAAGGCAGCTTTGGTTCAAGCTATTGGGCTGATCCAATGGGCCGAAAAACGAGGCCCAATAATTGCCCCAAAATTAAACTGGGCCAGAGCGTCAAGTGATGGGCCAGAGCGTCAAGTGATGCGTATTGCTCAATCTGAGAGTCAGCCTAAAGCAGCCAATAATCGTATGAAGATGACTGAAGGCGTCTCTTGTGATGGCAAAGGGTCAAGAAACCGCTGCTTATTTTTCGTTTGCTTTGTTTTGCTGGTGGACTCGCCAGTCGCTTCCTGGTTAAGTCGTGTGACGTTGGTCGAGTAGACTTGTAATTGTGTGTGACATGTCATGTAGTTCCAGGGAAGAGCGTCGTAGTATTTGTATAAGACGTATACCTTAATCAGGACAAGTCTAGTAAAAATGTGTCGTGTTTTTGTTCCTCTATTCCCTGTTTACCGATCGATCGTGTAATGTGTAAGCGCTATGTGTGATTGTGTTTTGTGTATGTTGATCCACTTGATTTTGTCTTGAGGTCTCTTATCGTGTTCCTGTTGAAGACACTTGAAAAGTATAGAAAAGATCAAAGGGTGACCGTTGGGTGTGAGCCCAACGGCCCTCCAATGCTTAAGTTAGTAAATAGTTGGATAAGTATAATCGACTGAATCTAAATGAAGTACAAAGTATAAGTTTTCGAAAGTAGTACGACTCCCAATGGGTCGTGTTCCAGTTTGGTTGATCGTCTTTTGTGGATTCTTCGTCTTCTTCTAGTTTGACCCGGGCCATGGCTTTGGCTTGTACATCTTCGAAGCTTCGACACAGATATTTGGTCAGCTCGTGATAAAGTTCATTGCCCTTGACCAATCCCCGACGGAAGGCTTCAATAGACGTTGGGACGTTGCAATGCGGGATCACAACCTTCTCTTTATTGTACATGTTAAGATAATCCCTTAAGGGCTCACCGTACCCTTGCACGATCCTGTATAGGTCGCTTGATTGCTTTTCCAGTCTCCGACTGGTGGCGAACTGGATTTTGAATGAATTGACCAGATCGGCAAACGAAGCGACCGAACCCTGCGACAGATGCATGAACCAAGTTAGTGCGGGTCCTGCGAGGGTTGTGCCAAAGATTTTGCACATGACCGCTTCATGATTCCCTCTTGGAATAGAGATAATCATTAATTTATGTCTGTAAATGGAAACGTGATCATCTGGGTCCCCGGTCCCATCATAGTTGGGCATGTTGGGGACATGGAACTTTTTAGGGATCTCGACGCGAGCGATCGCCTCTACGAACGGCGAGTCTTCATATCCGTTGATTGCTTCCTTTTCGATCGGTTGTGGGACTCCTGGAATCCGAGCGATGCAGTCGTCTAAGGCCTTCGTATGTTCATTGATGGCTTGTTGTATGAAGGTTTGGAGGTCCATCGGTGTGGCAACCTGTGGAGGGGCTACTCGAGTCTCGGTGGGCTCGGTTGCGGAAATTGGAACGTTAGTCATGAAAGTACTGACTGTAGGAGTTTGAAACATACCAATGGGTTGAACGACGCTCTGAGTGACCAGAGCCATAGGCGTCGGGATTGCCCCATTCATGTCGAGACGTGCTTGGAGGCCTTCAGTGTTGACTATGCGTCTTGATCCCCCTGGGACCGATGCGGCCGAATTCACCTGCGATTTCAAAAGTTCATTTTCACGGATTAGTCTTGCAATTTCAACTTCAGATTGGATGCTTAGGGTTTTGTTTCTTAGGTGTTGCTGAGTCAGTTCCTCTTGGAGGATGCTCATGCTTTTTGCTAATTCTTGGATTCGAGTGTCCAAGATGAGCGGATTGATGACGTCCTTGGTTTGATTTCCGACCAGGGTGACTTGCTCTTCAGCGACGATCATGGGATCCCTGGAACTAGCCATGATTGGATGTGGACTGGATCGTTGATTGGCTAGATGCCCCACGGTGGGCGCCAAATTATTTTGGGCGAAAAAGATCGAACCGACCTGAATCGCTTAAAGATGGGACAACTAGACAACAATAAGATGAGTAATATCTAAGTAATCCAAATCAACTTAACAATCAAGAGAATGAGATTAAACGGATGTAATATAAACTTATCTCCCTGGAATGAGAGACTAATCAAATACAGAAATTTAGCGGTCGGTCGCTTCAATGTTGGAATAACGGACTAAGCACAAGAATGATCTCTTTTTTTGAGTAGAACAATAGTATAAAGCTGCTTGAATTGAGTAAGAATGACAATATGTCGTTACAAGATAGTTTTCTCTATATTTATACTAGTTTTTGACTTGAATCGGTTGGCAAATCCGCCCTAGATTCATGGAAGAGGTTATCCTGCATGTGGGTCGGTTAAAATCGTCTGAGATCTGCGGGGGTCGTCTTGCTGCATACTGGTCGCTCCGAAATCCGCAGAGGTCGTCGCTCTGACTACTAGTTGCCCCGAGGTCTCTGGAGGCTGAACTGACCGGATCAAGATTTCTGGAGGTTGTTTCTGACCGGATCTTCTAAAAGGCAGCTTTGGTTCAAACTATTGGGTTGATCCAATGGGCCAAAAAACGAGGCCTAACAGTTAGGATATTATGTAATCCTCTATAAATACTTATCATAATACAATGGCAACCCTAATGAGATTTATCTAATCCTACAATAAATTATTGTGTCAAGCGAGTCGTGAAGTCCTTATTAAGTAGGTTTTGCAATCCATCCCTATGTATATGATGAGTGTTTTTCTTCTTCCAGACTCGGATGATCTTCATGGTATGTTGGCTAAGTTTTGTGGGGAACTACAGATCAAGCTCGTAAAATCCATTGGAAATGATGCGAGAGGTTGTGCTTACCGAAGAATCTGGGAGGAATGGGTCATGAAGCTCGTAAACTATGGTGCGGGTTTTTGCTCGGCGTTTGTGATCTCATGCTAATTTATCCAAGTATAAAGTAATGGATTACGGATATGACCTTAGAATCCGTTTGGATTATCTCAAATAATGTATTAAAATATATTAAATTATATTAAATCGTTAATTTAATATAAGATAATGTATTTTAATTGAAATCTACATGAAATAATGCAGTAAAGTATATTATATTACATTAAATCATCTTTAATACAAGATAATACATTATTATGAAAATTCAAACCCACCCTTAGTCTTCGTTCTTCATGAGTGAGTAGAGGTTTGGAAACTTGATACTATAGGCTATATTCAAAATCAACACCTAAAAGGCTAAAATTAGCAAACATAACTTTGTATAAGAAAAACATTATAAATTCTTGCATTTCCCCCTTCTCAAACTAATCAACAACCATGAACAAGAACAGAACACTTGTTCTTGATCCAACGAATCCCTGTTCTGACAGAAGCCTTGACTTTGCCTTGAGCTGCATACACTTTATACTTTGCGATCCTCTTCTTCCTCTTCGACTCCGGATCCTTGAACCCCCACAGGTTTGATGTCGACCCAGATCGGTTACCCGTGTCCCCACAGGCCACGTTCGACGAGGGCAAGGAGTCGGGCAACCCGACTCGACTTGCATGCACTTGGCTCGCTGTCGACGCTCCGAACACCCTTCTTCCGCTCACAACCCCTACTCCCCCTCTCCGGATATCCGACCCATGACCCAAATACCCGAACCCGCTCATTTCTTAGGGGTTGCTTTGCCGGAGTAACGGGAGATTAAGGGAAAGAAACCAGAGTGGATCTTTGGAATGGGTTTGGATGTTATAAGAAGAGGAGCAGGGGAAAGTGTAATGTGGAGATAATATAGCAAAAATGAAAATTAAGTAATTTCAAGATTCATGCCAGTTTAGCTCGAGAATTGATGGTCCTATTTAGCAACTTTGAAGAGTTTTGAGTATTTTTATATGATTATTGTAGCTGGTGGATGTGGAAATTTGTGGAATTTTCTTCTGAACAGCTCTGGTTTTCTCAGATCTTTTTTGCATGAACAAAATTTAAGATTCAGATGTCCAACACTTCACATTGAAGTCTGTCTCCAGCTTGATTTTTCTTTTTGGGGTTATCTTATTCTGGTGTACAAATGTTTACAGCTTGATCTCGGTCTGACAATGGTGATTAAATAATTATAAACGTCATTGTTGAGGCATCTGTAGCAGAATACTAAAAAAAAAGTACAAATGAATATTAGGTGTTTTAAATCTTAATACAGAAGAACAAATGGCAATTGTATTTGTTGGAAGTTTCTGGTTGAATCTCTAAGGATATAATAACAAGTTGAAATGGAAGTTTAAACTTATGCAAGAGAATACAATATTGTCAATGAAAAAAATACATGATTACTTTTCAACAAATAGACAAAATTATCTTTTAACGCATAGGATACGCATATAACGTGGGAGAAGCTCCTCACGTTACGTGAGATAAAATAGAGTCACACGTTACGCATGGCTCTCATCCACACGTAACGTGTGGGTGAGAGCCATAGACCCAGCTGGGTCTATGGCGAATTTGATTTTCTCCCACTATATTCTACATATAGTTGTCCCGTTACGTGTAAGACAGCTCCACACGTAACGTGTGGGACAGCTCCACACGTAACGTGTGGAGCTTGAAAAGGTCTCATTCCGCGCGTAACGTGGAAAGTCTACCCTCACGTTATGTGAGGTGCCTATACACTGAAAGGCAATTTCACATATGCGTTAAAAAGTAAGGGCCAAAAAATATTTGAGTCATTTCTAATTACCATCCAAAATCATCAGTGGTCATATTAGACTGTCTAGTGGTTTCAAATTTTCAATACTTATCCATAATATATTCTATCTACAACCCACTTGGAGTGGTAGCCATCAGTGTTGTCCTTCAGATATGGACATGAATCATACATTGTAATTTGCAACCATTTGTAACTTGTGCTTGTTTTAAGAGGGAACAGATTCAAACTTGTAACTCGTGTCAAAAGGATACCATGATTGCAAGTAGTCTTGCTGAATGATGAGGCAAATTGGTGAAGACACTTGGATTTCAAAATAAGGTGAATGGTAAAAATAAGCATTTTAACTATTAGGAGGTGACAACATAGACACATTCACAAGTTATGTGGAATAAGTGTGAACAAACCATAAGAAAAACAATCTATAAAGTTCAAGATCAAAGGACTAACCTGTTCAAATTTTGGATGCTAAATAAATAAGAGCTTGGACAGTTGGACATTCCCTTTAACAGATAAAAAGCAATAAATTGCCACAAAGTGAAGCATCATATTATTTGATGTAACAATCAAGATGTTGAAGAACACTTGAATGATAGATCTCCATAAATCAAAAGGTCACCAGAGCAACTACAGAAGCAAGACTTTTCAATAGATGGAAAGGAAAAAGACTTGTAATATCTTTCCATGGAGATCCTAACCATAATAGAAAAGCACAAACCAAAAGCTCAAGAGGATGAAGGGGCCGAAGCTTCAGCATTAGTGTTTGCTTGAGCCGTGCTATCAGCTGATGGCGGCTGATATATCTGTGCTTTCTTTAGAATATCAGAAACTACCCAACGCTTGTGCTTGCTCAATGGTCTAGAGGGATCCAACCGAACCTAGGGTAAACGTGTTCAAACTTGTTAGTTCATTGGAACATCACCACTGACCAATAAGATTAGGCAACATGCACGAATCACTTGCATAAAATAGCTTTTGGGTCATCTGGTGAATGGGGTAAATACCATTGAAACTTTTGAGGGTCGTTAGAGGCGGGTGCTTGAACATTTTTTTTGTCTCAATAAAGTCAAGTTAGAGATAATGGACAACTAACAGCATAGAATATTATTAACCACATTGGTACTGAAACAAGAAAATCAACATAAGAATTGGATTAGAGAAGCTATGTAGTGATAGCAACATGCATGTGAGACATAATCAAAGACCTCCAAGGAAAAGGCTCAAGCAAATGGTGAAGTCTTGTGCAAGTTCGGAATTGAACTGTCGATTTGGTTCTGAACAGTCTTCGGTAAAACGGCCATAACTATGGCTAGAAAATTGATCTCGTGATGATTCAAGATGCGTTGGAAGGCTGATTCAAAGATCTACAACTTCATAGTTTACGTCGGATCAAGATTCCAACAAGAAGATGGTCAAAACCGAGTTGTCGGCGATTTTCCGTTGCTGCTCGAGTGCATTTACAGACAACAACTCGGCCGAGTTCTGGACCGAGTCGCGGCCCGCGTCAGCGTTTTGGCTTCGTCGTCTTTTCGTTTGCTGAACAATTTAAATATTATTTTATATTATTTTATTTGACCTATTTAAACACTTGAAACCCTAGTTTGTATTCTTTACGTTGGATTTTAGTTTACAAGTTGAGTTCGCTCCTTAGAAGTTGAGTACGCTCCTTCCTTGAATCCTAACGTCAATCCTTCGATCTTCGGATCAACCTATCCCGTAGCTCGTCGCTTCGAGCAAATCATTCACCGTCTCTTCGGTACTCAAGGTCATCTCTTTGACATCTTCGTCATCTCTTGACGCGTTAGAAAGGGTTATCTCTTTATTTGACCTACGGAGGAGAAGATTCAACCTAGGTTGAATCTTCTCCTCCGTAGCCAAAGTGATGGCTTTCCTAGGGTTAAAGAGATAACCCTTTCTAACGCGTCAAGAGATGACGAAGAGGTCAAAGAGATGACCTTGAGTACCGAAGAGACGGTGAATGATTTGCTCGAAGCGACGAGCTACGGGATAGGTTGATCCGAAGATCGAAAGATTGACGTTAGGATTCAAGGAAGGAGCGTACTCAACTTCTAAGGAGCGAACTCAACTTGTAAACTAAAATCCAACGTAAAGAATACAAACTAGGGTTTCAAGTGTTTAAATAGGTCAAATAAAATAACATAAAATAATATTTAAATTGTTCAGCAAACGAAGAGACGACGAAGCGAAAACGCTGACGCGGGCCGCGACTTGGTCCAGAACTCGGCCGAGTTGTTGTCTGTAAATGCACTCGAGCAGCAACGGAAAATCGCCGACAACTCGGTTTTGACCATCTTCTTGTTGGAATCTTGATCCGACGTAAACTATGAAGTTGTAGATCTTTGAATCAGCCTTCCAACGCATCTTGAATCATCACGAGATCAATTTTCTAGCCATAGTTATGGCCGTTTTACCGAAGACGGTCCAGAACCAAATCGACAGTTCAATTCCGAACTTGCACAAGACTTCACCCTTTGCTTGAGCCTTTTCCTTGGAGGTCTTTGATTAAGTCTCACATGCATGTTGCTATCATGTAGGCAAAGGTAAATGATCATTCCTTGAGCAGAGAAGGGCAGAGAGAGCTAGAGATTACCCGGTCACCAATGTTGCAGTCGTTATTCTCATCATGGGCCATAAATTTGCTGGTTCTCTTAACGTATCGATTATAGACCTTGTTGTGGAAGAGACGGTCAACCGCAACCACTACTGATTTTTGCATCTTATTGGACACCACCACACCGATAACCTGCTTCATCCTCTCTTTCTATATCTCTCTGTTTCTAAATTGCACAAGAGGAAACTACTCCAATCAGCAAGCTCGAAAACATCATTTCACAACAACAAGAATTGATGTACCAGCTTAGTACAAAAGAATAGACACAAGAGTTCATATAGGACTTTCACCAAACAGTTGGTAGGGGTTCAAAACTAGTCCAAGGACCAAATCAAAACCTCTCCAGAATGATGTTTTATATCAATCAGAAAGGAGCTAAGATTGATCGGTTTACATGTTCAGCAAGCGACAAATCAATTGTCATCCAGACAGGAAAGCCATAACCAAACAATCAGAGAATGATATTTACTACTAAATCTAATCTTTGAAAGAAAAAACAATCAAATGCATATACATTCCTCAGGAGTCGGGAATTCTCTATGACGAAAAGGTAAAGATCACAGTGGTCATCCGATAAATTGAAAATCACAACTTCGCATCACAGCTCTTAAACCCTAAACGACAAAGTAACAGAGATGGAGCTTTGGAGAGAAGGAAAGAGAGGAACCTTGAGAAATTTGCGTTATCGGATCCGTAAGCAAATTGGAGGCGGCGGCGGAGAAATATTGGGGTGGCGTTATCTGGTTTCACCGACGGCGGCTATAAGCGGAGAGGCGGGCGGGAAGCGAGTGAAGACAACTCAGGAATGAGGGTTCTCACTTCTCAGTTTCACACACACACTTCAGTCTCGTTTGATATCCCTCATTTTTGACCTATTCCATCTGTTGACCCAAAATTTATTTGGAATCTACGTACTACCCCTTAACTTTTGCCCAATTCAATTGACATAATACCGTACTTTATGACTTATAATATAGTACTTATTTAATTCTATTAACCGATCATACATTTTCATATTTATCAAATCTAATTTGGCTCAAAGAAAAGGAAAAAAAATTACTAAAATTATTTATTTTCAAAATTTTGTCTAGTAATACAAGTTCAACAAATTTTGCTGTTTCACGGCCTCCTGCCGCCACCCCTCTCCCTCACTCCGCTCCCTCTCCTGTCCAACCCCCCCCCCCCCCCCGCTGCCTCCTCCGGCCTCGTCGACCAGTTCCGAATCCGGTTCCGCCTCCCCGACCTCTCCGACCACCTCCCCTCCAGGCTCGTCCACTCATCCTTCGCCGTCGTCCACCTCCCTCCCTGTCACCCCGCCGCCGCCTTCCTCCTTTCCGACCTCTTTCTTTGGCCCGCCGCCGCCCGCCTCCTTTCAGCCCTCCTTCTCGTTGTTTTTGTGTTGTTTTGTTTATGTTGTTTTTCCTCTCTGTCCACCGCCTTCCCCTGCCCATGTCCCCCGCCTTTGTTTCCTTCTTTGTTTTGTTGTTTGTGTGCTGTTGCAGGTTTTCTTTGGTTTGATCTGAGATTGTTGTTTCGGTTCGAGACATGATAGCGATCGTATGATCCCTGGTGATTGCTTCTGACGTTTTGCCCCCAGATTTTATCTTATTTCTTCTTTCTGGCTGCTTCAAGCGACCTTGTTGGTGTTTCCAACCCCTGTTTGAAGACTTTCTAGTTGATTAGGCTTGTAGGATGCTTGCTCAGTTGTGTTTTGTATTTTGTTTTCTTTTGTGTCTGTTGTTTTTTGGGTTGTGCTTTTTGTTGTTGCGTCTTTTTGTTTTTTTCGTTTGGTTGTTTGTTGTCGGGTGTCCGACGCCGTTTGCTCGGCCTCTCGAGTTTTCCAGGTTTGGTTGTTCTGGATTCTCGAATTTTTACTTTATCAAAAAAAAAAAAAAAAAAAAAAAAAATTGCTGCTTTTTTTTCCTTCATTTTACACATAATAATAAAACTTTTTTTTAATCATTCTACACATTAACCCCTGGAATCGTAATGTCTTACACCCTACAAACAAAAGACAAAGATGCGTCATAGTGTCATTACCGAATTTATTTTTATAAGGTAAGAGTTAGAATGTTTTTAAAATCTGTTTGAAAACCAACTTATAACTAAACTTGAAATTTTGGATTGGTCATAATTTTCGTGCCAAAATTTTGCAATAATTTCTTCCAGAGATGCGTCTCACAGTGTCATTACCGGATTTGGTTGCACGGTCAGCCATTTATTTGGTTATTTCGTTAAATAATTTTAAAAAAAATCATCCATAAAAAGCAGAATTCCCAAACTAGCTCTTGTTTCTTCAAATTAAATCAAGTCAAAAGCCTTGATTCAAGGAAAGTTTACACAAAATATGTTATGCTTCCTAGGAAGTTTGTAGACAATAAGTTCATAGAAAGCTATACTTCCAGGAAAGTTTACCAAGGTTCAAGCAAACAAGGCCTAACTCGGACGATTGGAATGTCATCCGTAGGCCAAAAGAATTGATCAGCAGTTGCGCAATACAAAAGTTATAAAGAGATGGTGTTACAATGTAATGTAGCTGAATATTCATCATCAAACATAGTTACAATTGTCAAAAATTAAGTAATCTGATGAAAGATGGAGCGATGGCGAGAGATAAGATGAGGAAGGCAATGAACTCGGAAAAAACGATCCCCTATACGTAATTGGGAAAAACGACGTCCAGCCCAGAAAATTGGAAGAGAATGTTTTACCAAGTAGTGAGCGAGGACTCTCCTTTCTCTTTGTTATTTACTTGCGGAGTGAGAGGAGCTCAAAGCTGCGAATATGGTCGTTTCGGCTGCTTCTTGTTGTGTCTGAAGCACGGGTTCTTGATGCGGGTCGGGATTCAACCCCCTGTTGAAGTCTCTGGGTGGCTGTAGGAAGGTGGTTACTGCTCGGGGTGGGCCTGCTGGTGCGAGGATTACTGGTAAAATCGCTCGAGGATGTGGGCCGGCTTCCTGACAGAGCAACTCTTCTGGAGGAACCACTGATTCTGGAGGCGTTCGCCTTCTCTGAATCATGTTTCTAAAAATAGGAAATCTTTCTGTCAAGACTATGTTTCTGATAATAAATACTTGTACTCTAGCAGAGACTTGAGAAAAGGAATTAACACAAATGAATGGAGAAAAAAGTATTGCAATTACCACTTCCCTTGACGCTAATACATCCTGTGCACTTCTGTGTTTGGTGTGGTCAGCGGACGCCAAAGCATTCCTTCTAGAAATGACTTCCACTGCACCAGAGAGCCTATCTCGTAGCTCTCGCCCCACTGGATATAAGAAACAAGAACTCTATTCAAGGAGAAAAAAGAATAACAGGTTGCGTTTTCATGTGAGGTGTCAATGCTATGATAGATACATTACGCAATCGAATGTTGAACTAGTCTCCATCACTAGCAGATTACTATCCTTTCAATCAATTCAAAACAGACTCGCACTATTGGTAATAGGTTAATATAGTATGAAGATTAGACCTGATGTCCTTTCTGGTCTATCTGCTGAAGGTCCTGAAGTTAAACCAGGTTTACCGCCAGAAAGCTAAATGCCACGGAAAAAAGATGCAAGAGATGATACAGTTAGTAAACAATTCTATTGATGTGATGTAGAAACACAAACCAAGGGAGAGAGATCACGAGAGCTAACCCGTGCTCTTGAGCTGCTGCCAGCCTGAGGATACTTCATTATGGTCCAGTCAAATACATAATCAAACTGATAACCTGCAGCCAACAAAAGATATTGATGAGAAGTTCTAATTGTTTGTTTATTAACAGGAAGTAGAACTGGAATTCAAGCTAAACATGGGAGTTGGTGGGCTTTCCTAAGGTGATTTACCTTCTCGGATAAATAGATCCCTGAAAAGCCTTTTTAAATATGAATAATCTGGCTTATCTTCAAAGCGCAAAGCTCTGGAATAGTGAAAATATGATACAAACTCTGCTGGGTATGATTTGCATAGAACCTGTGGCACATATTACCACAAGATAAATCACCTTCAGATTACATCATAAAATCAATAGAAAAATCACCACCAATCAATAAGTATAGAATTTAATAGAAAAGGCTGTATTAGTGCTTGACATAACCAGAAGGGGCAACCTTGTAACAAGGTTAGGCATTGGATGTCTACTATATGCTCATATGTCAGTGAAATATAATTCCATGTAGTAAATAATAAGTAAGGCTGATATGGTACATGAGCCAGACTATTATACCTCGATGGGAGTCATCATCTTCTTCTCACTGATCCTATCATATTTCTGTTTTTTGGTGTTGGCTTTTAGCCCCTGCCAGGGAAGACTGAAGCAAAGGTATGAAGTACACAGAATAAGAAAAATACGCAGTCAGTAAAAAATGTTTTGTCTTTATTAAAAAGAAATGAAAGTAATCAATCTAGAGATCAACCTTCCTCTTAGGAAATACATAAGCACGTATCCAACGGACTCCAAATCATCCCTTCTACTTTGTTCTGCATATGAAACCAAATATTAGCTGGTTCATCTCAATCAGACATAAAGGAAAAAAATCAAAATATAAAAGAACTGTGATGTATTCACCAATTCCAAGGTGAGTACTGACACTTGCATATCGTGCTGTGCCAGTGAGACTCTTATTTTCTCTGCATAAGTGGACAAAGAATGTCATCATAATGAACATAGCTGAAGCCAAAGCTGGGGTGCAGATTGCCAAAAATTCATTTCATGAAGTAAGCTTACACAGAGTTGAATCAAAGAACAGGAGCAATGAGAAAGCAAGAACAAAGAAGCACTGTATTGCACTACTTGCCTGTACGGGATGTGCTTATGAGTTTGAAGATCCCTGTACTTCTTTGCTAGACCAAAGTCAATAGCATATACCTATTTTGAGACAAATAAAGCATCAAGTTATGACGCATCAAGTCATTAAATACTTCCTTGATGATTACAGAAAGTAGTTGATACCTGGTTTGCTTTGCGACCAAGACCCATTAAGAAGTTATCAGGCTTAATATCTCGGTGAAGAAAACCTCTAGCGTGCATGTATTCAACCCTGTTAATCTGTAATCACATTACAGTAAAACATCATTTAAGCAGCTTAAAGCACAGTCACTACTACAGTTGTTAATATTCACTTACTAATTGATCTGCAAGCATCAGTACAGTTTTCAAAGAAAACTTTCTGTTACAGTAGTTGAATAAATCTTCCAGGCTTGGCCCTAGCAGATCGATGACCATGGCATTGTATTCACCTTCAACACCGAACCATTTGAGATGTGGAATCCCAGCTTCAACATAGCATGAAAACAACAAGGTCAAAAACAAAATAATAGAAAAAACAGGTTATGCCACCACTCAGGGTTCACAATACACCTTGAGTCATTTAGAAGACAAAAAAGCATCCACACTTTATAGACTATCTTACAATCTCCTTTCAGTACCACAAAAGGAGAATAACTACACAATTATCATCATGTCATATTGTGCTTAAATTTCACTTGGAAGGTTTGACAGCAAGTGTCAAATTGGTAAACTGACAATTGAAACATAAAAAAGAATACAAAGAGCCCGATTCTTAAGATGAGACTAGTATGGATGAGATTTCAATCTTAATAACGAACTTACTTCCTCCTTGAAGAATCATGTACAATTTTGATTCATAATGAAGTTGTGGGTGCTTAGTCTTCACAGACTCCTGGGAAAATGAAGCATCAAAAAGTAAGGACGTGATTCAACCAAGGCTCCCAAACAAATAAAACATAGCAAGTAGCAACTCAGGGAGGTTCCCAGGACAACCTCAACAAGAGTAGAGAGAAGAAACAGAACAATGTATCTAAACGGCATCAAAACAAGATCATCTGAATATGATCAATATATGATTGTAAATCAATGCTGAAGTCATAATGTACTCCAGTATATGTCAAACAGACAACACTCTGCAAGCTTAGGATCCCACTTGTTCACGGCTGAAGCCATTATTAATAAATAATGGCAGAATATTCTAGGACTAACATATGTTTTACTTTTCTGAACCTTCAGGCATACAGAAAGAGTTATTCAGAAAGGGGGGGGGGGGATCATTAAAAAAAATAGAAGATCATTTCTAAAGACAAGTTTCAAGTGGCATATGCTAAACCCCTAAGTATTCAACTTATACAGAATCGGAGGAACATAGAAAATTTATGAAAATAAAATCATACCAGTTGTTTATCTAAAAGAACAGTCAGCATACAAACATCAATGCAAACAAAAATTGCAACTCACCAACTTGATAGCCACCTCCTCGCCAGTCTGTATATTTATACCTAAGTCAATCAGATCATCAAAGTAGAAACAGTTCAGTAATAAAGCTTGATGAGAAGATGAAGCAATCAATAAAGCTAGAAGAAGAGGGGGGGAGAAGGAGGGAAAATCAAACTTTCAGAAGAACAAAACCTAAAGGAAAAAGGAAAAACGAATGAGAATATACCTAAATGAAGCTCCCCAAAAGATCCGCTCCCAATTTTCCTCCCCATCTTGAACTTGCCACCCACTATACGATCCATATTCTTCGAATTCTTATCGTCTTCACAGCAGAAGAAATCCCCAATTTGGATTCAAATATGTAATCAAAAGCACTAGACTTTCTCCTCCGCGATCAACCAAAATCTCTCGATCTACGCCCACAATCCAACACCATAAACTCGCTTAAACCGACAATTGTCTCTCCCTAATCTCTCTGCCTCCCATAAAAAGAAATTGATTAAGAATGCAATCCAATTCCTCAATCAATTTTTCTCCTCCTCCTTCTCTTCAATACCATTGACTCGTTATATCCCTCCACCGCCAAAATTAGGACAAGAGTTGACGAACTGGAACCCTAAATCTTAAGCAAACAGCTATGGAAATCGAACGCAGATTTCAACAGCAATTCGATTCTGACACTGATCGCAATAATGCGAATTGCGTTTGCACAAACAAATCAAATATTAAATTCGAATGATTGCACCAACAAATCTCTGCGGTCTAAACAAGACAGATATTGCGAGAGAATAATGGAAATTGTGATAGGGAGGAGAGAGACAGGGAGAGGAAAAGAGGGAGAAGCTTGCGATGAACAAGGGAGAGAGACGAGACAAAAACACAAATGCAAGTTTTTTCTTTTAACAAAACGAACAATATATATATATATATATTATTTTTATTTGTAAAAATTGTTGTGATTACTATTATTATTTTTCCTTTTCCTGTCGAAGAAAATTTCTGTGTGGTTTTATTTAGTTTAAATTTTGTGTATTAAAAAATAAAAAGTACCAAAGAAAGAATTTTGTTGGCCGTCTAACACGTTTTTGCTTGCACGCTCTTGGAAAAAGACTGTGGAACACAAACGTGTTTGCCCATCTCTTAAGTTTTTACCATTCCTAAGATTTTTTTCAGCGATTTAAGCATTATATATACTAGATAATTAAAGTTATTACTATAATCTGAGTTTTGATTTTAAAATTTTAAATCAAGTTTGATTGTCGAGTTTTGGTCAGATAGTTATTATTAGAAAGAAAATTCTGCTTATAATTAAAGTCATTTTTCTATAATATAGGTACACGAACGGATATATTTTGTGCTTAGTTATTTGGTCACTTTAAGTTTTGCTCTAGATGAATATTAAAACATACAAATTATATATTTTAAACAAATATATTAATATATGTATTTTTAATAGTTTTTATAAATACATACCTTTTTCATTAAATAAGCATAGCCTAAATTATATCTTCATATTATCTAATTTTATCTCCTATAAATAAACACCATAGATACGTGTATAATTTTAATTCTAGACTTCTAGTTGTTCCTAATTTTAGAGAAAAGAGTTAATTTATTAACAATTTAAATATTAAAAATTGCTTTTTAAGTTTTATTTAACAAAATGGTATATTTTATAATGTGTGAATGTCGCTAGTCTAAATTTTCTGTACTAATTGAGAAATTACACACGATCTTTCACTAAAATATCTTTTTTTTTATCTCTTGAAAAGAACACAAGAATGACAATGTTGTAAAAATTGAGCATTGAAACACTACTATAGATAGATATCCATAGATAAAATTTAAAAAGTGTAAATGACAACAATTTTTTCTTTTATGCAATATTATTTCATTTTATAGGTAAAAGAACATGTGTTGTAGACTTGTAGCAATAGATTACTCCATTTTCAAAGTTTTATTTAGGTTTTATTTAAGGTTTTTTCTAGTGTGTGTCTATGGGCACATTCTAAGAACTCCATTTTTAGCAATAGTTTTTTAGTCATTATTTTAATTTTTTTGCTAAGGGTTTATCCATTCTCTTTAAAAAAATATTTTAGAGATATTTTCCTATTTAACTTGTTAGCATGTACCCATGGTCTATGGACACACACTAGAAAAATCGTTTATTTAATCCAACGAAATGACAATTTTGTTTCAGTACATAGTTGAGCAATTGATAACTCGATCTATAAATTTAATAAAATTATTTAATAAACTAAAAATGGTATTTCTAAAGCATATGTTAAGAATTTATTTTAAACATCTGTTATCCTAACAAAAATGTTTAAACCCATCAAAAATATTTAACAATTCTATATAAATAATATCTAATACATTATTTTTAAAATAAGATTCTTACTAAAGACATACATCTATATCTTATCTACTTAAAAGTTGGCTTTCTTGCCCTCATTAATGATCCATTTGAATTCTCTTCAATTGTTTTGCTTCACAATAGAGTTGAACAATATGTTTTGCCCTCAAATATTGGGTCACTGAATGATATAAAAAGACAAAAAAAAATGCAATCAAATATTGGGCTATTAAAAATTGGGCTACACATGCATGGACGGCCCTACTGCATTCCAAATGGAATAGGCGTCAACTGCTAAGCCTTTCACTCTCACAATTAACACATTTAAGTATATGAAGATGAAATAACAGCCAAAAAAAGCTTAAGTCAAACAGAATTTTAACCGAAAAAAAGGAAAAGAAAGAGAGCCAAGTTAAACGGTTGTACCACATTACAACTATATTTAAACCACAAGTAGTTCAAAGGTTGTACAACATAAAACGGCAAACAACAAGCTTTTTAACAAAAAAAAAACAATTGAAACGGTTGTACCACATCATAGCTACATTTAAATCAAACGTTCAAATTCTATTATCGTAACCGTTATACTATTGTCGTCCCCTGGTAATCCAGCCTTAGTGACGATCCCAACAATTTAATCATTGCCAGTCCAATAGCTACATATTTAAATCAAAGTTTGTACATCACAAAATAAAAAAATTAGAGCAAAAGTTAGAATCATATCCCACAAGTGAAACGATTCTACCACATTATAGCTATATTTAATATATAAATTACATTAGCATTATACTTACCTCATCTCTTCCTATATATATATATATATATATATATATGATACCTGACCACCCCACTACTCTTCACTGCGCTGCTCCATCCTTCACACACAAATAACAATCATGAAAGAAACTATATACCACTAAACCAATTAACCGAAGGGTTTAACTCTGACATGTTTGTCGCAAGTGGGATGCCTTCGACAAGATCAATTACATACATCATCACATGCTTCATTCTATCCGATAACATGGTACGTAAACAAAGCAATGATATATTTGGTTTAGTTTTCTCTCTAATTCAATAAATAACTGAAAGTTACAGACAAGTTTATGTTGTCATCTCTAGAGTGATAGATCCATAAGGTTTCAAAATATTTTGGCTGAAGGGGATCAAAATTACTTTAAACACACAAGAAAAATTGTGTTTAAGGAAGCTTTCAACAAGCTCATCACGCAAAATAAGGTAAAAAATTTCGCGGTATTTAGAACAACTCATTATGTGTTTTTATATCAACTCATTACAATTGTTAATATATATGTTTTTTGTTTGAAGGGGATCAAAATTGCTTTAAACACATAAGGAATATTCTATTTAAGAAAGCTTTCAGCAAACTCACCACGCAAAATAAGGTAACAAATTTATCTGTATTTAGATCAACACATTATAATTGTTAATATAAATTGATGAAAATTATGTCCTCTACTTATACAGGGGCTGCACGAAATAAAGCAAGTTGACGCAATGCATAAAGCATTAAATCATGTACAATAACGTAAAATTTTCTATGTAATTCAGTTATATTGTGTTTATTTTTATATTTTGCTTTCAACATGGAGTAGTGTTTAATAATCTCATACTCACTACCTTGCTGACATTATGAGGACCTACAAATGTGTTATACTCAACATATAGAATCATTTGGACAAGTATATTATTGATTGAAAGGGAAGCAATTTAAACTCACATTTTTAGATACACTTTCTTCTTCCAAAATAATAAGGCAGCATCTACACATACAATTGGGAGATAGTGGGCAATACCTTAAAAAGACATGGTCGTTGAAGTAAGCATAATTATTAAGTTAAAGATGTGAATGAGGATTCTCGATTGTCGAGGATGCAAGTATATATCAATCTCATGGTAAACTATCCTTGATTATATGTATTTGGATCTCTTTAGTAGTCTACACATGCATGCACTAAATACTTACATCTATCGGTTTAAATTTATTAATATAATTGTCTTTTGATTGAGATAGGTTAATTTTATGTGAAGATGTCGGAGAATTGGATAATCTAATAGCATTATTGAGGCATCGATTGTTTACATCATGCACGGGTAGCTTTCATCAGAAGGAGGACAAATACAATTGATTTAGGACAATTGATTGTTAGTAATGAATAAAGCAAACTATTTTATGGACGATGTAAACCCTTCAACTTTTGGTAGCATAAATTCAACTAGGTTCGTATTTTTAGTTCCTTTTTTGTACTAATCGATTTAGGTAGGCGTGTTGTTATTTTGGTTAAGGATGATTTTTGTTGTTCTATTTTATACATATTCATTTTACACTCATCATGTATATATATTAAATTTGGCCTCACTTTTCTTGGTCTAGAGGAATTAATCAAGGATGAAAGTCGAAATAATTGACATATACTCACTCTCACATATGAAATGTACAAGGAAGAAGTTATGAATTATAATTTCGCTAAGAAGAGTAAGCATGTACCAATAAAATAACTAATGTACTTTTATATAAAATGTAACAAGGTGTAAAAATATGCAGAGTCACCAATTATTTCTATTACTTATAAGAATAGGAAGTAATGACTAATATATTTTAATTAAAATGATATTTGTCTAGGAATATGTAAAGTCAATGTGACTAATAAAACGATATATATTTCAGACCAAAAAAATAAAACAATATATTAATAAATATTAATAACTAAAGCATAACAAAAAACATTATTAAAAGACAACATATTTGTAAGATAAAGGCAAAAGTTAGAAATGTGGAGGGTAGTAGAACATGAAATGAGAGTTGTTGTAGAAAGTTTCTTTCAAATAATCAAGTTCAAGCACAACATATACAACATATAATTAGATAGGAATTTTTAAAATATTCCCCAAATATTTTCAAACGAAAAAAATGCATCCCTACAAAAAACAACTACCGCCTTAATTCAAAATTTAAATTGAACTTCTGACCAAAAAAATAAATAAAATTATACTTCGTACAATCATAGTATTTTATACCTAAAATACTTAGATATTACATTAAATACATGTCAAACAATATATCATTTAAGATAAAACATGCAACAATAACTCATATATTATAAATTCATATTTAAACCGCGACAACATATACATAAAAGACCCGTGTTCGATTTCTAGTTACAAAAACAATTAGAAAATATGATTCATCAAATAAGTTATAAGCAAAAACACATCTAATCTCAATCCAAACACGGGTAAAAGCACCGAAATGTGAAGTTTGACACAAAGAAATGGGGCCCCACACCTTCCACTAATTACGGCTCTATCCATGAGAGAGGTGGGCCCTTTCTCTTTTGTCTTATGAAGGGAATGTGGTGGGCCCTTGTTTCGGGGTTACTGTTTTTTTAGCAGAATTTCAGGGTTACTGTTAAGTTTAACGCATCGTGTATTTTTTTCCACCTAGTTGACAATATATTCATACGACTTGGAAGTAGACGTGAAAATGGATCGGGTGATGGATGTATGGAGTCATTTTAACATTTGATTCGTTTGGTTAAATTTTTCACCTGACCCACCCATCACCCACAAAGGTTTTCACTCATATCTGTCCATTCATCATTCAACAGGTAATTCGGATGGGATGGGTCATCCACATAACATTGTTATTAATATTTATAATTATTTAAATGTAATAAAATACATGATTAAGTGCAAACATAATTACTTTTCTTCAATATATGAAAATAGTTTTTCTAAATATAGGATTTGATGGATGTTAATAGAAAATATTTTTAAAATATACAACATTTAAACATAAAAAAACTGAAATTGAAGTCATACATTTTAATAAAATAGAATTAAAACTACAATCGTCGACGGGTGAATGGATGGGTGGATGAAGTGTGGGTGATGGATCGGGTGATGGGTGAGATTTACATCACCCACCCATCATTCGTTTCACCCGACCCACCAACCATTCGTCACCTTGTTTACTTTGGGTAATCATCTATATATTCGAGTCGGGTTTTCGGGTGGGTCGGTCACTCATGGATAATTTCCAGCCCTACTTGGAAGAAGTCAATTTTCTTTTCCATTTTTTTGTAGTTATTATAATCGGAATTTTCGCGTAGTACCCTTGAGTTTTTGCAATTTTCGCAAAATACCCGAAGGTTTGTTATATTTCGCGTGGTATCCTTGAGGTTTTGACAAATTTCTCCAAATACTCTAGACGTCAAAAAACATTAAATTTTGGGGTTCAATTGTTAACTCCTAAAAAAAGAAAAAATATATATTAAATTACAATATAAAAAATCAAGGTCTATTTGGATCGTATTTTATTTATAATTATAACATGGAATTTAGTATAAATTTATTTAATCTTGCATTATAATATAATAAAATATATCAGAATACTCAATTTAAACAAATCCTAAATCACTTATATCCTCCCTTTTTCAAATATAAATGTATCACAAATAATTAAGTCGAGATGAATGTGTATAAAACCATTCAGAAATCAAAATATCTAAGAATAAATATGAACGAAAAATCATCCTAACTACAAGTAAACTATGTATTTTGTTTTATATAAATCTAAACAGTGGAAGGGTCGTGTGCTTTTATTTTTTTCAAACAATAATATCAAAGTTGGTGGTCTTATGCTTCATTTATATGTAACGATAAATAATCTTTTACTTTTATATAATATAAATATATATATTATAAAATCGACATCGTATGGGGATGAGAATTGTAGTTTAGAGTACCACACATAATAAATAAGAAAATTCAGAACAAGAAAAAGAAGAAGAAGAAAATAACACTTCTCGACTTAATTATTTGTGATACATTTATATTTGGAAAGGGGAAGATATAAGTGATTTAGGATTTGTTTAAATTGCACATTTCGATATATTTTATTATATTATAATGCAAGATTAAATAAATTTATACTAAATTCCATGTTATAATTATAAATAAAATACGATCCAAATATACCTTGATTTTTCATATTGTAATTTAATATATTTTTTTATTTTTTTTGGAGTTAACGGTTGAACCCCAAAATTTAACGTTTTTTGACGTCAAGGGTATTTGGCGAAATTTGTCAAAATCCCAGGGGTACCACGCGAAATATAATAAACCTTCAGGTATTTTGCGAAAATTGCAAAAACTCAAGGATACCACACGAAAATTTTGTATTATAATTGACTAAGTGTATATTTACAACTACATGTTGCAAAACTAGGTTGATTGCCCTGTTCTTCGCACAGGGGAGATGAATCCGTAAGTTGTCATTTCTCTTATTGTAGGGAAATGTAAAACTGGTTCATTATGTAAGAGTTTTGTGTTAAGATTATTAAAGTCCTATTTTGTTGGATTGGAGGGTATGAGGGCGGTTCCAGTGAGAATCATTAGTTAGGCGAGAACTAAGAATGCGTATGAAATACTCCCGCTTGCGCACTTGTCTGTGATCATTGCAAACACTGATGTTCACCACATTATATATACATGTTCATCATAGTATATAAGCATTGTTCACCACTTTACAACTAGAAATACATAATTTGCTAGTGTTTCTATCCTTGTATTTTTTTTTTCTAATCTCCTAAATTTTATAAAAATGATCATATTTAATGTTCATTGCATGTTTATATTAGATTACACATAGCTAGATTTATTACATTACACACATAGCTAGATTTATGACATTACACGCATAGTATTATTCAAGACTATCGTTTGTCTCAGTTTAAGACAAAAGCTTCGTGGGTTTAAGAACAAAACCCAATAAGAGGAGTCAATCCACTACTTCATGTATAAACTACAAAATAAAACTACAAAGAAGAAGTTGGTCATAATTTGGCAACGACCTAAGATATGGATGACATAACATAGCTAGAAATCAATCTTTGGGTGTCAAAAGTAGATCTCTTTAGTTTACAAATCTCACAGCTTGTGCCTTGTTTTTATCATCATCGTGACACTAAATCTTCATGTAAATGTAAATAGTCAATAAAAAGGAACACATGTTCCACTATGAATTAAGTACTATATGGTTTTGTGAAGAGTTATCTTGTGCAACAAATATCTATTTCCTTTCACTTGAATTGTGAGATCACTAGGCACTTTAGAGGAAACATACATGCTTCCATGTGTAGCAATCAATCACAACCTTATTTTATGGTCTTGGAAGTGTTTTTCTTTTCCTTTCTATGTAGGAGAGCTAAAAAAGAATTCTATTGTCTAGTTTCTTCTTCCAGTTGTTGAAACAAAATTCAGATTCACTTAACAATGGGTTATATTATATAAACATTCAAAAAAGAAAATAAGTCAAAAGAGTAAGCAACATTTACTTGCTCGATTATGTTGATACATGAATCATATTATGACACACCATGTTAAACATTGTCTTTACTGAAACGCTCAAGATCTTCACTCACACTGAAACAAAAGAAGAGTAATATGAAATTATCAAATATGTAAAAATATGTCGTGAAAAAATGCACAAAGCATGACCTCTTGAAAGCAAGTATCCATCATGAATAACACATCGACTTTTATTTTAGCAGATAACCACTCTTAAGAATCTTTGCTTATCATGTGGAGTCATCTTGATGATCTCTTGTACATCTCTTCTCATGTATAGGAAAATACTAGTGTAATACCCGTGCCTTGCACAAGATTTTTTTATTTTATTTTACATTTGTAAAAATCGTATATTTTTATTATCGAATAATCATTGTTTCAATATATATTTGATTAGTTATTTAAATTAAAAATGACAAATTGACTAAAAAATTAAAGATATAAAAAATAACATTATATAAAGAGAGACGGAACTCTCCATAACTTTATTAATCATAAAAATTGGTTAAGTAGTCTTACAAACAGGCATAGCCACACTCTTTTACACCAATACTTGTAAAACGATAAAACATAATAAAAAAGTTCATTTAACTCTAATACATGAAAATGACACGCTAAACATAATAAATGGCACGATGTTCAAAATTGCTACAAATTATCAAAAACTTCCTTGTATACTATATTTGTTGTAGTATTATATCTCTTCTTGTCTTTGTCACAAATCAAGATCTTCAAACCTTTCTTGCTAGTCACCCTTGAAGAAGCAACATAAAACTGACCATGACTGAAAACAGGGCGTGGAAGATACAAACCGACATTGGCAAGAGATTGGCCTCGGCTCTTGTTTATGGTCATAGCAAAACAGACACTCAAGGGAAATTGTCTTCGTTGAAACTTAAAAGGAAATGAAGTGTCTTACGGTGACATTATCATGCGAGGAATCAAAACCGTATGTCCAATATTGTTGCCTGAAATAATTCTCCCTTGTATGACATGACTGCCAAGCTGCGTGGTTATTAATCTCGTCCCGTTGCATAAACCTGAAGTCTGATCAATATTTCGAAGCAACATAATAGGGACCCCAACCTTAAGTTTCAGTACATGATTCGGCAGATCAGAACATCTAATACTATTCAAGAAGTCAGACGAATAAGTATTGGCATCACTATCTTTAACAGAACCTGTCTTGCACAAACTATCGGAACTGAGATAGACCTTTTCATCACCAGGCAACGAAGACAATATATACTCATTAACTTTATCTACTTCTTCGTGTGTTGGAGCAAGAATTGCTCGTTCTTCAAAGTATGCCGGAGCCAACTGATCTTCCATAAGAGAGGGATAAACAGATTTGACAACTACTGGAATTGGATCTAATTCATAATCATTCACCAATAGTTCATCGGGAATTTCAATTTGCGCTTCCCCATCATTGTCAACACCTATAGTCCCATCTCCGATGCTTAATACCCAAGCAGAAAATTTATTTGCCTCTTGGATCTCAGATTCAGATGTACCTTGTTGAATCCTCATGTTTCTTGTCAGAGTAAGAACTTTGCAATGATCCCACAAATAAGAGGAATTAATTGTAGCAAAAACAACATCTTGCCTGCTACCTTTTGAGATAACGGGTAGGATTTGCCTAAAGTCTCCACCAAATACTACGACTTTCCCTCCAAAAGGCTGTTCTAAACTAAGAGGATTTGTAGCCCGTAAAATATATCGTAATGTCTTGTCTAAAGCTTCAAAACATAACTTATTCGTCATGACAGCTTCATCCCAGATAATAAGTTTGGCGGCACATATCAACTCAGAAAGTTATGTACCTGAACATATATGACACGTTGAATCCTCATTAACTTGCAAAGGTATTTTAAACCTCGAATGAGCAGTTCTGCCGCCGGGTATTAGGAGAGCCGCATTTCCACTTGAAGCAACAGTAAGGACTATTTCACCTTTTGACCTTATAGCCGACGAAAGTGCCCTCCATATATAAGTTTTGCATGTTCCACCATAACCATATAAAAAGAAGACACCCCCGTTATTTGATATAACAACATTCATGATCTCATCATAAACCCCTTTCTGTTCCATTGTAAATCTAGAAAGTAATTGAGCATGCTCCTCGGCTAGAATTGTCGTGTCATATCGAAGTTCATCTTGTATAAGCTTGTTGACACCTTCACAAATAAGACTTGAATCTACAGGAGGCATGGTTTTGTGGTGACTCAAACTACTACCATTCCGTTGTAATAACTTGTCAATTTCGGCAAGTGCGTAGTTTTGTAGTTGCTCATCTGTTAGATGCAAATCTGCATATATATAGCATGCACGTGTCACAACAATTAAATGAGTACAAAATCTACATGTAAGAGTAAATGCAGTTAACATTATGATCATTTAAAGATTAATACTGAAATGCATACCCTCAATTCGTAGAATTCGCCTCTATTTGTTGACAATATCATCTGCTAGAAGCCTCCATGTTCGTTCCCAAACAAACTCTAGTTGTGCCATGCTGTCAGACAACAAAAGAAAAACATATAGACTCCTAATGTAGTGCGCCGATCCCCAAAAACTTGCTTCAGTTATCCCGTCTATGTATTCTCTGTCATCATCTAACAATCCCAATGCATAGCAAGCTTCTTTAAATGTAGAATAAACTATACCATCAACAGTACGTAAATCTTCGTAGCATGTGGGTCCTTTAATATGATTCAACATAATTCTAAGATAGTACTTCTCGCCACTACCTGGAGGTACATGATAAATCCTTCCAATTGAACCACGTCTATCACGTTTTTTCCAATGTTTAGATGAAGGTACCCAAACAAATTTCTCTGGAAATTTAGAATATGTCAAATCTTTACCTTCTGGAAACTTCTTGTTAGACGTCATCCATTGGAGAAACATTGATTTTTCACTTTCATGATCATTTAAGACTGCATCAATAGGATCATCATCATCAAATAAAACGCTTTCCTCACCAGGAAGGTGCAAATTCAACCGTTGAACAACATGAGTCCTGTAATGAATATCAAAGCCAAAAATCCTCTAAGCAGCTTCACACGCCGATATATAGCGGCAAGTGTAGTAGTTTTTTATTTCGTCAATGCCAGCATCACCGAAATTGTTTGCATCAGACCTTGTTATTGCAACAATGACGCGATCATGCCCTTTATTTATGTACTTGAACAGATACTTGATAGAGCCCGATCGATTGCACCATTCAACGTTTATACGTGCATTGTACTTTAAGAGAAGAAATGCATTGTAAGGAACCACATACCGATTATCAAGAGGAACTCCACTCTTTTCGATCGTTCTACCATCTTCACGCCGTCTATATACAGGGTATCCATCTTCATCAACAACCGTATGTTCAACAAATTGTTTTGGAAAGTACTTTATACACTTTCCATCTGCCATACACGGAGATGATGGATTGGAAGCTCCGCACGGACCATGCATCATGAAATTTGACACTGCCTTGTATAACTCAGCATCCTCTGTTGGGTGTGGTATTTCAGCCGAGATGACCTTATCAATATCTGTAGTGGTTGGCAACTTAGATTCCTTATCCAGAAACAACAAAATATGGGCATGAGGCAAACCACGCTTTTGGAATTCGATTGTGTAAATAACTGCACAACATCCAAATGACTTAATAAATACAAATTATCAAATATATTAAAATAAATAATAAATTGAAAAATATATAGAGAAATTACCCGAATTAACTATGCCAAATTTTTTTTTAACTTTGAAATCTTTTACCATGGACTCCAGTTTCATGTGGAAGACTCTACATATAATGTATGGACGATCCTCTGGATGTAGACCTCTTTCTTCGCAAAACTTCACAATTTCAGGCCATTTTGAATTGCATGTGAATGTTATGAATAGATCAGGATAACCATGGTGTTTGCATATTGCCATTGCATCTTGATAGTTCTGTTGCATGTATCTCGGACCGCCTGTAAATGAAGATGGCAATACTATTCACTTTCCAGATGAAGCCGGTGTTGTCTGACCCTTGCTTGTTGCTGCTGAAAGATTTTTATATGAATCAGCCCGTATGGTATGCTGATTAGTTCGATGGTAGTTCAACATCTCTGCTTCAATCATCGTATAAACATCAACCAAGAATTGTTGATACAATTTTCTAGATAACCTCAGAGTCCCGGCTTCGCCTCGACGCTCATGGATTCTAGAGTGACAGAATTCTTTAAGCGTCACCCTTGCCCTCTTCCTTGCAGAAGTATTGCATCTTTCACTTAAACCTATGTCAATCCTGTAGCCATCCTTACCATAAGGGAATGCCAATGGATATTGAAGCGCAAGGTACGAAGGATGCAATTCGTGAATCCGTTGTAATTGACCAGACCTTGTCTGAAGTATAATGTCCATGTGCGAGTGATTTGTATCAATATCACCAAGAATAAGAGAAGCAACCTCGGAGCAGGTTGGGAGATTATATCTCCGAGCATCAGTGTTTCTTGTGCTAAGCAGGCGCAACTTAAGATCTGCCACACCTTCATCCTTAAATCTATCTCTGGCCATTCTAAATGCATTTGCATGGGGGTTGTGTTGATCTATCATCTTTCTCAACTCAGTCACAAGAGAATCATCAACTTTTTTGACCCTAGAGCTGTCATAAGTAAACATCACAATAATATCTTAATAATAAAAATAATATTAAATAATCATCCATATTAACAAAATGAATATAAATATACATAATCGACATACCTAATGGCACTGATTCTGTTTGAATCCTCGTTTTGAGTATCATATATATAGAGTTGCGAAAACTTTGGTGTTTCGCCAGGAACTGGTAACAAACTCCCTATTCTGTGGAAATTATGGCCATGTATTCGGTAACAATAAGGTCCACGACCTTTCTTGATGGGTAAGACCTTTCCTCCCAAAGAGGTGAAAGAAAACATCATATTATAAGCTATAATATTCTCATAAAATTGTTTGCTTTTTGGATGCCTATTTGTCAAAAGATTCTTCAGTAACGGTGGTGGTTGTTGCAGTAATGGCAGCTCAATTTTTCCTTTCATGTAACATAAGGAAGATATATGACATATACCTTCGCTTGAAGGGTCTTGTATATTTAATCTTTCAGCATGCCATAGTAATACACCACAATATAGACATTCATACACAGTTTCACCGTGATCTAGGTATTGCACTATAAAATATAGATGAGCGTTAAACAATATACAAACTAATATTACAAATTCACCAAATAATACAAATGAAGTACCTGGTTTACCAGTATGATTTGTCATTGTTCTATTCACTTCTGTGACAGGAACTGTAAAGTATAATATTGTAATACCGAAATAAATGTCGATAAATAAAGTATTTAAAAATAACACACACTCCTAAAAGTTGTTTATTTTGAAATACATTCAGGACATTATAACGTGTTAAAAAATCTTAATGTAATACAGAAAAAAATGGTTTTATCAGTACATAATAATACAAATATGGATATAAAAAATACCATTACTAATGTTTGGTAATGTAGATGAACGCCCTCACAACGCAAACGAACTGGTAGGACCTGAAAATTACGTGCAAAGAAAATGACATATTATAAACAACATCAGAATTAATATAATATATGTATGTATAGCGATATATGCGACCGGAAAACTTCATAAGGAATTACCATTAACCGTAATAGATAAGGGTGTAGCTTCGGTACGTTCAGAGTTCTGAATATTTCCAAGTATAACTCCTGCACAAATGTTGCTACTTGTAGGTTATACATTATTTTGTAATGTTCATTTACTATGACATATTTTATGCTTACTTGATTCAATTAGTGGTGTTCCATGCCTCTTATGCCTAATCGTATTCATTCTCAACATTCTCTTGCGTCGAGCTAATTTGTAAAAGGAAAATAATTACAAATATTGTAAGGCAATAAATGACTTTTTTTTTATTGAACAACATCATACCTTGTTCAACTTTTGTTACGTCAATTTGATTGGTAAGACTCGCGTTTTGTAACGGATCTGTAAATAAATAAATATATCATAGTATAAATATTGATGTAAGATAAAATATAGTATAATCCTTAATATACATGACTTTATAAAACATAAATTTGTTACCATAGTTTTCCTTGTAATTGAGGCTTATAGGTAGAAGCAAGTTTTTAGCAGTTTGATCCACTAATGGTAAATGTAAATATGTCGGCGTAACGTTGACGCACACTGCATAAATACATGAATATTAAAATTTATCTTTGTAAATTACACCTAATCGACGATTATAACATAACTACTATATTTAGTATACTTATAAATATAATTGAATACTACCATCACTTATATGTGTTACATTAGATGAACATCCTGACAATGTAGATGAATTTCTTGTATCTGAACATTAAAGTATTAAATAATGATAGATTAGTAATAATCTCAAACTTAAGATCATGCATGTATACCCATTAAAAACTTAGAAAAACAATTTCATTAATGACTAACCATTAAATGAAATAGATAATGGTCTAGCTTGGATAAGTATGGAGTCGCTCATATTTCCAAGTATATTTTCTGCATAAAATTATGGTTACGCATGATACCCTTGAGTGTTTTACATTGTAATTAAATATAATATATTTTTTCTAACCTGATTCGATTAGCGGTGTTCCATGTCGCTTATGCCTTATCACATTCATTCGCAATTTCCTCCTCAATCGAGCTAATTTTAACATGAAAATAAATGTTAAATATTATAAATTAATAAATCACTCATTTCATACCACTTTAAAAAATACCATACATTGTTCGACATTTTGTAGATGATTTTGTTCTGTAAGCATGACATTTTGCAATTGAGTTGCACCATAGTTTTCTTTGTCTCGAACACTAATAGGTAAATGTGAATTATGAACGTTTTGATCAGTTCTGTAGTGCAAAGTCGTCGGAGTAAATGAATTTCTTCTACCTGAACATTAAAGAATTAAATAATGATAGATAGTTTTTGTTTATAAATAAGCAAACAATCTAATCTAATTAATTTTTGTTCTAATTATAAAAAACGAAATTAAATTCATTTTAAACATTAATTTTTTTTCGACACAATGATATTATGTCTTCGAGGAACATCAAACACTAACTACAATATAAATGAAAAAATTGAAGTAAATAGATAATCTACTGTAATAAACATTACTAACCATTTGAAATATCGGACATTGGGATACGATCATTAACAGAATAATTGGGAGTACCTCCAAGTGTAGATCCTGCATAATTAGTATTTATATTAAAGTTCATATTACTATTTATTAGACAAAAATTCAACCAAAAAATGCAAAATATTAACCTGGTCCATTAGAAACTGTCCGTTGTCGTTTCTCTCTAATAACAGCCAATCTCAACGTTCTGTTATGTCAGGTTAATTCGTCCATAACAAAATCACCCTGACAAACTAAGATATAAATATTTAAATAAATATATCTACATAACAATCATTTATTTTCATCTTATTAAAATACATTAACATGTTTACCTACATAATTTATAATAGTAATTAAATAAGACATAGTATTTTACAAATATAATATTGGATATTATTAAAAAAACATAAATACATGAAAGTACTTTTAAAAAAAATTGATTCAACATTGCATTAATACATGTAAATATTTATTTATTATTTTATTACTATATAAAAGTAAAAAAAAATTGTAAAAAAAAGTAATTGGCTTATGGGTCGAATTTACTTATGGGTAGATGACTTATTAATACATACTTTTTCCATTAAACCAAAAGCCCAAACAATCCAACACGTTACCCGGCCCATTAACTTCACTCACTCACTCTGGGACATATATCTGAACGAAGCCCATTAGCCCAAATCCTTGAAAATGTTAACCCGTGACCTAACCATCAAAACTTGCCTCATTTGTCACCGCCTCAAACCCTAACTTTCCAGAAAACTCTCTGTCTTTCCTTTTTCAAATCTCGTCATCCTCTCTTTCGTTCCTTTTCCAGATCTCGCCATCAATCCAATCTTCGTGTTTCTCTTCCTCTTCCTCTTTCTATTTCTCTCGAAACGTCAAATCCTTTGACTTTCGACTTTCAAACTTCAGATCCAGTTATAATCTTTGAAGATGCAGATCCATTTACAAAATCGGGTCTCATTTTGGGGGATTAAGTTTGCTTCCAAATGGAGATCTATGAACTCACTGAAGCGAAACAACATGTATGGTATTTTTTCATGAGTATTTAGATGTATTTCTTTCTACGTTTTTAGATACCTCAGAAAATGAAAAATATAGGTTATAATTCAAGTTTTCTCTTTATCATGATTATGATTTGAAACCGACTTGATGAGGACATCGGAAGTGAAATTGGAGGGGTCACATGCAAACCCACGACGCGCTTGAAAAGGAGATCTGGATGAACGCAAAAATTAAATCCAGATTACAGAAAAGTAAGCTTTCCTTCTCTATCGATAAATCTTTCTTTTTTCTATTTCTCTGGAGATAATTTGATGTTTGAAATCATAAATTTCCTTCTGTTACAAATTTGTACATATTTTGACAAATTTCAGTGATTTCGACTGGTTCTTTGATTTCATTGTTTTTAAATTTTACAAATTTCGGATAGAAATATAGTATAATATCAGGCTCGCATTTCATTAAATATTTTTTTGGTTTTAAGTTCGAAATGTTAGCTTAATCTAGATTGTTCTTCATGAAGTTCATGTTCATCTATATTTTTCTTCCATTATTAATATTTGTGGCGCAGTAAGCAAGCAATTTTAATATTAGTACAATATCATAAAACCGGGTTCAATATTTTCATATAATTGGCACAGTAATTCATATAATCGGGTTCAATAACATATAAATACTATATTAATGGGTCTCAATATATTATGTACTTAATTTAGCTAATATACTTTACCGGTCTACGTAAATTAATTAGAGAAAATGGGCTTACTGGCCCAATACTGCTACTTCAATATTTAGTTAATGGGCCTGATGACTTTACCGGCCTAACGTAAATTAATTAGAGAAAATGGGCTTAATGGCCCAATACTGCTACTTCAATCTGTTAATGTAATAACTTTGAATAATGTTATGATCTTAACACGGTCTAGTAAGTCTGATAAAATTTAATGGGCTAGGCCCAACGACCCTAAACAAATTATAACTTCGGCCCAAACATGAAATGGGCTTTTTGGCCCATTTCATGTTTCGTAATTTAAATATGCCTAATATAATTTAATGGCTTTATATACTATTTTTATATGCGGCCCAACATGTGTATTATAATGCTATTAAACTCCATTTTCTTTTTGTTAATGGGCCGGATATTTCAATGTTTACCTGGTCAATATATATTTGGCCCATTAAATTGTGTACTTCGGAGGATAAGCCCATTCTAATTTTAAACTGACATTAAATTGTTCACTTGGGCCAAATAAGGCCATCTATTTGTTTACATGGTCCATTAACAAACTTGTAAAATGAAGACATTTCCCGATTCATCTAGATCTGTAAAATCATTTCTACCTCATTCAACTTTCTGATTCTACTATGTGTTTCTGTCAAACTGCAAATCAACTCTCTCTCTCTCTCTCTCTCTCTCTCTCTCTCTCTTTCTCTCTCTCTCTCTCTCTCTCTCTCTCTCTCTCTCTCTCTCTCTCTCTCTCTATATATATATATATATATATATATATCGCCATAGATGCTTTTACAATTCTAATATTTTGTTTACACTTTATCTAGGAGGGTTAAACCCAAAGACATTTCGACCACGTCTTCGTCTTCAACTAAAATGCAAAGACAGGGACGGTTTTCAGATCCAACAAACGTTTCATTTATTAAGGAGGTTCGTCTCTCTCTCTCTCTCTCTCTCTCTCTCTCTCTCTCTCTCTCTCTCTCTCTCTCTCTCTCTCTCTCTCTCTCTCTCTCTCTCTCTCTCTCTCTCTCTCTCTCTCTCTCTCTTTCTGACCAGATGTATATTTCTCTTTGTGTGTCTATATCTCTTTGACATATATGTTGCAATGTATGTTTGAATGACATTTTTTAATACATGTATATAGAAATATGCAAGTATACTGTAGTATATAAGAAATTACATTACCTATTTATATGGCATGCATATGTAGTATAATAGGATATTAACTTTTGCAATTGTTCCTTCTCTCTGCGATTACTGTTACATGTACTTGCAACTTAAATATATAATGAACCATTATTTCATCTAGTACACAACTAACCTTTGCAATTACTCTACTCTATCTGAATGCAGGTAATCACTCCACGTGGTCCTGATAACAGCAGTAAAAAATATTAATGGATTAATCAAGTTCAATATTTTCATAATCTGCAAGGTAGAACATTCAAAATTGCAAACTTTAATTTGTTAATAATATGCAACGTATTATTACTATTCTAGTTTATATAAATCATATACATTTACTGTATTAACCCTATTATTTTACTTTATAGGTTTGAAGGAATCAATATCCATGATATATGCTTCTACAAATGTGGATCAATAATATATACAAAGGTATATTTCTTATACAACTTATAATATATGCAATTTGTTTATTACTTTTAATTCATATACTAATTAATGGTTGTTCTACTTTTGCAAGTACAAACAACTGAAAACCTGTTTTTGAAGTGCACTGGAAGTAAGATAACATTCTGGGTGATATAATATTGCAAGGTATTATTATTTACACTGCAAGTTATATATTTCTTTCAGCTTTATTTTGACCATTACAATACAGAATATAATTCATATATTAATTAGTGGTTGTTCTACTTGTGCAAGTTTAAACAACTGAAACCAGAAATTGATATGCACTTGAAGTCAAATGGCCTTCTTGGTGTTATAATATTGCAAGGTAATACTATTAGTTACACTGTAAGTTATACATTTTTTCAGCTTTATATTGATTATTTGCATACAAAATATTAACTATATGATCCTATTCCTTGAAAATACAGGTTTTAGCATTAGTCTCCAATCTACATATATTACTGGGTTTGAAGATAAACACTAAGGTCATGTCTTTATCTTTATACTTATTCAAATTGCTACAACTTTTCTAAATCTTTGAACTAATAAAGATTATTTAATCTTTGTGTAGGTTAACATTATTATTAGTAGTGTTGTATCAAAGAAAATAGTTTAGATTCATTGCATGTTTCAGTAATCTTACAAAGTAGAAAGCAACCTAGATATTATACATGAACCCTAGACGCGAAATAAAATTTTTGAAATAGAAATAGTTAAACACACTAAAATACCTTCACAATCGAATCTCTGCTCAATGTCTCTAGGTTTCAGCAGTTTTCTTTGTTTTGTTCTTGTGTATTGCTCTACAATAAGCGAACGTTATATACAACTCCATGAAAATTCGATCATTATAGGAAATTATAGAAATTAACTTTATTATACTTATAATATACTATATAAACTGATTTGGTAATCATATATGGACTTAAATAATATATAAACTGATTTGGTAATCATATATGGACTTTAAATTATACTACACTGGATAAAGATTTCTACAAGTTCATATAATTTATGAATTCAGAATTTAAGCACATATGATTTATATAAGTATATAAACGAACACTTAACTGGTTTTAAGCACATATGATTTATTAAACATTGGCCCATTACATGTATGTAGTCTTTCATACTAAGTATAGTAGTCATATTCGATCAATGGGCTTTAAGGCCCAGTTATAACATTTTATAAACATTTATTCATTGGGTTAATAGACAGATTAGATTAATGGGCTTGTAGGTGGCTCACCTAAGTCTGATAAATGGCCTCATAGGTCTCTCTCTCTCTCTCTCTCTCTCTCTCTCTCTCTCTCTCTCTCTCTCTCTCTCTCTCTCTCTCTCTCTCTCTCTCTCTCTCTCTCTCTCTCTCTCTCTCTCTCTCTCAGTTTTTAATACAACAAAATTTAAACCCTAACTAAAACTAATTGGTATACTTTCTACACCTACGTGGTATAACTTCAACTTGTTGCAATGTATATATGAAAGACATCTTTTTCAAAGTATATTGAAATATGTAAATAGACAGAAGAATTCAAGATAAATGACAGTGTTGTAAATAAAGAGGTTATTATTAGTTTGTGTAGAAGATGCTCCGAGGCTTTATTAGTTTCATCGGATAAAGGACTAATCTAATAGCCTCTCGGAGCATCTTCTACACAAACTTAGGTAAACATGCCTCCTCATTAAAGAACAAAAGACGGACAACCGATCCCGAGAAGTTGGAACGCAGCACATCTAAAGCTATACCATTTCTGAACCGATAAGGTACAAACATCACACAATTTCATACATCGCTTACTATCACATATACATCGCTTACTATCGCATATACATCGCTATATTCTTTTACATGTTATCATCTGACACTAAGCGAGGACTTCCTCCTTACAAAACACAAATGCAGAACAGCATTGACATATACACTGGATCCAGTCATTCGCAAAAAGCGCTTACATTACACTACACGATCGATTAGAACACGGGGAGATGACAACACAGGCACGTCGGCACACTGCCTGCCTTACATAAAACATAAGGTTCGACACCTTATTACATTCACGCAATAGAAACATATTGCTTACCTCCCCGACATAAAGTCATGACTAACACATACACAAACATTTACAGGCCTGTCTTACACACATACATACGGGGAGCCCCACTCGACGGAGCACACGGGCGAAACCGACACACCAAACACAAAAATGTCATCGACAATTCCCTTGGATGTCTGACGACATGTACGAAACAAGCAAACGTACGATTTTATATGTAAAGACAAGTTGCATTAAATAAAAGTACTAGCATTTTTATACAAATACGCGACCCGCGATGGTGGACGGGTCACCAAAATATATTATCTGCCTACACATCCGTAGGACTTCATCAAACATTCACTTAAAACATTCTGTAACCCGCGATGGTGGACGGATCGCCAAAAATACCAAATGTCTAAACCCACATACAAGTGGGACAATAAGTCAAACTACGCAAGGAAAACAGATCAAGCGTCAGGGACAACGGCGTTACCTTCGGTAGGGGTTGGCTCCAGAGAGGCTACCTCATCAGTCGGCTCAACATCGCCAGAATGGGCCTCGTCCTCGTCAGCACCCTCATCCACGGCCTCATCTCCGACGCCAGCCAAGCGAAACAGCTCCTGACCAAGGTTGCCCTTTGGGAACATGGAGTCCAAGGTCTCCTTCTCTGCCTTCAAGACCCAGAGCTCGTGTTTGCTTTCGCCGAACTCCTCGATCATTTCGACACGTGACTTCAGCGCGTAAAAAGCGCCAACATCACCAGCGATCTGGCCATCGACAATCTAAGCCCGCTTCACCTCCTCCTCAACGCCTGATCGACTCTCCTCGAACTCTTTTCGGTTTGCGACCAACTCCTCTTGATAGCCCTTCAACTCCCTGGTAAGGCGACGTTCAATCTCACGACTATGACTCTCCGCTCCCTCCAATTTGGTCCTCAAAGACGCAAGGTCGGACTCTATCCTAGCAGCCCTTTCCTCAGCCTTGACAACCATTGCCTTAACACTAGAGTATGCCCCCAAGAGGTACTAGAAGGACTGAAGGGAGAACACACAATCAGAGATCAGAAAACTTAGCAAAACACAAGAAAGAAAACGGCACGGAACATGGACGACTCACCTTCCACGCGGAGCATCCCGCTTCACCAATGCAATCAAGAGGAGAGACGTCATCAACCTCCGACTTCAGAGTCGGGTCCTGAGCGTAAAAGAGGTCAGCGATCGATTGTCCGACTGCGCCAATCTCGCCGATCCCTTCGGCGGTCGCCTCTTTCTTCTTATGGATCTCCTCCACCTTGACATCTTCAGAGGGAGCGTTCGCCTTCCTCTTGGAGCCAACTTTGACTAGAGCCGTCAGACCCACCGGAGCTGGTTTGCTTGATGCAGCTTTGGCCGCTGCCTTCCTTTGTTCAATCAAACCCTTCCCAGACACTACTTTCATACGAGCACTCGCTCGACCACCAGGGGAAACTGACACGACAAGACAAACATAAAAGGAGAAAATCCTAAAGCACACGACGAAATGAAAAACAGTAAAGAAGGACTCCCAGGGTCGAGAATCTACCTTTTGCACAAGATGATGAGACGTTCGACATGTCATCTTGAGAAGCAGGAGTCGTCGACAGCAGGTTAACGTTCACAAACTTTCTTTCAGACGCAGTAACTCCAAGAACAACCTTTGACAAACCTTCCAACCGGCTACTCGCCTCCAGGTCTTCTGGTTCAGGAACTACAAAAAAGAAAAGTTAAAACAAAGAGTTAAAACACATAAAACGAGTGAAGGAAAAAGCAAACACATACTCTCAACTCGCCACTCCGTCAATAAGAACGAACACTCTCCCCCCTTCTCCAGAGAAGAACGCTCGACAAAGAAGAACTTCGACCCCCATCCGCGGTCGTTGACATCGAGATTCTGCACTAAAGGCTTCCGACCATGTCGGATACGTAACTGAATGCGAGAGGAACTCTTCGACCCAAGGAAGTAGTTGTACCACAAAGCATCAAAATCGAAATCGGCCCCAGATCGGACATTTACAAGGTCCAAGACCCTGAGAACCCTCCATGCCTGCGGCATCACTTGACATGGCGCCAACGCCAAAGTAGCTAAGAAGTCCCTAACAAGGGGAGAGAAAGGAAATTTATGCCCTATTCGAAACGGGTATGCATAAAAACAAACCCATCCTTCATAATGCGCATCGGCCCTCTCGTCTGGGTGAGGCAGCCTGGCGATCATCTCCGGCGGAAAACCTCCGACTTGAAGAATTTGATCCAACTCCGCTGGGGACAGAGTGCTTGTCAGAGCGTCCGATTCTTTCAGAATAAAGAGGGGAGGAGCTTCGCCCTCGCACGAGTCAGAAAGAGTCTTCGACGACTCAGAGCTCTCACTGGAAACCATCTCGAGAATGGAAAGAGAAGGGAATCGGAAAGCTATGGCGAGAGAAACTTAATAGAAGAAGCCTGCAAAAGAAGATTGAGGTGAAGTCGAATCGCTTCCTTATGCTCTGAATTTATGGAGGGAAGCAAAGACTTGCAGATACGTCGCATCGTGCCCCGATCGCACGCCACGTAACCCTAGACAACCGCGCCAAAAAAGGATGGTAGAGATCGTGTCTAGAGAAGTTGCCACGGATTTTGCTTTACTTGCCTAAACCGAAAGCCCAAGGCAACTTGGGGCTATTGTTGGGCCTAGCATCCCCTGGGAAGATGGATCGAGCAAATCAAGCCCAAGCCCACGACGGATCGGAAGAACAAGGAAAAAGCCCAGAGGAGGCGACGGCGCTTCTCCAGTCGAACGCCCTCCGACAAGATCGCGAAGATCCCGCCAAGCATTAAATGCCAGGATTGATCAACGGCCACAACATTTACACAACACCATAATAAGCAGCAATTAAATGGCAGAATCTCCGTAATCAAATCTCGGCGTTGAAGATAAGGATGGAATAAAAATGAACGGTCAGAGGCATGAAAAACTTACCATATATGGACGAGAAGAAGATAAAGAGAGAAACCAAGAGGACTACGACGGACATCCAATCGTTCTCGCTCAGAAAAAAGAACATAACAACATACTCGCTCTCAGCTTAGCTTTCGAATATTCATCCTAGTCTATTCTCCACCGGTGGCAACCTTGAAGTCGTCGGTCGAGTACAACACGACCCATTGTCTTACTACGATAAGTTGTATCTTGATTCGATCCGATTAATACAATATCTAATAATATCATCTTATTACTCTACATTTACTCTTTGCTTGTCTATTATCTGTTTGGTTTGGATTGTTTCCTATCACCCGATCGACTAGTTACCCCGTCTAAGGCGATTTAGGTCATTCGATCTTTTCGCCCCAAAACAATTTGGCGCCCACCGTGGGGCAACTTGCCGATCACCCTTCCGAAACTTTCCAACCATGACTATTGACCCACCTACCAACTCTGAAGAACCACGTCTCGAAGACGAAACCCAAACCGTAGGGAACACCACCGAAAATCCTACTCTAACCCAGTTCCAAGAACTTTCCCAGAAAATGGCCACCCTACAAGAGGAACTAGCCCAGCAACGCCAAAAGACCGAAGCCCTAGCCGCTTTGTCAACCCAATCCGAAGCCGAGATCGCACAACTAACCCGTGAAAATGAGTCTCTTAAGTCGCAGGTACAATCAATGGCTTCGGGATCTAGGAGTATGCCCATCCACAGCAACGTCCGAACACGCCTCGACATGGACAACGTCGAGCCAACGCCCCTGGGCGTGCGACGATCCGGATACGCAGAGGGTACATATCGAACTCCTATTGCCCATCCGTTTTCGACTAACCATGTCACTTTTTCCACACCGATCGGGTCGGCAAGGGCCCGAATCGACGAACCACAGGTTACCAATCCACCAGACATCCTGGCTCTCTTCCAGCAGACGCTCGACCAACACATGAAGACGATCGACGATCGCTTCAACATGCTTCCAGGAGTCCCGTAGCCAATCGAGAGGGAAACGACCGACGGATTCGAAGAATCCCCGTTCATTGAAGAAATCGCCAGGGTCGAGATCCCCAAGAAGTTTCATCTTCCCAGCATGGCGACATTCGACGGCACCAGCGACCCAGATGACCATATTTCTATATATAAACAAAAATTAATGGATGCATCTGTTTCAAGGGAGAACCGCGAGGCCGTCATGTGCAAAAGCTTTGGCACGACCCTCACAGGTTCCGCACTAACTTGGTTTATGCGTTTGCCTCAAGGAACGATTGCATCATTTGCGGATCTGGTCAACTCCTTCAAAAGTCAATTCGCCAGTAGTCGGAGGCTCGAAAAGCAGTCGAGTGACCTCTACCGAGTCACACAAAGGTATAACAAACCTCTCAGGAATTATCTCAATAGGTACAATAAGGAGAAAGTGGCGATCCCCCACTGCGACGTCACAACCTCCATCGAAGCCTTCAGACAAGGACTGATCAAAGACAACAACCTTTACGACGAGATTACCAAGTACCCATGCAAAAGCTTTGAAGACGTCCAGGCCAAGACCATGGCCGAGGTAAGATTGGAAGAGGACCGTGAGTCGCATAAATCCTCACGCGGATCCGATCGAAAAAATCCCTCCGACAACCGTCGAGACAGGCGTCCTCATCCCTATTCTCGTAATCGAAACGAACCAAATCAGGTAAACTCTTTCCAAGACAGGTCACAAGATTGGAGAGGCGGTCTGATGTCGCCTCCTAGAGTCCAGTCTTATAACTTTAACGTTTCCGTGTCGGAGCTCGTCAAGAGTTTCGACAAATATGGAAAAGAGGTAAGATGGCCCCGAAAGAGCGACCGACCGGACGTCAAAAAGGACATGAGCCGATGGTGCGAATTCCATGGCGACCACGAGCATTCGACCGATGAGTACATCGCCTTGCGAAAGGAAGTCGCTAGGTAGCTCTCACAGGCGCTCTTGCGCGACGTAATCTCGGAATGGGCAAAAGCTACCATGGAACGACGAGACCAGGTAAAACAGAACAAACCCCCATCTCCCATTCATACAAAAATTGTCAACACTATTTCAGGTGGATCAGACATATGTGGAAAAACATACTCCACGGCTAAGCGGCATACCAAGGAAAGCAAGGGCGACAAGCCCGAATCATCAGAATTCAAGCTAAGGAAGACTTCCAACCTTCCGACGATCACATTCGATGAGTCCGACTCCGACGGGTCGGATAGGCACCACGATGGTCTGGTAATCTCTTTATCCATTGGTAATTGCTTAATACGGAGAGTACTAATCGATATAGGGAGTTTGACCAACCTCTTGACCCTTGACGCGCTTAAAGAAATGGATCTAACTGAGAACGACCTAATCAAGAAGTCGACCCCACTGGTCGGGTTTAGCGGTGAGGTCAAGCATACGACTGGCGAAATCATTCTAACCACATACGCTAGAGGAATCAACCAACAGGTGAAATTCTTAGTCCTAGACTGTTCGTCTCCCTATAATTGTATTCTTGGCAGACCATGGATACACGCTATGAAGGCAGTACCTTCAACATATCACAAGTCATCAAATTCCCCACTGAATGGGGAGTCCAAGAAATCAAAGGAGATCAAAGGACCGCTAAGGAGTGCTACGTCGCTTCTATGAAGAGCGCAGTCGAACACAAGACCGCATAGCAACCACAGAGCGATGAAGGACCTAGTCGGTACGTCGAACCAGAAATGGAAAAACTCGACGAGATCGCACTAGATCCTTCAAAGCCAAACCAAACGGTAAGGGTCGGGTCGGACTTGGACGACTCGACCAGACAACAACTCCTTGACTTTCTCAGGGCCAATGCCGACTGTTTTGCATGGTCGCATGAGGATATGGTCGGAATATTTCCAAACATTATTACTCATAAATTAAATATGGATCTATCTCATCCTCCTGTCAAGCAAAAACGCAGGAAGTTCGCCCCCGAGCGGAACAAGATAATCGACGACGAAGTCAAAAGCTTATTGGAAACAGGAAAAATAAGAGAGGTCCACTACCCTGAATGGCTAGCCAACGTGGTCGTAGTCCAGAAGAAGAATGGCAAATGGAGAGTCTGCATCGACTTCACAGATCTCAACAAAGCTTGTCCCAAGGACTCATTCCCACTACCCCACATCGATGCCATGGTCGACGCCACAACAGGGCACGAAATGCTTACTTTCATGGACGTTTTCAGCGGCTACAATCAAATCCTCATGGAACCCGACGATCAGGAAAAAACAGCATTCGTCACTAGCCAAGGTATCTACTGTTACAAAGTAATGCCCTTTGGCCTAAAAAATGCAGGGGCTTCCTATCAGCGACTAGTCAACAAAATGTTCAAAGATCAAATCGGAGACACGATGGAAGTCTACATAGACGACATGTTGGTCAAGTCCAAAAAGAAGGAAGATCACATAAACCATCTACGCGACAGCTTCGAGGTGCTCAAAAGGTACAACATGAAACTAAACCTTACTAAATGCTCCTTCGGAGTGTCGTTAGGAAAATTCTTGGGGTACATGGTGACACAAAGAGGAATAGAAGCCAGCCCAGAACAGATCAAGGCTCTCATCAACCTTCGATCCCCCCGATGCATCAAAGACGTACAGAAACTTACAGGTCGGATAGCAGCTCTGAACAGATTCATCTCCAAATCGTCCGACAAGTGCAAACCCTTCCACGACACTCTCAAGAAGAACAAATCCTTTCAATGGATGGGAGAACACGAAGCAGTGTTCCAGAACTTAAAAGAGTACCTGGCCAGTCCCATGTTGCTGACCAAACCTAAAGGCGACGAGCCCTTATTTCTATATCTTGCAGTGTCAAAATCAGCCGTAAGCGCAGTATTGGTCAGAGAAGAAGATGGCAAGCAGTCACCAATATACTACGTCAGTCGGACGCTGCTGCCAGCCAAAACGAGGTATTCGTCACTTGAAAAGCTCGTGCTATCATTGGTAATGGCTTCGAACAAACTCAAACCGTATTTCGAATTCCATACTATTACTGTTCGCACTAATCATCCCATGAGAGCTATCATGAGGAAACCTGAGTTCACAGGACGAATGACTAAATGGGCTATACACCTCAGCGGTTACGACATCGAGTGCGAGCCTAGAACAGCGATCAAGTCACAAGCCTTAGCCAACTTTGTGGCCGATTTCAGTCCGACCCTAGAGCAAGAAGCCACAAGAGAAGCGATGCAACTACTCGCCATGGATGAAACAGGCACATGGGAGCTCCACACAGATGGAGCGTCAAACGCTAGAGGATCGGGACTAGGGGTCGTACTGAAATCGCCGCAAGGGGACAAGATAGCTCAGGTCGTCATATGTGAGTGGGACGCAACTAACAACGAAGTTGAGTACGAAGCACTCATATTCGGACTCGCCCTGGCTCACGACCTAGGAGTCCGAGAGATCGAAGTCGTTTGCGACTCCCTGCTGGTCGTAAACCAGATACAAGGATCGTTGATAAGCACTACTTTGTAGGGCTTAAGTAAGAGTCATTAGAGGTTTTATTAGTGCCATTCGGGTAGATTTAGACACATTCGTGTGCATGGCGTTTGGAGGCGAAGTTGGTGTATTTGGAGGTGGTTGAGCTATTTTGGAGATCATATGAGACACTGAGGAGGAAGCCACCAACAGTAGACGCCAAGGAGTTATGAAGTATTGGCGAGGAGGTGTTGAAGACACGCTTTCGGGAGATGAAGAGACAAAGGAGGAAGAAACGAGTTCACGGCGCCCGCCGTGATACTTATGGCGACCGCCGCAAAATCCTACCCAGAGGAGCTAGCTATGACTTGTGCACGGCGCCCGCCGTGGGAGATGCGGCGACCGCCGCCGATGTCTGAAGTCTGCCGCGCCGTTTCTTTATTTGCATTATTTTATTACTTTTTATTATTTCATTTTAGGTTAACTTAGCTTTATTTCCTTCAGTATTTAAGGGTTGAGGAAAGGCTTGTTTGCCAATCTTGAATTATCATCTCTCTCTAAACCCTAATTCCTTTCTACGTTCTACGCTATGAAGAACTAAGCCTCCCTGGCTTAGTCAGACGCTGAAGCTTTCGTTTTGATTCAGTTGTGAGATTCTCGTTCTTAATCTATTGCATGGTTTTTATCTTTCTCTTGCTTAAGTTGCTTATGATTGATATTGATAATCTCTAGTTTGATCATCTAGGGTTTGTTGTTATTGATCTATTGCTAGATTTAGATTGTTACTGGTTGAGCATATCTATTTCAGAGTAGCAACTGCATCGTACTAGTATCTGATTGTGCTAGTCTTATGCAGAAGAGAATTGATTTACATTCTAGGATAAAAGCTGGTTGTTTTATGCTAGAATTGTATCCAACTATATTCCTATCCATAAAGCTGCTATTAAACTGAATCTTGATAGTTTCAGGGTTGTTTAATTAGTTAGTGCTAATAGTATCTGGTTGTGCTATTAGTTATATCTGAAAAGGAATTGGAATCACCATTGCATGTGAATTTGAATGAGTATCTATGATCAACTTGTCATACGAATAGTGGATGTTGTTTGACTAAGTGCTTTTCCCCATCACTGATTTCATTATATTTCACTTTGTTTACTTTTGCATGCTTAGGTTACTAAAACTCACAAAACCCCCATTTGGTTACTTTGGTTTGACATACAAATTGCATATTAAGATAGAATTCGCCTCCCCGTGGATTCGACCTTTACTTACCTAGGACTACGGTTTAAGGTTTGTTTGGATATTTTGCATAGTAGTTTTACACGACGAAAACCTGTTATCAAATTGGCGCCGTTGCCGGGGAGACAATATTCTATTTTTGTGTGATTTGTGTGCCAATCTTGGTGTGAACCTATCTTATGGTTCACACCCGTGTTACTAATAATCTACCCCTAGTTTTTGATCCAGAAATCGAAAGAACTTTTCTTCAAGCTTGCAGGGCTGCGCGTGCACTACTTCAGGATACTGAAACGATGGCTGATCGTGTTACTCTGGAATCTCTGACAGCTCCTAACTTGGAGCAACCAACTCGTGCTGTGCAATTCCCTGCCCTGGGTGATGGGGTTAAATTTGAGCTCAAGACAGGAGTAGTCCATTTACTCCTGAAATTCAGTGGAACCCCGCTTGAGGATCCTATTCAGCACCTGGATGAGTTCCTTGAGGTCTGCACCAGTATGAGGCCATCTGAGATTACTGAAGATCAGATGAGGTTGAGAGTCTTTTCCTTTTCTCTGAAGGACTCCGCGAAGGACTGGTATCATTCTTTACCGCCAGGAAGCATCACTACTTGGGTGAATTTGAAGAAGGTGTTTCTCGACAAATACTTTCCAGCTATCAAGTCCAATCAACTCAAGAAAAAAATCTGCAATGTGGAGCAGCTGTCTAATGAGTCTCTCTATGACTACTATGAGCGCTTCAAGAAGCTGGTGAAGAGTTGTCCCTACCATGGCTATGCTAATCATGATCTGATTCTTTATCTGCATGGAGGACTCCGTGAAGATGATCGTCGGATGGTAAACTCTGCATGTGGTGGGAATATTCTGAAGAGGACCTATGAAGAGGCTCTAGAGATATTTGCTACATTGGCTGATGACTCTAGGCAATACAGTAGGAGAGGCTCCCAAAGCTTGGTTGTTACGGGTTCTCAAGCGAAAATTGATCAGGCTGATTTTGATGTGTTGAGAGAGGAGGTGAGGCGTTTGAAACTGAAAGGTACGCCTCAGCAGGCTAAGGCTTGTGAGATCTGTTGTGACGACTTGCATCCTACTGATTCATGTCCTACTCTACAAGAGGAAGTGAATGCAGTAGGAGGATATCAGCAGAGGCCCAGGCATGATCCTTACTCCAATACATACAATCCTGGTTGGAGGGATCATCCCAACTTCAGATGGAGAGACCCAGAACCACAGCAACAACAGGGTAATCCTCAACAACCAAGGCAGCCATTTGTGCCACAACCTCAAGGGCGAAACTCGAACTCGTCCTCGTCTATGGAGGATATGATGAAGATGCTGATGCAGAGCCACGTCAATCTCAATGATAATGTTGCTAAGTTGAGTAAGAACCAATTGCAATTCCAAAAGAATACACAATCCAGCATTCAGAACTTGGAAAGGCAATTTGGCCAGATCTCGCAGGTGGTGAGCAAGCTTGACGCGAAGATTTCTGGTAAACTTCCATCTCAAACGGAAGTGAACCCGAACATTAGGAACGTCAGTGCTATAACTCTGAGGAGCGGGAAGAGACTCGAAGAGGATGATTCTGAGGTCGACAAGGAAGCGGATCAGGAGCTGGAACAGAACAACGACGGCGACCGTTGTGCAACTTACGGCGTCCGCCGTGACATCGACGACGACCTCCGTGAATACCACGGCGCCCGCCGTGAAAATGACTCAGCTCTCGAATTTTCTGATGAAAATTGTGGCGCCCGCCGCAATAATCACGGTGCCCGCCGTGACGGTGAACAAAATCCCAAACTTTCTGATGATGTTCACGGCGACCGCCGCACCTCTTACGGCGCCCGCCGTGATATTGTAGTCGATCCTGAGGCTGAGAAGGAGTATGTACCCCCAATTTTTCCTGAGTGGAAGCATGTTGCACCGTTCCCGTCTGCTTTAAAGCGTACCAAGCCACTTGCGCGGGACAAGGACATGTTTGAGATGTTCAGAAACGTAGAGGTCAACATGCCTCTCCTAAATTTGATCAAGTTTGTCCCTCGTTATGCCAAGTTCTTGAAGCAGATGTGCACCACAAAGAGGAATCAGGATAGGAACAATAAGAAGAAGGTGAAGGTAAGCGAGCATGTCTCTGCGATTTTTCAGAAACACTTACCCAAAAAATGTGGCGACCCAGGTATGTTCACCATCCCCGTCACCATTGGAGGTACCAAGTTCAATAAAGCTATGTTAGATTTGGGTGCTTCCATAAATGTTTTACCTTCATCTCTTTGTGAATCCTTAGGATTAGGACCCATGCATGCAACCAAAATTTCCATTCAGCTAGCTGATAGATCTAGTGTGCGTCCTATAGGGATAGTGGAGGATGTTTTTGGTTAGGGTTGGTGATCTTACTTTTCCTGCTGACTTCTATGTGCTTGATATGGAACATGATATGCATGTAGCCCCTATTCTGTTAGGGAGACCCTTCTTGAAAACTGCCAACACTAAAATCAACGTGAGTACTGGTTCCTTGACTATGGAATTTGATGGCCAAACCATTAATTATAACATCTATGAAGCCATGAAATTCCCCTCTGATGGTCATTCTTTGTGTGCAATTGATGTACTTGAGCCTATGGTGCAAGATGTTTTTGATGAGGACCACCTAGATGACACACCACCTATTGTTGATTCTAGCTTGGATATTGTTATATCTACTAACTTGCAGGAAGGTGTTGATGAGTGGGACGCTCACTATAAGCTCCCTCCAGAGCTACCAGGCAAATCGCCTTTACTGCTAACTCCGAGCGAGAAGCTCGTTCCCTCTTTAGTGCAGGTCTCGGAAGTCAAGGCTAAACACCCCCCTAATCGATCTAAGCATGGGGTAGACGCGACTAAGAAGGTCAAGATGGAGAAGCCGCTGAAGAGGAAGCATGGTCTAAGGTTCAAACCTTTCCATGATTGGTTCAGGAAGGAGGTATGGATTGAGAAGGTGCCTAAGGAGCCTGATGATATGGATTGAGGTTGTTCGAGTAGTATGTCGAGCCAACGACATTAACCAAGGCGCTGCTCGGGAGGCAACCCGAGATTTGGTAGTTTATTTTATTTCTCTTAGTCAATTTCTATTGTTTTTCTTTTTGTTTTTGTGTTGAACTAACCTGCAGGAAGCGCGAAGAAGTGAAGAAGGAGTTCACGGCGCCCACCACCGACCTTACGGCGCCCGCCGTTTTCACCTTCTCCGACACTGCGCTTGCGGCAAATTACGGCGATCGCCGCCATTTTCAGGTTCGTTTAATCTTTAAAAAAAAAGTTTTATCGGGCTATCCAGATTTCCCACGAGAGGTGCACATCATGTTGCTAACGGAGGAATACATTCACCCTACATTCATTTGGCAACGATGGTGGCCCTGCAGTCGACAGCTGGAAAGGAGGTACACCAGGGCCCAACCACGATGAGATCTGGGCCCATTTTTGAAGGCCATGCAACCTCATCCCCCTGTCTGACCACTACTTCACCAGTGTGGTTCGTCTTGGTTGCGTGGTAGGAGTCGATAGAGTTGAAGGCCGTGCAGCCCCGCATTGTTAGATTACCACTACTCACCAAGTGGTCACCTTATGGTTGCACGGTAGAAGACGATTGTGGAGTAATTAAGACGCACGCTCAACACCTGGATATGCGCTTTTATGACTACACCGCCAGCGACAGGGAAGTGTCCAAGCCAACTCAGCAACGTTGTGAGTTATTTTTTGCCTTTCCCTGTGCTTTATTCTTCTGTCTTTCATTACATTGAGGACAATGCAATGTTTAAGCATGGGGTGGAGTTGTATACTTGCTACGCTACTGAGGAGAAAAATTAAAAAAATGAAAAGAGCCAAAAATTTGAAAAAAGGCTATCATTAAAATCCTAGGATAGGTCGAAAACCCGAAAGGGCGGCCTAGGCAATAAGCAGGTGGCTTGGACCAACATTAGGCTGGGGTAATATGTGGTCAAGAGTGACGTGAGCTTATGTGAGTACATCTATTGGAAAATAAAATGAGTGGCTTGGTGAAAACCCGAAAGGGCGCCTTGGTAAAATGAGCGAAAAAGAAGAAGAGTGATTTTAGGATTTCTCATTATTCTTGGCGAGGCATCATAAGAAGAGGAGTCAAAGAAGGATTGTCGGGTAAGTCACTCTGGGAGACATAAGGAGCAATAGATGGAGGCTAGGATTAGAGGTTACTCACACTTTTGGATGTCCGGGTTAGCTTGGGGAAAGTACTCTGCTTGCCCCTTAAGCTTGTTGAGTTGTTGATGTGTTGTAAATGAGATTGGTGCTAGGAGCTTTGGCATGGGTTAGGTGACTCTTAGTTGGAGGATATGCTTCATGAGACCTTGGGTGCTGCATTGGAGGAGTAGGCTCTTTACTAGTTTACTCGAGGACGAGCAAAGGTCTAAGCATGGGGTGGTTTGATAAGCACTACTTTGTAGGGCTTAAGTAAGAGTCATTAGAGGTTTTATTGGTGCCATTCGGGTAGATTTAGACACATTCGTGTGCATGGCGTTTGGAGGCAAAGTTGGTGTATTTGGAGGTGGTTGAGCTATTTTGGAGATCATATGAGACACTGAGGAGGAAGCCACCAGCAGTAGACGCCAAGGAGTTATGAAGTATTGGCGAGGAGGTGCTGAAGACACACTTTCGGGAGCTGAAGAGACAAAGGAGGAAGAAACGAGTTCACGGCGCCCGCCGTGATACTTACGACGACCGCCGCAAAATCCTGCCCAGAGGAGCTAGCTACGACTTGTGCACGGCGCCCACCGCGATTACGGCGCCCGCCGTGGGAGATGCGGCGACCGCCGCCGATGTCTAAAGTCTGCCGCGCCGTTTCTTTATTTGCATTATTTTATTACTTTTTATTATTTCGTTTTAGGTTAACTTAGCTTTATTTCCTTTAGTATTTAAGGGTTGAGGAAAGGCTTGTTTGCCAATCTTGAATTATCATCTCTCTCTAAACCCTAATTCCTTTCTACGTTCTACGCTATGAAGAACTAAGCCTCCCTGGCTTAGTCAGACGCTGAAGCTTTCGTTTTGATTCAGTTGTGAGATTCTCATTCTTAATCTATTGCATGGTTTTTATCTTTCTCTTGCTTAAGTTGCTTATGATTGATATTGATAATCTCTAGTCTGATCATCTAGGGTTTGTTGTTATTGATCTATTGCTAGATTTAGATTGTTACTGGTTGAGCATATCTATTTCAGAGTATCAACTGCATCGTACTAGTATCTGGTTGTGCTAGTCTTATGCAGAAGAGAATTGATTTACATTCTAGGTTAAAAGCTGGTTGTTTTATGCTAGAATTGTATCCAACTATATTCCTATCCATAAAGCTGCTATTAAACTGAATCTTGATAGTTTCAGGGTTGTTTAATTAGTTAGTGCTAATAGTATCTGGTTGTGCTATTAGTTATAACTGAAAAGGAATTGGAATCACCATTGCATGTGAACACTACAAGAAAAACCATTTTTTGCAACAACATTTTACAACGACAAAGTCTGCGTTGCAAAAAAGTTATTTTTTGCAACGACACCATAATAGACGTTACTAATAGCTGTTCAGAGAATAGCGAGATTATAACATGAAGCTACTTTGATTTTTTGTGCTTCTTTTGGCAAGTTCAATTGCATGTGGTATTTGTGCCTTGGTTTATTGCTCCCATGTGCAGATAACTACTGCTAAGTCATAATTAGCATGTTTGGTCTTGATATGTTTTTAGATAATTAGCATTCATCTAAACCTATTTTCTGCAGATTATTTTTTGCCTATTACACTTTATATTGTTCAGAGAATATGGTTTATTTCTAATTTGGTTTATATTGTTCAGATAATGCTACTGCTAAGCCTATTTTCTGGTTTATTTCTAATTAGCATGTAGTTTGTGGTTTATTTCTAATTTGGAAGAGTTAATCTAATCCTATCAGTAGGTAATATGCACTTATCTAAAAACACTGCAGAAAATGCTTTGTTCAGAGAATATGGTTTATTTCTAATTTGGTTTGTTGGTGGTTATTTTCTGCCTATTTTCTGCAGTGTTCTTTGTTTTTGGACACTTAATGAGGAAAATTATCAAAACTCTGGATTCAGCTTATATATTTTTATGAACTGCTCTTGATTGTTGTAGTGTATAGGTTCTTTAATCGTATTTCACAGTGAAATGTTGTAGTAAAAGATGTAATGTTGTCTGCATTTTATTATTTATAAACACTTTTTAGCTAAAAAAGTTTATTTCCTAGTTCTTACATTTTGCTTCTGACAATCTATTCTTCCTAGTGACTATTGTAATTACTTTAGACTTTAGAGTGGAAATTAGTTACTGATAGGATTAGATTAACTCCAGGACATTAGTTATTGATAGTATTAGGCTTTAGAGTTCAAGTCCTTTGTGTTTCCTGATAGTAATAGCTTAACTCCAGGACATAAGTTATTGTTAACCTATTAGAAATATCTTCCGTTGGTGCTAATAGTAGTCTTGCTTTGTAATTGTTTATACTTTATAATGTTCTGGCTCTCTTGACTGAAGCTGTATATTGTGGGATTCTGAACCCTAGCTATTGAACATGAGTTGGAAATTGCAATTTATAAAGCCGGTGGAATTCGGGATAGCAACTATGGTGATCTGCACAAGATCAGTTGGGCTAGAAGTAGCAGAACTGATAAAGGAGTAGGTGGTCTGTCATCTTGCTTGCTGTTAATACACTATTTGCTTTAGAAAGCTGATAAATGGTTGGTCATGAACTATAGCTAAAATGGTGCCATTTGTGTGATACCCCGTAATTTTGTAAGGTTATTTTGGGAATTATGGAATTTTCCCGAGTACCCGTTGTGTACGTCGGATTTAATTCAGGTAGCTTGAGACATTCTGTAATGTGCTCTATATCTATAATATTTTTCTCAGTGAAATAATATACAGACAAGGTGCCTTAGATTTTAATTGTCGTTCGCGTACGATAATTTTTATCCCGGTTAACGTCTGGTTCGTTCAAAGCTGAACGGGCGGGAAAAGGGAGAAACGGCGACCGCCGTTCAGAAACGGCGACCGTCGTGGTTGGGCCCGAGAGGTCAACGTGTCAGCTTCTAGCTGGCCGCGACAGGCCTAGCGACGGCGACCGCCGCGTGCCCGCCGTAGGCAAAAATACGGCGACCGCCGTGATTGTCCAGTGGGCTTTGCCCGATGGTCGCCGGCGTCGTTCGAGGCGCGCCATTGCGTTGTTTGCCGCGTCTGAGGGTTTGCAGCTCACTTCTTGGGGTTTGCCTATAAATAGATGAGCTTGGGCATGGGTTTTGGGTCATCTACAACCCCGAATCACTGCCAAATTCGCCTCTTGCCGGAGTTTTGTTTTCGCCGGTTTTCTTGTGCTCGCCGGAGGTCTCACTGGTGCTGCCTTGGTGTGTTTCCAGAGTGCCTTTGTGAAACTTTTGGTTAGCCTTGGAGGTTAGAAGCCAAAGCATGTCGAAGGAGGCCAAACCGCTCGTGTTTTGGGGTTGTTGTGTTGTCGGAACTATACCGTGTCGAGCCCGGAATCCAATTGACGTCGTTAGACTATTTTGCGGATTAAGGCAAGTGGCGGTTCGCTCTTGCTCATTCGTTCCATATTTACATTAATTATCAGTAGTTTATCTGAGTAATTAATTTGGAATGAATATTCTGTTTGTCTGGAAACGGTTTTGTTAAACTGTTTTGAAAATCATATAATAGGTTGTATATCTGTTAGAACAACGCTATTATCTGTGATCGCCTTTCGGGCCTTTATGTGGATTTATCCAGTAACTGTTGTTGTGCTATACTGTTTAGTTAGCACTAGTGGCTAGGAACGCTATGTACCTTGAGGGGGTTTAGCTGTTTCTTTATAACTGGTACTTGGTGGTTCGTCCCCAGTACTTTCTCTTTGGTCATGACCATACCCTTTCACAGGGTAGGCGCACTTCGCTAGTGCCAAATCTTCCAGGGTTCATCCCTTCGATATCTCTTGTGAGGAGATCTGATATCTCTTGTGAGGAGATCCGATATCTCTTGTGAGGAGATCTGATATCTCTTGTGTGGAGATGTAAAAGCTTATAACGTAATGCTCGTTTTGGAATTAAATAAGATAAGTGCCCGAGTGCACATGATTAATATACCTTGGGCGAGTAGTGCAGCTAAGCTTTAGTGCAGCTAGGAAAACTCGTCTTGACTTTGATCATAGTACGTTCTCTTTCCGATCTGGATTCGCTGTATGCGATGAGGTTGGTCGTGAACCAAAGCATCTTAGTCAGTTCTTAAATCGTTATGTGGTTCTGTAAGATCTCGACTTGAATGTAGTACGTTCTCTTTCCGATCTGGATTCGCTGTATGCGATGAGGTTGGTCGTGAACTGAAGCATCTCAGTCAACTTTTAAATTATTGTTGTATGATCCTGTAATCATTCCAGATTTTGTCATTTTTCCTTAAAGACTCAATCTCTTGGAGTCTCTTTTCGAATCGATTTCTGTGAAGATGAAGTCTTCCAGAATCTTCTCTCATACATACCTCTTGTTGTTATTCCGTGAAAGTGTCGGGTTATGTATCGTCCCTTCGGTTATTATTCGAGGGACAATGATAGTAAACGGTTACGATCACTCGAACCATTCTGCTTTTTACCCTTGCTAGTCTATTCAAGTAGACTAACCCACGAACTTTGTTCTCCGCATGTGGGCTGGTGTCATCCGTTCGATTCGGCACATCAGATAGAGTGAAGATTTGAGGAGACTAGATTGACTATGAAGACGACGGTTGTTTTTGGATGTTTTAATAATTGCTTTTAATCAGGTTGAGATCCTTGGGCAGGTGATCATTACGATCACAACCCTTTTTGTAATATCTTTTAAAAGTTTTCCGCTGTGCCTTGTTTAAGATTTTCGTTGTACTTTGTTTGAACTCTGTGTTTGGCCTATTCGGGATTGGGTTGTAATCCCGTAACTCTTGTTTCCTCAACAATGTTATGTTTTGGAATTTATTGCTTGACCTTTGTGTATCAATTGTATTTCATAAATTGTATTTATTTGGTAAAGCCTTGGGTGATCTCGGTAATGAACACTGGGGTCACTGGCGGTAATACCTTTCCAAAAGGGTTAAGTTTTGGGGGTGTTATAGTTGTGGTATCAGAGCCAAAGGTTTTAAAACGGGTTTGGGATTTTATAAATCATTTATCCATTTTTGAAAATGCTTTAAAAAGGGCTCTGAATTTTCAAAGTGAAAAGAATTTCAAAACACCGTTCATAGTCATGTCTTCTGTACAGTCTGATATAGTAAGCTTGCTTCTATGTCTAGAAAGACTAATTCCTTTCCCGTTGCCCCGTTAGATATGGGTGTATTCTGTTCTTTTCAGAGGAACCCGGGAGAAGCCGAGGTGGTTTCACCATCTCTAGCTAGGCTTGATTCCCAGTTCGCTCGTTGTGAGTTGAGGTTGTAGAACCTAGTAACTCGGTTCGAGTCCATCAATAGAAATTACCAAGTTGATCTATTCTAAGTTGATTATATTACAATAATTATATCAAAATGATACTAAAGTGATAAAATCCTTGGAATTTGATCGGTAAACAGATGGTGAACACGAGGAACACTATCCGTACTGGTGCTGGGCCAAGCAATGACCCCAGACTAAATCCGAGGAATGTTGCAGACCCATCAGAAGAGCGTGAGTCTATCTTCCATAATAATCCTGGAGGCAACGACCCAGCTAGGGACAACGCTCCAAGGATATTTGATAAAGCAGCTGTTGCAGAGATTCGGGGAATCGCCATGCAAGCGATTGCCGACGCGTTACGCCCGAATGTGCATCAGGCACAAGGAGTGACAGTATCTCGAGAAGTTCCGAGGTTTGAGGAACAAGAGAACCATGTGCTACATGGAGGTGTGATCAGGGATAGAGGAGAGTATGGCCGAGCGCTGAAGGCCATTAACTCTATGAGACCTGACAACTTCGATGGGAAAGGAGAGCCAGTCAAGGTGGCTCATTGGTTTTCCCACATGGAGCGGCTATTCCGCAATGTTGAGTGCACTGAAGTTGAGAAGGTGCATATAGCCTCTCTTCAGTTAAAGGAAGAAGCCAGTGAATGGTGGGAGAGTACCGGCTTAGTTGATAGCCCGATTTTGACCTGGTCTATGTTTAAGACCAAGATGACTGATCGTTTCTTCTCTCGTGCTATGAGGGAGGAGAAACACAAGGAGTTTCTGTATCCGCAAACGGATGGATTGAAGGTGACCGAGCTTGCAACCAAATTCAATCATCTAATGCAGTACGCTGGACCTGAGATATCCAGTGAGGCACAGAAGATCTGGTATTTCCACGAATGGATGAGTCCAGACATCAAGCCGATGATGGTGCACCACACATGCTCTACTCTGGAGCAGTATGTGGATACAGCCTACAAGCTGGAGGTGACTCTGGAGGAGTCGACCAAGAAGCGTAACAGCCAGAGGCAAGTGCAGTACCAGCCTCAGGCAAGTGGGTTCAAATGCCCCGCGCCACCATTAGATTTTGCCAAATCTGGCCGAGCAAGAACGAATAAGACTCATGATGAGTCTACGCAATGTTCTGGCCAAGGCAATAATCCGATTCAGTGCTACAACTGCGGTACACACGGGCACAAGAGCAATGAATGTCTGAAGGACAAAAAGACATGCTTTGACTGCGGAAAGGAGGGTCATATGCAGGCGTTCTGTCAGCGGAGGAATGTGAAAGGAGCTGAGTCACCGCAAGGGTCTGTTAATCAGAACAACCGACCCAAGTTCAGTCCGGTGGAAGCTCCTAGCCCTTCAATGCAGACGACTGCGCAGAACAAAGGGAAAGCCCCGATGGCTTCAGGAAGTCAAGGTCAATGCCTATACGTGATGCGTGAGGCGGATGGACCCTATGCTCCTAATGCTTAGAGTACTTTGTATCTGCATTACACTTTTGTTAATGTGTTGTTGATGTGGGTGCTACCCAGACTTTCATTTTGGATGGTTGTAAGTTGTGTGTGCAACGAGGTTGTGAACCTTTTGTTGTAACTCTTCTTATATATGAACCTTTGGTTTATACCAAGTTATGTTTCGTTGCTTGTTGATGGGGTAAGGTCTCGTGTTCAAGACTCACCAACAACCTCTGAGGAGATGGCTGCCTATTAATTAGGTGGAGCTACCAATGATGGGTTGAGATGTATGGACAGCGGCTCATAACAACAGAGGACGCTGGTAATGGTTGGGCCTGGACTCGGAGCCACTAGTGAGTCGTTTGTGAACCATGTAGTGGGCTGGTCCAAGATGGTGACCATTTAGTGGGAACCAATCATCTGTTGAATTGTCAATTACCATCAAGGGTAAGAAATTCAAAGCGATTTGACCTAAATAACCATGGTCCATACGATAATTATTCTCGGTATGGATTGACGGAAGCGTCACAAGGCAGTGATCGACTTCAGTTTTTGATATTTCTGTGGTTAGAGGATTTCCGGGTGTCTTTCCAGAATATATTCCTGGATACCCTGAATCGTGTTGTGGAGTTGCAATTGATCTCGAGCCGAGTACCACGCCGATCTCTGAGGCACCGTATCGGATGGCTCCTATTGAGACGCAAGAATTGAAGAAGCAACTCAAGGATCTTCTTGACAAAAGTTATATAAAGCTGAGTGCATCACCTTGAGTAGGAGTGCCCTAGTTTATTTGTCAAAATAAAAGATGGACCGTTTCGACTTTGTTTTGACTTTCGAGAGTTGAATAAAGTCACGATCAAGAGCAAGTATTTGTTGCCAAGGAGTGATGATCTGTTGGATCAACTACAGAGAGCAAAAGTTTTCTCCAAGATCGACCTGAGATCTGGTTTTCATCAGCTCAGGATTCGTGAGGATGATATTCCGAGGATTGCGTTTCGGACAAGAGATGGTTACTACGAGTTTGTAGTCATGCCATCTGAGCTTACGAATGCTCTAGGAGTTTTCATGAACCTAGTGCATCGATGTTTTAGACCAGTACTTGAATAAGTTCATAGTGGTCTTCATCAATGGCATTTTGATTTTTCCCGAGCAAGGAAGCTCACATGGAACGTATGCGGATTGCTTTATCGGTCCTTAGACCAAGTCGGTTGTACGCAAAGTGGGCTAAGTGCGATTGTTGGATCTAGAAGTGGCTTTCTTAGGCCATGTGATCAATAAGAATGAGGTTATGGTTATTCCCCAAAAGAGTGAATCAGTAGTTGTTTGGAAGCGGCCTCAGGGTGTGAGCGAGGTGCGCAGTTTCCCAGAGCTTGCAGGACATTATAGACGGTTCATGAAAGGATTTTTCTAAGATCTCTCCACCTATGACCAGTCTGTCCACAAGGTCAACCAGAAGTTGTCTGGGATGACAAGTGCAAGACCAGTTTTCAAGAAGTTGAAACAGTGTCTGACTTTTGCACAAGTTTTGGCGTTGTCAGAAAGAATGATGGCTATATGGTCTATAGTTAATGCTTCAAGAAATGGGTTGGGATGTGTCTTTGATGCAGAAAGGCAAGGATATTGCATACGCATCTAGACAATTGAAAACCTATGAAGCAAACTAACCAACACATGACCTAGAACTAGCAGCAATAGTATTTGCATTGGAAACTGAGGTTACTTAACCCAGAGGTCAGCAGAAGTTTCCACCAGGAGATTGTCCGTTACATGGCATTCCTAAGACCATTGTATCGGATCGAGATGGCCGATTTATGTCAAGTTTATAGCAAGAACTTCACAAGGCCATGGGAACTGAATTGAGATTCAGCAGCGTTTTATCCTCAGACAGATGGTCAGTCTGAAAGACCATCTAGACCCTGGAGGATATGCTAAGAAGTATACGTACTCGATCATCCGACTAGCTGGGAAGACAGCCTAAGTCTGATTGAGCTCACGTACGATAATAATTGGCATGCTACAATCAAAATGGCTCCGTTTGAAGCTTTCTATGGTCACAGATGTAGATCTCAGATTTGTTGGGTTGAGTACGCCGACAAGATTCTACTTGGACCAGAGTTGGTCGAAAGGACAACTTCGAACATTGCTCTGAGTAGACAGAGGTTGTTGACCGCTCAGAGTCGACAAAAGTTTTACGCAGATCAGAAGCGTTAAAGTGTTGAGTTCGAGGTTGGTGGCAAGGTACTTGTCACAGTATCGCCACCCAAGGATGTTTTCAGGTTTGGTAAGCGTGGGAAGCTTAACCCTCGCTACATGGGACCATTCAAAATTCTGGATAGAGTAAGATCTCTAAAGTACCGTTTGGCATTGTCGCCATCGGCATACCCAGTGTATAATGTGTTCCACGTATCATTGCTAAGGATATTTGTGCCAAGATGAGTCTCGTAGGCTGAGCTATAAGGACGTCGAGATTCAGGCAATGGTACTTGAGAGGAGATGCCAGTGTGCATTCTCGATCGTCGTATGAAGCGACTGTGCAACGAGATCGTATTGTTGGTACGAGTTATGTGGTCCAGGTCTGGGACTGAGGAAGTTACTTGGGAAACCGAGGAAGAGATGCTCAGATACTTTCCCGAGTTGTTTTTTTTCGGCCAAGTTTCGGGATCGAAACTTCTTTTAAGGGGGAGGTGATGTGATACCCCGTAATTTTGTAAGGTTATTTTGGGAATTATGGAATTTTCCCGAGTACCCGTTGTGTACGTCGGATTTAATTCAGGTAGCTTGAGACATTCTGTAATGTGCTCTGTTTCTGTAATATTTTTCTCAGTGATATAATATACAGACAAGGTGCCTTAGATTTTAATTGTCGTTCGCGTACGATAATTTTTATCCCGGTTAACGTCTGGTTCGTTCAAAGCTGAACGGGCGGGAAAAGGGAGAAACGGCGACCGCCGTGGTTGGGCCCGAGAGGTCAACGTGTCAGCTTCTAGTTGGCCGTGACAGGCCTAGCGACGGCGACCGCCGCATTTACGGCGACCGCCACATTTACGGCGACCGCCGCATGCCCGCCGCAGGCAAAAATACGGCGACCGCCGTGATTGTCCAGTGGGCTTTGCCCGATGGTCGCCGGCGTCGTTCGAGGCGCGCCGTTGCGTCGTTTGCCACGTCTGAGGGTTTGCAGCTCACTTCTTGGGGTTTGCCTATAAATAGATGAGCTTGGGCATGGGTTTTGGGTCATCTACAACCCCGAATCGCTGCCAAATTCGCCTCTTGCCGGAGTTTTGTTTTCGCCGGTTATCTTGTGCTCGCCGGAGGTCTCGCCGGTGCTGCCTTGGTGTGTTTCCAGAGTGTCTTTGTGAAGCTTTTGGTTAGCCTTGGAGGTTAGAAGCCAAAGCAAGTCGAAGGAGGCCAAACCGCTCGTGTTTTGGGGTTGTTGTGCTGTCGGAACTATACCGTGTGGAGCCCGGAATCCAGTTGACGTCGTTAGACTATTCTGCGGATTAAGGCAAGTGGCGGTTCGCTCTTGCTCATTTGTTCCATATTTACATTAATTATCAGTAGTTTATCTGAGTAATTAATTTGGAATGAATATTCTGTTTGTCTGGAAACGGTTTTGTTAAACTGTTTTGAAAATCATATAATAGGTTATATATCTGTTAGAACAACGCTATTATCTGTGATCGCCTTTCGGGCCTTTATGTGGATTTATCCAGTAACTGTTGTTGTGCTATACTGTTTAGTTAGCACTAGTGGCTAGGAACGCTATGTACCTTGAGGGGGTTTAGCTGTTTCTTTATAACTGGTACTTGGTGGTTCGTCCCCAGTACTTTCTCTTTGGTCATGACCATACCCTTTCACAGGGTAGGCGCACTTCGCTAGTGCCAAATCTTCCAAGGTTCATCCCTTCGATATCTCTTATGAGGAGATCTGATATCTCTTGTGAGGAGATCCGATATCTCTTGTGAGGAGATCCGATATCTCTTGTGTGGAGATGTAAAAGCTTATAACGTAATGCTCGTTTTGGAATTAAATAAGATAAGTGCCCGAGTGCACATGATTAATATACCTTGGGCGAGTAGTGCAGCTAAGCTTTAGTGCAGCTAGGAAAACTCGTCTTGACTTTGATCATAGTACGTTCTCTTTCCGATCTGGATTCGCTGTATGCGATGAGGTTGGTCATGAACCGAAGCATCGTAGTCAGTTCTTAAATCGTTATATGGTTCTGTAAGATCTCGACTTGAATGTAGTACGTTCTCTTTCCGATCTGGATTCGCTGTATGCGATGAGGTTGGTCGTGAACTGAAGCATCTCAGTCAACTTTTAAAGCATTGTTGTATGATCCTGTAATTATTCCAGATTTTGTCATTTTTCCTTAAAGACTCAATCTCTTGGAGTCTCTTTTCGAGTCGATTTCTGTAAAGATGAAGTCTTCCAGAATCTTCTCTCATACATACCTCTTGTTGTTATTCCGTGAAAATGCCGGGTTATGTATCGTCCCTTCGGTTATTATTCGAGGGACAATGATAGTAAACGGTTACGATCACTCGAACCATTCTGCTTTTTACCCTTGCTAGTCTATTCAAGTAGACTAACCCACGAACTTTGTTCTCCGCATGTGGGCTGGTGTCATCCGTTCGATTCGGCACTTCAGATAGAGTGAAGATTTGAGGAGACCAGATTGACTATGAAGACGACGGTTGTTTTTGGATGTTTTAATAATTGCTTTTAATCAGGTTGAGATCCTTGGGCAGGTGATCATTACGATCACAACCCTTTTTGTAATATCTTTTAAAAGTTTTCCGCTGTGCCTTGTTTAAGATTTTTGCTGTACTTTGTTTGAACTATGTGTTTGGCCTATTCGGGATTGGGTTGTAATCCCGTAACTCTTGTTTCCTCAACAATGTTATGTTTTGGAATTTATTGCTTGACCTTTGTGTATCAATTGCATTTCATAAATTGTATTTATTTGGTAAAGCCTTGGGTGATCTCGGTAAGGAACACTGGGGTCACTGGCGGTAATACCTTTCCAAAAGGGTTAAGTTTTGGGGGTGTTACAATTTGTCTCCTTTGGTCAAGTTTAGGTACACTCATTGGCGACCACTGTATCATTAAAGATGGAAATTCCTGAATTTGCATGGATGAATGATCCTAGTGGCATTCTTCTTGCAAATTATATCAACTTGAATCTTCCTGAGGATATCAGAGTTTTCAGCACCTTACCTTCAAAAAGGTACAAGATTCAACTGCTACTTATCACTCACCCAAGTGTCCACCTCCCAAAGAAAGGATAAAATTGAGGATTTACTTGCCAAGAAGACAATCTCTTAATCTGTAATTACTTTGTCAACTATGAATCACATTTCCACTTTCTGAACTGGTATCATTGTGGCATTAGCTGACTTTACCTGCCCCATGTCTCCATAGTATCTTCCGGTACTCGAGAAGCTAATATATAATGTGCCAGGAATTCGCAGTTAGTTTGAGACTTTGCTAATGTAATAAATTGTGGCTTCTTTTCCAATTGTGGGAGTGGGGAACCTACACTGGAATTTTTCTGTCAATAATCTGATACATATTGCAATGCAGACAATCTATAGCAACTGGAAAGGATAGCTAAGAGACACATTGTATTATATATGTTCCTTGTCATGTTTTATAACATAAGATTATTCTGTTATCTTTTTTCCAGGACCTTTGATCCTCGTAGAGAATGCACTGTTAGGAATTACTCTTACCTTCTTCCAGCTGAAGTTATTGGGATAACAGAAAACTGCTCCACATCTGAAATTGATTATCACATATCAGATTTTAATGACATTTTAAATGTTTTTGAGGTATACTTCCTTCGCAACTATCATATGTAGTTCTGAAGTTGTCATCAGCATTGCTCTAGGAATCTCAGCATGTAATCACGCGTTGTTAATTGGTCAAGGGGTAGTTAGGGAATAGCCACCTTTGCAACATGACTGCACATCTTGTTGTCTTAATTTGTCTCATGCATTGTTTGTAGTTGCATGACTATTCATATGGTATGCTTGCTTCTTTTTTGTTGTGTATTTGCTGCCTTGAAGAATTAAAGGTTGAAAAGGCTTGTCAGGCCACATATATTTCATTTTTCCCATGGTTCTTGTTGGCTTATTTTTATTCGAATGCATTTTAGGGAGAACATCCATTTCATAACTACACAACATGAGCAAAGTATCGAAGAAACTTACCGTCTGGTAAACGTTCTGGCCAACGCAGTAAGAATAACCGATTGAGATATGAAGCATCAGCTTCTCCAGAAGAGGAAAAGGGTGTTGAAGATTTCATGGACCCCCATGCAATCGATGTATTATCTGATGAAGGGATGCCTGATTCTTCAGAGTCCAGTGATGATGACACAATTGTTGGTTCTCAAGATGACAAGACGAACAACTTTAGAGATCCAAGTTCTAGTGAACTTATCCGTGCAAAATGGCTTCACGAAACTGATGAGGCTGAAAACTAAGTGCTGCGTATTGGCAAAGAATATATTGTCGCTCTTGTGGGAAGCTAGATATGTCACTTGGGCTGGGTTTTGTTGAGATTTCTATATCTGGCGAGTCCTTCATGCTGCACCAAGTAAGTTACCATTATTTATGTTCAGCAAGTGTTCAATTTATCTTTTTCCATATCTAGCATATAATTTATGACTTTTTAATGGGTCATCAGTCATCACCCATCAGAGTGGGATATACTATCTCATTCCATTTCAGAACTATCTAATATTGGGTTATTAACAAAATTACTTGATCATTACTCTTGAACAGATCCACAAGATGGTCGGTACAGATGTGGCGGTGAAGCGTAACCTGCTCCCTAGAGATATACTCGAGCTGTCGCTTAACAAGTTTTCTCGTATCGTGCTACCTCTTGCGCCATCAGAAGTTCTGTTACTGAGAGGAAATGACTTCTCATTGAGGAAGTTACCGGGCAAAAAGAGGCCAGAAATGCAGACATTAGTAGAATGCTTTGTTCCAATCGAGCCAATTCGCACTTCGCATTAGGTAATCTATTCAATCTTTCTTTCTCTTTACTAGGTTTCTAATTAGGTTTAGATGAATGCTTTGTTTAGGTATTAAGTGTAGTTTGTGGAACTTCCATTCCCTTGTTAAATCAGAGCTATATATAACTTCAAAGGTTCAAAGTCAAATCATGACTGGATATGTTTATGCCAAGCGCGAGAATTTTTCACCCATACCAAAGCTTCAACAACAAATTTGTTAAGCACCAAATAAATCCACAATCAAGTGTACTTTTTCTTTCGATGAATCCTTTGTCTTGTAATAAATTGACTTATATATACAACACAACCCACAAGGGACATTTGATGAATTAGTTGTTTAATATGCCTTCATGTTTTTGGACACTTAGTGAGGAAAATTATCAAAACTCTGGATTCAGCTTATATATTTTTATGGACTGCTCTTGATTGTTGTAGTGTATAGGTTCTTTAATCGTATTTCACAGTGAAATGTTGTAGTAAAAGATGTAATGTTGTCTGAATTTTATTATTTATAAACACTTTTTAGCTAAAAAAGTTTATTTCCTAGTTCTTACATTTTGCTTCTGACAATATCTTCTTCCTAGTGACTATTGTAATTACTTTAGACTTTAGAGTGGACATTAGTTACTGATAGGATTAGATTAACTCCAGGACATTAGTTATTGATAGTATTAGGCTTTAGGGTTCAAGTCCTTTGTGTTTCCTGGGGTGTTTGCTGATAGTAATAGCTTAACTCCAGGACATAAGTTATTGTTAACCTATTAGAAATATCTTCCGTTGGTGCTAATAGTAGTCTTGCTTTGTAATTGTTTATACTTTATAATGTTTTGGGTCCTCATCGATCAGCTGAATACTTTATACTTGTTAATTCTTAATAATGTTCTGGGTCCTCATCGATCAGCTGGTGATTCAATGTCACAAGAGGAAATATTGACACAAGTTCTGGAGCCAAGGTCTGGGTATGTTCGTGGAAAAGAGACTGCTTTACGCGGTTATACCAAAGGAAAGCACCAGATGGAACAACAAAGGCTTTTGGATGTCGAAGCTTTGAAGGTTGACCTTTTTTGGATATTGTCGAAGGGATTATTATGAAATGATTTTGGATACTTGTCGTATGATATTTGATGCAGGTTGGGAGATGATAATTTGGATGTTAGACATCTTTTTGATAATTATGGATATATTTTGTATTTTGAACAAATTTCTAAAGGTTATATAGTCGAAGTTATTATTGTTATGATCTTGGATACAGGTTGTATGAACTGAAATGAGTCATAAGAATTGTTATAACAGGTCATCGGAAAATAACTGTTTGGTACAGCACCCACAAGTCGTTGCAACACAAAAAATGTATTACCAGTTTAAGTTTATGTATTGCAACGACATAGTTTGTTGCAAAAAACAAACTATGCTACCAATTGATACCTTTTTTTGCAACGAAAAATGTTGTTGCAAAATATTGTCAATGTATTGCAACGACATAAGTTGTTGTAAATGTTACCTTTTTTTGCAATGAAAAAGGTTGTTGCAAAATATTGTCAATGTATTGCAACGACATAAGTTGTTGTAAATGTTACCAACGTATGCTATCATTTGATACTTTTTTTTGCAATGACAAATATTTTGCAACAAACCATGTTGTTGTGAAAAGGCTATTTTTTGCAACAAAAAATGTCGTTGCAAAAGCCTTTCACTACGGGGTTACGGGCAACGACCTTGCAACGACAAATGTCGTTGCAAAAAATATTATTCGCAACGACTTGCTATGTATCGCAATGACTTTAGCCGTTACAAAAAATGGGTTTTCTTGTAGTGGAATTTGAATGAGTATCTATGATCAACTTGTCATACGAATAGTGGATGTTGTTTGACTAAGTGCTTTTCCCCATCACTGATTTCATTATATTTCACTTTGTTTACTTTTGCATGCTTAGGTTACTAAAACTCACAAAACCCCCCTTTGGTTACTTTGGTTTGACATACAAATTGCATATTAAGATAGAATTCGCCTCCCTGTGGATTCGACCTTTACTTACCTAGGACTACGGTTTAATGTTTGTTTGGATATTTTGCAGAGCAGTTTTACACGACGAAAACCTGTTATCAATCGTACAGTGCTAAAGACGTCAGGATGATAGCCTACGTGGAGGTAGCCAAGAAGCTGATCGGACAATTCCAAACATTCAACATCAGACAGATACCTAGGGATCTTAACTCCCAAGCCGATGCACTTGCCAATCTAGGATCCGTCCTAGACCCGAAGGAATTTCCACACATACCATTGGCCCACATCATGACGCCAGCCGTCCCAAGGACATCCGTCGAGTCAATGACACCTCTTGAAGAACTCGTCGCCATGGAGGTCGGTGACCAACCAGAAGAAGACATTGTCGACAATAATGACGATTGGATGCTACCTTACATCAGATGGTTGAAAGACGGCATCTTGCCCGACGACAAAACAGAAGCAAAAAGGCTCAAGGTACAAGCACTCTCTTACGATATCATAGATAACATCTTGTACAAAAGATCTGTCATAGGGCTACTCCTACGATGCCTCAAGACTCCAGAAGTCGAACGCATCTTACAATCGCTACATGAAGGAGAGTGTGGCAATCATACCGGCGGACGAAGCCTCTCAGGGAAAGCCCTACGAAACGGGTACTACTGGCCCACAATGAACAAAGACGCTATGGAGTACACCAAGAAGTGCGACGCCTGTCAGCGGCATGCACCCATCCATCACCAACCCTCAGAGCTCCTCCATCCGACTATGGCTCCATGGCCCTTCATGAGATGGGGAATGGACATTGTCGGAAAGCTCCCTCCCGCGTTGGGTCAAAGAGTTTTCTTCCTTGCCATGATGGACTACTTCTCTAAATGGATCGAAGTCGAAGCCTACATAGAGGTAAAATATCAACACGTCATTTCATTCATAAAACGCAATATCTTGTGCAGATTTGGCGTCCCATCAGAAATCGTGTGCGACAATGGCTCCCAATTCATCAGTCATAAGACTCGAGCCTTTTATGACCAATGGAACATCAATTTGGTCACATCCACACCTCGGTATCCACAATCCAACGGACAAGCCGAATCCGGCAACAAGATCATTATCAACAACCTCAAGAAACGCCTCACTAGGGCTAAGGGAAAATGGGCAGACGAACTCCCACTCATTCTCTGGTCTGATAGGACTACTCTAAAGAATGCGACCGGGCAATCACCTTTCTCCCTCGTCTACGGGAGTGAAGCGGTCATCCCGGCCGAGTTACTGGTTCCGACCGCTCGTTGCAACCTTCAGACAAACGAGCAAAACTACATCGAACTAGCACACAACCTGGACACAGCGGACGAGATCAGAGAGAGAGCCCGAATCAGGATGGTCAGATTCCAACAACAAGTCGCAAGGAGCTACAACAAGAACGTCCGGATCAAAGCATTCAAGGTCGGAGATTGGGTCCTCAGGAAAACTTTCCAGAACACCAAGAATCCATCTGACGGAAAGCTAGCACCACAATGGGAAGGACCTTACTTAATCGCCAAAGTGGTCGGACAAGGAGCATATCAGTTAGAGGACAAAGACGGACAACCGATCCCGAGAAGTTGGAACGCAGCACATCTAAAGCTATACCATTTCTGAACCGATAAGGTACAAACATCGAACAATTTCATATATCGCTTACTATCACATATACATCGCTTACTATCGCATATACATCGCTATCTTCTTTTACATGTTATTATCTGACACTAAGCGAGGACTTCCTCCTTACAAAACACAAATGCAGAACAACATTGACATATACACTGGATCCAGTCATCCGTAAAAAGCGCTTACATTACACTACACGATCGATCGGAACACGGGGAGATGACAACACAGGCACGTCGGCACACCGCCTGCCTTACATAAAACATAAGGTTCGACACCTTATTACATTCACGCAATAGAAACATATTGCTTACCTCCCCGGTATAAAGTCATGACTAACACATACACAAACATTTACAGGCCTGTCTTACACACATACATACGGGGAGCCCCACTCGACGGAGCACATGGGCGAAACCGACACACCAAACACAAAAATGTCATCGACAATTCCCTTGGATGTCTAACGACATGTACGAAACAAGCAAACGTATGATTTTATATGTAAAGACAAGTTGTATTAAATAAAAGTACTAGCATTTTTATACAAATACGCGACCCGCGATGGTGGACGGGTCGCCAAAATATATTATCTGCCTACACATCCGTAGGACTTCATCAAACATTCACTTAAAATATTCTGCGACCCGCGATGGTGGACGGATCGCCAAAAATACCAAATGTCTAAACCCACATACAAGTGGGACAATAAGTCAAACTACGCAAGGAAAATAGATCAAGCGTCAGGGACAACGGCGTTACCTTCGGTAGGGGTTGGCTCCAGAGAGGCTACCTCATCAGTCGGCTCGACATCGCCAGAATGGGCCTCGTCCTCGTCAGCACCCTCATCCACGGCCTCATCTCCGACGCCAGCCAAGCGAAACAGCTCCTGACCAGGGTTGCCCTTTGGGAACATGGAGTCCAAGGTCTCCTTCTCTGCCTTCAAGACCCAGAGCTCGTGTTTGCCTTCGCCGAACTCCTCGATCATTTCGACACGTGACTTTAGCGCGTAAAAAGCGCCAACGTCACCAGCGATCTGGCCATCGGCAATCTGAGCCCGCTTCACCTCCTCCTCAACGCCTGATCGGCTCTTCTCGAACTATTTCCGGTTTGCGACCAACTCCTTTTGACAGCCCTTCAACTTCCTGGTAAGGCGACGTTCAATCTCACGACTACGACTCTCCGCTCCCTCCAATTTGGTCCTCAAAGACGCAAGGTCGGACTCTGTCCTAGCAGCCCTTTCCTCAGCCTTGACAACCATCGCCTTAACACCAGATTATGCCCCCAAGAGGTACTGGAAGGACTGAAGGGAGAACACACAATCAGAGATCAGAAAACTTAGCAAAACACAAGAAAGAAAACGGCACGGAACAGGGACGACTCACCTTCCACGCGGAGCACCCCGCTTCACCAATGCAATCAAGAGGAGATACGTCATCAACCTCCGACTTCAGAGTCGGGTCCTGAGCGTAAAAGAGGTCAGTGATCGATTGTCCGACTGCGCCAATCTTGCCGATCCCTTCGGCGGTCGCCTCTTTCTTCTTAGGGATCTCCTCCAACTTGACATCTTCAGAGGGAGCGCCCGCCTTCCTCTTGGAGCCAAATTTGACTGGAGCCGTCGGACCCACCGGAGCTGGTTTGCTTGATGCAGCTTTGGCCGCCGCCTTCCTTTGTTCAATCAAACCCTTCCCAGACACTACTTTCAGACGAGCACTCGCTCGACCACTAGGGGAAACTGACACGACAAGACAAACAGAAAAGGAGAAAATCCTAAAGCACACGACAAAATGAAAAACAGTAAAGAAGGACTCCCAGGGTCGAGAATCTACCTTTTGCACGAGATGATGAGACGTTCGACATGTCGTCTTGAGAATAAGGAGTCGTCGACAGCAGGTTGACGTTCACAAACTTTCTTTCAGACGCAGGAACTCCAAGAACAACCTTTGACAAACCTTCCGACCGGCTACTCACCTCCAGGTCTTCTGGTTCAGGAACTACAAAAAAGAAAAGTTAAAACAAAGAGTTAAAACACATAAAACGAGCGAAGGAAAAAGCAAACACATACTCTCAACTCGCCACTCCGTCAATAAGAACGAACACTCTCCCCCCTTCTCCAGAGAAGAACGCTCGACAAAGAAGAACTTCGACCCCCATCCGCGGTCGTTGACATCGAGATTCTGCACCAAAGGCTTCCGACCATGTCGGATACGTAACTGAACGCGAGAGGAACTCTTCGACCCAAGGAAGTAGTTGTACCACAAAGCATCAAAATCAAAATTGGCCCCAGATCGGACATTTACAAGGTCCAAGACCTTGAGAACCCTCCATGCTTGCGACATCACTTGACATGGCGCCAACACCAAAGTAGCTAAGAAGTCCCTAACAAGGGGAGAGAAAGGAAATTTGTGCCCTATTCGAAATGGGTATGCATAAAAACAAACCCATCCTTCATAACGCGCATCGGCCATCTCGTCTGGGTGAGGCAGCCTGGCGATCGTCTCCGGCGGAAAACCTCCGACTTGAAGAATTTGATCCAACTCCGTTGGGGACAGAGTGCTTGTCAGAGCGTCCGATTCTTTCAAAATGAAGAGGGGAGGAGCTTCGCCCTCGCGCGAGTCAGAAAGAGTCTTCGATGACTCAGAGCTCTCACTGGAAACCATCTCGAGAATGGAAAGAGAAGGGAATCGGAAAGCTATGGCGAGAGAAACTGAGAAACTTACTAGAAGAAGCCTGCAAAAGAAGATGAGGGTGAAGTCGAATCGCTTCCTTATGCTATGAATTTATGGAGGGAAGCAAAGACTTGTAGAGACGTCGCATCGTGCCCCGATCACACGCCACGTAACCCTAGACAACCACGCCAAAAAAGGATGGTAGATATCGTGTCTAGAGAAGTTGCCACGGATTCCGCTTTACTTGCCTAAACCGAAAGCCCAAGGCAACTTGGGGCTATTGTTGGGCCTAGCATCCCCTGGGAAGATGGATCGAGCAAATCAAGCCCAAGCCCACGACGGATCGGAAGAACAAGAAAAAAGCCCAGAGGAGGCGACGGCGCTTCTCCAGTCGAACGCCCTCCGACAAGATCGCGAAGATCCCGCCAAGCATTAAATGCCAAGATTGATCAACGGCCACAACATTTACACAGCACCATAATAAGCAGCAATTAAATGGCAGAATCTCCGTAATCAAATCCCGGCGTTGAAGATAAGGATGGAATAAAAATGTAAACGGTCAGAGGCATGAAAAACTTACCATATATGGTCGAGAAGAAGATAAAGAGAGAAACCAAGAGGACTACGACAGACATCCAATCGTTCTCGCTCAGAAAAAAGAACATAACAACATACTCGCTCTCAGCTTAGCTTTTGAATATTCATCCTAGTCTATTCTCCACCGGTGGCAACCTTGAAGTCGCCGGTCGAGTATAACACGACCCATTGTCTTACTACGATAAGTTGTATCTTGATTCGATCCGATTAATACAATATCTAATAATATCATCTTATTACTCTACATTTACTCTTTGATTGTCTATTAGCTATTTGGTTTGGATTGTTTCCTATCACCCGATCGACTAGTTATCCTGTCTAAGGCGATTTAGGTCGTCCGATCTTTTCGCCCCAAAACAGTCTACGGTGTTCTATCTTGACTTTCTGACAAGTCAAGCATTTCGCCACAAACTCTGCTGCATCCCACTTCATGTTGGGCCACCAAAATTTCTTCATGAGGTCCTTGTACATCTTGCTAGAGCCTGGATGTACAGAATATGCTGACGAATGGGCTTCCTTCATCATCAACTGGCGAAGACCATCAACGTCAGGCACACAAATCCGGTCCTGAAACCAGAGTGATCCATCCTCCTGAATCACGAATCCAAGAGCTTTCCCGTCCATCACTTCACTGCTTAGCTTTACCAAGACTACATCATCAACCTGCTTCTCCCTGATTTGATCAAGTAGCGTAGCCTGGATCTCAAGCATGCTCAGGTATCCTCGACGCTGATCGTACAAGACTTCGATCTCGCACAACCCTTGGTTCAGCTTGGTCTGAGCAGTGAGTAGAGCCACTACAGTCTCGTGCGGCATCTTCCGGCTCAATGCATCGGCTACTACATTAGCCTTGCCCGGATGATACAGCAACTCGATGTCGTAGTCTTTGAGTAGCTCTAACCAGCGACATTGTCTCATATTCAACTCCTTCTGAGTGAACACGTACTTGAGACTCTTGTGATTGGTGAAGACTTGGCACCTTACACCATAGAGATAGTGCCTCCAAATTTTCAACACAAATACTACAGCTGCTAACTCCAGATCATGTGTCGGGTAGTTTGCCTCATAGGTTTTCAATTGTCGGGATGCGTACGCAATAACGTTCCCCTGCTGCATCAGTACGCACCCAAGCCCATTCTTCGAAGCATCACTATAGACCACATAACCATCATTCCCTTCTGGTAGCGCTAACACTAGTGCGGAGGTCAGACACTATTTCAACTTCTGAAAACTGGCATCGCACTTGTCATCCCAAACAAACTTCTTGTGGACTTTGCGGAGCAAACCGGTCATAGGTAGAGCGATCTTAGAAAATCCCTCCACGAACCGTCTATAATATCCAGCGAGTCCTAAGAAACTGCACACCTCCTTCACATTCTGAGGCCGCTTCCAGTCGGCTACCGCTTCAATCTTCTGGGGATCAACCATAGCCCCATTCTCATTGATCACATGGCCTAAGAAAGCCACTTCTTTGATCCAGAAGTCACACTTAGACAACTTTGCGTATAACTGATTCTGTCTAAGGACTGACAAGGTGATCCGAAGATGTTCCTCGTGAGCCTCCTCACTCGGGGAATAGATCAAAATATCGTCGATGAAGACCACCACAAACTTATCCAGGTATTGGTGGAAACATCGATGCATCAGATCCATAAAGACCGGCGGAGCATTAGTAAGGCCAAATGGCATGACTATGAACTCATAGTGGCCATACCTCATCCGGAAAGCAGTCCTCGGAATGTCTTCCTCACGAATCCTGAGCTGATGGTAACCAGATCTCAGATCGATCTTGGAAAAGACTTTTGCTCCCTGCAATTGATCCAACAGATCATCAATCCTCGGCAAAGGATACTTGTTCTTGATCGTGACTTTATTCAACTCTCGATAGTCGATACAAAGTCAGAACGATCCATCCTTCTTTTTGACAAACAAAACCGGAGCGCCCCAAGGCGATGCACTCGGCCTTATATATCCTTTCTCAAGAAGGTCCTCGAGTTGCTTCTTCAACTCTTGCATCTCCGCTGGAGCCATCCGATATGGTGCCTTGGAGATTGGCACGGTACCAGGCTCGAGATCAATGGTAAACTCTACGTCACGACTCGGGGGTAAACCAGGAATCTCCTCCGGAAAAATATCCGAAAACTCACGAATGACCGGAATGTCAAGAACTGAAAGCTCATCATTCTTGGGCTTATCCAGATAGCATAGGTACCCGACACAACCTTGTCGAAGTAGCTTACACGCAGCCATCGCATTGATGAGCCTGCCGTTATCAGTGTCATTACGACCCTTGAATTTGCATACAAACTGGCCCCCAGATGACACCGTCACAGTCCTTGAGCTGAAATCGATCACCGCCCCATGGCGCGTCAATCAGTCTATACCGAGAATAATGTCGTATGGAGCCATGGCTATACAAATCAAATCTGCTTCGAACTTCCTACCCTGAATGGTAATCGGAAATTCTGACAGACGCTTGGTTCCAACTAAATGTTCACCATTGGGAAGGTTCACAACGAAAGGCTCACAAGCCTCATTGCATACTAAGCCTAGCTTACTCACGCAACTATTCGAGACAAAGGAATGGGTAGCACCCGAATCAAAAAGCATACACACAGAAGTAGAATGAAGGTATAGAGTACCTTGAGCAGTAGGAGCATTTGGTCCATCAGCCTCACGCATCTCGTAGAGTCGTTGACCTTGACCTCCTGAAGCAGCTGGGGCTTTTCCCTTGTTCTGCGCAGTTGTTTGCGTCGAAGGACTAGGAGCTTCCACTGGTCTGAATCTGGGTCGGTTGTTACGACTAACGGACCCTTGATGTGACTCAGCTCCCTTCTGCCTCCTCTGCGGACAAAATGTATGCAAGTGTCCCTCCTTCCCGCAGCCAAAACATGTCTTCCTCTCTTTCGGACACTCATTGATCTTGTGCCCGGGTGTACCACAGTTGTAGCACTGGATCGGATTCTTACCCTGACCCAAACGTTGCATAGACCATCCGTGAGTCATCTCCATTCTCGCCCGGCCAGATTTGGCAAAGTTTGACGGTGGCGCGGGTCGCTTGAACCCACTTTCCTGAGGCTGGCTCTATGTCGGTCTCTGGCGATTGCGCTTTTTAGCCGACTCCTCCAGAGTCACCTCCAATTTATAGGCAGCATCCATGTACTGCTCTAGAGTAGAGCACCCGTGGCGTACCATCAGTGGCTTGATGTCTGGATTCATCCACTCGTGGAAGTGCCATATTTTCTGCTCCTCACTGGACACCTCCGGCCCAGCGTACTGCAACAGGTGATTAAACTTGGCCGCAAGCTCAATCACTTTCAATCCATCCATCTTCGGATAGAGAAACTCCTTGTGCTTCTCTTCCCTCATAGCTCGGGAAAAGAATCGATCAGTCATCTTCGCCTTAAACACTCCCCAGTTCAGTCCGGGGTGATCAGCTAGACCGGTGCTTTCACACCACTCTCTAGCCACTTCCTTCAGTTGAAGGGATGCAATGTGCACCTTCTCAGCTTCCGTGCACTCGACGTTTCTGAACAGTCGTTCCATGTGCGAGAACCAATACGCTACTCTGATTGGCTCTCCTTTCCCATCATAGTTGTCAGGCCTCATAGAGCTTATGGCCTTCAGTGCTCGGCCATAACTGCCTCTGTTCCTGACCGCCTCCTCATGAGGTACATGGTTGACTGGCTCCTCAAATCTAGGAACCATAGGAGGAACTGGCACACCTTGTGCCTAAGGCGTGATCGGTCGCATAATATCGGTGACTGCTTGCATCACAATCCTCCGAATAGCCTCATTTGCCGCAGCATCGAACACCACTGGAGCGTGGACCGGAACTTGGTCACTGCCCACAGGATTGTTGTGAGAAACAGACTCGTTCTCATCCAATGGGTTCGCGGCATTCCTCAAATTATGTCTGGGGTCGTTGCTTGGCCCAACACCAGCACGAATGGTATTCCTTGTGTTCATCATCTGTTTACCGATCAAATTCCAAGTATCTTATAACATTAATAACATTTCAATATGTACAACGTATAAATCAACTTAGAATCGACCAAACTTGGTAAACTTTCATTGATGAACTGAAACTGAGTTTGAAAGGGTTATAGGGGAAAATTCTTCCAAGCGACAAGGCAAAACTGCTTGGAGAATACAACGCTAATAAAACGAAACAACCGAAACACTAGAAAAGAAGACTGTTAAGCTAAACACCGGCCCCCATTATGGTGCCCTGAAAAACTTCAAATAATTGGGAACTCTCATGCACTGCTTCTTTGCACGGGGTCTATCATCGGGGTCTGGTGTCGGACTCCTTGACCTACTCGACCCTGGAGCACACGGCTCATCTCTCGGCCTCGGTGCCCTCGGCCTTTCCCTAGGCGCGGGAACACTTGGTCCAGCCTCATCAGATCCCGGTGAATAGCCAAACTCCTCCAGAAATCCTGATTGGAAGTCTGTCTGGTTCACCACATACTGCGGATCAAGTAGCAGCCTTGCTTGGCGGATATACTCCTGGAGCTCGTGGACGTTTCCACGCATCCGAGAGAGACCGAGTTCTGTCTCGTATGTCCTCTCCTCAATGTCATATAGGGCGTTAGACCACCCCTCTAGAAATTCCTCCAGTCCTTGGGGCCTTGGCCTGGCCTGCTGGGTCGGGACCACCCTCGGTGTACCCATTGACTCCCACGACCTTACCCTCAAGCGAGGACTCTCAACTGCCTCGTCCATCAGGCGACGCGCTTCAGCGAAAGTCATCTGACTCTGGTGGAACGCCTCTCGTGAGTCAGGACTCGACATCAGCCTCCACTGGGTGGGAATAGGTTGTGAGCCCTCAGATGTATCATGTGGCCCACTCCTTCCTCTGGCGATACCTGCTTCGCAAAGCGCCTCCCAAGAGGCAGGAGACAAGGGTGAATACTCCCGCTCAGGTGGCAACTCTTGACTCGGGAAAATGAACTGCATCCTCGGGTCCTTGCAGGTCACCAGCAAATGCTCCAAACCATCGGACTCGGAGTCCTGCCCCTCGAGGTCCTCCTCGGGGTCCTCCTCCTCCGGGTCCTCCTCAGGATCCTCCTCCGGGTCCTCCTCAATTTCTAAGTCGTCGTCGTAATACCCTCCAAGGTACTGCACCGGCTCCTCCTCTTCCTCTGTGTCTTCCCTTGGGTCCGCTTCAGGCTCCACCTCGGGAACCTCGGCCATAACAGACACCAACACCACCGACTCCTCGAGTACGGTCTTCACCTCCTCGGGTGGACTACTGGGCTTCCCGACCTCAAAGCACGGCGGGGGAACCGGGAATTCAAGCCAAACTGGAGATGGAGGGGCCACCTCGGCTTCTTTCGGGTTCCTCTGGTAAGAGATGATTGCGCCCATACTCTGCGGGGCGATGAGAAAAGGGTTAGTCTTTCTAAATATAGAAGCAAACTTTCTATATCAGACTGGAAAGAAGGCACGACTAGAACGACAGAGATTTTAAAATAACTCATTTTCTAGTCAAGTATGGTTTTATTTGGAAATTCAAAAAATTTCGGGAAAAAAAAAATCTTAGTTCCAAACGAGTATCTTGTTTATAAAATTTTCGTTTTTAATAAAACGTTTTAAAACCCAACCCGTTTTAAAAAAAAATTCGGCTCTGATACCAAATCTGTAACACCCCCAAATATATCCTTGAAAGTATTACCGCCAGTGACCTCAGATTCCACATCCGAAGCCACCCAAGGCTTAACCAATTTATACAATATATATAACACATTGATAATATGAAATATCACAATCTTTATTTAAACCAAAGTCTCGGAATTACATTCATAAATTCCAAATACTACAGAAATACAGAATATGTTTAATACAACGAAAGTCTTAAATAAATAACATAAGGGTCTTGATCGAAGCGATCACCCGCCTAGGATCTTCAACATAGATAAAACTCTTAAAAACTTCATCTGCCTTCATAGTCGGTTCTAGCCTTCACATAACGGAAGTTTACCTGATGTGCCGTATGAGGCGGATGACACCAGCCAACCATGCAAGGGAAAATAACTGGTTGGTTAGTCTAATGAAAGACTATGCAAGGGTAAAACAGAAAGGTTCTAAGGTAGTCGTATTAGGTTAGACCCATCGCTTCTCGAATGAAAGCCGATGACGATAGTAAACCTCAATACTTCTACAGGAATATACGAAACAGAATGATCGCGAGAAGACTCTGAAAGATCGAGTCTTAAGGAAACATATGAAGAGAAGACTTCAAAGAATTGAGTCTTATCGGAAAGTATGACAAGTGTTTGGGAACATTATAATTTCACACAAGAGTCTAAAAATGACTTGACTATTTGGGTCCACGACCAACCTCCCCGCTCAGTGCGAATCCAGATTGGAAAGAAAACTTACTCTAACCGAAGTCCCGGGCGAGGTTCCAAGTTGTACTTCTCGCCCTAAGGTTCATTAATTATGTGCATAGCGGCACTCATCTTATTTAGTGACAAAACGTACATTTACGTTATAAGCTTTTATCATATAGATATATCATCTCATCGCGAGAGATATCGAAGGGAATAAATCCCGAGTGTCGGCACCAGTTGTGTGCACCTACCCTGAGTAAGGGTATAGTCATGACCAGAGAGAGAGTACTAGGACAAAAATCCTCCTAGTACCAGTTATAAAGAAACGACTAGACCTTACAAGGTACATAGCGTTCCTACGAATACTCGTTCTAACTAAACAGTTAAAATCACACAATAGTCCACATCAATACCATTCTGGCAATATATATAATAGCGTTGTTTCTAGCAATATATACAACCTATTATAATATCACTTTTTATTTCACATACGTTTATCAAAATTGTTCCCAATGAAAACAACATTCATCCCATTGTAATTAACAATTAAACGCAATTGATAATTAATAGAAATATGGAATGATAAGCAAGAGTGAACCGCCACTTGCCTTAGTCTAGACGAACGATTGATCGACGACGGGTTTCTGGTCCGGAACGGGGACAGAATTCGGATTACAGATTCCTACGGAAATGACCCACAATGAAACCCTAGGTTAGATTCGACAATAAAATATACGAATCTAAGGAAGAACGAACCAAATTGAAAGAACGAAAGTCCCGCCCGAGACCGGCAATGCCCAAGGCCACGATCGCGATTGCCCAGGCAATCCGCGGTCGCGGGCGTCGAGGCCAATGTCCGCGAGCGACTAGGCCATGCCCGCGAGCGACAGGCCGACGACCGCGATCGCGGTGTTCATGTCCGCGGTCGCGGACATGAACACGGTGACCTCCGATTAGCGAAAGACTCATCGGCGATGACTCCTTGGGCTCGATTCGCGGTGGCTTCACTTCCGGCCTCTTTGCACCTCCAATGCAACACCCTACGAGCACCACCACCTCCGTCGAAAGCTCCGGCGACTCCATAAGAAAATCCGGCGAGGGAGAGAGTGTGAGATTATCAGAATTCGGTGCCCTTCAACCCTCCAGATCGTCCTCCTTTTATAGGGCAAGGAGAGAGGGAGCAGCCGACAAGATCAACGACGAGCAGGGAGATCGACGGCGAGGGTGGAGAAGACGAAGCGTCACGCGTGCCTGCGCATTTCCGCGATCGCGGTGACTTTTCCGCGGTGGCGGAATATTCAAATTCCCAGCTCTTCTGTGCCTGATTATTCCTCGGTCGCGGTGGCTCTGCCGCGGTCGCAGAATTCTCCTATTCGCGCCTAATTGCCCGGGAAAAGATTGGGCATGGGTTTTCAAACCCCGGGTTAAAATATATTTATACCCGAACAAATATTCTAAGCTCCGAAAATACATCGAATGTATTTTATACCACTCAGGAAAATATTACAGAGATCAAACATGAAACAGAAAATCCAAACTTCTCTGAAAATGACACGATTACAGGACGAGGGTTGGGTAAATTACCCAATTACCCTTTCTAAAAATGAGGGGTATTACAATTATAATGTTTCCATGTAATATAAATAATATATTCTGTAAGTATGATATATACATATACGGAAATTCTTTGACCAAAAAAAAACAGAATACATGTACTGTTTTGCATTATTCACGTAAGGAAATTTCTGATATCATCATACATTACTGATTTTTTCATATATTCATTAATACACTTGTATAAAGCCTAGTCCGTTTCTACATAGATCATATACCCTACTCTAGACACTTAAACCTAAATCCTAGAACCTAAATCATATAACTAAACTCTATTGATTTAGTTTTAATTTTAATACCTAAAACAATCAAACATTACAAATCGAACAATACAAAAATAAACAATACCTTTTTTGCTTCATTATGCAAAGGCAATTTAAATAATTTCATTTTGCTTCATTATGATAAATAACTTTTTTGACACTTTCTCATTTTGTGTAACAGGTTTTAACCTAACAAATAGGTCAGACAACTGAAACCAGAAATTGATATGCACTTCAAGTCAAATGGATTTCTTGGTGTTATAATATTGCAAGGTAATACTATTATTTACAATGCAAGTTATACATTTCTTTCAGCTTTATATTGATTATTTGCATACAAAATATTAACTGTATGATCCTATTCCTTGAAAATACAGGTTTTAGCATTAGTCTCCAATTTACATATATTAATGGGATTGAAGATAAACACTAAGGTCATGTCTTTATCTTTATACTTGTTCAAATTGCTATAAATTTTCTAAATCTTTGAACTAATAAAGATTATTTAATCTTAGTGTAGGAATTCCATGTGGTGTTGTGTGGATTGGTACCAGCAGAAAAAAATATTTTGGAGTCATATTGCTGCTATGGAAGACATAAAGGTACGCAAAGAACATAGTTTAGGTTAATATTATTAGTAGTAGTGTTGTATCAAAGAAAATAGTTTTGCTTCGTTGCATGTTTTAGTATCGTAGAACCTTAGTCATATATCCACCCATGTTTTTGATTTAGTTTAAGTAACAAAATATCATTAAGAAAAAACAAAATAATTAAATTTCAATTATATAAACTGACCAGAATTCTGCAATAGAATCAAAACAAATCGTCTAACTTGGAGGAATTAATAAACATCAAACTTATATGAAACTGCCATTCTAAACTTAACAAAAAATGGACATACGAAATAATGAAATTAAATTCTAATATGAAATTGTTTATTCATCTAGCTTTTCCTCCTTCACTTTCTTGAATATAAGCCTCTTCCTGGTACTTGAGTGCTCCCCACGATTAGCTAAAGGACAATCATCAGCTTTAGTAATCTCCTCTTCATCTGATTCACCATTTTCATCATCTTTGTCAATGTTAATATAACGACGCTTACGGGGTGAAACCATTTCATTTGAAGAAACTTTTGACATAACATCATTGTCTAGGGTGAACGATTCCAGATTTTCCTATCAATAAATAAATTAAACATTTATTAAATTTGTGATTAGTAATAAAAATAAGTCATAAATATCATAATCTTAATTCAGCGATATATACCTCAGATTCTTTGGTCGTTTGCTCAAATTTCTCAATGAGAGTTGTATTGTCGGTCATATTCATCACGGTATATGCAGAAGGTGTAGGAAGTCTACTAATGTTGAATTGCGAAATAAGAACTCTAAATAACATCTTTTTGTTCACCAAGACATTTAACTCTTTCGGGATATTATTTATGTCCTCATCCTGAAAAAAAAAGTTCAATAAAAAACAGAAATTAATAAGTAATGCATTAAGATTTATGTTTATATACCTTATCCGTTGATTCGATAATGCTGGAAACACTTTTCTTCAAGATTTGTGAAATTTCCCTATCAAATATAGTGAACTGAGCGGTACCAGATCCGTATATAACACTAACTTGAACACTAAATCTGCATATTAGAAAACAACTACAATATCATGTACAAACATTAAAATATCTGAATTTAAATGACAATTTTTTATGAAAGAATTCTGTACCTAGGGACTGCATAGTTAACCAAAGTTTCACATTTTTTACACCAAAACTTTTCCTCTTGCGATTGCACCTTACTTTTACAACGTTTACAAGAATTATAGTACCATCCGTAGGAATCTTCAATATGATCAATGGTGGCAAGAGTAATAGCTTGCAGAACCTATAGTTTATATTATATATAAATATGTAAGATAGTGTACATAAATTTGAGTAATATTTATTAACACATAATAAGCAATTGTACAATTTTGAACTAACCGTTCCCCGATCGTGAAGATGTTCGTAGAGTTCATCTAAAGTTTTTCTATCATTCACGTTTAAGAAAAGGTCGGCTTGGGAGTAGGACGGCTCATTTGTCAATTGTACACAACTTTGGCCAGCTTTTGAGCATTCTTTTTTTGAGAAACTACAATATAAAGACAAATAGTATAGGATAATTAAAAAATAAATATCACGATATTGGATATTGAACTGCACCATATTTTATGTAATAATAATAATATTACCTTTTCTTAAATTCAGCAATCTCACATACGCTATCATCATCAAAATAAATCCTTGTGCCATAATAACCATTTGACAAATTAGGTGTATTATTCCATTTTCCTAGCTTTCCAAATTGTATAATAACTACGACGAAATTCTGTGCTGAAGCCCTAACAAATGGACGACATAATTCGGCATAATCATCCCATAATGTACAATTGATGACATTATCCCTGCAATATTATACAATATAAAATAACTATGAATATAAAACAACAGAATATAAGATAACATATTAAATTTTATTACCATGGAGGAATTCAAAAAATAAATAAATACCTTGTATCCATCAATTATATATTGATCCTTTTACCCTCTTTTCCGTTCCTGTTAGTAAAGGTAACAATGTTGTCTCCAATTCCAACCAATTGCCAATAACATCTACACAATAATTAATATTATGTGTAAAATAAAAGATTAAACGTACTGAAATAGTAATTGATATAATATAACAAATGTTAAATTGAAAGATTTACTAACCATACAGATATACTTGATCCAGTGACTCGTCGAGGAATTTTTCGAAATCAGTGAATTTGAATCCATGAATAGGAATAGAAATTGATGAACTCCGCTTAATTGTAGTGTTGCGATAAAATATTATCTTGTATTTATGATTAGAGAACTTGAAAGGTATATCATAAAGAGCAACTCCAAAGTTTGAAATCAAATATACACCTCCTTCCTCTAATGTTCCAAGATTCACCATAAAAGCTTCTTTAATTACTCCATGAATTTTCTCACCCTTGAGACAATAAGAAATTTGTGTTAGTCCTATACAAATATTAGACAAACAATTTTTATATATTAAATACAAATTATTAAAGAACTGAAAGTTAATACCTTTTCATCCATTAAAATGATTTCAGTTGTACTGTATTGCGTACGATCTTCTTTCTTTGGAACTTTAAACAATCGAATTACTCGAACCTTTAGCTCATAATTCCCTCGGGTACCCGTAATATCCTTTATTTCTTGTTGTTGTTTTGACATTGCTACAAAGGTCATACACAAAAAAAACAATACAAAGAACAGTTCAGTAATGGAATATCTGTAATTGTACAATATTTGTTGTTCAGTATTTCCTGGTCTGTAAATGGAAAATCAGTAATGGACAAAATACATACGAAAATCAGTAATGGAAAATCAGTTCAATGTTTGATGTTCTGTAAATGCAAAAACTCAGTGGAGATGGGGAAAATTTCCGAACCTTTAGCTCATTATTATGAATTGCAAAAACATACATGTTGTCTCGATATTGTTTAGGCCTGCGCAAGAACTCATAAAGTTTTAGAACGTAATTGATGAAGATGCTCTCTATTTATAAGGCATAATTTTTATTAATTATATTGGTTGATTTTATTTGATTGTGCACATATTCAACTGCCATAATGGATGCAATTTAATTTGTACATGTATTGTATACATCTTCAAATTGGAAAAAATCTTGCCTTGCAGATTACACAATGGAGAAAAATATATGCATTGGGCCCAGATCATTTCGTACTATGTATGGCCTTGCAGATTAGCATTTTTTTTTTGGTTTAACCAATTCATTTTTTGGCTTTAAGCAATAATTATCCATTGATGTAATTTTTGTACGTATGCCTATGTTGTTGTTTTTAGGTCATTTGAAGAAGCAGCTTCATTGTTGTATTCTTTGCATGGATGTATTTTTTGTCATTTTTGTGTTCTTTGCATATATTACAGGTTTGTATGCATGTATTATGTTGCAGGTTGGAAATTTTATATGGCTACCCTAATTGCATTAGGGTTAGTAAGATTATTTTGCAGGTTATTCTGACATTTGCAGGGATTTGCATGAATATTTAGACATTCATGTAGTACTGGTGCCTATGTTATTTTGCAGGTTTAAATTTAGACATACATATAGTACTAGTGCCTTAATTGCATTAGGGTTATTAAGATTATTTTACGGGTTATTCTGACATTAGTAGGCTGTGCAAATGTATATTAGGATGAAAAACTTATGGTTTAAATTTATACATACATATAGTACTGGTTAATAATTTAGGTCCAATTTTAGCCATTTTTAGTGTGGCTGTTCATATATTCACGGTTTTCAAAATATTTGTGCGATTCTGTAATATGATTTGCGAATAAAAAAATCACAAAAATAGAGTAGTAGATCTTAAGTTATCAATATGGAAAATATAATATTCTACACATATTCTGGAAGATTGAAATTGAAAGACAGAAACGACAAAAACCGGAAAAAACGGATTTAATGACACGTTGACAAATTGCTGTAAAGATGACACGTGACAGGAAAAAAACGGTGCATTGTAGGAGTGTCACGTAGCGTAGCCGGGCCTTTGCGTTTAGTAGATATATAGTAGATTCATCACACAAGTTAAGCAAACTGATATACTCAATGAAGAGGGTTTAAATATCCTCTTCTTTTTCATGATATGAAATATTTGTCTTTATATCTTGTCCATTGTTTCCCAAAGGAGATATTTCTCCTACGAGCACTTTTATGTCATATAGTGGAAGTTCTGGATAAGGATCATAATTTTTTTATTGACAAAGAGAACCTAATAATATATGGGAAGCGTGCTCTTACATATAGGATTGTGGACAAGATATTCTCTCAGGTATACATCCAAGTTATTCTTGCACCATTCTCCCCCTCTCGGTATAGTTTTACTATTGTTATTTCCCTTTGTATTCAATTTTCATTTCAGGTTTGAAGAAAATTCACTTCTATAGTGAAGGGTACGATGGCTTCGTATAAGCTCATAAAGCATGTGTCCTATGTTTCCAACATCTATGACATGTCTATATAATGACGCTAGTATCAAAGTTACGATACAGATTCATGTGGCTTACTATAAGCTCGTAACGCGAGAATCAAATTGGATGTATACCTGTAAAAGCATTTACATGGCCTTCGAAAAAGCAACTCAAGAACTCGGCACGAAAATGACTTGATTGCAGTATTTCCATGGCCTTCGACAAAGCAAGGACTTTGCAGATTTGATTGTGTCAGTCTCATGCTTTTATATGTTATGATTAGCTAAAACACAAGAACCAAACCTGCTAGATAAATGATTAAATACCACAACACAATTCTCCTAAAAAAATATAATTTCACTACTTAGAACAAGAGAATTAGACAATCTATATATATATATTAAAGCAAAGGAATTTTGAACCACCATATTGATTCTGGCCCCATAATTCCTATGTGTCAATTTGTGATTAATTCACTTTTTTTATTAACAATTCTATTCAATTTAAATCACAATATTAAATAGGACGTTGTGCCTTTTTTCCAACTATCAATACAATTTATCATTTGGCTAAAAATCACAATATCTAATCACAACTAATTTCAAATATTTAAAATTTTAAATCACAATATCTAATCACAACTAACTTCAAATATATAAAAACTATATACAACTTTTTTTATAAAATTTGATTTCTACAAATTACACATACAATAAGCTTATAATATATGTCAAAATAATTTCTGATAGATTTTCTACTAAACTTATATATAAAATACATCTTATATTCATTTATGTAATAAGTAATATTATTTTTATGTGTTTGCATATATAATTTGACCTATATAAAATCATACAATATATACAATTTTCAACTCATAGTACATGTACTCTTGCAATTAAGCCCACTATATTATATTATTACACATACAAATTTTATAGCCCATTTAGAGTAAAATGACCCGAATAAATTTTATGGCCCATCAATATATATATATTAAAGTTATTGAATTTCGAGTCACCAGAAAGCTTCTGACCCTACAAATCATACATGTCATTTTGTTATTAATCCACTTTTTTTAACATTATATTTCAATTTAAATCACAATATCTAATCACACCTAACTTCAAACATATAAAAACTATATACAACTTTGTTGAATGCTTATATACGTTTCTTATAAATTTTGATTTCTACAAATTGTAAAATATAAGCTTATATATGTCAAACTAATATATGATAGATTTCCTACTAAATTTATTTATAAAATACATCTTATATTCATTTATGTAATTAGTAATAATATTTTTATGACTTTGCATATATAATTTATGGGCCAAATCATACAATATATACAATTTTCAAATCACAGAGTCACAGTACATGTGCTTTTATAATTCAATCCATTATATTATATTATTACACATACATATTTTATTAACAATTTAGTGAAATTTCAAACAAATGTATCTTAACAAACATAATTTATATAATCTTGAGATTTTCTTCTAAACCTTTCAATTTTAACAACTCATCTTAACAACAATTATATCATATCGGATTTTTAGCAAATTTGGTATATTGTACGTTCTCATTTAACAATTTTTATTTGATTATAACTTTCTATAAAAAAATACATGGTCTTCATTTTTCGATTTTACAATGTTTCTTTGGGTTTATTGCTTATCATTTTGCTAAATATAATTTTCTGTTTTAAAAAATTAAATTGAGTTTGTTAATCATCAAGAAAATATTCACTGATAAATCGTAAAATATCAATTATAAATTATCAAGAAAATTTTGTTAACTCAAACAAATAGTTTAACTAAAAAATCCAGGTAAATCTTTGTCGTAACAAACTTTCAATTTCATATGATTATACATATTATCAAAAGTAAATTAAAATGTAGTACGTATACAAATTTTAAAAGTATTTGAATTTGAGATAATTTTACACAATTACACCTACATAAATCAGCCACTACTAATTAATTAATTATTAAAATAACTTTTTTAATTATCGTTTTCTAGAAGTAAGGATATAAATTAAAATCAAAATTTTAAAACTTTAGATGGGTCCATTACGTAATTCGAAAAAACTAGAAACATGTGATTTATCTGGATGATTTGTAATGATTTTTGTATATATTTTTTTTTTAATTATTTCATATATTTATTTTAACAAAAAGTTAAAATATCAAAGATATTATTAGACCAAATCCTTTTTAAATTTTGAATATTCTTAATAAACTGAATTACAAATTTCTAAATTACACTCCCTCTTAATTATTTTAAAAAAGAAAATCCTGAATAATTTGCACGAGGCTATAAATTTTGTGTCTTCGACTTTCAATACTACGTCCATGCCCATTCGAGATGTGTAATTTCTTTCATTTTGTACCTAAGTTGTTAACCATTCATTTTTTTTGCTTTATTAAGTTCTTTAATTTTTTCGTTATTAATTTTATTTGTGGTATAATATATTTTGTAACCATTACCTTAAAATCATGTGAATCAATCCTATTATTTAAGCAACGTAAGAGTGATGACCATTTTACAAGAGAAAGTAATCTTTTTCGTCTCCATTCATTGAACATAGGTTTTTGAAATTTGCATCTCATTTTTAAGCCATTCATGAGATATCAAAATTATTTTGTTGCTTTTCCGTTCGTTTTGTCTCATATCCCCTTAAAATCATGAAGTATTTATCATAGCTTGCTATGATAAATATTGGTTTCGTAACTACTTTTTAGTATATTATTATTTTCGTAAATATTAAGAAATAATTGTTTTATATTGTGATTTTTACAAGTATCGTTGAGGGTGTAACAATAATTTCGGATCCCCATTGTTTACCAATATATATAATCTTGAAAAACATAAATCTTATTTTAATATAATTTATTTTTTAAAGATTAACATTGGTGTTCTTCATTAATTATACATATATAATTTTAATTTTTATAATTTTAAAATCTTCACCTCACTCTATTTTCACATGACTTTCATCCATATTTAACCAAACACTTGATTTGAATGTATAATATAGTAGTTAAGATTTGAAATTTTGATTATGAATTGTTCAAATATCAAACTAAAAAAACATTAAAAAAAATAAAGATTTTGTTATAATACTTAATATTCATCATAAAGAGAATCATGTTCACGATTTTGTCAATTTTTTTCCTTTAAAAAAATTTCTACTATAATCCAAACATGTGTTATACATATTATTAATATTTTTGGCTTTCTTATTCAAAAGATATAATTACTAATCTAATAGTTTTTGTATGAACCACACATTAATTATTTGTTTGAAATTTGTTTAAATTATTTTAAAGACCATCTATTATATATCCCACGTATAAATAATTTGTAAATCGGAAATAATTTTAACGAGATTTTTAGATTAATAATCATTATAATATTTCGGGAAAAGATAAGGTGTGAATGGGGGCTTAGGAGAGGAGCGAGGACGCTCCAAGACCGTCGGATCAAGAAGAAGAGCGCCCAAATCAGCCAAGGAAAAAATTCGGATATAATTCGGCACGACCGAATTTTTCGCGAAAAAACGCGAATTGCATGCACACGTATTTTAGTTTGTATGCACACATGGTTTTACATGCACACACACGTTGTTTTCATGTACACATAGGTCATTTCTGTATGCACACGTAGGTTATTTTCGTTGGTTTTCATACGTATGCACACATGTTATTTCGTATGCACTTTGAGTCATTTTCGCATGCACACATATGTTATTTTCATGTGCACACATGCACACCTACATTGTTTTACATGCACACATAGCACATAGTGCATTTCGTATGAACAAACATGTCATCTTCACATGCACACAGTAGTATAATTCGCATGCAAACGGTGGTATACTTCGCATGCACACAGTCGTGTTTTCATGTGCACACGTTTTGTTCATTCCATATGAACGCACGCATTTTATGCATGCACACAAAAATGAATTTCACATGCACACTGTAGTGTATTTGGCATGCACACAACAGTGTATTTGGCATGTACACAAATTTACACTTTGCGTGCACGCGAATCCGTCTTTTTGCGAATAATTCGGTCGTGCCGAATTTTTGAAAAGCGATCTGGACATTCCGTTTGCTTCTCATCCGACGACTCTCATGCGTCCTCATTCCTCTCATCCATTCTCATCATCACCGGATCTCAACCCTAATATTTCTATATTAACTATTCTCTAAATGAGTCTACATAAGTTTCTATATATCATAGCATATTATTTACAATGATCCAGCGAGAATTATATTTTTCTAAAAAATACTTCGATATAACATTAATTCATTTTTTTTTTGATTTTATCAAATTACATGTACCCGTACAAGATACGGGTTCTACACTAGCTAACTTATAAAAGAGATCAAATTGCAGAATCCCAAAAAAGTAGGATATCTGTTTTTCTCTAAAAAAATAAAAATCAGGATCTTCTTATTCTCTTAAACTCATTATTTATCCTCCACTTCCTCTAAATTTCCTCCATTTTTTTGGCAGACCCCCAAAACTTCTCTTGAGTGACGTTTCGTTCAGAACCCACTTTCTCTTCAAGTATTTCATCTCCCTTTGAAAATTCTCCATCCTAATGTTGCAACCCTCTGTTTTCTGAAATCCACCAAAAAATGGCCAAAAAATATTTTCCATGACTTTTGATCCTTCATCTTTTGCTAATGTTTACTTCCTTTGTTTTCTGTCTTGACATCATTAACTTATCTTTAGGGTTTATGGTCTTCAAGACGAATCTCAAAGACCCACACTCCAAATTGACTTCCTGGACTGACTCCGACGACAAGCCTTGCAATTGGGTCGACGTCAAATGCGACCCGAATACAAACCGGGTCACCGAACTCTTCCTTGACGGACTCTCTCTCCGACGAAATCAGCCGCGACCTTCTCCGGCTTCAGATCCTCAAAGGGCTCTTCCTTTCCAACAACTTCACTGACGCCATTACTCCTTAGCTCGCCAAATCTCTTAAGCTTGCAACAGATTGATCTCAGCGGAAACGGGTTATCGGGTTCAATTCTAGCAGCGGAAACGGGTTATCGGGTTCAATTACAGCTTTCTCTTGCTCCCTGTAGCACAAAAATCTTGCTCTCCATCTTTGCAATTTGCATATGGATCAATTGAGTAAAGTTGTCATGCTCTTTCCTTTCAGCAGCCGTAGAATCACGAACTTCACAAACTCAATCAACACCCAACACTACTCAATTCACAATTCATTGGAAAACAAGACGTACCCAAATCAGAATACAAGCAACGAAACAACAGCCTTTCAGGGAAGAGGTGAGGATTGGCGTTGCAACTTACATGACGAGGCATTTATTGTTGGGAAAAATACCGTCTTTCCCATGTGATAAGATGGAAATGTAGGACAACTAGAAAGGTTATGCTAAGAAAACGGAAATATTTTGTACACTCCATTTTTTTTCTGGGTACACTACAGTTTGAAACGCAGAAATCTTGCTTAAGCAAGATTTTTGCGTTTCAAGGCAAAATGTATCCAGAAAAAACGTTTCTATATAAATTTGAAACGCAGGTATTTTGCTTAAGCAAAATACCTGCGTTTCAATTTTTTATTTTTTATTTAAACTGAAACGCAGGAATCTTGCTTAAGCAGGATTCCTGCGTTTTAAAGATCTGAATTTTGAAAATATTAAAGTTTTGAAACGCAAAAATCTTGCGTTTCACTAAAAAAAAAAATTCCCAAAATTGCAATTTTTTCCATAATCATGTATAGATTTTCAATACGAGTCCGTACATATAAAATTCGTCCAAAACGGACATCGTTTGCCCCTCCAAAAGCCCAAAAAACGAAGTCTTCCTACACTTTTTTTTACAATTTGGTGCCCAGCATATAGGGCATTGTAGTGAAATTTTTTGGTATTTTCGGCATTTTTCTACTATAATTTTGTATAAGATTTTAATACGAGTATATAACTATACGTTAGAACCATAATATATAATTATAGTATATAACTATATAATATAACAATAGTATATAATTATACGATATAACAATAGCATATAGCTATAGTATAAATCAGTACGATATAACAATAGTATATAACTATAGTATGAAACTATACGATATAACCATAGTATATAACTATTCGTTAGAACCATAATATATAATTATAGTATATAACTATACGATATAAAATTTGTATATAACCATAATACGTTAGAACCATAATATATAATTATAGTATATAACTATACGATATAACCATGGTATATAACTATAGTATATAAATGAACGATATAGAAATAGTATATATATAACTATACGATATAACTATAGTATATAACCATAGTATATAGTTATATATTATGATTATATCTTATAGTTATATCCAATTTGGTTATATCTTATGGTTATATCCTATAGTTATATACTATGGTTATATCTTATAATTATATCCAATTTGGTTATATCTTATGGTTATATCTTATAGTTATATACTATGGTTATATCTTATAATTATATCCAATTTGGTTATATCATATCGTTATATACTATGGTTATAAATTATAGTTATATCCTTTAGTTATATACTATGGTTATATCATATAGTTATATAATATGGTTATATCTTTTAGGTATATCAAATTTGGTTATATCATATCGTTATATCCTATAGTTATATACTATGATTATATCTTATAGTTATATCCAATTTGGTTATATCTTATGGTTATATCCTATAGTTATATCCTATGGTTATATCCTTTAGTTATATACTATGGTTATATCCTATAGTTATATACTATGGTTATATATTATAGTTATATCCTTTAGTTATATACTATGGTTATATCATATAGTTATATACTATGGTTATATCTTATAGGTATATCCAATTTGGTTATATCTTATGGTTATATCCTATAGTTATATCCTATGGTTATATCTTTTAGTTATATACTATGGTTATATCCTATAGTTATATACTATGGTTATATATTATAGTTATATCCTTTAGTTATATACTATGGTTATATCCTATAGTTATATACTATGGTTATATCTTATAGGTATATCAAATTTCATTATATCATATCGTTATATCCTATAATTATATACTATGGTTATATCTTATAGTTATATCCAATTTGATTATATCATATCGTTATATCATATAATTATATATTATGATTATATCTTATACTTATATCCAATTTGGTTATATCTTATGGTTATATCATATAGTTATATACTATGGTTATATATTATAGTTATGGTTATATTGTATAGTTATATCTAGTTTGGTTATATCTTATGGGTATATCCTATAATTATATACTATGGTATATAACGATATGATATAACCAAATTGGATATAACTATAAGATATAACCATAGTATATAACTATAGGATATAACGATATGATATAACCAAATTTGATATAACTATAAGATATAACTATAAGATATAACCATAAGGTATAACTAATTTGGATATAACTATAAGATATAATCATAATATATAATTATATGATATAATGATATGATATAATCAAATTGGATATAACTATAAGATATAACCATAACATATAATTATAGGATATAACGATACGATATAATCAAATTGGATATAACTATAAGATATAACCACAGTATATAACTATAGGATACAGTCATAAGATATAACCAAATTGGATATAACTGTGATACCCCGTATTTTTGTAAGGTTATTTTGGGAATTTTGGGAATTTTCCCGAGTGCCCGTTTAGCACGTCGGATTTAATTCAGGTAGCTTGAGACATTCTGTAATGTGCTATGTATCTGTAATATTTTTCTCAGTGAAATAAAATACAGACAACGTGCTTCGGATGTTTTTACGCGTTCGCGAATGGTGATAGTTATATACTGTGGTTATATCTTATAGTTATATCAAATTTGATTATATCGTATCGTTATATCCTATAACTATATACTATGGTTATATCGTATAGTTATATATATACTATTGCTATATCGTTCATTTATATACTATAGTTATATACCATGATTATATCGTATAGTTATATACTATAATTATATATTATGGTTCTAACGTACTATGGTTATATTCAAATTTTATATCGTATAGTTATATAATATGGTTATATATTATAATTATATATTATGGTTCTAACGAATAGTTATATAATATGGTTATATCGTATAGTTTCATACTATAGTTATATACTATTGTTATATCGTATTGTTATATACTATAGCTATATGTTATTGTTATATCGTATAGTTATATATTATTGTTATATCGTATAATTATATACTATGGTTCTAACGAATAGTTATATATTATGGTTATATAGTAGAATTTCATACTATTGTTATATACTATAGCTATATGCTATTGTTATATCGTATAGTTATATACTATTGTTATATTGTATAGTTATATACTATAATTATATATTATGGTTCTAACGTATAGTTATATAGTCGTATTAAAATCTTATACAAAATTATAGTAGAAAAATGCCAAAAATACCAAAAAAAATCACTACAATGCCCTATATGCTGGGCACCAAATTGTAAAAAAAAGTGTAGGAAGACTTCGTTTTTTGGGCTTTTGAAGGGGCAAACGATGTCTGTTTTGGACGAATTTTATATGTACGGACTCGTATTGAAATTATATACATGATTATGGGAAAAAATTGCAATTTTGGGAAAAAAAAAAATAGTGAAACGCAAGATTTTTGCGTTTCAAAACTATAATATTTTCAAAATTCAGATATTTGAAACGCAGGAATCCTGCTTAAGCAAGATTCCTGCGTTTCAGTTTAAAAATAAATAAAAAGTTGAAACGCAGGTATTTTGCTTAAGCAAAATACCTGCGTTTCAAATTTATACAGAAATGCTTTTTCTGGGTACATTTTGCCTTGAAACGCAGAAATCTTGCTTAAGTAAGATTTCTGCATTTCAAACTGTAGTGTACCCAGAAAAAAAATTGTAGTGTACATAACCTTTGCCTAAGAAAAAGACTAGGAACAAGGCTAATTAATTTGTGGGCAAACTAAGAGAATTAGGAAACTCACCTTAGCTTTGAATATTTGCTTGCTTTTTGGATTGGTTACAAATGGGCAACACAAAGTGCCTATTTATAGGCCTAAATGCCGGTCAAATATGAGCACAAGCTCCACCTACCTTCACCACTAACTAGGTAGATATTTTGGTTAGATTAGTCTAGATTACTCTATTGTTCTTATCTCTAATTTTCTCTAGAATAGTCTTCTTTTGGGCTTTTATTTAGACCACAACTAGGCCCACTTTCTTGGGCTAAGGAGGGATTATACCCAACAGATCTCCCCCTTCCCGTCTTAGCCTGGGTGTGTTACGACGCCAATGCCTGACAACATTCTTCGAACTTCTTGGTTGATAGTACCTTGGTCATCATGTCTGACCAATTCTCGTTTGTGTGCACCTTGTCTAGATGTAGGAGTTTCTCTTCAAGAACTTCTCGGATCCAATGGTGTCGTATATCTATGTGCTTCGAGCGAGAGTGCAAGGTCGGATTCTTTGCTAGATGAATTGCGCTCTGGTTATCACATAGTAGGGCGTACTTGTCTTGCTCGACTCCTAGCTCATGTAAGAAGTTCTTCATCCACAACATCTCCTTGCAAGCTTCAGTAGCTGCAATGTACTCTTCTTCAGTGGTAGACAAGGCAACACATTTCTGTAGCTTCGATTGCCAGGAAACAGCTCCCCCTGCAAAGGTAGTTACATAGCCTGATGTTGATTTCCTGGAATCACCGTCACTGGCCCAGTCTGCATTTGTGTAGCCCTTCAGTTCAAGCTTCCCATTTCCAAAGCATAGGCACCGTTTAGTCGTGCCTCGTAGATACCGGAGGATCCATTTGACTGCTGCCCAGTGCTCCTTCCCCGGATTGGCTAGGAAGCGGCTCACAACTCCAACTGCGTAGGCGATATCAGGTCTGGTACACACCATGGCATACATGAGACTGCCTACGGCTGATGCATAAGGAGTACTTCTCATTTCCTCCTTCTCCTTCTCACTTGTTGGACTCTGCTTCGAACTCAGCTTGAAATGTCCAGCAAGTGGGGTGCTCACCGGCTTGGCCTTGTGCATGTTGTGTAACACCCCCAAATTTAACACTATTTGAAAGCGCTACTGCCGATGACCCCGGACGTAAACCCCGAAGTCACCTCAGGCTTTTCTGACGTCATAACTGAATTAAAACACAGTTACAATACTAAAATCGTAACTTTTATTAAACCACATGGTCGCGGAATTACACGATTCCAAAAATGACCCAAATTCATCAGAAATACAAAATAGCACAGCGGAAATCTTTTAAATACAAAGCGATAAAATAACTTGTCAAAACACCGTTCATCTTCATAGTCGCTCTAGCCTTCTCGGATCTGCATGCGCCGAAACGGACGGACGACACCCCCATGACGTTACCGATAAATAAAATACAAGAGTTAGTCTAATGAATAGACTAAGCAAGGACTTCACCAATAATTCACACAAACACATCACAAGCAGTTCCACATATCACAAATCACATCACAATCTCAAGTCACATGATTACAGTATATCTCTTATATTAGCGTTGATTCTAGCAGAATATACAACCTAGTAATAATATCAGATTTTAATTATCTCAAATTAATTAAAAACCACTTGCCTACAAAGACGAGCTCAAACAAAGCTTAAGAACGGGTTCCTGAATCCAAAACGGGGACAGATCTGGAATAAAAATCCCTCAAGCCAAACCACAAGACACACTCTCGGACAGCCAATACCGCGATCGCGGTGAGTCGCGGTCGGTCGCGGTTTTAGTGTTGTGACAGTGGCTAGCTCGACAGCTTCCATGGCGGGAGAAAAATACCCACCTCGATTCAAGCTTCGTCTTGCATTCGAATTGATCACAAAGCACCTCTAAGCTTCACCTAACACCTTGGCAACCTTCTCCAACCCATGAAGCCTCTCGATTCAAGCCCAAAACCGAGCTCACAGCTCGTGCATCAATGGCGAAACAGGGGAAAACAGAGGAGAAAGAGAGAAGAAGAAGAAGAAGAAGAAGAAGAAGAAGAAGAAGAAGAAGAAGAAGAAGAAGAAGAAGAAGAAGAAGAAGAAGAAGAAGAAGAAGAAGAAGAAGAAGAAGAAGAAGAAGAAGAAGAAGAAGAAGAAGAAGAAGAAGAAGAAGAAGAAGAAGAAGAAGAAGAAGAAGAAGAAGAAGAAGAAGAAGAAGAAGAAGAAGAAGAAGAAGAAGAAGAAGAAGAAGAAGAAGAGAAGAAGAAAGGGTTCGGTCTTCACCTCCTTTTATAGCCCAATTCCGACCACCTCCAAGGGGACAAAGGCGAAGGGCCACTTGGCCTGCCCCAAAAAATATCCCAATCGAGCCAAAAAACAGAGCTACAGTAACCGCCACGCGAGGAAGACGACCGCCTCTGTCATTGGCATTACCGCGATCGCGGCCGGTCGCGGTGGATCGCGGTTGATCGCGGTCAATCGCGGTGAGTCGCGGTTTTAAGCCGACTTTGCTAATACTTATCCGAACTCAACTTGGGTTAATTTTCTTAACTCCGGGTTAAATATATTCGTGCATCATCTAGCACAAACATCTCAAGCAATCACCTCGCACAATTACCGTGCACAAATATCTTATATAAATACCGTGCACAAATATCTTATATAAATATCTTGCACAAATACTTTATATAATTATCCTGCATATATTTGTGACACTCCAGGCCAAGCTAACACAGCTACCAAGCCACCACCCATCTTACATGATGCCGGTGCCGGTACTGGTGCCCGCCTGAGTCCACAATTATCCTACACGAATATCTTATACAAATATTTTACAACAATATCTTATATAAATATTTTACAACAATATCTCATACAATTATTTTGCAACAATAACTCATACGAGTAAAGCTTAAAAATTACGGGGTGTTACATTACTACCCCCTTATTTTAAGTTTCGACCCCGAAACTTGCACTAAGCTAATGAGGATTCCGCCTCACTAACAAACTTATTATCCGAACTTAATATCCTTAATCATAACCGGCCTTATGCCATCTCTAACTTAAATCCTTTAAGATTCCTTAACTTGCTCATCATAATCATAACATCTCATTCCTACGTTCCTCGAAACGAATCACACAAGATACTACTCCTATTTCCTCAAAAAGAGTGATACCACAAGTCTTATAACCTCAAAGCATAACAAGGAAACTGGGAACTCAAGTCTAACTAGAGATTCAACTTAACAGGCTCAAGAGAAGAGGCACGACTATGAACGGTGTAACTTTTTCACTTTGAAAATTTAGAGCCTTCGCAAATATTTCAAATAAGTGAAAATATTCCAACGAATGAAAATATTTCAAACCGGTATGTAACACCCCCAAGCCTAGCTACCCCAGCAACCAAGCCACCCAGCCATCTTATATGATGCCGGTGCCGGCACTGGTGCCGCCGGTGAGTTCACAAGAACCGTTCGAAAATATTTTCAAACAAAACGAGTAAATGGTTCATTAAATCCCACACCCGTTTTAAAAACTTTCGGCTCTGATACCATTTATGTAACACCCTCAAATTTAACACTATTTGAAAGCCCTACTGTCGATGACCCCGGACGTAAACCCCGAAGTCACCCCAGGCTTTTCCGACGTCATAACTGACTTAAAACACAGTTACAATACTAAAATCGTAACTTTTATTAAACCACATGGTCGCGGAATTACACGATTCCAAAAACGACCCAAATTCATCAGAAATACAAAATAGCACAGCGGAAATCTTTTAAATACAAAGCGACAAAACAACTTGTCAAAACACCGTTCATCTTCATAGTCGCTCTAGCCTTCTCGGATCTGCATGTGCCGAAACGGACGGACGACACCCCCATGACATTACCGATAAATAAAATACAAGAGTTAGTCTAATGAATAGACTAAGCAAGGGCTTCACCAATAATTCACACAAACACATCACAAGCAGTTCCACATATCACAAATCACATCACAATCTCAAGTCACATGATTACAGTATATCTCTTATATTAGCGTTGATTCTAGCAGAATATACAACCTAGTAATAATATCAGATTTTAATTATCTCAAATTAATTAAAAACCACTTGCTTGCAAAGACGAGCTCAAACAAAGCTTAAGAACGGGTTCCTGAATCCAAAACGGGGACAGATCTGGAATAAAAATCCCTCAAGCCAAACCACAAGACACACTCTCGGACAGCCAATACCGCGATCGCGGTGAGTCGCGGTCGGTCGCGGTTTTAGTGCTGTGACAGTGGCTAGCTCGACAGCTTCCATGGCGGGAGAAAAATACCCACCTCGATTCAAGCTTCGTCTTGCATTCGAATTGATCACAAAGCACCTCTAAGCTTCACCTAACACCTTGGCAACCTTCTCCAACCCACGAAGCCTCTCGATTCAAGCCCAAAACCGAGCTCACAGCTCGTGCATCAATGGCGAAACAGGGGAAAACAGAGGAGAAAGAGAGAAGAAGAAGAAGGGTTCGGTCTTCACCTCCTTTTATAGCCCAATTCCGACCACCTCCAAGGGGACAAAGGCGAAGGGCCACTTGGCCTGCCCCAAAAAATATCCCAAACGAGCCAAAAAACAGAGCTACAGTAACCGCCACGCGAGGAAGACGACCGCCTCTGTCATTGGCATTACCGCGATCGCGGCCGGTCGCGGTGGATCGCGGTCAATCGCGGTGAGTCGCGGTTTTAAGCCGACTTCGCTAATACTTATCCGAACTCAACTTGGGTTAATTTTCTTAACTCCGGGTTAAATATATTCGTGCATCATCTAGCACAAACATCTCAAGCAATCACCTCGCACAATTACCGTGCACAAATATCTTATATAAATACCGTGCACAAATATCTTATATAAATATCTTGCACAAATACTTTACATAATTATCCTGCATATATTTGTGACACTCCAGGCCAAACTAACACAGCTACCAAGCCACCACCCATCTTACATAATGCCGGTGCCGGTACTGGTGCCCGCCTGAGTCCACAATTATCCTACACGAATATCTTATATAAATATTTTACAACAATATCTTATATAAATATTTTACAACAATATCTCATACAATTATTTTGCAACAATAACTCATACGAGTAAAGCTTAAAAATACCCTTAAAAATTACGGGGTGTTACATGTTGAATCTTTCTAACACATTTTCGATGTATCGATCTTGGGATAGCCATAGCAGCTTCTTCGGTCTATCACGAGTGATTTTCATCCCAAGAATATGTCTTGCTGGTTCCAAATCTTTCATGGCAAAGCTCTTGCTCAGGTCTTTCTTAAGGGCGGCTATCTTGTTGTGGTCTTGACCTACAATCAACATATCATCAACGTAGAGCAAGAGTATGAGGAAGTCACCGCTAGCGTACCTCTTCATGAAGACACAATGGTCATTCATGGTTTTCTTGAAGTCATGTTCCGCCATGAAAGAGTCAAACTTCTTGTACCACTGCCTTGGTGTTTGCTTCAAGCCATAAAGGCTCTTCTTTAGTCGGCATACCAAGTTCTCCTTGCCTGGGACTTTGAATCCTTTGGGTTGCTCCATATAGATCTCCTCCTCGAGATCACCGTGAAGGAAGGCCGTCTTGACATCGAGCTGCTCAATCTCTAGGTCTAGGGTAGCTGCTAGACTGAGTACGACTCGTATGGAAGACATCTTTACCACCGGTGAGAATATCTCTTCAAAATCGATGCCTTTCTTCTGGTTGAATCCTTTCACAACCAGTCGGGCCTTGAACCGAGGCTTCGAGTTGTTCTCCTCAGACTTGATTTGGTACACCCATTTGTTCTTCAAGGCTCTCCTCCCTTTCGACAACTCCACTAACTCGTAGGTGTGGTTCTCATGCAAGGATTGCATCTCATCTTACATGGCTTTAACCCACTCGGCCTTGTAAGTGTTGACCATGGCCTCTTTGTAACTTTGGGACTGCCCCTCATCTGTGAGGGTTACATACTCATCTTGTCTATATCGTGTGGATGGTCTCTTGTCTCTGGAGGATCGTCTCAGCTCAGGCTCTGGCTGGGTGCTAGACTCTTCTTCCGGCTCCAGCAGCTCTTCTTCGTCCATCTCTTGATCATTCTGATCTTGAGTAGGGGCACCGTCTTCAATGTCAACATCATCGGTCTCGACCGCCTCTTCTAAGTTGTCACGTTGTTCTTGAGTAGGATGAGAATCTTCGATCCTAATAGCTCTTGACCTTGGCTTCTCCGATCTTTGGATGTCTTCAATTGTCTGGTCCTCGAAGAACACAACGCCTCTGCTTCTGACAACCTTTCTGTTGATCGGATCCCAAAGCCGATAGCCAAACTCGTCTTTGGGTGAACAAAGGTAGATGCACTCCTTGGTCTTGGAATCTAGCTTGGCCCGTTCGTCCTTGGGGATGTGAACGAATGCCCTGCACCCGAACACCTTCAGATGGTTGTAGGAGACCTTCTTACCTGACCATGCCCTCTCTGGGACATCACCCTCCAAGCGAACTGATGGTGAAAGGTTGATGATGTCTACTGCGGTTATCACAGCTTCTCCCCAGAATGACTTAGGTAATTTTGCGTGAGAGAGCATGCATCGAACTCGTTCTTCTATGGTTCGATTCATCCTCTCAGCAAGCCCATTTAGTTGTGGCGTCTTAGGTGGTTTCTTCTCCATTCTGATCCCATGAGATCTGCAGAATGCCTAGAATGGACCTCGATACTCACCACCGTTGTCCGATCGAACACACTTGAGTTTCTGTCCCGTCTCTCGTTCCACTCATGCTATAAACTCCTTGAAGGCGTCAAGGACTTGGTCCTTGGATTTCAACAGGTGCACCCAAACCTTCCTTGAGTGGTCATCAATGAAGGTGACAAAATACTGTGCACCTCCATTGGATCTCTCGGACATAGAGCATACGTTGGTGTGCACGAGTTCAAGGATGCGCTTTCTTCTTCTAGGTTTTGAAGGTTTCTGGAAAGCGACTCTATGTTGTTTACCAGCTAAACAATCGGAGCATGGTTCGAGGGACATACCTTTTATATCAGGAAGGAGTTGCTTTTGAGCGAGGATATGGAGAGCCTTCTCGCTCATGTGCCCGAGCCTTTTGTGCCATGTCTTCATCTCATTGCTTGCGAGATTCACCTCCTCCTTGCAGAGCTTAGCTTTCATCACATACAGTGATCCTTCTTTTCTTCCTCGATCCATGACCAGGCTTCCTTTGGTGAGCTTCCACTTGAGGTCGACAAAGTGGTTTCCTAGACCAGCATCATCGAGCTTTCCAGTTGATAAGAGGTTGAGGCGCATGTCAGGAACATGCCTTACATCCTTGAGAACGAGCTTACTTCCTGTGTTTGATGTAAGGATGACATCACCCTTTCCGACAATCTTGCTTCTTTCTTCATTCCCCATTAGAACGTGTCCAAAGTCACCGCTTCGGTATGATGTGAAGAAGCTTTTATGAGGGGTGACGTGGAAGGAAGCACCAGAGTCCACGATCCAAGAGCTATCATTAGAGGCAAGATTCAGAAGATTGCCTTCTCCGACGAGGTACAAATCATTGTCTACGTCTGCCACGACAGTGGTGGTCTTGTCATCCTGCCTCTTCATTGGGTTGTACCTGTCTAGCTTGATGTTACCCGTATGCTGATCCTTCTTCAGAGTCCGACACTCTGATTTCATGTGCCCCGCCTTGCCACAGTAGTAGCAGGTAACCCTCATGCGTGACTTGGATCGCCCTCGAGATTGATCTCGGCCTCGGTATCTGTTGCACCCACGTGTCTCGTCTCTACCCCGGTTGTCGACGACATTTGCATTCGAGTGAGTACTCATGCCTCGTTCCTTCCTCCTGGCTTCTTCATTGAGAAGGCTATCAGTGACGGTATCCATGGTAAGCTTTCCCTCGGGTGCTGCGTTGTTGAGAGTGACAACTAGCGTGTCCCAACTCTCTGGTAGGGAACTGAGGAGTAGAAGGACTTGCATCTCATCTTCAACCTTCATGTCGGTTTTATTGAGCTGATTCACGAGCCCCTTGAAATTATTCAGGTGCTCCATCATGCTCTCTCCATCCTTATACTCCATCTTTACCAACTGTCGGAAAAGAAGAGCTTTATTCCGAGGCGTTTTTTTTAATCAAGGATTCGAGTTTTGTCCATAATTCAAAAGCATTTGTATAAGTAGAGACGTGCTCAAAGAGAGATCGGTCAATGTACTTACGGATTACGGCGACCGTCTTCCGATTTAGGAGCTCCCATGCCTTGTCGCTCTTTCCTCCCGGTTTCTCAATGGTGGTGATGGGTTCGTGCAAGTCCTTGCAGATCAAGTGATCTTCCATCATCGGCTTCCAGTAGGAGTAGTTGTCCGCCGTGAGCTTGAACATGTCACCCTCAAAGGTAACGGTACCCTCCATCTTGAATCGCACGAGCTATCGGTGATTGAAAACGAACCTGGCTCTGATACCACTTGTTGGGAAAAATACCGTCTTTCCCACTTTCGTGTGATAAGATGAAAATATAAGACAACTAGAAAGGCTATGCTAAGAAAAAGACTAGGAACAAGGCTAATTAATTTGTGGGCAAACTAAGAGAATTAGGAAACTCACCTTAGCTTTGAATACTTTCTTGCTTTTTGGATTGGTTACAAATGAGCAACACAAAGTGCCTATTTATAGGCCTAAATGCCGGTCAAATATGAGCACAAGCTCCACCGACCTTCACCACTAAATATTTTGGTTAGATTAGTCTAGATTACTCTATTGTTCTTATCTCTATTTTTTTCTAAAATAGTCTTTTTTTAGACTTTTATTTGGACCACAACTAGGCCCACTTTCTTGGACTAAGAAAGGATTATACCCAACATTTATACCTAATAAAGTCGAGGATACAACGATACGAACAAATGTAAAACACACAAGTCGGAGCCCTTAAATTCAATAGTACACGTATCAGACAGATGGCGTACATGCCTTTGAACGAGAGCAATTATACCGGCTGATGGAAAAAAAGAAAAAGCATGTGAAGCTGTAAAGTCAAATAACCAATTAAAAGAGAACATATAATAGTAAAGTAACAGATGTCACTCAAACAACAGTCCCACGTTAGAAAAATCTCATCTAAACCATGCATATACACCACAAGTACATCTCCCACATTTTTAGTAGTAAAGATTTATCACATGGAAACATATACACATTGACTAACAACGGATTAAACTGAGGTTGAATAGTCAAGTACTAAAAATTGATAATAAATTTTGTTAAAAATATCTATCCAAAAGCAGAGGGATGTATCAAAGTGTAGCGTTATATTATACAAACTAATATCATACCTACCAGTATTATTAACAAGTCTTGTGGTCTTTGAGAAGTACAATTTTGTACAATAACATGAATCAAAAGAATCTACGATCTGAACTCGTAGAAAAATAGTATTTCTATGCTTGAATTTCTCTTGTACTCCATTTACTGCGGATAAGAGGATCCAGACTGAAGCATAATTGGTCTACTTCTTTTTCCTACTAACACTAAAACGTTAGCGTTGTAAATCATAATGGGGGATGAACAAGTGCTAGTGTTCAACTTCAGGCGTTTTAGGAGAAGAAGACGACTCGGTTTGAGACACCTCGAGTTCGAGATTCAAGAAGCTCTCCTGACCGGATTGATCGCTTGAACCTGCTTCTGACATGCCATCTGTTTCGTCCTCTGTAACATGAGTTGCAGAATGTAAGAGATATTGCTTGCCCATTTTCGGCTTTTTACACTAGTTCAAAAACTGTGATCAAGCATTGGTTTACCAAAGATTGACTTGATTGTTGGCCTTCTGGGCTTGGTATCTTTCTTCTTCAGTTCAGCTGCAATAAATCATACACAACATCATTCACATGGCCAAATTGCACCTTAATCGGAGATCGGGTAGCTACAGATGCCAAGATTATTGTTTTTGTGATGGAGCTTCTGCAGGTGTTTTAAACAGAAACTTTTGAGAGTACATAGATTGGCACATCCTCAACTCACAAAGCTATCTTAAGAATGTCATTCCCGTTTCCGTTAGTATTTTTCTTGTAAATTGCTAATTCAGAAGAAATAAATGCAATGACACTAACCATGAGTAGAGTAGACAATAATGCAGCCAGAAAAACACAAATGTTATGCAAGAGAAAAGAGGGGAAGAGAGATACCCATCCCCGGAACTTGATAGCCATTCACAATCTCGAAGTTTTTATATGTATAGCCCACAAAGTTGAGATCCTTAGATGACAGCATCTGCAGGAGAAAATCCAAAAAGAAATGGTAAGAAAAAGTGAAGGGAAGATAAGAAGTTTGACAAAAACAGAAGAAGCCCACATTCCATCCAGTAAGGTTCAGTCAGCATATAACACACAAGTAATATAAACGAAGCAATAGTTAACAGTTCAACACGTTCAGAAACATAGAAATATTGGCCCTCCAAAGCATTTAATATGCATACCTTTCTCCAAGGACCAGACCTCGAACTCGAACGGACGGGATTGTCGGACTGCATACCACAAGAAAAAGAAATGATGATGCTTTCTAGTGACTTAAGCACTTCCACATTGATAGAAGCAATACTCGTACAGTTGTACCTCATCAAACTGTTCAAAATTCTGAGTGTCTAACTCATCGTTAACTTCAGGAATGAAGGCAGCATCAATATGGTAGATCCTCTCCCAATCAATACCATCAAACCATGGATGAACCTGGGATTGAAAGGGAAAAAGAAATAATGTCCTTAAACGCAGCAAATCAACGTCCCTCCATACCTAGAAGAAGATGTGTCGTACAACACCTTTATTTCATCTGCACCCTGGGATCCCAGTCTCTGGTTGACATTACATAACAAATTACCAATAAGATCTTTTGCATTGGCAGATAAGGTTGCTTCTTCCGGAAACTTTAAATGAGTCTTCCAATTAACAATCTGCAAACCATGGGAAAGGGAGCTTTCAAGCCTCCTGAGTGCAGTTGTAGAGTAGGAAAAATATAGTGAGGGGACAAAGTAGTCCATCCCACACAATGAGAATACAACTTATAACCACCGAAGTCTTTCAAACTGGTGTTCAGAAGGATAGAATCTCTAGCATTCAAAGAAAGCAAGAAACAAGTAAAAAACAGAATTAAGTGGATAATTACCTTCCTACATGTGGACATGGGATCATCTGAATAGAAGGGTGGGTAACCCACAAGCATTTCATACATTATTGCACCTAGTGACCACCTGACGATAATAGACAACAGCATTTTAAACTAAGAGTAATTGGTCCATCTAATAATTGTCCATATTTGATAATAAGACTGCTAAAGCCCCCGCCAAGATCAAGTTTATGTGCAATAAGGAGTAAACAGGAGAATCTGTCTGCACATTTCTAGTGGAAAATAGGAAACTTTCCCTTCCCCATCTATTGCTATGACAATTAACAAGATTTTCTTGTGAATCAGCAAATTCAATTAGAAATAGTTCACATCAAGAGTATAAAGATGAGATAACTTCTATATAGGATACCCAGATATTAGATTTACCAGTCACATTCCAGTCCATAGCCCTTCTTTAGAAGAACTTCTGGGGCAATGTAATCAGGTGTGCCAACAGTTGAGTAGGCCTGCATGATAATTATTCAACAACTGCTACTGGCTTTATTGCATTATTAAGTATGATCAAATTTGTTCTTCGAAGAGAGTATCTTAATAGCTTTGCTACCAAAAGAATAAAAGACCTAAAGAGGAGGAGATTTACAAGCATCCTCCGGTTCTTCTGCCAGTGCTGCAGTTGCTCTTGTTGAGTACGTTTTGGTTTAGAAGAATCGGAAGGTGGGGAACCATTGGGGTTGTTAGCGAAATCCTTCTCTTCGAGTGCACTGCAGTCCAATGGTTTACATAGTCCAAAATCTGATAGTCTCAAGTGACCATATCTATCAAGTAGCAAATTATCTGGCTTAATATCTCTGGAGCGCGCGCGCACACACACACACACACACACACACACACACACACACACACACACACACACACAAGAACCAGAAGAGATTCCATCAGCATGACCACATAATATATAAACCAAATATGGAAAGTTAGGTGAAGTACCTATGGACATAGTTATGTTTATGGATAGATTCGATAGCTAAAACAGTTTCCGCAACATAAAATCTTGCTTCATCCTCTGTCAGAGTATCCTTCCTCATAAGCAATGTCATCATATCACCACCAGGAAGATATTCCATTATGAGATACAGATACTCATCATCTTGAAAAGAGCAATAAAGCTTCACAATGCAATTGCTGTCAACCTCAGCAAGCAGGTTTCTTTCAGCTTTAACATGCTCCACCTGTATTTTACAATTTATTTGAAGAAAAGACTGTGAAAAGAACGAGACAAGATATCTACTATCTTTAGCGCCATAGAGTTTTTTTGACATGAATACTCTAGGGAAGAAGTTTCAATTTCAACAGGAAAAAGAGACATAATATACCTGCCCTCGACGAAGCATCTCTGATTTCCTTAACTTTTTCATAGCAAATACATGGCTTGATGTCTTTTCCCTACAAACTCGAACCTGGAATATAAAAGTTTTTCTTAATCATTCATCCGTCTATGAATATTAATATACAGGGAGTATATGTATGAAACAGAACATATATGAATGATATGGTAAAGGGATCAATCTAATAAGTGTTCTTTTGCACGGAGGACATGAGTATTTCTTTTGATTTCAAAAGAAGTTCAAGAAACTTAAGTAAACAGACACTTTCCACTTTATGTGCATTTCCTGAAACATATGTTCGTTGAAGAGATATCATGAACAGCAAAAAGCAAGGGCATCCTTGATCCTTCTCTCACTGGAGTAGGAGAAGAAACAAAAATGGAATATTTGAAATTATGTCATATACCTCACCAAATGCACCCTTCCCAATCATTGTCAATAACTCAAAGTCATCAACACCCATTTTATGCCTCTGAAGTCGCATATATTCTGTTTCTTTCTTCTCCAGAAACTTCAGTAGGTTATTCTGATCTTCCTCAGAGACGTCCGCATCAGCCAACTTCTTCTCCAGCACACTTCGTCTGCTCAACAATAAAAGAAAATGAACATCGACCGAAACAAGAGAGCAAAATAGACAGAAGATAACTCCCTGCAGTTGCACTAAAATGTACAGCCAAATTTGGCTTAGACATGAATTTCTCCAGATGGAATTTATTCACCAACATATTCAAGTTTTACATGCCTTGCGAAGAAAACATCTACGTATAATCAGAAAAAAAAAGCAAGCATTGCATGCAACTATATATAGTAAAGTATGCCTTTATGATGAATGTTGATGTATCATGTAGTGGAAAGGCTAAAATAAGCTGCAATGTTGACTAGATAATTCATGATAACAGAACTATTTTTGGTCCAAGGCAACCTTTTACATCATGGACTAGAACATGATCAATTGAAAGTTCTGATTAAAAAAATGCATACCTTTCTTTCCTCTCCTGCAAATTCTTCCTTTGCTCCTTGTAATGTTTTTCAATGTACTGCTTCGCAGCCTCGACCCTCTGTTTCGTAACATGGGATGGGCTGTCATCCTCAGAAACCGAATCTGATTCGCTGCTACAAACTGAATTCTTTTTCCTAGCTGAACCCCTCAACTTGTCACGTGGCTGAAGCTTCTGCAACCAACTCCTTGCTGAATCCATTGTTTCTATTTTCCCCACCTCCCTCTTAGCAAACAATTGCAGACTAAGCAGCAGCCAACTTTCCCTGATTTGCCTATGATCACATTAATCGTGACCAAACAGCTGAATCAATCCTAAGATGCAGCATTCAAATTTTGCGAGATTTCTGTGCCAAAACCACAAGAATAGAAGCATTATTGGAAATATTGACTTGCAATTTTATATCATATAGGCATTAGCTAACAAAAGGCATCAGAACTTCCTAAGAATTTCTCCAATCAGTTTACAATAAGCACAAACAGTTGTCAACCAAAACATTACGTCAATCAATCGACATTTTGAGTGCTAAAGAAATTGAAATACACAAACATTGGGGCAAAATTGAACTACGAAAGTAATAAAGCAACAAATTAACCTCAATCTCGCAAGGAAGAGGAAAGGAATCAGCAACGCAAACACTCGACAAGGAGGGGGATTTTGAAAATGAAAGGAACGAAAAGAAAAAAAAGGTCGAAGAATCACACGTTTACCAAATTATTGAACATGCATCAGAAACCCTAGAGAAAATAACGGGAGAGGAAATCAAAGAAGGCGACTAAAATTGGCAAAACCAAAGACAAAATTAGAGAAAATAGGTTTACCGGTGAAATGAGACTCCTTATGTTTGATAGTTGCAGAGGAAACCGTTAGAAAGTCTGCAAAATGCAAGTAGGGAGAGGTGAGAGAGAATGAAACAGTGAGCGTGAAGATCGGAGAAAGCTCGACAACAAGATTTGCGGAAGAAAGATTCGGAAGAATCAAATGGAAACTGCTGCCCACTGCTACAGATGCACGCAAGCTTTAGAACGTAACTACTTGGAAATATTTAAATTTATGAAAATGACTTACCAACCAAACGAGTAGGGGTGAAAATGCAATCCAAATTTTCTGCACCCTTCATTTACACCCTTCCATGCTCCCTCTTTTTTATTAGTCCACCTAGACATATAATTAATTAAGGAATAATAGCTTAAAATAAAAGATACTAATTAACTAAATTAAAAAGATAATAATCCTATCTTTCTTCCCTAACTCATACAATTAATTGTAACTTCATTATCAGCAAAAAAAAAAAAAAACTTGGAGCTTGGATTTAGGGGTTTTGTGTTCAATTGGCATATACAAAAGTAAGTAAACCTTCTACTCTATGAAAATAATTGGCATATGCAAACATCACGCATAACCGATTTAATTGTTTTTTTTTACTTTTGCAAGCAGGAGAACAAAAGATATGCTTATGGTTTTTGTGGAGTTAATGATTCATGTGAACTCAATGAGAAAATTTGTCCCTTTGTTATGTTCGTTGCAAACATTTAATTGTCTAAAACCAAATAAAAAGAATGACTTGATACTTTAAAGTATTAAGAGACGTGTGATTTACACCGTAACAATTAAATTGATTCAATTTAATAATGTATTTGGATTGCATGCTTTATGTAAGTTAGACTGAAATTACTTCTCTTTATACAGGTTATGGACACTACTTTATAAGAAAAATCGTGTCGTCGACTAGAATTTGATCATGAGGAAGATCAGACTAATCTTTCCGTAGACGATGAAGCGATAGAAACACTGCATTCAAAGGTTTCTACAGAGGAAATTCCAAGAATTGGTATGGAGTTTGAAACCGACGATGCGACTTATGAATTCTACAATGCTTATGCTTTAAGAGTTGAATTTTCAGTCCGAAAAAGCTCTGTTCATAAACGCAAGGGGGAATTGTTAGATAGAAAATTTGTTTGTTCATGTCAAGGTTAACGAGGAAGTGATAAACGAGATAATGTTTACAAATCTCACAAGACAGAAACAAGATCTGGATTAAAGAAATCGAATATGGGTAACAAGATTAAAGAAAACGAACCTAGTGTTTGATCGATAGATCAGAATAAGCTTTTTAGGAACAAGATTAGAGAAATTGAGAGAGGGAGATATGGATTGAAGAAATTGAATCTGGGCAAAGTTGGGAAAGGGAGGAACGAACAGTGGCCGGAAAAGGGGAAGATTTTAGTTAATTATTTAACCAAAAAAAGAAAAAAATATCAATATCTTTTAAATTTGTTTTTTTATATATATTTACATGCCTAGGTGGACCAATTAAAAGGAGGGAGTATGGAAGGGTGTATATGAAGGGTGCAGAAATTGGACTGGTGAAAATGGATCGGGTGATGGATGGGTGGAACATTTTATTACCCGATTCGTGAAGTTAAATCTTTCACCCGACTCATCCATCACCCGCGAAACGTTTCACCCACATTCGTCCATCCATCACCCAACGGGTAATTCGGATGGGTCGGGTCATCCGCATAACATTTTTATTAATATTTTATAATAATTTAAATGTAATAAAATACATGATTAAGTGCAAAAAATAAATAGTTTTCTACAATATGTGAAAATAGTTGTTCCAAAGATGTGATGGATGATAATAGAATATATTCTTAAAATATTCAACTTTTAAACATAAAAAGACTCAAATTGAAGTAATACATTTTAATAAAATAGGATTAGAACTACAATTGTCAACGAGGGAATGGATGGGTGGGTGAACTGCGGGTGATGGGTGATATTTACATCACCCATCACCCACACGTCATCCGCTTCACCCGACCCACCAACCATCCATCACCCAATTTATTTTGTATGATCATCCATATATTCGGGTTGGGCTTTCCGGGTGAATCGGTCACCCACGGGTGATTTCCATCCCTACAAACGAGTACTAGCCTCTATAGTGGGAGATTTGTTTATTGTTTTTCGTGTAGAAAAAGGAAAATTTATGTTGGTGCCCTGAGTTTAGGGTTATTTTTATTGGTGTCCAACGATTAAGTTTTTTTCAGTTGGTGCTTCAAAGGTTTGAGTTTGTTTGTTTCGTAACCAAACGTTTTCATATTCACACCATTCCAGTTCAAATTGATTAAATCAAATTCCACCATTGCATTCTTCGCCCTCAAATTAGTAAGATTTGACTCCTAAAATACCCAAATCGATATCCGAACCATGTCGATTTGATTTCCGAAGCAACAACCCATTTTCGACCTTAAAAATTCTAATCAGAATGGTTCGGGTATGGATTTGATTGTTTTAGGAGTCGAATCCTACTAAGTTGAGGGCAATAAACATATTGATGAGCTTGAATTTGATCAATTCGAACCAAAAAGATATGGATAGGGGAAAAGTTCGGTTACAAAGCAAACAAACCAAAATATTAGGGATACCAACCGGAAAAAAAACTTAATTATGGGATACCAATAAAAATAATCCTAAATTCAGGAACACCAAAATGAATTTTCCTTCGAAAAATTACATAATTAATTTATGTAGAAATATATAAATAATAAGTGATAATATAAATACAATTATAATATGTCTATAACAAGAGATGAATAAACATTTATAACACGTTACTTTCTCTGGAAAGTGGAAAGTGACTAATCCACATAAATGTTAAGTACATATTTTTTTTTTATGTACATTCTCTATATTTAAATAAATCCACATAAATGTTAAGTACATTCTCTATATATTTCCCTCGATGAAATTTGGCGGGTTATGACAAATATTGTAATTTAATGGTAGATTTATCAAGGAAGCAACATATTAGCAAGCACCTTTTTAATTAAAAAAGTTAGAGGCTCTTACAATATGAGTAGACCTGATCAAACGCGGGCCCGGGCCGGGCTTTGGCCAAAATCTGGGCCCGTTTTTGTGGGCCCGGACCGAGCCCGTTTGTCGGGCCCAAGGGGCTAATCGGGCCCGCTTGACATATAACTTATATTTAAATTATTTTTTGGTATATTTTTTTGGTATTTAGCGGGTCGGGCCGGCCCGTTAAATTATTATTTTTTATGTATTTTTTAGGTTACATTTATTTTTTTAATGTATTTTTAAATATATTTTTATATAATTTAAATTTTATACGGGCCGAGCGGCCCATACGGGCCTGGCCTTGTTATCGGGCCCGGCCTGCCAGCCCGAACGGGCCGGGCCAATCGGCCCGTTCGGGCTTAAACCCCTGTCCAAGCCCGTTTTGCTTGGCGGGCGGGCGGGCCGGCCCGCGTTTGCTCAGGTCTAAATATGAGAGAGAGCAGAGAGTAGAGAAGGGGAATATTAAAAAAATTGATATCTTATTAGATCACCAATGAATGTTTTTTTATAGATAGTATAATTTTTGGAAAACAAGGCAACTTTAGGGTTTATAAAAAATATAATATTCTAATGTACATCCGTATATAATATTATAATACTCTCCCTTGGATGTACATTACTAACTCTCTCATTAAAAACCTTGTCAATGAGATAAAGACCAAGACTAAGGGAAAAAGAGTGTAATTATAATTACCCCCCTTAATTTAGCATGTATCTTTCAAACGACGCATACCAATCTGATGAACGAGTTGTTTAAAGACTCTGGTGGGCAACGATTTGGTAAACAAATTTGATAGGTTCTTGCTTGACTGAATTTGTTGAGCATCAATCTTGCCTTGGACTTGAAGTTCATGAGTGGAGAAATTTTTTGGCGATATGTGCTTGACTCGATCGCTTTTTGATGTAGCCTTATTTGATTTGGGCGATACAAGCTGCATTGTCTTCATATATGATTGTTGGGCTTTCTGCAACTGATCTCAATCCACAAGACACTTGAATATATTGTGTAAATGATCTAAGACACACACATTCTCTTCCGGTTTCATAAAGTGCTATCAACTCCGCATGGTTTGATGATGTGGCTACTAAGGTCTGTTTTGTTGAACGCCATGAAATAGCTATTCCGCCGTACATGGACAAGTATCATGTAATACCCCTAAATTAGCTTAGGAATATTACCATCAGTGACCCTAGAACGCATATTCGAAATCACCCTAGGCATTACAGTATTGAACGCAAAAGTCAAAGTAGACAATAATAAGAACATTTTATATAAACATTGTTTTACAAATGGGTGCAAAATCAGACAACCTTACAGTATAACAAAGTATAGCGAAAGACTTTATTTGAAACCAACACAGGATCCTTAACCTTCAGTGTAAAAACAAATAAGAAAACTCTTGAAGCAAACGCATCCGCCTTCAACGTCGTCTTTCCGCGTTCTCTACTTGAGAATCTATTCATGATGTGTCGTAAGGGACGGATGACATCATCCAACCATGCAAAGAATAAAACAGGTTGGTTAGTCTAATGAAAGACTAAGCAAGGGCTCAAGCAGAGTGGTTCTAGTGATCATAACCGATTACTATCATTGTCCCTCGATTAATAACCGAATGACGATATATAACCCGGAAACGCTCACGGAATGAGAGAAAAGGTATGAATCGAAAAGAAGACTCCAAAGGAAATGAGTCTTTCAGACATATGCACAATTGTTTGGGAACATTTAAGTTTACACGCAAAGTTTTCAAAACGACATTGATTATTTGGGTCCACGACCAACCTCACCGCGTATTGCAAACCCAGAATGGAAAGGGGACTTACTCTAAAACAAGAGTCCGAGCGGGTTCCACGTTGTACTTCTCGCCCGAGGGTGTATTAATTATGTGCAAAACCGCACTTATCTTATTTAATTCCAAAACGCACATTCACGTTTAAGGCTTTTATAACCAACCTCATAAACAGAGGAAAAGTGGGACAAAATCTTATAATTTTGGCACTAGCTAAGTGCACCACCACTTATGTAATATAAGGGCACGGTCATGACCAAAGACATTAGAGCAATAATCCTCCTAACACCATAATTATAAAGAAACGACTATCCCTCGCAAGGCATTAGCGTTCCTACGTATACTCGTGCTATCTAACAATTTAAATAGCAAACAATTCACAATTATCACAACAATGTTACCTAGTAACCTATCATAATATATATAGATAAGGTTATAGCTAGCATACATACAACCTGACAATAAGGTTCCTTTTTACATTTTATACACACAATGTTCCCAAACATTAATTTAGACTTTTTATCCCAACTTAATTAAGACAACCGATTCATTGTCAATTAAGATAAAAATAAAATAAAATGCAAGAGCGAACCACCACTTTGATAGCTCCATGACCCCCTCGATGAAGGCGAATGACGAAGAGGACGCAATGAAGGTGCGCTCGAATGTCCCGATAACAAGAGCTCGCACAAGGGCAATGGAGCGAGCAACACAATCATTAGTCTCGCGGGCGCACCCAAGTGACGCGGGTTCATCTAGTCCTAAATGGGTCCTTCTCTTGACCTATGAAGGATTATGTGAGGTCCCGCCTTAGTCGACGCCAGACGAGAAAGCATCAGAATGCCGTTCAGTAGAAGTGCACGGTTTGCTGCAAACCGTGTGGTGTTGCATGCAAACCGTGCACCAGCAAAATTTAGAGTTCTCAGTTGAACTGCACGGTTTGCTGCAAACCCTGCGGTGTTGCATGCAAACCGTGCACCAGCCAAAACATTGCTTTCAGTTGAACTGCACGGTTTGTAACAAACCGTGCGGTTGTGTTACAAACCGTGCGGTAGTCCTGACGCGGCGCGGATTATTTTCCCGAGATATTTTCTTTTAGAAAATATTATTTTGACGGTATTTAAACTTAGAAAACCCTAGTTTGTAAACTTGATGTTGATTTGAGTAGTAAAGTTGAGTACGCTCCTTCCTTGAATCTCACATCCAAACCCTTCGATCCCACGAATCAAACTATCCCATAGCTCGTCGCTTCGAGCAATCATTCAATCACCGTCTCTTCGGTGTCTAGTGATCATCACTTTGATCGAGTTTGAAGGCTATCTCTTTAGCCCTAGGAAAGTCATCACTTTGGCTACGGAAGAGGAGAATCGAATTCAAGCTTGAGGAATCAAGATCCTGCATTGCAACGACACTTCAGGGGTTGTTCGCATCACACTTGCCTTAGATTAACGAAGATCGACGAAAACGAAATCGCTTGCTTGCGGAAAACACTTAATCTTCTGTTTGATTCCGTTTCAAAAGCCAATCCGAGATGTACCCAAATCACAATAAATGAATTCTATTAGATAATTCATTTACTAATAAAATTTGAGATAAACAAAGTCTCGATTTTTATTTGAATTTATTTAATCATAAATAATTCAATTTCTAGGCTTATTGATTAAACGATTATCTATATGATTAAAACTAATTAATCATATATTCTAAATAATCAGAGCATAAATAAATTAAAAAATAATTTATTTATAATCCTAAAATTTTCTAAGTCATAATTTTATCCAAATGAATAGCCAATAATTACCTATTCATAATATAAGATAAAATTATACTAAAATTAATTAATTAAATTTTATTTTATTTTATATATTCTAAATAATCTTAAAATTATTCAACCTAATTTATGTTAATTAATCTAACCCAAATTAAGCCAAAATCGGGCTAAAATAATACCCGAAATCGGGTTTAAACCGAACCTACCCTCGACGATTAGCTAGCGGCCGGAAAATGGACAAATTGAGGCGGCTCCGGTAACACTACGGCGGCTAAACCTTGTGTCTTTGGTGTATGACTTCTGGAAGCATCTAGGGGTGGCTCAATAGGACCAAGATCAACTCGAATCGACCCCCAATTTCTCCCTTGAACAACTTGGCTACGAGTTTTAGGGTTCTAAGCTTCAAACATAAAATTGGATGAATTAGGGTTCAATCCGGGGAGGTATTTATGAGGATTTTGAATCTTTCAATACTCCATACAATATCCCTAGAATACCTCCTCCCAAATCAAGTCGTGTTGATCCAATTTTGAATTTGAGTAAATTTGCCCTAAATGACGTCTCGGAATGTTTGAATTAAATTCTTGAATATTAGACGTCTTTAATCCAATCCAATCCTCACATTAGATGCGGGAATATAGCCTCTTAAATTCCCTTGGGTTAAATGAATTTTTCGAGCTCAAATTCCCCTCCAAATCCGCCATTGAAGTCCAAAAACGGAGGTCTGTTGCTGCTGTAACTCGGGCGGGAGGAAGAAGAAGGAATTTCCCGGAATTTACGCACGCGGCCCTCAACCTTTGATTTGTGGCAATTATGCCCTCCACCAAATTAAATAAATTATAAAATTTGCCCAAAATAATTTATAAAAATTATAATATTTATTTTAACCCCAAAATTAAATTATATAAAATTTAACTTAGGCTAAAGTAATTTTGGGTAAATTTTCCTATCACTTTAACCATATTTAAATCCTTAACAATACTTTGTTAAATTGATTTAAATACTCGAGGTTAAATTTTTATAAGTTTTATTTAAATTAGACTTATCATAATGATTAGAATAATTTAAATAAATTGAAAACTCTTAATGTGTAGCAACTTATATCTTGTAACAACTTTATATAACAAGATCTATATTTATTTCTATTTTAGGAATAATGGAATAATCACAAAAATTACTTTATTTAGAAATAAAGTTTGGAAAATTACACAAATACCCCTACTAAAAATGATGGATATTACATATCATGTTTGTGAAATAGCTTTATGTGGGTCATATAGATAACCCGCATCGCTATAGCCAACTAATTTTGCAATTTATCCCCCTTCGGGTTTTTAAAAATACAACCTCATATCACTTGTTCCGCGCAAATAACACAAGATTTGTTTGACACCGCTTCAATGTCTTTTTGTTGGGGTTGAACTATATCTTGCTAGCAAATTTACTGCAAATGCTATGTTTGGTCGGGTATTATTAGCAAGATACATTAATGCACCTATTGCACTAAGGTATGGTACTTCAGGACCCAATATCTCTTCATTCTCTTCACAAGGGCATAAAGGGTCCTTTTCTATATTAAGTGATTGTACGACCATTGGTGTACTTCATGGATGAGCTTTATCCATATTAAAGCTCTTTAGGACCTTTTCAATATAATTTGATTGATAGATACGAACTCCATTGTTTGTATGTTCGAACTGCATGCCGAGATGATACTTGGTAGTTCTAAGATCTTTCATCTCGAATTCTCTTTTCAAGTAATCTGCTGTCTGTTGGATCTCTTCTGGAGTTCCTATGATGTTCAAGTCATCAACATAAACAACTATAATCACATAACCCGGTTTTGATCATTTTATGAATACACATGGACTTATTTGATCTGATGTAAATCCTTGTCTTAGTAAGTAGTCACTAAGACGATTGTACTACATACGACCAGATTGCTTTAGTCCATACAAGGATCTAATTAACTTGATGAAGTACATATGGTATGATTTTGAATTCAATGCTTTTGGCAATTTTAGTGCTTCAGGGACTTTCATGTAAATATCTGTATCTAATGTCCCATACATGTAAGCAATTACCACGTCCATGAGTTGCATTTGGAGTCGTTCAACGACGGCTAAAGCAATTAGAAATCTAAGTGTGGTTGCATCCACTACAGGTGAATACGTCTCCATATAGTCCACTCCTGGCTTTTGTGTAAAACCTTTTGTGACTAGTATGGCTTTGTATCTTACAACCTCATTATGTTCATTGCGTTTCCGTACGAACACCCACTTATAGCCGACTGGTTTTACACCTTTAGGTGTTAGAGCTACTGGTCCAAAAACACCACTTTTATTCAAAGAATCCAGTTCCGCATGAATTGCTCCTTTCCAGCTCATCTAATCGTTTCGATGTCGACATTCTTCCATCGTTTGGGGATCATTGTCCTCTCCATCCTTAATTTCCATTGCGACCGAATAAGTTAAAACATCATCAAGGACTATGTCATTTTGCTGCCACCCTAACCCTGTGCTTGCATAGTTATTTGACATTTCAAAGTTATCTTCAATGTCCTTGTTTGTTTTTGTTTTCGGGATCCTTTAGTGGAACTTCTTTAGGAGTTCTACCTTCATGGATGTTCATAGTCGACGTATCATCAACCTTTTGAGTTGTTATTGGCTCTTTCCTCTTCCGGGGAATTACATCCTTAGAGCCTAGTGGTCTCCCACACTTTCGACGTATTTGAGAGTCACTTGCTATTTGTTGGTTTTGCGGTACTGTAAGAACTTCCAAACGAGATGGTGCATTTTCAGCTGGTATATGTGACTTTGTCACTTTCTTGGCATTTGTAAACGCTTCGGGTAGTGTATTTGCTACACTTTGTAAATGTATGATCCATTGAACTTCAAATTCACTTTCCTTCGTCCTTGGATCCAATAATGATAGAGTAGTTGCGTTCCATGCAATCTCTTCCTTAATTATCTCATTTTCTTCTCCCCCTTGAGTTGGAAATTTTGTCTCATCAAAATGACAATCTGGGTACCGAGTTGTGAACTGGTCACCTGTCATAGGTTCTAAGTATTTGATGATTGATGGGGACTCAAAACCAACATATATTCCCAACCTTCTTTGTGACTCCATTTTTGTTCGTTGTTGGGGGGGGGGGGGGGATAGGGACATACACCGCATATATTCCCAACCTTCTTTGTGACTCCATTTTTGTTCCTTCAGGTAATAGGATAGAGGCTTCACTAGAGCCTTCTATGAGATTGCTTAATCCAGAAATGGTATTAACACTAGTGTTTCTCATTTGAATGTTGTTGAAAAACTTTCGATTTTTCAAAATAGTATGAGTCGTAGCACTATCAATGAGACATGGTTCTCCATCATTGAAAAATCCATATGGTTGGTCCATTCTTGAATCTTGAGCACTCGTGTTGATAATGTGTTACAATATGAGAGAGTATAGAGTATAGAAAGAGAATATTAAGAGACTTGATATCTTATTAGGTCACCAATGAGTGCCTTTTATAGATGTTATAATCCTTGGAAAACAAGGTAACTCTAGGGTTTATGGAAAATACAATATTCTAATGTATATCCATATATCATATTATAACATATGTTCAAGTTAATCACTTTTGTTTATAACGAAGTATATATATTACTTTTATTGTTTTTTTTTTGCATTATGAATCTATAATACCCCATGCCATCTATCTATCTATCTATATATATATACTAAAGCAGAAGCCTAAATCCTATGTGTCGGTCTCACGTTCAATTCGCCTACGTGTTGTCTCCACGTTCAATTCGCCTATGTCTCGGCCTCTAAGCTATGTCACCTCATCCACCACATCATCTGATATCTTATCTTATTGTTTATTTCCATAACTATTTAAAACTAAATAATAATTATATTATTTCTGATCTTATTTTTGAATTTATACCATAACTATTTATCTTGTCTTATTGTTTATTTCCATAACTATTTAAAACTAAATAATAATTATATTCTTTCTTATCTTATTTCTGAATTTTTACCATACTTATTTAAAACTAAATAATATTGACAATATAAAAACTTTATCTTATTATTTTAACTTTTATAAATTCGAATATTTGTGATTTAAAAATTAATAAATCCAAAAGATTTGGTATTTTTATATAACTTTCCTCATACTTTTAATATATCTTAAAGTATAAGATTTAAATACAATATCTTTATGAACAATTTATATTTACCATAAATATTTAAAACTATAAAAAAATTATATCCTTTCTTAATTTAAAACACAATATCATCGGTTCATTAGATTAACTATGATAGTATCCTTTTAACGTAAATACAAATATTGTCAAATGGTTTACTTGGTGATATTATTATCTATATTATTAGTAGTATATAGTAATTTGTATACTTAATATATATATTATTATTTCTTTTGAAATAATAAGATTGTAAGAGAATGATGAGTTACTAACAAAGATTGATTGGTTTACTACGTGTCGGTCTCACGTTCAATTCGCCTATGTGTCGGCCTCTAAGATATGCCACATCATCCCCCACATCATCCGATATTTTATCATATTGTTTATTTTCATAACTATTTAAAACTAAATAATAATTATATCCTTTCTTATCTTATTTTTGAATTTATACCATAACTATATATCTTATTGTTTATTTTCATAACTATTTAAAACTAAATAATAATTATATCCTTTCTTATCTTATTTCTGATTTTTTACCATAACTATCTAAAACTAAATAATATTGACAATATAAAAACTAAATAATATTTAAAAACTAATAAATCCAAAAAAAATGATTTTTTTTGTATAACTTTCCTCATACTTTTAATACATCTTAAAGTATAAGATATAAACACAATATTTTTATGAACAATTTATACTTACCATAAATATTTAAACTAAATAATAATTAAATCCTTTCTTAATTTAAAACACAATATCATCGGTACATTAGATTAACTATGATAGTATCCTTTTAACGTAAATACAAATATTGTCAAATGGTTTACTTGGTGATATTATCATCTATATTATTGATAGTATATAGTAATTTGTATACTTAATATAGATATTATTGTTTCTTTTGAAATAATAAGATTGTAAGAGACTGATGAGTTACTAGCAAAGATTGTTGTATTGTACAAAGAAAAGAAAGAAAAGAAGAGGATTATAAAGATTGTTGTACTTATAATTGGTAAATATTATTTTTGATTGGTTTACAACATCAAAATTTTTAAATTTAGTATATTTTTTAGGGGTGTGCAAATTTGGACCGGACCGGACTGGAAAATTGGACCGGACCGGACCGAAAATGTCCGGACCGGACCGGGGGAATTACGGTCCGGTCCCCGGTCCACATATTTGTAAAATTCCGGTCTGGTCCAAACCCGGCCGGTTTCCGGTCCGGACCGGATGAACCGGTTTTTTATTGTTTTTAATTTAATTTTATATATTAATATTTCATAATATTATTAAAAAATAATTTTTACTATAAATATAAATAAATAACAAAATATATTATCTAATATTATACACAATAGTTATAAAAATACAAAAAATAATTAATTTTTCATTTATATAAAACTAAAAAATATAAAAATATATTTACGGGTCCAAACCGGTCTAGACTGGACCGGACCAGAATCGGACCGGACCGAATCATACCGGTCCGGTCCGGTCTCCGGTCCAAGGTTTGAAAAAATTTCGGTCCGGTCTGGACCGGATGCACAACCCTAATATTTTTTAACAGCAATAATTTTTAAACGATGAAAATATCTTCATCACAATCTTTTAACGTAGAGATTAACAATTTTGCATAATTATATCTTTTTTCTTATATATATTTTTATTTATTTATTTATTATCAATCTATCCTATAAGCTATAACCGCTAAAAGTTACCATTAGGGATGACAGTTTCACCCGCACCTGACGGACACCCGAAAAAACCGACCCAAAAAAATGGGCGAAAACCCAAAAAAACATAGATGGAAATCGAGTTTTGGATGATCGGGTCAGATTCGGGTGACCACTATTGTAACACCCCCAAATATTTCCTTGAAAATATTACCGCCAGTGACCTCAGATTACACATCTGGGATCACCCAAGGCTAAATCATTTATAACAAGTATATATTAACACAAACTATATCAAATATCATAAAAATTCTCAAATATTATTTAAACCAAAGTCACGGTTTTACAACTGTCAGCACCAAATACAACCAAATACAGAGTTGTTTCAATACAACGGAAGTCTTTAAAATTTAAATATCACGAAAGGTCTTGATCGGAGCGATCTCACGCCTAGGATCTTCAACCTTGGAAAACTCTTTTAAAACGTCATCTGCCTTCATCATCGTGTACTAGCCTTCACGGAAAGGGAGTTTACCCGATGTGCCGTATGAGACAGATGACACCAGCCAACCATGCAAAGGAAAATAACCGGTTGGTTAGTCTAATGAAAGACTACGCAAGGATAAAATAGATAAGGTTCTAAGTAGTCGTGTTAGGTTACACCTATCGCTTCTCGAATGAAAGCCGATGACGATAGTGGAACTCAACACTTCTACGGAAAGATACGAAAAAGATATGAACAAGAGAAGACTCCAAGAGATTGAGTCTTATGGGAACTTATGAAGAGAAGGCTCCAAAAGATTGAGTCTTACAACTTATGAAGAGAAGGCTCCAAAAGATTGAGTCTTACAACTTATGAAGAGAAGACTCCAAAAGATTGAGTCTTACAACTTATGAAGAGAAGACTCCAAAAGCTTGAGTCTTTCGGAAAGTATGACAAGTGTTTGAGAACGTTATAGTTTTCACACAAGCGTTTAAAAACGACTTGATCATTTGGGTCCACGACCAACCTCACCGCACAATGCGAATTCACATTTTGAAGGAGGACTTACTCTAACCGAAGTCCGGGCGGGTTCCAAGTTGTACTTCTCACCCGAAGGTTAATTAATTATGTGTATAACCGCACTTATCTTATTTAATTACAAAACGTATATTCGCGTTAAAGCTTTTATTGCATATCATCTCGATACGAGAAATATTATGGGAATAAATCCCGAGTGTTGGCACCAGTTGTGTTCACCTACCCTGAGTAAGGGTATAGTCATGACTAGATAGTACTAAGACAAAAATCCTCCTAATACCAGTTATAAAGAAACGACTAGACCTCGCAAGGCACATAGCGTTCCTACGAATACTCGTTCTAACTACACGTTGAGTTCATACAATAATCCACACCAATACCATCGCGGTAATAACAAGAATAATAGCGTTGTTTCTAGCAATATATACAACCTATTATAATATCATATTTTAATCACATCATTTATAAAATCTGTTCTCAAACGAAAACAACACTTCATTCCAATTTAATTAACAATAAAAAATAATTGATAAAGGAAATATGGAATAATAAGCAAGAGCGAACCACCACTTGCCTTAATCTAGTCGAACGTAGCTGACGGATTCCGAGTATCTAGAAACTGGAATCTGCCTACGGATCCCTACGACGACGACACAACCACGACGAAACCCTAAGTTAGATTCGATACGAATAACGATACGAATGAATGTTAAGAATCGAAAGGAAACGAAAGCCAAAGCCGTGACCGAGGTTGTCCAAGCCACGATCGCGCTTGCCAGGGCAAGCCGCGGTCGCGGTTTGGGCTTCCGCGGTCGTGGAAATCTGGACAGAGCCGCGATCGCGGAGATGATTTCCGCGGTCGCGGATCTCCCTTCCAACGACGGCTTCAACTTGGCTTCGAAGCTTACCGACGACGAGACGACCCCTTTCTTGGCTCGGACGAAGGCTTACTACCACCACCACCACCACTACTACACACCTCCAAGGCACTCCGGCGATCACTACAACACCGGCGACACTTCCGACGAGCTCATGAGTTCCGGCGAGACACAAAACGAGAGAAGAGAGATTGTGAGAGCTGTGGATGATGAATCAAGCTACCCCCGACCTCCTTTTATAGGGGAAGGAGAGCTTCAACGTCGGGCAAGCCAAACGCTCCAGATCCCACACCGGCGGAGTTACGTACTCGTGGGAAATTCGAACCGGTGAAACGCTGAAAAACGAAGGAGACGACGAACAACCTTTTCCGCGGTCACGGAAACACTTCCGCGGTCGCGGAAATGCCGCGATCGCGTGTGTTGGCCTCTGGTCACGGTTTCAGTCGCGGACTTATGCTAAAATGTATTTTTAGTACCCTTAAAAATACTTTAAGACTCAATAATGTATTTAACGTCTACTATAACGTTCAAAAAGATTATACAGAGATCATAGAGATTACAGAAATTGCCCATTAAGTCCTTTCATACAAGAATGATAGTTCGGGACTTTTAGGGGTTATTACATTACCCCCCTTTAAAAAAAAGTTTCGACCCCGAAACTAGGCCGAAAACAGATCGGGAAAACGACTAAACATATCAGCCTCAGTGTCCCAAGTTTCCCAAGTAACCTCCTCAGATCCAGACTTGGACCAGAGAATCCGTACTAATGGTACCACCTTGTTCCTCAAGTGCTTCTCGCGGCGTTCGAGAATACGCACATGTATCTCCTCGTAGGTACCATTTGCCTGCATCTCGATGTCCTCATAACTCAGCACATGAGACACATCTAGCACGTACTTCCTTAGCAGAGACACATGGAACACGTTATGCACTGGATGCGCCGACGACGGCAATGTTAAATGGTATGCTAGAGATCCAATTCTGTCAAGGATCTCAAACGGTGCCACGTAGCGAGGGTTAAGCTTCCCACGCTTGCCGAACCTGAACACACCTTTGGATGGCGACACCCTGACAAACACCTTGTCACCAACCTCAAACTCGACATTCCTGCACTTTAGATCTGCGTAAAACTTCTGTCGACTCTGAGCTATCAACATCCTCTGTCTGATCAAAGCAATGTCTGAGGCAGTCCTTTCGACTAACTCTGGTTCGAGCAGAACGTTGTCGGCATTCTCATCCCAACAAATTGGGGATCTGCACTTTTGACCGTATAAAGCCTCGAATGGAGCCATCTTAATGGTAGAATGCCATCTATTGTTGTACGTGAATTCAATCAGACATAAGCTGTTCTCCCAGCTGGTCGGACGATCTAGTACGCAAGCTCTCAGCATATCTTCCAGTGTCTGGATGGTCCTCTCAGACTGTCCATCCGTCTGAGGATGAAACGTAGTACTGAGCCTCAACTCAGTTCCCATGGCCTTGTGGAGTTCTTTCCAGAATCTCGACATGAATCGGCCGTCACGATCCGATACAATGGTTTTTGGTGTACCATGCAAACAGACAATCTCGTGTAGGAAAACTTCTGATAGCTTTTGGGTTCCCCATGTTGACTTGATAGCCACAAAGTGAGCACTCTTCGTGAGCCTGTCAATGATTACCCATATGACATCCTTTTGACTCTGAGTCTTCGGCAACCTCGTGACGAAGTCCATAGTGATATCCTTCCACTTCCATTCCGGTACTGGGAGAGGTAGCAATTCACCACCTGGTCTACGGTGTTCTATCTTGACCTTTTGACAAGTCAAGCATTTCGCCACAAATTCTGCTACGTCCCACTTCATATTGGGCCACCATAATTTCTTTATGAGGTCTTTGTACATCTTACTGATCCTGGATGTACAGAATAAGCTGACGAATGGGCCTCCCTCATCACCAACTGGCGAAGGCCATCCACGTCAGGCACACAAATCCGGTCTTGAAACCAGAGTGATCCATCATCCTGAATCACGAATCCGGGAGCTTTCCCGTCCATCACTTCACTACTTAACTTCACCAAGACCACATCGTCAATCTGCCTCTCCTTGATCTGATCAAGTAGCGTAACCTGAATCTCCAACATACTTAGTCATCCTCGACGCTGATCGTACAATACGTCAATCTCACACAATCCTTGGTTCAGTTTGGTATGTGCAGTGAGTAGAGCTACTACGGTCTCGTGCGGCGTCTTCCGGCTCAATGTATCGGCTATCACGTTAGCCTTGCCCGGATGATACAACAACTCGATGTCGTAGTCTTTGAGTAGCTCCAACCAGCGACGTTGTCTCATATTCAACTCCTTCTGAGTGAACACATACTTGAGACTCTTATGGTCGGTAAAGACCTGGCACCTAACACCATAGAGGTAGTGCCTCCAAATTTTCAACGCGAAAACCACAGCCGCTAACTCCAGATCATGCGTTAGATAGTTTGCTTGATAGGTCTTCAACTGCCGATATGCGTACGCAATAACCTTTCTCTTTTGCATCAGTAAACATCCTAACCCATGCTTTGAAGCGTCACTATAGATCACATAACCATCAGTTCCCTCCGGTAGCGCCAAAACTGGTGTGGACGTCAAGCACTTCTTCAACTTCTGAAAGCTTGTCTCGCACTTGTCGTCCCATATGAACTTCTTATGGACCTTGCGGAGCAAACCGGTCATTGGTAGAGCGATCTTAGAAAATCCCTCCACGAACCGTCTGTAATAACCTGCAAGTCCTAAGAAACTGCGCACCTCATTCACATTCTGAGGTCGCTTCCAGTTGGCTACCGCTTCAATCTTCTGAGGGTCGACCATAACCCCATCCTCATTGATCACATGGCCTAAGAAAGCCACTTTCTTGATCCAGAAGTCACACTTAGACAACTTTGCGTATAGCTGATTTTGTCTAAGGACTGACAAGGTGATTCGAAGATGCTTCTCATGAGCCTCCTCGCTTGGGGAATAGATTAGAATATCGTCGATGAATACCACCACAAACTTATCCAGGTATTGGTGGAAACATCGATGCATCAGATCCATGAAGAATGTCGGAGCATTAGTAAGCCCAAATGGCATGACTACGAACTCATAGTGCCCATACCTCGTTCAGAATACAGTCCTTGGAATATCTTCCTCACGAATCCTGAGCTGATGGTAACCAGATCTCAGATCGATCTTGGAAAAAACCTTTGCTCCTTGCAGTTGATCAAACAGATCATCAATCCTAGGCAACGAATACTTATTCTTGATCGTGACCTTGTTCAACTCTCGATAGTCGATACAAAGTCGAAATGAACCATCCTTCTTCTTGACAAACAAGACTGGAGCGCCCCAAGGCGTTGCACTCGGTCTTATATACCCTTTCTCAAGAAGGTCATCGAGTTTCATCTTCAACTCTTGCATCTCCGCGGGAGCCATCCGATATGGCGCCTTAGAAATCGGCGCGGTACCAAGCTCGATGTCAATAGTGAACTCCACGTTACGATTAGGGGGTAAACCGGGAATCTCTTCAGGAAAAACATCCGGATACTCGCAAATTACAGGAATATCAAGAACTGAAGTCTCATCCTTCTTGGGCTTATCCAGATAGCACAGGTACTTGACACAACCTTGTCGAAATAGCTTACACGCATCCATCGCATTGATAAGCTTTCCGTTATCAGCGTCATTACAACCCTTGAACTTGCATACAAACTGGCCCCTTGATGAAACTGTCACAGTCCTTGAGATGAAATCGATTACCGCCCCATGACGCGTCATCCAATCCATCCCGAGAATAATGTCGTATGGAGCCATGGCTATACAGATCAAATCTGCCTCAAACTTCTGACCTTGAATGGAAATCAGAAATTTTGACAGACGCTTGGTTCCTATCAACTATTCACTATTTGGAAGATTTACCACAAAAGGCTCGCAAGTCTCATTGCACACTAAGCCTAGCCCGCTCACACAATTCTCCAAAATGAAAGAATGTGTGGCACCCGAATCAAACAATATACACATAGAAGTAGAATGGAGGTATAGAGTACCTTGAGCAATCAGAGCATTCGGTCCGTCAGCCTCACGCATCTCGTAAAGCCGCTGACCTTGACCTCCAGAAGCAGCTGGGGCTTTCTCCTTATTCTGGGTAGTCGTATGCGTTGAGGGACTAGGAGTCTCCACCGGCTTGAATCGGGGTCGGTTGTTGTGACTAACAGACCCTTGCTGTGACTCAGCTCCCTTCTGTCTCCTTTGCGGACAAAATGTCTGTAAGTGCCCCTCCTTTTCGCAGGAAAAATACGTTCTCTTGTCCTTTGGACATTCGTTGCTCTTGTGCCCCGGCGTGCCACAATTATAACACTAGATCGGGTTCTTGCCCTGACCCGAGCATTGAGTGGAACCTGCCTGTGTTGCCTCTGTTCTAGCCCGGCCAAACTTGGCAAAGTTCGACGATGGCGCGGGTCACTTGAACCCACTTGCCTGAGGCTGGCTCTGCGCCGGTCTCTGGCGATTGCGCTTCTTCGCCGACTCCTCCAGAGTCACCTCCAACTTATAAGCGGCGTCCACATACTGCTCCAAAGTAGAGCATCCGTGGCGCACCATCAAAGGCTTGATGTCTGGGTTCATCCACTCGTGGAAATGCCAGATCTTCTGCTCCTCACTGGACACTTCCGGCCCAGCATACTACAACGGGTGATTAAACTTGGCCGCAAGCTCAGTCACCTTCAACCCATCCGTCTTCGGATAAAGGAACTCCTTATGTTTCTCCTCCCTCATAGCACGGGAAAAGAAACAATCGGTCATCTTTGTCTTAAACATTCTCCAGTTCAAACCAGGATGATCAGCTAGACCAGTGCTTTTCCACCATTCGCTAGCCACCTTCTTCAGTTGAAGGGAAGCAATATGTACTTTTTCAGCCTCAGTGCACTCGACATTTCTAAACAACCTCTCCATGTGCGAGAACCAATACGCCACTTTGTCTGGTTCCCCCTTGCCATCATAGCAGTCAGGCATCATAGAGCTAATGGCCTTCAACGCTCGACCATAATTCCCTCTGTTTCTGACGACATCATCCCGAGGCACATGAATAATTGGCTCCTCGAATTCAGGCATAACCTGAGGAACCGGCACACCTTGTGCATGTGGTGCAATTGGCCGCATTATATCGGTGACCGCTTGCATAACGATCCCCCGAATAGCTTCTATGGCCGCAACGTCAAATACCACTTGAGGATTAGCCCGCACTTGACCATTGTCTATGGGGTTGTTGTGAGAGATAGACTCGCTCTCTCCCCCCTGATTTGCGGCGCTTCTTAGATTCCTCTTGGGGTCGTTGCTCGGCCCAGCACCAACACAAATAGTATTTCTTGCGTTCACCATCTGTTTACCGATCAATTTCCCAAGTATTTCACAACATTAATATCATATTTTTAAAATGCACAACACATAGAATAAACTCGGAATAGATCAAACTGGTAAACTTTTATTGATGCAGTGAACTGAAACTGAGTTTGATAGGTTTTTACAGAAAGCCCTCCTAAGCGAAAAGACAAAAATGCTAAGAGGCTACAACTCTAACAAAAACGGAACGAAAAAACTAAAATAAATCACTACGGCCCAACACTGCCTCCTTCACGGTGCCATGAAGAGGTTCCTATACCCAGTGGACCTCTGACATCTTCTCTTCGGAGGTGGACCATTCTCGGGTTCCGATGTCGGACTCCTCGACCTACTAGGGCTCGGAGCACGCGGCTCTTCCCTAGGCCTCGGTACACTTGGTCTCTCTCTAGACACAGGAACATTCGGCCCCTCCTCAGGTACCGGTGGGTAGCAAAACTCCTCAAGGAATCTCGGATGGAAATCTGCCCTGTTCACCTCGTACTGAGGGTTGAGTAGCAGCTTGGCCTGCTGGATATTCTCCTGGAGCTCGCAGACGTCCTCAATCATACGGGAGAGACCGAGTTCAGTCGCGTAAGTCCTCTCCTCCATATCGTACAAGGCATTCGTCCACTCCTCCATACGCTCAACAAGCCCTCGGGGCCTAGGCCTGGTCTGTTGGGTCGGAACCACCCTCGGGGTACCCATCGCTTCCCAAGGCCTTGCCCTCATGCGAGCACGCTCAGTGATAACAAGTTTTTGTCGTTCTAAAAACTGCTATGCAAAATATCCAAACAAACCCTAAACCGTAGTCCTAGGTAAGTACAGGTCGAATCCACAGGGAGACGGATCTATCTTAATATGCAATTCGTATGTCAATCAAACGTAATCAAAGGGGGGTTTTGTGAGTTTTGTAAGTTCTAAACATGCAAAAGGTAAACAAACTAAAGATGAATGAATTCAGTAATGGGGAAAAGCACTTAGTCAAACAACATCCACTATTCGTATGACAAGTTGATCATAGATACTCATTCAAAATCTCATGCAATGGAAATTCCAATTCATTTTCAGATATAACTAATAGCACAACCAGATACTATTAGCACTAACTAATTAAACAACCCTGAAAATATCAAGATTCAGTTTAACAGCAACCTTACGGATAGGAATATAGTTGGATACAATTCTAGCATAAAACAACCAGATATTATCCTAGAATGTAAATCAATTCTCTTCTGCATAAGACTAGCACAACCAGATACTAGTATGATGCAGTTGCTACTCTGAAATAGATATGCTCAACCAGTAACAATCTAGATCTAGCAATTAATCAATAACAATAAACCCTAGTTGCGTCCAAATAGAGATTATCAATATCAATCATAAACAACTTAAGCAAGAGAAAGATAAAAACCATGCAATATATTAGGAACGAGAATCTCACAACTCAATCCAAACGAAAGCTTCAGCGTCTGACTAAGCCAAGGAGGCTTAGTTCTTCATAGCAAATAGTAAAGAGAAAATTAGGGTTCCCAGAAAAAGATGATGATCCAAGATAGGCTAGCAAGCCTTTTTTTCAACCCTTAAATACTAAAGGAAATAAAGCTAAGTTAACCTAATACGAAATATTAAAACCGTAATAAAAATAATCCAAATAAAACAAATATGGAAAACACGTTCGGCGGGCTTCTGACATCGGCGGCGGTCGCCGCATCTCCCACGGCGATCGCCGTAAATGCGGCGGGCGCCGCAATTAAACGGCGGTCGCCGTAATCACTTCGTAGCCAAGGTCGGTGGAAAGCCAATTGCGGCGGGCACCGTAAGGTTCACGGCGGGCGCCGTAATTACGGCGGTCGCCGTCTTTGTACGGCGGTCGCCGTTCTTCGGTTCAGCTCCTGCGACACTTCCGTAAAAACGCCATAACTTTTGATTCCCAACTCGGATTGCGCTCATATTTTGAGGACTTGCAATAGACTTCAAGATCTAACTCCTAGAATTGGAATCACTCCATTTCGACATCGGAGCAGAGAGAACGAACCAATTGAATTCAGAACATTGTTCTTCTACTCTTCATTGCACTCCCTTGGCGCCTACTACTGGTGGCTTCCTCCTCAGTGTCTCATATGATCTCCAAAACCGCTCAAACACCTCCAAAAACACCAACTCCGCCCCCAAACACCATACACATGAATGTGTCTAAATCTACCCGAATGATACCAATAAAACCTCTAATAACTCTTACTTAAGCCCTACAAAGTAGTGCTTATCAAATCACCCCATGCTTAGACCTTTGCTCGTCCTCGAGTAAACTAATAAAGAGTCTACTCCTCCAATGTAGCATCCAAGGTCTCAGGAAGCATATCCTCCAACTAAGAGTCACTTAACCCATGCCAAGCTCCTGGCACCAATCTCATTCACAACACATCCACAACTCAACAAGCTTAAGGGCAAGCAGAGTACTTCCCCCAGGCTAAACCCGGACATCCAATAGCGTGAGTAACCTCTAATCCTAGCCTCCATCTATTGCTCCTTATGTCTCCCAGAGTGACCTACCCGACAATCCTTCTTTGTCTCCTCTTCTTATGACGCCTCACCAAGAATAATGAGAAATCCTAAAATCACTCTTCTTCTTTTTCACTCGTTTTGCCAAGGCGCCCTTTCGGGTTTTCACCAAGCCACTCATTTCATTTTCCAATAGATGTACTCACATGAGCTCACGTCACTCTTGACCTCATATTACCCCATCCTAATGCTGGTCCCAGCCACTTGCTTATTACCTAGGCCGCCCTTTCGGGTTTTCGACCTATCCCAGGATTTCAATTTTTAGCCTTTTTTCAAATTTTTGGCTTTTTTCATTTTATATTCATTTTTCTCCTCAGCAGCGTAGCAAGTATAAAACTCCACCCCATGCTTAAACATTGCATTGTCCTCAATGTAATGAAAGACAAAAGAATAAAGCACAGGGAAAAACAAAAAATAACTCACAACGTTGCCGAGTTGGCTTGGATACTTCCTTGTTGCTGGCGGTGTAGTCATAAAAGCTCATGTCCTGGATGTCTGGCATCAACGCCATTATCTTTATCTACCGTGCAACCATAAGAAACCACTGTAGGGTGTGGTGGTGATGTAGGAAATCAGGGCTGCATGGCCTTCAAAAATGGGCCCAGATGTCATCGTGGTCGGGCCCTGGTGTACCTTCTCTCCATCTGTCGACTGCAGGGCCATCATCGTTGCCAAATAAATATAGGGTGAATGTATTTCTCCGTTTAGCAACATGATGCGCACCTCTCCGTGGGGAACTCTGGACAGCTGGGTAAAACTTTTTTTTTTTTTTTTTTAAAAAACTTTTTTTTTTGGTTTTTTTTTTGACTTTTCTCCCCGTTTAAGGTCTTTTCGGGGTATCTTATTTTCGTCTTTTGCTCCCCGTTTAAGGTTTTTTCGGGGCCCTTTTTTTTTTTCGATTTTTTTTTCTTTGAGAAAGTGCGGCGGTCGCCGTGAAGGGTGCGGCGATCGCCGTTTTCATGTCGCAGCTATCCTTCTTGGCGAAGCAATTACGGCGGGCGCCGTAAGGTTCGCGGCGGGCGCCGTGAACACCTTCTCCGTTTTTTCGCGCTTCCTGCAGGTTAGTTCGACACAGAAAGGAAAGACTAAGGGAAAGAAAATAAACTACCAAATCTCGGGTTGCCTCCCGAGCAGCGCCTTGGTTAATGTCGTTGGCTCGACATACTACTCAATCCTCTTCAACTCGGGTTTGTCCTATCACTTGAACTCCTGAGGTCTATATCAGGGGGATGCCGCTTTGTGTGCTCCATGTTGAGCCTTTCCCCCATGCTTGTGTACTTCATAATGGTTGGACCGCAGTTCATATCTATGAATGCATTTGTCATCTTCAGGAACGGTCTACCCAACATCTCAGGGCCTGCATGTTTGTTCTGCCCCGCATCCAGCATGTAAAAATTCGCCACCTGAATCAAGTCCTTTTTCTTGTGCTTCCCCTTTGGTTTCTTCTTGATATTGCCCAGCGCCCTTAAAAATTTTGTGCTGCGAGGGATACTGTTTGTCATTGTGACCAAAGGAACGGTTTCTGCACAGTTACGGAAGGCCTCATAGGTTTCATTGTTGTTCTTCAACCTTCGAGTATCTTGTAATGCCTCAGGGAAGGTTGCAACGGGGTGCAGCGCAATGAGTGGGGAGGAGTTGAGATGCACATACTCATCATAGGCAGCCTCAAGAGGGTCGGGGGCTGCCCGAGCGTTTTTTAGAGGAACAAGCGTCGTAGGATCGTTTTCGCGATCGTGGTTCTCCTCCTCTTGATCGCTGAATTCCTCCAGTCCCAAAAAATACTCTTCTTCAGAAAGCACAACGCGGTCCAAAATATCGTATGGAATACCCATCTCCTCAGTGGGTGAACCGAGGTCGAGGTATACCTCCCGCGGTCTTGGGTTCTCTTCTGCAGATATCTCGCTGTATTCTGCACCCGTCTCACAAATTTGTTCCTCCCTTTCAGCTAAGGGGGCGACATGCAGCTGCTCAGTACTTTGTAGGGTCATCGAGAAGACATTCTCTTCCCGGTGCACCACTGGGTGAGATAGTGGTTCTGCCGACGTTATAGTCTCCATTCTGCTCACTGCTTGCACCATTTGCTCCGTCTGCCTCTCAATGATCTGGATATTGGACTTTATTTGTTGTTCAAGTTGGATCGTGTTCTGTTTGAAAGATCGAAACATGTCCTCCAATGACATGGAGGGACTTGGATTGTGCCCATAACTCGAATTAGGGTGATCTCTCCACCCTGGAGTGTATGCGTATGAGTATGGGTCATATTGCGGCTCCTGATGGAAGTGGGGAAATCTATCCATCTCTGTAACAAAATCAAAAAGGAAAAACAAAAATCAATAGCACGGGTGTGGACCGTAAGATAGGTCCACACAAAAGTTGACACACAAATCGCACACAAAATAGATTATTGCCTCCCCGGCAACGGCGCCAATTTGGTAACAGGTTTTTGTCGTTCTAAAAACTGCTATGCAAAATATCCAAACAAACCCTAAACCGTAGTCCTAGGTAAGTACAGGTCGAATCCACAGGGAGACGGATCTATCTTAATATGCAATTCGTATGTCAATCAAACGTAATCAAAGGGGGGTTTTGTGAGTTTTGTAAGTTCTAAACATGCAAAAGGTAAACAAACTAAAGATGAATGAATTCAGTAATGGGGAAAAACACTTAGTCAAACAACATCCACTATTCGTATGACAAGTTGATCATAGATACTCATTCAAAATCTCATGCAATGGAAATTCCAATTCCTTTTCAGATATAACTAATAGCACAACCAGATACTATTAGCACTAACTAATTAAACAACCCTGAAACTATCAAGATTCAGTTTAACAGCAGTCTTACGGATATGAATATAGTTGGATACAATTCTAGCATAAAACAACCAGATATTATCCTAGAATGTAAATCAATTCTCTTCTGCATAAGACTAGCACAACCATATACTAGTACAATGCAGTTGCTACTCTGAAATAGATATGCTCAACCAGTAACAATCTAGATCTAGCAATTAATCAATAACAATAAACCCTAGTTGCGTCCAAATAGAGATTATCAATATCAATCATAAACAACTTAAGCAAGAGAAAGATAAAAACCATGCAATAGATTAGGAACGAGAATCTCACAACTTAATCCAAACGAAAGCTTCAGCGTCTGACTAAGCCAAGGAGACTTAGTTCTTCATAGCAAATAGTAAAGAGAAAATTAGGGTTCCCAGAAAAAGATGATGATCCAAGATAGGCTAGCAAGCCTTTTTTTCAACCCTTAAATACTAAAGGAAATAAAGCTAAGTTAACCTAATACGAAATATTAAAACCGTAATAAAAATAATCCAAATAAAACAAATATGGAAAACACGTTCGACGGGCTTCTGACATCGGCGGCGGTCGCCGCATCTCCCACGGCGATCGCCGTAAATGCGACGGGCGCCGCAATTAAACGGCGGTCGCCGTAATCACTTCATAGCCAAGGTCGGTGGAAAGCCAATTGCGGCGGGCGCCGTAAGGTTCACGGCGGTCGCCGTCTTTGTACGGCGGTCGCCGTTCTTCGGTTCAGCTCCTGCGACACTTTTGTAAAAACGCCATAACTTTTGATTCCCAACTCGGATTGCGCTCATACTTTGAGGACTTGCAATAGACTTCAAGATCTAACTCCTCGAATTGGAATCACTCCATTTGGACATCGGAGCAGAGAGAACGAACCAATTTAATTCAGCACATTGTTCTTCTACTCTTCATTGCACTCCCTTGGCGCCTACTACTGGTGGCTTCCTCCTCAGTGTCTCATATGATCTCCAAAACCGCTCAAACACCTCCAAAAACACCAACTCCGCCCCTAAACACCATACACATGAATGTGTCTAAATCTACCCGAATGATACCAATAAAACCTCTAATAACTCTTACTTAAGCCCTACAAAGTAGTGCTTATCACTCAGTCATCTCCTCTACCTGACGACGAGCCTCAGAGGAAACCATATCGCTCTGATGAAGCACATGCCGAGAAGTAGGGCTCACAATCGGCCTTCTCGGTGTGGGGATAAATTATGGCTCCACTGGTGCATCCATCGGCCCATACCTCCTCCTGCTAATACCCGAGATCCCAAGCGCCTCCCAAGCGGCAGGGGACAACGGCGTATACTCCTCATCAGGCGGCAACTATGGACTCAGGAAAATGAACTTCATTCCCGGGTCCTCACTGTCCTCAAGCAAGTACTCTAGGCCATCTGATTCATAGCCGAACTCCTCGAGGTCCTCCTCAGGGTCCTCTTCCTCTGGATCTTCTTCTGGATCCTCTTCCGGATCCTTCTCGGGATCCTCCTCCACCTCGAAGTTGTCGTCGTAGTACCCTCCATGATACTCCGCCGACTCCCCCTCCTCCGTGTCCTCCCTCGGGTCTGCTTCGGGCTCTACCTCGTGAACCTTTGCCCCGTCGGACACCAACACTACCGACTCCTCGAGTACGGTCTTCACCACCTCGGGTGGACAGCTTGGCTCTCCGACCTCAACGCCTCTAGGGGGAATCGGAAACTCAAGCCTAACTGGAGATGGCAGAACCACCTCGGCTTCCTTCCTACTCCTGAGTTGCGATACGAATGCGCCCATATCCTGCAAGGCGACGAGAAAAGATTAGTCTTTCTAAATATAGAAGCGAACTTACTATATCAGACTGGAAAAAAGAAGGCACGACTTGAATGGCAGAGATTTGAAAATACACTTTTTACTCAAGTATGATTTTATTCAAAATTTCAACTTTTGGATTTAACCAACAACTTTTTACAACACGAATGGGTAAACGGTTCATAAAATTTTTGTTTTAGGTAACATGATTTGAAAACCCAACCCGTTTTAAAACTTTCGGCTCTGATACCAAATATATAACACCCCCAAATATTTCCTTGAAACTATTACCGCCAGTGACCTCAGATTACACATCTGGGTCACCCAAGGCTAAATCATTTATAACAACTATATATTAACACAAACTATATCAAATATCATAAAAATTCTCAAATATTATTTAAACCAAAGTTATGGTTTTACAACTGTCAACACCAAATCCAACCACATACAGAGTTATTTCAATACAGCGGAAGTCTTTAAAATTTAAATATCACGAAGGGTTTTGATCGGAGCGATCTCACGCCTAGGATCTTAAACCTTGGAAAACTCTTTTAAAATGTCATCTGCCTTTATCATCGCGTATTAGCCTTCATGAAAAGGGAGTTTACCTGATGTGCTGTATGAGACGGATGACACCAGCCAACCATGCAAAGGAAAATAACCGGTTGGTTAATCTAATGAAAGACTACGCAAGGGTAAAATAGAAAAGGTTCTAAGTAGTCGTGTTAGGTTACACCTATCGCTTCTCGAATGAAAGCCGATGACGATAGTGAACCTCAATACTTCTACGGAAAGATACAAAAAAGGTATGAACAAGATAAGACTCCAAAAGATTGAGTCTTATGGGAACTTATGAAGAGAAGACTCCAAAAGATTGAGTCTTACAACTTATGAAGAGAAGACTCCAAAAGATTGAGTCTTACAACTTATGAAGAGAAGACTCCAAAAGATTGAGTCTTTCGGAAAGTATGACAAGTGTTTGGGAACGTTATAGTTTTCACACAAGCGTTTAAAAACAACTTGATCATTTGGGTCCACGACCAACCTCACCGCACAATGCGAATTCAGATTTGGAAGGAGGACTTACTCTAACCGAAGTCCGGTTAGATATCTATATTAAGGAGCCTCCCCTCCCTCCTAACAATGACTTTGATGTTCTTCACTTTTGGAAGCTTGATTTGAAATACCCTACTTTGTGTATGATTGCTAAGGATATTTTAGCAGTTCCCGCTTCTACTGTTGCTTCTGAGAGTGCTTTTAGTTCGGGTGGTCGATTGGCGAGTCCTCATCGTTCTAAGCTTCATGTTAATACCGTTGAAGCACTATCATGCTTGCAAAATTGGATGATCGATGAGTTAGCAGGTAATACATCTCAATTGATATTGCTTAAGTTATTACTTAGTTCTTTTATTATGTTTTAATTGAAATATTCGTATTTACAAGGATTACAAATCGATAATGCTCAAGCATGTGGTACTTGTATGGATGATGAAGTGGAAGAAAGTGCTACTAGTAAAGTTGTCAATGTAACTTAATTTTTTATTTTAGATGTCATATAAATTACTTGAATTTGAACTAATAACATCATATATTTCATTTTATTGTAGGATTTGCTTTTCTAAGGAGTAAGGAAATGTGGTTGACTGATTAGTGAAGTTGAAGACATGTGGTTGTTTTGTCAACTTAATTATTTAGATGGATTGTCTTAATGTTGAATGAATATTAAAGACTTTAGACTTTTATTATGATGGTCTTGTGGACTTGTGATTTTTCTATGTTTTTTACCTTGTATGAGACGTTTTAATTATTATTTTCCCTTTTTTTATTAGAAAAGGAATTAGGGGGCTCCTCTATTTCGATGTGGGCCGCCCTAGAGCATCCTTACGAGTGAGATCTCTAAGATCTAGAATGGCTGTAATATTTGGTGAAATTGATATGTGGTAGAGTTTTGCAATAAAGTAGGACACATTATTAATTTCCCGAAAAATGTGGGAAATGCAACATGAATAGAAGTGTCGCAAATCAAGCAAGATATCGGAAATGATGAGTTCGATTTCCCATGAGTAGTCCCATTTGCCGTTTAGGGCATTAATCAGGTAGAGGCTGTCGCCTTGGATCTCGGTATCTGAGATCCTTAGCTGAATTGCATCTCGGATGCCATGACGCATTGAGATTGCTTCAGCTAGTAACGGGGAAATGTTCCCTAGGGCACCATTTTCCAAGGAAATGGGTTTTTCGACATGGTCCCGAGTGATGTAGCCGAATGTAGCGGGTCTGATAGTGTTTTTGGATGCATCTGAGTTCAATTTGTAAACATTGATGGGCGGTTTCTCCCAGTGAATGTTTCTTCTGGTAGCTTGCCCCGTGGTTTTAGTTATCTCCTTAGTATCTTTTTCCATTTTGGGTTGTTTCCAATCTTGTTGTTGTTTTTGAATAAAGTTGGTTAGATTGTGATATGAATATGGCCAGTGAAGTGCCCATCTTTCAAGTGGAGCCAAAGCCAAAGCCACCATGGCCGAGCCCGCCGACAAACCCTAATTCTCCGCCGGCCCACATGGCGAGTTCTCCCGGCAAACCACCATCTCCCTCGGACACCAAGGCTTCCACAACTCCCATGGAGTCATCCCAGATCAATGGAGTCCCAGGCGCCGAGCCAGTGCCACCTTTGCCGAGCCCCAGAGCTAGCCCTAGAATTGCGGCCGCACGTGAGGAGGAGTATAGGCACGAGCCCACACCTGGCTCAATCACTCGAGCCCGAGCTCACCTACTGCATCACCAGCTCAAGGGAGGTCCAGTGGCTCAAGGAGTGCCGAGCCAAACCGAGCCCCGCCCGGTCCTAGGCCTTGAATCCCTCTCCGGGTTTCTCGGCGTCGGCGGCCACACCCGGGTTAAAAGCCCACGTGAAGCCCAATTGGAGGATGAATGTTATTGCCGGTTTATTATTGTGATTTTAGACATTTGTTAGACTTTAAATTTAATTACCTAAATTGCCTATTAAGTTTGTTTTAGTTAGTGGGCACGTAATTGCTTTAGTGGGTATTTTTAGTGTTTTTCTTTAATTTCTTTAGTAACCGTAATGTTTAGGGTTATTAGGAAAACATTTGGATTGTGTTTGGCACGTTGAATTGAATCAAAGATCAGAAGTATTTCAGTTTTAGAGCTTTTCTTTTTGTTCTTCAATTTGTGAGTCAAATCGAATTGAAACCCCTTGAGAGAATTGAGTGAGTTGTATCTCGAATTTCTCTAGGTCTTTCTCTTGTGACTAGTGTTTCAAATCTAGCCATAAGGAGATTTCTTATCCATCACTTCCATCCTCCATATAATCGTCTCCATCGCCCCCCACCCACCGAAAATCCCTAAAATTGCCGAAAAGTGCCTTGTTCTTCATCCTTGGAGATCGGCCATTTTCTTCCACAACAAGAGCAAATCCTTGCACAGAGGCTTCATAGATCCGGAGGGCTATCATTTGGTATCAGAGCTACGTAAGTATTTGCTCTAAATTTGGCCTTAAATCTATAGAAAAATCGGAAGTTTACTTGCTCTCCCTTTTCGTACCTTGCATTGTTGCATCTCTAGAGTTCGTAGGATTTCTTGTGTCTTTCTTCCTTGTTTTTGTGTGTCCGTGTCTTGAGTCTGCATTGAAGGAAGGAAGGAAGGGTGAGATTTTGCAGTTTGTTTAGAGTCTAAACAGCCGTGCATCATTAGGGGGAGTTGTTAGTATTTTCTTCCTAGATTTTAGGGTTTGTTGTTGCATTTGTTACATGCGTTTGAAATTTAAATTCCGGCTTTCAATTTGCATCAACCAGCCGTGCCCTAATTAGTGCATTTAGTCTAAGTAATTTTGAGTCTTTTATATTTGTATTTGGCATTTAATCAACCTAGGGTTATTCTTGTGCAAACCGAAGCAACCGATCTTCATTCTTGCGTAGGAAAAGTTTTGAATTTCCTAAGTGTTGATTCCGACCATCAATTCTGTATTTTCAGTTTATTAAGTTGTTCTAGTGTTAAAAAAAAAAAGTGACGAAAATCAAAAGAAAAACAAAAACCGGAAGAGTCAAGCCATTAAAACAACAAAGAAAAAGACTTGGCTTGGAAAAGTGGTTGTTCAAAGCTTGATATCTTGTGTTGAATTTTCCTTTCGTTTGATATATTGTGAAGCTCCTCATTGTTGTTATTCGGCCAGAATTGTCACTCAACTTGTGTAAAGGAATTTCAGAGGCTAAGTACTTGCATTTGTGTTGTGAAAGTTGTGGACTTAGCATAAGGATTAACTTAAAGTTGTGGTGCAATTTTATCTTGTCTTTGGAGTCAATTTGAGCATCTAGACAGCCCTACCTTAACCAAGTTTTGAGCTAGTAAAGTTACGAATTTTCTTTGGTTTAAAACTGAATTTTGTAGCTTGCTTACTAGCTAGGGTATCACTTGTTGTCTTCTTTCTTGTGGGCTGTTGTGCTTGGGTTTTCTTTGTGTAGGACACTATGTCGAGATCCAAGGACAAGGACATGGCTTCGGAGATCACCTTGAAAACACTACTATTGGCAATACAATCCGCCAAGAAGGAAGCCGAAGATCAAGGTCGCCAAGCCGAGGAGCGAACTCGACAACTCTTGAAAACCATTCGAGATGAGAAGGCTGCCTTCATGAAGGTCATGGAGGAGAAGTGGGATCTTGCTCACGACCCATCACCGAGCCAACTTCAAGATGTGTCCCAAGGGAGTGGCGTCCAAATTCTTCCTTTGGCCGAATCATCTCTTCCATTGGTGGGTGTAGCCTTATGGGAAAGGGTCCATCAACCTCCACCAAATGTAATCACTTCACGGGAAGAATTCGGTTTGACTCCTAAACTCTCTTCTCCTTATCTTGCACCTATTTCTACTAGGATATCCGTTGAGAATGGGGAGGGTTTAGAGAAATTGCATGTTGTGGCTAGGGAGAAAAAGACAATCAACAAACAAGTAGAGTATGCACATAGGAATTTGGCAATTAGAGACAAGGGAGGAACTCCCAATCATATGCTCTTATCCAAGCCTCTTATTCTTCAATTCATTGCATGTTCTCAACCTTTCATTGCATTTTATGAGACTAACCCTATTAATGAAAAGGTTGTGGTGTGGCATAGAGTCTCTAGTGGGTTTATTGTAGGTAAAAAGGACAAACACATCAAGGGCTCAAAGCTGGAGTCCGGGATGGTCCCATTTGAGCCTGGAGAGGAAGGCGCCCCACATAAGGATAGCTATTGCTTGGAAGGAGATAAAGACCTTGACGAACTGGATTCGAGGTCGAATCCCTTTCAAGGGAGGGAGGATGATATGAATATGGCCAGTGAAGTGCCCATCTTTCAAGTGGAGCCAAAGCCAAAGCCACCATGGCCGAGCCCGCCGGCAAACCCTAATTCTCCGCCGGCCCACATGGCGAGTTCTCCCGGCAAACCACCATCTCCCTCGGACACCAAGGCTTCCACAGCTCCCATGGAGTCATCCCAGATCAATGGAGTCCCAAGCGCCGAGCCAGTGCCACCTTTGCCGAGCCCCAGAGCTAGCCCTAGAATTGCGGCCGCACGTGAGGATGAGTATAGGCATGAGCCCACACCTGGCTCAATCACTCGAGCCCGAGCTCACCTACTGCATCACCAGCTCAAGGGAGGTCCAGTGGCTCAAGGAGTGCCGAGCCAAACCGAGCCCCGCTCGGTCCTAGGACTTGAATCCCTCTCCGGGTTTCTCGGCGCCGGCGGCCACACACGGGTTAAAAGCCCACGTGAAGCCCAATTGGAGGATGAATGTTATTGCCGGTTTAATATTGTGATTTAAGACATTTTTTAGACTTTAAATTTAATTACCTAAATTGCCTATTAAGTTTGTTTTAGTTAGTGGGCACGTAATTGCTTTAGTGGGTATTTTTAGTGTTTTTCTTTAATTTCTTTAGTAACCGTAATGTTTAGGGTTATTAGGAAAACATTTGGATTGTGCTTGGCATGTTGAATTGAATCAAAGATCAGAAGTATTTCAGTTTTAGAGCTTTTCTTTTTGTTCTTCAATTTGTGAGTCAAATCGAATTGAAACCCCTTGAGAGAATTGAGTGAGTTGTATCTCGAATTTCTCTAGGTCTTTCTCTTGTGACTAGTGTGTCAAATCTAGCCATAAGGAGATTGCTTATCCATCACTTCCATCCTCCATATAATCGTCTCCATCGCCCCCCCACCCACCGAAAATCCCTAAAATTGCCGAAAAGTGCCTTGTTCTTCATCCTTGGAGATCGGCCATTTTCTTCCACAACAAGAGCAAATCCTTGCACAGAGGCTTCATAGATCCGGAGGGCTATCAGATTGGGTATTGTATTCTTGTTTTGGTCATCAAAGGTTTTTAAGTTTCTTTGGTACCATATGCTCCACCAACATATGGCTAGTTTTTCCATTATTGGCATATTGGATTTGTCTTTTACTTCGTTTAGTAATTGTGTATCATTTTTATTGTTTATATCTATGTTGTTGATTAATTGATGTATTTGTAGGTCAATGTTTTGAAGAGTTTGTTGTGTGTGAGGCATTTAAATAATATGTGTGTTAAATCTTCCACTAGGTGGTTGAACATGATGCATTCTAGGGGGACAAGAATGTGTCTTTCATAAAGTTTTTCTTTAGTTGGTATTCCATTTTTTCTTACCTTCTATATGAAGTGTTTTACCTTGGAGGGTATATCGAGTTTCCAAATCCAGTTTATGTTGGTGTCCGTAAGCCCTTTGTTTTCATAAATCACATTGATTGCACTTTTGGGGGGTATATCGAGTTTTGAAATCCAGTTTATGTTGGAGTCCGTAAGCCCTTTGTTTTCATAAATCATATTGATTGTACTTTTGATAGAAAACCATCCATTTCGGTTGTGTTTCTAGTTATCTTCAATTGCATTATTAGGGATTGTTTGCTGGCTATAGTTATAGTAATGTCGTGATCTAAATGTTTTTGGAGTTCCTCTATTTTCCAGGATTTGTCATGATTTATATATTGGTCTACTGTTTCTAGTTTGTTTACGAGGTTTATATATTTTGCAAAGTTGGTTAGTGTTCATATTGGAAGCCAGTTATCCAGCCAAAACTTAATGGTTTTGCCATTACCTATTTCCCAATGGAGGCCTTTTTTGAAATCAGGTATAAGTCTGGTAAGGTTACTCATGTTCCAGGATCAGTTAGAGTTTTTATTCCTATCGTAAGCCAGTACGTGTATATATTTTAGGTATTTTTCCTAGATGATCTTAACCCATATGTTGGTAGGTTCAACGAGTAGTTTCCAGATTAGTTTCATTTGGAGTGCTTTGTTGACATCTTCATTTTTTTGATTCCTAGCCCACCTTTGCTCATTGGCTTACAAATTTCATTCCATCCAATAAGAGGCTTGTAGTTGTTATCCTTGTTCCAGAAAAATTGATGATTGATTTTGTCTAGCTTTTTATGGGTGTTGGCTGGTAGTGTAAAAATTTGCATAATGTAGCTTGGTTGGGCCGAAAGTGTTGCTTTAACCAGGACTTTCCTGGCCTCTTGTGATAACGTGTTTGCCTTCCATTTGGTGAGTTGGTTCACAGTTTTTTCTAGGAGCGGTTGAAAGGTGGAATTAGTTACTTTTTCATTAATAATAGGGCATCTGAGGTACTTATCAAGGCCAACTGACGGTGCCACATTGAAAATTTGCTGGATGTGTGATATGTTTTTCTGGTTGGTATTTTTGTGACCTGGAACGCTGATTTATGGAAGTTGGCTAGTTGACCTGATACTTCACAATAGTCATCAATAATTTTTTTTATTTTGGAGAAAACTGCTAGTTTTGTGGATGAGAAGATGATAATGTCATCAGCAAAGGCTAAAAAGGGGATTTTTGTACCTCCTCTATTGATTTTAATTCCTATGGGGTTAGTTGGGTCTGACGTTGCTTTTTGTAGATGTCTCAATAAGATTTCTACTCCTAGAATATATAAGAAGGGTGATAGGGGGTCGCCTTGTCTGAGACCCCTTTTGGGAAATAATTGTTCTGTGGGTCCGTTATTGACAAGGACATAAAAGGATACCGATTGGGTGCATTCCTTGATCCAGTTTGAGAATTTAGTGCAAAAACCAATTTTTTGGAGAGTTTGTTGTAGGTCCTCCCAGTCAACTCTGTCATATGCTTTTTCCATATCTAGTTTTAGTGTCACCCACCCCTCTTTCCCTTTTTTGGCACAGAAGGAGTGGAAGATTTCATGGGCTATGAGTACATTGTCTTGGATACTTCGTTGTTGAGCAAATACTCCTTGGAGAGGGTGATTTTCCCTTCTTTTTATTGTTTGTTATTTAGAAATTTTTATAGTAAACTTTTATGAAAAATAAAAATGATAAAATTCACCCGAAATTCACCTGAACCACCCGCAATCACCCGCGAGTGATCGGGTTCGGATAATGCACCCTTCAGGTGCGGGTCGTGTCGGGTGGATGAAAAAAAACCGAGTCGGGTGATGGATGCTATCCACCCGGCCATCACCCGACCCATTTCCATCCCTAATTACCATATAAAAACATTGACTCCAGATGACCGAAACTTCATGAGAACTCAAATCATATTTTTTTATAAGGTAAGAATTCAAAATTCCGAGTCAAACATGACTTGGACAACTTTTTTTTTGTTAAAAAAAATACTTCTTAGGCGCTACCTAGTGGCGCCCAAGGAGTAAATTTTAAAAAAACCAAAATTGATCTAAAAAACGGGTCATTTCTTGGGCGCCACGAGGTAGCACCCAAGAAGTGATTTTTTTTTTATAAAAGGCCCAAACAAATTTCAAACCATAAATCCTAAAAAAACCCCAAAACAAATCCCCACATGGTGGCGCCCAAAAGGTTTGAGTTGAGTTTTGTTTCGGGGTTTTTGGATTATAGGGTTTGAAGTTTAGGATTTAGGGTTTGGGTTATCCATACATTCTAGTACAAAGTCTAAGGTTCATTATTTCATTTGAGATTATGGGGAAGAAAGACAGTTAGGGGTATATCCTATGGTTATATTATATGTATATCCTATGGTTATATTCTATAGTTATATAATATGATTATATCATATGGTTATATCCTATAGTTATATACTATAGGATATCATATGGTTATATTCCATAGTTATATATTATGATTATATCATATGGTTATATTATGTAATTATATATTATGATTATATCCTATAGTATATGGTTATATCCTATAGTTATATCACATAGTTATATATTATAGTTATATACTATAGGATGCTGAGCAAAAATATCCGATCCGGCTGACCCGATCTGATAACCCGCCAATCCAAATTCTAAAAGTCCGTATCCAAAAACATCTGTTTAATTTTATCCGAATTCGATCCGGATAATTTTTCCGGATACGGATCAAGATATTTTACTTATCGGATATCCGAAAATCTGGTACTATTAATATATAATAAATATTTTTCTAGAACTAATATACAATGTTTAATTAGTTTAGATGGTCTCAAAATGGTACTTGTAAATTTTTATGCAATTGAAGCCACTTTAATTCTCCAATACAACATTTCTTATTCTATTCCTTTTAATAAAAACAATCTTGATTATTATTATTATAAAATTTAAAACCCTAAATCAATAATTCACGTACTGATTGTCGCCTCAATAAATAGCTAGCAAATATGTTTTTTTTGTCAAGACTAAGTGTTCATGATTGAATTGAATTTTGATCATTCAAAGTTACAACTTTATATGTACTTGTCAATTCCTCTTTTTATATAATATATACGTTTATGGTAGGGATGGCAACGGGGCGGGGATTCCCCATTCCCCGTGGGGAATCCCCGTAACGGGGACGAGGTGTTTAAACGGGGATGGGGGCGGGGAAAAATTTAAACCCCGTGCGAGGACGGGGAGCGGGGCGGGGATAGAGGTCCCCACCCCGTTCCCCGTCCCCGGCGGGGAAACCCGCGGAGATCCCCGCCGAATACATTATTTTTGTGATTTTCTTAACCTTAAATCCTAAATTTTGTATTGTTTAGTCTCTAAACCTTGTACCCTTTAGACGTTAAACCATAAATCTCAAATCATTTATACCCTAAATCTTAATAATATATAAATTAAAATAAAATTTTAATAAATTATGTGTATTGAAACGGGGACGGGGATCCCCGATGGGGAGCGGGCCCCGACGGGGACAAGGGGAGTTTTTAATCCCCGCTCGGGGACGAGGACTGGGGCCAAAAACGGGGACGGGGAGAGTACTCCCCGCCCCGAACCCGCCCCATTGCCATTCCTAGTTTATGGTTCTCAATTTGAAAATGTTGGCAAGTTTAATTTATGAAAAAATTAACAGGGACTTGCAAATAGTGTTGATGTTTGACATATAGTTTGCAATTTACGGATTGTTAGTTTTGATTGAATTAGAAAAGATAACATCTCGATTTAATTTTTAATAGGTTTTCTAGTAACTGGATAATTCGGATATCCGAGTCGAATATTCGATCTAGATAATATTTACCGGATATCCGGTCCGAAACAGACCGGATAAGAGTTTTGTGAATTTTTTTACTGAATATCCGACATACCGGACCGGACTAGATATATCTGTTTGCTCACCCCTATCTAGTTCAATCTGCGCGCCTCAATATGGCGTGCAAGTGGACTTTGTTAAATTGGTGCACTAAAATTTGGCGTGTCACTTTATCAGTTTTTTGCCGAACACTACCCCTTTGCCTATACGCTTCTTTTAGGTGCACCAAAGTGCGTGCAAAAAGATAAAAAACTACGTGTATATAGGTATGTTATTGTTAAAAAATATTTACTAATTTTTTAACAATAGTTAAATATTTTATAAGAACAGAATGAATGTTCTATTTAGTTGCTAATCCAACGCGTTGGCCTAGTGGTGTAAGGTCTCAACGCTTTATCAAAAAAAAAAAACACTCTATATGATTAAATTTCCTTGAACGAGCAGTACTTCAACCAAAAAATATACTCCCTCCATCCTAAAATATAGCTCCTCTTCCACAATATGTACATATATTAAGGAGGAATGAAAGAGAATAATGAAAGTACAACTCCAATTTATACAAATCACATCAGTCATTCTTTTCCAACTTTCCAACATTTTCATAAAAGGAAAAATCCCCTAATTATATTACATCAACCAATAAGAATTCAACATTAAGCTCACACAGATTATGACTTTTACTTACAATCAAAATTACCCCAAAATGGGATTCCCTCTCTAATTTAAATAGAGCACAGTTCATAACTTTAACCATTAATGCAACTAAAGCTTCAAAAACCTCAAAACACAATCAATACAGAATTGCATCACTGCCTAATCTTGATGGCTTTAGACTTCAACTTAAATGAAGTGGAAGAAAGTGGGTTCCAGTTTGATCTTAATCAGCCAGTGCTGGACCCTGAAGAAGATGGCCATTCTTTCGATCTTAATCAGCCATCAATGGAAATGGAAGAAGATTAACAGGAGCACCAACAACCACCAACAACACAACCAACCAGTCATCATCAGCCTTCAAGGAAAATGCTCAACAGTGATAAAAAAAATGAACATATTCATGTGGCTACTTGAGAGGACAAAAGATGGTCTACCTCAACGAGGTTCAATAAGGGCAGCTGCACAAGAGTTCAATGTCACACACAGGTGCATAAGCAAAATATGGAATACATGTAGGAAACAGAAAGAAGCAGGGCAACCCTACAATGTCACCACAAAATTTCACAACTCAGGCAGAAAGAGAACTGAGGTACCACATGCTGATATCATTGCACTACATATGGGGGTGAGATCATGCATCAGAGACTTGGCATCCAAGTTGAGCATTGCAAAGAGCACAGTGCATAGGATGGTCAAAAGAGGACTCATAAAGCCAAATTCTAATCCACTCCATCCTGGATTGAAGGATGCAAACAGAAAGACAAGACTGTAATGGATTTTAGGGCTACTATAAGGGGACACACCAGAAACAAAGAGACAATATTATCCAATGTATGACTTTGTGCATTTCGATGAAAAATGGTTTTATCTTAGCACGAAGTCATACAAAGTCTATCTAGCATAGAATGAGAAGGGCAAATACAGAGCTGCATGTTCAAGTAAGTGGATTCCTAAAGTAATGTTCAATGCAGTTGTAGCTAGACCAAGATTCGACAGAGAGGGACAATGCACATTTAATGGGAAGATTGGTATATTCCCATTTACTTATCAAGAGGCAGCAAAAAGGGCATCCAAAAACAGAGATAAAGGGACAATTGTTACTAAGCTAGTTGAATCAGTGAATAGGAAAGCAACAAGAAGCATGTTAATCAAATAGGTCATTCCAACAATCAAGGCAAAATGGCCAGCACATGAAGGCCCCAAAGTTATATACATACAGTAGGATAATGCAAAGGCACATATAAGTCAACATGATGCAAAATGGCAGCAGGTATATCAACAAGATGATTTTACTTTTATCCTAATCCAACAACCACCAAATATCCCTAATTTGAACATATTAGATCTAGGGTTTTTTTTAGAAGTATACAATCACGATGTACAAAAAAATGCCCAAGGATGTTGATAACATGATAGATGAAGGAAATGATGCATTTTATGAGTTAGAGGCCAAAACTCTAAGTAATGTGTGGATGTCCCTACAATATGTTATGAATGAGATACTGAAATGTAGAGGAGGAAATGATTATGATTTGCCACATGTAAACAAGAAAAGGCTAGAGGCAGAGGGAAACCTACAAGGGGAAATAAGGGCACCTATGGGGGCAGTGATTCAAGCTTGGGATATTGTTCATGGGCATGCAGAACTCAATCAAGCAGAATAAGACACTCAAGGGGCAACATTATCACAATCAGATCAAGACACTGAAGAACCAACATTATCACAAGCAAATGAAGACACTCAATATTAGGGATGCAGTTACTATAAGTAGACAATTCTTATATACAACAATTTTTGTAAGATAGACTCAAACAAAACTAGGAAGTTTTGATAAGTTTCTATCAGATGTCCCCAAACATCATTGACACAAGTCCATTCTCACAACACTAATATACCTATAAGCCTCAATTCAGTCATATCTGACTGGTTTCTTATGGCACATTACAGATGTGAAAATCATAAGGACTTGAATCTCAGATTAAAAGACTTCATCATAGATTACACATCATAAAAAAAGGGACTTCATCATAGATTGACACAACTTCATTCACATAACAAACCAAATTAAGGAGGAATGAAAAAGATTAAAGAAAGTACAACTCCAATTAATACAAACCACATCAGTCATACACTTCTAATTCTCCAACATTTTCACAAGAGAAAAAATGCCCTAATTATATTACATCAACCAATAAGAATTCAGCAAAATGCTCACACAGATTATGGCTTAAGATTACAGACTTCTCAAATGCAATTGTATCTCAGATTACAAGAACATCATAGATTACAAAACATAACAAAGGTATAAATCTCAGATGTCCCCAAACATCATTGACACAAGTCCATTCTCACAACAATATCATACCTATAAGCCTCAATTCAGTCATATCTGACTGGTTTCTTATGGCACATTACAGATGTGAAAATCATAAGGACTTGAATCTCAGATTAAAAGACTTCATCATAGATTGACACAACTCCATTCACACAACAAACCAAATCATACTCCCTCTGTCACATAATAAAGTTCCTCTTCCAGAAATGACACAAGAATTAAGGGGACAATATCACAACATTAAAGGGGACAATATCACATAAGCTCATAGAGACAGACAAAACTTCATGATTGATCAAAGAAGAACAATTTAATGGGACACTCAAAATGGAAAGAGGAACTATATAATGGTCTGGAGGGAGCATAAGATCAACCAATACCAATAGCTCAACCAGCAGCAACATGCAAAGGGGACAGACAACCAACATCGACATGCACCACCACCAACAGATCAACCAATACTAACAGACCAACCGAAAGATCAAATTCCATCAACAAATCAACATGTAAATGGGACAGAATAACCAAAAATCAACAGATCCGGTAACATCGACATGCAACACCACCAAGAGATCAACCAATACCAACAAAAATGTGACAGAATAACCAAAATCATCCAATTTGAACATGCAAATGGGACATAACAACCAAAATCAACAGATCCACAAACATCGACATGCATCACCACCAAGAGATCAACCAATACCAACCGAAAAAGGACAAATCAAATGTCATGAATAAATCATCCAAATTGAACATGCAAAGGGGACAGAGTTAGGAATTCAACCAGCATCGGATTCATCATCACTGATTACAATAATCCCAGGGACCCCATGTCGAGCAACACCTAACTCTGTCCCCTTTGCATGTTCAATTTGGATGATTTGTTCATGACATTTGAGGAGAGAAAAGGATTTAGGGTATTTGGAAGGTTGTGGGTATAGAGTGTAATTTTGGGAAGGGAAAAGAGGGTATTTTAGGGTATTTTTTGGACAAAAATGGAAAAAATGAACAATTTAAGGGGACAACCAAAATGGAAAGATGAACTATATTTTGGGAAGGAGGGAGTAATATTTAGTAACTTATATATGGCTAAAAACCATTAAAATATTTTATCCCGTAAATATAAGATAATTTAAATATACGATCATACCTAAGCGTTGTAGCCAAAAACAACAATTTATATGTAGCGATCATAAAAACTTCGGTTTTTTTGCCTGGTATCCCTGAGGTATGGCAAAATTCGCGAGGTGTACCAAAGTTTTGACTATTTCACGTGGTACCCCCGAGTTTCGTTTTTTTTTTTGCCAAATACCCATTTGTTAATTAATTTGTTAAAAAAAAGAAAAACAAAAAAACCCCCAATTTGTCTCTCTTCTCTCGTCTTCTTCACGAGATTGCTTCTGCCCTCCCGACGAACTCAACTCGTCGGCGGCCTTGTGCCCTTATGTGGAGAGTGGCCTCTTGAGTCAAGCTTGAGCCAATTGATCAAAGGCGTGGAGCTTGATTCATCACCAGTCACCTTCCCCTGCTTCCAGTTTTCGCTTCCTGTGCGTTGGCGGGAAATATTGTTGATGAAGCGGTTTAGGCTTCTTAAATAAAGCCGGTTCAATAATTGCTCTTTATTTTGTTTTGAACCCGGTTTAGTTTCCTTTAAATAAGCTTTTAGATGTTTTCTGTATTTGGTACTTCTCCAGATGAGTTGTGTCTCATTCTCTCTCTTTGCAGTTATGTTGATTGTTCATCACGAATCCTTATGTGTTTGATTTTGTTAATCTGACATTGCTCTATTTCGAGTTCGTGATTGATCGTTCTTGTTTAGTCTCTTGATCACCTGTTTCTACATGGTATCAGAGCTTCAGAAACTTTGGTGATCTACAAGCTTAAATTCGTTGCGATTTCAGTGAATCCTTTGCATACAACAAGTTTTATTCACTCGATTGGTCGCGATGGCGCTAGATCTAACATGAAAGGAAGGAACTCAAGCAGCTAACATGGTGGATCCCCTAATGTTGACGAATTCTGATTATCCAGGGATGATCCTGACAAATACGATGTTTGATGGATCGAATTACCTGGCGTGGAGTCGACAGGTTGAGAGAGCCTTGATCACGAAGATAAGCTTCATCGATGGCACAAAAGCAATTCCAGCAAGAGATTCACCAAATTATGCTCGATGGAGACGTTGTGACTCCATGGTTGAGTGCTGGATCACAAACTCCATGACTAAGGAGATTTCAGGAAGCTTTGTTCGATCTGATCTGGCTCGAGCACTCTGGGAGGAAATTGGCGATCGATATCGCGAAAGTAGCGTGCCATTGATCTATCAATTGCAGCAAGAGCTCTCGCAGGTTAGTCAAGGCAGCCTCAGTGTTACATCTTACTTTGTAAAATTGAAACGTATTTGGGATGAATTGCATGATTTGATTAGGCTCCCTATATGCACATGTGGTGGTATGAGTAATTGCAAATGTGGAATACTAGATAAGGTCTTGGAGATGGACAATAGGACTAAACTGATGCAATTTTTGATGCGGTTGAACAACGATTATGAGACTGTTAAGAGTCAAATATTGACTATGGAACCTTCACCACATGTTAATAAGGCTTATCATCTTGTTATGCAAGTTGAACGATAGAAACAGGTTTCACACAGTGCTAGTTCAGAACCTACTGCTTTTATGGCTAATCAGGGCTTTGTAGGGAAAAATAATGTCAGAGATGTATTCTGGAGGGGAAAAGAGAGAGTTTCGAAAGACTAAGAACTATGAGAAAAAGGTATGTTCTCATTGCAAGGAAGAAGGTCATCTCAAAGAGAATTGTTTTGAGATTATAGGCTTTCCTAATTGGTATAAAGGGAAAAAGGCAAAGAGAGGTTACAGGGTAGCAGCTCAGGTTGAGAATGAAGGGAACACAATGAGTGAGACACCTCTGGAATATTCAGGAAATCTGGAACAAAATATGGGAACTGAAAGTCAGTTTGTTCAGGCAGTTTCTAGTCTCACCACTGCTTGCCAATAAGTGATGAAGGCTTTTCGTTCAGAGAAAGCAATGAATGTGGTAGCAAGGACAAGAGATACAAACTATCATTTCTCAGGTATTAGCATTTCAGTATTGTCAGCTGCTCAACACAGCAGTGAAGACTGAATAGTTGACAGTGGAGCTTCGGATCACATGCCATCTCATTTTGATGTGTTACTTGATCCTAGACCTGTTAACTATCCCATTCACATTATTTTACCTGATGCCACATCCAAAACTGTGCATACAGTGGGGGATGTGAAGCTCAGTGATACATTGCTGTTAAAGGATGTATTATATGTACCAGAGTTCAAGTACAATTTGTTGTCCGTGAGCAAACTGGTGAGTTCAGGGGACTTGAGTGCTCATTTTCACAAATAATACTGTTTGTTACAGGACCATATGAGTAAAAATCAGGTTGCAATTGGACAGGGAGCTGGAGGATTATATAGAATCAAGGTCAAGCATGGACAAGCTTCAAAGAATTCAGATTCTGTTGTTTGCAATAATGTCAGTGGAAGTCTGCTTTGTAATAGTGTTGAACTGAATGATTTTGAATTGTTTCATAAGAGGTTGGGACATGTTTCAGTTTCCAAAATGATTCATTTGCCTGAGTGTAAAGGCAGTACTCATGAGACATTCCATTGTGAAACTTGTTCTTTAGCTAAATTTCACAGATTATCTTCTCCACCTAATCCTAGTCGTGCTCCATGTTTGTTTGCATTAGTCCATGTGGATCTCTGGGGGCCATATAAGGTGGTTTCCCTTGATGGATCTAGATACTTTCTCACCCAGTTGATGATTACAGCAGGTGCACTTGGACATATTTGTTGCCTAATAAGCAACATGTTAGTAAGATTCTTGCAGGATTTCTCAAGTATGTTGAGACACAATTTGATGTCAGAGTCAAGACCTTCAGATCCGATAATGGCACTGAGATTGTGAATGTAAAATGTGAAAGACTGTTTATGAATAATGGCATAGTACACCAGCGAGCTATGACCTATAGACCTCAACAGAATGGGCTGGTTGAGCGTAAACACAGACATTTGTTGGACACTGCCAGGGCTTTGCGGTTGCAGGCTGGGTTACCTCAGAGGTTTTGGGGAGACTGTGTCCTCACAACCACTTTTCTTATCAACAAATTACTTGTCTCTCTTCTTAAATGGAAGACTCCTTACGAGATCTTATTCTCCAAAGCACCTAGTTATGATCGATTGAGGGTGTTTGGATACCTTTGCTATGCTTTCATTGCTCCTAAAGACAATGATAAGTTGCAGCCCCGGGGAAGGAAATGTGTTTTCATTGGGTATCCCCCTAACCAAAAGGGATACAAATTATATGACTTACATTCTCACAACACTTTCTTAAGTAAAGATGTGGTCTTCCATGAAAAGGTTTTCCCCTTTCTACACTCAATACCTTTACCTGAGACATCCTCTCCTTCTATGCCTCTCTGCCCATTAAGATGATGATGATTCCCCAATTATTTCTTCTTCTGGCGAGGCACCTTCTATAGTGCAGCCTTCTACTTCCAGTACAAATTTATCTTCTGTAGTGCCTCTTTCAGTGACAGTCACAGTGCCTCAATCAGTGGTTAAAAGGTCAGATAGAGTTCGTGCTCCACCAGTTTGGCATGATGACTATGCTGTTAATTCGGTTCAACATGAATACTTTGCCTCTCTTGCCAATGTGTTTGCTGTTAAGGAGCCTCAAAGTTTTCTTGAGACACAAAAGCATGCTCAGTGGATTGAGGCTATGACTAACGAAATTGAAGCCTTAGAGAAAAATGGCACTTGGAGGCTCACTGCCTTGCCTTTAGGAAAACAGGCTATCAAGTCTAAGTGGGTGTATAAGATCAAGTATCGACCCAGTGGTGAGATTGAGCGTTATAAGGCACGCCTTGTGGTGAAGGGTTTTAGCCAAAAGCTTGGGAAGGATTATAAACACACCTTCTCGCCTGTGGCAAAGTTGCCCACTGTTAGGATGGTAATTGCTCTGGCTACAGCTCGAGAGTGGAATTTTCATCAACTTGATGTGAATAATGCGTTCCTCCACGGCCACCTTGATGAAGAAATATATATGCAAGTGCCAGAGGGCTACTCTAAGGCTCTTCCTGGCCAGGTTTGCAAGCTCGAACGCAGCCTCTATGGCCTGAAGCAAGCTTCTCGGCAATGGAATTTGGAGTTTACACATTTTCTGGTTCACTTGGGGTACACTCAGTCCAAGTCAGATTATTCCTTATTTGTGAAGCATGTTAATGGTGCTTTCACTGCCATTTTGGTTTATGTGGACGACATCTTGCTCACAGGGAATGATGATGCATAAATTGGGTCTGTTAAAGCAGCCTTACACTCTCATTTTATCATCAAGGATCTGGGCTTGGCCAGATATTTTCTTGGCATGGAGTTGTATCGTGATACCACTGGTGTTTTTCTCAGCCAGAGGAAGTATATACATGACATTTTAAGTGATTGCAATGTTCTTCAAAGCAAGCCTGCTCCATCCCCCCTTCCTACTGGTCTTAAGCTTCGCTTGGATGAGGGGGACTTATTTTCTGATCTAGAACAGTATCGTCGACTGGTGGGTCGTTTGTTGTACCTCAGTCTTACTCGCCCTGATCTCTCTTACAGTGTACAACACCTTAGTCAATTTGTGTCCCATCCACGTATTCCTCATTGGCAAGCTGTCAATCATGTTTTGAGGTATCTCGTTGGCACCCCTACTCATGGTTTGTTTTATCATGTTCAAACGTCCTTGAAGGTTGTTGGTTTTACTGATGTCGATTGGGGGTCTTGTTTAACTATGCGTCGCTCCCTCTATGGTTACTGTGTTTTCCTTGGCCATGCCTTGGTCTCTTGGAAAACCAAGAAACAAACCACAGTGTCTCGCTCCTCCGCCAAAGCCGAGTATCGCAGTATGGCCGTGACTACCACCGAGCTCCTTTGGGTGAGCTATCTCTTGCGTGATCTTTGTCAAGACGTTGCTTTGCCCATCACTTTGTTCTGTGACAATCGTGCCGCGCAACAACTGGCTGCTAATCCTTGCTTTCATGAGAGAACCAAGCACGTTGATTTAGATTGTCACTTTATTCGTGAGCGTATTCAGTCTGGCTTTCTCTGTACTGCCTGCATTCCTTCCAACCTGCAACTTGCAGACCTTAAGACCAAAGCTTTGCCTCGCCATCAACATGAGTTTTTATTGTCCAAGTTGGGTCTTCACTTGGCTCCAACTTGAGGGGGGTATGTGGAGAGTGGCCTCTTGAGTCAAGCTGGAGCCAATTGATCAAAGGCGTGGAGCTTGATTCATCACCAGTCACCTTCCCCTGCTTCCAGTTTTCGCTTCCTGTGCGTTGGCGGGAAATATTGTTGATGAAGCGGTTTAGGCTTCTTAAATAAAGTCGGTTCAATAATTGCTCTTTATTTTGTTTTGAACCCGGTTTAGTTTCCTTTAAATAAGCTTTTAGATATTTTCTGTATTTGGTACTTCTCCAAATGAGTTGTGTCTCATTCTCTCTCTTTGCATTTATGTTGATTGTTCATCACGAATCCTTATGTGTTTGATTTTGTTAATTTGACATTGCTCTATTTCGAGTTCGTGATTGATCGTTCCTGTTTAGTCTCTTGATCACCTGTTTCTACACCTTCACCGGCTATGCACATCTCGTTTCACGCTCCATGCTCCACTCCACTCCACTCTCCTCTTCAACCCCCATATTCCCAGGCAGCAAATCTGGAGAACAAGATCAGCCCAAGCATACTCCTCATCATCATCATCCTCGCAATCATCTTCTTCATCTTCGGCCTCCTCCACCTGCTGGTGAGGTTCCTCCTGAAGCCGAATAACAGAGACCCGGATGAGGTGGATGATGTCACGACCCTCCAAGGCCAGCTACATCAGCTCTTCTACCTCCACGACGCCGACGTCGACCAGTCCTTCATCGACACGCTGCCTCTCTTCCACTACAGCTCCATATCATCGGCGTCAAGGACCCCTTCGACTGCGCCGTTTGCCTGTGCGAGTTCGAGCCCGAAGACCGCCTCCGGCTGCTCCCCAAGCGCAGCCATGCGTTCCACACGGGCTGCATCAACATGTGGCTCCTCTCGCACTCCACCTGCCCTCTTTGCCGGTCCAACCTGCTCGAGGGCCTCTCGCCCTGTCGGAGCTCGCGGATGCCTATCGTCTGCGTTCTTGAATCCGGCAACGACGGGTCGAGGGAGATGGGCGAGGAGCTGCTCGGGAGGACCAATTCCGGGTTCGGGTCGGATCGCCACGACCTCGAATTCGGGTCCTCTAGGATTGAATTCCCTAAGAAATCGAGCGAGGCTTCAATTTCAGTCAAGGGAGTCGATTCAGGAGAGAAAATCATCACCGTGAAGCTCGGCAAGTATAAGAATGTGGAGGGATTGGGCGAATCCAGCAACAATTTTCATAATCAAAATGTGGTGGTGGATTCGAGGAGGTGCTATTCAATGGGGTCATTTGCATATGTGATGGATGAGAATTCATCATTGCAAGTGCCAATCAGAGCTCCGACGAAGAAAATCCCAAGTGTGAAGAAATCTGGGTTTGTGCTGAGATCAGCGATTTCAGAGTATGGGTGTGATTCGAGAAGAGAGTTCTAAGTTTAGAGCTTTTCAGTGTCCAAGATCTGTAATGTTGGTGGTGGTGAGAGGAGGACTAATTCAGTACAAGGCCGTCGACGAGTTGAGTTCGTCGGTAGGGCAGAAGCAATCTCGTGAAGAAGACGAGAGAGGAGAGACAAATTGGGTTTTTGTATATATATATATTTTTTTAACAAATTAATTAATAGATGGGTATTTGGCGAAAAAATACGAAACTCGGGGGTACCACGTGAAACAGTCAAAACTTTGGTACACCTCGCGAATTTCGCCATACCTCAGAGGTACCGGGCAAAAAAACCGTAAAAGCTTTTACTTTCTGTGTTTAACTCTGGCAATTTACTAATTAAGTACGGGTTATAATTGATCAAAATTTAATGCAAGAAACCTTTAGTTAGCATTTACAAACGAACTAGTTAATCGTTTGAAGTAAAGTCGTCCCCTATCAATATGGACAAGTAATGTGCAAGGCATATATAATTAAGTAGTTGTAGTCGAATTCTAATCCCAATTACAAAAAATAAACATTCATACCGATATGTAGTTATCAGGACAAGACCAAAAAAAGAAGTTATCAAGAAAAATAAGTTTGTGTTTGAAGTCTCTTAATAACTAGTTGATTTACCCGTGCCTTGCACGGGGCTTTTTCATTAAATTTTATTTTATTTTTAAGTGTAAGTTAATTATCTATTTTAAGGGAAAAGATAAGGTGAGGTAGAGGGCTTAAGAGAGGAGTGAGGACGGTCCAAGACCGTCAGATCAAGAAATAAAGCGTGTAGATCATCCACGAAAAGAATTCGGATATAATTCGGCACGACCGAATTTTTCGCAAAAAAAAACACACTCCCGCGTGCACACGTATTTTGTTCCGTATGCACACATACGTTGTTTCGAAAGCACACACACGCTGTTTTCATGTGCACACATAGGTCATCTCCGTGTACACACGTAGATTATTTTTGTCGGTTTTCATACGTATGCACTCATGTTATTTTGTACGTATTTTGGGTCATTTTTGCATGCACACATGTTATCTTCACGTGCACACATGCACACCTACGTTGTTTCACATGCACACATAGTATTAAATGCATTTCATATGCACAAACATGTCAATTTTCACATGTACACAGTAGTATACTTCGCATACACACAATAGTATATTTCGCATGCACACAGTCGTGTTTTCATGTGCACACGTTTTGTTCATTCCATATGGACGCACACCTTTTATGTATGTACACATATAGGAATTTCACGTGCACACCGTAGTGTATTTGTCATGCACGCAATAATGTATTTGACATGCACACAAATCTGCACTTCACGTACATGTGAATCCGTCTTTTTCGCGAATAATTCGGACGTGTCGAATTTTTGCCGAATCATTTCCGAATTTTTAAAAAGTGATCTGGGCAGTCCATTTGTTTTTCATTTCCGAATTTTTAGTTAGCATTTACAAACGAACTAGTTAATCGTTTGAAGTAAAGTCGTCCCCTATCAATATGGACAAGTAATGTGCAAGGCATATATAATTAAGTAGTTGTAGTCGAATTCTAATCCCAATTACAAAAAATAAACATTCATACCGATATGTAGTTATCCGGACAAGACCAAAAAAAGAAGTTATCAAGAAAAATAAGTTTGTGTTTGAAGTCTCTTAATAACTAGTTGATTTACCCGTGCCTTGCACGGGGCTTTTTTCATTAAATTTTATTTGTAAGTTAATTATCTATTTTAAGGGAAAAGATAAGGTGAGGTAGAGGGCTTAAGAGATGAGTGATGACGGTCCAAGACCGTCAGATCAAGAAATAAAGTGTGTAGATCATCCACGAAAAGAATTCGGAAAAATTCGGATATAATTCGGCACGGCCGAATTTTTCGCAAAAAAAAACACACTCCCGCGTGCACACGTATTTTGTTCCGTATGCACACATACGTTGTTTCGAAAGCACACACACGTTGTTTTCATGTGCACACATAGGTCATCCCGTGTGCACACGTAGATTATTTTTGTCGGTTTTCATACGTATGCACTCATGTTATTATGTACGTATTTTGGGTCATTTTTGCATGCACACATGTTATCTTCACGTGCACACATGCACACCTACGTTGTTTCACATGCACACATAGTACTAAATGCATTTCATATGCACAAACATGTCAGTTTTCACATGTACACAATAGTATACTTCGCATACACACGATAGTATATTTCGCATGCACACAGTCGTGTTTTCATGTGCACACGCTTTGTTCATTCCATATGAACGCACACCTTTTATGTATGTACACATATATAAATTTCACGTGCACACCGTAGTGTATTTGTCATGCACGCAACAATGTATTTGGCATGCACACAAATCTGCACTTCACGTGCATGTGAATCCGTCTTTTTCGCGAATAATTCGGACGTGTCGAATTTTTGCCGAATCATTTCCGAATTTTTAAAAAGTGATCTGGGCAGTCCATTTGTTTTTCATTCGACAGCTCTCATGCGTCCTTATTCCTCTCCTCTCTTCCCATCCTTACCAGATCTCAACCCCTATTTTAATTTATTGATATTAGAAAAATATCTTTAAATAATATAAACAATTGTATATCAACAAAAATATAATATGAACTTTATATATTGTATATTAGTTGTCAAATTATAGGATGTATCTATCTATCTATATATATACTGAAATATAAAATATAATTTTGATTTTAATTCATTGATATTAGAAAAATAACTTTAATCTTGTATCTATCTATTTATATATATATATATATATACTGAAATATAAAATTATTCAATTTTTCAAGTGACAATTTTAATGAAGTAATGATGTAAACTTTAGAAATTTGATTAGAGTTATGATATTCAAAAAGAAAATTAAATTCTATGGGTTTATAACACGACATATTTTCTTTCGTTACGTCATCAGTCCAGTCACACCTCTAACATTCATTTTTCCACTTTTATAGAAATTGTAACAAAAAAAATGGATCAAGTAAGGTATATAGGCAATCGTTTGACTACCAATTTATAATTTGTGAGTTTTGTTTTCTTTTTTTCGAATCTAAAAGTTAGTTTTTCTTAATATTATCAATTGAATATAAAACCATCATTTATAAAAATAAAATAAAAAAAGCTTGATATAAATTATGTCATATAAACTACTCGCAAATACCAAATAATAAATGGCCACAACAAAATATGTCCTTTTTTGTTTAATTAAGTTCAACATACTATATAATTACTAAATCAAAACCTCCTAAGACTATATGTCCCACCGAAAATACGCATATTTTACTTTATGTTATGTGTCTTCACCTCCTTTTGACACGCCAAACATTTTTTTATAAAAAATATATCTTTTTAATTTTCAACTTCCTTCTTAACAGATTTGTTTTAAGTTTGAGAGTAAAATTATTCAAAAACTGAAAACAAATCCATAAAGTTTTGATATTTTATTTTAATTTTTAAAGATATGAAGTAACATAATTACTAAGTTTGGATAAATATATCCCCTTCTTAATCAAACTAAGACAAACCACTATCTAAAATTAAGTAAAAATCATTGTATTATAATTATATCAAATTTATTCCCGACTTGATATTTACAATCAAGAAAAAGGTCAAGACCATTATAATTTTATTTTTATACTATCTCGTTATTATAATGAAAATCTTATCATAAAGATGTGTATATTTAAAAATGTGGTGTTATGAATTATATATGGTGGATTGTAATAAAAGTATTTAATTATCTAGGTTATATAAATTGTAGGAATATATAAATCAACCATTAGAGTTTAAGAATGATTTTTGTAAGATTGTCATTATAACTATATTAAAATTAGAATAGATAAAGAATGATTTTTGCATTATTTTATAAAGAAATAAAATTTGGGGTTTATAATCAATAACTATCTTTACAATTGTTATCATGGAAATAAGTATTATTTCTTTGCAATCTTAATTGTATTATTATCAATATTATTATTATTATTATTTTTACAGATGTAAAAGCATTTTAAAAATACTTTTTGTATCTTAAAATTATCATAGTAATGTAAATAAAAGTTTTAAAATGATCCAGCGCATGGGAGAATTTTTATGTTGTTTTCTAAAATTGATTACTTGAATGTAGAGGAATAGACGATTTACAAACCTTGATTTCTATAAATGATTAAAGTTAATAAGACTAAACAATGTATTTAATTATATATATATATTTTTTAAAAATAATATATTCCTAAACAATATGAATTTATATTGATATAAAATAATGCAAGATAAGAATTTCATATATTTTGCCTAATTTGTATAAAAGCCTACCAGTTTGATAAAATATCTAATTTATATTTATTTAGTCACCAAAAAGCTATGTAAATTTCATGTGCTAATTACATATTTTGGTAACTAATGATATGAATTAATTATCAAACATACAATAATAAGTGTAAAATAGTAAATAGATATAATATATATTTCCTTATTCATCTACAATGACATCACCTAGATATATTACATAAGCTATTACTAATTGTATAATTATCAGTATTATTATTATTATTTTTACAGATGTAAAAGATTTTCAAAAATACTTTTTGTATCTTAAATTTTTTATAGTAATGTAAATAAAAGTTTTAAAATGATCTAGCGCATGTGAGAATTTTTATGTTGTTTTCTAAAATTGATTACTTGAATGTAAAGGAATAAACGATTTACAAACCTTGATTTCTATAAATGATTAAAGTTAATAAGACTAAACAATGTATTTAATTATATTTTTTTATAAAAAAATAGATAATATATTCCTAAACAATATGAATTTATATTGATATAAAATAATGTAAGATAACAATTTCATATATTTTGCCTAATTTGTATAAAAGCCTACCAGTTTGATAATATATCTAATTTATATTTATTTAGTCACCAAAAAGCTACGTAAATTTCATGTGTTAATTACATATTTTGGTAACTAATGATATGAATTAATTATCAAACATATAATAATAAGTGTAAAATAGTAAATAGATATAATATATCTTTCCTTATTCATCTACAATGACATCACCTAGATATATTATATAAGCTACTACTAATTTATATGGTAAGAAAGATATAGCTAATTTAGGTTGATAATTGAGCTTTAATTTGTAGAATAATGTAAGGAAAAATAGGTAAATGAGTTAATTAAGTTGATGATTTGGCATAGCTAGAAGGTTGACACCTAGGAAAGATAGTTATGGCTTTAGTAATAGTATATAGATATAGATGAACATTGAATATAGAAGGCTAGTTAGATTAGAGTGAGACACGTACCAAGACGATATAAGAGGAGGGCATGAATATTGAGCGTTGATTGTGAGGAGGCTTGACGGGCAAACAGAGGAGCAGTTGTGCGCGAAAGAAGACGTGGCTTCAAGAAGACGTACGTGGCTCCGATCCCCTGAAGCGGCGCTCTCCTTCGAACACACCTGCACCTTCGTCGCCGATCAAGGATCGCCATGCCCTGCCCAGTGCCCAAGTATGTACGTACTCTAAATCCACTTCAAAACAAAACTCACCTCCTGTTTGCAAATCAATTTCGAAGAAGAACAAGCATAGGGTTGAGAACGACGTTGGATGTAAAGAGAGGTTGAGATCGATCATGAAGCATCTGCCCAACGATCTTAGTTTTTCAACCTCCGTGACTAGCTTCTTCTTCGAGATCGACTTGCAGGCAGATTTCTCGGCCATCTCATCCGTATAATATTGTAAAGAGAATGTTGGAATCTTGACGTTCCCTTTGGTTTTGATGATGATAAATACCATTAGGTTTTATGATTTTTGTTGTTCCTATGAGTTTTGTTTTGGGGCGGAAAGATCAATCAACCTAAATCGCCTTAGACAGGATAACAAGTCGATCGGGTAGAACACAATAAATCCAAACCAAATGAACAATCAACTACGTTCAAAATAGGAGTAAGATTATACGATGATATATCGATTAAGTGATGACCAAAATGAGACAAGATACAACTTATCCTCAAGGAGTAGAAGATCAGGTCTTGTCCGACCGACCATTCTAGTGTTCGACCGTTGGTGGTCGAATGACGTTATCAAAAGAGCAAAGCGGGAACCAGTTGGTTAGTAGGCTTTGCGAGAGCTGAGTTGATGAGTATTACTGTGTCCGTGTGTCTTGTGTTCCTCCTTTTTTTTCCCAGCCTCTTCATGATTTTTTTATGGTGTTTTTTCCCTTCACTGGTCTTGTTACCGTTACCATGAGATCTTTCACTTAATTCCCCTACATGATCTTCGGGATCTTGTATTTAATGAGGCTTCTAATTCGCGTTTGAATCAGCCACCATTTGCTGAAGGATTGAGCCATTTATAGCTTGGGCGAACTTTCCGGGATCGGTTTGGTCTGAGCATTGATGATTGTCCGACGCTACTCTTCACAACTTCTTGGCCCATTTTTTTGGATGAGATGGCCCAATCTCATAGACAACATATTCTGGGCCCAACAATAGCCCCAAGTCGTTTTGGGCTCAAGGCAGCTATGGGCGGGAGCCAAGACGACTTCCACTATGCACGATCTCCACCATCCGATTTGGGCGCGACAGGCGAGGGCTAACGTGGCGACGATCGTGCGGCGTGATGGGACGTTTCTGCTCTCCCAGTATTCCCTCCATAAATTCGAAGCAGGCTTGATGATTTTATTTCATCTTCTTTCTCCGTCTTTCCATGTTCTTCATTTTGGTAGGTTTTCAAGGTTTTTTCCAAAAATTGCTGACGGGGCTAAAGATGCACAAGCAAATGTCGTTGATTAGCCTTATCAAAATAAATTATCCTAACAAACCTACTAAACAAAGTATAGCAGACAAGTAAGGGTCGAATCCCACAGAGAAGGTATGATGTAATATGCAATCGTGAATGACAAGTAACAAGCAACTGGGGGTTTTGTAGTCAAGAGAACGAAGCAAACAAGCATGCAAATTGAGTAAAATCGAGAGAATAATATGAGGGAAAGTAGTCCTGTTAGAGCGAAATCCACAGTACAAAGATAGAGTTTGATCCCTGAAATCTATTCAATCCAAGTTCAATTATTTATCCTTATAGTCGTTCCCACCTTAATCGTAAGTACTATTGATTCTCACAGTTGTCAATAGACTTATCACTATGCCAATGATAAAGTACAACTGATTATCACAGTTGTCAGCGTACTTTAGCACCAACACAGCAATAGCGATGCACACAAGGATTTAGGATACATGCAAGTAGAAAGACGTACAAGTACTCACTCCCCTACTTAACATGCAATTGATTCTCACACACAAGTGTTCGCTTGGAACCCCTATACGCACAAACGTGTTTGCCACTAGATATGCACTCGGAACCCCTATATGCAATCCTAGCAATTGATAACAAGCATTCAACCTAGGTGATCAGGCTAAGAAGAACAACTAGAAATCGTAGACGTGGTAAGCAAGAGAATCAATCCAACAATTATAAGGATAAGAACAAGGAATATAAATCTCACAAACACATCAAAGTACTGCTTCAATCGTCTAACAAAACAAAGGAAAGTTAGTTCTCCATCAAAGGGGATGAAAAACTATAATATGAAATAACGATCAAAAGTAGTTCGATAACAAGATGTGTCTAAGTGTTCGCAGACTGGCTTGGAGGTTGTGGAACATTAGGTTAAATAGAGTTAACCTAAAGCCCAAGATCACAAAACCAATCCAAAAGGAAACAAATAAAATAACAAAGTCTGAAATAGAAATAAAAGGAAATAAATATAATCTGGCGCGAGGCAATAAACACGTCCACCGCGGGGCGGTAAAGATCCACCGCGGGGCTTCTGCTCTCCACCGCTGGGCGGTGGCCTCCTCTCACGCGGGGCTTCATCATCACTAGGAGTCATCACCGCGGGGCGTCACTGCTAACGCGAGGCGGTGAACTCCAGACTTCAACTTCTCATCTTCTTCTCTTCTCCAGCTGCTCTCCATATACTACCAAGTGTTGGTAGCCTTCTCCATAGATGTTCCAGCAACTCCATCTCCATCTCTAAGCTCCAACTAAGCTGCCAATCCTTGGATTTCTTTACTTCTCTCCATAATATCTGGATCACAGACTTAGTACTAAAACAACTCCAAAACTCCTCCAAATCATGCTAATAGATGCTAGAAAAGGTGTATGAAATAATACCTATCAAATTCCCCCATACTTAGACCTTTACTCGTCCCGAGTAAGCTAAAGAAAAGCTCACCCTCTCTATCAATACCAAGGACTCAGGAAGTACAAGAAAACGTGACTCCAACAACTACAACACATCAACAATACGCCCAAAACAACCAAAACAAGTGATGCAAGAACAATCTAACCTAACTCTCGTCTATCTCCTTATCGCTCCATGAGTGACCTACCCGACAATCCTTCTATGTCACCCTTCTTATGACGCCTCGCCGAAAGATAAGAGAAATCCTAAAATCACTCTTCTTCTTTTTCACTCATTTTGCCAAGGCGCCCTTTCGGGTTTTCACCAAGCACTCATTTCATTTTCCAATAGACGTTCTCACATAAACTCGCATCACTCTAGTCCAATTTTGCCCTGGTCTAATACCAGCCGGACTACCTGCTTTTTACCTGAACCGCCCTTTCGGGTTTTCAGTCCATCCTAGGATTTTGATTGCCTTTTTACTTCTTTTTGGCTTTTTTTTTCTTTTTGAAAATAAAATCAACACTGCAGAAAATGAATGCAGAAATAAAGCTATGTACACTAGCTAGCAAGAATAGCAAGTCTATATCCCTCCCCCATACTTAAACCGAACATTGTCCTCAATGTGAAAAGAGAACGTCAAATGATAGGGGAAGAGAGAAATAAACTCACTGTGGACCGGAAGGTGGTGGTGGGTACATCCCAAAGTAGTCCTGCAGATGAGTGTCTATAGTTTCCAGACGCTCATCTATCTCATTGTGAAGCTGGGTCTGCCAAGTTTGCAGACCGGTCTCTACTCTGGAAGTCCACTGATCATGGCGCGTAGAGAAGTTATCCCATCTAACGTACATCTCCTGCCATGGTGCGACAGGTCCGTACACAGATGAGGACTCCTCAAACTGTGAAGCACTGGGGTCGTCCCCCTCCTCGCGATCAGCAGCAGCATATCCACCACTAGGGCCCTCTCCATATGGATCCGAAGAAACAACGGCAGCGGCAGCAGCAGCAGGCGTCTGGCCATCGCTATCAATCCACTAGCCCGCGTATGAAGGCGAGTAAGTGAACTCTCGCGGAACACTCAAAATATGGCCCTCGTAAGCCGTCCAAGCCACATCACCATCCTGCCCCAACGGCTTCACCATAGAGCACACCCTCATGTGGGCGGCATCATATAAAACGCAGGGAACCGGCCGAGCAATCCGATCGCAAGCAATCACATCAGCGCATAGGAGAGTAATCAAGCTACCCCCACAAATATCTCTAGGCTCGCCCTCACGAATCCTCCGCAGGGAACTCAGGAAAAGAGTTGCCCAACACGGAGTAAGCTCAACCGTTCCCAGGATGCTCAAAAACCACTGGAAGTCCTTCATGGGCACCTTCCCATCGTCAACATGGCCAAAGAAATCTCTCATCAATACCTTGTGGATCAACCGCAGACACGGGTTCACCAACTTCGAATTCACCTCATGCCCCGTCTTGAAAGTCCTCCTAGTAGCGGCCCGCCAGAAAGCAAACATCTCGTCCTCCTGAAGCCCATTCGACCATCCAAGGGTCGGTTTCTTCGTAATGCCCAGGGCCTCGTGGATTGCCCTCCTCGACATAGAATGCTCACGTCCATTGTAGGAGAACGCGATCTTGCGCAGGAAGCTATCATCACCCTCCTCGCGGTTGAACCACCGGAACGAAGAAATGAACTGGAAGCATAGCTCAGGATACGCGGGGGCTGCCTTGCCCAGAAATCCTCCCAGCCCATACTGCGTTAGGCACATCGTCACACATGCGAGCATTCCCATCTGCTCCAGAGTCGGTGTGTGGAAAAAATTTGAAGGCACCACCTTCCTCCCCTTCACAATATCGTACAGCTCACTCTCATCCCTACTCGTCGACGCCTTCTTCTTGCCTTTGGGAGCCATAAGTGAAGAATTGAAATGCTCAAATCAGAAGACATCAAAGAATACTCACAATCAAGCAAACACAGGTTCTGCAGAGACTCAACGTGGGGCAGTAGCGTTGCGGCGAGAAACTGACAACAGGTCACCGGGTCGCGGTGAGGTCGGCGCGGGGCGGTAGCAACAGAGACGCGAAGCGGTGGCAGCGCGAGGCGGAGCTAAAGCGAGGCGAGACAACAGCGACGCGGTGGGGGTTGTGTTTGGGCTGGGTTGTGAGGCTAGACTCCAAATGGGGGTATGGGGGCTAGGAAATGCTCAAGGCCGAGAGGGGATTCAGGGAGAGTGAATGGAAAATAGGAGAAGGAGAATTGAGGGGGGCGGTGGAAATTTTATGTGGGGCTAGGTCAAGGTAGGGTAAGGTGAAAAGAAATGGTTGATGGGCCGGTCATGGACCATGGCCCATATGAGAAATCTTGGCCCAAAAATGAAGCCCAATCCGTCAAAACCTTAGTAACCACTTAAGAAATAAGCTTTTACTCACCCGTTTAAGGTTTTTTCGGGGCCCATTATTCTTGCTTTTTTTTTTTTTTTTAAAAAGTTGAGAATCGATACCTGACCGTCACCGCGGGGCGGCAGCTCCACCGCGAGGCGGTAGGAAAGTGCCGCGGAGCGGTGAGAAAGACTGGGCACTTCATCTCTTCTCGGGTTTACTTTCATACCTGAAATGTGAGTAACAGGCGAACGAAACAAAACAAAATAAACTACGAAAATAATCTAATAAAAAGAAAAAGAGATCAAAGAAATATAAACACGGGTTGCCTCCCGGACAGCGCCTTGGTTATCGTCGTCGGCTCGACGTATTGCAGATCAACTACCATTTTGGGTAGGATTCTTTTGGAATCCTCCAACTTGTCTCTTCCTGGTGAGACCTCTCATGGAAAGGTTTGAACCTTAGACCATGGTCTTTCCTCGCCACCCACTCCATGTGCATTCTCTTCGGAGTGTCTTCCCCATACTTAGAACGATGCGGGGGCCGATATGGCTCAACCTGAACATGCTGCACATCACTAGATAAAGGCTTGCAGCCTTGTGTGGTTAGTGCAGGGGGGCAAGTGCCCAAAGTAGAGGAATCTCCTATATCAGCTAATAAGACATTATCCATAGGCAAATCATGAAAATCATGCAACTCAATGGGTCCATCACTAGTGGAATACTCAACTACGGCCTCTACTGCATCAATCTTAACATTATCATGCACATAATCATCAAAGTCATTAATGCAGAGAGGAGGAGGAGACTTAATGGAATTAGCTTTATGAATATCATGCTGAAAAATTATTCCATCAAACTCCATAGTCAGGGTACCACTATCAACATTTATCTTAGTCATGGAAGTCTTCATAAAAGGTCGCCCTAGCATAACCGGGGCAACTTACTCATCATAATCCATATCCATAACAAAGAAATCAGCAGGAAATATCAAAGGACCTATCCTAACAAGGACATCTTCTATAACACCCTTAGGGGGTACACACAATCCATCAGCAAGTTGTATCACAATACTAGACTCACGCAAGGGTCCTAATTCCAATTTCTCAAGTAAAGAATAGGGTAAAACATTAATTGAGGCACCCAAATCAAGTAGGGCCTTCTCAAAAACATGCTCACCTATAGTAATAGGAATAGTAAACATACCTGGATCCTTGCACTTCGTAGGTAGACGCTTCTGAACCACAGCTGACACTTGTTCGCCCACTGGACTCTTCTTCTGAGTCTTCTGCCTTTGAGCTTTCTTCACCGTGCAGAGCTCCTTTAAGAACTTGGCATATCGTGGGATAGCCTTGATAAGCTTCAGCAGGGGAATATTCACCTCACAGTTCTGGAACGTGTCGAACAGGTCTCTGTCATCGATAACTCTTTTAGCCTTTAGCGCCTCTGGAAAAGGTGCTGGGGGCTTCTCTGAACGTAGGGGAGGAAACACTGGACGAACGTAGGTATCAACATAGACATCGTCAGTAGGAACAGATTTCTGAGGAGCAGCTCGCGGCGAGCCCACCGCGGGGCGTAAATCGTCACCGCGGGGCGGTGGGGTCGCGTTGACATTACTGGGCATAGGCACCGGGTTGCGGCGGGAATTGCCGCGGGGCGGTACGGTGAGTTCCTTTTTCTCGGAAATTTCTTTCTCCTCTTCAGCAATAGGAGACATAACTTCTTTACCACTTCTCAGCGTGATAGCACTCACATTCTCTCTGGGATTCACAGTGGTCTGGGACGGCAGGGAGTTTGAGGTCCTCTGGTTGATTTTAGTCACCTCTTCGGCTAACTGGCCAATCTGCCTCTCTATATTCTTGATATTCGACTCAGTAGCCTGCACATGCGTAGCAAAGTGCTGAGTCAAGGTCTTCAGCATATCCTCAGTAGAGGCTCCAGAAGTTTGGCCTTGGGGCCTCTGTTGGTACTGAGCTCGTTGCTGGTACTGTTGTTGCTGAGCCGGCTGATATTACTGTTGTGCCGGCTGCTGACCACCTTGAGGGTCACTCCATCTAAATCCTGGATGGTCACGCCCTCTATGGTTGTAATTGGGCTGGCCACCATACTGTTGTCTAGGGGCTCCATAGCCTCATACAGCATTAACTTCAGCAACACCATCCTCTTGCAGCTGAGGACAGGTATCTGTGTGGTGGGCCTGGCTAGGACAAAGGCCACACGGTCTGGCTTGTTGAGGAGCATTCTGATTCGCCATCTTCATGACTATCTCCTTCAACTCGGCTAACTCAGATAATACCGGACTCGGTCCTGCAGGGGTCACAGCATTGACCGCCTTTCTTTGGTAAGTTTTTTCCAAAGTTCCGGGTGCTTTCACTCATCTCTTGGATTCGGTCCATGGCTTCCTTCGGTGTCAGATTCAGAATACTGCCACCGCATGCAGCATCGACCATTCTCCTCTCTTGGTCCTATAGACCGTTGTGCAAATAAAGGACGAGATCCCGCTGGGCGTATCCATGGAATGGATAGCTGGAGCAGAGCCTCTTGAACCTCTCCAAATAATCATACAGTGTCTCATCACAAGCCTGCTCAATGTTGGCAATTGCCTTCTTCAAAGCATTCGCCTTCTTCATTGGAAAATACTTATCCAGGAACGCCTTGTGCAATTTCGCCCATGTATCTATGGTTCCTGGTGGCAAGTGATAGTACCAGTCGCTCGCATTGTCGAGTAAAGAAAAGCCAAAAGCTCTCATCTTGAACTGCTCTTCAGTCACGTTCCTGGGCTTCATCGTCATACAGACATTGTGGAACTTGCCCAGGTGAGAAATCGGATCCTCTCCACTCAGACCGTGGAACTTAGGCAGGTAGTTAACAATTCCAGTCTTCAATTCGAAGTTCACCCCTTGATCCAGCGCATGGATGATCACAGCTAGGGGTTCAGCCCCAATATTCGGTGCCGTAAGCTCTCGTAAAGTTCCGTTTCCAGCCATAGCAGTAGCTGGGATAGTAGCAACTTCAGCGGTTTCAGTCTCAACGTTCTCGGTCGTGTCAGTCTCAGCGGCCAACACAGTCTCAATCTCGGCTTCTTCCCTTCGATCGCGCAGACGTCCAAGGACTGATCTTTCAATCTCTGGATCAAAAGCTAAGAGTGGGGAGTCAGTAGCATGGGTATTGACCATAAGATAGGTCTCCACCCAAAATTCAAACACGAAAACACACAACAAACAAAAACCTTCCCCGGCAACGGCGCCAAATTTTGACGGGGCTAAAGATGCACAAGCAAATGTCGTTGATTAGCCTTATCAAAATAAATTATCCTAACAAACCTACTAAACAAAGTATAGCAGACAAGTAAGGGTCGAATCCCACAGAGAAGGTATGATGTAATATGCAATCGTGAATGACAAGTAACAAGCAACTGGGGGTTTTGTAGTCAAGAGAACGAAGCAAACAAGCATGCAGATTGAGTAAAATCGAGAGAATAATATGAGGGAAAGTAGTCCTGTTAGAGCGAAATCCACAGTACAAAGATAGAGTTTGATCCCTGAAATCTATTCAATCCAAGTTCAATTATTTATCCTTATAGTCGTTCCCACCTTAATCGTAAGTACTATTGATTCTCACAGTTGTCAATAGACTTATCACTATGCCAATGATAAAGTACAACTGATTCTCACAGTTGTCAGCGTACTTTAGCACCAACACAGCAATAGCGATGCACACAAGGATTTAGGATACATGCAAGTAGAAAGACGTACAAGTACTCACTCCCCTACTTAACATGCAATTGATTCTCATACACAAGTGTACGCTCGGAACCCCTATATGCACAAACGTGTTTGCCACTAGATATGCACTCGGAACCCCTATATGCAATCCTAGCAATTGATAACAAGCATTCAACCTAGGTGATCAGGCTAAGACGAACAACTAGAAATCATAGACGTGGTAAGCAAGAGAATCAATCCAATAATTATAAGGATAAGAACAAGGAATAGAAATCTCACAAACACATCAAAGTACTGCTTCAATCGTCTAACAGAACAAAGGAAAGTTAGTTCTCCATCAAAGGGGATGAAAAACTATAATAGGAAATAACGATAAAAAGTAGTTCGATAACAAGATGTGTCTAAGTGTTCGCAGACTGGCTTGGAGGCTGTGGAACATTAGGTTAAATAGAGTTAATATAAAGCCCAAGATCACAAAACCAATCCAAAAGGAAACAAATAAAATAACAAAGTCTGAAATAGAAATAAAAGGAAATAAATATAATCTGGCGCGAGGCAATAAACACGTCTACCGCGGGGCGGTAAAGATCCACCGCGGGGCTTCTGCTCTCCACCGCTGGGCGGTGGCCTCCTCTCACGTGGGGCTTCATCATCACTGGGAGTCATCACCGTGGGGCGTCACTGCTAACGCGAGGCGGTGAACTCCAGACTTTAACTTCTCATCTTCTTCTCTTCTCCAGCTGCTCTCCATATACTACCAAGTGTTGGTAGCCTTCTCCATAGATGTTCCAGCAGCTCCATCTCCATCTCTAAGCTCCAACTAAGCTGCCAATCCTTGGATTTCTTCACTTCTCTCCATAATATCTGGATCGCAAACTTAGCACTAAAACAACTCCAAAACTCCTCCAAATCATGCTAATAGATGCTAGAAAAGGTGTATGAAATAACACCTATCAATTGCTTTCCGATTTCCCCCTTTCTCTATACTGGACATGGTTTCTAGTAGTTCCTCCGAGTCATCTGCCACTCGCTTGAACTCGAGCAAGAACGAATCCCCCCCTTTTCCTGCTAAAGGAGGCCGATGCTCTGACGAGGACGCTGACAGAGGCAGAACTAGAACAAATCCTTCAAGTCAAAGGTTTTCCTCTTGAGATGGTCACGAGGCTTCCGTACCCGGATGAGAGGGCCGACGCTCGATATGAGGGGTGGATATGCTTTTATGCTTATTCGTTTTGGATAGGGCATAAGTTCCCATTCACTCCCCTTGTTCGAGACTTCTTGGCGACTCTGGCGCTTGGGCCGTGTCAGGTTATGCCACAAGCGTGGCGGATCCTCAGAGTTTTGGATCTATTGAACTTACAGTCTGAGGCTGGTTTCAATTTTGACGCTTTAACTACTCCCTAGGGTCGAAAAGCTCTTCTCGGGTTCAATTACGCATTCGTCAGGGTCGGAAGCCCTTGGTGGCCAATCTTGATGTGAACGACCACGAATGGGGGTCAAAGTTTTTCTTCGTCGAGCGATCGTCTCTGGAGAAGGGGGGTGACTGTTCGTTTTTGCTGTCGGAGTGGCGGGTCGAGAGTATGTACCTCTTTTTGATTTCCGCTTTTCAGTCATGTTTTTAACTTTTTGCTTACCTCTTCTTTTTTGTAGTCCCTGAAGTTGAAGATTTGGAAGTGGATGCTCAGTCGGAGGGCCTGACCAACATCATTCTTGGGATCCCTTTGTCGGAACGGAAGTTGGAGGGCCTGACCAACATCATTAGGGGCCAATCTTGATGTGAACGACCGCGGATGGGGGTTGAAGTTTTTCTTCGTCGAGCGATCATCTCTGGAGAAGGGGGGTAACTGTTCGTTTTTGCTGTCGGAGTGGCGGGTCGAGAGTATGTACCTCTTTTTGATTTCCGCTTGTCAGTCATGTTTTTAACTTTTTGCTTACCTCTTCTTTTTTGTAGTCCCTGAAGTTGAAGATTTGGAAGTGGATGCTCAGTCGAAAGGCCTGACCAACATCATTCTTGGGATCCCTTTGTCGGAACGGAAGTTTGTGAACGTCAATATGTTGTCCGTCGCTCCCACTACTCAAGACGTCATGTCGACTCTATCGTCATCTCGTGTTAAGTGTAAGTCTTTTGTTTGAGTCATGTGTTTTCCGTCATGCGTTGTATTTTGTAACTTAGGTGTTGTCTGATATGTCAACGTCTCCTGCTGGTCAGTCAAGTACTCGCTTAAGGGGAGTATCTGGTGATAGGTGTCATTTCATGCACCTTTACTAGCAATTATTAGCTTCATTTGGAGGAGTTTAGGATGAGATTTGAGGCTAAGTCTGTGATCCAGAAGTTGTGGAGAAAAGTGAAGATATCCAGGGATTTACAGCTTAGACGGAGATGGAGATGGAGATGATGAAGATGGATGAGGTTCTACTAGAGTTTATTAGAGAAGGCTACCAATACTTGGTAGTAATGAAGAGCAGAAGAGAAGAAGAAGAAAAGCTGAAGAAGGAGTGGGCGATTTCACCGCCCCGCGCCAGATGCCACCGCGACCCGGCGGTGGGTCTCAGAGAAGAGCTGGTCACGCCAGAAGAAGCCACCGCCCCGCGGTGGATCTCACCGCCCCGCGATGAGGCACGTAATGCCTCGCGGCCAGCACAGACTTATTTCCTTTTATGCATTTTCGGATTTCTTTATTGCTATTATTTTATTTCCTTTGTTATTTGCATTAGGTTAACTTATTTTTCCTAAGCCTATTTAAGACCCTTCTCTAGGTTAAGAAGGGAGACACTACTTTTACATTACGCAGTTTTACTTTTCATTAGGGTTTCATTCACCTCTGAATGGAGCACTAATTTCCCTTTGTTCTACTAGACGTTTGAAGCAATACAGTTGATGTGTTTGTGAGATTTCTATTCCTTGTTCCTATTCTTATAAGTGTTGGTTTGATTCTCTTGGTTATATTGAATATTGATTTATTGTTATTCCTCATAGCCTGATCAACTAGGTTGAATACTATTTATCAATTACTAGGATTTGCATATAGTGGAATACGAGTGCATATCTAGTAGCATACACGATTGTTGCATATAGTGGAATACGAGTGCGCAATCGTGAGTGAGAATCATTTGCATATTAAGTAGTAAGGTTTTCTTCTATTTGCATGTATCATTGATATTGCTTTATTGGTGGTAAGGTTTTCTTCCATTGATATTGTGATAAGTATATCAACAACTGTGAGAATTGGTAGTACTTAAGATCAGGGTGGGAACAACCATAAGAATAGTGAAAGAACTTGGATTGGATAGATTTCAGTGATCAAATTATATCTTTGTATTGTGGATCTCGTTCTAGTGGAACTCTTTTCCCCAATCATATTCTCAACTCAATCAAACTTGTTTGCTTTATTCTCCTTGATAACTAAAACCCCCCTTCCTTGTTACTTGTCAATCATAATTGCATATTTCATCAGATATTCCCTGTGGGTTCGACCCTTACTTGCTTACTATACATCCATTTAGTAGGTCTGTTAGGACATTTACTTTGACTAGGCCATTCAACGATATTTGCATTGCATATTTCGGCCACGTCATCTGGGAAGGGTTTAATTGAGCAAAGGCTGACGGCGGCCAGGGCCTCATCGAGTAAATTGACACCGGCCGAGTCGTCTCTCCCAGCTAAAGTCGGTACAAAGAGGAAGGTGGTCGTCTCTTCTGATGCCGAAAAGGTTGTCGTGGACACCTCGAAGAAGAGGTCAGTGGTCACTCCTGGTATTGAGATGATTAATTTGGTCGGACGATCGATTGCTAACTTGTTCCATGCTCAAGATCCAGCTTTAAAGTCTGAGGTTGACGGTGTTTCTCCTTTAGACTGTATCGGCGAGGCAGGCTACTCTGCATGGAAGGTAAGTTGTCTTGTCGAGTCTTATGTATACATGTTTCTTCTTTCGAAAATTGGTGGATTGTGTCTTTATTTCTTCTTTTTGTTTTATATTTTCCAGACTTTTCAGTTTCTCTTGGGTGCTTATTTCGGCGTTGAGGAGATGGTCGCCAAAGTTGAGGACAAGGCCGCTAAGTCAGAGTCTGACTTGGCATCTTTGAAGACTAAGGTGGAAGGGGCTGAAAGTCGCTTGAAGGACGCTGAGGACCGCTTTGCTAGAGAGTTGAAAACTTGCCAAGATGAGTTGGAGATTTGTCGGAAGGAACTTAGAGAGAGTCAGACTAGTGTTGAAGAGAGGGTCAAGCAGGCCATAATCGATGTTGGTCGGGTTGCAGGCGACGTGGGTGCATTATATGTGTTGAAGTCACGTGTTGAAATGATCGAGGAGTTCGAGGAGGGCAAGCATGAGGCCTGTGATCTGAAGGCAGAGAGGGAGACCATGGATACCCTGTTTTCAATGGGGAATCCAGGTTCGGAGTTGTTCCAGCTGGCTGGTGTCAGAGAGGAGTCTCCGGATGAGAGTGCCGTCGAAGACGAGATTCATTTCAGCGACGCCATTCCTAACATACCGATCGAGCCCCAACCTTCTTCCGACCCGACTCCTAATGAAGATAATACTGCGACTCCTGACCCTTGATTTTTTATGTTCGTGAATGACTTGTGGTCCCACCTGTGTGTGGGTGAAACATTTTTTGGTTTGGCGACCCGTCTACCATCGCGGGTCGCATAATATGTTTTTAAGAATGTTTGAAGTCCTACATGTGTGTAGGCAGACAATATGTTTTGGCGACCCGTCCACCATCGCGGGTCGCATGAATGTAAAAAGAATTAGACTCTCTTTTCTATTGACGTAATCTGTTTTACAAAGGATTGACCTTGTTCTATGTCTGAATGTTTGTCGGAATTTTATAGAGAAGATAGTCGCGACGCCTTTGATTTGTTTAGGATTTGCCTGTATGCTCCATCGAGTAGCGCTTTCCGCGTCATGTAAGAAAAGGGAGGCCTGCAAGTGTATACGTTTATGTTTAGTCATGACTTGGTGTTATGCCGAGGAGGGGAGCAATATGTTTTTATTGCGTAAGTGTAATAAGGTGTTTGACCTTATGTATTGTATAAGGCAGGCGGTGTGCCGGTGTGCCTCTGGTATTCATCTCCTCGTGTTCCGATCGATCGTGTAAATGTAGTGTAAGCACTTTTTGTGTGTAACTGGATCCAGCTTGTCTTTGTGTTTTCATGTACTTATGGTCACAAGAACGTGTCTTTACTAGACGTAAGTGTTAGGTTCATGAAATAGAATCGGGTTTGTAATGACAAATAATATACGAAAAATGAGAGGGTTTTAGATGTGTGGCGTTCCAGCTTCTTGGGATTGGTTGTCCATCTTTATCTTCTAGTCGATATGCTCCTTGTCCGACTACTTCTTTGATGAGGTAGGGACCTTCCCACTGGGGTGCGAGCTTGCCGTCGGTCAGATCCTTGGTGTTCTGGAATGTCTTTCTGAGGACCCAATCGCCAACTTTGAAAACTTTGGTCCGAACGTTCTTGTTGTAACTTCTTATGACTTGCTGCTGAAACCTGACCATCCTAACTCTAGCTTTTTCCCTAGTCTCATCGATCGTGTCTAAGTTGTGTGCTAGCTCGACATCGTTTTGCTCATTCGTCTGGAGACCATAACGAGTTGTCCGGACTAGCAGTTCGGCGGGAATGACCGCTTCGCTTCCGTAGACGAGTGAGAACGGTGATTGTCCGGTTGCGTTCTTTGGAGTGGTCTTGTCGGACCAGAGGATGAGGGGAAGTTCATCTGCCCATTTTCCCTTAGCCCCTGTGAGTCGTTTCTTGAGGTTGTTGATGATTATTTTGTTACTAGACTAGGCTTGTCCGTTGGATTGCGGGTATCGAGGAGTGGATGTAACCAGCTTGATGTTCCACTAGTCGCAGAAGGCTCGAGTCTTATGACTGATGAACTGGAAGCCATTGTCGCACACAATTTCTGACGGGACGCCAAATCTGCACATGATATTGCGTTTTATAAATGAAATGACATGTTGATCCTTTACCTCTCGATATGCTTTAGCTTCGACCCATTTGGAAAAATAGTTTGTCATGGCGAGGAAGAAGACCCATTGGCCCGACGCCGGTGGGAGTTTTCCAACGATGTCCATTCCCCACCTCATGAAGGGCCATAGTGCTAAAGTCGGATGGAGGAGTTCTGAGGGTTGATGTGGAACTGGCGCATGTCGTTGGCAGACGTCACATTTCTTGGTGTACTCCATCGCGTCTCTATTCATTGTGGGCCAGTAGTATCCCGTTTGCAGGGCTTTCCCCGAGAGGCTTCGTCCTCTGGTATGGTTGCCACATTCTCCTTCATGTAATGATTGCATGATGCGTTCGACTTCTGGAGTCTTGAGGCATCATAGGAGTATCCCTGTGGCAGATCTTTTGAACAAGACATCATTTATAATGTCGAAGGAGAGAGCTTGTACCTTTAGCCTTTTTGCTTCTGTTTTGTCATTGGGCAGGATGCCATTTTTTAGCCATTTGACGTAAGGTGGTGTCCAGTCGTCATGACTGTTGACGATGACTTCTTCTGGTCGGTCGCCTACTTCCAATGCGACAAGCTCTTCCAACGGTGTGCTCTGATTCTTGGGTGTTTTTGGGACAGCTGGTGTCGTGATGTGTGCCAGTGGGATGTTTGGGAATTCTTTCGGATCCAAGATGGACCCTAGGTTGGCTAGTGCGTCGGCCTGAGCATTGAGATCTCTAGGGACCTGTCTGATGTCGAACTTCCAGAATTGGTCAATTAGTTTCTTGACCACGTCCAGATGGGCTATCATTCCGTCGTCTTTGGCGCTGTATGACCCTTGAATTTGATTTACGACCAGGAGGGAGTCGCAAATGACTTCGATTTCTTGGACTCCTAGGTCACGTGCCAGAATGAGTCCAAATACGAGTGCTTCGTACTCAACTTCATTGTTAGTCGCGTCTCATTCGCATCTCACGGTTTGGGCTATCTTGTCTCCTTGTGGCGATTTTAGCACGACCCCCAATCCTGATCCCCTAGTGTTCGACGCTCCGTCTATGTGAAGTTCCCATTTACATGTTTCCTCTACTGCGAGCAATTGTGTTGCTTCTTTGACGACTTCCTGTTCTAGGGTCGGACTAAAATCTTCCACAAAATCAGCCAATGCGTGGGACGTGATCGCTGTCCTGGGCTCGTATTCAATCTCGTAACCACTGAGGTGTATGGCCCATTTATCCATTCGTCTTGTGAATTCCGGTTTCCTCATGATTTCTCTCATGGGATGGTTAGTGCGAACAATTGTATTATGTGATTCGAAATAGGGTTTAAGTTTGTTTAACGCCATTACCAGTGCTATGACGAGTTTTTCTAGATTGGCGACTGCTTGCCGATTTCTTCTCTGACCAACACTGCGCTTACAGCAGATTCTGACACTGCTAGGTACAATAGTAGTGGCTCGTCGTCTTTAGGTTTTGATAACAGTAGGGGGCTGGCCAGGTACTTCTTCAAATCTTGAAATGCGGCTTCATGTTCTTTTGTCCATTAGAAGGACTTGTTCTTTCTGAGAGCATCGTGGAAGGGTTTGCATTTGTCCGACGACTTTGAGATAAACCTGTGTAGAGCTGCTATTCGACCTGTAAGCTTTTGTACATCCTTGACGCATCGAGGAGATCGAAAGTTGATGATGGCCTTGACCTGTTCTGGGCTGGCTTCTATTCCTCTTTGGGTCACCATGTACCCCAAGAATTTCCATGACGAGACTCCAAAAGAGCACTTCATAGGATTTAGTTTCATATTATCTCTTTTTAGTACCTCGAAGCCGTTGCGGACGTGATCGATGTGGTCCTTCTTCTTTTTTGACTTGACCAGCATGTCATCTATGTAGACTTTCATTGTGTCTCCAATCTGATCTTTGAACATCTTGTTGACTAGTCGTTGATACGTAGCCCCTGCATTTTTTAGTCCGAATGACATCACTTTATAACAATAAATACCTTGATTTGTGACGAATGCCGTCTTCTCTTGGTCTCTTGGTTCCATGAGGATATGATTGTAACCACTGAACGCATCCATGAAGGATAGCATTTCGTGTCCCGCTGTTGCGTCGATGTGGGAAAGTGGGAAGGAGTCCTTGGGACATGCTTTGTTAAGGTCGGTCAAGTCGATGTAAACTCTCCACTTGCCATTTTTCTTTTGGACCACAACCACGTTGGCTAGCCAATCGGGGTAGTCGACTTCTCTTATCTTTCCTGTTTCTAGCAGGCTCCTGACTTCATCATCGATGATCTTATTCCGCTCGGGGGCAAATTTCCTACGCTTTTGCTTCACAGGAGGGTGAGATGAATCTACATTTAATTTATGAGTAATAACGTTTAGAGATATCCCGACCATGTCTTCATGTGACCATGCGAAGCAGTCAACATTAGACCGAAGGAAATCCAATATTTGTTGCCTGGTCGAGTCGTCCAGGTCCGACCCGACCCTTATGTTAGGAAGTGAACTTTTGGAAACTCCAGTTCCCTACCTAGTTCCCTTCCTCAGTTTTCCTAGTTTTGATAATGACAAATACTCTTGCTATTAATAGTTCCATAAGTGTTGATGAATAGAGAACTCTGGAATTGGAAGCACAAGACAGAGACCAAGTTGTCAGATTTGGGAACTGGCATAAGGAACTGAAGCTCGATGACGCTGGAAGAGCTTGGAACAAGAGATGAAGGGCGGCGGCGATCCATTTAGGGTAGATCTTTACTTAGAGAGAGAAGTTAAAGATTATCCTGTTTCCATATTATCTTAGGAGTTAAAAGTATATCTTTTATGGAAACGAAAATTGTAAAATCGTGGGAGATTATATTTGGTAACAAATATTATCTTTCCGATTACTTTTTGATTATTTTATTTATGTAATTCGATTGTTGGAGATTCGTTTCTTTCGTCAATTAAATTACATAAATAGAGTAGTTGAAACTCTCTCACACTTACACATTCACTCACATTGCTTACGAAAAAGAAAACAATGCTTAGTTCTTTGAAGAAGAACTGTAAGTCGATTGTCTTGTTGCTTGCTTGATTTGATCGAACTAGGTAGAGAGTCCTTAGTGTGTCTAAGACTTAATCTGTGTGTTCTATCCTGGTTGATTGTAATCGAAATATTAATACAAGAAGTAGACTTTGAAATCCTCTTGAAAGAGAGGTAGTGAGTTTTATCCTGGATAACTAGTTGGTTATCAAAGGTTCCCCACTCTAAGGAACTTGTCTTGATTCTGTTATTGTTTACTTATTCCGCTGCTAAGGAACTGGACTCCCAGTTCCCTTTGATTGCTAACATGTACGATCCTACAATTGGTATCAGAGCAGACGCTCTAGATTTGTGTTAGTTTACAGATTTCAAGATGACTAGTTCAAGCGAATTCAGTTTGGGAATCTTCATCAACAAGCCCCACATCCGAAAGAAGGGAGAAGAAGAATGGTGGGAGAAATGCATGACCAACTACATCCAAACCATGGACTATCAGTGTTGGTGCGTGATTGAAAATGGTGATGGAGTTATTCCTGACAATCTGGAGGAAAAAGATTGGAAGCCTGAGTACTATACCATCAAAGAGAAGAATGCTAAAGCTCGTCAACTCGTTCTTAATGGGTTAACAAGGGAGGACATGGACAAGGTGATAGGAATCACAACCGCTAAGGGCATTTGGACTGCCCTAAAAGAGATGCATGAAGGAAGTGAGGAACTGAAACAAAGCAGAAAGTTTGCTCTAGAAGGAGAATACCACACTTTCGAGATGCTGGAAACTGAGAACATCTCTCAATACCACTCACGTTTCACAAGACTCGTCACCAAACTCAACAATACTGACGTTGATAACAGGTTTTAGTCGTATCACCTGATAAAAATTATCCTAACGAACCTAAACAAGTAGTTTGGGCAAGCAAGGGTCGAATCCCACAGGGAGGAGTTGTTTATCTTTATGTTGATTGCATGCAATGGTAACAATGGGGGGTTTTAAGGTTGATTGTGAAACAAGTAAACAAAACAAACAAAAGCAAAGGGTTTTATCAAATAGGGAAAAACACATAGCCAAACAAATATCCACCATTCATATGATTGATTGATCCTAGGTTATCTCTATTCCTTCCTTTGATTATTCCTGTCCCTATTCTGAAATAGTCACCAGTCCAACTCGGTCTGGCAACCCTTACTATTGAACGCACGATAAACTATCAAGATTTAGAACAACAGCAACATAGAGCATAGGAATTAACCAGGATACATACAACACCGATGTTTCGCAGCATTTAGCACATAATCAATTCTCTTTCATAATAAACTAGTCCAACTAGTCCTAGAATATCATGGATGCTACAATAGATAAGGAATCTCAACTCGAAATATCCAAACCCTAGCAATAGACAATTACTAATATCAACTAGGTGATCAATCTAGTCAAATCAATAATAATCAATATGAATATGCTCAAGGGAAAAGATATAATCCAAAGGAATAGGAAATAGAGTTATAACCTCACAATCAAATCATACGAAGGCTTCAAATGTCGGACTAAGCAAAGGGTGCTTAGTTCTTCATCGTTCTTGGAAACAATAAACTTCAAAAGGGAAAATGCTGAATGCAAAACTGAATTGAATGTAACGTGATGATGAATAATGAAAGGGAAACTAGGTTTAAATAACCTAACCCTAAAACTAAAGTGAAAAGATAACAAGTCTCATCTAAAAGGAAATAAACTAATAAACTCGGAATAAAGAAAAGAAAAGAAAAAGAAAATAGCAAAAGTAACTTCGGACGAGATCTCTCGCGGGCCGCTGTCGTGTGCTTCCGCGATCGCGGAAATTGGAATGTTGCTCTCGACTTTGTCTTGCAGAAGGGATTTTTCCGCGGGCGCGGCAGATAATCCGCGGTCGCGGAAAATGTCTTCTTTCGCTCCGTTGTCTCGAATTCTCCACGATCAAGTCCCGCTCTCACCGTGGTCGCCCTTGGTCGCGAATCCTCTCTTCTTCTCCTTCGTGTGGCTTTTTCTTCATCTTCCTTGTTCTGTTCAAGTGGCCTACTCCTCGTATTCTGGATGTTGTCATTTAAGCTTCTCTAAACCACCATATCCACACTTCTCCTCCTCAACTCCATACTCCATAGTGATGCTCTAAATCCATACAAATGACACCCAAAACACCGGTAACAACTCCTAGATAAGCACTACAAAGTAGAGCTGATCAAACTCCCCCATGCTTAAACCTTGCTCGTCCTCGAGTAAGCTAAATTAAAACCTACTCCTCCAATCAAATCCCCAAGGTCTCAGGAAGCACAGCAAAATCATCTCCACTAAGAATTGCACCTAACAATGAAACTCCAAGACACCAATACAATAAGCTCAACACAACATACAAAATCAACATCACAAACCAAATCTCCACACACACCCAAGCTAAAAGGAAAGCAGAGTACTTCCCCCAAGCTTATCCCGAACACCATAGAGTGAATAAAATCTAATCCTAGCCTCCATCTATCTTCTTATACCTCCCATAGTGACCTACCTGAATCCTCCTTATATCACCTCTTCTTATGTCACCACGCTAGGTAAAATGATGATTCCTAAAAATCACTCTTCTTCTTTTCACTCATTTTGCCAAGGCGCCCTTTCGGGTTTTCACCAAGCCACTCATTTCATTTTTCAATAGATGGGCTCACATAGAACTCACATCACTCTTGACCAATTATTACCCCAGCCTAATGCTGGTCCAAGCCACCTGCTTATTACCTAAGCCGCCCTTTCGGGTTTTCGACTTATCCCATGATTTCTATTTTTTGCCTTTTTTTTCTTCAATTTTGGCTTTTTCTTTTTCTTTTCTCCTCAACGACATAGCAAGTATAGAACACTCCCCCATGCTTAAATATTGCATTGTCCTCAATGTAATGAAAGACAAAAAAGATGAAGCACAGGGAAAGAACAAAATAACTCACAGGTGTCGCCGAGCTGGCTTGGACACGGATGTTGTTGCTGGCGGTATATCAATAAAGCACAACTCTCTAGTGTTGTGCGGGTCGGCAAATCAATAATCTTCTCCTACCGTGCAACCAAAAGGAACCACTGTGGTGAGTAGTGGTATGGCAAGGATGTCGGGGTTGCACGGCCTTCAACGAACACATGGTGGAGCCCAAATGTAATCATGGTGGGGGCTCTAGTGTTCCTCCTCCTCAATTGTCAATTATAAAGCCATCATCGTCGCCAAATAACATGTAGGGCTAACGTCTCCTCCTTGACAACATGATGCACACCATCTCTCCATGGGGAACTCGGACAGCTGGCCTTCGGTAGAACTTTTTTTTTTCGAATTTTTTTTAAGTGCAGGGAACTAAAAGACTTAAATTGTTGGCACGTGGTTAACACCGTCTTCAATTATGGCTCGGGGCCTCCTTCCTGCAGGTTAGTCTAAAAGCAAAAAGAAAAACGAAAGCAAAAACACAAAGAACACACAAATAACGAAAATGTAATGAAAAGACAAGAAAGAAAGACATACCTCGGGTTGCCTCCCGGACAACGCCTTAGTTATTATCGTGGCTCGACATACTACTCTCTCTCCTCAACTTGGTTCGCTCACTTCCATTGAGCACTCGGGGTTTCCATCCGGAGGGTGTCGCTTTGCATCATCTATGTTGAAACCAACCCTCACCCCGTCGAATTCCATTGTGAGCGAACCGCTGCTCACATCGATCTTTGTACCCTCCGTGTTCATAAACGGCCTTCCTAGCATTACCGGGGCTGCATCCTTGTCCTGCCCCGTTTCCATCACAAAGAAGTCTGCAGGGAACACCAACTTGTCCACCTCGACTAGCACATCCTGCACCACTCCTTTGGGGTAGACGTAGGAATTATCCGCCAGCTGGATGACGATCCCCGTCTTCTCTAATGGCCCCAACTCCAAAGACTCGTATAGTGAGAGAGGCAACACATTTATGGAGGCACCCAAATCAAGTAAGGCCTTGTCGAACAAGGCACCCCTAATCTTGCAGGGAATAGTGAACATCCCCGGATCACTCGCCTTCTTGGGTATCCGCTTTTGCAGCATAGCGGACACATTCTCACTAACTTGCACCTTCTTCTTCTCCTTAACCGCCCTCTTCCTCATAATCGTGCAGAGCTCCTTCAAGAATTTAGCGTAGCGAGGGATACTATTGACCAGCTTGAGTAAAGGAATATTTACCTCGCAATTGCTAAACGTCTCAAACAATTCCTTGTCATTGGCTGACCTCCTCGTGTCCGCCAGAGACTCGGGGAAGGGTGCGGGAGGCTTTACTAATCCGAGCGGAGGGAAATAGGGGCGCACGTAGTCGTCATAGGGGTCGTCGAGACGAAAGGACGCGTCTGGGGTGTTTCCGCGGGTGCGGATTGGTGTCCGCGGTCGCGGAATTTGTTCGACCTGATCGCCTTCTTCAATTATTTTTCCGCGATCGCGGATTTCATGCCGCGGTCGCGGAAAATTCTCGACCTGTTGCTCCTCATCGTCTGTGGAATTAGGTTGAGATTCTGCAGCTCTCACTGATTGGGCGCCCGCACTCTTATTGAACTGTCTTGAGCCCTCAGATAGCTCAAAGAAAACTTCATAGGCCTGGTCTAAAGTCTTATTCAGGATGTTTACCCCACAGGTAGCGTTCACAATCCGACGCTCGTCATCAAGTAAACCTCCGTACAAATATAGTACGAGGTCCTGGTCTGAGTAGCCATGATAGGGACAACTAGAAATCAGCCTCTTGAAGCGCTCGTAGTACTCATATAGCAACTCAGCAGCCTGATGTTCGATATTGCTAATACTCCTCTTTAGGCTGTTCAGCTTTGTCGCTAGGAAGTACATCTCCAGGAAGGCCTTTTTCATCTTGGCCCACGTGTCTATGCTCCCTGGAGTCAGGTAGTAGAACCAGTCATTGGCCGAGTCCTTCAAAGAGAAAGGAAAGGCCCTCAGCTTGAACTGGTCTTCAGTAACTCCCTTCGGCTTCATGCTCGTGCAGACTGCATGGAACTCCGACAGATGCTTGTTAGGGTCTTCACCACTCATCCCATGGAAGTGGGGGAGTAAGTGGATCAACCCCGACTTGAGCTCGAAATTTACTCCATCAACAAACTCGGGGAAATGCACAGCCAGCGGTTGCTGTTGCAGGTTGGGGGCAGTCAGCTGCCTCAACGTCTGTTGTTCGTCAGCCATCTCAAAAGTTGGGTTATCAAAGACTAAAGATCTGTTTACTCTGCGGCTTTGGGAGAGCGTTCTCTTAATTTCTGAATTCAAAGCCAAAAGTGGAGAGTCAGTAGCACGGGTGTGGACCATAAGATAGGTCCACACAGCAGTAATAAGCACGCAAACACACACAACGAAAAAAACAAACTTGCCCTCCCCGACAACGACGCCAATTTGACAGTAGGTTTTAGTCGTATCACCTGATCAAAATTATCCTAACAAACCTAAACAAGTAGTTTGGGCAAGCAAGGGTCGAATCCCACAGAGAGGAGTTGTTTATCTTTATGTTGATTGCATGCAATGGTAACAATGGGGGGTTTTAAGGTTGATTGTGAAACAAGTAAACAAAACAAACAAAAGCAAAAGGTTTTATCAAATAGGAAAAAACACTTAGCCAAACAAATATCCACCATTCATATGATTGATTGATCCTAGGTTATCTCTATTCCTTCCTTTGATTATTCTTGTCCCTATTCTGAAATAGTCACCAGTCCAACTCGGCCTGGCAACCTTTACTATTGAACGCACGAGAAACTATCAAGATTTAGAACAACAGCAGCATAGAGCATATGAATTAACCAGGATACATACGACACCGATATTTCGCAGCATTTATCACATAATCAATTTCATAATAAACTAGTCCAAGTAGTCCTAGAATATCATGGATGCTACAATAGATAAGGAATCTCAACTCGAAATATCCAAACCCTAGCAATAGACAATTACTAATATCAACTAGGTGATCAATCTAGTCAAATCAATAATAATCAATATGAATATGCTCAAGAGAAAATATATAATCCAAAGGAATAGGAAATAGAGTTATAACCTCACAATCAAATCATACGAAGACTTCAAATGTCGGACTAAGCAAAGGGTGCTTAGTTCTTGGAAACAATAAACTTCAAAAGAGAAAATGCTGAATGCAAAACTGAATTGAATGTAACGTGATGATGAATAATGAAAGGGAAACTAGGTTTAAATAACCTAACCCTAAAACTAAAGTGAAAAGATAACAAGTCTCATCTAAAAGGAAATAAACTAATAAACTCGGAATAAAGAAAAGAAAAGAAAAAGAAAATAGCAAAAGTAACTTTGGACGAGATCTCTCGCGGGCCGCTGCCGTGTGCTTCCGCGATCGCGGAAAGAATTCCGCGGTCGCGGAAATTGGAATGTTGCTCTCGACTTTGTCTCACAGAAGAGATTTTTCCGCGGGCGTGGCAAATAATCCGCGGTCGCGGAAAATGTCTTATTTCGCTCCGTTGTCTCGAATTCTCTGCGATCAAGTCCCGCTCTCACCCGCGGTCGCCCTTGGTCGCGGATCCTCTATTCTTCTCCTTTGTGTGGCTTTTTCTTCATCTTCCTTGGTCTCCTCAAGTGGCCTACTCCTTGTATTCTGGATGTCGTCATTTAAGCTTCTCCAAACCACCATATCCACACTTCTTATCCTCAACTCCATACTCCACAATTGTGCTCTAAATCCATACAAATGGCACCCAAAACACCGGTAATAACTCCTAGATAAGCACTACAAAGTAGAGCTGATCAGACGTGAAGCTTGATGAATGGTCCAAATCCCTTGTCATCATCAATGGACTCAAGTCCAAATTCAACCTCATCAAAAGAGTGTTAAAGACTACTCCTGGTATTCAAAGTCTTCCCTTAACTCAAATTATAGGGAAAATTGAAGTTGAAGAAAGGGAGGCACTCAAAGCAAGCTCCACCAAGAAGATGGAGAAGGGAATCGCCTTAAAAATCTCAAAGGCCTTCTCAAGGTTGGAGATGGAGGAAGAAAACTCAGATCTTGAAGAAGAAGAGGATGAGATGACAGCCTTCGTTACTAAGCACATCAAGAAGCACTTCATCAAAGGAAAGTTCAAGAAAAACTTCCAACAGAGAGATCTCTCCGAATATGCTTGCTATCAATGCAAGGAAAGAGGACACCTTGCTAGGAACTGTCCTAAGAACTCAAATGAAGATGATAAGCCTATGCAGAAGAAAGCCCTCTTTGCTACCTTTAGAGACGACTCAGAAGAATCTGAAGGGGAACTCGATACAAATGGAACTTATGAAGGAAGATGCTTGATGGCTAAGGAAGATTCAACTGAATCAGATGACTCCGAGGACGAAGTGCGACAACAAGACAAATGGTACAAAGACAGTGGTTGCTCGTGCCATATGACCGGAAATAGAAGAAAAATGTCGACACTTCAGCAACACCGAGGAGGTACCATTTCCTTCGGAGATAAGAGAAAGGGAACAATCTGTGGAACTGGCAGTGTGAATCTCACTGATCACATCAAGGTAAGTAATGTTAACCTACTTGAAAATTTAGGTTTTGATCTAATTAGTGTGTCATAGCTGTGTGATCAAGGGGGAAATGAGGTTCGCTTTACCTCTAAAGAATGCTTCGTGGAAGATAGAAAGGGAACTGTGATCCTAAAGGGTAAAAGGTTCAACAACGTCTACATCATTGATCCAAATTTTGTTCCCAAAGAAAAGCTGTGTCTATCAACCATTGACGACCAAACAAACCTCTGGCATCAACGACTTGGTCATGCAAGCATCAAGATTATTCACAAGCTGCATCAAAAGGAACTCGTTCGTGGCCTTCCCAAAATAAATGTTGAAAAGTCAGAAATCTGCTATGACTGTGTTCAAGGGAAACAAGTTCGTAGTTCCTTCAAGTCCAAAACACTGGTGAGTTCCTCTAAGCCTCTGGAACTCATTCACATGGATCTTTGTGGTCCTATGCGAGTTCAAAGAATTGGTGGTAACAGGTATATTCTGGTACTTGTTGATGATTACTCTAGATTCACTTGGACATTATTTATAAAATCTAAAAGTGAAGTCTTTGATAGGTTTAGTGAGCTAGTTCCCTTGCTTGAAAAATCTTTGAATGTCTCTCTTTGTGCCAATCATTCCGATCATGGAACTGAGTTCGAGAATGGAGATTTTCTAACCTTTTGCAGGGAATATGAAGTTGATCATAATTTCTCAGCTCCCTACACTCCACAACAGAACGAAGTTGTTGAAAGAAAGAACATGACTTTGGAAGATATGGCTCGCACCATGCTCATCTCGAGTGGACTCTCTCAGTCCTTCTGGGCAGAGGCGGTTAGTGCAGCGTGCTATATCTTGAATCGAGCTATGCTTCGCCCCATGCTCGAGAAGACTTCCTATGAGCTACTTCGAGGCAGAGTTCCCAACATTGCTCATCTTCGAGTCTTCGGCTGCAAATGTTTTGTTCACAATAATGGGAAGGATAATTTAGGGAAGTTTGATCCACGGAGTGAGGAAGGGATCTTCATCGGATATGCTTCCAATAGCAAAGTATACAAGGTCTTCAACAAACGGACTAAAAAGGTAGAGGAAAGTATTCATATTGTTTTCAATGAAAAATTACCTTCAAAGTCTGTGCAGGATCTCTCAGTTCCCTCGGAAGATCCTTTTCAACGTCCAAGTGAAGATTCTGATGATGAAGCTCCTCCCAAGCGCAACTCCTATCCTACTCCCTCCAGCTCACCCTCACCCACAGTCCCTTCAACTTTGGTTGAGCCCAAGGAATCAAGATCCACAGACAGCACCTCAGTTCCCTCAAATCATCAAGACGCAGTTGTTACGGCCCCAATTCCCTCCAACACATCCAATGATAACGATGCCACTCCTTCGGGAACAGAACATGTTACAGAAGCCGACCCTCTTATAGCCTTTTCCTCAGATACTGCTCCCAAAGACGATGAAGCTCCGAGAATTGACATGCTTGTCCCTAACCGAGACAAAAGAACCACCAAGCACCCAGTCAAGTATGGATTTGAGGATATGTCCTATTGTGCGTTCAATGCTTTTCTGTCTCTTATAGAACCCAAGAACATCACGGAGGCACTGAAGGATGCTGATTGGATCATTGCCATGCAAGAAGAACTTCACCAGTTCAAGAGGAACAAAGTCTGGAGACTAGTTCCTCGCCCTCAGAACAAACACATCATAGGAACTCGGTGGGTTTTTCACAACAAGTTGGATGATTCCGGTGCTGTATCAAGAAACAAGGCTCGACTGGTTGCTCAAGACTATAATCAACAAGAAGGGATCGATTACGATGAAACATTTGCCCCTGTGGCCAGATTGGAAGCCATATGGCTACTCATCGCCTATGCTTCACACAAAGGGTTCAAGCTGTATCAAATGGACGTGAAGACTGCATTTCTCAATGGCATTCTTCAAGAGGAAGTTTACGTCAAGAAACCCTCAGGATTCGAGGATAATGATCACCCTGACCACGTATATTTCTTGGACAAGGCTCTCTATGGTCTAAAGCAAGCCCCTCACGCTTGGTATGATCGCCTTGTCCAGTTCCTAACAGCTAATGGCTATCGCCGTGGTGTGATCGACAAGACTCTTTTCATTCTGGAAGTTAAAGGTGAAATTCTAGTGGTCCAGGTATATGTTGATGATAATATTTTTGGTTCCACTAACTTGGCCCTTGTAGAAAATCTCATGAGCAACGAGTTTGAAATGAGTATGATTGGGGAACTGTCCTTCTTCTTGGGATTGCAAGTTACTCAGAAGGCCGATGGCATTCAAATTCATCAACAAAAATATCTTAAGGAACTCATAAAGAAGTTCAAAATGGATTCAAGCAAAGCCATCTCCACCCCCATCTCCCCTGCAACTCGCCTCACCGCCGATCACACTGGCCAAAGAGTGAAAGAGAAGCTTTATCGTGGCATGATCGGTTCCTTGATGTATCTAACTGCTAGTAGACCAGATATTATGTTTGCTGTTTGTCTCTGTGCCAGGTTTCAAGGTGATCCAAGAGAATCTCACTTATCTGAAGTGAAGCAAATATTTCGCTATCTCAAGGGAACTGACGACCTATGTCTTTGGTACCCCAAGGATTGCCACTTCATACTTCTTGGATACACCGATGCGGACTATGCATGCTACTTGGTTGATCGAAAGAGAACATATGGAATGGCCCGATTCCTTGGCCCTTGCTTGGTCTCTTGGGGGTCTAAGAAACAAAACTCAGTGGCTCTATCAACCACAGAAGCTGAGTACATCATAGCTGCCGTATGCTGTTCCCAACTCCTTTGGCTCAAACAACAACTCGTGGATTTTGGTATGTCTTTTGGCCCTCTAAAGATTCTATGTGACAATACTCTTGAACTCCCCACTTGGTAGGGAACTTGATGGTCTGATGGTACGTTAAGGGTATCGCCTTCATTGCGTGTATCCAAGGCCTGCCAAGAATGCAGTTGTAGGGAGATGGACGGTCTAAGACTAAGAATTTTACCTGTTGGTTTACTCCTCCGGCGTATGTCGTAAGAACGATTTCGCCGATAGTGTGTTTGACTTCGTCGCTGAACCCAACTAGTGGAGTCGATTTCTTGATAAGATCATCTTCACCCAGACCCATCCCTTTGAGGGTGTCGAAGGTCAAGAGGTTGGTCAAACTTCATGTATCGATTAGTACTCTACGTATCAAATAGTTTCCAATGGAAAAAGAGATTACCAGACCGTCATGATGATCTCCCGACTCGTCAACGTCGGATTCGTCAAATGTGAGCATTGGGAGGTTAGAGACCTTGGGTCGTCTGAACTCTAGTATCTCGGGTCTGTTGCCTTTGCTTTCTCTCGCATGTCTCTTTGTTGCGGAGTACGTGTTTCCACATACGTCCAAGCCTCCTGAAATAGTAATGATGATTTTTGTATGAACATGAGATGGGGGTTTATCGTGCTTTACCTGGTCTCGTCGTTCCATGGTGGCTTTGGCCCGTTCTGAGATCACGTCGCGCAAGAGACCTTGCGTAAGTAACCTAGCGACCTATTTGCGTAGCGCGATGCATTCATCTGTCGAATGACCGTGGTCGCCATGGAATTCACACCACCTGCTCATGTCCTTTTTGACGTCCGACATGTCGTTCTTCCGGGGCCATCTTACTTCTTTCCTATATTTGTCGAAACTTTTGACGAGTTCCGACACGGAGACACTTAAGTTGTAAGATTGAACCCTAGGAGGCAGCGTCAGACCGTCTTTCCAATCTTAAGACCTATCTTGGAAGGAGTTTACCTGACTTTGCTCATTCCAACCACGAGGGTACGAATGATGGCGTCTGTCTCGGCGATTGTCGGAAAAAGATTTGCGATTGGAATGGTCGGGTCCATGGGATGCCTCTCGCGATTTGCGATCTACTTCTAAGCTCACCTCAGCCATGGTCTTGGTTTGGACGTCTTCGAAGCTTCTGCACGGGTACTTGGTGATCTTGTTGTAGAGATTTCTATCTTTGATCAAACCTTGTCTGAAGGCCTCGATGGAGGTGGTGACATCGCAATAGGGGATCACGACCTTTTCCTTATTGTACTTGTTAAGATAGTTTCATAGAGGTTCATTATACCTTTGGGTGATTCGATAGAGATCGCTTGACTACCTCTCGAGCCCCCGACTGCTGGGGAATTGGACTTTAAAGGAATTGACTAGATCTGCGAACGAGGTGATCGTACCCTGAGGCAAACGCATAAACCAAGTTAGTGTGGGACCCGTGAGAGTAGTGCCAAAGCTTTTGCACATGATAGCCTTGCGGCTCTCCCTTGGAACAGATGCAGTCATTAATTTTTGTTTATAGAGAGAGATATGATCGTCTGGATCGTTGGTGCCGTCGAAAGTCGTCATGCTAGGAAGGTTGAACTTCTTAGGGATCTCGACTCTGGCAATTTCTTCGATGAACGGAGATTCTTCGTATCCGTCTGATGCTTCTTTCTCGATTGGATGCAAAACTCTGAGAATTCTAGCTAAAGTAAGCAATGGGATGCCTATCCTACAGCAAGCAATGGGATGCCTATCCTACAGCAAGTGAGCTTCTCGACTCTGGTAGTTGAGTTGGGCGCTTGTGAGCTTCTCGCTAAAGTAAGCAATGGGATGCCTATCCTACAGCAAGACCCCTCCAATTCCATGATGAGAGGCGTCACACTCCACCTCAAACGTCTTGGAGAAGTTCGGTAATTTCAGCAAAGGAGCGTGGCACAACCGGTCCTTCAAGGTGGTGAAGGCAGTCTCGTGTGCGGTCGTCCACTCAATGGACACAGCCTTCTTTGTAAGCTCATGCAATGGGGCTGCAATGGTGGAGAAATCATGCACAAATTGGCGGTAGAAGCCAGCCAAGCCCAGGAAGGACCGAACCATGGTTGGAGTTGTGGGACGTGGCCAATCTATGGCACGGACCTTCTCTTGGTCAACTTTCAGCCCATCCTTGCTTACAACAAAACCAAGAAAAATAGTGGAATCTGAGCAAAAAGAACATTTACCAAGGTTAGCATAAAGTTTCTCATTTCTAAGACACTCTAAGACCTTCCTAAGATGCTCAACATGCTCATCTAATGACCTGCTATAAACAAGGATATCATCGAAGTAGACAACTATAAATTTGCCTAAGTAAGCCCGTAAAACATGATTCATCAATCTCGCAAAAGTGCTAGGAGCATTGGTCAAACCAAAAGGCATAATTAACCCACTAGTTCCCGTTTTGCTTTTTTGATAATGCCATTTGACCACCAACGGTCGAACACTAGAGTGGCCGATCGGACAACCTGATCTTCTACTCCTTGAGGATAAGTTGTATCTTGTCTCATTTTTTCATCACTCTCGATTGGGGCGAAAAGATCAATCAACCTAAATCGCCTTAGACGGGGTAACAAGTCGATCGGGTAGAACACAATAAATCCAAACCAAATGAACAATCAGCTACGTTCGAAATAGGAGTAAGATTATACAATGATATATCGATTAAGTGATGAAAAAATGAGACAAGATACAACTTATCCTCAAGGAGTAGAAGATCAGGTTGTCCGACCGGCCACTCTAGTGTTCGACCGTTGGTGGTCAAATGGCATTATCAAAAAAGCAAAACGGGAACTAGTGGGTTAATTATGCCTTTTGGTTTGACCAATGCTCCTAGCACTTTTGCGAGATTGATGAATCATGTTTTACGGGCTTACTTAGGCAAATTTATAGTTGTCTACTTCAATGATATCCTTGTTTATAGCAGGTCATTAGATGAGCATGTTGAGCATCTTAGGAAGGTCTTAGAGTGTCTTAGAAATGAGAAACTTTATGCTAACCTTGGTAAATGTTCTTTTTGCTCAGATTCCACTATTTTTCTTGGTTTTGTTGTAAGCAAGGATGGGCTGAAAGTTGACCAAGAGAAGGTCCATGCCATAGATTGGCCACGTCCCACAACTCCAACCATGGTTCGGTCCTTCCTGGGCTTGGCTGGCTTCTACCGCCAATTTGTGCATGATTTCTCCACCATTGCAGCCCCATTGCATGAGCTTACAAAGAAGGCTGTGTCCATTGAGTGGACGACCGCACACGAGACTGCCTTCACCACCTTGAAGGACCGGTTGTGCCACGCTCCTTTGCTGAAATTACCGAACTTCTCCAAGACGTTTGAGGTGGAGTGTGACGCCTCTCATCATGGAATTGGAGGGGTCTTGATGTAGGATAGGCATCCCATTGCTTACTTTAGCGAGAAGCTCACAAGCGCCCAACTCAACTACCCTACGTATGACAAGGAGCTCTATGCTCTTATTCCGGTGTTGAAGACTTGGCAGCACTACCTATGGCCTAAGGAGTTTGTCATTCACTCGGACCATGAGGCGTTGAAGTACTTGAAGAGCCAATACAACCTCAACCGACGCCATGCACGATGGGTGGAGTTCATGGAGACCTTCCCCTATGTGGTCAAATACAAAAAGGCAAGGAGAATGTGGTTGCAGATGCCCTTTCTCACAGGTATGTGTTACTTACCCATCTTGATGCTTCTATCTTAGGCTTCTCCTTGATTAAAGATGTGTATATTCATGATGATGACTTTGCTGTAATTTTTCAAACATGCATGGAAAAGGGAGAGTCTAATGGATTTTATGTTGATAATGGCTACCTATTTAAGGCCGGGCAACTGTGTATCCCTAAGATGTCTATACGTATGTTGCTAATTCAAGAAGCTCATGAGGGTAGAGGACATTTTGGTATTCCTAAGACTTTAGCTGCATTAAAAGAACATTTCTTTTGGCCTAAAATGTTGCATCATGTTACACGTTTTTGCAAGGCTTGTGTTACTTGTGTGCATGCTAAATCTAGATCGAGTCCCCAAGGATTATATACCCCTTTACCTATCCCGGACGTCCCATGGGAAGATATTAGTATGGACTTTATCACTGGTTTTCCCATGTCTAAGAAGGGGAGGGACTCAATATTTGTGGTAGTTGATAGGTTTTCTAAGATGGCTCACTTCATTGCATGTAAGACTACTAACAATGCTTCTGAGATTGCTTCTTTATTTTTTGAGCATGTTGTTCATTTGCATGGCATTCCTAGAAGTATAGTGTCGGATCGTGATGCTAAATTTGTGAGTTATTTTTGGAAATCTTTGTGGTCCAAGCTGGGGACAAAGTTGTTGTTTTCTACTAGCTATCATCCCCATACGGATGGCCAGACGGAGGTTACTAATAGAACTTTGGGTGCTTTATTGCGTACTATGTTAAAGTCTAACCTCCGCAAGTGGGAATAGTGCTTGCCTTTTGTTGAATTTGCTTATAACAGGTCCCTGCACTCGGCTACGCAGAAGACTCCCTTACAGGTTGTCTACGGCCTCAATCCGCTCACCCCTTTGGATCTAGTACCACGGCCAATGAAGGAAAAGGAAAGCATCAAGGGAGTGGAGCAGGCGGACCAGGTCAAGACATTGCATGAGAGGACGAGACAGCAGCTGGAGCAGAGGTCCGAGCAAGTAGCCACACAACGCAACAAAAACCGACGCCCGGTTGCCTATGAGCCCGACGACTTGGTGTGGCTGCACTTGCGCAAGGAACGCTTTCCATTGAAGCGACGCCACAAGCTGGACGCGAGAGGTGATGGTCCTTTCCAGGTGCTACAACGCCTTGGGGACAACGCCTACCGCTTAGAGTTATCCGATGACTATGGTGTGCATCCGACTTTCAACGTCGCTGACCTTTCTTCTTATACGCCTCCTGCTTTTGACGATGAGGACGAAGCGGGGATGCTTTGCAGCCAAGAAGGGGAGATTGATAGCTCCATGACCCCCTCAATGACGGTGAAGGACGAAGAAGAATCAATGAAGGTGCGCTCGAATGGCCCGGTAACAAGAGCTCGCGCAAGGGCAATGGAGCGAGCAACAGAATCATTAGTCTCGCGGGCGCACGCAAGTGACGCGGGTTCATCTAGTCCTAAATGGGTCCTCCTCTTGACCTATGAAGGATTAGGTGAGGTCCCGCCTTAGTCGCCCCTCCAAGGAGAGCCAGACGAACAAAGATCCAACTGGTTCTACAGGAAGTTTTCCGCGATAGCGGAGGTATTTGCCACGATCGCGAAAACGACGCTGATTTCCGAAATTCTTACAGTACTTTTCCGCGATCGCAGAACTTGCCATATAATGAGAAAACCTGGTCAATTCTCTATATCCTTAGTATGTGGTTGATTCATTAACAAAAACAAGACTTCTATTTTCCTCATCTTTGCAATATAGCTCATTGGTTGGTTGCTTTCTTGCAAATCTGTCTTATTATGCAAGGTTGTAATAAAACATGTTATAGATATGCAGTTGGGTTTTGATGCTGCAAATTTGAAGGTGTTGGAACGATGATGTTTCCTCTAGTTTTGATGATGATAAACTCAATGGCATTTGATGGTTTTTAGTGTGACTATGAGTTTCAGGAAACAGATTTTTAAAAGGAACGATGAAAACCAAGTGAAGAGTCAAAACAGAGAATACAAGGAACATAGAAGTCAACAATGAGGAACAACGTGCTGGAACAAATGAGAAAGAGAGACGCACGTTGTTGATCAGAAAAGGAAAGGGAACAACGCCAAGGAACGCATGATGCGCGTTGTGAACCCTAGCACATGCCGAATCTTTCTTTTATGGAAATAAAGATTGAAGGAGCAACTTGGGCCTCAAGATATAATCCCATTGGAGATATTCTGGTTAGGATAGATTAGTAAAGATTGAATAGGATTATTTTATCTTATTTCCCTTAAGTAAAACTAGGGTAAATTAGATAGACTACCTAGACTATAAAAGAGAAAGTTGCAAACTTCATTTAGAGAGTGATTCACGACATTTTCCACAGAGAAGAGCATTCAGAAGAAGGAAAGAACTTACAAGCACAAGACTTTGGTGAGTTGAGTACTTGTTAGGGTTTTGTTAGTCTTAAGTGTTGTTAGGAACGTTGCAATCAGAGGTCTAGATATCTAAGAGTAAACTAGATTAAGATAAGACTTGCTTGTTTGTAATTCCAGGATTAATAACACAAGTAGACTTTCGAAATCCTACTAGGGAAACCTAGAGGTAGAGGTATTTCTTAGTCAACTAGTTGGTTGATTAAGTTTTCCTCTCTAAGGAACTTTGTCCGTTACTCTGTTTTTCTGTTACTATTTCCGCTGCCCAAGGAACAGTTCTACCGTTCCTTGTACTAACACACTCGATTCTACAGAAGGATTATCCATTCACATCTTGCAAGAAGGTGAAACAGATATAACTTGACTCGTCATTTCTTATAAACACCTATGTTTAACAGGATTCTGCAGATTGGTAGGTCTTATGAAGGTTAGATTTCAGTTGACAACTTTGACATTTTGATATGAAAACTTTAACAAACAAACAATGGCAAAGTTTCATCTTAATATATTGATAACAATTGAAACCTGTTTTGGGGCGAAAAGATCGAACCGACCTGAATCGCCTTAAGAAGGGGAACTAGACAACGACAATATTGATTATATTTGAATGATCCAAATCAAGCAAAGAACTAAACGAAATAAGATTAAACAGATGCAAATATTAGCTTATCTCCCTTGAACAAGAGACTGGTCGAATCGAATGATCTAATCGTCGGTCGCTTCAAGATTGAAATAAAGAATCAAACTCAGAGAACAATCGTAACAGAGCGAGAGAATTGCAAATGATAGCTTCTATTAGTGGTATTGATCGTGTGTGTGTGTGAAAACCTCGTTTAATCTTGTACTTATACATAAATGACATAATAATCTAATATAGCCGTTCCCTTTCGGATTTTGCGGGAACCGTCAAACCGTCCTCCGAGATCCTTGCCAACGTCTCCTCTCTCTGGGTTTATTCTTCTTTGCCTTAGCCAAATCTATTAGCCTCATTTATGAAGACATGGGCTGATCGGATTGGGCTCCAAATACCTTGGCCCAACATGTGCCCCAAGATCAAAGTGGGCTAGGAGATGAACGATTTCTGGACAGTTTGATCTTCCTCTATAGAATCTTTCTCTGTCGATCCTTCAACGAACGTGGCGTCTTGTGATTGGTTCAGTGGTTTGACCAAGGGTAAGGTGGTTTGCTTCTTTAAATTACCCTCAATTACCTCTCTTTCCACTACAACGTTTTGCGTCTTGTCAAGGGTAAGGTGGTCGCCGTCGCTGAACAGAAACTTAAAAACGGACGAGAAATCTTACCCGCGACGCTCGATTTGGTTCGCCTTTTGCCTTGCTTGGATTCTAGGCTTCTAAGGGCCTTCCAAGTCTCCTTTGGCCACCGAGAACGACACCAAACGAGCCTCCAACGATCCACGAGAGCTTTCCGAGAGAGAGAGCGTTTTCTTTGGGAGCGTTTTTGAGAGACGAGAAATGGACAGCGTAATGGCGTTTTTCACACCCTTTCTAGCTTCACCCATGCCCTCTATTTATAGGCAAAGATGAGGCTTGTTGGGAGCCAAAAAGCCTTCCAATTGTGCCCTTGGGTATTAACCCATGGTTAATCCATTTGCACCTCTTGGGCAATAACCAATTGGGTAGAGATTTGGTATAATCTTAACTTGCGATAACAAAAGTCGTATACGAACGAGTATAGACTTCCAACAGGCCTTAACTGTATAATTCTTCACTGAGAAAAATATTACAGATACAGAGCACATTACAGAATGTCTCCGACTTTCTGAATTAAATCCGACGTACTAAACGGGTGTTCGGGAAAATTCCAAAAATTCCCAGAATAATCCTTATAGAATTACGGGGTATCACATCACCTCCCCCTTAAAATAAGTTTCGACCCCGAAACTTGCATTAAGCCAATGAGGATACTACCTCAACACCAATCTTACCACCTGGATCCAACATCCTTAATCACTTCATCCTTGAAATGGATCACATGAGATATTATTCTTAATTCCTTAAGATATCATTTTGAAAATGATTCAACCGCCTTAATGCTCATGGCACAAACTCACGCATGAGAGATAGCTCCTGATCTCTCCGAACAAAACTCTACAAGTTCATTCCCTTTCTTTAAGAAATCTCGGAAGAACTCAGCGTATGAGATAACGCTTACCACAGTACTCCTTAGATGTATATAGACAATTCTCCTTACGGAATCTTTAATACATCAGGATCATCAACATATCCTTAACTGCAACCTTTCCTCTTAACATGACCGCTCCACAACTTAATCTTCCTCAAAGAGCTGCATCCGATCTTATAGATGACGTACTCTATGTATGAAGAAGAATCTTAGGAGTGGGTTTAGATTTAAACAACAGAGTCGACCCTGGGATTAACCACAAGGGAACGAACATCTAAGTTGTCCACAAAACTTCACCATCATAAGTCCGACAGTCATTATCCTTACTTGGCATAAGCTGTTCTCGACACTTACGAGGTTTCGTATGAACAACTAATTCGCAATGATAACACATTCTGAAATTTTCCAAAACACGGAAATACTTCATTAAAATCCAAACATTACATTAATTGACAAAAGTCGATCAGGCAGATCTTAACACCACGGAGATTACCGACACACGTCGTTACTCCTTAATCTTAAAGAAAGTCTTAACACAAATACAAATTAATGGATCAAGGTTCTTCTCCATTGGCTTGACTCATTATGAAGAGTCGTTGCCCTTGGCCTGAAGACCCCATAGGCGCTTTGCCTTTACTACGATCCATAGACTGCTCAGGAGTGGATACCACTGGCCTTGGGTTCTGTCCACCTCCAACATTTGACGCCTGATAAGACTGCATTGGTCCCTGACCCTTCAGTCTGCAGTATGTTTTTATGTGGCCTTCCCTTCCACAATTATGACACATCCTCTTGTCCTTTTGGCAAACAAAACTTTTATGCCCCACTTCACCACAATTGTGGCACTGAATTGCTCCGCCGCTCCAACCTGAGCCTCTGGCAGAGTCTGACTGAGTTGTCTCGGTCTTAGCACGACCAGACCTTTCAAACTTGGTAGGCGATGCCGGTCGTTTGAATGAACCAACCTGGCGATCCTGTTGTCCACCCTTTCATTTAACTTGCTTCTCCCTCTTAAGGGCAGACTCCTCCAATGTGACCTCTGTCTTGTAGGCTGCATCAACATATTGTTCTAACGTAGTACAGCCATGACGTATCATTAGAGGCTTGATCTCTGGATTCATCCATCCATGGAAGTACCAGATCTTTTGCTCCTCGGTTGACACCTCAGGTCCAGCGTACTGCATCAAGTGATTGAACTTAGCTGCGAGCTCAGTCACCTTTAACCCATCAGTCTGCGGGTACATAAATTCCTTATGCTTCTCCTCCCTCATAGCACGGGAAAAGAAACGGTCGGTCATCTTGGTTTTAAACATGCTCCAATTCAGCTCGGGATGATCTGCCAGACCGGTGATCTCCCACCATTCGCTAGCCACATCCTTGAGTTAAAGAGAGGCGATGTGCACTTTTCCAGCCTCAGTGCAATTAATGTTTTGGAGCAAACGCTCCATATGCGAGAACCAATATGTCACCCTGACTGGTTCTCCAGTACCGTCATAGCTGTCAGGCCTCATTGAACTCACAGCTTTTAATGCTTGCCCGTAAGTTCCTCTGTTTCTGACAACATTGATCTGAGGTACTTGCTCCACTGACTCCTCGACTTCAGGAATAGCCTGAGGAACTGGACCACCTTGTACTTGTGGTGCAACTGGTCGCATAACATCTGTGATTGCCTACATGACAATTCCTCGAATTGCCTCCACTGCTGCAGCATCAAACATCATCGGAGCGTTGGCCTGAGCTTGGCCATTGCCTCCCTAGTTATTGTTAAAGATAGACTCACGCTCTCATGTTGAGTCTGCAACATTCCTTGCATTTGGTATGGGGTCATTACTCGGCCCAGCACCAGCACGGATAACGTTCCTTGTGTTCACCATCTGTTTACCGATCAAATTCCAAGGATTTTATCACGTTAGTATCTTCTGATATACTTATTGTAATAAAATCAACTTAAAATAGATCAACTTGGTAATTTCTATTGATGAACTCAAACCGAGTTACTAGGTTCTACAACCTTAACTCAAAATGAGAGAACTGGGAATTCAAGCCTTATTGGGTATAGCGAAACCACCTTGGCTTCTCCCGGTTCCTCTGAAGAGAATAGAATGCACCCATATCATACGGGGTAACGGGGAAGGAATTAGTCTTTCTAGATATAGAAGCAAACTTACAATATCAGACCATATAGAAGACAGGACTATGAACGGTGTTTTCAAACTCTTTTCACTTTGAAAATTCAGAGCCCTTCTTAAAGCATTTTCAAAAACGGATAAATGATTTATAAAAATTCCAAACCCGTTTTAAAACAACCTTTGGCTCTGATACCACAACTGTAACACCCCCAAAACTTAACCCTTTTGGAAAAGGTATTACCGCCAGTGACCCTAGTGTTCCTTACCGAGATCACCCAAGGCTTTACCGTTTAAATACAAATCATTAAATACAATGATACAAAATGATAACCTTATTTACATAAAACACGAGTCCCGGGATTACATCCCAATCCCGAATAGGACAAACACAGAGTTTAAATAAATTACAACGGAAATCTTAAACAAGGCACAGCGGAAAAATTTTAAAAGATAATACAAAAAAGGTTGTGATCGTAATGATCACATGCCCAAGGATCTCAACCTGATTAAAAGAAATTATTAAAACGTCGGAAAAACCACCGTCGACTCCATAGTCCTTCTAGTCTTCTCATCTACACTCCATCTGATGTGCCGAATCGAACGGATGACACCAGCCCACATGCGGAGAACAAAGTTCGTGGGTTAGTCTACTTGAATAGACTAGCAAGGGTAAAAAGCAGAGTGGTTCGAGTGATCGTAACCGTTTACTATCATTGTCCCTCGAATAATAACCGAAGGGACGATACATAACCCGGCACTTTCACGGAATAACAACAAAGGTATGCATGAGAGAAGATTCTGGAAGACCTCATCTTCACAGAAATCGACTCGAAAAGAGACTCCAAGAGATTGAGTCTTTAAGGAAAAATGAAAAATCTGGAATGTTTAACAGAATCAAACAACAATGATTTAAAAGTTGACTGAGATGCTTCGGTTCACGACCAATCTCATCGCATACAGCGAATCCAGATCGGAAAGAGAACGTACTACATTCAAGTCGAGACCTTACAGAACCACATAACGATTTAAGAACTGACTAAGATGCTTCGGTTCACGACCAACCTCATCGCATACAGCGAATCCAGATCGGAAAGAGAACGTACTATGATCAAAGTCAAGACGAGTTTTCCTAGCTGCACTATAACTTAGTTGCACTACTCGCCAAAGGTTTATTAATCATGTGCACTCGGGCACATATCTTATTTAATTACAAAACACACATTACTGAAACACGTTAATGTTATTAAGAGCGACAACAAGGCTTAAATCACAGGGTGACAATTACGTCAACCCAAATTAAAACACACACAACACACACGCGGGACTTAACATCATTATGCCGAGTAACAACGGCGTTATTAATACACCGGGTGACCTTACGTTCACCCTGATTGCACTATACAGCGCTTACAATTTAATTATGTGTTTAACTGCACTTATCTTATTTAATTACAACACACACACACACACAGTGTTGAGGCTTTTAAGAATATTCCGAGAACACAGAAGTTATGATGACACCGGGTGATCTTACGTTTACCCTGATTGCACTGCCACATCGCTTACAGTTTAATTTACAGGGTGACAGTTACGTCCACCCCAATGCACTAGCTAAGTGCTTAAAACACAGGACTGTAATTAAGCTCATCCACTGGCGCTAGCAAGGCGCTTAAAACACTTCAGATCCTTACATGTGGATAAGAAGCATAGGTCATGACCCTTAAATTATTCGGCAATAACCCCGAGGAATATTATGATTTAAAGAAACGACAAATCCTTACTTGGATTAGCGTTCCCACGAATATTAAATTATAAAGAAACGACTAATCCTTACTTGGATTAACGTTCCTACGCACATTAAGTTATAAAGAAACGACTAATCCTTACTTGGATTAGCGTTCCTACAAACACTCGCGTTAACTAAACAGTCTAACACAGCAATTATTCACATTAAAGCCATCGAGGCAAACGACTTAAACAAAGAGATAATAGAAACAGCTAATCCTTACTTGGATTAGTTTTCCTATTAATCCACATAAATGCCCGGAAGGCGATCACAGATAATAGCGTCGTTCTAGCAGATATACAACCTATTATATGATTTTCCAAAACAGTTTATAAAACATTTTCCAAATAAACACAGATAATCATTCCAAATTAATTACTCAGATAAACAGCTGATAATTAATGTAAATATGGAACGATGAGCAAGAGCGAACCGCCACTTGCCTGAATCCGCAGAGTTTGAACGAAGCCTAACGACGACGGAATTCCGGGCTCGACATGCGTATAGCTCCACTAGCATAAACACCTTCGAGTCGACCCAAAAAGGAACCCTAGGTTAGATTCGACAAACAAAAGTACGAATATACGAAAGGACGAAAGAAATCGAAGGATACGAGACCCGATCGAAGGTCTCGGAAGCCAACGCACAACTCTCGGGCAACTACCCTTCACGGCCGGCCACCAACAATTGCGGCGGGCGCCGCCACCATCACGGTGGTCGCCGTCTCAAGCACGGCGGGCGCCGCTCATCGGCTTCCTCCACGGCGACACCAAGAGCTTCACGGCGGTCGCCGTCCACAACACGGCGGTCGCCGTCCACAACACGGCGGTTGCCGTTCCTGGCGGCGGTCGCCGTCTCCCTGGCGGCGGTCGCCGTCGCTGAACAGAAACTTAAAAACGGACGAGAAATCTTACCCGCGACGCTCGATTTGGTTCGCCTTTTGCCTTGCTTGGCTTCTAGGCTTCTAAGGGCCTTCCAAGTCTCCTTTGGCCACCGAGAACGACACCAAACGAGCCTCCAACGATCCACGAGAGCTTTCCGAGAGAGAGAGCGTTTTCTTTGGGAGCGTTTTTTAGAGACGAGAAATGGACAGCGTAATGGCGTTTTTCACACCCTTTCTAGCTTCACCCATGCCCTCTATTTATAGGCAAAGATGAGGCTTGTTGGGAGCCAAAAAGCCTTCCAATTGTGCCCTTGGGTATTAACCCATGGTTAATCCATTTGCACCTCTTGGGCAATAACCAATTGGGTAGAGATTTGGTATAATCTTAACTTGCGATAACAAAAGTCGTACACGAACGAGTATAGACTTCCAACAGGCCTTAACTGTATAATTCTTCACTGAGAAAAATATTACAGATACAGAGCACATTACAGAATGTCTCCGACTTTCTGAATTAAATCCGACGTACTAAACGGGTGTTCGGGAAAATTCCAAAAATTCCCAGAATAATCCTTATAGAATTACGGGGTATCACAGACTATGAGTCTTGAGTGGACACCTTCTCTCATCCAGCCCGTCTTACCCTCTTCTCTTGGCTTTCTAATATGTTATCTTGTTTAAGTGTTTGCATTTTGGTCTTTTTCTGCTTGTTTGCCAAGTTGTCTTTTGATTTTTGTAATCAATTCCCTGCAAGTTAAATGAACTTTTCTTTTGCTCTTGACTGCTACCTTAGTTATGTTGTTCCACTGTTTACTTTTGATCCTTTAATGATGCCAAAAGGGGGAAGTGTGGAAATTGTGCGATAACTCAGTTAAATGAGGTAACAACTTACATTGTTCCTAATTGTTTATGAACTTCTGGACGATGCTAGTGCTGAGGGGCAACGATGATGCAACTTGAAGGTATGAATTACAATTATTCATTTGACATAGAATTTTGCTTATACATTTAAACTGAGATACATGTTGATCAATATTGCCTTGCTTATTACTCTATTTTGATCGAATAATTTTTGAATGGGTTTATCATCACCAAAAAAGGGGAAATTGTTGGAACCTTGACGTTCCCTCTGGTTTTGATGATGATAAACACCATTAGATTTTATGTTTTCTTGTTGTTCCTATGAGTTTCAGGTCTTGTGAAAGAATTAGGGAACAATGGAAAATGCATGAAGAAGAGAAAGCAGAGGAATGCAATGGAACGTGTGGAAACACGGAACAGTTATGCGAGAAGCAAATTAGAAATATGAAGCGTGCGTGGTTTCTATACAAGGAAAATTCTATATATGGAAACAGCGTCTGTGGAACGCAGAGAATTGCCAGCTGTTCCCAGATAGACTCCATTATACAAGGAAATAAGATTTTGAGGCTTACTTGGAAAAGAAGAAGAAGATAATGAGTCTTAGGAAAGTTTATAGAAGAAAACTATGTGTTTATAACCTGAATAGTATATTTGGTAACGAAATTGTTCATTGTTAATTTGTTACCATATATGTCAATTGTTAGATATTTGGTAATAGTTTTTTTAGACCCTATATATAGACGAGATTGCCTTGGGAAAATGTATCTCAGCTATAATCATCAAGCACACCAAGAAACTCTTGTGAAAACTGAGATCGAAGGTCTAAGGCAAGGTACGGGTAGTTCTTGCTAAGGGTCTTGTTTTGTTCTTGTATCATTATGAGTTGATTGCACTCAAAGTCTTTTAACCTAGGGTATAGGTGGAGAGAAGACTTGTGAGATTGTACAATTCTTACTAATACAAGTATATGTTTTTGGGAAATTACTTGTTGCTTTGAATCTTTATATTCCGCTGCCCAGGAAACAGTCACACCGTTCCCTGTCTCACACACTACGATTTAACACTCTCCCATTCACTCGGAGGACTTGATTGACTATGTACTCAAAGCCTTGATTCGGCCTACAAGTCTGTCGTTGATGGTGTCAACGCCCGAGATTCACCAATATCATTTGAAGAACTGCATGAGAAACTGTTTACACAGGAACTTACCATCAAGCATGACATCAGGCTTTCTTCAGGACTAACCAATGCACTCAATGCGCAACGCCATCCAGGGAAGTCGCGGGCGAAGGGCAATCCTACTCAACCGCAATGGCAACAACCCACTCCTCTTCAGTCACCATAATCCTGGCCCACCAATAACAACACCTTTCGCCCACTCAACACCGCATCTGGCCCACCCACACCTTCATCTGGCAAACCCTTTCGGGGTCATTGTCAATGGTGCAAAAGCACAGGCCTTGTCCTAACTAAATGCCCTATCTTTCGCCAAGCCTATCCCACTATCCAATTTCCATCCTCCAGCAGGTTCCCTGCACGTACAACTGAACCCACCACAAGCAAACATGACCATTCCCGGGAACTGGATCCATCTTGGTTGGTTGATTTTGGTGCGTCACATCACTTGACAAATGATCTTAATAATTTAGCCATGCACTACCCATACGATGGTCCTGATGAATTGTTTACGGGCAATGGAGCAGGTTTATCCATAACGCATTCCGGTTCTCTTAAGCTTCCATCATCTGCACAAAATTTTGATTTATCTAAAGTTCATTGTGTTCCTGCTATGTCCAAAAATATTATTTATGCTTCTAAGTTTACTTCTTAAACTAAATTTGCCTTGGTTTTCTTACTTGACTGCTTTCTTATGAAGGACATCAAAACGGGCAAAAAACTTTTTAGAGATCCCTGCATTGACGGTGTCTACATATGACCTGGTGCTAATCCTATAGGACTTTCTAGAGATCTCTTCATCAACTAATTTCAAATTCATCCAGCAGTCAAGTAATTTCAAATTCATCCAACAGTGTCATATATTAGGACTTTCACATTTTCAACAATCTGATTGTGTTTCATGTCAAATAAAAAAGAGTCGCAAACTTCCTTTTTCAGAATTCATCTCTTCAATCTTCATATTTTCTTGAAATAATTTTCTTAGATGTCTGGACCTCTCCTGTTTTATCGTATAATGGCTAATGTTAATATGTTATTTTTGTTGACCATTTTACAAGATATGTGTGGCTATATCCTCTCAAGAAAAAATCTGAAGTGCACTCGGTTTTCATACAATTTAGGTCCTTGGTCGAAAATTTTTTCAAACAAAAAATTAAAATCTTTTATGCTGATAATGGTTGTGAATACTTGGCTTTAATTTATTTTTTTAGTAACAATGGCATAAGCCACTTCACATCACCACCACACACACCGGAACACAATGACAATTCTGAATGGAAACATCGGCATATAGTAGAAATTGGTCTTGCATTACATAGTCACTCTGGTATGTCGCTTGATCTCTGGCCTCACGCCTTGCTCACAACAGTTATCTCATAAATCGCCTTCCAATTTCTACTCTTAACAATGTTTCTCCTTACTCAAAAGTGTTTAACAAAACTGAAGATTATAAAAACGCTTAAGAGTTTTGGTTGTATGTGTTTTCCCTGGTTAAAACCTTACAATGCTCAAAAATTTGAATCTTGGTCATATGTATGTGTTTTTGTAGGCTATTCAACAAACCAGAACGCCTTCTACTACATGGATCCATATATCGAAGGATTTACACCTCTCGCCATGTCAAGTTTGTTGAAAATGAGTTTCCATTCTGTACCCTAGCTCCACAAAAAAAGCTTGCCGCTCCATCACATGAAGAATCGACCCACATTTTTGGTGCCACTTCTCTACCAACAAATCAGCCCCACAACCCCCAGAGAATCGGCCCATATCTTGACCAAATCTCCCCTACCAACCTCGCAACAAACCCTATTCGAAAGCCCACCAAATCCGGCCCACCAAATTACACCCACATCATCCCAACAACCTGCGCGTCCTACAAATCCCATCGAACTACCCTCACAACAACCTGCTAACCCCTCCCTCACGCAATATCCCAACAACCCTCCAACAATATCACAAAGTCGTGATATTGTAACAACACCCAGCCGTGGTATTGTCACACGTTCTAAAAACAATATCACAAAGTCAATTCAAAAACTGAACTTAGCCACACAACTACATCTCCCAACCAAGCCCAAAACCATTACACAAGCCTTAAAGAATTCGGAGTGGTGCGCTGCAATGCAAACCGAGTACAATGCTCTTTGCTCTAGCGCGACCTGGACGGTTCCTCCATCCACAACACAAAACCTGGTTGGGTGCAAGTGGGCCTATCGAGTCAAGTATCTTGCAAATGGATCGGTAGATCGGTTCAAGGCTCGATTGGTAGCCAAGGGGTTCCATCAGAGACCATGATGGGACTACATCGAAACATTTAGTCTCATGGTGAAGCCGGATACGGTTCGTGTGATTCTTGCACTAGTCATGTTTTAAGGATGGCAGTTACGACAACTCGACATCAAGAATGAATTTCTTTAGGGTACGCTTCATGAGGATGTTTTCATGACTGAGCCACTAGGGTTTGTGAACCCTACTACTCCTAATCATGTGTGAAAACTGAATAAGGCCTTGTATGACCTTAAATAAGCATTGAGGGCTTGGTATAATGAATTGCGAGGCTTTCTTCTTCAACTTGGATTCCAAAACTCCGTTGTTGATGTTTTATTTTTTTTATCATCATGGTCTAAAAATTATTTATTTTTTATTCTATGTAGATGAAATTATTATCACAGAAAATCTTGCCAAGCCAGTCGATGGTCTCATTGAGAAACTTGCTGCTCGTTTCTCTCTCAAAGCATTTAATTGAGAAGAAAAAGAGAGTGAAGAGTTTGTGAGTCTTAGTCGAGTGAGTTCGTATTCACCATTGTAGAAGAGATTCAAATCTAGGTGGGAAGTCTAGGGTTTGGAGTCCAGGCTATAAGTGTAATCGAACAAGAAATCAATAAGACGAGTAGACGCTTCAAAATCCTCTCAAGCGAGAAGCTTGAAGGTAGTGGTTTTACTTGATTAGTTATTTGACTGATTAAGGTTTCCACTATACATCGTGAGTTCTTTACTTTATCTTTCTTGCTATAATATTCCGCTGTACCTTCTGTGGGAACAAAGCATTTGTTCCCTCAGATATAACTCTAACGATCCAACAATTGGTATCAGAGCCTGGTGCTCTAGATTGTTTTCATTAAAGACTTTGCAGGAAAGATGTCGTCAAGCAATGTCATTGGAGATTCATTCTGGAAGCCTCCGATTCTGAATGCTGGAGAATATGATTGGTGGGTGGAACAAATCGAGTCTCATATTTGTTCCCTCGATGGACAGATATGGAGAATCATTGAAGTTGGCCCCATAGCTATTCCAAATGAAAAGGATGCTACAAAGCCAAAGCCAAAGGTTGACTACACGGATGAAGACTGGAAGAAGCTGGAGAAGAATTGCAGAGCCAAGAAGATTCTTCACATGGCTCTTCTCCCCACTGATCTCAAGAAAATCATTGGCTACAAAATCGCCAAGGAGATCTGGGATGCTCTAAGACGTCTCCATCATGGAAATGAAGATGTCAAGAAAAACAGAATTATTTCCTTGATGAAGGAGTACGATCAAATTTCTCAAGGAAAGGGTGAGCACATTCAAGAGTTCTATTCCAGGTTCCAGGGGATCGTAGGTCAACTGGAGTTCCTTGATGAAGAGATGCCAGACTGGAAGCTCACTCACCACTTCATGCAAGGCCTTAACTCTCAGTGGGATGCGATTGCTCTCGCTCTCTACTCCCAGACTGATGTCAAGACTCTCACTATGGAAGAGGTTGTTGCCAAGCTTGAAAGCAATGCCTGTGTCTATAACCACAAGATGAACAAGAAAGGAACTGAGAAGGCTCAAAGCATTGATTTACAGATTGAACGTGCCTTTGACCTATCTCAAGTTGAAGATGAAGATGAGGACGGTGATGAAGATGTGGCTCTCATCACAAGAGCTATGAAGAAGATATGGTCTCGAAACAAGGGCACACTGAGTTCCTCCGAAGGGAACAGAGACATGAAGGATGTCGTTTGTTACCACTGTCAAAACAAAGGACATTTTGCCAAAAACTACTTCAAGAGGAAGGCAGGTCTTCCTCTGGTTCGTTAAGGGGAGCAAGCAATGATCGCTACATGGAGTGATTCCAACTCAGATGATGAAGAATCATCTCATTCAAGGAATGTCTGTTTGATGAGCATAGAAGACCCTAATGAATCAGAAGGTTGTCTTCAGGGATCTGAGGCTGAAGCAAGGAAATGTTCCTAGTACTTTGACAGTGCTTGCTCAAGTCACATGACAGAGAACAAAGGATGGTTCACCTCACTTTAACAGGCCTCCGGAGGTTCAATAACCTTTGGAAACAAAAGTAAGGGAGAAGTTTGTGGTATCGATAAGGTAAGGCTTTCTAACCATATTACTGTGAATAATGTGACACTTGTGAATAATCTCAAATTTGATCTTTTTAGTGTGGCTCAACTATGTCAAAACAAGAAAAATAGGGTAGTCTTTACTACTGATGATTGTTATGTTGAGTGTACAAGTACAGGGAAAATTCTACTCAGAGGAATCTGCGACAACAACGTCTACAAAGTTGATCCTGCTTTTATCCCTGAGAAGGACCTATGTCTGTCGTCCATTGCTGGGACAACAGATCTATGGCATAAACGGTTCGGACATGCAAGCCTTCAACTTCTTTCCAAACTTCATAGACAAGAACTGGTGAACGGTCCTCCTAAGATCGAAGCAATAAGAAATGGAGTTTGTGATGCCTGCACCAAACGTAAACAAGTCAGGTCTTCCTTCAAGTCAAAAAAGGAGGTAAGTACTACTCGTCCTCTAGAACAAATTCACATGGATCTTTGTGGTCCAATATGCACAACGAGCCGTGGGGGGGATGCCTATGTCTTTGTTATTGTTGATGACTATTTCAGGTACACATGGACTCTCTTTCTGTCATCCAAGGACGAAGTGTTCGCTAAATTTGAATCTTGGCTCAAGTCGGTTGAAAGAAGTGTAGGACAATCTCTGGGGTCCATCCGCACTGATCATGGGACATAATTTGAGAACTCTCAATTTCTATCCCTCTGCAGGAACAAAGGAATTAATCACAATTTCTCAGATCCAAGAACTCCGCAGCAAAACGGCGTTAGGAAGAACATAACTCTAGAAGACATGACGCGTACCCTTCTTATTGCAAGTGGTCTTCCTATAAGCTTCTGGGCCGAAGCCTTGAACGCTGCTTGCTATGTTCTGAATAGGGCAACCATTCGTCCTCTCCTGAACAAGACTTCCTATGAACTTCTAAGGGGAAGAAAGCCTAATGTGTCTCATCTACGCACGTTTGGCTGCAAGTGTTTCGTACACAACAATGGGAAGGATTCTCTTGGAAAGTTTGATCCCATAAGTGATGAAGGGACCTTTGTAGGATACTTTCGTCACAGCAAAGCCTACAAAATATTCAACAAGAGAGCCAGAAAGGTAGAAGAAAGCATTCATGTGGTTTTCGATGAATCTATTATGGTTGGTAACAATGTGCAGGAACAATCAGCTAGTGTTTCCTCAAACACTGGCTCGTCTGAAGATGATTGCTTTCAGCTTGTGGAAAGCGGTATCAGAGACGGGGTCCCACTAAATCAAGAAACTCATGATGGCCCATCAATACCAAGAACCCCCAACTCCGCCAACTCTGTCGGGACAGATGAAGGTGCTCAATCATCTGAATCATCTCAGGTTCCTCAGGGGGAACATAGCCCTAATCCCGACTTAGTGGAGTCTTCTGAGGAAAGTCTTGTTGCTGAAGAAAACATTGAAGAGGGTCATGATGCTGTAGGAAATGGTGGTGAAAGTTCTACTGCAGGTAACGCTGACTCCGAGGAGTTTGACATCAATAATCTGCAAATCAAAAAATACCAGCAGAAGTGGTCTCATCCAGTCCATCAAATCCTTACAGACTTTAGAAAGGGAATTCCTCAAAGCACTCACTCTTCCTTACATAATTTTTGTGCTTTCAATGCTTTTCTCTCTTTGCAAGAACCTAAAACTGTAGGAGAAGCATTGAAGGATCATGACTGGATAAACGCCATGCAAGAAGAACTCCATCAGTTCGAAAGAAACAAGGTTTGGCGGTTGGTTCCTTGACCAAGGAACAAGACCGTGATAGGAACAAAGTGGGTGTTCAGAAACAAGCTGGATGATCAAGGTCAGGTCACAAGGAACAAAGCAAGGCTGGTGGTGAAAGGTTACAATCAGCAGGAAGGAATCGACTATGATGAGACATTTGCTCATGTTGCCCGGTTGGAAGCCATAAGACTTCTAATAGCTTACTCATCTTTCCACGGCTTCAAACTGCAACAACTGGACGTAAAAACCGCCTTCTTGAATGAAGTTTTCAAGGAGGAGGTCTATGTGGAGCAAACACCTAGCTTTGAAGACCCTTCCCAATCTGATCATGTCTACATTCTTGACAAAGCTTTGTATGGTCTCAAACAGGCACTAAGAGCCTGGTACGATATGCTCTCACAGTTCCTTCTGGCTCATGGATATGTTCATGGAAAGGTCGACAAGACTTTGTTCCTTCTGAAGGAGGGAAAGCACACTCTGGTTGTGCAAGTCTACGTGGATGATATCATCTTTGGCTCTACAGATGATAAACTGGTTCAAAAATTCTCAAATCTGATGGCCAGGTAATTCGAGATGAGCATAGTTGGGGAACTCAAGTTCTTCTTGGGTTTTCAAGTCTCTCAGGGAGAAGATGGAACCAAAGTGCATCAACAGAAGTACCTTAGGGAATGTGTCAAGAAATTCGGAATGTCGGATGCAAAGCCCTTTACAACTCCCATTTCTCCTAACAATCCAATGAGAAATGACAAACATGAGCAAGGAGTTGATCCATCTTTTTATCGAGGAATCATAGGTTCACTTCTCTATCTCACTGCAAGTAGAGGAATCATAGGTTCACTTCTCTATCTCACTGCAAGTAGACCTGATATTATGTATAGTGTGTGTCTATGTGCTCGTTTTTAGGCTGATCCCAAAGAAACACACCTTAAAGCAATGAAGAGGATTTTGAGATACTTGAAGGGAACATATGATCTATGTCTGTGGTATCCAAGGGGTAGAAACTTCGATCTAGTTGGATACACAGATGCGGACTTCGTAGGGAACAAAGTGGATAGAAAGTCCACATCTGGAATGGCTCAGTTCCTTGGGCCGTGCTTGGTCTCTTGGGGGTAAAAGAAGCAGAATTCAGTTGCTTTATCAAATGCAGAAGCCGAATACATAACCGCCGCTGCTTGTTGCACTCAACTCCTATGGCTTAAACAACAACTCAGCGACTATGGTATTCTTCTTGACTCCATTCCCATTCTCTGTGACAATACTAGTGCAATAAATATCTCCAAGAATCTTGTGCAACACTCACGTACCAAGCATATCGAGATAAGACATCACTTCTTACGTGACTGTGTGGAGAAAGGGTTGGTGTCCATGAACTTCTACGAAACCAAGGATCAGGTCGCTGATATCTTCACCAAGGCACTAAATAGGGAACCCTTCGAACAGTTCCGTATGGAACTAGGTATGATATCTCTAAAATGATTATCTATCTCTTATGTTCCCTCGATGATTGGCTAAATTACATGGTAAAGTGTGAAAGTTTAATCTTCATGTCTCGATCTGCATTCATTCTTTTGATCATTAACTGAACAACTTGCTTAGACTCGTGCTAATACTTCATTTATGTGCTAAGGTTCATGCATGATTGTCTATGCCATCATAATAATACATGAAACAGTTTTCTTTCATCCTAAAAGAGTCAACTTGATGCATAGATCCCTCCTTACAAGCCCAAAAAGGGGAAATTTGTTGAATTCCTTAGGTTTTGATGGTAACAAACATTCAACTAATCTGGTAACTAAGTGATTCAGGAACCACACAGTTATCACATGGAACCACTAGCAGTGAAGGATCGCAGAGGGAACAAAGCTTTCTCCACATGCTTTGTTACCTCTCAAGGAACATCAATGACGAACAAAACGCAAAGCTGCGAATGGAGTGAAGGATAATCAGCATGAAGATTATGAGAATCATCTTTGAAGATCACGCGGTCACATAAAAGGCAATCGGCTGGATGGATCACGCCATGGGAAGATTTGGAGAGAGAGAATCCGATTATGTTATCTTAGGAAATCTTTCCTAAGATAATATATTTGGAGAGAGAAGGATTTTATCTTTATCCGAATTTGTTATCTTAGGAAATTTTTCCTTAGATAACATAAATGGTTAAGATAATATTCTTAAAATTAATATCTTCTTGTTGTCGATTTTAGAAAGATACTTTATCTTGTTACGATTGTTTTAAGTCGAGTTGTATTTATAGGATTGTGAGATTCATTTCTATGTATAAACTCAGAGCATTTAATTGAGAAGAAAAAAAAGAGTGAAGAGTCTGTGAGTAGGGCTGAGCATGGGCCAGAAACTGACCCGAACCCGAAAACCCAAAATAATGGGACCGAAGACCGAACCGAAGTCATGCGGTTCGGTTCGGGCTAAAACAACACTCGTAAATAAAAAATCAGACCAAATTGGGCTAAAAAACTGAACCCGAACCGAAACCCTGATAAAATCGGACCGAAACCCGAACCGAATAATTTCGGTTTGGGTTCGGTTCAGGTTTTTCGGGTCGGTTCGGGTTTTCGGTTTTTCTGGCCCGTGCTCAGCCCTATCTGTGAGTCTTAGTCGAGTGAGTTCGTATTCACCGTTGTAGAAGAGATTCAAATCTAGGTGGGAAGTCTAGGGTTTGGAGTCCAGGCTACAAGTGTAATCGAACAAGAAATCAATAAGACGAGTAGACGCTTCAAAATCCTCTCAAGCGAGAAGCTTGAAGGTAGTGATTTTACTTGATTAGTTATTTGACTGATTAAGGTATCCACTATATATCGTGAGTTATTTACTTTATCTTTCTTGCTATAATATTCCGCTGCACCTTCTGTGGCAATAAAACATTTGTTCCTTTAGACGTAACTCTAACGATCCAACAGTTGTGCCTTTATGTGACATTTAGGTGTAACCTTTTGTCTATCTATAGATAACAATCTGGAATGAGCTTGCGAAAAATCAAATTGAGTTCCTTGATATGGTTTAGGAGCTAAATTTCATGTTAATGTCTCTAATGCTAAAGCATTATTATTATTTTTCTATCTTTTGGAGACCTTATCTCTGCAATATAAGCAATTGTTGTTGTCAAATTGCAGTGCTTTTAAAGTTTCTATTAGTTCGAGCAGTTGATCATGCAAATCAAGTGTACATAAGCAAACGAAGAATAAATCTCCTAATCTAATTGCCGTATACTGTCACTTGTGAACCAGATTTTCTTCTGGATAACGACGGCAGTAATATCGGCCTCTTCATCCATGTCAGGAACAGAATCAACCGTTCCCACTGCCTCCCAATGCAACGCTGGCAAGGCTCTCTTGAGCTGCTCCACCATTGCTTTCTTGTCTCGGACTACTACGAACCCTTGTGGCCTCAGGATTCGGTCCATCTCAATGAGCACATCCTCCACGCTACACCCTTCGCTCTCCACATCAGATAGTATCGTCCATGCGTGAAGCAGGTCATAAGTCCGTGGATACGTCGAGAAAGACTCACACCAATTGTGGTTGGCACCGATCAGGCCTCTGTCGTAGATGAGCTTGAGCGTGTTGGGTCCTTGATCAGACACGACGTTCATCACCCACACAAGCTTATCCTTGAGAGCAGCCGCGAATGATCCCATGTTTGCTCTCATGTCCATCACGTTTCTGATCGTATCCGGCTTCATCTTCGGACCCAAGACGCTCCAGTATCCATCCACTCTTCTACGCCACACTTCCTACATGTCATAATAGGAGGACTGAGTTTATATACTAGGCCTTTTATTTCCAAGTTTCGTTATTTACCAGATCCTTGCTAAACATTTCGGGAGTGAGGGCAAAGTCAGCGAGTCGCGGGGGTGCAGAGGTGAGTCGAGTAGGCCAAGCAGCAAGCCCGCTTCCACCGGCTCTATGATCATCTGTACGTACAGGCTAAGTCAAGAACGAACACGTCTTGTTTGACTGAAGAAGGCAACGGTGGAGGAATTGAACTTACGGTCAGAATAGGGCGTGATGCAGGCCTCCATAAGCACGCCGGAGACGGCATCCGGGTCGTCCTCGGGCCTGCAGAGCAGCGGCTGAGCTCCGATCGGCCGTTCCATGTAGCAGTCGTTTGTCAGCGGCTTGACCCAGACGACGGTTTGGTTCTTCTTGGCGGCAATCTTCCAGCACATTCGCTCCACGAGGGCGCTCATCTCCCGCCATATCCGGAGATCCTCCTCGTCCTGGGCGTAGGCCTCCGGCGACGAGTAGGCGAAGTAACCTCCCGGTTTAAGCAGCCTGTCGAGCTCCAGGAGGAGGACCCCACTCCTCTGGAGCCAGTCGATCCTGCAACGAGAGCAGTGCGCGAGCTCGAACGACCTGCTGGGGTACGGAAGGCGCTTCGTCCCTAGAACGCCGAGGAACGCCGGCACTCCTCTCTCCAACGCGAACTGGATCTGGTTCTGATGCACGTCGTTTGGGGCCAGCGACATCGTCAGCACGTCGAATTTCAGAAGGTACGCGCCGAAGCTCGCCACGCCGCACCCAACGTCCAGAGCTGTTCGGATCCTTCCCCTGTTATTTATCTTCTGATCCGGAAACCCAAGCATCTGCCATTGTTATTTAATTTAGGACGAATTAATAGCATGGAAATAATGAAGAAGATGAGTCTTTAATACGTACGTTCGCCATGGCTTTGATGTACTTGGTGGCTCCATAAGGGAAATGAGTTCCTCCTCCTGGAAAATTGATCTTCTCGCCTCTCACGACCATCCAATTCTGATCGGATTTCTCTGTGGCAAGGTGGGTGTGAGGTATGTTCACTTTCCAGATTTCGTCTCTGCTTTTGGGCCACTTGATTGGGATCTGTTCAGAAAAGAGCATCATCAACAAAACAAGATCATCATGATCAACAACAACATCTACCCGCACCTTGTAACCCGGTGGAGGAGGGATGAGGCAGTTGAACCGCCTCTCAGGTGGCGGGCAATGCCGCTCGTAATGCTCCATTACCAACAAGTCCAGCTTCAGCCTCGTCTGGTAGATGAAGTTCCTATCCAGGCAAGGGATGAGTTCCGAATACCGATCATCGCAGACCTTTAATCCATACAACTATGTATTAGGCATTCACCATTAACGAACGCTTCATGTAATAAGAATGAAATCGTAGACTCACGGGAATCGACTTCGATACAAGACCGTTATCATCATCGTCATCCGCTGAAGCGAGTGCGGAAGAAGAGGATGAATCGTCGATGACATTCAGGGAGCCCAAGCTCTTCCGCGGTTGGCTACCATTGTCGGAAATGGAGGTGGTGCTCGGAGGAGAGAAGACGATTAATGTCAATCCAATGCCCACTATGATTAGTACGATGAAGATCATCATCTTCGTCTTGTCACCTCCATCTATTCTAGCCCTTGTCATCTTTTGTTTGCCTTCAGTCTACAACTGAGCTATAAAACAGGGGAAGCCCAACGAAACGCTTCCCTTCAAAGCCTCACAGATTTCTAATTCTGATTAGTTAACCCCTAATCTTAACCAGCTAAAAACCCAGTTTATGATTACTTGTGGATGCAGGATATGAAAAATGGAGGATCAAGAAATACTAAAAACTTCTTGGAAGTAAAAATAAGCTACAAGCTAGATTTGTATGTGTTGTGATGCTAAGAGCGACTTTCGCCAAAGTCTCCTCCTATTACTCTGACCACCATTCACTCCATCCGGCCCATTAGATTTTTGGGCTGAGCCAATCGGCCCAAAAAAGCCCATTTACGATAAGTTTATAGAGAAAATTGGGCGCTAAGGGTCCTTAAGAAAAAAAATAGCAAGTTTAGATCTATTTTTTCCAAAATTACAAATATGGCCTAAAGGGGTGGAAGTGTTTTTTTTAGGGTTTAAGGTTTAGGATTTAGGGGTTAGGGTTTAGGATTTAGGAGTTTTTAAAGGCTTAGGGAATCAAGGAGCTAATTTATTTAATTAGGAGTCTAAATTTGTTATTTAACCCTCTTAAGGGGTCAAAAATACTGAGGATCGAAATTTATATTCTAGTCTGAAAATTTCCACCTGATTTTACTGCAAATCCTTTATAGAAGATTAATAAATAAAAAAATTTGTCTCTTCGTGTCAATTTCCTGATGTTTAAATTTTTCTCTCTGATAATGGTGGCCTTCATCTTCAAGATTCTGCTGCCTCACGCTGTAATGCAAAAAAGGAAAAGTAGATATCTGATATTGATGTTGGGGTGTCCATAATATGTGGCTTTTAAAAGATTTTATTGCTTCTGTTTTGGCAACCAATATGATCAAGTATCGTTGATGGATATAAAGTTTGTTAGACTTTTGTGCATTAAGATTCCCTTCAAAACTTGAGAGACCCAAACTCTGTCTTTTGAGTGATCCACACTTTTTAAACATAATATTCGTTCATCAGTGTAGTGTAGGCATTTGTGAGTAGTGTTACACTGATTTGATTAAGAGATCAAAAAGTGCTATTTTTACTGTGACAATAGTGCACTGCTTCAAGCCGTAATGTTTCCTCTTTCCGCTTATTGCACATTAAGGTACTTTCTTTACCACTTACTACCGAAAAGTTAAAACTTTACAGAAATCATAGAATAAAACCAACCAAAATAATAATAATAGAATAAAAGCGTGATATTCTCTGGAGAAAAAATCGTCCTCCAATTACCCTTCCAACTTCGAAATATTAAATTAATTTCGTTCATTAGCAAACTCTAGAAAGGAGGACAAAATTGAAACTTACTACAGAATTGTTACTGCATTTATGCTACAGAGTGCAAATGGGTAAAGTAAATCAATGTCGTAAATAAATTCACAACTTATAGGGAGCTGAAATAATGCAGAAACTCTATATTACACGGATTAGATTTTTGTAAAATTAGAGAGATGAATATATGAAAGATAATTCTTTGTGTATTAGTCTTACAGAAGGGTACAATATATAGAGTAGTTAGTTATCTTGATACGCAAGATATTCTATCAAAAGAAAAAGATAACTAGAAAAAGATAATCACAAGTAAAGATAAGATAGAGATATATCTAATATCTCGTAATACTCCCCTTCAAGTTGGAGCATGAAGATCTAGAATGTCCAACTTGTCAAAAAGAAACTGAAACTGTTGTCGGCTTAAGGCTTTAGTGAACATATCAGCAAGTTGATCTGTAGTCCGTATGTAGGATGTGACGACGTCACCAGATTGGACAAGATCTCGAACCAGATGACAGTCAATCTCGATATGCTTTGTTCACTCATGGAACACAGGATTTGTTGCAATGTGAATGGCGGCCTAATTGTCGCAGTAAAGTCGCATTGGGCCCTGGATGGCGACGCCCAATGACTTAAGAAGACTCTTGAGCCAAACGAGCTCACAACAGATAGATGCCATGGATCTATACTCGGCCTCAGCGGACGAGCGGGAAACGGTCTGCTGCTTCTTAGTCTTCCACGAGATGGGGGAAAGACCAAGCTGGATGAAATATCCCGTGATGGAACGACGAGAGATAGGGCAAGCGGCCCAGTCTGAGTCACAGTGGGCAGTCAGAGTGAGCGAACTCGATGAAGACAATAGAATACCTTGGCCCAGATGTGCTTTGAGATAGTGTAGAACTCATTGAGAGGCGTCCCAATGAGCGAGTTTGGGCTCCTTCATGAACTGAGCCAAGGTGTGAATGGCATAAGATATATCTGGGCGGGTGATGGTGAGGTAGATCAGTCGTCTAATCAAACGGCGATATCTATATGGCGACTCGAAGGAAGGATTGTCGACTGAAGCAAGTTGACGTTGTTGCTCCATTGGAAAGGCACACGATTTTGCTGCTAAGAGACTCGACTCAGCCAGAATGTCCAGTGTGTATTTCCGCTGAGATATGAAAAGTCCCTTGGTGCTACGGGCGATCTCAATGCCAAGAAAATATTGAAGTGGACCAAGATCCTTCATGTGGAAATATGAGCTCAAGTATTCTTTGAAGCGAGTGATGGTTGCAGAGTGATTGCCAGCAATGATCAGATCATCAACATAGATTAAGACTTGAATAGTGACATCAAGACGCTGATACGAGAATAGGGAGTAATCAGGATAGCTCTGCGTGAAGCCGGAAGCGCGTAGAGCCGAAGAGAGCTTCACAAACCAAATACGGGGTGCCTGACGGAGCCTGTAGAGAGATTTTTGAAGACAGCACACCTGGTTGGGGACGGTGGTGGTGAGGCTAGGAGGAAGACGCATGTAAACTTCCTTGTCCAAATCGCCATTCAGGAATGCGTTGTGAACATCCATTTGATGAAGTTCCCAACCCCGAAAGGCAGCAACGGACAAAAATACCCGAATTGATGCCATGCGCGCAACAGACGCAAACGTCTCATTAAAGTCAACTCCCTCTACCTGCCTATTTCCAAGAACAACAAGACGAGCTTTGTGGCGCTCAATGGCACCATTAGATGTATATTTAATACGATAAACCCATTTATAACCAATGGCATGCTTATTTGGAGGAAGAGAAGTAAGGACCCATGTGTGATTACGCTCAAGAGCGTCAAGTTCAAACTGCATAGCTGCGCGCCAGGGGGCATGTCGAGACGCCTCAGAGTAAGATGTAGGCTCAGTAGAGGCCGTAATAGCTGCAAGGAACTGAGTATACGAAGCAGAGAACCTATCAGAGGAGACATATGTAGTAATAGGAAATCGAGTACCTGAGGATAGTGAATTGGAGGCGGGCGTAGGCGCAGTAGGGTGGGTGGCGGGGTTCGAGGAGATCACAGTCCGACAAACGAAGTCGCGGAGAAGCACAGATGGTTGTCGAACCCGAGTGCTTTGCTGAGCAGTGGAGGGAGCCGGCGGTGTAAGAGCACGTGGAGATGACGGCGGAGACGACGCAGATGGCAGTGACGACATCTCCGAGCTCCCCCTGATTGGAGGAGGCGGTGCGTAGTCAAGATGATCATCGAAAACAGCCGGCGAACGGGATGAAGTGGCAGGCGGCAAGACAGTAGGTGGATCGGCATATGGAAAGTGTGACTCATAGAAGATGACGTCACGGCTGGTAAACACGTCCCCAGACTCAAGATAATACAAGCGCCAACCCTTTTGGCCTTGAGGATAGCCAATGAAGATGCACTTTCTGCTGTGAGAGGCGAACTTGTCTCAATCACGTGGTATCTTAGAGGCAAATCAGAGGCAGCCAAAGACACAAATATGTCCGTATGATGGAGGACGCCCATAGAGAAGCTCAAACGGAGCTCGATTCTGCAACAATGATGATGGCGTCCGATTGATGAGGTGAACCGCCGTCTTGACGCACTCGCCCCAGAATTCAAGAGGAAGGTGGGCGTGGAACCTCAATGCCCTGGTGACATTAAGTAAATGTCGATGCTTTCGCTCAACCCTGCCATTCTGCTGAGGGGTGGACACACAGGAAGTCTCAAATAAGATCCCATTTTCTGCAAAGTATGAACGTAGGGGAAGAAATTCAGTGCCGTTGTCGGACCGCACCCGTTGTATCTGTCTGGAGAATTGAGTATGGATAGTGGCACATAAATTCTTGAATAGGGGAATAACCATCGTTTTGTCAGGAAACAGATAGACACAGACGGCCTTGGAGTAATCATCGACTATCGTCAAGAAGTAAGAAGCACCAATAGAGGATTTAGTGCTATACGGACCCCAGACATCACAATGTACTAGTTGAAATAAATCATCTGCTTTATTATAACTATTGGGAAACGAAAGACGACATTGTTTTGCTTTATGACATGTATCACAAGGGTGAAGTGTATCTAGACTAAAACGAGGAATATTAAATGCAGAATTTAAGGAGAGCACAGAAGCAGACGGATGCCCTAGACGCGAGTGCCAGAGTGCAGCCGAGGTGTCAGCAGACAAAATAAACGAAGCACGTGACCCCGAACCAAGTGCCCGAAGCCAGTAGACCCCACCATGTTGCTCACCACGCCAATCACTATCCTCGTACTGATTTCCTGCATCACACACAACTTGTCAGACAATAGTACGATACATTGCAGATCAGACATTAACTGGGAGAACGAAATCAGATTGCAGTATAAGTCAGGTATAAATAGAACGTGAGGCAACACAAGAGAGCCGAAGGACATGGTGCCCTCTTTGAGAGACTGAGATTTTCAACCATCAGGCAAAACGATGGTCATGGCGGGAGCATCCACAAGGTCACGCAGGAGATTCCTGTCACCAGTCATATGGTAGGAAGCACAAGTGTCAAGTATCCAAGGGAGAGAAGACATACCAGAGTTGTCAGAAGTTGACGTCTTGGCCTGAAGTGAGTTGAACATATTGATTACACTGCCCCACTGTTCGTTCGAAAGAGCAGGCCTAAAATAACGGCGGTCCTGATATGTAACAACCGAAGCAGCGCCTGGAGCAGACTGTGGTTGACGCACGACATTGACTGCAGGTGGCTGTCCTCGGCCACGACCCCTCCTTGTCCCTACAGGAGGGTCCGTTGTTGAAGCAAAGGAACCACCCTCAGTAGCGGCGGCTTGACGCTGCGCCCGACGCTCTTGTATCCAGTCTGGGACGCCGTGTATTTGGAAGCAAGTGGCTTGATCATGTCCTTTCATGCCATAGTGTGTGCAAGTGAGAGACTTGCGGTCCACAGAGGAACCGACGGGTGGAGACGGACAACGAGCAGAGAAAGTCGAGGCGTCTGAGGGAGATTCACGCGACGTGATAATGGTTTTATGGCGTTCCTCCTGAACGACCAGGGCATAAACCCGCAGTAGGGACGGTAATGGGTCTTGAGACATGATAGATGAGCGGAGAGTGCCAAACGAAGCATCATCCAGGCCCATAAGAAACTGATGAATGCGTTCAACTTCACGTTCTTGGGAATAGCCATCCGAAATCTTACAGGAACACTTCCCGCAGGAACAAACGCAAGGAGGAACATACGTCAACAGTTTGTCCCAAAGGCGCTTGAGTGTGCCAAAGTAAGCGGCGACAGATTGCCCACTCTGGCGACATGCGGTGATCTGGGAACAAAGTTGAAAAAGGCGGGGACCATTGCCGACGGAGAAGCGTTGGTGTAGTTCATCCCAAAGTTCCTGAACGGAGTCAGAATATGAGATAGACGATCGCAGGGAGGGATCAATCGTCTATATGACCCATCCGATGAGCATAGAGTTGACGATGTACCAGTCGTCACTCTCGGGTGTGTCAGCAGCGGGTTGTTTGATGGAGCCGTTGACGAACCCGAGTTTCCGTTTAGCGCGAAGAGAGTTACGCATAGCGGTAACTCATTCTTGATAATTATCTCCTTTGAGGACCACCGGGCAAATATTGAGACCCGGATGATCTGAGGGATGAAGATAATAGGGTGAGGTATGGTCCAAAGCGGCACGTTTGGTGGTGTCGTCCGGCATGGTGGCGCGCGGCGGTGTAGGGCAGAAGCGTGCAAGTCGGTGCCCAGGGAGAGGGAGGCAGCCAAAAAAAAATTATGAAAATGAGGCTAAACCTAGCTCTGATACCATGTAATATTATAGAGAGAAATATGAGAAAAATAATTCCTTGTATATTAGTCTTGCAGAAGAATATAATATATAGAGTAGTTAGTTATCTTAATACGTAAAATATTCTATCAAAAGAAAAAATATACACAACTAGGAAAAGATAATCACAAATAAAGATAAGAAAGAGATATATCTAATATCTTGTAATAATTTTGAAGAATCACGTAGAAATAAATCGGTTACATGTTACACATTCCAGTCCAGGAAGATTATATTTTTTGTACTTTGGAGTTGAGCGGTACGTTCAATATCTTTATGTTGCATATACAAAAGGGTTATGGAATTAATTAATGTTGTTCCGGACCGGAGGATATGATATGTAACCTAAATGGATTAATAATTTTATCTTCATTTATATATTCGTGGGCCTTTAATTTCATGGGTTAATGACATGTTTATAATTAACAGAAAAAACATCCTGGTAGATCGAGAGTCCAAACAAAGTTCGAAAGTCGGACAAACCGACATGGTCTAATCCGCGTTTGTGTCATTTTCTTTCCTTTCAGGTTGTGTTAGCTCTTCATTTTAGTTATTTTGCTTCTTCCTTTTCTCGTTTTTTTGATAAGGAAAGAATTCGAAATACCATGTCGGATTAATGACATGTTTTTTTTATAAGGAAAGAATTCGAAATACCAGACATATCTTGGTAGATCGAAAGTCCAAACAAAGCTCGGAAGTCGGACAAACCGACATAGTCTAACCCGCGTTTGTGTCATTCTCTTTCCTTTCAGGTTGTGTTAGCTCTTCATTTTAATTATTTTGCTTCTTCCTTTTTTCTCGTTTTTTGTATGGTTTAGATCATGTCGGTTTGTCCGACTTTCGAGCTTTGCTTAGACTCTCGATCTATCAGGGTATGTCTGGTATTTTGAATTCTTTTCTTATAAAAAAAAAAACAAACACAAAAAACATCCTGATTAAGTGAGGATATATACATAATCCAGGTATATATATAATCGACACGTAGCTAATTAGCTTGTGGGTATGAATGTCTTTGCATTTTTAAAAAAAAAAAATTGGCCGAATTTTTTAAAATCTGCTCTCCTGTAGTTCTATGGGCACCACGTATGACCTATTATACACATAAAATCACCCCTTATTTACACTTATTTATAATAAATTATCCTTTATAAAAAAGCTTGCATAAATCCACCCTTTATTCATATTTTGTTGCAAATAACCATTCATATCATTAATTTAATTATCATATTATATATATTAATATATTAAAATAAATATACCATTTTATATTGTTTTTTTGTGTACTCTCATGTGAATAAGATAAACACCACAAATCAAGAGATGTCACCAGTGCAAATCATAATGGACCCGAAATTCTTCCAGAACCTAGACCGAAGATTGGACCAAAATAATCCACTTCATTTCAGTTCCGATTTGGTCCAAACCACTTTTGTCTCAATTATGGACCGTGTGATATTTTTTCAAGTTAAGTCATATTTACCTTTTAAGGAGAAAATATTAATATAATTATAATTGTGGATCAGAACATGCGTCGTGTGAAATGCAAATGATTCACATACGGCGTAAAATATATACAAATTCAGGCAAAAATTTATAAACTAGAGGAATTTATGCACAATTATGCAAAAGTACATGTGACTTAAAGTGTATAAATTTTTACCTAAATATGTATATATTTTACATTGTATGTGCATAATTTTTTAAGTGTATAAACTATGAAGTAAAATTATAGTTACATTGAATTATTTGATAAAATAATAAATGGGGTGGTTATTTACAACAAATTATAAAATAATGGGTGATTTTATGCAAGATGTTTTATAAAGGGTGGTTTATTGTAAACAAGTGCAAATAAGGGATGGTTTATGCATTTACCCATATTTATTTTTCAATTTTTCTAACTTTTGCCATGCCACATAGATTACAAAACTAAAATCTAAAAAGATTAGACTGGGTTTTAATTATTTAATATTATTTAATATTCTATTTTTAATATTTAGTCTCTAAAATCAAAATTTGATCTTACGAGTATAAATTAGAATATTTCTCTCTTTTTTATTCCAAAAGACATGGTAATATAATTAGAAAGTTATGGGAGAAGAAGATATATGGCAAGCCGCGAGGCTCTCATAGATCATAACTAGTGTAATACCCGTGCCTTGCACGAGATTTGTTTATTTTTTCTTATATTTTAAAAAAATAGTATATAAAAATCATATATTTAATTGATATAGAAATATGTAGGTAGTGACTATTATAAAAGTAGATGAATGCTAATGTAAAAAATGACTAATTGAATACAAAATATTGAAGAGATTAACAAAATACATTATCGAAAGAGAGACGAAACTCTCCATAACTTTATTAATAGTAAAATTGGCTAAGTTGTTTTGAAACGTGGATAGTCACATCCCTAACATCTATACTACTAAAACGATAAAGCATAATCAAAATGTTTATCTAATACATAAAAATAAAACCCTAAGCATAAAATCTCGTAAGATGTTCAAAATTGCTACAAATTATGAAAAACTTCGTTGTATACTACATTGGTAGTAGTATTAGATCTTTTTTTGTTTTTGTCCCATATCAAAATCTTCAAACTTTTCTTGCTAGTAACTCTTGATGATGCAACATAAAACTGACCGTGAGTAATGCAACATAAAACTAACCATGAGTGAAAACATGAAGAGGAAGATACAAACCGACATTTATAAGAGATTGGCTTTGGCTATTGTTTATTATCATAGCAAAACAGACACTCAAGAGAAGTTGTCTTCGTTGAAACTTGAATGGGTATGAAGTGTCTGACTGTGACATGAGCATGCGAGGATTCAAAACTGTATATCTAATATTATAGTTAAAATAATTCTTCCTTGTATGACATGATTGTCGAGCTGCGTGGTTATCAATCTTGTCCCATTACATAACTCGAAGACTGATCAATATTTCAATGAAAAACTTTAAGACATGGAAATGCCAATTAACACCCAAAATATGTTTCTCTTTCTTTCTTGCCTTATTCTTCTTGTAGTAATCATGATTTTCCTTCATAATCATGAATTGATCTTTGTGCTATAATTAGAAAATTTTGGATTTTTATATAATTTGTAATTTTTTGATGTATAATCTTTGTGATTAACTTGTAATATTTCTGCTTGATTTGTATTTAAATTAGAAAAATGAGTGTTAGGTTTAGGATATCAGTCTTTGATTTATAATTAAATTTATTTTAATTTTTTTATAAAAAACATTAAATGACGTGACGGTTTTAATGAGGGAGTGTCATATGACGATTTTAATAAGAGAGTGTCATGTGACATAATTGGGTTCTTGTTTAGTAGACATATAATAGATTCTTGAAATTTTTTGGAAAGAGTTTATGTTAACAATATTATTATAGATTTATTTAAGTACATAAGTAATATATGGTAGAGAATATTTTGTGTTACGTTTTGAAAAAAAATGAATTATTAAAATATACATATGGTATGCATAGCCTTTTAATACTATATATATATTAAATTAAAACCATTCTATTCCACATGACACTCTTTACTAAGCCTATAAATTTCTTATGCCATATGTCACACTCATATTCATTTTTTCACATGACATTTTTTCAATACTTTTCTTTAAAAAATTAATGTTAAAAATATTGCAGATTTATTTCTATAGTATATAAACAAATATTACAGAATATTCTATGGTCAGTATTGGAAAAAGATAATCAAATATTACAAAATATTTTGTTGTACATTTTAGAAAGATTTTATTGTAAATAATATTCATATGGCAAGTGGAGGATTCGATTACTGTAAATTTTTTACTTTTAAAATAAATCTAAAAAATCCACAGGTTGTCACTTGTCCAATTCAATACCGTGACACCACGTGATAGCGTAAAATTTGTGCTTATTCTGGGGACGCCACCTAACGCAATGAGTATTATGCTTTAGTAATTATATAGTAGATTAGTATATATATAGTTATGGATTTATTAGTTTTAAAATCATAAATATTTTTTATTAACAAAATAGAATTTACTTTTTAAAAAAACTCATATAATAAGATAAAGTTTTATATTGTCAATATTATTTAGCTTTAAATAATTATGGTAAAACTTCGATAATAAGATAAGAAAGGATAAAATTATTGTTTAGTTTTAAATAATTATGGAAACAAACAATAAGATAAGATTAATAGTTATGATAAAAATTCGAAAATAAGATAAGAAATGATATAATTATTATATAGCTTTAAATAGTTATGAAAATAAACAATAAGATAAGATATTCGATTACATGGCAAATAATGTGGCGGGTGAGGTGACATAGCTCAGAGACTGACATGTAGGCGAATTGAACGTGGTGACAAACGTAGACGAATTGAACGTGGTAACGACACATATGCGAATTAAACTGAAACTGACACGTATATTTTAAGCTTCTGCTTTAAAATATATAAATAATAGATTTTTACAATTGAATATATGAATGTAAATTATTTGCTTTCTTTCATCGTTCATGGGTATCAAAATGATAAATGTCATACTAAATTTGGTCCATCAATTAATTAATTAAATGTTCTACAGTAAGCAAATTCAATACTTATGTGCCGATGACAGTGATTAGCTAATCTTTAATTTGGTCAATCAATTAATTAAGAAAATAGTTGTAATATAAACTTATTATGACTAATCTTTAATTTATGGTAACCGTTAGATATTCCAGATTTATAATTTTAAATTCAAATATAAAAAAAATCACATGTTACCATGTGTCAAAATCAATACCGTGACGACATGTGGCAAAAAAATTTTGGTTTATTGTGGGAGTGCCATGTGGCTTAGTGGGTGTTTTGTTTTAGTAATTATATAGTAGATTCCTAAGTAACATATAACAATTATCAATTATTTATATAAAAAGATAAATGTATTAGTTAGTATCTAAATCATAAAGAATAAAATATTATCTATATATTAGATTTAAAAAATAAAGAACTTTAACAAAATTAAATTAAATTTGATGAGTTATATAAAAATTTGTAAAAAATATAGTTTGGATACAAAAGACATATAGCTTACAATATTTGATTTTATATATCGAGATTGTAAATAGATTTAACGTAGCTTTTATTTTCACGATTTCTATTTCACGCACCGGAAAAATTGCTATTTCACGCACCGGTTCGTCCGTGACGTACCAAATGAAGCCGCCCGAGACGAACGAAAGCACTCCGCCCGTGACGAACGAAAGCACTCCGTCCGTGACGCACCAACCCAATCCGTGCGTCACGGATGAACATTCTGATCCGCGACACGATTTTGGAATCGCCATAACTTTTGATTCTCTGGTCCAAATGGGCTGAAATATGGAGGAGTTATAGTTGACATCTTGATCTTTAATCTGACGTTGGAATCACTCAATTCGGAGTTACGTAGAAAAAGTTATACTTCTCCAAAGACAGGACAAAGAAATAGAGATCTTTTAAGCGTCAAAGCGAGTAGAGATACTTCTCTGTTCGTTTCTCAGCTGATGGCGTTCGAACCTTCTTCTACAAGAAAGAGATGAGGTCGTAAGGCGACTTAAATGCTATTGTACTCGCACTACATTGTAATGCTATTGTGATCCATTATTGCAATGCTATTGTAATCCGACTTAAATGCTATTGTACTCGCCTTGGTGCTTAAGAGATCTCTATTTCTTTGTCCCGTCTTTGGATAAGTATAACGTTTTCTACGTAACTCCGAATTGAGTGATTCCAACGTTAGATTAAAGATCAAGATGTCAACTATAACTCCTCTAAATTTCAGCGCGTTTGGACTAGGGAATCAAAAGTACGTTATGGCGATTCCAAAATCGTGTTGCAGATCAGCATGTTCATCCGTGACGGACGAAACATGTTCATCCGTGACAGACGAAACATGTTCATCCGTCACAGATGAAAATGCTTCGTCCGTCACGGATGAACATGTTTCGTCCGTCACAAATGAACCAAGGCGTTAAATTAAGTTTCTTTTATTGATGTTAACATCAATAAAGTAACTGTTTATAAATATATTCTGATTATGTTCAGTTTTTAAATTATATGACTTGATAGAGTTTGTATTGTAATTCAAAACAAAGACCTAGATAAACCGGTTTTTGAAAAGAAAAACATTTATTAGAGTCTGTTAATAGTACATAACTACTATATGTCCATGTGTCATGTACATGTTTGGATAAATATATACTATATATTTAACGGTATATCAATTGATAATATAAGATGCTATTGACTAACCAAAAATATTATAATAATTAAATTGTTTTAGCATGCTAAAAAATTAGAGAAGGATTATGTAGTTCAAGTAAATCATATGTTATTAAAGTAAGAATCAGACAATTAAACATAAGTTTCTTTTATAAATATGCATGAGAATGATTTATTCCATAAAGGTAACAAAACTTTAAGTAATATATTCATAAAACAATATAAAATATATTTTATGTATATATATTGCAAAAAAAACTATGTGACACACCGACATTAAATCATATGTTATTAAAGTAAGAATCTAAAAGTATAGTGCAATTAATATACACACCGACATTAAAATGAACTATGTTTGGCCAAATTAGAGTCTTGATAATGCTTATAATTTCAATAAGATTGGCCATACATAAAAATAATAGAAAGCTTCTTTCATCTCGATTGTCAAATATTTCTCATTTGTTTTGAAGCAATCATATATATCTCTTCTTTCTAATGGTTTGAGATATCTCTACTCGCCTTGGCGCTTAAGAGATCTCTATTTATTTATCCCGTCTTTGGAGAAGTATAACTTTTTCTATGTAACTCCGAATTGAGTTATTCCAACGTCATATTAAAGATCAAGATGTCAACTATAACTCCTCCAAATTTCAGCGCGTTTGGGCCAGAGAATCAAAAGTTATAGCGATTCCAAAATCGTGTCGCATATCAGAATGTTCATCCGTGACGCACGGACGGGGTTGGTGCGTCACGGACGGGGTGCTTTCGTTCATCACGGGCGGAGTTCTTTCGTTCATCACGAGCGACTTCATTTGGCACGTCACGGACGAACCGGTGCGTGAAATAACAATTTTGCCGGTGCGTGAAATAGCAATGGCCTTTATTTTTTGGTCATACATATGCTAATTATAAATCAGTTTAATTATATATTAAAAATAGATAAGATGGTTACAATGTATATAGTATATGTTGTATTGTGTATATTAAAAGTATATGTTGTATTGTGTATGTATAAAATTTGTAATGTGTATCAAGTTATTGAAGTACGGTACACGTTTATAAATTTTGTACTATGTATGCATAATTTTTGCACCGTGTATGAATCAAATTATTAAAACATATATATTATAACCATTATATTATGTGTGCGTATATTTTATATTATGTGTTTATCGTTTTCACATCCACATATCCATTCTCACCTAAACCAAACCCTTAAAAAATAAATATTATTTATGAATTTTTTTTGTATCTATAATGCATATTAGAGAAATGATGGGAAATAAGGTTTGGGAATTAACAATAGAACGCAAAACGATCAACCTCAAAATTCAGCATTCATAGTTTCTCGGACTAAAACATGTGAATGCTTGAAAATTTTAATAAGGCGCCTTAGTATATTGAAATAGATAATTGCAAAATAATATAACTCTTTAATAAAATGTGTAGATATATAAATTATATATATAATAAATTTGGATATTCTATTGAAAATATATTAAAAATTGGTAAGGGTTTTACAATCTATAAAATATGTATGTAAATAAATTATTTCTAATAATAATAACTAACAATTTGAACTAGATCAATAAATATGAGGGTCCATAATAAATAAAGAATAGAATTTTAAAATAAAAAAAATTAAAAGAGAAGATGGGTTTATAGAATTGTTCAAACTGGAAAAAAAAAATGAGTATCCAAAAGATAACGCTTTTATCAAAAAGTTAAAAATATACTGTTAAAATTTTATTGTTATGCTAAAAGAATTAAATAGAATCGTAAATAAAAACAATAACTATAAAAAAATACAAAAGTTATTAAATAAAATGGGACCCACTATTCTAAATTTTTGTAAAGACTAGGTCTTATGAAGCATGGGGAATTTGAATGTTCTTAAGTGGTAGTATTTCTGTGTAGTTGATATATTAAATGTAGTTATCATACGCTAAGTATGTCCAATGTATGTTAATCGATTGTTTTAATGTAGTGAGAACACGTTAAGTATGTCAAAAATATGTATGTTTTTTTTTTATAAGGTAAGAATTCGAAGATCAAAGTCACACCTGACAAAAATCCTCGAGAGGCCGTAAAAACGGCAATCGGAACAAACCGGCTAAGAAGAACAAAGTAACAACATACATTCGAAGAGAAAACAAACAAAACCAAAATGAGCAAGAAAATAGGCAGACGGAAGAGAAGGGCGCAAACAAGGGTTGGAAGAAACCAACACAACGAGCAACAGCCGGAAAGCAGATCAGAAGACACACTCTGGAGGTGTAACCGTAACACCTAAATCACGCTCCGTTTCTAGAAGCCATCAGGAATCACACAACCACGTCCTCGATCTCTTGTCGAAACAACAATCTCAAACCAACCTATCATCAGCAACACATCAGCAGAGAAAGTTTCTCAAGATGTTAAAGTTCACATTTCTAGACTTAGTCATAAAGTTATCAGTATCTCAAGGATCGAGCAGCAAGGGAGTGTAGTAATTCATTGTTAAGCTTTTCAATTTTTTCCATTTTTTGGACTTTTGGGCCCAAAACGTTTTCGGTATTTCTCTTTTTATATATTTACCTCAATCGAAACGGTGTGCAGAGGTGGCAACCGACAACGACGCCGGCAATTGTCAAGTCCGAATTCTGAATCAGCACAAGAGCACGACAAATCTGGTTAGAAGCGGTTCAAGTTTGGACGGAGATCGATCCTTGCAAAGAAGTGTATTGTTCGACTGAGTATTTGTTCCTTATCTTTCCCCTTTTCTGGTTTCTTTTTGTTCAAGCTTGCACATAACCAGAGGTACAATAGCCCAAAATTTGTTGGTGGTGGTTCTAGATCTCGGTCAACAATATCGTTGGTGGGGATTGAAGGTTGTGACGGCTGAGAATGGGGCGGTAATGTAGGGGTCGGTGGCGGTGGCCCAGTGAGGGTCGGTGGCGGTGGCCCAATGAGTCGGAGAAGGAATACTTCCCGCTTACCTTATCATCGGTTTGGATCTAGTACGAATAAGAGCTTTGGTTGTGTGAACCGGTGTTGCTTGAGCGGAGTCGAGCGTATCTGAGTCGAAAAAACCTTGGAGTTCAGGGTTTACACTAGTTCGCAAATCAGATCTAGTTTGAAAAAAGACAAACACCAAAAGCTTTGTGCATCAGCAACAAAACAAAGGCCTTGTGACTCAAATCAAACGACAAGAAAAAAGTATTCATTTCGTGCTTTTTTTTTTCGTTCGTTGGGGTTGTTATTTCAAGAGCTTCTCGCTCATTGTTCATGTGAGCTTCTCACTCAATTGTTCATGTGAGCTTCTCGCTCCTTGAGTAGGTTGGCAGTAAGCCATGCTCGCAATGAGAGTTTGGGGGTTACCCAGATTATGTGTTCATTGTAGAGTTCATTAGTTCACTCTAGTTTGGGGGTCACCCAGATTTCATAGTTTAGGGGTTGCCCAGATTTCGGTGTAGATTTTTCATGAAAATACCTCATGTAGTCTTGTTCTTGTATTGAAAGTAAGAACCTCCATTGGCGAGCATTTCCGACCTTCTCTGGCTTCAAATTTCATGATTTTGTCTTGGGAAGGGAAAAGTTGTTTCTGGTGGTGAAGAATGAGATATTGTTTGGTTTTGGTTCATCTTTCTCTGTAGGGTGGTTCGATGGTTGAAGGTTAGGTTGGAGATGGAAAATTTTGGAGGCGGCAGAGTTTAGGGTTTCGTTGGGAGCGTTTTTGGGGGTTCCGTGTACCCATCAAAAAAAAAAATTTGGGCTATTGTACCCATCAAAAATTTAGTGCCCATCAAAAATATGTATGTTAATAGAATTGTAATCACACTCCTTCATAATTACATCCATTTTAATAATGCTAATATTTCATAAAAGAATTTTGGCTGACGTATGTTAATATATAGATTGTTTTTTTTCGAGAGAACATTCATGAATTGCTTAAAATGGATGTGATTCTGAAGGAGTGTAATGGAGTAATTATTTAAATCCTATTATGTCAAACTACATATTTCTTTCATTATATTAATTATTGGATTTCCGTTCAGCTTGTAACTTTATTGTCGAGATTGTAAAATGCTTCATGTGCCTGAAAGTTCTTTATGCTTTGATATTATAACTTTCAATTTCTCTTGAAATATTTTCATATGCAAAATAACAATATTATCACCTTGAGACACCGTATATCTTTGTTTCTCAGTCAGCATGTGAAGCCCTTCTATCTTCTTGGCATGAGATACTGAAGATTGCACTTCTAAACATGTCCCTAGCTCTTCCATTGTGGTTCAGGTTTGTACCTAATTGTTGTACGTGACCTTATATGAAGGTAGGATAATTGACATGGGACCTTAATTATATGAAGGTAGGATAATTGACATGTTGAATGTAGTGACAACACGTTGAGTATGTCGAGAACATGTAGTTTTATACATGTACCTAAAGTCAATGCCACATACATAAGATATAAAAAAAAAAACTACAAAATAAGAACTCTTTTTTTTTTTACTTTAAAACCTTATTATCTTGTGTCACCCTCTATATCACCTCTCACTCTTAACCCTTTTGCCAACTTATAAAAAATAATAATCTCTTTTCTTCATGTTTAACACCTTCATAGGCCGATTTACAATCAAATAGAAACGGTCAAGAAGAACCTAGCACCTAGATGACTGCCTAGACCTTATTTTAGAAAAGTGAGCTTCTATTATGTCTTACCAATATTTGATAGAAGTTCATATATGAAAACTAAGATTTTAAATTTTAAAAGATAAACTGTGTTTAAAAAATATTAAACAAAACTTGTAAAGAAAGTATAAAATTGAAGGATAGAGAAATGTATTGATGCTATCATTTTTTACCTCATTTGTATATATATTAGGTCATTCTGTCTCATTTTCTGCCCTAGAGTCTTGATAAAAACTCATTGATACCTCTGAGGAAAGTGTATTGTAGTTCTCTCAACTTGCTTCTTTGAAGAGAGGTCAGTCATTAGATTATTGATGCTAATTTATTGCTTGTATGGTGATTTTCACGTTTCTCTCAGTTTTGTACTGCCATACTTGCTTTTTTTAATATATAATTCCAGTTCTAGAGATCTGATCAACTAAGTTTATGTTTACAACTTTACATATTTGCTTTCTTGATGATACATAGGACCAGGAGTTTGCAAATGAACTCCGTGCTGACACTAAAGCATCAAGAAATCCAACAGTGTGGCTCGAGGCCTCTGCTGCTTCTGTTTAAAACACGGGCAATGTAGACATGTCAACAGTTTCTGATGCTTATGCTAAAATGTTGACAATCTTTATACCACTCCTTCACATCCTTGTGAATGAGGAAATTTAGTCTCACATATTTGTTATTTTGTATAGCGATGTTGTATACAAATCTGTTTCTTGTTTTGCATTACTAATATGTAAATGCTAAAATTGTAGAGTTATTTCTTTGTGCGCTTTATGCCTTTATGTGCTTTGAGGCTCCTACACTCAATCCATTAGCCCCTGTTCGTTTGCCAAAAGTGAACCCATTCCACTTAATTATATATGTAGTATGAATGTTTTAAACCCCAGCATTCCACTTAATTATATATGTAGTATTAAAATTGTGTAAGGGTCACTTCTTGTATGCACTTATGAACATGGTCTTCGATCATGAACAACAATAAGAAATTCAAAGGGTTTCTCATTAATAAAAAATATTTTTTAATTAAAATATCATTTCACGTGCACCTATAAACATGGTCTTAGAACATAAACAACAATAAGAGACTCAATAATTTCTCCAAGTCTCCCCTTTCTTTTTACTTGTATTTTTCCATTTCATTTTCTTGTACTTTTGGTGTCAATGTTTATGGCCTGCAACAGCCACCCTAGAGGGCATTGTCAGATTATAACTCTACCTCACTAGCAATTATGAGAAAACGAACACATGACACATGGTATGTTTATATTCAAATACTCCTCATCAACCCCGTTCAAACTCCATCCTGACAACTTTTTACATGCCGCAAACTGTTAACTTGCAACTACATAGACACCTAATTTGCTATATATATGAACTGAACCAGTGTCTCACACTTTCTACCACCACCCCTAGAGTTAGATGGGCATATCTACCAATACCCTATCAAGTCCCCAAGAATTCGCTGAAGCTGCTAAGGAAACTGAAACATCTCGTCATAATCCACGGCTTCATCGGCCAAGGTGTCTAGTTCTGCCTGCAAGATCAGAGTGTTTCATGTTCATCAAACTTTCCAATTCAACCAACATATCATGGAAGCAGCTAATGCATAGCCTATATTCAAAAGATCTCATTACCTTGGCTTCTTGAAATATTTCAAGCATGCGATTGTATTGATGCCTTGCTTCAGGACAGTCGACCATACATCGAACCCTTGAGACAGCCTCATCAACAACTACATCCACTTTTTTCTTCCAGAATGACTTGAGTATGTCTTCATCCTCTTCCTCCTCATCAATGGACTTGGCCTCCGGCTTATACACACACGTAGTCCAGCTCCTTTTCGACGCCACCTTAGTACAACTTTGTCATAAATGCCAACCGCTCAACATATTACCTTGTATTTCTTTCTAACTTGGTAGCCTCTTATGTGTGCCTGCAGAGGGAAAACATTCAGATAACAAATATCGATCGTAATAAAGGAAACGTTAAAAGATACATATAACCATAATCTCAATAACACATATTGTTGGACAACACACTTTACATCTTTACACAGATCAAAATTTAAAAATGTGCATATCTTCTTTGAGTCTCAATCAGAATGCACCAAATTATAAGGGGAGGTTTCTTACCTCACTATCAATCAAACGAAGGGTTAGATTCGCCATACAATATCACGTTCAACTTGGTTCCCTTAGTTGTTCAATTGGACTAATTACTTTTCCAAGGGTGGTCGGGAGGCTGATTAAAATTGGTTGTTTATATATATCCAATCCCAAAATTAGGGTTCTAATGAAAAAAATCAACACACAAATTTTGAACCATGAAATTAAGCATAAACTAAAGGACTCATTGACCGGTTCCAAACATGTATTAATGCTATATAACATCTGAACTTGTTATTTAAGCTTGATTCTTGATCTGCACACCTCATTCTGTTAACTTAGCAAGACAAACATAAATTGACTAACTTCCTGTTTGTTTCCTCTCAACTCATCCTCGTAGCTATAGTCCTGTGGAACATGGTTTCTTTTGTTAGTGTTTATGAAGAATAAGGTACCTATTCAAGATTGTCAGAGTATGATACTTGCCGTTTTCCTGTTTCTGCAACCGAAGAATAAGATGGCAGGGCCTAGTGAAGCTCCCTCTTCCTTCAGAGCATATCTTTCCTGGATAGACAAACACACATTAAAGTTGTTTAGGTATGAATCATGAAATAGACACGAATCGAGGGTCGATCGAATCATGAAATTGCGTGCCAAACCTGCAAGAAGCCTCTAAAAGGAGCTAATCCAGTACCAGGACCAATCATAATAATAGAAACTGATGTATCTGCTGGGAGTTTGAAGTTCGAATGTCGAACGAAAATTGGCGCCCAACTACAGTTGGAGTTTTCTTGCAACGACACAGCATTCTGTACAGAAACCCAGGTAGAAATAAGTTGTACAATTGCAGCAGATAATCAAGTGCAGTTTCAAATTTTCACTGCCTTCATCCAAGTTGAACATATTCCTTTGTGAACTCGTCCAGTAGGAGTTTTATCGTTCACAAGTGCACATGTAACATGAATTCTTGATGGTGCTAATTGCAAACCTATTTGTTCAACTACATTAACATGCTCCCTTAGATAATATTTCAAATCTAGCCAATCAATTAGCACGAAAAATCACTGAAAAAGACTAAAAAATATTGCAGTAGTAAAATAAATTAGCAGAAACAACCAAAAGCTAGTACATCATTTTTTTAATCTTAACACTCCCTTCATCTAACCATAAGACATAAGCAAACACGTGCACGATCTTGTCTCCTTTGATTACTCAAGACTTGTAAGAAATGGGACCAGACCTCGAAACAACAAACCTTGGAAGGGGGCTCGGTCCCAGGCTTCCAGAAGCTGATCCTTCAGCATGCTTTAACTTGCAGGATGAGCCATAATCCAACGGCCCAGATATTCGAACATTACGATGCCTGGGTTCGGAAGAGCGTAGAACCACGCCTTCACTGTCAAAGGACTGGTCTTGGCTGTAGCTAGATGCAGCTTTGGCATAGCCATGATGTTCCGAATGAGCAGGGTGTCGGAAGGCAGGTGAAGCGCGATTCAGAGACACCGCAGGAAAGCTGCGGGGAGATGCACTTGGCAGAGTAAACGACATAAACGGATAGTTGGAGTAGTATTGGCTGTATATAGACCGGAGAATGGCATAAGGAATGGGTGCTTCAAGACTGCTTCTTGAAACATGTGGACACATCTCACATAGCTGGTCTAGGAAGACCAGTCTTGGCACTAAATCAGACCTGCACAGACAATGGAGGCATTCATACACATGAAAATTTTCATTTCAAATATCAAATATTAAAGATAGATAGTCCTATATGGTTTCTATATCAAATTTTCAAATCATGAGTTATTTAGCAAATAATAAATGATGATATACATGAATTCATTCTAAGCAATAGTGTTCGAATACATCAGATAAGTTTTTATATCATTCATGTACATGAAATTTGTTCTCATATCCTCTCCAGCATAGTTTAGGCAGTTTACAATGTGGTAACCATCTTGGTTGGAGTTAATGGTGATAAATGTCAGGAGCAGGGAGAACAAACCCACAATCTGAATGACATTCCCTTGACAATTAGCTCAAACCAGACTGATTATAATCTAACAAACAAACACAAGGTTTAAGGGATTCAAACCTCACAAGCATACTCGAAAATGATCTTGGAGAAATCCGATTGACAGAGGAGGGAAAGCCAATCATCCTCGCAAAAAGCCAAAAAAAGGGGGGAAACACTGCAAACCAAAAAGAGGAAATCTTTATCTGGTATAGGGAAAGAGAAAAAGACTATTTAGAAAGAGTAAATGGGAAATGTCTCTATCCACCCTTTTTAGCCTCTGGATCTGGATTAAATGGGAAAAAACATTGCCAGAATTCGTCAGAATTCAGTAATTAATCTGTAGAAATTTCAAGAAGGATTTTTAATTACCTTGAACGAAGAAGAGCTTTCTCGAGTAAAGTCTGAACCCCGATCCGAGCCCAGAAAGTCCACATGGCAAATTTGGATCGGTTCTTGGAACCAGATTCTTCTCCTAGATCGGCAGGAGCGGATTCCCAATGCAAGAGAGCTGTGTCGGATCGGAGATTGTTCGAGCAAGCGGGTGAGGCTGCGGCAGTGACTGAGCAGCCGTTCACCGCCGGCGGAAACAAAGCTCTTCGCGTCTGATTTTCGGGGACAGCGTCGGCGCCGGCCGGTTGCGGCGGCAGAGAGAAAGTGGAAGAGGAGGACCGCCGCCTCTTCAGGGGAGTGTTGTTGCCGTACGCAGAGCACGGAGGGGAAGGATCGGTGAACTCCACCTGGTATGATTTGGTGTCGGCGGCGCGACCGAGTTTTCTGATGCTCCCTCTTTCTCATTGCTATTAATTTCAGTTTGGTCATACGTTACTATATGTGCAGGTGTAAAGGCAGCCTCATAATTATGAGTAATTCAATTTTGGAATTATTTTGGCCACTTGAAGGGTCAACCGTTAGCCTATTGATGTCTCTCATAATTGCAGAAATATTATAACCTTATTCAATTACGATGTTTCACATTACTCTCATCCAAAGTATTGAATCAATATGTTGGGCCATTTAAACACACCGTAGAAAGTCTTTTAGGCCCATTTCATCATGAAGTTGTTTTAGCTCTCTCAATGGGTTTAAAAGTTAGCATTCATTGCACAAGAGTGCTAACTTTTAAATAGATATAGATGGGATGAATGTGAGGTTGACGGCTCATCTTCTTTTACAGTTCATTTTATATACATGTAAATTAAAAAAATTAATATTATTCTTTAATTATTCTAATTTCAATTTATATAAGTTTTTTTTAATTTTATGCTACTAATATCGGATTATGTGTTAATTTAAAAACAATTATAAAAGAAGTTTATTTTGCCTTTGCTAGTAAGGAGGTAGATGTTAGATGCTTACTCATTTAAAAAAATGTTAGATGTTGATGAAAATAATAATATGGTGGCTTAGATTATTAAGCTAATTTCTTATTATAGTTATTTATTGGATAAGGAATATATATTATTCTTGATCATTTTCAAGATTCAATGGAAAAAATCACAAACCATAAATTTTAGTACTAAAATTATTAATCTTCTATATCTAATATAATTTTGTCCGGTGAGAAAATGGTGAGAAAATCACTAAATGCTCTACAAATACAGTTAATTGGCTAAGTATTGCCCGGTGATGAAAGCCAAATGTAACTCCTTTGCAAATCTATTATTGTAAGCCAAATGTAACTCCTTTCGAAATATAACCGGTTACTTAATCATGCACAGTGATCATAATAAGAATTATTGTTGCCAGTTACAATTTGGCTCTCATTCAAAGCCAATTACATCCCTACATAGCCCTATACATCTTCGTACAGAGCCCTTCCTTAGATGCCCTCCATTCTTGAACTTGTGTGTGTTCACGAGAGCTCTCTTGCCATACCAAAGCTGCAAATGGATTCCGCAACTGGCAAAAGCTCCTCCAAGCCCAGCTCCTTCGAACAAGCCAACCACAAGGGTATGATGAAGGCGATCGATACTTTTTTAGCTACTGCATACATCCCATTCGCCGAGCTAGGTGTTGGTGTGGACCGGCATGTGAAGGCGCTGGTGGTCAGCAAGTGGGATTCTATAACGCTGCAAAAACATTACATAAGTACATATTATATATTGGCCGATCATAAGGTATACACAGTTTGCTTACCTTACTTTGCCTGCTCTCTAAGGATGTTGCGGTGCTGACTTTATTTGTCTTGTGCGCCAGGGAGGTGCCATTCACTGCGTGGCCAGGGCAAATATCAACCACTGCTTCACGGACAAGCTCTTGGTGGGAGAAGTTTACTCCATCTCTAACTTCAATGTTGCCCCGCCAAAGCCTGGGTATCGCCTCTGCAACGCTGACCCCTTCGTGCTACACTTGGAGGGCAACAGTATAGTCTGGCACCTCTGCTGCTCCCCGGAAGGATTTACTAAGTACCCACTCCAATTGGTACCCATACAAGAGGTGGAGGACAACGGCTCGAAGTACCTCATAGGTCAGACTTACTTGAACTCTTTATTGCTCTTCCTTTTTGCGCAAAATCCTAAGCACAACACCGCTACATTACTTTAACAACGCGACAAAAAGAGCATTGACATCGATATACACAAAGGCATTATTTCAGGCACGCACACAACAAAGCACTCGAATACCTTGCATAAACATTAGTTTTTAGGGTATACCAAGGGATAAACCATAACAAATATAGCTGTGCACCAGTCAAAAACTCAACGCAAATTAGGGGCAAATTCACAGCCAAAAGTCACAGACACAATCCTACCTCCACCAAAAAACAAGTAAATTGAAGATAAAAAAATAGGACAAGTATCAACCATCAACTAACAAGTGAAGTTACATTAGGAACAAAGCCCCAGACAAAGGCCACAAAAAGGTATCAACTATCAACTCAAATTAGGAACAAACTCAAGAACACACCAAAGACTAACAACATTTAAAAAAAACGACGACAGATAGGAATGAATTGAAGAACTAAATTCAGGACATGGATCAACTATCAAGTGAAGCTAAATTAGGAACAAAGCCACAGAGAACGGCCACAGAAACGTATCGACTATGAACTCAAATTAGGATCAAATGCAAGATCAAAGCAAAGACTAAACAAATTCAATGGAATTTCGACGAAAGGGAGGAACAAATTTTTTAGGGGCATAATCGTACCGCAGCCACACGACCCCACCACCGAAAGCCCTAATTTACGACGCGCCGCCGGTCAACTGGTGAATTCGACCAATATGTACAGAGAAAACCCTTCAACCCGTAGGCATACAAATGAAAACGCTGCAATCGAGTGCAACAGGCCGCCACATCTACGCCATGTCCAACGGCCTCGCAGCTTAGGACACATGGACGGCGAAAGGCTGGTAAAGGCCAAATCGTTCGAACACAGACCGAACATTCGAGCTGGATGGAGGTACAGACAGAGGCGAATTAAGAAGGATCTTGCAAGGAATAGAGGAGGCTCAAGGATCGTGCAAGGATTAGAGAAACTGAAAATGGGAGAAGGGAGAAAATGGGGAGTTGGTTTGGGAAAGTGTTTTAGGGATTTTAGAACTGCAATCGGGTGGTCGTGGGGTTGGGCTTATCTTCAGGGGCTTGCTTCACTGTAAGTGGTATATTTTGATATTTATAGTCTATAGTGGAAAAAATTATATTGAAAATAGTGTGTGTTAAATTTATTATAAATCATGAACCTATAGTCTGTAGTGGAAAAAAATAGTGTGTGTTAAACTTATATAATATTATGAGTTTTTAAAATATTTATAGTCAGTAGTGGGAAAAAATTAACACACACTATTTTCAATCTAAATTTTGCATTTAGGATTTGTTCGTTTCCAAATAGGCATTTTAAACTTCAAATATTTATAATAAATTTTCTAGCTAACAACTTCATGACTATCAACTAACAATTTCCCAAATAACTTCTAGCTAACAATTTCAAAATGCTACACAACTTCCGAAGCTTTTATAATTAAATTCCCAAATAAATCACTTCATAAATACAATTGTCTTTATAAATTAGTTTATGAAGCGACTCCCTAATAGGGAAAAAAAATAATGAAACGACTCCAAAACTACAAATGCCTTTATAAATTACTTCAGCAAACAAACCATAAATAGTGGAAAATAAAATAATTATCCAATACTAATTCCTAGATGATTTTAGCATTTATGCTTCATTTGTTCGCAAAAGTCAGATTCAGAAATGCCTCCTACAAACATTAGCTTCACTATTTCATCTCACGTGGCTTCTTTGTGTCAGATGTTGTGGGGTGTCCAATTAATACTGGCACTGTTAAGACTACTCCTACAGGCGCTCAACTGCTCGAGTGCCACCTCATTAACGAGAGGTATAGCTTTCATGTTTCCCCTGTTGATGCTATCCATTACGTACTTAACGAAAATGTTACACTTATCCTGCATGTGGTCGTTGTTATACGCACAGGGGAAACACAATCAAGGTATCCATGTGGGTTTGTATAGGTGTTGACTTTCTAGAGTGCATGAAACGGGGAAAGACCCCATACATTGTCGTTTTTACCTCCCTGAATGTGCGCCAATGGAATGGTACTGTAGGCGTCTTTTAATTAATTATCAATTCACATGCTTACATACTAAACAACCTAAAACTACCATATTAATGCGCAGGTGCCGTGTATGTGTCAACCACCTCGGCTACAACAATGTATGATACGGATGACATTTCAGCTATCAAACAATTGAGAGATGTCATGAGGTAAATAATTATACTATATCCAACCCTATATGGTGCTTCAAACTCAACTACGTTGCTTCAAATTCAACTATATATCTAATTCCCGGCTTTACAATATGCCAGCACCAACGGTGTGCCTACAACCTCGCCATCCGTCCTTGCATGTTCTGCCAAGAAAGGCACCATCTCCGAGCTGCTACGCCTTGGAAGGGAGCAAAAGGATTTTCCTAAAAAGGTATTGGGAATGCATAATGTATGTAGTTGCTAACTTGCGGTTTTTAAAAAACCAATCAGTGACAATATTGTTTGACTTTTGTAGGATTTCGTCACCTTCCACATACCAATCAAGATTGAAAGGGTCCTTCCCGAGAACAGTTGGTACTACCCATCGTACGGCGGGCGTAATTGTCGAAAAGGACTGATTCATGTTGGAGGCCAGCTTTATTGCACGTCATGTTGTACGGTGGCTAAGTTCCCTCGAATTAGGTATGTCGTGCTCTATTTGGTTGTGACTGAACCCCTACAACTCACACGCACATGGAAAACATGAATGAACCTCTACTTCCTTACAGGTACAGACTACATCTAGAGGTCTCTGATCAAACGGCAACCCTTCCGGTGACTATGTTTGATGATCTTGCTGAAATGTTGGTGAAGAAGAGAGCCGCGACATTGCTGAAAGAGGTGTCTGTAAGTTTTAAACCGTGCCTAGCATATCGTGTGTGGGGTCACTCTATTCATGTAGCTAATCAATTGGGTCGTTTGACTTGTGCAGGACAACCCCGAAAAGTGCATACTCCCATTGGAAATCAAGCAGTTGGCTAATACATATCATGTGTTCGAGATCAAGACGCATACCTACTTTGCCGCCTCAAACGACATTGAAAAATTTACCGTGTCGCGCCTTGTGGCCAGCGCCCCTGGTCTTAAGGTAGCCACCAAACCCAACATACTTTGCTGCTACACGCCTACGCGTAATGCAATAATATTCCACATTTTTTTCACAAAACATCATACACTATGCAGGCCCCTAAGGGTGTAGGTGGATTGTCGGTGGCGCCCGCCAACTCAGTTTATGAAAAGCCCCCTACTGCAGACAATGTTATTGCTTTAGATGAAATAGAGCAGAATGACAAGTAAGGATCAGTTCAATTAAGTGTACGCATTTGGTTAGGTCTTGGAAAACAAGTTCATGCTTCCCTTTTGGGTAACAGGCATGAAGGTGTAAAGGAGATAGCGCCCACTCTCAAAACTCCTGAGAAAACCCAGACGAGGAAAAGGAAGGCTAGGGCCTCATCATCTGATGAGGAAACGGGTCATGATGACAAAGTGCTCGCGGGCGGAGAGCCTTCAAGAGTCTAATGATGTGCATTTGAGCACTTGTGTTTTGGTTTTAGCATGCGTACGTGTCGACGCTAAGCAAACTACATACTTAAGGTGTTCCTTTTTTCTGCAAAAATGGTAGACCGAACCACTATTGCCTTCAAATATTTCTGTTTGTTTTGGTGACTAGATAAAACTTTGCCATTGTCTTAGTTTGCTAATAAAAGAAGTATGTGCAACTTCGAATCAGCATATAAAAATCTATAATATAGGGTGCTAAATGAAAGTCAGTGTCAGTATTATCCACAACTTCGTTCTTCAATTATGAACCCTCAAATTCTTGAACTGAATGGGTTGCCTCAAATTCGACCACTCAACCCCATCTCCACCACCACACAATCTCTCTCTCCCAGCTCCTGCTCATCCTGTGAAATTTTCGTTTCACAGGTGAATTAATTGCATAATTGATATTTTTAAAAAGGCCTAAGGTACAATCTATCATGAACTCTCCTGGAAGGAGAGAACAATCACAAGAGTAAAGACGACCCTGAAGGCTGCAGCTAATATGAGGGGAAATAATTCAAGAAAAGACTTAAAAACATTTATAAAATATAAACTGTTATTTTGTCACAAAGCACGGCCAAGCTTAACCAATGAGCAGCATAAGGGGAATATTGAACAAGATAATGCTTGAACAACCAAATGACATCTACCCACAATATTGTATGTATTCAGAACTTCGGTGTGAATACAAACCTCCGCCTTGCAATCCTACTATATGGCCCATTGTTGAATGCCCATTCTACGTTTAGGCCTTCAACCAGAAGTTCAGCTCCATTCAGTGTTTCTATACCACATTCAGCTCCCTCAAGCTTCTCAGCCTCGATCAATGCATATCCCTCGATCCAGAATTTCATACTACAATATCGTTCGCCAAAAAAATTAGTTGTTCAACATTCAAAATGGCACAGACCTACTCGATTCACATGAGAAGATCTGGCACAGAGTAGCCGAAAAGAAAATTACGCATATTGAAGGAGCACATTTACTGATAACAACTTTCATAACCCCATACCTGAAGTCGTAGAGAAAAAGCAACAAGACTAACCGAAATAATAGTGCATTTAAGCCCTGAAATAATAGTGAATTAAAGCGCTGCTAATTGGAAAATGTAACCTCTAAATTATTACTGTATTTTTTCCCTATGGGAAAAAACTGCACTGGGTTAAAAAGAGTGATGAAATCAGCAATGGAATATCTGAACCTTCAACAGGTACCCATATTAAAACAACATATCATGATGACGGGTAGTAGTGTCTTAGGCCACAATAATTGTTTCAAGTGTAACTTATGCATTAATAATGCTATTTACAATAAGGGAAAAAAACAGCAAAGGTTTAAATAGCTCTTTAGGCACTGCCGTTAATGTTAATCCAAGGCCTTCACGGCCCCCCTTAAATAGACGTTATGGGCAAGCTAGAGATTCATGGAACCTACTCCACGTCCCTACCGCCCAGATCTGGTTCATTTGCAAACATTTGTGCAACAACGCTTTACAACACTCAAGTATTAAGGTTAGCAGTTATTTTGTTTACAACCAAAACTATTACCTCTGCTGTCAACGCATTCACATGGTTGTGATCACACTTCCTACTTTGTCCAGGTGTGCGTTCCTACAGGGATGTCACATGAAAGAGGTAACGACAATAGGGGTAAGATTGCCTTGGCTTTGCTAATAAACATGAAAAAATTATGTATATCCCTACAACAAGAACTGTAACACAACAGGTACTGAACCCACCGTATTTCAGTTACCCTCTTAATCAGAAAGGTTTTTTATTAATCAAGGTCAAAACCTAGAATATGAAAAAAATGGAAAAAAGCTAAAGATGGAGATGAGGGGAAATAAAATATTACCAAAATTACTCTTCAAAAAGTTTCTCATCAGTCGAAATTGGCGTTCCCCGGATTCTCCGACAATCCCAACCCACCGGCGTCAGCTAAGATCCAATTCCGCCTAAATCGCCCACATAGACGAGTTGCCCATTGAAATCAGGGGAGGCAGTTCGCAAACATGCGGAAAACCCTGGCCGATATCGGTTGTTTTGACGAGCTGAGGAGAAGGGTGAGAGAATACTTGAGCTTATCCTCTCTTCTCATCTTCAAAGGCTCCAATCCGGAGGTGATTTCATCAATCAGGAGATAGCGAAGCAAATTCCACTGTGGGGGCGTCGGCACGAGATCCGATTTCAAATAGAGGCCTGGGGGAAGGTGATTGGAGGGGGCGGCGTGGATACGGCCGAACAGGAACCGTCAAGCGCCGGAGTGGATTTAACGGCGTGGAAGCGGTAGGGTAACCACCGACAATGGCTTTACCAGTGGTCTTCGCGGTAGTGGCGAGGGTAAACTTCATGGCAGCTCCCAGGTTGAGTCAAAGTACGAACTGGGCGAATTGGGCAGCTAAAAGGCCCATATAAATAGGACAAATCAAGTTATGTCCTAAAGTGTATGATATAGACAGACATTGCTTTATTAACATAAATCGGAAAACATACTAGGTATATGTTATGATGAAGCAGTGATTTATTATCTTAAATCGAAAAGGCTAAAATTCATGAAAAATATCCAAGGCTTTGAAATGAACAATATCCAATTTGTACTCATCTCCCTACTAACATTTTATACATCTATATTGTATATATTCTGTTCACATGTAGCCTACCCGCGTTTGGAAACATGGACTTCCCATTACAGCTACTGACAACGAGCATCAAACGACCAAGCGGAAGGGTAGAGGTCTACTACGGGCTAAATGTCATGCAAATAGGTATTGCCTAATTACCATTATGTTTATCTCTTCACCCGTAATAATTACATTGGTAAATATACTACTCGAGGGTTATTTTAATGGGTCATTACACAACGAATTTTATATTCTCATAATGCATATATGACTTGCAATCTTTAAGAAATATAACACCTGCTAATAAATAAACGTAGTTGCTTAAATATGAACAATTTACGTTATTGGAAAAAAAAATTAGACACATTAGGAGTTCTTATCTAAAATAATCTTTTAAGTTTGGAGAAATAACCCTCTTATAAATATACGGTGTATCCAAAATAAAGTGGTCATACTTTTTTTACTTACTTTAAATATTTACATTTTACGTAAAAGTAGCATAGACGGATATTGTATATAAAAAACAATATACTAATAAATAACAGCTTCAAAATAAAGCTTTTTATTGAGAACAAAATATGTAATTAGCACATATAACTTAATGAGATTACAAATTTGAAGTGGCATTAAAGGGTTTGGTTTTTCCAAAAGGTGAGCAGTGTTTTATTATAAGATGTCTTTATTAGTGGAACATAGTTACGAAATCACGCGCAACTTCACAAGCAACAATGCCTCCCATTATTGCTTTTCCATACGTTCATGCCACCCACTATGAAAGCATGTGCCGTTTACTTTTACGGCTCAGTTAGGCCAGTGTAAGCGACTAACGACAATGAAACACTCAGGCGGAAGTGCAACCGGTATTGCCGAACGTACAAGCCAACCTACACCACTGACAACCCCGAGTAAGATTTGCACACACAGTTTAAGTATATGCATACATACCACAGTTAATGAGCACACAAGTCTTTTCTGTTGTTTCCCGCAACAGGACGGCGTGGCCGCCCACCAAAGACGAAACACCTAGAGGAAAACATAGTCGGTATTGCCCAAGTCGCTAGCCAACTCGCGCAAGTGGGAGGCCCAAGTAAGATTTGTCCACTATCGAACATAACCCCCGTGTCCCCCCCTATTATTAGAGCAAATTACAGCTCACATCGCGTCTTTGAACAGGGCCACGGGGACGACCTCCGAAGGAGACCGGCGTAACTGCAGCTGTAGCACGACACTCAAACAATGAGTAGCTTTATGCCATAACTCAAACCAACAATATTTGCTCGGCAATACCATGATGTTATCTTGAAACGCAGATGTACAGGTGAGCTACGCAAAACTAAAGTCACCTACAACAAAGTGTTACTTTTGTAACGCACGTATGTGGCCAGAGGAGAAGGCTGAGAAAGCGACTTTTGCCAAGTTTACTACGTCAATCTGTTGCCAAGAGGGCAAGGTCAGCTTGCCCAAGCTCAAAGAAACACCTGAGCCACTCAAGTATCTACTATGTAGCTCCATTGTCAACGCTACTATGTTCAGGCGGAATATTAGAGTATACAACAGCTTATTTTCCTTCACATCGTTTGGTGCAATGATAGATGACCAAATCAACCGCACCAGAGGCCCGTACACCTTCAGGATTTCTGGCCAGAACTATCACCGGTTGGGCGCCCTAATGCCATGTGAAGGATCCCCCCCAAAATTCGCATAGCTGTACTTCTATGATACTGCCAATGAATTTCAAAACAGACTTGGATGCATGAATGTCGGCAGCGAAATTGATGCAAGCACGGTGACGAGTTTAATGGCCATGTTGGATGCTACAAGTGCTGTAGCACAAGTCTTCAGGAAGGCAAGAGATTGGGCTCACGCTAATGATTCTTTGGAGTTCACGATCAAACTAATAGGAGAAAGGAATCCTGATAAAAGGCAGTACAATTTGCCTACTGCGGATGAAGTAGCCGCACTCATTGTAGGGGACTTCGGGCACAGCAAAGAGCCCAGAGACGTGTATGTCCAAACAAAAGCAGGATACCCAAGGAGGATATCGGAGCTACATCCATCATACATGGCCCTTCAATACCCTTTATTGTTTCCTCACGGCGAAGATGGGTATCACCTACAAATCCCGTATGATAAAAACTCTGGGCGGAGAGAAACACAAAGGGATAAGGTGACAATGAAAGAATACTATTCATACAGGCTGCAACAGAGGGTGGGCGAGGGGACCACGCTAATACGCGGAGGCCCCCTATACCACCAGTACATAGTAGATGCCTACACTGCTGTTGAAGAGGAGATGTTACGTTGGATTAGAGACAATCAGGCGCAACTACGTGCCGACCTATACAACAACATCTGTGATGTTGTGACCAAGGGAGATACCGATGCAAGAATGGTTGGCAAAAGAATAGTCCTCCCGGCTACCTACACGGGAAGCCCCCGATATATGATTCAGAATTACCAAGACGCAATGGCGTTATGCAGAGTATTCGGGAATCCCGCTCTTTTCATTACTTTCACTGCTAACCCTAAGTGGTTTGAGATAGGTGAAATGCTGGCGGAATTAGCGGGGCATCAATCAAATGATAGGCCCGAAATCATGAGCCGGCTGTTTAGGCGCAAGGTGTGTCAGTTGCTAAAAGATCTTAAAACATACGAGATATTTGGTCCCACAAAGGCAGGTACGTGTACCGTAAAATGAATTATGTCGAAACCCTATCTGAAGTTGCACCCGATCTATATGACATGTATCAAAGTAACACCGCATAAGTCTCACTAATTTACTCCTTTCTGTTTGTAAACGTGCAGCCATATACACCATTGAATTCCAAAAGCGTGGCCTTCCACATGCGCACATTCTCTTATGGTTGGAAGAAGGGTGCAAGGCCAGGACAGGAGACGCCGTGGATGATTTCATTTCAGCAGAAATCCCATGCAAAGAGACAGACCCGGAAGCACATAAACTTGTGACTGAGCACATGTTGCATGGGCCATGTGGAGATGCAAACCCTAACGCACCGTGTATGCACAATGGGAAATGTAACAAACACTTTCCCAATCCCTACTACGTAGAAACAACGCTTGATGAGGACGGATTTCCAGTTTACCGGCGTCGAAATAATGGAATTACAGTGAAAAAAGGGCGTGCAACATTTACCAATAGCCATGTTGTGCCGTACAACAAGTACTTACTGCTGAAATATGGCGCACGCATTAATGTTGAATGGTGTAATAGAACAAGAGCCATCAAGTACCTGTTCAAATACATAACCAAGGGCCCAGACAAAGCAACTGCTATCTTCATGCAAAAAGATGCGCACCCACACGCAGACGGCCAATCCACAAACCAGGAAATAAATGAGATCAAGCAATACCTAGATTGCCTCTACCTATCTGCATGCAAAGCCGCTTGGCGTATTTATGGGTTCGATATTCATTACAGTTGGCCTGCTGTTATACGCCTGACATTCCATCTCCCAGAACAACAATCAATAACAATGTCAGATTCACAAAACTTGCCAACAGTGATACGCCGCGAAGGAGTGCACTCGACCATGTTTATAGAGTGGCTTACTCTAAACAGCAAGGATGAGGTTGCACGAAAATTAAAGTACGCGGAAATACCCAGACAGTACACATGGGATGCATCACATAAGTTGTGGGCGCCAAGGCGGAACCTCAGACCGATAGGCAGAATTGTGTACGCTCACCCGGCCTCCGGCGAAAGGTATTACCTACGCATGCTACTAAACGTGGTTGCAGGTCCTCGATCATTTGAAGAAATCAGGATGGTGAATGGGAAACAATATGATACCTTCAGGCAGGCATGCTATGCCCGTGGAATGCTCAAGGAAGACAGCGAATGGGACGACGCAATAAAAGAAGCTCAATTCTGGGCAACGGGAGTACAATTGAGGGATTTGTTTGTCACGATCCTAACTTTTTGTGAGGTTGCCAACCCGGGAAAACTGTGGGACAATAACTGGCATGCGCTATCAGAAGACATACTATACAGGAAGAGACGAGAATTCCAGTTCCCGACCTTAGAGCTCAGTGAAAATCAGCTTAAAAACTATTGCTTGCTTGACATTGAAGAGCTTCTTGCAAAAACCGGTAAAACATTGATGGACTACCCGGGAATTCCGATGCCAGATAAGAAACTGCTGACCGCAATGGACAACCGGCTCATCCGAGAACAACTCTCCTACAATGCCCGAAAAATGGAAGAGTTGCATTCAGCCATGTACCGTTCATTGAACGTGGACCAAAAAGCAATCTACGCCAAGGTGATCAATGCGGTGAATAGACAATCCGGAGAGTTCTTCTTCATCTACGGTGCAGGAGGAACGGGGAAAACTTATTTGTACAAGACAATTATGGCCTGCATCAGATCACAAGGGAACATCGTCCTTGTCGTAGCATCGTCGGGTAAGGCCTAAGCTTTATTTACTTCGTCATCACATTTGTAATACCTAATCCATTTCTTATTCGTGAAACTATACTGCATACAAGACTACATGCTTATGTCGACTACACCCATTGTAGCTCCGTAGCAATAGCACTACAACATCATTACCTGCCTGGTGGTTGTATGTGTCATTTAGATACCAAAAAATTAATCCGCACATTCAATTGAACTCATATCTAACCCTTTCCATTGCCACAGGTATTGCTTCCCTCCTACTACCGGGAGGCCGTACAGCCCACAGCAGATTTCTAATCCCGATCGAACTGCTAGATAACAGCACATGCGGAATTAAACAAAACACGCAATTAGCACAGTTGATGCATGAAGTCAAACTGATCATTTGGGATGAAGCTCCAATGACGCATAGAAATGCGTTTGAGGCATTAAATAGAACACTGTAAGATATCCAAAGTATCAAAGAGGCTAAAAACAAGCACAGGCTGTTTGGCGGTATAACGGTCCTACTAGGAGGAGATTTCAGGCAGATACTACCAGTCATTACCAAAGGCAAACGACAAGACATCGTGCAAGCATGCATCAGCAACTCACCTATCTGGAGTCAATGCCAACTGCTCACGCTAACAAAAAACATGAGGACCAATGACCAACAAGAAAATGGGGAGATTGACATCGGCAAACAACAGTTCAACAACTGGATTCAAAAGATCGGGGATGGAGATGCTAAGGCAATAGCACTAGACAATGAGGATGAAGAAACATGGACCGAGATCCCAGGAGAGTTCATAATCGCACCAGGGCCAAACCCGATTGAGCAACTAATTGACAAAGTCTTTCCAGATTTCGTTGCAAATGGAACCAACCCATCGTACATCCAAGACAAGGCTATCCTGACCCCCTTAAACGAAGATGCAGATCAGATAAACAGTTACATGTTCAACCATCTAAAGGGGCACAAGAAGATATACAAAAGCGCAGATGAGATTTGCAAGGCATCTATGGATGTGGCTGCACAAGAGTTTTTGTACCCACCTGAATTCTTAAACAGCCAGGATTTCCCCGGTACATTACACTAACACCTCCATAATCTATTCCTATTAGGTTATCATATCATTAATGGATGAAATAACGTCCAAACAAATTTACAGGAATCCCACCACATGCGTTGGAACTGAAGGAAGGGTTGTCAGTGATGCTTCTAAGGAATGTCAACCCATCCCAAGGGTTGTGCAACGGCACCCAGCTCATCATTACACATTTAGGGGACTGAATTGTTGCGGCTGAGATCATAACGGGCACGTGTGTAGGGAAAAAGGTGCTAATTCCTAGGATCACACTAAGCACTACCCAATCCAAATGGCCATTCGTAATGAAACGTCGTCAGTTTCCCCTCAAAGCTTGCTACGCTATGACTATCAACAAAAGCCAGGGTCAATCACTAAAACATGTGGGATTGTACTTGCCGAAACCTGTTTTTTGCCACGGTCAACTATATGTGGCAATATCTAGAGTGACAGACCCACAAGGCCTCAGTATATTGTTACTACACACGGGAAGAGAGCCGGCAAACCACACACGGAACATTGTCTTCCGAGAGGCATTCAACAACTTGGTCAGCAAAATGAATGTAAGTACTAAAAACAACCCTGATACTACTACAACACACGCACAAAACTACAAACCAATTACAAATGATTACAAGACAAGATCTACGTAACACATGTCCAAACCCACTAAATTCTATAAACATGTCGGAAATGAACAACACATAGGATTATAATGTTACACAACGCATCCTTGGTCCGCACTATGTCCATCATAATACAACGCTTTCACCATAGTTGCCTCAGATATATTTCCTCATATCCAGGTCCAGCACCATATGATACAACACATTTGTCACATTGGATAGCATGGAGCGCATATTAACCAATCCAGCAAACATGAGATACGTGGATGCAATGTTTTATTCAAACATGCGCTTTCAGAATCAGGTACGTGGATGCAATGTTTTATTCAAACATGCGCTTTCAGAACCCTTTTTTGCACAAACATTTTAATATCTTTAGAACAATATACTAAACCCATTGACTTAACCAGACGAGTTTTTGGTGTCGCAGGTTTGGGCCTTCGTAGACTACTCAATTGCTCCATTTACGAGCACTCAAACTAAATGACGCCATCATTCAAAGGAATGCATTATTACATAGCATTCGAATATTAGGTCTCAATCATACAATTTTACACGTTGTCCAAACATGGAAATTTTGATACTGACAAAGATTGATCCAGGACAACAACTTTTAATTTCAATCGTTCTGGATACCACTAACGACAATTCTCCACCGCACATCCAAGCACCAACTGAATAAGCCACCAACAAAAGTGACAAAATGCCCCGTGCGTAGCACGGGGCTCTGATTTCTAGTTACCAACTATATTTAACAAAATGCATTGAAAGATTTCAAGGAATTCTTTATCTAGCTTATTTGTTAATTAATTTATATATGTAAAACATGGACCCGTAAGCTAATAAGATACGGTGAGATATATAGGTTAGGATATGATATCTTGAAAAAGTAATTGACAATACGATATAAAATTAAAATTAGATTATGTTTTGGTGTAATCACGATATTTATAACTTAGTTTGTTTTTTTATTTAGTTTAATCCAATCTTTTTAGTTATGGAGTATAATTTAGATTTTTTTTTTTGTCGAGCATCCTCAAACGACGTCGGTGCGGGAATAATTTAGATTCATTTACACGATTTCTATTTCACGTCCGGCTGAAATTGCTATTTCATGTCCCGTTCGTCCGTCACGGATCAAAGGTATCTGTCCGTGACGGACCATTGAGCTTTCTTAAGGTAATTCTCAATAATTGTTACTATATATTCATAAAAACTTCATCTTTGATTATGTTGTACTAAAAAGTTAGAGATTTTGTGTGCAAAACTACATGTTTGAGTGTTTGGCCTTGTTCTATTGATTTTTTACTAGATCATTGCAAGTGTAAGAACTTTCTTCGTCGACTGTTTTTGAAAGAAAATCGTTCATGACGAATGGATTAGTTCCATCCGTCATGAATGGATTAGTTGCATCTGTCACAAATGGATTGCCTCCATCCGTCATAAATGGAATGTATCCATTCGTCACGGATGGATCTGTTTAAGAGAAACTGCATTCTTACCTACTTTTATGCTAACTTGTTTTTTTACTTCAATAGGAGAACAATTTTGTGAACAACGGTATTAACTACCTGTCCCTAAATGAATAGGACATGGCACCACCGTCCTTCTCACTCGGGTTGTTCGGCGAAAGTTGTGTGCCTCAACAACCTCATATACCGTTATTAGATAGTTTAGCTCGTAGTGGAATTCCGTCCGTAAGGTGGCAGGCTCCACCTCAATTTGGGTTCCCGACATTACACACACAGTCGCGGTTTGATTATCCTATACCTGAAGAAGTGATTGTTTCATAAGATTATTCAGAGAAGTTTACCACGGGTGAAGTATTCGGCTCCAGAGATGATGCAATTAATTGGGCTAGACAAATTGGGTTTGATAATCACTTCTGCATCACTATTGGTCGGGATAGAAACCTTGGTAGAGGAAGCCTTAGGAAGACACAACTGTTGTGTGAAATAGTGGCAATTTACATTCCTAAAGATGAAAACAGAGTAAGGCAAGAACAAGGAGTAAAAAATGTGATTGTCAATTCAGATTGTTGTGTCAAGAAAAACTGAGAGACTCATATACAATCAATATAGTTGTTGGAACCCACAACCATGTCATTGGTGATGAGCCATGTCATTGGTGATGACTTGTACGTGCATGCATTCGCTGGCAGGATGACACCTGAGCAGAAGAAGTTGTGTAAGTCCATGACAGAAAATCATAATAAACCATCCAAGATTGCAACAACACTTAACCAAGACTCAAACAACTGCACTAAAATAAAGCAAGTGTACAATGAAGTGTACAAGGTCCGACATAGTGGGATGGAAGGAAGAACCGTGGTCCAAGAGTTCTTCCATAAGTGTAAGGAGAACAACTACTTTATGGAGTATAGGTCGGATCCAACGACGAATAAGATCGCCGACATTTTCTTTGCCAGTCCAGATTCCATGAAACTCCTAAAGGCATTTTCGTACGTCCTTTTGTTAGACTTCACATACAACATAAACAGGTTAGTATAACACATCTACATTGATAGCTCCATGATTCCCTCGATGATGGCGAAGGACGAAGAGGAAGCAATGAAGGTGTGTTCGAATGGCCCGATGACAAGAGCCCGTGCAAGGGCAATGGAGCGAGCCACACAATCATTAGTTTCGCGGGCGCACGCAAGTGACGCGGGTTCATCTAGTCCTAAATGGGTCCTCCTCTTGACCTATGAAGGATTAGGTGAGGTTCCGCCTAAGCCGATCCCGCCAAGAAGACGAAGACGACGATATCGCGGAAGCAGAACGAAGCAGCCAAGAACTCGACCCAGAACTCGACCGAGTTCTGGACCGAGTTATTGCTCCAACCAAGAACTCGACCCAGAACTCGACCGAGTTCTGGACCGAGTTCTGGTTCCAGATCGAAACTCGGCCAAGAACTCGACCGAGTTCCTGCTTGCATCAGCGCTCTCAATTTCGTCGTTTTGCTGAACAATTTATTATTATATTTTTTATTATTTTTTTTGTCGCTATTTAAACCCAGAAACCCTAGTTTTTAATGTTATGTTGAATTTGAGTAGTAAAGTTGAGTACACTCCTTCCCTTGAGTTCCAACGTCAACTCTTCGATCCCACGGATCGTCTATCCCGTAGCTCGTCGCTTCGAGCAATTGTTCATCGTCTCTTTGGTGTTTGTGATCATCTCTTTGATCCTTTCATTCATCACTTTGAACGCGTTTGAGGGTTATCTCTTTAGCCCTAGGAAAGCCATCACTTTGGCTACGGAAGAGAAGGAATCGAATTCAAGCTTGAGGAATCAAAGATCCTGCATTGCAGACAACACTTCAGGGGTTGTTCGCATCAACTGGCATCAGAGTCTATCCAAGCTAAGTTTATTCTTCTCTCTTATTGTGATTCTTTGAAATTTTCCGCTCGCAAACCCTAGAAATTTTTTTCTCACCACCACCATCCGCTGGAACCCTAGTCGTGACCACACCACCACCACCACCGTCCGCCGCCAACACCCCCGCCACTCCCTCTCCCTCTCACGGCTGAACCCTAATTTCCCTTAGGTTTTGGTTACTTTTCGAACAGCCCTAAACCTTATCCTCTAGCAACTCTTGTTTCCTTAATTGCATATTTGATTTCCTTGTTTCTTGTTGATCAAGTCTTGCTTTATCTTTGGATTAATTGCTAGATTAGTTGTTAGATTTTACTCCCTCATAGTTGCTTTGTCTCTTCTTTCTTCTCCTATACTTGCTTGTGTGGTTCTTTCTTACTTGATTCACAATCAAATAAAAAAAAAGTGTGACCGTACCAAAAAAAAAAAAAACTCAATTCTCACCTTCCATCAAACAAAAAAAAAAGGTTTGGGAAGATGGAAGCCAAAAAAATAGGCAGAGAACGCACCATACGGTCATACTCCATCTTCTCATATTTCATGTCTCTATGCAACTCTCATTGAAAAGGGCAAAATTTTCAACTCTCTTGTGCTTAATCCTGAGAAACTTGATTTGATATGCTTGCACTTGGAAATTTGTGTGTTGTTTGGGACTTGATTTGCTAGTTCTTGCTTTGTTGCCTCCCGTTCAAGCCTCTCCCTCCTCACGAGCAACCAAAATTTGTACGCCCAGCGGAAAATTTCTTGGTTCACTTTTGATACAAGGACTTGGCTTGGACTTGTTCTTTTTCTTGGTGCACCTTACTACTTGTGTTATATGCTTCGTATAGGTACTATGGAGGTTCCTACGACAGGCTACTCTCCTTCTAAGGGCAACCGCAGCCCCGGACACATGGACTCCGCCTATGAGCAACTTGTCTCGCTTCTTGCTGCGAATGACTCGTTTCATGTTGCGAATGACACCCTGGAATCGGGTTGGAATCAGGAATCAGAATGGAACCAGGAATCAGAATAAATCATTCATGTAGCATAGTGTTTGGTATGCTTTCGGAATCAACCATTCCAAAAATTTATTCTTTGGTTAAGTGTGAGAATCAAATCTCATTTAATTTTAATATAGTATTTTTAATTTTTTAGCAAATTTACAAGACATAAGATGAGGGGGTAATATTGGGGAGAGAGGATGCGCTCTTTATTTTTGGAATGGCTCATTCCATGATTTTAGATGGGGTATCAATTTGTTCATAAGTGTTGGAATGGGTGATTCCAAGGAATCAATTTAATTCTCATTCTGAGCTCTACCAAACATAAATACGGGAATCAACCATTCCCATACCGATTCCTCATTCCCTTGGAATCGTACGAAACGAGCCCATAGAATAAATCCAAATGCACATCCTATAATATCCAAATGCACATTATAACTTCTCAAATAAAAAGTGCATCATTTTAACTATATGTGCATTTTGATTTGAATAGATGTGCATGCACAATAACAGAAACATGCATTTTAGATCTTGATGTGCATCATTTTTAAAACGTCAAAAATAACTTATCTAAATGCGCATCATTTTGATATATATGTGCTTTTGTTTGTATATTATGTGCATTTTGAATTTTAAAGACAAACACAAATTGACCGGAATGCATTTAGACTATATGTGCTTTGTACTATATATATATAGTATGTGCATTTTGAATTTTTAAATTTGTTGGAAAGAAGAAGAACTAGGGAAAAAATTCTCGTCCGATCAACGTCGGAGACCATCAGTTGGTTGGCCATGTTAAGTGTTAAACTCATTTAAATGAAGTTATAGGATTTAGAAAAAATGAACTATTCTATAAAATTTCTACAAACATGATTCTTACGTTTAGAGAACCCTGATCAGCCTATCTCTACGCAAAATAAAATGTCGAGAACGATTTTCGTCGGAAACACGATTCTCACGTAAAGAGAATTCGACATATAGAAAATTTTAGGATCAAAGTTGTTTCCTAATAGAGACATCCCTTGAATGTAAGATGGATGAAACTTAATTAAACCTTGAACTTCAGTGGTTTCGTTCAAGACAAATCTACACTTATGCTGTGTGTAGGAATTTATCTTTCACTTTTAATCATTTGAAAGGGTCTAAATGTAAATTTACTTTTTTACAAATTTAAATGTTACAGGCAGCTACTCTCCTCGATAAGAGTAATAATTAAATAATAGTTTTTTCTCAACTTTTTTTTCCTTCATCTTCATCCTTCTCTAAATAAGTGTTTAACCATTAAAGTGATTATTTCACATCTCTTCACTAGTATCTCCATTCACTTTTGTGGGGGGATCCAAACTACCACCAGCCCGTGTTCGCCGACCAAGAGCCACCACCCCCGGCTACCGTCGTCGCCGCTCTATCTAGCCTCATTTCCGTCTTCTTCAATGCCACTACTAACGCAATTGTTGTTGAACCTAATTGTTGCCCCAACCTAATCTGATTTGGGGTTCATTCTTTCTTTTTCAGTCTCTTCCCTCTTCACCTAAATTGATCTCAGGGTTCGCTGTTGTTCGATTTCATCCCTACGTTCTTTGTTTCCCTAATTTCACAAATGGGGGATTTCGCTCAATTTAGTAAAACCTAGTTGGATTTGATTGATTTTTGTTGTTATTTTTACTCATTCACATGATTTGAATTTCAACTTGCTTGGATACTGAATTCTCAACAATATCTATACGGTAGTGTATGTAATCGGGGAAGAGACATGTAGAGGCATTGGTGGTCTTTTATGTCCATATATGTGCTTTGGCTGTATAAATTCAATTTTCTAGCAACTTCAAAGCTTAATGTCCATCTTCGAACGGGAGAAAAAATTCCATGGAGAGACGTGAGATTACATAGAGAAGAGAGAGAAGACTTAGAAAAATGGGAAAGACTTAAAAGAAGGAGAAAGTGGTGCTCTAATTAATAAAGAAAACGATCAAGATAAACATGACTGTATACTCTTTATTGGGTGAAAATTTTAGATCACCTTACTGTAGGCACATCATGGTCCTTTTGTTCATGGGAAGAAGCTTGGCGCATTAGCAAATATACCAGATTTGGAAAGCCAATTTGCAAAAAACCAAGATTTTGAAAAGTATGGCAAGAATATCAATATTTTGTACGGATTGTGATACTTTTGCTATTTTTAAGGGTTAAATTTATCTTTTCTTTTAAATAGAAAATCCATAAAAGTTGGCTAATATTTTCTCAAAAAATTACAAAAGAAAGGGTTAATCTCTCCTTAATGACTTTGAAGCCGCCGGTCAGTGACAGACCCATCACATCAACCTAGCTATTTTCTGCTTCTTTGAAGTGTGACTAAATTCCTCCTCATTAAAATTGGCGGGCAAGTTTCCCTCCAAAAGAAAACTGGCCTCTTTCAACCTTTAATCCCTCCAGCATAGCTCCCCTGAAAAGTATCCCTGAATATTCCTGGAGAGCTTCAAAGCAGCCTGATTGTAGGACTTATTCCACGTGAGATATTTCACACCTGCTATTTAACACCTGACGCATGCAATTACAGCTTGAATGGGTGAGTAAACTCTCCTGAAAAACAATCGTTTTTCCCCGTTTGTATACATGAAGTTCAAAAACCTTCTTTATTTGTAGGTACGAAACTAGTGTATGTGAAGTTCATCAGTGGTGGAGAATGGAAACAACAAGGGAAAAGGTGGCTGTATGAGGGTGATAGAACAGTGAAAGCCATGTTGCTTTCCCCTGACATGGACTTGGCTACACTGCGCAACAAGTGGACTGAGAAAATCCATTTGATGAAGAAAAGTTGTTTGTGCAATACGCTTATGAAAATAAACCAGAACTTCCACCCATCTTTATAAATGATGACGACGATCTTGATGCGTTCAAGTTCTTGAACAACTATGGAGAAAATTCATCAGAGTGGAATATTGAGTTGTACACCAACCTTTTAAAGAAGGAAGAGATTCGAAGTGAAAGGGCTGAACATCGTACTCTTCCTTCTCCAACAGCTCCACCACCAACTCAGAGCGAAGATAATAAAGACTTTTTTAGGTCGTTTTTTCAAAAAGACAGAGCACTATACACTGATGTCAGGTCGATTGATGAAATTATTGAAGCTGACAACGAAGCAGAGTTAAGGAGATTAAAAAGGGATGAAGTGAGGGGGAAAGACAAGAGAAATTGTCCCATGATACTGGAAGACATTATATCATTGAGTAGCGATGATGAGGACATTGAAGCTGCTACATCAAGAAACAAAGGAAATGAGAAAATGACTAATTATGCCAACAGTGGAGATTATTTGGAGGATGAAATAGAAGATGGCTTTGACTACGGGGGCAATTATCAATCAGGTGATGATGATCGTGTTGATGGTGGGGATGGGTTAGGGTATGCTTCAGGTGATGATGTGAATACTGTTGGTCTAGATGATGTGTGGGAAGAAATAAATGGCATTGAGGGAACACAAAACGAGGAGCAAATAGAGGCGGATAAAGAAGAAGAGATTGATGTTGATGAAGACATGCTTAGAGAGATTGAAAAGAGGTACTATCCAGCGGAGATGGACATGTTAGTTGAAGATGAGGAAACAAGTGAAAACAAGTCCTCATATCCAACAATGAAGGTTGGTCAGCTCTTCAATTCTAAGGAAGAGTTCAAAGCTGCACTCTTCTCCCTGGCAATGGAAAATTTCTATGAGATGCGTGTGAAGAGGTCCGATAAGTCCAATTATGATGTTGAGTGCGTTGACGACAAATGCACCTTTGTTTGTCGTGGCTCATTGTATCGAAAAACGTCCTTGTTTATGGTGCGATAATATGTTGCGGATCATACCTGTTGAATGAGAGTAAACCACAATCATCACAAAGGAGCAACTTCTCGACTGATTGCCGAGAAAGTACTTCACAAGTATGTTTTTTCTTGCATTTGAACAGTTTTTGTTATGTAAGGCCAATATGAATGCATCTATAGATTCACTTCGTGACATGTCAGGTTTTTAAACGGCCGTAAAGGCCTACGTGCTTCAGAAATTCAGGATTTCATGTTACAGCATGGGATAAGGACAAGCTACTACAAAGCCAATCGAGCGCGGCTCTTCGCCCAGGACATGGCACATGGTACAGCTGAGGATAGCTACAAGGAAATGTACTCTTACATGCACATGTTACAGAAATCTAATCCGGGAACATACACGAGAATAGTCAGAGATGCTGAGCAACGCTTCAAGTACGTCTTCTGGACTTTAGGTCAATGGATAAGGGCAGCGCCACATCTAAAAAAGGTCAGTCTTCATGTTGTTTTGTCAGGAAATATAGTCATTTTGCCAGGTTAAACTACTATATGACTGCATATGTGACAAACAGAACAAGCATCATTTGTCAGGCCATATAATGTCGTGTCAAATCTTATAAATCTTTTGTCATGGCAACATCTGAGAAAATAGTTTTGTGTGTGTAGGTAATATCAGTTCATGGCACTCACCTCACAGCCAAGTTCAAGGGGATACTTCTTTTGGCAACGGCACAAGATGGAAACGGCCAAATATATCCACTTGCTGTTGTCATTGTTAATAGTGAGAACAATGATGCGTGGTCATTTTTCTTCAGTGAATTGAGGGTTGTTGTTCCTGATCATCCCGAGTTGTATTTCGTGTCTGATCGTCATCTTAGCATTGGGAAGGGTCTGAGAAATAACTATCGTTTTGCCAAGCATGGATATTGCATATATCACATATACCAAAACTTCAAGAGGAAGTTTGGTAGGCAAGACCTCTTCGGCATATTCAAAAAAGCTGCTCATGCTTACACAGTAGCTGAGTTCAATCATCAGTTTGCTCAAATAACAGCTGCATCTCCAAAGATTGGTCAATATCTAAAAGAAGCTGGAGTTAAAAACTGGGCGAGAGCGCATTTTCATGGGAACAGGTTTAACATCATGACAAGCAAAAACGCCGAGTGTCTTAATGGCTTGTGGAAAACACAGCGTCAGTGGCCTATTCTTGCTCTGTTTGATGCGATTGTTGAGACCATTTCTAAATGATTTTGTCAAATAAGGGAAGCGGCCTCAAACTGGGACCAATACTTGTCACCCTCTGTGTACACGCTGGTAGAGGTGAACTATAGAAGGGCAGCAAAGATGAGTGTTCGAAGACTAAGCCAGTTTGAAGCGGAGGTCATGGTAGGAACTTGTAGATACTCGGTGAACCTTAATGCTCGTACATGTGATTGTAACATGTTCCAGATTGATAAAGTTCCTTGTGCTCATGCCATAGCGGTTGCAAGTGATAGGGGAGTGTGACTAACTGATCTCGTCCATCCCATGTTCAAGAACGAGTGCGTCAGAAAAGTGTACAAGGAAACTGTGCATCTTGTTCCTCCCATATACCGATGGTCAGTTCCTGAAGCCGTGTCATCCATAAGATGCTATCCACCAAATGTAAAACGTCCTCCTGGAAGGCCACGAATTAACCGATATAGGGCGACGTGGGAGGGGAACTGTACTAGGAAGAGGCGGTGTTCGTATTGCGGAAACCAATGCCACAACAAGCAGTACTGTAGGAGGAGAAGGACTGCCGAAGGATTATAGGAAGAGAATGGGTTAGTATTTTTTTGTTTAGAATTGTCATCATGTTGGTGTTTTTTGGGCATTTTGAGTATGTTGTTGTTGGGTGTTTCAGTGAAAAGATGTATGGTTTACGTGTCTATAGTCGTAAACCACACCTCTTTTTTGTGGGGGCTCCCCTTTTGGATGGGATACAAACTAGATAAATTAAATCTTTTGGTTGGGATACAAACTATAATCTTTGCTTAAGAGTTGATTACTTATCAGCATCACTCACTGTTAGACTCTACAATACCCTGTAAAACAACGTATATATCCTATAAAACTTCAAAGTGTTCTGACAAACGTAATCTAAGTGCCTAATACATGAACACAATCATGTGTGATTGTAACATGTTCGGTTAACTCATGATGTGACCCTTATAAACACAATCATCTGCGAAGTCTATAATTCTTCATAAGAACCCTAGGTCTGAATCAGGTGCGAACTTGTACTGACAAACGTATATGTCCTGACTGGCTCATTTGCTCGAGGGAAACCTAATACATAAATCATAAAGATGGCCTGTAAAGCTTCTATACATCCTGTAAAACTTAAAGGTGTTCTGACAAACCTAATCTAAGTGCCTAATACATGAACACAATCATGTGTGAAACCTAATACATAAACACGGCCTGTAAAGCTTCTATACGTCCAGTAAAACGATAATGTGTTCTGACAAACGTAATCTAAGTGCCTAATACATGAACACAATCATGTGTGAAACCTAATACAAAAACACGACCTGTAAAGCTTCTATACATCCTGTAAAACGACAAGGTGTTCTGACAAACGTAATCTAAGTGCCTAATACATGAACACAATCATGTGTAAAACCTAATACATAAACACGGCCTGTAAAGCTTCTATACGTCCTGTAAAACGGCAAGGTGTTCTGACAAACGTAATCTAAGTGCCTAATACATGAACACAATCATGTGTGAAACGTAATACAAAAACACGGCCTGTAAAGCTTCTATACGTCCTGTAAAACGGCAAGGTGTTCTGACAAACGTAATCTAAGTGCCTAATACATGAACACAATCATCAGGGAAACCTAATACATAAACACGGCCTGTAAAGCTTCTATACATCCTGTAAAACGGCAAGGTGTTCTGACAAACATAATCTAAGTGCCTAATACATGAACACAATCATCAGGAAAACCTAATACATAAACACGGCATGTAAAGCTTCTATACGTCCTGTAAAACGGCAAGGTGTTCTGACAAACGTAATCTAAGTGCCTAAAACATGAACACAATCATCAGGGAAACCTAATACATAAACACGGCATGTAAAGCTTCTATACATCCTGTAAAACGGCAAGGTATTCTGACAAACGTAATCTAAGTGCCTAATACATGAACACAATCATGTGTGAAACCTAATACATAAACACGGCCTGTAAAGCTTCTATACGTTCTATAAAAGGACAAGGTGTTCTGACAAACGTATTCTAAGTGCCTAATACATGAACACAATCATGTGTGATTGTAACATGTTCGGTTAACTCACGATGTGACCCTTATAAACACAATCATATGCGAAGTCTATAATTCTTCATAAGAACCCTAAGTCTGAATCAGGTGCGAACTTGTACTGACAAACGTATATGTCCTGACTTGCTCATTTACTCGAGGGAAACCTAATACATAAACACGGCCTGTAAAGCTTCTATACGTCCTGTAAAACGGCAAGGTGTTCTGACAAACGTAATCTAAGTGCCTAATACATGAACACAATCATGTGTAAAACCTAATACATAAACACGGCCTGTAAAGCTTCTATACGTCCTGTAAAACGGCAAGGTGTTCTGACAAACGTAATCTAAGTGCCTAATACATGAACACAATCATGTGTGAAACGTAATACAAAAACACGGCATGTAAAGCTTCTATACGTCCTGTAAAACGGCAAGGTGTTCTGACAAACGTAATCTAAGTGCCTAATACATGAACACAATCATCAGGGAAACCTAATACATAAACACGGCCTGTAAAGCTTCTATACGTCCTGTAAAACGGCAAGGTGTTCTGACAAACATAATCTAAGTGCCTAATACATGAACACAATCATCAGGGAAACCTAATACATAAACACGGCATGTAAAGCTTCTATACGTCCTGTAAAACGGCAAGGTGTTCTGACAAACGTAATCTAAGTGCCTAAAACATGAACACAATCATCAGGGAAACCTAATACATAAACACGGCATGTAAAGCTTCTATATGTCCTGTAAAACGGCAAGGTATTCTGACAAACGTAATCTAAGTGCCTAATACATGAACACAATCATGTGTGAAACCTAATACATAAACACGGCCTGTAAAGCTTCTATACGTTCTATAAAAGGACAAGGTGTTCTGACAAACGTATTCTAAGTGCCTAATACATGAACACAATCATGTGTGATTGTAACATGTTCGGTTAACTCACGATGTGACCCTTATAAACACAATCATATGCGAAGTCTATAATTCTTCATAAGAACCCTAGGTCTGAATCAGGTGCAAACTTGTACTGACAAACGTATATGTCCTGACTTGCTCATTTGCTCGAGGGAAACCTAATACATAAACACGGCCTATAAAGCTTCTATACATCCTGTAAAACTTAAAGGTGTTCTGACAAACGTAATCTAAGTGCCTAATACATGAATACAATCATGTGTGAAACCTAATACATAAACACGGCCTATAAAGCTTTTATACGTCCTCTAAAACGGCAAGGTGTTCTGACAAACGTAATCTAAGTGCCTAATACATGAACACAATCATCAGGGAAACCTAATACATAAACACGGCATGTAAAGCTTCTATACGTTCTGTAAACCGGCAAGGTGTTCTGACAAACATAATCTAAGTGCCTAATACATGAACACAATCATCAGGGAAACCTAATACATAAACACGGCCTGTAAAGCTTCTATACGTCCGGTAAAACGGCAAGGTGTTCTGACAAACGTAATCTAAGTGCCTAATACATGAACACAATCATGTGTGAAACCTAATACATAAACACGGCCTGTAAAGCTTCTATACATTCTGTAAAACGACAAGGTGTTCTGACAAACGTATTCTAAGTGCCTAATACATAAACACAATCATGTGTGATTGTAACATGTTCGGTTAACTCACGATGTGACCCTTATAAACACAATCATCTGCGAAGTCTATAATTCTTCATAAGAACCCTAGGTCTGAATCATGTGCGAACTCGTACTGACAAACGTATATGTCCTGACTTGCTCATTTGCTCGAGGGAAACCTAATACATAAGCACGGCATGTAAAGCTTCTATACGTCCTGTAAAACGGCAAGGTGTTCTGACAAACATAATCTAAGTGCATAATACATGAACACAATCATGTGTGAAACCTAATACAAAAACACGGCCTGTAAAGCTTCTATACGTCATGTAAAACGACAAGGTGTTCTGACAAACGTAATCTAAGTGCCTAATACATGAACACAATCATGTGTGAAACCTAATACATAAACACGGCCTGTAAAGCTTTTATACGTCCTGTAAAACGGCAAGGTGTTCTGACAAACGTATTCTAAGTGCCTAATACATGAACACAATCATGTGTGATTGTAACATGTTCGGTTAACTCACGATGTGAACCTTATAAACACAATCATCTGCGAAGTCTATAATTCTTCATAAGAACCCTAGGTCTGAATCAAGTGTGAACTTTTACTGACAAACGTATAAGTCCTGACTTGCTCATTTGCTCGAGGGAAACCTAATACATAAACACGGCCTGTAAAGCTTCTATACATCCTGTAAAACGGCAAGGTGTTCTGACAAACGTATTCTAAGTGCCTAATACATGAACACAATCATGTGTGATTGTAACATGTTCGGTTAACTCACGACGTGAACCTTATAAACACAATCATCTGCGAAGTCTATAATTCTTCATAAGAACCCTAGGTCTGAATCAGGTGCAAACTTTTACTGACAAACGTATAAGTCCTAACTTGCTCATTTGCTCGAGGGAAACCTAATACATAAACACGGCCTGTAAAGCTTCTATACGTCCTGTAAAACTTCAAAGTGTTCTGAAAAACGTAATCTAAGTGCATAATACATAAACACAATCATTATACATAGATTATGTTGTTCAACTTTACAAAAAAGTGCCCTTGGCATGGCATTCCCACACACAAAAGGAAAAAAAATACTAGCATCGCAAAGTTCATACAAAAGGAGGGAAGATTAAAAACACTTTTCCACACATACTCAGAAACTACCCTGTTATGAAAACATTATCTCCTCAAGATAGATAGTTCGACTTCAGATTTTCCCTTAAGAACTGAGCATGATCCAACACCCTTTGTATGTTGAGTTCAGTGAAGGTGGTGTCCCATTCAATCTGCCAAAAAAAATAAAGCATCTTAGGCACGTCCCTTGCACATAGGAAGAAAATATACAAGAAAAGCCTTACGAGTCTGAGCCTGAGCTTTATCCGGGCCTTTTCTTCTTCGGTCTGAGCACCCTCCGGACTCACCGCAGCAAGCTCCCGCCTCAGGCAGCGCAAATCCTTATTTAAAGATACAAACTCCAAATCTCTGGCGACAATGTCGCGAGAGATTTGGTGAAAGTCATCCTCGGTCATCTTCCGGCCTCCAATATGATCCTCCACATCCCGGGCAGCTTGCAGAAGTTCATATACTTCAGAGTACACGGCAGTGACAAATTCATGTTGTCCGGCCATGGCTTTACTTAATAGAGAGGATTGGGGAAAGTGGAAGTATTTTAGTAGCCAAGAGAGCGTGGGAGTATTTGAAGAACCTTGGTAGACAGCGTGGGAGTTTTTGAAGATCCTTGGTAGAGAACTTTGGTACAGGACCGGTGAGTATTTGAAGAGACTTGGTAGAAAAGATTTGGGAAAGTAAGGGTGTTTTAGGGAAAACTAAGAGGGGTCAAATCGGAAAAAAATTGGAAACGAACTCACTTATTTCAATATTACCTGACAAACCTGAACTGATACTGTAAATAGCTTTAAAATGCTTGAGAAACCCGAAAAAGTAAACCAGTGGTACTCTGGCCTGGATGTTGAGTCTAACTATAAGCCCTGAAAAACTACATATCTGATAAACATAACAAATATTGAGTCCACATATGGTTGTTTGTCAGGCTTATAACTACGTTGTCATGCCAAATATTGAGTCTGTAGAGAAGCAAGTGAGAGCCTCGGAGTATTTTAAGAACCTTGCTACCGAGCCTGGAAAAAGCATGAAGGCCTCGTGTGGTACGATTCCAGTGGAATGAGGAATCAGAATGAGGAATGGATGATTCCGAAATCATGTTTGGTTAGGTGAAAAATTAAAATTTCTTTCACTCCTTGGAATGGCCCATTCCAAGCTCAAGGGACATTTTCATTCCATCTCAAAACCCAAGGTTTCATCCATTCTAGCAAAATTGATCTACTTTTTTTTTCATAACCGCTCCTCTTAATCGAACACTGCTTTCATTGAATTCACTGAATAATAATAATTATTAAATAATTAAATAGTATTAATCATTTTTATTGAATAATACTATTTATTTTCCACAAGTAATATTAATTATTCTTTTTGATAATCAAATATATAATATCAAATTCAAAATAATTTGTTTAAATAACAAAAACTAATCTCATTATATTATTTTAAAAATAATATTTAAATTACATAATTAACTAATTATACATGAAGCCTCATTATTTAAACAAATTAAACTAATAAAAGTCACTATATATACGGTCTTTCAGGGAAAATTAAGAGGTGTATGAAAAGGATGACGTCAAGTCAAGATTTATTCAAAAGCCTAGATTGTGTACTTAATATGACCTGACAGATCGGAATACGTCTTGTAAGACTTTAATACGGACTGACTGAGTCAAACCTTCGCCTCCGTGTGGAAGTTTTTAAATCGTTTAAAACCCCCATTAAATTTGGAAAATATTACTCATTGTAAGGAGCAGGTTGGTTAATGTGGAAGTTTTTATACAGTTTGTTAAGTTTTGTAGACGGTTTAACTCACGGTGTGACGCGCCTTGTTTTAAAGCTGGAGAGCATATTGACTGAAATCTGCATGTAAGAAAAGGATTTCTTCAAGAAGATGACCTGACACACATCACATCAGCATTGAACTTTCATTTCATATCTCTTTCTTTAATAAAAACAAAAAAAAACACAATTACGGTCCATATTTGCACAGAAGAGTATCATATTTGCCCAGAAGAAAAACAGAGAACAGGGAAGAGTAGAAAGAGGAACACCCTCTTCGAAAACAATTTTAATATACGATGACAAAAGGCTGGACACAAGGAAGCTCATCTGCCAATTCAAATTCGTGGAGGAGAGGGCACGAAGCTGGTGAATCATCAACTCAAAAATGTTTTCATGGCCTCCCTACAACAATACAAACTTGCAAATACACTCAAAGTTTGGGAAAACAGTTCTATGTGTGTCCATTATGGAAGGTATTGTTGAATTTGAAATTTAGTGCAAAATATGCTTTTGTACTTGTTGGTACTCCAATTGGGATTTCATTTAGAATTAAATTAAGTTCTTGGACGATTTCACTGCTAGTTGATTGGTTTAATTTTGTATTAAACCATAGGCAGGGCACGATTGCAAATACTTCAAATGGGTGGATGGGCAAGCTGATAATTTTAGAGCCAATGAGAACATTGGAAGCGTAAGAGTTGTTGAAGATCACGGGACAACCTCTCGGCCAAATATTTACCCGCATCAATCGACTTCTATGAATGACATTATGAATATCAAAACAGAAAATTTTGTTTTGAAAGTTGTACTTGGTGTGGTGGTACTTGTGGTGTTACTTGTTGTCTTCGTTGTCCAATTTGTAACCTTGTTGGTTACAGTATGATAACTAGTCATAACTGTATGTTTAGCAAGACAATGTATTCTGGTTCCTTGATTATAAAACGAGGGTTTTCTGCAGGTAAAACATGAATATTTCCAGATTTAAGCACCAATTTGCTTAAAAACATCCTTGAAATTGTCATCACAATTTCAAATACAATTACCACATGTTGTCAGTACTATGACATATGACGCGGATTATCCTGAATATGTTTTAGTTGTCCTGAATATTCATGTACACATATTCGATGTTATTGCTCTGAAATATTAATCTTTTTGCCCTGAACATTAGTACATTTAGTATGAACATGATAAGTTTTGTCCTGAACACGCATGAAAATAGTCAAAAGTAGTAAATGCGAGAATAAGGGCAAAGGATCTATATTATTATGAGTCGCTAGCATTACATAAGTAAACAACCATAACAAACAGCATAAAAAACAAAGCAGCATCATTAAAAAACATCCCCACGGCCATCACCACGGCCATCACTGGGGCAGAGAAAGATCTGGATCGTCCCTCACCACATATACCTTCACTCCGGCGACCCTCTCGCCGAGGCGAGCAAGGTCTGCATAGTCGTCGTCTGTCTGCAGCGGTTGAAGGAACCGCTGCCCAGATGCTGGGACCTGTTCAAAAAATAAGGATTTTGAACCGGGAGAGAGTCGGCTGATCATACCATGTACGTACCAGATATTCATCTTGTTCGTTGGCACTTTCAGGAGTTTGGTGCTCCCGCCCGTATACTCGTGGGTATTCAGGAGGGCCATCACCCCGCTGGATGGCGATAGTTGGCCATCCCAGTAGACTTGTAGGAAAACCTTCTTGAATGAGTCCGCCATGTTGCAATAGGGTTTTTTGGAAATGAGAGAAGAGTGAGAGGAGTTTGAGAGAGGAAATGTGAGGGGTTGGAACAAGGCAAGAACGCTATTTATACACAAGGATGAGTGGATAATGGAGTTAATGACGGGTAGTTGAGGGAATACAGGATATTTAATTGAAAATTAAGAGGGGTCAAATCAGATATGCATTGGAAAGGATGACTTTGAATAAGATTTATTCATCATGACCTGACAAAGTACATTACATACTGTAAGGGAGTAACGTCACCTGACAAAGCTTATTTTCAAAGCTTTGGTTTGATTCGAAAACTAGTTAACCCCATCTTGTAAAACGTTAGTAAACCGTTATTTTTTCGGTTTCAAAACCATTTAAAAACGTTGTATTTTCCTACGGTTATTTACCATTGTGATGTTTCTTCCAGTTCCGCCATAAGTCATTGGAAGGGATGACTTTGAAAAAGATTTCTACAATATGACCTGACAAAGCTAAATATGTACTGTAAGTTCCTAGTAAGTAACAATTAGAAAAAAGCTTTGGTTTATTGAAGAACTAACCCCGCCATTTTACACGGTTGTAAACCGTTTTTAACCGTTTTTAACTGTTTTTGTACCATTTTTTCCGGTTTCATAACCATTTAAATGTAGTACAAATTTAGCTTAATGTGTACTTTCCCCCCTCGTTTTAAAGGCTATTTTTCGATTTAAAAACCCTTTAAATGTAGGAAATATTAGGTTTCAATGTGGGAAGGATGAATTTGAGAAGGATATATCAAAACAACCTGACAAATGTGAATATGTACTGTAAATCCGTAAACTAGCCTGACTTAAGTCACAATTTTTCTAAGCTTTGGTTTTATTCGAAAACTAACCCCACCATTTTAAATTAAATTCACCTGACAAAATGGGGTGCTTGCTTGTAAAACCAATATCTTTTCTGACATAAACACCATCACAAGCATGTAAACATACTGAAAACATTATCTTTCAAATTCAAATACAATTACAAGAAAAGGATTCCTAGCCGAATGATTTCCAACAACACAATACAATTACCACATTACATCAAAAGTCTTTAAAGACCATCCCAACAACATCTAAAAATACTATGAGCCATTTGACTTCTATGTCCATCTATGAATTTGTCCGACGCAAGATCCAAGTTTGACATGCCGAGAATCAATAACTCAATGTACTTCAAGGTCTAGACCCCACAATCTCCTCTGCAAGATGTACAAAACACGTTAGAATGTATATCAATTGCAGTTTGATAAGGATTTATCATTGCATAAATACATGTATACTTACCCGCGCTTGTTCTGCTTAAGGTTATCATGACGGGACACCAACATTGGATTGTCCAATAACGGTTCACATCTCTTTGCCAGTGGCTCGTACATCTTGACATATCTTGGAACAGTCTCAACGATGGGGCGGATCATATCAAAAATTTCCTTGTCTGAGTACAGATCCATATTGCAGTCATAAACCGTCACACACCAGTCACATAGATCAATTTCTAAGGCAAACCAGTGGTACTCTGGGATGTTGAAGGACGCATATATGCGTTCCGCATCATCCCATCTCTTGCCATAATCTTGCGGACATGAACCCATCATGTACATCAACAGTTCATCCTTACCAGTAAGTGGAGAATTATTCTGGAAGCGATCGAATTCACCTTTGACATAGTTTTGCCAAAATGGGTCAAGCACAACCACCTTCGAAAACCGTTACGGATCCTCTGAAATCCTTTGACGATAAATCAACATCATTTTCTCCAGATGTTGTAATGGTGCAACAATGTTAATGTATCCACTGGAAACTATTTCACACATGCATACTATTTTGAAAGAATGCATTGGAATATTACCTCATCGCGCAACCAGATCTTTGGGGAAAACAATCTCTCAAAGAACTCCTTGTCCAATGATTGCCCAGCCGGTCCAATTCGGGGTTCAATACTGCATGATGGTACATATTCATTTGAATATTAAACAAGGCAATATATTAGTACATATACAGGCTATATATAAGTTAGTCAGTCCACAAAGAATCAATTTCCGGTCAGAATTCTAACAGTCATATTAAACAAGGCAATATATTAGTACATATACAGGCTATATATAAGTTAGTCAGTCCACAAAGAATCAATTTCCGGTCAGAATTCTAAAAGTCAGGCCAGATAAGATTTTGACATTCAATTCATCAATTCCTTATTAAGTTGAGTAGATTGGTTAAGTCACTAACCTCTCACTCTGCATCCACTTTACCAACTCTGTCATCCCTTTCACCTTGCTATTTTTGGTGATCTTTTTTGCCAATTTCTGCTCATCCATATTGCGGTAGGGTGATTTTGCCTTGGCAGCAAGCTCGCGAGTGCGACTTGGATATGTCTTGTTCGGAACTTGGCTACCCTTCCTTGGTCTGCCCTTCCTCGGCACTTTGGACACTTGGTCTCCCCTTCATCACCCCCCACGTCATCAAAATCAGCCTGTGATACCTTCTCACCTTGTATTTCAGTCCTCGCCTCAACACCTAGCTCATCAACCTTGGTCCCTCCCTCCACAACATCTCCCGTTGATTCCTCCATAACTCTTTCATCAACCTTGTTTAGTCCCTCTACATCTCCCTTCGGTTCCTCCACAACTTGGTCATCAACCTTGGTCCTTCCCTCCACATCAGCTCCCTTTGCTACCTCCTCAACATCCACACCTATGTCATCAACCTTGCTTCCTCCCTTCACAATAACTTCCTTTAGTTCATCCACAACTCCATCATGCACACCCTCATCAGACACTGCTTTTGTTGCCACCTCAACTTGTGTTGCCACCACAGTCCCTTCATTAACCAACTCATCATTAACCAACTCCTTCATGAGTCCCTCCACATCTTGCGGTGTTGCCTCATTACCAACTTCTCATCTGCATGTAGTATTGTACAAGTTTGGACAAGAACTGACAGTGGATCTGTTGCATCCCCTTGATCTTCTTGCTCATCTACTATTGCGACATCTTCACCCGCATCTTTCTGACAACCTACATTAACTGCATCATACACAACTATTTCACCAGTATTTTGCTCTCCATCCATTGTCTCCTGAAACGATGATATAAGGTATGAAATAAGCAAATACTTTTGGAATTGTGCTCAAATTGACTGAAATGTGCATATATGGACTGAATACATATATGAACTGAACTGTTTACTGAAACGACAATATATGGTCTGAAATGTGCACAAATGGACTGAAATATGTACATCTGCACTGAACTGTACATATAATAACTGAAAATTTTGGGCATACATACCTCATCAGTCTCGGCCTCTTCGGCCTCTCCCTCTTTGGACTCATTCCCATTGGCCTCATCGTCTTCGTCATCTTCAGACTCCATCTTTTCCTCGATCTTCATCATTTGCTTCAGACTCCGTCTTTGCCTCGTTACCCAAAACCTCCCTCATGCTCTGCTAGTGTTGGGTGATGTTGGGTTCATTATCACTGTTAACCTCCCCAGAGAGCTCCTGGTGTGTACTCATGTCTTGATTACTAGATGAAGATGCCCCTGTTCTAGGAGCTTTGCCACTTATGAACTCCTTTAACTCAAGGACTTCCTTCTTTAACAGATCATGCTTTTCAATCAGAGTATGCATTGTTTCATGCAATTCATTCAAACAACACATAAATTGCCTTGGGTCCAAACCCTCAATGTATCCAGCTTGCCCTCCCTTACCAACTCCCTTGTCCTTTTTACCCGCCCTTTTTCTTTTGGGCTTCAAGTGCTTAACAATCTCATCCAAGGATTTGTGTCCTTCCTCCTCCGGGAAATAACAGCTTTCTCCCAAGTCATCTCCGTCCTCCTCAACAAGGATCTGTTTAGCAGGGAAATTCCCCTCCAGGGCAGCAGAAATCGCATCCAAGCTTGGCCTACTCGATTTAAGCCACCTCACACCTCGGGGCTGTACAACTTTATTCATCTTTTGGGCAAATGTTCTGCCAATATGGGACACTGCCTCATACAACCATATCTGAAACAAACAGAATTGAAATTAATCCACAATTATGAACAGAGGCATTAACCTTTCTCAATTTTACATACTCAACTACTAACACATTACCTGAAACACCATCGGGAAACCCCGTATGGTGTATCCTGCTCTGGCATTGTCTGAAACTGCAAGTGCAGCCAGAACTGACTCCATTCTTGTGTCCAAAGCAAAAGCCAGACTTTTATGGAGGTCAATATATGCACTCCTACCCCATGGGAAATTATTGAAACGATCTAAGTCTTGGGTCAATTTCACATGTAAGGGTCTGACCTTCCTCTTCTTATCACCCCCAAGTACAACACCCTCAAGAATTAACAACAAGGCCATCTTCAGCTTATATACATTGTCCTCCCGATAGGATAAGAACTTGGTTAAAAGGTTAGCAATGGTAATACTCCTCACACCAAAGAAATCAAAGACTACATTCTTATACTCCATAGTGTCCTCCTCATTTGGCATCCCACAATTCAGTCCTGTTATTAGCCTAAACTCCTCTATTGAAAACCTACATGGTTGTCCACCAAGATCATACCATGTCTCTAACTGCTTTTTTGTGTCCAGTTGCCTAAACAACACATGGTGAATCAGTTGTGCAGACAGTTTCATGTTTTTCATTATTTTGATTATTGGGCCAAAGGGCCCCTGCAGAACTGTCTGCCAGTCTGTTCGAGTTAGGGTGTTCTCGATACAATTCAGACACTGAAGCCTTGAGTTTTGATTTATTCGACCAAAAAACAACTCTTCAGAATGCCACTTGTAACTTATCTGTAATGAATGACATTCACATATACATGACAGGTAAGAATGACTTTCATATTCACATAAAAGAGAGGCACCGTCTTACTTTGTCAGGTTAAGATATATATTTTCAGGATACAAAATAAAGTGTCAGACTACATTTTGGTTTGTCAGGACAAATGGAAGTTGTTGAGGAAAAGTCTTTTACCCTAGAGTATAACTTACAATTTTGTATCAACATGAATCGGGCTACTATGACATTCTAACATTCTAACCACACAACAAATACATGACATTCATATGGATGTAACAGTTTAGGCTTCTTCTAACCACACAATAAACCCTAAAACTTACTTTGTCAGGTAAGATAATTCGTTTCGTCAGAAGATAATTTCGTTTGTCAGGCCATATAGATGTAACAGTTTAGGCTACTATAAAATTTCCACATCTCTCCGTGCTCTATTTATCATAGAGCAAATCATGCTCTATTTTTCACATAAGCCTAATTTTAGCATGCCTCACATTCAGACAAAATTTCTTGTTTCCAGATAATAAAGAGTTAGAGAAGATCACTAACCCCGCCAACCGACTTTGATGGCTCCTTCCTCGACCTCTTGGCTTTTGGTTCTTCAGCCATTCTCGGTTTCTTCTTCTGCATCGAAACGACTGGACTTGGTGATTCTTTTTCCTCCGACGAACTGTAGGCTCTCTTCTTTCGGCCACTCGCCATAGTAGCCGCCTTCGCATTCGCGCTCTCCTCAACCCTATTTCTCTTCGAATCTGTAGAACCATTCGCCTTCTGCTTCTTCACTCTGGCTTTCACAGACTCCAAACCTCTGGTCTTCACCATTGTGGATCTAGGGCTTCAGAAAGGGGGCTTCAGAAAGGGCTTAACAAAGGGCTTCTCGCCTTTGGAGATTTAGGATTTGTTGAGGGCTTCAGAAAGGGCTTAACAAAGGGATGAAACGAAAAAAGGTTCTTCAGCGGAGAAAATAAATTGGGGAAGATGAAGTTGGCTACCGGTTGAACAGGTCTATACTTAGGCTTACACAATAAACCGTTTGACAATTAACTGCATCTTAAACTTCTCTTAACCACTTTTATGTTTTTTGAAAAAGTTTTATTTCGATTTTATTTTACCTTTTCTGTTTTCTAAAGTTTTACAGTTTTATAACATTTTTGCAATATTTTTCAAAAAATGATATTCTTGCAAATGGGCTACTGAAATCTGGTACTTTTTGCTATTCGGTCAAAAAGCTTCGGTCATATTGATTATGACTTGATTAATTGCAACATAATGATTAACTTGTGGATGAGTCATCTTCTAGTCATACAATATTCCTTGATCAAAATTCCCACAATATTATGATACGTACATATATGACTTCACAAAATATCTGATATTACGACATTCATATATACATCATAGAGTTAATCTAAGAATACAATCTGGATGGTATTCTTAGTTTAATAGTGTCTATCAATTAGCATCCACATATTCTTTGAATATCAAGAACTTGCAATCATTAAATAACATTATTTACGTTTATTCTTATATCCACATCGATCTGCGTAGATCGATCCACTCATATTTTCTTGTCATAATGACGCAAATGATGCCACGACGAGTTGTATAAATTGATATGTTCAATCATCGATTACAAGAATACTCGTATACATATCCGCCTGAATTATTAACAATCATATCAAGTTTGGGTAGATTAATTGAGAGTAACCAAACTGGAGCAAGCTACGCAGTACTATGCTTTTGAATCGTCAACGTTATGTATAATTACAATTGTGAGATCCTAAATTGTTTTTGAGTCACATTCTTCACTTGATTAATTTGTACGTCATAGTCCAATTTTTCTAAGCTAATAATAATTTGAAGTACCTCTTCAAAAATAAAATGGTAGTAGAGAGTATATCTATATCTATATATATAGAGAGTTAGCTTCATGTGAGGAGCACCCTTAGGGTGAAACGTGAGGAGCATTCTAGATCATTTATTTTAATATTATCATACACTCTACCACACTCAATCCCGGTCAATGGTCAGCGTTGACCGGTCAACGATCAGTTTTTTTTTTTATTAAAAAAAAATTAATTTTTTTCTTAAATTTTTTTTTATACACGTTTTCATTATAAAATTTATATGAAAAGAATTGAACAATTAGTTCTTAAAGTTGAATAATTGTATGTTTAAAATTGCACAATTAAAATTTGAACAATTTTAAAGTTGAACAATTGTATATGAAATGTTGAACTATTGTATCTTAAAGTTGAACAATTTCATTTTTATAGTTCGACAACTGTATTCGCTATGTATATAAATTTGAACAATTGTCTCTCAATGTTGAACAATTTCATTTTTTAAATAATTTTTTAGTTGTGCATGGCCGTTTTTGCCGTTTTTGCCATTTTCTATTTTTATTTATCTACACATTTAGGATTTAGGGTTTATGTTTTGAACATTTTTTAGTTGTATTATGTTTATATTACGTTATAAACAAAACTTCAAGTTTATTTGACAATTGTTAAAATTTTAATGAAGTATTGCCCAATTTATCTTTTGTTATAAGTTTGAATTTTCATGCAATCTAAATTGTTCAACTTTTCTGGTTCAGTTGTTTAATTTTATATATTGTTAAAAAAGTTGTTCAACTTGTATTATACAATTGTTCAAATTTAATAGAGAATTTTTCAATTTTTTAGAATCAATTTTATGAGGAAAGCGTGTAAGGAAACAAAAAAAAAATGTTTTATCCTGAAAACAAATTGGCCAAAAAAAACAAAACTAACCATTGCTTAGTCAAAACAAATGTGTAATTATAAAAATAAAATTGTTCAACTTTAAGATACAATTGTTCAACTTTTTTGGTATAATTGTTAAACTTTATATATTGTTCAGAAAACATTGTTCAACTTTTAACATACAATTGTTCAAATTTAATTGGGAATTGTTCAACTTTTTTAATATAATTTTATGATAAAAACGTGTAGAAAAACAAGAGAAAAAGGAAGAAAAAAAAACTAAAATTTGCTTAGTGAAATAGTCTAACCATAAAAATGAAATTGTTCAACTTTAAGATACAATTGTTCAACTTTGTTCGTACAATTGTTCAACTTCATATATTGTTCAAAAAACATTGTTCAACTTTTAACATACAATTGTTCAAATTTATTAAAGAATTGTTCAACTTTTTTAATTATAATTTTATGATAAAAACGTGTAGAAAAACAAGGAAGAAAAAAATTTGCCCAAAAAAAATAAAAATAAAAATTGCTTACTGAAACAGTCGTCTAACAATAAAAATAAAATTGTTCAACTTTAAGATACAATTGTTCAACTTCTTTGGTATAATTGTTAAACTTTATATATTGTTCAAAAAATATTGTTCAACTTTTAACATACAATTGTTCAAATTTAATAAGGAATTGTTCAACTTTTTTAATTAAAATTTTATGATAAAAACGTGTAGAAAAACAATAAAAAAAAAAATGAAGAAAAAAACTTGTCCAAAAAAATTAAAAATAAAAATTGCTTAGTGAAACAGTCGTCTAACCATAAAAATAAAATTGTTCAACTTTAAGATACAATTTTTCAACTTTGTTTGTACAATTGTTCAACTTTATATATTGTTCAAAAAACTTTGTTCAACTTTTGATATACAATTGTTCAAATTTAATAAGGAATTGTTCAACTTTTTTAATTACAATTTTATGATAAAAACGTGTAGAAAAACAAGAATAAAAAATATATTTTTAAAAAAAAATTAATTGTTAGAAAAAAAAGGACAAAAGTCAGTTTGACCGGTCAACGGTCAATGTTGACCGTTGACCATTGACCGGTCAATGGTCAGATGTTGACCATGGGGTGTGATTGTGTGTGAGAGGGTGTATGTTTGCTATGATGGATGTTCCATCATAGCCTTCCATTGTCCCAAAATGGTTGGCTCTCATTCCTCCTCACGTTTCACCGTAAGCATCCGTTTCACCGGAGTCTGACTCTATATATATATATTAGAGCAGAAGTCTAAATCCTACGTGTCGTCACTACGTTCAATTCGCCTATGTGTTGGCCTCTAAGTTATGCCACCTCATCCGCCACATCATCTGCTACGTCATTTAATATATTATCTTATTGATTATTTTCATAACTATTTTAAACTAAATAATAATTATATTCTTTTTTATCTTATTTCTGAATTATTATTTAACTTTAAAAATAGTAAATTCAATTTTTTTAAAATAATTATTATTTATGATTTAAAAACTAATAAATCATAACTATCTATATATATACTAATTTAAAAGTAAATAATAATTATTTTTACCATAACTATTTAAAACTAATTTAATTTTGACAATATAAAAAATTTATCTTATTATCTTCGATTACCTCTCTTTTCCCTTAAATATACCTTCAATTTGGATATAACATATATATGCTTTTTTTGGCAAAATATCTAATAATCCGGTTAGCCTTTTTAATATTTGTGCATGGGTAAGCTATCTTTATGAACAAAAATCTTATAGCCGGAATAAACATAATTATTTCTCATAGCAGGTCACTTTTTTGGGGCTAAATCTCATATGTACGGTTGGAGTTCTTTCAAATCTTACTTTTCATTATCAAAGATAGTTTAGAATATAGGTTACCTATTGGTAAAAAATAAGATAAATTATATATATATATATATATATATCTTTTTATTGTATTGTATATCAAGCTCTTTTTATTTAAACTCTCTATAGATGCACTTATTTCACCCTAATTTATAGTCTTATTATATTACTCTCCAAAAACCTCTTCTTTTTCATGTAAAGGTCATACAATTATATCCTTTCTTAATTTCATGTTAACTATTTAGTTACTAATAACTTATAGCTTGTTCTATTCTTGCATATAACAATGACTGAAAATTTACACTCCATTGAAGATCTCAAGTTAAAGACTAATGTCACTTGGAAGATTCGAATTCGTGTGTTGCATATGTGGAATAGAACTCTATACAGTAATAAAGATGTTATCACTGGTAAAGAAATGGTTTTGGTTGATGACAAGGTAAGCAACATTCTAAAATTTTGTTGTTATGAAGACATTCACTTCTTTTTCTCTTCAGATATTAACACAATTTTTAAATGTTTTACAAGGGATCAAACTTTATGGTTTTATACAAAAATCATTGTTCATCAGATTTTTTTCCCACCATAACTCAATATGGTGTATATCTAATATCCAATTTTGGTTTGGAGAGTTATGATGGTACTTATCGTAATTGTCGTCTTCCCCTTAATATGACATTTTTCAGGACTACTAAAGTGCAACAAATTGATTATCTTTCAATACCACGAAACGCATTCGATTTCGTGAATTTTGATGTCATATTAAATCATTCCATGAAAGACAAATATTTAATTGGTAAGTGTATTCTACATTCGTGAATTTACTATATTTATTATGTTATGATCTTAGACTTCACTTATCTGCTCTACTTTTCTCCCTTCAGTCAAGATCCTGGGCAATATATTTGGATTTATAATCCTCTGTTTCATGACACGTGCATAGTATATAAAGTAAATAACCAAAAAACTCCTATCTATAGTAAATGTTCTACATTTATAAAGTAATTATGGCATAGCATTAGCACATTTAGAATAAAAAAGAGGCCCACTAACACTTAACATATCCGATAAAGGTATGATATTTTTGTAATATCTTCTGAAACATCTATTATGGGATAGGAGTTTTTATATTAAAAGCCCTATAATATATATATAGGGTTAAGATATTACATAAGGGGACATTTTTTAATATACATTTTACATTATATTTTTTTACAGATGTTATAGGCAGTTTGAAAGCCATTGGTTCTTTTGAAATCTACAAAGTTGGTGAAAAGAAGGAAGAACATAAGAAAATTGATATTCAATTACAAGACATTCGGTATTTACAAACCTAAACCTTTTTCTTTATATTATATGCAAATTTGTTGTTATAGCTTTGTATAATATATATTACTAATGTTTGAAAAATTATTGATATTGTAGGAATGATGTCATAAGTTGTATTGTATGGGACACATTTGCTGACCAATTTGCCCCATATGTGGATACTACCTTGAATGATAATGTCATTATTGTCATTCAATTTGCAAAATTAAGGCCTAACCATAGTAATATTTTTTCCTCTTTTATTTATTATGTGTTATTATATTTTTTGTTATTTAATTATTATTGTTTCTTAATAAAGTAAGACTCAATTGTCCAATGCCATGGGTGGTACTCGAATTTTTATCAATGATTATAATATTCCAGAAATTGAAGACTTTAAATCAAGGTATGCAAACATATTATGCATTTGTGTTGTGTACATAAATATTACGTGGAACCGTTTAATTTATATGTTTACATATTTTAAATAATTCTTTTTGTAGTCTTTTAAAGAGAAATGGAAACGATAGTCCTCCATATATTATTCATATTCCAAGTGTTTCCATAAGTGATTTATCTGAACAGTTTCTCAATGCAAAAATGTATAAGACCATTGATCAAATCATTGCCATCAAAGAGGTAAATATAAATTTAGTTTATTAAAATATCAAATTTATGATCATGATATTTATTCAATGTAATCGCAATTTTTTTGTAGCCATGCAAATGCCTTACTATTGCTACTATTGAATATATTCATGGTTGGTTTTACAACTCATATAATGAGTGCAAAAGGGGAGTTGATCTTAGAGGAGACAAGTTTCAGTGCAAAAAGTGTGAGCATAATGTGAAATATGTCACTCCTAGGTAAATTCCCAACATTCACTTTATATCTTCTTTTTACACTAATATTATAATTTATACATTAGACTTTATATCTTCTTTTTACATTAATTCTATAATTTATACATTTTTGTCATGCATATATAAAGTTCGAGTTCGAGTTAATGATGGTTCATCATTTACCTCTTTCGTGATATTTGAGAGATATATTTTACAATTTGTGAATAAGTCTGCATCATCCATTTTACATTTGATGAATGAGGTTAGTTTTAATCCAATTTGCTTTACTATTTTTAAAATAAAAAAAATAGTATGTATAATATAAAAATCCCCACAATACTAAGGAGTTGATATAATATGTATTCATATAGCATGCACATATTATATCTATATTTGTAGCATATAGATGGTTCGGTAATCGTATAATTAAATTGATTATAACATTTTCTTCATTACTTTTTAATACAACATTCTATGCATGCTCAATCTTTTTGTGTTGTTTTTATTATCATTAGATGTTTTTTAATCATTGTTTGTTTGTTGTTGATATAGGATGACAATGTCAATTCGATATCAAGTGATCTTGAAGTGTTAGTGGGAAATACATATGTGTTTTGCATTAATGTCGATCACTATAAGTTGGATTGCCCCAATTCAGGTTTTACTGTCTCGAAAATGACACGTGACGAATCAATAAGGACAAAATTTAGAAAAATGAAATTTGATGGATAGGTACACATAATATATATTATTTATTTATTTTATTGTAATATATTCATAATTCTATATATTATAACTTTTATGATATCTTATACCAATTTATCTTATAGAATAAACTACCATCCTCATCTTCATCCGAGAAGGAGCAATCCTCATCTTCATACGAGAAGGAGCAATCCTCATCTTCATACGAGAAGGAACAAGAATCTCGCCTCGAATCAATTAACTCTATTACACCAGCCAAGAGAACTCACGATGTTATTCAAATTGACAGTGAAGACTGTAACACCCCCAAAATACCTTTGGAAATATTACCGCTAGTGACCTCGGAATACACACCCGGGGTCACCCAAGGCTTACCGTTTTTATAACAAATGATATAATGTTGTAAACTTTATTAAATAACATGAAAGTTACCAAATAATATTCAAACCAGCGTCGTAAGGTACAACTGATGACAAAACCAAATACAATAAGAGTTTAGTATAGCGGAAGTCTTTGAAATAAATAAACGCCATAAAGGGGTTTTGAACTGAGCGATCTCACGCCAGGATCATCAACCTTAGGGAAAAAACACTTAAAAGTCAACTGCCTTCAACGTCAAAATATGGCCTTCACAACTGAGGAAGTTTACCTGATGTGCCGTATGAGACGGATGACACCAGCCAACCATGCAAAGGAAAAATAACGGTTGGTTAGTCTAATAAAAGACTACGCAAGGGCACAAATAAAAAGGTTCTAAGTAGTCGTATCAAGTTACCACCATCGCTTCTCGAATAATAGCCGATATGCGATGTGAACTTCAATACTTCTACGGAAACATGAGAAAAGGCATGAATTAAGAGAAGACTCCAAAGCAATTGAGTCTTATGGGAAACGTATGAAGAGAAGACTCCAAAGGAGTTGAGTCTTATGGGAAACGTATGACAATTGTTTGAGAACGTTAAGTTTTCACACAACTTTAAAACATGACCTTGATTATTTGGGTCCACGACCAACCTCACCGCGTAATGCGAATCCAGATTGGAAAGAAGACTTACTCTAACAAGAGTCCGAGCGGTTTCCACGTTGTACTCCACGCCCGATGGTATATTAATTATGTGCGTATAAGCACTTATCTTATTTAATTCCAAAACGAACATTCACGTTACAGCTTTTAATTCACATCATCTCGATACGAGAGATATTTATGGGAATGAATCCCTGAACGTTGGCACTAGCTAAGTGCACCTACCCTGGAATAAGGGTACTGTCATGACCAAAAGTACTAGGGCAAAATCCTCCTAATACCAGTTATAAAGAAATGACTAGACCTCACAAGGTAAATAACGTTCCTACGAATACTCGTGCTAACTAAGCATGTAAGTTCACATATAAATCCATAGCAAAATCCATTACGGTAACATCATATAGAAATATATAATAGCGTTGTTTCTAGCAATATATACAACCTATTATAAATTCATATTTTAATACATTGTTTTATCAAATATGTTCCCTAAGTTAGATACAATACGAAAAGACGAAACGAAACGAAGGAAAAAGGCCAGTGCTGCGGTCGCGGATGGCATAACCGCGATTGCGGCCTTGCTGGGCAAAACCGCACCCGCGGTTTCGCGCCCAGCCGGGGCCGCGGGTCTCTGCCCAGCAGCGGTCGCGGTGGATGGAGCCGCGGTCGCGGGACTCCATCCCGATGCGAACTTAACTCGATTTTTTTAGTCATACCGACAACGACGAGGCACAACAACTTCGCTTCTGGACAAAAGAGCACCTCCAACACCCAAGAACTCCCACGGTGACGACTTCGGCTCCGACGACGAAACTCCGGCGACAAACACAACTTTAATGAGAGAAGGAGGAAGCTTGAGGATGATGGAGAAGCTCGGCTACAACTCCTATTTATAGGCTCAGAGAAGGAGGAGTTCACCTCAACGCCGAGCAAGCCAATCGATCCAACTCCCCGTTGTTCGGCACGAGGGGAAATTTTGAGCGTCGGCCTTCTAGAAGCAGACGAACAGAGGTTTCCCGCGATCGCGGTTTGCCCCTGGGCAAAACCATGATGATCCGAGTTTTCCGCGGTCGCGGTTTCAGAACCGCGATCGCGGTTTGCCCATAGGCAAAACCGCGCCCGCGATCGCGGAAATGTTGCGCTTGCGCTCTGGGTCTTTGGTCGCGGTCTTTATCGCGGTCTTTGCTAAATCTTTGGTTTTAGCACTCCTCAAATGATTTTAAGACCCAAAATTTATTAAACGTTTACGAACACGTTCAAATGGTTCCTACAGAGGTTACAGAAATTGCCTAACACGTCTTGCTTACAAAACGACAGTTGGGACTTTTAGGGGTTATTACAAAGACGAATATGAATTATATATATTTTGTACAAACTATTGAATTATATATATTTAGTTCAATTGGCGGCTCATATATGCGAGACATTCTAAACAAAGTTTTATCCTATCAATTTTCCTCATGAATTTTTTGTCAAATTCCTATAACTAATTAATATGAATTGTTTGTGCAGATTTATGCCTTAGTGAGGAACAATTGCAAAAAATTTCCCACATAGAAATATAAAAGTTATTATACAAAAATGGAAGTAGCTTGAAATATTTTCCATCGATGCAACAACCTGATCAGAGTTTGATTTCAGATGGCCTCAACAAGTTGATTCAGGATGAGCTTCGACACAATAGAGAAGAGTTGATAATTTAGCATCATAGCTTACTTTCTAAATTAACAAATGAGCAAAAAGAGGTTTATGATGAAATCATGTCCGTTGTTGATTCAAACAATGGAGGGGTTTTCTTTTTGTATGGGCATGGTGGAACAGGAAAAACCTTCATATAGAGATCTCTTTCTGTTGCTATTCGTTCTAGAGGTGAAATAGTTCTTACTGTTGCTTCAAGTGGTATTGCGGCCCTGTTGATTCCAGGTGGAAGAACTGCTCATCCAAGATTTGTAATACCTATTCAGATTCACCAGAACTCCACCTGTAATATCAAGACTGGTACAGAACTCACTGAATTGATTTCAAAGGCCAAGCTTATAATTTGGGATGAAGCTCCGATGGTTAACAAATTTTGCTTTGAAGCATTAGATAAGTCTTTGAGGGATGTGATGCGATCTTCAAATTCAAATAGCTTGAATCAAGATTTTGGAGGTAAAGTTGTGGTATTTTGTGGGGATTTTAGACAAATACTACATGTAGGTCCTGGAGGAAGCAGACAAGATGTTAGTTATTCCATAATAAATTCTTAATATTTATGGAATTCATGCAAGGTTCTAAGATTGACAAGAAATATGAGAGTACAACATGGAGGTACAAAATTAGAAATTGCTGAAGCAAAAGAATTTTCAGAATGGATATTAAGAGTTGGAGACGGTGATCAAGGCGGTCCAAATGACGGTGAATCAACTATTGAGATTCCTTCTAATTTGTTGATAACTGAAGCTTCTGATCCAATTCCAACGTTGGTTGAAGCTACATATCCTTCTATTCTGGATATTGATGATCCTGCTCATTATTATCGAGATAGAGTTATTCTTGCACCCACCTATGAGATTGTTGATAAGGTGAATGAACACATGTTGTCTCTACTACAAGGGGATGAAAAAGTTTATATTATCTCAGATGGTATTTGCAAAATAGATGAAAGCGGCTTTGATGATGTCACTGTTTATTCAGTTGAATTCCTCAATGGCATTCGATCTTCTGGTATACCAAGTCATGTGTTGAAGTTGAAGGTAGGTGTTCCCATTATGCTACTCAGGAACATTGACCAATCTGCAGGGCTATGTAATGGTACCAGATTGATAGTCACTCACCATGAGAGTCATATTGTAGAAGCTGAAATTATTTCTGGAAGCAATATTGAACACATAGTATGTATTCCACGCATGATACTTACACCATCAGACACTCGATTCCCATTCAAATTTCAAAGGAGGCAGTTTTCGGTGGTTGTTTGTTTTGTCATAACCATCAACAAAAGTCAAGGACAATCACTATCTCAAGTGGGTATGTTTCTTCCAAAACCCGTTTTTACTCATGGACAACTTTACGTTGTATTTTCTAGAGTTACAAGTAGAAATGGTTGAAGATCTTAATTAGTAATCTTCAAGGTTGTCCTCAGAATACGATTACAAATGTTGTATATAAGGAAGTTTTTCAAAACCTGATATGACTAGGTATGTAAATGTTTTACTTGACATACAATTTTAGACTGAATAGTTATGGTAATACTTTCCATTATTGTGGTATTTCATATTTTTAATGAATATTATCATATAAAAGTATTAATCTTTTAGTGTCACATTACATATAGATTTTAATGTCATACTATAAGAAATATTTAATAAACTCAACCCTGTACATGGCACGGGTCATCAACTAGTATCGATATAATCTAAGTTCGGGCCCAAATCAAGTTTGAGTGTTTGACGTGGCGGATGTAAGAAATTCTTATTGAAGAGAGACATTTTTAGTTCGAGTTTCTTTATCTGCTTAAATTATCGACATTTATATTTTACAACTTGCGAGAAATATTTAAAGACTTAGTACATACTTTTTTATTTTGTAAATTTGTAAAAATAATGTAAGAATTTTATTTAATTTTAATGTAAAAATTAAAAATATGAAAAGAAGGAAAGCAGAATAAGAATATAGAACTTCATAAACCCTCCAATTACTTAATAAAAATAGAAAAAAGGAAAGTTAGAAGATTAAACCCATGACATATTATATTTTATACACAAATTTCAATATAAGAACTAGTAATGTAAGATATTTTTCTTATGATTTTCTTATTTTTTTATATATATTACGGAAAAAATGAAATTTCAAAGGGGTCTACCTCGAAGCGGGAGCGACAGTCCTTAAATCCTCCTAGGTCTGCCCTGGTTGACAGGTTGTAGGCATAAACCATCAATCATTTCAAACTTATAATTAGATTGACCGTTTAGATTTTTGTAGGTCAATTATATTTATTCTTGCTTAGATAGAACATAAATGCCTATTTTATCAATATTATTGTATAGATTTGTTAATTAGGTTGGTTAAGTTGGGTTTGGACTAACCGACCCGCATTTAAAATCGATCTGAACTGATCGAAAACTTTAATAATTTGAAATTATCGAACCGAATCTGATCCGAGAATGTCTTACTTGATCCAGACCAACCCGAACCAATTAACAAGTAAATATGAAATATTAGTAAAATATTACGTAAATATATTATAATAAATGAATTATAAATATTTTAATATATTTAAGTATTCTAGAAAATCTTATTATACTTGTATCATTTTTCAAATTCATCAATTTTTAAATTAATATAATATAAATAAATAAAAATAAAAATAAAATTAAGATTTGTACTAATCTCAATTATATCAATTTTTTATTTTTAAAATATTTTATGTTATATTTAAAAAGTTATAATATTTTTGAATTATTTAATAATATTCTAATAGTGAATGAATAATTTAAAAAAGATGTTCTTGACCCGTTGGTCAACCTAAACCGCCCATTAACTGTAATAACCCGACCCGACTTGACTTGTAACCCGTTGGTCATATTTACTTGTTAATTGGGCCAAGTTCGGGTTGGTCGGGTTCATGTAAGACATTATCAGATCAGATTTGGGTTCGATAATTTCATATTATTAAAGTTTTCGGTCAGTTCGGGTCGAATTCAAATGCGGGACAATTAGGTTGGTAATAAGAATCCAATCATAATTTGACAGTTCTATTATTATACCATTCTCAATTTTATAAGTTCATCCAAATCCTTCAATAGTGGCTACTACGGAATATTAGTTTCTCTAATTACTTTTCATGCAAGTAGACACACATTCTACTATAGGAGTAGTGACGGGCATGTTTTTGTTGTGCTACCTGGTCAAAATAAATCCTAACAAACCTAAACTAGTAGTATGGGTAAGCAGGGTCGATCTTACATGGAGGAGTTGTTTTCTGTTTATGTTGATTGCATGCAATAGTAACAAGGGGGGTTTTGGTTGTTGATTGTTGAACAAGTAAACAAAGCAAACAAAGCAAAGAGTTTGTAATCAAGTAGGGAAAACACTTAGTCAAACACATATCCACTTTTCATATGATAGATCGATCCTAGGTATCTCTATTCCTTTCCTTTGGTTATTCTTGTCCCTATTCTGAATTAGTTAATAGTCCAACCGGTCCTAATAACCCTAACTATCAAACAATCCCTACCAACCTTCAGGATTTAATTTAATAGCAGCAAGAAGCATAGGAATTAGCCAGGATACATACAACACCACAACCCGCAATATTTAACATATAATCGAATCTCTTTCATAATAAACTAGTCCTACCAGTCCTAGAATATCATGGATGCTACTATAGATAAGGAATCTCAACCCGAAATATCCAAACCCTAGCAATAGACAATTACTAATATCAACTAGGTGATCAATCTAGTCACATCAATAACAATCAATAGGAATATGCTCAAGAGAAAATATATAACCCAAAGGACATATGAAATAGAGAATTAACCTCACAATCAAATCATACGAAAAGCTTCAATTGTCGGACTAAGCAAAGGTGCTTAGTTCTTCATAACTTCAAAGGAAAAACAATGTTGAATGGAAAACTTGACTAATGGATGTTTGTAGATGATGAATGGAGGCTGTGGAATTTAGGTTAAATAGACTTAACCTAAAGCCCAAGATCACAAACCTCATCTAAAAGGAAATAAACTATAATATTCGGAATAAAATAAAAGAAGAAAAACAAAAAAGGAAAAAGAAACAAAACTTCGGAAACTCTCAGCGGGACGCCTCCCGTGTCCATCCGCGGTCGCGGCACCAATTCCGCCCAATTCCACGATCGCGGAAAATAGGAACTTGCTCTCGACTTCTTCAGCTCGTATTAAACCGCGGGCGCGGTGGCTTCGCCGCGATCGCGGCCGTGACATTCGTTGCGCCGTGTCTTCGCTCTTCGCCGCGGATGACTTTGGCCTTCTTCTTGGTCACAGTGGCTCGCGGTTGGCCTTCCGTGGCTCCTTTGTGTGGCTTTCTTCCTCTATTCTTCTCGTCTCCTCATGTGGTCTACTCCTCTTCATCCGGATGTCTTCAATTAGCTCCTCCAAACCACCATATCCACACTTTTACTCTCCAACTCCATATTCCACAGTTGTGTTCTAAATCCATACAAATGGTACCCTAAACACCGTTAACAACTCCTAGATAAACACTGCAAAGTAGCGCTAATCAAATCCCTCATGCTTAAACTTTGCTCGTCCTCGAGTAAGCTAAAATAAACCTACTCCTCCAATCAATCCCCAAGGTTTCAGGAAACATAGAAAAATCATCTCCTCTAAGAATTGCACCTAACATGAATCTCCAAAGCACCAACACAATAAGCACAGCACAACACAACAAATAAAATCACCGCACACAATCAAGCTAAAAGGAAAGCAGAGTACTTCCCCCAAGCTTATCCCGAACACCATAGAGTGAATAAAATCTAATCATAATCTCCCATCTATCTTCTTATCGCTTCCAGAGTGACCTACCCGAATCCTCCTTATATCTCCTCCTCTTATGTCACCACGCCAGGAAAAATGATGATTCCTAAAAATCACTCTTCTTCTTTTCACTCATTTTGCCAAGGCGCCCTTTCGGGTTTTCACCAAGCCACTCATTTCATTTTTCAATAGATGGGCTCACATATAACTCACATCACTCTTGACCTCATATTACCCCAACCTAATGATGGTCCAAGCCACCTGCTTATTACCTAAGCCGTCCTTTCGGGTTTTCGACTTATCCTAGGATTTCTATTTTTGCCTTTTTTCAAATTTTGGCTTTTTCTATTTTTTATTTATATCCTCAACGACATAGCAAGTATAAAACCCTCCCCCATGCTTAAACATTGCATTATCCTCAATGTAATGAAAGACAAAAAGAAGAGAAGCACATGGAAAGGCAAAAAATAACTCACAAACGCCGCTGAGTTGGCTTGGACACTGAGGTTGTTGCTAGCGGTATACCAAATAATCACGGGTCTCTGGTGTTGCGCGGGCATCTTCAAATTCAACTCCTACCGTGCAACCAAAAGGAACCACTGTAATGTGTAGTGGCTGATCAAGGAATTCAGGGTTGCACGGCCTTCAACTCAATCAACTCCTACCATGCAACCAAAAGGAACCACTGTGGTGAGAAGTGGTAAATCAAGGGAACGGGGTTGCATGGCCTTCAACGAACACAAAAAATAGGTCCAGATGTAATCGTGGTGTGGGCCCTGGTGTTCCTCCTCCTCAGTTGTCAATCGTAGGGCCATCATCGTTGCCAATAAATGGGTGAGACTAATGTATCCTTCTAGACAACATGATGCGCATCATCTCTTCATGGGGAACCCGGACAACTGGCCTTCGGTAGAACTTTTTTTTTTTTTAATTCGTTTAAGTTTTTTTTTGGGGGGGGGGGGGGGGGCAGGGCAATAGGAGGACTTACATTGGTGTGGGCAACACCTTCTTCAATGTGGTTCGGGCCTCCTCCCTGCAGGTTAGTCTAAAAAGCAAAAACAAAAGCAAAACACATAAATGCAAAAACAAGGGATGAAAAGACAGGAAAAGAAATGCATACCTCGGGTTGCCTCCCGGACAACGCCTTAGTTATTGTCGTGGCTCGATATACTACTCAATCTCCCTCAACTTGGTTCACTCACCTCCATCGAGCACTCGGGGTTCCCATCTGGGGGTGTCTCTTCGAATCATCAATGTTGAATCCGACCCTCTCCCCGTCGAATTCCATAGTGAGCGAACCGCTGCTCACGTCAATCTTGATTCCTGCCGTATTCATAAACGGTCTTCCTAACATCACAGGCGCTGCATCCTTATCCTGCCCCGTGTCCATCACAAAGAAGTCTGCAGGGAATACCAACTTGTCCACCTCGACTAGCACGTCCTGCACAACTCCTTTAGGGTAGACATATGAATTGTCCTCCAAGTGGATGACGATCCCCGTCTTCTCTAGTGGGCCCAGCTTCAGAGACTCGTAGTGTGAGAGAGGCAGCATGTTGATGGAGGTGTAACACCCCCAAAACTTAACCCTTTTGGAAAGGTATTACCGCTAGTGACCCCAATGTTCCTTACCGAGATCACCCAAGGCTTTACCAAATAAATACAATTTATGAAATGCAATTGATACACAAAGATCAAGCAATAAATTCCAAAACATAACATTGTTGAGGAAACAAGAGTTACGGGATTACAAACCAATCCCGAATAGGCCAAACACAGAGTTCAAACAAAGTACAGCGGAAGACAAATAAAAGATTTTACAAACGGGATTGTGATCGTGATGATCACCTGCCCAAGGATCTCAACCTGATTAAAAGCAATTATTTAAAATATCCAAAAACAACCGTCGTCTTCATAGTCAATCTAGTCTCCTCAAATCTTCACTCTATCTGATGTGCCGAATCGAACGGATGACACCAGCCCACATGCGGAGAACAAAGTTCGTGGGTTAGTCTACTTGAATAGACTAGCAAGGGTAAAAAGCAGAATGGTTCGAGTGATCGTAACCGTTTACTATCATTGTCCCTCGAATAATAACCGAAGGGACGATACATAACCCGGCACTTTCACGGAATAACAACAAGAGGTATGCATGAGAGAAGATTCTGGAAGACTTCATCTTCACAGAAATTGACTCGAAAAGAGACTCCAAGAGATTGAGTCTTTAAGGAAAAATGACAAATCTAGAATGATTACATGATCATACAACAATGATTTAAAACTGACTGAGATGCTTCGGTTCACGACCAACCTCATCGCCTACAGCGAATCCAGATTGGAAAGAGAACGTACTACATTCAAGTCAAGACGAGTTTTCCTAGCTGCACTGAACTTAGCTGCACTACTCGCCCAAGGTATATTAATCATGTGCACTCGGGCACTTATCTTATTTAATTCCAAAACGAGCATTACGTTATAAGCTTTTACATCTCCACACAAGAGATATCGGATCTCCTCACAAGAGATATCGGATCTCCTCACAAGAGATATCAGATCTCCTCACAAGAGATATCGAAGGGATGAACCCTGGAAGATTTGACACTAGCGAAGTGCGCCTACCCTGTGAAAGGGTATGGTCATGACCAAAGAGAAAGTACTGGGGATGAACCACCAAGTACCAATTATAAAGAAACAGCTAAACCCCCTCAAGGTACATAGCGTTCCTAGCCACTAGTGCTAACTAAACAGTATAGCACAATAACAGTTACTGGATAAATCCACATAAAGGCCCGAAAGGCGATCACAGATAATAGCGTTGTTCTAACAGATATACAACCTATTATATGATTTTCAAAACAGTTTAACAAACCGTTTCCAGACAAACAGAATATTCATTCCAAATTAATTACTCAGATAAACTACTGATAATTAATGTAAATATGGAACGAATGAGCAAGAGTGAACCGCCACTTGCCTTAATCCGCAGAGTTTGAACGAAGTCTAACGACGGGATTCCGGGCTCGACACAGAGATGAATCTGCCAACTCCGGTACCTTCGGATCGACCCATACAGAAACCCTAAGTTAGATTCGACAAACAACAATACCGATCTACGAAAGAACGAAAGGAATCGAAGGAAACGAAACCCGAACGAAGGCTACGGAAGCCAACACCAACAACCCGGCCAACAACAACTCGTCGGCGGGCGCCACAACAATCACGGCGGGCGCCGCCCAATTCACGGCGGGTGCCGTCTCAACCACGACGGGCGCCGTCTCAACCACGACGGGCGCCGCTCAACCACGGCGGCTGGCCTCCTTCATCACGGCGGTCGTCGTTCACCACGGCGGGCGCCGTCTCATGCCGGCGGGCGCCGTCTCATGCCGGCGGGCGCCGTCTCATGCCGGCGGGCGCCGTCTCATGCCGGCGGTCGCCGCCTTTGAGCCGGCGGTCGCCGTGATCCTCGCGGCGGTCGCCGTCGCGAACGAAAACAGAAATACGAGAGGAGAAAACTCACTCTCGACGATCGATTTGGCTCGTCTTTCGCCTTGCTTGGTTTCTAGGCTTCTAAGGGCCTCCCAAGCTTCCCCTTGGCCACCGAGAACGACACTAAATGAGCTCCGACGATCCACTTAGAGCCTTCTCGAGAGAGAGCGTTTTCTTTGAGAGCATTTTTTAGAGTCGAGAATCTGAGAGCGCTTCCGCGTCTTTCGCACCCTCTTCCACCCTCACCCAACACCTCTATTTATAGAAGAAATTAGGGTCCTTGCCTCTTGGACAATATCCAAACCCTTTTGCCCCTTGGACAATGGCTCTTGGACAAAAACCTTTGGATAAAGAATCTTGTACTATTGCCCATTAGATAACAACTCTTGGGCAATAAACTTGTACCAATCTTAATCCGCATTAACGAAAGTCGTACACGAACGAGTATAAAACTCCCAACACACCTCGACTGTATAATTCTTCACTGAGAAAAATATTACAAATACAGAGCACATTACAGAATGTCTTAAGCTCTCAGAATTAAATCCGACGTACCAAACGGACGTTCGGGAAAAATCCATAATTCCCAAAATAGCCTTACAAAATTACGGGGTATCACAGGAGGCACCCAAATCAAGTAAGGCCTTGTCGAACAAGGCATCCCCAATCTTGTAGGGAATAGTGAACATCCCTGGATCGCTCACCTTCTTGGGTATCCGCTTTTGCAGCATAGCGGACACATTCTCACTCACCACCACCTTCTTTTTCTCCTTCACTGCCCTCTTCCTCTTGAGCGTGCAGAGTTCCTTCAAAAATTTAGCATAGCGAGGAATACTATTAATCAACTTGAGTAAAGGGATATTTACCTTGCAATTGTTGAACGTTTCGAACAACTCCTTGTCATTGGCTGGCCTGCTTGTGTCTGCCAGAGCTTCAGGGAAGGGTGCGGGAGGCTTTTCGGATCCGAGCGGAGAAAAGTAAGGCCTCACATAATCGTCATAGGGATCGCGAGGACGAGAAGCTACTGCTGGAGCCATTCCGCAGTCGCGGATTGGTGGCCGCGGTCGCGGAAAATCCCCGAACAGGTCTGTGTCTTCAGCGATTTTTCCGCGGTCGCGGATTTCGTTCCGCGGTTGCGGATTGCTCTCGACCTGGGGCTCGTTTTCTTCCCTGATTTTTCCGCGGTCGCGGGTCTCATGCCGCGGTCGCGGAATTTCTTCGATTCCGTCCGTCTCGCCAATGATCTTACCGCACTCGCGGTTTTCCTCCTCGCGGTCGCGGGCGTCCTTCTCTTTGGCTCTCCTGGCTTCTATCTCAGCCCCGCTCCTCAATGTCATGGAGAACACATTTTCTTTCGGGTTGACTACCGTTTGAGAGGGTAGTTTTCCCGACTCCCGAGCCTCCAATCTGCTCACAGCTATAGAGATCTGCCCCATTTGCTTCTCCAGATTTTGAATACTGGACTTTGTCTCCTACTGATTCTAGGCCACAGTGTCTGCCAATTGTCCAATTCGTGTCCCCATCGTAGTCACCGTGTTGGCCATGGTTGACATACCCTGGAGAAGGGCGTTGATCTTGTCCGCATCGGACGCAGGGGCACTAGAACTCTGGCCCTGGGGTCTTTGTTCATAAGGAGCTCTAAATTGTTGTTGACCCCTAGGCTGCTGGAACTATTGTGGGCGGGGAAGAAATTGTGGTGGCCTCTGCTGGTAGTCCTGGTTCTCCTGGCCTTGATGAGTGTTCTGTTGATTCCCGTACCTCAAGTTGGGGTGATCTCTCCACCTTGGATTGTATGTGCTGGAGTACGGGTCATATCTTGGCCTTTGAGGGCCATATCCGCCAATTGCGTTCACCTCAGCAGTGGGTTCCTACAGTGTGGGACATGCATCAGTTGGATGCGTCGTTTCGTAGCATATCCCACATGATTTGACTTACTGCAAGCCACCCTTCATCATGCACCTCCTCATCATCTCTTTCATCTCAGCCACCTCAGCAAGAAGAGTGGAATTGGGCTGAGACTCTACAGCTTTCACGGATTGGGCGCCCGCCCTTCTACTAAACTGTCTTGAGCCCTCAAATAGCTCAAAGAAGACCTCAAAAGCCTGGTCTGGAGTCTTGTTGAGGATATTCCCTCCACAAGCAGCATTCATCATCCTCCGCTCTAAATCAAGAAGGCCTCCGTACAAATAAAGTACGAGGTCTTGGTTGGAGTAGCCATGATAGGGGCAGCTGGACATAAGTCTCTTGAAGCGCTCATAGTACTCATATAACGACTCATTAGCCTGCTGCTCAATGTTGCTAATACTCCTATTCAGGCTATTCAGCTTCGTCGCTAGGAAGTACTTCTCCAGGAAAACCTTCTTCATCTTCTCCCAGGTGTCAATGCTCCCTGGGGACAAGTAGTAGAACCATTCATTGGCCGAATCCTTTAAAGAGAAAGGAAAGGCCCTCAGCTTGATTTGGTCCTCTGTGACGTTCTGTGGCTTCATGCAGTGCAGACCGAATGGAACTCAGACAGGTGCTTGTTGGGGTCTTCACCACTCATCCCATGGAAGTGGGGGAGTAAATGGATCAAACCCGACTTCAGTTCGAAATTCACCCCATCCGCCAGCTCATGGAATGTCACAGCAAGCGGTTGCTGTTGCAGATTTGGGGCAGTCAGCTGCCTCAGCGTAGGTGGTTCTCCAGCCATCTCAAACGTTGGGTTGTCAAATATCAAAGATCGGTTGACTATGCGGCTCTGTGAGAGAGTTCTCTCAATTTCTGAATCCAAAGCTAAAATTGGGGAATTAGTAGCACGGGTGTGGACCATAAGATAGATCCACATAATAGTAACAAGCACACAAACAAACACAAAGAAAAATTCAAACTTATCTCTATTCCTTTCCTTCAAACCTAAACTAGTAGTCTGGGTAAGCAGGGTCGATCCCACAAGGAGGAGTTGTTTTCTTTTTATGTTGATTGCATGCAATAGTAACAAGGGGGGTTTTGGTTGTTGATTGTTGAACAAGTAAACAAAGAAAACAAAGCAAAGAGTTTGTAATCAAGTAGGGAAAACACTTAGTCAAACAAATATCCACTTTTCATATGATAGATCGATCCTAGGTTATCTCTATTCCTTTCCTTTGGTTATTCATGTCCCTACTCTGAATTAGTTAATAGTCCAACCAGTCCTAATAATCCTAACTATCAAACAATCCCTACCAACCTTCAGGATTTAATTTAATAGCAGCAAGAAGCATAAGAATTAGTTAGGATACATGCAACACCACAACCCGAATTATTTAACATATAATCACATCTCTTTCATAATAAACTAGTCCTACCAGTCCTAGAATATCATGGATGCTACTACAGATAAGGAATCTCAACCCGAAATATCTAAACCCTAGCAATAGACAATTACTAATATCAACTAGGTGATCAATCTAGTCACATCAATAACAATCAATAGGAATATGCTCAAGAGAAAATATATAACCCAAAGGACATAGGAAATAGAGAATTAACCTCACAATCAAATCATACGAAAAGCTTCAATTGTCGGACTAAGCAAAGGTGCTTAGTTCTTCATAACTTCAGAGGAAAAAGAATGCTGAATGGAAAACTTGACTAATGGATGTTCGTAGATGATGAATGGAGGTTGTGGAATTTAGGTTAAATAGACTTAACCTAAAGCCCAAAATCACAAACCTCATCTAAAAGGAAATAAACTATAATATTCGGAATAAAATAAAAGAAGAAAAACAAAAAAGGAAAAAGAAACAAAACTTCAGAAATTCTCAGCGGGATGCCTCCCGTGTCCATCCGCGGTTGCGGCACCAATTCCACGGTCGCGGAAAATAGGAACTTGCTCTCGACTTCTTCAGCTCGTATTAAACCGCGGGCGCGGTGGCTTCGCCGCGATCGCGGCCGTGACATTCGTTGCGCCGTGTCTTCGATCTTCGCCGCGGATGACTTTGGCCTTCTTCTTGGTCGCGGTGGCTCGCGGTTGGCCTTCCGTGGCTCCTTTGTGTGGCTTTCTTCCTCTATTCTTCTCGTCTCCTCATGTGGTCTACTCCTCTTCATCCGGATGTCTTCAATTAGCTCCTCCAAACCACCATATCCACACTTTTACTCTCCAACTCCATATTCCACAGTTGTGCTCTAAATCCATACAGATGGTACCCTAAACACCGATAACAACTCCTAGATAAATACTACAAAGTAGCGCTGATCAAGTAGCATTAGGTCAGATTCAAGATAGAACTATCCTTCAATCCGTCTCCCTATCTCCCCTTGAGGGTGAGAAGAGTTACCTTATCGGGTCTTGTCCTTACTACATTTTCTCTCATTTATGTTTCTTATGTTATAATATTAAAATATGTGGATATACATAGGATAAGCCCATTTAAGTCTTAGAGTTAATTTATTCGGAGTCTAATAATGGCTAACCAAATTTGGTTCTAATCAAAACATATCATGCTAAGACATTTTAGCAAACACTTCATGTGCAATCGGAATTTCCACATATTCAGTTGATCTCATCATAAAAACATTCAAACTAATACCAAACGGTTCAATAAAGTCAACGATCGTTTCAACCATTTCCTCACTTGTAACATCATATTGTACCTATAACTCTTTTGGGTCCTTGTCAACATTTGAGGGTACCTGTGTTGATGATTGCTTTATTTGCAGGGGCTTGACTCATTTTTTATGATCATCGGATTGATGGTATGAGTCTTCAATTTGGTGCATGGTGCTTCTTTGTAGTGACTCCACGCGATCTTGTTGTTCTTTGAACAGACTGTGCGGATCTCCCATAAATGCTTGCATGGAGGTCAGAAATTGCAGCGACTTCATATCATCTTCTCCTCTGACATCAGATCACATTGTCTGATTCTCCTCCATGGATTCTCGGTTTGAGTCATCAAGCACAACGCCATATTGCCCTTCATAGTTGGCATCAAAACTCAAATTGGCTCTGATATCTTTTCGCCACGAAGTCGATTTCGCCCCGGAATTGGCACCTTGATCGGGATCTTTTAATTTGACCGGATTCTCACAAAAGGATTGTCGAAGCTCTTCAAATTGGCAATGCAATTTGGTCCTAAAATATTGATTATAATTCTCTAGCTCATTAAGTTGGTCCTCCCACGCCATCCTTCTTTGAACCGCCATAGTTGGATTTCAAGCTCTAAATTTAGGTAAAAAGTTGTGGGAAACAAGCCAAAATTTTCGGCACAAGATTGCCACTCTGATACCAATTTGTCATTACCCGGATTAGATCACGACATTAGCAAAGAGAAATCATAGATTTGTAGGTTGAACTAGAGAAGAGGAGAAGAATTAAGGAAAGAAGAGTGTTGTAGAGAAAGAGAATGAGAAGCATATAAACGAACAGAGAAGATGAGAGTTTAGAGAAGAGAGAAAGAGATAAAAAGATAGTAGTAATAATTGGTATAATTCTTCATTGATAATTTCCAATACAACATCATACTATTCATATTCAATCTAGTAAACACCATATAAACCCTATACATGACATTTATCTTTATCGTGTATGGTACTTTGTACATTTGTTTTCTTCTACGTGCTCCACATCATGAAGCTCGTTGTTTTAATTCTTGCCTACAGTTTGAAATGATTATTGAATTTATTGTTTTTATTGCTTTTGATTCATCAATTGTTTGTATATATTCAATGTATATGTTTTTCACTGCAAGAACATGTATACATCACGAAGTGATGAATCTGATTCCCTAATAAGGATGTATATACAAGGCATATATCATTTCTGTAGTGATAGATTTCTTTCCTTGATGTGGAGTTATTAGTATAATTTATAGCGTGTATCATTCGTGAAAATATTAATTTTATCCCCCGAAGAGAATATATGTCCTTCTTGAAGCATGTATTATCTATAAAGATCAATTTTATCTATAAAGCATGTATTATCAATGATGACGATGAATTTCATCCTCCTAAAGATGAAATACATTTGAGTCAAGTGATGTCCCGAAAGTGAAGCATATCATTTATGAAGTAATGAGTGTCATCACATGTAGATGATATACATATGAGACTTTGGAGTCCTTGTACGGAGTGACAAGTTTCATCTTCACAATGATAAAATTCATCATAAAGGGTGGAATGTAAAATGCATGCATATATAATTCCTAAAGTGATAATGTTCATTCCCTGAAGTGAAAATTCTTATTTGATCAATTATGATATTATTATCATAAAAATCATCCTTGTACTGATGAATTTCATGCCCCGAAGTGAATGAAGATAAAGACCTCTAATTTTTCTCTTCTTGTTTCATTTTCTTCTTTTGTATTCTTTTATTTTTATTTATCATCCCCTGAAGTGGATGTATATAATATGTTTGTTTCTATAGACAAAAATTAACAATCATCCTCATAGGGATGAATTTTTATCTCCAAAAGTGGAAACAATAGAAGTTAATTAATCCTTGAAGTACGTGACTATAGAAAATATCATCTCTTGAAATAGATGATATGATCTTTATGAATAATATCTATATACTATACTAAAATCCTAATTATATTTTCTACGTGTCAGCCTGCGAGTAAAGTCAAGTAGGCAAATCTCAAAGTACGATTACATTTTTTCCTTTCCTAATTTTGATATTTATATATTCTATTTCAGATCTACTTTTTTTTTACCTAAAATATCTTACCTTTATTATATTGATAGTATCATCTCAAAGATTATTTATATCTTTTTGTCTTATTAGTTTCTTCTTATTTGCAAAAAAAATATTTATAATATACTTTTACCTTATTAATTACATCACTTCTAATAGTTTTAATACTAAAATTTATTCAATTGGTAATAAATAACTTAACATAATTGGTAATATATTAATCATGATGAAAAAGTGGTAATATATATTAAAAATATTTGAAATAAACATGTGATATAATTTAACTAGCTTTTATCTTTTAATTAATTATACATAATTAACATTCTCATTAATTAAATCAAAACTTATGTATTTTCGTATTCAGTTATTTGTATGATATTCTTAATTTATTTTTCATTTTTATATACAAAATCGCACATATGCTTCAATTCTATTCATATAAAACCTTATCACCGTATATGTCAAAAGATTAAGCTTATAATTTACCATATTAATTTTTATAAATATTTTGATTTCATTTTTTATTAACCAAGCCCCCCGTGCAGGGCACGGGGACATTTGCTAGTTCTCTCTTAAAGAAGATGATCAAATCATATTGACATATCACCTCTTACAGTTGCAGATAAAAGGGTCTAAGATGATTGATATTCAATATCTTGTCACTCGAAGTTGACAATGATCTATGTATTTAAGTTTATTTCTGCATATTTTTTAGTTTCATTGATTATGATTAATTTTACATATTTTATGTACTTACAATAAAAGAAAAAGTATCATCCTTGATAGTGGATGTACACATAAAACCAAATTGTCCCTGAAGTTACATGATTCCTTGAAGTGAATGAATGACACGTTTATTTTCTTTTACTAGTTAGTTCTTGCTATAATTGTAATTTCAAAATTTAAGGGTTTTCAAAAGAAATAATTTAACACATGGAAGTCACATGATTCCTCAAAGTGAATGAATGTCAAGTTAATTTTCTTTTACTAGTATTTTTGTTCTTGCTATAATTGTAATCCCAAAGTGTAAGGGTATTCAAAAGAAATAATTTAACACATGGTTTAAGTGTTAAATTTCATTTGGCTAAACATATTTGGGAGAAACTTATTTGCAAAAAAAATTATTTATAATATACTTTTACCTTATTAGTTACATCACTTCTTATAGTTTTAATACTTAAATTTATATAATTGGTAACATATAACTTAACATAATTGGTAATATATTATTCATGATGCAAAAGTGGTAATATATATTAAAAATATTTGAAATAAATATGTGATATAATTTAACCAGCTTTTATCTTTTAATTAATTGTACATAATTTTCTCATTACTTAAATATAAACTTATATATTTTCTTATTTAGTTATTTGTATGAGATTCTTAATTTATTTTTCATTTTTATATACAAAACCGCACATATGCTTCAATTCTAATCATATAAAAACCTTATCACCATATGTGTCAAAAGATTAAGCTTATAATTTACCATATTAATTTTCATAAATATTTAATAATATTTTAATTTCAATTTTAATTAACCAAGCCCTCTGTGCAGGGCACGGGGACATATGGTAGTTATTTCTTTAAGAAGATGATAAAAGCATATTGACATATCACCTCTTACAATTGGAGATAAAAGGGTCTAAGATGATTGATATTCAATTTCTTGTCACTTGAAGTTGACAATGATCTATTTATTTAAGTTTATTTGTGCATATTTTCTAGTTTCATTGATTATGATTAGTTTTATATATTTTATGTACTTACAATAAAAGAAAAAGTATCATCCTTGGTAGTGGATGTACAAATAAACCAAATTGTCCATGAAGTTACATGATTCCTCGAAGTGAATAAATGACACGTTTATTTTCTTTTACTAGTATTTTAGTTCTTGCTATAATTGTAATTTCAAACTTTAAGGGTTTTCAAAAGAATCAATTTAACACATGGAAGTCACGTGATTCCTCAAAGTGAATGAATGTCAAGTTTATTTTCCTGTACTAGTATTTTTGTTCTTTCTATAATTGTAATGCCAAAGTTTAAGGGTTTTCAAAAGAAACAATTTAACACATGGTTTAAGTGTTAAGGGTTCGTTTGGATAGCCGTCTAGAATGCATTTTAATGTATTAAATTGCATTATTTTGCATTAAATGCTACCACTTAATGCAATTTAATGCATTCTAGTGGCGATCCAAACGGACCCTAAATTTCATTTGGCTAAACATATTTGGGAGAAACTTTTGGTACTTTGAATTCTTGGAGAATTGTGCTAAACTAATAATTCTATCATACCATCATCAACTTTATGAGAGTTTTAAGACTCAATATTTTTGACATTTTAGAGATCACTGCAAAATCCAGAAGAGCTATATGATCATACGTCGAATTTTGTTCTATGGTACTAGTACCAATTTTAAAGGCATCTATATTTATTGGAAAGTTAGAAATCACGGTAATGATGTATCTACTTATGAGTGTATGAAATACCAAATAATAAAAGATCACCCATGTAATAATTTCAATGGTAGAAATATTGCCGATAAAGTCATTACTTATACTATTTTGAAAATCTAAAGTTTTCTTATCCTACAAATGAAAAAAAAAACCGGTGTGAAATATAAATGTTTAAAAAGAGTGTCTCGTATAAAGCTCTAGAAGAGGTTTATCTTGTTATTGGAAGAAACAATAAACTATATGAGAAACACTATATTATTCAAGTTCATAAGGGCAAGCTTGTTGATCATTCAAAATGATATTCAACAATATGGTTATCATTTAGATTCCTTGAATAAGGACGATATCGAATATTTATTTAAAGTTTCATAGGAAACTTTACACACTAGGTATATACGACAACTCGTCTAATAATATTATATTTCTAACTAGAAGTTAGTTGATGGAAAAATATTCCATTGTGACAAAATAGATTCGATCACCAAAGTCAATCAATGATGTGTAGGATCATTGGAAATTCACTCAGGCAACCACTATAGGACCGGATGATCCTAGGACATGAAATCCACCTCTTTAGGGTGATTGTTAAATGCACGACTTGTTTTCTTGAAAAAATTAATAATAATGCCGATTGTATAAAGATCAAATGTAGAGTCTCCATGTTCCTCGACATATTTAATAATATATGAGGATGATCCTATGACATGAAATCCACGTCTTTAGGGTGATTGTTAAGTGGAAGAATGAAATCAACCAATCAGTTTAATGGTCGAGCATCAGGTAGCTCACACTATTCAATAGGACGACCCAATATAGCCATTATTTATGCGGTCATCAATCATGGATGGATTAAAGCTGATACATGAAATGATCTAACAAAATCGTTGACCATATAGGGTCATGCGAAGTTTGGATGTCGAGAATTAAGTTCAATTTTGACTAACCACAATACATTCTCCTAATTCAAACTTATCTCAAGAAGAGAATTGAAAGTATATGGACATGTAGTGTACGCCCATTACCCCCCCCCCCCCCCCCCCCAAACAAACTAAACTAATGTCACAAGGAAAGTGGAGATTATACGAGGGTTATGATTGCCTATAGATTGTTTTATACCTAGAGAATATATTGGATGATCGCTCGGTATCAAGATTATCATTTCGATGAGATAAAATCCTAACTTTAGGGGGAGCGGAAACGGAGACTAATATGTAAGAGATTGCATGGAATGCAAATTCTCGATACCTTTATATCCTTGGATATAAATGGGAATGAACAAAAATTTAACGGATCATATATTTAAATTTTAATGTATAGATAGCATGATGTAAGCTGCATTTACTGAAAGCCAAGAAAGTCTTTGAGTCAAATATATCAACTGAAATGTCTAGCTCATTTGGAGTTTTTTTAGTAACTCCATACCGATCTATCACAAGTGATTCTTAAATGCGCTAGAAGCGTGAGAGACTATTGGACTCTAAAACTCAATTTTTCAAAAGAGATAAGCACTTAATGCAACTTAACAAGCTATTGATATGTCGACGAGTAATGTTTGTTGAGATAAATTCCAGAAGAAATTTTGTCTAAACTCAAAGACATGGACTATCAAGGACTCATATGAAGCTTTACCAAAATGCATTTTGAAAGGAATCAAAATGAGTGCAAAACCCCTAATAATAGTAAGGTGAAAATTTCTAGGAGTGACATTTATCAAATAGTGAAGTGTTGTATTGTGAGAAGGATATGTGACTTAATTAGGTTGTGATTTAGTTATTATATAGTAGATTTTTTTGTTTAATAATTTAACAAACACACGTACTTTTTCTTGACTTTGTAAGTAAAACTTATTAAATTTAACATACGTATTACACATCTACCACGTAATAAATATTTCTTTCAATATAATATAATTCTAGAGTAAAATCAAATGCAAAACAAATGTCCTCATGCGAATACTAATGTAGTGCACATTCATGATATGGAATGTGATGCACAGATGTGAACAATAATGGGCTTTTAACATTGATCCACCGGTCTCCTGCTTTGACCAATGTTGACCGACGCTAATCGCTCGTTGACTAGATGGGAAACGAAGTGGTGACGTCAATAGTTTTCAAAATAAAATGCTCTTCTTTGGGATCCCCATTTGATCTATCCATCGGGAATCCTCACAAGTTTCCTCGGTGGTGATGAGAAGAAGTTGAGAAATGAAGTGGTGATCTCTATCCAAGATCTTAGTCCCTGAGAAGAAAAGTAAATATCCTTCATCATTGACCTCGTCTCCAATAAACCGAGACAGATCATTTGGAATTGGAAATGATGCAGAAGTTGTTCCTCTGGTTATTTCATGCCGCGGTTCAATATTTTTTTACTTTATAAATTTAAAAACAAATTACATGAAAAAGGATAATATTAGTATTTCTTCTACCTCGATCTACTGTCTAAAGTAGAATTCTCAAAACCAATATATCATTTACAAGAGAAAACTTGTCAAAATCAATATGTCACCTATTAGAAGCTTATCATAAATTAGACACCTTCTCCCAATGCTCAATTCATGCAACTCATCATCGTTATTGTATGTGGATCCTTGCATAGTTCAAAGAAGGTTTCGTTCAATGTCCCTGTCAAACCGAATGTGAAGCTCTCCCTGAATTAGGAAAGTGACGTTGTAGATCTAATACTCGATAAGCTGGCAGAAAACGAAGGAGCGGAGGGAGTCGAATTTGGAGGATTTGAGCTTTTTGAAGAGGGTTTTGAGGTGGGCGAGGAGGCAAGTTAGTTAAGCAGATCTGGAATTGTGAGAAAAATGCGGATGAGTTGGATTCTAATTCTAAAAGGGATCTAATGGCAGCGGAATTGGTGTCCAAGGAAAGGTACACCAATTTGTATTCACTAGTACATAATGGCCTTGGCATAACAAACACTATTTAAGCTTCAGTGATAAAACAATACTATAGCGCTATGGAGAAATCGCTATAAGAAATAAACGCATAGCGATTTTTTACTAAAAAACGCTATGTTTTTTTTGGTTCTCTGATGAAACTCTTAGCGCTTTTTACTAAAAAGCGCTATTATTGTTTTGGTTCTCTGATGAAACTCTTAGCGCTTTTTAGTAAAAAGCGCTATGATTTTTTTGTTTCTCTGATGAAACTCTTTACGCTTTTTACTAAAAAGCGCTATTATTTTTTTGGTTCTCTGATGAAACTCTTAGCGCTTTTTAGTAAAAAGAGCTATGATTTTTTTGTTTCTCTGATGAAACTCTTAGCGCTTTTTACTAAAAAGCGCTATGATTTTTTTTATTTTATTTTACTATTTTCTGATGCTCCTACACCACCCTGCCAACAAATTTACAGCAACAAACTTTCATCAAAATCGTATCAAATCAGTACGTTTGAAACGCATGTCTAGATTTGTGTATGGGAGGGATAAGATCAGGCTGTTTAGCTTTCATCAAAATCATGAGTGACATGAATTGCATGATAAAACCACCATTAGGACAACAATTACTACACTAGACATATGTAAAAACCAAAAAATCATTATCATATCTACAAAATTACTACTTAGGTCAATTGAGCACCATATCCATAAAATCATTCTAGTCTCCCTAACAAAACGAAGCATCATATATATCCACAAAATCCGCGACCTAGTCTCCCTTAACAAAATGAAGCCCCAAAATCACCACCTACTCATGATTAACAACCATATACATGGAGGCTATGAAACTATTAGGCGACCATTTGCAAATGAGGTTCAAGATACCCAAGCCACTCATTTGTTACCTCATCAATTTCTTCTTGTGTGTACGACTCGGTTGAACCCAGCAAGTACTGCATATACATAGATAAAACCATAAATTCATGTATTTATTTTTATAAAAACTTAAATGTTAAAGATATATTAGGCATACCGATTCAGGGATTTCTTTGACACCTTGTTCAATAATGTCTCTCATCATCCTACATATGTAAAAACCACATTGCACAGAGTTGGGTTGAAGAGGACACTTCTACACAACCACACAAATTCAGCACAACCACAAAATCATATATAATGTCAGTTGAAATTTTTAAGTATAAGATATATAATGACATTACTTAAAATAAATGCTCGACCTTTATGTTTATCCAGGATGTGCTAGGTGGTTTTGCTTTGAGTACCTTAACATGAAAGTTATCCAATGCCCTACATGATAAAATGTTTAGGATTATAATAATGTGGTAATAAATGCATATATTTTTGATAAAAAAAAAATAAAGGTTAAAATACTTACTTAGTACACATTTTAGCAAAATCCAACAGAGTATTTCTTCTCAAAGGATCTAACCAATACACTCTACTTAATTGTGGATTGATCATGCCGAGCATCCAATGGTTCCTACAATAAAAAAACACCAAACAAATATGTACAAAGTCAATGGGAGTACGTAATAAGTGCAAGAGCATTCTACTACTACATAAAATATAAAAGAAAAACTTACCCAGAGTTGTATGGAGTAAGCCATAGACGTTGACTTGCATTTTCTTGACATAATGAAGAAGTCATGTATAATTCTCTTGGATCGCGTTTTTCATCCTTAGATTGAATCAATTTTCCATTTTTATCTCGAACGGCACTCAAGCGTGTCGGACAAAGAAACGAATGTGAGGTCGGCTTATACTTGTCAAACAAGAACCTGAAATATTTCATATGTAATAGGTACTCATTATTAAATACAATGAACAGAAGAATATTTAAGTACATACCTGATATAAAAGCTAATATGTACGGCTTCAAGCTCCCCTTGTTCTAACCACATCTCAATGACATCCTTTGGTATGGACAATGTATGGGAGTGTTGTGTAATATCCTTCTGCATATCAACTTGTATGAGAAACTGATTTTTGGTTGATATGCATCTCACAACCATGTCAGATTGTCGATGTGGTTGAGGATGGACATCATTTTTGACTTGCGTTGGCTCAAGTACAGTTGCTCTACTGGCTTTTGAGCTCTCAACAGAATCCTGAAGTAGATAACAAAATATATACAATATAGTAAGATTGTATATTATTGAAAAAAAAATCAAGTACAGAGCACGTAAGTCTACAGCAGAAGCAATAGTTGGTTGCTAGCACAAATAAATATAAATACGATTTTCTAAAGCATAGATAAGATAAAAGTAACTTTACTATATCTACAAATGAAATAAATGCACAACAAGCAACATTAATCTGATTCTTGCTACTTTAAACCTGCTATTCTATTCCTAAGCTTGGTTAGTGGCAAGTTTGCATCAACCATCTCTATACGTGCATTTTGGTAAAGCCGTAAAGCCAAGAATCACAGTACATAGCATAGCATAGCATTTTTTTATGTTAACTTTGTTCCCTACAATCCAGTTTGAACTACTAACTCCAGTCCACCTAGGATTAAGAGTTACATTAGAATACTTAGTGAGTCACACCTAGCCAGGCACAAGGATTAGAAGTCCATTAACTCAGTAAATGCAATATCATACCTTTTTTATAAAATTTCATACTAGAAAAATCTGTCAAACACTACAGGCTGAGCTAAGCACTAATAGATAACACGGAAGAGGAGATACATACCAGTTCAATGACAACTAATGAAGTTGGCCATCCAATTATATATCCTGGGGCATCTAAAAGACACTTGACATCGTCAAGTGGGTATGGCAATGCAACGTCTCCACATCCAGGCAAAACAGTGTCTATATTAACCTTTAACACCTTGTTAGAGTCCAACTGCTGGCAATGAAGCAATGAGGTGTAGCCTGCCTGGGGGATAAATGCACGCCCTTTAGCTACCTCCCTTGTTTTATCAGGCCAAAATAACATGCATTTTTTTCTGACTTCCTGCAAACAATTTGAAAACACATCACATTTTTGAAGTTTTTTCCACTTATGAAATTTCAATACCTCATAGGTATGAAAATATATTTCATACCTGTAGCTTCTCTACTAAAGGAGGATTTGTTTCTGAATGAGTATTATTTTGATTTAGAGATGGCGACAGTTGTGCTTGAGATGATCCTTGATTCAAAAATTGCCTTCGGAATTCTTCAAATTGCTGTCTCATGTCTGCCACTTCAGCCATAAGTATCAATACCTCTTCTTTAGATGCTGAATCTCTAGGCCTAGCTACACCAAAAAATCTCTTCTTACTAACTCCAAAACCTGCGGCTATCACTCGACCATAGTGGTCGTCCTTCTCTAGCGCCAATGTTAAAACATCTGTTGTTGGTGTGAGCTTGAGTATGCCTTGAGATTGTTGTTCTGCATACATGTCCTACAATTACACATTCATTATAAACAAGATTTTTAGTTAATAAAGTGCATAAATATTAATAAAAAACCTTTGAAACTTCAAATACATTAGAATTGATCGTATATATATATTACTTTTGCATAATTGGTATTCTAAGTGTAGTCTATAATGCCAAACTCACAATTTTCTTAGCCATCCGGGTTGTTTCATCATCGTGATAACTTCCATTTGGACCTTGTCTTGCAACTTTCCACAATTCAGCTCTAGGGATTGAAGAGGTATCTGGATCCTTATTTTGCTCTTTCAACTAAACAAGAAAATTGGTTAATAACCACTAAATATATATCAAAATATAAATTATAAAAGGTAAGTGTACTATTATTACCATTTTTCTCTCTTTGCGGCCATATCCCATTCTAGAAAGTCTATAAGGATACTTATTCTGCTTTGCATGTTCAGCATTGATACGACTTTTATCCTGCACATAGGAAGTAAATGACAAATGTATAAACAAAGCCAAATTTGTTGCTATTATAAGTTAATGCATTAATTACATGGAATTCCTTGGTGCATCGAAGTTGAACAAATTTCTCCCATGACTGTTGATTGATAAATGAATACTTTAAAGGAGGCTCTGTACTAAGTTCACCTTCACGAACTACAAACTTGCCCAAAGCATTTTTAAAGTTTTTCCACTTATCACCAGCACTTCTTAAGATCATTTTTTGAGTCATAACATTAGGGATATCAAAGACTTTCTGAAAAATGAGAGTTTAAATGTAAGAAATTGATAACATTAGGGATATCAATGATAACACGTATAACATAAATGGTACCACTGAATACTAAAATGACAACATCATTTCTTTTCAAGTCCCCAAGCCCACAAACTAATCATGCAAGCAAAAGGAAAAGGAAAAGACAAATGCAAGCTGCACTCTCATTCATTATTACACATACATATATACTAGGGACTAGGGAATTATGAACTGAATCTGAAGACAACAAACTGCATGAAAAATTCTCGTTTCAGTAAATTCTAGTTTCAGTAAATTAGTAGCAATCCATCCTTAGACTCAAGAGTTAATTTAAAAGTGTGATAATGCCCACTTTTACTAATTCTTCACTCAATGATAATAACAATGGTTTCACTTTTATTAACTTTCTCAAATAACTCACCCTAATTCTTCACATTCCACTTCAGAAAAACAGAAGGATAAATCTAAAAAGGAAAAGAGCAATTGACAAGCAGAAGATACATGTCTCCAAACATGAAAAGAAGCACGACAGAAAGGAGTACTGAATACTAAAATGATAACATGTATAAATTGTCCTATTCAATGACAACAAATGACAACATGTATAAATTGTCCTAATAAATGACAACATGTATAATATGGATGTTCACAGATTATATAAAAAATTGCTAAATCATGATTGCTCTATTGGTTACCTAAAGTGACATTCAGTTGACAATAGATAAAGTAAATTTAGTAAAAAATCAGCAAGAGAATAATTACCTCGATGGTTTGATAGAGATTTGTCTTTGTCTGTTTGGGAACAGCTCTCCAATTCGCATATTCAATTGAAACATGTCTACGCACTAAATACCCAATATAAGTTTGCATAAGTGATGAATTTTTGTTCACTCCTTTGCCATGTTTATTACACTTCACTTGGATCTTCTTTGTTCCATCACAGGTCAGCTTATTGATTTTGGCTATCAACTTAGATCCTACCACACGCTCTTTAGAAGCTTCTCTGAAATGATCACCCACCACATCAGTAGGAACATCCTCATTTTCATCATAGGTATCATTCTCAGCATTGGTGTCCTCAATTTCAGCGTTGGCCATTTTCCTGTACAGAAAATCAATGTCATTCAATATCATAATCGAATATTGATAGATTCACATGATTAATTCAATCATTTTCCTACCTATATTGGAAAACAATAAAACAAATTGACAGCACATAGAGCATAAAACAATAAAGAGGGCAAAAATGTAAGTTTTTTTGCAGATTGTGACTTAAGTGAGAAAAACAGTCATTTTCAATTTCTACTCTATGTACTAATATGTTTGATATCATTATGGAATTGATGTTATTTACCTTTATTTGTTTTGCCTCTTTCTTTTAGAACTTTTATCAATGATTATTCCTTCTTCATGGTCTACATGCATGTATATCTCATTTTCATCAACATTGGTCTCAAGAGGCGGCATGATGACTGAAGTTCGTATCAAGTACAATTTCAAGTCTGCTGAAATATTTAACGTCAAGCTGACCTGCATTTCCAAAATACCACAGCTGAACATTTACTACGTGTCTATGTACCATAAAATTTTATCAAAACTTGGCCATTAACCATATAATTCAGCTGAACATTTATGATAAAAATCATTACAAAGTTGATAGCAAGACACTGCAAATTACAAGGTAACAAAGCATAACTCCAGAACTGAAAGAAGAATTATTCAAAGTGGTCATTGACCAAAAATAACTTGAATCTAATATGAGCACTACATAGACAATCATAAACAAAGAATCTAATATGAGCACTACATAGACAGTCATAAAATTGTGCGTTAAGTATAGAATCTAATATGAGCACTACATAGACAGTCATAAACAAAGAAAAACAATGCAAACGATCTGTATATTCACAATTAGCATCACAAAATTTCCATGGATTCTCGTTCCAATTTATAGCACATCAACCTCAGTTGTCAAAATTTGGCCATTATTTGTGGCCTAATGACATCGACAGCAACAAGATTGAAGCAGAAGATGGTGGCATACCGTGCGACGCCGGAGATGGATGTGAAGACGCCACCAACAGAGCCGCGGAGAGAAGCTCCTGCGAAGACAGCAACTAGGAGCCGTCGACAGAGAAAAACGAGGGAAAAGAAGCGGCAGAGGAAACCGGAAATGGAAGCGGCAGAGGGGACAAAGTGGTAGCCGCCGGCAGAGAAACCAAGTGGGAGCCGTCGGAGAGAAGCTCCTGCGAAGACGCCACCAACAGAGCCGCGGAGAGAAGCTCCTGCGAAGACAACAACTGGGAGCCGCCGACAGAGAAAAATGAGGGACATGAAGCAGCAGAGGAGAACGGAAATGGAAGCGGCAGAGGGGACAAAGTGGTAGACGCCGGCAGAGGAAAATCGAAGGTAGGGCGGGAGGGATACACACAGGAGAGGGCGGGATGAAGTTAGGGCAAGATGAAGAGTTAGCGCGTTCGTGGAATTGTGGAAATAAGCTTTTTATTTTGTTTTTTGTTGCTGTTATATGGAAATATTTTATAGCGTTTTTTTTATAAAAAAGCGCTATGAGACTTTCTGCTTTTAATTTTAAACGTTAATGACATTTTAGGAACACAGGAAGGTCTGGCCTGTAACCCGCCTTCATAATCTGGCCTGTGCTTTCGAAGGTCTGGATGGCTGTGTAACATCAGGAAAAAACTTAGAAATGGCATAACTTTTTACTCGATGATCTTTAGAGGTCGTACGAGCACGCGTTTCGAAGGTCTCGACGCAAACTATAGCATCGGTATCCGAGAACAAGTTTCTATGGAAGAAACAGACGTATAATTAAGGAGAAGCAGTGGAACTAAACGCGCGCCGAATTTGAAACGCGCTTAACTTTGCGGTCCGACATCGGATGGGAGCGTGTGATACACGGTTTCGAAGCTATTTCGAAAATGCTCTTAATCTCAAGGTCCAGAGGGCCCAAATGCGCCGGTTTTGCAAAAATAGGTCGTTTGAGCGTCCAAATCTGCGTTTATAAGCCGGACAGCAGGCAAAAGACGACGTTTTGTTCGACCCGGGCTTACCCGGATTGACGGTATTGATTCATACGACTTATACAACTGTGGTTTGGGTTGAGAGCTTCAAAACGAATGGTCATACGTATAGGTTTTCTGGATTTTTCCTATCCGGATTGATGATAATACATATATACGAATTTCGGTTTACTCGAACTTATTACATATCCCTTGAAATGTTATTAGCCTTTTTAGTATCCGGATTGATGATAATACATATTATATATATATATATATATATATATATATATATATATATATATATATATATATATATGAGTTGTGGTTTGGGTTGGGAGCTTCGTAAGGAATGGTTGTATAGGATTATTTATGATGTTCTTCCAACTATTTCACCTCTATGAGTTTTGTTATTTTTTTCGGTTTTTCGGTTTTGTTAAGATCCTATATATAGTAATTTTTGATTAAATGTTAATTTGTTGGACATTTTATTTTTTAAAAAATAGGTTCACCTTTCCTTCTTTAGGGTTTATATTCCTTAAGGGCATAGGTTAGAAAAACCGTTTTTTTTTATGATTACCACAATCTATTCCATGGATTTATTTGGTAGAGGAATATTATATTATACACATTTTGGATAATCTCTTCCATCTTTGAAAGAAATAGCCGTATAATTAAGGAGAAGCAGTTGAACTCAACGCGCGCCGAATTTGAAACGCGCATAACTTTGCGGTCCGACATTGGATCGGAGCGTGTGATACACGGTTTCGAAGCTCTTTCAAAGACGCACTTATCCTCAGGATCGAAGGGCTTGAACGGGTCGGTTTCGTAAAAAAAGGTCATTTCAGCGTCCAAATCTGCGTTTATAAACCGGATAGCAGGTCAAAGACGACTTTTTGTTGGACACGGGCTTTTCCAAATTGACGGTATTGATGCAATACATGCATACGAATTATACAATTGGTGGTTTGGGCTGAGAGCTTCGAAACGAATGGTCGTACGTATAGGAATTCTGGCTTTCTCCAAACAGATTGGCTTTCTCCAAACAAATGTTACTATTTTTGTTGATGGTTATGTTTGCGTATAGGAATTCTTATATATAGATTTCTCCAAATGTTATTATCTTTTTTAAGATGAATGGTCATACATATAGGAATTCTTATAGAGTTTATTTATTTTTGATTATTAACTTATAATTTCAAGGCTACCTTGTTTATTCTGTGGGTTTAGTAGGTGTGACTACTCGTTTATTCCATGGATTTGGTAGGTGTGACTATTCGTCTATTCCGTTGATTTTATATTATTATAATCAGATATACATACACATTTCGGATGAGTAAACTAATAATGTCTTCCATCTTTGGATTATAATCGATTACATAAACATTTTTATTTTAAAAATTGATAAAATTTTATATCGGTTTTTTATGACCCACTATACTATATTACTCTATTAATACACCTACATATTTTATATGGCCCAAAATATAAATCTTCAATTCTTTTTATTTGTTTTGATTCCTCCATTCCCAATACCTTGAATATCTTCTTTCACATTTCATGACAAGCTTACTAAATCCCTACTTCTTATATATATATATATATATGCATACACGTGCAAATATTTATATGACCAAATATTTGTATAAAACCCATCGAAAAATTAGTTTCATATTTTTATTCTATCTATGTTTTTAGTTATTAACTATTTTGTTGACATTGTTCTTTAGATATTAATTTTACTTATCATAAATAATAATGTTATCAATTTTATGAATAATTTTAAATATATTTATGGGTTTAAAATATTTTCAGTAAGTATGGCTTCCTTTAAAATAAATAGTAGAAAGTCTCATAGCGGTTTTTTTAAACAAACCGCTATAAATTTTTAAAAAGTTATCAAATGTTAAAATAAAAAGCAGAAAATTTTATAAAAAAACGCTCTCAAATTTTCTGATTTAGAGCATTTTTTACAAAAAACCGCCCTAAACTTTTATAAAAAACCGCCCTAAAAGAATTTTTGAAATTTTATCAGTTTTTGAACTAAAAAAGCAAAAGGCTACTCTTAGCGCTTTTTTATAAAAACCGCTATAAAAGTATCGAATTTTTGAAATTTTATCAGTTTTTGAACTAAAAAAGCAAAAGACAACTCTTAGCGCTTTTTTATAAAAACCGCTATAAAAGTATCGAATTTTTGAAATTTTATCAGTTTTTAAACTAAAAAAGCAAAAGACTACTCTTAGCGCTTTTTTATAAAAACCGCTATAAAAGTATCGAATTTTTGAAATTTTATTAGTTTTTGAACTAAAAAAGCAAAAGGCTACTCTTAGCGCTTTTTTATAAAAAGCGCTATAAAAGTATCGAATTTTTGAAATTTTATCAGTTTTTGAACTAAAAAAGCAAAAGACTACTCTTAGGATTTTTTTATAAAAACCGCTACGCGAATTCTATTCTTATAGCGTTTTTTAAAACCGCTATAATTTTTTCGCTATCTATAGCAATTTTTGTACTAGTGATTGGAGATCCTCGGAAGAAGTTTTGAGAGATTCGAGAAGGGATAGTATTAGCAGTAACTGATTCTGTTAGCTCTTCTTCTTCTTTGGCCATGGGTGTGCTGAGACAGTCTGGTGGGATGCAAATTCAAAGACAATTGTTTCTTAATTTGTGATTGCCATTGTTAGTTTCTCTGGGACTTCGGAAGAATGTGATGTGGAACTGAAAAAGAGAGAGGAGATGAGTTGAATATTAGAAAAGGAGAAGGGTTATCTTTTTTTAAAGTAGTTCAATAAAATGACATGTGTTATTATATTAGTTGATGCGTGATTATCTCATTTGTCGCGTATTTGCTTGTTTGATCCCATCTTCAAGGAACGGATTTGTTTCTCTTCTTGATGAACTCGTGAAAGAACTTGTGAGAATATATTGGGGCGTGGAGATGCCGAATTTTTGAGCCAATGGTGACGGTGACATCCAAGGGTTGAACGAGTCCACAAACAATCCTTCCTTCGGATGAGTGCTAGATAGATAAGCTGAGATCCACAAGTCGTTGTTGATCGAGATCCACGATCAAAAGGTATAGATTGAGGTCCACAATCTATGTCGAGCCAAGAACAAAAGTTGATCTTTGTCAAAAACTTAAACTTCAAAACTCAGCGCTTGTTATGTAACCCTATGAGTTTTCTATTTTTTAAAACTAAAAGCAGATTTTTGGAAACTTATCTTTCAGGTTTTCAAAATATAGTTGATAGTTTTGAAAATTAAGGTGACTACATATGACATGTTTTAAAACAATTAAATGAATAACTATAGAAAGTAAAAATGTTTTAATACTAAAAACTAGAGACTCACATGATTACCAAACGAGCCCTTAATAATGAAATAACAAGCGAGAGTTTAAATAGGGGAAAGGGAAAGCTAAGAGAGTACCTAATTAGGGCCGACCATGGTTGCATTCAACATGATGAGAAGCCCATGGTCATAAATTAATAGTAAAATCCTAAGATGTTGCAAAGTATTAAAGCCAGATGAAACCAACAAAAGTAAATATAGAAAACAAAAGAAAATATACTCAAATGCTAAGATGATAAAGTAACAAGCTTCATGGAAGCTCGCTTGAGTCTTTGTCGGGGTGGTCTGGATCGCCTTTGAAGATGGTTGTCGAATGGCCCAGTCTTCATGTCATGATTCTTCGTCATGTGTCTTCAATTTGTCCACAAATTGAACTTGTGAAAGGGAACAAGTACGAGATGAGAACGTCATGGGCATCTAGGAGGGAAATGATGTTGTGCTAGGAACTCCTTCAATGGCGAAGAACAAAAAGGGGTGGCACAAGAGACCATGAGTGTGGGGCTCTCCACGGCCTCTTCATCAACGATCAATGGAGTGAAAGGTGGTGATGAAATGATGTGTGTAGCTACAAGTGTAGGTGCTTCTTCCTCCAATGGACAACAAGGCTCGTCGTCCTATAGTGGAAAAGTGTCATCAAAGGTGCTCGCAGTTGGTTCGACATCACATATGGGTCTAGTGTCCACTTTGTCTTCCTCTACTCGGCACCACTCTTGGAAAATGACTTCAAATCTAGCTTGTGAAGCCACAAACATTTCATCAATGGCACGTTGAAGGCTATAAATTTCATGTTCACAACGTCGCATAATTGACTTGAAACAAACTCAAAAGAGAAACAAAAGGAGAAGTGCGAACAAGAGAAACGAAATCCAAGCGCTAGGCAACTTTGTATGCAAACTTTAAACTCAAAATTACAACAATGAAAGGATAATAAAGGTCACTTAAAGGGCTGTAAAATAAGGGAAAAATAAGCATCAAAGTGGTTAACGCAAGGAATTAATCAACAAGCAAGGAAGTTCTAGGCTAGATCAAGAAATAGTGATAGGGTCTTTAGTCATAAAATATATTCAATTAAAGTAAGAAAAAAGCAATTGAACACAACCTAAAATTTAAGACAAAAATCAAGCAATAGGAACATGAAATAGTCAGAATACACAAGATAGTGCAAAGGTGGGTTGAGTCACGTGGCTTGCAGAGGGCTGGTGGTACATGGGTAAGGTCTGGTGGTGAAGGGTGCGTGGTTGGCTAGTTATGGCAGCCAAATGGCCGTGATTGTAAGACCCGAGGCCTTAGAAGCGCTAGCCCATGGCCAACCCGAGGACTTCCCTAGAGGTCACCCATTCGAGTACAAATCTTGCCCTAACAAGCTTAATTTTAAAATTCTTTGTCCTCACTTGAACCCTGAAAAGAAAGAGCTATCATTGACATAGATAGCACTATAATCCTTATAAAGGATTACAAATTTGGAGTGTTACAATCACCCCACTTAAATCCTTGACGACCTCGTCAAGGCCCAAAGACTGCCCTCTGGGTCGAGCGACCGTCCACCGGACCAAACCCACTCGTAGCCCAGAGTCGATTGTGATACCAGTTGTAAGACCCAAGGCCTTAGAAGCGCTAGTCCATTCCAACCCAAGGACTTCCTAGGAGGTCAACTGATAGGCATTTTGTCATATACACCTAACAAAGTAAACCTCAAAAACCTAACTAATGTAGTCTAGTAAGTAAGGGTCGAATCCCACAGAGAATCAAGCTATATATCCTGTTTGTCAAATCGTTCACCAATTGATAACAAAGACAAAGGGGGGGAGTTTATATGAATCTAAATAAGAAAACGATAAATAAAACATAAATAGCTTGGTTAGACAAATATCCATCTTCAGTTTGGTTGATCGATCATTGATTATCCCTAGTTCTCAATTCTCATGAATGTCCTAATCCCTATTCTAAATTAATTACCAGTCCTGATAATCCTAACTATTAAACAATCAAGAAACTATCAAGATTCAATTTAACATCAACAGTAAGCTCATGAATAGATAGGCTCATGCAATACTTAACAACCAGTCAGTACTCAACATGCAATCAATTCTCTTCTACAATAAACTATTCCAACCAGTTCTAGAATATCGTAGTTGCTACTCTGAATTAGAGATGAACAATATTAATCTCAACAAGTTGACCAGATTAGGGGAACCATCACTATAGATAATACCAATCTCAACTAGTTTGTCAGGCTAGGAAAACCAATACTAATAATACTAATCACAACGAAACGGTGAACTAGATAAACCAATAGAATTCAAAACCCTAATCCTGCAGTATGAATAATACCAATAACTACTAGTTGATCAGGATAGAAAAATCAATAAAACTCAATGGGATGAAGAGCAAGAGAATCAATAACATTCAAGGATAAAGTAAAAGAATAATCTCATAATCAAATTCAAACCAAGGCTTCAATTGTCTAGCCAAAAACAAAACAAAGATAAAAACAAAGAAAAGGAAAAAGAGGAAGAACGAGAAAAACGAACTCCTGGCTGATGTTCTAAAGGCAGAATATAAAGACTTAGAAAAACCTAATTCCTAAAAGATAACGATAACAATCTTCTAAAAATAAAACAAACGAACTAAAAAGAAATAAAATAAAAGGAAATAAAGTAAACTAAAGATCTCAGACGAAAATTGTAACTCCGTAAACGGCGCCAAATTTGATAGGCGTTTTGTCGCATGCACCTAACAAAGTAAAACTCAAAAACCTAACTAATGTAGTCTGGTAAGTAAGGGTCGGATACCACAGAGAATCAAGCTATATATCCTGTTTGTCAAATCGTTCACCAATTGATAACAAAGACAAAGGGGGGAGTTTATATGAATCCAACTAAGAAAACGATAAATAAAACATAAATAGCTTGGCTAGACAAATATCCACCTTCGGTTTGGTTGATCGATCATTGATTATCCCTAGTTCTCAATTCTCATGAATGTCCTAATCCCTGTTCTAAATTAATTACCAGTCCAACCAGTCCTGATAATCCTAACTATTAAACAATCAAGAAACTATCAAGATTCAATTTAACAGCAGCAGTAAGCTCAGAAATAGATAGGCTCATGCAATACTTAACAATCAGTCAGTACTCGACATGCAATCAATTCTCTTCTACAATAAACTATTCTAACCAGTTCTAGAATATCGTAGTTGCTACTCTGAATTAGAGATGAACAATATTAATCTCAACAAGTTGACCAGATTAGGGGAACCAACACTATAGATAATACCAATCTCAACTAGTTTGTCAGACTAGGGAAACCAATACTAATAATACTAATCACAAAGAAATGGTGAACTACATAAACCAATAGAATTCAAAACCCTAATACTGCAGTATGAATAATACCAATAACTACTAGTTGATCAGGCTAGAGAAATCAATAAAACTCAATGGGATGAAGAGCAAGAGAATCAATAACATTTAAGGATAAAGTAAAAGAATAATCTCACAATCAAATTCAAACCAAGGCTTCAATTGTCTAGGCAAAAACAAAACAAAGATAAAAACAAATAAAAGGGAAAAGAGGAAGAAGGAGAAAAACGAACTCCTGGCTGATGTTCTAAAGGCAGAATATAAAGACTTAACAAAACCTAATTCCTAAAAGATAACGATAACAATCTTCTAAAAATAAAACAAACGAACTAAAAAGAAATAAAATAAAAGGAAATAAAGTAAACTAAAGATCTCAGACGAAAATCTCAAAACGCTTCGCGCCAGTAGGGAAATCCGCGACCGCGGCCAAGCTTCCGCGCCCGCGGAAATGAAGTCGTCGATTTGTTATGTGATATTCATTTATGTGGTTGTGATATGCATACATCCTACATAGATATGCATACTAAATATTCAGGTATTCATGATATAAACAACTGTCCATTGTGCATGTGTTTTTCATTTGTGTTGTTTAGATATTCATACTTCCTGCATAGATATGCATACTATATATTATGGTATTCATGATCTAAGCAGTTGTCTATTGTGCATGTATTTTTCATTTGTGTGAATGAGAGATGCATACTTTCTTCATTGATATGCAGATTATATATTTAGACAGTCATGATGTATGGGTGTGATGTGCATGCTTCAATCATGATTATGGATACATAAATTTTCATGTTTCGATCATATATTTTGAGCTATTTTTTATGCGTTGTAATAAAAAATTTCCTGTGTCTTTCTTCAGTTTTCTGTGTAGGTGGTTGGTTCAGAGTTACAATGAAATGAAGGGGAAGATCTTGCTCCCAGATGGGTCTGTGGTGGATGTCACAGATAGTGATGTGGAGATCTGCATGGGCATTCCACGTGGCCTAGTTCAAATAATCAAGCTCGACCATTTGGTTAAGATGAATGTGGTAGAGGAATGGAGGAAGAAATTTGATATGAAGTTGCACAACATCAGATATAATCATGTTGGTGAATATATGTTGTCGATCGAGGGAGGAGGCGAAGACTTCATACGGGACTTTATTGTCCTTTTCCACTCTTGTATAGTCGAGTCGACACAAAGCGGTGCTGCAAACCAGTCCCTCATACGTGGCTTAGAGCAGCTAAATGGAGCGAGTACGATGAACTGGTGTGGTTTCGTTATAGATTGTCTTATCGAGGCCAAGAAGAGGTGGGATATGAATCCGGACGGCTACTTTACTGGCCCACTCTATTTCTTGACGGTATGTGGGTCCTTAAATATACATTTTGGGGGAATAATTTTTGAATTTTGATATATGGGCATGCATTTTCAATTATTTGGGTTGGATATTCATAATTCATACACTGATATGCATAATATTTCTGTTTTCTTCAGGTTCTATACTTGGACCGTGTGGTCTTGTATGGAAAACGTACCATTCCAAGGAAATTCCCCGCATTTGTCGGATGGACTGAAGATCTTGTAGCTGAGAGAGAAGAGATTGAGATGAGTCACGGGGTGTTCGGGGATGGTAATTTGGAACCCCAACTGTCTATCAAAAAAATGCAACGTGTTGCATGTCCGGTACAGGAATCAAATACCAAAAAGGTTAATCTTCATGCCTATTTTTAGATTTATATAGATTTTACAAAACTAAATAGTTAACATATGTTATTGATTTAGTAATGATAAAAATACATAGGTTATTATGCATAGTATCATGTTGAATAAGGATTATATACTTTTATGATATGCATGTGATATTTATTTTTGTGAGTGAGAGATGCATTCTCCGTACATGATATATGAAGTTGTCGATATGTTATGTGATATTCACATGTGTGGTTGTGATATTCATACTTACTGCATATATTTGCAGACTATATATTCAGGTATGCATGATGTATTAAGTTGTCGATTTGTTATGTGATATTCATTTGTGTGGTTGTGATATGCACACTTCCTGTATAGATATGCAGACTATATATTCAGGTATGCATGATGTATTAGGTTGTCGATTTGTTATGTGATATTCATTTGTGTGGTTGTGATATGCACACTTCCTGTATAGATATGCAGACTATATATTCAGATATGCATGATGTATTAAGTTGTCGATATATAATGTGATTTTCATTTGTGTGGTTGTGATATGCACACTTCATGTATAGATATGCAGACTATATATTCAGGTAGGCATGATGTATTAAGTTGTGGATTTGTTATGTGATATTCATTTGTGTGATTGTGATATGCACACTTCCTGTATAGATATGCATACTATATATTCAGTTATTCATGATCTAAGCAGTTGTCGATTTGAAGATGATTATATTATGGTTTATACTTTATAATGTTAATGAATCCATTGATAACAATATTGCAATGCAAAATATACATATTGATATGCAATTTTTACAGGAGTTCAACAAAGGTATGGTGAAGGATTTGAAGATTGTCGCAAATGCTATTATTAGGATAGCCGACAGGACCAAAAACATGCCTGTTGAGTGCAAGGACGATGAAGTGTCAATTTCCCTCATTGAGTCGGCCAGGGCTTTGCTGGGTTCCAGATCAGATTCCCTGCACGAGGCTCCTTTTGATGTATGCACTCAAGTAGGGAATGTGCTCTCGCAAGCTGAAGACCCATTCTGGACTAGTCTGAAGCTGATGAAGGTGGTTGAAGAGATCGAGGCTGCGTTGTCTAGGCGGAATGACATCATCAAGTGCGAGAATGATGAAGGCGGGTTTAATGACGATCTGCCCTTTTTCCAGGCAGATACGGGCCATACTGAAGAAGTGCATCAGTCCAGTCCAACGGTCGTAGTGGATGTTCATATGCCTCAGGTTTATGCACATTTATTTCTCACGCAAAGCAAATTTGTTTATTTTATTGAATGTTTGCATAATATTAGTTATAAAATTTCCATAGGACAATACGGGAACGATCGAAGTTGACCCACCAGTCCAGCACCATGAAAGTGATATTCCAGCCGTTGTTGACGATCAGTCCAAGATGGCCAAAGGCACCACAGTAGAGAAGGTTGACCCACCAGCCCAGCTCCATGAAAGTGATATTACAATAGCTGTTGAGGATCAATCCAAGATTCCTGAAGCCACCACAGGAGAGGAGGCAACGAACAAGATATGCACAAATGAAACATTTGAAGTCACATTCAATCTTCAAAATTCCTGACTTGCATGCTAATTTCCGAATATACAGGTGTCTGAAGCAACACTAGGAAATGAGGGTTCGGACAATGTTGTCACTACTGATACGTTTGAGGTTCAAACATCCAATTATTTTAAATTTGCAGTTTGCATACTATGATTTTTCAATGATATGCAGATTGTATGATTAGGTATTTATGATCTAAGTAGTTGGTAACCATTCATGTAATATTCATTTTTATGGTGTGATATACATGCTTCACACGTTTATATGCAGATTGTATATTTAGGTATGCATTTTAATGGGTGTGTTATGCAATAATGTATGGAAAATATGTTATGGTGTGATATCCATGCTTCACACATTGTTATGCAGATTGTTTTTTTTGGGTATGCATTTTAATGGGTGTGTTATGCATGATTCACACATTCATATGCAGGATATGATCATTATTTAACTGATATGTTCAAATTGCACAGGGGCAACCGAATCCAAGTGATGTGGTTATGGAGGTGGTGAATGGCATCGTTGTTGAGCATCCCCAGGTTGAAGTTGTTGCCCCAACTCAACCTACAGTTGCTGCGACCAGTGTTAAGAAGGATGTGGCTAAGAAGACAACATGTGGTCGTCCAGGAAAGCGTCCCGCCCTTTAACAAACTGATCCGGTAAGCGTGAGGAGGAGTAATAGGGTTAAAAGCAAATGATGATGGTCACACTTAAGGCTTGAATTCGTGAAATTGTATTTTAGTCGAAGTAAGATGTGTGTCAAGGGATAAACAGAATGGTTGGTTGGCTTTAGAGCCAAAATTTTATCTATATATAATATAACGACTATAGATCTAGTTGGGGTGGTATTGTGGACATCTTCACGTATTTTGTAACTGCTTAATATATGTAATGTTTAACAGGCTTAGATGGGGTGGTATTATGGACAAAAGTACGATTTTTGTAATGGCTTAATTATGTAATGTTTAGCAGACCTTGTCTGATATTCACATGTTCTGTGTTTGTATGCAAATTAGATGTTCTGGTATTCGTTGTAAGATTAAATGGCATTCATGATTGCTTTGACGATATTCAACTTTTATATAGTATGATATTATTGCAATAGTATTCCATATTTGTGTTGTATTGGTTTACCAAAACGTTACTTCCAATTCAGGCACAAATGGACGACAATGAGGACGACGATGATTTTGTAACACCGATGAAATCTGTCCAACAAAATGCAAAGAGGAACATTAAGCTACCGGCTACAAAAAAGAGCCCATGGTTGAATAGGATTATAAACGCAAGAAAAACGATCACTAAAGAACAACATGCATTATATTCGTATGTTGTTAATCACGCTGCGGATGGGTTAGTATTTACTACTGAAGTGTGTTGCATTCAATGATTACACTTCTATTTTGATTCGTCTATTGTCTTTCCCGTTATCAGGGAAGTCCTATTTGACTACAATGGGAGAACACTTGATGCGAGCACATTTCGGTCACTTGAAGAATCCACCTTTGTTTAAATTAATATTGTCGACTTGTGGTGCACATATTTAAATGATTTACAATAGGCTCGAAACCATACAACTGCATCGCGGTTGTTCGTTCATCCATCAACTTTGGTAAGTATTCAGTTTTTACACTATGATAGGCACATGTCATTCAATGATATTCACTAAATCATTATTCATTTCTGCATAAGCAGGTTGGCCCCCTCTCCAACCCGAACAAAGTTGAATACGCCTCCAAGTTCTCCATTTTCAAATATGGGATGAATGAATTGGTAGCGAGCCTCAACCATACATCTCTGGTGGATACAGATTTGGTAATAACTCATCCAACTATATTTATTTCATATTAGCACTCTTATAAATGATCTATTGATATTCTTCAATTAACATTTTGATGCAATGACATGTCCTCTTCCCCATTCTGAAACATGAGCATTTTTTTATGGTTTGTTTCAACTTCATGCGTTCGAAGATAGAGATTATTGATAATTCCAAAGGTGGCGATGAGGACTCGGTAGCAAAATATGGTGAAACAATGGTCGTATTGGTAATATATCACTCAAATCAGGGAATGTTGAAATGTTTTTATACTATAACTTACATGGCTTCGAATTGTTTGTTATGTTTGTCCACAACCCAAGATGTTCTTTGAATATATGGATTCTTTGAATCTCGGCACAAGGTGCAATGGTTTTACCAGAGGTCGTATGTCCATTCTGAAAATGATGTGGCGTGATAACACAAACAAGGTTGACTGCGGGGTATATGTAATGCGCCATACGGAGACATATTTTGGACAGGGAGTGAACAATTGGCAAACTGGATTTAAGCCTAACTCTAAGAAATGTATGGTTCCATTGCGCCATATGTATCTCCATGCCCTTATAACGTCTAAGATGAACATTATGAAAGACTTCATCATCGAAGAGACTACAGATGTTATGCGGGGGTTCAAACCATGATATCATGATGGCAAATCAAATGGCAATGGAGAAGACATAGAAGTGGGGCGTTTTATTCTACTACTTAGACGTTATTCCACTACTTAGATGTTTTATTCCACTACCTAGCAGTGTAGTTTACATTACCAAGTTATTGATATTCACGAATCTTTTATCGGTATGCAATTTCGTTGTTTTGGTATGCACGATTCATGAATTATATAACGGTATAGTTTGGTATGCAAATTCGTTGTTTTGGTATGCACGATTAAGTAGAAGTTATGATTGTACAAATTTGCATTACCAAGTTTTTGATATGCACGAATCTTTGTCGATATGCAATTTTTATGTTATGGTATTTACGATATATGAAGTGTATAACGGTATAGTTGGTGCATTTCATTTAAACAAGTTAAGTAGACTATATGAATGTATGAAATACGCAAATACGCAACAACTATAAAGATATTTAATCACTACACCTTGATTGCCAAAACATACGATTGAATAACATCAATAAATTCATAAAACAAATGCCCAAATCCCAAATTCATGGATATGAGTAGCTAATGAATATTACAATACATATTCTAAATATCAAAACAATAATGTGGCATATTAGTAGACTAGACATTTTCTTTGCAATTTCTGCTATCATGTCCGGCATACTTGTTGCACCTTTTGCATTTCCTCATGCCTTTCTTTGCATTTTCGGCTACAACCTTCTTTTTCCCAGCTTCGGCTATAGACTTCTCCTTTCCATCTTTGTACCTCTTCCCGGTGCCTTTGTTCTTCGCTTGTACTGGAGGTTGAACGTAGACCTCATCCGGCGCACTAATTCCCACAAAGCTCTCTACCATTGATTCTCTTACTCATTCTTCCCTGTTTTCAGAGTTATCGTCTGCTTTGTATTTTGACTTCTTGTTCTTCAATGTTAAGAGGAAATCATTTATCTTCTCACTGTCTTCCTCCACAATTCCAACACAAGAATATACCACTGACCATAATTCGTTCATCATAGCTTGTTTCTTTTCTATTCTTACACTCTGATCCCATACGTCAATAGGAATACCGCTCTTTTCCCTTGTTACAACACCTTTTCTCCATCTATCTAGAATTACTCGTTCAGGAACCTTTTGTTAGGAAACGGAACTCAGGAACCTCAGTTCCCATGAGAGTTCCTTTCCTCAGTTTCTCTACTTTTAAAGATGACAAATACTTTGATACTAATGTTTTATTTCAAAAATGTGTTTAAAGGAACCACAGGACAATTGTTGAAACCATGGAAGCCAAACAAGATAAAGAAACCAAACAAGCAAGCCAAAGGAACCCAGAAGTGCCTAGAAATGCAACACGTGACTTTGCTCTTCCCGATGAAGCTGGGAACACAGAACCTCGGACAAAAGATGGTGAAAGCGACTTGAGCAAAGCTTCCAAAAGTCTGCCACCATCCAAAGGAAAGCTCCAAGATGTCTAGAACGCTGAACCTCAGACAAAGGCTGTTGAAAACGACCTATCATAAAGCTGTCACCATCCAGAGGACAGTTCCCAAGTGTCCAGATTGTTGAACCTCGAACGAAAGGAGTTGGACAACGACTTGGCAGACTTGGCTGAAGCAGTTGACCAACCAAAGTGGATTCTGAGCTGCCTAGGTTGTTGGTATATGTCAAAGACAACGTGAATCAAGGATTACCACACATCCTAGGGCAAGCTTGATCTGTGGGAACCAAGAGAAGATCCAACCTCGAAGAATCCACTATATAAGGAAGATAAGCTCTGCTATTATCTTCAAGCACAACTACAAGAATCACACTCCATAGCAAACATCAAAGTGTGAACTCTCAAACAAGATCATCAACGCAAACTGAGATCAGAAGGAACCAGTCAAGGAACTCGAGAGCTGAGTGCTAGTTCCTGTGACTGTAAGTAAGTTAGTTCCTTGGTGCTAAGGATTGCTTCTTGGATTGATTATAATTTGTGTTAAGTTTGTAGGATTGTGATTGTTAGATAAAAACTTAAGGAACTCAGAATATCAATTCTCAGTTCCTTTCGCAACGGAAATAAACAATCAAACAAATGACCAGTTCCTTATAGTGGAAACCTTTGATTGCCAACTAGCAATCTAGGATAAAAACCACTACCTTTCTTTCGAAAGGATTTCAAAGTCTACTTCTTGATTTCTTATCTCTTTTGGTTACAGCTTATCCTAGGAACGAACACACAGTTCCTTTGCCTTACACACAGTTAGACAATCCTAGATAACTTAACACAATCAATAATCAATCCAAGAAACAGACTTTCGCACCTAGGAACTATCACTTACAGTCACAGGAACTTAGCACTCAACTCTTGTTCCTTGACTGGTTTCTCTTGATCTCGGTTTGCTTTGATGATCTTGTTTGGAGGTTCACACTAGATATTTGCTAATGAGTGTGAGTCGTGTTTTAGTGCTTGAAGATAACCCTTGGGTTAGTCTTCCTTTTATACAGGATTCTTCGTAGCTCGATCCTCTCTGGGTTCCCACAGATTGAGCTTGCCCTAGGATGAGTGGTTCTCCTTGGTCCACGTTGTTCTTGGCATGTGCAAACAACCTAGGCAGCTCAGAATCCTTCTAGGTTAGTGAACCTCTTCAGCCAAGTCGTTCTCCAGCTTCCTTCTTCCGAGGTTCAATAATCTGGGCACTTGGGAACTGTCTTTTGGACAGCGACAGGTTCCATGTCCTGTCGCTTTCACCTTTTCTGTCCGAGGTTCAGCGTCTCTAGGTTTCTTGTTGTTTTGCTCTTGGACAATGGCAGGCTTTTGGAAGCTTCGGACAAGTCGTTTTCAACAACTTTTGTCCGAGGTTGTGTGTCCCTAGATTTCTCGGGAATCGCAATATCGCATGCTGTGTTCTGGGCACACCTGAGTTCCTCTGGTTTCCTTCATATGTCTTGTTCCTTTGGTTCCCTTGTCCTATTTGGCTTTCTTGCCTTCGGTATGTTCCTGTGGTTCCTTAAAACACATCTATGAGATAAAACATTAGTATTATAATATTTGTCATCGTCAAAAGTAGAGAAACTGAGGAAAGGAACTCTCAGGGGAACTTAAATTCCAGAGTTCCGTTTCCTAACAATTTCCCCATTTTTGATGATGACAAATACAAGGAACCTTGCAACATAATAGGACTTTGAATTTCATGAGACCATATTGAGTTTAAGGAATTACAACATTACGGATTAATGATAGAGCATTCAATGGTTGCAAATTCCCCCTAAGCAAGTGAATGAGTTTATTTCAAATTCCCCCTTAGAAGTAGAACTAGTTCAGAGTTCCTATTAGTTCAGTAGTCTCCAAAGTTCAAGGTTCCTATCCTTTTCTTCCCCCTTTTGACATCATCGAAAAGATTAAGTACGAGTTAAGAACATGATATCCAAGAGAATATACAATTGCATCAAACCCATAACAGAAGCATAATGGAAACTTAAGGCAAAGGCAAATTAGTCATAGAAACGAAGCCAAAAGATAATCAATAAAGCTTAAACTGATCATTGTTCAAGGACGGGTAAGACACAAGACAACACAAAACAACAACAAAACAAAGACCACAAGGGCAACAACAACAGCAATCTTAGGAAAGACAATAAAAGGATAGAAGAGGGGAGTAGGATCCTAAGGGGAACTACTAGCACGCTGTGGTGTTTTAGCACTGGGAACCAGAACAAGCGTTCCTATGGCAGAGCAGCGGCCTCCTCTTCAGCATCTTTGTCGACAGTTTCTACATTTTGGCCCGTGGCCTGATGAGCACTGATTGCATCTTGCCAATCCTTTGTCTTCAACTTCCGAACTGTGGCAATGGTAAGACACTTGCTGTAGACTGTCTCAGGCAGATCAACTGGGTACTGGTGAAGGTTGGAGATAATGTTTTTGATGATGTGAGGGAAGGGTAAAGCATGGGAGTCATGGGATGAGCATAACTGCATGTGGGTTAAGACAATGCGAGGGAGATCCAATTGAACACCAGAGAGCACCTTGTCTATGTAGATGGCATCTGTGATGAGAACATTGTTCCGGTGCTCCTGTCTGGGAACTAGATTGCGGGTGATCCAGAAGTGTAACAACTTGTTTGCGATGGAGAGATCATTTGTCTCCAAAGATGAGGGGGAGGCTCCATCATAGATTTTCTTGACCACTGCTCCCTTGGATTTGTAGCCTTTTCCTTTGGGCCATCCCTTCTTTTGAGGCAGAATGCCAAACCCAGACCTTGACTCGATCCCTAGAGCAGACGCAATTAGGTTGGCGGACAGAGGATAGCTGGTTCCCTTCCATATAAGAATGGCGTCGTTACAGGGAGAGTTCTCCTTCGCAGGCACAAACTCCATAGACTGGTAAAACAAGCGGACAATCTCATCAGAAGCAGAGAAGGGTTCAATCAGCATCTCGTCCCATCCTTGAAACTGTAGCAGAGAATGGAACTCATTCAGGGCTTCTCCAAACATTTCCTCATCTTCTTCTTCCAGTTCTTGGGTCCAGAACTCCTTGCCGATTATGAGAGGCTTAAGGATCTTCCTCTTAGAGAAGAAAAAGGAGACCTGACCCAGGGAGGAGGAGGCAGAGAGGGAGGTGATTTTGGCTCTTTTTGTGGATTTGGTTTCATAGGGAACTATGGCTTGGGAACTCCTCTTTCTTTGTTGTATTCTAGTGGCGACAGAGGGACCATGGTTAGAAGGGGTTTTGGATTTGAGGCTTACTGGTGAGGGCTCAGTGCTGAGGAGATCTTGGAGAGACTTGTCAGGCGAAGAGTCATGAGAGCCCCCTTCGGAGACGGTTTTGGTAGCCGATTCTGAAGCCAGAGAGATGGCCATGGCTTTCTCATCACCCTTAGGCTTTGTTGGCTCCTTGGGTTCCTTTTCGGCTTTCTCTTCAGGTTCCTCCACTATTTTCTCCACAGGTTTCTCTTCCGGTTGGGATTTATGAGAAGAGATGACAGAAACGGGTTTAGAGGATGAAGCTGCCTTCTTTTCTCTGAAGGCTTTGAGAAGGGTAGCCTCCTCTTCATCTTGAACAAGGTTAGGGTTTGGATCGGCCATTTTGAGGAGCTTAAGAATTTCTGTGTTTGAGAGAAATGAGAGGCAGATGATCAGAGAGATGGTGAGTTGTGGGATCAACTTGGAGCAAATGTGCAAATCTTTAAAGGTGATGAAGGCTGAGATGACCGTAGAACCAAATCTAGCCGTTGAGAAGATCAAGGTAAATCTGGGGCATTGAATACTCTTGTAGCTTTTCGGAACGGCTAACCCATTTTCAAAAACTTATCCACTTAGAGAGGAGGGATGTCTGCCATCTGATAAGACCGTTCTGAGCCTCTGCAGATTGCCATAAATAATTTCTGGGAAGTGCCAATCTAGCCGTTGGAGAGACGTTTAATCTTGGTTCCTTTCTGGAGAAGTGTTCAGCGTGCTAGAGGAACATATGGGAACCTTTGATGTGGGTTAACATAATGGAAGCAAGAAGTATGTTCTCATAAAAGGAATCAGGGTAGGCTCTTTATCGCATTGCACAATAATTCTCAGAGAGGGTTTTAGAGATGGATCATAGAGAATTAACTTGAGCAATGAGGCAAGGGTGGGTCTTAGTACACAATCATCATTTTGGCTTGTATTGTTGGGAAAGAAATATGATCAGATTGTGACTTTTGGGCCAACAAGAAAACTTGAGCAATGAGGAATTGAAAGAATAATGAGGACCAAAAGGAGACGATCCAAAAAAATTTAATCTAAGCCTTTTTAAGAAACAATTATGACAAGAGGGGTTTGTAGCAAAAGATATAACACAAGGACATCAAGACTCAACAAGTTAAATATCTTAAACTAGTCAATCAGGGGAATTGGAAAGAATTCTTTGAACTGTACTGAGTAATAGGAATCATTCCTAGTTCCAATCTAAGGTTCTCGAAAGGAACACTATTCAATACCTTGGTGAATATATCTGCAACCTGATCTGCAGTTCTACAAAATTTCATAATGATGTTTCCCTTCTCAACATGATCTCTAAGAAAATGATGTCTTATGTCAATATGCTTGGTCCTAGTATGATGCACAGGATTCTTAGAGATGTTTATGGCACTAGTGTTATCACAAAGAATAGTGAGAGGGCCATAAGACATACCAAAGTCCGCGAGTTGTTGCTTTAGCCAGAGAATTTGGGAACAGCAGGAGGCAGCCGCAATGTACTCGGATTCTGTGGTGGAGAGGGAGACTGAAACTTGTTTCTTTGATCCCCATGACACAAGGCAAGGGCCTAGGAACTGTGCCATTCCAGAAGTGCTCTTTCTATCTGTAGGATCGTGATTGTTAGATAAAAACTTAAGGAACTCATAATAACGATTCTCAGTTCCTTTCGCAGCGGAAATAAACAATCAAGCAAAAGACAAGTTCCTTATAGTGGAAACCTTTGATTGCCAACTAGCAATCCAGGATAAAAACCACTACCTTTCTTTCGAAAGGATTTCAAAGTCTACTTCTTGATTTCTTATCTCTTTTGGTTACAACTTATCCTAGGAACGAACAAACAGTTCCTTTGCCTTACACACAGTTAGACAATCCTAGATAACTTAACACAATCAATAATTAATCCAAGAAACAGACTTTCGCACCTAGGAACTATCACTTACAGTCACAGGAACTTAGCACTCAACTCTTCTTCCTTGACTGGTTCCTCTTGATCTCGGTTTGCTTTGATGATCTTTGTTTGGAGGTTCACACTAGATATTTGCTAATGAGTGTGAGTTCTTGTTTTAGTGCATGAAGATAACCCTTGGGTTAGTCTTCCTTTTATAGAGGATTCTTCGCAGCTCGATCCTCTCTTGGTTCCCACGGATTGAGCTTGCCCTAGGATTAGTGGTTCTCCTTGATCCACGTTGTTCTTGGCATGTGCAAACAACCTAGGCAGCTCAGAATCTCTCTTGGTTGGTCAACTACCTCAGACGAGCCTTGTGGTGTCGTTGTCAAAACGCTTTCGTCCGAGGTTGAGTAAGCTGGCCGCTTGGGAACCGTCTGTTGGACAGCGACGTCTTTATGTGTTGTCGCTTTCATCGTCTCTGTCCGAGGTAGAGGTTCTCTAGGCATCTTGTTCTTTAGCTCTTGGACCTTGGCAGACTTTTGGAAACTTCGGACAAGTCGTTTTCGACACCTTTTGTCCGAGGTTGTGTGTTCCCAGATTTCTCGGGAATCGCAATGTCGCAAGCTCTATTTCTGGGCACACCTGGGTTCCTCTGGATTCCTTCAGCTGTCTTGTTCCTTTGGTTCCCTTGTTCTATTTGGCTTTCCTGCCTTAGGTAATTTCCCGTGGTTCCTTAAAACACATCTTTGAGATAAAACATTAGTATCATAATATTTGTCATCTTCAAAAGTAGAGAAACTGAGGAACGGAACTCTCAGGGGAACCTAAGTTCCAGAGTTCCATTTCCTAACAATTTCCCCATTTTTGATGATGACAAATACAAGGAACCTGACAACATAATAAGACTTTGAATCTTATGAGACCATATTGAGATAACGGGATTTACAACATTACAGATTAGTGATAGAACATTCAATGGTTGCAAATTCCCCCTAAGCAAGTGAACAAGTTTATTTCAAATTCCCCCTTAGAAATAGAACTAGTTCAGAGTTCCTATTAATTCAGTAGTCTCCAAAGTTCAAGGTTCCTATCCTTTTCTTCCCCCTTTTGACATCATCGAAAAGATTAAGTATAAGTTAAGAACATGATATCGGAGTGAATATGCGATTGCAGCAAGCCCATAAAATGTCATAATGAAAACTTAAGGCGAAGACAAATGATCATGGGAACGAAACTGAAGATAATCATTAAAAACTTCACTTATCATTGATCAAACACACAAAATACCACAAGCAAACAACAAACAACAAGGAAGACAACAAAAGCAATCTTAAGAAAGACAACAAAAGGGATAGAAGAGGAGAGTATGATCCTAAGGGAAACTACTAGCTCGTTGTGGCGTTGCAGCACTGGGAACCTAGAACAAGCGTTCCTATGGCGTAGTAACGGCCTCTTCTTCTGCATCCTTGTCGTCGGTTCCTACATTTTGGCCCGCGGCCTGATGAGCACTGATTGCACCTTGCCAATCCTTCTGCAGAACGTCCACCAGACTCTCGACAGCAGAACTGATACGCCCCAACTCTCTTACTTGATCATGGATGGCGACCGTGTTGGCAGTTGAGCCTTCCAAGATAGCTTTTTCAATACGATTCAACGCAAGGAGGATCGCAGAGGAGTCTGAAGAGGGGGGTTGCTGAGGGTGGGAACTAGAACGGCCCTGGGAACTTGTCTTTTCCTTAGGCAGGATTTCTTCTATTTCAGCAGGGTTGGGTTGTTGTTCCTTAGATTTCAGCTTCCGAACTGTGTGCATGGTAAGACATTTGCTGTAGGCAGTCTCGGGTGCGTCTTTTGGGTACTGATTGAGGTTTGAGAGTAGCTTCTTGATGATGTGAGGGAAGGGTAAAGCATGGGAGTCATGGGATGCACAGAATTGCATGTGAGCAGAGAAAGAGAGGTAGAAGATCAGAGAGATGGAGAGCTTGTGTGATCAACTCAGAGCAACTGAGCACCTCTTTAAGGGCGTTGAAGATCTGGGATGGCCAAGAGCTGAGGTGACCGTTGAAGCAAATCCAGCCGTTGAGAAGATCAAGGAAAATCCGAAGCATTGAAGAGAGTTGCAGCTTTTTGGAACGGCTAATTTAAATTCAAAATATGACCCATTCCGAGAAGAGGAAGGTCTGCCACTGATGAGACATGCCTTATCCCTGCCAATATGCCATAAATAGCGTCTGGGAGAGCCAAGCGAGCTGTTGGAGAGACGCGATGTTCTGGTTCCTTTCTGGCGACATTTTCAGCGAGCTAGAGGAATGTATGGGAACCTTTGGTGTAGGTGGGGACAAAGGAACCAAAAACAGTACGTTCCCCTACAAGGAATCAGGGTAGACTATTTATCGCATTGCACAATAATTCTCAGAGAAGGTTTAGAGATGGATCATAGAGAATTAAATTGAGCAATGAGGCAAGGGTAGGTCTTAGTACACAATCATCATTTCAGCTTGTAATGTTGGGTTAGAAATATGATCAGATTGTGACTTTTGGGCCATCAAAGAAATTTGAACAATGAGGAGTTGAGAAATAATGATAATCAAAAGGAAACGAACCAGCAAAATTTATCTAAGCCTTTATAAGAAACCATTATGACAAGAAGGGTTTGTAGCAAAAGATATAACACAAGGACATCAAGACTCAACAAGTTAAATATCTTAAACTAGTCAATCAGGGGAACTCGGAAAGAATTCTCAGAACTAAGGTCACTACTGAGTAATAGGAATCATTCCTAGTTCCAATCTGAGGTTCTCAAAAGGAACTCTATTCAATGCCTTGGTGAATATATCTGCAATTTGATCTTCAGTTCTACAAAATTTCATAATGATGTTTCCCTTCTCAACATGATCTCTAAGAAAATGATGTCTAATGTCAATATGCTTGGTCCTAGTATGATGCACAGGATTCTTAGAAATGTTTATAGCACTAGTGTTGTCACAAAGGATAGTGAGAGGGCCATAAGACATACCAAAGTCCGCGAGTTGTTGCTTTAGCCAGAGAAGTTGAGAACAACAAGAGGCAGCTGCAATGTACTCGGATTCTGTGGTGGAGAGGGAGACTAAAACTTGTTTCTTTGATCCCCATGACACAAGGCAAGGGCCTAGGAACTGTGCCATTCCAGAAGTGCTCTTTCTATCCACAAAATATCCAGCATAATCAGCATCAGTGAAGCCCATGAGCTCAAAGGGACATTCTTTGGGGTACCAAATGCAGAGATCGTCAGTTCCCTTGAGATATCGAAGTATTCTCTTTACAGCAACCAAGTGGGTTTCTCTCGGACAAGATTGGAACCTAGCACACAAGCCAACAACAAAGACAATGTCTGGTCGACTAGCGGTTAGGTACATGAGTGAGCCTATCATACCTCTATAGAGCTTCTCCTCCACTAGAGGACTCGAGTGGTCCTTATCCAGATGGGCAATGGTGGATATGGGAGTGGAGAGAGGCTTGCATGAATCCATTTTGAACTTCTTCAGTAGTTCCCTGACATACTTCTGTTGGTGGATTTGAATACCATCTTCCTTTTGAGTGATTTGTAATCCGAGGAAGAATGTGAGTTTCCCAATTAAACTCATTTCAAATTCACTGCTCATCAAGTCTTTGAACTTGTCTACAAGGGACAGGTTAGTGGAACCAAAAATAATATCATCAACATAAATTTGAACCACTAAGATGTTACCTTTTTCTTCTAGGATAAAGAGAGTCTTATCAATAACTTCACGCCTGTAGCCATTTGAGAGTAGGAACTGGGCAAGACGATCATACCAAGCTCTGAGAGCTTGCTTGAGGCCATAGAGTGCCTTGTCTAGAAAGTAGACATGATCTGGATGATCGTCGTCTTCGAAACCAGGAGGTTGCTTGACATAGACTTCTTCTTGAAGAATTCCATTGAGGAAGGCTGTCTTCACATCCATTTGGAACAACTTGAACCCTTTGTGAGATGCGAAGGCAATCAACAACCTTATTGCTTCGATCCTTGCCACTGGAGCATAGGTTTCATCATAGTCAATTCCTTCTTATTGATTGTATCCTTGAGCCACAAGTCTTGCTTTGTTCCTTATCACAGCTCCTGTATCATCTAGCTTGTTTCTGAAAACCCATCTAGTTCCTATGATGTGCTTATCCTTGGGGCGAGGAACCAGATGCCAGACTTTGTTCCTTTCAAATTGATGAAGCTCCTCTTGCATGGCTTGGATATAGTCCGCATCCTTTAGTGCCTCACCTATGTTCTTTGGTTCCACAATAGACAAAAAGGCATTAAAGGCAAAGAAAGTTAGATGTTCGTACCTGACTGGAGGCTTGACGACTCTTCTTTCTCTGTTGGAAGCCAAAGTATTTGATGTGAAGACATTCTGAGTTGAGCATTCAGCTTCCTGGTTGGGGTCACCTTCTCCATTGAAGAACATGTGGGAAGATGAATCATTGAGGTCTCCACAGATGTTGTCGTCATGCTCATGGTTCCCAGAAATGGATTGTTGTTCATTATCCATGGGAACTGGTGGAGGAGCCATTGGAGGGTTCCGTTCAGCAGGGCAGGAACTGGGAGGAGTGACATCTTCATCTGGATCTTCTTGGGATGACTTGGGAAACGGATCTTCAAAGGAACTGGTGGTGTTTTGCACAATCTTTCCGAGTGATTTTTTATTAAAAATAACATGAACACTTTCTTCTACCTTTTTAGTCCTTTTGTTGAAGACCTTGTATGCCTTGCTGCCTGAGGCATATCCAATGAAGATTCCTTCATCACTTCTTGGGTCGAACTTGCCAAGATTGTCCTTCCCATTGTTGTGCACAAAGCACTTGCATCCGAACACCCTTAGATGAGAAATGTTGGGAACACTTCCTCTTAGGAGTTCATAGGGTGTCTTCTCTGTGATATGGCGAAGCATGGCTCTATTGATGATGTAGCATGCTGTGTTGATCGCCTCAGCCCAAAAGGATTGGGAGAGTCCACTTGAGATCAACATAGTTCGAGCCATGTCTTCCAAGGTCCTATTCTTTCTCTCCACTACTCCATTCTGTTGAGGAGTGTATGGTGCAGAGAAGTTGTGATCAATGCCATGCTCACTGCAAAAGGTTAGAAATTCTTCATTTTCGAATTCGGTACCATGGTCAAACCGAATAGCATTAAGTGAACAATCAAGGGATTTTTCTAACAAGGGAACCAGGTCTTTAAAGCGATCAATGACTTCACTTTTAGATTTAATGAAAATGGTCCAAGTAAAGCGAGAGAAGTCATCGACAATAACAAAAATATACTTGTTCCCTCCTAGGCTTTGAACTCTCATGGGTCCACAAAGATCCATGTGGATGAGCTCAAGAGGCCTTGAGGTGCTTACCATGTTTTTGGATTTGAAGGAACTACGAGCCGGTTTTCCTTTTACACAGTCAGAGCATGGTTCCTTAGATGTACCACTCAGCTTTGGCAATCCTCTGACTAGTTCCTTTGAGTGTAGCTTTTGAATCAGCTTGGTGCTAGCATGACCGAGGCGTTGGTGCCACAACTCAGCTTGGTCATTCACGGTTGAGAGACACAGTTTCTCCTTGGGGACGAAGGATGGATCAACATTGTAAACATTGTTGAATCTCTTTCCTTTTAGGATGATTTGTCCCGAGGAGTCAAGAATTGAGCATTCGTTTGATCTAAATCTGACTTCATTGTCTCCTTGATCACACTGCTGTGACACACTTATTAGATCAAAACCAAGACTATCAACAAGGTGAACTTTGTTTACCTGAATGTGATCGTTGAGTTTCACAGTTCCTATTCCACAGATTTTTCCTTTGCTTTTGTCTCCAAAGGATATGTTCCCTCCTTGGAGAAGTTGAAGAGAGGTCATTTGGTTTCTTCTTCCGGTCATATGGCATGAGCAACCACTGTCAATGTACCATAGTTGGGGTTGCCTCTCTTCTTTCTGCACACAAGGGAACTAAGATTTCTGAACCCAGCGAAGCTTGGCTTTACTGGGGGGATTAGCATTCCGAGTCTGTGAATAACCAGGGAACTGGTTCCTTTCATGGTAATGAGTACTTTTCTCCTTTTCAAAGTTCCTTTTCTTAGCACAATCAGTGTTGTAATGACCATTCTTACCACAGTAGGTACACAAACGATTGTAAACAACATGACCATACTTTCCTTTCCCTGGCCTAAAAGGTTTTTCATTTATTTTGTTGAAATCAACATTGTTTTTAACCTTACTATTGGCCATGTCAACATACTTTTTGTGAGCAAAAGAATTGGTGAACCATTGATTTTCAGGAGTCATTTTTTCTTTTCCTTTTGGTTCCCTCTTAGGGCTTTGAGAACCTTCATTGAGATGTTTGGCAACCTCAGCCTTGTTCTCAAGCACCATGATCTTCTCTGATAGGAACTAATTCCTGTCACGAGAGGTGGCAAGAGCAATGCTGAGGTTCTCATTCATCTCAACAAGTTCTCGTCTGACCTTTTCATTTTCAGCATCATTGTTATCCTTGTTGTTGACATATCCTATTCCATGACGTTGCCTCACAAAGACAGTTTGATTTATCGTTTTTTCATTAATGGAATCAGTGAGATTGTCTAACCTATCAATAATGGACTGAAGCATTTCATTTCCAATAGAGTTAGCATGCGAAGGAACTTTAACATAATCTATGCCAGATTCATCGCAAGATTTGTAGATTTTAAGGTGACTAGCAAGCACGTTCCTAATTTCAATCAGTTTGGAGTGAGTTTCAGCTAGGTCTTTCTCAGTTTCATCAAGTTTCTTACTCCAAACAGAATTCTCAACAGTTAAGCATGCAATTTCATCTTCACAATCATCAAGTTTATGTTGAAGGGAACTGGTTTCCTTTCCTAGTTTCTTTATGATCTTAAGAAGTTGTTTCTTATCACAATCAACTAGGGATTTTAAGAGATCATCAGAAGTTACCTCAAGTTCTTCTGAGTCGCTTGAGTCTCCTTTTGCCATGAGACATCTTCCTCCAGAGAAGCCGCTCAGATCCAGTTCCTCATCTGAGTCTTCTCCCCATGAGGCTATGAGAGCCTTCTTTCTCTGAGGTTTTTCTTCTTCCTTGGAGTCTTCCTTGTTAGGACAGTTCTTAGCGTAGTGTCCCTTCTCTCCGCACTCGTAACAAGAGACTTCCTTTAGATCCCTTCTGGGTCCGTTGTAGGAGGAACTGCCCTTTTGGAACCTTCCCTTCACAAAGAATTTTTTGATATTCTTTGAGAAGAGGGCTGTTAGCTCGTCCTCCTCTTCTTCCAAGTCTGAGTTCTCTTGCTCCATCTCAAGCCTTGAGAAAGCTTTGGAGATCTTAAGGGCGATTCCTTTCTCCAGTTTCTTATCGGCATTGGCTTTAGTGTGCTCTCCTTCTTCAACTTCCAGTTTCCCTATGACTTGGGTCAAGGGAAGGGATTGGATGCCTGGAGTGTTCTTCATGATTCCTTTGAGAAGGGTGAACTTGGAGTTGAGTCCATTGATGATCACTAAGGACTTGGAGACTTCATCAAGATCAACTCCCGCCGCCGTCAACTTTCCAATTAATCTGTTGAAGCGAGAGTAGTACTCTGAGATGGTATCAGTTTCCATCATTTTGAAGGTGTGGTATTCTCCTTCCAAAGCAAACTTTCTGCTTTGCTTTAGTTCCTCACTTCCTTCATGCATCTCCTTGAGAGCTTTCCATATCTCTTTGGCCGTCTTGATTCCTATGACCTTGTCCATATCCTCTATGTCCAATCCATTGAGGATGAACTGCATGGCCTTGGCATTCTTCTCCATGATAATATAGTGTTCTGGTTTCCAATCTTCTTCCTTCATGGTGAGGTCGACATAGCCATCTCCATTTTCGACTATCCTCCAGCATTGGTAGTCGTTGGTCTTGATGTGGCTTTCCATGCACTTTTCCCACCATATTTCTTCTCCTTTCTTTCAGAGATGTGGCTTGTTGGTGGAGATTCTGAGCTCAAACTTTCTTGGTTGAGACATGATCTGCAAACTTATCAAAGATCTAGAGCTTTTCCTGCTCTGATACCAATTGTAGGATCGTGATTGTTAGATAAAAACTTAAGGAACTCAGAATAACGATTCTCAGTTCCTTTCGCAGCGGAAATAAACAATCAAGCAAAAGACAAGTTCCTTATAGTGGAAACCTTTGATTGCCAACTAGCAATCCAGGATAAAAACCACTACCTTTCTTTCGAAAGGATTTCAAAGTCTACTTCTTGATTTCTTATCTCTTTTGGTTACAGCTTATCCTAGGAACGAACACACAGTTCCTTTGCCTTACACACAGTTAGACAATCCTAGATAACTTAACACAATCAATAATTAATCCAAGAAACAGACTTTCGCACCTAGGAACTATCCCTTACAGTCACAGGAACTTAGCACTCAGCTCTTCTTCCTTGACTGGTTCCTCTTGATCTCGGTTTGCTTTGATGATCTTTGTTTAGAGGTTCACACTAGATATTTGCTAATGAGTGTGAGTTCTTGTTTTAGTGCATGAAGATAACCCTTGGGTTAGTCTTCCTTTTATAGAGGATTCTTCGCAGCTCGATCCTCTCTTGGTTCCCACGGATTGAGCTTGCCCTAGGATTAGTGGTTCTCCTTGATCCACGTTGTTCTTGGCATGTGGAAACAACCTAGGCAGCTCAGAATCTCTCTTGGTTGGTCAACTACCTCAGACGAGCCTTGTGGTGTCGTTGTCAAAACGCTTTCGTCCGAGGTTGAGTAAGCTGGCCGCTTGGGAACCGTCTGTTGGACATCGACGTCTTCATGTGCTATCGCTTTCATCGTCTCTGTCCGAGGTAGAGGTTCTCTAGGCATCTTGTTCTTTAGCTCTTGGACCTTGGCAGACTTTTGGAAGCTTCGGACAAGTCGTTTTCGACACCTTTTGTCCGAGGTTGTGTGTTCCCAGATTTCTCGGGAATCGCAATGTCGCAAGCTCCATTTCTGGGCACACCTGGGTTCCTCTGGATTCCTTCAGCTGTCTTGTTCCTTTGGTTCCCTTGTTCTGTTTGGCTTTCCTGCCTTAGGTAATTTCTTGTGGTTCCTTAAAACACATCTTTGAGATAAAACATTAGTATCATAATATTTGTCATCTTCAAAAGTAAAGAAACTGAGGAACGAAACTCTCAGGGGAACCTAAGTTCCAGAGTTCCGTTTCCTAACACTATCCACCAAATATCCAGCATAATCAGTATCAGTGAAACCCATGAGCTCAAAGGGACATTCTTTGGGGTACCAAATGCAGAGATCGTCCATTCCCTTGAGATATCGAAGTATTCTCTTCACAGCAGCCAAATGGGTTTCTCTCGGACAAGATTGGAACCTAGCACACAAGCCAACAACAAAGACAATGTCTGGTCGACTAGCGGTTAGGTACATGAGTGAGCCTATCATACCTCTATAGAGCTTCTCCTCCACTAGAGGACTCGAGTGGTCCTTATCCAGATGGGCAATGGTGGATATGGGAGTGGAGAGAGGCTTGCATGAATCCATTTTGAACTTCTTCAATAGTTCCCTGACATACTTCTATTGATGGATTTGAATGCCATCTTCCTTTTGAGTGATTTGTAATCCGAGGAAGAATGTGAGTTCCCCAATTAAACTCATTTCAAATTCACTGCTCATCAAGTCTTTGAACTTGTCTACAAGGGACAGATTAGTGGAACCAAAAATGATATCATCAACATAGATTTGAACCACTAAGATGTTACCTTCTTCTTCTAGGATGAAGAGAGTCTTATCAATAATTTCACCCCTGTAGCCATTTGAGAGTAGGAACTGGGCAAGACGATCATACCAAGCTTTGGGAGCTTGCTTGAGGCCATAGAGTGCCTTGTCTAGAAAGTAGACATGATCTGGATGATCATCATCTTCAAAACCTGGAGGTTGCTTCACATAGACTTCTTCTTGAAGAATTCCATTGAGGAAGGCCGTCTTAACATCCATTTGGAACAACTTGAACCCTTTGTGTGATGCAAAGGCAATCAACAATCTTATTGCCTCAATCCTTGCCACTGGAGCATAGGTTTCATCATAGTCGATGCCTTCTTGTTGATTGTATCCTTGAGCAACAAGTCTTCCTTTGTTCCTTATCACAGCTCCTGTATCATCCAGCTTGTTTCTGAAGACTCATCTAGTTTCTATGATGTGTTTATCCTTGGGACGGGGAACTAGATGCCATACTTTGTTCATTTCAAACTGATGAAGCTCTTCTTGCATAGCTTGGATCCAGTCCGCATCCTTCAGTGCTTCACCTATGTTCTTTGGTTCCACAATAGACAGAAAGGCATTAAAAGCAAAGAAGGTTAGATGTTCATACCTGACTGGAGGCTTGACGACTCTTCTTTCTCTATTGAGAGCCAGAGCATTTGATGTGGAGATATTCTGAGTTGAGCATTCAACTTTCTTGTTAGGATCACCTTCTCCATTGAAGATCATGTGGGAAGATGAATCATTGAAGTCTCCACAGATGTTGTCGTCATGCTCATGGTTCCCAGAAATGGATTGTTGTTCATTATCCATGGAAACCGGTGGGGGAGCCATTGGAGGGTTCCGATCAGCAGGACATGAACTGGGAGGAGTGACATCTTCATCTGGATCTTCTTGAGATGACTTGGGAAATGGGTCTTCAAAGGAACTGGTGATGTTCTGCACAATCTTTCCAAGTGATTTTTCATTAAAAATAACATGAATACTTTCTTCTACCTTTTTAGTCCTTTTGTTGAAGACCTTGTATGCCTTACTGCCTGAGGCATAACCAATGAAGATTCCTTCATCACTTCTTGGGTCGAACTTGCCAAGACTGTCCTTCTCATTGTTGTGCACAAAGCATTTGCATCCGAACACTCTAAGATGTGAAATGTTGGGAACTCTTCCTCTTAGGAGTTCATAGGGTGTCTTCTCTGTGATTGGGCGAAGCATGGCTCTATTGATGATGTAGCACGCTGTGTTGATCGCCTCAGCCCAAAATGATTGGGAGAGCCCACTTGAGATCAGCATAGTTCGAGCCATGTCCTCCAAGGTCCTGTTCTTCCTTTCTACTACTCCATTCTGTTGAGGAGTGTATGGTGCAGAGAAGTTGTGATCGATGCCATGCTCACTGCAAAAGGTTAGAAATTCTCCATTTTCGAATTCGGTACCATGGTCAGACCGGATAGCATTTAGTGAACAATCAAGAGATTTTTCTAACAAGGGAACCAGATCTTTAAAGCGGTCAACAACTTCACTTTTAGATTTAATGAAAATGGTCCAAGTAAAACGAGAGAAGTCATCGACAATAACAAAGATATACCTGTTCCCTCCTAGGCTTTGAACTCTCATGGGTCCACAAAGATCCATGTGGATGAGTTCAAGAGGCCTTGAGATGCTTACCATGTTTTTGGACTTGAAGGAACTTCAAACCTGTTTTCCTTTTACACAGTCAGAGCACAGTTCCTTAGATGTGCCACTTAGCTTTGGCAGCCCTCTGACTAGCTCCTTTGAGTATAGCTTTTGAATAAGCTTGGTGCTAGCATGACCGAGGCGTTGATGCCACAAATCAGCTTGGTCATTCACAGTTGAGAGACAAAGTTTCTCCTTGGGAACAAAGGATGTATCAATTATGTAGACATTGTTGAATCTTTTCCCTTTTAGGATGATTTGTCCTGAGGAGTCAAGGACTGAACATTCGTTTGATCTGAATCTAACTTCATTGTTTCCTTGATCACACAGCTGTGACACACTTATTAGGTCAAAACCAAGATTATCAACAAGGTGAACTTTGTTTACCTGAATGTGATCGTTGAGTTTCACAGTTCCTATTCCACAAATTTTCCCTTTGCTTTTGTCTCCAAAGGATATGTTCCCTCCTTGGAGAAGTTGAAGAGAGGTCATTTGATTTCTTCTTCCGGTCATATGGCATGAGCAACCACTGTCAATGTACCATAGTTGGGGTTGCCTCTCTTCTTTCTGCACACAAGAGAACTAAGATTTCTGAACCCAGCGAAGCTTGGCTTTACTGGGGGGATTAGCATTCCGAGTCTGTGAATAACCAGGGAACTGGTTCCTTTCATGGTAATGAGTACTTTTCTCCTTTTCAAAGTTCCTTTTCTTAGCACAATCAGTGTTGTAATGACCATTCTTACCACAGTAGGTACACAAACGATTGTAAACAACATGTCCATATTTTCCTTTTCCTGGCCTAAAAGGTTTTTCAGTTTTCCTTTTGTTAAAATCAACATTGTTTCTAACCTTGCTATGGGCCATGTCAATATATTTTTTGTGAGCAAAGGAATTGATGAACCATTGGTTTTCAGGAACCATCTTTTCTTTTCCCTTTGGTTCCTTCTTAGGACTTTGAGAACCTTCATTGAGACGTTTGGCAACCTCAGCCTTGTTCTCAAGGACCATGATCTTCTCTGATAGGAATTGATTCCTATCACGAGAAGTGGCCAGAGCAATACTGAGGTTCTCATTCATCTCAACAAGTTCTCGCCTAGCCTTTTCTTCTTCAGCATCATTGTTCCCTTTATTATTGACATATCCTATTCCATGTCGTTGTCTCACAAAAACAGTTTGATTTATCGTTTTTTCATTAATGGAATTAGTGAGAATGTCTAACCTATCCATTATGGATTGAAGCATGTCATTTCCAGGTGGATTAGCATGCAAGGAAACTTTGACAGAATCTATGCTAGTTTCATCACAAGATTTGCAAGTTTTAAGGTGACTAGGATGCACATTCCTAATATCAATGAGTTTGGAGTGAGTTTCAGCTAGGTCTTTCTCAGTTTCATCAAGTTTCTTACTCCAAACAGAATTCTCAACAGTCAAGCAAGCAATTTCATCTTCACAATCATCTAGTTTCTGTTGAAGGGAATTGGTTTCCTTTCCTAGTTTCTTTATGATCTTAAGAAGTTGTTTCTTATCACAATCAACTAGGGATTTTAAGAGATCGTCAGAAGTTATCTCAAGGTCTTCTGAGTCGCTTGAGTCTCCTTTTGCCATGAGACATCTTCTTCCAGAGAAGCCACTGAGATCCAGTTCCTCATCTGAGTCTTCTCCCCATGAGGCTATGAGAGCCTTCTTTCTTTGAGGTATTTCCTCTTCCTTGGACTCTTCTTTGTTGGGACAGTTCTTAGCGTAGTGTCCCTTCTCCTTGTACTCGTAATAGGAAACTTCCTTGAGATCTCTTCTTGGTCCATTGTGAGAGGAACTGCCCTTTTGGAACCTTCCCTTCACAAAGAATTTTTTGATGTTCTTTGTGAAGAGGGCTGTTAGTTCGTCCTCCTCTTCTTCAAGATCTGAGTTCTCTTCCTCCATCTCGAGCCTAGAGAAGGCTTTGGAGATCTTGAGGGCAATTCCTTTCTCCAGTTTCTTGTCGGTATTGGCTTTGGTGTGCTCTCCTTCTTCAACCTTCAGTTTCCCTATGATTTGTGTCAAGGGAAGGGATTGGATGCCTGGAGTGTTCTTCATGATTCCCTTCAGAAGGGTGAATTTGGAGTTGAGTCCATTGATGACCACTAGGGACTTGGAGACTTCATCAAGATCGACTCCCGCCGCTGTCAACTTTCCAATCAATCTGTTGAAGCGGAAGTAGTACTCTGAGATGGTCTCAGTTTCCATCATTTTGAAGGTGTGGTATTCTCCTTCCAAAGCAAACTTTCTGCTTTACTTTAGTTCCTCACTTCCTTCATGCATCTCCTTGAGAGCTTTCCACATTTCCTTCGCCGTCTTGATGCCTATGACCTTGTCCATGTCTTCTCTGTCCAATCCATTGAGGATGAACTGCCTGGCCTTGGCATTCTTCTCCATGATGACAAAGTGTTCTGGTTTCCAATCTTCTTCCTTCATGGTAAGATCGACGTGGCCATCTCCATTTTCGACTATCCTCCAGCATTGATAGTCGTTGGTCTTGATGTGGCTTTCCATGCACTTTTCCCACCATGTTTCTTCTCCTTTCTTTCGGAGATGTGGCTTGTTGGGGGAGATTCTGAGCTCAAACTTGCTTGGTTGAGACATGATCTGCAAACTTAACAAAGATCTAGAGCGTTTCCTGCTCTGATACCAATTGTAGGATCGTGATTGTTAGATAAAAACTTAAGGAACTCAGAATATCAATTCTCAGTTCCTTTCGCAGCGGAAATAAACAATCAAATAAATGACCAGTTCCTTATAGTGGAAACCTTTGATTGCCAACTAGCAATCTAGGATAAAAACCACTACCTTTCTTTCGAAAGGATTTCAAAGTCTACTTCCTGATTTCTTATCTCTTTTGGTTACAGCTTATCCTAGGAACGAACACACAGTTCCTTTGCCTTACACACAGTTAGACAATCCTAGATAACTTAACACAATCAATAATCAATCCAAGAAACAGACTTTCGCACCTAGGAACTATCACTTACAGTCACAGGAACTTAGCACTCAGCTCTTCTTCTTTCGAAAGGATTTCAAAGTCTACTTCTTGGTTCCTCTTGATCTCGGTTTGCTTTGATGATCTTGTTTGGAGGTTCACACTAGATATTTGCTAATGAGTGTGAGTCGTGTTTTAGTGCTTGAAGATAACCCTTGGGTTAGTCTTCCTTATATAGAGGATTCTTCGTAGCTCGATCCTCTCTGGGTTCCCACAGATTGAGCTTGCCCTAGGATAAGTGGTTCTCCTTGGTCCACGTTGTTCTTGGCATGTGCAAACAACCTAGGCAGCTCAGAATCCTTCTAGGTTAGTCAACCTCTTCAGCCAAGTCGTTCTCCAGCTTCCTTCTTCCGAGGTTCAATAATCTGGGCACTTGGGAACTGTCTTTTGGACAGCGACAGGTTCCATGTCCTGTCGCTTTCACCTTTTCTGTCCGAGGTTCAGCGTCTCTAGGTTTCTTGTTGTTTTGCTCTTGGACAATGGCAGGCTTTTGGAAGCTTCGGACAAGTCGTTTTCAACAACTTTTGTCCGAGGTTGTGTGTCCCCAGATTTCTCGGGAATCGCAATGTCGCATGCTGTGTTCTGGGCACACCTGAGTTCCTCTGGTTTCCTTCATCTGTCTTGTTCCTTTGGTTCCCTTGTCCTGTTTGGCTTTCTTGCCTTCGGTATGTTCCTGTGGTTCCTTAAAACACATCTTTGAGATAAAACATTAGTATCATAATATTTGTCATCGTCAAAAGTAGAGAAACTGAGGAAAGGAACTCTCAGGGGAACTTAAATTCCAGAGTTCCATTTCCTAACAAAGTTATCTAGGATTGTCTAACTGTGTGTAAGGCAAAGAAACTGTGTGTTTGTTCCTAGGATAATCTGTAACCAAAGAGATAAGAAATCAAGAAGTAGACCTTGAAATCCTTTCGAAATAAAGGTAGTGGTTTTTATCCTGGATTGCTAGTTGGCAATCAAAGGTTTCCACTATAAGGAACTCGTTCATTTGTATTTGATTGTTTATTTCCGATGCAAAGGGAACTGAGAATTGGTATTCTTAGTTCCTTAGTTATTTATCTAACGATCACGATCCTACACCTTTTCATAACCATAAGATTTCAAAGCGGTGAAGATATAACGACATGGTAAACCAACTTTGTTGAACATCATGCAGCTGCATGTAGTGATGTCGTGACGCAGTGGATGAGCTACTTGAAATAAATCTCCACTGCCCTCCTTTACTGTATATGTCAATTGGTCCTCACCTGCGCATGAATACCATTTGGTAAAACAACGAATATCAATCATAGCAAACTGCATATCTCTTGACCAAATATGAATATCGGTGCATGTACTAGTGTATATCAATGCAACACTCATACGTAAACAAATTGAATATGCACGATATTCACAACTTTAAGCATTGGTATGCACGATATGCACTTTTTAAGAATTCTCATAAAAGGAGATTATAGTGAATACGGTAACACAATATTTGAATATCAGACCACATTGTAAATATTGTACCTGGTGTCTCATTAGTGACAGAACAATCGAAATACGCTGCGGTAATCTCTTCTTGAACCTGAGAAAAGATTTTTAGGGTATACACCTCAGAAGCATGCTTCTCAATCAACAATGGCGTTTTCAATACATGCGTCCGTGTGTCTGATTCGATATCATTCCTCATCTGGTTATAACGTTGGGTTTCCATTGCACTATCAAAGTGCATCAACAACTCAACAAGGCTAAAGTTCCTGTTTGAATAATTTCCAAAAATCTATTCTGAGACTCCGGTATCGATGTTGTGAGAACCAGACCACCAAGCACAATATCCTTAAAATACACTGGGATCCAATAGTGTCGTAGATCAAACATATCACCGAACCAAGGTTTCTTATCGAGCTCATACTCAACCACAAATTATTTCCATCCATCCTCAAACTCTGAGATTGTATGTGTATCATCCCAAACCAACTTGACCAACTTCTTTCTGAAATCCTTCGAATTAATTTTTTTTGCACCAACCTTTTTCGACACCTTCTCCATGATGTGCCACATACATAAACGATGTCTGGTTTGGGGCAATACATTCTCAATAGCAATCTTCATCGCAGGATCCTGATCTGTCACAAGGATCTTTGGTGCATGGCCCATTGCTTTATGAAAGTGTACGAAAAGCCATTCATACGATTCCACGTCCTCCTTCATGACCAATCCTATACCAAACGTAAGACTTTTCTTGTGATTATCAACCCTAGTGAATGGTGCGAATACCATATAGTACCTGTATGCATATACATTAAAATATTTTGCATATCGAAATACAAGAAATTTTTAAATCTCAAACTCTCTACATTACAGTACTTGTTTGTTTTGTAGGTCGAGTCAAAGGAAACCACATCTCCAAAAGCAGCGTAATTCGGACGTGAGATCGGATCTGCCCAGAATAACCTTGTTAACTGTTGTTCATTGTTCACATCATACTCAAAGTAAAAGGCATCGCATTGCTCCTTCTTCTTTGCAAACCTATTAATCACCATTTGCGCATCAACAACTGTGATGTGCGACATCAGATCTCGTTTGAAATTCCGAAAGTCCCTTGACATCGCCCTTATGTTCCCATATCAACCAACCATCTCTTTTAAGAGATTAAAAGACCTTACTGGCCCCAAGTTTGCTTTTGCACAGCTCGTCATAAATTTTTGATGTCCAATGTCCATCTTCCTACTACTTTTGAGGAAATGTCGTGCTGTATTCGGTATCATATTGTGGTTGTGTCTCTCTGTAAAGTTGTCAACAACGTAGGCGATGCCGTCATTACACTTCAGAGAGATTTTTGCACCACACCCTATCCTGTTAGATGTCGTCTTACGTTTGCCCATACTATTAGCTATATTCTTGAATCCAGCCCTATTGCACACAAAGTATTTGATCTTAACAACATCTGAGTGGCTGAACTTGTACGAGGTGCTTGATCTAACATCAAAACTAGCCGTGGATGCATATTCACGATAGAATGCCTCTCCTGCATCCAGGGAATTGAAGTTTTTTCCAAGCATCGGTTTCATGGAAAGGGGACATAGCGGAACCTAGTGCTTTGTGTTTCTGTCGTCTGGGTCAATAACACACTCTGTTCCATACATGAAATCAACCTCTTCTTCGTCTGACAAGCCATCATCAGATATATCAACATCATTGCCTGATGAAGAGGACCACATATCTACACAACACCATTGCATAACTAGTCAGTCTTTATGCATATCATGATATATACGATATATGCGGCGATGGAAACCCTAAATCCATAAACCTTTACAGGTATGCAAATGATCTGGTACAATATTCAAAGTTTACGACTCGATATGCAGACGGTTAACTTTTCAGAGTTTATGAATATGATTATAAAATTGGAATATCATTGAACAGATACTGCATATCTATTCAGTGTTTATGAATATCAGTATATATATGAATGACCATGATCACGAATATCAGTTATTCAAAAACACTTGAAGGATATTCTGATTATGTACTCTGATATTCACAAATTTAACAAATATGCAGATTATATATAGCAGTATTCAATTTTTCGTATCCACATCCAGAATATTCACTTTCAATTCTTTGAATATACTGATATGCATAAACGTACACAAAATATGCACGTGATCTAATAACGGTGGCATTAGAAAATCCTAACAGATTGAATGCATATCAAAGATAAATCAAAGTCGTCTCAAGGCAAACCCGAATTCTGCTGAATCATACATTCTTGTCAAAATCAGTATTCCTAATACTATCAAGAACTCAGCGCTAAACCCTAAAATTCACAGCAAATTCAAATCATTCATAAAATTCACAAAGAACGGTTTGAATATCATATAGAACAACGAACTAATACGAACTAACCTTCTTCCATGTTCAATTCCGGCATTTGAGAATGAGAATTTCCGCCTTTGTTTATGGTGAAGAAGACCGGCAACGGAGCAGAGCAGGAAGCAGACGTAGAAGACGTAACTACCATCGTCGTTCAATGAGAAAGATTGCATCTTCTCTCTCCTATTTTAGATTTTCTTTTTTTTCTCATCCATTTTTTATGGTAACTGATTCTTATGGGCCTTGTATTATGGAAACCCACCTACCATAAAATCCCTACAACCCCTCAATCCATCCCTCCATTTCCTTTAATCCAACGATCCTCATTTATGCACTCATTTCACCACAAGACTCGTTTTACCTGAGCGCCCCTCTATATATATATATATCTTCGTGATGTAGAAAATATAATCTTTGTGGTTCAAGTGGCTTAGTTGGGGTTCTACTTTAATAGATATATAGTAGACTTTATTTGATGTGTAAATAAGGGATGCTAGAATGAAATGTACATTTGACAAACTTAGCCATATGCGTCTATTTCATGCTGCTAAAATTGGGTGTGAAACGAAAAGCTTACTTGATAAAAAGAAAATGAATGATAAAGAAGGAAATAAAAGGAGCTAAAAAAAATGGTTGCTACCAATCTTTATATTGCTTTCTTTTAATTTATTTTTTCATGCGCAAGATTCTATCAACATGTAGGTATATATAATACTTCTTACTTTGGTGTTTGTAACTATATTATACGGACAATATTTTTTAATGAATGTAATCTAAGGGTATTGAAGAGTTATAAACAGACGTTGTTATTGCAATGCGGGTTTATTGAATATTTTGTGGTTTATCTTGGAAATAATTGATGTTAAAAATATTACAGATTTATTTTAGTACATAAGAAATATAATATAGAGAATAAAATTTTGCATAGAATATAATATTTTGTGTTACATTTTGGAAAGAATTGATTAGAAAAATATTATAGATCTATTTTAGTATAGTATGTATAGGCTGTAAATTATTGAAGAGATTTGATTTTCAAAATAAAATCAAAAAAATGATAGCTTGCCACGTGGCCAAATTAATGGCATGATGCCATGTGGCAGTAGGGAGGGGTGAGTTTATTCTAAGGGCGCCAAGTGGCTTAGTTGGGATTCTGTTTTAGTATATATATATAGTAGATTGAATATTTTGTGGTTTATTATGGAAAGAATTGATGTTAAAATATTACAGATTTATTTTAGTGCATAAGAAATATATTGTAGAGAATAAAAATATGCATAGAATATAATATTTTGTGTTACATTTTGGAAAGAACTGATTATAAAAATATTATAGATTTATTTTAGGATAGTATGTATAGGCTATAAATTATTAAAGAGATTTAATTTTCAAAATAAAACCAGAAAAAAGATAGCTTGCCACGTGACCAAATTAATGGCATGATGTCACGTGATAGTAGGGAGGGGTGGGTTTATTCTGGGGGCGTCAAGTGGCTTAATTGTGATTCAGATTTAGTATATATATAGTAGATTTACTGATGTATAGAAATGTTGTTTTGTATTTAGTAGAGAAATTGATAAATCATGAAGTAGCCAAATATATGAAGGAACACATAAATTATATAATTTGATCTTAATGGAGTAATAAAACAAGAGTTGTATAAATTACAAAAAACAAAGAGTTGTATTATTTTTACAATTGAGAAAAAAACAAAGGGGAACAAGGAACATCCTGTGACAAATCCCTTTCACTATTATTTGCCCCACCTAGCAATTTCTGGCTTACAAGTAAAATACTTTTTTTCTAAAGTATATATGAAAACTGAAATCTTGGCCAAAAGGAAATGCTTGGATAATGTTTAGGTCATTTGATAGGCTGGTGATGGGCCTGTAAGGACATTTATCACCGAATGGAACCCAACCAAATTCTGTAGTAGTGATGGCCCGCCAATTGGATTGATGTTAAAAATATTCTTCCCTTTCTCCGAAACTCGATCATCTAATCGGGGATGGTGAATAATAAGTGAATCAATCATGAATTTATCTGTGTTATAGATAAAAATTAGTTTAGTTTTCGTGCTTGGTACGGGTTTGATTATCGTTTTAAATGATAAATTTTGGAATTAATATTGCTGGAATTTCTACATTGTGTGAAGATCATGAGAGCTCAAAGGAGAAGAGCATGGAGAAGTGCTTGGAAAGAAAAAAAAAATAGAAAATAAGGGAAAAACATTTTATAAAATTGAAAATAAATCTGCTTAAAAACGAAATTGAAAGAAAAGATGATAGAAATTTTATTTTAGTTTTATTTTAAAGATAAATAAAAAATGACATGAAAACATATATGAGGCGACGACATATGACAAATAATGATAAGGCTAATTTTCGAGGAGACACGTGACCTCAGAAAAGTTTTAATTTAGTATTATGGATTTTTTTAATCTATATCTTTAAGGAATAGGTTAAGATTCTTATTTTAAAAATTTGTGATTAGGTGTTACTATTCCAAGGATTTTAATATTTCTTCAAATGGATTTAAGCATTTTTCCAAGCTAAGGAATAGTTTTCAAAATGAGAAGGCTTATAAATTCATTTCCTCGAAGCTACAAGGACGAAATGAGTTAGTAAGAAATAAGTAATGTAGTCTCGAATGAGCAATCACGATTACTTTTTTTTGGTTCATGGAAAGCAGCAGGCCACTCAAAAAGAGAAAATTTAAACTTGTAACTTTGTGTCATATTTGTCAGTTAAGTTGAGAAGACTTGATACAATAAAATATGTTGAAAGCCTCTGTTGGAACACTTTTTCTCCTTATATGGTTTATCCATGTGAAGTGTGTTAGATTTCAACAAAAATAATCAGATTCTTTTTGAAAAATTGACATACAAAACATAATAAAAAGTGAATTAACATACGTTTCCTAGCTCGGATAATATATGAGTCATTAGCTAGTCTATTTTACCATGACTTTTGGTAACATATACTTTTTATGTGGAACTTTCCTACGTATCTTCCCTACACTATACTTCCTAAAGCATCTATTGAGCAAAATCCTTCTTAGGTCTTTTTGGGCCAACTTTTTGTTAAAGAATATGGACTCTTAATCCTACATGAAAAACGCGTACCAAATTAACATACCATAGAAATTATAATAACTTTCACTCAAAGTATATATGGAAGAGTCATCCTTTAATTAAATTGCCCTAATAAATACCTTTGGAAGGTTGTTCATATGTATGATTAGTTACTCTAGATTACACGTACCTTTGTGGGTCCCATGACTTAATCCCCTATCCACCAGTCTAAGATTAATTAATGATAAATTCTTGTGTGTTTGGGGTTTTTTCCTGGAAGTTCCCACACATACAGTATTAACTATCCACACAAGCATTCTCTGATTGGTGCAAAGCACCTTAGAAAGTGACCAAAAATGTCAACAATTTAGGGGCCCAAATTGACACATCCCTCTTCCATTTCCTTCCTTTATAAAATGATAGCCTCCATATCCCCACCCCAAATAAATTCTGCAATTGGTTTCCTCCCTTTTCTGCAACATATATACTAGCTCAATTATCCATATACACTTATTCTTGAACCCAATCTCTATTGATATATATATATATATATAGTTGATATTAATTAGTTGATTATATTGTGTTGATATATATATATATATATATATATATATAAAGAGAGATCGAATTAGGTAGCTAGGAAGGTGAGATCGATATGGGGTTGAAGGACATAGGAGAAACACTTCCACCAGGGTTCAGGTTCTACCCGAGCGACGAGGAGCTAGTGTGTCATTATCTACACAAGAAGATCGCCAATGAAGAGGCCTTGAAGGGCACTTTGGTCGAAATCGACTTGCATACTTGTGAGCCTTGGCAACTTCCCGGTTCGTCTTTCATTTTTTCATCTTTAATCTTCTAGCTTGTTTTAGTTTAATATATAGCATGTTAATTAAATCTCAGTTAATCGATCTTCATATATAGCTTTAATTTCTTGCACCTTTTCAAATATCCCTTCACTTTTCAGCGATTCTTATTATAGGTGTGTCACATGCAAAGATCCTAAGTTTTTTTTTCTTGGGAGGAGCTATATATATTTCTTCGATTCTTATTCTCCTTGTCTCCTTATTGATCGATGAAGTGGTTGTAGTTCACCTTCATAATTTGAAGGGACATTATACTTTCTCGTTTCTATTTTATTATAGGACAATACATATTGTGTCTAGCTCTATATGATTTGTTTAAGATAATTTATATATCCTTTTTTGGCAATAGAGTAAACCAATAGAAAGTTTGCTTAAAAGCTCCGCTATATATGATTTTTCTTACATCCTTATTCATTAATAATAATTATTGATCGATGAATATTGGGAATAGGATGCTAATTACTCGAAATCTCAAACAATGAAGTTTTCATTTTTGATGTTCTTTCGTTTTTTACTTGGTGGGAAAGCAACTATGGAGAATTGCCAAAGAAGAGTCATTCACGTCAACATCAGTCTTAGTTAGGGTTTCTTATGCTCCAAACTTTCTAAACCCTATCGCTTCTTTTATATAGAAACTTTGTAAAATCCAATTATATCAATCTAGAATGTAATTAACGCGTAATACTAGGAAACTGAACACTTGTTTTCCATGAAATAGATCGCTCCTCCTTGTGTGAGCGCAATGAGACCTGATATCACTGTGCCAAGTTTCAACGCATTAAGTTTTAAAAGTTTTTGTTGATTTGTCTTGAATTATATGTTTTTTGTGCACAAACTAAGTTATAAGAAAATCGATCTAGGATCTTATAGCATACGAAAATGAGAATTTGTGTATATGATTCAATTTTTTCCACGTACTATATATATATAATTCTGATGGTTGCAGTGCGCGGTTGCTAGCAGCCTAGGAAATTCATAGAGTTTAGTTTATTAAAGCGATGATATTATATATATATATGATGATAATTTATTTACTTATAGTACAAGCTATTACTCAACGACAAGATAGTCAATCATTGCTGATTTGCTGGGTATTTCTGTGTATGGAATATAATCAATATATGCAGCTGTAAGCCTGTAATTGATTGCTTTTTCTTTTCTTTATACATATATTTTCTGGGTTTTTTAATTTGATTTTTTTTTATTTGTAATGGATGTGCATGCGCAGAGGTGGCAAAGCTGAATGAGAGCGAGTGGTACTTCTTCAGCTTCCGAGACCGTAAGTACGCAACAGGGTTCAGGACGAACAGGGCGACGACGAGCGGGTACTGGAAGGCAACGGGTAAGGATCGGGTCATACTTGACCCGAATACCCGACGGGTGGTGGGCATGAGAAAGACGCTGGTCTTCTACAGGAACCGGGCCCCCAACGGGTTCAAAACGGGTTGGACCATGCATGAGTTTCGCTTGGAAGCTCCTCATGTGCCTCCTAAGGTATTTTAATTTCATTATTTTAAATAATTTTCACTATAACCTATTATATTGATTATTATTGGTTAATTTGGTCGAAGATAAGAAATTATTTAAATTCACAAATTATCCTATTCATGTGTTTTCAAAATTAGCCTTTCATTCATATTTTCTACGGTATCCAAATCTTTCGATTTCTTGATGTATTAGGTCTCTTTTGAATATCGAATTGAAAAAACCTTTAGGTATATTAGTTGAAAATTCTTCAGCATGTATAGATGAAAGGTAAAGGCGGACTTATGATTTTAGTCTAATAGGGACTAAAATCCTAGAAAAAAAAATCTATTGTCTATCTTACACAAAACGCTAATTTTAAAGTTTTCTATTTAAGTCTTTCGTTTATCTTACACAAAGAACTACACAAACAATAAACCCTATATTCGAACACGAAATGGAGTTTTACTCAAAATTGATAAAAAAAATTATACAAGCTAAATAAATTTCATCATTACATACTATTCTCACTGTTTAATTTCAGCAAATTTGTATAAAAAAATTGATTTCAAAATTTTCAAATCTATAAACCCTAAATTTTAAAAATTTTAACACAAATAATGATAGATATAAATAAAATATTTTATTTTTTATTGAAAGATTTATATGCAAATTTGGATAAAGTCGTATTTTTTAGGAATATGCATAACAAATTATATATAAAAAATATTTTAAAAATACATAAATTGAAGAAAAAAAATTTAAAACATTTTTTACAAAATTATTTTTTAAAATTCGATCTAGTCGTCACTAAACCCCGCTTAAATCCGCCCCTATAAAAAGAATTCAGGTAAAAATGATTTCTCTCGTGAGAACGGTAAGTCTCTAAAAAAATACGTTAAGAGTATAAGACTAATGATTAAGGAGCCTTTTCTGCAAAATTTAAAGTAAGATTGGTTACTATGTACTATGTAGATTACCCAATTACTTATAGACATGTACAAAGTAGTGTTTCATAACCCAAATGATTGAATTCGTGATGGAATACTTTTGTACCTTTTCTTATTTGTGTACACAAATTCATTGATTGATTGCTAAATTGGAATATTCTCCATATGACTTTGCAGGAAGATTGGGTTCTATGTAGAGTCTTCCACAAAAGCAAGGGCGAGAGCCACTTGTTTGACACCACTTCAACCACCGCTTCTCCGCCACTGACTATGGCATCGCCGCCTCCACCAGATCATATTCAAGGAAACACCATGGTTTATGGATACATGCAAGGATCCGACCCATTCAACTTGAACCCAAATCCTCAAACCCAAACCTATAATGACCCGAATTCCGCATATCATTCAACCTTGCTAAGCCCTAACCATTTGATGCAACTCCTCGAGGGAGTTAATCCCTACACTAGCAACTGCTCCTTCAATTTCAATGATGTGATCATGATGGATGATCATCACTCATCAACGAATGGTGCTGATGATGATGATGGGCTCTTGTGGGACATGGGATTTCAAGAGATCAACAATGGCCATCATCTTCACCATCACCATGATTTTGGAGATCATATATATGGGGTAAAGTAATCAAATGATAGTGCTTTTGTAATTGATTAATGAAAGGAACCCGGCCCAAACTCATTTAAAATATATGTGATATATATTGACTATAAAGTATAAACCCCTTCTAATTAAATTTATATGTTGTTTGCACATATGTGGTTATTAATTAGTGCAAGGACACAATATTTATTCAGTTGAATAGTTAGAAGAATATATCAAGATGTTTACTTTATTTAGAAGATTTGCTTTTTCATTGTGTTTGATTGTATTAGGAAATGTTGAATTATTAGTAGATTGATGATATAAATGTTGTACTACCAAATTCTAGATAATGGTAATGAATGTCTATATATTGTGTACTTTTTATTCTCCGGTTGACACATGATCACTACTTATGCATCACTTCGTGCTCTATACATAGACCCTTTATAAAAAATAATTTTCTTAAGAGTTCAAGAGATATTTTATTATAATCTCGAGATATTGTTTAATTCACGTATTATATCAAAATTTGGCATATTTCGCGTGATAATTCTAAAATTTTCATTTTTTTCGCGAAATACTCAAATTATTAAAGACAAACAACTTTCGTTTATTTTTTTAAATAAAAATATAAATCTTAAACCATACCTAAATCCCAAAATCCTAAACCCTAAATCCAAAATCCCAAAACCCAAAACCTTAAAACCCTCAATCCTAAACCAGTAAACCCCCAAATCCAAAACCTAAACCCCAAACACAAAATCCCCAAACCCTAAAGCCTAAATCCCTTAATCCTAAGCCCTAAACCCTATTTTTTTAGGGTTTAAAATTTTTTAAATTAAATGGAAATCGTTTGTATTTTACGATTTGGATATTTAGCGAAAAAATAAAATCTCAGGATTACCACACAAAATATACCAAACTTTATTATACTACGAATTAAGCGATACCTCAAGAAAAACTGTTCAATCTTCCATAACCCGGACAAGAAGGTGAAGAGGTGATGATGATTTTGAGAAATGATAGAATATAAAACATGCGTTTTTTTTTTCTTTCCCGGGTTTAATTGTGGGTCACACTAGTTAAAAGGGCCACGCTCAACAATGTACACCTAGGACAGTGGGCCAAAATATTGCCCAAATTGCATGGTCAGACATTGGCCCATGTTTTTCGGCCTTAACACTGCCAAGAAAATCGCAGACCCAACAACTTCAAGATCTCCTCTAAATCAGTGTCTGCTACCATTTACTCTTATCTAAATGCACTCTCTTTCGATCGGTAAGCCATATCTTGTTTAATGTAGGGGAAGAATGAAAAGTTTGGTTTTCTTTTTTATTTATTTCCTTTTGTAATTTAGTGGTTACCCAATGCTTCTCTTCAAATATCTAATTAAGTTTGCTTTGTGTAAAGTAGAATGAGGGTCATTCGTCTTGAAGATACAAAAGCCTAATTTAAACATGTGGCAGTTTGATTTGAGAGTTCTTTTTAGAGGTAATTGGTTTTGTGTACCAATTACATAATAGGCTTCTAGTAAATACTCCCCTTCCTATTTTCACAAATTAAATATACCCTAATATAATGGATGGACTAATATATCCCTAACTAATTCTATCAGATAGAAGATTTTGTAGCATCATCAAATCACACTCCACGAACAATATCTAATGGGTGGACTAATGGACTGACTAATATACCACACAATAATCCTAATCCCAACACAGTAATCCTAATCACTTTTTCTTTCAATAGTACGTCGGCGACAACAGGATTACACACCACCATACTACAGTATTACACAAGTCCCACTTTCTTTCCACGACCACCGTCAATACACCTATCGGATTACACACCACCATCCAGACCATCGGATTACACAACACCGAACACCATCGGCGAGGTCACCAAACCACCGTCAAGACAATCCGGCGGTTAAGAACACCACCCCGGCGGTTCCCATCGCCAAAATCGTATCACGTGGCGGTTTCACCGGCGGTTTTCCTCGTTTCTAGCGACGCCAAGATCGTGCCCAATTGTGGTTTTCTTCGTCCCAAATTCTTGTTCGTACCACCGCATTTGCTCGTCCCACCAACGGTACAATCTTCTTGTATCTTTTTTGTAGGTATTTGTTGTATACGAGTCTATATATATTCTTGTTGGTAGCCTTTATCTTGTAGGTATATTGTATCTAAATTAAGTTTATTGGTATATGTTGTCTTGTAGGTATCTTATAGGTATCTTGTAAGTATCTTGTAGGTGTCTTGTATGTGTCATGTAGGTGTCTTGTAAGTATCTTTCGTATGTCATTCATTTGTGTATGTATTTAATGAATGCTTACGTAAATCAAGAATTTAATAAAATGTATATACCTTACATTATAAAATAGCAAATTAGAAAGAAAAAAATAGTTTGGAATATATTAAAATTCCCGCAAAGCGTTTCTTCCATAGTCTTACAAGTATTTCTTGTACGGTCTTGTTAGTGTTTTTTGTGTAGTCTTGGAAGTATTTCTTGTCTATTCTTGTAAGTGTTTCTCGGTTATTCTTATAAGTGTTTCTTGTCTAGTCTTATATCTGTTTCCTGTCTAGTCTTGTATGTGTTTCTTATCTATTATTATAATTGTTTCTTATATGGTGTTGTCTTTCTTGTCTATTCTTGTATGGTGTATTTCTTATATATTCTTGTACGTTTTACGTACTTGTTTATTCTTGTATGCGTTTCTTGTACCTTATTTTCTTTTTATATTCTTTTATGTCTTGTATTTCTTATATATTTTTGTAAGTGTTACGTACTTGTTTATTCTTATAAGTGTTTCTTGTATCACTTGTAGACACTTGTTTATTCTTGTAAGTGTTCCTACTTATGAGTATGTACATGATCACAATGTATTTCATGGCTTAGCGTGATATATCAAGACGTCCAACAATTCAATGATGGACACAATTAAAACATAAATTAAGGAAAGGTCATTGCCAATCATAGGCCCTAAATCCTAAAACTATTATTATCTTGTAGGTAAATTGTCTAACCAATGTGAATGCTTGTAGTTACTAAACCTCAACTAATTAGAGATATGTTCATTAAAGGAGCCCTGAAGAGCGAGTACCCCGACCGCCATGGACAAAGTACAAAGAGAAGCAATGAGGCGGGAGATGGAGAATTGGGAAATGAAGAAGCAAGAATTTGGCAGAAAAAGCAACAGCCTCTGGTGGATTTGGCAGAAAAAGCGATGAAGTTTAGTAACCAACTTCTCGAGTAACACCAAATCAAAAGGAAAACACCGCACCAGTACTCCATTGTAAAGGAAGAGATAAACTAGAATATTCAAGCTTGAACATAGAAACTTATACAAGCAAAAATATATATATATATATGTACGTAATTATTAGTTAAGAGTGTAGGAGATGCATATATGAAGTTGATTAACAAATGTTGACATACTCAAACCGAGGGCCGTCAGTGCTCGATATCGCCGTCGGTGCTCGATATTACCGGTTCCCTGCAAGGCTGCAACCTATGAAGACGGCAACTGATGCGTACAATAGTCTAATGGTGGTAGAGCAGTGTTTATCGAGGAGATTGTCGACCAAAGGTGAAGGAAACCGTCACCGTCGGTGCTCGATATCACGGTCACCGTCGGTGCTATCCTATGAAGACGACAGTGGGAGAACAAAATCTTGTCACCGAGTAGTTTCGTTAATTAGGATAATTAATTAGATTAATCAACAAGATTTTAATTTAAGGTTATTTTTGTTATTTTAAAATATTAGAGTATATTTTATGAGAGAAAGTTTAAATGGGTATATTTACTCTTAAAAAAAAGACAAAGGGTATATTTTCTCCAATTTTTCTTCTTTTTTATATGTGAAGTTTCGTTTGGTTGAACGTACGAAGCGAAATTACTAGGACGTTGTTTCCCGGAAATTTACTTTTTAGAAATTCATTTGATAAATTTTGTTTGGCAGCATTTTAGTTTTCATAAATTAAAACGAACAAAGATGAAACTATATATAAGAAAAGGGTGGAAGCGTGGAACTAGATTTACATTGTTCATCAAGGTAAGTGAACTTCTTATGTTCCTTGAAAAAGGCTAGAGAAGAGTGGGAATATTTTTTTTTCCGGATTCAGAAAAGGAGAGGAAAATATATACACAGAAGTTCAGCACATGAAACGACAATAGAACCACAGAAGTTCAACACATGAAACGATAATAGAAGATGAAAGAAATAAGAAACCTCTTTCAATTAAATCTAATACTCCCCTCAAGTTGGAGCATGTAAATCTTGAATGCCCAACTTGCGAAGGAGAGAGATGAACTGATGTTTTCCCAAGGCTTTAGTAAATAGATTAGCTAACCGATCATTAGAGCGAACATAGGCGGTGACAACGACCCCAACAAGCACCAAGTCACAAACGAAATGACAATCTATCTCAATGTGTTTAGTGCGTTCGTGGAAGACCGGATTGGCCGCAATGTGAAGCGCAGCCTGGTTGTCACAGAAAAGTTTCATTGGAAGACAGTGATCCACACCCAAGGAGCGAAGAAAGGATTTGAGCAAAATCAACTCGCAACAAGCATCAGCCATAGACCTATATTTTGCCTCAGCCGATGAAAGAGAAACGGTCGGCTGCTTTTTCATCTTCCACGAGACAGGAGAAACACCATGTGTGACAAAGTAACTAGGAATAGAGCGGCGAGTGAGCGGGTAGGTCGCCCCATCAGAATCACAATGGGCAGTCAGTTGAAGAGAACTAGCATGTGAGAGCACATTACCTTGGCCCGGATGGCTCTTCAAATAATGAAGAATGCGCAATGCAGCTTGCCAATGATCATCACAAGGAGCCTGCATAAACTGTGACAAAATATGCACAACATAGCACAAGTCGGGCCGTGTAATAGTAAGATATATTAGCCTTCCAACAAGACAACGATAACGGTCGGGTTGAACCTTAATCGGTCCAGAAACACGGCCTAACTCATGATTCTGAGGTAACGGAAATGCAGCAAGTTTGCATGCAAGAAGAACAGCCTCAGACAAGATTTCCAAAGCATACTTACACTGAGAAGTGAAAAGTCCAGAGGGACCATGAGCAATCTCGAGCCCCATAAAGTACTTCAAAGAACCAAGGTCCTTCATGTGAAAACACGAGTGCAAGTAAGTCTTGAAACGAGCAATAGCAGGAGAACAACTTCCGGCAATGATTAAGTCATCAACGTAGATTAACACATGAATGGAAACCTGGTCTTTAATGAAAGAAAAGAGAGAATAATCTGCAAGAGATTAAACAAAACCAAATGCTCTAAGAGAAGAAGCAAGTTTCACAAACCAGTTTCGCGGTGCTTGACGAAGACCGTATTAAGACTTGCGAAGTCGGCAAACCTTGCCATGCGGATCAGTAAATCCATGAGGAGGGCGCATGTATGCTTCCACATGAAGATCACCATGCAAAAAGGCATTATGAATATCCATTTGATGGAGTTCCCAACATCGAATGGTAGCCACGACAAGAAAAGTCCGAACATAGGACATTTTAGCAACGAGAGAAAACGTCTCATGAAAATCAACCCCCTCTACTTGCTTATTTCCAAGCACTACCAGATGAGCTTTGTATCTTTCAACATATCCATCAGAATTGTACTTAATCTTGTAGACACATTTGCAACCGATTGGTTTAGAGCCTGGAGGTAAGTCTATGAGTTCTCATGTCCCATTCTGTTCTAAAGCATGCAACTCAATGTTCATAGCATCACGCCTTTTTCTTTTCTATGTCAGAAGACATCAACAAAATGTGTAGGTTCAAACTCAGCAGTAACAGCAGCTAAGAAATAGGCATGGGAAGCAGAAAAATTATCATAAGTAACATAATCTGCCATAGAGTACTAGGTAGCTGAGGATGATGATAGGGCAGGAGATGGAGAGAGAGGGGGGGTGATGGAGAGTCGTATTGCACACAAAATCACGAAGACGAACAAATTGTTATCGGACACGATCACTGCGACGAACAATAGAACCGGTCGGTTCACAATCAGATGGGCGAGGCACAACCTCTGTAGGCAGCAAAGAGGAAGGACGCTCAACATGATCCAGGCTAATTTCAGAACTCCCCCTATCTCCTATGTCAGCAGAATATGTGGTAGGCACAAGAACCTCATGTGACGGTACAGTAGGCAGCTCAGTGTCATAAACATATGGGAAAATAGATGAAGATGTCATAAGGGGTCGGTTCTAGACTAGCAAACGGAAACTAATTCTCCAAAAATAAGATGTCTCGGGAGTAAAAATAGCTTTCCGTATCAAGATCATATAACTTCCAAGCTTTCATACCAAATGGATAGCCGATGAAGACACAACGACGACTACGAGTTCCAAATTTGTCCTTATCATGAGGAATTAAGGATGCATAGCATAAACAACTGAACATATTGATATGCTTATAATCAAGAGAATGATTAAATATCATTTCATAAGGAGTTTTATCTGCAAGAACAAATGATGGGGTCCGATTCATCAAGTAAATTGCTGCCAAAACGCACTCCCCCTAAAACTGAATATGTATAGAAGTTTGGAAACGAAGAGCCCGGGCAACATTGAGAATGTGTCGGTGTCTTCGCTCTACCTAACCATTCTGTTGAGGTGTCCCAACACATGAAGTCTCAAAAACAATCCCACCAGATGCAAAATAAGGCAAAAGAGGACGAAACTCGGTCCCATTATCACTTCGAACACGTCGCACTGTTTAGAAAATTGGGTCTTCACAAACACAAATTTTTTTTGAACCAACCTAGACACCTCAGATTTAGATGCCATCATGTACACCCAAACAGATCGCGAGCAATCATCTACAATAGTTAGAAAATAGCTTGCACCACACGAAGAAACAACACTATAAGGCCCCCACACATCGGAATTAATTTACTCAAAAATGTCATTGGCTTTATTATAACTAACCGGAAACGCATCTTGAGTTTGTTTAGATTGAGAGCAAACTAAACAAGGTTCAGATATGGAGTTTGAGACATCAGAACCAATTTTAGGAATAGAGCTAAGAGCCCGATAAGATGGGTGTCCTAATCTTTGGTGCCAAAGACGTGCCGAAGAAGAAACAATAGCATGGCAAAACTGACTAGAAGTTTCAAAAGGATAAATCCAGTAAACTCCACCCCTCTCTTCACCTGCTCCAATCACCATCCTCGTACGGCAATCCTGAAGAACAACCATTTTATCGGTTAATGTCACAATACATTGTAAGTCCTTGTTAAGCTGAGCAAAAGAGAGCAAATTGCAATGTAATTGGGGCACTAATAACACATTTTTAATCTGCAAATGACCACCCAAAATAAGAGTTCCAGCATGCGTAGCAGTAGCCTGTGAGGCATTAGGCATAATAATAGAAGATGGAGGAACCCCGTGAAGATCGTGCAACAAACTACAATCTCTTGTCATATGATAAGAGGCTCCAGAGTCCAATATCCATTGAAAATATATCTTACCCATTTCCTTGTCAGAATTTTAGGACTTAGCATTATAAAGCAGTTATCAGAATCCCGATCTGAATCTACAATTCTAAAGATCCTACGATCCAGGAAAGGTAGAATGATCCACGGTCCTAGTTGAGATCTTATTAGAGGTAGGATCTTAGTTTACAAAATAAAATGGGTAGAATCTTGTGTACAATTCCGATCCTACATACGATTTGAACGATCCTAAAAGCGATTCTTGTGATCCTCTACAAATGACTATAATATAGTATACTATTCAAGTATGAAAATGATTTAAGCTAGACATACATAAATTTTAATTCATGAACATATTAATCTTACACAACAACACTAAAATAGTAAAAAGTAAAACTTTATATTATCAAATATTAATACGATCAATATTTAGATCTCAAAATTAGTTAATTATTATTCTAATTTATTTTTATAACATTATTACCTATCCAATATCTAATATTTATAATATTTTTCAACATAATATATAATACTCGTATATCATATTAGGTTGTTACAACATACTTTTAGTTAAAATATAGATCTTACGATTCACAATCCGATCTTACGATCCGATCCCGAAGAGCCCTCATCGATCTGATCCTAGAATCTTGATCCTGATAACCTTGATTGAAAGATTGGAACATGTTGAAGACAATATTCCATTGATCATTTGATAGAGTTGGAATCAACTTTTCACGATCTTGTGGTGTGAGAGAATGTCCTGCCATGTTGAACAAAGCTGACTTGGTGACTGATAACACCTAATTTATGCATATTTTTGGGGTCTAGTTGCGTATTAGATTAGATCATTTTCATGCATATTTTATGTATTTTATAGTTAGTTTTGCATTATTTTGTATTCGGAGTGTACACTCGTACTTTTATATGTTTCAGATATTTTAGGTAAAATTTTGGCATTATTCAAGAATATATGTCGGATGAAAAGAAGTCTTGCACCATTGATTAAAAGATGATGAGATTTAGTACGTGTTAGACGAGTTTTGCTGCACTATTTCTATGGGCCTACTATTCTTGTAAGATAAGGACTAGCCCACGTCAATTTAATAAGACTCAATGAGGCCTATTGCCCCATTTTTTAGTTAATAATGGATAACTACCCCCTGTTTTGGGGCGAAAAGATCGGACGACCTGAATCGCCTTAGACGGGATAACTAGTCGATCGGGTGATAGAAAACAATTCAAACCAAGCAGATAATTGACAAGCAAAGAGTAAATGTAGAATAGCGAGATGATTTTATTAGATAATGTATTGATCGGGTCGAATCGAGATACAACTTATCGTAGTTTAGACCGAGTGGTCGTGTAGGACTCGACCGATGACTTTTAGGTGGCGACCGGTGGAGAGTAAGCGCAGATGATTGCTAGAGAGCTAGGCGGGCAGCGTAAGTGTTGTTCTGATCCGTTTGTGAGCTAGAATGCTTGCCCTCCCAACGTAATTGTGTGCCTTCTCGCCCTATCTTCCTCGTCGTCCAAAAATGGTAAGTCCCTTTCCTTTGTTGCCGTTATATTTTTTGCCATATATTTTATCTTCAATGCTGGGAGTAATGGTGAAGATTATGCCATTAAATCTCTGTAATTACGGTGGCTTAAATGTCATGGCCGTTGCGTGATCTGGTCATTTAATGCATGGCGAGATTCTCGCGATCCTGTCGGAGGGCATTCGACCAGTGAAGTCTCGTCGCCTCCTCTGGGCTTTTCCTTTGTTCTTCCGATCTGCAGTGGGCTTGGGCTCGATTCTCCCGACTCGTCTTCTCCGGGGATGCCAAGCCCAACAATAGCCCCAAGTTGCCTTGGGCTTTCGGTTTAAGCAAGGAAAGTGGAATCCGAGGCAACTTCCGAAAACACGATCTCCACCATCCTTTTTTGGTGCGTTTGCTCAAGGCTATGTGGCGCGTGATCGGGGCATGATGCGATGCCTCTGCAATCTTCACTTCCCTCCATAAATTTGGAGCAGAGGGAATCGATTAGTCTTCATCCCATCTTCCTTTGCAAGTTTCTTCTGGTAAGCTTCTCGGTCTCTCTCGCCATAGTTTTCTAATTTCTCTAGTCATAACTCTTTGATCTCTCTCTCTTTCCATTCTCGAAATGGTTTCCATCGAGGCTTCTGAGTCATCGAAGACTCTTTTCGATTCTCGTGAAGGCGAAACTCCTCCTCGTTTCATTTTGAAGGAGTCGGATGCATTGACTAGCACTTTGTCCCAGGCGAAGCTGGATCAAGTTCTCCAAGTCGGGGGCTTTCCACCGAAGACGGTCGCCAGGTTGCCTCATCCAGACGAGAGGGCCGATGCGTGTTACGAGGGATGGATTTGCTTCTACGCATACCCGTTTAGAATAGGGCACAAATTTCCTTTCTCTCCCCTTGTCAGGGATTTTGTAGCCACTTTGGCGCTGGCGCCATGTCAAGTAATGCCTCAGGCGTGTAGAGTTCTTAGGGTTTTAGACCTTGTGAATGTTCAAACTGGGGCCGATTTTGATTTTGACGCTCTGTGGTATAACTACTTTATTGGGTCGAAGAGTTCCTATCGCGTTCAGTTGCGTATCCGACATGGTCGGAAGCCCTTGGTGCAGAGCCCTGATGTCAACGACCGCGGATGGGGGTCGAAGTTCTTTTTCGTCGAACGTTCTTCTTTGGAGAAGGAGGGAGAGTGTCCGTTTTTGTTGACGGAGTGGCGAATTGATAGTATGTATTTGTCTTCTCTTTCGCGTATTTTATGTGTCTTAACTCTTGCTTTAACTTTTCTATTTTGTAGTCCCCGAACCAGAAGATCTAGAAGGGAGTAGCCGGTCGGAAGGCTTGTCAAAGATTGTCCTTGAAATTCCCGCATCTGAAAGAAAGTTTGTGAACGTCAACCTGCTGTCGACGACCCCTGCCTCTCAAGATGACATGTCGAATGTCTCATCGTCTCGTGCAAAAGGTATATTCTTGACTCTAAGCGTCTTTTACTGTTTTTCGCTTTGTCGTGTACTTTAGGATTTCTTCCTTTCTGTTGTTCTGTCGTGTCAGGTTCCCCTGGTGGTCGATCGAGTGCTCGTTTGAGGGTGGCGTCAGGGAAAAGTCTGATCGAGCAGAGGAAGGCGGCAGCCAAAGCCGCATCAAGCAAACCGGATCTGGTGGATCTGACGGTCCCAGTCAAGACTGGCTCTAAGAGGAAGGCGAGCGCTCGCCCTGAAGACGTCAAGGTGGATGACATACCTAGGAAGAAGAGTGCGACCGCTGAGGGGGTCGGTAAGATCGGTGCCGTCGGACAGTCGATCGCCGACCTTTTTCGCGCTCAGGACCCGACTTTGAAGTCGGAAGTTAAGGATGTCTCCCCTCTAGACTGCATTGGTGAAGCGGGATGCTCCGCGTGGAGGGTGAGTTGCCCTTTGTTCTTGTTTTTATGTTTCTTTTTGCTCGACCACGTTTCTTGATTGTGTTTTTGTGTTGTCGTGTGTCTTTCTGTCAGGCCTTCCAGTATTTCTTGGGAGCTTACTCCGGTGTTCAGGCGATGCTTATCAAGGCCAAGGACAGGGCTGCTAGGTCAGAGTCTGACCTTGCGTCTTTGAGGACCAAGCTGGAGGGAGCGGAGAGTCGCTGCCGTGAGACTGAGCGTCGCCTCACCAGGGAGCTGAAGAGTTGTCAAGAAGAGCTGGTCGCAAGTCAGAGGGGATTTGAAGAGTGCCGATCAGGCGTTGAGGAGGAGGTGAAGCGGGCTCAGATTGCCGATGGCCAGATTGCTGGCGATGTTGAGGCCTTTTATGCTGTGAAGTCGCGCATCGAGATGATCGAAGAGTTCAACGAGGGCAAGCATGAGCTCTGGGACCTGAAAGTGGAGAAGGAGACTCTGGACTCCATGTTCCCAAAGGGCGATCCTGGTCAGGAGCTGTTTTGCTTGGCCGGCGTCGGAGAAGAGGCCGTGGATGAAGGCGTCGATGAGGACGAGGCCCATCCCGGCGATGTCGAGCCAACTGACGAGATAGCTTCTCTGGAGCCAGCCCCTGCGGAAGGTAATGCCATTGCCCCCGACGCTTGATTTGTTTTCTTTGCGTAGTACGACTTTGTTTGCCCCACCTGTGTATGGGTTTGAATATTATGTGTTTTGGCGACCCGTCTACCATCGCGGGTCACAGGATATTTCTGAATGACTGTAGTTAAAGTCCTACAGATGTGTAGGCTGATAATGTGTTTTGGCGACCTGTCCACCATCGCGGGTCGCGTATTTGTATAAAAATGCTTTTATTTCGATGCAATTGTATTTTTACATATAGAATCGTATGCTTGTTTGTTTCGTACATGTTCGTCGGACCTTCAAGGAAGTTGTCGACGACGTTTTGTATTTCGTGTATGCCGGTTTCACCCGTATGCTCCGTCGAGTGGGGTTTCACCGTGTGTATGTATGTAGAGCAGGCCTGCGATGTGTTTGTGTATGTGTTAGTCATGACATTATTCCGGGGAGGTAAGCAATATGTTTTATTGCGTAAATGTAATAAGGTGTTGTACCTTATGTTTTGTGTAAGGCGGGCGGTGTGCCGACGTGCCTGTGTTGTCATCTTCTCGTGTTCCGATCGATCGTGTAATATAATGTAAGCGCTTTTTTTGCGGATGACAGGATCTAATGTAAATGTTGTTCTGCATTTGTGTTTTTGTAAGGAGGAAGTCCTCGCTTAGTGTCAGATGATGACATGTAAAAGAAGATAACGATGTACATGCGATATCATGCGGTATGTATGCGACAGGTAGCAATGTATATGCGATAGCGTGCGATTTGTATGCGACAGATAGCAATGTATATGCGATGGCATGTGATTTGTATGCGACATATAGCAATGTATATGCGATATCGTGCGATTTGTATGCGACATATAGCAATGTATATGCGATGGCATGTGATTTGTATGCGACAGATATCAATGTATATGCGATGGCATGCGATTTGTATGCGACATATAGCAATGTATATGCCATGGCATGCGATTTGTATGCGATAGATAGCAATGTATATGCGAGGTATAAGATTTGTGTGATATTTTACCTCATTGGTTCAGAAATGGTAGAGTTTTAGATGTGCTGCGGTCCAACTCCTCGGGATCGGTTGTCCGTCTTTATCCTTTAACTGATATGCTCCCTATCCGACCACTTCGGTGATCAAGTAGGGTCCTTCCCATTGCGGTGCTAGCTTTCCGTCGAATGGGTTCTTGGTGTTCTGGAAAGTTTTCCTTAGGACCCAGTCTCCGACCTTGAATGCCTTGATTCGAACGTTCTTGTTGTAGCTCCTTGCGACCTGTTGTTGGAACCTGACCATCCTGATTCGGGCTTTCTCCCTGATCTCGTCCGCTGTGTCCAGATTGTGTGTTAGTTCGATGTCGTTCTGTTCATTTGACTGAAGGTTGCAGCGAGCGGTCGGAACCAGTAACTCAGCCGGGATGACCGCCTCGCTCCCGTAGACGAGAGAGAAAGGCGATTGCCCGGTCGCATTGTAGTCCTATCGGACCAGAGAATAAGTGGGAGTTCGTCTGCCCATTTGCCTTTAGCCCTTGTGAGGCGTTTCTTGAGGTTGTTGATGATGATCTTGTTGTTGGATTCGGCTTGTCCGTTGGATTGCGGATACCGAGGTATGGATGTGACCAACTTGATGTTCCATTGATCGCAAAAGGCTCGAGTCTTATGACTGATGAATTGTGAGCCGTTGTCGCACACGATTTTTGATGGGACGCCAAATCTGCACAAGATATTGCGTTTTATGAATGAAATGACGTGTTGATATTTTACCTCTCTGTAGGCTTCGGCTTCGATCCATTTAGAGAAGTAGTCCGTCATGGCAAGGAAGAAGACTCTTTGACCCGACGCGGGGGGGAGCTTTTCGACGATGTCCATTCCCCATCTCATAAAGGGCCATGGAGCTAGGGTCGGATGGAGGAGCTCCGAAGGCTGATGATGGACGGGTGCGTGCCGCTGACAAGCGTCGCATCTCTTGGTGTATTCCATGGCGTCTTTGTTCATCGTTGGCCAATAGTACCCGTTTCGTAGGGCTTTACCCGAGAGGCTTCGTCCGCCGGTGTGGTTGCCACACTCCCCTTCGTGCAACGATTGCAAGATACGTCCGACTTCTAGAGTATTGAGGCATCGTAGGAGTAGTCCTGTAACAGACCTTTTGTACAAGATATTATCTATGATATCGTAAGAGAGTGCTTGTACCTTGAGCCTTTTTGCTTCTGTCTTGTCGTCGGGTAGAATGCCGTCTTTCAACCATCTAATGTAAGGTAGTATCCAGTCGTCATTGTTGTCGACGATGTCTTCTTCTGGTCGGTCGCCTATTTCCATGGCGACTAGGTCTTCAAGCGATGTTGTTGACTCGACGGATGTCCTTGGGACGGCTGGCGTCATGATGTGGGCCAATGGTATGTGTGGAAATTCCTTCGGGTCTAGGACGGATCCTAGATTAGCGAGTGCGTCAGCTTGGGAGTTAAGATCCCTGGGCACTTGTCTGATGTTGAATGTTTGGAATTGTCCGATCAGTTTCTTGGCTACCTCCAGGTAGGCTATCATTCTGGCGTCCTTGGCATTATACGCCCCTTGTATCTGGTTTACGACTAGCAGAGAGTCGCAAACGACTTCGATCTCTCGGACCCCTAGGTCGCGAGCCAGGATGAGTCCGAATATGAGCGCTTCGTATTCAGCTTCGTTGTTAGTCGCATCCCACTCACATCTGACAGCTTGAGCTATCTTGTCTCCTTGTGGTGATTTTAGCACGACCCCTAGCCCCGATCCTCTGGCATTCGATGCCCCGTCTGTGTGGAGCTCCCATGTACCTGCCTCGTCCATCGCGAGTAGTTGTGTTGCTTCTTTTGTGGCTTCTTGCTCTAGGGTCGGACTAAAATCGGCCACAAAGTCGGCTAAGGCTTACGACTTGATCGCTATCCTGGGCTCGTATTCGATGTCGTAACCGCTGAGGTGTATGACCCATTTGGTCATTCGTCCTGTGAACTCAGGTTTCCTCATGATAGCTCTCATGGGATGATTAGTGTGAACAGTAATAGTATGAGATTCGAAATATGGTTTGAGTTTGTTCGAAGCCATTACCAATGACAGCACGAGCTTTTCAAGTGACGAATACCTTGTTTCGGCTGGTAACAGCATCCGACTGACGTAGTATATTGGCGACTGTTTTCCATCCCCCTCTCTGACCAGTACTGCGCTTACGGCTGATTCTGACACTGCAAGATAAAGAAATAAGGGCTCGTCGCCTTTGGGTTTGGTTAGTAACATGGGACTGGCCATATACTCTTTGAGGTTTTGGAACGCTGCTTCGTGTTCTTCCTTCCATTGAAAAGACTTGTTCTTCTTGAGTGCGTCGTGGACGGGTTTGCACTTGTCGGATGATTTGGAGATGAATCTGTTCAGAGCTGCTATCCGACCTGTGAGCTTCTGTACGTCTTTGACGCATCAGGGGGATCGAAGGTTGATGAGAGCCTTGATTTATTCTGGGCTGGCCTCTACTCCTCTTTGTGTCACCATGTATCCTAAGAACTTCCCTGACGACACTCCGAAGGAGCATTTAGTAGGGTTTAGTTTCATGTTGTACCTTTTGAGCACCTCGAAGCTGTCGCGTAGGTGGTCTATGCGATCTTCTTTCTTTTTGGACTTGACCAACATGTCGTCTATGTAGACTTCCATCGTGTCTCCGATTTGGTCTTTGAACATTTTGTTGACTAGTCGTTGATACGTAGCCCCTACATTTTTCAGACCAAAGGGCATTACTTGGTAACAATAGATACCTTGGCTGGTGATGAACGCTGTTTTTTCTTAATCGTCGGGTTCCATAAGGATCTGATTGTAACCGCTGAAAGCGTCCATGAAGGTAAGCATTTCGTGCCCCGTTATGGCGTCGACCATGGCATCGATATGGGGTAGAGGGAACGAGTCCTTGGGACAAGCCTTGTTGAGGTCTGTGAAGTCGATGCAGACTCTCCATTTGCCGTTCTTCTTCTGGACTATGACCACGTTGACTAGCCATTTAGGATAGTAGACCTCCCTGATCTTTCCTGTTTCCAATAAGCTTTTGACTTCGTCGTCGACTATCTTGTTCTGCTCGGGGGCGAACTTCCTGCATTTTTGCTTGACAGGGGGATGAGATGGATCCATATTTAATTTATGAGTAATAACGTTTGGAGATATTCCGACCATATCCTCATGCGACCATGCAAAACAGTCGACATTGGCCCTGAGAAAGTCAAGAAGTTGTTGTCTGGTCGAATCGTCCAAGTCTGACCAGACCCTTACCGTTCGGTTTGGCTTTGAAGGGTCTAATGCGATTTCATCGAGTTTTTCCATTTCTGGTTCGACGTACCGACTAGGCCCTTCGCCGCTCTGTGGTTGCTATGCGGTCTTGTGTTCGACTGTGCTCTTCATGGAAGCGACATAGCATTCTTTTGCGGTCCTTTGATCTCTTGGACTCCCCATTCAGTGGGGAATTTGATGACTTGATGATACGTTGAAGGTACTGCCTTCATAGCGTGTATCCATGGCCCGCCAAGAATACAATTATAGGGAGACGGACAGTCTAGGACTAAGAATTTCACCTGTTGGTTGATTCCTCCAACGTATGTGGTTAGAATGATTTCACCAGTCATATGCTTAACCTCACCACTGAACCCGACCAGTGGGGTCGACTTCTTGATTAGGTCGTTCTCAGTCATACCCATTTCTTTAAGAGCGTCAAGGGTCAAGAGGTTTTTCGAACTCCCTGTATCGATTAGTACTCTCCGTATTAAACAATTACCAATAGACAAAGAGATTACCAGACCATCGTGGTGACTATCCGACCCATCGGAATCGGATTCGTCGAATGTGACCGTCGGAAGGTTAGATGTCCTCCTTCGCTTGAAATCCGATGCCTCGGGCTTGTCGCCCTTGCTTTCCCTAGCGTGTCGCTTAGCCACGGAGTATGTGTTTCCACATATATCCGATCCACCTGAAATGGTATTGACAACTTTTGTATGGACGGGAGATGGGGGTTTGTTCTATTTTACCTGATCTCGACGTTCCATGGTAGCCTTTGCCCGCTCCGAGATTATGTCGCACAAGAGCCCCTGTGAGAGCAGCCTAGCGACTTCCTTCCGCAGGGCGATGCACTCGTCGATCGAATGACCGTGGTCGCCGTGGAATTCGCACCATCGACTCATGTCCTTCTTGACATCCGGTCGGTCGCTCTTTCGGGGCCATCTTACCTCTTTTCCATATTTGTCGAAACTCTTGACGAGCTCCGACACGGAAACATTGAAATTATAAGACTGGACCCTAGGAGGCAACGCCGGACCGTCTCTCCATTCCTGTGACCTATCTTGGAAAGAGTTTACCTGATTTGGTTCGTTTCGATTACGAGAATAGGGATGAGATCGTCTGTCTCGACGGTTGTCGGAGGGATGTTTACGGTCGGATGGATCGGGTCCACGTGAGGCTTTACGCGAATCATGGTCCTCTTCCAATCTTACCTCGGCCATGGTTTTGGCCTGGACATCTTCAAAACTTTTGCATGGGTACTTGGTAATCTCATCGTAGAGATTGCTGTCTTTGACCAAGCCTTGTCGGAAGGCTTCGATGGAGGTTGTGACGTCACAGTGGGGAATTGCCACTTTCTCCTTATTGTACCTATTAAGATAATTCCGAAGGGGTTCGTTATACCTTTGTGTGACTCGGTAGAGGTCACTTGATTGTCTTTCGAGCCTCCGACTGCTGGAGAATTGACTCTTGAAAGAGTTGACCAGATCCGCAAAGGATGTAATCATTCCCTGAGGCAAACGTATAAACCATGTTAGTGCGGGACCCGCGAGGGTTGTGCCAAAGCTTTTGCACATGACTGCCTCGCGGCTCTCCCTTGAAACAGATGCAGCCATTAGTTTTTGTTTATAGAGAGATATATGGTCATCTGGATCGGTGGTGCCGTCGAACGTCGCCATGTTGGGGAGATGGAACTTCTTGGGGATCTCGACCCTTGCGATTTCTTCGACGAACGGGGATTCTTCGAATCCGCCGGACGTTTCCCTCTCGATTGGTTGCGGGACTCCTGGGAGCCTGTTGAAGCGATCGTCGATCGTCTTCATGTGTCTGTCGAGCATCTGCTGGAAAAGAGCCAGGACATCTGGCGGATTGGTAACCTATGGTTCATCGATTCGGGTCCCAGCAGACCCGATCGGTGTGGAAAAGGTGACATGGTTAGTCGAAAATGGACTAGCGAAAGGAGTTCGAGACGTACCCTCAGTGTGTCCAGGACGTCGTATGCTCGGAGGCGTCGGCTCGATGTTGTCCATGTCGAGGCGTGTTCGGGTGCCGCCGTGGACGGGCACGTTCCTAGATCCTGAAGCCACTGACTGTACCTACGACTTAAGAGACTCATTTTCACGAGTTAGTTGCGCGATCTCGGCTTCGGATTGGGTTGACAAAGCGGTTAGGGCTTCGGTCTTTTGGCGTTGCTGGGCTAGTTCCTCTTGAAGGGTGGCCATTTTTTGGGAAAGTTCTTGGAATTGGGTTGGAGTATGATTTTCGGTTGTGATTGCTGCATCTTGGGTTCTGTCTTCGAGACGTGGTTCTTGATTGTCGGTAGGTGGGTCAATAGTCATGGTTGGAAAGTTTCGGAAGGGTGATCGGCAAGTTGCCCCACAATGGGCGCCAAATTGTTTTGGGGCGAAAAGATCGGACGACCTAAATCGCCTTAGACGAGCTAACTAGTCGATCGGGTGATAGAAAACAATTCAAACCAAGCAGATAATTGACAAGCAAAGAGTAAATATAGAATAGCGAGATGATTTTATTAGATAATGTATTGATCGGGTCGAATCGAGATACAACTTATCGTAGTTTAGACCGAGTGGTCGTGTAGGACTCGACCGATAACTTTTAGGTGGCGACCAGTGGAGAGTAAGCGCAGATGATTGCTAGAGAGCTAGGCGGGCAGCGTAAGTGTTGTTCTGATCCGTTTGTGAGCCAGAATGCTTGCCCTCCCAGCGTAATTGTGTGCCTTCTCGCCCTATCTTCCTCGTCGTCCAAAAATGGTAAGTCTCTTTCCTTTGTTGCCGTTATATTTTTTGCCATATATTTTATCTTCAATGCTGGGAGTAATGGTGAAGATTATGCCATTAAATCTCTGTAATTACGGTGGCTTAAATGTCGTGGCCGTTGCGTGATCTGGTCATTTAATGCATGGCGAGATTCTCGCGATCCTGTCGGAGGGCATTCGACCAGTGAAGTCTCGTCGCCTCCTCTGGGCTTTTCCTTTGTTCTTCCGATCTGTAGTGGGCTTGGGCTCGATTCTCCCAACTCGTCTTCTCCGGGGATGCCAGGCCCAACACCCCCCTTATTAGTTTCTTTGCAAAGTACCCCTCTTATAAACTCCCTGATTTAGATTTTCTCCCTCCTTAGTCCTCACTTTCCCTCTCGCGTAGTAACTTCCAATCTCTATCTCTCTCTCTCTCTCTCTCTCTCTCTCTCTCTCTCTCTCTCTCTCTCTCTCTCTCTCTCTCTCTCTCTCTCTCTCTCTCTCTCTCTCTCTCTCAAAACCGTTCGATCGTCTTCGTTCTTCGTCTTCGTCTCTCTATCTTCATTGTCGGTTTAGTTGTTCGTTTTCGGCATCTTTCGTCCTTCGTTGTCGATCTACTGATTCGTAAGTCTTCCTCTTCTTCTCTTTTCCCGGTTTTTGGTACTTTCTAGGGTTTGTTGTTTTAGATGTTCGTTTGCTCATTTTGTTCTTATTTGTTTGTATATGTTGTTGTTGATGTTGTTATTTTACTGATTATTGATGTATATGTTGTGATTTTGCTCGTAAGTTTTTCGTTTTACTTTATTTTCATCAAGTAGTTATTTGTGACAATATTCAATTGTCATCAAATGCTGTTTTTATGAAATTTATTGGTGACAGTAGTACTAGTGTGGTTATATTGTTACATGCATGTGTCATTACAGTACTATTCGTGTGACGACAGTGCTTTACATGTTTTTATTACACATGTGCTGACAGTGTTTTTCATTTTTGGTTATTTGATGACAATGTTTATGAGGTTTGACTAGTCATTAATATGTGTGATGACAGTAGTAGTGTGGTGACAGTTTTTCAAATGTGATTATACACTAGTTTGGGTGATGACAGTAGCAGAAAATGGTGGCAGTGAAGTTATTTGTGACAATATACAACTGTCACCAAATAATGTGTTTATGGTATGTATTGGTGACAATAATACTGTGGTGAGATTGTTACTTGCATGTGTCATTACAATACTAGTCGTCTGATGACAGTGCTTTACATGTTTTGATTACAGATGTGTGCTGCCAGTGTTTTTCATTTTGGTAATTTGATGACAATGCTTATTTGGTTTGACTAGTCATTTATATATATGATGACAATAGTAGTAGTGTGGTGAAAGTTTTATTGAAGTGTGATTACACACTAGTTTGGGTGATGACAGTAGCAGTAAAATGGTGACATTATTTTGTAATTGGTTACACATTGGTATGTGTGATTTGCAGTAGTAATAATGTGATGATTGCGTTTTGCAAGTGTGGTGATAGTGTTTTGCAATTGTTTATGTTCTTGTTTACTTGTTAATATTAATGACAATATCGATCTATGTGATGACATTTTCAGTGATAGTATTTATGTTCTTGTTTGATTGTTAATTTGATGACAATATTTATGAGGTTTGACTACTCATTAATATATGTGATTACAGTAGTATTAGTATGGTGATAGTTTTATTCATGTGTGATTACACACTAGTTTGTGTGATGACAACCTTTATTTTCTTTTTATATGTTGACATGCCATGGATGCAAGCAGTTGTTAGTTTATTGTTGCAAAAGAGCTACATGCTCCATGCAAGTGTAACTATTATACGCGGATGAAGGTCATGAAACTTGTTGAGGAAATTCTTCATGCCAATGATTATATGTGTCTTTGTGAAGGCCCTCTCGGCCCTATTATTACATGGGGAGATGGTATAAAGTTTTGTGCTCAATTAGTACATTACTTCCTTCTTCATGAGGTGGAAACTGAGAAGAGGCATGAGATGTGGTTTAACGTTGATGGTAACATATGCCGCTTCTCGATTGCTGAGTTTGTTGCAGTCAGTGGTTTGAATTGCGGTGACATGTCAGATTATGAGGTGACTGATGTTGACATGGAGGAGTACCTTGGGTCAACTCCATGTTCAATAAATGATCTCAATGCTAGTCTTGCTATTGAGGTTGATCGTGAGAAGAAGATGAAGCTTGTACATTTGCTTGTTGTTGAGACTGTTTTGTTGCCTCAACGTAATACTATTGTTAGAGATGAGTACTTTAAGCTGTCAACTGATATGGAGCTGTTTTCTATATATCCTTGGGGTAGAGCAGCGTACTCGTTGACTCTAGAGTACCTTATGAAGGTGAGTAGGATAGTTCGTGAACAAAAAAGCGTAGCAAAGTTTGATGAGAGGATTGGTTACAATTTGTATGGGTCCCTCTTGCTTTCCAAGTATAGTTTTTTATTATGTTTATGTGGTTTTTGTCTTGTTATCTTTACTGTTCTATTAATTGTGTATATTTCCTTGATGACAAGTATGGATTCTAGAATTATTTCCACAACCTCGCCATGTTATGGGTTGTGCGAGCAATGGTACTAGAAGTATTCCGTATTGTGTTCGGTGGTACAGTGCAAATACGAAGAATGTATGGTTTCATACCATTCGTAAATTCATCGAGGATGAGGAAACCAATTCGGTATGCTTTTTTGTTTGTTTTTGTTGTCATCAAATCTTGATTAAGATTTTATGTGTGACAGTTTGTAACTGTCATCTAATTACCATCATGGTTTTATTGATGATAGTTTCTAACTATCATCAAGTCATTTAATGACAGTTTTTAACTGTCACCAATTTATTTTTAATGTTAGTTTCTTATTGTTATTAATTATCATTGATGACAATTGGTAAGTTTCAAAAAGTTATTTTTTATCATCAGTTGGTGATAGTTTCTAATTGTCATCAAGTAATTTAATGACAGTTTTAAACTGTCACCAATTGTTTTTTAATGTTAGTTTGTTATTGTCATCAATTATTATTGATGACAATTGATAAGTATCAAGAAGTTATTTTTTGTCATTAGTTGGTGACAATTTCTAACTGTCATCAAGTAATTTAATGACGGTATTAAATTGTCACCAATTGTTTTTTAATGTTAGTTTGTTATTGTCATCAATTATTATTGATGACAATTGGTAAGTATCAAGAAGTTATTTTTGTCATCAGTTGGTGACAGTTTTTTACTCTCATGTAACTGCTATCAAAGTTTTATTTATAAACTGTCATCAAAATGTTTTTAAGCTATGATTGATTATAGTTATTTTCTTGTATGCAACTGCAATAAAACATGGTGGATGACAGTTGCCAGGTATCAATGGTTTTTATTGTTTTCATTTTTATCGATGTGTTTTGCAGGTTTGTAAATATCCTCCTTATGAAGAGCATCAAAGGTTCCGCCTCTTATGTTTTAAAGATGAAAGGGGAGATGCGTTATATGATGAGTTCTCTGAACGGATGATATCTCTTTCAAAGGAGCAGGAGGGGGAAGAAGGCAATGATGTGGGTGATGTTATTGTCTCAAGAAAAAAAGAGCAATAGGTTGGATCAAAGAGGAAGAAACCTATTGCTGCGAATAAAGGTGTTTCAAGAACAAGGCCTCACAGGGGTGAGGATAAGAAGGTTGTTACTGAGAAGGAGAAAAGGGTATACCAAAGGCGAGCAAATATTAAGGTCGCTGAGAAGAAAGTTCCAAAATGCAAAGAAGCTTCAAAGGTTGTGATGGTTGGGGCCGGCAATGATAAGGCATTGATACCGTACAATGAAAATTATGATGTTTCATCAAAGATTGATGAAATCATCTAGAAGTTGCATAGGCCATTTGACGGTGAAAAAGAGCGGGATGATTTGTTTGCGAAGGACGATCATGTGGTTGATTCTGATAGTGAAAAAACTGCCAGCGTTTATATGGATATGTCTACAATGGGCAATGATGCTGGAGGTGAGTGTGATGTTGGGAATGAGAACCTAAATAATATGCCAGAATTGTCCAAGGGAGCAAATGATGAGCCATAGTGGGCGAAGGAGATAAAGGAGCAATTAGTTGTTATGTTTGGTGTTATCAAAGAGCTTCAATGTAAGTTTTTTTTAGCAGGGTTCTTATTTCTCCAAGAAGCTATATGACATTGAGAGTTTGATTAATGTTAGGCAATCATCCCCACAGAATGATGACAATAAAGATAAGGATTTTGAGGAAGGATTACATGGTGGTGGCATCATTGATTCCCAAGAAGACAATGCAAATCAGATGAATGATGATGATGACCCACTTGTTTCCAATTTGAATATTTTGGAGAAGGCTTGCGTGTTGATGTCTATCATCGGGAAAGAAGTCGTTGACAATATAAAGGATAAGTCTCTAAACAATGAGACCCCTAAGGCAGCTAAAGCCGTTGACAAGTGTTGCCTCCAGGACCAGCTTATTCCTTCTATGAGTATGATGATCATAGATAGTTCTATGATTGGTTTCGTGCGAGGTATGTTGATTTTTTTTTCTTGGCATTTTAATTTTTTGTTGATAGTTTTGTACTTGTTGACGGTGTTATATTTTGTGTCTTTTTTGTAGTTTTGTGTTAGTATGATGTTAAGAGATGGTGACAATTTGAACTTTCATAAGTTTCTTGCTTCTCTGGGCTTTTTTTGTCTTTTAGTGTAATGTGATGACATTATTTTTCAAGTTCGATGACAATTTTATCTTTTGTTGCCATTAACATCTCGATGGCAGTTGAAATTATATTCACAACTTTCTAGGTTCTTTGTCTTTTTTTTTTTGTATTGTAATCTGATGAGAGTGTTTTGCAAGTGCGATGACAATTTGATCTTTTGTTCACAGTTTAACATCTTGATGACTTTTTAATTTGCATTCATTCCTTCCTTCTTTCTTTGGCTTTTTTTTTGTCTTTAGGGTAATGGTGACAGTTGGTGATTATGATTTGATGACAGTTTTATCATTTTGACGATCTTTTGATATAAATTCATAACTTTGTACCTTCTTTTGCTTTTTTTGTCTTTTAGTGTAATGTGATGACAGTGTTTTTAAAGTTTGATGACAGTTTAATCTTTTGTTAACAGTTTAACATCCTGATGACTTTTTAATTTACATTCTTTACTTTCTTGTTTCTTTGGTTTTGTTATGTTGTTAGGGTATTGGTCAAAGTTGAATGATGACAGTTTTATCCTGTTTCTTCCTTTTTATTTTTATTTTGAGTGCTAATGACATTTTTTATTATTTTAGTGATACCAAAGCTAATGTCCCCGGTGGCCCGGCTATGATATTCCTCTAGACAAGGACTTCTTCAAAAAACTTCTATACAAGAATAATTGGCTTGATGATGTCGTAAGTATTTATTCATTGCTTTTTTAACACATATTTGTATTTTTGTTGAATCTGATTGCATTTGTTTTTGTAAACCAACATATTGTAGAAGCTTTATACCATTTGAGGAAGCGTATTGCCGAAGAAGCTAAAGCTTTCGAGGACATAGCGATCATGGATTGGGTTTGGTATGTTAAGTTCAATAATGCCATGCTAGAACACATCAAAAAGGATGACAATGCATATGTAGACTCTTATCTTGAGTATTTTGCTAGTATGTATCCTAAACAATATGGGAAGTCATGGTTTGATGGTGTTACGAAGGTATACAACCCATTCAACTTTCTTGATAAGCATTGGGTGGGTTTAGAGATTGATTTGGTTAAACATAATGTGAGGGTTCTGGACTCAAACATCGAGCTATACAGTGATGCCAAGGTTGCAGAACTCTTACGGCCTTTATGTACCATGCTTTCAATTATGATGAAAAAATCGAACCAATTTTCACACTTTGGTTCATTTTATGAAGTCTTTACCATGACTATAGATGCCACTCTTCCTCAAGATTGTGCATGGTAAATTTTTTATTTTCTCTATCCATTTTGTTTTACACGTTTTCTGTTTGTTTGTTTATTGTTTGTAATGATATGAATTATGGATGCATCATGTGAGGGTTCTAGACTCAAACATTGAGCTATACAGTGATGCCAAGGTTGCAGAACTCTTACGGCCTTTATGTACCATGCTTCCGATTATGATGAAAAAATCGAACCAATTTTCACACTTTGGTTCATTTTATGAAGTCTTTACCATGACTAGAGATGCCACTATTCCTCAAGATTGTGCATGGTAAAGTTTTTATTTTCTCTATCCATTTTGTTTTACATGTTTTCTGTTTGTTTGTTTATTGTTTGTAATGATATGAATTGTGGATGCAATTGACAGAAACAAATTCGTCTTACATGTTTTCTTGTTTATTTGACAGAGGCCATTGTGTAATTTACACCATAAAATATATTGAAGCTTTTACATTTGGTGGCAATCTCGATGATTTGGATGGTCAGCATATCAAGGCGCATAGAGAAAAAATGAGCATTGACTTATTAAAGAAGACTTGGACTTTCAAACCATTGTCCCCTACAAAGAAGAATGAATAAGTTGTAGTTGTTTTTGGGTCATTTTGTATTATGTGTTATGTAGAACATTTGTTCAATTCCCTTATTATGTTGATGTTACTCTTGAACAAAGTTATGTGTAAATGTGTTTGGATCAATGTGACTGTGTTCTTATGTATCGATGCCAGTTTTTATAGTTTCTTGTTGATGTTATGCTTGTGATACCCCGTAATTTTGTAAGGCTATTTTGGGAATTATGGATTTTTCCCGAGCGCCAGTTTGGTACGTCGGATTTAATTCTGAAGGTTTGAGACATTCTGTAATGGGCTCTGTATCTGTAATATTTTTCTCAGTGAAGAATTATACAGTTGAGATATTTTGGAAGTTCGTAGTCGTTCGTGTACGACTTTTGTTAACGCGGGTTAAGATTGGTACAAGTTTATTGCCCAAGAGTTGTTATCTAATGGGCAATAGTACAAGATTCTTTATCCAAAGGTTATTGTCCAAGAGCTATTATCCAAGAGGCAAAGTGCAAGGTTATTACCCAAGGGACGGGAAGGAAGCTTCCTACCACCTTCCTCCTCCTTGGATTTGCCTATAAATAGAGAGCATTGGGTGAGAGTGAAAGGGGCTGAAAAACGCGGAAGCGCTGTCAAGCTCTCGTCTCTCAAAAACGCTCTCAAAATGCTCTCTCTCGGGAAGGCTCTAGTGGATCGTCGGAGCTCGTTTAGTGTCGTTTCCGGTGGCCAAGAGGAGCATTGGAGGCTCTCGGATGCCTAGAAGCCAAGCAAGGCGAAAGACGAGCCAAACCGATCGTCGAGGGTGAGTTTTCTCCTCTCGTATTTCTCTTTTCGTTCGCGACGGCGACCGCCGCGAGGATCACGGCGACCGCCGGCTCGAAGGTGGTGACCGCCGGCATGAGACGGCGCCCGCCATGAGGAACACGGCGACCGCCGGCATGAGACGGCGCCCGCCGTGATGTTGTGGCCAACCGCCGTGAAGAAGGGCCAAGGAGCGGCGCCCACCGCAGTTGAGCGGCGCCCGCCGTGCTTGAGGCGGCGCCCGCCGTATTTAAGGCGGCGCCCGCCGTGATTGTTGTGGCGCCCGCCGTGAAGTGTTGTTGGCCGTGGTTGTTGGTGTTGGCTTTCGTAGCCTTCGTTCGAGTTTCGTTTCCTTCGATTCCTTTCGTTCTTTCGTAGATCGGTATTGTTGTTTATCGAATCTAACTTAGGGTTTCTGTATGGGTCGATCCGAAGGTACCGGAGTTGGTGGATTCGTCTCTGTGTCGAGCCCAGAATCCCTTCGTTAGACTTCGTTCAATCTCTGCGGACTCAAGCAAGTGGCGGTTCTCTCTTGCTCATCGTTCCATATTTACATTAATTATCAATTGTTTATCTGAGTAATTAATTTGGAATGATTATTGTGTTCATCTGGAAACGGTTTTGTTAACTGTTTTGGAAAACTAAAATATGATGTTATAATAGGTTGTATATCTGTTAGAACAACTCTATTATATATATATGTGAATTAATACAGATATTATTATAGGTTGTATATTGTTAGAACAACGCTATTTTATCTGTAACTGGCCTTGAGGGCATTGATATGAGTTATTGCTGCGTTTGTAACTGTTTAGTTAGAACGAGTATTCATAGGAACTCTACTGTGTATCTCAGTACGAGTGCTAGTCGTTTCTTGATAACCCGGTGGTTAGGATTTAGTTCCTACCATTCTTCTTTAGTGCCGTTGTAAGGATTTAGTTCCTGATTCCGCCTGAGGGATATAGTTCCCGCGAGATTTAGTTCTCGATTCGACTCTTGGGATTTAGTTCCCGAGTCAACTCTGTCTTAGGGATTTAGTTCCCGAGGGATCTAAAAAGATTATAACGTGATATGGGTTTTGGAATTAAATAAGATAAAGTGCCCGAGTGCACATAATTAATATACCTTTGGCGAGTAGTGCAGCTAAGTAAATAGTGCAACTAGGAAAGATCGTCTCGACTTTTGATCAGAGTACGTTCTCTTTCCAATCTGGATTCACTGTAAGCGATGAGGTTGGTCGTGAACCGAAACATCTAAGTCAGCCTTTAAATCACTGATGTGTAATTCTGTAAACATTCCAGATTTGTCATATTTCCTTAAAGACTCATTTCCGTTGGAGTCTTCTTTCGGGTCGATTTCTGTGAAGATTAAGTCTTCCAGAATCTTCTCTTGTGCATACCTCTTGTTGTTATTCCGTGAAAGTGTCGGGTTATGTATCGTCCCTTCGGTTATTATTCGAGGGACAATGATAGTAAACGATTACGATCACTCGAACCATTCTGTTTTTTACCCTTGCTAGTCTATTCAAGTAGACTAACCCACGAACATTGTTCTTTGCATGTGGGCTGGTGTCATCCGTTCGATTCGGCACATCAGATAGAGCGAAGATATGAGGAGACTAGATTGACTATGAAGACGACGATTGTTTTTGGATGTTTTAATAATTGCTTTTAATCAGGTTGAGATTCTTGGGCAGGTGATCACTACGATCATAACCCTTTTTGTAATATATTTTATAAGACTTCCGCTGTACTTTGTTTAAACTCTGTATTTGTCCTATTCGGGATTGGGATGTAATCTTGTAACTCACGTTTCATTTGATTGATGTTTTGATTTGAATACTTTGATCATTATGTATCAATTGTATTCCATGAATTGTATTTAAACCGGTAAAGCCTTGGGTGATCTCAGTGAGGAACACTAGGGTCACTGGCGGTAATACCTTTCCAAATGGGTTAAGATTTGGGGGTGTTACGGTTGTGGTATCAGAGCCAAAGGTTTTAAAATGGGTTTGGGATTTTATAAATCATTTATCCATTTTTGAAAATGCTTTAAAAGGGCTCTGAATTTTCAAAGTGAAAAGAATTTCAAAACACCGTTCATAGTCATGTCTTCTGTATAGTCTGATATAGTAAGCTTGCTTCTATGTCTAGAAAGACTAATTCCTTCCCCGTTGCCCCGTTAGATATGAGTGCATTCTGTTCTCTTCAGAGGAACCCGGGAGAAGCCGAGGTGGTTTCGCCATCTCCAGTTAGGCTTAATTCCCAATTCTCTCGCTTTGAGTTAAGGTTGTAGAACCTAGTAACTCGGTTTGAGTTCATCAATATAAATTACCAAGTTGATCTATTCTAAGTTGATTTTATTACGATAAATATATCAGAATGATATTAATGTGATAAAATCCTTGGAATTTGATCGGTAAACAGATGGTGAACACGAGGAACGTTATCCGTGCTGGTGCTGGGCCGAGCAATGACCCCAGACCAAACCCGAGGATTGATGCAGACCCGTCAGGAGAGCGTGAGTCTGTCTTCAACAATAATCCAGGAGGCAATGGCCAAGCTCAGGCCGATGCTCCAGTAGTGCTCGATGCAGCGACAGTCGCAGCAATTCAGGGGATTGTTCTGCAAGCAATCACCGAGATAATGAGGCCAATCGCACCTCAGGCACAAGGAGTGCCAGTACCTCCTGAAGTTCCGAGGTTTGAGGAGCAAGAGAATCATGTGCAACAGGGAGGCGTGATCAGGGATAGAGGAGAGTATGGCCGAGCACTGAAGGCCATTAACTCTATGAGGCCCGACAACTATGATGGGAAAGGAGAGCCAGTCAGAGTCGATCATTGGTTCTCACATATGGAGCGGTTGTTTCGTAATGTTGAGTGCACTGAAGCAGAGAAAGTGCACATAGCTTCTCTACAGTTGAAGGAAGAAGCCAGTGAATGGTGGGAGAGTACCGACTTAGCTGATAGCCCGGTGTTGACCTGGTCAATGTTTAAGACCAAGATGACGGATCGTTTCTTCTCTCGAGCTATGAGAGAGGAGAAACACAAGAAGTTCTTGTATCCTAAGACGGATGGATTGAAGGTGACCGAGCTGGCCACTAAATTCAATCATTTGCTACAGTATGCTGAACCAGAGATACCCAGTGAGACACAGAAGATCTGGTACTTCCATGAATGGATGAACCCAGATATTAAGCCATGGATGGTGCACCACACATGCTCTACTCTGGAGCAGTACGTGGATGCGGCCTACAAGTTGGAAGTCACACTCGAGGAGTCCGCTCATAAGCGGGAGAATCAAGTTAAGGGAAAGGGTGGGCAACAGGATCGCCAGGTTGGTTCATTCAAACGACTGGCATCGTCTACCAAGTTTGAGAAGTCTGGTCGTGCTAAGACCGAGACAACTCAGTCTGACTCTGCCAGGGGCTCAGGTTAGAGCAACAGAGTGATTCAGTGTCACAATTGTGGTGCATCTGGGCACAAAAGTTTTGCATGTCGGAATGAGAAGAAGGCATGTTTTGGTTATGGGAAGGAAGGGCATATGCAGAGGTTCTGTCGGCAGGAAATGCAGAAAGGAGCGGAGTCTCATCAGGGGTCTGTTAATCCAAACAACAGACCTAGGTTTAAACCAACAGAGACTTCCAATCCTTCGAGACAGACAACTGCGCAGAATAAAGGGAAAGCCCCAATGGCTTCTGGAAATCAGAGTCAACGTCTTTACGTGATGCGTGAGGCGGATGGACCCTATGATCCTAATGCTTAGAGTACTTTATATCTGCGTTCTACTTTTGTTAATGTGTTGTTGATATGGGTGCTACCCAGACTTTCATTTTGGATGATTGTAAGTTAAGTTGTGTGTGCAACGAGGTTGTGAACCTTTTGTTGTAACTCTTCTTATATATGAACCTTTGGTTTATACCAAGTTAATGTTTCGTTGCTTGGTATGGGGTAAGGTCTCGTGTTCGAGACTCACCAATAACCTCTTAGGAGATGGCTGCCTATTAATTAGGTGGAGCTACCAAGGATGGGTTGAGATGTATGGACAGCGGTTCTTGGCAATAGTGGACACTGGTAATGGCTGGGCCTGGGCTTGGAGCCACTAGTGAGTCGTCTGTGAACCATGTAGTGGGCTGGTCCAAGATGGTGACCATTTAGTGGGAACCAATCGTCTGTCAGATTGTCGATTACCATCAAGGGTAAGAAATTCAAAGCGATTTGACCTAAATAACCATGGTCCCATACGATAATTATTCTCGGTATGGATTGACGAAAGCGTCATAAGGCGGTGATCGACTTCAGTTTTTGATATTCCTGTGGTTAGAGGATTTACAAGTGTCTTTCCAGAAGATATTCCTAGATACCCCGAATCGTGTCGTGGAGTTTGCAATTGATCTCGAGCCGAGTACCACGCCGATCTCTGAGGCACCGTACCGGATGGCTCCTGTTGAGATGCAAGAGTTGAAGAAGCAACTCAAGGATCTTCTTGACAAAAGTTATATAAAGCTGAGTGCATCACCTTGAGTAGGAGTGCCCTAGTTTTATGTGTCAAAAAGAAAGATGGACCGTTTCGACTTTGTTTTGACTTTCGAGAGTTGAATAAAGTCACGATCAAGAGCAAGTATCTGTTGCCAAGGAGTGATGATCTGTTGGATCAACTATAAGGAGCAAAAGTTTTCTCCAAGATCGACCGAAGATATGGTTTTTATCAGCTCAGGATTCGTGAGGATGATATTCCGAGGATTGCGTTCGGACGAGAGATGGTCACTACGAGTTGTAGTCATGCCATCTGGGCTTCGAATGCTCCAGCAGTTTTCATGAACCTAGTGCATCGATGTTTTAGACCAGTACTTGAATAAGTTCATAGTGGTCTTCATCAATGGCATTTTGATATTTTCCCGAGCAAGGAAGCTCACAGGGAACATCTGCGGATTGCTTAATCGGTCCTTAGAGCAAGTCGGCTATACACAAAGTGGGCTAAGTGCGATTGTTGGATCTAGAAGTGGCTTTCTTAGGCCATGTGATCAATAAGAATGAGGTTATGGTTATTCCACAGAAGAGTGAATCAGTAGTTGTTTGGAAGCGGCCTCAGGGTGTGAGCGAGGTGCGCAGTTTCTCAGAGCTTGCTGAGCATTATAGACGGTTCATGGAAGGATTTTTCTAAGATCACTCCACCTATGACCAGTCTGTTCCGCAAGGTCAACAAGAAGTTGTCTGGGATGACAAGTGCAAGACCAATTTTCAAGAAGTTGAAACAGTGTCTGACTTATGCACCAGTTTTGGCGTTGTCGGAAAGAATGATGGCTGTATGGTCTATAGTAATGCTTCGAGAAATGGGTTGGGATGTGTCTTTGATGCAAAGGGGCAAGGTTATTGCATACGCATCTAGACAATTGAAAACCTATGAAGCAAACTAACCAACACATGACCTAGAACTAGCAGCAATAGTGTTTGCATTGGAAACTGAGGTTACTTGGGTGACCCAGAGGTCAGCAGAAGTTTGTCCTAAGACCATTGTATCAGATCGAGATGACCGATTCATGTCAAGTTTATAGCAAGAACTTCACAAGGCCATGAGAACTAAATTGAGATTCAGCAGCGTTTCATCCTCAGACAGATGGTCAATCTGAAAAGACCATCTAGACCCTGGAGGATATGCTAAGAAGCATACGTACTCGATCATCCGACTAGCTGGGAAGATAGCCTAAGTCTGATTGAGCTCACGTACGATAATAGCTGGCATGCTACGATCAAGATGGCTCAGTTCGAAGCTTTGTATGGTCACAGATGCAGATCTCCGATTTGTTGGGATGATAATGCCGACAAGATTCTGCTTGGACCAGAGTTGGTGATAACAGGAATTTGTCGTTCTAATTCCTACTATGCAAAATATCCAAACAAACCCTAAACCGTAGTCCTAGGTAAGTAAAGGTCGAACCCACATGGAGGCGAATTCTGTCTATGTATGCAAATTATGTGTCAAAGCAAAGTAACCAAAGGGGGGTTTTGTGAGTTTTAATAACCTAAGAATGTAAAAGTAAACAAAGTAAAATATGATGAAATCAGTGATGGGGAAAAGCACTTAGTCAAACAACATCCACTATTCGTATGACAAGTTGATCCTAGAAACTCATTCAAAATCTCATGCAATGGAAATTCCAATTCCTTTTCAGATATAACTAATAGCACAACCAGATACTATTAGCACTAACTAATTAAACAACCCTGAAACTATCAAGATTCAGTTTAACAGCAGCCTTACGGATATGAATATAGTTGGATACAATTCTAGCATAAAACAACCAGCTTTTATCCTAGAATGTAAATCAAATATCTCCTGCATAAGACTAGCACAACCAGATACTAGTACGATGCAGTTGCTACTCTGAAATAGATATGCTCAACCAGTAACAATCTAAATCTAGCAATAGATCAATACCAATAAACCCTAGTTGCGTCCAAATAAAGATTATCAATATAAATCATAAGCAACTTAAGCAAGAGAAAGATAAAAACCATGCAATAGATTAAGAACGAGAATCTCACAACTTTATCGAAACGAAAGCTTTAGCGTCTGACTAAGCCAGGGAGGCTTAGTTCTTCATAGTAAGGTACGTAGAAAGAAATTAGGGTTTCAGAGAGATGACGAAGATTGGCAAACAAGCCTTTTTTCTACCCTAATATACTAAAGGAAATAAAATCTAAATTAACCTAAAACGAAATAATAAAATAATAATAATAATTAAACAAACTAAAGCAGGGAAATTAATCCCGTAATCTCGCAATTCTCGGCGAGCATCTCGTCCCAGCTTCACATGCTTCAGCTCGGCCCACTTTCGTTCAGCAGCTCGGCGGCCCAACTCCAATTCAGCGAGCAACGCAGCCCACTCCAATTTCACCCTCGTGATGTCGTGGCGACGTCATCCTCCAATTTTCTTTCCAGCTTCAATTTCACGCTGAAGCAATTCTTCATGTGGGCTCCAGCCTCACTTCACGCCACATGGGAGGAGTTCTTCACGGTGGGCCTTCTCCTGTTCACGTGGGCTTCTCCCTCCATTTCTCCTTTTCAGCTTCAACACACGGGGGCTTCTTCACGGGCTGGGCCGAGCTCTCTCCTTTTGGGCCTTTATTTAATTCGGCCCATCATCCTTTTAATTCCAGCTTCACGTGGTCTGTTAATCACCAAACTTCGCCCCCACACGCCATGCACATGAATGTGTCTAAATCTACTCGAATGGCACCAATAAAACCTCTAATGACTCTTACTTAAGCCCTACAAAGTAGTGCTTATCAAACCACCCCATGCTTAGACCTTTGCTCGTCCTCGAGTAAACTAATAAAGAGTCTACTCCTCCAATGTAGGATCCAAGGTCTTAAGAAGCATATCCTCCAACTAAGAGTCACCTAACCCATGCCAAGCTCCTGGCACCAATCTCATTCACAACACATCCACAACTGAACAAGCTTAAGGGGCAAGCAGAATACTTCCCCAAAGCTAACCCAGACATCCAAAAGTGTGAGTAACCTCTAATCCTAGCCTCCATCTATTGCTCCTTATGTCTCCCAGAGTGACCTACCTGACAATCCTTCTTTGACTCCTCTTCTTATGACGCCTCGCCAAGAATAATGAGAAATCATAAAATCACTCTTCTTCTTTTTCGCTCATTTTGCCAAGGCGCCCTTTCGGGTTTTCACCAAGCCACTCATTTCATTTTCCAATAGATGTGCTCATATAAACTCACATCACTCTTGACCTCATATTACCCCAGCCTAATGCCAGTCCAAGCCACCTGCTTATTACCTAGGCCGCCCTTTCGGGTTTTCGACCTATCCCAGGATTTCAATGATAGCCTTTTTTCAAATTTTTGGCTCTTTTCATTTTTTTCATTTTTCTCCTCAGCAGCGTAGCAAGTATAAAACCCCACCCCATGCTTAAACATTGCATTGTCCTCAATGTAATGAAAGACAAAAGAATAAAGCACATGGAAAAGCAAATAAAAAACTCACAACGTTGCCGAGTTGGCTTGGACACTTCCTTGTTGCTGGCGGTGTAGTCAGAAAAGTTCATGTCCTGGATGTCTGCATCAACGCTATAACCTTCATATACCGTGCAACCATAGGAAACCACTGTGAAGTACGGTGGTTATACAGGAACTCAGGGCGGCACGACCTTCAACTCCATCAACTTGTACCATGCAACCAAAAGGAACCACTATGGGGAGTAGTGGTCAATCAAGGGAACGGGGTTGCAAGGCCTTCAAAAATGGGCCCAAATGTCATCGTGGTTGGGCCCTGGTGTACCTCTTCTCCAGCTGTCGATTGTAGGGCCATCATCGTTGTCAATTACAAAGTTGGGCTAATGTCTCCTCCTTGACAACATGATGCGCACCATCTCTCCATGGGAAACTCGGACAACTGGCCTCCGGTGGAACTCTTTTTTTTTTTTGGGGATTTTTTTTTGAGAAAGTGCCGCGGGCGCCGTAAGGTTAGCGGCGGTCGCCGCCATTTTTTTTTTTTTTTTTTTGAGAAAGTGCGGCGGGCGCCGTAAGGATGGCGGCAGGCGCCGTAATTGAGGCGGGCGCCGCGATTAAACGGCGGTCGCCGTTTTTAGGTCGTGGCCAACTTTCTTGGCGAGGCATTTACGGCGGGCGTCATAAGGTTAGCGGCGGGCGCCGTGAACTCCTTCTTCACTTTTTCGCGCTTCCTGCAGGTTAGTTCAACACAAAAACTAAAAGAAAAACAAAAGAAATTGACTAAGGGAAGGGAAATAAACTACCAAATCTCGGGTTGCCTCTTGAGCAGCGCCTTGGTTAATGTCGTGGCTCGACATACTACTCGAACAACCTCAATCCATATCATCAGGCTCTTTGGGAACCTTCTCAATCCATACCTCCTTCCTGAACCAATCATGGAAAGGTTTGAACCTTGGACCATGCTTCCTCTTCAGCGGCTTCTCCATCTTGACCTTCTTAGTCGCGTTTACCCCATGCTTAGATCGGTCAGGGGGATGTTTAGCCTTGACTTCAGAGACCTGCACTAAAGAGGGAACGAGCTTCTCGCTCGGAGTTAGCAGTAAAGGCGATTTGCCTGGTAGCTCTGGAGGGAACTTATAGTGAGCGTCCCACTCATCAACACCTTCCTACAAGTCAGTAGATATAGCAATATCCAAGCTAGAATCAACAATAGGTGGTGTGTCATCTAGGTGGTCCTCATCAAAAACATCTTGCACCACAGGCTCAAGTACATCAATTGCACACAAAGAATGACCATCAGAGGGGAATTTCATGGCTTCATAGATGTTATAATTAATGGTTTGGCCATCAAATTCCATAGTCAAGGAACCAGTACTCACGTTGATTTTAGTGTTGACAGTTTTCAAGAAAGGTCTCCCTAACAGAATAGGGGCTGCATGCATATCATGTTCCATATCAAGCACATAGAAATCAGCATGAAAAGTAAGATCACCAACCCTAACCAAAACATCCTCCACTATCCCTATAGGCCGCATACTAGATCTATCAGCTAGCTGAATGGAAATTTTGGTTGCATGCATGGGTCCTAATCCTAAGGATATACAAAGAGATGAAGGTAAAACATTTATGGAAGCACCCAAATCTAACATAGCTTTATTGAACTTGGTACCTCCAATGGTGACGGGGATGGTGAACATACCTGGGTCGCCACATTTCTTGGGTAAGCGCTTCTGAAAAATAGCAGAGACATGTTCGCTTACCTTGACCTTCTTCTTGCTGTTCCTATCCTAGTTTCTCTTCGTGGCGCACATCTGCTTCAAGAACTTCGCATAACGAGGGACAGACTTGATCAAATTTAGGAGAGGCATGTTGACCTCGACGTTTCTGAACATCTCAAACATGTCCTTGTCCTGCGCAAGTGGCTTGGTACGCTTCAAAGCAGACGGAAATGGTGCAACAGGCTTCCACTCAGGAAAAATCGGAGGTACATACTCCTTCTCAGCACCAGGATCAGCTACGGCTTCACAGCGGTCGCCGCAAGAAGGACGGCGGGCGCCGTGAATTTGGTCAGAAAACTCGAAAGTTGGCTCACCGTCATGGCGGGCGCCGTAGGTTGCACGGCGGTCGCCGTGAATTGAGCGGCGGGTGCCGGAATAAGTGCGGCGGTCGTCGCAATTTTCGTCAGACAAGTCGAGAGCAGGGTCGTCTTCGCGGCGGGCGCCGTGGTCTTCACGGCGGTCGCCATCGATGACACGGCGGGTGCCGTAAGTTGCACAGCGGTCGTCGTCACTGTTCTGCTCCGGCTCCTGATCCGCTTCCTTGTCGACCTCAGAATCATCCTCTTTGAGCCTCTTCCCGCTCCTCAGAGTCATAGCACTGACATTCCTAATGTTTGGGTTCACTTCCGTCTGAGATGGAAGTTTACCCGAAATCTTCGCGTCAAGCTTGCTCACCACCTGAGAGATCTGGCCAAATTGCCTTTCCAAGTTCTGAATGCTAGCTTGAGTATTTGCTTGGAATTGCGCTGAGCTCTGAGTCAGCTTATTAACAATTGCCTTTCCAAGTTCTGAATGCTAGCTTGAGTATTTGCTTGGAATTGCGCTGAGCTCTGAGTCAGCTTATTAACATTCGCGGTGAACATCTTCATCATGTCCTCCATAGACGACGAAGGATTCGAGCTCTGCCCTTGAGGTCTTGGCACATAGGGTTGCCTAGGTTGTGGAGGGTTACCCTGCTGTTGGACTTGACCTTGATTCTGTTCCGGGTCTCTCCATCTGAAATTTGAATGGTCCCTCCAACCAGGATTGTAAGTATTGGAGTAGGGATCATGCCTGGGCCACTGCTGATATCCTCCTACTGCATTCACCTCCTCTTGTAGGGAAGGGCACGAATCAGTAGGATGCAAGTCGTCATGACAAATCTCGCAGGCCTTGGCCTGCTGAGGCGTACCTTTCAGCTTTAGACGTCTCACCTCCTCTCTCAGCACATCAAAGTCAGCTTGATCAATTTTGGATTGAGAACTTGCAACCACCAAGCTTTGGGAACCTCTCCCACTGTATTGTCTGGAGTCATCAGCCAGTGTAGCAAATATCTCAAGAGCTTCTTCATAAGTCCTCTTCAAAATGTTTCCACCACATGAAGAATTCACCATCCGACGATCATCTTCACAGAGTCCTCCATGCAGATAGAGAATCAGATCATGATTAGCATAACCATGGTAAGGGCAACTCTTCACTAGTTTCTTGAAGCGTTCATAATAATCGTAGAGAGACTCATTGGACAGTTGCTCAATGTTGCAGATCTTCTTCTTAAGCTGATTGGACTTGATAGCTGGGAAGTACTTGTCAAGGAATAATTTCTTCAAATTCACCCAAGTAGTGATGCTTCCTGGGGGTAGAGAATGATACCAGTCCTTCGCTGAGTCCTTCAGAGAAAAAGAAAATACCCTCAACCTCATTTGATCTTCAGTAATATCAGATGGCCGCATGCTGGTGCAGACCTCAAGGAACTCATCCAAATGCTGAATAGGGTCCTCAAGCGGGGTTCCACTGAATTTCGGGAGTAGATGGACTACTCCTGTCTTGAGCTCAAATTTAACCCCATCACCCAGGGCAGAGAATTGTACAGCACAAGTTGGTTGCTCCAAGTTAGGAGCTGTCAAAGATTCCAGAGTAACACGATCAGCCATCGTATCAGTTTCCTGAAGTAGCAAATTCGCAGCCCTGCGAGCCTGAAGAAAAGTTCTTTCGATTTCTGGATCAAAAACTAGAGGTAGATTATTAGTAACACGGGTGTGAACCATAAGATAGGTTCACACCAAGATTGGCACACAAATTACACACACAAAATAGATTATTGCCTCCCCGGCAATGGCGCCAATTTGATAACAGAAATTTGTCGTTCTAATTCCTACTATGCAAAATATCCAAACAAACCCTAAACCGTAGTCCTAGGTAAGTAAAGGTCGAACCCAAAGGGAGGCGAATTCTGTCTATGTATGCAAATTATGTGTCAAAGCAAAGTAACCAAAGGGGGGGTTTTGTGAGTTTTAATAACCTAAGCATGCAAAAGTAAACAAAGTAAAATATGATGAAATCAGTGATGGGGAAAAGCACTTAGTCAAACAACATCCACTATTCGTATGACAAGTTGATCCTAGAAACTCATTCAAAATCTCATGCAATGGAAATTCCAATTCCTTTTCAGATATAACTAATAGCACAACCAGATACTATTAGCACTAACTAATTAAACAACCCTGAAACTATCAAGATTCAGTTTAACAGCAGCCTTACGGATAGGAATATAGTTGGATACAATTCTAGCATAAAATAACCAGCTTTTATCCTAGAATGTAAATCAAATCTCTCCTGTATAAGACTAGCACAACCAGATACTAGTACGATACAGTTGCTACTCTGAAATAGATATGCTCAACCAGTAACAATCTAAATCTAGCAATAGATCAATACCAATAAACCCTAGTTGCGTCCAAATAGAGATTATCAATATAAATCATAAGCAACTTAAGCAAGAGAAAGATAAAAACCATGCAATAGATTAAGAACGAGAATCTCACAACTTTATCGAAACGAAAGCTTCAGCGTCTGACTAAGCCAGGGAGGCTTAGTTCTTCATAGTAAGGTACGTAGAAAGAAATTAGGGTTTCAGAGAGATGACGAAGATTGGCAAACAAGCCTTTTTTCTACCCTAATATACTAAAGGAAATAAAATCTAAATTAACCTAAAACGAAATAATAAAATAATAATAATAATTAAACAAACTAAAGCAGGGAAATTAATCCCGTAATCTCGCAATTCTCGGCGAGCATCTCGTCCCAGCTTCACATGCTTCAGCTCGGCCCACTTTCGTTCAGCAGCTCGGCGGCCCAACTCCAATTCAGCGAGCAACGCGGCCCACTCCAATTTCACCCTCGCTGATGTCGTGGCGACGTCATCCTCCAATTTGCTTTCCAGCTTCAATTTCACGCTGAAGCAATTCTTCATGTGGGCTCCAGCCTCACTTCACGCCACACGGGAGGAGTTCTTCACGGTGGGCCTTCTCCTGTTCACGTGGGCTTCTCCCTCCATTTCTCCTTTTCAGCTTCAACACACGGGGGCTTCTTCACGGGCTGGGCCGAGCTCTCTCCTTTTGGGCCTTTATTTAATTCGGCCCATCATCCTTTTAATTCCAGCTTCACGTGGTCTGTTAATCACCAAACTTCGCCCCCACACGCCATGCACATGAATGTGTCTAAATCTACCCGAATGGCACCAATAAAACCTCTAATGACTCTTACTTAAGCCCTACAAAGTAGTGCTTATTAGTTGGTCGAAAGGACAACTTCGAACATTGCTTGATTAGACAAAGATGTTGACCGCTCAGGGTCGACAAAAGTCTTACGCAGATCAGAAGCGTAGAAGTGTCAAGTTCGAGGTTGGTGGCAAAGTACTTGTCAGAGTATCGCCATCCAAGGTGTTTTCAGGTTTGGTAAGCGTGGGAAGCTTAACCCTCGCTACGTGAGACCATTCAAGATTCTGGATAGAGTAAGATCTCTAACGTACCGTTTGGCATTGTCGCCATTGGCATATCCAGTGTATAATGTGTTTCACGTATCCTTGCTAAGGAAATTCGTGCCAAGATGAGTCTCATGTGCTAAGCTTTAAGGACATCGAGATTCAGGCAATGATGCTTGAGAGGAGATGCCAGTGTGCATTCTCGAACGCCGTGTGAAGCGCTGTGCAACAAGATCGTACTGTTGGTACGAGTTCTGTGGTCCAGGTCTGGGAGTGAGGAAGTTACTTGGGAAACCGAGGCAGAGATGCTCAGACACTTTCCCGAGTTGTTTTTCGGCTAAGTTTCGGGGTCGAAACTTCTTTTAAGGGGGAGGTGATGTGATACCCCGTAATTTTGTAAGGCTATTTTGGGAATTATGGATTTTTCCCGAGCGCCAGTTTGGTACGTCGGATTTAATTCTGAAGGTTTGAGACATTCTGTAATATGCTCTGTATCTGTAATATTTTTCTCAGTGAAGAATTATACAGTCGAGATGTTTTGGAAGTTCGTACTCGTTCGTGTACGACTTTTGTTAACGCGGGTTAAGATTAGTACAAGTTTATTGCCCAAGAGTTGTTATCTAATGGGCAATAGTACAAGATTCTTTATCCAAAGGTTATTGTCCAAGAGCTATTATCCAAGAGGCAAAGTGCAAGGTTATTACCCAAGGGACGGGAAGGAAGCTTCCTACCACCTTCCTCCTCCTTGGATTTGCCTATAAATAGAGAGCATTGGGTGAGAGTGAAAGGGGCTGAAAAACGCGGAAGCGCTGTCAAGCTCTCGTCTCTCAAAAACGCTCTCTCTCGGGAAGGCTCTAGTGGATCGTCGGAGCTCGTTTAGTGTCGTTTCCGGTGGCCAAGAGGAGCATTAGAGGCTCTCGGACGCCTAGAAGCCAAGCAAGGCGAAAGACGAGCCAAACCGATCGTCAAGGGTGAGTTTTCTCCTCTCGTGTAAGGATTTAGTTCCTGATTCTGCCTGAGGGATATAGTTACCGCGAGATTTAGTTCTCGATTCGACTCTTGGGATTTAGTTCCCGAGTCAACTCTGCCTTAGGGATTTAGTTCCCGAGGGATCTAAAAAGATTATAACGTGATGTGGGTTTTGGAATTAAATAAGATAAAGTGCCCGAGTGCACATAATTAATATACCTTTGGCGAGTAGTGCAGCTAAGTAAATAGTGTAACTAGGAAAGCTCGTCTCGACTTTTGATCAGAGTACGTTCTCTTTCCAATCAGGATTCGCTATAAGCGATGAGGTTGGTCGTGAACCGAAACATCTAAGTCAGCCTTTAAATCACCGATGTGTAATTCTGTAAACATTCCAGATTTGTCATATTTCCTTAAAGACTCATTTCCGTTGGAGTCTTCTTTCGGGTCGATATCTGTGAAGATTAAGTCTTCCAGAATCTTCTCTTGTGCATACCTCTTGTTGTTATTCCGTGAAAGTGTCGGGTTATGTATCGTCCCTTCGGTTATTATTCGAGGGACAATGATAGTAAACAGTTACGATCACTCGAACCATTCTGCTTTTTACCCTTGCTAGTCTATTCAAGTAGACTAACCCACGAACATTGTTCTCTGCATGTGGGCTGGTGTCATCCGTTCGATTCGGCACATCAGATAGAGCGAAGATATGAGGAGACTAGATTGACTATGAAGACGACGGTTGTTTTTGGATATTTTAATAATTGCTTTTAATCAGGTTGAGATCCTTGGGCAGGTGATCACTACGATCACAACCCTTTTTGTAATATCTTTTATAAGACTTCCGCTGTACTTTGTTTAAACTCTGTATTTGTCCTATTCGGGATTGGGATGTAATCCTGTAACTCATGTTTCATTTGATTGATGTTTTGATTTGAATACTTTGATCATTATGTATCAATTGTATTCCATGAATTGTATTTAAACCGGTAAAGCCTTGGGTGATCTCGGTAAGGAACACTGGGGTCACTGGCGGTAATACCTTTCCAAATGGGTTAAGATTTGGGGGTGTTACAATGCTGATGACATTTTAATTTATTTTCATTCGAATACAATCTTCTAAATTTTTATTACAAAAGTGTCACTGTGTTTTCGTGTATGTTTGATGTTTATGTCAAATTTTGTGATAGTTGACAACTCTTTCATAATGCTGATGACACATCGTATAATTTGATGACAATATATCATTTTAATAAAACTGGAACATGAAATATTGAAAACTGTCATCCAAACATCTGTTTTGTTGATGACAGTTTGATTGATGGTAGTTTGCTTTCTGTGATCAACTTGTTGTTTCTTTTGTTTCATGGTTTGATAACGTCAACAACATTCATTTTCTTTTTTGTAAGTGTGATCAATATTTTGGTTGATGACACACTATTTCTATGTTGATGACAGTGGTATTAATTGACAAGCTACTGTGAATGTGTTACTTCCATGTGTTCTATTTATTAGATGATAATTTGATAACCAATATACAAAAACATATGATTGGTTGGTAGCATCATCAAAACACTATCATCACCAATTGATTGGTTGATACTTTTGTCACACAATTTTTGTTGATGACAGTTATATTCTGTTACCACCAATATATTATCATCACCAATTGATTGGTTGATGGCAGTTGAAGTATGATGACAGTATTTCACTGTCACCATAGATGTAGTAGTTGATGACAGTTACTAATACCATCGTCAATGCATTGTTTTTTACAGTTAGAAGCTGCTACAATTTATTGGTTGATACAACTGTCACAATTTTTTATTGTTGATGACAATTATCTTTTGCCATCACCAATATATTGTCATCACAATTTATGTATTGTTGAAATCATATCAAAAGTGTCATAAAAACCATATAATTTCTTGCAATACATCACATCAATTGTTTTTATCATCACCAATTATTTTTGTCTATAAAAACCAATATATTGTCATATAAAAATTTTTTGCACAACAATTGTTTTTGTCATATCAAAAGTGTCATCACCAATATATTGTCATCACAATTTATATGTCATCACCAATCTACTGCCATCACCAATTGTTTTTGTCTATAAAAACCATATGGAAAGTATTTAATAAGTATTATATATGTTTTCACTCTACTAAGTTGAAATCTATTCAACTTGCAATACATCACAACTGATGCTTGTTGATTTGTTCTGGCATGAAGTCTTGTTGTGTCCAATACGTCCACAATTGCTGCACTTGATTGGCCTCCTAAATGATTTCTTGCAGACAATGTTTGTGAATTCACCAATGGAAGGCAACCTCCATTTTCTTGGCCTCTCAGTCTTCTTCCTCACCAATGGTGGACAACATTCTATGTCGAGTATATCCTGAGGGATAATATAGCCCAATTCTCTAGGCACTGGATATATTGTTTCTTTGTATGATGTGTACCAAGACTGATATTGATAGTACTTGCTAACAAAATCAGTTATGTTGCACTTTTTCCTTAGAATTGTTGCGATTGCATGTGCACGTGGCATGTGATCCAGATCAAACACTTTGCAGCTACATTTTTTGGCCTGCAAATCAGCCACACCATAGAAGTTGCCACCAAGTAGTTGAAACTGAATTGAGTTCAACATTTTTACCTCATATCTCTTTGACAGTGTATATCTATCCTCCAGTATTTTTGCCACATTTGGTGGTAATTTGTTCACACCTCTTTCTGTCTTTCCCCACCACTCATTAAACCATTTGGATAGCATATCTCTAATGTACTCTAGGAGGGCGACAATCTGGTATGACCGAGCTTCTGTAAGTATTGAATTTAATGTTTCTAAATTATTCGTAGTCATAATATTGTATATGTCTCCCTTGCAATGTGCTCTAGACCATTTCTCAAAATTTGCTTCACGTATGTACCTTCCCATATCTGCATTGATGGTGCAAATTTTTTGAATTTTTTTTGAAAATTCCCTCATGGTGTAACTGTCAGCAGCCTTTGTAAACAACTTATGTACCCCACGCTCCTTGAACCTTGTTTTCAAATTTTGCTTTAGGTCTCATTTGCATATCACATGTTTCGCAATAGTGTATACAAACTCCATAGCGAGACAAATACTAACTCAATTGAAGAAGGGATGACATTGTGTAGTTGATGGAAAAACCATGTCCAAGAGTTGTCATTCTCAGAGTCCACCACAACATAAGCAATAGGGTAAATCTGTTGGTTCCCGTCTTGTACAGTTGCAATCAAGAGATGCCCCCCATACTTTCCATGTAGGTGTGTTCCATCTACCATGATAACCTTCAAAATAAAGTATAATGGAAATTTAGTTTATTTATATGTTTATATTGTCATCTAATTATTTGTTTGTGATAGCAAACTTCCCTCAACCAATGTATATACGATGATAGTGAACAACTGTCACAATATTTTGTTGATGACAGTTATCTACTGCCATTACCAATACACTTTCATTACCAATACACTGTCATCACCAATTGATTTGTTGATGGAAGTTTTCAACTTTCATGAACCAATGCAAGTATGGTGACAATATTTCACTTTCACCATATATGCATTAATTGATGACAATTATTTACTGACAATGCATTGTTTATGATAGTTATATACTACCACAATTTATTTGCTGTTACAACTGTCATAATATTTTTGGTTGATGGCAGTTATCTATTGCCATCATCAATTCAACTGCCATCAACCAATGCAAGTATGGTGAAAGTATTTCACCGTAGATGCATTAGCTGATGATAGTTATATACTGTCATCACCAATGCATTGTTTGTGGCAATGAAAAACTGCCACAATTTATTGGTTGATGTCAGTTGACAAATGACATCAACCAATGCAGTTCTTGTGATAGGTTCTCACTGTCTCTATAGATGCATTGGTTCAACTACAATCATAAATTAAGTTTAGGTTTGTACCTTTCTCATTACTTGAAAGCCTCTAATCGAACACATACTTGAAACGATTATTATTTCCAATCTCAAGGCATGTGTATGTCCCATTGTTGACTTGTTTTATCATGTGACAGTATATGTGAAGCATTCCATAATTTTATTCCGGTGTTCCTCTTATCAAATTTTGTGTCCATTCTTGTGCTTTCCAAGCTTTCCAATAGCTTACATCCTTATAGAATTCACATCTCATATCATTGCGAATCATCTTAGGGTTTGGTCCCTTTTTGACACCTTCATACCTATGTTCAAGACAAGAGATGTAGTTGGGAATTTATTTTTTATAAAATATGTAGTACATCATATGCTTTTAAGTTTTAAATGTTACATTATTTTTATCTTCTCTCCCGCCATCTTGTATGTAGGTTTACATTGGTTTGTGCATCTGACGTCAAAGGAGAAAGTATGTTCTTCTATGTATTTTCTTATTTCGAAAGAATTCAGTTCCCTTCAATACAATCGCTCGTATTCTCCACTTACAGTCAACATCCACACATAAGACTTTATATAGATGAAGGGTTGATTTCCTTACTCTGAATCCAAAGTTGTCACACATTGCCATGTTCTACACTACATCTTTTACCTCTTGTTTTGACCCCAAAATCTGGGATATGTGAATAAAATCAATAGATGCTTCAGTATGACTTATTTCATCTTACTCTGATCTTTGCACCATTTCTAGTTTGCTTCTGTCACCATTTTCAACACTGTCACTGTTTTCTTAAAAATTATAGTCAGATTGCAGAGAGACTAGACTGTTGTGTGCACTATCATTATTGTGTTGACTCCCACTCATCGTCTTAGTTGATGACACGTACAATGGTAAACTCCATGAAACTTGAGGCGCCTCATTAATGTCTAGAAAAGACCTGAAATCATCATCTGTGTCAACCATGTATGGATTTCTCAGTTTCTGGAATGGATTCAAATGTGAGAGTATAATTTCAGCTGGTGTTGAATCAATCTTAAATCTCTCAATAATCAGTTGATTGACAGCTTACAGTTGCATACTGTCATCAAATAAGAGTGCATTTGAGATCATGTTTCCAACATATGCGTAAAATCCATCTTTGATTTTCCACTCCACTCCATAGCAGACAGTAAGAATTTTGAGTTCCATCTGCATAACACCAAAAAGTTGTCATCATTTAGAAATTGTTCAAATCATATTGTCATCACAATGGTTTTAGTATTTAGCAATTCCCATTAAGCTAATTTTTATGTTCAAAAAGTTGTCATCACAACTTAAAAACTATCATGAACTTATTAAATTGTAATTAAGTAATTACTATTGTATTTTGAAGTTGAAAATAATAAATTATTCATCATACTGATAAGTGCTATTTTGGAGCATATATCTAGGGATTATTACCAGGTTTGAGGCGCCATTTGGTTGGATTTAGAGCACAATTGGAGATTATGGAGTTAGAGCAGAGAAGTGTGGTTTTGGTGGTCTGAAGGAGCTAATTGGAGACATCCAGAGGAAGATGAGTTGACCACCTGAGGAGACAAGAAAAATCTATGAAGGAACCACAATAAAGGGCGAGTTTCACCGCCCCGCGCCAGAGCCACCGCGACCCGGCGATGGATCTCAGAGAAGGATACCGCCCCGCAGTGGAAATCACCGCCCCGCGGTGGGAGCTGGCGCCCCACGGCCACGCGAAGCGGAATCAGCTTAATTAATTAAGCCGCGTGCTGATTGCTGTTGATGTGGGCCACAGGAGGAAATAAGGCCCGTGAAGAAGAAAAGCCCAATTGAGAAGAAAGGCCCACGAAGGAACAGCTGCCGCGTGAATTGAAGAAGCAGAAAGTGAAGCGGGAAATTGAGAAGCTGGATGACGTCAGCAACTGAGGAAGATGGAGATGGGCCGCTGGTATGGTGTTGGGCCGTGCATGTGCTGAACGCTGGTGGGCCGAGCTGAAGCATATGGAGGCTGATGCTTTGTTTTGCCAAGCTGCTTGCACGAGAGGAGAACCGAGAATGCACGGGATTAATTTCCAAATTTGGATTGTTTATTTTATTATTACTTTATTATTATTTTATTTCCTTATAAATTGGGGTTTGTGATCTTGGACTTTAGGTTAACTCTATTTAACCTAATGCCCACAGCCTCCAGCCACAATTAGATTACGTTAGAATTCCGATTAGTTCGTAGTTCGCCTCCAGGGTTTCCAACCCATGGAGAACTAAACACCTTTGTTCTACTAGACGTTTGAAGCAATACAGTTGATTCGGTTGTGAGATTTCTATTCCTTGTTCTTATTCTTATGTGTGTTGGATTGATTCTCTTGGTTATATTGATATTGATTTATGTTGGTTTATCTAGAGTTGCTAACTAGGTTTATCGATATTTATCATATTGCTAGGATTGCATATAGGGGTTCCGAGTGCATATCTAGTGGCAAACACAATTGTGCGTATAGGGGTTCCGAGCGTATAATTGTGTGTGAGAATCAATTGCATGTTAAGTAGGGGAGTGAGTACTTGTACGTCTTTCTACTTACATGTATCCTATATCCTTGTGTGTATTGCTATTGCTTTGTTGGTGGTAAGGTATCCCGGTCTGGTACCGCGTGACAGGCGTGTTTTATCATTGGCATAGTAATAAGTCTATTGACAACTGTGAGAATCAATAGTACTTAAGATCAGGGTGGGAACAACCATAAGAATAGTTAAAGAACTTGGATTTATAGATTTCTATGATCAACTTGCATCTCTGTATTACAGATCTCGTTCTAGTAGAACTACTTTCCCCATCATTCTTATTCTTTCTTCTAAAAGCTTGCATCTTTGTTACTCTGAGTTTGATAACCAAAACCCCCCTTTCTTGTTACTTTGCATGCTTGTGAACACATAGATTGATCACTTCCTCCTTGTGGATTCGACCCTTGCTTGCCTCTACTACTTGTTTAGGTTTGTTAGGATTATTTTATTTGTTTAGGTGTCACGACGACAAACGCTTATCACATACTGTCATCTTAACTTTTATTGTGATGCATAGATGCATTGGTTGATGACAGTTTACATTTTTCATCATCAATGAAGTGTTTTGTGATAGTGAATAACTGTCGTTATTTATTTGTTAATGGCAGTTTACAACTATCATCACCAATGCATTGTTTGGTGACAATTTATCACTGTCACCCTATATGCATTGGTTGATGGCAGTTATGTATTGTCATCACCAATTCAGTATTTGTAACAGTGAGAAACTGTCACCATAGATGCATTTGGTTGATGGCAGTTATCTACTGTCATCACCAATTCAGTGTTTGTGACAGTGGAAAACTGTCACCATAGATGCATTGGTTGGTGGCAGTTTACAGCTGTCATCAAATTGTCATCACAGAAACCTTAAAATTTATGTATTGTCATCGAATAATTCTAATTTGGATGAACTGTCATCACAAACACGTAATTTACCAAATTCTAACCAGTCTGTCATCAAATACTATGTTATACCTTTTTGTCAACATATGTTTTTTTATCATGTTTGTTTTTTGTAATATTTCTACTGTCATCAATACTAGATTAAGGATTTTTCGTCATCTATATTGAATAGCGCAAAATATGAGCTGTCATCAATATTGAAACAGCAAAATTATTGTTTTATTCTCTGATTCCTACTTGAAATGGCTCGAAGCTGTTATCATTTCCTTTGAATTCGATAGTCGCATACGTATTTACATCAGATTAACATTAAAATTATTGTCTCACAGTTGTAGATAAATACCTTGATCGGTTTTTTCTACGGTGACAGTTGTGGAAGGTTTTGATTTCTATCGATTGTCTTAGTAAGGATCTGCACGTTTTTTGCTGTCGTCTTCCTTCCTTAATTTCTATCTGCTAGACGATTGCGTTTGTTGTTGCGAAACCAGACGCCATTGGATTTTGGAGATGTTGACTTCGCACGCCGCGCATAGAAGGTAGATAGGTTTATGAGTTTGTTGATGTCGCGCGCGTCGAAGGTTTTTAGGGGTAGGGGGTCACGCGGCCAAATTCTATTCTTTTGGATATAGGAGGTTGATTTCATGTATATTAAAAGGTCATTTAACCTAAAGATGGATTTAATAAAGATGTATTGGAGTTGGGTGTGCCTGATGGTACATGGGCCGGCTGAAATTTTAGATGAATCCTTCATCTATATAAGGGAAAAGTGACGTAGAATAGCGGGGAATTAGATTAGTTTTTATTTGGGTATGCAACTTTTAGATAGGATTAGTTTTAGGTTTTATTTTTGTTTTAGTTTTACGGAGGCAGCCGTACACATATAATTCAAGAAGGAATTTTTGCGTTTTGCACAACTCAAGACTCGGTATTATTATTGTAGTTTTGTCAATTTGAATTATTTCGATATTGAGATTAAGTTTTCTATCTCCTGTATTTATTGAATAATTTATATATATTGTTGGCTAGTTTAAATCTATTGAATATGTCTTCAATTATGCTTGACTAAATTCTTAGTTCTAAGGTTGGGGTGATTCTGACGATATGTATGTAATTAGAATTATTTCTTTGCCTGAATTGAAATAATATTTGATTCATTCCTAGATGCTTTATGTCCATATTAGCCTATGCGAAATGAATCCTATTAGGGTTTGAAACTGAAAGGTAATAACTTGAATAGGTAGTCATATATGATTTGAGACTGAGAGATAATAACTTCTATTTGAATCCTATGAATTGAACATGAGTGTTATTTGTGCGACAACAACTTAATTACTCTTGAGGATTAATAGGCTATCATAGATGTTCTAGGTTTGAGTTGGAATAGCGGAGCGCGACAACGAATGTTATATCAGTTTATCCCTAGACTCCAAGTGCGCTAAAGGGTTTGGATGAGATTAGCTCTGCGCGACAACGATTGTTAGTTTAGTCCAGACACGTTTACTATCGTCTAAAAGGATTTAGTAGATTACCTTAGATAGCGTACCTTACAACCCAATAAAAGTCATCTTGATTTATGTCATGTACAAAGTCCCTAATGGTGGAGATTTAAGACGCTGATGCAAGCTTATGGTAGATGAGTTTTCAAAGTTAAGACTTGAATGAAACACTTATCCCTAAACACATGAGTGAGAGTGATTCATATTCTTTTTCCTAAGTGAGGTCTAGGGTGGAAGTTATATTTAGTCTCTTTAATGATTATTTGCATGTCTTTGATGATTATATTGTTAAATATTTAGGTTTTAATGGACTTGCTTGGATTGATTTGGTAGAGATAACCTTTGTATTTCTTGTGGAATTTTGAACTACGTTTTTGCTTGAGGACAAGCATGGTTTAAACTTGGGGGAATTTAATAACACCTAATTTATACATATTTTTGGGGTCTAGTTGTATATTAGATTAGATCATTTTCATGCATATTTAATGTCTTTTATAGTTAGTTTTGCATTATTTTATATTCGGAGTCTATACTCCTACTTTTACATGTTTCACGTATTTTAGGTGAAATTTTGGCGTTATTCAAGAATATATCTCGGATGAAAAGAAGTCTTGCACCATTGATTAAAAGCTGATGAGATTTAGTACGTGTTGGACGAGTTTTGCTGCACTATTTCTATGGGCCTGCTATTCTTGCAAGATAAGGACCAGCCCACGCTATTTTTTTAATAAAGATGTATTGGAGTTGGGTGTGCCTGATGGTACACGGGCCGGCTGAAATTTTAGATGAATCTTTCATCTATATAAGGGAAAAGTGACGTAGAATAGCGGGGGAATTAGATTAGTTTTTATTTAGGTATGCAACTTTTAGATAGGATTAGTTTTAGGTTTTATTTTTGTTTTAGTTTTACGGAGGCAGCCGTACACATATAATTCAAGAAGGAATTTTTGCGCTTTGCACAATTGAAGACTCGGTATTATTGTCAACTTGAATTATTTTGATATTGAGATTAAGTTTTCTATCTTCCGTATTTATTGAATAATTCATATATGTTGTTGGCTAGTTTAAATCTATCGAATACGTCTTCAATTATGCTTGGCTAAATTCCTAGTTCTAAGGTTGGGGTGATCCCGACGATGTGTATGTAATTAGAATTATTTCTTTCCTTGAATTGAAATAGTATTTGATTCATTCTTAGATGCTTTATGCCCATATTAGCCTATGCGAAATGAATCCTATTAGGGTTTGAGACTGAAAGGTGATAATTTTAATAGGTAGTCAGATATGATTTGAGACTGAGAGATAATAACTTCTATTGGAATCCTATGAATTAAACCTGAGTGTTATTTGTGGGATAACAACTTAGTTACTCTTGAAGATTAATAGGCTATCATAGATGTTCTAGGTTTCAGTTGGATTAGCGGAGCGCGACAACGAATGTTATATCAGTTTATCCCTAGACTCCAAGTGCGTTAAAGAATTTGGATGAGATTAGCTCTGCGCGACAACGATTGTTAGTTTAGTCCAGACACATTTACTATCGTCTAAAATGAGTTAGTAGATTACCTTAGATAGCCTACCTTCTAATAATTTTGACTAGATTCAGGTGAAGTGTAATTTTATTTACAGAGACATTGTTGCGGTGATCCTTAACCTTAGACACATTTATCCCATTGATTTTATCATTTTTATTTGTTTTTATTAGTTAGCTTAATTATAGTTTTCCCCAATTTCATATCTTTTCGGCCTAGTTCACTGGTAGCGTTTCAATTAATATTACATTGGTTTCTGTTGGATCGACACTTGACTACTACAACTGATCCCGTACATTTGTGGGTAGGTTTTAGCGACTTTAGCGACATCAGCGACTATGCGGCGTTTACCACTCCTACAGACCCTCGACCATGCTCAACAGATGGCGTCGAAGAATCACCACGACTATGCCCTTGTCCTCAACCGCTTCCTTCAGGATATCCAATTAATTTGTCGCAAGAGCTGATTTCATGCCCACTTTGCCACAATTAGTGCACATAGGTCGATGGAGACGATAACAAACAGACACGTTGTGCCCATTCTTTCCACAATGAGAGCAAATTGGTTTCTTTTCTAAAGCAAAAAATGATGCATTTTTCTGCTTTCCTTGAACATCAAAGGCTACAACATCCCTTTGTGCCTCCTTCTCCTTGATCATTGAATGATGCCACTCCTCTTGAACCATCAATGCATAAACCCGATTCAACGTCGAAGAGGATCTTGAGCAATCAACGTTGAGCGCAAAGATCCATACAAATCACCATTAAACCCCATGAGAAACTGATAAATCTTCTCTTCCTCGCGCTCTTTCTGCAATTCGTCAGCCCATTTATATGTGCATCTCCCACACGAGCAGCCACGGGCTTTCGAATAGTTTGACAATTCATCCCAAAGAAGATGCAATCGGTCAAAGTATGCAACGATGGACTGGCCTCCTTGCTCACTTTTCGCAATTTCATTGCAAGGTTGATGAACTCTAGCTGTGTTTTCGACGAAGAAATGTTGCCTCAGATCAGTCCAAAGATCTTGTACCGTATCAGAATAGATGATAGTCGATCTAAGAGACAACTCCATTGACTGCAGAATCCAAGCCATCACCATCGAATTGACGCTCCACCAATCTTCAATTTGTGGAGAGTCATCGTCAGGCTTCGTGATGTTCTCGTCCAAGAACTTCAATTTTCTCTTTGCATGAAAGGCGTTTCTCAATCCCTTCTCCCATTCAGGATAATTACCCCCTTTTAAGACCACCAGACTGATATTCATGCCGAGATGGTCAGAGGGATGCAGATAATACGGGAACAATGGATCAATGCCCCTTCTTTTCTCTGTTGTCGTCTGTCATAGATTGAAATCATCAAAATTTTGGTCGGTTAACTACTCAAGGAGACAACAAAGACGAATAGAAAGGAATTAGAATTGTGTTTAACAGGGAAGCTCTGATACCATGATGAAAAAGACTAGAGAAGATTGGGAATTTTTTTGTTACCGTATTCAAAAAAGGAGAGGAAAATATATACACAGAAGTTCAGCACATGAAACGACAACATAAGATGAAAGAAATAAGAAACCCCTTTCAATTAAATCTAATAGATCCTTCCTTGACTTTTTCTATTAGTTTTTTTTATCCCAACAAGGCAACAAACACATATATTTGTTGTTTCTTTCTAGAATATTCTCAACAAACGTACAAGTTTTGGATACAAACAAACCAAATGTAGTAAATCATGGTTGAGAAGAGTGGTGGAGCTAGGATTTTGTTGAAGTGGGTCGGGTTTTAGCTCGATTTTTTTTTTGATTTAGTCATTGACATTTTTAGTAATATTTCTAAACTAATGAGAAGCACATGTAAATATCCATCAATTGAAATTTGACCAATCTATTTCATATGATTTTGTTTGTTTTTTCTAAAAAATATTTAATATGATAAAATTTTGATTTTCTTTTAACAAAAATAGAGAAATATAGAAAGAAGAATAAAAGAGTTTATAAGAATTGAACTCAAAACCTTTTGATACGTTTTTATACAAGTTTTGACACAAAGATTACTAAGCCAATTCTTGTTATTTTTCTATTGTTTTTATAATAATTTATATAAAAATAAAAATTAAGGGGACGAAATCCGACAATAATCAAGAGGTTCACCGGAGGGATTCCCCTCCCGCTGGTTGTGAAAGTGATCGATACTTACCTCAATCAAATTAACCAAAAGTGTTGCTCTATGTATTGTTCTTATCTTAAACAATTTACAGTAATTATTTTGCTAATATTTAAATCCTTCAAAATAAATAGGCGGGAAGCCTCTGTACAGACGCTAGGGGTGCTAATTGATAAACAAGATGCATGGTGTGTTCATCTTTAGCTAGACAATGGGGGCACCTAATACAATTCACCAGGCGGCTTGAGCAAGTGATAGTATCTCCTGCATTTTTTTTCATTTCCATAAAAAAACTTAAACCGTTATAATGGAAGAATGGGACATCGAACTCGTAATCTCGAAGTCACAGAATGTCATATCATCTAACTAAGTTAAAAAGACTTGACATATTATCAGCTACGGAGTATTTCGATGGACGCATTTTGTTACTAAGTGATCACATATTCAATCTGTAATATTGTAATCATCTCATATGTGATTTTTACTTCTCTATATATAAAAAAAAATACATGAAAGAGGAAAACCATTTCGGATTGAATTACAAGTAAAGTTTATTTGACACGCACTTCTTCTAAAGTTTTAGCCGTTAGCGATATTATAAACATATATGGTCGTTAGAACAATACAACCTTATAATTAACAAGGAGACAATCGGTGTCAAACTGACCCTTCAACATGAGTTTGGTTTCATTGAGAGGTGGATAAGGGTGGGCCAAGAAGCCGGCTTGGTGACGTTTGCCTAATCCATTGAATGAAGATGATATATATATATCTTCAACATCCGCATTCATGAGAGGTCTAGGACTTAAAAGAGGTCTTATCTTGGAACAAATCATCAATGACTGAGCTTGTTTATGATATTCTACAGGATTACCCTACTATTGGCACTCATGGGCACATTTCAATATGTTAAGAGGCTCCTCTATTTGGACTGTCTCAAATAAAGGTCGAAAAACCGCGCACTTTTTTTTTTCAACCTCGCACTCTCTCCTGGGCGGCACGCATTGCAGTCCAGAAAATTCAATTTTCTTGGGCTGCACTAGGTGCCGCTCAAGATGGGTTCAATTTTTTTTTTAAAAAAAAGTATGATTTAATTTGATTTTTAAATAATCCGGTTCAGTGAACCGGTTTAGTGGGCGACAATATGTGCCGTCCACAAAACCGGATCACTGAATCAGATTTTTTGGGGAAAAAGGGTTTATGGGCGGCACTATGTGCAGCCCAAAAAATCGGTTCACTGAAACCAGATTTCTGGACGGCACTATGTGCAGCCCAGGGAGTGTACGATTGGAATTTAACGGTCAATTTGGGCTGTACATAGTGCCGCCCAAAATTGACCCGTTTCAATCTTAACGGTCATGTGGCCGGCTATATATATGAGAGATGTAATAGTAGTTGTACCACCATTGAAATACAACGGAAAAAAAACTTCAAACCCATTGTAATTTTCCGGCTATATATATGTCGTCGTCAAGTGATCCTTGTTGGAGGGGGTTGTCGGAGTCGTCTTCGAGCGTGCCTACGTCTCTAGATGATGAGGATGATTTTCAGTCGCCGATTTCTCCTCAATACTTCAGGGTACGTAATATTTTTATTTATTTTTGTATAAAATGATTAGATATTAACTATACTAAGTCTTTGAAATGTTGACTGTTTAGAAATAATGCATAATTTTTGTATATTAATTTGTATAAATTTAATTATTAATTAGTCTCTAATGTACTAATTTTTGTAAATAGGGTGATTCTAGTGATGATGAATTTATAGCAATCGACTTCTCATCCCATTTTACTACTAATGAGATATTTCCGAGTATGGAAGGATTGAGGGAATGGGTGCAAAAGGTCGATTGTAGTCTTTTTATGGTGATCGCTACTAAATCATCAAAGTCTAGAAATATTATATTTCATTGTGAGAGATCCGGGTTACCTAGGTCCGACAAGAAAAAGAAGTTAGTCGATGGTAAAAAGGTCAGCCCGATACGAGTGAATAAAGCTAGGTCAAAGAAGAAGGGTTGTCCCTTTTTGTTGCATGGTATTTTTAGGGAAAGAAATGCTATTAGAGATCCTGGGTGGACCATATCGGTTGTTAGAGGATGCCATAACCATACGCTTTCGACCACCTTGATTGGCCATGCATTTGCTTCCCGACTCACGAAGGAGCAATGTAGAAAAGTGATGATTGATACTGCGGCGGGTGCAAGACCCAATGTTATTTCTACACGGATTAGGAATGAATATACGGGTTCAACGGTATCGAGGAGGCAAGTGTACACTGTTAGGGCTAAGGAGAGGTTGAAATCCCTGGGCAATCTGAATGTGACACAATGGTCATTGGGGTTTTTGAAGGACAAAGGCTATTTGTTGGACACCGCTACTAAAACGAGGAAAGATGGGAATGAGGTATTGTCGTGCTTTTTTGTTTCTCATCCAGACGCTCGACATTTGTTGTGCATGTTCCCTAATGTCGTCATCATGGATTCGACATACAAAACCAATAGGTAAACCTTACTCGTTTTAGTATTATGAGTAGATAATGGTATTTTGGGCGGGTTTGAAGTATTTTTTGTGTTGCATTTATAGGTACGGTATGCCACTGTTCTAGATTGTTGGGTTTACTTGCACCAACTTCACATATTGCATTGCTCTTGCATTCATGGAAAGGGAGACGGCAAGCCATTATGCATGGGCATTGACACGATTAAAGTGGTTGTTCGGGGGGAAAAGTCCCGTATGCATCATGTCTGATCGAGAGCTAGGACTGATCAAGGCTGCCGATAAGGTGTTTTCGAAGGTTCGGCATCATTTGTGTCAGGTCCATGTAGACCGTAATGTGAAGGCATATGCTAAGTCGATGAACTTTGACGAGAAGAAATTCTCGGGAAGTGTTCGTCGGGTGATGAGGTCTCACACAAAGGAGGAGTATGGAGAGTGACTTGCTCACTTTAAGGAGACATGGAATCAAGGCCTTGTGAATTATGTGGAGGAAACTTGGTTTAATCACCATAAGAAAAAGCTAGTTGCGGCATGGTGTAATGATGTTCTCCATTTTGCCACAAGAACATCAAACAGGTAACTTTCATACAAACATTTGCAATCAAATTGGGTTTTAAAATTCATTTAGTAAATTGTAAACGATTATATTATTTTCAGGGTTGAGGGTCAGCACTCTATGCTTAAGGACATGATTGAGACATCCGTTGGAGGGTTCGACACAATTGTGCAACACATCGACAACATGTTTGTTGATCAACATCGAAAGATCCAATTTGAGATGACCAAGAATTGCACTGCCTTTCCCATGGAGATAGTAAATGGCCCTGAGTGGGTTAAGGTCTTCTTCAAGCGCATCCTTGAAAAGTGCTCTGAGAAATGCTTGAGAATGTTGTATGCCCAAGCTGTGTTAGCAAAGGAGGGGAAAATTGGGGACACATGTGATGATTTTTGGTGGAAGTCCACACTAGGACTGCCTTGCCCACACACAATTAAGGTCTATGTGAAGACGCATTACCCGTTAGTGCCTGAAGAAGTTGATATTTTCTGGAAGCAGATTAGATGGGAAGGGGTGGATGCTAAGGATGTTGATGTCGATGATGGTTTTGTAATCACAACGGATAATGTCACGGTGCATGACTTCTTTGAAGAGTTCTTTTGTGGGAAAGTTGATGGATTTAGGTTGAAGAAGATGGCGAAAAAGTGGCGTGAGATTGATGACCCTACATCGTGCCAGATTGAAGACCCGCCACATGGTGAGACCAAGAAGGGGAGGCCTAGGATGAATGCGAGAAAGACCGACACCAAGAGGAATATGGGTTGGGACGAGCATGTGGATGCCAAGAGTAAGAAGATGAAGGAGAAGCAGAATATGAAGAATATGGATGAGGAGCTGGGAGTGGAAGAGGAGGATGCGAATGCAGAGAAAAAGACGACCAATGTGAAATCGTCTGTGGGATCAAAATCGTCTGTAGGATCGAAATGATGTCCTTCTAGCGGAAGACCTCGCAGTGGAGTCTCAACAGCAAAGGGGAGTGCCACTAAACCTGCAAAGTCCAAATCTGCTTCAAACAAGTCCAAATCGGCTTCAAACAAGTCGTTCAAGTATCTCAGCTTCAACTGGGGATGTGAGAATATTGATCATTTCATGCTCGCATACATTTCTAGTGTACAAAGTGTCAAAGGCAATGGTCATTGGGGGTTTCGTTCCCTTTCCGTTTTACTAGGTCGCCGAGAAGAGGAGTACGTTGATGTCCGGTTAGAGCTTTCGAAGCACGTCCAGACACATCGAGCCAACTACATAGCGATGCTTGGGGAGGAAGAGTTGACGGTGGAAGCATTTGTTAGGAGATTGAATTATATTGATTCACCGTGCACAATGAACTTCTGGTGTATAATGCCTATTACTGGTTTGGTGTTTGCCACGGAACACCAAGTGGCGATTGTTGTCTTATCATGGTTTGGACCGCACACATGTCTTCCATTGTGGGCCTCCCCGGGTGCTGAGCCTCCAACAAAGGTTTATGCGATAGCACATGTAGGCAAGAGAGACCATTACGTACCGGTAATTGGAGCGCTACTCTCTGGTATTTACTTATTCTTTCATAAATTGTTATAATTTTATTGTTTATGTTTACAGATTTGGCTTGTTGATGATCGTTGTCCAATTCCACCGCCTCCGAGGCAGTGGCTCATTTACAAGGACCCAAGTGTTGATGGATGGGATAGTCATGAGCGCTTTAAGGATAGGTTCAAGAATTATGTAGAGGAGCGAGCGGAACAAGGGCGACCCGACATACTTACCTAGGCTTTTTGTATTGTAATTGACTCTATATATGTCATTGTATTTCCTTTTGTGGCAAAGTTTGATTGCGATTGACTGTATATTGTGTTTATAATCGCTTGTTTTTATTCGAATTGTTGTTGATTCGGGAAAAAGCAATACGAGACAATAATATTACTTGAGAATCATTAACAAATACACGCACACATAAACGTTAAAGCGTACACTAGTTGAACATGAATCATAAAAAGCTATCTAATTCTCATCAGAGCTACCGTTGTCCACGTCAGATTCCGAATCTTCTAAAAGACCCGGGATATAACGTTGCGGGTGTACAGCCTCGGTGTAAAGAGTGACTGGAACACCAGGTTTGTAAAGAGCTATAATTTTAGCTACGTGTTCCTCATCTACCACCTCACGGAGTCGGGGAGGATCCACACCCGGTGGAAAGTAAAAAATCTGACCAGGGCGAACCCCGGTTGTTGGATTGTAAAATAACGCCATGAACAAGTAACCTAAAGATAACCCCCCCTCTCCAGGGGAGACATCCCTCATACGCAACATGCGGACCTTGCCACCTTCGTAGCCATGGAAAAACATGTCCATCCCACTTCGTTGGCGTATCATTCGATTGTAGGTGATTCACCCATTTTGGTAAACGTTGAGAACCAAATGCGTCATTACAACAAATAGAACACACGAGAAGTTTGTGAAAAGTTATGGAGTAGGAATTGTGTGAATGAGTAGATGAGTTCGTTGTGTATATATAGGGGTTCATGATGGGCAAAATATGACCGTTTTGGGCGGCACATAGTGCAGCCCAGGGTGGTTTACGTGGGCGGCAACATGTGCCATCCAAAAGGGTACCTTTGGGCTGCACTAGGTGCCGCCCACGAGGGTACTTGTGAGATGGGACTATTGGTTGAGTTTGTGTACCCCTTTATGCTGCACTAGGTGTCGTCCAAGAAGGTGTTTTCGATACGATACAATCATATGTTATAACGATACGATACAATCATATGTTATAACGATACGATATAATCATATGTTATAAGGATATGATACAATCATATATTATATAACTACAGGATATAACCATATGTTATAACTATATGATATAATCATATGTTGTAACCATATGTTATATAACTATAGGATATAATCATAGGTTATAACGATACGATATAATCATATGTTATATAACTATAGGATATAAATATGATATAATCATGTGATATAACTATATGATATAACGATATGATATAATCATATGTTATAACAATACGATATAATCATATGTTATATAACTATACGATATAAATAGGATATAATCATGTGATATAACTATATGATATAATCATATGTTATAACGATACGATATAAATAGGATATAATCATGTGATAAAACTATATGATATAATCATAGGTTATAATCATAGGTTATAACGATATGATATAATCATATGTTATAACGATATGATACAATCATATATTATATAACTACAGGATATAACCATATGTTATAACTATATGATATAATCATATGTTGTAACCATATGTTATATAACTATAGGATACAATCATATGTTATCACGATACGATACAATCATATGTTATAATGATACGATACAATCATATGTTATAACTATAGGATATAATCATATGTTATATAACGATACGATATAAATAGGATATAATCATGTGATATAACTATATGATATAATCATATGTTATAACGATACGATATAATCATATGTTATATAACTATACGATATAAATAGGATATAATCATGTGATATAACTATATGATATAATCATATGTTATAACGATACGATATAAATAGGATATAATCATGTGATAAAACTATATGATATAATCATAGGTTATAATCATAGGTTATAACGATATGATATAATCATATGTTATAACGATATGACACAATCATATATTATATAACTACAGGATATAACCATATGTTATAACTATATGATATAATCATATGTTGTAACCATATGTTATATAACTATAGAATACAATCATATGTTATCACGATACGATACAATCATATGTTATAACTATAGGATATAATCATATGTTATATAACGATACGATATAAATAGGATATAATCATGTGATATAACTATATGATATAATCATACGTTATAACGATACGATATAAATAGGATATAATCATGTGATAAAACTATATCATATAATCATAGGTTATAATCATAGGTTATAACGATATGATATAATCATATGTTATAACGATATGATACAATCATATATTATATAACTACAGGATATAACCATATGTTATAACTATATGATATAATCATATGTTGTAACCATATGTTATATAACTATAAGATACAATCATATGTTATAACGATACGATACAATCATATGTTATAACGATACGATACAATCATATGTTATAACTATAGGATATAATCATATGTTATATAACGATACGATATAAATAGGATATAATCATGTGATATCAACATATGATATAATCATAGGTTATAACAATATGATATAATCATATGTTATAACGATATGATACAATCATATATTATATAACGATATGATACAATATGATATAATCATATATTATAACCTATGATATAATCATAGGTTATAATCATAGGTTATAACAATATAGTTATAACATATGATTATATCATATAGTTATATCACATAACTATATGATATAATCATATGATATAATCATATGTTGTAACCATATGTTATAATCATATGATATAATCATCTGTTATAATCACACGAAGGATACAATATAATAGTGTGGGCTGCACCATGTGCCGCCCATATTAGTTATGTGTGGGCTGCACCAGATGCCGTCCAGATGTGTGATATAATCATCTGTGTGGGCTGCACCATGTGCCGCCCATAATAGTTATTTGGGCTGCACCATGTGCCGCCTATAATGCCTATAAATACCACTGCTGGTTTCATCACTTCCACACCCACCCAAGTAGCCATTCAAGTTCGGTATTGAAGAAATACCCTCCTCAAGATCATCAAATTTCATTATCGGTAACATTATTCAGATCCAAGAAATCAAGATCGTGGGGTAGTATGCCTTCGTCGTCCAACACGTCCAACAGTTCATTGGCGCTGGGTTCAATGTGCCAATGCAATTTCCCAGTCGTTTTGTACACTTGCGATAGGCCAATTCACTATAAAAGAAGGTACCTCGCATGCAAGGATTATATCCCAATGGAGCGGGATGGGGAAATGAGAGGTTGTCATAGCTTCAGGTGGGTTGATCCATCATACGACGACAATGCTGCCAAGATTATCAGAGAATTGGTGCAGGAAAGAGATAAGCTTCAGAAGCTGTGCGAAACCCTTTCAGATTCAAACTGGAAGTTAAAGAGGAAGATACGTTATCGGGGTTATGATATAACAAAATAAGTTATAACTATGTTTTTTTAGTAGAGAAGTCGTCAATTGTATTTTCATATGTTATTATTACAGCATTGAGTTGGTGTCATTATCTTGTGTCCATTATACTCTTGACCGAGTCAAGAGTTCTAAAGAAGGATGAGCATTCGATGACCAGGTCGAACATGCTGATCTGCTCTTTTTCCTAGTTGCTACGCAGAAAAACATACAATCTTCAAATTTCGAAATTTGAAGATTCCAAGTTTTATTATACTCTTGACTCGGTCAAGAGTATAATAAAACATGCAATCTGTCCATTATCTCGTCAACTCAATGCTGTAATAATAACATTATTGCTGTTAGTTATTAAATAAGTCTTCAAATGTATGAATAATGTTATTGTTACAGCATTGAGTTGGAGTCATTGCCTGGTGGCTATTATCCTGTTGACGGCCTGAAGAATCCTAAAGGAGGGTGAGCCTACAATGACTGATAAGCGCTACTTTGTAGAGCTTAAGTAAGAGTCATTAGAGGGTTTATTGGTGCCATTCGGGTAGATTTAGGCACATTCATGTGCATGGCGTTTGGGGGCGAAGTTTGGTGTTATTAGGAGTGTTTGAGCTATATTGGAGATCACTGGAGACACTGAGGAGGAAGCCACCAATAGAAGACGCCAATGGAGTGAAGAGATGTGCTAAGAAGTGGTGCGAGGCAAGCTAGGAGAAGAAGAAGACGAGTCTGAAGACCACCGCCCCCGGCGGTGTGAAGATGGCCGCCCCCAGCGGCAAGAAGAGCTGATGCTTGGCCACGGCAGCTTACCGCCCCCAACGGCAAGAAGAGCTGATGCCTGGCCACGATAGCTTACCGCCCCCCGCGGCAGGAAGGCCACCGCACCCCGCGGTGGTAAGGCGCTGACGAGATTTATTTCCGAGTTTTTCTTTTATCCGAGACTTTATATTTCGGAATGTTATTATTTCCTTATTTTATTCCATATTGGTTTCCTAGTATTTAAGACTATTTTAGAACACTTTGTGGTTAACCCTAGTTGCCACCGTTTTACGTATTCTTCTCTCACAAACCCTAATGGAGAACTAAACCTCTATTGTTGCACTTGACAGTTTGAAGCCAGCAATTGATTGGTTGTGAGTTTTCTACTCTTGTTCGTTTTCCTATCTAGTTGGATTAATTCTCTTGTGCTTGATTGATTATTGGTTTATGTTGATTTATCTAGATTGATCACCTAGGTTTATTGATATCTTCCTAATTGCTAAGACTTGTGATTCCGGGTTCGGGTTGCATATCTAGTAGCAAGCATGATTGTTGCGTATAGGGGATCCGAGCGCTTCATCGTGAGAGAGAGTTAATTGCATGCTTATAGTAACGGGTTGTTTCTACTGCATGTATCTTGTTGAATCCTTGGTTGAATGATATTGCTTCATTGAGTCTTGAAGGTTTTCGGATTTGATTTAGTAATAAGTACTATTAGGGCTGGTAGAACTAATAGTTATCTAATATCGGGATAAGAACAACTATAGGAATATTAAGAACTTGAGATTGATAGAATTCCGTGATCGACCTATCTATTGTTGTGTGGATCTCCGTTGAGTGTGGCGCTTTTCCCCATTATATTTACAACCGTTTCCTGCGAACTTATTTACTTGCTTTGTTTACTTTGGTTACGATAAACACAAACAAACCCTCCCTAGTTCCTAGTTGGTGATAACAAATTGCACAAATTGATAACCTGACTCTCTGTGGGATCAACCCTGTCTTGCTTACTATACTACTTAGTAGGTATTTTGGGATTTATTTGATAGGCATCACGACTTTAGCTCTGTCAAATTTGGCGCCGTTGCCGGGGAGTCAAATTTTCTATTTTTGTGATTTGTTTGTTACTAACCCTTGGTGTGGATCTATCTTATGGTCCACACTCGTGCTACTAATTCACCACTTCTTGATTTTGATCCAGAGATCGAGAGAACTCTTTCACAGGGTCGCAGAGTGAACCGTACTTTGGTTTTTGACAACCCTGTATTCGATATGGGTGACGCTGATAGAACGTTGAGACAGTTGACTGCGCCGAACCTACAGCAGCAACCGCTGGCTGTAGTGATCCCTGCTATGGGAGAGAACGTGAACTTTGAGTTGAAGTCGGGGCTGATTCATTTGCTCTCAACTTTCCATGGACTGGCTGGGGAGGACCCAATCAAGCATCTGGGTAAATTCCACACGGTCTGCATGAGCATGAAACCGGCGAATGTTACCGAGGAGCAGATAAAGATGAGAGCTTTTGGGTTTACTCGCAAAGACACTGCTGATGACTGGTACTACCATCTGCCTACTGGTACCATTGACACGTGGAACAAGCTACATAAGGCGTTTCTCGAAAAATACTTCCCTGCAAAGAAGGCCAACAGTTTGAAGAAGGCTATTAGCAACATTGAGCAGGAAGCTGACGAGAGCCTGTATGATTATTATGAGCGGTTCAAGAGACTTTGCTCAAGCTGTCCATTCCACGGGTATTCCAACCAAGATCTGGTACTTCATCTCTATAATGGGCTGCTGGACAACGAAAGGAGGATTGTCGACGCTGCATGTGGTGGCAATATTCTCAACACCACACCGGCAGCTGCCATGGAAAAGATTCAGGAGATGGCAGAGGGCACAAGAAATTTTGGTAGAGCCTCTACTAAGAGAGGAGTCAATGCTGCTGACTCTGGTCGCTCTGCATATGCTAGTGATATGGCTGAATTGAAGGACATGATGAGGAGACTTACGCTGCAAGGAACTCCTCACCAACTGAAAGCGTGTGGGGTCTGTGCCGATCAATTTCACCCCACTGACGCTTGCCCTCAACTGCAAGATGATGCACCCGCTGAAGTAAACGCTGTAGGAGGTTATGGAAATCCGAGACCTCGGAATGATCCCTACTCTAACACATACAATCCGGGATGGAGAGACCACCCAAATTTCAGATGGAGGGATCAACCGAATAAACAACAACAACCTCAGTTTCAACAATAACCTCAGCCCAGACCGGCTTATGTACCAAGGCCACAAGGGCCACAACATGATGCGTCCCCTTCGACTGAAGATATGCTCAAGGCATTGACAAAACATTTCAACACTCACGTCCAAGCTACGACGTCGAGTATTAAAAACCTTGAGACTCAAATGGGACAGATGGCTGAGGCGATTACAAGGATTGATCAGCGGACTTCGGGAAATCTACCATCCCAAATGGTAGTGAACCCGAGGGAAAATGTAAGCGCTGTAACTCTCATAAGTGGGAAACAACTGCCAAGCGCTGAGGAAGACGTTGCAGGAAAAGAGGAAGCTCTGGAGGAAAACCGCACCCCGCGGCACCAGCTTGCCGCCCCCAGCGGTAAGAAGGAAAATGAAGATGCTCTGACGACCACTGCCCCCCGCGGCAATGAGGCTACCGCCCCCAGCGGTGACCTTGATTCTCAGAAATCTTCGGGTAGTTTACCGCCCCCCGCGGTGAACATTGGCCGCCCCTCGCGGCAACCTGCTGGAGCTAATGACGAGCCCTTTGTTGACACCTACGTTCGTCCTTACTTTCCTCCTCTCGGTTCCGAGAAGCCACCCGCCCCTTTTCCAGAGGCGCTCAAGGAGAGAAGGGTAGTTGACAACAAGGACCTCTTCGAAACTTTTAGCAAGTGTGAGGTCAACATTCCTTTGCTCAAGCTTGTTAAGAGTATTCCCAAGTATGCTCGGTTCTTGAAGGAGCTTTGCACGATAAAGAGGAACCAAAAGCTGAAGGGGAAGCAAAAGGTCAAGGTGAGCGAACGTGTCTCAGCGGTATTCCAACGGTGCATGCCCAAGAAGTGCGCTGACCCAGGTATGGTGAGCATTCCCTGTGTTATAGGTGATACTAAATTTAATAGAGCTATGCTTGATCTAGGAGCTTCTATTAATGTCTTACCTTATTCTCTCTATAAATCACTTGGATTGGGACCTTTGCATGAAATAGGAAATGTTGTGCAACTTGCTGATAGGTCTAGTGTTTACCCTAAGTGGGTAGTTGAGGATGTTTTGGTTATGGTTGACAATTTGATATTCCCTGCTGATTTCTTTGTCCTAGATATGGAACATGATGAGCATGCTGCACCTATTTTGTTAGGAAGGCCATTCTTAAAAACTGCTAGGACTAAGATTGATTATGTAAGTGGGACACTTACTATGGAATTCGATGGGGAGGTAGTTCAATTTAACATTTATGATGCTATAAAACACCCTATTGATGACCATTCTTTGTGCTCTATTGATGTGATTGAACCCATTGTACAAGATGTATTTGATATTTCTGGTATTGATGAGTTGCAATCCATTATTGAGAATGATATAGATGAGTTCCACACGGAATATGCTTTGTCAACTAACATGCAGGTGGTCTTATCTCAGATGGATGCGAACGGTAAGCTTCCGATTGAACCTTTGGGCATTGGCCCCAACTTGCTAACACCGAGCGAGAAGCTTGTTCCTTCTATTGTGCAGCTCCAGACAGTGAACTCAAACAACTCCCTGAGCATCTGAAGTACGCTTTTTATGGAGTCAACGACACTTTGCCAGTCATTGTGTCCAGTAAGCTTTCAAAGGAGCAAGAGGAGAAGCTAGTGGAGATTTTGAAGGAGCACAAGACTGCGCTAGGATGGACCATTGCCGATATCAAAGGGATTAGTCCCTCAATATGTATGCATCAGATCCTCCTAGAGGATGACGCCAAGCCGTCCAGACAACCATAGAGGAGATTGAACCCACCTATGATGGAGGTGGTAAAGAAGGAGGTGCTGAAACTCCTTCAAGCTGACATGATCTTCCCTATTTCCGACAGTCGCTGGGTCAGCCCCACTCAGGTTGTACCCAAGAAGGGAGGGATCACAGTGGTTGAGAACCAACAAGGAGAGTTGGTCCCTACAAGGACGGTGACGGGCTGGAGAGTTTGCATTGATTACCGCAAACTGAACGCGGTAACTCGAAAGGATCACTTCCCTTTGCCATTCATCGATCAAATGCTAGAACGCCTTGCTGGGCGCCCCTACTACTGCTTTCTAGATGGATATTCAGGATACTTCCAGGTGGCCATAGCGCCAGAAGACCAGGAGAAGACTACCTTTACATGTCCTTTTGGCACTTTTGCATACCGCAGAATGCCTTTTGGATTATGTAACGCACCCGGTACTTTCCAACGATGTATGGTTAGTATCTTCTCTTAGTATATTGAGAATTTCATTGAGGTATTCATGGATGATTTTACGGTACATGGGGATAGCTTTGATAAATGTTTGGACCATTTGACACTTGTGCTTAAAAGATGTGTTGAAACTAACTTAGTTTTGAATTCTGAAAAGTGTCATTTCATGGTTGAACAAGGGATTGTGTTAGGTCATATTGTCTCCGCTAAGGGTATTGAGGTCGATAAGGCGAAGATTGATGTAATTCAGTCTTTGCCTTATCCTACTAATGTGCGTGAAGTTCGTTCCTTCCTAGGTCATGCAGGTTTCTATCGCAGGTTTATCAAGGAATTTTCCAAGATCTCATCACCCTTGTGCGAGTTGCTGAAGAAGGAGGTGACTTTTGATTTGAATGAGGAGTGCAAGAAGGCGTTTGATTGCTTGAAAGAACGCCTGACAAGTGCACCGATTATCCAAGCACCTGATTGGTCTCGACCGTTCGAGATTATGTGTGATGCCAGCGACTATGCAGTTGGAGCAGTTTTGGGGCATAAAGAGGGAAGGGCCTCTCATGTGATTCACTATGCGTCCATGACTCTGAATGGCGCACAACGAAACTACTCTACGACTGAGAAGGAGATGCTGGCTGTGGTGTTTGCCCTGGAGAAATTCAGGCAATATCTCTTGGGAGTGAAGGTGATTATATACACGGATCACGCCGCCCTTCGTTACCTAATGAAGAAGAAGGAGGCGAAGCCGAGACTGATTCGATGGGTTCTTCTGCTGAGTGAGTTCGATGTGGAGATACGAGACAAGAAAGGAGCGGAGAACTTGGTGGCTGATCATTTGAGTAGACTTGTGAACGAGGAAGACAAGCCCGGGAAGCAAAATCCCATCCACGGAGCCTTCCCGGACGACACTCTTTTCCAAGTGGGTATTCTGCAGACTACCGCCCCCAGCGGCACACTATACACCGCCCCCCGCGGTAACCTTGTTAAGGGAGAGTCCTCTGGCAGTTTACCGCACCCAGCGGTGCCCCTCTCGCCGCCCCCCGCGGTAAAGGGGACAGATGATGATTTCTGTGTAGTAAGCGTTTCTTCGCTCGAGGCGTACTTCCACAGGTCCATCCTCGGAATCCGTTCTTTCCGACCATGGTACGCCGACATTGTGAACTACTTGGTTCGTGGGGAATTTCCCCCGGATCATACCAAGGCGCAACGGGAGAAGGTGCAGAGAGAAGCTCGCTACTACATTTGGGACGATCCTTATCTCTGGAGACATTGTGTCGACCAGGTAATCCGTCGATGTCTGCCGGATAACGAGGTACAATCTGTCCTTAGCTTTTGTCATTCTGAAGCATGTGGGGGTCATTTTGGTGCGAACAAGACTGCTAGGAAGGTACTAGACGCAGGTTTTTATTGGCCCCATCTTTTTCGGGATGCATTTGCATTTTGTAAGGTGTGTGATAGATGTCAGAGGTTGGGGAATATTTCTAGGAGGAATGAGATGCCTCAATCTTCTTTGATTTTTTGTGAGGTTTTTGATGTGTGGGGTATTGATTTTATGGGACCCTTTTCTAGTTCTTATGGGAACCTATATATTTTGCTTGCGGTGGACTACGTTTCCAAGTGGGTGGAAGCGAAGGCCACTAGGACTGATGATTCTAAAGTTGTGGCAGGTTTCTTGAAAGAAAACATATTTTCCAGGTTTGGGATCCCCAAGGCTTTGATTAGTGATCGGGGAACCCACTTCTGCAATAAGACTGTGACCGCCCTGCTGAAGAAGTATCATGTCACACAGAAGGTTTCCACTGCCTATCACCCACAAACTAATGGACAAGCTGAGGTGTCAAATAGAGAGATCAAGACCATTCTTGAGAAGACAGTGGCACCCAATATAAAGGATTGGAGTTTGAGGTTGAATGATGCATTGTGGGCTTACCGCACCGCCTACAAGACTCCAATTGGGATGTCTCCTTTTCGGCTCGTATTTGGCAAAGCTTGTCATCTACCTGTGGAGCTGGAACACAAGGCATGGTGGGCTGTGAAGAAGTACAACATGCAGATTGATGAGGTAGGAGAATTTCGCAAGCTTCAGCTGCAAGAGTTAGAAGAGTTACGCCTTGATGCGTATGATAACGCCATCATCTATAAGGCGAAAACGAAGGCATGGCATGACAAGAACATCTTGCGAAAGGACTTCCACCCTGGTGACAAGGTCCTTTTGTTTCAATCTCGCCTGAAACTCTTTGAGGGGAAGCTGAGGTCGAAGTGGATAGGACCATATGTTATTGTGGAAGTCTACCCACACGGTGCCGTTGATCTAATTGAGCCAACAACTCAGAAGACATTCAAGGTCAATGGTCAATGGTCAAAGGTTAAAACCTTACCATGAGGGTTTCCACACTGAGGCGATTGATGAGATGGCTTTGGAGGAGCCAAGTGCTGAAAATGAATAGACAAGAGTCTACGTCGAGCCAACGATGTGAACCAAGGCGCTGCTCGGGAGGCAACCCGAGGTATTGTTTCTTTCTTTTTCTATTGTCTTTGCATTTTCATAGCTTAGGTAGGTAGTTGTTTTTGTTTTTCGTGTGTTTTTGCCTGCAAACTAACCTGCAGGATCGAAGAATAAGACGAAGGGAAGTCTAGAGGCTTACCGCACCCAGCGGTGAGCAGCCCACCGCACCCAGCGGTGAGCAGCCCACCGCACCCAGCGGTGGGCATCCGTTATTTCTAAAAAAAAAAAAAAAAATTCAAAAAAAAAAAATCTATTATTTCGTGGTGGGCCATCCGACCCCACATCCTTTCCTTCTTCCCCATCAGCTACCCTACCCCCACCCCTAACCTATCTCTCCCTCACGACTCTCACGACTCTCACCGCCCCCCCCCCCCCTTTCCCAACCCTCTCGCTAAACTCTCAACCCAAATCCCTCAAACCTCACCATCCACACACTAATCCACACCCAAATCCACCCATTACCTTCACAAATCCATACCCCACACCCAATTTCAATCTCTACCCACCCAAATCACCAAATCTCACCCAACACCCCAAAACCTTAACCTCTACCGCACCCACCACCGGCTCGCCGCCCCCCGTGCCGGATCTAACCAACCAAACCCGAGTCGGCTCCCACCGAACCAACCCCGGTTCAAAGAACTCGACGGGAACCCGGGTTCGCTGAACTTCGAAGGTCACCCCCAGGGAAGATTACCGCACCCAGTGGCGCCCCTCTCGCCGCCCCTTGCAGTCGTCTCGGACAAAGCCCAGAACTGCAGCTTACCGCACCCCGCGGCACAACTTGCACCGCCCCCAGCGGCGGCCTTCTCTTGTTTTCGACTGTGAGTCCCGCTCTCCCTTTGCTTTCAACGTCTTTCATAATTACAATGTCGGGAGCACGGAAGGTTGGGATGAACCCTAGGGAGAAGGAGAGGTTTGATGTTGTGAGCTCGCGCCGTGTAATACCCACAAAATTTCTGCATAGAGCCACGTTACTGGCGCTAGGGCTGCTTGATTGCACTGACCTCTGTTTACAGCATGCGGGGCTAGGAGGATTTAGTGATCTGTATGCCCACTCGTATGAGAGGTTGAGTAAGCAGTTTATAGCTACCTTCAGGCGCGAGTTGGATGGTGACACACTCACTGGTGTGTCATTCAAGTATGAGAACAAGAGGTATACAGTGACCGATGCGCAAGCGAGAGAGGCCATTGGCATGAGCAGGCCTCCCAGTGCAGATTGGATAGAGGCTACTTCCGAGTCTTCTCTGATTGATTTTTGGGCAGGGGCAACTGGGCAGGACTTCCACGTGGGTGATGAGTATAATAGCAAATTTACTCACCCATGCCTGCGATTGCTGCACAAGGTGTTTCAGAGCCTCTTCCACGGGCATAGGGAGGACAACAAGGTCCCCCTCAAGGACCTACAGTGGTTCTACAGGATCCTGCCGCAGGCCACTTTTGTTCCCGATTGGTTAGAGCTCTTCATGAACTCACTTCTGCGGATCCGTGATGGAGAGAGGAGGGACATCATTCAGGGTGGTTTGATCACCCTGATTGCTGAGAAGGTCCTCCAGATTGACGAGGCTGAACCACACATAGCCTCGGGGGTCTTTGAGATAAACCGGCTGACGTCGAGCGGCATGCTAAAGGTCATCAACAATTGTCCATTTTGGTGCTCGTATGCCGATATGAGTCACCGCATGGTCCTGCTGAGGGAGATCCCGTATGGTCCAGAGTATAGGGACTGGTTTCTGGCACTCGACACGGACGCGCCTATAGTAGGGACGTTAGCTTCTGAGGCCTTGGAGTGGCCTGCTAACCCCCAGTCTCGACGGAGGCGAGCTACTGCTGGGAGTTCGAGTAGGGCGCCTGCTGATATTGCTGATGAGGAGATGCCCGCTGCTGGCCAGGGCCCACCACCCATGGACCCCTGGCAGGAGATGATGTACCGCTAGATGGAGGCGATGAGTCTGCAGCAGCAGGGCTATGACAGGCGATTTGACGGATTTCAGACTCAGGTTTTCCAGCGGATGGATCATCAGGACCAGAGGCTAGACCAGATGGATGAGCGGATCCAGCAGCTGGGAGAGCAGCATACGCAGTACTTCGGACAGTATCCCTGGCCGCCAGGCCCACCACATCAGTGAGTTTTTACTTTCCTTTTCCCCATATATTATGATTGTCTTCTATTTCACACATTGAGGACAATGCGTACTTCAAGCATGGGGGAGAGAGTAGATTCATTACTTATCCTTATGTACAGTTTCAGTATGTTTGTGTAGAGTTATCTTTCGTTCCTGCATTGTTGTAAGTTTTCCCAAAAAAAAAAAAAAAAAGCGAAAAAGCCAAAAAAATAAAATATGACAAAAGGCAGAGAAAATCCTGGGATGAGTTTAAAACCCGAAAGGGCAACTCAGGGAAAAAGCAGGTGACCCGGACCAGTGCTAGGCTGGGGTAATAATTGGTCAAGAGTGACGTGAGCTTATGTGAGCACATCTATGGAAAAAAAAATATGAGTGGCTTGGTGAAAACCCGAAAGGGCGCCTTGGCAAAATGAGCGAAAAAGAAGAAGAGTGATTTTAGGATTTCTCAATTTTCTTGGCGAGGCGTCATAAGAAGAGGAGTCAAAGAAGGATTGTCGGGTAGGTCACTCTGGGAGACATAAGGAGTCATAGACGAAGGCTAGGATTAGAAGTCACTCACGCTTTTGGATGTCCGGGTTAAGCTTGGGGGAAGTACTCTGCTTGACCCCAGGTTTGTTGATGATGAGGATGTGTTGTAGATGAGATTGGCGCCAAGAGTTTTGGCATGGGTTAGCTGACTCTTAGTTGGAGGAGATGCTTCCTGAGACCTTGTGTGCTACATTGGAGGAGTGAACTTTCTTTCAGTTTACTCGAGGACGAGCAAAGGTCTAAGCATGGGGGAATTTGATAAGCGCTACTTTGTAGAGCTTAAGTAAGAGTCATTAGGGGGTTTATTGGTGCCATTCGGGTAGATTTAGGCACATTCATGTGCATGGCGTTTGGGGGCGAAGTTTGGTGTTATTAGGAGTGTTTGAGCTATATTGGAGATCACTGGAGACACTGAGGAGGAAGCCACCAATAGAAGACGCCAATGGAGTGAAGAGATGTGCTAAGAAGTGGTGCGAGGCAAGCTAGGAGAAGAAGAAGACGAGTCTGAAGACCACCGCCCCCGGCGGTGTGAAGATGGCCGCCCCCAACGGCAAGAAGAGCTGATGCCTGGCCACGGCAGCTTACCGCCCCCAGCGGCAAGAAGAGCTGATGCCTGGCCACGGCAGCTTACCGCCCCCCGCGGCAGGAAGGCCACCGCACCCCGCAGTGGTAAGGCACTGACGAGATTTATTTCCGAGTTTTATTTATGTTTTTCTTTTATCCGAGACTTTATATTTCAGAATGTTATTATTTCCTTATTTTATTCCATATTGGTTTCCTAGTATTTAAGACTATTTTAGAACACTTTGTGGTTAACCCTAGTTGCCACCGTTTTACGTATTCTTCTCTCACAAACCCTAATGGAGAACTAAACCTCCATTATTGCACTTGACAGTTTGAAGCCAGCAATTGATTGGTTGTGAGTTTTCTACTCTTGTTCGTTTTCCTATCTAGTTGGATTAATTCTCTTGTGCTTGATTGATTATTGGTTTATGTTGATTTATCTAGATTGATCACCTAGGTTTATTGATATCTTCCTAATTGCTAGGACTTGTGATTCCGGGTTCGGGTTGCATATCTAGTAGCAAGCACGATTGTTGCGTATAGGGGATCCGAGCGCTTTATCGTGAGAGAGAGTTAATTGCATGCTTATAGTAATGGGTTGTTTCTACTGCATGTATCTTGTTGAATCCTTGGTTGAATGCTATTGCTTCATTGAGTCTTGAAGGTTTTCGGATTTGATTTAGTAATAAGTACTATTAGGGCTGGTAGAACTAATAGTTATCTAAGATCGGGATAAGAACAACTATAGGAATATTAAGAACTTGAGATTGATAGAATTCCGTGATCGACCTATCTATTATTGTGTGGATCTCCGTTGAGTGTGGCGCTTTTCCCCATTATATTTACAACCGTTTCCTGCGAACTTATTTACTTGCTTTGTTTACTTTGGTTACAATAAACACAAACAAACCCCCCCTAGTTCCTAGTTTGTGATAACGAATTGCACAAATTGATAACCTGACTCTCTGTGGGATCGACCCTGTCTTGCTTACTATACTACTTAGTAGGTATTTTGGGATTTATTTGATAGGCATCACGACTTTAGCTCTGTCAATGACCAAGGTCGTCCCCATCGAACATTCTAATTTGGCCCTTTTCCTGGCAGCATCACATAAATACTTGAAATTGAACCGGGGTTTGTGGATTTCAAGTATTTATGTGACGCTGCCAGAAAAAAGGGCCAAATTAGAAGGTTCGATGGGGACGACCTTGGTCATTGTAGGCTCACCCTCCTTTACGATGCATCAGGCGGTCAACGGGATAATATGCACAACGCAATGACACCAACTCAATCCTGTAGTTATTTGGATGTAATCGTGTGGATTTGTAATGATGTATTGTATTTCATGGTTTTAATGAAGTAATCTATTATCGAGTTTGGACAAAAATAACAGAACAAAAATCTACACAAAGCAATATTGTATAAACAAAGAAGTCATAGTAACATATACCCCAAAAAATGACGTAACTGATCATTGATTTGTTGTAGAAATAACCGAACGAAAATCTAAAAAAACCAATATGGATGAACAAGTAAGTCAAACTAGAAATAAATATTTTACAAACTCTCAGTCTCAGAATCACTATCCAACGACACACCTAAAGTCTCAGAATCACTACCCAAGGACACACCTAAACCCGAATCCACGCCCGATGCCCAATCCGGAGGATCCACCGACATAGGTTGAGACGCTGCCTACTGAGCTGCTGCACACTCTTCTGCCATCCTAGATGATGCCCGTACAAGCGGAGGAGCTACATGGATGACGTCACTGGCAAGTATATCATATATATGTTGAAAGCACCCTAAACTCCCTAAACCACCTGCCTCTATAACCTCCTGAAGAAAGGCCTTGCCCATTGCCACACGCTGCAAATGAAAACAAACATTTTAAATACATAGACTTCCCTAAAATAATTAATAAGAATAAAATGGGACAAGAAACGTACCCTTTGCAAGTTGATAGCCGGAGGTGGGCCTCTACAAATATGAGGCTGGACTGGCGCATGCGGACTCACGTAAGGATGCGACACCTATAGATACCAGTCCAGGTATGCGTCGTGGACATCCCAAGCCATCGTGGCAAGATGACTCGTCAAGATGTAGGGGCAAAGATGATGCTCAAGCTGGTCCCACCTGTGCCAATGCGGGTCAAAGTACAATTGGTATCGCCTCGTCCCCCTAAAATCATGAGGACGCACTACAACCCGAGGCTCTATGATATCGATGGGCCTGCTCTATCGATAACCAAACTGTCGAGTAAGCCTATCCGGCATGTACGGCTCCTCTACACCTAGAAAACGAATAGTCCCTCGATACGTGGAGGCCCTATGAGCACCTCGGAAATCAAGACCCTCATACGGCATCCACCGTATCTGTAATTAACCCCAAAATACAAAACACATATTAATTCATTAAGCATATCTTATAGTATATTAAAATGTAATAAGAATACATACATCCTCTAGCCTATACTCGTCCAGTATCTGTCTGTAATGTAACTGGTTGCGACTTAAACGGACAGGGGTCCGGCCAATGCAATATCGTATAGCACGTCGAAGGTCATCGTCCGCACCTTCCTTGAGGTTAGGGTTGCCCGGGAAGTATACAACGTCGAGTCCACTGGATCGGCGCTACCGTCGACATCTCCGGCCGCCGCCGCCATTTCCTTCCTTTCAACCTCCGCCCATATCTCGTCAATGGATATCATTTCGCCGGAATCCGCCATGTCTCTCACCTCCCTTTCAACTTTCTTTTCTTGAAAGAAAATTTTCACCGGAGAAATTTTTCGCCTTTGAACTCTCTCGGAGAAGACGCTCTCGGCGGCAATAAATACCGTCGAGATCGAATTTTTTTTCGGTCACAGGTGGGCGGCACCTATCCCACGTTCAAAATTTGAAATCCCCGCCCATGTTCAAATTTGAACATTATGTGGGCGGAAATTATTGCCGCCCACAGTTAAACCGAGTTGGGAAAAAATCTATTTTTTTTTTACAAAAATTTAAAATTCCTAAACCGGGTTCGATAAAAAAAAAAACCTGGGCGGCAACTAGTGCAGCCCATCTGAACCGGATTTTTTAAAAACCAGTTCAGAAGTTGGGCTGCACTAGTTGCCACCCAGGACTCAGACCGGTTTTTTGGGGCCTTTTATGGGTTGCACTACGTGCCGCCCAAGACGGAGTGCGAGGTTGAAGAAAAGGGAGTGCGCAGTTTGTCGCCGCAAATAAATCAACATCGGGTGCAACTTGGAAGTTCTTGCTCTCAGTACGAGATGAAATAATTCTTGTTGGGCCTCGTTTTTTCGGCCCATTGGATCGCCCCAATAGCTTAAACCAAAGCTGCTTTCTAGAAGGTCCGGTGAGAAACAACCTTCAGAGATCTTGGTCTGGTCAGAAACAACCTCCAGAGATCTTGGTCCGGTCAGTTCAGCCTCCAGAGATCTCGGGGCGACCAGTGGTCAAAGCTAAGACCTCCGCGGATTTCGGAGCGACCAGTATGCAGCTAGATGACTCTCGTAGATCTCGGATGATTTTAACCGACCCACGTGCAGGATAACGCCTTTCATGAATCTCGGGCGGATTTGCCAACCGATTCAAGCCAAAAACTAGTATAAATATAGAGAAAACTATCTTGTAATGACACATTGTCATTCTTACTCAATTCAAGCAACTTTATACTATTGTTCTACTCAAAATAAGAGATCATTTTTATGCTTAGTCCGTTATTCCAACATTGAAGCGACCGGCGGCTAAATTTCTGTATTTAATTAGTCTTTCATTCCAGGGAGATAAGTTTATATTACATCCGTTCAATCTCATTCTCTTGATTGTTAAGTTGATTTGGATTATTTAGATATTATTCATCTTATTGTTGTCTAGTTGCCCTTCTTTAATCGATTCAGGTCGGTTTGATCTTTTTCGCCTAAAACAATTTGGCGGCCATCGTGGGGCATCTAGCCAATCAACGATCCAATCCATATCCAGTCATGGCCGGTTCCGGGATCCCCATGGTCACCGCTGAAGACCAAGCTCAAACCAACCTCCCGATCTGATGTATTCTGGTCTCCCAAAACACGAGTCAGAGCGGATCTAGGTAGAAAGGAGGATGAATCTCTCTTGCTCGCTGAAGATCGGGTCATCGCCGAAGGACTGGAGCTATTGCGGGGGAAACCGCGGGAGCGGTTTGGTTTCCGCGGTCGCGGAAATTACGACAGTGACTGCGTCGCGAGTCGAGACGGGGTTCGAATGAGGGGACCTCGGCTCGGGCCGAGAGCCACGTTTGGGGGAAGGGACTCGTATGCAGTAGTGCTGGGTTAGGTGGGTTCACTCGTGGGTTAGGGTGGCCGGTTAGGGCGGTTCGGTGATGGCTCGGTTGAAGGAGCTAGGCCTAGGGGCGGGAGCTTGGCTCAACGGCAGCGCTAGGCTTTAACTTGTTTATTAGTTAGGTTTAGGTTGGCTTATATAGCAGCCAAAACAAGGTTCGTGCCCAATGGGACTAAAAGCGTAAGTGGATCGGCCATCTTGGCACAAGAGAGGCCCGACATCCAAAAATAGAAACTTGCCAAAAACGGCAACAACCAAATATAGTAAATTCTAAAAGCGATAACTTTCCAAACTTAGAAATATTCTAAGAATGGAAACTGCTAAGAAGGGAAACTGCTGAATACGAAAAAATACTAAAAATAGCAAGTGTCTCCGAATGTCTCGAAATTGGCATGTGAGGGTCACAATACCAAAATAACTCAAATGGCACGAGGAGTGCTGAGGAATGTCGTGACCAGGGTCACATCACTTTCGTAGGTCAAACCGAAGATCTCGCCGACCAACCAATCTTGGACACTCAAATCCAAGAATTAGCAAAAAGCATGAGCATCCTCCAAGAGGAAGTGGCTCAGCAACGCCTAAGAACCGAAACCCTAAGCATCCAATCTGAAGTTGAAATTGCAAGACTAATCCGTGAAAATGAACTTTTGAAATCATAGGTGAATTCGACCGTATCGGTCCTAGGGGGATCAAGACGCGTAGTCAACACTGAAGGCCTCCAAGCACGTCTCAACATGAATGGGGCAATCACGACGCCCATGGCTCTGGTCACTCAGAGCATCGTTCAACCCATTGGTATGTTTCAAACTTCTCCAGTCAGTACTTTCATGACTAACGTTCCAGTTTCCACGACCGAGCCCACCGAGACTCGAGTAGCCCCTCCACAGGTTGCCACACCGATGGATCTCCAAACCTTCATACTTCAAGCCATCAATGAACATATAAAGGTTCCCTTAGATGACCGTATCGCTCGGATTCCAGGAGTCCTGCAACCGATCGAAAATGAAGCAATCAACGGATATGAAGACTTGTCGTTCGTAGAGGCGATGGCTCGCGTCGAGATCCCGAAGAAGTTCCACATCCCTAACATGCCCAACTACGATGGGACCGGGGACCCCGACGATCATATTTCTATTTACAAACATAAACTAATGACTATCTCTATTCCAAGAGGGGACCGCGAAGCGGTCATGTGCAAAAGCTTTGGCACGGCCCTCGCATGACCCGCACTAACTTGGTTCATGCATCTGTCGTAGGATTCGATCGCTTCATTTGCCGATCTGGTCAACTCATTCAAAATCCAGTTCGCCAGCAGTCGGAGACTGGAAAAGCGATCAAGCGACCTATACAGGATCGTGCAAGGGTACGATGGGCCCTTAAGATATTATCTTAACAGGTACAACAAAGAGAAGGTCGCGATCCCGCATTGCGACATCCCAACGTCTATTGAAGCCTTCCGTCGGGGATCGATCAGGGGCATCAAACTCTATCGCTAGCTAACCAAATATCCATGTCGAAGCTTCGAAGATGTACAACCCAAAGCCATGGCCCATGTCAGACTAGAAGAAGACGAAAAGTCCACAAAAAATGACCAACCAAACTGGAACACGACCCATTGGGAGTCTTATTACTTTTGAAAACTTATACTTTGTACTTCATTTAGATTCAATCGATTATACTTATCCAACTGTTTACTAACTTAAGCATCGGAGGGCCGTTGGTCTCACACCCAACGGTCACCCTTTGATCTTTTCTATACTTTTCAAGTGTCTTCAACAGGAACACAACAAGAGACCCCAAGACAAAATCAAGTTGATCAACATACACAAAACACAATCACACATAGTGCTTATACATTACACGATCGATCGGTACACAGGGAATAGAGGAACAAAAATACGACACATTTTTACAAGACCTGTCTTGATTAAGGTACGCGTCTTATACAAATACTACGACGCTCTTCCCTGGAACTACACGACATGTCACACTCAATTACAAGTCTACTCGACCAACGTCACGCGACTTGACCAGGAAGCGACTGATGAGTCCACCTGCAAAACAAAGCAAATGACAAGCAAGGAGCGGTCTCCTGACCCTTCGCCATCACAAGAGACGCCCTCAGCCATCTTCACACAATTATTGGTTATATTAAGCTAAATCTCAATTTGAGCAATACACATGTCGGCCCCGTCGCCAGAATTTCGGTAGCAAAATCGAGATGAAGATCACGCCAGAAGAGAGAGAAGTTATAAAATCAAACCGTCCCATCACTTGACGCTCTGGCCCAGTTTAATTTTGGGGCAATTGTTAGACCTCATTTTTTCGACCCATTGGATCGGCCCAATAGCTTGAACCAAAGATGCCTTCTTGAAGGTCCGGTCAGAAACAACCTCCAGAGATCTTGGTCCAGTCGAAAACAACCTCTAGAGATCTTGGTCCGATCAGTTCAGCCTCCAGAGATCTCGAGGCGACCAGTGGTCAGAGCGGCGACCTCTGCGAATTTCGGAACGACCAGTATGCAAGTAGACGACCGTTTAATCTCATTCTCTTGATTGTTAAGTTGATTTGGATTATTTAGATATTACTCATCTTATTGTTGTCTAGTTGCCCTTCTTTAAGCGATTCAGGTCGGTTCGATGTTTTTCGCCTAAAACAATTCTCAAGTTGGATTTCAACGCCAATGTTCCAGTCATCATGTCCTCAAGGGGAAAATATGACATCAAGGGTGTGTATGAGGAATTGGGAAATTATGGAGAAGACCAAAAGTGGAACATGTACATTTGGGGTAAGATGATCATTTCAAGAATTTTTTTTACTAGCTGGATGGTTATAAAGAAAGGGGTGCCAACCAAAGACAAACTTAAGGCTTATGGACTTATTCACAAAGATGTGTCTATGCTTTGCAACTGGCAACAAGAAACTTGGGAGCACATTTGGTTTGGATTGTTGGGTTATAGAGCTTGATGGACTGTACACCGAAAGCCTAAGGGTCTTTTGGGCCCTCCGTACATTAGTGTAATGGGCCTAATTAGGGTTTCGTTCATTAGCTTAAATACCCTATTGATCATTGTAATCGTTATCACAATAGTAAGAAAAAAACCCTTGCTTGGTAGTGCCCCCAAACGTAGTCATATTCTGTGACGAACTGGGTAAACAATTCTCGTGTTATATGTTTTGTTTTTCTCTCGTTATTGTGTTCAGATCCTAACAATTGGTATCAGAGCACTGGTTCTGGAAGTCACGATGGGAGACAAAAAATCGCTGGTGGAGAAGTTCGACGAGACGGATTTCAGATTTTGGAAGATGCAGATCGAGGATTACCTGTACAGTAAAGATCTGTACTTGCCTCTGGGTTAGAAACCGAAGGACATGAAGGATGTTGAGTGGAAGTTACTAGACAAGAAAGCCGTGAGCGTGATCCGCCTGTCGTTGTCCAGAAATGTGGCGCATCACACTATCAAGGCAGAGACGACGAAGGGAATGCTACAGATTCTATTCGCGATGTATGAGAAATCATCCGCAATGAACAAGGTTCACCTAATGCGGTGGTTGTTTAACCTGCAGATGACAGAGAGTACAACAGTGGCCAATCACTTGAACAAGTTCAATATGACAATTGCGCAACTGAGCTCGGTTGAGATCAATTTCGATGATGAGGTACAAGCCCTAATTCTGTTATCCTCTTTACCAGAGAGTTGGAGCGGGATAGTTACTGCTGTTAGTGCTTCAGCGGGGAAGGCAAAGCTTAAGTTTGATGAAGTTAGGGATCTGATTATTAGCGAAGAGATTCGCAGGAAGGCGTCAGGTACTGCTTCAGGATCAACCTTGAGTACGGGAAACATGGGCAGGTCAGATTCTAAGACGAGATCGAATCGTGGTAGGTCGAAGTCAAGAGGGAAGGATAAACCCAAAGACAAGAGCAGAATCAAGTGCTGGAATTGTGATGAGAACGGTCATTACAAGAGTGAATGTAAGGCACCGTGAAAGGACAAATCAGTGAATTCAACCACATAAGATATTGCAGATGCATTGATCCTGAGCGATTCTACCACAAAAACCACTGCATATGCATTGATCCTGAGCGCGAGCATCCCATTAGTCTTGGGTGTTGACTCTGGAGCTTCCTTTCACTCATGCAGCAGTGCTGAGATAATGGATCGCTATAATCCTGAAGATTTCAGAAAGGTCTATCTTGCTGATGATACAGCCTTAAAAATCATGGGGAAAGGTGATGTTCAAATCAAGGCACCAAATGGATCTGTGTTGTAGTTGCATGGAGTCAGGCATGTTCCTGGTTTGAAAAGAAACCTGCTTTTAGTTGGGCAGTTGGATGACGAGGGTTATGTTGCAACCTTCTGCTGCAAGAGCTGGAAGATAACCAAATGAGCTATGGTAGTAGCTCGATGGAAGAAGGAGGGGACGTTATACATGACGAGCAACGTTCGTGATATCATTGCGGTTGCAGGAGCGAACGGTGATTATGATTTGTGGCACTGTCGTCTTTGCCACATGAGTGAGAAAGGGATGAAAGTGTTGTGTTCGAAGGGTTTTCTACCAGGTCTCAAGTCTGTTGAAATCGGATTGTGTGAGGACTACGTTCTCGGGTCACAGAAAAGAGTGAGTTTTTTAAAGGATGATAGAACTTTGAAGAAGCAGAAGTTGGAGCTGGTCCACAGTGATCTATGGGGTCTAGCACCTGTGACATCTCTTGGTGGAGCGTCATACTACATGACCTTCATTGACGACTCTACAAGAAAGGTATAGGTCTACTTTCTGAAGAAAAAAATCTAATGCCTTCGATTCTTTCAGAAAGTGGAAGGCCCTAGTAGAGAATGAGACAGGTCTTAAAGTGAAGTGTTTAAGATCTGATAATGATGGGGAGTATGAGCTTCGCGAGTTCAAGGAATTTTGTGCTGAGAATATGGCATTCGCATGGAGAAAACCTTGAAAGGAACCCCTAAGGAGAACGGCGTGGCAAACCGTATGAACAGGACCCTGAATGAACGTGTTAGGAGCATGAGACTGAAGTGTGGGCTTCCAAAGATGTTCTGGGCAGATGCATTTAACACTGCTGCATTCTTGATTAACCGAGGACCATCAACTCCTTTGGAGAATGGCATTCCAGAGGAGGCTTGGAGTGGTAAAAAGGCACAATCTGTCTTTTCTTTGGATTTTTGGGTACGTTTCATATGTTCATGTGGCTTCAGTTAAGAGAAGTAAACTGGATGCTAAGTGTGTCAAATGCACGTTTATTGGATACGGCGATGATGATTTCGGATACTGGTTTTGGGATGAACAGAATAGGAAGGTTATTCGCAGTCGAGACGTTGTGTTTAATGAGTAGGTGATGTATAAGGATAGTATGGGAGCATCAGAAATAGCTAGTTCAGAACCTGAGGTTGTGGAGTTAGACATCTCGAACTCGGGTGGGAGCAAGGTGGTTTAAAATGACCAGGAGGTTGTTGTTGAGGAAGAACCGCACACCCTAGTAATTCTGCTACGGAGGTCCACCAGAGAGCGTGGATCACCTGATAGATTTTTGCCTTCCAACTACTATCTGCTGTTGACTGATGGTGGTGAGCCAGAGTGTTATGCAAAGGCATCTTGTGGAGAGCATGTGAGCAAGTGGAAGCTTACAATGGATGATGAGATGGATTCGTTGATAACCAGCGGAACTTGGGAACTAGTTGAGCTTCCAAAGGGCAATAAGGCATTGCATAACAAGTGGGTTTACAGAATCAAGCAGGAGGCAAATGGAAGCAAGCGTTACAAGGCGAGGTTGGTTGTGAAAGGATTTCAGCAGAAATACGATATTGATTATATTGACGTTTTTACTCCTGTGGTGAAACAGACTACTATTCAGTATGGTGGCTGTAGAAAACTTAGAGTTACAACAATGTAAAAATGACATTTCTTCATGGTGATTTAGATGAAGACATCTATATGAAGCAACCTGAAGGCTACGTGTCAGAGGGTAACAATGAGCTTGTGTGCAAGTTGAAGAAGAGCTTGTATGGTCTGAAACAAGCACCTAGACAGTGGGACAAGAAGTTTGATGGATTCATGCACGAAATTGAGTTTGTGAGAAGTGAAGCTGACCATTGTTGCTACTTTAAGAAGTATGACAACATCTACATCATATTGCTGCTATATGTTGATGACATGCTGATAGCAGGCTCTAGTGCTCGAGAAGTGAGCAAGTTGAAGAAGCAGTTGTCTGAACGGTTTGCAATGAAGGACCTGGGAGAGGCTAAGCAGATGCAAAGGACTCCATACGCTTCAACAATTGGCAGTTTGATGTATGCAATGGTGTGTACGAGGCCAGACATTGCACATGCGGTGGGAGTAGTTAGTCGATTCATGGGAAATACGAAGAATGAGCATTGGGAAGCAGTGAAGTGGATCCTTAGATACTTGAGGAGTACTACTGAGCATGCCTTATATTTTGAAGGCAAGAACGTGGTGTTAGCAGGGTATGCTGATGCAGATTTGGCCTCAAGTGATCAGGATAAGAGAAGAAGCACAATCGGGTATGTCTTTACATTGGGTGGTACTGCGGTATCTTGGGCTTCTAAGTTGCAGAAAATTGTGGCTTTGTCTACTGCAGAAGCTGGGTATATTGCAGCGACTGAGGCTAGTAAGGAGATGGTATGGTTGCATAATTTCTTGCGAGAATTGGGGAAGGAGCAGGGGGTAGCATTCTATACAGTGATAGTCATAGTGCCATCCACCTGGCTAAGAATCCAACCTTTCACTCAAGGACTAAGCACATAGAGTTGAAGTATCACTACATACACCATCTCTTGGAGAGAAAGGTTCTGCAGCTAATGAAGATTCGAGGAAGTGAGAATCCTGCAGACATGTTGACTAAGGTTGTGCCCTTAGAGAAGTTGAAGCTCTGCATGACTTCAACTGGCCTTGGTAATTGAGTTGAAGGCCTGGCCCTACTACCGGATATGGATTGTTGTTGAAGATGAAGATGATTATAATTGGAATCAGTCTCCAGGTGGGAGATTGTTGGGTTATGGAGCCTAATGGAATGTACACCGAAAGCCCAAGGGTCTTTTGGTCTCGTTCGTACAATAATGTAATGAGCCTAATTAGGGTTTCATTCATTAGCTTAAATACCCTATTGATCATTGTAATCGTTGTCACAATAGTAAGAAAAAAATCCTGACTTGGTAGTGCCCCCAGACATAGTCATATTCTGTGATGAACTGGGTAAACAATTTCCGTGCTCTTTGTTTCGTTTTTCTCTTGTTACTGCATTCAGATCCTAACATGGATTTATTTATTCAAAAGAGGACATGGACAAATTTCTCAAATGGGCCAAGATTGGAAGAAGATATCATGCCATTGAAGATTGGAAGAGAAGCATGAAAAGATTCAAAGGTAAGAACAAGGTTGTGTTTTGCCTCTGGACAACTTGCATGACTACATTATTGTTGGGCCTCGTTTCTATTCAACTTGCTGGATCGGCCCAGTAGCTTGGGCTAGGCCGCCATCTAGAAGGTCTGGACGGAAGAAAAGAAGAAGGACGTTGACGCTAGAAGACGATGGAGGATCTCGGAGCGACCAATATGCAGTATGGCGATCTCCGCGGATCACGGACAGTTTTAACCTACTTAGGTGTAGAAGTAGTATAAATACGAGGAGAATTATCATGTGACGACACACTATATCAGTCTTACTCAATACAAGCAGTATTCTACCATTACTTTGTTCACTACAAAGAATTGTTCTCTGGTTCTATCTCTTGTTCAAGTATTGAAGCGGACGACAATTGAATTTCTTGATTCGATTAGCCTCTTATTTAAAGGAGATAAACTTATTTTTACGTCTGTTTAATCTTATTCGTCTTATTGTTAGTTGATTTGGATTATCTAGATATTTGAATCTTATTGTTGTCTAGTTGCCATTCTCAAAGCGATTTAGGTCGGTTCGATCTTTTCGCCCCAAAACAATTTGACGCCCACCGTGGGGCATCAAGCCAATCAATGATCCAATCAATATCCAATCATGACCGATTCCGGGAATCCCATGACCACCATCGAAGACCAAGTCTAGACCGACGCCACTGTCGGAAATCAAACCGAGACACGCACTGCTGCTCAAGCCAAAGGCGTCGTCAATCCGCTAATCTTGGACAACCAAATCCAAGAATTAGCAAAAAGCATGAGCGTCCTCTAAGAGGAACTGGCTCAACAACGCCTTGATAGGAAAAAAACCTACCCACAAGCGTATGGATTCAGTTGTAGCTTTTCAAGTGTCGTTCCCAACGAGGACTATGTAGTATCTTTTGTAAACTTAAACTGATAAGCTAAGTCATAAAAGGGAAAAATCGTTTGTCTAATAACTAACACTACTACAAAAAATGCTTTTTAGCCCGTGATTATTTAGCCCGGATTCTAATTATCCGTGATATAAAGTCTTGATACATCAGAAGAAGTCGGGCTATTTAAGAAAGATAATATATTAGCCCGGACCGTTGTACAGAAGCCCGGGCTAAAAACACATTTATTTTAAAAGAGTCAAAACTTAATAGCCCGGGCGTGTTTTTTTTTTAAATGTCCAGACTATTTTATCGCGTTCTATAGTAACCCACATTAAAATAAGCCGGTTACGAAACATCCGGGCTATTTTGTGGCCGTAATTAACCACGTACATTTTACTCCTCCAAATTAACTTTCACATACACCGGCGCCTTCCCAAACTACACAACTCCACCGGTGCCTCCTTCCGTCTCTTTCCTCGTTCCCCGACTACACAACTCCACCGGCGCTTCCTTTCCGACCTGTCCTTCCAGCCGGCGCGCTGCATCTCCGGCCCCTCCATCTCCTTCCTCGTTCGATCCGACGACTCCATCTCCGACGACTCTAATTCCGGCGTCAATTACGGCGTGCTATCCACCCTAAGGTATGTCTTGAACCATATAACCTCCCTGATTTGGATTTGTAGTTGTAAATTCAGAAATTGAAAAATCCCTAAAACCCTAAATTTCGTGTTGTAAGTTGGGCTATGAAAAAATGTTGTTGATTGTTCAGTAAACTATGTATTTTGCTTGGCTAGGGTCACAATTTTGAACAAACAAATCTGGCCATCTTTCTTCCATTTGAGGCTACGTGAGTTTACATTGCAGATCTGAATCTACACCTTTTTTTTCTGGAGTCCCGTGATATTTTGGACTTGCACTTCCTTTCTCTCACTGTGTTTGGTTTTCTTACATTGATTTGGTTTGGCTGCTTGCATGGTTAACTTGTTCCTCTAGGTGAGCAAACTGTCGCTTAAATCGATCTACTCCACTGGATCAACATAAAAATTACATGTAAATTATTTAGTCAGACTTAAAGTGGTCACATGAGTGAAGGAAGATCTTTCAAAATTAAGGATTTGATTAGTTGGAGCTTTTTTCTGCTTTTGCTTTGTTCTTTTTAGAATTGCACCATTGCCCACTTTAAAAAGTTTGCTGATGAAAATAGCCTCACATGAATTTCATGTTTCAATGAAGAAAACTGCTGGGTATGTTTATTATCAGAAAATAAGAAAACTTCAGCTGCAGATAGTGAAGTTAACTGCTGGGTATGTTTATTATCAAATATAGATGTAACAAAATGTCTCACCTTGGATATAAGAAACTAGTATTATTAGTGCCATTCAGGTATTCTTACAGCATTTGCGGATGATATTCTAGAATCTGCATAACATAAATAGGCAAAACATTGTCGTAAGTAACTGATGAACAGAATGAGGAGAAATGTAGCATGTGCGATGAAAGATCAATACCTCCCGGGATAAAAGGTGCTCTTGTTCGTTGTTTCTACCCCAAATCTGCTTCAGTTGGTTGGTTCCTTTGTTGGCCGGTAAACCCTAGAAATTATTTAATAAGAGTAAATTATTTGAATTTTGGATTAGGATTTTAGGTTGTATGATTTAGTATTTATATAAGGAAAAGTATAGCAGTTGTTCACCGTCTAAAAATGTGAATTTTGCATTAGGATAATATGTTAGAGCATATATGTGAGTTCACATAAAGTGAAATTACAAATTGGTATGGGAAAAATATAAAGGTAGATGCTGATGATGATGATGATGATGTTGCTCATGAGGTAGCATTAGTATTGGCAGAGGCTTCCCACAAGAATAGAAACATTATTCCAGGAGGACAAAGGGTTATCTTGCTTTTTTACTTGGCTTGTTTTGAGTGGTCTTGGTTAGTGCCTTAAGCCATTATTAGTTAAACTTTCTATAATTCTTTCGTACTTTCTGACCCCCTGTGATATCGCTCATCTAGATCATACTTTTGACAAATACTTAATAACAGGCTCCTTGTGAGTCAGCAAACTTGGACACCAGTGTTTTGGTTGTTGCAGATGTGAGCAAAGCTTGATCAGAGGAGAACAAGCTCTTCCCATGGAGAAGAAACTTGAAATACGTGTTGTCAAAAGTCGTTGGAGAGTTGTCCATAGTAGCACCAGGCACCAGCGTTCGTTGCTGGGTTTCCCACAGGGCATACGCTCCTCAGTTTCGCTGCAAAGGAAGCTTGCAGCGTTGGGTCTATGTCATGAGTTGAGTCAAAGTTGTGAATCCGATTCTGGAATCATGAGCTATGGGCAAACCACAGTGTAATTCCTCCTGTTTGTTTGCTTCAGATACTTTAGTCATACTCCATATAAATATATATATATATATATATTATCCATGCTTTTTAAATGTGCAATTGCTTTGAATTTACCTGACAGAGGTACTAGATCTTCCAACCCAAGACCTCTTTTTGAGAAGCTTTGTTGAAGTTGAGACATGTTGAAGGTGGGAGTGGGCAACTGCGTGCTTTCACTTGCAAGCGAGACTCTTTCATCCTTTCTTCCTTTCTGCACTTGCCAGCTTGGATCTCCAGATTGTACATGTAAACAAGGCCATCAGATATAGAAAGTAAGTTAGTAGAATTTTATGTCTCGTCTTTCCATTTAATAATTGCATTAAGAGGAAGATATAGTAGTTGCAATTTGAAGAATTAGATATCACATTTAAGATTGGAGACCTGAAATTAGTGGTTGTTAGAAAAATAATGTTTTACTTTATTCTCTTATTTCATATGCTTCATTCCTAATCTTCCCATATTTTTGTTTGCTTCTGTTAGCTATTTTGTAAATAAGTTTTTGTTTCACTTCCTATCTGTTATTCTGGACATGTTTGGACTTCATGATATAGATGAAGGCTCAACATTTGATTCCCTGCATACATTAGTAAATTTGTCTCTCAGGATGCCGACAAACATTGAAACAAGTTATTTGTGGACTATCAGTGTTGTTTGGAAAAGCATATTATTCTTACTGGAGTTGATAAATCATTGGTTCAACTTTAATCTCCACCTTGTTCATTTTTGTTGATACTTGTAAATCCATGTTATTGTATTATTTTTCCTATAGTGGAAATAAATAATTTTTATATTTGTCATTTTTTACCAAAACTTAATGCCAAAATATGTTGCATCATAATTTCTCCTTCGGTATAGCTTTTATAGTATGCTTTTGTAATAATTTTCTCATAATTCTTTACTAGCTGCCAACTATTACTAAATCTTGCATGTTTGTTAGTCTGTATTTTGTATCTGATCTTATTTTTGGACGTTCATGTGGTTATCTGATAACATTAAGAAGTCTGGGAATAGATATAGATGTTCTTCTATTCTTTCTCAGCCATAAGTAGGACAATTGGGCAAAGGTTTTGAATATTCTTCTTAAAGTGTTGATGTCAAGAGGGAGGGAGATGATTCGGATGTACCTTCTTTACAGGTTACTACCCTTAATGTTGTCAACTTAGCAGCTAAATCCAAAAGCATACATAAGGCGAACAATGCTCAGATCAAAACAAATTCAAGGGATTTAAAATTCCCTAAAGCTCATGCAAAAGATTAGTCTAAACCATCCACACTTTACTTTACAGGTTTAACCTTTCTCTTTAGAATCTAGATTCTCATTATTATAGGTATGTGTTCAGTTCTTATTGTATAGGTTCTATTCCGTAGTTATTATTTGTTTGGCAGGAATGTTCTCATTATTCTTTATTCACACTTCAACATGAAAGTCTTTTTAATTGCTTGTCAAGTTCTCTTGTGCAGAGATGGTGTGTATGAGTGGTTTTATAGTGCTATAGACTTTCCATGGTTTGCTAAAAGTGAGTTTGTGGAATACTCTATGCCTGCATGGACATCAGCATAGGGCCCATTTTGTATATAGTTTGTCTTTGATAAATAAGGTTTACTCTAAATAAAAATGATGTTGTATATATTTTACAGTGGTATGATGACCGATCTTCCTACACAAATGAAGATGTTGATGAAATTCGACGGGAGTGGTTTGATTATTTCCTAAGTCTTATGTAGGTATGAAGTTCTATTTACCTATTGCTTGTAGTTTGAGTTTTTTAATAACACCTAATAAGTCACTCCACTTTTTGTTTGTTATATATTTTTTGTTCTTTAATTTCTGCAAAGCTTTGTAGGAAGTTGATATATATTAGCTGATTGCATAAAGGATTGTCATGCAAGCGTGTTTGTCGAATGGAAAGTTGTCAACAGAGATGAAGAATCACAAGTGGTATTGCTAGAAGGCGTAGAATTAGTTGTTTTCTTTCAGTATGTGTTAAGTTGTGAACTTTTATTAGGAGTCCTTTGCTAAATTATATGAAGAATGATATTGTAACTCACAGTGTTTTGGATCTATACTATCTGGTTTATCAGTTATAAATGTTTCTATTCTCTAGTGTGAGTTAAATATTGGTACAATGCAGCAAAATACAACGAAGTATATAAACAGGGTATTCAAATAGGCAATAAATATAAATATTTGCGGAAAAAAAATTAATACTATATAGCCCGGACATTATAAGTCCGAGCTATATAACCACGAATTTATGCCTACTAGGACAAACTTTTTATCCCAGATATGAAAAACATACAGCCCGGACAGGAGAAATAATTAACTTGAAAATTTTGGACTTTTTAGCCCGGACATGTATTGTACACGCCCAGGCTATTAAGTGAAGTTCAACCCAAATTGTGTGAAGGAATATAGCCCGGGCGTGTGACAATGGGTCCGGGCTATTTGGTCTATTATCACACCAACCAATAGCCCGAACCCTTTTTAGCTATATCTGGGCTATGTAATTTAAAACGCCCGGGCTAAAAAGCATATTTTGTAGTAGTATAAGAAAATAAGAAAACAAGAAGCAAGAATTTCAAAGGATGGTTGTGAACAATTAGGGAGAAGATCCTAGGACTAGGGATCCCCACAACAATGTCTTGGTAAACTTATAGATATCTTCCTGAAATTAGTCTGAACATGTCTAAAGGTAAGCTATATAAAGTCTCTACTAACTCCTTTCAGACGATAATAGACGTGCCTAAATTATAACTAACAATCATTGTCGCACAGAGCTAATCAAATCTAGACCCTTTGGGCACTTAGAATCTAGGATCAAACTGGATTAACATTTGTTGTCGTGCTCCGCTAAGTCCAGGAAAACCTAGGGTTTCTATGATAGCTTAGAATTCCATAAGAGTAGTTAGGTTGCTATCGTACAAATAACACTCAGGTTCAATACCTAGTAATTTGATATAATAATCTCCTTTCAGACTCATACCCTATCTGAGTTATCTATTAAGGTTATCTTCTTTCAGACTCAAACCTAATAGAAATCTAACCAATTTTCATCAGTTGCATTAAGAACTCTAGGATTGAATCAGACAAGGTTTCAGATTTCAATTCAGACAAATATCATGCACAAGTCTACCAATCCATTATTGGGATCACCCCAACCCTAGAAGTAAGAGATTTAGCCAAACATGCTTGCAGAAACAATCACAAATATCATATGAACACAAGAAAACATTTAACTAAATTAGAAAAAGAGAAATACTTGATCCAATCCAGAGAAACAATCTCCAATCTTCACAAATCTTCAATTGAACTCCAAAAACACCTAGGGCTAGAGAGAATGATAAAAAGAGGCAGAAGAGCTGCCAAAAAACCCTAGAAAAATACCATCCTAAAATAAAAGGGGGTCAAAAAATAACAATTCGGGTTCGCGGGGTCATGCCACGGTTTGTGATAGAACCGCACGGTTTGTCACAAACTGTGCAGATTTACAGAAAGTGAAGTGGAGCATGGCACGGTTTGTGGCACGTTTAGTCACATACCATTCCACTTTACATAAGCTAAATCATGGACTCATCAAGGGTGCACGGTTTAGGACATATTAGCACGGTTTGTAGCAAATTGTGCCGAACTGCGACACGATTTTGTAATCGTTATAAAGTTTGATTTCGTGGTCCAAACGCGCTAACATTTGGAGGAATTATATTTAACATCGTGATATTTAATCTGGAATTGGAATCACTCATTTTGGAGTTACGTATAAAAAGTTATACGTCTCCAAAGATGGGACAGAAAATAGAGATCTCTTGCGCGCCAAAGGCGAGTTCTTTGTCGTCGTTCATCTTTTATTCGACCGTGCACATCTCCTATGACGTCCATGCCTCGTAATGCACCTCCTATGCCCACTAAAGTACCCGAAAACATGCAAAGACTCGTGTAGACCTCTAAACTAAAGAAATTGATGCAACTAGCTAAAAATGCAAGATAATAAACGTGGAAATGCCTAAACTATAGCCTAAATGCATGTCCTAAATATGTATAAAATGGATGTCGTCACGCCTAAGAACCGAAAACTTAAGCACCCAATCTAAAGCTGAAATTGCACGACTAATTCGTGAAAATGAACTTTTGAAATCGCATGTGAATTTGGCCGCACTTCGGCCCCAAGAGGACCAAGGCGCATAGTAAATACCGAAGGCCTCCAAACACGTCTCATCATGGATGGGGCAATCTCGATACCCATAGCACCAGTCACTCAAAGCCTCGTTCAACCCATTGGTACGTTTCAAACTCCCCCAGTCAGTGCTTTCATGACTAACGCTCCAGTTTCTGCGGCCGAGCCCACCGAGACTTGAGTAGCCCCTCCTCAGGTTGCCACACCGATGGATCTCCAAATATTCATACTGCAGTCCGTCAACGAACATATGAAGGCTTTGGACGATCGCATCGCCCGAATTCCAGGAGTCCCACAACCGATCAAAAATGAAGTGATCGATGGATACAAAGACTCCCCCTCCGTAGAAGCAATCGCCCGCGTCGAGATCCCGAAGACGTTCCACATCCCCAACATGCCCAACTATGATGGGACCGAGGACCCCGACGAACATATCTCTATTTACAAACATAAATTATTGTCTATCTCCATTCCAAGAGGGAATCGTGAGGCGGTCATGTGCAAAAGCTTCAGCACGACCCTCATGGGACCCGCACTAAGTTGGCTCATGCATTTACCACAGGGTTTGATCACATCATTCGCCGATCTGGTCAATTCATTCAAAATCCAGTTCGCTAGTAGTCGAAGACTGGGAAAGCAATTAAGCGACCTGTACCGAATCGTGCAAAGGTACGGTGAACCCCTAAGGGATTATCTTAACAATTACAACAAAGAGAATGTCGTGAATCCACATCGCGACATCCCAACGTCTATCGAAGCCTTTCGTCGGGGATTGGTCAGAGGCAGTGAACTCTATCGCGAGCTGACCAAATACCCGTACCGAAGCTTCGAAGACGTACAAGCCAAAACCATGGCCCAAGTCGGACTAGAAGAGGATGGACAACCCACAAAAGCGAACAAAAGCCCTGATCGAGTTGACCGGAGGTCATTTTCGGACCATCGATGCGACAGGCGGCACCAACCATACCCCAAGGGACGAAGTGATCCAAACCATGTAAACAACTCTTATGACAGGAACCAAGATTGGAAGAACAATCCGGCTCTGCCCCCAAAGGTCCATTCTTACAACTTTAACATTTTTGTGTCGGAACTCGTCAAGAGCTTCGACAGGTATGGGAAAGACGTAAGATGGCCCCGGAAGAGCGATAAGCCAGATTCCAAGAAAGATATGAGCCCATGGTGTGAGTTCCATGGAGATCATGGTCATACAATAGACGAATGCATCGCCCTGCGGAAGGAAGTCGCAAGGCTCCTCGTGCAAGGGTTCTTGCGCAACATCATCTCCGAACAAGAAAAAGCGACACTGGATCGAAGAGACCAGGTAACGATCGATCGACCCTCATCTCCAGTACACACTAAAATTGTTAACACCATCTCAGGAGGGTCGGACGTGTATGAAAACACATACTCGGCCGCCAAAAGATATGCCAATGAGAGCAAAGACGATAGACCAATCCGATCATAGACACAACGACCACGAGCAACAGACACGCCTGCCATCACCTTCGACGACTTCGAAGCCAAAGAATTAGGCAACCACCATGACGGTCTGGTAATCTCTTCATCAATTGGCAACTGTCTCATACGCCGGGTACTAATAGACACAGGTAGCTCCACAAACTTGTTAACACTAGACGCCTTAAAGGGTATGGGTCTGAGTGAGGACGATTTGACCCGAAAGTCGACTCCATTGGTTGGATTCAGTGGAGAAGTCAAACACACCCTCGGCAAAATAGTTTTAATAATGTATGTTGGTGGAGTCAACCAACAAGTAAAATTCTTGATACTCGACTACCCGTCTCCATATAATGCAATCCTTGGCAGACCCTGGATACATGCAATGAAAGTTGTACCCTCCACGTACCATCAAACTATAAAGTTTCCGACCAAGTGGGGGGTACAAGAAATAAATGGTGACCAATGGGCTGCCAAAGAATGCTACGTCACATCGATGAAATGGGCAGTTGAGCGACAGTCGACATAGCAGTTACAGGACGGCGAGGGGACCAAATGATACGTCGAACCAGAAATGGAACAACTAGATGAGATTGTATTGGACCCCTCAAAGCCAAAACAAACGATAAGGGTCGGGTCAGATTTAGACAACCCAAACAGAACTGGTCTAGTGGAATTTTTACGATCTAACGTTGATTGCTTCGCTTGGTCACATGAGGATATGGTAGGAATTTCACCCGACGTTATCACTCATAAGCTGAAGGTAGATCCGACTTATCCTTCAGTCAAACAAAAGAGAAGGAAATTTGCACCAGAGCGGAACAAGATCGTGGACGACAAAGTCAAAAACTTGATGGAAACAAGTAAAATCAGGGAAGTGAAATATCTTGAATGGCTGGCAAACGTCGTCGTAGTGCAAACGAAAAATGGAAAATGGAGGGTTTGCATCGACTTCACGGACGTGAACAAAGCATGTCCCAAAGACTCTTTTCCCTTGCCACACATCAAGGCGATGGTCGACGCGACCACAAGCCACAAGATGCTCACATTCATGGATGCGTTCAGTGGATACAACCAAATCCTAATGGACCCAGACGACCAAGAAAAAACAGCTTTCATAACCAGTCAAGGTCTATATTGCTACAAAGTTATGCCTTTTGGACTAAAAAATGCAGGGGTCACATACCAGTGACTCGTCAACAAGATGTTCAAAGACCAGATTGGGGACACCATGGAAGTATACATAAACGACATGATGGTCAAGCCAAAAGCAGCCCAAGATCACATCAGACATCTAAAAGAAGCATTCGAAGTGCTAAAAAGGTACAATATGAAACTAAATCCCACTAAATGTTCTTTTGGAGTATCCTCAGGTAAATTCCTAGGGTACATGGTGACCCAAAGAGGAATAAAAGCAATCCCGGACCAGATCAAGGCGATCGTCAATCTAAAATCTCCCAAATGCATTAAGGACGTCCAAAAACTAACAGGGAGAATAGCAGCACTTAGCAGATTCATATCAAAATCCTCCGATAAGTGCAAGCTTTTTTTATGAAGCTCTGAAAATAAATAAGTCATTCGAGTGGACAGCGGCACACGAACAAGCCTTCCAAGACCTGAAAACATATCTGGCAAGCCCACTTCTACTAGCAAAACCAAACAATGATGAGCCACTACCATTGTACATGGCGGTATCAGAGTCGGCAATAAGTGCAATCCTGACAAGGGAAGAAGACGAAAAGCAGTCTCCAGTCTACTACATAAGTCACTCTTTACTCCCGTCCGAAACAAGATACACCTCATTCGAAAAGTTGGTCCTAGCTCTGGTAATGGCGTCAAACAAACTACAACCCTATTTCGAATCACAAGTTTTTATTGTGCGAACTAACCATCTCATGAAAGCTAGCATGAGGAAACCATAATTCACAAGACGAATGGCAAAATGGGCGATACATTTGAGTGGTTTCGACATCGAATATGAGCCAAGGACAACAATGAAGTCTCAAGATTTGTTACACTTTGTGGCCGATTTCAGTCCAACATTAGAACAAGAAGCCACGAAAGAAGCCGCACAGCTAACGACCAAAGAAGACAGGGGCACATGGCAATTCCACACAGATGGAGCGTCAAATGTAAGAGGAGTCGGGCTAGGAGTTGTACTAGAAAAACAACAAGGGGACCATATAGCCCAAGCTGTGAGGTGCGAGTGGGACGGGACCAACAACAAAGCAGAGTACGAAACACTCATATTCGGACTGACGCTCGCACAAGACCTCGCAATCCAAAGCATCGAAGTGATATGTGACTCCCTTTTGATTGTCAATCATGTAAAAGGGTCGTATGCTGCTAAAGATGACAGGATGGTGGCCTACTTGGACGTTGTCAAAAGATTAACTAAAAAATTCCAAATTTTTACCATCAGGCAAGTCCCACAAGACCTCAACACTCAAGCCAACGAGCAAACCTCGGGTTGGCCCTACACCCAAACGACTTCCGCAACATCCCCCTAGCACACGTCACAACTCCAGTAGTCCCCAAGATCCACAAAGCGATCAACAACGATGATACTCGAGCAGTAGACAAACTGCCCTTGGAAGAAGTAGTCTCAGCAGAGGTAGGCGATGACTCCAAGGACGATGTCATAAACAATCAAGACAATTGGACTACGCCCTACATTAAATGGCTACAAGACGGCACACTCCCAACAGACAAAGGAGAAGCCAAGAAACATAAGGTACGAGCAACAACCTTTGACCTAAAAGACGATATCTTGTTCAAACGATTTGTCACGGGATTATACCTATGGTGCCTAAAAACAACTGAAGTCAGACGCGTCCTACAATCCCTACACGATGAAGAATGTGGGAACCACACTAGAGGACGTAACTTATCAGGTAAAGCTCTCAGAACACGGTACTATTGGCCGACAATGAACAAATATGTGATGTATTACGTCAATAAATGTGACGCCTGCCAACAACACGCGTCCATCACCCATCAACAATCGGAAATGCTACACCCGATGTTAGCACCTTGGCTATTCATGAGATGAGGAATGGGCATTGTAGGGAAGCTACCACCATCATCAAGAAAACGCGTATTTTTCTTTGCTATGACTGACTATTTTTCTAAGTGGATTGAAGCTAAAGCATATCAAGAGGTAAAAGAAAAGCACGTCATTTCATTTATAAAGCGTAACCTCCTATGCAGATTTGGCGTGCCATAAGAAATCGTATACGACAATGGCTCCTAATTCATCGCTTGCAAGACACGATCCATTTGCAAACAATGGAACATCAACTTGGTCACGTCCACACCACGATACCCAAAATCTAATGGCTAAGCCGAGTCCAGTAACAAGATCATCATAAACAACCTCAAGAAGTGCCTCACAGGGTGATGCGTCCCTATCTCTGAATGCCGGCACGAGTGTCATGATGGAAAGGATCTAGACCTTGATATGAGTCGCTCTTGGATTCGAAGGCCGGTTGTGGAAACCTTGGCATTAGCCTTGTTGCATTGCACGATTGGCTTTGAATGGGCGTCGGCGTGAACAATAACTTTAGAGGTTTACTGACACGATAGGATATGGGGACGATGGCGAGGGGAAACCGGTGACACAAGGACTGGGCTCGCTTGCGACGGCGAGAGGGGACCCGGTGACACAGAGACTGGGTTCGATGGTGGTAGCGAGGAAGTTGGTCTCGCTATGGTGTTGAGGGTGGCGATGTCATCGGCGACAATGAACCCGGTGGCACTAGAGTGGGTTCGGTGGCGACGGCGAGAGTGGTGGATCTTAGAATGGTGATGGTGGTTCGATGGATCGATGGATGGGCTCAATGGGTTGAGCGTGGGCCATAGCGTCAGCAGTGGAAGGGGATAAACTCGACGGTGTCGAGTGGGTGCCGTAGCGTCGGCGGCGGAGGAAGGAGGTGAGAAAAGAGAGGTGTTTGACGTCGATCTTAGGATGGAGGCAAATGGGTCTCGACAATAGCTTAGATTAAAATTGACGTAACCTTGTTACAAAGGCTGAGATGGCCTTATGGAGCTCTTGCACTTGTTGGGTACGTGTGGCGGCATACACATGCTCTCCATCCTTGAGTGGGCATGGCAACATGTCCAAGGGAGTCAATGGATTCCTCCCATACACCACCTCGAATGGAGTCAACCTTGTAGCCGAGTGCATGGACCTGTTATAAGCAAACTCAACAAAGGGAAGTAAGTCCTCCCAACGCCTAGGATTGGCCTTGAGCATGGTTCAGAGGAGGGCTCCTAGTGTCCTATTGGTGACCTCAGTTTGGCCATCCGTTTGGGGGTGATAGCTCGTGGAAAATAGAAGCTTGGTACCTTGCTTCCCCCAAAGTGTCCTCCAAAAGTGCCCTATAAACTTCGAGTCTCTATCACTCACAATGGTCCTAGGCACACCATGTAATCTCACCGCACACTCAAAGAATAGCTCGGCAATCTCACTTGCACTATGTGTGGTCCTACAAGCAATGAAGTGGGCCATCTTGGAAAACCTATCCACTACCACAAAAATGGAATCTTTGCCTTTCCTAGACTTAGGCAACCCGGTAATGAAATCCATGGACAAGTCTTCCCAAGGGCCATGGGGAATGGGTAGGGGTGTGTATAAACCTTGGGGACTCGATCTAGCTTTCCCCCTTTGACAACTCACACAACTCCTACAATATCTCCTAACCTGCGTAGCCATATGGGGCCAAAAGAAGTGCTCTCTCAAGGAGGCTAAGGTCCTAGCAATCCCAAAATGGCCACGGCCATCATGTGCCTCTTGGATGAGGAGGTGCCTAATTGAAGAACTAGGGATACACAACCTCCCAGCTTTGTACAAATTGTCGAATCACGATTCGCGTAGCTACATCTCAACCCGCTGAAGATTGGGCCGGCCCAAAAGGAAAGCCCAATTACCTTCCAAACCTCGATCGACTATAAAATGAGGCAAAAAAGGAAAGAAAGGGATCGGCCCCTTTTGATCAAAAGCTTCCTTCATCAATCCCAAAAAACCTGAAAGTGGAAGGGCGGCCGCATTCAATGAGTTTTAGCCATTTCACTAAGCTTCACTGTAAATCTTTTGTCCTATCCTTCTCTTCTTTGTCCTTTTCTGTTCCAAAAACCTTGTTTCATCATCTTCTGTATTAAAATTGATTCTGACTTGGGCGTCGGAGAATCTTCTCCCGGAACCCAACCCTCCGAGATTTGTTTCAGGGGATCGAAGCTGAAGTAGGAGTTCATGCCAACGCAGTCCATCACGTCCAGGGCCATCTCTGTGAAGCCGAAGCTCTCAGGTGGAGGAAGCGCAAAAAGGGGGATCAAGCCCAGGGTGTCCGAGAGTGCCAACTCGACATCCACCGCTGAATCCGGGTTTCTGCACTGGCGCCGACCGTGGGGAGCTTCTCACGCAGCTAGTTATAGCACCCTGGAAGAATGGACAACGAGCAATCACAACATGATGGTTCAGAAGAGATTCAGTCATAAGCTCTCAGAGAAGATCTACAACAAAGAGAGGAACCAGTACCAGTGAATCATCCGGCTCCGTCAGCCAGAAGTTCAGTACCGCCAGGCCGTAGACTTGTGTTAGAAGGAGAGGAGCTAGAACAGTTCCGACAATTTCAGGAGTGGCAACGCTATGCCCAACAGCAGCACCAGTACCCAGAACACCCTCCTCCCATGCCGTTGGAAGGGCCACAAGTCCAGGACCCATACCCGGAGGAGTATGTGGGAAATGTATACACGGACCGAGTATCCATGGCTCCCGGCTACCAGTAACATCCTTCACAAAGAGAAGATCTGCGGGGGTATACTACGGTCCATCGAAAGCCGCCCATGACGTTGAACTCGCCGTTGACGCTCTACGGGGCTACTGCCTTCGCGGAGCATATCTTGCTGGCAGAGCCACCGTACGACTTCCAACTCCCTATCCTCATAGAATACACGAGAAGCGAAGACCCGAGTGATTATCTGTCGAAGTATCGCTACGCGATGCTGGTGAGTCGAGCAGACGAGGCCACCATGTGCAAGTCCTTCCCAAATGCACTCGCAGGCCCGACACTCACCTGGATGGTGAACCTTCCCCCGGGTAGCATTGAATCTTTCAAGCAGTTGGAGGACCTATTCATAGCTCACTTCGGGAGTGTACAGAAAAGAAAAAAGGGAATGCAGGAAATCCTCACTATGAAGCAACGGGAAGGAGAGAGCCTAGCCGGGTATGTGCGGAGGTTCACCACGGAGGTGGTACAGGTTCACGACTTCGACGAGAAGATCGCCCGTATGGCCTTCATCCAAGGTCTAGCCAATTCAGCTTTTAAGTTTTCTGTGAGCATGAAAGCCCCGGAAACCTACATGAAACTGCTTGAGAAAGAAAACACCCACATTCGGGCAGAAGAGCTCTCACAAGGCATTTCCCCCCATCTACAGGCCCGAAAGGAAAACAGGAATCCAACAAGAGAGATGCTCCCAGTTGGGAACCCCATCGCCATCAGCCGCAAGACAAGGGGAAGGCACACGTAAACCAGCATGCAATGGTTGAGATGAACACAAGGGAATACAGACCAATGGCACCGCCGAGACCTCAAGGACAGACACAGTACAGAGCACCGGCTCCGCACAGCAGTTTCCGCCCTCCACCTCCACGTAGTAATGGTCCTCCACCAACTCCGCGATAGGGAGGTGGGAAGTTCTGCTCATATCACCAGTCCAGAGGACATGATGCTCGCGAATGCATGGGATTCGGCTCCCCGAGGAAGAAGCCTACCCCACACCCCGCAAGGCCATTGTCGCAAAGACCCCTTCAACCCACAGGGCGGGAGCTTAGCTTTCCAAGACCAGATGGACACGTGGGAACCATCGTGGGCAGTCACACACTCGGACACCCGAGCAGGCGCGAAGCGAGGAGGATAGCCAACATACTCCTCCCCGAAGGAAAGACAGTGATGAATATTGATAAAAGAATCCGCGAGCATCATCAATTGACCTTCACTGGGAAAGATGTGTCACACCCAGAAGCTAGAAGCTACGATCCACTAGTCATCCACGTCCAAATGGAGACCAAGATCGTAAAAAGAGTACTGGTGGATACAGGGAGCTCCGCGGACATTCTCTACTGGGGCGCATATGAACAGTTGAACCTGGACCCTGCTCGCCTGAAGGCCACGGAATGCACCTTGGTCGGCTTCGCGGAAGAGCGTGTAAAAGCCGTAGGCTCAGTTATTATCAACCTCATTTTGGGAGACGAAGAAGGCAGGCGCCGGGCTGAGAAAGTTGACTTCGTGGTTCTCAAAGCCCCCTCTGCATACAACGCCATACTGGGTAGAACCTCCCTCCATCAGTTTCAAGCGGCTATATCAGTGTACCACTCACTCGTGAAATTCCCCGTGCTATTGGGAGCCGGCGTCTCGAGAAGCCACCCAGATGAAAGCCACGCTTGCTACCAGTTGGCCCTCAAAGGGAATGAAGGACCGGTCCTGGCATTGCAAGAGGCGAGTATGCCTGACTCTTCCGCGAATAGTGTAATGAACCTTGACGAGGAGGCAGAGTTAGAGGTAAGAAGCTGCCTGGAAAAGGTAGTGACAGAAGAGGAGCGAAGATGCATTACCCCCTTCTAAAACGGCGAGGAGAAGTCGTACACCGGCAACGCCCTCAGATCTGACACCCAACATCGGATGGAAGAATAGCTATCTCAGTCGCGAGACATCTTCGCGTGGGCACTAAGAGACTTATGAGGTATTCCTGCCAAACTCATGACTCACTCTTTGAATATAACACGTGATGCAAAACCTGCCAGGCAGAAGAAAAGAAAGTTGGCAGGCGATAGGGCACAAGGCGCGAAGGAGGAAGTCGAAAAACTTTTGAGGGCTGGATTCATCAGAGAAGTACAGTACCCGAAGTGGCTCACCAACGTCATCATGGTGCGAAAGTCGAACGGGAAATGGAGAATGTGTGTCGACTTCATCGACCTAAATAAGGCATGCCCGAAGGACAGTTATCCGTTGCCGTCTATAGATCAGCTGGTAGACTCTACAGCGGGACATGAGGCCCTATCCTTCCTCGATGCATATTTTGGGTACAATCAAGTGAAGATGAATCTCGGAGACGAGGAGCACACTTCGTTTATCACGGAATAGGGAACTTTCTGTTACAGAGTGATGCCGTTCGGATTGAAAAATGCGGGAGCAACCTTCCAGAGATTAGTGGATACAATCTTCCGCGACCAGCTCGGAAAGACAGTGGAGGCCTACGTAGACGATATTGTTGTTAAGAGCAGGAAAGAAATAGACCACCCAGCAGACCTCCGCGAGGTGTTTGAGACGCTACATAGGAATGGCATGAACCTCAACCCCGAGAAGTGCGTATTCGGCGTAAAAGCAGGCAAGTTTCTGGGTTTCTTCATCAACTCAAGAGGTATAGATGTCAATCCGGAGAAGGTGAATGTTGTTATGGCCATGACACCTCCGCGAAGCCAGAAGGAAGTTCAACGCTTCATTGGGTCGGTGAATTATCTAGCCCGCTTCTGTTCTAAGATGGCCGAGAAAAGCCTCCCATTCTTCAATATCCTCCGGAAACCCGAGAAGTTCGAGTGGTCAACAGAGTGTGAAGAGGCCTTCCACAAGCTGAAAGCTCACTTGACAAGACTACCCACTCTACCAGCACCCGTGATGGGAGAAGACCTTTAACTCTATATTTCCTCCAGCTCTAGGGCCATCAGCGTCGTCCTGGTAAGACAGCAGGAACACCCAGTATATTTTGTCAGTTGAACGCTTATCCAAGCGGAGACCCGCTACCCTCCCGTGGAAAAGATCGCGCTGGCTATAGTGATGACAGTAAGGAAATTGCGCCCGTACTTCCAAGCACACCCCATCCAGGTGCTTTCTGACCTACCATTGCAGAGTTTTTTCCACAGACCAACGGTCTCAGGGAGGCTGACTAAGTGGGTAGTAGAACTGACTGAATTCGAGATCGAATATCGCCCAAGACCAGCAGCCAAAGCACAGGGTTTAGCAGACTTCATAGTGGAGACGAGTTTCCGCGAAGCAGATGTGGAGAGATTATCCGAGAGCCATCCTGCGTGGATCATGTTCACGGATGGAGCAGTCAACAAGGAAGGTTGCGGGGCCGGGGTCACTTTAACTTCTCCAGGGGGTGAGAGCTACCAGTACGCCCTGACTTTGAGTTTCCAAGCGACCAACAACGAAGCAGAGTATGAGGCAGTCATAGCTGGGGTAGAGTTGGCACTGACAAATGGAGCAAAAAGTGTGAAGTGCTACTGTGACTCGGAGGTAGTCGTCAAGCAACTCCGCGGGGAGTATGAAACTAAAACAGGAAGTCTCCCCGCATATCATCGAAAGACAGCGACACTATGCTCCGCTCTCGACCATTTTGAAATACACTCAGTACCCAGGGCCGAGAACGGGCCAGCAGACGAGCTAGCCAAGTTGGGTTCCCAAGCAAAGCTGTAGGCGAAAGGGCACGTATGGCTAGAGACAAGGACACAGAGAGCGGTAGAGCAAGAGGTCATGTCAGTGGATGTAGAAGAGATCCAACCGGGTGACTGGAGGATCCCCATCCGCGAGTACCTCCAAGAGGGAAAAGTCCCCGAAGACTCAAAAGAAAAGAGGAAGCTGCAAATCACAGCTTCTCGGTTTTATATAAGCGGCGGAATTCTGTACAAAAAGGGCTACATGATGGCGGGATTAAAATGCCTTTCCCTCGCCGACGGGTACAGTTTAATGCTCGAAATACATGGAGGAATCTGCGGAAGTCACTCGGGATGGAGGGCTATGGTGTATAAAACTACGCGGGCAGGTTATTTCTGGCCCACGATGAAGGCCGACACAGTAAAGGTTGCTCAATCATGCAGGGGCTGTCAGGTTCACGCACCCGCCTTCCACCAGCCAAGAGTCCCGATGCAAACCATCAGTTCCCCATGCCCCTTCGCGAAGTGGGGGATGGATCTCCTTGGCCCGTTTTCGAAGGCCCCAGGTCAGTTGCAGTATGTGCTCGTAGCAATTGATTACTTTACCAAATGGATCGAGGCGGTGCCGCTGGCCTCAACGACTGTAGAACAGGTCAATAAGTTCCTATGGAAGAGTATTGTGTGCCGCTTTGGACTACCACAGGACATCGTGACAGACAGGGGACCCCAGTTCTGCACATATAAGTTGAAAGACTTCTGCGAAGGCTTGGGCATCAGACTACACTTCGCATCTGTTTCACACCCCCAGACAAATGGCCATGTAGAAAACGCCAATGGGAAAATCTTACATGGGCTGAAAAGGAGATTGACTAAAGCCCAAGAAAGATGGGCGGAAGTGCTTCATATGGTGCTATGGGCCAACAAGACCACGTCCAAGCGAGGAACGGGGGAAACTCCCTTCGCACTAACGTATGGGGTAGAGGTTGTAGTCCCAGTTGAACACTTATTCCCAAGTGAGAGGGTTCTCCAGTACGACGAAGAAGAAAATCAAGAAAAGATGAAAGTAGAAATACAGCTCCGCGAAGAAATGAGAGAGATGGCCGAAATCCGCGAGCAAGAATACAAGAGACGCATCGCCACATATCATAACAAGGGAATTAAGCCCCGGAAGTTCGCACAGGGAGATTTGGTCCTTCGCAAGACCGAAGGCGGGAAACTGGACCCCAGCTGGGAAGGCCCCTATATTATCGCGAAAGAAGTCGTTGTTGGGGCTTACAGATTGAAAGATCACGCCGGCAACCCGATCCCCAATTCATGGAACGTCATGAGGCTCCGCAAATACTATCCCTGAGGCATTCGCGGAGACATCGACAGGTTCGTTAACTCGAGTACCTAAGAAACACAGTCCCTTCTATCGACTCTTTCTAACGAGTAGAAAATAACTAAACAACAGGCTCGGCAATAAAGAGCGCGAGAAAGAAAGGAGCCAGTATGCAATAACAATGAAAGCAAGAAACCGGGCAAGTGAATAGCGAGTAAATGGCAAGGCTAAGCAAGGCGAGCCACACCACGTAAGTGCAGTTCCACGCGATATTTGAATAAGGCGTTTGTGCCTTTCCTAACAAAGCAATGATCATCACGCAGGCAAGTCTGAGTTTAAGGGCAAGTTCCCCGAGGCAAAGCGAGTTTGAACGAACTAAGCAAAAAAGAAGCAAGTCCGCAGAATGAGAAGAAAGCAAGGTAACAACACTTCAAAAGGCACACCCCACAATACAAAATACGCGCGACACAATGCTTGGAGGGAAAAGGATGAGAGGAACTCCAGGTAAAGCAATCGATTACCACTCGCCAAATACCCACGCAAGCTAGCTTATCTTGGCAAAATAATCCACAGAAACGGAATATAATCACAATCTAATACGCAGGTGACGTTCGCGAAAAATGCAAGCAGCCAAGAGGCCAACAAAGACCACAAGCAACGAGAAGACACGCGAGGAAATAGACATGTAAATTTAAGACAAAGTCTAGAAGTGCATTACATTACAAAACCCGATACATTTAAAACTATTGGAGAAAAGGCAAGAGACAGTTTAAGAAAATTACATCCAACGACATCGATCCATCTCCTACCATTCATTTTTTCCTTTCCCTTTTTTTTCGGCAGAACATAGAACCTACAATAAAGAAAGGGAAAAATAAAGGTGGGGGGGGAGATAGGGCAACAAGACAGCCTTTCATCGAGGAGGTCATATTCTGTAATACCCACACCACATTGGGCCGGCCCATCACAGGGCTGCAGCCCATACACCCAACCCATCCTTGGTAGCTCCTCCTAATTAATTAGGAAGCTATTTCCAAGAGGTTGTTCGTGAGGCTCGAACTCGAGACCTCCCGCTTTAACAAGAAGTTCAACGCCCTCTTGTTACCAATTGTGCTGCAGCTTAATTGGTAACAAGAGGGCGTTGGACTTCTTGTTAAAGCGGGAGGTCTCGAGTTCGAGCCTCACAAACAACCTCTTGGAAATAGCTTCCTAATTAATTAGGAGGAGCTACCAAGGATGGGTTGGGTGTATGGGCTGCAGCCCTGTGATGGGCCGGCCCAATGTGGTATGGGTATTACAAAAAAGTACACTTTGAATGAGAGGGGCTCCGACCTTATCGGGCCAGCCATTTCTCTATCCATGGGCCGCAGCCCATGTACCCCAACCAAATCCCCCTAACACGGGTAGGTTGTTCGTGAGACTCGAACTCGAGACCTCCCGCTTTAACAAGCGGCCTAACGCCCACTTGTTACCAATTGCGCTGCAGCACAATTGGTAACAAGTGGGCGTTAGGCCGCTTGTTAAAGCGGGAGGTCTCGAGTTCGAGTCTCACGAACAACCTAGGCCGCTTGATTGCATTGGTTTCCACCGGTATGGTTATAGGCATGGGGTAAGTCATTGAGGAAGTGACCCCCGGGTATAACCATACGGCTAGGAGGGACCCCTTCTCAAGATTATAAAAATGTTTTAGCGGGTGCTCTAGTAGAGACTCAGCCGGGGATAGAAGTTGATGTTTTGATAATGGGCAACGTGTAGAGCTGCGCGCTGACCGTTGTGTGCCCTGAGTTGAGGCCGTAGGGTGCCGCATGATTGGTTTGAGTTATATGATATTGGATGATTGCCATATGATTGGCATACCAATAGTTATGTTATGATATGTGGGATTTACCTTATTGTGTGATTGGTTTGAGACATCGAGTTATGTTAGATGGTTGACTGGTTGTTGATATGTGATTGGTTCAAGACTTTTGAGTTAAATGATGATGATCATTGTTAACTAATTGATGTGAATTACGTTGGTTAGTCACTCTTATGAGATTGATTTGAGACCTGTGAGTTATGTTGTTATCAACGGTTGTTGATATGTGATTGGTTAAAGAATTTTTAGTTAATTCTGATGATCACTGTTAGTTAATTGATGTGAATTATGTTGGTTGATTGTTGTGATGGAATTGTCGATGAGTTATGTTCATTGGTTGTTGTTATGAAATTGGTATGAGTTATGCTAGATGATTGTTGATTCGTAAATGTTTAGCAGTATATGAATTATGCTATATTTGGAGCATATGCATATGAACTTATTTGGATAAATATATCCTATAGCTATATGAACATATGGACATATGTGCAACAAGTAGTCTTCTTGTTTCTGTTGTTTTGATTACTTGATTTTATAGTTTCGTGGACGAAACTATATTTAAGGGGTGGTATATGTAATATCCCTGATTTCGGATCAAATTTATTTGTTTGAACGGTTTTGAAATTTCATCATTTGGCGTCGCGTACGTGGTTTATGTACGACGTCAGAATTATTTTCGAATATTGGTCCGATATTTATAAGTATCTTATACTAGATATTTATACGAGATATTTATAAGATATCTAGATATTTATACTAGATAATTATACTAGATATTTATAAGGTATTTTTACTTAAGGCTTATTATTTAAGCCTTATCCTTGTCTTCCTTGAGCCCCAATTAACTCCCCCTCTATCCTCCATGGCCGAACCTCCATCCTCTTTCTCCTCCATGTTTCTTGCTCAAATCTTCACCAAAGATTCAAGTTCTTCAAGGATTTCTACCTAAAATCAAGTGGGAAACATATGGCTGCCATGTTGTGTGTTGTTGTTAGATTTGAGTATCCCATGTCATAAGGAAGCTTAAGGTAAGGCTAAGAAGCCATTTATGTGAAGAAATTCCAAGAGATACTTGGATTAGGTTTTTAGGGAATTTTCAAGAATTGGGCATATGTATGTCATGACTGAAATTGAATGTGAACTATGAGTTATTAGAGGTGGTTTGATGATTAAAGAAGCTTGGAATAATTGGATATGAAGTTTGGAAGTGAAACTAGTGTGGTTAGGGTATTTTCGTACTCTGCAGAAAATACTGGGCACGTTCTGTAATTTTGGTAAAGTTGAGGTCAGGTTCAGTAAATAGAGGACTTTCATATGAGCGTCTGGAATTTCGCGGAATTCGATTCCGAGTTATATAACCAAAGTTATGGCCAAAACTGTGTTGGTGCAGATTCGGGAATATCCCGTCAAATTGAATCGAGCCCAGGAAGCATCAAAGGCGTTATATTGTAGCTCGGGATTCTTTTGATGCCAAAGGCTTTTGTGTTGATTATGTGGTTTTGTATTTATATGGCTTGTTTAGGCCGGGTTCGAATGACGATCGATCTTCGTTGAGTATTAGTGCTTGGTTTCGAGGTAAGTCTCCCAAGACTTACTTAGTTGATTGCCTTGGCTTGGCCTGCATGACGATTGCATTTCTGGATTCTATTTTCAATTCATGTACTTACTTGTTATGTGATATAGATGAAGGTTGGTTATGTGTTGATGATATTGGTTGTGTATTTGATTAAGTGGTCGTGTTGACAAATATTGGTTGTGTGCTTGGTTATTGGTTGTGTGTTGGATGTTGATTGTTGGCTAGTATTTGACTTGTTGTCAAATATTGGTTATTGTAGCTAGTTGTGATGTGAATTTCTTTTGGTGTGATTGTTGGTGGTAGCTAGTTGCGGAAAAATGGTTATGTTGAGTGATTATGAAGGTTGGTTATGTGGATGCTTGTAAAGGTTGGTTTCCCATCTTGAAAGTGTGGGCCAACATGGGATTGGTTAGGGTGATGAGCATCTCACCCGTGTATATGTTCGTATGATTGTTTTAAGGTGATGAGCGTCTCACCTGAGTATGTGTTTTTATGATTGTTTTAGGGTGATGATTGTCTCACCCGTTTGTTTGGCTGTTATGCGTATTGCCAATTGTGTGTGTTGACATTTGTGTGTTGGCAGTCGTGTGAGTTGGATTGTATATGTTGGATTGTGTGTGTTGACAATTGTGTGTGTTGACAATTGTGTGTGTTGACAATTGTGTGTGTTGGATTGTGTGTGTTGGATTGTGTATGTTGACAATTGTGTGTGTTAGCAGTTGTGTGTGTTGGATTGTGATGAATATTGGTTATGTACTTGATTATTGGTCTTGTCTTGGATACTGATTGTTTGCTTGGTTGTTGGCAGATATTGATTAGTGTGTGTGACGTGTTGCGTTATGTGTATGTGTGTGTTATTTTGGGTGTTGTTCTAAGTCGTGATTCCGCTGTGTTCGTTTGATTATCTTAGTAATCTACTATGATGTGTGTTTATGATTTGGTTAAACTTTGTTTGTAATTTGTCTGTTTAGTTTTCGGATGTGTGATTTGATTGTGGGTTATTTGCTAAGATCCCAATCACTAACCCAGGTTACTCTGGGGTTTGTTCTGTTTTGTTTCCGCTTGTTGTTGGTTACAGGTTTTCAGCTTTGCATAGTTTGAAAACTACATGGAAGAGTTTGAGGTGCTCGATGGTGGTGCTAGATTAGGCTATGGGGCTTCCTTCCTTTCGTATTCCGTTACGTACTCCTTAATTAATTAATCAACTATCCAAATTAACCCAATCTCAAATCAAGTGCTGTACAATACTACTCCACTGAATCGGTCCAACAATCAAATATATATATGTCCAAGGCTTTGAGTTCGTCCATCTGATTTCAACAACTCGGTCAAGATAATTCAGCAATTTTTATATATATATATATTCAGCCAATTCTTATCAATTGAATTCAGTCCAAATTTGTCCACCAATTTCCAGTAGCAATCGACGTTCCCAAATCGGATCGAAGGAGAGCCTATACTCACCTCGTGGACGACCACTGCAAGCCACGCCGGGGAGGTTTTCATCGTCGGCGATCTCAGCCACCACAACCACCACACCGCAACCACTACCCAGCAGTCACGCAGCCAACACAACAACCGAAGGCAGCCAACACGGACAGCAAAGGAGGAGCGGTGGACGAGCTCGCGAGAGATGACGAGAGGAGAAGAGAAAATGGAGTTTTAATGCTCTGAATTTCGGCCCTCTATTTCCAGCTTCTAAAGCAAATCCAAAATCTGATGAAATAGCTACACGTAGCTGTTGATAAGGGATATGGCCACACGTAAACACTTTGATTGTGGAGGAAAGAGGCCCACGTAGCCTTTGATTTACAGATGGAAGCAAACCATAAATCTCAATTACACTTAGCCACTCTTGGCCTCCTTGCAGAATTTAATCCAAAAATCTTAATTTCCAGTCGGTCTTTGCTTTTATATATATATATATATATTCATATATATATATACCGGGTATTTTATTCTTTCTCCCTTATAAGAATTTCGTCCTCGAAACTAAGATCAAACAAGTTCGGATATCTCTCTCGCATAACGAATTCCAATTTCCAAGAGATACTTGGATTAGGTTTTTAGGGAATTTTCAAGAATTGTGCATATGTATGTCATGACTGAAATTGAATGTGAACTATGAGTTATTAGAGGTGGTTTGATGATTAAAGAAGCTTGGAATAATTGGATATGAAGTTTGGAAGTGAAACTAGTGTGGTTAGGGTATTTTCGTACTCTGCAGAAAATACTGGGCACGTTCTGTAATTTTGGTAAAGTTGAGGTCAGGTTCAGTAAACAGAGGACTTTCATACGAGCGTCTGGAATTTCGCGGAATTCGATTCCGATTTATATAACCAAAGTTATGGCCAAAAGTGTGTTGGTGCAGATTCGGGAATATCCCGTCAAATTGAATCGAGCCCAGGAAGGATCAAAGGCATTATATTGTAGCTCGGGATTCTTTTGATGCCAAAGGCTTTTGTGTTGATTATGTGGTTTTGTATTTATATGGCTTGTTTAGGCCGGGTTCGAATGACGATCGATCTTCGTTGAGTATTAGTGTTTGGTTTCGAGGTAAGTCTCCCAAGGCTTACTTAGTTGATTGCCTTGGCTTGGCCTGCATGACGATTGCATTTCTGGATTCTATTTTCAATTCATGTACTTACTTGTTATGTGATATAGATGAAGGTTGGTTATGTGTTGATGATATTGGTTGTGTATTTGATTAAGTGGTCGTGTTGACAAATATTGGTTGTGTGCTTGGTTATTGGTTGTGTGTTGGATGTTGAGTGTTGGCTAGTATTTGACTTGTTGTCAAATATTGGTTATTGTAGCTAGTTGTGATGTGAATTTCTTTTGGTGTGATTGTTGGTGGTAGCTAGTTGCGGAAAAATGGTTATGTTGAGTGATTATGAAGGTTGGTTATGTGGATGCTTGTAAAGGTTGGTTTCCCATCTTGAAAGTGTGGGCCAACATGGGATTGGTTAGGGTGATGAGCATCTCACCCGTGTATATGTTCGTATGATTGTTTTAAGGTGATGAGCGTCTCACCTGAGTATGTGTTTTTATGATTGTTTTAGGGTGATGATTGTCTCACCCGTTTGTTTGGCTGTTATGCGTGTTGACAATTGTGTGTGTTGACATTTGTGTGTTGGCAGTCGTGTGAGTTGGATTGTATATGTTGGATTGTGTGTGTTGACAATTGTGTGTGTTGACAATTGTGTGTGTTGGATTGTGTGTGTTGGATTGTGTATGTTGACATTTGTGTGTGTTAGCAGTTGTGTGTGTTGGATTGTGATGAATATTGGTTATGTACTTGATTATTGGTCTTGTCTTGGATACTGATTGTTTGCTTGGTTGTTGGCAGATATTGATTAGTGTGTGTGACGTGTTGCGTTATGTTTGTGTGTGTTATTTTGGGTGTTGTTCTAAGTCGTGATTCCGCTGTGTTCGTTTGATTATCTTAGTAATCTACTATGATGTGTGTTTATGATTTGGTTAAACTTTGTTTGTAATTTGTCTGTTTAGTTTCCGGATGTGTGATTTGATTGTGGGTTATTTGCTAAGATCCCAATCACTAACCCAGGTTACTCTGGGGTTTGTTCTGTTTTGTTTCCGCTTGTTGTTGGTTACAGGTTTTCAGCTTTGCATAGTTTGAAAGCTACATGGAAGAGTTTGAGGTGCTCGATGGTGGTGCTAGATTAGGCTATGGGGCTTCCTTCCTTTCGTATTCCGTTACGTACTCTGACATTGTTGACAAGTCTAGTTGACCTTATGTTGGTCATTCATTGCGTTTTCACCATTAATATTATTAAGTTCGGGTCTTTTAGCCGATTCCGCTATCCTTGTTTATCCCGTTTGTTGTCCTTAGCCTGGTGGGTTCTGAGTAGAATCCACGGCGGTGACACCCCGGGTTTGGGGGTGTTACATATTCAATGGTCTCGCCCATTGGAACCACTTGTCGAATACCACCCTCATAGCGGTGGACAGACACCAATCTTCGATCCCCTCGATTACACACTATACGACCTCCTCGATGAAATTCCAGCACCAGATTCACCATCTTCCCAAAAACATAAAACAAAGAGTACGGTAGAAAAATAAATAAGACGTTGAATAACCAAGACAAGGCAGACCTTTTATAAGAAAACAAAAGAGAAGAAGAAAGCAATAAATGACAAAAGAAACAGCAACACACCATAAAGAAAAGGGAAACAATAGTCAAACTTAAAACTGACAAAGCTACGAAATAGGCGGGTCAGATTACAGACACCCTAGTCAAAAAGGAGAAACAGTAAGTTCAGAACAATCAACCACGCCTAGTACTAGGCTCACGGAGGGACAACCGTGGTAGCCTCCTCGGACCGGCCTCTCTTCCATGAAGTAAGAGCGACAGAAGCAGCAGGACCCCCGCGACGGGGCTCCCCATCCGGTAGAGCGCTGACTTCCCAAGCCTCCAAAGTCTCGTCATAGTCCCCGTTGATCTCCCCTAGAGCCGACGGGATGTACCCTTTCCTTTCCGCCGGACGAAGGTTGAAAGTCTGAGTGGGGTCAAACTTGATAGCAGTCACATTGTGATGTTCGGCCATCTGCTTCACCCCAACATAACCCCCCAAAACATAACGCGATCGGGCAAAAAAGCCTATGCGAGACTTCTGACGATAGCCGGCAGCGTACTCGTTCACGGCCTCCTGCCTGGCATGCTTTAACTGCTCGCGAACACCTTTCAGCTCAGCAGCCAAAGTTGATAAATCTGCGAGAGCTCTGTCCTTCTCCGCAACACAATCCCTAACCTGTGAAAGGGCCATATCCTTCTCTACAGCAAACTCTCTTGCCTCCTGCATAGCCTTACCCTTGTTAGACAGAATCCGTGCATAATTCTCTTGCAAAGCCTCCAACTCCTTGTCTTTCTCTAACTGGCCAGAACGTAACAGCTTGACCTCTCCGCGGAGACGAGCATTTTCCTGAGCAAGTTCTTTGGACTTTTCCCAGCCGCCTTTCAGATTAGCACAAGCCCAAGACGAGAGGTTGTGAATCTAAACCCAAAAAATAAAAGAAGGGGGGGGGAGGAAAAGAGGAACAGGATTGAGTTTAAAATTGATAAGGAGAAGGAAATTAAATAAAAAAAGAGAGAGAGAGACATCCGCGCATGTCCATACATTCTGGGCTTGACGGGGAACTTCATCCCAAGCGTCCTGATTAGTACCACCCTTTTGAACAGGGACTTGAGCTTGAAAAGAAGAGCCAGTGACTCCTTGCCCCTCACGGTAGTCTCCGCGAGGCTCCAACACGAACTCACCCTCAAGAGATGTAGATTCGACCTCCATTGCCTCGTGCGCACGATCGCCTTCTACCCCCGGCGCTTTGAGGAGCAGGTCCTCTCCGCCACCCTCCTCGTCCACGCCCTTAGGAATTATGTCTTCATCATCTTCCGCAATCTCAACCCCCTGAGAGCGGACTGATTCATAAAAAAAAAGGGGGGGGGGGAGTTGAAACGTCACCGAAAAGATAAAAGAAAATTGGCGCCAATAGTTACTCTTTCAAACAAAAAATATATGTATATAATAATGCAAATTTTTTTTTAAAGAATTACCCCGAAACTCCAGCAAAAGGAATTCCTTCCGCGAAAGGCCGTTGACCAAGCTTTCGTCACACTGACGTATTCGACGAAAGACTTGGGGGGCTGGCTGTGGAATCACGATTCGCGTTGCTACATCTCAACCCGCTGAAGATTGGGCCGGCCCAAAAGGAAAGCCCAATTACCTCCCAAACCTCGATCGACTATAAAAGGAGGCAAAAAAGGAAAGAAAGGGATCGGCCCCTTTTGATCAAAAGCTTCCTTCATCAATCCCAAATAACCTGAAAATGGAAGGGCGGCCGCATTCAATGAGTTTTAGCCATTTCACTAAGCTTCAATGTTCATCTTTTGTCCGATCCTTCTCTTCTTTCTCCTTCTCTGTTCCAAAAACCTTGTTTCATCATCTTCTGTATTAAAACCGATTCTGACTTGGGCGTCGGAGAGTCTTCTCCCGGAACCCAACCCTCCGAGATTTGTTTCAGGGGATCGAAGCTGAAGTAGGAGTTCACGCCAACGCAGTCCATCACGTCCAGGGCCATCTCTGCGAAGCCGAAGCTCTCAGGTGGAGGAAGCGCAAAAAGGGGGATCAAGCCCAGGGTGTCCGAGAGTTCCAGCTCGACATCCACCGCTGAATCCGAGTTTCTGCACAAATACCCCTCATCCACAAAGTAAGACTCAAACTCACGACTCTTAAGGCATCTCTCATAGATAGGCTTGAAGAAAACATCAATCAAATACAAATCTTTAATCAATGAAAATCCAAGCACTTTAGTTTGCAAATGAGTCAAAAGAGTGTACCTACGAGAGAGGGCGTCGGCCACGACGTTTTCTTTTCCCTTCTTGTGCACTACCACGTATGGAATTGTTTCCATGAACTTCACCCATCGAGCATGGCGCCGGTTGAGTGTAGTTTGGCCCTTGACGAAGCTAAGCGCCGAGTGATCCGAGTGAATCACAAACTCTCTTGGCCATAGGTAGTGTTGCCAAGTCTTGAGTACCCTAATCAATGCATACAATTCTTTATCATAAGTACGTAATTCAAGGTTGCACCTATGAGCTTTTCACTAAAGAAAGCTATTAGCCTCTTCTCCTGGTGAAGGATACCTCCAATGCCCACATTGGAAGCATCACACTCTATCTCGAAATGCTTGGAGAAGTCTGGAAGTTGGAGTAGGAGAGCATGGCACAATGCTTCCTTCAATGCCTCGAATGCAACCTCATGCTTGGGAAGCCAAACCACAATGGCTCCCTTCTTGGTCAATTCGTGTAGAGGCGCGGCAATGGAAGAAAAATCCTTCACAAATCTTCTATAGAAGCCGGCCAACCCTAGGAATGACCTCACCATGGTGGGGTTGGTAAGCGTGGGCCACTCCTTGATGGCCTTGATCTTCTCCTCATTCACACGTAGCCCTTATTTGGACACGACGAAGCCAAGAAAATTGGTCGTGTCCGAGACGAAACTGCACTTCCCTAGGTTGGCAAAGAGCTTCTCCCTTCGAAGTGTCTCCAACACCTTTCTAAGGTGCTCAATGTGTTCATGCAAGCTACGTGAGTACACAAGTATATCATCAAAATAAACAATTACAAAATGTCCTAAAAAATCCCTCAAAACATGGTTCATCAAACGCATAAAAGTACTTGGGGCGTTCGTGAGCCCAAATGGCATAACAAGCCACTCATAAGGACCATATTTTGTCTTGAACGCCGTCTTTCACTCGTCCCCTTCCTTCATCCGAATCTGATAGTAGCCACTTCTCAAATCTATCTTCGAGAACAGGGTGGCACCATGGAGCTCATCGAGCATGTCATCAAGGCGGGGGATTGGATGGCGATACTTCACCGTGATCTGGTTGATGGTGCGGAAGTCCACACACATCCTCCATGAGCCATCCTTGTTTGGCACAAGGATCACGGGCACAGCATATGAGCTCAATCTCTCGCGGACGTAGCCTTTGTCGAGCAACTCCTAGACTTGGCGTTGGAGCTCCTTGGTCTCCTCAAGGCCAGCTTTGTAGGCGGCTCTATTGGGCAAAGACGCTCCAGGGACCAAATCAATTTGGTGCGCGATCCCTCTTATAGGAGGCAGCCCCTGGGGAAGCTCCTTGGGCAAGACGTCGGCGAACTCAAGGAATAACTCGGCCACTAGTGATGGCAATGGCTTCTCCTCGGCACTCTCTGGACTGGGGGTAGGCACAAGCAAGAAACAGGGCCTCTGACCTCTGAGCGCCGGTGTCATGTCACTGGGCCTCACTAGAAGCAGTCTGTGCTCGCAACGACCTTGCAAATTGGGCGTCTGAGGCGATCTCGTGGCCAACATCGGAGTCAGAGAGGCATTGGGCTCGGAATGTTGGGCACTGTGGTTGTAGTGACCAGTGCTCGAGGAAGAATCTGTGTTGCCTAGCCAGACCTCACTGGGCCTTGTTTTGCCCTTCTTCGCGGCTGTGGATGCGGCACTGGGGCTCGGCAGAGAGGCACTGGGCTGGCTAGTGGTGGCACTCGACTTCTTGGTGCCAGTGCCCGAGCCAAACTGAGTGTGGCCAGGATTGGGGTCGAGGCGCTTTGGTAGGCCTTATGGAGGCGCCTTGGACACGGCCTCGGCGGCTTCAATGGCCTTTTTCCGATCTCTCTCGACCTGGTCCTGCAATATCTCATAGGGAGACATAGGTAAGAGAGTCACGCGCTTCCTATGGTAGGTAAACACATAGGTGTTTAGATACCCATCGTGAAGCACACGACGATCAAATTGCCATGGACGCCCAAGCAAGAGATGGGTGGCGTCCATTGCAATCACATCACACAAAATAGAATCATGATATTGACCAATGGAAAAGGGAATGAGACACTGTCGTGAGACAGTGTTACCTGAAGTAGAAGATATCCATTGTAGGCCGTATGGTTGTGGATGTGGGGTGGTCTCCAACTTGAAGTGCTTCACCACCTTGTCGTTGATGATGTTGCAACAACTCCCACCATCGATGATGTCACTAAGGGAGGCTGTCTTGAACAAGCACCTCATGTGGAAGAGGTTCTCTCTTTGATCCATAAAACTAGCCTCCTTCACCATGAGGATTCGACGCGTCACGAGGCTCAAGGGTGTGCCCGCGTGAAGTGTCGTTGGCTCACAAGCATAGCCCTCCTCAATGTCTTCCTCAAAGCCCTCTTCTATGGTCTCTAAGGTGTCCTCCTCGTCCTCCTCCACAGACTCGTAGCCAGCAGCGGCGTTGGAGAAGAGCACCTTCTTTGCATTGGGGCAATCATGCTTGTAATGGCCTCTCCCACCACATTTGAAGCACTCCAAGTCGCGCGCGCGTTCTGTGCCTGCTGGGGCTTGTCTGGGCGCGAGTGCACGGCTGGAGGTCGAGCTCGGCGTTGCGGCCTTGGCATTTCGGCTTTCGCTTGGTGTCGAGGCACCTGTGGCTTGGGAATGCACATTAGTAGAAGGAACTTGACTAGAGTTACAGTCATACCTTCTTTGGCCATAAGGCGTGAATGGAGCTTGACGCTTACGCACTAGTTGATTGTGAAGTTGCATTGTCGTGTGCGTGAGCGTGTTGAGGTCCTTCATTGGTAGGATCTCCAATTGGTCTCGGATGTTGGTGTTGAGACCACTTAAAAACTTTGCCCTCAAGGTGGAAGGAGCCACGCTTATGGACGCTTTGTAGTACATATCCTCAAGCTGCGAGAAGAACTCAAGGGGTGTCTTCGAACCTTGTCTCGCCATGGCAATGTCAAGGCGCATTTGGTTCTTGTAATCCTGGGGCACATACTTGAGTGTCATCACGTACTTGAGTTGGTGCCATTCAGTGAGAGGCACCAAGTTTCTCCTTATCCGGTCATCCACAAAGCGGTGCCACCAAACCCTAGCGGCGCCACGGAAGTGGATTATGGCTGCGCCCACATGCTCCTCCTCTGGAATCTTGCAATAAAGCAATGTGTACTCCGTGGCCTGCAACCATTCAAGAAAAACTGCAGGGTTGTATTCACCATAAAAGAAATCAATTTTTACCTTGACCTCATGGCGATTAAGCCTTGGCGCGGCGGCGGCCTGGTGCCCTTGTGGCAAGCGCGATGCTGGGATGTCCAATGGGGCATATTGGTGGCCTTGGGCCTGTGGGAACTGAGCATGCCCCAGTGGTTGTCTTCTTGCGCCTCCGTTGCCGCGATCGTCGCCAAACGGGGCTTGTGGCTCCATTCCCTAGGCGCATCGGCGACGCTGGTGTCCTTGATGATGGGCGACACGACGACCATCATAAGGCATGTCATGCCTCCTCTCCATGTCATCGCGCATGTCGTAGCCACCTTGGGCCATGTTTGCGCCTTGGGGGAGCCTTAGTGGAGGGATCCAATCGGCGGGGCGGTCTTGCAACTCCATTGGGTCACCGAGTGGTGGATGGAAGTTCCGGGGATTGATCATCCCCGAGTCCTCCATCTCTTCATCATCAAACTCCTCAAACTCGTCTTGGTAGAGAGGAGTGTGGGAGAAGTAGCCATCCGAGCCATAGCGAGGCGTCCTCGCACTTTGGTGGCCCAGGTGGTCCTCCACATTGAATGGGACTGGGGTGGGGGTAGTAGGCCTCTGAGCGCCTCCATGGCCTCTGTTGTGCCGAGCTTGCCGGCGTTGGTGATTTGTTTCGCGCCCAGAGGTGTGGAAGCGGGTGTCGCGAGGCGCTGTGGAGGGCTGGTGGCGTTGTCTTGCCCTTTCGGCCTCATACCTATCATCAAAGATGTAAGGCTCAAAAATCATACCTTGGGAGTCATAGGCCTCATCGTCGTCGGTGTCGGAGCCCAGAGGCTGGACAGTGGGCACGTAACGCGCCCGGGGTGACACATGGCCTTGTCGGCTCTCGATCACGGACTGGATCCGGTGTAAACGGGGATGTTGTTGAGATATCGAGGGCATGTGTCCCTTGCCCTTGTCTTGACGCGTCGTGCTTGGGTCGGCCGTGGTGGGGCGAGGCAAACCCGCTGCGTCTGACTGGGCTAGAGGTTGCGGCATTGACCTCTCACTTTGAAGTTGAGCCACGAGTCTTCGAAGCTTTTGGATCTCCCTTTGCTCAGCCGAGAGCTCCAAAAGGGGTTCTTGTTGGAGAGGGTTGTCATGGGGAACAACCTCATGTTGGACAATGTTTTGGGGTGGAGGGTTGTTGTTGCCATCTCCTTGGCCACTACCACCGGTGGGCGCCGTGAGGCTAGCTATCACAATACGTGCAGTCATCGGAGTCAAAACGAACAAAGACAACAAAACCAAAGAGCAAGCAAGCACCTACAAGTAACAAGTGTTCACGTAGGAAGGCAAGGTATTTTGGCCGTGAGGGCGGCTTAAGGCAAGCAAAGCAAGTGTGATATGCAAGCACAAAAGCAAACGAAACCAATAGATTAATTCCTTAACCTTTTACGTAAACAACACAAAAGCAAACGAAACCAATATGCTACCTTCTAGCGTGAACCTAGACGGTGGAGAGGTAAGAGATGAGCCTAGCCGATTGGGGAAAGAAGGTTGCCTTATTTTGGCTTTCCTTCTTTGTGATTTTTTTTTAAGTCGAGTCTTTTTTTTAATTCGACTTTGACTTTTGAATTTTGAAATTCAAATACGAATCTTTCCTTTGACTTTAGATTGATATCGGATAAGATTTGAATGCACAAAATAAAAATAAACGGCTAAGTAACAATTAAGAAAGAAATCACGAAATTTACGTGATATGAGAGAAAAGATTGTTGGAGATTTGTAACGGCCAAACAAGAAGATATGCAAGATATGATTAGCAAAATTTAATCAATTAATTAAGCAAATCAATCTATTAATTACGCAGATTTCATGCAAAACAAATCACACAATTTTCGCTAGGGGATCAAGCAATTAATTCGGCAAGAGATTCTCTTGGAACACCGACTGGACAAGCATGTGTTTGAAGAAAATTTTGAGTAACAATGGCGGAAGCAAGGATGATGGTGAAGAAACAAAATTCGTGAACAAATGACAACTTGACAAGCGACTTACAAGATCAAAGGCTCTGATGCCAGTTGATGCGTCCCTATCTCCGAATGACAGCACGAGTGTCGTGATGGCAAGGATCTAGACCTTGATATGAGTCGCTCTTGGATTCGAAGGCCAGTTGTGGAAACCTTGGCGTTAGCCTTGTTGCATTGCACGATTGGCTTCGAATGGGCGTCGGCGTGAACAGTAACTTTAGAGATTTACTGACACGATAGGATCTGGGGACGACGACGAGGGGAACCTGGTGACACAGGGACTGGGCTCGCTGGCGACGGCGAGAGGGGACCCGGTGACACAAAGACTGGGTTCTCGCGATGGTGTTGAGGGTGGCAATGGCGTCGGCGACAATGAACCCGGTGGAATTGGAGTGGGTTCGGTGGCGACGGCGAGAGTGGTGGATCGTGGAATGGTGATGGTAGTTCGATGGATCGATGGATGGGCTCAATGAGTTGAGCGTGGGCCGTAGCGTCGGCAGCGGAGGGGGATAAACTCGACGGTGTCGAGTGGGTGTCGTAGCGTCGGCGGCGGAGGAAGGAGGTGAGAAAAGAGAGGTGTTTGACATCGATCTAAGGATGGAGGCAAATGGCTCTCGACAATGGCTTAGATTAAAATTGACGTAACCTTGTTACAAAGGCTAAGATGGCCTTATATAGGCACGCGGTCTCGGATGGGCCGAGACAAGTGCAATGGGCTAGCCCACTATGCAATAGTGGGCACATGCCGAAAATAGAAATACTAAAAGTAGAGCTTACTAAATTTAGAAAGTACTAAATGAGGAAATTGTTCAAAATGACATAGAAATACACCAAATAAACCTCTAAGTCCTAAAGTAGCCCAATGCCAACACTTGGGCCCTTGCAATGCTTCAGCGGCGGCGACAGACGCGGCGATGAAGGCCCTAGGGCGGCGCGCTCCGGCGCGAGTGTGGTGTTGGCCTGGCTTAGGCTTCTAGAGGTCCCTCTAGTGAAGTGCTCGAGCCAGACATGGAAGTGCCCGGCTGGATGTCGTTGGGGCCTTGTATGGTGGCGAGGAGCCTTAGGGCAGGCGCGGCTTTGGGTGCACCTTGGCTGGCCACTAGGCGCATGACCAGGGATTGGGTGGCCCTTGCAATGGTCTTGGCACAAGCCCTAGTCACAGGCCCATCACTTCTCAAAGACATGCCCTCTTCCTCCTCAGTGGCACTCATGGTGGGTAGGGTTGCATCACAGGGGCAAAAGGAAAATAGGCAGACAAACTCCTCCTGATATTGTGGTCCGATAGGACCACCCCGAAGAATGCGACCGGACAATCCCCCTTTTCATTGGTCTATGGGAGCGAAGTAGTCATACCTGCCGAACTCCATATCCCGACATCTAGGTATGGGCTACAAACCTCGGAATAGAACAACATTGAGTTATCTCATAACCTAGACACTGCAGATGAAATCAGGGGAAAAGCTAGGATATGAATGGTAAGGTATCAACATCAAGTCGCATGGAGTTACAACAAAGTCGTTCACGTCAAGGTCTTCAAAGTGGGAGACTGGGTCTTGAGGAATGTAATCCAAAATACTAGGGACCCAACCGACAGAAACTGGCGCCTCAATGGGAAGGGCCGTATCTTGTTAAAGACATTATTGATCAGGGAGCGCATCGACTCGAGACGAAAGACGGCCAACCACTCCCGTGAAGTTGGAACATAATCCATTTAAAGTTGTATCACTTTTGAAACCTTATACTTTGCATTTCATTGAAATTCAGTCAATTATATTTACCCAACCATATACTGACTTAAGCATCGGAGGGCCGTTCGGCTCACACCCAACAGTCGCCCTTTGACCTTCTTTATATTTTTCAAGTGTCTTAAACAGAAAAACAACAAGAGGACTCAAGACAAAGTCGAAGTTGATCAACAAACACTATCATATAAAAAAGCGCTTACATATTACACGATCGATCGGCACACAAGGAATAGAGGAACAAAAACGAGATACATTTTTACAAGACCTAACTAAGGTACACGTCTTATCCAAATACTATGACACTCTTCCCTGGAACTACATGACATGTCAAACTTATTAACATCCACAATTATAGGTCAGCTCGACCAACATCACATGACTCTATCGGGAAGCGACTGACGAGTCCACCTGCAAAACAAAGCAAACAACAAACGAGGTATGTAGAAAACAAAGCATCCATAATACGTGACCCGCAATGGTGGACGGGTCACCAAAACCAATATCCATCCCACCTCCACGATGGGGCACAACACAAAACGTCATAAAGTTTAGGCATCAACAACACGACGTAAGGAAATCATTGTCATTGTTATTACATAAAAATGACTAAGATTCACCTGACCTCTCATCAACATTTGCAGGAGCAGTCTCTTGATCCTTTTCCAATGTAGGAGACGCCTCCAACGCATCTTCAGCAACGCCCTTGTTCGTCTCAGGATCGTCTTCCCCTTTCTGCTCATCTCCTCCTAGACCGACCAGTTTAAACAACTTGTCGATAGGGTTCCCGTTGGGATAGAGGAGATCCTTGCTAGCCCTCTTACCCTCAATACTCCAAGACGAACTAGTCCCTGCGGCATACTCTTCCATCATTTTGACATGAGACTTGATGCGGAAATACGCCCCAACATCGCTCGCAATTTGGGCATCTTTCATCCGGAGCTCCTCAACACTTCTTTCCAATTCCTCGAACCGGGCTTGGACTTCCCTCAGTTTCTTCTCTATGGAGGCCTTCTTACTCTCAGCCACCTTCACACAATTGTTAGCAGCATTAAGCTGACTCTCAACCCGAGCAATGCTCTTGTCTGCCCCGTCGCTTAATGCTTGCATGGTCGAAAATGCCACTATGGAGTACTGAAGGGCATGTACACGTGACATCATGTAATCAACCATTTAAAAAAAATGACTTTACACATACCCTCTAAGCCCTTGCTCCCACTTCATCTATGTAGTCGATCGGGTGCAGGTCCCCAATTTCTTTCCTGGCCGAAGAGTCTTGAGTCTGAAGCATGTCGCCCAAAGGCCTGTCCTTGAGTTCACCCACCATCGTTTCAACAACAGTGGTTGCCTTCCTTTTTGCTCAGGAGGACTTCGACGACGGTGAATCCAGGCTGATAACTTTGGCTGAGGCCGACGCCTTAGCCGCTGAAATCTTATGCTCCATAAGGCTCTTTCCAGAAAGGCGAGCACTTGACCTCCCGCCACGAGATGCTGTCAGGAAAGCACAACATAGTAAGCAAACGACGAGCTTGAAAACCAACCAAACGCATACATGTTGGAACGAACAAGTGCCTTTGGTCACAGAAGTCGAAGGAGTCGACATGTCAATGGGATTGGACGCCAAAAAATTAGTATTCTTGAAGGATCGATCGGCCTCAGGAAGAGCGAGCAATGCTAGGGTTTTCGCTTCGAAATCAAAGTCCTCAAGTTCTTCTAGATCAAGCACTACAATAAGACACATGTGAGCAAAAGTTTAGAAGACATCTGCTTAAAAGTTAAAAGGACAAATACGATACCTGTCTTCCTCCAGTCTCACAACAAGAAAGAGTAATCAACACCCCCTTCGAGCGACCTCCGCTCCACGAAGAAAAAGCAAGACCTCCATTCACGGTCATTAACATCAAGATTCAAGGCAATAGGCGACCTACCCCGTCGAAGGCGCAGTTGGAACCTAGACGACCCTCGGCTACTCAAATAGTAAGAATACCATAGAGCATTGAAGTCAAAATCGACATCGACACTAGAGATCAACAAGTCAACTACTCTAAGCAAACTTCATGCGTGAGGCATGACCTAACAAGGGGCAAGTTTCAAGACGGCTAAAAAGTTCTGAACAAGATCAAAAAAAGGGAAAGAATGGATGACTGATAAGCACTACTTTGTAGGGCTTAATTAAGAGTTATTAGAGGTTTTATTGGTGCCATTTGGGTAGATTTAGACACATTCTTGTGTATGGAGTTTGGAGGCGAAGTTGGTGTTATTGGAGGTGTTTGAGCTACTTTGGAGATCATGAAGACACTAAGGAATGAAGCCATCAAGAGAAGACGCCAAGGAGTGAAGAGGAGACGGGTTGGTGCAAGGCAAAGGACAAGAATGCCGAGCATTAATCGCGATCACGGGCATGGGTGCCGCGATCGCGGGACTCAGAGCATGTCTTGAGTTTTCTGTGGGCACGGAGAGATTGAAGGGCGCGGAGCCACATGGGCCGCGATCAAGGTCCACCACCCACGATCGCGGGTCTGACACGGCAGAGGCTCGGACTTATTCCGAATTATCTTTTTAGTTTTCTTTTCCCTTTTCTTATTTCTATTTCAGTTATTTTTCTTAATGGGCTCGGTCATTTGTTAGGGCCCTATAAATACTCTCCTTATGCATTAGGGTTAGAGATCTACTCTTTAGAGACAAGTTCTAGTTTTTGCAATTTCAATTCATCGTTGTTTATTTCTTTTGAAGTTTCTACCATGACTATGAGGAGCTAAGCCTCTTTGGCTTAGTCCGGTAATGGAAGCATGAGTTCGTTCATCTGGTTGTGAGGTTTTGTTCCTATCTATCTATCCTATTGAGTTATATCTTTTCTCTGAGCAAATTCATATTTGAATGTTTGTTGGTTTATCTAGACTGATCACCTATGTTTATTGCTTTCATTCTTATTGCTAATACTAGGGAATTGTTGGGCTAACGCTCTAGTATAAGTAGCACGTATTGATTGTTATCTACATCTGTGGATTATATCTATGTGGGAATTGATTACATGGTAAATGCATCTGAGCGAGCGTTCTGTGTATCCTGGTTAATTCTTATATGCATTGCTGCCTTTGGGTTGAACCTTTAGTGGTACTAGGGTTATTCATCGGTAAGGGTTCTTTGTGGAAGGTTTCCCTCTGAATTTACATAAGATCGGGACAGGAATAACCGAATAGGAAGATATGACTTAATCAATGAACAACCTTTGAATGACTTATGTGGACATTACTTGGCTAAGTGTTTTTCTCTCTTGATATTTCATACATTCTACTTTGTTTTGTTTGTTTTGTTTGCAACCAACCAACCATACAACTCCCCCCTTTGTGACATTGCATGCTACCACCATTGGTTCCTTCCTTCTCTGTGGGATCGACCCTGACTTACTTACTATACTTTGTTTAGTGAGGATTTTAGGATTTACTTTTGATTAGGGGTACGACGACTATCCCCCCTATCAAATTTTGGCGCCGTTGCCGGGGAAGGCAATTGCGTATTTTTGGTGTTTTGCATGCTTTGTGTGTTTTCGAAAAAAAAATTGTGTGATTTTCGTGTGTTTCCTTGTGTGTGTGGACCTATCTTATGGTCCACACCTGTACTGCTGACTCTCCACCTTTAGATCTTGATCCAGAGATTGAGAGAACTTTCTCCCAAGGACGCAGAGTGAATCGAGCTTTGGTCTTTGAGAATCCCACTTTTGAGATGGCAGACGAGGTACCACCACCTACGTTGAGGCAGCTGACTGCGCCTAACTTGACGCAGCAGCCACTGGCCGTACAATTCCCTGAGCTAGGCACGAGAGTGAACTTTGAGCTCAAGTCTGGTCTTATCCATCTTTTGCCTCAGTTCCATGGGCTAGCTGGAGAGGACCCAAACAAGCACCTCTCGGAGTTCCACGCCGTGTGCAGTTCCATGAAGCCACGAAATGTCACTGAGGATCAAATCACGTTGAGGGCTTTTCCTTTTTCACTTAAGGATTCAGCCAACGAATGGTTTTACTACCTCACCCCAGGAAGCATCAACACCTAGGAGAAAATGAAGAAGGCGTTCCTGGAAAAGTACTTTCCAGTAACAAAGTTGAACAGTCTCAAGCGCAACCTGAACAACATTGAGCAGCATGGGACAAAGACGCTCTATGAGTACTACGAGCGTTTCAAGAGGTTGTGCTCTAGTTGTCCCTATCACGGGTATTCAGACCAGGATTTGGTCTTATATCTGTACGGGGGATTGCTGGATGAAGAGCGACGAATGGTGAACGCGGCGTGTGGGGGAAACATACTGAACAAAACCCCTACCACTGCATTTGAGATATTCAGCGAGTTGTCGGAAGGCTCAAGGCAATTCAGCAAGAGGGCGAGCGCCCAGGTTGTGAAAGCCACTTCAAGTGAGAATTTTCCCCCATCTATGGCGAGGGAAGTGAGCGAAATGAAGGAGATGATCAAGGTTTTGATGAGGAAGGAAGGACCCCAGAGGGTCAAGGAGTGCAAATTTTGCTATGCCACCACGCATGCAACTGACGCATTTCCTACACTCCATGATGAGCCCACTGAGCAAGTCAACGCTGTTGGGGGGTACCAACAAAGACAACGGTACGACCCCTAGTCCAGTACCTACAATCCGGGGTGGAGAGACCATCCTAACTTGAGGTACGGGAACACGCACAATGTGGAGAACCCCCCTGAGTTCCGACCAAGACCCCCTCAGCAATACCAACAGCAGCAGCAGTACCCCCAGTGACCATTCCAAGGAGGCCAGCAGTTCAGAGGCCCAGTAGAGCAGAGACCGCAAGGACAAGGAGCTCCCCGCGCTATGAATCTAGAGGACCAGGTCAATACACTGGCGCATCACATGACCATGTTGACGCAGACAGTAGGAACCATGCAGCAAAACATGGTTCAGTTCCAACATGAGACCAAGTCCAGTATCCAGAACCTGGAGAAGCAGGTAGGGCAGATCTCCCAGGTGGTCAGCAAGCTCGAAGCTAGAGAGTCACGAGCACTCCCATCTCAAACTGAGATTAATCCAAGGCAAAACGTCAACTGCATGACGTCGAGGCCAAGATGGGAGAATGAAGAAGAGAAGCTAGAATTAAAAGAGAAGCTGGAATTAAAAGAGAAGTACAAGGCAAAACCACGATCGCGGGGCGACAGCCGCGATCGCGGGTTTACGGACCCAAAAGCCGAGAAAAACTCGAGCATTAACCGCGACCGCGGGCATGACAGCCGCGATCGCGGGGAACCAGTGCGAGAACCGCGATCGCGGGTTGACACCTGCAATCAACTCTCGGAAAGCACTCCGTCTCGCAAGACATTTATGAACAAGTATGACTATCCGGAGGGATATTTTGACATCCCGGTGCCATTCCCTGCAGCATTAGAAGATGAAGGGAATACGGAAATATACTGCGAGATATACCAGGGCTACCCGGAGAGCCCCTTCTTGAGAGAGCTACGCAAGACCATAGCGGAGCAAAAGGAGCGATCTAAGAAGAATCCAAAGGTCAAGAAGGATGTCTCGGCTGTGGTGCAGAAGAGGATTCCCAAGAAGTGTGAGGATCCTGGAATGTTCAGCGTGCCCTGCAAGATTGGGGAGACTGAATTCAGCGAGACATTGCTGGATTTGGGAGCTTCAATCAATGTCTTGCCATTGTCCGTCTACAACAACCTCGACGTTGGACCATTAGAGAGCACGGAAATCGTCATCCAACTGGCTGACAACTCCGTCATCACTCTTGAGGGCGTTGTGAAGGACGTACTGGTAAGCGTCGATACCTTTTTTTTCCTGCAGACTTCTTTGTCATGAACACAGGGGAACGAGGAGGACGAGTAATGCTAGGGAGGCCTTTCATGAAGACCTCCAACACAAAGATCGACGTAGGCAGAGGCACAATCAGTATGGAGTTCGACAAGAGGAAGACAGAGTATAGGCTGGAGAACATTCCGGAGCATCCTCCAGATACAAGAGCAAGGAGTACGGTTGCAGGAGGCAACCCCGGATGAGAAGTACAGCAGGACGTCGTGCCGCGATGATAACTATGGCGCTGCTCGGGAGGCAACCCGAGGTATGAGTCGTTGAACTCATTTATGTTTTTACCTTTCTTAGGACTTAGATTTTATTTATTTTTCTTCTTCTTTGCACTTGTTTTTCTTTTTCTGTGGGAACTAGAACTAACTATGCAGCGGAGGCCAGAATCCAGCACCCGCGATCACGGTTTCACACCCGCAATCGCGGTTTCACACCTGCGATTGCGGTTTCACACCCGCGATCGCGGTTTCCCCTCGGCGATCCATGGTGAGTTCTAGCAAAAAAAAAATCAAAAAAAGTGCGTCCAGACGGCAAACCCCGCGACCACCGCAGCGCCACCGCAAAGCACCAGAGCCATTTTTTCTCGAAGTTCGCTGCAAACCCAGAAACCGCGATCGCCGGCATCAACCCCGCGATCGCGGCCCATCTTCTCCAGCGAGCTTCGAGTCGAGCATAAACCGCGACCGCGCCCCACACCCCGCGATCGCGGGTCCCTCCGGTACTCTTTCTGTTGTGCTTTCTCGCTCCTTTTTCCCACCATGGCAGCCTTCGTAGGCAACATGAGGAGCCAGAGGCACAGGCGCTACTACGAGACGTTCAGCGCGCGGAAGTTCGTCCAGACGAAGTTCTTCGATCGGCCAACGCTGCAATGACTCGGACTGGAGGACTACACACAATAGTTGTTGAGCCACGGAGGGCTCGGCAACTTCATTGACCTAGCCGCCCCGTCCTCGCACGAGCTGACCCTGGAGTTTCTGGCCACGCTGGAGCGCCACGACGACGGGATCACGTTCAACCTGCTGGGGCGGCAGAGGATGATGTCCCACCAAGGTCTGCGGGACATGTTTGGCGTTACTGAGGCTCCCGCCGAGGATTGGGAGGCCGCAGGCACCTTGCCAGAGCTCTTCTGGCAAGATGCGACCCGGGAGGTACTCAACCCCAGCGCCGGCGAGTATAACTACAAGCTGACGCACCCCTGTCTGAGGCTGGCGCACAAGGTGCTCGCCATGTCCTTCCTGGGACAGGGGGAGGTGAACAAGGTTCCGACGCTGGACCTTACAGTGCTCTGGTGTTTGACACCGGAGAGCCACAACACCCCCGACTGAGTCGATTTGTTCCTCTCCTGCTGTCTCGGGCTGAGGGAGAAGACGGGCGGCAAGATCTCCATGGGGGCATGGTGACGCTTATCGCCCAGCAATACGAGAACATCACGGACCATTGGGATTTCCCCGCCGACATCTACACCTACAACATCACACTGCTGCGGAGATCCCATCTGCTGGAGGTCCGTGGTGGAGAGTACACCTGGCTCTCCAAGAAGGAAAGGACCCACCGAATGAGGCTGCCTCGTCCGATGCCTTATGGGCCCCGGGCGAGGGATTTTTACCTCTATGCCGATGGAGAGCAGGGGTCGTTGTCCGAAGACGAAGGGGACGACGACGACAACGAGGAGGAGGAGGAAGCGACTGCAGCGGTGGACATGGAGAGGGATGTGCCATCCCTACTGCATTCCAGGGGCCCACCTGTTTACCCTGACTATACCTACCAGGCATCTGGGTCTGGTAGTGGATTTGAAGGGGCGCCTTGGGACCAGCTCCTGGACAGAATGGCCAACCTGCAGCTGAGGCAGGCCGAGCATATACGAAGGAGTGCCGAGTAGGAACGCGGCATCTCCCAGAGGCTAGAGGAGCATGAGAGGAGAAGCGTTCAGTGGGAACGCCAAGTCTCCACCCGCCTGGATGAGCAGGAGCGGCGGAGCGCTGAGTGGCAGCGCAACATGGAGGTCAACCTTGCATACTAAGCCAATCGCCTGGACAGTCACCTCACCACTGTTGAGGACCAGGTGGTTCAGATGCAGAGGAGAGCTGAGGCTTTCTTCAACGCTTATGGGTATTGGCCTCCACCCAGTGAGTATTTCTATTTTCCCCTTTTCTTTTTCTTGTCTTCCATACATTGAGAACAATGCATGATTTAAGCATGGGAGAGTAGAGTATTCACTATCTATCTTGTACATATTTCGTTTCCAGCATTGTACTTTGATTTTTAGCATTTCGAATTTCAGCATTTCGTTCAATATATATATATATATATATATATATATATATATATATTCGAAAATCCTGGGACAAGCTGAAAACCTGAAAGGGCGGCTTGGGTAAAAAGCAGGTGACCCGGACCAGCGCTAGGCTGGGATAAGAAGGTATCGGAGTGACGTGAGCTTATATGAGCACATCTATGAGAAAAATATGAGTGGCTAGGATGAAAACCCGAAAGGACTCCTAGGCAAAATGAGTGAAAAGAAAAGGAGTGTTTCTAGGATCTCATTTTACCGACGGGGCGACATAAGTAGAGGAGTTGAAGAAGGATTGTCGGGTAGGTCACTCTGGGAGGCATAAGGAGTCATAGATGGAGGCTAGGATTAGAGGTCACTTTACACTATTGGATGTCCGGGTTGAGCTTGGGGGAAGTACTCTACTTGCCCTCAAGTTTATTGAGTTGTGGATGTGTTGTAGATGAGATTGGTGCGAGGAGCTTTGGCATGGGTTAGGTAACTCTTAGTTAGAGGATATGCTTCCTGAGAACTTGGGTGCTACATTGGAGGAGTAGACTTTCTTTTAGTTTACTCGAGGACGAGCAAAGGTCTAAGCATGGGGGAGTTTGATAAGCACTACTTTGTAGGGCTTAACTAAGAGTTATTAGAGGTTTTATTGGTGTCATTCGGGTAGATTTAGACACATTCTTGTGTATGGCGTTTGGAGGCGAAGTTGGTGTTTTTTGGAGGTGTTTGAGCTACTTTGGAGATCATGAAGACACTAAGGAAGGAAGCCATCAAGAGAAGACGCCAAGGAGTGAAGAGGAGACGGGTTGGTGCAAGGCAAAGGACAAGAATGCCGAGCATTAACCGCGATCGCGGGCATGGGTGCCGCGATCGTGGGACTCGGAGCATGTCTTGAGTTTTCTGCGGGCGCGGAGAGATTGAAGGGCGCGGAGCCACATGGGCCGCGATCAAGGTCCACCACCCGCGATCGCGGGTCTGACACGGCAGAGGCTCGGACTTATTCCGAATTATCTTTTTAGTTTTCTTTTCCCTTTTCTTATTTCTATTTCAGTTATTTTTCTTAATGGGCTAGGTCATTTGTTAGGGCCCGATAAATACTCTCCTTATGCATTAGGGTTAGAGATCCACTCTTTAGAGACAAGTTCTAGTTTTTGCAATTTCAATTCATCGTTGTTTATTTCTTTTAAAGTTTCTACCATGACTATGAGGAGTTAAGCTTCTTTGGCTTAGTCCGGTAATGGAAGCATGAGTTCGTTCATCTGGTTGTGAGGTTTTGTTCCTATCTATCTATCCTATTGAATTATATCTTTTCTCTGAGCAAATTCATATTTGAATGTTTGTTGGTTTATCTAGACTGATCACCTAGGTTTATTGCTTTCATTCTTATTGCTAATACTAGGGAACTGTTGGGCTAACGCTCTAGTATAAGTAGCAAGCATTGATTGTTATCTGCATCTATGGATTATATCTATGTGGGAATTGATTACATGGTAAATGCATCTGAGCGAGCGTTCTGTGTATCCCTGTTAATTCTTATATGCATTGCTGCCTTTGGGTTGAACCTTTAGTGGTACTAGGGTTATTCATCGGTAAGGGTTCTTTGTGGAAGGTTTCCCTCTGAATTTACATAAGATCGGGACAGGAATAACCGAATAGGAAGATAGGACTTAATCAATGAACAACCTTTGAATGACTTATGTGGACATTACTTGGCTAAGTGTTTTTCTCTCTTGATATTTCATCCATTCTACTTTATTTTGTTTGCAACCAACCAACCATAAAACCCCCCCTTTGTGACATTGCATGCTACCACCATTGGTTCCTTCCTTCTCTGTGGGATCGACCCTGACTTACTTACTATACTTTGTTTAGTGAGGATTTTAGGATTTACTTTTGATTAGGGGTACGACGACTATCCCCCCTATCAATGACTCTAAAAGGATATTCAAACAAATAAACCCAACCTTCCCAGTACCATTGGGTTTGCTCAAGAGGGTGCGGAAGACGTGCTACTGTCCCGGCCAGAAATTGACCTACTTCCAAGATCCTATTCAACTTTGATTAAATCAAGGTGCTGGCAAAAGAGTCTTCAAGGCTGAGAAGCTCCAAGGGAGTGAAGTCGCTTCCTTCCTCATCAAGACCGCATGACGTGACTCAGTTTCTTTTGGATCTTGAAAATGCCATGAAAAACAAAGCAAGCAAGAAATGGTAAGAAATTTAAATTTTTACCTTGAAAGATGAAACCTTTTTGCAGAGAAAGGGTGGTGCAAAGGAGATATAGATAGCCTATTTAAGGAGGTGAAACTGCCGAACCTTCGGTCAATATGTTGGTCTAGTAAGAAAGCACCACGTCGCATGAACGTCTGCAGAAAAATCGGGGATAAAGATCACGCCAGAAAGTGAAAAATCAAATTGTCCCATCAACTGACGCTCTAGCCCAGTTTGATTTTGGGGAAATTGTTGGGCATCGTTTCTATTCAACTTGTTGGATCGGCCCAATAGCTTAGGCCAGGCCACCATCTAGAAGGTCTGGACAAAGGAAACGAAGAAGGACGTTGACGCTAGAAGACATTGGAGAGGATCTCGGAGCGCCAATACTCAGTATGGCGATCTCCACGGATCTCAGACGGTTTCAACCGACTTAGGTGTAGAAGTAGTATAAATACGAGGAGAATTATCATGTGACCACACACTATATCAGTCTTACTCAATACAAGTAGTATTCTACCATTACTATGTTCACTGCAAAGATTTGTTCTCTGGTTCTATCTCTTGTTCAAGTATTGAAGCGACCGACAGTTGAATTTCTTGATTCGGTTAGCCTCTTATTTAAAGGAGATAAGCTAATTTTTACGTCTGTTTAATCTTATTCATCTTATTGTTAGTTGATTTGGATTATCTAGATATTTCAATCTTATTGTTGTCTAGTTGCCCTTCTCAAAGCGATTTAGGTCGGTTCGATCTTTTCGTCCCAAAACAATTACTATACTACATATGGAGTGTTCAGAATCAATGAATATTCCAAAATAAAACCATAGGGTTAGTGAATGTATAACTATTGTTATTAATTATGTACAAATTTGTATCAAACTTAAGTGGTTTAAGGATAACCACAATTCTAAAAGTTGGTTTTTAAAACTAAGGATTGGGAGATTCTTGTAATACCTAGGTTTATTTTCTAAAGTTAATGAAATCTTCTTTCATTAAAAAAAGTGCATATGCACAGCTAGCGCGTGTATAGGGGAAATAATGAGTCCAAACTTACAAATCCTAGTCTATATTGGTATAGCAACACCCAAATTTATTGTATAAATTGATTCTTAGGTAAATAGTTATAAAAATACAAATGAGTTCAAAGATAAAAGCCTTTGACAGATTGTTGTATCTTACAGAATATAGACATATATTTTTGTATCTTACACCTATCTATCTTTTAAGATATGGTTTTTGTGTAAATTCCTCTTTGATATTGATGGTTGCTATGTACTTGAGCTGATAAAACATAAATCTACCGCGACATAGACTATCCCACAAATTGACGCGATCTTTCAAATGATGGACAGGAGACTTACAGAAAAGACATTTCATTGGCGATCAACACGATGATTCTACTGGAGATCACACTTCAACTATTCTATACATGAGAACCAACCACAAAGCTCTTATTCTTTCCTTCCCAAAAATGGGCGATCGAACAAAAGATCTCTAAAAAGTGAAACCTGAAGCCTATTTATACTCTCCAAGTCCTGCTTGTGATTGTTGGAAAGGAGCAAAGACGTGTCAGTTTGTGGTTAATTGCTTCAGATGACGTGTCGCGTGCAGGCGAGGTGGCTATCAATGGCGGTTGAGTCGTGGATTGTCTCTATTGGGCGAGTGACATCACGGCATGCAGATGAGATACCGCGTTCTTCGTGAAAATTTTGCGCGATAATTGTGGATTGATCTTGCTTGTCGGTCGAGGATTGTGAAGAAAATGACCGCGATAATTCTACGCGATCAGTGCTATTTGAAAATAGCATGTTCCATCAGATATAATATTCATTTACCATTACAAAACAATGTGTTAGAAGTTTTTGTCTTTGCTTTTCAAAGAATTTTGACTGACACTACTACGAGAAGATTTGGTTTCATTTATTAATTATATGTTTGTTATTTTTATCAAAGTACCATATTCATGTGAAATGTTTTTTTATAATGACATTATTTTCCTTCGTCATATAAAACTTTTAACTTTTGAATATTTATGCTTTAATTTACAAGTTTCAAGTTGATATTCGAGTTTGTAGTGTGAATCTCTATCAATAGAGATGTTTATCATCAACCGTTAGGTCTTGAATTAAATCCATAAAAATGGGTTGATGCTATGTACACGTTTTTTTTTTACTTTTTATAGGCACTTTGATGCGCTTCTTACAGGCGTACACTTAGCATAGGCGTTGTTAAGGTCCTTGGATCATGTCTTCATAGACCTAAATGAGATGTCGCGATGCGTTGTTAAAGAAGGGACGTGATGGAGTTGACGGTCATAGAACACAACATTAAGGAGTTTCCAAGCGACACGTCTGGAAAAGATCTTATTTCCATAAATAAAGTTGTCTCGCCTGGGAGATAATATGAGACTCGTCAAGCTCTTATCTAAGGAAATATCTTACCTTAGAAGATATAAGATCATATATCTTATATAAGGAAATATTGTTACCTTATCTAAATTATCTTACTTACGCTCCAAGTAGATAGAAAATATTGTATTCATGGTAATTCTATCTCCACTAGGATTATCCATGAACCCCTATATAAGGAGGGTATCCAACTCTTATAAATCAGATCATCCAATTACTGATCAATACCATACAATTCTCACAAAAAGCTTACTTTTGTCCGCAATCATGTAATCTTTTGCTCTATACTCCACAATTGAAGTGGATCGCGTCCTGATACGAAATTTGCCCAAAATATTTGGCGCCCACCGTGGGCTGGGAGTCAAAAAAAATACGTCTTTTTTCTGACCACAAACACTACAACCTTTTACACCATGTCTAAAGATGGTCCAAACAACGATGTTACTAGAGACAACGACATCGTCATTACCACCGAGACGACGCCATCTCAAATCCCACTCGATTAGGCTGACCCCAGCGGTCAGGGAGACCAACACACCACCGACGTGGCAGAACTCCGCGAAAAGATGAAAGCTTTAGAGGAATCACTCGCCACTCAAAGGTCTCAATCTGAAGCTCAACTCTAGGAGGTGCTAAGAGAAAACAAGGCATTACGTTCCCAGAACGTGTCCATGCAACCACCGGTACCTCGTTCCCGACTTCAGTACGTCCGCGGAGACAACACCGTCTGGCGCACCTCAACCTTTAATCCGCTTCTACCAATACGTACTTCTTAACTTCACCTTTGGTGTCGTCCATAGGCGTAGTGGGATCCTGTCACCTGCCAATGGTGGCTGCCGACCAATTTACCCTCAATCCCGAGACGATCAATCCAATGTAGATCTCACCCATGGAGTCGTTCGAGGACGTCATCGAGAGAAAACGGCATGAAAAGCTTACAACTTTGGACGAAAGGTTCGCTCAAATACCAGAGGTACCCAGACCCATCGAGGAAGAAGACGACGACTGCGTGCTACGCTGACTCACCATTCACCGATACCATTGCTCACGTCGAAATTCCCAAGAAGTACACGATTCTAGACATGCCATCGTACGATGGAAATCCTATATGAACATGTCTCGTTGTATAAGCAGAAGATGATGATGATGAGCGCGGTGCCCAAGAACCTTAAAGAGGTCGTGATGTGCAAGTGGTTCGGGTCCACCCTAAAAGGATCTGCCTTGACTTTGTTCATGAACCAACTCAATTGCAGCATCTATTCTTGTGATGGGTTGATCAACCGATTCAAAACTCAATTTGCAAGCAACCGACAACTTCAAAAACAGCCCAACAATATATACTGCATGACTCAACGTCCAGGATAAACATTAAGGAGATTCCTCCACAATTTCTGTAACACCCCTAATTTACACCGGAGATATTACATGCCAGTGACCTCAGACTTTACCGTCCAAAGTCACCCCAAGCTTTTCCAGAACAGACATGCTTAAATACATACACAATTACATATTAATTGAAAGATTAAACAGCGGAAGACTTTAAATAGCCAACTTATAACATGGCTTAAATTATGAAGATACATCAAGGTAACACTTAACAAACTTAAAACACTTAACAACTTAAATACTGACTTTAAATCTTCGTCTGCAAGCTTCTTATCCTTCAATAGGTTACTTAAACTCCGGGAATCAACTCCTGATGTGCCGAATCGAACGGATGACACCAGCCCACATGTAGAGAACAAAGTTCATGGGTTAGTCTAATGAATAGACTAGCAAGGGTACAAAGCAGAGTGGTTCGAGTGATCGTGACCGTTTACTATCATTGTCCCTTGAATAAAAACCGAAGGAACGATATATAACTCGGCACTTTCACGGAATGATTTAACAATTAGATATGCACTGAAGAGAAGACTCCAACTGAAATGAGCCATATAGGAAATTATGACAACTGCTAGGGAACATTAAAGTTACACACATAAATGATTTAAAAGTTGACTGAGATGCTTCAGTTCACAACCAACCTCATCGCATACAGCGAATCCAGATTGAAAAGAGAACGTACTATGATCAAAGTCGATACGAGTTTTCCTAGCTGCACTATAACTTAGATGCACTACTCGCCGAAGGTTTATTAATCATGTGCACTCGGGCACATATCTTATTTAATTACCGAACACACTTTACTGAAACACGTTAATGTTATTAAGAGCGGCACAAAGCTTAAATCTCATGGTGACAATCATGTCGACCCAAATTAACACAACACACAAACACACACACGAGACTTAACATTATTCCGAGAACAACGGAGTTATTATTACACAGGGTGATCTTACGTTCACCCAGATTGCACTGCCATAGTGCTTACACTTTAATTTACAGGGTGACAGTACGTCCACCCTAATTGCACTAGCTAAGTGCTTAATACACAGGACTACAATTATGCTCATCCAATGACGCTTGCAAGGCGCTTAAAACACTTCAGATCCTTAACGGTGGATAAGAAGCATAGGTCATGACCCTTAAATTATTATCCGGAAATTAACCCGAGGAGTATTACGATTTAAAGAAACGACAAATCCTTACTTGGATTAGCGTTCCTACGAACATTAAGTTATAAAGAAATGACTAATCCTTACTTGGATTAGCGTTCCTACGAACACTCGTGTTAACTAAACAGTCTAACACAACAATTATTCACATTAAATCCATCCAGGCAATCAACTTAAACATAGAGATAATAGAAACGGCTAATCCTTACTTGGATTAGTTTTCCTATTAACCCACATGCTATTCTAGCATTAAGATTAAATTCACAACAATACCATCACGGTAATTATCACATATAATAGCGTTGTTCTAACAGATATACAACCTATCATAACATTACTTTAATCACGTTTATTTATGAAATTAGTTCCCAAACAAAACAACAGTTCACTCCAATTTAATTAACATTTAAATAATTGATCATTAATGAAACATGGTATGATTAAGCAAGAGCGAACCGCCACTTGCCTTAATCCGCAGAGTTGGAACAAGCCTAACGACGATGGAATTCCGGGCTCGACACGGGTATAGCTCCGACAGCACAACAACCTCCGAGTTGACCCACAAGAGAAACCCTAAGTTAGATCCGACATAAACACAGTACGAATCTAAAAACGATGAAAGAAATTGAAAGAAACGACACCCGAACAAAGACCACCAAGGCCGAGGCCAAAATAGGCACTCTGCCCTCTGGCGGCGGGCGCCGGGTTCATCACGGCGGGCGTCGTGTTCATCACGGCGGTCGCCGCCATGAACACAGCGGGCGCCGTGAAGAGCCCAGAAACAGAACGGCGAGAAAAACTCACCAAACACGAGCGAGTAGCCTCCCTTTGGCCTTGCTTGGGTTCTGAACTTCAAAGGCAACCAAAAAGGCTTCACAAGGGCTACTAGAAACACACCAACAACACCGGCGATCACCTTCAAGAACTCCGGCGAGGCACAACAAATCCGGCGAGAGGGAAATTTGAGGGATTTTGGCTTGAATTTGTGCCAAATCCGACTCTCAAATGCCCCCTATTTATAGCCAAATGCAAGGGAACAACATCATGGCTACAACGCGGCATGGCGAGCCTAAAATGGCACTCGTCAGACGTCGCCGACGACTTCGCAGGGCTATGCCCCTGCTAGTTCGCGGCGGGCGCCGCGATCAGCCTGGTCGCCGCCTCACAATTACACTACGGCGGGCAGAAAACGGCGGGCGCCGCACTGTACGGCGGTTGCCGTTTTCCAGTCTTCGCGCCCAGCTAGAAGACGAGGGTACTGTTTTCCTCGAGCCCTTAACGGCGAGCGCCGCCTTAACTACAGCGGTCGCCGCCACCGTGGCTTCGCCCTCCTCAGCTTTTGGACGACGTTGTCTTAAACCGGGATAAAAATAATCGTACACGAACGAGTATTAAAATCCAAAATACGTCGTCTGTATTTTATTTCACTGAGAAAAATATTACAGATACAGAGCACATTACAGAATGCCTCCAACTTTCTGAATTAAATCCGACGTACTAAACGGGTGCTGGGGAAAATTCCCAAAATAACCCTACAAAAATACGGGGTATCACATCACCTCCCCCTTAAAAGAAGTTTCAACCCCGAAACTTGCATTAAGCCAATGAGGATCTTGCCTTAACACAAACCTTACTACCTGGATCCAATATCCTTAATCACTTCATCCTTGAAATGGATCACAAGAGATATTACTCTTAATTCTTTAGGATATCATTCTGAAAATGATTCATCCGCCTCAATGCTTATGGCACAAACTCACGCATGAGAGATAGCTCCTAATCTCTCCGAACAAAACTCCACAAGTTCCTCCTTATCCTTAAGAAATATTGGGAGAACTCAATGTACGAGATAATGCTTACCACTGTACTCCTTAGATGCATAGACAATTCTCCTTACTGAATCTTTAATACATCGGGATTATCAACATATCCCCTCCTTAAACTGTAACCTTTCTTCTTAGCACAACAACTCCACAACTTAATCTTCCTCAAAGAGTTGCATCCGTTCTTATAGATGACATACTCTATGTATGAAGAAGAATCTTAGGAATGGATTTAGATTTAAACAACAGAGTCGACCTTGTGATTAACCACATAGGGGACGAACATCTACGTTGCCCACAATACTCTACCACCATAAGTCCGACAGTCTTTATCCTTACTTGGCATAAGTTGTTCTTGACACTTACGGGGTTTCGTATGTACTACAACTAATCCGTACTGATAACGCATTCAGAAATTTCCAAAACAAGGAAACACTTCATGTCATTAAACATTACATTAACCGACAAAAGTTGAACAACGAGATCACGATATTACGGAGATTACCGACACACGTCGTTACTCCTTAATCTTACAAAAAGACTTAACACAAATACAACTTAATGGATCAGGGTTCTTATCCATCGGCTTGGCTCATTATGAAGAGTCGTTGCCCTTGGCCTGAAGACCCCATATGCGCTTTGCCTTTATTACGAGCCATAGACTGCTCAGGAGCAGATGCCACTGGCCTTGGGTTCTGCCCACCTCCAACATTTGACGCCTGATAAGACTTCTTTGGTCCCTGACCCTTCAGTCTGCAGTAGGCTTTTATGTGGCCTTCTCTTCCACAATTATGACATACTCTCTTGTCATTTTGGCAATTAAAACTTTTATGCCCAAATTCACCACAGTTGTGGCACTGAATTACTCCGCTGCTCCAACCTGAGCCTCTGGCAGAGTCAGACTGAGTTGTCTCGGCCTTAGCACGACCAGACTTCTCAAACTTGGTAGGCGATGCCGGTCGTTTGAATGAACCAACCTGGCGATCTTGTTGCCCACCATTTCCCTTAACTTGCTTCTCCCGCTTAAGGGCAGACTCCTCCAATGTGACTTCTGTCTTGAAGGCTGCATCCACATATTGTTCTAACGTAGAACAACCATGACGCAACATTAGAGGCTTGATCTCTGGATTCATCCATCCATGGAAGTACCAGATCTTTTGCTCCTCGGTTGACACCTCAGGTCCAGCGTACTGCATCAAGTGATTGAACTTAGCTGCGAGCTCGGTCACCTTTAACCCATCAGTCTGTGGGTACAGAAATTCCTTATGCTTCTCCTCCCTCATAGCATGGGAAAAGAAACGGTCAGTCATCTTTGTTTTAAACATGCTCCAATTCAACTCGGGATGGTCAGCCAGTCCGGTGCTTTCCCACCATTCGCTAGCCATATCCTTGAGTTGAAGGGAGGCGATGTGCACTTTCCCAGCCTCAGTGCAATTAATGTTCTGGAGCAACCGTTCTATATGCGAGAACCAATATGTCACCCTGACTGGTTCTCCAGTACCGTCATAGCTGTCAGGCCTCATTGAACTCACGGCTTTTAACGCTTGCCCGTAAGTTTCTCTGTCCCTAACAACATTGATCTGAGGTACTTGCTCCACTGACTCCTCAACTTCAGGAATAGCCTGAGGAACTGGACCACCTTGTGCTTGTGGTGCAACTGGTCGCATAACATCTGTGATTGCCTGCATGACAATTCCTCGAATTGCCTCCACTGCTACAGCATCAAACAACATCGGAGCATTGGCCTGAGCTTGGCCATTGCCTCCCTGGTTATTGTTAGAAGCAGCCTCACGCTCTTCCCCTTGATTAGAGGCGCTCCTCAGAATCAACCTTGGTTCAGCACCAGCATGGGCTGTGTTCCTTGTGTTCACCATCTGCTGGTGAATCATAACGTTACTTTAGAACTTATCCAACTTAATTATGACACTATAGTCAAATACGTCATGATACAGATTATAGGGGTCCAAACTAATAACTTTATATTAGTCTGACTATCCTTCACTGTTAACTGCAAGAACGACCTTCTTCTGCTCACTAAAGACTGAGAACCTGGGAGAAATGTCAACCTTTAAATGACATCAATCCCTAGATTAGACAATATTCTTAAGAATGGATCTAAGGAATAAGTAACACTTGAAGCTTGCAGAAGTTTGAAACCACTTATTAACAACCTTATTTCAAACTTCAGACCTTTAAACTTGCTTATAACACAACACTTTTATAAACCAATTTATGAATAGCATTTGAAATTCAAAATGCTAAATCCTTTAATATTAAATCACCGAGTTACTTATAACTCTTAACATTGAAATTCTCAAAATTTCTTTTTAAATATAAACTAGGTTTGAAAACAATTTCAAAATTAATTTTCGAAAATTCTCAAACCTAACAATAGGCCAAGAATTTTAAAACCATTGCTCTGATACCATAACTGTAACACCCCCAATTTACACCGGAGATATTACATGCCAGTAACCTCAGACTTTACCGTCCAAAGTCACCCCAGGCTTTTCCAGAACAACCATGCTTAAATACATACACAATTACATATTAATTGAAAGATTAAACAGCGGAAGACTTTAAATAGCCAACTTATAACATGGCTTAAATTATGAAGATACATCAAGGTAACACTTAACAAACTTAAAACACTTAACAACTTAAATACTGACTTTAAATCTTCGTATGCAAGCTTCTTATCCTTTAATAGGTTACTTAAACTCCGGGATTCAACTCCTGATGTGCCGAATCGAACGGATGACACCAGCCCACATGCAGAGAACAAAGTTCGTGGGTTAGTCTACTGAATAGACTAGCAAGGGTACAAAGCAGAGTGGTTCGAGTGATCGTGACCGTTTACTATCATTGTCCCTTGAATAAAAACCGAAGGAACGATATATAACCCGACACTTTCACGGAATGATTTAACAATTAGATATGCACTGAAGAGAAGACTCCAACTGAAATGATCCTTATAGGAAATTATGACAACTGCTAGGGAACATTAAAGTTACACACATAAATGATTTAAAAGTTGACTGAGATGCTTTAGTTCACAACCAACCTCATCGCATACAGCGAATCCAGATTGAAAAGAGAACGTACTATGATCAAAGTCGAGATGAGTTTTCCAAGCTGCACTATAACTTAGCTACACTACTCGTCGAAGGTTTATTAATCATGTGCACTCGGGCACATATCTTATTTAATTACCAAACACACTTTACTGAAACACGTTAATGTTATTAAAAGCGGCACAAAGCTTAAATCTCAGGGTGACAATCATGTCGACCCAAATTAACACAACACACAAACACACACACGAGACTTAACATTATTCCGAGAACAACGGAGTTATTATTACACAGGGTGATCTTACGTTCACCCAGATTGCACTGCCACAGTGCTTACACTTTAATTTACAGGGTGACAGTACGTCCACCCTAATTGCACTAGCTAAGTGCTTAATATACAGGACTGCAATTATGCTCATCCAATGACGCTTGCAAGGCGCTTAAAACACTTCAGATCTTTAACGGTGGATAAGAAGCATAGGTCATGACCCTTAAATTATTATCCAGAAATTAACCCGAGGAGTATTACGATTTAAAGAAACGACAAATCCTTACTTGGATTAGCGTTCCTACGAACATTAAGTTATAAAGAAATGACTAATCCTTACTTGGATTAGCGTTCCTACGAACACTCGTGTTAACTAAACAGTCTAACACAGCAATTATTCACATTAAAGCCATCCAGGTAATCAACTTAAACATAGAGATAATAGAAACGGCTAATCCTTACTTGGATTAGTTTTCCTATTAACCCACATGCTATTCTAGCATTAAGATTAAATTCACAACAATACCATCACTGTAATTATCACATATAATAGCGTTGTTCTAACAGATATACAACCTATCATAACATTACTTTAATCACGTTTATTTATGAAATTAGTTCCCAAACAAAATAACAGTTCACTCCAATTTAATTAACAATTAAATAATTGATAATTAATGAAACATGTAATGATTAAGCAAGAGCAAACCGCCACTTGCCTTAATCCGCAGAGTTGGAACAAGCCTAACGACGATGGAATTCCGGGCTCGACACGGGTATAGCTCTGACAGCACAACAACCTCCGAGTCGACCCACAAGAGAAACCCTAAGTTAGATCCGACATAAACACAGTACGAATCTAAAAACGATGAAATAAATCGAAAGAAACGACGCCCGAACAAAGACCACCAAGGTCGAGGCCAAAATAGGCACTCTGCCCTCTGGCGGCGGGCGCCGGGTTCATCACGGCGGGCGCCGTGTTCATCACGGCGGGTGCCGTGTTCATCACGGCGGGCGCCGTGTTCATCACGGCGGTCGCCGCCATGAACACAGCGGGCGCCGTGAAGAGCCCAGAAACAGAACGGCGAGAAAAACTCACCAAACACGAGCGAGTAGCCTCCCTTTGGCCTTGCTTGGGTTCTGAACTTCAAAGGCAACCAAAAAGGCTTCACAAGGGCTACTGGAAACACACCAACAACACCGGCGATCACCTTCAAGAACTCCGACGAGAGGGAAATTTGAGGGATTTTGGCTTGAATCTGTGCCAAATCCGACTCTCAAATGCCCCCTATTTATAGCCAAATGCAAGGGAACAACATCATGGCTACAACGCGGCGTGGCGAGCCTAAAACGGCGCTCGTTAAACATCGCCGACGACTTCGCAGGGCTACGCCCTTGCTAGTTCGCGGCGGAAGCCGCGATCAGCCTGGTCGCCGCCTCACAATTACACTGCGGCGGGCAGAAAACGGCGGGCGCCACACTGTACGGCGGTCGCCGTTTTCCAGTCTTCGCGCCCAGCTAGAAGACGAGGGTACTGTTTGCCTCGAGCTCTTAATGGTGTGCGCCACCTTAACTACGGCGGTCGCCGCCACCGTGGCTTCGCCCTCCTCAGCTTTTGGATGACGTCGTCTTAAACCGGGATAAAAATAATCGTACACGAACGAGTATTAAAATCCAAAGTACGTCGTCTGTATTTTATTTCACTGAGAAAAATATTACAGATACAGAGCACATTACAGAATGCCTCCAACTTTCTGAATTAAATCCGACGTACTAAACGGGTGCTCGGGAAAATTCCCAAAATAACCCTACAAAAATACGGGGTATCACAATTTCAACGACGAAAAGGTATCCATACCTCGTTGCGACACCTGCACCGCTATAGAAGCATTCCGGGCAGGGCTATATGAGAAATCAGAGCTTTACCGTGATCTGACTTAATGATCTTGTTAGACCTTTGAACGCGTCCAAGCCAAGGCCATGACTTACATTCGTCTAGAAGACGACTACCTTATACAAGGAACGCCACAAGGAACATAATGAACATACACGAATCAACAAACGCATCAACAAAGGTGAGATGCGTTACAAACCCTATCCTCGTCAAAATTGAGGGAATCGCACTGTCAACAACGTCCGCAGCACAATAATGACTGGCATCACGAGTGGGGGACATATCCTCCCCTATACCAACACTTGTTTATTGATACGCTCTACTTTGCAGTGCATAACTAGGAGTTGTTACTAGGATTTAGGTACCATTTGTATGGGTTTAGAACATAATTTAGGAGAATGGAGTTTTAGAGAAGAAGTAGTGATATGGTGGATTTTAGCGCATATTGTGAAGACATTAAAGATGAAGGCGAAGCCACCAAGTGAAGGCCGCAAGCGAGAAGTAAATATCGCGGCAGAGCCAAAACCGCGGGCACAGAATTATTTCCGTGGGCGCGGATTCAGCAGCAAACAATGAAGATTTCAGAGATCAAACCGCGGTCGCGGGTACTGTTCATGCGTGGAGCGAAGAGCACGTTCGGGAATTCTTCCGAGATCTTTTGTTTACTTTATTTATTTATTTTATTTCATGTTATTCCTTTTATTATAATTTAGGAGATTATTATTGTTATCTTCTTAGGAATTAGGTTTTGCTAGGTTTTTATCTTCCTTCATAACATCAGTTTTGGAGGCAGACTTTGAGATCGTTCATTATTTTTCCCTTAGAGTTTTATGCTTTGAATACTATGAAGAACTAAGCAACCATTGCTTAGTCCGATGATTGAAGCCTTCGTTTGTATTTGGTTGTGAGATTATAACTCTATTTCCTTTCCTTTGATTATATTGAGTCTCTTTGTGCTTCATCCCATTGATTCTTGCTGATTTGACTAGCTTGATAATCTAGTTGATATTAGTGATTTTCTATTGCTAGGGTTTGGATATTTCTGGTTGAAATCCCATATCTTGTGTAGCAACCACAATTTACAGGAACTGGTTGTGAATGTTTATTATGAAGAGAATTGATTACATGTCGAGTACTGACTGGTTGTTAAGTATTGCATGTATCCCGCTTAATTCTTATGCTTACTGCTGCCGTTAGATTGAATCTTGATGGTTTCTTGATTGTTTAATGGTAAGTATTTTTAGGGCTGGTTGACATGTCTATATACATAAGATCGGAATAGGAATATTCATTGGTAGGAATTGGAGATAATCTAGGATCAACCAATCAAACTGAAGTGTGGATATTTGTCTGGCTAAGTTACTTCTCATCCATTGATTACATCTTTTGCATTGATTTACATTGTTACTTGACACAAACCTAAAATCCCCCCTTTTGTTACTATTGGCATACAACCTTTGCATATAGGAAGATTGCTTACCTCCCTGTGGGATCGACCCTTACTTGCATGCTATACTTAGTTAGGTTTTTAGGGATTATTTGATAGGTATGACGACTTTAGTCTCATCACTAGTCCAAACACTATCCACCAGTGATACCAAGTTCTGTACACAAAAAATTAAAGTCAGAAAATTCTCAGCTAGCCTTTTCTTCCTAATCATCATCAGCCATACCTCCATTTTTGTAAATAGATCTCATTAACCAAGAATGCTCACTGGCATTGAATTTCGAAACTAGTCATTCTATGTTATCTTTCGAAACCAGATTTATCAATGCTAAGAAAGAGCTGAAAATTATTCACATGGGCACAAGCAAACATATCCCCCTCATACAATCGAACACAAGCAAAGTAAACCAAAATGGGACAGAAAGAGAAACTCATCACATCATTATTCTACAGCCCCCGATTTGACCTCAGTGCTTCTCTTGTGGCTTCCGTCACTTCCTTCATTTGTGCTCCACTCCTTAGCGTCATTGCACATACATTCTCTCTCGGGTTTGCTACCGTTTGAGATGGTAGTTTCCCCGAATCCCGGGCCTCCAGTGTGCTCACGGCCAGAGAGATATGCCCTACATGCTTCTCCAGGTTCTGAATACTAGACTTCATTTCTTGATTTTGTTAGACCATAGTGTTTGCCAACGTCGATACACTCTGAGTGAGAGACTTATTTTGTTGGACCATAGTGTTTGCCAACGTCAATACACTCTGGGCGAGAGACTTGATCATGTCATCACCGGACATAGACAAATTTGCGCTCTGGCCTTGAGGTTTAGGGTCATATTGTGCTCTAAATTGTTGTTGTTGACCTCCAGGCTGCTGAAATTATTGTTGTTGCTGTAAGAACTTTGGCGGCCTCTGGTGGAACTCCTGATCATCACGACCCTGAGGAGGATTTTGTTGGTTCCCGTACCTCAAATTAGGGTGATCTCTCCACCCTGGATTATAGGTGTTGGAGTACGGGTCATATCTCGGCCTTGGAGGGCCGAAACCTCTAATAGCATTCACTTCAGCAGTGGGTTCCTGCATCGTTGGGCATGCATCGTGTCATAGTAGATTCCACAAGACTTGACTTGCTGCTGGTTGCCCTTCATCATAAACCTCCTCATCATCTCCTTCATCTCAACCATCTCAGAAAGTAGTGAGGATGATGGCTGAGAGTCTGCGGCCTTAACTGCTTGAGCGCTCGCTCTCTTGCTAAACTGTCTTGAGCCCTCAGATAGCTCAAAGAATATCTCAAATGCTGCAGTCGGCGTCTTGTTTAGAATATTACCGCCACAGGCTGCGTTCACCATCCGACGCTCATCATCAAGAAGTCCACCATACAAATATAGCACGAGGTCTTGGTCAGAATAACCATGGTATGGACAGCTTGATATCAACCTCTTGAACCTCTCATAGTACTCATACAACGACTCAGTAGTGTGCTGCTCGATGTTGCTAATGTTCCTCTTCAGGCTATTGAGCTTCGTTGCAGGGAAGTACTTCTTCAGGAAGGCTTTCTTCATCTTTGCCCATGTGTCTATGCTTCCTGGGGCCAAATAATATAACCAATCATTGGCCGAATCCTTCAGAGAGAAGGGAAAGGCCCTCAGCTTGATCTGGTCCTCAGTAATGTTCCTTGGCTTCATGCTGCTACAGACAACGTGGAATTCAGAGAGATGCTTGTTGGGGTCTTCTCCACTCATCCCATGGAAGTGCGGTAGTAAATGGATAAACCCAGATTTGAGCTCAAAATTCACGTCATCCGCCAACTCTGGAAACTGCACAGCAAGCGGTTGCTGCTCTAGATTCGGCGCAGTCAACTGCCTCAAAGTCTGTTCCGCAGCCATTTCGAGTTGATCACGAAGTTCTCTGCGGTTCCTAGAAAGTGTTCGCTCGATTTCTGGATCAAGATCTAAAGTATAAGAGTCAGTAGTACGGGTGCGGACCATAAGATAGGTCCACACAATAGTTGGCACACAAACAAACAAAAAGAAAAATTGAAACTTTGCCTCCTCGGCAACGGCGCCAAATTTGATGAGGCTAAAGTCGTGATGCCTATCAAAGTAAACCTCAAAAACCTAACTAATGTAGTAGGGTAAATAAGGATCGATCCCACAGAGAGGTAAGCAATCTTCCTAAGTGCAAAGGTTGTATGCCAATAGTAACAAAATGGGGGATTTTGGTTTGTAACAAGTAACAAAGTAAATCAAAGCAAAGGATGTAATCAATGGGTGAGAAGTAACTTAGCCAGACAAATATCCACCCTTCAGTTTGATTGGTTGATCCTAGATTATCCCCAATTCCTACCAATGAATATTCTTGTCCCGATCTTATGTATATAGACAGGTCAACTAGCCCTGAAAATACTTACCATTAAACAATCAAGAAACTATCAAGATTCAATCTAACGGCAGCAGTAAGCATAGAAATTAACCAGGATACATGCAATACTTAACAACTAGTCAGTACTCGACATGTAATCAATTCTCTTCACAATAAACATTCACAACTAGTTCCTGTAAATCGTGGTTGCTACACAAGATAAGGGATTTCAACTAGAAATATTCAAACCCTAGCAATAGATAATCACTAATATCAACTAGATGATCAGACTAGTCAAATCAGTAAGAATCAATGGGATGAAACTCAAAGAGAATCAATATAATCAAAGGAAATGAAATAGAGTTATAATCTCACAACCAAATACAAACGAATGCTTCAATCGTCGGACTAAGCAATGGTTGCTTAGTTCTTCATAGTCTTCAAAGCATAAAAACTTTAAGGGAAAAACTGAACGATAAAGTGATTGTTGAATAAATATGAAAAGGCTGCTAACTAAATGAATGATATAAACCTAGCAAACCCTAATCTAAAAAGATAGGAAATAAAAATAACCTAAAAGGAAATTAAACGAAATAAAATAAAAAGGAATAAAACAAAACAAGTCTCGGACGAAACAAAATCCCGGCTCCGCGTGTGAACAGTAGCCGCGACCGCGGAAATAAATCTGCGCCCGCGGATTGGTCTATGAGTTCTCGTATCCTTCTGGCGCGATTCCGCGACCGCGGCGGAGCTTCCGCGCCCGTGGTTTTGCTTTGTCTTGCTCCTTCACCTCTGTTGTAGATCCGCGACCGCGGCCATCCATCCGCGCCTGCGGAAAAGCTTCTGTAGTGACTTCAACTCCTCGCTTGCGGTCTTCTCTTGTGGCTTCGCCTTCATCTCCTTAAGTCTTCATTTAAGCACTCAAAACCACCAAATCAACACTTCTTCTCCAAAACTCCATTCTCCTACATTGTGTCCTAAACACACATAAATGGCACCCCAAATACTAGTAACAACTCCTAGTTACGCAGTACAAAGTAGAGCGGATCAACTAGTGTATTGAACAGTCACTTAATATGGATACAAAATTGTTTCCAGGAGAAGTTTTGACAGCTTAATATTAGTCAAAGCACGGAATTTTCTTTGTTAACTTGAAAACCCGAGTGAACCAAAAGGCACTGAGAGGGACAAAGCATTTTGGAGTTTGGACTTGTTCAATGTATTTCTTCTAGTTTTTGATATTGTGATTGTACACGGGGTATTGTTACAATGACCTTGTAGAGCTGAGGAACCTGTTTCTGTTTTTAATTGCTGAACTGTAAGAAGAAGTTTTTTATATTATAAAGAGAAATATGTCATGCTTATTTATTTGTGTGTAGCGAATAAGTGCTTGCATTTTGTTCTTATACCCCTCAAGTTCCTGGTTTGGAGATAGAAAACCCACAAGGGTGTAATCCTGTTTGTATTTGTCAATAAGTTCTACCCTCTATGTTCTTCATTGTTGATCGAGATTTCCTCCTTTTTTTCAATCAGAAATTGACGCCTTCTACTTACCATCATACTCACAACAAGACTCTTTCATCACTTGATCAAGGTATTACAGAGATGTTGTCTTTTGCATGAGAGCAATATCTTTTTCATATATATGCTCTGTTGTGCAAGAAAGTCTGTTATTTTTTGCACTCTTACACTCTTTTTAGTGCTGATTTTAATTAGCCACATACACCAAAAAATGATGAACTGGACCTTATGTATTAATTAATAAAACTACCATGAAACTTATCATCATGGCATCAACAAATGCTAGGCAAATTGCAGGCACACAATATATATGTTGAATTGTATAGGTTTCGTACTCTGAAACTTGTAAAGTTTGATTGCTTCCTAATTGTTTTGTTCTTCTTGTATTAGAGGTTGCTCGTTTTCTTTGAAAAGTTTAGCTGTCTATAATTCTTTCATTTCTTTCCATAGTCATGTACATGCCTGTCTAAATAAGTCTAGATTTGAGTGACAACCCATGTCTACTTTGTATTTATGTTAAGACTCTGGGGGTCAATTTTTCACCTCTACAGATCAATTTCGTCATGCAGTTGTTGTTTTCTGCAGTTATATCCACCGAAAGAAAAAATATCCTAATAAGACACTTCTACAAACATGCTGAGGAAAAGGTATTGTTATAACTTATAACCTTTATAATTCACACATACTTATGCCTATGTGTGCTCAATTCTGCTGCATTTTCGCTCGTTCTTGTCGTACAGCTGAGACTGAAGAGAGCTGCGTCAGAGTTCCTAGCACCCGAGACTGGGTCGAAGCACCAAAGGCCTTCAACCTCGGACACTCAACACTGGGCAATTCCTGCCTCCTGTTGTTGTGTATGGTTGTTGCCCCTATATACACCATTCTAATTTGTATATCAAGTCTTCATGAAATTTTAGTATAGGCGCTGTTTCACTGTGAATTAGCCTGCTATGATGTCTGTCAAAGTGTTGTATGAATCTTGTGTGCATATGAAATAAACAAAATTGAATAGTATTATGTGCAATCTTCATTTCATTTCTTTGGACTCTTGATCATCTTTCTAAGGTATAAAACCCTGAAAACGTATGAATGTCTTATAAAGCCCATTATAAATATTATTACCTCCTATCTAAATTGAGTGTCTATAGGACTTAAATTTTAATCACCTTTATATGTTGGTTTTTGGCTTTCTAGATAAGTAATTAAAAGTGAGTAATGAGAATAAATTAACTGATGTATTTGCTTCTCAAATAACCCGGATTTCGTATTTAATAAACCGATTTATATGTAATTCAAATAGCCCGGATGTGTGAAAACCGATGTATTTGCTTAGCAAATAACCCGGATTTCGCTTTTAATTAACTGCTATATTTGTTATTCAAATAACTCGGATGTGTGAAAACCGTTGTATTTGTTATGCAAATAACCCGGATATGTATGGGTTTTATATAACCCGGATGTGCATATATCCAGGTTATTTGGGTACCCAAATAACCCGGATGTGTAAACCATGTGTGAATACTTTGAAAGGCAAATAACCCGGGCGTGTAAAATCTAGGTCCAGGTTATTAGGTCTAGGGCAAATGCCGCGCTGACCTTTAACCCATACTAGATCTGGGTTATTTGCCTATACACGCTCGGGTTATTAGGGGGTTTTGTAGTAGTGACATCTCGATTTATGGTGTTGACCTCTGGAAGACATCCATGGTCCTACTAGCATCCATAAAAGCGTGTGAGAAACCCACCAAAAGTATGTGAAAACACATAATTTCCTCATGTAGACCTATCAATGCAAATTAAAATGCAAAAAACAATCTAAACTATAGCACAAATGCATTTCCTAAACATGTATAAAATGGATGTTATCAGACATGTCGCGTGCAGCAATATATCCGAGTTATTTCTATGTCCAAAAACAAAATTCCATATTTTCGTAATGTGTAATCACTTACTTGCCCAAATATAAGTGATCCAAGCTATTTTATCATGGGATATCAGGTAATTTGTTTACTAGTGTTTCACATGAAATTTGAATTCAACTTGTTAAACATGAATAGGCTCGAAGGAGTCATAATAATAAAAAATGACAAAATTAAACTATATTTATCTACTATGAACTCCTTAAATCATATATATAATTTATTATCAAATAGTCAATAATAAGAGAAGAAATAACAATTGAATTCTATTAATCTGAAGAAAAAAAATATTTCAAGTGGAGCTAAGATAAACAAAATCACACGCGAAGGCATAGTTATTAATCTATACTATCCATTAAAAAAATTGTTGGAATGATGTCGTGTTTTGATAATGATAAACATCATTATGTTGGTTTACTTATTTCCATAAGTTTCAAGTTGATTGAATAAGTTGGGAACAAGGAAAATCAAGAGAAGCAAAACAGATAATTAAAGAACAAAGAGTCAAAAACAAGGGAACATTGACGCTAAGTGAAACATAGTAAACTAAGAACACACCGTCTGTGAAGAGAAACGAATGGAACAACATGTGGGATTGACGCGCGTTTGTGAAGAGAAACGAAGGGAACAACGCGTTAGCAAAGAGAAAACGCGCTGGAAACTTCACGTGAAGATTACCTATATGTGGAAATAAGATATTCAACAAGATTTGATATGCAACGTTAAAGAATTAGATAGAATTCAACTAAGTCTTATTTATGGAAATAATATCTTTTGAACAATCACTTAAAGAGTCTTGTACTTATGATAATTGGACTAGATGGAAACAAAATATTTGAACAAGGCGTGTTGGCCGAGTTAAAGATAGATGTTGAGATCTTTCAGTGTGGTATTTATACATTGAGTCTACATATAGTTTAATAACACAATTCGAAGCTTACACATAAGAAGATGAAGAGAAGAAGATCATGATATGAACTTTTTGAGTATTCTGATCTAGGGTTGAGTTTTACTTAGGTTGTTAAGTTGCAATTACTTACTTGGAAGTCTAGGTGATGTAGGAACTGTGTGTTCTTAGATCTTATACCTTTACTTGTTTGATTGCTTGTAACCGGATTAATAATATAAGTAAACGTTTGAAATTCTACTAGGTTAATTGCCTAGAGGTAATTGGTTTTTTTTCATGATCAACTAGTTAGGGCTTGTTTGGTAAGTGATAGGGGAGGTAGTAAGGGAGTTGAAGGAAATGGAAATTAAGCATTTTGCTTACCCTCACCCCTAAGGTAAGCAAAATGGTAAGTAAAAGTAGGAGTGAAAGCAATTTCATCGCTTTCACTCAAATTATCTGAACACACCCTTACTTGATTGAGTATCCATTATAAAAAATTATGTCATTACCTTTAATTGTTACTTACATATTTTCGCTGTACAAAGAATAATCTTAATGTTTCATATTTAACACAATAACACATTATAATATTCTAATGACTGACTTTTTAAATTAATTATTGCAATTAAAAATCAATATTAATATCTTTTTTACCTGCAAGCTAGCTAGCATGGTAAAAGTACTCACCCTTTTACTTTCACATGCTGAAACAGTGCCCATAATAAAATTACAAACATAATTCAAAAAAATGCAACCCTCTTTTCCTCTCTGTCCACAAACTATGCCCTATCTATATGCCTATATGTATGCTAGAATAATATTATATGTACACACTTAAATCTCTGCTTTGAATATATATATATATATATATATATCTTCTCTCTCTGGCTATACATCAACCATAGGGGAATTTGCAAGAAACCAGAAATCCCAACAAACCAATCAAAAGAAAGACATGAATTGCTCCCACCCATTTCAGGAAAAACCCTAATCCAATCTCATTTGTAAAACCCACACAAAATTTCTAGCATGATTGAAAAAAAAAAACCTCCTCAAAAGCCTACAAGTTAGCAGAAGAAAATGCAAAAAATTGCAAATGCAGTAAATTTTGTTAGATTCAGAACCTTTTCACTGTATTACCTTGTATGATTTCCTTTTGCTTTTCTAGTATATATGTTTCTCCAACAAGCCATCTCCTCGAAAACGAAGGCAAGGTAAAAAAATAAAAGTTAAAAGTTAAAAAAATGGAATGTATTGTTCCATCAGTCTTGTCACCCGCATCTCTTCACACTCAATTGAAGCTGCAGGAGTTTCCACATCAAGACTTCTTTTCTTTTCCTTCACTCTCACAATCGACTGCCCAATTGTCTGACTTTTAACCCATTTTAGTTCTGATTGATTTGGTTACATAAATGGTAATTCTTCCGTAACTTAATTTAATACTATACTCCCTATATGATATGCTCATATATATGATACACGTACGTACGTACGTACACTGTTATTTCCTTTCTATATCTTTTCATGGAGTTGTTTTCTTCATATGTGGTTGCTGAAAGCTGACCATGATTATTACCACATGAAAATTTCATTTATTTGTATATGATCCAATTAGCGTGATTAGTACACTTATGCTAATAGTAGGTTCTAATTATCCTATAATCGGATTGGTTCATATATTACAAATACAACTAACAATAATTAAACTCTGAACATATATTTCTACATTACAGATAGCAGATAACTTGTTTAAAGCGACCCTACAAAAGTCCCAATAAACAAGAGAATCCTAATTAATCACGCAAGTGGTAAAGTTTCATCCAGCCACCATATTTCATTTAAAATAAAATCCTAATACATAAACCATTCTGTCACGACTCACGATCGCTCCGTTAATCAAAAAAAGAAAAATGTAACTATTGATTTACACCCTATTCATTTCATTTTCCCCTCTTGCCCTCCCAACCCCACCTCCATCTTGTTTGATACTATTTTTGATCAAAATTAATTGTCATTTTAAAATCAATTTTATACTACTGTCATTTTAGGATTTTTAGGCAAAGAGCGAGTTACTATAATTGTTGTTGAAATTTATTTTTGTTGATTTTTTGTTGTTTTTAAACTCTATATTTATTGATTTAAAAAATTTATAATTATTTATAATATGTTAAGATTGAAAAAAAAAAAAAAGATTTTAAGTGTACTTAATATATATATCTTAAATATTGTGTCTAAGGTAAAACTATACTTATTTTTATTTTAAATTAGAGTGAGTAGCTAAACTTTAGGGCTCATTTTGAATTACGTACACATCTCTTTGTCTCTCCTCCACAACCCCACTCCCTAGGCCTAACCTCCTCTTCTAATAATGAATTCCATCCTCTAGCTAGGGTTGTGCTCCTTTTGCCCTTCTTGCCTCTTTGAATTGGAACCTTTTAAAAGACTCAAGCACAAAATTGAGAGAAGAGAGAGCTAGCCAAGTATAGTAGTGAAGACAAGTCACGCACCCAATTCATTTGAGAGAGATCGAAGAGAAAAAAACCTCAAAACTCAAAAGATATGGATTCTATCGCAGCCTTCACCTCGCCACCCACATACCTCACCACCACAACAACGACCACGGCAGGCCACCAGCCACCTCCACCTCCGGCGCCGGCAGCCACCTCCCCTCCCACCACCACCACAAGTAGCCGCTACGAGAACCAGAAGAGGAGGGACTGGAACACCTTCGGGCAGTACTTGAAGAACCACAAGCCGCCGCTCACGCTCTCCCGCTGCAGTGGGGCCCACGTGCTCGAGTTCCTCCGCTACTTGGACCAATTCGGCAAGACCAAAGTCCACGCGCCGATCTGCCCCTTCTACGGCCACCCCAACCCGCCCGCGCCCTGCCCCTGCCCGCTCCGCCAGGCCTGGGGCAGCCTCGACGCGCTCATCGGCCGCCTCCGCGCCGCCTTCGAGGAGAACGGAGGCAAGCCCGAAGCTAACCCGTTCGGCGCACGCGCCGTACGACTCTATCTAAGGGAGGTTAGGGATTTGCAGTCTAAGGCGCGTGGGATTAGCTACGAGAAGAAGAAGAGGAAGCGCCCACCGCCGCCCGCCACGACGTCGTCCTTCAGCCCGCCCGACCAGTTCGGCAACGGCGCCGCCCTCCACCACCGGGGATATGGCGGCGGCGCCAATTGAAGATGGATCGAATTGATGGTACGTACTAGTGATCGATCGAGAGAGGTCGTGGGTAGGAATCAAGCTAGGTGGTAATCGATCGCGTGGAATAATTAATTTAATCTATCGGGTGAGGATCGATATATATTAAAAGACTAGTGCGACGATCGATCTTGAAATTATATACAATGATCATCCATATTTTCTTGTGCTCTCCTCTATTTGTGATTGTTTGTCTTTACTTTGATGATCTGAATTGATCGTCAATTAACATTTCATGTCAATCAAGTATGTGTGTACAAATATAAGTTGAAAGTTGATTTGTAGTTCTCTCGCATCATCTCGTAATTTTATCATATATAAGTTATAATTTTTGTTTGTTTGTTTGTTCATATAAATTATGAATAGTAGGGTTTGTGGTCGATCTGATTAATTTCATGGTAATTTGGCGACTAAATACGTACAGATGGCTAGATGTATGTATGTATGTATATATGTATATACATCTATATATATATATTGGATTTGCGGTTTGGATTGAGCAGAGACTAATTTAGTAAACTTGCAAAAAATGTTATTCTCTTTGTTCATCTCTCTTGTAGATTGCGTGTATTTATACATGTTCAGTTCTGCAGTTTTTCTGGTTGATTTGGCTGGCAAATTCAGTTGTATTTTTGCTAGATTTGGGAGACCGATCAGAGCTAGAACTGAAATGAGTGCCATATATATATCGCACAAATCTAGTTGCTAATAGATTAGGGATTTTTGCAAGGCATCACGGACCATTCTACATGAAACCACATGTTATATATATCAGTATTGATTTTAAACCACCTGTTATAACCTCTCTCAAAAAGAAGTCACTCATGACCTTCTTCCGTCAAAAGGTCTGTTAATTTGCGTGAAAAGACAAAAATATCATTGTTTATAGATCAAATTTTCAAAATATATATTGCCATTGAACTTAATTCACAACCTCTAGACCAACATACGGAACCCCCCCTTCACCTGGATTTGGATTCACCATCAAGCTTTGAGCAAAGCCCTAGGCGCATCTGTAGAACCTGTTGACCGAATCAAAGCTCCACCTCTGTTCAGATCGATTGTTCTAGGGCTCGATTGGGATGGGGTTAACGGAGGAAAATGCTCAAGTTGATCAGTATCAAGTGTTGCGTATCTCCATCTATTACACCCTCGTCATTGGTCGCCCCTAACTCTATTTTCTTCCACATCTTCCAAATTGCCACCCTCAATTTCGCCATCGTCATGACCCCTTAACCACACTAGTAATATTACCAAGCACACAAATTGCTTCTAAAAATATGAATCGACGAAAGAAACAAATCAATTCTAATAACAAAAAGGCACGAACCAAGAATCAATTTCACCAAATTCATTAACTCTTAGGTAAGTGATATACAAGTTAGGTTTTCAATTTGGAAAAAAAAATTGAGGCTTTTCATAGAAAGGCACAAGATTGACAAGGTCTGAGGAAGGATGTCAACGATCGACGAACTCTAGGGATTGTCGATGATTCTGGTACAAAGGTTGACGGCGATTGATGGTATCGACTTGTGAACGCGAAGAAGAAGCTCGAGGAGTGGATGGCGGAGGAAGAGCATAGGAAGTTGGATGAGAATTTGATTCAATGGCAATATTTTGGAAATTTGATCTATAAACCATGGTATTTATTTCTCTTCACGCAAATTTACGGACTTTTGACAGAAGAAGGTCGTGGGTGGCTTTTTGTTAACGGAGAGGCTATTATGGGTGGTTTAAAATCAATAGTGGTATAACGGGTGGTTTCATACAGAATGGATCATATAGAGAGTGACTACAATCCATAGGTTTGCCGAGTAACAAAACTGCCAACTGCGATTCTGTTTCTAGGCAAACCCTCATGTAACCCTTGTTCCAAGGAAGCTCTAAACCATGTACAATGCCCTATAACTCGGCCATGAGAGGCCATGAGAACCGAGCAACTCCAAATGTTGTGGACAAAACCACCAACCCAATCACCATAGGCATCCCATAAAACCCCCGCAGTAGTGGCTCGACCATCCTTGATTGAACCATCATCATTTATTTTGATGCAGCCCTCCTCTTGCATAATCTAAGAGATACACTTCTCGGTCTTTAATCCTTGGCTACCAAAGGGACAATTTTTCAACAAAGCCGAATTGTATTCAGAGGTACAAGAGGAAATAAGAGTGCTCGTCTCCCATAAATTCCTCTTTCTCAAAAACATATGATTTGTATTGAGTGCTTTTGTTCATCACTCTTTATGCCTATATGTTCATTTTTTAAATAAGATAAGATTTGTATTTATTAGGGGAGGAGGATTTACAATATTTTTAGCTTTACAAAAAAGGTTAGAAGCTGGAGTTTCACAATATACTCATCAACAAAATGTAATGCCCAAAGCAGTACTCCAAGAACTAGTTTCCTGGCTCCTCTTTTTCTAGTGTGCAACAACATAGGACTTGGTGGAATTGATGATCCTTTGGCTGCAAGAGCTGACATCAAGAACTTTGTTTTTGAAATTTTTGAAATTTTGTGCTTGCTATGTTTGGTAGACGAAGGATGTGATTCATGTGCAGCGAAAGTGAATTCCACATAGGAAAGAGTTGGGTTTCTTTGCAGCACCAAGCCAACCAAGCCATGTTTCGAGTGTGTTGAATTGGCGGCCAATTCGTAGCCATTGAAGGACGTTTTCAAGGACAGTTTTGGTGAAGTTGTAGTTGATCCATAGGTGATGCTCAGTTTCTGGATAGGAGTTGCACAAAGCGCATGTGTCGTTAGGGATGAATTTCTTATATGTTTATTTCTTTCATGTCTATATGTGCATCACTTGTTTAGGCATACATGTGAATATTTAACCACTATTGACAACATGTGCATCACAAAACACATATAAAAAAAATCTACTTTGTACTTACTTTAAACTTGATTTCATATTAAAGATTGTCAATATTGTATCACATAAACATGCAATGAACATTAAATGATCATTTTATAAGATTTAAGAGTTTTGAAGACAAAAAAAACACTAAGAAATTATGTATTTTTTAGCTGTAAAGTGGTGAACGTCGCTTATATACTGTGATGAACCTCTACGAATAAAGGAGTGAACATCCATGTTCATTGAAAACAAAAACGCTTGCGAGAGTGGGAACGTCTCTGGTAGTCTGGTGTGCTTTCAATTCTATCCTAATTAATGATTCTCACTTGAACCTTCCCATGTGCTAATATATGTATTTCATCTGATCCAAAATACTTGTTGTTTTATCTCTTAGTATAATATTTTAGATAAGAACTAATCTAGATGTAATATATCAAAATCATTCTAATTTTATATATTTTGAACCAATGAATAAATCATTAGAAAGAAAATATTCAACAAAAACAAATGTCAATATTTCTTGTAACCTAACCTCATTTATTTGTCTAAGAAATCTAAAATGATTATATTTTAGATTAAATTTTACATGCAAACGTGGCTTACATTTTTTATTGAAAGAAATACTTTGGTGTAAATAAAAGAAGGGGTTTACTATTTTAGGTTCAAACGAGAAATACTCCTATAATAAACGATTCAAATTACGACATTTTCACAAATATTTATTAGTCCGCATTCAAAACTTGTTTATTTCACCTAACATACTTGTCCATACATTCACACGTACATGATTTTCCATTTATGGGTATGACATGAGCAACTCGATAGAGGTAATCAAACAAGTCTATTACTTAAATTGAACAACGTTTAACTGCGGACTTAACCATTCACGTAACTAACATTATTTAATTAAAGTCGAATATGAATTGTTTATTTGTTTTTATCTGGGTGAATCACACCCTACTTTATTTAGCTTGGCAAGAATATATAATAGAATTCACCAACCAGGATGTCATATCACCTCATGAATGTGCAGCATTGTATTCGTACAATCACCATGTAAGGCAATGCCTTCGAGTTAGATTAGGCGATGACTTGTCAGTCATGGAATGGAAAAAACCTTATAATACCTAGGCAACCTAGTTGTTGTAAGGTTTTTAGCAATTATCCAATAATTTCATTATCGTTAAGTTTTAAAATTTTAAACTCTTAACATGTGTCTATGGGTATAGAAAATGTAAACCAAATCTACTCAAAATACATCAAAGCAGTCAAACAAGGTCCAAAGCTAAAATGCAATATTTTTTTAATCCTTGACAAAAATTGAAGGCCAACGCGCTGATCCAGCTCGTCCACAAAATATTGGCAAGAAAATGTTGATCCTGAGTCATGACCTACGAAGATATTGTTGAATAAAAGTCACATGTTGAATCGTAGTGTGTTAGACAGGAAACTGTTCCCTAGACAACGGAAATAACAAAGATTCAGTAGTAACAGTAAGACAGTTCCTTAGAGAGGAAACTCTATCAACTAACTAGTTGAAAAGAGAAAATCTCTACCTCTGGGTGTTACCCTAGGAGGATTTCAAACACGTGTACTTGTATTATTAATAAGTTGTACAATCTCACAAGTCTTCTCTCCACCTACTCACACACAATTCCTAGGTTTCTAGACTTTGAGTGCAATCAACTAGTAACAACAAAAGAACATAAAGAAAACCCTAAGCAATCAAGTACATACCTGTACCTTGCCTTGGATCTCCGATCTCAACTTTGCAATAAGCTCCTTGTAGTCTTCAATGTGATAGTTGAGATAACTTTTCCCTAAGGTATCCTCATCTATATATAGTGGTAGAAAAGATCTCTTACCAAATTACCAAATAGTTAGCAACCCCGCTATATAAGGTAACGATGAAAGATTTTTTTTTCAACTAAACAATTCAGCTCATAAACACATAGTTTCCATATAAAAACTTTCCTAAGACTCGCTATTTAGCTCTTCTCTCTCCGAGTAGATCTTCAAATATGGTTTCTATATGTAGTAGTCTTCACCTGGGAACAGCTGGCAATTCCTGCGTTCTGCATTGTTCCTTATATGCAATTTCCAAGTATGAAAGTTTCCTTGTATGAACTATACGCGCGCTTCATTCTTTAATTTTGCTTCCGCGTAACTGTTCCATGTTTTCACCACGTTCCTTAGCAATCCTCTGCTTTCTCTTCTTTCACATGCTTTCCATTGTTCCTTAAATCTTTCATAATCCCTGAAACTCATAGAAACAATGTAAACCATAAAACCCAATGGTGTTTATCATCATCAAAACCAGAGGGAACGTCATGGTTCCAACAATTTCCCCCTTTTTGGTGATTACAAATCCATTCAAAATTGTCCAATCATAACATAGAGTAAAAAGCAGAAAGATATAAGTCATAATGTTTCTAAGATCAAATGTTTAAGCAAAATTTTATATCAAATGAATAAAAGCAAGTCATACCTTCAAGTTGCATCATCGTTCTCCCTCAGCACTAGCATCGTTCAAAAATTCGTAAAGAATTAGGAACAACAAAGCTGTTACCTCACTTTATTGAGTTCATCACACAATTTTCCACACTTCTCCCTTTTGGCATCATCAAAAGATCAAAAGACAAACAAGGGAACAATAGGACTATTGTTGCAAATTAAAAGCAAAATAAGGTTCATAGATCGAGCAGGGAATGATTACATAAGATCATAGAAAACATAGCAAACAACTTAACAAAACGAAAAGAGCAAACAAGTTCACAAAATAACATAATAAATCCAAGAGAAATAGGGAAAGACGGGCTAGGATAGAGAAAGGGTTCCACTCAAGACTCAGAATCCTCCTTCTGGTCTTTGAGCTTGTGTAACACCCCCGACTTACGTCGGTAGTGCCACACGCCAGTGACCTCAGACGTTGATGTCCGATGTCACCCAAGGCTTTAATCGGAACAATTAATCTTAAATAAACATAATAAACAACGAAAGGTTAAACAACGGACTACATTTTTTAAATGGAACTCAACCATTTTTATTAAAAGATTTCTCGTGAACCGTTTACAATAGAGTGAAATTACAGCGGAAGACTTTAAATTACACAACGAAAGACTTTAAGAATAAACCTATTACATGACTAGGTTATAAAAAAAATACATATTAAAGTAATACTTAACGATCTTGAAATACCGGCACTTAAATCTGCGACTGCAAGTCTCTTCTTCAATTTGTTTACTTCGAGTCTTCGGGAACCAACCACTGATGTGCCGTATAGGACGGATGACACCAGCCAACCATGCAAGGAATAAAACCCGGTTGGTTAGTCTAATGAAAGACTATGCAAGGGTGAAAACAGATGGTTCTAGTGATCGTAACCGTTTACTATCATTGTCCCTTGAATAACAACCGAAGGAACGATATATAACCCGGAACTTTCACGGAATGATTAAAGTTTAGACATGCACTAAAAAGAAGACTCCAAGGAATTGGGTCTTAAGGGAAACGTATGAAGAGAAGACTCCAAAAGATCGAGTCTTAAGGGAAAGTATGACAAATGTTTGAGAACGTTATAATTTCACACAAGCGTTTAAAAAGACTTGACCATTTGGGTCCACGACCAACCTCACCGCGTAATGCGAATTCAGATTTGGAAGGAGGACTTACTCTAATCGAAGTCCGGGCGGTTTCCACGTTGTACTCCTCGCCCGAGGGTATATTAATTATGTGCACAACGACACTTATCTTGTTTAATTCCAAAACATATTTTCATGTTAAAGCTTTTATCATATATCATCTCGAGTAACTACAAAAGTTTACGATATCGAGTAACTACGAAAGTTTACGATCTCGAGTGACTACGAAGGTTTATGATCTCGAGTGACTACGAAGGTTTATGATCTCGAGTGACTACGAAAATTTACGATCTCGAATGACTACGAAAGTTTACGATCTGGAAAGCATTTAGAGACTGGTTCCACTAATACTGAGTTATAAAGAAACGACTAATCCTCATAAGGAATTATCGTTCCTACGAATACTCGTGCTAATCTAGCATTAAAGTTCACATTTAAATCCACAACAAAACCATTATAGTCATTAACAAGTATAATAGCGTTGTTTCTAGCAATATATACAACCTACTATAATATCATATTTAATCACGTTATTTATAAAATCTGTTCCCAAACGAAAACAACAGTTCACTCCGATTTAATTAACAATTAAAAGCAATTGATAGAATATGGAATGATTAAGCAAGAGTGAACCACCACTTGCCTTAGTCTAGACGAACGATTAAGCGACGATGAGTTTCTGGGTCCAGAACGGGAACGGAAATCGGATTACAGATTCCTATGACGATGACCCATGAGACCCTAGGTTAGACTCGATAATAAAATGATATGAATCTAAGGAAGAACGAACGAAATCGCAAGAACGAAAGTCCCGCCCGAGACCGGATCGTCCAAGGCCACGATCGCGATTGCCAAAGCAATTCGCGGTCGCGGCAGGGGTCCCGCGGTCGCGGGCGTCGAGGACAGCGTCCGCGAGTGTCAAAGACAGCGGCCGCGGATACGGCCGGCCTTGTCACTGCCGCGGTCACGGCAGTTCATGTCCGCGGTCGCAGCCATGAACTCCGGCGACCCAAAATGGAGAAAACCTCACCGGCGACGACGCGACGGGGCTCGATTCGAGGGGGCTTCGACTCCTGACCTCCTTGCGCCTCCAAAGCACCACTCCAAGGCTGCCACGACCACCGGCGAGAGCTCCGGTGACACCTCGAAACTCCGGCGAGGGAAGGAAAACGAGCGAGAGAGAGAGAGGAGATCAGATTTCGGTGCTCCTAAACCCTCCAGACTCGTCTCTATTTATAGCCAAGGAGAGGAGCTCCTCCCCACCCAGATCAACGGTGAGTCAGGCGATCAACGGTGGCACGGACGACGAGCTCTGCAGACGAAGTGACACTGGCGTGTTGCACTTTTCCGCGGTCGCGGAATATTCCTGTTCCCAGCTCTTCTGAGAGCCATTTTTCCACGGTCGTGGAATTGCTTCCGCGGTCGCGGAATTGCCCTTTTTGCGTCTGTTTGCCCGAGAAAAGGTTTGGCGTGGGTCTAAACCCCGGATTATATATATTTGTACCCGAACAAATTTTCTAATCCCCGAAAATACGTCTAATGAATATTCCAAGGCTCAGGGAATTACTACAGAGATCAAACACGTTACAGAAAATTTTGAACTTCGCCAAACGAGTCTTGCTTTCCCAACGAGGGTTGGAAAATTACCCTAATACCCTTACTAAAAATGAGGGGTATTACATCACTACCTCCTTAAAAGAAGTTTCGACCCCGAAACTAGCATTGCTAAACTAATGGGACCTGTTCCACCATAATCTCCTTACCTTATCTTAGTATCCTTAATCATCTCATCCTTGTACTTGCTCTTGGAAGACGATCTGTTTCCTCAACCATACCACTATCTCGCATAGCCTACTTCCACGTACTATTCTTGTACTAACTCGTGACCATCCTCAAGGTCATAATTATCTTAGGATAATTGTCTCCTAAAATCATCGCACTAGTCTCGCTATACCTTAAGCATGCGATTATACATATTTCTCTTTCACCTTTCTCTAAACTTCTCCTAAAGTATGTACCTTATCTTCCTTAAGTTGATATCCTTAAATAAATTTGGTCTCCGTAACCTATATCATCAAAATCAAACTATTTCTTTGATCGTGATTCCACTTACTACACACTGCCTATATTCCTTACTCTTGCTAGAACAGATGTGATCATTCACAAGACTATCATTGTCTTGCTCAGAGTATCCAATATAATCTCCAGTATAACATCACTATGTTTGTTGTTGACATGACAATCGACCACCTCTTATCACTAGGATCGGTGACATAAAATATTTGCTTTGCCTGTGTAGCCAATATAAATGGATCCTCTGTATGAGAGGCTTTGTTAAGATCTACTAAAGTAAACCCCATTTGATCAACTCGGACGCCATTATTATTGCCAGCCCACTTGCAATAAAACATTAGGATTTGTATTTTATCTGCATAGATCAACACCCATATGTCTTCAATCACACCATAATATGACATACTTGCATACACAGGATTCTTATCTTTTGAACTACTGACATACATTGACTGAGCCACTAAAGTCACACCACTATTCTGCGTTGTACTTCTATCATCAAGGTCCTTTGTGTAGAATGTGGAGTTTCTCACTTCCATGCTTGTGTAACTCATTAATTGATATTTTGGACCTTGAGATATCCATTTCAAATTTTCTGAGATATCTTCTCCTGATTCAATCTTCTCAAGTATCACTTTGCGAAACCAGTCTATGAATGTTCGATTATGTTCAGTAGTCACCCACCTCTCATTTCTAGAATTTCGCGGATTACAACTTTTCACATAACTCATGTGCTCAGCCACGTAAGGTTCAACCTCCTCAGTGTTGTGAAGAACATATAGATGTGCTTTTCTCCACATTTCATTGTCAGTATTCAATATCTTGCATCCTGACCTGCCCTTCCATTCTACATCCATTGAGTGAGAACGTTTTGGAAGACCAATGGCCTCCACATCAGACAAGTAATCACTACAGAATTCAACTGCTTCTTCCACGATGTAGCGCTCAATAATGCAACCTTCGGGCCGATTTGGATTCTTCACATACCCCTTCAATACTTTCATATTACGCTCAACTGGATACATCCATCTTAGGGGGGGAGGGCCACACAATTGAACCTCTCGAACCAAGTGCACCGTTAAATGCACCATGATATCAAAAAAAGCAGGTGGAAAGTACATCTCCAATTGGCACATGGTTTCAATAGCATCTTTTTGTAATTCTGCCAACTCTTGGGGGTCAATCACTTTACTACATAGTTTCCTAAAAAAGAAACAAAGTCTGGTGATGGAAAGTCGTACCTCCTTAGGCAATATCGAACGAATTGCTATCGGTAGCAATTGTTGCATTAGAATATGACAATCATGAGATTTCAATCCTGTTAGTTTCATGTCTTTTAATGACACAAGACTCCTAATATTGGAACAATACCCCAGTGGAACTTTGATGTTTTGAAGGATGCTACAAAACTCTTCTTTCTCCTTCTTCGATAGAGTATAACACGCAGGAGGTAAGTAGGTTCGTGACCCATCAGTAACAGGTGCCAGTTCTCCTCTAATATTCAACTGAAGATAATCTCGTCTAGCATTAATACCATCTTTTGTTTTTCCGGGTTGGTTGAGTAATGTGCCGACGAGACTATCACAAATATTTTTCTCAATGTGCATCACATCAAGACAGTGTCTCACAAATAAATCTTTCCAATATGGAAGTTCAAAGAATATAGATTGCTTTTTCCAGCCATCTACAGATTCAACTTTATTATTTTTCCCAAATGTCACATCTAGATCTTTTACCAAATCGAAAACTTGCTCACCAGACAACGGAATTGGCGCATTTCCTTCTTTTGTACTTCCATTGAAAGCTTTGCATAATCTTCGATAACGATGGTCTTTAGGTAAGAATTTTCGATACTCAAGGTAAACTGTCTTTTTACTCTCACTCAATTGACAATGGCATGTATTCCTCATACATATAGGGCATGCATAGTGTCCTTTAACTGTATAACCGGACAAATTTCCATAAGCTGGAAAATCATTTATAGTGCAGAATAACATGGCTCTAAGACAAAATTTTTGCATACGATGTGAATCATAAATCTCAACACCATCCTTCCACAAAATTTTTAGGTCATCAATGAGAGGTGCCAAATAGACATCAATATCATTTCCTGGTTGCTTCGGCCCTGAAATCAACAACGACAACATCATGTATTTGCGTTTCATGCACAAATCTGGTGGGAGATTATAAATCATCAAAACAACTGGCCATGTACTGTGACTGCTACTTAGATTCCCAAAAGGGTTCATGCCATCAGTAGAAAGAGCAAGCCGCAGATTTCTGTCTTCTTTTCCAAACTCAGGGTACAATGTATCAATTGTTTTCCACTGTGGAGAATCAGCCGGATGTCGAAGTTTGCCATCTTTTATTCTTTTATCTGCGTGCCATGTCAGTTTTTCTGCTTCTTTGGAGTTAGCAAACATACGTCGAAACCTTGGCATTATAGGAAAATACCATAACACCTTCGCTGGAGCCCCATTCTTCTTATATCGTGAAGCACCACATTTAGGGTTTGGGCAACTCTCTAATGATGCGTTTTCGTTTCTGTACAATATGCAATCATTGGGACACGCGTGTATCCACTCATAATTCAAACCCATTGAGCGCAAAATCTTTTTCGCCTCATATGTACGTTGAGGGAGATAATTATCCTCGGGAAGCATTTCTTTCAGAAGTCCAAGTAGATTTGTAAAGCTCTTATCAGTCCATCAATTACTCACTTTCAAGTTGTACAATTTGAGAAGAGCAGACAGCCTTGTAAATCTTTTACAGCCGTTGTACAAGGGCTTATGAGCATCATCGATTAAGTTTGAAAACAAATCAGGACGGCCTTGAAACATCTCCTCAACATCGTGCACCATTTCATCCATTCTATCACCTTCAAACATATCATTTATATCATGTGCTTCTATGTTGGGAGTAACTGAATCCTCAAAATCTTCTTCTCCATGCCATATCCACCGTGTGTAGCCTTGAGATATATCGTTAATGATAAGGTGGTCCCTTATTTGGTCGTCACTAATCCACTTAACAAAAGAACACTTCACACATGGACAACGTATCCTCTGAGGATCAACCCCGTGGTTAAGCGAAAATTGAATGAAGTCCTCGACACCATCAGCATACTCTTGTGACAAACGACTCTTACTCATCCAATCTCGATCCATTGTTCGATGAAGTCTAAATTTGCTTATTTCTTATCAAATCAAGAACAGTAAATGAAAAAAAATTAAAAACTAACCATTATTAAATTATATATATCTTGACTCATGTCAATCCATTACGATTATTAAAACTAAGAGCTATGTAACTGAAGTTTACAGTCAGGCAAAATTCAGTAAATAAAAATTATTCAGAGTAGACAAAATATGAAAATAAATAAACGACAAACTAGATGGAAACTAAATGTCAATTCAGCCATCTAAAAGTTATAGGACCTAATTAATTTTTTATTTAATAAATATCTCACTCCTAAACTGAAAATATCATACTAATTGACATTTAACTAGCATATCTAACAAATTAGAGCTCAATACTACAACCATGTAATTTTAAGTTGGCCAAATCTGCGCTTTACTGATGTTTTGTTTATTAAAATACACCAAAGTTGTAAGTTGGCAAGCTAATTTCAAAACTGAACTTTTCACTGTAAAGTTTTATTGTTTTGTTCTGACCTTGGTTTATCTTATTACAGTTTTATAGGTGATGAGTGTGCAAAGGATTGAGTATATAGACACATTGTGGGATTGAGCTACAAATGCACTTTTTGCTTCATATAAAACATTAGTCTTCTTTACAACTTCTTTCATTATATTTTGCAACACAAGTAGCAGTGTGCCAGTGTAGGAGTTTGCTAGTAAAATGGATCAAAAGATTTATCTATTGAAATAAATCAACATCAGGAAGGGGAATCAATTGCCTAAGAAACAGTATTTGAGACATAAAAAAACTTATCATTCTAAAACAGATAGTATATTATACGATGTAAAGAGCAATTAGGAAGAAGAAATTGGTTCTTGTGGTACCTTGAAATTGTCGCTCCAAATTGCTGGTTTGCAACAAGACAACAACGTCGTCTCTTCCTTAGAATCCAATGCCGCTACGGTCTTCTAAATTCTTGTTCTTGCGTCCCTTCAGAACAAAAAGGACAATTATAAGCTAAAACGCTCTTTACAAGCACAATTGTAACTAATGTTAAGAGAAAAAAACATGGACAAAAAATTACATAGAAGAAAATTTATCAAAAGCCTTGTGATAAATTTTTTCCAGCGAAGAAAATTACACAAGAAGAGTCTCATAGCAGTAGTTTCCACAAGGAAGATATGCTCAAAACAACGGAAACCAACATAGAGCCATCACAAACTCCATCAAAAGAATGAAGAGATGATAAGAATAAAAAACACAAAGTTCTGATGTAAATTAAACCCTTGAAAAATACAGAGAGCTAAAGAGACATGAAGCCCTAAAAATTGAAAATCGCACACCTCCAGCTTAAAACCAATGGAGCTTGAATTAATGCACTTTTTTCCTTTACCGAGGGCTTCACGCCAGAACCATACAGCCTAGCAATTTGAAGTGAAAATTGTGAAGTCATTACTTGACCTCTTACAACCTAAGACAATTCTACAAACACCTTGTGGGCGCAAAAATATGTAAAAGTGCTTGAATCCCGCAAGAGCAATTAGGAAGAAGAAAATAGGTTGTTTCATCTTCAATCAGCAAAAGAACATATACAAAATTAGGGTTGGGATACCTTGAAATTGTCATTCCAAATTGCTGGGGAGAGCAGCGGAATTTTGGCCGGATTTCCAGTGTCCTCTCTCTCTTTTGTGGTCAGAGTGAGGCTTGAAGTAGCTAGTTGCGCCGATGATGGTTGTGGGGAGAGCAGCGGGGGCTAGGAAGAAGGCGACGCCGATGGGGGCTACGAAGAAGGCGACGCCGATGGGGGTTAGGAAGAAGGCGACGCCGATGGGGGCTACGCCGACGAGAGCTGCGAAGAGGGAAGAAGGTGACGCCGACGAGAGCTGCGAAGAGGGCGGCAAAGCTAGAGCGAGAGACGATCGATCAAAGGAGGGATGGAAGATTTAATTTTTGGTCTGTTATGTGCTTTTGGACAATTTTGTAAATTAATTTCCAAAAATTAAAAGATTAATATCATATGCCAATTGTTAATGTGCCGCGCGCGTATAAAAAATATTATTATCACCTTTTTTTTTTATCCCGGATTGTTTAGAACCGGGATATATTGTTTTCGACTTTTTGCGCCTTAATTTTTAATCACGGATATGCAGACGATCCGTGATAAAAACGTTCCAAAATCTTTTTAAGACAGTCCTACACATAACCGGGATAAAAAAAAGTGATAAAACACTAAATTTGTACTAGTGAATAATAAGTAAAATGAATAACAAAGATATATTACATTAAACCTATTACATTCATTGATCGTACTCTAATTACAATAATCAATCTTGCATTTAACATATTTTGTATTATATTTATGGTTTTTCTTTTTCTTTTTTTGGTCGAATGTATGATTTTTCTATCTTATGTTCGGTTTATAATAAGAATCGAAATTTAGAAACTAAAATATCTAATTATAAAAGATAAACCCATAAAAAAATATCAGAATTCTAAATACGAAAAAATTACAGGATCTTTCCAAATATGGATCCTGGGCATAATACAAAAATCATATGTATGATAACTGATAAGTCTATAATAATCTTCTATAGGGGCAAACCTATTAACACGTTCATTTTAATACGTTAAAAGTAGCAAGGAAGAAAACAAAATATTTGTTTCCTTATTATTTTTAAATAAACCTATTAAACCTTTTTCTATTAAATGTATGCTAAGATATGTTTTATAATAAAGGAAATTGATCTAAGTAAAAGTTAACATAAAGTAATAAAAGATAAAATGGTAAAAGAATGTTTAAATTTGCATATGAGACATAATTAATAAGTGGCACATTAAAAAAAGAAATATAGCTTTAGTATATATAGAGAGCGCTATATATATGTACATTAACTGGACAATAGTCAACCAAGATCATGCTATTGTGGGAAGGTTATACTAGTTCTTAATTTTTAAAATCAAACAATTTAATAATATTAAAAGTATAAGTATTAACTCTATAATTTTTCACTTGACTTATTTCTTTTAAAGACACTCTTTCAACTTCAGTATGTAGGGGTATATGAGTACATAATCATATGGCCTAAACTCAATTATCAAAATACTAAAAGAACCAAATCATTTATATATCGCGTTAATACCAAAGGTAGATACTCCTCTGAACACTGATTTATCTAGAACGCGCTTAGCCACGCGCCTCTTGGTGTCTCCCGCTCTTGTGTTTTTGAATTCCACCACCGGTCCTCTGGTGGCTACTGATGGTGATGGCCTCCTCTCCGGGGGCTTCCGGTCAGATGGAAGTGGACGAAATCAATCTTGCTTCGCCTAACCGGTCTCGCCCTCTAGGGGTGTGCTCAACCCCTTGTTTCAAGAAGTTGCCGCCACTATGGCGGTCCCTCCTCCAGGCAAGAATCCACCTTTGAATTTCAAAGATGCTATTACGGCTGGATCTGTCCAAATGCTTGTGGATACACCTATGCCTTCTTGTGATGATCGCCCTGATCTCTATGACACGGACGATGATGCAGTGGAAGATGATCTAGATCCTCTTTGCCCTGCCATCTCACTATCTGCTGAGGAGAAGCGGGAGTTACAGCGTTCCTGGGCTCGGTCCTTGATCATCAACATGTTTGACCGTGGTCCTGTGTATCTGCAACTTAAGAAAAAACTGGAACAAAAATGGGCTCTATAAGGTTCTTTCACTCTAGTAGATATTGGGAATGCCCATTACGTGGCAAAATTCACCAACGTGGATGACTTTTCCCATGTGCTCTCTCAAGGTCCTTGGATGATAGATGATAATTACCTAATGATTCGTCGTTGGGTTCTGAACTTTGATCTTTTCAGTGACAAAGCCAAGATCCTTACTGCTTGGATCCGTGTCCCGGGATTGAGTTTAGAATACTTCCATGCAGGGTTCCTATCTCGTGTGGGTAAGCTTGTCGAGAATGTTGTTCGTGTTGATAGAACGACATTGAGGGCGGATTGTGGACAGTTTGTTCGACTCGCGGTTAAAATTGACCTCTCCAAACCCCTACTCTCCAAGTTTCATTTCTGCGGGCGACATGAGTGATCCATGGTGAGAATGTTATGCTATCATTGTGGTAAGATTGGGCATGCTATTGATGTTTGTCCGCTGCTTGCTGATGCTTCTGTTGTGGATGGTGCCACCACTGCTTCTCCAAGTCATCCTCTAGATGTTCCTGATGGCTTGTGATATTGGAATAAAGTGGTGAAATGAAAACGCCAAACTAATAGTCGGGATCCGATGACGAGTGTTTCTCATCATTCCTCTGCTCTGCTAGAGCCTATTCAGCATGAGCAACGACTTGGGATAGCGCCCCAAATCCAAAGTCCTAACAAAGCCATCTCCCAATGATTAAGATTTGCCATCCTAGTTTCTGAAGATGATGGAGATAGCCCAACGACCCTTGTTGATTCGCTAGTCAGTGTTGCTGCTCCACCACCAGGGCCGCTTGTTGTGCAACAGTCACCGAAGCCGATCGTAGATTCTGTCACAGAGGCCGTTAATGATTCAATGTTGGGGCCCACCTTGATTGGCAAAGATTCCGCTGCAATCACGGAAAATCGGGAATTAATTTCCAAGAATAACAGACAGAGAGATAAATCAGATTTGAAGGATAATTCTTTATCTTTAACAAGAAAAAATCCAAGAAAATTATCCTCTAAGTCTATGATTGTGGCGAAGGATTCTATCAATAAAAAAAACTCAATTAATTGTAATACCCCGGATTTGTAATCCTTTATAAGGATTAGAGTGTTATCCATTTCAACAAGAGCTCTTCCTTTTCATGGTTCAAGTGAGGACAAAGAACTATGAAGTTAAGCGTGCTAGGACAGGAGTAGTACCAGGATGGGTGACCTCCTGGGAAGTTCCGAGGTTGGCATGGAATGACGCTTCTAAAGCCTCGGGTCTTACATTAATATCCAAGATTGTGCTCGCTAAACATGCGGCCTATAAACCTCTCTCTACTTCCTCTCTGCCCACCAAATCCACCCACCCTCCTCTCACCACCAATTTTGTTTCTGATGGTGTCTGAACCAAGTCCACGACTTCCGGAAGTGATCACGACAACAATCCTCTCCAGGCTAAGTTTACGGTCGAAGTTTATCGACGTCGTGAGGAACCTTGGCTGCTCTCGGCAGTCTATGCTTCTCCTCAGTCGCATCAACTACTCCAACTTTGGGAGGATCTTGGTAATTTTGCTTGCACTAATAACAAACCATGGATGCTTGCAGGTGATTTCAATGCTACTTTAAGCAATTATGAGCGCACCTATGACTCCTTAGAAACCAGCAGGTCTTCGGCCATGTTCAATCAGTGGGTGGATGAGCTGCATCTTCTTGACCTTGGCTTCTCTGCCCGCAATATACCTGGAAATAGGGGACATCTATGAATACGTATAAGGCAAGTCGCATTGACCGGGGACTCTGTAATGACTATTGGAGGCTTCGCTTTCCTGATGTTGTTATTTAACACATTTTTACTCCACACTCTGACCACCTTCCCCTTTTTCTCAAGTTGGATCATGCCACGTCTTCACCCTCTGACACTCGGCATTTTTGTTTCCAGGCGGCCAGGATGCTCCATGAGGAAATTAAGGATTTCTTGCACTCATCATGGTTGGAGGCGGGATCCCTGCCGACCTCTCTCTCCCATCTCTCGTCAGATCATCAGAGATGGAACAATAGGGTTTTTGGAAATTTTGTCACCGAAAACGTAAGTTTTGGGCTCGCTTGGAGAGTGCTCAAAGGAAACTTGCTATTTGGCCTTCTCAGCGCCTGATTTAGTTAGAGTGGTTTCTCTGCAGAGAACTTGAGTCGGTCCTGCATTAGGAGCAAGTATTGTGGTTTCAGAAGTCTCGCTCAAACTTTATTCTTGAAGCAGATCGTCATACTCGGTATTACCATTTATCAACTATCATCCGCCGACGCGCTAACAAGATCGTTTCTCTACAGAACGAGTCGGACACTTGGATCACTGATGCCGATCAAGTTTAACATATGGTATTAGAGTTTTTTCCGAGCTTGTACACGGCGGAGCCCGTTGCTACAGGTGCAACGCCTATTCTAACTCCCTCTATTTTTTTTTCCTGATCTATCGACTGAGATGATTTCTGAGATTGGTCGCCCTTTCTCTGCTGATGATGTGTGGTTTGCTATGAAGTCTGGGTCCCTATAAGGCCCCTGCCCTGGATAAATTCCCATCTATATTTTATCAGCAGAATTGGTCAATTGTTGGACCCCAAATCAGCTTGTGTACTTTGCAGTTAGTTAATGAGGGAGTTTTCCCTAAAGGCTTGTGTGATGCTTTTATGGTTCTCTTTCCAAAGCAGGACTCGCCTGCTATTGCAGCTCGTTTTCGACCAATTTCTCTGCTAAATGTGGCTTTCAAATTGGCCACAAAAATGATTGTCAATCGGCTTAAGCCCATTCTCCCGTTCATTGTGTCTCCTGCTCAGGCTAGCTTCATCCCGGGTAGGCAAGTCATTGATAATGTCGTAATCATCCAGGAGGTCTTGCACACCATGGTTGTTGCGGAGGGCTCGACGCGGTGGATGATCTTAAAGATTGACTTAGATAAAGCCTATGACTGGGTCCGTTGGGATTTCTTGAAGGATTTGTTGTTTCGTGCTCAATTCCCATATCACTTGGTAGATATTGTTATGAAATGCCAGACATTGGGTAAGATGGAGCTCCTTTGGAATGGTTCTCGTCTGGGGTCCTTTACACCTTCATGGGGTGTGTGCTAGGGTGATCCGCTATCTACTTATCTGTTTGTATTGTGTATGGAATTCCTTTCCCACATAATCCAAGATGTTGTTGTTGCAGGTCGTTGCAAGCCAACTGATATCAGAGGTGTTCAGCTCTCTCATCTTTTCTTCGTGGACAACTTTAATCTTATTCGCGGAGGCAACATCTATGCACTCTAGGGTTATTCAGGACTGTTTGAATTTGTTTTGTATGCATTCCGGTGAACAACTTAACTATTCCAAAAGTAGCATGATGTTCTCCAGGAAGGTCCATGGTGTAATAACCCTCATTTTTTGTAGGGGTATTTGTGTAAATTTTCACTCTATTTCTAAATAAAGGAATTTTGGTAATTATTTCATTATCCAAAAATAGAAATAAAATAGAGTTCTTGTAAGTTGTTACAAATTGTAAGTTATAAATTTATTTAAATTATTCTAAACATTATGTTAAGAGTTAATTTAAATAAAATGTATTAAATTTGACCTAGAATATTTAAATCAAGTTTAAATTTTTTTTGTTAAAGATTTAAGCATGGTTAAATTTACAAGAAAAATAACTTAAACTTATTTTAACCGAAGTTAAATTTTATATAATTTAACTTTGGGCTAAAATAAATATTACAAACTTAATATATTAATTTAGGCAATTTTTGTAATTTATTAAAAGTGAAAAATTGATTTTTTTTCCACAAACCCAAAATAAGAGGGTCACGACCGTAATTTCCGGGAAACTCTTTCTTCAACCTCCTACGGCTGTCCTCGCGAGCTGAAACATGGCCTCTAATGGCAGTTCTGGGCATTTAAGAGGGACTTATCATCCGCGTAATCCATCAGTCAATGTGGATTAATAGAGGCTAAATTGATGGGATTTTGCTCCCAAAACCTTAACAGCGTCATTGAAGTCGAATTGAAGATTTGGAAAATTCAATAAGATCGTCTTCAATGAGGACGAACTAATTGAGGTATTATACTAGGGATATTCTCCTCTACCATAGCCCTATAAATAGGATCTCGAATTCGACCCCAAATCATCCAATTTCAAGCTTCCATTCGAAGAACCCTAGATATCGAAACCTTTGTGTTTATCCCCAAAATTCGAGTATTCTGGAGTTTAGTTCGAGCAATTGAAGGCATCACTAGCTGCGTCCACAAGTCCTATTCAAAAGCCCAAAGCTTTCGACGCTGGAGAGCCACCACCGACGGCCAATTTTACCCATCTCCGACGTGGTGCCATTAGCGAGTTCGGTGAGCTTTGGGTTAGGTCCGATTTTTACGAATTAGGGTTTAATCTAGTTTTGTTTGGCTTAATTTGGTTTAGACTAATTAATCCAGATTATGATAAATATTTTGAGATTAATTTGATTTTATAAAAAATAAAAATTGAATTAATTAAAATTGTTATAATATTATCTTATATTATGAATGGGTAAATTTTGACTATTCATTCATAATAATTTGACTTAGAAAATTTTAGGATTATAAATAATTTATTTTATTAATTTATTTATGTCATGATTATCTAGAATATACGACTAATTAATTTTTAATCGTATAGATAATCGTTTAATAAAAAAGCCTTGAAATTGATTTATTTACGAGTAAATAAATCCAATTAAAAACTGAGACATTGTCTATCTCAAATTTGGTTAGTGAATGAATTATCTAATATAATTCATTTATTGTGATTTGGGTATATCTCGGATTGGCTTTTGGAACGAAATCAAACAGGAGGTTAAGTTCTACTCGCAAGCGACCACTCTCGTTTACCGTTTGATCTTTCTCTTCAATTCAAGGCAAGTGGTGGTTCACTCTTGCATTTTATTCCATTTTTCCTTAATTGACAATCAATTGGTTGTCTTAATTAAGTTGGGATAAAAATTCTAAAAGTTGATGTTTGGGAACTTTTGTGTATAAAAATGTGTGAAAATGAACCTTATTATTATGTTGTATGTATGCTAGCTATAACCTTATATATATTATTATATGTTGATAGGTAACATTGGTGTGGTTGTTGTGAATTGGTGTGATATATAATTGTTAGATAACACGAGTATTCGTAGGAACACTATTTCCTTGCGAGATTTAGTCGTTTCTTTATTACTTGGTGCTAAGAGGATTATTGCCCTAATGCTTTTGATCATGACCTACCCATATATTGCATAAGCAGTGGTGCACTTAGCTAGTGTTAAATCTTTGGGATTTATCCCATTCTTCATCTCTTTGCGAGACTGGTTATGGAAATAGAAGTCTTAACATGAATGAACGTTTTCGAACTAAATAAGATAAGTGCCTTGTGCACATAATCAATATACCGTCAGGTGAGAAGTACAACGTAGAACCCACTCGGACTCTTGTTTTAGAGTAAGTCCTCTTTCCAATCTGAATTCGCATTACGCGGTGAGGTTGGTCGGGGACCCAAATAATCAAGGTCGGTTTTTAAACTTTGTGTGATAAACTTAAATGTTCCCAAACAATTGTTCATACTTCCTAAAGACTCAATCCCTTTGGAGTCTTCTTTTGATTCATACCTTTTCCTTCTATTCCGTGAGAATTCCAGGTTATGTATCGCTCTTCTCGGCTATTATCTGAGGGACAATGATAGTAACCGGTTATAATCACAAGAACCACTCTGCTTGAACCCTTGTTTAGTCTTTCATTAGACTAACCAACTTTCTCTTTTCTTTGCATGGTTGGCTGGTGTCATCCGTCCCTTAAGGCACATCAGGAATAGATTCCCAAGTCGAGAACGTGGGAAGACGACGTTGAAGGCGTCTGTGTTTTGCTTCAAGATTATTGTTATTCGTTTTTACAATAAAGGTTAAGGATCCTGTTGTTAGTTTAAATAAAGTCTTCCGCTGTACTTTTGATATACTGTAAGGTTGCCTTGTTTTGCAACGACGTTTTATTTGTAAGACATTGTTTATCTTAAATGTTATTATTATTCTCCTACTTTGTCCTTTGCGATCAATACTGTAATGCATTGGTTGATTTTGGATATGCGTTCCGGGGTCACTGGCGGTAATATTCCTAAGATAATCTAGGGGTGTTACAGATATGGTATCAAAGGTAAACGTTTTAAAACTCAAAGTTTTCAAACCATTTACGTTTGTTTGAGTTGTATGAAACAAAACTTTGGTGTAAATAATTTCTTTATTATAAGTCCTAAGTAAGGCTTGAAATAAAATGTCCTTAATGTTTATAAACTACAATTGTTGGGTGGGTTCATTCCAAAAATTATAATATTATAGTTTCATATATATAAGTGCTTGAAAAAGGAAGACAATGTTAGGTTTAAAGACGATGGAAATTGACTTTGTGTTTTGAGTGAAATGTTTTTGTAAAACTTCTGCGTGCAATAGTAGTTATCTACTCATGCATTATTCCAAAAAGTATAATTTCTATTTGTATTCTTTCTAACCTTTCCTTGTCTCTTTTCACACAATGGTTTCGTCGATCAAGGCAAAGTCTGAGTCGGTTGAGGTGGTCGAGCTAGAGGGCTCGGTAGCTAAGACCACTGATGAGGAGGATCCGAGTGAGGATCCTGACTACAAGAGTGGGGATGAGGTGCTATCTAGGCCACCCTCCATTATAGACATCTCGTCAGACGAGGAAGAGGATCCGAGGGAGGATCCCAAGTACGAGGGCTTCATAGTGGTGCAGCGTGCGCTGCCCCGATCATTGAGGTCTCGTCAAACAAGGAGGAGGATCCAAGTGATGACCTCGAGCCCGAGGACGGGGAGGAGATATACGAGTCCGAGCCAATGTAGGGCCCGATATAACCGGAATATACCTCAATGTCACCAACATCTTATGTGGCGCAAGGCTTTCCCAATGCTGAGTGGGAAGAGTACAACCCGATTGAGCCTCTGGTTGATGTAGAGCCCACTCTTAGGTACGTTTCTCTTCTAGTCTCGGGGAGCCCGCCTGCTCTAGGGTTGTTTGGCTTGGCACCCACTGTTGAGGCCATCCTTGAGATCGAGGAGGAGACCGAGCGGACAAGGGAAACGACTCGACCTTGGGAGGCACTCATGGCATCCGGTAGCACTGTGCCACAACAGGTCCGCGTGAACGAGCCAGTGCTAGCTGAGCACATGGGGGCCTGGAAGCAGTCGTTGGCTGACTTGCAGGCAGAGAACAATAGTCTGGCGTCAACATTTCAACGGCTTGTGGCACGACATTAGTGGTTGCTGGGAAACATGGAGCAGACCATGAAGTTGTTAGACCCCAACCCTGAGAGGTGTCCGGTGGCTTATGAGTTCGAACCAGGATTCCTGGACATGTTCTTCCACCCACATGTCCCTGTTGAGGTACCAAGGGACCCGATGCCACAGAGTTCCTCAAGTGAGTCCGAGGACGTGAGGCCTCTGAAGAAGAGGAGGACGGGCCAAGAGTACAGAGATCTGTTTCGCGACCCCTCGAAGAAGCAATGATTTGTAGTGCCTTAATGACTTTTGTTTTAGTGTTGTTTTCTTTTCTATGAACAATTAATGGAACAGTAGTCTCCTCATGTTTTCTTTTCCACGTGTAGTGTAATGTGTTTATTCCATAATAAAAGAATTAGTTTATTAGAGGATTGTCTTGATTATTGCACTTCAAGTATTTGATACTAGCAATTTGATTTTGATTGGTATTTATCTATTAAACTTAAACGCAACAGATGGTGAACACTAGAAACACCGCCCGATAGGAAGCTTGGACCGAGCAATGCTTCTCGGGTCCAAATTGGTAGTGCTGCAAACCAGGAGGAGGAAGTTGGGTCTGGGTCCTACAACAACCCATCAATGAATGCACAACCTCAAGTTAACCCTCAAGCTGGAGGGGAAAGAGTGCAAAATCCTCATGTGGCTCCAATCGTTTTCGACAATGCTGTTGTTGAAGCGATAAGACATTATGATGCAAGCTGTCATTGAGATGATTAGGTCTGTGGTGCAGCAAGCCCAGGGAAACCCCATTCCCCAAACTGCTCAGAACGTGGAGGAACCGACGAGTGTCGCGCCTCCTATGCATGCTCAAAGAGATGGGGAAAGTTATGGTCGCGCGCTAAAAGTGATCAATTCGATGAGGCCGGATTCATATGACGGTACTGGAGAACCCGTCAAAGTGGCCTACTGGTTCCTGCATATGGAGCGTTTGTTCAGGAACATCGAGTGTCCTGAGGCTGAGAATGTTGTGATACCCCGTAATTTTGTAAGGTTATTTTGGGAATTATGGAATTTTCCCGAGTACCTGTTGTGTATGTCGGATTTAATTCAGGTAGCTTGAGACATTCTGTAATGTGCTCTGTATCTGTAATATTTTTCTCAGTGAAATAATATACAGACAAGGTGCCTTAGATTTTAATTGTCGTTCCCGTACGATAATTTTTATCCCGGTTAACGTCTGGTTCGTTCAAAGCTGAACGGGCGGGAAAAGGGAGAAACGGCGACCGCCGTTCAGAAACGGCGACCGCCGTGGTTGGGCCCGAGAGGTCAACGTGTCAGCTTCTAGCTGGCCGCGACAGGCCTAGCGACGGCGACCGCCGCATTTACGGCGACCGCCGTGATTGTCCAGTGGGCATTGCCCGCCGGTCGCCGGCGTCGTTCGAGGCACGTCGTTGCGTCGTTTGCCACGTCTGAGGGTTTGCAGAACACTCCTTGGGGTTTTCCTATAAATAGACGAGCTTGGGCATGGGTTTTGGGTCATCTACAACCCCGAATCGCTGCCAAATTCGCCTCTCGCCGGAGTTCTGTTTTCGCCGGAATTCGAAGGTCTCGCCGGTGTTGCTTTGGTGTGGTTCCTGAGTGCCTTTGTGAAGCTTTTGGTTAGCCTTGGAGGTTAGAAGCCAAAGCAAGTCGAAGGAGGCCAAACCACTCGTGTTTTGGGGTGAGTTTTCTCTCGTTTCAGTCGGCCGTGTTCTTAACGGCGACCGCCGTGTTCTTCACGGCGACCGCCGTGTTCTTCACGGCGACCACCGTGATGAATACGGCGACCGCCGCCAAGAACGGCGACCGCCGCCAGTGCCCAGAACGCCTTCGTGGCTTTGACTTGGTCAGTTGTCGTCGTGGCGTCTTTCCTTTCATGTTCTTTCGCCGTGTTTAGATTCGTACTGTTTATGTCGGATCTAACTTAGGGTTTCTGTATGGGTCAATCCGAAGGTACCGGAGTTGGCAGATTCGTCTTTGTGTCGAGCCTGGAATCCCGTCGTTAGACTTCGTTCAAACTCTGCGGATTAAGGCAAGTGGCGGTTCGCTCTTGCTCTTTCGTTCCATATTTACATTAATTATCAGTAGTTTATCTGAGTAATTAATTTGGAATGAATATTCTGTTTGTCTGGAAACGGTTTTGTTAAACTGTTTTGAAAATCATATAATAGGTTGTATATCTGTTAGAACAACGCTATTATATGTGATCGCCTTTCGGGCCTTTATGTGGATTTATCCAGTAACTGTTGTTGTGCTATACTGTTTAGTTAGCACTAGTGGCTAGGAATGCTATATACCTTGAGGGGGTTTAGCTGTTTCTTTATAACTGGTACTTGGTGGTTCATCCCCAGTACTTTCTCTTTGGTCATGACCATACCCTTTCGCAGGGTAGGCGCACTTCGCTAGTGCCAAATCTTCCAGGGTTCATCCCTTCGATATCTCTTGTGAGGAGATCCGATATCTCTTGTGAGAAGATCCGATATCTCTTGTGAGGAGATCCGATATCTCTTGTGTGGAGATGTAAAAGCTTATAACGTAATGCTCGTTTTGGAATTAAATAAGATAAGTGCCCGAGTGCACATGATTAATATACCTTGGGCGAGTAGTGCAGCTAAGCTTTAGTGCAGCTAGGAAAACTCGTCTTGACTTGAATGTAGTACGTTCTCTTTCCAATCTGGATTCGCTGTAGGCGATGAGGTTGGTCGTGAACCGAAGCATCTCAGTCAACTTTTAAATCATTGTTGTATGATCCTATAATCATTCCAGATTTGTCATTTTTCCTTAAAGACTCAATCTCTTGGAGTCTCTTTTCGAGTCGATTTCTGTGAAGATGAAGTCTTCCAGAATCTTCTCTCATGCATACCTCTTGTTGTTATTCCGTGAAAGTGCCGGGTTATATATCGTCCCTTCAGTTATTATTCGAGGGACAATGATAGTAAACGGTTACGATCACTCGAACCATTCTGCTTTTTACCCTTGCTAGTCTATTCAAGTAGACTAACCCACGAACTTTGTTCTCCGCATGTGGGCTGGTGTCATCCGTTCGATTCGGCACATCAGATAGAGTGAAGATTTGAGGAGACTAGATTGACTATGAAGACGACGGTTATTTTTGGATGTTTTAATAATTGCTTTTAATCAGGTTGAGATCCTTGGGCAGGTGATCATCACGATCACAACCCCGTTTGTAAAATCTTTTATTTGTCTTCCGCTGTACTTTGTTTGAACTCTGTGTTTTGACCTATTCGTGATTGGGTTGTAATCCCGTAACTCTTGTTTCCTCAACAATGTTATGTTTTGGAATTTATTGCTTGATCTTTGTGTATCAATTGCATTTCATAAATTGTATTTATTTGGTAAAGCCTTGGGTGATCTCGGTAAGAAACACTAGGGTCACTGGCGGTAATACCTTTCCAAAAAGGTTAAGTTTTGGGGGTGTTACAGTTGTGGTATCAGAGCCAAAGCTTTTAAAATGGGTTTGGGATTTTATAAATCATTTATCCGTTTTTGAAAATGCTTCAAAAGGGCTCTGAATTTTCAAAGTGAAAAGAATTTCAAAACACCGTTCATAGTCATGTCTTCTATATAGTCTGATATAGTAAGCTTGCTTCTATGTCTAGAAAGACTAATTCCTTTCCCGTTGCCCCGTTTGATATGGGTGCATTCTGTTCTCTTCAGAGGAACCCGGGAGAAGCCGAGGTGGTTTCACCATCTCTAGCTAGGCTTGATTCCCAGTTCGCTCGTTGTGAGTTGAGGTTGTAGAACCTAGTAACTCGGTTCGAGTCCATCAATAGAAATTACCAAGTTGATCTATTCTAAGTTGATTTTATTACAATAATTATATCAAAATGATACTAAAGTGATAAAATCCTTGGAATTTGATCGGTAAACAGATGGTGAACACGAGGAACATTATCCGTACTGGTGCTGGGCCAAGCAATGACCCCAGACTAAATCCGAGGAATGTTGTACACCCATCAGAAGAGCGTGAGTCTGTCTTCCATAATAATCCTGGAGGCAACGACCCAGCTAGGGACAACGCTCCAAGGATATTTGATAAAGCAGCTGTTGCAGAAATTCGGGGAATCGTCATGCAAGCGATTGCCGACGCGTTACGCCCGAATGTGCATCAGGCACAAGGAGTGCCAGTATCTCGAGAAGTTCCGAGGTTTGAGGAACAAGAGAACCATGTGCTGCAGGGAGGGGTGATCAGGAATAGAGGGGAGTATGGCCGAGCCCTGAAGGCTGTTAACTCCATGAGGCCTGACAGCTTCGATGGGAAAGGAGAGCCAGTTAAGGTGGCTCATTGGTTTTCCAACATGGAGCGGCTTTTCCGTAATGTTGAGTGCACTGAAGCGGAGAGAGTGCATATAGCCTCTCTTCAGTTAAAGGAAGAAGCCAGTGAATGGTGGGAGAGTACCGGCTTAGCTGATAGCCCGGTTTTGACCTGGTCTATGTTTAAGACCAAGATGACTGATCGTTTCTTTTCTCGTGCTATGAGGGAGGAGAAACACAAGGAATTTCTGTATCCGCAAACGAATGGATTGAAGGTGACCGAGCTTGCAACCAAATTCAATCATCTAATGCAGTACGCTGTACCTGAGATATCCAGTGAGGCACATAAGATCTGGTATTTCCACGAATGGATGAGTCCAGACATCAAGCCGATGATGGTGCACCACACATGCTCTACTCTGGAGCAATATGTGGATACAGCCTACAAGCTGGAGGTGACTCTGGAGGAGTCGACCAAGAAGCATAACAGCCAGAGGCAAGTGCAGTACCAGCCTCAGGCAAGTGGGTTCAAACGCCCCGCGCCACCATCAAATTTTGCCAAATCTGGCCGAGCAAGAACGAATAAGACTCATGATGAGTCTACGCAACGTTCTAGCCAAGGCAATAATCCGATTCAGTGCTACAACTGCGGTACGCACGGGCACAAGAGCAATGAATGTCTGAAGGACAAAAAGACATGCTTTGACTGCGGAAAGGAGGGTCATATGCAGGCGTTCTGTCAGCGGAGGAATGTGAAAGGAGCTGAGTCACGGCAAGGGTCTGTTAATCAGAACAACCGACCCAAGTTCAGTCCGGTGGAAGCTCCTAGCCCTTCAATGCAGACGACTGCGGAGAACAAAGGGAAAGCCCCGATGGCTTCAGGAAGCCAAGGTCAACGCCTATACGTGATACGTGAGGCGGATGGACCCTATGCTCCTAATGCTTAGAGTACTTTGTATCTGCATTACACTTTTGTTAATGTGTTGTTGATGTGGGTGCTACCCAGACTTTCATTTTGGATGGTTGTAAGTTGTGTGTGCAACGAGGTTGTGAACCTTTTGTTGTAACTCTTCTTATATATGAACCTTTGGTTTATACCAAGTTATGTTTCGTTGCTTGTTGATGGGGTAAGGTCTCGTGTTCGAGACTCACCAACAACCTCTGAGGAGATGGCTGCCTATTATTTAGGTGGAGCTACCAAGGATGGGTTGATATGTATGGACAGCGGCTCATAACAACAGAGGACGCTGGTAATGGTTGGGCCTGGACTCGGAGCCACTAGTGAGTCGTCTGTGAACCATGTAGTGGGCTGGTCCAAGATGGTGACCATTTAGTGGGAACCAATCGTCTGTCGAATTGTCAATTACCATCAAGGGTAAGAAATTCAAAGCGATTTGACCTAAATAACCATGGTCCATACGATAATTATTCTCGGTATGGATTGACGGAAGCGTCACAAGGCAGTGATCGACTTCAGTTTTTGATATTTCTGTGGTTAGAGGATTTCCGGGTGTCTTTCCAGAAGATATTCCTGGATACCCTGAATCGTGTCGTGGAGTTTGCAATTGATCTCGAGCCGTGTACCACGCCGATCTCTGAGGCACCGTACCGGATGGCTCCTATTGAGACGCAAGAAATGAAGAAGCAACTCAAGGATCTTCTTGACAAAAGTTATATAAAGCTGAGTGCATCACCTTGATTAGGAGTGCCCTAGTTTTATGTGTCAAAGAGAAAGATGGACCGTTTCGACTTTATTGTGACTTTCGAGAGTTGAATAAAGTCACGATCAAGAGCAAGTATTTGTTGCCAAGGAATGATGATCTGTTGGATCAACTACAGAGAGCAAAAGTTTTCTCCAAGATCGACCTGAGATCTGGTTTTCATCAGCTCAGGATTCGTGAGGATGATATTCCGAGGATTGCGTTTCGGACAAGAGATGGTTACTACGAGTTTGTAGTCATGCCATCTGAGCTTACGAATGCTCTAGGAGTTTTCATGAACCTAGTGCATCGATGTTTTAGACCAGTACTTGAATAAGTTCATAGTGGTCTTCATCAATGGCATTTTGATTTTTCCCGAGCAAGCAAGCTCACATGGAACGTCTGCGGATTGCTTTATCGGTCCTTAGACCAAGTCGATTGTACGCAAAGTGGGCTAAGTGTGATTGTTGGATCTAGAAGTGGCTTTCTTAGGCCATGTGATCAATAAGAATGAGGTTATGGTTATTCCCCAGAAGAGTGAATCAGTAGTTGTTTGGAAGCGGCCTCAGGGTGTGAGCGAGGTGCGCAGTTTCCCAGAGCTTGCTGAGCATTATAGACGGTTCATGGAAGGATTTTTCTAAGATCACTCCACCTATGACCAGTCTGTTCCGCAAGGGCAACAAGAAGTTGTCTGGGATGACAAGTGCAAGACCAGTTTTCAAGAAGTTGAAACAGTGTCTGACTTATGCACCAGTTTTGGCATTGTCAGAAAGAATGATGGCTATATGGTCTATAGTTAATGCTTCGAGAAATGGGTTGGGATGTGTCTTTGATGCAGAAAGGCAAGGATATTGCATACGCATCTAGACAATTGAAAACCTATGAAGCAAACTAACCAACACATGACCTAGAACTAGCAGCAATAGTGTTTGCATTGGAAACTGAGGTTACTTGGGTAACTCAGAGGTCAACAGAAGTTTCCACCAGGAGATTGTCCGTTACATGGCATTCCTAAGACCATTGTATCGGATCGAGATGGCCGATTTATGTCAAGTTTATAGCAAGAACTTCACAAGGCCATGAGAACTGAATTGAGATTCAGCAGCGTTTCATCCTCAGACAGATAGTCAGTCTGAAAGACCATCTAGACCCTGGAGGATATACTAAGAAGTATACGTACTCGATCATCCGACTAGCTGGGAAGACAGCCTAAGTCTGATTGAGCTCACGTACGATAATAGTTGGCATGCTACAATCAAGATGGCTCCGTTTGAAGCTTTGTATGGTCACAGATGTAGATCTCAGATTTGTTGGGTTGAGTACGCCGACAAGATTCTACTTGGACCAGAGTTGGTCGAAAGGACAACTTCGAACATTGCTCTGAGTAGACAGAGGTTGTTGACCGCTCAGAGTCGACAAAAGTTTTACACAGATCAGAAGTGTTAAAAGTGTTGAGTTCAAGGTTGGTGGCAAGGTACTTGTCACAGTATCGCCACCCAAGGATGTTTTCAGGTTTGGTAAGCGTGGGAAGCTTAACCCTCGCTACATGGGACCATTCAAAATTCTGGATAGAGTAAGATCTCTAAAGTACCGTTTGGCATTGTCGCCATCGGCATACCCAGTGTATAATGTGTTCCACGTATCATTGCTAAGGATATTCGTGCCAAGATGAGTCTCGTAGGCTGAGTTATAAGGACGTCGAGATTCAGGCAATGGTACTTGAGAGGAGATGCCAGTGTGCATTCTCGAACATCGTGTGAAGCGACTGTGCAACGAGATCGTACTGTTGGTACGAGTTATGTGGTCCAGGTCTGGGACTGAGGAAGTTACTTGGGAAACTGAGGCAGAGATGCTCAGATACTTTCCCGAGTTGTTTTTTTTTCGGCCAAGTTTCGGGGTCGAAACTTCTTTTAAGGGGGAGGTGATGTGATACCCCGTAATTTTGTAAGGTTATTTTGGGAATTATGGAATTTTCCCGAGTACCCGTTGTGTACGTCGGATTTAATTCAGGTAGTTTGAGACATTCTGTAATGTGCTCTGTATCTGTAATATTTTTCTCAGTGAAATAATATACAGACAAGGTGCCTTAGATTTTAATTGTCGTTCGCGTACAATAATTTTTATCCCGGTTAACGTCTGGTTCGTTCAAAGCTGAACGGGCGGGAAAAGGGAGAAACGGCGACCGCCGTGGTTGGGCCCGAGAGGTCAACGTGTCAGCTTCTAGCTAGCCGCGACAGGCCTAGCGACGGCGACCGCCGCGTGCCCGCCGCAGGCAAAATTACGGCGACCGCCGTGATTGTCCAGTGGGCATTGCCCGCCGGTCGCCGGCGTCGTTCGAGGCACGCCGTTGCGTCGTGTGCCGCGTCTGAGGGTTTGCAGAACACTCCTTGGGGTTTGCCTATAAATAGACGAGCTTGGGCATGGGTTTTGGGTCATCTACAACCCCGAATCGCTGCCAAATTCGCCTCTCGCCGGAGTTGTGTTTTCGCCGGAATTCGAAGGTCTCGCCGGTGTTGCTTTGGTGTGGTTCCTGAGTGCCTTTGTGAAGCTTTTGGTTAGCCTTGGAGGTTAGAAGCCAAAGCAAGTCGAAGGAGGCCGAACCACTCGTGTTTTGGGGTGAGTTTTCTCTCGTTTCAGTCGGCTGTGTTCTTCACGGCGACCGCCGTGTTCTTCACGACGACCGCCGTGTTCTTCACGACGACCGCCGTGTTCTTCACGGCGACCGCCGTGTTCTTCACGGCGACCACCGTGATGAATACGGCGACCGCCGCCAAGAACGGCGACCGCCGCCAGTGCCCAGAACGCCTTCGTGGCTTTGACTTGGTCGGTTGTCGTCGTGGCGTCTTTCCTTTCGTGTTCTTTCGCCGTGTTTAGATTCGTACTGTTTATGTCGGATCTAACTTAGAGTTTCTGTATGGGTCAATCCGAAGGTACCGGAGTTGGCAGATTCGTCTCTGTGTCGAGCCCGGAATCCCGTCGTTAGACTTCGTTCAAACTCTGCGGATTAAGGCAAGTGGCGGTTCGCTCTTGCTCTTTTGTTCCATATTTACATTAATTATCACTAGTTTATCTGAGTAATTAATTTGGAATGAATATTCTGTTTGTCTGGAAACGGTTTTGTTAAACTGTTTTGAAAATCATATAATAGGTTGTATATCTGTTAGAACAACGCTATTATCTGTGATTGCCTTTCGGGCCTTTATGTGGATTTATCCAGTAACTGTTGTTGTGCTATACTGTTTAGTTAGCACTAGTGGCTAGGAACGCTATGTACCTTGAGGGGGTTTAGCTGTTTCTTTATAACTGGTACTTGGTGGTTCATCCCCAGTACTTTCTCTTTGGTCACGACCATACCCTTTCGCAGGGTAGGCGCACTTCGCTAGTGTCAAATCTTCCAGGGTTCATCCCTTCGATATCTCTTGCGAGGAGATCCGATATCTCTTGTGAGGAGATCCGATATCTCTTGTGTGGAGATGTAAAAGCTTATAACATAATGCTCGTTTTGGAATTAAATAAGATAAGTGCCCGAGTGCACATGATTAATATACCTTGGGCGAGTAGTGCAGCTAAGCTTTAGTGCAGCTAGGAAAACTCGTCTTGACTTGAATGTAGTACGTTCTCTTTCCAATCTGGATTCGCTGTAGGCGATGAGGTTGGTCGTGAACCGAAGCATCTCAGTCAACTTTTAAATCATTGTTGTATGATCCTATAATCATTCCAGATTTGTCATTTTTCCTTAAATACTCAATCTCTTGGAGTCTCTTTTCGAGTCGATTTCTGTGAAGATGAAGTCTTCCAGAATCTTCTCTCATGCATACCTCTTGTTGTTATTCCGTGAAAGTGTCGGGTTATGTATCGTCCCTTCGGTTATTATTCGAGGGACAATGATAGTAAACGGTTACGATCACTCGAACCATTCTGCTTTTTACCCTTGCAAGTCTATTCAAGTAGACTAACCCACGAACTTTGTTCTCCGCATGTGAGCTGGTGTCATCCGTTCGATTCGGCACATCAGATAGAGTGAAGATTTGAGGAGACTAGATTGACTATGAAGACAACGGTTGTTTTTGGATGTTTTAATAATTGCTTTTAATCAGGTTGAGATCCTTGGGCAGGTGATCATCACGATCACAACCCCGTTTGTAAAATCTTTTATTTGTCTTCCGCTGTACTTTGTTTGAACTCTGTGTTTTGACCTATTCGGGATTGGGTTGTAATCCCGTAACTCTTGTTTCCTCAACAATGTTATGTTTTGGAATTTATTGCTTGATCTTTGTGTATCAATTGCATTTCATAAATTGTATTTATTTGGTAAAGCCTTGGGTGATCTCGGTAAGGAACACTGGGGTCACTGGCGGTAATACCTTTCCAAAAGGGTTAAGTTTTGGGGGTGTTACAAATGTATACATTGCCTCATTGCAACTGAAAGATGGGGCCAGTGAATGGTGGGAGAGCACGGGATTGGCTGATCATCCCGAACTGACTTGGTCGATGTTCAAGACCAAGATGACCGACCGATTCTTCTCTCGGGCGATGAGGGAGGAGAAACACAAAGAGTTCTTTTACCCGAAGACTGAGTGGTTGAAGGTGACTGCTCTGGTTGTGAAGTTCAACCACCTACTGCACTATGTTAGGAGTGAGGTGGCACCTGAAGAGCAGAGAATCTGTCACTTCCATGAATGGATAAACCCAGATATCAAGCCATTGATGGTGTGGTGTCATGACTGTACTACGCTGGAGCAGTATGTTGATGCTGCTTATAAGCTGGAGGTGACAATTTTTGTAATTACAAACTTAAAATATTAAAAATATAAAGTTTGGACAATTTTGTAATTTGTGAAAAGTTGTTAGAGGACATTTTTGCCACCAACCAAAAACATGAGGGCCACGATTGTAAATAACCGGAAAATCCGGTCTTCAACCTCCAGCTTTCTCTTCAAACAGCTCACGAGCTCCAACAAGTCTTCAATGGTGGAATTCGAGTGCAATTTAAACCCGATTGATCTAAATAACCTCTCGGAATTTAACATGGCAATATAACGCATCTAATGGCTCGTTCAATTCGGATTAAAGGCTGCAAAACCGACGAGATTTTGCTCCCAATTTGTTAACCGCATCATTGAATGCCGAATTTAAGAAATTAAAAATTGGATCAAATCGGCTTCAATGGAGGGCGTTATCACAATCCATCCAATTTCTACAATCTGTTGAGGGAATCCAAGGCTGCAAAAGCCCTATATAAACCCTCTCAATCGTCCTCACAATCCATCCAATTTCTCCAATCTTCCTTACGAGCCCTAAAACACGACAGTGGTGTTCTTGAGCAAAATTCGTGAGTGTGTGAGTTTTGTTTTGGCAATTGGCTACATCGTTGGGTTCATATCCAAGTCCACTGCAAAATCCCTCTCTTTCCATCGCCGAAGATACCACCGCCATTCAATTTTGAGCTTCTCCGACGAGGTGCAAAACGCGATTCTTGGTTTAATTAATTATTCTTGATTAGTGAAAATATTTTAGGATTAATTTGATTTCATGAAAATTAAAATAATTATTATTTTTATAATATTTTTTTAAATTATGAATGGATAACTTATGACTATTCATTTTGATAATATTTTGACTTAGAAATTTTAGATTTATAAATAATATATGTTATTATGTTATTTATGATATGATTATATAGAATATATGACTAATTAATTTTTAATCGTATAATAATCGTTTAATAAAAAAGCATTGAAATTGATTTGTTTATGAGCTAATTAAATTCAATTAGAAACTGAGACATGATATACTTCAAATTGTTATATTGAATAAATTGACTAATATAATTTATTTATTGTGTATGATTTGAGTACGTCTCGTATTGATATTTGGAACGGAATCAAAACAGGAGGTTAAGTGCTATTCGCAAGCAATCGTTGCCGCTACGCCGTTCAACTTTCTATTCGATTCAAGGCTACTGGCGGTTCGCTCTTGCTATTTTATTCCATTTTTCTTTAATTGATAATTAATTTGTTGTCTTCATTAAGTTAGGATAAAAATCTAAAAGTTGATGTTTGAGAACTTGTGTGACAAAATATTGTGAAACTGAACCTTATTATTAGGTTGTATATGTGCTAGCTATGACTCTTATATACATATTATTATTATAGGGTGCTAGAACATTTGGTGTGGATTGTTGTGCATTGGTGTGAATAAATTATGCTAATTAGCACTAAGGATGGGCAAAAGTAGACCGGACCGAATAAATTTACGGTGTGTTCCACGGTCCGAGAATTTGACATTTACGGTTTACGGTCCGGACCGGTCGGACCGTAAAAAAAAAAATCCATTACAATTTTGGGCGTAATTTTTACGGTCCGATCCGTAAGTTTTACGGTCTGTACCGGTCCGGGCCGTAATCGAACAATTAAAATGCCGAAAATTCTAAAATCCGGTCTTCCCGGTCCAGACCGTAAAGGACCATACCTAAACGGTCCGGTCCGGTCTACGGTCCATATATTAATAATTTTATGGTCCACCGGTCCGGACCAGACCGTAGATGTCAGGTCCGGTCCGGACTGTATGCCTATCCTTAATTAGCACGCTATTTACCTTGTGAGGTTTAACTGTTTCTTTATAATTTGTATTAAGAGAATTATTGCCTTAAAACTTTTGGTCATGACCTACTCTTATATTATATAAGTGGTGGTGTAATTAGCTAGTGCCAATATTTGAGATTTATCCCATTCTACATCTCTTTGTGAGACTGGTTGTGGAAATTAAAAGCCTTAATGTTAATGCACGTTTTGAAATTAAATAAGATAAGTGTCTCATCGCACATAATTAATAAACCCTCGGGCGAGAAGTACAACGTGGAACCCGCCCGGACTCTTGTCCAAAGTAAGTCCTCCTTCCATATCTGAATTCACATTATGCGTTGAGGTTGGTTGAGGACCCAAATATTCAAGTAGTCGTTTTCAAAACTTTGTGTGATAAACTAAATGTTTCCAAACAATTATTCATATCTCTTTCATTCATTCTGTGAAAGTTTTCGGGTTATATATCGTTCTTCAACTATTATTCGAGGGACAATGATAGTAATCGATTACAATCACAAGAACCACTTTGCTTGAACCCTTGCTTAATCTTTCATTAGACTAACCAACCTTCTCTTTTCCTTGCATGGTTGGCTGGTGTCATCCGTCCCTTACGTCACATCAAGAATAGATTCCCAATGTGGGTAGACGACGTTGAAGGCAGCCGTGTTTTGTCTTTGAATAAATTGTTATTTGCTTTTTTATTAAGGTTATGATCATGTTGTTAGTTTTTGTTAAGTCTTCCGTTGTACTTTGATACAATGTAAGGTTGCCATGTTTTGCAACGTCATTTTGTCGTTTTGTAAGACAATTTCTTGTTAAATGTCATTATTATTTACTTTATTTTGTATTTTTTGATCAATGCTGTAAGCCTTGGGTGATTTCGAACATGCGTTTAGAGGTCCCTGATAGTAATATTCCTAAGGTAATGTAGAAGTGTTAAAGAAAGCCACAAGGCTTACGTAAGATTGGAGGTTTGGGTCTGCGTTCAATGCGCCAATCGAATGTAGCTACTCTAGCAAAATTAAGTTGGAGGATGTTTCAGAAACCTGAGGCTCTTTGGGGAAGAGTACTACGCGACAAATATTGCAGAGGTCAGTTGGACGTTGATATGTTTTAACAGGGTTCGCGACCTTCAAACATTTGGAAGGGCGTAGTTCATGGTTTCAAGGTCCTTTCAAAGGGACTTCAAACATCTGTAGGTAACGGCAGCACCACTTTGATTTGGGACCACCCCTAGCTAATTGATGGTCCGCTATCTGATGTTGCTACTTCCCATGTGCCGGAAAATATCGCGTGAGCCACGGTGTCGGAGTTATGGATCGGGAGTGATTGGGACTGGAACACCTTGGCTATGCTCCTTCCCACTTCTATCCAACAATGCTTGCGCTCGATTCGTCTGGTGGATCGGGATGATGATAATGTTGTTGACAAACTTTTTTGGTGGCACACGCCTCATGGAGCGTTCTCCACAGGATCGGCTATGGGCTTGTTGAACAATTCTATGGCTGCTACACATGACCCCCGTGCAAGAGCGTGTCCGACAATTCCTCTACTTGGCAACACATGGGGCGTTTCTGTGCAATTCGGTCAGGGTTAATCGTCACTTTTCCCCTTCTCCGGCTTGCCCGCGATGCTCTTTACCAGAATCGTGCCTTCATGTTCTTCGGGATTGCCAAGCGATCCATGATATTTGGTTAGCCCTATGTGGCAACTCGTTCACGCCTGACTTTTTCTCACGTACTGATGTGCGTGATTGGGTTTATGTGAATATCAGGAAAGGTGATCGTTGGAATTCCTACTTTGTATACATGATATGGTAACTTAGATATCTAGAAATAACCTGGTATTTACGGGTGTAGATGATTCATGTTCACCTGTGGCGTTTGTGGGGCTTTGACTGCAGAACTTTGGGCACTACTGTATGAACTACAATTTGCTAAGACGTTGGGCATCCCCAAACTGTTGGTCGAAACTAACTGTCACCAAGCACATTCGGCCCTCACTTCTCCTATGGTGAAGACTCACCCAGACTTCTCGTTGATTGTTCAATGTTGACAGCTCATTTCGGAATTTTCGGAGCAATGTTGGGTGACCCGTCTTCGTCGTTCTGCCAACGTTGTTGCTGATTCTTTAGCTAATAAGGCTTTGCTTACTAGTTCTCCCTTTACTGAATTTCATTATGTTCATGCTTTCCTTTTTGACAGCCTCATAGTTGATTATGTAGCCTCCTTAGAGGCAAACTCTTCCTTAGCTTAATTATCATAAACCACAAGGGCTTTGCCCTCTTTAATGACAAAAAAAAGATACTCCTCTGAACATAAACCATTTCAGACTTATCAGTCTTTGCAATACAACATATAATATTATCACAAAAATACTAGCAAATAAATTAAAACCACTACTACCTCGTTTGATCCATCCTCTTCAAGGTGCTTTTGTCGAAGACAAACTAATTCAGGACAACATACGTAATAGAACATGAAATATTCAGTCTTTTCACAAGAAAAAATCAGGGAAATAGAGTTGGATGAGAGTAAAACTATATTTAGAAAAAAACTTATGAAAAAATTCGATGGGACTTCATTGAACACATTCTCTTATCATTTTATTTCATGAGAAATTTGTCAGACTCATTATGGCCAGTATCATAACGGCATCCTTCTCAGTGATTGTAAAGAATGAACTAGGATACATACAGACACCCTCATGTGGTATTAGACAAGGAGACCCAATGGCACCCTACATTTTTGTTCTTGCAATGGAATTTCTAGCCAGAACTCTAACTACTGAATTTGAAAAACCAAACCTAAGATTGGAATAAAAATAGTTAGAAATGGAACACCAATCCCTTTCCTAACTTTTGTTGATGATACACTTATTTTTGCGGAGGCTAATGCCACGTACCTCAACAATGTACATTAAAACTTTTCTATAAGATTTCTCGGCAAAAACAAGTCTAATGGTCAACTTCCACAAAAGCTCAGTACAATTAACGTCTAATGCATCACCAATATTATCAGCTGCTATGGCAAAAATCCAAGCAGTACCCATAACGAGGAATCTGGAAAAATATCTCGGTATACCAATTATCCGTGGCCGTGTTAACAATGCCACTTTCCAAGATGCCACTAACTCACTTAAAAATCAACTCTCTAAATGGAAGGTGAATTCACTTTCACAAGCTTGTCCTAACTCAAGCAAAACTAATCTCAAAAGTAAATTTCCTTATGCAGAGTTTCCTACTTTCCAAAGGAACTTTAGAAGAAATAGACAAAATAAACAAAACATTCTTCTTAAACAAAATGGACACATCAGGATATCACCCACTTATTAGTTGTAAACGCATTTGTACCCCTAAAATGTGAAAACGATGTCCAAGCACAAGTAGCAAGATCCATGATGCCGAAAGAATCATGTTGTTGTCGGTGAGATCCATCGGCCCTTGAGGCTGGTGTTGCCATCGTCATCCTGTAAACGAGATCCATGATGCCGAAATCGACCCTTGAGGGTGGTGTTGCCATCATCATCCCGTAAACGAGATCCATGATGCCGAAAGGATCATGTTGCCGTCGGTGAGATTCATCGTCCCTTGAGGCTGGTGTTGCCATCATCATCCCATAAATGAGATCCATGATGCCGAAAGGATCATGTTATTATCGGTGAGATCCATCGGCCCTTGAGGCTGGTGTTGCCATCGTCATCCCGTAAACGAGATCCATGATACCGAAAGGATCATGTTGCAGTCGGTGAGATCCATCGGCCCTTGAGGCTGGTGTTTCCATCATCATCCCGTAAACGAGATCCATGATGCCGAAAGGATCATGTTGCCGTCGGTGAGATCTATCGGCCCTTGAGGCTGGTGTTGCCATCTTCATGTAGTAAACGAGATCCATGATGTCGAAAGGATCACGTTGCCATCGGTGAGATCCATCGGCCCTTGAGGATGGTATTGCCATCGTCATCCCGTAATCGAGATCCATGATGCCGAAAGGATCATGTTGTCGTCGGTGAGATACATCGGCCCTTGAGGCTGGTGTTGCCATTGTCATCCCGTATCAAAGTCCGAAGAGATCTTGTTGTCACCTCACAGTAGCTCTCTTCTCTTAAAAAGAAAGGAGGAGGAAATGTCTCCTGCAAATCAATCAAACAGTACAAACAAAGTGAGCCCGCAGAAATGGAGTACATGATAAAAGAGCATCAAACAATGTCCATACAAGAAAAGAGAGTTATATTATGCCGACAACGATAAACAAAGAGAGGTTCGACATTACAAAAGGTTGCCCTTGTGGGGGTACAACACCGCCATATAGCATTGTTTAAACCAAGAAACCGAAGGAAACACAACAACAAAGTTCAAAATCAAGATACACTACAACATCAAAAGGAACAACAATCAAAATACAATGCACAAGCCCGAACTAGCAAGGAGTTGCGCAAGCAAGATTCCACAAACCAATCACTCGTCCTCAGCATCACGACCAGCAGAACCCCCCATGACGCCCCTGGGGGTCTGAGTCACCTCTATTTCATCAGGATTAATCCTGCCTCCAAGACGCTGGAGCAGATCGTCAAGCTCATTGGAAGTTGGCGACACGTACTCGTCCACACGAGTAGGGCTAAAGCCGCAGTAGTCGTCGTAATCTAGAGCAAAGGACTCACCAAGGTTCAAATCCTCTTTTATCTTGAGCGCATACTGACGGACTCCAATATCCATCCCCCTACGCAACAAAGGTACGGTATCATGAGCTAAGCGCAAGTCCATCCGAACGAAGTCCTTGTACTCCTTCACACATCAGTCTTGATCTTGCCAACATCACCACGATCAACAACCTCCTTCTCCAAGTCCGCGATCACCCTTGAGAGTGTCTTCCTTTCATTCCTTTTTGACAACAACGACTTACGTTCCTTTTCAAGAGATTCGAGCAAAGACCTCTTCTCAGCCTCTCAACCTTGCCGCTCGCCTTCAATAATTTTCGCAAGGTTCACCTTCTCTTCAATGAATTGATCACGCTCCTTCACAGCGACGTCTCTCTCAGAAAGGATGCGGTCCTTAGCGGCCACCATCCCACCTTTCTCATTTTCAAGACAAGTATACCGCTTCTTTAGGATCGTCAACTCCTCCTCGACCAACTGATGAGCCGTCTTCAAGGATTCATACTCGGCACGACATTCAGATGGAACGAAATCACGTTGAAGACGGGACCTCATCTCCTTTATCCACAGAAAATGCTACACGAAATTCACCAAAAAAATGAGGACAAATAAAGAAGACAACATGCGGTCTGCCAACGAAAACCAAAAGAGAAGAGTGGCGCGTAAGATACGGCCGATAGAAGAAATGTTATGGGTGGCAGAAGTGCCTCGATACCGCACCATTCTTTTTATAAATCAAGTTGACTTCTACTAGGAATTTTCTGATTTTCTACTTCATGGAGTGACAGCGAACCCCATAATTTATGAGGCTGTCTGACGATGTCAAAAGCGGAAGCTTACACGTGGAACGTTCAAATAACGGCCACGTGTAAACCCCCTTACAAAAGAATTCAACTTAAAAGTCAACAAAGCATGACCATTTATTCTAAAATGGTCAAGTCCGCTAGTACTGCACCAACAGGACGTCACTACCAAAACCATGATACCCAAAGACTTTAAATGACGGCATCTATGGTCAAAGAAAGATGTATGAGGAAGAAAAAGACAATGCAAGCCCTCCATCATCAACATGCGGTACCTTCAAAAGTTTTTAACAAGCAGCATCACCAAAGTCGCCAACATACGGTGCCTTTAAAAGTCTTCAACAAGCAGCATCACCAAAGTCGCCAACATACGGTACATTCAAAAGTCTTCAACAAGCAGCATCACCAAAGTCGCCAACATACGATACCTTCAAAAGTCTTCAGCAAGTAGCATCACCAAAGTCATAAACGTACTATACCACCAAAAATCCTCGACATATGGTATCGCCATGATCATCAAACATGCAGTACAAAATCAACCGCCAGACATGCTGTATCATCTTGCACATGCAGTTACTCTCGTCACGTGAGAATATCCAACCAAGATTTGAGCTTATCCAAAACACGTGCCACAAGTACAACCCCCAATCTAGAGATGGTGTGTCCGTACATGAGAAATCTCGGACAAAGCTTTGTTTCGTACAGTATGATGTGACAGGTCAACTCCGTACGGTCAATATTCAAAGCAACAGAGGAGGTGACGTCACCAAAAGTGATTTCGTACCGGAAAAGCAATCTTTAGGCCACCCCCCTATATCCTAGGGCATGATTACTTGAATTAAAAATGATTTGTCTTCAGCTATAAAAGGAGGAAGAGGGCATTCATGCAAAGAAAGATTTTTGGGAGAAAAATAAAAAAGCTCTCAAAGGACTCTTGTGGGAGATCTTGAAAACTCAAAGGAAGTTTTTCATCATTGTCCATCAATCTAGTTCATCATTCAAGCAAGTCCAAAAGGGAAGTTCTTCATCATTGTCCATCAATCTCATTCAACATTCAAGCAAACCAAAAGGGAGTTTATTCCGTTAAACGCATTGATAAATCTATTTCTCGGATTTCTTACAAAAAGATCATCAATTTCCTCATACCACGCCTGTAACTTCGTGACTGTGGAGGGTCTTCCCAAGGGACAACACCCTTGGGGTTTTTCAGGTCGTTGGAGAGAAATGTCCAGGGAAGCCATCATCACCGCCGAGTAAGAGCCCGATAGATGGGGATACGGCATGTTGCGGATGGGCGCAAATCATGAAGTCCACTATCATCACTGCCGAGGAGGAGCCGGATAGATGTGGATACGACATGTAGCGGATGGGCGCAAATCATGAAGTCCACCATCATCGCCACTAAGAGAAGAGAAATCCATGAAGATCGAAGAACAACACTCGGAGGGACCCATGGAAAAGGATTAAGTGTCTAGAGGGCGCGACACGTCACCAAACTTCTGTACCACAACTTTCGAGATTTCCACTGGTGCCGTCTGTGGGAACTTACTTCCCCGCCTAAGACGTGTCCACTGATGATGTATTCCTTTTTGAAGACGTCCCTTCATCATCAAGCTTAGTGGTGGAGTGTAATGGAGCATCAAGAGCACGTCGGGGATAACTATGACCCGCACCAACATCACTTCGAGTTCCCCCCACCAGGACCGGCGGTACAAGCGTCTCATGCGGAAGCTGAGTCCAACCACCATCTAGGAGCGTCGGGATAAACTTCAGACTAGGCATTGAAGTGCCCAACCATCCTCAGGAGCCCATGCTGCACCAATTCATCCCACAACATTTCCCGGAGTTCAATCGGTTGGCCCTGCAACACTTCCAAGAGTCCCATCGGTATCACCAGTCGGCCGATGCATATCCGTTTCAAGGACCGAATTTCCAAGCACCAGGGATGGAGTACGCCCTGCCACCAACAGGGGGTATACCATATGTCTTGGGGTCTGAGTCGCAGTACGTTCACCAACCTTTTCCAAGAGGAGTACCGTATGTCCTGGGTATGAGTCGCAGTACGTTCACTAGCATTTTCCAGGAGGAGTACCGTATGTCCTGGGTATGATTCGTAGTACGTTCACCAGCCTTTTCTTGGAGGAGTACCGTATGTCCTGGGTATAAGTCGCAATATGTTCACCAGCATTTTCCAGGAGGAGTACCGTATGTCCTGGGTATGAGTCGTAGTACGTTCACCAACCTTTTTCAAGAGGAGTACCGTATGTCCTGGGGTATGAGCTGCAATATGTTCACCAGCCTTTTCTAGGAAGAGTATCGTATGTTCCAGATTATCCTGGATATGAACCACGAACTACCCCTCAACATGGTCAAGAAGGTCACCAACCCCACCATGCTTTTCTTAACTACGGTGGGAATCATAGAGCACATCAACTGCCGCTTTTCTACGACGATGAGGGAGGACAAAGAGGAGAAGCATCATTGATCCACACTCCTCATGTGTTCCCGATGGCCTATGGAGCCGAGGGCGGTAATCATCGCTGACTTGCCCCCCGCCCGTACAGCATGAATCACCATGGTCACTCCCCTCCGAGAAGATGAAGGTTGAACTTCTCTCAAAACCCCGGATCAATACAGATGTCGGAGCAACACTCCCAAATGGATGACCCTAGCAAAGAGCCACAACATAGAGATCCTGTAACCACAATTTCCACAATCTTCTCGGAAGAGATCATGGAAGGCAAATTTCCCATCACACTTCAGCAACGCTAGGAAAAGGAAGACAACCATGCAGGATCTACTCCCGGTGAGACAGTATGATGGGGAACTCCTCGGGGACTTCATCATCAAGTTCACTAGAATTGTGGCAGATATCCATGCATTTGATGCACCCATGGAAAGGCTCATCCTAATGAGCGGATTGACCGAGAGTCAGTTCAAGGTAATCATCTACAAGAAGACCCTCACCACGTATCACAAACTCTTCGACGTAATCATGAGTGAAGACCATACCTATAAGGCCGTTCACAATATGCCAGGAAAGACTAGGGGTAAATAGTGATAAAGGGAAAGGCATGAAGAAAGAAGAGCATCGCAAGACACCAAATCGAGACAAGAAGCATAAAGGGTTTGATGTGCCGCTCTCTCCCAATGACGCATATCAAGTGGAAGTTCGAGAAGCACATCCCGCACAACACCATATCCAGAAGCGAGAGTCAAAAGAAAGTCATGAACATCATCGTGGTGAGCACCGCCTACGGACAAAAGTCGTAAGCCGAAAAGAGGGAGGCAAGCCATTTGGACTAACCATTATAACCGGCGGGATCATCCAGCGGAATGTAGGGCGGGGGCATCGCCCAGAAAGAATATCTAGAAGAATTCATCAACCACGACACGTTGAAGCCGGAATTCATCATTAAAGACAACAGTACCACGACATGGAGAACATTGATGCTGGAATTCATCATTGAAGACAACGGTGCAGCGATGTGGAGAACGTCGAAGCTGAAGTTCATCATTATAGACCACATTAAAGCCACTTGGATAATTTTTTGGATGGAATGAACCAATGAAGACCGTGGCAAGTCATCTCCAAAGGAGTCGGAGCAAATACGTCGTTGTGTAGCACCCTAGACAATGTTAATTTTATGCAAATCGGCCCTTGAGGCTGGTGTTGCCATCATCATCCCGTAAACGAGATCTATGACGCCGAAAGGATCATGTTACCGTCGGTGAAATCCATCGGCCCTTGAGGCTGGTGTTGCCATCGTCATCCCGTAAACGAGATCCATGATGCCGAAAGGATCATTGATAGGGCGTTGTCGTGAAACCTTAACAAAATAATCCTAACAAACCTAAACAAGTAGTAGAGGCAAGCAAGGGTCGAATCCCACAGGGAGGAAGTAATCAATCTATGTGTTTATAAGCATGCAAGGTAACAAGGGGGGTTTTGAGTATCAAACAAAGTAACAAAGATGCAAGCTTTAAAAGAAAGAATAAGTATGATGGGGAAAGTAGTTCCACTAGAACGAGATCCACAATACAGAGATATAAGTTGATCACAGAAATCTATTCAATCCAAGTTCTTTTACTATTCTTATGGTTGTTCCCACCCTGATCTTAAGTACTATCGATTCTCACAGTTGTCGATAGACTTATTACTATGCCAATGATAAAATACCACCAGTCACGCCTGTCACGCGGTACCAGATCGGGGTACTTTACCACCAACAAAGCAATAGCAATGCATACAAGGATATAGGATACATGCAAGTAGAAAGACGTACAAGTACTCACTCCCCTACTTAACATGCAACTGATTCTCACTCACGATTGTACGCTCGGAACCCCTATACGCACAATTGTGTTTGCTACTAGATAAGCACTCGGAACCCCTATATGCAAATCCTAGCAATTGATAAATATTACTCAACCTAGCTGGCCAGACTATGAACAACAATGATAAATCAATAATCAATATAACCAAGAGAATCAAACCAACACACATAAGAATAAGAACAAGGAATAGAAATCTCACAACCGAATCAACTGTATTGCTTCAAACGTCTAACAGAATAAAGGTGTCTAGCTCTCCATGGGTTGGAACCCTGGAGGCAGACGAACTTGTAAAACTTCGGAACTTAATTATGAAAACTAGGAAAACAAAGAGTATTTAACCTAATTCTAAAAGAGATAAAAATAATAAAAGGAAATAACAATAAAATAATAACCAAATATAATCAATCGAAACTGGCGGAACAATCCCCGAATTCTCGGCTTCTCTCTCGTGAAGCATCTCGTCCTAGCACGGCCCAATCTCTCCCACTCGGCCCAACATCAATGCAGCGGCCCACCTCCTTTCTTCATCAGCTCGCTGACTTCATCACGACGTCATCACTCTGCTTCTTCAATTCACGCCTCGCTTCAATTCTTCAGCTCACGTGGCTTCAGCTTCTTCATGGGCCTTTCATCTTTTGGGCCTAATTCAACTTGGGCCTATCTTCTCCAATTCCAGCAATCAGCGCACGGCGTCCTCTTAATTAATTGCTTCAATTCACGTGGTTGGACGCGGGGCGCCAGCATCACCGCGGGGCGGTGCTCCTTTCGCCGCGGGGCGCCATTCTTCTCTGAGACCCACCACCGGGTCGCGGTGGCACTGGCGCGGGGCGCCATTCTTCTCTCTTCAGCTCCTCTTCTTATGCTCTTCATTACTACCAAGTGTTGGTAGTCTTCTCCAATAAACTCCAGCAGATCCTCATCATCTCCATCTAAGCTGTAAAACCTTGGATATCTTCACTTCTCAACTACTCTTCTGGATTACAGACTTAGCCTAAATCTACTCCAAAACTCCATCTAAAATATGTCAATAATCACTAGTTAAGGTGCATGAAATGACACATATCAATCATGTTGTTATCGGTGAGATCCATCGGCCCTTGAGGCTGGTGTTTCCACCGTCATCCCGTAAACGAGATCCATGATCCCGAAAGGATCATGTTGTCGTCGGTGAGATCCATCGGCGCTTGAGGCTGGTGTTGCCATCGTCATCCCGTAAACGAGATCCATGATGTTGAAAGGATCATGTTTCCGTCGGTCAGATCTATATGCCCTTGAGGCTGGTGTTGCCATCGTTATCTAGTAAACGACATCCATGATGTTGAAAGGATCATGTTGCCGTCAGTGAGATCCATCGGCCCTTGAGGCTAGTGTTGCCATCGTCATCCCGTAAGCGAGATCCGGGATGCCGAAAGGATCACATTGTCGTCGGTGAGATCCATCGGCCCTTGAGGCTGATGTTGCCATCGTCATCCCGTATCGAAGTCCGAAGAGATCTTGTTGTCACCTCATAGTAGCTCTCTTCTCTTAAAAAGAAAGGAGGAGGAAAAGCCTCCCGTAAATCAATCAAACAACACAAACAAAGTGAGCCTACATAAATGGAGTACAAGATAAAAGAGCACAAACAACATCCATACAAGAAAAGAGAGTTATATTATGCCGGCAACGATCAACAAAGAGAGGTTCGACATTACGAAAGGTTGGCCTTGTGGGGGGACAACACCGCCATATAGCATTTTTTAAACCAAGAGACCGAAGGAAACACAACAACAAAGTTCAACATCAAGATACACTACAACATCAAAAGGAACAACAACCAAATTACAATGTGCAAGCCAGAACTAGCAAGGAGTCGCGCGATCAAGAGTCCACGAACCAATAACTCGTCCCCAGCATCACGACCAGCAGAACCCCCCACGTCACCCCTGGGGGTCTGATTCACGTCCATTTCATCAGGATTCATCTTGCCTCTAAGACGCTAGAGCAAATCGTCAAGCTCACTCGAAGTTGGTGACACGTACTCATCCACACGAGGAGGGATAAAGCCATAATAGTCGTTGTAATCTAGAGCAAATGACTCACAAGGTTCGGATCCTCTTTTATCTTGAGCGCATACTGACGGGCTCTAATATCCACCCCCTTACGCAGCAAAGGTACGGTCTCGTGAGCTAAGCGCAAGTCCATCCGAACGGAGTCCTTGTACTCCTTCACCGCATCAACCTTGATCTTGCCAACATCACCACGATCAACAACCTCCTCCAAGTCCGCGATCACCCTCGAGAGTGTCTTCCTTTCATTCCTTTCCGACAACAACGACTTACGTTCCTTTTCAAGAGATTCGAGCAAAGACCTCTTCTCAGCCGCCCAGCCTTGCCGCTCGCCTTCAAAAAATTTCGCAAGGTCCGCCTTCGCTTCAATGACTTGATCACGCTCCTTCACAGCGAGGTCTCTCTCAGAAAGGATGCGGTCCTTAGCGGCCACCATCCCACCTTTCTCATTTTCAAGACAAGCATACCGCTTCTTAAGGATCGCCAACTCCTCCTCGACCAGCTAATGAGCCGCCTTCAAGGATTCAATCTCGGCACAACATGCAGGTGGAACGACATCACGTTGAAGACGGGACCACATCTCCTTTAGCCACAGAAAATGCTACACGAAATTCACCAAAAAGAATAAGGACAAATAAAGAAGACATCATGTAGTCTGCCAACAAAAACCAAAAGAGAAGAGTGGCGTGTAAGATGCGGCCGATAGAAGAAATGTAATGGGTGGCGGAAGTGCCTCGATACCGCACCATTCTTTTTATAAATCAAGTTGACTTCTACCTGGAATTTTCTGATTTTCTACTTCATGGAGTGATTGCGAACCCCATTAAGTATGATGTTGTCTGACGATGTCAAAAGCGGAAGCTTACACGTGGAATGTTCAAATAATGGCCACGTGTAAACCCCCTTACAAAAGAAGTCAACTTAAAAGTCAACAAAGCATGACCATTTACTCTAAAAAGGTCAAGTCCGTTAGTACGGCACCAACAAGATGTCACTACCAAAACCATGATACCCAAAGACTTGAAATGACGGCATTTACAATCAAAGAAAAACATACGAGGAAGAAAAAGACAATGCAAGCCCTCCATAACAACATGTCGTACCTTCAAAAGTCTTCAACAAACAGCATCACCAAATGTGCCAATATACGATACTTTCAAAAGTCTTCAACAACCAGTATCACCAAAGTCGCCTACATACGGTACCTTCAAAAGTCTTCAACAAGCATCATCACCAAAGTCGCCAACATACGGTACCTTCAAAAGTCTTCAACAAGCAGCATCACCAAAGTCATCAACGTACTGTACCTCCAAAAATCCTCGACATATGGTATCGCCATGATCATCAAACATGCAGTACAAATTCAACCGGCAGACATGTTGTATCATCTTTCACATGTGGTCACTCTCGTCACGTGAGAAGATCCAACCAAGATTTGAGCTTATCCAAAACACATGCCGTAAGTACAACCCCTAATCTAGAGATGGTGTGTCTGTACATGAGAAATCACGGACAAAGCTTCATTTCGTACGGTATGATGTGACAGGTCAACTCCGTACGGTCAATATTCAAAGCAGTAGAGGAGGTGATGTCACCAATAATGATGTCCTACCGTAAAATCCGAAGAAGCAATCTCTAGGCCATCCCCCTATATCCTAAGGCATAATTACTTGAATTAAAAATGATTTGTCTCCAGCTATAAAAGGAGGAAGAGAGCATTCATGCAAAGAGAGTTTTTGTGGAGAAGAATAAAAAAAGCTCTCAAAGGACTCTTGTGGGAGATCTTGAAAACTCAAAGGAAGTTCTTCATCATTGTCCATCAATCTAGTTCATCATTCAAGCAAGTCCAAAAGGGAAGTTCTTCATCATTGTCCATCAATCTCATTCATCATTCAAGCAAACCAAAAGGGAGTTTATTCCTTTAAACGCATTGATAAATCTATTTCTCGGATTTCTTACAAAAAAGATCATCAACTTCCTCATAAAACCCCTCTAACTTCGTGACTGTGGATGGTCATCCCAAGGGACAACACCCTTGGGGTTTTTCAGGTCGTTGAAGAGAAGGTCTGGGGAAGCCATCATCACCGCCGAGGAGGAGCCCGATAGATAGGGATACGGCATGTAGCGGATGGGCGCAAATCATGAAGTCCACTATCATCACCGCCTAGGAGGAGCCCGATAGATGTGGATACGGCATGTAGCGGATGGGCGCAAATCATGAAGTCTATCATCATCGCCACCAAGAGAAGAGAAATCCATGACGATCGAAGAACAACACTCGGAGGGACCCGTGGAAAAGGATTAAGTGTCTAGTAGGTGCGACATGTCACTAAACTTCTGTACCGCAGCTTTCGAGATCTCCACATACCAGTTAATACTTAAGGATAACGTGTCAACAATGAGTGGGTATCCAAAGGCGATTATAAAGAATATATGAAAATGTGACAAAAAAATAAACTACGGTGAGACTCTAACACATTAATTCGACAATCGTTTTGATTAATATCGACATGTAGAAAACGCATAGATAATTCCACATAATCAATTTGTTTTAGAAAAAATGACTAAAAATTATTTATCAACTATTAAGGGTTTGTTTGGTAAGTGTATTTATAAAGACTTTGTTGGAACGATGATGTTTCATCTAGTTTTGATGATGATAAACTCAATAGAATTTGATGGTTTTTAGTATGACTATGAGTTTCAGGAATCAGATGAATTAAAGGAACGATGAAAACCATGTGATGAATCAAAACAGAGATTGAAAGGAACAGAGAAGTCAACAATGGAACAACGCGCTGGAACAAACGAGAAATGAAGACACGCGGTTGTGAACAGGAAAGGAAGGGAACAACGCCAAGGAACGCAGAGACGCGCGCGCTGTTGCCCTTGCAATTGCCGAATCTCATATTTATGGAAAGAGATCTTGAAGAAACAACTTGGGCCGTAAGAGATAAAGTTGTTGAAGATCTTATTGTTGGGAAAGATAAGAAAATATTGTATAGGATTATTTTATCTTATTTCCCTTAAGTAAAACTAGGGTAAATTAGATAGAATTCCTAGATTATAAGAAAGGAAGTCGTCCACTTTATTTTAACAAGCAATTACGACATTTCCACGGAGCTTTGAGCATTCAGTTAAGAAGATGAACTTACAAGGACGAGACTTTGGTGAGTTGAGTACTTATTAGGGTTTTGATTGTCTTAGGTGTTGTTAGGAACGTTATAATAAGAAGTCTAGATATCTAGGAGTAAACTAGATTGAGATACGACTTGCTTGATTGTAATTCCAGGATTAATAACACAAGTAGACTTTTGAAATCCTACTAGGGAAACCTAGAGGTAGAGGTTTTTCTCAGTCAACTAGTTGGTTGATTGAGTTTTCCTCTCTAAAAAACTTTGTCTGTTACTCTGTTTTCTGTTACGATATTCCGATGCCCAAGGAACAGTTCTACTAACTGTTCCTTGTACTAACACACTCGATTCTACAGACTTTTTTGGTTAAAAAGTTTTTTTTTTTGGAAAAAGTAGTTTTTGAAATTTGTGTGATATGGGAAAGTTTATAAAGAGGGAAAAAATATTTTTTATAAATAAGGACATTATAAGTACATGGCCAAACAAGGTATACTTTTAACAAAAAATAATCCAAACTTTTAAAACTATAAAAAATAATAAAAATTATTAACTTATATACAAAATATAACATGAATAATTTTGTTGTTGAAAATCAACTAAATAATATGACTAAAAGTACAAAATGACTATTCCGACTTGAATTTATATAATATGACTAAGAGTACAAAATATATCTTTTTACTCTAATTTCAATAATTTTGTAAGAAATATAAACTACAAAATTACATATAACGGCCTAGAAAGGCCCTTATATAGAATAAAGTAAACATGTATAAGTTTGGGTTAGTCCATCCGGTCCAGCCCGTCCATCCTAAAATTCGTGCTTGGAGAACAGTGTTGGCCCGATCGGGCCGACCCAACCCAATCCGAGATAAAAACAGGTATGGACACCTCTTTAGGTCTGACTAGGCCTCAAAGCCCCCGTCTCGTAGTCCGATTATTATTTTTCAAAATACAATTTTATATATACCTTGTTTGAAAAATATTTGAAATTCATAGAAACATGGGACATTTTTCCTTTTTTTTCTTAAATTTCTCAGTCATTCGTTTTTAGGAATGTACTTGTAGACAATTTTTTAAAACATTGTTTGAATTTTGGGCTTCATTTTAATATTTTACAAGTGCTTAATATACAAACTAAGTGTTGACCCGTCGGGGTTACCCAGCTTGGTTTCTCGCGCTTGGACAAAATTTTCAAACCGTTTTGACTGGGCGAGCTTAGCCCGGCCTAGTCATCCGTGGTAAAAAATGAAATTAGCTCGGCATGTACCCGGACTTGTACAAATATAGAATAAAGCCTTACTCACCCTGCTTCCATCATAGTGGAGGGAATATCACGATGGTCCATTTTACACTTTCTCATAAGATATTTTATTGTATTTGCTTCTAGCGGCCAACTCTTTGTTAGTGTTTCACTCACTCTGCTCTCTAGCTCGCTTAGGCTCCTTAATTACTTTATTGTATATTCTTTACTTGTTTTTTTCTTATTTATTTTTTATTGATTGTTCGATTGTCGGTTTATTCTGTCTCTCAATCTAGAAGAGTTGTATGATATATCGAATTTTTATCTTATTCATAAAAAAAAAAGATATCTCCTTTCCTATTTACATAATTGATTGACTTTAATATTTTCATGAGTTAATTGATTGACTTTAATATCTTCATGAGTCAACAGCTCCTTTCCTATTTACGAAAGGGATAGCTCGTTTCCTATTATTTTTATAGTTTTTCGTATTCGTATTATCTTGAGTCTTAATGAACAAAAGTGGAAAAGAATTTGTCCATGAAAATTTGAATAGGAATGGGAAATTAAAGCATAGAAAAGAATTGAATGAACAAAAGTGGAAAAGAAAATGCCTGATGAAAGGCTGTGAAGAGGGTAGGTCACTCACTAACTTACTCATATATAGTCATATTATATATATGCACGGTGGAGAATTTGTAGAGACATGTCTCTTCAATTCAATTGCCTGTCATGTTTTCTTTCAATGCTAAGCTCAAAGAATCTTTCTGATCGATTTAACACGTCTATCATCTCCATTTTTTACTCTTTCCCTTTTCTTTCCTGCATGTACCTACTCCCAAATCGGTGAGTTTTGTTTATTTCTTGATGGTTCGTATCGATTTGAAAGATATGAAATAGTACTATTGAAGTATTAGTGATATTAAGGTATAGAGTATATAAGAATATAAATATAAATAATATGTTTAATTTATAATCATTTTGTGAAAGATATCAAATAACACTATGATATTATTTGATATCACTTATATTCATATTTTAATATCATATTATCAATTTGATATCAATATTACTATTATATAAAACAAAAATATATGTATGAGTATGTTGAGAATTCAGGTGATTTGATGAAATGTAAAACGAATAAGAAAGAAACGAGTTTGGAGCAAATCGTCATTTGTAACATTTTTTTTTACTAATTTTGTGGATAAATAAATACAACCCTAAGATAATATTATTATAAGCCCCCAAAATTCGATACAGACAAAATTATATTTTTAATCCTAATACAAATAGAACTACCCAAAAAAATTATCTATACAGTACCACGGGGGTGAACCCACACCCCATGTTGCGACAAATATAACACGCCGGCCCAACCCTAGTCATCCCGAGACTTAGCTCGGACTCGCTTAAGTAAAGCCCCCTTAAAGTACTTGTTGAATTTAAGTCACCTAAAACAGAATAATATCTATATTTAGGTATATATCAAACAAATCCTTATATATATATATATATATATATATATACAATTGGTCTCTTTCTAAAAACTTGGCAATCTATCAATTAAAGTTATATGACTATAGTTGTTTGCTGTGCTTTTCCTATTTATTTTAAACTTACACTTGATACTTCATATTCTACATAATTTTTATGATGATCGAGCACGGACTTGAGATGTTTGAAGTGTTTGACGACTTCGATATTATTATGCTTTTTTCCTTTCTTTTATTTAGAGGGAAAATGACAGATGACTAGTTGAGATACGATTATTTACCATCCTAAAAAGTATCCTTACAAATGAACTTATGATTATGTGATATAAGAGTAAAGATGATGTGGCCTAAACTGTAAATCTATAAACATATAAAGTAGACAGGTTGGGCAATAAATGCCTACACATTTACTCCATCAGGATCGGTGTGGCGGGTTGGAAGCATTCCGCTGGGCCGGTGTCCATGGGCCTACACGGGTTGGAAGCACTCCACTGGGCCGGTGTCCATGGGCCATAAATAAGTGTCCGAGTTGCAGTTGGAAGCACGCCGCTGGAATCCTGCAATAAGTGGTCTGCTAATGAGGCTGCGTTGGGGGATATGAGGGGTTGCTGGAAGTGAAGCCTCCAGAAAAGCTGTTATGGAAATGAAATCTACAGTAATGCCCCCATTTATGCGGCCTTAACCGTTGCTCATTACTGCATTTGGTGGTTACACTGCTATGGTGATCGAATGGACATTTTCCCCTCGCTGGAAGATTCCATAGGCAGATTGCTTCAATTATAAAGCCCTCCCTCCTAGCTAGCGAGCCATCATCCACCTAGCATCTTAGGCCTCTTTTCCTGCGCGCTACAAGCAAGGGAAAAATAGTCAGTCATGGGTTCTGCACTCCTAAATCAGTTGGGGGAAGGGGTGCATGCAAACATTGAAGTGATGGTTTGCCGGAAATGGGATGTCTTCATTAGGATGGGCTCATACATCATCACCGATTTCATTCTCTCAGATGAAATGGTATGTGTTCATAGATGCATAATTTCTCCCTTACTTTTTCAGTTCGGTCTTATTGTACAAAACATGTTTTCTTTGCCGTGTGCTATAGGGAAATGTCATACACTGTACCACCAAAAGTAGTGTAGCCCTATTGTTTCATCAACAGACTAGAAGTGGGGTTTGTTTATAGTATAAAAGACTTCAATGTGTTGCCTAATAAGAAGTAATTTTCTATTGTAAGAAGTAACAACAATATGATTGAGCTACACGGAGGTTATGTGGTAAAGAAAGCTCATCAGAAGACTCATGGCTATCCTCTATATCCTTTTGACTTTACTGAAATTGAGGACATCCGGCTTTCTGCAACTAATAATCTGATTGGTAAATTTTGATCAAGCCTACACCTTCGCCTAAAATGGTTGAGTGCAACTACCTAATTTCCCCCCCTTTTATAGAAGTGATTGGCTATGTCACTGGTGTGGGCATGCAGAAAACAGTTGGGACGCCAACTAGACAGCAAGGAGTGGCCAAGACTCTTGAATTTCATCTACAACGCAACACGTAAGCATGTTTCTACATGTTTAAACCAAAAGCAGTAGTATTCTCCTATGCTGTTCATATCATTGCCTGACTGCTATTTATTTCCCAATATCTTGCCCTTATAGAGGAGAAAGTATCAAGGTAACATTGTGGGATAACCTAGGGGATGAATTGCTGCTAAAGAAAGCCAACGCAAACGGCCTTTACGCAGTCATATTGGTTGCAATGCATGTGAAGGAATTCAAACGTAATAGCGAGAATACAACATTTCCGTTTGTAAAGTCATGCTAATGCATTATGCTTTTGTGCTTGAATTTGATATGTTTCTTTATGCAGATGAAGTCTATATATCAAGCACACCATCCACAATGATCTACGACTCTGAAGACATTCCACAATTTCTTGAATTTAAAGGCCGCAATATGTAAGTCTACATGCCAGTTAATATATGAATATTTATGCTTTGAAGTAGGTCAGGTTTTTATTTACCTGAATGCTGCTCACCGTCCTGACATACTTGCGTGCGTGTACAGAGCCGCTTTGGTACTAGATGGGCTCCCTGCAGATCAAGGTCCACCAACAATGAGAATGACTATTTCATAGATGCTGGAGTGGTATAGAGCTAAAAAAAAGGGTATTTCAATTAAGGGCCATTATGTTACTTGTCAATGTTACTATGCTAGACTGTCTTAGGCCCATTCTGCTTCACATCTTCTACAGGATACTGTTTTCAATTCAGAAGTGAAGATTTTGGAAATTGCAAATCAGACCCCTTGGTACTACTTTGCCTGTACAAGTGGTAAATGCAAGAAAGGAGTGACTCGTCGTGATGGAAATTTTTACTGCACTTCCTGTGAATTGCCAATGAACTTCCCAAAAGCCCGGTCTGTTTGAAATATGGACTCTCTGTTCTGTTTGTGCAGCACAAGAAAATATTGTGTTAGATGACTTGGGGAACGACCCTCCATGCTCTTTCATCATCATCTTTAACCTGTATGACCCATTTGCCGTCTGTCTTTTACAGGTTTAAGTTGTGCCTGACCGTTGAAGATGGTACTGGGGTTACAACAGTAACTCTGTTCGATGATATTGCTGAGAAATTGGTTGGCACAACAACAAACTCTCTGCTTAAAAATGTAATTCATTCAAGCCTACATTTGCAATGCTATATTCCAACGTTTCACAAATTCCCACCTATTGCAGCTATCACATGTAATATTATCAATCAATATTACCACTTTAACAGGACGATGACGATGAAGTTGTCATACCGAATCGCTTATCGAACCTCATTAACACTTCGCATATGCTGGAGATCAAGTCACACACATATTACTCCATTGGTTCTGAGAGTTTCACATGCACCAACATCCTCCCTGTAGGTGGCAAATCGACAAAGGTAAATAGGTGCTTCATGATTTTAAAAGTGCAAAAGTTATAGCATTATATAGCAGGGCCTTCTCACAATTACCATCTTAAGCTTGGACATGTTTTTTTTGCAGCAAAAACATCGAAGGGATGACAACACCACTGCTCTGACCCCTTCAGCAGATGCTCCCTCTCTCATAGAAGTGTAGGCGTATAGCTTGATGTTATTAGGCCCAAATAGTTGCCCCATACATTTGTTTTGGTATCTGAATGTTGTTTTTGGTGGCGGTTAAAATTTCAGGGTTGCCAATGAAGGTCATGCTTTTAAAAAACAAAGCAAAGGAAAGGAAGACCAACCTATGCTCCCTGCTATGCCATCTCCACAGAACACAACTGAGGATAAAGAATCGGTTGTTAGAGAATAAGTTGGCTTCCACACCAAGTGATGACAGTCAGGGCTCAGGAATCTGAAAACACCATCAACAACACCGAATTATTAGTCTCTTGGAACAAAAGTATTTATCCTATCAAAACAGTTTGTATTCCTTTTAAGTGTTGCTTTCAATCCAGCAGTGCCAGTAATGTTCATTTCATCTCATTTTGCACTGTGTGTTGCGTGAATAGCTACAACTTACAGACCCCAACCCACTCTTTATTCCTGTAATTGAGCAATGGCCTTGAGCAGGCCAGAAAACAACATGCACACTTGAGCTATTCAGGAAATCCCTTTCTGAACAAATCGTATTATGAACCTGTTGGAACGATGATGTTCCCTTTGATTTTGATGATGATAAACTCAAATTCTTTTGATGGTTTTTAGTGTGACTATGAGTTTCAGGAAACGGTGAAGTCAAAGGAACGATGAAAACCTGAGAAGAGTCAAAACAGAAAAGCAAAGGAACAGAGAAGCCAAAAACAACACGCTGGAACGAAAGAAGAGAAGAGACGCGTGATGTTGAACAGAACATAGAAAGGGAACAACGCAAGGAACGGAGGACGTGCGCGCTGAAACCCTAGAGAGCCGCCGAATATCTGTTATGGAAAACATATTTGGAAGTTGCAACTTGGGCCTCAAGGAAAATCTCGGTGAAGAGATTTTGAGTAGAATATTGTTAGAAAAGATTGTATAGGATTTTATTATCTTATTTTCCTTAAGTAAAACTTGGGTAAAATAAGAGAATTTCCTAGACTATATATTAGAGAGTTGCGAACTTCTACAACCACGAAACATAGAGAGCATTTTCCTAAGCAGAGCATTCGGAAGCAAGAAGAACACTTACAAGGACGAAACCTTGGTGAGTTGAGTACTTGTTAGGGTTTTGGTTGTCTAGTGTGTTGTTAGAAACGTTACATTGAGAAGTCTAGATATCTAGGAGTAAACTAGATTGAGATAAGACTTGCTTGTTTGTAATTCCAGGATTAATAACATAAGTAGACATTCGAAATCCTACTAGGGAAACCTAGAGGTAGAGGTTTTTCTTAGTCAACTAGTTGGTTGATTAAGTTTTCCTCTCTAAGGAACTGAGCTCGTTACTTCATAATTCTGTTGTTATTTTCCGCTGCCCAAGGAACGAACTTACCGTTCCTTGATCTAACACACTCGATTCTACAATTGGTATCAGAGCCGGTTTGCTCTAGATTGTGTGTTACTTACAGATTTTTCAGGTAACAATGGCTTGTAGTACTATCGAAGTCGGTTTGAACTCGTCAAGGCCCCCTATCTTGCTCGCTGGCCAATATCAAAATTGGAAGACGCTTTTCATCAAATGGGTGCAAAGTAACGATTACCAATGCTGGTTGGTGATTTCCCTTGGTGATATTGACATTGTCGATCTGGAGAAGAAAAAGAAACTGAAGAAATGGGATCAAGACGATCTTCAAATCATGGAGAAAAATTGCAAAGCAGCCATGCTCATCAACAACGCTCTCAATCAGCAAGATGTGCAAAAACTCCAATCTTGTGAGTCGGCTAATGCTAAATGGCTTGCCTTGGAACAGATGTACATGGGAAGCAAGGATCTGCGTGAAATTGATCGTTTCATTGCCAAGAAGGACTTCTACAACTTCAAAATGGATGACAAGGAAGATGTGAGTTCCTACCAAGCCAGGTTTGAGTAGATCATTGCAAATCTGACTGCCCACTCAGTCACGGATGAAGAAATCCTTCCTGACGAGAAGATCCTTATAACCATTGATGGGCTTCCTCATCGCCATGCAATGACCAAAGCCATTCTAAAGGAGAACCCCAACACTGTCAAACTGACGTTCCATGAGGTCTTCAGCAAGATTCAAAAGTACGACAATGAAGAGAAGGCTGCAAGAAACAAGGATTCCAAAGAAAAGGGAATCGCTTTGATGGTTGGAAAGGCTGTTGACAGGATTGAGAACGACCTCGATGATAATGATGGCTCCGATGATCCTAAGGTGGTTCTGCTAACCAAAGTCATGCGTTCCCTCTACAATAAAGGAAGAAACAGCAGAGGAGGGAACGGTGAGACTCGTGACATCAAGGATATCACATGCTACAACTGCAACGAAAAGGGTCACTACGCTAGCTCTTGCCCAAAACCGAAGAAACCAAGCAAACCGTCTGGGAACGATGAGAAGAAGGCCTTCGTTGCTATGTGGGGCAATGAAGTTGACTCAGACAGTGAAGATCCTGAAGCTTGGAGTGGCAAAATGTGTGCTATGGCCATCAACGACTCTTCTGAGGAACTCTAGGTAAATCCCGAAACCTTTCTGAAATCTCTTGTGAATTATGAAAAAAAAATCATTGATTGCTCTCATAAGGGAAATGTACACTGAAAATTTGAAAACACAAGAGGAACTTGCAAATTCTGAAGATGAATGTAGTAGTTTAAAAGAGAATTTGTCCAAAACCGCTAGTAGCTCAAATGTTCCTTGTTCTTCATGTGAGGCTAATCATGAGGAACTTCAGAGATTGAGAAATGAAAAAGTCTCTTTGCTTATGAATGAAGTTTCTAACAATACTGATGCAAGGAGTATAGCTAGTCCAAGTAAGCTTGAAGCACAGATATCCGAGATGAAGTCCTATGTGCACAAGATTCATTCTGTTCTGATGGAACAGAAAGCTGAAGCTGAAAGCGTCAAGTTCGTCAAAGCAAGGTATGGTATTGGCTATACAGGTTCCAAGAAAACGGAAGATGATCCCTCTATACTGGAACTACGTGAAGCAAGAGATAGGGAACTTCAAGATGCTAGAGAGAAGAATCGCAATCTTGAGGAACGCGTCAAGGTCCTTGAGAGTGGTCTGGATGAAACTCAGTCCTGGTACACTGGACAACCTGCCCACAAGATTTTTCTCAAGCAGTCTCATGGAACGCAACCAAACGTTCCATGTCCTGAACGTGCGAAATAACGCAAGAGTACTGTTCCTAACAGAAAGTATGTTCAATTGGAACAATTCAAGCTGTGTTGGTATTGTGGAGACAACAGACATGTGTAAAGAGACTGTGAAAAGGAAGTTCTCTGAAGAGCACACAAAGAGAAGGAACAGTAGGAGTAACAATGTGAACTTGAATGATTTCTATGATGATTCACATGTGCATAACTCTAACCATGCTAGAAATAGGAAGAAAACTGTTGTTAGAACTATTCCCATGGAACAATTGCATTATGTGTCTCGACCAGGTAAGACTAAGCTTACCTAGGTCGCCAAACACTAACTTTTTCTGTGCAGGTTGAAGTGAGGGGGAACGAGAGGTGGTACATTGACAACGCTTGTTCGTGCCACATGACCGGAAGGGAAGATCAACTCTCCTCACTTCACAAACACTCCAGAGGGAGTGTTGCTCTTAGAGACAAGAGACGCAGAGATATCATTGGAACAGGCGAAACGAAACTAAACTCCAGCATCACAGTAAAAGAGGTTAGTTTAGTTCAAGAACTTGGTTTTAGTTTGTTGAGTGTTGCACAGCTTTGCGACCAAGGAAACAACAAGACGGTCTTTACCTCTCAAGAATGCTATGTCAAAGATCGTGAAACCAAGAACATAATTTTGAGAGGAGTCAGATTCAAGGATGTATACATTGTGGATAAAGATTTCAAGCCAAAGGAAGTTCTATGCTTTGCGTCTATAGCTGATGAGACGGAACCGTGGCATAGAAGGCTTGGTCATGCTAATCTTCGACTCATTCACAAGCTTTATTCAAAGGAACTTGTCCGTGGTCTTCCCCATGTTCAATCTGAATTCCATGGTATCTGCGATGCTTGTGTAAATGGGAAACAGACTAGTTCCTCATTCAAGATCAAACCAGATGTAACAACTTCTCATCCTCTGGAACTGATTCATATGGATCTATGTGGTCCCATGAGGATAAGAAGTCATGGTGGGAACAGGTATGTTTTCGTAATTGTTGATGATTATTCTAGATTCACTTGGATAATTTTTTTATCTTCGAAGGATGAACTCTTCTCCGAGTTCGAAGCTTTTATCAAGAAGGTGGAAACAAGCTTAGGAAAGAAGCTAAAGGCAATTAGGTCCGACCATGGAACGGAGTTTGAGAACTCCATGTTCTTCAACTTCTGCGAGGAACATGGTGTGTCTCATGACTTCTCCGCGCCTAGGACACCACAGCAAAATGGAGTTTGTCATCACCAAAAAGGGGGAAATTCAATGAACTTTCTGAGGGGAAACATTGTTAATTATTTGAACATAGTATCTGTGTGATTAAATGTGAAAATGCTTCTAATTGACTGTTTTGAACTGTGTATTTTGACTTGCACATTTTGAAGGAGTTTGTCATCACCAAAAATGGGGAAATTGTTGGAACGATGATGTTCCCTTTGATTTTGATGATGATAAACTCAAATGCTTTTGATGGTTTTTAGTGTGACTATGAGTTTCAGGAAACGGTGAAGTCAAAGGAACGATGAAAACCTGAGAAGAGTCAAAACAGAAAAGCAAAGGAACAGAGAAGCCAAAAACAACACGATGGAACAAAAAAATAGAAGAGACGCGTGATGTTGAACAGAACAGAGAAAGGGAACAGCGCAAGGAACGGAGGACGCGCGCGCTGAAACCCTAGAGAGCCGTCGAAAGGGAACAACACAAAAAAATTATCTTATTTTCCTTAAGTAAAACTAGGGTAAACTAAGAGAATTTCCTAGACTATATATTAGAGAGTTGCGAACTTCTACAACCACGAAACATAGAGAGCATTTTCCTGAGCAGAGCATTCGGAAGCAAGAAGAACACTTACAAGGACGAAACCTTGGTGAGTTGAGTACTTGTTAGGGTTTTGGTTGTCTAGTGTGTTGTTAGGAACGTTACATTGAGAAGTCTAGATATCTAGGAGTAAACTAGATTGAGATAAGACTTGCTTGTTTGTAATTCCAGGATTGAAAACATAAGTAGACATTCGAAATCCTACTAGGGAAACCTAGAGGTAGAGGTTTTTCTTAGTCAACTAGTTGGTTGATTAAGTTTTCCTCTCTAAGGAACTGAGCTCGTTACTTTATAATTTTGTTGTTATTTTTCGCTGCCCAAGGAACGAACTTATCGTTCCTTGATCTAACACACTCGATTCTACAGAACCCATACTCTAAATACCGTTCTACCACATGAAATGGTTTTTAGTGCCATAGTATTTAGTTGTTACCAAGGCAGTAACAAAAAAGAATAGGCCAGAGTTCCCAAACTACCAAAGCGGGAGCAATAAAGGACTAATGTAATGGATAAGCCCACTTAATCCATATGTGCCAACATTACCCTCTTTATGCGGGATCGTATAGACTCATATGTACGGGAAGACCACTTTGAGCATGAGTCCATATTTGTTCCCAACCTACATATTCATTTTCTGTGTACGAAGCACAGAGAGCGGTTAAGAGCTTCTTCTAATGCTAAACCAAAAACTACATAACTACATATACTGCAAATAGGCTCTCACAGTGAATATACTTAATGCCATCAGTGGGATGTCAGTGGGATGTTTGGTGGGCGTCAAAATTTCAGGCTTGCCAATGAAGATCATGCGTTTAAAAAACAAAGCAAAGGAAAGGAACACCAAACTATGCTCCCTGCTATGCCATCTCCACATAACACAACTGAGGATGAAGAATCGATTGTTGGAGAATAAGTAGGCTGCCACACCAAGTGATGACAGTCAAGGCTTAGGAATCTGGAAACACCATCAACAACATCGAAGTATTAGTCTTTGGGAATAAAAGTATTTATTCTATCAAAACATTTGGTGTTCTTTTAAAGTGTTCATTTCAATCCAGCAGTGCCAGTAATGTTCATTTTATGTCATTTTGCACCGTGTGTTGCGTGAATTAGGGGTGAGCACGGGCCGAGAAAACCGAAGCCCGAACTGAACCCGACCCAAAAAACCCGAACCGAACCCGACCCGAAAAACTCAAACCAAACCCGAACCGACATGCCTTCGGTTCGGGTTTCGGTCCGACCAAATCAGAGTTTCGGATTTCGGTTCGGTTCGGGTTCGGGTTGGGTTCGGGTTTTTAGTGTAATTTAGCCTGTTTTTTAACGAAAAGTGTTGTTTAGCCCGAACCCGACCCGAACCCGAACCGAACCCGAACCGATGTCTTCGGTTCGGTCTTCGGTCCCGGATTTTTGGCCGTTCGGGTTTCGGGCTTTTCGGGTTCGGTTTGGTTCGGGTCGGGTTCCGGCCCGTGCTCAGCCCTAGCGTGAATAACTACAACTTGAAGACCCCAATCCACTCTTTATTCTTGTAATTGAGCACTGGCCTTAGTGTTACATTACCAGTATTTGCTAGCCTACATTATTCATCCCTTATCCATGCATGCTAGACAAGTAGGCCATACGTAACTCCTTCGCAATTAATTATGATCATTACACATAGGTCATACCAAAAGGCTGAAAGCATTACTCTTTACCTTAATTATATATCATCTATTTAGACCATACAGTGTGTGTTCACAGGGGATTAAGCTGGACAATCAATCTAAGGCAAGAGAGATGGACGACAACGCACTTCATTCAGCAGGTATGTGTGTATAGATTGTTAGCCAGTAAAAAAACAGTTCTGCATCATTTAATTGTGTAACGCTCCATATATATCACAGGCTTACTCAATTCCTTTACCAAATCCTCAAATGTGTCAGCAGCCAGGCTTGTAGTGGAATCAAACTCTGAAATTAGATCCGATGGGAGGGTGCAAAGCTATTGTGGATTGCGCCTCTCAGAGGCCACATACTACAACACAGTTTATGTGCTATGGGATTACACTTCAGTACACTACAATTCTAATTAACGCATGTATAATATACTTACAAGTTTGGCCATTTCCTTAGAATTGAATGTCAACACCCACTGTATTGCTTTGTAAGCATACGTACCTGAATTATTCTTGGCTTCTGTTTCTACAGCAGATGTACTTGGGAGGGAAGGCTCACCCTCCCAAAAAAATGAGTGCTTTCTGCATCAGCAACAACAGTATCAGTGGAATCAAGTTCACATGTAAGACCTAATGGAACAGTGCAAAGATATTATGGACTACAGCTTAGAGAAACTACACACTGCAACCCAGGTATACAAGACTATAATAGGTATGATGTTTTCATTTGGTCTCTCCTATGAACATCTTACATTACCTCTTTATAGGATCTACCTCTTCCACACCTGAAGCTGTCAAGTCAAAGCGAAGCAAAAAAAGTAAGCTGACATATATAAGGGGTGGAGATACCGATGTCAGGTCAATCATTCTACACACTTTTCTAACATGTTATTCCTATTATGCAGACAAAACACAAAAAGGTGCAGCGATTGGCATCAACAGTAAGTGCCTTTTACAACTTGGCATTAAATTCCATGGGAACGATATTATATCTAATCTCCAGACTTTGTGTAGATGTACAGATTATGTATAAAAAACTGGAATACCCCAGGTACAAGTGCATGTTCTGTGATGCAACTTTTTGGCTTGAAGAGCGGACTGGTGAATGCGAAGTTGGCGAGCATCCCAGGTTCTCCATATGTTGTCAAGAAGGAAAAGTACGCTTATAGAAGCTGTGTGAAACACCTGCACCGTTGAACAACCTGCTTCAATATACATGTGATCCAATAGCAGTAAAATTCAAGAAGTTAATACGGGTCTACAATGGTATGTTCAGTTTCACGTCCTTTGGTGGGAGAATCGACAACACTGTCAATTACACAAAAGGCCCTTATACTTTTAGGATGTCAAGCCAGAACTACCACAGTTGTGGCTCTCTTTTACCGCCTCAAGGGAATAAGCCAGTGTTTGCTCAACTATACTTTCATGACACTGCGAACGAGGTACAGAACAGAATGGCATGCATAGATGAAGACTCAAAAGACCTAGATGAATCTGTTGTGCAGTCCTTGATGACCATGCTAGATAATCATAGTTGTGTGGCCAAGGCGTTCAGGATGGCTCGGGATTGGTGCCATACAAATAACTCCTATGATTTCAAACTCAGGCTCCTTGGGGATAGACAACAGGCTACAAGGCAATATGATAAACCACAAGTTTCGGAGATCGCAGCGTTAATCGTAGGTGATTTTGGGCAAAAGGATGGAAACAAAGATATTATTATACATAGCAAAATACATGGTTTGCAGAGAATTTCTGAACTTCATCCGCTATACATGGCACTTCAATATCCTGTTCTTTTCCCTTATGGTGAAGATGGATATCACACTGAGATTCCATACCACAGTAATCAAGGCAAGAAAAAAACAAAATGGGATTGCATGACAATGAAGGAGTTTTACTGCTATATAATACAACAAAGGCTATCTGAAAGAACCACTCTAATTCGAGGCGGACGATTGTATCAACAATACTTAGTTGATGCATATACTGCAGTTGAGGAAGAGAGGTTGAGGTGGATGCGACACAATCAGGCTAATCTAAGGGCGGATTTATATCAGAATGTTTGGGACGCAGTGACAAAAGGTGATACGAGTGCAACAACCATTGGTAAGCGAATTGTGCTCCCGACAACTTTTATTGGTGGGCCACGATACATGGTTCAGAACTACCAAGATGCAATGGCCGTTTGCAGGGCTCTTGGCAACCCATTGTTGTTTATTGCATTCACAGCAAACCAGAATTGGCCTGAAGTTGCTGATATGTTGTCTCAGATTCCAGGGCAGACTCCATATGACAGACCGGATATTATGACCAAGTTGTTTAAAATAAAGCTCACATCTCTCATTAATGATATTCAAAGGGAGATGATCTTTGGCAAAACCCTGGCTGGTAAGACTGCGCTCTTCTCCCATTCCAGGCTACATATATACTAACAAAACAATTAACTGCCTTGCTATGTGTCTACTTGCAGTTGTGTATACCATTGAATTTCAAAAAAGGGGACTGCCGCATGCACATATCTTGGTTTGGGTTAAAAAAAATACCAATGCCAGACTAGAAATGATATTGATAAAGTCATCTCTTCTAAGATTCCAAGCAAAGAGCATGATCCTCATGCGTATAAAGTTGTTAAAGACTTTATGATGCATGGACCCTGTGGAAAGGATAACATGAAATCTCCATGCATGAAAGAAGGGAGATGTAGTAAGCATTTTCCAAAACCCTTTTATTCTGAGACTACTATTGATGAGGATGGATTTCCAGTTTACCGGCGCAGAAACAATGGAGCTCAAGTAGAGAAAGGCAAGAAGAAATTGGACAATAGATTTGTTGTACCTTACAATCGATTCGTCCTCCTCAGGTATGGACCTCAAATGTAAACAATATGACATGCATTGATAATTCAAGCATGATTAGAATTACCCATACATGTAAACCATTCTTCGTGGTTCCTGACACTTAAGTTAAGATCACATCCTCACAAAAATGCTAACAGTTTTTTCACACAAGTACAACGCCCACATAAATGTAGAATGGTGCAACAGATCTGGCATAATCAAGTATTTATTTAAATATGTTAACAAAGGGCCGGATCGTGCAACCGTAGTCATACAAGAGAATGTGTTGTCATCAACAAGTGCAGCAAATGAAACCGTCATTGAAGTGAATGAAATAAAGCAATATTTGGACTGTCGTTATTTGTCTCCCTGTGAGGCATCACGTCGACTTTTCGCATTTGACATTCACTTCTCAAATCCTACAGTCATGCGCCTATCCTTTCATTTGCCAAACCAGAATACAGTTACTCTTAGAGATTCAGATCACTTAACAACGATACTTGGGAGGGATCGTATTAAAGATTCTATGTTTACTGAACGGATGACACTAAATGTAACTGATTCGGATGCAAGACAGTACACATATGCAGAGATACCTAAACATTATGTGTGGAAATCAGCAGCAAAGAAGTGGACAAGGAGAAAACTAGGTAATAGCATTGGGAGAATCACTTATTGTCCCCCTACAACTGGAGAGAGATACTACCTACGAATGCTATTAAATGTTGTCAAGGGGCCGACATCATTCAAAGACATCAGAAGTGTCAACGATAAGATATACAACACATTTAGAGAAAGGTGCTATGTTTTGGGATTGGTCAATGATGATAGGGAATGGACAGCCGCTATTAAGGAGGCATAACAGTGGGCTTCTGGAACTCATCTTCGCCAGTTATTTGTTACAATCCTATTATTTTGCGAGGTTAACAACCCAAAGCTATTCTAGGAAAACAATTGGGAAGCATTGTCGAAAGATATTCTACACCAAAAGAGGAAGAAATTCCGATTTCCACAATTGAGCCTAATAGATATTCAACTATAGAATTACTGCCTCCTTCAAATAGAAAACAACCTGAACAGAAACGGAAAATCCATTGCAGATTTTCCTGATATGCCTCTGCCTGATTCCTCACTCCTTACAGCAGCAGAAAACCGCTTACTCCAGGAAGAACGAAACTACAACTTACTAGAATTATCACTGCAACACCAAGTTATACACTCAACGCTCAATGCAGATCAACTACTTATCTATGAAAGAGTCATACAATCCGTTCAGAATGGGAGTGGAGGACTATACTTTGTTTATGGGTCAGGAGGAACAAGTAAAACATATTTGTACCACGTTGTGATTGCAAAGTTAAGATTTGAGAAAAAAATTGTCCTTGTAGTTGCATTATTAGGTAAATTTAATTTAACGCAAGCTTTCCTCAACTTATTACTACAACTCTTGCATCAATAGTTAACAAATGTAGATAATGGCAGGAATTGCATCACATCTCCTCCCAAATGGAAGAACTGCACATAGCAGGTTCGTTATTCCACTAGAGCTAATGGAAAATAGTACATGTGGTATCAAACAGAATACACATTTAGCAGGGCTGGTGAATGAGACAGACTTAATCATTTGGGATGAAGCACCCATGATACAAAGATTTGCCTTTGAGGCACTTGATAGGACATTAAGAGATATTTGTAGCACCAAAGATGGAGCAAACAGAGAGAAGAAGTTTGGGGGATAACAATGTTATTGGGCGGGGATTTTCGAAAAATCTTGCCAGTCATCCCAAAAGGAAGGAGACATGACATTGTAGAAGCTACTATTAACAATTCAGATCTATGGAAGGACTGCCAACTCTTGACTCTCTCAAAAAGCATGCGAGTGAATGAGCTAAACTCAAATGGAGAGATAGATAAGGAAAAACGGGAATTCAACAATTGGGTTTTAAGTATTGGAGAAGAAAAAGAACCTGCAAAATCAAGAGAGAGAGAAGATGAGCCAAATTGGGTTCTAATCCCTACCAAATTCATGGTGGATGCAACACACTCTCCTATACAGCAGATTGTAAAAGAGATATTCCCAGCATTCCCTTCAAAGACAAAAGATCTACAGTATCTAAGGGAACGAGCTATTCTCACGCCTTTAAATGACGATGCTGATGCAATCAACGAGTACATGTTTGACATGTTACCGGGAGTGGTCAGAGAATACAAAAGCTCATATGAAGTGTGTAAAAGCTCAACAGATACACTGGAACAAGAAAACATGTACCCACCGGAATTCCTAAATTCCTTGAAATTTTCAGGTAACCATTCTACTTACTTCAAAAAATGACATTAATGTAAACACAACACATAAAGACTAACAACATTCCAATCTTTAGGCATGCCACCACATCTGCTAAGGCTCAAACAAGGACTACCCGTAATGTTGCTAAGAAATGTCAACCCCAGTCAAGGATTATGCAATGGCACAAGGATGATAATTTCAAATTTGGGTGACTGGATCATAGAAGCTATCATCATTACTGGTACCAATATCGGAAACAAAGTCTTGATCCCAAGAATAACAATGACATCTACAACCGGCAACTGGCCTTTCATTATGAAACGCTGCCAATTTCCTATCAAGCCATGCTATGCAATGACAATTAATAAAAGCCAAAGGCAGTCCCTAAAGCATGTTGGGGTGTACCTACCACGGCCTATTTTCTGTCATGGGCAATTCTATGTGGCCATTTCACGAGTTACAGAACCCCAAGGGTTGTGGATTCTTGTGGTGCTAGGGGATGGCAAAACAGAAAATTGTACAAGGAATATTGTATTCAAAGAGGCTTTCAGCAACCTCAACATTGAGCACCACATTCAGGTATCACTTCTTTCCCTCACTATTGAACAACACTAATGGCACATAGGAACTAAAGTTGCATGCAAACTTTCAACATGCGATGTAACATACAAGGCAAGTAAAAACTGCACAAACATCAGTGTATTCAGAGAGGCTTTCAACAGCCGCAACATTCAGCAAGAGGTTCACGTATCACTTCAATCCCTCACTCTTCAACAATACTAAATGCACATAGGAACTTAAATTTCATGCAGACTTTCAACACCCGAAGTAAGATACAAGGCAAGTCAAATTACCACAAACATCAGTACGCTACTTTCAACTACAGGTAATGAATACGTTAGTATTGTTTTAGTTACACTCAAGCTTTATCTCTATTTTGCACGGACACACATGATGTAGAACAGAAAGGAAACAAGGCACGACTATCATCAAGGAGCACAATACTCTTACAATTCAACCTACCTACATAGCACCTCCCTACGCACCACACAAACATACATTAACCATTCATAGCAAACATAAATGCAGCGAATCGGGTACAAGGTGGGAAGCAAAGATAAGAAAAAGCGTACCAGTAGCTCAACTGATTGAGTAGCAAACGCACACAAGCTACGACGCAAAACTTTAACACGATTATGGTTGGCGTACTCCACCAACAGTGTCTGCCTCCTTACATGGAAATCATAAAAATGGGTGACAACAAATGAGAAAGGATGAATATAATGGTTTACATAATTATCACCCTGCATGGAAATTTTGCTTACACAGTGCTGCCAAGAACTCCAAAATATGCATTTCAACAGAAGCACAGCCGACCGCGTATGCCTGGCAGCCTTTCAGAACATATCCAAGATCCATACAATGAAAGCAAAAAACGATTAAGAACAAAATCCAAAAGTACTAAAATAAAACTCTAACAACTTTCAACTAAATTCAGCCCAGACCTTAAATGATGCCGTCGGAATTCAAAGGTCCTGCACCTGCAAACGAGTACACCTATACCACAAGCAATAATGTGCACAAGTGGTCAGGTAATAGGGGGAAAACAATTTAAATCCACTCCAAAGCAAACACATACCGGCCGAACCCTTATCACCAAAGCCAATGAGAGCATTCGTATTTCTAACTGCACTACTAGGAGCGATTGTATGCACCGCATTCATTCCACTAGTCTAACCGAAGAATATGAGACTACATAAAAGTTGAATAGCTGAGAGTAAACCGAGAAAAGGAAAACCAATTACTAGCAACCCAAATGTCATTTTCATTGCACTGTTGTCACATGCTCATAGTATAATTTCCCTCTACCCACACAGAAACACAAACACAGTATCTAACTACAAATATGAACATTAACATACAAATCACAAATGTAGATATTTCTTGCGGCATTTCAACCGCATATAAAATGTACCGCGTATGTAGACATATCAAAACAAAACATACACATAGGAAATAACTTATAATGAAAAAGAAAAAACATCGACATCACCTTTATCAGTAAGGTTGCACGACGACCGTGCCTGACATTCTGTTATAATGTATCCCGTATCCATACAATGAAAACAAAGAATGAAAAGAAAGAAGTGAGAAGAAATGACATAGGAAATCGGTTATACTCCCACGCATATGGAACTACCTAGAATACGTATCCTACATTACACCACAAATCAAAACACAAGCCCTGCTCAGGGAGAAGCAAAAACAAATGACATACCCAATGCAAACAATAACAGACCACTGTAATCCTCATCACCAAGGCCATTACGAGCAGTTGTATCTCTACTCGCGATAGTAAGAGGGACTGTACGCCTCTAATCCACTCCATAACCCTGTAACCAACGGAAATGATTGTTACTCAAATGTAATTAATTGGGAAATAATTGCCATTGATCGGAAGGAGGAATAGTACCACTTCAGCAACCAAGTGCCTTATCCTATTTCCACATGCTAATAATATAGCTACCATGTGCAACCACAGAACCAGATCCCACTAACTCACATCAAATGTTCACATTATCAAGCAATAAACAAATCTACGCTCCATCCATAATTATACCTGTGAAAGAGTTGTACTCTATAATATCCAATTCACAATATATACTACCTAAAATTCAGGCTCATTATTCATACTTCTTACAAACAGAATATGATTCGGCCTCCGCTTCAAAGATAATCATTGAAATAAACTAAAACAAGTTGCAACTCATCAAGATATGGCCTCTGAATACCAGTCTCCAACACAAACTGTGTAAAACCAATTTTCATGAAACACAGCCATTACCACCGCTTCACATACCCACACCTTCAAATATATTTTCCCCACCTACTCCTCAACCACAACCATAAACCGAAGAACATGTTAACTTGGAAGGGTTCAACACAAAAAACACAACTTCAAGGCAAGAGTAACTACAAACTGAAGCAAAAAGACGAGCATGATCTATATAACTTCCAGTCATTGTGTCAACAATACGCACATAGTCAACATTACAAGCCTTCGCAACACGGCCATTTCCAAAACTAACTTCCCCCAAGCATAACTTAGCCTGCCATATATTCTACACAAAAGGTAGCCCAGAAGATAACATAAAATTATCAGCCTAAACAAACAAATAGAAAACATCAGGGAGTCAGTCTATGTAGCTAGACACTAGAAGGCGCTTTAAGAACTCTGCACTCTGAACCGCCCCCCTCACCTTCATCCGATTCACCTGCGCGCTCATTTCAATCTGCGAAAACAACACTCAGTCATATGTGTGTCGATGGTATTCAGATAATAACAATAACAAGATTACCTCAATGAACTCAAATCTCAGTTTTGCGAGCTACGCATGATTCTCGGCGGCAGACGGATCCAGTGCATCGATTTTTTGTTGCAACCTAGTTGTCTCAGCCGCCATAGCATCCAATTTTAGGTCTCGATCAACTATTTCTTTCATGAAAAACATCCACATTTCATTGCTCATCCTCTTTCCTGCAGCAAGCCACCCAAAAAGGAAATCAACGACACAAACCATAATGCTAAAATGTGCAGTGTATAAGAAAAGATGCGTAACCTCCCCACGAAAACTCGGTCTCTCTAGCGATTTTCAATAGATCCCACAGCTCTTGGTAAACATCGGTTTTGATCTGGTACTTTGGTGCCATACTGTATACCTGAAGCAAATTCAAAACGTTCGCGGACTAAATAAAAAAAAAGGAGGAGAGTTCTTAAACAGCTACACAAACACAACGGAGCAAATCAGCCACACGGACTACAACACAAACACACAAATGCAAAGGCCCAGACACATATACAAAACGTATTACAGTGGGCAAACCAGTCAAACAAACACCCACAAAGTAACCTACGGCATTAGAAACGAAAACTGATTAGGAACAACATCTCCCAAGTGGCTAATTCATTTGAACAACTACACATCCAAGCCACAACCGAAACCACAATGAAAGACAAGGCCAATCAATCAGCCGAAACCAGCCAAAACCCTAGACAAAGAAGGAAAGCAGCGACGGCCAAAAAACTGGAGAAATGACAAAACGAGGAGGCAATGGCCAAAAAACATAGCAAATCTCATTGATTCAAACACAGGAACAGCATAATCGGCCGCACAAAAAAAAACATACCTCGCGTTTGGAACTGCAGGACAAGCCCAGCGGCAGAGAAAAGAGGAGGGATATGAGTGCGAGGCGCGTCTACAAGCCATCTCCAAACCTACGCTTTTTAATACCCCAAAAACCATTGAATGATGACTTCAAACTCGCAGCTTCATTCAATGCATCTCTCGCATGCCCAGTGGAAGCGACAGACCAATAATACCCAACACTTCCAAAATGAAGTCAGGTTATTATGAAACAAGGGGAGTTCATACTACATACCGTGTGACTCATACACATATACACTCCCCCTAAAAAAACCCACATAATATGAATTGCGGATTTTATAATATAACTCAAACGGCCGAATTTGATTCCACACTCTAAAATAAAGGTAGTTCACCCATAAATTTGAACTCAACACTATAAAGCTTACAATTATACACAACCAATATTAACACAAACCATTAGGCTATAATCAATCAAGGTAATAGTAACCTGTAAAGCTTAGAATTTCAGCTCAGTTGCTTTACCTTATATTAATCCATATTTCGGAACACCTATATTCAACAACAATAACTTGCAAAATAACCTGCAAACAATAAAACCCAATCCGGTAAGTAGCACGGGCTTACTTACTAGTCTATTATATATATTAAAGTAGAACGTCAGTTAACTAAGTGGCACATCTAAATGAAGCCACATTTTGTCATGTTTCACTTCACATCGTGTCAAATCATTAAACTAATTTGTTTCCTATTATTAATATATAAAATATTTTTTATTTTTTTTATTAGGTAAAAATTAGATTGGAAATCACAGAAGAGCCAGTTTCTCAATCTATAGCATCCTTGCGGATGAGAATTATAAATTCTAGACTCCTTGCGGATGAGAATTACAAATTCTAGACTATCTCTAAAATCTTCCAAGGAACTCTGCTGGACCTTCTTCGCGATGAAATCGGCCACGACGTTTGTTTCTCGAAAGACATGAGAAATCTGCACTGAAGAAAACAGTTATAAAACACACATGATATCAGAAACTAACATTTCAATATCTCATGGACAGTGCCATATTTGATTAAGAACATTCACAATGGTAAGGTTGTCGCATTCAAGTTGAATGTTGGTAATGCCTAATTCATAGGCCTTTACCAAAGTATTTCTTACTGTCAATGTTTTTATTTTTAGCGGGGTTGAGATACCACATTTATCCCCAAAGAGGAAGATTGGTTTACCCTTATTGTTCTTGAAAATGTAACCAAAACTAGATTCACCATTGGTTTTGGTGGATCCATCTGTGTTGATTTTAACAATATTGTCCGGTGGTTTTTTCCATTTCTTTGTTGGTCGTCTAACAATGTTCGTTCTATGAGTTTTTTGTTTGTCTTCTGCTAAACAGTTAGGGTTCCAGCTTTTCGTCTTATTCCAGTTCTCAATTTGTTTCTTAATGTAAATTGGTACATCCTTTATGAAGTCGGCATCAACGTTTGTTCTTCCAAAGCTTTGTTGGTTTCTATAGAACCAAATGCCCCACCAAGAGACCATTAATTCTATGAATTGTGATCTATCAGTTTTTTGTCGAATTTCTTCAATGATTTCATTGATTTTTGTGTTTCCTATATTTAGGGATTTGATGATGCCGTAGGTATCATAATTCATTTTTTCGATTGTTTTTATGGTATGGTTACAATGGAAAAGAAGATGATTCAAATCCTCCAAATGAGCATTGTAACGTATACAACCCGGGGGGGGGGGGTTGCTATACCTTTTTCTGCTAATCTAGCTTTTGTTGGGAGCCCGTTTTTCATTATTTTCCAAACAAAGTTTTGAACTTTGGGATATGTGTCCATCTTCAAAGTCCATGAAGAATCATAGACAGTATAACTCTTGCTTTTGTTAATTAGTTCCATAGCAGAATTTGTAGAAAATCAACCATTTTTGCTAGTTTTCCATTATATTCTATCATGGATCTCATTTAAGGGTATTGGGATCGAGGTTATTTTTTGGCTAAATCATATGGTAAATATTGTTCTAGTAAGTCCTTATTCCAGGTTTTATTTGGTAACATAAATTCAGCTACCAGGGCATCCTTATTTAGGATTGATTGTGTGTTTATGGTATCACATAAAGGGGTGTTCAAAACCCAGTTAGTCGTCCAGAATTTGATTGTTTTGCCATTACCAACTTGCCAAATTAGTCCAGATTTGAACTCAGCCATGAGTTCAATCATTTTGGACCATTGCCAAGAGTAATTTCCTTTTTTCTCGTAATGAAATATATGGTTTGTTTTCAAGTATTTTTCAGTAACTACTCTAACCCAATAGTTATTTAGTTCTGCTAGGATTTTCCATAGTAATTTGAATTGTAGGGCTTTATTCATGTCTTCAGCTTTTCTCAAACCAAGACCTCCTTGATGAGTTGGTTTACATATTTTTTCCCAGCCTATAAGAGGTTTATAGGAGTATCTTTGTTCCAAAAAAGGATCTATTTAACTTGTCAAGTTCATTGTGTGTGTGTAGGTAACATAAAACTTTGCATAAGATAGTTAGGTCTTGATGCCAGATTGGTTTTTATTAGTGTTGTTCTTCTTGTTTGGAAAAGAGAGTTTGCTTTCCATTTAGATAATTGATGTTGGGTGCTAACTAAGAGGTCGGAAAAGGTATTCGAGTTAACTCTACCATTAATGATAGGGCAACCAAGATATTTTTCGAGAGATATCATATTTGTGATTATGAGAGTACCTTGTAATGCTAATTTCTTTTGGTTGATAACCTTTTTTGTAACTTGAAAAGCCGATTTATAAAAATTGACTTTTTGTCTTGAGATTTTGCAGTACTCATCAATAATATCCTTGATTTTTTTGCAATTTTCCTGTTTAGCTTTTGAGAAGATCATAATGTCATCCGCAAAAGCCAGAAACGGGATTCGTGTTCCTTGTTGACTGATTTGAAATCCTAGAGGATTTCGAGTTCTCTCTAAAGCTTTTTGGAGTTTTCTAGCAAGGATTTCAGATCCTAGAATAAACAAGAAGGGCGAAAGGGGGTCTCCTTGCCGAAGTCCTCTTGATGGTTTAAATATTTATGTGGGTCCGTTGTTTACAAGTATCGAAAAAAATACCGTTGTAATGCATTCTTTTAACCAGTTGATAAAGTTTTTCATGGAATCCATACTTTTCCATTATTTTAATAATGAAATCTCATTCGATTCTATGATAAGCTTTTTCCATGTCTAGTTTTAGGGCAATAAAGCCTTCAGTTCCATTTTTTGATTTAAAAGAGTGAAAGATTTCATGGGCAATCAAAATATTATCTTGAATGGCTCTGTTAGCAACAAATGCATTCTGAAGGGGGTGTATTAATGTTTCCATGGTTCCTTTAAGTCTAGTTGTTATGATCTTCGAGATAATCTTATAAATTGTAGAGCACATACATATGGGTCTATAGTCATTAGTAGAGTTCGGATTATCACATTTTGGGATCAAGGAGATGAATGTGTGATTTATTTGTTTAAGCATTTTCCCATATAGAAAAAAGCTTTTAACTGCTTGGATAACAGAAGGACCTACAATATCCCAATATTTTTGGTAAAATTCAGCTGTCATGCCATCCGACCCTGGTGATTTATCTGAGCCAATGTTAAAGACCGCCTTCTGAATTTCTTCATTAGATACGTTTCTTATTAGTTCCAGATTGTTCTGTGTAGAGATTCCAGGCTGGATTAATTCGAGATTTTCCTGGAATAGTCTCTGGTTCATATCATCACTTCTGAATCTTTTAATGAAATCATTTATGATTTCATTTCTAATGTTTTCTTCTCCAGTGATGCTTGTTCCTTCTTGTGTTTTGATTTCTTTTATAATTTTTTCTATTTCTTTTTCCACTTGCTATTTTGTGAAAATAGCTAGCATTCGTGTCATTATATTTGATGTGTTTTACTTTAGCTCTTTGGTTCCAGTAAATTTTTCGGAAACACATAATTTTTTCTTTTTTTCTATGATTCTTATTTGTTTTTTAATGAGGTCATTTGTTGGGTGAGTACATATCTCATTTTGGATTTCAGAAAGCTATTTTTCTATAGTTTATAATTGTGTGAAATCATTTCCAAAGGTACTTTTATTCCAGATCTTAGCATGTTTCTTGAGTAATTTTATTTTGGATACATGATTATACAATCTAGATCCATGATAGTTAGTTCTCCAAGCTTGTTTAACAACGTTTCTAAAATCATTTCTAGTCATCCAATTTTTTTCAAATTTAAACTGCTGATTCCAGCTCAATAGAGATGGGGCAGTGGTCTAAACTGGAAAAAGCAAAATGCTTAGTACAGATATCAGGATACCATTGAAGAATCTGGTGATGAATAAGCACCCTATCCAGTTTTTCATATATGTTATCTATTTCAGTGTTGTTCTTTCGCCAGGTATAGATGTTTCCCTAAATAGGGGTATCCAATAGTTCACATTCATTTTTAAAATGACGTAATCTTGCAAATTTTGTCAAAGGTGGTAATATCCCGCCTAATTTTTCAGAAGGGTCTTGTATTTCGTTCAGATCTCCCATAATAATGCACGGAAGAGAGCAATTTTTAATATAGGAGATAAGTCTGTCACAGAACACATTCTTTACAGATTCATTTGGTGGGGCATAAGTTAGGATTAGCATAAGTTTTTTGTTCGTGAGCAGGTTTGTATACTTGATACTAATAAATCTTGCTTCAATTTGGTCAATTTCGAGAATTTCATTTGTAAGTTGGTAGGTTTTCCACATTATACAAATGCCACCCGAGAAACCCGTAGCCAGGTCACAGTAGAATTGATCAAATCCCGCTTTTTTCCACACTTTTTCACTAGGTTCTTTGTTTGTTCTTGTTTCGAAGAGTGCAATTAATTGGATTCGTTCAATTTTGCAGAAGGATTCAACATCCATCCAAAAGGTTTTTTTCCCGATTCCACGACAATTCCTTGTTGTAATCTTCATAAAAAATCAATTGTGTTCCTACCCCATATCCTCAGACATTTACGGGACTTGCTAGTAGGGTTGTGATGAGGATGCAAAAAGCATAAATAGACACCATGAAGTTCATACACGATTTGTTGCTCAAAGTTTTGGTTAAAACGTGTGAGTCTACTGTTATTATAGTATAGTTTCACAAGTGTAAAAAACTTGTCAGGAAAACTTCTATAAGAATAGCAAAAAATTGGTAAAAGTATAATTCAATTTTTCCATGAAGTTTTGTTTTGTATCTGGTCGTATAGTTCCAAAACTTGACCATAATCCCTGAAGAAAAATTCCAGAGAGTATGTACTCCTATTTCAGTTTCTTTGAAAATATAAACAAGTGTCCACAAACACTTATCATTATTTACATTTTGTTCAAGGGTTCTAATACTTAGTATCTGGCTCATATAAATGAGTATATAGAGATAGTAGTTGTTCGGTTTCCAGTATGCCCATTTCTAGGTAAGTTTTCGTAGTTGCTGGTGTATCCGAAAAGGATTCCAGATGCCTAAGGCCAGATACATGGGGCCAGTTTCCAGTGTTGTTCTTGTGTAGTTGTTCCTTATGAAGAAAAATAGCAAGGATTCATGGCAATTCAAACTATGAAGATAGCATCTCCAGATGCTTGACATTCCATTCCCATCTTTTCTGTGGTTGCAGAATATGATCTGTAAAAAATCCTTCCAAAACAGAAAATGAACAGACAACATTTTAGTGTTCCTTGTTTCAGCAAGCACGCTATAGATGTTTGAAGATAGGCAAAAACCAAAAAATGTCATAGGTGTTAACCTCAAAGAAAGTCTCAATAAGTGTTTGTTGTTGTGGTTAGAGTCAGTTTTGTTTCTCTGTTTGTGGATTTCATAGTGGGCTGGTTTATTGGCTTGAAAGCCAACTCCAGATTTCAGTTTCTGGTTGTTCAAGGATGTTTGATTTTTCTGAGGCATTTTCCCATCATGAATGAGCAGCATGTTCCAGCAAGGCCTAGTCCAGCCGCCCTCATCAGTGTGCAATGTCACGTAAAGAGAAGCCAAATCAAGAGTTAATATAACAGAAACATAGTAGTTGGACCATAAGATCAATCTGTTTTTCATGAAGTCGAGGTAGAGCAAGCATGAGATACCGTAACTAAAAGTGCAGGTACTCAATATTATAGATAAATAAAGATTCCCATACAGGATCTTATGCAGGTTATAATTAAGGATGTTCATGGAAGTAATGCAATGACAATAAAGGAGGCATTGACAGTGCAAAACCATATAACCATAACATAAAGGGTACCAACAAGCACCAAAATGGTCCGAGATCCCACTAAAAGACCACAAGTTGAGTTTCATATTCATGTGCTCAAGCCACTACAAATAGCAATGAATTTGTGGCATGGAACGCCAGTTCCAGAGCCATTTGTTCAAGATAAAAAGATTTGAGTTGCTGCTTTTTGTCATCCCACAAAGGAGATCAGCAGAATTGGTTCTCACCACAGTAAGAGGGTTCACCTTAGAGGAGTTCTCAGTAAAGAATCCAAGGTTATAAGTTATAAAAACAAAAGGAAGAATTAGAGACATCAGCAGATGTACCTAAATCTTCAAACAAAGTCCTTTATCCATCGAAATGGATGAAGGAGAAACAACCTCATAAGCACAGTAATAGAATCCGAAGCAAGCAGGGCAGCTCAAAGACGGAAAATGGAGCATGTTAGAAAAGTACAGGATAAGGATACCAAAGTAAAACCAGTAATGAGAAACATACAGAGGGTAAATAACAAAGAAACGAAGCAACAACAGACAAAGGTAAGAAAGAAATGAGAGAAAACACTTGTGCAGCAACGACCAAGATCCTCCATAGCGGAAGGGTTTAAGCAGTTGGACACACCAGATCTCCTCTCGAAGCTCAGAGGTAAGGTAACGGTGGACACCGTATAACCAAAGCTCGTCCTTAGAGCAGTCAAGGTTGTGCAGACCCGGATCCCAACCCGGCTCAAGGAAGCATCCTCTGGGGACACCCGGAAAGAGGAGAAGGGGCGACAGGTTCCACACCTTAAGAATCAGGGTCAGGAGGCAGCATTCATCCTTTCTGATGCGAGAAAGGATGAGAAACCCCCCAAAAATCACCCAAGTCTTCGTTTTCCTCTCAGAGAATCCAAGAAGAGCAGCGAGTTGGATCTGATGAAGAGTGGTGTTGGCATAGTGTTGAAGAGGGTCGCAATCAAGACTGAGGCCGAGAGGAAAGTTGAGGCTGTTATGCACGGTGGGCGGCGGTGGCCGAGCGAGATCTAGGGTTTCAGGGGGCGAAGTGGGTAACGGAGAAGAGAGCTTTTTCGCTTTTGTTTTCATTTTCTATAAATATATTAAATATGATTCCTACTTTCTTTTCAACATATAATTTTTTTACATTTGATAATGATTTCCATACTATATAGAATATATTAGATATTTTTGAATATTCTCTTTTAGTTTTTCCATTTAATTAGTCACATTTTATCAAATTTTCATTTAATTCATATATTTCTACGTATAAGACATGATTGCGTACATATTTTTATATTATCGTAGTTATCTTAATTTAATTTAAATTGTCACTAATTAGATATATTTTTCATCTATTTAATATTTTTTAAATGTGAAATCGATATATTTTTATTAATTAAAAAATATCAATATAAAAATTTATCCAAGCCCCGTGCACGACATGAGAAACTAAGTTAGTTTTGTTCTACGATATAAATTTAGTTATATGGATTTTTCTATCCTATGCCCTAAGGGCATAAGATAAGCATTCATGTGTAGAAAGATAATGTAGATTTTTAATTAGGATTTTATTAAATAGGGAAAAGATAAGGTGAGGATGGAGACCTAGGAAAGGAGTGAAAACACCCCAAGACTGTCGAATCAAGAAAAATAGCATCCAGATCAACCAAGAAAAGAATTCGGATACAATTCGGCACAACCGAATTTTTCGCGAAAAAATGCATTTTGTGTGCACACGCATTTTGGTCCGTATGCACACATACATTGTTTCGCATGCACATACACGTTGTTTTCATGTGCACATATATGTCATTCCGTATGCACATGTAGGTTATTTTTGTTGGTTTTTATACGTATGCACACATGTTATTTCGTACGCGCTTTGAGTCATTTTCTCATGCACACATATGTTATTTTCATGTGCACACATGCACACCTACGTTGTTTCACATGCACACATGCCTGTTTCACATACACACATAGCACGTAGTGCATTTCGTATGCACAAACATGTCATTTTAACATGCATACAGTAGTATACTTCACATGCACTCGATAGTATACTTCGCATGCACACAATCATGCTTTCATGTGCACACGTTTTGTTCATTTCATATGAACGCACGCGTTTTATGTATGCACACAAAAATGAATTTCACATGCACATCGTAGTGTATGTGGCATGCACACAACAATGTATTTGGCATGCACACAAATATGCACTTCGTATGCATGCAAATCCGTCTTATTCGCGAATAATTCGGCCGTGTCGAATTTTTGCCAAATTTTTGAAAAGCGATATGGGCACTCCATTTGCTTCCCATCCAACGGCTCCTATGCGTCCTTATTCCTCTCTTGCATTCTCATCATCTCCGGATCTCAACCCTATTAAATATATTTATGATGGGTTTATCTTTTCCATTTTAGGGTATATAGTTTCTAATTTCGAGTTCTTATCATGTGCTCTTAGAGTATAGGATAGAAAGTCGTAGTTATATTACGCCATTAGGTTTTTTTTTTTGAAAGCACGCCATTATGTATGAACAACAACTGATGTTCGCTAGAAACAAAATATCTAGTTGGATTTTTATACAATCACATGAAAATTGAGATACTTTCATGAGTCATTTATGTGAAGGTAAAAAATGCATTATTAATTAATAGAGTTTGGATCATATGCGGAGCACTCTTCCCGTGCGGACGTGCGGAGCATGCACTTTTGAGTCTTATTTGTGCACTTTTTCAAAAAAAAATAAAAAAAAATTCTTTTTCAAATTTTTTTCCAAGCATTTTTCAAATTTTTTGCAAAAGTGCACAAATAAGGCCATATAGTGCATGTCCGCACGTCCGCACGGGAAGAGTGCTCCGCACCGGAACCGCACTCTTAATTAATAATACGAAAGAGATAGATTAATTTGAAGACTCGTTAACGAGAAGGGAGGCCAATTTAATGTGTTTTCATAATAAAAAGGCATTTCTAACCGTAGCCTTCATATTTAATTCTCTACGTAAAAAACCCTAGCTATCGTTGACATTTAGGGAGATCTGACTGAACGTCAAAGGGTTCTCCGAGAGGAAAAATCCCCGCCCTTTGGCTGTTTTCTCTATTCTCAAGATACCGTAAAAGGAATTTGAAGGATCGGTGTTCGCCTGAGTTGCAATTCTTGTCGTCGACAATCATCACTTTATTATGGTACAAATTTATGCTATTACAATTGGCGTCGTCTATGAAAATAAAAATCGATGACGAACTCCAACACCGACAAGGAACCTACCACCGAAAATCCTAGCCACCATTGACATTTGGAAAAATTTAACTTAAGTTTCGTAGGTGATGGTTCCCGTACGTTTGAGCTGCTAAAATATAAATTCACCACGACATAGGCTATCCCTCAACAAGAACGCGATCTTCATAATATTAGACAAAACACTTGAAAAGAAGACAATTTATTCATAATCGGCGCGATATCTCTAATGGCGATTACATTCCAACAAATCTTTACACGAGAATCATACACAGACCTCTCATTTTCTTCCCCAAAATGGGCGATCCAACAAAAGGTCCCTCAAAAATGCGATCTCAAGCCTATTTATAGTGTTCGAGTCCTGCTTGCGATGGCTGGCAAGGAGAAGAGACGTGTCACTCAACGGAGCCTTGCATGGAGCAATGTGTCGCGTCGATGATTTGCATGGGGTGACGTGTCGTGTCGATGATTTGCATAGGGCGACGTGTCATGCGCGAGTAAGACAGTATCCAATGGCGGTTGGGTTGTGGCTTCATTTCATTGGGTGAGTGAAATCGTGTCAAGCGAATAATCATCGCGATCTTCCCATGGCTGGGCGCGACCAATCGAGGGCCTCATCCGTTGGTTTGAGAATGACGGAGCAATGAACACGGCTTATTTCAAGTGTTTAGAGCTATTCTAGAATAGCGCGTTCCATCACAACCCCTTGTCTTAACGATGAGCGCATGAAATCATTAAGGCAACACATGGAGAATGCGTCTAATAACCGCGTTCATTTTTCACTTTACGGTTTGCTCGCAGGACATGCTTTGGTTTGAATGGGTTGGGTTTTTGCTTAATGGACCCTAGGTTATTTGGCCCAGCTGCTTTCTTATAAAGTAGAGGGCAGAAGCGGGAAACCCTCCACTTCTCCTTTCTTTCTCTATCTCTCTTCCTGATAGCGGCCGTACTGGTGGATGAGAGTGATGGAAAGGATGAACGACTCCGATTTGGCCAACTCTTGCACATTGCTAAGCGTATGGGTTTGTCGTCACTTCTAGATTTATGATTTTTCCTCTCCTTTGCTTCTTCTTCCTGACTTTTAAAATTCCGCCTACATATCTTTCGATAACTTCATTTTCTTTGCCTTTGTTGTGCGCGTTCTTTCTTCTTCGAGTCCTGTTACTAAACTTTTTCTTCTTCTTCTTTTCAGAGGGGATTTATTTAATTGCGCACAACTGTCTTTCTTCTCTTCTCCACGATGTCAAGCGAGACGAACACCGGGAGCAGAGATTCTTACGGCCGAGCAGTAGGGAACGCGTATAGAGAGAATGAATCTGCCTCGAGCCCCGACCCAGAGACTGCGTCTTCTTCCTCGAGTGAATCATCGCATCAAGCGGCAGATAAAGCGGCTTCGTAGGGGGGAGTGATGCGTGTTGAGAAAGTGAGGGGCAAAGGTGTGGTTTCCTATTCACCCGCGGCTAATGTCTCCCAGAGTAACCCTCAAGTCGAGGGACCGCGCAGTGTAGACAGCTTTACGAGTCATCGTTTGAATGTCGATCCTCCTCCCATTCCCGCGATGATTACTGATGAGATCCCTATGATGCAAAATCATCCAGGGAAGGACATGCAGAGTCACGAGACAACCACAAGTGTCTCGCTCTCCACCTTGGAACATTTAGCACAATCGATTCCTTGGCCAGCTGGGACAGAACTGTGTATGCCCGAACGAGGAGGGACTTCTATGGCGCGATACAAGAATTGCATGGTCATTTTTGTAGCTAGCATTGAGGCAGGGTTTCGTCTTCCCCTACCTGACTTTTACCGTGATTTCCTGAGACTCTTAAACCTTAACCCTACCCAACTATACCCCAACGCGTGGAGATATCTTAGCAGGTACATGATGCGGTGCTACCATTCTGGCCTTACTCCGGACGCGCAACACATGCTTTAAAGTACGACAAGGGTTTTTGCAATCTCATCCTGCCTACTTTGAACGTTATCAGCAAGCCTTCCAACGTGGGAAAGTGGAAGGACAAATGGTTTCTAGCGCGGTGTTCCTCTCGTTCAGCTTTCAATTGTAAGTTGTTTTCGGCCCCCTTCATGCGCCCTGATAAGCCATATCAGAAGGATATTGACGCGTGCAAAAGTCAGTTTCGCAATGAGGGACATGCCCCTGACTACAAGCGCTTAATTACTCAGGATAACTTGGAGAAAACGGGGCTCAGTTTGTCGCGTTCCACTGAACGCGATGAGTTGGGTGGTTATTTGTTCTTTTGCTGCTCTTCATTTCCATGCGTTATATTAGCTAACTTCAGAATTTTAAGGGATGAAATCCGACTTCTTGCTAAAGAGAGCCAAAAAGATCGTGGGCGCGACACCGCGATCAACATCGTCGGCCGGAGCAACAGATGACTAGGCCACATCGGAGCAAGCACTGGCTCTAGCTTCCGACGCGATGGTTGCGTGTGAGGCAACAACTTCTTCGCAGAGACGGGAGGCAACAAGCGCGACGACCCCTCTCAAGCAGGCCACGGGGGAAAGCGATCAAGGTTCAAGAGCAGTGCTGACCCTACCCTCATATGTTCCACGGGGAGGACTCTTTCGCCGCGCCAGGGCCTTCTGTGGCCGATATGTGCAAGCTAGCCATCCCAAATGGTGTATGCGCCAAAGAAAAGGAATGGTTGACTTCCCTGCCTCCCCCATTCCTCCAGCTTGAGGGCATGAAGTACATGGAAATGGTACGCGCTCCCCTACTTGCTCTTGCTTTCGATCATATCAATTTGACTTCTCTAATCTTATCATACTTGACTCTACAGGCTCGTCTCAACATGTTGGCAGCCACATCATACTGCAACGTCCTAGATGCCAAATGCAAAGGCATTCGTGAAGAGAATGAAGCTCGCACGAAAGTGGCCATGCTAACCAAACAGGTTGAGCAATCTGCCACGAAACTCGACAAGGCGACTGCCAACGCGCAACGCTTGAGGAGGAATGCGTGTTGCTTACGAAGAATGTTGAGAATCTTCAGCGCGCCATGTCCGAGAAGGATGACGAGATGACTGAGCTCAAAAGGCAGTGCGATGCTTCCAACCTTGAGGCTGAAAAGTGGCGTGCAAGGGCAGAATGCGCTGTCACTGACTATCTCAAGTCGGAAGACTATTAGATCAAGGTAGTTGATGAGGTGGGACCCCAATGGGAGCAGGGAATAAGGATTGGAGTCAGACAAGCAGTGGCGAGGTTCGGCGAGATCGAGCCCAGGATTGTTTACTTCACTCCAGACTACACAGACCTCTTTGGCGAGCCCCCGATCGAAGACCCCGAGGAGGGAGATAATCAAGCCATGGATGTAGATGCAAACGCGGTGGTAACCAGTGCAACCATACCTGAAGATTGCGGCATTTCTTGACTTCCACTAGCTTTTCGTAGATCTTTAAGCTTTTTCCCTGCAAGCTATTGTATGAAACAATCAAGTAATATTAAATGCAAATGAATGGCACGCAAGAGCCATTTTGGACACCTTCACTCTTTAAGTAAACGCAGTCTTCGAGTGATCTTAATGAATTAAAGCGAGGTGGCAGCCTCAAGCAAGCTTGGAGGATCTCACCCACTAACAAGAGCGCGGTGGCAGCCCCAAGCGAGCTTAAGGGATCTCACCCGCTAAGGAGAGCGCGGTGGCAACCCCAAGTGACCTTGAGGGATCTCACCCGCTAAGGAGAGCGCGGTGGTAGCCCCAAGCGAGCTTGAGGGATCTCACCCGCTAAGGAGAGCGCGGTGGCAGTCCCAAGCGAGCTTGATGGATCTCACCCGTTAAGAAGAGCGAGGTAACTTACCGGGGATAGTCTAGTCGACCTATTGTGAGAACAAGTCCCCACGGACGGCGCCAGTGATGGTTCCCGTACGTTTGAGTTGCTAAAATATAAATTCGCCGCGACATAGGCTATCCTTCAACAAGAACGCGATCTTCATAATATTAGACAGAACACTTGAAAAGAAGACATTTTATTCATAATCGGCGCAATATCTCTAATGGAGATTACATTTTAACAAATCTTTACACGAGAACCATACACAAACCTCTCGTTTTCTTCCCAAAAATGGGCGATCCAACAAAAGGTCCCTAAAAAATGCAATCTCAAGCCTATTTATAGTGTTCGAGTCCTGCTTGCGATGATTGGCAAGGAGAAGAGACGTGTCACTCAATGGAGCCTTGCATGGAGCAACGTGTCGCATCGATGATTTGTATGGGGCGATATGTCGTGTCAATGATTTGCATAGGACGACGTGTTGTGCGCGAGTAAAGCGGTATCCAATGACGGTTGGGTTGTGGCTTCATTTCATTGGGTGAGTGAAATCGTGTCAAACGAATAATCATCGTGATCTTGGACGCGATTGAGAATGATGGAGCAATGTACGCAATTTATTTCAAGCGTTCAAAGCTATTTTAAAATAGCGTATTTTATCCGTAGGATCTTTCGAAAAGAAATACCTCATCTTATAACTATTTTCTCTATTCACAGACTACCGGAAAAAATATGAAAAATCAGTATTGATCAAAATTACGATTCTCGTCGTCGACCATCACTATCGATAAATCTTGCACAAATATTTCACAAAAGGTTACCAATATTGAATTTTTAATTATATATATGGTTGTGCCGTGTGCGTATTTGTTGATATAGAAATGAAAAGAAAATAGAATTGAAACAACATTCTCAAAACGTGTGAAGAAGCTAATGATCTCACAACTCATAGATGACATGACCTGTCTCTGCTCACCAAAATGAGTACACATCAACTGTACATAATTTAATATGCTATTCTACTATGCTAGCAGCTAGCTAACTCCATAGTTTCCTTTTTCTTTCATAATTTCTAATAACCTACCTAACTTTTTTAATCAATAATTAATTCTAAATTATTTCACACAATTGGAACACAGTGTTTGTCCGTACACATAAAAGTCCAATGTCACTGTGCTCATCGTGGAGCCCCACGCAACTGATAATTCTCGATATGGTTTTTGAGTGACTCCATTATTCTTACCACTAGCAGCTCTTTAAGTTTTTTGTTCCATTTAACAGCTCTTAATATGACCTTTATAAATACTCGATCTTGCGCATTCGTAAGTAGCATGTTAGTATACAACTGAGGCCGGTAAAAAAAGAATACTGTATTATGTGCGTAGTAGTATTTGTTAAAAAGAAAAAGAAAACAGAGAGAGGAGAATAAATGGGAAAGGGGAAAACTGAAAGGGAGTGAAACTGTAGCCGACATGTGTGGCAGGCATGCACGTGAGGTGGAGTCTGTGGGACCCCCCACGCCACGTCAGAATGTCAATCAAACGTCCCATCCGATTGACTGTAGATCGCGGGATTCTCGTACATCCAGCCTTTTTTCGTCTTTCTTCCCCCTGTATTTTTCATTATTATATGTACTCCATAATTAAAAGACACGACCTTTTATATTATTATATTTTATTCATTCATTAATAATTGGCATCATTCTTCTAGTTTTATTAAAAATATTTATTATTTTAAATAATAATTTATTGGTAAATTTTAATATATGTTATTGAAATATATATAAATAAACAATTATTATATAATCTTTATTATTTTTTAAATTTAAAAAAAATATTATAATAGTTAAAATTATGTCAAAACTTAAAATATATATATATATATATGGGTGGAGTAGTTTACCGTCCAAGCCACAATTTATTTGTCAAATCTTCAAAGTTGTGAGATATGTATTTTATACTTAGTACAACTTCTGTTAATACTATTACCAAAAAGTTTCATTTAACCGTGTGTTAACTCTGAGGAGTTTCGATCGATCGAGTGAACAGTTTCGCAGATTCTTTGGGACCAATCTTTACTCTCTAGTGTGAAATATATATATCTTATATATATATATATCTTAATAGTAACTACATTTATTATGACCCGTCAAATTTCCTATATGGAGAATTATAAATCATGTAAATTGTGGAGTTAAAAAATATTTATTTTTATTATTATTATTTAATTAATGATATTATTGAGTGAGTTAATTAAAAGGTCCATTAAAAAAAAATATTAGAGTTTTAAAAACCATATATCTTTCTACCCGAAAACAGAGAGAGAAACGCTCCCGAAAGGGAGCCGGCCCTAAACCAAGTTTGCTCTTTAGAGTCTGTCGTCACCATGGCAACCACCACCGCCGCTACCATGGCAACCACCACCGCCGTCGCTACCATGACAACCACCGCTGCCGCCGGTTCTCTTCTCCTCACCACCACTTCTCCCTTCTGCTTTCCCGGCGGTTCTCCTCTCCTCACCACCTCGTCGATCCGGCGACCTCCAACCACCTCCGACGAACTCGCCGAGTTTCCCGCCGGCGGCCTGCATTTGATCCATCCTTGACGGGCCCTACATCCTGCTTCTCCCACCGGCAGTTCTCCCTTTTCACCACCATGGTCGGAGCAGCCCGAGCTCGTTGTCCTCTAGGGCGAGGGCGCTGATGGGGTCGGGGCAACCGAGGTGGCGCATGAGGAAGGGGGCCAGCAGGAGAGGAGGTCGGGGTGGGAGACATTGGAAGGGTCAGATCTGTGGAGGAGCCGGTTATTTTTTTAATTTTTTTTTTGTTTTTTTTTTCGTCGTTGCGAGACTCTTTTGGTTGATGAAACTTGCCCAGATGATGAATCGAGTTGTAGTTCCAGATTGATAGAGGATTACCATCCTTCCGGCGGCGCAGTGTATATTTGTGCTTTACTCACCTCATTTCTGGGTGTTTTTGTTTTATCATGCTTTAGGTCGTTTCGCTTGTTGTTTGCTTGTTTTTGTTTCTTTTGGGTCTTGTTGTATTGTCGATTTGTCCGGTTGCCAGTTTCTGGCCTCTTGAAGTTGTATACTTCAAATTCTTACTTTATATATAAAAAAAGGTCCATTAAAAAGAAGAAGATCCATTAAATATGCTTCCACTATAAAATATGTATTCCTACTTAGAGCTGTCAAAATTTGACCCGATCCGATTCGCGTTTTCTGGGTTGAGACCCGACCCGAAAAGTATTAGGTCAAATGTGATCCAACCCGTTCGACCCAAAAATTTCTAGGTTGGGTCATTGACCCATTGGATCGCCCCGTTGGGTCAATATAAATGTGTTTATATTTTATATCTTAAATATTATATTATATTTTATTATTAAAAATTTTATAATAACAATTTTGTGTTTTATTATTTTTTGTTTTAATTAATATATTATTTTAATATTCATTTTATAAAATTTTGACAAGGCGCTCTCGACCCGAACCCGACCCGACCCGGTACGCTTAAACCCGAACTCGACCCTCTTGACACCTCTATTCCTAATCCTACCAATCTACCATCGATATTTAGTTCTATACACAAAAAATCCTAGCTAGTTTAACATTCGAGGAGATTTGAATTAAGCGTCGGGAGGTCTCTTGGAAAAAAAGCCCGTATTGTAAGAGGAGAGTTTTGAGAAAATACTCTTCCCACAATTATACCCTAGGCATGCCGTGCATTGCAAGAGGAGAGCTTTGAGTTTTCTGGTTTCGTTCGAGCAAACGAAAGTAAGACGATCTAATATCGTGCTGTACTGCTGTGTGAATTAAATAGATGAGTCACATTTGAAAGTATTCTTCAGATTAATCTTAGAGAGTAAGATTTGTATTAAGAGATATGTTGTTCTTTTCATATGTTTTTTTTCATATCAATTTTATGCACAAGATCCTAACTTAGATTTTAGAAAATTATTTTATGAAATTTCACTTAAAGTATCTAAACCCCTAGTATTTACTAGTACTAAAGTATTACTCCTAAATCGAGAAATCGGTATTATGATCGCTAACTATATGGAATTAAAATAGTATTGAACTAAAATATATGGATGAGGTCCTAAATCAAGAAGAGCTATATCAAGCTACATTCCGGCATTTGAAAATATATGTATTGAACTAAATTTAATTTCCAAATTTGACGACGTCCAATTAGGAAACTAAATTAATAAACGTACGATGTATACATAATACACTGCATTACTAAAAATTGTTATATTTATTCATTGAATCATTCCGGCATTTGAAAATCTAGCACAGTTAGACTATACTGTAACGATGTGAGAAATAACATCTTACATCGGAAATTTGAGAATAAAAGGCTTAGTATATAAACTTAGTGGATTCCTCTTCTTATTGTCAATTGGTTTAGGATGGAACTCACCGGGCTTATGTGCTGGACTTATATGCGCATGTGCGCACAAGTTGACACGTCACCCATTTATCGACCTATCAGACTTTATCATAGTATCAGAGCGGATTTCGAGTCTGGGTTTGTTTCCTGATTTATCTAAGCTTAGCCTGTCATGTGGCGTATATGGGATAGCTCGTTTGACTTGTTGGCCTTAAGACATTGTTTGGGCTTAGCCCACCATGATGGGTGATATGGACTAGTCCGTTTGACTTGTCGGCTTTAAGGCATGTTGTCAAGTGTCAACTGAGGCTTATGTGCTGGACTTATACGCGCATGTGCGCACGAATTGATACGTCATCCATTTATCGGCCTACCGGACTTTATCAAACGAGGAGTTTGGACTTCAAATCCAGATCTATGTCAAAATTGCACGTTCCCTAATTTATCTTCTCAAAGTTATAGGTCTGTACATTTTGAAAGTCTGTCTAATGAGACGGCGTTAGCTCAAGTTTTCTCGGGGAGTGATAGATCGACGACACATTAGCTGTTTTAATTGCCTCTTTTTTTTTGGATAACAAAACAAGGCCTTAGGTATTGCGAGGTTTTATTAATGTATAGAAGCAAATTAATCCCACTTAAGGGTTACAAAATCAAAAGCTAACAACTCTATAATACAAGGAGGGTTCGAATGTTCAGTAAAGGGAATAAAACTGCTTAAAGTCCAATTTGCCAAAGCATTGCCGACTGGACAAACAAAAGGATAAATATCCATAGATAAACATCCAAACCCAGCCAAAGAAGTACAAAATCTTATCATTACAACCCGTATTGTTCAAGAACTGTGTAATATCGATTTGTAAATGGGGAATATCATGTACTTGCTCGATCTAAGACTCTCTCGTGTGACTCTTTAATATGAGAAAATGACGTTGTAATAACATATTAATTGAATTATGAAAAAATAAAAACCATATACTGAAATCCTAGTTGTACCATACATTCTTATGTTTTGCCAAAACTTCAATCATCTCCTTATATGTACAAGGTTGAAAGGAATATATTTCATGTGCTCGAAGATTAAGTCGCTCGAGTGTCTGTATAAGTTTTTTGTATGTTTTTTGCGACCAGATTATCATATCATTTACCTTTATAATTTGAGTATGATCAATCCGCAACCACTCTATAAATTGAAAAAATAACTAATTAGCATCGATTGATGAGGAAAGAGAAATACGTTTTGCTTACCCTATACGAGTCATTTGTAACACCCCGACTTACGTCGATAGTGCCACACGCCAGTGATCTCAGACTGTAAAGTCCAAAGCCATCAAAGGCTTTAATTAGAACAATTATGCTTAAATAAATAAACATTAAATAATAAAAGAGTAAATAGCATAAGACTTTTGAAACAAATACTTCACCTTTATTGAAATCTTTCCTCGAAAATTGAGGAGACAAGCTTTACAACTCTAATTACAATATAGCGGAAGACTTTTTAAATAAACTCTAACTACATGACTAACTTATCCAAGTATTTCATTTATTTACGAAGATTAAATCAATACTAGACAACTTCTAGAAATAACATTGCTTTAAATCTTCAACTGCAAACTTTCGTCTTCGATTTGTTACTTCAAGGCGTCTGAGACCAACCACTGATGTGCCGTATAGGACGGATAATACTAGTCAACCATGCAAGGAAAGAGAAGAGTTGGTCAGTCTAATGAAACACTACACAAGGGTGCAAACATAATGGTTCATGTAGGCGTATATAGTAACTACCCTTGTTTCTCGAATAAAACTCGGTAAACGGTGTATGACTAATATACTCCTACTGAAACGAAAGAAAAGAAATGATTGAAGAGAAGGCTCCAACGGACATGAGTCTTATGGGAAATAAATGAGTTTGTTTGGGAACATTATATTTATCACACAAAGTTTTGAAAACACCTTGCTGAATATTTGGGTCCTCGACCAACCTCACCGCATAATGCGAATTCAGATTGGAAATGAGACTTACTTTAGACAAGAGACCTGGTGGGTTCCATGTTGTACTTCTCGCCCGAGGGTATATTAATTATATGCAAAACGACACTTATCTTATTAATTTCCAAAACGTGCATTTATGTTAAAGCTTTTAATCTACACCAATCTCGCAATGAGATATATATCATGGGACGAATCCCGAATTTCGGCACTAGCTAAGTGCACCACCACTTATATTCGAATAAGGGTAGGTCATGAGCAAAAGTATTAGGACAATAATCCTCCTAATACCAATTTATAAAGAAACAACTAAACCTCGCAAGATAATTAGCGTTCCTACGAATACTCGTGCTAACTAGCATATAAGTCTACATCAAATGCACAACAAATCCACACCAAAGTTCATCTAGCACCCAATAATAAATATATATATGCGAGAGTCGTTGCTAGCAAATATACAACATAATAATAAGGTTCATTTATACACCAATTTAACACACAAGTTCCAAAACACAAAATTAAGAATATTTATCACAATTTAATTAAGACAGTAGTTAATTGTCAATTTAGAGAAATATGGAATAAATTGCAAGAGCGAACTGCCACTTGCCTTGGATTACGAAGAGCTTGAACAACGTAATGGAGATGGTTGCTTTCGAAAAACAAATTGGCTCCCTGCTTTATTTCCGTTCCATAAGCCATTCCGAGATGTACCCAAGTCACACACATAAATAAATTATGATTTATTAATTTATTCAATAATGACATTTGAAAGATACAAGTCTCGATTTTTAATTGAATTTATTTAACTCTAAATAAATCCATTTTAAGGCTTTTCAACATAATGATTATCTATGTGATACTAATAATAAATTAGTCGTATATTCTAAATAACCATAGAATAAATAAATAAATTACTCAATTTATTTATCACCTCAAACAACCCAATACATTACCCAATTGTAGTGTTATTCCTTACCAACTTACAATTTAAGATAATATAATAAGATATAATTAATTTAATTTTAATACTTCTAAAATTAAATTAACTCAATATGTATCTAATTAACCTCGATTAGCATACATGATCATGATTAATTTGGACAAAAACCGAATAGGGGTAAGAATTAGTCATTACCGAATTCGTTCGGTTCGTTCTTGTCGATACCCTCTCGTTGTTTGTTTCGTATCTTCCTCGTCCGAACTCCAAATGATGGGTGGTTTGCGGCTCTAGAAACTAGACTTCAAGACGAAGATTTTGATACCTAACTCATAACTAGAGGTGCCCAATTGAGAGAAATCGTTGGTGCAAATGCATAAACGTTTTGGGGACTGCTAAAAACTTAGGGCTTGAAATTGGGTAAATTCCTTCAATGGGTAAAGGGGAATTTATAGGGTTTTGAAGCCCTTATAGATAGATTTACAACCCCACAAATTTCTTCCAAATTCGATCTGAAACGAGATCGAATTTTAGATTTTACCGAACTTTTGGAGTTACCGGGTTGTTTAACTTAGAAGCTAAAAGTCTATCAATCTAAGTAGTTTTTATTCCCGATTTGATATGATTTGGTTTAGGAAAATTATATCTTCAAAGCTAGGGCTGTTCAAATCTCGACCGGACCGGAAAATCGGACCGGACCGGACCAGAAATGACCGGACCGGACCGGTGAAAATACGGTCCGATCTCCGGTCCAGATAATTTCCTTAATCCGGTCCGGTCCGGTCCAAACCTGGAAAAAAAACGGTCCGGAACGGTGGACCGTATTTTTTTTTTTTTAATTTATATGTTTTTTTGGAGATTTATATGTATTTTTTATAGATATTTTTTTAATTGAATAAGTTAGGAGTATATATATTTTTTAGATATTTTTTATAGATTTTAAATAAGAATTTAAATATTTTTTAAAAAAAATAAAATCCGGTCCGGTCTCCGGTCCGGACTTTTGAAAAAATCCGGTCCGGTCCGGACCGGATGAACACCCCTATTCAAAGCCCATGGACCAATTGAAGAAAACAGGACGAAAAACCGAGCCAAAACTCCATGGAAGGAGCTTGGAAGCTTGGCTGCCATGAGAGGAAGAAGAAGCCCACGGCCCACCCATTATTTGGCTCAATTACATATTTTTGTCCAACTTTCCAAGTTGTGGCAAAAGTGCCCTTATTTCACTTTTCAAAAATTACAAAATTTGCCCAAACTTATATATAAACTTACCCAAGGTTTATATACACATTCTAACCCAAATTTATGAAGAGTGCAATTTTGAATTAATTCTTATAATTTGAATTAATTCAACCCTAAGTTGTATATCCTTATTACTTAACCTTATTTAAATCTCAATTAACATTTTGTTAATTTTAATTTAAATAATTCTAGGTTAAAATTGATATGTCTCATTAACAAAATGTTAAGATAATTTTAAGTGCCAATGACTTAAAATGTAACATATTTTTATGGAATGAAAATTATGCTTAGCTTATTCCCTTGGAATAATGTTACAAAATCCATTCCTTTTATTAAAAGTAAAATTACATTCATGGTTATACTTAATTATTTATTTATACCCATACTATTATAACTCATTTGATAATTTGTACCAAAAATTATCATAACCCAACCTTTGAACTTAAGTTAATGAAAATTTAAATTACTCATGTAAAAGAAATAAAATAAATTTCATAACTTTTATTATTATCAAAATAAAATATATAGAAATTACATTAATACCCTTATGATAAAATGAGGGTTATTACATCGTCCTTCAAGAGTTTCCCGCTTCATTCTCAAAAGTTTGAATAGAAGAGTGTATGCGTCTGAAAATGTTTTGAGGAGAGAGATTTGGATGAATCTTGAGGTTGAATGAACTCAAACTGTTGAACATGGAATTTAATAGCGTGTTCAAATCTACTATATAACTACTAAACGCAAATATCGATTGAGCCACGTGGCGCTCCCAGAATGAGCCTGAATTTTACGCTGTCATATGACGTCACGGTATTGAATTGGACACGTGGCGGCCTGTGATTTTTTTAGATTTATTTATTTTAAAAATTAAAAATTATGTATCCTTCCTTTTTTCTACATTTTACAATAACTTTTACATATATCAATTTCCTTATTTAACAAATACAACTTACCATATTTTATAAAAAATCTATTTAATAAAATATAATATAGGATAGTCTAATATTTTACTTTCTGGATATGCTATATTAAAATATGCAAGATTACCACTTTCCAAATTTTTACCCACTAGGGTACATTTTAGGTTTATTTTGGTGAAATCAATAAAATATATGAATACAATAAACATGTACGAAAGATTAATTGTCACATAGCACTCATTTATTATGGGTTAGTAGGAGATTCTTGAAATATTAGTGCAATAATTTATACAACCATGAGAACTTCTCAACTTATTTTTCTCTACATTTAAAAAAAAAAAAAGTATATCCTTAAAGAGTAGATAGATCATTATTATTTATAATTTTGATTCTTAAAAAAACTTAAACAAAATTTAAAAATTAACCTCACATGTTAGAATATTCTGCAAAGTTCACTACACTTTTTAAGACAGCTTTGGATATGTGATTTCATGATTTTAATAGATGATCATTTAAGGCAAGATTACCAATATTGATAAGATTTTTCTTTGGCAAGAATGCGAACTACCTATATATTTGTTTTAAAGATTAGTTGATACTCAAAGTTGATTTTATGGGAATAAGGATGTTAACAATATATCTTATTTTATTAAAAAAAAATATTAATTAATTTTTGCATAAATATAATTAACTAATTTTGTATGATTTTATTAAGATTCGTGAATAGGGAATAAATTTTAATTGCAACAGGGAATAAAATTTATTGAACAAGACATCTTATTGTGTTACAACTACCACTACAAAATCAACAATTTTCAATTGAGGATTTAAACTTGCTAAACTTATCCACATGTGCAAATAAGGTTTTCTTACCGTCCAAGCTTAATATCAATTCCCACAACTCCAAGACGTTTTTGACAGCATCTCACGAAAGGGATGAGGAAGTACTCGGCATAAAATAGCTGCAACAGGGAATAAAATTTGCACAATTGTTGAATTTAGAAACCGTTGCAATCTTAGAGCCTAAATTAGAAAGTTGTAACATGAGTCTTAACCAAGTGGTTACCTTCCAAATGAACATGTAGAAGGATGTTATTGCATCTTTGTTACTCAAATCTGTGGATTTGGCCCTGCTCCATAGTAGTCCAGCTAACACAACATGGCCCCCAACCTGTTCCAAGAAGAATTAAGTGTTGTAATCATAAGCTTGACAAATTAAATTTATGTAATAGCAAAACTAAGAATTGATTAAAAGAGAAAGAAAAGTGAGTAAGACCCCTATAAAGAACTATTATCACTTGTACAAAATTAAAAGAACAGAAAAATTCATCCAACAGAAAATTGAAACATTACAGTTAAAACTTTGCTCTACAGGAAGTTTGAGGAAATCCCAACAGCAATAGCAACAGCATATGCCATTTCAAGTAGTGCAATGCAAGTCCAGAAGACCTGTAAAGTGCAATTTACGCATGTAAAGAAATACGAGGATGCACAAGACAATAAAGGTTTTTAACCAAAAGAGTTTCCAAGACTAACCAGCTTTTGACCCAAACATACGGTAAATGATCGAATGCCAAATATCTTATCGCCTTCAATATCAGGTATATACTACATATAATAGCAATTTAGCTAGACTGTAACTGAAGATTCACTTTTTGTATGGAGATTCTAATTTAGCATAATACTAGAAAACCATGTGAATTGCTAACCTTTACATGCATCTTACCTTGAACAACGCTATTACCATAGAAAAGAAACTCATGAAAGCAGTAGCAAATATCACAGGCCTAGAAAAGAGAGCCGGTCTTGCCAAAACATTATTGGTATGCATAATCTTTTTTTAAAGTCGTTCAAAGTGCGGAGTGTAATCTACTATATATCTACTAATCCAAAATCTTATGTGTCGTCATCACGTTTGATTTGCCTACATGTCATCATTTATCTAACCATCATCCCCTACATCATCCAACTATTAGGAACAAAAAAAAAAGATTATCAACTAAAAGAGCTTCAAAATGTTCCGAAAAGATACGAAAAAACTAAAAATTATTTTCCATGTATAGAATAAGATAAGTTTTGATTATAGTAAGTAATCACAACCAATAAGATAGGTTTTTATTAGAGAATCTCAATTTATATGCGTAGGGAGTTTTTAACCCTTTATTTTCCTAAGTAATCTTGAATAGATAGAAAAGTCTATTTTTCATATATCTTATTTGATGGTGTAAGTAAATATATATCAACTAATCTTGCTATATCATCTTAAAACACTTATGGTTTTTACAAATCTTCTCTATAATTTTTCTACATATTGAAGCTATACAATATTTTTACGATCAAGTTCACAAATTGCTTAAAACCGTAGATTTCTATCAAGAATATATACAATATTATTGAAAAGATTCTCTCGAAGTTGATTAAAATAAATCCAATGTTTATGTTGTAGTAGTTTACTTACCAATTTCCATAACTAATTTATTTCGTAGAGTCTATTGAAAGTCATTTAAATCCAATTTATACGAACTAAAGAGCATATAGTATGTTGTATTTATCAAGTGCATTGTTTATATATGTATTATATTGTATTATGATATATATATATATATATATATGCTATTTCCTAATGTATTTTTATCTTCAAATGACAAATCTATAAAATAAATAACCCACTTTAACATAATTGTAAACCAAATTTCATATGGGCCTAATCTTCACAATGTATTTGTTAAATATAATTTATCATTATTATTATTTTTTAAAGTACTTATTGGTCGTAGTTAATATAGTTTGATCATCTTCACAAGTTATGGTTTTGTTAACTTTACAACTTAAGTTCAGGTACAAAACTATCTGAATTGATTTGTGATGCCAACTTATTATCTGGGATGAGCTCCGATGACGAATAAATTCTATTTTGAAGCATTAGACATGGCTTTAAAAGATATTCTATGGGCTACAAATCCCCTTAGTTCAGTACAACCTTTTGGAGCGAAAGTTGTAGTATTTGGTGGAGACTTTAGGCAAATCCTACCCATTATCACAAAAGGAAGCAAGCAAGATATTATTTTTGCCACCATTAATTCCTCTTATTTGTGGGAATATTGCAAAATTCTTAATTTGACAAGAAACATGAGAATTCAACAAGGTACATCTAATTATGATATCCAAGAAACAAATGAATTTTCTAAAAGGGTATTAAGCATCAGAGATGGTACTGTAGGCGATGACAAGATGGAGAAGCACAAATAAAAATTCCCGATGAACTATTAGTGAAGGATTATGACTTAGATCTGATTCCAACAATTATTAAGTTTGTTTATCCCTCTCTTTTGGACAATCAATTGTCTCCAAAATACTTTGAATAACGAACAATTCTTGCACCACCACATGAAGAGGTAGATAGAGTTAATAACTATATATTGTCTTTGTTACCAGGTAATGAAAAAGTCTATCTCAGTTCGGATAGCCTTTGCAAGACATGTTTTATTACAGACAATGATGCAAGTGTTATTACTTCTGACTACTTGAAAAGTATTAGATGTTTTGGTGTCCCAAATCATGTATTAAAAACTAAGGTTAAGGTCCCTATTATGCTGCTTTGAAATATTGACCATTCTTCAAGTTTATGCAATGAGACAAGATTGATAACCACGCAGCTCGACAATCATGTCATACAAGGAAGAACTATTTTAACTACAATATTAGACATATAGTTTTGAATCCTCGCATGCTTATGTCACCGTCAAACACTTCATATCCGTTCAAGTTTCAACGAAGACAATTTCTCTTGAGTGTCTGTTTTGCTATGACGATAAACAATAGCCAGGGCCAATCTCTTACAAATGTCGGTTTGTATCTTCCACGCCCTGTTTTTGCTCATGGTCAGTTTTATGTTGCATCACTCATGGTCAGTTTTGTGTTGCATCATCAAGAGTTACTAGCAAGAAAGGTTTGAAGATTTTGATATGAGACAAAAACAAAAAAGATCTAATACTACTACCAATGTAGTATACAACAAAGTTTTTCATAATTTGTAGCAATTTTGAATATCTTATGAGATTTTATGTTTAGGGTTTCATTTTCATGTATTAGATAAATATTTTGATTATGCTTTATCGTTTTAGTAGTATAGATGTTAGGGATATGACTATCCACGTTTCAAAACTACTTAACCAATTTTACTATTAATAAAGTTATGGAGAGTTTCGCCTCTCTTTTGATAATGTATTTTGTTAATCTCTTTAATATTTTGTATTCAATTAGTCCTTTTTTACATTAGTATTCATCTACTTTTATAATAGTCATTACCTACATATTTCTATATCAATTAAATATATAATTTTTTTATATAATTTTATTTAAATATAAGAAAGAATAAACAGATCCAGTGCACAACACAGATACTACACTAGTTAAAACCTAAACACGCATAATATTAATTCTAGAGGTAGCCTGTCAACCACCAATAATTAATTATACTACTCTCGCCGTGAGAGTATTATAATTAATTATTGGTGGTTGACAGGCTACCTCTAGAATTAATATTATGCGTGTCATTTGAAGAATAAAAGTTGATAGACAATAGGTTACTACAATACTTCCGCTGAAACGGAGGATGAACAAGATAAATGCATCAAGAGAATACCCGAAAGGAATGTGGGTATTATGGGAAGAAGATATGAAGTTATATATAATATATATTGTTTGTTAATCTATCTTTGTTGGATCCTTCTTTTAATGAAATTGTTTCTTTTACATGAATTTGCAGCTTTATACGTATCATACTTATTTCATATTTTAAAATGGTTTATATAATATATGTCTTAGATTAAAATCTTTATATATATAATATCTAACACAATATTTTTCAAAAATAAGATTTTTAACTTATGTTCTAAACCGGTTTAGAAATTTTTACATAAACTAAGAGTTAAATATATACAAAAAAAGTCACATGCTTGTAAAGCATTGTAATTAGATTATATTTTATTATACTTATCTTAATTTTAGAATATTGTTTTGAATATAAAATAGCTTAGGTTGTTCTGCTAATGTGTAAAAAGAACACATATCACTTTCCAATTATCATAATTAAGTATGAAATTGCAAAAAGAATCAATTGTAAAATAAAAAAAAGTGGTTAAAATTATTTCGTTGATACATGGTCAATATTCATATATATTAAAAATCTAATCGAATTGAACAACTTTTACAATTTATTGAATTGTTTATTTTTTAAGTTATATGTATTTTATATACTCATTTTCAAAAAGTAATTTACTTATACATATGGTAATTAGTGCCTAAAAAAGCATTAAATAGTTAATAATGAAAGAGAAATGAAATAAATCGTATTATATCTTTTGCTTAAACTGAAAAAATAATTTATGTTCATGTCCTCAAGAATTTACAATTGTTAAGATTTGTATTTTTGGTGCAAATTTTGTTAAGATCTCTTTGTTAATTTAAGATTTGTTGATTATTTAATATAATAATAAATTAAAAAACAAAAAATAACATCGTAACAGCATGGTCCTAGAAACACTCTGATGGCTTAAAAAATAATAGGTTTAATATATATAGATATATTTTACTGAATTATATACTTAATAAATACAATTTAAATCAAATAAATGATATAAAATCACTATTTTAAAATGTATCTATATATTTATAGATATATTTTACTAATTATTTAATATAATAGGTTTAATATATATAGATATATTTTACTGATTATTTAATATAATAGGTTTAATATATATAGATATATTTTACTGATTATTTAATAAAATTTTATTACTTGAATATATTTATATAATCATTATTTCTCCAAATCTGTATTGTACTATTTGGAATATTTTAAAATGCAACAAATTTAAAATCACCCAAATTTTGTTTTTGATAAAAAGAAAAAAGAAGAACAATTATTACTTATAACCTATTACTTGTTAGCAATTCTGTAAGATATTGTGTGACAATATACCCAAAAGAACAAAGTTGTATGGATATATAACGTATATTAATCGATTAACAAATTTAAATTACTTTATATATTGATTTTATCTTTTATTCTACCAAAAAGTAGTTTTAAAGTGACTCATTTACATTGTTATAAATATATTCAAGTAATAAAATTTTAGTAAATCGACAACCAAGATGCCTAGAAAATTAAAGTAGATTTTTGAGTTAAGTAAATTCAGTTTATAAATTAATATTGGATATGTTGAGTGAAAAGGTATAGGTTCGTTTGATAACCTTGTGAGTTTTTAGTTTTATGTTAAGAAAATTATTTTTGACAAAAATAATTTGTATTCATGTAAAGAAATAACAATTATAAAGATTTGTATTTGTTGATGCAAATCTTGTTAAGATCTTTTTGTTAATTTATGTTTTACTGATTATTTAATACAATAATAAATAGATAAAAAGGAAAAATATAAAATAAAACCCGAACCACTTGAGCCTAAAAACACTCTCATGGCTCAAAATGAACCAACTTCAATATATATATATATATATATATATAAGTGTGGATCCGATGAGAATGAACATTAGGGTGAGGAATGAGAATACCTCCTAGCCTTTAAATCCAAAGGCTAGGATTAGACTATCATTTAAATGGTCATGTGCCATGCACATGACCACTTAAGTGGACAATTAATCGGTCACCAGCCGGTCAACGCCGATCGGTCAAAGTTTTTTTTTGGGCTACTTTTTGACTTTAGATGGCATGTGCATACATTTTGACTTGTGTGTGTATCTATATTGTCCTATATGTGCATCAAAATTTTATAAGGCGTTGTTCGACCTAAGTTTTTTTTTCCGGTCCATTTTTTATTTCGGGTCCACTTTTTGTTTGCGCTGGCATGTGCACCATTTTTGGCTTGTGTGTGCATCAAAATTGACTTGTTTGTGCATAAAATTTTTATAAGGTGTTGTCCGATCATTGTTTTCCATTCAACTTTTTTAGCCCAACTTTTTTCCAAAACTTTTTTTTTCTTAAGATGGCATGTGCATATATTTTGGCTTGTATGTGCATCAATATTGACATGTATGTGCATTTAAAGATTATAAAAAATATGCATTGTTTTCTAGAGAAAATGTGCATGAGTTGTACACTGTATGTGCATAAGTTTTGACATGTGCACATTCAAGCAAAAAGACATGTGTTTCAAATGGTATGCATATACAAGCCAAAAACTCATGCACATATCAAGCCAAGAAAATGATGCATACAAGTAAAATTTAGATGCACAGATAATTCAAAATCCATGCACTTACAAGACAAAACCTATGCACATTTTGTAAAGTGTATAAGATTTTACATGTATGTGCATAAGTTTTCACTTACAAAAAGTCACACATATAGTCAAACCTTATGCACGCCTAGTTCAATTTACATGCACATACAAGCAAAAAGACATGCACTTCAAAGGGTATGCACATACAAGCCAAAACTCATGCACATTTCAACCCAAGAAAACAACGCACACAAGTAGAATTTAGATGCACATACATGTCAAAATTTATGTACACACAAGCCAAAACATATGCACATTCTGTGAAATATATGCATAAGTTTTTACATGTATGTTCATGAGTATCCACATCCACAAAGTCACACATATAGTCAAAATCCTATGCAGAATTTATGGAATTTAGATGCACATACAACAAAAAAGACATGCACTTCAAAAGGTATGCACATACAAACCAAAACTCATGCACATTTCAACCCAAGAAAATAATGCACACAAGTAGAATTTAAATGCACATATATGTCAAAATCTATGCACATACAAGCTAAAACATGCTGAGAAGTGCATGAGTTTTCACATACACAAAGTCATACACATAGTCAAAAATCCAATAGAGATTTTATGCAATATCAATGCACATACAAAACAATATCGATGCACATACAAGCAAAAATCAATACACATGCAGTTGCACGCCAAAAAATGTGCTTGTAAAAAACAAACTGGTCGGAAAAAAACTTTGATCGGTCAACGCCGGAGCTCCAGTGTTGACTGTCAGTGACTGGTTTGACTAGTCATGTTGACCAGTCAAACTCTAAAAAAGCAGGTCATGTGCATGGCACGTGATCTTTTAATGAAAGTTTAACTCTAGCCTTTGGTTTATTTGTCATCCATAGGTTATGATTTATTTTCATTTATCACCCTATTATATATTCTCATATGACACTTTCCCTAAATATATATAGATTATGTTATTTCATTTACTTAGATGCAAACATGTATTGTTTTTTTTAAGGCAGATTCTATATACACGCAAGTTTTCAACCTTTCGCACGCGATTTGGTGTGCCAAAAATAGGCGTGTATGCATAAGGGTATTGTTTGGCAAAAATGTGGTAAAATTGATATGAGAAAAAAAAGCGCACAAAAAAGAAGAAAAATATTGGTACGCCGTATTAGGGCGTATCAAAAATATTGATCTTTATTCAGAATGAAAAGAGATTAATTTATATGGCCCATTTGGCGTGCCATAAAATGGCGCACCAAGGACCACATTTCATCTCATCTTTGGTTACGTTTTCAAACCAAAAAAATGTCTGCAACCAAATTGAGTTTTTGTTTCTAGCTTAGAAGCACTTTTTGCAGTTTTTTTTTTTTTTCAAACTTTTTGTAGTTTTTCAAGAGGGCTATTATTAACCTTTGTTGATGGACTTAGATCGGACAAGGCACAATTGGGTTAGATTTTTTTTGTTTTTAAGCCAAATATTATAAAAATATATTTATCAAATTGAATTAATATAAGTAAAATAATTATTCAAATATGATTTTAGTATTTATTATAAGTAAATTATTTTATGTAGTATATATATAACATAATTAATGTATTAAAACATGTAAAATTTGAAAATTAATAAATTAGAAGACATTACACAAAAAATAGTGCATAATATTAAACACATATTTAACTTATTTTAACTAGACAAAAAACATTTTATTAAATATTATACCATAAAACTAATAATATGTTCAAATATTAAAAATTGACAATTTAAGATATATACTATTTATTATAATATATGATTAATAAGTAAATATGGGAGTTAAAAAACCAAATTATGAAACCATGCATGAATGTGGAGAAAAAATAATGCAAGTTATTTAGATGATGTGGATGCGAGAAAGTGAAAGATCTGTTATGAAACCCACTTTAAGAAACCATAAATATGAATGGCCTTAGAATCGACCTTTAATTAAAGTTTGGTTTATTTTAGACTAATCAAACTAGTAGTGTTTGAGTTTGAAGGCTCAATACAATAAAGAGTATGTATATATATATGAAACACACTTTAAGAAACCATGAATATGAATGGCCTTATAATCGACCTTTAATTAAAGTTTGGTTTATTTTAGACTAATTAAACTAGTGGTGTTTGAGTTTGAAGGCTCAATACAATAAAGAGTACATAGATATATTTTGGTAAAGACATACGTACATAATAACATACATATATATTCGTATCTTATCACTACCTTCGATCAAGAAAATTGTTATTGGTTGATCAATTGAAGCCACCAAGTTATACGATATAACCATAATATATAACTATACGATATACAATAGTATATAACTATAGTACATACTATACGATATAACAATAGTATATAATTATACGATATAACCATAGTATATAACTATAGTATATAACTATACGATATACAATAGTATATAGCTATAGTATATAACTATACGGTATAACAATAGTATATAGCAATACGATATAACCATAGTATATAGGTATAGTATATAACTATACAATATAACAATAGTATATAGCAATACGATATAACCATAGTATATAACTATACGATAACAATAGTATATAACTATACAATATAATAATAGTATATAACTATACGATATAACCATATTATATAACTATAGTACGATATAACAATAGTATATAACTATACGATATAACAATGGTATATAACTATACGATATAACTATACAATATAACAATAGTATATAACTATACGATATAACCATAATATATAACTATACGATATTACATTAGTATATAGCTATAGTATATAAATATACGATATAACAATAGTATTTAGCAATACGATATAACCATAGTATATGACAATAGTATATAACTATATGATATAACAATAGTATATAAATATACGATATAACAACAGTATATAACTATACGATATAACCATAGTATATAACTATACGATATAACAATAGTATATAACTATACGATATAACAATAGTATATAACTATACGATATAGCCATAATATATAACTATAGTATATAAATATACGATATAACAACAGTATATAACTATACGATATAACCATAGTATATAACTATACGATATAACAATAGTATATAACTATACGATATAACAATAGTATATAACTATACGATATAACCATAATATATAACTATAGTATATAACTATACGATATAACAATGGTATATAACTATACGATATAACCATAGTATATATCTGTAGTATATAACTATACGATATAACAATAGTATATAACAATACGATATAACCATAGTATCTAACTATACGATATAACCATAGTATCTAACTATACGATATAACCATAGTATATATCTGTAGTATATAACTATACGGTATAACAATAGTATATAGCAATAGGATATAACTATAGTATCTAACTATACGATATAACCATAGTATATATCTATAGTGTATAACTATACGATATAACACTAGTATATAGCAATAGGATATAACTATAGTATATAACTATATTATATAACCATAATATATAACAATAGTATATAACTATACGATATAACAATAGTATATAACTATACGATATAACCGTAATATATAACTATAGTCATATCATTGGATCACTTGGTCATCATAAATTCACGAAATAATGAGATATTTAAAATAAAAAAACCTTTTGTTCCAAATAAAAAAGAACATGTAGCAACTTTTCAAATTCTTTATTAGTAGCCGTAGATTGGTACTACTCAACTAATTAGTAATTTGTTTCATCCTTTCCTTTTTATTTTTAATTTAAACAAATTTATTTTATTTTTCTTAAAATTAATCAATTAAATATCAATAGCCAGTGGTCCAATGGGAGCACAACCATAGGAATGCAGTAAAGACCCTTTACAGTAAGATTTATTTCATTTTTCATTTTACAATAAGATTTATCAATTTGTCACGCACTAATTAGGTTCAATTAAGTTAGTCTTCCTAACTTAGCTTATGTATATATATATATATATATAATATTTTTAGATTATAATAGTAAGTGACTCCTATAAATTAAATAAAAAAGGTTTAATTTAAAGTATAAATAAGCTTGGGTGGTAAATTCTTCCAAAAATTACCCTTACAATTAGAGATAGGCTGTGAGATTTGGAATAAAAAAAACTCAATCATATCATATACTCCGTAGGTGATTTGGTGGGAAATGTGGGATTTTGTTGGTCAACAAGGCGCACCAAATGGCCTTTTAATTGGCCCAATCATTAAAGGGTTTTACGCGCTTTGTTTAGGCGTGCCAGTCTGATGCGCCTTAGTTTGACGTATCACCTCTATGAGTATTTTATCCATTTTTTCGATTTTGCCCCCTACACGCTTAATTTTAACGTACCAAAATGCACGTATATTTTTGGCACACCAATGTGCGTACGGAAAGATAAAAAATCGCGTGTATATAACGCCCTCGTTTTTTAATTAATAATTGGTGTAGTATACATGTTAGTATTTACCAATCAAATTGATGTGTAATTTGTAAACAATTTCAATAGGGATACTTTAGACTAGATTAATTCAAATTTGTACAAGATATCAGAAAAAAAAAGTTTCCACTTATGTTTAAGTTATGTCCGTACGTGTTGAAATTGAATTCCACGATCAATTTTATTTATAGAACATATTATTTTGAAATTAAGCTTTCATTTCCCTTGTTGGAGTTAATTTGCAAGATTAGTAGATATATGTCCTTTAAAAAATGGGAAAATTCCAGGAAATCACCCACTATATGACCAATTTTGTAAGAAATCATCCGTTATATTATACGGCTACGTATCTTAAACCACCAAAATATCGATCTCCATTATCAACGAGCCACCCACATACAGTTTCCATAAAAAAACACCGTTAAATTGTGTGTAAAGTCTATTTTACCTCTGATTTTAGAAATAACTACATGTCCTATGTTATCTTATTCATTGTCATCACTGTTGGATATGTATCTTCTTATTCATTTTTTTCCAATTACAATAGTTTCAAGGTTTCTTAAATGGAGGATTCGAGGGATTGAGAACAACTTTAACATATAATCAAGCGATATAGTACACAAAGTCGCTCTCTCCCTCACATTGCCCCAAACTCAGATCCCTCAAATGGTAAGCGCAAATCCATATCTGAAGCTACCGCCTCCTTGCCCGACTGTGTTGAAAGCTCAACCACATGCGAGCTCGACAAGTCCAAGTATAAAGTCATCAGGATTCCAGATCTAATGCTAATGCCTCCTCGACATTGTCGTTGGCGTCGAAGGCTCCACCATCTGCATGCTCGTCAAGTGTTGAGTTTAAGGCTGTTGCGATTCCAGATCTGATGACAACGCCTTGTCAACATAATCATCGATCTTGAAGTGTTCGATCACCATGGACGAGCTTGCTGAGTCCAAGTTTAGGATCTTTGCAATTCTGGATCTGATGCCATCGCCTCCTTAACTTTGTCACCAACATCGAAGGCTCTAACCCCTGTCACTTTTGTGCTCAATTTAATCCTACCTTTCCTAAATTCTTCTTCTTTTGAATTTGAATTACTGAGTGTTCAATCTATAATTTGGAGAATTCGTTGTATCCCAAATTTCTAGGGTTTCGTATATCAAATTAGGGCATTTCCCAAATCCACTCAAATTGAAACTCTGAGGTGGTGGAACGACGATCGACAAGTGCTTGGTGACAGGGAACCTAGATATGATGATGTCTTCGTCTCCATTAGTGAAATTCTCCCCCCTGCTTTCTTATAAAAGCCAATCTCAATGGAACTTAATGACGATTCTGGTTCGTTTACTCCAGATTTTACAACCTTAATGTTGATTTGTCTTGTGGAAAATTGCAGATTAAATGTGATTTGAAAGGCACAGTTAGTGGTGATGATGAAGCCATTTTGTCATTTCTTGGAGATTAGATCAAATTAGCTTTTGGAACTGAGAGAATTGTTGTTGAAGCGGGTTAACAGAGGGGTAAATTACAATTTTTATGATGTCGAAGCCATTTTTAAAAAGTGAAGGAGCTTCAACAGTGCAATTTGTACAATTTTGGGGTTAAAAATAAAGGTGTAAAGAGTAAAAAAATCATAGTATTACTCGTAATTTTTAGAAAAATCATGGGTAAAATGGTCTTTTATAAATTTTTAACGAAGAAATTGACGAAAATTGTTCGTGGATGGCTCGTTGTTAACAGAGATCGATATCTGGGTGGTTTTAATTATATAGCCATATAACGTGTGGTTTCTTGTATAATTGACCATATAACAGGTGATTTCCTGCAATTTTCTCTTAAAAAATTCTCCAACTCTTAAAGTCAGAAAAAGTCACACTTCTCATACACTTTTGTGGCTTTTATAGGCAAAGTGAATTGTGTCCACATCATGACAAAGATGACACTAGCTAGATAGGCACGTGGGCCACCTGGCCTCTTCCGAGATTTTCAAGATCAAGTCATTGTACACTTGTACTTCATGATCTTCCTTTCCCACTGGCATTATTGCACAATCGTATGGACACAGTCTAGTGGATTTTGTTGTACGAACGCATCGCTATCACTCGGTTTTACTCATGTTTTGACACAATGCTCGTCTATCTCTTATGTTATTACCTCATTTGCTCTTTTTGTCAGTTTTTTATGAACAATATTCTTTTCGATTTATTGCTAGGGCCTGGTGAGGTGTTCATCGAGAACATCAATGTCATGATATGATCGTGTTTTGAGATGACCCTTGTGGTTGAGACTACAAATTTGAGAGTGTCATCGTGTTTCTTGGTGCCCTCAATGACTTGTCATTTGTTTGGTGCTTTTTGTCTTGACCTTGATGTTGCTGATGATCGTGGTCATTGATGTCTTGATTTCTCTTGAGAAAATTTATCATCAAAGCCACCATGGAGGTTATCCCAATTGTTCATGGTTTCCTTATAATCATTAGTTGTCAAGAGAAGACTTTCTTGTAAGGATTTTACACAGGGCATACACGTGAGAGACCCCAATTTTGACATTGTCATACAACCTGATGCTTTAGGAGAAGTCTACTTCTCTTGAAAGCAATATTGATAGGTGGCAAGGATATCTTGAGGATAAGTTTTATTGTTGATCTTGTTTTTCTAGTCGTTCTTGTCGGTGTGAGGCATATGGTGATTAAAAGTGTTGTCATCTTCTGATTTCAACGTTGAAAAATCTGCCTTTACTTGGAGGGAGGTGTTGATGATTACTAAAGTGGTGCATGATGAACTTTGTCTTCATCGTTGGGTGAATAATGACTAATGATTGTATAGGGAAATCCAATATTGCTAATGATCCTAATGCCATGACTCGCTCTTGACTACAACAATTTTTGTAATTTCACTCTCTTGGTCATGGATGTTTGTGTGTCAACTTCGTCAATCGAAGATGAAGTACATCTCCGTTTTTTTTTCTAGATGGATGGGCGATGTCATCAACGTATATTAATAAGGAGGTTTAAGGAAGGTGAAGAGCCGATGTGTTTTTCTCTCAGGGGTTGGTTTTACTTTGGTTTCATGGACTTTGATGGGCAGTAGTTCCCTTAAGACTTGATTCTTTGTGTTTCTTTTGGACTTTTGGTGCTTTGACGCTGATGTGTTTGTCATGACTGTATTTCTATGATGCTTGATCATATTCCATGCCACCTTAATTGTACAACTTTGCCTTGTTTTCTTATCTGTATACTCGTTCGTCATTCTTCCATTCATTACTCCCATTTCTTGGCATGATTGGTTGACATGTTGAGGGATTTTGGCTTTCGATGGATGACAATCTTCTATAAACGTATTTATGACCCTATTCTATGTGGATGAGTTTGTCTTGTAATGACAGTAATTGCAGGGACGTACGCCATGTACATGTTGATTTCTTCCAGTGGCACCAGGCGCCATAAAGTGATTGTCGGACATGCATCAGGATGACAATGACTTTATTTGTCTCTTCCCGGTGAAGTGAATCTCCCCAGACGACAACATGAACCCCAAGGGGCATCGTGGATCTTGCTCTACATAAGAACAGTGGCAACACAATCAAGTGGGTATCATCGGGCAACAACACGAGCCCCAAGGGCATCGTACATCTCGCTCTACATGATGACAATGACAATACAAGTCCTTTCCAAGAAAGTGGATCGTACCGGGTGGCAACACAAAGCCTCGACCGAGGGCATTATGGACCTCGCCTTACATGATGAACTTAGAAAAACAAGTCCCTTCAAGGACAACTAGATCTCACTGGGCGGCAACAAGAGTCCCAAGGGAATCGTGGATCTCGCTCTACATGATGACGGTGGAACAACAAGTCCCTTCCAAAGACAAGTGGATCTCACCAGGCGGCAACACGAGCCCCAAGGGGCATCATGGATCTTTCTCTACATGATGACGATGCTAAAACATGTCCCTTCCTAGACAAGAGGATCTCACCAGGCGACAACACGAGCCCCAAAGGAACCAGAGGTCTCCCCTTTATTGAGCTTGAGCATCGCTTTTCATCTTTGACGTTTAGATAATTAGAGTTAAAGCTTGTTCATTGGTTAAGAGGAAATCTTAAATTTATTTTCTTGGATGTGTCTTTCAACGCTAATATTTATTCATCCTTCCCAAGTTTTGTAATACATGAGAAATTTTTATATAAATTTTCAATTTGTAAATTTATATCTTATAACCAATTATATAATGTTTCACGTTTTGTGGTCGAAACTTATTTTAAGGGGGTAGTAGTGTAATAACCCGTAATATTTTATATTTTAAATAAGGTTATTATTGTAAATGTCTTTTATTTTATTAGGAATTATAAAATCTTTTATATTTTTGATAATTATATTATAAACTTGAAGTTATATCTTATGTCAAATAAATTCCTTATGAATGATTTTAAATGAAAAAGAATATAGAATATTTTCTTTCCAAAAACATTATCTTAATTGATCTTCATTCTTCCCTATAAATAGGGCTAAGTTTTAACTTCAATCACACAACTCTTTTCTCTCATCTTCTTCTTCACGCCTCTCTCTCTCTCTCTCTCTCTCTCTCTCTCTCTCTCTCTCTCTCTCTCTCTCTCTCTCTCTCTCTCTCTCTCTCTCTCTCTCTCTCTCTCTCTCTCTCTCAACCCTAAAACTCAATCAACTTCTTAACACCGCCGTTTATACATCCGGTGTCAGATTTAGATGACTCAAATTACATTCTATATTCATTTTTTCTTCTACATTGTCATATGAAGAGAGTCGCATGAAGCACAATGACACGCCCTCACGCTCTGTCTCAATGCTAGGTGGTCAAAAACTCTTAGCCAGGAATTTCTAGTTGACAATATTAAGGCTTTTAATTGTTAAAAATAGTTCTTGATCTTATTTTGATTTGAAATTTTAACAGTGTATTGTATACTTATATATGTAGTTGTATATGAAAAATCGTAGCTTTTATATGTCAGTTGATATTTTTAAAAATTATGAAATAGAACAGTTGGTTTCATGATTTGATTTTGAGTTCATGAAACGTTTTGCTTATAACTTGTCAATGGTTTATCTTATCCTAATGGGTATTTATTATGATAAACTAGGACATGTTTATGAACGTTTGGAACTAGTTTCATCCCTAAAGGATTTGTTTTTTATTTTTAGATATTTTTATAGTGTGACATCGCAGATTCTTTCGTTGATTCCAATTGGAGGATCTTACTAACTTCCGGAAAGATTAGAATGTTATTTTAAGTTATTTTTTATACTGAAAATATATTTTTCGTAGATTTATTTCTAAAATTCCAGAAATCTGAAAGAGATTTGATTTCGAGTTTATATGTTTCATAACGTAAAACTTTATTTGTACGTTTTCGTTAAACTTTAAAGAATTTTTTGGACTGGTTCATTTTCTAGAATTACAATACAGAGGTTAAGAAAATTTAGGCTTTTGAATCACTCAATTTAAGGCCATAATGAATTTTATATGATTTTTAGAAAATCAGTGCGCGAATGTGCGATATGGACTTTGTTGATTTTTCATGAAATATTTATAAATGATTTAGGGTTCGTTTCACTTGGAGAATGACCTAGACTCATTCATATTTATTCAGATAATCGTTTTCTTAATTTTTGAATCATTTTAGATCGAGTTATAGTTACGTTTTTTAATGGACAGTAAGCTGTCAAATTTGAGATTTTGAATTGTGAAACTTAAGCATTTATTGTGACATCATTTGCATCCTAGTAATTATTTGAGTATATATGGTCTTGATTCATACCTTTTAAAGGCTCGGATGTCATTAATAAGGCTAGTTCCCATACTTGCTCGGTTGGTCATTTGTTTGCTTGTTTGAATATTGCTTTATGCATCTAAGATTTTTTATGATAAATGTTTGTGTGAGTTTGTTGATGCATGTAATGTTATTGTGACTCATTCATGAATTATTATATAATGCTATATTATGAAATCTGAATGATTCCATGTATGTTCTTGACTTGTTCGTTATATGAATGACTTGTTCATTTTTGTTGTGAATATGTGTGTTGTCATTCATATGAGTGGTCAAAAGAAAAAGTGAGGACATCCTCCATGTGGAGTTTTCATGTGATTAGGATGCGGATGCACCACCCTTCGAATTATGGGCGAAGGCAACCCCGGGTATGGGAGTGCAATAGTGGGTGCATACCTCAAAGTAGGCCTTCGATTGAGTATGTACAACCATACCGTATGCTTGAGGTTGTGGCATTTGTACAGATATGGACTTCCAATATGAGCTCGGATTTGGCCAATATCCATAGTGTGTATGGTCAAGGTTGCAATTGAGCTAACCTTGTGTTAGTGTTAAAAAGGTTTCAACGATGTTGACCTTGTGTGTGTGGTGTGGATGAGTGTTAAAATGTCTCCATTAAGTTGACCTCATGTGTATGAACGTGCATTCATTGTCATTGATTGAGAGGATATGTGATATTTAAAGGGACCTAGTACAATGATTTGGAAAGTAGGTGACGAATCGACCATATTCTATTTTTGTATTAAGCTGTATCGAAATCGATATGGTTGAAGTAGATAATCTCGATGAGGTGTTAGAAGTGCTGCTAGTTAGTGTGTGTCCATCTCCTTATACTCATGATTATTAATTATCTATGATTATGCCTCATGCTTATTAATGACATGTTTCAATATGAGTACCTGTTACCTTGTCATTTCATATGAGTCGACAAACTGACCCCGGTGAGGGCTGTCTACTTGTTGTAATAGGTAATTCCTTACAAATATCATTAACGTGAGATCACTCAAGGTGGTGATGGATGAATACCATGATACTATACAAAAATCTTTTTAATTGCAATTTGGAGATTTACTATTGGAAATGTTTAATTTTGTGCATTAGAATTTTAATAATTCTCCAACAAAATCTTCACACTTCATAAGAAGAGTTTATATAAGTTGTTGTTATTTAAAAAGACTTCCTCTACATTTTATGTGTATGATTTTATTACATGTCTTACAAAACTTGGTTCGATGTTAAGCCTTGAGTGACTTCAGACATTAAAATTTGGAGTCATTGGCGTGTGATATACTTTCGACTTAAGTTGGAGTTGTTATAAGTTTCATGTTGTTCCACTTTCATCTTTTCCAAGATATTACTTCGCCATGGTCATCATGTTTCCTCACCATGATTCTTGATACTTTGCAATAATTAAATGTTTTCCAAAATGCCTCACCGCGATCTTTAATGATATGCTTTTGCTCTAACGCTTTTCAAGTTGACTTGCCACAATCTTCAATGGTTTGCTCCGACCCTAACGGTACCCAAGTGGCTCCACCATGACAATCTTCAATAATGAACTTCAACTCAAATGCTCTCCAAGTTTCTCTATCACGATTTTCAATTATGTGCTCCATTGTGGTATTCAATAATGACCTTTGCTTCCAATGCTCTCCAAGTTGCTCCACCATGGTCTTTAGTGATGAACTTCATCTCCAACACTCTCCAAGATCCAACATTGTCTATAGTGAACGTAGTCTTGGGTCCTATTTTTCGGTGTCGATGAATTTCTTTAGATCTTCCTTCCTACTTCTTCTCTACACCTTTCTCATCCAAGATGGAAAGCAATCGAGCTTGGCAGTCACGTCTTATCCAGGAAAGTAAGTTCTCACAGATGGTGCCTGGGAAGGTCCCATTGATAATGAGGGGTATTTGGAAGGGGATTGACCATGATCCACCAAGGCTCGCCCGATTCCCTTCATGGGCGATGTTAGAATCACCAGTTGCTCTTGCTTTCCACAGATTCCGACATCGTTTACAAAAAATGAGGAAATCATCGCTACGTGTTGTGATTTGTGCACTAAGGACCTCAGGATTCGTTGATGACAATGATGGCATCGATGATGTATATTGTGTATCTACTCATTATTGTGCTCTCGCGTCCCAAGAGTCCATCGATGACGATGTCTATGATGAACGTCCATTTGCTCATGCGCTCCAAAGACTTCCGAATTCATTGATTGCGATGATGTCCTCCATGATGTACATGCATTTGCTTCATGCAATACTTGAAAAATCCCAAGGGGTGGACCCTTGGGAGAACCCTCAAGGGAAACATAGTTAGTTGGGGCCTTCAACTTGATGAAAAACATGTAGAGGAAGAGTTTGAATAATTGAAGAGTTTAAAGAGGTGCTCAACAAATGATGAATATGAGGCGATGCTTAGGGGCGGTCTTGATGATTGATGAATTTGAAGAACTTGATTCGTTCTAGATGGGTGAAGCCTTTGAAGAATTTGAGTTCTTGAGGAGGATGAAGAATTTAAGTAATGCTTGAGAAGAGGAGCAATAGGTGTTCTTAGAAAGGATGAATGTTTGGAGAAATCTTTAAAACAATGAAGAATCCATGTAGAAATGGAGCTCTTGGGGTGTGAGCCCTCCCTTTTATCTTGAGGTATTTATCATCAAAGTCACATTCAGTCCCAACTCTGGATGGTTGACTTACATTCATTTCTAGTCAAGAAATAACTTCCTTGTAGAGGTTTTATACATGACATACATCATACATGTGTGAGACCCCGATTTTGGCATCGTCAAAGATAGCACCATTTATAAGATCAAAAGCATTGCCTTACCTGTTTTGTCTACATTCTTTGCATCGTCCCAACTCTGGAGGGCACGCAACCTCAAGCGCTTTTAAGACAAGCAAAAATTACCCCTTGCTTGTGCTAATTCCTATATAGGCCCGAATATAACTAGGATTTTGGGTCGTATTTCATTTGAAAATCAGGCTAACCATAGATGGTTCTCCCTTCTTAGCATTAATGGACTGTAGCTTTTTCCGTGGTGTTCTTGACCCTTTGTTTTGGTCTTAGAGATTTAGCTTTATCTTGGTGCTCTTAATCCTTTGTCTTGTTCATTTACCTTTAGCACTTTTCTAGGATCCTGCCTAGGATTTTGACATGCTTTGTACATTGCTTGTCTTGTGGATGTTTATTCTTATTAGCATAGTGGAATATCCTTTCGCATCATTTAAAGAACTAAGAATTTAAGTGAGTGAATGTGTGTGTGGGTCGGCTACTAGAGATGGATCTGGAGATGAGTAAGATGTATTATTACCCAAACCCGACCCATAACCGGTTTCACCCGACTTGTCACCCACCCATCACCTAGTTTCTTTTGTGTTATCATCTATAAATTTAAGTCAGTGTATTGAATCACAGTGTGTTAGTCAGGGAACGGTAAGATTGTTCCTTGGGCAACGAAATAAAGTAATTCAGACAAGTAACAATCACGCAATTCCTTAGAGAGGAAAACAAATTAACCAACTAGTTGATTGAGAAAAACTTATACCCCTAGGTTTTACCCTAGTAGGATTTCGATGGCCTACTTGTATTATTAATTCTGATTTTACAATCAAGCAAGTCCAAACTCAATCTAGTTATACATAGTTCCTAGACTCTAAACTTCTAAAGAAGTGTAAAAAGCTAATAGCACAAGAACACACGAAACCTTAACAAAGTACTCACAAAGTCCATACGTCTTCTTCTTCTTCTTCTTCTTCTTCTTCTTCTTCTTCTTCTTCTTCTTCTTCTTCTTCTTCTTCTTCTTCTTCTTCTTCTTCTTCTTCTTCTCTCTCTCTCTCTCTCTCTCTCTCTCTCTCTCTCTCTCTCTCTCTCTCTCTCTCTCTCTCTCTCTCTCTCTCTCTCTCTCTCTCTCTCTCTCTCTCTCTCTCTCTCTCTCTCTCTCTCTATTTCCCCATCTCTCCCCTTAGAATGCCTTGAATGCTGATAGGTATCATTTCATGCACCTTTAATAGCAATTATTAGCATGATTTGGAGGAGTTTATGAGTAGTTTTAAGGCTAAGTCTGCAGTCCCGACATTGTGGAAAGAAGTGAAGATATCCCAGGATTTGCAGCTTAGATGGAGATGATGAAGATGAGGATCTGCTGGAGTTTAACTGGAGAAGACTACCAATAGTTGGTAGTAATGAAGAGCAGCAGAAGAGAGGAAGAGAAGCTGAAGGAGAGAGTGAGCGAGTTCACCGCCTCGCGGCGATCCTCACCGCGACCCGGCGGTGACTCCCAGAGAAGCTTGACGCCCCGCGATGGATCTCACCGCCCCGTGGTGGCCGTGTTTAATGCCGCGTGCCCAGAGACATTTATTTCCTTTTATTTCGTTCAGACTTTGTTATTTTATTATTCTGTTTCCTTTATTGTTTACATTAGTTTAACCTAGTTTTATTAAGACTATCTAAGCCCTCTTCCTAGGTTAAGAGGCAAAAAAAAGAAGAAGAACAATTTCGCTTTACATCAGACGTTATTTTTCCCTTAGTTTTCATTCTCGCTTGAATGGAGAACTAACTTCCCTTTGTTCTACTAGACGATTGAAGCAATACAGTTGATGTGTTTGTGAGATTTCTATTCCTTGTTCTTATCCTTATAAATGTTGGTTTGATTCTCTTGGTTATATTGATTATTGATTTCTTGTTGTTCTTGCCTGATCAACTAGGTTGAATACTTTTTATCAATTGCTAGGATTGCATATAGGGGTTCCGAGTGCACATCTAGTGGCATACACGATTGTGCGTATAGGGGTCCCGAGCGTACAATCGTGAGTGAGAATCAGTTGCATGTTAAGTAGTAAGATGTCTTTCTATTTGCATGTATCCTATATCCTTGTGTGTATTGCTATTGCTTTATTGGTGGTAAAGTATACCGACAACTGTGAGAATCGGTGGTGCTTTATCATTGGCATAGTAATAAGTCTATCGACAACTGTGAGAATCGATAGTGCTTAAGATCAGGGTGGGAACAACTATAAGGATAGTAAAAGAACTTGGATTTAATAGATTTCTGTGATCAAATTATATCTCTGTATTGTGGATCTCGCTCTAGTAGACTACTTTCCCCATTATATTTTCTCTACTCAACCAAACTTGTTTGCTTTGCTTGCTTTGTTCTTTCTTGATAACTAAACCCCCTTGCTTGTTACTTGTCATTCACGTTTTCATACTGCATCAGATCTTCCCTGTGGGTTCGACCCTTGCTTGCTTACTATACATCTGTTTAGTAGGTCTGTTAGGACTTTTTACTTTGATAAGGCTAATCAACGATACTTGCATTGCGCACTTTTAGCCCGTCAAATTTGGCGCCGTTGCCGGGGAAGTTTTCTGTTTTTGTTGTGTGTTTTTGTGATTGATTTTTGGTGGAGACCTATCTTATGGTCGACACCCGTAGTACTGACTCCCCTCTAGCTGCTTTTGATCCAGAAATCGACAGATCATTCCTTGCGAACCTGTGCGATCAAAGAGAAGAAGGAGAAGAGGTTGAGATAGTTGAGACTGCTGAGACAGTTGTGACCGTTGAGGCTGAGACAATTAACATCCCTGCTGTTGAAATGGCTGAGACTCTGAGAGAATTGACTGAGCCGAATATTGGAGCACAACCCTTGGCTGTCATCATCCCCGCACTTGGCGAAGGGGTGAATTTTTAGCTGAAGTCTGGAGTTGTTGCTTATCTCCCGAAGTTCCACGGTTTGAGTGGAGAAGACTCGATCTCTCACCTGGGCAAGTTCCACAATGTCTGCATGACTATGAAGCCCAGGAATGTGACGGAAGACCAAATCAAGATGAGAGCTTTTGGTTTCTCCCTGCTAGACTCTGCAAGCGACTGGTACTATCACTTGCCACCAGGAACCATAGATACCTGGAATAAACTACACAAGGCATTCCTGGACAAGTACTTTGTGATACCCCATATTTTTGTAAGGATATTCTGGAATTTTGGGATTTTTTCGGAAAGCCCGTTTTGTACGTCAGATTTAATTCTAAGAGCTTAAGACATTCTGTAATGTGCTCTGCCTCTGTAATATTTTTCTAAGTGAAATAACATTCAGTCGACGCATTTTGGGAGTTAATACTCGTTCGTGTATGAATATATTTAACACGGGGTTAAGATTATTACCCAAGAGTTATCATCCAATGGGCACTAAAGTACAAGTTTGTTACCCTAATGTTTTTATCCAAGAGGCAAAGTGCAAGGTTATTACCCAAGGGATGGGAAGGAAGCTTCCTACCTCCTTCCTTCACCTTGGAGCTTGCCTATTTAAGGAGGACATTGGGAGGAAGAGAGAGCTCACACTCTCAAAGCTCTCAAACACTAAAAAACACTCTCTTCGGGAAAGCTCAAGTCGAACGTCGGAGCTCGTTTGGTGTCGTTTCCGGTGGCCAAGAGAAGCTTGGGAGGCCCTTAGAAGCCTAGAAACCAAGCAAGGCAAAAGACGAGCCAAACCGATCGTCGAGGGTGAGTTTTTCCTCTCGTATTTCAGTTTCTGTTTAGCGACGGCGACCGCCGGCTTGAAGGCAGCGACCGTCGGCCAGAACACGGCGCCCGCCGTGATGAGCCCGACGACCGCCGTGAAGATCCCGGTGACCGTCGTGAAGAAGAGGCCAACCGCCGTGAGGAGCAGCCTTTGAGCGGCGCCCGCCGCGTGGAAGGCGGCGCCCGCTGTGGTGGTGGCGGCGCCCGCCGTAAGTGATGCAGCACCCGCCGACGAGATTGGTTGTTGGTCGGTTGTGGTTTGGCTTTCGAGGCCTTCGTTCGGGTTTCGTTTCCTTCGATTCCTTTCGTTCTTTCTTAGATCTGTATTGTTGTTTGTCGAATCTAACTTAGGGTTTCTTTGTGGGTCGATCCGAAGGAATCTGTGCTCCAGATCTGTCCCTGTGTCGAGCCCGGGATCCCGTCGTTAGACTTCATTCAAACTCTGCGGATTCAGGCAAGTGGCGGTTCGCTCTTGCTCATTCGTTCCATATTTACATTAATTATCAGTAGTTTATCTAAGTAATTAATTTGGAATGAATACTCTGTTTGTCTGGAAATGGTTTTATAAACTGTTTTGGTAAATCATATAATAGGTTGTATATCTGCTAGAACGACGCTATTATCTGTGATCACCTTCCGGGCATTTATGTGGATTTATCCGAACTATTGTTGTGCTTGAACTGTTAGTTAGCACGAGTATTCGTAGGAACGTCTGGACTCTGAGAAGTTCGTTCGTTTCTTTATAACTGTAAAGGGCGAACAAGACCCTGCGATAGTAGAAGTTTGGACTCTGGGACGTTCATTCTTTTAAGGGCGAGCAAGACCCTGCGATAGTAGTGGTTTGGACTCTGAGAGGTTCATTCCTTAAATATGTGTTCTGTGTAACAGGGCATATATAATTAAAAGCTTATAACGTGTTGATCGTTTTGGAATTTAATAAGATAAGTGCCCGTGTGCACATAATTAATAAACCTTCGACGAGTAGTGCAGCTAAGTAAATAGTGCAGCTAGGAAAGCTCGTCTCGACTTTGATCATAGTACGTTCTCTTTCCAATCTGGATTCGCTGTAAGCGGTGAGGTTGGTTGTGAACCGAAGCATCTCAGTCAGCTTTTAAATCATTATATGATCTAGACTTTGATCATAGTACGTTCTCTTTCCGATCTGGATTCGCTGTAAGCGGTGAGGTTGGTCGTGAACCGAAGCATCTCAATCAGCTTTTAAATCATTGTTGTCTGATTCTTAAACATTCCAGATTTGTCATATTTCCTTAAAGACTCATTTCCTTTGGAGTCTTCTTTCGGGTCGATTTCTGTGAAGATTAAGTCTTCCAGAATCTTCTCTTGTGCATACCTCTTGTTGTTATTCCGTGAAAGTGCCGGGTTATGTATCGTTCCTTCGGTTATTATTCGAGGGACAATGATAGTAAACGGTTACGATCACTCGGACCATTCTGCTTTGTACCCTTGCTAGTCTATTCAAGTAGACTAACCCACGAACATTGTTCTCCGCATGTGGGCTGGTGTCATCCGTTTGATTCGGCACATCAGATAGAGCGAAGATATGAGGAGACTAGATTGACTATGAAGACGACGATTGTTTTGGATGTTTTAATAATTTCTTTTAATCAGGTTGAGATCCTTGGGCAGGTGATCATTACGATCACAACCCTTTTGTAATATCTTTTATAAGACTTCCGATGTAACTTATTTACTCTGTTATTTGTTTATCAAGACTTCCGCTGTATTTGTTTAAACTCTGTGTTTATCCTATTCGGGATTGGGATGTAATCCCGGGACTCATGTTTTAATATGAATAAAACTATGCTTTTGTATCCTTTGTATCTCATGATTGTATTTAAACGGTAAAGCCTTGGGTGATCTCGGTAAGGAACACTGGGGTCACTGGCGGTAATACCTTTCCAAATGGGTTAAGATTTGGGGGTGTTACAGTTGTGGTATCAGAGCTAAAGTTTTTAAACGGGTTGGGTATTTGAAAACCATTTACTCGTTTTCGATTGAAAGGTATTTTCAAAAGGCTTTGAGTTTAAAAATAAAAACGGTGTTTTCATTTTCAACCGTTCATAGTCATGTCTTCTGTATAGTCTGATATAGTAAGCTTGCTTCTATGTCTAGAAAGACTAATTCCTTTCCCGTTGCCCCGCTAGATATGGGTGTATTCTGTTCTCTTCAGAGGAACCCGGGAGAAGCCGAGGTGGTTTCGCCATCTCCAGTTAGGCTTGATTCCCAGTTCGCTCATTGTGATTTGAGGCTGTAGAACCTAGTATCTCGGTTTAAGTTCATCAATAGAAATTACCAAGTTTGATCTATTCTAAGTTGATTTTATTACGATAAATATATCATAATGATATTAATGTGATAAAATCCTTGGAATTTGATCGGTAAACAGATGGTGAACACGAGGAACGTTATCCGTGCTGGTGTTGGGCCGAGTAATGACCCCAGACCAAATTCGAGGATTGATGCAGACCCATCAGGAGAGCGTGAGTCTGTCTTCAATAATAATCCAAGAGGCAATGGCCAAGCTCAGGCCGACGCTCCAGTAGTGCTCGATGCAGCAACTGTTGCAGCTATTCGGGGAATTGTGATGCAAGCAATCGCCGATGCTAGGCAACCTGCCGTACCACAGGCACAAGGTGTGCCAATTCCTCCAGTGGTTCCTAGATTTGAGGAGCCAGCTGTTTATGTACACCAAGGAGAAGCGGTCAGGAATAGAGGTGACTATGGCCGATCACTGAAGGCCATTAACTCTATGAGACCCGACAGCTACGATGGAAAGGGAGAGTCAGTCAGAGTGACTCATTGGTTTTCCCACATGGAGCGATTGTTCCGTAATGTGGAGTGCACTAAAGCGGAGAAGGTTCACATAGCTTCTCTACAGTTGAAGGAGGAAGCCAGTGAATGGTGGGAGAGTACCGACTTAGCTGATAGCCTTGTGCTAAACTGGTCAATGTTTAAGACCAAGATGACGGACCGTTTCTTCTCTCGTGCTATGAGGGAGGAGAAACACAAGGAGTTCTTGTATCCTAAGACGGATGGATTGAAGGTGACCGAGCTTGCCACTAAATTCAATCATTTGCTGCAGTATGCTGAACCAGAGATATCCAGTGAGGCTCAGAAGATCTGGTACTTCCATGAATGGATGAACCCATATATTAAACCATGGATGGTGCACCACACATGCTCTACTCTGAAGCAGTACGTGGATGCGGCCTACAAGTTGGAGGTAACTCTGGAGGAGTCAACCAGGAAGCGTGATAGCCAGAGGCAAGTGCAGAACCAGCCTCAGGCAAGTGGGTTTAAACGTTCCGCACCACCTTCTGATTTTGCCAAGTCCAGCAAGGCAAAGACAGAAATGACTCAAGATGGGTCAACTCAGCAATCGGGTCAGAGCAAGAGTCTGATCCAATGCCATAATTGTGGTGCATCTGGGCACAAAAGTTTTGCGTGTCTGAATGAGAAGAAGACTTGTTTTGGTTGTGGAAAGGAAGGGCATATGCAGAGGTTCTATCGGCAAGGAATGCAGAAAGGAGCGGAGTCTCATCAGGGGCCTGTTAATCCAAACAACAGACCTAGGTTTACACCAGCAGAGACTTCTCCTTCGATGCAGACAATTGCTCAGGACAAGGGGAAAGCCCCAGTGGCTTCTGGAAGTCAAGGTCAACGCCTTTATGTGATGGGTGAGGCGGATGGATCCTATGCTCCTAATGCTTAGAGTACTTTGTATCTGTATTCTACTTTTGTTAATGTGTTGTTGATGTGGGTGCTACCCAGACTTTCATTTTGGATGGTTGTAAGTTAAGTTCTGTATGCGGCTAAGTTTGTGAACCTTTGGTTATAAATATTATTAATATGAAATATTTGGTTAGAACAAATCGTTTGTCGGAATTATCAATTACCATTAAGGGTAATAAATTCAAAGCGATTCAACCTAAATAACCATGGTTCCATACGATAATTCTCGGTATGGATTGACGGAAGAGTCATAAGGCAGTGATCGACTTCGGTTCTTGATATTCCTGTGGTTAGAGAATTTTTTTTGGATGTCTTTCAAGAAGATATTCCTGGTTATCCCGAATCATGTCGTGGAGTTTGCCGTTGATCTCGAGCCGAGTACCACGCCGATCTCTGAGGCACCGTACTGGATGGCTCTTGTTGAGATGCAATAGTTGAAGAAACAACTCAAGGATCTTCTTGACAAAAGTTATATAAAGCTGAGTGCACCGCCTTGAGGAAGGGTGCTCGGTGTTAATTGTTAAAAAGAAAGATGGACCGTTTTGACTTTGTTTTGACTTTCGAGAGTTGAATAAAGTCACGATCAAGAGCAGTATATGTTGCCAAGGAGTGATGATTTGTTGGATCAACTACAGGGAGCAAAAGTTTTCTCCAAGATCGACCTGAGATCTGGGTATCATCAGCTCAGGATTCGTGAGGATGATATTCCAAGGATTGCATTTCAGACAAGAGATGGTCACTACGAGTTTGTAGTCATGCCATCTGGATCTACAAGTGCTCCATCAGTTTTCTTGAACCTAGTGCATCGATGTTTTAGACCAATACTTGAATATGTTCATAGTGGTCTTCATCAATGGCATTTTGATATTTTCCCGAGCAAGGAAGCTCACAGGGAACATCTGCGGATTGCTTTGTCGGTCCTTAGACCAAGTCGGCTGTGCGCAAAGTGGTCTAAGTGCGACATTTGGATCTAGAAGTGGCTTTCTTAGGCCGTGTGATCAATGAGAATGGGGTTATGGTTAATCCCCGGAAGAGTAAATCAGTAGTTGTTTGGAAGCGGCCTCAGAGTGTGAGCGAGGTGCGCAGTTTCCTAGAGCTAGCAGCAATAGTGTTTGCATTGGAAGCTGAGGTTACTTGGGTGACCCAGAGGTCAACAGAAGTTTTTCTCCAGAAGATTGTTCGTTTACATGGCATTCCTAAGACCATTGTATCAGATCGAGATGGCCAATTCATGTCAAGGTTCTGGCAAGAGCTTTATAAGGCCATGGGAACCGAGCTGAGGTTCAGTACATCATTTCATCCTCAGACAGATGGTCAGTCTGAAAGGACCATTCAGACCCTGGAGGATATGTTAAGAAGCATACATACTCGATCATCCGACTAGCTGGGAAGACAGCCTAAGTCTGATTGAGTTCACGTACGATAATAGCTGGCATGCTACGATCAATATGACTCAGTTCGAATCTTTATATGGTCACAGATGCAGATCTCCGATTTGTTGGGTTGAGTACGCCGACAATATTCTACTTGGACTAGAGTTGGTCGAAAGGACAGCTTCGAACATTGCTTTGATTAGACAGAGGATGTTGACCGCCCAGAGTCGACACAAGTCGTACGCAGATAAGGAGCATAGAAGTGTCAAGTTCAAGGTTGGTGGCAAGGTACTTGTCAGAGTATCGCCATCCAAGGGAGTTTTTTTCAGGATTGGTAAGCGTGGGAAGCTTAACCCTCGCTACGTGGGACCATTCTAGATTCTGGTTAGAGTAGGATCTCTAGCGTACCGTTTGGCATTGTCGCCATCGGCACACCCAGTGCATAATGTGTTCCACGTATCCTTGCTAAGGAAATACGTGCCAGACGAGTCTCGTGTGCTGAGCTATAAGGACATCGAGATTCAGGCAAATGGTACTTCAGAGGAGATGCCAGTGCGCATTCTCGAATGTCGTATGAAGCAACTGTGCAACAAGATCGTACTGTTGGTACAAATTCTGTGGTCCAAGTCTGGGACAGAGGAAGTTACTTGGGAAACCAAAGCAAAGATGCTCAGACGTTTTCCCGAGTTATTTGCGACCTAAGTTTCGGGGTCGAAACTTCTTTTTTAAGGGGGAGGTGATGTGATACCCCGTATTTCTGTAAGGATATTCTAGAATTTTGGGATTTTTCCGGAAAGCCCGTTTTGTACGTCGGATTTAATTCTGAGAGCTTAAGACATTCTGTAATGTGCTCTGCCTCTGTAATATTTTTCTCAGTGAAATAACATTCAGTCGACGCATTTTGGGAGTTAATACTCGTTCATGTACGAATATATTTAACACGTGGTTAAGATTATTGCCCAAGAGTTATCATCCAATGGGCACTAAAGTACAAGTTTGTTACCCTAAGGTTTTTATCCAAGAGGCAAAGTGCAAGGTAATTACCCAAGGGATGAGAAGGAAGCTTCCTACCTCCTTCCTTCACCTTGGAGCTTGCTTATTTAAGGAGGACATTGAGAGGAAGAGAGAGCTCACACTCTCAAAGCTCTCAAACTCTAAAAAATGCTCTCTTCGGGAAAGCTCAAGTCGAACGTCGAAGCTCGTTTGGTGTCGTTTCCGGTGGCCAAGAGAAGCTTGGGAGGCCCTTAGAAGCCTAGAAACCAAGCAAGGCGAAAGACGAGCGAAACCGATCGTCGAGGGTGAGTTTTTCCTCTCGTATTTCAATTTTTGTTTAGCGACGACGACCGCCGGATAGAGGCGGCGACCGCCGGCGACCGCCGGCCAGAACACGGCGCCCGCCGTGATGAGCCCGGCGACCGCCGTGAAGAAGAGGCCAACCGCCGTGAGGAGTAGCCTTTGAGCGGCGCCCGCCGCGTGGGAGGCGGCGCCCGCCGCGGTGGTGGCGGCGCCTGCCGTAAGTGATGCAGCGCCCGCCGGCGAGATTGGTTGTTGGTCGGTTGTGGTTTGGCTTCCGAGGCCTTCGTTCGGGTTTCATTTCCTTCGATTCCTTTCGTTCTTTCTTAGATCTGTATTGTTGTTTGTCGAATCTAACTTAGGGTTTCTTTGTGGGTCGATTCGAAGGAATCTGTGCTCCAGATCTGTCCCTGTGTCGAGCCCGGGATCCCATCGTTAGACTTCATTCAAACTCTGCGGATTCAGGCAAGTGGCGGTTCGCTCTTGCTCATTTGTTCCATATTTAGATTAATTATCAGTAGTTTATCTGAGTAATTAATTTGGAATGAATACTCTGTTTGTCTGGAAATGGTTTTATAAACTGTTTTGGTAAATCATATAATAGGTTGTATATCTGCTAGAACGACGCTATTATCTGTGATCGCCTTCCGGGCATTTATGTGGATTTATCCGAACTATTGTTGTGCTTGAACTATTAGTTAGCACGAGTATTCGTAGGAAAGTTTGGACTCTGAGAAGTTCGTTCGTTTCTTTATAACTGTAAAGGGCGATCAAGACCCTGCGATAGTAGAAGTTTGGACTCTGGGAGGTTCATTCTTTTAAGGGCGAGCAAGACCCTGCGATAGTAGTGGTTTGGACTCTAAGAGGTTCATTCCTTAAATATGTGTTCTGTGTAACAGGGCATATATAATTAAAAGCTTATAACGTGTTGATCGTTTTGGAATTTAATAAGATAAGTGCCCGTGTGCACATAATTAATAAACCTTCGGTGAGTAGTGCAGCTAAGTAAATAGTGCAGCTAGGAAAGCTCGTCTCGACTTTGATCATAGTACGTTCTCTTTCCAATCTGGATTCGTTGTAAGCGGTGAGGTTGGTTGTGAACCGAAGCATCTCAGTCAGCTTTTAAATCATTATATGATCTAGACTTTGATCATAGTACGTTCTCTTTCCGATCTGGATTCGCTGTAAGCGGTGAGGTTGGTCGTGAACCGAAGCATCTCAATCAGCTTTTAAATCATTGTTGTCTGATTCTTAAACATTCCAGATTTGTCATATTTCCTTAAAGACTCATTTGCTTTGGAGTCTTCTTTCGGGTCGATTTCTGTGAAGATTAAGTCTTCCAGAATCTTCTCTTGTGCATACCTCTTGTTGTTATTCCGTGAAAGTGTCGGGTTATATATCGTTCCTTCGGTTATTATTCGAGGGACAATGATAGTAAACGGTTACGATCACTCGGACCATTCTGCTTTGTATCCTTGCTAGTCTATTCAAGTAGACTAACCCACAAACATTGTTCTCTGCATGTGGGCTGGTGTCATCCGTTCGATTCGGCACATCAGATAGAGCGAAGATATGAGGAGACTAGATTGACTATGAAGACGACGGTTGTTTTGGATGTTTTAATAATTTCTTTTAATCAGGTTGAGATCCTTGGACAGGTGATCATTATGATCACGGTTGTTTTGGATGTTTTAATAATTTCTTTAAATCAGTTCGTTCGTTATTTTTCTTGCTGTTTTTAATCCGCTGCATCTTCTGTGGGAACAAAGCTTTTGTTCCCTCAGACGTAACTCTAACGATCCAACAATTGGTATCAGAGCCTGGTGCTCTAGATTGTTTTCGTTTTAGACTTTACAGGAAAGATGTCGTCAAGCAACGCTATTGGTGATTCATTCTGGAAGCCACCAGTCCTGAAGGGAGGTGAATATGACTGATGGGTTGAGCAAATCGAATCCCATATTTGTTCCCTCGATGGATAGATATGGAGAATTATCGAGGTTGGCCCCATGGCTATCCCAAATGAAAAGGACGCTACAAAGCCTAAGCCAAAGATCGACTATACCGATGGAGACTGGAAGAAGCTGGAGAAGAATTGCAGAGCCAAGAAGATCCTTCACATGGCCCTTCTCCCCACGGATCTCAAGAAAATCATCAGCTACAAAACCGCCAAGGAGATTTGGGAAGCTCTAAGACGTCTCCATCATGGAAATGAAGATGTCAAGAAAAACAGAATTCTTTCCTTGATGAAGGAGTACGATCAAATTTCTCAAGGAGAGGATGAGCACATTCAAGAGTTCTACTCCAGGTTCTAGGGGATCGTAGGTCAATTGGAGTTCCTTGATGAAGAGATGCTAGACTGGAAGCTCACTCATCACTTTATGCAAGGCCTCAACTCTCAGTGGGATGCAATTGCTCTCGCTCTATACTCCCAAACTGACGTCAAGTCTCTCACCATGGAAGAGGTTGTTGCCAAGCTTGAAAGCAACGCCTCTGTATACAACCACAAGATGAACAAAAAGGGAGAAGAGAAGGCTCAAAGCATTGCCTTGAAGGTTGAACGTGCCTTTGACCTATCTCAAGTTGAAGACGAAGATGAGGACGGTGATGAAGATGTGACTCTCATCACTAGAGCTATGAAGAAAATATGGTCTCAAAACAAGGGCACACAGAGTTCCTCCGAAGGGAACAGAGACATGAAGGATGTCGTTTGTTACCACTGCCAACACAAGGGACATTTTGCCAATAACTGCTTCAAGAAAAAGGCTGGTCACCCTCAGGTTCGTGAAGGGAAGCAAGCAATGGTCGTAACGTGGGGTGATTCCGACTCAGATGATGAAGATTCGTCATGCTCTAGGGATCTCTGCTTGATGGCCATAGAAGACCATGACAAATCAAAAGGCGGTATACAGGGAACTGAGGTAAGTGAATCTGAACTCATCTCAAGCTTGAAAAGTAAATCAACAGAAAGCTTGATATCTTTTATTAAGAAACTTGTTCATAAGAATAGTCTTTTCAGTGAGCAAATTGAAGAAAATGATGAATCGATCTCAAGTTTGATCGAAGAAAATCAGGGTTGGGCAGACAAAGTGCTCGAACTTGAGAAAGGTTCATCTTTTCCTTCAAGTTCATGTGTCGAATGTCCTAAGCTCGCTGAGAAGATTACATCTCTTGAGTCCTATGTCTCCTCACTTGAGTCCGAGTCTTTAATGTTAAAACTTGGAAATGCAAAATTGTCTAGTGATCTAACCAAACTCAGTGAGGAACAGAAGGACAAGCCAAAAGGTATTGTCTTTGTTGCAGTCAAGAATGAAAAGAAGACTGAGTCAAAGGAAGTACCTCGCTTTGGGATTGGCTATCAACCAAAACTTCCTGTTGATGGCACCAAGCAAAAAGGCTCTAAAGTCGAAGGAAAGCAGTCTGTAAAAGAAAAAGGGGAAAGTTCCTCCGGAGGGAACAAAGGCAAAAACTGTTCAAACTCGACTGAGGAGGGAAAGGCTTGGTACCATGGACAGAAGGCTTATGCCATCTGGTTGAAGCAATCTCAAAGCGGTAAGTCCAAAAATATTGATTTTCATTCAAGGATTGCTAACAAAACAATTTGGCCTGGACAGAGCAAGTATGTTGATCTAAAGTGTCAAAGAGTATGTTGGTATTGTGGGCACTCTGGTCACTACAAACAAGAGTGCCTCCTGAAGAAACACAATGAGGAACTTGCTCGAACCACTAGGGAGAAAATGAATGCTAAACCTCCAGAAATCAAATATGTTGCTCCCACACCCAGAGAGCATAAGCTTGTCTGGGTTCGCAAGAACTAACTCTTTCTGTGCAGGATAAAGTGAGGAAAGTTCCCGGTATTTCACTCGTATTAAGTTCAGTTACCTGACAGGGAAAAAAGCGAGTCTCACCTCACTTCTGCAGGAATGTTTGAGACTCAAAGGCCTGTTGACAAAGGTAAAAGAAATGGATATGTGGATAAGGACTTAATGACTGAAGTGTTCCGTGTTTGTACACTCAGGTACCATGTACATCGAGATAAGGCATCACTATGCAGAGAAAGATTGGCATCCAAGGAATTTCGTGGAACAAAGAATAAGAACGCCAATTTTCTCATTAGGGCACTAATTGGGGAACTCTACATTCAGTTTCATACGGAGCCTGGTTTGTTCCCTTAACCTTATGTCTATCGTGTGTTCCCTCGATGATTGGCTAAATTACATGGTAAAGTGTGAAAGGTTAATCATCATGTCTTGATCTGCATTCATTCTCTTGATCATTTGTTGAATGCCTTGCTTAGACTCATGCTAATACTTCACTTATGTGCAAAATCTCATGCATGATTCTCTATGCTATCTTGTTAATACATGATTCAGCTTTCTTTCGGCCTAAAAGAGTCAACTTGATGCATTGATCCCTCATTATAAGCCCAAATGATTGTTGACTCTACAACTTACCTTAGCCATCATGCTTGATGCTTCCTATGAGCCCCTCTAATCATCCACATCTGGGAGCTTCTCATTCATGATTAAACATTATTAAAAATTCTCGTATATGTTTATGTGTGATGTTCTTTGTACCCTCTCTGGTAACATTACCCCCGTAATACACTCCTCTATTTTTTTCCGAAAAGTCGAGAATACGAATTGTCGCCTCTGTGGTCTGTGGCTGGGATTTGACAGGTATGATGTGTAATGATGGATTGCAACTGCTTGAGAAGTGTTCGTGCATAAAAGGTGATGTGGTGGTTGCGTGATGGTTGTTGCGCTTGAGATTTTGTGGGCTTTGATGGATTTGGACAGAATCTTTTTCAAGATCTATTTTTGGAAGATATCTTATTGGTTGTGATCTTGGAAAAAGAAGGAAAGAGGAGGATTTGGAGTAATACCCTTTGCACTTGAAAAGATATGGAGAATGATTCTCGTGGTTACTCCCCTCCTACCTATATGGCGACTTCAGCAAAGTTACTTTATCGCTCCCTTGTACTGTTCCAAAAAAAAAAAAAAAAACTGGAACACTCCAAGGTACACAAAGAGGCGACCAATGGATCCTTCTTCTACTGGTGGCTGGAGGCTTGTAACCTACACAAGGATTAGTTTGTGTTACAAGAAGGTGTTGGTTGGGTCAAGGTTAGACGTGAGATGGAAGCTGGTGTGGAGGAAGAAGAGTCTGAAGGTGCAGACTCTGAGGGGGAACAAAAGGTGGAATCTGATTTGAGGAATGACCGTGAGAAGTTTGTCTCGCGCAATATCTCTGTTGGCAGAACAACAAAGGCGTCTTACAGAGTAAGTGAATGCCTAAATTGCTATTCATATTTCAGCTCCCTCTGCAGGCACCAGTGGTGCTTGATTCGTCTTTCTCTGGCTAACCAATCCCTCTTTTGTTCCCAGCACATCTTCCCCTACTACTTTGCTTTTCTTTGCTTCTGTTTCATGTGTTTGCAATGATTGGCATGTTAATCATATGTGTTACATGTGCTCATTTTGTTGTTGTCTTTACATGCAGTCTATGTTTGTGCGTTTCAATCTAATGCAAAAGGAGTTATTTTGCTTATCCTGCTGTGGTCTTTTTCTCTCTATCTCTTTACTTATGTTTTTGATGATGCCAAAAGGGGGAAAATGACAGGTAGCTTTGGTTAAGGGGGAACAAAACATGGTTTCATATGTTGTTGAGTTGAGGGGGAACTAATACTGCCTTAGTGGGAAGACTTTCTCTCCATAACTGTCTTTATCTCGTACGTGTATGCTTTATTGTCAAGGGTGTTTGTCACCATCAAAAATGGGGAATTTGTTGAATTCTTTAGGTTTTGATGGTAACAAACATTCAACTAATCTGGGTACTAAGTGTTTCAGGAACAAAGACAGTTATCTCAGGGAACCATTGCAGCAAAGGATCGCAGAGGGAGCAAAGCTCTGTTCATGTGCTTTGTTACCTCTCAAGGAACAATAGTGACGAACAAGATCAAAGCTGCGAATGGAAGGAAGAAATCTAGCGTGACGATTATGGAAACAAATCACGGAGAATCACGCGGTCAAAGGATAGGATTTCGGCTGGAAGGATCTCGCCGAAAAGAAGATTTGGAGAGAGAATCCGAATGTGTTATCTTAGGAAAACTTTCCTAAGATAATATATTTGGAGAGAGAAGAATCTTATCTTAATCCGTTAATGTTATCTTAGGAATTATTTCCTTAGATAATATCGGTTATTAAGATAATATTCTTCAAATCAATTAATATCATCTTGTTACCAAGTTTAGGAAGATAGGATTATCTTGTTATGATTAGGGTTTGGTCGAGTTGTATTTATATGGGAATGTGGGATTCATTTCTATGTAACCACGATGAGGAAAAAGAAGAACTGAGAGCGTTCAGTTGAGAAGAAAAAGAGAGTGAAGTGTTTGTAAGTCTTTGAGGGTTGAGTTCGATTCATCGTTGTAGAAGAGGTTTCAAATCTAGGTGGGAAGTCTAGAGGTTGAAGTCCAGGATACAAGTGTAATCGAACAAGAAATCAATAAGACAACTAGACGCTTCAAAATTCTCTCAAGCGGAAGCTTGAAGGTAGTGGTTTTTCCTTGAGAAGCTAGTTTTGCCAATCAGGGTTTCCACTATATATCGTGAGTTCGTTCATTATCTTTCTTGCTGTTTTTAATCCGATGTGCCTTCTGTGGGAACAAAGCCTTTGTTCCCTCAGACGTAACTCTAACGATCCAACAGTAGTGACCGTGTTCCTTTTCTCCTGGCGAGGAACAATGTTCTTGATCAATACTTGATGAGACAGTCTCTGAATCAGTGTGAGGTCAAAAGTACTATTCCCAGTTGTTGTTGACCCAAACAACCTCTAGGTACTGGAAACCTTGTACTCCTTGTGCTCCCCAGTCCTCTTCTTAGTGGGGATGTCTTAAAAATCTTCAGAAGGAACACCTAATAGCTTGGCCACATTCTTGTCCGTAAAGGAGAGATTTTCTCCACTAACAGAGGTGGTTCCCACCAGAGTAGACAAACGGTTGATTTCAAAGTTGAAATAGAATTCTTTGACATGTTTCTGGTTCACAACAACCGTGTTGGCACACAATTGTTCCCATCCTTTTAACTCAAGCATGTCGTTGATCTCCTCGAATCCATTGGTGGTGAAGAAGTAATATTGAATAAACAAAGTGGGGACGATGCGTTTACTTTCATAGAAAGGAGGAACATGTGAAGGTTCATCCACCTTCTTCTTCTTCTTCTTCGTCTTCTTATCAGAGAAAATACAGTCTTTCAGTGGTGTCGGAGAAGACTCGTCAGCACCAGACTTTGTCGGCATAGAGAAACTAGTAGACATACACCGTTTGTTGAGGATCATCAGGTCAGTATCCTCGTCACTCGCCTCAGAGATCATCTTAGACTTTCTCTTTTGGCTCTTGGAGGGAGGAGAAGTGATCCAATCATTCCTCTATACATTGTCTAGTCCACATCATTACCATCCAAGTCTGCATGTAAACGAGTGTTAGGAGAATTATGAGTATTTATAGGTTTAGAGCTATACATACCATACTTCTTCAACAATTCATTGATGTACTTTTGTTGATGTAACCTTGTTCCATCAGAATTCTGTGAGACTTGTAATCCCAGGAAGAACGAAAGTTCCCCTATCATACTCATCTCGAATTCACTGCTCATTAGATCCTTGAACTTCTCTACGAGTACAAGGTTAGTGGAACAAAAAATGATATCATCAACATAGACTTGAACTACAAGAATATCACCTTTTTGCTCCAAAAGGAACAATGTCTTGTCGATTGCATCGCTTCTATACCCATTAAATAAGAGGAACTGTGCAAGTCTATCATACCAAGCACGAGGTGCTTGCTTAAGACCATATAAGGCCTTATCCAATATGAACACATGGTCAAGACGATCGACATTTTCAAAGCCTAAGGGTTGTTCAATATAAACCTCTTCTTGAAGAGACCCATTCAAAAAGGCGGTCTTTACATCCATTTGATTCAACTTGAACCCCTTGTAAGCGATATAGGCTATGAGAGGATGTATGGCTTCAATCCTAGCAACTGGAGCATAAGTCTCATCATAGTGTATCCCGTCTTGTTGGTTGTACCCTTTGGCAACCAGTATGGCTTTGTTCTTTGTCATAGCTCCAGAATCATCGAGCTTGTTCCTAAACACACAACAAGTAACAATAGCATGCTTATGCTTGGGTTTAAGGACTAGTCTTCACACCTTGATCCTTTCAAATTTGTAGCTCTTCTTGCATGGCTATAACCCAGTCTGGTTCCATCAATGCCTCCTTTATTGTCTTTGGCTCTACAAGAGAGATAAATGCATTAAAAGTACAATAATTATTGAGTTTAGAACGAGTACCTCGTTGATCAAATGGTGTGGGAACGTTGTCAAGTGTATGATTCTTTTGAAATCTGGTACTTTGAGATTATGGAATCGGATGAGGTAGAGGTTGCAGCCATAGGAATAGAGGTTGAAGTTGAAGGCAAGTTGCATCTTCAATACCCTTTGACTTTACTTCGATGACTGTTCCTACAACATCATTTGCTAGGGAATCAGGTTCCATATGAGCATGAAAGGCATTACCACTAGAAGTTCCAAAGGAAACAATGGTTAATGAAGTTGTTGCTTCTACTTGGGTTAATGCGATGGGAACGTCAGTAACTGCAGTGGTATCAACAGGGCCAATATGGTTTGGTGTTCCTAGGGAATCACTAATGCCACCACCAAGATTGGAGGCATCATTCCTTGTATGTGGATCACCAGGGAAATGTCCATTATCATCATTATTATCTAAGTCTTCACGTTGCATACATGGAAATTCTTTATCAGGGAACGTTTGAGTGAACTCATCACTCAAAGCGTTTAAGTTTTCATCGAAGACACCATGAATGCCCTGTTTGATTTTCTTGGTCCTCTTATTATACACCTTGTATGCCTTGTTTGCATTTGCATATCCTAAGAATATGCCCTCATCACTTAGTACGTCAAACTTTCCCAACTTAGATCGCCTCGGCCTAAAAGATTCGAGGAAGGATGCTAGCAATAAGCAATGTTTTAGCCATGTCCTCCGTAGTTCAATTCTTCCGTTCAACAACTTCGTTCTGTTGTGGAGTCCTAGGAGCAGAAACGTTATGAGAAACACCACATTCCCTGCAGAAATCAAGGAACATCAAGTTCTCAAACTTTGTTTGATGGTCGGATCTGATGGAGCTTAGCTTGTGACCTAAACTTGTTTCCACTTTCATGATGAACGACTCAAACACAATGTAGACATCATCCTTGGAAGAGAGAAATTTCTCTATGTGAATTTAGAAAAATCATCAACAATAACAAGCACATACTTGTTCCCAACATGATTTCTTACTGTCATGGGACCACAGAGATCCATATGAATCAATGCCAAAGGGCGAGAAGTGGTAACATCTGATTTGCTCCTAAAAGAGGTGCAAGTCTATTTCCTTCTTACACACGTAACAAAAAATCCATTAATCTTAGGTTGAACACTTGGAAGACCATGAACAAGCTCCTTTTTGTGAAGTTTGTGAGTTGAAGGTTAGCATGTCCTAACCTCATATGCCATAGTTTCCTCTCATCAAATATAGATGCAAAGCATAGTTCCTTTTTGGGCTTGGAGCTTGTATAAACGATGTAAACATCCTTGAACCTAATTCCTTTGAGCATAGTTTCCTTGGTATTCCTATCTCTCACGTAGCAGTCTTGAGAAGTGAAGATAGTCTCGTTGTCTCCTAGATCGCATAGTTGGGCTACACTCAAGAAGTTAAAATCATGTTCATGAACTAGACTAACATCTTATACCTTAATGCTCGAGTTCAAGCTTGCTTCTCCAGTTCCTATGATGTCTCTACATATCTTATCTCCAAGGGTAGTGCTCTCTCTAGAGTGTTTGTGAAGTGAGGCAATGTACTTCGTGTTCCAAGTCATGTGAAACGAGCAAGCATTATCAATGTAACATGGATCGTTCTCCCTAACTTCAGCCTGCACAGAGATGGGTAACGTTTAACGACCCTGGTCGGTGAGGGACAAAATGATGTTGTTCCCTAGGAATACCATAGTAAAGCTCAAGACTCTCCTCATAATAGTCATTAAGATCAACATCATTGATTTTATTGTTCATTTGCTTAGTGTGCTCCTCAACTTATTCCTTTTATCACAACTTTTTATTGTATGTTAGTTATTCCCACAATGCCAACATAGCTTGTAATAGTCCCCCATGCGATACTTAGGATTTGGTCTAGGGAACTTACGTTGCCTGGCTCTGGTGGGGTCAGCAACTCTAGGTTAATTGCCTTGAGATTGCTTAAGGAATACCTTATGAGCTAGCTAGCCAGAATACCAAGGTTGTGTTTCATTTAGTCCACTCTTAATAATTTTGACATGTTTCTCTTAGTGGATATTCTTCCCCTTAGCATCTTGCAGTTCCTTATCTTTCTTTTCCCTAAGTTTTAGAGCAATCCCCTTGATACCCTCGGTCTTGACAGTTTTTTCTTCATTCAAATATTTTGTGATTTTGCCAAAAACCTCATGAAGTGAAAGAGTGATAGTAACAATGTTCTCTTTCAATATAGCCTTGGTCATTTTGTGCATGTGAGGAAGTTCATCAATGATGACGAGAACCTTCTCGAATTTCCTCGTTAGTGATACCATAAGCAATTAGTTGAGTGGTGATTCCTTCAAAACGAGATTGTTAAGAGGAAACAATTTCACCCTCAAACATGCTAAAGTTGTAGAAGTCCTTCTTAGCCTAAAAGTGAGTGATTTCACAAAGATCAAAACTCCACATGTACATCTTCTCCAAAGCAAATCATTTTAACTTGGCCGTTGCATATGATTGCAACTTTGAAACATCCTCAACACATAATGCGTTGTTGATGAGCATACAAGCTTTGAAACTTTTCTCCATGCACTTGTAGTCATTACTCTTGATCCATTGAGTGAACAAATCCTTCTAGTGTTGAAATTGTCCATGAAGAAAAAGATGAGGCTTTTTTGTTCCCAAGCCCAACTTTATGACTTGAAAACATTGTTACTTGTTAACTGAAATAAACATACAATCTAGAGCAACATGTTCTGATACTGATTGTTGAATCGCAATGTGTTAGTTAGGGATTTGTAAAACTGTTCCCTGGGCAAAGGAATAAAGTAATTCAGACAAGTAACAATCATGAAATTCCTTAGAGAAGAAAACTCAAATAACCAACTAGTTAATTAATAAAAGCCTCTATCCTAGGTTTTACCCTAGTAGGATTTCAATAGTATACTTGTATTATTAATTCCGATTTTACAATCAAGAAAGTCCAAACTCAATCTAGTCACACATAGTTCCTAGACTCTAGACTTCTAAGCAAGTGTAAAAACCTAATAAAATAAGAACACACAAAACCCTAGCAAAGTACTCACAAAGTTCGTACATTTACTTATTTTCTCTCTCTTGATATCCTTGAATGCGTTACCTCACCTAGATAACTAGTCACCTATATATATATATAGTCCTAGAAAAAGTCCGCTAACTAACCTAGATCGGCTCATAGCATGCCTACTAAGATACTTGAGCAAATATTATCTATTACCATAGATACAAATCTTTTGATCTTTTTCCGAATATAATATATTCTAGAATCAACTAAATTTTCCATCTTTCTCGTGTCTTGCAGCCCAAGAAATCTAGAAAATATTCTTTTCAAATTTAGTTATTTTTCTTTTGGAAGTTCCCAGCACGCGTCTCTAGCGTAAACTCTTTGTTGCGTTGTTCTCTTCTTTCTTTATTCTCACAGCGAACGCGTGTCATTTCGATCTCCAGTTTACTTAGCGTTGATGTTCCTTGTTTCTCTTCGTTCCTTTACTTCTCTATTTTGGTTATTTCTTGGTTTCCACCTTTCCCTACTTCATTCAATCAACCTAAAACTCGTAATATGTAAACCATAAAACCGAATTGTGTTTATCATTATCAAAATCAGAAGGAAAGTCATCGTTTCAACATAGTGTTCCAAGTATGTCTGTCACATATAAACGAGTAATTTGTAATCCTAGATGCAATCTGGTTTTTAAGATTTCAATTTGGTATGTATATTTTGTATAATATATAATTTTTCAATGAAAGTTCAATAGCTAGTTGTAGGGGTGTGCAAATTCGGGTCGGATCGGAAAACCGGACCGGACTGGACCGGGGAATTACGGTCTGGTCCGCGGTCCATATATTTTTAAAATTCCGGTTCCGGTCCGGTTCGGTCCAAACCCGGCCGGTTTTCGGTCCGGACCGGATGGACCGGTTTTATATTATTTTTAATTTAATTTTATATATTAATATCTCATAACACTATTAAAAATTAATTTCCACTATAAATATAAATAAATAACAAAATATATTTTCTAATATTGTACCTAAATAGTTATAAAAATAAAAAAAATAATTAAATTTTTATTTATATAAAACTAAAAAATAAAAAAAATAAAAAAAATATGTTTACCGATCCAAGATCGGACCGGACCGGACCGAATCATACCGGTCCGATCCGGTCTCCGGTCCAAGAATTGTAAAAATTTCGGTCTATCGGACCGGACCAATCCGGTCCGGTTTGGACCGGATGCACAGCGCTAGCTAGTTGTAGACAAGATCAATAGAAGCTAAAGTAATTTAGTTCGGAATATATGATCGAGGAAACAAGTTCATGCATATATATATATATATATAGCATCTTATTCTTTGTCTTGTCAAGGTTCTCTGATCTTAAGAACGATGAATCGATGCTTTTACGCTTGTGGCTAGAGAATTAGTTAGGCACTCGAAAACTGAAGAATGCATGTCATTTTCCTCGAAAAAGAAAATATAACGCGCTGTTTGTAGCGATGAAGTGTATTCCACAACTTCTAGAATATATATATTATAAATAATAAATTGAAAATTCCTTTTTTTACATTGAAGGGGTCCATTCTATTTAACGGGAGGTCACATGTCCAATTCTCCTCATATGACCTGTTACAATCGAGCATCGCTGATAAGGTTATCTATACTTAACAAACAAATCATTTTTTATACTCCACATCGGTTCGATGCATACTTGCCAAATGAAGGATTAAAAAAAGGCATTATTTAGAACATACATTTATAAATATATTTTGTTTGATAAATACTTTTTTGGAAAAAAGTATTTTTTTAGTGATTTGAAACTAGTGCAAAAGTATTTATTTTTCTAAAATATGTGTTTGTGATTTGTCTAGAAGTGAGAGAAACGGAGAAATAAAAAAAATACAGTTTTTGTGCCAAACAATATTATTAGAAATAAATACTTAATGTTAAAAAATCGTATAAATTAATGGTGGAACAAACCTTTATACGTACGCCAAAAAAATGGCATACTATTTCACAATTCATCAATTAATTATCTTCAGAAATATAAAATCATGTCAATGCACGATAAGATCGTTTTATCAATATGATCGAACTATCCATGGACGCGGCTACCGAACATAAATATGAGCCAACAATATATGATATGAAACCGATCAACCCGAACATGATCTAATTAATTATTATATGTTAATTAATTATTATATGTGAAGTATTAGTAAAATATTACTTAAAATAAAAACTGATTCAATGCGAAAGGAGGTTCTCATGCGAACTTGTGAACGATGGTGCACATGTATAGTGATGCACAATTCATGCGTAATGCGGTGCATAATCAAGTGTAATGTGATGCATAAATATGCATGACACTCACGATGCACATTTATGTGTACTGTGATGCACAGTTCTGCACCACAATAGGTTTGCGACAATGATTTATTGATCTTTGGCGTTGTTCGACCGTTAACCGGTTATTAGTTGATTAGTGCACCATAGTTACGAATAAATTTGCACTAGAATTATAACTTAATGTGGACCAGAGTATGATGTGTATTAGAGTAATACTAAAACTTGCACCAGAGTTCGCATGTACGCATGAAAACGTGCGTTTGCACCTGAATAATGCCCTACTTAAAATATATATATCTAAAGTAGAAAGAGCCACATGATACTAATACTAGACTAGGCCACATGACATTTCTATATTGAGCCACATGAGCTATTGTCACGTGTCTAATATAATCCACTGTTGGAACGATTACATTCTCTCTAGTTTTGATGATGATAAATACTATTAGGTTTTATGGCTTACATATTACTATGAGTTTCAGGTTGATTGAATGAAGTATGGAACGGTGAAAACCAAGAGATAAGCAAAACAGATAAGTAAATGGACGAAGAGTCAACAAGGAACAACAACATTGAGTAAACTGGAGAAATGAGAAGAAAGAAAGAAGAGAACAATGCAAGAAACAACGAGTTTATGCTAGAGCTGCGCGCTAGGAACTTCCAAAAGAAGAATAACTAAATTTGGAAAGAAGATTTTCATGACTTCTTGGGCCGCAATGCCCGAGAAATATGGAAGAGTTAGTTGATTCTAGGATGTCTAATCTTTTGAAAAAGATCAAAAGATTTGTATTTATGATAATAGATAATATTTTATCAATTATCTTAGTAGGCATGTTATGGGCCGATCTTAGTAGGCATGTTATGAGCGCTCAGGTAAAACGAGTCTTGTGGTAAAATGAGTGGACAATCTTGGAGCGTCAGATTAAGGGTGATGGATGGATGGATTTTAATAGACATATTGGGGTATAGTGGGGCATATAACATGAGAGTGAATATCACAATGATAGTTGACAAATTTTCCTAATTAAAAAAATCAAAAAAAGGAAGAGTTGCACCAAGATTGGAGAGAGAAGACGAGAATCTTCATTCCAAATGTTTAGACCTTTATGATGATATTCAAAAAAGGGAACAATTGTGGTTTTGCTATGATTCACGTGAGAGAAGACGAGATGACATTCGGGAACTGATATGCATGTTACTATCACTGATATTCAGAAATCGTTAAGGCATATTCAAGTCACTGTAATGATACTCGTGAAATGATATACAAGAAATCATTGATGATATTCATGAATCATTAAGGCATATTCAAGCCATTCAAATGATATTAAGGAATTGATATATATGATCTATAAATGATATTCATCATATTGTCTTGCATATTCACTCTTTTATATGATATTCATGTGCGTCGTGTTACATTGATATTCATTATCTTATATATTGAGTGCGTTGTTAAACGGATATGCACTTCGTTCGTATTGATATTCATTGTTCACTAAGTGATATTCATCATGCGTTTAAATTCTCATATTAGGATCGCATTTAGACATGTTCGTGGATATCTCAACATACAGTTTGCATAACATAAAAGGAAGTGTGCATATCATACACAAACAAGTGAATATCACATACATCGTATAGAAAATGCATATCATACAAGTATATTCTGCATATCACTATATGGAAAATGCATATCTCATCCATACAAATGAATATCACATTCACGACCAAAGAAATAATCTATAATTACAAATTGCATATCATACAAGTATATCTGAATGACAATACTGTTAACATGAATATCATAACGCCTAACGTCACCACTGCGGGAGTTCTCAAGCAGTCCGTGGCCGAATGGCATTTCCATGTCCACACCACCCCTCTCTACGTCGCCACCGCGCTCATTGCCTGCCCCACCGGATTCCTCCGGCAAGCCCACATCCTATCCATTGAAGAATTGAAAAGATTGAGAAACCGAAAGGATTTAGGGTTCAAAAAATTAAGATTAAAAAAACGGAAATTTCGCCTGGTACCCTCGAGATTTTGCACAATTCGCGAAATACCCAGAGGTTTAAACATTTTCGCGTGGTACTCCTGAACTATTGTCAAAATTTTGCCAAATAATCTTCCGTCTTATAACCGTTACCAAAACATTAAATCTTTTTAAAAAAACAAAAAATTTAGCACCCATACAGAAATTAAGCACCATCAGAGGCAATCAAAATTAAGCACCATCAGAAAATCTCATTTTAAAGCCAAGGTAACCATCAGAGGCAATCAAAATTAAGCACCCATACAGAAATTCCAATTTCCAGGCAATTAACACCATATACTATTGGGAATACTCGATTTATCCCCAATTTCAATCGAATTCCAATTTAAACCCCAATTTCAATCTTATACCCTAATTTCATTCCCAATTTGAAACTTAATCATACCTGAAGCTGCCTTCGTTGCTTTGCAGCCACCCACCGCCGCCCCTCTCCGCGCTGCCGTCCATCATCGCTCTTCCTTTCTCTCCTAATCTTTACAACTCATGGAGGCCAAGCCCCCTCTCGTCTTCCTTCTCTAGTTCGCCGCCCCTCTCTGCGCCGCCGACCAAGTGGCTCTCCCTCCGCGCTACCGTCCAAGGGCTCCTCCCACCATGCCGCCGCCGACCAAGTGGCTCTCCCTCTGCGCCGCTGTCCAAGGGCTGCTCCCACCGTGTCGCCGCCGACCAAGTGGCTCTCCCTCTGCGCCGCCGTCCAAGGCCTCTCCCATCGTGCCACCACCGACCAAGGCTTCTCCCTTCTCACCGCCGCCCAAATGCCTCTCCCACCGCGCCGCCGCAAGCGCCTCTCCCTTAGGGAATAATTTTGGAATTTGAGTTCATTGTTGGATCTGGGTTGAATTTGGTATGGGTATTTGAAAGGAGGCCACCCACCGCAGTTAGCGAGCCCAGCCAATGCGACGATCCAGCCACCGCTCGAAGGTTGCGAGCCTCCTCTCTAATGGCTTCTCTGAGGGAGAACAAAACTTTGGCCTTCAGAGAAGAAGAGGGGTGAAGGGTGAAAGGTTTTTTTTTTTTTTAAAGATTTAACGTTTTGGTAATGGTTATAAAACAAAAGGATATTTGGCAAAATTTTGACAATAGTTTAGCGGTACCACGCGAAAATGTTCAAACCTATGGATATTTCGCGAATTATGCAAAACCTCGAGGATACTAGACAAAATTTCCGTTTAAAAAATTAGAGTAAGATACCTATGGAGATCCGAGGGACGAGGATAATCAAATTCGAGACGGTGCCGACGATGATAAAGCAAGGAGGCGACGAGGAGAAATGAGCAACGAGGAGAAGCGAAGATCTGGCGAAGTCGACAATGGCGGTTTCCAATTCTTACGGCATAGAGGAACACGAGAGAGAGAGAGAGAGATGACGTTGACAAGGAGGCGCGATCGACAAGGAGAAATGGAACTCGGTGAAGTCGTCAATGGTGGTTCCCTACATCGCCAAAGAGTAATATGAAAGAGAGAGAGGGAGTGGAAGATGAAGACATCGGCTGAGAGAAACAAGAAAGAGAGAGATTAAAAGAGGAAGTTGAGGGGATTTGGTGAATATTGTAATCCCTTGATTTTACGGTTTGAGGGGATCTGGTTTGGTCACATCCACTATATAAAATTGGAGAACCCATCATTAAATCAGAGCCATTTATCCTCCTCTCATCCAACGTTCTAAATTAATACACTCGTTTTACCCTAATAGGTCGTTTCACTGGAGCCTAAATCTCTCTCTCTCTCTCTATATATATATATATACGTGACTAGTTTTCTAGGAGAGGTAACACAATCAAGGCATTCTAAGGAGATATGGAGAGAGAAAAGAAAGAAAAAGTATGAACTTTGTGAGTACTTTGTTAGGGCTTCGTGTATTCTTGTGTTATTAAGTTATTACACTTGCTTAAAAGTCTAGAGTCTAGAAACTGTGTGTGACTAGATTGAGTTCGGACTTGCTTGATTATAAATCCGAAATTAATAATACAAGTAGACCATTGAAATCCTACTAAGTAATTGGTTTTTCTTAATTAACTTAGGAGTATAGATTTATTTTAATTAACTAGTTAATTAATTGAGTTTTCATCTCTAAAAAAATAGGGGATTGTTAGTTATCTGAGTTACTTTATTCTGCTTCACATGAAACACTCTTACTGTTCCGTGACTTACACGCTACGATTCAACATCTATGCTGCAACACATCTCCTTATATAATTTATTCTTATTTTAAATTCTTTTATTATTGCGTTGAATGTGATTTTATTTTTATTTTTTTCAGCATATAATATTATATATTGTTATGTTAATATGAGTAAAGTTCGACACGTGACGCGCCTTTTTTTAGCCACATAACAGCTGGAATGACGCATTTCAGGACTAAGACCAGCAAAGCGACACATTTTGCTCATTTTTTTTCTTCAGAATATATAAACGCGTGTTAGATTGTTTTTTTGAAGATCTGTTAACTTGAGATTTCACTGGTCAAAATAGCACTGTACTTCAATCCAATTCTATAGAATATTTGTAACATTTTGAGATTGGTTTATAAGGTTTAAAGTACCATCAATGTTAACAAAAATTCATCCTTTTTAGAGTTTTAAGTAATGAAATAAAATTTTAAAGTTAATCGTGTTAAAGCGAGAATAGTATAAGGATAAGTGACCTTATGAGAAGTCTTTATGTTAACATAAGATAACGCTTTTAAGGCCTTAGGTCTTACAACACATCTTTTCAAAATCGGTGAAGACCTCTCTGATACATATTGCTTAAATCTTACTTACTTTATATCAAAATGTATAAACATCTATCTATATTTAAAAATTAGCATTCTAGTTCATTGAATGCTAATTTTAAAAGACAAAATCAATATTTCCCCTCTTAATTACACCTTAGAATTATCACATATTAAATCAACACAAAAGATTAAAATTAGAAGAAAGATTTTTAGGCTAAATAACAACATATAAAATATATAATAATACCTAATTCTAATAGAATCTCTCTAATTATATATTTGAATAAATAAATAAATCTTGGTAAATACTTATTCAATTACACCTTAGAAATATCACATGTAAAATCAAACTTATTTTCAAAAAAAGAGTTTTAACATGCACCTACCTACTTATCTAATCTAATCTTCTAATCTATCTATATTTACAAGTTAGCATTCTAGGTCATTGAATGCTAACTTTAAAAGACAAAACCAACATTTTCCCTCTTAATTACACCTTAGAATTATCACATATTAAATCAACACAAAAGATTAAAATTAGAAGAAAGATTTTTGGGCTAAATAACAACATATAAAATATATAATAATACCTAATTCTAATAAAATCTCTCTAATTATATATTTGAATAAATAAAAAAATCTTGGTAAATACTTATTCAATTACACCTTAGAAATATCACATGTAAAATCAAACTTATTTTCAAAAAAAGAGTTTTAACATGCACCTACCTACTTATCCAATCTAATCTTCTAATCTAATAACCTATACAGTTAACATTTTTTCCAGCATTGAATGAATTTATGAATCTCACAATTGAGTTAGTTAACATCTATTTACGGTTTTAATTTAATTTAAATCCGATTTTAATCTGCCAAATACCTTTCACATGCCAACCTCTTTTTCCTACAAAAAAAAAATGTCACTCATTGCTCAATAATCAATTGCAATTACATAGGAACATTATCACACTAAATCGTTAGCCTTCCGCATTCCTTTAATTTTTCACCCAAAATAACATATATATATATTGAATTTTCTGAAAATCTATCTAGCACGTAATGCTCATTCAGTTCATTTAGAATCTAAAATCCAAATAAAATTTATTTGAGGTTTAATAATTTGTAATCTATCTATCTATATACTACTACTAAAGCCGCAATTATCTCTCATACGTGTCGTTCATTTAAGTATGTCACGTCATCAAATAATTATGTACATTTACCTACCAACCCTTATTTTATTTACAATTTTTTTAATCTTTTTTTTATACAAATTTCCTACATTGTACATGATAATTCTGCACTTATCAAAAACATTATTATCATACTTAATTAGTGTCCATAATATAATATGTACGTTAATGGTCTGTAAACTTCATTATAAAGATATGTATATAGATAGATGGTCCGTAAATAGTTAACGTTCTACGGTTCATCAACCAACATACATATAATTATGCACATACCAAAAACATTATTATCATACTTAATTAGTGTTCATAATTTAATAAGGGTGAATAGATTGTTCGTAAACTCTATTATAAAGAATATAATATGCAGTTTTATTTTAGTGCAGTTTTATTTTTAATAATTATATAAAATTCTTAATTTATATTTTCTTCTATTAATATGAATTCACACATCTACCTTCAAGTTTCATCATACAATATACCTTACAAATTATTCCAATCAAGAAATTATCTTTTCGATACATCATGTTAATTTTCATATGTAATTCTCATTTATATTTTACATACTATAAACAAATTTAAATTCATTCTTATAATATATGGTCATACCCGTGCCTTCAAAATGACTATTACAATTTCAAATTCAACAATTTGTTTTAATTAACTTCAATGGAACTGTTACAATCCAAAATCCAACAAATGCTCTTAGCTCCACTATAACTTTAAACATGCAAATCATGCATCCATTCAACTTAACCATATAAAAATGATTTACATGAACTTAAAAATCCTAAATCACTCGGTCATGCAATAAACATTTACAAATAATAAATATTAACTTTTATCCCTATTACTTTATTTTATTTGTTTATCTAACAACACACCTTAGATATATTCTACATTGCTTATAATTACTAAAAAAAATTATTGTATCTCACTGGCTATAATTTTTAGACAAAAGAAATTTCCCAAATCAAAATTTAAAAGACAATGAACTCTTCTTTCAAACTTTCACTAACTACAGAAAATAAACTCATCAAAGATAATGGAGTTTTAAACCATTTATGGATTGTTTATAACTATGTTAAAGACTCCATCTGTTGATTACTCTTATTATGGTGTCCTTATTAGAGATATTTGTCATCTTTCCTCTCTGTTTTCGTCTTGTTCCTTTTCTCATGTTCGTAGGACAAGCAATGTTGTTGCTCATTCTCTTGTTGGATGGTCTATTCCTAATGGAGGTGATGGACTTATTTTTGTTGATGTTTTTCCTCAATCTATTATTGAGCTTGCAGAATTGGATTTAATTTAATAATAGTTGAGCATTTTTCTAAAAAAAAATATATAAATTGGAAACAAAATACCTATTAAAATCAATTAATTGAGAATAAATATTTGTCTGTTTTATTTTAAAAAATTAAATTAAATTGGGAGATGTGAACTTTTGGTCAGTGTGAACTAAATGTAGATGAATTAATCATTATATATTTTCTTTGTATTTGTGGTAGCATGAATTTGTACCATTAATATTCGTTGATTGCGACGACGATCGATCTTCTACGAATTCGAAGAACGAACATAACACGAACAATTTAGAGTGGAAAGCCCTAGTGCCAAATAGCACACAGGGAAAAACCACTACCTCATAGCTTCCTGCTAGAAGGATTTGAACGGTCTACTCCTCTTATTGATTTTCGCTTTTGTTTACAACACTGACTCATACACAAAGCTTTCTCCCAATCAATGGAGGTTGTAAACTCAATTCTATCGTTCTAGGGTTCAGGGTAGGTATAGGTTATTAAATACCTCCCCTCTTTAAGTCTTAATGGGCCTCATTTAAGTAGATGGGCTTGATCTTCTATTTTAGGGAAGTTCGAACTTTTCCCCTTCATTTTGCCCCTCGGGTGCTTCGGGTTCGACAGAAACAGTAGGATCCGATAACTCCGGGTCGTACCTCGAATCAACATTTGGATCTGAATGATTTTTATCTCGATTCTGCAGCACTCTGTCATCTATCTGATGGACCTAAGCTACCCAAGCCGCTTCGTAATGCATTGGCCCATGCCTAACTTGTTTATGCTTGCTTATAGGTGTTCGGATTCGACTCCTATACTCCTCTGTGGATCGCTCGGATTTGGCGCCCGTGTGGCTCGTTACCACGAAAATACGTGCCTGACTACGAGTAGCTCAAATTCGGCTCTCATGCCGGACTTACACTGCTGGCTCCTGCCTAGCGTGGGTCGCTCGGATTCGGCGCCCGTGTGGCTCGTTACCATGAAAATACATGTCTGACTATGAGTAGCTCGAATTTGGCTCTCATGCCAGACTTACACTGCTGGCTCCTGCCTAGCATGGGTCGCTCGGATTCGGCGCCTGTGTGACTCGTTACCACGAAAATACATGCCTGACTACGAGTATCTCGAATTCGGCTCTCGTGCCGGACTTACACTGCTGGCTCCTGCCTAGCATGGGTCGCTCGGATTCGGCGCCCGTGTGGCTCGTTACCATGAAAATACATGCCTGACTACGAGTAGCTCGAATTCGGCTCTCGTGCCAGACTTACACTGCTGGCTCCTGCCTAGCGTAGGTCACTCGGATTCGGCGCCCGTGTGGTTCATATCCTGTATGATGTGTTCCGACGGGTTCAGACCACGTTTGATGCCGGATCTAGGCATGAAGTGGCCTCAAATCCTTCTCCTTAGTAACTGGGATAGGTAGCAACCAAGCGTGGGCTCGGTTACCGGCTCTCTTGCTCTCAACGGGGCCGAGTTGGGGCGAGAGGATCTCGCAGGCGGAAGCTAGCGATGAAGGGATAGATTGTGTTTGTGAACCGTGACGTGGTTCAATCGGGTCTAACCAGTTTTGTGACGCCGAGGCTTAAGGGAGGAGATGATCTCAACTGAGGCTTAAGCTTTTATTTCAATGTTGGGAATAATGAATACAACGAAGGCTATTTAAAACCATAAGGCTCGACCAAGAACCCTAATGGGCTTGGGCCAAAAACACACTAATGGGCTAGCCTTCTCTAGCAAGAGAAAGGCACACGCCCGAAATAGAAAGTACGGAAATAGAAATAATAAAAAGGGAAACATGCTAAAACGGGAAATAACATAAAATAGGCTAAACTAGACTAAGTCTTGAACTAAGGGGGACGCCACGGTCTTGGTCGTCTTAGGCTCGTCGCTTCCTGGCTTGAGTCGAGCCCGGAACGCATCATTCTCCCTCCCTTAGAATTGAAGCATCCTCGCTTCGAACTGGGTGGGGCCAGGGAGAGTAGACGCTCAGCGGTCAGTGGTAAAGCGGCATCGGGCTCGGGACCGACTCTTGGAACCTCAAAGATGAGAAGGTATGGCTCGGGTCCAGGAGAGGTCATAGTGTCGGGTGCCTTGGAGAGTATCGCGCGGAAGCCCGGGTCTGGAGTAGGCGTAATGGATACGTCGGGCTTACACGCGGGCAGGGGAGCACTGGGCATAGCTGTGGGCAGTAGAAGGGGCTCGGTGGCTGCAGCCTCGACAATGACAGTGTGGGACGCGGGCGCGGTTTCTCTAGCCGCAGGCACGATTTCTCTGGTTGCGGGCGCGGTTGCTGCTGTAGCGGCCGCGGTCGCGGGTGGAGGGGCCGCGGTCGCGGTTTTGGCCGCGTTCGCGATTGCGGCAACAGTGGTGGCTTTACAGGAGGCAAGTTCCCTCTGGAACTCTTCGAGTTGTGAACGCAGTTCCGCCATCTCCCGGGCTTGAGCATCGTTGGTGGCGTCATGGGCGACTGTTGGATCCGACAACACGGGAGGGCACTCGGGACGGCGCACGGGCGGGTGCTCAGGGTACCTCACTAGGGCGTACTTGCGGTGCGGTGGCGAGTTGTGTTGGCGCTTGGGTGTGACGGGGCTAAAAGTGCACAATGCAAGTATCGTTGATTAGCCTTATCAAAGTAAAAAGTCCTAACAGACCTACTAAACAGATGTATAGTAAGCAAGCAAGGGTCGAACCCACAGGAAAGATCTGATGCAGTATGCAATTGTGAATGACAAGTAACAAGCAAGGGGGGGTTTAGTTATCATGAGAGAGCAAAGCAATCAAAGCAAACAAGTTTGATTGAGTTGAGAAAATATAATGGGGAAAGTAGTCCTACTAGAGCGAGATACACAATACAGATATATAATTTGATCACAGAAATCTATTCAATCCAAGTTCTTTTACTATCCTTATAGTTGTTCTCACCCTGATCTTAAGTACTATCGATTCTCACAGTTGTCGATAGACTTATCACTATGCCAATGGTAAAATACCATCGATTCTCACAGTTGTCGGTATACTTTACCACCAACAAAGCAATAGCAATACACACAAGGATATAGGATACATGCAAATAGAAAGACGTATTAATACTCGCATGCAATTGATTCTCACTCACAATTGTACGCTCGGAACCCCTATACGCACAATTGTGTTTGCTACTAGATATGCACTCGGAACCCCTATATGCAATCCTAGCAATTGATAAAAAGTATTCAACCTAGTTGATCAGGCTAAGAAGAACAACAAGGAATCAATATTCAATATAACCAAGAGAATCAAACCAACACTTATAAGGATAAGAACAAGGAATAGAAATCTCACAAACACATCAACTGTATTGCTTCAATCGTCTAGTAGAACAAAGGGAAGTTAGTTCTCCATTCAGAACGAGGATGAAAACTAAGGGAAAATAACGTCTGATGTAAAGCAGTTGTAACGAGTCTCTCCTCTTAACCTAGAAAGAGGACTTAAATAGTCTTAAGAAAACTAGGTTAAAACTAATGCAAACAATAAAGGAAACATAATAATAAAATAACAAAATCTGAACGAAATAAAAGGAAATAAATGTCTTCAGAGACGCGGCATTTAACACGGCCGCCGCGGGGCGGTGAGATCCACCGCGGGGCGTCAGGCTCTCCACCGCGGGGCGGTGGCTTCCTCTGGTGCGGGGCTTCATTCTTCTCTGAGAGTCACCGCCGGGCTGCGGTGACTCCGGCGCGGGGCGGTGAGCTAGCTCACCCTCTTCTTCTGCTGCTCTTCATTACTACCAAATGTTGGTAGTCGTCTCCATGTATGCTTCAGCAGCTCCATCTCCATCCTCATGTCTCCATCTAAGCTGTAAATCCTGGGATATCTTCACTTCTCTTCATAACTTCTGGATCACAGACTTAGCCAAAAAACCACTCATAAACTCCTCCAAATCATGCTAATAATTGCTAGTAAAGGTGTATGAAATAACACCTATCAAATTCCCCCATACTTAGACCTTTACTCGTCCCGAGTAAGCTAAAGAAAAACCTACTCTCTCAATCAACACCAAGGCCTCGGGAAGTATAAGAAAACATGACACTAGCAATTACAACATATCAACAATAAGCTCCAGACAACCAAAACAAGTGATGCAAAGATAATTCTAATCCTAACTCCAATCTAGCTCCTTATCGCTCCAGAATGGCCTACCCGAACTCCTTATACCACCTCTTCTTATGACGCCTCGCCAAGAATAATGAGCAATCCTAAAATCACTCTTCTTCTTTTTCGCTCATCTTGCCAAGGCGCCCTTTCGGGTTTTCACCTAGCCACTCATTTCATTTTGCTAGATATCTCACATATACTCACATCACTCCAGTCCAATATTGCCCTAGTCTATACCAGCCGGACTACCTGCTTTTTAACTGAACTGCCCTTTCGGGTTTTCAGCTCATCCTAGGATTTTGATTGCTTTTTTTTTTATTTTTGGCTTTTTTTTTATTTAATTTTTTTATTTTTTATTTAGGAATCAAAAACTCGAATGAGAAATACAACACACGAAAAGAAAAACAATATGTACAAAGGATAGACAAATAGCAAGTCTAAATCCCTCCCCCATACTTAAACCGTACATTGTCCTCAATGTAGAAAAGAGAACATCAAATGAAATAGGGGAAGAAGAAATAAACTCACTGCGGGCCTGATGGTGGTGGTGGTGGGAACCTCCCGAAGTAGTCCCTCATATGAGCGTCCATACCGTCCAGACGCTCATCTACATCAGAGCGGAACTGGGTCTGCCAAGTCTGCAGACTGGTCTCTACTCGGGCATTCCAGTGCGTTTGATGCACGGAGAATGCATCAAATCTTGCATACAACTCCTGCCAAGGTGCGGCAGGACCGTAAGAAGATGAGGGTGCGTCATAAAGTGTAGGCATAGGAGTGTCCTCGCCCGCAAACTCAGCAGCAGCAGCAGCACCACTAGGGCCCTCTCCATACGGGCCTGAAGGAGCAGCAGCAGGAGCATCATCAGTCATCATCCTGCTATCACTGGAGATCCACCAATCCGCAAATGAAGGGGAATAGGCGAACTCCCGTGGAAGAATCAGAATGTGGCCATCATATGACGACCAGACCAAATCACCATCCTTTCCCAATGGCTTCAGCATCGAGCACACCTTCATGTGCGCCATATCATACACCACGTAGGCAACATGCCGAGGAATCTGATCGCAAGCTATCACTCCAGCACAAAGGAGGGTAATCAGACCACCCCTACAAATATCACGTGGCTCACCATCACGAATCCTCTTCAAGGAACCCAAAAAGAGGGTAGCCCAACATGGCGTGTACGTAACAACCTCCAAGATGCTCATAAACCACTGAAAATCCTTCAGAGGAACCTTTCCATCATCAGCATGGCCAAAGAAGTCTCTCATCATCACTTTGTGGATCAACCGTAGACACGGGTTCACCAGCTTTGAGTTCACCTCCTGCCCCTTTCTGAACGTCCTGCCCGTAGCAGCCTTCCAGAACTCCATCATATCCGACTCCAAAATGCCACCAGACCACCCATCAGTTGGCTGCTTTGTAATGCCCAGGGCATCACGCACTACCTTAGGGGACAACGAATAATCACGCCCGTTGTAAGTGAACGTGACCCTCATCATCCTCTTGTCGTCTGAACCATCAGAATACCTCTTGAAAGAGGCGATGAACTGGTAATAAAGCTCGGGATACGCAGGGGCAGCCAAGTTCAGAAACGTCCCTAAACCACATTGTGCCAGACACAGGGACACACATTCCAACAAACCAAACTCAGACAATGTAGGCTTGTGAAAGAACTTAGTCGCCAACACCTTCCTCTCCTTCATCACATTGTAGACCTCATTCTCATCTCTCGGAGACACTTGCTTCTGACCCTTAGGTGCCATAAGTAATGAATGTAGAATTTCAAAACGAAGGGCAACCAAGAGAACTTACAAACGAGCAAACACGCAGCCAAGAGGTCTCGCCGCGGGGCGGTGAACGAGTTGCCGGGTCGTGGTGGGACAACTAGGGTCTTTGGCCGGGTCGCGGTGAAGTCGGCGCGGGGCGGTGGCAGCAGCGACGCGAAGCGGGGCAGCACGAGGCGGTGCGACAGCGAGGCGGGACTGAAGCGACGCGGTGGGGTTGTGTTTGGCTGGTTTGTGAGGCTAGACTTCCAATTGGTGAATTGATGGCTAGATCCGGATCAAGGTCGAGAGAGATTTGAGGGAGAATGGGGCAAATTCTTTGGGGGCTTGAAGGGTGTGCTGGGAATGGAGGGTTTGTGAGTATAGGGGCGAGGCCAGGGAAGGGAAAGTGAAAAGGGAAGAAAGGGATGATGGGCCGGCTGGTACAATGCCCAAAGAGAAATCTTGGCCCAAAAAGAGGCCCAATTAGGGTTTAGATGAGTTGTATTTATAGGAGTGTGGGATTCATTTCTATGTACGAACTCGGGGCATCAAACGAAAAGAAAAGAAAAAGAGAGTGAAGTGTTTGTGAGTCTTTGAGGGTTGAATTCGATTCATCGTTGTAGAAGAGGTTTCAAATCTAGGTGGGAAGTCTAGAGGTTGAAGTCCAGGATACAAGTGTAATCGAACAAGAAATCAATAAGACAAGTAGACGCTTCAAAATCCTCTCAAGCGGAAGCTTGAAGGTAGTGGTTTTTCCTTGAGAAGCTAGTTTTGCCAATCAGGGTTTCCACTATATATCGTGAGTTCGTTCGTTATCTTTCCTGCTATATTGTTCCGCTGTGCCTTCTGTGGGAACAAAGCCTTTGTTCCCTCAGACGTAACTCTAACGATCCAACAGTTTTGGATAAGGAAACGGCAGTGTAGAAACCGCGGTCGCGGCGGCTAGGGTTTGGACGGCAGACGGTTCGTATTTTGGCCTTTTGAGGGGTCAAACGATGTCCCTTTGGGCAAATTTTATGTGCCCGGACTCGTATCAAGATGCTCTATAGGAATATGGAAGAAAATTGCAGAAATGATGATTTTTTTTCGACGAATTCTGGGCATAAGGCTCGTCGGTTTTGGGAGTTTTTGTGGTGGTGGTGGTGTCGTCGGAGAAGAAGGCGCGCTGCGTGCCCCTGGCTGCTCTGATACCAATTGATGTGATCCGACGGGTTTGAACCACGTTTGACGCTGGATCTAGGCATGAAGCGGCCTCGAATCCTTCTCCTTAGTAACCGGGATAGGTAGCAACCAAGCGTGGGCTCGGTTACCAGCTCTCTTGCTCTTGGCGGGGCTGAGTTGGGGCGAGAGGATCTCGCAGGCGGAAGCTAGCGATGGAGGGATAGATTGTGTTTGTGAACCGTGACGTGGTTAAATCGGGTCTAACCAGTTTTGTGACGTCAAGGCTTAAGGGAGGAGATGATCTCAACTGCAAGGCTTAAGCTTTAATTTCAACGTTGGGAATAATGAATACAACAAAGGCTATTTAAAGCCATAAGGCTCGACCAAGAACCCTAATGGGCTTGGGCCGAAAACACACTAATGGGCTAGCCTTTTCTAGCAAGAGAAAGGCACACGCCCGAAATAGAAAGTACGGAAATAGAAATACTAAAAAGGGAAACATGGTAAAATGGGAAATAACATAAAATAGGCTAAACTAGACTAAGTCTTGAACCAAGGGGGACGCCATAGTCTTGGTCGTCTTGGGCTCGTCGCTTCCCGGCTTGAGTCGAGCCCAAAACGCATCACTATAGTTTCCCGCTCTAATGCCCCTGCCCGTCATTACGTAGTAGGGTCTCTTTCGTCTATGCACTCCAGCTTGTATGCTCTCATGCTCTGCCTTTTAGTCGAAGCTTGCCGTCCATGCATTCCAGCTTGTATGCTCTCATGCTCTGCCTTCTAGTCCAAGCTTGTCGTCCATGCACTCCAACTAGCATGCTCCGTTGCCCCTAGGCTGATAGAATGAACGAGGCGTCTCGTGCTATAATGATTTCCAAGCAGGTTATGCTCGATGTTTCTGCAGCCCGTAGGCTAACAAGATGGCAGCTCGTGTCCTGGACCTCAGTCTCAACACCATGCTTTTGATGGCTATCGCTTGGAACTCATGTCCGCTTTCATTAGCGGTTTCCTCCGAGTTTGTACCGACATGGCATAATCATATAACAATTACATCATTAATTAAATTGGATCATTCTAAATATACCATCATTAAATAAATAAAAAATCGATTCAATTTAAATTGAATAAGTTCGGTCTAAACTTGCCGATATGATTGTACATGGGCTTCTTATCCACAACATCCAAACTTTACCAATTGGCCCCATTAGCCAATATTTGGCCTACTGGAAATTCCACCAGCACACATCATCGTCTACCTCTCAATCATATCTCCCGTACACGAGTTTCATCAATGGCGTCGGTGTGTCAATTGTCAAGCCTTGCTCGGCAACGATGATGGACTTGGTAGATTTAGGATGCCTCAGACGGAAGTATCGTCGGACTGCATTCCCCCTCCGGTGATGCGGACGGCGCCCGTCGATGACAGCCTCCCTGGCACGGCGAAACCTGGCATCCTCGCTGGTCGGACTGCCACCTTCCGGCAATGGAAGCAGATGAAAAAGTTCACGGCGCCTTCCACTGCCTAAACTCCTCCTGCTCTCGCCTCCAAGCCACGAGATCGGGATCGATCCCTACCTCCCGTTCCTCGTGTCGAAGGCCTCGCCGCACCCTCAGATCCGCGTCGCCTTCTCCCCCGACGCGTCCGGGATCTCAATGCGCATCCAGATCTGCATCATCTCGGTCGCTAGGGTTCCGGCGGCGGCCCAGATCCAGACTCGTCCCCGCTCGCCTAGGGCTTTGACAGCGCTCGGGGAACTTGAGGATGCTCTCTAATCGCCGGTCCCGACCACCTGCAGATCGAGCCTCCGCCATCAGTCTCTTTTCAGCCGCGCAATCCGCCTTCCGAGACGCCTCACTTTGATCGACCATCACCTCGTTCCCCACGGTCGACGCCAATTGTCGTAGCATGAATTTGTACCATTAATATTCGTTGATTGCGACGACGATCGATCTTCTACGAATTCGAAGAACGAACATAACACGAACACTTTAGAGTGGAAAACCCTAGTGCCAAATAGCACACAGGGAAAAATCACTACCTCCTAGCTTCCTGCTAGAAGGATTTGAACGGTCTACTCCTCTTATTGATTTTCTCTTTTGTTTACAACACTGACTCATACACAAAGCTTTCTCCCAATCAATGGAGGCTACAAACTCAATTCTCTCATTCTAGGGTTCAGGGTAGGTATAGGTTATTAAATACCTCCCCTCTTTAAGTCTTAATGGACGTCATTTAAGTAGATGGGCCTGATCTTCTATTTTAGGGAAGTGCGAACTTTTCCCCTTCAGTATTCATTTATATTTTCTTTCTCTATAATAATTTACGAAAAGAATTCCTGCTTATTAACATGAAAAAGAGTAAGCCAAACTTGTCATAATATTCTCCACAAAATTAAATACTAGGGTATATGTCAAGGTCCCGCTATACCCACAAAAACAACATAAAAGTATATTCTCATTCTACCACAACTAATAAAATGTTACATGTTATATAAACACAAAATAATAACATTTTAAGTCTTTTTGAATCACGTATAGAACTATCTAGCTTTCATATGAAATAAACTACAATATTTTACAACAAAAATGGTTACAATATTCCCTAAAATAATATACAATGTGGTTCAACAAAACCCGGATTCTAACGCAATCATATAAACTCAAAATTGATATATATATATATATATAATGAGAAAAATTGTGGTATTTACTCTAATTTGTGTATTGCCTACATAATAAAATGAATAATACGATTATACTATTTGTAAAAAAAGTCAATCACCTTCGAAATTTGTATAAGTTAATAATAACTAAGATAATCAAAAACATGATTTATAAAACATAGCTAAAAAGCTTACCATAACACATCCATCATGACCCGTGCGAAGCATGGGCTTGAACACTAGTACTCGTTAACAAGTGAGAAAATGTCCAATTGTCCTCGTATTTTCATCAAGAAAGGAAAAAAATAATTGGTTGTGAAGTTCTTGTCTATATAGTATACTAAAGCCATTAGTCTATTTTTTAATGTGTCAACTTTGAGGTATGTCACATCATCAACGTAAATTTTTTATTTACCTATTCACCCTTATAATTTCTACAAAGTACATCATCTCTTTTATATACACAAATGTCCTTAAATTTTTTATTTACCTATTCACCCTTATAATTTCCATGAGATTGTTTGAGATACATCTTATGGGCAGGTTGGCCTATGTACGAGGATTGGTTTGCATTCAACCCATTCTCCATAGTTTTCACACACTTCTCTAGGTAAAAGTTCTTATCCTTGGTGCTCTGGAGATCCCTATCCTTCAACTCTCTAAGCTCAGGTATGGTTAACTCATGTTCCTCACTCTATTTCTTTTCACCCTTGTACCTAACATCGTATTTGAACTCAACAAAGGTAATATCTTCCTCCTTAAGCTTCTGCTTAACAAGAATAGAGTGGATTTTGTTAATTTGAGCTTTCATCTGAGACAGTTCCCTTTCTGTCTTAGTGGGTTCATGAGACAAGACAATATTAGTATTGTTTGACACTAGGTCCAAGCATAGAGAAACATTTTCATGTCTAAGGTTTTCAAGTTCACTGCCAGAAGCATCACATTTAACACAAGAAAAAACAGAGGAACTAGCAATTCTAGATAGAGATTCATTCAATATAATGCATTTATCTTCAACAACACTCAAAACATTTTGAGTTTTAAGATTCTCGGTATACATGCTTTTGATAAGAGAAATCAATGATTTTTTATCATAATTGACAAGAGATTCAAAGAATGTTTCAGGATCTACCTCTTGTTCTTCGCTTGATGACTTCAGAGTCATTGCACACATTTTGTTGTTACCCCATGCCTCTGGCTCATCATCATCAGAGTTGGCACAATCATCACCCCAAACAGCAACAAAAGCTTTTTTCTTTTCGTTCCCAGTATTGTAACCATTGGTGTTGTCTGAGTTGTTCCCCTTGGGACACTTGTTAGCATAGTGACACTTGTCTTTGCAGTTGTAGCATGTAACATCTTTGATATCACGTTTCTCTCCATTGTTCCCATCATTCTTGAATGATCTACCCTTGCGATAGAGAGATCGCATTGCCTTGGTGAGAAGAGCAGTTTCTGGATCTACACCATCCAAGTTGTCATCTTTGTTGCTTTCAATCATCTCAACAACTTTTTCAACCATCAAGGCTATGTCCTTAGGTTTAACATATTTGTCTTCCTCATCATACTTCATGATCTTTCCAAGCACTTCATGAAGTGTAAGAGAAAGAGTAGCGGGATTTTCCTTCAGAATGGCTTTGTTCATCTTATGCCTTGAAGGAAGTCCATCAATAATGAAAAGAACTTTCTCCTTAGGAAGAGTTTCTTCATCTTTGACCTCAAGGGAAGTAAGTCGAGCGATGATTTCCTCAAATCTTGATTGGTATGAGGAAACAGTCTCACCGTCGATCATCGAGAAGTTGTAGAAGTCTTTCTTAGCTTGAAAGCGATCGATCTCTCTAAGATCGGAACTTCCCATGTATAGTTGCAGTCATGTGCGGTTGCACATGACTGCAACTATGAAGCATTTTCTGCACTGAGGGCGTTGTTGATGAACATGCGAGCCTTGGAGTTTTTCTCCATGATTCTGAATTCATCTTGACTCCAAGGTGTAGTTCCTTTGAGCACTGCTTCAGCAACCTTCTCATCACCAACTTCAATGACTCTCCAGCATGGTATTCATTACTCTTCATCCAATCAGTGAAGAGGTCCTTCCAGTGTTAAACTTTTCCACCGATGGGCAGGAACGGTAAATTGTTGTTCCCAATCCCGACTTCATGAGTTGACGACATTGTTACATGTGAATCTGAAAAGAACACACAATCTAGAGCAAACCTGCTCTGATACCTATTGTTGAATCATTGTGTGTAAGACAGGGAACGATGTTATTGTTCCCTGGGCAGCGGAAATAGTAAAGATTCAAGAGTAATAGCAAGACAATTCCTTATGGAAGAAACTCTATCAACCAACTAGTTGAAAAGAGAAAAACCTCTACTTCTAGGTGTTATCCTAGGAGGATTTCAAACCGTATACTTGTATTATTGATAAGTTGTACAATCTCTCAAGCCTTCTCTCCACCTATTCTCACACAGATCCTAGGCTTCTAGACCTTGAGTATAACCAACTCAAAAATAAACAAGAACACAAGAAAACCCTAAGCAATAACTAAACCCGTACCTTGCCTTTGGATCTCCTGATCTCAACTTGCAATAAGCTCTTCGTAGACTTCGGTGTGATAGATGAGATACATTTCCCCAAGGTATGCTCATCTATTTATAGTGTTAGCAAAGATCTCTTACCAAATTACCAAATAATTAGCAACCCGCAATATAAGGTAACATTGAAAGATTTCTTCCTAAATTAAACGTTCTAGCTTGTAAACTCATAGTTTCCATACATAAAGTTTCCTAAGACACACTAATTAAGACTTCTCTCTTCAAGTAGATCTTCAAATCTTATTTCCATATGTAGTGGTCTTCACCTGGTAACAGCTAAGCAATCACTGCTTTCCAGCATTGTTCCTTATCCGTTGTTTCCTTGTATAATTGTTCCTTGTATAAACTCTACGCGCGCTTCACATCTTCAATTTGTTTTCGCGTAACAGTTCCTTGTTTACACAACGTTTCGCTGCACTCCTCTGTTTTCTCTTCTTCACATGATTTCCATTGTTCCCTATTTCTTTCATGAAACCTGAAACGTATAGGAACAATATAAACCGTAAAATCTAATGGTGTTTATTATCATCAAAACCGGAGGGAACGTCAAGAACTAGTGGAAAAAACCCTTTTAGAGGCGGGCCTTTTGACACTTATTGAGGCGTACACCGTTCGCCTCTACTGCGGGGGCTGCAACAAGTAAGGACCCTTTTTGAGGCGGGCAATATACGCTTCTAAAAGGACCTTATTGAGGCGGGCCTCCTAAGCCCGCCTCAACAAGTCCCTTACTTCGGCGCCAAAACGAGGGACTTGTTGAGGCGGGCCTATAAAGGCCCGCCTCAACAAGTGTGTTTTTTTTTGGGTGGGTGTCGGTTGTTGAGGCGGGCCTATATAGGCCCGCCTCAAAAACTCTTTTTTTTTAAAAAAATATAAAAAAATCGGGACCCAGGTTTTTTGTAATACCGGGGTCCCATTTTTTTTTTATAAAAAAAATCAGCTAAAAAATTGAAAGCTCATACCCTGATCATATCTCTGCTAAAGCTACTGTAAATATTTTTTATTGTTTCCATTATGGTTAATAACAACATAACCAAACAAAACCTAACCGACTTTCTACCTGATGCCCACTAGAATGCATATCATAAACAATTCATTATAAGACAGTAATGCATATATTGTTAGCAGCCAGTTAAAAGTATTCAAAATCCAAACATAAGAGGCAACAACAACAAGAAAATGAAAGGGAAAAGAAAATGTAGAGATCAATTGTATAAATTAAGCATCTTTCATTCAAGCAAGGACAAGCCAATGAAGCAATGAAATACTGTACCAACCCTCCAATGGCATTGGACTTTCAGAGTATATCTGTTGTTACTCTATTCATTCCATATCTCCCTCTCTAGACATGTACTACTGGGAAAAGCCGCGGTATGGCCACGATCGTGGCTTTGCTGGGAAAAGCCGCGGTCGCGGAATTCATACCCGCGGTCGCGGAATTCTGGACAGAGCCGTGGTCGCGGTATTGCATAACCGCGGTCGCAGTTCTCCCTCCCGACGCGGCGCTAAGTCGGCTTCGAAGCTTACCGACGACAAAGGCGACGATGGTTGCTTCACCTCTGCGTAAAACCACCACTCCAAAGCTTTCAAGGCACTTCCGACGACCACCAAAAACTCCGAAGACAACTAGAACTCCGGCGACACACTTAACGAGAGAGAGAGGATTGCAGATGCTTGGATGAAGAATTGAGTGGCGGAAGGCCCCTATTTATAGGGTGGAGGAAGCCCAACGCCGAGCAATCCAAGCGGTTCACCTCCCCCACCGGCGAAACGCCGGCAAATGAAGCGACGCAACGCGGGGAAGAAGAAGACGAACAGAAATCCGCGGTCGCGGAAACGGAGCCGCGATCGCGGTTTTGGCTTTGGGCGAATCCGCGCCCGCGGAAGCAATCCGCGGTCGCAGAACTGTCGCCATCGCGTCCCTGGGTCGGTGGTCGCGGGTCTCGTTCGAGGATATGCTAAATCTTATTATTTTAGCACTCCCAAATACTTTATGACCCAAAACTTTATTAAACGTATAATAATACGTTCAAAAGATTATTACATAGATTCCAGAAATTGCCCATCACGTCTTTCTTACAAAAACGACTGTTCGGAACTTTTAGGGTTATTATAATACTACCCCCTTAAAAGAAGTTTCGACCCCGAAACTGGCCGATAACAACTCAGAGAAGCGACCTTATTTTAAGTTACCCAACCTTATAAGTTTAACCATGCCTAACCTTTTTAACATTTTGTAAATTGGTTCAAGCATTTCTAAGTTAAAATTTATAAGTTGGTTCAAATTACAGTTAACGTAAGGTTAACCATAATTTAGACCCTTCATAACTTAAGGGGATTTTATAACTTTTATTTTCACCTATTATACATTTTACCATATTACCCTTATGGCAACATGAGGGTTATTACATTACTACCCCCTTAAAATCAGTTTCGACCCCGAAACTAGCATCACTAAGGTAGAGGGACCGGTTTCACCATTAACCTCACTACCTGAACTTAGTATCCTTAATCATTTCATCCTTGAAATTGCTCCTAGGGAAAACGATCTGTTTCCTCAACCATACCATTATCTCGCATATCTTATCTCCATGTGTTACACCTGTAATAACTCGTGACTATATCCACAAGGTCATAATTATCTTAGGATAATAGTCTCCAAAATCATCGCAATAGTCTTGCTATGTCTTAAGCCTGAGAACACACATTTGTCTCCCAATTTCCTCTTCATAATCGAATTCAAAGTTCGTAAATTATTTCCCTATAATCCAAATATCGGATCTTAGTAATCCTCAAGACATTACATTCTCTAATTCCTTTAAAGGTACACACAATTCCATTACTCATCTTTAAACCAATTTGTTCCTTACGCCATTTCTAACCTAAAAATCCTTCCAAGACTAACTTAACGTATCCCATTATTCAATCTCTAACTTAAAACCTTTAAGGTTCCTTTAAACCATTACTCAAAACAAACCACCTAAGATATGACTCTTATTTCTTCAAAATATCGTATTGATAAATAATTCATTACCAACAAAATCAATCACTTCTGTCATAATTCTTCAATAGATATACACGGGTAGCATTTATTACCTTACCCCTCAAGCGCACACAAGACCATCTCTTTACCACGTCCTTTAGTTTATCAAAATCTCCAGAATGACCTATCCTTACACTATAACCTTTAAATTTAAGTGAGCTTTTTCCTAAAACACTCGTTTCACAACTTAATCTTCCCAAAAAGTGTTATACCATCAGCCTTATAAACGACACACTCCCTTAAAAACCCAATATCAAACCTTGTAAATTTCTAAGTATCATAACTCCATATTCCTTGAAGGTACAACTTACAAATTCAACTATTTGGCCTAATTAAGTTTGGCCATTATGCCCATTTCTAACTCAATTCCCAAAGATTATTACACTATCTCGAATAACTCATCTCTAACTTAAGACCCTTAGTTTCCTCAAACAAGATCTTGATAATTCAATTAACACGATTGTGATCAATCACTTTATTTTTTCCTAAACGTGACATACGATCGCCTTAATAGACATAGATCACTTTTCATCCAATCCTTTAGACAAAACTCCATACACTTAAGTTATCACGTACTTTTAATCCGTATGAATTAAAATAAACTTTTACCGACTGAGTTTATTAATCACCCATAAATCCTTAAACACTTAATCGTCCTCATACGATTTATTATCCCAAATCAAGCGACCTTTTGCTTTATCGAAGTTTAGTATTTATACAAGACATAATCGTCTTAATATTCCTCCTACCCTTTTATCATTTCCTTAAGAACGCCTCGTAACAAAACCTCAGATAAATCTTCCAAATTAATACTTATGATTTCGCACCCTTAGCTTTTCTGAAAGCTTTAACCACTGGTCCCACAATGAGCACACTCACCTATAAACTCCATAACCATAACCCTTGAGTTCTAAAGTTTACCCAAGATCGTAATAGAGTACGATCTTTTTAGAGAAAACGAACTCCTTATGAAATATCTCTCGTATACATTTATTCACTTAAATTTATAATTTATACAACTCACCCCATCTAACTCCATAGAGTACTATTACACACACCAAATCCTTATAGCATGGGATCCTTATAGCATTACCCTCTCGAGACAATGCTCATGACTTCGAGCAAAGGAAACAAATAATGTCAATGCCCAACTTGACATTATTTCGGAACATAGAGGGGTTCTTACGAATATCTACGACCCTAAAACTAGCGTTACCAAGTGATGCGACCCTGCATCGGCCCAAGCCGGGCTCAGGCGAGCCCCCAGCGTCCAAGACCTTGGAGACCGCCTTGGTTGAAGACTTAGTCTAGCTTTGTCATTTCTATGTTATTTCCAGTTTTAGTATATTTCCCGTTTTAGCAGCTTTCTATTATTAGCATTGCTATTTGTGGAACTTACTATGTTTAGTAGGTTTCCATATTTGGCACATTCTATTTTAGGACTTACTATGTGTAGCAGTTTCTATTTATAGCAGTTTCTATTTCGGGCGTTGCTCCACTATTGCATAGTGGGCTAGCCCATTAGTCTTTTGCGAGGCCCAAGCCCATTAGGGTTAGGCCGAGCCATTTGCCTTTAAATAGGCTTCTCTTGTATCCTTTATTCCCACGTCTAAATTAAACCCGAGTTACAGTCAGAGTAGAGAAATCCTCCTTCTTGGGCCCGGACGTCAAACACATTTCTATCTTCGTATCTCCTTCTTCCGCTGCAGACGCTACTGCACCTTCCATAGCTCATTGCTTCGAGCAGTCTCGCCCCGCCCTCGCCTCAAGCGAGCACAAGAGACCCGTGAGCCATCTACTTGGTGGCTCGTACCTATCCGCGACGTCTAGGTGAACATCTCGATCTAGATCCGCACAAAGACGAGTCGTCCCGAGGCTGTACACCCCCGGAACGCATCACCAAGGTAGGGAACAATCACACCTGTCCCGACCCATACCATCCTTTATGAGTCCAGCCAGTCTTTATCAAGACATGACATGTGTTGTTTTTGGCACTCAAGGATTCTCACATGAACACATAACTCAAGATAGTACTGAATTTAGTAATTTCCCCAAAACGAAGGAATACCTCTTTATTATCTGAAACTCGAGTCAACACCAATAGGGGAGATGTTCAAACGAAAAAATCTAACAACTACGAAGACTATAGACACACACGTCGTAGCTCCTTATTCTAAGGTAGACCTAAGGTTAACTAATCGTCCAGGGTGTCCCGCTTACCGAACTGACTCGCTATAAAAGTCGTTGCCCTTGACTGCCTGATGTCATCGAGGCTTTCCCCTTGTTCTGAACAGTAGCCTGCATAGCAGCACTTCCTACAGGCCCTTGTTGGAGTCGATTGATATGGCTACTCGATCCTTGTTGGAGCTCAGCTTCCTGATTCCTCTTTATAGGACAGAACGCTTGTTGATGCCCTTCCTTTCCACAGGTAAAGCATGACCGCTTCCCTCTCCTACACTCATTGCACTTATGCCTAGGTGCCCTACAGTTGTAACACTGGATAGGACCCTTATTTTGACTTTAGCGTTGAGTAGAACCAGATTGGGTCACCTCGGTCTTAGGCCGATTAGACTTGGAAAAGTCTGAAGACGGAGTTGGACGCTTGAACCCACCACCATGCCGTTGATTGCCATAATTGCTCCCCGACCTCTGTCGGTTGAGCTTCTTGGCTGATTCCTCCAAAGCCACTTCCAGCCTATAAGCAGCGTCCACATACTGCTCCAAAGTGGTACAACCATAACGCACCATCAACGACTTGATGTCAGGATTCATCCATTCGTGGAACTGTCAGATTTTCTGCTCTTCCGATGCCACCTTACTCCCAGCGTAATGCAGTAGGTGGTTAAACTTGGTCGCCGGCTCTGTCACCTTTAATCCGACAGTTTTTTGGTATAAAAACTCCTTGTGTTTCTCCTCCCACACGGCCTGAGAGAAGAAACGATCAGTCATCTTGGTCTTAAACATTGACCAGGATAACTCGGGATGATCTGCTAACCCCGTGTTTTCCCACCATTCACTAGCCCCATTCTTCAGTTGTAACGAAGCAATGTGCACTTTCTCAACATCAGTGCAGACCACATTCCGAAATAGTCGCTCCATATGGGAAAACCAATAGGCAACCTTGACTGGTTCCCCGGTCCCATCGTAGCTATCCGGGCACATCGAATTGATCGTCTTTAATGCCCGGTTGTAATTCCCGTTATTTCTCTCGGGAGCCATCAGATGTGCAGGACCTTCTCGTCCCTCTACATTGGTTACAACTTAAGGGTTGGGAGCCGCTTGAGCTTGCGGTATCCCTTGGGCCATTAGTACTTCGACCACTTGCCTCACTATTTGCCCAACAACCGTCGCATCCAACACGATCGGGGCATGAGGTGGAACTTCCCTCGCAGCTTGAGGGTCCACTTGTCCTTGATGAGCCCCTTGCCGTAGGGTCGGGTCATTGCTATGCGAGCCAGATCTCGCGTCATCCCCTTGTTGAGTGGCACTCCTCGGCTGAATTCGGGAACCGTTGTTAGGACCGTCATTAGCTGCTTGGTAGGTGGATCGGGTGTTTACCATCTGTTGATGAACCATAAAGTCAGTTTAGAACTTTTCCAACTTGTACATGACACTTAGTCAATTACGTTATGATACGAATTATAAGGGTCCAAACTAATAACTTTATATCAGTCTGACTGACCCTCCACCATTAACCGCAAAATGATCTTCTTCCCTTTACTTTAGAATGGATGATAACCTTAAGAATGGATCTAAGGAGTGAGTAACAAAATCGAAGCTTGCAGAAGTTTGAAAAACCACTTAAAATACTTTAAATCACACTTTTTGGTAACTCTTCATTCTCTTATCGTTTTACAATACAAATTATTTATAAACTTAATACTTTTATAATTAAATTACCAACATCGTCCTTTAAAATCCACAAGACCACAACCACCTTTAAAACTGCACTTTTTAAAAAAAAAATCATTAAATAAATTTAACTTACTCGTTTAAACACAAAAATTATATAAACTAAAATGTTATAAGTCTCTTTTATACTTAGAACACCAAGTTATCACTCCTTTAAGTACCTTTAATAACTCTCAAAGTTACACTTTTCAAAATAATAGGAAATAAATTTAATTTCAACCGTTATAACGTTATTTTAATAAGGACTATAAAATAACAATTAACGTCCTAATAGTTAAACCATTATTTTAAATTACATTCTAAGAGGTCATAAAACTTTAAATTTAATACTAACATTTAAACTCTCGAAATTCCAATAATAAATTAGTTTCGGAATTAATTTTTCGAAAATTCTCAAACCTAACAACAGGCCAAGAATTTTAAAACCATTACTCTGATACCATAATTGTAACACCCCCCGACTTATGTCGATAGTGTCACACGCCAGGGACCTCTGGCGTTAATGCCCAAAGTCATCCCAGGCTTTAATCGGAACAATTAAGCTTAAATAAATACATAAATGTTAAGTAACGAAAGAGTAATCAGCGAAAGACAGTTTAAATGAATAAACTCAACCTTTTATTAAGATCCCTCTCGTAAGATGAGGAGGAGGATTTTACAACAAAGTATAATGACATCGGAAGACTTTTAAATTGCAACAGAAGACTTTTAAACATAGTCCTAATTACATGACTATGTAATACATTTATTTCAAATTAAGCATACGTGCCTTTGGAAATATTACTTCTGAAAATGCAAACTTCAACTGCAAGCCTTCTCTTCGATTGGTTACTTCAAATCACCGGGGACCAACCACTGATGTGCCGTATAGGACGGATGACACCAGCCAACCATGCAAGGAATAAAACCCGGTTGGTTAGTCTAATGAAAGACTATGCAAGGGTGAAAATAGAATGGTTCAAGTGATCGTAACCGTTTTCACACAAGTTTATAGAAAAAGGCATGCAATGAAAAGACGACTGTAAAGGAATTGAGTCTTATAGGAAACGTATGACAATTGTTTGGGAACGTTAAGTTTTCACACAAGTTTAAAACACGACCTTGATTATTTGGGTCTACGACCAACCTCACCGCGCAATGCGAATCCGGATTGGAAAGAAGACTTACTCTAACAAGAGTCCGGGCGGTTTCCACGTTGTACTCATCGCTCGAGTGTATATTAATTATGTGCATAAAAGCACTTATCTTATTTAATTTCAAAACGCGCATTTACGTTGAAGCTTTTAATTTCCACACCAGATCTCGCAAAGAGATATGGGAATAAATCCCGAAGATTGGCACCAGCTGAGTGCACCTACCCTGAGTAAGGGTACAGTCATGACCAGAAAGTACTAGGGCAAAATCATCCTAATACCAGTTATAAAGAAACGACTAACCCCGTAAGGAATTAGCATTCCTACGAATACTCGTGTTAATCTAGCATTTAAGTTCACATAGATATCCACACCAAAACCATTACGGTAATATCATGTATAATAGCGTTGTTTCTAGCAATATATACACCCTATTATAGATTCATATTTATCACATTATTTTATTAAAATCTGTTCACAAACCGAAAACAACAACTTTTATCCCATTTTAGTGAACAATCAATTAATTGATAATCAAGGAAAACATGGAATAATGAGCAAGAGCGAACCGCCACTTGCCTTAATCTAGATGAACGTAGTTTTGATCTCGCGGATCGGGAAGACTGGACACGTGCTCAATTGCCTACTGGAATTCCCGTCGAAATCCACCGTCGTCCTGAAGGTCCATCCCGATGACGCACGTGGAACGAGGTACAAACACTCTAGTTAGATATGGTACAAATAACCAAAACAAAACGAAGGGAAAAGAACTGAGCTGTGGCCGCGACTGGTATGGCCACGATCGTGGCTTTGCTGGGCAAAGCCACGGTCACAGAATTCATACCCGCGGTCGCGGAATTCTGGGCAGAGCCGCGGTCGCGGTATTGCATAACTGCGGTCGCGGTTCTCCCTCCCGATGCGGCGCTAAGTCAACTTTGAAGCTTACCGACGACGAAGGCGACGACGTTTGCTTTACCTCCGCGTAAAACCACCACTCCAAAGCTTCCAAGGCACTTCTGGCGACCACCAAAAACTCCGGCGACACACTTAACGAGAGAGAGAGAGATGGATTGCAGATGCTTGGATGAAGAATTGAGTGGTGAAAGGCCCCTATTTATAGGGTGGAGGAAGCCCAATGTCGAGCAATCCAAGCGGTTCACCTCCCCCACCGGCGAAACGCCGGCAAATGAAGCGACGCAACGCGGGGAAGAAGGAAGAAGAAGACGAACAGAAATTCGCGGTCGCGGAAACGGAGCCGCAATCGCGGTTTTGGCTCTGGGCAAATCCGCGTCTGCGGAAGCAATCCGCGGTCGCGGAACTGCCGCGATCGCGTCCCTGGGTCTGTGGTCGCGGGTCTCGTTCGAGGATATGCTAAATCTTATTATTTTAGCACTCCCAAATACTTTATGACCCAAAACTTTATTAAACGTAAAAATTACGTTCAAAAGATTATTACAGAGATTCCAGAAATGGCCCATCACGTCTTTCTTACAAAAACGACAATTCGGGACTTTTAGGGTTATTACACAATTCACCTACGTGTTGTCACCACTTTCAATTTGCTTACGTGTCAGCCTCTGAGCTATGCCACATTATCCACCACATCATCCACAACGTCATCCGATATCTTATCTTATTGTTTATTTCCATAACTATTTAAAACTAAATAAAAATTATATCCTTTTTTATCTTATTTTTGAATTTTTACCATTACTATTTAAAAATAAATAATATTGACAATATAAAAAAGTTATCTTATTATTTCAGTTTAAAAATATTATATTCGATTTTTTTTAATAAAAATGTATCCTTGATTGATTTTAAATAATAGTATAATCTTAATATGATGAAATAAAATATGGTAATTAATCTTAAAAGGATTTAAAATTACTAATTGATATTATATAATAAATGCATAAACCTATTTATATGTATCCACATTAAACATTTTTAATTCTACAAAATTAATGAAAACTAAATTATAAATTTAAGGACTAGATTCGATCATATTAAATATATTAGCAATTTTATCTTTCGTACGCATTTTGTTTGTTCGTCATATGCATATGTTTTTTTTGTCTATCGTACACATATGCTAACCAAATAGTTAACAATTGAAGGAAAATAATTGTAGAAAATAAACATATTTAATTAGATCACATGTTATTAGGAACATATATATATTATAAAATTATGATAAGAAGAAGAAAAATTAAGTATATGATTTTTTCAAGTTTACATGGCCAATTATAAAAAGTTTTATCAAACCAAAATTAGTGTCATTTAAGTAGATTTATTAAAAAATAAATATTTTTAACAAAAGAGTCTGAATTATTTCTAGAATAAAGGATCTATATATATAAATAAGGTTCATATCTTTATAGAAAAAAATATCCTATAAGAATGGGGAGTGGTTGTAGCCTATATTTAAAAGTAGAAATTATAGTATAAGATGACATTAAATATATAAAAATAATAATTAAAATTTACTATATTAATAACATATTTAAAATTTTGTTTTATCATATCGAATTAAGACTACTAGTGTCCGAAAGATTTCTTTGGTAATTAATAAAATTATTTTAGAAAAGTTCATAATCCTGACCCGTGCATGGCACGAGCACTATGCTAGTGTCTTGTATTTATATATATATATAAATCTACTATATATATATATACACTAAGCTAGAACCTAACTACATCACATATATGACACCCCCTCATTAAAACTGTCACATGTAAACCATATAAAAATTCATGCGTTTTTATATATAAAAAAAAATGTCGGCACAATAACTACATCAAAATTCATTTTTGTAATTTCGATCTTTTTTTCTAGATTTAAAATTCAATCTGATAAAAAATAAAATGATATATTATATATACAAGGATATTTAAATGTTACTTTAATTAATAGTATTCAAATATCTCAAAAAAATTTAAGTAGATATATATTGTTCATGAAACAACATTGTTTCAAAATTATTTAAATAGTGTTAAGGGACTATGTATTATCATATGTTTAAATTATTTTTTCACACCATTATTTTCTAAATTGATAAGTTTACCCATTTATATGATTGGTTTGATGTTTCGATTTTTAATCTACTATACAATATTAAAGTAAAACCTAGCTCAGACCACTTGTTATTTTGACATTGTGCTATATCTTTTTTGTCATATGTCGATCTACTGCACATCGTGTCACATCACTAATTTTTTATTATATAAAATATTTTGGAAATTATCATGATTTCCTTTTCAATATATAGATTATTCACATATGATCATAATTATATTAGATAAAATATATTATGTATTGTTTGAATATTCTCTTTTAATTTTTTTCTATTTAATTAGTCACACTTTATTCAAGTTCCTTTTAGTTCATTTAATTAATTCAATATATTACGTCTGTACGAAATTACATTGATCTTTATTAATTGATTATTAGTAGATATTTCTTTATATTATCGTACTTATCTTAATTTCATATATATTGTTACTAATTAGATATATTTTTCATTTATTTAATATTTTTTTAAATATAAACTTGATATAGTTATAATAACTAAAAAGTTAAGAATCTCAATATAAAATTTTACTCAAGTCTTGTGTATGGTACGAAAACTAAACTAAGCTAGTATACTACTAATCAAAATTGTATTATAGTTCTCAAAAAATTTGTCCCAATTGCACGGGATGACCTATTGAAAATAGAGTTTGAAGAATGTTGAAATTAAAAGGTCACCTACTCGATACTTACTTCCATTCTATCATTCGGGTAAAAAACTCAACGCTCACCATATTTCTTTCCACTAGGTTGGTCTAATCGACGCAAATTAATTTATTTAATTCGTGACTTTTGTTGATTAAACTATGAACCCAAAATTTACCACCATGGCATAAAGTAGATTTCTCTTCTTAAAATAGAAACATATCATAACCCACAATTCTAGCCAATAAGTTTCTTTCATTGTAATAGTAATAAGTTTTAATTGACATTTTAGACTTAAGTCCTTGTTAAGTTTTAATTATCATTTTAGACTTTTTTACTTTTTTTTTTCAGATTTACCCTCATGCTTAGTAATTTTTATTTTTATTTTTTTGGATTTTCAATTTTTTATTCATTGCTTTTCCATTTTCTAGGAGAAACGTAACAAGATGAGATTTTCTTTTGATTTTTTGATTTTATTTTATTTTTTTGTGAGATTTCATAAGCAGCAATAAAAGAGTAATTAGTCACTAATCATAAAGGTAATCTAGAAAAATAATTGATTTCTTATTTTGTCTGAAATTTGATAGAACGTCAATTAAAACTTAACGGATGAAGTATAACTAAGTAGCAAATCTCTTAATTTTTTCTTCTTCTACCAACCATTTTAATCCACTCTATTACAATTAGGCCTTATTTGGCCAAAATACTTTCTATTTATAAATACTTTATTTATAACACCTACTTTTAGTAGTTTTAATAAACGTGTAATAAATTTTTTGCCTTTTTTCAATCATTCTCACTTTTCTAATCAAATACACATATATCTATAAAAACTATTTTTTACCAAACATATTTCTTAACTACTTATCAATAAAAAAAACTCTTTATAACCTCTTTATAAATACTCTACCAACAAACCCTTAATTGGCGATGAAGGTTAAGAGGCTTAAAATTGCAAATCTCTTTATGGTATAAAAGTAAGACAACAATGGTACATATCATTATACTCCGTATCTTATAGTAGAAGATTGGGACTACGGGACGATGGATATATGAGAAAAACCCGATTGTATATGTAAATGTAAGAAGGGGAAGAAAAAAAAGGAAAATAATAAATGTGGTCAATAAGGACTCGATATCACTATACGAGTATAATATATAGTTATATATATCACAGTATCACTGTACAACACATCTCATCTTTCCCCTTCCATTTCCCACCTCCCACTTTTCTGTGTAACACCAAGCTCAGAAAACCATCCATAAATGGCAAACCCCCCACTTTCAGTTTCATACCCGACCCGACCCGCCCACTGATCCGGATCTCCCCTTTCTGCATAGAGTTCCATTTCTTCTTATATTAACAATTAGGGTTTGTAGCTAAAAATGAATCCTCAAATCCCCGAAATCGCAGCAACTGAAAACCCTTCTTCTTCTTCTACTGCTTCCAATCCAAGTACTACTACTACTAGTAGTAGTAGTCGCTACGAGAACCAGAAGAGGAGAGACTGGAACACGTTCTTGCAATACCTCAAAAACCACAAGCCGCCGCTCACGCTCTCCCGCTGCAGTGGCGCCCACGTGCTCGAGTTCCTCCGCTACTTGGACCAGTTCGGCAAGACCAAAGTCCACGCGCCCGTCTGCCCCTTCTACGGGCACCCGGCCCCGCCCGCCCCTTGCCCCTGCCCGCTCCGCCAGGCCTGGGGGAGCCTCGACGCGCTCATCGGCCGCCTCCGCGCAGCCTTCGAGGAGAGCGGCGGCAAGCCCGAGAATAACCCCTTCGGCGCACGCGCCGTCAGGCTCTACCTCCGCGAGGTCAGGGATTCGCAGTCCAAGGCGCGTGGGGTTAGTTACGAGAAGAAGAAGCGCAAACACCCCGGGAAATCATCCGCCGGCCTGCCCCCGCCGCCGCCCGGCTCCGGCTGATCGAGGAGCTAGGGTTTGGGTTTCGTTGTCATGGGTAATCTTTAATTTCTCGTGTTGGTGTTAATTGTTGCTTTTACTCTCTCTCTATATATATATTAGGGTTTTTTATCTACTCCGTAAGTTAAAAATATATGTGGAATTTGTGATGTGGGTGTTTGCTTTTTTGTTGACAACTGAATGTGATCTGTAGTTTCTGTATCATACATCCATACTCGTGTGTCTACTTTGTTTCCTTTCTCATCCTTATTAATTACTGTATTTCCCAGCAAGCTTATGTTTGTTTTATTTTTAATCTTTTTTCTTTTCGGTCAAAAATGTCTGTGGTTTGTGACTTTGTGTCTTTGATTTATCAGTGTCAGATGGACATAAGTTGGAAATAAGGCCAAATGTATAGGCGACAGGGAATAGCAATAAGCTATATATATATATATATATACAGATGAAGGAGGATTTGAACTTTTTCTGGTTGAATAGTACTTGCTGGTATCAGTTGAATGCCTAGCTAGCATTTCAGTTTGCAGATCAGCCTCATTGTTTTCTGTTTTCCTGTTTTATTGTATCTATTTATTAGTAACATAGAATTAGCCAATCAAGTTATAATTAGAACCTGAAATCTTCTGCTTTTCTGCAAGACAGCTGCCATAGCCTGCCTACACTGCACCAATTCAAAGGGGGTCTTGACCATGACTAGCCCTTCCTTTAATTATCTCTTGATTCACCTCTATAATTTGTTTATTTAATGGAGTATGTAACTATATACTATAGTATATAAACCCTTTACCTAGCTTTCAAAACCTCATGAAAATTGAGTGCTGATAAAAGATCTAGTATATATTTTATTTAGAAGAATCGAACTAGTGACAAAGAGGTCACATCATTCTTACTAACTAAATTGGAAAGGCTTGACAAAGATCTAGTATGTTAACCTGTATATGGCCTTGTGAGCCAGACATGATGATAATATCAATAAGATTTTTTTTAGTGTGTTCATGAGTACATAATAGTTTTTACATGTTTATAAATAAATTTTTTTACTCATTAATTTAAAATTTTAATTTTTTTTATACCATTTTTACTTTAGGAAATAGTTTGGAAATTATTTTCAAACTTAACTTTTTAACATATGTCCATGGACACACATTTGAAAAACCGAATCAATAATACCGATGAGGGTAACTAATAAGGTGATAGTATGTCGATACAGAGATCTTATAGGAAACTTTGTGACATGTGTAGCTAACCATTGCATGTGAACTTTGTATACAGTTAAGTGCTAAATTTGGAAGTTTGAATTCAATAGTTTTGAAGTAACAATTATATATGTAACTGGTGTGAACTTCACTGTGCTAGCTAGATTACCCTTTTTAAGCTAATTAAAGCTAGCTAGGCTTGTGCCATCATTAGTTTGAGTCATTGAGACAGCTAAAAAAATGTATGTGTATTGTCTGTGTGGTATATATTTCCCGTTGTAAGTAGGATTACCGATCTTATTGCTTCAAGCTGCAGCCAGGTGCGCAGGTCTAGTAGAGACAGATTGATGAACTACAGATTAAGTGAAAAAACAGAATAATTGATTGCCAAGAAGTTATTTCCACTAATCATTTGTTTTGTAGCCATTTTCGGCCGACAAAATCCCCTTTTATTGGATATGTTTTGTCAGATCATTCGTATTGGATTGTGTAATTCATTTGTTTATGTAGTAATTAGGTACGCACTAAATGGTTAAATCAGCACGTTTTTTCCTCTACGTACACTTATAAATAATGTTATATTACTGCCTCTTCTTCCCAAGATAATTCAACACTTGAAACAAATATGACAAATTACCTTAATTTTGATGACAACTTCTCTTTGTATGTCACATTATGGATTGTCCGGCCAATGTCTATTAGATCTGAGATATCTACTTGTTATGTATGATTTATTGTCATTTTTTGAAATTAATGAGTACAAAGCCAAGTTTTCATATGATTTCATGCAATTAGAAAGTTCATGGGCCGATAGACTGGAGGTCATGCACACACAATGCCCAATATATAAGTTCAGTGAGATTTCATCCTAAAATCAATTGACAATAGGAGAAGTGATCCACTAAACTTATATACTAGTCTTATTATTCCCAACTTTCCAATGTGGAATGAGTTTTATATCCCAACATGCCCCCTCAAGTGCAACTGACCTGACTCAGTTGATACTTGGACAATAGGTCTAGCATCTCAGTCTATTTATAACTAGCCCAAGAACGGGTGGCTAGCAACTTGCTAAGCCCAACCCAAAGAATCAGGGAGACGATCGAACCCAGACGGAACCTGCTCTAATACCATGTAGAAAGTCCGTGGGCCGATAGACTGAGGGTCGTGCACACACAAGGCACATGTATATAAGCCCAATGGGGTTCCATCTTAAAACCAATTGGCAATAGAAGGAGTGATTCACTAAGCTTATATACTAGTCTTGTTATTCCCAACTTTTCAATGTGAGATGGGTTTTATATCCCAACACGCCCCCTCAAATGCAACTGACCTGGCCTAATTGACACTTGGACAACGGATCTAGCATCTCAGTCTCTTTATAGCTAGCCCAAGAACGGGTGGCTAGCAACTTGCTAAGTCCAACCCAAAGAACCAGGGAGATGATCGAACCCAGAACGGAATCCTGCTCTGATATCATGTAGAAAATCCGTGAGCCGATAGACTGGGGGTCATGCACACACAAGACCCGTTATATATGTCCAGTGGGGTTCCATCCTAAAACCAATTGACAATAGGAGGAGTGATCCACTAAACTTATATATTAGTCTTGTTATTCTCAACTTTTCAATATGGGATAAGTTTTATATCCCAACAAAGTTTTATGAGCCAACGACCGTCATGCACTTGCGAGTTGGGATTAGCTGCTCGAAAGAAAAAATAGCACGGTTTAATGAGAACTAAGACATCCTTAACAAGTGATTTTTATGGAAATGGCATATGGCATATGGCATAATGAAGATGTGTGTCATATCAGCCTTATCCTAGCTAGTTCTTATATGCCCTTAGATTTTGAGCTTGGACTCTCTGTTTTCTCTTTTTTTTTTTTTTTTTTTTTTTTTCATTTTCCACTTCAATTAAAAATATCAGAATTTAATCATTAAGCATCATATAGGTTCCACTAGAAGGGGACAACTGGAATAGTTTATATTCAAAAATCATTTACGCTGAGGAATGATGTTTACTTGGAGCAACAAATTTCAACTTTAAATGACATTATTTAACTATTGTGTATACTAATGTTGTCCCAAATCCCCTTTTTTTTGTAAATATATCTTATCTTTGAATCATACACACACTACAGTTCAATCAAAAGAAAGGTTTCAAAAAGTCCTAAAGTGAACTATCACCCAACTTATATATAGTCCTCTTTTTTTGGTCGATATATAGTCCTCTAAATGTACCAAAAGTGTTATTATTGGATGTACATTTTCGATTCAGAATGCTTGTAAATTCAGAAGTACGTGGTCTCTAATCTTGTTCTAAATGACTTTAACAACAAGAAACTCTAATTTTCTAGTGCTAAAGTCTGACGAGTCGATACACGACATGTATCTGTACATGTACACATGTGCAATAAGTCAATAACCCCAACACATAATTAAGTCCCTGATATTTCAACCCGTGAGGGTGAGTGGAGTAACTCATGACTTATGTACTACTCTTATTTTCTCTCAACTTTTAATATGGGAAAGGTAATTCTCACACCTAGCTAATGACGTAATCTTCAGTGGCCTTCTCCTATTATGTGAAATTGTTTGCTCAATTCTGGTATGTTATCCTTGATCTCTCATCTGACATATAATAGGTCCTTGAGCTTCACATGCAACAATTCTTCTCAAAATTAATCTAAAATCCAATGGCAACCCAATCAAGAGTTGCGTATAATATTTGTATGATTATTTGTGCTAGTCTCGCGTCCTTCAACTTCAGTGTCAAGTCTCACTAGATGATCATGTAGCTAGGTGAAGACATTCTTGAACACAAGAACATAGGTTCAAATTTTATTGCAATGGTTACTTTTCTCCTCCTAGACCCAAAAATAAATAAAAATAGTCATTTGATGGTATGCAATCTATATATAACAATAAAAAGTTGTGTACAAGAATCATTTATTGCACTTATTAAATTTTTGAAAAAAAATTGTTTTTATTTTTATAAAATTATGGCATGTCAAGATGCACACTTTGACATAGTGGTTCAAGGCTTCAAAATATAAAACGTTTCACATTCATATTGAGGTCTAAAGCTCAAGCCTTGCAAACTCAGTTTCATCATTTCTTTTTGGGTTAAATACTTAAATTCAAAAAGGGGCAAGTATGTCCATCTTGAGGTCTAAATTTTTAAAATTGGGTTTAAAAATTGTGGAACAACTTGACTATTTCTTTTCATTGGCCATTTACATATATATTTCATGAAATCATTTTAAAGTATAATAATCAATTAATATATATATTTATATATCTACATATCTTATGTTTTTTTGTTTAAATTCCTTTTGATATCACAATGACTTACATAATTCAATGATTTAAAATGACGACAATTGATATATAAGAAAGAAAAAGTAAATAAGATAATTTAAGAAAAGAAAAATATATTTTCATTTGATGATTATACGAATAGTTTCAATACAAATAGGAATTATTTAAATTAAAAGATTTTCTGATTTTTCAAAACATTATAGAGAGATAATATAAGAACATGTGTTTTTAGGATTATATATTCCACATAAATGATTTAATATGGTCGTTTAAAGGATTGGAGTTACGGATGATATAATGTTAAGGCATTTAATTTGGAGTATTGAAAGTTTGTAACTTATGCAATTAAAATTGGTAAGAAGGAGTTTCGTTTCTAATTTATTTGGAATGCAATTAAAATCTAATTAATATAATGCAGTCAATGCAATAATTGATCATCCTATAAAAATATTAGAAAGGATCAAACTTAAGGAGCATACAAGTGGAAAAAGTATGGATATGTGTTGGTGATAAGAGGATCGGATGAGAGAATATGTTGTGGTAGAAGGATTAAAAAATTGATTAAGGAGGTAATATGTTGTTGTATATTTATTTTTAACTTATAGAAATATTATTTGAGTTGATGTTGAAGTCTCTTGCTATATACTATGATATTTACATGTAGGTTCCGAAGTTTATGAAGTCAAAGTTGAAACAAGAATAGAGTTCCATAACAATGAGAAGATTAACATTTTTTCAAGACCATGTGATGAAAGAAATTCATGAGAAAATCAAGGTAATATCTAAAGTTCATTATATATATATGTAAAAGTTTTTTAGTTCTAAAAGTTATTAAGGGAATTCCTTAGGTTGTAATGTTTATCAAGAAATTCCTTGAATTGTTATGTAGTTATAAAAATTATTATGTAAATTATATGTACCATATATCAATTTTTTTACATTTGTGTTGTTTATACAATTAAAGGTAAAACTCCTCTTAAAATGAAGATATCACCATCATTTACAAGACCATGTGAAAAAAACTTATCAAAATCACAAGATAAGATCAAAACTACCATATTTTATTAGATATTTTTTAGTCTTATATTTGTTGATATATAAATTTATTTTTTTATCTTATATTTTATCGGTTAATGAGAGGATAAGAAGTATGTTTTAATGAAACAAAAGAATGATAAGGAATCAAATTATCAACGCAAACTACCATCTATATTCCTTTTTAAATAGTTAAATTCATTGATATAAAATCATCTTGGCCAAACATTTTCTTTCGTGATGCATCTACTATAAATTAATTTCTTTAAACAATTATTAAGTATTACTTTTCTTGTAATATATTTTGGATTTATTAATATGAAGAGAAAATATTAGACAAGGAAAAAAAAATTGGTTGAAAAAATTAATTTGGCCTGAAAAAAATAATAATTTATTATCAAAAAAGTTTTCACTGTGTATAAATATGTAATAAATTTACTATCTAAAGATTAATTTTTAAAATGAAAAACTTTATACTCTTCACATGTATAACAAACTTGATAAAAGAAGAGATAAGACAACATCCATTTTTTAATTAAAAAACAAAAGGTATTTATAAACATAAAAAAGATAGTTTTGTAATCTTGTATTGTTTTAAACGATCAAAAGATATATTTTCAACAGAAAATCAAAAAGTGAAATAATTGTTTAAGTGAATGAATATTTGTATTATTTTATGTGAGGTCCTTTCACACTTTTTTCATTTATGCTATTGAAATAGGAAAACAGAAAACTGAAAAACGCTCCCAACCATATAAACCCTAAAAGGCCCGCCGCCACCCCTCCCCCTCCCCTGACCATTGTACCCACCTCGGTACCACCCCCAGGACCCACCGGTCCCCTTGCTGAACAGTCTCGCTCCGCACCGAGCCCTGCTCCGACCGAGCCCCGCTCCGACCGAGCTCCCTGCTCCAACCGAGCCCACCGTGCCGACTCCGATCAGCCATCTGGGCGCCCTCACTCCAAATCGATCGAGCCCAAACGATCCCTTCATCCCACAGAAGTCTGCTAAAAGCTCATCCGCTCAGGATCAAGGTGTTGCCTATGATCGGCCCTACGGGTGTCGTTGTCGCCGCCAGCGCCGTCGCCGATCTTCCACTCCTCTATTGATGTGACCCTGCCTCCCATGACGGCCCAAGACGAGGAAGAAGCCATGAGCCTACGCTCAGAAGGTCCAGTGACAAGGTCTAGGTCCAAGGCCATCGCCGCCGTCGTCGCGTCTCTCATCGCACGCGCCGTCACCAGCCAAGGAAGCCCAGACGACAATCCAAGACTTGTCGTCCTCGCCACCATCGAGAGTGAAAGAACGCGTTCTTCTGAAGACTGTGACACTTCGTCGTCTCACGTGATGATCACTTCAAAGCCTTCAACGCGTTCATGAGTTTCACGCGTTCTTTTTGAGACATTATCTATATTTGGTATTTCCGGTCTGCTTTAGATAGTTTCCTTATTTACAACATTTTAGATAGTTTCCTTATTTACAGCATTTTAGATAGTTTCCTTTCAGTCATTCTATCTTTTAGGGTTTGTGCATTTTGCATGCTTGTATGGGCTAGCCCACGAGGTTCGACTCGGCCCATCCGACGTCTCACCTCTCCCTATTTATACCCTACTTTGTTATTGTTATTTCTTACGTTCAAGTTAAAGTTCAAGGTTTTAAGTTGAGTGTTAATTCCTCCTTCCCTTGATCGGACGTCACCCATATCCCTCTCATCCCCATTCCCTCCGCCGCCGACGCTATGGCCAACGCTTGATCTTCTCAAGCCAAATCTATCTTGCATCTCCTTCATCCGCAGTCGACGCTACGACACCCAAAGACTTGTCTCTTCAAGTCTTATATCCTTCATCAAATCGCTTCTGCCTTCACTATCCATCAATCCATCAAATCGCTTACATCGCCACCATCATCGCGATCTTCCGTTCGCGACCATCATCATCACCGAGACGATTCACTGCGTGGCTTCCCAACCAAGACTAGATCCAAGTCGCTACCTTTGGCAATTCGGCTTGTCACAGGAGGCAAGGACACATCAACTGGTATCAGAGCCCAGCAGTCTTGTAAGTCACGAACTCAAGTTTCACTCTTGTTCACGAAATTTTTTCTTGCCCCCATCTTTTGCTTTCATAAACTAACGAGAAAAACCATTAAAAAATAAAAAATCAAATCTTTGCTCACCCTTCGGTTTCTGCAAGGTAATACCTTGGCCGAATTTTTTTTCTTGTTCCCCAAGTTTTGGTGTGTTAGGTAATTTTGTTATCTTGCATGCTAGAATATTTTGTTTCCTTATTTCATGCATGGATAGAGTTTCCTTGTTTGTTAGATATTACTTTTTAGGTTGTTAACCGAATTTCCTTATATAAGATATCTATTAATCTTATCTTCTCTCCCCTATCTCTAAAATCACACTTGTGAGATTCTTGTTACTTAGACCTTTTTATTTTGTTTTCTTTTGCAAGTCCGAAAAGATCAAAAGATAAGATCTCGGATATTAAAAAAAAAAGATATCAAAAAGATTCAAAAAAAAAAAAGTTTCCAAAGTTAGGTAAAGCCAAAATAAGGCAACCCTAACTCCCTCACCCAGGTCTAAGCTCATCTTCTCAATCTCTCCATCGTCTAGGTAGCTTCCTAGAAGGTGATTTCTTGCTACTCGGTTGCTTTGTTTACGTTTGTTTAGGGTTTCAATTTTTTCTTGTTTGTTTGATTGCAACTTGCTTGATACACCAACTCTTGCGCAAGCCAAGCCGCCCTCACGGCAAGCCCAAACAAGCCCTACCTACGTGAACTTTGTGACTTGACTACTGATTTGCTTGATTGTTGTTCTGTGTTGTCTTTTGGTTCGTTTTTACTCTCATATATGGCCGTCTTGTTATAGGTACGATGCAGATTGGGTCCAGTCAAGACGACCACGATGTCGACAACACAAACCGAGATCAACCCCCACAGTTGGTTCTACATCAGGACCAACCACCATAAGACCAACAACGCGATCCAATCATGGAGTTATCCGAAGATCAAACCTTGATCCAGGCTCTAAGACAAGAGATCGCGACTTTGAGAGCCCAACCCCCAGTGGCACCCATCGTGCCAACTCCTAACCCCCCAAGTGCTATGGACGCGCCGCCTCCACCTGGAGCTACTGACGCGGGTCCATCGAAGACGAAAGTCGACAAAGGCAAAGGCAAACTGCATTCGACATCTCAACATCAACCACAACTCAACAAAATGCAGAGTGTCATCGAGAGTCGCCACAGCTTCGTTTCCCACGTGGACCGCTATGTCACCAGAGCCACACCTGCTGGCTTCGACGACGGCTCCGACTACGCCCACGACGCCGAGGATGATCGAGCTGAGTACTCTGAACCTTACAATTTTGATGACAGGCATGCCTCTCGGAGAACACATCGCCGTGTGCAAGCCTCTACACCACGCGATGGCCGACGTCGTCACGCTGCCCAAACCGACACGACGCCGAGAAGACCCAGCCGCCGCGATGGTGGAGCTGCCCCCCACGATGATCATTTGAGGACACCCCCTACCCAACAACGCAGCCATGATGTACGCGATCATCTTCGACACCAAAGTGTTCGAACACCGTGTTACGGATCAGATGGCTACGCGCCGATCACACCCAATGTCCAAGACGACTTCGACGAGTACGATGACGAAGAGATCGAGGACTCAGGTATGGTCAATCCTAATTTTTTCCACCCCCCTCTTGGAGATCCCATTGAATTGCAAGATCACCCATCAGATTGGATACCTTCCCCGCGTCTCCGACCCCGAGGAGAGCGCGTTCGTGACATTGGCGGCGAGCGCCGCGATGTTCAACAGAGAGACCATCGACGTGACAACTACGATGCCCCGCCATGCAGACATCAACGCGATGACGCCTACGCGCCCAGGGATGAGTTTGTCCGCGAAGATCGCGAACAACGCGATAGACACCAAGTTGGACGCGATAGACCACATGGATTGCGTGCCATTGAAAACCCTCTTTATGATGTTGCACCGAACAACGCGTTCAACTCAGCCCCAGAACAGCCTCGATACCAGCGACCCCACGTCAAGGTAAAAATCGAGCATTTTCATGGTGAATACAACCCCTCTGTGTTTCTTGAATGGGTACAGGCTACAGAGTACACTCTTCGCTATAATTGTGTGCCACCTGAGGACCATGTTGACGCCGCGACGCTTAACTTCCGAGGAGCCGCCCGCGTGTGGTAGCATAGGTTCGAAGATGACTGCGTTCGACGCCACAAAGTATGAGTCACAGAATAGCATCAATTAGTCTATGTAATGACCAGGAAATACGTGCCTCCAGACTACCGGAATCAAATGAGATTGGACATTGCCATGGCTCGCCAGGGATCGATGACTCCACTCGAGTTCTTTTCCAAGCTTGAAGACATGTATTACAAGGCCAACATTTCTGTTGCACCATCTACTCTGAGGACCAAATTCTTGAGTGGCTTGAACACTAACATCCGTGATCAACTCGAGATTTTGCCCATCAAAGACATGAACACACTCACCCACACGGCGATGCAAATTCATGCACAATTATCTCGTCGGAGGTCTTACATATATTCCAGTGGCGAAAAAAGGTATTCTTCTAACTCTACTGGTTTACCTTCTACTAATGTTCGCCCTAATGCCTCTACCACAGCCGCGTCTAGCCAAGCCCCCAAAGCAAAGACCGCGCCACCGGCCACCACGCGCGACAGAACGCGCCAAGACAGGCGCCAGTGAACAATAATCGCGCGCGTGATATTGAGTGTTACAAATGTGGTGGAAGAGTCCACTACAAGAAAGATTGCCCCAATGCTCGCCAAGTGTTGTTCTCCACAGCCGCTGCCGGCTATGAGTCTTGTGAGGACGAGGAGGCCACACTTGACGCGATCCCTGAAGACAATGCAGAGGAGGATTAAGACGCGTATGACTGCGAACCCACATCTCTGCACACGGGCACACCATTGAGCTTGGTGACGCGTCGTCTCCTCACCGTCAAGGACGCCAACTTAAGAGATCAACGCGAGAACTTGTTCCATACAAGGGCTCTAGTGCAAACAGCTTCCTTGAGTGTCATTATTGATGGAGGCTCTTGTGCAAATATTGTGAATGAGAAGGTTGTCAACCACTTCAAATTGCCTACAACTCCTCATCCACAACCTTATGCCCTCCAATGGATTTCTTCAAGTCCAGGTAACACAGTATCTCACCAATGTTTAATTTCTTTTTCTATAGGCCAATACTGTGATTCTATTCTTTGTGATGTCATTGCAATGGACGCCACTCATATGTTGCTTGGGCGCCCATGACAATTTGACAGACGCGTGGTCCATGACGGGTATTTTAACACTTATGTGTTCAATTACCACGGGAAGCGCGTCACTTTGCATCCAATGTCTCTCCATGAGATCTTGCAAGACCAGGTAGAACGCGATCGCCAGAAGGCCATAGAGACCGCGTCCACTATGTCCAAATCTGGTCACACTTCGCCTTCTCCAAGCACTAGCAAGAAGAAGCCAAACACCCAAGCTGGGACACCAAGTTCCCCGCCTCATTCGTTGCCCCCAGCGCGTCCTTTGCAAGGAACCTGTGAGCAACGCGTTCTTTTGGCCAGGCCTAGTGACCTCACTGCATGCGTCACTGGCAAAGCGCCATGTTTTCTACTTGTGCCAACCCCGTGCATACCAGAATCGTCGAAGACCGCGGTCTTACCATCATTGATCGCGAAGTTGCTTGACGCGTTCCATGACGTTTTCCCAGATGAATTGCCACAAGGTTTACTTCCCCTGAGAGGCATTGAGCACCAAATTGACCTTGTGCCAGGTGCTTCTTTGCCCAACCGCGCTGCGTATAGAGCTGGTCCAGAAGAGACCAAAGAATTACACCACCAAGTCCAGGAATTGTTGGATCGCGGATACATAAGGGAATATATTTCCCCTTGTGCTGTGCTTGTGATCCTTGTGCCCAAGAAAGATGGCACCTGAAGAATGTGTGTTGATTGTCGTGCCATAAACCAGATCACAGTCAAATATAGGCACCCTATTCCCCGCCTTGATGATATGCTTGATGAACTTCATGGCGCGACACTCTTCTCCAAGATTGATTTGAAGACTGTTATCACCAGATCAGAATGAAAGAAGGTGATGAATGGAAGACGACATTCAAAACCAAGTATGGGCTCTACGAGTGGCTTGTCATGCCCTTTGGGCTCACAAACGCGCCCAACACCTTCATGCACGTGATGAACCACGTGTTGCGAGCTTTCCTTGGCAAGTTTGTTGTCGTTTATTTCGATGACATCCTTGTGTATTCCCGGAGCCTAGAAGACCATGTCGCTCACCTTCGCCAAGTGCTCGAATGCCTTCGCCAAGAGAGCCTGTTTGTAAATCTGGCAAAGTGCTCATTTTGCTCCGAGTCCACCAACTTTCTGGGCTACATTGTGAGTAGCGATGGTTTACGTGTTGACGAGGCAAAGATCGCGGCCATCAAGGACTGGCCTACGCCTACAACTCCGACACAAGTGCGAAGCTTTCTAGGTCTCGTGGGCCTTTATCGGCGTTTTGTACGCGACTTTTCCTCCATTGCCGCGCCACTTCACGAGCTCACCAAGAAAGGAAGCACAGTTTTGTGGCAGGATTCCCATGAACGCGCCTTCTCCGCCTTGAAGATCGCGTTATGCCATGCGTCATTGCTCCAGCTTCCACATTTCACCAAACACTTCGAAGTAGAGTGTGATGCCTCTGACATAGGCATTGGTGGTGTGCTACACCAAGAGAAGAGGCCAATTGCCTACTTCAATGAGAAGCTCACAGGAGCCACTCTCAATTACCCCACCTACGACAAAGATCTTTATGCCTTAGTACGCGTGCTAAAGACTTGGCAACACTACCTCTGGCCGCGTGAGTTTGTCATCCACAGTGATCATGCTGCGTTGAGCTACTTGAAGAGCCAAGCTCACCTCAATCGCTGCCATGCTCGCTGTGTGGAGTTTCTGGAGACATTCCCTTATGTCGTTGTTCACAAGAAAGGGAAAGATAACATCATTGCTGACGCGCTGTCTCGCAGGTATGTTCTCTTGACTCAAGTGCAAACTAAGATTTTGGGTTTTGCTTTGATTAAAGATTTATATGCTAGTGACCCGATCTTTGCCCCTATTCTTGAGCACTGTCTGAGATCGCGTGAGTTTGAGACGTTTTACCTTTCTGAGGGTTATTTGTATAAGGCTAGTCGTCTATGCATTCCAAGATCTTCCATTAGGCTCCTACTGATTGAGGAAGCACACGCGAGTCGTGGACACTTTGGGATTAGGAAGACCTTAGACGCGTTGCGAGAACATTTCTTTTGGCCTAACATGACCCACCAAGTGACTAGGTTTTGTAGGAGTTGTGTGACTTGCCAGAGAGCCAAAGCTAAGTCTAGTCCTCACGGCCTCTACACTCTTTTGCCCATTCTGAGTGCCCCCTGGGAAGATTTGTCTATGGATTTCATCATGGGTTTGCCCCTCTCTAGACGAGGTAAAGACTCTATTTTTGTGTTCGTAGATAGATTTTCTAAGATGGCACATTTTATAGCTTGTAAGACCACCCATAGTGCTAGTGAGATTGCTGATTTATTCTTTGAGCATGTGGTGCGTCTTCATGGAGTCCCGCGTACCATTGTTAGTGACAGAGATTCTAAGTTCGTTGGTCATTTTTGGAGAACTCTTTGGGGAAAGCTAGGAACCAAACTGTATGATCGTGATTGTTAGATTAAGAACAAGGGAACTGAAAATACAGATTACAGTTCCCTTCTCAGCGGAAATAAACAATCAAATATAAATGAACAAGTTCCTTATAGTGGAAACCTTCGATTGCCAACTAGCAATCTAGGATAAAAACCACTACCTTTCTTTCGAAAGGATTTCAAGGTCTACTTCTTGATTTCTTATCACTTTGGTTACAGATTACTCTAGGAATAAACACACAGTTTTTTTGTCTTACACATAGTTAGACAATCCTAGATAAACTTAACATAAAGTATAATCAATCCAAGAAGCAGTCCTAAGCACTAAGGAACTAACTCACTTACAGTCACAGGAACTAGCACACAGCTCTCAAGTTCCTTGACTGGTTCCTCTTGATCTTGGTTTGAGTTGACGATCTGTTTGAGAGCTCACACTATGATGTTTGCTATGAAGTGTGATTCTTGTTGTAGTGCTTGAGAATAACACTGAAGCTTGTCTTCCTTATATAGTGCATTCTCGAGGTTGAGTCTTCTCTCGGTTCCCATAGAGCAAGCTTGACCTAGGCTGTGTGGTTATCCTTAATTCACGCTAACTTAAACATGTACCAACAACCTAGGCAAGCTCAGAATACATCTTGGTTGGTCAAAGGCTTGATACGAATCTGTCATGTCGTTATCCAACGCCTTTCGTCCGAGGTTCAGCTACCTAGACACTTTGGAACTTTCCTCTAGATGGTGACAGGCCTTTGACATGTCGCTTTCACCGACCTTTGTCCGAGGTTCATCGTTCTAGACAACTTGGAGCTTTCCTTTGGATGGTGGCAGGCTTTAGAAACTTTGCTCATGTCGCTTTCATCATCTTTTGTCCGAGGTTCAGCGTTCCCAGCTTTATCGGGAAAAGCAAAGTCACGTGTTGCACTTCTGGGTTCCTTTGGCTTGCTTGTTTGGTTTCTTTGTCTTGTTTGGCTTCCATGGTTTCAATAACTGTCCTGTGGTTCCTTTAAACACATGTTTGAGATAAAATATTAGTATCAAAGTATTTGTCATCTTCAAAAGTAGAGAAACTGAGGAAATGAACTCTCATAGGAACTGAGGTTCCTGAGTTCCGTTTCCTAACAATTTCCCCCTTTTTGATGATGACAAATATAAGGAACCTGGCAACATAATAAGGACATGAAATGAATGAGAACAGTTGAGCTAAGAGATTTACAACTTTATAAAATAATGAGAGAACATTCAATAGTTGCAAATTCCCCCTAAGTAAATGAACTAAGTTATTCGAGTTCCCCCTCAGAAAGAGAACGAGTTCAAATTTCCTATAAGTCCTGTAGTTCCAAGAGTTCAAGGTTCCTATCCATTCTTCCCCCTTTTGGCATCATCGAAAAGATCAATTAATTTGTCAAGTGTAGGATATCAATGTGAAATAAACAATTGCTTTAAACCCATGACAGTCACCATAATAGAAACTTAAGGCAAAGACAAATGATGCAGTAGAAACATACCCAGAAAAGTTCATTAAACATTAAAGCCAATACATTGTTCATGATGTATAGTGGAAAAAAAAACTAAAGATCACAAATAACTTGAAACACATAAGAGAGGGAGAGGGGAGGCAGGTAGGATCCTAAGGAACTACTAGCACAATGTGGCGTTATAGTACTGGGAACTAGGAGAGACGTTCCTATGGCTTCGTAGTGTCCTCCTCCTCTTCAGCATCCTTATGTTCCTCTGTTTCCTCTTCTTTGCCTGCTTGAGCTCCTCCAGTTGCAGCCTCCAAGGTTTGCTGAATCGCGCTCACTAGACCGGATATTGCATTCCTGGTCTTCCCTAGTTCTGTCACTTGATCACGGATGGTAAGAGAGATAGCAGTGGTTCCATCCGTGATAGCTTTTTCAATACGACCCAGTGAAGCTAGGATCGCAGAGGAGTCTTGGACAGGGTAGAGTGGAGGCAGAGAGCTTGGAGTGGCTTGGGAACTTGCCTTTTCCTTAGGCAAGTCCGCTTGTACTTCAGAGGGAGCATGCTTGGATTTGAGGCTGACAGGCGAGGGATCAGAGCTGTGAACCTCCAGGGTCTCCTTGTCGGGAGATGAATCATGGAAACCGCCTTCAGAGATAGTGCGAGTAGCTGATTCAGATACATGATGGAGTTCCTTTTCCAACTCTTCTGTTTGCCTGGGTATGGGGTTTTTTGTGGGGGTGATATCAAGGGATTTGGAGGATGAGGCGGCTTTCTTTTCTCTGAAGGCTCTTAGGAGAGCAACTTCTTCCTCATCTTGAGCAAGGTGAGAGTTGAGGTCTTTGTTGGCCATTTGAGGAGTTTTGTGTTTTGAGAAAAAGGGGTGAGCAAGAGAATGAGAGAAAGCGAGAGAGGAAAGGAAGTAGAGTGCTCGGCTCAATCAAACAGGAGTCCCTAAATAATCCTTGAGCAGCGTTTGGAGCCGTTGAAAATCAAGCCGTTGGGGTGAGAGATTTCTGGGAACTCTGATATTTGGAAACGACTCTTTTTCTTGTAGCTTTTTCGGCTTTGCAACGGTCACAATTTCAAAAAGCAAATGATAAAAAATGGCAACAATGCAGGGCTGATCAGAGTCTCTGACGCTGGTGATTTGCAATAAATGTCGTCTTGGGAAGAGCGAGTTTCTACTAGCCGTTTGGAGAACTGCCTTACCTAGTTCCTTTCTGGCGATATTTTCATTGTGCTAGAGGGATATATGGAAACCTTTGATGTGGGAATTTAAGATATAGAACATGAAAGTACGTTCCCATAAAAGAAATCGAGGAAGGCCATTTATCGCATTACACACTAATTCCCAGAGAGGGTTAAGAGATGGGTCATAGGGAATTAGATTGTGCAATGAGGCAAGGGAGGGTCATAGTACACAATCATCATTTCGGCTTGTATTATTGGGTTAGAATATGATCAGATTGTGACTTTTGGGCCAACAAAGAAACTTGGACAATGCTTGAGTTATAATGAAAGATGAACATTCAAGGAGAAGAACTAAAAAAATTTATCAAAGCCTTTTGAGTAACTATTATAGATATGAGGGTCTACTGCAAAAGAGACAACACAAAGATTCCAAGACAAAAATAAGCAAAAGGATCTGAACTAGTCAATCGAACTGGAGAGTAACTTTAAACTAAAGGAACTGCTAGTTTATAGGAATCATTCACAGTTCTAATCTAAGGTTATCAAAGGGAGCTCTATTCAGAGCTTTGGTGAATATATCTGCAACCTGATCTTCAGTTTTACAAAATTTCATAATGATGTTCCCTTTTTCAATATGATCTCGAAGGAAGTGATGCCTTATATCTATATGTTTGGTCCTAGTATGATGCACATGATTCTTAGAAATGTTTATAGCACTAGTATTATCACAAAGAATATTGAGAGGACCATAAGACATACCAAAATCCGCGAGTTGTTGCTTTAGCCATAAGAGTTGGGAATAGCAAGAGGCAGCTGCAATGTAATCAGATTCTGTGGTGGAGAGGGAGACTGCGATTTGTTTCTTTGAGTCCCATGACACAAGGCAAGGGCCTAAGAACTATGCCATTCCAGAAGTGCTCTTCCTATCCACCAAGTATCCAGCATAATCAGCATCAATGAAACCTATCAGCTCAAAGGGACACTCTTTGGGGTACCACATGCAGAGTGAGTCAGTTCCCTTGAGATATCGGAATATCCTTTTCACAGCAGCTAAGTGTGTTTCTCTTGGACATAATTGAAACCTAGCACACAAGCAAACATCAAACACAATGTCTGGACGACTAGCTGTTAGATACATGAGAGAACCTATCATACCTCGATAGAGCTTTTCTTCCACAAGAAGACTTGAGTGATCTTTGTCCAAGTGGGCGATTGTAGAGATAGGAGTTGAGAGAGGCTTGCATGACTCCAGTTTGAACTTTTTCAACAGTTCACTGACATACTTTTGTTGGTGAATTTGTATGCCATCTTTCTTTTGGGATATTTGCAATCCGAGGAAGAAAGTGAGTTCCCCTATTAGACTCATTTCAAATTCACTGCTCATCAAGTCTTTGAACTTATCTACGATGGACATGTTAGTGGAACCAAAAATGATATCATTAACATAAATTTGAACCACTAAGATGTTACCTTCTTCCTCTAGAATGAAGAGAGTCTTGTCAATGATTCCACGCCTGTAACCATTGGAGAGTAGGAAATGGGCAAGACGATCATACCAAGCTCTAGGAGCTTGCTTGAGACCATACAAGGCTTTGTCTAGGAAATAGACATGGTCTGGATGATCAATGTCTTCAAAACCGAGTGGTTGCTTGACATAGACTTTCTCTTGAAGAATGCCATTGAGGAAGGCGGTCTTTACATCCATTTGGAATAGCTTGAACCCCTTGTGTGATGCGAAGGCAATCAATAACCTTATTGCTTCAATCCTTGCCATTGGAGCATAGGTTTCATCATAGTCGATTCCTTCTTGTTGATTGTATCCTTGAGCAACAAGCCTTGCTTTGTTCCTAATTACAGCTCTTGAGTCATCGAGCTTGTTTCTGAAAACCCATCTGGTTCCTATGATATGCTTTTGTTTGGGGCGGGAAACTAGATGTCACACTTTGTTTCTTTCAAACTGATGAAGTTCTTCTTGCATGGCTTGGATCCAGTCTACATCCTTCAGTGCTTCACCTATGTTATTTGGTTCCATAATAGATAAGAAAGCATTGAAAGCAAAGAAGGTTAGATGTTCGAACCTGACTGGAGGCTTGATGGTTCTTCTTTCTCTGTTGGGAGCTAGAGCATTTGATGTGGAGGCATTTTGATTTGAACATTCAGCTTCAACTTCTATGTTGGGATCACCTTCTCCATTTAAGAACATGTGAGAGGATGAATCATTGATGTCTCTACATGTATTATCTTCATGTTCATGGTTCCCAGAAATGGATTATTGTTGATTGTCCATGGGAACTGGTGGAGGAACTGGCGGAACAATTTGTGCAGCTGGGTAGGAACTGGGAGGTGTGATGTCTTCATCTGGATCTTCTTGAGGTGGCTTGGGAAATGGATCTTCAAAGGGACTGGTAGTGTTCTGCATATTTCTACCAAGTGATTTCTCATTAAAAACAACATGAACACTTTCTTTTACCTTTTTAGTCCTTTTGTTGAAGACCTTGTATGCTTTGCTGCTTGAGGCATATCCAATGAAGACCCCTTCATCACTCCTTGGGTCGAATTTGCAAAGATTATCTTTTCCATTGTTATGCACAAAGCATTTGCATCCGAACACCCTAAGATGTGAAATGTTGGGAACTCTTCCTCTTAGAAGTTCATAGGGTGTCTTCTCTGTGATTGGGCGAAGCATAGCTCGATTGATGATGTAGCAGGCTGTGTTGATTGCCTCAGCCCAGAATGATTGAGAGAGTCCACTTGAGATGAGCATAGTTCGAGCCATGTCTTCTAAGGTTCTATTCTTCCTTTCCACTACTCCATTTTGTTGAGGAGTGTATGGTGCAGAGAGGTTGTGATCAATGCCATGCTCACTGCAAAAGGTTAGAAATTCTCCATTTTCGAACTCAGTATCATGGTCAGAACGAATAGAATTGATGGAACAATCGAGATATTTTTCTAACATGGGAACTAGATCCTTAAATCGTCCAATGACTTCACTTTTAGATTTTATGAATATTGTCCAAGTAAAACGAGAGAAGTCATCGATGAGAACAAAGATATACCCGTTTCCTCCTAGGCTTTGAACTCTCATGGGTCCACAAAGGTCCATGTGAATGAGTTCAAGAGGCCTTGAGGAACTTACCATATTCTTGGATTTAAAGGAACTCCGAGCTTGTTTCCCTCTTACACAGTCTAAGCATGGTTCCTCAGATTTGTCACTTATCTTTGGGAGGCCTCTGACTAGCTCCTTTGAGTGTAGCTTTTGGATTAATTTGGTACTAGCATGACCAAGACGTTGATGCCACAAGTTCGTCTGATCATTCACAGTTGAGAGACAAAGCTTCTCCTTGGGAACGAAGGATGGGTCAATAGCATACACATTGTTGAATCTTTTACCTTTTAAGATGATTTGTCCTGAGGAGTCAAGGACAGTGCATTCATTTGATTTGAATCTAACTTCATTGTCTCCTTGATCACACAGCTGTGACACACTAATTAGATCAAAAGCAAGATTATCAACAAGGTGAACTTTGTTTACCTTAATGTGGTCATTGAGATTCACAGTTCCTATCCCACAAATTTTCCCTTTGCTTTTGTCTCCAAAAGAGGTGTTCCCTCCTTGGAGAGGTTGAAGAGAGGTCATTTGATTTCTTCTTCCGGTCATATGGCACGAGCAACCGCTGTCAATGTACCATAGTTGAGGTTGCCTCTCTTCTTTCTGCACACAAGGAAACTAAGATTTCTGAACCGAGTGAAGCTTGGCTTTACTGGGGGAATTAGCATGTGATTTATCATTGCGAGTCTGTGAATGACAAGGGAACTGATTCCTTTCACAGTAATATGCACTTTTCTCATTATCATAGTTCCTTTTCTTAGGACACTCAGTGTTATAATGACCATTCTTACCACAATAGAAACACAAACGATTGTACACAACATGTTCATATTTTCCCTTTCCTGGCCTAAAAGGTTTTTCATTTTTTCTTTTATTGAAATCAACATTATTTTTAACTTTACCATGAGCCATGTCCACGTACCTTTTGTGAGCGAAGGAATTAGTGAACCACTTATCTTTAGGAGATACTTTCTCCTTTCCCTTAGGTTCCCTTTCAAAGGCCTTAGGGTCCCTCTTTGGACTTTTAGAATTTTCTACGAGAAGCTTGGCAACCTCAGCCTTGTTCTCAAGAACCATGATCTTCTCTAATAGGAATTGATTCTTATCTCGAGAAGTTGCAAGAGAAGTACTGAGGTTCTCATTCATCTCAACAAGTTCACGTCTAACCTTTTCATTTTCAGCATCATCATTGATCTTGTTGTCAATGTATCCAACTCCATGACGTTGTTTCACAAAGACAGTTTGATTGATCGTTTTTTCATTTATAGAATCAGTGAGAGTATCTAACCTATCAATTATAGATTGAAGCAAAACATTTCCAGATAGATTATCATGCATAGGAACTGTAACAGATTCTATCTTAGACTCACTACAAGATTGGCAAATTTTAAGGGAACTATCATGCACATTCCTAAGTTCCATGAGTTTGGAGTGAGTTTCAGCGAGATCTTTCTCAGTTTCTTCAAGTTTCTTACGCCACACAGAGTTCTCAACAGTTAAACAAACAATCTCATCTTCACAATCATCAAGTTTTTGTTGAAGATCACTAGTTTCCTTCCCTAGATTTTTTATGATCTTTAGAAGTTGTTTCTTGTCACAATCAACTAGAGTTTTTAAGAAGTCATCAGAAGTTACCTCAAGGTCTTCTGAGTCGCTTGGATCTCCTTTTTCCATGAGACATTTTCCTCCAGAGAATCCACTCATATCTAGTTCCTCATCTGATTCTTCTCCCCATGAGGCCACAAGAGCCTTCTTCCTTTGACGTCTTTCATCTTCTTTGGAGTCTTATTTGTTGGGACAGCTCTTAGCGTAGTGCCCATTTTCTTTGCACTCATAGCAAGAGACATCTTTGAGATCTCTCCTCGGTCCATTGTAAGAGGAACTGCCTTTTTGGAACTTTCCCTTCACAAAGAATTTTTTGATGTTCTTTGTGAAGAGAGCTTTAAGTTCGTCCTCCTCATCTTCTAGGTCTAAGTTCTCCTGCTCCATCTCAAGCCTTGTGAAGGCTTTGAAGATTTTGAGGGCAATTCCTTTCTCCAGTTTCTTGTCAGCATTGACTTTGGTGTATTCTCCTTCTTCAACCTCCAGTTTCCCTATGATTTGAGTTAAGGGAAGAGATTAGATGCCTGGGGTGTTCTTCATGATTCCTTTGATGAGGGTGAACTTAGAGTTAAGTCCATTGATGACCACCAGTGATTTGGAGACTTCATAAAGGGTGACCTCAGCCGCTGTTAACTTTCCAATGAGCCTGTTGAAGCGAGAGTAATACTCAGAGATGGTTTCAGTTTCCATCATTTTGAATGTGTGGTATTCTCCTTCTAAAGCAAACTTTCGGCTTTGTTTTAGTTTCTCACTTCCTTTATGCATGTCCTTGAGTGCTTGCCACATCTTTTTCGCCGTCTTGATTCCTATGACTTTGTCCATATCTTCTCTATCCAGTCCATTGAGAATGAACTATCTAGCCTTGGTGTTCTTTTCCATGATGACATAATGCTCAGGTTTCCAATCTTCTTCCTTTTGGTTGAGATCGACACAGCCATCTCCATTCTCGACTATCCTCCAACATTGGTAGTCATTGGTCTTTATGTGGCTTTCCATGCACTTGGCCCACCATGTTTCTTCTCCCTTCTTTCGGAGATGTGGTTTGTTGGTGGAGATTCCGAGCTCAAACTTGCTTGACTGAGACATCTTAGATCTGCAAACTTAAACAAAGATCTAGAGCTTTTCCCGCTCTGATACCAATTACAGGATCGTGATTGTTAGATTAAGAACAAGGGAACTGAAAATACAGATTACAGTTCCCTTCGCAGCGGAAATAAACAATCAAATATAAATGAACAAGTTCCTTATAGTGGAAACCTTCGATTGCCAACTAGCAATCTAGGATAAAAACCAATACATTTCTTTCGAAAGTATTTCAAGGTCTACTTCTTGATTTCTTATCACTTCGGTTACAGATTACTCTAGGAACAAACACACAGTTTTTTTGTCTTACACACAGTTAGACAATCCTAGATAAACTTAACAGAAAGTATAATCAATCCAAGAAGCAGTCATAAGCACTAAGGAACTAACTCACTTACAGTCACAGGAACTAGCACACAGCTCTCAGGTTCCTTGACTGGTTCCTCTTGATCTTGGTTTGAGTTGACAATCTGTTTGAGAGCTCACACTATGATGTTTGCTATGAAGTGTGATTCTTGTTGTAGTGCTTGAGAATAACACTGAAGCTTGTCTTCCTTATATAGTGCATTCTCGAGGTTGAGTCTTCTCTCGGTTCCCACAGAGCAAGCTTGACCTAGGCTGTGTGGTTATCCTTAATTCACGTTGACTTAAACATGTACCAACAACCCAGGCCAGCTCAGAATACATCTTGGTTGGTCAAAGTCTTGATACGAATCTGTCATGTCGTTGTCCAATGCCTTTCGTCCGAGGTTCAGCTACCTAGACACTTTGGAACTTTCCTCTGGATGGTGACATGCCTTTGACATGTCGCTTTCACCGACCTTTGTCCGAGGTTCATCGTTCTAGACAGCTTGGAGCTTTCCTTTGTATGGTGGCAGGCTTTAGAAACTTTGCTCATGTCGATTTCACCATCTTTTGTCTGAGGTTCAACGTTCCCAGCTTTATCGGGAAAAGCAAAGTCACGTGTTGCACTTCTGGGTTCCTTTGGCTTGCTTGTTTGGTTTGTTTGTCTTGTTTGGCTTCCATGGTTTCAATAACTGTCCTGTGGTTCCTTTAAATACATCTTTGAGATAAAACATTAGTATCAAAGTATTTGTCATCTTCAAAAGTAGAGAAACTGAGGAAAGGAACTCTCATAGGAACTGAGGTTCCTGAGTTCCGTTTCCTAACACAAACTCCTATTCTCGACTAGCTACCACCCCCAAACCGATGGCCAAACGGAGGTCACAAATAGAACTCTAGGAGCCCTCCTTCGCACGATGCTAAAAGCCAACCCTAAGCGTTGGGAGAACTTACTATCAATTATCGAGTTTTGTTACAATAGATGCAGGCATACAACGACCAAGTTGACACCATTCGAAATGGTGTATGGCATCAACCCCTTGACACCACTGGATATGTCATCGCGTCCTCTCCGAGACCCAGTGCATGTCTCAGCCACCAATCGTGCTGAGCAAGTCTAGGAGCTTCATCAACGAACCCGGGAACAACTGGAGAGGAGGGCCGCGCAGTATGCCTCACAGAAGAATTCAGGCCGCCACCGCGTCGTCTTTGCCCCCGGAGACCTTGTCTGGGTGCATCTGCGAAAGGAGAGGTTCCCATCGTGGCGAAAGCATAAATTGGCACCGCGTGGAGATGGTCCCTTCCGCGTGGTCAAAGCCATAGGGGACAATGCATATCAACTCAAGCTCCCACCAGATTTCGGAGTTCACGCGTCCTTCATCGTCGCGGACTTAACACCATATGTTGAGCCAAAGTTTGATGATGGTGAAGTGGGGACGCTTCACATCCAAGTGGGGGAGGGTGATGTGACCCTGCCTCCCATGACGGCCCAAGACGAGGAAGAAGCCATGAGCCTACGCTTAGAAGGTCCAGTGACAAGGTCTAGGTCCAAGGCCATCGCCGCCGCCGTCGCGTCTCTCATCGCACGCGCCGTCGCCAGCCAAGGAAGCCCAGACGACAATCCAAGACTCATCGTCCTCGCCACCATCGAGAGTGAAAGAACGCGTTCTTCTGAAGACTGTGACACTTCGTCGTCTCACGTGATGATCACGTCAAAGCCTTCAACGCGTTCATGAGTTTCACGCGTTCTTTTTGAGACATTATCTATATTTGGTATTTCCGGTCTGCTTTAGATAGATTCCTTATTTACAGCATTTTAGATAGTTTCCTTTCAGTCATTCTATCTTTTAGGGTTTGTGCATTTTGCATGCTTGCATGGGCTAGCCCACGAGGTTCGACTCGGCCCATCCGACGTCTCACCTCTCCCTATTTATACCCTAATTTGTTATTGTTATTTCTCACGTTCAAGTTAAAGTTCAAGGTTTTAAGTCGAGTGTTAATTCCTCCTTCCCTTGATCGGACGTCACCCATATCCCTCTCATCCCCATTCCCTCCGCCGCCGACGCTACGGCCAAGGCTTGATCTTCTCAAGCCAAATCTATCTTCGCATCTCCTTCATCCGCAGTCGACGCTACGACACCCAAAGACTTGTCTCTTCAAGTCTTATATCCTTCATCAAATCGCTTCCGCCTTCGCTATCCATCAAATCGCTTACATCGCCACCATCATCGCGATCTTCCGTTCGCGACCATCATCATCACCGAGATGATTCACTGCGTGGCTTCCCAACCAAGACTAGATCCAAGTCGCTACCTTTGGCAATTCGGCTTGTCACAGGAGGCAAGGACACAACATATGTCCCGCGCGGTCGTGGGTGGCGAGCGACAAATTCTTGGCGCCTCCATTGGAGCCAGGGATTCCGGCGTCGGAGCTCGGCGTTGGCTTTGCAGGTCCAGTCATGGCGGTTTTCTGTCCACCGTGACTCCCGGTTGTGGCGCCGGTGATTTGGAGAGGAGGGTCGGCGGCGGAGGCGAAGATCCACCGCGGCTCTCGGAATCGGCGCCAGATATTTGGAGAGGAGGATATGGTGGTTCTCGTCGTGACCTCTCTTCCCCCGAAGAGTGCCTCCGGATCTACTGTTGCATTTTTTTTTTCGTTCGTGGTTGGTGTGCAAGCTGGTGTTGTACTTCGTCTGTTGGGCTGATTTAGGGTAGAGATCGTGTTGTTCCAGTTGTGGTCGCGGTTGTGTTGAGGCTCCTGAAGATCCAGAATGCAACGTCAGGGTGGTCGAGACTCCTGAAGATCCCTCATCTAGGTGGGGGCAACGTCATGGTTGTCCATTTAACACTTCCCAGGATTGCTTTCCTGTTTGACCCATCGTCTGGTGGCACTATTCATTTGTGTTGGACTCACTTATCTCCTTAATCGTGTAGCTCGCTTTTGCTTTGTTGTATTTTCATTTTGCTTGTCTTTGTTGTTCTTAACTGGTTTGTCCAGTTGCCGATTTCTCGGCCTCTCGAGTTGTCCGACATAAAGTGTCGGTAACTCGAATTCTTACCTTATCAAAAAAAAAAATTATGCTATTGAAATTTACAATATTTAATCATTTGTTCGCAATCATTATTGAAGAGGTTACAAAACTAATACACTATTAATTACAATTTTTCTTATACAAATAAATTCTAATCATATACCAAAAATATGGACCCTCAAATTGATAAACACATATATGACCAACTTAACCAAATGTATGTTTAGAACGAATAAAACCATAACATAAATCACAAAACCATATAACAAATAAAAAAAACACTTATATTTAAATAAAAGTATGAGTTGGTATAGTTACGTCACAAAAACGTAACCTATATGTTCTGGGCGTAGCAACGGCCTGGCCTCCTAGTTGCACACAAAATTGCATGAGGTTGTAGTAATATGGCTGATTGTTGATTTAAATAAGATTAATTTACGTTCATATTTTTATTTTGGTAGAATGTTTAGTTTTTTACGTTCATATATGAAGTATCAACCCTAGCCCTAGGGTTTCTCCGAAGTCACTCACTGGCTAAGCTGTACTATACTGTTACATCACTGATCCCCCAAACCAGGCCCATCCGCCCAAAAACGTACCACAACGGCCCAGGTTTTGGCCCATTTCTCTGGCTCATTGACCTCCAATTGAAGCCCAATTAATTGTGTCCAGTTTAGATGAAATCAAAACAATAGATGAAATTTGTAGCCAAAATCAGATCATCAGAACCCAATCACAATGAAAAATAGAAGCCAAACCCAGAAAATGGCAATGACAGTCTGCACACACAAAAATACACTGATTTGATTCACAATATAACAAACCAACAAACTTGTAATAATTATGTGCACAAAAGTCACTAACTACCAAATAAATGCTTGTTCACAAGCTAAAAAACTGTGCAGGAAAAGCCTGACTGTACATATTTATCTAACTTCACTCCAAACTCACCAAAATTTACCTCAAATCCAGTTGAAAAATCCGCAAAGGGGCGAATAAAAGCAGAATATGAATGGGGAGAAATCGGAGATACACATCTATCTAGTTTCACAACTGAAGCTACTAACTCTTTAGTACTTGATGATCTTTCTCTTGCCGCTGGTAGCAGTTTCACGCCGGCTACGGAAGTGACTCAGCAGCTGCTGCGCCTGCGAAATCACACGCAACGCATTAGCCCAATCGAGTCGTTTCATCACTAAGATACTATTATAAGTTGTGCATCCTTTAGATGAAACTAAGCAAGCTATTGAAATAGATCAAGTTAAAAGAAGAGGCTCATGTGTATTTAGATAAGCATACTTTCTCCCTTGCTCTTGGAGTTCCTGTCTGGGAAAGCGCAACAAGAGGCGGGACCGCTCCTTCTTCAAGAACCATGGTGCAAAACTTGTCACTATGAAGACACAGCTGCAACAAAGTCGACGCAGCGTTCTCCTTCCCCCTTCTGGACCCACAATCGAGTATCTCAATGATCATGGGAATCCCGCCCTCTCTCACAATAGCTGATCGTCCCTCTGAAACCGTGCCTAGATTCGCTAGTAGAGCGATAGCCTTGTCAACCAAACCCGAACCCTGGTCCAATAGCTCAACAAGATACTTCACTGCCCCAGCTTGGACGATACGAGCTTTGTTTTCATGGCAGATTGACAGGTTAAACAGGGCTGCTGCTGCATCCTTTTTACCCCTTATACTCCCTGTTCCTAAGAGGTTGACCAGAGCTTTGACCGCTCCCGATCTTCCAATCTTGAGCTTGTGTTCTTCTAGAGAAGCCAGGCTGAACAGAGCAGCTGCGGAGTTTTCCTTGGCCGTATCGTTCCCTGACTTCAGCACATGTATTAATGACTCCATTGCTCCGGCTTCTGCAATCTTGGCTTTGTTCTCCTCGTTGATTGATAAGTTCAAGAGCGCTGTAACCGCGTGTTCCTGGGTTGTCTTCGTACGGGAGTGCATCAGTGCAGTCAGTGGGCCAATGGCACCGCATTCTCTGATGATGACGCGGTTTTCCATGTTATGTTTTGCGAGTAGGCGAAACTCCAATGCAGCTGAAGTTTGCGCTTCAACCGACTGGCTCTTCAGATCTTCGACTAGTTTCTCGACATCAGAAAGTGTAGCGGTCTCGTCGGATCCCATGTCGGATGATCGAAAAGAGTCCGTACGAGGGTAGTTACTGTTTTGACTCTCTGATATCTCTGTGCTTGATCCCATGTTGTGTGGGCTGAAGCACTCTGACTTGATCTCAACCCTTTCAGTCGACGTGGGAGGATATTCGTAGCTTGAGATGGCACTCGAACCCGACTGGGTCCTACTGTGTGCGTATGAATGCTCAGGAGAATCGGCCTTCTTAATCTCACTGCTCTGGCACACTTTGGATTCTTCCTTGCCGAATCCAATCGGTTCATCAGTAGACGACCGTGACATGGAATTACTTTCGTGATTGGAATCCTCGGATTTGCTCAGAATTTCATTGTTGTTTTCCTTGAACCAGCTTACTATCATAGCTTTAATGGTGTGATTCGTGATGACGTCGGTGTGCGACAGAGGTTCACCCGTCTTGGGGCAAATATTCAAGCCATGATCAACCCATTTCTGGATGCAAGCCCTCTCGAACGTTTGGCCAGAAGCCACAATCACTGGATCCAACATGAGCTCCAAAGATAAGGGGCAGCGGAAGTACACTGGGATGGGGAAACCATAGCCAGAATCCAAGTATCCTCTTTTCAGCATGTAACCGCTAATAAGAGAAATGAGATCCGCTGCTCGATCGATCAGTTCTGCTTCTCCCTTATTCCGGTTCTCTTGAGCTTTCAATCTCTCCTTTTCAATGTAAATTCTCTCCTTAAGCAACTCTTGACTTGATGTCAGACCAAGACACTCGATAAGCTCTAACAAGTCTTTACCATGGGACACCGAATTGCCACTTTGATCCTTCAAAGCCTGTTCTATAAGTGTCGATATTCTGCTTGGTTGCCAGCTTCGAAGCTCCTGCATGAATTTCTGAGAATGTTTACATGTAGTTAGTTAGTGATACTAGCTGGGTTATTTAAATAGGGGAAAAACCAACATGAATTGACAACTGAAAAGAGGATTTAAAGAGGGAGTTTATGTCAAACTACCATTAGGTCTGTACATATTTGCACACCATCCAAAGTCGAAGAAGATGGTGATGCTCGTAGCAGTCTGCATAAAATACGGCAGATCTCAAGTGAAGAGATTCTTATTTTGGTCATTAGTAGTTCAATCTGCCAAACCTGAAATGTGATCGAGATTATGAAGTCATAGAAGTAGACTTAATGTAAAAAAAAAGACATCCTATAGAGAAGATAATTATTCCACAAAGCACTAAATTTCTAAATGTTTGACAGATACTCACGGACAAAACTACACTTGCTTTCGACCATCTCTCCATACATTCTCTGATCTCATTAACATCAACATCTAGCTTCTCGCACTCTTTCAGCAAAGTTTGATCACGACTTATCTTTTCATCGATGATTTCACCAAGAAACGGCTTCAAATGCTTCATCAACTCAGCCATACGCTCAAAATCTCCGTGCGTGGGTATTAATTTCAATGTCCGGCATGAAACCAGAAGTATAAAACGAGATATACTGTTGTTTAAACAACTTGCAGATTTAGTCTCCATGAACCCTGTTTCAAAGCACAAAATTGCTAATGTTACAACAAATAGAACCATAAGAGTGTTGATAATAAACATTTACGGGGAAGTTACACTTTCTCCTTCCCCCCACTATTCTTCCTATAGAAAATGTTGATAGATATTGGAAAAACAATGAGCACGAGTAGCTGTTATAAAACAAGATGATGCTGCAAAGGCTATGGAAAAGTGACATGAAATACTTAACAAGATAATACAAGGATTATAAAAGAAACAAACCACAAGAATTAGCTAAACAGAATCTCAGGAACTGGTCCCAACAGAGACAAGTTATTGTTTGATTCTTTTAAAAAAAAGATGAAGAGTTTGTCTTCCAAGGAACCAGGATTATTACAGAGTCTCCCGAAAAATGAAAAACCTACATATATTAGAAATAGTAATGCAAATACTTCTTCAAGAGCCACTGAATGCTTGCGAGAAACCAAACTGGATACCAAAACAAGGGATTTAACAGCCAATTCGGGCAGCTACATAACTATTCGGTGGCGACATCGTTTCTATCAGACCCAGATATGTAACATTGATCCTACCAAAAAAAAAAAAATGTAACATTGATTCTATTACTTCCCATCTCTATAGGCTTACTATCTACAGCAACAAACAGAGTTCTTAATATTGTTGCTATTGCTTTTATCAAGAAAATTGTATCCAATCACTCTCCATCCATGTTTTGCTAGCAATTCAACACCTACATTGTTTGTAAGGATATATAAAATGTCCAAATACCCCTCACAAGAATATAAAAATGAAATTATGTATTAACCAGGGGTATTTTGGAAATTTTACATTTTTTTCGCAATGGTTTAATTAGCACAAAATTATTAACAAAACATGGATGAATGCGGGCTAAACACAATTTTGTTTATAAAGGCCAATTTGTGCAAAGTGACACAACTTAGGAGTGGTATCTGCTCTATTGTTTTTCCATTCAAATGGCACAGGTAGGAATCTTAAAACCCTAAACCGTCTGATTATATCATCTGTGGTAAACAACACCACCAACACCAGCAAGCCTAAGGAAAAGATAGTAGGCAGGAATAAATGAAGCGGAATTGTCAGATTGAGTGCATCTATCGACAAAAGGGAGTAAATGTTATACAACCCCCAAAATCCTAGCTTCTTCATTGATTCTCAGCACTAGTCAATTACAAAGTTCTTTCAGTATCATCTCAAACCGAGCTCTCAAAACTAGAATTAAGAAACACCCACATAAAACCCAGAAGGAAAAAAAGAAACATGCAAAATCAAGCTTCCCAAAAAGATTATAATAATAAAAATCAGAAGAAAGGCAGAAGATACCCACCAATTTCATCCTCATACCGACTATATAAAGAGGATAGAAGGTCAAATAAAAACAAAAAAGAGCACCTTGATTACTGAACAGCTAAATCAGGAGACTATTTATACCTTGAAAGATGCAAAGCTGAATTCCAAACTTCAATCAACAGAAGAACAACCCAAGAAAGTTGCAATTCCAGAGCATGAAAACGGGTTGAAAAGGCAAATAGCACTCTTCTCTTCAATTGTACCCAAAATTTTCATGAATTCAGCTAACACAACCCTAAATCCCCGACCTTGTTTAAAACGCTCCATGAAAATTTCAGGTGCCGGGAGAAGAGAGAATACCCAAAGCCTAGAGGGATAAATATTGCAAGTTTTGGGGTCCCCTCCTGACCCCCAAAATAACTAAAAAAAACAAAAAAAAGAAACATTTTTATTTCATTTTGGGGTTAAGGAACAAAAGAGTGAATTATTTGATTATGTGGTAAACCTTAGAAATGAGGATTTATATAAGCCTCAAATCTTCGTTTGGTTTTCTTTCCCTTTCAAACCAGAGATATCGATTGTCACAGGAACAGAAAACCCTTTTTCAGATTTTCAGAGTGGGTGATTACTTTCACTTACATCCACCTAACTCCAAACACAATTTAAGATTTACTACTCAGGTCCGGCCCAAGGGATAGTTTAGGTAGGAGACCGCCCTAGGATCTAAGGTCGGAAGGGATCCAAATCCAACATCAAATAGTAGTAATATAATTATTAATTTAGAGAAATAATATAGAAAATAAAATAGGTCTAGTGATAAGTACAATTATCTTTTAAAAGGTCTTAGGTTCAAATCTCAATAACTCCATTTTTACATTTATGTAGGTCCATTTTTCTTTTAGTTGATTTTTATTTTCTTAATTGTGCTAGTTATTTTATATAACATTTGTTCTTTAATATGTGATACATTTTTTCTCATTTCTCAATTTTATTTCATTTGATATGTGAGTCAATTCTTTTTCTATTTGAATTTGGTTTTTATTTAAATTTATTCTTTATATTGTTTGTGAGGTTTATTTTTCATTTTGAACATAAATAAAAAATTTATTTGAATGTTGTTAATTAATATTTCTTTCTTATATTAATTGTTTATCATAAAATCTCATTCTTCGAAAAAGATCAAACTTGTAAGTTGGACATAAAAAGTGATTTAATTCTATCAAAAATATACTTTATATAATTATTATATATAATATTTTCTTATTATTTTATATTTCTTAGGGCCTAGTACATTGATACGCATCAATACTACTGGGGGGCTTGAATCTGAGAGGGCACAGATTTGAGCCTCCACTAGTATTTTTGAAGTGAGGTATATATAAATTTTTTTTTATAAGTGTTTTTTAAACCCTTTGATCTTTCCTGTTTTTGAACTGGGGCATGATCCCTCACCCTAAATTTCTAACCTATTGCGATGATAAGTTTATGCTATAGAGAATACAATATCAAGTAGCTATATAAGTTTTATCAGTATTATCTAAACTCAATTTTGGATATTATTTAAGCTGAATTTTATTTTTTTGGTAAGAATTTAAGCTGAATTTTACGTATGCCATTATTTTCTTCAGATATACAATCTTTCATATTTAATATAAGCATTAAGATTACAGATATTTTCACCGTTATTGTTGGATAATTTAGTTGTAAGTACTTAAACATTTAAAATATTGATCGATTTTTCTAGTGTGTGCCCATGGGCACATGCTAATAAACCTAAATAGGAAATTTATCTCCAAAATATTTCCTAATAGAGAATTGATAAACCCTTAGCAAATAAAATTAAACTAATGGCTAACCAAATAATTGTTAAAAAAAGAGTTATTAGAGTGTGCCCATGGGCACATACTAGAAAAAATCAATATTGATTATTATTAGTTTAAGACAGACCCTATATACACGCAGTTTTTATTTTTTCGCACGCACTTTGGTGAGCCTAAATTAAGCCCACAGACAAAGGGGTACTGTTTGACAAAAAAATGGGTAAAAATGGTACACCACAAAAGAGCGCACTAATGTATGCTAAAATTTGGCACTGTAAATGATGCGTATCAATGTACTAGGCCTTTAATTAGGCTTTCATTTGACGCAAGCCAAATAAAGGCCCAACAATGGTGCACCATTTATAGGCGCATCACTGGTGCGCCTCGCGTTGGCATACCGGATTTAGGTTAAATTCAACGCGAGGCGCACCGACTTCCTTCTCTTTCCTCTTCTTCTTCGCAACGACGACGGCGGAGGTCCTCTCGATCTCCCACCTTCCTCTTCTCTTCTCAAATCAATCAACCATGGAGGCAACACCTGAAGGCGGCAGTGACCTCGACAACAGTGGCGGCGTGACTCCATCGACGGTAGTGGTGGAGCATGCTGAGGCGGCAGTGGCTGGAGCAAGCAGAGGCAAGGTGACGTTGGACCAGGCGAAGGCGGCGCTCAGTTGGAGGTGGCGGCCGGTGGCGTCGGATTTGAGGTGGTGGAGGCGGCGGTTGGAGGAGGTGCCTTGGAGGCGCGAGTTTACTATGGCAGAGGGAGACGTCGAGGCAAGATCTTAATACCAGGTGAAACCCGGACACGAGCTGGTGCATGTGTTCAAGGCGGGCAATTATATCGGGCGAATCCCGGACCAGAGATGGGGCACAAGTTTGAGGCATGCCTGCTAGTAGTGCGGCCGTCGACGATACTGTGATTGTTACACCGATAGTGGACGATGTCGAGACCCCACCAATTACTCGTGTGTGGGAAAGCCAAGCGGTATGTAATTTTCGATTTTCTACATTAAATTTTTTTATTTAATAACGCTATTATATGATTTATAGTTTAGATATTCTTATAAAATAGATATGAATTTAGATTTGTAATTAGTTTGGGAATTTGATTTTAAATTGGAATTGGAATTAGTTTAGGATTTATAATAATTTTAGAAATTAGTTTAGAAAAAGTTGTAAAATTAAATTTAAAAAAACGTTAGTGAAATACTTATGAAAATAGGTATGAAATTAATTTTTGAATCAATTTTGTATTTAGATTTGAAAGTATTTTATTTAAAATAGTTTAGAAATTAGGAGATAGATAATCGAGATTGATGATAATCAGTAAATTAGGTTGATATTGAAATTAAGGATAAATACAAATATAGTTTTTAAATAATTAGTAAAAATAGTTGATAAAACTTAATGATTTGTCATAAATTATTAGAGATTATATATATAAATTAGATAAATTGTAATAATTTTATATATAAAATTAGAATAATTAAAGTTAAATTAGAATAATTAAAATTAAATTCTAATAAATTAGAATAATTAAAATTAAATTCTAATAAATTAGAATAGAGTATAATAAATTGAATAATTAAACTTAAATTATAATAAATTAATTAAATGAATCTAATGTATCTTAAATCTGTAATTTTAGCGTGTACGAGAAGTTTTTTCTTCGTTGTTGGTGAGAAATCCGATGGTGAAACGATGTCTGAGTAGGAGACGTGGTGTGACCGAGTCGGCACATCGACATGTCAGCGTGCAACGCTTGTTAGCAAATATATTTTAGAGGTTGCGCACACATCCTCATCACCCGCCCACGATGATGATGTGGTCATGGAGGGTGTCCACGTCATGTTTTCTCCTTGTGATACGTCGGCTGATGATAAATGATGATGGGGACGACTTGGATCGGGATTATGTTGAGTCTTTTGATCCTATTTTGACGGCCGAGGATTTGGGGATGGATGACGCCCCCCCTACTACTTCCGGTCTGATTTTGACTCCAGTTTCCTCTCCCACTCTCGTTTCTGATCCGGTTCCAAACTCCCGCACTGGAGACTTCACCAGCTCCTGCTCCGAATACTGCACCAACTCTCATTTTAGGTACCGCTTCTTGGATGTCGGGAGGGCCACTAGTACCCACCCTCATTGTTAGCTATGCGACCACTATCGCAAAGGCTATATATACGAGTTGACCGATCTCCAGCATGTTTCGGCTGTTGCGGTTGGAGGCTCTCGCTGCTCCTCCGGCGAGGGGACGCGTGAGGGACGCGGATGACTGGCTCCTACTGGGGATGCTCCTCTTAGAGGATGTCGGCGCTGCCTGACCGAGCAGGATTTGGTACATATTTTATTTTTACCATTACATTTTTTTCTTCATATTTATCCGTAAGTTATATTGATAATTATTTTTTTGGTTCTGACGAGGAAGGTTCTGAAGGTGCACGTCTAAAAGGCATACTATTTAGAGCTCGAGGAGAACTTTTCTCAGTTTCTGTGCTGAAATTGCTTCTATGTTACATGAAGAAAAGGTCTATTAGAGGCAAATGAGCATGGAATTGTGACAGAAAATCTAGGGATATGAATACCACATTCTTTCCCAAATCTGCTATTGCTAGAAGGGAGATAAATGCTTTAGAAAGATCATGGATGCAAGGTGCATATTCAAACAAACGAGGAGAGTATTAGAGGTGTTGTTGTTCAGTATTTCAGTGACCTGTATACTTCCAATTCCCCTTATGGATTCGAAAAAGTGTCGCAAATGTTAAAAGTTACATCAATGAAGATCTGCCTTTAGAGATGGAAGCACCATATAATGAAGGGAAAGTTATTAAGGCCCTTAAGCACATGCATCCTCTTAAAGCACCTAGACCTGGTGGTATATGTGTGATGTTCTTTTAGACCTTTTGGGACACTGTTAACAGGGCCATTCCAATAATTTAGGGGGCCATGTGTTATAAAAACGATAATATTTTGATAATAAAATAAATAAAATAATTTTCTTTACATATTTTTTTATCGACACTTATTTATGACGTAAAATTTGAACTATAATACTTAAAAAATATCATAGGTCAAATATATATCATTATAATATACTAATTAAATACACAATAAAGTACATATGGTTTGTAAAATGTAATTAAATTAAAACAAGAAAGTTTAATCGATTCATTGACATGTACAAAATATTTCATTAATACGATTTAAAATTTAGAATGTGTCCATAGTAAATATATCATTTTGAACTTCTAAATCTTGTCCTTCTCTTTTTACGTATGACCCTTATTAACCAAACTAATTAAAATAATTGAATCTTTATACGTTTTCAATTCTACATTTACTCAAAGAAAATCTAGTTGACACAACAAAAAGAATATACCTCTAATTAGTAAAGTAAAAAAAATCCTAACCTCAATTAGTCACTTAGTAATCAACAATATAAAATTTCTAATAAATATTAAAAGCAAATTCTAAATGAGTGAAGTTGGGGGAGGTGCCCAAAGTTAATGAAACGATTTAAATATACTAATGGTGGTGGGGCCCACGAGAAAGGAAAAGAGTGGAAAAAGAAAGTTGGGTGGATGACTCGAACACTGGTCCAATTTGATGTAAAATGGGCTTTTACCAATTGAGCAACTGAACATTATATGTTAACAAATTTAATATATAATGGTCCCTTACAATTTTGGGGGCTGTGTACAAAATCTCCTTTAGTACATGCTCAAGCACGACCCTGACTATTAATGGTACATGTTGTTTCTCTTGTCTTGAAGGCTCTGAATCATGGCGATTTTCATCTCAACATTAACAAAACCTTCACTACTATGATCCCTAAGAAATACAAGCCTTTATCGTCGCTAACAATCAGAAGCACCTCGCCCTTAAACTTGACATGTCTAAGGGGTTATGACATAGTAGAGTGGGTTTTCTTACTTAAAAGTGATGGAGAATTCGGGTTCTGGTGTTAATTGGATCAATCGTGTCAAATTGTGCATATCCTCAGTCACCTTTTCAATCTTGATTAACGACCAACTTACTAACAAATTATTTCCATTTAGGGGACTTAGACAAAGAGATCCACTCTCTCCTTATCTTATTTTTCTATGTGGTCATGTGTTGTATGATTGAAAGAGCTGTTTTCAGAAGTTTGCTAATTCGTATCAAGGTTGCACAAAACCGCCCCAAGAATCTCACATTTGTTGTATGCATATGTATGTGTTTTATTCGCTAGACTAGATCAAGAACAAGCGGAAACTTTGAAATCAATCTTATATATCTGGCTATGAAATGGCTTCAGAACCGAGGTTGAAAATAGGGGCACCACAGAAATTGAAAGAGATTATATTGCTCAAACTCTAGGAGTAGCACAAGACGCATGGTGCAAAAAAAAAATTAGTCGAGAGTTTCTACAAATGTGGGGAGATCCAAGTGGAAAATGTTTGTTTCTATTAGAAGCAAGTTGGAGAAGATGCTTCGTGGTTGGAGTAAAGTATACTTATCTAAGGTAGGTAGGGAGGTGTTAGTCAAAGTTGTGGCACAAGCCATTCTCACTTATGAGATGATAGTTTTTAAGCTCCCTTCCACTTTTACTAAGGATCCACAAAGCATAATTTCTAGATTCTGGTGAGGCCAGAAAAGAGGTGTGTTGGAACGATGATGTTCCCTCTAGTTTTGATGATGATAAACTCAATGGCATTTAATGGTTTTTAGTGTGACTATGAGTTTCATGAAACAGGTGATTTAAAGGAACGATGAAAACCATGTGATGAATCAAGACAGAGAATGAAAGGAACATAGAAGTCAACAATGAGGAACAATGCACTGGAACAAAAGAAAAACAGAGACACGCGTTAGTGAACAGGAAAGGAAAGGGAACATCACCAAGGAACGCAGAGACGCGCGTTGTAGCCCTTGCGATTGCCGAATCTTTCAAATATGAAAAGAAATCTTGAAGAAACAACTTGAGCCGCAAGAGATAAAGTTGTTGAAGATTTTCTAGTTAGTAAATATTAGAAAAGATTGTATAGGATTATTTTATCTTATTTTCCTTAAGTAAAACTAGGGTAAATTAGATAGAATTCCTAGACTATAAGAAAGGAAGTTGTAAACTTCATTTTACAAGGCATTCATGGCATTTCCATAGAACGAAGAGCATTCGGAGAAAGAGAAGAACTTACAAGGACGAGACTTTGGTGAGTTGAGTACTTGTTAGAATTTTGATTGTCTTAGGTGTTGTTAGGAACGTTGCAATAAGAGGTCTAGATATCTAGGAGTAAACTAGATTGAGATAAGACTTGCTTGATTGTAATTCCAGAATTAATAACACAAGTAGACTTTTGAAATCCTACTACGGAAACCTAGAGGTAGAGGTTTTTCTTAGTCAACTAGTTGGTTGATTAAGTTTTCCTCTCTAAGGAACTTTGTATGTTACTCTGTTATTCTGTTACGATATTCCGCTGCCCAAGGAACAGTTATACCGTTCCTTGTACTAACACACTCGATTCTACAATTGGTATCAGAACAGGTTTGTTCTAGATTGTGTGTTACTTACAGATTTTCAGGTAACGATGTCTCCTACCACTGTCGAAGTTGGTTTGAACTCTTCAAGGCCTCCCTTGTTGCTCGCTGGCCAATACCAACATTGGAAGGCTCTCTTCATCAAGTGGGTCCAAAGCAATGATTACTAATGTCGGTTGGTCATCTCCCTTGGAGATCTTGAGATTGTTGATCTTGAGAAAAAGAAAAAATTGAAGAAATGGGATCAAGAGGATCTCCAAATCATGGAGAAGAACTGCAAGGCTGTCATGCTCATCAATAATGCTCTTAATCAGCAAGATGTGCAAAAACTTCAATCTTGTGAATCTGCCAATGCTAAGTGGCTTGCCTTGGAACAGATGTACATGGGAATTAAGGACCTTCGTGAGATCGATCGTTTCACTGCTAAGAAGGATTTATACAACTTCAAGATGGAAGAGAATGAAGATGTGAGTTCTTCTTACCCGACAAGGTTTGAGAAAATTACTGCAAACTTGACTGCTCACTCTATCAAGGATGAAGAAATCCTCCCTGAGGAGAAGATCGTTATTATCATTGATGGGCTTCCTCATCGTCATGCGATGACCATGGCCATTCTGAAAGAGAATCCCAACACTGTCAAACTGACGTTCCATGAGGTCTTTAGCAAGATTCAAAAGTATGACAATGAAGAGAAGGTTGGAAGAAACAAGGATTCCAAGAACAAAGGAATTGCTTTGATGGTTGGAAAGGTTGTTGATAGAATTGAAAATGACCTCGATGACAATGATGGCTCCGATGATCCTGAGGTGGTGTTACTAACTAAAGTCATGCGTTTCCTTTACAACAAAGGAAGGAACAACAGAAGTGGGAACGGTGAGACTCGTGACATCAAAGACATCACTTGCTACAACTGTAATGAAAAGGGTCACTACTCTAGCTCATGCCCAAAGCCCAAGAAACCAAGCAAACCTTCTGGGAACGACGAGAATAAAGCTTTTATTGCTGTGTGGGGGCAATGAGGATGACTCAGATGGTGAAGACCCTGAAGCCTGGGGTGGCAAGATGTGTGCAATGGCTATTAATGACTCTACCGAGGATCTCGAGGTAAATCCTGAAACATTTTTGAAATCTCTTGTGAATTATGATAAGAAATCACTGATTGCTCTTATAGGAAAAATGTATGCTGAGAATTTGAAAACACAAGAGGAACTTGCTAATTCTGAAGATGAGTATAGTAGTTTAAAAGAAAACTTATCTAACACTGCTAGTAGCTCAACTGTTCCTTGTTCTTCATGTGATGCTAATCATGAGGAACTTCAGAGGTTAAGAAATGAAAAAGTCTCTTCGCTTATGAATGAAGTCTCTAACAATACTGATGCAAGAGGTGTAGCTGGATCAACCAAGCTTGAGGTACAGATGTCTGAGATGAAAGTCTATGTTCATAAAATTCATTCTATGCTAGTGGAACAGAAAGCTGAAACTGACAACATTCAGCTTGTCAAAGCAAGGTATGGCATTGGTTACACAGGTTCCAAGCAAAAGGAAGATGATCCATCTATTCTGGAACTTCGTGAAGCAAGAGATAGGGAACTACAAGATGCTAGAGAGAAGAATCACAATCTTGAGGAACGTGTCAAGGTTCTTGAGAGTGGACTGGATGAAAATCAGTCGTGTCGATATCAACGGTGACTCATTATTGGTACACTGGACAACCTGCCCACAAGATCTTCCTCAAGCAATCTCAAGGGAAGCAATCCAACGTTCCTTGTCCAAAACGTGCGAAGCAACGCAAAAGTGTTGTTCCCAACAGAAAGTATGTTCAGATGGATCAATTCAAGCTGTGTTGGTATTGTGGGGACAATAGACATTTGCAGAGAGATTGTGAAAAGAAAAATAAGTTCTCTGAAGAGTACACAAAGAGAAGGAACAATAGGAGCAATAACGTGAACTTGAATGACTTTTATGATGATTCACATATGCATAATCATAATCATGCTAAATCTAAGAAGAAAACTGTTGTCATTGATTGGGCTATTCCTAGGGAACAATTGCATTATGTGTCTCGACCAAGTAAGGCTAAGCTTGTCTGGGTCGCCAAACCTTAACTTTTTCTGTGCAGGTTGAAGTGAGGGGGAATGAGAAGTGGTACATTGATAGTGCTTGCTCGTGCCACATGACCGGAAAAGAAGACCAACTCACCTCACTTCACAAACACTCGAGAGGGAGTGTTGCTCTTGGAGACAAGAGATGCAGAGAAATCATTGGAACAGACGAAACAAAACTAAACTCCAGCATCACGGTAAGAGAGGTAAGTTTAGTTCATGAACTTTGTTTTAGTTTGTTGAGTGTTGCACAGCTTTGCAACCAAGGGAACAACAAGACGGTCTTTAGCTCACAAGAATGCTACGTCAAAGATCGTGAAACCAAGAATATAATTTTAAGAGGAGTCAGATTCAAGGATGTGTACTAGGGGTGTTCATCCGGTCCGGACCGGACCAAACCGGATTTTTTCAAAAGTGTGGACCGGAGACCAGACCGGACCTATTCGGTCCGGTCCGGTCCGGTCCAAGACCGGTTTAGACCGGATATTATTTAAAAAAAAATCAAATTCTTATTTAATATTTAAAAAAATATCTAAAAAACATTTATACTCCTAACTTATTAACTTAAGGAAAATATCTATAAAAAAATAACATTTAAACTCCTAATTTATTATTTTTATTTTTTTTAAAAAAAAACGGTTCAACCGATCCGGACCGGTTTTTTTCCGGATTTGGACTGGACCAGAACCGGATTAAGGGAAAACCTTGGACCGGAGACCATACCGTAATTTCACCGGTCCGGTCTTTTCCGGTCCGGGCCGATCTTGAACACCCTTAATGTGTACATAGTGGACAAATATTTCAAGCCAAAAGAAATTCTATGCTTGCGTCTATAGCTGATGAGACGGAACTGTGGCATAGAAGGCTTGTACATGCGAATTTTTGACTCATTCACAAGCTGCATGCAAAGGAACATGTTCGTGGTCTCCCCAATGTTCGATCAAAGTCCCATGGAGTCTGTGATGCTTGTGTGAAAGGGAAACAGACTCGTTCCTCCTTCAAGATTAAACCTAATGTAACAACTTCTCAGCCTCTGGAACTGATTCATATGGATCTCTGTGGTCCCATGAGGATAAGAACTCATGGAGGGAACATGTATGTTTTCGTAATTATCGATGATTATTCTAGATTCACTTGGACAATTTTTCTGTCTTCGAAGGATGAAGTCTTCTCCGAGTTCGAGGTGTTCATCAAGAAGGTGGAAACAAGTTTGGGAAAGAAGCTAAGATCTATAAGATCCGACCATGGAACAGAGTTTGAAAACTCTATGTTCTTCAACTTTTGTGAAGAAAATGGAGTATCACATGACTTCTCCGCGCCTAGGACACCACAACAGAATGGGGTTGTGGAACGGAAGAACAGAACTCTAGAAGACATGGCTAGAACTCTCCTCATTGCAAGCAATCTTCCAAGAATCTTCTGGGCAGAAGCTATTAACATTGCTTGTTATATTCTCAATCGTGCCATGCTTCGTCCCTTATTGAATAAAACTGCTTATGAACTAATAAGGGATCGCAAGCCCAATATCTCCCACTTGCGTGCTTTTGGATGCAGGTGTTACATTCACAACAATGGGAAGGATAACTAAGGGAAGTTTGACCCACGAAGTGATGAAGAGATTTTCTTGGGATATGCAAAGGCAAGCAAGGCTTACAGAGTGTACAACAAAAGGTTACGCAAAATCGAAGAAAGCATCCACGTTGTCTTTGATGAGAACTCCAAAGGTTCCAGTGGCGAGTTAGAGACAACGTTCCTTGAGGAAAGCTATCCAAGAATGCAACGAGAAGATTCTAATGATGAAGACAATGGTCCTTCTTCTCGACCTAGTCCAAGTCGTGGGAACGGTACTTCTAATGTTGCTAGTGTCTCCCCATCTTCTCCAGAATCTTCTAGTCCTGATGACTCTCCCAAAGAGGATACTCCAACCGATTCTGCACAAAACGTAGACGTTCCATCTTCATCACCTGTTGTTTCGACAATAGTTGCGGCTCCAACTAATGCAGAAGCTATTGTCACTGTTCCATCTGGAACTTCTGGTGATGATATCGTTGATGATTCCCAAAGTGATGAGGAAGGAACGGACCAATTTGAAGATGCCCCATTGCCTCCATCTTCGACAGACGACTCTGAGACACAACCTGATGATCCATCTCTACTCGTGTCAAAGAGTGTTCGAATTCAAAAGGCTCACCCCACTCATAATCTAGTCACACCTTTTGGTGAAAGAGGTTTGTGTTCTAAATTGAATATGTTATGTGCTTTCCATGCTTTTATTTCTCTAGTAGAACCCAAGACTATCAAGGAAGCATTGAAGGAACCCTACTGGATCGTAACTATGCAAGGGGAGCTACATCAATTTAAAAGGAACAAAGTCTGGCGGCTCGTTCCTTTACCTCGCAACAAGCATGCTATTGGCACTCGTTGGGTGTATAGGAACAAGCTCGATGACTCTGGGGTGGTCACAAGGAACAAAGCAAGGTTGGTTGCTCAAGGCTACAACCAACAAGAGGGGATTGACTATGATGAGACATATGCTCCAGTGGCTCACATTGAAGCTATTCGTCTTCTCATCGCCTATGCCGCTCATAAGGGATTCACATTATACCAAATGGATGTCAAGATGGCATTCTTGAATGGATATCTCCAAGAAGAGGTGTATGTGAAGCAGCCCTCTGGTTTTGAGGATGCCAATTTTCCTTCGCATGTGTATGCTTTAGACAAGGCACTGTATGGTCTTAAAAAATCACATCGTGTAACACCCCCAAAACTTAACCCTTTTGGAAAGGTATTACCGCCAATGACCCCAGTGTTCCTTATCGAGATCACCCAAGGCTTTACCATTTAAATACAATTTATGAAATACAAATGATACATAATGATCAAAGCATTCAATTCCAAAACATAACATTGTTAAAGAAACATGAGTTACGGGATTACAACCCAATCCCGAATAGGTCAACACAGAGTTTAAACCAAATACAGCGAAAGTCTTATAAAGTAGGATACAGCGGAAGTCTTATAAAGTACATTACAAACAAAAGTCTTGACCACACTGGTCATTTCCCAAGAGATTTCAACCTGATTAACAAAATAGCTAAAACATTCGAAAACCACCGTCGACTCTATAGTCCTTCTGTTCTTCTGAACTACTTCCTATCTGATGTGCCGAATCGAACGGATGACACCAGCTCACATGCGGAGAACAAAGTTCGTGGGTTAGTCTACTTGAATAGACTAGCAAGGGTATACAACAAAATGTTTCGAAGCAGTCGTATTAGGTTAGACTCATCGCTTCTCGAATAATAACCGATGACGATAGTCAACCATCATACTCCTACTGGAATAAACAAGAGGTATGCACAAGAGAAGATTCTGGAAGACTGAATCTTCACAGAAATCGACTCGAAAAGAGACTCCAAGAGATTGAGTCTTTAAGGAAATATGACAAATCTGGAATGTTTACAGAATCATACAACAATGATTTTAAAAGTTGACTGAGATGCTTCGGTTCACGACCAACCTCATCGCATACAGCGAATCCAGATTGGAAAGAGAACGTACTATGATCAAAGTCAAGACGAGTTTTCCTAGCTGCACTATAACTTAGCTGCACTACTCGCCGAAGGTTTATTAATTATGTGCGTCGAGTAGAACTTATCTGATTTATGTTTCAAAAACACGCATCACGTTATTAGACTTTTACATGTGTACCCCACCATTGGGACGACACATCTTAGTATACGTTTCGTCGAGAGTGACGCACACCGGAAGGTTTGTGACACCAACTAAGTGTCCTGCCTCTACACACTTGTGAAAGAGACCGATCATGATCTTAGAATAGTACCAGATGGAGATGAGCCACCCCGATACCAGATTATAAAGAAACGACTGGACAGAGTCCGAGTAACGTTCCTATCTAACAGTGCTAACTAACAGTTATAGCACAATAACAGTTACAGAATAAATCCACATAATGGCCCGAAAGGCGATCACAGATAATAGCGCTGTTCTAACAGATATACAACCTATTATAATATCAATATTTTGTTTTCCAAAACAGTTTACCAAAACCATTTCCAGACAAACAGAGTATTCATTCCAAATTAATTACTCAGATAAACTACTGATAATTAATGTAAGTATGGAACGAATGAGCAAGAGCGAACCGCCACTTGGCTTAATCCGCAGAATAGAAACAAGCCTAACGATAACGACAAGATTCCGGGCTCGACACGGGTATAGCTCCGCTAGCACAAACACCTTCGAGTCGACCCATAAAAGGAACCCGAAGTTAGATCCGACATAACAACAGTACGAATCTAAAAACGGTAAAAGAAATCGAAAGGAAAGACGCCACGAAGACAACCAACCAAGCCAAAGCCACGAAGGGATTCTGGGCACTGGCGGCGGTCGCCGTTCTTGGCGGCGGTCACCGCATTCATCACGGCGGGCGCCGTAAAGAACACGGTGGTCGCCGTGAAGAACTCCGACGACAGAACGAGAGAAAAACTCACCCAAATGATGCGCGTTTCGACCCCTTTTTGCCTTGCCTGGGTTCCAACCTCCAAAGGCAACCAAAAGGCTTCACAAGGGCTTCTGGAAACACCACCAACCGACACCAACGAAGCTTCCGAAATCTGGCGAAACTAACACTCCGATGAGGCGAAATTTTGGCAGAGATTCGGTGCTGGGATGGCTCAAAACCCTTCCCCCAACACCTCCTTTTATAGCCAAAGCAATGGGAACATCATCATCACCCTAGACGAGGCCGAGCAGGGCTAGATCGGCGCAGCCAGAGCTCGCCGGTGACCAACGGGTAATGACTTCTGGGTAATCACGGCGGGCGCCGCAACTTTGCCTACGGCGGGCCGCGGCGGGCGCCGTAATTACGACAGTCGCCGTTCCTAGCCCTAGCGAGCCCAGAGTAGGAGTCGACGGCCTGACACCTCGGGCCCAGCGACGGCAGGCGCCGTTACTGTACGTCGGTCGCCATTTTTGCCTTTTCCCGCCCATTCAGCTTTTGAACGAGCAAGACATTAACCCGGGATAAAAATTATCGTACGCGAACGCGTATAAACATCCGAAGCACGTCGTCTGTATTTTATTTCACTGAGAAAAATATTACAGATACAGAGCACATTACAGAATGTCTCAAGCTACTTGAATTAAATCCGACGTACTAAACGGGTACTCGGGAAAATTCCAAAATTCCGAAAATAACCTTACAAAAAAAATACGGGATATCACATCTCCCCCCACCCCTTAAAAGGAGTTTCGACCCCGAAACTTAGGCCGAAAATAACTCGGGAAAACGCCTGAGCATATTTGACTCGGTTTCCCACGTTTCCCAAGTAACTTCTTCGGTCCCTGACTTGGACCACAACACTCGTACCAACGACACGATCTTGTTGCGCAAACGCTTCTCCCGACGCTCCAAAATGCGCACGGGCAACTCTTCATAAGTACCATTAGCTTGAATCTCGATGTCCTCATAGCTAAGCACATGAGACTCATCTGGCACATACTTTCTGAGTAAAGATACGTGGAACACGTTATGCACCGGGTGAGCCGATGGCGGCAACGCCAAGCGGTAGGCTAAGGTTCCTACCCTATCCAGAATCTCGAACGGTCCCACATAGCGAGGGTTAAGCTTCCCACGCTTACCAAACCTGAAAACTCCTTTGGAAGGCGACACCTTGACGAAGACCTTGTCGCCAACCTCGAACTCGACATTCCTACGCTTCCGATCTGCGTAGGACTTCTGTCGACTCTGAGCGGTCAACATCCTTTGTTTGATCAAAGCAATGTCTGAAGCCGTCCTTTCGACCAACTCTGGTCCAATCAGAATTTTGTCGGCATTATCATCCCAACAAATCGGAGATCTGCATCTGTGACCATACAAAGCTTCAAATGGAGCCATCTTGATTGTAGCATGCCAGCTATTGTTGTACGTGAACTCAATCAGACTCAAGTTGTCCTCCCAGCTGGTCGGACGATCGAGTATACAAGCTCTAAGCATATCTTCCAGGGTCTGGATGGTCCTTTCAGACTGGCCATCTGTCTGAGGATGAAACGCGGTGCTGAACCTCAACTCGGTTCCCATAGCCTTATGAAGTTTCTGCCAAAACCTTGACATGAAACGGCCATCTCGATCCGATACAATGGTCTTAGGAATGCCATGTACGCGGACAATCTCCTTCTGATAGACTTCTGCTAACTTCTGGGTTTCCCATGTGGTCTTGATGGCTATGAAATGAGCACTCTTCGTAAGTCTATCCACAATTACCCAGATAGCATCTCTCTGAATTCGAGTCTTGGGTAGCCCAGTGACAAAGTCCATGGCGATGTCCTCCCATTTCCATTCTGGCACTGGGAGAGGTAGCAACTCACCACCTGGCCTGCGGTATTCAATCTTGACCTTCTGGCAAGTTAAGCACTTTGCCACAAAGTCTGCTACGTCCCACTTCGTGTTTGGCCACCAAAACTTCTTCCTGAGATCCTTGTACATCTTGCTAGAGCCAGGATGCACAGAATAAGCAGATGAATGAGCTTCTCTCATCACCAACTGACGAAGACCTTCTGTGTCAAGCACACAGATCCGATCCTGAAACCAAAGTGATCCATCATCCTGAACCACAAAACTGGGAGCTTTCCCATCCATCACTTCACTGCTAAACTTCACCAAGATGATGTCATCGACTTGCTTTTCTTTGATCTGATCCAGCAGTATAGCCTGAATTTCCATCATACTCAGGTACCCTCTACGCTGGTCATACAAGACTTCAATGTCGCATGACTATTGGTTTAGCTTGGTCTGAGCAGTAAGTAGAGCAACTACAGTCTCGTGCGTTGTCTTCCGGCTTAGTGCATTAGCTACTACATTAGCCTTGCCTGGATGATACAGCAACTCCATGTCGTAGTCCTTGAGCAACTCTAGCCAGCGGCGTTGTCTCATATTTAGCTCCTTTTGAGTAAATATATACTTGAGACTTTTGTGGTCAGTGAAGACTTGGCATCTTATACCGTAGAGGTAATGCCTCCAAATCTTCAGCGCAAAGACAACCGCTGCTAGCTCAAGATCATGTGTCGGATAGTTTTCTTCGTACGTCTTGAGTTGCCTGGATGCATAAGCAATGACTCTGCCCCTCTGCATCAAAACACAACCAAGACCACACTTTGAAGCATCACTATAGACCACATAATCGCCGTTCCCCTCTGGGAGTGCTAACACGGGTGCCGAGGTCAGCCGTCGCTTCAACTCCTGGAAACTGGCCTCGCACTTGTCATTCCAGACAAACTTCTTGTGAACCTTGCGGAGTAGATTGGTCATAGGTAGAGCGATCTTTGAAAATCCTTCTACGAACCTTCTGTAATACCCGGCAAGTCCAAGAAAACTGCGCACCTCCTTCACGTTCTGGGGCTGTGTCCAATTAGCCACCGCTTCAATCTTTTGGGGATCAACCATAACCCCATTTTTATTGATCACGTGGCCTAAGAAAGCCACTTCCTTTATCCAGAATTCACATTTAGACAATTTAGCAAAAAGCTGATGTTGTCTAAGGGTTGACAAGGCAATCCGCAGATGTTCCTCGTGGACTTCTTCATTCGGAGAATAGATCAGAATGTCGTCGATGAAGACCACCATGAACTTATCCAAGTACTGGTGAAAACATCGGTTCATCAAATCCATAAAGATAGCTGGAGCATTTGTAAGCCCAAAAGGCATCACTACGAACTCGTAATGACCATATCTGGTCCTAAACGCAGTTCTAGGAATGTCTTGCTCACGAATCCTGAGTTGATGATATCCAGATCTCAGGTCGATCTTGGAGAAAACCTTTGTTCCCTGCAACTAGTCCAACAGGTCATCAATCCTAGGCAAAGGATACTTGTTCTTGATCGTCACCTTGTTCAATTCTCGGTAGTCGATACAAAGTCGGAACGATCCGTCCTTCTTTTTGACGAACAATACCGGAGCACCCCACGGCGATGCACTCGGCCTGACATAACCTTTGTCAAGAAGATCTTCAAGTTGATTCTTCAATTCTTGCATCTCAGCTGGAGCCATCCGATACGGTGATTTGGAAATCGGCGCCGTACCAGGCTCAAGATCAATTGAAAACTCTACGTCACGGTTCGGAGGTAATACAGGAATTTCTTCCGAAAAGACATCCGAAAAATCCCTAACTACAGGAATATCAAGAACCTCAGGTCCATCCTTCGCGGGCGAATCCAAGTAGCAAAGGTACCCGACACATCCTTGTCGTAGTAGCTTAAACGCAGCCATCGCATTGATCAGCTTGCCGTTATCAGCGTCATTCCGACCTTTGAACTTGCACACGAACTGGCCCCCAGATGACACCGTCACCGTTCTTGAACTGAAGTCGATCACCGCCTTGTGACGCGTCAGCCAATCCATACCGAGGATAATGTCGTATGGAGCCATGGCTATACAGATCAGATCTGCCTCGAACTCCTTACCCTGAATGGTAATCGGAAAGTCGGACAGATGCTTGGTTCCCACCAAACGTTCTCCATTAGGAAGACTGACGACGAAAGGGTCGCACGAATCGTTGCACACTAAGTCTAACTTGCTAACACAGCTATCCGAAATAAAGGAATGCGTAGCACCAGAATCAAACAGAATGCACACTGAAGTAGAGTGAAGGTATAGAGTACCTTGAGCAATCGGAGCGTTGGGTCCATCTGCTTCACGCATCTCGTACAAGCGTTGACCCTGACTTCCAGAAACCGCTGGGGCCTTTCCCCTGTTCTGAGCAGTCGTCTGAACTGACGGGCTAGGAGTCTCGGCAGGCTTGAACCTAGGTCGGTTGCTCTGATGAACTGACCCTTGTTGCGACTCTACTCCCTTCTGCTTCCCCTGCTTGCAGAACTTTTGCAGATGACCATCACGTTCATACCTAAAGCACGATCTCTTCTCCTTCTGACACTCATTGCTCTTGTGCCCAGCAACACCATAGTTATAACACTGAACTGAACTCATGGTCTGCCCTGACTGCTGAGTCGATCCTCCTTGCGTCATCTCCGTCATAGCTCGGCCGGACTTGGCAAAGTTAGACGGTGGCGCAGGGCGCTTAAAGCCACCTCCCTGGTTCTGGTTCTGCAACGAATTCTGTCGGTTGCGCTTCTTGGTCGACTCCTCTAGAGTTACCTCCAGCTTATAGGCATAATCCACATAGTGCTCCAAGGTAGAGCATGTGTGGTGCACCATTAACGGCTTGATATCCGGGCTCATCCACTCGTGGAAGTACCAGATCTTTTGGGCCTCGTTGGTAATCTCGGCAGGGGCGTACTGTAAAAGATGATTGAACTTAGATGCCAACACGGTCACTTTCAGACCATCCGTCTTTGGGTACAAGAACTCTTTATGCTTCTCCTCTCTCATAGCACGAGAGAAAAAGCGATCAACCATCTTGGTCTTGAACATCGACCAAGTCAACACTGGGCTCTCTGCCAAACCTGTGCTCTCCCACCAAACGCTAGCCTCCTCCTTCAGCTGAAGAGAAGCGATATGGACCTTCTCAGCCTCAGTACACTCCATGTTCCGAAACAACCTCTCCATATGGGAGAACCAATGAGTCACTGCTACTGGCTCCCCTTTCCCGTTATAGCAATCGGGCCTCATGGAAGTGATGGTCTTAAGAGCGTGACCATAGCTGTCTCTAGCCCTGACGGCATTCTCCTGAACCACAGGGTTTTCTGGCTCCTCAAACCTCGGAACCGGTGGGTGAGTTGGCACTTCTTGAGCTTGAGGCACACTTGGTCACAGTATATCAGTCACTGCTTGCATGACCATTCCTCGAATTGCCTCTAACGTTGTAGCATCAAAAGTCATTGGTGCTTGGGTCTGATCTTGACCTTCGCGTCTAGGATGATTGCGGGACTCAGACTCATGCTCGTCTTGAGTGACATCCTTGCGGTTGGTCTGGGATCCTGACTGGTCCCAACACCAACTCGAGTCGTGTTCCTTGTGTTCACCATCTGTTTACCGATCCAATTCCAAGTATTTCATACATTAATATTTATTTCATAAACTTAATGTAGCAAAATCACTCAGAAATAGATCAACTGGGTATTTTATAGATGAACTGGAACTATTATACAAGCTACACATAAGTCGATCTTCCGAGTGTCAAGACCAAATTGCTCGGAGATCGTAGTATTTTACAAGGTACATGCCGCAATACTGGAATATTTTACACGGTACATGCGGAAATACTAGGAAAAAGGGAACTATTCTAGGCACGTTGATCCATCTCATGGCGTTCCAAAATGTTTCCTATACGGAAGACTTCTCATGCAAGGCTTCTTCGGGCGGGGCTCTCCATCAAAATCTGACAATGGACTACGCGCCCTGCTTGACCCTGAAGCACATGGTCCTATCTCAGTCATGGTAAAGTATGGGTCGTCCATGACTGACCCTCCTATCCCAGCCCTCCTCTGAGTACTGGCGATCAGCTCATCCCTCTGACGCTGCTGTTCTGCAGGATTACCTCGCTCTGGCGGAGGATCTCCTGTAGCTCGGATTCTGACCTCCTTCTTCTTGGAGTAGGGATAGGCTGAGATTCCCTGTCACTTCTCCTAATACCGTACTCGGTATACAGTGTCTCCCAATCAGCTTCTGACATGGGTGCGTACTCTGGCACTGGTGGCAACTCTTGCATAGGTGGTAACTCTGTACTGGGGTGAATAAATTGCTTCCCCGTTTCCTAACTATCCACCAGCAAGTGCCTCAAGTCATCGGACTCCTGGTTTTGTCCGCTGAGGTCCATCTCGGTATCCTCCTCGGGATCATCCTCGATGGGGTCCTCTTCCTCTTCGGGGTCATCCTCTATGGGGTCCTCTTCTTCATCTTCGGGGTCATCCTCTATGGGGTCCTCTTCTTCATCTTCCTCCTCGCTCCCTTCAATAATCATATCCATCAGGTAATCGTCATTATAGTACCCTCTCGCGTACCTAGACGATTCATCTTCTTGCATTGCTTCCTCCCTTGGTGGCTCCATTGACGCTGTCACAGGAACTACAACATTCCTTGACAGCAGGACTACCGACTCAGGAAGCACATGCTTGATCTCCTCAGATGGGCTGCTCGGGCCTCCAACCTCGAAGCACCTCTGGGGTATAGGGAAGTCTAGCCTCTCGGGAGACGGTGAATCCATCTCGGCATCTTCTGACCCTTTCTTCTGAGAGAGACATGCACCCATCTCCTATAGGATAACGAGGAAGGAATTAGTCTTTCTAGACATAGAAGCAAGCTTACTATATCAGACTATCCAGAAGACATGACTATGAACGGTGTTTTTAAATTCTTTTTACTTTGAAAATTCAGAGCCTTTTTTAAAGCATTTTCGAAACGGATAAATGGTTTATAAAAATCCCAAACCCGTTTTAAAACCTTTGGCTCTGATACCACAACTGTAACACCCCCAAAACTTAACCCTTTTGGAAAGGTATTACCGCCAGTGACCCCAGTGTTCCTTATCGAGATCACCCAAGGCTTTACCATTTTAATACAATTTATGAAATACAAATGATACATAATGATCAAAGCATTCAATTCCAAAACATAACATTGTTAAAGAAACATGAGTTACGGGATTACAACCCAATCCCGAATAGGTCAACACAGAGTTTAAACCAAATACAGCGGAAGTCTTATAAAGTAGGATACAACGGAAGTCTTATAAAGTACATTAGAAACAAAAGTCTTGACCACACTGGTCATTGCCCAAGAGATCTCAACCTGATTAACAAAATAGCTAAAACATTCGAAAACCACCGTCGACTCCATAGTCCTTCTGTTCTTCTGAACTACTTCCTATCTGATGTGCCGAATCGAACGGATGACACCAGCCCACATGCGGAGAACAAAGTTCGTGGGTTAGTCTACTTGAATAGACTAGCAAGGGTATACAACAGAATGGTTCGAAGCAGTCGTATTAGGTTAGACTCATCGCTTCTCGAATAATAACCGATGATGATAGTCAACCATCATACTCCTACTGGAATAAACAAGAGGTATGCACAAGAGAAGATTCTGGAAGACTGAATCTTCACAGAAATCGACTCGAAAAGAGACTCCAAGAGATTGAGTCTTTAAGGAAATATGACAAATCTGGAATGTTTACAGAATCATACAACAATGATTTTAAAAGTTGACTGAGATGCTTCGGTTCACGACCAACCTCATCGCATACAGCGAATCCAGATTGGAAAGAGAACGTACTATGATCAAAGTCAAGACGAGTTTTCCTACCTGCACTATAACTTAGCTGCACTACTCGCCGAAGGTTTATTAATTATGTGCGTCGAGTAGAACTTATCTGATTTATGTTTCAAAAACACGCATCACGTTATTAGACTTTTACATGTGTACCCCACCATTGGGACGACACATCTTAGTATACGTTTCGTCGAGAGTGACGCACACCGGAAGGTTTGTGACACCAACTAAGTGTCCTGCCTCTACACACTTGTGAAAGAGACCGATCATGATCTTAGAATAGTACCAGATGGAGATGAGCCACCCCGATACCAGATTATAAAGAAACGACTGGACAGAGTCCGAGTAACGTTCCTATCTAACAGTGCTAACTAACAGTTATAGCACAATAACAGTTACAGAATAAATCCACATAATGGCCCGAAAGGCGATCACAGATAATAGCGCTGTTCTAACAGATATACAACCTATTATAATATCAATATTTTGTTTTCCAAAACAGTTTACCAAAACCATTTCCAGACAAACAGAGTATTCATTCCAAATTAATTACTCAGATAAACTACTGATAATTAATGTAAATATGGAACGAATGAGCAAGAGCAAACCGCCACTTGGCTTAATCCGCAGAATAGAAACAAGCCTAACGATAACGACGAGATTCCGGGCTCGACACGGGTATAGCTCCGCTAGCACAAACACCTTCGAGTCGACCCATAAAAGGAACCCTAAGTTAGATCCGACATAACAACAGTACGAATCTAAAAACGGCGAAAGAAATCGAAAGGAAAGACGCCACGACGACAACCAACCAAGCCAAAGCCACGAAGGCATTCTGGGCACTGGCGGCGGTCGCCGTTCTTGGCGGCGGTCGCCGCATTCATCACGGCGGGCGTCGTAAAGAACACGGCGGTCGCCGTGAAGAACTCCGACGACAGAACGAGAGAAAAACTCACCCAAATGATGCGCTTTTCGACCCCTTTTTGCCTTGCCTGGGTTCCAACCTCCAAAGGCAACCAAAAGGCTTCACAAGGGCTTCTGGAAACACCACCAACCGACACCAACGAAGCTTCCGAAATCCGGCAAAACTAACACTCCGATGAGGCGAAATTTTGGCAGAGATTCGGTGCTGGGATGGCTCAAAACCCTTCCCCCAACACCTCCTTTTATAGCCAAAGCAATGGGAACATCATCATCACCCTAGACGAGGCCGAGCAGGTCTAGATCGGCGCGGCCAGAGCTCGCCGGCGACCAACGGGTAATGACTTCTGGGTAATCACGGCGGGCGTCGCAACTTTTCCTACGGCGGGCCGCGGCAGGCGCCGTAATTACGGCGGTCGCCGTTCCTAGCCCTGGCGAGCCCAGAGTAGGAGTCGACGGCCTGACACCTCGGGCCCAGCGACGGCGGGCGCCGTTACTATACGGCGGTCGCCGTTTTTGCCTTTTCCCGCCCATTCAGCTTTTGAACGAGCAAGACATTAACCCGGGATAAAAATTATCGTACGCGAATGCGTATAAACATCCGAAGCACGTCGTCTGTATTTTATTTCACGGAGAAAAATATTACAGATACAGAGCACATTACGGAATGTCTCAAGCTACCTGAATTAAATCCGACGTACTAAACGGGTACTCGGGAAAATTCCAAAATTCCCAAAATAACCTTACAAAAAAAATACGGGATATCACACATCGTGCTTGGTATGATAGACTTGCACAGTTCATTCTCTCCAACGGATATCGTCGAGGAACGATTGACAAAACGTTGTTCCTTCTGGAACAAGAAGGTAAGATTCTGGTGGTTCAAGTATATGTTGATGATATTATTTTTGGTTCCACTAACCCTACTGTTGTAGAAAAGTTCAAAAATTTTATGAGTAGTGAGTTTCAGATGAGCATGATTGGGGAATTGTCCTTTTTCCTCGGATTACAAGTTACTCAGACTAAGGAAGGAACGAAGATCCATTAGCAAAAGTACATTAAGGAGTTGTTGAAGAAGTATGGTATGGATTCTGCAAAATCCATCGTTACCCCTATTTCTCCTAACACTCTCTTGGATGCAGATTTAAATGGAACAGTTGTTGATCCTACAATGTATAGAGGAATGATTGGTTCTCTCCTTTATCTCACGGCCAGTCGGCCAGATATATTGTTTAGTGTGTGTCTTTGTGCTAGATTTCAGGCCAACCCCAAAGACTCACACTTGAAGGAAGTAAAGCGCATCTTTTGATACCTGAAAGGAATGGACCATCTATGTATATGGTATCCCAAGAACTGTGATTTCAATATTGTTGGATTCACAGACGCTGACTTTGCTGGGCACGTTGTGGATCGCAAAAGTACATCTAGAACGGCACAGTTCCTTGGTCCCTGTCTTGTTTCATGGGGTTCCAAGAAGCAAAACTCTATGGCCCTCTCCACTGCAGAAGCTGAGCACGTCACCACAACAAGTTGTTGTACTCAGGTATTGTGGCTCAAACAACAACTGGAAGACTTTGGTATGTCTCTTGACACCGTTCCTATTATGTGTGATAATACTAGTGCCGTTAACATTTCGAAAAATCCAGTTCATCATTCACGTACTAAGCACATTGACATTCGTCACCATTTTCTACGTGATAATGTTCACATGGGCTTTATTAGAATGGAACATTGCAGGACTGAAAATCAAGTAGCAGACATCTTCACCAAGGCACTAGACAAAGGTCCATTCGAGTATCTTCGATTACTCCTTGGCATGATCTCTCTGAATTGAGGACCTTCACACCCATTATTCCCTCAATGCTTGGCTAATTTGTTTCACAGATATCATGAAGTATCTATCTTACATTGCTTTTCTTGAACTTTCTATTTCATGATTTCTGTATGCTCGAATTGCTTAGTCTTAGGGTCTAGCTTCTTTGTTTTTTGATTTGTGTTGAATTACTTGATTGCATGCTAACATCTTATTTGAGACCCAAAACAACCAATTTGATGATTGAACCCTCATTACAAGCCCACATGATAATTGGTTGTACAACCTACCATTGCCTCGATTCAGGTAAACGTTCCCTATGATCCTTCTTTGATAAACCATTTTACTGGGAATAATTATATGAGTTGTTTTTCTCCCTACCATATGTTTGGATATACTATATTTGTGTGAACCCATTATTGAAATATCCAGACAAGCCTCGCAAACACTCTTGGTCTCAGGGGGAACGACGACTGTTGCTCAGATTAAAGGGGAACATATATGAATGGAACGTGGAATTTGAATCAGTGGCTGATATTTATTGGGGTGCAGGTGAACGTTGGAACGGCTCTCTGCGAGATTTGACTGCTCTGTGGTAGGAATAGTGATGCGGTAAACGAAGTTAAAAAGTGGCCGTTAGGGGAAGAGAGAGAAACGATCTCATGATGTTTTTTTGGCAAGTCGATTGATATTTTTGGAAAGATTTTATCTTGTAAATGATTTTATCTCTCCTATAAATACTTGCCATTCCATTCAAGATCTCCACCGCCAATCTCTATTGCTCTCTGCTCTATCAAATCTCACATCCATGTGCAAACTCTCAAACCCTCTAAAGCTCATTACTTTCCATGGATTCTCCGAGCAAGATGATCTCCACCGACAAGATGTCTGAGGCTGAGATGGACGCATACATTCTCCAACTCCAACAGGCTAAGGCCGCCCGCGCTACACCGACTCCCTTCGGCGTGTCGCCTTCTGTTTTAGAGATTGCTCAAGACGCCGTCCAACAAACTGTCGACCCCTCTACTTCTACATCGACATCTACACCGACGCCGTCCCCTTCTGCTCCATCCCCGCTAAAGGCCCAGGAACTCAATCATGTGCATGCCGTTGTATCAATGGAGGAACAACCACGTTCCCAACCTGTCGAAGAGGCGGAAGTCTCTTCTCCTTCCAAGGACAGAGTCGACGAGGAGGAACAATCGATGCAATCGCTGGAGAAGAAACTTGGAGTAAAGACTGCTCCTTTGGCGCTGCCTCCACCTCGCAAGCGCAAACTAGCCGATCTTGCTGCTACCGCTCAAGATGAGGAGGAAGTGCAATTTTTGTAACAACGAATGGCTTTGACGACACAGTCGACACCGTCTAAGTCTGGTGGTGATGAAACTGCTCCCCGACCCCTGAAGGCACAGCTTCGTTCCGCTGTGCAAACAGAGAAGAAAAAGGCCAAAACTGTTGGCAAGGCAAAATTAGAGCTTTCCGTCTCCACCACCACTGTTCCTGACTTCTCTGAAGGTAAAAAGATCATTCCACCACTTCTGATTCGCAAGAGTTTCTTTTCTGAGCACAATGTAGAAGAGATTCTAGAGCTTCTGCGTTTCCAAGGTTGGGCACAGATCTGTTCCAACAGGGCGACATTGAATGAAGTGCAGATGCGCGAGTTCTACCATTACTTTCATCTTTCCAAAGCTGATGCTCTGTGTGGGTCTACCAAGATCAGTGGTGAAGATATGTCCTTCACGCCCAAGGTAATCTCCTCGCTCCTCTCTGTTCCATTGGGTGGTTTCTTTGAGGTTCCAGCGAGTGAGGTCAATGAAGAGAAGCTAGCGTGTATGGAACGGTTGTTTGGTTCAATCGCTGGGGAGTTGCACACTGAAAGGATGACATTGGCTCAGCGAGTGGCTTTCCACATAATTTCCAGGGCAGTGGTACCTCGCCAAGAGAAGCACACCACCATCACTTTGTGTGACCTGTTTTTGCTTGACCGTTTTCTGAGAAGGAAGAAGATTGACCTCCCTCGAGTGATATCGTGCCATATTGAACGGTGCAAAGCCAAGTCCCACTCTTTGGCCTATCCAGGCTTGGTGAAGATGTTGTTGCTCCGAGATAAGGCTTATCTCGAGGAAAATGAAGTGTCTCTAGGATGTGAGTTGGACTCTGCTGCTGTAGAGAAGATGAAGTTTAAGGGTGACTCAAAGGGAACGGGCACTGTAACTGCCAAGAAAGCAACTAGTGAAGGAACGTCTAAGGGTGGCTCAATTCAGCATCAGATTTTGGTTGAGCTTAAACAGGTGAACATCACCATGAACCTGCTCTTGGATCACTTTCTGAGCAAAGATGAAGATTATGCTGAAGACCTTGAGACCTAAGTGTTCCTTGTCACTATCCAGCCCGTCTGACCTTCTATTCTTGTTTTTTATGTTTTTATGTCTTTTCTGTGATTGGTCCTTGTCTTTTGATGATAGTTGTTTAGGTTCCTTCACTTTGTACTTCTTTCTACTTAATGAATGAAATATTTTGCTCATGATTTGCATGCGAGTCAAGTCTTTGTGATTTCTGTGATCTTTTGATGATGCCAAAAGGGGGAAGTATGGAAAATGTGAAACCCAAGGAAGGGTTGATAACAGAAGCTAGTGCTAAGGAGAATGACGATGCTGCTTGAAGGTAAATTCTTCTATGAACTTTCTAAGGGGGAAGAATGTCAATATCTTGATCGTAGTATATGTTTGATTACATGTGAATTGACTTTTTACTTGTCTGTTTTGAACGTGCACATTTTGAAGGAGTTTGTCATCACCAAAAAGGGGGAAATTGTTGGAACGATGATGTTCCCTCTAGTTTTGATGATGATAAACTCAATGACATTTAATGGTTTTTAGTGTGACTATGAGTTTCAGGAAACAAGTGATTTAAAGGAACGATGAAAACCATGTGATGAATCAAAACAGAGAATGAAAGGAATAGAGAAGTCAACAATGAGGAACAACACGCTGGAATAAAAGAAAAACAGAGACACGCGTTAGTGAACAAGAAAGGAAAGGGAACAACGCCAATGAACGCAGAGACGCGCGCTGTAGCCCTTGCGATTGCCGAATCTCTCAAATATGGAAATAAATCTTGAAGAAACAACTTGAGCCGCAAGAGATAAAGTTGTTGAAGATTTTCTAGTTATGAAATATTAGAAAAGATTGTATAGGATTATTTTATCTTATTTTCCTTAAGTAAAACTAGGGTAAATTAGATAGAATTCCTAGACTATAAGAAAGGAAGTTGTAAACTTCATTTTACAAGGCATTCACGGCATTTCCACAGAACGAAGAGCATTCGGAGAAAGAGAAGAACTTACAAGGATGAGAATTTGGTGAGTTAAGTACTTGTTAGGGTTTTGATTGTCTTAGGTGTTTTTAGGAACGTTGCAATAAGATGTCTAGATATCTAGGAGTAAACTAGATTAAGATAAGACTTGCTTGATTGTAATTCCAAAATTAATAACACAAGTAGACTTTTGAAATCCTACTAGGGAAACCTAGAGGTAGAAGTTTTTCTTAGTCAACTAGTTGGTTGATTAAGTTTTCTTCTCTAAGGAACTTTGTCTGTTACTCAGTTATTCTGTTACGATATTCCGCTACCCAAGGAACAGTTATACCGTTCCTTGTACTAACACACTCGATTCTACAAGGTGATAGGAAAATCCAGTGGAAATCATAGGGGAATTATTGGAACCATGACGTTCCCTCTGGTTTTGATGATGATAAACACCATTGGGTTTTATGGTTGACATTGTTTCTATGAGTTTCAGGGCTTATGAATGATTTAGGGAAAATGGAAAACCTGAGAAAGAAGAAAAAGAAGAGGATGCTAAGGAACGTGGTGAAAACATGGAACAGTTATGCGGAAGCAAGATTGAAGAATGAAGCGCGCGTATTGTTCATACAAGGAAACTTTTATACTTGGAAACAACGGATAAGGAACAATGAAGAACTCAGACGTTGCCAGCTATTACCAGTGAAGACCGCACAGAAAGAGTTAGTTCTTGCGAACCCAGACAAGCTTAGGCTTTCTGAGTATGGGAGCAACATATTTGATTTTTGGAGGTTCAACATTCATATTCTCCCTCGCAGTATGAGCAACCTCCTCATTATGTTGCTTCAGAAGGCACTCTTGTTTGTAGTGACCAGAGTTCCCACAATACCAACAGATCTTGTGGCACTTTAGATCAACATACTTGCTCTGTCCAGGCCAAATTGTTTTGTTAGCAATCCTAGAATGAAAATCAATGTTATTGGACTTACTGCTTTGGGATTGCTTCAACCAGATTTTATGAGCCTTCTGTCCATGGTACCAAGCCTTGCTCTCGTCGGTCGGTTCTGAGCTGTCTTTGCCTTTGTTCCCTTTAGAGGAACTCTCCCCCTTTTCTTGCATTGGCTCTTTTCCTTTGACTTTAGAGCCTTTTGACTTGGTTCCATCAACAGGAAGCTTGGGTTGATAGCCAATACCAAAGCGAGGTACCTCCTTCTTTTCAGGCTTCTTTTCATTCTTGGCTGCAACAAAGACAATACCTTTTGTCTTGTCCTTCTGTTCCTCACTGAGTTTAGATAAATCGCTAGACAGTTTTGCATTACCTAGTTTCAGCATTAAAGACTCGGCCTCAAGTGAGGAAACAGAGGACTCCAGAGACATGATCTTTTCAGTGAGTTTAGGACACTCAGTGTACAGGCTTGGAGAAGAGGATGAGCCTTTCTCAAGTTTGACCACTTTTTCTGCCCATCCTTTGTTTTCTTCGATCAAACTTGAGATCGATTCATCCCTATCTTTAATCTGTTCACTAAAAAGACTATTCTCATGAACAAGCTTCTTAATGAAGGAAACTAAGCTTTCTTTTGACTTTCTTTTCAAGCTAGAGATGAGTTCAGATTCACTTACCTCAGTTCCCTGCATACCGCCTTTTGATTTCTCATGGTCTTCTATGGCCATCAAGCAGACATCTCTTGAATGAGAAGATTCTTCATCCTCTGAGTCAGTATCACCCCATGTTGCGACCATTGCTTGCTTCCCTTCACGAACCTGAGGGTGACCAGCCTTTTTCTTGAATAAGTTATTGGCAAAATGTCCCTTGTGTTGGCAGTGGTAACAAACGTCATCCTTCATGTCTCTGTTCCCTTCAGAGGAACTCTGTGTGCCCTTGTTTTGAGACCATATTTTCTTCATAGCTCTAGTGATGAGAGTCACATCTTCATCACCATCCTCATCTTCGTCTTCAACTTGAGATAGGTCAAAGGCACGTTCAACCTTCAAGGCAATGCTTTGAGCCTTCTCTTCTCCCTTTTTGTTCATCTTATGGTTGTATACAGATGCATTGCTTTCAAGCTTGGCAACAACCTCTTCCATGGTGAGAGACTTGACGTCAGTTTGGGAGTACAGAGCGAGAGCAATTGCGTCCCACTGAGAGTTGAGGCCTTGCATAAAGTGATGAGTGAGCTTCCAGTCTGGAATCTCTTCATCAAGGAACTCCAATTGACCTACGATCCCCTGGAACCTGGAGTAGAACTCTTGAATGTGCTCATCCTCTCCTTGAGAAATTTGATCATACTCCTTCATCAAGGAAATAATTCTGTTTTTCTTGACATCTTCATTTCCATGATGGAGACGTCTTAGAGCTTCCCAAATCTCCTTGGCGGTTTTGTAGCCGATGATTTTCTTGAGATCCGTGGGGAGAAGGGCCATGTGAAGGATCTTCTTGGCTTTGTAATTCTTCTCTAGCTTCTTCCAGTCTCCATCGGTGTAGTCGATCTTTGGCTTAGGCTTTGTAGCGTCCTTTTCATTTGGGATAGCCATGGGGCCAACCTCGATGATTCTCCATATCTGTCCATCGAGGGAACAAATATGGGATTCGATTTGCTCAACCCACCAGTCATATTCACCTCCCTTCAGGACTGGTGGCTTCCAGAATGAATCACCAATAGCGTTGCTTGACGACATCTTTCCTGCAAAGTCTAAAACGAAAACAATCTAGAGCACCAGGCTCTGATACCAATTGTTGGATCGTTAGAGTTACGTCTGAGGGAACAAAGGCTTTGTTCCCACAGAAGGCACAACGGAACAATATAGCAGGAAAGATAACGAACGAACTCACGATATATAGTGGAAACCCTGATTGGCAAAACTAGCTTCTCAAGGAAAAACCACTACCTTCAAGCTTCCGCTTGAGAGGATTTTGAAGCGTCTACTTGTCTTATTGATTTCTTGTTCGATTACACTTGTATCCTGGACTTCAACCTCTAGACTTCCCACCTAGATTTGAAACCTCTTCTACAATGATGAATCGAACTCAACCCTCAAAGACTCACAAATACTTCACTCTCTTTTTCTTTTCTTTTCGTTTGATGCCCCGAGTTCGTACATAGAAATGAATCCCACACTCCTATAAATACAACTCGTCTAAACCCTAATCGTAACAAGATAAGATTTCTCCAAATAAGGTAACAAGAAGATATGATTTGATTGAAGAAATAATATCCCAACCGTCTATATTAATTAAAGAAAAGATTCCTTAAATTAATATAACCGGATAAGATATAATCCCCTCTCTCCAATTATCTTATCTTAGGAAAGATTTCCTAAGATAAAACAATCGGGCTTCTCTCTTTCCATATCTTCTCGATCGGCTTTAATCCTTGCAGCCGAAGTCTTTCATCCTTTACCGCGTGTGCTTCTTGATTTGTTTCCATAATTCAGCACGCTGGATTTCTTCCTTCCATTCACAGCTTTGATCTTGTTCGTCACTGTTGTTCCTTGAGAGGTAACAAAGCACATGAACAGAGCTTTGGTTCCTCTGCGATCCTTTGCTGCAATGGTTCCCTGAGATAACTGTCTTTGTTCCTGAAACACTTAGTACCCAGATTAGTTGAATGTTTGTTACCATCAAAACCTAAGGAATTCAACAGTTTTAATTTGTTAAGTGTAGCTCAACTATGTGATCAAGGAGACAACGAGACTGTGTTCACAACCAAAGATTGCTACGTAAGAAATAGAAAAACCAAGGAGATCGTGTTGAAGGGTGTCCGATTCAATGATATGTATACTGTTGACACAACATTTAAGCCTTCAAGAGAACTGTGCTTTGCGTCTCTAGCTGAAGAGACGGAACTGTGGCACAAAAGGCTTGGACATGCAAATCTACAACTCATCCACAAACTCCACAAGAAGGAACTTGTTCGAGGGCTTCCAAATGTCAAACCTGAGATCCCTAGAGTTTGTGAAGTATATGTAAGAGGGAAGCAAACACGTTCCTCTTTCAAGAGCAAATCTGATGTTACCACTTCTCGCCCTCTGGAACTGATCCATATGGATCTCTGTGGTCCCATGAGGATAAGAAGTCATGCAGGGAACAAGTATGTGTTTGTTATTGTTGATGATTACTCTAGATTTACATGGACAATTTTTCTCTCTTCCAAGGAACAGGTATTCGAGACATTTCAGTCTTTCATCAAGGGTGTGGAAACTAATATGGGACACAAGCTAAGCGCCATTCGATCCGACCATGGAACGGAGTTTGAGAATGCTATGTTCCTTGATTACTGCAGGGAACATGGTATCTCTCATAACTTCTCGGCTCCTAGGACACCACAGCAAAATGGAGTGGTCGAGAGGAAGAACATAACATTGGAGGACAAGGCTAGAACAATGCTCATACCAAGCAACCTTCCTCGAATATTTTGGGCTGAGGCTATCAATACTTCGTTCTATATCCTTAATCGTGCCATGCTTAGACCATTGCTAAATAAAACTGCCTATAAACTAATCAGGGAACGCAAGCCCAATGTTTCCCACTTGCGTGCCTTTGGTTGCATGTGCTTCATTCATAACAATGGAAAAGACAACTTGGGGAAATTTGATCCAAGGAGTGATGAAGGAATCTTTCTGGGATATGCTAATTCAAGCAAAGATTATAGAGTCTATAACAAGAGAACCCGAAAGATTGAAGAGAGCATTCATGTTGTCTTTAATGAACACTCAAAAGCTGAGAGTGATGATTCCAACACACCGTTCCCTGATGATCATTTTCCACGCATGCAACGCGAAGACTTAGATGATGAAGGTGATGATGGGAATCACCAGGGTAATCCATGTACAGGGAACCGTGCCCCCAATGCTGGTGGGAGCACTACTAGTTCTCTCGGAGTTACCACAACCAGTGGCAATGATAATACCACTACTACGCCAGCACCTGCCGTTCCCACAACAACCACTCCAATCGTTGATGCTGATGTCACTACTGTTCCCAATGGAACTTCTGGTGGTGATACTTTGGATGCACAACTCGTGCAAGATGGCCCAAAGAGTGTTGATGTGGTAACAGTTACTGAGGAAGAATCTATGGATGTTGATGAAGGAATTGTCCTTGATGTAGCTACCACGACTGCTGCTGACGGTCCTCCCCCCTCATCCTCAACTGCAACAGCTAATGATGCTCTTCCTCCTATCCCTCCTCCGCCTGAATCCAAGAATGTCTGGACTAAAAAGAATCATCCAGTTGATGCTCTTCTCACACCATACGAACAAAAAGGTTCACGTTCTCAACTATACGACTTTTGTGCGTTCTATGCCTTTATCTCATTTGTAGAGCCAAAAACCATCAAAGAGGCATTGAAAGAGCCAGATTGGATAGTTGCCATGCAAGAAGAGCTACACCAATTTGAGAGGAACAGAGTATGGAGACTTGTTCCCCTTCCCAAGAACAAGCATGCTATTAGCACTCGCTGGGTGTTCAGGAACAAGCTCGACGACTCTGGAACTGTGACAAGGAACAAGGCGAGATTGGTTGCTCAAGGCTACAACCAACAAGAAGGGATCGACTATGATGAGACGTATGCTCCAGTAGCTCACATCGAAGCCATTCAACTTCTCATCGCGTATGCTGCTTTCAAAGGATTCACATTGTATCAAATGGATGTCAAAACAGCCTTCCTCAATGGCTATCTTCAAGAGGAAGTTTATGTGAAACTGTAGGATCGTGATTGTTAGATTAATAATCAGGAAACTGAGAATACAGTTTACAGTTCCCTTCGCAACAGAAATAAACAATCAACTATATGAACAAGTTCCTTATAGTGGAAACCTTCGATTGCCAACTAGCAATCTAGGATAAAAACCACTACCTTTCTTCCGAAAGGATTTCAAGGTCTACTTCTTGATTTCTTATGACTTCGGTTACAGCTTATCCTAGGAACAAACACACAGTTTCTTTGTCTTACACACAGTTAGACAATCCTAGATAACTTAATAGAAAGTATAATCAATCCAAGAAGCAGTCCTAAGCACTAAGGAACTAACTCACTTACAGTCACATGAACTAGCACACAGCTCTTTGATTCCTTGACTGGTTCCTCTTGATCTTGTTCAGATTTGATGATCTTGTTGAGAACTTCACACTATGATATTTGCTATGGAGTGTGATTCTAGTAGTTGTGCTTGAAGATAACAACAGAGCTTATCTTCCTTATATAGTGGAACCTCGAGGTTGTATCTTCTCTCGGTTCCCAGAGAGCAAGCTTGACCTAGGTTGTGTGGTTGTCCTTGATTCACGTTGATTCAGACATGTCCCAACAACCTAGACAACTCAGAACACACATTGGATGGTCAATGGCTTCAGGGGAATCTGTTGTCGTTGTCAACCACCTTTCGTCCGAGGTTCTGCAACCTAGGCACTTAGGAACTTTCCTCTGGATGGTGACAACTTTTGTGATACGTCGCTTTCACCGGCCTTTGTCCGAGGTACTGTGTTCTGGACATCTTGGAGCTTTGCTTTGGATGGTGACAGGCTTTGGAAGCTTCGCTCATGTCACTTTCACCATCTTTTGTCCGAGGTTCTGTGTTCCCAGATTCATCGGGAAAGGCAAAGTCACGTGTCGCATTTCTGGGCACTTCTGGGTTCCTTTGGCTTGCTTGTTTGGTTTCTTTATCTTGTTTGGCTTCCATTGTTTCAACAACTGTCCTATGGTTCCTTTAAACACATCTTTGAGATAAAACATTAGTATCAAAATATTTGTCATCTTCAAAAGTAGAGAAACTGAGGAAATGAACTCTCATAGGAACTGAGGTTCCTGAGTTCCGTTTCCTAACAATTTCCCCATTTTTGATGATGACAAATATAAGGAACCTGGCAACATAATAAGGACATGAGATTCATGAAAACAGTTGAGCTAAGAGATTTACAACTTTATAAAATAATGAGAGAACATTCAATAGTTACAAATTCCCCCTAAGCAAATGAACTAAGTTATTCGAGTTCCCCCTCAGAAGTAGAATGGGTTCAGATTTCCTATAAGTTCAGTAGTTCCAAGAGTTCAAGGTTCCTATCCATTCTTCCCCCTTTTGACATCATCGAAAAGATAAATTTACTTATCAAGTATAGGATATCAATGTGAAATAAACAATTGCGTGAAACCCATGATAGTCACCATAATAGAAACTTAAGGCAAAGACAAATTATGCATTAGAAACATTGCCAAAAGAGTTCATTAATCATTAAAGTCAAGTACATTGTCCAGAGATGCATAGTGGAAAAAGAGACAAAAGATCACAAACAGCTTGACATAGACAAAATAGGATAGAAGAGGGGAGTAGGACCCTAGGGAACTACTAGCACACTGTGATGTTATAGCACTGAGAACTAGGAGAGACGTTCCTATGGTAGCGTAGTGGCCTCCTCTTCAGTTTCCTTCCTTTCTACAGTTCTTTCACCTTGGCCTGTAGCCATCTCAGCGGCCTGATCACCTCCAATTACAGCCTCCAAGGTTTGTTGAATCACATCCACTAGACCAGATACAGCCTTTCTGGTCTTTCCCAGTTCAGTTACTTGATCACGGATGGCACCAGAGATAGCAATGGTTCCTTCTGTGATGGCTTTTTCAATATGACCCAGTGAAGCTAGGATCGCAGAGAAGTCTTGAACGGGTAGAGCGGAGGCAAGGAGCTTGGAGTGGCTTGGGAACTTGCCTTTTCCTTAGGCAGTTCCGCTTGTACATCAGATGGAGCATCCAGATGATCTTTGGTTTTGAGCTTCTTGACAGTGGCCATGGTTAGGAACTTGCTGTAGGTTGTTTCCTTGAGGTTATCTGGATACTGGTTAAGCATGGAGATGAGGTTTTTTATGAGGTGAGGAAAGGGCAGGGCATGGGAATCATGAGATTGATAGAACTGCATATGGGCTAACACCAGTTGGGGGAGATCAACTTGGTCACCAAACAGAATCTTATCCATGAGGATTGCATCGGTGATGAGAACTGTGGCTCTGTGCTCCTGCTTGGGAACCAAATTCCTTATGATCCAGAAGTGCAGGAGCTTGTTGGACAGAGAGAGCCCCTTTGTCAGCAGATTCTTTGGATTGTCGCCATCATAGAGCTTGCTGACCAGCTCAGTATTGGTTTTGTACCCTTTGCCTTTAGGCCAAGTCTTCTTTTGATGCAGAATGTTAAAGCCTGATATGTGCTCAATCCCTAGAGCAGAGGCGATGATACTTGGGGACAGAGGAAACATGGTTCCCTTCCATTGAAGGATGGCATCATTACAGGGAGAGTTCTCCTTGGCTGGCACAAAGGTCATGGACTGATAGAAAAGATGCACCACTTCGTCGGAGACTGAGAATGGTTCCACCAAGATCTGGTCCCATCCTTGAAACTGTAGCATAGAGTGGAATTCACTGAGGGCTTCACCGAATTGAGCTTCATCTTCTTCCTCTAAGGGTTGGGTCCAGAACTCTTCACCAATGATGAGGGGCTTGAGTATCTTCCTCTTAGAGAAGTAGGAAGACACTTTCCCCAGAGTCGAGGTGGAGGTTATGGCTCTGGTGGACAAAGAAGAGAGGGTTGCTGATTTGGGATTTTTGGAGGGGGTCGTCTCTTCGGAGACAGGGTAGTAGGGAACCAGGGCCTAGGAGCTTCGTTTGCGAAGCTTGAGCCGTGTAGCAACTGAGGGAGCATGCTTGGATTTGAGGCTGACAGACGAGGGATCCGAGCTGTGAACCTCCAAGGTGGTATCCTTATCTGGAGAAGAGTCATGGGAGCCACCGCTTGAGGCAGTGCGAGTAGCAGATTCAGACACAAGGGGAAGTTCCTTTTTCACCTCTTCAGTTTGCTTGGCTACTGGGTTTTTTATGGGGGTGACATCAAGGGATTTTGAGGAGGAGGCAGCTTTCTTTTCTCTGAAAGCTTTGAGGAGAGCAACTTCTTCCTCATCTAGGGCAGAGTCAAGGGGAAAGTCTTTCTGGGCCATTTGAGGAGCTTTGGTGTTTTGAGAGAGAGAAAGGTGAGCAAGAGAATGAGAAAGCTGGTGATAGAGAGATAAGCAAGGTGAAGCAGAGTGCTCGGCTCAATCAAACAGGAATCCCTAAATAACCCTTGAGCATTGATGGAGCCGTTGAAGAACTTAGCCGTTGGGGAGAGAGAGATCTCTCGAAACTCTGACAATTGGGAACAACTCTATTGATGGAAGCTTTTTCGGATTTGAAACGGTCACAGATTCAAAACTCAAATGCTAAAAAATGGCAACTGTTCAATGCTGAGAAGACGTCTCTGACGCTGTAGAATTGCCATAAATGCTGTCTTGGGAGGAGCGAGTTTCTACGAGCCGTTTGAAGAGCAGCCTGACCTAGTTCCTTTCTGGCGATTTTTTCAGTGTGCTAGAGGGATCAATGGGAACCTTTGATGTGGGGTTTTAAGACATAGGACCTGAAAGTACGTTCCCATAAAATAAATCGGGGAAGGCCATTTATCGCATCACACACTAATTCCCAGAGAGGGTTAAGAGAAGGATCATAGGGAATTAGATTGTGCAATGAGGCAAGGGAGGGTCATAGTACACAATCATCATTTCGGCTTGTATTGTGGGGTTAGAATGTGATCAGATTGTGACTTTTGGGCCAACAAAGAAACTTGGACAATGATTGAATTTTAATAAGAAATGAACATCCAAGGGAAAGAACTAGAAAAATTTGTCAAAGCCTTTTGAGTAACCATTATGGATATGAGGGTCTAACGCAAGAGAAATAAAACGAAGATTCCAAGACAAAGACAAGTAAAGAGATCTGAACTAGTCAATCAAGGGAACTGGAAAGAAACCTTTAAACTAAAGTCACTGCTAGGTTATAGGAATCATTCCCAGTTCTAATCTAAGGTTCTCGAAGGGAACTCCATTCAAGGCTTTGGTGAATATATCTGCAACCTGATCTTCAGTTCTACAAAATTTCATAATGATGTTCCCTTTCTCAACATGATCTCTAAGAAAATGATGCCTGATATCTATATGCTTGGTCCTAGTATGATGCACATGATTCTTAGAAATGTTTATAGCACTGGTGTTATCACAAAGAATGGTAAGAGGACCATAGGACATACCGAAATCCGCAAGTTATTGCTTTAGCCATAAGAGTTGGGAACAGCAAGAAGCGGCTGCAATGTACTCAGATTCTGTGGTGGAGAGGGAGACTGAGATTTGTTTCTTTGAGCCCCATGACACAAGGCAAGGGCCTAGGAACTGTGCCATTCCAGAGGTACTCTTCCTATCCACCAAGTATCCAGCATAATCAGCATCGGTGAAACCTATCAGCTCAAAGGGATCGGACACTCTTTGGGGTACCAAATGCAGAGTGAGTCAGTTCCCTTGAGATATCGAAATATCCTTTTCACAGTAGCTAAGTGTGCTTCTCTTGGACAGGATTGAAACCTAGCACACAAGCCAACAACAAACACAATGTCTGGGTGACTAGCGGTTAGATACATGAGAGAACCTATCATACCTCTATAGAGTTTCTCTTCCACAAGAGGACTCGAATGATCCTTGTCCAAATGAGCAATGGTGGAGATAGGGGTTGAGAGAGGCTTGCATGAATCCATTTTGAACTTTTTCAGCAGTTCCCTGGCATACTTCTGTTGGTGAATTTGTATACCATCTTTCTTTTGAGTGATTTGCAATCCAAGGAAGAAAATGAGTTCCCCTATTAGGCTCATTTCAAATTCACTGCTCATCAAGTCTTTGAACTTATCTACAAGGGACAAGTTAGTGGAACCAAAAATGATATCATCAACATAAATTTGAACCACTAAGATGTTACCTTCTTCTTCTAGAATAAAGAGAGTTTTGTCAATAACTCCACGCCCGTAGCCATTTGAGAGTAGAAACTAGGCGAGACGATCATACCAAGCTCTAGGGGCTTGCTTGAGACCATACAGTGCTTTGTCTAAGAAATAGACATGGTCTGGATGATCATCATCTTTAAAACCAGATGGTTGCTTGACATAGACTTCTTCTTGAAGAATATCATTAAGGAAGGCGGTTTTTACATCGATTTGGAATAGCTTGAACCCTTTGTGTGATGCAAAGGCAATCAACAATCTTATTGCTTCAATCCTTGCCACCAGAGCATAGGTTTCATCATAGTCGATGCATTTATGTTGATTGTACCCTTGAGCAACAAGTCTTGCTTTGTTCCTTATCACAGCTCCTGAATCATCGAGCTTGTTTCTGAAGACCCATCTAGTTCCTATGATATGCTTATCCTTGGGGCGGGGAACTAGATGCCATACTTTATTCCTTTCAAACTGATGAAGTTCTCCTTGCATGGCTTGGATCCAGTCTACATCCTTCAGTGCGTCACCTATGTTCTTTGGTTCCACAATAGATAAGAAAGCATTGAAAGCAAAGAAGGTTAGATGTTCGAACCTGACTGGAGGCTTGATGGTTCTTCTTTCTCTGTTGGGAGCTAGAGCATTTGATGTGGAGGCATTTTGATTTGAACATTCAGCCTCAACTTCTATGTTGGGATCACCTTCTCCATTTAAGAACATGTGAGAGGATGAATCATTGATGTCTCCACAGGTGTTGTCTTCATGTTCATGGTTCCCAGAAATGGATTGTTGTTGATTATCCATGGGAACTGGTGGAGGAACAAGTGGGGGATTTTGTGCAGCAGGGAAGGAACTGGGTGGTGTGATGTCTTCATCTGGATCTTCTTAAGGAGGTTTGGGAAATGCATCTTCAAAGGAACTGATGGTGTTCTGCACATTTCTACCAAGTGATTTTTCATTAAAAATAACATGAACACTTTCTTCTACCTTTTTGGTCCTTTTGTTGAAGATCTTGTAAGCCTTGCTGCTTGATTCATATCCAATGAAGATCCCTTCATCACTCCTTGGGTCAAATTTGCCAAGATTATCCTTTCCATTGTTGTGCACAAAGCACTTGCATCCGAATACCCTGAGATGTGAAATGTTGGGAACCCTTCCTCTTAGAAGTTCATAGGGTGTCTTCTCTGTGATTGGGCGAAGCATAGCTCGATTGATGATGTAGCAGGCTGTGTTGATTGCCTCAGCCCAGAATGATTGAGAGAGACCACTCGAGATGAGCATAGTTCGAGCCATGTCTTCTAAGGTTCTGTTCTTCCTTTCCACTACTCCATTTTGTTGAGGAGTGTATGGTGCAGAGAAGTTATGATCAATGCCGTTCTCACTGCAAAAGTTTAGAAATTCTCCATTTTCGAACTCGGTACCATGGTCAGAACGGATAGAATTAATGGAACAGTCGAGAGACTTTTCTAACATGGGAACCAAATCTTTAAAACGTCCAATGACTTCACTTTTAGATTTTATGAATATTGTCCAAGTAAAACAAGAGAAATCATCGACGAGAACAAAGATGTACCTGTTTCCTCCTAGGCTTTGAACTCTCATAGGTCCACAAAGGTCCATGTGAATGAGTTCAAGAGGCCTTGAGGAACTTACCACATTCTTGGATTTGAAGGAACTCCGAGCTTGTTTCCCTCTTACACAGTCTGAGCATGGTTCCTCAGATTTTCCACTTAGCTTTGGAAGGCCTCTGACTAGCTCCTTTGAGTGTAGCTTTTGGATCAATTTGGTGCTAGCATGACCAAGACGTTGATGCCACAAGTCCGTTTGATCATTCACAGTTGAGAGACAGAGTTTATCCTTGGGAACGAAGGATGGGTTAACAACATACACATTGTTGAGCCTCTTACCTTTTAGGATAATTTGTCCCGAGGAGTCAAGGACAGTGCATTCATTTGATTTGAATCTAACTTCATTGTCTCCTTGATCGCACAGCTGTGACACACTAATTAGATCAAAAGCAAGATTATCAACAAGGTGAACTTTATTTACCTTAATGTGGTCATTGAGATTCACAGTTCCTATTCCACAAATTTCCCCTTTGCTTTTGTCTCCAAAGGAGATGTTCCCTCCTTGGATAGGTTGAAGAGAGGTCATTTGATTTCTTCTTCCGGTCATATGGCATGAGCAACCACTGTCGATGTACCATAGTTGAGGTTGCCTCTCTTCTTTCTGCACACAAGGAAACTAAGATTTCTGAACCCAGTGAAGCTTGGCTTTACTGGGGGAATTAGCATTGCGAGTCTGTGAATGACCAGGGAACTGGTTCCTATCATGGTAATAAGCTCTTTTCTCATTTTCAAAGTTCCTTTTCTTAGGACAATCAGTGTTGTAATGACCATTCTTTCCACAATAGTAACACAAGCGATTGTAAGCAACATGTCCATATTTTCCCTTTCCGGGCCTAAAAGGTTTCTCAGTTTTTCTTTTGTTGAAATCAACATTGTTTCTAACCTTACCATGAGCCATGTCCACATACCTTTTGTGAGCAAAGGAGTTAGTGAACCACTTGTCCTCAGGGGATACTTTCTCCTTTCCCTTAGGTTCCCTAATTGGACTTTGAGAACTTTCTTTGAGACGCTTTGCAACCTCAGCTTTGTTCTCAAGAATCATGATCTTCTCTAATAGGAATTGATTCCTATCTTGAGAAGTGGCAAGAGCAGTACTGAGGTTCTCATTCATCTCAACAAGTTCACGTCTAGCCTTTTTATCTTCAGCATCATCATTGGCCTTGTTATCAATATATCCAATTCCATGACGTTGTCTCACAAAGACAGTTTGATTGATCATTTTTTCATTTATAGAGTCAGTGAGAATGTCTAACCTATCAATTATAGATTGAAGCATATCATTTCCAGGTAGGTTATCATACATAGGAACTTTAACAGAGTCTATACTAGTCTCATCACAAGATTTGCAGATTTTAAGGTGACTAGCATGCACATTTCTAATATCAATGAGTTTGGAGTGGGTTTTAGCTAAGTTTTTCTCAGTTTCATCAAGTTTCTTACTCCATACAGAATTCTCAACAGTCAAGCAAGCAATTTCATCTTCACAATCATCATGTTTTTGTTGAAGGAAACTGGTTTCCTTTCCTAGTTTCTTTATGATCTTTAGAAGTTGTTTCTTATCACACTCAACTAGAGTTTTTAGGAAGTCGTCAGAAGTTACCTCAAGTTCTTCTGAGTCGCTTGAATCTCCTTTTGCCATGAGATATCTTCCTCTAGAGAAACCACTCAGATCCAGTTCCTCATCTGAGTCTTCTCCCCATGAGGCCACAAGAGCCTTCTTCCTCTGAGGTCTTTCATCTTCTTTGGAGTCTTCCTTGTTGGGACAGTTCTTAGCGTAGTGTCCCTTTTCTTTACACTCATAATAGGAGACTTCTTTGAGATCTCTCCTTGGTCCATTGTGAGAGGAACTACCCTTTTGAAACCTTCCCTTCACAAAGAATTATTTGATATTCTTTGTGAAGAGAGCTGTAAGTTCGTCATCTTCTTCTTCTAGGTCTGAGTTCTCCTACTCCATCTCAAGCCTTGAGAAGGCCTTGGAGATCTTGAGAGCAATTCCCTTCTCCAGTTTCTTGTCGGCATTGACTTTGGTGTGTTCTCCTTCTTCAACCTCTAGTTTCCCTATGATCTGAGTCAAGGGAAGCGATTGGATGCCTGGGGTGTTCTTCATGATTCCCTTGATGAGGGTGAACTTATAATTGAGTCCATTGATAACCACCAGTGACTTGGAAACTTCATCGAGGTTGACCCCAGCCGCTGTTAGCTTTCCAATCAATCTGTTGAAGCGAGAATAGTATTCTGAGATGTTTTCAGTTTCCATCATTTTGAAGGTGTGGTACTCTCTTTCCAAAGCAAACTTTCTTCGTTGCTTCAGTTCGTCACTTCCTTCATGCATATCCTTGAGTGCCTTCCACATCTCTTTCGCCATCTTGATGCCTATGACTTTATCCATGTCTTCTTTGTCCAGTCCATTGAGGATGAACTGTCTGGCATTGGCATTCTTTTCCATGATGACATAGTGCTCAGGTTTCCAGTCTTCTTCCTTCTGGGTGAGATCGACATAGCCATCTCCATTTTCGACTATCCTCCAGCATTGGTAATCGCTGGTCTTGATGTGACTTTCCATGCACTTTTCCCACCATGTTTCTTCTCCTTTCTTTCGGAGATATGGCTTGTTGGTGGAGATTCCGAGCTCAAACTTGCTTGGCTGAGACATGATCTGCAAACTTAACAAAGATCTAGAGCTTTTCCTGCTCTGATACCAATTGTAGGATCGTGAAAACCTTCGATTGCCAACTAGCAATCTAGGATAAAAACCACTACCTTTCTTCCGAAAGGATTTCAAGGTCTACTTCTTGATTTCTTATCACTTCGGTTACAGCTTATCCTAGGAATAAACACACAGTTTCTTTGTCTTACACACAGTTAGACAATCCTAGATAACTTAACAGAAAGTATAATCAATCCAAGAAGCAGTCCTAAGCACTAAGGAACTAACTCACTTACAGTCACAAGAACTAGCACACAGTTCTTTGATTCCTTGACTGGTTCCTCTTGATCTTGTTCTGATTTGATGATCTTGTTGAGAACTTCACACTATGATATTTTCTATAGAGTGTGATTCTAGTAGTTGTGCTTGAAGATAAAAACAGAGCTTATCTTCCTTATATAGTGGATTCTCGAGGTTGTATCTTCTCTCGGTTCCCAGAGAGCAAGCTTGACCTAGGTTGTGTGGTTGTCCTTGATTCACGTTGATTCAGACATGTCCCAACAACCTAGACAACTCAGAACACGCATTGGATGGTCAATGGCTTCAGGGGAATCTGCTGTTGTCGTTGTCAACCACCTTTCGTCCGAGGTTCTGCAACCTAGGCACTTAGGAACTTTCCTCTGGATGGTGATAGCTTTTGTGATACGTCGCTTTCACCGGCCTTTGTCCGAGGTACTGTGTTCTGGACATCTTGGAGCTTTGCTTTGGATGGTGACAGGCTTTGGAAGCTTCGCTCATGTCGCTTTCACCATCTTTTGTCCGAGGTTCTGTGTTCCCAGCTTCATCGGGAAAGGCAAAGTCACGTGTTGCATTTCTGGGCACTTCTGGGTTCCTTTGGCTTGCTTGTTTGGTTTCTTTATCTTGTTTGGCTTCCATGGTTTCAACAACTGTCGTGTAGAGAAACTGAGGAAAGGAACTCTCATAGGAACTGAGGTTCCTGAGTTCCGTTTCCTAACAGAAACAACCCCTAGGCTTTGAAGATATGGAACATCCTGACCATGTGTATGCACTGGACAAGGCACTGTATGGGCTCAAGCAAGCTCCCAGAGCTTGGTATGATCGGTTGGCACAGTTCCTTCTCTCCAATGGATATAGACATGGTGCTATCGACAAGACACTGTTCCTCTTGGAACACAAAGGTGAGATTCTCGTAGTCCAAGTCTATGTTGATGATATTAGTTTTGGTTCCACTAACCTTGCCCTTGTAGACAAATTCAAAAATCTCATGAGTAGTGAATTTGAAATGAGTATGATTGGGGAACTTTCCTTTTTCCTCGGATTACACGTCTCTCAAACTTCAGAGGGAACAAGAGTACATCAACAAAAATACATCAAGGAATTGTTGAAGAAGTATGGTATGGATAAGGCTAAACCTATTGATACCCCTATTTCTCCTAACACTCGTCTTGATACAGATTTGAATGGAAAAGATGTAGATGCTATAATGTATAGAGGCATGATTGGTTCATTACTCTATCTAATGGCAAGTAGGCCAGATATTATGTTTAGTGTGTGTCTTTGTGCTAGATTTCAAGCAAATCCTAAGGAGTCACACCTAACTGAGGTCAAACGGACCTTGCGATACTTGAAAGGGAACGATAACCTTTGTCTTTGGTATCCAACGGACAATGGGTTTGAACTTGTGGGTTTCACTCATGCTGACTTTGCTAGTCACCTAGTGGATCGCAAAAGCACATCAGGGACGGCACAGTTCCTTGGCCCATGTCTTGTCTCTTGGGCATCAAAGAAACAAAATTTTGTTGCTCTTTCAACCGCCGAAGCTGAGTACGTAGCTGCTGCCTCTTGTTATGCCCATGTATTGTGGCTCAAACAACAATTGGAGGATTTTGGTATGTCCCTTGGCAGCGTTCCCATTATGTGTAATAATACTAGTGTCATCAACATCTCCAAAAATCATATTCATCACTCTCGTACTAAGCATATTGATATTCGTCACCATTTTCTTCGTGATAATGTTGATAAAATTTTTATTAGAATGGATCATTGCAGGACAGAGGATCAAGTTGCAGATATCTTCACCAAAGCACTGGATAGAAAACCCTTTAAGTATTTGAGAATGCTCCTTGGGATTATCTCACTAAACTGAGGAACTCACTATCCACTATTCCCTCCATGATTGGCTAAATTGATCAAATTTATTCAAGGAACATCTTCTATGTTGCTTATTAGTTGCAAAAATTTAGCTCATCATGTCTTGCTGTGTGCTATGTGTTACATGATATCATAAATTACATGCTACTTCTTTACTTGATCATATGTGCTTTAGGGTTACTTGATAACATGCCATTTCATGCCCAAAACAACCGATTTGATTATCTGAACCCTCATTACAAGCCAAAATGATAATTGGTTGCACTGCCGTCCCAAGCTTGGATCCAGGTAAACGTTCCCTATGCATCTTTCTTTGTTTACCAATTTTTACTGGGAATCATTATCTGGATCGTCATTGTTCCCTACCTCTATTTTTGTTTGGATATATCTTTGCAATTTTGTGTGAACCCATTAAAATATCCAAACTAGCCTTTCTATCCACTCAAGCAACTCAGAGTCATCTTGATGGAGCTTTGCCTAAGGGGGAACTGCGAAAGGAACAGTGAATGGGAACAACTTGCTGAACATTGAGAGTTGCAGGTGAACGTTGCTCTCTGCGACGCTTGCATTTAATGGTGATTTGATAGCTCTGCAGCGAGGAACAGTGTGTTTGCAAGAAACGAGAAGAAAATTGTCGTTACTTGTAGAGAGAGAAAATATCTGGTTGCCGATTTGAATGATGTCAATGGCGAGATTTTTGGTAAGCCAATCCTAATTTTTCCTTAATTATTTCCTTTCCAAATCTCTTGTCTTCTATAAATCATCATCCTCACCTCAATCCGATTTACTCACTTTATCACATTATAAACTCTCTCTCAATCTCTGCAAACTCCTTCTCTTTGCCCTTTGCCGTTTCCAACCCTCTCTCAAACACAACCCCACCATCATGTCTACTCCAACATCTTCTTCTACCCCCGCCATTGACGTCTCTGCCTTCACTGAGGAGCAACTGGATGCTCTCAAGCAATCCATTGAGGCACTCCAGGCTGCTAAGACTCCGGCCTCAAAGGACACCACCTCCATCGCTGCCGCGGTGGAAATAGCCAAAGAGGCCACCTCATCAATCATTGAACTTCAGGAGGAACAGCCTCAGGGGGAATAGTCATCGGAGGAATAGGTCCAAGAAACAGATGCCTCCAAGGAAATGGTGGCCGTCACTGAGCAAGAAGAAGTCAACTCTCCTCCCAAATCGAAAGAAGCTGAAGAGGAGGAGGCCATGGCTGATGTGGAAGCTGATCTAGGTCTTCACCCTCTCAAAACTGTGGAGCCCAGTCGCAAGCGAAAGCACACTATTGGCTCTGAGGATGATGAGGACCCATGTGTTGAGATCACATGGGAATAGCGAGTGTCCACCGGCTTCTCAACTCCGACAAAGTCTGCCGCCGGTGAGACCACTCCAGGCACTTTGAAGGAACGTCTGCGATCGGCGAAGAAGATTGAGGCCAAGAAAACTGAGGTGAAGAAGATTGAGCCCATGAAGAAAACAAAGTTGGAGGAACCACCTATCGAAGGGAAAAAAATCCTTCCCCACCTCCTTATCCCTGAAGGGTTCCTAGTCGCCAATGACTTCGACGACGTCTTGGAGCATCTCAAATTTCAAGGCTGGGAACACCTCTTCTCTAACCACGTCATGGTCAATCCTGACCAAGTCCGCGAGTTCTACCGTTCCTTCCAACTCAACACTGCTTCAACTATGGTGGGAATGGCGTCTATCAACGATGAAGATCTCTCCTTCACTGTGTCAAAAGTTGCTCGACTTCTGGGTGTCTCTGCTGAAGGGTTTTGTGAAATCCCTGGTGAGAAGATCACATATGCTCAGAAGAAGGCCAAGGAGGCTAGTGCTCAGCGGCTCTTCAAGTCCACATCTAGAGCCACTCACGTGTCTGCCCTAACTCTGCCTCAGCGAACGCGATCACTGCCACCGATCTGTTGTTGTTGGACAGGTTTTGGCACATGGAGAAGATTGACCTTCCTAGGGTCATTCTACAACACATGGCAAAATGCAGTGCCAAGACTCACTCCCTAGCCTACCCAAACGTCATCAAGCTTATTCTACAAGCAGAGGGGGCCTACAGAGCAGAAGGGGAAGTTCTCATGGTCACCGAGTTGGACATGGTGAATGTGAACAAGATGAGATATCAGGGAGACGACAAGGGAACTCTGCATGTGTGAGAGATTATGAAGCGAGAAGCTGGAGAGGGAACATCAAAGGGTGGCTCTATGCAAAGCCATATGTTGATTGAACTGTGTGAGATCAAGAACATCCTTTCACTGCTTCTTGAGTATTTCCTCAACAAGGACAGAGACCAGAAGGAGGATTCTGAGTCTTGAGTGGACACCTTTCCCTATCCTAGCCCATCTTTCCCTATTTCTCTTGGATTTACTATGTTATTTTGTGATTTTGCTTGCTCTTTTGATTTTGTTTAGTTGTTTGCTATGTTTTCTATTATCTTTTGTAATCATTCCCTGCTCGATATATGAACTTTATTTTGCGACTAATTTGCCACAATAGTCATATTGTTCCCTTGTTTATTTTGTTGATCTTTTGATGATGCCAAAAGAGGGAAGTGTGGAAAATTGTGATGAACTCAGTAAAGTGAGGTAACAACTTTCTTGTTCCTAAATCTTTATGAATTTTTGAATAATGCTAGTGTTGAGGGGGAACGATGATGCAACTTGAAGGTATGACTTGCTCTTATTCATTTGATAAAAATTTTGCTTAACATTTGATCTTAGAAACATTATGACTTATATTTTTCTGCTTTTTACTCTATGTTATGATTGGACAATTTTGAATGGGTTTGTCATCACCAAAAAAGGGGGAAATTGTTGGAACCATGACGTTCTCTCTAGTTTTGATGATGATAAACACCATTGGGTTTTATGGTTTATATTGTTTCTATGAGTTTCAGGGCTTATGAACGATTTAGGGAACAATGGAAAACCTGAGAAAGAAGAAAAAGCAGAGGATGATAAGGAACGTGGTGAAAACATGGAACAGTTACGCGGAAGCAAGATTGAAGAATGAAGTGCGTGTATTGTTCATACAAGGAAACATTTATACTTGGAAACAACGGATAAGGAACAATGAAGAACTCAGACGTTGCCAGCTGTTACCAGTGAAGACCGCTACTTATGGAAACCATGTTTTGAAGATCTACTCGGAGAGAGAAGAGCTAGATATCGTGTCTTAGGAAAGTTTACTTATGGAAACCATGTGTTTATGAGTCAAATTGTTTAGAAGGAAAAGAAATCTCAGACTGTTACCATATACAGGATTCGATAGATATCTGAAGTGTTTGGTAACAAGGGTTTGGCTGCCACTATATATAGTTGAAGATATCTTAGGATAAGGTATCTCGATCATCACTAAGGAAGCATACTGAAGAGCTATTGCGATTGAGATCAAGGTTCAAGGCAAGGTACGAACTTGTATTGTGAGTACTTGCTTAGAGTCTTTTGTTGTGTTCTTGTGTTGTTACTAGTTGATTGCACTCAAAGTCTAGAAACCTAAGAACTGTGTGTTATTAGGTGGAGATAAGACTTGTGAGATTGTACAACTTGATTAATAATACAAGTACACGTGTTTGAAATCCTCCAAGGGTAACACCTAGCGGTAGAGGTTTTCTCTTTTCAACTTGTTGGTTGATACAGTTTCCTCTATAAGGAACTGTCTTGTTGTTACTACTGAATCTCTATTATTTCTGTTGCCCAGAGAACGGTTTCACCATTTCCTATCTAACACACTACGATTCAACAAGAATATTCTGTTAAAACTGCCTACCATTGTATTAATAATGAGAGTATTAATAGTTCCTGTCCAGGATCAAGCTCTCCTAATATGACTATGTGGGGAATCATATGGTCAGCAAGGTAACACCCATACTTAAATTACATGCTTGGTCTATTTGCAACAATACTCTGCCTACAAATAAAAACCTTGCCAGAATTATTGATAGAATTATATGTTGCACGTTATAATGTGGAAGAATTAACGGTACATATATCTCGAGTTCCAAGGTTTCATGTAACACTACAATGTGTAGGATCACACGTGTTAGAAATCAAAGGGAACTGAGAGTTCAGTTCCTTAGCAGCGGAATATGTAATAACACATAATCAAGACCAATTCCTTAGAGTGGGAACCTTTGATAACCAACTAGTTATCCAGGATAAAACCCACTACATCTCTTTCAAAAGGATTTGAAAGTCTACTTCTTTTATTAATGCTTTGATTACAATCAACTAGGATAGAACACACATATTAAAGACTTAAGACACACTTAAGACTCTCTACCTAGTTCGACCTAATCAAGCACACAACAAGCAAGTGACTTACACAGTTCTTCTCACAAGAACAAGCTCTGTTTTCTTCTCCGTAAGCAATGAGTGAATGCGTGTGTGTATTAATGAGAGAGGGCTTGATTACTTTATTTATACATCTCAACCATGTAAAATCGTGATCTACAGCTAGTTGATTTGTACAAATAAAATAACCAAAAAAAGAAATCGGAAAAGATAACATTTGTTACCAAATATTATCTTTAACGATTTTACACATTTTGTTTCCATAAAAATATACAAGGAATCTCCTAAAAATATGGAAACGGGAATATCTTTATCTTCTCTTTCCAAAATAAAGATCTACCCTAAAGTGCCAGCCGTCACTCTAAATATCGCTTCCCAGCTAGCGCGGCTCCATCGTTTCTCAGTTCCTGTGCCAGTTCCCAATTCTGGCGCCTTGGTCTCTGTCTTGTATTTTCGATTCCTTAGTTCCTTGTTCATCTACACATATGAAAATATTAATAGCAAAGTATTTGTCATCATCAAAACTAGGAAAACTGAAGGAGGGAACTAGAGTTCCAGTTGCTGAAAGTTCACATCCTAACACAACGCATCATCAATAATAAAGTTTCATTTTCGAGATGAACAAAAAAAACTTGATTTCCTCTTAGGGAATGAATCTTGGTCTTAACTTAACACAAAAGCTCCAAATTATTTAACTTATTAAACATGACATCGATGAAGAAATTCGTCCCAAATACAACATTGGGTTTTAGTACAACAAGAAATTCTTCTCTTATGTTGTTACAATAAAATCACAATCCACTATAAAAATGTTTGAAAACAGACCTCGCAACTTTTTTCAGTTTGACCAGTATGAAAAGTTTTATTAATAAGCATGACATTATAAATAGTAAACCCGACTCTATTTTTTTATAACGTTACAAACAAATTTTTACCACTTACAAAGTAAGTAATTGCTACCCTGGTAAGTATAATAACGTAATATGGTCGAATGCGAATGTTAGAGTACCAAAATAATGTTGCTTTTTTCGTAAGGTTGGCTCAAGATAATGGCATAATATCATATCTTGTATGTGATAAGTATTAGTTGTTTTGAACATTTCTTGTATGTAAAAACTATTTTTTTGTCATTTAAGCGAATAAGAATGTCACATTACCAAATAAAAATGTCACACTTCCGACCAACTTATAAAGGATTGTTCAAAGTTATAAGTATTCTCCATTGACATTTCTTGTAGGTGATAAGTATTATCATGTCGTATAAAAGAATATGAATGCAACAATATAAAATAATAATTTTGCATCGTTCAAATTACATAGTGTCGCTCTTTTGGTATGTATTACATACTTAAGTGTGGCTCTTTTGGTATGCGTTACATTCTTTAGTGTTGCTTTTTGTCCATTCAAATTACATAGTGTCGCTCTTTTGGTATGTATTACATACCAGACGTGGTCTTGAAGTTACAGACACCTGAACTAGCGCTCTTGAAATAGCCATTAATGGAGGAAGATGCTTCAAATGTTTGAAAATCACGCTAGCAACTTTGATTGATTTTAGGGTGGTGCTATATACATTTTTTTAATATATAATACAATGGCACGCATATATAACACATACTCGTAAAGTAGGCACGTGATGACATCCAATTTGCTACACATTTAGGATATGCATTTGTGTTTAGTCTAGGTTGTTTTATGCATTGTGTGTTGCATTTATAGCTAGTTGCATTGTTTTCTTTGTTATGGAGGTCTACACGAGAAAATGTGTGTTTTCATATATTTGGGTGGATTTTTGGAGCTTTCTATGGGTGTTGTTGGGATCTTGGATGTCATTTGGAGGCTAATGGGACGACCCGTGAGGAATTTGGACCGGATTCGAGCTAAAACGAGAGTTGCACAAGATATGTGGGAGGCCGTGCGCTTGGATCGAATTTCCTTCAAGGGGTCGTGCATTACACCGCACGACCGTGCAAGCGGTGATTTCTCAAAATTTGCCTTTGGGTTTTTCGCACGGCTGTGCGTTTTGGCCTATGGAGAATTTTGCCTGTGCACTTTGCCTGTGCGTTTTTCGCACGGCTGTGCGGTTTCACACCTGTAACATTTTGGTCGTGCGTTTTCCACACAGTCAAGACACGGGTCATGCATTTTACCCAGATTACTTTATTTTTAGAAATTTTTTATCCTATGTATTAATACTTCGTTTAAGGTTTATAGAGGGAACTTTTGTCACTTTTTCTAATTCTCTAGACCTGGTTGTTTGCCTCCCTTTGGAAGTTTACACCTTTGGAGATTGTTCTTCTGGATTTGAGACTAAGTTCATCTTTCTCTTTAATATTTTTTATGATTTCCATTGTTATTATGTCTTCTTTGGTTGATCTTGCGATTATGTCTAGCTAATTTCCATATTTCTAGGGATGAGGTGATCCCAACTATGCATAGGTAGACTTGTTTGACATTTTCCTGAATGGAAATCTAAAACTTTGTGGATTCATTCCTAGTGTGTTTTATGTCCATATTAACTTATGCAAATTGGATCCTATTAGGGTTTGCAACCGAAAGGTAAAAACGTTAATAGATAGTCAGATAGGGTTTGAGACCGAGAGATAATAACTTCTATTGGAATCCTAGGTATTGAACCTAAGATTTTATTATTGCGAGAGCATTATCTTGTGAAATAATAACCTATCATATAAACCCTAAGATTAGGCTGGATTTTGCAAGTCACGAGAGTGGATGTTAATTCAGTTTGACCTTAGATTCTAAGCGCCCAAAGGGTCTAGATCTTGATTAGCAAGTCGCAAGAGTGGATATTAATTGAATCTAGGTACATTTACTGTCATCCGAGATGAATTAGTAATTACCTATGATAGTTACCTTCAACAAAGACATGCTAAGTTCAAGCATTTATCTGGTTGAGTCTGTTGAAGCATAGTTGTAGAGATCCCTGGTCCTAGAACCTTCCCTCCATTGATTACAATCATCACTTGTATTTGTTTCTTAATTTTAGTTATTAGTTCAACAAAAATTCCCATCTTTTGGGTTAACTTACTAGTCAAAGTTACAATCGATACTACATAATCCTCATGGGAACGACACTTGAAAAGCTACAACTGTTCCCATACGCTTTTGTGTAGGTTTTTGTCCTATCATGTTTTTGGCGCCGTTGTCGGGGACTGTTGCTAGTATTAGTTGTTTTCCTACAACCGGTTCGACTAAGTCTTTGTTTTAATTTTTATCTTGTTTTTTGTTGCTTTGCTTTCAGACTTGTTTTATTTAGATGCAAAGAGCCCTAAGCGTTGGTAATCTCAACGACTACGATCCCGAACTTGAGCGTACTTTTCGTGTTAGAAGAAGACAACAACGCGAAGCCAGAGAACAAGCAATAGCCGATGACAGAGTGGAGGACAATCCTCCTCTACAAGTTCAGGAACCACGCATGACACTTGGTAATTATGTGATGCCGAATCAGCTTGGACCTATTTCTGGTGTGGTCCGACCTCCGGTTAACTTCGAGTTGAAACCCTCCCTTATCAACATGGTTCAGCATAATCAGTTTGGAGGTCTACTTTCTGAGAACCCACACCAACATCTGGCTACCTTTATTGAGCTAATGGACACGGTGAAGATCCATGAGGTATCCCAAGATGTGCTTTTCCTGCGAGTCTTTTCATTCTCTCTACGTGATAGGGACAAGGCTTGGTTTAAGGCTTTACCTCATGGCTCGATAACAACTTGGGATGAGTTAACAAAGGCATTTCTCAACAAATACTTCCCACCAAATAAGACTGCTGAGATTAGGAATCAGATTCTTTCATTCAAGATGAAGGATGAAGAGTCTCTTTATGAGGGGTGAGAAAGATTCAAGAAATTGCTGATGTTGTGCCCCCATCATGGGTAACAAAATTGGACCCTGCTACATATCTTCTACGACGCTATTTATAGTTCTACCAGGCTAATCATTGATGCTTTAGCGGGTGGTAGAATCATGACCTTGGAGGTTGATGATGCTTGGGTTTTGATTAAGAGTACTACTCATCACTCTCATTATTATGACGATGCTCGCTTTGCTTCAAATTCTAAGAGATTTGATGGGATGTATGAAGTCAATACTGAGACTCACCACCAAGCTCAGATGGATGCTATGGCTCAAGAAATCAAGAAATTGAGGTTTTTGGGCAAACATCTCAAGGGCAGTGTGTAGGACAATCCACACGGATTGTTTCTGGTGTAGCCTGTCAGTTTTTGGTGAAGGCGATCACACTATATCTGTCTTCCATCTTTTTTCTTCCCATAATGAGTCTCGAGAAGAAGTGAACTACACAAATAACTTCAACAGGGGTTCTAGGAATGATCCGTACTTGAACACATATAATCCTAGTTGGAGGAATTATGCAAACTTCTCATATAAGAATGATAAGGCTCAGTAAAGACCACGTCCTAGGTTCCAACCAAGAGTCTCACAATTGCCGAATCAAGCTCATGTTCAAACTTCTGAGAACTCTACACTAGAGTCTATATTGAGGGAAATATCTAAAACCCAGGGAAACATGGCTTCTTATATGGAAGCCTTGTCTAAGAAGATTGACAGTTTTGAAAGCTTGCCTAAGAGGATGGACCATTTTGAGAGTCAGTTGGCCTAAATTGCTATGAATGTTACTAGGCCGACTTTCAACTTCCTGGTCAACCTGAAGTCAACCCCAAGGAGCATTGCATGGCTATCACTCTGAGTGACGAAAAACAATTGGAGGAGCCCTGTCGAAGAGAAAAAGAAGCGGCTAAGGAGCTTGTGGAGAAGCCACAAGAAGAAGAACCCAAGTATGTTGCTCCTCCGCCATACAAGCCATCTATGCCTTTTCCTTAGAGAAGGATTCATATACAGCTAGAGCACCAATTTGTGAAGTTTAAGGAGATGATGAAAAAGATGTATGTTGACATACCTTTCACGGATGTCCTCACTCAAATGCCTGCATATGCTAAGTTTCTGAAAGAGATTCTGATCAAGAAGAGAAGGTTGGAGGACTATGAGATTGTGACCCTAACAATGGATTGTGCTGAGAAGATGCCAAAGAAACTATAAGATTTGGGTGAATTATTTATCCCTTCATATTTTGGCAATTTGACTTATAATTGTCTTTGTGGTCTCGGGTCTAGTGTCAATGTTATGCCTTTGTCAATCTACAAAGAACTAAAATTGGGTGAGCATTTCCTATCCAAGATGCGTCTCCTTATGGCTGATAGGTCTGTTACTCATCCTGTGGGCATAATAGAAAATTTTCTTGGGAAAGTGGGAAAGTTTTTCATACTCGGAGATTTTTAGCCACCGTTGAGGCTAATATTGATGTCAAGAATGGAAATATTTCATTCACAATAGGGGAAGAGAAGATTGAGTATAAATATTTCAAAGGATTACTTCTTGAGATATACAAAGACATTCCACCAACTCCTGGTATAGGTGTCTGCTGTAAGGTTGAGGTTGATCCTGAACATGATGCAATCATATTCGACATTGCTCGATTGCTTGATGTATCCTTGGGAGATCCGGACTCAAAAAATGGTAAAACCATTAATATGATGAAAATGGGAACTCCAAAGAAAAGGAAGAAGGCTAGAACAAAGGTTAAGTTTAAGAGTAGAAATATGGTGTTGTTATCTCATGAGAAATCTTACATGTTTCAAGTTCCTAAGGGGACAAGATGGTCATGACTATATAGGGTGACTCGAGTTCTGAGAGGTGGGACAATTGAGTTATGGCAGAAGAAATCTGGAAAGTTCAAGGCATAGAGTCGTCTATTGAAGCATGTTCTTACACCTGATCCGATTAAGCAGGGCACCACAAACCCCCCAAGCAAGGCACCACCGACCCTCCTGATCCGAGAACTTAAAGCTGATCGAAGGTCAGGCTAAGGACCTTAAACAAGCGCTTCTTGGGAGGCTACCCAAGGTATGTGATTCTTCCTTTAAAAAATACGAAACAACTTTGCTCTTACAAAATAAACCGTGCGGTAATTTTAAATCCCAAAAGTCGAGAGCAACGCACGGCCCTTGCAATCAAACGCATGGTCGTGCGTTTGTCGCTGTTAAAAAAAATTAAAATCTGAGAGCAACGCATGGCCCGTGCGGTCATACGCACGGCCGTGCGTTTTTCCCGAAAATGAAAAAAGAAAAAAAGAGAGAGTTTTTTTTTTCCTACCCTAATCACTATGTCCCCTTTTCTTTGCCTTCCCCGATCTCCCTCACCTCTCTTCACCCCCACACCATCGATCTCCCTCACCTCTCTCTCTCCCACCCACACCGCACCACCTAACCACTAGATCTGTGCCCGGAACCACCACACCACATGTGCGCCACCTCACGAACCAGCCCAGAACACCGCACCACCTCCCGCACCCACACCGCACCACCTTCCACCACGAGCCCAGCTCACGCACCCCACGCACCACCCTCGACTCGACTGACTCATCCATTCCGGAACCAAAGGTAAAATCTTCATTTCCCTTGATCTTGTTTATTTGCTTTTGGGGTTTACTAATATGCTTGATTTTGGGTTTGTATACTTGCATGAGTGGGTAATTTGATTTTGCGTGGGAAAATTGATCAAATCTACTTGTTTACTATTTTGTTATTTTCCTGAATTTCTGATGTCATATATTACCTCACTTGTTAGTTGCTATAGGCCCTTGGCAGGATTTGTGTGCTTAATCGCTACCATGTTTAGGCCCTTGGCAGGAATCTAGTATCTAATTGTTCATTATTTAGGCCCTTGGTGGGATAGAGATTCTTGTTGTAGGCCCTTGGCGAGATAGTTTCATCCTTGGTTATTATAATTATCTAGAGTTGAAATCTGTCTAGTATGCTCTGCTGTTATCGTGTGTGAAATCTTCTCTAGGTACCACTTTGTCCTCCTTGTTGACTTTAATGGCGAACAGAGCTCCTCATCGACCGCGTCTTGGCCCGCATGATATCGATCATATTGAGTTACATGCCAACCAACGCGTCGTTTGTAACACACTCTATGCGGGTAAATGGCAAGCCAGTAGATGGCTAGATCTTGTCCACCTTGAGAATCTGGGGTTCGTTGACGAGATGCTCCGTCTTGCCTCTGTGATTTATGCTCGTCCATTCCTCCAATCTAGGTGGCCTGCATATAAAGTCCTAACAATAGAGTTTCTGAGCTCTATCACTTTAGAGCTAGACCGCAACACTGGCACTGGTATTTTGTGTTTCCGGATGGGAAATGAGGGGAGACAATTGACCATGGACCAACTGAACCATATATCTGGGTTCTCCCCTGTTGGGCACTGTAATGATCTAACCAAGACAGAACAACATGAGTTCTGGCGCAAGCTCACTGGGCACCAAAGATACGAGAGCCAATGCTCCAAGGGTTCCAACATCATTCACCCTTGTCTCTGAATCCTCCAGTGGTTCTTCTTTCATACCATATTCGCATGTGATGATTCTGGTGGTGGTGTCTGATGTGGGGAAATTATGCTCCTTTGGGCTATGGTCACGGACGTTGAAGTCAATATTGGTTTTCAGCTGACCAAAAATTTCTCTCGTATCGGGGCAAGGACTCGGGTGTTATATGCATCGAGGGCATGATCACTCCCATTGCCTCTCACTTTGGCATTGACTTGAGTCAATATAATCTGACCCCGACCAACCTCCGAATAGATAGTGATTACCTGCATTTGTGTCGTTGGATTGTGACAGAGTCCCGCATTCCATTTCTCACGTTCATGCAGACTTGTGACAAGAGACGTCTCCCTGATCCTGAGCACATTCCTACCACTGAAATGTTTCCATTTACATTTGCATTTAGTGTTAGTTTTCCACGTCTTTTGTTATGTTTGCATGCATTACATTGTCGGATGTTGGATTTGACTCCCTTTGCTTCTTTTCCTCTGATTGTTTTCCTTGTGATGCATGCTTTATGAGTCCATTCAACATGTTTTTGTTATTAATATTGCAATTGCATTATGTGCACGCTTTATGAGTCCCATCAACATGTTTTGGTTGTTAATATTGCAATTGCATTATGTGCATGATTATGAGTGCTTGAATGTTTGATATTTGGCTAGAGCATGTGACCTTTGATTGAGATGTGTTAGGATCAAGACTCTAGGCAAGCATCCTAGTGAACTTTTGAGCCTTTTATGAACTATAATTTCATAAGTCCTATTATTTCTCTTGTGTGTGAATCTCTACTTGCTTGCTAACTCTAGAACTTGCATTAAAATCTTTTTCAAGGCTACACTTATGATTTATGTACATGACATTAATATGATTGAGGCATTGTTTTATATTAGTCATTTATCCTTGACCACCCTATATATGTTTTCCTCTGCTTGAAGCTCATTTTGTGCCCTAATTGCCTTTTATTTGGAAGCTCCACAAAAGCATACCGAGCTTTTTTATTCATCCTACCCATTCAGGGATTAGGACAGTTGTTCTGTTTTGCTAGAGTGGATATGAGCCAATATTGGGGGAGGTTGCATGTGTTAGTGGTTGGATGTGATGTTTGTACTAGGTCTCCCTTATTTTCATTCTTCTGCAAAAATTTTAAAAAAAATAAAAAAAATAAAAGGAAAGAAAGAAAAGAAAAGTAGAAGAGGAAGAAGCAAACAAAGAAAAGAAAGGAGACGATTTAGCATAAAATGGACTTTTGTTGTATGGGTTTGAAGAACGAAATTGGATGTGAAGGATTGTTCTAAGCTTGGTGTCGTCTTGGTAATCCTTTTCCCCGGATTTAGCACCACATTGCCTAAATATATCCTTACCTTAATCTTATACTTTGTCCCTATTACAATCCTATAAAGACCTCATGATTTTTGTTGTGTACATGATCCCTAGTAGTGGAGATTAAACACATTATTGCAAGCCTATGGTAGTTTAGCTTTCAAAGTGGAGAACTAAGAGAAACACAAACCTAGACATGCACATGAGTGGAGTGACTTATTTCTTTATCCTGGTGAGGTTTAGAGTTGAGGAACTATCCACGTTTTTTTCATTGGTAGCAAAGCATGTTATAATGGCACTTGTCTTATGTTTGAATTCTCATGATCATTGCTCACTTGTCTCTTGGATAGAAACAACCTTAACATATTTTGTGGATTTAATGATTATGTACTTACATGAGGACAAGCAATGGTTAAGCTTGGGGGAGTTTGATGACATCCAATTTGTTACACATTTAGGACATGCATTTGTGTTTAGTCTAGGTTGTTTTATGCATTTTGTGTTGCATTTATAGCTAGTTGCATTGTTTTCTTTGTTATGGAGGTCTAAATCGTGTGTGTTTTTAGGTATTTGGGTGGATTTTTGGAGCTTTATATGGATGTTGCTGGGACCTTGGATGTCATATGGAGGCTAACAGGACGACCTATGAGGAATTTGGATCGGATTCGAGCTAAAATGAGAGTTGCACAAGATACATGGGAGGTTGTGCGCTTGGATCAAATTTCCTTTAAGGGGCCGTGCATTCCACCGCACGGCCGTGCAGACGGTGATTTCTAGCAATTTTCTTGTGCGTTTTTCACACGGCTGTGCGTTTCCGCCTACGGAGAATTTTGCCGTGCACTTTGCCTGTGCGCTTTTCGCACGGCCGTGCGGTTTCACACATGTAGCAGTTTGGTTGTGCGCTTGACCGTGTTTTTTCTGCACAGTCAAGACACGGGCCGTGCGTTTAACCCGAATTTCTTTATTTTTAGAAACTTTTTATCCTATGTATAAATACTTCGTTTTAGGTTTTTAGAGGGATCTTTTGTCACTTTTTCTAATTCTCTAAACCTAGTTGTTTGCCTCCCTTTGGAAGATTACAACTTTGGAGATTGTTCTTTTGGATTCGAGACTAAGTTCATCTTTCTCTTTAATCTTGTTTATGATCTACATTGTTATTATGTCTTCTTTGGTTGATCTTGCAATTATGTCTAGCTAATTTCCATATTTCTAGGGTTGAGGTGATCCCAACTATGCGTAGGTAGACTTGTTTGATATTTGCCTGAATGGAAATCTACAACTTTGTTGATTCATTCCTAGTGTGCTTTATGCCCATATTAACTTATGTGAATTGGATCCTATTAGGGTTTACAACCGAGAGTTAAAACTGTAGGATCGTGATTGTTAGAGTAATAACAAGGGAACTAAGAATACAGATATTCAGTTCCCTTCGCAACGGAAATAAACAATCAAAATAAATGAACAAGTTCCTTATAGTGGAAACCTTCGATTGTCAACTAGCAATCTAGGATAAAAACCACTACCTTTCTTTCAAAAGGATTTCAAGGTCTACTTCTTGATTTCTTATCACTTCGGTTACAGATTACCCTAGGAACAAACACACAGTTTCTTTGTCTTACACACAGTTAGACAATCCTAGGTAACCTTAACAGCAAGTATAATCAATCACAGAAGCAGTCCTAACCACTAAGGAACTAACTCACTTACAGTCACAAGAACTAGCACACAGCTCTCAGATTCCTTGACTGGTTCCTCTCGATCTTGGTTTGAGTTGACGATCTGTTTGAAGCTTCACACTTTGATGTTTGCTATGGAGTGTGATTCTGTTGTGATGCTTGAAGATAACAACGGAGCTTATCTTCCTTATATAGTGGATCCTCGAGGTTGGATCTTCTTTTGGTTCCCACAGAGCAAGCTTGACCTAGGTTGTGTGGTAATCCTTGATTCACGCTGACTTAGACATGTACCAACAACCTAGGCAACTCAGAATCCACGTTGGTTGGTCAACTTCTTCAGACAAGTCTGTCATGTCGTTGTCCAACTCCTTTCGTCCGAGGTTCAGCAACCTAGACACTTTGGAACTATCCTCTGGATGGTGACAGCCTTGTGTCACGTCGCTTTCAACAACCTTTGTCCGAGGTTCAGTGTCCTAGACATCTTGGAGCTTTCCTTTGGATGGTGGCAGACTTTTAGAAGCTTTGCTCAAGTCGTTTTCACCATCTTTTGTCTGAGGTTCTGTGTTCCCAGCTTCATCGGGAAGAGCAAAGTCACGTGTTGTATTTCTGGGCACTTCTGGGTTCCTTTGGCTTGCTTGTTTGGTTTCTTTATCTTGTTTGGCTTCCATGGTTTCAACAACTGTCCTGTGGTTCCTTTAAACACATCTTTGAAATAAAACATTAGTATCAAAGTATTTGTCATCTTCAAAAGTAGAGAAACTGAGAAAAGGAACTCTCATGGGAACTGAGGTTCCTGAGTTCCGTTTCCTAACAATTTCCCCCTTTTTAATGATGACAAATATAAGGAACCTGGCAACATAATAAGGACATGAGATTCATGAGAACAGTTGAGCTAAGAGATTTACAACTTTATAAAGTAATGAGAGAACATTCAATAGTTGCAAATTCCCCCTAAGCAAATGAACTAAGTTATTCGAGTTCCCCCCTCAGAAGTAGAACGGGTTTAGATTTCCTATAAGTCCAGTAGTTCCAAGAGTTCAAGGTTCCTATCCATTCTTCCCCCTTTTGACATCATCGAAAAGATTAATTTACTTATCAAGTATAGGATATCAATGTGAAATAAACAATTTCGTTAAACCCATGACAGTCACCATAATAGAAACTTAAGGCAAAGACAAATGATGCATTAGAAATATTACCAAAAGAGTTCATTAATCATTAAGGTCAATACATTGTCCAGAGATGCAAAGTGGAAAGAGGAACAAAAGATCACAAGCAGCTTGACATAGACAAAATAAGGATAGAAGAGGGGAGTAGGACCCTAGGGAACTACTAGTACACTGTGATGTTATAGCACTGGGAACTAAGAGAGACGTTCCTATGGCAGCGTAGTGGCCTCCTCTTCAGTTTCCTTCTTTTCTGCAGTTCCTTCATCTTGGCCTGTAGCCATCTCAGCGGCCTGATTGCCTCTAATTGCAGCCTCCAAGGTCTATTGAATCACATCTACTAGACCAGATACAGCCTTTCTGGTCTTTCCCATTTCAGTTACTTGATCACGGATGGCACCAGAGATAGCAGTGGTTCATTCCGTGATAGATTTTTCAATATGACCCAGTGAAGCTAGGATCACAGAGGAGTCTTGAACGGGGTAGAGCAGAGGCAAGGAGCTTGGAGTGGCTTGGGAACTTGCCTTTTCCTTAGGCAATTCCGTGTGCACATCAGAAGGAGCATCCAGATGATCTTTGGTTTTGAGCTTCTTGACAGTGGCCATGGTTAGGAACTTGCTGTAGGTTGTTTCCCTGAGGTCTGATGGGTACTGGCTAAGCATGGAGAGAAGATTTTTTATGAGGTGAGGGAAGGGCAATGCATGGGATTCATGAGATTGACAGAACTGCATATGAGCTAACACTAGCTTGGGGAGATCAACTTGGTCACCAGATAAGATTTTATCCATAAGGATGGCATCAATGATGAGAACTGTGGCTCGGTGCTCCTGCCTGGGAACCAAATTCCTTATGATCGAGAAGTGCATGAGCTTGTTGGACAGAGAGAGCCCCTTTGTCAGCAGATTCTTTGGATTGTCGCCATCATAGAGCTTGCCGACCACCTCAGTTTTGGTTTTGTACCCTTTGCCTTTGGGCCAAGTCTTCTTTTGATGCAGAATGTCAAAACCTGATATGTGCTCAATTCCTAGAGCTGAGGCGATGGTGCTTGGGGACAAGGGGAACATGGTTCCCTTCCATTGAAGGATGGCATCATTGCAGGGAGAGTTCTCCTTGGCTGGCACAAAGGTCATGGACTGATAGAAGAGACGTACCACTTCGTCGGATACTGAAAAGGGTTCCACCAAGAGCTGGTCCCACCCTTGAAACTGGAGCAGAGAATCGAATTCACTGAGGGCTTCGCCGAATTGAGCTTCATCTTCTTCTTCTAGGGGTTGGGTCCAGAACTCCTCACCAATGAAGAGGGGCTTGAGTATCTTCCTCTTAGCGAATGAGGAAGACACTTGCCCCAGAGTGGAGGTTATGGCTCTGGTGGACAAGGAAGACAGGGCAGCTGATTTGGCCTTTTTGGAGGGGTCGGCTCTTTGGAGGCAGGGTTGTAGGGAACCAGGGCCTGGGAACTCCTCTTTCGGAGTTTGAGCATGGTAGCAACTGAGGGAGCAACCTTGGATTTGGTGCTAACCGGTGAGGGGTCAGAGCTGTGAATCTCCATGGTTTCCTTGTCTGGAGAAGAGTCGTGGGAACCGCCCTCAGAGACAGTATGAGTAGCTGATGCAGATCCATGGTGGAGTTCCTTTTCTACCTCTTCTGTATGCTTGGGTAAGGGTTCTTTTGTGGGTGTGAGATCAAGGGATTTGGAGAAAGAGGCTGCTTTCTTCTCTCTGAAGGCTCTTAGGAGGGCAGCTTCCTCCTCCTCTTGGGCAAGGTTAAGATTGAGGTTTTTCTTGGCCATTTGAGGAGTTTTGTGTTTTGAGAGAAAAGGTGAACAAGAGATTGAGAGAAAGCAAGAGAAACCAGAGTGCTCGGCTCAATTAAACAGGAGACCTTAAGTAACCCATGAGCATTGTTGGAGCCGTTGGAGAAATCAAGCCGTTGGCGAGAGAGATTCTGGGAACTGTGAAGAATTGAAACGGCTAATTTTCTTGCAGCTTTATTGGCGGTGAAACGGTCACAGATTCAAATTTCAAATACTCAGAAATGGCAACTGTTCAAAGCTGAGAAGACATCTCTGACGCTGTGAAATTGCCATAAATGTTGTCTTGGGAGGAGCGAGTTTATACGAGCCGTTTGAATAGCAGCCTGACCTAGTTCCTTTCTGGCGATTTTTTCAGTGTGCTAGAGGGATATATGGGAACCTTTTATGTGGGGTTTTGAGACATAGGACCTGAAAGTACGTTCACATAAAATAAATCGGGGAAGGCCATTTATCGCATCACACACTAATTCCCAGAGAGGGTTAAGAGAAGGATCATAGGGAATTAGATTGTGCAATGAGGCAAGGGAGGGTCATAGTACACAATCATCATTTCGGCTTGTATTGTGAGGTTAGATTGTGATCAGATTGTGACTTTTGGGCCAACAAAGAAACTTGGACAATGATTGAATTTTAATAAGAAATTAACATCCAAGGGAAAGAACTAGAAAATTTTGTCAAAGCCTTTTGAGTAACCATTATGGATATGAGGGTCTAACGCAAGAGAAATAACACGAAGATTCCAAGACAAAGACAAGTAAAGAGATCTGAACTAGTCAATCAAGGGAACTGGAGAGGAACTTTAAACTAAAGAAACTGCTAATTTATAGGAATCATTTCCAGTTCTAATCTAAGGTTCTCGAAGGGAGCTCTATTCAAGGCTTTGGTGAATATATCTGCAACCTGATCTTCAGTTCTATAAAATTTCATAATGATGTTCCCTTTCTCAACATGATCTCTAAGGAAATGATGCCTTATATCTATATGCTTGGTCCTAGTATGATGCACAAGATTCTTAGAAATGTTTATAGCACTAGTGTTATCACAAAGAATAGTAAGAGGACCATAAGACATACCGAAATCCGCGAGTTGTTGCTTTAGCCATAAGAGTTGGGAACAACAAGAGGCGGCTGCAATGTACTCAGATTCTGTGGTGGAGAGGTAGACTGAGATTTGTTTCTTTGAGCCCCATGACACAAGGCAAGGGCCTAGGAACTGTGCCATTCCAGAAATACTCTTCCTATCCACCAAGTATCCAGCATAATCAGCATCAGTGAAACCCATCAGCTCAAAGGGACACTGTTTGGGGTACCAAATGCAGAGTGAGTCAGTTCCCTTGAGATATCAAAATATCCTTTTCACATCAGCTAAATGTGTTTCTCTTGGACATGATTGAAACCTAGCACACAAGCAAACAACAAACACAATGTCTGGACGACTAGCTGTTAGATACATGAGAGAGCCTATCATACCTCTATAGAGTTTTTCTTCCACAAGAGGACTTGAGTGATCTTTGTCCAAATGAGCAATTGTAGAGATAGGTGTGGAGAGAGGCTTGCATGAATCCATTCTACATCCTTCAGTGCTTCACCTATGTTCTTTGGTTCCACAATAGATAAGAAAACATTGAAAGCAAAGAAGGTTAGATGTTCAAACCTGACTGGAGGCTTGATGGTTCTTCTTTCTCTGTTGGGAGCTAGAGCATTTGATGTGGAGGCATTTTGATTTGAACATTCAGCCTCAACTTCTATGTTGGGATCACCTTCTCCATTTAAGAACATGTGAGAGGATGAATCATTGATGTCTCCACAGGTATTATCTTCATGTTCATGGTTCCCAGAGATGGATTGTTGTTGATTGTCCATGGGAACTGGTGGAGGAACTGACGGAACAACTTGTGCAGTTGGGTAGGAACTGGGAAGTGTGATATCTTCATCTGGATCTTCTTGAGATGTCTTGGGAAATGGATCTTCAAAGGGACTGGTGGTGTTCTGCATATTTCTACCAAGTGATTTCTCATTAAAAACAACATGAACACTTTCTTCTACCTTTTTAGTCCTTTTGTTGAAGACCTTGTATGCTTTGCTGCTTGAGGCATATCCAATGAAAATCCCTTCATCACTCCTTGGGTCGAATTTACCAAGATTATCTTTTCCATTGTTATGCACAAAGCATTTGCATCCGAACATCCTAAGATGTGATATGTTGGGAACTCTTCCTCTTAGAAGTTCATAGGAAGTCTTCTCTGTGATTGGGCGAAGCATAGCTCGATTGATGATGTAGCAGGCTGTGTTGATTGCCTCAGCCCAGAATGATTGAGAGAGTCCACTTGAGATGAGCATAGTTCGAGCCATGTCTTCTAAGGTTCTATTCTTCCTTTCCACTACTCCATTTTGTTGAGGAGTGTATGGTGCAGAGAAGTTGTGATCAATGCCATGCTCACTGCAAAAGTTTAGAAATTCTCCATTTTTGAACTCAGTACCATGGTAAGAACGAATAGAATTGATGGGGCAATCGAGAGATTTTTCTAACATGGGAACCAGATCCTTAAATCGTCCAATGACTTCTCTCTTAGATTTTATAAAAAATTGTCCAAGTGAAACGAGAGAAGTCATCGACAAGAACAAAGATATACCTGTTTCCTCCTAGGCTTTGAACTCTCATGGGTCCACAAAGGTCCATGTGGATGAGTTCAAGGGGCCTTGAGGAACTTACCATATTTTTGGATTTGAAGGAACTTCGAGCTTGTTTCCCTTTTACACAGTCTGAGCATGGTTCCTCAGATTTGCCACTTAACTTTGGGAGGCCTCTGATTAGCTCCTTTGAGTGTAGTTTTTTGATCAATTTAGTGCTAGCATGACCAAGACGTTGATGCCACAAGTCCGTTTGATCATTCCCAGTTGAGAGACAGAGTTTCTCCTTGGGAACAAAGGATGGGTCAACAACATACACATTGTTGAACCTTTTACCTTTTAAGATGATTTGTCCCGAGGAGTCAAGGACAGTGCATTCATTTGATTTGAATCTAACTTCGTTGTCTCCTTGACCACACAGCTGTGACACACTAATTAGATCAAAAGCGAGATTATCAACAAGGTGGACTTTGTTTACCTTAATGTGGTCATTGAGATTCACAATTCCTATTCCACAAATTCTCCCTTTGCTTTTGTCTCCAAAAGAGATGTTCCCTCCTTGGAGAGGTTGAAGAGAAGTCATTTGATTTCTTCTTCCGGTCATATGGCACGATCAACCACTGTCAATGTACCATAGTTGAGGTTGCCTCTCTTCTTTCTGCACATAGGGAAACTAAGATTTCTGAACCTAGTGAAGCTTGGCTTTACTGGAGGGATTAACATGTGAATTATCATTGCGAGTCTGTGAATGACCAGGGAACTGATTCCTTTCACGGTAATAAGCACTTTTCTCATTATCATAGTTTCTTTTCTTAGGACACTCAGTATTGTAATGACCATTCATACCACAATAGAAACACAGACGATTGTACACAACATGTCCATATTTTCCCTTTCCTGGCCTAAAAGGTTTTTCATTTTTTCTTTTATTGAAATCAACATTATTTCTAACCTTACCATGGGCCATGTCCACGTACCTTTTGTGAGCAAAGGAGTTAGTGAACCACTTGTCTTTAGGAGACTCTTTCTCATTTCCCTTAGGTTCCCTTTCAAAGGCCTTAGGGTCCCTTTTTGGACTTTCAGAACTTTCTTTGAGACGCTTGGCAGCCTCAGCCTTGTTCTCAAGCACCATGATCTTCTCTAATAGGAACTGATTCCTATCTCGAGAAGTCGTAAGAGAAGTACTGAGGTTCTCATTCATCTCAACAAGTTCACGTCGAACCTTTTCATTTTCAGCATCATCATTGATCTTGTTGTCAATGTATCCAACTCCATGACGTTGTTTCACAAAGACAGTTTGATTGATCATTTTTTCATTTATAGAGTTAGTGAGAGTATCTAACCTATCAATTATAGATTGAAGCAAATCATTTCCAGATAGATTATCATGCATAGGAACTGTAACAGATTCTATCTTAGTCTCACTACAGGATTGACAAATTTTAAGGTGACTAGCATGTACATTCCTAATATCAATGAGTTTGGAGTGGGTTTCAGCTAGATCTTTCTCAGTTTCATCAAGTTTCTTACTCCACACAGAGTTCTCAACAGTCAGGCAAGTAATCTCATCTTCACAATCATCAAGTTTTTGTTGAAGAGCACTCGTTTCCTTTCCTAGTTTCTTTATGATTTTTAGAAGTTGTTTCTTATCACAATCAACTAGAGATTTTAGGAAGTCATCAGAAGTTACCTCAAGTTCTTCTGAGTCGCTTGAATCTCCTTTTGCCATGAGACATCTTCCTCCAGGGAATCCACTCAGATCTAGTTCCTCATCTGAGTCTTCTCCCCATGAGGCCACAAGAGCCTTCTTCCTTTGAGGTCTTTCATCTTCTTTGGAGTCTTCTTTGTTGGGACAACTCTTAGCGTAGTGCCCCTTTTCTTTGCATTCATAGCAAGAGACATCTTTGAGATCTCTCCTCGGTCCATTGTGAGAGGAACTGCCCTTTTGTAACTTTCCCTTCACAAAGAATTTTTTGATGTTCTTTGTGAAGAGAGCTGTAAGTTCGTCCTCCTCATCTTCTAGGTTTGAGTTCTCCTGCTCCATTTCAAACCTTGTGAAGGCTTTGGAGATTTTGAGGGCAATTCTTTTCTCCAGTTTCTTGTCAGTATTGACCTTGGTGTGTTCTCCTTCTTCAACCTCCAGTTTCTCTATGATTTGAGTCAATGGAAGGGATTGAATGCCTGGGGTGTTCTTCATGATTCCTCTGATGAGGGTGAACTTAGAGTTTAAGTCCATTGATGACCACCAGTGATTTGGAGACTTCATCAAGGGTGACCTCAGCCGCTGTTAGCTTTCCAATGAGCCTGTTGAAGCGAGAGTAATACTCAGAGATGGTTTCAGTTTCCATCGTTTTGAATGTGTGGTATTCTCCTTCTAAAGCAAACTTCCGGCTTTGCTTTAGTTCCTCACTTCCTCCATGCATGTCCTTGAGTGCTTGCCATATTTCTTTGGCCGTCTTGATTCTTATGACTTTGTCCCTATCTTCTCTATCCAGTCCATTGAGAATGAACTGTCTAGCCTTGGCGTTCTTTTCCATGATGACATAGTGCTCAGGTTTCCAATCTTGTTCCTTTTGGTTGAGATCGACATGGCCATCTCCATTCTCGACTATCCTCCAGCATTGGTAGTCATTGGTCTTTATGTGGCTTTCCATGCACTTGGCCCACCATGTTTCTTCTCCCTTCTTTCGGAGATGTGGTTTGTTGGTGGAGATTCTCAGCTCGAACTTGCTTGACTGAGACATCTTAGATCTGCAAACTTAAACAAAGATCTAGAGTTTTTCCTGCTATGATACCAATTGTAGGATCGTGATTGTTAGAGTAATAACAAGGGAACTAAGAATACAGATATTCAGTTCCCTTCGCAGCGGAAATAAACAATCAAAATAAATGAACAAGTTCCTTATAGTGGAAACCTTCGATTGCCAACTAGCAATCTAGGATAAAAACCACTACCTTTCTTTCGATAGGATTTCAAGGTCTACTTCTTGATTTCTTATCACTTCGGTTACAGATTACCCTAGGAACAAACACACAGTTTCTTTGTCTTACACACAGTTAGACAATCCTAGGTAAACTTAACAGCAAGTATAATCAATCACAGAAGCAGTCCTAACCACTAAGGAACTAACTCACTTACAGTCACAGGAACTAGCACACAACTCTCAGATTCCTTAACTGGTTCCTCTCGATCTTGGTTTGAGTTGACGATCTGTTTGAAGCTTCACACTTTGATGTTTGCTATGGAGTGTGATTCTGTTGTGATGCTTGAAGATAACAACGGAGCTTATCTTCCTTATATAGTGGATCCTCGAGGTTGGATCTTCTCGTGGTTCCCACAGAGCAAGCTTGACCTAGGTTGTGTGGTAATCCTTGATTCACGCTGACTTAGACATGTACCAACAACCTAGGCAACTCAGAATCCACATTGGTTGGTCAACTGCTTCAGACAAGTCTGTCATGTCGTTGTCCAACTCCTTTCGTCCGAGGTTCAGCAACCTAGACACTTTGGAACTATCCTCTGGATGGTGACAGCCTTGTGTCACGTCGCTTTGAGCAACCTTTGTCCGAGGTTCAGCGTTCTAGACATTTTGGAGCTTTCCTTTGGATGGTGGAAGACTTTTAGAAGCTTTGCTCAAGTCCCTTTCACCATCTTTTGTCTGAGGTTCTGTGTTCCCAGCTTCATCGGGAAGAGCAAAGTCACGTGTTGCATTTCTGGGCACTTTTGGGTTCCTTTGGCTTGCTTGTTTGGTTTCTTTATCTTGTTTGACTTCCATGGTTTCAACAACTGTCCTGTGGTTCTTTTAAACACATCTTTGAAATAAAACATTAGTATCAAAGTATTTGTCATCTTCAAAAGTAGAGAAACTGAGAAAATGAACTCTCATGGGAACTGAGGTTCCTGAGTTCCGTTTCCTAACAAAAACGTTAATAGGTAGTCAAATAGGGTTTGAGACCGAGAGGTAATAACTTCTATTGGAATCCTATGAATTGAACCTGATATTTTATTGTTGCGAGAGCATCTTAATTTCTCTTGTGGAATAATAACTATCATATAAATCCTAAGATTAGGTTGGATTCAACAAGTCACGAGAGTGGGTTTTAATTCAGTTTGACCATAGATTCTAAGCGGCCAAATGGTCTAGATCTTGATTAGCAAGTCACGGGAGTAAATGTTAATTCAATCTAGGCACATTTAGTATCATATGAGATGAATTAGTAATTACCTATGATAGTTACCTTCAACAAAGACATGTTAAGTTCAGGCATTTATCTGCTTGAGTCTATTGAAGCATAGTTGTGGAGATCCCTGATCCTAGAACCTTTCCCTCCATTGATTACAATCATCACTTGCATTTGTTTCTTAATTTTAGTTATTAGTTCAACGAAAATTCCATCTTTTGGCTTAGCTTACCAATCAAAGTTAGAATCAATATTACATAATCCTCGTGAGAACGTGTAATACCCCTCATTTTGTTAGCAAGGGTAATTGGGTATTTTCCCAAACCCTCGTCAATTATTTCGGGACGCGTTAGGCAAAGTTCGGAATTTCTGTATCGAGTTGGATCTCTGTAAAATTCCTTGAGTGATTTAAAATACATTCGATGTATTTTTCGGGGCTTAGAATATTTGTTTGGGTACAAATATATTTATTTCGGTGTTTAAACCCATTCCAAATCCTTCCTCGGGCAAACAGACGCGGAAAGGACTTTTCCGCCATCACGGCAAAACCCACCGCCATCGCGGAAATCTGCAGAAGGTGCAGACCGGCATGCTTGCCGCGTGTTTGTCGTCACTGTCGGATCTCTGAGCCACCGTCGATCTGGGCGGGGGAGCTCCTCTCCTTGGGTTATAAATAGAGGAGAGTTTGGGAGAGCTTTGGGCACTCAAATCTGCTCTCAGATTAATCTCTCTTTCTCTCGTTCCATGGTCACCGGAGTTGCTCGGGTCGCCGGAGATACCCTTGGCGGTGTGCTGAGGTGGTGGTTGTAAGGAGTGGTCCTCGTCCGGAGCAAGGAGGTCGTGGGCAGCCTCAACAGACCGCAGCTCTCTCTCTCTCCCTTTCGGTTGGGTGTTTGCCGGAGTTCTCTTTGTCGCCGGAGCTAGCGAGCCTTGCCGGAGTCCTTGGTCGCCGTCGTGTGCAGCCAGGAGGGGCATGGTGCTGCGCGGGTGTCCGGGAGCAAGAACCGAGCTCGTCGCCGCCGTCGCCGGTCTCCGCCAACGGGAGCGAGCACGCGGTCGGGAGTGGCTGTTCATGGGAGGAAGAAGAATGGGGGGCCCCCTTTGCCAGCTCTTGTTGGGTCGTGAAGCCCATTAGTCATTTCTGTCCGGATTTAACCCCGAGTTCAACATTTTTATGATTTATAAATCATAAAAATTTATTGAATTTAAGTATTTGAGTTTGTCAAAATAAATTAATTGATATTAATTATTTTGTCGGTTTATACCGTTATCTGTCGGATCGCGCGTGGACTCGTTGCCTGGCTTGAGCTATCTGAAGCATAGGCCATACTCCCGGAAAGGAGATCATCAGTAGTCGTCTCGTCTAGACTAAGGCAAGTGGCGGTTCGCTCTTGCTTATCATTCCATATTTCCATTAATTATCAATTGTTTAATTGTTAATTAAATTGGGATGAATTATTGTTTTCGTTTGGGAACAGATTTGATAAATGATATGATTAAAATACATATATTATAATAGGTTGTATATATTGCTAGAAACAACGCTATTATATCTGTTATTGCCTCGATGGCATTGATGTGGATTATGATGTGGTTTTAACTGTTTAGTTAGAACGAGTATTCGTAGGAACGCTATGTACCTTGCGAGGTCTAGTTGTTTTTATATAACTGGTGCTAGGAGGATTATTTCCCTAGTACTCTCGTTGGTCATGACCATACCCTTACTCAGGGTTTGTGCACACAGTTGGTGTCGATTCTCGGGATTTATTCCCTTCAATATCTCTCGCGATGAGATGATATATTAAAAGCTTATAACGGAAATGTATGCTTTGTCACTAAGTTAAGATAAGTGTCGCTATGCACATAATTAATGAACCTTCGGACGAGAAGTACAACTTGGAAACTCGCTCGGACTTCGACTAAAGCAAGTCCTCCTTCCAAATCTGAATTCGCATTACGCGGTGAGGTTGGTCGTGGACCCAAATGGGCAAGTCTTTTCAAACGCTTGTGTGAAATTATAATGTTCCCGAACAATTGTCATATTTTCCGATAAGACTCAATCTCTTGGAGTCTTCTCTTCATACGTTTCCATTAGACTCGATCTTTATGAGTCTTCTCTTGATCATTCTGTTGTGTATCTTCCGTAGAAGTATTGAGGTTTACTATCGTCATCGTCTTTCATTCGAGAAGCAATAGGTCTAACCTAATACGACTATCTCTTAAATCATTCCGTGAAAGTTCTGGGTTATATATCGTTCCTTCGGTTGTTATTCGAGGGACAATGATAGTAAACAGTTAGGATCACCAGAACCATTCTGTTTTCTACCCTTGCATAGTCTTTCATTAGACTAACCAACCGGGTTTTATTCCTTGCATGGTAGGCTGGTGTCATCCGTCCTATACGGCACATCAGTGGTTGGTCCCAGAAGTCCAAAGTAACCGTTGAAGAAGAGACTTCCAGTTGCAGATTTCGGTGCCGGTATTTCAAAGTCGTTAAGTATTACTTTAAATGTATTTTTATAACCTAGTCATGTATTAGGTTTATTCGTGAAGTGTTCCGATGTGTAATTTAAAGTCTTCCGCTGTAATTTCACTCTGTTGTAAAAAACACTTCTCTCGTTTGATGAGAGATCTTTTAATATAAAAGTATTGAGTTTCATATACAAATGTCTTCCGCTGTTTAACCTTCCGTTATTTAATTGTGTTTATTTAAGATTAATTGTTCCGATTAAAGCCTTGGGTGACATCGGACAGCAACGTCTGAGGTCACTGGCGTGTGGCACTACCGATAATAAGTCGGGGGGTGTTACAATTATGGTATCAGAGCAACGGTTTTAAAATTCTTGGCCTATTGTTAGGTTTGAGAATTTTCGAAAACTAATTTTGAAACTATTTTTCAAACCTATCTACGATTTAGAAGGAATTTCGAGAGTTTCAATGTTGAATTTAAATGTTAAAAGTAAAAGTTTTAATTATTTCTTGTAATTTAATTTAAACTAATATTTTAGCTATTTGAACTTCAAAAGCTATTTATAATTGGTTTATAAAATATCGTGTTATAAGCGATTAAATTAAGTTTATGATTGTAACCTTAAAAGTGCAAATTATTTTTAGTAAGAGTTTTGTGATAATCATATCACTAGTTTTGAGAAACCAACTTCATGAATAACTATTTTTATATAATGAAGTATGAAGTTGAAAGTATAAGATTTAAGTGGTTTTCAAACTTCTGCAAAATTCAAGTTGTTACTTATTCCTTAGATCCATTCTTAGGAATATCATTCCTCCTTAGATGAAATGCCATTTAAAGGTTGACGTTTCTCCTAGAGTTTCCGCTTCCCAAGTAAGCCAGAGAAGAAGTCGTTTCTGCGGTTAGTGGTGGTGGGCCAGTCAAACTAATATAGAGTTATTAGTTTGGACCCTTATAAATCATATCATAACGTAATTGACTCAGTGTCAAGTACAAGTTGGAAAAGTTCTAAACTAACGTTATGGTTCATCAACAGACGATGGACACCCGATCCACCAACCGAGCAGCTAACGAAAGTCCTAGCAACGATTCTCGAATTCGGCTGAGAAGTGCTACTCCACCATGGGAAGACGCGGGATCAGGATCACGTAGTAGTGACCCGACCCTGCGACAGGATGTTCATGAGGGACAAGTGGACCCCCAAGCTGCAAGGGGATTTCCACCTCCTACCCCGATTGTGCAAAATGCGACGACCATTGGGCAGATTGTGGGGCTAGTGGTCGAAGTATTAACGGCCCAGATGATACCGCAAGTCCAAGAGGCCCCCTTACCTCAAGTCGCAGCTAGTGTGGAGGCACAAATTAAGGCAAGGAGTGGGCAACAGAATCGCAGGGCTAGCTCGTTCAAGCGCCCAGCGTCACCCACTAAGTTCGAGAAGTCTGGTCGTACTAGGATCAAGACGACATCATCTGATTCCGCCAAGGACTCAGGCAGGAATAGCAGCGGGATTCTATGCCACAACTGTCGTGGGGTTGGGCATAAGAGTTTTAGCTGCCAGAAGGAAAAGAGGGTATGCTACTATTGTGGAAGGGAAGGCCACATGAAGGCATACTGTAAGAGGAAGGGCCTAAGGCCAACTCAAGCAGATCAGGTCTCAAAAGTTGGCAGTGGACAGAACCCAAGGGCAGAAGTATATGTTCCGGGGCAGTCTGCTACTCGTGATGAAGGCAAGGCGCCTATGGAATTCTCGGGTCAAGAGCAGCGACTCTTTGTGATACGTCACCCGATGGGAGGGAAGCTTTGTACAAGTGGTAGTACCTTGTAAGGCTTTTTAGAATAGGGAGCGTTGACTTGTGTCGACAGTCTCCATAGTTTAGTAATCTGTCTATTTGACTTTCTATCAGTTGTTTTATGTAAGGTTTCGAATAATAGAGAAGTGTTTCCTTGTTCCAGAAATTACTAAATTCGTTACTTTTGCAAATTGTTCGTTCATACGAGACTCCGTGAGCGCCAAAAACAGTTATGCCACGTATGGATAAGGGCTATGAGGACTCACACAGGAGGGGTAATGTATGAAACCGAGGTGTTTGTTCCCTACATGGTTAACACCAGGGTCGACTCCATTACTGAATTGCTAGATCCATCCTTAGGAATCTCTCTTTATTCTTGGGGTAATTTCGCATCGGTATGACATTAATTACTCCCTTCGTTGAGTGGACGAGCGTTATCTCGTGGTTTGAGTTTTTACCAAAAAAATTTTTTGGGTGTAGGAAACAAATGTATGTGGTTAATACTCTATGGGATTAAGAAAATTTTATCTTCTCATATGGGTACCCTAAACATTTGTTTGGTCAAAGCTCATAGGAATGAACTACATGAAGTCCAGAATGCCTAGTTATGAGGTCATGCTGTAGGCAATGATGTGGATAGATTGTTGAGAAAGGAATGAATGTATAAGAGGGATAGTTCATAGGGAACTCGTTTCCTCTATTTCGACCTTGCGTAAGACTTTAGAGTCCAAAGTATGGTTATGAGATTTATAAGTGGGTACGACCAGTGTAGGACCAGTGGTTAAAGCTTATGGAGCAACCAAGTGTACGAAATCATAGGTATCATATTGGAAGATCTATTCGAGGTTCGTTTTGAGATTCTATCAGGAAATGGTATGATTACAGTTTGAGGATGGATTATGTTGATGATCCCGATAAATTAAAGGATTCTGATAGAAGTAACTGATATGGTTGGTAATGAATCAATTATCAAGATGATACCTTAAGGAAATAGGAGTAATATCTCAAGGGATTTTGGTTATGGAAGTTGTAAGTGAGTATGTTCATTATGGACCAGAGGATTAGACTTTCGGAAAGGCTTAAGGTGTGAAGTCATATGTATCGTCTTGGAAGATTTATCTAAGGTTTCGTTATGAGGCTTTCTTAAGAAACGACATAAGGATTAGCGTAGAGTGATCAATGTCTGTTAAGGCGATTTGATGTCACGTTTAGGAAAATGACGTGAGTAGCAACAATTGTGCTAGTGGAGTTATCACGATCTTGTTTTGAGTAAACTAGAGGTTTTGAGTTGGAAGTGAGCTTTAGGGCCAAACTTATTTGGGCCAATGAACTGAATCAGTGAATTATGCCTTCAAGGGATATAGATATATGATATCTGGAGAGTTACAAGGTCTAATATGTGGATTTTAAGAGAGTGTAACGTCTATAAGCTTATGATATAGCACTTTTTGGAGAATTAAGTTGTGAACGATTGTTTTGGGAGAAAGCCCACTTGAAATTGAAAGGTTATGGTGTAAGGCCGAGATATTCGGAGGATATCGATAAACCAAAAGGATGTAGCATGGAAAATTGTCGTATGTGCATTTCAGGAGTAAAGTAACATATGTTACTCGTATATATACCAATTGAAGGATTTAGGATGTGAAGTGATGGATTTTGATGGCAAGGTATTGTTCAACCATATGGTATTTTGTGTAAATAGAGTTGAGGAACCTTAAAGGTTTAAGTTAAAGATTGAATAAGGAATACGTTAAGTTAATCTTGGATAAATGGTAATTATCCGTAAAGCAAAATGGTGCTTGATTAGGGATAATAAATCGCATGAGGACAACTGATTTCGTAGGGATTTTTGGGTGAATAGCAAACTCGACCGGTAAAAGTTGTTACGGTTTTGAAGGTCAATAATGTGGCATAAAGTAAGTAGGTAGATGATACCAAGTGGACTTGAGGAAAAGGTGATCATATGACACATTTGTGTAAGACGAGATAATAATCCTATGGAGAGGATTAGTAAATCATGTTGAGGTAATCGGACGTAGGCTGTGGTGTGAGTAATTGTGGGACCACAGGAGGGAAGATTTTGAGTTAAATATATGGCACGAGGGCCAAGGGAAGTACTAAGTTGAGGTACAGTTGAATTCTATGTATGTACTTTGAGGATCTGATCTTCGAAGGAAGTTAGTAGAAAGATGTTGTATTCTCCTAATTAAGGACATCAAGGTCTTTAGGAGGAATAGGTCACAACAATGAGGTTATATTGGAGATTGTATTGGATACTCTGAGCGAGACAATGGTAATCTTGTGAATGATCACATATGTTCTAGCAAGAGTAAAGAATGTAGGCAGTATGTTGTAAGTGGAATCAAGATCGAGTAAGTAGTTCGATTTTGGGATACAGGTTTCGAAAACCAAATTTATTCAAGGATATCGACTTAAGAAAGATAAGGTGCATACTTTGAGGGAAGTTTAGAGAAAGTGAAAGAGTAATAGGTGTAGTCTCATGCTTAAGGTATAGCGAGACTAGTGCGATGATTTTAGGAGACAATTATCCTAAGTTAATTATGACCTTGAGGATGGTCACGAGTTAGTACAAGAATAGTACGTGGAAGTAGGCTATGCGAGATAGTGGTATGGTTGAGGAAACAGATCGTTTTCCAGGAGCAAGTACTTGATGAGATGATTAAGGATACTAAGATCAGGTAAGGAGATTTTGGTGGAACCGGTCCCTTTAGCTTAGCAGTGCTAGTTTCGGGGTCGAAAACTCTTTTAAGAGGGTAGTATTGTGATAACCCTTATATTTCATAGGGGTAATGTGTCGGAATGCATGTCTGGTGAAAGCAAGTGTTAGAATTCTTATGAGGGTAACCCTTATATTTCATAGGGGTAATGTGTCGGAATGCATGTCTGGTGAAAGCAAGTGTTAGAATTCTTCTGAGGGTGAAGGATCTTAATTATGGTTAACCTGATGTTAACTGTGATTTGAACCAACTTATAAATCTTAAACTAGAAATGCCTGAACCAATTTACAAAGTGTGAAACGGGTCAGACATGGTTAAACTTATTCGACTGGATAGCTTAGATGGAGGTCGCTTCTCTGAGCTGTTATCGGCCAAGTTTCGGGGTCGAAACTTCTCTTAAGGGGGTAGTGATGTAATACCCCTCATTTTGTTAGCAAGGGTAATTGGGTATTTTCCCAAACCCTCGTCAATTTTTTCGGGACGCGTTAGGCGAAGTTCGGAATTTCTGCATCGAGTTGGATCACTGTAAAATTCCTTGAGTGATTTAAAATACATTCGATGTATTTTTCGAGGCTTAGAATATTTGTTTGGGTACAAATATATTTATTTCGGGGTTTAAACCCATGCCAAATCCTTCCTCGGGCAAACAGACGCGGAAATGACTTTTCCTCCATCGCGGCGAAACCCACCGCCATCGCGGAAATCTGCAAAAGGTGCAGACCGGCATGCTTGCCGCGTGTTCGTCGTCACCGTCGATCTGGGTGGGGGACCTCCTCTCCTTGGGCTATAAATAGAGGAGAGTTTGGGAGAGCTTTGGGCACTCAAATCTGCTCTCAGATTAATCTCTCTCTCTCTCGTTCCATGGTCGCCGGAGTTGCTCGAGTCGCCGGAGATGCCCTTGGCGGTGTGCTGAGGTGGTGGTTGTAAGGAGTGGTCCTCGTCCGGAGCAAGGAGGTCGTGGGCAGCCTCAACATACCGCAGCTCTCTCTCTCCCTTTCGGTTGGGTGTTCGCCGGAGTTCTCTTTGTTGCCGGAGCTAGCGAGCCTCGTCGGAGTCCTTGGTCGCCGCCGTGTGCAGCCAGGAGGGGCGTGGTGCTGCGCGGGTGTCCGGGAGCGAGAACCGAGCTCGTCGCCGCCGTCGCCGGTCTCCTTCATCGGGGGCGAGCTCGCGGTCGGGAGTGGCTGTTCATGGGAGGAAGAAGAAGGGGGGGCCCCCTTTGCCAGCTCTTGTTGGGCCGTGAAGCCCATTAGTCATTTCTGTCCAGATTTAACCCCGAGTTCGATCGAGCAGTATAATTTTGACCCACTTTTATCCGTATCTGTCTTTAGGAAAATTCAATCAACATTTTTATGATTTATAAATCATAAAAATTTATTGAATTTAAGTATTTGAGTTCGTCAAAATAAATTAATTGATATTAATTATTTTGTCGGTTTATACCGTTATCTGTCGGATCGCGCGTGGACTCATAGCCTGGCTTGAGCTATCTGAAGCATAGGCCATACTCCCGGAAAGGAGATCATCAGTAGTCGTCTCGTCTAGACTAAGGCAAGTGGCGGTACGCTCTTGCTTATCATTCCATATTTCCATTAATTATCAATTGTTTAATTGTTAATTAAATTGGGATGAATTTTTGTTTTCGTTTGGGAACAGATTTGATAAATGATATGATTAAAATACAGATATTATAATAGGTTGTATATATTGCTAGAAACAACGCTATTATATCTGTTATTGCCTCGATGGCATTGATATGGATTATGATATGGTTTTAACTGTTTAGTTAGAACGAGTATTCGTAGGAACGCTATGTACCTTGCGAGGTCTAGTTGTTTCTTTATAACTGGTGCTAAGAGGATTATTTCCCTAGTACTCTCTTTGGTCATGACCATACCCTTACTCAGGGTTTGTGCACACAGCTGGTGCCGATTCTCGGGATTTATTCCCTTCAATATCTCTCGCGATGAGATGATATATTAAAAGCTTATAACGGAAATGTATGCTTTGCCACTAAGATAAGATAAGTGCCGCTATGCACATAATTAATGAACCTTCGGGCGAGAAGTACAACTTGGAAACTCGCTCGGACTTCGACTAAAGTAAGTCCTCCTTCCAAATCTGAATTCGCATTACGCGGTAAGGTTGGTCGTGGACCCAAATGGGCAAGTCTTTTCAATCTCTTGGAGTCTTCTCTTCATACGTTTCCATTAGACTCGATCTTTATGAGTCTTCTCTTGATCATTCTGTTGTGTATCTTCCGTAGAAGTATTGAGGTTTACTATCGTCATCGGCTTTCATTCGAGAAGCGATGGGTCTAACCTAATACGACTATCTCTTAAATCATTCCGTGAAAGTTCCGGGTTATATATCGTTCCTTCGGTTGTTATTCGAGGGACAATGATAGTAAACGGTTACGATCACCAGAACCATTCTGTTTTCTACCCTTGCATAGTCTTTCAATAGACTAACCAATCGGGTTTTATTCCTTGCATGGTTGGCTGGTGTCATCCGTCCTATACGGCACATTAGTGGTTGGTCCCAGAAGTCCGAAGTAACCGTTGAAGAAGAGACTTACAGTTGCAGATTTTGGTGCCGGTATTTCAAAGTCGTTAAGTATTACTTTAAATGTATTTTTATAACCTAGTCTTGTATTAGGTTTATTCGTGAAGTCTTCCGTTGTGTAAATTAAAGTCTTCCGCTGTAATTTCACTCTGTTGTAAAAACACTTCTCTCGTTTGATGAGAGATCTTTTAATATAAAAGTATTGAGTTTCATATACAAATGTCTTCCACTGTTTAACCTTCCGTTATTTAATTGTGTTTATTTAAGATTAATTGTTCCGATTAAAGCCTTGGGTGACATCGGACAACAACGTATGAGGTCACTGGCGTGTGGCACTACCGACAATAAGTCGGGGGGTGTTACAGAACGATACTTGAAAAGCAACATCTTATCCCATACACTTATGGGTAGATTTTTGTCCTATCAATGCGCAAAAAAAAACATGCTCGTGCATCTTACATCGGATACTAGTATCTATATTTCATAGGGGTAATGTGTCGGAATGCATGTCTGGTGAAAGCAAGTGTTAGAATTCTTCTGAGGGTAACCCTTATATTTCATAGGGGTAATGTGTCGGAATGCATGTCTGGTGAAAGCAAGTGTTAGAATTCTCCTGAGGGTGAAGGATCTTAATTATGGTTAACCTGACGTTAACTGTGATTTGAACCAACTTATGAATCTTAACCTAGAAATGCCTGAACCAATTTACAAAGTGTGAAACGGGTCAGACATGGTTAAACTTATTCGACTGGATAGCTTAGATGGAGGTCGCTTCTCTGAGCTGCTATCGGCCAAGTTTCGCGGTCGAAACTTCTCTTAAGGGGGTAGTGATGTAATACCTCTCATTTTGTTAGCAAGGGTAATTGGGTATTTTCCCAAACCCTCGTCAATTTTTTCGGGACGGGTTAGGCGAAGTTCAGAATTTCTGTATCGAGTTGGATCTCTGTAAAATTCCTTGAGTGATTTAAAATACATTCGATGTATTTTTCGGGGCTTAGAATATTTGTTTGGGTACAAATATATTTATTTCGGGGTTTAAACCCATGCCAAATCCTTCCTCGGGCAAACAGACGCGGAAAGGACTTTTCCGCCATCGCGGCGAAACCCACCGCCATCGCGGAAATCTGCAGAAGGTGCAGACCGGCATGCTTGCCGCGTGTTCGTCGACACCGTCGGATCTCTGAGCCACCATCGATCTGGGCGGGGGAGCTCCTCTCCTTGGGCTATAAACAGAGGAGAGTTTGGGAGAGCTTTGGGCACTCAAATCTGCTCTCAGATTAATCTCTCTCTCTCTCGTTCCATGGTCGCCGGAGTTGCTCGTGTCACCGGAGATTACCTTGCCGGTGTGCTGAGGTGGTGGTTGTAAGGATTGGTCCTCGTCCGAAGCAAGGAGGTCGTGGGCAGCCTCAACAGACCGCACCTCTCTCTCTCTCCCTTTCGGTTGGGTGTTCCCCGGAGTTCTCTTTGTCGCCGAAGCTAGCGAGCCTCGCCGGAGTCCTTGGTCGCCGCCGTGTGTAGCCAGGAGGGGCGTGGTGCTGCGCGGGTGTCCGGGAGCGAGAACCGAGCTCGTCGCCACCGTCGCCGGTCTCCGCCATCGGGGCGAGCTCGCGGTCGGGAGTGGCTGTTCGTGGGAGGACGAAGAAGGGGGGGGGGCATTTGCCAGCTCTTGTTGGGCCGTGAAGCCCATTAGTCATTTCTGTCCAGATTTAACCCCGAGTTCAATCGAGCGGTATAATTTTGACCCACTTTTATCCGTATCTGTCTTTAGGAAAATTCAATCAACATTTTTATGATTTATAAATCATAGAAATTTATTGAATTTAAGTATTTGAGTTCGTCAAAATTAATTAATTGATATTAATTATTTTGTCGGTTTATACCGTTATCTGTCGGATCGTGCGTGGACTCGTAGCCTGGCTTGAGCTATCTGAAACAATGCTATTATTTCTGTTATTGCCTCGATGGCATTGATGTGGATTATGATGTGGTTTTAACTGTTTAGTTTAAACGAGTATTCGTAGGAACGCTATGTACCTTGCGAGGTCTAGTTGTTTCTTTATAACTGGTGCTCGGAGGAATATTTCCCTAGTACTCTCTTTGGTCATGACCATACCCTTACTCAGGGTTTGTGCACACAGCTGGTGCCGATTCTCAGGATTTATTCCCTTCAATATCTCTCGCGATGAGATGATATATTAAAAGCTTATAACGGAAATGTACGCTTTGTCACTAAGATAAGATAAGTGCCGCTATGCACATAATTAATGAACCTTCGGGAGAGAAGTACAACTTGGAAACTCGCTCGGACTTCGACTAAAGTAAGTCCTCCTTCCAAATCTGAATTCACATTACGCGGTGAGGTTGGTCGTGGACCCAAATGGGCAAGTCTTTTCAAACGCTTGTGTGAAATTATAATGTTCCCGAACAGTTGTCATATTTTCCGATAAGACTCAATCTCTTAGAGTCTTCTCTTCATACGTTTCCATTAGACTCGATCTTTATGAGTCTTCTCTTGATCATTATGTTGTGTATCTTCTGTAGAAGTATTGAGGTTTACTATCATCATCGGCTTTCATTCGAGAAGCGATGGGTCTAACGTAATACGACTATCTCTTAAATCATTCCGTGAAAGTTCCGGGTTACATATCGTTCCTTCGGTTGTTATTCGAGGGACAATGATAGTAAACGGTTACGATCACCAGAACCATTCTGTTTTCTACCCTTGCATAGTCTTTCATTAGACTAACCAACCGGGTTTTATTCCTTGCATGGTTGGCTGGTGTCATCCGTCATATACGGCACATCAGTGGTTGGTCCCAGAAGTCCGAAGTAACCGTTGAAGAAGAGACTTCTAGTTGTAGATTTCGGTGCCGGTATTTCAAAATGGTTAAGTATTACTTTAAATGTATTTTTATAACCTAGTCATGTATTAGGTTTATTCGTGAAGTCTTCCGCTGTGTAATTTAAAGTCTTCCGCTGTAATTTCACTTTGTTGTAAAAACACTTCTCTCGTTTGATGAGAGATCTTTTAATATAAAAGTATTGAGTTTCATATACAAATGTCTTCCGCTGCTTAACCTTCCGTTATTTAATTGTGTTTATTTAAGATTAATTGTTCCGATTAAAGCCTTGGGTGACATCGGACAGCAACGTCTGAGGTCACTGGCGTGTGGCACTACCGACAATAAGTCGGGGGGTGTTACAATTATGGTATCAGAGCAACGGTTTTAAAATTCTTGGCCTATTGTTAGGTTTGAGAATTTTCGAAAACTAATTTTGAAACTATTTTTCAAACCTATCTACGATTTAGAAGGAATTTCGAGAGTTTCAATGTTGAATTTAAATTTTAAAAGTAAAAGTTTTAATTATTTCTTGTAATTTAATTTAAACTAATATTTTAGCTATTTGAACTTCAAAAGCTATTTATAATTGGTTTATAAAATGTCGTGTTATAAGCGATTAAATTAAGTTTATGATTGTAACCTTAAAAGTGCAAAAAAAAATTTAGTAAGAGTTTTGTGATAATCATATCACTAGTTTTGAGAAACCAACTTCATGAATAACTATTTTTATATAATGAAGTATGAAGTTGAAAGTATAAGATTTAAGTGGTTTTCAAACTTCTGCAAGATTCAAGTTGTTACTTATTCCTTAGATCCATTCTTAGGAATATCATTCCTCCTTAGATGAAATGTCATTTAAAGGTTGACGTTTCTCCTAGAGTTTCTGCTTCCCAAGTAAGCCAGAGAAGAAGTCGTTTCTGCGGTTAGTGGTGGTGGGCCAGTCAAACTAATATAGAGTTATTAGTTTGGACCCTTATAAATCATATCATAACGTAATTGACTCAGTGTCAAGTACAAGTTGGAAAAGTTCTAAACTAACGTTATGGTTCATCAACAGACGATGGACACCCGATCCACCAACCGAGCAGCTAACGAATGTCCTAGCAACGATTCTCGAATTCGGCTGAGAAGTGCTACTCCACCAGGGGAAGACGCGGGATCAGGATCACGTAGTAGTGACCCAACCCTGCGACAGGATGTTCATCAGGGACAAGTGGACCCCCAAGCTGCAAGGGGATTACCACCTCCTGCCCCGATTGTGCTAAATGCGACGACCATTGGGCAGATTGTGGGGCTAGTGGTTGAAGTATTAACGGCCCAGATGATACCGCAAGTCCAAGAGGTTTCGAATAAAAGAGAAGTGTTTCCTTGTTCCGGAAATTACTAAATTCGTTACTTTTGCAAATTGTTCGTTCATACGAGACTCCGTGAGCGCCAAAAATAGTTATTGCACGTATGGATAAGGGCTGTCAGGACTCACACTGGAGGGGTAACGTATGGAACCGAGGTGTTCGTTCCCTACATGGTTAACACCAGGGTCGACTCCATTACTGAATTGCTAGATCCATCCTTAGGAATCTCTCTTTATTCTTGGGATAATGTCGCATCGGTATGACATTAATTACTCCCTTCGTTGAGCGGACGAGCGTTATCTCATGGTTTGAGTTTTTACCAAAAAAAAATTTTGGGTGTAGGAAACAAATGTATGTGGTTAATACTCTATGGGATTAAGAAAATTTTATCTTCTCATATGGGTACCCTAAACATTTGTTCTGGTCAAAGCTCATAGGAATGAACTACATGAAGTCCAGAATGCCTAGTTATGAGGTCATGCTGTAGGCATTGATGTGGATAGATTGTTGAGAAAGGAATGAATGTATAAGAGGGATAGTTCATAGGGAACTCGTTTCCTCTATTTCGACCTTGAGTAAGACTTTAGAGTCCAGAGTATGGTTATGAGATTTATAAGTGGGTACGACCAGTGTAGGACCAGTGGTTAAAGCTTATGGAGCAACCAAGTGTACGAAATCATAGGTATCATATTGGAAGATCTATTCGAGGTTCGTTTTGAGATTCTATCAGGAAATGGTATGATTACAGTTTAAGGATGGATTATGTTGATGATCCTGATAAATTAAAGGATTCTGATAGAAGTAACTGATACGGTTGGTAATGAATCAATTATCAGGATGATACCTTAAGGAAATAGGAGTAATATCTCAAGGGATTTTGGTTATGGAAGTTGTAAGTGAGTATGTTCATTATGGACCAGAGGATTAGACTTTCGGAAAGGCTTAAGGTGTGAAGTCATATGTATCGTCTTGGAAGATTTATCTAAGGTTTCGTTATGAGGCTTTCTTAAGAAACGACATAAGGATTAGCGTAGAGTGATCAATGTCTGTTAAGGCGATTTGATGTCACGTTTAGGAAAATGACGTGAGTAGCAACAATTGTGCTAGTGGAGTTATCACGATCTTGTTTTGAGTAAACTAGAGGTTTTGAGTTGGAAGTGAGCTTTAGGGCCAAACTTATTTGGGCCAATGAACTGAATCAGTGAATTATGCCTTCAAGGGATATAGATATATGATATCTGGAGAGTTACAAGGTCTGATATGTGGATTTTAAGAGAGTGTAACGTCTATAAGCTTATGATATAGCACTTTTTGGAGAATTAAGTTGTGAACGATTGTTTTGGGAGAAAGCCCACTTGAAATTGAAAGGTTATGGTGTAAGGCCGAGATATTCGGAGGATATCGATAAACCAAAAGGATGTAGCATGGAAAATTGTCGTATGTGCATTTCAGGAGTAAAGTAACATATGTTACTCGTATATATACCAATTGAAGGATTTAGGATGTGAAGTGATGGATTTTGATGGCAAGGTATTGTTCATCCATATGGTATTTTGTGTAAATAGAGTTGAGGAACCTTAAAGGTTTAAGTTAGAGATTGAATAAGGAATACGTTAAGTTAATCTTGGATAAATGGTAATTATCCGTAAAGCAAAATGGTGCTTGATTAGGGAAAATAAATCGCATGAGGACAACTGATTTCGTAGGGATTTTTGGGTGAATAGCAAACTCGACCGGTAAAAGTTGTTACGGTTTTGAAGGTCAATAATGTGGCATAAAGTAAGTAGGTAGATGATACCAAGTGGACTTGAGGAAAAGGTGATCGTATGACACATTTGTGTAAGACGAGATAATAATCCTATGGAGAGGATTAGTAAATCATGTTGAGGTAATCGGACGTAGGCTGTGGTGTGAGTAATTGTGGGACCACAGGAGTGAAGATTTTGAGTTAAATATATGGCACGAGGGCCAAGGGAAGTACTAAGTTGAGGTACAGTTGAATTCTATGTATGTACTTTGAGGATCTGATCTTCGAAGGAAGTTAGTAGAAAGATGTTGTATTCTCCTAATTAAGGACATCAAGGTCTTTAGGAGGAATAGGTCACAACAATGAGGTTATATTGGAGATTGTATTGGATACTCTGAGCGAGACAATGGTAATCTTGTGAATGATCACATATGTTCTAGCAAGAGTAAAGAATGTAGGCAGTATGTTGTAAGTGGAATCAAGATCGAGTAAGTAGTTCGATTTTGGGATACAGGTTTCGAAAACCAAATTTATTCAAGGATATCGACTTAAGGAAGATAAGGTGCATACTTTGAGGGAAGTTTAGAGAAAGTGAAAGAGTAATAGGTGTAGTCTCATGCTTAAGGTATAGCGAGACTAGTGCGATGATTTTAGGAGACAATTATCCTAAGTTAATTATGACCTTGAGGATGGTCACGAGTTAGTACAAGAATAGTACGTGGAAGTAGGCTATGCGAGATAGTGGTATGGTTGAGGAAACAGATCGTTTTCCAGGAGCAAGTACTTGATGAGATGATTAAGGATACTAAGATCAGGTAAGGAGATTATGGTGGAACCGGTCCCTTTAGCTTAGCAGTGCTAGTTTCGGGGTCGAAAACTCTTTTAAGAGGGTAGTATTGTGATAACCCTTATATTTCATAGGGGTAATGTGTCGGAATGCATGTCTGGTGAAAGCAAGTGTTAGAATTCTTATGAGGGTAACCCTTATATTTCATAGGGGTAATGTGTCGGAATGCATGTCTGGTGAAAGCAAGTGTTAGAATTCTTCTGAGGGTGAAGGATCTTAATTATGGTTAACCTGATGTTAACTGTGATTTGAACCAACTTATGAATCTTAAACTAGAAATGCCTGAACCAATTTACAAAGTGTGAAACGGGTCAGACATGGTTAAACTTATTCGACTGGATAGCTTAGATGGAGGTCGCTTCTCTGAGCTGTTATCGGCCAAGTTTCGGGGTCGAAACTTCTCTTAAGGGGGTAGTGATGTAATACCCCTCATTTTGTTAGCAAGGGTAATTGGGTATTTTCCCAAACCCTCGTCAATTTTTTCGGGACGCGTTAGGCGAAGTTCGGAATTTCTGCATCGAGTTGGATCACTGTAAAATTCCTTGAGTGATTTAAAATACATTCGATGTATTTTTCGAGGCTTAGAATATTTGTTTGGGCACAAATATATTTATTTCGGGGTTTAAACCCATGCCAAATCCTTCCTCGGGCAAACAGACGCGGAAATGACTTTTCCTCCATCGCGGTGAAACCCACCGCCATCGCGGAAATCTGCAAAAGGTGCAGACCGGCATGCTTGCCGCGTGTTCGTCGTCACCGTCGATCTGGGTGGGGGACCTCCTCTCCTTGGGCTATAAATAGAGGAGAGTTTGGGAGAGCTTTGGGCACTCAAATCTGCTCTCAGATTAATCTCTCTCTCTCTCGTTCCATGGTCGCCGGAGTTGCTCGAGTCACCGGAGATGCCCTTGGCGGTGTGCTGAGGTGGTGGTTGTAAGGAGTGGTCCTCGTCCGGAGCAAGGAGGTCGTGGGCAGCCTCAACATACCGCAGCTCTCTCTCTCCCTTTCGGTTGGGTGTTCGCCGGAGTTCTCTTTGTTGCCGGAGCTAGCGAGCCTCGTCGGAGTCCTTGGTCGCCGCCGTGTGCAGCCAGGAGGGGCGTGGTGCTGCGCGGGTGTCCGGGAGCGAGAACCGAGCTCGTCGTCGCCGTCGCCGGTCTCCTTCATCGGGGGCGAGCTCGCGGTCGGGAGTGGCTGTTCGTGGGAGGAAGAAGAAGGGGGGGGCCCTTTGCCAGCTCTTGTTGGGCCGTGAAGCCCATTAGTCATTTCTGTCTAGATTTAACCCCGAGTTCGATCGAGCAGTATAATTTTGACCCACTTTTATCTGTATCTGTCTTTAGGAAAATTCAATCAACATTTTTATGATTTATAAATCATAAAAATTTATTGAATTTAAGTATTTGAGTTCATCAAAATAAATTAATTGATATTAATTATTTTGTCGGTTTATACCGTTATCTGTCGGATCGCGCGTGGACTCGTAGCCTGGCTTGAGCTATCTGAAGCATAGGCCATACTCCCGGAAAGGAGATCATCAATAGTCGTCTCGTCTAGACTAAGGCAAGTGGCGGTTCGCTCTTGCTTATCATTCCATATTTCCATTAATTATCAATTGTTTAATTGTTAATTAAATTGGGATGAATAATTGTTTTCGTTTGGGAACAGATTTGATAAATGATATGATTAAAATACAGATATTATAATAGGTTGTATATATTGCTAGAAACAACGCTATTATATTTGTTATTGCCTCGATGGCATTGATGTGGATTATGATGTGGTTTTAACTGTTTAGTTAGAACGAGTATTCGTAGGAACGCTATGTACCTTGCGAGGTCTAGTTGTTTCTTTATAACTGGTGCTAAGAGGATTATTTCCCTAGTACTCTCTTTGGTCATGACCATACCCTTACTCAGGGTTTGTGCACACAGCTGGTGCCGATTCTCGGGATTTATTCCCTTCAATATCTCTCGCGATGAGATGATATATTAAAAGCTTATAACGGAAATGTACGCTTTGCCACTAAGATAAGATAAGTGCCGCTGTGCACATAATTAATGAACCTTCGGGCGAGAAGTACAACTTGGAAACTCGCTCGGACTTCGACTAAAGTAAGTCCTCCTTCCAAATCTGAATTCGCATTACGCGGTGAGGTTGGTCGTGGACCCAAATGGGCAAGTCTTTTCAATCTCTTGGAGTCTTCTCTTCATACGTTTCCATTAGACTCGATCTTTATGAGTCTTCTCTTGATCATTCTGTTGTTTATCTTCCGTAGAAGTATTGAGGTTTACTATCGTCATCGGCTTTCATTCGAGAAGCGATGGGTCTAACCTAATACGACTATCTCTTAAATCATTCCGTGAAAGTTCCGGGTTATATATTGTTCCTTCAGTTGTTATTCGAGGGACAATGATAGTAAACGGTTACGATCACCAGAACCATTCTGTTTTCTACCCTTGCATAGTCTTTCATTAGACTAACCAATCGGGTTTTATTCCTTGCATGGTTGGCTGGTGTCATCCGTCCTATACGGCACATTAGTGGTTGGTCCCAGAAGTCTGAAGTAACCGTTGAAGAAGAGACTTACAGTTGCAGATTTTGGTGCCGGTATTTCAAAGTCGTTAAGTATTACTTTAAATGTATTTTTATAACCTAGTCTTGTATTAGGTTTATTCGTGAAGTCTTCCGTTGTGTAAATTAAAGTCTTTCGCTGTAATTTCACTCTGTTGTAAAAACACTTCTCTCGTTTGATGAGAGATCTTTTAATATAAAATTATTGAGTTTCATATACAAATGTCTTCCACTGTTTAACCTTCCGTTATTTAATTGTGTTTATTTAAGATTAATTGTTCCGATTAAAGCCTTGGGTGACATCGGACAACAACGTCTGAGGTCACTGGCGTGTGGCACTATCGACAATAAGTCGGGGGGTGTTACAGAACGATACTTGAAAAGCAACATATTATCCCATACACTTGTGGGTAGATTTTTGTCCTATCAATACGCAAAAAAAAACATGCTCGTGCATCTTACATCGGATACTAGTATCTATTTTTAAAATAAGAAAGTGATGTGACCATGCCTCCCATGATGGCCCAAGGCGAGGAAGAAGCCATGAGCCTACGCTCACAGGGCCCAGTCACAGGGTCTAGGTCCAAAGCCATCGCCTCCGCCGTCGCATCACTAGTTGCACGCGTCGTCGCTGGCCAAGGAAACCCAGAAACCAATCCAAGACTCGTCGTCCTCGCCACCATCGGATCAACGCGTTCTTTTGAAGACAGCGACACTTCGTCGTCATCTTCACCGCGTTAGGAGTTTCACGCGATCTTTTAAAACACTATCTATATTTGGTATTTCCAGCGTGTTTTAGATAGTTTCCTTTGATAGCTTTACATAGTTTCCTTTTATAGCATTTTAGATAGTTTCCTTTTAGTCATTCTATCTTTTAGGGTATGTGACTTTTGCATGCTTGCATGGGCTAGCCCACGAGGTTCGACTCGGCCCATCCGACGTCTCACCTCCCCTATTTATACCCGACTTTGTTAATGTCATTTCTTACGTTCAAGTTAAAGTTCAAGGTTTCAAGTAGAGTGTTAATTCCTCCTTCCCTTGATCAGACGTCACCCATATCCCTCTCATCCCCATTCCCTCCGCCGCCGACGCTACGGCAATCGCTTGATCTTCTCAAGCAAAGTCTATCTTCGCATCTCCTTCATCCGCAGTCGACGCTACGACTCCCCAAAGACTTGTCTTTTCAAGCCTTATATCCTTCACCAAATCGCTTCCGCCACCGCTAACTCTTCTCCCATCAAATCGCTTCCATCACCACCGAGTCCTTGTTGTCGCCATCGTCTTCCCAGTCGCCGACGTCAACAACTCCATTCATCGTGTTCTTCCGCTCGCGATCATCCCCAGCATCGTGTTCCATAACAGAATCACAACATCGAGTGACTTCCCAACCAAGACTAGATCCAAAGGCATCACCTTTGGCAATTTGGCTTGTCATCGGAGGCAAGGACACATCAATTGGTATCAGAGCAAAGCAGTCTTGTAAGTCACGAACTCAAGTTTCAATCTTGTTCACGGTTTTTTTTTCCCATCGTTTGCTTTCGTAAGTTCTCGCGCGAAAAAGAAGAGAAAAACCATAAATTTTCCATCTTTGCTCACCTTTCGGTTTCTACAAGGTCCCACCTTGGCCGATTTTTTTTTCTTGTTCCCCAAGTTTTGGTGTGTTAGGTAATTTTGTTATCTTGCATGCTAGAATATTTTGTTTCCTTATTTTATGCGTGGATAGAGTTTCCTTGTTTGCTAGATCTTGCTTTTTAGGTTGTTAACCGAATTTCCTAATATAAGATATCATATCAAATCTTATCTTCTCTCTCCTATCTCTAAGATCACACTTGTGATATTCTTGTTACTTAGACCGATTTTATTTTTGTTTCCTTTTGCAAATCCGAAAAGATCAAAAGATAAGATCTCGGATATTAAAAAAAAAAAAAAGATATCCAAACTATATTCAAAAAAAAAAAGTTTCCAAAGTTAGGAAAAGCCAAAATAAGGCAACCCTAACCCACTCTCGGTCTAAGCTCATCTTCTCAACCTCTCCACCGTCTAGGTCAAGCTTCCTAGAAGGTACTTTCTTGCTAATTAGGTTGCTTTGTTTACGTTTGTTTTAGGGTTTCAATTTGTTCTTGTTTGTTTGATTGCAACTTGCTTGATACACCATCTCTTGTGCATGCCAGCCGCCCTCACGGCAAGCCAAACAAGCCCTACCTACGTGGACGTTGTGACTAGTGATTTGCTTGGTTGTTGTTCTTCATTGTCTTTTGGTTCGTTTTTACTCCCATGTCTGGCCGTCTTGTTATAGGTACCATGCCGATTGGACACAGTAACGACGAACGCGACGTTGACAACACAACCCAAGAACAACCGTCGTTGGCTCTACCCTAGGACCAACGCGTTCAAGACCCCCCACAGCAAGATAACATCTTGGAGTTGACGGAAGATCAAATCTTGATCCAAGCTCTTCGACAAGAGGTCGCAGCATTGAGAGCTCAACAACCAGTGGTACCCACCGCGCCAACTCCAACACCACTAAGTGCTATGGATGCGCCGCCTCCACCTGGAGCCACCGACGCGGGTCCATCCAAGACGAGAGTAGACAAAGGCAAAGGAATTATGCCGTCTTCGTCTCAACATCAACCACAACTCAACAGAATGCAGAGTGTCATCGAGAGTCGCCAAGGCTTTGTTCCCCCAGCGGACCGCTATGTTCCCAGAGCCACAACTGCTGGCTTTGACAACGGCTCCGACTACGACCGCGACGATCACGCCCAATGTCCAAGACGACTTCGACGAGTATGATGACGAAGAGATCGAGGACTCAGGTATGGTCAACCCTATTTTTTTTCACCCCCCTCTTGGAGATCCACTTGAATTGCAGGATCACCCATCGGATTGGATACCTCCACCGCGTCTCCAGCCCCAAGGAGAATGCGTTCGAGACATTGGCGGCGAGCGCCGCATTATTATGCAAAGGGACATTCGACGCGACAACTACGACGCCCATCCGCGAAGACGTCAACGCGATGACGCCTACGTGCCAAGGGATGAGTACGTCCGCGAAGATCGCCAACAACGCAATAGACACCAGGTTGGACGCGAAAGACCACACGGATTACGCGCCTTTGAGAACCCTCTCTACGACGACGCACCAAACAACACGTTCAACCAAGCACCTGGCCAGCCTCGATATCAGCGACACCAAGTCAAGGTAAAAATTGAGCATTTTCATGGTGAATACAACCCCTCTGTTTTTCTTGAATGGATGCAAGCTACAGAGTACACCCTTAGATATTGTCGAGTGCCACCTGAGGAGCATGTCGACGCCGCGACGCTTAACTTCCGAGGAGCCGCCCGCATTTGGTGGCATAGATTCGAAGATGACTACGTTCGTCGCCACAGGACACGAGTCACAGAATGGCATCAACTAGTCTACGTGATGACCAAGAAATACGTGCCTCCAGACTACAGGAATCAAATGAGATTGGAGATTGCCATGGCTCGCCAAGGATCGGTGACTCCACTCGAGTTCTTTTCCAAGCTTGAAGACATGTATTACAAGGCCAACATCTCCGTTGCACCATCAACTTTAAGGACCAAGTTCTTGAGTGGCTTGAACACAAATATCCGTGATCAACTAGAGATCTTGCCAATCAAGGATTTGAACACACTCACACATACGGCGTTGCAAATTCATGCACAAATCTCTCGCCGAAAGTCTTACACATATTCCAGTGGCCAGCAAAGGTATTCTTCTAACCCTGGTGGATTACCTTATTCTAATGTTCGCCCTAGTGCCTCTACCACAGCCGCGTCTAGCCAAGCCTCCAAGGCGAAGCCCGCGACGCCGACCACCGCGCCGCGCCAGAACGCGCCAAGACAGGCTCTAGTGAGCACAGATCGCGCGCGTGATCTTGAGTGTTACAAATGTGGTGGAAGAGGCCACTATAAGAAATATTGCCCCAATGCTTGCAAGGTGTTATTCTCCACAGCCGCCGCCGGCTATGAGTCTTGTGAAGACGAGGAGGCCGCACTTGACGCGATCACTGAAGGCACCGAAGAAGAGGACGAAGATGCTTATGACTACGAACCCGCTTATGACTGCGAACCCGCTTCTCTGCACGCGGGCACACCATTGAGCTTGGTGACGCGTCGTCTCCTCACAGTCAAGGAAGCCAGCTTACGCGATCAACGAGAGAACTTGTTCCACACAAGGGCTCTGGTCCAAACAGCTTCCTTGAGTGTCATTATTGATGGAGGATCATGTGCGAATATTGTCAATGAGAAGGTCGTGACACACTTCAAGTTACCCACGATGCCTCATCCCCAGCCTTATGCCCTCCAATGGATATCATCTAGTCCAGGTAACACAGTATCTCGCCAATGGTTAATTTCTTTCTCCATAGGCCAATACTATGATTCAATTTTATGTGATGTCATTGCAATGGACGCCACCCATATTTTGCTTGGGCGCCCATGGCAATTTGACAGGCGCGTGCTCCATGATGGCTATTTGAACACTTATGTGTTCAATTACCACGGGAAGCGCGTCACTTTGCATCCAATGTCTCCCCATGAGATCTTGCAGGACCAGGTTGAATGCGACTGCCAGAAAGCCATAGAGGCCGCGTCTCCTAGGTCAAACGAGTGTCCAAAAGCACTACCAAGGCAGAACTCCTCCAAATCTGGCAACACTTCGTCTACTCCAAGCACTGGCAAGAAAAAACACAATGCCATAGCGGGGACACCAAGTGCCCCACAGAATTCGGGCAGTGCCTTCCCATCAACAAAGTTCGCCGATCCGTTGCCACCACCGCATCCTTTGCAAGGCACCTGTGAGCAACGCGTTCTTTTAGCCCGGCCCAGTTACCTCACAGCGTGTTTGACTAAGAAGACTCCATGCTTTCTGCTTGTGCCAACCCCATGCATCCCTGAATCATCGACAAACGCGCCATTGCCACCAGAGATCGCGAAGTTGCTCACCGCGTTCACCGACGTATTCCCCGATGAGTTTCCATAAGGATTACCTCCCCTAAGAGGCATTGAGCACCAGATTGACCTTGTGCCCGGTGCTTCTTTGCCCAACCGCGCTGCGTTTAGAGATGGTCCAGAAGAGACAAAAGAGTTACAGCGCCAAGTCCAAGAGTTGTTGGATCGCGAGTACGTAAGGGAATCTCTTTCCCCTTGCGTTGTGCCTGTGATCCTTGTGCCCAAGAAGGATGGCACATGGAGAATGTGTGTTGACTGCCACGCGATAAACCAGATCACCGTCAAGTATCGGCATCCTATTCTGTGCCTCCACGATATGCTTGATGAACTTCATGGCGCGACACTCTTCTACAAGATTGATTTGAAGAGTGGTTATCACCAGATTAGAATGAAATAAGGTGATGAGTGGAAGACCGCGTTCAAAACAAAGTATGGGCTCTACGAGTGGTTTGTCATGCCCTTTGGGCTCACGAACGCGCCCAACACCTTCATGCGCATGACGAACCACGTGTTGAGATCTTTCCTTGGCAAGTTTGTTGTCATTTATTTCGATGACATCCTTGTGTATTCACGGATCCTAGAAGACCATGTCGATCACCTTCGCCAAGTGCTCGAGTGCCTTGGACGCGAGAGCCTATTCGCCAATTTGGCCAAGTGCTCATTTTGCGCCGCGTCAACCAACTTTCTGGGCTATATTGTGAGTCGTGATGGGTTACGCGTCGACGACGAGAAGATCGCGTCCATCAAAGACTGGCCAACACCGACGACACCGACACAGGTGCGAAGCTTTCTAGGCCTCGCGGGATTCTATCAGCGTTTTATACACGACTTCTCCTCCATTGCCGCGCCATTACATGAGTTGACAAAGAAGGGCGGCACAGTTGTCTGGCTTCAGTTTCACGAAAAAGCCTTCTCAGCCTTGAAGAGGGCCTTGTGCAATGCGCCATTGCTCCAACTCCCCAACTTCGCGAAGACCTTCGAGGTGAAGTGCGATACCTCATACATAGGCATTGGTGGTGTGCTACACCAAGAGAAGAGGCCCATAGCATATTTCGGTGAGAAGCTCACAGGGGCCACCCTCAATTACCCCACCTACGACAAAGAGCTTTATGCACTGATCCGCGTGCTGAAGACATGGCAACACTACCTTTGGCCGCGTGAATTTGTCATCCACAGTGACCACACCGCGTTGAGCTACTTGAAGAGCCAAGCCCACCTCAATCGTCGACATGCACGTTGGATGGAATTTCTGGAGACATTTCCTTATGTCGTGGTCCACAAGAAGGGAAAGGAGAACATCGTCGCCGACGCGTTGTCTAGAAGGTATGTTCTCTTAACTCATGTGCAAACAAAAGTTTTGGGTTTTGCTTTGCTTAAGGAATTATATGCTAGTGATCCTTTCTTTGCACCTATAGTCGAGCAATGCCTAAGATTTCACGAGTTTGAGTCATATTTCCTTTCTGAGGGTTATTTATACAAGGCTAATCGTCTTTGCATTCCTAGATCCTCCATTAGGCTCCTATTGATTGAGGAAGCACACGCGAGTCATGGACATTTTGGGATTAGGAAAACCTTAGACGCGCTTAGAGAACATTTCTTTTGGCCTAAGATGACCCACCAAGTGACTAGGTTTTGTAGAAGTTGTGTGACTTGCCAGAGAGCCAAAGCTAAGTCTAGTCCTCACGGCCTCTACACTCCTTTGCCCATTCTGAGTTCCCCTTGGGAAGATTTGTCTATGGATTTCATCACGGGTTTGCCCCTCTCTAAACGAGGTAAAGACTCCATTTTTGTGGTTGTAGATAGATTTTCAAATATGGCACATTATATTGCTTGTAAGACAACCCATAGTGCTAGTGAGATTGTCGATCTATTCTTTAAGCATATGGTGCGTCTTTATGGAGTCCCGCGTACCATAGTGAGTGATAAGGATTCTAAGTTCGTTGGTCATTTTTGGAGAACTCTTTGGGGTAAGCTAGGAACCAAACTCCTATTTTCCATTAGCTACCACCCCTAGACCGATGGCCAAACGGAGGTCACGAATAGAACCCTAGGAGCCCTCCTTCGCGCGATGCTCAAAGCCAACCCTAGGCGTTGGGAGGACTTACTATCACTTGTCGAGTTTTGTTACAATAGATGCAGGCACACGGCGACCAAGCTGACCCCGTTCGAAGTGGTGTATGGATTGAACCCCTTGACACCACTGGATCTGTCGTCGCGTCCACTACGTGACCCAGTGCATGTCTCCGCCTCCAACCGCGCCGAGCAGGTGCAGGAGCTTCATCGACGAACCAAGAAGCAGCTGGAGAAGAAGGCCGCGCAGTATGCCTCGTAGCACAATTCAGGCCGCCGCCGCATCGTCTTTGCCCCCGGAGACCTTGTCTGGGTGCGTATGTGAAAAGAGAGGTTTCCCTCACGGCGTAAACACAAATTGGCCCCACGTGGAGATGGCCCTTTCCGCGTGATAAAGGCCATCGGGTACAATGCCTATCAACTCGAGATCCCACAAGATTTTGGAGTCCACATGTCCTTCAACGTCGCGGACTTAACACCATATGTTGAGCCAGAGTTTGATGATGGTGAAGCGGGGACGCTTCACAGCCAAGTGGGGGAGGGTGATGTGACCCTGCCTCCCATGACGGCCCAAAATGAGGAAGAAGCCATGAGCCTACGCTCACAGGGCCCAGTCACAAGGTCTAGGTCCAAAGCCATCGCCTCCGCCATCGCATCACTAGTTGCACGCGTCGTCGCTGGCCAAGGAAACTCATAAACCAATCCAAGACTCGTCGTCCTCGCCACCATCGGATCAATGCGTTCTTTTGAAGACAGCGACACTTCGTCTTCATCTTCACCGCGTTAGGAGTTTCACGCGATCTTTTAAGACACTATCTATATTTGGTATTTCCAGCGTGTTTTAGATAGTTTCCTTTGATAGCTTTACATAGTTTCCTTTTATAGCATTTTAGATAGTTTCCTTTCAGTCATTCTATCTTTTAGGGTTTGTGCCTTTTGTTTTGGGGTGAAAAGATCGGACGACCTAAATCGCCTTAGACGGGGTAACTAGTCGATCGGGTGATAGAAAACAATCTAAACCAAATAGATAATAGACAAGCAAAGAGCAAATGCAGAATAGCGAAATGATTTTATTAGATAATATATTGATCGGATTGAATCGAGATACAACTTATCGTAATAAGGCAGAGTGATCTTATTGGATTCGACCGGTAATTCTTAGGTTGCGACCGGTGGCGAATAAGCAGGGGTGATTGCTGGAGAGCTAGACGTGCAGTGAAAGTGTTGTTCTGTTTTGTGTTTGAACGAGAATGCTTGAGTGTGTAACGTGCTTGTATCCGTCCCCCTCTTATCTTCCTCTTCGTCCATATATGGTAAGTTCTTCGTGCCCCTGACCATTATATTTCGATCCCATCCTTATCTTCAACGCCGGGATTTAATTACGGAGATTCTGTCACTAATTGATGCTATTATGGTGTTGTGTAAATGCTGTGGCCATTGATCAATCCTGGCATTTAATGCTTGGCGGGATCTTCGTGATCTTGTCGGAGGACGTTCGACTCGAGAAGCCTCGTCGCCTTCTTTGGGTTTCTCTTTTGTTCTTCCGATCTGTCGTGGGCCTGGGCTTGTCTTGCTCGATCCACCTTCCCAGGGGACGTCAGGCCCAACAATAGCCCCAAGTTGCCTTGGGCTTGCGGTTTAGGCAAGTAAGCGGAATCCGAGGCAACTTCTCCATACACGATCTTCACCATCCTTTTTTGACGCAGTTGCCCAGGGCTACGTGGCGCAAGATCGGAGCACGATGCGACTCCTCTGTAGACCATCATTTCCCTCCATAAATTCGGAGCAGAGGGGAGCGATTAGACTTCACTTCATCTTCTCTCGCAAGCTTCTTTGGTAAGTCTTCCAGCCTCTTTAGCCATAGCTTTTCGATTTCCTTCTTTTTCCATTCTTGAAATGGTTTATATCGAAGTTTCCGAGTCGTCGAAGACTCTCTCTGATTCGCGCAAGGGCGAAGCTCCTCCCCTCTTCATTCTGAAAGAATTGGACGCTCTGACAACCACCATGTCCCAGGCGGAGTTGGAGCAAATTCTTCAAGTTTGAGGCTTTCCGCCGGAGGCGGTCGCCAGGCTGCCTCACCCGGACGAGAGGGCCGATGCTCGATATGAAGGATGGGTTTGTTTCTATGCATATCCGTTTCGGATAGGACATAAGTTTCATTTCTCTCCCCTCGTTAGGGATTTCTTGGCTGCTCTGGCATTGGCGCCGTGTCAGGTGATGCCACAAGCGTGGAGGGTTCTCAGGGTCTTGGACCTTGTGAACATCCGATCTGGGGCTGGTTTTGATTTTGATGCTTTGTGGTACAACTATTTCTTAGGGTCGAAGAGTTCCTCTCGTGTTCAGTTACGTATCCGACATGGTCGGAAGCCTTTGGTGCAGAATCTTGATGTCAACGACCACGGATGGGGGTCGAAGTTCTTCTTTGTCGAACGTTCTTCTCTAGAGAAGGGGGGAGAATGTTCGTTCCTGTTGACGGAGTGGCGAGTTGAGAGTATGTATTTGTCTTCTTTTTTGTTTGTTTATGTGTCTTAACTCTTTGCTTTAACTTTTCTTTTTCGTAGTTCCTGAGCCAGAAGATTTGGAGGTGAGCGCTCGGTTGGAAGGTCTGTCCAAGATTGTCCTAGGTGTTCCAGCGTCGGAGAGGAGTTTTACCAACGTCAACCTGTTGTCAGCACCTCCTTCTGGTCAAGAAGTCATGTCGACTGTCTCATCATCTCGTGCCAAGGGTGAGCTCTCGACCCTGAGAATTCTTTCTGTTCTTTTTCACTTTGTCGTGTGTTTTAAGATTTTTGCTTCGTCTTGTCGTGCCAGCTTCCCCTGGTGGTCGAGCGAGTGCTCGTTTAAAGGGAGCGTCTGGGAAAGGTTTGATTGAGCAAAGGAAGGCGGCGGCCAAAGCCGCATCGAGTAAGTCTGTTCCGGCAAACTCGGCGCTTCCAGCCAAAGTTGGTTCTAAGAGGAAGGCGGATGTTCAGTCTAATGATGTCAAAGTAGAGGAGATTCCTAGGAAGAAGGAGGCGACTGCCGAGGGGATCGGCAAGATTGGCGCAGTCGGTCAATCGATTGCCGATCTCTTCCGCGCTCAGGATCCGACTTTGAAATCGGAAGTCGATGATGTTTCCCCTTTGGACTGCATTGGTGAAGCGGGATGCTCCGCGTGGAGGGTGAGTTGCCCTCTGTTTGTGCTTTTTCTGTTTTTCTTTCGTTTGGCCATGTCTTCTGACTATGTGTTGCATTGTCGTGTGAGATTTCAGACTTTCCAGTATCTCTTGGGGGCCTATTCTGGTGTCAAGACAATGGTCGCCAAGGCTGAGGAAAGGGCTGCTAGGACAGAGTCCGACCTTGCGTCCTTGAGGACCAAACTAGAGGGAGCGGAGAGCCGTTGTCGTGAGACTGAGCCTCGCCTTACAAGGGAGTTAAAGAGTTGCCAAGAGGAGCTGGTTGCGAGTCGGAAAGAGTTTGAGGAGAGCCGATCAGGCGTTGAGGAAGAGGTGAAGCAGGCTCGGATTGCTGTTGGTCAGATCGTAGGCGATGTCGGTACTTTTTATGCACTGAAGTCGCGTGTCGAGATGATCGAAGAGTTCGATGAAGGCAAGCATGAGCTCTGGGACTTGAAGGCAGAAAAGGAGACTCTAGACTCCATGTTTCCGAAGGGAAATCCTGGTCAGGAGCTGTTTCGCTTGACTGGCGTCGGAGAGGAGGCCATGGATGAGGACGCTGGCGAGGACGAGGCCCATTCTGGCGACGTCGAGCCGACTGATGGTGTAGCCTCTCTGGAGCCAGCCCCTATCGAAGGTAAGGTTGTTGTCCCCGATGCCTGATTTGTTTTTCTTGCGTAGTTTGACTCGTTGTCCCACTTGTGCGTGGGTTTAGACATTTGGTATTTTTGGCGACCCGTCCACCATCGCGGGTCGTAGAATGTTTTTAAGTGAATGCTTGATGAAGTCCTACAGATGTGTAGGCAGACAATATGTTTTGGCGACCCGTCCACCATCGCGGGTCGCGTATTTTGTATAAAAATGCTCGTGTTTTTTTTTCAATGTAATTTGTCTTTACATATAAGATCGTATGTTTTCTTGTTTCGTACATGTCGTCAGACATCCAAGGGGATTGTCGATAATGTTTTGTGTTTGGTGTGTCGGTTTCGCCCGTGTGCTCCGTCGAGTGGGGCTCCCCGTATGTATGTGTGTAAATCAGGCCTGTAAATGTTTGTGTATGTGTTAGTCATGACTTTATGCCGGGGAGGTAAGCAATATGTTTCTATTGCGTGAATGTAATAAGGTGTCGTACCTTATGTTTTGTATAAGGCAGGCGGTGTGCCGACGTGCCTGTGTTGTTCATCTCCCCGTATTCCGATCGATCGTGTAATATAAGCGCTTTTTGCGGATGACTGGATCCAATGTATGTGTCAATGCAGTTCTGCATTCGTGTTTTTGTAAGGATGAGGTCCTCACTTAGTGTCAAATGATACTTTGTAAAGGAAGATAGAGATGTGCATGCAATAATAAGCGATGTGCGAGTTTTTGTAGTGTCTTACCTTGTCAGTTCAGAAATGGTATAGCTTTAGATGTGCCGCGTTCCAACTTCTTGGAATTGGTTGTCCGTCTTTGTCTTCTAATTGATACGCTCCCTGTCCGACCACTTTGGTGATCAAGTAGGGTCCTTCCCATTGTGGTGCGAGTTTTCCGTCGGATGGATTCTTGGTGTTCTGGAAGGTTTTCCTAAGGACCCAATCTCCGACTGTGAATGTCTTGATCCTGACGTTCTTGTTGTAGCTCCTTGCGACCTGTTGTTGAAATCTGACCATCCTGATTCGAGCTTTTTCTCTGATCTCGTCCACTGTGTCTAGGTTATGAGCCAATTCAATATCGTTTTGCTTGCTCGTTTGGAGGTTGCAACGGGCGGTCGGAACCAGTAACTCGGCCGGAATGACTGCCTCACTCCCGTAGATCAGGGAAAAAGGCGATTGTTCGGTCGCATTTTTTGGAGTAGTTATGTCGGACCAGAGAATGTATGGGAGTTCGTCGGCCCATTTGCCCTTAGCCCCAGTGAGGCATTTCTTGAGATTGCTGATAATGATTTTGTTGCTAGACTCAGCCTGTCCGTTGGATTGCGGATACCGAGGTGTGGACGTGACCAACTTGATGTTCCATTGGTCGCAGAAGGCTCGAGTCTTATGACTGATGAATTGGGAACCGTTGTCGCACACGACTTCTGATGGGATGCCAAATCTGCACAAGATATTGCATTTTATGAATGAAATGACGTGTTGATCTTTTACCTCTCTGTAGGCTTCGGCTTCGATCCACTTAGAGAAGTAGTCCGTCATGGCGAGGAAGAAGACTCTTTGACCCGACGCGGGAGGGAGCTTCCCGACGATGTCCATCCCCCATCTCATAAAGGGCCATGGAGCCAGAGTCGGATGGAGGAGCTCTGAAGGTTGGTGATGGACGGGTGCATGCCGCTGACAGGTGTCGCACTTTTTGGTATAGTCCATAGCGTCCTTGTTCATCGTCAGCCAGTAGTACCCATTTCGTAGGGCTTTTCCCGAGAGGCTTCGTCCTCCAGTATGATTCCCACACTCTCCTTCGTGTAGCGATTGTAGGATGCGTCCGACCTCGGAGGTCTTGAGGCATCGTAGGAGTAGCCCTATGATAGATCTTTTGTACAAGATGTTATCTATGATATCGAAGGAGAGTGCTTGTACCTTGAGCCGCTTTGCTTCTGTTTTGTCGTCGGGCAGAATGCCGTCTTTCAACCATCTGATGTAAGGTAGCATCCAATCGTCATTGTTGTCGATGATGTCTTCTTCTGGTCGGCCGCCGACTTCCATGGCGACGAGTTCTTCAAGCGGTGTCGTTGACTCGACGGACGTCCTGGGGACGGCTGGCGTCATGATGTGGGCCAATGGTATGTGCGGAAATTCCTTCGGGTCTAGGACGGATCCTAGATTGGTAAGTGCGTCAGCTTGGGAGTTAAAATCTCTGGGTACCTGTTTGATGTTGAATGCTTGGAATTGTCCGATCAGCTTCTTGGCTACCTCCAGGTAGGCTATCATCCTGACGTCTTTAGCATTGTACGATCCTTGTATTTGGTTTACGACCAGCAAGGAGTCGCAAACGACTTCGATCTCTCGGACCCCTAGGTCGCGAGCCAAGATGAGTCCGAATATGAGTCTTCGTATTCAGCTTCGTTGTTAGTCGCATCCCACTCGCATCTGACGGCCTAAGCTATCTTGTCCCCTTGTGGCGATTTCAGCACGACCCCTAGCCCCGATCCTCTGGAGTTCGACGCTCCATCTGTGTGAAGCTCCCATGTACCTGTTTCTTCCATCGCGAGCAGTTGTGTTGCTTCTCTTGTGGCTTCTTGCTCTAGGGTCGGACTGAAATCGGCCACAAAGTCGGCTAAGGCTTGCGACTTGATCGCTTTCCTAGGCTCGTACTCGATGTCGTAACCACTGAGGTGTATAGCCCATTTGGTCATTCGTCCTGTAAACTCGGGTTTCCTCATGATTGCTCTCATGGGATGATTAGTGCGGACAATAATAGTATGTGATTCAAAATAGGGTTTGAGTTTGTTCGAGGCCATTACCAACGATAGTACGAGCTTCTCGAGTGACGAATACCTTGTTTCTGCTGGCAACAGCGTCCGACTGACGTAGTATATCGGTGACTGCTTGGCATCCTCTTCCATGATCAGTACTGCGCTTACGGCTGATTCTGACACTGCAAGATATAGAAATAAGGGCTCGTTACCTTTAGGTTTGGTCAGTAACATGGGACTGACCAGGTACTCTTTCAAGTTCTGGAACGCTGCTTCGTGTTCTTCCGTCCAATGAAAGGACTTGTTTTTCCTGAGAGCGTCGTGGAAGGGTTTGCACTTGTCGGATGATTTGGAGATGAATCTGTTCAGAGCTGCTATCCGACCCGTGAGCTTTTGTACATCTTTGATGCATCGGGGGGATCGAAGATTGACGAGAGCCTTGATCTGTTCTGGGATGGCTTCTATTCCTCTTTGTGTCACCATGTACCCCAAGAAATTCCCTGATGACACTCCAAAGGAACATTTAGTAGGGTTTAGTTTCATATTGTACCTTTTGAGCACCTCGAAGCTGTCGCGTAGGTGGTCTATGTGATCTTCTTTCTTTTTGGACTTGACCAACATGTCGTCTATGTAGACTTCCATCGTGTCTCCGATCTGATCTTTGAACATCTTGTTGACTAGTCGTTGATAGGTAGCCCCTGCATTTTTTAGGCCAAAGGGCATTACTTTGTAACAGTAGATACCTTGGCTAGTGACGAATGCTGTTTTTTCCTGATCGTCGGGTTCCATGAGGATTTGATTGTAGCCGCTGAAAGCGTCCATGAAGGTAAGCATTTCGTGCCCTGATGTGGCGTCGACCATGGCGTCGATGTGGGGTAGTGGGAACGAGTCTTTGGGACAAGCCTTGTTGAGATCTGTGAAGTCGATGCAGACTCTCCACTTGCCGTTCTTTTTTCTGGACTACCACCACGTTGGCTAGCCACTCAGGATAATGGACTTCTCTTATTTTCCCTGTTTCCAATAAGCTCTTGACTTCGTCGTCAATTATCTTGTTCCGCTCAGGGGCAAACTTCCTGCGTTTTTGCTTAACAGGGGGATGAGATGGATCTACATTCAATTTATGCGTAATAATGTTTGGAGATATTCCGACCATATCCTCATGCGACCATGCGAAGCAATCGGCATTGATCCTAAGAAAATCAAGAAGTTGTTGTATGGTCGAGTCGTCCAAGTCCGACCCGACCCTTACCGTTTGGTTTGGCTTTGAAGGGTCTAGTACGATCTCGTTGAGTTTTTCCATTTCTGGTTCGATGTACCGACTGGATCCTTCGCCGCTCTGTGATTGCTATGCGGTCTGATGTTCGACTACGTTCTTCATGGAAGCGACGTAGCACTCTTTAGCGGTCCTTTGGTCTCCTCGGATTTCTTGTACTCCCCATTCAGTGGGAAACTTGCTGACTTGATGATACGTCGAGGGTACCGCTCTCATAGCGTGTATCCATGGCCTGCCAAGAATACAATTGTAGGGAGATGGACAATCTAGGATCAAGAATTTTACCTGTTGGTTGATTCCTCCAGCGTATGTGGTTAGAATGATTTCACCAGTCATATGTTTAACCTCACCGCTGAACCCGACTAGTGGGGTCGACTTTTTGATTAGGTTGTTTTCAGCTAGACCCATTTCTTTAAGAGCGTCGAGGGTCAAAATATTGGTTGAACTCCCTGTATCGATTAGTACCCTTCGTATTAAGCAATTACCAATAGACAAAGAGATTACCAGACCATCGTGGTGACCGTCCGATCCGTCGGAATCGAACTCGTTGAACGTGACTGTCGGAAGGTTGGAGATCTTCCTTGGCCTTAATTCTGACGCCTCGGGCTTGTTGCCCTTGCTTTCCTTTGTGTGTCGCTTAGCCGCGGAGTATGTGTTCCCACATACGTCCGATCCACTTGAAATAGTATTGACAACTTTTGTATAGACGGGGGATGGAGGTTTGTTTTGTTTTACCTGGTCTCGTCGTTCCATGGTGGTTTTTGCCCGCTCCGAGATTACGTCGCGCAGGAGCCCCTGTGCGAGCAGTCTTGCGACTTCCTTTCGCAGGGCGATGCATTCGTCGGTCGAATGACCATGATCGCCATGGAATTCGCACCATCGGCTCATGTATTTCTTGACGTCCGGTCGGTCGCTCTTTCGGGGCCATCTTACTTCCTTTCCATATTTGTCGAAACTCTTGATGAGCTCCGACACGGAAACGTTGAAGTTGTAAGATTGGATCCTGGGAGGCAACGCCGGAACGTCTCTCCAGTCCTGGGACCTATCTTGGAAAGAGTTTGCCTGACTCAACTCGTTTCGATTACGAGAGTAGGGATGTGGACGTCTGTCTCTACGGTTGTTGGAGAGATTTTTACGATCAGACGGATCGGGCCCGCGTGAGGCTTTTCGCGACTCACGGTCCTCTTCCAATCTTACCTCGGCCATGGTCTTGGCCTGGACGTCTTCGAAGCTTTTGCATGGGTACTTGGTAATCTCGTCGTAAAGGTTGCTGTATTTGATCAGACCTTGTCTGAAGGCTTCGATGGAGGTTGTGACGTCGCAGTGGGGGATCGCCACTTTCTCCTTATTGTACCTGTTGAGATAATTCCTGAGAGGTTCGTTATACCTTTGTGTGACTCGGTAGAGGTCACTCGACTGCTTTTCGAGCCTCCGACTACTGGCAAATTGACTTTTGAAGGAGTTGACCAGATCCGCAAACGATGCAATCGTTCCCTGAGGCAAACGCATAAACCAAGTTAGTGCGGAACCTGCGAGGGTCGTGCCAAAGCTTTTGCACATGACGGCCTCACGGTTCTCCCTTGAAACAAATGCAGCCATTAACTTTTGTTTATATATAAAAATATGGTCATCTGGGTCGTTGGTGCCGTCGAATGTCGACATACTGGGAAGATGAAACTTCTTGCATGGATCTCGACCCTGGCGATTTCTCCAATGAACGGGGATTCTTCGAATCCGCCGGTCGCTTCCCTCTCGATTGGCTGCGGGACTCCTGGAAGCCTGTTGAAGCGATCGTCGATCGTCTTCATGTGTTGGTCGAGTGTCTGCTGGAAGAGAGCCAGGACGTCTGGTGGATTGGTAACCTGTGGTTCGTCGATTCGGGCCCCTGCCGACCCGATCGGTGTGGAAAAAGTGACATGGTTAGTCGAAAATGGATTGGTAATAGGAGTTCGAGATGTACCCCCTGCGTATCCGGATCGTCGCACGCTCGGGGGCGTTGGCTCGACGTTGTCCATGTCGAGGCGTGTTCGGACGTTGCTGTGGATGGGCATACTCCTAGATCCCCAAGCCATTGATTGTACCTGTGACTTAAGAGACTCATTTTCACGGGTTAGTTGTGCGATCTCGGCTTCGGATTGGGTCGACAAGGTGGCGAGAGATTCGGTTTTTTGGCGCTGCTGGGCTAGTTCCTCTTGGAGGGCGGCCATTTTTTGAGAAAGTTCTTGGAACTGGGTTGGAGTAGGGTTTTCGGTTGGGTCCCCTGGAGTTTGGGTTCCGTCTTCGAGACGTGGTTCTTCGGTGTTGGTAGATGGGTCGATAGTCATGGTTGGAAAGTTTCGGAAGGATGATCGGCAAGTTGCCCCACGGTGGGCGCCAAATTGTTTTGGGGCGAAAAGATCGGACGACCTAAATTGCCTTAGACGGGGTAACTAGTCGATCGGGTGATAGAAAACAATCTAAACCAAATAGATAATAGACAAGCAAAGAGCAAATGCAGAATAGCGAAATGATTTTATTAGATAATATATTGATTGGATTGAATCGAGATACAACTTATCGTAATAAGGCAGAGTGATCTTATTGGATTCGACCGGTAATTCTTAGGTTGCGACCGGTAGCGAATAAGCGGGGGTGATTGCTGGAGAGCTAGACGGGCAGTGAAAGTGTTGTTCTGTTTTGTTTCTGAACGAGAATGCTTGAGTGTGTAACGTGCTTGTATCCGTCCCCCTCTTATCTTCCTCTTCGTCCATATATGGTAAGTTCTTCGTGCCCCTGACCGTTATATTTCTATCCCATCCTTATCTTCAATGCCGGGATTTAATTACGAAGATTCTGTCACTAATTGCTGCTATTATGGTGTTGTGTAAATGTTGTGGCCGTTGACCAATCCTGGCATTTAATGCTTGGCGGGATCTTTGCGATCTTGTCGGAGGACGTTCGACTGGAGAAGCCTCGTCACCTTCTCTGGGTTTCTCTTTTGTTCTTCCGATCTGTCGTGGGCTTAGGCTTGTCTTGCTCGATCCACCTTCCCAGGGGACGTCAAGCCCAACACCTTTTGCATGCTTGCATGGGCTAGCCCACGAGGTTCGACTCGGCCCATCCGACGTCTCACCTCCCCTATTTATACCCGACTTTGTTAATGTTATTTCTTACGTTCAAGTTAAAGTTCAAGGTTTCAAGTAGAGTGTTAATTCCTCTTTCCCTTGATCGGACGTCACCCATATCCCTCTCATCCCCATTCCCTCCGCCGCCGACGCTACGGCAATCGCTTGATCTTCTCAAGCAAAGTCTATCTTCGCATCTCCTTCATCCGCAGTCGACGCTACGACACCCCAAAGACTTGTCTTTTCAAGCCTTATATCCTTCACAAAATCGCCTCCGCCACCGCTAACTCTTCTCCCATCAAATCGCTTCCATCACCACTGAGTCCTTATTGTCGCCATCGTCTTCCCAGTCGCCGACGTCAACAACTCCATTCATCGCGTTCTTCCGCTCGCGATCATCCCCAGCATCGTGTTCCACAGCAGAATCACAACATCGAGTGACTTTCCAACCAAGACTATATCCAAAGGCGTCATCTTTGACAATTTGGCTTGTCATTGGAGGTAAGGATACATCAGAAAGACACAGAAAAAAATATGTACCCGTGCAAAACAAAATTTTAAAAAAACTATGGCACGGCCACGGTAGAGTAACCCGTGCCAAACAAAATTTTTAAACAAAAGTTATTGCACGGCACTGTTAATTACCACGTGCCCAACAAAAAAATTGAAAAAAATTTGTGGCATTCATCTTCTTCCTCCATCCCACCCGCCGTCACGTGCTTCCTCCCGTCGTTTTCGATCTGCCTCATTCATTCCCTCTCCTTCCTCCTCGCGACCTTCCTCCTCTATTTCCTCATTCCTCCTCCAGCAGCATCCCGGTCGGCGGCGCAGCAGATCGGTGACCATATATAACCAGCAGATCGGTGACCTTCCTCTATCTCCCTCCCGGCAGGTCGACGCCAGCAGAGTGGCGAAGCAACAAGTTGGCGGTCGGCGGTGCAACTCTTTTAACAGCTTCACGTTGTTGTTTCGCTCCATGTGGACGCATTACATATGATGAAAGGAAAAAGTATGCTCCCTTATCGTAACTGCCAAAGTGAGGAAGATTTCATAAATACAAAAATCTATGGATGGGTCTGGAAGAATCACGTGCCGGAGTCATCACTAGCAAATTCCCTTACCAAACATTTTCTCTAATTAAGTTCTCATTTTTTCAAAGGGGGCAACACCAAGGGAATGCAATAGCTAGATAGTAAAGGTCTGCATGTTAAATTACCATCACTGCATACAGTCGACTCTAAATTAAAATTTACTATGGGAACCATATCCCTCAATATTTATGAAATATACATACTTCTGCAAAATATAGATGAAGACATTAATGCAAATAAATTTTGTTCACACTATGTGTCGGTTAGAACAGTTTAGGTGGTGTGAATACATGCATGTCGGACATCAAGAGGATCTTCTACTATTTGGTTAGTTGGAGGCTGTATAAAAGATGTCTCTGTTAGGAGCTGAATGAAGCGTGCACCAACCTGAAAAAGTGAAAAATACATGCGTGAGCATATTTTTTATGTGAAAATAGTCACATAGCAGTGCTGGTACAAGATCTGTGTTCGCCACGTGTTTGTATTACGTGTCAGTGCTAAGTTTTCCTGTACAATTTGACATGCACTCAAACACGTACCCTTGTCAGTGCCATGCTTGGTACGTGTTTGTATTATGTGCTTGTGCCAAATTTGGCACGATGAAACTGTAAACATTTACAATGAAAAGACAGAGGAGTTGGTACAAGATTTGTGTTGGGCACGTGTTTGTATTATGTGCTAGTGCCAAGTTTTCCCATACAATTTGGCATGCACTCAAAACACGTACCTTACCAGTGTCATGTTTGGCACGTGTTTGTATTATGTGCATGTGCCAAATTTGACCAAAGTACGAATTTTTTTAATGTGTCCGTGCCTGATTCGGATACCCGACGGATAAATAATAGGCACGGATACGGTTTTTATTTGCGTGTCTCAGATGCACGAGCACGTTTCTTAAATGTGTGTCTCTTCACTGTATGAATAGAAAATGTATTTAGCTCCGATGTAATTTTACACGGCATGAAATTATTATTAGTAATTCTGACATTAAGTTTAGTAAGATCGACATTATTTTCCTGTAATAGTAAAAATAAATTCTTACCACTTAGAAGAAAATTATGATTTTTAAAGTCCAACAAAATTGAAGAGAGCTAGAAAGACTATTATTTCTGGTTTGTCAAGCAACAATAAATGTATTAGAAAGATCCATTTTTTAGAAAGGCAACTTTGTTGGTAAGGGCACGGAGGGGGTAAGGGCAGGTCCTGGGTTTGATCTCTGCCTGCCTCACTTTCCTCTGGGTGTAATTTTCAGAGGTTTACTGTGTCCCTTGTCGTTGGGTCGAGCCGGTCGACACAAGCCGATTTACTTGGGTCGTGGCGCTTGTCGGCTGGATCACGATTCCGGGGGTTTATCACCCCGCAAGTGATGGGTTCCTTCGTCATCAAAAAAGAAAACTTTGTTATCTTTAAAAAAAATGAATGTGCTACAGGAAATTATTGAATGGGTTGAATAATAAAACAAGAGAATAAAAGCAATATTATCGAAACTAAACCATAACTATAAATATCCAACTTAAATGTGCTACAACAAGATTATTGAAACTTAAACGAGTGTTATGGTGATTTAGGAGGTACCGAGAGGAGTGATTTGGGAGGGAAAACACTTGTATAGTTGTACTATATTTTGTTTTGGGAGGAAAAACAGGCTTTTTAGGTGGAGAGTTAGCTTTTTAGGTTATCACTAGTTTAATTCTCGTGCCCGATACGAATTGGTTTATTACAGAATTTGTTTATCGCATTATTATTTAGATATTTAAAAAGGTAAATTATATATTCAAAGTATTTATGGAAGAAAATTGTGCGATTTATTTAATCCCTTTATAATCCATATAAGGAAAAAAAATTAAGATTTTGATTCACTCCATTTTCAGAAGTCACGATCTTGATCTTCATAAGATCACCAACCAATATGTATAGTATATTAGGAAATGATCAAATATTTGTTATATATTTTCATATTTTAAAAGGTAAAATTATATTTTCAAAATATTTATGGAAAAAAATAAATCAAAATAATTGGAAAGCGTGTATAAATCCAACTATTATAGGTCGTAATTTTATTTTGTTTGATTTTATTAGTTTTTTTACATATCTGCCGAAAAAATATGAGGGCGACACGTAGCAAATTGAATACAAAGACGCCACGTGTCAACATAAATTTCAGGTTCATTCTGCGGGCGCCACATGGCACAGTCAGTATTCTGCTTTAGTAATTATATAGTAGATTATCTCCTCTTTAGGTTTTTATTTCCTTTTTTTGGATTTTTTCCATCACAACCTTATTTATAAGGTTTATCAAAAACAAGTTACACAAACACCATCATAATGTTAGCATAATTAAGTCCTTAATTACAGGTTGTGATCCTGCTTGCGTTATTAGGGTGGGGTATTCTCATACATATACTTTTCTTGCTTAAATTATTATTTCATTTTATCTATTTATAAATAGATGTAATCTATTGTATTGAAATATACAAAATTATTCAATTCTCTATTCACCCTCTCCATAGTTTTGTAACATGGTATCAAAGCATCCCATGAAAGCGTACTGACTTTATTCCGCATTCAATCAGCACTCAAATCAGTTTGATCCTCTCAAATCAATTTGTGCAAATATCATCTCTTTTCCACATGGATCAGTCTGCAGTTGCTCATCACTTTCATCCAATCATTATTACCTTTGATGGCTTGAACTATGAGTTATGGTACGAAGAGATGTGCAGTTTTCTCAAAGGAAGTCTTTTTTTAATCGATATGTGATTGGCGAGATTCCTAAACCCACGAATTGTTGACAAATCAGATGATAAATTTGTTGATCAACTAAAAAAGTGGGAAGGAAAAAATGATCCAATATTGACATGGTTTCACATAGCGCTGTGTATCCGGTCTGATGGACCGTTTTTTTGGTCTGATCCGGTGGACCATCTTTTTTTGGTCTGGTACAGTCTTGGACCGTATTGGACCATTAAGCGTTTTTTAATTTTTAAATTTTTAAATTTTTCTATTAATTAAAAATTTGTTATTTTTTCAATTTTATAACTGTGTTTTATAATATTGCATAATATATGTTAATACTAGTTCAATTTTTAACATAATATAATTTTTATAGTATTATGTATACTATTTTATAAATAAAAATAAAAATTCGGACCAGAGATAAAGATGTACAAAATTGTATTATGTTGAACAAAACAAAGCTTAGTGCTTTAAATTTAGATATGATCAACTTAAATTAGTTGTCAAGTCTTTACGTTGTTCTTGGACATAAAGTTTAATATGTTTAATGACCCAAATTTAGATATGATCGATTTTTAATACAAGCTTAGTGCTTTAAATTTTCGTAATTTAAGTTGATCATAATTTAACTTATAACATATTTTTTTATGGGTCAATTCTGTAAATAAACAAAATCATGCTTTGCTTTTACATGGAGATTAATAAGGGTTGTCACGTTTTCAGGCATATATCTCTTTTGAGCCCAAACATGATTAACTTAAATACGATTATTTTTCAGCGCATACCCAAAATTATTGTTTAACGCATAGGCTCCACACGTAACATGTGAAGCTTCACCACACGTTACGTGTGGCCTAATACCATACGTTACGTGTGGAGCCATGCACCACGTCATGTGTGTATAGGCTCCACACGTTACGTGAAGATGCTCCATAGGTTTAGGGCTCGACTTAACGTGAGGAGAGTGTCCCCACGTTAAGTAGACCTTTTTTTTATTAAGTAACGTTATACGAAGTATTCTTCGATTAGTATTGAGTAAACGTTTAAGATTCAAGTTACGATTGTATTGAGTCAGTTACGTTCGCTTATTTCGGTGTTCTGCCCTTCCAATGTAAAGTTCTCGATCGAGCCACCGAGCCGCTTCCAACCTGAAGATAGCGTATGTTTAGGGTTTATGATTTGGATAAAGATGCTATTATTTATTGTAGTGCTTGGTTTCCTACAAATATCATAAATCTATTAATATAAAAAATTAGGGTTACTAAATCGATAGAAACAGGAAGAAGAAACTTACCCAAAAGTGTATCTGTAGGCGCCGCTTGTGTTGAAATTGTTGTAGTGAACAAACAACCCTAATGTTTCTTATATAGTGAAAAGGCAATGTGTTTGACAGCTAATAACCAGCTGAAAAAAGGAGAAATGTGATTGACAAATCTTTGACAGCTAATAACCAACTGTTGTATATAGCTGTATACAGTTGTAGTCACGAGTCTGTTATCCTAAACCTCAAAACCCTAAACCCTAAACCCTAAAGCCTAAAGCCTAAACACTAAACCCTAAACACTAAACCCTAAACACTAAACCCTAAATCTAAACCATAAACTCTAACCCTAAACCCTTAAGGGAAAAAGAAGCACCACGTTACGTGTGAATATACTCAACACGTTACGTGTGGTAGACGCTCACACGTAACGTGTGGGATAACATCACACGTAATGTGGGGTTACGGCTGTTGTAAAATGCATTGAATTAACTGTCTTGTCCCCACCTAACTGAATTAATGGTCCCCTCTTCATCTTCCCCAGCTAAGCCCCAATTTCGAGCCTAAACCCTTCATTTGAAACACTCAAAAATTTGTGTTTTACACTCTCAATTGTTTTTAAAAAAAATGGACAATATGAACAACAATGATTATTGGAACAACAATGTTGAAGAGGATCCACTTCTAAATGAGATAATTTCCGTTATTTAAAGTTAAAGTTTTCATTTTTTGTTTGGGACATGTTCAAAGTTTTGAGCTTTAGTTGTTTAGGGTTTAGAAAATAATACATATTTGTTGTTTAGGGTTTAGGGTTTAGCCAAGTTTCACATGCTAGATTTTCAAAGTTTTGAACTTGATATTTATTGTTTAGGTATTAGAAACCAAGTTTTACATGCTAGATTTTGAGGGATACATGTGTAAGAGAGCAAGATCCACGTTACATTGAAGAACAGTTCCACACGTTATGCCCTAAACATGTCCACACTTAACGTGTGGAACATGTCCACACGTAACGTGTGGGACATGTGTCAGATTGTGGTTTCACACGTTACGTGGGGACATGCTTCACACTTAATGTGGGGACATGCTTCACACTTAACGTGTGGAACATGTCCACACGTAACGTGTGAAACCACAACCAGATTCTGGTTTCTGGAGGTTTCTGTGCCTTCTGTAAAAGGGCACGGTTTGTGACAAACCGTGCGCTTTACCAGAATATGGTGTCTGGTTTAGGGTTATTACACATTTATATAGAGAGTATTTCGATGCCTTTAAATTGATGTCTAAGAATGCTTCCTTAAAGGGAATTATGGTTTCACAGTTGATAATTAGTTCACTATTATTTGTGTATGCATGCGAATTATTATTTGTACGAGGGGTTAAACAATATTTCTCTCGATGACTGGAGCACCCCACAAAAATCATTTTCTGGTTGGGAAACACCTCATCAACCGTTGTCGGAATGGAACACACCATCTGAGTGTAAAACACCAGATGATATACCATCCTTCTCATTGGGATCGTTTGACTATAGTTGTCCGCCTCCAGAAGCATCTTTATCTCATGAAGAGACTAAGAATTCGGCTTCTGCTAACCCACGATTTTGCTTTCCATCCCTACACACACAGCCTCAGTTTAGTGTACCACCAGAAGAGGATGTTTTCATCTCTGCTGACTATTCAGAGTTCTTCACAACAAACCAAATTTGGGAGTCCAGAGAAGAAGCATTTATGTGGGAGCGGGAGACTGCTATGTGTCACAAGTTCTGCATCATAAAGGGGAGGTTTTGCCTGCGAAGAGCTGGCTTCCTGTGGCTCCTCGTCCGCATAATCAGGTTGACCTCTTGGAGCCCAAGCCTGACTATCCTCGTCCTACTTTTTTTTTTTACAAATGATAAGTAATTACATTTTTATCATACGCTCATATTTTCATATATTAAGGCTACTTACCATAGCGCTCTGATAGGGGGCGTTCGGATAGAGGCCCGGGTTCTCCCATGGGTTGTGCTACATCTGCTCATGCACGTCCTGATAATACAAAGGGCTGTGATGGGGCAGTGGGCTCTGCTGAGGCGGCGGACTAAACATGGGGCCATAATAGTTATCCTGATTCATTGTATCAGAATAACCTCGGAGCGGGCTCGCGTTGTAATCTGGGTACAACTGAGGCTTCGAGTCAGCCCGACCACCAGCATAATCAAGAAAAGATGGCACAGCAGGCATCACTGGTGGATCCTGACTACCGCTAGCAGCTCCCGACTGATAGAGGCTTGTCTTATCCTGACGGTAGCAAATATTCCTGTTTTTTCTTTTCTCGGACCTGGTAACCTCTTGTTCAGTCTGAAACGATTGGTCACGGACGAGGTTTCTTCGTTTCTTTCGGCTTGTTCTTTCACCGGGCTCCATCTACAGTAATATATTAAAATATTATATTTCAAATAATTAAATTCTGGAATCTGTAAAAAGCAGCGGAGAAGACGCCGGAAAGTCGACGGAGTAGACGCCGGAGAAGACGCCAGAGGTCTGGAAATGGACAGACCACACGTAACGTGTGGAGCATGACCACACGTTACGTGTGGAAAGCCTCCACATGTTACGTGTGGAAAGCCTCCACACGTTACTTGTGGAATGACCATTTCCAGACCTCCGGCGTCTTCTCCGGCGACATTCCGACGTCTACTCCGGTGACTTTTTGGTGAATTTTGCAGATTCCGGTAACGTTATATTGCTCAAAATTTTACAAAAAATCATTAAAAAATCACACTAATTTAACAAATCTAACTAAAATACCACTAATTCATACAAATCTAACTAAAATACCACTAATTCATACAAATCTAACTAAAAAATTCACACCAATTCATACAAATTCAAAATAAATCCTAAACACCCTTTCATACAAATATTACAAATTTCAACCATTTCATACAAATATATCTATCAAATTAACCAACAAATGCATATAACTACTTCAAAATTACACAAAACCAACTACAAATTGTTTGGTTTTTTGTTAATTTTATAGTTTTTTTGGTGGTATATAATATGGATCTACAATATACCACCAAAAAAACTACAAAATTAACAAAAAACCAAACAAGAAGGACGCACTAACCTTAAAAGAATTTGATTCTACGTAACGTGCGGAGTTTGTTGACTCGTAACGAGGAGATCTACGAGATACATTATGCGGGATGGAGCGAGACGAAGAAGGGGCTGAGATAGGAGGCGGCGGTTTAGGATAGAGGAAGAAGACTTTGGCTTTTAAAGCCACTTACACTCCACACGTAACGTGGGTAGCTGGTTCCCACGTTACGTGTGGAGCCTTGCCCCACGTTACGTGTGGAGGTTTGAAAAGTAGCAAACGACACGTAACGTGGGGAAATGTTCCACACGTTACGTGCCAGCCATATGCGTTAAACAACAAAAATGCTTATACGTTAAAAAGTAAACCCCAACTTAAATTGTGTTGCACTTAGTTAGAGTCACAGATGGACTCCAATCGGTTGACTAAAAACAACGTCAAATATGGCAATGCAAGCTTGTGCCCATTGTTAGCTATTTTAACGTTTTATTAGCTTGTGCTTTATTATAGGGCTTGTGTCTTTTGGCCCATATTTTCTACATGACAATTATTTCTTGGGCTTTCTTAGTCCATAATTTCAATTAGTCTTCCTCTTTTACAAATTTGACCCATAAGACCATGATATATGTTGTACGTACCCTCCAAATTCCATGTAGGAATTCTTGTTTGTATTTGAAGAGTGATGGTACTTTGAGTTTGCACTTGATGTGAAAGGAGTAGGCCCCTATGTGTTAAAAGAACACTTTTTTTCTGATACAGTAAGAATTAGACTGAAAATCACAAAGAATCGATTTCTCAGTTTATAGCATCATTTCGGATGAGAACTAAAAGTTCTACATTTGCTCTAAAATCTTCCAAAGAAACCTGATGTCCCATCTTAGCAATGAAGTCGGCCACAGCGTTAGTCTCTCGAAAAACATGGTGAATCTACAATGAAGAAAACAGTTGTAAAACACAAAGGATGTCAGAAATAAGAATTTCAATATCCCATGGACAGTGCCAGATTTTATTGAGGACGTTAACAATGGTGATGTTATCGCATTCGACTTGGATATTTTTGATACCTAATTCATAGGCTTTAACCAACGCCTTTCGGACTACAATCGTTTCCATTTTTAGTGGGTTTGATGTTCCAATTTTTACGCCACTCAAGAAAATTGATTCACCTTTGTGATTTCTAAAGATGTATCCAAAGCTAGAGTCTCCGTTAGTTTTTGTAGAACCGTCAGTGTTAATTTTGATGAAGTTCGCTGGAGGTTTTTTCCATTTCATTTGTGTTCATTTTAGCCTTTTGTTGTTCCCATTTTTCTTTTTAGTTTCATGCAAACAGTCTGGGTTCCAATCTTTTGTTTGTGTCCAGTTATGGATTTGGCTCTTGATATAGATGGGCAGATCCTTAATCATATTTGTATCATCATGTGGTCTTGCAAAGCTTCGTTGGTTTCTGTAAAACCAAATTTCCCACCACGAAATAACTAATTCTTCAAAGTGTGATCGATTGGTTTTATTTCTAATTTCTTCAATAAGTTCATATGTTTTTTTATTTCCTAGGTTTAGAGACCTAATGGTTCCAAATTTTTTATTTTACTTTTTCTATTGTTTTCATGGTGTGGTTACACATATTTGAATAGACAAGACTATGCATCTCCTTTTACTTTTATCAATTTGACATATAAAATTATTAATTTGTTTTCCCTCTTTAAGTTAACGGTATATGCTAAACTGGCCAGGTTTAAACAATATATTTCAAACTCAAAATTTGGTTAGATAATTTTTAATCTTAACAACTAAGATTGAAGCTTATATATTTCCTTAAAATTTGAAAGAAACTCCTCTTTTATATATCTTAACAACTAAGAATCTATTAACACATGACACTTAAATGTGTTGATCCGAACCAACCCAATTTTTTTAGCCAATTTTTTTTATATGTTATTAAGTAACCTTGTTTATGGGTCTTCTAAATCAAACCAAAAGCCAATTTGACTTGAACCCCGACCCCCGAACCCTAAAACACTCCCAATCTTTCCTCCCTCACACCGTCACTCAACCCCTACCTTCCTCCTCTAAAATCTGAAATTTGATTCTCTCCTTGCTTTAAGCTATGAAGTCTTTCAATTCATAGGTTTAATGGAGATCCTAGCAATTGTTCTCACCCTCGTCTTCGCGTTTGCCCTCTGCGACGCGATTCAACCCAGATCCCAAATCTGCCTACCAACACAATATGAGCTCTTTCTCTTATGGGTTTGGTGCTCGCCCTTTGAATCGATCGGTGTTTCGTGCTCCCCTTTTTGACACGAGGGTGTCGCCTCCGTGGAACTCTCACCAACCTTCTCTGCTATGGTGGTTGGAACCTCACCAGACGCCGTGGATCTGATGAACATCAAACCTAAGTCCTAGAAAACCAGATGGTCTCTTTCTTACCCCTCTCTCAATCGGCCCCTGGATGCATTTCTTTTTTATGAAATTGCTAATATAATCTGTTGCTACATGTGTACACAAAATGGACTAGAAATTTCAAATTACAGTTGTCTTCTTTCGAGCATGTGTTCTAGTCTGAAAGTTTTTTCTTTTTGGTTTATGTGCTCATTTGAATGTTGCTCCTCTGGAAAAGTTGGAACTATGAAAGAGTTTCTATATACTAATTCGACCTCTTCTCTGTACTAACTTATGACGATATGACCCCCTCCAACATGAACGAGATTCTATTTACTGATTCGACCGTGCCTTGTTTGTTCTAACTTTCTTATACTGAGTACTGCTCAGTAAAGAATATATGAACAAATGGAACAAGAGAGTAGACTTTGAGATCTATGACCCGCAAATTCTAACCAGAACAAGTGTGAACAATCTCTTTGACAAAGTGGAGAAGCTTCACCCTGCAAATTTGACTGGTGAATTTCAGCCTAAAAATCTTGACCACTACAATATGAACTATAAGGTACCTCGTTCTAAATTCTGTCATTTTTTATCCTTCTGCTCTTCTCATTTGTGCATTGCTTTCTGGATTTGTGCCCAGGAAATGGACATCTGGACTACACCAGGATCATACACCAATCACAACGAACACATAACCAAATTTGATGTGGGAAAATGGCACAAGAACACCTTTAATTTCCTGAACAATCACCCCCTGAACAATCAATTCTGGAGGTTTAACTCCATGAACAAAATGGTTGGACCTTTTAGGTCTCTCCTGAACCTCTTTTCTACGCACAAGCAATTCTGGAGTTCTTTCTCCATGTCTCATAAATGCTCAAGACCTCTATGGTATCTGTACATCTGTGAACAACCACTTTGAACAAATGTACATCAACTGTATTAGTTATGAACTACTATTGTATTACTATTAGCGAGCTTGAACATTGTAAAAATTATGTTCTGAACAATCAGCTTCTGAACAAACATTTCGGAGTTTGTGACTCCCTAAACAATTCTAATCGAAACATTTGGGATATGAGTTTGGTGTATACCATTCTGTCTCAAAAAACAATTCCAAAGTTTTGTGATTGTTTTATAGATTTGAATTGTAATACGCATTATTTAAATGCCTCCTTTAACAGGTCCTTCTGCCCTTGGCAAAAAAGAAAAACTACTTCAAAACCCTGTAATCCCAGCACATTTCTTTCTGCAGAAATGAGAATGGAAGTAACTTGAAACACTGTGACTAACTTACTTTTGACAAGAAGACCTCCTGGTGGATTATGACAAGCGCTATAGCTATCCGGTTTAGCCTTAGCAGATCTTTTGGTGATAACGAACAAGATCTACTATCCTTTAATAAAACAATGACTAATGCCACAATGATTAACCTCAAGATCCAGGTGAAACTTTCTGACTGGACGTATCAGCTGCAAAGAAATGAAACACACATTGACAAAATGAGATTAACTATTAAATGTGTTTGTGCTCTTATTCATTATTCTACAGAGATCATTCACATTTATTCTAAAAGAACCAATTGTTATTCTGCTCTTAATGAATCCACTACAGTTTGCACAAGATATAACTGTCAATACTATGAACTTAGGAACAAGACCCCTTAATGTCTTTGGATATGGGGCAATTACTCAATAGGTTTTTTATGAAGATCACAACATGGAATTGCCGTGGGATAGGAAAAAAAACCAAAAAAAAACCATCTGGATGGATTTGAATCCTTCTGTAAAATAGAACGCATCCAATTACTCGCATTATTTGAAACAAGAACGAACGAACAAAGAATCAAATGAAAGAATCTTGAATCTCTTTGGATATGGAGGAAGTTCATTTGGGCTTCCTTGCATCTCTTTGATCATTAGCATATCCAAATTGCTCATCTTTGGATTATGTTTAGAGTTGATCTTTGAATCTTGAATCCATATCTCTTTCTTGACCCGTTGTTTCAAGCTTGATTGCCAATACTTCTTTGCAAATTTGGAGCCTACTTGTGTGGAGATCGAGTTGTTCCGGACGTGGTTGGTCGTGTGCGAGGCTCTTGAAGATCCCCTTGATATGGGGCAACATCAAGGTGGTCGAGACCCCTGAAGATCCCTCATTTCGGTGAGGGCAACGTCATGGTGGTCCATTCTGCACTATTCTGACTGACCCGTTTGTCCGGTGGCACCTTTTAGTGCTTTACTTACTTCTCTCCCAAGATTGTATTAGACTCTTTTTTCTTTTCTTTTTTGTATTTTCTTGTTTGGCTTGTTGTTTGTTCTTAAGCCGGTGTATCCGGATGTCGTTTTTTCGGCCTATCGATTTACCCTATATTGTTATACGGAGTAAATCGAATTCTTACCTTATAAAAATAAAATTAAAAAAAAGCCAATTTGACTTCACTTCCCTGGTTCCCGCCACGTGATCATGTTGCGTACTTCTATACTCTTCTTCTTTACTCTCTTCTTTTGATTTCTCTTGTGCTAATCACGTTTTGATCCTCTTTCTTCTTCTGTTTCTTTTTTTTTTTTCTTTGCAGCCCCCTACGAAGCCTTTTGCATCTCTTTTATAGAGGAAATTTTGGAGCAGTTAGAGCATTTGGGTAATAATCACCCACTACCCCTTGGAGCAGTTGGAGCATTTGGGTAATAAATAACCACCCACTACTCCACTAGCTTCGTCTTTCATTTTTTTACTCTTCTTTTATTTATTTTAAAATGAAACAAAAAGAGGAAAACTACCTTTGACCTAGTGGTGCTGCGGTTCCACTTTATCAATTGTCGGATATATATATTTTTTGATAATAAGTCCATTTTCCCCATTTAGGTAGATTTTGGGCTTTAATGGGCCAAGCCTCATTTTAGGCCTCTTGGACTTACGAATTAGGCTTCTTATAATACTTTTTACTTTGCATAAAAATTGAGGGTTTTGGGCCTATTGGTCCTTTAAGAGTTTTCAATTAATAAAATGGACCCCTACTAGTTTTTAAGGGTTTAAGAGGTAGAATTTAGGGAGTAGGGTTTAGGGAGAGGAAAAAGGGGTCCATTTTTGCTAAGGGTCCATTAGTTTAAAAAAAGGTTTGTCAAAAAGTTATTTACTTAACTCACTAATAACATTTCCATCAAACAGTATCCCCGAAATTTGAATGTGTAAATACTTTAACGCAATCAAATTTCGCATGATTTAACCTCCCACGAGATCCGTCGCCTTGGCTTATGCGCCGACTTCTAATCCCCAAACTCGTTCACCATCGTCTTCACCTCCGATGGCGTGGCGGTCGAGGGGTTCTCAAGAGGCGGCTCCCATTCATATGGGTGGGCAACTCTGTCGTCGATGTCGGCGGTGACTCCCCCAAAAACCGCTTTGGCTCCCGACTCCTTCTTTGGATCTTAAGATTCAAACGCTTTTGCTTGCCCTAATCAAACCAACCATGCCTTTAATTTGGTGAATGGTGTTGGATCGAAACTCCTTCCCTATACACGAACCTCATCTCGGTTCTCTGGCTTCGTCCAACTGCAAACCTCATACCCAGAACCTCCTTTTAGGGTTTCACAAAATCTTGTTGCTGATTCACCACCGCAAAACTTCTCTGCACCTTCCTCTCCTTCATGCGGTTCTCATGTCTGATGCGCTTGCTTGTTTTGGGGAGGATGAAAGGAAAGCTTCAATTAAAATTATTTTCTAACCAAAAATAATATTTAAAGATTTAATTGAAAGCAGCGTATTCTATACGCCTGTTCTCTTTTGACTTCTTTTGAGTATTGCCCTACAGGCTACAGACTACAGACTACAGGCTACAACCTTTTAGTACAAAGGAAAATCAAAAGAGAAAAATATGGCTTATGCTAAATACTCGTTGCAGACTCTGAAAAAAAATCAAAATGGGCTTGTTGGGCTTTCCCAGAAGACTATTTTGAAAATCAATTTAATTTAACTTCGAAATTAACTTTTCAAACATAATTACGTTATCAAAAGTTTACTCTGGTTTTGATTAAATTGATGGATTCAATAACATCAATTTTCTTACTGACCTTTATGATTTCTGGTTTGATCAAGTATGGGTGGCAAAATTCTCGCGGCTTTGTGGAATATATCTTGGGTTTTGGCTGAGTCGTCGGTCGTGGTCGTGTCTGTGGATGAATGAAGACCCCTCTCGAACGAGGGCAACGTCATGGTTGAGGCTCTTGAAGATCCTTCATCTAGGTGTAGGCAACGTCAAGGCAGTCCATTCAGCACTTTCGCATGAGTTTCCTGTTCTGACCCTTTTCCGATGGGACCCTTGGTAGTCTGTGCTGACTCCTTGCCTGCCTTAGATTGTTTTGTTCCTTTATGCTTCGATGTAATTTCCGTGCTTGTCTTTGATTCTTTATGTTCGGTTTGTACCGACGCCGATTTTATCGGCCTCTCGAGCTACCCGATGTGGTTATGTCGGATACCTTCAATTCTTTCCTTATCAAAAAAAAAATTCCCATGATTTTCACTCTTTATCCCGAATTGAGTACTAACATTTCTTCTTCTTCTTTTTTTCAGGCTTTGAAGGTCATGGCTGCTTACGGTCAACTTAATGAACAAGGAGTATTAGGCAACACCGGTCGTGAAGTCAAATATGACCCTCTCTATAGAAGGTCAATTTCGTTTAAAGAGGTAAATGTTAAACTCTCTCCTGAATATCGAACAAGTTGGACCGAGAAAAGCGAAGTATTTGAAAGTTAGTTTCATTTTTCATCAGATGATGAAAAAGGCTGTATTTTGCGTCGCAAGGATCGCGGACCTTATTTTAAAGGAGTGTTCTTGGACAAGGTGTGCACTTATCATGGTTGTGCAAATAGGTTCCAAGTCTCTGAAGAATTTTATCCAAAGATGAAGAGGTTTTTGCATAAGAAAATTAACTAGGCAGTTGATTTTTTCTTCAAGGGTTTGGCTGATTTTGTCCCTTGATTGATGGAGTGGACATAGCAAACTTTGGAGTGCTACAGGGAAGTATTACTGAGGGCAGATATTTTCAGACTTGTTGCTGTTTCACATTTCCCATACCCATGTATCATAAGGATGTATGGAGAGCCTTCTGTGAGTTTTGGAGTCCATTAACAAACACTTTACACCATGGAGGAGGTGAGATTGGCATTTCACTTAATGACCTTAAACTGATTGGAGGTCTACCATTCCTTGGCGAGCCATATGAAGAGTTATTACCACCAAATGAAGCCCTAGTTGGTGATACAAATTTTCCACCAACAGTTTTGGAGCTTCTGCGTATTCAACCAATGCTTTGTAGACATTATGGTGATGTTGAGGAGGTATCGTGGTGGAAATGGATATCTCATTTTTACATAGTGAACAATAATATGTTGCTTTTGGGGAAGTGTAGGATCGTACGTGTTAAAAATCAAAGGAAATTGAGAGTTCAGTTCCTTAGCAGCGGAATATGTAATAACACAGAATCAAGACTGGTTCCTTAGAATGGAAACCTTTGATAATCAACTAGTTATCTAGGATAAAACCCACTACCTCTCTTTCAAAAGGATTTCAAAGTCTTCTTCTTTTATTAATGCTTCGAATACAATCAACTAGGATAGAACACACAGATTAAAGACTTAATACTCTCTACCTTGTTCGACCTAATCAAGCACACAACAAGCAAGTGACTTACACAGTTCTTCTCTCAAGAACAAGCTTTGTTTTCTTCTCCGTAAGCAATGGATGAATTCGTAAATGTTGAGAGAGTTTGATTACTTTATTTATACATAACAATCGTATAGAATCAAGATCTACAACTGGTTGATATGCACAAATAAAATAACCAAAAAAAAATCGGAAAAGATAATCTTTGTTACCAAATATTATCCTTTACGATTTTACACATTTTGTTTCCATAAAAAATATACAAGGAATCTCCTAAAAATATGGAAACGGGAATATCTTTATCTTCTCTCTCCAAAATAAAGATCTACCCTAAAGTGCCAGCCGCCACTCTAAATATCGCTTCCCAGCTAGCGCGGCTCCATCGTTTCTCAGTTGCTATGCCAGTTCCCACTTCTGGTGCCTTGGTCTCTGTCTTGTGTTTCCGATTCCTTAGTTCCCTGTTCATCTACACATATGGAAATATTAATAGCAAAGTGTTTGTCATCGTCAAAACTAGGAAAACTGAAGGAGGGAACTTTCAAGGGAACTAGAGTTCCAGTTCCTGAAAGTTCACATCCTAACAGGAAGGCTTTGAGATACTCAACAAGAAAAGTGTGAAGTCTAAGCCAACATCTCCACCTCAGAAGAAAGAGTTGTTACCCCTGCATGTGAGTGAGAAAGGGAAATTGGGTGCTTATCTTGCACTTTTGCTCAGTAGGTTTGTGCTACCACATGGGGCAAAAACCGTTAGACCAAAAACATTTGTGATGGCTTGCTTCATGGCAGAGGGTCAAAGAGTTTCTCTTGCGCCAACAGTTTTGGGTCACATTTATCATGGGTTGGGAGTGAAAGTAATTTAGCTTAGTTTTGACTAAGTCTTAGCAGTATCTTAGTGGTTCAATAAGTACCTATTATTTAGGTAGTAGTTCAGTCTGTTTTCAAGTAATGGCTATTGTTAAGCCCACTTATGCTTAGGCTGTTAGGATATTATGTATGGCTATTTAAGCCTGATTTTCTTTCAATGAATCATCGATCAGTTTACGATCATTGAGCTCTCATACTTTACATTTGGTATCAGAGCAAAATACTGATTAAGGAGAGTAAGGCAGCAGCCTTGAGAGATTAAACACAGAAAGATGAGTGAAGATAAAACACTTACCAAAATTCCCCATTTTGATGGTCACTATTACCATTAGAGTGAGATGATGGAGAATTTACTGAGAGCAAAGGGAAGATGGAACCTAGTGGAGAACGGTTTCATGGAGCCCAAAGACAAGACCTTATTAACTGATGCCCAACGAACGCAGTTGGAAGATGCCAGGATGCAAGACCACCAGATGAAACACTATCTCTTTCAGGCACTTGATAGAGAGGTGTTTGAGCAGATCTTGGATAGGAGCACATCCAAGATCGTATGGGATTCCCTGAAGAGGAAGTTCGGAGGAAGCAAAAAGGTGAAGAAATCACTTCTCAATACTCTGAGAAGAGAATTTGAGGTTTTGGAAATGAAGAATGGCGAGAACATTACCGATTACTTTGCAAGAGTAATGGTAGTATCCAACAAACTAAGGAGCAATGGGGAGGATATGCCGAATTCAAAGATCGTGGAGAAGATCTTGAGAACTCTAATAGAGAAGTTCACTTATGTGGTGGTATCGATCGAAGAATCCAAAGACACCGATACTATCTACATTGATGAATTACAGAGTACCCTGGTGATGCACGAGCAAATGTTTAATCGGCCCAGCAGGGAAGAAGATGATCAAGTTCTTAAGGTAGAAGACAGATTCAGTTTCTCAAGAGGAAGAGGGAGAGGATCACCTTGTGGCAGAGGTCGAGGCAGAGGCAGATTCAACAAAGCAACGATCGAGTGCTACAAGTGCCATGGCTTGGGTCACTTTCAATATGAGTGTCCTAAGGGAGGAGATAAGGAAGCAAATTATGCAGAGTTAGGCGAGGAGGATGAACTACTGCTAATGGCATATGTAGACTCTCACAAGGTCCAAAGAAGCTCAGCCTAGTTCATAGATTCTGGCTGCTCCAATCATATGTGCAACAACAAGGAGATGTTCAGCTGTCTTGATGAAACCTTCTCACACTCTGTCAAACTTAGAAATGACAATAGACTGAGTGTTTAGGGAAGGGGCATGGTGAAAGTAATACTGGGCGGTGTCAAGTATGCAATTGGAGATGTGTACTTTGTCCCAGATCTAAAGAACAATCTCCTAAGTGTAGGACAACTCCAAGAGAAGGGACTTGCAGTGTTGTTTCAAGATGGAATCTGCAAAATATTTCATCCTCAAAGGGGAATGATGACTCAGTCTGTCATGAGTGCGAACAGACTCTATGTCATCTTACCCGAAGCCACAACAGAAGAATTAAGAGATCCAGGATAAGAAGAAAGTTGTCTCCAAGTTGCCACCGTAGAACTGTCAAAAGTATGGCACCAGCGATATGGTCACCTCAGTCAGAAAGGATCACACATCCTACAAAGCAAGAACATGGTGAACGGTCTGCCGAAATTTGCTGCCTCAACAGAAACCTGCTCGGACTGCATCACTGGAAAGCAAATTAGAGCACCTATTCCAAAACAGAGCTTTTGGAGAGCAAGCAAACCACTGGAGCTTGTGTACTCGAATATATGCGGGCCCATCACACCAACTTCAAGCAGTGGCAAAAGGTATTTCCTAAGCTTCATCGATGATTTTAGTAGGAAAGCTTGGGTATACTTATTAGCTGAGAAATCAGAGGCCTTTGAAAGCTTTAGATGGTTCAAAAGATCAGTTGAGAAGGAGACAGGCATGGAGATCAAGTGTCTTAGAACAGACAGAGGAGGAGAATACCTGTCCGCAGAATTCACTAAGTTCTGCAAAGAAAATGGGATCAGGAGACAACTCACCAATGCTTACACTCCTCAACAAAATGGTGTAGCCGAGAGAAAGAACAGGACTATGATGAACATGGTGCGTTCCTTGCTGACAGAAAAAGATATCCCTAGATCATTCTGGCCGGAGGCAGTAAGCTGGACCTTCCATGTGCTCAATCGATGCCCAACTCTAGCAGTGAAGAACATTACCCCTCAAGAAGTGTGGAGTGGAATCAAACCCTCAGTTGATCACTTCACAGTCTGGGGATGTCTGGCTCACGTCCACATTCCAAAGGCGAAGAGAGGTAAATTAGACGATAAAAGCTCAATTTGTATTTTCTTGGGGGTAAGTGAGAATACAAAAGGGTATAGACTGTATGATGTCAAGTCAAAAAAGGTTGTCATTAGTCGAGATGTGATATTTGAAGAAGGAAAGAAATAGGACTGTGGAAAAGAGTTTGTTGTGCAAGTGAATAAAGAATTAGAGTGGGAAGGGAGAGAAAACAAGGAGAGTTCAACTGAAGAGAGTAACAACTCTGTTGGAAGCCTAACATAGCCCATTAATGGGGATATAACACGGGAAAGTGAGTTACCTACACATGAAAATCAAAGGGCAACACAGGAGAGAGAGTTACCTGCACATGATCAAATGGCAACACGGGAAAGTGAGTTACCTACACATGAAAATCAAAGGGCAACACGGGAAAGAGAGTTACATGCACATGAAAATCAAAGGGAAACACGGGAAATAGAGAACATTGTCAGTGTAGAAAGGGAAACAAGGGAAACACGGGACTTAGAGAGTTTAGGTTCTGAACAAGAAGAGGATAGTCAAGTTCAAGGGAGAACAAGAAGAGCTCCTAGGTGGATGAATGATTATGTTGTTGGAGAAAGTCTGTCTGATGATGATGATGAGGTACACATGGCACACATGATACAATATAATGAAACTGAAGATCCAACTTGTTTTGCAGAAGCTATGAAAGAAGAAAAATGGAGACTAGCTATGAAGAGTGAACTTGACTCAATCGAGAAGAACAACACCTGGACTCTTTCTGAACTTCCAGAAGGAGCAAAAATGATTGGGGTCAAATGGATATACAAGACCAAGAATGATGAGAATGGAGAGATCACCAAGCACAAGGCTCGATTAGTAGCCAATGGATACTCTCAACAGGAAGGAGTGGACTACACTGAAGTGTTTGCGCCTGTTGCTAGGCTTGATATTGTGAGGATGATGGTGGCCTTGGCTGCTCAGAAAGGGTGGAAAATCTTCCGGCTCGATGTCAAGTCTGCATTTTTGCATGGTTAGTTAAGTGAGCAAGTGTTTGTTGAACAACCCAAGGGCTATGAGAAGAAAGGGCAAGAGAACTTGGTATACAAACTGCACAAAGCTCTGTACGGGTTAAAGCAAGATCCAAGAGCCTGGTTCAGTCGCATCAAGGCTCACTTCATCAAAGAAGGCTTCCAAGGATGTGATAGTGAGCAAACTCTATTCACCATAAGGAGCAATGAAGGAAAAATCATCATTGTAAGTGTTTATGTTGATGATTTAATGTACACTGGTGATGATGAGAATATGTTGCTGGAATTCAAGGCCTCTATGATAAGAGAGTTTGACATGACAGATCTAGGTCTTATGAACTATTTTTTGGGAATAGAAGTAGTTCAAAAAGAGGCGGGGATCTTTATCTGTCAAAGGAGGTATGCTGAAGAAGTACTGAGGAGATTTGAAATATGGGAATGCAATCCTGTGAACAACCCCATTGCTCCTGGATTAAAAGTTCACAGCGATGCTGAAGGAAACCTGGTTGATGAAACCCAGTACAAGCAAGCAGTAGGGAGCTTGATGTATCTTACATCCACCAGGCCAGATCTGATGTTTTCCACCAGCTTGATAAGCAGATACATGGCACGGCCAACTGAGCTTCATCTTTAACTGGTCAAAAGAATTCTCAGGTATTTGAAAGGAACTGTGAATTTTGGCATTTATTACAAGAGAAGAGGAGAAAAGGAGCTGCAAGTATACACTGACATCGACTATGCGGGCGATGTTAAAGACAGGAAAAGCACCAGTGGCTATGTGTTTCTGCTCAATGAAGGAGTTGTTGCATGGAGTTCAAAGAAACAGCCCATAGTCACCTTATCCACTACATAGGCGGAGTTTGTGGCAGCTGTAAGATGTGCTTGCCAAGAAATCTGGATGAAGAGAATACTCAAAGAACTTGGACATGAAGGAGAAGAGTGTACAAGCATCAACTGTGATAACAACTCCACCATCAAACTGCCCAAAAACCCTGTTATGCATGGTCATAGCAAACACATAGACATCCGCTTCCATTTCTTGAGGAATCTGGCAGCTGAAGGAGCTATCTTGTTGAGCCACTGTGCCAGTGTTGATCAAGTTGCAGACATCATGACAAAACCACTGAAGACAGAAGCATTTCGCAAGCTGCGAAGATCACTAGGAATGTGTGAAATTACTGATGTAAGCTAATGCTTCTCAGCATTAGCTTAAGGGAGGTTGGGAGAGATGGCAACTCATGCAAATCCTGGCAGAGCTAACCTAAATTTTGGGATACACTTTGTGATTGGTTGTCTTGGTGAATATTTCCATAGTTTGTACCGTTGTCGGCCTGACAATGATTTTCCTGAGTGACTCCCTTTTTTGGCGCGTTAATGATGGAGTTAGCCATAATCCATTGAAGATTCATGACGCTAGGTTAATGTTTCTTATCTATTAAGATATTGTTAGATATTGTTAGATATCGTTTCCATATATTTATCTTCTAGTATCTCTTTCCTATCTTTTAGCTCAAGTAAACTTGTATAAATCTAACCCTTTGAGGCCTAATACAATCATCAGAAATTATCTTCTATCAATTCTTTCATGGTATCGGAGAAGGTTAAGAAAACCTAATTTTTTTTACCGACATTTTTCTCTTTGGCCCCTTCACCGCCGTCGACCACGTCGGCCCTCTCTTTCTGATTCTCTTCTTTGTCTCTCGTCCGACTTCATGATGAATTCTGGGGATGACACCTCCACCACCGACACCGGCAACGGAAACGTCATCACCACCCCTAGGCCCAAACGTCCCATCAACGACGTCGACTCGCCTTACTATCTTCACCCTTCGGATCACCCGGGTCTTCCAATTTGCCCGGTGATCCTAAAAGGTGACAACTTTCAAGAATGGTCAACTTCCATGAAGAACGCCTTTCGCGCTAAAGGGAAGATGCTTCTTGGATGGCCGAATTTCCAAACCAAACGACGCCTCTGCTGAAGACGATTGGTTTCGTGTCCACTCCATGCTTGTTGGATGGATTCATCAATCTATTGATCCATCTTTACGCTCTTCCATCTCATATTCTGACAACGTCCAAGCTCTTTGGGCCGATCTCACACAACGATTCTCGGTCGGTAACGGACCCAGAATCCTGCAGATACGGGCTGATATTGCTCGCTCTCTTCAACGGGGTCAATCTTTCGCTGCATATTTCGGCACCCTGAAGAAATTATGGGACGAGCTCATAATCTATGCCCCTCCTCGGACGTGCACCTGTGGTCGTTGCAATTGCGGCCTTCCATCACTTCTAGCCACCGATCAGGAGACCGAGCACACGCATCAATTTCTCATCGGCCTCGACGACGCTGAATTCCATACCCTGCGGTCCAATATTATGGCGCAAGAGCCACTTCCTCCTCTGAACCGCGTCTACTCCCTCGCTGTTCAGGAGGAGCGACAACGCGCGGTTGTTAAAGATCGCGACACCAAACCCGACCCGATGGCCCTCGCTGCTCACACGTCGGATCAACGCCCCTCTACTCGGCCCCAGTGCACCCATTGTGGTCGTATGGGTCACGATGTCACCAAGTGCTTCCGCCTCCACGGATACCCTGAAGGGTATACCCCTCCGCCACCCAGGAATCCTGGCCGTGGTAACACACCCTCGTCTGGTCCCAACTCGACACCATCCTCCTCGGGTACTGGCCGCGGACGTGGGCGCGGTCCTGCAGTCGCCAATGCCGCCCAACAGCCGTCGTCATCCTCTGGCAGCACCTCTCTCACCAACTCAGATCTTGTCGCTCTCGGTTCCGCCATCACTTCGGACCAATGGCAGACGGTTCTCCAGGTGTTTAATTCTCTTAACACCAAATCCAACACTCCAGAATCCTCGTTCGGTAAGTCTCCTTCTTGGATTCTTGATACTGGTGCTTCCCTGCACATGACTGGCAACAAAGATCTCTTACAGGATCTTGTTTCTATCTCTCCCGTGTCCATCAAACTCCCGGATAATCGTTTCACCACCGTTGTTCAGGAGGGCTCTGTCGTGTTCTCCTCCAATACTAAACTTGATCATGTTCTTTTTATTCCAAACTTGGATTGCAATCTTATATCTCTTTGTCAACTTGCTACTGATTGTCAATGCGTGGTGACCCTAACAGACAAGCTTTGTGTTATTCAGGAACGCAGTTCGAGGACGCTGATTGGTGTGGGTGAACAACAAGGGGGGTCTACTGGCTGCGCAGCTTCGAACCTCATCTGGCTCAATTCTGTCTTTCTGCATCCTCCGTCTCTGCATCTACCTGGCATCTTCGATTGGGTCATCCATCTGCTTCAGTTTTGTCCAGTCTTCATTTAGAAAAGACGCCTAGCTTAGTTACAAAATCTAGTTACAAAATCTAGTCCTTGCGATGTATGTTGCAAAGCAAAGCAAACTCATTGTTCCTTTCCGTTGAGTTCTAATAAAGCAGTAGATTTGTTTCAATTAATCCATTGTGATATCTGGGGTCCCTATAGTACTCCGTCTACTAGTGATGCTTCCTATTTTTTAACTATCGTTGATGACTACTCGCGCTCCACATGGGTTTTTCTTATGAAATCAAAGTCTGAAGTTGCAGGGCTCCTTCGCAACTTCAATGCCATGACACAGACTCAGTTCTACAAGCCAGTTCAGCGCCTTCGCTCAGAAAATGGCGCCGAATTTGTCTCCCTACAGCCGTTTCTCTCCAGTCAGGGTATCATCTTTGAGAGTTCATGCGTCTACACGCCACAACAAAATGGCAGGGTTGAACGGAAACATCGCCATATCCTTAATGTGGCCAGGGCTCTGCGTTTTCAAGCTTCTCTCCCAGTTTCCTTCTAGGGAGAATGTATTCTGACAGCATGCTACCTCATCAACCGCACTCCTACACCTCTCCTCAACAACCGCACTCCATACGAGCTTCTGTTCAACCGACCTCCTGTCTACTCGCACCTGCGCGTATTTGGCTGTCTATGCTACGCTGCTTGCCAACCTCGACCCACTGATAAATTCACAGCGCGTAGCATCAAGGGCTTTTTCCTTGGCTATCCTCCTGGAAAACGGGGTTGGCGCATATTCGACATTGACACGGGTCGCATCTTCATCTCCCGGGCCATTGTCTTCTATGAAGATACCTTCCCCTATGCATCACCGCCACCTCTCCCGTCAGGGGGAGCTGAGAATCCGGCACCAATTCATCCCGCTGTATATGACACACCGCCGTCACCTCTTCCGCTTCAGACATCTTCGCCAACCCCACCGTCCTCTACGGCACCGTCGGCTGCTCCTGCACCACCGACTACTGATGCTCGCCGAAGCACCTGGCCCAAGCAGACATCCGTCTTACTGCGAGACTATGTCTGTCACACTCTGCAAAGTCAAGACCCCCTCCTCTCATCACCCACATCGTCAGTCTCCTCAGGTACGCAATCTCCTATTGCTAACTACATTTCCTGTCATAAGTTCTCTCCTACTCATGCCAAATTCCTTGCGGCTGTAACCGCTGCTCATGAGCCTTCCTCCTTCAATGAGGCCGTCCAACATGCTCACTGGCGTGAGGCGATACGTTCCGAGCTCGCCGCCTTAGAGAGAAACTCAACCTGGGATTTATCCGAGTTGCCTGCAGGGAAACGACCAATTGGTTGCAAATGGATCTATCGCATCAAGTATAAGTCGGATGGGTCTATTGAGCGGTATAAGGCTCGTCTCGTTATCCTTGGCAATAGGCAAGTTGAAGGTGTCGACTTCACCGAGACTTTCGCCCCTGTAGCCAAGCTCGTCACCGTTCGCGTCTTCCTCTCTGTTGCTGTTATTTGCGATTGGGAGCTTCATCAGATGGATGTCCACAACGCCTTTCTCCATGGCGATCTAGATGAGGTCGTATACATGACACCCCCTCCTGGCTGCCCCGGCATCCCGCATGGTCGCGTCTGCAAGCTACGCAAGTCGCTATGTGGCCTGCGTCAGGCTCCCCGAAACTGGTTCTCCAAACTTACCACGGCACTGAAAGCTTTCGGATTTCAGCAAAGCTACGCAGACTACTCGTTATTCTCCCTGCATCGTAACGGTAACGTTCTCCACGTTCTTGTCTATGTTGATGACCTCATTATCGCTGGAAACAACTCTGTTGCGACCTCTGCCTTCAAGAAATACTTGAGCCAGTGCTTCCACATGAAGGATCTTGGCACACTCAAGTTCTTTCTTGGTCTGGAAATAGCTCGCAACTCCATCGGTATTTTCGTCTCGCAGCGAAAGTATGCCCTCAAGATCATTGCAGACTTAGGCCTTCTCGAATCCAAGCCTTGCGACTCGCCAATGGATCCCAACCATCACCTCGCCACGGCTGTCGGACGGGACCACGACAACCCTGAAGCTTACCGCCGTCTTGTGGGCCGGCTGATCTACCTCACCATCACACGATCGGACTTGTGCTTTGCGGTGCATACTGTGTCTCAGTTCATGCAACAACCAAAGGAGGAGCATTGGTCTGCTGCACTGCGAGTCATTCGATACATCAAGACCCACCCAGGACAAGGCCTATTTCTCTCGCGTCACAGCTCCTTCCGTCTCACGGCCTATTGCGACTCTGATTGGGAATCATGCCCTCTCACCCGTCGCTCAGTCACAGGTTACTTTGTGATGCTCGGCCAATCACCCATCTCCTGGCGCACAAAGAAGCAACCAACGGTTTCCCGCTCTTCGGCCGAAGCAGAGTATCGCTCCATGGCCGCTGCCTGCTGCGAGATTGTGTGGCTGCATTCTCTCCTATTATCTCTTGGTATCCGGCATTCCTCTCTGGTTCGTCTGTTTTGTGACAGTTAGGCAGCTATTCACATCTCTGCAAATCATGTCTTCCATGAGCGAACCAAGCACATAGAGATTGACTGCCATTATGTTCGGGATTTAATTCTTGCAAGCAAGGTCGTCACCTCCCACGTACATCTCGACGTCTCATCAGCCTGTCGACATCTTCACCAAGGCCCTGGCTAAACCACAATTTCAACATATATCCTCCAAGTTGGACATTCTGGATCTCCATGCTCCAACTTGAGGGGGAGTATTAAGATATTGTTAGATATAGTTTCCATATATTTATCTTCTAGTATCTCTTTCCTATCTTTTAGCTCAAGTAAACTTGTATAAATCTAATCCTTTGAGGCCTAATACAATCATCAGAAATTCTCTTCTATCAATTCTTTCATTATCGAGCAATTCCCTTTGGTGATGCAATTGATGATGAGGATCACTATATTTCCCATGATCTTTCGGATTCATTTTTCGAGCGCTTGATTTGTATACGCTCCACCATACTGCCTGTCCGTGTGGGAAAATCATTGATCCTAGAGCCATATTATCCGAATAGGTTTGCACGTCAGTTTGGATTTGACCAAGGGGTTCCTTCTAACGACTTGATATTTAATTTAGCTTTTCACAAAGCAGTCGGAGGTCGATAGAAGACATTGCTCGCAGCTATGCTGGTTTGTTTAACAGAAGAAGTAATGAAGGGCTATTTCATATCCCGCGTTCCTGTCACATTGGATCATGTTCATGGGATTATTGTGGCTGGTGGGTTGCAGTTTCCACCCCTTACTTGAGCCAATCAGTTAACAAGGTGAATGTGATCTTGACCGGGAAGGAAGTTCATTTAAGAGAGCCCATCTACATCATTGCTGACATGAGAAGCGTCACTACTGGCTTGAAAAGGGCAGTGATCGAGATCAATTTCATAACTCACTTTGTCTTCTTCGTGTGATGATTCACTTCAGACTGTTATGCATGAGTCAACTAGTGGTATGCACTCAATGAAGCGTCCGGGGAAAGACATATCTCCTAGCGACGATGCGCATTTCAAGCGAGCAAGGTATAATCAGCGGGATAGATCAAATGGCTCAAATTATGGGGATGCAGTCGATTATGATGGCGTGTCAATTTCAACACCAACCTTTCCTGATGATTAATTGCACGACTCCAATTGACCATGAAGTTTCGTCTTCTCCAAATGTTCCTGATTGTACAACCATCGTAGCATTGCCTTCACAAGAGGAACAAGTTGTTTTAGATGTTATGCCTCTTGCAATGTGCATCTAGTTCCTTACATAACCTCTTTTCTGCTGCAACACAAGAATATTGGCTCCGTCACAGCATTATTATGGGGGTAAGAACGATTGTTGGGATTATTTCATCCACCCATTCCTCCCAAGATTTATTGGCAACACATACTCAGGTTGTCGAGCATCTGGAGGCGCTTAAAGGCGTAGCTAACATCGCCAAGCTCAATGGTATGAGTACATCTTGGAGAATACAAGAAAATTTTGACGCTGCCAGAGTTGTGTCAACGCTAAAGGAGTCTATTGATGCCGATCGAGTACACCAGTTGTCTGTTAATCTCTCATCTTGCCTTACAGACCTTGCTGCCAAGAACTCCCAATTAACTCAGCTATGTGAAAAATCGCTTTCTTTCGATAAGAAGGAAAAGGAAATTCTTGAGATGGAAGCAAGAGTTCGTAAGATGCGAGAGAATCTTGTTGCTGCTAAAGGTACTTTTCAGAAAGATAAGCTTGAACTGACAAATGCCATTCAATTAGATGAAACCAAGAAGCAAGAGCTCCAAACATAATTACAACAGGCTAGGAGTATAAAACTCGAGCAGTTGAATTGAAAAGAACCCTTTATCCATCAGATAGTCTCCGATCTTAGCTCTTTTGCTTCATTTAGTTGATTCACTTATGATTGTATTGAATCATTTTTTAGAACTCCATTTCTCTTCAGCATTGCAACATTATCAACGAGATTTGTACTTTTTATTCTGTCTTGAAAATAAAGAAGTATTTCTTTTTATCATTATAGCTGCATCTAATAATATGTGACATTGTAATTAGATTGCTTATGTACCGTACCTCCTTTCTGAGGGATCAAGCCATTCGTAGTTCAAGAGGGGCATTTTTTTATGTTTATGTGTACATGCATCACCGAAATAGTACAGACCCACCTTCTAGGAAGGGTTGTCTAAACCGATTTGAATATCATTTGCATACTCATTCTTTCATTTGAATTACCCTATTTTAATAATAAAGTGTCGATCTTTCGACCACACTCAAACTTATTATAACCTGAATAATGATCAAAGGTTACAAAAGGAAATGTTTTGTTTGTTTTTGTGGCCGCATCTAACATTTTGATTAACTAGACTGCCTACGTACCCCCTTTCTGAGGGATCAAGCCTTTCGTAGTTCAAGAAGACCAATTTATCTTATCATCATTTTGATCCTCACGGCTTCTTTTCTTTCTTTTTTTAGAACCCCTCATATATTTTGACTCTCTATTTTTTTCTTTCCTATTCGTACGCATCACCGAAATAACCTAAACCTACCTTCTAGGAAGGGTTGCTCAAATCACTTCGACTATCATTTGCATACAAGGACTTTCCCTCATTTAAGTGAAATATTTCCTCACGGACTTTCCATTTACACAAGGATATATCACTTTGCCTTCGATGTGAGAGAGCTCATACGCCCCCTTCGGGAATACCTTGGTAATCACATACGGACCTTCCCATTTTGGCTTGAATTTTCCTTGCGCTTTTCGGTTAATGACAATTGGTCATCTTACTGTAAGAAACAAGTCACCAACCACGAATGAATGGAATTTGACCCATTTATTGAATGTCCCAGCTACTTGGGCTTGATAGATTTCGAGCCTTTGTTGTGCTCCTAGCCTTTTTTCATCCATTGCTTCAAGCTCAGCTAGGCGAATTTTGACATTTTCTTTAGGATATGTGAGTTGGATCGCAACCCTAAGGGAAGGCAATTGCACCTCAAGAGGTAAGACAGCTTCAGACCCAAAGACCAGGTTGTAAGGCATGCACCCAGTAGATGTATGAACGATTGTTCGACACGCCCACAATGCTTCGGGTAATCTCTCATGCCAAACTCTTTTTGATTTTGATACCATCTTCTTGAGGATCTTACAAAGTACCTTGTTGAATGCTTATGCTTGGCCATTTGAAGATGGGTTATAGCTCGATGATAAACTATGTTTGAACCCAAACTTTTCAGCTAGCTTCACCATATGTTGATTTTTGAAGTATAGAGCATTATCAGAGATTATCTTAGTCGGAACTCCATATTGGTAAATCAAATGGACTCTTATAAAGTTCACAACCTCTTTTGCTCCAACTCCTTTCAATGGTATAGCCTCTTCCCATTTTGAAAAATAATTAGTTGTTGAGAATATTATTTGTTATAGATTACGTATAAAAAAATATATGGATGAAAATATTATTTGTTACATTTTTGGAAAGATTAGAGCAAAATAATATCCATATTATATGCATATCCGGATAATATGGGTAATGATTTTATTTTCTTTGATTTTATTAGATTTTCGAAAAAACAACTGAAAAAATGAGAGCTTGATACGTGACAAATTCAATGTCGTGATGCCACGTGACAACAAATGGGTTTGGTTCATTTTCGAAGCGCCATGTGGTGTAGTTGGTATTTAACTTTAGTAGTTATATAGTAGATTATCTTCTCTTTAGGTTTTTATTTCCTTTTTCTTTTGGATTTTTTTCCATCACAACCTTTTTTATAAGGTTTATCAAAAGCAAGTTACACGAACACCATCATAATGTTAGCGTAATTAAGTCCTTAATTACAGGTTGTGATCCTGCTTGCTAGCGTTATTAGGGTGGGATATTCTCATACATATACTTTTCTTGCTTAAATTCTTATTTCCTTTTCTCTATTTATAAATAGATAGATGTAATCTATTGTATTGTAACCTCTCTATAGTTTTGTAACATGGTATCAAGGCATCCCATGAAAGCTTGGTGATTTTTTTCGCATTCAATCAACACTCAAGTCAGTTTGATCCACTCAATTTGTAACCTCTCTACAGGTTGTACTCTTTTTCCACATGGATCAGTATGAAGTTGCCCATCATGTCTCTCATCCAATCATTGTTACCTTTGATGGCTTGAACTATGAGTTATGGTACGAAGAAATGCGCAACTTTCTCAAAGAAAGTCTTTTTTGGCGATATGTGATTGGCTAGATTTCTAAACCCACGAATTGTTGACAAATCAGATGATAAATTTGTTGATCATCTAGAAAAGTGGGAAGGGAAAAATGATCCAATATTGACATGGTTTTACGGTGTGCATCTGGTCTCGACCAGACCGTTTTTTCAGTCTAGTCTGGTGGATCATTTTTTTTAAATTCTTAGACCGGACAGGACTGGTATAATTCAGTTCGGTCCGGTCTTAGACCGTATTGGACCATTAAGAGTTTTTTTATTTTTTATTTTTCTATTAATTAAGAATTTGTTATTTTTTCAATTTTATAACTATGTTTTATAATATTGGACAATAAATTTTGATACTAGTTCAATGTTTAACATGAAATAATTTTTATAGTATTATGTATATTATTTCATAAATAAAAATAAAAATTTGGATCAGAAAGTTTTTGAATTTGGATCAGATCGGACAAAAAACCAGAATTCCCAAAACTATGAATTGGGACCAGACCGTAATATACACGGTCCGGTCTGGATTCTTTGGGTCCGGTCCGGTCCGGTCCGCTTTTCCGGTCCGGGCCATTTTTGCACAAAGCTAGTTTCACAATACCTATGTTGCGAACATCAAATTGGAATTTCGCAAATCTGACTCTCCAAAAGAGTTATGGATTTCTTGCTCACTCGATATTCTATTTCTGATGAAGTGAATCAATCTCAAATCTATAGATGTTTTCATCGTATCAAGCAACAAGCTGAGCGAAGCATTCATACTTATGTCTCTGAAGTGTCACTATTCTTAATCGTAGTCCATTGCCTTCCCTTGAAGTTGTAATCATAGACTTGGTTTCCCAGGAAACTCGCATACAAACTCTATGAGATGAGCGATCTTCATCATCTACTGATGTCGTTCTTGTACTAGGTCTGACATTTCTTCAAATCCTTCTCCATCACTCAAAAGGAATTTGAAATTACTTCAATCATATTATTCCTGAGTGTCATCGTTTTCTAAATGCTTCCCTTAGAGATGTTTCTTCTTCACCAACTCCAACCTGGCTCTGGTATTCCTTCTGTTACTCCAGGTACATCCTCGTCGTGGTACTTTTAATCCATCTTTGTTTATTTCCAAGTCACGACCTTCTATAACACCTACTCTTCACATTGCTGATTATTCAACTGTGATTGTGCCTAAGTGGTCTCTCAATCTTATTTCTATTGGACAATTATGTCAACTTGGATGCAACATATGATTCACAAATCATGTTTGCACTGTGCAGGATCCACAAATAGGGAAGGTCATTGGGATAGGCCGTAAATTTACACTATATGAGCTATTATATGTTCAACTAGTAGATTGACCCGTGCGTTGCACGGATTCTTGAAATATAAAAACAACATATGTAAATATATTAAATAATTAATTATTTTAAAAATTTTAAATAAAATTTAACACCAATGATGTCATATATAATCATAACGATGAATATCAAATAAATCCATTAAAATAAGGAAAAATGTATGATATTAATGTTGATAAAAAAGTATGTGAAAAAATACATAATCTTATAGATCAATTCTTCCTAATACTAAATGAAATTGGACATTAATTGTAAATACACATATACTCTTTTATGGTCATGCCATATTTGAGTCATATATAATTGTCGAACCTTTTCATATGCTAATTGTCGAGCTTTAATATTGTATACACTTACATTACGTCATCGTTGAATCAATGGACAAATTTCCCGGCTTTAGTATACAAATGATTTTAGTTTTAATATTTTACGATTATAGTTTGAAACATATATTATCCTAATTACATGTATAAAATACGATATTAAAATATTCTAGTAACATAAGGGTTTAGTTGTTTTTTATAGGTAATCATTAGGCTAATTTCAAATGCGATTTGAAGTCCAATCTAGAGTTTTTTTTAAGGATGGCAACTAGAGCTGTCAATCGGGTCGGTCAAGTCGGGTTCGATTCGGTTATTTCGGGTTTGGGTTGAGAACGGGTCGGGTCATTTCGGATAACAGGTCAAGTCGGTCTGGTCATTACAGGTCAGCGGGCAGTTCGGGTTAACCAACGGGTCAAGAGCGTCGTTTTTTAAATATTTTGTTCACTATTTAAATATTATTAAATAGTTAAAAACTAATTTTAATATGTCAAAATAAGTTGAAATGAATTAAAATAATAATATTATTAATAATTATTTTAATGTAATTGATATTAGTAGACCAAAATAATATTTTATTTTTATTTTAATTATATTAATTTATAAATTTCTACATTATAAAAAATTATATAAATACAAGAATGTTCTTTTTTTAGGATATTAAGCATATTATCATTATTTATATGTTATTTATCATATTTATTTTATGTTATATTTTATTATTACTCCACATTTATTCGTTAATCGGGTCGGGTTCGGGTTGGTCGGGTTCGGTCTCGGTAAATTCGGGTTCGGTAACTTCGGGTTATCAAAATTTTTTGTCGGGTCGGGTCCAAAAGCGGGTCGGTCAGGTCGGTAAAACGGGTTCGGTCGCTTTTTGACAGCTCTAATGGCAACCACAAATACTAATAATTGAGTTAACATATAAATTAAGACCAAACATAAAAAGAAGGAAGAAATCATTATATACGGCTAAGTTTTTTGTTTTTTAAAGGTAATCATTAGATAAATTTCAAGTGCGATTTGATGTCCAATCTAGAGTTTTTTTAAGGATGGCAACCACAAATACTAATAATTGAATTAACATATAAATTAAGACCAAACATAAAAAGAAGGAAGAAATTATTATATATGGCTAAGTTTTTTATTTTTTAAAGGTAATCATTAGATAAATTTCAAGTGTGATTTGATGTCCAATCTAGAGCTTTTTATGGACCGTAACTACAAATACTATAATTGAGTTAACATATGCATTAAGACCAAAAAGAAGGAAAAATCAATATATATTTTATCTTAACTGAATACACGACTAAGTTTTTTTAATTTTACATTATGTCGTAGGTTTGGTATATATATCTAATTTAGAATCCACTAAAATAACACTAATACATGAATAACATATATTATAAAATTGAACATAAGCAAAACATAAAAATCTTGACTAAAAGACTAATAAGTTAATAACAATGGAAAATAACATGTGTATTTATATCGACAGAAAATTATTTAAATTAGGCATATACACGTAGTTAACTTTTGGTATTTAATTGTATAACAATTTAATATTAGTATAAAAAATACCAAATTCACATCGTACGTTGACCTTGTATCACACTCACCATGCTCGAAAAGTGTATAAGTAAAATTAAGGATTTTTTTACGATATATACAGTTCATATTGAATAAGGAAATATTATTATATAAATCTTATGGTGGAAAATACACATACAGATTAAAGATGTATTACGTAATAGTGTGTATATATATAAAGAGGTAAATCATATGTGTAAAATATATAGAGATAATATAGATTTCCTTACAATAACATTACCTAGATATATTATATAAATTACTACTCATTAATATGGTAAGAAAGATATAGCTTTGCTAGATTGATAATTGGTTTTAATTGGTAGAAAAATTAAAGGGTAAATAGATAAATGAGCAAATTAATTTGATGATTTGACACACTTAAATGGTTGACACATAGGAGATGACTTTAGTAGTAGTATATAGATATATATTACCATCTAAAACATCCAATTCCATCGTTACTCATATAAAATTACCCAAGTCCTGAAATTGAACTATTGCCTCTACAACTCCCTCCCTCAAATAGTGCACTAGAGCCTAATAATTTATCACATTACACATATCATACCTCCTCTAATCAACACTAGGGGAAGTGTATTATATATATATTAGGGTTTTTCAAACCTATGCACTGAATGCATAGGTTAAGAATCTTATTTTAGAAAGTTGTAGTTAGGTATTACCATTTTAGGATTTGTTTTAGATGGGTGTAAGCATTCTTAGGGAATAGTTTTCAAAGTAAAAAGGATTGGGCATAGGTAGGATAGAAAAACCGTATATATTATTACCATCTATCCAGGATTGGGCATTCTTAGGGAATATTATTACCATCTACGTCAAGCCTAATCTGCCTCACGCTTGCCCAAAGTTCTCGGCCCTTGAGTGCCAAATTATGGGTCTCTTATGACAAGGACTTGGTTTTTCGTTAGGTTCTCTTGCCTTTGATTGCTTTAACTCATGCTTAGTCATGTTTCACATAGGTACAATCGAGATGGCACACCAACCCTTGAGTGTGGCTGACAACTACTCTAGGTGCGCCACATCTCACCACACGGAGCGCGACCTACGTGCAGCGCGCCATAGCCGGACAGAAACACATGATCAACGATGTGACAATGACCTTTACTATTATGGTTATGATCGCGACCTTGCACGCCGCGTTCATGACCTTGGCCACCACTATGACCGTAGCCAGAGAGCTCCAACCGAAAGTCCCCGTTGAACCCCTAGTTTGTACATCGAGCCCTTTGACGGTGTTTGTGACTATGCCACGTTCCACGATTGGCTCCATAACACGGCCTTGGTCTGCGTCACTTTGCCTACACGGATTACGAGAAGGTTGAGATGGTAACAACCTACTTCACGCACGACGCTCGTCCATGGTGGTCTCGGCTCCAATAAAGGCGTGCAGAGCGCCATTTACTACCCATTTCTACATGGGACCAGCTGGCTTATGTGATGACACAGTCTGCACTGGATCATACTTCACCTGAGGGCACCACATCACTCCATTCTAGTATCGTTAAGTTACGCACCGAGATCGCTGCTCTCTGAGCCACTCAAGACTCAGAGCGTATTGTAGCGCTCATTTCTGCACCCGTTGGCGCCACCGATGTGTCCAAGACAGGCGTTGTGTCTCGAACTGACTAGACCGACGTGCTTACAAGTGACGACGATAATGTAGTCTTGGTCAGCACGACGGCCATCACCCATTACACGCCTGGTCTGGCATCCTCCCTCCACTACGACAATGTTCAACCAATTTCTAAGGGATGTTCCTTGTGTTTATTTCCTTCCCCAATTGCGTGTTTTTCAACTGTCAAAATCTTGCTTGATTTACCCCCATTGTTGTCCCTTATTGTGCAGGTAATCAAGAACTTTGTACCAGTTGTGCCTCCAGACCTTTTGCTAATGACGGTTGCTACACCGAAGCCGTCCCATCACACGGACAAGTTGAAGTTAGACCGATGCACTGAGCTCATAACATAGCTCCATGAGCGCGACCATACCAACATGGAGTGTTGCATAGCCAAAACCATTTGCCAAGCTATCCCGGGCCACCTATGTTGCCCTTTCGGTCCTGGAGAGGTATGTTCGATCCAAGAAGGGGAGCAAGGCACCTACATCTTGTTCTTTCAAAAGCACCATCAACTCACTCGCATGATTGGCGCCCTCCGTAACTCCAACTTTGTCTTTAAGAAGGGGAGGCATGCCAATGTATTTCCTTCGTTCTCCCTCAGCCCTATGCGCACAAATCGAGGACGATTCGCATTTAAGAAGGGGAGAATGATGGCCAGTGGCCTTGGACAAAACCTTGGTCTAGCGTATCTCTGGTTCGCGCGTTCCTGGCGTTCCCCATGGTGCCGAGTGAAGGATGTTTTCCCTGATGTAGGCTTCCAAGTCGTTCTATTTTCGGGCCGTGCCTCTCTGACGTGCGTGCTCTTGGTGACATCGTTTCATGTGCCATATCTCGTTGGCATGATCACCTTGTTTGTGGTCGCGCTTGCTATTTATAGTTTTGCTAGATATGATTTGCTTTTACATTTTAAGAATGATGTAATGGATTGTGCCTTGATGTCTTTGGCCCAAGCCCATTAGGGTTTCCTCTTCAACCCTAGTTTTCCCTTGTTTTTTCTATATATTCCCTTGAACTCTCATTCTAATAAAAAAGTTAAGCAAAGACAAACATAATATAGAGTCACTCCTAGTTTGTCCATTGGCTTCATCTCTCTCTCTCTCTCTCTCTCTCTCTCTCTCTCTCTCTCTCTCTCTCTCTCTCTCTCTCTCTCTCTCTCTCTCTCTCTCTCTCTCTCTCTCTCTTTGAATGTCTTCTAGCCTTTTCTTAGGTTCTTTAAAGAGCTATAACGTTGGCCTCCTTTCTCCACCTTCGGGTATTCATCACGTTGAATCTCGCCACCTTTCAACCACCAAGGTTGAATCCGAAATACTCAAGAAAAGGGGACATAACGTTGTTTCCCTTGAAGGATTTATTGAAGAAAGCCAAACACACGGAGAACGCAAAGAACAAATGCTTGCATGGGAAGAACAAACGATCCGAACCTAGATCGGTCCTGCCTCACGGGGATCCATCACATCAATGCGGCTTTTAGCTTTCATCATATCTAGAAAAACAGATTTTGTCTTGTGGTATACATACAGAGGGTAGACTTCAACATGTACTAATTCACTCACTTCTCTAATGTATGTTTCCATATCTTCATCACTTGCATCCTCGGGAACACTACTCCAGTGAAGAGATTCCATATCTTCATCACTTGCATCCTCAGGAACACTACTCCAGTAAAGAGATTTCCAAGCCTTTCTGCCCGCCAAAGGATTACATCTACACAACAATTCTCTAGTTGCAGACGGGCTCTTTGACTAAAAAACTTAGCAATTGCTAAGTCGTGTTGCAGTTCTTTCTTCACAATCTGTTGATGTACGTCGATAGCCATTAGAATATAATCGATGTTATTGATCAAGCCCTTCAAGCGCACTTCATATTTCTCAGCATTTGCAATACTTGCCTTCAACACTTCATGACATAATTTTACCTTAGACCGCTTCTTCAGTGTTGAAGCTTCCAGCATTCTCTGTCGTTTGGACTTCATATCGTTTAGGGGTATTCGCATTTGTCATTCCCAATAACATGAGTAAAAACTCTAGCCTAAGACTCATGACAGGTGAGTCATCTAAAGTAGAGTCAGGACTATCAGGTTGAGATGCACATTTGATACGAGGAGATGCGCAACTTTCTCAAAGAAAGTCTTTTTTGGCGATATGTGATTGGCGAGATTCCTAAACCCACGAATTGTTGACAAATCAGATGATAAATTTGTTGATCATCTAGAAAAGTGGGAAGGGAAAATGATCCAATATTGACATGGTTTTACATAGCGGTGTGCATCTGGTCGAGACCAGACCATTTTTTCGGTCTGGTCCGGTGGACCATTTTTTTAAGATCCTTGGATCGGAGACCGGACCGGACTGGTATGATTTAGTCTGGTCCGATCTTAGACCGGACCGGACTGGTATGATTCAGTCCGGTCCGATCTTAGACCGTATTGGACCATTAAGAGTTTTTTTTTGTTTTTTTATTTTTCTATTAATTAAAAATTTGTTATTTTTTCAATTTTATAACTATGTTTTATAATATTAGACAATAAATTTTGATACTAGTTCAATTTTTAACATAAAATAATTTTTATAGTATTATTTATATTATTTTATAAATAAAAATAAAATTTTGGACCATAAAGTTTTTGAATTTGGACCAGACCGGACAAAAAATCAAAATTCCCAAAACTATGAATCGGGACCAGACCGTAATATACCCGGTCCGGTCTAGAGTCTTTGGGTCCGGTCCGGTCCGCTTTTCCGGTCCGGGCCATTTTTGCACAACGCTTGTTTCACATTACCTATGTTGCCAACATCAAATTGGAATTTCACAAATCTGACTCTCCAAAAGAGTTATGGGATTTCTTGCTCACTCGATATTCTATTTATGATGAAGTGAATCAATTTCAAATCTATAGATGTTTTCATTGAAGGGATTTTAGATGCGTAAAGCGGAATTTCAGGAAACGTTTTCCTAACATCTAACCAATGATCTCATGCATAAACCAAATAGATCATAGATAGGAAGAATCAAATATCTCTTGATGCGTGTTTCAATCTGCTGGAATGGAGAGAATAGAGCCTCACGTGTGACTCTTCTATTTGGTCCACCCGAGCTTAAATCTGGATCGCCTAGGACTCAGTTGCTAGAGCGAGGATCGAAGGCGAACGAAGGGAGAGAGCAAGAGAGGTGCGTCAGCCTTGGGTAAATCTTGGATTAGGGGTTTCTCTTAGAAAGCCCTCCTTTTATAATACCAGGTGTAGATATCTTATTTCCTAAATAAGTATATCTTTTATTATTAATAATAACACTTTATTATTAACAACCCTTGTCTCCCAAGTTATATCATATATAACTTTATATTATATACTTTATATAATATGTCTCCCAATAAACTGATCCAGTCCAAACTCTAAGGGTATGACCTCATAGGACCCGGTAATAATAGCAATATACTTTATGACATACTTTATAACATATAGTCTATAAATCATAGTTGGCTTCTAGCAAAACACTATGACTACCTAAAATTACCGGATTAAATATCTCTATAAATGGTCTCACTTCATAATCAGTAATTGCACATTTGATTAAAGGACACAATTCCTTCAATCTCCCACTTGTCCTTAAAACAAGTGTGCAATGTTAAAATTCCTTTGTCACTTAGTGTCTTATCTGACTATATGATGAAACTCATCTTTACTGTCAAATACGTTTCTTGAACTCTTGAGATCAAACTGTCAGTACGGATGATTACTAATAATCCATCCGAGCATGGCCATGCGTTTTCACAATTCTCTCTCTTCAAGTGGCCGAGACACCAAACCTTTCCAAATGTATCGTGGTATACATGGAATAGGAGGACATATCCAATCTTGTACGACTACAGGTCCCACTCAACTTTTGGCAATCCCAATCACTGCCTTTATAACTGCTTGTTACGGTCAGCGTTTGACAGCGTCAAAGACATACCAGCAGTCAAATGATAACTATATCATACTCATGTCTAAGGAACTCACTAATCATGAATAATCCTAGAACTCCACAGTAAAGTCCCGAGGAATCCTAAGATCGGTATGTCCGATGCGTATCGGTATACACATCTATGTAATCGATTAGACATCTCTATGTCCCTATAACACATGAAACCCGGTGTTATCAATCAATCTCACATATGGTCTTTTGATTAAGTCATTTGTATCCAAGTTAACAACTTAGACCATGGACTTTCTAACAATTTTATAATTTCAGTTCACTTAATGGGGTTTCATTCACCAAAACAGTTTTGATGAGCCCATTTGATAACTATTAAATTGTTTGGATACTTTATCTAATCCCAAGCAATGATTAAGTAATAATATAAAACTCATATATAAGTCAAGCATAAATGTCTGTGATAACAATAAACAAGGTTTATCATAAAATAAACAATGTCTCAAAAGAACTCTCTAATATGTTTGAGTCCCTTGGCCCGAGTGTGACTGTCATGCTTGGGCCTAGACATGGGCTTGGTCAAAGGATCTGCAATGTTGTCGTATATGTGCACCTTGCACATCCTCACACCACCTCTATCAATGATATGTCTGATCAAGTGATACTTCCGCAGAACGTGTCTGGACTTGGAGCTAGAGCTAGGTTCCTTGGCTTGAGCAATGGCACCATTGTTGTCAAAATAGACGTCAATGGCTCTAGTAGTGCTAGGAACGACACCGAGCTCAGCTATGAACTGCCTAATCCAGACAGCCTCCTTAGCCGCTTCACCAGCAGCAATGTATTCTGCCTCCGTTGTAGAATCTGCTACTGTCCCTTGCTTCGAGCTCTTCCAGCTGACGGCTCCTCCATTCAGAATAAAGACGTATCCAGACTGAGATTCAAAATCATCTATGTCTGTCTGGAAACTCGCATCAATATAGCCCTTGACGACCAACTCGTCATCACCTCCAAATATCAAGAGATCATCCCTAGTCCTTCGTAAGTACTTCAGGATGTTCTTGGTTGCACACCAATGTGCATCACCCGGGTTTGATTGGAACCTGCTACACATGCTCAAATCAAATGCAACATTTGGGCGAGTACAAGTCATTGCATACATGATGGATCCTATGGCTGAGGCATAGGGAATCATGCTCATCCTCTCAGTTTTACCAAGTGTCTTAGGACACTGGCTCTTGCTGAGATGTAAGCTATGCTGCATAGACAAGAACCTTTTTCTTAGAGTTTATCATATTGAATCTCCCAAGGACCTTATCTATATAAGTTTCCTGACTCAGACCAATAAGTCTCTTAGATCTATCTCTATAGATCTTAATACCTAATATGTACTCAGCCTCTCCCAAGTCCTTCATTGAGAAATACTTCTTAAGCCACTCCTTAACTGTCTCCGGCATAGGAATGTCATTCCCAATGAGTAGTATGTCATCCACATACAGAACTAGGAAGGCCACTTTGCTCCCACTAAACTTCTTGTAGACACAAGGCTCTTCTTCGCATCTGATGAAGTCAAACTTTTTTACCACTTCATCAAAACGAAGATTCCAACTCCTGGATGCCTGCTTAAGTCCATAAATGGACTTCTTAAGCTTGCATATTCTCCTAGGGTTTTCTGGATCCTCAAAACCTTCTGGTTGTATCATGTATACATCCTCTTCTAAATACCCATTTAGAAAAGCGGTCTTGACATCCATTTGTCAAATCTCATAATCATGATGAGCGACAATCGCTAGGAGTATCCTAATGGACCTGATCATAACGACCGGTGCGAACGTTTCATCATAGTCAGTACCATGAACCTGTCTAAATCCTTTGGCAACTAGTCCTGCCTTATAGACAGAAACGTTTCCATCCTTGTTTGTCTTGATCTTAAAGACCCATTTGCATCCAATGGGTTTTACCCCATCAGGCAAATCTATCAAGTCCCATACTTGATTTTCAGACATGGAGTCCATTTCGGATTTCATGGCTTCCACCCATTTTTCAGAGTTGGGGTTCGCCATCGCTTCCTTATAGGTCGCAGGCTCGCCGTTCTCTAAAAGTAGAACGTCAATGCTAGCAGTCAAGACGTAATCCTTATAACGTCTAGGTTGCTGCCTTAGCCTTTCTGATCTCCAATGTGGTCCAACAATAGGAGAGACTTTAGCTGCTGGGTTGACCACATCTGTATGCGGGACCTCATGTGCTTCATCAACTTGAGGAATTGCATCTTGGATCTGGACGGTTTCCCTTGGAGAAGGTACGCCTCCAAAGTCAAGTTCCTCAGTGACATCGTCTATGTCCTCATGTTGTTGGGTTTGTTGCTCAGCTTGAATCTCATCAAGCTGAACATTTCTCCCACTTGGCTTCTTGGAAAAGAAATCTTTTTCCAAAAAGACACTATTTCGAGCAACAAACACTTTGTTCTCAACGGGATTGTAGAAATAATATCCCCTTGTTTCCTTGGGATAACCTATAAAGAAGCATTTGTCTGATTTGGGTGCTAGCTTATCAGATAGTAAACGCTTTACATAAGCCTCGCAACCCCAGACCTTCAGAAATGACAAGCTAGGAACTTTTCCATACAATATCTCATGTGGTGTCTTGTCAACTGATCTTGACGGAGTCCTGTTTAGTGTGAACGCAACAGTGGTGAGGGCATATCCCCAAAAGGATGTAGGAAGATCAGCAAAACTCATCATTGAGCGGACCATGTCTAACAATGTCTTGTTCCTCCTCTCAGATACGCCATTCAACTATGGTGTGCCTGGTGGAGTCAATTGTGTCAAAATGCCACAACTTCTCAAATGATGGTCGAATTCTTGGCTCAGATATTCGCCCCCTCGATCTGATCGGAGTGCCTTTATCTTCTTATCAGTCTGTGTCTCAACTTCATTCTGGAATTCTTTGAACTTTTCAAGGGACTTAGATTTATGCTTCATTAAGTAGATATACCCATAACTACTAAAATCATCAGTAAATGTAATGAAGTATCAATAGCCTCTCCTAGCTCTTGTGCTCATAGGTCCACATACATCGGTATGTATGATAGCTAATAGCTCAGTAGTCCTCTCACTCGTACCAGTGAAAGGTGACCTTGTCATCTTGCCCTTCAGACATGACTCACATGTTTCAAATGATTCTAAATCAAATGAGTTTAGGCTACCAACTGTTTGGAGTTCCTTCATGCGTTTGATGCTAATGTGACCCAAGCGACAATGTCATAGATTGGCTTCACTTATATTCGACTTTTGCCTCTTTGTATCAACGTTATAAATTTCAGATTTGAGATCCAACATGTATAGTCCACTACTACTCACATGGGCTCGAGCATAGAAAATATCATTCTTATAAATGGAAAAACAATCCTTAATGATAAATTCATAACCCTCAAGGTTCAAAACTGAAATTGAAATCAAATTCTTAGTAATAGAAGGAACAAAATAACAATTATAAAGTTCTAAAACTAAGCCAGAAGGTAGAGGTAGACTATAATCTCCAATGGCAAGTGCAGCAACCCTTGCTCCATTTCCAACGCAGAGATCTATCTCACCCTTCTGCAATCGTCTCCTATTTCTTAGTCCTTGCACATTCGAAATAATGTGAGAACCACATCCTGAATCTAATATCCAAGAATGAGACTTGGTTGATAAGATTTCAGTAACGTAAATACCTGAAGTGGAGATTGTTCCCCTCTTCTTTTCTTCCAAGTTTTTGTGACTTGCCTTATCCTCATCAGATGAGGTGGCAGTCAACTCTGGGATGGGGTTTTCAAGGGCATCCTCTTGTCCCTCAGACCTGAGACTGATTCTCATATGTCTTTCCCAATCAAGGAAATGCTTGTCGTTCAAACGGTTTTTCTCAACTATTGAGCGGGGAGTGAATTTGAGGTGTTCAGAAGACATAGTAACTACAAAACGGAATAAAAACATGTAGATGAGTTATGCTTGACATACAAGAACTTAAAATTTAGACAAGTTATAAACAGTAAGGTATTGCCCATTCTACTCAATTATCTTTTCCCTTGTGAGTAAAATGATTCCAAGATCCTATCTTAGATGAAACTCGAGTGTACTAGGTCACTTCCCCAAGTCTCATGTAATCAAGGTAAATAAACTCCTTTACTAATTATAACACCTTATAACTCTTGGTTGATGGCCACATCTTATGTAAGACTCATCCTTATGCCTCAAGATCCAAAACTGAGCATTTTGGTCTCTTGTTGAGTGTAACCATACCAAGGCAGCATGCCCCTATTAGACATACCCGCACTATCCCAAGGTCAAGGAAGGACACCTCACTAGGGCGAAAACTATCCAACGAATCCCAAGGGCCTCATGGTTATGATATGGAAAGGCATGATCTCAATATTCTGTTAAGGGACTTAAGCATGCAATGGTTGTTTATTTACTAGTGAACAAAATAGCATAAACAAACAAACAAGCATGCTAAGTGGGAAATAAAGCATTCAAGTAATGCAGTAATTAAATGTGATCTTAGTATGGCCCCTAAAAACCAAAATTAAAGATCTAATCTCCATGGCTCTTGTTACTCTTGGATCTCCATCCTTAGTATCCTCCATGGATTCTCCATCCTTTGGTCTTCTTAGGATCTTCTTCTTCTTCTTGTCTTACATATAATTGAAATAAACTCTCTTGCAGAAATTTAAATTACAAAAATACATAACGATACGCAGATCGTGTACAAGAAAAATATAACGGTACGCAGACCGTATTTATCTATCCTAATGTGGGCCATACTAGTCACCTCATGCAAGCAATAATATCATAATATTATAACACATGCATGTAATAATAATATCAAATATTATCAATAATATTAATCTAATTAATAGTAATAACCAATTTAAATAAAACCATATTAAATTAAATAAATCATCTCATGACATAAATAATTTAATATCAAATTCTTAATTCAAATTAAATGTAATATATAGAATTAATCATAATTAATTATTAAAATGCATTATTGGATAAGATATACATAAACAAGATAAGATATCAAATATCTTATCTAAATCTAGTGGAAATCTATCCTAACAACTTTTAGAAAATTATGTAATTTAGATAATATCAAATATTATCCAATTAGGTAAACAATATCTTATCTTATAGTTTAGGAAATTATCCTAAAACGCCAAATCTACCCATCCGGACCGAGTCGCGCCTGAGTCAAAACCGGACCGACCCGCTCTGACTGAACCACGCAGCCCCTGCGGGCCGACCCGAACCAACCACCGCAGGACCGTGAGCCGAACAATTTTAAGCCGAACAATTCGTTAAAAATTCTTTAACAATTTAAAATCAGCCACCGAACACTGCGTTTACTTCTTTAACAATTAATGTTGAATTTGATATCTTAGAAAATTAAGTCTGGAAACCAAATAAAGCAGGACCGCATAATTGTTCGGAATTAAGTATGGAAATTAAGTAAAGCATGACCGTAGACTTTCATATTAGAACCGCATATATGACCGCATATTACAACACTGCGTTAAAAGCATAAATCATATTCTAATCTTCATCTGAGGAAGTCACCGAACAGTTCGCAAGACCACACAACTTGACTATTCCATCTGATGAACAATTTCATCAAAATTCATCGAACAATTCGGAAACAGGTCACCGAACAATTTCATAAAAAATCAGAATTTGGGTAGTTGATTTATCTTATGAAAATCAAATTTTCATCTAATGATTTAAAACATGCCAAAAATCATATCTCTTGTATAATTAAATCACATGAATCAAGTATGTGTAGAATAATTTTACATGCATATTTGTTCATAAAATTCTTCAACTTTACTAATTCAATCAATTAAAATCATAATTTTAATCATGCAAATTAACCTATATATCAATGTTCCACTTAATTTGAATCAAGATAATCATGAACATGCATCAAAATTTATGACTTTAAATTTGATCTAATCAATTTATGCAAGAGGCAACTGATACCACTGAAGGGATTTTAGATGCGTAAAGCAAAATTTCAGGAAACGTTTTCCTCACATCTAACCAAGAATCTCATGCATAAACCAAATAGATCATAGATAGGAAGAATCAAATACCTCTTGATGCGTGTTTCAATCTGCTGGAATGGAGAGAATAGAGCCTCACGTGTGACTCCTCTATTTGGTCCACCCGAGCTTGAATCTGGATCGCCTAGGACTCGGTTGCTAGAGCGAGGATCGAAGGCGAACGAAGGGAGAGAGCAAGAGAGGTGCGGTAGCCTTGGGTAAATCTTGGATTAGGGGTTTCTCTTAGAAAGCCCTCCTTTTATAATACCAGGTGTAGATATCTTATTTCCTAAATAAGTATATCTTTTATTATTAATAATAACACTTTATTATTAACAACCTGTAACACCCCCAAAACTTAACCCTTTTGGAAAGGTATTACCGCCAGTGACCCCAGTGTTCCTTACCGAGATCACCCAAGGCTTTACCATTTAAATACAATTTATGAAATGCAATTGATACACAATGATCAAGCATTAAATTCCAAAACATAACATTGTCAAGGAAACATGAGTTACGGGATTACAACCCAATCCGAATAGGTCAATACAGAGTTTAAACCAAACACAGCGGAAGACTTAGAAAGTACATTACAATCAAAGTTATTGTCCAAAAGATCTCAACCTGATTAAAGAAATAATTAAAACATTGAAAAACCACCGTTGAATCCATAGTACTTCTGGTCTTTTGAACTACTTCTTATCTGATGTGTCGAATCGAACGGATGACACCAGCCCACATGCGGAGAACAAAGTTCGTGGGTTAGTCTACTTGAATAGACTAGCAAGGGTACAAAGCAGAATGGTTCGAAGCAGTCGTATTAGGTTAGACTCATCGCTTCTCGAATAACAATCGATGACGATAGTCAACCATCATACTCCTACTGGAATAAACAAGAGGTATGCACAAGAGAAGATTCTGGAAGACTGAATCTTCACAGAAATCGACTCGAAAAGAGATTGAGTCTTTAAGGAAATATGACAAATCTGGAATGTTACAGAATCATACAACAATGATTTAAAAGTTGACTGAGATGCTTCGGTTCACGACCAACCTCATCGCCTACAGCGAATCCAGATTGGAAAGAGAACGTACTATGATCAAAGTCAAGACGAGTTTTCCTAGATGCACTATAACTTAGCTGCACTACTCGCCCAGGGTGTATTAATTATGTGCGTCAGAGTAGCACTTATCTGATTTATGTTTCAAAACACACATCCCGTTATTAGACTTTTACATGTGTACCCCACCAGTGGGATGACACATCTTAGTATACGTTTCGTCGAGAGTGACGTATACCGAAAGGTTTGTGACACTAGCTAAGTGTCCTACCTCTACACACTTGTGAAAGAGACCGATCATGATCTTAGAATAGTACCAGATGGGGACGAGCCACCCCGATACCAAATTATAAAGAAACGACTGGACAGAGTCCGAGTAACGTTCCTATCTAACAGTGCTAACTAAACAGTTACAGCACAATAACAGTTACAGGATAAATCCACATAAAGGCCCGAAAGACGATCACAGATAATAGCGTTGTTCTAACAGATATACAACCTATTATATGATTTTCAAAATAGTTTATCAAAACCGTTTCCAGACAAACAGAGTATTCATTCCAAATTAATTACTCAGATAAACTACTGATAATTAATGTAAATATGGAACGAATGAGCAAGAGCGAACCGCCACTTGCCTTAATCCGCTGAATAGCCTAACGACGACAACTGGATTCCGGGCTTGACACGGGTATGGCTCCGACAGCACAACGACCTTCGAGTCGACCCATAAAAGGAATCCTACGTTAGATCCGACATAACCAAAGTACGACTCTAAAACGACGAAAGAAGACGAAAGGAAAGACGCCACGACGACAACCAACCAAGCCAAATCCACGAAGGCATTCTGGGCACTGGCGGCGGTCGCCGCAGTTCATCACGGCGGTCGCCGTGAAGAACACGGCGGTCGCTGTGAAGAACACGGCCGACTGAAACGAGAGAAATCTCACCAAAACGATGTGCGTTTCGACCCCTTTCCGCCTTGCTTGGGTTCTGACCTCCAAAGGCAACCAAAAGGCTTCGAAAGGGCTGCTGGAAACACCACCAAACGACACCGACGAGAGCTTGCAAACTCCGGCGAAACACAACTCCGATGACACGAGAATTTGGCAGAGGTTTGGTGTTTGGGATGGCTCAAATCTCTCCCCCAACACCTCCTTTTATAGCCAAAGCATCTGGAGCACGAAAAATGGGCCTACGAAGGCTAGTTCGGCGTTCGCCAGAAATCACGCCGGCGACCATCAGGCAAGGACTGCCGGACAACGACGGTGGCAATTACGGCGGGCGCCGTAATTTACGACGGTCGCCGCCATAGCCTGGCACGCCAGCTACCTCCTCGAGCATTGGGACGGCGGGCGCCGTGACTGTACGGCGGTCGCCGTTTCGACGGCGGTCGCCGTGACCTGTACGGCGGTCGCCGTGATCAGCTCTTTCCCGCCCGCTCAGCTTTGAACGAACATGATATTAACCCGGGATAAAATTTATCGTACGTGAACGAATATTAAAATCCAAGGCATGTCGTCTGTATATTATTTCACTGAGAAAAATATTACAGATACAGAATACATTACAGAATGTCTCAAACTCTCTGTATTAAATCCAACGTACACAACGGATACTCGGGAAAATTCCAAAATTCTCAAAATAACCTTACAAAAATACGGGGTATCACACAACCCTTGTCTCCCAAGTTATATCATATATAACTTTATATTATATACTTTATATAATATGTCTCCCAATAAACTGATCCAGTCCAAACTCTAAGGGTATGACCTCGTGGGACCCGGTAATAATAGCAATAAACTTTATGACATACTTTATAACATATAGTCTATAAATCATAGTTGGCTTCTAGCAAAACACTATGACTACCTAAAATTACGGGATTAAATATCTCCATAAATGGTCCCACTTCATAATCAATAATTACACATTTGATTAAAGGACACAATTCTTTCGTTCATCCTATCAAGCAACAAGCTGAGCGAAGCATTCATACTTATGTCTCTGAAGTGTCACTATTCTTAATCGTAGTCCATTGCCTTCCCTTGAAGTTGTAATCATAGACTTGGTTTCCCAGGAAACTCGCATACAAACTCTATGAGATGAGCGATCTTCATCATCTACTGATGTCGTTCTTGTACTAGGTCTGACATTTCTTCAAATCCTTCTCCATCACTCAAAAGGAATTTGAAATTACTTCAATCATATTATTCCTGAGTGTCATCGTTTTCTAAATGCTTCCCTTAGAGATGTTTCTTCTTCACCAACTCCAACCTGGCTCTGGTATTCCTTCTGTTACTCCAGGTACATCCTCGTCGTGGTACTTTTAATCCATCTTTGTTTATTTCCAAGTCACGACCTTCTATAACACCTACTCTTCACATTGCTGATTATTCAACTGTGATTGTGCCTAAGTGGTCTCTCAATCTTATTTCTATTGGACAATTATGTCAACTTGGATGCAACATATGATTCACAAATCATGTTTGCACTGTGCAGGATCCACAAATAGGGAAGGTCATTGGGATAGGCCGTAAATTTACACTATATGAGCTATTATATGTTCAACTAGTAGATTGACTCGTGCGTTGCACGGATTCTTGAAATATAAAAACAACATATGTAAATATATTAAATCATTAATTATTTTAAAGATTTTAAATAAAATTTAACACCAATGATGTCATATATAATCATAACGATGAATATCAAATAAATCCATTAAAATAAGGAAAAATGTATGATACTAATGTTGATAAAAAAGTATGTGAAAAAATACATAATCTTATAGATCAATTCTTCCTATTACTAAATGAAATTGGACATTAATTGTAAATACACATATACTCTTTTATGGTCATGCCATATTTGAGTCATATATAATTGTCGAACCTTTTCATATGCTAATTGTCGAGCTTTAATATTGTATACACTTACATTACGTCACCGTTGAATCAATGGACAAATTTCCCGGCTTTAGTATACAAATGATTTTAGTTTTAATATTTTACGATTATAGTTTGAAACATATATTATCCTAACTACATGTATAAAATACGATATGAAAATATGCTAGTAACATAAGGGTGTAGTTGTTTTTTATAGGTAATCATTAGGCTAATTTCAAGTGTGATTTGAAGTCCAATCTAGAGTTTTTTTAAGGATGGCAACCACAAATACTAATAATTGAGTTAACTTATAAATTAAGACCAAACATAAAAAGAAGGAAGAAATCATTATATACGGCTAAGTTTTTTGTTTTTTAAAGGTAATCATTAGATAAATTTCAAGTGCGATTTGATGTCCAATCTAGAGTTTTTTTAAGGATGGCAACCACAAATACTAATAATTGAGTTAACATATAAATTAAGACCAAACATAAAAAGAAGGAAGAAATCATTATATACGGCTAAGTTATTTGTTTTTTAAAGGTAATCATTAGATAAATTTCAAGTGCGATTTGATGTCCAATCTAGAGCTTTTTATGGACCGTAACTACAAATACTAATAATTGAGTTAACATATGCATTAAGACCAAAAAGAAGGAAAAATCAATATATATTTTATCTTAACTGAATACACGACTAAGTTTTTTTAATTTTACATTATGTCGTAGGTTTGGTATATATATCTAATTTAGAATCCACTAAAATAACACTAATACATGAATAACATATATTATAAAGTTGAACATAAGCAAAACATAAAAATCTTGACTAAAAGACTAATAAGGTAATAACAATGAAAAATAACATGTGTATTTATATCGACAAAAAATAATTTAAATTAGGCATATACACATAGTTAACTTTTGGTATTTAATTGTATAACAATTTAATATTAGTATAAAAAAATACCAAATTCACATCGTAGGTTGACCTTGTATCACACTCACCGTGCTCGAAAAGTGTATAAGTAAAATTAAGGATTTTTTTACGATATATACAGTTCATATTGAATAAGGAAATCTTATTATATAAATCTTATCGTGGAAAATACACATACAGATTAAAGATGTATTACGTAATAGTGTGTATATATATAAAGAGGTAAATCATATGTGTAAAATATATAGAGATAATATAGATTTCCTTATATGTACAATAACATTACCTAGATATATTATATAAATTATTACTCATTAATATGGTAAGAAAGATATAGCTTTGCTAGGTTGATAATTGATAGAAAAATTAAAGGGTAAATAGATAAATGAGCAAATTAATTTGATGATTTGACACACTTAAATGGTTGACACATAAGAGATGACTTTAGTAGTAGTATATAGATATATATTACCATCTAAAACTTCCAATTCCATCGTTACTCATATAAGATTACCCAAGCCTTGAAATTGCACTATTGCCTCTACAACTCCCTCCCTCAATTAGTGCACTAGAGCCCAATAATTTATCACAGTACACATATCATACCTCCTCTAATCAACACTAGGGGAAGTGTATTATATATATATTAGGGTTTTTCAAACCTATGCACTGAATGCATAGGTTAAGAACCTTATTTTAGAAAGTTGTAGTTAGGTGTTACCATTTTAGGATTTTTTTTTAGATGGGTGTAAGCATTCTTAGGGAATAGTTTTCAAAATAAAAAGGATTGGGCATAGGTAGGATAGAAAAACCGTATATATTATTACCATCTATCCAGGATTGGGCATTCTTAGGGAATATTATTACCATATACGTCAAGCCTAATCTGCCTCACGCTTGCCCAAAGTTCTTGGCCCTTGAGTGTCAAATTTTGGGTCTCTTATGACAAGGACTTGGTTTTTCGTTAGGTTATCTTGCTTTTGATTGCTTTAACTCATGCTTAGTCAGGTTTCACATAGGTACAATCGAGATGGCACACCAACCCTTGAGTGTGGCTGACAACTACTCTAGGTGCGCCACATCTCACCACACGGAGCGCGGCCTACGTGCAGCGCGCCATCGCTGGACAGAAACACATGATCAACGATGTGACAATGACCTTTACTATAATGGTTACGATCGCGACCTTGCACGCTGCGTTCATGACCTTGGCCACCACTATGACCGTAGCCAAAGAGCTCTAACCGAAAGTCCCCGTCGAGCCCCTAGTTTGTACATCGAGCCCTTTGACGGTGTTTGTGACTACGCCACATTCCACGATTGGCTCCATAACACGGCCTTGGTCTGCGTCACTTTGCCTACATGGATTACGAGAAGGTTGAGATGGTAACAACCTACTTCACTCACGACGCTCGTCCATGGTGGTCTCGGCTCCAACAAAGGCGTGCAGAGCGCCATTTACTACCCATTTCTACATGGGACCAGCTGGCTTATGTGATGACACAGCCTGCACTGGCTCATACTTCACCTGAGGGCACCGCATCACTCCATTATAGTATCGTTAAGTTGCGCACCGAGATCGCTCCTCTCTGAGCCACTCAAGACTCAGAGCGTACTGTAGCGCTCATTTCCGCACTCGTTGGCGCCACCGATGTGTCCAAGACAGGCATTGTGCCTCGGACCGACGAGACTGACGTGCTTCCAAGTGACGACGACAATGTAGTCTTGGTCGGCACGACGGCCATCACCTATTACACGCCTAGTCTGGCATCCTCCCTCCACTACGACAATGTTCAACCAATTTCTAAGGGATGTTCCTTGTGTTTATTTCCTTCCCCAATTGCGTGTTTTTCAATTGTCAAAATCTTGCTTGATTTACCCCCATTGTTGTCCCTTATTGTGCAGGTAATCAAGAACTTTGTACCAGTTGTGCCTCCAGACCTTTTGCTAATGACGGTTGCTACACCGAAGCCGTCCCATCACACGGACAAGTTGAAGTCAGATGGATGCACTGATCTCGTAACATAGCTCCATGAGTGCGACCATACCAACATGGAGTGTTGCGTAGCCAACACCATTTGCCAAGTTATCCCGGGCCACCTATGCTTCCCTTTCGGCCCTGGAGAGGTATGTTCGATCCAAGTAGGGGAGCAAGGCACCTACATCTTGTTCTTTCAAAAGCACCATCAGCTCACTCGCATGATTGGCGCCCTCCGCTTTTCCAACTTTGTCTTTAAGAAGGGGAGGCATGCCAATGTATTTCCTTCATTCTCCCTCAGCCCTATGCGCACGAATCGAGGACGATTCGCATTTAAGAAGGGGAGAATGATGGCCAGTGACCTTGGACAAAACCTTGGTCTAGCGTATCTATGGTTCGCGCGTTCCTAGCGTTCCCCATGGCGCCGAGTGAAGGATGTCTTCCCTGATGCAGCCTTCCAAGTCGTTCTATTTTCGGGCCGCGCCTCTCTGGCGTGCGTGCTCTTGGTGACATCGTTTCATGGGCCATATGTAATAACCCCTAAAAGTCCTGGACTGTCGTTTTTTATGAAGGAAATAATGGGCAATTTCTGTAATCTCAATGGGATTATTTGAACATAATAATATACGTTTAAAGGGTAATGGGTCTTAGAATATTTTTAGAAGTGCTAAAAATAAAGATTTAGCATGCCCTGGTACGAAATCCGCGACCAAGGGCCAAAGGACGCGCTCGCGGCATTTCCGCGACCGCGGAAGTGTTTCCGCGACCGCGGATCTCTGCTCTTCGTCTTCTTCGTCGTTCTTATCCAAGCTCGCCGATTCGTTTTCCCTTCGTTCCTTCAACGGTTGCCGGTGGAGGGGAGCTGGAGTGATTGGTTGCCAATAGGGAGTGAACGCCCTCCGATTGTTGGCTATAAAAGGAGGCCGGATTAGCTTCTCTCCATCATCCACAACTCCATCTTCCTTCTCTCTCGCAAAGCTTGTCGCCGGAAATTTCAGTGGTCGCCAGAGTATCTACTGGTCGCCAGAGGAGCCTTGGGAAGCCTCATAGTGGAGAGTTCGCAGTGGTGGGTAATCGTCGTCGTTGGTAAGCTCGTTCGCCTCCAAAGCGGTCGTCGGAAGGGAGATCCGCGACCGCAAGGATGAATTCCGCGACCGCGGCTCTGCCCAGAATTCCCCGACCGCGGATGTCCAAACCGCGACCGCGGCTTGCTCTAGCAAGCGCGATCGTGGCTTGGACAAACACGGTCACGGCTTAGGCCTTGTTCCTTTCGATTCATTTTGTGTTTTCGTTCATTCCGTTATTTCGTGTTGTATCGTATCTAACTTAGGGTTCCGTCGTCGTCGTAGGAATCCGTACGCAGATTCCAGTCTCCAGATACTCAGAACCCGACATCTTCGTTCGTCTAGATTAAGGCAAGTGGCGGTTCGCTCTTGCTCACTATTCCATGTTTCCCTTGATTATCAATTAATTGATTGTTAATTAAGATGGGATAAAAGTTGTTGTTTTCTGTTTGGGAACATATTTAATTAAACGATGTGTTAAAATATGACTTTATAATAGGTTGTATATATTGCTAGAAATAACGCTATTATATAGTTTGATATGATATTACTGTAAATGGATTTTTTGTGTGGATTTATATGTGGACTTAAATGCTAGATTAGCACGAGTATTCGTAGGAACGCTAGATCCCTACGAGGATTAGTCATTTCTTTATAACTCGGTATTAGTCGGAATAGTTCTCTAATACTTTTAAGGTCATGACCATTGCTTCTTATCCACCCGTTAAGGATAAGAGGTGTTTAAGCACCTTGCTAGTGCAATTGGGTTGGACGTAATGTCACCATGTGTTGTTCTCGTAGTTATTCGAGATTGTATTAAAAGCTTCAATGTTAATGTGGGTTTTGGAAATAAATAAGATAAGTGTGGTTATGCACATAATTAATAAACCCTCAGGCGAGGAGTACAACGTGGAAACCGCCCGGACGCTTGCTAGAGTAAGTCTTCTCTCCAATCTGGATTCGCATTGCGCGATGAGGTTGGTGGTTGACCCAAATTGTTGGCCTATTGTTAGGTTTTTCAGTGCATGTCTAATATAAATCATTCTGTGAAAGTTCCGGGTTATGTATCGTTCATTCGGTTATTATTCGAGGGACAATGATAGTAAACGGTTACGATCACTTGAACCACTCTGTTTGTACCCTTGCATAGTCTTTCATTAGACTAACCAACCGGGTTTTATTCCTTGCATGGTTGGCTGGTGTCATCCGTCCTATATGGCACATCAGTGGTTGGTCCCCGAAGACTTGAAGTAACCAATCGAAGAAGAGGCTTGCAGTTGAAGATTTAAGTGGCAGTGTTTTAAGGTTATTAAGTATTATTTTTACATGTGTTCCTATAAACGAATCATGTATTAGGGTTTAATATAAAAGTCTTCCGCTGTAACTTCACCCTGTTGTAAAATGGTCTCTCTCATTTAATGAGAGATTTGTTAATAAAAGGTTGAGTTTCATTTAAAAATGTCTTCCGCTGATTAATCTTTCATTATTTAATATACTTATTTAAGCTTAATTGTTCCGATTAAAGCCTAGGGTGGCTTTGGACAGTAACGTCTGAGGTCACTGGCATGTGGCACTACCGACATAAGTCGGGGGTGTTACAATTTTGGTATCAGAGCAATGGTTTTAAAATTCTTGGCCTATTGTTAGGTTTGAAAATTTTCAAAAATTAATTTCGAAACTATTTTCAACCTATTTTCTTTTAAAAAGGAATTTCAAGAGTTCTAATGTTAGTACTAAATTTAATATTTTCAAATTGCTTAAGGTTTACAAAATTGAAAAGTAATAATGTCCTAATATTTATGGAATAAAATAAGGTTCAAAATGGTGTTAGAAGTAATGTATAAACTCGCTTGTGTTAAGCATTAATTTTCATAGTACTTTTATAAAATCATATTATAAACGTTTAAAAATTAAGCTATGTTATAACTTCAAAAGGTGTGGTTTGGATTTTCGTAAGAGTTATAAAGAAATAATAATGTCTTTATTTCAAGGAAATAACTATATAATGATTTTGCCAAGTTAAGTATAAAGGATTTATACGTATAAGTATAAGGTTTAATAATAAGTGGTTTTTCAAACTTCTGCAAGCTTCGAGTTGTTACTTATTCCTTAGATCCATTCTTAGGGATAGTGTCTCTCCTTAGGTTTAATGTCATTTAAAGGTTGACATTTCTCCTAATGTATCCATTCTCAAAGTAAAGGGAAGAGGATCGTTTTGCGGTTAATGGTGGAGGGTCAATCAGACTGATTTAAAGTTATTAGTTTGGACCTTATAATTCGTATCATAACGTGATTGACTAAGTGTCATTTGCAAATCGGAAAAGTTCTAAACTGACGTTATGGTTCATCAACAGATGGTGAACACAAGAAACACAATCCGTGCCGGAGCTGGGCCGAGTAACAACCCAAGGCGGAATCTGAGAAACGCCGCTAATCAAGGGGATGAGAGCGAGTCTGTCTCTCACAATAACCCCACAGGCATTGGCCAAGTTCAGGCTAACCCTCAGATGGTGTTCAATGCTCCGGCCATAGAGGCCATTCGTGGGATTGTTATGCAGGCGGTTACCGATATAATTCGGCCAGTCGCGCCACAAGCACAAGGTGGTCCAGTTCCTCAGGTTATTCCTGAATTTAAGGAGCCAGTGGATCATGTACCTCAGGTCGATGCCGTCAGGAACAGAGGAAATTACAGTTGGGCCGTGAAGGCCATAAACTCAATGAGGCCTGACAGTTATGACGGTACTGGAGAACCAGTCAGAGTGGTGTATTGGTTCTCGCATATGGAGCAATTGTTTAGGAATGTCGATTGCACTGAGGCTGAGAAGGTGCGCATCGCCTCCCTTCAACTTAAGGATGTGGCTAGCGAATGGTCGGAGAGCGCTGGTGTAGCTGATCATCCCGGGCTGAACTGGGGTACGTTCAAAACAAATATGACTGACCGTTTCTTTTCTCGTGCTATGAGGGAGGAGAAGCATAAGGAATTCCTTTACCCTAAGACCGATGGGTTGAAGGTGACTGAGCTTGCAGCTAAGTTCAATCACCTGTTGCAATATGCTGGACCAGAAGTGTCGAGTGAAGAACAAAATATCTAGTACTTCCATGGATGGATGAATCCAGAATACAAACCTCTGATGGTGCATCACGGTTGTTCTACGTTAGAGCAATATGTGGATGCGGCCTACAAAATAGAGGCCACACTGGAAGAATCCGCCCGAAAGCGGGAGAAACAGAATAAAGGAAGGGGTAGGCAACAGGATCGCCAAGTTGGTACATTCAAGCGACTGGCATCGCCCACCAAGTTTGAGAAGTCTGATCGTGCTAAGACCAAGATGACTCAGTCTGACTTCGCTAGAGGCTCAGGTTGGAGTAGTGGAGTGATCCAATGCCACAACTGTGGTGAGGCTGGGCATAAAAGTTTTAGTTGCCAAAATGAGAAGCGGGTATGTTACAATTGTGGGAAGGAAGGCCACATGAAAACATACTGTAGGCAGAAGGGTCAAGGATCAACGCAATCATATCAAGCCTCAAATGTTGGCAATGGGCGGAACCCAAAGCCAGAGGTGTCCGCTCCTGAGCAATCTATTGCTCATAATAAAGGCAAGGCGCCTATGGAGTCATCGGGTCAGGGGCAGCGACTATTCATGATGCGTCAATCCAATGAGAATGAGACACTGAACGAGTAGTTGTATTTTTGTTGAGTTTTTTTCAGAATATGAAGCGATGACTTGTGTCGATAGTCTCCATAGTTTAGTAATCTGTTTGTTCGACCTTCTGTCAGTTGTTTTAATAAAATGTTTTGAATAATAAAGAAGTGTTTCCTTGTTCTGGAAATTACTAAATTTGTTACTATTGCGAGTTGTTCGTTCATACGGGGATCCTTGAGTGCCAAAAATAGTACATGTCATGTGTTGATAAAGACTGACTGGACTCATAAAGGATAGTGTTGGGTGGGACACGTGTGGTTGTTCCCTACCTTATTAGCGCTAGTTTCGAGGTCAAAACTATTCATAAGAACCCCTCTACTTTTCGGGAATAATGTCAGGTTGGGCATTGACGTTATTTGTTCCCTTCGCTCGAATTCATGAGCATCGTCTCAAGAGGATAATGCTGTAAGGATTCCTTGCTAGAAGGATTTGGTGTGTGTAGTAATGCTCTATGGAGTTTGAGGCTATTCCTCATGTGTATACTCTGAGCATTAGATGGGGTGAGTTGTATAAATTATATATTTAGGGGAATAAATGTATAAGAGAGATATTTCATAAGGGGTCATCTTCTCTAAGATGATCGTACTCTAATACAATCTTAGGTAAACTTTAGAACCCAAGAGCTATGTGTATGAGGTTTATAAATGAGTGTGTCCATCATGGGACCAGTGTTAAAAGCTTTTTGGAAAAGTTAAGTGTGCGAAATCATAAGTACTGTTTTGGAAAGACCTATTCGAGGTTTCGTTGCGAGGTATTCTTAAGGAAACGATATAATGAGATGTTGATACAAGAAGTGTTAAGGTGATTAAGTCTTGGATAAATAGTAAATATCAGTAAAGCAAAAGGGTGCTTGATTTGGGATAATAAGTCGTGTGAGGACGACTGGTTGTTTAAGGATTTATGAGTGAATAACAAACTCAACTGGTAAGAGTTGTTATGATTTTGGTGTATCAAATAGTGTGGCATAAAATAAGTATGTGGATGTTATCGACTGGACTTGAGGACAAAGTGACCTACGTCTATTAAGGTGATCGTATGACACGTTTGGGTAAAACGATGTTATAATCTTGTGGAATGGGTTATTAAATCATGTTGAGGTGAACATGAATAGGATGCGGTTAATTGTGGAAAATTAAGGAATCATTTAAGAAGATGTCATAAGGGCCAAACTTAATTAAGGTAAATAATGAGATAGATGAGGTGCATATGTGAAAGAGTAAGCCGATATGACAATTGGAGGTACTAAGTTTAGAAGTATAAGTGAGTTTATGGATGTACTTTGAGGATCTGATCATCGAAAGGAAGTTGGTAGAAAAATGTTGTATTCTTCTACTGGAGGACATCAAAATCTTTATGATGAATAGGGAATAAAAGCGAGATTATATTGGAGACTATAATGGATACTCGGTTTAGGTAATCATAAGTGTGTGGATGATCATATCGATTCCAACGAGGGTAAGGAATGAAGGCAGTATTTAGTAGGTGGAATCATGATCGAATAAATAGTTCGACTTTGGTGATATAGGTTACGAAGACCAAATTTATTTAAGGATATCAACTTAAGGAAGATAAGGTACGAACGTTGAGAATGGTTTATAAAGATAAAAGTTGAAAGAGAAATGTGTGTTCTCATGCTTAAGGTATAGCAAGTCTATTGCGATGATTTTGGGGACTATTATTTTAAGATAATTATGACCTTGTGGATATAGTCACGAGTTATTACAGGTGTAGCACAAGGAGATAAGACATGCGAAGATAATGGTATGGTTTAGAAAACATATCGTGTTCCTAGGAGCAATTTCAAGGATGAAATGATTAAGGATATTAAGTTCAGGTAGTAAGGTTAATGGTGAAACCGGTCCCTCTACCTTAGTGATGTTAGTTTCGGGGTCGAAACTATTTTTAAGGGGGTAGTAATGTAATAACCCTCATGATTGTCATAAGGGTAATATGGTGAAATGTATAATTGGTAAAAACAAGTTATAAAATTCCTTACAGTTATGAAGGGTCTAAATTATGGTTAACCTTACGTTAACTATAATTTGAACCAACTTATAAATTTTAACTTAGAAATGCTTGAACCAATTTACAAAGTGTTAAATGGGTTAGGCATGGTTAAACTTATAAGGTTGGATAACTTAAAATAAGGTCGCTTCTCCGAGATGTTATCGGCCAAGTTTTGGGGTCGAAACTTCTTTTAAGGGGGTAGTATTGTAATAACCCCTAAAAGTCCCGGACTGTCATTTTGTATGAAGGACATAATGGGCAATTTCTGTAATCTCAGTGGGATTATTTGAACATAATAATATACGTTTAAAGGGTATTGGGTCTTAGAATATTTTTAGAAGTGCTAAAAATAAAGATTTAGCATGCCCTGGAACGAAATCCGCGACCAAGGGCCAAAGGACGCGACCGCGGAAGTGTTTCCGCGACCGCGGATCTCTGCTCTTCGTCTTCTTCGTCGTTCTTATCCGAGCTCGCCGATTCGTTTTCCCTTCGTTCCTTCAACGGTTTCCGGTGGAGGGGAGCTGGAGCGATTGGCTTGCCAATAGGGAGTGAACGCCCTCGGATTGTTGGCTATAAAAGGATGCCGGATTAGCCTCTCTCCAACATCCATAACTCCATCTTCCTTCTCTCTCGCAAAGCTTGTCGCCGGAAATTTCAGTGGTCGCCAGAGTATCTAGTGGTCGCCGGAGGAGCCTTGGGAAGCCTCGTAGTGGAGTGTTCGCAGTGGTGGGTAATCGTCGTCGTTGGTAAGCTCGTTCGCCTCCAAAGCCGTCGTCGGAAGGGAAATCCGTGACCGCGAGGATGAATTCCGTGACCACGGCTCTGCCCAGAATTCTGCGACCGCGGATGTCCAAACCGTGACAGCGGCTTGCTCTAGCAAGTGCGATCGTGGCTTGGACAAACACGGTCATGGCTTAGGCCTGTTCCTTTCGATTCGTTTCATGTTTTCGTTCGTTCCGTTATTTCGTGTTATATCGTATCTAACTTAGGGTTCCGTCGTCGTCGTAGGAATCCGTACACAGATTCCAGTCTCCAGATACTCGGAACCCAACATCTTCTTTCGTCTAGATTAAGTCAAGTGGCGGTTCGCTCCAACTTACTATTCCATGTTTCCCTTGATTATCAATTAATTTATTGTTAATTAAGATGGGATAAAAGTTGTTGTTTTCTGTTTGGGAACATATTTAATTAAACGATGTGTTAAAATATGACTTTATAATAGGTTGTATATATTGCTAGAAATAACGCTATTATATAGTTTGATATGATATTACTGTAAATGGATTTTTTGTGTGGATTTATATGTGGACTTAAATGCTAGATTAGCACGAGTATTCGTAGGAACGCTAGATCCCTACGAGGATTAGTCATTTCTTTATAACTCGGTATTAGTCGGAATAGTTCTCTAATACTTTTAAGGTCATGACCATTGCTTCTTATCCACCCGTTAAGGATAAGAGGTGTTTAAGCACCTTGCTAGTGCAATTGGGTTGGACGTAATGTCACCATGTGTTGTTCTCGTAGTTATTCGAGATTGTATTAAAAGCTTCAATGTTAATGTGGGTTTTGGAAATAAATAAGATAAGTGTGGTTATGCACATAATTAATAAACCCCCAGGCGAGGAGTACAACGTGGAAACCGCCCGGACGCTTGCTAGAGTAAGTCTTCTCTCCAATCTGGATTCGCATTGCGCGATGAGGTTGGTGGTTGACCCAAATTGTTGGCCTATTGTTAGGTTTTTCAGTGCATGTCTAATACAAATCATTCTGTGAAAGTTCCGGGTTATGTATCGTTCATTCGGTTATTATTCGAGGGACAATGATAGTAAACGGTTACGTTCACTTGAACCACTCTGTTTGTACCCTTGCATAGTCTTTCATTAGACTAACCAACCGGGTTTTATTCCTTGCATGGTTGGCTGGTGTCATCCGTCCTATATGGCACATCAGTGGTTGGTCCCCGAAGACTTGAAGTAACCAATCGAAGAAGAGGCTTGCAGTTGAAGATTTTAGTGGCAGTGTTTTAAGGTTATTAAGTATTATTTTTACATGTGTTCCTATAAACGAATCATGTATTAGGGTTTAATATAAAAGTCTTCCGTTGTAACTTCACCCTGTTGTAAAATGGTCTCTCTCATTTAATGAGAGATTTGTTAATAAAAGGTTGAGTTTCATTTAAAAATGTCTTCCGCTGATTAATCTTTCGTTATTTAATATACTTATTTAAGCTTAATTGTTCCGATTAAAGCCTAGGGTGGCTTTGGACAGTAACGTCTTAGGTCACTGGCATGTGGCACTACCGACATAAGTCGGGGGTGTTACAATTTTGGTATCAGAGCAATGGTTTTAAAATTCTTGGCCTATTGTTAGGTTTGAAAATTTTCAAAAATTAATTTCGAAACTATTTTCAACCTATTTTCTTTTAAAAAGGAATTTCAAGAGTTCTAATGTTAGTACTAAATTTAATATTTTCAAATTGCTTAAGGTTTACAAAATTGAAAAGTAATAATGTCCTAATATTTATGGAATAAAATAAGGTTCAAAATGGTGTTAGAAGTAATGTATAAACTCGCTTGTGTTAAGCATTAATTTTCATAGTACTTTTATAAAATCATATTATAAACGTTTAAAAATTAAGTTATGTTATAACTTCAAAAGGTATGGTTTGGATTTTAGTAAGAGTTATAAAGAAATAATAATGTCTTTATTTCAAGGAAATAACTATATAATGATTTTGCCAAGTTAAGTATAAAGGATTTATACGTATAAGTATAAGGTTTAATAATAAGTGGTTTTTCAAACTTCTGCAAGCTTCGAGTTGTTACTTATTCCTTAGATCCATTCTTAGGGATAGTGTCTCTCCTTAGGTTTAATGTCATTTAAAGGTTGACATTTCTCCTAATGTATCCATTCTCAAAGTAAAGGGAAGAGGATCGTTTTGCGGTTAATGGTGGAGGGTCAATCAGACTGATTTAAAGTTATTAGTTTGGACCTTATAATTCGTATCATAACGTGATTGACTAAGTGTCATTTGCAAATCGGAAAAGTTCTAAACTGACGTTATGGTTCATCAACAGATGGTGAACACAAGAAACACAATCCGTGCCGGAGCTGGGCCGAGTAACAACCCAAGGCGGAATCTGAGAAACGCCGCTAATCAAGGGGATGAGAGCGAGTCTGTCTCTCACAATAACCCCACAGGCATTGGCCAAGTTCAGGCTAACCCTCAGATGGTGTTCGATGCTCCGGCCATAGAGGCCATTCGTGGGATTGTTATGCAGGCGGTTACCGATATAATTCGGCCAGTCGCGCCACAAGCACAAGGTGGTCCAGTTCCTCAGGTTATTCCTGAATTTAAGGAGCCAGTGGATCATGTACCTCAGGTCGATGCCGTCAGGAACAGAGGAAATTACAGTTGGGCCGTGAAGGCCATAAACTCAATGAGGCCTGACAGTTATGACGGTACTGGAGAACCAGTCAGAGTGGTGTATTGGTTCTCGCATATGGAGCAATTGTTTAGGAATGTCGATTGCACTGAGGCTGAGAAGGTGCGCATCGCCTCCCTTCAACTTAAGGATGTGGCTAGCGAATGGTCGGAGAGCGCTGGTGTAGCTGATCATCCCGGGCTGAACTGGGGTACGTTCAAAACAAAGATGACTGACCGTTTCTTTTCTCGTGCTATGAGGGAGGAGAAGCATAAGGAATTCCTTTACCCTAAGACCGATGGGTTGAAGGTGACTGAGCTTGCAGCTAAGTTCAATCACCTGTTGCAATATGCTGGACCAGAAGTGTCGAGTGAAGAACAAAATATCTAGTACTTCCATGGATGGATGAATCCAGAATACAAACCTCTGATGGTGCATCACGGTTGTTCTACGTTAGAGCAATATGTGGATGCGGCCTACAAAATAGAGGCCACACTGGAAGAATCCGCCCGAAAGCGGGAGAAACAGAATAAAGGAAGGGGTAGGCCACAGGATCGCCAGGTTGGTACATTCAAGCGACTGGCATCGCCCACCAAGTTTGAGAAGTCTGATCGTGCTAAGACCAAGATGACTCAGTCTGACTTCGCTAGAGGCTCAGGTTGGAGTAGCGGAGTGATCCAATGCCACAACTGTGGTGAGGCTGGGCATAAAAGTTTTAGTTGCCAAAATGAGAAGCGGGTATGTTACAATTGTGGGAAGGAAGGCCACATGAAAACATACTATAAGCAGAAGGGTCAAGGACCAACGCAATCATATCAAGCCTCAAATGTTGGCAATGGGCGGAACCCAAAGCCAGAGGTGTCCGCTCCTGAGCAATCTATTGCTCGTAATAAAGGCAAGGCGCCTATGGAGTCATCGGGTCAGGGGCAGCGACTATTCATGATGCGTCAATCCAATGAGAATGAGACACTGAACGAGTAGTTGTATTTTTGTTGAGTTTTTTTCAGAATATGAAGCGATGACTTGTGTCGATAGTCTCCATAGTTTAGTAATCTGTTTGTTCGACCTTCTGTCAGTTGTTTTAATAAAATGTTTTGAATAATAAAGAAGTGTTTCCTTGTTCTGGAAATTACTAAATTCGTTACTATTGCGAGTTGTTCGTTCATACGGGGATCCTTGAGTGCCAAAAATAGTACATGTCATGTGTTGATAAAGACTGACTGGACTCATAAAGGATAGTGTTGGTTGGGACACGTGTGGTTGTTCCCTACCTTATTAGCGCTAGCTTCGAGGTCAAAACTATTCATAAGAACCCCTCTACTTTTCGGGAATAATGTCAGGTTGGGCATTGACGTTATTTGTTCCCTTCGCTCGAATTCATGAGCATCGTCTCAAGAGGATAATGCTGTAAGGATTCCTTGCTAGAAGGATTTGGTGTGTGTAGTAATGCTCTATGGAGTTTGAGGCTATTCCTCATGTGTATACTCTGAGCATTAGATGGGGTGAGTTGTATAAATTATATATTTAGGGGAATAAATGTATAAGAGAGATATTTCATAAGGGGTCATCTTCTCTAAGATGATCGTACTCTAATACAATCTTAGGTAAACTTTAGAACCCAAGAGCTATGTGTATGAGGTTTATAAATGAGTGTGTCCATCATGGGACCAGTGTTAAAAGCTTTTTGGAAAAGTTAAGTGTGCGAAATCATAAGTACTGTTTTGGAAAGACCTATTCGAGGTTTCGTTGCGAGGTATTCTTAAGGAAACGATATAATGAGATGTTGATACAAGAAGTGTTAAGGTGATTAAGTCTTGGATAAATAGTAAATATCAGTAAAGCAAAAGGGTGCTTGATTTGGGATAATAAGTCGTGTGAGGACGACTGGTTGTTTAAGGATTTATGAGTGAATAACAAACTCAACTGGTAAGAGTTGTTATGATTTTGGTGTATCAAATAGTGTGGCATAAAATAAGTATGTGGATGTTATCGACTGGACTTGAGGACAAAGTGACCTACGTCTATTAAGGTGATCGTATGACACGTTTGGGTAAAACGATGTTATAATCTTGTGGAATGGGTTATTAAATCATGTTGAGGTGAACATGAATAGGATGCGGTTAATTGTGGAAAATTAAGGAATCATTTAAGAAGATGTCATAAGGGCCAAACTTAATTAAGGTAAATAATGAGATAGATGAGGTGCATATGTGAAAGAGTAAGCCGATATGACAATTGGAGGTACTAAGTTTAGAAGTATAAGTGAGTTTATGGATGTACTTTGAGGATCTGATCATCGAAAGGAAGTTGGTAGAAAAATGTTGTATTCTTCTACTGGAGGACATCAAAATCTTTATGATGAATAGGGCATAAAAGCGAGATTATATTGGAGACTATAATGGATACTCGGTTTAGGTAATCATAAGTGTGTGGATGATCATATCGATTCCAACGAGGGTAAGGAACGAAGGCAGTATTTAGTAGGTGGAATCATGATCGAATAAATAGTTCGACTTTGGTGATATAGGTTACGAAGACCAAATTTATTTAAGGATATCAACTTAAGGAAGATAAGGTACGAACGTTGAGAATGGTTTATAAAGATAAAAGTTGAAAGAGAAATGTGTGTTCTCATGCTTAAGGTATAGCAAGTCTATTGCGATGATTTTGGGGACTATTATTTTAAGATAATTATGACCTTGTGGATATAGTCACGAGTTATTACAGGTGTAGCACAAGGAGATAAGACATGCGAAGATAATGGTATGGTTGAGAAAACATATCGTGTTCCTAGGAGCAATTTCAAGGATGAAATGATTAAGGATATTAAGTTCAGGTAGTAAGGTTAATGGTGAAACCGGTCCCTCTACCTTAGTGATGTTAGTTTCGGGGTCGAAACTATTTTTAAGGGGGTAGTAATGTAATAACCCTCATGATTGTCATAAGGGTAATATGGTGAAATGTATAATTGGTAAAAACAAGTTATAAAATTCCTTACAATTATGAAGGGTCTAAATTATGGTTAACCTTACGTTAACTATAATTTGAACCAACTTATAAATTTTAACTTAGAAATGCTTGAACCAATTTACAAAGTGTTAAATGGGTTAGGCATGGTTAAACTTATAAGGTTGGATAACTTAAAATAAGGTCGCTTCTCCGAGATGTTATCGGCCAAGTTTTGGGGTCGAAACTTCTTTTAAGGGGGTAGTATTGTAATAACCCCTAAAAGTCCCGGACTGTCGTTTTGTATGAAGGACATAATGGGCAATTTCTGTAATCTCAGTGGGATTATTTGAACATAATAATATACGTTTAAAGGGTATTGGGTCTTAGAATATTTTTAGAAGTGCTAAAAATAAAGATTTAGCATGCCCTGGAACGAAATCCGCGACCAAGGGCCAAAGGACGCGCTCGCGGCATTTCCGCGACCGTGGAAGTGTTTCCGCGACCGCGGATCTCTGCTCTTCGTCTTCTTCGTCGTTCTTATCCGAGCTCGCCGATTCGTTTTCCCTTCGTTCCTTCAACGGTTTCCGGTGGAGGGGAGCTGGAGCGATTGGCTTGCCAATAGGGAGTGAACGCCCTCGGATTGTTGGCTATAAAAGGATGCCGGATTAGCCTCTCTCCAACATCCATAACTCCATCTTCCTTCTCTCTCGCAAAGCTTGTCGCCGGAAATTTCAGTGGTCGCCAGAGTATCTAGTGGTCGCCGGAGGAGCCTTGGGAAGCCTCGTAGTGGAGTGTTCGCAGTGGTGGGTAATCGTCGTCGTTGGTAAGCTCGTTCGCCTCCAAGGCCGTCGTCGAAAGGGAAATCCGTGACCGCGAGGATGAATTCCGTGACCACGGCTCTGCCCGGAATTCTGCGACCGCGGATGTCCAAACCGTGACAGCGGCTTGCTCTAGCAAGTGCGATCGTGGCTTGGACAAACACGGTCATGGCTTAGGCCTGTTCCTTTCGATTCGTTTCATGTTTTCGTTCGTTCCGTTATTTCGTGTTGTATCGTATCTAACTTAGGGTTCCGTCGTCGTCGTAGGAATCCGTACACAGATTCCAGTCTCTAGATACTCGGAACCCAACATCTTCTTTCGTCTAGATTAAGTCAAGTGGCGGTTCGCTCCAACTTACTATTCCATGTTTCCCTTGATTATCAATTAATTGATTGTTAATTAAGATGGGATAAAAGTTGTTGTTTTCTGTTTGGGAACATATTTAATTAAACGATGTGTTAAAATATGACTTTATAATAGGTTGTATATATTGCTAGAAATAACGCTATTATATAGTTTGATATGATATTACTGTAAATGGATTTTTTGTGTGGATTTATATGTGGACTTAAATGCTAGATTAGCACGAGTATTCGTAGGAACGCTAGATCCCTACGAGGATTAGTCATTTCTTTATAACTCGGTATTAGTCGGAATAGTTCTCTAATACTTTTAAGGTCATGACCATTGCTTCTTATCCACCCGTTAAGGATAAGAGGTGTTTAAGCACCTTGCTAGTGCAATTGGGTTGGACGTAATGTCACCATGTGTTGTTCTCGTAGTTATTCGAGATTGTATTAAAAGCTTCAATGTTAATGTGGGTTTTGGAAATAAATAAGATAAGTGTGGTTATGCACATAATTAATAAACCCTCAGGCGAGGAGTACAACGTGGAAACCGCCCGGACTCTTGCTAGAGTAAGTCTTCTCTCCAATCTGGATTCGCATTGCGCGATGAGGTTGGTGGTTGACCCAAATTGTTGGCCTATTGTTAGGTTTTTCAGTGCATGTCTAATATAAATCATTCTGTGAAAGCCTAGGGTGGCTTTGGACAGTAACGTCTGAGGTCACTGGCGTGTGGCACTACTGACATAAGTCGGGGGTGTTACACCATATCTCGTTGGCATGATCACTGACGTGCTGTCGTTTGTAGCTGTCAAATATAAAACCTCACAAATAAACTAGTATAGTCAATAAGTAAGGGTCGATCCCACATGGAAGGGGCGAAACTAATGGTGGTTGCATGGTTGTCACTAAAAGGGGGGGTTGTAAGTTGGTTGGTCACAATTAAATCAAACACAGCAAAGTAGATGAATGAAATATCAAAGAGAGAAAACACTTACCCAAGTAATGTCCACATAAGTCATCCAACGGTTGTTCCTTGATTATGTCCTATCTTCCTATTCGGTTATTCCTGTCCTGATCTTGGGTAGATTCAAAGATCAACCAAACCTAAGAACCCTTACCAATGAATAACCCTAGCACCACTAGTGATTCAATCCAAAGGCAGCAATGCATATAAGAATTAACCAGGATACACATACCACCTCAACCAGAAGCATTCAACATGTAATCAATTCTCTACATAGATAAATTCCACAGTGGCAGATATAATCTATGCTCGCTACTCGAACTAGAGCGTTAGCCCAACAGTTCCCTAGTATTAGCAATATGAATGAAAGCAATAAACCTAGGTGATCAATCTAGATAAACCAATAAACATCCAAATAAGAATTTGCGCAAGAGAAAAGATATAACTCAATAGGATAAGATAGATATGAACAAAACCTCACAACCAGATGAATAAACTTATGCTTCCATTACCGGACTAAGCAAAAGAGGCTTAGATCCTCATAAACATGATGAACTTCAAAAGTATGAAAAGTGGCAACGATGAAATTGAAACTCTAGAATGGCCAACTTTCAAACCTAATGCTAAAGAGAGTATACATAGGGCTTCTAACAAATGACCTAGCCCAATAAGAAAAGAAACGGAATAAAATGAGAAAATAAGAAAAGAAAAGAAAACAGATAGATTCGGGAAAAGTCTGAACTTCCTGCGTTGATGACCCGCGATCGCGGCCCATGCACCGCAATCGCGGCCCCTTGTGGCTCCGCGCTCTTCACACTTCTCCGCGCCTGAAGATAATTCCCGACTTGCCCCGAGGAACCGCGATCGCGGCACCCTTGCCCACGGTCGCGGTTAATGCTCGGCCTTTACTCCTTGGCTTCGCCTCCTAACCTCTCCTCTTCACTTCCTTGGCGTCTTCTCTTGGTGGCTTCCTTCCTCAGTGTCTCCTATGATATCCAAGATAGCTCAAACACTTCCAAAAACACCAAACTTCGCCCCCAAACGCCATACACATGAATGTGTCTAAATCTACCCGAATGGCACCAATAAAACCCTCTAATAACTCTTAGTTAAGCCCTACAAAGTAGTGCTTATCAAACTCCCCCATGCTTAGACCTTTGCTCGTCCTCGAGTAAACTAATAAAGAGTCTACTCCTCCAATGCAGCACCCAAGGTCTCAGGAAGCATGTCCTCCAACTAAGAGTCACCTAACCCATGCCAAGCTCCTGGCACCAATCTCATTCACAACACATCCACAACTCAATCAGCTTAAAGGGCAAGCAGAGTACTTCCCCCAAGCTTAACTCGGACATCCAATGGTGTGAGTAACCTCTAATCCTAGCCTCCATATATGACTCCTTATGCCTCCCAGAGTGACCTACCCGACAATCCTTCTTCGACTCCTCTTCTTATGCCGCCCCGTCGGGAAAATGAGATCCTAGAAAACTCTCCTCTTCTTTTCACTCATTTTGCCTAGGAGCCCTTTCGGATTTTCATCCTAGCCACTCATTTTTTTTTTCATAGATGTGCTCACATAAGCTTACGTCACTCAGACACCTTCTTACCCCAGCCTAGCGCTGGTCCGGGCCACCTGCTTTTTACCCAAGCCGTCCTTTCGGGTTTTCGACTTGTCCCAGCATTTTTGTTTTTTTTTGAAATTGAAAATGTTGAAGTTCAAAGTACAATTCTGGAAGAGAAATATGTACAAGATATGTAGTGAATACTTCTACTCCCTCATGCTTAAATCATGCATTGTTCTCAATGTATGAAGGACAAATAAAAAGATAAGGGGGAAAATAGAAGTACTCACTGGGGTGGAGGCCAATATCCATAGGCGTTGAAGAAAGCCTCAGCTCTCCTCTGCAGATGAACCACCTGGTCCTCAACGGTAGTGAGGTGGTTGTCCAGGCAGTTAGCGTGGTAGTCAAGGTTGACCTCCATGTTGTGCTGCCACTCAGCGCTCCGCCTCTCGTGCTCCTCCAGGCGGGTGGAGATTTGGCGCTCCCACTCAACGCTTCTCCTCTCATGCTCCTCTAGCCTCTGGGAGATGCTGCGTTCCCACTCGACGCTTCTCCGTATCTGCTCATCCTGCCTCAGCTGCAAGTTCGTCATTCTATCCAGGAGCTGGTCCCAGGGAGCCCCTCCAGAAGCACTACCAGATCCAGATGCCTGGTGAGTGTAGTCAGGATATACAGGAGGGCCCCTGGAACCTGGCGGTGATGGCACATCTCTCTCCATGTCCTCCGCCGCAATCTCTTCCTCGTCGTCGTCATCGTCCCCTTCCTCATCGGATGACGATCCCTGCTCCCCGTCGGCATAAAGGTAGAAATCCCTCGCCCGGGGCCCAAAAGGCATCAGACGAGGCAACCTCATGCGGTGTATGTTGCCGGCCAGGGAGAGCCAGGTGTACTCTCCATCGCGGGCCTCTAGCAGATGGGACCTCCGCATGAGCCTGATATTGTATGTGTAGCTCTCGTCGGGGAATTCCCAATGGTCTGCGAGGATCTCGTACTGTCGGGCGATAAGCGTCACCATGCCTCCCATGGAGATCTTGCCGCCCTTCTTCTCTCTCAGTCGTAGGCAGCTGGAGAGAAATAGCTCGACCCAGTCGGGGATGGTGTGGCTCTATGGTGTCAAACACCAGAGCACTGTAAGGTCCTGCCTGGAGACCTTGTTCACATCCCCCTGTCCTAGAAAGGTCATGGCTAGCACCTTGTGCGCCAGCCTCAAACAGGGGTGCGTTAGCTTGTAGTTGTACTCGCCGGCGCTGGGGTTGATCATATCTCGGGTCGCACCGTGCCAGAAGAACTCTGGCAAGGCGCCTACAGCTTCCCAATCCTCGGTGGGCTCCTCAGTAATGCCAAAAAGGTCCCGTAGACCTTGGTAGGACATCCTTCTTTGCCTAACAGGTTGAACGTGATCCCGTCGTCGTGGCGTTCCAGCGTGGCCAGGAACTCCAGGGTTAGTTCATCGGATGTCGGGGCGGACAAGTCAATGAAGTTACCGAGCCCTCCGTGGCTCAGCAGCTGATGAGTGCAGTCCTCCAAACCGAGTTGTGTCAGCGTCGGTCGATCGTAGAATTTCGTCTGGACGATCTTCCGCTGGCTGAACGTCTCGAAATAGCGCCGATGCCTCGGGCTCCTCATGTTGGCTACGAAAGCAGACATGGTGGGAATAAGGATCTAGAAGCACGAAAGGATTACCGGAGGGGCCCGCGATCGCGGGGTGTGGGCCGTGGTCGCGGTTTATGCTCGAATGAAGTCCTCTGGAGAAGAATGGCCGCGATCGCGGTGCTTGACAGCGGCGATCGCGGTTTTTGGGCTACAGAAAACTTCAAATAAAAATGGCTCTGGTGGTCGCGGGGGCGCTACAATGGTCGTGGGGGCTTCAGGCGATGGGCCGGCGATCGCGGCTCGTGAGGCAATGAGAAATCCGAGGGAAAAATGGAGATCTCACCCAAACGACGTCGCGGTGGCGGAACGATGGTCGCGGGGCTACAGGGTGTCGTCGCGGTGGTCGGAGTCGGAGATCTGAGTGTTTGGAGAGTGAGAGTGTGCGGTGGAGGTGTTGTAAAATGCCTCCGCCACGCCTCACTCTTATAGGCTCGGCGACGAGATACCGCGATCGCGGGGCTGAGGGCCCGCGATCGCGGGGTTAATGCCCTGCAGCGTAACAGTCGGTGCGAGTTACGAGGGTTTGATCGCCTCGGAAAACGCACCGGAAATAAATTTTGTGGGCCAAACTTTATTTTATTTTATTTTATTTTTATTTATTTTTTTATAGAACTTTTTTTTTTGTAGAACTAAACTCCGTGGAACATCGTGGTGGAACCGCGATCGCAAGTTACTGGGGTCGGGGCTCCGCTGTAAAGTTAGTTCTAGTGGCCCACAGAAGAAAGAAAAAGAAAATAACAGCTAATGCAACAAAATTAAAAACAGTAACAAATCCTAACGAAAACAAAAGACAAAGATGAGTTCAGCAACTCATACCTCGGGTTGCCTCCCGAGCAGCGCCATAGTTATCGTCACGGCACGACGTCCTGCTGTACATTCTCAACCTGGGTTGCCTCCTGCAACCGTACTCTGCACTCTTGAATCTAGGGGATGCTCCTGAATGGACTCCAGCCTGTGATCTACCTTCCTCCGGTCAAATTCCATGCTTATCGTACCCATGCCCACGTCGATCTTTGTGTTGGGGGTCTTCATGAAAGGCCTCCCTAGCATTACTCATCCTCCTTCTTTCCCTGTGTTCATGACGAAGAAGTCTGCAGGGAAGACGAGGGTGTCGACGCTCACCAAAACGTCCTTCACAACGCCCTCTGGAATGATGACGGAGTTGTCAGCCAGTTGGATGACAATTTCCGTGCTTTCTAGTGGTCCGACATTAAGGGTGTTGTAGACGGACAACGGTAGGAAATTGATTGAGGCCCCCAAATCTAGCAATGTCTCGCTGAACTCGGTTTCCCCAATCTTGCAGGGTACGCTAAACATCCCGGGATCTTCACACTTTTTCGGGATCTTCTTTTGCATCACAGCCGAGACATCCTTCTTGACTTTCTCCTTTTTCTTCGACCGCTCCTTTTGCTCCTTCTTGAGCTTGCATAGCTCCCTCAAGAAGTTTGCAAAGCGAGGCATCGTTTTGCTCAATTGGGGAGTCACCTTGTAGTTCCTGAATGTCTCGTACATTCCCTTCAGTCCCTCAATGAGTTCGTCATCTTCTAGCGCAGCAGGGAATGGCACTGGGATGTCAAAATATCCCTCCGGGTAGACATACCGCGTCATAAATGTAAGTGGAGACGGCCCGTTTTCTGAAGTTTGATCGCGGTTTTCATCCCGCGATCGCGGTTCTTGCATTGGGGCCCCACGGTCGCGGCTATCCTGTCCGCGATCGCGCTTAATCGGCACATCTTGCCCATTCTCTTGCTCAACAGACCCGCGATCGCGGAAAATTGCCCGCGGTCGCGGTTCGTCCTTGTACTTCTCGGCTGGCGGTTTTTCTTCTTCATGCTCCCATCTGGGCCTTGACGTCATGGAGTTGACGTTTTGCCTTGGATTTATCTCAGTTTGAGATGGGAGTGCTCTTGACTCTCTAGCTTCAAGCTTGCTAACCGCTTGGGAGATCTGCCCCACCTGTTTCTCTAAGTTCTATATGCTGGACTTGGTCTCGTGTTCAAACTGAACCATGTTTTGCTGCATGGTTCCCACGGTCTGCATCAGCGTAGTCATATGCTGCGCCAGTGTGTTGACATGGTCCTCAAGATTGGTGGGATGGGGAGCTCCCTGCCCTTGCGGTCTTTGATCTGTTTGGCCTCTGAACTGCTGGCCTCCTTGAAACTGCCTCTGCAGGTGTCTTGTTCAGTATGTTGCCTCCACATGCCGTATTCACCATTCGTCGCTCTTCATCCAGCAATCCCCCATATAGGTATAATACCAAATCTTGGTCTGAATACCCGTGGTAAGGACAGCTGGAGCACAACCTCTTGAAATGCTCATAGTACTCGTAGAGCGTCTTCGTCCCATGCTGCTCTATGTTGCTCAGGTTGCGCTTGAGACTGTTCAGCTTTGTTGCTGGAAAGTACTTCTCCAGAAACGCCTTCTTCATCTTTCCCCAGGTATTGATGCTACCTGGGGTGAGGTAGTAAAACCATTCGTTGGCTGAATCCTTAAGCGAGAAAGGAAAAGCCCTCAACTTGATTTGGTCCTCCGTTACATTGCGTGGCTTCATGGAGGTACACACGGCGTGAAACTCCGAGAGATGCTTGTTTGGGTCCTCTCCACTTAGCCCATGGAACTGGGGCAAAAGATGGATAAGCCCAGACTTGAGCTCAAAGTTCACTCCCGCTGGGAGCTCAGGGAACTCTACGGCCAGTGGCTGCTGCTCCAAGTTAGGAGTAGTCAGCTTCCTCAACGTGGGTGGATTGTCAGCCATCACTTCTTCTTCGTTGATCTCTTCCTGCAGTATCGCTCTAGGTGGATCGGCCAAAATCGCTGCTGCCTTCCGATTCTCCCTCAATGTCCGCTCAATCTCTGAATCAATAGCTAAAGGTGGAGAGTCAGCAGTACGGGTGTGGACCATAAGATAGGTCCACACACACAAGCAAACACACAAAAATCACACAAAAATTTCGAAACACACACAAAGCACACAAAAACACCAAAAGCTCAAAACTTGCCTTCCCCGGCAACGGCGACAAATTTTTGACGTGTTGTCGTTCGTAGCTGTCAAATATAAAACATCACAAATAAACTAGTATAGTCAATAAGTAAGGGTCGATCCCACAGGGAAGGAGCGAAACTAATGGTGGTTGCATACAAGTCACTAAAAGGGGGGGTTTGTAAGTTGGTTGGTCACAATCAAATCAAACACAGCAAAGTAGATGAATGAAATATCAAAGAGAGAAAACACTTAGCCAAGTAATGTCCACATAAGTCATCCAACGGTTGTTCCTTGATTATGTCTTATCTTCCTATTCGGTTATTCCTGTCCTGATCTTGGGTAGATTCAAAGATCAACCAAACCTAAGAACCCTTACCAATGAATAACCCTAGAACCACTAGTGATTCAATCCAAAGGCAGCAATGCATATAAGAATTAACCAGGATACACATAACACCTCAACCAGAAGCATTCAACATGTAATCAATTCTCTACATAGATAAATTCCACAGTGGCAGATATAATCTATGCTCGCTACTCGAACTAGAGTGTTAGCCCAACAGTTCCCTAGTATTAGCAATATGAATGAAAGCAATAAACCTAGGTGATCAATCTAGATAAACCAACAAACATCCAAATAAGAATTTGCGCAAGAGAAAAGATATAACTCAATAGGATAAGATAGATAGGAACAAAACCTCACAACTAGATGAATAAACTTATGCTTTCATTACCGAACTAAGCAAAAGAGGCTTAGCTCCTCATAAACATGATGAACTTCAAAAGTATGAAAAGTGGCAATGATGAAATTGAAACTCTAGAATGGCCAACTCTCAAACCTAATGCTAAAGAAAGTATATATAGGGCTTCTAACAAATGACCTAGCCCAATAAGAAAAGAAACGGAATAAAATGAGAAAATAAGAAAAGAAAACAGAAAAGATAGATTCGGGAAAAGTCCGAACTTCCTGCGTTGATGACCCGCGATCGCGGCCCATGGACCGCAATCGCGGACCCTTGTGGCTCCGCGCTCTTCACACTTCTCCGCGCCTGCAGATAATTCTCAATCCAATTGTTGTTAACAAAATTCTTGACATACATATCCCAATACACTCTATTCATGATAGAATGTATTGGCCCCTAGCATAAACGACTGGTTTTCTACAAAATTGGCCTTCGAACTAATCACTAAACAACAAACACCCTCCAATAACAACATTGCCTGGATTTTGAAATTGGACACATACCCAAAGGTACAAAACTTTATTTGGAAAATTTGTCATGATGGTTTACCCACCAAACAAAGATTAGCCGTGAAACATGTTCTTGTCATTCTAGCATGTGACTCTTGCAATAACCCTCTTGAAGATCTTAATCACTTTCCTAAACAATGCTCCTTCACGCTTACACACATAAAAAAACAAAATCCGAACATTGAAACCATAGTCAGAAACTTAGACATTACAAATAAAAAAACAAGAGATATTTTGGTTGAACTAACCTCCCTCCTCAATAAGCAAGAAGTCATCTGCGTCATCACTACTTGGGGTGGAATTTGGATTAACAAAAATCAACTCATCTTTAATCTCGATCCTAGTATTAGAATTAAGGACCTCTCTCAATATATCAACACACTAATAAAAAACTAGGATAAAACAAAAAACTCTGATAGTGATGAAATGCCCCAAATAAAGAGAAACCCATAACAAATTAGGAAATCAAAATTCCTAAAATGGGAAAAACCAATTCAAAACTTTTACAAAATCAATTTTGATGGCTCAAAACTAGCAAATGGTGAAGTTGGCATTGGTTTCATTATTCGAAATGATAAAGCAAAAATAATTCATATAGAAAGCAAACGATGTGGGTATAATAACATTCTCATGACTGAAGCAGTAGCCTTAAAAATAGCATTAATCATGCTAAGATCCTAAACATCCAAAAACTTCAAATTGAGGGTCTTTGCCCTATAAGTTCTATTAAGGGCGTCTGGGATTGTCCCTGGGAGATTGAAATGGTTGTTGCTGACATTCTGGTCGACATTCATTCCTTCCAGGAGGTTCGATTTAGACACATTTTTCGGAAGGTGAACCGTGTTGCTGATTGCATCGCTAAATTCAGTTTTTCACCACTTATGTCTAACCTAAGTCTTGATTTAAAACTCCGGGTTCTCATCCGCAAGGATGCTCTAGGCTGGTCTTCACACCGTAGCTAAGACCAGTCTAATTCTTTCCTCGTCAAAAAAAAAACCGGCCTTTTCAATTGATCGATTTATAATCAACGCGTTAGAAAACTTATTGATAGAATTTTAGGATGGAAAATATTCCGTACGTTTTATTGAAGAAGGAGAAGGGTTTATATAGTTACATCAAGTTGCTAACTTAGAGGCCAAGCTATGTACATGAAAGGAAACAATATAAGAATACAATAAATATAATATCGTCAATACTCCCTCTCAAGTTGGAGCGTGAGGATCGATCATGCCCAACTTGCCCAATAAGAAGATAAACTGTTGTTTCCCCAAAGCTTTAGTGAACAAATCAGCAGGTTGATGTGCGGAAGCGATGTAACTGGTGCTTATAGTATCGGCCTGAACGTGATCGCGCACCAGGTGACAATCAATTTCTATGTGCTTGGTCCTCTCATGAAATATGGGATTCGCCGCAATATGAAGTGCCGCCTGGCTGTCACAGTATAACTACATCGGAGAAGAATGAACAATACCAAGAGAGCGGAGCAAGGACTTGAGCCAAATTAGCTCGCAACAAGCAGAGGCCATGGAGCGGTACTCGGCCTCAGCATACGATCGAGAAATAGTAGGCTGCTTCTTGGTTTTCCAAGAGACAGGAGACGTGCCGAGCTGAATAAAGAAGCTTGTGACCGAACGGCGAGTCGTAGGACAGGAAGCCTAGTTGGAGTCACAAAAGGCTCGAAGATGCAACGAGCTAGTGGCGGAGAGAAGCAAACCCTTCCCTGGGCTGCCTTTGAGATAGTGAAGAACCCGAAGAGCAGCATGCCAATGATCACGCTTGGGTGCTTGCATAAACTGAGCAAGCATATGCACAGAATAAGATATCTCTGGACGAGTAATAGTCAGGTAAATGAGGCGGTCGATCAGACGGTGATAACGGTCAGGATGATCGAGTAAGTCACTCGTGGAACTCGCCAGATTGTGATGCTGCTCCATCGGAAAGGCAGACGGCTTGGCGCCTAAGAGACCCGACTCGGTGAGGATGTCCATGGCGTACTTGCGTTGGGAGAGGAACAAACCGCGCACACTCCGTGCAATCTCAATGCCAAGGAAGTACTTGAGAGCCCCTAAGTCCTTCATATGAAAACGAGAGCTCATAAAGGACTTAAAGCGAGAGATAGTAGCTGACTCGTTACCCGCAATAATCAGGTCATCAACATAAATCAAGACATGGATGCAGACCTCCTGATGATGATAGGAAAACAGAGAATAATCGGCATAGCTCTGTCGAAAGCCGAATTCGCACAACACAGATGACAGTTTAGCGAACCAGTTGCGGGGAGCCTGGCGAAGACCGTACAGAGATTTTTTCAATCGGCAAACATGTCCAGAAGAGACCCCTAAGAGGCCCAATGGCGGAGTCATGTAAACTTCCTCATGCAGATCGCCATGCAGAAATGCATTGCTAACATCCATCTGGTGTAACTCCCAATGCTTAATAGCAGCTACAGAAAGAAAAACACGGACAGAAGCTAGACGAGCTACTGGTGCAAACGTCTCTGTGAAATCCACGCCCTCTACCTGCCGATTTCCGAGCACAACAAGACGCGCCTTATAGCGCTCAACAGAGCCATTCGCATTGTACTTGATGCGATAGACCCATTTACACCCAATAGGTTTCTTGCTAGTAGGAAGAGTAGTGACATCCCACGTCTCATTACTGATCAAGGCATCAAGTTCAGCTGTCATAGCCGCTTGCCAGTGCGGACTACTCGCGGCCTCTCTAAAAGAGGACGGCTCCTGATGGGATGTAATAGCTGCAAGAAACACAAAATGCTGGGGCAAAAACTTAGCACAAGAAACAAAGTGCTCAATAGGAAATCGTGTACCTGAAGACGGGATTGGCAGAATGGGTGCCGATGTAGAGGCGAGGGGGTCTAAGTGTCGAGTCGTGCTGCAGATGTAATCCTGTAGGTGAGACGGTGGACGACGATCACGAGAGCTGTGACGAGTAGGCAGAGGATCAATCTGCGGCCCTTGGACAACGGGTTGGTCCGAGGAGTCAGAAGACAGAACACTCCCCCTATCAACGAGGGGTGGATCCCCCGGCGACATAGAGACAATGGGCGGTGAAATCTCAGCATCAAACACAGTGACAGGTCTAGACGAAGGGGGAGGAGCCTCGGTTGGCGGCGAGGGATTGGAGAAAGGAAAGTGCGTCTCATGAAAGACAACATCTCTGCTAGTGAACGTGACACGACGTTCAAGATCATAAAGCAACCACCCTTTCTTCCCGTGAGGGTAGCCGATAAAAACACACTTACGACTTCTGGCATCAAATTTGTTACGACTCTTGGGATGCATGGCTGCAAAGCAAAAACATCCGAAGACACGAAATGAGCTGTAGGGCGGAGTGCGGCCATATAGGAGCTCATAGGGCGTACGACCATCCAAAGTAGGTGATGGTGTACGGTTGATCAAGAATGCAGCTGTCTGCACACACTTTCCCCAAAAGGACAAGGGAAGATGAGCCGTGAAACGCAAAGCATGAGCCACATTGAGAAGATGACGGTGCTTTCGTTCGACACGCCCATTTTGCTGCGGGGTTGCTACACAAGACGTCTCAAATAACATTCCATTCATGTCAAAGAAAGGACGAAGCTGAAAAAACTCCGTACCATTGTCAGTGCGGACTCTCTCAATAGACTTGTGAAACTGCGTTTGAACCATGGCGCCGAAGTTACACAGTAGAGATGGCACCTCAGTCTTAGAGGTAAACAAGAAGACCCACACAGCGCGGGAAAAATCGTCAACTATAGTCAAAAAATATGATGCCCCACTAGAAGAAAGAGTACTATAAGGCCCCCAGACGTCACAATGAATCAATTCAAACAAACGTGCTGCTTTATTATAACTAATAGGAAATGACAAACAAGTCTGCTTTGACTTATAACAAACGTCACATGGACCAAGTTTAGAAAGACTAGAACTATCAATAGAGAAATCTGAAATAGAACTCAAAACTAATGCCGACGGATGTCCAAGACGGTGATGCCACAAACGTGCTGAATCAACAGGTGACTGAGCAGAAGCAGCATGAGCCGAAGCGGAGAGAGCCGACAACCAATAGACCCTGTTGTACGCCTTACCCACGCCAATCACCGTCTTCGTACTGATCTCCTGTAACACACACACACGGTCAGACAAGAGAACCAAGAGCTTCAAATCACGAGCTAATTGTTGAATAGACAACAAATTGCAATCCAGAGAAGGTATATATAGGACATTAGAGATGCTTAAAGAACCCAAAGACAAACAGCCTTCGTGAACACCCGTAGCAAGACTGTCGTTTGGTAACATAACCGAAACCGGAGAGACGCCGGTCAAGTGTCCTAGTAACTCCTTGTTACCGATCATATGTGAAGACGCACCTGTGTCTAGGATCCAAGACGAAGACTTACCCGATTTGTCAGAAGTAGGATTCATAGATTGATATAAATTCATGACAGCAGTCCATTGATCATTTGTAAGAGCGGGTCCAAACGCGTTACGATCAGCCATGGTAAGAGACGGAGAAGACGTCGTAGCAGCAGCAGTTTGGACCGCGTTGACAGAACCGGAACCGCGACCCTGACCGCGACCAGCAGACGGCAAAGGTGGAGGCGCAGATGGCGTGGATGACGAACCGCGACCAGCAGCGAGACGGGCTTTCATCCATTCCGGGTACCCAGTAATTTTCCAACAAGTGGCCTTATCATGGCCCTTACGACCACAGTGAGAGCACAACAAGCTCTTCCGATCAACAGGAGTGTCCGACGTCGGCGGAGCAGGCGAGCCACGGGCAGCGAACGCATGGGTGTCAACAGTAGAAGGAGGGCGAGAAGTAACGACCGCCTTGAGGCGTTCCTCTTGAATCGCAAGGGAGTAAATCCGACTAATCGGCGGCAGCAGGTCCTGGGCTAAGATATTCGAACGCATGGAGCCAAAGTTCGCATCATCTAAGCCGATCAAAAACTGATGTATATGCTCCTCCTCGCGCTCTTGCAGAATTAATTTGTTGAGGGCGCAAGTGCAAAGACCACAAGAACAAACCTTGGGCGGGACATAGATGGCAAGTTCCTCCCAAAGCTTCTTGAGACCATTGTAATATGTAGAGACCGATTGGCCATTCTGACGACATAGAGCGATGTCGCTGCGCAGTTGGAGTTTGCGAGGACCATTGCCGACGGAGAACCCCTGATGCAGGTCGGCCCATAGAGCTTTGACGGTCGGAAAATAGGTAACGGATGATCGAAGGGATGGATCGATGGACTGAACCACCCACCCGACGAGCATCGAATTCACGGCCTGCCAATCTTCAAAGAGAGGATCGGTGGCAGCCGGCATAGTTATACGGCCGTCAATGAAACCGAACTTGCGTTTGGCCATTAGAGAGTTAGTCATGGCAGTAGACCATTCTTCATAGTTCTCCCCCTTGAGAGTAACGGGACAAATAGGAAGGCCCGGATGATCCGGAGGATGGAGATAATAGGACGACTTGAAATCTGGAGCAGATGAGGGTGAGGGGTCGGTGGTGTTGTCAGCGCCCGTCATCGGAGCGATGAAGAGGACGGCGGCAAATTAGGGGTAAAAAAAATTGTGTTTTAGGGTTTCAGAATCGATTTGGCTGTGATACCATGATAGAATTTTAGGATGGAAAATATTCCGTACGTTTTATTGAAGAAGGAGAAGGGTTTATATAGTTACATCAAGTTGCTAACTTAGAGGCCAAGCTATGTACATGAAAGGAAACAATATAAGAATACAATAAATATAATATCGTCAATACTTATACCTAATGGTGTAACCAAGCTCGGATCTTATCATTTGCAGATTTATGTCAAACACGAACATCACCTGTATTTGAGCATTCCAGCCTTCAATTAAATTATATATATAGATAACATAAATGAATCCATCAAACTTTAAACTCCTTATTCAACCTTTTTTTTTGCCAAATCACCGATCTAGCCAAGCTAGCTAGGGTATGGGTTGCCACTCGTACATATAATGGTACTGCTGCGATTGCAAGTTAAATATGAAGCAGCCGCTCTCATTATAGTTCCAAACGCAGTGCCTCCCCCCACAATAACCATCCACAAAAGATTCTTCATCGGCGAAGGCCTCGAACTGCACAAACCCGCCACGCCCTCCCTTGACGCCCCATTGCGCGTCGCAGTAGTAGGTCTTGACCTTGTCGACTACGGGGTGAAATGACCAGTTGTAGCTGCCGTGGACGGGGATCAGGAGGGGGTCGCCGTTGTTGGGGGGCTCGCTGTGATGGTAGCAGTGCAAGGACAAGGCGTCGCTCGAGAAGCCGTTCAACATGCAGAGGTGGTAGATGATGAACGGGAAAAACCGGAACGCGGAAGCGGAGAGAACAAGGGTGAGGGTCGTCAGGAGAAGGAGCATGTGTTTGTGGTTGTTGTGGCTCATTTTTTTCTTTTCTTGTTTGTGGATTTTGACTCCAGATTGTGCAAGTGTTTTGGTATATATGTATATATAGGGAGTCCTTAATTGGTTTAAATAGTACTACATTGTCTAATGTTCAACGATTGTGATTTCATCTTGGAGAAAATTAGTTTGATAATTAATTTTGTGCAAAATGGGAAGGTTTGGTTGTAGCTGCAATAGAAGAATACAACGCATGAATAGATGGATTCAGAATGCATAAAGATCAGTAATAATTAATTTGTTACCGTTTAATGATATATTAGGTGGATTTGTGGATATAATAACTGCTCTATGGATATATGCATGTATGATAAAGTATTAATCTTGAGATTAAATGTATATATGCATGAAATCTGGTTTGAATAAGGGTTATTGTTTTGGAATTTCAATTGGGATGGTTCCTGTGTAAATTCTGGTGTTATAGATACGTTTGATTAAAAAGTAAACAAATTCAAAATCTTATGACCACCAATTAGAAAAATATTAATTTTGGAACACCAACCAAAAATACCCTTAATTTCGAGAGCATCAATCAGAATTTCCCTAAAGTCAAATTACTTGGGGTATATTGGTAGGAAATGCATTTTTCCTAAGAAAAAATCGATCCTTGGTTATATTTAGTTGTTTGATTGGTTGGAAAAGTTACTACGTGTAGCAAACACTTCTGGATACAATAAATATAATTCCTAAGAAATATTTTGTCCGAGAAAGACAGCTGTTGTACTCCAACACACTATAAGTTACTACCTTCCCCAATTAACTGATTTCAAATTTGAACATCAAGAACACCACAAAGACACTCTTGAATTCACTATAGAGTATCACAGTAATTCCTCAAACATGCATAAACCACAACTCTTGCACCCCAACACACATTAACCAATATCAATCGTCCGAGAACGCCTCGAAGCTACAATACTTACTGTTGGAACCTTGACAGTTCCCTCTGGTTTTGATGATGATAAACACCATTAGGTTTTATGATTTTGTGTTGTTCCTATGAATTTCAGGTTTCATGAAGAGATAAAGGAACAATGGCAAAACAGTAAAGAATAGAAAACAGAGGAGCGCATTGGAAAGTTGTGACAACAATGAACAGTGCCCGCGCAAACAATTGATAAAGCTGGAAAGCGCGTGGCGCTTATACAAGGAAAGTTCTATTTATGGAAACGTCGCGTCTGAGGAACAATGCGAGAACACAGAAATACGTCAGCTGTTCCCAGACAGACTCAATTATACAAGGAAACAAGATTTCGTGATTTACTTGGAGAAGAAGAAAAAGATATTGAGTCTAAGGAAACTTTATACATGGAAACTATGTGTTTATCAGATTTAGAGTTTATTTGGAAACAGAATTTGTCATAGTTAATTTACGTGTGTGTAGTTAGATTTTTGGTAATAGAATCTTTCTTAGACCCTATATATAGATGAGAATTGTCTTGGGGAAAGACATCTCAGCTATTGTTATCCAGAGCTCTTGAGAACTGAGATCGAAAGCTAAGGCGAGGTACGGGGAGTTCTTGCTTTAGTCTTTGTTTTGTTCTTGTGTTGTTTAGAGGTGATTGCACTTAAAGTCTTTAACCTAGGGTATAAGTGGAGAGATGACGGGGCTAAAGATGCACAAGCAAATGTCGTTGATTAGCCTTATCAAAGTAAATTATCCTAACCAACCTACTAAACAGAGTATAGCAGACAAGTAAGGGTCGAATCCCACAGAGAAGGTATGATGTAGTATGCAAACGTGAATGACGAGTAACAAGTAACAAGTAACTGGGGGGTTTTGTAATCAAGAAAGCAAACAAACAAAGTAAACAAATTTGGTTTATGTAGGAAGAAAGTATGATGAGGGGAAGTAGTTCCACTAGACCGAAATCCACAATACAGAGATAGAGTTTGATCACTGAAATCTATTTTGTCCAAGTTCGTTTATTTATCCTTATAGTTATTCCCACCCTGATCGTAAGTACTATTGATTCTCACAGTTGTCAATAGACTTATTACTATGTCAATGATAAAGCACAACTGATTCTCACAGTTGTCAGCGTACTTTATCACCAACACAGCAATAGCAATGCACACAAGGATATAGGATACATGCAAGTAGAAAGACGTACAAGTACTCACTCCCCTACTTAACATGCAATTGATTCTCACACACAATTGTACGCTTGGGACCCCTATACGCACAATTGTGTTTGCCACTAGATATGCACTCGGAACCCCTATATGCAATCCTAGCAATTGATAAAACGTATTCAACCTAGTTGATCAGGCTAAGAAGAATAACAAGAAATCAATAATCAATATAACCAAGAGAATCAATCCAACACTTATAAGGATAAGAACAAGGAATAGAAATCTCACAAACACATCAACTATACTGCTTCAATCGTCTAGCAGAACAAAGGGAAATTAGCTCTCCATCAAAGGGGATGAAAAACTCTAATTAGAAATTACGTTGAAACAATAGTGCGTCTGATGATGATGATTTGGAGGCTGTGGGAAAAGAGGTTAAATAGAGTTAACCTAAATCCCCAAGATCACAAACCATATCTTACAAGGAAATAAAATAATAAAATAAAGGAAATCTGACTAATGCATAAAAGGAAATAAAGTAAAATAAAATAACTCTGGCCGTGAGGTCACTAAGCACAGCCACCGCGGGGCGGTGAAGATCCACCGCGGGGCGTCGAACTCTCCACCGTTGGGTGGTGGCTTCCTCTGGCGCGGGCTCCATTCTTTACTGAGAGTCATCGCCGGGTCGCGGCGAGGATCGCCGCGGGGCGGTGAACTCCAATCCTCCAGCTCTCTTCTTCTTCTCTTCTTCTGCTGCTCTCCATTACTACCAAGTGTTGGTAGCCTTCTCCATAAATGCTCCAGCAGCTCCATCCTCATCTTCATGCTCCATCTAAGCTGCAAATTCTTGGATTTCTTCACTTCTCTCCATAACATCTGGATTGCAGACTTAGCACCAAAACTCATCCAAAACTCCTTCAAATTATGCTAATAGTTGCTAGTAAAGGTGTATGAAATAACACCTATCAAGAGAAGACTTGTAAGATTGCACAAATCTTAATGATACAAGTATACGTTTTGGAAACTTTGTTGTTACTTTGAATCTTTACTTATTTCCGCTGTCCAGGGAACAGTTACATAGTTCCCTGTTTAACAGACTAACGATTCAACACTTACCTTGCGCGTCTATTGATCCCCACGTGGCGTCGCATGAGTACTTGGTCTTCGACAATACCATAGGATGAAACGACCAGTTGTAGCTCCCATGGGTCGGGATTTGAATACCACCATTGTTATCGTTGTGCTCGAGCTCGTTTGGGGCGGATTTATCACATTGTAGAGTTAAGGTGTCATACGACAAGTTGTTGATCATGCAAAAATGGAAGTGGAAGAAGGGGGAGAATATTGGGTGGGCAGAAATTGAGAGGAGGGTTATGGAGATGAGGGCAGGGCAATTTTTTTATGGGTGTGGCTCATTTTTTGTTGGCTGTAATGCCTAAGTTGTAGATCTTCTTGTGCTTTTCTCCTTGTTGGTGATTGTATGAAACAACATGTAGATGTAGCAATTTTGGTTAAATAGTGATGTTCATTGTTATGAGCTATAATAAAATGTAACGTAGATTTTTTTGATGATTGTAGACCAAAATACGATTAATGAGATCTAACAAAATGGTAATGTATCAATTAATGGATTTGGGTTCCCGTGCGAAATGCCCTTCCGGTGTGAAATGCGAAGCGATCTCGGCCGTATATTTTTTTTTTTTTCTGTCAACAAATTATTATTTTTCCCGTTTTCGTCCCCTAATCATTCTGAAATAGCCTATATAGAAGGTTCACAAATAAGCACTAAATGTTCATTTATTTGTACATTCACGTTCACAAATAAGCACTGAATGTTCAAAGACATGTATTGGAACATGATCATGTTATATGTGAACTTTTACGGCACATAAAATGAACATGTAGTACTTATATGTGAACGTCAATAATTGTCTATTCCAGAACGATCAGAGACAATAAATAAATAAAAAATATTGTTGACCGAAAAAAAAAAAAGTTTATCGTATTTACGGTTATGCCACCGCGTCACTATTCACTATTTCCCTCCTTTTTTTTAACAGTACCGTCCCTTGAATATTACCCTCCAGATAATGAACATTACCGCCCAGATAATGAACATGTGGTGTCAATTTATGAACGCGAACGACGCGACTGTTTCGCACTTCACACGGTAAGCATATTTCGCACCCGAAACGGACTCTCAATTAATGAATGTTCCTTAACTGTATGCGTTTGTGTATTAATGTACCGTACTATTTAAACTTCATTCAACTATATAAAAAACCCTGTATTTAACTCTTTTTTTCCTTCGATTCCGTTCGAAAGTATCAGTGCGTACATCTTAATTTCTCAAACCCCACTTCCCTGCTTCATTGTTGTTGTATATTTATTGTCATGTTTGGTTGAACGAAGACAATTCATATTATTGTATCACATACACAATGTTAGGAAGTGAACTTTTGAGAACTCCAGTTCTCTATTTAGTTTCCTTCTTCAGTTTTTCTAGTTTTAATAATGACAAACATCATTGCTATTAATATTTCCTTGAGTGTGATAAACAGGGATTCTGAATTCGGAAAGGACAAGACAGAGACGAAGACGCCAGTTTTGGGAACTGGCGTAAGGAACTGAAGCTTGCTGACGCTGGAAACACTTGGAACAAGACGTGAAGAGCGACGGCGAGCTGATTATGGTAGATCTTCAGTTGGAGAGAGAACGTGAAGATCTTATCCTGTTTCCATATATTTTAGGAGTCAAAAGTATATCTTTATGAAAACAAAAAATGTAAAATCATGGAAGGTTATATTTGGTAACAAATATTATCTTTTACGATTACTTTTTGATTATTTTATTTATGTAATCTGGTTGTTAAAGATTTACTTCTTTCATCAACTATGTTACATAAATAGAGTAGTTAAATCACTCTCTCAACACACGAATTCACGCTTACTGCTTACAGAGAAGAGAAATCGTCCTTGTTCTTGTGAGAAGAACTGTGTAAGTCACTTGCTTGTTGTGTGCTCGATTAGGTCGAACTAGGTAGAGAGTCTTAAGTGTGTCTTAAGTCTTTAATCTGTGTGTTCTATTCTAGTTGATTGTAATCGAAGCATTAATACAAGAAGTAGACTTTGAAATCCTCTTGCAAGAGAGGTAGTGGGTTTTATCCTGGATAACTAGTTGGTTATCAAAGATTTTCACTCTAAGAAACTTGTCTTAATTGTGTTATTGTTTACTTATTCCGCTGATAAGGAACTGGACTCTCAGTTCTCTTTGATTGCTAACACATACGATCCTACACACAAAATAATAGAAAGCATTTTCTGAAATATTGTATGTTTTGTCTATAAAAAAAGCTCTAAAATCTGAAAGATATGGATGACTATGGCACTTTTTTTTTATAAAGGTGGATGCTATGGCACTTTGGTCTATACGAAATTAATAAATATGTATACCATTAATAGGTTTTTAAAAAGATATAAATGTATACTCCCTTCGATTTAAATTAATTGTTGTTTTAGCACTTGAATTTTGATCAATTTTATATGTCGTTTTAGGATTTCTAGGCAATTAATTAAGAGTGGGTTATAAGAATAGTTGTTGGAATTCATTTTTGTTGACTTTTCTTGTCCATTAATTATCTCAAGAGTATAGTGATTATTTATTAGGAGGGAAGATTGAGAAAAAATGTAAGATTCTAGGTGTATTTACTACTCTTCTTAAATATTGTGTCCAAGGCTAAAACGACATTTATTTTTTATCAGATGGAGTAAATAACAAGTTGTTGTCATTTAATTATGGAAAAATAGAGGTGGATATAATAAATGTTTCGTAATTATGGGCATTTATTATGAGAGGGAGGTTCGGTGCGAAATATGATTACGGTGCGAAGTGCGAAATGGTTGTGTTCATTCGCGTTCATAAATTGACACCACATGTTCATTATATGGGCGGTAATGTTCATTATCTGGGGGTAATGTTCAAGGGACGGTACGGTTAAAAAAAGGGGGGAATAGTGAATAGTGATACGGTGGCATAACCGTAAAAACGACAAACTTTTTTTTTTCGGTCAACAATTTTTTTATTTTTTATTTATTGTCTCTGATCATTCTGGAATAGACAATTCTTGACGTTCACATATAAGTACTACATGTTCATTTTATGTGTTGTAAAAGTTCACATATAACATAATCATGTTCAAACAAATGTCTTTGAACATTTAGTGCTTATTTGTGAACATGAATGTACAAATAAATGAACATTTAGTGCTTATTTGTGAACCTTCTATATAGGCTATTCCCGAAAGGCTGCTACTATATGCACTACATTATTTGCCCTTTTGCACTATAAAACTCTACGCAGAAACCTGGCGTTCGTACGCCAGATACCTGCGTAGAACTAGAATATAATTGTTGGAGATAGGGAGTTGGGGGTTTTTTTGAAATTTGCCTCCTACGCAAGGATCTGGCGCACGCCAGATCCTGGCGCACGCCAGATCCTGGCGCAGGAAAAAAAATCCTGGACGCAACCAAGTAAACAATATATATTTTTAAATCTGCATTTGACTCTAGTAATAGACGTTATCAAGTAATCAAGGTTACATGACAATAAATTCGTTTGTATCATGAGATTTCAATATACTTTTATTCATGTATATTTCTCCACCAATTTGTTTGATATTATCTGTTTGTTATTATTATTCTCGAAAATCACATATAACTATGGTTATATCTTATAGTTATATCCAATTTGGTTATATCTTATGGTTATATTTCATAGTTATATACTATGATTATATCTTATAGTTATATATTATGCCTATATCATATATTATATTTTATAGTTATATCCAATTTGGTTATATTATATAGTTATATACTATGGTTATATCATATATCTTATAGTTATATAACTATGTGATATAACCAAATTGGATAAAACTATAAGGATATAACCAAATTGGATATAACTATAAGATATAATCATAGTATATAAGTTATATACTATGATTGTATCATATAGTTATATACTATGATTATATCTTATAGTTATATCCAATTTGGTTATATCTTATAGTTATACTATGGTTATATCTTATAGTTATATCGTCTACGCAATATTCTTATAGTTATATCCAATTTGGTTTCAATATACTTTTATTCATGTACGTTTTTCTCCACCAATTCGTTTGATATTAACTGTTTATTATTATTATTCTCGAAAATCACATATAACTATGGTTATATCTTATAGTTATATCCAATTTGATTATATCTTATAGTTATATCCAATTTGGTTATGTCTTATAGTTATATCCTATAGTTATATACTATGGTTATATCGTATAGTTATATCCAATTTGGTTATATCATATCGTTATATCCTATAATTATATATTATAATTATATCCTTTAGTTATATCCAATTTGGATATATCTTTTGGTTATATCTTATAGTTATATATTATGGTTATATCCTTCAGTTATATCCAATGTGGTTATATCTTTTGGTTATATCATATAGTTATATATTATGGTTATATCTTATAGTTATATCCAATTTGGTTATATCTTATGGTTATATCTTATAGTTATATACTATGGTTATATCTTATAGTTATATCCAATTTGGTTATATCTTATGGTTATATACTATAGTTATATACTATGGTTATATCTTATAGTTATATCCAATTTGGTTATATCATATCGTTATATCCTATAATTATATATTATGATTATATCTTTTAGTTATATCCAATTTGGTTATATCTTTTGGTTATATCTTATAGTTATATATTATGGTTATATCCTTCAGTTATATCCAATTTAGTTATATCTTTTGGTTATATACTATGGTTATATCCTATAGTTATATATTATGGTTATATCTTATAGTTATATCCAATTTGGTTATATCTTATGGTTATATCATATAGTTATATACTATGGTTATATCATATAGTTATATACTATGGTTATATCATATAATTATATATTATGGTTATATCTTATAGTTATATCCAATTTGGTTATATCATATCGTTATATCCTATAATTATATATTATGATTATATCTTTTAGTTATATCCAATTTGGTTATATCTTATGGTTATATCCTATAGCTATATACTATGGTTATATTCTTTAGTTATATACTATGGTTATATCGTATAGCTATATACTATGGTTCTATCTTATAGTTATATCCAATTTGGTTATATCTTACGGTTATATCCTATAGTTATATACTATGGTTATATCATTTAGTTATATACTATGGTTATATCCTTTAGTTATATACAATGGTTATATCCTATAGTTATATATTATGGTTATATCGTATAGTTATATCCAATTTGGTTATATCTTATGGGTATATCTTATAGTTATATACTATGGTTATATCGTATAGTTATATCCAATTTGGTTATATCATATCGTTACATCCTATACTTATATACTTTGGTTATATCCTTTAGTTATATACAATGGTTATATCCTATAGTTATATCTTATGGTTATATCCTATAGCTATATACTATGGTTATATTATTTAGTTATATACTATGGTTATATCGTATAGCTATATACTATGGTTATATCGTATAGCTATATACTATGGTTATATCTTATAGTTATATCCAATTTGGTTATATCTTATGGTAATATCCTATAGTTATATACTATGGTTATATATCTTTTAGTTATATACTATGGTTATATCTTTTAGTTATATACAATGGTTATATCATATAGCTATATATTATAGTTATATCGTATAGTTATATCCAATTTGGTTATATCTTATGGGTATATCTTATAGTTATATACTATGGTTATATCGTATAGTTATATCCAATTTGGTTATATCATATCGTTATATTCTATAGTTATATACTTTGGTTATATCCTATATTATATTCTATAGTTATATACTATGGTTATATCATATAGTTATATACTATGATTATTACTTATAGTTATATATTATGGCTATATCATATATTATATTTTATAGTTATATCTAATTTGGTTATATACTATAGTTATATCATATATTATATCATATAGTTATAATGGTTATATCATATAGTTATATACTATGATTATATAGTATAGTTATATCCAATTTGATTTTATCTTTATAGTTATATCCAATTTGGTTATATCATATAGTTATATAACTATAAGATATATGATATAACCATAGTATATAACTATAGAATATAACCAAATTGGATATAAGTATAAGATATAATCATAGTATATAATTATATGATACAACCATAGTATATAACTTATATACTATGTTATATCCAATTTAGTTATATCATATAGTTATATAACTATAAGATATATGATATAACCATAGGGATATAACTATAAGGTATAATGATAGTATATAACTATATAATATAACCATAGTATATAACTATATGATATAATATAGGATATAATCATAGTATATAACTATGAAATATAACCATAAGATATAACCAAATTGGATATAACAATAAGATATAACCATAGTTATATGTGATTTTTGAGAATAATAATAACAAACAGATAATATCAAACAAATTGGTGGAGAAATATACATGAATAAAAGTATATTGAAATCTCATGATACAAACGAATTTATTGCCATGTAACCTTGATTACTTGATAACGTCTATTACTAGAGTCAAATGCAGATTTAAGAAAAAATTTCACTTGGTTGCGTCCAGAAAAAAAAAAAAAAAAAAAAAATTGCGCCAGGATCTGGTGTACGCCAGATCCTTGCATAGTAGGCAAATTAAAAAAAAAAACCAACTCCCTATCTCCAACAATTATATTCTAGCTCTACGCAGGTATCTGGCGTACGCCAGATACCTGCGTAGAGAAATTTGGTCTTCTACGCAGAAATCTGGTGTATGCCAGATTTCTGTGTAGAGTTTTGTAGTGCGAAAGGGCAAATAATGTAGTGCATATAGCGGAGGCGATTCCAGAATGATCAGTGGACGAAAACGGGGAAAAAAAAATATGTTGACAACAACAAAAATGTACGACCGAGATCACTTCACATTTCGCACGGAAAGGGCATTTCGCACGGGAACCCAAATCTTTATTATGAAGCTAAAGTACACTATTTCAGGTATCGTTTAAAATAGAGTTTATCATTTTGAAACAAGTAAGAGTGTTTAAGATGGAGTTCATCATTTTAAAATAAATAAGGGTGTTTAACAAATAGCAGTATTTTCATTAATGTTTGAAACACTGATAATATTTAATATTTAGTAAAATTTAAACGCTACTTTCTTCAATGCTATTTTTATTAACGTTTCAATTTAAGTTAATTTCAACTGCTCCTTGCTCCTTTCATATTGTCGCTACCATTATGTCATTCACAACTGGTGTCACTTAGCATGCTAAAGAGGGCCTTAGAGCATCAATTAACCACCATGAAAAACCAAATGAGTTTTTATTAAATAAAAAATATTTTTCCGTGTTTCTTCCTTTGAAAAATTTATATAATTTTGCCTCAAACATTGGAGAAATCCATGGAGTTTCTCGTTCACTTTTTTTTATTGCATATTATATTTTATATATATTCCATATTATAACATTATTTTATATATTAAATAGTATTAATATGCATAAATAGTATCATAAAAAAAAAAAAAAATATTATAAAGTTGTAAAATAGACTTTCAAGAATAAATTTGGACCTTTCATTCACAAGACACGTGTCATACATTTGATGGGTTCACAAAGAAACAACCTTGATGTGTTAGTATCACTCTTCCTAATTCAGACCTGTTTCTCAAAATCCATCGCGACATTTCTCAGGGACTCTGGTTGTTGGGGTTGGAAGGCTGAGGTATGGGGTTGGCTCGTTCAACAAACGTGGGTTACATAACAAAAAAAGAGGTAACTAATACTATTATTTTGAAAATATATTTGTTTCATTCCAGCATGTATTACTAAATGTGACGGAACTCTATTGATACAAGAAGAAAAATACAAGTAAATTTCTACAAAGAGACTGGTTATAAAAATGAACGGAATTATAGTTGGCAATTGCTGTTGCTTTCTCATTTTCAGATTCGCTAGGAGAGACGGACTGCCTCCGTCTCGTTGTTATGGCAAAACATAGAGAGCCTGTGCACAATCAAGAAGCGACTGCTGCATGCACCCCTCAAGGTTATGCCTAGCAAACAAGGGCTTAGTCGGCTTTGGAACAAAAGAATGGTGAAATGGTATTGAATGGACGAGGACTCTTGAAGATGATTACTGACCTTACGACGTTCAATATGGAATGATGCTGCACAATTCATCTGCCAACAAGATATAGGTGCTTCATGTAGTTGGTCTAGTCATGGTTGACAGGCCGCGCCCCGTGGAGGGAAGTCCTTGATGCTCTTCGTAAGATTCTTCCTCCTCCACAGCTGCTGCTGATGCAAGAAGACAGGGAATCATGAAGCTGAGCGAACGTCTGGAAAAAAAGCCCTAACATTGAAATGATAGGTGGAATCATAATCCCCTCTTTATTCTTTACCTGCGATTTCTTCTCCGGCCTGAGCACCAGCAACTCCGATGCAAGAATACAAGGAATTATCATCTATCTTCAGTTGTTCATATGCTACATATACGTCTTCAATGGTCGCAGCTTCATATAAGTGGGTCAAGTCTTTTATGCATGAAATGTCCTGATAAATAAAACAGGAGGAACAGTGAAAGAAAAAGGAATAAACTGTCAGTTGCACAAAACATGCAATAGTTCAATATGACAGGGGAACAGTCAAAAACTTTCTATCCAAAAGAAAGGTAGATATTGTAGATCAGAATTACTATGTTTACCTTCCTTGGAACAGATGACGCTTGCAAATGAGCCAATAATCCAAGCCAATATGCATTCGTTTTAATCTCAGCTTCATGCCTCATCAACAGGGTCCTCTTTGCCTATAATTATTATATGATTTTTTGCATACATTAATACATTTAGGCAAAAGCCTCGTCAATCTCTTTCATCAGAAAAAAAAGGGGCTGAGATGCTATATGCAAATACTGAATACTTGTGTCCCCACTCCCCGACGAAGAATGATCATCGTCATAAAATTTTCTTTTCGATACCCTTTATCCTAGATAGGCAGTGTCTATACCAGTAGAAGGCCTTATTATGTCCATCTTTCCTCTTATGTATAATAAAAAATAAGGAGGTAGTTCCAAATCTATAAATATCTTAATGAAATCAAATTAAATATCAAAAGTGGAGTTATCTTGGTCGACATTACGGATGCAAATCCAGTATGTAACCACTGCATCGTTCCTGACATCATAAGCAACGAAAGCATAGACGGCGGAATACCCAAATAAATTTCCTCAACCCTCCTTAATCTATGTGCACGTCTCCTTGTGCATGAATGCTTGTATCAGCACGAAATCCCAAGGAATGAGAGTGCATGGCAAAAGACAGTAGGTTTCCAGCCAGAATATAACCCTCTCTTGTTTTTATGAGAACCTAAGCAAGGAAAGAAAATAATGGTTAAATATACTGACCCTGTCCAGCTCCCTAGGTGCAATTTTGTTGCTATGCAAGCCTCTGAGCACATTCTTGCATGCATCAACTGCTTTGTGTACCTGGAAGTCTGCTGCATTAGGATTACAAGATCAAGAAATATATGCACGAAATACAAAGTTATGCCAGAAACGATTCCATACCTTTCCTGGAGTTGATGTTACAGATATAACATACCAACCAAGATTTATCCGATCAAACAAGTTCAATTCAAAAGATACATCATATGTTAATCCCAGGGAATCCCTAACTGTTGTGAAAAGCCTGCAAAGGAGTGAAGTTACACAAATTCAGCTAAGAAGAGGTAATCAATGACAAGGTATTCTAATAAATAATTCCTAGCACATAAATGGATTAGAATATAAGCGGATTTGTTACATAGTATGTTTCTAGAGAGTATCTGCAATTCTAGGATGCTGAACCAATAACTTTTAGACCTAGATCATGGAATCCATTTTCTAAGCTCCTACAAATATACCAAAGGAAATGATAAAAGCTATTTGAAATGTCAGATGCACTTGTGCTTCACCTGGAATTTATGATCTCAGCCAAAATGCCCATTGTGATGCCGAAGAAAAGTGGATGGTTGCGAATTTTGCTCTGCATGACCTTCTCACTTCCATCACTTGCCACATTTGAGTTCCCATCTGCCATTCAGTATGGGGTTGTTGGTTAACACTATTTATATTAATGAAGACGAAATCTTTTCTTCTGGGTAATATATATTACTAGCTAACAGAGGACAGACAGGTACAACAATTATGGCCCTGTACTCCAGCACCTCTAATGAATGAGTGAGGTTCAAGGATGAAGATTATTGATATCTAACCTCGGAGCATTAAAAGAACTAGAAGAAGAGCATATCAATGCAAAATCCTCTGAGTTCATGCATGATTTAAAAAGCTCAAGGAGGGCACAATTAGACAAAAGTATCTATGTTTCTTCTGTTGCAGAATAAGTAAGGAGCAATGTACAACTCATATGGATACACAGAAGTACTAAGTATCTTGAATATGAGGGAAGAAGTAGGGTACCCTAGAAAAATATAACAATATCAGAAGAAGAAGAACAATCATTCAAGGATTAAAATGCAGACTCACCATTCTCAGACAAAATGGTTTCAGTGGGCTCAAAAAGGTCATTTCCATCCACAGTAAGACCCCATCTATTTGGAGCAGGACCAGCAATGTAGGCACAAGCTCTCTCATCAGTATCCTTTAAGAAAACCTGTGAAGTTGCAAGTGAATTTATACAAAGAATCAAAGATGATATCTGCCTTTTCTACACAAATATATCTGATTGATGGGATGAACCGATGAAGCATCACTTGAGAGAAAATATAACTCGTCCTAAGAGAATACTGCCCCCTACTTACCTGCTGAGCCAACAAATTTGATGGTGAAGGACGGAATATGATTGGGTCATGGACATGATCTTTCTTAAAATGACCAGCTGCCTTCACTGTTCCAAGGTAATCAAGAATACAGGATTCTATCTCCTCCTGAGAGAAGTCCCCAACGATGCTAACCTAAATATGAAAGATAGGCTATAAGGATTTTCATTTCAAACATCAAATTTTTAGAACATTCCTAAGATTACATACCTCCATATTTGACCCTAAAAACTGATTCATCACTGCATCTTTTACAGATTGAGGAGTCAGATTTTCTAATGATTCAGGTGTTGGCTCTACAAATCGTTCATCTCCATTCAACATTGCCAGCATTAGCCTATGAGCAGTTGAACGCTCTAAGCTTTTGGGAATTGACCGGTAATATGACAAATACAATTGCCTTGCTCTATCAAATGCATCATCCAGCCAGACACTATGCTGCACGTCACGAAAAAATAATAGTTAGTCTCAGAAGACCAAAATAAATCATGATATAAGAAGCAAGGTATATGATGCAATATTCACATAAGATAACTTCATCATACACTATTTTGGCCAAACATGTACACTAAGAGAGGAACCAGTCAATCTGATAAAAATAATGGCAAACCGAATGCTTTTGGAGATAGCTACTTCATGAGCCATAAACAGATTATGTCACCCTAACAATGGGCGGATACCTGATAGCACAGTAAATCATAGAAGAGGTTTAGCTTATAACCCTAGCAGGTTTCTCAACCATGTATGAAGTTTTGATTGATTTTAGAATGGAACCTCAGTTGGACTTTTGGGCTACTGCCTGTTCTAATTCTGTTGGGCCGAGTGGGCCCAGCAAAATCTTACACCTGATATATGTTGACACTCATTCAAACTAGATCTATCACTCTTAGAACTACAACTATCGATACTAGAATTTAAGTGCAGATATACAGGAGAAAATTAAAACATCCATCTATAAAAGTTAAAACTACCTGATTGCCACAAAAGACCATACAGATCAACATCCACAGCTCTTAGATACTAAGTCATTGTATAATTGCTCGAACGGCAATTGAGGTCATCACATTTTTCTCTCATTAGATTTGGAAAGGATGAAAAGATAGAAGCCAAAGCAATAAAAAATTATTGAAATCAAGTAGATTTAGGGGCAACAGTCTCACTTGCTATATATTACTTCAAAACATAATAAGTGATCCACAAATACATTGCTCCCGGTGTTAATGATGGATAAAACAGTTAAGGTAAAGGAATACGAAATGAAAATTACCAATCTAAAAGAATAAGATAACACGCAGAAGTAGACCAATTGACAGAAACATTCACCTCGAGAACCATATGTAGTAACTGGAAAGCTGCACGCATCCCATTGTCTCTTAATGTAAAACGGAAGTCCATGCATATAAATTCTTCAGTGGATTCTAGGGAACAGTTTACCAGATGATTTACACAGAAGAGTTCAACCTGCAAAAGCATTGTTCAGCCTAACTCTTGGTTCAACAAAATGTTAAGTGCCAATGTAGCAGCAAAAGACCATCTTGTTTATTTTTTTCAAGTGTAGAAAGAACATATTACAACTTCCATTAATAAAGATACAAAGCAAGAGATTACAAAAAGCATCCAATACGAGGGAATACACCACAGGAAATGTGCTAAATAAAAGCAAAGAACTACATAAAAAATTTACAAAATAAGTATGAAATAGAGCAAAATTTCCTCACTCCAAATGTGAAAATTTCTTAACCTAAGTAAACACTAACCAGAAGATAAACTAAGAGAATATATGTGATTATAGAAAAATTTTCATGTACAAATGTACATCCCTGGATTTTTTTTGGAATAAGATAATACAAAATTACCACAAGATGGACTTTTATGAGCATGCATGCAGTACAAATATGGCCATACAAATAAGAGAATTAAAATCAAGGCATATTTTACTGAAGGTGGATGCAGGTGCTTACAAGAGGACAGAATGCAAGACCAAAACCTAGAAACGTGTGGCCATTTCAATGAGAATGGACAACCACCAAAGTGGTAGCTACAGATAAAACCTAGAGTGTTCTAGCTTGAATCCATAGTATATCTTGCAAACTTGGATCTTACACCAGAATGAAAAAAAAATTAACATGGCATCATAGCCTACCGAGACCAGTGGATCTAATTAATTGGTTTTACCTCTGGGTTTTGGCTAATTGGTTTTTTTTAATAATTTGCTCATTTACCCAAATGCAAGTCCCTCGGTGACGTTTCGTTGTGAAGTCTTGGTAGAGCATTTTATCTTAAGTTTGTTTTTCCCCAGAATTCTTATGCATCTAAATCAGGCAACATCAGATGCTAGAAAAGCACCCATAACAGACGTTTACAGGTATATTTAACTGAAACAATTACGCAGATCTGGAGATGCTGAGTTCTACCTCATGTGAGGCCACCATAAAAGCATTTAGTGCTTCAAACGACACTTTCCTCATGAAAATCTACCAAAAATCTTGAGCACCAAAGATATGATTACCTGCTCTCGTGAAAAATTCCCAACACGCCCTCCTTCACTGAGGGTTCGAACTCCCACTACAACAGATCCTTTTGCATCTGAACTCTCTACTGCACGGCCACCACCAACTATGAGCCTCATGACACCACTCTGGTTCTCATGACTTGAGATCTACATTGAGGTGCGCAAAACATTAAGGCTTCACAAAAAGCAAAATTTCAATGTGACAGCTACAAGTAATTTCGGAAAAGAATACATATAGAGAGCAATGTATCATGCACATGAAAAATACACCCAAGCAACACTTTTAAAGAACAAGCCCATTTTCTCATTTTTAAGTTCCAAGAAATTATCTTCCAGAAGTATGTGAAAAAAAATTTGGACAGCAATATTTCTTGGAAGAGAGGCACCTCAAGGATAATAACAACACATCATAACAAGCAAATTGGCTACCCAAGAGAGGGAATCATGGCCGCAAGAAGCATGCCAACAACTATGCAGTAATGAATACAATACAATGGATCCAAAAGTATGCAATGGAATTGTAGGTTTCACATAACTAGTTACTTATACAAGACAAGCAGCCAACAGAAATTCCATTTGCTAATGATAAAACAGCTGCAGTGACTGTTTAAGTCTACCTTGTAATTGACAGGAATTCCATTTGAAAGCCGGCACTGAGTAATCCCTGTCTCTTCATCAAAAAGCTTAGTGATATTGAGTTCTGGATCAACAGGAACAAATGACGGCTTGCACTGCAATATCAATTCTTGGAGTTGTGGGACAGTGATGAGGTTTTTTGGCACCTCAAGCTGCAGGAGTAGCCAACCAACATGAATCCACCTTAATGCCGATCATTCATCACAAAAAAACAAAGGATCTCAAAATAGGTGACAGGTAGAGTTTTAAGAATGATACCTCTGGTTCAGGCTCTATTGGTTCCTCTAAGCCTGTTCTTATAGCTGATGCTATCTCAATTGGAGATATTTGAAATTCTGTTTCACCTATACCATCAATATGAACTCTTTTGGGAACGCATGCAACAATAGCTGCAGGAGGAGGGGCAGTTGGTTCACCGAAATCAGAGATGAACTCCAGCACCTCCGCAGCAATATCATTGACCTTCACACCAAAAAAGACACTTATTACATGTGCATAGAAATCAAATACCACATATTAATGTACCTTATCAAATAAACCAGTTCACATAGTTTTATTTGCTGCATTTTCCATTAGAAATTCTATAAATTCATAGATCAAGAGAAAATAAATGCACCCAGATATTTTGTTTTCTCTGGACCTCTTTTCTCATTGGTTTATCTAGCAGAAGAATTTGCAGCTTGTCAATAACTAAATAATGAAAGAACATGTTGTTTGTCTAGGATGCAAGTATATCGTCTTCTCTTTCAAATAAAGAATTTTTCATAAAGAAAGCATTTAAAGGTAAACCAAAATGCAGTACTTCTTCAAGTGTGACAGTTCCTGCAACAGCAACTAAACTCTCGTGTCCCTGCTGTTGATCCATAACTTTATGGCCTAGTGCATCACTTTCCATGATAAAGTCCAAATTATCCACAGATGGAACATTATCAATCATAGCTGCCAAATGCTCACTATCTTTCAAGAGTGCATCTCGGTAGCGAGCTAGTTCGCCATTTGTTACCCCAAACTCCTTAAGCCTCCTGACCTGCACAAACAGAAATTAGCAAACATGAGCCATGTTTGCCCATAAGAAGAAGCCGCTCAACAAAATAAATCCACACTCAACTAGAACTTGTACGCTTACTGATCCTGTAATATGAATTCAGATAAAGTTGTATGTCTTAAAATGAGGGGGAAATTACAAATCAGTAAATTATATTTGCAGAAGAATTGAAGTACTAATTTTTATCATATCCAGAAAACAAACTAACCAACTTTAAACCCAATCAAGCCAATAAAACACCAAATGCAAGTGAAAAAAGAAAGAGATTAGTCACCTCATGAACAGCTACTTTAATAGCACTTTGCCAGTTTTTTGGTTCTGCTGTAACCGTAAGGGTGGTCACAGTGCATCCTTCTCTTCCAGAATCGCTGTGATCTAACTCGATCGAGGTGAATGGAGGATCTGAACTCTGCATAGTTAAGGAGATTAGTGGAAACAGTCCAGCAGTGGAAGTGGAAAGAACAGATATCAGAATGCAAAAGAAGCACAAAATACATTAAGATTATATTGGCAGCATTGATAAGCGGGGTCAATTGACCAGGCTCTTTGCCTTTCCCTTTTTAAAAAATTCAACAAGCTTTGAAGCAGGAGATACTTGTAAGAGCTACTTGAACATGAGTACACACATGAAAATCACAATAAAATTGCTGCATTTTACGCAAGAAAATTAGCTAAAATTGCACCTTATATCTTGTGTTAACCCTGAAATGTAAAGCGGATAGAACTATCCTCTTCATTAGCACATTACGTAAATCGCCATATGTTGTAACCTTGTTTACAGGGATCTGCAATTAAGTTAAAGGAACTATATTAGCATGAGGAAGGAATACAAAAAGCATAGCTTAGACAAAATATAAATAATAAAACAATGAAAATGATAAGTATCCTACAAGCATAAAATGTATAAGCTTGTACAGAAACCAAAAAATATGCAAAGTAAGGCACACTGCATACAAGGTTCTGAATGTAGAAAGAAAAGCATCAAAGCTGCACAGTTCTTATTTGTGCCACTTTGACTTCCGCAAACATTTGTCCTAACCAAATGGATTTCTACAAGCACTCATAAAAACTATCTATGAAATAGTTATGCACAGAAACCTCTTAGACCTTCTCTTTACTCTTAATAAGAGTGCATCTATAAGGCAACTACTTCTGCAAGTGTAAATAAAATCTGGAGTAATATATTTGCTATAGACCTTGCCATCCAAACGCCTATGAGATGGAAGCAAAGAAATCAAAATATAGAGACTGACGCCTAACATGTGTAGCTGGTAGGACCTAATACGGACGATAACAAGACGAAAGAAAGAAAATAAAAAAACTCTGTACAAGGAAGACTGAACACAAGGTTGTCCTCATACCTTACAAAACATGTTGAAAGAGAAATTTTGGAGCAGCTCATGCTGAAATATTTGTGGAGGCTCCGCAATTCCGCTTCTACCGGAAAGAGACCAATTATGCTTGACAGGAGGACGAACAGCATGCCTTTCTTTCCTAGCAAGTTTTGGTTGATCAGAAACTGACGTCTTTTCATGAGATGGAGTTCCATTCAGGCCAACAGAAAGCTTAGGAACGAGAAAACTGGCCATTGCACCAAATGCATTCATTGTGCTAGGTGGAGGGGTAACAACCTCGTTTTCCAACCCGGTTTGTTCAAACACAGCCTGACACCCATTTACAAAGTAACCAATCAACCAAGCATAAACGGAGAGCATATAGTTGTGTTTGCTAACCTAAGCAACCAAATGACATACCTCAATTTGGAAAACTGTCTTTGAAATATTATCAATATCCCCAACGATGTATAGTGTGGCATTTGCAGGGAAATACCACCGCTCATGAAATTTCCTGATTTTGTCAACGTCCCATTTCTTAATTTGCTCTTCTAATCCAATTGGAAACCTTCTGCTTAGCTTGTTCTCAGAATGTAAATATTGTAGCAGCTGATTTAATGACAGAGGTACAACGTTGACAGTTTCAAAAAATCAGTCAGCAAATAAAAGTGAATTAACTAGTGCAATTCTATTGGTCATTATCAGCACACCTGGCAGTCAACACGATATTCTATAGTGTTCATCATTTGAAGTTCTGATAATATAGCTCTTCTTTCCTTTTCAACACGAGAAGCCAAGAATTTTGGACAGAATGCTATCTGCACATACAATTTTAATATGGTTAAGACTTTTTTGGAAGACAGGTCCTATACACGCTCAAAATTTTCCTCAAGCAATATCTGCAGTATATACCTCATTTAGTGCATCAAGAACAGAAGGAAGTAGATCACTATCAGACTCCTGACAAACAGCACCATTCAGAAACAGTAGTGTAAAACAGTGGCAATCAAGACGCACCCCATTCAAGCAGTAAGAAAATAGTATCATGTCATTAATAGTAAGTCATATATACAAGCATAGCATAACTCAATTAGTAATCAATAGTATATATAAGTTAGCATTTCATTAGGTGTCTAAAGGTTGGAGACTATGTTTGGCGCAGATAACACCTAGATATATAATTCTTTACAAAACTTGACCTATGACCCCAAGTAAAAAAACAATTATAGATCAAACCTTTGTATTAGTTGGCGAATGGATATGAAATACTGTGTGGTGGAAATCTGTATAGGCATTAGATCGAGCTCCGGTCCCAAGTAATTTCTCACGCTTCTTACTTCCGAGAAATGCAACATGTTCTATCATATGTGCGATCCCTTGCTCATCCTCCTCCTCATCAATAGATCCAACATGAACCTCCATATGTGCTTCAAATCTAAGATCGGAAAAGTTGGGTAGAAAAGACAAAAGTGGAATTTTTCAACTGATATACAACTTGATTATAGACAGAAAAACAGAATATAAGCTGCATATTCCTGCTATTTAATACTACTATCATGTCATTAATTACAAGCACCTGCTTTCTGAAGTTCTGAAGCTGCCAAAAGCACACAATTTACACGATCAACATATAAATACCTGTTAGGTGGAACTTTATTGGGCAAAATAATGTAGCGGAGACCATTTTTCAACTGTCCTTTGTATAACTTGGGGTGAGATGGAAGTTCAGAACGTAAAAATCCTGCAAAATCTGAAATGCTTCCTTCAGGGTCCAAATAATCCACAGATTGTTTCTCTGAAGTGCTGTCTGGACATGCTATGCTTACAGCATGAGGCTCATCAGGGCCAACAGCTGCACACTGGACCAGGCGTTGTTTCTCCTAAGGAGTGACATACAGCCAATCAGATTTGATCTAGGTTTAGAAAGTATTAAAATGCCACACCAAAAGCTAGACGTTTAAACTAAAAGATACGAAGCTATATGTATTACTGTATTAGTCTTAGACAAGATACTTCATAATATTACTGAAGCTAATTCTGAAGATAGATGACAATAAAATGGTGACCATCCTATTATTTGGTAGGTAACTAACACTCAAAATAATAATCTTAAGTAAGAGAATTAGTGTACAATATAAAATGGATATCAGTGTAATGCTTCATCTCTATAAATATCACGACAACCCTTCTGGAACCTATTCCATCTTGTGAGGGCTTGGGAAAGGCAAAGAAGTGTACCACAGCAAGGCAAGGCTGAAGATAACGCTGCAGCTGGATGCTTGAAGAGAGAGTAAGAAATTTTAGACCTAAGTTTGCTCAATTATTCTCAATGTAATGCACTAATATTTATTCAAGTCAAAAAAGTAGTTAGAAACGAATTTGTTATTCAAAGCGTTGTTTATATTTTAGAAGGAAATTCCTTAAGATAGGATATCATATACTTCAGTGAACAAAGGTTCTCCATCCTGTAAAAAATAAAGAGAATTAGAATATATAAAAATCTAACTTTCTTTTTCCTAGTTCTAGGGTACATGTAAACTAGCATACCAGAAATCCAGTTCAGGACCCTCCCCCCAAGAAAAGGACAGTCCTGAATAATTTAACATCACAATTCAGTAACATGGATCTAAAAGGCCAATCCTAAAGACCTGATACAGAGTTTTCAATATTCTATTATGAGAGATGTGGGAACAGCAAAAGCTTTCACCATGGGCCACAAACTATAATTGTCAGTGCCAAGCTTGCTCTGTAAACCTTCATAATTTTTTGTCAGAACACTAATGATTTCTATACACAACATAATAAAATAAAACAAAGCGAATTAAGACAGATCATAACAATTACCAAAACTAAGTACTCATGATACATAGTATCCATAGTTTCAGAAACAGTATTATAATACTTCCACTCTCCATTAGGTCAAGTTTATAAATCTTAGAGATGATTGGTAAAAGCTTCGGCTTAGAATCAAAGGAGCTTACTTACAAACATACTCCCAAAAGAACACTTAGAAGAATGAAAAGTGGACTTCTGAGGTGAAAATCTGACTTTAAATCCTTTTGCATAAATGCCTCTTCTTCTACTAGTGTGGTTACAGCACATCAGCTTGTTATCAACAGACGGAGTCTGTTGAGGAAGACCCCTCGTTAGCAGAAGTGCTCGTTGTTTACACAGATTATTTTTCGTCTTATGAGATCGAGCTACCACATTTCTCCCATCATGTGACCACCTAAACAACCACACATCTCAGAAGATCAGGATATGAAAACACAACTTATGAAGGAAAAAACAATTAAGTGTCAGTTCATTGTTGCCAAATGCCAATATAGACGCCCAGTAGAATCAAAAGGTTCTTGCTTCATTTGAGGATCCAAGTAGAATAGCTTTGCATAATTGCATGTCAAAAACAATCAGGCTAAACCATAATTCTTCTTCACAAATGACGCAATGCTTTTATTACTATTTAAATGATATCATCTAGACCAACACATTACACATGTGATTCCACAATAAAACCATGCAACAACTTAGAATTTCCAACATACTGAGATGGCCTTCCATCAGTCTTCCCTGAACTCTCCAGACCCAAATTATATAGTTTATGGCTGAGCTAAATTTGAACGGAAAACATAATAGGCTAAGGGTTAAGTGCCAAGAGTATATTCGCAGTTACATTAACATGTAGATTCTAAAAGTAATTTATGCTTGGAAGATAACTCAAAACTCTTTACAAACAGAGCAAAGAAAAGGTAAATTTTTAAATGGATTCTCAACATCCGCTAAAGCAACATTTATTGAACCCAGTCAAAACCAAAGCAACATTCATTTAGAAGGATAACCTCAAATTTCACTTTCAGAGTCGTGTATTTGAACATTTCAAGGAATCATTTCTATCCACTTTCAAAAGAAAGGTATAATAGTCACCGACTCAAAGTTTCCATATCCTATTTAACCAAGTTACCTTCCATCATCTGGTACAATTAGCTAAGCTGAATAGCATATTTCAAGTAGCTAATACCACTACAAATTGATCAAAATTGTGTTGTCCAAATCTTCTTACCCTATCTTGTTAAATCTTCTTGCCCATATTCAGAATCCCCATGGAAAATATCATTCTTGAACAATTCTTTTATTAAGGTTCATCCCTCAATTGCATGAATTGTCTGCTGATAGTAGCAAATGAACAAGGCAAGAGGAGAGCTACCTTGAAGCAGAAAAGGCCAAAGGAGGCCGCCTAACACAAATTCTGGAGGACGCTAAATTGCTCTGCGTGAGATGAGCATCTACCAGATTTCTCCGGCTTCTCGAGCAGACATCAACGTTGAGCTTCGGAGAATTAATCTGAGACACTCCGGCCACCATAAACGCCGCTGCCGACGCCATTGCACCTCCTCAGATAACTACAGATTTTCTTATCGCTTTCCACCAGAAATCAATAAGTTTCGCTGTCCGAGAACAACGATATAAATCAATCACTTCAACCACTTATATGCGAGTGAAGAAAACCTAATATCTTCGGTGTATCCAATTGATGATAACGATGCATCCAAAATAAAATAAAAATCGATATTTGGCCAAGAAAAACCAAAGAAATCTCAAGCACGGAATTAAAGAAGACGTGAAAGAAACAAGAAGTTTTCTCCGAGTAGACTACCTGTCGTTGAAGGTGGTGCCGGCGAGGTCCGGGTGCTTATTCGCCGGAGGGAGGATGAGAAAGAGACGGGGAGAAGTTGTGACCGCTGAACAAGATAACAGTCAAATACCTTGTAAGTTGCAACTGGAAAGGAGGTTTCAGTTTCAGCTTTGCCCTATCAGAAATTTTAAAAAAGAAAATTAAATAAATAAAATTGTAATTTTTGTGAGCAGAAAAAAAGCCAGAAAATATCTTGGTGGAGAGGCGGCAATGAATTTCTTTGTCCTTGTTGTTATACCATGAAAATCAGAAGAAAAAATCAACTAGCCAGAAAAATTGGATCTATCTCTGTTTCAAAAAAATTCTTCGAGAAGAAAAGGATACACGCGTTCCCTTCTTTCTGTGTTCTCTCTGGCGCTCTTTAACCAGGCCAAATCCTAACTCAGCAATGAACTGAAATTCGTACCAGAATCGCAGATCTTCTACGAATTTCATAGCAAGCAATGGATAAGTCGAAGCTGGCCGCGATAGGCGAGCGGCTGAAGTCCGGCGGCGCACAGATGGGCGGATGGTGAGCTTAAAGATGCGAGAGGTGAAGGAAATGCTTCAGGCTCCGACGCCGGAGTCGAAGATCGTCGATCAGGCAACATCCCCGTCAATGGAGTCGCCGGACTGGGGGCTCAACCTCCGGATTTGCGGGATGATCAACGCCGAGGAGCTGAGCGGCACAGAGGTGGTGAGGGCGGTGAAGAGGAAGATCAGTGCCGGCGCCGGTGATGTGCACAGCCAGAGGCTCGGGCTGGAGCTTCTAGAGACGTGCGCGATGAACTGCGAGAAGGTGTTCTCCGAGATCGCTTCGGAGAAATTGTTGGATGAGATGGTGAAACTGATTGAAAACCCGCAGTCGGAGACAGAGTGTAGTGTTCGAGCGATGGAGATGATCAGGGCTTGGGGTGAGTCTGAGGACTTGATTTACTTGCCTGTTTTTCGACAAACTTACGAGGTGAGAATTTCTCCTGCATCATCTTTTGCGTTTGATTTCAATTCTCATCAGCTGACTGCAATTTTCTATTGCTTTGATAAGCTTGAATCGTCCATGAGATGAAACTTCTTCATATTAAGCATATGATTATCTACAATTATGTTGGATTAAGAGATTTATGTTGTTGAATTGTGAGTTCACATTTCACATAAATGTAGGTTGAGGTTTGAGTTGTTCTTAGTGATTCGTTTTGCTTATGGGTCTCTGATCACATTATCGCATAGATTAACAGTATGCTGACTTTTTAGCAGCTGTCTTAGAACATCTTGAACAAGGTTTTCAAAAGCCTCTTTTTACCCTTTCTTTTCCTAAATATCTTGCACATCTATCTTTTATATTGATTCACTTGCTCTGATTGTCACACACGACAGAACTTAAAACAAAATGGCATGCCTTCACGCATTCAAGATGGGGCCTTTCCCTCCACGCGGTATTCCTTGGAGTCATACATTGATGAAGAGTCCTTATCGCCGCCTCGAAGCTATCCCGTGCCTGACACCCAGTTAAATGGAGATTCAGGAACTGTGTTTCCGTATAACTATGGCAGCTTTTCTGTGGAAGGAAAGAAGGAATTCCTTGAGATTACCCGCAACAGCCTTGAGGTGCTTTCGAGCATAGTGAATTCAGCTTCAGAGTCAGAGCATGCTCTACCAAAGGTAATGTGGTATTTCAGTTACCTTCTAAAAGAGATAAATAACCACACCTCTTGATAGCTCAGATGAATAGAATAGCAAAAACATGCTCATTTATCTTGTGAAGATCACTGTGTTCTCCAAATAAGAGACTGTTATGCAATGTTGTTTTGCTTTGGTCAAGCCCAGGTTGAGTGGCAAATGTATTGTATAGATGTATAGTTTCTCAGGACAAATGAATTGTGATAGTGATAGTGATTAACATGATAATGAGCATGTTGTTTGTGGTTGCAGGACGACCTGACAATGAGCTTGTTGGACAAGTGCAAGGACTCGCAGCCTGTTCTCCAGAGAATCATAGAAACCACGACAGAGGATGAGACTTTGCTCTTCGAGGCTCTGAACCTCCATGACGAGCTTCAACAACTCGTTTCAAAGTTCTCAAGCTCCGAACCATCTGTAGCACAACTCCCTCAAGAAAGACCGGAAGTTTCCGAACCATCTACAGCACAATTCCCTGGGGGAAACTTGCAAGTTTCAGAAGCACAACTCCATCAAAGCTTGGAAGGTTCTGAACTCCCTCAACAATCCCGACCTGCTAACCTTGATTCACACTCTCAGATACAAACTCGAAATTCAAATGAACAACCCGGGTCACCGAAAGCTGAGAGTAAGGCTAATTCTGATCCTCCTAATCTCATATAAGTACTTGCTTTGGGTTTCATTTGCAACCTTCATCTCATGTTTCCAGGTGTGGAAATCTTCATAATCCTCTTGTTGAGACTGGATTACTCACTGAAACTGATATTTATCTGTATTGTCTATTGCAAGATTGTCGGCATCATTGAGGTTATAGTCCCTACATTATTGTCAAATTACGATCCCTTTGTTATCATCAAACTCAATTATTCGTTCCAAGGTTTACAAGAACAAAACTCGCAAAGTTTTATTTGAGGGCAACTCTTTACATCCACTGCCTCTTTTACACGACTACATAAAAGAAGCTCCTCGATCTCACTTGCTGTTGCTACTAGCTTCTGAAACCCTACTTCATGCATCTAGAAGTAGGGCTAGCACGAGGAGGGGGCTTAAGACCTCCTCCCGAAAGGCGAGAAGAGCGCCTGCTGCTGCCCCCTGGTCTGCTTGAGCTGGAATGCGTCGGAGGGGGAGATCTGGTAGGAGTTGCTGATGACGGGCACCGGCATTGCCTTGAACACGGAGGCGTGGCCGTTCAAGGGGCTCCTCATCGGGTTGGCTGTGGTCTTGAACGACACGTACTCGAGCCCCGCCCTTCCGGCCCTGCATGTCGAGATGTACAGCTGCGGGATCACAACCATGTCTCCTTCCCTCATCCTGTCGTCGAACACCGTCGCTCCCTTGTCGTCCACGATCTGCATGTGGGCCTCGCCCCGCGTCACGTACACCACGCTGTGGCCGTTGCTCGACCAGTGCGGCGCGTAGATGGCGTTCTGCACCAGAAAACACACAGTTTTTATACTAAATACCAAACACACAGTTGTTGAATGCTTGTGTATATACCGGGAGGAGGTGGCCTTTCTCGGCGCTCATGTCGAGGAGTCCGAGGATGGGCAGCTTGTTCTGGTTGACGACGTTGATCCTGCCGGCCTCCCTGGAGAAGATGTCGGCCTCCATCCTGGAGTCGATGTTGTGGCGGAACCTCATGTTGCAGAAGGCTTCTTCTAGCCCGTTTTCTGTCTCATCAGCTTCGTCGTACCTCTCGTCTTCCTCTTCCTCCTCCTCCTGCCTCCCGACTCTCGGCGGGGCCACCATCTGGCGCATCTCCTTGGCCCTGATGATGAAACCGCGGTCCCCGGCCTCCTGGATCTGCCTCACGGTCTGCTCCCGGGTGCCCAGGGCCTCTGCCAGCAGCTCCGGGTCGAACGCCCTCAGGATGTTCAGCTGTCTCCCCCGCCCTTCTCCTTGCATCCCACCTGCCAACAAGAAAGTCTGCACATTGCAAACACCGCATCAGCCTTCTAACTAACAATTTAACTCCTCGTTTGGTTTGAAATTACAAAAACAAAAACGAAAACGAATCTTAGTAGTCTTAAGTCTTACCCTGAGAGTCTGGTCAAGCTGGTTGGCATCGGTGTTGAGGTTGTGGACGGCGACGAGGACAAGGTCCTCGTCTCCATCGTTGAAGCCCCAGTGAACGATTCCGTGGGGGACGGCAATGATGTCGCCCTTGCGGATACGACGCGTGGGCTGGTGCACGTCCCTCATCTGCCTTCCGCCTCCCTCCTCTGAGCGGTGCGTCTCCGGGCATCCTGGCAAGGACAACCCCACGACACCTTCCCCTTGCTCGACGTAGACGAGGCGAGGAGAGGTGTGGTAGATAGGGAGGGCGAGGGAGTTGGGCTGGATGGTGACCCTCATGGCGGACACCCCAGCACACTGGAACTGCTCCTCTTCCTCATCCCACAGCTCTATTGTCCCGCCCTCCGACTCGATCTGCTTGGTAGGCTGGCCCGAGTTCAGTTGCTCGATCCGGCACTGCCTAGCCCTCGTTGTCACCCTGGCTCGCCTGTCGACGCAGGCGCCCAGGGAGACCATCACGCACAGCAATACCCCAAGAAGCAACTTTGAGCCCTTCATCGTGTCTTTTGTGTTCTCTCTTGTGTGGGTGGCTGGGTTTACTTATCTTTCATCTAGTCTTGGGAACTCTATTTATATGGGCTTTTGAGTGGGGATTTTTATAAAAAAGAAGTGGTGGCGGCATGGAGGAAAGAGGAGAGTACGTGGGGAGTGATTGAACAGGGGAGTGGTGTGGTGTTGATTTGTTAAGGAAAGGGTTGGTTTTGGGGGTTACATTTGCCAAGAGGCTTCTGATAGAAAAGTGCCAAATTTGCATGCACATGCGAAATTATAGTGGAGGCTAGACTGCATGTACTTGTGTAAGCTACATTATGTAGTGGAAAATTGCACTGCCTAGCTAACAAACAAGCGATTAGTAAAAAAAAGTGCTTCCTTCGGTGTGTACTTTTTAACATCGCGGTAAGAAGGTTAGAAATTGTGGCCTTGGAATTCATATACCAATATACCATATTCCCTGCTTACATTAGTCCACTCCGTAATAACTTGCCAATTTTCTGTGCACTCAACTATTGCTAGAAGGTAAAAGTACACCTTTGATCAACATTTTTCTTAATTCTAAATTTTCAATACTGTGTACTTCAAAAAAAAAAAAACTAGAAGAGATATTCAGATTTCAGACCGTTACAATGGGAGATGGAAATAGCATATTACATTTATATTTTCTAGTTTCAATATATTTTAATTTTTACTTACAATAGTAATACTCCTACTCGTTTGATAAGTAAATTTCCATGAATTTAAACACCATAAGAATTGATATTAAATATATATGTTTGGTTGACTTTTTGTTTTTAAAAAACTCAGATATTCTAATTTTTCAATTTCTATGAAACACACGAATTTCAATTATCTATAGAGGGGATAGGTAAGGATTTTTTTCTCCCATATTTTTCTGATTTAGATTTTAATCAAACATGATTTACCAATTCTCATGAATCAAATTTCCATAATATAATTTATATTGAAATAATTTCTTAAAAATTACACGTCTTATATTCAACCAAACGAGAACTAAGAGTAAGAAGCACTTTTATTATATTTGGTAACAGATAAATAAAGATTGCAAACCCACAATCTATCCAGTGGGGTACTACGAAACGACGGAAAATATAATAGCGGTTGAAATGCCAAAAAAAATCAACTTAATTAAACCCAAAGTGCTCAATTTTGGTGCCGAAACATTTTTCATGCCCCTATAAATCTATCCTGTAGTGACTCAATCAAGCATTAGTAAGTTGCAGGAATACTCAACAAACAAAGCATCTTACGTTTACACGTTTGGTTCGCCGTGTGCAAAACCCCTTAAGATCAAGAAAAGTCTAGAGAAGGAGAACAAAGTACATGGGTCATTCCCACTAGTGTTTCAGGTCAAGTAAGAACTTAACTTGTGTAACCTAACTTGTCTTTCAGATCGAGTAAGAACTTATCCTAATGTCTAGTAAGTTCAACAACAGCAGCAGCAAAGGCATGCATGAAAAATGGAGAATGTCTACCTTAATAATATACAAAGACTATCTATCACCTGAACTCGGAATCCTGCCAGGCAAATCGCTTCCCGGTTCCATCAAGAAACCGATCAGTGTGCCAGCCTTTCTTCTGAAGCTCCGACACTAATTCGGGATACACACCCTCCATCTGCTCATACGCGAGGAACAGGTCGGTGGGTCCAAGAGAGTCCTTGACGGATCCCGACACTTTCTTAGCATAGGCAGCCACAAGCCAACCTCTAAGGGCGTCTTCTGCTGTGGCGTCGTGTTCTAGAACCATGTCCATATGTCGGTTTCCTGGACTCAGCAGAAACTTCTCATCAGGAAACATCTCTTTCCATTCACGGATCCTAGAAGGTGGAACCACCTTGTGAAGAGATCGGCCTACTCTCACATTCCCCGCCTCTTCTATGAGTCGTCCAGGGAGAAGGTCTTCTTGGTATCTTAGGTCAGCTGGGCTTGATATTCTCCCCTTCTGCATTTATGTAAAACAAATAATAACTCGTAAAAAGCAAAAGAATTTTACGAGTACATCTAAGAAATGAAAACCAACCTTTATGAAGTTGGCAACAACCATTCCCATCCTACGTGCATTTAGAGTGTTGACAGGTACAGCTCGCATTTCTTCAACAACACTGTATATGTGCAAAACCGAAAGAAGTGGTCCAACAATCATCTGCAGATAAATACGGGAAAGCTAGATCTCACGCAACCAGTAGCACCAATATCTCAATGCAACGAAAAAATGACTAACATGCTAGCTTATTCGAGAAAAAGTATTGAAGAGGTTAGTGTTTTTTTTCAAGAATATTGCTCTTGTGCAATTAAAAGAGTAAAGATAAGGGAAAATTTATTCAATTTCCATGTGAGCGTTTTACCTTTCCTTGGGTCGATGAACAGACAGTTGATGCCAATTGAATTCCTACTCCCAAACCAGCGACATTGAAAAGTGTAGAGATGGCTTCCCCTTTAGCGAACAGATCACTGAGATTTCCTTCTTTTGCAAAAGAAGAATATATAGGCAATCTTGTTGCTCTAGCTGCAACAGTAGCCATTCCCTATAACCAGGTAACAGCAAAATCTTGAAGCATAGATTTCATTATAAACAAGTGACAGGATATACCCCAGCTTGCAACAATAGCAGGTTGCCAAGGAAAGATAGCCATTTCTAGTAACAAAAGACGTACCTTGGCAAAATTTCCAAGGCCGGCCATCTCAAGAAACAACTGTGGGCAAAGGGGGGAGATAACTTCCAAGCCAGTACCCAAGTCATACAGCACATCAGCTGAGCAACACATAAGGGAGCAATCAAGAATTGCACAGGATAACAAAGCATAAAAGTTCGAGAGCAGGATAAATGAGTAAATCATTGAGGTAAGATTGCCGACGAAGCAAGTGTTTTCTGCCCCTACCCAGAATTCTCCAGCACTTGGGCTCTGAATCCATCACCGAACCGAGATTGCTGCAAATAAGCTTTCCAGCATGCTGCATACCATCCTTTAGTATCTGCATGAGCAAAAGGCAAATCGTGCTCAAACAAAAAAAAAAATATGTGTGTAAGTTTAAGCATTCGTTATATCGAAGAAAGCTTACCCAACTAACAACTGTTGCTTGTGCAGGAGTAGGTCTTAAGCCTGCAGCAAATAGCAGTGACTGCAGAAGAGTAAGAATATTGAGATATCAACCTGACATCTCAATGATCATCAAGTTTGTGTTACTGAGAAAAGGCAAATACTACTATACTAGTATTTATTTTCCGAATATAATTCATAGGTCACCTCGAGATTCCCTTTAAAACTACAATATCTAACCGATTGTACCTTCTATAAGCTCAAAAACTAATTTTTGACACCAATCAAGTGAGGCTTTCAAGATTATCAAACAATGACCTGAGTGGAAAGCACAGACAACGCAGCGCTGGTAAAATGTTGAAGCGCGCGGAATTGTGTGTATCTCAGATAGCCCTCATTCACACTGCACAAGCAGAATACAAGCTTTCTCTAAGTAGAAGAGAGATGCAACTTCACAATAGCCCATAGCAATGGACATATATAGGTATGGAGCTTAAATACAAGCCTTTCTCACCTATACGGATAACCAGCCGGGAAAAATTTACCAAGGAACGACTCAACCACCTTATCATATAATGGTCTTACGTCCTTGAGCATTTTGACCTAAAACAACAATCATTCAAATATCATATTCAATTCAGTTACAAATTCATGCCAATGGAGAATGTATTGTACAAATGAACTTCAAAATATCAACAAAGACATGTGAAATAGCAGCTCATAATCAATTATACTTCCTCTTCTACATATTAGGAACACAATTCAGAGTACTCGTTCAATACTGCTACCTTCATTCAAGACAAGCAACGCACAAACCAGGTGCAGGCAGCTAAGCATAATTGTAATTAAAACCGGCAAAATTGAAGAGCATTTCCCATATAACAGAATATCAATCCAAATTCAGGAATTGAACAGGAAAAAAAGGCCTGAATAAATCAGACAAATTTGGTTTTATACATGAAATTACACTATTTCCCCACCAAAATTTCAACTACTCTCAAACTATAAAATGAAAGAGCAAGCTCAAAATATTCACCGAAAAGAAGTTAATTACAGCGAATCAAACTGTTGAAAAATTCAAAATCAAATTTTGCTTTCTAAACTAAAGAAGCAAAACGCAGGATTAGAAGGAGAGAGGAGGAGGAACTGACAGAGAGTTGACCATCCGGGTCGAACTGAAACCGGCAGGAAACAGATTCGGATTTCTCGACCCACCAAACGGGGGCATCTGTGGGCGGAGGCGCCTTCTTCTCGGGCTCCTTGTGCATTGTAATCTTCTCCTAATAGCAATGTCATCAAAAATCGAGAGAATGTCAAGAAAAAGATATAGTTATTTGAAAGAGAGAATTTTCAAAGATAAGATGAAGTGGATTAGCACGAAATACCAGCAAGTTCATGGAGATGGAGAGCGTAAAGAAATGAAGGAGAAAGGGAAGGGGATCGGATAACACAGAGATGAAATTGCACGAAGGGTTGTTTGAACAATCTCGGTATGTGGCAAAGCTGACACGGCGTCGTTTCAAATTGCCCCTCTTATTTCCCAATCTCCCTCAACTTGAAACGCGTTCTCCTCCCAGTCCCACTCTCACCTAGTTTCGGAGTGGGTTCGAATTAGAACTATTATGTAGGAGAGAATTAAGAATATTTTTTGGATTTGTCTATATACGCCTAAATTCATATGAAATTACGCCTAAATTCATACGAAATTACGCCTAAATTCATACGAAATTACGCCTAAATTCATACGAAATTACGCCTAAATTCATACGAAATTACGCGCTTAATATAACAGTACATGTTCTGTGCGCTTAATGTAGCAATACAAGGACAAAAGCGAAAAAAAAGGGAAAAAGTCGGGGGCGGAGATGATGTTTTGTGCGCTTAATGTAAGCGCACAACTACAAAACTTGTGCGCCTAATGTAGGCGCACAGATTGTAGCGTTAGAAAAATCCGACCGTTAGTGCACTTATTGTAAGCGCACAAACGGTCATATTTCTAGCGGCCGAATTTTCAGCCTATAATGCACACTATCATTTCATTCTTCTTCCACACCAAATCACAACATTCAACATGTATTCTAATGATGAAAGTGAGGAAAACAATTGGATACAAAGTGAAGATGAGGAATGCGATTGGGTACAAGCTCGAGAAGATGAAGAAGTAGACGAAGAATGGAGCGACTCTTGGTTGTCGGCTTGCGAAGACGAAGGAGATGATTGTGATCCGAGCGGCGATTTCTTCATGGTTAGTGTTTAAATAATTAAGGGCTTTTTATTTCCTTTAATTAAAGCTATGCAGATTGTATTAAATTGTGATGTAGCAAAAGTCGCTCCATTTGATTGTTCATTTAATAGAAACTTAGTACTCGGAATGTAAATATGTATTTTTATGAAGTATATAGGGATAGAAATGAACAAAAATATGCTATCTTTTCATTGTTCTATTTTATACACAGATTATATATAGATTATAGCTTCTATTATAGCAGGTAAATTTGTTATGAATTAATGACTTTACAAATTTGTTGTATTATTAGTTTGTTCTAATTGTAGATAGTATAATAATTCATAAATAAAAAATAATTATAGGGGAGAGATTATGGAGAACGATTTCGTACTGGCCTAGTTTGGGAGAGTATGAATGAAATGGTTGAGTGGGCGAGAGCTAGAGCAAAAGAGTTGATGATAGTTTTGGTGACACGTACCTCAAATCCGTATGTAGTTAGTTTGACATGCGATAGATATGGTGAACCGAGATCTGGGAGGCCGAAAGTTAATGTAGAAAATTCGGAGTTGTCGGTTCCGATGAGTCGAAAACGTAGATCGAAGAAGTGCGGTTGTAGATTCGAGTTGTATGGGTGTCGTTTGAAAAACAAGCTAGGGTCTCTTATTGAAAGATGAGTCTTGGATGTTATACATGGCACTCACAACCACATGCTTTGGACTATCTTTCATGGGAATGCATTCATGGGTCGAATGACCCAGGAGGAGGAGGCCATGGCTAGGAGATAGGGCGATTGTCGGAAGACTCCGAAAGAGATTGTTTCGGAGTTGAGGAAAAACTTTCCAGGAAACGTAACATCAACGAAGCAGGTTTCCAACTTCTTGTAGAAGCTCCAGTACGAGGATCATGTTTTTTGCTCACCCGGAGTCGCTACGGTTGTTGAAGAAGTTCCCGCACGTTGTGATCATTGACGCCACATACAATACAAATAAGTATGTAATACATTATAATAATAGTTAGATATTTTGCTATGTGCTACAATTTAATTAGTTATATTCACTAAATATTGGTACTTTTATTTCTTATGTCTATGAATAGATATGATATGCCTTTGGTGGAAATTGTTGGTTTTACATGCACTCACAAGACGTTCAACAATGCATACGCATTCACCCGAGCGGAAAAGTTTTTCCATTACCGGTGGATAGTGAGGGTCCTTCGAAACTTGTTTGAGCAGTTGGGAGTAATGCCAAAGGCTATAATGAGCGATTGTGAAAAGGCTCTCATCAAAGCCATTAAGGTAGTTTTCGAAGACGTCCCGGTAAGACACCTCTTGTGTTGAGTCCATATTAGAAACAACATCAAGGCACATGCCGACAAGGTTATAAAAGACAGTGCAAGAGTCGATATGTTTACAAACCAGTGTTGGGGACTTTTTTCTTGACCACCGAGGAAAGCTACGAGGAGAGGCTCAGAGCATTGAGGACGTCGTGGAAGAACGGCCTTGTTGGATACGTCGGGAGGGAATGGTTGACTCCTTACAAGGAAAGCATAGTAAAAACTTGGACGGATTACACCCTTCACTTCTTCACGAGGACTTCAAACAGGTATCCTTTGAACATTGTGTAGTTGATTGTTTTTACTATTGAGTTCCAAAGTCGTGTTAAGGCAATAAATGTTTTTTGTTTTGATAGGGTTGAGGGGATGCATCGTGTCTTGAAAGATATTATGGGGTCTAGCAGAGGCGGCTTTAACAGAGTGATCGTGAGGATCCACCATGCAATCATTCTTCAAATCGACACGATTAGGGCGACCATGAACAACTCACTGTCTACACGACCAATTGAGTTCAATGATCCAGGGTTTCCAGAGCTTGCTCGAATGGTCTTTTCAAGGCTCTTCTACAGAGTGCCAGATAAGTGTTTTGATTTGTTGTTGGCCATGTATGATATGTCAGTCAAGGAGGACTATTCAGAAGTATGCGACGATCATTGGGTGAGAGACTGCCTTGGGTTGCCGTGCGTCCACGATATTGCAAAAGCCATCATTAAGAGGACAACTCTCACTCCAGACGACATTCACGACTTCTGGAAGGACTTGCATTGGGAAGAGGATCCAACAATATTTGCTCTTGCTGACGATAGTGTTTCGATGTCCGTTCCAGAGTTGAGATTGCATGAGATGTGGTCGAGAGTGCAAGCCCGAAGTTTGAACAAAGCCACGTTATGGCAAGTGAGTGATTTATACATTGCCTTGGAGCATCCGAAATAGAGTACGTTTATGGAGTCGGTGGACATCTGTAGAAAGGGAAGGCCAAGTGGTGCAAAAAACAAGGCAAAGGGGTCGTCGACTAGGAAAAGAGCCTGCATGAGCACGTAAGAGAAGACTTACTGAAGTCTAAGAAGGCGAAGGCAAAGGGAAAGGGAAATGACAAGGCAAAGGAGAAGGTGAAAGGGCCAGGCCGTTCCAGAAAGCAAGCAAGTTTTGTGGTGCTTGACCCCGAGGACATGCAATCCCAACCGCAACCAGAAGAATCACAATTTGAGGAGATGTACGTGGAGTCCATCCATCGGAGTGGCCTGAAGAACCCATGCTTCATTTTGGGGTGGACTTTGGGGTTCAGAATATCGATTACTTCTGGTTTGGGTACATTAATGGTGCTATGGATGTATGTTCAGACGGACATTGTGGTTATCGGTTTTTTGTTGTGCTTATGAGGATGAGTCAGGGTCAATATCCCTTGATCTGTAGCACGATGGCAAATGAGTTGCATGCTAACCGACAAATGTGGGAGCCGATACGAGAAGCTACACGACCAGGGTCATGGGACGATCTAATGGTTCAAATTAACTATGTGAAGACCCCTTGCGGCCCAGATTATTGGCTTGACATGTCATTCATGGGTTAGTGTTTGCCATGGTGTATAATGTTGTTGTCATTATCATATCTCGGTACCCTTCATTGTGCTTACCAATAAGGTCGTCTGGACCATGCCTCACACCTCCCTTACAAATATCGGGGATAGCACACGTAGGGGATCACAACCATTGGATACCGGTAATGTTTTGTATCTCTACTTGTACTTCGATGTTTCATTTGCAATATCGTGTATACTAATTGCGTATTTTTTGTTTGTATCGTATAGGTGACGCTCAGTACCAACTCTCCATTACCACCCGTTACGGATGCGTGGCGAAGACATTGCGATCGAAGAATCATGTGGTGGGAAGGAGTGTATGATTCGAAATTGCAAGAGTTTAGGTAATGCCGCAAGGCAACCAGTCAGAATCCAAATTATTTGGCGTAGTTGATCCACATTATCAGTAGTTGATGTAAAACTCTAAGCCGAATTGTAATGCAATATAATTTTAGATGTGAGTCTCTTTTGGTTATTTGCTCATGATTTATGCTTTGGTGGGTTTTATAGTAAGGCTTATGTAATAAAAAAGACATCAAACTTATGCAATCATAACCTTGGAATTTATACATTTGCAACCTTACGCAATAAAAAAAGACATCAAACTTATGGAGTCGTAAATTATCATAACCAAAATATATTGCATTACAAATCCACACGATTACATGCTTATAAATAGATGTCAAGTCCTACAAACAAAGCACAAAAAGCTAACAACATCCAAATAACTACATGATTGAGTTAGTGTCATTGCATTGTGCAAATTATCTCGTTGACCGACTCAAGAATCCTAAAGGAGGGTGAGCCTACGATGACCAAGTCGAACTCGTCGAACATTCTGATTTGCCCCCTTTTCTAGCAGCAGCACACAAATACTTGGAATCCACAAACCCCGATTCAATATCATATAAGAAGCTCCTTATATGATATTGAACCGGTGGACTTAGAATATAAGGGGCTTCTTATATGATACTGAATCGGAGTTTGTGAATTCCAAGTATTTATGTGCTGCTGCCAGAAAAAGGGGCAAATCAGAATGTTTGACGGGTTTGACTTGGTCATCGTAGGCTCACCGTCCTTTAGGATTCTTGAGTCGATCAACGGGATAATGGCCACAAGGCAATGACTCCAACTCAATGATGTAATAATAACATTATTCATACATTTGCAGACTTATGTAATCAAAAGACATAGTAAACTTATTGCTTGTAATCATAACCCCGATAATATATATTCTTCCTCAACTTCACGTTTGAATCTGAAAGGGTGTCACACAACTTTTTAAGCTCATTTTTTCCAGCACCAATTCTCTGATAATCTTGGCAGCATTGCCGTCATATGATGGATCAAGCCACTTAAAGGTACGACACCCTCTCATCTCTCCATCCCGCTCTATTGAGATGTAATCCTTGCATGCGAGGTACCTTATTTTGTAGTGAATGGGCATGTCGCAAGTGTAAAAGACGACCGGGAAATTGCATTGGCACATTGTAACCGGAGCCTGTGCACTGTTGGACGTGCTGGACGACGAAGCCATACTATCCAACGATCTCCCGAATCTGGAATATGACATTTTTTTTCACAAGCTATAAACTCTTTAAAAAATAAAGCCAAAGAAAGATGAATAACGTTACCGAGAAACTGAATAATCCCTTGTTGGTCGAGTTTTCTCCTCTGCACGACATATCTTAAGCTCGGGAACGCATAAAAAACGACCGTTGACAATTGAAACCACCGAATGTGAGTTGAATGTTGTGTTTGGATGTGGAAGATAATGAAATTGGCTATGGTATTTATAGGCGGAAAATTATGCCGTTAGAAAAATGATCGTTTGTACGCTAACATTAAGCGTACAAACGATCAGATTTATACCCGTTAGAATCGGTCGTTATACAGTATTGAACCCAAATATAGGCTCAGGTGCTGTGCGCTAAATCTAAGCGCATATCTATGTACGCTAATTGTAAGCGCACAACCTTGGGCCTCATTTTGGCCCACCAATACGTCGATCAAGCTTAATGCTATGCACGGAACGCACATTGCTTAAAATTTATTTTTCGTGATTAAAGGCATTCATAAGATAACTTTATGATAATTATTTTAAGATTTTAATACTTTATACTTATACAATATTCATCAATTATAATTTATACTAATGTAATATAATGAATTCTTAAGCAAGTAGTAGTTGTACTATATACTAATGTGATATGAAGAAGTCTTATGTTATGAAGTTATATATTGAACGTCATAGCATGAAGTCTTATGAAGTCGCTAATTATAGTTTATAATAATGTAATATAATCATTTCTTTAAAAAATATCACTTGTACTATATAGTAATGTGATATGACAAAATCTTAATAAGTTATAACTTGAACTTTATACTTACGCTATAGCATGGAGTATGAAAAAAGTCAAATTTTATAGTTTTTACTAATGTACGTATTAATATTATTTCTTAAGAAGTTATCACTTGTTTTATATACTAATGTGATATGAAAAAGTCTTATGAAGTTATAATGTGATATGACGAAGTCTTATGATTTTATACTTGAACTTTATACTTACGCTATTCCATGAAGTCTTATGAAGTCGCTAATTATAGTTTATACTAATGTAAAATAATGATTTCTTAAGAAGTTATTAATTGTACTATATAGTCATATGGCATAACAAAGTCTTATGAAGTTATATATTGAACTCTATACTTACACTATAACATGAAGTATGAAGAACTCGAGAATTGTAAGTTATAAGGTGAAGAAGTCGAAGAATTATAGTTTATACTGATAAAATATTAAGATTTCTTATCTAATTATTACTTTCATAATGTTTTATGAAATTTATACTTTAGTAATTTTACTTTATTGGTCGTTTGTACCTTAAAAATGCTAATTGGTCCTTATTGGGCCCATTTTTGTGATTTTTGGCCCATTTTATAACTAATACCTACTATTGGGCTTAGGTTGGGCCCAATTTGCATTTCTTGTGTTTATGGCCTATTTCATGACTAATCCATACTATTGAGCCCAATTTGTTTTTTTTGTGTGTTTTTGGCCTATTTCATGACTAATAACTACTATTGGGCCTAGTTTGGACCCATTTTGTATTTCTTGTGTTTTTGGCCTATTTCATGACTAATCCTTACTATTGGACCCAATTTGCATTTTTTGTGTTTTTGGCCTATTTCATGACTAATAACTACTATTGGGCCTAGTTTGAGCCAATTTTGCATTTCTTGTGTTTTTGGTTTATTTCATGACTAATCCATACTATTGGGTCCAATTTGTAATTTTTTTTTTGTTTTTGGCCTATTTCATGACTAATAACTACTATTGGGCCTAGTTTGGGCTCAATTTGCATTTCTTGTATTTTTGGCCTATTTCATGACTAATAACTACTATTGGGCCTTATTGGGCCCAATTTGCAATTCTTGTGTTTTTGGCCTATTTCATGACTAATAACTACTATTGGGCCTTATTGGAACCAATTTGCATTTCTTGTGTTTTTGTCATATTTCATGACTAATAACTACTATTGGGCGTAGTTTGGGCCCAATTTGTATTTCTTGTGTTTTTGGCCTATTTTATGACTAATAACTACTATTGGGCCTAGTTTGGGCCCATTTTGCATTTCTTGTGTTTTTATCATATTTCATGATTAATCCATACTATCCTTATTGGGCCCATTTTTGTGTTTTTTGGCTCATTTCATGACTAATATCTACTATCGGGCCTTATTGGGCCCAATATGCATTTTATTTGCTTTTTGCCCATTTCATGACTCATTTTGCATTTTCCATTTTTTGTGTTTTTCCCCCATTCCATGAAAAGTATGAAAAATAACATAAAGTATATATATAACAAAAAACACATACATAACAAATCCACACTATACATAACATCCCTAATCTCCACCCGGCTGACTCCCACTACCCTCCCCATGCTCGTGTATAGAATCCCCAAAAATCTATGACTCACGAGGTGGAGGGGGGGCCATCGGAGGAGTCTCATCAGTCAGCATATGCAGTAGACGACTCATGAACACCTGAACCTCCTCAGTGGGATTAACGCTCCTATCCATCAGCGTCTCTAAATATGCACGGAGCCCACCTGCAACCAACTGATTCCGCTGTATTCGTAATGATAATACCCATTAGAATTTATATATGACAATTTAATAATAAACATTTATTGAATTAAACGAATTAAACATACCGCAAGAGTGTCCACCGAAGGTGTGGGATGGACAAGGTCCGCGGGATGATCCTGTCTAGTGGATTTGGGATCCACCAACACATGAGAATAATCGTCCAACCAATTCAGATAGTCATCCGTCACATCCCAATAATGCGTGGCTGGTGGATCCTCAATCTGGATTAGAGGCCTCAGATCCTCATCCCACGCCCCCAACAGATCATCCTCGAATGTGACATTGTAGTGGGTCAGGTTGTTCCCGTAGGTGACTGATTTCAGCTCTGGAGGTAAGTCCGGGATCCCTTGTACATGCCTGAACTCCCGGAGGACGCGGTCTGACAGATACGGCTCCTGTATATCCATGATCTGGATTATACCTCTGAACATAGAAGGAGCGTACTCCGGCCGATCGAATGATACCGCAGCAAAATGGAACCAATGAACCTGTAACAAGTAATTTATATGAAGTTAGTATTTTGCATCAATATATATTATAAAATAAAATATTAATATAACGAAATATATTACCTCCTAATATCTGATGTTGTCTAGAATCTGGCGCATACATACCAAACGACCAAGATTCTTGCCCTGTGGAACCTCCTGGCCGTCTCTGAAAGCAGCATCATCGACGCCAATGGCAGCAGGGTCCATGACATAATGTCCATGGAAATGGGGAAAATACACCCATATCCATGACTGTAGATCAAGATCGAATGATAAGAATAAAAAAAATATAACTTATATTTTAAATTTATTAATTAAAATGACATTTCTTACTCTCAAAAGTATGCCAGAATTGGCAATGCCCTGTGCATCTCGTCTCGAAGCCTGGACTAAGTTCCTGTACAATAACGCCAATATCCCCGCTCCCCATGCGTACCGGCCCATGGTCGAAAAGCAACGACAACCACTTGTGCTTGATCGCTTTCGTAGACTTGTCGACCAACACTGTACTACTGAGCATCAGGAACAAATACAATGTAGCGATGGTGCTCTCGCCCTTCTACGACGCCTTCATCATCTTCACGAGCTCACTCTGTAGCCAGGCCAAAGGAATGCCGCCACTGTTGTACCATCTGTTCACTTGTGTGGTGTCGTCATGCCCAAAGAAGCACACGACCCGCTGAGTCAACTCTAAACCCATGCTACCCGTGCAGCTATCCTCCCGACAATCGGCTCCCTGAGAATCTCATAAACATCATGCAATGTAATGGTCATCTCGCCCCATGGAAAGTGGAACGAGGATGTCTCAATGTGCCATCTCTCGACAAAAGCCAACACCAACACATGATCCACTACCTCGGTGCCTAGACTGTGTAGATGGGTGAGACCGCTACGCTCCGCCAGCTGAAACCATGTGTCTGGCCCGGGTCTGATGTACTGCTCGAACGGAGAGGTCCAGTCAATGTGGAAGTGGACCTTCAAGACCTTGCGGGTCTGAATGTTCAATAATTAATATTAGTTACAAAATTTAAATTTAAATTTTCATTTCACCTAAAACGAGACTGTACCCTAAATACGTACCAATTCCTGAGTCGGTTGGCGGCACTGACGCCCCGTACCACGTGGAGCCTGAACAACCGGTGCAGCCTCTGCATCAGCCTCTGCATCAGCCTCTGGAGCGGCCTCTCCTCGACCTCTCATGCGTCGATTTTGCGGAATGATGAAGGCAACAATATGGACAGGAGGGCCAAGAGTGGTGATGGACGCTAAAGTCGTATCGCCTAATCAAAATAATCCTAAACAAACCTAAACTAGTAGAATAGGCAAGTAAGGGTCGAATCCCACATGAAGGAGTTGTCTTTCTTTATGTCAATTTGCATGCAATAGTAACAAGGGGGGGTTTTAGGTTGATTGTGTTCAAACAAGTAAACAAAACAAACAAAGCAAAGATGTTGTATTCAATTAAGGAAAAACACTTAGCCAAACAAATATCTACCATTCATTCGATTGATTGGTCCTAGATTATCTCTAATCCTTCCTATGATTATTAATGTCCCTATTCTGAATTAGTTACCAGTCCTATCCGTCCTGGTAACCCTAACTATTAAACAATCCCTATCAACCTTCAAGATTTAATTCAATAGCAGCAAGAAGCATATGAATTAACCAGGATACATGCAACACCACGACCTGCATCATTCAACACATAATCAAATCTCTACACAACAAACTAGTCCACACAGTCCTAGAATATCATGCTTGCTACACAAGATAAGGAATCTCAACCCGAAATAACCAAACCCTAGCAATAGACAATTACTAATATCAACTAGTTGCGTCCAACAAGCGAAATCAATAATAATCAATATGAATAAGCTCAAGAGAAAAGATATAATCCAAAGGGATAGGAATAGAATTATAACCTCATAATCATATATCAAATGAAGGCTTCAATTGTCGGACTAAGCAAAGGGTGCTTAGTTCTTCATTACTCAAAGGGAAAATAATACTGAATGGAATAAACGATGGAAAAATTGAATAATCGATGATAGATGCTTGGAGGCTATGGAACTAGGTTTAAATAATCTAAACCTAAAACCAAAGATCACAAACATAATCTAAAAAAGAAATAAACTAAGTAGACGAAATAAAGAAATTAAAAGAAAAACGAAAAGTAAAATAAAGTAACTTCGGAGAGATCCCACGCGGCTTCGCTGCTGTGTATTTCCGCGATCGCGGATGGATTTCCGCGGTCGCGGAAAATTGCTTTTCTGTTCGCTTTGCTTTCGACTTATCCGCGATCAGCCCTCTTGCTCGCCCGCGGTTGCGAATTTGACTATGCTGCTTCGTGTGGCTTCTTTCTTCGATTCTTCCTCGGTCTTCTCAAGTGGTCTTCTCCTCATCTTCTAGATATCTTCGTTTAAGCTTCTCCAAACCACCAAATCCACACTTCTACTCTTCAGCCACGTACTCTACAATACCGCTCTAAACCTCTCCAAATGTACCCAAAACACCGGTAATAACTCCTAGATATGCACTACAAAGTAGCGCTTATCAAATTCTCCATGCTTAAACATTGCTCGTCCTCGAGTAAGCTAAAAGAAACCTACTCCTCCAATCAAATCCCCAAGGTCTCAGGAAGCACAGAAAAACCATCTCCACTAAGAATTGCACCTAACATGAATCTCCAAGGCACCAATACAATATGCTCAACACAACACAACACATAACATAACCAAGCTTAAAGGAAAGCAGAGTACGTCCCCCAAGCTTAACCCGAACACCATAGAGTGAATAAAAATCTAATCCTAGCCTCCATCTATCTTCTTATAACTCCCAAAGTGACCTACCCGAATCCTCCTTATATCACCTCTTCTTATGTCACCACGCCCGGTAAAATGATGATTCCTATTAATCACTCTTCTTCTTTTCATTCATTTTGCCAAGGCGCCCTCTTGGGTTTTCACCAAGCCACACATTTCATTTTTCAATAGATGGGCTCATAATAAAACTCACATCACTCTTGACCAATTATTAACCCAGCCTAATGCTGGTCCAAGCCACCTGCTTATTACCTAAGCCGCCCTTTCGGGTTTTCGACTTATCCCAGGATTTCTATTTTTGTCTTTTATCAAATTTTTGGCTTTTTCATTTTCTTTATTTTTTTCTTTTCTCCTCAATGACTAGCAAGTATAAAACACTCTCTCATGCTTAAACATTGCATTGTCCTCAATGTAATGAAAGACAAAAAGGAATGAAGCACATAGAAAGGCAAAAAATAACTCACAAACGTCGTTGAGTTGGCTTGAACCTGGAAGTTGTTGCTGGCGGTAAATCAGTATACGCACATGTCTCTGGTGTCGCGCCGGACTTTATACAAACTCCACCGTGCAACCGAAAGGAACCACTGTAATGTGTAGTGGAATAGCAAAGGAATCGGGGTTGCACGGCCTTCAATGAACACAAAAATGGGGCCCATATGTAATCGTGGTATGGGCCCTGGTGTTCCTCCTCCTCAGCTGTCGATTGTAGGGCCATCATTGGTGCCAAATAAAAATGTGGGGTGAATGTCTCCTCCTTAGCATCATGATGCACACCGTCTCTCCATGGGGAACTCGGACAGCTGGCCTTCAGTAGAACTTTTTTTTTTTTTTGGAATAGGGAATAGGAGCCTTACTGTGGAATTCATCTTCTTCAATTTGGCATGGGCCTCCTTCCTGCAGGTTAGTCTAATGCAAAAACAAAAACAAAAACACAAACAAATAACAAATAACACAAAAACAATTAAAGACATGAAATAGAAAGACAAGAAAAGAATTACATACCTCGGGTTGCCTCCCGGACAGCGCCTTAGTTATTGTCGTGGCTCGACTTGCTACTCTCCCACCTCAACTTGGGTTGCTCACTTCAATTGAGCACTCAGGGTTTCCATCCGGAGGGTGTCGTTTTGAATCATCGATGTTGAATCCGACTCTCACCCCGTCAAATTCCATTGTGAGCGAATCGCTGCTCACATCAATCTTGGTTCCTGCCATGTTCATAAACGGCCTTCCTAGCATCATAGGGGCTGCGTCCTTATCCTGCCCCGTATCCATCACAAAGAAGTCTGCAGGGAATATCAACTTGTCCACTGCGACCAGCACGTCCTGCACCACTCCTTTGGGGTAGACATAGGAATTGTCCGCCAGCTGGATCACAATCCCCGTTTTCTCCAATGGCCCCACCTCCAAAGACTCGTACAACGAGAGAGGCAACACATTGATGGTGGCACCCAAGTCGAGCAGGGCCTTGTCGAACAAGGTGCCCCTAATCTTGCAGGGAATAGTGAACATCCCCGGATCACTTGCCTTCTTTGGTAACCGCTTTTGCAGCATAGTGGATACATTCTCGCTGACCTAGACCTTTCTCTTCTCCTTGACCGCCTTCTTCCTCTTAAGCGTGCATACCTCCTTCAAGAATTTAGCAAAACGAGGAATGCTATTTACCAGCTTGAGTAATGGAATATTTTCCTTGCATTCGCTGAATGTCTCGACAACTCCTTATCATTTGCCGGTCTTCTTGTGTCCTTCAAAGCCTCGGGAAAGGGTGTGAGAGGCTTTAATGAGTTGAGCGGAGGGAAGTCGGGGCGCACATATCCATCGTGGGTGTCTTTGAGAGGAACAGGAGCTGTAGGGGCGTTTCCGCAATCGCGGTTTTGTGTCCGCAGTCGCGGAATATTCTCGACCTGATCCCCGTCTTCAGTGCATTTTCCGCGATCGCGGAATTCTTTCCGCGGTCGCGGAATACTCTCGAACAGGTCCTCCTCGGGGCAGATTTTTCCGCGATCGCGGAATTCCATCCGCGGTCGCGGAATAGCGTCGATTTCTTGTTCTTCTTCCCTCGTAGCCAATTCGCAGTTGCGGCTTCCTTCTCCGCAGTCGCGGATTTCTCTCTGTTGGCCACGACTGATGTTCACCTTAGCTCCGCTCCTTAGCGTCATGGCGAAGACGTTCTCCCTCGGATTGACTACCGTTTGAGATGGTAGTTTCCCCGACTCCCGAGCTTCCAACTTGCTCACCGCTATAGAGATCTGCCCCACTTGCTTTTCCAGGTTCTGAATACTGGACTTCGTCTCTTGTTGATGCTGGATCAGGCTCTGAGTGAGGGTATCCGTATGCTTGGCCACCGCTTGATTTTGTGACCCCATGGAGCTCACATTGCCAGCCAACGTCGATACGGTCTAGTTGAGCGATTTGATCAAGTCCTGGTTGCTTAATACGCTCTGAACAAGAGATTTGATCTGGTCCTCACTGGACATAGCTGAACCTGCAACTTGGCCTTAGGGTCTTGGGTCATATGGGGCTCGAAATTGTTGTTGACCCCCAGACTGCTGATACTGTTGTGGGCGCTGTAGAAATTGTGGCGGCCTCTGTTGATAGTCTTGGTTCTCCTGGCCAAGATGAGTATTCTGCTGGTTCCCGTACCTCAGATTGGAGTGATCTCTCCACCCTGGATTATTTGTGTTGGAGTACGGGTCATATTTTGGCCTTTGAGGGCCGTATCCTCCAATAGCGTTCACTTCAGCAGTGGGCTCCTGCAGCGTGGGACATGCATCGGTTGGATGCATCGTGTCTTGGCATATCCCACATGACTTGACCTGCTGTTGGCCACCCTTCATCATGTACCTCCTCATCATCTCCTTCATCTCATCCATCTTAGAGAGTAGAGTGGAATTGGGCTGAAAATCTGCAGCTCTCATTGATTGGACGCCCGCCCTTTTGCTGAACTGTCTTGAGCCCTCAGATAGCTCAAAGAAAACTTCATAGGCCTGGTCTGGAGTCTTATTCAGGATGTTCCCTCCACAAGTAGCGTTCACAATCCGACGCTCGTCATCAAGTAAACCTCCGTACAAATAAAGTACGAGGTCCTGGTCGGAGTAGCCATGGTAGAGGCAACTAGAGATCAGCCTCTTGAAATGCTCGTAGTACTCATACAACGACTCAGCAGCCTGCTGTTCAATGTTGCTGATGCTCATCTTCAGGCTGTTGAGCTTGGTCGCCGAAAAGTACTTCTCCAAGAAAGCCTTCTTCATCTTGGCCCACGTGTCAATGCTCCCTGGGGTCAAGTAGTAGAATCAGTCATTGGCTGAATCCTTTAGAGAGAAAGGAAAGGCCCTCAGCTTGATCTGGTCTTCAGTGACTCCCTTGGGCTTCATGCTGATGCAGACGACATGGAACTCCGACAGATGCTTATTGGGGTCTTCTCCACTCATCCCATGGAAGTGTGGGAGCAAGTGGATCAACCTTGACTTGAGCTCGAAATTGACTCCTTCAGCAAGCTCAGGAAAATGCACAGCCAGCGGTTGCTGCTGCAGGTTTGGGGCAGTCAGCTGCCTCAGCGTCTGTTGTTCGTCAGCCATCTCAAAAGTTGGGTTGTCAAAGACTAAAGATCTATTTACTCTGCGGCTCTGGGAGAGCGTTCTCTCAATTTCTGTATCACAACCAAAAAGAGGGGAGTCAGTAGCACGGGTGTGGACCATAAGATAGGTCCACACAAAAATTTGCATACAAACACACAAAGGAAAATCAAACTTGCCTCCCCGGCAACGGTGCCAATTTGATGGACGCTAAAGTCGTATCGCCTAATCAAAATAATCCTAAACAAACCTAAACTAGTAGAATAGGCAAGTAAGGGTCGAATCCCACAGGGAGGAGTTGTCTTTCTTTATGGCATGCAATAGTAACAAGGGGGGGTTTTAGGTTGATTGTGTTCAAACAAGTAAACAAAACAAACAAAGCAAAGATGTTGTATTCAATTAAGGAAAAACACTTAGCCAAACAAATATCCACCATTCATTCGATTGATTGGTCCTAGATTATCTCTAATCCTTCCTATGATTATTCATGTCCATATTCTGAATTAGTTACCAGTCCTATCCGTCTTGGTAACCCTAACTATTAAACAATCCCTACCAACCTTCAAGATTTAATTCAATAGCAGCAAGAAGCATAGGAATTAACCAGGATACATGCAACACCACGACCTGCAACATTCAACACGTAATCAAATCTCTACACAACAAACTAGTCCACACAGTCCTAGAATATCATGCTTGCTACACAAGATAAGGAATCTCAACCCGAAATAACCAAACCCTAGCAATAGACAATTACTAATATCAACTAGTTGCGTCCAACAAGCGAAATCAATAATAATCAATATGAATAAGCTCAAGAGAAAAGATATAATCCAAAGGAATAGGAATAGAATTATAACCTCACAATCATATATCAAATGAAGGCTTCAATTGTCGGACTAAGCAAAGGGTGCTTAGTTCTTCATTACTCAAAGGGAAAATAATACTGAATGGAATAAACGATGGAAAAACTGAATAATCGATGATAGATGCTTGAAGGCTATGGAACTAGGTTTAAATAATCTAAACCTAAAACCAAAGATCACAAACATAATCTAAAAAAGAAATAAACTAAGTAGACGAAATAAAGAAATTAAAAGAAAAACGAAAAGTAAAATAAAGTAACTTCGGAGAGATCCCGCGCGGCTTCGCTTCTGTGTATTTCCGCAATCGCGGATGGATTTCCGCGGTCGCGGAAAATTGCTTTTCTGTTCGCTTCGCTCTCGACTTATCCGCGATCAACTCTCTTGCTCGCCCGCAGTCGCGGATTTGACTCTGCTGCTTCATGTGGCTTCTTTCTTTGATTCTTCCTCGGTCTTCTCAAGTGGTCTTCTCAAGTGGTCTTCTCCTCATCTTCTAGATATCTTCGTTTAAGCTTCTCCAAACCACCAAATCCACACTTCTACTCTTCAGCCACGTACTCCACAATACCGCTCTAAACCTCTCCAAATGTACCCAAAACACCGGTAATGACTCCTAGATATGCACTACAAAGTAGCGCTGATCAAGGGGTCAGGTCAAAAATCGCCTTGGCGATGTGGGTCGTGTAGCTCTGAAGGAGGATAGGGATGCATGGCCCTCCTGGCATCCAAGGAACCTGGCCTAGAACGGGCGCCCCCGGAGGAGGAGGTGCATGGCAAGGAGCGGGTGGCGGGGAATCAATAGGGGAGGGGACAGAAGGACCGACCTGGACCGGGGACGGAACGGGAAAGGGCACAGGAGGGGACAGAAGGAGCGACTGCGGCTGGAGGGTCGGTCTCATCCGTCAACAAAATCGGCTCAAAAGAAACCCTGTACTCTCCCTCCAAGCCCTCGCCATCATCTGACATCTGCTGCGCCTCCTCATCAACCTCCATATCGTCAATAGATGTGACGTACACGTCCTTCATGCTATCATCCTCTGTCTGAACAGAAGGATGAGGAACTGGTGATGCTGCACCTACAAAATCTGATCGTAGCAGAGTAGCGCGACGACATACGGTGTGTGAGATCTGCCTCCGAGACACGACACGTCGGTCCGCTATCGGAGCCGTATGTGTCAGCCCCTCGGAACCTCTTAAGGCATCTCGTACCGCCTAAATTTTTTATTTGTTACTTTATTATAAACGTATTTGTTTGACAATCGAATTTGTTTGATAAACGTATTTATATTTCATAAATTGAAACTTAATCCGATGATGTTTGATAATTAAATTTATTGGGCCCATTAAGGCCCATTCCGATGGGCCTTATTGGGCCCAATACAGACATATTGGGACTAGTAAGGCCCATTCCGTCCTAAGAGGGCCTATAAGGCCTTATTGGGCCCAATACGACCCATTCGGCCCTTTTAGTGTCAATTGCTCCTTATTCGGCCCTAAAAGGGCCTATAACACCTTATTAGGCCCATTAAGGCGTTTTTAGGCCTATTGCTCCTTATTGGGCCCAATACGTCCTTATTAGGCGTATTGGGCCCAATAAGGAGCAGTTGCATTTTGGGCCCAATACAGAATTATTGGGCCCAATACGCCCTTATTAGACGTATTGGGTCCAATAAGGCGTTTTTGGGCCGATTGCTCCTTGTTGGGCCCGATACGTCCTTATTAGGCTTATTGGGCCCAATATGGCCCATTAAGGCCCATTAAGACCTATAACGCCTAACATGGCCTATAACGCCTAAAAGAGCCTATAACGCCTTATTAGGCCCATCCAAATAAGGCATTTTTTGGGCCGATTGCTGCTTATTGGGCCCAATCGGCCAATTGCATTTTAATCGAATTAGAATGACATATAATTATATCATAATTTATATTTTCAAATTCTAATCAAATCTAATTCCTAATAATCTAAATTCCTAATCATCTAAATTCTAATCGTATTTTCAATATAAAATTACATACTGCAACAATAAAATATTTATTTATACGACATTTTTCAATATAAAATAAAATTGAAATAAATTACATAATTTTCACAATTTCATTCTAATTCGATTGAAGTAAAAAGGCCATGGCCGTGTAGATTTTTTTCTTAGATGCTGATGGAACGTGCTATTTTTATCAAAAAGCCATGGCCGTATTAAATCGACATGGTCATCTTACTAATACCTCGCACATATGAATGGAACATACTCGAAAACTATGCGTTATATCTTCACATGGACGCGTTCAACAATGGAGGTGTTGCCCTCCAATGAGATTGATCCACCTCCAAACCGCCTCTATTAGTTGCCTAAGCCCACGCTCGCCACGTCGCTTTGCATGACCAGTCTTTATCCAACACGTCTCAACACCATACCATCAATCAAAAGCAAGACGCAAGAGCTATCGATAGGCGTAGAGCTCGATAATTGATGATCTTTGGTTCAATTGCCAATTTTCTGGTATGAGATTTAAGGATTTGTGTTTGATTCTCGTGTAAAAGATTGTTGAAGTGTAATCTTAATTAGAATCCTCACGATAATAATAAAAGAGAGTTCATTTTGATTTTTGTCTTTGCTCTTCAAAAGAACGCATTGTCTGTAATACCCCTCATTTTTAGTAAGGGTATTTGGGTAATTTCCCAAACCCTCATCAATTATTCGGGACGCGTTAGGCGAAGTTCGGAATTTCTGTAGTGAGTTGGATCTCTGTAAAATTCCCAGAGCATTGGAAAATACACTCGATGTATTTTTTGGGGTTTAGAATATTTGTTTGGATACAAATATATTGAATCCGGGGTTTAAAACCCACGCCAAACCTTTCCCCGGGCAAACAGACGCGGAAAAGGCATTTCCGCGACCGCGGCAGCATTTCCGCGACCGCGAAAATATGGGCTTCAGAAGGGCTGGGCACAGGAATTTTCCGCAACCGCGGATAAAGTTCCGCGACCGCGGAAAACTCCAACACGCCAACGTCGCATCGCTCAGAGCCTCGCCGTTCGCGCCACCGTTGATCTTCTGGCTGGCCGTTGATCTGGGCTGGGAGAGATCTTCCTTTGGCCTATAAAAGGAGCTCGATCTGGAGGTTGAAGGGCACTCCAATCTGAAATCACACTCTTTCTCTCTCGTTTTCTTGCTCGTCGGAAGTCGAAGCTCTCGCCGGAAATCTTCAAGCTGTCGCCGGAGCTTGACGGCGGCTAAAAGATGCACAAGCAAATGTCGTTGATTAGCCTTATCAAAATAAATTATCCTAACAAACCCACTAAACAGAAGTATAGCAGACAAGTAATGGTCAATCCCACAGAGAAGGTTTGATGCAGTATGCAACCGTGAATGACAAGTAACACAAACGGGGGTTTAGTTATCAAGAGAACAAAGCAAATGAATTGAGTTGAGTTTAGAAAATATGATAAGGGAAAGTAGTTCTACTAGAGCGAAATCCACAAGTACAGAGATAGAGTTTGATCACGGAAATCTATTCAATCCAAGTTCTTTAATTATTCTTATAGTCGTTCCCACCCTGATCTTAAGTACTATTGATTCTCACAGTTGTCAATAGACTTATTACTATGCCAATGATAAAGTACCACTGATTCTCACAGTTGTCAGCGTACCTTAGCACCAACATAGCAATAGCAATGCACACAAGGATATAGGATACATGCAAGTAGAAAGACGTACAAGTACTCACTCCCCTACTTAACATGTAACTGATTCTCACTCACAACTGTACGCTCGGAACCCCTATACGCACAATTGTGTTTGCCACTAGATATGCACTCGGGACCCCTATATGCAATCCTAGCAATTGATAAAAAACATTCAACCTAGTTGATCAGGCTAAGAAGAACAACAAGAAATCAATATCAATATAACCAAGAGAATCAATCCAACACTTATAAGGATAAGAACAAGGAATAGAAATCTCACAAACACATCAACTGCACTGCTTCAATCGTCTAGCAGAACAAGGGTGAAGTTAGTTCTCCATCAAAGGGGGATGAAAAACTCTATAGAAAATAACGTTTGAAAACGGAAGCAATCAAGTGATGATAAGTCTCTCTTCTCGTAACCTAGAAAAGAGGCTTAAATAGTCTTAGGAAACTAGGTTAAACTAATGCAAACAATAAAGGAAACAAAATAATAATAAAATAAAGTCTCAAACATAAAAGGAAACTAAATTGTCTCTGGCGCGAGGTCATTAAGCACAACCACCGCGGGGCGGTGAATTCCACCGCGAGGCGTCAAACTTCCACCGCTGGGCGGTGGCATCCTCTGGCGCGGGCTTCATCATCACTGAGAGTCACCGCCGGGCCGCGGTACTTCTGACGCGGGGCGGTGAGCTCATTTCTCCAGCTCTCTTCTTCTCTGCTCTTCAATCCTACCAAGTGTTGGTAGTCTTCTCCATAGATGCTCCAACAGCTCCATCCATCCTCATGTTTCATCTAAGCTGCAAAACCTTGGATTTCTTCACTTCTCTCCAAAACATCTGGATCGCAGACTTAGCACCAAAACTCATCCAAAACCTCTCCAAATCATGCTAATAATTGCTAGTAAAGGTGTATGAAATAGCACCTATCAAATTCCCCCATACTTAGACCTTTACTCGTCCCGAGTAAACTAAAGAAAAGCTCACTCTCTCAATCAACACCAAAGCCTCAGGAAGTATAAGACAATATGACACTAGCAACTACAGCATATCAACAATAAGCTCCAGACAACCAAAACAAGTAATGCAAAGATAACCTAATCCTAACTCCAATCTAGCTCCTTATCGCTCCAAGAGTGGCCTACCCGAGTCCTCCTTATGACTCCCCTTCTTATGACGCCTCGCCAAGAAATATAGAGAAATCCTAGAATCACTCTTCTTCTTTTACGCTCATCTTGCCTAGGCGCCCTTTCGGGTTTTCACCTAGCCACTCAATTCATTTTGCTAGATATCTCACATATACTCGCATCACTCCAGTCTAATTTTTGCCCTGGTCTATACCAGCCGGACTACCTGTTTTTTACCTGAACTGCCCTTTCGGGTTTTCAGTCCATCCCAGGATTTTAGTTGCCTCTTTTGGCTTTTTCAATTTTTTTTTTTGATAAACGTCTGAAAAAAAATCAAATCCGAATGCAAAATTACAAAACAAAAATGCATAAAACAAAAATGCAGAATCAAAGCTATGTACACTAGCTAGATAGAAAGCAAGATAGCAAGTCTATATCCCTCCCCCGTACTTAAACCGAACATTGTCCTCAATGTAGAAGAGAACATCAAATGAAATAGGGGAAGAAGAAAATAAACTCACTGCGGGTCTGATGGTGGTGGGGTTGCGGTGAGAAACTGGTAGCTATGGTCGGGTCGCGGCGAAGTCGGCGTGGGGCGGTGGCAGCAGCGACGCGAAGCGGGGGCAGCGCGAGGCGGAGCAACGGCGAGGCGGGACTAACGCGACGCGGTGGGGTTGTGTTTGGGCTTGTTTGTGAGGCTAGACTCCAAATTGGGGATTTGGGGCTAGATTTGGCTCAAGGTCGACATGGATTTGGGGGGATTTGAGGGGGGCGTTGGAATGGGGGCGGTAAGAGAAAGTGGGGCTAGGTCAGGGAAAGGGAAAGGACAAAGGGGGTGATGGGCCGGTCATGTACCATGGCTCAAAAGAGAAATCTTGGCCCACCAGAGGGAACCCAATCCGTCAAAACCTTAGTTACCACTGAAGAAATAAGTTTTTACTCACCCGTTTAAGGTTTTTTCGGGGCCCATTATTCTTGCCTTTTTTTTTTATTTAAAAAAGTCAAGAGGTTATACCTGACCTTCACCGCGGGGCGGTGAGCTCCACCGCGGGGCGGTGAAATTGGCTGGGTACCACATCTCTTCTCGGTTTTACTTTCGTACCTGAAATGTGAGTAACAGGCGAACGAAACAAAGCAAAATAAAATATGAAAATAATCTAATGAAAGGAAAAAGAAAAAAATCAAAGAAGGACTAACACGGGTTGCCTCCCGGACAGCGCCTTGGTTATCGTCGTTGGCTCGACGTAGTGCAGATCCGTCATCATTCAGAGTAGGATCCCCTTGGAATCCTCCTACTCGTCTCTTCCTGTGGAGACCTCTCATGGAAAGGTTTAAACTTTAGACCATGTTCCCTCTTTGCCATTGACTCCATCTGTACTTCCTTTGGAGTGTCACCCCCATACTTAGAACGATGTGGGGGCTGATATGGCTTAACCTGAATATGCTGCACGTCACTAGAAAAAGGCTTACAGTCTTGTATGGTTAGTGCAGGGGGGCTAGTGCCCAAAGTAGAGGGAATAGAACTTCCTACATCATCTAGCAGGAAATCACCAACACGCACTTCATGCAATCCAATAGGTCCTTCATTAGTGGAACACTCAACTACGGTCTCCACTGCATCAGTTTTAACATTTTCATGCACAGAATTATCAATATCACTAATGCAGAGAGGGGTGGAAAATTCAATGGAGTTGGCTTTATGAATATTATGTTCAAATATAATTCCATCAAATTCCATAGTCAAAGTTCCACTATCTACATCAATCTTTGTCATGGAAGTTTTCATAAAAGATCGTCCTAGCATAATAAGAGCAACTTGTTCATCATAATCCATGTCCATAACAAAGAAATCAGCAGGGAAAATCAAAGAATCTATCCTAACAAGAACATCTTCCACTATACCCTTAGGGGGCACACATGATCCATCAGCAAGTTGTATGACAATGTTAGAATCATGCAAGGGTCCTAATTCCAATTTTTCAATCAATGAATAGGGTAGAACATTAATTGAGGCACCCAAGTCTAGCAGTGCTTTCTCAAAGAGATGCCCACCTATAGTGATAGGAATAGTAAAAGTACCTAGATCCTTGCATTTTGCGGGCATACGCTTCTGAACTACCGCAAAAACTTGTGCACCCACTGGACTCTTCTTTTGGGTCTTCTGCTTTTGATTCCTTTTCACCGTGCATAGCTCCTTTAAGAACTTGGCATATCTCGGGATAACCTTTATAAGATTGAGCAGGGGAATGTTCACCTCACAGTTCTGAAATGTCTCGAATAGGTCACTGTCGTCGACAACTCTCTTTGCCTTTAGCGCCTCGGGAAAAGGTGCTGGGGGCTTCTCCAAACCTAGAGGAGGGAATGCGTCGACAACAATTTTGTGGACCAGGTTGTGGCGAGCCCACCGCGGGGCATGAAATTGCGCCGCAGGGCGGTGGGGTCGCGGTGTCTTTACTGGGTTCAGGCGCCGGGTCGCGGCGAGGGTCGCCGCGGGGCGGTGGCAATGAAACTCCTTTACTGGTTCCTCCCTTAGTTTCTGGCCGGGCCGTGGTGGGGTCTGCCGCGGGGCGGTCGGTGATTTCTTCCTTCTCAAACTTGTTCTCCTCTTCAGCATTAGGAGCAATGATCAACTTCTTACCACTTCTGAGCGTGATAGCACTCACATTCTCTCTGGGATTCACAGTGGTCTGGGATGGTAGGGAATTTGATGCCCTTTGGTTAATCTTGGTCACCTCATCGGCTAACTGACCAATTTGCCTCTCCATGTTCTTGATACTCGACTCAGTAGCCTGCACATGTGTGGTAAAGTGCTGAGTCAGAGTCTTTAGCATATCCTCAGTAGAAGCTCCAGATGTTTGGCCCTAGGGCCTCTATTGATAAGGGGCTCTCTGCTGGTACTGTTGTTGCGCCGGCTGGTACTGCTGTTGCTGCACTGGCTGTAGACCACCTTGAGGGTCACTCCATCTAAAGCCTGGGTGGTCACGCCCTCTCTGATTGTAATTGGGCTGTCCACCGTATTGTGGTCTAGGGGGTCCGTAACCTCCTACAGCGTTTACTTCAGCAACACCTTCCTCTTGCAGCTGGGGACAGATATCGGTATGGTGGGACTGGTTAGAGCAAAGTCCACACGCTTTAACTTGTTGAGGGGCATTCTGGTTCGCCATCCTCAGCACCAACTCTTTCAGCTCGGCCAACTCAGTCAACACCGGGCTTGGTCCTGCAGGGGTCACAGCATTGACCCCCTTTCTCTGGTACGTCTTCTCGAAGCTCCTGGTACTCTCACTCATCTCCTGGAGTCTCTCCATAGCCTCATCCGGTGTCAGGTTCAGAATACTTCCACCGCATGCAGCATCAACCATTCTCCTCTCCTGGTCCAATAGACCGTTGTGTAGATAAAGGACAAGGTCCTGCTTGGCATATTCGTGGAATGGGCAGCTGGAACAGAGCCTCTTGTACCTCTCCAGATAATCATACAACGTCTCATCACCAGCCTGCTCAATGTTGGCAATTGCCTTTTTCAAAGCATTCACCTTCTTCGTGGGAAAGTACTTGTCCAGGAATGCTTTGTGCAGTTTAGTCCATGTATCTATGGTTCCTGGCGGCAGGTGGTAATACCAATCGCTCGCAGAGTCGAGTAGGGAGAAACCAAAAGCTCTCATCTTGATCTGGTCTTCCGTCACATTCCTGGGCTTCATCGTCATACAGACATTGTGGAATTTGCCCAGGTGAGAGATCGGATCCTCTCCACTCAGCCCGTGGAATTTAGGGAGATAAGCAACAACTCTCGACTTCAATTCAAAGTTCACCCCTTCTCTTAGCGCAGGGATGATGACAGCTAGGGGCTGCGCCCCTATATTCGGCTCAGTAAGTTCTCTCAAGGTTCCAGTTCCAGCCATTGCAACGGCTGGGGTATTGGCAGTCTCAACGGTTTCTGTCTCGATAGTTTCAGTCTCAACGGTCTCAACTGTCTCTATTCCTTCTTCTCCGTCTTCCCTTTGATTGCGCAGGTTCCTAAGGAAAGATCTGTCAACCTCTGGATCGAAAGGAGCTAGAATAGGGTCAGTACTACGGGTGTCGACCATAAGATAGGTCTCCACCAAAAATCAATCACGAAAACACACAACAAACAAAAACCGTTCCCCGGCAACGGTGCCAAATTTGACGGCGGCTAAAAGATGCACAAGCAAATATCGTTGATTAGCCTTATCAAAGTAAATTATCCTAACAAACCCACTAAATAGAAGTATAGCAGACAAGTAAGGGTCGATCCCACAGAGAAGGTTTGATGCAGTATACAACCGTGAATGACAAGTAACACAAACGGGGGTTTAGTTATCAAGAGAACAAAGCAAATGAATTGAGTTGAGTTTAGAAAATATGATAAGGGAAAGTAGTTCTATTAGAGCGAAATCCACAAGTACAGAGATAGAGTTTGATCACGGAAATCTATTCAATCCAAGTTCTTTAATTATTCTTATAGTCGTTCCCACCCTGATCTTAAGTACTATTGATTCTCACAGTTGTCAATAGACTTATTACTATGCTAATGATAAAGTACCACTGATTCTCACATTTATCAGCGTACCTTAGCACCAACACAGCAATAGCAATGCATACAAGGATATAGGATACGTGCAAGTAGAAAGACGTACAAGTACTCACTCCCCTACTTAACATGCAACTGATTCTCACTCACAATTGTACGCTCGGAACCCCTATACGCACAATTGTGTTTGCCACTAGATATGCACTCGGGACCTCTATATGCAATCCTAGCAATTGATAAAAAACATTCAACCTAGTTGATCAGGCTAAGAAGAACAACAAGAAATCAATATCAATATAACCAAGAGAATCAATCCAACACTTATAAGGATAAGAACAAGGAATAGAAATCTCACAAACACATCAACTGCACTGCTTCAATCATCTAGCAGAACAAGGGTGAAGTTAGTTCTCCATCAAAGGGGGATGAAAAACTCTATAGAAAATAACGTTTGAAAACGGAAGCAATCAAGTGATGATAAGTCTCTCTTCTCGTAACCTAGAAAAGAGGCTTAAATAGTCTTAGGAAACTAGGTTAAACTAATGCAAACAATAAAGGAAACAGAATAATAATAAAATAAAGTCTCAAACATAAAAGGAAACTAAATTGTCTCTGGCACGAGGTCATTAAGCACAACCACCGCGGGGCAGTGAATTCCACCGCGAGGCATCAAACTTCCACCACTGGGCGGTGGCATCCTCTGGCGCGGGCTTCATCATCACTGAGAGTCACCGCCGGGCCGCGGTACTTCTGACGCGGGGCGGTGAGCTCATTTCTCCAGCTCTCTTCTTCTCTGCTCTTCAATCCTACCAAGTGTTGGTAGTCTTCTCCATAGATGCTCCAGTAGCTCCATCCATCCTCATGTTCCATCTAAGCTGCAAAACCTTGGATTTCTTCACTTCTCTCCAAAACATCTGGATCGCAGACTTAGCACCAAAACTCATCCAAAACCTCTCCAAATCATGCTAATAATTGTTAGTAAAGGTGTATGAAATAGAACCTATCAGAGCTCTTGTTAGAGGTGGTGGTGCTCTCAAGGTGGTGCATTGGAGGTGCAAGGTTCCCAGGAGTCGAGCCCCACCTGAATCGAGCCCCGTCGCGTCGCCCCCGGTGAGATTTCTCCCATTCTGAGTCGCCGGAGTTCATGTCCGCGACCGCGACTGTGACAAGGCCGGCCGCGGCCGTTGCCTTTGGCACTCGCGGACACTCGTCCTCGACGACCGCGGCCGCGGCAGTGCCACCGCGACCGCGGATTGCCTGGGTAATCGCGATCGTGGCCTTGGGCATTGCCGGTCTCGGTCGGGACTTTCGTTCCTTCGATTTGGTTCGTTCTTTCTTAGATTCGTACATTTTAGTTGTCGAATCTAACCTAGGGTTTCATTGTGGGGTCGTTCCGTAGAAATCTGTAATCCAAGTTACGTTCCCGTTCTGGACCCAGAAACCCGTCGTCGCTCTATCATTCGTCTAGGCTAAGGCAAGTGGCGGTTCGATCTTGCTTAATCATTCCATGTTCCATTAATTATCAATTGCTTTTAATTGTTAATTAAATCGGAGTGAACTATTGTTTTCGTTTGGGAACAAATTTTATAAATAACGTGATTAAAATGTGATATTATAATAGCTTGTATATATTGCTAGAAACAACGCTATTATATCTGTTATTACCGTGATGGTATTGGTATGGATGTTAATGTAAACTTTAATGCTAGATTAGCACGAGTATTCGTAGGAACATTAATTCCTTATGAGGATTAATCGTTTCTTTATAACTCAGTATTAGTGGACCCAGTCTCTAAATGCTTTCCAGATCGTAAACTTTCGTAGTTACTCGATAGCGTAAACTTTCATAGTCATTCGAGATCATAAACTTTCGTAGTCATTCGAAACCATAAACCTTCGTAGTTACTCGAGATCGTAAACCTTCGTAGTCACTCGATATCGTAAACTTTCGTAGTTACTCGAGATGATATAATTATATGATAAAAGCTTTAACGTGAATGTGTGTTTTGGAATTAAATAAAATAAGTGCGATTATGCACATAATTAATATACCCTCGGGCGAGGAGTACAACGTGGAAACCGCTCGGACTTCGATTAGAGTAAGTCCTCCTTCCATATCTGAGTTCGCATTACGCGGTGAGGTTGGTCGTGGACCCAAATGGTCAAGTCTTTTTAAACGCTTGTGTGAAATTATAATGTTCCCAAACATTTGTTATACTTTCCCGTAAGACTCAATCTTTTGGAGTCTTTTCTTCATACGTTTCCCTTAAGACCCAATTCCTTGGAGTCTTCTTCTTAGTACATGTCTAAACTTTAATCATTCCGTGAAAGTTTCGGGTTATATATCGTTCCTTCGGTTGTTATTCGAGGGACAATGATAGTAAACGGTTACGATCACTAGAACCATCTGTTTTCACCCTTGCATAGTCTTTCATTAGACTAACCAACCGGGTTTTATTCCTTGCATGGTTGGCTGGTGTCATCCGTCCTATACGGCACATCAGTGGTTGGTTCCCGAGGACTCGAAGTAAACAAATTGAAGAAGAGACTTGTAGTCGCAGATTTAAGTGCCGGTATTTCAAGATCGTTAAGTATTACTTTAATATGTATTTTTATAACCTAGTCATGTATTAGGTTTATTCTTAAAGTCTTCCGCTATGTAATTTATAAGTTTTCCGCTGTGATTTCACTCTGTTATAAAACACTCCTCTCATGTTGGGAGAAATCTTTTAATAAAAGTATTGAGGTTTATATGAAAATGTCTTCCGCTGTTTAATCCTTCGTTGTTTAACATGTTTATTTAAGTTTAATTGTTCCGATTAAAGCCTAGGGTGGCTTTGGACGGTAACGTCCGAGGTCACTGGCGTGTGGCACTACCGATATAAATCGGGGGTGTTACATTGTTAATTTTAGCCGATGTCGCGGTAGATTTATATTTCAGCAACTCAAATATGTGGGAATCATCACTGGCCTTGGGGCTGCAACTGCGTTCCCGACTTATTCTCTTAGATCCACTAGCAGTCAAAACATAAAAGACAAGGCAATCAAAAGAAAGCTTCTTCATGCATAAGAAAATCTGGTTATAACGTCATTAGCAAAAGACCGCGTACAATCGAAACACTAACACGAATTCCCAAATGTTCTATCAAAGAAGACACCGACAAAGAATATCAAGGTGCGCTAAGATCCCCGTGTGGGGATGCCAAGGGGTCCACCTAGTTATTCAATTCAACTTCCGCTGCATCCTCTTCCTCATTTGAATCGGGAAGCGGAGGCTCACCAAAGTAGCTCGTATAATCAGGGGTGAAGTAGGTGATCTTGGGATCGATCTCGCTAAACTTCGTGACACCCTGCCTTACTCCAACTCTTATCGTGTGCTCCTAGTGTGACCCCAGCTCGTATGCCCTCTTCGTTTGGTATTCTTCCGATTTCAAGTATTCAGGGACAACGCGCTCTGCTCTCTCGCGTTGCTTCTCCGCCTCAATCCTAGATTCATTGCGTTGTGTTTTGAGCCTCTCCAGTTCATTGTCCTTTCGGGATGTGGCCTTCTTTGACCCATCATTCTCCTTCTTCAGTTCCTCGTTCTGTCTCTAAATCTCTTTCGCGTTTGCCATAGCTTCGCCGCGCTCAGATATCGCATGTTTGACCTATTTAGTTAGAGTTTCCATCTTCTCGCGTGCCTCGTTCTCCTCTGGGACCCCCTTACATTTTCCTTCTAAAGCAGCACAATATGAGGTTGCATCCACGAGCGGATTTATGTGGGGCCCAATGTTACAACCCATCAAATCATAACCAATTTTCCATGCTAAGGTCGTGACACCCAACCCCCATTGGATTAAAAAAAAAAACTAAAAAAATATGTTTTTTAATTTTTTTTAAAATTCAATTTTATTTTATTTTTCAAATTATTTTTAACAATAATTTTTATACAAGATTTGTTATGCATAATCCTCAAAAATACAAAAAAAAAACAACTTTACCCAAATTTGAGCACAAATCTTACAATAATTTTCTCTATATCTATCATTATTTGTGTTATAAAATCAAAAAGTAAGGTTTATGGATTTGTAAATTTTGAAATCAATTTTTTATACAAATTTGTTGAAACTTCGCAATAAAAGTAGTATGTAATAATGAAATTTGTTTTAATTGTGTATTTTTGGATCAATTGTGAGTGAAATTTCATTTGGGGTTCGATTATAGGATTTGTAGTTTAAACTTTGGGTTGTTTGTTTAAGGTAGATGGTATACTTAAATAGACTATAGACTTTGAATTTAAGGTTTGTAGAAGGTAGACGGTAAAATTTTGCCCTTTAGGATTTTAGCCCCCACTAAACTAAATTCATGCGTCCGCCCCTGGTTACTTGTAGCCAACATGTTGAGGCGAGCCTACAAGGTACAACCGAGTGAGTACAGTGAAATATGAGATAAACACGGTAGAATCATCTAGACAAGATAGAAAGAGTAACACATCATCTCAATATACTTCATGACCTGAAACTGCACGAGCAATGCCTACAATGTCTTCAACCACTCCTTTGGTCATAAGCATGCATCCTTTGGGATGGCCAACTTGTGCATATATGCAACATAAGATCCATGAGAGGCAAACCTTCTCAACATCTCCACGTCAACTCCCTCCGCAAGCCTAGGGATATCAGAGCCCGCGGTAGTGTCTGTCTTTGTCTTTTTCGCACCATGGACGACATGAAATGCGTTGTGATGTTTTTTGCTCTGGAGATCAGCTCCAGCTTGGTGGGATGGAGGTCGGGAAGAGCTTGTGGCCTCTCACAGCACCACCGCGCTAGGAGTTGGGGTAGACGACTACTCTACTCCGACTGGATCGTCCACCGTCCCGACCGCGACATACCCTTAGCGATCTTCTTCGCCCTCTTCAACAAGATTGAGGACCCCACCATGCCTGGAAACACCATGATAACAAGTTAGCATGATATTAAGAAATGGAAGCCAAGAAGAGTAAGAAACAACCTTGCCCAACACGTTCAGTAGAACGCGACAAACTCAGTCCCGCCTTTTCCAAGTTTGTCTGAGTGATCAATCGCTTATGGTCAGGCGTGTCTCCTTCGTTGTGCACACGTCGATTTCCCTCTTATTTGGCTTATCGGGACGTGTGAACGATGCAGGGAAGAGTTGGCAGTTGAAGGACGTTAGTGAAGGATCCCTCACCAAGAACGACTTATCCTTCCACTTACCCACATTTGAGGGTTTGCTTATTACGTTTAGAGTGGGAAGACCGAGATTACATAAACCTCTCTCATACTTGACTGTGAATAAGCAGAGCATGTGTTGCGCATCAAGGGTGATCCCATATTTGTAGCATCACATGGTGTACCCGCTAAGAAACCTCCACGCGTTGGGAGCCAATTGTGAAAGACTGAGGCTCAGCAAGCTCAAAAAGTCACGGTAAAAGTCAGGCAAAGGAAGACGAAACCCCGCATCAACACTGGACACGAAGACTACTAGGCAGTTCTTGTAACGTGCCATTGAAGTCCCCCTCCTCTCAGGAAGACACAGTTCTACCCTACATGGTCAGGGAATTGAATGCGCTAGACCCTTTAACGTGGTAAGAGAAACACTCGTGCCCACCCCAAGGCTTCACATGTCCTTTCCAAGATGGCTTGTGATCATAGGAACCTCTTCAGAACTTACCGCAAGGATTGGGGAATGATCAATATTCACACGATGGCTTGCGATACTGGTTGTACTCCGCGCCTTATCATCCGATGATTGTTTTGGTGTAGGGTTTGTCGCGGAGGCATATGACACAACACCTTTACCCATTACTCTCTTGGATTTCAACACTCGTCCCCCATGATCGACCGTGTCTTTCAGGGTCTCTCTGATAACACTTCCTCGCCTAGAGGAGATTAACGCGACAAGTCCCTAGACGATGAAGATACCGTCTCAACCTCTAGGCTTGAAGTCGGTTTGTTCTCTCGATAAGCATCCCCAACCGCTCTACCAAAGGCATCACCACTTCCCGAGTTTGTCTCACTTCATATAATTGAAAGAAGTTTAAAGACGATTGCTCGCGTTGGTCAAAACCCTCTGAAAAGAAGAAGAGAGAATTTAACAATGAAGAAAAAGACGGGGAACACGCGCATAATCAAAAAGGAAAAGAGAGCTAAATATTTTTTTTTGAAAAGAACGCGTGGCATTATTATAAGGATATCAAAAGGTCTGAGCACCGCGATCAACAAAATTTTGAGGAGTTAGCAATCAAAAGCGAGAATTTAAAGAGTCAAAAGAAAAAGAAAAAAGAGAGAAAAGATGAACCCAAAAAGCAACATCTTCCTAAGAACACCACCGCGCCTCCAGATCCGACACCACCCTACCCCACCACCATGCATTCCAAGAAACCAACACTACCCAAACACCACCTAACCTTCCCATTAGTAAACACTAGAAAACCCGGTTAGATTTAGTTTCCCCAAGCCTTCCCTAGAAAATTTCAAACTCAAGAGCAAGAAATCGAGCAAGGGGCAACGCATAATAGAAGCAATTAGAAAGAGGAAAGCGTAAAGCTGCACTTACTTGTCTAATTCAGAGAAGAAATATGAAGAGTAGAGCTTGTGGTTGTGAATTAATGGCAGAAGTTCAGCTGTGTCTGCACGTTTTGGAAAATGCGAAGGAAGAAAATGTAGTGATATGATTTCTTCCCGCCCATCTCCCCTTTTTTTATAGACATGTCTCTGCACACTTGTTGGGCCAAAGTTACCAAGGCCTAACCAGCGAAAAGGCCCATCCCCATCAAGCCTATCACTTCAACTCGAATCAGTTAGAAAAACTCAAGGGTGGAAGATGAACGCATTGATTCAAACGACCTCCATGTATTGCATTAACAATTTCTCTGGCTAATTGTTAAACTAAGGGGTTGTGATGGAACGCGCTATTTTTATCAAATAGCCCTAGCCGTAATCAATCGTGCGTACATCTTACGAATACCTCCCAACATATGAATGGAACAAACGACGCGTTATATATTCACATGGATGCGTTCAATAATTGCGGTGTTGCCCTCCAATGAGAATGATCCACCTCCAAACCGCCTCTATTATCTGCCTAAGCCCACGATCGCCACGTCGCTTTGCATGATCATGAGCTGAAGCGTCTGAACACCATGCTAGCAATCAGAAGCATGACATGTACAAGAGTGATGTGACCCTGCCCTCCATGTCATCTATAGAGGAGGAAGACGCCATGAGACAACCGCCTTGAGACTCCTCTACAGCTACATCTACCCCCGAGCTAGATTTAGGAGACTTTCTATTTCTAGTTCTTACGATTGCTAGACATTACTTCCTTAGTACTTTCTATTTACAGTATTTCTATTTTTAGTAGCTGCTAGTTCTTGGTGGTTTTCATTTATGTTAAATGGGCCGCCAGAGTTAGTAACTAGAGAGTCTGGCCCATTAGGTCAACTCTCTAGTATAAATAGGGACTCTTGTCTTCCCTTTCAGTTTACGTCAATTTCAAGCCTAAGTTCAAGTCGAGTTAAACTCCTTAACCCCGGGCCCCGACGTCATCAATTAGCGCGTTTCCAAGTCGAATTATCCTGGCGCATTAATTATCTATCTTTGCGTTTCTAGTCGAACTATCCTGGCGCATCGATTCGGTTACCCATCATCTATCCGCACCCAAACACAAACCCTAATTATCCTTTACCTCTCGGATGCCCCCATCCTCGTCTCCCTAGGGCTGCCGCCGATCACCACCACCACGACCACCCTTCCGCCGCTCATTCCCCCTAGATTTCCGCCGCCGATCTCCCCCACAGCCGCCGCCGGTTCTTCCTCTCCTTCCGTCCGTCAACTTGTCCTTCCTCCAAAAGAGTTGTTCGCCCTACTACGCATTCATCGGATCTTTGACAACGGTTTGTGGTCTTTCCATCGGATAAGGTCACATCAACTGGCATCAGAGCCTACGAATTGCGTAAGTCGTTCCAACTCTTCTTTCAATCACTCCTTCGCTTCCGTAAATCAATTCCTGCATAAAAAAAACCCAAAACCGACGAACCTTCTGCCCAGATTTCGTCCAAATTTTTTTTTCCTTTCCGAAAATTTCTTCCATATTCCTGTAGAGCTTCTCAATACGAGTCCAGGCATATAAAATTCTCCCAAAACGGACATCGTTTGACCCCTCAAAAGGCCAAAATACGAACTGTCAAAAAAAAAATTCTGCACAGCCGAACCCATTCACACGGTTTTTCAGCATTTTCTGGTGTTTTTGCTTGGTTCTTGATTGTGTTTGTTGTAGATTTGCTTGCATATAGGGCTTAGATAGTTTGCTTGCGACTTTGTTTGCCTTGTGTGTGCCAAAAATCTACATCTTCGCTATCTCCTTCTTTTCCCACTTGAATCACTGAATTTCTGTGCATAGATTTCTGGTTTTTCTGTGCGTTTGCTAAACTGTTCTGTGCATGTTTCTGCTGATCTGTGTTGCTGCGATGTGCGTTGTTGCGCTGCTTGCTGTTGTTGTTCGTTTCTGTATACCGGACAGCAGCTGTTCGCAGATTTTACAAAAAAAAAAAAACAGCAGCTGTTCGCTGCACACCAAAAAAAAAATCGAGACCACAGAAGTCAAAATAAGGCAAGTGCGTCTCTTCGCAGCACACGAAGGGAGATCCCGACACCTTCAATTACCACCCTCGTAAGTGATTCATTTACCGTCTTCTCTATCTTTCACTGTCTGGGTTTTATATCTTGGTTGACTGTGTTGTGCTTACTTCTGTGCTTATATCCTTGCATATCTACTGTCGACATTTTCTTTGCTGAGCATTGCCTTGATTTTGTTGATTTTTGTGTGAGTGCTTTAGCCAGCTTGTAACCGCCCACACGGCCAGCCAGATTAGTTTCCCGAGTGATTGCTTGTTGAGTTCGGTTCTGCTTACCTTTTTGTTGATTTTCTGTTGCTGTTGTTGTTCGCCTTGATCCTGTGGTTTGCTACATCTTACTGTCAGGTACAATGTCAGACGGTGTTACAACCCGTGCTACAGGCTCAGAGAATGCAATACAGAAGATGATACGAGAGCTGCTTGCTGAGAAAAAAGTCCAAGATGCGTAGATAGCCGAGCTTTTCCGTCAGAATGGTGCTCTTATCTCGACAGCAACCGTCTCCAATCGCTACAGCTCCTGCTCTGTATGAAAGCTCTGACGATGGCAATGACGCCGACGTCGAGGTTGAACCTACCGGCGTCTATACAGCCGATGTTGATGGCGATGTGGTCGGTACTTCCGATCACCATGATGACCAGGCATACCACTCTTCCTTGGTTACTAGACGCGTGCTGAGCGTCAATGAGGGCGACCTTCCTGAGCAATGGGAGAACTTGTTTCATGCTAGATGCAGCCTTCAAGATGCGTCACTGAATGTGATCATTGATGGGGGTTCTTGCTGCACCATTATCGATGAGAAGGACCAGGCTGAACGATAAGGCCAGAAGGCGCTGGAGGCCGCCGGCATTTCGCCTGCTACTGCATCAACCGAGACGAACCCGCGACGACAACTCAGCCGAGCTACAGACCGAGTTGTGGGCATAGACCCGAACTCGGGCCACAACACGGCCGAGTCATGGACCGAGTCAGGGGAACATACCATAACTCGGGCATCCACTCGACCGAGTCACATGACCGAGTCAGGGGCGCCGACAGAAACTCGAGCCATAACTCGGCCGAGTCATGGGGCCGAGTCAGGAGGCCAGACCAGAACTCGGTCAACAACTCGACCGAGTTGTGGACCGAGTCATCTTCCGCTGTTTTTCCTGTGTCTTTGCCTTCTGTAGCTTCGGGAGGGGCTTCTGCACCGTCAGGTAAGCGTTCTCCACCTGGTATTACTTTGCGCTTACCCTCTACAGGTTCAGGTGGTTTACATTCTCCAGCAGCTGCTGCTGTGTCTACCTTGCGGGGCACCTGTGAACCCAGAGCTCTTCTGGCACATCACAAGGACCTCACACCGGCACTTCAAGGCAAATCTGCTTGTTTCCTTCTTATTCCTCGCCTTTGTGCCACTACTACGGTAGAGCCCGCACTCCCGCCTGCTATTTTGTCTGTTTTGCAGGACTTTGAGGATATTCTGCCTGGCGTGCTGCCGCCCGGTCTGCCACCAGTGCATGGTATTGAGCACCAGATAGACTTCATTCCCGACGCTTCTCTGCCGCACCATGCTGCATATAGAGCTTCTCATGCGGCAAAATGTGTTACTAGGTCCAGGCACTCTGCGACGAAGCTGACTCCTTTCGGGGTCGTATATGGAATGACGCAGCTGACACCTTTGGACATGACACCATACCCGTTGCAGGACCAGGAGAACATTACTGCTAGCAGGTTGGCATAGCACATTCAGGAGCTGCACCGGAGGACACACACTCAGCTGGAGCGACGTGTGCTGCAGTACTCAGCCCATGAGAACAAGGGCAGGCGACGCTTGATCTTCGCCCCGAGCGACTTGGTTTGGCTTCACTTGCGGAAGGAGCAATTCCCTTCCGTATGCAAGTCTACGCTCGACCAACGGGGTGATGGTCCCTTCAGAGTCGTCAGAGCAATTGGCGACAATGCCTACCGGCTGGAGCTCCCAGACAAGTATGGGGTGCATCTGACATTCAATGTCGCTGACTTAGCACCATCTATTGAGCCTGAGCCTGATGAGGGTGAAGCGTGGACGCTTCACAACCAAGTGGGGGAGGGTGATGTGACCCTGCCCTCCATGTCAGCTACAGAGGAGAAAGACGCCATGAGACATCCGCCTTGAGACTCCTCTACAACTACATCTACCCCCGAGCTAGATTTAGGAGACTTTCTATTTCTAGTTCTTACGATTGCTAGACATTACTTCCTTAGTACTTTCTATTTACAGTATTTCTATTTTTAGTAGCTGCTAGTTCTGGGTGGTTTCCATTTATGTTAAATGGGCCGCCAAAGTTAGTAACTAGAGAGTCTGACCCATTAGGTCAACTCTCTAGTATAAATAGGGACTCTTGTCTTCCCTTTCAGTTTACGTCAATTTCAAGCCTAAGTTCAAGTCGAGTTAAACTCCTTAACCCTGGGCCCCGACGTCATCAATTAACGCGTTTCCAAGTCGAATTATCCTGGAGCGTTAATTATCTATCTTTGCGTTTCTAGTCGAACTATCATGACGCATCGATTCGGTTACCCATCATCTATCCGCACCCAAACACAAACCCTAATTATCCTCTACCTCTCGGCTTCCCCCATCCTCGTCTCCCTAGGGATGCCGCCGATCACCACCACCACGACCACCCTTCCGCCGCTCATTCCCCCCCAGATTTCCGCCGCCGATCTCCCCCACAGCCGCCGCCGGTTCTTCCTCTCCTTCCGTCCGTCAACTTGTCCTTCCTCCAGAAGAGTTGTTCGCCCTACTACGCATTCATCGGATCCTTGACAACGATTTGTGGTCTTTCCATCGGACAAGGTCACATCAAAGAGCTATAAATAGGTGTAGAGCTCCATAATTTGATGATCTTTGGTTCGATTGCCAAATTTCTGGTGAGAGAATTGAAGATTAGTGGTTAATTCTCGTGTAAAAGATTGTTAGATTTCCAAACATCTATGAACTTTAAAAGAGTCAAGCGCACGGTCTAGAAAGCCATGCACACCTCTAATTGGAAAATGATGTATGCACATCTAAACAAGAATCTCTACAATTTAGCAAAGTCATGCGCGCACCGTCTAGAAACTCACGCACACCACTAGTTGCAAAATGGTTGTTTAGATGTGCACATTTTTCTAAATATACATCATTATACACATCCTCATTAACGTTAAATTAATATCTAATTCAATATTATACGTAGTGGCGAAACCAGAAGATTTCGAAAGAGGGGTACAAATTTAATATTTTATTATATTAATAATAAATAAAATTTAATATAAATAATATCAATATTCATCTCATATGTATTTTCACTTCGAACTCTTTTTTCCTATGAAGTAACAACACCGATGTCCATCAACATTTTCATATTTATTAGGAATAAGCGGAGACTCAACACTTTTAACCGACAATCTTTTATTCCATACAACAAATTTGTCCATATTCCTACTCAGAATAATTCAATTTAACACAAGTTCAATTGAACACGTCAATCAAAAAAATTAAGTTTGATCTATAAACCAATTCAAGCAAATCTATATCCGACTTTTCTCGAATTGAATTCATAAGATTAAAAATGGGGTGTTGTTTTGGAATTCAAATCGAGATAGTTCAGGTATGAATTTGATTGTTTTAAAATTCAAAATTACTATTTTAAGGATGAAGAAAACAATCATGAACTTAGACCGGAGTCCTTAAACTTACGGATACTCACCAAATTTCCTAAGGGAAAAAAAATCCCAAAATGAAAGGGGCCACATGACCCATGGCCCCTCAGTTCCGCCCCTAATTGTATGTACAATTACATCAATCAATCACAAACATATATCCTAAACTTTCGTGGACGGATAGAGAGGGGTTATAGCCCTTATCTCCTCTTCTTCCTTCTTGTTCTTGTTCTTGCAATTTTTGTATTGTGCTTTTGCTTGTATATTCTGTTCTCCCCCTTCTCTTTGTATATTTCCTTTCTTAAATCTATCTATGAAATTTGTTATGACCTTGCTTATGAAACTTCTCATGAACATCACTCAACCACTAATCGTAATTATCTTTACAATAACTATTTTCTAGATACTCATCTTTACTGTAATAGTTGTTTGCCTTTGCATAATGATTTAAATATATTAAACTGGCACATTAAGACTGGTTTCATTAACTTCTCTATACACTGCTTTAACTTCTTTCTTGTTTCTTATCCCCTCAGTTTGAATAATCAGTACCGAGCTTTTACCATTATGGATTTCCGCAAGAATCTTTGTTCTACTCCACAGTTGTATCGTCTTAATTATCTCCCCTATGCCTGCAATACTGATTTCAATATTTACTCCCTCAATCCCTTTCCTATCACTCTCTCTTTCTCCATCTCTCTGAGATCCCTTCTTCCTCTTCATAATTCCCAGCTCTTGCCACCTATCTACTTAAGTCATAGTACGTGTCCGCTCCTACATACTACATCATTAATAATCTTCTCTCTTCTCCTAACACGTGTCACACTTTCTCTCTCTCTGATCATCCACTCTGCCCCTTCTTTGTCACCTCCCTGTTTATCCTTCATGCTAAACATCCCCCCCCCCCCCCAAATCTTCTCTGTTTCTTTCTACTTTATAGATCTTTAACTTAGAAACTACCATCTTTCCTCCCCCTCTGCATACCCATGTTCTTATACCGCATCCACGTCATACTTCTTCTGTTTCTTACTCTTTCAAATTTATATCTAGGATCTCCCATTTCTCTGTGTATTTTATTTTGCAACTTACCATATACCTCCCTCAAACTAACTCTCTCTCTCTCTCTCTCTCTCTCTCTCTCTCTCTCTCTCTCTCTGTATCTTTGTGATCTTCTCCCTATGCTGTCAATGTATACTCCAAATATAGCCTTTTCCCCTCAGGTTTGGATTTTCCTTTTCCATTATTCCCTCTACACCCTAATTATTTACCATGCAACCACTACCCGCATACTCCTCTTTTCGGGCTCTATTTATTACAACCTCAAGCTTGATCTCCCTCTCCACCATCACTGCTTCCCAATGTCTTTCTCCATCTTTTCTCCTCACTCTCCATCCATGGATCACCTCCCTCCCTCTTATTCTCATGCTTTGGTTGACTTTCCAAATGATCCCCCTTTTGAAGATTTGCCACAAATTACTGAGCACAACTCCCAGAACACTGACCTTATTCCCACTCAAATTCCTACATCCTATTCGTCTTTATCTTTGGTCAGCTCTGATCAGCTTCACTTTGCGGAGATAATGCAGGAACAAATTCAGCAGCAACTTTCCTCTCCGGAGGACCACATTTTGCCTTTCCTTGGCAGAGCAGGTTCCAGCCTTTGACTGAGGACCAAATTTTCTACACTACCTATATCACCTTGGCAGAGCAGGTTCTAACCTTTCCCACTACTCTTCCTAATCCCATTCAGCTCCCTTCGGTGCAGAATAAGCTTGCCCATCTCACGCACTTTGCCTTGCTCCTTCGCATGGCGAATACTTTCATTGCCACTCCAACCATTACTGGCCATCTGAAAGAAGCTTGGAAAGGGGTCAAAGGAGACATTGATGTGCATGAAATAGGTAACCAATGGCTCTTATTCGTTTTTGCAAATAGGGAGGCCAGGGACTGAGTATGGCATAACAAGCCGTATCACGTCCATGGGCGTCTTGTGGTGGTTCTCCCTTACTATCCAACATTTCAACTCCTCAATGAGCATGTCTTTCATATTCACATCTGGCTCCGTATCCCGCTGCTCCCTTTTTATCTCTTCAACGCTCCTGCTCTGGAATATATCCTTAGGGACAACAATATTAGAAGGTTCCTTAAGCTTGACAACGCCTCAAACATCAAGACCAAAATAAAGTTTCCCCGAGTTTGTGTGAATATGCAAGCCTTCGACTTCAAAAGGTTCCTTCGTATCCAGCACACGGACGACACCGTTCTCACAATGATGGTTTGGTATGAGGGATTCTCCCCTGGGTGTGGTTGATGTGCTAATCCGAGCCATGCGTTTGAAGACTGTCCCTTGAACAACATTCAACTCCAAATGGCAGAGGTGAATTTATAGGGACCCTTGAAGAGGAGGAACATGCCTAGCTGACCCGCATGCGACTCCTTGGGAGTTATCACTCGGTTGTCGCTGCTACTTTGCCGCCTCCCTCTCGTCCGAACTTCATCACGAGGCCCACTCACCCTCTCTTCCATCAGCAGCCTTCTGACAAGGGTAAAGGTATCCTTCACACTCCTACTTCATCCAGTTCTTACCTCCCCTCACTCGGGCCTTCTACATCTTCCTTTGTGCCGTCTCCCCTGACCTCTTGTCCATGCTAGCTCACCCTCATGTATTGACTACTTTATCCCATCCCTCACTCAACCAAGCCATTCGTGACCAGCTTATCACTGCCATTGCCAACTTGCCTCTTTCCACACCCATATCCAGCTACCATGCCTCCCCCTCGGTGCCTTCCTCCTTGGCTTATCCCCACCCGGGTCAGACCCCTATCTACCAGTACGGCTATCCCATACCACAAACCCCTGACTCCCCTTATCAGTCCGCCCGTTCTAACACCACCATTAACTGCCGTATGGGTGGTATAGAGATTCGCTCCCGTGAAGGTAGTTCCAACTCTGGCCCTGGTACTTCTCCTGACAAGCCGCCCGCCTCCTCTACTCCGGTGACTACTCCTGTTCCTACTGAACCAGCTGCTACCACCTCCACCAAGAAGCGCAAGGCTCGTGGGAAAGGAAAAATCAATATCATATGATGTATAATGCTGCCATTGTTCGGGTCACCTCCTCTTTACTCATGTTCACCGTAATATTCCACTGTTTTATAACCACCATCGTATCTGCATGCCTTATGCCCCTGGCTATGTATCCCTCTTCTAGTATCTTTAACTTAGGGCTTGTTATTAATCTTTCTCAGTACTTTTGTCTGGTTGTTAGAACTTACCGCATGTGGTATGTTTTTGATAGGCGTTGTCGTGACACCTAAACAAAATAATCCTAAACAAACCTAACTAATATAGTCTGGTAAGTAAGGGTCGAATCCCACAGAGAATTAAATACTATTCCAACGATGTAATTGTATACCAACAAGTAACCAAATGGGGGTTTTGGTTTAAAAGCAAACAAATAAACAAAATAAATAAGAGCAAAGACTAATCAAATAGGGAAAATAATTCAGCCAAACAAATATCCACACTTCAGATTGACAGACCGATCATTGATTATTCCTAGTCCTCAATACTCATGAAAGTCCTAATCCTTGTTCTGAATTAGTTACCAGTCCAACCAGTCCTGATAACCCTAACTATTAAACAAATCCCTACTAACCTTCAAGATCTAATTCAATAGCAGCAGGAAGTTCATGAATAGATAGGTACATGCAAGTGTAGCAACCAGTCATACAATTGCATGCAATTAATTCTCTACACAAACTAAGGGATTTAGATTCTCAACCAGTATCCTCTAATCCTTAGTAGTATGGTCAATAACAATCTCAACAGGTTGTATGAAAAAGGGGAACCAATAGCATAATACTAATTTCTCTAGGTTGTCAGACTAGAGGGAACTACTATTAACAATCTAATTGATTTCCTAATCAACAAATCAAGGGGAATCGATATATGATCAATGAGATTAAGCACGAGAGAAAATTAATACAATCATAGAAAGAGTAAAAGAATAACCTCACGATCCAATCAATCCAAAGGCTTCAATTGTCTGTCTGAGCAAAAGGTAAAAACAACGATGAATGAAACTAGGTCTAACTATTTTCTTCCGGCAACTAGGTTAACTAAAAGTTGTTTTAACCTAATTCTAAAAGTGTAGTAAAAATAATTAAAAGGAAAATAATAAATAAAAGGAAAAAGAATAAACGAAAAGAAAACGAGAAAACGAGAAACAAATCGTCCGGCTCGTTTGGATTAATTTGCTGCTCCCTTGTAATTCGGGCCGGTCCACATCAATTCTTCTTCATTTAATTAAGTCAAGGCCCACTCATGTGGCCCAGACCAGCAGCCACGCGGCCCAGCTCCAAGGCAGCAGACATCTCGGCCTGGCTCGTGCAAGCAGGAGTGGCCCACCTCAGCAGATGCGCGGCCCATCTTCTTTTGCAAGCATCAGCACACTCCTCGCTGACATCGTGGCTGACGTCAGCTCTGCATTCTTCCAGCTTCTTCACGCGGCATCAGCATTCAATTGGGCCCAGCCGTTTCATTTGGGCCTTTCCTCTTCACGGGCCCAAAATAACAAAAGCAGCACGCGGGAATAATTCTTCATGTGCTGGCTTCGCCTCGCATGCAAGGCCGCGGCCTTCACTTTTCTCGGGAATTTCACCATCTCCTCAGGTGGTCAACTCTTCTTCCTCTGGATGTCTCCAATTAGCTCTTTCAGACCACCAAAATCACACTTCTCCGCTCTAACTCCATAATCTCCAATTGTGATCTAAATTCCACCAAATGGTGTCTCAAACCTGGTAACAACCCCTAGAAATACACTACAAAATATCACCGATCAGTTTTCTTTTGCTATGTGTCTGTATCTATCTCCTTTTTGTGGAATCGTCGTCTGGAGGCTATGACGCATTTGTATGGTTTTATCTATATCTTATTTTACTCTATAGTCCTTTATGTACTTTGTTTTTTTGTTTCTTGTTTTAAGTTGCATGTCGATTGGCCACATGCTAAGCATTTTCAACATGTGCTTCTGAGCAACTCTAATTTGCCCTATGCCTTTCAGCTTTGGGGCTCTTTGATTTTTTCACTTTCATTTTTGCAATTTCATTTTATCATACTCTTGTTTCAGATTTTGCAAACTGGTGGTTTCTCCTTTCTTGAATATTTGTTGCGTTTTTGGACCTACTTTTGTAGGTTTCATTACTGCAGTTTTCTTATTTCTTCCTCTGGGCCTTAGCCCATACATTTTTTTCGTGAAACACACCAATGAACCAACTCATGACAATTGCTCTGAAAACACTCATGACAATTGCTCTGAAACACTGTATTCAACTATGTATGTATTGGTTTGTACGCGACACTGTGTAGGCAAGCACGATTATTATCATATATTGCTGAAGATCCATATCAATCATTTTTGTATCTACCCTGGACATCCGGTGGGTAAGCACTCTTTCTTTATTTCCTACTATATGGCTCACCTAATTTGGGTTACAACAACTATATTTCCCTATCATTAGACATGTTTATATTACAAAAACAATCACAGGTTAGTAATATAATCTATTCCATTTACTATCCAAGGTTTTCTATTAGTTATTGCTGGAATAAAACCAATTATTACTTACTTCCCAGGTCAACACTTCAAATTTCAACAATGACAATAACATATGGATTGATTCCCTATATAGTCTATTAAAATGAAAGTAGGATATTGGAACTCTCGTGGCGTCCGTCGCCCCCACTTTTGGACGGAAATTTTCTTCTTACGTCATGTTCATCATATTGATATTCTTCGTCTAGCTGAAACTAAAACAAACGACACCCTGTCTCCGACTTTTATGCGCAAAATTGGTTTCCAGTCTCTTACTATTTCGCCGGCCCAAGGCTTGCGTGGTGGGCTTTGGCTTTTTCTTAACGTCAACCTTGATCTACAACATATTACAGTCCTTTTTAATGATCTCAATATTATTCTTTTACAAATCCATCTTCCCAGCTTCTCCTTTCTTATTTTCTTTATTTACGCACCTAGACGAGAAGAATTTAAGAATAACTATTGGACAAAGATTGGTGACTTAATAATGCAATATCATTTACCCATCCTTATAATCGGTGATTTCAACGACATCTTAACTCATGCGGACAAATTTGTGTGTGTGTGTGTGTGTGTGTGTGTGGGGGGGGGGGGGGGGGGGGGGGGGGGTTATGCCTATTCATTCCCGCTTTAACCGATTAAATACATTATTACACGAATTTGGACTAATCAGTACTAATTTTGTAGGATTCCCTTTTACTTGGAGGAAATCCTACAATGACACTGACACTATCTATGAAAGACTAGATCGCGCTCTTATTCAACCTATCTTTACAGATTTGTATTCCTCTATTATGGTACAACACCACCCTTTCACTACATCTGATCACTGTTTAATTACCCTGCAACTCGACCAAGACCACTTATTCCGTAAATATCCCTTTAGGTTTGAGAATGCCTGGCTCTCAGACCCTACATACAAATCACTCGTTCACAAGGTTTAGAGATACAAAAACACTGGTTCCTACATGTTTAAATTTTATATGGAATTTTCGCGTGGTACCCTCGAGTTTTTGCAATTTTCGCGAAATATCAGAAGATTTGTTATATTTCGCGTGGTACCCCTGAGGTTTTGACAAATTTCGCCAAATACCCTTGACGTAAAAAAACGTTAATTTTTGGGGTTCAGCCGTTAACTCCTAAAAAAAAAGAATAAAGATATTAAATTACAATATGAAAAATCAAGGTGTATTTGGATCGTATTTTATTTATAATTATAACATAAAATTTATTATAAATTTATTTAATCTTGCATTATAATATAATAAAATATATCAAAATACGCAATTTAAACAAATCCTAAATCGCTTATATCCTCCCCTTTTCAAATATAAATGTATCACAAATAATTAAGTGATTTAGGATTTGTTTAAATTGCATATTTCGATATATTTTATTATATTATAATGCAAGATTAAATAAATTTATACTAAATTCCATGTTACAATTATAAATAAAATACGATCCAAATAGACCTTGATTTTTCATATTGTAATTTAATAAATATATATTTTTTAGGAGTTAACGGCTGAACCCCAAAATTTAACGTTTTTTTGACGTCAAAGGTATTTGGCGAAATTTGTCAAAACCTCAGGGGTACCACACAAAATATAACAAATCTTCGGGTATTTCGCGAAAATTGCAAAAACTCAAGGGTGCCACACGAAAATTCTGAATTTTATATGAAACAAAAGCTTCTTAAACAGTACTCCAAATCTTGGGCAAAAACGAAACATCAAAATATCTTTGTTCAACTTAAAAACACTTCTACGAAATTACATGACTTATAAGAACTTATTCTGAGATCAGATAATTCGCAACGAACCCAACTACAATACCACAATCACCTCTTACAATATAACCGCCTCTTAGAATTCCATCATACATTCTGGAAACAACGAGCCAAATCCATTCATCTTTAGAATTCTGATAAAAACACTAAGTATTATCAGTCCATTGCTAAAATACACATGCATCGACAACAAATTATTAGCTTTCAAACCAAGGACGGTTGCCTAATTCAGGATCACCTGTCCATTCAAAAAGCAATTTCCTTTGAATTACAAGAGCGTTTTGCTCCTTCTACCAACCATATACTCAATGCTCAAGAGTTTAGCATCATCCCTTCTATCCTCACTCCACATGATAATCAACATTTAATTACCTTGCCAACATATGATGAAATAAAAAAAGGTTATTTTTGCTCTTCCGCCCAACAAAACACCAGGACCTAATGGTTTTCCTGCTGAGTTCTTCCAACAATTCTGGCCCATTATCAATAAATCACTTGTACATGCTATTCAATCATTTTTCCATTATGGTCAGATGTTAACCGAATGTGCTCAATTCTTTATCGCTCTTATTCCTAAAACTGATAACCCTTTTACCATCAATCATTACCGACCTATTAGCCTCTGTAATACTATGTATAAAATCATCACCAAGATTATGGCCAACATGCTAAAACTACTTTTACCTAAACTCATTAACTCTTTCCATGGAGCTTTTGTTGAAGGTCGATCCATTCAAGACAATATTTTGATTGCACATGAAATCTTCCATTCTTTTCACATTAAAAAGAAAGGAAAAAAGGGTTGTATGGCTTTAAAATTAGACATGGAAAAAGCATACGACAAACTTAATTGGAATTTTATTGCAGTCATCTTGCTTAAATTTGGATTCTCACCATTGTCGATAAACAGATTGATGACTTGTATCTCTTCCACATCTTTCTCCGTACTGGTTAATAATTAACCTGGTCCTATCTTTAAACCAAAATGTGGCATTCCACGTACGACACAAACAAATCCTTCCAAATGAAATTATTATGGAAAATTTAACTGATGCTAACAATTTATGGGTTCGCATTATTACTGAAAAGTATCTTAATTCTTCAAGTCTATTTTCTTACCACCATAAGCGGAAACAGTCATGGCAATTCTCAAGAATGCTTCATCTCCGGAATGATTTCAAGCAGGGGCTTGCTTGGGAACTTGGAAATGGGCAATCTATTAATTTTTGGACAAACGCCTGGATAACACCTCACCAAACATAAAAGTCTTTGAATTTATTACACCATCTCGACAATGGGATATTCCTCGTCTACAAACTTTACTACCTCCTCATATCATTAATCAAATTCTCAACATCCATATCCCAACAATTCAGATGGATGACCGCCTCTTATGGCGACTTACTATTGATGGTCAATTTCGTGTCTCGTCTACATATCAGCTTAACCATAATGCATTATCTAACTCTCGACAACAATCTTATTCTTGGTTATGGAAACTTAGTATTCCACCTTAAATTAAAACTTTCATCTGGAAAATGATTCGTGATGGCCTCCCTACCATAGAACGTCTTAATCGACACTATCATACTGTCTATCCGACCTGTCAACTCTGTCAGACTTCGGATGAGGACGTTAATCATCTCTTTTTCACTTGTCCTTTTACTCAATCTATGATATCGAATCTTGAATTAAAACTTCAATCACCCTTTTCTCTACAACTTTCCTCTGACTTCCATTACAACCTCTACTACTTTAGACATTCCAATTCAAACCATGCGCCCTTACTCATTCGCTGGTGGACTTTGTTGAATCTTTGAAACAATCTTATTTTTAGGCCATCTGCTACCACACCAAATTCTAACCCTTTGGAACAAGCTTGGTGTTCTTATCAAGATTGGAGTAGTTCTACCTTGTCCGTCAAACCGGCAACCATTAGACGAAACCGTTCACTTCAAACCAACCGCACTTGGAAAAAACCACCATAGACATGGCTAAAACTAAACTTTGATGGTTCCAAGAAGGGAGACAACACCTCACATATTGGATACATTCTTCGAGACCATAACGCGGAATCAATATTTTTTCGATAGGGAAGAAATTCCTTCCACATCTATCCTACGATCCGAGGCTTTGGCAGCTCTTTTTGGCATCCAGTACGCTGCCAGGCTTAATATTACACAACTAATTATCGAAGGTGATAATTTTGTTGTCATTAATTCAATACGACGCACATGGAAAATTCCATGGGAAATACACTCTATTATTATGGATATTTGGGTCTCTTGTCTTCATTTTCTTCAGTGCAGGTTTTCCATTGCTTTCGAGAAGCCAACCGAGTCGCTGACTTCTTAGCAACGCATCCTCTTCCGTCTTTTGCAGTCCATCAATTTCAGCAACTCATGTGTCCCACTGCCTCCCGTTCTCCTTCCATTATTGGTGACATATACAAGTTCTTACATCTGAACTCCACTTTTCACTCTTTTGAATCTCAACTTATAAAAATCATCCATTTGGATGATTTAGGGCAACCATCTATTTAGATAGACCCTAATATTTGCCTTGTATCAAATAAAATAAAATTACAAACATATTGTAATTACGTCATACAATTATATCGTCATAATGTAATATTATTATCCTATGTTCTCAGGCTATAGAGTAAAATACAAATATCGAAATGAATCTCTAAATTAACCTATTTAGAATTTTGAATCTTTTTATTGAGTTTATTTTTGTGGACTTAGGATAATATTTTTCAGATCCGAATTCCTATCTCTTAGACATGGATAAAAAACCAACCTCATTAAAATTGTACGTAATTGCAATTAAGAAGATATAATTCTAGGACGTAAATAAACTAAATTACAATTAAATACCTTATTATATATTAAATTAAATTTTTTTTTAAAAACCATAAAATTGATTAAAATATTTAATTCAATTTCTTTGTTATATTATTAATTTAAGATTAAAAACGAATATCCAAAATCAAATGTAATTTACGACAAATATACATTTATATTAAAATCAACAAAATAACGATACAAAAAATTAAAAAAAAATACAAAATGACACGTTAAAACTACATAAACTAAAGAAAATGACTGAGTCTAAAGACAAACATCAAACGGTACATGATTTAATAACTAAAAACAACACATAACACCGAAATAATCTAATTATTGCGATGCAGGTCCCAAATGTGTTTCTTCAAATCTTCCTCAAGCTTCTAATGTATAGTTTTATCCCGAATTTGAGCCCTCTTTGTAATAACTGGATGTCATAATCTCCGGTCCATCGTTGGAGTATGTCCAATTCGAATTCTCTACCGATGTAGTCTCTCCACTTACTCCTTCACCGAATTGTGAGATTCCGTATCCATGATGGATGTAAGAATCTCGTTCATCTTCTACGATCATATTATGCAAGTCCTCATTATCCTTCCAAGCTTTCCAAAATTCCAAGAGAGTGCTGGTTGACGAACTATTGCAAATCGAGATTGCAACACTCCAAACGCCCTCGGATTTTTGATTGGTGTTGGTTACATGGTCTTTAGTGGTGTTTAAGTACCCACTGATGAAGAGCAAATCATCAACCTTACTCTATGGGCATTTTATGGATTTAGAGGTGTCACCGGTATCACCACCACCACGAGCAGCATGACCACGACCACTGCTTTGAGTTTGTTCGGGTGACTCAATAACATGTTGAGGTTGTGTGATAAAGTTTGGGATCTCCATTGATTGAGATGCACCTCCGTATGTGTATTGATCGAGTTTGTGAATTTTGAAAGAGGAGTTTGATCGGAGGGATAGTCGTCGTATCACCTAATCAAATAAATCCTAGCAAACCTAAACAAGTAGTTAGGGCAAGCAAGGGTCGAATCCATAGGGAGGAAGGGATTAATCTATGTGTTGTTCGCATGCAATAGTAACAAGAGGGGGGTTTTGTAGGTTAGTTGGTCACAAGCAAAACAAACAAAACAAAGTAGAATGGATGAAATATCAATAGAGAAAAACACTTAGCCAAGTAATGTCCACGTAAGTCATTCAAAGGTTGTTCATAGATTAAGTCCTATCTTCCTATTCGATTATTCCTGTCCCGATCTTATGTAAATTCAGAGGGAAACCTTCCACAAAGAACCCTTACCAATGAATAACCCTAGTACCACTAAAGGTTCAACCCAAAGACAACAATGCATATAAGAATTAACCAGGATACACAGAACGCTCGCTCAGATGCATTTACCATGTAATTATCTCTCCCTACAATAGAACAATTTCAACCAGAGCATGTAAATTGTAGTTGCTACAGCAGAATAGGACGTTAGCCCAACAATTTCCTAATCCTAGCAATATGAAAATCACCAATAACAACTAGTTGCGCGGGCTAGTGCAATTAATGAAATCCAATGGAATAAGCTTAGAAGAGATAATATAACTCAATAGGAAGACAAAGAAAAAATTGAGGAGAAGAAAGAAATAACTCACTGAGCGTACGCCGGGGTGGTAGTCTTCGTCAATAGGAAGGTACTCAGGGATGTAGGGATCCCCATAAACTTCATCACCACTTCAACAGTCGGACTTCCCAAGAGATAGATCATGGAATGCTGGAACTCCGAACTCAGTATGCACAGGTGGTGACGCACAGGTGAAGACGTACCACGGGGAACAACAACAATGGATAGATCAAGGGTACACCGGTTGTTGCTCGCGAACATGATGAAGAAAGACCGCCTCAGAACCGCCAGGAATGAACCGCCGTGGAAAAATCGCCATGGAAGGAACACCGTGGAGGAACCGCGATCGCGGCAGTGAAGGCCGCGATCGCGGGTAACGTACGACTTTTTTTTTTTGGCTAAACCCTAATTCGCGGTGCGCTGTGGGCCCGCGATCGCGGGTTTTGTGCCGCGATCGCGGTTTTTGCTCGACTTTCTCCGGCCGCGATCGCGAGTGTTATGCCGCGGTCGCGGTTTCTTCTCGGCTTTCCTGCGTGGTGTAGTCGAAAACAAAAACAAAGCGAAAACACACCAAAATAATGCGAGAACAAAGAAAGAAAAGACAAAGGAAAAAAATACATACCTCGGGTTGCCTCCCGGACAGCGCCTTAGTTATTGTCATGGCTTGACATACTACTCATCCTCCTCAACTAGGGTTGCTCACAACAACTGAACTCCTGGGGCCCGGATCAGGCGGATGCCTCTTTATATGCTCCATGTTGAGCATTGCCCCCAGTCTCCTGCACTTCGTGATGGATGAAGTGCTGTTCATATCTATGAATGCACTTGCCATCTTCAGAAATGGTCTGCCCAGCATCTCAGGGGCTGCATGTATGTCCTGCCCCGTGCCCAGCGTATAACAATCAGCCACTTGGATCAATGCTTCCTTTTTGTGGCTCCCTTTTGGCTTCTTCTTGATGTTGCTCAACACCCTTAAAAATTCTGGGCAACGAGGGGTGCTGTATGCCAGAGTGACCAGAGGAACGTTCGCCTTGCGGCTACTGAAGGTGTCAAATAAACCTTTGTCGTTCTTCACCATTCTGGTGTCCTTCAGAGCCACAGGGAAGGGTGTAACGGGGTCCAGCAAGACAAGTAGGAGAGAGTTTAGATGCACATACTCATCATAGGCATCTTTGAGAGGGTCGGGGACGATTTCGGGAGGAACAACCGCTTCTAGGGAAGAACCGCGATCGCGATTGGTAGGTCGCGGTCGCGGTGACGTCAAATCCTCGAGATTTCCCACAGTGATCAGGCCGCGATCGCGGTCTTCGGACCGTGGTCGCGGTTTACTCTCGACTTCTGGCCAATTTAATTCAGCGAAGGAGCCGCGATGGCGGTTGGTAGGTCGCGGTCGCGGTTCCTGTTCGTCGGCTTCTTTCTCGCTCTCGACCTCTTTTTCTTCATGAGGTACCTCCATACTCTCCTGGACTTCCTCCTCAGCGACCCTTTTAGCCTCGTTCTCAGCCCCGCACCTCAGTGGCACAACACAGACAGTCTCTTGTGTATTTTCTGCTGCAGGGACTTGAGATATTTCGGACTTCAACTTCATCAACACTTGATTCAGTTGGTTCAGCCGGCTCTGGATACTGGGGGTTGCCTCTTGCTGCTGTTGGGCTACCGTTTCTACTCTTTTTCCCAACAAAGGAACATTCTGAACCATCGTTGTATTCATTGAGGACATGTTCTGAGCCAGGGTTGCAATGCTTTGCGTCAAAGTGTTGAGTGCGTCTGCACCGGGCACATACAAACTTGCGTTCTGTCCTTGGACTCCATATGAATATGGTTGCCTGTACGGTGGTTGATTTCCATACGGACTGAACTGTTGTTGGTGTGAGTATGGCTCATGTCTCGGCCCATGCGAGTCAACACCTCTTCGTGCATTTATTGTAGCTGCGAATGCGGGAAGTCCTGGACAATCATCGGTGATGTGCAGCGTTGCGTGACAGATTCTGCAAGATCTGATTGGTCCTTCTGCACTCGAATAGGGGTGATATCCCCTCTCTGGGGGGGATGAGTAGAAGTATAGGTCATCTCGTGGATCTCCCCAAAAACTCATATCTGTATCAAAAGCAAAAAGGAAAAACAAAAATTAGTAGCACTGGTGTGGACCGTAAGATAGGTCCACACCAAAGTAACACGCACACAAACAAACACACAGGAAAATCAAGCCTTGCCTCCCCGGCAACGGCGCCAATTTGATAGGGGATTAGTCGTCGTATCACCTAATCAAATAAATCCTAGCAAACCTAAACAAGTAGTTAGGGCAAGCAAGGGTCGAATCCACATGGAGGAAGGGATTAATCTATGTGTTGTTCGCATGCAATAGTAACAAGAGGGGGGTTTTGTAGGTTGGTTGGTCACAAGCAAAACAAACAAAACAAAGTAGAATGGATGAAATATCAATAGAGAAAAACACTTAGCCAAGTAATGTCCACATAAGTCATTCAAAGGTTGTTCATAGATTAAGTCCTATCTTTCTATTCGATTATTCTTGTCCCGATCTTATGTAAATTCATAGGAAAACCTTCCACAAATAACCCTTACCAATGAATAACCCTAGTACCACTAAAGGTTCAACCCAAAGACAGCAATGCATATAAGAATTAACCAGGATACACAGAACGCTCGCTCAGATGCATTTACCATGTAATTATCTCTCCCTACAATAGAACAATTTCAACCAGAGCATGTAAATTGTAGTTGCTACAGCAGAATAGGACGTTAGCCCAACAGTTTCCTAATCCTAGCAATAATAACAACTAGTTGCGCGGGCTAGTGCAATTAATGAAATCCAATGGAATAAGCTTAGAAGAGATAATATAACTCAATAGGAATAAATAGATAGGAACAAAACCTCACAACCAGATGAATAAACTCATGCTTCCATTACCGGACTAAGACAAATAGGCTTAGCTCCTCATAGACATGGTAAAAACTTCAAAGGAAAAGAAAACAACGATGAATGAAAATTGCAACTAAAGTGTGGAAGATATCAACCCTAATGCTAAAAGAAAGTATTTATAGGGCTCTAACAAAATGACCTAGCCCATTAAGAAACTAACTAAATTAAAAATAAGAAAAATGGAAAAAAGAAATATGAAAAGATAAGCTCAGGAAAAGACGCAGCTTTTGGCGCTGATGACCCGCGATCGCGGGTGAACAGTATCCGCGATCGCGGCTACTTCTCGATTTTCATCATCTGCGACACTTTCGTAAAAACGTCATAACTTTTGATTCCCAACTCGGATTGCGCTCATATTTTGGGGACTTATAGTAGACTTCAAGATCTAACTCCTCGAATTGGAATCACTGCATTTTGACATCTGAGTAGAGAGAGCGAATCAATTGAATTCAGCATATTATTCTTCTACTCTCGTGTGGACTCTCTCCTTGGTTCTTCTTCGTCTCCTCAGTGGTCAACTTCTCTTCCTCTGGATATCTTCAATTTGCTTTTCCAGACCACCAAATCCACACTTCTCCTCTCTAACTCCATACTCCTTGGTGGCTCCATATTCCGAATCTTCAAATGTACTCCAATAAGCTCAAAACACCACCAAAACACCAATCTTCATCCCCAAACACCATGCACATGAATGTGTCTAAATCTACCCGAATGGCACCAATAAAATCTTCTAATAACTCTTAGTTAAGCCCTACAAAGTAGTGCTTATCAGAGTTGCGTGTAGTTCATATTATAAACATCATACGCATCTAATGATAAATCTTGACAGTTATTTGGGATGTCACATTGGTTTTGATTCATGATGAAAGATTAGAAGAGATGAATGAGAGGTTACAAGAGATAAATGATAGATTGAGAAGAGAGGAATGTGTAAGTTTTGCAATTACAACTACTTCTTATTTATAGGCAAATAAAAAATCATTTACATTTTTTTCTATTTTGTTAACTTATTAAAAAAAGTAGTTATTATACCATAAATAATTCACCCATAATCTTACCTATCCTTATTTACTCTCCAACCATAATTTACCTACCCTTATTTACACTCCAACTCTCCAACCATATTTTGCCTACCCTTACTCTTCCACTATAAATTAGTATGAATAATTCTAGTTAGTACATATTTATAATTTTAAACTATATTAAATAATAATAATATGGTTTATTTGGATATAATTATATCAAAATTTGTCAATATTCATACATAAATTTTTAAAAATTTCTTTAAAATGTAATTTTATATAAATAAATTAAATTAATATTTATTTTATTTTAAAACACTAAAAGTAATAACAAAATTATTTATTATTACTTAATGATATGCAAAATACATAAAAAATATTAAAATCTACCAAATATATCCAAAATGGGTGTCTATAGATAGAGAAAAATATAATTAGAATTATGGTAATTTTTTTATCATGTAAACATTTCACAAAATGTTTTTTTTTTTTAAAAGGGACATCCATGAATAATTCCTGGCCGTCCAGATGCGCCATGTGTTACGCATCGAGAGCGCGTCACTCACAGCACGACGCGTGGTGTTGTGATGTAGCAGCTGCTGCGCCACGTTTGGCGAGAGACTCTAAACAACATACGTTGTTTTTATGGCTTCGAAGGCAAACAAAAATCAAACAACCAAACACGCCCTTAGCCTAATATTCTATGGGATCATCCCGTAAAATGGGGTATTCTTGGAACTTTGGGGTCTTTTAGCATTTGGTGATTATTTTAATAAAAAAGTATATAGGACCCCATTAAAAATGCCCCAAAGTATTATAGGGTTTGGGTATAGGTTTCACAATTTAGTATCCCCAAGTTTCCACCAATATGTTACGCGCATCAAATTTTCTGCACCCTTTTATTTACAAGTTTTACTTATTTATTTTATATTTTAAACTTTAAATTAGGGTTAATAAGTAAGGTTTAGGGTTTAAAATTTAGGGTTTATAGTTTAAGGGCTCGTTTGGTATCGATATCAAAGATATGAGATATCGGGTATGGGTATCGGTATGGATATCAAGATATGGGTATGAGTGATATCAAGGTATTGGATATGTGTATGGGTATGAGTGATAAGTTTGATATACCAATTTTCTGAAAGATATCAAAATAACACTCCAATACCACTCTGATATCACTGATATCAATATCTCCCTATACCAAACAGCAGATATCAGTTTGATATCGATATCAGGATATACCAAACACATATATGGGTATGACTGATATCTCATACCCACACCTGATATCCTGATATCAATGCCAAACGGGCCCTAAGGTTTAGGGTATAGGATTTAGGATATATGATTTATATTTTAGGATTTAGGGTTTATGTATTAGGATTTAGATTTTAGAATTTAGAGTATAAAATATAAGCGTACAAAACTACAAACTACAAAGGTATAACATGGAGCCGGCGAGCGAATTATCATCAGGCGAGGAAGTTGTGCTCTCCATTGTCTTTGGCGTGGGTTGCGGCTTCTTGGCGCGATGGCTGTGGACCTACGCCGACTCCTTCCATCCCTGCCGGCGATGGCCAGCTCGTCCTCATCCAAGACGCCGTCATTTTCCCCCTGGCCGACCATCCGCATCTGCTCTTGGCCTCCTCCGGGCGGGAGGTCGTGCTTACAAAGGAGGTGGAGTACTGTACACCGATCAGCCCAAGGAGTTCGATGACGTGTACAAGGGCCTTTTCTTGGAGAGAGTGTCTCGTGTTCCCTTCGCTCTCGTGGCCAGCAACAACAACATACAATAATACTCCCTCTGTCTCGATATATAGTGCTCATTGTGAATTTTGCACAAGAATTAAGGAGGAAAAGAAAGAAGTTGAAGAGAAAAGGAGACAAGTACAAATTGTACTCTGCAGAAATGGGACAGATTTCAGCAAACAGAAGAATGATTTAGTCAGCCAAGTCATCAATCCTAAACAAACAAAATTAACCAATAACATTACATAATCACCAAAATACAACCAATAGGATTCCAGAAAATTAAGGCACACAAATTGTGCCCAATTTGCTTCAATTTCTTGGCTCTTTAAATATAGAAATGGAAACATTCTCCCCAATTTATTGCCTAAACAATCTGAAAGCTAAACAAAGAAAGAATAAAACAGAGGGGAGAGAGAGCATCATTGCCTAAACTTCAATGGCTTCAGACCTAAACTTTAATGATGGATGGTTTCCAATTGATGAAGACTTTGATGATGCTGTCCAGGAAGATTTTCTAATGGAAGAAACTGAGATGCCTTTTGATCTGAATGAGCCAGCTGGGGACATGGAAGAAGAAGGCTTTCTTCTCGATCTTAACATGGAACCAGAAGAGACAGAGCATGACATAGAAGCAAGCAGTCATCATCATCAGTCATCACAATCAACAAAAACAGAGCATCAAACACAGGCAAACAGTCATCACCAGCCATCAAGGAATAGGCTCAACAGTGAGCAAAGAATGCAGATACTACTGTGGCTACTAAATAGAGCATCAGATGGGCATCTTCAGTATGGAGCAATCAAGGATGCTGCACATGAATTCAATGTATCAAGAAGGTGCATAAGTACATTATGGAACACAGCCAAGAAACAGAGGGATGCTTAGCAGAGATACAATGTCACAACAAAGTTTCACAACTCTGGAAGAAAGAGGATTCAAGTGCCAACTGATCAAATCAAAGCAATGAACATGGGGGACAAATCATGCATTAGGGACTTAGCTTCCAAGCTAAACATTTCAAAGAGATCAGTACACAGAATGGTGAAAAGGGGAGTTATTAAGCCACATTCAAATCCACTCCATCCAGGATTGAAGGATGCAAACAAGATTGCAATGGATAATAAGTCTACTACAGGGGGACACACCAGAAACAAAGAGGCAGTACTATTCAATGTATGATTTCGTTCACTTAGATGAAAAATGGTTTAATCTTAGCAAGAAGTCACACATAGTCTATTTAGCAGAGAATGAGAAGGGCAAATACAGAGCAACCAGTTCAAGTAAGTTCATTCCTAAAGTGATGTTCACTGCTGTGGTAGCTAGGCCAAGATTTAATGCACATGGAGAACATACCTTTGATGGGAAGATTGGTATCTTCCCATTCATTTACCAAGAGCCAGCAAAGAGGTTATCAAAGAACAGAGAAAATGGGACAATAATCACTAAGATTGTTGAATCAGTAAACCAACAAGTGACAAGGAACATGCTCATCAATCAAATAATTCCAGCAATCAAGGCAAAATGGCCACAAGATGGAACTTCCAAAGTGATATTCATACAACAAGATAATACAAAGGCTCACATCAATCAAGATGATGCAGAATGGCAGTAGGTATATCAACAAGATGGATTCACATTCATATTATTTCAACAACCACCTAACAGCCCGGACTTAAACATTATAGATTTAGGTTTTTACAAGCATACCGTCTTTAATGCACAAGAAAATGCCAAATGATGTTGATAGAATGCTAGATGCAGTAAATGAAGTATTTTATGAATTAGACCCCAAAACATTAAGTAATGTATGGATGACATTGCAGTATGTCATGAATGAGATACTAAAGGCCAAAGGGGGGAATGATTTTGAATTGCCACATGTAAGTAAGAGAAAATTAGAGGCTCAGGGTAACCTAGATCCAATAGTCAAGGCACCAATGTGGGCAGTTGTACAAGCATGGGATAATGTTAATGGGGCACAAGAAACTGAAGCAGAGAAAGAAACATCAAATACAGGAGAGGACACTCAAGCAACATCAACATTGAATGCAATGCAAGAGACCCAGGAACAAGACACTCAAGCAACAACTGAAGTATATCTAATGCAAGGGACTCAAGTAGCAACATCAACATCATATGCACTAGGGGACAATTGAATGTATTTAGGTTGTAGTACAATTTTTTTGTGAAAAGCTTCTATATTTCACATAACTAGCAAGTTATGTGAAAAGTAGAAACTTTGTTTTGGTTACTAACTTTTGTGGACAGTATGGCAAGAATTGTCAAGAATCATGTAATTTTGGGATCCTACATGATAATCTAAATATTTTCATAGCATACAATGCAGACAACAAAGCATCTCAACACAATATGGAAACAATATTAATCTCAGATGTCCCCAATTATCACAGACACATCTCCCTAATCAAGACCATAATATATCAAAAAGCCTCATTTAGTTTTTACACTGGTTTCTTAATGGCACATTATAGCATGAATAAACAGGAAAAACATCTCAGAATAACAAAGACTTTATCATTGATCACTGACACATACCAATAACCTCATTCAGGGGACAGTAAACATGAATTGCATCTCAATACTAACAAGACTTCATCACTGATCAAACATGACCACTACATAATGGGACAGATTTCATGACAACATGTATAGTGCTCATTGTGAGTTTTGCATAGGGATTAAAGAGAAAAGGAAGAAGCTGGAAAATAACCAGAAAGTACAAGATGTACTCTGCAGAAACAGAGCCAGATTATTGCAACCAGTAAAAGAATTTAGTATGTCAAGTCATCAATCCTAAGCACAAGTAATTAACCAATAACATTACATTATGAACAAAGAACAGCCATTAGGATTCCAACAAATGAAGGCACACAGAATATGTCCACTCAATCTCATGCTCATCAATCATACCCATATGTAAGCAACCAACAAGGGGACAATAACATATTCATGATTAATTTATCACAATTCAGGTAATTCAACGACCACAGAAACCATCAGGGGACATATAAGAGATAATAACATCAATACACAATCATCAGACCACAACACAACATTCCAATTTAAGCATCAATAGCATTGGGCATCAATATCACATAAACCATCATATAAAATTAGCTAGAACAAAGTTCAGGATAGAGATGTGACTTAGCTACATGAAGTAGCACTATCAACATCATCATCCAACGACATCCCACCACGATCAACTGAAGTATAACCATCTTCAGAATCAACAGAGGACTTACAGGGTGCCTGATCAACGACCAGGTCACCTTCCGACGACTCTTCCTTTCCCTCTACAGATGCTCATCCTCAGATTGAAGTCTCCAATGACTGTACGAGTGATTGCCATCACAATCATCACCCCATTCACAATTATCTCGGTCAGAGCACACATAGGAGCCAGCATGTTCATGGCTCATCTTCTGTTTTTTTTTTGGAAATCGATTTGGGGAGTATCCAAGAAACCAGAGAAGGCGACGGTCGAAGACAATCTCAGGAACCCTAAAAACAATAGAGGAAAATAAGACATCTACCCCAGAGAAAGGCGACAATCAAAGACAAGGGGACAAATCTAGGGTTCGCGTCAGTTCCACTTCAACTTTGAGCAACAAAGGGACAAATCTAGGGTTCTTAGAGGACAAATGCAAGAATCGAAGACAAGCGAACGAGAAAGAGCAAAGATTTGGAGGATCTACCCCAGAGAGCAACCAAAACTCAAAACCCCCAAAATCAGACAACAAGGGGACAAATCTAGGGTTCTTAGAGGACAAATGCAAGAATCGAAGACAAGCAAAAGAGAAAGAGCGAAGATTTGGAGGATCTAAGTCACAACATTCCCAAACTCAAGAACCCGAGCAAAACAGAGAGCAAATACGAGATCTAGGAATTTTTAGGGTTCTTACAACTGCACGAGAGAGAGAGGAGAATCAGAGAGCAATCAAGAGCGAGAAATTGAGGAACTAACCCACATAAGAGATCAAACAAAGAAGATTTAGCGAGAGAGAGAGCGATTTTTTAGGGTTATTAGCGAGAGAGAGAGAGAGTGAGCAAGAGAGAGCGATCGAGAGAGAGAGCGGCGCATAGAAAAAAATGAGGGAGATTTAGGGTTAGAAGAGAGGGTAAGTGAGGAGTGAGGAGAGTGTGAGTGGATTAATAGAGGAGTAGATGAGAGAATTAATGGTAGAAAAATTGAAAATGAGAAATGAAAAAAGTGGAGGATGATGAGTTATAGAAAAATACAAATTCTATTTATGGTAAGTGAGGGAAGTAAGAAGAATTTTTTGGGATACCCGATTAGGAAAACAGGAACTATATAATGGGACGGAGGGAGTAGTAAGGACGAGGATGAGTTTTTCGTGGTGGTGGTCAACGCCGACGCACACTCTTTCTGACAAAGAAGCAAGAAGGCGGTGACACCAAGGCGAGCAGCAGAGTCATCCATGTGAACAAGGTGACGTGGAAGGGGGATCTTGGAGCTTTGGGGTCGGATTCCTCGGTGCCCCAAGGAGTGCTTCGATCACCATGTCCCGAACCGAGATCCAGAGGGCGCTCGAACCAAACCGGTGTGAGGGTTTGCAGCTTTGGGGTCGGATTCTCGTCCCTTGGATTTTTACTTATGCCGCATGTTGGTATTGGTCGCCTAGCTCGTAAGCTAATTAGTATAGTGGTTCGTTATCATCAAGTCTTTGTCATAGTCTCTCGTGATTTTCCTAATTTCTATTTATTGAATAGGCACAACTTTTTATTCTGATTGTTCTATTAATATTATTATACTAGTAAAACATGGCCGTGGAATGCAAGAGATTATCGAAGTGCAAGTGATCACCACAACATAAATCAGCTTTTTATTCCTTCAAGCTTTCATCCTGCTTACAACAAGTGGAAAAAAAGGTTATGCATATATGATTCTATGCCCACAATGTATTCACTGTTTTGTCTTGTAACTTAACATATATGATATACACAGTGACACACATACAAGACGGAAACTTGAATCTCGCTCTAACGGAAAAATAAATCAATGGGGAGATATTGACCTTTCCCCGGTGGTAACTTCTGCCGTTTCCTCCTGCTTTGGTCCTTTTGTACACTCCTGATCAATACAAACAACAAGTAACTAAATAAACATGCATTTGGCAATACTAATCATAAGGATAAGGGTAAATATAAGTAGGTACCTTTGTTTAGAAGCTTGATTCGTTGAACTGTTGCAAGGAAACTCCAATTGCCGCTGCAATCTTTCAGCTTGGTGAAAGTCGGAATGTTCTTGCCTCTCCTCAACAAAGCTAGGAGGCAGCTCAAACCCACAAACGGAACACTTGTAACCATCGACCCATAATAATGTGTTATCCTGCTGATTTGATGCAGAAATTGCATCGTCCACAGCATTGGTTGTTTGATCAACACTTTTTCCAGAAGAGTCCTTTGTCTCAACTTGTTGAATAATGGATTCATGCAAAACGCGTTCTGTATTCTGAAGCTAAGTTCAAAAAAGTGAACGCGGAGTTAGTACTTTCGATTAAAAGAAGCAGAGCTGAAAACAAGTTCAAATACGTACTTACTTCGGTGCTTTTCACTTCTAGAGGTGCTTTATCTTTCCTTGTCTCCATGCCATCTTGATATGTATCCAAGATATCCTTTGTAGAGCAATCCTGAATATCATTGCCACAGTTGCGGTTACTTTCAGGATCAACTAGACTGTAATTGGCCCCACATTCCAAGCTACTATCTTCAGCAATGTTGTTTCTCATAGCAGCTCCTGAAATTACAAAGTTCTTGATGGACCTTTGAGTAGGATCAGCGGGACCATCCGTTCCTTCACCAAAGTGAGAGATTCGCAGACCTGATAAAAAGGAGTAGGATCAGCGGGACCATCCGTTCTATGATTATATTTTTCTCTGATTACAAAAAGTTTTGACACAAATAGCTTGAAAAGAAGAGGAAAAAAAGCAAATTGCTCAAATACCTATAAGCCGTATTGAAAGTGGAAGTTCAACTTTCAGCAACATTGAAGCATGCCTTAGAATATCCTCTCTAGAATGAATGTATTTTGGCAGAGTGACTGCTCTATTGCGAACCTGCATACATCCACGTGAAGTACAGAACAAGCAATCAATTATATAGTATACAAACGTTTATAAAATGGCAAGTACAGTAAGAAGATAAACCATTTTCTCTAAAAAAATAATAGGAAGAATAATATGGGGAGTGATCCATATACTCAATAACAGATAATTATGATTTTAAAACCAAGAAACACCCAGCATAATGAGAAAATGATGCACTAATTTAGCAGAGAGAAGCAGTGACGCACCTCAAAAGAAGCACTTTTTAGTTTAAGCGTCAATGTACGGCCAGAAAGGCCCGCCTTTTGCAAATCAGCAGACAGCATATCTGCAAGTTCAGCTGCAAAGACATTCCAAACAGCATATGTACATTAGAGGTTATTCATCAATACCAATGAAGAGTACAAAAACAACTTTTCATAACTGTATTTTGTATCTTCTCAAAGTTTCAAGATCAAGAACAAAATGACAAAAGAATCATTCGTCCACAGCTGAGGTAAAAATCCATTTGTACTGAAAATGAACCGTCAACAGCTTACTTGATGCATATTGGCAACACATGCAACCATCTAATTATTTCAATAATGCAACTCTTGCAGGTACACATTATGTCAAACATTCACACAGGTATCCATTATTTCAAACCTTTGACTCCCAAAGACGTCGTGCCATCTTAATAGATATGGCAGTTAAGTGTATGTCTTTTTATTACCGGCTCTTTATATGTGAATTCCAAACTTTGTCACAATCTAACGACTAATTGGTGGTTTCCATCTTATCAAACAATTAACAAGATAAAAACACATATAAGTTACAGCTTGAAAATACATAAAAAAAATATAAAGTTTCCCTTCACATATTACTGCAGATGCCTACAAGGGTTAGAATACACAACAAGTGTACTTATTAAATGGTCAAAGAAGCAACTACAATTATGATTACATTTCTCACATCAGTAATATGAAGTGAAGAATATTGAACATCAAAACATGTGTGATAAACAAATAAATGCTGGAAATCCTACATGTGCCACTGAACTTTGGAGAACTTCCCATTTCATTCATCTTTCTAAAGAATAAATTTCAGTTCAACAAGAGACACTAGATATATGGCTCATGAAGTCAACTTCTAGGCCAACTATATGTACAACTATAACATAGAAGTATAGAACAATAGTTATATACTTATATACAATAACAAGCTAATAATCAACCAAGACCTCTACACATATCAGCAGTACACAATTGATACTTGGGGAAGTTCACGAAGGAGCAAATATAGAAGAGATAACAAAGGGAAAGAAAAAAGCTTGATTTAAGTATATACAAAGAATACCCCCCAGTTGAAATGGTCCTCAATTAGAAATGCAGAGGACAGACAACTGAACAAACCTAATTTCTGAGATAGATATCCTTCATTGTTGGTAGCAGAAAAAGTCCTCTCACTGCTCATACTTTTTTGCGATCTTGCTTCTGGCAAATCAGTCTTCCCCAGCCCCAATCCAACAGAAAGGAAAAAGTCTGAAAAAAACTATTGTCCGGGTCATTATGCAGCTAAAGGATCATTTAAAAAAGTAGTTTTTTGTATAAAAGCAAGAGATGCTGATTAGCTTTAACCTGCAGAAGAGCGAGAAAATAATGCACAGAGGAAACTGCTCTTCAGAACCATGTCTTCACATGAGTAAATTCCAAGAACATCCTTCAAAATACGCTCTGTCACCTTGCCAATCCCCCCTATCTGTAAATAAAATGTATGAAGAAGAAAATGAATTACGAGTTCAAATGATAGTCATAGGATAATATTGAAAGGTGAAAACATGAAAATCCATCATTGTAATACAATTACCCTTCCCAGACTTCTTAAAGCCTAAAAAATAATTACTGTCATAAACTTATTATCATAATCTTTAAAGAAAAATACCTTCCGCACAGGAAGAGAGGATATAAATGTCATGACAGCCATTTTGTCATTACGCAAAACAAACTGTCCATTTGGTTTATTTATATCCGAGCATACCTGCAAAAGTAATTAAGAGAAGTGATCACTATAAAGAGTTTGTGTACGTAGACCTATCTACAAACTACCACATGCCAAAACCAACTTCTATTTTCTTATGACAGAAAGAATGTTATAAACATATGAGGAAAAAGGTAATATTCTTAATTCTCATCAGGGAAAACCTTTTACAAAAGGTCTCACAAACAAAAACAATCTACAAGAGAGTCCAACTATATTCTTCATGAATAAAAAGAACCGATAAAACAGCACAATGAGCAACATCATCTAAGTAGATGAAATGGCAGTGCCCTATCTGAAAAGTGAAAATACCCATCAGCAGTTTTTCAGAAACTACATTCCGAGGAAATTGCCACCTCTAACCTACAGCAGTACATCCTTCTCAGGAACTTCATATCCTCTACAATATTCGGGAGTCTACCAATGCTGGGGCTGTTCCTATAAACATTTGTACATATTCCTAGAGAAGCAACACATGTACTTATGAAGTACCATAAATTCATAAAGCACCTTTGCGAGTAACCTATTTGGTGCAACTCCAGCACTACAGGTCAGACCAGTCTCTTCAAACACATCTCTTCTTAGCTCCTCCGCAATCTTGCAATGAGGAAAAAAATCATTCGTGGATAAAACTTGTCAGTCCACATCAGAGATGATACAATAGCTCCTTCCACTAGTGCAAACAGAGAACAGCTACATTATAATTATGATTACAAATTAGCTAGTGAATAGACAGTTCAGTGGAATTTATATCCACCAGAAAACTTACTTGTGCACCACTTAAGCCTCTTTCTTTGCACACCTCAGTTATATCAAGGTATGCTTCATCCAAACTAGCTGCCATAAAATTGTCATCATATCTCTGGAATACTGTAGAAAAGAAGAGGGAGAAATCAGGGAAGTGGAGTACAAGTAAAAAGGCCATCTTTTAATGTTCCAGTCATTGAATATGCCTAACCTTTTCTTGTTAAAGAGCTGTAATAAGTATACTTCTCAAAATCTGTTGGTACAAAAATCAACCCCGGGCATAATTTACAAGCAATAAATCCAGGCATCGCAGCACGTACTCCATATTTACGAGCCTAACAGTCAAACCCATTCACATTATCATTAAAGAAGTCAAATAAAAAAAGTAAGATGAAATATGATAAAGTTACGCCTAACAAAAACCATCGGTTCAATAGAATTCAGCACACTTCAGATCAAACAATGAGGATCTTTGGATGGAATATAACTAGACCTCATAATTAGCAGTAGAGATCATAGACATGCTACCAACAGCCATTGGCTTTTCCTTAAGTGAAGGGTTACTTAAGGTTTCAACAGCTGCATAAAATGCATCCATATCTACATGAAGCCAGATTCTTGAAATATCACGGGTCGCCTCTAACTCAGTAATCCTTTTCTCAGCAATCTGCGAAATTGCGAGCACATCCAGTAAAATTAGAAAAACAAATGTATGTCAAAGTTGCAGCAGAAGATAGTAATTGAACAAAGACAATAGTTCCATCTGAACTAGAACCAGAAATGAAATCTCATAGTTCAATATGAAGATATGAAGGATGGTGGGGTCAACATTCTGCATTATACAGCCTGAGGCATGTACCTTTTGATAATTTGATATATCTTCAGGAGAGAGTCTTGCAAAATGAGACTGCATGTTTTCAATTTTTTGCCTTAAATAGACCTCCTGACGTTCCTCGTGTTCAAAATACTTCGAGCCTTTGCTCATTTCATAAACTATTCTTTGCACTCTTTCCTTGTCAACTCCTTCCATTCCTACATAGAACAAACAGCAGAGTGTATCACGCTTGCAAATGAAGAATGAAACTGTTAACTACCAAGAAGTTAAAATCTTTAAGTTCTAAACAAGATAGAGGTCTTGATCCTATGATGGAAATTCCTTTTGCTCTAGATTCCGTGATTGCTAACACTGTAACTTTCATTGACCTAACAAGTTATCTCTTATCTCTAGCTATACATATATATATCAATATATTATCAGAAGGCAAAACATTCTCTTAGCAAATGACCAAGAAGACCAAACTATGGAAACAAAACTCTAGCCTCACAGAACAGAAACTTCAATCAACAAATTATCCATGGTGAATGATTCCGCATAACCCTTTTGAGTGCACCAGTTCGTGAAGAAGACCACTTCATCCCGAAAAAGAAAAGATTGATAAAATACCCCCAAACTGCCAGTTCGACTTGATGCTATTTGAGTAACAGCAACAGGTGATTTTTCAATTTCATTCCAATGAGTGCTTTTGTAGAAGAAGAGGATATTGAACTGCAGGTTTTCTGTCATTTTTTTCAACCTTGTAAATCCATGGTCGATCAACAAAACATCTTATTTGTAAAAATCGTAAGGCACCAAAAAATAACCCAATCCACCGGAAGATCAACGTTTGTAGAATGAAACCTAGCAGTAGCAACAGGCAGATGGTGGTAGGGCAGAGTTACCTGCTTTGGCATTGGTATATACAGTGTGATAAGACTCCCATGGCCGCGAAGAAGAACCGCTTGTCGTTGAATCGCAATTTGCCATTGCTTTCCTATCTTCCAGAAACTTAGAACTGAATTGAGATAGAGAGCGTGCGTGAGAAGATGAGACGAAGAAAGAGCGCCAAAACCCCAAGAGCAAAATCGGCAAACATAATTTTCTGATTACAACCCCGATACATTTGCATTTTTCGAGTGATTGACCGTCCTTACGACCTGGTCAACGGCCCGCCAAACCCGGTCCGAACCCGGCCGGGTTCCGATAACATAATACACTGCTTAGTACTTACGTTCTTTTTTTGGCCTTCTCCTCAACCAGCTCTTCCTCTTCTCAGAGTCTAGATTTTCGTTATTCTCTATAGATGCGCTCCTCTTTCTTTCTCTGTCTACAAGCTTAGCTGCTCCATCTATACATCTGTATCACGGTATATCTGACACCTTCGTCTCCTCCAACTTCAATCCACAGTTTTAGTTGCGCCCTTTCCTTTCTTTCTGGACTATGAAGTAAGTGTCAATAGCTTTGAATCTTGAGCTTTAGGTTGATATTTTGGTGATTCATGCTAATAATTTATGATTGCATGTTTGTTTGTATCTTCTTTTGGGAAATTGTGTTGAAATTTCTGAGTTTGCCTTGGATTCTCTTCTATTCCTGAGGTTTAGATTGAATTTTTGGCCCTTTTGATTTCTTACAATTGCAAAGTATTGAGTTCAGTTTAGGATTTGAGGAATTGATGGGATTGTGAGGTAGGTTGATCTGTGCTTGAAGGACTTGTGAAAAAGCTTGGAACATAGGTTTAGGATTTAGGCACTCAAGGTGTTCGATGAAATGTCTAGGAGAGTACACGATAGAAAGACATAGACATTCTTGCACTTACTGGAATACCCCCAAATTTTTTCTTGTGGCCATCAATCTCTCTCCGTGATGTTGGATTATGTCCATGATGTCCAGGTCTTAGATTATAAATTGTCCAACAAAAGCCCTTGACTTTGTTTGTTATATTGAGTTTTTTGTGCTTAAACAGCTACCTAAAAAATAGGTATTTTCCTCTATTTTTGTTTGACAATTGATTACACATTACTGTCACACTAAGGTTCTAGCCTGTTCTAGCATTTCTTCACGCCCACACAGTAAGGTTTTAACAAGTCCATGATTTGATTCATCTTTTGTCATATTTACGATTTCTTTTTTTGGTTTTCCTGTGGAGATGGAGCTCTATAATCCAAAGTTTGAAATCTTATCTTGTATAGTAAATCTTATCTTGTATAGTTGCATATTCATCTTATATGTGATTATGAATCTTCAAAGGCCAGTAGGCCACTTCCATTTCATTGGTTTGCAAACTATAATTGTATGACGTTTGAAAGTAGGCTAATTTTCCAGAGTCCTAGCAAATGTTTTGTTTTCCTGGGCAGTTTTCTTGATGGGTTTCCTTCGCTGATTTCTGAATTTCTTGGCCAATTTCTCTGCTTGATGGTTCTCATGGTGCTTCTTCTCATCTTTGCTAATGACCGGTCTTTCTCACCGGTTTGAAGAACATAGAAGTAAATTCTTATTTTCCATTTCTCTTTTCCATTTTTGAGATGGAAAATAAGAATTTTTATGTTTTATTTTGTGTGTAGATTATCTACTTGTGTTTTCAAATGTGTTAAGACAGCTCTATCACTTTTCTTGTTGAATCTGGATTTATGTACAATCAGATGGGTTTTAAGACTTCTGAAGTGGAACCCTTCTTGTAGGTTGATAAAATATGATTTATGTGTGTAGTAGAGTTCGTACTATTTGGAGTTGACGGGTTGTCTCCCAGGAAGAATAAACCTATTGTTCTGTTTAATTATTTTAGCTTGAAACTGTGTAGAGAATAGTGTGAATTTACTTGTGTAGAGATTTTACAAATCTTTTCAAGTTCAATTACTCACAACTCACAAGTGTTCAGTTAGTTAAGCTCTCCTATTCACTAATTTGTGGTGCTAACCTTATGAAATATGATAATTTTCCAGGTTTTTTCTATTGGTTTATTTTGCTGTATATGGCCTGACATTCTGCTTGAAATGAGAGTTGTTGTTGACGGGTATAGTGAAATTTGTTCTTGGAACTCTAATTATGTCTTAAATAAATGGCTAAATTGGAATATGCTCTTTTATTATAGGGATTCAGTTATCAACTGCTCATTTTATGTTCCACAAATGATAATCCTGATTTTGTATTTCTACCCTTGATAAGTTTGAGTCTAAGTTTAAACTGTTTTTCATTGTCTGAACTCACTTTCTTGCAAGAACAAAATATTTGTTTCTCTAGCTCCTAATCTTTAATAGGTAAGATCTCCGTTTTTGTGTCTACACATGAATTGTTTAGCGATGTCAAAAATGATTACATGAGCTCTGTGAAATATGACAAATTGTGTCATGCTGATTGTTCGCAAGCATGGATGGAGCATTGTTACTAAGAATGTATCTTTTGTAAACATTTAAAACTTTGCTGTAAACATTTAAAATGATTTTGGGTGTCAATATATTTTTAACCCAATCAGTTGTCTGTGTAAGTTTGTTTGTGTCGATAAATCTTATTGTTGAATCTGTTACTTTACTGATCAATTCTACTGACATACAAAAGAGGATGATATCTTCGTTTAATTTTCGTCATCTTTCACTGACCCTAATGAAGGAGTTGAAATAGGTTATTTTGTGTAATTTCAGTTTGAAGGGCATATGAAGGATGATGAGAGGCAGAGTAAGAACTTACAAGGTGGAAAGTGGCAGCAAAGTAACATGTGCAGCCGACGGAGCTGTTGAAGAAGAATATCTGGCTTAGGTTTGTTATGATAATTGAATGAGACTAATTTCTGAGTTTGGGGTTCCATATTCCTACAGCTATGAAAATTGTGTGCTAAAATTCATCTATTCCTGTTGTGTCAATGAGCGGGTAGAAAATGCTCTTTTCCCTTAACGTTTTTTAGTGCAAGAAAAGGTAAGTTATCCAAAGTTCCAAACCAAATCTAGGGTGTGAATAAAAGTGAAGACACAACCCAATATTTGATTGATTTCTTGCTTCTTTTTTCCTCTTTTCAAATACCACTATAAACAAGATGCTCCTAATTTTTCATCCAAATTGTACTTGAATTCCCACGTGATTATGATCTGGTGTCCCTAATGCAATGACTGATCTTATATTGAATGTCATTATAAAGAGGCTGCTAAAAAAGCTGCTTATGATCATAGACAGCCCTGGCAAAATCAATCTTCTTTACTATCTTATTATAGAAATTTTCTTTCAGTTTTTATATTGAATTTCTTTGTTTACTCTCTTAATTACAATGAATTAATTGACTTGAAATCTTGAATATAATTTTCTCTACACTTGCCAACTCCAAACCAAACTGGACTTCAGTACTTCACTATCAAGCTCATATCCCCTTTGATCAAAACATACGAGAAATATATAGAAAATAGACTTGTTAAAAGGGCTTTAGCATGAACAATGTTTTTTTGTTTTGTTTAAGCTTGTCTTGCACCTTCGGTAGAAACCTATATGAGAGAGATTCTATTTGTCATATAATTTTATCATAATTAGAGGTATAGGTTCTATTTTTTATTAATTTAATTTCAGTTTATATGACTTGATATCGTACTTGGGGTTAGATTACATATAAGGGTGCTTCTTCATGGATAAAGTATTCGTAATGACAAAATGGATTATCTGAGACTTGTTTGCCCAAAAATGATATCAGGAGACTTGGATATAATTATAGATGCTTGTAGCTCTACTCAACTGCCTCCAAATCCTAGCCTCCTTTTGTAGATCTTCTCTACCTACATTTTACCTTTTATACATATATGTCGATTACCATAAATTACCATTATTATAGCCTTAGATATAATTAAGTGCTTTTATGCTACACTAAAATTACTGATTCTAATATATCAAAACCAGATATAAAAGTCTTAGTTACTTGTGATCATATCTGTTAATCATCAAATGTCTGCGTGCAAATGCACGCAGATGCTAGCTAATAAAGATAAAATTTCAAACCCACAGTTTATTGTTTTTCTCATTCACTCTTACTTGGATCAATTTGTGTGCCAATAACTTTTTCTAATTTTTTTTCCAGTTAATTTCTTTATTCAATTATATCGTCTTCTTTGTTTTTGAATGTTAGAGTTTTTCATCCCCTGATCATTTTATATGTTAAACTAAAGTTTGTTACTTCTAAACTCTGCTTCTTATATAAACTGTATAAGATTTCATCACCTTCTTCTTGTACTGTGTCAGATTCAATCTGAATTGAGTCCGATAATCTTCTGATCTCTGAGAAAATCAGAGGAAGTAGTAACAATGGGTTGCAGTCAGTCGAGGATAGAGAACGAGGAGGCAGTCTCTCGCTGCAAGGAGCGAAAGCAACTTATGAAGGACGCCGTCTCCGCTCGCAACGCCTTCGCCGCTGCACATTCGTCCTACGCCGTCTCCCTCAAGAACACCGGTGCCGCCCTCAGCGACTTTGCTTCCGGCGAGTCACTCTTTCCTCACCCCCACCTTTCTCACTCCTCCTCCGCCCCTTCCTCTTCCTCTCCTCCTCCTCTTCCACCGGAACCGCCTTCATATGGCACCCTACCACCTCCCCCTCCCCCCATTCCCGCCGATATGGCTGTCCAACCACCTACTCTCCAGCGTGCTCAATCCATGCCTGAATTGGTGGTATCGAAAACTGCTCCTAACCGATCGGAGACGATCGAGGAGGAGGAGGAAGGGGAAGAAGAAGATGATGAGGAGGAAGTTGAGAGTGAAGTTCATAGTTTGAAGAGGAGTAGTAGGAGGAGGGGGCCTGGGGTTAGGGCTGTGGAGGAAGAGGATAGGATTCGTCCTCCTCCAACGCCTCCGCCCCCGATGACGACAGCTAGTAATCAAGCACCCCCGTCGCCACCACCGGGAAATTCGCCTTATGATTTTTTCTTCAATTACGACATCCCAGGGGGAACTTTAAGGGTACCAGAGGAAGTAAACAGAGAGCGAGAGGAATTGGAGCGCAAGGTGCTCGAAGAAAGGGCTAACAGAGCTGACGTCGATTCTTCTGCGTACGGCGGTAGGAACACAGAGGATCTGCCTCCCAAGGTGCCTGAGAAGCCTCCTGTCCTGCCTCAGGAAGCTGAGGTGGCGTCGTCAGGGAAGATTGTGAGGCGGGGGAAGCAGGTGGCTTTGGGCCCAGGACCAGGCGGTGGTGGGGAGGCTAAGAGGGCGGGGAAGAGGGAAAATTTGGTTCAGATCTTCAACGATTTGGATGACTATTTCTTGAAGGCTTCAGAGAGTGCAAATGAGGTCTCCAAGATGCTTGAGGCCGCTAGGTTGCATTACCACTCCAGCACTGCTAATAATTGCGGTAATTGCTCTATCTATGTCTTTTTTTTTCCTGTGACATCAGATCCATTGTTCTGAACAGGTATGTATCTGCTTATGCAAGTATTGCTGGACTGAGTTAACTGTTTTTTTTGCTCCATAAGTTGCTAAAGGAAAGAACATTAACAGCTTCGGTGAAGTTATTAGCTTTGTTACATTAGTTATCAATCTATTCACTGATTATGATTGATGGTACCTGCTGAAGGGACATTACTAATAAATAGTTAATTTGCTCTTTGGTTTAACTTGCAAAATTATGTTGAGATACTTAAGGAACTTTGAAGTGCTTCTATAGGTGCAACAGAAGCTACCACAGTGCCAGTTTTCGTGTGTGATTTAGTTTGCTGCTACTACTTGTCTGCTTCTGTATATGATGTGTTCCGTGAGCTTACTTTGGGGATGGGGTTAGCGTGTATATATTGCTAGAGTACTAGAGAGTTGACACTGCATCAAAGATTCTTCATGCTGAAGGTTTACTTAATTGGAGTTATAATTGGAGCATGTATATGAATATCATTTCAAGTACTTGGTTCATATATCAAGTCTGTGAATGCTGATGAATGCAATATTCGGTTCATTTCAAGATGACACTATAACGGTAGGTCTTAGAGAGAAAAAATCTATTACTAAAAAAACAATTGATTTCAGACACTTTTTTTTATTAAGATGTATGCAGCCCATAGATGTTGATGTATCTAATGGATAACTTCACTGAACAGGGCACATTAATCACTCTGAAAGAGTCATGAAAGTTATCACTTGGAATAGATCATTTAGGGGTCTCCCAAATACTGATGACAAGGATGATTTTGATTCTGAAGAGAATGAAACACATGCGACTGTGCTTGACAAATTATTGGCTTGGGAAAAAAAGTTGTATGATGAAGTGAAGGTAATCTTCTGTTTGCTTAACTTGTTTCAAATTTATATCCTTTTTTCTGTAGGCAGTTCCTCTCTTGCTTGCCAAATGCCAAGTTACTATTACAAATAACAACTTTTGTTGTTCATGTTTTGAATGTTGAACTACCGTGTGCTCCTTGGGTTCCTGCTTTTTAGGAAATTATGACCTTACTTTATTAATATCCAAAATTTCCTATTACTAGCATACTAATCCTAAGATACTGTGTACAGTAATCCAACAATGCAATTGATGGGTTCATTCTGGGTGTGTTTTTTGAGAAGCTTCTATATATACCCTTCCTGTTGTTACTTTTCACTTGCCTGGAATTGGTTAAAATTCTGCATTTGTTCTGGGCATATATGGTCTGAAAATATTAGAGGTTAGATAATCAAAGAGCAAAGCTAAATTCTATGTAATGTTGACGACTGAAATGTCAAAAGCAATATATCCGTATGTGGGGGTGGAGTTGAATTGTGTGAGAGGAAAGTCATCTGTTGAAGTGTGTGCTGTGGAACTAGTCTAGTGTAGGCCTGTGTAACAGTTGGAACGATTGTGAAGCCATCCTTGTGCTTGGATTTTTTGTGTGTGTGTGTGCTTTTGCCTAGAAGCATTCCAGCGTTATAACAGCAAATTGAATGAAGCAACATAATTTTTTTTCATTGAGACTGGGAAAGAGATAATCTGATCAGTCAGAATCGAAGTTTCTTGTATGAACGAATGTCCAGTGATAGACTAAAAGGATGTAAATCTTAATGTAAATTGTCTGATGCCTGACAGGCAGGTGAGATCATGAAATTTGAATACCAGAGGAAGGTTACGTTGTTAAACAAGCAAAAGAAACGTGATGCTAATCCTGAAACATTGGAGAAAACAAAGGCGTCTCTAAGCCGTCTTCATACAAGATACATTGTTGATATGCAGTCCTTGGATTCAACAGTTTCAGAGATAAACAGATTACGTGATGAGCAGCTGTATCCAAAACTTAAGGAACTAGTTGATGGGTGAGTTCCCTCCTGGCACACATAACTTATTTTCAATATTTTCTGGATATGCTTTTTTGCAAGTGAATAGCTTTCATGATGAGTTTCATGCTGTTTCCCCAAGGAAATCTCTGGTGTATCATTATTGCGTTCAAATTTTATGAAGTTCAATCAATCTCCTTCAAAAGGATATTGGTTAAATCTCTACGATTATGTGATAGGATACTTTATATCTGGCTCAAAAACTTACTATGCTGTATGTATGCTTGGGGTGGAATGTATATTCTTTCTGGAATCAGATTGAAGAAATTGATATGTCTAGCAAAAGTGTGGTACTTATGCTGCTAATTTGTAAAAGCGGACTAATGAATCTGGGTGTTGGCAAGGGCTTAATCCGCACCTTGAAAATTTTCATAAAGAAGCTATTCATTCTACTAGCATCATGGAAGCGTGTAGTTATTTGGGATTGAGAACAGTTGGACACTGCCAAAAGATAATAAAACTAGATTAGATGAATAGAACGACTCCTTACTATACATTGAAACAGAAGGCGGAATTGCACATCTGAAGTGATGTACCTTACGAGTTGGTAATCCATTTTTTCCGTTCATTCAGCTGTTTTCATGTTTGACTCATTTTTGTACTAGTACCTCTTTGATTGATCTTGCAATGATGTCAGGATGGCAGCATCATGTTGCTAGTCTTGTACACTAGTATCCTAGCTCATTATAGTACAAAGAAATGTTAGTTTTCATGTTTGACTCATTTTTGTACTCATGTTACATTTACTGGGCCTAAAGAGTACAATAGTAATCCTCACTTAATATAGACAAAATCATCTCATGGAAGTTATAAAGTGGCATTTGTTTCTAATGATGTAGCTGCACTCAACCATCATGTTGTTAGTTTTGTAACCATAACTCCGACATCTTTGGCACTTGAATTTACTGTTATTCGAAGTCCTTTTACTGCAGATTTATTCATGCACTTTAGCTTTGATTTAATGAAATGTGTCATGTTGATTGCAGGTTGACTACAATGTGGGGTTTTATGCAGTCTTATCACAGCAAACAATCAAAGATTGTGGGTGCCTTGAAAAATGTAGACTTATCACAGTGTGTCAAGGAAACCAGTGAGCAGCACTTTGAGCAAACCGAACAGCTGTGGATCATTGTTCAGGAGTGGCATAACCAATTCGATAGGATGGTAAGCAACCAGAAACGTTATATTAAAGACCTCAACAGCTGGCTGAAGCTGAATCTTGTCCCCATAGAAAGCAGCCTGAAGGAGAAGGTTTCATCTCCACCAAGGGCTCAAAACCCTCCCATTCAACGCCTCCTTCTCGCCTGGCAAGACTGCCTCGAAAAACTCCCAGAAGAGCATGCAAAGACCGCTATTTACAACTTTGCAGGTCTTCTCCACACTATTGTGCTACAGCAAGACGACGAGCTTAAGATGAGAGCAAAGTGTGAAGAAGCCAGGAAGGATCTTGCTCGTAAGACACGTGCATTTGAAGACTGGTACAACAAGTACATGCAGAGGCGGACGCCCCAAGATGGTGTCGACCCAGATATGCCTGAAGACTTTGCCCATGATGAAGCCGTTTTTGAGCGAGAAGCTGTCGTGGAGGGAGCTAAGAAGAGATTGGAAGAAGAAGAGGCGGCGTATCAGAAGCAATGTACCCAAGTGAGGGAGAAGACCTTGACAAATCTTAGGACTCGGTTGCCGGAGTTATTTTGGTCATTGTTGGACTTTTCTGGTGCCTGTTCTGAGATGTACAAGGAGCTCAAGTCCATTTATCAGTCCCATAATCGCAGGGAGAGGTCATCTTAGTTTTCTATTGTTTTCTTGTGCGATGTGTGTAGTAATATATGATTTGTTTTCGTGTGGAGTCAGAACTTCATATTGTACAAGAGAAAACAACAGCAAGACGATGAGTTATATTTGTATGATTTGTGTTGTTGAGATTTGGGGTTGCAAAACGGGTGGATCCGGCAGGTTTTTAGCGGGTGATTCAGATTTCGGGTCGGTGATGTATATTTGTATGAAAGATCATGTAGGGTTGGGCAGGGTAAAGTCTGATTAAATGTTTAATTAGTCGGATAAGTTTGATTGGGTTGTCAAGATTTAGGTTGAGTCGGTTTTCAGGTTGAGTCAGATTTAACCGGAGGCATGCACCTCTCTTTCTAGGGCTGGAAAAAGTATTTAAAATCTGAGGAGGAGGTAGAAATTTTACAACTTCTACAGGCATATCTCGAAGGTAGAAGTGAAGGAGGTAGAAATCAAACAAATCGACACCAATAATTTTATTTTAAATAGATATAGAACTTCTTTCGAAAGAAGTTTGTAAATAGATGTAGAACTAGTAAAAGTAAATTAAACATAATTTAGGAATGCAAAATAAATAATGAGAAAAAGAGTGAATAGCAAACCGACACCAATAATTTTATTAAAAAATAAAAAAATTATATACCAAATCAGCAAAACAAGTAAGTGAGGTCATTTCAGATACAAACAAAAGTTATATACACCATGCGAAACACTACGGGTTGTCGAATGAAGGAAATATGTGGATGAGATTAGAAGAAAGCGGTTCAATCAAAAAAGTCAAAACAAAAAAGCCGATTCATTTAGAATGACAATATTGTAAATATTTCAAACATACACTATCCATCTCTTCTCTCTCCTCTCCTCCCCACTTCAACGTTCCTCACATTCTCTCTGGTTCGCCATGGAAGTTCATCATCACATCAGAATTTTACAAACCTCATTAAGCCATCTTACACCCATGGAATCTCTCGTTGATTTTCGACCTTCTTCGTCACAGTTCATGAAAGCCATTTTACCTACTTAAATTTGTAGTTTTCGCTCGACAACCAACAACGCCCAACAAAGGAAGATTGGATCTAATTTGTTGCACAAATATTAGGATTGTTCGGATTCAAAATATTATAGGGCTCAAACGTAGGTTATTGAATGTGTGAATGGTTGGGTTAAAGACTTACGTCTGAATGTTCATTGAAAAGACTAGGGTTCATGTTTTGTATGTTAATGTTCATATATAATCCTCTACAGTTCATATTTAGTCTTTTGAAAAAACATTCATATTCCTCTTCTATGGTCTTGCACATTGAAAATATTGGAATTCATTTGTTACATGTTCAAATAATTGATGTTACCATGACCTATCAAATGGTAGATCAATATGTTGGTATACATGGATGTAGGTTCAAATCCCTCATAGGCCACACATGCTTTTGGAAACTCTCAATTCATGTCAGGTTCACGTGTATCATGTTCAAGTTCATATATATTCCCTGAAGATTCATATGTATTTTCATGAACATACTTGTGCATGTTTTTCATTCTCTGTGTAACATATGTTCATCTGTTGCGTGTAAATGTTCACACGCAGTCTTGTAATGTTCATATATACTAATTTGAGCATGTTTGTGTATAAGATTTATTTTTTCGTTATTAGAACATTACAGGTTCATATGATACATGTCAATATTCGTATATAACTATCTAAGGTTCACACTTTTCTTCTAGAAAAGTTCATCTCGTTTTCCATACTTAATGAGCATATAATTGTTATTGTTCATATATTACATGTCAATATTCATATATAATTATCTGACATTCATATTTATACTTTGAAAATTATACTTGTTTTCCAAATTTGTGCACAGAAAAACTAAGGTCCATATGTTATGTGTTAATGTTCATATTTAGTTATCTAAAGTTCATATATAATAAATGTTAGGGTTCATGATATATATTGTTTCAGGATTCAAAACAGAATGGTTTAGGTATGGAATTGGGTGTTGTAGGAATCGAATCACACTAATTTGAGGCAGATGAACACAATGGTGTGCTTGGGTTTGGTCAATTCAAATGGAAACAAGCATAAATGTCTTTCTGAAGCATGTTCATCTCTCTTAAACATTTCATCAAACATCTTGTGTGCATCTTTCAAATCACCAACCAATATCAAGCCCAATCAATCCAAAAATAAATCATCTACACCATGACTTATTTACTTGATTAAAGCAGTCAAAGCTTATAAACTTACAACAACAACGAATTCAAACAAAAAAACACAAATGAAGACGAAAACTCTAGGGTTCAAATCAAAACAAACACAAATCGGATTTTGACTACCGCAAATCCGTCTTTGCTGAAAAAACACAAGTGAATCGCAACAGCATAAATCACAATGGAGAATGAGCATGAAACCCCCTAAATGTTGCGTGGAGAAGGCCTCAACTATGGCAAAATCGAAGGCGGGGAATGAGATCCATGTGCAAGGGCTCGTAGAGGAAGGAAATCTCAAAGGCCAAAATTGAAGATAATACCCCTCCGCTTTTTTAATATCCAAAAAATCAATAAATCAGATGAGCCGTAGGATGAAAGGAGATGGACGCTCCAGATGATTTCGCACCTCTCACGGTAGAGGTGCTTCACACCAAATCCTATATCACAAGTAAACACCCATTTTAGGGCAGGAAAAAGAACGAGATCGTATTTGCACCGCACAATTTTTTTCCACATTGCTTTTATGCGCTAATTTGTCACATGTAAGAATAGACTTTTCAGTCCGGTTATGCGCTACGTGCTATCGCATAAAAATGGACCTTTTAACCTAGACTTTTCAAAAAGTGGTATGCGCTAAGTGTTGACACATAGAAATAGAATCTTTAACCTGGACTTTTAAAAGTCCATTTATTTTGAAAAATTTTGACTTCTTTAAAGAGGTCGGGATTAAAAAATCCTTATACCTTATAACGTAACACAAATGTAGTGCAAAAACAAATTTTATACTGTGCAAATACCAATAAAAAAACAATAGAAGGCCGCTTACAACGGTACACATTGGGGCCCATCGTAAGATACCCATAATCTTCTTTGGATATTATTGGGTTATGTTTATAATGCCACCAAACTTCTTTCGAATGTTTTTTTTAATCGATTTAAGTTGGACCACACCAGATGAACGATTGATTGGAACAAAATAATATATTCTAGAGGAAATCATCAACAATATTAAGCAATGTCATGAGCAACAGAGGCTTCTCCAGCTGCTGCTAATTTGTGTACGTTTAATTCACTTAGTAGATCTATGCATGTCAAAACTTGCCCGTCAGATTAAGGGCTTGTTTGTTTGTAAAAAATATGGCTAAAAAAAGGTAGCATATATCATTTCCCTTCAAAAATATGTTTGTTGGTCAAAATTTGGGTTTTTTAATTTTTTTTTTTCCAAGACCTCTAATATCCTATTTTGGGCAAAAAAGATTTCAAGACCTCTAACTTCGCTGACTTGAGGGACAACTATCCAAGATGTTGCGAATTGCGATCCTAGACGATTCAATGAATAATAATTGAAAGAATAATGCAACACAAAGTAAAGGAAAGTGATATTGAAACTTGTCTTCACTTGAATGAATGAAGAATCGAATTACAAGCATATGAGTGACCTTATTGTCGATCATTATTTAAGAACAATAAGTAATCAAAGAATTCGAGAGCTATATCAGTTTGGAAAGATATGGATCATGTGTCCAATACCCTATTTATACTTATGTTTACAAAATTAATCAAAATCCCTAAGAAATATCCGAAAACATGGCATGTAGACGTTGTGGGGTTTGGGCTGTTGTAACAGTATCCAGATTTTTCTCTAATAGAGCAGATTATTGGCTTTATTCGAATGTTATGAACCTCGATTGCTCTGTCAGAGTCGCATCGTATCGCAAGACATGAGTTGCTTGGGTTTGTTTCTCCTCTGGGTCGTTGAATGCCTCCCTCTTCAAACATCAACTAGGACTAAGCCAATCTTTGGGCCCAACAATTGCTCCAAAAGAGGAGGGATGTGATTGAGCCCAACATGATGCTCCTCTTTTTTTATATGCACGCTTAATTGCCTCTGAAGATCATGCAGAGAGATTCGTCATGTGGAAGAAATCTAACGATTGAAGGGATATGTCTTTTCAACCGTCAATCAGTGCAGTTGAAAGGCCAACTCTATTTAAATTCTATCTTTCACCTTCTTTTTTCACATATGGTGTTGACCACCGCTTGTAACCCTAGGTCAACCTTTGTAACTTCTCAGAAATTTTTTATTTTTGCTTCCTTCCATTCTCCAAAATGGCAAGAACCAAAAAAGTTAATGTTGGCGCTAGTTTTTCTAGGAACTCGAGCAATGGTTTTGTCTCCCTGGAGATTCTATAGTCCAAGGAGGCATGAGCGGGGACTTTGACTTAAGGCGAGTTAGATCGGATCCTTGAAGTCGGTAGGTTTTCGGCGAGCACGGTTGTGCAAATTCCTCTTCATGAACGAGCCGACTGGCGGAAATAAGGTTGTATTTGCTTTTATGAGTATCCGTTCAAAATAGGGAATACTTTTCCCTTCTCTATTCTGGTTCGGCGCTTGCTCGTCGCCTTCCAACTGGCTCCTTGTCAAATCATGCTCCAGGCTTGACACATTTTGAGAGTCATCGACTTGCTAGTCGAGAAGTTGGAGGTTGATTTTGGTGTGGGGAATCTCTAGTATACCTATTTTCTGGGTACTCGAGGGAAGACGCACTTCCAGTTGTGTAAACGATCCGACCGAACACCGATCTTTGAAGAATTCAATGTAAACGATTTGGGTTGGGATTCTCACCTTTTCTTCGTGGAGCGCGAATCCATGGCGAGTGGCTTTGATTGCTCATTTCTCTACGACAACAGGCGTACGACTGGTAAAGTGTGTTCTTTGAGATATTTGGAGTATGCCTTTTATTAACACCTTTCTCACATGTCTTTCTTTTCATTGCCGCATCTAAATAGCCTTGAAGTCGAAGCAAAGTCGAGTGAGATCACCACATTGTTGCTTGGCGTGCCGTCCTGTGACAGGTCGTTTCACAACGTCAATTATCTCTTCTCAACGGACATTTCCCCTTCTGTCATGAATACCCCATCGACCTCCAAGTCTCAAGGAACCATTTCTTTCATTCGGGTATGCATCTGGTCGGTTGTGTTTGTGGTGGTGAATGGGGTCATCTGGCTTGGATGGTGAGATATCGGTCTTAATACTCTTTGTTTTTCTTTTCCTTTCGATTGCATTTGACTTGTGTGTTCCTTTTGCTCTTCTGGACGCTACAATACGCCTTGTCAGCCCGCTCTGTAGTGGATCAGCTACAAGATGAGCATGCCAAGGAGAAAAAGCATCTAATGGGTCAGATCAGTGATGTGACTGGTCACCTGAAAGTGACAGAGGAGAAGCTGATCAAGGTAGACGACCAAGTCACCAAGTTGGAAGATGAGATGAAGTCTCTAAGGGATGCCCAGAGTCGCTATGCTCAATGCGCTGAGGACATCGGTGCATACTTCTCTCTTTATGCCCACAATGAAGCAATCGAGGAGTTCAGCTGGGGCAAGCACACCTCATGGAATTTGGAGGAAGAGAAAGAAAAGTTGGTGTGATGTAGCCTTCCAAAGTTGGTGTCCCTAGAGAAGAGATGCTCCGTCTGGCTAGTCTGTTAAAGGATCCTCTTGTTGATGACAAGGAAGAGGAGGCAACGGATGACGAAGAGGTGGTACTCGACTCGGCTCCCATTTTTGCGTCTGTTCTTGTGTCGGCTCCTCCTGAAGCAAATGAAAAGTTAGGGGAGTCATAGCTATTAGTTTATGTTTAATGAATGTAGGATGACTGTACCATCATAATGATGGTTAAAACTGATTTGTGTAGGTTCATGTTGGGATGAGATGGTGGATATATTTTATCTCGTTTGTTACCCATCGTAGTGATGCAGGATTAGGGTTTTGGCAACTCATTCACCATCACAGGTCGCATTTTATAACTTTGTTTGCGATACTTTGTGTGTGTATGTGTATACCTTGTATTGTCTTTACTTTGTTGTATATAGGGATGGCAACGGGGCGGGTTCGGGGCGGGGAGTACCCTCCCCGTCCCCATCCCCGTTTAGTGTTATATTCTCCATCCCCATCCCCGTCCCCATTGTAGTTAAAAATTTGGCCCCGTCCCCGTCCCCGCCCCGTCCCCATCCCCGTTGGGGAATCCCCGTCTCCGTAAATTTTTCCCATATAAATTCCCCGACGGGGAATTTATATGGGGATGATCTTTTTTATTGTGATGATCTTTTTTATTGTCAAAATTTGTGGTGATCTTATACGTATACTTTTTCATTGTAAAAATTATTTTACCATATATCTTATTATATCACTTGAAAATTTTGATTTTTACCATATATATTATTAAATATACAATATTAAATCACTTGATCAATACTGATTTATATACATTATTATGTATAAAGGCTTAATATAACTGATAAAGTCATAACAACATTTTTATAAGGATTTAAGACTTGATAAAGGCTTAATATAACTGATTTATATACATTATTATGTATCCGAGTTGATGGTACAAGGGCTAGTAGGTTAGGGTATTGGAGACTTGGAGTTGAGGTTACAATGGTTAGGGTACAAGGGTTTGGGCAATTTTCCAGCGGGGCTCCCCGATGGGGACGGGGACGGGGCTCCTCGGCGGGGACGGGGCGGGGTTCCCCGGTGGGGACGGGGGCGGGGTTCCCCGACGGGGACGGGGGCGGGGCGGGGGACGGGGCGGGGACCCCTCTCCCCAACCCCGTCCCCGTCCCCGCACGGGGATTTAATTTTCCCTCCATCCCCGCCCCCATCCCCGTTTAAAATCCCCGTCCCCGTCCCCGTGGTGGGGAATCCCCGCGGGGAACAGGGAATCCCCGCCCCGTTGCCATCCCTAGTTGTATAGGTGGCTCTTATAGACTTCGAAGAATCAAGAGGAGCAAATGGATCGTGTAGACATGTAAATGTGTGTAGTTTAGTTGTACAACTTGTAATGTAGTGGAGAGGAGTATATATATGGGGATTTTGAGTCGGTACCTGGTTAAGGCGACTTTTGTGATTTTGTATAGTTTGTACCTCAAATCTCCATGTTTCCGATCGATAGTGTCATGTAATGTAAGCGCCTTTTGTGAACTGTATTGTATTGGTCAATCTTGGCTCGAGCATGGTTATGCTGCCCTATTTTATTTAATTTACACAAAGAATATTGAGGGGTTGGTCGTTGGCTCTTCCAACGGCCCTCCAATGCTTAAGTCAATATGAGTCTATAAAGATGAAGTTGAGTAGTTTAAAATGTAATGTAGGGAGAAAAGATAACAAGGGTTGAAAAGTGATACAACTTTAAATGGGCCGCATTCCAACTTCTTGGTATGGGTAGGCCATTGCGGGCCTCAAATCGGTATGCTCCTTGACGACTATCTCTTTTATTAGGTAGGGCCTTCCCATTGTGGGGCTAGTTTGTCGTCGGCAAGATCTTTGGTGTTAGGAAATACTTTCCGTAGCCCTCAATCCCCTATCTTAAACACCTTATCTCTCATGTTTTTATTGTAATTCTTGCGACCTGTTGTTGATACCTTAACATTCATATTCTTGCCTTTTCTCTGAGTTTGTCGATCGTGTCGAGGTTGTGTGACAACTCAATGTTTATTTGATCCTCAATTTTTAGGTTGTATCTGGTGGTTGGTACTAGGATTTCAGCTGGGATAACGACTTTACACCCGTATACCAAAGATAATTGAGACTGACAATTTTGGGGGTAGTCATGTCAGACCAGAGCATTAGAGGTAGTTCACCCGCCCACTTGCCTTTGGCGCCTTCGAGTCATTTCTTGAGATTGTTAATGATGATTTTGTTGCTCGACTCAGCTTGTCTATTGGATGGTGGGTAACGAGGAGTCTATAAGACCCGAATTCTTAGAAGCGCCATCCATGTCAATCCGAGAACTTCCCGGGAGGTCACCCATCCTTGTACTACTTCTGCCCTAGCACGCCTAATTTCAGAGTTCTTTGTCCTCACTTGAACCATGAAAGGGAAGAACTCTTATTGACATGGGTAGCACTATAATCCTTATAAAGGATTACAAATCTGGGGTGTTATAATCACCCCCACTTAAACCCTTGACGACCTCGTTAAGCCCAAAGATCGCCCTCTGGGTCGAGCGACTGTCCACCGGACCAAGCCCACTCGTATCCCAGAGTCGGCTTTGATACCATTTGTAAGACTTGAGCCTTAGAAGCGCTATCCATGTCAACCCAAAAACTTCCTAGGAGGTCACCCATCCCGGTACTACTCCCGCCCTAGCACGCTTAACTTTAGAGTTCTTTGTCCTCACTTGAACCATGAAATGAAAGAGCTTCTGTTGACATGGGTAGCACTCTAATCTTTATAAGGGATAACAAATCTAGGGTGTTACAGAGTCGATGTAATAAATTAATATTTCGTTACTTGTAAAATGACCTTGTCCGATGACTTATGAATTGGGAGTAATTGTTGCATATAACTTCTGATGGAACGCCGAATCTACACAAAATGCTACGTTTTATAAATGATATGACGTGTTTATCTTTTACCTCTTGATATGATTTAACTTCAATCCATTTAGAAAAATAATCTTTCATAGCTAGGAAGAAGAAGTGTTGTCCCAATGCGAGTGGTAGTTTTTCGATGATGTGCATGCCTGATAACAGGCTTTTGTCGTTCTAAAAACTGCTATGCAAAATATCCAAACAAACCTTAAACCGTAGTCCTAGATAAGTACGGGTCAAATCCACAGGGAGACGGATCTATCTTAATATGCAATTCGTATGTTAACCAGAAGTAACCAAAATGGGGGTTTTGTTTGTTTTAGTAACCTAAGCATGCAAAAGTAAACAAAGTAAAATATGATGAAATCAGTGATGGGAAAAACACTTAGTCAAACAACATCCACTATTCGTATGACAAGTTGATCCTAGATACTCATTCAAAATCTCATGCAATGGAAATTCCAATTCCTTTTCAGATATAACTAATAGCACAACCAGATACTATTAGCACTAACTAATTAAACAACCCTGAAACTATCAAGATTCAGTTTAACAGCAGCTTTACGGATAGGAATATAGTTGGATACAATTCTAGCATAAAACAACCAGATATTATCCTAGAATGTAAATCAGTTATCTTCTGCATAAGACTAGCACAACCAGATACTAGTACGATGCAGTTGCTACTCTGAAATAGATATGCTCAACCAGTAACAATCTAGATCTAGCAATAGATCAATAACGACAAACCCTAGTTGCGTCCAAATAGAGATTATCAATATCAATCATAAGCAACATAAGCAAGAGAATAGATAAAATCCATGCAATAGATTAAGAATGAGAATCTCACAACTTTATCGAAACGAAAGTTTCAGCGTCCGACTAAGCCAGGGAGGCTTAGTTCTTCATAGTAAAGTACGTAGAAAGAAATTAGGGTTTCAAAGAAAAAGATGATAAAAGATAGGCAAATAAGCCTTTTTTCAACCCTTAAATACTAAAGGAAATAAAGCTAAGTTAACCTAAAACGAAATAATAAAAAGTAATAAAATAATGCAAATAAAGAAACGGCGCGGCGGACTTCAGACATCGGCGGCGGTCGCCGCATCTCCCACGGCGGGCGCCGTAATCGCGGCGGACGCCGCAATTAAACGGCGGGCGCCGTGGTCACTTCGTAGCCAAGGTCGGTGGAAAGCCAATTGCGGCGGGAGCCGTAAGGTTCACGGCGGGCGCCGTAATTACGGCGGTCGCCGTCTTTGTACGGCGGTTGCCGTTCTTCGGTTCAGCTCCTGCGACACTTCCGTAAAATCGCCATATCTGTTGATTCCCAACTCGGATCGCGCTCATATTTTGAGGACTTGCAATAGACTTCAAAATATAACTCCTCGAATTGGAATCACTCTATTTGGACATCGGAGTAGAGAGAACGAACCAATTGAATTCAGCCTACCGTTCTTCTACTCTTCATTGCACTCCCTTGGCGTCTCATATGATCTCCAAAACCGCTCAAACACCTCCAAATACACCAACATCGCCCCCAAACGCCATACACATGAATGTGTCTAAATCTACCCGAATGACACCAATAAAACCTCTAATGACTCTTAATTAAGCCCTACAAAGTAGTGCTTATCAATGCCCCATCTCATAAATGACCAAGGTGCTACTGTCGGATGTAGTAGTTATGACAGTTGGTGGGAGACAAGGGCATCTCATTGGAAAACGTCTCATTTCTTGACATACTCCTTCGCGTCTTGGTTCATCCTTGGCCAATAGTAGCATGTTCTTAATGCCTTGTGAAATAGGTTGTGATCGCCTGTGTGGTTGTCGAATTCACCATCGTGTAGAGATTGTAGGATACCTTGGACTTTGTTTTTCTCCAAGCATATCAAGAGGAGGCCTGTCATAGATCTTTTGAACAAAACATCGTCTCTTAGGTCGAAGGAAAAGGCTCGTACCTTAAGTCATTTGGCTTCTGTTTTGTTATCTGGTAGGATGCCGTCTTTGAGCTATTTGATATAAGGAGTCGTCCAATCATCTTTTCGGGATATGATGTCTTCTTCTAGATCATCTCCCAATTCTATCAACACGACTTCTTCTAGAGGTGGATCATCTAAGTTTAGGGTCGTGTTTGGACCAGTGGGTGACTTGTATAATTTCCCGATCGCTAGAGTAGTGACGTGAGCAAGTGGAATTGTGGAGAAGTCGTCTTGACTGATAGCCGACCCCAAGTTTACTAGGGTGTCTGCTTGGGCATTAGAATCACGAGGGACTTGCTTGTTGTCAAATTTGTCAAACTTTGCAACCAAGTCCTTTGCGATCTGGAGGTAAACTATCATCTGTCGTCTTTGGAAGTGTATAGTCCTTGTACTTGGTTGACGATTAGGAATGAGTCACAGATTACTTCGATTTTGCGTACTGACAAGTTTTGAGATAGTGTCAGCCCAAAGATTGGGGCTTCATATTCAGCTTCGTTATTGGTCACTTCTCATTCACCATTGGTCGAAAAGAAGAAGGCACAGATACAGGGCGATTTTCCCGACGAAACATTGTGCGGGGTCAATACAGAAACTTTTCCGCGACCGCGGATAAATCTCCGCGACCGCGGAAATTTCCCTGAGTCATCACCAACTTCAAGCCCTTCTACAGAAAGTTTTCCGTGATCGCGGAAATTCCCCTGGAGCAACCGTTTGTCTCGTCAATTTTTTCGAAAAATCATCGCGACCGCGGGATGAGTTCCGCGACCGCGGAAAGGCCTTTGGCTCATCATCCGAGTCTGTTTCTGAAGAAATACTTCTTGGACTCTGCACTCTCCAACCTCGGTATGCTAACATGGTGAATTTTCTCGTTCGAGAAGAGTTCCCGCCCAACTTTTCTAAAGCACAAAAGGACAAGATACGGCGTGAGTCTCGATTCTATGTGTGGGATGACCCCTATCTTTGGAGGCACTGTGTTGACCAGATAATCCGTCGATGTCTTCCGGTTAATGAGGTACAATCTGTTTTAGCTTTTTGTCATTCTCATGCATGTGGGGGCCACTTTGGGGCAAATAAAACTGCTAGGAAGGTTTTGGACACAAGATTTTATTGGCCACACATCTTTCGGGATGCACATGCCATTTGTAAGTCATGTGATCAATGCCAAAGGGTCGGGAATATTTCTCGCAGGAACGAGATGCCACAATCAAATCTAATTTTTTGTGAAATTTTTGATGTTTGGGGCATTGACTTTATGGGACCCTTTCCTAGCTCTTTTGGAAACCTATATATTTTACTTGCGGTGGACTACGTTTCCAAATGGGTGGAAGAGAAGGCCACCAGGACTGATGATTCTAAAGTGGTGGCAAATTTTCTGAGGAAACGCATCTTCTCTAGGTTTGGAATCCCCAAAGCTTTGATAAGTGACAGGGGAACTCACTTCTGCAACAAGACCATCAGTGGACTACTAAAGAAATATCATATCACGCAGAGAATCTCCACTGCCTACCATCCACAAACCAATGGGCAAGCTGAAGTGTCAAACAGAGAGATCAAAACCATCCTTGAGAAGACGGTCGCTCCAAACAGGAAAGATTGGAGCCTGAGATTGGATGATGCTTTGTGGGCTTATCGGACGGCATACAAAACACCCATTGGGATGTCTCCCTTTAGATTGGTATTTGGAAAAGCCTGCCATCTTCCAGTGGAGCTTGAGCACAAGGCATTATGGGTTGTGAAGAAGTGCAATATGCAAATTGATGAGGTGGGATAATTTCGTAAGTTGCAGCTGCAAGAGTTGGAGGAGATACGCCTTGACGCGTACGACAACGCAGTTATTTACAAGGAGAAGACGAAGGCTTGGCATGATAAGAACATTCTGAGAAAGGACTTCAACATTGGGGACAAGGTCCTACTATTTCAATCTCGCCTGAAACTTTTCCCAGGAAAACTCCGTTCCAGATGGTTGGGTCCTTACGTTGTTACTCGCGTTTATCCACATGGAGCAGTTGATATATATGATGGGAAAACCGACAGGGTGTCCAAGGTGAATGGTCACAGGTTAAAACCTTACCATGAGGGATTCAACAACGAGGCGATGGATGAGATGGTTCTTGAGGAACCAATTGCTGAGATCTCATTGGAAAGCACCATGTCGAGCCACGACAATAACTAAGGCGCTGCTCGGGAGGCAACCCGAGGTATGCACGTCTTGTTTTTGTTTTTATTATTGTATGTTTTGTTTTGTTTTTGTTTTCGACTAACATACAGGAAGGAGACCCGAAGAAAAATTGAAGATGGTGAACTACGCACCAGCAACATTTTCGCGGGCGCGGAAAATTTTCCACGGTCGCGGAAATCCCACTGTAAGTCTCCTGACCTGAAGAAAGAAAAAAATCGAAAAAAAAAGTTCTACCGAAAGCCAGCTGTCCAAATTTTACACGAGAGGAGGTGCGCATCATGCTGCCAAGGAGGAGACATTCGCCCCATATTTTTTTTGGCAATTTTGATGGCCCGACATTCGACAGCTGAGGAGGAGGAACACCAGGGCCCACACCACGATTACATCTGGGCCCCATTTTTGTGTTCATTGAAGGCCGTGCAACCCCGATTCTTTGATATACCACTACACTTTCCAGTGGTTCCATTTGGTTGCACGGTAGAGTTTGAGTTTGAAGACGCTGCAACACCAGCGACATGTGCTTATACTGTTTTATCGTCAGCAACAATTTCCAGGTTCAAGCCAACTCAACGACGATTGTGAGTACCTTTCCGCTTTTCCCTGTGCTTCATTCTTTTTTGTCTTTCATTACATTGAGGATAATGTAATGTTTAAGCATGGGGGAGTGTTCTATACTTGCTAGTCACTGAGGAGAAAGAAAAAAAAATGAAGAAAATGAAAAAGGCAAAAATTTGAAAAAAGGCAAAAATAAAAATCCTGGGATAAGTCGAAAACCCGAAAGGGCGGCTTAGGTAATAAGCAGGTGGCTTGGACCAGCATTAGGCTGGGGTAATAATTGGTCAAGAGTGATGTGAGTTTTATGTGAGCCCATCTATTGAAAAATGAAATGAGTGGCTTGGTGAAAACCCGAAAGAACGCCTTGGCAAAATGAGTGTAAAGAAGAAGAGTGATTTTTAGGAATCATTATTTCACCTGGCGTGGTGACATAAGAAGAGGTGATATAAGGAGGATTTGGGTAGGTCACTCTGGGAGACATAAGAAGATAGATGGAGGTTAGGATTAGATTGTTATTCACTCTATGGTGTTCGGGATAAGCTTGGGGGAAGTACTCTGCTTTCCTTTTAGCTTGGTGAGGCGGTATGTGTTATTATGTGTTGTGTTGATGTGTTGGTGCCTTGGAGTTTCATGTTAGGTGCAATTCTTAGTGGAGATGGTTTGTTTGTGCTTCCCGAGACCTTGGGGATTTGATTGGAGGAGTAGGTTTACATTAGCTTACTCGAGGACGAGCAAGGTTTAAGCATGGGGGAATTTGATCAGCGCTACTTTGTAGGGTTTAACTATGAGTTGTTATCGGTGTTTTGGGTACCATTTGGAGATGTTTAGAGCGTATTGTAAAGATTGGAGTTGAGAAGTAGAAGTGCGGATATGGTGGTTTGGAGAAGCTTAAATGAAGATATATTGAAGAGAGAAGGAAGCCATCCAAGAAGACGAAGAATAGACCCAGTTGGGTCTACGGTCCAATCCGCGATCGCGGGTGAGCAAGCGGTCTGGTCACGGATAAGTCGAGAGCAAAGGATCAGAAAAGGAATTTTCCGTGACCGCGGAAATTCATCCGCGATCGCGGAAAGGTGCATCAGCGAGCCGCGCGGGAGTTCGTCCGAAGTTTCACTTTTATATTATTTCCCTTTTCTTATATTTTCTTTATTTCGTTTACTTTAGTTTATTTCCTTTTAAGAGTATGTTTGTTATCTTTTTTAGCTTTAGGTTTTGGGGTTAGGTTATTTAACCTAGTTTCCCTAGCAGCTTTTGATTATTCAGTTTTACATCATCGTTTATTCCATTCAGTATTTTTTCCCTTTGAGTTATGAAGAACTAAGCACCCTTTGCTTAGTCCGACGATTGAAGCCTTCATTTGATATATGATTGTGAGGTTATAATTCTATTCCTATTCCTTTGGATTATATCTTTTAGTTTGAGCTTATTCCTATTGATTCTTATTAATTTCGCTTGTTGGACGCAACTAGCTGTTATTGGTAATTGTCTATTGCTAGGATTTGGATATTTCGGGTTGAGATTCCTTATCTTGTGTAGCAAACATGATATTCTAGGACGGGTAGGACTAGTTTATTGTGAAAGAGAATTGATTATATGTTAAATACTGCGGGTCGTGGTGTTGTATGTATCCTGATTAATTCATATGCTTCTTGTTGCTATTGAATTAAATCTTGAAGGTTGATAGGGATTGTTTAATAGTTAGGGGTACCAGGACGGATATGACTGGTAACTAATTCAGAATAGGGACATGAATAATCATAGGAAGGAATAGAGATAATCTAGGACCAATCAATCATATGAATGGTGGATATTTGTCTGACTAAGTACTTTTTTCCAATTGATTACAACCTTTGTTTTGATTTACTGTTATTTACTTTGTTACTTAAAACCAAACCAAGAAACCCCCCCTTGTTACTTTGACATACATTTGTGCACTTAGAAAGATTACTTCCTCCCTGTGGGATTCGACCCTTGCTTGCATATTCTACTAGTTTAGGTTGTTAAGGATTTATTTTGATTAGGCATCACGACTTTAGCCCTTATCAATAGAGCACGACTTGGGCTATCTTGTCCCCTTATGACGACTTTAGTACAACCTAGATCCCTACTCCCCTTGCATTTGATGCCCTACCAGTGTGGAGCTACCAAGTGCCATCATCTTGTACAATGGATAATTGTATCATTTCTTTTGCAGCTTCTTGTTCTAGAGTGGGACTGAAGTTGGCCACAAACTCGACCAAAGCTTGAGATTTTATAGTTGTTCTCTACTCGTACTGGATGTCCGATCAAGTGTATCGCACACTATTCCATTTGACCTATAAAATCTGCTTTCCTCAAGATTGTCTTCTTGTGATGGTTAGTTCGCACAATAATAGTACATAATTCAAAATAAGGTCATAACTTATTTGATGCCATGACTAATGCTAGGACCATTTTTTCAAGTGATGAGTATCGTGTTTCTGCTAGTAGGAGTAACTTACTCACGTAATAGACATGTAGTTATTTTCCATCTTTTTATCTTATCAAAACCATGCTTATTGTTGTCTCAGACACTACTAAGTATAGAGGTAATGACTCATCATCTTTTGGTTTAGACAATAATAGCGGGTTGGCCAAGTATTTTTTCAGATCTTGAAATGCCTTTTCATGTTCTCTGATTCATTCAAATGATTAATTTTTTAAGGACATGGTAAAAGAGTTTGCATTTGTCGGAAGATTTAGAAATGACCCTATTTAACATAGCGTCCCAACCGATCGAATGTTGTACATCTTTCACACACCAAGGCGATTTTTAGTCCATGATCGCTTTGATCTGATCCAGGCTTGGTTCAATGCCTCTTTAAGTCACCATGTATGAATGTACCCTAGAATTTTCTCTAACGACACCCCAAAGGAGCATTTTGTCGGGTTAAGTTTCATGTTGTACTTCTTGAGTATGGTGAAAGCCTCTTCTAGGTGTTTTATACGATCTCGGGCGATCTTAGATTTGAACAACATGTTGTCTATGTATACTTCCATCGTGTCCCCGCTCTGGTCATTGAACAATTTATTCACGAGTCTTTGATACGTTTCCCCTTCATTCTTTAGTCCAAATGGCACGACTTTATAACAATATGTACTTCGGCTTGTAATGAAGGTCGTCTTCTCTTGGTCGTCAAGATCCATGCGAATTTGGTTGTAGCCACTGAAAGCATCCATGAATGTGAGCATCTCATGCCTCGATATCGCGTCGACCATCGCATTGATATGCGGCAATGGGAAAGAGTCCTTAGGACATGCCTTGTTGAGGTTTGTGAAGTCGATGCAGACTCTCCATTTGTCGTTCTTCTTATGGACTACGACAATGTTAGCAAGCCATTCAGGGTATTTGACTTCCTTTATTTTACCTGTTTCCATTAGTTTTTTCACTTCGTCGTTGATGATTTTGTTTCTCTCAGGTGCAAACTTTCGTCGCTTTTGTTTTGCAAGCGGGGAGGTCGGGTCGACGTTCAGCTTGTGAGTGATTACATCTGGACTAATTCCTACCATGTCTTCATGTGACCAGGCAAAGTAGTCGACATTGAGTCGCAGGAATTCGACTAGTTGGTATATGTTTTTGTTGTTTAAATCCGACCCGACCCTTACCGTTTGGTTTGGTTTCGAGGGATCTAGTTCGATTTCGTCGAGTTGTTCCCTTTCCGACTCGATATATCGCATTAGTCCCTCATTGCTCTGTAATTAGTATGCTTGATCTGTGTCGATTGTCGCCTTCATCGATGTGATGTAGCATTCCTTGGCAAATCGTTGATCTCCTTATATTTCTTGTACCTCCCACTTTGTTGGAAATTTGATAGGTTGGTGGTAAGTAAAGGGTATCATGTTCATGGAATGGATGTAGGGTTTGCCAATAATTACATTGTACGGAAAGGGACAATCAAGTATTAGGAACTTTACATGTTGGTTGACGCCTCCAACATCCATTGTCAACGCCATTTCTCCCAAAGTATGTTTTACTTCTCAATTGAACCCGACGAGTGGGGTTGATTTCTTAAGAAGGTTGTCCTCGCCTAGTCTCATACTTTTTAGGGTGTCTAGTTTCAACAAGGTCATGGAGCTACCTGTATCGATTAGTACTATGCGGATCAAGCAATTGCCAATAGAGAGAAATTACTATTTCTTCATGATGTGGACTGAGCTCGTTGGCTTCTAAAAAGTCGAAAGTGATAGTGGGCATGTCCATAGTGTTGGGTTTTTACCCGGTTGACGCACTGTGTGATCTCCTTTGCTTTCCTTAGCGTGTCGCTTTCCTGTGGAGATCGTGTTTCCAAATATGTATGACCCTTCTACAATAGTGTTGATAACCCTTGAATGTAGATGGGGGTTTATCATTGGTTTTCTGGTCCAGACGCTTGAATGTTGCTTTGGCTTTATTGGACATCACGTAGGGGTCATAGTGCTAGCACCCGGGCAACTTCCTTGCGTAATGCTATGCACTCGTCTATTTTGTGGCCGTGGCTCTTGTGGAAGTCATACCACTTTGACATGTCCTGGAATCCGGTTTGTTGCTCTTTCGGGACCACATTACTTTATTTCCATATTTGTTGAAACTAGTTAAGTTTCAATACCGATACATTCAAGTTGTAAGAGTGAACCTTTGGAGGCAACGACGGATTGTCCTTCCAGTTTTGGTGCCTGTCATTAGAATTGTTTATCCAAGAGTTGTGTCTACGACCCCTTTGATAGGGTTGGTTTCTTCAATCCCGATGATCATCGGAAGTCGACTTGTGATCGATCCGATCAGGACTCTTGTCGACTCTACTTGGTTGTTCATCATCTTTAAGGAGGACTTGGACCATCATTTTTGCTTGGACATCCTCAAAGCATATACAAGGGTGCTTTGTGAGTTCCCTATAGAGCTCGCTTCTCACTTCCTCTGAGGAGTCCTTGACAAAATGCCTCGATGGAGGTTGTGATGTTGCAAGTAGTAATCGCGACCTTCTCCATATTGTACCTATTAAGATAATCATGTAATGGTTCTCCTTGCCTTTGGACGATCCTGTAACGAACGTTGGATTGCATTTCCAGTCGCATACTGCTCGCGAATTGGACGATATTCATTGCAATTTGCCCAATAGATTGGGCCCCAAGGTTAGTTTAATCTTGGTTTTCAATTTGGGTATCAGTGATGGTGAGTCGAGGGTCGACAACATCAACCATGGCAGTGGGATGGATGATTTTTTGGAGAAGGATAAGTGTATCCACTAGCTAGCTGCCCCACGGTGGGTGCCAAATTATTTTAGGCGAAAAAGATCTCACGATCTAACTTCACTGACTTGAGGGACAACTAAGTGAGATGTTGCAATCCAAGACGATTTAAGCAATAGTAATCGAATGAATAATGCAAAACGAAGTAAAGAAAAGTAAAATTAAAACTCATCTCTACTTTAATGAATGAAGAATCGAATTACAAGTATACGAGTGACCTTATCGTCTTACTAAGAACAACAAGTAATCAGAGAATTCGAGAGTTGGATCAGTTTGAAAAGCTACGGATCAGGTGTCCAATTACATGTGTCAAATACCGTATTTATACTTATGGTTAAAAGTTAATTAAAATCCCTAAGAAATTTTTAAAAACCTGGCATGTAGATGTTGTGAGGGTTGGGTTGTTGCAACAATCTCCAGATTTTTCTCTAACCGAGCAAAACGTTGGCTTTATTTAAATGTTAAGAACCTCGGTCGCTCTGTTAGAGTTGCGTCGTCTCGTAAGACATGGGTCTCTTGGGTTTGTTTCTCCTCTGGGTCGTTGACTTCCTCTCTCTCTCTTTAAATGTCAACTGAGCCTAGAATTGAGTAAACGCGGGCTGGCCTGCTCGCTCGCTTCAATGGGTGGATATGGTTGCTATATTTAGCCCATTTTTTTCGGATAGCCCGACCTGCCCGTATAAACGGTCGGGTTCCAATAACTGATAATATCCCATTTAGTATGGATTGTTCTTTCGGAAACCCGATTTATATTTTAAAAACAAATAAGACAAATATGTTTTTATATCAAGTAAAATCTCTAAGATTATATATATAAATAAATAAGTGTTGGACAAATTTCATATGGGCATTTTTGTTGTACATGTTTGTAACAGGCAACATGTCTACTGTTTGCAACAAAAAGATAACTTTTTTTATGGGTATTGTGTGTTAGATTCGATTTGTGGGCTATATGGGACTCGTGGGCTGTTCGGGTGTCCGAACAGATCCGAAAAGCCTTCCTAACTCGTTTTCTTGGGTTGACCGGATTCAGCCCGCCTATTCGGGCACAACTTTTTCAAAGCCCGACCCGAATCTCGCCCGGATCCAGGTTTGCTCAAGTATAACTAAGCCTAAGCCAATCTTTGGGCCCAACTCATCCCCTTACTCATTTTCCCGTTATTTTGGGATGTAAGAATAATCTTTCTTTTCCTTCTTCTCCCCCACCTCGTGCCTTCGCTTTATTCTGCAACCATTAACCATCTTCGTCTTCCAACTGTTGTTGTTTGCTCCCCCACACGGTCCTCCCCCCACCGTTGAATTCTCCCACGCGGTGTTTCCGTCGCTGTCCCAACTCCTCCCTGCTCCTCGTCTTCTTGTTGACCCACCCAAGTCGTCCTCCTCGTCTTCATGCCACTACCGCTTTTTCCGCATAAGATTCATCTCCCTTTTATATCTCTCTGCCAGATCTTATCCTTACGCAACCATTAACTAACAACTCGCTTCTCCTTCTCCACCACCGATTCTTTCTCCTCCCAATTATAGCTCAATAGATCGAGAAATCGGGAAAGGATTTAAAATCCACTTGAGTTTAGAGACTTAGGGGATTTTCTTGCATGCAATTGACAAATTGGGGGGCAAATTAAGAAACCTGGGTATGAGATATTACAATTGAAAAATTGGGGGAAATACAAAAGCCCTTAGATTTGAGAATTTGGGTACCTTTTCAATTTGTTTTCGGTGAGAACGTAATCACATTTCTATCCCTTACGATTTCCATTTCATTTGCAACCAAACAGATTCTAATTTATCAACCCCTTTCCGTTTTCATTTCATTTGCAACCAAACATATCCTAATTTAAAATCAACTTTTACATGGTATGCGTAAAATGTATACGCAATTACTTTTTGTTGAAAGAAAACCATGCGATATTATTATTATATCATGTTCATTTCCGCCAACTCAATCAAAGCTTGCGAAAACACATCAACAAAAGTAATCTCATCACTCCCTCCCTGAATAGACCAACGAGAAAATGCATGCGGAACATCATCATTACCAGATCTACGAATGTGTGAAAAAGAACAACTAGGAAACAAAGAAGACAATAAACACTCCTAAGTAAGATCCATTCATTCACCCCCCGAAGTCTGCATCATAGACTTCACCTAATTTACCAAACCCAAAGCATCCTACTCAACCATCAAAGAGCCCAAAGACAAACCATGAACAAATTGAAGTCCACACACCATTGCCTGAGCTTCCGCCATCTCGACATCCCATTGAACCCTCAACTTAATTCTTAACACGTTCCCCCACAATAAACTCGTACGTAGGCATCCCGAACCACCACCCCCAAGCCCACCACACTGTTCCCCATGACCGACACATCCACGTTAAGTTTCAACACCCCTGACGGTGGCAACTCCCAAGCCAAAGGTGACGGAACAGGCCCCGACCCACCGAAGCTAGAAGTAGACACCATATAATACTTGTAATCAGCCACCATCCTACTAAAATTGGCCCTTAATCCCACATTTGCAGATGCATCTGTAGGAACATAATTTCCTATATGCATACGAAAGCTATAAACTACTAATATACGAACATGAATTAAGGAAATCATGATTTCGACAAGCCCATACAATCCATGATAATACAAGGAACTCTTCAAGCCCCGGTCCCCCTAATCAACACGTACTCCCTCCATAGCATCTTCAAAAGAATCAAAACTCTTGGAGCAAAGAAAGTGACCCATATTAGAACCCACCCAAACAGGCTACTCAAGAGAACAACCAAAAATAGCGTGCCACACAGATTCTACACCTCGCCCACATCTATCACATACCCCCCATGTACCACCTGCCACACCACTAAGTTGCTTTCACACTCAAAGCATTCAGGCAAGCCCTCAAAGAAAATACCCGTACCTTGGGAGGAAGATGAACAACCCACACAACACGCCATGTAGCCTTGGAAAGACCCAAACCCGGACCAAAATAAGGACCCAAATAGCCCAACCAATATGCTTGCAACATTAAAAATTATGGACCTAGTACTACTTATCATAGAAGATACGATTCCAGTACATGGTTTTAATGCATTAAGACGCTTCTTGCAGTATTAAAATCGTGTTTGGATTGCACCATGTAATATAATAAGTTGCATTAAAATGCATTTTCCTATTATATATAGAGGTATGATTGCATAAATTCGACGATTGGACTACTTCACCTTGGGCAATTTGATTAATAAAACACTACTCATGAAAGGTATGTAAAATTAAGTGAGATTTATGAAAGCAAATTACACACGCACTTAAATTAAGTGAATGGAAATTCAAAAGGCTGCTAGCTAGCTAGTACATATAATATCCCTGATGGATTTTGATTTGGGGTTAGTGTAAATATTAGAGGATAGAATTCCTTTTATTTAGGCTTTCCTATCTTGAGATAATATGCCCTTAATTATCTCTTTATATTAGGATAGATATCCTCTAGCATTAGCATAATTAGCTCCTAATATCTTTCTTTACCGTTTCTTTTACATGTATAAATCCTCTTATTCATTTGTAATCAAAACACACAATTGACAATAAAATGCAAGCATTGTTAACGTTCTTCATGGTATCAGGCCGAGGAGTTGCAATGGGAACGGTGCAACATTCTCGACAAAACTTGGCTCATTGGCTCAATGTCCAAAGACATTTCGAAGAGTGTTATCCATTGCAAAGACGCTCAAGGTATTTGGCTTGAACTCAGTGAACGTTTTTCTAATACTAACATCGTTTCTCTCTTTCATATCGAAAAAGAAATTCACGATTGTCAACAAGGGACGAATTCTGTTACTGCATTCTTTACCAAACTCAAATCCTTTTGGGTCGAAAAGGATGTACTCATGAGCTTTCCTCCATGTTCTTGCGCGGCCGCTGCCGATATCAAGACCTTCATCAACAACCAAAAGACGATGCAATTTTTGATGGGTCTCAATTCCAAGTATGAACAAATTTGGAGCACCATCATTGGTTTGGATCCATTTCCTGAACCAAACAAGGCCTACTCCATGGTACTCCGCCAAGAACAACATGTCAAGATCTCTCATGCCAATCCACCGACGCAAGTCGACACCTTGACTTTTTCCGTCAAATGACCATTAGGGAGCCAAAACAATGGTGATGCCAAATATTGTGAAAGTGCAACATGAACAACCACAATACCAAGCAATGTTGTGCCCATCTGAAATGCATTTGTTGCAACAACAAGGGCCATACCATTGACTACTATCGGAAAAGAAAGAAAGTGATGTAAGGAGGTCAAGTGGGATCGAGTGCCAATCAAAATATTACCCCACCAGCAACCTTCCACTTTCATCATCCGAGTACCAAAAGGTCATGGAACGTTTCAACCGATTCAAGCTCTCTGATGTCGAGCCACAACAGTTCTTGAACCTGACAGACATTGGGCACCATTGCTCCGCTAATCAAGTCGGTAACCTCTCTACTTATGGCAACTTTACATGTAACCTTAAATCTCAATCTCATTCAATTTCTTGCACATCATGGATCATGGATAACGATGCCAGTGACCACATTACTTATCAAACTCGTTTTTTGGATTCCTATACACCTATTCAAAATTGTCTTGTACACTTACCTGATGGAAAAACTTTTAATGTTTCGCATATAAGGATGGTTACCTTCTCGTCTCACTTCAAACTAGTGCATGTTTTATGTGTGCCCCAATTACTGTCAACCTCATTTCAATAAGCATGCTTGCCTTAGACTCTTTCTATGCAACTCTTTTCTAAAAACAAATTTGTATTGTCCAGGACCTCCGCACGAGGAAGATGATTGGGATGGGATATGAACGAGATGGGCTATATTGCCTCGACTCCCATCCGTACCCATCCCTTGCAACGTCATCATCTCGGATTCCCTATGGCACCAACGAGTTGGTCACTCGTCACAACAAGTATCTTCTTTAATTCCGGTTTTTGAAAATAAAGGTTCAACCTAACATTCATGTTTAATTTGTCATTTGGCAAAACAAACTCGGAATACTTTTCCATTGCGTACTTCTACTAGTTTATCTTGTTTTGATCTTATTCACATGGACAATTAGGGTGGTTATTATGTTCCTTCTTTGATGGGGGCTCGTGATTTTCTAACAATTATTGATGATCACTCCAAATTCACATGGATTTATCTTATGAAGAGCAAAGCCGAGGCTCGTCATCTTGTTATACATTTTCTTACGCTTATCGAAAATCAATTTGGAAAATGGGTTAAAATTGTTCGTAGTGATAATGTTCCTGAGTTTAATTGCAATGATTTCTACTCTTCCATAGGTATTTTACACCAAACTAGTTGTGTTAATACGCCTCAACAAAACGGCGTGCCGAACAAAAACATAGAAATTTATTAAACGTGACCCATGCGCTCCTTTTTCGATCTCGTTTACCAAAAGTTTTTTGGGGTGACGCCATCCTTACTGTGACTTATCTTATTAATCGAATGCAAACTCCTCATCCACAAAACAAAACTCCTTTTGAAAAACTCTTTTGCAAACCACCTATGTATTCTCATTTATGCGTTTTTGGATGCCGATGTTTTGCTTCAACCCATGCTCTTCACCCAAACAAATTTGATCCTCGTTCTATCGAGTGTATTTTTATTGGCTACCCACCCGGTACCAAAGGATACAAACTTTATGATTTTAACAAAAAGAAAACAATAATTTCTCGTGACGTTATTTTTTTCGAAACCAAGTTTCCATATTCGACCCTTTCCATCACACCCTCGCCCAACCATGATCTACCTCTTCATAACTTCACAAATTCTTCACTGATATATGATGACCCACCCACTTCCGCTCAAACCTCACAACCTGAAACCACTTTTCTCTCAAACCCACAAAATATTCCATCCACAACATTCACGGCACGTAGTACGCTACCCCCTCCACCTTCGCCTCCACCTCCCACACTTCCCCGACAGTCTTCCTGCCCAACACGACCACCCAATGTCCTCCGCGGTTTCCATGTTGAGGCAAACCTACCCTCTCGTTCGGACTTGCCATCATCTTCCTCGAATGCCATTCTTTCGGGTAAACCTTTTCCTTTAACTCATGTATTATCTTATGATAGACTTTCAAAGGATTACAAATACGTTGTTTCTAACATCATGCTTGAGAAAGAACCCCAAGACGTTTTCACAGGCTAGCCGTCAACAATGTCTTCCTCAATGGCGATCTTATGGAAGACGTCTACATGAAGTTGCCACCCGGATTTCATCGAAAGGGGAAGACAAGAGTTTGCAAACTCCATAAGTCGTTATATGGGCTTAAACAAGCCTATCGACAATGGTTTATAAAGCTCTCCAATTCCCTAAAACAAGCCGGATTTCTCCAATCATGGGCTGACTATTCCTTGTTCATTCGATAACATAAAGGTACGTTCATGTCCTTTTAATTTACGTCGATGATGTTATTATTACTGGTACTAACTTGCAGGATATAGAGGACACGAAACTCTTTCTCGCCAACAAATTTAAGCTCAAAGACATGGGTCCCCTCAAATACTTCATCGGAATCGAAGTTGCACGGTCCAAACAAGGGATCGCCGTTTGCCAACAAAAATACGCTCTAGAGATCCTCGACGACACCGGTTTCCTCGGTGCCAAACCAGCCACCATACCACTCGATTAGAACCTGGCCCTCACCGAACAAGATGGCAAACTCTTACCGGATCCTTTCATTTATCGACGGCTAGTTAGGCGCCTTATCTATCTCACCATAACGCGCCCGAATCTCGCGTATGTCGTTCACATCTTAAGCCAATTCGTGTCCACTCCAAGATAGTCGCACCTCAACGCTGCTCACCACGTTCTCCGCTACATCAAGGGTACACCTGACCAAGGAATACTTCTCCCTAGCAATGGTCGCCTCCAGTTGATCGCCGATTGGGCTCGATGTCGGGACACCCGTCGATCCACCACCGGATACATCATCTTCTTAGGCGGCACACCCGTCTTATGGAAGACAAGGAAGCAAGGCACTGTTTCTCGATCGAGCGCCGAGGCCGAATATCGTTCAATGGCAAGTACATGTTGTGAACTAACTTGGTTACACACTCTGCTCCACGACCTCAATGTTAGTCACTCCCAACCCGCCAACCTCTATTGCGACAATAAGGTTGCCATACACATTGCCTCCAACCCAGTATTTCATGAACGTACGAAGCACATCGAGATAGATTATCATGTCATAGGGAGAAAATTCAGCAAGGCCTAATCGACACAATGCACTTCGGAACAAAGGATCAACCCGCCGACTTGTTTACGAAACCACTCGGTCCGACGGTTTTTTCATCTTTCATATCCAAGTTGAGTGTAACAAACATCCAATCCACTTGAGGGGGAGTATTAGAGGATAGAGTTCCTTTTATTTAGGCTTTCCTATCTTGAGATAATATGCCCTTAATTATCTCTTTATATTAGGATATATATCTTCTAGCATTAGGAGTTTCACATACATTTGGTCATTATTGTACAACATGAGAAATATTACGGGCCATTAGACCAAGGAGATGGATGACTGAGATTAAAAGAGGTGAAAAATAGTGAATAGTGACGCGGTGGTATTACCGTAAATACGGTGAATGTTTTTTTTTCTTTTTCGGTCAACAACTTTTTTTATATATTTTTCATCTCTGATCGTTTTGGAATAGACGATTATTGACGTTCATATGTAAGTACTACATGTTCATTTTTCTATGCGGTAAGGTTCAAATATAACACGTTCATGTTTAAACACATGTCTTTGTGCATTTAGAGCTTATTTGTGAACTTCAGTGCACAAATAAATGAATGTTAAAAGCTTATTTGTGAACCTTCTATATAGATTATTCCAGAATGATCAGGGGACGTTTAAATTTTTTTTTTTCCATCTCTGATCGTTCTGGAATAGACAATTATTGACGTTTACATATAAGTACTAAATATTCATTATTCTATGTCGTAAGGTTCACATATAACATGTTCATGTTCAAACACATGTCTTTGCACATTTAGAGCTTATTTATGAACTTCAGTGCACAAATAAATGAACATTAAGAGCTTATTTATGAACCTTCTATATAGGTTAATCTAGAATAATCAGGGGACGAAAACAAAAAAAATTGTTGACCAAAAAATAAAATAAAATCGATGGCCGAGATCGCTTCAGACGTTGTACGATAAGGGCATGTGGTACAAGATCCTCAATCTAATTAACTCCTAATATCTTTCTTTACCGTTGCTTTTATATGTATAAATCCTCTTCTTCATTTGTATTCAAAACACACAATTGACAATACAATTCAAGCATTGTTAACGTTCTTCAGAAAATCCAATTCAAGATGGATATATGAATATATAGAATAAGGTTCTGGTAAAACAGGATGTTACGGTAAAACAGAGGTACTAATAATATCCGTTAGATGATATATAATTGATGATATGGATTGCACTAAATTTGTATGCATATTAGGAGCAATCGTGTATCACACTGGATTACTCCCATATCCCGATTTTGTAGGATTTTATATTTAATTTGTTTCTTATTATTTATCTCCTTAAATTATTTCTATCCTAAAATTGTGCCCCCCATAAATGATGTGATCTCTCTCCAAAACCGTATCTCTCTTTGGTTCCACGAAATCTCCATTGAAGCATCTTTCCCAAGCTCCATTGAAGTAGTATCGTCCCTTAGAAGAATTCGTCTTCGTCGGCGGTGATTATTCATCTACCAATTTGGTGGTTCCCTCTGTCTTGGATCTTGGTGATTTCTTCTTCAATTCTTATTTATTAGTTCATCTCCCCCCTTGAATTTATTTGTTTGATATCTAGGGTTATTGTCTTCAACTTCTCCAATTTCGCAAGGACTTTGATTTTGATTTTAAGGCTTGTCTCATTGAAATTTATGTTTTGTAGTAAAAAAACTTGTGTTTTTATTTGTTCGATTTCATTGATTAATGTTGATGTTGTTTTTTATTTTAACGTCAATGTTGTTTTGATTTTAAGGTTCGTGGATGGTTCGATGATCGTTTAATAGAGAGAAGATGTCTCTAGAAACAAAAAGTAACCGCCAGGAATCGAAGATTTGACTGGGGGTGATATTCACGGGTGGTGATATTCATGCAATATGTGTTGATATTCATGTAATTGGGTGGTAATATTAATGTAATTAGATAGTGATCGATATTCATGAATTGAGTGATGATATTCATGTATTATTCACGATATCGGGGGTGATATTCGTGTAATATTTGTTGATATTCATGTAATTATGTGGTAATATTAATGTAATTGGGTAGTGATCAATATTCATAATTTTATTGGTGATATTCATGTAATATTCACGATATCGGAGGTCATATTCATGTAATATGTGTTGATATTCATGTAATTGGGTGGTAATATTAATAATTGGGTAGTGATCGATATTCATGAATTGAATGGTGATATTCATGTAATATTCACGATATCGGGGGTGATGTTCCTGCAATATGTGTTAATATTCATGTAATTGGGTGGTAATATTAATGTAATTGGTAGTGATTGATATTCATGAATTGAGTTATGTTATTCATGTACTTGAGTGTGATATTCATATAACTGATTATGTTATTCATATATTATTAAGTGATGATATTCATATTTTAAGTTTTGGTATTCATGTCTTTAATTGATGATATTCACATATTAAACAAAGATATTCATACAGACATGAACGGTATTCAAGAAACAATGACAAAAGCAACAAGAACAAATTTACAAATCAACGAATTTGCAAAGCATTAGGACGCTGAAAAAAAAATCAAGTGGTGATATTCATGTTTTAAGTGGAGATATTAACGTCCATCGATATTCATAAACGGATGAACGATATTCATAAAGACGTGATCGATATTCATGAACGCTGAAAAATCGTTGAACAAGAAGAAAATGTATCAGTGGAATGAAGACCGTGTGTTGATTTTGTTTCTCTCTCTCATGAATAGTCTATCCTTTTTTAGTATTTTAAAACAATTAGCATAATTAAATTGTGTGTTGATTTTGGAAATATATGATTTTCTCTCTCCTCTAACAATATCCTTAATTATTTACTTTTTAATTAAAATATCTATTAACTATCTTATTTGAAAAGATTTGATAGTTTCACTCATACCATATCCACTATATGACTCATTCATTCATCCGTCCATCACTCTCCATCCAACGTTCCAGATTAATACATCCGTTTTATCACAATTCCCATTTTACCGGAGCATTCTTCTATATACTATTCCGATTATATAATAATTGTACGTTGGTACAGATCGAATGATAATTACTACCGAATTTGATACACAAAATCTTTGCAAAATTTGATTCACTGAAAGCCTAATGGTACAAGTTTTCCTAAGTTGAATTATAAAGTGTTCACATTTGGACTTGGCAAGGGACTCACTCCTTTAATCAAAATCCGACAAATAGTGAGCCATATTTATTTATCATGACCAACAGCTCAAGAGGTGATCGAGGTACTCGGCACCCAAATCCTCAAACACCACCAAATTCTGATCCCTCTCCTCTGCCTCTCCCGTGCTCTCCGCCGTCCGATCACCTCCAGCGGCGCTTCTCTTCCTCCTCTTGGAAGATCCGCCGTTGGATTGCCTCCTCCTAAGGTGCTGCCTCTTCAACGCAACCACAGGCGAACACTCCCCCTCCTTACCACCCCACGCGCCCACGCTCCCCATCTCCCTCAGCGACTCCCTCACGCGCTCCACGGGGAAATTAAGCACCGCCGCCTCCCCTCTCATCGCGAACGCCGCCTGGTCGTACACCATCGCCGCCTCCTCCTCCCTGTCGAACGTCCCCAGCCACACCCTCACCCCGTGGCGCGTCGAGTCCCTTATCTCCGCAGCGAACTTCCCCCATGGCCGCCTCCGCACCCCCCTGTACCCCCTCCCCGCCACCTCTTCCTTCTCCTTCACTCTTACCGCCCCAACGCCCAAGGATGACGTGGAGGATGAGGTGGACGACGACGTCGAGGGCGAGGCTGGGCCCGCCGCGCCCGCTAGCTTTAGCATGTCTAATAAGAGCATCTCTTCCGAGTCATTGGTGTTGAAGGGAAGGGAGTTGTAGGATGTGGTGGCGGAGGAATCTACCGGCGAGTTGTGGTTGTTGTGGAACCACGGATAATCCATTTTAAGTAAGAACAAAAAAATGTGTATGGATTTTGGTACTAGAGTTTTATATAACTGAACATGGAGCTAATTAATTATATATATCATATATGGAGGGGGGTTACCAATTAGAGAAACGATGATGATAAAATTTTATATTTATTTTGTCGCAAACACAAGATTTCCTATCTTAGAGAGAAAATATATATTTTAAGGGAAATATTATAAATTGGATTGATATTCAAATTGAAGGGTAAAGAAATGATTTTAAGGATTTAGTCACGTGGTCAAATGAATTGAGGCACAGGCGGCGAGGTCAAGACAAAAATGCTCTCCATCATTTAGGTCTAGGTGACGTCAGGAGATTTGTCGGTTACTTTTGGGTTAATGCTTATTAATTCTGTAATCATAGTTAATTAGACCTCAAGTGCCTAATTACTGGCATTAAGCACCCTCCTTGGATTGTTTAATCGGGAATTGCGCAAACTAATCCTGAGATTTTGTAAATTTTGCGAGATGTTCACATATTTTGACTATTTGCGTAGTAACCTTCAACTCTATAAGAATTTCGTCAAATAATCGTCTGTTACTTGAATAGCTAAAAGAAGTATAAAATTATTATTTTTTAAGGTAAATAAACTTTTATTTGATTATTATTTTTTAAAAATAAAAATAAAAACAAATGTTAATAACTAAGAAAAATTGTAACCGAATATACCACTTTGGTGACATATTTTGCAAAGTGGGTATTGTTTTATAGGATATGGCAAGAATACCCTATTTTCTACCCAAATAAGGGCAAAAGTGATAAAACACATATTTTGGGTACAAAAATGAAAAGATAAATTCGGATTTACAATTACCTTTTCTTTGCAAAATTGTAATGTTTATTTTATTGTATTTCGAAATGAAAGAAAAAAAGAAAAATAGGTGTGATTTGTCATAATGTGACCGTTAATAGGTTACCATTGAAAATTGTTTCAACCAATTTCAACTTGAACCCATTAATTGTAAAATTAACCAAATTAATTGCCAAATCTGATGCTTAACTAAATTAACCAAAATTTCAACTGTATTTAGTGCTAACAGGTAAACCAAAATTTCAATATTGTAAACCCATTTTCAACCCATTAATTTGAAGATATTTAACATCGGATCCTCATTAATTTTCACCCATTTAACATCAGAACATCAACCCATTTTCAACCACCCAAAAATTCCTCTTCTTCACCGGACACCGAAATCGAATTCCGGCGAGCTCTGTAATCGCCGTCAACCTCTGCTAACCTCCCTGAAGCCCAAACAAAGAAAGAAAAGAGAATGACTATTACCAGAGCTTCGAATGATGCGACACCGCAGAAGAAAAGAAAAAGAGAGGTGGATGAAGAAGAACAAGGTGGTAAGAGGAAGGGAAAATATGCGGCGAAGAAAACCCCTCCATCTGCAAAACCCAAAGCTACAAAGAAGAAGAAGGCTAAATCAGAGAGCGGTTATTCTGTGAAGAAAAAGGAAGTTGTCGCTCTTCTGAAAAGGTGGAAAAGCATGAAGCCTTTAGCTTTCAAGGAAGATGTAAGTAAAAAAAAACTCTCAGAAATGTTGACCTTTTCAATTTGTCAATCTAGGGTTTATTGATATCCCGACACCGTTGTGTCCGTAACTTATGCAAGTTCTGTTATTCAATTGTAGATTAAGTACGCGTTCTACAAAGGCGACCCTTTATATGGAAGAATCAATATCAACTGTAGGTTTTCATACGTGCGTGATATTGAAAACAAATTGACTGATGCAGATTGGAGAAGGATAATTGCAAGCCCTTTTGGAAATGTAATGAAAATGCTGCGTCAGGTTACATTTTCTTCCCAAACTGTACATACTGTTCTTTTTAAGCAAATAAAATCAAAAAAGAAGTGGGAGACCTGGTACGAGATAGGTGGTAAAGTGTTAAGGTTTTCAATGAAGGAGTTTGCATTGATAACTGGTTTAAATTGTGGTCAAATGCCACCAGAATCAGTTGGGAAGAAGAAAAAGAAAGATGTACAAGGGATGGAGAAGTTCTTTGGTGGTCCTGCTGGTCCTAAAACCTCAGTGCAAGACTTGTACGAGAGGTTCAAGGATTATAGACTGCTAGATAATTACAAGTTGAAGATGGCATTGCTTTTGATAGTTGAAGGTATTTTTCTTGGAGGAGATAAGAAGAGACTAGTTAAAGCTGAACATGTGAAGCTGCTGGATAACATGGACAAGTTTTGGGATTATCCTTGGGGAAGAGTTGCATATGAAGAGTTGCACAGGTCTTTGACAAAATCTCTGGCCAGAAGAATGCTTACTGTTGAAAAAGCTTTGCTACTCTCTGAAGATGCAAGGATTCCCTATACCATTCAAGGAATGCCAGTTGTATTTCAGGTATATTAAATTAGTAATTGCATTTGCCTATATCCCTGACAAGTTTGATAGTGTTGGGTGGTGGGATTTAAGTGTTTAAACTTGAAGTGATACCTATAAAGTAAATATTTGAAGTTTGAGAAACTGTTGGATCACTTTTAAATCAAAGTATTGAATTGTTATATGGAATTTGTCCTGAAATCATGCAAACATTTGTTTGAATTGTTAAAGTTCATACAAGTTTTAATATGCTTGACTAGTTACCTAGTGAAGGGTGTCTGGATTTGAAATGTTAAAGTTCATACAAGTTTGAATAATGAAAAAGTTGTGTCTATGTAGGTTTGGATATGGGAATGTGTCCAAAGCTTTGGAGTCCAGTATGCTTCCAAGATAAATGAGACAGCTATACCCCGAGGTCTTCGTTGGTACTCAGAGCAATGTCCTGAACATGGACTACTTCAGTTGTGTTTTGCTGATCCAAAGCTGAAGGTCCTGCCTATTCTCATACCTGATGAATCTGAGAAGAGTTTGTTAAGTGCCTGCAGATTCCATGATGAAGTCAAGGACCCTTTCTTTGACAAAATAGTATCTGAGGCTATGGCTATGGGAAAGGCAAATGCCAAACTGAAAGAGCCTAACAAGGGGAAAGAGGCTTTCAAGGGAGAAGTTAGTGGTGATGCAAATGCAAGGCAGATGATGGATATCATTAATCAGTTGTGTAACAAGATTGCTAAGATGGAACACGGTCTATGTGAGAGGATTGACAGGTTGGAGAGGAACAATGTCCAAGTTTTTGAAAAGGTTCCTAAGAGGAAGAAAAGAATGGTTAAGAAGTCTGAGGCTCAAGCAAGTGATAGTGATAGTGAAGAGTTTGATGGAGTTGATGATTATATAGATGATTCAGAAGGTTCTGAGACTGAAGCAAGTGATAGTGAAGGTAGTGACAATGAAAAAAGTGAGGATGATGAAAAGGCTGTTAGTGAGGATGAAAAGGCTGGTAGTGAAAAGGCTGTTAGTGAGGATGAGAATGATGAAAAGGCTGTTAGTGAGGATGAAAAGGCTGGTAGTGACAAGGCTGTTAGTGTGGATGAGGATGATGAAAAGGCTGGTAGTGACAAGGCTGTTAGTGGAAATCATAATTTGATGGATGTTGATACTAAGGTATGACATTCCAATTATTTTAAGATTTCTACTTTCATAGATATTTTAAAGAAGTATGGCAGGATTTGGAGTTGAAGAAACTTAAATTAGATAGATAACACTAAAAATTCTCTATCATTACAGGGAAATGAAACAGAAGAAGGAAGTAGTGAGCCCATTATTGAGAATAATCAAGAATTTGTTAGTGAGGCATTTAAACAAAATTCAAAGGATAATGATGTGAACCTAGATGACAACCCTAGAGACAGTGATGAAAATGTGGCCATACAAGACAATTCTGGTTTGGCCATACAAGTATATAAGGTATGCCATAAGTACATGTCGAGTGTATTAATGAAGCATGACAAGTTATAAATTTTGAGAAATGTGTTGTAGGTTTTAAAAATTGGAATATGCACATTATTTTGAAGTAATATATATTTTTGTGGTAAATGTAACTTCAGGAATTGGAGGAAAATTATGTATTAGTTGGTGTTGGTAGAAGAACTGGAGATATAGTAATGGATGTTGTAGCTGACATTAGTGAGAAGCTAACTGATAAGGATGGAATGCCTGATGATGATGTTGATGCCCCTAGGGAGCAACATGTCAAGATCTCTCATGCCAATCCACCGACGCAAGTCGACACCTTGACTTTTTCCGTCAAATGACCATTAGGGAGCCAAAACAATGGTGATGCCAAATATTGTGAAAGTGCAACATGAACAACCACAATACCAAGCAATGTTGTGCCCATCTGAAATGCATTTGTTGCAACAACAAGGGCCATACCATTGACTACTATCGGAAAAGAAAGAAAGTGATGTAAGGAGGTCAAGTGGGATCGAGTGCCAATCAAAATATTACCCCACCAGCAACCTTCCACTTTCATCATCCGAGTACCAAAAGGTCATGGAACGTTTCAACCGATTCAAGCTCTCTGATGTCGAGCCACAACAGTTCTTGAACCTGACAGACATTGGGCACCATTGCTCCGCTAATCAAGTCGGTAACCTCTCTACTTATGGCAACTTTACATGTAACCTTAAATCTCAATCTCATTCAATTTCTTGCACATCATGGATCATGGATAACGATGCCAGTGACCACATTACTTATCAAACTCGTTTTTTGGATTCCTATACACCTATTCAAAATTGTCTTGTACACTTACCTGATGGAAAAACTTTTAATGTTTCGCATATAAGGATGGTTACCTTCTCGTCTCACTTCAAACTAGTGCATGTTTTATGTGTGCCCCAATTACTGTCAACCTCATTTCAATAAGCATGCTTGCCTTAGACTCTTTCTATGCAACTCTTTTCTAAAAACAAATTTGTATTGTCCAGGACCTCCGCACGAGGAAGATGATTGGGATGGGATATGAACGAGATGGGCTATATTGCCTCGACTCCCATCCGTACCCATCCCTTGCAACGTCATCATCTCGGATTCCCTATGGCACCAACGAGTTGGTCACTCGTCACAACAAGTATCTTCTTTAATTCCGGTTTTTGAAAATAAAGGTTCAACCTAACATTCATGTTTAATTTGTCATTTGGCAAAACAAACTCGGAATACTTTTCCATTGCGTACTTCTACTAGTTTATCTTGTTTTGATCTTATTCACATGGACAATTAGGGTGGTTATTATGTTCCTTCTTTGATGGGGGCTCGTGATTTTCTAACAATTATTGATGATCACTCCAAATTCACATGGATTTATCTTATGAAGAGCAAAGCCGAGGCTCGTCATCTTGTTATACATTTTCTTACGCTTATCGAAAATCAATTTGGAAAATGGGTTAAAATTGTTCGTAGTGATAATGTTCCTGAGTTTAATTGCAATGATTTCTACTCTTCCATAGGTATTTTACACCAAACTAGTTGTGTTAATACGCCTCAACAAAACGGCGTGCCGAACAAAAACATAGAAATTTATTAAACGTGACCCATGCGCTCCTTTTTCGATCTCGTTTACCAAAAGTTTTTTGGGGTGACGCCATCCTTACTGTGACTTATCTTATTAATCGAATGCAAACTCCTCATCCACAAAACAAAACTCCTTTTGAAAAACTCTTTTGCAAACCACCTATGTATTCTCATTTATGCGTTTTTGGATGCCGATGTTTTGCTTCAACCCATGCTCTTCACCCAAACAAATTTGATCCTCGTTCTATCGAGTGTATTTTTATTGGCTACCCACCCGGTACCAAAGGATACAAACTTTATGATTTTAACAAAAAGAAAACAATAATTTCTCGTGACGTTATTTTTTTCGAAACCAAGTTTCCATATTCGACCCTTTCCATCACACCCTCGCCCAACCATGATCTACCTCTTCATAACTTCACAAATTCTTCACTGATATATGATGACCCACCCACTTCCGCTCAAACCTCACAACCTGAAACCACTTTTCTCTCAAACCCACAAAATATTCCATCCACAACATTCACGGCACGTAGTACGCTACCCCCTCCACCTTCGCCTCCACCTCCCACACTTCCCCGACAGTCTTCCTGCCCAACACGACCACCCAATGTCCTCCGCGGTTTCCATGTTGAGGCAAACCTACCCTCTCGTTCGGACTTGCCATCATCTTCCTCGAATGCCATTCTTTCGGGTAAACCTTTTCCTTTAACTCATGTATTATCTTATGATAGACTTTCAAAGGATTACAAATACGTTGTTTCTAACATCATGCTTGAGAAAGAACCCCAAGACGTTTTCACAGGCTAGCCGTCAACAATGTCTTCCTCAATGGCGATCTTATGGAAGACGTCTACATGAAGTTGCCACCCGGATTTCATCGAAAGGGGAAGACAAGAGTTTGCAAACTCCATAAGTCGTTATATGGGCTTAAACAAGCCTATCGACAATGGTTTATATAGCTCTCCAATTCCCTAAAACAAGCCGGATTTCTCCAATCATGGGCTGACTATTCCTTGTTCATTCGATAACATAAAGGTACGTTCATGTCCTTTTAATTTACGTCGATGATGTTATTATTACTGGTACTAACTTGCAGGATATAGAGGACACGAAACTCTTTCTCGCCAACAAATTTAAGCTCAAAGACATGGGTCCCCTCAAATACTTCATCGGAATCGAAGTTGCACGGTCCAAACAAGGGATCGCCGTTTGCCAACAAAAATACGCTCTAGAGATCCTCGACGACACCGGTTTCCTCGGTGCCAAACCAGCCACCATACCACTCGATTAGAACCTGGCCCTCACCGAACAAGATGGCAAACTCTTACCGGATCCTTTCATTTATCGACGGCTAGTTAGGCGCCTTATCTATCTCACCATAACGCGCCCGAATCTCGCGTATGTCGTTCACATCTTAAGCCAATTCGTGTCCACTCCAAGATAGTCGCACCTCAACGCTGCTCACCACGTTCTTCGCTACATCAAGGGTACACCTGACCAAGGAATACTTCTCCCTAGCAATGGTCGCCTCCAGTTGATCGCCGATTGGGCTCGATGTCGGGACACCCGTCGATCCACCACCGGATACATCATCTTCTTAGGCGGCACACCCGTCTTATGGAAGACAAGGAAGCAAGGCACTGTTTCTCGATCGAGCGCCGAGGCCGAATATCGTTCAATGGCAAGTACATGTTGTGAACTAACTTGGTTACACACTCTGCTCCACGACCTCAATGTTAGTCACTCCCAACCCGCCAACCTCTATTGCGACAATAAGGTTGCCATACACATTGCCTCCAACCCAGTATTTCATGAACGTACGAAGCACATCGAGATAGATTATCATGTCATAGGGAGAAAATTCAGCAAGGCCTAATCGACACAATGCACTTCGGAACAAAGGATCAACCCGCCGACTTGTTTACGAAACCACTCGGTCCGACGGTTTTTTCATCTTTCATATCCAAGTTGAGTGTAACAAACATCCAATCCACTTGAGGGGGAGTATTAGAGGATAGAGTTCCTTTTATTTAGGCTTTCCTATCTTGAGATAATATGCCCTTAATTATCTCTTTATATTAGGATATATATCTTCTAGCATTAGGAGTTTCACATACATTTGGTCATTATTGTACAACATGAGAAATATTACGGGCCATTAGACCAAGGAGATGGATGACTGAGATTAAAAGAGGTGAAAAATAGTGAATAGTGACGCGGTGGTATTACCGTAAATACGGTGAATGTTTTTTTTTCTTTTTCGGTCAACAACTTTTTTTATATATTTTTCATCTCTGATCGTTTTGGAATAGACGATTATTGACGTTCATATGTAAGTACTACATGTTCATTTTTCTATGCGGTAAGGTTCAAATATAACACGTTCATGTTTAAACACATGTCTTTGTGCATTTAGAGCTTATTTGTGAACTTCAGTGCACAAATAAATGAATGTTAAAAGCTTATTTGTGAACCTTCTATATAGATTATTCCAGAATGATCAGGGGACGTTTAATTTTTTTTTTTCCATCTCTGATCGTTCTGGAATAGACAATTATTGACGTTTACATATAAGTACTAAATATTCATTATTCTATGTCGTAAGGTTCACATATAACATGTTCATGTTCAAACACATGTCTTTGCACATTTAGAGCTTATTTATGAACTTCAGTGCACAAATAAATGAACATTAAGAGCTTATTTATGAACCTTCTATATAGGTTAATCTAGAATAATCAGGGGACGAAAACAAAAAAAAATTGTTGACCAAAAAATAAAATAAAATCGATGGCCGAGATCGCTTCAGACGTTGTACGATAAGGGCATGTGGTACAAGATCCTCAATCTAATTAACTCCTAATATCTTTCTTTACCGTTGCTTTTATATGTATAAATCCTCTTCTTCATTTGTATTCAAAACACACAATTGACAATACAATTCAAGCATTGTTAACGTTCTTCAGAAAATCCAATTCAAGATGGATATATGAATATATAGAATAAGGTTCTGGTAAAACAGGATGTTACGGTAAAACAGAGGTACTAATAATATCCGTTAGATGATATATAATTGATGATATGGATTGCACTAAATTTGTATGCATATTAGGAGCAATCGTGTATCACACTGGATTACTCCCATATCCCGATTTTGTAGGATTTTATATTTAATTTGTTTCTTATTATTTATCTCCTTAAATTATTTCTATCCTAAAATTGTGCCCCCCATAAATGATGTGATCTCTCTCCAAAACCGTATCTCTCTTTGGTTCCACGAAATCTCCATTGAAGCATCTTTCCCAAGCTCCATTGAAGTAGTATCGTCCCTTAGAAGAATTCGTCTTCGTCGGCGGTGATTATTCATCTACCAATTTGGTGGTTCCCTCTGTCTTGGATCTTGGTGATTTCTTCTTCAATTCTTATTTATTAGTTCATCTCCCCCCTTGAATTTATTTGTTTGATATCTAGGGTTATTGTCTTCAACTTCTCCAATTTCGCAAGGACTTTGATTTTGATTTTAAGGCTTGTCTCATTGAAATTTATGTTTTGTAGTAAAAAAACTTGTGTTTTTATTTGTTCGATTTCATTGATTAATGTTGATGTTGTTTTTTATTTTAACGTCAATGTTGTTTTGATTTTAAGGTTCGTGGATGGTTCGATGATCGTTTAATAGAGAGAAGATGTCTCTAGAAACAAAAAGTAACCGCCAGGAATCGAAGATTTGACTGGGGGTGATATTCACGGGTGGTGATATTCATGCAATATGTGTTGATATTCATGTAATTGGGTGGTAATATTAATGTAATTAGATAGTGATCGATATTCATGAATTGAGTGATGATATTCATGTATTATTCACGATATCGGGGGTGATATTCGTGTAATATTTGTTGATATTCATGTAATTATGTGGTAATATTAATGTAATTGGGTAGTGATCAATATTCATAATTTTATTGGTGATATTCATGTAATATTCACGATATCGGAGGTCATATTCATGTAATATGTGTTGATATTCATGTAATTGGGTGGTAATATTAATAATTGGGTAGTGATCGATATTCATGAATTGAATGGTGATATTCATGTAATATTCACGATATCGGGGGTGATGTTCCTGCAATATGTGTTAATATTCATGTAATTGGGTGGTAATATTAATGTAATTGGTAGTGATTGATATTCATGAATTGAGTTATGTTATTCATGTACTTGAGTGTGATATTCATATAACTGATTATGTTATTCATATATTATTAAGTGATGATATTCATATTTTAAGTTTTGGTATTCATGTCTTTAATTGATGATATTCACATATTAAACAAAGATATTCATACAGACATGAACGGTATTCAAGAAACAATGACAAAAGCAACAAGAACAAATTTACAAATCAACGAATTTGCAAAGCATTAGGACGCTGAAAAAAAAATCAAGTGGTGATATTCATGTTTTAAGTGGAGATATTAACGTCCATCGATATTCATAAACGGATGAACGATATTCATAAAGACGTGATCGATATTCATGAACGCTGAAAAATCGTTGAACAAGAAGAAAATGTATCAGTGGAATGAAGACCGTGTGTTGATTTTGTTTCTCTCTCTCATGAATAGTCTATCCTTTTTTAGTATTTTAAAACAATTAGCATAATTAAATTGTGTGTTGATTTTGGAAATATATGATTTTCTCTCTCCTCTAACAATATCCTTAATTATTTACTTTTTAATTAAAATATCTATTAACTATCTTATTTGAAAAGATTTGATAGTTTCACTCATACCATATCCACTATATGACTCATTCATTCATCCGTCCATCACTCTCCATCCAACGTTCCAGATTAATACATCCGTTTTATCACAATTCCCATTTTACCGGAGCATTCTTCTATATACTATTCCGATTATATAATAATTGTACGTTGGTACAGATCGAATGATAATTACTACCGAATTTGATACACAAAATCTTTGCAAAATTTGATTCACTGAAAGCCTAATGGTACAAGTTTTCCTAAGTTGAATTATAAAGTGTTCACATTTGGACTTGGCAAGGGACTCACTCCTTTAATCAAAATCCGACAAATAGTGAGCCATATTTATTTATCATGACCAACAGCTCAAGAGGTGATCGAGGTACTCGGCACCCAAATCCTCAAACACCACCAAATTCTGATCCCTCTCCTCTGCCTCTCCCGTGCTCTCCGCCGTCCGATCACCTCCAGCGGCGCTTCTCTTCCTCCTCTTGGAAGATCCGCCGTTGGATTGCCTCCTCCTAAGGTGCTGCCTCTTCAACGCAACCACAGGCGAACACTCCCCCTCCTTACCACCCCACGCGCCCACGCTCCCCATCTCCCTCAGCGACTCCCTCACGCGCTCCACGGGGAAATTAAGCACCGCCGCCTCCCCTCTCATCGCGAACGCCGCCTGGTCGTACACCATCGCCGCCTCCTCCTCCCTGTCGAACGTCCCCAGCCACACCCTCACCCCGTGGCGCGTCGAGTCCCTTATCTCCGCAGCGAACTTCCCCCATGGCCGCCTCCGCACCCCCCTGTACCCCCTCCCCGCCACCTCTTCCTTCTCCTTCACTCTTACCGCCCCAACGCCCAAGGATGACGTGGAGGATGAGGTGGACGACGACGTCGAGGGCGAGGCTGGGCCCGCCGCGCCCGCTAGCTTTAGCATGTCTAATAAGAGCATCTCTTCCGAGTCATTGGTGTTGAAGGGAAGGGAGTTGTAGGATGTGGTGGCGGAGGAATCTACCGGCGAGTTGTGGTTGTTGTGGAACCACGGATAATCCATTTTAAGTAAGAACAAAAAAATGTGTATGGATTTTGGTACTAGAGTTTTATATAACTGAACATGGAGCTAATTAATTATATATATCATATATGGAGGGGGGTTACCAATTAGAGAAACGATGATGATAAAATTTTATATTTATTTTGTCGCAAACACAAGATTTCCTATCTTAGAGAGAAAATATATATTTTAAGGGAAATATTATAAATTGGATTGATATTCAAATTGAAGGGTAAAGAAATGATTTTAAGGATTTAGTCACGTGGTCAAATGAATTGAGGCACAGGCGGCGAGGTCAAGACAAAAATGCTCTCCATCATTTAGGTCTAGGTGACGTCAGGAGATTTGTCGGTTACTTTTGGGTTAATGCTTATTAATTCTGTAATCATAGTTAATTAGACCTCAAGTGCCTAATTACTGGCATTAAGCACCCTCCTTGGATTGTTTAATCGGGAATTGCGCAAACTAATCCTGAGATTTTGTAAATTTTGCGAGATGTTCACATATTTTGACTATTTGCGTAGTAACCTTCAACTCTATAAGAATTTCGTCAAATAATCGTCTGTTACTTGAATAGCTAAAAGAAGTATAAAATTATTATTTTTTAAGGTAAATAAACTTTTATTTGATTATTATTTTTTAAAAATAAAAATAAAAACAAATGTTAATAACTAAGAAAAATTGTAACCGAATATACCACTTTGGTGACATATTTTGCAAAGTGGGTATTGTTTTATAGGATATGGCAAGAATACCCTATTTTCTACCCAAATAAGGGCAAAAGTGATAAAACACATATTTTGGGTACAAAAATGAAAAGATAAATTCGGATTTACAATTACCTTTTCTTTGCAAAATTGTAATGTTTATTTTATTGTATTTCGAAATGAAAGAAAAAAAGAAAAATAGGTGTGATTTGTCATAATGTGACCGTTAATAGGTTACCATTGAAAATTGTTTCAACCAATTTCAACTTGAACCCATTAATTGTAAAATTAACCAAATTAATTGCCAAATCTGATGCTTAACTAAATTAACCAAAATTTCAACTGTATTTAGTGCTAACAGGTAAACCAAAATTTCAATATTGTAAACCCATTTTCAACCCATTAATTTGAAGATATTTAACATCGGATCCTCATTAATTTTCACCCATTTAACATCAGAACATCAACCCATTTTCAACCACCCAAAAATTCCTCTTCTTCACCGGACACCGAAATCGAATTCCGGCGAGCTCTGTAATCGCCGTCAACCTCTGCTAACCTCCCTGAAGCCCAAACAAAGAAAGAAAAGAGAATGACTATTACCAGAGCTTCGAATGATGCGACACCGCAGAAGAAAAGAAAAAGAGAGGTGGATGAAGAAGAACAAGGTGGTAAGAGGAAGGGAAAATATGCGGCGAAGAAAACCCCTCCATCTGCAAAACCCAAAGCTACAAAGAAGAAGAAGGCTAAATCAGAGAGCGGTTATTCTGTGAAGAAAAAGGAAGTTGTCGCTCTTCTGAAAAGGTGGAAAAGCATGAAGCCTTTAGCTTTCAAGGAAGATGTAAGTAAAAAAAAACTCTCAGAAATGTTGACCTTTTCAATTTGTCAATCTAGGGTTTATTGATATCCCGACACCGTTGTGTCCGTAACTTATGCAAGTTCTGTTATTCAATTGTAGATTAAGTACGCGTTCTACAAAGGCGACCCTTTATATGGAAGAATCAATATCAACTGTAGGTTTTCATACGTGCGTGATATTGAAAACAAATTGACTGATGCAGATTGGAGAAGGATAATTGCAAGCCCTTTTGGAAATGTAATGAAAATGCTGCGTCAGGTTACATTTTCTTCCCAAACTGTACATACTGTTCTTTTTAAGCAAATAAAATCAAAAAAGAAGTGGGAGACCTGGTACGAGATAGGTGGTAAAGTGTTAAGGTTTTCAATGAAGGAGTTTGCATTGATAACTGGTTTAAATTGTGGTCAAATGCCACCAGAATCAGTTGGGAAGAAGAAAAAGAAAGATGTACAAGGGATGGAGAAGTTCTTTGGTGGTCCTGCTGGTCCTAAAACCTCAGTGCAAGACTTGTACGAGAGGTTCAAGGATTATAGACTGCTAGATAATTACAAGTTGAAGATGGCATTGCTTTTGATAGTTGAAGGTATTTTTCTTGGAGGAGATAAGAAGAGACTAGTTAAAGCTGAACATGTGAAGCTGCTGGATAACATGGACAAGTTTTGGGATTATCCTTGGGGAAGAGTTGCATATGAAGAGTTGCACAGGTCTTTGACAAAATCTCTGGCCAGAAGAATGCTTACTGTTGAAAAAGCTTTGCTACTCTCTGAAGATGCAAGGATTCCCTATACCATTCAAGGAATGCCAGTTGTATTTCAGGTATATTAAATTAGTAATTGCATTTGCCTATATATCCCTGACAAGTTTGATAGTGTTGGGTGGTGGGATTTAAGTGTTTAAACTTGAAGTGATACCTATAAAGTAAATATTTGAAGTTTGAGAAACTGTTGGATCACTTTTAAATCAAAGAATTGAATTGTTATATGGAATTTGTCCTGAAATCATGCAAACATTTGTTTGAATTGTTAAAGTTCATACAAGTTTTAATATGCTTGACTAGTTACCTAGTGAAGGGTGTCTGGATTTGAAATGTTAAAGTTCATACAAGTTTGAATAATGAAAAAGTTGTGTCTATGTAGGTTTGGATATGGGAATGTGTCCAAAGCTTTGGAGTCCAGTATGCTTCCAAGATAAATGAGACAGCTATACCCCGAGGTCTTCGTTGGTACTCAGAGCAATGTCCTGAACATGGACTACTTCAGTTGTGTTTTGCTGATCCAAAGCTGAAGGTCCTGCCTATTCTCATACCTGATGAATCTGAGAAGAGTTTGTTAAGTGCCTGCAGATTCCATGATGAAGTCAAGGACCCTTTCTTTGACAAAATAGTATCTGAGGCTATGGCTATGGGAAAGGCAAATGCCAAACTGAAAGAGCCTAACAAGGGGAAAGAGGCTTTCAAGGGAGAAGTTAGTGGTGATGCAAATGCAAGGCAGATGATGGATATCATTAATCAGTTGTGTAACAAGATTGCTAAGATGGAACACGGTCTATGTGAGAGGATTGACAGGTTGGAGAGGAACAATGTCCAAGTTTTTGAAAAGGTTCCTAAGAGGAAGAAAAGAATGGTTAAGAAGTCTGAGGCTCAAGCAAGTGATAGTGATAGTGAAGAGTTTGATGGAGTTGATGATTATATAGATGATTCAGAAGGTTCTGAGACTGAAGCAAGTGATAGTGAAGGTAGTGACAATGAAAAAAGTGAGGATGATGAAAAGGCTGTTAGTGAGGATGAAAAGGCTGGTAGTGAAAAGGCTGTTAGTGAGGATGAGAATGATGAAAAGGCTGTTAGTGAGGATGAAAAGGCTGGTAGTGACAAGGCTGTTAGTGTGGATGAGGATGATGAAAAGGCTGGTAGTGACAAGGCTGTTAGTGGAAATCATAATTTGATGGATGTTGATACTAAGGTATGACATTCCAATTATTTTAAGATTTCTACTTTCATAGATATTTTAAAGAAGTATGGCAGGATTTGGAGTTGAAGAAACTTAAATTAGATAGATAACACTAAAAATTCTCTATCATTACAGGGAAATGAAACAGAAGAAGGAAGTAGTGAGCCCATTATTGAGAATAATCAAGAATTTGTTAGTGAGGCATTTAAACAAAATTCAAAGGATAATGATGTGAACCTAGATGACAACCCTAGAGACAGTGATGAAAATGTGGCCATATAAGACAATTCTGGTTTGGCCATACAAGTATATAAGGTATGCCATAAGTACATGTCGAGTGTATTAATGAAGCATGACAAGTTATAAATTTTGAGAAATGTGTTGTAGGTTTTAAAAATTGGAATATGCACATTATTTTGAAGTAATATATATTTTTGTGGTAAATGTAACTTCAGGAATTGGAGGAAAATTATGTATTAGTTGGTGTTGGTAGAAGAACTGGAGATATAGTAATGGATGTTGTAGCTGACATTAGTGAGAAGCTAACTGATAAGGATGGAATGCCTGATGATGATGTTGATGCCCCTAGGGAGCAAGATGAATTGATACCGAATGTTGATAGTACTATCACAGATGATGTAGAAGATGCCCCAAGGGAAGAGCAGGAAAGCCAGGAAGCAGAAGTCCAGGTTTCTAGGGCAGTAGCCGTTCATTTATTGAGAAGGAAGTTAGAGAGAAGGAGGTCGGGAAAGAAGGAAGAGGTTGGGAAAGAAGAGGTTGGGAAGGAAGGAGATGAGAAGAAAGAGGTTGGTAAGGTTGACATTGACAAGGATGAGAAGGAAGAGGCTGGTAAGGAAGAGGTTGAGAAGGAGGGTATTGAGGAGGTTGTGAATGTGAAACAAGAGTTTGCCAAAGGCCAAGTTGTTTTCGGCAATAGGAAGAAGGCTGTGGGTCTATCTCCAAAGAAGTCCCCAAAGAAGTCAAGGTACCTCCCCAAGCGTAGTGTGAAGCCATATGCTTCAGTCCTCTCCCCTTATAGATCTAAGAAACAAAACAACCAAAAGGCCAAGGACAATGAGAAGGACAAGGACAAGAAGAAGGAAGTGAGGGGTAAGAGTTTTTGGAAAAGGATCACAAAAAATCCAGCTGTGAAGGAAATGACTCCTGTAATAGAGTGGTACAAGGATAAAAGGTATGTATATCCAACTTATATCTCTCTCATCCAATGAAGTTTATGTACTTATATTGTCCTTTATGTTGCAGACCTATAGAATTCCGTGGAGTTAGCAAAATATACATTGACAATGATTTCATGGAGAGCTTAATTGAACCAACTAAGTGGTGGGGTAATTTGGTAAGGGTGACCGGTTTTTAAAAAAATTGTAAATTTTGTCCACATACTCTATCAATATATTGATTTTGTAAATTTTTATTGCCAGCACTTAGATGAGGTCCTAATTTTACTTCGCGATGCGCTCCTGAAGAACCCAAGTGAGAATCATAAGGCGGCTATTATGGACACTAAATGGTGTGAAGACTACAAAGACTAACACAAGTGTGAAATGGGTGGTGTTGCAGTACCAGAATTTCCAGATCGCATCGCTCGATACTTTAGAGGTGAACTTCCAATTTTTCATGGGAAGAATTGGGAAGAGGTGGACTTCATCTATGCACCGATTTTTGTGGGCACAAACCACTGGGTTGCCATTCAAATTGACCTGGTTAATTGGAGCTTAAGTGTGTTTGATTGCAATGCGAATCTGAAGCGTGATCATGTCATAGAAGAAGCAGTCGCCCCCATTATCAAGTATCTTCCTAAGTTTGTGAGCAAGCACGAACCTTTGTCCAAGAAATATGCACACCGGGGTGTCTCAGTTCTTACTTACAATGGAAGAGTTGGCAATCTGGAACAGAACATAAGAGCGTAAGATATCTTGCTTCCAGTTTGTTTTTTACCCGCCACCTAAAATATTAACATAGAATTGACCTTTCTTATTTTTGGTTGCAGTGGTGACTGTGGAGTATACACCTTGAAGTACATTGAGTGGTTGAGTTTTGGAAGTGATGATCTCTCCCTCATTTCAGATGATACGATCGACTATCACAGATTCGACATTGCTAATACTGTGTTCGACAAGCAGTGGAAGACAATGTTGAACTATGGACAATAGTGTGTCATCATAACACTAGATTGTGTGAACAATGTTTTGTTTGGATTGCAACTTTGATGCATGAAAAATGTTTTGTTTGCGTTGTGTTTTTGGGGCAAATTTGATGTACGAACAATGTATTGTGTTTCAACTCTTCTGATTCTGTTGTTGTATAAGTCATCTCTCTCATCCAATGTGTTGTGTTTCAACTTTGATGCATGAACAATGTGTTGTGTTTCGACAAGCAGTGGAAAACAATATAAGTGAAAGTTTATACCTTAAGTGACAGGTTTTAAATTCAATGGTGGAGAGCAATATTTCCAAAACCCGGTTTTGATTAAAATTAACCGATTAGTCAAAACAATTTCCAAAACCCGGTTTAGATGAATTTTAAACTCACCCAAATTCTTACCCTCATCCTACAGCTACCGTATTTTCTTCATCCTTCTCCCATGGCTCATTGAGGCATTTCAAAAACTCTATACAACTCCGAGAATCGATTGAAGGGTGTATTTCGCAGGGAGTGGAGATTGAGAGAGCTCGAGGGCGTAACCCATGGCATACTCGGAAGGATCCAGTAGTGGTGGGAATGTAAAGGTAAGTTTGGTATGATTTAGGGTTTCAATTTGGGGAAGTATTTGCTACTGTTTTGTTTCAATGTATGTTCTAAAATACGAATTGAATTGTGGATTTGCTACAGAATTCCGTATTTGCTACTGTTTTGTTTCTGCTTGAAATTTTGTGAACTCTAATATGTGGTTTGGCAAAGTAGCTTGAAACTCTTCTGACAAAGATGTTTTGATTACTACTGATGAAGACAAGACGTAGCCTAAACTCATGTTTATTCATGAGGAGATGGAATACAACAGCAATGTAGTCCAAATTGATAAGATGTGCATGTGGTGTTGCCTGCCGATATTTCACTTCTATGACAAACGAGAATCCGGGAAGGAGATTTATAAGATGTGTAAACTGGGTGCGTATCTAGCTTGTTTGCTAATATTCATAATATTTTGTTTTAAAAGTGTTTTGAATACTTTATGATACGAATCCAGTTTTCATGTATTTTGGATTGAATGCAGGTTGGAGGTTGTGGATTTTGGGAATGGTATGACCCTCCACTTTGTCCTATTGCAACAGAACTTATTCCTATGCTAAGAGATGAGATAATCCAGGTGAAAGATGCATTGGATGTGAAAGAGAGTATAATTTCAGCATATGAGGCAGAGCTTGGAATGCTACAGCAGGAAGTGATAAGGCTTAAAGGTGGTGCAAAGAGTGTTATCGGTCATGAAGAAGAGTGTCGAGTTAAGGCGTCAAACTATGTTGAACGTGTGCTGAAGGTTACTTGTTTTTTTGTGGTAATGGCTTGTGTAATTAAAGTCTATTTCACTTAGCCTGTTGTAAGCTCTCGGTTGTTAAGAGTCTTGTAAGCTATCTATGTCTAGAACTATTTAAGCTGTAGGATTTTATGGGAAAGTGTAAGCTTACCAAAACCGGGTTTTGGAAATTGTGACGATTTTATGGGAAAGGTAGATAAGTGACAGGTTTTACATTCAAAGGTGGCGAGATAGTATTACATTAACTAAGAAGCATAAAGCATCCCATGGTTCATCACTGGAATAAGTAATAGACACAAAAGTAAAGTAATATGACTTATAAGAGATCATTTAAGAGTTTGAGATCTCTTATTGGTCATATTAAGCTTACCAAAACCATACCAAAAAAAATAGCATTGTTCATAACTGCAATATAAAAGATAGCACACTATGAAAGATAGCACACTATGGTCTTACCCTTGATCCTCCTCTTGCAGCCCGATAGCACCTCTGGTAAGTATGACCAGTCAGCCCACATCTTGCACATCTATTGGACACACGTTTGTAGGGTCTCTCCCACCTAGCCTTGTATCTATTCTGCCTTGGTCTACTAGCGCCCCTTTTCCATGGTGGTGGCAAACATGCAATTTGCGATACGGACAATAGAACATCCCATTGCTTGCGTGGGGGGACCAGATGGATGGTTTCCTTGTAAATTTCTTTCAAACTGTTGTTGCTATAGAAGTGAGTAACCAGAGTAGTAACATCAACACCCCTATCCTTTGCTACTGCCATAGCATGTGTGCATGGAATTCGATCTTTCTGAAAGACATTGCATTGGCAAGTTAGTCGGCGAATATTCACTTCGTACTTATTCCTTCCATCTGTCACCTCTGCTTCAATATCACTTAGCCTATGGACACTCATTGTCACAGAAGCCGTATACCTTTGATCCATGGTTTTGGTCACAGACTTGGTACTTACCTCAACCCACGTAGCAGCCGACTCCCTCCTTTCACAGAACCAGGTGGCAAAGGTATGCAAGATAACATCAAGCAATGGTACAATAGGCCACATACGCTCCTCTTTAAACACATTGTTCAGACATTCTGCATTGTTTGTAGTCATGATGTTGAACCTGTCAGTTGAGAAATATGCCCTTGACCACTGATTAAGGGGCACTTTCAGAGCATCTTTTACCACAGCCGGAGCCCTGTTTCTTAGGATCTCAAGCTCGGTCCTATATTCTTCTACCGTGTACGCCTTTGCAACCTTGAACCACTGGTCTTGCAAGCCTCCCCAACGGCACTTCAGCTTGAAGTTTTGTAGCATATGATAAATGCAATATCCATGGCTAGCAAGAGTGTATTGTGTTTTCAGAGCAGCTTTTATACTCAAATGACGATCAGAGACAAAAACCACATCCACGCTATCGGGTACAACAACTTTCTTCAACTCCTTAAAGAAGAAGGACCAAGAATCCTTATTCTCACTGTCTACTACAGCAAAGGCCAGGGGGTAGATTTGTCTGTTTCCATCTTGGGCAGTAGCTAGAAGAAGTTGTCCGTTGAATCTCCCTCCTAAGTGTGCTCCATCAACACAAATCACCTGATTTTCATATAAAACCGGTCACCCAATTGCAGTTTACCCTCCAGGTAATATTATATAATCAAGACAAACAATAAAGTTGGAGAAACATAAAGTTACCTTTCTCAAACGGGGAACAACCCTGATGGAAGCACCCAAGGCCCAGAAGCAGTACTTAAAACGGTTTTCAGAATCTGTTATTATAGCTGTATGCGTGCCAGGATTGACCTCTTTCAACATACGTAGCCATGAGTGAAGTTGACTGTAACCTTCCTCGGCAGTCCCTCGAATAATGTCCTCTGCTAGCACTCTTGCTCTATTGGCTTTGTGATAACTGGCATCGACTCCCAGGCCTTTCATGACAGCTTGTATCTCTCTTGCCCTTGGTGCATCCTTGCGACCTCTAAACCTGTTACACCAACACCAATAGATAGTCTTTAGACATTTTGCATAAAACTGTCTGAATTGAAATTAAAATCTTCAGCAAAAACAATATATACCTATCAAGAATACTCTGTGAAATTACGGAGGCAGTGTCATGCCTGTTGTGATCGTGCCTGAACAGCATCCCACATGTATGGTTTGTAGCAAACCTCCGGACAATAAACGCACTAGTACCTATCTTCACTGAAGCACGAAAACCAAATGAACATCCTCTGTTTTTGCACTCCACCATATAACAAGTCTTATCAGACCTCTTCACAAGCATTTCTACACAATTGTCCATAGCATATGCGGCTAACGAATGTTGAAGCTCCTTCTTGGTTTGAAACATATCTCCACACTTGATTGTCTTGGACTTTGACTTGTCCTCCACTTCTTCTACATCCACCAAATTTTGAAAGTCAGTAGGGACTTTAGAACGGTAATATCTCTCTTCGGCTTCATCAATAGCATCCAGATATTTAGGCTTCCCAATATCAACCTCCTCAACGTTGTCAACATTTTCAATGTATTCCTCTTCTTCCTCGGAAAGGTTGACAAGGTCACAACCTTTATGCTTGGTTGCAGAAATAACAACATCCTCCTCTTCATCGTCACTGCTTAGTGACACAACCTCAACTGTCTTGGCTTTCTTACAAAACCACTTTGTAACAGTGTCAACATTCTGTTTCTCTCCACCATTCACAGACATCCGGACATGCATCCCCTCCACTCCTATTTCATCTTCTAAAAGATCAGCATCTAATATGTCGCTCAACATCTGGTCCGACTTTCTTTTTTGGCTTAGTATAGGAGTAAAAGATGCACCATCATTTCCAGGCTGGGATACAGGTTGAGGTGCACTTAATGGAACATCGATCATCTCTTCTTCTTCTTTTGGAACTAATTTAGGTTTTTCTTTTGAAACTCCAGATTTTGGTTGCACAATGGAATGCAAAGCAGTTGGCCAAACTCTGTCTTTACAAATTGTCATGTTCAAAAAGATGTATGCTTCTACATCATCCTTATCGCAAATATCAAAGGGAGGAAAGTGCGGATTTTGTAAAGACATGTAACTCATCTTCAAGTCGAACCTGGTAAGATCAATTTCCAATTTTTCTGCAATCTTGATCTTCAGTGATTCATAATCGATTTTCTCACTAACCATCATCCCCTTCGCCTTTTTTGTTCCTTCATAAATCCAAATCTCATTCTCGCACCTCCACTTTCCTCCACTGATTAGAGAAACCATATACGTTGGAGTTGATCTTCCTGAAGAAGCAAAAAATAAGAAAAGTTAATTAAAGAAACAAACAAAAATAAACACAAATAAAACAGAGCACGTGTGAATCTAATATGAAAACTTACCCATAGAAAATGAGAATATTAACAGTGGCAATAAAGGAAGCTTGGTTTAACAGTGGCAATAACTCGGATGGCAGGTATGAAGCAGAGGACATAAATAAAGGAAGCTTGGTTTAACAGTGGCAATAACCTGGTAAGATGAAGAAGCCTAACGTAATTTTTGGTGGGAAAGAGACGATTAACTAAGCTAGCTTAGTTTTGGCGGGAAATATGCAGTGATTTGACAGCTACACATCAGTGTTTTTTGTGGCTGAAATTCACTTGGTTTAACATGAAGCTTAAGCTTAATCTCCATCCGGCTTAATCACAGCTTCTCTCCATATATAATTTTAAATTCTGACACACAGTACAATCAAGCCTGTTGCCATCTTTTCAACTTTTCAACTTCTTTTCTTTTCCTTTTAAATTTCGATTTACAAATTCTGATAATGCATTTTCTACCCAAAATATAAAAGCAAAATAAAATCAAATAAAGTCACTTTATGTTATTACAGTTATATCCAAAAATATAAGTACAACTTTGCAAATTTCATTCACAATGTGGTATACCCTTGCAAAATAGCCAATAACTAATCACACATAAAAAATGAAAAACAAAAGAAAACAAATGTTAATTTGGGACATGGGTCGTGCATATTCTTCTATCTCATATAGCTTGTATTCGTTTCATAACATTTGATTTTTTTCTTTTTCTTTTTTTACGTGTAATATTAATTATGAACATTTTTCTTTAAAAAAAATCAAATAACAACTTTTTTACTTTAAAAAATAATAATTTAACTGCTCTTTTAACGGTTCAAGTAACTGAGAGTTATTTGGAGGAATTTTTGAAAAGTTAAGGATTACCACGCGAAATAGTTGAAACCTATGAGCGTCTCAAGGAATTTGCAAAACCTCAGGAATACCTCGCGAAATTCCCATTTAACGTAACTCCGTATTTGATACAATAGATTATAAGAAATTATTTTGAGAGAATTCCATATTTCGTCTCATTTTTATAGACTATTGTCTGAATTAATAATTTGTGCGTATTTTTTATTTTATAATTTTTCCATAATTTTTATTTTATTTTTTAACAAGTTTAGACATCTACGTAACTCTAACTGTAATGTTAATTTTTAATATTTTTTGTTTCGTAATAGAAAATGGTGTCATTTACTAATTTATATATAAATATATTAAATAGAGGTATGTATTTAGTAAATGATAGGTGAATTTGGTAAATAGAGGTATATATATACTTTTTAAATATTTTTATTTAATTATCTAAAATAATTATAAAAAAGAAAGAAAGATTAACCATACATCAAATATATAAAAATAAAAATTTCAACAACTTCATTAAATATAATTTAAAGTTTAAATATGACCAATCATTATATTTCTAGGCTTCTTAATAGGCTCATGGTGAATAGTGAAGACTGAAAACAATGATGACTAATAGATTTAGGAGACGAAGAGCTATGGTTAAAAATCATGAAGCGGGGAAATTGTAAATGTTGTAATTTTGAAAACTTCCGAAAAATTACTTTTGACCCGAAAACTATTTTTCTTGAAATTTTTTTTTGAAAACTAAATTTTTTTCCGTGTTTTTTACGTTGCAACATCCTATAAATTTATACTTTAAATACATATATAAGAACCCAAAGTGCATACATAAGTACATTTTTAATGCTCACATAGTGTATAAAAAATGGATTTTTAGTATGCAAAAGTGCATGTTTAATATGTAAATGTGCATATTTAACATGTATATGAAAAATGCACATTTTAGCTAGTGTATGTTTATTATGTTAAAATGCATATGTTAGTATGTTAAAGTACATGTTTAATATGCTAAAAGTGTATGTGTAATTATATTAAAGTGCATATTTAGTATGTTGAAAGTGCATTTGTAAATATGATAAAATACATGAATAAGATGCTAAAGTGCATGGTACTAAATAAAATAATGGGAAAACACAATTTTTTCCAAATTTGTTTTTTTGGGAAAAAAGTTTTTTTTATATAAAAATAATAATAATAAAGTTTGTTGTATTTATAATTTTGCCACACCATGTATTTTAGTCATGCCTCTTCATTTCCTAGATCTAGTGGTCATCATTGTTCATCACAATTCACCCTAAACTCCTTACTCGTATGATCCCAACTCTACAAATAAGACCACAATTTCGATAGAAATTTAATCTTCATTAGAATTGAAGTTTAAATGTGACACAAATTTCTTCCAATCTTCCAACTTATATCTCGATGACTTACACTGCTCAGTTTTACAAAGAAAACATATAAAAGATATATAATTTTTTGTAACATGTATATAGAGTAACTTTATAGTTAAATTTTTTATAATTAAATTAACTTACAAATACATTTTTTAATATCTTTTTCTCTCTAACTGAAATTTAATTTTTATTTGGAGTATTATTTTTTATACAAATTATATATCGAATCTATATATGAATTAAAGTAGTTGAATTTCTAAAACAGTTCTAATTGAGGAAGCCTCCCCGATGCTTCATTCAGCATATGGCTAGGTGGGAATTTTGATGAGGTGAAAAGTACTTGACAACTACATATATTATATATATGAGTAGAATAGCTATAGTGACAAATTAATTTAGTTGAGAGAGTGAAAGTATAGTGCAATTTGGAACAAAGTTAAATATGGTCACGTGTTGGTGTCCTATGGGCCATATGAATAGCACAGATTCAATCCCCATTCCCCTCTTCGGCCAACTTCCAACCGGCCTACTCGATTTGATATGCAATTATGCACATCCACATCAAGATTAAAGAGAAAAAACAACTAATACTCCCTTCACTAATCCATTTGCATATCTACCCTATCAACTTTGTTTTTTGTAAATATATCCCGTTTAAAATATTTTTCTTTTATTTTCGTAAAAATACCCCCAAACAAAAATATAAATTGAAATTAGACTTTTTTTTCTTTTAGAAAACAAAATATGACATGACAATGGTTTTGTTGTTTAAAAAAAGAAAATTTTAATTATGGCCAAATTTGAAATTGAAAATGAAAAGGGTACATAAAACTGAAATGGTTTTTCAATTTCACTTCATCGTCTCCATCTTCCTGTAAACGAGAGGTTCCTGAAAAACCCAAAATCAAAGCCGAAAGGTTTCTCCTGAAGCTCCATCGTCTCCATCGTAAACTCGAAAGGTTTCAGCTGCTGTAAAACTCCAAGATTAGGTACATCGTTTGCGGGAGTCGTGCTTCCGATCCTTCCGACGACGACGACGCCAAATTGCATGTGTTCCACCGACGAAGCCATTCAACGCCGTTGGCTCGCGCTTTCGATTCTTCCTCCGACGACAGCGCCAAATTGCAGGTGTTCCACTGACGACGCCATTCGGCTCGCACTTTCGATTCATCTTCCTCTTCTGTCTATCTCGTTCGAGCCTTCAACACCGACGAGGTATGTCCTTCGTTTTAGGGTTGAAGCCATTCAACGCCGTTCTAGGGTAGCTTCACTGTTCATTGGGTTTTAGGGTTGAGTCATTGTTGTTCGTTCTAGGGTTTAGTCACTGTTGTTCTTTTGACCTGAAATGAACTGAACTTCAATACAGTGATTTATATAAACCTATGAAAACTGGGTAAAAAAGACCCTAGTAGTAGAAATGGGGATCATAACTTAAATTGATTGATATAAACTTGTGGAAACCCTATATGTAGACTGACTGTACTATTTTGTAAGTTATATTGTCGCAATAAACAATGAGAATGTGAGATAAGTTTTTATTTATGTCACAATTGCACGAATTACCATTGGTTGAAAACTTCATGTCAGTGTTGTTCATATTTTTGTCACATGGTATATTTATATTGTTGAAATGAACAATTACAATGTCAGTTTGTGAAACATTATTGTGTGTTAAAAGTTAATGTTTTTATTTGTCTCACTTTATAGCTCTCTTCCTCTCACAACTTCCTTCTCTTCTCCTTTGATCTCTACATTTCAGTATGTTTGTTTCAAATTTTAAGCATTTGTTAGGAAAATGAGAACCATTTTGTGCATAGAAAAAACCGAAATGTTGATATTCTTTGTTGTTTGTCTATGTCCAGTAGGTAGAGCTGTCAATTTTTTACCCGACCCGCAAACCCGACCTGACCCGACCCACATTTTCTGGGTCGAGACCCGATCCGAAAAGTATTGGGTCAAAAGTGACCCGACCCGTTCGACCCAAAAATTTTCGGATCGGGACATTGGGCCGTTGGGTCGACCCATTGGGTCATTACAAATGTGTTTTTATTTTATATATTAAACATTATAATATATTTTGTTATTAAAATATTATATAATAATTTCTTTTTGATTTATTATTATTTGTTTTAATTAAAATATTATTTTAATAATCATTTTATAAAATTTTGACATGGCACTCTCGACCCGCTGGGTCGACCCGAACCCGTACCTGACCCGTAACGACCCGACCCACAATCGACCCGCAAGTTTTGACCCGTAATCGACCCGACCCGACTCGATATGCTTAAACCCGAACCCGACCTGTTTGATAGGTCTGCCAGTAGGCCAACTGAAGTGCTGTAGTCGATTAAAGAATACACGGAGGAATTTGAAATGGCTAAAAAGGTAAATTTTGGTTTAGCTCATTCTGACTAGTTTTTCATATTTCACATCTTGTCATGTAGTTTTTAAGTATATGTTCCTTTTGTATTTATTGACCTCATATAATTTGTATTGTTTAGGGTCATTTATTGAGATTTGAAGGAAAAAAAATTCAAGGCAGAGTCAACCAAAACCGTCGACGTAAAATGTTGAAAAATTTCAAGGCATAAATTACTGTGATAGGACATTAACACTACTAACTCTTTTTTAGGAGAGAAAAGAAAACCGTCATAAAACTATCCGTAATTGCCAACCAACGCCTCTTTATATACCTGTAACTGCCAACCAACTCCAATTTACGAAGATAAGTACATGCCAGACATTATATATAAATTACCATGACAGGATATTAACACTACAAACTCCTATTTAGGAGAGCACCCTAAACCGTCATAATTCTATATGTAACTTCCAACCAACACCTATATATACCCCCTCTTAGCCACATTTCCTCATCCACAACTCGTCCCAACATCTTCCTAATCTACACAACTCCACATTCCCTCCTCTTCCTTCATTCACATGGATGAACAACTGGCAGAACATTGGGTGTTTACCATGGTCCATAGCGGCGGAAGAATCGTCCCTACGAGGGGACAAATGGGCAGAAATTCCACCCACTTCTACCAGGGTGGCATTATCTAAAACTGGTCGTCGTTAGCTAAAAGGGTAAGAGACATTTGGTGCCTCATTGGCCAACTTTATAATTTTAACAATTGTGAACGAGACGCTTGATACTTCTTTGAAGTAGTACCCCCGCACGAAGGCCCTCGTACCTTGAGGACTTTGCAGAACAGTGGAGACGCTGCCGCCCTTGGTAAAACAGTGGCTTTCATTAATATATATGTCGTGACCGGAGATGTCGCCGACGTGCTTCATACACGTGACGTCCCAGCCTCATCCGTCTCCTCCGCAGGAGATGTGTTTATGTAATATTTAGTATTTTATTAAGTACTTTAGTGTAGTGACTATGTAATGTCACGTAGTTGTTAGTAGTTTATGAATGCATTTTAGTGTAGTGACTATATAATGTCACGTAAATCTAGTGTTTTATGAAGCATGTTATGTATTTTCATTTTATATAATATAGTACTTTATGATAATGTCGCGTAATTTCAAACCATATTAAAAACGACAGGTCAAGTCAGTGAGTATGACAGGATTGGTTATGTTTTTCCTATGTGGTTTTCAGATGTCACTCATGTTGGTCGGTAGGTTATTTAAAACCATATTGAATTTGCATGATATATATGGAAGAATAACAAGTGGGTAAACTCACGGTTGAACTCATGTTTGGTGTAGGCTTGATTTGCCTTTTGGTACAGAATCCACAAGTCATTCCTTTTAAATCTGGCCTTCATGTTTTGAAATAGGTGAAGTGTGCAACAACCATGCTTCACAAAGATGTAGTGCTCTCTTAAACCTTTGTAAATTCTTCCATGATGGTCAGACACAAAGACGAGGTCATGCTCGTCGACTACAACAGAACACAGGTGTCGGAAAAAATATGACTATGAGTTGTCATTCTCGCTGTCAACTACAGCAAAAGCCATTGGATATATCTGTTTGTTTTCGTCTTGTGCCACTACTACTAGAAGTGTGACCTTGTACTTTGATCCTAAATAGGTACCATCCACAGTTATGACATGTAATAAATTTCACTCAGCTTTACAAAATGACAGTCTACACATGACAATACCATACTTAAATGCTACAATAGACTACACATATTTGACAAAAACTACATTGACCGTGACAAAACTTATATTTATCTTTCTTGAAAACTGCATTCCATTGCACCAAGCACCCAAGCTGAAAAAACAATACTTGAATTGACGATACTTCAACATATGTGACTGTCCCTGTATTCATCCTTTCCAGCATGTACACGTAACTAACTTCCACTCCTAATTTCTTCATTAAGTCTTGAATTTGTGCAGCACGAGGTCCATTACATGTACCGGTTGTGTTAAAGCTATAACATATTAAGGTTAGTTAATATACATACTGATAAATATATATGATCGTACTGACAAGATTGTTTACTTACCTTGACATTATGTAGTCAGCAATTACGCTTGAACTTTAATGTGTGTGGTGGTTATTGATGCACTCCTACCCACCATGACTGCCACAGAGGAAGAGGAAGCTATGAGCATTCGCTCAGAAGGTCCAATAACAAGATCGCGTGCCAAAGCAATCGCCAACGCGACACAATCAATGGTTGTCCGCGTCGTCGCTAGCCAAGGAATGCAAGAGACCGCGTTCTCCCTCAGAAGCCTCCAACCAAGTCTAGAGAAAGCGTTTCTCTATCAAGATACTCTCCACGATCAAGTGAACGCGACCTTTCAGTGTTTTGTCATTTTAGAACATTAATGTTTTAATTAGTTATTTCTTTTTGGGGCGTGTGTTCCACGCGTGTCACGTGGGCTGGCCCATTTGGCGAGACTCGGCCCATCCGAGTCCCGCTATGTCCTATAAAAGGTCATCTCGACCTTCTGTACTAGGTTACGCTTCATTTTAATCTAAGACTATTTGTCGAGAGCTTTTGCCTCCAACCTCTTAGATCGGCGTCACCTCAAACTCTTACTTCTCATCCCCATTCCTCCGCTGCCGACGCTACGGCTTCCACTCGATCCCCATCGAGTTTATCCAACTCCGCTGCCGATGCTACGGCCACTAACTCGATCTTTTCGAGTCTATCCCCTCCGCTGCCGACTCTACGGCTTCACTCATCTCTCGAGCCACCACCAAACACCGCGTTCCACTCACCTAATCACAGAAGCAACCCATGCGACTTCCCACCAAGATCATCGATCCGACATTCACAAGCAGGAACGTATCAACTGGCATCAGAGCCTTTGATCTTGTAAGTCGCTTGTCAAGTCTCATTTGTTCACAATTTTTTCTTCTCCATCATCTTGCTTCCGCCATTGTCACAAAAGTTTTTCTCTTCAAACACATGCTAGTCCTTTCGGTTTCTATAAGAGAATCTCTTGGCCGATTAATTAATTGATCCACGCGCGAAAATTGTGTGATTTGTTTGCATGAAATCTGCGTAATTAATTGATTGATTTCCTTAATTAATTGCTTAAATTTCTCTAATCATATCTTGCATATTTTCTTGTGTGGCCGTTATAAATCTGCATCAATCTTCTCTCTCTCCTATCGCGTAAATCTCGCGATCTCTTTCATTAAGTTACTTAGCCGTTTATTTTTATTTTATTTCATTTAATTCTTATCCGATCTTCAATCAAAAGTCAAACACTAAGATCTCGGATTTGAATTTCAAACTTCAAAAGTCAAGTCGCATTAAAAAAAAACGCGATATTCAAAAAAAAACAAGAGAAGGAAAGCCAAAATAAGGCAACCTTCTTCCCTCGACGGCTAGGCTCATCTTCTTCATCTCTCCACCGTCTAGTGTCACACTAAGGTGTGTCTTGTGTGTACGCGTTTTTTACGCAAGAGGTTAGGACTTCTTTCTTTTGGTTTCGTTTCCTTTTGTGCTTGCATATCACACTTGCTTTGCTTGCCTTTAGCCTCCCTCACGGCCAAAAGAACGCACCCTCCTACGTGAACACTTGTTACTTGTTGAGTGCTTACTTGTTCTTTGGTTTTGTATTGTCTTTTGTTCGTTTTTACTCGCGATGTCTGGTCATATTGTGATAGGTAGCCTCACGACAGCGCGTTACATGGCTTGAAATAGGTAGCCTCATAACACGAGATCCAAGAACTTAGGCGCCAAGTTGCCCAATTTCAAGCCATGCAACGCGTTGCGCCGGCACAACCCACACCAACTTTAATGGTCCCTATGGACACCCTGGGCGCGCCGCGTCACACTGAAGCAGGTCCAAGTCAACAACGCGTGGACAAGGGCAAAGGAGTGATGCCCTCCACTTCAAACTTGCAACCACGACTTCAAAGGATCCAATCAGTGATCGAAAGCCGCCAAGGCTATGTGTCACATCGCGAACGATATGCATCGCGTGCAACACCAGCCGGCTACGACAGCGACTCCGACCATGACGAGGATGCCCATGGTGAGTACTCTGAACCCTTTGACTTCCATGACAGGCATGAAGCCAGAGGGACAAGACGCCGCGGCAAAATTGCCTCAGCACCGCTTGCCGGCCGAACCAGGCGAGAAGAACACGACTCAGGTCTGCCGCGTTGATCCTATCGCGCCTCAGATGCTGAGCCGCGTCAGCGTTGCCATGATTCCACTCCAGTTCCTTTCGACGTCAACGACCACCTTGGCCATCAAAGCGCGCGCACTCCACGTTATGGCTCCGATGGCTATGGTTCGATGACGCCGACTGTCCATGAGTTCGATGATGAGGAGATGGAGGATGCAGGGCTCATCAATCCAGGCTTCTTCCACCCTCCCCTTGGTGATCCCATTGAACTGCAAGATAGGCCAGCGGACTGGATCCCACCTCAACTCCAACCAATCAGACAACAGCATCGCATTGTGGGAGACAACAAGCGTGACTTTCGTGACCAACACCACGAGGACATAGCGCGTGACTTTCATCGCCAACACAATGCACCTGTTCAAAGAAGAAGACAAGGACGCGCTGAGTACAACGCGCCTCCTAGGGACTTTGTCAATGAAGATGTCTTGGCTCGCCAAGCTCGTCGTCCTCATCATCGCGCTGAGGAAGCTGCACAACGCGCTTATGCGCCTCAACCTGCTCAACAAACACCAAGGCTAAGCCGTCATGAGATAAAAGTTAAAATTGAGCATTTCTTTGGAGAATATGATCCCGCTGTGTTTCTTGAGTGGGTACAGGCTACAAAGTATACTTTGTGATATTGTCGCATTCCCACAGAGGAGCATGTTGATGCGACAATGCTCCATTTCAGAGGTGCTGCACGCGTTTGGTACCACAGGTTCGTGGACGATCGCATTCGTCGACACCTTGCTCCCATCATGGAGTGGCACCAGCTCGTGTATGTCATGACACAGAAGTACGTGCCAGTGGACTACATAAATCAAATGCGAATGGAGATCACAATGGCGCGTCAAGGCTCCAAAACACCTCTAGAGTTCTTCTCTCAGTTGGAGGACATGTACTACAAAGCCAGCATCAGTGTCGCCACATCCACACTGCGAACGAAATTCCTGAGTGGCTTGAATGTGTCCATCCGTGACCAACTCGAGATATTGCCAATCAAGGATCTGAATACCTTGACTCACACCGCGATGCAAATCCACAACCAACAAACGCGTCGTCGGTAATCCTCTTGGCAAACTCCGAGTTAAAGAAGGTATGATTCTAACTCTGGTCAATCCTCTTCTACTAATGTGCGCGGTCCACCCATAGGAACCACCGCAACAAATCAAAGCCGACAGAGGAAGATCGCCACAACACCCACCAATGCTCCTCGCGCGACGCCAACAAAGGGCACATCACCAACTCCAGAGCGCACGCGTGACTTGGAGTGTTTCAAGTGTGGAGGAAGAGGGCACTATAAGAGAGATTGCCCAAACAACAAGAAAGTCCTTGTTTTGGGGTGAAAAGATCGGACGACCTAAATCGCCTTAGACGGGGTAACGAGTCGATAGGGTAATAGAAATCAATCCAAACCAAACAGACAATCAACAAATAAAGAATAGATACGAAATAGCAAGGTAATTTTATTGATCTATTGATGATTGAATCGGATTGGAGTACAACTTATCCTTGTAGGACAAAAGGTCGGGTCCTGCTCGACATGTGTTTTTGTGACACGACCGGCAGCGATTGAGCAAGATTTCGGGGAGACTGAGCCAGAGTGGGTGTACTCTCAAGTTCTTTTCAGAGCAAGCGAGCGAATGCAAGATGTAGACGTGTGTGTTCTTCCTTGCCTTGTCGTGATCTATATATGGCAATTGCTCCCTTTTGACCGTTACTCTCGTCTCGCAATACCTCTTATTAAATTCGAGCGAGATCTTAGGGATATGCCCTTGATTGTCAGCTTTATGTCTGTGTTTAATGCCATAGCCGTTGCCACCGATCAAGCATTTAATGCCCTGGGCGAGATCTTCGGAATAGGTCGGATCCTACGCGTCTGAGAGATGTCCGACGCCTCCTTCTGGTTTCTCTTGGCTTCTGACTCTGCTTGGATCTCGGCCCAGCTTACTTGTTTGATCCTCTTGGAGAATGTTGGGCCCAACAATAGCCCAAAGTTGTTTTGGGCTCAAGGCTGCTATAGGGTGGAGTCCAAACAACTTCCCTTCCACACGATCTCCACCTTCCGATTTTGGCGCGTTAGACGAGGGCTATGTGGTGGTAATCCTGTGGCACGATGGGACGTTTCTACAACCTGCCGACTCCCTCCATAAATTCGAATCAACCTTCTGATGATTTGGCTTTATCTTTCTCCTTTGCTTCTTCATCTGGTAGGTTTCTTTAGGTCTCAAAAAATTGCTCTCCGATTTCCTCCTCTTTCCGTTTTGGAAATGGTCTCCAGCGAGTCTTCTGAATCGTCCGCTACTCGCTCGAACTCGAGCAAGAACGAGGTCCCCCCCCCCTTTTATTCTGAAGGAGGCAGACGCTCTAACGGGGACTTTGTCAGAGACGGAGTTGGAGCAGATCCTCCAAGTCAGAGGCTTTCCTCCTGAGACGGTCGCGAGGCTGCCGCATCCGGACGAGAGTGCCGACGCTCGCTACGAGGGATGGGTTTGTTTCTATGCTTACCCGTTTAGGGTTGGACATAAGTTTCCTTTCTCCCCCCTTGTCAGGGACTTCTTAGCGACTCTGGCGCTTGCACCGTGTCAAGTCATGCCGTAGGCGTGGCGAATCCTCAGGGTTCTAGACCTGTTGAATGTCCAATCTAGGGCTGGTTTTAATTTTGACGCCTTGTGGTATAACTACTCGCTAGGGTCGAAGAGCTCTTCCCGCGTCCAGCTGCGCATCCGTCCAGGTCGGAAGCCTCGGGTGTTCAATTTAGACGTGAACGACCGTGGATGGGGGTCTAAGTTTTTCTTTGTCGAGCGTTCGTCTCTGGAGAAGGGGGGTGACTGCTCATTCTTGTTGTCAGAGTGGCGAGTCGAGAGTATGTGTTCGACCTCTCTTTGCCTGTTTTATGTGTTTTAACCCCTTGCTTAACTTTTCTTTTTTGTAGTTCCTGAGGCTAAAGAGTTGGAAGTAGATACTCAATCAGAAGGCCTGACGAAGATCATCCTTAGCATCCCTGCGTCAGAGCGGAAGTTTGTGAACGTCAACTTGTTGTCGACCTCCCCCACTACTCAGGACGTCATGTCGACTATTTCATCATCTCTAGTTAAGTGTGAGTTTTGAGTTTGACGCTTGTATACCTTTTTTATTTTATCGTCTGCTTGCGATTCATGTATTGTCTGTCGTTTCAGCGTCTCCGGCTGGTCGGTCGAGTGCCCGCTTGAAGGGAGTGTCCGGGAAAGGCTTGATAGAGCAGAAGATGACGGCAGCCAAAGCCTCGTCGAGTAAATCAATGCCGGCGGAATCGTCGCTCCCGGCCAAAGTTGGCTCAAAAAGGAAGGCATGCGCTTCTTCCGGTGATGTGAAGGTGGTGGAGACTCCTAAGAAGAAGGGGATGGCTTCTCGTGGAGTCGAGAAGATCGACGCGGTCGGTCAATCGATTGCCGATCTCTTTCATGCTCAGGACCCGACTCTGAAGTCCGAAGTCGATGACATCTCTCCCTTGGATTGTATTGGCGAAGCGGGGTGCTCCACGTGGAAGGTAAGTCGTATTGTCATATCTCAACTTTTGTTTTTCTTTCTCGCAGTCGGATGAAACTTTGATTGGCTTTGTTTTCTTCTAGACTTTTCAGTACCTCCTGGGGGCATATTCTGGTGTCAAAGTAATGGTCGCTAAGGCCGAGGATAGGGCTGCTAGGTCAGAGTCCGACCTTGTGTCTTTGAATACCAAGTTGGAGGGGGCTGAGAGCTGTTGTAAGGAGGCTGAACGCCGCTTTGTCAGGGAGTTGAAGAGTTGCCAAGATGACTTGGACGCGTGTTGGAAGGAGCTTAGCGAGAGCCAATCGAGTGTCTAAGAGAAGGTGAAGCAAGCTAGGATCGAGGTTGGTCGGATAGCAGGCGACGTAGGCGCTTTTTACGCATTGAAGTCGCGTGTCGAGATGATGGAGGAGTTTGAAGAGGGCAAGCAGGGGACCTGGGATTTGAAGGCGGAGAAGGAGACCATGGAGATCATGTTTCCGAAGGGGAATCCGGGCTCGGAGCTTTTCCACTTGGCCGGTGTCGGAGAGGAATCTCTGGATGAAAGCGCCGGTGAGGACGAGGCCCACTCTAGCGACACCGAGCCGATTGAGCCCCAGCCTTCTCCTGACCCGGCCCCTGCTAAAGGTAATGTTGTAGACTCCGATCCTTGATTGTTTTTTTCATAATCTGACTTGTGGCCCCACCTGTGTGTGGGTAGGATATTCTCTGTTTTGGCGACCCGTCCACCATCGCGGGTCGCATAATGTTTTTAGCGGATGACTTGAAGTCCTACATGTGTGTAGGCGAACAATGTGTTTAGGCGACCCATCCACCATCGCGGGTCGTATGTTTGTAATAATATGTTTAGACTTTTATTTGATGCAATATGTTTTTACAAAGGATCGTACATTTGTGTGTTCATACGCTTCGTCAGACTTTCTAGAGAAGTTTGTTGTTGACGCCTTTGTTTTGTATGTTGGGTTCGCCCGTGTGCTCCATCGAGTAGGGCTTGCCGTATGTATGTGAAGAAGGAGGCCTACAAATGTATGTGTTTTATGTTTAGTCATGACTTTAAGCCGAGGAGGAAGAAGCAATATGTTTCCATTGCGTAAATGTAATAAGGTGTCTTAACCTTATGAATTGTGTAAGGCAGGCGGTGTGCCGACGTGCCTGTGTTGTTCATCTCCCCGTGTTCCGATCGATCGTGTAAATGTAGTGTAAGCGGTTTTGTTTGTGACTGGATCCAGTGTGTATGTTGATGTCGTCCTGTACTTAGGTTTGCAAGGAGAATGTCCTTACTCGATGTAAATGCCCAGTTTCAAGAAATAGAGTTATGCTTGCGACAACAAGTAATGCATGATAGGTGAAAGGGCGTTAGTGCCTTACCTTACTAGTTTAGAAGTGGTATAACTTTAGGTGTGTCGCGTTCCAACTTCTCGGGATTGGTCGCCCGTCTTTGTCTTCTAGTTGGTATGCTCCTTGTCCGACTACTTCTTTGATTAGATAGGGTCCTTCCCACTAAGGTGCGAGCTTTCCGTCGGTCGGGTTCTTGGTGTTCTGGAATGTCTTTCTGAGGACCCAATCTCCAACTTTAAAGACTTTGGCTCGAACGTTCTTGTTGTGCTTTGGAAGGGGAACAAGTCTCCAAACTTTGTTTCTTTCGAATTGATGTAACTCTTCTTGCATAGCAACTATCCCATCTGATTCCTTGAGTGCTTCTTTGATGTTCTTTGGTTCTACAAAAGAGATAAAGGCATAGAAAGCACAGAAGTTGTAGAGTTGATAGCGGGTACCTCGTTCTTCATATGGTGTAATAAGATTGTCGACTGGATGGCTCTTTGCGATTCTGGAGCTTGTAGATGCTGGAAGTGGAGATATAGGAGAAGGATTTGTAGATGTAGTAGTTGTGGGAACAATGACAGTTTCTAAAGAGGTTGTAGTTGTGCCCCGAATTATAGGTGCAGCAACGTTATCTTGAATGTCTTCCTCCGAGTCCTCCACAATTGCATTCAACAACTCTTCTTCGATTTCAGATGTATCACCACCAGAAGTTCCTGTGGGAACAGTGGTGATATCGGTGTCAGCATCTTGAGTTGTTGATGAGGGAACTGCAGGTACTAGTGGAACAATGTTGATTGCAGTTCCGCTATCTGTAATAGTTCCCTGAGAGCCTGGTGTGTTTCCACTAGCAGTGGGTGCATGGTTCCCTGTGCGTGGATTGTCACGATGATTGTTGTTGTCGTCATCATCATTTGAGTCTTCACGTTGCATCCTCGGAAAATCATGATCAGGGGTCGTTGGATTGAGGGTATCACTCACAGCTTTGGAGTGTTCATCGAAGACAACATGAATGCTCTCTTCAATCTTTCGGGTTTGCTTATTGTAGACTCTATAAGCTTTGCTTGAATTAGCATAACCCAGAAAGATTCCTTCATCGCTCCTTGGATCAAATTTTCCCAAGTTGTCTTTTCCATTGTTATGAATGAAGCACCTGCAACCAAAGGCACGCAAGTGGGAAACATTGGGCTTGCGTTCCCCGATTAGTTCATATGCAGTTTTATTTAACAATGGTCTAAGCATGGCACGATTAAGGATATAGCATGAAGTGTTGATCGCCTCAGCCCAGAATATTCGAGGAAGGTTGCTTGCTATGAGCATTGTTCTAGCCATGTCCTCCAATATTCTGTTTTTCCTCTCGACTACTCCATTTTGTTGTGGTGTCCTAGGGGCTGAGAAGTTATGAGAGACCCCATGTTCCCTGCAGTAATCAAGGAATATGGAATTCTCAAACTCCGTTCCATGGTCGGATCGAATGGAGCTTAGCTTGAGACCCAAATTTGTTTCCACATTCTTGATGAAAGATTCAAATGCCTCGAATACATGTTCCTTGGAAGAGAGAAAAATTGTCCATATAAATCTAGAGTAATCATCAACAAGAACAAACACATACATGTTCCCTGCATGACTTCTTATCCTCATGGGACCACAAAGATCCATATGGATCAGTTCCAGAGGACGAGAAGTGGTAACATCTGGTTTGCTTTTGAAAGAGGAACGTGTTTGCTTCCCTCTTACACAAGCTTCACAGACTCCATGGATCTCAGGTTTGACATTTGGAAGTCCTCTAACCAGTTCCTTCTTGTGAAGTTTGTGAATGAGTTGTAAATTTGCATGTCCAAGCCTTTTGTGCCACAGTTCCGTCTCTTCAGCTAGAGAGGCAAAGCACAGTTCCCTTGAGGGCTTGAAGGTTATGTCCACAGTGTACACATCGTTGAATCTGACACCCTTCAATACGATTTCCTTGGTTTTTCTATTCCTCACGTAGCAATCTTTGGTTGTGAACACAGTCTCGTTGTCTCCTTGATCACAAAGCTGAGCTACACTTAGCAAGTTAAAACCAAGTTGATGAACTAGACTAACCTCTTTTATTTTGATGTTTGAATTCAAGGTAGCTTCTCCTGTTCCCACTATCTCTCTGTAGCGTTTATCTCCAAGGGAAACGGTTCCCTTGGAGTGTTGTTGAAGTGAGGTAAGGTGATCTTTGTTTCCTGTCATATGGCATGAGCAGGCGCTATCAATGAACCACCTGTTGTTCCTCCTCACTTCATCCTCTTGTTCTTCACTTGGTGACTTCAGAGTCATTGCACACATTCTGTTGTTCCCCCCATGACTCTGGCTCGTCATCATTAGAGTTGGCACAATCATCTCCCCAGACAGCGACGAAGGCCTTCGTTTTGTCGTTCCCAGAATTTTCACCATGTGTACAGCCTTTTCAACCATCAAGGGAAACGGTTCCCTATTGAAAGGGCATATCATTCAGGAATGAATGATATGCCCTTTCGATAGAGGGAATGCATGGCCTTGGTGAGAATGGCAGTTTCTGTAACACCCAAAAAACTTAACCCTTTTGGAAAGGTATTACCGCCAGTGACCCCAGTGTTCCTTACCGAGATCACCCAAGGCTTTACCATTTAAATACAATTTATGAAATACTAATGATACATAATGATCAAAGCATTCATTTCCAAAACATAACATTGTTAAAGAAACATGAGTTACGGGATTACAACCCAATCCCGAATAGGCTAATACAGAGTTTTAAACCAAATACAGCGGAAGTCTTATAAAGTAGGGTACAGCGGAAGTCTTATAAAACACATTACAACCAAAGTCAGTGTCCAAAAGATCTCAACCTGATTAAAGAAATAATTAAAACGTTCAAAAACCACCGTCGACTCCATAGTCCTTCTATTCTTCTAAGCTACTTTCGATTTGATGTGCCGAATCGAACGGATGACACCAGCCCACATGCGGAGAACAAAGTTTGTGGGTTAGTCTACTTGAATAGACTAGCAAGGATATAAAGCAGAATGGTTCGAAGCAGTCGTATTAGGTTAGACTCATCGCTTCTCGAATAATAACCGATGACGATAGTCAACCATCATACTCCTACTGGAATAAACAAGAGGTATGCACAAGAGAAGATTATGGAAGACTGAATCTTCACAGAAATAGACTCGAAAAGAGACTCCAAGAGATTGAGTCTTTAAGGAAATATGACAAATCTGGAATGTTTACAGAATCATACAACAATGATTTTAAAAGTTGACTGAGATGCTTCGGTTCACGACCAACCTCATCGCATACAGCAAATCCAGATTGGAAAGAGAACGTACTATGATCAAAGTCAAGACGAGTTTTCCTAGCTGCACTATAACTTAGCTGCACTACTCGCCCAAGGTTCATTAATTATGTGCGTCGAGTAGCACTTATCTGGTTTATGTTTCAAAAACACACATCACGTTATTAGACTTTTACATGTGTACCCCACCATTGGGACGACACATCTTAGTATACGTTTCATCGAGAGTGACGTACACCGGAAGGTTTGTGACACCAACTAAGGGTCCTGCCTCTACACACTTGTGAAAGAGACCGATCATGATCTTAGAATAGTATCAGATGGAGACGAGCCACCCCGATACCAGATTATAAAGAAACGACTGGACCGAGTCCGAGTAACGTTCCTATCTAACAATGCTAACTAACAGTTACAGCACAATAACAATTACAGAATAACTCCACATAAAGGCCCGAAAGGCGATCACAGATAATAGCGTTGTTCTAACAGATATACAACCTATTATAATATCAATATTTTGTTTTCCAAAACAGTTTACCAAAACCATTTCCAGACAAATAGAGTATTCATTCCAAATTAATTACTCAGATAAACTACTGATAATTAATGTAAATATGGAACGAATGAGCAAGAGCGAACCGCCACTTGCCTTAATCCACAGAATAGAAACAAGCCTAACGACAACGACGGGATTCCGGGCTCGACACGGGTATAGCTCCGCTAGCACAAACACCTTCGAGTCGACCCATAAAAGGAACCCTAAGTTAGATCCGACATAACCATAGTACGAATCTAAAAACGACGAAAGAGAACGAAAGGAAAGACGCCACGACGACAACCAACCAAGCCAAAGCCACGAAGGCATTCTGGGCACTGGCGGCGGTCGCTGTTCTTGGCTGCGGTCGCCGTTCTTGGCGGCGGTCGCCGTATTCATCACGGCGGGCGCCGTAAAGAACACGGCGGTCGCCGTGAAGAACTCCGACGATAGAACGAGAGAAAAATTCACCCAAATGATGTGCGTTTCGACCCCTTTTTGCCTTGCCTGGGTTCCAACCTCCAAAGGCAACCAAAAGGCTTCACAAGGGCTTCTGGAAACACCACCAACCGACACCGACGAAGCTTCCGAAATCCTGTGAAGCTAACACTCCGACGAGAGGAAGATTTGACAGAGATTCGGTGCTGGGATGGCTCAAAACCCTTCCCCCAACACCTCCTTTTATAGCCAATGCAATGGGAACATCATCATCACCCTAGACGAGGCCGAGCAGGGCTAGATCGGCGCGGCCAGAGCTCGTCGGCGACCATCGGGTAATGACCTCTGGGTAATCACGACGGGCGCCGCAATTTTGCCTACGGCGGGCCGCGGCGGGCACCGTAATTACGACGGTCGCCGTTCCTAGCCTGGCGAGCCCAGAGTAGGAGACGACGGCCTGACACATCGGGCCCATCGACGGCGGGCGCCGTTACTGTACGGCAGTCGCCGTTTTTGCCTTTTCCCGCCCATTCAGCTTTTGAACGAGCAAGACATTAACCCGGGATAAAAATTATCGTACGCGAACGCGTATAAACATCCGAAGCACGTCGTCTGTATTTTATTTCACTGAGAAAAATATTACAGATACAGAGCACATTACAGAATGTCTCAAGCTACCTGAATTAAATCCAACGTACTAAACGGGTACTCGGGAAAATTCCAAAATTCCCAAAATAACCTTACAAAATACGGGGTATCACATCTCCTCCCCCTTAAAAGAAGTTTCGACCCCGAAACTTAGGTCGAAAATAACTCGAGAAAATGCCTGAGCATATCTGACTCGGTTTCCCACGTCTCCCAAGTAACTTCTTCGGTCCCTGACTTGGACCGCAGCACTCGAACCAACGGCACGATCTTGTTGCGCAAACGCTTCTCCCGACGCTCCAAAATATGCACGGGCAACTCTTCATAAGTACCATTAGCTTGAATCTCGATGTCCACATAGCTAAGCACATGAGACTCATCTGGCACATACTTTCTGAGTAAAGATACGTGGAACACGTTATGCACAGGATGAGCCAATGGCGGCAACGCCAAGCGGTACGCTAGAGATCCTACTCTATCCAGAATCTCGAATGGTCCCACGTAGCGAGGGTTAAGCTTCCCACGCTTACCAAATCTGAAAACTCCTTTGGATGGCGATACCTTGACAAAAACCTTGTCACCGACCTCGAACTCGACAGTCCTGCGCTTCCGATCTGCGTAGGACTCCTGTCGACTCTGAGCGGTCAACATCCTTTGTCTGATCAAAGCAATGTCTGAAGCCGTCCTTTCGACCAACTCTGGTCCGAGCAGAATTTTGTCGGCATTATCATCCCAACAAATCGGATATCTGCATCTGCGACCATACAAAGCTTCAAACGGAGCCATCTTGATTGTAGCATGCCAGCTATTGTTGTACATGAACTCAATCAGACTCAAGCTGTCCTCCCAGCTGGTCGGACGATCGAGTACACAAGCTCTAAGCATATCCTCCAAGGTCTGGATGGTCCTTTCAGACTGGCCATCTGTCTGAGGATGAAACGCGGTGCTAAACCTCAACTCGGTTCCCATAGCCTTATGAAGTTCCTGCCAGAACCTTGACATGAAACGGCCATCTCGATCCGATACAATGGTATTAGGAATGCCATGTAAGCGGACAATTTCCTTCTGGTAGACTTCTGCTAACTTCTGGGCTTCCCATGTGGTCTTGATGGCTATGAAATGAGCACTCTTCGTAAGCCTATCCACAATTACCCAGATAGCATCTCTCTGACTTCGAGTCTTTGGTAGCCCAGTGACGAAGTCTATGGCAATATCTTCCCATTTCCATTCTGGCACAGGGAGAGGTAGCAACTCACCACCTGGCCTGCGGTGTTCAATCTTGACCTTCTGGCAAGTTAAGCACTTTGCCACAAAGTCTGCTACGTCCCACTTCATGTTTGGCCACCAAAACTTCTTCCTGAGATCCTTGTACATCTTGCTAGAGCCAGGATGCACAGAATAAGCAGATGAATGAGCTTCTCTCATCACCAACTGACGAAGACCTTCTGTGTCAGGCACACAGATCCGATCCTGAAACCAAAGTGATCCATTATCTTGAACCACAAAACTGGGAGCTTTCCCATCCATCACTTCACTGCTTAACTTCACCAAGATGATGTCATCGACTTGCTTTTCTTTGATCTGACCCAGCAGTGTAGCCTGGATTTCCATCATACTCAGGTACCCTCTACGCTGGTCATACAAGACTTCAATGTCGCATGACTCTTGGTTTAGCTTGGTCTGAGCAGTAAGTAGAGCAACTACAGTCTCGTGCGTTGTCTTTCGGCTTAGTACATCAGCTACTACATTAGCCTTGCCCGGATGATACAACAACTCCATGTCGTAGTCTTTGAGCAATTCTAGCCAGCGACGTTGTCTCATATTTAGCTCCTTTTGAGTAAATATATACTTGAGACTTTTGTGGTCAGTGAAGACTTGGCATCTTATACCGTAGAGGTAATGCCTCCAAATCTTCAGTGCAAAGACAACCGCTGCTAGCTCAAGATCATGTGTCGGATAGTTTTCTTCGTACGTCTTGAGTTGCCTGGATGCATAAGCAATGACTCTGCCCCTCTGCATCAAAACACAACCAAGACCACACTTTGAAGCATCACTATAGACCACATAATCGTCGTTCCCGTCTGGGAGTGCTAACACGGGTGCTGAGGTCAGCCGTCGTTTCAACTCCTGGAAACTGGCCTCGCACTTGTCATTCCAGACAAACTTCTTGTGAACCTTGCGGAGTAGATTGGTCATAGGTAGAGCGATCTTTGAAAATCCTTCTTGACGGAGGGTAGTCATCGTACCCCTAATCAAAAGTAAATCCTAAAATCCTCACTAAACAAAGTATAATAAGTAAGTCAGGGTCGATCCCACAGAGAAGGAAGGAACCAATGGTGGTAGCATGCAATGTCACAAAGGGGGGGGGGGGGGGTATGGTTGGTTGGTTGAAAACAAGACAAGCAAAACAAAGTAGAATGGATGAAATATCAAGAGAGAAAAACACTTAGCCAAGTAATGTCCACATAAGTCATTCAAAGGTTGTTCATAGATTAAGTCCTATCTTCCTATTCGGTTATTCATGTCCCGATCTTATGTAAATTCAGAGAGAAACCTTCCACAAAGAACCCTTACCAATGAATAACCCTAGTACCACTAAAGGTTCAACCCAAAGGCAACAATGCATATAAGAATTAACCAGGATACACAGAACGTTCGCTCAGATGCATTTACCATGTAATTATCTCTCCCTACAATAGAACAATTTCAACCAGAGCATGTAAATTGTAGTTGTTACAGCAGAATAGGACGTTAGCCCAACAGTTTCCTAATCCTAGCAATATGAAAATCACCAATAACAACTAGTTGCGCGGGCTAGTGCAATTAATGAAATCCAATGGAATAAGCTTAGAAGAGATAATATAACTCAATAGGAATAAATAGATAGGAACAAAACCTCACAACCAGATGAATAAACTCATTCTTCCATTACCGGACTAAGCCAAAGAGGCTTAGCTCCTCATAGACATGGTGAAAATTCAAAGGAAATAAAACAACGATGAATTGAAATTGCAAAAACTAGAACTAGAAAAAGAGATAGTAAACCCTAATGCTAAAAGAGAGTATTTATAGGGCCCTAACAAATGACCTAGCCCATTAAGAAAATAAATGAAATAAAAAATGAAAAATAAGAAAAGAAATCAGAAAAGATAAACTTGGGAAAAATCAAACTCTCGGCGCTGATGACCCGCGATCGCGGCCCAAGACCCGCGATCGCGGTTAATGCTCGATTTTCAGCTTCTGTGCCACTTCCGTAAAAACTTCATAATTTTTGATTCCCAACTCTGATTGCGCTCATATTTTGGGGACTTGTAGTAGACTTCAAGATCTAACTCCTCGAATTGGAATCACTGCATTTGGACATATGAGTAGAGAGAACGAATCAATTGAATTAAGCACATTGTCCTTCTACTCTCATGTGGACTCTCTCCTTGGTTCTTCTTCGTCTCCTCAGTGGTCAACTCATCTTCATCTGGATATCTTCAATTTGCTTCTCCAGACCACCAAATCCACACTTCTCCTCTCTAACTCCATACTCCTTGGTGGCTCCATATCCCGAATCTTCAAATATACTCCAATAAGCTCAAAACACCACCAAAACACCACTCTTCGCCCCCAAACACCATGCACATGAATGTGTCTAAATCTACCCGAATGGCACCAATAAAACCCTCTAATAACTCTTAGTTAAGCCCTACAAAGTAGTGCTTATCAAACTCCCCCATGCTTAGACCTTTGCTCGTCCTCGAGTAAACTAAAAGAAAGTCTACTCCTCCAATGCAGCACCCAAGGTCTCAGGAAGCATATCCTCCAACTAAGAGTTACCTAACCCATGCCAAGCTCCTGGCACCAATCTCATCTACAACACATCCACAACTCAACAATCTTGAGGGCAAGCAGAGTACTTCCCCCAAGCTCAACCCGGACATCCAATGGTGTAAAATGACCTCTAATCCTAGCCTCCATCTATGACTCCTTATGCCTCCCAGAGTGACCTACCCGACAATCCTTCTTTGTCTCCTCTTCTTATGTCGCCCCTCCAGGTAAAATGAGATCCTAAAATCACTCATCTTCTTTTCACTCATTTTGCCTAGGAGCCCTTTCGGGTTTTCATCCTAGCCACTCGTATTTTTTTCATAGATGTGCTCACATAAGCTCACGTCACTCAAACACCTTTTTACCCCAGCCTAGCGATGTTCCGGGTCACCTGCTTTTTACCCAAGCCGCCCTTTCGGGTTTTCAGCTTGTCCCAGGATTTTCCTGTATGTCTTTTTTTTTTTTGACTTTTTCAATTTTTTTTTTAAACGAAATGCTAAAATTCAAAGTGCAATGCTGGAAAAAGAATATGTACAAGATAGATAGTGAATACTTCTACTCCCCCATGCTTAAATCATGCATTGTCCTCAATGTATGGAAGACAAAGAAAAAAGTAAGGGGAAGAAAGAAAGAACTCACTGAGCGTACGCCGAGGTGGTAGTCTTTGTCAAAAACGCCAGGAAGGTACTCAGGGATGTAAGGATCCCCATAAACTTCATCACCACTTTAACAGTCGGACTTCCCAAGAGATAGATCATGGAATGCTGGAACTCCGAACTCAGTATGCACAGGTGGTGACGCACAGGTGAAGACGTACCGCAGGGAACAACAACAATGGATGGATCAAGGGTACACCGATTATTGCTCGCGAACATGATGAAGAAAGACCGCCTCAGAACCGCCATGAATGAACCGCCGTGGAAATAACCGCCATAAGGGAAAGAACCGTCGTGGGAGAATCGCCATGGGAGGAACACCGTGGAGGAACCGCGATCGCGGTAGTGAAGGCCGCGATCGCGGGGAACGTACAATTTTTTTTTTTTTTTTTACCGATGCGCAGTAACCCAACGATCGCGGGTGAACAGTACCCGCGATCGCGTTTTTTTTTTTTTTTGCTAAACCCTAATTCGCGGCGCGCCGTGGGCCCGCGATCGCGGGTTTTGTGCCGCGATCGCGGTTTTTGCTCGACTTTCTCCGGCCGCGATCACGGGTGTTATGCCGCGGTCGTGGTTTCTTCTCGGCTTTCCTGCGTGGTTTAGTCGAAAACAAAAACAAAAACAAAGCAAAAACACACCAAAATAATGCGAGAACAAAGAAAGAAAGACAAAGGAAAAAAATACATACCTCGGGTTGCCTCCCGGACAGCGCCTTAGTTATTGTCATGGCATGACATACCGCTTCATCCCTCTCAATCTGGGTTGCCTCCTGCAACCGCACTCTTCACTCTTGAGTCTGGAGGGTGTTCTTGAATGCTCTTCAGGTTGTGCTCTATCCTCCTCTGGTCAAACCCCATGCTGACCATGCCTCTGCCCACATCGATCTTTGTATTGAAGGTCTTCATGAAAGGCCTCCCCAGCATCACTCGTCCTCCTCGTTCCCCTGTGTTCATGACAAAGAAGTCTGCAGGAAAAACAAGGGTATCGACGCTTACCAGTACGTCCTTCACAACACCCTCAGGAGTGATGACGGAGTTGTCAGCCAGTTGGATGAAGATTTCCGTGCTCTCTAATGGTCCGACGTCGAGGTTGTTGTAGACGGACAGTGGCAAGACATTGATTGAAGCTCCCAAATCGAGCAATGTCTCGCTGAATTCATTCTCCCCAATCTTGCAGGGCACGCTGAACATTCTGGGATCCTCACACTTCTTGGGAATCCTCTTCTGCACCACAGCCGAGACATCCTTCTTGACCTTTGGCTTCTTCTTAGATCGCTTATTTTGCTCCGCTATGGTCTTGCGTAGCTCTCTCAAGAAGGGGCTCTCCGGGTAGCCCTGGTATATCTCGCAATATATTCCCGTATTCCCTTCATCTTCTAATGCTGCAGGGAATGGAACCGGGATTTCAAAATATCCCTCTGGATAGTCATACTTGTTCATGAAAGTCTTGCGAGGCAGATCACTTTCCGAGAGTTGATCGCGAGTGTCAACCCGCGATCGCGGTTCTAGCACTGGTGACCCGCGATCGCGGCTGTCATGCCCGCGGTTGCGGTTAATGCTCGAATTTATGCTCAAGTTTTTCTCGGCTTTTGGCTCCGTAAACCCGCGATCGCGGCTGTCGCCCCGCGATCGCGGTTTTGCCTCGTACTTCTCTTTTAATTCCAGCTTCTCTTCTTCATTCTCCCATCTTGGCCTTGACGTCATGCAGTTGACGTGTTGCCTTGGATTAATCTCAGTTTGAGATGGCGGTGCTCGTGACTCTCTAGCTTCAAGCTTGCTAACCGCCTGGGAGATCTGCCCCACCTGCCTGTCTAGGTTCTGTATGATGGACTTGGTCTCATGTTGAAACTGAACCATGTTTTGATTCATGGTTCCCACGGTCTGCGCTAGAGTAGACATATGCTGCGTCAGTGTTTTGACCTCGTCCTCAAGCTTGGTGATGCGGGCATCTCCCCGTTCTTGTGGTCTTTGATCAGCTTGGCCTCCTTGAAACTGCCTCTGGGGTACTGCTGAAGATCTTGGGTCTCATGCCCTTGATGAGTGTTCTGCTAATTCCCGTATCTCAGATTTGGGTGATCTCTCCACCCTGGATTGTAGGTGCTGGAGTACGGGTCATATTTTGGCCTTTGAGGGCCATATCCGCCAATGGTGTTCACCTCAGCAGTTGGTTCTTGCAGGGTGGGGCATGCATTAGTTGGATGCGTCGTTACATAGCATAACCCACATGAATTGACTTGCTGCAAGCCACCTCTCATCATACATCTTCTCATCATCTTTTTCATCTCAGCCATCTCAGCAAGAAGAGTAGAATTGGGCTGAGATTCTGCAGCTCTCACAGATTGGGTGCCCGCCCTTCTGCTGAATTGCCTTGAGCCTTCCGACAACTCGCTGAATATCTCAAATGCAGTGGTGGGGGTCTTGTTCAGTATGTTTCCCCCACACGCCGCGTTCATCATTTGTCGCTCTTCATCCAGCAATCCCCCATACAGATATAAGACCAAATCCTGGTCTGAATACCCGTGATAGGGACAACTGGAGCACAACCTCTTGAAACGCTCGTAGTACTCGTTTTCCGTCCCATGCTGCTCTATGTTGCTTAGTTGGCGCTTGAGATTGTTCAGCATCGTTGCTGGAAAGTACTTCTCCAAGAACGCCTTCTTCATCTTCTCCCAGGTATCGATGCTTCCTGCGGGGAGGTAGTAAAACCAGTCGTTGGCTGAATCCTTAAGTGAAAAAGGAAAAGCCCTCAACGTGATTTGATCCTCAGTGACATTCCGTGGCTTCATGGAACTGCACACGGCGTGAAACTCCGAGAGGTGCTTGTTTGGGTCCTCTCCAGCTAGCCCATGGAACTGAGGCAAAAGATGGATAAGACCAGACTTGAGCTCAAAGTTCACTCCCGTTCCTAGCTCAGGGAATTGAACGGCCAGTGGCTGTTGCGTCAAGTTAGGCGCAGACAGCTGCCTCAACGTAGGTGGTGGTACCTCGTCCGCCATCTCAAAAGTGGGATTCTCAAAGACCAAAGCTCGATTTACTCTGCGTCCTTGGGAGAAAGTTCTCTCAATCTCTGGATCAAGATCTAAAGGTGGAGAGTCAGCAGTACGGGTGTGGACCATAAGATAGGTCCACACACACAAGCAAACACACGAAAATCACAAAGAAAAATTCGAAAACACACAAAGCATGCAAAACACCAAAAATTCGCAATTGCCTCCCCCGGCAACGACGCCAAAAATTTTCTTTGATCGGAGGAAAGCTCAGGTAATGACCGCGATAGAAAGTAACTACCAGATGTATGAAATTCAAAGGAGGCCAAGCTGATCGGAGGAGTAGTATATAAATCCTAAAATCCTCCCCCGGCAACGGCGCCAAAATTTGATCGGAGGAGTAGTCGTCGTATCCCCAATCAAAAGTAAATCCTAAAATCCTCACTAAACAAAGTATAGTAAGCAAGTCAGGGTCGATCCCACAGAGAAGGAAGGAATTCAATGGTGGTAGCATGCAATGTCACAAAGGGGGGTTGTATGGTTGGTTGGTTGCAAACAAAACAAAGTAGAATGGATGAAATATCAAGAGAGAAAAACACTTAGCCAAGTAATGTCCACATAAGTCATTCAAAGGTTGTTCATAGATTAAGTCCTATCTTCCTATTCGGTTATTCCTGTCCCGATCTTATGTAAATTCAGAGGGAAACCTTCCACAAAGAACCCTTACCAATGAATAACTCTAGTACCACTAAAGGTTCAACCCCAAAGGCAGCAATGCATATAAGAATTAACTAGGATACACAGAACGCTCGCTCAGATGCATTTACCATGTAATTATCTCTCCCTACAATAGAACAATTTCAACCAGAGCATGTAAATTGTAGTTGCTACAGCAGAATAGGACGTTAGCCCAACAGTTTCCTAATCCTAGCAATATGAAAATCACCAATAACAACTAGTTACGCGGGCTAGTGCAATTAATGAAATCCAATGGAATAAGCTTAGAAGAGATAATATAACTCAATAGGAATAAATAGATAGGAACAAAACCTCACAACCAGATGAATAAACTCATGCTTCCATTACCGGACTAAGCCAAAGAGGCTTAGCTCCTCATAGACATGGTGAAAATTCAAAGGAAATAAAACAACGATGAATTGAAATTGCAAAAACTAGAACTAGAAAAAGAGATAGTAAACCCTAATGCTAAAAGAGAGTATTTATAGGGCCCTAACAAATGACCTAGCCCATTAAGAAAATAAATGAAATAAAAAATGAAAAATAAGAAAAGAAATCAGAAAAGATAAACTTGGGAAAAACCAAACTCTCGGCACTGATGACCCGCGATCGCGGCCCAAGACCCGCGATCGCGGTTAATGCTCGATTTTTAGCTTCTGTGCCACTTCCGTAAAAACTTCATAACTTTTGATTCCCAACTCGGATTGCGCTCATATTTTGGGTACTTGTAGTAGACTTCAAGATCTAACTCCTCGAATTTGAATCAGTGCATTTGGACATCTGAGTAGAGAGAACGAATCAATTGAATTCAGCACATTGTCCTTCTACTCTCGTGTGGACTCTCTCCTTGGTTCTTCTTCGTCTCCTCAGTGGTCAACTCATCTTCATCTGGATATCTTCAATTTTCTTCTCCAGACCACCAAATCCACACTTCTCCTCTCTAACTCCATACTCCTTGGTGGCTCCATATCCCGAATCTTCAAATATACTCAAATAAGCTCAAAACACCACCAAAACACCACTCTTCGCCCCCAAACACCATGCACATGAATGTGTCTAAATCTACCTGAATGGCACCAATAAAACCCTCTAATAACTCTTAGTTAAGCCCTATAAAGTAGTGCTTATCACGTACATTCCCTTCAGTCCCTCAATGGGTTCGTCATCTTCTAGCGCAGCAGGGAATGGCACTGGGATGTCAAAATATCCCTCCGGGTAGACATACCACGTCATAAATGTAAGTGGAGACGGCCCGTTTTCCGAAGTTTGATCGCGGTTTTCACCCCGCGATCGCGGTTCTTGCACTGGGGCCCCGCGGTCGCGGCTATCCTACCCGCAATCGCGCTTAATCGGCGCATCTTGCCCATTCTCTTGCTCAACAGACCCGCGATCGCGGCAAATTGCCCGCGGTCGCGGTTCGTCCTCATACTTCTCGGTTGGCGGTTTTTCTTCTTCATGCTCCCATCTGGGCCTTGACGTCATGGAGTTGACGTTTTGCCTTGGATTTATCTCAGTTTGAGATGGGAGTGCTCGTGACTCTCTAGCTTCAAGCTTGCTAACCGCTTGGGAGATCTGCCCCACCTGCTTCTCTAAGTTCTGTATGCTGGACTTGGTCTTGTGTTGAAACTGAACCATGTTTTGTTGCATGGTTCCCACGGTCTGCGTCAGCGTAGTCATATGTTGCGCCAGTGTGTTGACCTGGTCCTCAAGATTGGTGGGGCGGGGAGCTCCCTGCCCTTGTGGTCTTTGATCTGTTTGGCCTCTGAACTGCTGGCCTCCTTGAAATTGCCTCTGGGGGTACTGCTGCTGCTACTGGTATTGCTGAGGGGGTCTTGGTCGGAACTCAGGGGGGTTCTCCACGTTCTGCGTGTTCCCGTACCTTAAATTCGGGTGATCTCTCCACCCGGGATTGTAGGTACTGGAATAGGGGTCGTACCGTGGTCTTTATTGGTACCCCCCAACAGCGTTGACTTGCTCAGTGGACTCCTCATGGAGTGTAGGACATGCGTCAGTTGCATGCGAAGTAGCATAGCAAAATTCGCACTCCTTGACCCTCTGCGGTCCTTCCTTCCTCATCAAAACCTTGATCATCTCCTTCATTTCGCTCATCTATTTCACCATAGATGGGGGAGCATGATCACTTGTAGTGGCTTTCACTGCTTGGGCGCTCGCCCTCTTACTGAATTGCCTTGAGCCTTCCGATAACTCGCTGAGTATCTCAAATGCTCCGGCAGATGTCTTGTTCAGTATGTTGCCTCCACATGCCGCATTCACCATTCGTCGCTCTTCATCCAGCAATCCCCCATATAGGTATAAGACCAAATCTTGGTCTGAATACCCGTGGTAAGGACAGCTGGAGCACAACCTCTTGAAACGCTTATAGTACTCGTAGAGCATCTCCGTCCCATGCTGCTCTATGTTGCTCAGGTTGCGCTTGAGATTGTTCAGCTTTGTTGCTGGAAAGTACTTCTCCAGAAACGCCTTCTTCATCTTTCCCCAGGTATTGATGCTACCTGGGGTGAGGTAGTAAAACCATTCGTTGGCTGAATCCTTAAGCGAGAAAGGAAAAGCCCTCAACTTGATTTGGTCCTCTGTTACGTTGTGTGGCTTCATGGAGGTACACACGGCGTGAAACTCCGAGAGATGCTTGTTTGGGTCCTCTCCACTTAGCCCATGGAACTGGGGCAAAAGATGGATAAGCCCAGACTTGAGCTCAAAGTTCACTCCCGCTGGAACTCAGGGAACTCTACGGCCAGTGGCTGCTGCTCCAAGTTAGGAGCAGTCAGCTGCCTCAACGTGGGTGGATTGTCAGCCATCACTTCTTCTTCGTCGATCTCTTCCTACAGTATCGCTCTAGGTGGATCGGCCAAAATCGTTGTTGCCCTCCGATTCTCCCTCAATGTCCGCTCAATCTCTGAATCAATAGCTAAAGGTGGAGAGTCAGCAGTACGGGTGTGGACCATAAGATAGGTCCACACACACAAGCAAACACACAAAAATCACACAAAAATTTCGAAACACACACAAAAACACCAAAAGCTCAAAACTTGCCTTCCCCGGCAACGACGCCAAATTTTGACGTGCTGTCATTCGTAGCTGTCAAATATAAAACCTCATAAATAAACTAGTATAGTCAATAAGTAAGGGTCGATCCCACAGGGAAGGAGCGAAACTAATGGTGGTTGCATGCAAGTCACTAAAAGGGGGGGTTTGTAAGTTGGTTGGTCACAATCAAATCAAAAACAGCAAAGTAGATGAATGAAATATCAAAGAGAGAAAACACTTAGCCAAGTAATGTCCACATAAGTCATCTAACGGTTGTTCCTTGATTATGTCCTATCTTCCTATTCGGTTATTCTTGTCCTGATCTTGGGTAGATTCAAAGATCAACCAAACCTAAGAACCCTTACCAATGAATAACCCTAGCACCACTAGTGATTCAATCCAAAGGCAGCAATGCATATAAGAATTAACCAGGATACACATAACACCTCAACCAGAAGCATTCAACATGTAATCAATTCTCTACATAGATAAATTCCACAGTGGAAGATATAATCTATGTTCGCTACTCGAACTAGAGCGTTAGCCCAATAGTTCCCTAGTATTAGCAATATGAATGAAAGCATTAAACCTAGGTGATCAATCTAGATAAACCAACAAACATCCAAATAAGAATGTGCGCAAGAGAAAAGATATAACTCAATAGGATAAGATAGATAGGAACAAAACCTCACAACCAGATGAATAAACTTATGCTTCCTGGTCGGAACTATTTTGTAGTGCATTTCTAAGGGTTGTTACCAGGTTTGAGGTGCCATTTGGTTGGATTTAGAGAATAATTGGAGATTATAGAGTTAGAGCGGAGAAGTGTGGTTTTGGTGGTCTGGATGAGCTAATTGGAGACATCTAGAGGAAGAGAAGTTGGTCACCTGAGGAGATGGCTAATTTCCGAAGAAAATGGCGCGGAAGAGAAGAGGTCGCGACCGCGGTCCGAAGGCTGCGCCCGCAGCCAAATTTGGAAATTAATTAGGCCAATTCGAGAGCAAACCGTGACCGCGACAGGAAGGCCGCGACCGCGGCCCCCTCGCAAGGCAAAGCAGCGTGATCAATGGAGAGGCCCACATGAGGCTGGAAATTGGAGGAAAGAAAGGCCCAAGTGAATCTTGGCCCAATTGAGGAAAGAAGCCTGTGTGAATTGAAGTCGGCGAATTCAAGCGGGAAGAGAAATGCGTCAGCACGAAGTTAGCAGAAGCTTGATTTGTTGGAGTGGGCCGTGCTGATGCTGCATTGAAGACGGGCCGAGCTGCTGGAGTGGGCCGTTGATGCATGAACAAGATGGAGTAGCGGCTCCATTAACCGGGATTAATTTCCCCCGTTTTGGACTGTTTTATTTTTGGTTTTTATGTTATTGTTTTATTATTGTTATTTTATTATTTTCCACACTTTTTAATTAGGTTAAATACACTTTTAGTTAACCTAGTTGCCACGATCTAGAGACCTATCATCGTTTTTCCATTCAGTATTATTTTTCCTTTGAAGATTATGAAGAACTAAGCACCTTTGCTTAGCCCGGCAATTGAAGCTTTTTCTATGATTTGATTATGAGGTTAATTCCCTATTCCTATTTTCTTTGGATTTATATCTTTCTTCTTGAGCTTCATTCCATTGAGTTATATTGATTTCCCTAGATTAGCTACCTAGTGTTATTGATATTATTCATACTGCAGGATTAGGTTCTTGAATAGTATTGGTTGGATCTAACTCATCAGTTGTGGTAATTATCATTATTAATATTAGTTTCCCTAGCCTGACAACCTAGTTGAGATTAATATTATCTATAGTGTTAATTATTACTTTCTGGTCAACTTGTTGAGATCAATATTATTCATCCCTAATTCAGAAGTAGCATCCATGATTATCTAGGACTGGTTGGACTAGATTGTTATGAAAGAAGAATTGATTGCATGTTAATTATTGCGGGTTATGATTATTGACATGTATCCTGGTTGATCCTATGCTCTATGCTGTTATTGTTCGGTTGTTCAATAGTAAGTGTTGCTAGAACTGGTAGGGCTAGTAACTATATAAGATTAGGGACATGAATAACTAAAGGAAAGGAATAGAGATGACCTAGGACCAATCTATCATAGAAAAAGTGGAACTTTCTTGGCTAGGTGTTTTCCCCATATTTGATTACATCCTTTGATTTGTTTATTTTCCTTGATTGCTTGTTACGAAACCAATCCAAAACCCCCCTTTTGTTACTTGCATGCTAAGAAACACATAGATTGATTACTTCTTCCATGTGGGATTCGACCCTTGCTTGCCTCTACTACTTGTTTAGGTTTGTTAGGTTTTATTTTGACCGGGTTAAGGACGACTGAAAACCCGTCTTGTCAAATTGATGCCGTTGCCGGGGAGGCAAGATTTGATACTTCTTTGTGTTTGTTTGTGTGCGTGTTACTTTGGTGTGGACCTATCTTACGGTCCACACCCTTGCTACTGATTTTTGTTTTTCCTTTTTGAATTTGTTACAGAGATGGATAGATTTCGCCACTTCCATCAGGAGCCGCAATATGACTCGTACCCCTACGCATACACTCCATGGTGGAGAGACCACCCCGAGTCGAGTTATGGGTACCAACACTACCCTCCTTATGGATAGGGTTACCAAGAGTCCTACCCGGGGCCGCAAGATTTCTTTCAGCAGGGCACCCCCTACCAGTATTATCCAGCCTATGAGCAGATCTCGCCGATGTCTGATTCAAGTGCCTCTAGGTCTGATTGGTAGATGCTCTAGATTTTGCAGCACTCGATGGAGCAAATGGCTCAAGCAATGAGCAGTTTGAAGGCCAAGATGTCAGCGTTGTCTCACCCGGTAGTGAACCAGGTGGAGAATGTTTGTGCCATGACACTGAGAAGCGAGGTTGAGAACGAGGTTATAAGAATCACTGAGAAGGAAGTCCAGGAGAGCAAAGTAGAGAACCACAAAGAAAATGTGGTCAAGAGCGAGAATGGCGAGGGCGAACAGGAACCGAGACTGCGGCCCGAAGGCCGCGACCGCGGCTTAATCGCGGAATTAAATCTCCCAGAAGTCGAGAGCAAACCATGGCCGCGGCCTGAAAACCGCGACTGCGGCCCAGCAGCGGGGGAAATCTTCGAAGATTTGACGTCGCCGCGACCGCGGCCTCCCAACCGCGATCGCGGTTCTTCCCCACAAGCGGTTGTTCCTCCCGAAAATGCCCCCGACCCTCTCGAGGACGCCTATGATGAGTATGTGCATCTAAACTCCTTCCCACTTGTCTCGATGTATCCCATTACGCCCTTCCCTGAGGCTCTGAAGGACACCCAAAAGGTGGAGAACGACAAAGGCTTATTTGACACCTTCAGAAGCTGCAAGGCAACCATCCCTTTGGTCCAATTAGCAAACAGTGCCCCGTGCTCTATAGAATTTTTAAGGGTGCTGGGCAACATAAAAAAGAAACCAAAGGGGAAGCACAAGAAGGAGGCCTTGATTCAGGTGGCAAATTCTTACATGCTGGATACGAGGCATGATATACATGTAACCCCTGAGATGTTGGGTAGGCCATTTCTGAAGATGGCAAGTGCGTTCATGGATATGCACAACGGTCCACCCACCACGAAGTACAAGAGACTGGGGGCAATGCTCAACATGGAGCACACAAAGAGGCATCCCCCTGATATAGATCTCAGGAGTTCAAGTGCTAGGACCAACCCGAGTTGAGGAGTTTTGAGTAGTATGTCATGCCATGACAATAACTAAGGCGCTGTCCGGGAGGCAACCCGAGGTATGGAATTATTTCCTTACTTTTCTTTTCTTTGTTTTTTCATTTGTTTTGGTGTGTTTTGTTTTTGCTTTGTTTTTTGTTTTGTTTCCGACTAACCTGCAGGAAAGAGACCTATGCCTATTGAAGAAGGTGTTTCCACACCAATGTAAGTCTTCTTTCCCTGCACTAAGTCACTCCCCGAAACAACCTTAAACGGGGAGCAAAAAACAAAAAAAAACAAAAAATAAAAATAAAAATCCGAAGGCCAGCTATCCAGAGTTTCTCATGGAGATGGTGCGCATCATGTTGCCAAGGAGGATACATTACCCTACACTTGATTTGGCAACGATGATGGCCCTACAATTGGCAGCTGAGGAGGACCACCACCAGAGGCCCACACCACGATCGTATATGGGCCTATTTTTGTGGTCATTGAAGGTCGTGCAACCCCGCCATACATGCTATACCACTACTCACCAAGTGGTTCCCTATTGGTTACACGGTAATGAAGACGCTGGAATTGATGAAGACACCCGCCCAACACTGGAGACCTGGGCATATATGGAGTACACCGCCAGCGACAACAGAAGTGTCCAAGCCAACTCGGCGACATTTGTGAGCTTATTTCCTCTCTTCCCTGGCTTTATTCTTTTGTCTTTCATTACATTGAGGACAATGCAATGTTTAAGCATGGGGGAGGGTTTTAAATTTTATGTCGCTGAGGAGAAAAAGAAAAGAGCCAAAAATTTGAAAAAAGGCAAAAATCGAAATCCTGAGATAGGTCGAAAACCCGAAAGGGCGGCCTAGGTAATAAGCAGGTGGCTTGGACCAGCATTAGGCTGGGGTAATAAGAGGTCAAGAGTGATGTGAGCATATGTGAGCCCATCTATGAAAAATGAAATGAGTGGCTTGGTGAAAACCCGAAAGGGCGCCTTGGCAAAATGAGTGAAAAGAAGAAGAGTGATTTCTAGGAATCCCTATTTTACTTGGCGAGGCGTCATAAGAAGAGGAGTCATAAGGAGGTTTCGGGTAGGTCACTCTGGAGGAATAAGAAGATAGATGGGAGACTAGGATTAGATTTTGGTTCACTCTATGGTGTTTGGGATAAGCTTGGGGGAAGTACTCTGCTTTCCTTTTAGCTTGATTGTGTGTGGTGTTGATTGGTATTGTTGTATGTTGTGCTGGGCTTATTTGTGTTGGTGCCTGGAGTTTATTGTTCAGTGTGATCCTTGGAGGGTTGATTTTTCTATGCTTCCTGAAACCTTGGGGATTGATTGAAGGAGTAGGTTGACTTTAGCTTACTCGAGGACATGCAAGGTTTAAGCATGGGGTATTTGATCGGCACTATTTTGTAGTGCATTTCTAGGGGTTGTTACCAGGTTTGAGGTGCCATTTGGTTGTATTTAGAGAATAATTGGAGATTATAGAGTTAGAGCGGAGAAGTGTGGTTTTGGTGGTCTGGAGGAGCTAATTGGAGACATCCATAGGAAAAGAAGTTGGTCACCTGAGGAGATGGCAAATTTCTGAAGAAAATGGCGCGGAAGAGAAGAGGCCACGACCGCGGTCCGAAGGCCGCGCCCGCGGCCAAATTCGGAAATTAATTAGGCCAATTCGAGAGCAAACCGCGACCGCGGCACGAAGGCCGCGACCGCGGCCCCCTCGCAAGGCAAAGCAGCGTGATCAATGGAGAGGCCCACGTGAGGCTGGAAATTGGAGGAAAGAAAGGCCCAAGTGAATCTTGGCCCAATTGAGGAAAGAAGCCTGCGTGAATTAAAGTCAGCGAATTCAAGCGGGAAGAGAAATGCGTCAGCACGAAGTCAGCAGAAGCTTGATTTGTTGGAGTGGGCCGTGCTGATGCTGCATTGAAGACGGGCCGAGCTGCTGGAGTGGGCCGCTGATGCATGAACGAGATGGAGCAGTTGCTCCATTAACCGGGATTAATTTCCCCCGTTTTGGACTGTTTTATTTTCGGTTTTTATGTTATTGTTTTATTATTGTTATTTTATTATTTTCCACACTTTTTAATTAGGTTAAAAACACTTTTAGTTAACCTAGTTGCCACGATCTAGAGACCTATCATCGTTTTTCCATTCAGTATTGTTTTTCCTTTGAAGATTATGAAGAACTAAGCACCTTTGCTTAGCCCGGCAATTGAAGCTTTTTCTATGATTTGATTGTGAGGTTAATTCCCTATTCCTATTTTCTTTGGATTTATATCTTTCTTCTTGAGCTTCATTCCATTGAGTTATATTGATTTCTCTAGATTAGCTACCTAGTGTTATTGATATTATTCATACTGCAGGATTAGGTTCTTGAATAGTATTGGTTGGATCTAACTCATCAGTTGTGGTAATTATCATTATTAATATTAGTTTCCCTAGCCTGACAACCTAGTTGAGATTAATATTATATATAGTGTTAATTATTACTTTCTGGTCAACTTGTTGAGATCAATATTATTCATCCCTAATTCAGAAGTAGCATCCATGATTATCTAGGACTGGTAGGACTAGATTGTTATGAAAGAAGAATTGATTGCATGTTAATTATTGCGGGTTGTGATTATTGACATGTATCATGGTTGATCCTATGCTCTATGCTGTTATTGTTCGGTTGTTCAATAGTAAGTGTTGCTAGAACTGGTAGGGCTAGTAACTATATAAGATTAGGGACATGAATAACTAAAGCAAAGGAATAGAGATGACCTAGGACCAATCTATCATAGAAAAAGTGGAACTTTCTTGGCTAGGTGTTTTCCCCATATTTGATTACATCCTTTGATTTGTTTATTTTCCTTGATTGCTTGTTACGAAACGAATCCAAAACCCCCCTTTTGTTACTTGCATGCTAAGAAACACATAGATTGATTACTTCCTCCATGTGGGATTCGACCCTTGCTTGCCTCTACTACGTGTTTAGGTTTGTTAGGTTTTATTTTGACCGGGTTAAGGACGACTGAAAACCCGTCTTGTCAAATTGACGCCGTTGCCGGGGAGGCAAGATTTGATACTTCTTTGTGTTTGTTTGTGTGCGTGTTACTTTGGTGTGGACCTATCTTACGGTCCACACCCTTGCTACTGATTTTTGTTTTTCCTTTTTGAATTTGTTACAGAGATGGATAGATTTTGCCACTTCCATCAGGAGCCGCAATATGACTCGTACCCCTACGCATACACTCCAGGGTGGAGAGACCACCCCGAGTCGAGTTATGGGTACCAACACTACCCTCCTTATGGATAGGGTTACCAAGAGTCCTACCCGGGGCCGCAAGATTTCTTTCAGCAGGGCACCCCCTACCAGTATTATCCAGCCTATGAGCAGATCTCGCCGATGTCTGATTCAAGTGCCTCTAGGTCTGATTGGGAGATGCTCTAGATTTTGCAGCACTCGATGGAGCAAATGGCTCAAGCAATGAGCAGTTTGAAGGCCAAGATGTCAGCGTTGTCTCACCCGGTAGTGAACCAGGTGGAGAATGTTTGCGCCATGACTCTGAGAAGCGAGGTTGAGAACGAGGTTAGAAGAATCACTGAGAAGGAAGTCCAGGAGAGCAAAGTAGAGAACCACGAAGAAAAGGTGGTCAAGAGCGAGAATGGCGAGGGCGAACAGGAACCGAGACCGCGGCCCGAAGGCCGCGACCGCGGCTTAATCGCGGAATTAAATCTCCCAGAAGTCGAGAGCAAACCGTGGCCGCGGCCTGAAAACCGCGACTGCGGCCCAGCAGCGGGGGAAATCTTCGAAGATTTGACGTCGCCGCGACCGCGGCCTCCCAACCGCGATCGCGGTTCTTCCCTAGAAGCGGTTGTTCCTCTCGAAAATGCCCCCGACCCTCTCGAGGATGCCTATGATGAGTATGTGCATCTAAACTCCTTCTCACTTGTCTCGCTGTATCCCGTTACGCCCTTCCCTGAGGCTCTGAAGGACACCCAAAAGGTGGAGAACGACAAAGGCTTATTTGACACCTTCAGAAGCTGCAAGGCAACCATCCCTTTGGTCCAATTAGCAAACAGCGCCCCGTGCTCTATAAAATTTTTAAGGGTGCTGGGCAACATAAAAAAGAAACCAAAGGAGAAGCACAAGAAGGATCCCTTGATTCAGGTGGCAAATTCTTACATGCTGGATACGAGGCATGATATGCATGTAACCCCTGAGATGCTGGGTAGGCCATTTCTGAAGATGGCAAGTGTGTTCATGGATATGCACAACGGTCCACCCACCACGAAGTATAAGAGACTGGGGGCAATGCTCAACATGGAGCACACAAAGAGGCATCCCCCTGATATAGATCTCAGGAGTTCAAGTGCTAGGACCAACCCGAGTTGAGGAGTTTTGAGTAGTATGTCATGCCATGACAATAACTAAGGCGCTGTCCGGGAGGCAACCCGAGGTATGGAATTATTTCCTTACTTTTCTTTTCTTTGTTTTTGCATTTGTTTTGGTGTGTTTTGTTTTTGCTTTGTTTTTTGTTTTGTTTCCGACTAACCTGCAGGAAAGAGACCTATGCCTATTGAAGAAGGTGTTTCCACACCAATGTAAGTCTTCTTTCCCTGCACTAAGTCACTCCTCGAAAAAACCTTAAACGGGGAGCAAAAAATAAAAAAATAAAAAAATAATCCGAAGGCCAGCTATCCAGAGTTTCTCATGGAGATGGTGCGCATCATGTTGCCAAGGAGGATACATTGCCCTACACTTGATTTGGCAACGATGATGGCCCTACAATTGGCAGCTGAGGAGGACCACCACCAGAGGCCCACACCACGATCGTATATGGGCCTATTTTTGTGGTCATTGAAGGCCGTGCAACCCCGCCATACATGCTATACCACTACTCACCAAGTGGTTCCCTATTGGTTACACGGTAATGAAGACGCTGGAATTGATGAAGACACCCGCCCAACACTGGAGACCTGGGCATATATGGAGTACACCGCCAGCGACAACGGAAGTGTCCAAGCCAACTCGGCGACATTTATGAGCTTATTTCCTCTCTTCTCTGGCTTTATTCTTTTGTCTTTCATTACATTGAGGACAATGCAATGTTTAAGCATGGGGGAGGGTTTTAAATTTCTATGTCGCTGAGGAGAAAAAGAAAAGAGCCAAAAATTTGAAAAAAGGCAAAAATCGAAATCCTGGGATAGGTCGAAAACCCGAAAGGGCGGCCTAGGTAATAAGCAGGTGGCTTGGACCAGCATTAGGCTGGGGTAATAAGAGGTCAAGAGTGATGTGAGCATATGTGAGCCCATCTATGAAAAATGAAATGAGTGGCTTGGTGAAAACCCGAAAGGGCGCCTTGGCAAAATGGTGAAAAGAAGAAGAGCGATTTCTAGGAATCCCTATTTTACTTGGCGAGGCGTCATAAGAAGAGGAGTCATAAGGAGGTTTCGGGTAGGTCACTCTGGAGGAATAAGAAGATAGATGGGAGACTAGGATTAGATTTTGGTTCACTCTATGGTGTTTGGGATAAGCTTGGGGGAAGTACTCTGCTTTCCTTTTAGCTTGATTGTGTGTGGTGTTGATTGGTATTGTTGTATGTTGTGCTGGGCTTATTTGTGTTGGTGCCTGGAGTTTATTGTTCAGTGTGATCCTTGGAGGGTTGATTTTTCTATGCTTCCTGAAACCTTGGGGATTGATTGAAGGAGTAGGTTGACTTTAGCTTACTCGAGGACATGCAAGGTTTAAGCATTGGGTATTTGATCGGCACTATTTTGTAGTGCATTTCTAGGGGTTGTTACCAGGTTTGAGGTGCCATTTGGTTGGATTTAGAGAATAATTGGAGATTATAGAGTTAGAGCGGAGAAGTGTGGTTTTGGTGGTCTAGAGGAGCTAATTGGAGACATCCAGAGGAAAAGAAGTTGGTCACCTGAGGAGATGGCAAATTTCCGAAGAAAATGGCGCGGAAGAGAAGAGGCCACGACCGCGGTCCGAAGGCCGCGCCCGCGGCCAAATTCGGAAATTAATTAGGCCAATTCGAGAGCAAACCGCGACCGCGGCACGAAGGCCGCGACCGCGGCCCCCTCGCAAGGAAAAGCAGCGTGATCAATGGAGAGGCCCACGTGAGGCTGGAAATTGGAGGAAAGAAAGGCCCAAGTGAATCTTGGCCCAATTGAGGAAAGAAGCATGCGTGAATTAAAGTCAGCGAATTCAAGCGGGAAGAGAAATGCGTCATCACGAAGTCAGCAGAAGCTTGATTTGTTGGAGTGGGATGTGCTGATGCTGCATTGAAGACGGGCCGAGCTGCTAGAGTGGGCCGCTGATGCATGAACGAGATGGAGCAGTTGCTCCATTAACCGAGATTAATTTCCCCCGTTTTGGACTGTTTTATTTTCGGTTTTTATGTTATTGTTTTATTATTGTTATTTTATTATTTTCCACACTTTTTAATTAGGTTAAAAACACTTTTAGTTAACCTAGTTGCCACGATCTAGAGACCTATCATCGTTTTTCCATTAAGTATTGTTTTTCCTTTGAAGATTATGAAGAACTAAGCACCTTTGCTTAGCCCGGCAATTGAAGCTTTTTCTATGATTTGATTGTGAGGTTAATTCCCTATTCCTATTTTCTTTGGATTTATATCTTTCTTCTTGAGCTTCATTCCATTGAGTTATATTGATTTCTCTAGATTAGCTACCTAGTGTTATTGATATTATTCATACTGCAGGATTAGGTTCTTGAATAGTATTGGTTGGATCTAACTCATCAGTTGTGGTAATTATCATTATTAATATTAGTTTCTCTAGCCTGACAACCTAGTTGAGATTAATATTATCTATAGTATTAATTATTACTTTCTGGTCAACTTGTTGAGATCAATATTATTCATCCCTAATTCAGAAGTAGCATCTATGATTATCTAGGACTGGTAGGACTAAATTGTTATGAAAGAAGAATTGATTGCATATTAATTATTGCGGGTTGTGATTATTGACATGTATCCTGGTTGATCCTATGCTCTATGATGTTATTGTTCAGTTGTTCAATAGTAAGTGTTGCTAGAACTGGTAGGGCTAGTAACTATATAAGATTAGGGACAGGAATAACTAAAGGAAAGGAATAGAGATGACCTAGGACCAATCTATCATAGAAAAAATGGATCTTTCTTGGCTAGGTGTTTTCCCCATATTTGATTACATCCTTTGATTTGTTTATTTTCCTTGATTGCTTGTTACGAAACCAATCCAAAACCCCCCTTTTGTTACTTGCATGCTAAGAAACACATAGATTGATTACTTCCTCCATGTGGGATTCGACCCTTGCTTGCCTCTACTACTTGTTTAGGTTTGTTAGGTTTTATTTTGACCGGGTTAAGGACGACTGAAAACCCGTCTTGTCAAATTGACGCCGTTGCCGGGGAGGCAAGATTTGATACTTCTTTGTGTTTGTTTGTGTGCGTGTTACTTTGGTGTGGACCTATCTTACGGTCCACACCCTTGCTACTGATTTTTGTTTTTCCTTTTTGAATTTGTTACAGAGATGGATAGATTTCGCCACTTCCATCAGGAGCCGCAATATGACCCGTACGCCTACGCATACACTCCAGGGTGGAGAGACCACCCCGAGTCGAGTTATGGGTACCAACACTACCCTCCTTATGGATAGGGTTACCAAGAGTCCTACCCGAGGCCGCAAGATTTCTTTCAGCAGGGCACCCCCTACCAGTATTATCCAGCCTATGAGCAGATCTCGCCGATGTCTGATTCAAGTGCCTACAGGTCTGATTGGGAGATGCTCTAGATTTTGCAGCACTCGATGGAGCAAATGGCTCAAGCAATGAGCAGTTTGCGCCATGACTCTGAGAAGCGAGGTTGAGAACGAGGTTAGAAGAATCACTGAGAAGGAGGTCCAAGAGAGCAAAGTAGAGAACCACGAAGAAAAGGTGGTCAAGAGCGAGAATGGCGAGGGCGAACAGGAACCGAGACCGCGGCCCGAAGGCCGCGACCGCGGCTTAATCGCGGAATTAAATCTCCCAGAAGTCGAGAGCAAACCGCGGCCGCGGCCTGAAAACCGCGACCGTGGCCCAGCATCGGGGGAAATCTTCAAAGATTTGACGTCGCCGCGACCGCGGCCTCCCAACCGCGATCGCGGTTCTTCCCCAGAAGCGGTTGTTCCTCCCGAAAATGCCCCCGACCCTCTCGAGGATGCCTATGATGAGTATGTGCATCTAAACTCTTTCCCACTTGTCTCGCTGTATCTCGTTACGCCCTTCCCTAAGGCTCTGAAGGACACCCAAAAGGTGGAGAACGACAAAGGCTTATTTGACACCTTCAGAAGCTGCAAGACAACCATCCCTTTGGTCCAATTAGAAAACAGCGCCCCGTGCTACATAGAATTTTTTAGGGTGCTGGGCAACATAAAAAAGAAACCAAAAGGGAAGCACAAGAAGGAGGCCTTGATTCAGGTGGCAAATTCTTACATGCTGGATACGAGGCATGATATACATGCAACCCCTGATATACTGGGTAGGCCATTTCTGAAGATGACAAGTGCGTTCATGGATATGCACAACGGTCCACCCACCACAAAGTACAAGAGACTGGGGGCAATGCTCAAAATGGAGCACACAAAGAGGCATCCCCCTGATATAGATCTCAGGAGTTCAAGTGCTAGGACCAACCCGAGTTGAGGAGTTTTGAGTAGTATGTCATGCCATGACAATAACTAAGGCGCTGTCCGGGAGGCAACCCGAGGTATGGAATTATTTCCTTACTTTTCTTTTCTTTGTTTTTGCATTTGTTTTGGTGTGTTTTGTTTTTGCTTTGTTTTTTGTTTTGTTTCCGACTAACCTGCAGGAAAGAGACCTATGCCTATTGAAGAAGGTGTTTCCACACCAATGTAAGTCTTCTTTCCCTGCACTAAGTCACTCTCCGAAAAAACCTTAAACGGGGAGCAAAAAAAAAAAAAAATAATCTGAAGGCCAGTTGTCCAGAGTTTCTCATGGAGATGGTACGCATCATGTTGCCAAGGAGGATACATTGCCCTACACTTGATTTGGAAACGATGATGGCCCTACAATTGGCAGCTGAGGAGGACCACCACCAGAGGCCCACACCACGATCGTATATGGGCCTATTTTTGTGGTCATTGAAGGCCATGCAACCCCGCCATACATGCTATACCACTACTCACCAAGTGGTTCCCTATTGGTTACATGGTAATGAAGATGCTGGAATTGATGAAGACACCCGCCCAACACTGGAGACCTGGGCATATATGGAGTACACCGCCAGCGACAACGGAAGTGTCCAAGCCAACTCGGCGACATTTGTGAGCTTATTTCCTCTCTTCCCTGGCTTTATTCTTTTGTCTTTCATTACATTGAGGACAATGCAATGTTTAAACATGGGGGAGGGTTTTAAATTTCTATGTCGCTGAGGAGAAAAAGAAAAGAGCCAAAAATTTGAAAAAAGGCAAAAATCGAAATCCTGGGATAGGTCGAAAACCCGAAAGGGCGGCCTAGGTAATAAGTAGGTGGCTTAGACCAGCATTAGGCTGGGGTAATAAGAGGTCAAGAGTGATGTGAGCATATGTGAGCCCATCTATGAAAAATGAAATGAGTTGCTTGGTGAAAATCCGAAAGGGCGCCTTGGCAAAATGAGTGAAAAGAAGAAGAGCGATTTCTAGGAATCCCTATTTTACTTGGCGAGGCGTCATAAGAAGAGGAGTCATAAGGAGGTTTCGGGTAGGTCACTCTGGAGGAATAAGAAGATAGATGGGAGACTAGGATTAGATTTTGGTTCACTCTATGGTGTTTGGGATAAGCTTGGGGGAAGTACTCTGCTTTCCTTTTAGCTTGATTGTGTGTGGTGTTGATTGGTATTGTTGTATGTTGTGCTAGGCTTATTTGTGTTGGTGCCTGGAGTTTATTGTTCGGTGTGATCCTTGGAGGGTTGATTTTTCTATGCTTCCTGAAACCTTGGGGATTGATTGAAGGAGTAGGTTGACTTTAGCTTACTCGAGGACATGCAAGGTTTAAGCATGGGGTATTTGATCGGCACTATTTTGTAGTGCATTTCTAGGGGTTGTTACCAGATTTGAGGTGCCATTTGGTTGGATTTAGAGAATAATTGGAGATTATAGAGTTAGAGCGGAGAAGTGTGGTTTTGGTGGTCTAGAGGAGCTAATTGGAGACATCCAGAGGAAAAGAAGTTGGTCACCTGAGGAGATGGCTAATTTCTGAAGAAAATGGCACGGAAGAGAAGAGGCCGCGACCGCGGTCCGAAGGCCGCGCCCGCGGCCAAATTCGGAAATTAATTAGGCCAATTCGAGAGCAAACCGCGACCGCGGCACGAAGGCCGCGACCGCGGCCCCCTCGCAAGGCAAAGCAGCGTGATCAATGGAGAGGCCCACGTGAGGCTGGAAATTGGAGGAAAGAAAGGCCCAAGTGAATCTTGGCCCAATTGAGGAAAGAAGCCTACGTGAATTGAAGTCAGCGAATTCAAGCGGGAAGAGAAATCCATCATCACGAAGTCAGCAGAAGCTTGATTTGTTGGAGTGGGCCGTGCTGATGCTGCATTGAAGACGGGCCGAGCTGCTGGAGTGGGCCGCTGATGCATGAACGAGATGGAGCAGTTGCTCTATTAACCGAGATTAATTTCCCCCGTTTTGGACTGTTTTATTATTGTTATTTTATGCATGAACGAGATGGAGTCAGCGAATTCGGTTTTTATGCTATTGTTTTATTATTGTTATTTTATTATTTTCCACACTTTTTAATTAGGTTAAAAACACTTTTAGTTAACCTAGTTGCCACGATCTAGAGACCTATCATCGTTTTTCCATTCAGTATTGTTTTTCCTTTGAAGATTATAAAGAACTAAGCACCTTTGCTTAGCCCGGCAATTGAAGCTTTTTCTATGATTTGATTGTGAGGTTAATTCCCTATTCCTATTTTCTTTGGATTTATATCTTTCTTCTTGAGCTTCATTCCATTGAGTTATATTGATTTCTCTAGATTAGCTACCTAGTGTTATTGATATTATTCATACGGCAGGATTAGGTTCTTGAATAGTATTGGTTGGATCTAACTCATCAGTTGTGGTAATTATCATTATTAATATTAGTTTCCCTAGCCTGACAACCTAGTTGAGATTAATATTATCTATAGTGTTAATTATTACTTTCTGGTCAACTTGTTGAGATCAATATTATTCATCCCTAATTCAGAAGTAGCATCCATGATTATCTAGGACTGGTAGGACTAAATTGTTATGAAAGAAGAATTGATTGCATGTTAATTATTGCGGGTTGTGATTATTGACATGTATCCTGGTTGATCCTATGCTCGATGCTGTTATTGTTCGGTTGTTCAATAGTAAGTGTTGCTAGAACTGGTAGGGCTAGTAACTATATAAGATTAGGGACATGAATAACTAAAGGAAAGGAATAGAGATGACCTAGGACCAATCTATCATAAAAAAAGTGGATCTTGATTGGCTAGGTGTTTTCCCCATATTTGATTACATCCTTTGATTTGTTTATTTGCCTTGATTGCTTGTGACGAAACTAATCCAAAACCCCCCTTTTGTTACTTGCATGCTAAGAAACACATAGATTGATTACTTCCTCCCTGTGGGATTCGACCCTTGCTTGCCTCTACTACTTGTTTAGGTTTATTAGGTTTTATTTTGACCGGGTTAAGGACGACTGAAAACCCGTCTTGTCACTTCCATTACCGGACTAAGCAAAAGAGGCTTAACTCCTCATAAACATGATGAACTTCAAAAGTATGAAAAGTGGCAACGATGAAATGAAACTCTAGAAATGGCGAACTCTCAAACCTTATGTTAAAGAGAGTATATATAGGGCTTCTAACAAATGACCTAGCCCAATAAGAAAAGAAACAGAATAAAATGAGAAAATAAGAAAAGAAACAGAAAAGATAGATTCGGGAAAAATCCGAACTTCCTGCGTTGATGACCCGCGATCGCGGCCCATGGACCGCGATCGCGGCCCCTTATGGCTCCGCGCTCTTCACACTTCTCCGCGCCTGCAGATAATTCTCGACTTGCCCCGAGGAACCGCGATCGCGGCACCCTTGCCCGCGGTCGCGGTTAATGCTCGGCCTTTACTCCTTGGCTTCGCCTCCTAACCTCTCCTCTTCACTTCCTTGGCGTCTTCTCTTAGTGGCTTCCTTCCTCAGTGTCTCCTATGATATCCAAGATAGCTCAAACACTTCCAAAAACACCAAACTTCACCCCCAAACGCCATACACATGAATGTGTCTAAATCTACCCGAATGGCACCAATAAAACCCTCTAATAACTCTTAGTTAAGCCCTATAAAGTAGTGCTTATCACTAACCAACCGAAATTGTTCTCTGCATGGTTGGCTGGTGTCATCCGTTCGATTCAGCACATCAGATAAGTTGTCGTCCTGTGAAGGCTAGAACGCCTATGAAGGCAAACGGTGTTTTTGACAAGTTTATTCAGGTTAAGATCCTTGGCGGGTGATCATTGCGATCAAGACCCTTTGTTAATTATTTAAAAGACTTCCGCTGTGTTAAATATGTTTTGTTTTAAGACTTCCGCTGTATAATTATGATTATGTATTTTGATGTATTTTGAATTATGTTGTAATTCCGAGACTTTGGTTTTAATGAAAGTTATGATATTTTGTATTATAACTGATGTTTGATGGTTTATATCAACTGGAAAAGCCTGGGGTGACTTCGGGATGTGAAATCCGAGGTCACTGGCAGTAATACCTTTGAAGAGGATATTTGAGGGTGTTACATTTTGTATGCTTGAACTACTTAGTCTTAGGGTCTAGCTTCTTTTTCTTTTGATTTGTGTTGATTACTTGATTGCATGCTAACATCTTATTTGTGACCCAAAACAACCAATTTGATGATTGAACCCTCATTACAAGCCCACATGATAATTGGTTGTACAGCCTACCATTGCCTGGATTCAGGTAAACGTTCCCTATGATCCTTCTTTGATAAAACATTTTACTGGGAATAATTATCTGAGTTGTTTTTCTCCCTACCATATGTTTTGATATGCTATATTTTGTGTGAACCCATCATTGAAATATCCAGACAAGCCTCGCAAACACTCTTGGTCTCAGGGGGAACGACGACTGTTGCTCAGATTAAGGGGGAACAGATATGAATGGAACGTGGAATTTGAATCAGTGGCTGGTATTTATTGGGGTGCAGGTGAACGTTGGAACGGCTCTCTGTGAGATTGGACTGCTCTGTGGCAGGAACAGTGACGCAGTAAACGAAGTTAAAAAGTGGTCGTTAGAGGAAGAGAGAGAAACGATCTAATGATGGATTTTTTTTGGCAAGTCGGTTGAGATTTTTGGAAAGATTTTATCTTGTAAAATATTTTATCTTTCCTATAAATACTTGCCATTCCATTCAAGTTCTCCACCACCAATCTCTATTGCTCTTTGCTCTCTCTCAAATCTCTCATCCCTGTGTAAACTCTTAAAGCTCATTATTTTCCATGGATTCTCCGAGCAAGATGATCTCCACCGACAAGATGTCTGAGGCCGAGATGGACGCTTACATTCTCCAACTCCAATAGGCCAAGGCCACCCGCGCTACACCGACTCCCACCGGCGTACCGACTTTTGTTTTGGAGATTGCTCATGCCGCCGTCCAACAAACTATTGACCCCTCTGCTTCTACATCGACACCTACACCGATGCCATCCCCTTCTGCTCCGTCCCCACTAAAAGCCCAGGACCTCAATCTTGTGCTTGTCATTGTATCAATGGAGGAACAACCACGTCCCCAACCTGTCGAAGATGAGGAAGTCTCTTCTCCTTCAAAGAGTCGACGAGGAGGAACAGTAGATGCAATCTTTGGAGAAGGAACTTGGAGTAAAGACTGCTCCTTTGGCGCCGCCTCTACCTCGCAAGCGCAAACTCGTCGATCTTGCTGCTACCACTCATGATGAGGAGGAAGAGGAGGAAGTGCAGTTTCTGGAACAACGAATGGCTCCGACGACATAGTCGACACCGTCCAAGTCTGGTGGTGATGAAACTGCTCCACGACCCCTGAAGGCACAGCTTCGTTCCGCTGTGCAAACAGATAAGAAAAAGGCCAAAACTGTTGGCAAGGCAAAATTGGAGCTTTTCGTCTCCACCACCACTGTCCCTGACTTCTCTGAAGGTAAAAAGATCTTTCCATCACTTCTGATTCACGAGAGTTTCTTTTCTGAGCACAATGTGGAAGAGATTCTGGAGCTTCTGCGTTTCCAAGGTAGGGAACGGATCTGTTCCAACAGGGCGACAATGAATGAATTCCAAATGCGTGAGTTTTACCATTACTTTCATCTTTCCAAAGCTGATGATCTGTGTGGGTCTACCAAGATCAGTGGTGAAGATCTGTCCTTCACGCCCAAGGTAATCTCCTCGCTCATCTCTGTTCCCTTGGGTGGTTCCTTTGAGGTTCCAGCGAGTGAGGTCAAGGAAGAGAAGTTGACGTGTATGGAACGGTTGTTTGGTTCAACCGTTGGGGAGTTGCACACTGAAAGGCTGACATTGGCTCAGCGAGTGACCTTCCACATTATTTCCAGAGCTGTGGCACATCGCCAAGAGAAGCGCCACATCATCACCCTCTGTGACTTGTTTTTGCTTGACCGCTTTCTGAGAAGGGAGAAGATTGACCTCCCTCGAGTGATATTGTGCCATATGGAATGGTGCAAAGCAAAGTCCCACTCTTTGGCCTATCCAGGCTTGGTGAAGATGTTGTTACTCCGAGATGAAGCTTATCTCGAGGAAATTGAAGTGTCTCTGGGAAGTGAGTTGGATTCTGCTGTTGTAGAGAAGATGAAATTTAAGGGTGACTCAAAGGGAACAGGCACTGTGATTGCCAAGAAAGCAGCTGGTGAAGGAACGTCTAAGGGTGGCTCAATTCAGCATCAGATTTTGGCTGAGCTTAAACAGTTGAACATCACCATGAACCTGCTCTTGGATCATTTTCTGAGCAAAGATGAAGATGCTGCCGAAGACCTTGAGACTTGAGTGTTCCCTGTCACTATCCAGCCCGTCTGACCTTCTGTTCTTGTTTTTCTATGTTTTTATGTCTTTTGTGTGATTGTTCCTTGTCTTTTGATGATAGTTGTCTAGGTTCCTTCACTTTGTACTTCTTTATACCTAATGACTGAAATATTTTGATCATGATTTGCATGCGAGTCAAGTCTTTGTGATTTTTGTGATCTTTTGATGATGCCAAAATGGGGAAGTATGGAAAATGTGAAACCCAAGGAAGGGTTGATAACAGAAGCTAGTGCTAAGGAGAATGACGATGTTGCTTGAAGGTAAATTCTTCTATGAACTTTCTGAGGGGGAACGATGTCAATATCCTGATCGTAGTATATGTTTGATTACATGTGAATTGACTTCTTACTTGTCTATTTTGAACGTGCACATTTTGAAGGAGTTTGTCATCACCAAAAAGGGAGAAATTATTGGAACGATGATGTTCCCTCTAGTTTTGATGATGATAAACTCAATGACATTTAATGGTTTTTAGTATGACTATGAGTTTCAGGAAACAGGTGAATGAAAGGAACGATGAAAATCATGTGATGAATCAAAACAGAGAATGAAAGGAACAGAGAAGTCAACAATAAGAAACAACGCGTTGGAACAAAAGAACAACAGAGGCACGCGTTAGCGAACAGAAAAGGAAAGGGAACAGCGCCAAGGAACGCAAAGACGCGCGCTGTAACCCTTGCGATTGCCGAATCTCTTATTTATGGAAAGAGATCGTGAAGAAACAACTTGGGCCGCAAGAGATAAAGTTTTTGAAGATCTTCTGGTTAGGAAATATTAGAAAAGATTGTATAGGATTATTTTATCTTATTTTCCTTAAGAAAAACTAGGGTAAATTAGATAGATCTCCTAGACTATAAGAAAGGAAGTTGTCTACTTCATTTCACAAGGCATTCACGACATTTTCCACAGAACGTAGAGCATTCGGAGAAAGAGAAGAACTTACAAGGACGAGACTTTGGTGAGTTGAGTACTTGTTAGAGTTTTGATTGTCTTAGGTGTTGTTAGGAACGTTACAATAAGAGGTCTAGATATCTAGGAGTAAACTAGATTGAGATAAGACTTGCTTGATTGTAATTCCAGAATTAATAACAAAAGTAGACTTTTGAAATCCTACTAGGGAAACCTAGAGGTAGAAGTTTTTCTTAATCAACTAGTTGGTTGATTAAGTTTTTCTCTCTAAAGAACTTTGTCTGTTACACTGTTATTCTGTTACGATATTCCGCTGTCCAAGGAACAGTTATACCGTTCCTTGTACTAACACACTCGATTCTACATGTATATATATAAATTTTTACGTATATGTGTATCATTCTCATTTTACACAGTAATAATAATTCTTACTTGATCAATACCCATTAAACATATATGGTATAGGGATCTTCCAAGAAAATCTATACATTGTCTTGTCCAGTGAAATTTGAAGAATTCCAAATTTTCATCTATGCACGAGTTGGAGAGTCCTCCTTCTTGGAAGCTCGTGTGTCAATTGACTCTTTTTTTTTTGTTTAACAAAAATAAAATAAAACAACTAAAAAACAAAAAGAACAAAGTACTGCGTAGTTGCTTAATTTCATAGTTGGAAAATTGTGCAATTAGAAATTCAAATCTTTCAAACATGGCCCCTCGAAAATGAGTGACGAATCTATCAAACTTTTAGATTTATAGTCAGATGTGATGAATGCGTTTTATTGAAGGAAAGAAAGACTTAATTAATTTCTAGTCCTCTTATATAATATTATCCTTACAAAAGTTATTCAAACTTCTTTTCTTTGTTCAATTCATATTTCTCTTCGTTATTTTTGGAAAATAAAGTACAACTTTACTATGAGTTCAATATTTTCCACTTTTGAAAGTATTGAGGATTAAGAATATGATGAAGAGTTACCATGTTCAAGGCATTTGCATATTTGTCAAATCCCCTAATTATCTCTAGATAATCCTTCCTTGATTATCTTTACCTAATTAAAATGATATCTTATTTCTTCATTTATCTATTATCCCATATAGTTTGCCTATTATTACGTTTATGTAAAGTATATAATTCTCATGTAAAGGGACGCTCAAGTAAAACGGGTGTTGTGGTAAAACGAGTGGACGAAATTGGATCGTTAGATTAGAGTTCATGGACGGATGGATTAGATTAGAATATTGGGGTGTATTGTGTGCGTGATGTATGGGATAAGGATAGAAGGCTGTTACAATATATATGTTAATAAATAAAAACAAAAAAGGATATGATATTTAGGAGAGAGAAATTGAGATTATCTTATATACCGAGATTGGAGAGAGAAGATGAGAATCTGCATCCCAAATCTTCAGACCACTATGATGATATTAAAAAAATGGAAGAATTGTGGTTTTGCAATCTCACGTGAGAGAAGACGAGATGATATTCGGAAACTGATATGCATGGTTCTATAACCGATATTCAGGAATCGTTAATGCATATTCAAACCACTATAATGATACTCACAAAATGATATATAAGAAACTATTGATGATATTCAAGAATCGTTAAGGCATATTCACTCTTTTATATGATATTCATGTGCGTCGTGTTGCATTGATATTCATTCTCTTATATACCGTGTGAGTTGTTGAATGGATATGCACTTCATTGGTATTGATATTCATTGTTCAGTAAGTGATATTCATCATGCTTTTAAATTCTCATATTAGGATCGCACTTAGACAAGTTCATGAATATCATAACATATAGTTTGCATAGCATAAAAAGAAGTGTGCATATCGTACACAAACAAGTGAATATCACATACATCATATAGAAATTGGTTCTATAGCTCAAATCCTATTAAAATCAAATACTTTGTGTGCACAATGGAAGGATTCAATAACATAGCTAACAGTTTGGCAAACGTAAGACCACATCTAACAGTATGAGCAAACGTAAGACCACATCTAATGGCTGGTCTTATCCCTTTCACAACCAGCCATGAGCTTCTGGCGTCTATTCACTTGTCGAGTGGTTGTAACATGTGGAGACCCATCTCCAACTTCAGTGTTCTCAATAGCTTATGGAGATTCAGTGTTCCTAGGCTCAGGTACATTATCAGCTTTAGTGTGTCGAACAACTTGTGGGGATTCATCATCCAACCTTCTTGTAGGCAAACGTGAATATAAGAAACTAATAACATGAAACCTAAACATGAATAATAATACTTCAAAACATGAATATCATATAAAAGAGTGAATGAGTATCAATGCATAGGTCATTAAAAACTCAATATTTATTTTGCATATCAACACAGGAAGCGTGAATATCATACCCACACAGTTGCATATCACATATATGACTATATTTTGCACATCAACTCATGAAGCGTGAATATCAAGCCCATACAAATGAATATCACATACACAAATCTATACACATATCAAAACATACAAATGAATATCATACTCATATCAAAATAGAAATTGTGACTCAAATCCATAAACGAAAATCAATCAAATCGGTAAAAATTCAATATTAATTTTGCATATCAATACAAGAAGCGTGAATATCACATCATAAAATTTGAATATCAACTACTCAGAGCATGAAACCCGAATTCAACATGAATTTCAAAATAAGTTGTATGAATATCACACGAAAGAATTTGAATATCAATTGTAAATAGTACAAACAACACAAACAAAACACCAAAGGTTATCCTACATGAAGTTATATCATAGAAAATAAAAAGTTATGGCGAATATCAGTGCAAAAAATACCAACATCAGTGCACACGAAAACAAACAAAAAAGTTATGTCAAAGCAAGCAAATATCAAAATAAAACGAACTATGCATACCTTTATTTTGATTTAATGACTGTGAAATATAGATCTTGAAGCTTGAGGATGCAAATTTAATGGCAAATTTTTGAATCAGTTAGCGAATTAGATCGATGATCCTAAATCCTAAAATAAAAAAACATCAACCATAATGAAAAAATCGGAAATTTAAAACACAATCGAATTTAAACAAAAAAATCAACATCAAAAACCTAAAATTTAATGGCAAAAATCCGAGATGAAGATGAATACATGTTCTAGGAAGATGACGAACCTACACAAATGTTAAAGATTGTCGACGAAGACGATTCAAGGGAGACAACTTCGGGGAGAATACAACTTCAAGCTTCACAATGAACATCGATGGAGGTTGAGAGCGATTTTTGGGAAGAGAGAAGGCAGCGTATTTTTTTAGAGAGAAGGCTGCGTTTTTTTATGGAGAGAAAATCACATATGTGATTTTGGGGGATAAATCCCACTAAATCGGGATTGTGATTTAATCAGATGGGTTTTTTTTTTGCACCCCTAATGATTCAATCTGGTCCGTTCGTTGATTCCTCATCCAACGCTCTAGATTAGTATACTCGTTTTACCGTAACTCCTCATTTCACTAGAGCCTAAATATCTCATGTAATCATACTTTGTTAATTAATAAGAATTGAACAATCATCCTATAATTCTATATGGTATCAAATCATTTAGTTCTGAACAGCCTTAGAAACTAGTCTTCCAGAAACACCTATCCTATGTCGATCGAAGATCAAGAAACATGAACCTCTTTGAAAAGATCAGAACCATGGGAAAAGTCGAACCACCGACTCTTTCTCCACCATTCGGATCAATCAGGAACCATCTTGGTCTTGCAATCATTGGTGGAAGACAACTACGCAGTTTGCGAACAATCCATTACCATGACCCTCACCATCAAGAACAAAAAGGGCTTTGTTGATGGATCCTTACTCAAGTCAAAGAACAATCCAACCGAAGAGTTACAATGGGAACGATGCAACGTTCTCGTCAAAACTTGGTTGCTCAAATTCATATCGAAAGAGATATTCGGGAGCGTTATTCACTGCAAAGATGTAAGAGGTATGTGGCTTGAACTAAATGAAGGTTTCTCCCATACTAAAACCATCTTTTTATTTCACATAGAGAATGACATTCATGACTGCCAACAAGGGACAAATTCAGCCACCACTTACTTCACAAAACTCAAAGGCTTATGGGATGAGAACGATGCACTTTTTGCTTTCCCTCCTTATGAATGTGCGGTTTCTACTGATGTTAAGAAATTCATAGACACACAAAAGACTATGAAGTTCCTAGTGGGGTTAAACGAATGTTATGCACAAACCCGAAGCAACATCATATGGTTAGATCCACTTTCAGGCTTGAACAAGGCATACTCCATGATCCTATGCCACGAGAAACAAGCAGAGATGACGAGTGCGAAAGCTCCAGCCGTTACGGAAGCCTCTGCCTTCTCCATCATAAAGGGGACTCGTGAGACACATCCACCAAGAGAGTCCATTTTTTATGCAAAATGCAATATGACTAACCATACTACCAAGAATTGTAGGGCACACCTGAAGTGTACGTATTGCAATGGTAAGGGTCACACTTACGACTATTGTCGGAGGAGGAAAATAGCCATGGAAGGAGGCCAAGGAAGTTTTGTTGTTAACTATGAAGGTAACAACAAAGAGAGCTTTCCACTTTCACAAAGTGATTAATGTCAAAGTATGATGGATCTTGATAACTCCAAAGATCTGAAGGAAACACAGTGCAAGGCAAGCCCCTTGATGGCTCCTCAGTTGGTGGCGCTGAGATGGTTTCTGGCCTGACTTCAGAGGGGTCGTTCTCCCTCGTCCGTGATCGGAATGGGGTGATTCCAACGCCCAGAGGTAGATCTTGAGGTCTAGTTTCAACCTTCACAATTTGAGGGTGATCTAAGCTGGGAATCAGAAGATAAGACACTTTTACTAGAGTTCGTTGAGAGATCCGAAAAGGATTTCAACGAGGATAGTGTTTTCCAAGGTGGCGGTTATGGCCGAAAGTGAGATGGAAATGGAGGTGATGGATATGGCTTCTTCTTTGATGGATATTACACACCAACAAGGTAGAAGTCTAGGTTGAAATCTTCAAGATATGACACACTCAAAGCTTTCAACAATGGTGTCTTGATACAACACACAAGACTTGGAAAAGGGACGCTCAAAGAGATGATAAATTCTTCTTCTTAATCTGATTAAATGTGCCTCCAATTTGGTTACAATCAGCCTTTTTATATGGCAAGGCTTTTTTAGGGAATTAAATAAAAGAGAATGAAAATGGCTAAGACTAAAAGGCCCTTAGTGAAGTCGGCCCTTCCTAGCAAACTAAACAAATAACACAATTAGAGTTTTAATAGCAATGTCATGAAATGAAATAGATAACTGAATGTGACTCTAGGAGAGTCAAGGTTGATCCATAGGAAGTAATCCTGAGACCTCTAAAGGATGTGATGGCCTCCATGCATAGTAATCCCTTCTTGAGCTCCTCTTGAAGTTGCCTAGCTTGAGCTCTAGTGATGGCGCTTCACTAAGCTCTTCTTCACTTGCTTCACCCTCATGGCTAGAGTCGTCTTGAGTGTTCGGGCTCCCTTGAGTCTCTTGATGGGACGTGGTCACATCATCCTCCCTCTCTTGAAAGGGATTTGACCTCGAATCCAGCTCGTCAAGGTCTTCATCTTCCTCCACCAAGGAATGAACCAAATCAGCCACATTAAGGACACCATGATCTCCGGGATCAAAGGGAACCTCTCCGTTGTCCAGCTTGGAATGGCCCACAATTGTCTCTCCTTCACCTGAAATCAAAGCACTAGAAGTTCCATGCAACTCCACAACTTGGTCATTAAACAGGTTAGTAATGTAAGATGCATCATGAAGTGGAGAACATGCAAAGAATTCAGCTTTCTTAGAGGACCTATTCATGATAACAATAGAAAAATGAGGCCCTCTAACTCGTCCACACAATTCTAAGAATGTAAGAACAAACCTTCCAATGACTACATGATATCCAACCAAGTAGGCAAATAGTATTCCACTCATCTTCCTAGTCCTACGTTCAAGCTTAGGAGTGCAACTAACAACATAGCACATGTGTTTGTGAAGAATAATAGTATGAACTAGATGCATCCCGCATGACATGTATTGAGCAAGAGAACTTTGGTGTATGCATGAGTACCTAGTTCTACAATCAAAAATAGATTTAAGCACATGAGATTCTCTTTCCCTAGGAAAATATTCATATTCATGCAAAGGGAAAGGAATACGAAAAGTATAGACAAGTGATACTTCCCTTAGATGTGTCTTCTCCTTTTTAAGGCAAAAATGTGTTTCCTCGGAAGGCTTAACATCCATGGCATGGACCTCTTCTTGGAGTGAGAATGGTAAGTACGAGGGAATCGTAGGTGTTGCATCCATCCAAGGAGTAGCCAAAGAATTTGGGGAGCTACGCGCAATAGTGGGTCGATGCTTGCTCCTTGTAGGTGAATGAGATGTTTCTATAACGTCCTCATGTTTTTCCTTTGGTTCAACCTCCTCTCCTTTGGTCATTGGTTCAGTAGAAAGAACATCCTTGTCTTTAGGCTCTTCTTCAACCAAGTCCTTGGCCAAAACGTCCTCTTCCTTACAAGCAGTAACCAAGACGTCACTCTCAAGGAACCCTTCGTCCTTGTAAGTGTAGTATTGGTTAGGACAAATATCGGCTAAGTGGCCTCTCCCTTCACACATGACACACACGATGTCACGTGCTCTAACCCGGGGAGGTGGAGACACTATCTCTCTTCTTTGGGGTGTGCTAACATGCGGATTAGGTGAACCATAGGCTCCCTTAGGCTGCACATAATGGTTAGCCAAATGATATTGAGAGTTGTAAAAATAAGGATTAGGCTCGTACCTCATGTATGGATTAGCTTCTTATTGAGCAAGATAGCGAGCCTCTCTATATGATGCTCCATGTGCCCGAAAGTAGAAGAAGTCCTTTCGGGGAATGTGACCTATGTTGGACATCTCCATTCGCTCTCCTCACAAGGTTAGTATCCAAAGCTAATACCAAACATAGAAGCTCCCATAGAACACAAGATTAATCAATGGTCCTAAGCTAGCAAGGAGCCCTCGACCTTGAATCAAGCTCAAGAAATCTCAGCAAGCAAGGCTCCTTAAGGGATAGGATTAGGTTCACTAGACTAAAAAAAAAGGATAAAATGACAAAAGTTTAAACCAAATCAAGCCGAGCAAAGACAGTGCACACTTCAAAGAAATTGGTTCACTCGAGCACAAATTAAACCACTTAACAATAGGAAGCTACTAAGTTCGGCTACCTTGTAAAAGAGATATTCATGCACGAATGAAACATGCTATTGAAGTAATATCCACAACAATGAAGCTTCGACTGCCTTACACAATATCAACTTGATTTTCGCAAGTAAGAAATTTGCACTCGACTCTTTCTGGCTATGCCTTTCTTTCTCGAGTGGTTTTCGATTCTTCTTTCTTTCTTTTTTGACTCAATGCAGTAATTGGTAATACAGAATTCGAAATTTCAATATCAGCTCTTGTACGTATAGAAATACTCAAATACTTAGCAACAAAACCTTTCCCATATCCATTGTTGTTGTTTTAAAGATAGCTCGAGTAAGGTCCAGTTTCTAGGAATTGAGAGTGCCTTGTACACGACCTAATTGAATTAAACAACTGAGAAGACTCCAAACACAAACAAAAGCAAAGAAACGAATTCAAACAGGCTGCAAACAACAAACAAATTCTGGAGAAAATCAAGCTAACAACTTAAACAAATCTCCTACAAACTAGGGGGCTGAAACAAACTAGATCTGGCAGGCCATTTTCGGTTCTTCTCCTATGGTTTCTTCGTCCAAAACAAAGCCAAACAAGATGGGAATAGCAACGACAAACCACAGCAGATCTCAACCAGCAAAACCAGTCACAATCAGCCGAACACAACAACACACAACCTAGGCTGTTCTATGAGCTTGCAAACTGATTTTTCATGAACCAAACACCAAGATTAAGGGCCATACCTTGCTTGGGCTCTGATACCACGTGATAACTCCAATGATCTGAAGGAAACACAGTGCAAGGCAAGCCCCTTGATGGCTCCTCAGTTGGTGGCGCTGAGATGGTTTCTGGCCTGACTTCATAGGGGTCGTTCTCCCTCGTCCGTGATCGAAATGAGGTGATTCCCACGCCCAGAGGTAGATCTTGAGATCTAGTTTCAACCTTCAAAATTTGAGGGTGATCTAAGCTAGGAATCAGAAGATAAGACACTTTTACTGAGAGGTCGTTGAGAGATCCGGAAAGGATTTCAACGAGGATAGTGTTTTCCATGGTGGCGGTTATGAGTTGGATGGTGGAGGTTATGGGTTGGATGGTGGCGGTTATGGCCGAAAGTGAGATGGAAATGGAGGTGATGGATATGGCTTCTTCTTTGATGGATATTACACACCAACAAGGTAAAAGTCTAGATTGAAATCTTCAAGATATGACACACTCAAAGCTTTCAACAATGGTGTCTTGATACAACACACAAGACTTGGAAAAGGGACGCTCAAAGAGATGAGAAATTCTTCTTCTTAATCTGATTAAACGTGCCTCCAATTTGGTTACAATCAACATTTTATATGGCAAGGCTTTTTTAGGGAATTAAAGAAAAGAGAATGAAAATGGCTAAGACTAAAAGGCCCTTAGTGAAGCCGGCCCTTCCTAGCAAACTAAACAAATAACACACTTAGAGTTTTAATAGCAATGTCATGAAATGAAATAGATAACTGAATGTGACTCTAGGAGAGTCAAGGTTGATCCATAGGAAGTAATCCTGAGACCTCCAAAGGATGTGATGGCCTCCATGCATAGCAATCCCTTCTTGAGCTCCTCTTGAAGTTGCCTAGCTCGAGCTCTAGTGATGGCGCTTCACTAAGCTCTTCTTCACTTGCTTCACCCTCATGGCTAGAGTCGTCTTGAGTGTTCGGGCTCCCTTGAGTCTCTTGATGGGACATGGTCACATCAGATCTTCTAAGAAAGTTCAAAGCAACGACTAACACTCCTAATGTCCCCACCAAATCTTGGAGGCTATGAACGCAGAAATCAACCTTCCATCAATCTTGTGGTTAACATCTCTAACTATGAGGATTTTTCAGGTAAAACTTTTCCCTCAACTCGTTCTAACAAGAAAATATTGTTGATTATGGACAGCGGTGCTAGCGATCACATCATATATAGTACTCGATTTCTTAGTGTTTCACAACAAGTGTAAAATAGAGTCGTTCGACTACCGGATGGCACTTCGGCTAATGTTTCACATATAGGATTAGTTTCATTTGCATCTCATTTTAAACTACATAATGTACTTTGTGTTCCACATTTTTCACTTAATCTTATTTCCATCAGTAAACTTGCTTTAGATTCATTTTATATCACTATTTTCTTAAGACAAATATGTTTTATCCAGGACCTTCGATCGGGAAGATGATTGGGACGGAAACTGAAAGTGAAGGACTTTATTGCCTTGATCTTCCACGAATGAGCACTTGCAATGTGGTCACCGCAACTATGGATCATTTATGGCATCAAAGGCTTGGGCACCCATCATCCAAAGTATCTTCTCTATTTTCATTTTTTTAAGAATAGATCTTGCACTACAAGTACTTGCTTAATTTTCCCTTTAGCTAAACAAACTAGAAAAAAAATCCCTTAAGTATTTCAAATAGTCGATACTTGGTTCATATGGACATATGAGGCGGGTATCACACCCCTTCTATTTTTGGATCACGATATTTTTGTAACTATAGTTGATGATTATTCTAGAAATAATTGGATTTATCTCATGGATCATAAGTCAGACACTTGTGCTCTCATCATTCAATTTGTTAATCTTATTGAAAACCAATTTGGAAAAAGGGTCAAAGTTATTAAAAGTGACAATGGCCCAAAATTTAAATAGTTGATTTTTATTCTTCAAAAGATATTTTACATAAAAAAAAAAGTTGTATCAACATGCCACAATAAAATGGTGTTGCCGAACATAAACATCGTCATCTATTAAATGTAGCTCGAGCCCTTCTTTTTCAATTTCAATTGCCTCAAATTTTTTGGGGTGACGCTAAGCTTACTGCGACATATCTTATCAATAGGATTCCTACACTTAACTTAGATGGTAAAACCCATTTTGAAAAACTATTTGCTAACCCACCAAATTATTCTCATTTACGAGTTTTTGGGTGTCGGTGTTTTGCATCTACACATGCTCTTCTCCAAAGCAAATTTGATCCACGATCTATTGAATGCATTTTCCTTGGTTTTCCCATGGCACAAAAGGATATAAACTATATACTCTCCAAGACAAGAAAACATTGATATCCAAAGACGTCCTTTTCCATGAAAATGAATTTCCCTATGCTAAAATAACACCACCCCCACCTATGTCTCTCGTAGCTCCACCAATCCCACATTCTGCACCATCAATTTACATATATGATGATATCCACACTAATACCAATGCTTTTGCTGACACTATACCATAACCTCTAAGCACTCCATCAACTGAATCATCACTGGCATCACCAAACCCAACACCGGCTCACAATCCCCCTCTAGTGTTCATAGCCCCCCTGACCTCTCCCATCATGGAGCATGAACAACCAAAAATTATACCACCCCCTCGATGCTCTACTCGGCCTACTAAACCTTCTACCACATTGCAAGATTTCCACATCGAGGCAACCCTTCTATCACGACCTTCACCATCACCTTCTTCGAGCAATGTCCTATCGGGTACACCTTCCTCTTTAGCTTGTGCTCTATCTTATGATAAGTGGTCTCCTAATTATAAACATTTTTTTGATAACATCACCCTTGAGAAGGAACCTAGCTCTTTTTCACAAGCTGCTCGCGACTCTCGATGACAAACTTCCATGGCTACCAAAATCAAAGCCCTCCAAGAAAACCATACATGGAGCCTTGTCCATCTACCACCCTATAAAAATATACCGGTTACAAATGGGTTTACAAGACCAAACATAACCTGGATGGCACGGTGGAATGGTACAAATCAAGGCTTGTTGCTAAGGGATATAACTAAGTTGAAGGCATAGATTATCGAGAGAAGTTTGCACCAGTCGCCAGGCTCATCCCCGTTTGAGTTATCCTTAGTATGTAAACTATTCAAGGATGGCACTTACATCAACTAGACGTCAATAACGCCTTCCTCAATGGAGATCTCTTAGAAGATGCATACATGACATTGCCTCCGAGATTTGGGAAAAAGGGGGAGACTCGTGTATGCAAGTAGCACAAATCATTGTATGGACTCAAGCACGCATGCATCACGCCAATGGTTTTTGAAGCTCTCTAAAGCCCTCAAAAGTGTTGGATTCAATCAAGCTGGTCCAATTATTCCTTGTTCGTTCAAAGTTCCAAAGGTAACTTTACGATTTTATTAGTTTATGTTGACGATGTCATTCTTGCAGGCAACAACTTACAAGAGATTGAAGAAACAAAGAATTTTCTTGCTAGAGAATTCAAGGTTAAAGATATGGGTTACATTATTTTCGTGGCATCGAAGTAGCAAGGTCTAAGCAAGAAATTTCTCTATGTCAAAGGAAATATGCATTCGAGATACTTGACGACACGGGTTTTTGGGGTGCCAAACCGACAATTGTCCCACTTGATCAAAACCTCATCCTCAACCAAGCTGAAGGAGAAGCCTTAGAAGATCCTTCTCAATGTCGTAGATTGGTTGGTCGCCTAATTTATCTCACCATCACAAGGCCCGATCTCGTATATGGAGTTCACATCTTTAGTCAATTCCATGGGCACCCACAACAAGCCGATTTGGATTCCGCTCATCGGGTCCTTAGATACATCAAAGGCACCCCTGGACAAGGCATATTCTTACCTACCACCGGACAGCTCTAACTAACGGCATATTGCGATGACGATTGGGCACAATGTCGTGACACCCGGAGGTCAACTACCGGCTACTACATCTTCATTGCCCATGATCCCATCTTTTGGAAGACAAAGAAGCAAGGTAATGTGTCACGATCGAGCATGTGAAGCCGAATATCGATTGATGGCAACAACATGTTGTCATATAACTTGGCTCCAAGCCTTACTCAAGGATCTAAATGTTGCTCATTCTCAACCCGCCAACCTCTACTATGACAATAAAGCAGCCTTACATATTGCTTCATATCATGTCTTCCATGAACGCAAAAAACATATCGAAATTGATTGTCATGTCATACGAGAAAAGGTGCAACGAGACCTAGTGAAGACCATCCATATACGGACAAAGGAACAACCAGCCGTTTATTCAGCAAACCATTGAGTTCCAAGCAATTTGGTTTCCTCCTTAGGAAGTTGAGCGACATATATTAACATGCACTCTAACTTGAAGGGGAGTATTGAGGATTAAAAACATGATGAAGAGTTATCATGTTCAAGGCATTTACAATATGTCAAATCTGTTGGAACCTTGACGTTCCCTCTGGTTTTGATGATGATAAACACCACTAGGTTTTATGATTTTTGTTGTTCCTATGCGTTTCAGGTTTTATGAAAGAATTAGAGAACAATGGAAATCATGTGAAGAAGAGAAAGCATAGGAGTGCAACAGAACGTTGTAGAAACAAGGAACAGTTACGTGAGAAGCAAATTGGAAAACTAAAAGCGCGTGGTTTCTATACAAGGAAATTCTATATATGGAAACAGCGGATGTGGAACGATGCGGAACGCAGAGAATTGTCAGCTGTTCCCAGATTGACTCAGTTATACAAGGAAACGAGATTTTGAGTTTTACTTGGAAAAGAAGAGAAAGATAATGAGTCTTAGGAAAGTTTATAGATGGAAACTATGTGTTTATGAGCTGAATTGTTTAGTTGGAAAGAAAATCTTTCACTGTTACCTTATATAGCGGGGTTGCTAACTATTTGGTAATTTGGGAAGAGATCTTTTCTACCACTATATATAGATGAGTTTACCTTGGGGAAAGGTATCTCAGCTATCCCATTGAAGACTACAAGGAGCTTATTGCAAAGTTGAGATCGGAGATCCAAGGCAAGGTACGGGTATGTACTTGATTGCTTAGGGTTTTCTTATGTTCTTGTGTTGTTACTAGTTGATTGCACTCAAAGTCTAGAAGCCTAGGAACTGTGTGTGAGTAGGTGGAGATAAGACTTGTGAGATTGTACAACTTAGGGTCTTGTTGTGTTCTTGTGTCATTGAGAGTTGATTGCACTCAAAGTCTTATAACTTAGGGTATAGGTGGAGAGAAGACTTGTAAGATTGTACAATTCTTAATAATACAAGTATATGTTTGGGAACTTTGTTGTTACTTTGAATCTTTGTTTATTTTCGCTTCCCAGGGAACAGTCACACTGTTCCCTGTCTAAACACACTACGATTCAACAATTGGTATCAGAGCAGGTTTGCTCTAGATTGTGTGTTCTTTTCAGATTCACAGATAACAATGTCTTCCACTCATGAAGTTGGGCTTGGGAACAACAAACCACCGTTCCTGCCTATCAGTGGAAAGTTCCAACACTGGAAGGACATCTTCACAGACTGGTTGAAGAGTAATGATTACCAATGCTGGTGGGTCATTGAGGTTGGTGAAGAAAAAGTTGTTGAAGATGTAATCAAAGGATTAAAACCTTGGAGCCCAGATGATTTCAGAATCATGGAGAAAAATTTTAAGGCTCGTATGTTTATCAACAACGTTATCAGCATTGAAGATGCATCCAAGTTACACTCTTGTGCAACTGTAAAGGATATGTGGGCAGCCTTGGAACAGATGTACATGGGAAGTTCTGATCTCAGAGAGCTTGATCGGTTCCAAGCAAAGAAAGACTTCTATAACTTCGCCATGATCGATGGTGAGACTGTTTCCTCTTATCAATCCAGATTTGAGGAAATCACCACTAGACTTACTGCTCACGATGTCGATGAAAAGGAAATTCTTCCCAAGGAGAAAATTTTCATCATTATCGATGGACTTCCTCCAAGGCATAAGATGACTAAAGCAATTCTCAAGGAGAATCCTAATACTCTCAAACTCACACTTCATGAGGTATTTGGGAAAATTAAAAAGTATGATGAAGAAGACAAATATGTTAAACCTAAAGGCATTGCCTTGATGATTGAAAAAGCTGTACAGATGATAAAAGACAACAAAGATGAAAACTTGGATGATATGGATCCAGAAACTGTCATTCTCACCAAGGCCATGCGTTCCCTCTATCGAAAGGGCATATCATTCAGGAATGATGGGAACAATGGTGAGAAACATGATCTCAAAGATGTTACATGCTACAACTGCAAGGACAAAGGTCACTATGCTAACAAGTGCCCCAAAGGGAACAACTCAGACAACACCAACGGTGACAATACTGGGAACAACAAGAAGAAAGCTTTTGTTGCTGTCTGGGGTGATAAGTGTACCAACTCTGATGATGACGAGCCAGAGTCATGGGGGAACAACAGAATGTGTGCAATGACTCTAAAGTCATCAATTGAAGAACAAGAGGTAGATCATGAAACCTTCTTTGAATCTCTTGTTAATTTTGATAAAAAGTCCTTGATTTCTCTTATCAAAAGCATGTATAATGAGAATCTTAAAACCCAAAATGATTTGACTAATGCTGAGGATAAATGCATTGAATTGAATGAATCTTTATCTAGAATTGCTAGTTCCTCTATTATTCCTTGTGTTAAAAGTAATGCTACTCACAGTGAACCTAGTTCCTTTAGCACTGTTAGGGAACTGTCTCAGATGAAAGCTCAGATTGATAAAATTCACTCTATCTTAGTTGAGCAAAAGCTTAAGGAAGAAGAAATTACCTTTGTTGCGTCCAAGTATGGTCTGGGGTACAAAGGAGAAAAACAAGAGAGTGAGGAACATGAGTTAACCATACCTAAGCTTAGAGAGTTAAAAGATAGGAAACTTCAGAGTACTAAGGATAGGAACTCTTACCTAGAAGAGCGTGTGAAGACTCTGGAGAGTGGGTTGAGTGAAAGCCAATCATGGTACAAAGGTCAACCTGCCCATAAGATGTACCTCATCCAATCCCAGGGTAATTTGCCTAGTACACCTGACCCAATTAGAGCCAAGCAACGTAGAATGCATGTCCCAAACCATAAGTACACCTTGGGAGACTATTATAAGATTTGCTGGCATTGTGGGAACAACGGCCATGTTGTGAAAAACTGTGCTAAGAAACAAAAGTTCACTGAAGAGCACACTCAGCGAAGGAACAGTAGAAGTAACAATGTTGATTTGAATGATGATGATGCATCTCCTGATATGTTCCATCCTAAGCCTAGAAAATATCACTTTGTCTCTAAGCGACCAAGTAAAGCCAAGCTTGCCTGGGTCGCGAAACACTAACCTTCTCAATGCAGGATGAAGTGAGGGGGAACAATAGGTGGTTCATTGATAGCGCATGCTCATGCCATATGTTGGGAAATAGAGATCACCTCACCTCACTTCAACGACACTCTAAGGGAACCGTTTCCCTTGGAGACAAGAGATGTTGAGAAATAGTAGGAACATGAGAAGTTGTGTTGAACTCAAACATCAAGATAATGCATATTTGAATGTCAAAGATGTAGATGCTACAATATTTCAGGCAAATCCTAAGGAGTCACACCTAATTGAAGTCAAACAGATCCTACGGTACTTGAAAGGGAACGATCATCTTTGTCTTTGGTATCCAAGGAACAGTGGGTATGAACTCGTGGGCTTCACTGATGCTGATTTTGCCAGTCACCTAGTGGATCGCAAAAGCACTTCAGGGACGGCACAGTTCCTTGGCCTATGTCTTGTCTCTTGGGCATCAAAGAAACAAAATTTTGTTGCCCTTTCAACCGACAAAGCTGAGTACGTAGTTGCTGCATCGTGTTGTGCCCAAGTATTATGGCTCAAACAACATTGAAGGATTTTGGTATGTCTCTTGACACCGTTCCCATTATGTGTGATAATACTAGTGCTATCAACATTTCCAAAAATCTTGTTCATCACTCACGTACTAAGCATATTGATATTCGTCATCATTTTCTTCGTGATAATGTTGAGAAAAAATTACATTAGAGTGGATCATTGCAGGACAGAAGATCAAGTTGTAGATATCTTCACCAAAGCACTGGATAGAAAACCCTTTGAGTATTTGAGAATGCTCCTTGGGATGATCTCTCTAAACTGAGGAACTCCACTTCCACTATTCCCTCAGTGATTGGCTAGATCGATCAATCTTAAACTAGGGAACAGCCTCTTTGTCGCATGTCATTTGCAAATGACTTGTTTATTTACTCTTGCTATGTGCTTTGTGTTACACTATTTCAGAAAACTTCTTGCAACTTCTATTCTTGATCATACGTGCTTCATTTTTACATGATAACATCTTCTTTCAAGCCTAAAGCAACCGATTTGATTATCTGAACCCTTATTACAAGCCAAAATGATTATTGGTTACACTGCCGTCCCAAGCTTGGATCCAGGTAAACGTTCCCTATGCACCTCTCTTTGTTTACCAACTTTTACTGGGAATCATTATCTGGATCGTCATTGTTCCCTACCTTTATTTTTGTTTGGATATATCTTTGTTATTTTGTGTAAACCCCATAAAATATCCAAACTGGCTTTTCCATCCACTCAAGTAACTTGGAATGTTCTAGATGGGACTTGGCCTGAGGGGGAACAGTGAACAGGAACGTCAATGCTGGGAACGTTAAGAGGAACGTTGAGAATTACAGAAGAACGTTGCTTCGCTGAGAAGGAGAAATTAAATTTTGATCTGATGGAACTACAGAGAGGAACAACTAGTTTGCTACAAAAAGAGTTAAAAAAAAAAGAGGAATATAAGAAAGAAAGAAAAGAAAAGAAAAGAAAAAGAAGGTCTATAGAGAAGAAGACAATGTTCCCATGGTCACTGAGCTCGACATGGTGAACATCAGCAAAATGAAGTATCAAGGGGATGATAAGGGAACGTTGCCCCCTTTCGAAGAGTCGAAACACGAGCCTCGCGAGGGAACTTCAAGGAATAGCTCTGTGCAAGGCCAAATGATTGTTGAGCTGCGCGAAATTAAGAATATTATGTCGCTTCTTCTTGAACACTTCCTCAGCAAGGACAAGGAACGAAAGGAATACTCTGAGTCTTGAGTGGACACATTTTCTTATCCAGCCCGTCTTACCCTCTTCTCTTGGCTTTCTAATATGTTATCTTGTTTAAGTGTTTGCATTTTGATCCTTTTGTGCTTGTTTGCCAAGTTGTCTTTTGATTTTTGTAATCAATTCCCTACAAGTTAAATGAACTTTTTCTTTGCTAGTAATTGTTGCTTCGATATGTCACTCCACTGTTTGTTTTTTATCTTTTGATGATGCCAAAAGGGGAAGTGTGGAAAATTGTGCAAAGAACTCAGTAAAGAGAGGTAACAGTTTAATTGTTCCTAATTCTTTGTGAATTTCTGGACGATGCTAGTGCTGAGGGGGAACGATGATGCAACTTGAAGGTATGAACTGCTATTATTCATTTGACATAAAATTTTACTTAACACTTGATCTTAGATGCATGATGATTTATGTCTTTTTGCTTTTTACTCTTTGTTTTGATCGAACAATTTTTGAGTGGGTTTGTCATCACCAAAAAGGGGGAAATTGTTGGAACCTTGACGTTCCCTCTAGTTTTGATGATGATAAACACCACTAGGTTTTATGGTTTTTGTTGTTCCTATGCGTTTCAGGTTTTATGAGAGAATTAGGGAACAATGGAAATCATGTGAAGAAGAGAAAGCAGAGGAGTGCAACAGAACGTTGTGGAAACAAGGAACAGTTACGCGAGAAGCAAATTTGAAAACTGAAAGCGCGTGGTTTCTATATATGGAAACAGCGATTGTGGAACGATGCGGAACGCAGAAAATTGCCAACTGTTCCCAGATTGACTCAGTTATACAAGGAAACGAGATTTTGAGTTTTACTTGGAAAAGAAGAGAAAGATAATGAGTCTTAGGAAAGTTTATAGATGGAAACTATGTGTTTATGAGCTGAATTGTTTAGTTGGAAAGAAAATCTTTCACCGTTACCTTATATAGCGGGGTTGCTAACTATTTGGTAATTTGGAAAGAGATCGTTTCTACCACTATATATAGATGAGTTTACCTTGGGGAAAGGTATCTCAGCTATCCCATTGAAGACTACAAGGAGCTTATTGCAAAGTTGAGATTGGAGATCCAAGGCAAGGTACGGGTATGTACTTGATTGCTTAGGGTTTTCTTATGTTCTTGTGTTGTTACTAGTTGATTGCACTCAAAGTCTAGAAGCCTAGGAACTGTGTGTGAGTAGGTGGAGATAAGACTTATGAGATTGTACAACTTAGGGTCTTGTTATGTTCTTGTGTCATTGAGAGTTGATTGCACTCAAAGTCTTGTAACTTAGGGTATAGGTGGAGAAAAGACTTGTGAGATTGTACAATTCTTAATAATACAAGTATACGTTTGGGAACTTTGTTGTTACTTTGAATCTTTGTTTATTTTTGCTGCTCAGGGAACAGTCACACCGTTCTCTGTCTAACACACTACGATTCAACAAAATCCCATGATTATCTTTAGCTAATTAAGGTGATATCTTGTTTCTCCATTTATCTATTATCCATATAGTTAGCCTATTATTACGTTTATGTAAAGCGTATAAATTCCATGAAATCATACTTTGTTAATTAATAAGAATTGAACAATCATCCTACAATTCTATAGAAAGAAAACGACTTCTGTAAATTGTATAATGCTACTTTAGTTTAAGCAACTAGACCATTCTATCATGTTAAGAAAACTAGACCATTATACCATGTTTACGCACGGAACAAGTTTGTTCCTACATGTTTTCAATTTATGAACCCTTACTTTGTTTATAAGATAAGAAATAGATTAGTATTAAGACTATAAAAATTAGCCTATAACATCCTAATACATGAAAATATTAGGTTATTGTTTGTCAGAATTTCTTTCAGTGAATTTGAGTGACTAAGGGATGCATTTTGTGAATCACTTCATTGTTCTAATATATGGTTAATCTCGACTATCAAAAATAATTGTAAAAGAAAAAGAATATCATATATAATCTTGATTTTCGAACGACAAATCTAGATTCCTATACTTAAGTTAATGACAAACTGACAGTTAGGCTATCAGGTTCAATTACTATATTGTCAATTCTCATATTTTTGGCATGGATCAAAGCATTTTTACTTGCTAAAGCTTCGATTTATTTGCCGAATCTTTTCCATTTTTTCTTCCCATTATCAGTAAAGATTCTGCACGATAGTCTCGAAAGACAAATCTGAATGAAAATTTTCCATTAGATCTTATTGAGCCACCAAAGTTCGTTTGGATGGAATTATGCACTGGTCTTTTTTATATTATATTTTTTCTTGTATGAAAATTTTCCATTAGATCTTATGGAATTATGCACTGGTCATGAGTGCAGTCCAAGTTTCATCGTGTATTTTAATCCAGCTCTTTAATAGATTTTCAGAAAATGTAATGGTGTCCTTAATCGGGGTTATTCGGTTCAATGTGCTCACAAAAACCTATTTTGTTGGTTTTATTGTTCTATATATTTTTTTATAAAACTTATGGTATAATAATAAATAGCAGTTTTGATAATTTGTTAATACATAAAGGCATTTCTTAATCTATAAATCACGTAAATCCAACTTCATTTATGTGGGGACTGGATTTGGAAACTAAAATAATAATCTCAAGTTAACCAAATAATACAACGGTCTAAATCCTAAGTTATTATGAATAAATATTAGTTTGTTCATCTTCATTTGATGAACAATTATTTTTCTATTATTAGTTATTATCAAATTCGGATATTTATATGTCACCAAAAGGTCCAAAAACAAATTATCACCAATATGGAACTTCCAATAATAACCTTAATATTAGTATATTATTTACTAAAGAATACCAAAATTGTCATCTTCTATCTTCTTCCTTGTTTGGTCAATCATCTTCTATCTTCTTTTATTGCTAGCCTGTAAATTCGCCGATGTGCAATTAGATCGACTTCGTTCCCCCTTTCTCATCGTGTTTGAAATTTTACATTGTGTTCGTCTCTAATACGGAGTATATGAAGTGCAGACCTTGATTGTAATTCAGGTAGCTTTACAAGAATCCTAATACCATCCAAATGAAAATCTCGGCTTTGTGGCTTCAACTTTTTTCTTCACATACTTTGCTAAGTAATTAGATAGGAATTGAGATTTGTGTTTATGTTAGGGATGGAATCACAAGTTAGAAAAAGATAGCATTTTTACGAAGTCCTGTTTACCCTCTAGCAAAATCAAAACAATTTCTCCTTTCAAAAAAAACTTGTACTTCTTTCCACCATTGAGGTGGATCTCGAACGGAATTGCTCGAATTGATCGGTGTCGTGTTGGTGTCCAGTCCCAAACAACTTGTACTTCTTTCCACCATTGATGATACGGGTATTATAGGGAGTTTATACTGGTGATGATTTATTTTGATGACATTTAGTATTTATGTATTTTTCTGATAATTTAACCACATTTTGTTCACTTCATCATGCTTAACGAAAAACTATTTCTCCTTTCAAAAAAAAACGAAAAACTATTTCAAGTAAATATGACCAATTAGTACATTACACACCCGTATTTCATTTCATTAAATTAGTTTGTTCATCTTTATTTGGTGAACAATTATTGATAAACTAGTTTGTTCATCTTCATTTGCTAAACAATTATTGATCAACTAGTCCAGGACCCGCACCATGCACATGATATTTTTATTAAGGTGTTGTTTTAATATAGCTTTAATATCATTTTTACGTGTATATCTAATATAGCATAAACCATACAAAATTGTATATATTTATTGAAAAATATTAGTCATAATTAAACTCACAATATGAGTAAAAAAAGGAAATTTGAACAATATTGTTCACATTTATCATTAAAAATTTGTACAAATTAAAAGAAAAATATATGCTAAAGTAATATATTATCAAATCAGTATACAATATTAGAAGATATATAATTGAACATAAAAAAAGTAAAAACTTTAATAAAAAAATATGGGTAAGTTTTTTTTGGTAAAAATGATATGTTTAATAAAAATCATGTTTTATCAATTCAATGTAAACAAATATAACAATTTATTGTCACAAACTAATTAAACTTGTAATTAATGTAAGTAATTTTAGAAATTATCAAATCCATCGATTTATTATAATGTACGTATATATTAGCTTTGAGTAATCTTTGTTGAGCAATGAGCTTTATGAATGTTGAAGTTGGCTCAATTTGCTCAATGTTTAAAAAGATTGTTATTCAAGGGAATGTAAGCAACTTAATAACACGAACAAAACAACTAATATCATGAACAACAAACATTTCTCTCACATCAAGTAAATGATACTTAAATTAAACAATTTGGTTTGATGTTTGTAATAAAAATAATATCCAAAACACTATAAAAATCTTGTTAAAATTTATTTGTTGAAAATTTGCTACAAAGTGCCTAACGTATAAAGAATGAAGAAACAACTACAATTTTACATGTCAAAAAAGCTTAATATGAGTAAGATGAATTAAGAAATGAATAATTTGAACGTGTTACGAAAAGGAAGTATAATATTAATCATAACTTATATATATATCTAAATTTGTGAGTGTATTTATATATATGGAATTATGGGTGCATGATTTCCGACCCAATGTCATTTGATTCACTTTCTCTTATGGAATTGATGAGTTCATGAAAACAAAATACATATTCAATCGTAGATAGAACAAAATTTATTTGGTTCGTTGTATTATCACTATAAGTTATCTTATAGCTAATTTGGTTTAAATTTACTTGAACAAACAAAATTTAATTGACATAACGTTAGTTGAAGGTCGACATAGGATTTGATAAAGAATTCATGAAATCGTAGTCGTATAAAAAAAAAGCTAATTAAGGTTTAATGTATTAATAGTAAATAATGAGATCTCAACTAATCAAATTAAATCAAACATTTTGCTTAAATTAAAAAATCATATTAGAATGTAAGTAAACAGTCAATGTGTCTTGATTTGTTGGTACAAATTTTGTTAAGATTTGTTTATTTAAATTCTGCTAAATAATTTGATGTAATAACAAATTAAAACACAAAACAAAATATACTTTTAGTCTATTACACATAAGCAAAGTAGGCCCAGAAGTATTTTGGTGACTCGAAAGGGGATGGTTTAATATGTATATATATTTTATTGATTTTGATGAGCCTCCTCATAGAATTCAAGGTATACTAAATATTAGTTAATTAAAAAATAATTAATTACGCTTTTGAATAATATTTTACTTCGTGCCTATAATAGCTCATATTTTCTTTTTAATTCAAAAATAAGTATTTATTATTATAAATATTAGTTAATTCAATCCATGAAATTATATTATTTATAATATTGTTTATTTTTCAACTTTAACTTGAGTTGCACTATAAGGATATTAAATTAATTTCAAAATTAGATAGATAAGCTAACTATTTATATATAATTGATATATTAAAATTTTAATTGTGTATGACAACAATGACATAGATTTAGCAACAAAATTCTAGAGAAGTAAAATAATATGATGATGTTAGGAAGATCTCGTAGGATTTGATAAGGTCAATAGATTAAAAAAATTAAAACGTAATAATTTAAATTAACCACATCGACATTTATGAAGGATTTTGTATCAGTAATGATAAAATAAGTAAAAAAAAGTAAGTTTGTTAGAGTATCAAAATAAATCGTATTAATAATTTACGGTTTTGAAATAACGTAATCTTAATAAATTATTAATATAGCCTTAGGTGTCATCGTTTTTATAAAAAAAAATCCGTCTATTTTTATATTGAATGTGAATACTATATAAGACCCTTATATCAAGTTAAAATAGTTATATAACAATCTTTATGGTAGAAAATGAATGTGAAATTTAATGTACAAACAAATATAAGGTTTAGATTAATTCATACGTATTATTAAAAGAAATAAGTTCATTTCTTTAAAAGAATAAAGTTAATTTGATGAGATTTGGTTAAGACTTGATAGAATTTTAGAGTTTATATTTAATTAATTTGAAAAACAAAATCAAATTATTAAAGAGGATTAACTACAAAATGATATATATGATTTGTGGGTTCATAAGCATTTTGGTGTCTTAAAATAGATAGATCCAATAGATATAGATAATAACAAATTAAATAACCGAAAAATCAAACTTCAACAACCTGAGCCTAAAAACGCTCTGATGGCTCAAAAAGAGTCAGCTTTAATATATATATATATATCATTTGGTGAAAAAAACTATTTTAAACTCAAATTAATTAAATAACGGTGTTTTGTCTGAGCCGATGGTGGGGTTAGGGACCCCCACCCCAACTCTCAAAGCGTGCATCCCAAGTGTTTAAACTGCATTTGAGTTCTACAAGAAACATGCAATTTTATGTGGATTTAATGTGCGCCAGAGCATGAAAAAAGTGCACATAGATGGTTCAACAATTTGAAAATATGTTGTTTGTAGTAGAGAAGGGGTTAAGAATGTGTCATGAAATTTACCTGAAAGTGAATGTGGGAGTCACAAGCCACTCCTAATATTCAACTCGCTCCTAAATAAGGATAACAAAGAGTACAATGGTACCGAATAGGTGTGAATGTATAGCTAAGATAGTAAGATTGCATTTCTTCACATAGGAGCGAAGGTTTACTCGGTCAAAATATTCAAAGAAAAGCATATACATGTGTTGATTAATGATACAAACAAGCAATTCGTAAAGGGAAACAAATAGATTATTGCATTATATGAAGATTTTATAATAAACTGGGCAAAGTTAATGTGGGCGTGTCAAAAATCTATAGAATATACAAAATAATAAACTTATTGACTTTAGAAATTTCATAAAAAAATTGAATGCCTACATGGTTGGTGGTAATACGCAAATGACAATCGACAATTTCATTGTGTTAAGGATTCGACCAACATATAAATTGAGAAACAAGTGGATGATCAATTTATATTTTGAATCTACGTATTTTATAAGTTGTAAGTAAAAGTTTTAATATATATAGAGGATTCACTCTATTGAAATAAAGGGACTGTATTGATAATTTGTTCATACATAATGGCATTTCTTAATCTATAAATCACGTAAATCCAACTTCATTTATGTGAGGACTGGATTTGGAAACTAAAATAATATTTGAACCGTAGTAAAACATCTGTTAAAAATACTACGGGCTATCTATTTTATGTTATAAATGGGTTATATGAGCAATATTACCATGGTTATGTTAGAACCGTAGTAAAACAGAGGTTTAAAAACTACGGTTATGTTAGAACCGTAGTAAAACAGAGGCTTAAAAACTACAGTCTGTTCTATTTATGCTGATCTTTTAGCACGGTTTTGGAATAACCGTGGTAAAATATTTGATAAAAAACCACGGATAATTTTTTATATGTAGTAATCGAGTTATCTGAGCAATATTACTACGGGTCTAACACAACCGTAGTAAAACATGTGCTTAAAAACTACGGTCTATTGTATTTATGCTGCTTTTTTAGCACGGTTTTGGAACAACCGTAGTAAAATAGTTGACAAAAAATCACGGTTAATTGTTTATTTATAGTAAATGAGTTATTTGAGCAATATTACTACAGGTCTAACACAACCATAGTAAAATATATGCTTTAAAACTACAATCCATTGTTTTTATATATACTGATTTTTTAGCACAGTTTTGGGACAACCGTAGTAAAATATTTGATAAAAAACCACGGTTAGTTTTTTATGTGTTGTAAATAAGTTACATGAACAATATTATTACGAGTCTATCACAACCGTAGTAACACATATGCCTAAAAACTACGGTAATGATATTTTAGCACGGTTTTGGGACAACCGTTGTAAAATATTTGATAATAAACCACGAATAATTTAAATTTGATAATATATTAATCAAATTGACAATATATATTATCATAGTGTAATTATTTATATCAAATTTCTATATTTCTTTAATTAACATATTTTTTTATTAGGTTTATTAGGAAAGGAATGAACATATTTACTATGGTTCTTATCAACCGTAGTAATATTGTAATTTTTATTAGCGGGAAAACTTGAAGTATATAGTATAATTTTGCAAAATTAATCAAATTTCGGCCCACACAAACTCGATCGATCACAAGTACTTGGCTGCCTCAATTCCAAGCCCTAGTCGCCGCGCGTCTCCATCGTTCACCAGAGCAGGTCGCCGCGGCCGTGGTCAGCGATTTGGAAGTGAAGCAGGTCGCGTCTCCATCATTCACCGAGCTTGATCACATCGACTCCATCCTTCTCAAGCCCTAGGTCGCCGCGGCCGTGGTCAGCAATTTGGAAGTGAAGCAGGTCGATCAAGTTCGCAGCAAGCCTAGGTTGGTGATTCTCTTTCATGCCTCTGTTTGTGGTGTTTCATTCATGCCTCTGTTTGGTGTTTCATCTAGCTGCATGTGCATACCTTCTGCCAAGTAATTCGAGGCTTTCTTAATTAGTGGTAATTCCAGTGCCAGCAAGAAGAGCCTATCCGGCATATCACTGTGTTTGACCTCTGGATTTGTTTCATTCATTACTTCACTGATGGATAGAACTTTAGTGTAATATTGCCCTCTGGTACTTCAAATAATTTTAGCTGACTATCTATTTCAGAATCATTAGTTTGGACTTGATCTCACTCTAAAGGTGAATCAAGTAATTTCGTTCCTGTTTTCTCTTTCATGGAACTGAAAGTGAAAAATTACTACTGAAGTAAAAAGTCATATTAGTCTCCTTTGTTATAAACTACAGTAGAGTAATTAGTTGTAGTGGTGGTGGAAAGATTTTAAATGGATGATTTCGGAAAGTCTCAGTCAAAAGTATCAGTCAACTGGCTATATATTACTACGTGTCCAAAGTCTCAGTCAACTGGCTATGATTGAGTTTTAGCTAATTGATTTCAATAGTTAGATAGATAGACCTATACATGTACTTTTGATAGACTAAACGACAACTATATTATATTTACTACGGTTACCAATTTACTACGGTTACCGAACCGTAGTAAATCGGTAACCGTAGTAAACAAGTTTATAACGGCTATATTTACTACGGTTCACAACCGTAGTAATATATGAATTTAGAACCGTAGTAAACTTGCCATTTTGTACTAGTGATTTAAGTTATATTTGACGGGTTGAGATCCGGTGAAGATTAGAAGTGAGGGAGGAATGAGGACGCATGAGAGCCGTCGGATAAGACGCAAACGAAGTGCCCATATTGCTTTTCAAAAATTCAGGAAAAAATCGGCAAATATCGGCACGACTGAATTATTCGTGAAAAAGACGGATTCGCGTGCACACAAAGTGCATATTTGTGTGTATGCCAAATACAATGTTGTGTGCATGTCAAATACACTACGGTGTGTACGTGAAATTCTTTTTTGTGTGCATGCATAAAACGCTTGTGTTCATATGGAATGAACAAAAAGTGTGCACATAAAAACATGAATGTGTGCATGCGAAGTATACTACAATATGCATGTGAAAATGACATGTTTGTACATACGAATGTAGTACGTGCTATGTGTGCATGTGTGCACATGAAATGATGAAAATAACATATGTGTGAATGCGAAAATGACTCAAAGCGCGTACGAAATAACATGTGTGCATATATATGAAAACCAACACAAAATAACATACGAGTGCATACGGAAATGACACGTGTGCACATGAAAACAACGTGTGCATGTGATACAACTTATGTGTGCATACAAGCCAAAATGCGTGTGCATGCAGGACTCGTTCTTTTCGCGGAAAATTCGAACGTACCGAATTGTTTTCGAATTCTTTCTTTGGCTGATCTGAACGCTCTATTTTAAAATCTGACGGTCTTGAAGCATCCTCACTCCTCACTTAAGCTCCATCCTCACCTTATCTTTTATCATGACGCACTAACTCTTACCTCATTGTTAGATTTGGTGTTTTTTCGGTTTCAACCCGGTTAACTTTCAAATAATCAATTTCTCATGTCCTCTAAGTCCAGTCGGTCTTTCACTCAACCATGTTTTCGCTGCCGGATTTCAACTAAACAATCTAAATCATGTATCATGTCAGGTTTGTTTGGGCTCACATATCACATTTGGGCCACTAACGATAGTTGGGTCATATTATTTTTGCATTCTAACGGGCCCTAGAAGAATGTCAAGCATGGTCCAAATTCCTCTTTTTTTAATCCATTTTTAAAAAGTATTTTCAAAAACAGTATTTTGTTTTGAGCATTTCAAAAACAATATTGGTTACAAGTATAACCTGGAAAATATATTATTTCAAAAGAATAACGCGTGGTTCATGATGACTGTTTATTACGAAAGTATTTTCAAAACAATTGGCAATGCATATTCGGTGTCAGTCTTTCCTCGTCCACTCTCATTGCTGGGCTGCGTGTGATTTTCAGTTTTAGTTGGTTTGTGATTTCAGGTCTTTTGTGCCGGTCTGCCGATCAAGATTATATTATTTGGTCGATCATGATAAGTTATTGTACGATGGTTTTAGGGTTTATAGAGTTAATGAAGTATAACTTTTTTCGATATTGACTATCAAAAGGACGTGAGTACCTTCTTCTTTATTGCATCTTGAGAGATTCAACTATAGATTGTAAATCAACGCCTTGATTACACGAAAATCAACCACGTACCTTCAATCCTAAACCACTACTAGAAAACGCCAAAATAGCAATGGCCATTAGGGACGATCCGTCGCTAATTTAGCAACGACAGTAGCAACGGAAACCAGCATCCGTTGCAAAATCAGCAACAAAAAAAACATAATGTTGTTATATCCGTAACTAATAGCAACGGATATAAGTATGTCGCACTTGTCGTCGTAAAAGTTTGCAACGGAACAAACGTCGATGCCATCGTCGTCGCTATTTGCGACGGACATAGCGACACATATTCCCCTTGTTGCAATGGTCATACCAAACATGTCGTGGATTGTACTACACGTTGCTACGGTGGTCGCTAATTTGCAACGGACTTAGCAACGACATAGACTTGGTTGCTATAATAATGACATCTATTAATTACTTAAGTGCCATCGCGACAGCCGTAGCGAGTGTCGTCGCTAATGCATCCGTCGCTTCAGCCGTCGCTACCGCCATCGCTGAATCCGTCGCTACAGACGTGGGTAAGTCCGTTGCTAAAATCCGAATAAAACCCTAACTTCAATTATCGCTCCGCCTTTTTGCATAATCATTATCTACGACGACGACGACAGATTAATGTCTAATTTCACGATTTCTCAGACCTATATTATTAAGTGTTGTCAACTCAAAATTCAATCTCATACACGTACACGTACGTACGTACGTCTAGATTCAAGATTATTCAAGTCGTGAGGTTAGTGATTGAAATTCAAGTATCTAAATTTCATGTTGTATTATAGATTCAAAGATTATTTATCTCTATGTATGATTGGATGATTTTGTACACATGTACATGCAGAAGAAATGGATAATAATCGTGCTTGGATGTATGATATGTATGACCGTGGAGAAATTAAAGCTGAATTTTTCAATGGAGTGGACGTTTTTTTGAAGTTTGCAACTTCCCAAGTTCGTTTCATGGATGGGGACAGAATAAAATGCCCATGTACCAAATGTCGTAAATGCAAATTTTTTCCAAAGGATGATGTTGAAGAGCATTTATATCGGCGTGGGTTTATGCCTAACTATTATTGGTGGACGACACATGGTGAGCCATCCGAACCATTTGTACCTCCTTTGAGTAGGGAGCATTTATCAGGGGATAATCGAGGAGATCTCTATGGACAATTAAACACAGAGCAAAGAATGGTATTTGATATTGCATGTCCTAGTTTTGTTCTTCCAACATGGTTTAATGTTGATCATAATGATGCTTCTGGTCCAATCGACGATATTCAAGATGATGGAATAGAGAATTTTGATCCAGATAATGAGATGATGACAGATGCAGTTCCAACCACAGAGGAGGCTAGGTGTGTAATACCCCTTAATTTTAGTAAGGGTATTTGGGTAATTTTCCCATCCTTCGTTCGATAAATTTTTTTCGCTTTCAGTGGAGTTTGGATTTTCAGTAATATCCATGATCTCCGTAATAATTCTCTGAGTGGTAGAAAATACATTCGATGTATTTTCGGGACTTAGAATATTTGTTTGGATACAAACATATAATTCCCGGGGTTTAAAACCCATACCAAATTTGTCGGGGAAGTGGCACCCGAATTCATTTCCTGCATACGTGGTTGGGGGCTGGTCGGGGCTTCTCCTGGAGCTATTTAAGGAGCTCGTTGGAGAAGCTGAAATCACACCATCTCTCCTTCCTCTCGGTCTTCTTCCCGCCAGCGTCGTGTCCCGTCCCCTGTTCCGCCATCGTCATCGCCGGTCTTGCTCGAGTTCGCCGGAGCTGCTGCGATTCGTCGGGAGCTGCTGCTCGAGTTCGCCGGTGTGCCCAGGTGGTGGAGGTGCCTCGGAAGTGCCGTGGGGAAGGGAGTTGAAGCCTCGCCGTTGGAGCCTTGTTGCCGTCGGTGTTGTGCTGGTGTTGCCGCCGCTGTGTTGGAGCTGCGTCATTATTATTGTGCTGTTGCGTTGCCCCGTTGTGCTGTTGTTGTTATTTGAGGAAGAAGAAGCAGGTGCCCCCCCTGTTTAATTATTGTTGGGCCGAAAGGCCCAAAACCCTTCCTGTCCAGATTTAACCCGAAATTATTCGAGCGGTATAATTTCGACCCTCTTTCATCCGTATTTTCTTTAGGAAAATTTAATTAATATTTTTATGATTTAAAATCATAAAAATGTATTAAATTTAATTCCTTGAGTTCGTCCAGACAAATTAATTGATATTAATTAATATGTCATATGCTGGATCGCGTGTGGACTCGTAATCTGTTGGAGTTATCTGAAGCATAGGCCATATCCTCAGAAAGGATATCATCAGTAGTCGTCTCGTCTAGATTCATCGCCGAATCTACTCCAGGCAAGTGGCGGTTCGCTCTTGCTTAATCATTACATGTTCCATTAATTATCAATTATTTAATTGTTAATTAAATTGGAGTGAACTGTTGGTTTCGTTTGGGAACTAATTTCATAAATAAACGTGATTAAAAGGTGATGTTATAATAAGTTGTATATCTGTTAGAACAACGTTATTATATGTGTTAATTACCGTGATGGTATTGTTGTGAATTTAATGTGAACTTAATGCTAGAATAGCACGTGGGTTAGTAGGAAAGCTAAGTCCAGGTAAGGATTAGCCGTTTCTATTATATCTATGTTTAAGTTGATTGCCAGGATGGCTTTGATGTATATAATTAATGTGTTGAACTGTTTAGTTAGCACGAGTATTCGTAGGAACGCTAAGTCCAAGTAAGGATTAGTCGTTTCCTTATAACTTAATATTCGTAGGAACGCTAATCCGGTTAAAGATTAGTCGTTTCTTTATAACTTAATGTTCGTAGGAACGCTAATCCGGTTAAAGATTAGTCGTTTCTTTATAACTTAATGTTCGTAGGAACACTAATCTGGTTAAGGATTAGTCGTTTCTTTAAACGTGATACTTCCTACCACCCGCTAAGGTAGGAGGGGTATAAGCGCCTTGCTAGCGCCATTGGGTGGACGTAACACCACCCTGTGTATTAAACTTCCGTTGTTACTCGGGTTAATTTAACAGCGGTAAATTAATTAAGCACCTCGCCAGTGTATCGGGGTGGACGTAAGGTCACCCAGTGTATTAAACTTCCGTTGTTACTCGGAATAATAATTAAAAGCCTTAATAGAAGGGTGTGTGTTGTAATAAGATAAGTGCGGTTAAGCACATAATTAATAAGCTTTGGTAGTTGTACTAATTGGGGTGGACATAATTGTCACCCTAAGGTTTATGTGATACCCCGTATTTTTGTAAGGTTATTTTGGGAATTATGGAATTTTCCCGGGTACCCGTTGTGTACGTCGGATTTAATTCAGGTAGTTTGAGACATTCTGTAATGTGCTCTGTATCTGTAATATTTTTCTCAGTGAAATAGTATACAGACATCATGCCTTGGAGTTTAATTGTCGTTCGCGTACGATAATTTTTATCCCGGTTTATCGTCAAGCTCGTTCAAAGCCGAATGGGCGGGAAAAGGGGGAAACAGCGACCGCCATTCAGAAACGGCGACCGCCGTGGTTGGGCCCGAGATGTCAGCGTGTCAGCTTCTAGCTGGCCGTGACAGGCCTAACGACGGCGACCGCCGCGTGCCCGCCGCAGCCAAAATCACGGCGACCGCCGTAATTGTCTAGTGGACATTGCCCGTTGGTCGCCGGTGCCGTTCGAGGCGCGCCGTTGCGTCGTTTGCCGCGTCTGAGGGTTTGCAGATCACTCCTTGGGGTTTGCCTATAAATAGATGAGCTTGGGCATGGGTTTTGTGTCATCTACAACCCCGAATCGCTGCCAAATTCGCCTCTCGCCGGAGTTGTGTTTTTGCCGAAATTTGAAGGTCTCGCCGGTGTTGCTTTGGTGTGGTTCCTGAGTGCCTTTGTGAAGCTTTTGGTTAGGCTTGGAGGTTAGAAGCCAAAGCAAGTCGAAGGAGGCCGAACCACTCATGTTTTGGGGTGAGTTTTCTCTCGTTCTGTGTCATCTGAGTTCGTCACGGCGACCGCCGTGTTCTTCACGGCGACCGCCGTGATGAAGTCGGCGACCGCCACCAAGAACAGCGACCGCCGCCAGTGCCCAGAACGCCTTCGTGGCTTTGGCTTGGTCGGTTGTCGTCGTGGCGTCTTTCCTTTCGTGTTCTTTTGCCGTGTTTAGATTCGTACTGTTTATGTCGGATCTAACTTAGGGTTCCTTTTATGGGTCGACTCGAAGATTGTTGTGCTGTCGAAACTATACCGTGTCGAGCCCGGAATCCAGTGACGTCTTTAGACTATTCTGCGGAGTAAGGCAAGTGGCGGTTCGTTCTTGCTCTTTCGTTCCATATTTACATTAATTATCAGTAATTTATCTGAGTAATTAATTTGGAATGAATATTCTGTTTGTCTGGAAACGGTTTTGATAAACAGTTTTTAAAATCATATAATAGGTTGTATATCTGTTAGAACAACGCTATTATCTGTGATCGCCTTTCGGGCCTTTATGTGGATTTATCCTGTAAATGTTGTGGTGCTGTAACTGTTTAGTTAGCACTGTTAGATAGGAACGTTACTCGGACTCTGTCCAGTCGTTTCTTTATAATCCGGTATCGGGATGGCTCGTCCCCATCTGGTACTATTCTATGATCATGATCGGTCTCTTTCACATGTGTGTAGAGACAGGACACTTAGCTGGTGTCACAAACCTTTCGGTATACGTCACTCTCGACGAAACGTATACTAAGATGTGTCGTCCCATTGGTGGGGTACACATGTAAAAGTCTATAACGTGTTGTGTGTTTTTGAAACATAAATCAGATAAGTGCTACCTTGACGCACATAATTAATACACCTTGGGCGAGTAGTGCAGCTAAGTTCAATGCAGCTAGGAAAACTCGTCTTGACTTGAATGTAGTACGTTCTCTTTCCAATCTGGATTCGCTGTAGGCGATGAGGTTGGTCGTGAACCGAAGCATCTCAGTCAGTTTTAAATCATTGTTGAATGATTCTGTAACTTTCCTGATTTGTCATTACTTCCTTAAAGACTCATTTCAGTTGGAGTCTTCTTTCGAGTCGATTTCTGTGAAGATTCAGTCTTCCAGAATCTTCTCTTGTGCATATCTCTTGTTTATTACAGTAGGAATATGATGGTTGACTACCGTTATCGGTTATTATCCGAGAAGCGATGAGTCTAACCTAATATGACTGCTTCGAACCAGTCTGCTTTTTACCCTTGCTAGTCTATTCATTTAGACTAACCAACCAATATTTTCCCTTGCATGGTTGGCTGGTGTCATCCGTTTGATTCGGCACATCAGTTAAGAAGTAGCTCAGAAGATTAGAAGGACTATGGAGTCGGCGGTGGTTTTTGAATGTTTTAATTATTTCTTTAATCAGGTTATGATCCTTTGGACAATAACTCCGATTGTAATGTACTTTCTTAGTCTTCCGCTGTGTTTGGTTTAAACTATGTTTTGACCTATTCGGGATTGGGTTGTAATCCCGTAACTCTTATTTCCTTGACAATGTTATGTTTTGGAATTTAATGCTTGATCATTGTGTATCAATTGCATTTCATAAATTGTATTTTTGGTAAAGCCTTGGGCGATCTCGGTAAGGAACACTGGGGTCACTGGCGGTAATATCTTTCCAAAAGGGTTAAGTTTTGGGGGTGTTACAGTTGTGGTATCAGAGCCAAAAGTTTTTAAAACGGGTTGGGAAATTTTATAAATCATTTATCCGTTTTTGAAAATGCTTTAAAAAGGGCTCTGAATTTTCATTCTGAAAAGAATTTTAAAAACACCGTTCATAGTCGTGTCTTTTTATAGTCTGATATAGTAAGCTTGCTTCTATATCTAGAAAGACTAATTCCTTCTTTATTGTTCGATAGGATGGGTGTCTGCTTTTCTATTGGTAGGGGGTCGGAAGACGCCAAGTCGGATCAGCCGAGGCTAGATTTTCCGTTACCTCAGCGATGTTTCGAGGTTGGAGGCCCGAGTAGCCCACCCGAAGACGTAAAGCACGTTCTCCCCGAGTCAGTTGTCCTTGTAGCCAGGAATGCTATGGTCCCTAGACCTGCACCTGTGCTGCCACCAAGGGTGGAGGAAGTACGGGAATGGGAGCAGGAAGATGAGTTATCAAGTTACGAACAAGGGGTTTACCAAGATGACTTTCTGCTGGGACCAATTCCAGAGGAGATCGAGTACGAAGACGAGGAAGAGGAGATGCTGGAGGTAGATCCTGTCGAGGACGAGGATATGATCGAGGATGATTCCGAGGATGAGGATCCCATCGAGGATGATCCCGAGGATGAGGATCCCATAGAGGATAATCCAGAAGAGGATCCAGAGTTGGACCTTGGAGGGCAGATTCAGGAGCCCGGTACATGATTGTCACCAGTGCCAGAGTACGCACCCATGTCAGAAGCTGATTGGGAGGCACTGTATACCGAGTACGGTATTGGGAGAAGTGACAGGGAATCTCAGCCTATCCCTACTCCAAGGATATGGAGGTCGGAATCCGAGCTGCAAGAGATCCTCCGCCAGAGCGAGGTAATCTCCGCAGAACAGCAGCGTCAGAGGGATGAGTTGACCGCCAGTACTCAGAGGAGGGCTGGAATAGGAGGACCAGTCATGGACGACCCATACTTTACCATGACTGAGCTAGGACTATGTGCTTCAGGGTCAAGCAGGGTGCGAAACCCATCGCCAGAGCTCGATGGTGAGCCTAGCCCGAAGAGACCATGCACGAGTAGCCAGTCGTATGGGAGACATTTTGGAACGCCTTGAGGAGGAATGGCGTTGCCTATCGTAGTAGTTTCGTTTCTTAGGATTCCAAGTTGTACTTTGTGTAATATTTCAGTATTGCGGCAAGTACTCTGAGAAACACTTATATCTTCGAGCAATGTTGTCCTAACGCTCGAATGATAAACTTATGTGTAACTTGTGTAAGAATTCGAAGGTTCATCTATAAAATGCCAAGTTGATCTATTCTGATGGATTTATTTACATTGATATATTGCATAAGTATGTTGCATAATATTAATGTAATGAATGCTTGGAATTGGATCGGTAAATAGATGGTGAACCCAAGAAGCACGAGAAACTCGACTTGAGCCGGTGCTGGGACTAGCCAAAATCCCAGGCCAGCAGGAAGAAGTATTCAGGATGAACACGAGTCTGAGTCTCGCGTCCAGCAGAGGCGTGAAGGTCAGGATCAGACCCAGGCGCCGACGCTGTTTGACGCTGTAGCTGTTGAGGCGATCCGTGGGATCGTGATGCAGGCAATTGCAGATGTGTTGAGACCAAGTGCGCCTCAAGCACAAGAAGTGCCTACTCACGCAGCGGTTCCTGATGTTGTGGAACCCAGAAACCCTGTGATTCAGGAGACTACCGTTAGGGCGAGGGACAACTATGGTCGCGCTCTTAAGACCATTACTTCTATGAGACCCGACTGCTATAACGGGAAAGGGGAGCCAGTGGCAGTGACTCATTGGTTCTCCCATATGGAGAGGCTGTTCAGGAACGTGGAGTGTATGGAGGCCGAGAAGGTCCATATCGCGTCTCTTCAGCTGAAGGAGGAGGCTAGCGAGTGGTGGGAGAGCACTGGTTTGGCTGAGAGCCCAGTGTTGACTTGGTCGATGTTCAAGACCAAGATGGTTGATCGCTTTTTCTCTCGTGCTATGAGAGAGGAGAAGCATAAAGAGTTCTTGTACCCTCAGACTGATGGTCTGAGAGTGACCGAGTTGGCATCTAAGTTCAACCATCTTCTACAGTATGCCACTGCCGAGATCACCAGCGAGGCTCAAAAGATTTGGTACTTCCACGAGTGGATGAACCCAGATATCAAGCCATTAATGGTGCACCACACATGCTCTACCTTGGAGAAGTATGTGGATTGTGCCTATAAGCTGGAAGTAACTCTCGAGGAATCGACCAAGAGGCGCAATCGACAGAAGTCGATGCAGAATCAGAACCAGGGAGGTGGTTTTAAGCGCCCTGCGCCACCGTCTAACTTTGCCAAGTCCGGCCGAGCTAAGACGGAGATGACGCAAGGGGGATCGACTCAGCAGTCAGGGCAGACTAGGAGTACAGTTCAGTGTTATAACTGCGGTACTGCTGGGCACAAGAGCACTGAGTGTCGGAAGGAGAGGAGGCCATGCTTTGGGTGTGGACGTGATGGTCATCTGCAAAAGTTCTGCAAGCAGGGGAAACAGAAGGGAGTAGAGTCGCAGCAAGGGTCAGTTCATCAGAGTAACCGACCTAGGTTTAAGCCTGCCGAGACTCCTAGCCCTTCAGTGCAGACGACTGCTCAGAACAGGGGAAAGGCCCCAGCTGTTTCTGGAAGTCAGGGCCAACGCTTGTACGAGATGCGTGAGGCATATGGACCCAACGCTCCAATTGCTCAAGGTACTCTATACCTTCATTCTACTTCAGTGTGCATTCTGTTTGATTCTGGTGCTACGCATTCCTTTATTTCGGATAGCTGTGTTAGCAAGTTAGACTTAGTGTGCAATAATTCATGCGACCCTTTCGTCGTTAATCTTCCTAATGGAGAACGTTTGGTGGGAACCAAGCATTTGTCCGACTTTCCGATTACCATTCCGGGTAAGGAATTCGAGGCAGATTTAATCTGCATAGCCATGGCTCCATACGACATTATTCTCGGTATGGATTGGCTGACGCGTCACAAGGCGGTGATCGACTTCAGTTCAAGAACGGTGACGGTGTCATCCGGGGGCCAATTCGTGTGCAAGTTCAAAGGTCGAAATGACGCTGATAACGGCAAGCTGATCAATGCGATGGCTGCGTTTAAGCTACTACGACAAGGATGTGTCGGGTACCTTTGCTACTTGGATTCGCCCGAGAAGGATGGACCTGAGGTTCTTGATATTCCTGTAGTTAGGGAATTTTCGGATGTCTTTCCGGAAGAAATTCCTGGATTACCCCCGAACCGCGACGTAGAGTTTTCAATTGATCTCGAGCCTGGTACGACGCCGATTTCCAAATCACCGTATCGGATGGCTCCGGCTGAGATGCAAGAATTGAAGAATCAACTTGAAGATCTTCTTGATAAAGGTTATGTCAGGCCGAGTGCATCGCCGTGGGGTGCCCCGGTTTTATTCGTCAAAAAGAAGGACGGATCGTTCCGACTTTGTATCGACTACCGAGAGTTGAACAAGGTGACGATCAAGAACAAGTATCCTTTGCCTAGGATTGATGACTTGTTGGACCAATTGCAGGGAGCAAAGGTTTTCTCCAAGATCGACTTAAGATCTGGATATCATCAACTCAGGATTCGTGAGCAGGACATTCCTAGAACTGCGTTTAGGACCAGATATGGTCATTACGAGTTCGTAGTGATGCCTTTTGGGCTTATAAATGCTCCAGCTGTCTTTATGGATTTGATGAACCGATGTTTTCACCAGTACTTGGATAAGTTTGTGGTAGTTTTCATCGACGACATCTTGATCTATTCTCTGAATGAAGAAGTCCATGAGGAACATCTACGGATTGCCTTGTCAATCCTTAGACAACATCAGCTTTATGCTAAACTGTCCAAGTGTGAATTCTGGATGAAAGAAGTGGCTTTCTTAGGCCACGTGATCAATAAAAATGGGGTTATGGTTGATCCCCAAAAGATAGAAGCGGTGGCTAATTGGACACAGCCCCAGAGCGTGAAGGAGGTACGCAGCTTTCTTGGACTTGCCGGGTATTATAGAAGGTTCGTAGAAGGATTTTCAAAGATCGCTCTACCTATGACCAATCTACTCCGCAAGGTCCACAAGAAGTTTGTCTGGAATGACAAGTGCGAGGTCAGTTTCCAGGAGTTGAAGCGACGGTTGACCTCGACACCCGTGTTAGCACTCCCAGAGGGGAATGACGATTATGTGGTCTATAGTGATGCTTCCAAGAGTGGTCTTGGTTGTGTTTTGATGCAAATGGGCAGAGTCATTGCTTACGCATCTAGACAACTCAAGACTTACGAAGAAAACTATCCGACCCACGATCTTGAGTTAGCAGCGGTTGTATTTGCGCTGAAGATTTGGAGGCATTACCTCTACGGTATAAGATGCCAAGTCTTCACTGACCACAAAAGTCTCAAGTATATATTTACTCAGAAGGAGTTAAATATGAGACAACGCCACTGGCTAGAGTTGCTCAAGGACTACGACATGGAGTTGTTGTATCATCCGGGCAAGGCTAATGTAGTAGCTGATGCACTAAGCCGGAAGACAACACACGAGACTGTGGTTGCTCTACTTACTGCTCAGACCAAGCTAAACCAAGAGTCATGCGACATTGAAGTCTTGTATGACCAACGTAGAGGGTACCTGAGTATGATGGAGATTCATGCTACACTGCTGGATCAAATCAAAGAAAAGCAAGTCGATGACATCATCTTGGTAAAGTTAAGCAGTGAAGTGATGGATGGGAAAGCTCACAGTTTTGTGGTTCAGGATGATGGCTCACTTTGGTGTCAGGATCGGATCTGTGTGCCTGACACAGAAGGTCTTCGTCAGTTGGTGATGAGAGAAGCTCATTCATCTGCTTATTCTGTGCATCCTGGCTCTAGCAAGATGTACAAAGATCTCAGGAAGAAGTTTTGGTGGCCAAACATGAAGTGGGACGTAGCAGACTTTGTGGCAAAGTGCTTAACTTGCCAGAAGGTCAAGATCGAACACCGCAGGCCAGGTGGTGAGATGCTACCTCTCCCCGTGCCAGAATGGAAATGGGAGGACATTTCCATAGACTTCGTCACTGGGCTACCCAAGACTCGAAGTCAGAGAGATGCTATCTGGGTAATTGTGGATAGGCTTACGAAGAGTGCTCATTTCATAGCCATCAAGACCACATGGGAAACCCAGAAGCTAGCCGAAGTTTACCAGAAGGAGATTGTCCGCTTACATGGCATTCCTAAGACCATTGTATCGGACCGAGATGGCCGTTTCATGTCAAGATTCTGGAAGGAACTTCATAAGGCTATGAGAACCGAGTTGAGGTTCAGTACAACGTTTCATCCTCAGACAGATGGCCAGTCTGAAAGGACCATCCAGACACTGAAGGATATGCTTAGAGCTTGTGTGCTCGATCGTCCGACTAGCTGGGAGGACAGCTTGAGTCTGATTGAGTTCACGTACAACAATAGCTGGCATGCTACAATCAAGATGGCTCCGTTTGAAGCTTTGTATGGTCGCAGATGCAGATCTTCGATTTGTTGGGACGATAATGCCGACAAAATTCTGCTTGGACCAGAGTTGGTCGAAAGGACGACTTTAGACATTGCTTTGATCAGACAAAGGATGTTGACCGCTCAGAGTCGACAAAAGTCCTACACAGATCGGAAGCGTAGGACTGTCGAGTTCGAGGTCGGTGACAAGGTTTTTGTCAAGGTATCGCCATCCAAAGGAGTTTTCAGATTTGGTAAGCGTGGGAAGCTTAACCCTCGCTACGTGGGACCATTCGAAATTCTGGATAGAGTGGGATCTCTAGCGTACCGTTTGGCGTTGCCACCATCGGCTCACCCGGTGCATAATGTGTTCCACGTGTCTTTACTCAGAAAGTATGTACTAGATGAGTCTCATGTACTTAGTTACGAGGACATCGAGATTCAAGCTAATGGTACTTATGAAGAGTTGCCCGTGCGCATTTTGGAGCGTCGGGAGAAGCATTTGCGCAACAAGATCGTACCTTTGGTACGAGTGCTGTGGTCCAAGTCAGGGACCGAAGAAGTTACTTGGGAGACGTGGGAAACCGAGTCAGATATGCTCAGGCGTTTTCCCGAGTTATTCTCGACCTAAGTTTCGGGGTCGAAACTTCTTGTAAGGGGAGGAGATGTGATACCCCGTATTTTTGTAAGGTTATTTTGGGAATTATGGAATTTTCCCGGGTACCCGTTGTGTACGTCGGATTTAATTCAGGTAGTTTGAGACATTCTGTAATGTGCTCTGTATCTGTAATATTTTTCTCAGTGAAATAATATACAAACATCATGCCTTGGAGTTTAATTGTCATTCGCGTACGATAATTTTTATCCCGGTTTATCGTCAAGCTCGTTCAAAGCCGAATGGGCGGGAAAAGGGGGAAACGGCGACCGCCGTTCAGAAACGGCGATCACCGTGGTTGGGCCCGAGATGTCAGCGTGTCAGCTTCTAGCTGGCCGCGACATGCCTAACGACGGCGACCGCCGCATTTACGGCGACCGCCGCGTGCCCGCCGCAGGCAAAATCACGGCGACCGCCGTAATTGTCCAGTGGACATTGCCCGTTGGTCGCCGGTGTCGTTCGAGGCGCGCCGTTGCGTCGTTTGCCGCGTCTGAGGGTTTGCAGATCACTCCTTGGGGTTTGCCTATAAATAAATGAGTTTGGGCATGGGTTTTGGGTCATCTACAACCCCGAATCGCTGCCAAATTCGCCTCTCGTCGGAGTTGTGTTTTCGCCGGAATTTGAAGGTCTCGCCGGTGTTGCTTTGGTGTGGTTCCTGAGTGCCTTTGTGAAGCTTTTGGTTAGCCTTGGAGGTTAGAAGCCAAAGCAAGTCGAAGGAGGCCGAACCACTCGTGTTTTGGGGTGAGTTTTCTCTCGTTCTGTGTCGTCTGAGTTCGTCACGGCGACCGCCGTGTTCTTCACGGCGACCGTCGTGATGAATACAGCGACCGCCGCCAAGAACAGCGACCGCCGCCAGTGCCCAGAACGCCTTCGTGGCTTTGGCTTGGTCGGTTGTCGTCGTGGCGTCTTTCCTTTCGTGTTCTTTCGTCGTGTTTAGATTCGTACTGTTTATGTTGGATATAACTTAGGGTTCCTTTTATGGGTCGACTCGAAGGTTGTTGTGCTGTCGGAACTATACCGTATCGAGCCCGGAATCCAGTGACGTCTTTAGACTATTCTGCGGAGTAAGGCAAGTGGCGGTTCGCTCTTGCTCTTTCGTTCCATATTTACATTAATTATCAGTAGTTTATTTGAGTAATTAATTTGGAATGAATATTCTTTTTGTCTGGAAACGGTTTTGATAAACAGTTTTGAAAATCATATAATAGGTTGTATATCTGTTAGCACAACGCTATTATCTGTGATCGCCTTTCGGGCCTTTATGTGGATTTATCCTGTAAATGTTGTGGTGCTGTAACTGTTTAGTTAGCACTGTTATATATGAACGTTACTCGGACTCTGTCCAGTCGTTTCTTTATAATCTGGTATCGGGATGGCTCGTCCCCATCTGGTACTATTCTATGATCATGATCGGTCTCTTTCACATGTGTGTAGAGACAGGACACTTAGTTGGTGTCACAAACCTTTCGGTATACGTCACTCTCGACGAAACGTATACTAAGATGTGTCGTCCCATTGGTGGGGTACACATGTAAAAGTCTATAACGTGTTGTGTGTTTTTGAAACATAAATCAGATAAGTGCTACCTTGACGCACATAATTAATACACCTTGGGCGAGTAGTGCAGCTAAGTTCAGTGCAGCTAGGAAAACTCGTCTTGACTTGATTGTAGTACGTTCTCTTTCCAATCTGGATTCGCTGTAGGCGATGAGGTTGGTCGTGAACCGAAGCATCTCAGTCAGTTTTAAATCATTGTTGAATGATTCTGTAACTTTCCAGATTTGTCATTACTTCCTTAAAGACTCATTTCAGTTGGAGTCTTCTTTCGAGTCGATTTCTGTGAAGATTCAGTCTTCCAGAATCTTCTCTTATGCATATCTCTTGTTTATTCCAGTAGGAATATGATGGTTGACTACCGTTATCGGTTATTATCCGAGAAGCAATGAGTCTAACCTAATATGACTGCTTCGAACCAGTCTGCTTTTTACCCTTGCTAGTCTATTCATTTAGACTAACCAACCAATATTTTCCCTTACATGGTTGGCTGGTGTCATCCGTTTGATTCGGCACATCAGTTAAGAAGTAGCTCAGAAGATTAGAAGGACTATGGAGTCGGCGGTGGTTTTTGAATGTTTTAATTATTTCTTTAATCAGGTTATGATCCTTTGGACAATAACTCCGATTGTAATGTACTTTCTTAGTCTTCCGCTGTGTTTGGTTTAAACTATGTTTTGATCTATTCGGGATTGGGTTGTAATCCCGTAACTCTTATTTCCTTGACAATGTTATGTTTTGGAATTTAATGCTTGATCATTGTGTATCAATTGTATTTCATAAATTGTATTTTTGGTAAAGCCTTGGGTGATCTCGGTAAGGAACACTGGGGTCACTGGCGGTAATACCTTTCCAAAAGGGTTAAGTTTTGGGGGTGTTACAGTTTAAAGCTTCGTAGCTGCTCTTAATTATACTAAAAGTCTTAATGTTGATGTGAGTGTTGTAAGTGGTTAAGTTAAGTGCCGTTGTCGCACATAATTAATACACCTTCCCAAACAGTTGTCATAATTTCCTATAAGGCTCATGTCCTTTGGAATCTTCTCTTCAGTGCATATCTATTAATAATCATTCAGTGAAAGTACCGGGTTATGTATCGTTCCGTCGGTTGTTATTCGAGGGACAATGATAGTAAACGGTTACGCTCACTCGAACCACTCTGCTTGTACCCTTGCTTAGTCTTTCATTAGACTAAACAACCGTAATTGTTCTCTACATGGTTGGCTGGTGTCATCCGTTCGATTCGGCACATCAAAGGTTGATGCCCGAAGTCAAAGTAACCTGTTGAAGGATAAGAGGCTTGCAGACGAAGATTTAAGTATCAATGTTTTAAGTTGTTAAGTGTTTTAAGGTGTTAAGTATTACTTTAATATGTATAAATTATAACCTAGCAATGTACTAGGTTGATAATTAAAAAGTCTTCCGCTGTATTATTACTCTGGTGTAAAATCATCTCCTCGTTTGAAGAGAGATCTTTTAATAAAAGGGTTGAGTTTCATGTACTAAAAGTCTTCCACTGTTTAATCTTTCATTTAATATGTTTATGTATTTAAGTTTAATTGTTCCGACCAAGCCTAGGGTGACATCGGACATCAACGTCTGAGGTCACTGGTATGTGGCACTACCGGTATAAATCGGGGGTGTTACAAGGTGGTCCCAACGCTTTTATAATGTGTTAAAAGCGGCTGATGAACCAGTGTATCCAGGGTGTGAGACACATACACAGTTGTCTTTTGTGTCAAGGCTTTTGAGTTTGAAAAGTGAACATAACATGTCTGAAGGCCTCTTTAATGGTTTTGTTCAGTTGTATGATGAGGTGTTGCCTTCAGGTCATAAGATTTCGAAAGATTAGTTCGGAGTTTAATCATCCGTCTTACTATTCATCATCGTTTTTATTGTTTTCATTACTGGTTTACTTCCTAGTTTTGATCTTTGACTGTGGGCACAATGTTTGGTTTATACCCGTAAGATCCGTTTGGTCAGCCTGCGTTTAGGTGGTCCCGGTGGTAGGTCCCACTGTTATCAGCCATAGATCAACCTCTTTCTAGTAAACCTTTAGCCTCTACAATGCAAACATGACTGAACGTGTTAGACGACTGTTTAGACACGGTTCTAGTAGCAATCCTAGCCCTGTAATCCATAGCAATGAAGATATGTTCACTTTAGAACATGAAAATCTTGATAGCTGGACTATTCCAGACAACCCGCATTCTGTTTATAAAACAGGCATTTCTGACCTTTTTAGAGCATGTAGCATTAAGCATCATGAGGAGACCATATGCCTCACCAAGGAACAGCAATCCATTAGGCTTCTTAATCCTAACTCTATGAAGAACTACATAGGAAAAGGATTTCGCTTTATGCATCTTGGATTAATCCAAATAGCTTTAAAACCCTTGCATAGAAAAGGCATAGATTCGCCTGTCTTTCTAGCCCTTAGAGATGATAGGTTCAAATCCTACAAAAACTCTATCCTAGCAATTATCCAATCCAACGTGTGCAATGTTCCTATCTTCTTCAACTGTGCTCCTAATTTCTCTGTTGATTTAACAGATCCTAGAGTCTGTCAAACCCTCATCTTAGATATTAAGATGCTAAATAATGACTGCAAACAGTTCACTAAGAACTTTGTCATCATTTACAGACTTCATATCAAACTCATGAGTTCCTTAACTGACCCAAGGTGCTCTATTTCTCCTTTACCCCAAGGTGAAACTATTCTTCTCCAGCTCGAAGCGGAGAAATCTAGCATTTTTACTCCTAAGACCATTAAATGGAAGGATATAACTATCCCCGAATCTCTAGAAGTAGCCAACGACAACCCTCCTAGGGACCTAGAGCAGCAAGAAGTCTCTCAAATCATTGAGGAATCTGATGGAAGAGTTCTCATTAGATTCAGTTCTTTTAGAGAAAATACAGCCAATAGACCCAGCTTTGTCCCTGCTAGAAGTTCTATTAACGACCCGTTCTACTCCGTGAGAAGCGAGTTCACTAGAACAAGTTCTTTAAGTAGAGATCATATAGATTTTACCCCTCCGCTTCCTAGAATCATTACTCAGAATGAGGAAGAATCGGTGGGTACCACTTCTCCTACAGCAAGCTATATGCATAACCAATCCACACTCAATGTTATAAGCAAAGAAGGCTTTACCATTGATAAGGAATATCTTAGAAAAGATTTCTATGGACCCAGCAATGATGCCAAGAGAGAATGGTTTATGCAATTTGATAAAGACTGTAGAGACAAAATCCAAGAGAAATATTACAAGGAGATGAATAAACTCCGAACTAATATTCTTTTCTTCAGATGGTTCTCTATATATTTATCTAGGAAAAACATTAGTGACCCTTTCCATCTTCCTTCTCTAAAAGTCCAGAAAAGGATTACTAAGACTTGGAATCATTTTCCTTCTGGAACCAGTATTTCTGTCCATCCTCCTCTCAAAAGTATCATTATAAAACATGATAATGAGGATCTTAGGGCCGACCCCTTTAAGAAAGGAAGGCAAGAACAGGACAATAGTCAAACTAATCTGGGGGACATAAAAAAGATTTACTCCCAAAACAATTACAGCAATCAGATCCTTCATACCATTTCTGAGCAAATAGATCAGATCCATCTTGGTATTGATAAAGGATTTAATCCTCCAAAGTTCCCAAGAGATATTAGTAGACCACACTTCCAAGCTGAAAGTGTTCCTAATAAACTCTTAAGCAATATCAGTCTCAACCCTCCATCAATCTCTGACAGATTAAATCAGAGAATTGATACTTTTCAACTGGCCATCAACCAGAGGATTGACAATGTCCATGCATCCTCCTCTAGGCCTACAAACACCCCTCCTCCTGCTAATATCAACTGCTTAAAGAACAAAGGCGAAAGCAGCAATAGCAGCAAAAGTTCTATAAGCATCATCAGTAGCTCTAGCCAGGAAGAGGCTACTGCTAACAAAATAGCTTTTCTAGGTTCCAAATCTCCTGAGATTAATAAACTCAGAAGAAGAGGAGACAGAACTCAGCATTACTCCAAAAGATTTGGGGTACAAGCTGATACCAGAAACTACTATAACAGACCTACTCCTCCTGATCTGCAATATGAAGAAAGAGCAAAATTCAGGTCTTCTGATTACAACGGAACATCAATCTATGAATGGAACATAGATGGAAAATCATAAGGAGAAATTATGAATACCCTTCAAGAAATGGGAATGGCAAAAACTGCATATAGGTTGCAAAATCAGGATGATAAGATAGCAGCATGTCTTATAATCCAAGGATTCACCGGTCAGCTCAAATACTGGTGGGATAATGCTTTAACCCTACAACAACAGCTAGACATCCTTAACTCAACCATCTCCTCTGAAGATGATGAAGGAAGAATATCTGCTGAGAAAAATGCAACCAACCAACTTATATATGCAATAAGTATGTACTTTGTTGGAAACCCGCATGAAGAACTCCAATCTGGTAAGATCACTCTTACAGAACTTAGATGTCCAACTCTAAGTGATTACAGGTGGTACAAAGACGTGTTCATCACCTATGTTCTCAAAAGACCAGACTGTAATGAAGCATTCTGGAAAGAAAGATTTGTCTCAGGTCTTCCTTCCCTTTTTTCCAAAAGAATTGTTACCAAGCTCAAAGAAAACGTAGGAACCGATGAAATTCCTTGGAAAGACATTACCTACGGACAGCTTGGAGCATTCATCAAAAAGGAGGGCTTAGCATTATGCACTGAATTAAAAATTCAGGCAAAATACGGGGGAGAAAAAGGTAGATCCAGAAGTGAAATGGGAAACTTCTGTGAAGCCTTTGGCTTAGAAAAGATCCAAGCCCCCTCTAGAGCTAGAAAAGAGAGGTCTCATAAACCCAAAAGAGATTTCTTCAAACGCTCTAAAAGTAGCAGACCTAATACTAGCAAATATAATGAACCTACTAGACCCATTTATGGGAAAAAGATTGTCTGTTACAAATGTCGCAAGCCAGGACACAAAGCCAACAATTGTCCTACGAAGCAAAAGATCAACGAAATATTCAAAAATGAACCTGATCTCAAAGAGAAACTTGAAAAGCTTCTCCTCAATGATACTGACTCCGACAACGAGGTTATTTATGAAGTCAATCATAACTCCTCCAGTTCGGACAGTGAACCCCCTCAGCATTTCTGCAATGTTATCACCAAGGCTGAAAGAGAAGAAGCTCTTTTAGATCTCATTAACCAAATCCCTGACCCTCAAATAAAGAAAGAATACTTCATGAAACTGAAAGACTCTATCTTTCGGGAACATAAACCAGCATTTGATAAACCTTTTAGCATTTCTAAACTCTTTGAAAATCAACCTAGCAGCAGCATCCTTGGTACTAAAGTTACCATCAAAGACCTCCAAACCGAAGTCAACACTCTCAAAAAGGAAGTTAAAGAACTTCAAGAGAATGTTGGACTAAGAGACTCCATGGATGATCTTATAGAAGCAAGAATTATCAGACTAGAATCCAATAATGAATCTAGCGATAGTCCCAATTCTTCTAACAGGTCCAGTCAAGGATCTATTAAAACTAGAGCCTCTTCCTCTACCAGCAAAGCTCCTCTTTTTCAGGTTTTAGATGGCCTTCCTTCGCAAATTAATAATGTTCAAAATAACACTTTCCTTGCAACTCTTAACAACATAGAATACCAGAAATGGTATTGTCCTGTTAAAATCAAAATACATGATTTCACTCTCAACACTATAGCCCTAATTGACAGTGGAGCCGATCTCAACTGCATTAGAGAAGGTCTTTTAGAATCTAAGTATTTTGAGAAATCAAATGAAAGACTTCTTAATGCTAGCGGCGTTAAAATGCAATTAAATTATAAAGTCCCAGAAGCCTCCGTCTGCAGTAATGGATGGTGTCTTCGCAACTCCTTTGTTCTCCTAAAAGATCTTGACCAAGAGGTCATTTTAGGATCTCCCTTTCTAACTCAGCTTTATCCCTTTTCTGTCGATAGAGAAGGAATTCATGCTAAAATCTTAGGCAAAAGCCTAGATTTTCCTTTTCTATCTCCTGTCAAGAGTAGAGACCTTGACCTTCTCAATCTACCACTATTAGAAAACAAATAAACAGCATTAGACACAAGAAAACCTTCATTAATGATTTAGTTAATGAAATTGGTTTCATGAAGATCGAAGAAAGATTGCAAAACCCCATTTGGCAGACAAAAATCCTAGACTTAGAAAATCTATTCAAAGATCAAGTCTGCTCTGATATTCCTAATGCTTTCTGGGATAGAAAGAAACATGAAGTCTCTCTTCCCTATGAAAAGAATTTTCAGGAAAGAAATATCCCTACTAAAGCTAGACCCATTCAAATGAACAAGGAACTTTTAGAAGTTTGCAAAAAGGAAATTGAAACTCTATTAGCCAAAGGGCTAATTAGAAAGTCTCAATCTCCCTGGAGCTGCGCTGCCTTCTATGTCATGAACGCGGCCGAAAAAGAAAGAGGTGTCCCTAGACTTGTCATCAACTACAAACATCTTAATCAAGTTTTGCAATGGATCAGATATCCTATCCCTAATAAAAGAGACCTCCTCAATAGACTCTTTGAGGCTAAAGTCTTTTCCAAATTTGATATGAAAAGTGGCTATTGGCATATTCAAATTGTAGAAAAAGATAAATACAAGACTGCCTTTACCGTCCCTTTTGGCCATTACGAATGGAATGTTATGCCATTCGGCCTTAAGAATGCCCCTTCTGAGTATCAGAGAATCATGAACGATATCCTGAACCCCTACTCAGATTGGCTTATTGTCTACATAGACGATATTCTCATTTTCTCTCAGACCTTAGAAGAACATTCTAAGCATCTGAACATCTTCCTCCATGTCATAAAAAGAAATGGATTAGTCTTATCTGCTACCAAGATGAAACTCTTCCATACCAAGATCAGGTTTCTTGGTCATGACATTTATCAGCAATCTATTAAACCCATCCAAAGAAGCCTTGAGTTTACTGACAAGTTCCCTGATGAAATCAAGGATAAAACTCAATTACAAAGATTCCTTGGATGCCTCAATTACATTTCTGATTTCTTCCCAGATCTCAGACAACTTTGCATTCCTCTATTCTTAAGACTTAAGAAAAACCCTCCTCTTTGGGGTCCTGACCAAACCAAAGCTGTTCAAACCATCAAAAGCAAGATTAAATCTCTTCCCTGCCTTGGCCTTCCTCAGCCCAGTGCTTTTATGATAGTAGAAACAGATGCCTCAAACATTGGTTTTGGGGGTATCCTCAAGCAAGGAATCCTTCCTCATAGCAAAGAAGAACTGGTTAGGTTCTACTCTGGTTGTTGGGCAGGACCACCGACTAATTACAGTACTATCAAAAAGGAAATCCTTTCTATTGTCACTTGCATTTCCAAATTTCAAGATGATTTGTACAATAAATCTTTTCTTCTTAGGGTCGATTGCAAGTCTGCAAAAGAAATCCTCCAAAAGGATGTTCAAAATATTGTTTCAAAACAAATTTTCGCCAGATGGCAAGCAATTTTATCTGTCTTTGATTTTGAAATCGAGTTCATTAAAGGAGAAAATAATTCCCTACCTGATTTTCTTACAAGGGAATTTCTGCAGGGTAAATCCTGTCCTTGAAGACTATTCTTCAGCACTTGCCTGGAACCATTGATATGGCCCCTTTTCCAAACCTCAAGTTTGGTCAAGACACTCAAAAAACTTACTACACCTTTTTTCGTGTCTACGAAGCACAAAAGCAACTTCGTCAAACCTCAAAAGAATCCTTTCACTCAGATTGGCTCAAGAAAGTCATTCTCGACAGTGAAACCAAAATTCTCCATATTAGGCAAACTGCTGCAGATAAACACATTTCCAAAAAACTGCAAGTCTCTAACATTCCTTTTTAACTTGTTCTTATAGTTTACAGGAATGGCGGGGAGGGGAAACCCTCGTAAACAGAAAGTTCAAGACTACGCCTCGGCTAGTCCCACACCGGCAAAAGCAATTGTTTCCACCAAAAATCAATTTCAATCTTTATCCCAATTCCCAAACCTTTCAAACAGTCCTCTAAACCCGAGGACTCCACAAAAAACCGACAAACAAAAACCCTCTAAGCATTTCCACAAATATGCTCTCAAACCACAATCCATTCAAAACATTTGCCTCACTAAAGAGTTCAAAACTCCTGACCCAAAGGACTTTGGACCTTTCATAAAAAACCTCTTCTCAAAAGATTTCCAATGGTTTCCTTCTGACCCAGCAAAAAATCAAAAGTTCTATGAGTTCATCCTAGTAGACTCCGAATCTGCTGAGATTTCTCATACCAGAGATGAGAATGACCCTAGTCTCATCATCTTCTCAAAATGCAAAATCCTCAATATTATCACTAGAGAGTCTTGGGGAGATCCCGCCTCTCAAAAGCAATTCTCAATCCCCTTCTGGCCCAAAGGTTACTCATATTTCGATTATAGGGATGCCTGGTCAAAAACATTTCTTATTCGAGCATTCAACCATTCTTGGTTCTTTTTCTTTGCAAAAACCTGCAACAATAGTCTACCAGTCTGGTTTTATGATTGGTGGAACTATTTTGGTCCCATACCAGAAATATACCCTGAAGAAGCTAAGCAATCTTACGACTTCTTCATCAAGCATTGTCCAGTACAAGACTACATCAAACCTATCCAATTTCACAAATGCACAGCGATACCCTGGATACTCTGCTGGATTTACGAGTTACACCAAACTCTACCAGACCCTCTTCCTTGGTCGCTTTTCCGCAAATATAAAGTTAGATGGTGGGAAAAGATAGATCCTGAAGCCTTTTCCTTAGCAAACATTCAAGCAATCTTTAAGTCTAAAGAAGCCCCTTCTGCCTCAACAAAAGAGCTTGTAATCCATCCAACAAGAGTCCCTGTGACTACTAAAAGGCAATCACATATCTCAGATCAAGACTGGCTTGAGTTCCAAGAATACAAAAGTTACAAAGAACTCAAGTCCAAGCAAACCCAATCAGTAATTGTCTCTTCAGATACCAGCAAGAAGACTTGGGCTCAAAAGGTCCAAGAAGAAGATGATCAAGCAAGCTCTTCAAATCAAACCCAACACTATGAGTTTGATCCTGAACAGTTCGCACAAGACCCTTATGCCCAGTAAAGAATCCAGACCAGCTTTGCAAGAAAGGTTCAAGCCCAGTTAACTTTTCAAAACAAGGCCCATCAAGACTACATCAGCAAGCCCATCATTCCTGATGTCGGTACAAGCAAACAAAAGATAACAGAACAAAAACAAGTGCTTGTCTCTTTCAACTTTAGCACCAGACAAGTGCCTGTCTCCATCAAGCAAAAACAACAAAGCATCCGTGATTACAGCACTACCTCCACTGTACACTTAAACAGTTCTACGGCGCCTAGTATAGTGCCTTCAGATTGCAAATTTCATTTTCTATTTAAACCATAAGCCCTCACTTGTTAGAGGCAGGTCGAAAAACACGCTCTCTCTCCTTTTTAAAGCTTTATTCTCTTCTGTCTCTCTGTAAGTTTCTTTTCACGTTCTTTGTAAATAATCCAGTTATCAAGTTTTCTTGTGTTTCTTCTGATATTTTCTTGCTATATTTTCTGGGATGGGTTTTGAGTCATCTACAACCCTGAATCGCTGCCAAATTCGCCTCTCGCCGGAGTTGTGTTTTCGCCGGAATTTGAAGGTCTCGCCGGTGTTGCTTTGGTGTGGTTCCTGAGTGCCTTTGTGAAGCTTTTGGTTAGCCTTGGAAGTTAGAAGCCAAAGCAAGTCGAAGGAGGCCGAACCACTCATGTTTTGGGGTGAGTTTTCTCTCGTTCTGTGTCGTCTGAGTTCGTCACGGCGACCGCCGTGTTCTTCACGGCGACCGCCGCCAGTGCCCAGAATGCCTTCGTGGCTTTGGCTTGGTCGGTTGTCGTCGTGGCGTCTTTCCTTTCGTGTTCTTTCGCCGTGTTTAGATTCTTACTGTTTATGTCGGATCTAACTTAGGATTCCTTTTATGGGTCGACTCGAAGGTTGTTGTGCTGTCGGAACTATACCGTGTCGAGCCCAGAATCCAGTGACGTCTTTAGACTATTCTGCGGAGTAAGGCAAGTGGCGGTTCGTTCTTGCTCTTTCGTTCCATATTTACATTAATTATCAGTAGTTTATCTGAGTAATTAATTTGGAATGAATATTCTGTTTTTCTGGAAACGGTTTTGATAAACAGTTTTGAAAATCATATAATAGGTTGTATATCTGTTAGAACAACGCTATTATCTGTGATCGCCTTTCGGGCCTTTATGTGGATTTATCCTGTAAATGTTGTGGTGCTGTAACTGTTTAGTTAGCACTGTTAGATAGGAACGTTACTCGGACTCTGTCCAGTCGTTTCTTTATAATCTGGTATCGGGATGGCTCGTCCCCATCTGGTACTATTCTATGATCATGATCGGTCTCTTTCACATGTGTGTAGAGACAGGACACTTAGCTGGTGTCACAAACCTTTCGGTATACGTCACTCTCGACGAAACGTATACTAAGATGTGTCGTCCCATTGGTGGGGTACACATGTAAAAGTCTATAACGTGTTGTGTGTTTTTGAAACATAAATCAGATAAGTGCTACCTTGACGCACATAATTAATACACCTTGGGCGAGTAGTGCAGCTAAGTTCAGTGCAGCTAGGAAAACTCGTCTTGACTTGAATGTAGTACGTTCTCTTTCCAATCTGGATTCGCTGTAGGCGATGAGGTTGGTCGTGAACCGAAGCATCTCAGTCAGTTTTAAATCATTGTTGAATGATTCTGTAACTTTCCTGATTTGTCATTACTTCCTTAAAGACTCATTTCAGTTGGAGTCTTCTTTCGAGTCGATTTCTGTGAAGATTCAGTCTTCCAGAATCTTCTCTTGTGCATATCTCTTGTTTATTACAGTAGGAATATGATGGTTGACTACCGTTATCGGTTATTATCCGAGAAGCGATGAGTCTAACCTAATATGACTGCTTCGAACCAGTCTGCTTTTTACCCTTGCTAGTCTATTCATTTAGACTAACCAACCAATATTTTCCCTTGCATGGTTGGCTGGTGTCATCCGTTTGATTCGGCACATCAGTTAAGAAGTAGCTCAGAAGATTAGAAGAACTATGGAGTCGGCGGTGGTTTTTGAATGTTTTAATTATTTCTTTAATCAGGTTATGATCCTTTGGACAATAACTCCGATTGTAATGTACTTTCTTAGTCTTCCGCTGTGTTTGGTTTAAACTATGTTTTGACCTATTCGGGATTGGGTTGTAATCCCGTAACTCTTATTTCCTTGACAATGTTATGTTTTGGAATTTAATGCTTGATCATTGTGTATCAATTGCATTTCATAAATTGTATTTTTGGTAAAGCCTTGGGTGATCTCGGTAAGGAACACTGGGGTCACTAGCGGTAATATCTTTCCAAAAGGGTTAAGTTTTGGGGGTGTTACAGTTGTGGTATCAGAGCCAAAAGTTTTTAAAACGGGTTGGGAAATTTTATAAATCATTTATCCGTTTTTGAAAATGCTTTAAAAAGGGCTCTGAATTTTCATTCTGAAAAGAATTTTAAAAACACCGTTCATAGTCGTGTCTTTTTATAGTCTGATATAGTAAGCTTGCTTCTATATCTAGAAAGACTAATTCCTTCTTTATTGTTCGATAGGATGGGTGTCTGCTTTTCTATTGGTAGGGGGTCGGAAGACGCCAAGTCGGATCAGCCGAGGCTAGATTTTCCGTTACCTCAGCGATGTTTCCAGGTTGGAGGCCCGAGTAGCCCACCCGAAGACGTAAAGCACGTTCTCCCCGAGTCAGTTGTCCTTGTAGCCAGAAATGCTATGGTCCCTAGACCTGCACCTGTGCTGCCACCAAGGGTGGAGGAAGTACGGGAATGGGAGCAGGAAGATGAGTTATCAAGTTACGAACAAGGGGTTTACCAAGATGACTTTCTGCTGGGACCAATTCCAGAGGAGATCGAGTACAAAGACGAGGAAGAGGAGATGCTGGAGGTAGATCCTGTCGATGACGAGGATATGATCGAGGATGATTCCGAGGATGAGGATCCCATCGAGGATGATCCCGAGGATGAGGATCCCATCGAGGATGATCCTGAGGATGAGGATCCCATAGAGGATAATCCAGAAGAGGATCCAGAGTTGGACCTTGGAGGGCAGATTCAGGAGCCCGGTACAGGATTGTCACCAGTGCCAGAGTACACACCCATGTCAGAAGCTGATTGGGAGGCACTGTATACCGAGTACGGTATTGGGAGAAGTGACAGGGAATCTCAGCCTATCCCTACTCCAAGGAGATGGAGGTCGGAATCCGAGCTGCAAGAGATCCTCCGCCCGAGCGAGGTAATCTCCGCAGAACAGCAGCGTCAGAGGGATGAGTTGACCGCCAGTACTCAGAGGAGGGCTGGAATAGGAGGACCAGTCATGGACGACCCATACTTTACCATGACTGAGCTAGGACTATGTGCTTCAGGGTCAAGCAGGGTGCGAAACCCATCGCCAGAGCTCGATGGTGAGCCTAGCCCGAAGAGACCATGCACGAGTAGCCAGTCGTATGGGAGACATTTTGGAACGCCTTGAGGAGGAATGGCGTTGCCTATCGTAGTAGTTTCGTTTCTTAGGATTCCAAGTTGTACTTTGTGTAATATTTCAGTATTGCGGCAAGTACTCTGAGAAACACTTATATCTTCGAGCAATGTTGTCCTAACGCTCGAATGATAAACTTATGTGTAACTTGTGTAAGAATTCGAAGGTTCATCTATAAAATGTCAAGTTGATCTATTCTGATGGATTTATTTACATTGATATATTGCATAAGTATGTTGCATAATATTAATGTATTGAATGCTTGGAATTGGATCGGTAAATAGATGGTGAACCCAAGAAGCACGAGAAACTCGACTTGAGCCGGTGCTGGGACTAGCCAAAATCCCAGGCCAGCAGGAAGAAGTGTTCAGGATGAACACGAGTCTGAGTCTCGCGTCCAGCAGAGGCGTGAAGGTCAGGATCAGACCCAGGCGCCGACGCTGTTTGACGCTGTAGCTGTTGAGGCGATCCGTGGGATCGTGATACAGGCAATTGCAGATGTGTTGAGACCAAGTACGCCTCAAGCACAAGAAGTGCCTACTCACGCAGCGGTTCCTGATGTTGTGGAACCCAGAAACCCTGTGATTCAGGAGACTGCCGTTAGGGCGAGGGACAGCTATGGTCGCGCTCTTAAGACCATTACTTCTATGAGACCCGACTGTTATAACGGGAAAGGGGAGCCAGTGGCAGTGACTCATTGGTTCTCCCATATGGAGAGGCTGTTCAGGAACGTGGAGTGTACGGAGGCCGAGAAGGTCCATATCGCATCTCTTCAGCTGAAGGAGGAGGCTAGCGAGTGGTGGGAGAGCACTGGTTTGGCTGAGAGCCAAGTGTTGACTTGGTCGATGTTCAAGACCAAGATGGTTGATCGCTTTTTCTCTCGTGCTATGAGAGAGGAGAAGCATAAAGAGTTCTTGTACCCTCAGACTGATGGTCTGAGAGTGACCGAGTTGGCATCTAAGTTCAACCATCTTCTACAGTATGCCACTGCCGAGATCACCAGCGAGGCTCAAAAGATCTGGTACTTCCACGAGTGGATGAACCCAGATATCAAGCCATTAATGGTGCACCACACATGCTCTACCTTGGAGAAGTATGTGGATTGTGCCTATAAGCTGGAAGTAACTCTCGAGGAATCGACCAAGAGGCGCAATCGACAGAAGTCGATGCAGAATCAGAACCAGGGAGGTGGTTTTAAGCGCCCTGCGCCACCGTCTAACTTCGCCAAGTCCGGCCGAGCTAAGACGGAGATGACGCAAGGGGGATCGACTCAGCAGTCAGGGCAGACCAGGAGTACAGTTCAGTGTTATAACTGCGGTACTGCTGGGCACAAGAGCACTGAGTGTCGGAAGGAGAGGAGGCCATGCTTTGGGTATGGACGTGATGGTCATCTGCAAAAGTTCTGCAAGCAGGGGAAACAGAATGGAGTAGAGTCGCAGCAAGGGTCAGTTCATCAGAGTAACCGACCTAGGTTTAAGCCTGCCGAGACTCCTAGCCCTTCAGTGCAGACGACTGCTCAGAATAGGGGAAAGGCCCCAACTGTTTCTGGAAGTCAGGGCCAACGCTTGTACGAGATGCGTGAGGCATATGGACCCAACGCTCTAATTGCTCAAGGTACTCTATACCTTCATTCTACTTCAGTGTGCATTCTGTTTGATTCTGGTGCTACGCATTCCTTTATTTCGGATAGCTGTGTTAGCAAGTTAGACTTAGTGTGCAATAATTCATGCGACCCTTTCGTCGTTAATCTTCCTAATGGAGAACGTTTGGTGGGAACCAAGCATTTGTCCGACTTTCCGATTACCATTCAGGGTAAGGAATTGGAGGCAGATTTAATCTGCATAGCCATGGCTCCATACGACATTATTCTCGGTATGGATTGGATGACGCGTCACAAGGCGGTGATCGACTTCAGTTCAAGAACGGTGACGGTGTCATCCGGGGGCCAATTCGTGTGCAAGTTCAAAGGTCGAAATGACGCTGATAACGGCAAGCTGATCAATGTGATGGCTGCGTTTAAGCTACTACGACAAGGATGTGTCGGGTACCTTTTCTACTTGGATTCGCCCGAGAAGGATGGACCTGAGGTTCTTGATATTCCTGTAGTTAGGGAATTTTCGGATGTCTTTCCGGAAGAAATTCCTGGATTACCCCCGAACCGCGACGTAGAGTTTTCAATTGATCTCGAGCCTGGTACGGCGCCGATTTCCAAATCACCGTATCGGATGGCTCCGGCTGAGATGCAAGAATTGAAGAATCAACTTGAAGATCTTCTTGATAAAGGTTATGTTAGGCCGAGTGCATCGCCGTGGGGTGCCCCGGTTTTATTCGTCAAAAAGAAGGACGGATCGTTCCGACTTTGTATCGACTACCGATAGTTGAACAAGGTGACGATCAAGAACAAGTATCCTTTGCCTAGGATTGATGACTTGTTGGACCAATTGCAGGGAGCAAAGGTTTTCTCCAAGATCGACTTAAGATCTGGATATTATCAACTCAGGATTCGTGAGCAGGACATTCCTAGAACTGCGTTTAGGACCAGATATGGTCATTACGAGTTCGTAGTGATGCCTTTTGGGCTTACAAATGCTCCAACTGTCTTTATGGATTTGATGAACCGATGTTTTCACCAGTACTTGGATAAGTTCGTGGTAGTTTTCATCGACGACATCTTGATCTATTCTCTGAATGAATAAGTCCACGAGGAACATCTATGGATTGCCTTGTCAATCCTTAGACAACATCAGCTTTATGCTAAACTGTCCAAGTGTGAATTCTGGATGAAAGAAGTGGCTTTCTTAGGCCACGTGATCAATAAAAATGGGGTTATGGTTGATCCCCAAAAGATAGAAGCGGTGGCTAATTGGACACAGCCCTAGAGCGTGAAGGAGGTACGCAGCTTTCTTGGACTTGCCGGGTATTATAGAAGGTTCGTAGAAGGATTTTCAAAGATCGCTCTACCTATGACCAATCTACTCCGCAAGGTCCACAAGAAGTTTGTCTGGAATGACAAGTGCGAGGTCAGTTTCCAGGAGTTGAAGCGACGGTTGACCTCGACACCCGTGTTAGCACTCCCAGAGGGGAATGACGATTATGTGGTCTATAGTGATGCTTCCAAGAGTGGTCTTGGTTGTGTTTTGATGCCAAGGGGCAGAGTCATTGCTTACGCATCTAGACAACTCAAGACTTACGAAGAAAACTATCCGACCCACGATCTTGAGTTAGCAGCGGTTGTATTTGCGCTGAAGATTTGGAGGCATTACCTCTACGGTATAAGATGTCAAGTCTTCACTGACCACAAAAGTCTCAAGTATATATTTACTCAGAAGGAGTTAAATATGAGACAACGCCGCTGGCTAGAGTTGCTCAAGGACTACGACATGGAGTTGTTGTATCATCCGGGCAAGGCTAATGTAGTAGCTGATGCACTAAGCCGGAAGACAACGCACGAGACTGTGGTTGCTCTACTTACTGCTCAGACCAAGCTAAACCAAGAGTCATGCGACATTGAAGTCTTGTATGACCAACGTAGAGGGTACCTGAGTATGATGGAGATTCATGCTACACTGCTGGATCAAATCAAAGAAAAGCAAGTCGATGACATCATCTTGGTAAAGTTAAGCAGTGAAGTGATGGATGGGAAAGCTCCCAGTTTTGTGGTTCAGGATGATGGATCACTTTGGTTTCAGGATCGGATCTGTGTGCCTGACACAGAAGGTCTTCATCAGTTGGTGATGAGAGAAGCTCATTCATCTGCTTATTATGTGCATCCTGGCTCTAGCAAGATGTACAAAGATCTCAAGAAGAAGTTTTGGTGGCCAAACATGAAGTGGGACGTAGCAGACTTTGTGGCAAAGTGCTTAACTTGCCAGAAGGTCAAGATCGAACACCGCAGGCCAGGTGGTGAGATGTTACCTCTCCCCGTGCCAGAATGGAAATAGAAGGACATTTCCATAGACTTCGTCACTGGGCTACCCAAGACTCGAAGTCAGAGAGATGCTATCTGGGTAATTGTGGATAGGCTTACGAAGAGTGCTCATTTCATAGCCATCAAGACCACATGGGAAACCCAGAAGCTAGCCGAAGTTTACCAGAAGGAGATTGTCCGCTTATATGGCATTCCTAAGACCATTGTATCGGACCGAGATGGTCGTTTCATGTCAAGATTCTGGAAGGAACTTCATAAGGCTATGAGAACCGAGTTGAGGTTCAGTACAACGTTTCATCCTCAGACAGATGGCCAGTCTGAAAGGACCATCCAGACTCTGGAGGATATGCTTAGAGCTTGTGTGCTCGATCGTCCGACTAGCTGGGAGGACAGCTTGAGTCTGATTGAGTTCACGTACAACAATAGCTGGCATGCTACAATCAAGATGGCTCCGTTTGAAGCTTTGTATGGTCGCAGATGCAGATCTCCGATTTGTTGGGACGATAATGCCGACAAAATTCTGCTTGGACCAGAGTTGGTTGAAAGGACGACTTTAGACATTGCTTTGATCAGACAAAGGATGTTGACCGCTCAGAGTCGACAAAAGTCCTACACAGATCGGAAGTGCAGGACTGTGGAGTTCGAGGTCGATGATAAGGTTTTTGTCAAGGTATCGCCATCCAAAGGAGTTTTCAGATTTGGTAAGCGTGGGAAGCTTAACCCTCGCTACGTGGGACCATTCGAAATTTTGGATAGAGTGGGATCTCTAGCGTACCGTTTGGCGTTGCCACCATCGGCTCACCCGGTGCATAATGTGTTCCACGTGTCTTTACTCAGAAAGTATGTACCAGATGAGTCTCATGTACTTAGTTACGAGGACATCGAGATTCAAGCTAATGGTACTTATGAAGAGTTGCCCGTGCGCATTTTGGAGCGTCGGGAGAAGCATTTGCGCAACAAGATCGTACCTTTGGTACGAGTGCTGTGGTCCAAGTCAGGGACCGAAGAAGTTACTTGGGAGACGTGGGAAACCGAGTCAGATATGCTCAGGCGTTTTCCCGAGTTATTCTCGACCTAAGTTTCGGGGTCGAAACTTCTTGTAAGGGGGAGGAGATGTGATACCCCGTATTTTTGTAAGGTTATTTTGGGAATTATGGAATTTTCCCGGGTACCCGTTGTGTACGTCGGATTTAATTCAGGTAGTTTGAGACATTCTGTAATGTGCTCTGTATCTGTAATATTTTTCTCAGTGAAATAATATACAAACATCATGCCTTGGAGTTTAATTGTCATTCGCGTACGATAATTTTTATCCCGGTTTATCGTCAAGCTCGTTCAAAGCCGAATGGGCGGGAAAAGGGGGAAACGGCGATCGCCGTGGTTGGGCCCGAGATGTCAGCGTGTTAGCTTCTAGCTGGCCGCGACATGCCTAACGACGGCGACCGCCGCATTTATGGCGACCGCCGCGTGCCCGCCGCAGGCAAAATCACGGCGACCGCCGTAATTGTCCAGTGGACATTGCCCGTTGGTCGCCGGTGCCGTTCGAGGCGCGCCGTTGCGTCGTTTGCCACGTCTGAGGGTTTGCAGATCACTCCTTGGGGTTTGCCTATAAATAAATGAGCTTGGGCATGGGTTTTGGGTCATCTACAACCCCGAATCGCTGCCAAATTCGCCTCTCGCCGGAGTTGTGTTTTCGCCGGAATTTGAAGGTCTCGCCGGTGTTGCTTTGGTGTGGTTCCTGAGTGCCTTTGTGAAGCTTTTGGTTAGCCTTGGAGGTTAGAAGCCAAAGCAAGTCGAAGGAGGCCGAACCACTCGTGTTTTGGGGTGAGTTTTCTCTCGTTCTGTGTCGTCTGAGTTCGTCACGGCGACCGCCGTGTTCTTCACGGCGACCGCCGTGTTCTTCACGGCGACCGTCGTGATGAATACAGCGACCGCCGCCAAGAACAGCGACCGCCGCCAGTGCCCAGAACACCTTTGTGGCTTTGGCTTGGTCGGTTGTCGTCGTGGCGTCTTTCCTTTCGTGTTCTTTCGTCGTGTTTAGATTCGTACTGTTTATGTTGGATATAACTTAGGGTTCCTTTTATGGGTCGACTCGAAGGTTGTTGTGCTGTCGGAACTATACCGTGTCGAGCCCGGAATCCAGTGACGTCTTTAGACTATTCTGCGGAGTAAGGCAAGTGGCGGTTCGCTCTTGCTCTTTCGTTCCATATTTACATTAATTATCAGTAGTTTATCTGAGTAATTAATTTGGAATGAATATTCTTTTTTTCTGGAAACGGTTTTGATAAACAGTTTTGAAAATCATATAATAGGTTGTATATCTGTTAGAACAACGCTATTATCTGTGATCGCCTTTCGGGCCTTTATGTGGATTTATCCTGTAAATGTTGTGGTGCTGTAACTGTTTAGTTAGCACTGTTAGATAGGAACGTTACTCGGACTCTGTCCAGTCATTTCTTTATAATCTGGTATCGGGATGGCTCGTCCCCATCTGGTACTATTCTATGATCATGATCGGTCTCTTTCACATGTGTGTAGAGACAGGACACTTAGCTGGTGTCACAAACCTTTTGGTATACGTCACTCTCGACGAAACGTATACTAAGATGTGTCGTCCCATTGGTGGGGTACACATGTAAAAGTCTATAACGTGTTGTGTGTTTTTGAAACATAAATCAGATAAGTGCTACCTTGACGCACATAATTAATACACCTTGGGCGAGTAGTACAGCTAAGTTCAGTGCAGCTAGGAAAACTCGTCTTGACTTGATTGTAGTACGTTCTCTTTCCAATCTGGATTCGCTGTAGGCGATGAGGTTGGTCGTGAACCGAAGCATCTCAGTCAGTTTTAAATCATTGTTGAATGATTCTGTAACTTTCCAGATTTGTCATTACTTCCTTAAAGACTCATTTCAGTTGGAGTCTTCTTTCGAGTCGATTTCTGTGAAGATTCAGTCTTCCAGAATCTTCTCTTATGCATATCTCTTGTTTATTCCAGTAGGAATATGATGGTTGACTACCGTTATCGGTTATTATCCGAGAAGCGATGAGTCTAACCTAATATGACTGTTTCGAACCAGTATGCTTTTTACCCTTGCTAGTCTATTCATTTAGACTAACCAACCAATATTTTCCCTTGCATGGTTGGCTGGTGTCATCCGTTTGATTCGGCACATCAGTTAAGAAGTAGCTCAGAAGATTAGAAGGACTATGGAGTCGGCGGTGGTTTTTGAATGTTTTAATTATTTCTTTAATCAGGTTATGATCCTTTGGACAATAACTCCGATTGTAATGTACTTTCTTAGTCTTCCGCTGTGTTTGGTTTAAACTATGTTTTGATCTATTCGGGATTGGGTTGTAATCCCGTAACTCTTATTTCCTTGACAATGTTATGTTTTGGAATTTAATGCTTGATCATTGTGTATCAATTGCATTTCATAAATTGTATTTTTGGTAAAGCCTTGGGTGATCTCGGTAAGGAACACTGGGGTCACTGGCGGTAATACCTTTCCAAAAGGGTTAAGTTTTGGGGGTGTTACAGTTTAAAGCTTCGTAGCTACTCTTAATAATACTAAAAGTCTTAATGTTGATGTGAGTGTTGTAAGTGGTTAAGTTAAGTGCCGTTGTCGCACATAATTAATACACCTTCCCAAACAGTTGTCATAATTTCCTATAAGGCTCATGTCCTTTGGAGTCTTCTCTTCAGTGCATATCTATTAATAATCATTCAGTGAAAGTACCGGGTTATGTATCGTTCCGTCGGTTGTTATTCGAGGGACAATGATAGTAAACGGTTACGCTCACTCGAACCACTCTGCTTGTACCCTTGCTTAGTCTTTCATTAGACTAAACAACCGTAATTGTTCTCTACATGGTTGGCTGGTGTCATCCGTTCGATTCGGCACATCAAAGGTTGATGCCCGAAGTCAAAGTAACCTGTTGAAGGATAAGAGGCTTGCAGACGAAGATTTAAGTATCAATGTTTTAAGTTGTTAAGTGTTTTAAGGTGTTAAGTATTACTTTAATATGTATAAATTATAACCTAGCAATGTACTAGGTTGATAATTAAAAAGTCTTCCGCTGTATTATTACTCTGGTGTAAAATCATCTCCTCGTTTGAAGAGAGATCTTTTAATAAAAGGGTTGAGTTTCATGTACTAAAAGTCTTCCGCTGTTTAATCTTTCATTTAATATGTTTATGTATTTAAGTTTAATTGTTCCGACCAAGCCTAGGGTGACATCGGACAGCAACGTCTGAGGTCACTGGCATGTGGCACTACCGGTATAAATCGGGGGTGTTACAAGGTGGTCCCAACGCTTTTATAATGTGTTAAAAGCGGCTGACGAACCAGTGTATCCAGGGTGTGAGACACATACACAGTTGTCTTTTGTGTCAAGGCTTTTGAGTTTGAAAAGTGAACATAACATGTCTGAAGGCCTCTTTAATGGTTTTGTTCAGTTGTATGATGAGGTGTTGCCTTCAGGTCATAAGATTCCGAAAGATTACTACCAGACAAAGAAAGTGTTTCAGAGTTTAGAATTGCATGTGGTGAAAATTCACATGTGTCCTAATGGTTGTATGATATACTGGAAGGATGATGTTGATGCAGAATCTTGCAAGTTTTGCGGTCATGACAGGTATGAGCGTAAAGGTGGTTGAAATTCAGGAATTCCGCATCAAGTTTTACGATACTTGCCTCTAACTCCGCGACTGCAAAGACTATATGCATCTGAGGCTACTGCTGAGGCTATGACTTGGCATGCACGTTATGTACCAGATGAGGGAATAATGAGTCATCCGTCACATGGTGAGGCATGGAAAAAGTTGGATGCAACATATCCAGATTTTGCTTCAGAGCCCCGTAACGTCCGCTTAGGTTTATGCACTGACGGCTTTGCACCTTTTAGCACAATAGGAAAGACATATTCTTGTTGGCCAGTGATTGTGACTCCTTACAACCTTCCACCAGATATGTGCATGAATAGACAATACCTGTTTTGTCATTGATAGTGCCTGGTCCTCGAAATTCAAAACAATTAATAGATGTGTGCTTGCAGCCTCTAGTTGATGAGTTACATCAGTTGTGGGAGTCTTGTGTAACCACTTATGATGTCTCAAGGAAAGAAAACTTTGCCACGCATGCAGCTTTACTTTGGACAATCAATGACTTCTCTGCTTATGCTATGTTGTCAGGATGGAGTACTGCAGGAAATTTAGCTTGTCCATATTGCATGGAGCGAACAGATTCATTCCGCTTAGAACATGGTAAGAAGGCTTGTTGGTTTGATTGTTCACGACCGTTCTTGGAAAGCAACCATCCTTTTCGCAAAAATAAGAAAGACTTCTTTGTTAATCGAGTGGTAAGTTCACCACCGCCCCCAATGTTGACGGGGGAACAAATTTGGGAGCGTGTTTGTCAATTTCCCACTGTCATTGATGACCCACACAACAAACCTGATGGCTATGGAAGTTCTCATAAGTGGGCAAAGCAAAGTATTTTATGGAGACTTCCATATTGGAAACATCTTTTGGTTCGTCACAACCTAGATATTATGCACATTGAGAAAAATGTTTTTGATAATGTTTTTGACACCGTGATGGATTTTCCCGGGAAGACGAAGGATAATTTGAATGCAAGAAAGGATCTAGCCATATATTGTCGTCTTGAGCTCCAGGTTGACTCTGATTATAAAGGCATGAAACCAAAGGCAATTTACACGTTGACAAGAGATCAGAAGAAAAAGGTACTTGATTGGATCAAATCTTTGAAGTTCCCTGATGGTTACGCTTCTAACGTGGGTAGATGTGTCAAAATTGATGATTGCAAGCTCACTGGGATGAAAAGTCATGATTGTCACGTGTTTATGGAGAGGCTCCTTCCAATTGCTTTCAAAGAGTTGTTGCCTACAACGGTTTGGGGCCCTTTAGCTGAGTTGAGTTACTTTTTCCGTTCTATTTGTTCATCATTATTGTCGGTTGAGCATATGGAGCAATTGCAGTCTATGGCACCCGTGTTATTATGTAAGTTGGAGAGAATTTTTCCACCGTCATTCTTTGATTCCATGGAACATCTTATACTTCATCTGGCATATGAGGCTCGTGTAGGTGGACCGGCGCAGTATCGATGGATGTACAAATTTGAGAGATTCTTGGGTCATTTAAAGAGGAAAATAAAACAACCAGGACGTGTGGAAGGATCCATATGTGAAGCTTATTTGAAGGAAGAAGCAACAAATGTTTCAGAGCATTACTTCCAGCCTCATGTTCCTTCTAAATTGAGACAAGTTGGCAGAAATAATGAAACTTCTGAAGGAGATGACCAGACCATTTCCATTTTCAACTACCCTGGTCAAAGTAGTGGTAAAAAGAATAAAAGATGGATGACAGATGCTAGAGAGTTTAATGCTGCTCACATCTATACATTGCGAAACTGTTTGAAAGTGGATGAGTACATTGAGTAAGTTTCTTATTCTATAAACATTCATTGCTATCTTGGTTTATTGCGGCATATAAATTTTTCATAATACTATTTTTATGATTGACCGTTGTAGGAAGTTTGCAATTGAAATGGGTGGTGAAGTTGATGATGAAAAAATAGACAACGAATTTACAGGATGGTTTAAGGACCATGTAAGTGTGGTTTTTGTATCTTTGTTGTCTATGTTAGTAAATTAATTTTAATTATCCATGGCATATATATTTGAATTATTTGTAACTTGAAATTGCAGGTATTACATAACAGCTCACTATGTAAAGATGAATTGTTGTATAGTTTAGCTTGGGGCCCGAGCACCAAAGCAAAGAGTTGGCCGGCATACTTTGTTAATGGATACAAGTTTCACACTCTGGATCATGGTGTTGGCAAATCGACAATGAATAGTGGGGTTTACGTCAATGGATGCAGCTATGAGAATGCTCAATCAGATTTTTATGGTCTTCTTGAGGAAATTATTGAGCTTGAGTATATGGGTTTATCGAATAAACCATTGAAGGTTGTGTTGTTCAAGTGTCGTTGGTTTTGTCCAACTGATGGAATGAGAGTTGATTCAATCGTTGAAGTCAATCACAAAAAGCCATATAAGAAATATGAACCATTCATATTAGAGCAACAAGCAGTGCAAGTTTACTATGCGCATTACCCTGGTGCTAGGCGCGATCGTGTAGATTGGTGGGCTGTATGTAAGACAGTGCCTAGAGACAAAATAGAAGAGCGTTGGAAAACTGCCCATGCTTATCAGTCTAGTGATATTGACACACCTGAGTTATTTGGACAAATGAGGATTGATGATATGCCAACACATTTAGGTGATTCATTAGGTTCAGTTGAAATTTTAGAAGAGGAGGATATGGAAGAACCTGGTGAAAATGACGATGATTATACAAGTGACAGCACATCAAAGGATACAGAGACGGGTATCGACGAAGAAGACTCGGAATAAATGTATATTACTATGACAATTATATTTCATTTTATTTTAGGAATCCATCTTGACATTTATATATTACACTGCTAGTTATTTTAGGAATCCATCTTGACATTTATATATTACTCATTGCATCAATATGTCATTGTGCATTTTGTAAATCAATTATATTTTTTCACATATATTACCATACTGGAGTTATATATTTGCAAGCAAACATGAGTTATGGAGCGTGTGATGTACAGGCTGTGGCGGCACTAGATGCAACTAGATAAAGGCACACAGAGGTGGGTAGCTTCTCTTCAGAAGGAATTATGCTGGCCTGCTCATAAAACTAATCCGTGCTGGCACTCAAGTTATTGGTAGCTTGCAACTGTATCTTTGATATACACTCTTGATCAGCTGGTTTGTATCCCTTTTTTTATGAAGAAACTAATCAGCATTTTGAGACTAATACTTTGAGCTTGAAGTCTCTGCCGAGCAGCTTACTATGTAAGATTAATGTTGGGTGAAGGACTATTTTTTCTAATATATGGGGAATGCTTCAGACAAATGCCTGAACAATAATTATAAATTATAAATAGTGATAAAGGGACTTAGGTTTTGTTTTTGTCAGTGGAGGGTGCTACTGAAGGGCGGCAATCAACCAGGCAAAAAGACCTACACTCTGGTAACTCTATTGGTGAACATGACTAGTCCAGTATTTGGACCCATATGCAAGATCAATCTCCCAATTCTTCAGTTTTGCTATTGCTATCAAAAGGTTCTAGGTCAAGTGACAACACAGCTTGAGTTCCAAACGCAAGCTTTCTTCCACTTTGAAGGAAATGAAGATAACATCATGGTAGGATGACAAGTGCGGGTTTGTTTACATTAACTGTTGATAACAACAAGAACTACAGCTGCTGCACAAGAAAACAATTCAAAGATAGGTGAATAACAAATCTGTAAATTTGACAAGGTGCTCTTAAATACTTGTTGTCCCATCACTATAAGCACTAGAAGGAATTATGTGGAGATGGTATCAAATTCCCAGGCATCAACTAAAGTCTGAGTATGATATATGATGATATGAAGGCACTAGCTCTAAATATATAAACTTTTTTCCATGCCTAAAAATAGTTTATGTATAGTTCTATTACAAGTGGGAGCAAAGAACAACAACAGATATGATTGCACTTTTCAGGAAACAATTTCTTTCATAGTCAGCATTACTCGTAGCACAAAAATGAGTATGCAGCTTCAAGGAAAACTATTTGTACCTGGTATAATTATTGGGTTTTGTGATCCAAACAATATCAATCTTTTCATGGTCTCTTATACCAGATATATGTAACCCACAATATCCTCAGTAGACCTCCATTTGCTAAATGTGGAATAAATATACGGCCCCAATATGGGTAATATGGCCCAGGTAACTTGAGGAGAATGAATAAAGTAGCAATTGCAAGCAAGTGCCAAGGAACCTCTGCATCCTGGTGAGCATATAATCACATAGAAAAAGGGACTAGTTAATACTTGAACATAGGTGAAATAAAATCCATTGAAGTGGAGAGTTAAAGATACATTCTAAGTTATAGGTGTTAGTATTTACCCAAGAACATAAATATCTGCTGGTTCTTTCATGCAAAGCCACTCTTCTATATCCAGATTTGCATCTGGAATCTTCCCAGCTACATTCCAAGTGCCAATTGTCACCCTGCAAAGCCGATGAGGTTTATCGTTCGTGTCAAAGAATTCATGGAGCAGCTTTAAATATGGTATTTTCTATGGCAGCTTTAGATGGTATAACATCCAACAGTGAGCAATAAATACTAATAGATCAGCTATCAGAATGGATCAATAATTAATACATCAACTTCCAAACAACAGAACATCAAATGAATATCATAAAGTGAGCTATGATGAGGAGGATCATGTGCACATTGTGAAATTTCAGTTGGCCTGAACTGAATAAATCTAAGGTCTAGTTAAATTTGCATCCCTTGTCCACTTATTAAGCAGTGAATATGTCGATTTAAATGTGGTATTTTCAATGGGTGCTTATGAACACTCGTCAACAAACATTTAAAAGGATAGACTATATTTGAATAAGCCCGTGCTAATTGATACAGAATGTGCTGGAGGAGCAGCTTTAAATATGGTATTTTCTATGGCAGCTTTAGATGGTATAACATCCAACAATGAGCAATAAATACTAATAGATCAGCTATCAGAATGGATCAATAATTAATACATCAACTTCCAAACAACAGAACATCAAATGAATATCATAAAGTGAGCTATGATGAGGAGGATCATGTGCACATTGTGAAATTTCAGTTGGCCTGAACTGAATAAATCTAAGGTCTAGTTAAATTTGCATCCCTTGTCCACTTATTAAGCAGTGAATATGTCGATTTAAATATGGTATTTTCAATGGGTGCTTATGAACACTCGTCAACAAACATTTAAAAGGATAGACTATATTTGAATAAGCCCGTGCTAATTGATACAGAATGTGCTGGAGGAAATGTCAGTTTCCATTGTTTTGGCTTCCACGCGGTGAAGAAGTGTTTAATTCAGGCTTGGGTAACGAAGTGCTTCTGTCAAATGAGCATATAAACCTAAATACAATTCAGCATAAATCAAGCTATGCAGGAGCTCACATTTGAAACTACTCCTCATTTTGACTGTAGCACAACATGGCTCAAGCTCGGTTCACACACCATATCTTCTTACTGCAGGCCCTACATGAAGAGAGTACTCATTTCAACACTTGCTTCAATATTCCCTGTTAGAAATTTAATTTTGAAACGCATGGAACACCAGTCAGCATACTCATAACTGAAAAATCAGCATTACATAGCCAATATGAGAAGCAAACTCATCAAATTCAAACACATGTATGCAGAATTTTGTAGGCAAAATCCACGAATTTCACCAATTGGGAAGCTTAAGTGATCAAAATCGAGAAATCAATCAATTCTTTCACTGAGGCATTTCATCAAACAGGTTGAGAGCATCAAAGTGGTATACTCATTATGAAAATTCAGCTGCACAAAATCAAACACTGAAATTGGATTAAATTTAAAGCCATACCTCAGAAATTTTGACTAGAATCAATCCCGCAAAGTGGCAACAATTTTGAATCTGATTGGGAATTTAGATTTTTTGTATTTAGTGATGAGGACGATCAACAATTAGCATTGGAAATTATAGATTTTAAGAAGCAATCAGGGAAGTGAGGGAGGAGGAGACAACGTCGACGGAAAGCCATACATCGGGGTATGAGATGCGGCGGCCGGAGGAAGAGTTGATGAAGGCGGTGGAGCCATGGTGTGTTTGAAGATGGTAGATTTTGGGTAAATTAGGGAGTTTTGGGGTAAGGGTTTTCGAGTAAAGGGTTAGAGGGTAATAGGGTATATAGGGTATAAAATATTCATGTTTTCAAAGTACATTGAACATACTTGTGTATTCAAGTATATACACATTATTGTAAGGAAAAAAACATATATAATTAAACTATATAGTATAATTTTGTATATAAATTTTTAGATAATATCTTTTTTTCAGCAAAGTTTTTAGACAATATCATTACTTATTAATAGGTAAATTATATGATAAGTATATTATATATATAATATTTATTTCACGTGAATCAATCTATTAGAACTTTGTCATTTAAGAAGTACGAGAATATAAATATTTAATTGACCAATTAAAATTTTATGAGTTAAGTTTATTTACAGTTGTATAGATATATCATTATCAAAATCTAATATATTATATTCGTAAAAACTTATTTCGAGTAAATTTATATATTAGAACTTTGTCGTATAATAAGACATAAATATTTGATTAACCAATTCAAATAGATGATGTTATGCACAAAAGTACAAATATCTCATTAACAAAACTAATCAGTTACGTAAGCATTAAAACTTATTCCGCATGAATCAATCTATTATAACTTTGTCATTTGAGAAGTATGATACAAATTTCATCTCACACAAAAATATATTTGATTGACCAATTGAATTCAACAGGTTCAGTTTATTTATAGATATTTCATTAACAAAATTTAGTTCTCTAACTTATTCCACATTAATCAATATAGTAGTTTATTAACAATTATATAGTTTATTAAAAATTAATAAATGTGTGCAACACTATTTATTACTTTTCCAAAACAACTATTTATCAACATTTCCATTAACCAATTTAATTTAGCTAATCTTATTTACAATTTTAAAGTTATTTCATTAACAAAACTCACTCCATTATCATAGAGGATTTGTAATTTAGAAGTATAAAAAATATAGATATTTGATTAACAAAACTTTTTCCACATATTAATTTATAACAACTTTGTAAATTAGGAAGCATGAAAAAAGCACAAATATTTGACTACAAAAATAACAAATTAATATGTTACTACCAAATTCAAATTTGTCAGTTATATAAATATTTCATTAAAAATAATTAGTTTATTTTTCTATTAACTTAGGCCTTGTTTGACCAAATACTTATAAACACTTTATTTAGTTACAAAAAATACTTTTTTGAAACATTGTACAAATCTCCATCCGTATTCAGATGTAATATCTCTATCCGTATTCAGATCAAATATGGATCGTGAAATACCCCAAAGGTTATATAAATGGTAAAATGGTAAATGATAGTCATGTATATTAAAGTCAACAAAGGATGAGTGATGTGCGTGAGCACATGCCAGGACCCGTACAGTACAAGACGAAGGGCGCCAAGAACTCCTTTTTAGGGAACCCTTGGCTAGACTCTCAAAAGACGACACTCTAATGTGTTTTGGGTTATTTTTGGGTTTTTGACTTGATGGAGATTGGACTAAAAAGGGAAATGGATATAACTCGTCACGAAGGATTCAGGACGAGTTTGGGATAGGCATCTTATGAGTCTTGGATACAACTCACCAAGAAACACAAGACGAGATTGATTGATCATGGATGGAACGCACCATGACCAAACAATCACCTCTGGATGTGACACACCAAAGGGTGTTTTGGATGTGACTCACCAAAACAAGACTAAGACATTCAAGGATATCACACACCTTGAAGCCATCGTCCAATGAAGCTTAATATGAGCAAAACACTCTCGTTTTATAATCTCCAAATCAAGCTTAAGGAATTACAAATGCATGGCCACCATTATATAGGTGCCAAAAGAACTTAAAAGGAAAATACATAAATTGACTCCACTAACCTAGCACTAACGTAGGGCACTAACACCACTACTTAGAGCACTAACTAACTAGCTAAAATAAGAAAATACGTAAACAACAAAAACAACTAACTAATTAACTAGGTAACTAAAGAAAATACGTAAACACATATTAACTAGCTAATTACCTAATTAATTAATGAAAAGGGAAATACTAGCAAAAACACATAGAATATCACTTCCTAGTCAATCTTCATGTCCTTGCATGAGGCTCCACCAATTGTTGGATGATCTCGTCTTTCGTGAGGTTCTTGATGGGATCCGTGATCACATCATCCTCCTCTCCTTGAGGAAGATTCGACCTCGAATCTTTGTTGATTCTCCTCACCATTTCGATCATGTTGACGCTCTTCATTTGCTGCGGTGGAGTTGACGACGAGGAAGACGGTGGTCGTCGGAAAGGCACGTCGGGGCTGCACTTGGCGTCGCCGGATTGGACTATGGTGGTCGTGCAGCAGCTTGGTGGATCTGGGAGAGGGCTAATTAATTAGCATAATTGCAGCAACTCAAGGGAAGGAAGGGTCACGTGGGAAAGTTGGATTTGTTGGAGATTTTGTAGGGATTTAGCCACTAGTCTCCACAAATTGAGGATTCGGCTGAGACGTGAAAAAATGGAAGGCTGTTAGGGGCAAGTGTGGGCGGGAGATGCTGAATTTGAAAGGAGAGAAAAAATAGGGGAATTGATTGTGGGTGGTTAGGATATTACGCACCCAACAACATGCCCAAAAACCGCAAGCCTATTTGCTCTCTTTTCACTTTTTTTTTTTTTTTGTGTGTGTGTTCCTTATCCACTAATTAAGTGGGCATGAACAAGAATTTGGGCGTGGCCTTTTATGGACGTAGTGGGCTGGAGTGAAGTGTAGACATGGAGGCTAAGGTGGGTGTAGTTGGTTTCGCTGCAAGCTTGACAACTCCTCCGGCTATGGCTGCGGCGACGGACCAAGCATCTCCTCGGTGTCGACTCGGCTGCTTGGACGAACAATGATCATCCCCTCGTCTTGAATGGATCTGATACCAGATGATGTGCGTGAGCACATGTCAGGACCCGTACAGTACAAGACGAAGGGCGCCAAGAACTCCTTTTTAGGGAACCCTTGGCTAGACTCTCAAAAGACGACACTCTAATGTGTTTTGGGTTGTTTTTGGGTTTTTGACTTGATGGAGATTGGACTAAAAAGGGAAATGGATATAACTCGTCACGAAGGATTCGAGACGAGTTTGGGATAGGCATCTTATGAGTCTTGGATACAACTCACCAAGAAACACAAGACAAGATTGATTGATCATGGATGGAACGCACCATGACCAAACAATCACCTCTAGATGTGACACACCAAAGGGTGTTTTGGATGTGACTCACCAAAACAAGACTAAGACATTCAAGGATATCACACACCTTGAAGCCATCGTCCAATGAAGCTTAATATGAGCAAAACACTCTCGTTTTATATTCTCCAAATCAAGCTTAAGGAATTACAAATGCATGGCCACCATTATATAGGTGCCAAAAGAACTTAAAAGGAAAATACATAAATTGACTCAACTAACCTAGCACTAACATAGGGCACTAACACCACTACTTAGAGCACTAACTAACTAGCTAAAATAAGAAAATACGTAAACAACAAAAACAACTAACTAATTAACTAGGTAACTAAAGAAAATACGTAAACACATATTAACTAGCTAATTACCTAATTAATTAATGAAAAGGGAAATACTAGCAAAAACACATAGAATATCACTTCCTAGTCAATCTTCATGTCCTTGCATGAGGCTCCACCGATTGTTGGATGATCTCGTCTTTCGTGAGGTTCTTGATGGGATCCGTGATCACATCACTGAGTTTGGGTTTATAAAATAAATCAGAAAGGGGCAAGAAAGGGATGAGAAACCCTTGTCTTCGGTGAGCCACGCAGCTGGCAAATTCGCGTCTTCTCCTCCAACTCCTTTCCATGCTCCGCCAAGCCTTCGCCGGTGAGCTCGACCCCAGCTGTTGCCGGCCACTCCCTTCCCTGAGGTGAGCCGAGTTAACTGCGGTGCGAACCAACTGATGTGCGTGCTGTTGTGCGAGCCACCACTGTTGGAGCGAGATCCGAGAGCTGCTGAGCGAGCCGCGAACCAGCTGAAGGAGCTGGACTGCGTGCTGTTGTTGCTATTAATTGAGTCACCACTGCTGCTACTGCACCGCCGACGACGAGAAGCCCAGCTCCGGCATCACGGGCTCGATCGCCGACGAGGTACTGTGGCTGTGTGTTACTTTTGAACAATAATACCCAATCTGATTTTTGGGTTTGAATTGGTTGGTAATCGTTGTTAAATTGGGCAGATTTGGTTGCTTGGATTGAATTAGGTTTTGGGCAAATTTGGTTTGAAATTTCAGAGAGTTTGGTTAAATTGTGTGTGGATTGCTGAGATTGGTGAATTGAAGATGTGATTTTAGGGTTTGAATTTGGTGGATTGTTAGTAGTGGATTTGTATGAGTAATTAACGCCAGGGATTTGCTCGGATTGTTTTCGCAGATTTGTCCGAGTTGGATTTGAGCTTCTAAGGTCGTGGTTGTCGAGTTTGAGGCAAGATGATTCTTGCTAACCCTTCGTATATTTTTATAAAATTACTTTTCTTCCTATCTTGATTCAGTAATTGATTTTATCCTTGTCTGATTATGTTAATTTGGATTATCGATTGTGGAGTTACTTGGTTGAATGTGTGTGTGTTAGTATTTGTCTCGTGTTGTGTTTGATTAAATGTTGACGTGGTAGTCAATTGTGACGAATAGTGATTAATTGTGATTGTTTGAAAGTGTGTGAATACGTGTGTGTGTGTGTGTATGTGTGTGTTAGTATTTGTCTCGTGTTGTGTTTGATTAAATGTTGATGTGGTAGTCAATTGTGACTAATTGTGATTGATGTTGATTGATTGGGTGTTGGTGTGGTGGTGAATTGTTGTTGGTTGATGGTGGAGTCGGGGTGAGGGTGTGACCTCATCCGACCACGTGAGGGTATGACCCCGCGTTGGTAAAGGCTAGGGTTGGATGGTGAAAGTCCCATCCGGAAGAGTGGATTCAGGGCCTCAGAGGGTGTGACCTCCGGTGGTCGGTGGGCCAGAGTGATGAAAGCCTCACTCAATCACGTAGGGGGAATGCCTATGGTGGTTAGGGCTAGGAACTCGGATGGTATACGACCCATCCGCCTATCCGGATAGAGAGGAAGAATTGTCTCACCCGGTGATGTGGTGGTGAGACGGAGGAGATATTATGTGTTAAATGTTGGTTGCGTACATGATTAAGTGGTTTTGTGTTGGGTGTTGGTTGTGTATCTGATTAAGTGGTTTTGGTGTTGGATGTTGGTTGCGTATCTGATTTAAGTGGTTTTGGTGTTGGATGTTGGTTGCGTATCTGATTTAAGTGGTTTTGTGATGATATTGGTTGTGCACTTGATTAAGTAATTGTGTTGGTGAATATTGACTGTGTGTTTGGTTATTGGTTTTATGTTGGACATTGATTGTTGGCTAGTTTGACTTGTTAAATTTTAGCTATTTTTTAGCTAATGGTGATATGGATTTATGTTGGTGGGGTTGTTGGTGGCAGCTAGTGGTTTATGAAGGTCGGTTGTGTGGATTGAGTGTGAAGGTTGGTTTCCCATCTTGAGGGTGTGGGCCAACATGGTTTGAATTTGAGCGTATGAGTTGCGGTCCATGTTAACGAACAGGCGGCACCGGAAGGGTGGCTGGCCTGGGTCGTTATTTTGTCATGATTATATTATGTGATGATTGTCTTGCTTATGCTTAAGTGGTTGTTGATGCGAAGATTAGTTGGACGTGTTAGTACAGTAGTGAGTTTTGTAAGTGGTTAGTCGTGGTTATACGTGTTAGTAGTAATATATGTGTATAGGTTCGTAGGGTTGATAATTGAGGTATTAGTAATAGAGAAAAGTTGGATTAGATCTTTTTAGTCGTCTACTTGTGGTGAGATTGAGGTTGGATTAAGTGATGTTAGTATATTGAAGAGTTGGTTAAGAGGGGTAATGAATGGTTATGTGATAGTGTGTGTTTATGTTTTGATGTGTGGTCGATATTGGTTGGTTGATATGATAGTGATATAATAATGATATATATATATTTATATATGGTGTGGCATGTTGTTGTTTGGTATTATTTGATTGTGGTGATAAATATATGTGTTTTGAAACTATTTTGGCTTGAGGAGTCTTGCCAGTCTTGATGGAAGACTGACCAACTTCGGTTTACGTGCCGCGGTTGGCTGGGGTATCGGGTCCCCCGGTCAATTTGGCTTTGCAGGTTTGCAGCAACAAGCGGGTTCTGGATCACAGATGTGTCTTCATAGTTAAAGATTTAGTTTTACTGCGGATTTGAAAAGGTTGTATTAACTATTCGTTGGTTTGGAATTAAACTGATGCATTGAGTTGGATGAAATGTTTAAGTGTAGTTTCAAACTTGAACAGGAAATCTTAATGTTGTTAACTTTATGTATTGGGAAGTGTTTGGGTTTTATTTTTATTTTTTTTCTAAAATCGCCTTATAGTCCTTCGGGACTATGGCACTGTAGTACCTCTAGCCCGGGGTGTTACAGAAATTGGTATCAGAGCATTTACGTTCGAAAATGTTTTCAAAAGTTTGACGTGGAAAAAGATTATTCGCCAAAACTGTGAAACAATCGTGTGATCAGAAGACCCTTGTTGTTACGTATAGGTAAGTTTGTATTTGATATATTTTATATGTGATGTTTAGTGTTGTTGAGTAATTTTATGACGTGTTCCCTGTTAGTGGGACGTGTTGGAGATTAATAAGGTAAGTGTGGGTGTGATAGAGGATGAAGTCGTTGGGCTTATCGTCAAGAGATTGAGGCAGCTAGTCTGGTAGTTGATGATTCGGTATGAAGTTGTTGTGTGCTGCTGTTACTGTCAAGAATGAGAAAGACAGATTGAGCACTTTCAGAGATGATTGTATTCAGAGATGAAATCTTGATGGTGATGCATAGCTGTAAATTCTTGAGTATACTGATGAGTGCTGATCAGGGAGACTATTATAGATGATTTTGATCATACTGTTGATGTTGGAAGTAGTAAGAAACAGAGAACTCGGTCTGCATCTGAAAAAGTGGGATTTTACGACTATGGGTTCGGCTGAGTTGAGAAGCAGAATGTGTCTGTGACTACAGGAAGATGACGGTTATTGTAACAACAGATAAGGGTTTAGTGCATGTGTTGGGAGTCATGATTCAGAGACTCTGGCAGAATTGTTGGTGTGATGACAGCTATAAAATTGTTAAGAAAAGGTTATGCTGGTTATGTGTGTATGCTGAGATTGAGGGAGTAGATAGAGAAACTTGTGAAGTTAGGCTTTATTAGGTCAAGTGCTTCTCTTTGGGGTGCGTCTGTATTGCTGGGTAAAAAGAAGGATGATTCCTTTCGACTCTGCATGGATTATGAGGAGTTAAGTACTTGTTGGATAAATTGCAAAGAGCTACAGTATTTTAAAATATTGACTTGAGATCAGGGTATTCTCACCTTAAGGTTTGAGATGAGGATATATTCATGATACTGCCTTCAGAACTAAGTATGGTCACTATGAATTAGATGTGATGCCTTTCGGGTTGACTAATGCTTCCGCGGATTTCAAGGGCTTAAGGAACTGATGTTTTTAGAAAGTACTTGGATTATTGTGGTGATTTTTATTGATGATACTTTAGTATATTCCGGGAGTAAGAGGGATTACGAGAACAACCTTGGAATGTTAAGGAAATTGGGAGTTTTCTCAGACTGACAGATTACTGCAGGCGATTGTGGATGAATTTTCTAAGGTTGTGTATGACTGAGAATTTTGAATGGAACAGGAGATGTCAGGAGCGAGTTTCGAAGAACTCAGGAAGTGTTTGATTTGTGCGTCAGTGTTAGTGTTACTGTAGGAAACAGAAGGATTTGTTAATTACAGTGATGTGTCTAAGAAGGATCTGGGTTGCATTCTAATGCAGAATGGGAAGGTTATTGCATATGATTTTGTCAGTTGAAATGGTATAAGAGAGAGTTGAACATGAGATACAGATGGTTGTTAGAATTGATTAAGGATTATGAAAAGATATTGTTTATCAATCAGAAAAGGGCTATCGTGGTTGCTGATGCCTTGAGTAGGAAGTCGACTCCCGAGCATATGATTGCTTACTTGACAGTTCAGCCGGGATTGCAACAAGAGTTGGTGAAGGGTGAAATTGAAATTGGTTTGGGAAGGAACGGACGCAACTGAATGCGATGGAATGTTGAGTAAGATATCAATGAGATTGCTCAGGGAAGAGTGTTCAGATTTTTGTTCAGGAAGATGGAGCATTGTGATTTCAGATCGGTTATGTATGCCAGCTGATAAAGAGATTAGAGAATGGATTCTCAAGGAAGGTCATTCTTCGGCAAGTCCTGTACATTCTGGGTCAGTCATGCGAGGCAGATATCCGAACCTATTTTGATCTTAGTTTCGAGGACGAAACTCTTATAAGGGAGGGAGAATGAAATACCCCAAAGGTTATATAAATGGTAAAATGGTAAATGATAGTCATGTATATTAAAGTCAACAAAGGCTGAGTTTGGGTTTATAAAATAAATCAGAAAGGGGCAAGAAAGGGATGAGAAACCCTTGTCTTCGGTGAGCCACGCAGCTGGAAAATTCGCGTCTTCTCCTCCAACTCCTTTCCATGCTCCGCCAAGCCTTCGCCGGTGAGCTCGACCCCAGCTGTTGCCGGCCACTCCCTTCCCTGAGGTGAGCCGAGTTAACTGCGGTGCGAACCAACTGTTGTGCGTGCTGTTGTGCTAGCCACCACTGCTGGAGCGAGATCCGAGAGCTACTGAGCGAGCCGCGAACCAGCTGAAGGAGCTAGACCGCGTGTTGTTGTTGCTGTTAATTGAGTCGCCACTGCTGCTACTGCACCGCCGACGACGAGAAGCCCAACTCCGGTGTCACGGGCTCGATCGTCGACGAGGTACTGTGGTTGTGTGTTAGTTTTGAACAGTAATATCCAATCTGATTTTTGGGGTTGAATTGGTTGGTAATCGTTGTTAAATTGGGCAGATTTGGTTGCTTGGATTGAATTAGGTTTTCGGCAAATTTGGTTTGAAATTTCAGAGAGTTTGGTTAAATTGTGTGTGGATTTCTGAGATTGGTGAATTGAATGTGTGATTTTAGGGTTTGAATTTGGTGGATTGTTAGTAGTGGATTTGTATGAGTAATTAACGCCAGGGATTTGCTCGGATTGTTTTTACAGGTTCGTCCGAGTTGGATTTGAGCTTCTGAGGTCGTGGTTGTCGAGTTTGAGGCAAGATGATTCGTGCTAACCCTTCGTATATTTTTATAAAATTACTTTTCTTCCTATCTTGATTCAGTAATTGATTTTATCCTTGTCTGATTATGTTAATTTGGATTATCGATTATGGAGTTACTTGGTTGAATGTGTGTGTGTTAGTATTTGTCTCGTGTTGTGTTTGATTAAATGTTGACGTGGTAGTCAATTGTGACTAATAGTGATTAATTGTGATTGTTTGAAAGTGTGTGAATATGTGTGTGTGCGTGTATGTGTGTTAGTATTTATCTCGTGTTGTGTTTGATTAAATGTTGATGTGGTAGTCAATTGTGACTAATTGTGATTGATGTTGATTGATTGGGTGTTGGTGTGGTGGTGAATTATTGTTGGTTGATGGTGGAGACGGGGTGAGGGTGTGACCTTATCCGACCACGTGAGGGTATGACCCCGCGTTGGTAAAGGCTAGGGTTGGATGGTGAAAGTCCCATCCGGAAGAGTGTTGATTCAGGGCCTCGGAGGGTGTGACCTCCGGTGGTCGGTGGGCCAGAGTGATGAAAGCCTCACTCAATCACGTAGGGGGAATGCCTATGGTGGTTAGGGCTAGGAACTCGGATGGTATACGACCCATCCGCCTATCCGGATAGAGAGGAAGAATTGTCTCACCCGGTGATGTGGTGGTGAGACGGAGGAGATATTATGTGTTAAATGTTGGTTGCGTACCTGATTAAGTGGTTTTGTGTTGGGTGTTGGTTGTGTATCTGATTAAGTGGTTTTGGTGTTGGATGTTGGTTGCGTATCTGATTTAAGTGGTTTTGGTGTTGGATGTTGGTTGCGTATCTGATTTAAGTGGTTTTGTGATGATATTGGTTGTGCACTTGATTAAGTAATTGTGTTGGTGAATATTGACTGTGTGTTTGGTTATTGGTTTTATGTTGGACATTGATTGTTGGCTAGTTTGACTTGTTAAATTTTAGCTATTTTTTAGCTAATGGTGATATGGATTTATGTTGGTGGGGTTGTTGGTGGCAGCTAGTGGTTTATGAAGGTCGGTTGTGTGGATTGAGTGTGAAGGTTGGTTTCCCATCTTGAGGGTGTGGGCCAACATGGTTTGAATTTGAGCGTATCAGTTGCGGTCCATGTTAACGAACAGGCGGCACCGGAAGGGTGGCTGGCCTGGGTCATTATTTTGTCATGATTATATTATGTGATGATTGTCTTGCTTATGCTTAAGTGGTTGTTGATGCGAAGATTAGTTGGACGTGTTAGTACAGTAGTGAGTTTTGTAAGTGGTTAGTCGTGGTTATACGTGTTAGTAGTAATATATGTGTATAGGTTCGTAGGGTTGATAATTGAGGTATTAGTAATAGAGAAAAGTTGGATTAGATCTTTTTAGTCGTCTACTTGTGGTGAGATTGAGGTTGGATTAAGTGATGTTAGTATATTGAAGAGTTGGTTAAGAGGGGTAATGAATGGTTATGTGATAGTGTGTGTTTATGTTTTGATGTGTGGTCGATATTGGTTGGTTGATATGATAGTGATATAATAATGATATATATATATTTATATATGGTGTGGCATGTTGTTGTTTGGTATTATTTGATTGTGGTGATAAATATATGTGTTTTGAAACTATTTTGGCTTGAGGAGTCTTGCCAGTCTTGATGGAAGACTGACCAACTTCGGTTTACGTGCCGCGGTTGGCTGGGGTATCGGGTCCCCCGGTCAATTTGGCTTTGCAGGTTTGCAGCAACAAGCGGGTTCTGGATCACAGATGTGTCTTCATAGTTAAAGATTTAGTTTTACTGCGGATTTGAAAAGGTTGTATTAACTATTCGTTGTTTTGGAATTAAACTGATGCATTGAGTTGGATGAAATGTTTAAGTGTAGTTTCAAACTTGAACAGGAAATCTTAATGTTGTTAACTTTATGTATTGGGAAGTGTTTGGGTTTTATTTTTAATTTTTTTTCTAAAATCGCCTTATAGTCCTTCGGGACTATGGCACTGTAGTACCTCTAGCCCGGGGTGTTACAGAAATTGGTATCAGAGCATTTACGTTCGAAAATGTTTTCAAAAGTTTGACGTGAAAAAAGATTATTCGCCAAAACTGTGAAACAATCGTGTGATCAGAAGACCCTTGTTGTTACGTATAGGTAAGTTTGTATTTGATATATTTTATATGTGATGTTTAGTGTTGTTGAGTAATTTTATGATGTGTTCCCTGTTAGTGGGACGTGTTGGAGATTAATAAGGTAAGTGTGGGTGTGATAGAGGATGAAGTCGTTGGGCTTATCGTCAAGAGATTGAGGCAGCTAGTCTGGTAGTTGATGATTCGGTATGAAGTTGTTGTGTGCTGCTGTTACTGTCAAGAATGAGAAAGACAGATTGAGCACTTTCAGAGATGATTGTATTCAGAGATGAAATCTTGATGGTGATGCATAGCTGTAAATTCTTGAGTATACTGATGAGTGCTGATCAGGGAGACTATTATAGATGATTTTGATCATACTGTTGATGTTGGAAGTAGTAAGAAACAGAGAACTCGGTCTGCATCTGAAAAAGTGGGATTTTACGACTATGGGTTCGGCTGAGTTGAGAAGCAGAATGTGTCTGTGACTACAGGAAGATGACGGTTATTGTAACAACAGATAAGGGTTTAGTGCATGTGTTGGGAGTCATGATTCAGAGACTCTGGCAGAATTGTTGGTGTGATGACAGCTATAAAATTGTTAAGAAAAGGTTATGCTGGTTATGTGTGTATGCTGAGATTGAGGGAGCAGATAGAGAAACTTGTGAAGTTAGGCTTTATTAGGTCAAGTGCTTCTCTTTGGGGTGCGTCTGTATTGCTGGGTAAAAAGAAGGATGATTCCTTTCGACTCTGCATGGATTATGAGGAGTTAAGTACTTGTTGGATAAATTGCAAAGAGCTACAGTATTTTAAAATATTGACTTGAGATCAGGGTATTCTCACCTTAAGGTTTGAGATGAGGATATATTCATGATACTGCCTTCAGAACTAAGTATGGTCACTATGAATTAGATGTGATGCCTTTCGGGTTGACTAATGCTTCCGCGGATTTCAAGGGCTTAAGGAACTGATGTTTTTAGAAAGTACTTGGATTATTGTGGTGATTTTTATTGATGATACTTTAGTATATTCCGGGAGTAAGAGGGATTACGAGAACAACCTTGGAATGTTAAGGAAATTGGGAGTTTTCTCAGACTGACAGATTACTGCAGGCGATTGTGGATGAATTTTCTAAGGTTGTGTATGACTGAGAATTTTGAATGGAACAGGAGATGTCAGGAGCGAGTTTCGAAGAACTCAGGAAGTGTTTGATTTGTGCGTCAGTGTTAGTGTTACTGTAGGAAACAGAAGGATTTGTTAATTACAGTGATGTGTCTAAGAAGGATCTGGGTTGCATTCTAATGCAGAATGGGAAGGTTATTGCATATGATTTTGTCAGTTGAAATGGTATAAGAGAGAGTTGAACATGAGATACAGATGGTTGTTAGAATTGATTAAGGATTATGAAAAGATATTGTTTATCAATCAGAAAAGGGCTATCGTGGTTGCTGATGCCTTGAGTAGGAAGTCGACTCCCGAGCATATGATTGCTTACTTGACAGTTCAGCCGGGATTGCAACAAGAGTTGGTGAAGGGTGAAATTGAAATTGGTTTGGGAAGGAACGGACGCAACTGAATGCGATGGAATGTTGAGTAAGATATCAATGAGATTGCTCAGGGAAGAGTGTTCAGATTTTTGTTTAGGAAGATGGAGCATTGTGATTTCAGATCGGTTATGTGTGCCAGCTGATAAAGAGATTAGAGAATGGATTCTCAAGGAAGGTCATTCTTCGGCAAGTCCTGTACATTCTGGGTCAGTCATGCGAGGCAGATATCCGAACCTATTTTGATCTTAGTTTCGAGGACGAAACTCTTATAAGGGAGGGAGAATGAAATAACCCAAAGGTTATATAAATGGTAAAATGGTAAATGATAGTCATGTATATTAAAGTCAACAAAGGCTGAGTTTGGGTTTATAAAATAAATCAGAAAGGGGCAAGAAAGGGATGAGAAACCCTTGTCTTCGGTGAGCCACGCAGTTGGAAAATTCGCGTCTTCTCCTCCAACTCCTTTCCATGCTCCGCCAAGCCTTCGCCGGTGAGCTCGACCCCAGCTGTTGCCGGCCACTCCCTTCCCTGAGGTGAGCCGAGTTAACTGCGGTGCGAACCAACTGTTGTGCGTGCTGTTGTGCGAGCCACCACTGCTGGAGCGAGATCCGAGAGCTACTGAGCGAGCCGCGAACCAGCTGAAGGAGCCAGACCGCGTGTTGTTGTTGCTGTTAATTGAGTCGCCATTGCTGCTACTGCACCGCCGCCGACGAGAAGCCCAACTCCGGCGTCACGGGCTCGATCGCCGACGAGGTACTGTGGTTGTGTGTTAGTTTTGAACAGTAATATCCAATCTGATTTTTGGGGTTGAATTGGTTGGTAATCGTTGTTAAATTGGGCAGATTTGGTTGCTTGGATTGAATTAGGTTTTGGGCAAATTTGGTTTGAAATTTCAGAGAGTTTGGTTAAATTGTGTGTGGATTTCTGAGATTGGTGAATTGAATGTGTGATTTTAGGGTTTGAATTTGGTGGATTGTTAGTAGTGGATTTGTATGAGTAATTAACGCCAGGGATTTGCTCGGATTGTTTTTACAGGTTCGTCCGAGTTGGATTTGAGCTTCTGAGGTCGTGGTTGTCGAGTTTGAGGCAAGATGATTCGTGCTAACCCTTCGTATATTTTTATAAAATTACTTTTCTTCCTATCTTGATTCAGTAATTGATTTTATCCTTGTCTGATTATGTTAATTTGGATTATCGATTATGGAGTTACTTGGTTGAATGTGTGTGTGTTAGTATTTGTCTCGTGTTGTGTTTGATTAAATGTTGACGTGGTAGTCAATTGTGACTAATAGTGATTAATTGTGATTGTTTGAAAGTGTGTGAATATGTGTGTGTGCGTGTATGTGTGTTAGTATTTATCTCGTGTTGTGTTTGATTAAATGTTGATGTGGTAGTCAATTGTGACTAATTGTGATTGATGTTGATTGATTGGGTGTTGGTGTGGTGGTGAATTGTTGTTGGTTGATGGTGGAGACGGGGTGAGGGTGTGACCTTATCCGACCACGTGAGGGTATGACCCCGCGTTGGTAAAGGCTAGGGTTGGATGGTGAAAGTCCCATCCGGAAGAGTGTTGATTCAGGGCCTCGGAGGGTGTGACCTCCGGTGGTCGGTGGGCCAGAGTGATGAAAGCCTCACTCAATCACGTAGGGGGAATGCCTATGGTGGTTAGGGCCAGGAACTCGGATGGTATGCGACCCATCCGCCTATCCGTATAGAGAGGAAGAATTGTCTCACCCGGTGATGTGGTGGTGAGACGGAGGAGATATTATGTGTTAAATGTTGGTTGCGTACCTGATTAAGTGGTTTTGTGTTGGGTGTTGGTTGTGTTTCTGATTAAGTGGTTTTGGTGTTGGATGTTGGTTGCGTATCTGATTTAAGTGGTTTTGGTGTTGGATGTTGGTTGCGTATCTGATTTAAGTGGTTTTGTGATGATATTGGTTGTGCACTTGATTAAGTAATTGTGTTGGTGAATATTGACTGTGTGTTTGGTTATTGGTTTTATGTTGGACATTGATTGTTGGCTAGTTTGACTTGTTAAATTTTAGCTATTTTTTAGCTAATGGTGATGTGGATTTATGTTGGTGGGGTTGTTGGTGGCAGCTAGTGGTTTATAAAGGTCGGTTGTGTGGATTGAGTGTGAAGGTTGGTTTCCCATCTTGAGGGTGTGGGCCAACATGGTTTGAATTTGAGCGTATGAGTTGCGGTCCATGTTAACGAACAGGCGGCACCGAAAGGGTGGCTGGCCTGGGTCGTTATTTTGTCATGATTATATTATGTGATGATTGTCTTGCTTATGCTTAAGTGGTTGTTGATGCGAAGATTAGTTGGACGTGTTAGTACAGTAGTGAGTTTTGTAAGTGGTTAGTCGTGGTTATACGTGTTAGTAGTAATATATGTGTATAGGTTCGTAGGGTTGATAATTGAGGTATTAGTAATAGAAAAAAGTTGGATTAGATCTTTTTAGTCGTCTACTTGTGGTGAGATTGAGGTTGGATTAAGTGATGTTAGTATATTGAAGAGTTGGTTAAGAGGGGTAATGAATGGTTATGTGATAGTGTGTGTTTATGTTTTGATGTGTGGTCGATATTGGTTGGTTGATATGATAGTGATATAATAATGATATATATATATTTATATATGGTGTGGCATGTTGTTGTTTGGTATTATTTGATTGTGGTGATAAATATATGTGTTTTGAAACTGTTTTGGCTTGAGGAGTCTTGCCAGTCTTGATGGAAGACTGACCAACTTCGGTTTACGTGCCGCGGTTGGCTGGGGTATCGGGTCCCCCGGTCAATTTGGCTTTGCAGGTTTGCAGCAACAAGCGGGTTCTGGATCACAGATGTGTCTTCACAGTTAAAGATTTAGTTTTACTGCGGATTTGAAAAGGTTGTATTAACTATTCGTTGTTTTGGAATTAAACTGATGCATTGAGTTGGATGAAATGTTTAAGTGTAGTTTCAAACTTGAGCAGGAAATCTTAATGTTGTTAACTTTATGTATTGGGAAGTGTTTGGGTTTTATTTTTATTTTTTTTTCTAAAATCGCCTTATAGTCCTTCGGGAGTATGGAACTGTAGCACCTCTGGCCCGGGGTGTTACAGAAATTGGTATCAGAGCATTTACGTTCGAAGATGTTTTCAAAAGTTTGACGTGGAAAAAGATTATTCGCCAAAACTGTGAAGCAATCGTGTGATCAGAAGACCCTTGTTGTTACGTATAGGTAAGTTTGTATTTGATATATTTTAGATGTGATGTTTAGTGTTGTTGAGTAATTTTATGATGTGTTCCCTGGTAAGTGGGACGTGTTGGAGATTAATAAGGTAAGTGTGGGTGTGATAGAGGATGAAGTCGTTGGGCTTATCGTCAAGAGGTTGAGGCAGCTAGTCTGGTAGTTGATGATTCGGTATGAAGTTGTTGTGTGCTGCTGTTACTGTCAAGAATGAGAAAGACAGATTGAGCACTTTCAGAGATGATTGTATTGAGAGATGAAATCTTGATGGTGATGCATAGCTGTAAATTCTTGAGTATACTGATGAGTGCTGATCGGGGAGACTGTTATAGATGATTTTGATCAGACTGTTGATGTTGGAAGTAGTAAGAAACAGAGAACTCGGTCTGCATCTGAAAAAGTGGGATATTACGACTATGGGTTCGGCTGAGTTGAGAAGCAGAATGTGTCTGTGACTACAGGAAGATAACTGTTATTGTAACAACAGATAAGGGTTTAGTGCATGTGTTGGGAGTCATGATTCAGAGACTCTGGCAGAATTGTTAATGTGATGACAGCTATAAAATTGTTAAGAAAAGGTTATGCTGGTTATGTGTGTATGTTGAGATTGAGGGAGCAGATAGAGAAACTTGTGAAGTTAGGCTTTATTAGGTCAAGTGCTTTTCTTTGGGGTGCGTCTGTATTGCTGGGTAAAAAGAAGGATGATTCCTTTCGACTCTGCATGGATTATGAGGAGTTAAGTACTTGTTGGATAAATTGCAAAGAGCTACAGTATTTTAAAATATTGACTTGAGATCAGGGTATTCTCACCTTAAGGTTTGAGATGAGGATATATTCATGATACTGCCTTCAGAACTAAGTATGGTCACTATGAATTAGATGTGATGCCTTTCGGGTTGACTAATGCTTCCGCGGATTTCAAGGGCTTAAGGAACTGATGTTTTTAGAAAGTACTTGGATTATTGTGGTGATTTTTATTGATGATACTTTAGTATATTCTGAGAGTAAGAGGGATTACGAGAACAACCTTGGAATGTTAAGGAAATTGGGAGTTTTCTCAGACTGACAGATTACTGCAGGCGATTGTGGATGAATTTTCTAAGGTTGTGTATGACTGAGAATTTTGAATGGAACATGAGATGTCAGGAGCGAGTTTCGAAGAACTCAGGAAGTGTTTGATTTGTGCGTCAGTGTTAGTGTTACTGTAGGAAACAGAAGGATTTGTTAATTACAGTGATGTGTCTAAGAAGGATCTGGGTTGCATTCTAATGCAGAATGGGAAGGTTATTGCATATGTTTTTGTCAGTTCAAATGGTATAAGAGAGAGTTGAACATGAGATACAGATGGTTGTTAGAATTGATTAAGGATTATGAAAAGATATTGTTTATCAATCAGAAAAGGGCTACCGTGGTTGCTGATGCCTTGAGTAGGAAGTCGACTCCCGAGCATATGATTGCTTACTTGACAGTTCAGCCGGGATTGCAACAAGAGTTGGTGAAGGGTGAAATTGAAATTGGTTTGGGAAGGAACGGACGCAACTGAATGCGATGGAATGTTGAGTAAGATATCAATGAGATTGCTCAGGGAAGAGTGTTCAGATTTTTGTTTAGGAAGATGGAGCATTGTGATTTCAGATCGGTTATGTATGCCAACTGATAAAGAGATTAGAGAATGGATTCTCAAGGAAGGTCATTCTTCGGCAAGTCCTGTACATTCTGGGTCAGTCATGCGAGGCAGATATCCGAACCTGTTTTGATCTTAGTTTCGAGGACGAAACTCTTATAAGGGAGGGAGAATGAAATACCCCAAAGGTTATATAAATGGTAAAATGGTAAATGATAGTCATGTATATTAAAGTCAACAAAGGCTGAGTTTGGGTTTATAAAATAAATCAGAAAGGGGCAAGAAAGGGATGAGAAACCCTTGTCTTCGGTGAGCCACGCAGTTGGAAAATTCGCGTCTTCTCCTCCAACTCCTTTCCATGCTCCGCCAAGCCTTCGCCGGTGAGCTCGACCCCAGCTGTTGCCGGCCACTCCCTTCCCTGAGGTGAGCCGAGTTAACTGCGGTGCGAACCAACTGTTGTGCGTGCTGTTGTGCGAGCCACCACTGCTGGAGCGAGATCCGAGAGCTACTGAGCGAGCCGCGAACCAGCTGAAGGAGCCAGACCGCGTGTTGTTGTTGCTGTTAATTGAGTCGCCACTGCTGCTACTGCACCGCCGACGACGAGAAGCCCAGCTCCGGCGTCACGGGCTCGATCGCCGACGAGGTACTGTGGTTGTGTGTTAGTTTTGAACAGTAATATCCAATCTGATTTTTGGGGTTGAATTGGTTGGTAATCGTTGTTAAATTGGGCAGATTTGGTTGCTTGGATTGAATTAGGTTTTGGGCAAATTTGGTTTGAAATTTCAGAGAGTTTGGTTAAATTGTGTGTGGATTTCTGAGATTGGTGAATTGAATGTGTGATTTTAGGGTTTGAATTTGGTGGATTGTTAGTAGTGGATTTGTATGAGTAATTAACGCCAGGGATTTGCTCGGATTGTTTTTACAGGTTCGTCCGAGTTGGATTTGAGCTTCTGAGGTCGTGGTTGTCGAGTTTGAGGCAAGATGATTCGTGCTAACCCTTCGTATATTTTTATAAAATTACTTTTCTTCCTATCTTGATTCAGTAATTGATTTTATCCTTGTCTGATTATGTTAATTTGGATTATCGATTATGGAGTTACTTGGTTGAATGTGTGTGTGTTAGTATTTGTCTCGTGTTGTGTTTGATTAAATGTTGACGTGGTAGTCAATTGTGACTAATAGTGATTAATTGTGATTGTTTGAAAGTGTGTGAATATGTGTGTGTGCGTGTATGTGTGTTAGTATTTATCTCGTGTTGTGTTTGATTAAATGTTGATGTGGTAGTCAATTGTGACTAATTGTGATTGATGTTGATTGATTGGGTGTTGGTGTGGTGGTGAATTGTTGTTGGTTGATGGTGGAGACGGGGTGAGGGTGTGACCTTATCCGACCACGTGAGGGTATGACCCCGCGTTGGTAAAGGCTAGGGTTGGATGGTGAAAGTCCCATCCGGAAGAGTGTTGATTCAGGGCCTCGGAGGGTGTGACCTCCGGTGGTCGGTGGGCCAGAGTGATGAAAGCCTCACTCAATCACGTAGGGGGAATGCCTATGGTGGTTAGGGCCAGGAACTCGGATGGTATGCGACCCATCCGCCTATCCGGATAGAGAGGAAGAATTGTCTCACCCGGTGATGGGTGGTGAGACGGAGGAGATATTATGTGTTAAATGTTGGTTGCGTACCTGATTAAGTGGTTTTGTGTTGGGTGTTGGTTGTGTTTCTGATTAAGTGGTTTTGGTGTTGGATGTTGGTTGCGTATCTGATTTAAGTGGTTTTGGTGTTGGATGTTGGTTGCGTATCTGATTTAAGTGGTTTTGTGATGATATTGGTTGTGCACTTGATTAAGTAATTGTGTTGGTGAATATTGACTGTGTGTTTGGTTATTGGTTTTATGTTGGACATTGATTGTTGGCTAGTTTGACTTGTTAAATTTTAGCTATTTTTTAGCTAATGGTGATGTGGATTTATGTTGGTGGGGTTGTTGGTGGCAGCTAGTGGTTTATAAAGGTCGGTTGTGTGGATTGAGTGTGAAGGTTGGTTTCCCATCTTGAGGGTGTGGGCCAACATGGTTTGAATTTGAGCGTATGAGTTGCGGTCCATGTTAACGAACAGGCGGCACCGAAAGGGTGGCTGGCCTGGGTCGTTATTTTGTCATGATTATATTATGTGATGATTGTCTTGCTTATGCTTAAGTGGTTGTTGATGCGAAGATTAGTTGGACGTGTTAGTACAGTAGTGAGTTTTGTAAGTGGTTAGTCGTGGTTATACGTGTTAGTAGTAATATATGTGTATAGGTTCGTAGGGTTGATAATTGAGGTATTAGTAATAGAAAAAAGTTGGATTAGATCTTTTTAGTCGTCTACTTGTGGTGAGATTGAGGTTGGATTAAGTGATGTTAGTATATTGAAGAGTTGGTTAAGAGGGGTAATGAATGGTTATGTGATAGTGTGTGTTTATGTTTTGATGTGTGGTCGATATTGGTTGGTTGATATGATAGTGATATAATAATGATATATATATATTTATATATGGTGTGGCATGTTGTTGTTTGGTATTATTTGATTGTGGTGATAAATATATGTGTTTTGAAACTGTTTTGGCTTGAGGAGTCTTGCCAGTCTTGATGGAAGACTGACCAACTTCGGTTTACGTGCCGCGGTTGGCTGGGGTATCGGGTCCCCCGGTCAATTTGGCTTTGCAGGTTTGCAGCAACAAGCGGGTTCTGGATCACAGATGTGTCTTCACAGTTAAAGATTTAGTTTTACTGCGGATTTGAAAAGGTTGTATTAACTATTCGTTGTTTTGGAATTAAACTGATGCATTGAGTTGGATGAAATGTTTAAGTGTAGTTTCAAACTTGACCAGGAAATTTTAATGTTGTTAACTTTATGTATTGGGAAGTGTTTGGGTTTTATTTTTAATTTTTTTTTCTAAAATCGCCTTATAGTCCCGAAGGACTATGGCACTATAGCACCTCTGGCCCGAGGTGTTACAGATCGAATATCTGAGTTATCCGATTACCAAAATTTATGTTATAACTAAATATAATTTTCCGAATCAGGGATATTGAACTCGAATATCCAGGTTATCTGGTTACTACAGAACAGAAATTAAAAGAAATTAGCAAAATATGTCAAAAAATCCAAAACTATAGTGGTGAGATAAACGAAGGATCAACTATATATTCACAAGGTTGCGAAAACATTCTCATGACCATTTAAACATGAAAAATATTCTATGATATTCACAAGGTTGCAAAAACATTTTCATGACCATAGATTTAGTAAATTTATGATTAATCAAATCAAATTTATAAGTTAAGTTTATCTCATACTCAGTCGCTCCACCGTGTAGCACGGACATGTTTACTAATATATTTGGTTATAACCAATTCAAATCAATAGGTTCAATTTATTTACAATTATATAAATATTTTATTAACAAAACTTATTTCGCTAACTTATTCTACATAAATAATATAGTAGTTTATTTACAATTATATGGATATTTGATATTCCATAAACATAAAACATATATAATACAGTAGCACAAGTCAACTTCGTCAGATTTTTTTTAGTACATGTACAAAAGAACCATAGATATTTTTTTTAAAAAAGTTATGATCAATCAGAAATTAAGGAGTCTAATGACAAAATATTATATTAGTTTAAATATTTTAGAACCATAAAGTCTAAATTAGATAAAAGAGGGAAAATCCAAAAAAAAGAAGGAAATAAAAATTAGAAATTACCGCCTAAATTAAAAATTAACTAAACCTATCTAACTCCACCGTACGCCTGTAATCTCGTCCTCCGTCCTACTCTAGCTCTGTCTATCCCTCTCAAAGACCACAAGGACTCAAAGAAATTTCTAACTTCACCGTACATCTTCAGAACTCAAAGAAATTTGCCTCCATCGTCTCCAATCTCCTCCACCGTACCCTCTGTCTCTCCCTCTCGAAGACCACGAGGACAACAAGCAATTTACGCTGCAATCCAGCGATTATAAATGTAAGTTCTCTTTGAATTTCTTGTCTCAAAGTCAAAATTTTCTGCACCGATGCTCTTTCCATGTATATCCGAAGGAATTGTGTCCTTTAATCAAAGGTGCAATTACTGATTATGAAGTGGGACCATTTATGGAGATATTTAATCCGGTGATTTTAGGTAGTCATAGTGCTTTGCTAGAAGCCAACTATGATTTATAGACTATATGTTATAAAGTATGTCATAAAGTCTTTTGCTATTATTACCGGGTCCTACGAGGTCACACCCTTAGAGTTTGGACTGGATCAGGTTGTTGGGAGACATATTATAAAAAGTATATAATATAAAGTTATATAAGATATAACTTGGGAGATAAGGCTTGTTAATATTAAAGTGTTATTATTAATAATAAAAGAAATACTTATTTAGGAAATAAGATATCTACACATGACAATATAAAAGGAGGGCTTTTAGGAAAAGCTCATAACCCTAATTCACACCAAGAGTACGGTTGCCACCATCTCCCAAATCTCTCTTGTTCGCCTTGGATCCTCGCTCTAGCAACCGAGTCCTAGGTGATCCAGATTCAAGCTCGGGTGGACCAAATAGAGGAGTCACACGTGAGGCTCTATTCTCTCCATTCCAGCAGATTGAAACACGCATCAAGAGGTATTTGATTCTTCATATCTATGATCTATTTGGTTTATGCATGAGATCTTTGGTTAGATGTTAGGAAAACGTTTCCTGAAATTCCGTTTTACACATCTAAAATCCCAACAGTGGTATCAGTTGCCTCTTGCATAAATTGATTAGATCAAGTTTAAAGTTTTAAATTTTGATGCATGTTCATAATTGCCTTGATTCAAATTAAGTAGAAAATTAATATATAGGTTAATTTGCATGATTAAAATTATGATTTTAATTGATTGGATTAGTAAAGTTGAAGAATTTTATGAACATATATGCATGTAAAATTGATCTATCCATACTTGATTTATGTGATTTAATTATGCAAGAGATATGATTTTTGATATGTTTTAAATCATTAGATGAACATATATGCATGTAAAATTGATCTATCCAGTATTGAAACGGTGACTGGACCAATTTCAAACAATCATTTGAAACGGTGTTGGACCAATTTTGACTGCTTTAAATTGTTAACGGTGTTGGACCAATTTCAAGAATTGATTTTCATATGATACGGTGGCTACTTTAAATTGTTAACAGTGTTGGACCAATTTCCAGAATTGATTTTATAAGATATCATATCTACTTGTTAACAGTGCTGGTTCGGGTCGGACCCGGATTGGTCCACAGCGGCTGTTTGGGTTCGATGGGTGCGAGTTGGTCCGGGTTTGACTCGGGTAGATTGGGTAGATTTGGCGTTTTAGGATAATTTCCTAAACTATAAGATAAGATCTTATTTCTTTAATTGGATAATATTTGATATCATCTAAATTATATAATTTTCTAAAAGTTGTTAGGATAGATTCCCACTAGATTTAGATAAGATATTTGATATCTCATCTTGTTTATGCATATCTTATCCAATAATACATTTTAATAATTAATTATGATTAATCATATATATTACTTTTAATTTGAATTAAGAATTTGATATTAAATAATTTATGTCATGAGATGATTTATTTAATTTAATATGGTTTTATTTAAATTAGTTAAATTGATTATTACTATTAATTAGATTAATATTCTTGATAATATTTGATATTATTATTGCATGCATGTATTATAATATTATGATATTATTGCTTGCATGAGGTGACTAGTATGGCCCACATTAGGATAGATAAATACGGTCTGCGTACCGTTATATTTTTCTTGTATACGATCTGCGTATCGTTATGTATTTTTGTAATTTAAATTTCTGCAAGAGAGTTTATTTCAATTATATGTAAGACAAGAAGAAAAAGATCCTAAGAAGACCAAAGGATGGAGATCCATGGAGGATACTAAGGATGGAGATCCAAGAGTAACAAGAGCCATGAAGATTAGATCTTTAATTTTGGTTTTAGGGGCCATACTAGGATCACATTTAATTACTGCATTACTTGAATGCTTTATTTTCCACTTTGCATGTTTGCTTGTTTGTTTATGCTATTTTGTTCACTAGTAAATAAACAACCATTGCATGCTTAAGTCCCTTAACAGAATATTGAGATAATGCATTTCCATATCATAACCATGAGGCCCTTGGGATTCGTTGGATAGTTTTCGCCCTAGCGAGGTGTCCTTCCTTGACCTTGGGATAGTGCGGGTATGTCTAATAGGGGCATGCTGCCTTGGTATGGTTACACTCAACAAGAGACCAAAAGGCTCAGTTTTGGATCTTGAGGCATAAGGATGAGTCTTACATAAGATGTGGTCATCAACCAAGAATTATAAGGTGTTATAATTAGTAACGGGTTTACTTACCTTGATTACATGAGACTTGGGGAAGTGCCCTAGTATGCTCGAGTTTCATCTAAGATAGGATCTTGGAATCATTTTACTCACAAGGGACAATATAATTGAGTAGAATATGCAATAACTTATTGTTTATAGCTGGTCTAAAATTTAAGTTCTTGTATGTCAAGCATAATTTATCTGCATATTTTATTCCGTTTTGTAGTTACTATGTCTTCTGAACACCTCAAATTCACTCTCCGCTCAATTGTTGAGAAAAACCGATTGAATGACACAAATTTCCTTGATTGGGAAAGACATATGAGAGTTAGTCTCAGGTCTGAGGGACAGGAGGATGTCCTTGAAATCCCCATCCCAGAGTTGACTGCCACTTCATTTGATGAGGATAAGGCAAGTCACAAAAACCTGGAAGAAAAGAAGAGAGGAATAGTCTCCACTTCAGGTATTTACGTTACTGAAATCTTATCAACCAAGTCTCATTCTTGGATATTAGATTCAGGATGTGGTTCTCACATTATTTCGAATGTGCAAGGACTAAGAAATAGGAGACGGTTGCAGAAGGGTGAGATAGATCTCTGCGTTGGAAATGGAGCAAGGGTTACTGCACTTGCCATTGGAGATTATAGTCTACCTCTACCTTCTGGCTTAGTTTTAGAACTGTATAATTGTTATTTTGTTCCTTCTTTTACTAAGAATTTGATTTCAATTTCAATTTTGAACCTTGAGGGTTATGAATTTGTCATTAAGGATTGTTTTTCCATTTATAAGAATGACATTTTCTATGCTCGAGCCCATGTGAGTAGTAGTGGACTATACATGCTGGATCTGAAATCTGAAATTTATAACGTTGATACAAAGAGGCAAAAGTCGAATATAAGTGAGGCCAATCTATGGCATTGTCGCTTGGGTCACATCAGCATCAAACGCATGAAGGAACTCCAAACAGTTGGTAGCCTAAAGTCATTTGATTTATAATCATTTGAAACATGTGAGTCATGTCTGATGGGCAAGATGACAAGGTCACCTTTCATTGGTACGAGTGAGAGGACTACTGAGCTCTTAGCTCCCATACATACCGATGTATGTGGACCTATGAGCACAGAAGCTAGGAGAGGCTACCGATACTTCATTACATTTACTGATGATTTTAGTAGATATGGGTATATCTACTTAATGAAGCATAAATCTGAGTCTTTTGAAAAGTTCAAAGAATTCCAGAATGAAGTTCAGACACAGACTGGCAAGAAGATAAAGGCACTCCGATCAGATCGAGGGGGCGAATATCTGAGCCAAGAATTCGACCATCACTTGAGGAGTTGTGGCATTTTGACACAACTGACTCCACCAGGCACGCCACGGTTGAATGGCATATCTGAGAGGAGGAACAGGACATTGTTAGATATGGTCCGCTCAATGATGAGTTTTGCTGATCTTCCTACATCTTTTTGGGGATATGCCCTCACTACTGCCGCGTTCACACTAAACAGGACTCCGTCACGATCAGTTGACAAGACACCACATGAGATATGGTATGGAAAGATTCCTAGCTTGTCATTTTTGAAGGTCTGGGGTTGCGAGGCTTATGTAAAACGTTTACTATCTGACAAGCTAGCACCCAAATCAGACAAATGCTTCTTTATAGGTTATCCCAAGAAAACAAGGGGATATTATTTCTACAATCCCGCTGAGAACAAAGTGTTTGTTGCTCGGGATAGTGTCTTTTTGGAAAAGGACTTCTTTTCCAAGAAGCCAAGTGGGAGAAATGTTCAGCTTGATGAGATTCAACCTGAGCAACAAACCCAACAAAGTGAGGACATAGACGATGTCACTGAGGAACTTGACTTTGGGGGCGCACCTTCTCAAAGGGAAACCGCCCATATCCAAGATGCAATTCCCCAGGTTGATGAAGCACCTGAGGTCCCGCATACAGATGTGGTCAACCCAGCTGCTGAAATCTCTCCTATTGTTAGACCACATTGGAGATCAGACAGGCTAAGGCAGCTGCCTAGGCGTTATGAGGATTACGTCTTGACTGCTAGCATTGACGTTCTACTTTTAGAGAACGGTGAGCCTGTGACCTATAAGCAAGCAATGGCGGACCCCGACTCTGAGAAATGGCTGGAAGCCATGAAATCCGAAATGGACTCCATGTCTGAAAATCAAGTATGGGACTTGTAGATTTGCCTGATGGGGCAAAACCCATTGGATGCAAATGGGTCTTTAAGATCAAGACAGACAAGGATGGAAACGCTTCTGTCTATAAGGCAAGACTAGTTGCCAAAGGATTTAGACAGGTTCATGGTACTGACTATGATGAAACGTTCGCACCGGTCGTTATGATCAGGTCCATTAGGATACTCCTAGCGATTGCCGCTCATCATGATTATGAGATTTGGCAAATGGATGTCAAGACCGCTTTTCTAAATGGGTATTTAGAGGAGGATGTATACATGATGCAACCAGAAGGTTTTGAGGATCCAGAATACCCTAGGAGAATATGCAAGCTTAAGAAGTCCATTTATGGACTTAAGCAAACATCTAGGAATTAGAATCTTCGTTTTGATAAAGTGGTCAAAAAGTTTGACTTCATCAGATGCGAAAAAGAGCATTGTGTCTACAAGAAGTTTAGTGGGAGCAAAGTGGCCTTCCTAGTTCTGTATGTGGATGACATACTAATTGGGAATGACATTCCTATACTGGAGACAGTTAAGGAGTGGCTTAAGAAGTATTTCTCAATGAAGGACTTGGGAGAGGTTGAGTATATATTAGGCATTAAGATCTATAGAGATAGATCTAAGAGACTTATTAGTCTGAGTCATGGAACTTATATAGATAAGGTCCTTGATAGATTCAATATGATGAATCCTAAGAAAGGGTTCCTGCCTATGCAGCATGAATTATATCTCAGCAAGAATCAGTGTTCTAAGACACCTGGTGAGACTGAAAGGATGAGCAGGATTCCCTATGCCTCAGCCATAGGATCCATCATGTATGCAATGACTTGTACTCGCCCAGATGTTGCATATGCTTTGAGTATGTGTAGCAGGTACCAATCAAACCCGGGTGATGCACATTGGTGTGCAGCCAAGAACATCCTAGAGTACTTACGAAGGACTAGGGATGATCTCTTGATATTTGGAGGTGATGATGAGCTGGTAGTCAATGGCTATACTGATGCAAGTTTTCAGACAGACAAAAATGATTTTGAATCTCAGTCTAGATATGTCTTCATTCTGAATGGAGGAGCCGTTAGTTGGAAGAGTTCCAAATCCAGACATGTTCTACGGAAGTACCACATGATCAGACACTATGTTGATAGTGGAGATTTGAGGATGTGCAAAGTGCACACAAACGACAACATTGCAGATCCTTTTGACCAAGACCATGTCTAGGTCCAAGCATGACAGTCACACTCGGGCCAAAGGACTCAAGCACATTAGAGAGTTCTTTCGAGACATTGTTTGTTTTATGATAAACCTTGTTTATTGTTATCACAGACATTTATGCTTGACTTATATATGAGTTTCATATTATTATTTAATCATTGCTTGGGATTAGATAAAGTATCCAAACAATTTAATAGTTATCAAATGGGCTCATCAAAACTGTTTTGGTGAATGAAACCCCATTAAGTGAACTAAAATTATAAAATTGTTAGAAGTCCATGGTCTAAGTTGTTAACTTGGATACAAATGACTTAATCAAAAGACCATATGTGAGATTGATTGATAACACCGGGTTTCATGTATTATAGGGACATAGAGATGTCTAATCGATTACATAGATGTGTATACTGATACACATCGGACAGACCGATCTTAGGATTCCTCGGGACTTTACTGCGGAGTTCTAAGATTATTCATGATTAGTGAGTTCCTTAGACATGAGTATGATATAGTTATCATTTGACTGCTGGTATGTCTTTGATACTGTCAAACGCTGACCGTAACAGGCAGTTATAAAGGCAGTGATTGGGATTGTCAAAAGTTGAGTGGGAGCTATAGTCTTACAAGATTGAATATGTCCTCCTATTCCATGTATACCATGATATATTTGGAAAGGATTGGTGTCTCGGCCACTTGAAGAGTGAGAACTGTGAAAACGCATGGCCATGCCCAGATGGATTATTAGTAATCATCTGTACTGACAGTTTGATCTCAAGAGTTCAAGAAACGTATTTGGCGGTAAAGATGAGTTTCATCATATAGTCAAATAAGACACTAAGTGACAAAGGAATTTTAACATTGCACACTTGTTTTAAGGACAAGTGGGAGATTGAAGGAATTGTGTCCTTTAATCAAAGGTGTAATTACTGATTATGAAGTGGGACCATTTATGGAGATATTTAATCCGGTGATTTTAGGTAGTCATAGTACTTTGCTAGAAGCCAACTATGATTTATAGACTATTTGTTATAAAGTATGTCATAAAGTCTATTGTTATTATTATCGGGTCCTACGAGGTCACACCCTTAGAGTTTGGACTAGATCAGGTTGTTGGGAGACATATTATATAAAGTATATAATATAAAGTTATATAAGATATAACTTGGGAGATACGACTTGTTAATAATAAAGTGTTATTATTAATAATAAAAGAAATACTTATTTAGGAAATAAGATATCTACACATGGCAATATAAAAGGAGGACTTTTAGGAAAAGCTCATAACCCTAATTCACACCAAGAGTACGGTTGCCACCATCTCCCAAATCTCTCTTGTTCGCCTTGGATCCTCGCTCTAGCAACCGAGTCCTAGGTGATCCAGATTCAAGCTCGGGTGGACCAAATAGAGGAGTCACACGTGAGGCTCTATTCTCTCCATTCCAGCAGATTGAAACACGCATCAAGAGGTATTTGATTCTTCCTATCTATGATCTATTTGGTTTATGCATGAGATCCTTGGTTAGATGTTAGGAAAACGTTTCCTGAAATTCCGCTTTACGCATCTAAAATCCCAACAATATCTACAAATTTTTCTCCCTTGGTTGGAATATCCTGTTCACGTATAGATGAAGCTGACTCTCCATGTAATTTAGACTTCTTTGACTGGGAGGCTTCTCGCTTGGCTAAAACTTTGAGGTATTTTTTTGATTTGAAGACTCCTGGATCTGCTGGATCAGATGCAACATCCCAGATATACAGCCCAAACACACACATAATCTGAACGAATAAATCATATTGCTTAGTGTTGTTGTATAGGCAATGATCACAAAATCCACCAAAATACAGAATTATAGAGTATATCAACAAAGGGAGTAGATGGGCAATTACAGGCTTTTAGTGGTTGTTCATGAGATACATTACATAGTCTAGCATAAATGGCCTATTAAACAGCTCATTTGTTTTCAAAATTGGCTATTAGTTTCACTCTGAATAATCTTTTCTAGGATTTAGCCCTTCTTCTCTTCCGCTGCTGGTCCCGATTGATATCAGCCGATTTGTTATTTTTGGGTTTGAGATGAATTCGGAGAGACGGTTTAGATTTTGGTTGAATCCCCCATGGGTGATGTTTGCTATAGCGAGAGTAGCTTTTCGATCATTTTGATGTTTGATTTTCGTAGGAAGGTGCTATGGAATTGGATTTGAATGTGAAAATAACTGATTTTGTAGATTCCCGAACACATACTTGCTGGTCGGATGTTGCAATGATGAGACCACTTCGCCACTACAGGTGATGACTGATGACGGACGATATGAATCGATCACTTCGCCACTGCAGGTATGGGATTGCCTATCGTTACAGTACTAGTGTGAAGCTGAAAGCCAGGCTCTCAGAAATATTCTGAGTTCAATTTAATTTAGTTTCTAAGCTCATTAAAGTTTTCTTCTTTGGTTGTTGTAGATGCTAGCCCCTCTTTCCGTTTATTTTGTGCAGATGGGTTGACGAAGTTATACCGGATGCACCATGGGTAATCATAAAAGATCTCAACTCTCTTTACTGCAATCCAGGAAAGTGAAGTTCCCTTGCTGCTGCAGTCCCCGTAATTGCTTATGTTTCCACAACTAAATTCTCTATTGTAAGTCATCATTTTATGGATCTGTTATGATAGCAAGAACTTTATCCTTTGAATCACAACAACATAACGTAAGTAGGTATCCAATTAACAACGAATGGATTATATATTTATAAATATAGCACATATCCTGTAGGAAATCTGATAGTTTTTATTTTGTTACTTTCCTGATACTTATATTGAGATTTCTCTCAAAGATGATATCTTAGTAGTTAACAGATTTCTCTCAAAGTTCCTCTCCTTAATTCATTGTTTTGACATAAACTTAAGCTTGGAGTAGAGCCATCAATAAAGGACACATTTATAAGATGTTACAGCAAGAAAGATGGTTCTTTGGTGCCTGCAGCTGCGGAGATTGTGGTATGTCAAACTCTTTTCCTAAACATAGTTTTTGGTTGTGTAACTTAATGGAGCATGAAACTGATTTGCAATGTTTCTAACTTAGTTGCCAATGTTTCTATTGTTCTGTTGAATTTCTTGATTATCCAAACTTAATATGTTTTCTTTACCATGTGTTTGTGATACAAAGCAAGACAAGATTCAAATATTGCATAACTGAAGTTACATAAAAAGTAGGATTAATGTCCAAAAATTGCTTATAAGTAAGTCTTTTGATTGCTTGATTTGATGTTTAGAGCATGAGATAATGAAGAGTTTAGTTTATTTGGTCTAATTTTTATTTTCCTTATTTGCATTTGCTTTTGTATTTCTTTGGGATGTGTTTGTGTGTTTAAAATTCGATTGTTGATAATTTACTTTACATTTCTGCGTATTGGAGAAGTTTAATGATTTGCTTGAGAAAGCTACTCAAGAAGTTGCCATCAACGGGACTGTTGTAGATGAGAGCCTCTTGTGGATCGAGGTAACTGGCGGAGTGTATAAAGGAAGAATATTTGGCATGGGATCTGAGTCTCAAACCATCCTTCAAGGGGTAATGCCATACGGTATGCATGATGAACCACCAGTTTTTACACATCATAGTGTTGATTCTCTTAGGGAGGAGATGAGATTGGGACTGGAAACTGAATTGGAGAAGATTAAAATGGCAATGGACAACAAACTAACACAATTGGAAGAAAGGATGAATGAAGACTTTGGAGAAAAAGTGACAAACTTGGAGGATAAAGTGGAGGAGATGCACATTACTGTTGAGGAAGTCCAGACTCAGATGATAGAAAACAACAGGAAGGTGGAACTAGCTCTTGATCAAATATTGGGAAATCAAACTTCGTTCTTCTCTAGTGTTAAGGACTTGCTTAAGAAGTCTTCTTAGACATGTGTCATTCAAACTTTTTGTTTGTTTGATATTCTAGGATATTATGTTTTAGGTTTGTTGTAGAAACCTTTTGATGATTTGGTTTAGTCATGTTTGATGTTTTAGATTTAATTAATATTCGTACTATAATTCTTTATTATCATCTTAAATTACATAATATACTATATAAATGTGTTGTATATACATGTTTAATCAATAACAAATAGCCGTGTATCTACCTATAATTGTAGCTAAACCTATAAATTAGCAATAACTTTAGGTACGAAATAGCTTTAGGATCTAATAGCAATGCCAGTTAGCGATTACCATAGCCACGACCCATAAATTGCTAGCTACGGATATAGAAATGACATACAGATAGCAACGACGTCAAAGAATAATATAGTAGCGGTATAGCAATGAATATAGCAACAACAATAGAAACGATCTTAGCAACATCCCTAGCAATGACAATAGCAACGGATGCTAGCAACATCCATAGCAACGACAATAGCAACGGATGCTAGCAACCACCATAGCAACGATACAAGCCACGACCCATAGTAACGATAATAGCATCGGCAATAACATCGATTCTAGCAACGACCATAGCAACGCTAAGAGAGACCATAGTAACGACTATAGCAACGACAATAGCATCGACTTTAGCAACGACCATAGCAACGACTATAGCAACGACCATAGTGACAACCATATCAACCACGAAAGCAACCACAATAGCGACGACAACAGCAACCACAATAGAACGACTCTAGCTACGACAATAGCGACTACCATAGCAACCTCTATAGCGATGGATGTACATTCATTGCTTATGGTGTTGCTGAGACGGGCCGAAGCATTCGTCACATTAGCGACGACTCCAGCGACGTACTTTAAATCCATCGCTGCGTCGCTGGATTGCTATGCCAGGTATAGCAATGCAATCAATATCCATCGCTATAACCGTTGCTAACTGTCATCCGTCGCTATATTCGTCGCTACGGCCGACGCAATTTCCGTTGCTATTCATGTGTTTTCTAGTAGTAGGCCTATTTACTGGAGGCCTATTTATAGAAGAAAGATCCTCTCAAATGATGTACTGGAGGCCTATTTATAGAAGAAGCTAGCTTCTAAGCTAAGCAAACCCTTCATGCTAAGTTTCTTTCATCGATAAGCTTGTATCAGTTACTTGTATTACCTGCATGCATCAACTACTTGCTTGCATCTACTTGTATCACCAGCTTGCATCAACTATTTGTATTACCTGCATACATCAGCTAGTTGCTTGCATTAGCTAGTTGCTTGCATCAGCTACTTCTATCACTTGCATGCATGACTATCTAGGTTGAGCAACTAGTCTGGCTTAACCTTCACACGTGCTTTGACGAGACGTCGACAAAATAGCTAGCTTGTGAGAACGCGATGAAAAAAGACGACGAGTGCTAATTTTGTAAAATTAACGCGTCCTAAAAATAGCGCGTTCCATCATTGTGTACTCGACGTCTAAATTTAGGTCATTACTTTAAAAAAATTGAAGTTTTTTCTTTGATTGGCTTTAGTTCACCAATCAATCTATATATAATCTTGACTTTTAGTTCGGCCAAGATCTTGATGGATCAACGCGACGTAGTAAAGAACTCACTTTGGTACTTGGAAACTCAAACTCAGGCGTCGATTGGATCGACGAACACAAGAACATGAACAAATTAGGATCACACATGGACGAGATGGCAATTCAACATTGTCGGTCCTAGAATCACCTTTTTTTTTTCCCTTAAACTCTTAAAGCTGGAAATTTAGTCTAAAGAATAAAATCTATAATCTAATACTTAGAATATGATATTGACACCATTAATGAAATAACCAATACCAATATGTCTCGACTTAATTTAAACGAACCTATTAAATTCGGTTTTTTTAAGTTAACTTATAAAACGTTCCTAAATGTAGTGATATCTAATAAAAGTAATAAAGATAATTAAACATGCAAACAACCCTTGTATGTGTACGTGTAAGACTCGAGCCCTTGAAAGCGTCAACACATGCAAACACGATGACTTTTCATGAGGTCATCAATCCTTGTATTGCACTCGTTTTAACAAGCTTAACCTTAAAGTTTTTTTTATTTTCAGTTGAATCCTGAAAAGGAAAAACTCTTCTTGATATGGATAACACTTTAATTCTTTATAAACTTAATTAAAATTTGGGATGTTGCAACCTCTCCCAAAACTCTTGACATCCTCGTTAAGGCCCAAAATACGACCTTTGGGTCGAGTGACCTCCCTAGAGTCAAACACACTCATAACCCAGAGTTGGTTCTGATACCATTTGTAAGGCTCGAGCCCTTAGAAACTAAAAGTCATCTTATGCAAATACGACAATTTTCTAGGAGGTCACCCATCCGGCAACTACTCTCACTCTAACATGCTTAAGTTCAGAATTCTTTACTTTCACTTGAACCCTGAAAATGAAAAATTGTTGTTGTACGTCATGGGTAGTAACTCAATCTTTTATAAACTTATTTCAAATCCGGAGGGTTAGAGAATGTGGATGTAAAAACGCAATTAAGGATTCTCAAATTGGTGCATGAATAAAATGACGAGAGTGAAAAAATATGTCATTTAAATCAAGATGAAAATTATCAATAATACAATAAGATTATATTGGAGATTTATAATCTGGATATTTAGGTAGTCTTAGTGTTTTGCTATAAGCCAACTATGACTTATGAGATAAATTAGATTTGACACATTGTTACTATATCTGGGTCCTATAAGGTCACATACAATAGAGTAATTGGACTAGATCAAAGCAACTCGATGCCCATAGTGGGACTAGGGAATTTCGGCCATATGTATTAATTGGAGAGTGGATTATTCATCAAGTAATAATAAAAAGTTATTTATTTACTTGATGATATAAGGAAATATATCTTTAAGAAAGATAAGATATTGTATCAACCATAAATATTATTTTTTCCTTGTAACAATGAATTATTCCATTATCTCATGTGTTAAGAAAAACTCTCTCTCAAATACACATCTAGGGCCAGCCGTACACCCTGCTGCAAGACAAGCTTGGAGCTTTTGTCTCGTTCTAACAAACGAAGGCAAAGCGATCTAGTCATCAAAAGGTATGTTACTCTTTCATATTTGGTTCGTATCAAGTTTATACATAAGATCGTAAGTTAGATGTTAAAAAATTATTTTATGAAATTTCTCTTAAAACATCTAAATCCCTACAAATATACATATATGGCTCACCAGTAGGGGTGTCAATCGGGTGGGTCGGGTCGGGTTCGGGTCGGGTCATTTCGGATTCGGGTCAGTTCGGATTCGGGCCAATGTGTGCTATAGTAACAAGTCGGATCATCTCGGGTCGGGTCGGGTCGGATATTCGTATTTCGAGTGAGATCGGATTTTCGGGTCAATTTCGATCGGGTTAATTTGGATTTTGGTCGAACTTAGGGTTGTCAATCGGGCAAATCGGGTCAATTTCAGTCGGGTTAATTTGGATTTCGGTCAAACTTAGGGTTGTCAATCAGACGAATTGGGTCGGTTTTAGATCGGGTCATTTTGGTTTCGGATTAATCCGGATCCGGGCTATTGCACATATTGACATGTATCTTGACAACTCGATCCAATTCGGGTCGATCGGGTCGATTGTTCATTTAATCGGGCTAAGTCGGGTATTTGGGTCAATTTCGATAGGTTATTTCGGATTACGACCGAACTAGATTTTGTGTAAATCATATTTCGGTTGAGTCGAATTTCAAATAAATATGAGTTTGAATTGTGTATATCGAATTATGGTTGAAATGTATTTCGATGGAACCGGTTTTCGTTTGAAGGCAAACATAATTAAAATAAATATATATATTCACTATAAAATCTCCTATCATTGGAGTTATATATTTAAAATTGGGTTTTGGTAAAGATGATTATTATGATAAATAGTGAGGCTAAACCTAAACATTTGAGTTTATGATCTGACGATATGAAAAAAATCTACACTATGAGATCTATAGTGTGTTTTATCTCACCGTGTAATAATTAACACAATGGTATATTTTTTGTTTCTCTCTCATATCACTTGTTATTTACGTTATGACTATGAATGTAATACTATAGTATATAAGTGTAACTATATCAAATATAATAAAATATTATAGTATATAAGTGTAACTATATCAAATATAATGAAATACTATAGTATATAAGTGTAACTATATAAAATATAATGAAATACTATAGTATATGTTTTGGACAGAAAATGACCAATCGATCTTTTATCCGTTGATTTGAGGGGTAACAATAGTTAGGGTGATAAATCTACTCCGTTTGATGAGAACAAGTGATTACAAATGGTAGTTTCGTGATACAAGAGAGGAAGAAGAAGGTTACAACATGAATAGTCGAAGAAGACGAGATGGTCGGACCAGACCACAAGTGTCGGTCGGACTAAACAACGTTGGACAAGATAGAATATATAAATATGAGAGTTTTGACAATGAGAGTACAAGTGGTTGTAGTAGAATGGAGTGTTATAGAATGTCGTAGAGTGTCCTTTGAGGCTTCTCCTAGAGCCTTATTTATACTTGCTAGATCCCTCCCTAAATGCTCTTGATCTCTCCTTAAATACTCTTGATCTCTCCTTAAATGCTCTTGATCTTCTCTTTGATTCTGCATTAATTACGCTTGATCTCCTCTTAATAAGCTTTGATCCTCTCTTAAAGATGGTTGATTCCTTCCTTGATGGCTGAAATAATGCATATAGCCGTTGGAGATCTCGGAGTTGTTATATTTAAAGGATAAAATCTCGCTGGTCCGTTGCATCCAGGAATCAGGCGACGGTCGCATGGATCACGTCCGACAGGTCTGATGCATCCGACGGTTGCGTCAGACAGTTGATGCCCATTGGACGAGTAGTCGATTTTCCGACCCCAACAGTATATAAGTGTAACTAAATGAAATACTATAGTATATAAGTGTAACTATATCAAATATAATGAAATACTATAGTATATAAGTGTAACTATATCAAATACAATGAAATACTATAGTATATAAGTGTAACTATATCAAATATCATGAAATACTATACTATATAAGTGTAACTAAATAAAATATAATGAAATATAATAGTATATAAGTGTAACTATATCAAATATAATGAAATAATATAGTATAAAAGTGTAACTATATCAAATATAATGAAATACTATAGTATATAAGTGTAACTATATCAAATATAATGAAATACTATAGTATATAAGTGTAACTATATCAAATATCATGAAATACTATAGTATATAAATGTAACTAAATGAAATATAATGAAATACTATAATATATAAATGTAACTAAATGAAATATAATGAAATATAATAGTATATAAGTGTAACTATATCAAATATAATGAAATACTATAGTATATAAGTGTAACTATATCAAATATAATGAAATACTATAGTATATAAGTATAACTATATCAAATATAATGAAATACTATAGTATATAAGTGTAACTATATCAAATATAATGAAATACTATAGTATATAAGTGTAACTATATCAAATATAATGAAATATTATAGTATATAAGTATAACTATATCAAATATAATAAAATATTATAGAATATAAGTATAACCATATCAAATATAATGAAATACTATAGTATATAAGTGTAACTATATTAAATATAATGAAATACTATAGTATATAAGTGTAACTATATCAAATATAATGAAATACTATAGTATATAAGTGTAACTATATCAAATATAATGAAATACTATAGTATATAACTGTAACTAAATGAAATATAATGAAATATAATAGTATATAAGTGTAACTATATCAAATATAATGAAATACTATAGTATATAAGTATAACTATATCAAATATAATGAAATACTATAGTATATAAGTATAACTATATCAAATATAATGAAATACTATAATATATAAGTGTAACTAAATGAAATATAATAAAATATAATAGTATATAAGTGTAACTATATCAAATATAATGAAATACTATAGTATATAAGTGTAACTATATCAAATATAATGAAATACTATAGTATATAAGTATAACTATATCAAATATAATGAAATACTAGAGTATATAAGTGTAACTATATCAAATGTAATGAAATACTATATCGTATATATGTGTAACTATATCAAATATCATGAAATACTATAGTATATAAGTGTAACTATATCAAATGTAATGAAATACTATATAGTATATATGTGTAACTATATCAAATATCATGAAATACTATAATATATAAGTGTAACTAATAAAATATAATGAAATATAATAATATATAAGTGTAACTATATCAAATATAATGAAATACTATAGTATATAAGTGTAACTATATCAAATATAATGAAATAGTATAGTATATAAGTGTAACTATATCAAATATAATGAAATACTATAGTATATAAGTGTAACTATATCAAATGTAATGAAATACTATAGTATATAAGTGTAATTAAATGAAATATCATGAAATACTATAATATATAAGCGTAACTATATCAAATATAATAAAATACTATACTATATAAGTGTAACTATATCAAATATAATGAAATATTATAGTATATAAGTGTAACTATATCAAATATAATAAAATACTATAATATATAAGTGTAACTAAATGAAATATAATAAAATATAATAGTATATATAAGTGTAACTATATCAAATATAATGAATTACTATAGTATATAAGTGTAACTATATCAAATATAATGAAATACTATAGTATATAAGTGTAACTATATCAAATATAATGAAATACTATAGTATATAAGTGTAACTATATCAAATATAATGAAATACTATAGTATATAAGTGTAATTATATCAAATATAATGAAATACTATAGTATATAGATGTAACTATATCAAATATAATGAAATACTATAGTATATAAGTGTAACTAAATGAAATATAATAAAATAGAATAGTATATAAGTGTAACTATATCAAATATAATGAAATACTATAGTATATAAGTGTAACTATATCAAATATAATGAAATACTATAGTATATAAGTATAACTATATCAAATATAATGAAATACTATAATATATAAGTGTAACTATATCAAATATCATAAAATACTATAATATATAAGTGTAACTAAATGAAATATAATAAAATATAATAGTATATAAGTATAACTATATCAAATATAATGAAATACTATAGTATATAAGTGTAACTATATCAAATATAATGAAATACTATAGTATATAAGTATAACTATATCAAATATAATGAAATACTATAGTATATAAGTGTAACTATATCAAATATAATGAAATACTATAGTATATAAGTGTAACTATATCAAATATAATGAAATACTATAGTATATAAGTGTAACTATATCAAATATAATGAAATACTATATTATAAAAGTGTAACTATATCAAATATAATGAAATACTATAGTATATAAGTGTAACTATATCAAATATAATGAAATAATATAGTATATAAGTGTAACTATATCAAATATAATGAAATACTATAGTATATAAGTGTAACTATATCAAATGTAATGAAATACTATAGTATATAAGTGTAATTATATCAAATATCATGAAATACTATAATATATAAGTGTAACTAAATGAAATATAATAGTATATAAGTGTAACTATATCAAATATAATGAAATACTATAGTATATAAGTATAACTATATCAAATATAATGAAATACTATAGTGTATAAGTGTAACTATATGAAATATAATGAAATACTATAGTATATAAGTGTAACTATATCAAATATAATGAAATACTATAGTATATAAGTGTAACTATATCAAATATAATGAAATACTATAGTATATAAGTGTAACTATATCAAATATAATGAAATACTATAGTATATAAGTGTAACTACATCAAATATAATGAAATACTATAGTATATAAGTGTAACTATATCAAATATAATAAAATACTATATTATATAAGTGTAACTATATGAAATATCATGAAATACTATACTATATAAGTGTAATTAAATAAAATATAATGAAATATAATAGTATATAAGTGTAACTATATCAAATATAATGAAATACTATAGTATAAAAGTGTAACTATATCAAATATAATGAAATACTATAGTATATAAGTGTAACTATATCAAATATAATGAAATACTATAATATATAAGTGTAACTTAATCAAATAAAAAGAAATACTATAGTATATATGTATAACTATATCAAATATAATGAAATACTATAGTATATAAGTATAACTATATCAAATATAATGAAATACTATAGTATATAAGTGTAACTATATTAAATATAATGAAATACTATAGTATATAAGTGTAACTATATCAAATATAATAAAATACTATAGTATATAAGTGTAACTCTTCTCCTAGCAACCACTCTGATGATTTGTTCGTGGCATCCCTAGAAAAAATGAATTTTCAAAAATGGTACTGCCCGATCAGAATCAAAATAAACACCTTCATTCTTGACACTGTCGCTCTTCTCGACAGCGGAGCTGATCTCAACTGCATAAGAGAAGGCCTCGTACCTTCCAAGTATTTCGAGAAAACCAATGAAAGACTCCTTAACCCAAGCGGCGTTAAAATGCAATTAAACTTCAAAATTCATGAAGCTTCTATTTGCAGCAATGGTTATTGCCTCTCAAACTCGTTTGTTCTTGTTAGAGACCTTACCCAAGAAGTAATTCTAGGAACCCCCTTTCTAACTCAACTCTATCCCTTCACTGTCACTAGAAGTGGTATCCATGCTGATATCTTGGGGAAAAGGTTAGACTTCAAATTCCTAGATTCTATTAAAACCAAAGATCTTGATCTCCTTCAATCTGTCTCCATCAAGAAACATCTTAATCTCATCAATCATAAGAAAACCTTCATCAGAGATTTAACAGAAGAAATTGCTTCCTTAAAAATCAAAGAGAAACTTCATTGCCCCCATTTGCAAACTAGAATCAGTGATCTTGAAAAATCCTTCAAAAATCAAGTTTGCTCTGAAGTCCCTAATGCCTTCTGGGATCGCAAACAACACCATGTTTCCCTCCCCTATGAAAAGACTTTCAACGAGAGGGATATTCCTACTAAAGCCAGACCCATTCAAATGAATAAGGAATTACTGGAAGTTTGCAAAAAAAGAGATAGACTCCTTATTAAACAAAAAGCTTATAAGGAAATCCCAATCTCCTTGGAGTTGTGCTGCCTTCTATGTTATGAATGCAGCAGAAAAGGAAAGAGGTGTTCCCAGGCTGGTCATCAACTACAAACCTCTTAACACTGTTCTTCAATGGATTAGGTATCCTATTCCTAATAAAAGAGATATGCTTAATAGACTCTTTGAAGCAAAGATTTTCTCCAAATTCGACATGAAAAGCGGTTACTGGCAGATTCAGATAACCGAAGCAGACAAATACAAAACTGCTTTCACTGTCCCTTTTGGGCATTATGAATGGAATGTCATGCCATTCGGCCTCAAAAACGCCCCTTCAGAGTATCAAAGAATAATGAATGAAATTCTTAACCCTTACTCTGACTTTCTCATTGTCTATATCGACGACATTCTCATATACTCCAAATCCTTAGATGAACATTTCAAACATTTAAATACCTTTCTTTACGTCATCAAGAAAAATGGTTTAGTTTTATCCATGACCAAGATGAAACTCTTTCACACCAAGATCAGATTTCTTGGCCATGATATCCATCAGCAAACCATCAAACTCATTCATAGGAGCATTGAATTTGCTAACAAATTCCCTGATGAAATTAAAGACAAAACCCAGCTTCAAAGGTTTTTAGGATGTCTTAATTACATCTCGGATTTCTTCCCTGACCTCAGGAAGCTGTGCATACCTCTGTTCCTTAGACTCAAGAAAAATCCTCCTCCTTGGGGTCTAGAACAGACCAAAGCAGTCAGAATTATCAAAGACAAAGTTCAACATCTTCCTTGCATAGGCATTCCTCAACCTAAAGCCTTTATGATCGTTGAGACAGACGCCTCCGACCTAGGTTTTGGTGGCATCTTAAAACAAAAATTAGAAATCAATAAGCCAGAGCAATTAGTCATATTTTACTCTGGATGTTGGACAGGTCCTCAAAAGAATTCCACAGGACTGTAATTCTTTTGATATCGTAGTCTGTTGCTAAAATTCTTTTGAGATCCAGTAGGCTATTAAAAACACCACAGGACTGTAATTCTTTTGAGGACCTGTCCAACATCCAGAGTAAAATATGACTAATTGCTCTGGCTTATTGATTTCTAATTTTTGTTTTAAGATGCCACCAAAACCTAGGTCGGAGGCGTCTGTCTCAACGATCATAAAGGCTTTAGGTTGAGGAATGCCTATGCAAGGAAGATGTTGAACTTTGTCTTTGATAATTCTGACTGCTTTGGTCTGTTCTAGACCCCAAGGAGGAGGATTTTTCTTGAGTCTAAGGAACAGAGGTATGCACAGCTTCCTGAGGTCAGGGAAGAAATCCGAGATGTAATTAAGACATCCTAAAAACCTTTGAAGCTGGGTTTTGTCTTTAATTTCATCAGGGAATTTGTTAGCAAATTCAATGCTCCTATGAATGGGTTTGATGGTTTGCTGATGGATATCATGGCCAAGAAATCTGATCTTGGTGTGAAAGAGTTTCATCTTGGTCATGGATAAAACTAAACCATTTTTCTTGATGACGTAAAGAAAGGTATTTAAATGTTTGAAATGTTCATCTAAGGATTTGGAGTATATGAGAATGTCGTCGATATAGACAATGAGAAAGTCAGAGTAAGGGTTAAGAATTTCATTCATTATTCTTTGATACTCTGAAGGGGCGTTTTTGAGGCCGAATGGCATGACATTCCATTCATAATGCCCAAAAGGGACAGTGAAAGCAGTTTTGTATTTGTCTGCTTCGGTTATCTGAATCTGCCAGTAACCGCTTTTCATGTCGAATTTGGAGAAAATCTTTGCTTCAAAGAGTCTGTTAAGCAGATCTCTTTTATTAGGAATAGGATACCTAATCCATTGAAGAACAGTGTTAAGAGGTTTGTAGTTGATGACCAGCCTGGGAACACCTCTTCCCTTTTCTGCTGCATTCATAACATAGAAGGCAGCACAGCTCCAAGGAGATTGGGATTTCCTTATAAGCTTTTTGTTTAATAAGGAGTCTATCTCTTTTTTTTTGCAAACTTCCAGTAATTCCTTATTCATTTGAATGGGTCTGGCTTTAGTAGGAATATCCCTCTCGTTGAAAGTCTTTTCATAGGGGAGGGAAACATGGTGTTGTTTGCGATCCCAGAAGGCATTAGGGACTTCAGAGCAAACTTGATTTTTGAAGGATTTTTCAAGATCACTGATTCTAGTTTACAAATGGGGGCAATGAAGTTTCTCTTCGATTTTTAAGGAAGCAATTTCTTCTGTTAAATCTCTGATGAAGGTTTTCTTATGATTGATGAGATTAAGATGTTTCTTGATGGAGACAGATTGAAGGAGATCAAGATCTTTGATTTTAATAGGATCTAGGAATTTGAAGTCTAACCTTTTCCCCAAGATATCAGCATGGATACCACTTCTAGTGACAGTGAAGGGATAGAGTTGAGTTAGAAAGGGGGTTCCTAGAATTACTTCTTGGGTAAGGTCTCTAACAAGAACAAACGAGTTTGAGAGGCAATAACCATTGCTGCAAATAGAAGCTTCATGAATTTTGAAGTTTAATTGCATTTTAACGCCGCTTGCGTTAAGGAGTCTTTCATTGGTTTTCTCGAAATACTTGGAAGGTACGAGGCCTTCTCTTATGCAGTTGAGATCAGCTCCGCTGTCGAGAAGAGCGACAGTGTCAAGAATGAAGGTGTTTATTTTGATTCTGATCGGGCAGTACCATTTTTGAAAATTCATTTTTTCTAGGGATGCCACGAACAAATCATCAGAGTGGTTGCTAGGAGAAGAGTTTCTAGAACTGCTCCTGGACCTATGAGAGGAATGATTATTACTACTTGATTCAATTCTGGATTCAAGTAGGGTAATTCTGGTTTCTATCTCAAGGTTAATAGGATCTCTGATCCTAACATATTCCTGAAGATCTTTGACTTCTCTTTTGAGTCTGTTAACCTCAGTTTGAAGTTCTTTGGTGGTAACCTATGTGCCAAGGAGACTGGTGCAAGGTTTGTTCTCAAAGAGTTTTGAAATGCTAAAAGGTTTTTCCATAGTAGGTTTTTGTTCTTTGAAAATGAGATCTTTGAGTTTCATGAAATAATCATGCTTGGTCTGAGGGTCAGGAATTTGGTTTATGAGGTCAAATAAGGCTTCATCTCTTTCGGCCTTAGTGATAACATTGCAAAATTGTTGAGGTTGATCATTGTCAGAACTAGAGGATGTATTATAATCTAGTTCATGGAGACCTTCATTGCTAGAAGAATGATCAGTGTTATTGAGGAGAATTTCTTCTAATTCTCTTTTGAGACTGGGATTGTCTTTAGCTAACTCGTTGATCCTTTGTTTAAGAGGACAAACGTCAGCTTTGTGTCCTGGTTTACGACACTTGTAACAAATGATCTTTTTGCTAGGGTTGGGCCTGAATCTGGGTTTATAAGATTTTTCAGGCTTAGCAGGGTTAGATCTATGTTTTCTAAAGCGTTTGGAGAAGTCCTTTTTTCTTCTGAAAGACTTATCCTTTCTAGCTCTAGAAGGGCTCGGATCTTTTCCATGCCAAAGGCTTCGCAGAAGTTTCCCATTTCTCTTCTGGAGTTACCCTTTTCTCCTCCGTATTTTGCCTGAATTTTAAGTTCAGTACATAATGCTAATCCTTCTTTTTTGATAAATGCCCCAAGGTGACCATAAGTGATTTCTTTCCATGGAATATCTTATGTTCCAATGTTTTCTTTGAGCTTGGTTATGATGCGTTTGGCAAATAAGGAAGGTAAGCCAGCAACGAATCTTTCTTTCCAGAAAGGCTCATTACAGTCTGGTCTTTTAAGGACATAGGTTAAAAATACATCTTTGTACCACCTATAGTCACTTAAGGTTGGGCAATTAAGGTTTGTTAGGGTGAACTTGTTAGCTTCAAGTTCCTCTTTAGGATTGCCGATGAAATACATGCTAATAGCATATATAAGTTAGGCACAAGAGTTTTGCTCTGTGGTGATTCTGCCATTATCATCTTCACTGGAAATAGTTGCATCTAAAATTTCCATTTTTTGCTGAAGACTGGTAGCGTTATCCCACCAATGTTTTAACTGCCCTGTGAATCCTTGGATTATAAGGCATGCAGCAGTTTTGTCTGTTTGATCATGGGTTCTATAGGCAACCTTGGCCATTCCCATTTCTTGGAGAGTATTTAAAATCTCTCCTTCAGACTTTCCATCTATGTTCCATTCGTAGATGGATGTACCACTGTAATTAGTGGTCCTGAACTTAGCTCTTTCTTCATACTGAAGATCTGGAGGAGTAGGTCTATTATAATAATTTCTAGTGTCAGAGTTTCCAAACATTTTGGTAAAATGTTGAGATCTGTTTCCTCTTCTTCTGAGTCTGTTGATCTCTGGTAATTCTGACTCTATTTGATTACTCTTTTTTATCAGACTCATCTTCAGTACTAGATTCTATAGTACTGGGACTATTCTGATCTGTGCAAGAGTTATCATTACAACTGCTTTTACAAGATGCCTTTAAGCAGTTTAAGTTTACCGGGTTGATAGGAGTATGGGGTTTAACCCCAGAGTTTGATGCATGGATTGCATCAATTCTTTGAGAAGTAGAGGCTTGGAAAGCATCTATTTTCTGGGAGATTCTTTCAAGCAAGTTTGGAGGAATGAGATTTATGTTTCTCAAAAGATTGCTAGGGATACTTTCGGATTGAAAGTGGGGTTTAGAAACATCTCTAGGAAACCTAGGAGATTTACATCCTTTGTCGATTCCCAAGTGAACTTGGTCTATCTGTTCGGCAATGGTATGAAGGATCTGATTAGAGTAGTTGTTCTGATTGTAAATCTTTTTAATATCTCTAAGATTTACAGGGTATTATCCGCATCAGTTCTACCCTTTTTGAAGGGTTCAGCCTTAATCTCTTCATTCTCATTACTGAGAATAATTCCCTTGAGAGGAGGATGAACATAGGTACTAGAGCCCGTTGGAAGGAGTTTCCAGGTTCTAGTGATTCTATTTTGAACTTCAAGATAAGATAGGTGAAAAGGGTCTTTGATTCCTTTTCTGGACAAGTATATGGAGAACCATTTGAAAAAAAGAATATTAGTCTGAAGTCTATTCATATCTTCATACCATTCTTCTCTAATATGGTCTCTACATTCTTTGTCTATACTCATGAACCATCTTTTCTTTTTATCATTCTTGGGACTACCAAAGTCTTTTCTAAGGTAATCTTTGTTAATAATAAAATCAGTTTTGGATAGAACATTGACAGAGGAAAAGCTGTGTCTATCAATGGAGGTTGGTGAGTGACCACCGGTTGACTCAGTATCGTTTTGAGGAATGATTCTAGGTAAAGGATCTTCATAATTGACACAATCATTTCTGAGATGGTCATTTCTCAAAGATCCTGAAAATTCACTTCTAATAGAATAGAAGGGATCATGGATAGAGTTTCTACTAGGAATCAAAGGGGGTCTATTGGCAGAATTTTCTCTAGAAGAGTTGAATCTGATGAGAATTCTACCATCGATTTCTTCGATGATCTGAGAAATCTCTTGCTGTTCCATGTTCCTAGGAGGATTGTCGTTGTCGACCTCTAAGGTTTCAGGAATGGTTATGTCTTTCCATTTGATGGTTTTAGGGGTAAAGGTGCAAGACTTTTCTGCTTCTAATTAAAGCAAGATGGTTTCTCCTTGGGCGAGATGAGCTATGGTGCACTTAGGGTCAGTTAAGGAACTCATGAGTTTAAAATGAACTCTATAGATAACTGTAAAATTCTTTGTGAACTGTTTGCAATTATGGTTTAACATTTTGATATCTAAGATGAGGGTCTGACAAATCCTAGGGTCTGTCATATCGACAGTAAAGTTTGGGGAACAGTTAAAGAATAGAGGACCATTACAGATATTGGATTGGACTAAGGCAAGGATTGAATCCTTATAGGTGAGGAATCTGTCATCTCTAAGAGCTAGGAAGACAGGGGAATCAATTCCTTTTCTATGCAAGGGTTTTAATGCTATTTGAATTAATCCTAGATGCAAAAATCTATAACCTTTTCTTAAGTAATTTTGAATGGTTATAGGATTAAGAAGTCTAAGAGACTGCTGCTCTTTAGTAAGACTAATGGTCTCTTCTTGATGTTTAATGCAGTTTGCATGGAACATATCCATAATTCCTGATCTATAAATAGATTGAGAATTGTCTGGGATAGTCCAGTTCTGGATATTGTCTGGGTCTAAGGTATACATGTTTTCATTGCTATGAACAATTTGTCCAGAATTGCTACCTGAACCACGCCTAAATAGTCTTCTTGCCATTTCAGTCATGATTTTCTATTTCGGGATAAAGGTTTACTGTTGCTAAAGGTTTAATCTAGGGCTCATAACAGTGGGACCATCCACCGGGACCACCTATCATAAAGGCTGACCAAACGGATCTTACAGGACTAAACCAAACACTGTGCCCAGAGACTAGATTAATACTTCAAAATAGTAAAACAGTAGCACGATAATGAAAATGATGATGAAAAGTAAGGAGACTATAAACACAAGGCTCTGATAGCAATGAAGGTCTCCATGAACTAACACTGATCATTCTTCTAGCAATGAAGGTCTCCATGAACTAGATTATAATACATCCTCTAGTTCTGACAATGATCAACCTCAGCAATTTTGCAATGTTATCACTAAGGTCGAAAGAGATGAAGCCTTATTTGACCTCATAAACCAAATTCCTGACCCTCAGACCAAGCATGATTATTTCATGAAACTCAAAGATCTCATTTTCAAAGAACAAAAACCTACTCTGGAAAAACCTTTTAGCATTTCAAAACTCTTTGAGAACAAACCTTGCACCAGTCTCCTTGGCACACAGGTTACCACCAAAGAACTTCAAACTGAGGTTAACAGACTCAAAAGAGAAGTCAAAGATCTTCAGGAATATGTTAGGATCAGAGATCCTATTAACCTTGAGATAGAAACCAGAATTACCCTACTTGACTCCAGAATTGAATCAAGTAGTAATAATCATTCCTCTCATAGGTCCAGGTGCAGTTCTAGAAACTCTTCTCCTAGCAACCACTCTGATGATTTGTTCGTGGCATCCCTAGAAAAAATGAATTTTCAAAAATGGTACTGCCCGATCAGAATCAAAATAAACACCTTCATTCTTGACACTGTCGCTCTTCTCGACAGCGGAGCTGATCTCAACTGCATAAGAGAAGGCCTCGTACCTTCCAAGTATTTCGAGAAAACCAATGAAAGACTCCTTAACGCAAGCGGCGTTAAAATACAATTAAACTTCAAAATTCATGAAGCTTCTATTTGCAGCAATGGTTATTGCCTCTCAAACTCGTTTGTTCTTGTTAGAGACCTTACCCAAGAAGTAATTCTAGGAACCCCCTTTCTAACTCAACTCTATCCCTTCACTGTCACTAGAAGTGGTATCCATGCTGATATCTTGGGGAAAAGGTTAGACTTCAAATTCCTAGATCCTATTAAAACCAAAGATCTTGATCTCCTTCAATCTGTCTCCATCAAGAAACATCTTAATCTCATCAATCATAAGAAAACCTTCATCAAAGATTTAACAGAAGAAATTGCTTCCTTAAAAATCAAAGAGAAACTTCATTGCCCCCATTTGCAAACTAGAATCAGTGATCTTGAAAAATCCTTCAAAAATCAAGTTTGCTCTGAAGTCCCTAATGCCTTCTGGGATCGCAAACAACACCATGTTTCCCTCCCCTATGAAAAGACTTTCAACGAGAGGGATATTCCTACTAAAGCCAGACCCATTCAAATGAATAAGGAATTACTGGAAGTTTGCAAAAAAAGAGATAGACTCCTTATTAAACAAAAAGCTTATAAGGAAATCCCAATCTCCTTGGAGCTGTGCTGCCTTCTATGTTATGAATGCAGCAGAAAAGGAAAGAGGTGTTCCCAGGCTGGTCATCAACTACAAACCTCTTAACACTGTTCTTCAATGGATTAGGTATCCTATTCCTAATAAAAGAGATCTGCTTAACAGACTCTTTGAAGCAAAGATTTTCTCCAAATTCGACATGAAAAGCGGTTACTGGCAGATTCAGATAACCGAAGCAGACAAATACAAAACTGCTTTCACTGTCCCTTTTGGGCATTATGAATGGAATGTCATGCCATTCGGCCTCAAAAACGCCCCTTCAGAGTATCAAAGAATAATGAATGAAATTCTTAACCCTTACTCTGACTTTCTCATTGTCTATATCGACGACATTCTCATATACTCCAAATCCTTAGATGAACATTTCAAACATTTAAATACCTTTCTTTACGTCATCAAGAAAAATGGTTTAGTTTTATCCATGACCAAGATGAAACTCTTTCACACCAAGATCAGATTTCTTGGCCATGATATCCATCAGCAAACCATCAAACCCATTCATAGGAGCATTGAATTTGCTAACAAATTCCCTGATGAAATTAAAGACAAAACCCAGCTTCAAAGGTTTTTAGGATGTCTTAATTACATCTCGGATTTCTTCCCTGACCTCAGGAAGCTGTGCATACCTCTGTTCCTTAGACTCAAGAAAAATCCTCCTCCTTGGGGTCTAGAACAGACCAAAGCAGTCAGAATTATCAAAGACAAATTTCAACATCTTCCTTGCATAGGCATTCCTCAACCTAAAGCCTTTATGATCGTTGAGACAGACGCCTCCGACCTAGGTTTTGGTGGCATCTTAAAACAAAAATTAGAAATCAATAAGCCAGAGCAATTAGTCATATTTTACTCTGGATGTTGGACAGGTCCTCAAAAGAATTACAGTACTGTCAAGAAAGAAATCCTTGCCATTGTTGCGTGTATTTCTAAGTTTCAAGATGACCTTTACAACAAAACTTTTCTCCTTAGAGTCGATTGTAAATCAGCAAAAGAAATTTTGCAAAAAGACGTTCTTAACATTGTCTCAAAACAAATTTTTGCCAGATGGCAAGCCATACTTTCAGCATTTGATTTCGAAATAGAATTCATTAAAGGAGAACATAACTCCTTACCTGATTTTCTTATAAGAGAATTTTTGCAGGGAAAATCAAGCATTTAAATGTCTCATTTCCCTCATCTCAAAATCTTTCAAGATCTTCAAAAAGAATGTTTAGCATCCTGTGGTGTTTTTAATAGCCTACTGGATCTCAAAAGAATTTTAGCAACAAACTATGATTCTGAAGACTCAAAAAACCTAGACATTTGCATAGCAAAAATTTGGCTTCAACGTAACAGATCTGCAGCCAGAAGAATGATGGCCTCTAAGGTATTAACCTCTGATCTACATTTCTGACAATATTCTTTTTTTCCAAAAATGGCGGGGAGAGGAAACTCTCGGAAGCAAACCCCGGCGGATTACCTCCCAGCAAAAGGCACTGGCGAACTAGTCCCGGTTCATAACCAGTTTCAAAGTCTGTCTCAATATCCAACTCTCTCAAAGACCTCAAGTCCAAAGACCCCTCTGAAAAAAGAGTCTCAGACTAAAGCAAAAGTCTTTCATAAGTATTTCATCAAGCAAACTCCCTTTGAAGAAATATGCCTAACCAAAGAATTCGTAACCCATGAACCAAAAGAGTTCGAACCCTTCATTAAAAGCCTCTTTTCAAAAGACTTTCAGTGGTTCCCTTCTGAACCAGCAAAAACCCAGAAATTTTATGAATTCATTCTGGTAGATTCCCTGTCCGCAGAAATCTCCCACACCAAAGATGATAAAGACCCCAACCTTATTCTCTACTCCAAATGCAAGATCCGCAATATCATCTCCAGAGAACAATGGGGAGATCCGACCATTCAAAAGCAATTCTCAATCCCTTTCTACCCCAAGGGATATTCATACTATGACTATCGCCTGGCATGGTCAAAAGCCTTTTTTATCAGACCCTTCAACCATTCATGGTTCTTCTTTTTCTGCAAAGACTGTCCTGACACCATACCAATCTGGTTTTACTCTTGGTGGAACCTCTTTGGCCCTGTCCCAGAAATTTATCCTGAAACAGTCAAATTGGCAAAAAACTACTTTTTTAATCATTGTTTTTGGCCAGAGCACGTCAAACCTGTTCAATTTCACAAAACAACCGGCATAGCCTGGATCTTCTGTTGGATCTATGACCTCAGACAAATCCTCTCGGCACCTCTCCCATTTTCCCTCTGTAGACTTTACAAGGTTAGATGGTGGGAGAAGTTCGATTTAGAACTTATCACAATTGACAAAATCAAGACCCTTATCCAATCAAAGAAAGCTGCACAGGCTCCTCAAAATACCCAAACACATCCTTCAGGTATCCCAGTCGCTTCTTCTTGTCCACCATCCTTATCTGCAGCCCAGCAAAAGGAATGGGATGAGTTTCAAAGCTGGAAAAATTATCGTGAGAAAATGACAGCCCAGTCAAGTGCAACAAGTCCAAAGGCTGTTCAAGCCAAGACCATACTGATCAAAGACGACCAGCCCATATCACAAAAGAAGAAATCATGGGCCGACAAAGTCCAAGAGGAGGAACTAGAAGCCCAAAGCAGTTCACCCGATCAAGATTACAATGAGGACTTTAACCCCTTTGAACAATATGCTCAAGATCCTTATGACTTGTAAAACCTTCATCAAACTACAGGCCCAAAGGCTATTGAAGCCCATCAAGCAGTCCTTGGATCAGTCCAGCAAATTTCTCAGTCTATTATCTTGAAGCCCAAAAGGTAATATGACCCATAAAGCAATCAGCAAAAGTCACTTTCAGCACAAGATTCTGGCCGACAAAGGTCTCCAACAAAAGCAGATGACAGCAAGATTTTCTCTGGCAAAAGCTTATCTTCATCAATAATAGAGCTCCACCAGCAAACAAAGACAAAAACACTTTTAGACCCACTAAGGCTCTACTGTATACATGAATAGTTGTACGGCTTCCTTTTAGTGGTTCTCAAATAGTCTCTTTTCTTTTCCTTAAATAGCAAAGCCCTTCAGTCTGTTGAAGGCACGCAAAAACTCTCTCTCTCTCTCTCCATATATTTCTCCACCATATTCTTAAGTTTTTAGCTTTGGTATTCTTCAGTTACTTTGTAAGTCTACTTTGTACAGTTTTCTTTCTGTATGCAAATTTTCTTTTAATAATAGTCCCAGTTTATATTTTTCACCTTACTTTCAATAGTATCGTTGTTTACTATTCATTAAAGGTCACTGTAGCAAAGTACTATTCATGCAATCTTTTTAGTTTGTGATATTATTTGTTCTATATCAAATATCATGAAATACTATAGTATATAACTGTAACTATATCAAATGTAATGAAATACTATATAGTATATATGTGTAACTATATCAAATATCATGAAATACTATAATATATAAGTGTAACTAATAAAATATAATGAAATATAATAGTATATAAGTGTAACTATATCAAATATAATGAAATACTATAGTATATAAGTGTAGCTATATCAAATATAATGAAATAGTATAGTATATAAGTGTAACTATATCAAATGTAATGAAATACTATATTATATAAGTGTAACTATATCAAATGTAATGAAATACTATAGTATATAAGTGTAATTAAATCAAATATCATGAAATACTATAATATATAAGCGTAACTATATCAAATATAATAAAATACTATAGTATATAAGTGTAACTATATCAAATATAATGAAATACTATAGTATATAAGTGTAACTATATCAAATATAATGAAATACAATAATATATAAGTGTAACTAAATGAAATATAATAAAATATAATAGTATATATAAGTGTAACTATATCAAATATAATGAATTACTATAGTATATAAGTGTAACTATATCAAATATAATGAAATACTATAGTATATAAATGTAACTATATCAAATATAATGAAATACTATAGTATATAAGTGTAACTATATCAAATATAATGAAATACTATAGTATATAAGTGTAACTATATCAAATATAATGAAATACTATAGTATATAGATGTAACTATATCAAATATAATGAAATACTATAGTATATAAGTGTAACTAAATGAAATATAATGAAATATAAGTGTATATAAGTGTAACTATATCAAATATAATGAAATACTATAGTATATAAGTGTAACTATATCAAATATAATGAAATACTATAGTATATAAGTATAACTATATCAAATATAATGAAATATTATAATATATAAGTGTAACTATATCAAATATCATAAAATACTATAATATATAAGTGTAACTAAATGAAATATAATAAAATATAATAGTATATAAGTGTAACTATATCAAATATAATGAAATACTATAGTATATAAGTGTAACTATATCAAATATAATGAAATACTATAATATATAAGTATAACTATATCAAATATAATGAAATACTATAGTATATAAGTATAACTATATCAAATGTAATGAAATACTATAGTATATAAGTGTAACTATATCAAATGTAATGAAATACTATAGTATATAAGTGTAATTAAATGAAATATCATGAAATACTATAATATATAAGCGTAACTATATCAAATATAATAAAATACTATAGTATATAAGTGTAACTATATCAAATATAATGAAATACTATAGTATATAAGTGTAACTATATCAAATATAATGAAATACAATAATATATAAGTGTAACTAAATGAAATATAATAAAATATAATAGTATATATAAGTGTAACTATATCAAATATAATGAATTACTATAGTATATAAGTGTAACTATATCAAATATAATGAAATACTATAGTATATAAATGTAACTATATCAAATATAATGAAATACTATAGTATATAAGTGTAACTATATCAAATATAATCAAAAATAGTATAGTATATAAGTGTAACTATATCAAATGTAATGAAATACTATAGTATATAAGTGTAACTATATCAAATGTAATGAAATACTATAGTATATAAGTGTAATTAAATGAAATATCATGAAATACTATAATATATAAGTGTAACTATATCAAATATAATAAAATACTATAGTATATAAGTGTAACTATATCAAATATAATGAAATACTATAGTATATAAGTGTAACTATATCAAATATAATAAAATACTATAATATATAAGTGTAACTAAATGAAATATAGTAAAATATAATAGTATATATAAGTGTAACTATATCAAATATAATGAAATACTATAGTATATAAGTGTAACTATATCAAATATAATGAAATACTATAATATATAAGTGTAACTACATCAAATATAATGAAATATTATAGTATATAAGTGTAACTATATCAAATATAATGAAATACTATAATATATAAGTGTAACTATATCAAATATCATGAAATACTATAATATATAATTGGCAACACACACAATCCAACACCCGATCCAAACTCCGATCCTACCTCCAATCCAACCCACCATCGGATGAGACTTTCAACCATCCAACCTAGCCTTAACCAACGGAGGTCACACCTTCACGCGGTCGGATGAGGTCACACCCTCACCCCGGCTCCATAACCAACCATCACCAATCCACCAACCATCCACCACCGGATGGGACTTTCAACCATCCAACCTAGCTTTAACCAACGGAGGTCACACCCTCACGCGGTCGGATGAGGTCACACCCTCACCCCGGCTCCATAACCAACCATCACCAATCCACCAACCACCCACCACCTATCACGATCAACCCGCAATCAAACACAACACACGATAACTAATATCATATAACGGTATTTCACCATCAAGTTAATCAACAATCAATCACAATTAGTCACAATTGACTACCACGTCAACATTTAATCAAACACAATACGAGACAAATACTAACACACGCACACACACATATTCAACCAAGCAACTCTACAGGAAATAATCCGAATTCACATACTCAAACAAGAGTAAAATTAATTACTGAATCAAGATAGGAACAAAAATACTTTTATAAAAAATATACGAAGGGTTAGCAAGAATCATCTTGCCTCAAGCTCGACAACCACGACCTCAGAGATCTCCAACCAACTCGAATGAACCTACGAAATCAATCCGAGCAAATCCCTGACATTAATTACTCATACAAATCCACTACGAATAAACCCCCAAATTCAAACCCTAAAATTATACCTCCAATTAATTAAGCAACCCACACAAAATTCAACCCAAACTCCAAAATCACAAGCTGCACAATACCAACCAAAATCAGTCCAAACACCTCCAAGCTTTGAACGCAGCCCTCGTCATCTTCCACCTCTGTCCAGTCCACACAACACTCCAGCTGCAATCGATCAATAATTCAGCCAAATTTCGGAACCCAAACAAACCCAAATGAAGTACCTCACCTTACCTCGTCGTCAACCACTCCGTCCTTGCCGGAAATGGTTCCTCGTCGCCGGAGATGACAGCAGCAACAACGATACAACAACAGCATGCCGCAACGAACACCAGCAGCAGCTCCGCGATCTCTTCTCGGCAGTTGGACGCGGCTCGAATCGGTACAGAACGCAGCAACAGCTCCGACTCGCGGCGCCTCTTCGCCGGAAAGCACAACAACAGCTGTTCGCAGCCCTGAGCAACCGCAGATCTCGCCGGATCTCGCCTCAACAGTGGCTCGCAGACAGCAGTTCGCAGCTTCACCCTCCAGTAGCAGCAGCAGTTCGCGTCCAGTTCCGGGGAAGGAGTGGCGGCCACAGTCGTGTCGAGCTCACCGGCGAAACTCCGAGCAGATGAAGGGAATCAAAGGGCGGAAGAGGCAGATGCTCTGCTGTGGTAGTCTCCCCGATGAAGACAAGGGTTTCCTCCCTTTAATTTACCCATTTGCTGATTTTATAAGATCTAAAAGCTTTATTTTATCCTTTTCAATATATATAAACCATTGGGGTATTTCATTCTCCCTCCCTTATAGGAGTTTCGTCCTCGAAACTAAGATCAAACAAGTTCGGATATTTGTCTCGCATGACTGACTCTAGTTCCCAAGTCTCTTCTGTTTTTCCATGCTTAGACCATAACACTTTCACCAAAGGAATGACCTTCCTTGAGAATCCATTCTCTAATATCTTTACCAGCTGGCACACATAATCGATTATGAAATCACAATATTCCATCCCCATGAACAAAGAATCCGGCACTCTTCCCTGAGCATTCTGACTGCATATCTCACTCAACATTCCATCGCATTCAGCTGCGTCCGTTCCTTCCCAAACCAAATTTCAATTTCACCCCTTACCAACTCACGTTGCAATTCTGGCTGAACTGTTAAACAAGCCACCATATGCTCAAGAGTCGACTTTCTACTCAAAGCATCAGCTACCTCATTAGCCTTTTCTAGAGGATAAACAATTTCTACATCACAATCCTTAATCAATCCTAGCCACCATCTTTGTCTCATGTATAAATCTCTCTCATACAATCTGAGCTGACGAAAAGCATATGCAATGACATTCCCATTCTGCATTAAAACACAACCCAAACCTCGCTTAGAACATCACTGTAGATGACAACATTTCTGTTCCCTGCGATAAAACCAACACTAACGCACTAATCAAACACTTCCTGAGTTCTTCGAAACTCTCTCCTGACATCTCCCGTCCCATTCAAAATTCTTAAGTCTTACGTACCCTGCCACAATCCGCCTATAGTAACCTGCGCATTCTACTTCTCAACTCAGCCGAACCCATAGTCGTGAAATCCCCCTTTTTCCGGTGCAGACTGAGTCCTCTGTTTCTTACTGCCTCCAACATCAATAGTCTGATTAAAATCATCTATAGCAGTCTCCACAATCAATCACTCATCAACATACTGCTCAAGGGCCGTACAACTATTCCTCACCATCAAGGTTTCATCTCTGAACACAACCACTTATGAAAGTGCTTAATCTGTCTTTCTCATTCTTGATAGTAACAGTAGCACGCAACAACTTCATACCGAATCATCAACTACCAGACTAGCTACCTCAACCTCTTGACGATAAGCCCAACGACTTCATCCTCTATCACACCCACACTTACCTTATTAATCTCCAACACATCCCACTTACCAGGGAACACATCATAAAATTACTCAACAACACTAAACATCACATATAAAATATATCAAATACAAACTTACCTATACGTAACAACAAGGGTCTTCTGATCACACGATTGCTTCACAGTTTTGGCGAATAATCTTTTTCCACGTCAAACTTTTGAAAACATTTTCAAACATAAATGCTCTGATACCAATTTCTGTAACACCCCGGGCCAGAGGTGCTACGGTGCCATAGTCCCGAAGGACTATAAGGCGGTTTTTAAAAGAAAAGAAATCCAAAACTCTTCCCAATACATAAAGTTAACAACATTAAAATTTCCTGCTCAAGTTTGAAACTACACTTAAACATTTCATCCAACTCAATGCATCAGTTTAATTCCAAAACAACGAATAGTTAATACAACCTTTTCAAATCCGCAGTAAAACTAAATCTTTAACTGTGAAGACACATTTGTGATCCAGAACCCGCTTGTTGCTGCAAACCTGCAAAGCCAAATTGACTGGGGGACCCGATGCCCCAGCCAACCGCGGCACGTAAACCGAAGTTAGTCAGTCTTCCATCAAGACTAGCAAGACTCCTCAAGCCAAAACAGTTTAAAACCAGAGAATTATCACAACAATCAAATAATACCAAACAACAACATGCCACACCATATATATATATATATATATCATTTATTATATCACTATCATATCAACCAACCAATATCGACCACACATCAAAAACATAAACACACACTATCACATAACCATTCATTACCCCTCTTATCCAACTCTTCAATATACTAACATCAATTAATCCAACCTCAACCTCAACACAAGTAGACGACTAAAAAGATCCAATCCAACTTTCCTCTATTACTAATACCTCAATTATCAGCCCTACGAACCTATACACATATATTACTACTAACATGTATAACCACGACTAACCACTTACAAAACTCACTACTGTACTAACACGTCCAACTAATCTTCGCATCAACAACCACTTAAGCATAAGCAAGACAATCATCACATAATATAAACATGACAAAATAACGACCCAGGCCAGCCACCCTTCCGGTGCCGCCTGTTCATTAACATGGGCCGCAACCCATACACCTCAACCCAACCCATATTGGCCCACACCCTCAAGATGGGAAACCAACCTTCCTAATCAATCAACATAACCAACCTTCTCAAACAATTCACACCAAGATCCAACAACCACTACCAATGGACAACAATAGCCCACAACCACCACTAACAACAATCAACAAACGACTACTAACTATAACCAACCGACAACCAAAGTCTAACACAAAACCAATAATCAAACACCCCACCAATATCCGCAAACAAAACCATTAACTAAGCACACAACCAATAATCAAGCACACAACCCAAAACCGAGCACACAACCACCCACACACACAATCCAACACATAACTGCCAACACACACAAGTGTCAACACACACACACGTCCACACACACAATCCAACACACAACTACCAACACACACAAGTGTCAACACACACAACTGCATACACACACACATGTCAACACCCACAGTCTAACACACACAACTGTCAATTCACACACAATCCAACACACACAACTGTCAATACACACAACTGTCAATACACACAATTGGCAACACACACAATCCAACACTCGATCCAAACTCCGATCCTACCTCCAATCCAACCCACCACCGGATGGGACTTTCAACCATCCAACCTAGCCTTAACCAACAGAGGTCACACCCTCACGCGGTCGGATGAGGTCACACCCTCACCCCGGCTCCATAACCAACCATCACCAATCCACCAACGACCCACCACCGGATGGGACTTTCAACCATCCAACCTAGCCTTAACCAACAGAGGTCACACCCTCACGCGGTCGGATGAGGTCACACCCTCACCCCGACTCCATAACCAACCATCACCAATCCACCAACCACCCACCACCTATCACGAACAACCCGCAATCAAACACAACACACGATAACTAATATCATATAACGGTATTTCACCATCAAGTTAATCAACAATCAATCACAATTAGTCACAATTGACTACCACGTCAACATTTAATCAAACACAATACGAGACAAATACTAACACACACACACACACATATTCAACCAAGCAACTCTACAGAAAATCACAAGCTGCACAATACCAACCAAAATCAGTCCAAACACCTCCAAGCTTTGAACGCAGCCCTCGTCATCTTCCACCTCTGTCCAGTTCATGCAACACTCCAGCTGCAATCGATCAATAATTCAGCCAAATTTCGGAACCCAAACAAACCCAAATGAAGTACCTCACCTTACCTCATCGTCAACCACTCCGTCCTTGCCGGAAATGGTTCCTCGTCGCCGGAGACGACAGCAGCAACAACGATACAACAACAACACGCCGCAACGAACACTAGTAGCAGCTCCGCGATCTCTTCTCGGCAGCTGGACGCGGCTCGAATCGGTACAGAATGCAGCAGCAGCTCCGACTCACGGCGCCTCTTCGCCGGAAAGCACAACAGCAACTGTTCACAGCCTTGAGCAACCGCAGATCTCGCCAGATCTCGCCTCAACAGTGGCTCGTAGACAGTAGTTCGCAGCTTCACCCTCCAGTAGCAGCAGCAATTCGCGTCCAGTTCCGGGGAAGGAGTGGCGGCCACAGTCGTGTCGAGCTCACCGGCGAAACTCCGAGCAGATGAAGGGAATCAGAGGGCGGAAGAGGCAGATGCTCTGCTGTGGTAGTCTCCCCGATGAAGACAAGGTTTTCCTCCCTTTAATTTACCCATTTGCTGATTTTATAAGATCTAAAAGCTTTATTTTATCCTTTTCAATATATATAAACCATTGGGGTATTTCATTATATAAGTGTAACTATATCAAATATAATGAAATACTATAGTATATAAGTGTAACTATATCAAATATAATGAAATACTATAGTATATAAGTGTAACTATATCAAATATAATGAAATACTATAGTATATAAGTGTAACTATATCAAATATAATGAAATACTATAATATATATGTGTAACTAAATGAAATATAATAAAATATAATAGTATATAAGTGTAACTATATCAAATATAATGAAATACTATAGTATATAAGTGTAACTATATCAAATATAATGAAATACTATAGTATATAAGTGTAACTATATCAAATATAATGAAATACTATAGTATATAAGTATAACTATATCAAATATAATAAAATACTATAGTATATAAGTGTAACTATATCAAATATAATGAAATACTATAGTATATAAGTGTAACTATATTAAATATAATGAAATACTATAGTATATAAGTGTAACTATATCAAATATAATGAAATACTATACTATATAAGTGTAACTATATCAAATATAATAAAATACTATAGTATATAAGTGTAACTATATCAAATATAATGAAATACTCACTAGTACAAATTTAGTGTTTTATCCCGGTTCCGTGCCTTCATTTATCCCGGTTGTGAACCGAGATATTTAGTTTCGTGATAAAAAAGAAAATGTCTCACATCCGTGATAAACACATATTATTTATCACAGTCCTACAACCGTGATATATAGTCATAAAAACCGGTATTAAAGAAGGCATGCGCGGTCCCTTATTGGTTAATATCACGGTTACGAACCGTGATGTCTTGTTTTTATAACCGTGATAAAAGATCAAATTCGAGCGCGCGTAAATATCATTTTATCACGGTTATTGATAGCGAGATGTATGATATGAAAATTCGCGCCAGATTAAAGATGTTTTTATCACGGTTTTCGATATCCGGGATATATACAACTAGTCCGAAAAAACATTTTAGTACGGTTAATTAATATCCGGGATATAAAACCTTCTAGTTTAAGTTCCTAATGCACTAATTTGCTTGCTTGCCTGTCCCCTGTACTATATACATATTTCACCCACATTTCATCTTTGATTCGTCAAAGGCATACAACATACACACTTCTCATCTCATAACGAACCACACAATATTATGTCAAAAATTATATTTCATATACTTCATAAGAAGATATAGAGAACACGAGTTCAAATCGAGTTAAATAGTCGAATATTAAAGTAAATCAAAGTTGTACCTATGATTGCTAAGAATCAATATATAATCTATTTCAAAAATGTGTTCACTCCAACTAAAAATATACTAAATAAGTTTGCATCTACTAATACTTGAGTTAAGAGTTGAAATCTGAAGAATTTGAATCCCTTGCTAGCAATTGAGGACCTGAACAAGTTAAGAAAATATAACATATATATTAGTTCAGATTACATGTATAAATGATTTAAACAAACGTGTAACTTCATTCTTACTTATATATGCAAGAAATTTAAAAACCTTTAAAATGATTTAAAACCATATATGGTACTAAAAGATAAGAAATTTACCTAACTGTCAGTAATTTCACTATAAAATGAGGCAACTCTTTAGACACTTCTTGAAGTAATTTCACAATGAATCCTTGCATTTCCATAATTTCTGCTTGAGAATTTGTATGTCATTCTTGCATTTCTTTTAGTTTTTCTCCCATCTTTTCCTCAATTTCTTTCACAGCACGTGCGATAGCAGCATCTGACATCGATGAATTTCGAGATGCACGTCCATAATACTCCCTCATCGTGACATATTGACCAACTCCTCGAATACGTCCTGGGTGTTCTTCCTTGTCCAAAGCCAAAGATAATATATCTTGCCGCTCAGATATTTGAATCTCACCTAGTGATGCTTGTTCTGACAAATTCTCCTATAAATAGAAATTTAAAACATGTTAGTATTAGATGATGTTGACTATGAAGAAGATTTTGACAGCATACTTCAAGAGAAAATTCAGAAGAAAACTTATGGACATACCATTATATTTACCAACTCTTGTACTTCAGGAGCAAATTGACCATCCTTTTGTAGTCGAGCTTTCTTCCATACATCTGCTCGTGATATATTAGAAGTGCCTAACTCTCTTTTCTGGAAAAGATTATCAATGTCAAAAAAGTACTTACGAATAAAATTTTAAACAATAATTAAGATGTATTAATTATTACCATTTTTGCACTTATCCCAGCATATCCTAAACGAGACCCTCGATATGAGTATTTATTCTTGAGAGAGAGTTATCAAAAGCCTTGTGATAAAATTTTTCCAGCGAAGAAAATTACACAAGAAGAGTCTCATAGCAGTAGTTTCCACAAGTAAGATATGCTCAAAACAATGGAAACCAACATAGAGCCATCACAAACTCCATCAAAAGAATGAAGAGATGATAAGAATAAAAAACACAAAGTTCTGATGTAAATTAAACCCTTGAAAAATACAGAGAGCTAAAGAGACATGAAGCCCTAGAAATTGAAAATCGCACACCTCCAGCTTAAAACCAATGGAGCTTGAATTAATGCACTTTTTTCCTTTACCGAGGGCTTCACGCCAGAACCATACAGCCTAGCAATTTGAAGTGAAAATTGTGAAGTCATTACTTGACCTCTTACAACCTAAGACAATTCTACAAACACCTTGTGGGCGCAAACATATGTAAAAGTGCTTGAATCCCGCAAGAGCAATTAGGAAGAAGAAAATAGGTTGTTTCATCTTCAATCAGCAAAAGAACATATACAAAATTAGGGTTGGGATACCTTGAATTTGTCATTCCAAATTGTTGGGGAGAGCAGCCGAATTTTGGCCGGATTTCCAGTGTCCTCTCTCTCTCTTGTGGTCGGAGTGAGGCTTGAAGTAGCTAGTTGCGCCGATGATGGTTGTGGGGAGAGCAGCGGGGGCTAGGAAGAAGGCGACGCCGATGGGGGCTACGAAGAAGGCGACGCCGATGGGGGTTAGGAAGAAGGCGACGCCGATGGGGGCTATGCCGACGAGAGCTGCGAAGAGGGAAGAAGGTGACGCCGACGAGAGCTGCGAAGAGGGCGGCAAAGCTAGGGAGAGAGACGATCGATCAGAGGAGGGATGGAAGATTTAATTTTTGGTCTGTTATGTGCTTTTGGACAATTTTGTAAATTAATTTCCAAAAATTAAAAGATTAATATCATATGCCAATTGTTAATGTGCCGCGCGTATAAAAAATATTATTATCACTTTTTTTATCCCGAATTGTTTAGAACCGGGATATATTGTTTTCGACTTTTTGTGCCTTAATTTTTAATCACGGATATGCAGACGGTCCGTGATAAAAATGTTCCAAAATCTTTTTAAGACAGTCTACACATAACCGGGATAAAAAAAAGGTGATAAAACACTAAATTTGTACTAGTGACTATAATATATAAGTGTAACTATATCAAATATATAAGTGTAACTATATCAAATATCATAAAATACTATAATATATAAGTGTAACTAAATGAAATATAATAAAATATAATAGTATATAAGTGTAACTATATCAAATATAATGAAATACTATAGTATATAAGTGTAACTATATCAAATATAATGAAATACTATAGTATATAAGTGTAACAATATCAAATATAATGAAATACTATAGTATATAAGTGTAACTATATCAAATATAATGAAATACTATAGTATATAAGTGTAACTATATCAAATATAATGAAATACTATAGTATATAAGTGTAACTTATCAAATATAATGAAATACTATAGTATATAAGTCTAACTATATCAAATATAATGAAATACTATAGTATATGTAACACCCTCGGGCCAGTGGTGCTACAGTGCCATAGTCCCGAAGGACTATAAGGCGGGTGAAAGAAAAGAAAAACGCAAAACATAACCCATATATATATACCAAAAGTACCACAGCGGAAGATCCTGCCCGGAGTTTAAAACCACAATCAAACTTAGCATTCAGTTAAATACAACAATTTACAATACAAAACCTTATACAGCTAACACAACCAATTCCAAGGTTCAAAAACCAACAAACCAAAAAGTCTTCGACTGCCAAGAAAACTGTGATCAGGATCCCCCTTGTTGTCGCCGAACCTGCAAAGCCTGATTGACTGGGGGACCCGATACCCCAGCCAACCGCGGCACGTAAACCGAAATTGGTCAGTCTCGCAAAAGACTAGCAAGATTAGCCTAGCCAAAACATTTCAAACGTATAGTAGTTATCTCCACAATCATCCAATTATAATCATATAATGACATGACTCAACACTTCAAACACACATACAACTTTAACCCACTTCCAACCTAACCTCCAATTCAATTCCAATCCTTGGCCCTTAATGACGTAGGCGTATACCCTACGCGGTTTGGTGAGGCTATCATCACATGACCCTTTGACTCTGAATTAACACTGGCCCTTAACAACGTAGGCGATACCCTATGATGTTTGGTGAGGCTATCATCACCTGGCCCTTGGACTCTCAATCAACAACAATCCATCACCACACCGACACTCAATCAATTATCACATACGATAATTAATATCACATAATCACACATTTCAACCAAGCAACTATATAGTCAAACAATCCAATTTAAATAGCTCAAGCAACGGTAAATTAATTATGAAATAAACTAAGCATAAATTAATTTATAAAATATATAAAGTTAGAAAGAATCCTCTTGCCTCAAGTCGAACAACAACGACTCTAGAGATCTCCAAACTACTCGAACGAACCTGAGACAACAATCTGAGCAAAACCTTGGCGTTAATTCATACCAATCCACAACTAGAAAACCCCCAAATCAAACCCTAGAATCATACCTTCAAAATTTCCAATTAAGCAAACCCCACACAATTCAACCCAAAACTTCAGCTGCTCACTGCACTGCACAAGGATAACGAAATCAGCCCATAACAGATTTCAATTTGCTGAACCTAATCCTTACCATTCATCCCTTTGGTCCACACATGGCTCAACAGACTCGAAGCCCTAAAAAATTCAGATCGAGGAGAAACCCACACATACCTTGGCTGCTCGACCTCACCTCCGGATTGAGCCTCTCGCTCGCCGGAATTTGCAGCAGAACACAGCAGCGGACAACAGTAAATAGCACAGCAGCACAGCAAGGCAACTCCCTCATCGCTGGAATCGCAAAGCAGCAACAACAGTTGGTTCGCGCAGCAGCACATCAGTGGTTCGAAGGCAGTGGCTCAACATCGACTTGGGGTCTGGCTTACCGGCGGGAAGGAGTGGCTGAGCAGCTGAGGGAGAAACCGAAGGCAGGAAGGCGGGGCTCCACAGTGAAGTTCTCACGAGGAAGACAATGTTTTGCCCTTTTCTGATTTTCTTTTCCCCAATTCTGCCTTTTAATGACTTATATAGCCAATGTCATTATTTACCATTCCAAATTATATATATGTATCGGTTGGGGTATTTCAGTATATAAGTGTAACTATATCAAATATAATGAAATACTATAGTGTATAAGTGTATAAGTGTAACTATATCAAATGTAATGAAATACTATAGTATATAAGTGTAACTATATCAAATGTAATGAAATACTATAATATATAAGTTTAACTAAATGAAATATCATTAAATACTATAATATATAAGTGTAACTATATCAAATATAATGAAATACTATAGTATATAAGTGTAACTGTATCAAATATAATGAAATACTATAGTATATAAGTGTAACTATATCAAATATAATGAAATACTATAGTATATAAGTGTAACTATATCAAATATAATGAAATACTATAGTATATAAGTGTAACTATATCAAATATAATGAAATACTATAATATATAAGTGTAACTATATCCAATGTAATGAAATACTATAGTATATAAGTGTAACTATATCAAATATCATGAAATACTATAATATATAAGTGTAACTAAATGAAATATAATAGTATATAAGTGTAACTATATCAAATATAATGAAATAGTATATAAGTGTAACTATATCAAATATAATGAAATACTATAGTATATAAGTATAACTATATCAAATATAATGAAATACTATAGTATATAAGTGTAACTATATCAAATATAATGAAATACTATAGTATATAAGTGTAACTATATTAAATATAATGAAATACTGTAGTATATAAGTGTAACTATATCAAATGTAATGAAATACTATAGTATATATGTGTAACTATATCAAATATCATGAAATACTATAATATATAAGTGTAACTAAATGAAATATAATAGTATATAAGTGTAACTATATCAAATATAATGAAATACTATAGTATATAAGTGTAACTATATCAAATATAATGAAATATAATAGTATATAAGTGTAACTATATCAAATATAAGGAAATACTATAGTATATAAGTATAACTATATCAAATATAATGAAATACTATAGTATATAAGTGTAACTATATCAAATATAATGAAATACTATAGTATATAAGTGTAACTATATCAAATATAATGAAATACTATAGTATATAAGTGTAACTATATCAAATATAATGAAATACTATAGTATATAAGTGTAACTATATCAAATATAATGAAATACTATAATATATAAGTGTAACTATATCAAATATAATGAAATACTATAGTATATAAATGTAACTATATCAAATATAATAAAATACTATAATATATAAGTGTAACTATATCAAATATAATGAAATACTATAGTATATAAGTATAACTATATCAAATATAATGAAATACTATAGTATATAAGTGTAACTATATCAAATATAATGAAATACTATAGTATATAAGTGTAACTATATCAAATATAATGAATTACTATAGTATATAAGTATAACTATATCAAATGTAATGAAATACTATAGTATATAAGTGTAACTATATCAAATATCATGAAATACTATAGTATATAAGTGTAATTAAATGAAATATAATAGTATATAAGTGTAACTATATCAAATATAATGAAATACTATAGTATATAAGTGTAACTATATCAAATATAATGAAATACTATAGTATATAAGTATAACTATATCAAATATAATAAAATACTATAGTATATAAGTGTAACTATATATATCAAATATAATGAAATACTATAGTATATAAGTGTAACTATATCAAATATAATGAAATACTATAGTATATAAGTGTAACTATATCAAATGTAATGAAATACTATAGTATATAAGTGTAACTATATCAAATGTAATGAAATACTATAGTATATAAGTGTAACTAAATGAAATATAATGAAATACTATAGTATATAAGTGTAACTATATCAAATATAATGAAATACTATAGTATATAAGTGTAACTATATCAAATATAATGAAATACTATAGTATATAAGTGTAACTATATCAAATATAATGAAATACTATAGTATATAAGTGTAACTATATCAAATATAATGAAATATTATAGTATATAAGTGTAACTATATCAAATATAATGATTAATAGAGTAGCGAGGATGAATTAAAGAATGGTTCAAAATAAAGGGTGAAACCTGTACTCAGATTTTCAAATATATGTGAAACTAAACTTTAATTGTTTAGATTTTAAGAAAATTTTGTATAGTTTTAGAGTTTATAATGAGTAATCTAAAAATTAAAAATTAAATAAAAATAGGATTAATCATAAAATAACACATATACAAAGTGGCTACATTTATTGGTATGAGCCTTATATTCAAATATTTATGAGATACTGTATGTTGTAGGATGAAGATTTTGTTAATTGGATAAATTAAGATTGCGATACTTTTCACTTATGAGATAATTAACATGAATAAAAAAATTATATTAATTAATACTATATTAGATATATTTTTTTCTTTCAGTTTGTATAAATGCTAGTACTATTTTGGCTTATATAAATTTAATAACTGATTTATTGTTTCAACTTATCTAATGCAAAACATTTAAAACATGAGTTTATCAATGATTATGTTAGTGGTAGATTTATGCACGTTAATTAAATTACAAAGATTGTATTGATACTCTATTTTCTATTGAATAATATGATTAGAAGGTGTAATTTTAAACGATATCATATCTTTGAATTTGCTCTTTATTTTAAAATTACATATTTAGTCAAAAGCTTCATTTATCAAAAAGTTATTAAAAGATTAGTATTAATACTAAAATCTCCGAGTTATTTATGTGATTTAGGATCGGGTGGCACTGATTATTTATGTGATTTCAGACTATCGAGTTTGAGTTTTCATGTGATTTCGAATCAGTCAACTTTGGGTTTTCGGATGATTTCAGATTGGGGAACTTCGGGTTTCGGATGATTTCGGATCGGGGAACTTCGGGTTTCGGGTGATTTCGGATCGGGCAACTTCGGGTTTCCGGGTTTTCGGGTGATTTCTGATCGAACAATATCGGGTTTTCGGGTGATTTCGGATCGTGCAACTTCGGATTTTCGAGTGACTTCGGGTCGGGTGACTTTGGGTATCGGATTGCTAACGGGCTAGCCCGTTCGGGTTATTTTTACGTTCGGGCTAGTCGGTTTGGGTCGGGTCAGGCTCGGGTAAACATTTTTGTTGTTCTTTTCGCATATCAAACGAGTTCGGTTTCGGGTGGGTCGGACGGGTCATTAGGATCGGGTCAAGTTTTGACAGCCCTACTCACCAGTGGTGTTGCGAACCTAACTAGAAGAGCACATTTGGCCTCCTTCATATTTTTCACGGCTCTTAATGTGAATATTAGACAATAAAAGTTAAAAACCCTCGAATCAATTCATGAACGTATCTCTTAGTCAAACGATTGTCCTTTTCAAAAAAGAAAAGGGAAGAAATAATAATATAATACATCTATAAGAACAAAGGGGATAAGACTTGTAGACTATAGTGCACAAAACAATAGGGACTTACAGAGTGTTCAGAAATGATAATCAAAATTTACATACCTCCAACAACGGTCCAGTTCAACTTGTAATACTCCACATTTAAGATTGGACTATTTCAACTACAACTATCAACAAAGCATCTATTAGACGTAATCGTCTACGTCACACAAATTGGATCGGGAAGAAATCACCTATTAACTGAGTCAAATTAAATTTTGATGGATCTCAAAAGCAGGATGACTTCTCACATCTGGGTTACCTTCTACGTGATCATCATGGCAAGTTTCTTTCCTTTCATCATCAACAAATTCAATCTAACTCTGCCCTTAAAACATAAGCTTTAGCTGTGTTATCTGGTATTCAATGTTCTGATCAACGTCGGATTCGACATCTAATTCTTAAGGAGTTAAGGATGACAATCTTGTTGTCATTAATTCCATCAGAGTCACTTAGAAAGTACCCTGGGAAATCCAAAACATTATTAATGATATGGTCAATTACCGAAAACCACCCGTTGAAAGGATCATATTGCCCAAAACCACCCATTTAACTCGATATTACCGAAAACCACCCGGGTCTCATATGCCGTTAACGAAACGCCACCCACCCCAAACTCCGTCAAAAAAAGCGTTAACCGCGTCCTTACACGTGTCTGTTTCTTTTAGCTTTTTTTCTTCTTCTTTTCTTTATTATCATTTGAGGTAAATTGTGGTTTCATCTTTTATTTTTCTTTTCTTTATTATCATTTGGGGTAAATCCCTTGTGGTTTCCTCTTCGCCGCCGTCACTGTCCGTGCCACCTCCTCCTCATCCGCCGGCGACGCTTCATTCTCCACCTCCGCCACCGATTCAGGCAACTGCTGAACAACTGGACCTGGCGATTTCGCCGCCTTCTCCGTCGGGGAATCAACTAGGGTTCCATCGAAAATGGATCCCTTTTCTCTTTCTCCCTCTCCGTTCATCTTTACCATAACCACTTAACCAACAACATCGCTGCTCTCAGAAGCAAATAACAGAGTGTAGAGCGAGAGATTGAAATTATCTCATCTAGAAACAACAGAGGCCAACCCAACGGGAAAAAGGGGGAAAGTGAATTTCATGTGTAAATTCGGGTTTAATTCAGATCCAATTGCTCGAAAATTGGACTGATTTCTGCTCGATTTCGTTAGCTAATTTCACTCCCCCATGGATTCAGATCTTCAACAGCAGCAGTACAACCACCATTTCCAATCGAAGCAACAAATGAACAATGGCGGCAGACTTACTTGTTATTGCTCCGCCCCCAGCTCCTACTTCTCCGCCTTCATGGACGCCGCCGAAAACGTCTTCAGTACCAACGAATTGTCTCAGCCACAGCCCCGGCCTCTGAGCCCTAAAACAGAGTTTATACTAGCCCGATTCATGGAGAACGTCGCCGACGGGGGCTCCAGTACGATATCCTGGAGGATTTGCCCCTGATGCAACCGCAGTGGACAAAGATCTTCTGGTTGACTGGATCCTCGTCGACGATCTTCCTCACACGCGCAACCACCTGCAGATGCTTCTCAACGGCCTCGCAGATCATACCGAGAAGCTTCTCCTTGGTAAAGGGCTTCAGGAGCTTGTGAATCGGCTCGCCTTCGTCATCATCAGCGTCGACGTTGTTCTGGTCATTGACGGCTCCGATTAGTTAGGGTTCAATTCGGTGAAAGAGAGAGATGAGCAATGGGTGCAATTTTTACCCTAAAATATATTTATCAAAGTAATAAAATAAGGGGGGGGGGGGGGGGAATTTAAAGAAAAAAAGATTTAACAGCGCGTCCACTCGCCAATCGCCGCGCGTTAACGCTTTTTTGACGGAGTTTGGGGTGGGGTGGCGTTTCGTTAACGCCATATGAGACCCGAGTGGTTTTCGGTAATAACGAATTAAATGGGTGGTTTTGGGCAATATGACCCTTTCAACGGGTGATTTTCGGTAATTGACCCTTAATGATATTACTGCTTTACTTTCTTCTTTTGTATCTTTTCAGGTACATTACTGCTTTCGTGAGGCTAACAAAGCGGCAGACTTCCTCGCTACTCATCCCATTCCTCCTTTCGCTCTTCAGGCCTTTCAGCTTCTCATCTCTCCTCTCAATCTGACTCCATCTGTGGATTCTCTTCTTCATCATAGATATGAATTCATCAGTCTGAACTCTACTTATGATAGTTGAAAGGATTCTAATGTTTGCCTTTATCAAAAAAATAAAATACGGACTTACAGAGTGTATTCTTATTGGACCAAATATAAAAAAAAAAGTAATATAGTATAGTGAATTACATCTGAAAATCTTAATTTTAGATGACAAATTCGTATTCAGCCCATTACAAAAAATGGTTTTTTCATACCCATATTTTCCCCATAGCAGTACATCAAAGAAATTTTGTATGTCCGTGACTGTGAATATGACAAGTTTTATACATTCTCCTAAAAATTTCAAACTCTAGTTTCATTCTGTGACCAACTAAAATTCCACTTTATTGAATAAATTATATATATATTTGGTTGGAAAGTATATATATGTAAGCTCTAGTATTGTGTGATCGCCATTGTCAATGTTGTTTTTTCTTTTTTATAAATTTTTCCTTTATATTTTTTGTTGGAGGAAAGCTCGGTGTTGTCCAAAGCGAAGGTGCTGTTGGGGGTTACAATTTTAGTAAAACGCTTTAAAGAAATCAACAGTTGACATATTTGCACGTAGAAAAAATAAATGACTATCTGATGATTTCAAGTCTTGAATAATCTAAGAACATGTAAAATTAGTTTTTAAACATTACTTTTCGACGCATAGGCATTTTTGCCTTTCAGCGCATATGGCCCAGACGTTACGCGTGGAGTGTCTCACCACGTAACGTCTGGAAGCCGACCATTTCAGCGTCTCATGCGTTACGGGCTGCGCTCTACCACACGTTACGTGTGGGTATATATCACACGTAACGTATGGTATTTTAGGGTATTATAATGTTGTGGTATGTGTATATGTGTATTTATTTGTGGTTCAATGTTAAAATAATGATTATTGTATATTTGTAGTATTTATTTGTTGTTCAATGTTGAATTATTGATTATTTTACATATATTATAATGTTGTGTATGAATGTTGTATCATATTATTGTGTATTTTTAGTATTCATTTGATTATCTAGAATTAATAAAAGAAATACCCCAAAATAATCAACATAGAAGACGAAATAGAATTGTTCATTACGCTGGATGACTACAACCACATTTAGCTAACAATAAAAGAAATAATACATGTTCTTCATAAACTAAGAAACCCTAACACAAAATAAATGACATCGTCTAGTTGCGTTTGAAGAAATTAGGATAGTCTCTGGTAAAAGTTCGCTTCCTATCATGTCTCTGCTTTGATAAAATTGTTTGCTCCCTACAAAGGTTGATAGTACGTAAATAACATTACACAAAAGATACGACATCAAAGCAGTATACAATGTACATCATTATATAGATTGAGGTTATACCTACGCATCTTATCCGTATCTTGTAAAAGTTCTTGATTCTGCTTAACAAGATCTTGATTTTGCTTAACAAGATCTTGATTCTCTTTAACAAGATCTTGTTTTTCCCGCCATTGTTGTCGAATAACCGCGTGTGCCCTGTCCTCGTACGTAGAATCAATATACTTCATGTATAAACACCCCAGTCTTGGGCATCCCCAATACCTCCTTCCGTAGTTCCACTGCAAATCCCAAGTACGGACAATTGTTTTCAAATTACACTCGCATTGTGGAGCACTTATTTGTTGATGGTGCCTATTTGGGTTTGTTGATGATTCGGATGAAGATGTCATTATTTGTTGTAGTGCTTGATTTCCTACAAATCCATTAATATGAAAAGGCCAATTAGGGTTACTAAATCGAAAGAAACTGGAAGAAGAAGCTTACCCACAAATGAATCTTCAAGCCCCGCTTGTGTTGGACTTGTTGTAGTGAACAAACAACCCTAATGCCTCTTAAATCGAAAGAAACTGGAAGAAGAAGCTTACCCACAAATGAATCTTCAAAACCCGCTTGTGTTGGACTTGTTGTAGTGAACAAACAACCCTAATGCCTCTTATATAGTGAAAAGGAATGTATTTGACAACTAATATATAGCTGTATACAAATGTAGTATATAATGACCTCAACCACTATCATTAAAAACTTTTGAACAACCCTCAACAACTAGCATTGAATGACAATTTTGAACAATCCTAAACCTAAACCCTAACCCTAAACCCTAACCCTAAACCCTAAAGTCAACCTAACAAATCCACCAAACCCTAAACCCTAAACTTAAACCCCCTTCTAACCTAAACCCTAAACCCTAACCCTACCCTACAAACCCTCGAACCAGACGTTATGTGAGGAAAAGTGTCCCACGTTACGTCTCCATGTAACATAGACGTAACGTGGAGAGAGGTATGCCGCGTTACGTGTGGACCTGTATGTGGCGAAACGCATTGAATTAACTGTCTTGTCCCCACCTAACGGTATTAATGGCCCCAACTTCTTCTTCAATATAACGATCAACTTCGAGCCTAAACCCATTTCAAACACTTACAAAAAATTGTTTTACATTCTAAATTTTTGAAAAAGAAATGGACAATACCAACAACAATGAATATTGGTGCAACAATGGAGAAGATATCCCACTTTGGAATGAGGTAATTTCTATTCTTTAACCATAAAGTTCTCTTTTTTCTTGTTATGAACTTGTTGTTTTAAGTTTTGAGTTTGATGATTTAGGGTTTAGGGTTTAGGAGCTTTTAATATTTAATTTTTAGGGTTTAGTGTAGGCTCTTATTTGTTGTTTAAAGTTAAAGATCTGATTTTGTTTAGGAGATAGAAACAAAGATTGTGCAAACGTTGTTGTTTAGGGCTTAGGGCAGCAAAATCGCTGTTACATTGAAGAACAGTTCCACACGTTACGTGGAAAGATGGTTATCACGTAACGCATGGAACGCTTTGACACGTAACGTGTGCATTAGCGCCATACGTAACGTATGGAGCTAATACTAGTTGTGGGTTTAATCTGTAAAATGGCACGGTTTATCACTAACTGTTCCATTTTACAGAAAAATATAGATTTAGGTTTAGGGTTTGTGCACTATTTGATGAGATGATTTAATGTGTATGCAGACGAACTATGGTTTGTACGAGGGGTTAAATAATATCTCCCTCAATGACTGGAGCACTCCAGAGAAGACATTTTCGGTTTGGGAAACGCCGCAAAAGGTGCAGGTTTGGAACACGCCTCAACCATATATTGATATACCATCTTATGATCTTGAGATACCGTTTCCTCCAGAAACATCTTCATCTTATACTACCCCACAGTTTTGCTTTCCATCCCTACACACACAACCTCAGTTTAGTGTACCACCGGAGGAGGATGTGTACGTCTTTGCCGATTATTCAAGCTTCTTTACAACTGATAAAATCTGGGAGTCTAGAGAAGAAGCTTTTTTGTGGGCGCGGGATATGGCTATGTGTAAACACTTCTGCAAAGTGGAGGAATAAACCCTCCACCCCAAAAGCCCTTGGGGGGATTTGGTTACCGTGTGATAGGCATGGACAAAACGTGCCTAAAGGAGTTGACCAAGTGAGAGACATCACAAGGTCAAAGAAGTGTGGGTGTCCCTTCATGTTGAGGCTGAAAGAAAGGCCGAAGGGATTGTGGAGGATCATTGTATAACATGGAACTCACAATCATGTCATAGCAGATTCATTGTATGGTAGTGCATTAGTTGGGCGACCAACCGCTGAAGAGAAGGAAATTATTAAGGTGATGACGGTCAACCATTGCAAGCCGCAAAAGATTCATACTACAATCCATTCGTCTCTTGGAAATTTGACCAAGATGAAGCAAGTCTACAATATCATGCACGAGATACGAAAGAAGGGCATGGAAGGGAGAACAGTTGTGCAACAGTTCTTCTATGAGTGCAATGAGAAGGGATACTTCATGGAGTACAGATTCAACAAGGAGACCAACAAGATAACAGATATCTTCTTCGCAATCCAGGATCAGTTGTCGTTGCTGAAAGCATTTCCGTACATTGTGCTGATAGACTCTACATATGCAACTAACTGGTTAGTAACATACATATCTATTATACTCTTCATTTGTTCATGTCAAGGTTAGGGTGCCATCATATTATATATATGATTATGTGTGCAGCTACAATTTGCCCTTCCTTGAAATTGTCGGCATCACATCTGTTTGGAAAAACTACAATATTGCCGGGGCATTTCTGGAGAAGGAGGATGAAGACAGTTACAAGTGGGCCATAGAGCAACTTGCAAAGATGTTTGGCAAGGTGCAACGGGCACCCACATGTTTGGTCACTGATCGGGAGAAGGCGTTGATGAACGCCTTAGAGAAGCAGTTTCCAGAAGCAAAATTCCTCCTATGTAGGCGGCATGTGAGGAAAAATATTGAAGACTTTGGGAAGAAGGCCATGGACAAGTTTAGGGGCACAACGTTTTCCAACGACTGCATGAAACTCTTCAAGGAAACGACCATACAATGGTACGAAGAAAAACTCTGGAAGCTGAAGTGTGATTGGAAGAAATCTCCAAAATGTCTGCAGTACCTACGAAAAAACTGGTTGGACCCCTATAAGGAAAGAATCGTCTCCGTATGGACAGATACATTGTTCACGCTCGGTACTACCACCACTAACAGGTATGTGCATCAACAATTTTTCTAAATTTAGCTAGTTATTTGAACTTAGTTAGACCTTTACAGCAACATACTGATTTCATATTCTTGATTGTAATACAGGGTTGAAGGGGCCCATTCTAGTCTGAAAAGCTTCTTCACAAGCAACGATGGCAACCTTTGCACTGTGTTCGATCAATATCATACACGGTTGTGCAGTCATATTGGTGAGATAAGGGGGGCATTGAATGAGAGCATTGGAAAGAGATATACGCTGCTAACGAAGGCACATCTTTTCTCCAAGCTGCACTTCAAGGTCTCTGCGGTTGCACTAGCTCGTTTGATTGAGGAATACAGGAAAGGAGAAGCTCCATTGTGGAGCACTATATGCAGATGCCAGATGAGGGTCAGAGATGGCTTGCCTTGCCTGCATGACATGGCGCAAAATGTGAGGAGCCAGACCCCAATTGAACCTAGCTCATTGCATCCGTTCTGGAGGCAACTGACATTGTCAGAAGTGAAGACAGAAGAACAGGAAGAAGTCTGCACACGCAACGTGAATAGATCTTTGCTTGACGAATTTGCCCGAAGCATCTTCCCCACATTGCTTATTGCGGTACGTTAATACAATCCCATCTGTTGATACTATCTCGTGTTAGCACTAATGATGCATTGACTTTGATGTAGATTGGCCTGGAAGAAACTTCGCCCTTGCCTAGTATTTACACGGGGTGGATGTTTCATCATGACCAGTATGTGGGTGATTACGTAGATGAAAGGATTATATCTCGGACGTGTGATTACGAAGCAGACAAGGCCGAAAATAAGACAAGACGAAAGAAGAAGGTTGAAACGATCGATTTATGTAATGAATGATATGTATGAATTATGATGAAATGAGTTCGGCATTTCTATTCCAAACATCCCTAAATCCAAACAACTCATAAAAAACATTCATTCAAGAGTCATAGCTTTCATAATTTTCATAACCCAAACAAGTCATCACAAACATTCAAATACACTCATAACATCCATAAAATGAAACAAGTTTAATCCTGAAACAAGTCTAAAACCACTTCCTCAATGATTGGGAAGGAAGGGATACATATGCTCAAACGACCGGCGTACAGACTTTGCTACATCTTCACATTCATGGTTGCGATGTTGCTCAAGCTCATTGTACACCCGATCAAATGCCCGTGTCGCGTCCTCAATGGTAGGGGGGTTGACGAATGGATGTGTACGTGGGATGTACCATTCCATGTAATCATCACTACAGTCATGGCCTTGCTGGATTGGAGGGCCCATCGCATCCAGGGTCATGGAATGTACATTTTGCGCATCCCATGCAAATCGAGCAGCGTCGTACTCAACCTTGTAGCTGGTAATCTTTACTGCTCTTGATGCATCCTGACCCCGAACCAAGCCGGCCCCTGACGAGCCCGAGGCGCCCGAGACCATGGCGTCCACCTTGGCTCAAGACTTAGTCTAGTTTATTATATATTTCCCTATTTTTACTGATTTCCTGTTTTACTATGTTTCCATTTTAAGTAGTTTCTATTTTATGCACTTTCTATTTCGGGCGTTGCTCCACTATTGCATAGTGGGCTAGCCCATAGGTGTGTCACGGCCCAAGCCCATTAGGGTTCTTAGCCGTACCCACTCCCTTTAAATACTCTTCTTTGTACTTCGTTTTAATTACGTTGAATTGAATAGCAAAGCTTAAGTTGAGTGTTGATCCTCCTTCCTTTGCTTCGACGTCACCCTTGATTTTGAATCCATTTTGGTAGTTGCGTTAAACTCCAAACATATCCCTCTCATCTCCCTTCCTCCGCTGCAGACGCTACTGCACCCTATCCCAAACACAACCCCACGACGTGTTCATGCTTATCCGTGACGTCCAGGTGAACATCTCGATCTAGATCCGGCGTAGAAGATTCGTTCCGATCCAGTTGATGTGTCCCTGGGTCGGAACGAATCTTCTACGCCGGATCTAGATCGAGATGTTCACCTGGACGTCACGGATAAGCACGAACAAGTCGTGGGGTTGTGTTTGGGATAGGGTGCAGTAGCGTCTGCAGTAGAGGAAGGGAGATGAGAGGGATATGTTTGGAGTTTAACGCAACTACCAAAACGGATTCAAAATCAAGGGTGACGTCGAAGCAAAGGAAGGAGGATCAACACTCAACTTAAGCTTTGCTATTCAATTCAACGTAATTAAAACGAAGTACAAAGAAGAGTATTTAAAGGGAGTGGGCACGGCTAAGAACCCTAATGGGCTTGGGCCGTGACACACCTATGGGCTAGCCCACTATGCAATAGTGGAGCAACGCCCAAAATAGAAAGTGCATAAAATAGAAACTACTTAAAAGGGAAACATACTAAAACAGGAAATCAGTAAAAATAGGGAAATATATAATAAACTAGACTAAGTCTTGAGCCAAGGTGGACGCCATGGTCTCGGGCGCCTCGGGCTCGTCAGGGGCCGGCTTGGTTCAGGGTCGGGACGCATCATCCTCCTCCCCTTAGTTTCGAAGCGTCCTCGCTTCGAGCTTGGTGGGGCCAGGGAGAAGGGACGACCAATCAATAGCCGGAAGAAGCCGTCGGAGACAGAAGAGTTGGATGTAAATGTCTCGCTCATAGAAGAACGCGGTATGACGGAGACAGTAGCAGGAGAGCGCGCTGGGGGTGTGGCAAACACCGCGATGAATATCGGTTCGAGGGGCGCCGCGTTGATTTCCGATGCGGTAGGCGACGCGATGATTGTCAGCTTGGGAGGCGCCGCGATGACATCTTGCTCGGGGGGTACCGTAATGAATGCTGGCTCTGTAGGCGCCGCGATGAATTCTTGCTCGGGCGGCACCGCGATGAATGCTGGCTCTGTAGGCGCCGCGATGAATTCTTGCGCGGGCGGCACCGCGATGACTGCTGGTTCGGTGGGTGGGGGCAATGCGCCAAACGCGGCTTCGAGGCGGGCAAGCTCGCGTCGTAGCTCTCGGAGTTCGCGTTGCACGGGTGTGAGCTCATCGACGGTTGCAGCGGGTAAGTGCCCCGAGACACGCGCTGGCGTGCGCTCAAGAAGACGCGCTAGATCTGGGATGCGCGTTGAAGCTGAGGCGCTTGCAGGAGAACGCGTTGAATTTGCAGGAGCACGCGTTGAAGTTGCAGGAGCACGCGTTGAAGTTGCAGGAGCACGCGTTGGAAGTGTTCGTCGGTATGAATGGGCGGCATACGCTAACGGGTCCATCCGGGGAGCAAAGCGCCGAGTCATCACCCAGACAAGTTGCTCCCATGTCTCTACGAGGGCTAGGCCGCGGCTCCATCGGTCTTCATCGACGCGGCAACACCAGTCCCACGCGTAGCCTGCGAGGCAATTGATGGCGATGTCGCCTTGCTCAAACTCGTTGTAGTCCCTTTGTCGGAAGTAGTAGGACATGTGTCGGGACCATTCCAAGAACTCATTGGGATCGTCACATCCGGTGAAGCGCCGACGGTGCAACCGGGTCGTCATGTCCAGTGGTTGCGTGCATCCGGTGAAGATCGCGTGGCGCGTGAGGGGACGGCGCGGCAGGTGCGGAAGCGAAATTAGGGTTGGCGCGCCGCGGCGGAATTAGGGTTTCTGCAGCGCAGCCTTCGTATTTTGTCCTTTTCGAGGGGTAAATGAACTCCGATTTGGACGAATTTTATATGGCTGAACTCGTCTTTCGAAGCTCTACGGGAATCTGAAAAAAAATCTCAGAAAAGAGAAAAAATTTCTCGGCGGAATCTGGGCAGAAGTCGACGGCGTCTCTGGTGGCGGTGCGACGTCTTGGTGGCTCGATCAACTGGCGCTCTGATACCAGTTGATGTGTCCCTGGGTCGGAACGAATCTTCTACGCCGGATCTAGATCGAGATGTTCACCTGGACGTCACGGATAAGCATGAACAAGTCGTGGGGTTGTGTTTGGGATAGGGTGCAGTAGCGTCTGCAGCGGAGGAAGGGAGATGAGAGGGATATGTTTGGAGTTTAACGCAACTACCAAAATGGATTCAAAATCAAGGGTGACGTCGAAGCAAAGGAAGGAGGATCAACACTCAACTTAAGCTTTGCTATTCAATTCAACGTAATTAAAACGAAGTACAAAGAATAGTATTTAAAGGGAGTGGGCACGGCTAAGAACCCTAATGGGCTTGGGCCGTGACACACCTATGGGCTAGCCCACTATGCAATAGTGGAGCAACGCCCGAAATAGAAAGTGCATAAAATAGAAACTACTTAAAAAGGAAACATACTAAAACAGGAAATCAGTAAAAATAGGGAAATATATAATAAACTAGACTAAGTCTTGAGCCAAGGTGGACGCCATGGTCTCGGGCGCTTCGGGCTCGTCAGGGGCCGGCTTGGTTCGGGGTCGGGACGCATCAGCTCTCCAAGCCCGTAGAGGCTCTATAGGAGCTCGTGGAATCTGCTGCACACGGCAAAACTGTCTCGCCACACGGTCTGGCATGTACGACTCGGTTATCCACAGACACGAGATAACTCCATGGAAGCGAGTAGGAGCGAATCTCGGATCGCTGAAGTCAATCGTATCGTACGGACTCCAATCAACCTAAAAAAACTTATCTGTTAATACGAACGACATCCAAGCAACATAAACATAAATATATGTACATACCATGTCCGCAGTCATCGTATCGAGCTCCACTCTGTAGTTTCTCATCGGGTTGGGTTTCTCGGTCAGGTCCCATCGAGTAGCGTAGGCGACCGCTTCATCAGAGTTCCAATGTCTACTCAATGCAGGTCTGAACATGGGGAAATACTGATATATTCACGCCTGAAAGAGAATTTACGCAAGCAATCATTGTTATTGAATAAATACAGATACAGCAATAAGGTGAAACTGAGGGTTTTTTTAATTTAGAAAAATACCTGAATCAGAGTATAGCACGTGGACATCACTCTCGCTTCCTTTCTTGTGCACTCGCCCAAGCTGTGGTACACGTGAGCAAGAACGGCAGCACCCCATGCATATTCACTACTGCACGAGTGATCCTCCAGAAATAGCTGATAGTAGAGCGGCAATCTGTGTTGGGTCTTGTCCGAAAATAGGCAAGAGCCCAACAAGTGCAGTAAGTACCCAGAAGCACACTTCTTGTCATTCAGACCCCTGCAATTCTTTGGAAGAATTCAGCAACTACAGTAGCAGATGACACATCCTGAGCAGCCAACCCAAAGAATCCCGTTGCCTGAGCCACCACCGCCTTCTTCAAATCAGTCACCGTCAGAGAACCCCGTGGAGGTGCTAAGTCTCTTCCATGGATGTTGAGCCCAAGGATCAACAATACATCATGGAGAGTTATGGTCATCTCTCCCCATGGCATATGGAACAAGCTGGTCTCAGGTTGCCACCGCTCAACAAATGCAAGAAGCAGCGTCTCGTGCACATGCTCATGTATCACATGCGGAATATGACACAAGCCTAAACTTTGTGCCAGATTACCCCATGGCGTTGACGACTCCAGGCGCCATGCGCGTGTCTGCTTGCCTCGTTGCTGAAACTTCAATGGTGGCACAGGCTACAGACATTTGCATTTTTAAACTAGTGTAAGCAGTCGCTTTGACATATTTATATAAAAACGTAAAATGACAAGAATAAGGTTTTTCATGCAACTTACAATGCGCTGATAAATGGTGTACGCCAGGTGATTGGCAAAACCCTTCAACAGCTCGGGATTCTCCAGACCTCCTGATAAGCACTACTTTGTAGGGCTTAAGTAAGAGTCATTAGAGGTTTTATTGGTGCCATTCGGGTAGATTTAGACACATTCATGTGCATGGCGTGTGGGGGCGAAGTTTGGTGATTAACAGTATCCACGTGATTATCGGGATCGGAAGGAGGAAATTAGACCCATGAAGTGCCAGCCCATATTAAATGAAGAAGGAAGCCCATGTACAAATAAAAGGGTTAAAGCCCAATTGAGTTGGTCCACGAGAAGCAAGCTAGAGCGTGACGCCGCATGATGTCAGCGAATCAAATGCAATTGAGTTGGGCCGTGCTGATTCCACCGAGAAGAAGCCTTGGATGTGATGCTTTGCTGCAGAGAGAAGTGGCCCACGTGGAAGACGCGTGAAGCAGCGGCAATGGAAGCGGAAGATTTGGATGGATGATGTCGTTGTGACATCAACCGAGCATTTGGAGAATTGCTTGCTTGTATTGGGCCGTGCGTGGACTAAATTGGAATTGGGCCGCGCGTTGCTGATGCTTGGACAAGGTGGGCCATCACGTGATGCGGACGTGCCACGCCGAGAATTGGAGGCCGAGAATGCTTACGGGATTAATTTCCCTGTTTTAGTTTGTTTAATTATTATTATTTTATTATTTCGTTTTAGGTTAATTTAGATTTTATTTCCTTTAGTATATTAGGGTTGAAAAAAGTCTTGTTTGCCAATCATCAATCATCAACTCTTTGAAACCCTAATTTCTTTCTACGTACCTTACTATGAAGAACTAAGCCTCCCTGACTTAGTCAGACGCTGAAGGTTTCGTTTCGATAAAGTTGTGAGATTCTCGTTCTTAATCTATTGCATGGATTTTATCTATTCTCTTGCTTAAGTTGCTTATGATTGATATTGATAATTTCTAGTCTGATCAACTAGGGTTTATTGTTATTGATCTATTGCTAGATTTAGATTGTTACTGGTTGAACATATCTATTTCAGAGTAGCAACTGCATCGTACTAGTATATGGGTGTGCTAGTCTTATGCAGAAGAGAACTGATTTACATTCTAGGATAATATCTGGTTGTTTTATGCTAGAATTGTATCCAACTATATTCCTATCCGTAAGGCTGCTGTTAAACTGAATCTTGATAGTTTCAGGATTGTTTAATTAGTTAGTGCTAATAGTATCTAGTTGTGCTATTAGTTATATCTGAAAAGGAATTGGAATTTCCATTGCATGAGATTTTGAATGAGTATCTAGGATCAACTTGTCATACGAATAGTGGATGTTGTTTGACTAAGTGCTTTTCCCATCACTGATTTCATCATCTTTCGCTTGTTTACTTTTGCATGCTTAGGTTACTAAAACTCACAAAACCCCCCTTTGGTTACTTTGGATTGGTACATAATTTGCATACTAAGATAGAATCCGCCTCCCTGTGAATTCGACATTTACTTACCTAGGACTACGGTTTAGGGTTTGTTTGGATATTTTGCATAGTAGGAATTAGAACGACAAATTCCTGTTATCAAATTGGCGCCGTTGCCGGGGAGGCAATAATCTATTTTGTGTGTGTAATTTGTGTGCCAATCTTGGTGTGAACCTATCTTATGGTTCACACCCGTGTTACTAATAATCTACCTCTAGTTTTTAATCCATAAATCGAAAGAACTTTCCTTCAAGCTCGCAGGGCTGCGAATTTGCTACTTCAAGAAACTGAAACGATGGCTGATCGTGTTACTCTTGAGTCCTTGACTGCTCCTAACTTGGACCAACCAACTCGTGCTGTACAATTCCCAGCCCTGGGTGATGGGGTTAAATTTGAGCTCAAGACAGGAGTAGTCCATTTACTCCCGAAATTCAGTGGAACCCCCCTTGAGGACCCTATTCAGCATTTGGATGAGTTCCTCAAGGTCTGCACCAGCATGCGGCCATCTGATATTACTGAAGATCATATGAGGTTGAGGGTATTTTCTTTTTCTCTGAAGGACTCAGCGAAGGACTGGTATCATTCTCTACCCCCAGGAAGCATCACTACTTGGGTGAATTTGAAGAAAGTATTCCTTGACAAGTATTTCCCAGCTATCAAGTCCAATCAGCTTATAAAGAAGATCTGCAACATTGAGCAACTGTCCAATGAGTCTCTCTACGACTATTATGAACGCTTCAAGAAACTAGTGAAGAGTTGCCCTTACCATGGTTATGCTAATCATGATCTGATTCTCTATCTGCATGGAGGACTCCGTGAAGATGATCGTCGGATGGTGAATTCTTCATGTGGTGGAAACATTTTGAAGAGGACTTATGAAGAAGCTCTGGAGATATTTGCTACACTGGCTGACGACTCCAGACAATACAGTGGGAGAGGTTCCCAAAGCTTGGTGGTTGAAAGTTCTCAATCCAAAATTGATCAAGCTGACTTTGATGTGCTGATAGAGGAGGTGAGACGTCTAAAGCTGAAAGGTACGCCTCAGCAGGCCAAGGCCTGCGAGATTTGTCATGACGACTTGCATCCTACTGATTCGTGTCCTTCCCTACAAGAGGAAGTAAATGCAGTAGGAGGATATCAGCAGAGGCCCAGACATGATCCCTACTCAAATACATACAATCCTGGTTGGAGGGATCATCCCAACTTCAGATGGAGAGACCCAGAGCAAAATCAACCACAGGGTAACCCTCAACAACCAAGGCAGCGATTTATGCCACAACCTCAAGGGAAAAGCTCGAATCCTTCTTCGTCTATGGAGGACATGATGAAGATGCTCACTGCGAATGTTAATAAGCTGACTCAGAGCTCAGCGCAATTCCAAGCAAATACTCAAGCTAGCATTCAGAACTTGGAAAGGCAATTTGGCCAGATCTCTCAGGTGGTGAGCAAGCTTGACGCGAAGATTTCTGGTAAACTTCCATCTCAAACGGAAGTGAACCCGAACATTAGAAACGTCAGTGCTATAACTCTGAGGAGCGGGAAGAAACTTGATGAGGATGATTCTGAGGTTGACAAGGAAGCGGATCAGGAGCTGGAACAGAACAGTGACGGCGACCGCCGTTAAAACGGCGACCGCCGCGAAACACACGGCGACCGCCGCGAAAGGGACGCTGCTCTCGACCTGGAGGATAAAAATTACGGCGACCGCCGTACTAATTGCGGCGCCCGCCGTGACGGTGATCCAAGTTCTGAAGTTTCTGATGATGTTCACGGCGCCCGCCGTAAAACTTACGGCGCCCGCCGTGATAATGATGGAGCCCTCGACTTTTCTGAAGAAAATTGCGACGACCGCCGTACAAATTACAGCGCCCGCCGCCCCTCTGATAGCGAAATTAAAGCTGATCCTGGGGATGAGAAGGAGTATGTACCCCCATTTTTTCCTGAGTGGAAGCCTGTTGCTCCATTTCCGTCTGCTTTGAAGCGTACCAAGCCACTTGCGCAGGACAAGGACATGTTTGAGATGTTCAGAAACGTTGAGGTCAACACGCCTCTCCTAAATTTGATCAAGTTTGTCCCTCGTTATGCAAAGTTCTTGAAGCAGATGTGCACCACGAAGAGAAACCAGGACAGGAACAGCAAGAAGAAGGTCAAGGTAAGCGAACATGTCTCTGCTATTTTTCAGAAGCGCTTACCCAAGAAATGTGGCGACCCAGGTATGTTCACCATCCCCGTCACCATTGGAGGTACCAAGTTCAATAAAGCTATGTTAGATTTGGGTGCTTCCATAAATGTTTTACCTTCATCTCTTTGTGAATCCTTAGGATTAGGACCCATGCATGCGACCAAAATTTCCATTCAGCTAGCTGATAGATCTAGTGTGCATCCTATAGGGATAGTGGAGGATGTTTTGGTTAGGGTTGGTGATCTTACTTTTCCTGCTGACTTCTATGTTCTTGATATGGAACATGATATGCATGTAGCCCCTATTTTGTTAGGGAGACCCTTCTTGAAAACTGCCAACACTAAAATAAACGTGAGTACTGGTTCCTTGACTATGGAATTTGATGGCCAAACCATTAATTATAATATCTATGAAGCCATGAAATTCCCTTCTAATGATCATTCTTTGTGTGAAATTGATATACTTGAGCCTGTGGTGCAAGATGTTTTTGATGAGGACCACCTAGATGACACACCACCTATTGTTGATTCTAGCTTGGATATTGATATATCTACTAACTTGCAGGAAGGTGTTGATGAGTGGGACGCTCACTATAAGCTCCCCCCAGAGCTACCAGGCAAACCGCATTTACCGCTAACTCCGAGCGAGAAACTCGTTCCCTCTTTAGTGCAGGTCTCTGAAGTCAAGGCTAAACACCCCCCTGATCGATCTAAGCATGGGGTAGACGCGACTAAGAAGGTCAAGATGGAGAAGCCGCTGAAGAGAAAGCATGGTCTAAGGTCAAACCTTTCCATGATTGGTTCAGGAAGGAGGTATGGATTGAGAAGGTTCCTAAGGAGCCTGATGATATGGATTGAGGTTGTTCGAGTAGTATGTCGAGCCAACGACATTAACCAAGGCGCTGCTCGGGAGGCAACCCGAGATTTGGTAGTTTATTTTCTTTCCCTTAGTCAATTTCTATTGTTTTTATTTTAGTTTTTGTGTTGAACTAACCTGTAGGAAGCGCGAAAAAGTGAAGAAAAAGTTCACGGCGCCCGCTGCGAAATTTACGGCGCCCGCCGTAAATGCCTCGCCAAGCAAGTTGGCTACGACCTAAAAACGGCGACCGCCGTTTAATTACGGCGCCCGCCGCACCCTTCACGGTGACCGCCGCACTTTATTAAAAAAAAATTCGAAAAAAAATGGGCCCCGAAAAAACCTTAAACGGGGAGCAAAAGACGAAAATAAGATACCCCGAAAAGACCTTAAACGGGGAGAAAAAGTCAAAATAAATAAATAAATAAATTACCCAACTGTCCAGATTCTCCACGGAGAGGTGCGCATCATGTTGCTAACGGAGGAATACATTCACCCTACATTTATTTGACAACGATGATGGCCCTGCAGTCGACAGCTGGAGTGGGCCCATTTTTGAAGGCCATGCAACCCCGTCCCCCTGTCTAACCACTACTTCACCAGAGTGGTTCATCTTGGTTGCGTGGTAGGAGTTGATAGAGTTGAAGGCCGTGCAGCCCCGCATTGTTTGATTACCACTACTCACCAAGTGGTCACCTTATGGTTGCACGGTAGAAGACGACTATGGAGTAATTAAGACGCACGCTCAACACCTGGATATGCGCTTTTATGACTACACCGCCAGCAACAAGGAAGTGTCCAAGCCAACTCGACAACGTTGTGAGTTATTTTTTGCTTTTCCCTGTGCTTTATTCTTTTGTCTTTCATTACATTGAGGACAATGCAATGTTTAAGGATGGGGTGGGGTTTTATACTTGCTACGCTGCTGAGGAGAAAAATAAAAAAATGAAAAGAGCCAAAAATTTGAAAAAAGGCTATCATAAAAATCCTGGGATAGGTCGAAAACCCGAAAGGACGGCCTAGGTAATAAGCAGGTGGCTTGGACCAGCATTAGGCTGGGGTAATATGAGGTCAAGAGTGACGTGAGCTTATGTGAGCACATCTATTGAAAAATGAAATGAGTGGCTTGGTGAAAACCCGAAAGGGCGCCTTGACAAAATGAGTAAAAAAGAAGAAGAGTGATTTTAGGATTTCTCACTATTCTTGGCGAGGCGTCATAAGAAGAGGAGTCAAAGAAGGATTGTCGGGTAGGTCACTCTGGGAGACATAAGGAGCAATAGATGGAGGCTAGGATTAGAGGTTACTCACACTATTGGATGTCCGGGTTTAGCTTGGGGGAAGTACTCTGCTTGCCCCTTAAGCTTATTGAGTTGTGGATGTGTTGTGAATGAGATTGATGCCAGGAGCTTTGGCATGGGTTAGGTGACTCTTGGTTGGAGGATATGCTTCCTGAGACCTTGGATGCTACATTGGAGGAGTAGGCTCTTTATTAGTTTACTCGAGGACGAGCAAAGGTCTAAGCATGGGGTGGTTTGATAAGCACTACTTTATAGGGCTTAAGTAAGAGTCATTAGAGGTTTTATTGGTACCATTCGGGTAGATTTAGACACATTCATGTGCATGGCGTGTGGGGGCGAAGTTTGGTGATTAACAGTAGCCACGTGATTGCCGGGATCGGAAGGAGGAAATTAGACCCATGAAGTGACAGCCCATATTAAATGAAGAAGGAAGCCCACGTACAAATAAAAGGGTTAAAGCCCAATTGAGCTGGTCCACGAGAAGCAAGCTAGAGCGTGACGCCGCATGATGTCAGCGAATCAAATGCAATTGGGTTGGGCTGTGCTGATTCCACCGAGAAGAAGCCTTGGAGGTGATGCTTTGCTGCAGAGAGAAGTGGCCCACGTGGAAGACGCGTGAAGCAGCGACAATGGAAGCGGAAGATTTGGACGAATGATGTCGCCGTGACATCAGCCGAGCATTTGGAGAATTGCTTGCTTGTATTGGGCCGTGCGTGGACTGAATTGGAATTGGGCCGCACGTTGCTGATGCTTGGACAAGGTGGGCCATCACGTGATGCGGACGTGCCACGCCGAGAATTGGAGGCCGAGAATGCTTACGGGATTAATTTCCCTGTTTTAGTTTGTTTAATTATTATTATTTAATTATTTCGTTTTAGGTTAATTTAGATTTTATTTCCTTTAGTATATTAGGGTTGAAAAAAGGCTTGTTTGCCAATCATCAATCATCAACTCTTTGAAACCCTAATTTCTTTCTACGTACCTTACTATGAAGAACTAAGCCTCCCTGGCTTAGTCAGACGCTGAAGCTTTCGTTTCGATAAAGTTGTGAGATTCTCGTTCTTGATCTATTGCATGGATTTTATCTATTCTCTTGCTTAAGTTGCTTATGATTGATATTGATAATTTCTAGTTTGATCAACTAGGGTTTATTGTTATTGATCTATTGCTAGATTTAGATTGTTACTGGTTGAGCATATCTATTTCAGAGTAGCAACTGCATCGTACTAGTATTTGGTTGTACTAGTCTTATGCAGAAGAGAACTGATTTACATTCTAGGATAATATCTGGTTGTTTTATGCTAGAATTGTATCCAACTATATTCATATCCGTAAGGCTGCTGTTAAACTGAATCTTGATAGTTTCAGGATTATTTAATTAGTTAGTGCTAATAGTATCTGGTTGTGCTATTAGTTATATCTGAAAAGGAATTGGAATTTCCATTGCATGAGATTTTGAATGAGTATCTAGGATCAACTTGTCATACGAATAGTGGATGTTGTTTGACTAAGTGCTTTTCCCATCACTGATTTCATCATCTTTCGCTTGTTTACTTTTGCATGCTTAGGCTACTAAAACTCACAAAACCCCCCTTTGGTTACTTTGGATTGATACATAATTTGCATATTAAGATAGAATTCGCCTCCCTGTGGATTCGACCTTTACTTACCTAGGACTACGGTTTAGGGTTTGTTTGGATATTTTGCATAGTAGGAATTAGAACGACAAATTCCTGTTATCACCTCCATAGACTCTGATCTGTAATTCCGGCTCATATCTCCCCTTTTTTTTGCTTCGGGGTGGTCTTGCCTGCGAAGAGGTGTCTTCTTGTTGCTCCTCGTCCGCATCATCATCATCAGGTTGAGCTCTTGGAGCCCATGCCTGATTGTCTTCCTCCTACATGTTTTTAAACAAATGATAAGCAATTACATTTTTATCATACAATCATATTTACATATATTAGGGCTACTTACCATATTCAGCGGTGCATTCGGGTTGACCCCCAAGCTCTCCCACGGATTGTAATCCATGTCGTCATTTGCGCCGCCTTGATAATATAAGGGGTGGTGATGCGACGTGGACCCGTGAGGGCTTTGATGGGCGATTGGGCTCTGGTGTTGACTCTGCTGGGGTGGTGGCGGACTCAATGAAGGACCATAATAGTTATTCTGATCGATCGTATCAGAATAACAATGGAGTGGACTCACGTTGTACTGTGGGTACAACTGCGGGTCCGAATCTGCAGGGCCTCCCGCCACATAAGATGGCCCAAACGGGAACACAAGGGGGTCAACATAGCCCGCCTGCCCGTGCCCTCCCGCATCTTGGGCAACACTCGCAAACCTATGGGATAGCTCACGCTCAGTCCGATACGAAGCAGCCCGAACGAGGTCTCGTCTGGCTCTATGCCTTGTTCTCTCACTAGGCTCCATCTACCACAATAAATAATCTGATAAAGTTCTTAAACATATCCAACAAACCCTAAACCCTTTCATACAAATCCATCAACATTTCAAATTTCATACAAATGTCTAAAATACCCTAAACATACATATGCAAATTTTTATTTTTGTGAAAAGAGTAGTCGCTGGAAAGTCATCGCCGGGAGGCCAACAGCACGTAACGCTTGGTCTCTGACCACACGTTACGCGCAGAAGCCAACAGCTCGTAACGGTTGGAAGGCTTCCCCTCATTACGTGCTGTGCAATGGTAATTCACCGGCGATTTTCACCGGCAATTCCGGCGACAATTCCAGATTCCGGCGATGCCTTATCTTTCAACATTTCTTAAAAAAATCAAATTTATTTAATAAATCTACCTAAAATAACACTACCTCATACAAAGATACCTTTAAAATTCACACTAATTCACAAACATTAAACATAAACACTTAACTACCTCATACAAAGAGATGGAATGTAGTGTAACTAACCTTGGATGATTGCGTAACGGGAGAGATTTGTTGATTCTTAACGAACCGATACCAAAGGCGCGTAACGAGAGAGGAGAGTTCGAGTTCTGTTTTTTGAGTGCTAGCAGCGGCGGAATGGAGGAGAAGGGAAAGAGTTTTGTTTTTAAATCCAGGGTTGGTCCGCCGCGTTACGCCTGAAGCTTCATGGAGCGTTACGTGAGGAGCTTCATTGCGCGTTACGTGAGGAGCTTCATGGAGCGTTACGTCTCGACCCTATGCGCTGAAAGGCAATTTTGGGTATGCGCCGAATAGTATGGCCCTCTATTTATATATATATATATATATATACACTAAAAGAGAGTTTTAAATCATACTTGTGAATACTACGTTTAATTCACATATGTATTATCACTATCCAACCATTTGCCACATCATCCAACTTTTACAAAAATTATAACGTAATAATATGTAATCTTATTAATATAGAGTAGGCCCCATCATACCTACCCTTGTTCGAGACCCTCGACTTTCCTTTCTTTCTTTCTTTATTTTATTTTATTTTTCATTTCCTCAATTTATTTTCATTACCCAAGTAAACCCGAATGTATAATAATTATATTTTAAACCAAAAAATATTATTTTCATCCAAAATAGCTACGAGTTATTTTTTTTCGGACCATTTTTTTGGCCAATCAATTTGTGTATTTCGCAAACACCATTATGTTCATTTTGTTATAACGTGAATGTGCATTTGGTTATAACGTGAATGTGCATTTGATAAACATCATTATGTGCATTTGGTTATAACGTGAATGTGCATTTGGCGAACAACATTATGTGCATTTAGTTATAACGTGAATGTGCATGTGGTTATAATGTGAATGTGCATTTGGTTATAACGTGAATGTGCATTTGGTCATACCGTGAATATGCATTTGCGTCACGTCACATTTTTTCATTTTTTAATTTATTTTGAACCTTTTTTCATTTTCTTTTTCATTTTTGGCCATAACTAGATGTGACTACCTAGTTATGGTCAAATGCACATCTAGTTATAGACAAATGCACATCCTAAAAAAAATATAGATGTGCATTTGATATATACAAATGCACATCCTAAACAAAACTAGATGTGCACACTAGTAGAAAAGAGGGCTTTGGCTACGGTAACATTTACCACGATTCCGCGTTATTTCGTGGTAATTTTGCACAATTGTTTTTTTTTACAACGGTTCAACAAATAACCTAGGTAAACGTTACGGTTATATACAAATGTACATCCTACAAAAAAAATGTAAATCTACTTATGACCAAATGCACATCTAGTTATATACAAATGCAAATCCTACAAAAAATAACTACAATGTGTATTTGATATACAAATGCACATCCAGTTATATAAAAATGCAAATCTGACAAAAAAAATAAATACTAATACACATCTATTTATATACAAATGTGCACCCCACAAAAAAAAAGATGTGCATTTGATATATAAATTCACATTTAGTTATATACAAATGCACATCCTATAAAAAAAAGGTTCGAAAAAAAGATGTTTAGAAAATAAATAATTAGAAAATGGTAATGTCTTGATGGACACGTGGCATCAGAGGCGTAGTTGGAGGCAGAGGGGTTCGGTGAGAAAAGGGAGCTTAGGTGATGGATGGATCCATCACCCGACCAATTGCCATCCCTAATCATTATATAAATATTAAGGATGTAATCACTATATCAAAACCTAAGATTATTTTTATGAAATGTTTTTCATTATAAAATATTAAGATTATAATTATTATATCAAAAAAATTCTATATTTATGAAACCTTTTCATTATATAAATATTAGGATTAGAATCATTATATCAAAAAATAAGTTGTAATTTTATAAGGATGCGGATCCGGTGTGAAAAGGGAGCTTATGTAAGAAATAAGAATGAATATGGGTCATTTGATCCAAGGAAACTAAAGGTCTAGATTAAAAAAGCAAAAAAAAACACAATAATTCGGCACGACCAAATTTTATTTGAAGAAAACGCGTATTTTTGAGGGAAAATACGGGCGGGTGCATGCGCATGCGTTTTTTTATTCGCTAGCACATACAACACAAAAATGATGCACATAGAGACTTATTTTCATGCACATACATGCAAAAATCCGTGCATTTTTTAACTCATCCACATAAAGTATGAAATACAAACTTGTGCACATTTCAGTGGTAAGTTTTTTTGCATGTATGTGCATGAGTTATCACTAAACAAAGACAAACAAATATTCATGCACATATAAGCATAAACTCGTGCACATTCTAGAAAAGTGCATCAGTTTTTGTCTCTATGTGCGTGTGTTTCCACTTATACAAAGCCACACATACAGTCGAAATATATGCACATACATGCACAAAGTTGTGCACATGCTACTAAATGCATAAGTTTTTGCATATATGTGCATGAGTTTCCACTTAAACAAAGTCACACATACAATCAAAACTTAGGCACATACAAGCACAAACTTGTGCACATTCTGGAAAGTGTATAAGTTTGTATCTGTATGTGCATGAATTTTTACTTACACAAAGTCACGTACATTTTTATTTTTAGAAAATATGTAAGTGGAACTCATGCACACCTAGTACAAATTACATGCACATACAAGTATAAAAGCATGCACTTCGAAAGGAATGTACATATAGTTCAAAACTCATGTACATTTTAACCTAGAAAAACAATGTACACAAGTAGAATTTGGATACACATACAAGTACAAATACATGCACACACAACCCAAAATATATGCACATCCCATATCATGTGTGTGTGCGCGTCCTTTAATAATAAAAAAACGGTACAGTCGTTTTGTATTCTCATTCTCACTCTAATAATCTTTCTCACTTAAACCTTTTCCATTTTATAATTATGCGACCTTCATAGTCTTTCATTAATATATTATATTATGCTCCTTTCTATCCTTTAAATTTTGTTGATCAATAGCCGTTATTTCGATATTTAAGTAATATTGAACTAAGGGGTTGCTGTTTTTTTTTTTTTTTTTTGATAAGGTAAGAATTCGAAGATCAAAGTCACATCTGACAAAGATCCTCGATAGGCCGTAGAAACGGCAGTCGGAACAAACCGGCTAGAAAGAAACAAAGTATCAACATACAATCGAAGAGAAAACAAACAACACCGAAAGGAGCAAGAAAATAGGTAGACGGAAGAGAAGGGCGCAAATACGGGTTGGAAGAAACCAACACGGTAAAGCAACAGCCGGAAAGCAGATACGAAGACACTCTCTGGAAGTGCAACCGTCACACCTGGATCACGCTTCGTTTCTAGAAGCCAACAGGAATCACACAACCACGTCCTCGATCTCTTGCCGAAACAACAATCTCTAACCAACCTATTATCAGCAACACATCAGCAGAAGAATGTATCTCAAGGTGTTAAAGTTTCACATTTCAAGACTTAGTCTTCTAGTTTTATGTATCTCAAGATTCGAGCAGCATGGATCAAATAAGGAAGGTCTCGAGAGTAATCATTCAGGTTCACATTTTTCTCAACCTTAGTGGGGCTGATATCGAGTCACATAATTGCTCAAATTTTTGTTTTGTCATAATAGAAGTTCATTGTAAAAGTAGAAATACAAATTGGAGGTTTAGTGTCCCCTTCGCAGAGACAAGCAGAATACACACCAACCCCACACCAAATCAAACAAGGTTCCACAACAACCAAAGCTTGTTTTTCCTCAGCCTTAATGATGAAGGGTTCAAAGGTTTTGGGTCGATTTCAAGGTCTCGAACAAAGGTCATATCACAGAAGTTAGAAAATGTTGTCAGTCCAGTCATTGTTCAAGAAAGAGTAAGATTTTAAGAGTAATAGTTCATTTGCTCAAAGAAATCATACATAAGAGGATAATAACTAGCTATTGAAGAAGAGAAGGAAGAGACGGAAGGGACCCACCAAGTGCACCGGAAAACTCCAAATCGAGGGCATAGCCCATCATCATCGGAGTCTCGGACCACCGCCACCCTCTCCCTAGGCCACAAATTAGCCATCTTCTCTAAAATCAAGCAAATCAAGAAAATGGAGGTCGCCGGGAAGCCCATCGAGACGCCGGAGCGCCGAGACTCCAAAACGCCCCCACTGTTTTCGTTCAGGGTTTCAGTTGTTCCACTTGACTTTTGTTTGGTAGATGAAGGATCGGTTGGAAATTTTGATATGAAATTTTTGGATCTGAACTTTTGGGGGAAGGAAGCGGCTGAAAGGGATAAGGATAGGGTTTCGGGAGCTCGTCGCCGGCACCAAGGCAAGGCATGAGCCGCGACCGAGGGAGTGGGATCGGGGGTTCGAGAGATTTGAGTTGTTATGGAGGCATTTGGGGGTGGGGGTGGGCGCTGGCGACGGGGGGTTTAGGGTTACATTGGTTGGGAAACTCGACAAGCTAGTCATTCTCATCCCATGTCTTCAACTATTATGAAAAAAATATTTGTAATTAACAAGTGATAATAAAGGCAAATAAAGTAACTAAAATTAGATATATTTTAGTCCTAATAATAAAACTATTATAAATTTATGTCAGCAAATATAAATACAATTATTATTGAACACAATGACTAGTAGATACAATAAGATATTATCTTAAATTATGTATCTTAAAAGTTATTATTTTTGTTAGATATTTTATTATATTGTCAGACTTTGTTAATTGATTGAAATTGTCACTAATTTGATAAAAGAATTACATTATTCAATTATAATTTTTTTTATATATTTTATTTCTAAATGTAAATTAATATATTTGTAAAATTATATAAAATATTCAATTTATACTTTCACCAATCTCGTACAAAGCTTATACACTACGCTAATATTATCCTAACTCCGGTATAAGCTTTACGTTATTTTCAACCCTAAACTTCAAAATGTAATAAGACCGTAACACTGAATCTTCGAATCCTAAACCCCAAATTATTTAAACCGATAGACCCTAAATCCAAATCTCAATCTAACCTTAATCTTAAAATTGGAGTATTTAAGTTTAACAAAAATCATGTTTTTTGGTGCCGCTCAGAGACGAGGACAAAAACAATTTCAAAACCCTATTCTAATTCAGGAACGATATTGATAAATGAAAATGGGACAAGAATGGTATTTCCCTATGCCACCTTGTCATCCCTAGCAAGGAGAGGATAATCGGGTCAAGAACCGAATAAAACCGTGCATGAACCTCGGTAATTAAAGCCATTGCCGGTTTGCAGTTTCTCACTAACAAAGTCAAAATTAAGGTCAAAGATGACGTAAGCACATGAATCCAATATTTATTAGGTTTTTTCCTTGTCCAAGAGATATACCCACAAAGGAAGCTGTCAATGAAGAATGAAGACCAAATCTAAGCACCGCAGTTTATGCTTGGTTTTCCCCGAGTGCGATTTAATTTATGTGGTTTGAGTGAGTTTTTCATATATTTGGTTTTTATGGTATAACATGTGAAATATTATAGACCATTGGATCAAGGAGATGGATGACTGAGATTAAAAGGGGCAAAAAAGAGTGAATAGTGACGCGATAACATAACCGTAAATACGGCGAACTTTTTTTTTCTTTTTTCGGCCAACAAATTTTTTATTGTTTTAAAATATTTTTCGTCTCTGATCGTTTTGGAATAGACAATTATTCACGTTCACATATAAGTATTACATGTTATTGTTTTATACCGTAAGGTTCATATATAATATGATCATGTTCAAACACATGTCTTTGCACATTTAGTGTTTATTTGTGAACTTCAGTGCACAAATAAGTGAACGTTAAGAGCTTATTTGTGAACCTTCTATATAGGTTATTTCAGAATGATCAGTGGACGTTAAGAGTTTTTTTTAAAAAAATTCATCTCTGATCGTTCGGGAATAGACAATTATTGACGTTCACATATTAGTACTGAATGTTCATTATTTTATGATGTCAAGTTCACATATAACATGTTCATGTTCAAACACATATCTTTGCACATTTAGAACTTATTTGTGAACTTCAGTGCACAAATAAATGAATGATAAGAGCTTATTGGTGAACCTTTTATATAGCATAAAAAGAGAGAAAGGAGAGAGAGAAGGTTAGGAGAGAGAATGTAGAAATTCTGTTGTATTCTTGTTAGTCTTCTTCGTAACTGACTTGGTCTATTTGACCGATTACAAATGGGCCGGCCCATCACATACAACTCATCAACACATGCCCACTACCAATATAGCATCTACCTTACAATACCCCTCCCCTTTAAGACCTTGTCCTCAAGGTTACCCAACAAAGTTAGGGAATTGTTGCAGAAGATGGGATGCCGGCTCCCACGTTGCTTCCTCGAGCGACATATTTTCCCATCGAATTAGCCACTCAGTGACAGGGTCCCCATTGGGAAGATGGGTCAATCTAGTATCCAGAATGGCAGTAGGGGCAACAAGAATTTCGCCAACATCGGTGGTCATAGGTGGCAAGGGTGAAATAGGGGAATGAGGACCCACTCTGGCCTTTAACTGTGATACGTGGAAAACGGGGTGAATGCGCGATCCGACAGGCAAGGCGATAAGCAACAACACCAACTCGACTGACAATCTGAAAAGGGAAGTAAAACTTTGAACTCAGCTTCAAATGACACCGTAATGCAACCAACGACTGACGGTAGGTCTGTAGCTTGAGATAAACCCAATCATCAACGGCAAAGGAACGTTCAGTGCGATGCTTATCTGAGAATTGCTTCATACGACCCTGGGCGTGTTAGAGATGAATCTTACATTGCTGCAACATGTGTTCCCGTTCCTGTAACCACTCGTCCACTGAAGCGGTAGTGACTTCACTCAGTTACAGGCCCAATTGCGGAGGCAAATAGCCATATAAGGCCTGGAATGGGGGCATTCCCAAAGAAGAATGGAAGGTGGTGTTGTACCACCATTCAGCCAGGGGAATCCACTTGGCCCAATTAGTCGGTTTAGCTGAAATCATACAACGTAAATACATTTCCAAGCACTGGTTTACATGCTCAGTCTGGCCGTCAGTCTGCGGATGGTAGGCAGTGGACAACTTGAGAGAAGTGCCGAGAGAACGAAACAACTCCTGCAAAAAATGGCTGACAAAAACTTTGTCACGGTCGAAACAATGGATGTAGGTAGCCCATGAAGTTTGAAAATATGGTTCATGAATTCAGAGGCAACTTTAGCTGCAGTAAAGGGATGGGGGAGTAAAAGGAAATGGTTGTACTTTGTGAAACGATCCACCACTACTAAAATGGTATCTTTGCCCAAAGAACGGGGTAAGCCTTCTATGAAATCCATAGAAATATGGCACCAAGCTTGGGAAGGAATGGGTAGGGGTTGGAGTAGGCCAGGAGAAGGTAAAAGCTCATGTTTGTTCCTCTGACAAACGTCACACTGCCTCACAAATTCCTCCACCATCTTCTTCATACATGGCCAATAGAAAACTGATTTAATACGATGATACATACCCTTGATCCCAGAGTGGCCACCAACTGGATCATCGTGTAGAGCCTTAATCAATGACAATTGCAGTGAAGAATCAGTGCCAATATATAAACGATTCTTGAATCGTAAAATACCATTCTTGACAGAGTAAGGAGATGACGAGTCCAGTAAGGCAGTAGCCAATAGCTCCTTAGCCACATCATCTGACTCGTAATTGAGAAGAATTTGCTTAACCCAAGCAGGTTCGACCACAGACACCAGAGAACAAGAAGAATTGCTTTCAAATTGTCGTGATAGAGCATCAACGACACAATTTTCCTTGCCTTTCTTATACTCGATTGAATATGAAAGGCCCAACAATTTCCTGACCGCCTTCTTCTGCAAGTGAGTAGTGACCTGTTGCTCAAGCAAATATTTCAGGGACTGGTGATCAGTCCGTATCAGGAAATGAGTAGGGGCTAAGTAATGTCGCCATTTATCCACCGCTAAAAGAATAGCTAATAACTCCTTCTCATACGTGGAAAGCAACAAGTGTTGGCCGTGAAGAGCTTTACTGATGTAGGCCAAGGGACGACCCTTTTGCATAAGCACTGCACCAATACCCGAATCGCAAGCATCCGTTTCCAACTCGAATGGAAGCTCAAAATCAGGTAAGCCTAATACTAGAGCATAATACAATAAGGATTTTAATTGCTCGAAGGCCTGAGTTGCAGCACGTGACCATTGGAACAAATCCTTCTTGAGAAGGTCAGTAAGTGGACGACTGATTGTTCCATATCCTTGAATGGATTGCCTATAATACCCCGTAAAACCTAAGAAGCCGCGCATCTCCTTAACTGACTTAGGAAGTGGCCAATTAATCATAGCCTCCACCTTAGAAGAATCAGTAGCAACGCCTTTGCCTGATATAATGTGACCCAAGTACTCGATTTGTGATTGTGCAAAGGCACATTTGGACCTCTTAGCAAACAGGTGATGCTGCCATAATATTTCAAATACTGAAGCTAAGTGTTGGACATGGAGCTGCAAGGTGGGACTGTAAACTAAAATGTCATCGAAGAAAACCAACACACACTTCCTCAAGAGCTGGCCAAAAGCATCATTCATCAATGACTGAAAAGTAGCAGGCGCGTTGGTCAAACCAAAAGGCATGACATTGAATTCGTAATGTCCATGATGCGTCCTAAATGCAGTTTTAGGAACATCGGCAGGGGCCATGCAAACTTGATGATAACTGTTTTGGGGCGAAAAGACCTAACGAATCCAAATTGCCTTAAGGAGGGCAACTAGACAATTTGTTAGACAAATTATATCTAAATAATCCAAATCAACTAATCAATCAAGAGAATGAGAGTAAATGAATATAATATAAACTTATCTCCCTTGAATGAGAGGCGAATCAAATACAGAAATTAAGCCGTCGATCGCTTTAATGTTGGAGTAACGGACTGAGTACAAGAATGATCTCGTATGTGAGTAGAACAACAGTAGAACAATGATAGAAAGCTGCTTAAATTGAGTAATAATGAGCATGTCCCGTTACAAGAGAGTTTTCTCTATAATTTATACTACTTTTAGTCTTCAATCGGTTGGCAGATCCGCCGAGATTCATGGAAGAGGTTGTGGGTCGGTTAAGATCGTTCGAGATCTGCAGGAGACGTCCAATTGTGTACTGGTCGCTCCGAAATCCGCGGAGGCCGTTGCTCTAACCACTGGTCGCCCCGATATCTCTGGTAGGCTGAACTGACCAGACCTAGATTTGTGGAGGTTGTTGTTGACCGGATCTTCTAGAAGGCATCTTTGGGCTGATCCGGTGGGCCGTTCTGATGGGCTGAAAATCAAGGCCCAACAATTTCCCCAAAATTAAACTGGGTCAGAGCGTCGAGTGATGAGACGGTTTGATTTTATAACTTCGACTTCGTTGCAGGTGTTCTGGCGACAGGGCCGACGTGTGTGTTGCTCAAGCTGAGAGTCAGCTTAATACAACCAATAATCGTGTGAAGACGACTGAGGGCGTTTCTTGTGATGACGAAGGGTCAGGAGACCACTCCTTGTTTGTCGTTTGTTTTGTTATGCGGGTGGACTCGTCAGTCGCTTCCTGGTTAAGTCGTGTGGCGTTGGTCGTGTAGACCTGTCGTTGGTCGTGTAGACTTGTCGTTGGTCGTGTAAAACTGTAGTCGGTCGTGTAGACCTGTAGTCGGTCGTGTAGACCTGTAATATAGCATGCTTTGTGTGTCGGGGGAGGAGTTGTATGTATGAAAAGACGAACGCCCTGGGTAGGACAAGTCTTTGTAAGTAGTTTGTAGTATGTCGTGTCCTCTACTCCCCGTGTACCGATCGATCGTGTAATGTGTATTGTAAGCGCTGTGTATGTTTGTGTATGTTGATCAACTTGACTTTGTCTTGATGCCTCTTGTTATGTTCCTGTTGAAGACACTTGAAAAGTATGGAAAAGATCAAAGGGTGACCGTTGGTGTGAGTCTAACGGTCCTCCAATGCTTAAGTTAGTAAAGGATTGGATAAGTATAATCGACTGAATGTAAATGAATTACAACGTATAAGTTTTCAGAAGTTAGATGACTTCCAATGGGTCGTGTTCCAGCTTGGTCGTTTTCCCAATCTTTGACTACTGGGGAACTAGATTTTGAATGAATTGACCAGATCGGAAAATGGAGCGACCGAACCCAATGGGTTGAACGACACTCTAAGTGATCAGAGCCATGGGTGTCGGGATTGCCCCATTGTTGAGACGTGCTTGTAGGCCTTCAGTGTTGACCATGCGTCTTGATCCGACTGGGACCGATGCAACCGAATTCACCTGCGATTTCAAAAGTTCATTTTCACGAATTAGTTGTGTAATTTCAACTTTAGATTGGATGCTTAGGGTTTCGGTTCTTAGGCGTTGTTGAACCGATTCCTCTTGGAGGATGCTCATATTCTTTGCCAACTCTTGGATCTGGACGTCCAGGATTGGTTGGTTGGCGAGATCTTCGGTTTGACCTACGATCGGGAGGTTGGCTTGAACTTGTTCTTCAGCGACAATCATGGGGATTCCAGTATCGGCCATGATTGGATGTAGATTGGATCGTTGATCGGATCGTTGATTGGCTAGATGCCCCACGGTGGGCGCCAAATTGTTTTGGGGCGAAAAGACCTAACGATTCCAAATCGCCTTAAGGAGGGCAACTAGGCAATTTGTTAGACAAATTATATCTAAATAATCCAAATCAACTAATCAATCAAGAGAATGAGAGTAAATGAATATAATATAAACTTATCTCCCTTGAATGAGAGGCAAATCAAATACAGAAATTAAGCCATCGGTCGCTTTAATGTTGGAGTAACGGACTGAGTACAAGAATGATCTCATATGTGAGTAGAACAACAGTAGAACAATGATAGAAAGCTGCTTAAACTGAGTAATAATGAGCATGTCCCGTTACAAGAGAGTTTTCTCTACAATTTATACTACTTTTAGTCTTCAATCGGTTGGCAGATCCACCGAGATTCATGGAAGAGGTTATGGGTCGGTTAAGATCGTTCGAGATCTGCGGGAGACGTCCAACTGTGTACTGGTCGCTCCAAAATCCGCGGAGGTCGTCGCTCTAACCACTGGTCGCCCCGATATCTCTGGTAGACTGAACTGACTGGACCTAGATTTGTGGAGGTTGTTGTTGACCGGATCTTCTAGAAGGCATCTTTGGGCTGATCCGGTGGGCCGTTCTGATGGGATGAAAATCAAGGCCCAACAATAACCTACCCGTAAGTCTAATTTGGAAAATACACAAGAACCATGAAGTTCATCTAAGAGATCTACAATGTGAGGGATTGGAAACTTGTCCTTGACAGTCAAGTCATTCAGCTGCCTATAATCGATGCAGAAACGCCAAATACCATCCTTCTTTTTAACCAAAAGAGTAGGAGAGGCAAAAGGGCTATGGCTAGGTTGAATGATGCCATTCTTAAGCATCTCTTGCACTTGCTTTTCAATTTCGTTCTTCTGTAAGAACTGATATCGGTATGGTCTAGAACAAACCGATTGAGCTCCTTGTTTGAGAAAAATCTGATGTTCATGGCCTCAGTTAGGAGGTAAGGTTTTGGGTTCTGCAAACACATCTTCATACTGATCAAGAAGAGCCTGAATGTCGGGCGGAAAGTGTTGCTCCTCACCACTGACCTGGAAGCAGCTGGCTAACTGAGTGACAAACAAGGGAACTTTCTTACTCAGCAGCTTCTGTAATTTCACTCCACTCAGCATCTTAATACTTCCCTTATCAGCAACCCCCTTTAACTCAATCTTTTGACCATCCTTAATAAAGGATAAGCGAAGCTGTCTAAAATCAAAGGTCAATGGACTGTACTCACGCAACCAATCAACACCTAAAATCTTATCACACCCTCCCAATTTCAGTATACGAATATCAAAACAAAATTTACTGTCCTGCATCAACCATTCAAACCCCCTACAACATTGATAGCTGAACATCTTGTGGCCATTTGCAACTGCTACAGCCATGACTCCTGTCTCTTGCAATTGAAATCCAGCCTCACGAGCTACCCGAGGGTTAAGAAAACTATGCGTGTTGCCGCTGTCAATCAGAACACAAATCGGATTGCCCTTCACTAGGCCTTTGATTTTGATAGTGTTCAAAGGACTACTTCCTGTCAGAGAATGCACATAAACCTAAGGTTGCTCATCCTTAGGCACATACAAACTGTCTTCCTGAACAGTCTCCATCTCAGTGAATTCAGCATCCAAAACCTCACCAGCTGCAGTAGCTTCCATACAATGCAACGATTGAATCTTGTAGCGATGTCCTACAAAATATCTGTCTCCACACTTGTAACACAGTCTCGGGGTTCTCCTGGCTTCTATAGGTTGGGTATAAGGTGGATGGCCAGGATTGGGATTGATTTTGGTAACACTCGGATTGGCCGGGTTAATGGAATTGGTTTGGATGGAATTGGGCCTAATAGTAGAGTTGGGTACTGGATTCTTGTTAGTGAAAGATTGACTTGGTTGAGTTCGAAAAGAAGTGCCAGATTGTGGTGCATTCCACTTCCAATTTCCCCTACTCATCCTCTGAATAGCCTACATAGCCCCCTAGTGGAGACGAGCCTGCTCGTACACCATGGCTAGTGAAGTGGGATGACTCAACTTGACCAAAGATTTGATCTCCTCCCTGAGCCCGCTAATATAACTCGACACAAAATATAATTCTGACAAATGCGGAATATATGACATCATACAAGCACATAATTCTTCAAACTTTTCTGTATACTCCTCAATATCATCCTCTTGAGCCAATTTATTGAACTCCTCTACGACTTCAACACCCTGCTTCTCACCAAATCTAACACAAGCAACCTCACTTAATTCACGCCAATCAATATCAGGTTTCTGAATCAAAAGCCTCTGAGCCCAAATGTCTGCTTTATCATTCATATACATCATAGCAATTCCCACCTGCTAACTTTCTTCAATATTGAAGATAGCAAAATATTTTTCGCATTTTCGAACCCAGCTCTGCGGTTTCTTGCCATCAAATGTAGGAAACTCAAGTTTTGGAAATTGAAAATTACCGCTTTGAGAACTTTGGCCGCTAAGATCGCGACTCTCTTCTGTCGATGACGATCCAGGGACTACTCTCGCTGGCACCGCATTTCTTGGAATTGCATTTGAATCTGAATTTGGTTGCGATCGTCTGCTAACCTCCGGCAATTCTTGCTCCCGATCTCTGGAAATATTTCTGACTATGCTAGTCAGCGATTCGAACCTTTGCTCGTTGTTTTGTTGCCAATTCGCCATTCGAGACGCAAGATCCTCCACTTTCTGGTTCGTGCTCAGTTGTATTGCCTCCTTGCGAACTCGACTTTCTTTCACACGATTGTGTTGCTCCTCCAGGCGCTTCTTTTGCTCCTCAAGAAGCTGATTCGTATTATTCAGACTCAAATTTGTAGAATTCACCCACTGCTCGTTGATTGCCTGTTATTGGTGGACGATCGCTTCTAGTTTCCTCAAATGCTCCTCCATTGATTTCATGCGAGTTCCATCAGCCATGGCCAAGGAAAGTGGCTCTGATACCAATTTGTGAGGATCCTAGGATTCACCAGCGTGGATATGCTTCCATTGAAGCTGAATTGAAGTTGCTTATGTGACGGAGAGGGAAGCGACACCAATTGGTCTTGAAGTCGATTCGCGTTTGGGAACCAATTTGGGCACACTCTCACAAACCCATTTTTAAATATTATTAAATAGTTAAAAACTAATTTTAATATGTCAAAATAAGTTGAAATTAATTAAAATAAAAAATAATATTATTAATTATTTTAATGTATTTGATATTAGTAGACCAAAATCATATTTTATTTTTAACTTAATTTTATATTATATTAATTTATATATTTCTACATTATAAAAAATTATATAAGTACAACAATGTTTTTTTGTTAGGATAATTGAGCATATTATCATTATTTATATGTCATTTATCATATACATTTCATGTTATATTTTATTAATACTCCACATTTATTCGTTAGTCGGGTCGGGTTCGGGTTGGTCGGGTTCGGTCTCGGTTAATTCGGGTTACCAAAAATTTTTGTCCAACCGGGTCGGGTCCAAAAACGGGTCGATGAGGTCGGTAAAACAAGTTTGATCACTTTTTGACAGCTCTAGTCACAAACCACCCTGCTTTATCTATATATAAAAACTATATACACTATTCCATATTTTATTTAAATAAATATTTAGTATAAGTGATACTTATATATAATCAAGTTTAATAATAAAATCCTCGTGCAAGGCACGAGTTTATCAACTAATTTACTTAATTCTAATATTTTTATGAATTTAATATTGCAGTATTATTAGCTTCATGAAACAAGGGAAGTATATTACGTAACTAGAAAAGGATCTTGCATCAGGAACTAACACGTTGAAGCTTTGCATAAACAGATTATCTTAATTCTAATATTTCTATGAATTTAATATTGCAGTATTATTAGCTTCATGAAACAAGGGAAGTATATTACATAGAGTGCCGTTCGGATGATATTGGTCCTTAAGATAAACACTAAGATTAAATCTCTACCATAGGATGGATTTTCAGACGGTCCAAATTGAAGGAAAACAAAAAGGGGGAAAAAAGCAAGCTAGCCTGTGTATAAAGGACGCGGTGGCAATTTTGCAATTTCACTTAAAATTAAAACGATATTACATATTTGCCCTTCATCTGTAAAAACCCAAAAAGGAGGAGAGAGAATATGAGGGAGAATGAAAACGCGTTTCATAGAGATCTTCCCCTGCTTTTCCATTGAACCCATCGTAGATTCCGACGAAGACCCAGTCGTGTTCCTCCGAGACGATGACGTGAATGCGATCTTCACCTGTCTTATAGGTTCATCATCCCTTCCCGCTTCTACTCCTCCGACTGGCCCACCGCCGCGACCTCCCCCTCATTTTCCTCACTCTCTGACCACCGCATCTCCCTCAACCGCCACCGCACCTCCGGCGTGAAGCTTGTCGACTCCGCGAGGCTCGTCCGCCCCGACGACATCGTCCGGCCCAATGGAATCATCCACGGTATCGAGCACCTCCTTGTTCCCCTCTCCGTAGAGCACGAAAGAGCCATTTGTGGATGCATACCACCTGTTCGATGAAATGCCAAAGGGAAATTTTGAGGTGTTCCAACAGTCGAAGGTAATTTTCGTTCCTTCTGTCGACTCCAATATGGTTTATGATGACATGGGTGATGTGTATGATCCTTCGATTGACTGGATCGAAAGTAGGGTATATGTCGGTGGGACAAAATCGATCGAATGTTTGAGTAATCACCTTGCACATAAGGTGTTTGTAGGAATTCCTAATAGAGAAATGCCAGTGGAGTTCAACAAATTATTCGTTTTCGACCCAGGGGTGCTCTTGATTTGTTTGCTAATGGACCGACATTGAGGTCGAGTGGAGTCGAGGCTACCTTAAATGTTGAAATTGTTGACCACAGTTTGCCGTGGGATCCTGAAGGTGATTTGTGTTGGTTTTGCTGCAATTTTGAGTTGCTAAATTTCTGTTGTTGTACAGCCACTGTCAAGGTCGAGTGGAGTCGAGGCTACCTTAAATGTTGAGTTGCTGAATTTCTGAATTTCTGTTGTTGACCCTAATATTTGCAAATTTTATTGCAGGAATGCTACAAAGAGAAAGATGGTAGAAGATCAGCAAATTCATAGTTTTGCCAAGTGTGGATTCCTTAGAGCTCTTATTTGACATTCACAGCCCAGAACAAAATAATATAATGTTTTTGTCTATCCCCCTCCCCCTTTCTTTGTTATTTAGTTTGGTATTAGTAGATTCTGAGATACTCTTGTCTAATATAGCGATGCAGTTTAAGGATGCATTTAATTTTGAAACCTTGTAAAATTGCAATTTTTGGGGGTCAGTTTCAACTCAAGGCAAGGAGTTGCTGTATGTTTTTAATAAACCTAGGTTATTTATACTTTAGGACTTGAATTTACAGCTTTGATTTGAGTTTGTGCAGTTCATCTTTCATGTGCTGAATTTGAATGACAAAAGGCTGAAATTGTGTATTGGTTGTTATAGCCTATTAGCTCAAATGGTAGAGCAATGTGTTTATTTACATGGATGTGAGTTCAAATCCCTCATAGGCTACATTTTAGAATTCATTAACCCTACAAGAGAAGTTTAAGTCGATAATCTTGCAGGTTCATGAGTTTTTCCTTGCAGGTTCATGCATTTGAACTTGTAGGTTCATGAGTTTTAACTTGTAGGTTCATAAGTTATGGCGTATAGGTTCATGAGTTTTATTTTACAAGTTTATGAGATTTTTCTAAGGTCCATGAGTTTTAATTAGCAGGTTCATGAGTTTTGTCTTATATGTTCATTAGTTTTGTTTTACAGGTTCATGGTTTTTTTCTGAGGTTCTTGAGTTTTTTTATCTTGCAGGTTCATGAGTTTTTATACTCTTGGACTTGAATGTAAAGCTTTGATTTTGGATTTGTGCAGTTCGTCTTTCATATGCTGAATTTGAATGACAAAAGGTTCAAGAGTTTTTTTTAGGTTCATGCGTTTACACTTGCAGGTTCATGCGTTTACACTTGCAGGTTCATGCGTTTACACTTGCAGGTTCATGCGTTTACACTTGCAGGTTCATGAGTTTTTCCTTACAGGTTCATGCATTTGAACTTGTAGGTTCATGAGTTTTAACTTATAGGTTCATGAGTTATGGCGTATAGGTTCATGAGTTTTATTTTACAAGTTTATGAGATTTTTCTAAGGTCCATGAGTTTTAACTAGCAGGTTCATGAGTTTTGTTTCTTACAGGTTCATGAGTTTTGTCTTACAGGTTCATGATTTTTTTCTGAGGTTCTTGAGTTTTTTTATCTTGCAGGTTCATGAGTTTTTATACTCTTGGACTTGAATGTAAAGCTTTGATTTTGGATTTGTGCAGTTCGTCTTTCATATGTTGAATTTGAATGACAAAAGGTTCAAGAGTTTTTTTTAGGTTCATGCATTTACACTTGCAGGTTCATGCGTTTACACTTGCAGGTTCATGAGTTTTTCCTTGCAGGTTCATGCATTTGAACTTGTAGGTTCATGAGTTTTAACTTGTAGGTTCATGAGTTATGGCGTATAGGTTCATGAGTTTTATTTTACAAGTTTATGAGATTTTTTTAAGGTCCATGAGTTTTAACTAGCAGGTTCATGAGTTTTGTCTTACAGGTTCATTAGTTTTGTTTTACAGGTTCATGGTTTTTTTCTGAGGTTCTTGAGTTTTTTTATCTTGCAGGTTCATGAGTTTTTATACTCTTGGACTTGAATGTAAAGCTTTGATTTTTGGTTTGTGCAGTTCGTCTTTCATATGCTGAATTTGAATGACAAAAGGTTCAAGAGTTTTTTTTAGGTTCATGCGTTTACACTTGCAGGTTCATGCGTTTACACTTGCAGGTTCATGCGTTTACACTTGCAGGTTCATGAGTTTTTCCTTGCAGGTTCATGCATTTGAACTTGTAGGTTCATGAGTTTTGACTTGTAGGTTCATGAGTTATGGCGTATAGGTTCATGAGTTTTATTTTACAAGTTTATGAGGTTTTTTTAAGGTCCATGAGTTTTAACTAGCAGGTTCATGAGTTTTGTCTTACAGGTTCATTAGTTTTGTTTTACAGGTTCATGGTTTTTTTTTATGAGGTTCTTGAGTTTTTTTATCTTGTAGGTTCATGAGTTTTTATACTCTTGGACTTGAATGTAAAGCTTTGATTTTGGGTTTGTGCAGTTCGTCTTTCATATGCTGAATTTGAATGACAAAAGGTTCAAGATTTTTTTTTAGGTTCATGCGTTTACACTTGCAGATTCATGCGTTTATACTTGCAGGTTCATGAGTTTTTCGTTGCAGGTTCATGCATTTGAACTTGTAGGTTCATGAGTTTTGACTTGTAGGTTCATGAGTTATGGTGTATAGGTAGGGCTGAGCACGGGCCTAAACCCGACCCGAAAAGCCCGAAACTTGAACCCCTAAACAAATGGGACCGAAGACCGAACCGAAAGTTCGGGTTCGATTCGGGTTCGGGCTAAAACAGCATTCGGACGTAAAAAACAGGCCAAAAACCGAACCCGAACCCGAAATCGTAAAAAATGCGGCCCGAAACCCGAACTGAAGTCATGTGGGTTCGGGTTTTTCGGGTCGGTTCAGGCTTTCGGTTCGGTCGGCCCGTGCTCAGCCCTACGTATAGGTTCATGAGTTTTATTTTACAAGTTTATGAGATTTTTCTAAGGTTCATGAGTTTTAACTAGTAGGTTCATGAGTTTTGTCTTACAGTTTCATTAATTTTGTTTTACAGGTTCATGGGTGTTTTCTAAGGTCTCTTGAGTTTTTTTATCTTACAGCCGCCACGGTGATATCAAGTGCCTTGATTTATTTTCATTTTGATTGGGAAATTGCTATATGATTGGTTTCTCTTGGATTCGTCTGCTTTTTATTCGTGTTTATTTTTGCTTACGGTGGATGCCGTTAAATCATACAATGTGATCTTACACTACCTTATACTATATAGTATATATTTTATACCAACTATATCACCAAACCTCTATTTCCTTTCTTTCCAACACTGCATTGGCTCCACGATTCATGCTTTACCACTTCCAAGTTTGGTTGTCATCTTCCTAGACCAAACTTCATATGAAGCTGTTCACCTCAAAAACAGGCAAAACTGTGAAAATGTTGGCACTTGCAGCATATCAACATTTGCAGTACTAATTTGAGCCAAGAAACTAAAATGTGAACAAACAAAATATAGGAACTAGTAGCCAAAATTAAAGGATAAGTTTCAAGTAACAAAAAATACAACCCACATTGGTATTATCAAGTCCCCTTATTGCAGCAAGGGGGACCATAAATTATGAATAAACACCTTAAAAATCATTCTCCCACCAGGATTATAGACATCAGACTATGAAATCCACAATATTCTGCTACATCAACTCCAAAATCTAGCATGAGAAAATGTTGAACAAGAAGCAGACAAGTCAACACACATTATGCAACAAGCATCCAAAAATATTTTTAAAGGATTGAAGAAGCAGATAACGCAAAATAAAACTCCATTGCCATTCAAGACTGCAACTTGGAACAAGCATTGTTTGTCTGTCAGTCATAACGTGAACGCCCATTGAACCAGGGGCCAAAATAGAGCATCTAGTCTAGTTACAAAATGAGAGACAAAAATAAAATGAAAAAGCATAGGTACTATAGTAGTAAGAGTGGAGTCAGCAGAGTTACTCTTCAAGCAAAAATCACTTAGTCAACCTCCTCCATCTTGCTGCCATCAGCATCAGCTTCCTCGAGCGGGGGCATGTCAGTGTCGTCAGCAGCATCCTCATCAATGCTGAGGCCGAGCTTCAACATCCTGTGGATCCTGTTTCCAAAGGTGTTGGGTTCGTCCAGGCTGAAACCCGAGGTCAGAAGTGAGGTCTCAAACAGGAGGAGAATCAAGTCCTTGACTGACTTGTCGTTCTTGTCAGCATCGGATCTCTTCCTGAGCTCCTCCATGATGGAGTTCTCAGGGTTTATCTCCATCGTCTTCTTGCTCGACATGTATCCTCCCATGCTCGAGTCTCTCAAGGCCTGAGCCTTCATGATACACTCCATGTTGGCAGACCACCCGTACTCGCCTGTGACAAGACAGCAGGGGGAATCCACAACATGGTCAGGAACGATCACCTTCTCTACCTTCAGAGTCAACAATACCCTTAACAAAGCTCAAGTACTCAGGCATCAAATCCTCACTGTTGTCCATGATGAATACACGATGGACATAGATCTTAATGTTGTTTTGCTTCTTCTTCGAGTCAAAGAGATCAAAGGGTTCCCTCTTGGGAACAAAGAGAACAGCCTTGAGCTCAAGCTGACCTTCGACAGAGAAGTGCTTGACAGCCAAGTGCTCTTCCCAGTCATTAGTGAAACTCTTATAGAAAGCAAAATACTCCTCCTTTGTAATCTCCTCGGGCTTCCTCATCCAGATAGGCTTCTGCTTGTTAAGCACAGACCATTCATTGGAGACCTCCTTGAACATAGAAGTTTTCTAGTTGGATAGTTCACCTAAAAAACATTCTATCACAGGCTCACAAACTACACATGTTTATAAAAAGCAATCATCACTCTCATTCTTAGTTAAACTCATAATTCTGATTCAGGCAAGACCTCCCCTCAGTCTCTCATGTCCAGCATTGACAATAAAAACACAAAAAAATCATGCAATTGCCTCTAAAAAAACCCTATTTTACCAATCAGAACCACCATTCCTACTAATCTTTTCCAAATTATAATAGCACAAGCCCAAATACCACCATACATCTTGATTCAACCAAGCTTAATGAGTTACTTTTTCAAAGATGCGCCCATATACAAAACCACGCTAAGGATTAAATAGCATACATTATGATTCATAAAGGGAAAAAATGGAGAAAGAGAGATAGAGATTCACCTTGAGCTGCTGGAGAAATAGAACGAAGCGAGAATGAGCAGGGAAGTCATAATTGAACTTGAGGCCTCGATCGAGGAAACAAACGGCTCCATCGTCGCATCCAAGAGCAACTTTCCCTCGGCCATTGGAAGAACAGTTGATCTCCCCCTTGATCTCCTCGGAGATTTTGCATTTCCCACCGTATTTGTCTGTCGAGGTGTAGGCCGGCTCCATTTTGCATTTCCCTCGGCCACTCGAAATCGCTATCTGCGAAATTTGTCGAGGTGTAGGCAAAAATCAAAAACACTATCTATCGACTGCTGGTGAATTAATGGAGGCTGAAGCTCAGTCGATGAGAGGCCGATGGCGAAGAATCGGCGAGGGGGAAAACAACTGTGAGGAGCGACGGAGAACTCCATTCCGGTAGAATTTCTTCGCCAAGAGAGACGGAGCCAAGCGAGGGAGACAAGTGACAACGGACAAATGAAGGATCTTGCATCAGGAACTAACACGTTGAAGCTTTCGTTGCATAAACAGATTATTGAATAGAGTCGGTGCCTTTGAAGAGTACTTAGCACAAAACCAATGAAGATCAGAATCTAAGTTGTTAGAGTGATTTGTTATGTAGATTCAGTAGAGATTGTGTTTGTTATTATAGATAACAAACATTAAATTTTCTTGATTAAAAACGATTTAATTATCTACAATAAGAAATAGATGTTGAGATCTTTTAACAAGCTTTCTCAACTCTCTTCTATTAATATAAATAACTAAGTCGTAATTAAATATTCTTAATGCAATTTTTTAAAAGAAGTAGACTTGTTCAAATCCTTTTCAAAAAAAAGGTAGTATGTTTTATCTTGAATAACTAATTGTTTATTGTTAAGATACTATCTCACATCGGAAAATAAAGACTAAACAAGACTAGTATATATGTTTAGTGAACTACGCCTCCTATTGCCAATTGATTTTAGGATAAAATCTCACTGGGCTTATGTGCAGGCCTTTAATGCGCATGTACGCACGGACCACGTCCCTAGTTTATCAGCCCATCAGACTCTATCATGGTATTAGAGTTGGTCTGGTCCTGGACCTCTTTCTTTGTTTATTTGGGCCTTCCGTCCCTTATCTACCTACTACCTATGTGCATTCGCCCGTCTGTTTTCTACCTTACCTCCTATGGGTCTTTGCCCGTCTGTTATCTACCTTACCTACTATCTATCTTGTCCTAGTGTCAACTGAACAAAGCTAGTTGCACTTGAGGGGGCGTGTTAAGATAGTATCCCACATCGGAAATTAAAGACTAAACAAGACTAGTATATAAGCTTAGTGGACTTATCCTCCTATTGTCAATTGGTTTTAGGATGGAACATCACTGGACTTATGTGTTGGGCTTTAACGCGCACATGTGTGCACGGACCACATCCCCAGTCTATTGGCCCATCGGACTATTTCAGTTATCAAAGGTTCTCATTTTAAGAAATTGTATGTTTAAATTTATTCTCTATTATATTGTGTAAGAAATTGACCTTTCTAAAGACTTTGTGCCTTTGATTACTAAAACACCTACGATCCTACACTTCAAATCTTTATAAGACCATTGACAACATGCTTTTTGTTACCTTTAATTCTAGATTACCTTGAAAATAACTATCAATTATATATCCAACTAGAAAAAGGAAAAGAAGGAAAAACCGGCCCCTATATAGTTTTTTATTGGAAAAAATGCTAAAATTGAAACCTAAATAAATCAATGAATAAAAAATTACATAAATTACCAACATTACCTCTTTTATTTAAAGCCAACACTTTTCTTCTTTTGGTGAGAAAAAAAGAAAGAAAATTGAAGGTGTAAGATAAAAAGACATAAGGTAGTTGCATTGAAGTTTCGAATAAGATAACTAAAATCCAATACAAGAATGAATCGTGGTGAAGATATAAAGTGTGTATTATAAATCATTGATTAACTGAGATTAGTAAATTTAGTTATAACTAAAGTATACATGTATACTAGGTCTTTAATCCCGTGCTTTGCACGGGTCATGATGGATGTGTTAGAGTAAGTTTGTTAGCTATGTTTTATAATACATGTTTTTTGTTATTTTAGTTATTACTCCCTCCGTATGGAAAAGGTTGTCATTTTAGCCCATAAATTTTGTACAGAAAAGATTGTCATTTTAGGTATTTAAGTAATAATTTATTGGTGAGTTACGAGGCTTGACATCGGAAATTGTATTTTTTTGCTCTTTTTATACAAATTTTCTATGTTTATTGGATACAATTGAGATGAGTTATTAAATAATTGTAAATTTTAAGAAAAATTTATGAGAATATAGAGTAATTATTGTATTTCTTAATAAGTGTGTCAAATTCTAGAATGACAATCTTTTTCATACGGAGAGAGTATTAATTTATACAAATTTCGAAGTTGATTGACTCTTTTTTCGCGAATAGTAAATATATCGTGTAATTCATTTTATTATGTAGGCAATACTCAATATAGAGTAAGTGCCACAATTTTTTATCATAATATATTAATATTGAGTTCATATGATTGCGTAGAATTCAGGTTTTGTCAATCCATATATTTTTTTATTATGGAAATATTGGTGTATTTATAACCATTTTTCGTTTCTAACCATTATAGTTTAATTCATATGAAAGCTATATAGTTCTATACGTGATTCAAACGGACTGAAAATGTTATTAGTTTGTGTTTATATAATACGTAACATTTCATTAGTTGTGTTAGAACTTAGAACCTTATAACAAACAGTAAATCACAATTTTTTAAAGAAGACGGATCATGAGCTTTACACGGGTCGGTACAAATGTAATCATGGTTTGCTTGATATGTAAATAAATATAATATGTCAGTGTTTTAGCTATGTTAAGGTATGATTGTACGTATGAAGTGATAACACATTTAAGTTTTTTATATTAAGGTCGCACATTTTTTTTTGGAATTGTTTGATTTGAATAAAATCCTCCCACAATAAAAACATAAATAGATTCAACAGGCTTAAAGAAACTTTTATAAATTTATATACGACAATATACTTGTGCAATATATTATTCTTTTTTACAAAATATGATTTTTTTAAATAATTGAATGAATCATATGTTCAATATGAAATAAGAAACTCATGAAATTCATCGTGTATAGCTACAAAATGGTTGAAAACATATCTCTAGTATGTTTGTAAATATATTTTTACAAATATTGGCCCAACCATTGGCCCATTTAAGCACACTATAGAAAGCATTTGAGCCCATTTAAACATAAAGTTGATTTTATCTTTAAAAATTAACATTTAATGACCTAAAATACTATTTTAAATATATATAGATGGTATTATAAAAATAAGAGGAAGAAGTCGGAAGCTAGCCAGCCAGCCTCCATAAAATACCAGCCTTAAATTTATAACGTTGAACCCATCCGCAGTCCGCACCCACCAACAATTATTCGATGGTCAATCTCTGAATTAATTCACAACAAATAAGAAAACCGCCTCTTTTGACCAAACTTGAAACGTAGCTGTTATTTCCTTCCCCGGGTCCCACATCTGAAAATCAACTTGATGGAGCTAGCCTTGCGCCATGCACATATAAAGAAGCTCAAACCAAGCATACCTTAACTCACATATCTCATCATTGTCATCACATCCATTCGAGCTGAATTCGTTTATACAAGCGTGTACTCTAATATTTATATCATGGAAGGCGGAAGGGGGAGGGGCACAGGAGAGGCCGGGTCGAAGTACAGAGGCGTCCGGAGGAGGCCGTGGGGGAAGTATGCGGCCGAGATACGAGATCCGAAAAAGAACGGGGCTCGGCTTTGGCTAGGAACCTACGACACGGCCGAGGAGGCTGCCAGGGCTTATGACAGGGCTGCGTTCGCCCTGCGGGGCCACCAAGCAATTCTGAACTTCCCGAACGAGCAACACTACCATGCGAGTGGCGGTGAAGGGAGTTCAGGGTCGACGTCGTTTAGCCTCGGGAGACACAGTTTTGGAGGGGAAGGTTCGAGTTCGAGTGGCGGCGGAGGAGGAGGCGGCGGCCAAGTGATTGAGATCGAGTGCTTTGATGATAATTTGTTGGAGGAGATGCTTGAGATGCAAAAAGAGAAAGACAAGCCCAAGCACTAGTTATATATATATGATCAATATATATTCGAACGAATTAAGTTGTTAGAGAGGAAATTTGTTGTGCTGGGTATCTGGATCCGGTAATTTTATAGGTTAATTAGCTAGTTTAGGATACAGTGTTTTATTTTTCCATGTTATTTAATATATCAAGATTTAGTTTTATGATCGAGCAATCAGAAGGGATTTTCTTTCTAAATTATGTGTAAATTGCGATCGATCAATTCACTTTTCTTTGATCAGAATGATGATCAGATTAATTTAGCTGATCTACAGGTTTGTAGTTGCTTGAAAGTTGAAAATAGCCGGGTGATAATTTCATTGTGAATGCATGTACAATATGCTTAATTAAATCGGTGATTTAGGTAAATACAGTTTCACAAACTTTTTTTTAAACTAACTAACCCTTAGTAAAATGGACTCATTTCCCTCTCTCTAAACCCTATTCTCTATCCCTAAACTCTATCCTTTAAACCCTAAACTCCAAAAAATAATATTTTAGAGAGAGAAAAAACAAAGAATAAAAAAAAATAAAAAAAATAAGTTAGTAGGGAATATGAAAAATACATAAAAACTAGTAGGGGTCTCTTTTATTAATTGAAAACTATTAAAGGATAAATGGGCCAAAAAAACCTCTAATTTAATAAAATACACATTAATTTGGCTTTTCAACAACCCACAATCTAATATCGACCCAGAAAACCCCCCACAATCTAGTTAAGGAGTTAATGTATGTCACTTGATTCTTGACAAGCTTTTATGTGACATAATAATGAATATAGAAAACTTAAATTTGGGTTTATTACTTCTAAAACTATACAGTGTAACTCAAACTTAAATCATTTATATGTAAACAACCCAAAATCTGAATTTCTATAATCCATGTTTGAAGGTATGCTTTTGAACCCGTAACTGTTACACGGACGAGATGTGATCACATGACTTCGACTTGCATACATCAGATTGAATTGTTTGTACAAAGCATGCGCACTTTCCGAAAACTGTATTTCTACTTTCTGAATGGTGTTTTAGGGTTCACAAATATCGTTTTTGGGTTAAGACAATTAAATCACTTTGAGTTCTAAGCTCGAATTTGAAACCTCACTAGGAGTTGGTGTAATTACAAAGGTTTGAATTGATTGAACAGAAATTTTGGAAGGGTAATTATGAATATGTAAAGGGTTTAGCCTAAGCTAGCTGGTTGGTTAGCCAAGTATAAGTCATCCCTTAGGCTTGCGGACGTAGGTGGGGTCTAGTGGGGCTACAGTCCCCAATGGAAATTTAAATAAAAAAAAAAAAAAAAATTAAAATTTATATGGAATTTTTTTTCCTCACCCAAAATTTTTGAAATTTTTTTTCCAAAAAAAGTTCAAACTATTTTTTTTTCCAAAAAAAATTCAAACTATTTTTTTTTCCAAAAAAAATTCAAACTATTTTTTGTATTTTTTTAATTTAAAAAATATTTTTTACATAAGATTTATTATGCATAATTCTTAAAATTACTAAAACTTATCCAAATTTGCACACAATTTTTCAATAAGATATGTAATATTTTCACTATATTTATCTTTATTTGTGTTAAAACTTTCAAAATTTAGGGTTTATGAATTTGTAAATTTTACAAATTAATTTTTATACAAATTTGTTGAGATTACGCAATGAAAGTAGTTTATAATGATGAAATTTGTGTAATTTTTGGTCAATTTTGAGTAAAATTTTATTTGAAGTTTGATTATAGATTTTGTTGTTTGAAATTGAGATTGTTTGTGGAAAACAGATTATAGAATTAAAAATTACGATTTAGGATTTTGTGTAAGGTAGACGGTAATATTTTACTCTTCAAGATTTTAGCCCGTACTGAATTAAATTTCTGCGTTCGTCCCTGCTTTAGGCACGTGACTTCAATTGAATAAAAGGCTAAACAAAAGTTTGGAAGGGTAATCAGATCAAACCAAACAACAAAGAAAGATGCACAAATTAAGTAACTAGGTCAAAATATTGGTCGATCGATCGAGTTCCGTACACATACAGATGAACGCATAATAATTATTAAATTATAGTGTTTATTGAATAGATGATATTATATAGCGTTAAATTCATGCATATATAATACATTACTATGTTTTTTTAAAAGGATATTCCTATGTGAAAAATGGCTGGTGATTAACTAATATTTGTCCAGAAAAATGGCATATATGATATATATTTTTATTCATTCACGTGTTACTTTTATTGATTCATTGATATAGATGCAATCCAAGGGTTTGAAATATGAGATTCATGCGTACGTGTCTAAGAAAAATATGCATAAAACACATTTGTAAATATTGAGACATCTCACTGAAGTAGTACGTAGTTGTCCTCTTCTAATTAGTCACTTTTTGGAAGAGGAAACAAGTAAAAAGGAAGTTGGAAAATTCAAAGTCATAGGTAGGTTTGTTTGGATTCTATATTAAAATGTATTAAAATATATTATTTTATATTAAATGATTAATTTAATATAAAATAATATATTTTATTTGAAATCCATGAAGGAATCGTGTCCTTTAATCAAATGTGTAATTACTGATTATGAAGTGAGACTATTTATGGAGATATTTAATCTAGTGATTTTAGGTAGTTATAGTGCTTTGCTAGAAGCCAACTATGATTTATAGACTATATGTTATAAAATATGTCATAAAGTCTATTGTTATTATTATCGGATCCTACGAGGTCACACCCTTAGAGTTTGGACTGGATCAGTTTAATGGGGGACATATTATATAAGGTATATGATATAAAGTTATATATGATATAACTTGGGAGATAAGGTTTGTTAATAATAAAGAGTTATTATTAATAATAAAAGATATACTTATTTAGGAAATAAGATATCTACACCTGATATTATAAAAGGAGGGCTTTTAGGAAAAGCCCAGAACCCTAATTTCACTTAAGAAGTACGGCTGCCTCCTTCTCCCTCTCTCTCCCTTCGTTCGCCTTCGATCCTCGCTCTAGCAACCGAGTCCTAGGTGATCCAGATTCAAGCTCGGGTGGACCAAATAGAGGAGTCACACGTGAGGCTATATTCTCTCCATTCCAGCAGATTGAAACACGCATCAAGAGGTATTTGATTCTTCATATCTATGATCTATTTGGTTTATGCATGAGATCCTTGGTTAGATGTTAGGAAATCGTTTCCTGAAATTCCGCTTTACGCATCTAAAATCCCTACAGTGGTATCAGTTGCCTCTTGCATAAATTGATTAGATCAAGTTTAAAGTTTTAAATTTTGATGCATGTTCATGATTGTCTTGATTCAAATTAAGTGATAAATTGATATATAAGTTAATTTGCATGATTAAAATTCTGATTTTAATTGATTGGATTAGTAAGGTTGAAAAACTTTATGAACATATATGCATGTAAAATTGATCTACCGATAATTGATTTATACGATTTAATTATGCAAGAGATATGATTTTTTGGCATGTTTAAATCATTAGATGAAAATTTTGATTTTCATAAGATGAATCAACTTCCTAAATTCTATTTTTTGTTAAATTCTGAATTTATGAAAGAAATTGTTTCGGTCCAATATGAACTTTAGAAGATGAAATTAATTGTTAATTGTCATCTTCTACAGTAACTACGTACAATATGAACTTTAGAAGATAAAATTGATTGTTAATTGTTATCTTTAAGAGTAAGTACGTACCATATATACTTTAGAAGATAAAATTGTTAATTGGTTCGGTCCACTCTCAAATTTATGAAAGTTATCTCCTGTACATATTTTCTACAGTAACTATCAGTATAAGAAAAAAAATTCCGCTTTAATTGTTAATGCAGTATTAATTTGGGTTGTAGAATTGATTGGACAAGTTCAAATATAATATCCACATACAGAATTGTTAATTGTTAATTGTTGATTTGACAAGTTCGGACAAGTTAGATTAATTGTTAATTAATTGTTCGGATATGACAACGGGATGGTCAACAAACTGTATTGTTCGGCCGCATGGATCGGTAGGCACGGATCGGTCCGAGTTTGACTTGGGCGCGATTCGATCCGGTTGGATAGATTTGGCATTTTAGGATAATTTTCTAAATTATAAGATAAGATCTTTTTTACCTAATTGGATAATATTTGATATTATCTAAATTATATAATTTCCTAAAAGTTGTTAGGATAGATTCCCACTAGATAAAGATAATGATATTTGATATCTTATCTTGTTTATGCATATCTTATCCAATATTGCATGTTAATGATTAATTATGATTAATTCTATATATTATTTTTAATTTGAATTAAGAATTTGATATTAAATTATTTATATCATGAGATGATTTATTTAATTTGATATAGTTTTATTTAAATTAGTTAAATCGGTTATTACTATTAATTAGATTAATATTATTTATAATATTTGATATTATTATTGCATGCATGTTTTATGATATTATGATATTATTGCTTGCATGAGGTGACTAGTATGGCCCACAATAGGATATATAAATACGGTCTGCGTACCGTTATGTTTTTCTTGTACACGATCTGCGTATCGTTATGTATTTTTGTAATTTAAATTTCTGCAAGAGAGTTTATTCCAATTATATGTAAGACAAGAAGAAAAAGATCCTAAGAAGACCAAATGATGGAGATCCATGGAGGGTACTAAGGATGGAGATCCAGGAGTAACAAGACCCATGAAGATTAGATCTTTAATTTTGGTTTTTAGGGGCCATACTAGGATCACATTTATTACTGTATTACTTGAATGCTTTATTTCCCACTTTGCATGCTTGCTTGTTTGTTTATGCTATTTTGTTCACTAGTAAATAAACAACCATTGCATGCTTAAGTCCCTTAACAGAATATTGAGATCATGCCTTTTCATATCATAACCATGAGGCCCTTGGAATTCGTTGGATAGTTTTCGCCCTAGCGAGGTGTCCTTCCTTGACCTTGGGATAGTGCGGATATGTCTAATAGGGACATGCTGCCTTGGTATGGTTACACTCAACAAGAGACCAAAATGCTCAGTTTTGAATCTTGAGGCATAAGGATGAGTCTTACATAAGATGTGGCCATCAACCAAGAGTTATAAGGTATTATAATTAGTAAAGGAGTTTACTTACCTTGATTACATGAGACTTAGGGAAGTGCCCTAGTACGCTCGAGTTTCATCTAAGATAGGATCTTGGAATCATTTTACTCACAAGGGACAACATAATTGAGTAGAATGTGCAATAACTTACTGTTTATAGCTGGTCTAAATTTTAAAGTTCTTGCATGTCAAGCATAATTTATCTGCATGTTTTATTCCGTTTTGTAGTTACCATGTCTTCTGAACACCTCAAATTCACTCTCCGCTCAATAGTTGAGAAAAACCGTTTGAACGACAAGAATTTCCTTGATTGGGAAAGGAATCTGAGAATTATTCTCAGGTCTGAGGGATAAGAGGATGTCCTTGAAACCCCCATCCCAGAGCTGACTGCCACCTCATCTGATGAGGAAAAGGCACGTCACAAGAAAATATGCGAACGGGCAATGCAAGTCACTTGCCTGATGCTGGCTGCTATGGAACCTGCTCTTCAACAAAGGTTTGAAGCACATGATGCCCATACCATTATGAAGAATCTTAGAGATCTCTTCAAGGAGCAAGCCAGAATTGAGAGGTACTTGACCCTCAAGTCCATATTGCAATGCAAGCTCGAGAAAGGGAAACCAGTTGGGCCACATGTTCACAACATGATAGGCTTGTTTGACAAGATGGCTCGACTGGGTAACCCTTACAATGTTGAGACAGCTACATATATGATCTTATACTCCCTGCATGATGGATTTGCCCATTTTAGGCAGATGTATCACATGGGAGCTATGAGCAAGACTCTCAACGAGCTGCACGTGATGCTCAAAACAGCTGAGCAAAACGTCATGGTTGACCCATTGAAGGAAGTTCTAATGGTCAAGGGAAAAGAGTTTAAGAAAGGGCCCCAGAAGAAGCAACAACACCAAGGGAAGGGCAAGCAAGATGCCCAACCCCAGGGGAACACCCCTAAGGTGAAAGTGGCTGCTGAGCACGAATGCTTCTACTGCAAGGCTAAGGGGCACTGGAAGAGAAACTGCCCCAAGTACCTAGAAGACAAGAAGAGGGGAACAGTCTCCACTTCAGGTATTCCCGTTACTGAAATCTTATCAACTAAGTCTCATTCTTGGGTATTAGATACCGGATGTGGTTCTCACATTATTTCGAATGTGCATGGACCAACAAATAGGAGACGGTTGCAGAAGGATGAGATAGACCTGCGCGTTGGAAATGGAGCAAGGGTTGCTGCACTTGCCATTGAAGATTATAGTCTACCTCCACTTTCTGTCTTAGTTTTAGAACTTTATAATTGTTATTTTGTTCCTTCTATTACTAAGTATTTGATTTCAATTTCAGTTTTGAACCTTGAGGGTTATGATTTTGTCATTAAGAATTGATTTTTCATTTATAAGAATGACATTTTCTATGCTCAAGCCCATATGAGTAGTAATGGACTATACATACTGGATATCAAATCTGAAAATTATAACGTTGATCTTCCTACATCCTTTTGGGGATATGCCCTCACCACTAATGCGTTCACACTAAACAGAATTCCGTCACGATCAGTTGACAAGACACCATATGAGATATGGTATGGAAAAGTTCCTAGCTTGTCACTTCTGAAGGTCTGGGGATGCAAGGCTTATGTAAAGCATTTACTACCTGATAAGCTAGTACCCAAATCAGACAAATGCTTCTTTATAGGTTATCCCAAGGAAACAAGGGGATATTAATTCTACAATTCCGATGAGAATAAATTGTTTGTTGCTCGGGATAGTGTCTTTTTGGAAAAGGATTTATTTTCCAAGAAGCCAAGTGGGAGAAATGTTCAGCTTGATGAGATTCAAGCTGAACAACAAACCCAACAACACAAGGACATAGATGATGTCACTGAGGAACTTGACTTTGGAGGCGTACCTTCTCAAAGGAAAACCGCCCAGATTCAAGATGCAATTCTTCAAGTTGATGAAGCACCTGAGGTCCCGCATACAGATGTGGTCAACCCAGCAACTGAAGTCTCTCCTATTGTTGGACCACTTTGGAGATCAGACAAGCTAAGGCAGTAGCCTAGACGTTATGAGGATTACGTCTTGACTGCTAGCATTGACGTTCTACTTTTAGAGAACGGTGAGTCTGCGACCTATAAGCAAATGATGGCGGACCCCGACTCCGAGAAATGGCTGGTAGCCATGAAATCCGAAATGGAATCCATGTCTGAGAATCAAGTATGGGACTTGATAGATTTGCATGATAGGGTAAAACCTATTGGATGCAAATGGGTCTTTGAGATCAAGACTGACAAGGATGGAAACGTTTCTGTCTATAAGGCAAGACTAGTTGCAAAAGAATTTAGACAGGTTCATGGTACTGACTATGATGAAACGTTCGCATCGGTCGTTATGATCAGGTCCATTAGGATACTCCTAGCGATTGCCGCTTATTATGATTATGAGATTTGGCAAATCCTAGGAGAATATGCAAGCTTAAGAAGTCCATCTATGGACTTAAACAACCATCCAGGAGTTGGAATCTTCGTTTTGATGAAGTGGTCAAAAGTTTGATTTCATCAGATGCGAAGAAGAGCCCTGTGTCTACAAGAAGTTTAGTGGGAGCAAAGTGGCCTTCCTAGTTCTGTATGTGGATGACATACTACTCATTGGGAATGACATTCCTATGCTGGAGACAGTTAAGAAGTGGCTTAAGAAGTACTTCTCAATGAATGACTTGGGAGAGGCTGAGTACATATTAGGCATTAAGATCTATAGAGATAGATCTAAGAGACTTATTGGTCTGAGTCAGGAAACTTATGTAGATAAGGTCCTTGAGAAATTCAATATGCTGGACTCTAAGAAAGGATTTCTGCCTATGCAGCATGACTTATATCTCAGCAAGAGCCAGTGTTCTGAGACACCTGGTGAGGCTGAAAGGATGAGCAGGATTCCCTATGCCTCAGCCATAGGATCCATCATGTATGCAATGACTTGTACTCACCCAGATGTTGCATATGCTTTGAGTATGTGTAGAAGATACCAATCAAACTCGGGTGATGCACATTAGTGTACAGCCAAGAACATCCTGGAGTACTTACGAAGGACTAGGGATGATCTCTTGATATTTGGAGGTGATAACGAGCTGGTCGTCAATGGCTATATTGATGCAAGTTTTCAAACATACATAAATGATTTTGAATCTCAGTCTGGATATGTCTTCATTCTGAATGAAGGAGCCATCAGTTGGAAGAGTTCCAAATCCAGACATGTTCTACGGAAGTACCATATGATCAAACACTATGTTGATAGTGGAGATGTGAGGATGTGCAAAGTGCACACAAACGACAACATTGCAGATCCTTTTGACCAAGACCATGTCTAGGCCCAAGTATGATAGTCATACTAGGGCCAAAGGACTCAAACACACTAGAAAGTTCTTTTGAGACATTGTTTGTTTTATGATAAACCTTGTTTATTATTACAAACATTTATGCTTGACTTATATATGAGTTTCATATTATTATTTAATCATTGATTGGGATTAGATAAAGTATCCAAACAATTTAATAGTTCTCAAATGGGCTCATCAAAACTGTTTTGGTGAATGAAACCCCATTAAGTGAACTGAAATTATAAAATTGTTAGAAGTCCATGGTCTAAGTTGTTAACTTAGATACAAATGACTTAATCAAAAGACCATATGTGAGATTGATTGATAACACCGGGTTTCATGTGTTATAGGGACATGGAGATGTCTAATCGATTACATAGATGTGTATACTGATACACATCGGACATACCGATCTTAGGACTTCTCGGGACTTTACTGCAGAGTTCTAGGATTATTCATGATTAGTGAGTTCCTTAGACATGAGTATGATATATTTATCATTTGACTGCTGGTATGTCTTTGACGCTATCAAACGCTGACCGTAACAGGCAGTTATAAAGACAGTGATTGAGATTGCCAAAAGTTGAGTGGGAACTGTAGTCTTACAAGATTGAATATGTCCTCCTATTCCGTGTATACCATGATACATTTGGAAAGGATTGGTGTCTCGGCCACTTGAAGAGTGAGAACTGTGAAAACGCATGGCCATGCTCGGATGGATTATTAGTAATCATCCGTACTGACAGTTTGATCTCAAGAGTTCAAGAAATATATTTGACGGTAAAGATGAGTTTCATCATATAGTCAGATAAGACACTAAGTGACAAAGGAATTTTAACATTGCACACTTGTTTTAAGGACAAGTGGGAGATTGAAGGAATTGTATCCTTTAATCAAAGGTGCAATTACTGATTATGAAGTGGGACCATTTATGGAGATATTTAATCTGGTGATTTTAGGTAGTCATAGTGCTTTGCTAGAAGCCAACTATAATTTATAGACTATATGTTATAAAGTATGTCATAAAGTCTATTGCTATTATTACCGGATCCTACGAGGTCACACCCTTAGAGTTTGGACTGGATCAGTTTAATGGGGGACATATTATATAAGGTATATGATATAAAGTTATATATGATATAACTTGGGAGATAAGGTTTGTTAATAATAAAGAGTTATTATTAATAATAAAAGATATACTTATTTAGGAAATAAGATATCTACACCTGATATTATAAAAGGAGGGCTTTTAGGAAAAGCCCAGAACCCTAATTTCACTTAAGAAGTACGGTTGCCTCCTTCTCCCTCTCTCTCCCTTCGTTCGCCTTCGATCCTCGCTCTAGCAACCGAGTCCTAGGTGATCCAGATTCAAGCTCGGGTGGACCAAATAGAGGAGTCACACGTGAGGCTCTATTCTCTCCATTCCAGCAGATTGAAACACGCATCAAGAGGTATTTGATTCTTCCTATCTATGATCTATTTGGTTTATGCATGAGATCCTTGGTTAGATGTTAGGAAATCGTTTCCTGAAATTCTGCTTTACGCATCTAAAATCCCTACAATCCAAACACACTATGAAAGCAAACACACACTATGAGAAAGGAGAACAAGTAGAAAAGAAGTTGGAAAATGCAAAGCCATAGTCAAATATAGCTTAAGAAATTAATCATGACCAGAAAACCATGCATAAATAGTACTTTGAGTTAAAAAAACAGTTGAACTCTAAACTTCTAATGCTACCATCACATATATTATAGAGAAATAGCAACCAATACCCCAAATCATATATGGTTTTGCAATTCTATCCTAGTACTTTTGTTTTTTGCAAATATAACCTATTGACTTTTTTTTCCTTGTTTTTTGCAAAAATACCCCACAAATAAAAAGGTAAATTGAATTTTGAATTTTCTTTTTCTTTTGGAAAATAAAATATAACATAATAATAAAATATTAAAAGAAAAAGTTAAAATTTGAAAATACTAAAAAATTTCAAAAATTTTTAAATCAGATTTTAATTCAAAAAATAATTTTTTTAAATATCTAATTCTAGATTATTAGAACCCTAAATTTGGTCATTCACCTCCACTTCATCCTCCTTCTTTTCCCTGAATTGCTCACCTCCCACGCAGCGAATTATTAGAACCCTAATTTCAGATAATTTTTTGAAATCAGATTTCTTTCATTGGAGGGGGGGATTTCGATTCTTCCTCCCACGCAGCGGAGGAGAGAGAGATGGAGGCTAGGATTGGGAATGGGAGCGGGACGACGCCATTTGGGAGCTCGTAGTGGCGGATTGACGACGTTGAGGACGATGTCGATGACGGCCGACACGATGGCGACGAAGAGTTGGTTTCCAACTCAAATCTTTCCCAACAAACAACAACGAATCCAAGCTCACCCCAGGTTTGCCAAGTCCTTGTTTGTGAATTTAAAGCTAGAAGAAAGAAAAAGGTGAGGGAACAAAACCGGCTTGGCTTGAGCTGTTGGTTTTCAGGTTTGGATTCAGATCATTGCATCTGAAAATCAACCTGTGCGTTGGACGACTCCTCTTGGTATTCCTGTTGTTCAGCCCTACCGCAAGATAGACAGGCATCTTGTGAGTGCTCATCGTTCCACTTGAGAGTGCATCCCTTCATCATTATTTATCTTTTCTACCTTTGTTAAAAAGTTTGGCTTGTTAAATTGATCTGATACAGGTAAAAACATCCCTTCAAGTGTTAACATTACAGAGGGAAACAGAGAAGGTAATTGCTTAACAAATTTATTGCCAGGTTATCTTGAAAATCATGATTGAATTTGTTGATGCTACACTTAATTACGTTGATCCTGCACCGCAAGGCCCTTGTCAGTTGCAATACTGACTACTGCGTGTATGTGTAAAAGCCTTTTTATTAGGCTGTATTGCCCGTCTGTTTTGGGAAATGAATGATTCTTCTTTGAGCTCCTTATTATTATGGTTCTCTGAGATGCTAAAGAGTGATTTGGTTCTGTAGGTGATGATGAAGAGGCAGAGAACAGCTTTCCCACCCAATTGTGTGCATATGTATGAAGATTTGCAAGGGAGCAACATGGTTGTCGGGAGGGAGGGTGCTACTGGTTGGGCTTTGGGGGGGTGGGGGGTGGGGGGGGAGGGGGTAGAGGCACAGAAGACCTTGGTTTTTCTGCTGACACAGAGGCTAGTTCTTTTGGCTACTGGCTAACTGTCTATTTTTTAATGTTGTATAGGTGACAGGATACTATGCAGAGTATAATACTGCCTTATTTCTCTAGTACTCTAGGGTCTTCAATGTTGTATAGGCATTTTAGTTGCGAAGAGAATTATTTTGTTTTGCTTCAATGTTGTAATCACTCATTAATGAAGTAATTAAACGTATAGAATTATCCTGTCATATATTAAAAACTATCCTGTTAGCAATACTCATCCGTTAAAATAATTACCGCTAAAATAATTACAAACTTGAAACATAATATTTCATTGAATTAAAAAAAAATCAGTGACAATAACTTGTTTTACTTATGTCGATAGACAAATTATCACTTGGTGACAAGAGATGTAAGGTTTTAAATAATATTACTCAGGTTGACAGGATAATTTTTAGTTTATGACAGGGACTTTAAGGTTGAATCTTGGGAAATCTAAAAAAGTAAATGAATTTGAGTCAATTTGGGTTTGGGAGGGAAATTTAGGAGGGAAAAGTTATTTGGGAGGGAAATTTGAGAGGGAAATTTAGGAAACAGATATATGGACCAGAAAGTAGTGGAAAGACCACCCTTGCATTGCATGCCATGGATGAAGTGCAACACCTCTTGCTCAGGCTGCGGCGTCGTCGGGGTGACAGGGAGCGAGGGCGGCGGCGACGGAGTGCCTTTCTATAACCTCCGAGGTGTTAGTGGTGGCGGTGGGGCTGCTTTCGGCTGGAGCGGTGGTAGCGGTGGGGCCATGTCTCAATTTGGCGGTGATGGAGTCAAATTCAATGCTCTCGGGAACCTTGCATTTAACTTTAAAATAGCTTGCATTTAACTTCAGGAACCTTGCATTTAACTTCAAAATAGCTTGCATTTAACTTCAAGAACCTCGCACGGTTCTATATGCTTAATGAAGTATGTAGGCATATAGAACTATCCTGTCATATAATGAGAACTATCCTGTCACCATTCAGGAACCTTGCATTTAACTTCAAAATAGCTTTTCGGATACTTTTGTCAGATACAAGTGTATATGTCATATGATCTTTTTATTAGTATTTTGCAATGGCAGCTGTGAAGTGTATTGATTTGTGTTATGAGTTCACTTAAGTGTTGAAATAGTGGGTGTCGGTGTCTAATGGAAACTCAAAATGCAAGTTGGAACAGACAATGTGAAGAGAGCGTTAGAGGAATAAGAATGTCACAATGTTCAAGCTACACTAATTTTTTGTCACATGGTACAATTGCACGAATTATTTTTGGACGAATAATGCATGTCACTGGTCTTTATATTTTTGTCACATTGCATATTTGTATTGTGGGAATGCACAATTACAATGTCAGAGAAGTTTATATTTTCATACTATCAACCTTAAATTCTTGTCATGATATTAAAGACGACAGGTCAGTGAGTATGACGGGAATGGTTATGCATTTTCTTCCTATTTTAATCATTCTCTTCTTCTTCTTCCTATGTGATATAGACCGCCACTCATATTGGTCGATAGGATTATCTCAAACCATATTGAACCTGTCAAGATATATATGGAATCATGATAGGATTGTGTCATATCAATTTAATCCAAACTAGTCCATATTGAACCCGTTAGGATATATATATATATTAAATTATGACATGGTAATGTTAAATCCTATGAATATGCGAAATCATTAACGAAGAAAATTACATCAACTACTTTCGACTAAATACCAATTCAACCAATTTGAACCACAAAAATTACATTAACTACTTTGAAACCATATCGACCATGACTTGCTTCTATCTTCGAAGAAAAGAAAGTTCACAGCAAAAAGTCATAAGCAAATTACATTAAACTTTATTATAATATGTGTAATATCCATTACTTTATGAAACATATTATTTGCTTTTGTTTTATGTAATATAGTACTTTATGATAATGTCGCGCAATTTCAAACATATTAAATATGACAGGATAGGTCAGTGAGTATGACGGGAATGATTATGTATTTTCTTCCTATTTTAATCATTCGCGTCTTCTTCCTATGTGATATGGACCCGCCACTCATATTGGTCGGTAGGATTATCTCAAACCATATTGAACCCGTCAGGATATATATGGAATCATGACAGGATTGTGTTAAATTCTATGAATGTGCGAAAACGAATATGCGAAATGTCATTAATGAAGAAAATTACATTAACTACTTTCAACTAAATATCAATTCAACCATTTCCAACCACACAAGATGCATCAACTAATTTGAAACCATATCGACCATGACTTGCTTATATCTTCGAAAAAAAAGAAAGTTCACAAGAAAAAGTCATAAGCAAATTACATTAAATTTTATGATAATATATTTAATATCTAGTACTTTATGAAGCATGTTATTTATTTTTGTTTTATGTAATATAGTACTTTATGATAATATCGCGTAAATTTCAAACCATATTAAAGAAGACAGGACATGTCAGTGAGTATGACAAGATTCCTTATGTATTTTCTTCCTATGTTGTAATCACTCATTAATGACGTATATGCAAAATCATTAACGAAGAAAATGTTGTCTTCTTTCTATAGTACTTTAGTGTATTTAATGTTGTATAGGCACTTTAGTTGCAAAGAGAATTATTTGTTTTGCTTCAATGTTGTAATCACTCATTAATGAAGTAATTAAACGTTAGAATTATCTTGTCATATATTAAAATATATCCTGTCATAAATACTCATCCGATAAAATAGTTACAAACTTGAAACATAAAATTTCATTGAATTGAAAAAAATCAGTGACAACAACTTGTTTTACTTATGTCGTTAGAAAAGTTATCACTTGGTGACAAGAGATGTAAGGTTTTAAATAATATTACCCTGGTTGACAGGATAATTTTTAGTTTATGACAAGGGCTTTAACGTTGAAAGTTCTAGTTATAGCATTTACGACTTTTCGTTAACAAATTTCCTACTTTCTATTTTATTTAAAATAATTTTCAAATGTAATACCAAAATTTCAAAGTATAAAAAATAGCGTTAATGGCATTTCTTTTATGACGGAAAAATACTCACTAAGTGACTAGAATGATATATACATAACGTAAACAAAAAGTACAACTTATTTCAACTCTACCAAATATCATCCTTTACCATTGAGTTTCTATTATATGTAGATAGTTATATAATTATACTATGTCATTATTTCTTACCTTGTCACGTGGTATAATTGCACGAATTATCATTGGACGAATATTGCATGTCAATGGTGTTCATATTTTTGTCACATGGTATATTTATATTGTTGGAATGAACAATTACAATGTCAAAGAATTTTATATTTGTCTTTGCCAGATCGGCTAAACATCCATTTTAATGTTGTTTTCATTGTTTGAATACCCGATCTTTTATAGCACCGTCCATTTGCTGTCAAAAGGATTTCATGGCTATTGGGTAATGTTTTCAATCTCACGCTTTTGTATTGGAGTTGCTCTTTGTATCAACTCTCATACCATGTATAAACTAGATGTACAATGTTCAAGCTACACTGATTTGGAGGAATAATTGCACGAATTGAACATAGAGAAGTTTGTATGTGATTTTTTGTCACATGTGTTTCGACTAGATGTACAATGGAGATTGCTGGTTGCATCATGTCTTATTTGTGCCAAATTTATCTTGTCATTTGTTCTCTTTTGCTCAGTTGTCTCGTGAACTAAATCTTCTCGTTCTTTTAACTGCCAAGTTGTGTGTTCTCCAGGAAATTAGTTCGAGGACGGTGATTGGCATGGGTAAGCAAAGCGACAGGGTATACTGGCTGCATATGGTACAATTGAATTGAACAATGTTCAAGCTATATTGATTTTTTGTCACATGGTACAATTGCACGAATTATCTCTTTTTGAATATTTCATGGCATTGGTCTTTATACTTTTGTCACATTGTATATTTGTATTGTCGAAATGAACAGAGAGAAGTTTGTATTTTTCATACTATCAACCTTAAATTCCTGTCATCCATGAGATATTTTATTGTCGATTTTAACAAAATAAATGTCACAATTGAAATTCATTCTAACAACATATGTCAAAAGACTCAAATCTAAACATGAAATATTAAGCAAATTAATTATCCAACAACTTGATACATATTCTTATGCATGAGAAGTGTTTATCTAATATTTAGTATTTATTTAGTACTTTAGTATAATGACTATCTAATATCACGTATTAGTACGTTATGAAGTATTTTGGAATGCATTTTAGTGTAGTGACTATCTTATGTCATGTAATATTTAGTATTTTATGATAATATGTGTAATATCTAGTACTTTGTGAAGCATGTTATTTATTTTCGTTTTATGTAATGTAGTACTTTAAGATAATGTCGCGTAATTTCAAACCATATTAAAGACGACAGGACAGGTCAATGAGTATGACGGGAATGATTATGCATTTTCTTCCTATTTTAATCATTTTCTTCTTCTTCCTATGTGATACGGACCGCCACTCATGATATATATCAAACCATATTGAACCTGTCATGATATATATGGAATCATGACAGGATTGTGTCATATCAATTTAACCCAAACTAGTCCACATTGATCCCATCAGGATATATATATATATATATGGAATCATGACATGATTGTGTTAAATTCTATGAATATGCGAAGGCCAATATGCGAAATATCATTAACGAAGAAAATTACATTAACTACTTTCGACTAAATATCAATACAACCAATTCCAACCACACAAATCATGTAGGTTGGTAGGATTATATCAAACCATATTGAATCTGTCACATTACATACTAAAGTTAAGTGTTGATTTTTTCCCTTTACTATCAGTGGAGTGGAGGATATATAAAGAACCGTGACAAGATAAGTATATCTTGTATGTAAATCTAAAACAAATTGTATATATTAAACACTTGAATTTCTACTTTATAAGGATTAAAACTTGAATTTCCCTCAAGCTGAAACACAGGACAAGGCAAGATACTAAACGAAACAGAAACACAAGAACATGAAATACAAAATAAACTAAAACAAGGGATATTAACATGGCAAAACAAACAAAACCAGAAAAACATCAAAAAAGCATTTTCCTAAGACCAAAGAATGTGGAAGAAGAAGAACAGTTGCCACAACCGGCCATACCAACAGAACCCCAAAATTGAGGTCACCACAATTGGCACCGACGGTAGAACCAGGGAAATAACCGGCAACTTCAGTCGGCGGCGCGAATAGCAAAATGGAAGGCCAGATCTGAAGCCGATGAGCAGTTGAGAGGACAACACAATTATGAGCAAGAGCACCGGCGAGCCTTCGAATCGACCTCCACTGGAAGTGCGGCGCACGGCGAGGGAGCATGAAGATTAAGGAGGCGCCGAAATCATCTTCCTCCCAGACAACAAAAGTTGCACGAAACCGGATCTTGGATCTCTGCAAAAGATCGGGATCTCTGCAACCCAGCCTTGACGGAGGAAACCAGATCAGTAATTGCGGTGAAGGTTCGTGAAGAAGTAAAAGACGCCGCTACCATATTCTTCCCAGCATGCAAAATACGCCCAAAACAGAGACTCCAAGCAGCCGGTCTAGACGGTGGCGACCGGAACAGGATCTGGAGCTGACAAATGGCGACCGAAGCAAATCCATAAACCGACTAGAGCTCGGAGAGGAAATCGAACAGGAGTGACGACTGTGAATCTGGGAAATTTAGACATGAATTTGAGTTAATTTGCAGATTATGAATCTGGGAAATTGAGTTAATTTGTTTTAGTTACATGAATTTGAGTTAATTTGCAGATTGTGAATCTGGAAAATTTAGACAAGGAAATGAATTTGAGTTAATTTGGGTTTGGGTTCAAAATTAATAATTAAGTATACTAAATTTAGAAAAAAAAAGAGTAAAAATTGATGAAATTAATTGAGTTGTATTTAGGAGGGAAATTTAGGAGGGAAAAGTTATGTATTTGAGAGGGAAATTTGGGAGGGAATTTTGAGAGAAAATTTTGGAAAAGAAAATAATAATTAATGATATTTGTGTATTTTTTTGCTTTTCATTTCCCTTTTCTTTTCTCTAATTTCATGGATTTAATTTACTTTTTGAATTAAAAGAAAAGATTTAATATTTTGCAAAAATACACCAAATGGTGTATATATGCAAAAAAAAAGTCATTCATGTATTTTTGCAAATGCAAAACCCATTTAGGATATATATGCAAATCGGTGTATATTATAGAGAAATAGAACCCAATATCCCATTTCCCTAATACTTTTGCAAATCTATCCTATTCTTTTTGTTTTTTTACAAAACTACACCTTTGACTTTATTTTTTCTTGTTTTTTGCAAAAATACCCCACAAATAAAAAGGTAAACTAAAATCCAAATTTTCTTTTTCTTTTGAAAAAATAAATATAACATAACAATAAAATAATAAAAAAGTTTCAATTTTAAAAATTTAAAATTAAATAAAATTTGATTAAAATTTCAAAATCTAAAATTTTCATTTATCAAAATTTTAATCTGACTTCTTTTTTCAATTGATTTAGAACCCTAAAATTTCTGAACTCAAGCACGAGCCCTATCAAATTTTCTACAGCTTCTCTACAATTTCCGCCTCCTCTCACGACTCCATCTCCTCAAATCCTCAATTCATCTTCCGCCGCTTCCGAAATCGCCTCCCAGTCCAACGAGCGGCCGACGGAGAGACGAATTCGCTCCCCCTCATGCCTCCTCCGCCGCCGGAGAAGCTTTTGGACCCTTCGATTCCACCGCTGACGAACATCTCACACCTTGTATTCGGCATTGCCGCCTCCTTCAAGCTCTGGTCGAAGCGGAGAGAATACCTAAAAATCTGGTACAAGCCGGAGTCCGACATGAGAGGCGCTGTCTGGAGCGTTTGGCGGGGGAGGGATTGCGATTAGTTATCCGTTGGCGGTGGCGCTCAGGTCGGATGATCGGATGTAGGCTTGTATAGTTGTATGATGGAGCTCGGCGTACCTCTCACCAAGGAGCTTGGTTCTCACCAAGGAGCTTCGTCCGGCGATATCTGAGCGCAAGGTATGAATTCGTCCTCCTTCCAGCTTGTATTCTGGGTTTAATTTTGTTTTATTTTTCGAATTTGGGCTATAATTTGTTACAGGTTGGTGTAATGGAGGTGGCTTGCCTGGAGATAAGATTGGTTTATATGAGTGGACTACTGTATTAGTATGTTGTTCCACTACTGTGGTATTATGTTCTCAATGGGGGGTTTTCACCTAAATGTGAGCTTTTCAGCTGTAACACTAATGGATTCTCCTCTCTGTGGAGGAGAATTGCTACTGGTTATAAGAATTGAGTTGTCCAACTCTTTGATTTATGCTTAGTTCTAGGGCATTTTGTATTGGATATGCTTTTGTTAAAGGGTCACTTGTGTTGAATTTGTTTGTTGTTCTTACAGAGGAGTTATTTGAATTTTTGAATCTGCAGCTTGAAACTGATTTGCAAGTAGATAGAAGTAAGCCTCTTATTTATATTTCTTACATCTATATTTATCTATGCTATTTGCTGTTTACTTGTTCTTGGACGCCAACTGGGAAAGTGTTCTTGTTAGTGACTAGCTATTGTTCTTGTCTGTGTTTAGATTTAACTCTTGATTAGCATATTCTTGGATATTGTTCGTCCATTCAACACACCATCATCCTGTCAGTAGGATCTGCAGCTCATACTAGTAATTCCTAATCCATATTACACCAACACAAAATGAAAATAGTGCAGCAGGTAGTCATCTATGATTTAACATGTTTCGTTGCTTCAAAATATGTATACTAAGCATAATTTTCATCATCAACTGTCAGAATCAGCTGAGTTGTGTTTTTGGTATTGAATAGACAAGGTACTCTGGTGTTGGAGCGGCCATTGAGTATGCCGTCTTGCATCTCAAGGTGCACTACATATACATGGCCTTGTAGATCCTACATTTCCTAATTAGTTGTTAGAAGCATCTGGTTGAACCAACAACAAATCATGATTGTTACAGGTTGAGAACATTGTTGTGATTGGACACAGTGCTTGTGGTGGAATCAAGGGGCTTATGTCCCTCCCAGAAGATCTCTCCGAGTCCACGTAAGTATCTAGCACACTAGTTTCATACCCGACCACATATATATATATACTGTGTGTGTGTGTGTGTGTGTGTGTGTGTGTGTGTGTGTGTTGTGTGTGTGTGTGTGTGTGTGTGTGTGTGTGTGTGTGTGTGTGTGTGTGTGTGTGTGTGTGTGTGTGTGTGTGTGTGTGTGTGTGTGTGTGTGTGTGAATTAATACAATAGTGACTTCAATTGCTCTATTGCCTATGAATAATATTTGTCTGTCTTGTGTAGTTTGTTAGTATATTTATATATCAATTTCTGTCACGATATAAATTGGAAACAAAATTATAGCTTGCGAAGGACGTGGAGATGCTCTTTGTTCCACCTGCAATCCAAATCTAGAACATGGTTATTATAAGGAAAATCAAATGGCTTCATGTCCTACTTGTCATGGAAGAGGTTGTATAGGTGACAGGATATTATGCAGAGTTTAATGTTGTCTTATTTCCTTAGTACTTAGTGTCTTTAATGTTGTATAGGCACTTTAGTTGCAAAGAGAATTATTTTGTTTTGTTTTAATGTTGTAATCCCTCATTAATGAAGTAATGAAACATATAGAATTATCATGTCATATATTAAGAACTATCCTGTCACCAATACTCATCCGCGAAAATAATTACAAACTTGAAACATTATATTTCAGTGAATTAGAGAAAAAATAAGTGACAATAACTTGTTTTACTTGAGTCGATGAAAAAATTATCACTTGGTGACAAGAGATGTAAGGTTTCAACTAATATTACTCTGGTTGACTGGATAATTTTTAGTTTATGACAGGGATTTTAAGGTTGAAAGTTCTAGTTATAACGTTTGTGACTTTTCGTCAACACATTATTAATGCACTTGCAATTTTAGTAAGTTTCCGTTCTATTGACAACATTCTTTCAGTAAGTTTCCGTTCTGTTGCTGATATTAAAATCTTACCAATCTCATCTCATCATGTCATTACTTACTCCTATGTTGGTTAACATAATGTTGTAGCACAAATATTATCTTGCATCAAGTACTATTATAATCATGTCTCCAGCATGTTAATTATAATTAAATGAATGCCCATATTGTGAAATTTACTTGTATGAGAGTTTGCTTTTGCTTTTATTTGAGTTGATTAGTTCAACCACTAATTTTGGATAATGGCAAACTTTTGTTGCATTTGTATGCAGAAACCTATTGTCCCTGTTGAGTTATATAGAGACGTGTGTGACTCGCAGCTTATTGGAGTGTCTGGGTACTCAAGAGAGGTTAATTTATTTTACAATCTTTTTCTCGGATTACAACTTTGTATAAGCAGTTATGGTGTGTAGCACAAAGGGAGAAAATGCAATAGGAGAAATCGACAAGGATTGTTGTTGATAATAATTTGGTTGAAAGGAAAGGAAGAAAAAGGAATAGGTGACAAAAAATTGTTTGTAAATGTTGTATAGGTGACAGGATATTATGCAGAGTATAATATTGTCTTATTTCTATAGTACTTTAGTGTCTTTAATGTTGTATAGGCACTTTAGTTGCAAAGAGAATTATTTGTTTTGCTTCAATGTTGTAATCACTCATTAATGAAGTAATTAAACGTTAGAATTATCCTGTCATATATTAAAATCTATCCTGTTAGCAATACTCATCCGCTAAAATAATTGCAAACTTGAAACATAAAATTTCATTGAATTGAAAAAAAATCAATGACAATAACTTGTTTTACTTATGTCGATAGAAAAGTTATCACTTGGTGACAAGAGATGTAAGGTTTTAAATAATATTACCCTGGTTGACAGGATAATTTTTAGTTTATGACAAGGGCTTTAAGGTTGAAAGTTCTAGTTATAGCGTTTACGACTTTTCGTTAACAAATTTCCTGCTTTCTATTTTATTTAAAATAATTTTCAAATGTAATACCAAAATTTCAAAGTATAAAAAATAGCGTTAGTGGCATTTCTTTTATGACGGAAAAATACTCACTAAGTGACTAGAATGATATATACATATCGTAAACAAAAAGTACAACTTATTTCAACTCTACCAAATATCATCCTTTACCATTGTGTTTCTATTATATGTAGATAGTTATATAATTATACTATGTCATTATTTCTTACCTTCACCGAACAATGGACATAGCATCCGTCCATTTGTTGTCAAAAGGATTTCATGGCATTTTCTCAGACCACGGTTGTAATTAAAACTACGGTCTATGCTTTCAGGTATTTTCTCAAATTGAACAATGGACATAGCATCCAGTCTATGCTTTCAGGTATTTTCTCAAATTGAACAATTACAATATCGGAATGAATACTTTTGTCACAATGGTATAGTTATATTGTCAGAATGAACAATTCCAATGTCAGAGAATTTTATATTTTTGTCACGTGGTACAATTGCACGAATTATCATTGGACGAATATTTCATGTCAATGGTGTTTATATTTTTGTCACATGGTATATTTATATTGTTGGAATGAACAATTACAATGTCAGAGAATTTTATATTTGTCTTTGCCGGATCGGCTAAACATCCATTTTAATGTTGTTTTCATTGTTTGAATACCCGGTCTTTTATAGCACCGTCCATTTGCTGTCAAAAGGATTTCATGGCTATTGGGTAATGTTTTCAATCTCACGCTTTTGTATTGGAGCTGCTCTTTGTATCAACTCTCATCCCATGTATAAATTAGATGTACAATGTTCAAGCTACACTGATTTAGAGGAATAAGAATGTTGTATACCAAATAAAAATGTCACAATGTTCAAGCTATATTGATTTTTTGTCACATGGTACAATTGTACGAATTATCTTTTTCTGAATATTTCATGTCATTGGTTTTTATACTTTTGTCACATTGTATATTTATATTGTCGAAATGAACAGAGAGAAGTTTGTATTTTTCATACTATCAACCTTAAATTCCTGTCATCCAGGAGAAATTTTATTGTCGATTTTAACGAAATAAATGTCACAATTGAAATTCATTCTAACAACATATGTCAAAAGACTCAAATCTAAACATGAAATATTAAGCAAATTAATTATCCAACAACTTGATACATATTCTTATGCATGAGAAGTGTTTATCTAATATTTAGTATTTATTTAGTACTTTAGTATAGTGACTATCTAATATCATATATTAGTACTTTATGAAGTATTTTGGAATGCATTTTAGTGTAGTGACTATCTTATGTCATGTAATATTTAGTACTTTATGATAATATGTGTAATATCTAGTACTTTGTGAAGCATGTTATTTATTTTCGTTTTATGTAATGTAGTACTTTAAGATAATGTCGCGTAATTTCAAACCATATTAAAGACGACAGGACAGGTCAGTGAGTATGACGGGAATGGTTATGCATTTTCTTCCTATTTTAATCATTCTCTTCTTCTTCCTATGTGATACGGACCGTCACTCATGATATATATCAAACCATATTGAACCTGTCATGATATATATGGAATCATGACAGGATTGTGTCATATCAATTTAACCCAAACTAGTCCACATTGAACCCGTCAGGATATATATATATGGAATCATGACAGGATTGTGTTAAATTCTATGAATATGCAAAGACCAATATGCGAAATATCATTAATGAAGAAAATTACATTAACTACTTTCGACTAAATATCAATACAACTAATTCCAACCACACAAATTACATTAACTACTTTGAAACCATATCACTTATGACTTGCTTCTGTCTTCGAAGAAAAGAAAGTTCACAAGAAAAAATCATAAGCAAATTGCATTAAACTTTATGATAATGTGTAATATCTAGTACTTTACGAAGCATGTTATTTATTTTTCGTTTTATATAATATAGTACTTTATGATAATGTCGTATAATATCAAACCATTAAAGACGACATGACAGATAAGTGAGTATGACGGGATTGGTCATGCATTTTTTCCTAATTTAATCATTCTCTTCTTCTTCCTATGAGATACGGACTACCACTCATATTGGTCGGTAGGATTATCTTAAACCATATTGAATCGGTTCATCATTCACAAGGGGATCAAACAGGCAAATATTAAGGATCAACTCAGCATCTTATGTAAACATTAACCCTTTGTGAAGCATGTTATTTATTTTCATTTTATGTAATATAGTACTTTATGATAATGTCGCGTAATTTCAAACCATATTAAAGAAGATAGGACACGTCAGTGAGTATGAAAGGATTGGTTATATTCTTCCTATTTTAATCATTCTATTCTTCTTCCTATGTGATCTAGACTGCCAATCATGTTGGTTGGTAGGATTATATCAAACCATATTGAATCTGTCACATTACATACTAAAGTTTAGTGTTGATTTTTCCCCTTTACTATCAGTGGAGTGAAGGACATATAAAGAACCGTGACAAGATAAGTATATCTTGTATGTAAATCTAAAACAAATTGTATACATTAAAAACTTGAATTTCTACTTTATAAGGATTAAAACTTGAATTTCCCTCAAGCTGAAACACAGGACAATGCAAGATACTAAACGAAACAGAAACACAAGAACAGGAAATACAAAATAAACTAAAACAAGGGATAACAGGGCAAAACAAACAAAACCAGAAAAACATCAAAAAAGCATTTGCCTAAGACCAAAGAACGTGGAAGAAGAAGAACAGTTGCCACAACCGGCCATACCAACAAAACCCCAAAATTGAGGTCACCACAATCGGCACCGACGGTCGAACCAGGGAAATAACCGGCAACCTCAGTCGGCGGCGCAGACAACAAAATGGAAGGCCAAATCTGAAGCCGCTGAGCAGTTGAGAGGACAACGCAATTATGAGCAAGAGCACCGGCGAGCCTTTGAATCGACCTCCACTGGCAGCGCGGCGAGGGAGCATGAAGATTAAGGAGGCGCCGAAATCATCTTCCTCCGAGACAACAAAAGTCGCACGAAACCGGATCTTGGATCTCTGCAAAAGATCGGGATCTCTGCAACCCAGCCTTGACGGAGGAAACCAGATCAGTAATTGCGGCGAAGGTTCGTGAAGAAGTAAAAGACGCCGCTACCATCTTCTTCCCAGCATGCAAAATACGCCCAAAACAGAGACTCCAAGCAGCCGGTCTAGACGGTGGCGACCGGAACAGGATCTGGAGCTGACAAATGGCGACCGGAGCAAATCCATAAACCGACTGGAGCTCGGAGAGGAAATCGAACAGGAGCGGCGACAGACCTTAACATGATTTTGTTTTAGTTACATGAATTTGAGTTAATTTGCAGATTGTGAATCTGGGAAATTTAGACAAGGAAATGAATTTGAGTTAATTTGGGTTTGGGTTCAAAATCAATAATTCAGTATACGAAATTTAGAAAAAAGGAGAGTGAAAATTGATGAAATTAATTGAGTTGTATTTAGGAGGGAAATTTAAGAGGGAAAAGTTATGTATTTGAGAGGGAAATTTGAGAGAGAATTTTGAGAGAAAAATTTGGAAAAAAAATAATAATTAATGATATTTGTGTATTTTTTTGCTTTTCATTTCCCTTTTCTTTTCTCTAATTTCATGGATTTAATTTACTTTTTGAATTAAAAGAAAAGATTTAATATTTTGTAAAAATACACCAAATGGTGTATATATGCAAAAAAAAAATTCAACCCGATATTCTTGCAAATGGAAAACCCATTTAGGGTATTTCTGTAAATGGGTATATATTATACTCCCCTTTGTACGAAAAAGATGGTCATTCTAGAGTTTGACACACTTATTAAGAAATATAATAATTATTATATATTTTCATAAACTTTTCTCAAAATTTATAAGTATTTAATAACTCATCTCAATTATAGCCAATAAACATAGAAAATTTGTATAAAAGAGCCAAAAATACAATTTTCGATGTCAAACCTCGTATCTCACCAATAAATTATTACCTAAACACCTAAAATGACAATCTTTTCTATACAAAAATTATGGGCTAAAATGACAATATTTTCAAAACAGAGGGAGTATATACAAAAATTATGGGCTAAAATGACAACATTTTATAATTGACATTTTGAAACATTTCACATTATTGATTAGAAATTAGTCCATATTAATTAGGTATATTCTGCACATATATAAAAAATCGAGTCCATAATATTTTAAAGTTAGTTTTTTTTAATAAATATTTTCAATTTATTGGGGCAAAAAGGTATCCTAAATGTAAACTAATATTTTATACTTTCTTCATTAAACTTTGATTGTCCTTTACCAATTTACACACATATTAAGAAAATCTTTCTCTTTACAAAAATATCCTTATTTAATTATATTTAAAATTAAAGTATACATTAAATAGTATGTATTAGAGCAAAAAAGGGTAAAAGTGAATCAATAAATATAAGGGACAAATATGGTAATCTTGATGCAAATTATCTAAAATCTAAAATGACAAATAAATTTGAACAAGTTTTTGAATCTAAAAAGACAATAAAAGTTTAATGGATGGAGTAATTTGTCCCTCTCTTTTCACCTAAAACAACACAATTAATTCATCTTCACTATTATTGTTATCACAATAATAACTTGTATATCTATCCTAAATGTATTTTTTATTAACTTACTTCTCAACCAAACGAGCACTAAGTGCTCGTTTGGTTGGAAAGTAAATTTCCATGATTTTAAATACCTTGGGAAGTGATATCAAATATATGTGTTTGGTTGACTTTTTGTTTTTGAAAAATTCAGATATTCTAATTAATGGGATTTTCAATTCCTACAAAACATAGGAAATGCAATAACCTAGGGAGGGGTGTGTAAGATTGTTTTTCCCATATTTTCCATGATTTGGATTTCAACCAAACATAATTTACCAATTCTCATGAATTCAAATTCTTAGGTTTTGATTTCACATAAAGTAATTTCTAGGAATTACACTTCCCCTATTGAGCACTAATTTAATATAATAAAAAGTTCAACTCTTATGTCTTCTATTATTCAACAAAATAAAACTACTCTTATGTCTTCTATTATTCAATGGAAACGTCACTACTACAATGAAGACCTAAGGAAGCGGTCAGTAACCGCTACAATAGGTACCAAAAACAATGCCTTACGTCTAATGCATCGGTTTCTAACCGCTTCATCTGCTCGCTCTGCATTGGACCTAATGAAGCGGTTGTTAAACCAACCGCTAGTATTTATCTAATGTAGCGGTTGTTATAACACCTATTGCAGCGGTTTGGTAACTTATGGCAGCGGTTGTATAAATCTATTGCAACGGTTATGGTTAACTACTACAGCGGTTCTGGTTACCTATTACAACCGTTGTGATCACCTATTGCAGCGTTTGTGGTTATCTATTACAGCGGTTGAATTCCCTTTTGCAACGGTTGTTGATTTGATGAAGCACTTTTCAGATTTTTTTGCCGCGGGTTTAAATCCTATTGCAGCAGTTTATGATTCAAGCTTTTGTAACATATGTGCAACGGTTCAAATATTTGTGCGTTAATTTTATATATCCACAATATTTTTTACTAATTATATATACATATTTTCCCTGCTTAAAAAAATGTTATTTTATACCAAAATTTCATTCATTATATAAGAAACTTGTTGGTTACACCCACTATACAAAAACCAAGTTCATATATACATATATAATTGGCTTGTGCTAATTAACATACCAAGTGTTAGCTAGAGGTGCTAATATACAAAAATTATGGACCAAAATCAAAGTATCATTACCCTAAAAAGTAGACATATTAATCCTATACAGCTAATATCCATGTTTTCTTGCTTGTCCGATAAAATCAAAAACCTGCAAAAAAAGTAAAATAACCAATGTAAGATTAATCCCTCCTAACTAAGGTAAATTAATTCTACTCAACAACAATATACTAACTATATGAATGGATCTACAAACATATCTTTTCCCATCTATTTTGTCATGACAAAAAAACAAGTAAGGTGCATTGTCCTCACTCAACTCAAATAGCAGACTAAATATTTTGACACATTGGGATAACAGAATCTTCTTAATCACATTGTATACATGTGATCAGAACTTGAAACTTGATAAGCAATAATTATAAAAAGTATAATTAACCAGGAATAGATCATGCCTTCTTTCACTAGTTCAAGATCTACTACTTCCAGGACATGATCAACCTGTAAGCATAAACAAAATGATAAAAAGATATTAAATGGGAATCATGCATGATTTAATAATAATAGCCAATCTAGTTTTAGCTCCAAAAAGCCAGAACAACAATACAGAAAATGACATTTCAAATCCACTATTTATAGCTTTTTAAAGTTCTTCATCTAGGTTGAATTTGTTTGCTGTCAGCCGCATGTAATCTAGTTTTAGCTACAAAATGTTGGTTTGAAGCAAAACAGAAACAAGCCTGTAATAAATGCAGCAAATGAAGACTTGAGATTCAGGACCTGTTCTCCAACATATCAAACAGCTAATTATATTTACTCAACACAGCAAAATCTATGTTTTCATAATTTGATGACTTTAATGCGTACCAACCTGCAACGTGCATACAAAAACAATTGTAGCAAATATTGCACCAATGGATGGAAAGATTACTTATGATAAATTGATTTCCAAAAGGTAAGATATAATAGAGTCAAAAAGAAGAAGGTGCTATACCGAGATAGTCACTTATTTCCAAAGTGCCAATGTCTAACTTCTTAAAAAATGCTAGAGATCCTGCACTATTAAACACAAAATCTCATTAATAAGGAAAATTACAAAGAGGCTTGCTATCATTAAGCACTGCATATTGCTAAGGATTCAAAATTCCTCCTTCCGAAGTTGCAGTTTGGTCCCACTTTAATGCAAGACATTCCATTATACTCAAGTCAACAAACCGATTACTTTCATAAGTTGTTAAAACAGGTTCACTTCATGTAATTATCAAAGTTTTTATGTAATGCTTAGAGGAAGAGCTCGGATTGTAGCAATGATATAATTCATTTATTCATTGCATCCAACCATAAGCTAGCAATTAGCATTTTCATTATCATTCATTCACACAGCCATGAATACAAGATTTATAAACCCTCTAAGTGGAGGCAAAAGTAACTACCAGCCTAGGAAACTAATTAATTGTCATATCCCCACCCTAAAATATCCATTTTAATTGCCATTAACCTTGAAATTTGTGGCTATAATTTTTCTCCTCCTTGCTTTACAATCTTTTTTTACTCTCCATTTTTCAGTTTCCACTATGGAAAGAAATACTAAAACTGTGGAAAGAAATACTAAAATGGGTAGGCACAAAACATCCAAGTTCAGTTGCCCATTCCCCTAAAAAAAAGTTCAGTTGCCCAAAATTCTAAATGTAGGATAAGAAAACATAATGCATTTCCATTTCGGGTTGGTTAGTCTCTTGTGCAGCAATCTCCTTACCATGTGAACAAAGGGAGAAAAAAAGAATCAGTATCACCAAATAAGTACATTTAAGTATGAAATATGGTATTGTAATATGCAAATATAAGTAGGCTCTCCAAACGCATTATGAAGAAATAACTACATTTCTAGTAATAGAGGAAGGAATATATCCAAAGCCGACATAACACATAAAAAACAAAACCATTCCAGAATGTACAGAAACGAAAAGATACACAAAGCCAACTATAAGCAAAATGTAACATGGCGATCCCTAGCTAGAGATGACAAAAAATAACGAGCGAAAGAGCTTATAAACCCTCTAAGTTTTAACTGTACTCCTTATCAGTTAAAGAACTTGTTTTTCCTTGCAAGCTAGAGGCACCAAAGATCAACCATGATGGCTACTAACAACTAATGCAATCATTTAAAATCTATGGTTGTAATATATGATTGATTAATGTAAATGTCCAAACATTGTTTGGCTAAGATAAGAGAGATTTTATGATACCTACTGGAGATTGACAGACTCAGAGAAAACTACAAAATAAGACTGATTCAGATCATTCTCACGCCACTATAGTCAATGTCAACCCATATCTTCAATTCAAGTACTTATTATGGAGATGTACTCATTCAAATTATAATGGGAATGATACAATTGTTATTTAACTAGAGTGGTAAGTAAAACAAGTTGAAAGAAACTCCTTTAAACTGTTAGGCAAAATATCAGAATCCACATGCACCATTTTTTCTCGTTGCCAAAGAACACATTAAAAAAATCAGAACTTGATAGAAATACTAAAGGTTCAATCACCGAAAAGCACTGACTAAAAACAGTGAGCAACCACGCATTCCCAACATTCACATTCCCCATTTGTCAATTTCCCAACATTCACATTCCCTATCTGTCAATTTCAACAAAAAACATTCACATTCCCAACATTCACATTCCTTGTCTGTCAATTTCAATTACTTGACTAAAAATAGCGAGCAACCACGCATTTAAGCCAACACATGTAAGGAAGAATAATTAAAACAACATAATCTATGAATTGTTTACTTCTCAATCACCGAAAGGAGGAAGATGAGGGAGAAAAACCTAACCTTGTCTGAGAAGACTGTGTTGCGAGGGGAGAAAGGGAGACGAGAGAGCAGTTCATCAACAAGAGAAAAGAGAGGAAGAGAATCGTTGGCGGCAGCGGCGGTGCTGCATACGGCGGCAAGGGAAGAGAATCGCTGGAGGCAGAGGAAGAGAATCGAGGGTATATGGTTAGTCGAGAGCCCGACCTTGAGTTAATTTTGTGGTACTTAATTAGTGTTCTGAAGCGGGGGAGAAAGTGAGAAACAATTAGGGCGTGGGATAAAGCGCGTCATAAACCGCTGTAATAGGTCCGTACAACCGCTTCAATAGTTTTTTTTTTTAATTTATAAACCGCTGTATTAGGTGCAAACATCGCTTCAATAGAATCAATTTGTAACCGTTTCATTTGTTCAATATTATAGTAGTGCGATAACCTTTCCAAAAAAAGTGACGCATACATAATTAAAAAAGCATACATAATTAAAAACCCATCTACATTTTCAATACATATGATTAACGCCTAGTAGAAAATTCAGTTAGGAAATTTCTTATGCCCACTTAGAAAAATTAAATTGATGTACTCCCATATCAGTATTTAATTATGAGTTTTTCTAACCTATGTACCTAATACATAGGTTAAAAACTTTATTTTAGAAAATTGTGGTTAGGTGTTATCATTTTAGAAAGTTAATATTTTTTAAATAGGTTTAAACATTCTCTTTTAGGGAATAGTTTCCAAAATAAATAGGATTAACCTATGCCCTTAGGGCATAGGATAGAAAAACCGATTAATTATTTATACACATTCAAAAACCATGCACAACTTCTTTAAAAACAATTCACCTCGTACAAAATAAATGAACATCTAAACTTGTTAATACATTAATATTAGTTAGTATATATCCTTGTAATTATCCTATTAGAGATCATTTCCTAATTCTAAAATATTCCGTAGATAGGATTTTGGTTGTAATTTATATATTAACCTCTTTAATGATAGCAGTAGAATTGTCTTCCCACATCATCACATTCTTTACATGCATGGTATCCGCCTAAAACTTCGATCCACCATGTCGAACGATTCTTCCTCATCCAACACCACCACCGGCTCCACTCAAATTCTAGCCGCTGCTTCCGCTGATTCCAGTTCCTCCAGCCAGAACTTCCGATCCACTTCCCGAATTTGGCGATTCGTCTCGATCGCTCAAACTATTCCTTATGGTGCAGTACCATTCAGTCCGCGTTGGAGGCCTACGGCTTGGCGTCTCTTCTGATCGATGGTGATGCTCCTCCGGCCACTGTCGTCATCCCGACGTCTCTTCCACTGGCGGTAAACATTATTATCAACGGGTTCCGTTGCCTTTGCCCCGATACCATCTCCACCTGTGCCCTATCCTAATGCCCCAACCTGGTTCCGACCTCCTGACAACTCCACTCATGTCATGACCACTCACTCCTCTACCCACTCCCTAAAGCCCAAAGCACTTACCGCCACAAAATATCCTCTCCCATATGCTCTTACAGCCTCACTTGAACCCAAGTTCTTTCACCAAGCCTCCAAAAACCCAAACTGGCAGCATGCTATGCAGGTAGACTATGATACCTTAATGAAGAATGGGACTTGGGATTTAGTACCTCGTTCTTCGAGAGCTAACGTTGTTGGTTGTAAGTGAGTGTACAGGGTCAAGAGGAAATCAGATGGCTCTATTGACCGCTAGAAAGCTCGTTTGGTGGCAAAGGGGTTCAATCAGGAAGTAGGAGTTGACTATTTTTATACATTTAGCCCTGTTGTTGAACCTACTACTATTCGTATTGTGTTGAGTTTGGCTGTTACTAACGGTTGGTCTCTTCGTTAGGTTGATGTTAATAATGCCTTCTTGAATGGTGATCTTGCAGAAACTGTATTTATGGATCAACCCTAAGGGTTTATTCTTCAGATCGGCCGACTCATGTTTACAGGTTACGAAAGGCTTTGTATGGCCTTAAGCAGGCCCCTCGGGCATGGTTTCACAAGTTGACCGCCTCCTTGCTTCATCATGGTTTCTCTGCTTGTCTATTTGATCCGTCTCTGTTTGTTAAGAAGCATGTCTCTCATGTGGTCTACGTTCTTATTTATGTTGATGATCTGGTTATTACTGGGTCTAATGCTACCTTCATTGATGAGTTCATTCAGCTTCTTAATCGTGATTTCTCGCTCAAGGATCTTGGTCAGTTGTATTATTTCCTTGGTATTGAGGTCTCTCGTTGTGCTTCTGCACTTCAACTCTCACAGTAGAAATATATTTGTGATATTCTTGAGCGGAGCAATATGTCTGGAGCTAGGCCAATTTCATCTCCTGCTGAGCCTGGGTCACGCTTGATTAAGTCTGGTGATCCGCTACCCGACCCGGCCTTGTACATGAGTGTCGTGGGAGCTCTCCAGTATGTCACCATCACCCAGTCTGAGATCTCCTACGCAGTTAACTGTGTCTGTCAGTTTCTGCATAATCCTACTGAGGTTCACTGGATTGCTGTCAAGCGGATTTTGCGATACTTGAAAGGCACACTGTCTATCGGGCTTGTTCTTCAAAAAGCCACGGACTCCAGGCTGGTTGCCTTTTCCGATGTTGGATGGGCATTTGATCCTGATGATTGTCGCTCTCAACATGGCTTTGCCATCTACTTTGGTGGGAATCTTATTAGTTGGTCTTCTAGAAAGCAGAAAGTGGTTGCTCGCTCTAGTACCAAGGCTGAGTACAGGGCCATTGCTTTTGCTTCTACTGAGTTGATTTGGCTTCAGCAGCTTTTGCAGGAGATGGCAGTTCCTATTCAGCAGCCGCCGATTTTGCTTTGCGATAATTTGAGCGCGACCTTTCTATCTGCCAATCCGGTCTTTCACCAACGTTCTAAGCATATCAAAATTGATTATCATTTTGTTCGAGAGCAAGTAGCTGCTGGTGATCTTGTTGTTCGTCATGTTCGCTCTCTTGATCAGATTGCAGAGTTTATCACTAAAGCCGTTGGTACACATCGGTTTCTTACATTACGGGACAAGCTGCATGTTCATTCCCGTACATGAGCTTGCGGGGGCATGTTAATACATTAATATTAGTTAGTATATATCCTTGTAATTATCCTATTAGAGATTATTTCTTAATTCTAAAATATTATGTAGATAGGGTTTTGGTTGTAATCTATATATTAACCTCTTTAATGATAGCAGTAGAATTGTCTTCTGTTTTGGGGCGAAAAGATCTATCAACCTAAATCGCCTTAGACGGGGTATTGAGTCGATCGGGTAAAACACAATAGATCCAAACCAAGTGACAATCAACGCTACGTATGAAATGGGAGTAAGACTATTTGTTAATATATTGAATAAGTGATGACAAAAATGAGACTAGATACAACTTATCCTCTAGGAGTAGAAGATCAGGTCTTGTTCGATCTAATCCCTCTGGTGTTCGACCGTTCGTAGTCGGATGGTATTGCCGAAAGAGCTAGATGAGGATTGGTGGGTTAACAAGATTTTGATAGAGCTGAGTTGACGAGTGCTGTTGGGTAAGCATGTCTTGTGTTGATCGTCCCCTCCCCGGCCTCTTCATGATCTATTTATGGTATTCTTTTCCCTTCATCGGTCTTGTTGCCGTTACCACAAGATCTCTTACTTAATTGCCTTGCATGATCTCTGAAATCTTGTATTAAATGAGGCTCCTAATTTGCATTTTAATCAACCATCGTCTATTGAAGAATCGAACCATTTATAGCTTGGGCGAAATTTCCGGGATCGGTCAGGTCTGAGCATTGATGACTGTCCGACGTTACTCTTCACAGCTTCTCGGCTCTCTCCCTTGGATGAAATGACCCAATCGGTTGGGCAATACACTATGGGCCCAACAATAGCCCCAAGTTGTTTTGGGCTCAAGGCAGCCATGGGCGGGAGCCCAAACGACTTCCACTATGCACGATCTCCACCATTCGATTTGGGCGCGACAGGCGAAGGCTAATGTGGCGACGATCGCACGGCGTGATGGGACACTTCTGCTCTTCCATCATTCCTTCCATAAATCTGAAGCAGGCTTTGACGATCTCTTTTCACCTTTCTTTCTTTGCTCTCTATCTTGGTAGGTTCTCAAGGTTTCAAAAAATTGATTTCCGATTTCCCTCTCTTTCTGTCTTGGATATGGTTTCTAGTGATTCCTCTGAGTAATCTGCCACTCACTCGAACTCGATCAAGAACAAAGCTCCCTCCCTTTTCTTGCTAAAGGAGGCCGATGCTCTGACGGGGACGTTGTCAGAGGCAGAACTGGAATAGATCCTTCAAGTCAGAGGCTTTCCTCCTAAGATGGTCACGAGGCTGCCGTACCCGGATGAGAGGGCCGACACTCGTTATGAGGAGTGGATCTGCTTTTATGCCTATATGTTTTGGATAGGGCAAAAGTTCCCATTTTCTTCCCTTGTCAGGGACTTTTTGGCGACTCTGGCGCTCGCGCCGTGTCAGGTTATGCCACAGGCGTGGAGGATCCTCAGAGTTTTGGATCTCTTGAACTCACAGTCGGGGGCTGGTATAAATTTTGATGCTTTATGGTATAACTACTCCTTGGGGTCGAAAAGCTCTTCTCGGGTCCAGTTGCGCATTCGTCAGGGTCGGAAGCCCTTGGTGGCTAATCTTGATATGAACGACCGCGGATGGGGGTCGAAGTTTTTCTTCGTCGAGAAATCGTCTCTGGAGAAGGGGGTGACTATTCGTTTTTGCTGTCGGAGTGGCGGGTCGAGAGTATGTGTTTTTTTTTTAATTTCTGCTTGTCAGTCATGTTTTTAACTTTCTGCTTACCTCTTCTTTTTTGTAGTCCCTGAAGCTAAAGATTTGGAAGTGGATGCTCAGTCGGAGGGCCTAACCAACATCATTCTTGGGATTCCTTTGTCGGAGCGGAAGTTTGTGAACGTTAATCTGTTGTGTGTCACTCCCACTACTCAAGATGTCATGTCGACTCTATCGTCATCTCGGGTTAAGTGTAAGTCTTTCGTTTGAGTCATGTGTCTTCCGTTACGCATCGTATTTTGTATCTTACATCTTGTTTGGTATGTCAGCATCTCTTGCTGGTCGGTCGAGTGCTCGCTTAAAAGGAGTATCTGGGAAGGGTCTAATTGAGCAGAGGTTGGCGGCGGCCAGGGCCTCGTCGAGTAAATCGACGCCGACCGAGTCGTCTCTTCCAGCCAAAATCGGTACGAAAAGGAAGGTGGGTGTTTCTTCTGATGCCGAAAACGTTGTCGCGAACACCTCAAAGAAGAGGTCGGTGGTCCCCATTGGAAATGAGAAGACTGATTTGGTCGGACGGTCGATTGCCTACTTGTTCCATGACATAAAGTCTGAGGTCGACGGTGTTTCTCCTTTGGACTGTATCGGCGAGGCGGGCTGCTCTGCATGGAAGGTAAATTGTATTGTCGAATCTTATGTATACATGTTTTCCTTTTCGAAACACTGGTGGATTGAGTTTTTGTTTTGTTTCGTCTTTTCCAGACTTTTCAGTTTCTCTTGGGCGCTTATTCCGGGGTTAAGGAGATGGTTGCCAGGGCTGAGGACAGGGCCGCTAGGTTAGAGTCTGACTTGGCATCTTTGAAGACCAATGTGGAAAGGGCTGAAAGTCATTTAAAGGACGCTAAGCGCCACTTCGCTAGAGAGTTGAAGACTTGCCAAGATGAAATAGAGATTTGTCGGAAGACGTTCAGCGAGAGTCAGACTAGTGTTAAGGAGAGGGTCAAGCAGGCTAGAATTGATACTGGTCGGGTTGCAGGCGATATGGGCGCCTTTTATGCGTTGAAGTCGCGTGTTGAGATGATCGAGGAGTTCGAGGAGGGCAAGCATGAGGCCTGGGATCTGAAGGCAGAGAGGGAGACCATGGATACCCTATTTCCCAAGGGGAATCCAGGTTTGGAGTTGTTTCAGTTGGCCGGCGTCGGAGAAGCGTCTCCGGACGAGAGTGCCGACGAAGACGAGATTCACTCCAGTGACATCGTACCGATCGAGCCCCAGCCTTCTTCCGACCCGACTCCTAATGAAGATAATATTGCGACTCTTGAACCTTGATGTTTTCGTGAATGACTTGTGGTCCCACCTGTGTGTGGGTGAAACATTTTCTGGTTTGGCGACCCGTCTATCATCGCGGGTCGCATAATATGTTTTTAAGAATGTTTGAATTCCTACGTTTGTGTAGGCAGACAATATGTTTTGGCGACCCATCCACCATCGCGGGTCGCATGGATGTGAAAAGAATTAGGCTCTTTTTTATTGACGTAACCTGTTTTACAAAGGGTTGACTTTGTTCTGTGTCTGAATGATTGTCAGACTTTTTTAGAGAAGATAGTCGTGTCGCCTTTGATTTGTGTCGGATTTTCCTATATGCTCCGTCGAGTAGGGCTTTCCGCATCATGTAAGAAAAGGGAGGCCTGTAAATGTATATGTTTATGTTTAGTCATGACTTGTATTTATGCCGAGGAGGGAAGCAATATGTCTTTATTGCGTAAATGTAATAAGGTGTTGACTATATGTATTGTGTAAGGCAAGCGGTGTGCCGGTGTGCCTCTGGTATTCATCTCCTCGTGTTCCGATCGATCGTGTAAATGTAATGTAAGCGCTTTTGTGTGTGACTGGATCCAGCTTGTCTTTGTTTTTTCCTGTACTTATGGTCACAAGAACGTATCCTTGCTAGACGTAAGTGTTAGGTTCATGGAATAGAATCGGGTTTGTAACAACGAATAATATACGAAAAATGAGAGGGTTCTAGTGTCTTTCCAGATGAGGTTAGAAGTGATACAACTTCAGATATGTGGCGTTCCAGCTTCTTGGGATTGGTTGTCCATCTTTATCTTCTAGTCGATACGCTCCTTGTCCGACTACTTCTTTGATGAGGTAGGGACCTTCCCACTGGGGTGCGAGCTTGCCATCAGTCGGATCCTTGGTGTTCTGGAATGTCTTTCTAAGGACCTAATCACCAACTTTGAAGACTTTGGCCCGAACGTTCTTGTTGTAACTTCTTGCGACTTGCTGCTGAAACCTGACCATCCTAATTCTAGCTTTTTCCCTAGTCTCATTGATCGTGTTCAAGTTGTGTGATAGTTCGACATCGTTTTGTTCATTCGTCTGGAGACCATAACGAGCTGTCGGAACTAACAGTTCGGCGGGAATGACCGCTTCGCTTCCATAGACGAGTGAGAACGGTGATTGTCCGGTTGCGTTCTTTGGAGTGGTCCTGTCGGACCAGAGGATGAGGAGAAGTTCATCTTCCCATTTTCCCTTAGCCCCTATGAGGCGTTTCTTGAGGTTGTTAATGATGATTTTGTTGCTAGACTCGGCTTGTCCGTTGGATTGCGGGTATCGAGGCATTTCTTGATGTTCCACTGGTCGTAGAAGGCTCGAGTCTTATGACTGATGAACTGGGAGCCATTGTCGCACACGATTTCTGATGGGACATCGAATTTGCACAGGATATTGCGTTTTATAAATGAAATGACATGTTGATCTTTTATCTCTCGATATGCTTCAGTTTCGACCCATTTGGAAAAATAGTCTGTCATGGCGAGGAATGTGATACCCCGTATTTTTGTAAGGTTATTTTGGGAATTTTGGGTTTTTCCCGAGTGCACGTTGTGTACGTCGGATTTAATTCAGGAAGTTGGAGACATTCTGTAATGTGCTCTGTATCTGTAATATTTTTCTCAGTGAAATAAAATACAGATGACGTACTTTGGATTTTAATACTCGTTCGCATACGATAATTTTATCCCGGGTTAAAGTTGTTGTCGTTCAAAACCAGAATGGGCGCGAAGCCACAGGGTGGCGACCGCCGCATTTATGGCGGCGCCCGCCGTCACCAGGCTCGAGGACTGGTGTGGTCGTCTTCCTAGCTGGGCGCCAGGCCTAGTGGCGGCGACCGCCGTGCAGTACGGCGCCCGCCGTAGGCAATTTGTGAGGCGGCGACCCTTGCTCTCTGTGGCGCCCGCTGTCGTTGTCTGGAGGTCTTTGCCCGATGGTCGCCGGCGAGCCTCTGACGCGCCGAAGTAGGCCTACTCCGCCTCGTCGTAGGGCCATCATTGTGTTCCCGGTGCTTTGGCTATTTAAGGAGGTGCTTGGAGGTCGGATTGTAACCGATTCCATAGCCCAAGCTCTCCCAAAATTGTGCCTCGCCGGAGTTCTTGCCTCACCGGATTCTGGAGCTTTCGCCGGTGTTGTTTGGTGGTGTTCCAGTGTGCCTTTTGTGAAGCTTTTGGTAGCCCTTGGTGGTTAGAAACCAAAGCAAGTCGAAGGAGGCTGAGTCGCTCGTGTTTTGGGTGAGTTTTCTCACCGTTTCTGTCATCGGAGTTCTTCACGGCGACCGCCGCCAGAGCCCAGAATGCCTCTTTGGCTTTTGGCTTTGGTGGTCGTCGTTGTGGCATCATTTCCTTTTGATTTCTTTTGTCGTCTTTAGATTCGTACTGTTGTTATGTCGGATCTAACTTAGGGTTTCTCTTATGGGTCGACTCGAAGGTTGTTGTGCTGTCGGAGCTATACCCGTGTCGAGCCCGGAATCCCATCATCGTTAGGCTTGTTTCTATTCGGCGGATTAAGGCAAGTGGCGGTTCGCTCTTGCTCATTGTTCCATACTTACATTAATTATCAGTTATTTCAATTGAGTAATTAATTTGGAACGATTATTGTGTTTGTCTGGAAATGATTTTATAAACTGTTTTGGAAAATCATATAATAGGTTGTATATCTGTTAGAACAACGCTATTATTTATGATCGCCTTGCGGGCATTTATGTGGATTTATCCGAACTATTATTGTGCTGGAACTGTTTAGTTAGCACTGTTAGATAGGAACGTTACTCGGACTCTGTCCAGTCGTTTCTTTATAATCAGGTAGAGGGGTGGCTCGTACCCATCGAATACCATTTTAAGGTCATGACCGGTCTCTTTCACAAGTGTGTAGAGGCAGGACACTTAGCTGCTGTCACAAACCTTCCGGTGTGCGTCACTCTCGACGAAATGTATACTAAGATGTGTCGTCCCAATGGTGGGGTACACATGTAAAAGTCTAATAACGTGATGTGTGTTTTGAAATATAAATCAGATAAGTGCTACTCGACGCATATAATAAATAAACCTTCGGCGAGTAGTGCAGCTAAGTTATAGTGCAGCTAGGAAAACTCATCTCGACTTTGATCATAGTACGTTCTCTTTCCAATCTGGATTCGTTGTATGCGGTAAGGTTGGTCGTGAACCGAAGCATCTCAGTCAGCTTTTAAATCATTGTTGTATGATTCTTTAAACTTTCCAGATTTGTCATAATTCCTTAAGACTCACTTCCGTTGGAGTCTTCCTTTGAGTTGATTTCTGTAATGATTCAGTCTTCCAGAGTCTTCTCTTGTGCATACCTCTTGTTATTTTATGTAGAAATATGAAGGTTGATTATCGTTATCGGTTATCATTCGAGAAACGATAAGTCTAACCTAATACAACTACATCGAACCTTCTGCTTTGTACTCTTGCTAGTCTATTCAAGTAGACTAACTTACGAACTTTGTTCTCCGCATGTGGGCTGGTGTCATCCGTTCGATTCGGCACATCAGATAGAAAGTAGTTCAGAAGAATAGAAGGACTATGGAGTCGACGGTGGTTTTCGAATGTTGTAGTTATTTTGTTAATCAGGTTGAGATCTTTTGGGCAATGACTTTGGTTGTAATGTGTTTTATAAGACTTCCGATGTACCCTACTTTATAAGACTTCCGCTGTATTTGGTTTAAACTCTGTGTTAGCCTATTCGGGATTGGGTTGTAATCCCGTAACTCATGTTTCTTTGACAATGTTATGTTTTGGAATTGAATGCTTTGATCATTATGTATCATTTGTATTTCATAAATTGTATTTAAATGGTAAAGCCTTGGGTGATCTCGGTAAGGAACACTGGGGTCACTGGCGGTAATACCTTTCCAAAAGGGTTAAGTTTTGGGGGTGTTACAGTTGTGGTATCAGAGCCAAAGGTTTTAAAACGGGTTTGGGATTTTTATATCATTTATCCGTTTTTGAAAATACGTTAAAAGGGCTCAAAATTTTCAAAGTAAAAAGAATTTCAAAACACCGTTCATAGTCGTGTCTTCTATATAGTCTGATGTAGTAAGCTTGCTTCTATGTCTAGAAAGACTAACTCCTTCCTCGTTATCCTGTAGGATGGATGCGTGCTTTTCTCTTGATAGGGGGTCGGAGGACGCCAAGACGGACCCGCCGTCTCCAGGCATGCTAGATTTTCCGATCCCTCAGCGATGTTTCGAGGTTGGAGGCCCGAGTAGCCCGCCCGAGGACATCAAGTATGTGATTCTCGAGTCTGTTGTCCTTACGCCTAGGGATGCAGTGGTCACTATAGCTGCACCTGTAGAGCCACTCAGGGAGGAAGCAGTGCAGGAAGTGGGTGAGTCGTCTAGATACGCCTTAGGGCATTATGATGACAATTACCAGATCGAGATTGATCCCGAGGATGAGGATCCCATCGAAGATGATCCTGAGGAGGACCCCGAGATGGACCTGGAAGAGCAGAGCCAGGAGCCAGACAACTTGAGGCACTTGCTGGTGGACAGTCAGGAGCCGGGGGTGCAGTTTATTCCCCCCAGTCCAGAACTATCACCGGTGTCGGCTTATGCACTCATGACTGATGCTGATTGGGAGGCACTGTACACTGAGCACGGTATTGGGAGGAGTGTCCCGACCATGATCCACGAGGACTATCCGCCTACTCCGCCTTGGAGGAGGAGGAGATCAGAGGCTGAGTTGAGAGAGATCCTTCGCCAGAGCGAAATGAGCTCTCATATGGAGCAGCAGCAACAAATGGATCAGGCGATCGCTAGCGCTCAGAGGAGGGCTGGGATAGGAGGACCTCTTATGGACGATCCTTTCTTTTCCACGACTGAGGTTGGGTCTGAGTCACCAGAGCCATGTGACCCAAGACCGAGCACGGTGCGAAACCCATCGCCATAGCTCGATGGTGAGCCTAGTCCGAAGAGACCTTGCACGAGTAACCAGTCTTATAGGAGACATTTTGGAGCGCCTTGATGAGGATTGGCGTTGCCTATCATAGTAGTTTCCTTTCTTAGTATTTCAGTATGTACTTTGTGTAATATTTCAGTATTGCGGCAAGTACTCTGTGAAACACTTTTATCTTCGAGCAATTTTTGTCCTAGCGCTCGGATGATAGACTTATGTGTAGCTTGTGTAACAGTTCCAGTTCATCTATAAAATACCTAGTTGATCTATTCTGAGTAATTTTACTACATTAAGCATGTTTGAATGATATTAATGTATAAATAACTTGGAATTTGATCGATAAACAGATGGTGAACACAAGGAACACGGTTCGAGCTGGTGTTGGGACTAGTCAGGGTCCCAGACCAATCATAAGAGATGTTGGCCAAGGTGAGCATGTATCTGAATCCCATAATCAATCCGGGGGCAATGATCGGAATCAGAGTAATGCACCAGTGGTGTTTGATGCTGCAGCAGTGGAGACAATTCGAGGAATTGTCATGCAAGCTATCGTTGATGCTATGCGACCAAATGTGCCACATGCACAAGGCGTGCCGATTCCCCCACCGGTTCCTAGATTTGAGGAGCCAAGAAACCATGATGTCCAGGAGAATGCAGTCAGGACTAGGGACAACTATGGTCGTGCTCTGAAGACCATCAGTTCTATGAGGCCTGACAGCTTCAACGGAAAAGGGGAGCCAGTCAAGGTGACCCATTGGTTCTCTCACATGGAACGGCTGTTTCGTAATGTGGACTGTATTGAGGCTGAAAAGGTCCATATAGCTTCTCTGCAGCTGAAGGAGGATGCTAGTGAATGGTGGGAGAGTACAGGCTTAGCCGATAGCCCTGTATTGACCTAGTCGATGTTTAAGACCAAAATGATTGATCGTTTCTTCTCTCGTGCTATGAGAGAGGAGAAACACAAGGAGTTTCTGTACCCCAAGACTGATGGATTGAAGGTAGCCGAGCTGACAACCAAGTTCAATCATCTTCTGCAGTACGCCCCAGCTGAGATAACCAGCGAGGCACAAAAGATCTGGTACTTCCACGAGTGGATGAGTCCAGATATCAAGCCGTTAATGGTGCACCACACATGCTCTACTCTGGAGCAGTATGTGGATGTTGCCTACAAGCTGGAAGTGACTCTAGAGGAGTCAACGAAGAGACGCATCCGACAGAGGTCGATGCAGAATCAGAATCAGAATCAGGGTGGTGGATTCAAGCGACCTGCGCCACCGTCTAGCTTTGCCAAGTCTGGCCGAGCAAAGACGGACATGACTCACGGAGGGTCAACGCAGCAGTCCAGTCAGAGCAGAAGTTCAGTTCAGTGTTATAACTGTGGTGTTGCTGGGCACAAGAGCAATGAGTGTCAGAAGGAGAAGAGATCGTGCTTTGGGTATGGACGTGATGGTCATCTGCAGAAGTTCTGCAAGCAGGGGAAGCAGAAGGGAGTAGAGTCGCAACAGGGGTCAGTTCATCAGAGCAACTGACCTAGGTTCAAGCCTGCCGAGACTCCTAATCCGTCAATTCAGACGACTGCTCAGAACAGGGGAAAGGCCCCAGCTGTTTTTGGAAGTCAAGGTCAACGCTTGTACGAGATGCATGAAGCAGATAGACCCAACGCTCCGACTGCTCAAGGTACTTTATACCTTCACTCTACTTCCGTATGCATTCTGTTTGATTTTGGTGCTACGCATTCCTTTATTTCGAATAGCTATGTTAGCAAGTTAGACTTAGTGTGCAACGATTCGTGCGACCCTTTCGTCGTTAGTCTTCCTAATGGAGAACGTGTGGTGGGAACCAAACATCTGTCCGACTTTCCAATTACCATTCAGGGTAAGGAGTTTGAGGCAGATCTGATCTGTATAGCCATGGCACCATATGACATCATTCTTGGTATAGATTGGCTGACGCGTCACAAGGCGGTGATCGACTTCAGTTCAAGAACAGTGACGGTGACATCTAAGGGCCAGTTCGTGTGCAAGTTCAAGGGCCAGAATGACACTGATAACGGCAAGCTGATCAATGCGATGGCTGTGTTTAAGCTACTACGACAAGGTTGTGTCGGGTACCTCTGCTACTTGGATTCGCCCGCGAAAGATGGACTTGCGATTCTTGATATTCCAGTGGTCAGAGAATTCTCGGATGTCTTTCCAGAGGAGGTTCCTGGATTACCTCCGAACCGTGATGTGGAGTTTTCCATTGATCTTGAGCCTGGTACTGCGCCAATCTCTAAGGCACCGTATCGGATGGCTCCTGCAGAGATGCAAGAGTTGAAGAGTCAGCTTGAAGATCTTCTCGACAAGGTTTATATCAGGCCGAGTGCATCGCCGTGGGGTGCTTCGGTTTTGTTTGTCAAAAAGAAGGACGGATCGTTTCGACTTTGCATCGACTATCGAGAGTTGAACAAAGTGACGATCAAGGACAAATACCCATTGCCGAGGATTGACGACCTGTTGGACCAGTTGCAGGGAGCAAAGATTTTCTCCAAGATCGACCTGAGATCTGGATATCATCAACTCAGAATTCGTGAGCAAGACATTCCTAGAACTGCGTTTAGGACCAGATATGGTCATTACGAGTTCATAGTGATGCCTTTTAGGCTTACAAATGCTCCAGCTGTCTTTATGGATCTGATGAATCGATGTTTTCACCAGTACTTGGACAAGTTCATAGTGGTCTTCATAGACGACATTCTGATCTACTCTCCGAGTGAAGAAGTCCACGAGGAACATCTGCGGATTGCTTTGTCAGTCCTTAGACAACATCAGCTTTATGCTAAACTGTCCAAGTGTGAATTCTGGTTGAAGGAGGTGGCTTTCTTAGGCCACGTGATCAATGAGAATGGGGTTATGGTTGATCCCCAAAAGATCGAAGCTGTGGCAAATTGGACACAGCCCCAGAACGTGAAGGAGGTGTACAACTTTCTTGGGCTTGCCGGGTATTACAGACGGTTCGTGGAGGGGTTTTCAAAGACCGCTCTACCTATGACCAATCTACTCTGCAAGGTTCATAAGAAGTTTGTCTGGAATGACAAGTGCGAGGCCAGTTTCCAGGAGTTGAAGCGACGGCTGACCTCGGCACCCGTGTTAGCACTCCCAGAGGGGAACAACGATTATGTGGTCTATAGTGATGCTTCAAAGTGTGGTCTTGGTTGTGTTTTGATGCAGAAGGGCAGAGTCATTGCTTATGCATCCAGGCAACTCAAGACGTACGAAGAAAACTATCCGACACATGATCTTGAGCTAGCAGCGGTTGTCTTTGCGGTGAAGATTTGGAGGCATTACCTCTACGGTATAAGATGCCAAGTCTTCACTGACCACAAAAGTCTCAAGTATATATTTACTCAAAAGGAGCTGAATATGAGACAACGCCGCTGGCTAGAGTTGCTCAAGGACTACGATATCGAGTTGTTGTACCATCCGGGCAAGGCTAATGTGGTAGCTGATGCATTGAGCCGGAAGACAACGCACGAGAGGGTAGTTGCTTTACTTACTGCTCAGACCAAGCTGAACCGAGAGTCATGCGACATTGAAGTTCTGTATGATCAGAATAGATGTTTCCTGAGTATGCTGGAAATTCAGGCTACACTGCTGGATCAGATCAAGGAAAAGAAAGTTGATGACATCATCTTGGTGAAGCTAAGCAGTGAAGTGATGGATGGGAAAGCTCCCAGTTTTGTGATTCAGGATGATGGATCACTTTGGTTTCAGGATCGGATATGTGTGCCAGACACAGAGAGTCTTCGTCAGTTGGTGATGAGAGAAGCTCATTCATCTGCTTATTCTGTGCATCCTGGCTCTAGCAAGATGTACAAAGATCTCAGGAAGAAGTTTTGGTGGCCAAACATGAAGTGGGACGTAGCAGACTTTGTGGCAAAGTGCTTAACTTGCCAGAAGGTTAAGATCGAACACCGCAGGCCAGGTGGTGAGTTCCTACCTCTCCATGTGCTAGAATGGAAATGGGAAGATATTGCCATGGACTTCGTCACGGGGCTGCCGAAGACTCGAAGTCAGAAAGATGCTATCTGGGTAATTGTGGATCGGCTTACGAAGAGTGCTCATTTCCTAGCCATTAAGACCACTTGGGAAGCCCAGAAGTTAGCAGAGGTCTACCAGAAAGAGATTGTCCGTTTACATGGTATCCCTAAAACCATCGTATCGGATCGAGATGGCCGCTTCATGTCTAGGTTCTGGAAAGAACTTCATAAGGCTATGGGGACCGAGTTAAGGTTCAGCACAGCGTTTCATCCTCAGACAAATGGCCAGTCTGAAAGGACCATCCAGACTCTGGAGGATATGCTCAGAGCTTGTGTACTCGATCGTCCGACTAGTTGGGAGGACATCTTGAGTCTGATTGAGTTCACGTACAACAACAGCTGGCATACTACGATCAAGATGGCTCCGTTCGAAGCTTTGTATGGTCGCAGATGCAAATCTCCGATTTGTTGGGATGATAACGCCGATAAGATTCTGCTTGGGCCAGAGTTAGTCGAGAGGACAGCTTCGGACATTGCTTTGATTAGGCAGAGAATGCTGACCGCCCAGAGTCGGCAAAAGTCTTACGCAGATAAGAAGCATAGAAATGTCGAGTTTGAGGTCGGTGACAAGGTCTTTGTCAAGGTATCGCCGTCCAAAGGAGTTTTCATATTTGGCAAGCGTGGGAAGCTTAACCCTCGCTACGTGGGACCGTTCGAAATTCTGGATAGAGTGGGATCCCTGGCATACCGCTTGGCGTTGCCGCCATTGGCCCACCCAGTGCACAATGTGTTCCACGTGTCTCTGCTCAGAAAGTATGTGCCAGATGAGTCTCATGTGCTTAGCTATGAAGACATCGAGATTCAAGCAGATGGTACCTATGAAGAGAGACTAGTGCGCATTCTGGAGCGCCGAGAGAAGCAACTGCGCAACAAGATCGTACCGTTGGTGCGGATTTTGTGGTCCAAGTCCAGATCAGAAGAAGTTACTTGGGAGACGTGGGAAACCGAGTCAGATATGCTCAGGCGTTTTCCCGAGTTATTCTCGACCTAAGTTTCGGGGATGAAACTTCTTTTAAGGGGGAGGAGATGTGATACCCCGTATTTTTGTAAGGTTATTTTGGGAATTTTGGGTTTTTCCCGAGTGCCCGTTGTGTACGTCGGATTTAATTCAGGGAGTTGAAGACATTCTGTAATGTGCTATATATCTGTAATATTTTTCTCAGTGAAATAAAATACAGACGACGTACTTTGGATTTTAATACTCGTTCGCGTACGATAATTTTATTCCGGGTTAAAGTTGTTGTCGTTCAAAACCAGAATGGGCGCGAAGCCACAGGGGCGGCGACCGCCGCATTTATGGCGGCGCCCGCCGTCGCCAGGCTCGAGGACTGGCGTGGTCGTCTTCCTAGCTGGGCGCCAGGCCTAGTGGCGGCGACCGCCATGCAGTACGGCGCCCGCCGTAATTCGCCCGCCGTAATTCGCCAGGCTCGAGGACTGGCGTGGTCGTCTCCGTCGTTGTCCGGAGGTCTTTGCCCGATGGTCGCCGGTGAGCCTCTGATGCGCCGAAGTAGGCCTGCTCCGCCTCGTCGTAGGGCCATCATTGTGTTCCCGGTGCTTTGGCTATTTAAGGAGGTGATTGGAGGTCGGATTGGAACCGATTCCATAGCCCAAGCTCTCCCAAAATTGTGCCTCGCCGGAGTTATTGCCTCGTCGGATTCTGGAGCTTTCGCCGGTGTCGTTTGGTGGTGTTCTAGTGTGCCTTTTGTGAAGCTTTTGGTAGCCCTTGGTGGTTAGAAACCAAAGCAAGTCGAAGGAGGCCGAGTCGCTCGTGTTTTGGGTGAGTTTTCTCGCCGTTTCTGTCGTCGGAGTTCTTCACAGCGACCGCCGTATTCTTCACGACGCCCGCCGTGATGAACTGCGGCGACCGCCGCCAAGAACGGCGACCGCCGCCAGAGCCCAGAATGCCTCTTTGGCTTTTGGCTTTGGTGGTCGTCGTTGTGGCGTCGTTTCCTTTCGATTTCTTTCGTCGTCTTTAGATTCGTACTGTTGTTATGTCGGATCTAACTTAGGGTTTCTCTTATGGGTCGACTCGAAGGTTGTTGTGCTGTCGGAGCTATACCCGTGTCGAGCCTGGAATCCCGTCATCGTTAGGCTTGTTTTTATTCGGCGGATTAAGGCAAGTGGCGGTTCGCTCTTGCTCATTGTTCCATACTTACATTAATTATCAGTTATTTCAATTGAGTAATTAATTTGGAACGATTATTGTGTTTGTCTGGAAATGATTTTATAAAATGTTTTGGAAAATCATATAATATTCTGTATATCTGTTAGAACAACGCTATTATTTATGATCGCCTTGCGGGCATTTATGTGGATTTATCTGAACTATTGTTGTGCTGGAACTGTTTAGTTAACACTGTTAGATAGGAACGTTACTCGGACTCTGTCCAGTCGTTTCTTTATAATCAGGTAGAGGGGTGGCTCGTACCCATCCAATACCATTTTAAGGTCATGACCGGTCTCTTTCACAAGTGTGTAGAGGCAGGACACTTAGCTGCTGTCACAAACCTTCCGGTGTGCGTCACTCTCGACGAAACGTATACTAAGATGTGTCGTCCCAATGGTGGGGTACACATGTAAAAGTCTAATAGCGTGATGTGTGTTTTGAAATATAAATCAGATAAGTGCTACTCGACGCACATAATAAATAAACCTTCGGCGAGTAGTGCAGCTAAGTTATAGTGCAGCTAGGAAAACTCGTCTCGACTTTGATCATAGTACGTTCTCTTTTCAATATGGATTCGCTGTATGCGGTAAGGTTGGTCGTGAACCGAAGCATCTCAGTCAGCTTTTAAATCATTGTTGTATGATTCTTTAAACTTTCCATATTTGTCATAATTTCTTAAGACTCACTTTCGTTGGAGTCTTCCTTTGAGTTGATTTCTGTAATGATTCAGTCTTCCAGAGTCTTCTCTTGTGCATACCTCTTGTTATTTTCTGTAGAAGTATGAAGGTTGATTATCGTTATCGGTTATCATTCGAGAAACGATAAGTCTAACCTAATACAACTACATCGAACCTTCTGCTTTGTACCCTTGCTAGTCTATTCAAGTATACTAACCCATGAACTTTGTTCTCCGCATGTGGGCTGGTGTCATCCGTTCGATTCGGCACATCAGATAGAAAGTAGTTCAGTCGATGGTGGTTTTCGAATGTTTTAGTTATTTTGTTAATCAGGTTGAGATCTTTTGGGCAATGACTTTGGTTGTAATGTGTTTTATAAGACTTCCGCTGTACCCTACTTTATAAGACTTCCGCTGTATTTGGTTTAAACTCTGTGTTAGCCTATTCGGGATTGGGTTGTAATCCCGTAACTCATGTTTCTTTGACAATGTTATATTTTGGAATTGAATGCTTTGATCATTATGTATCATTTGTATTTCATAAATTGTATTTAAATGGTACAACCTTGGGTGATCTCGGTAAGGAACACTAGGGTCACTGGCGGTAATACCTTTCCAAAAGGGTTAAGTTTTGGGGGTGTTACAAGGAAGAAGCCCCGTTAGCCTAACATTGGTGGCAGTTTTCCGACGATGTCCATGCCCCACCTCATGAAGGGCCATGGTGCTAAAGTAGGATGTAGGAGTTCTGAGGGTTGATGTGGAACGGGCACGTGTCGTTGGCAGGCGTCGCATTTCTTGGTGTACTCCATCACGTCTCTATTCAATGTGGGCCAGTAATATCCCATTCGCAGTGCTTTCCCCGAGAGGCTTCGTCCTCCGGTGTGGTTGTCGTATTCTCCTTCGTGTAATGATTGTAGGATGCGTTTGACCTCTGGAGTCTTGAGGCATTGTAGGAGTATTCATGTGGCAGATCTTTTGAACAAGACGTCACTTATAATGTCGAAGGAGAGAGCTTGTACCTTTAGCCTTTTTGATTCTGTTTTGTCATTGGGTAGGATGCCATCTTTTAGCCATTTGATGTAAGGTAGTGTCTAGTCGTCATGACTGTTGACGATGTCTTCCTCTGGTTGGTCGCCTACTTCCAATGCGACAAGTTCTTCCTGTAACACCCCCAAATTTCTCTTGAAAGTATTACTGCCAGTGACTTTAGATATAACATCCCGAAGTCACCCTAGGCTTTTCCAGTCGATATAAACCATCAAACCACAGTTATAATACCAAATATTACAACTTTCATTAAAACCAAAGTCTCGGAAATACAACAATTTCCAAGTCCATCAAAATACAAGATCAGAATTATTACAGCGGAAGTCTTAATATAAAACATAGTTAAACACAACGGAAGTCTTTTAAACAAAATAACAAAGTAACTCATCAAAACACCGTTCATCCTCATAGTCGCTCTAGCCTTCTCGGATCCTCAATTTATCTGATGTGCCGAATCAAATGAATGACACCAGCCAACCATGCAGAGAATAATTACGGTTGGTTAGTCTAATGAAAGACTACGCAAGGGTACAAAGCAGAGTGGTTCGAAGCAGTCGTATTAGGTTAGACTCATCGTTTCTCGAATAATAACCGATGACGATAGTCAACCATCATACTCCTACTGAAATAAACAAGAGGTATGCACAAGAGAAGATTCTGGAGACCGAGCCTCACAACAATCAATCCCAAAAGAAGACTCCAACGAAAGTGAGTCTTAACAGAAATATGACAAATGTTGGGAACCCAAATAATCAGACAAACACAACATCGCATACGAGCGATCTAAACTAAGACGAGTTTTACCAGCTGCACTAACGCTTAGCTGCACTACTCGCCAAGGTATATTAATTATGTGCGCCAAGAGCACTTATCTGAGTTAATTCCAGAACAAACCACAACACGTTATAAACTTTTAGATATCCACAACACGATCAAGAACGACTGGACCTCACATAGAGCCCAACGTCCGTATCCACAACAGTTCCACAACCATTGATGTCAGGGTCTCCACTGCCCCTTCACCAATTTATTATCAAGAAACGACTGGACCTCACATAGAGCCCATCGTCCCTATGAATACTCGTGCTAACTAAACAGTTAAACACAACAATAAATCACATCAAAGCCATCACGGCCCACACCTACACAATATAACTATAATAGCGTCGATTCTAGCAGAATATACAACCTATTATAATATCAGATTTTAATCATATTAATTAACACAACTGTTTCCAACATAAACAAGAATCATCCCAAATTAATTAACAACTAAACAATTGATAATTAATAAAAGTATGGAATGATGAGTAAGAGCGAACCGCCACTTGCCTTAGATCCGACGAGTTCGAACAAAGCTTAGAAACGACGAGTTCCTGGATCTGAAACTGGGGAAGATCTTGGATAATAAATCCCTAAGAAACGACCCATAACAAGACCCTAAGTTAGATTCAATATCCACATAATTGAATCTAAAAGAATAGGAAAAGAATCAAAGGAATCGAGCCTCGCCCAAAGCCAAGCACCCACGAACACACACTCGGAAAAGGCTCGCCGCGGGTGCGGTGGGAGCTTGCCTCGGGGTGCGGTGGACAGACAGTGGCGAGCTCTCGCGACAGTGAATCAACGGAGAACTTACCAAATCGCTTCGTTTGCTTTCGATTTGATTATGGTTCGATCTCCCAACACCTTAGACCTTCAAATACCACTAGAGGTACCCTTCTTAACTCAAAGAACACTCCGATGAGAGCTTGGAACAAGCTGGAAATGGTGAAAACAGAGGAAAAACAGAGGAAGGAGACGAAGCTTCACATCCTCTGATTTCGATCCTTTTTATAGTCCCAAAACGAGATTCCTCAAAGGGAACAAGCAAGGAGACAAGGGGACAGGTCAAGGTGCCACTTGAGCTGCTCAGAGCTGACACATCCGGCGAGTTGCAGCTGAAGCATATCGTGAAGACGAAACCGCCTCAGCTTTTGGCCTTCGTCGCGGGTGCGGTCACTCGACCACGGGGTGCGGTCAAGCCCAGTTTCACCCTTCTAATCCGATTCACTTTTGGGTTAATTTCTTAACCCCGGGTTAAATATATTTGTACACGATCGACAATTTAACCCCGAAAATACTTCAACTGTATTTTATATTACTCAGAAAAATATTACAGAGTTCAAACAATATACAGAATGTCCGAAACTCTCTTAAATTAATCCGACTAGTAATACGGGAGTTGGAAAAATTCCAACATATCCTTATAAAATGAGGGATATTACATTACCTCCCCCTTAAAAGAAGTTTCGACCCCGAAACTTGGCTATTCTAGGCCGAAAACAACTCGGGAAAGCGTCTAAGCATATCCTCTTCAGTTTCCCAAGTTTCCCAAGTAACCTCTTCGGTTCCTGACTTGGACCACAAAATTCGTACCAATGGTACAACCTTGTTGCGTAGATGCTTCACTCGGCGCTCAAGAATTCGCACGGGTATCTCCTCGTAGGTACCATTTGCCTGGATCTCGATGTCTTCATAACTCAGCACATGAGATTCATCTGGCACATACTTCCTTAACAAGGATACATGGAACACGTTGTGCACTGGATGTGCCGATGGCGGCAATGCCAAACGGTACGCTTGAGATCCCACCTTATCAAGGATCTCAAATGGTCCCACGTAGCGAGGGTTAAGCTTCCCACGCTTACCAAATCTGAACACACCCTTGGTCGGCGATACTTTGACAAACACTTTATCACCAACCTCAAACTCAACATTCCTACGCTTCGGATCAGCGTAAGACTTTTGTCGACTCTGGGTCGTCAACATCCTTTGCCTTCTCAAAGCAATGTCCAAGGCAGTCCTTTCGACTAGCTCTGGTCCGAGCAAAATCTTGTCGGCATTTTCATCCCAACAAATCGCAGATCTGCACTTGCGACCGTACAAAGCCTCGAATGGAGCCATTTTGATAGTAGCATGCCAGCTATTGTTGTAGGTGAACTCAATCAGACTCAGGCTGTCTTCCCAGCTAGTCGAACGATCGAGTACACAAGCTCTTAGCAAATCCTCCAAGGTCTGGATGGTCCTCTCAGACTGTCCATCAGTTTGAGGATGAAACGCAGTACTGAACCTTAACTCGGTTCCCATAGCCTTGTGCAATTCCTTCCTGAATCTAGACATGAATCGGCCATCACGATCTGATACAATGGTCTTCGGAGCACCATGCAAACGAATAACCTCGTGTAAAAACACTTCTGACAGCTTTTTGGTTCCCCACGTTGTCTTGATAGCCACGAAATGAGCACTCTTCATAAGCCTATCAACGATAACCCATATAGCATCTTTCTGACTTCGAGTCTTGGGTAGCCCTGTGACGAAATCCATGGTAATGTCTTCCCACTTCCATTCGGGAACTGGAAGAGGTAGCAGTTCTTCACCGGGTCTTCGGTGTTCGATCTTGACCTTCTGACAAGTCAAACATTTCGCCACAAACTCTGCCACATCCCACTTCATGTTGGGCCACCAGAACTTCATTCTGAGGTCCTTGTACATCTTGCTAGTGCCTGGATGTACAGAATAGGCTGACGAATGGGCTTCCCTCATCACCAACCGAAGACCATCTACATCAGGCACACAAATCCGGTCCTGAAACTAGAGTGATCCATCTTCCTGAATCACGAAGCCGGGAGCTTTCCCGTCCATCACTTCACTACTTAGCTTTACCAAGATCACATCATCGATCTGCTTCGCTCTGATCTCATCAAGGAGCATAGCTTGAATCTCGAGCGTACTCAGGTATCCACGACGTTGATCGTATAAGACTTCGATCTCGTACAATTCTTGGTTCAGCTTGGTCTGAGCAACAAGCAAAGCCACTACAGTCTCGTGCGGCGTCTTCCGGCTCAATGCATCAGCTACTACATTAGCCTTGCCCGGATGATACAACAATTCGATATCGTAGTCTTTGAGTAGCTCCAACCAACGCCATTGTCTCATATTCAGCTCCTTCTGAGTAAATATGTATTTGAGACTCTTGTGATCAGTGAAGACTTGGCATCTCACACCATAGAGATAGTGTCTCCAAATCTTCAGTGCAAACACCACTGCTGCTAACTCCAGATCATGCGTCAGATAGTTTTCTTCATAAGTTTTCAGCTGTCTTGATGGATAAGCAATCACCTTGCCTCTCTACATCAACACACATCCCAACCCATTTTTTGAAGCATCACTATAGACCGCATAATCGTCATTTCCTTCCGGCAGTGTCAAAACTGGTGCCGAGGTCAGACATTGCTTTAGCTTCTGAAAACTGGCCTCACACTTGTCACTCCAGACAAACATCTTGTGGACCTTGCGGAGCAAACCGGTCATTGGTAGAGCGATCTTCGAAAATCCCTCCACAAACCGTCTGTAGTATCCAGCAAGTCCTAGGAAACTGCGTACCTCCTTCACATTCTGAGGCCGCTTCCAATTAGCTACTGCTTCAATTTTCTGGGGATCAACCATCACCCCATTCTCATTGATCACGTGGCCTAAGAAAGCCACTTCCTTGATCCAAAAGTCACACTTAGACAACTTTGCATAGAGCTGACTTTGTCTAAGGACTGACAAAATAATCCGTAGGTGTTCCTCATGAGCTTCCACGCTTGGAGAATAAATCAAAATGTCGTCGATGAAGACCACCATGAACTTGTCCAAGTACTGGTGAAAACATCGGTTCATCAGGTCCATGAAAACCGCTGGAGCATTCCTAAGTCCAAATGGCATGACTACGAACTCGTAGTGACCATACCTCATCCGGAATGCAGTCCTCGGAATATCTTCCTCACGAATCCTGAGCTGATGATAACCAGATCTCAGGTCGATCTTGGAAAAGACTTTTGCTCCTTGCAGTTGATCTATCAGATCATCAATCCTTGGCAAAGGATATTTGTTCTTGATCGTGACTTTATTCAACTCACGGTAGTCGATACAAAGTCGAAGCGATCCATCCTTCTTTTTGACAAACAAAATCGGAGCACCCCAAGGCGATGCGCTCGGTCTTACATAGCCCTTGTCAAGAAGATCTTCAAGTTGCTTCTTTAACTCTTGCATTTCCACAAGATCCATCTGATACGGAGCCTTCTAAATCGGCACAATACCAGGCTCGAGATCAATAGAAAATTCTACGTCACGTTTCGGAGGTAATCCAGGAATCTCTTCCGGAAAAACATCAGGAAAATCTCTAACCACAGGAATATCACGAACCGTAGGTCCATCTTTCATGGGCGAATCCAGGTAGCAAAGGTACCCGACACAACCTTGCCGAAGTAGCTTAAACGCAGCCATCGCATTGATAAGCCTGCCGTTATCCGCGTCATTCCGACCCTTGAATTTGCACACACACTGGCCCCCAGATGACACCATTACATTCCTTGAACTAAAGTCGATCACCACCCCATGACGCGTCAACCAATCCATACCGAGAATAAGGTCGTATGGAGCCATAGCAATGCAGATCAAGTCTGCCTCAAACTTCTTACCCTGAATGGTAACTGGAAATTCTGACAAACGCTTGGTGCCCACTAAATGGTCACCATTAGGAAGATTCACAACGAAAGGTTCACAAACCTCATTGCAGACTAAACCTAACTTACTAACACAATTCTCTGAAATAAAGGAATGGGTAGCACCCGAATCAAACAGTATGCACACAGAAGTAGAATGAAGGTAAAGAGTACCTTGAGCAACTGGAGCGTTAGGTCCATCAGCCTCACGCATCTCGTACATGCGCTGACCCTGACCTCCTGAAGCAGCTGGGGCTTTGCCTTTGTTCTGTGCAGTCGTCTCCATCGAAGGACTAGGAGTCTCCGTTGGTTTGAACCTAGGTCGGTTGTTCTGGTTAACAGACCCTTGCTGTGACTCCGTTCCCTTCTGCTTTCCCTCTCGACAGAACTTCTGCATATGCCCTTCCTTCCCACAACCAAAACACGACCTCCTTTCCTTCTGACAAGCAATACTTATGTCCCAGCGGTACCACAATTGTAACATAGGATCAGACCCTTGCTCTGACCCGACTGCTGTGTTGATCCTCCTTGAGTCATTTCAGTCCTTGCCTTGCCAGACTTGTCAAAGTTGGATGGCGGCGCAGGACGTTTAAATCCACTTGCCTGAGATTGATTCTGCATCGACCTCTGGCGATTCCTTTTCTTAGTTGACTCTTCCAAAGTCACTTCCAACTTATATGATGCATCCACATATTTCTCCAAGGTAGAGCATCCGTGATGCAACATCATTGGTTTAATGTCTGGGCTCATCCACTCATGAAAATGCCAGATCTTCTGTTCCTCGCTGGACACAACCAATCCAGCGTACTGCAACAAATGATTAAACTTGGCCGCTAACTCGGTCACTTTCAATCCGTCATTCTTGGGATAGAGGAATTCCTTGTGTTTCTCATCCCGCATGGCTTGGGAAAAGAAACGATCATTCATCTTCGTCTTGAACATTCCCCAGTTCAAATCAGCCCGATCCGCCAACCTAGTGTTCTCTCACCATTCGCTAGCATCTCCCTTCAATTGAAGGGAAGCTATACGCACCTTCTCGGCCTCGGTGCACTCGATATTGTAGAACAACCGCTCCATATGGGAAAACCATTGAGCCACCCTAACCGGCTCTCCTTTTCCGTCATAACTGTTCGGCCTCATAGAGTTAATGGTCTTCAGCGCTCGACCATAATCACCCCTATTCCTGGCCGTCTCATTACGGGGTACATGGACATTAGGTTCCTCGAACCTAGGAGCTACTGGTGGAACTGGCACATCTTGTGCCTGCGGTGCGACAGGTCGCATAACATCAGCGAATGCTTGCATAAATATTCCTCGAATAGCTGCAATAGCCGCTGCATCGAAAACCATTGGAGCGTTGACCTCAGCATGGTTATTGCCTCTAGGGTTGTTCTGAGACATAGACTCGTGTTCCTCCACACGGTCCGGATCATCCCTTATGATTGGTCTGGGATTATTGCTCGGCCTAGCACTAGTGCGAATAGTATTTCTTGTGTTCACTATCTGTTTACCGATCCAAATCCCAATATTTTACATATTAATATCTCTTCAAAATACTTAATATAATAAAAGTTAACTCAGAGTAGGTCAACTAGGTATTTTATAGATGAACTTCCAACAGAACTACATATTATACCAGAAGGATCTCCCGAGCTTTCTAACAAAATTGCCCGGAGATTTGCACTTTGCCGAATATACATCAAAACATACACAACAAAAAGAAATTACTACAGTCAACGTCGGCCCTTACATGGCGCCTTGAAAACGCTTCCTGTACGGCAGACTCCCTAAACACTGTTTCTTTGAGCGGGGTTTGTCGTCGGAATCCGGTGACAGACTCCTGACCCTACTCGGCCCTGGAACACATGGTTCATCCCTTGGCTCAGGTGTTCTTGGCCTTGCCCTCCTTTGAGCATGATCGGCCAATTCGTCCATCAGCCGCTGCTCTTCAAAAGAGATCTCTTGGCTTTGACGAAGTATCCCGCGTAATTCAGGGCTCGACCTTCGCCTTCTCCGAATAAGATTAGGCTCAGAGTTCTCAGATAATTCTCGTGGTCCACTTTCTCTAATGCCGTACTCGACATAGAGTGCTTCCCAGTCAGCGTCAGTCAATGGCGCGGATACTGGTTCGGGTGGCGGACTTGGGTAGAGGAATTGCATCCCCGTGTCCTCATGGTCCACCAACAGGTGTCTCAAGCTATCGGGCTCTTGCCCCTATTCTTCTTGGTTCTCTTCAGGATCTTCCTCTGGATCCTCTTCCGGATCTTCTTCGGGTACCGACTCAATCTCGAGGTCGTCGTTGTAATATCCTTGAGACTGCTCAACAGGTTCCACTACTGGAGTCACAACCTCGTTGGATCTAAGTACCACTAATTCAGGAAGTACATGCTTTACTTCCTCGGGTGGGTTGCTAGGTCCTCCGATCTCAAAGCATCTCGGGGGAGTAGGGAAATTCAGCCTTATGGAGATGGCGGAGCCATCTCGGCATCTTCCAACACTCTCATAAGGGAAATGCATGCACCCATAACCTACAGGGTAACAAGACGAGAATTAGTCTTTCTAGACATAGAAGCGAACTTCCATATCAGACTTTAGAAAAGACGCGACTATGAACGGTTAAAAATTTTATTCGAAAATTCAGAGCCTTTGAAAACATTTCAAACGAGTGATCGGTTTACAAAGGTTTGGTTCCAGAAAAACATTTTAGACCCGACCCGTAAGAAACTTCGGCTCTGATACCAAATCTGTAACACCCCTAAATTTCATCTTGAAAGTATTACTGCCAGTGACTTCAGATATAACATCCCGAAGTCACCCCATGCTTTTCCAGTCGATATAAACCATCAAACCAAAGTTATAATACCAAATATTACCACTTTCATTAAAACCAAAGTCTCGGAAATACAACAATTTCCAACTCCATCAAAATACAAGATCAGAATTATTACAGCGGAAGTCTTAATATAAAACATAGTTAAACACAGTGGAAGTCTTTTAAACAAAATAACAAAGTAACTCATCAAAACACCGTTCATCCTCATAGTTGCTCTAGCCTTCTCGGATCCTCAATTTATCTGATGTGCCGAATCAAACGGATGACACCAGCCAACCATGCAGAGAATAATTACGGTTGGTTAGTCTAATGAAAGACTACGCAAGGGTACAAAGCAGAGTGGTTCGAAGCAGTCGTATTAGGTTAGACTCATCGTTTCTCGAATAATAACCGATGACGATAGTCAACCATCATACTCCTACTGGAATAAACAAGAGGTATGCACAAGAGAAGATTATAGAGACCGAGCCTCACAGCAATCAATCCCAAAAGAAGACTCCAACGAAAGTGAGTCTTAACAGAAATATGACAAATGTTGGGAACCCAAATAATCAGACAAACACAATATCGCATACGAGCGATCTAAACTAAGACGAGTTTTACCAGCTGCACTAACGCTTAGCTGCACTACTCGCCAATGTATATTAATTATGTGCGCCAAGAGCACTTATCTGAGTTAATTCCAGAACAAACCACAACACATTATAACCTTTTAGATATCCACAACACGATCAAGAATGACTGGACCTCACATAGAGCCCAACGTCCGTATCCACAACAGTTCCATACCCATTGATGTCAGGGTCTCCACTGCCCCTTCACCAATTTATTATCAAGAAACGACTGGACCTCACATAGAGCCCATCGTCCCTACGAATACTCGTGCTAACTAAATAGTTAAACACAACAATAAATCACATAAAAGCCATCACGGCCCACACCTACACAATATAACTATAATAGCGTCGATTCTAACAGAATATACAACCTATTATAATATCAGATTTTAATCATATTAATTAACACAACTGTTCCCAACATAAACAAGAATCATCCCAAATTAATTAACAACTAAACAATTGATAATTAATGGAAGTATGGAATGATGAGCAAGAGCGAACCGCCACTTGCCTTAGATCCGACGAGTTCGAACAAAGCTTAGAAACGACGAGTTCCTGGATCTGAAACTGGGGCAGATCTTGGATAATAAATCCCTAAGAAACGACCCATAACAAGACCCTAAGTTAGATTCAATATCCACATAATTGAATCTAAAAGAATAGGAAAAGAATCAAAGGAATCGAGCCTCTCCCAAAGCCAAGCACCCACGAACACACACTCGGACAAGGCTCGCCGCGGGTGCGGTGGGAGCTTTCCGCGGGGTGCGGTGGACAGACAGTGGCGAGCTCTCGCGACAGTGAATCAACGGAGAACTTACCAAATCGCTTCGTTTGCTTTCGATTTGATTATGGTTCGATCTCCCAACACCTTAGACCTTCAAATACCACTAGAGGTACCCTTCTTAACTCAAGGAACACTTCGATGAGAGCTTGGAACAAGCTGGAAATGGTGAAAACAGAGGAAAAACAGAGGAAGGAGACGAAGCTTCACATCCTCTGATTTCGATCCCTTTTATAGTCCCAAAACGAGCTTCCTCAAAGGGAACAAGCAAGGAGACAAGGGGACAGGTCAAGGTGCCACTTGAGCTGCTCAGAGCTGACACATCCGGTGAGTTGCAGCTGAAGCATATCGCGAAGACGAAACCGCCTCAGCTTTTGGCCTTCGCCGCGGGTGCGGTCACTTGACCGCGGGTGCGATCAAGCCCAATTTCACCATTCTAATCCGATTCACTTTTGGGTTAATTTCTTAACCCTGGGTTAAATATATTTGTACACGATCGACAATTTAACCCCGAAAATACTTCAACTGTATTTTATATTACTCAGAAAAATATTACAGAGTTCAAACAATATACAGAATGTCTGAAACTCTCTTAAATTAATCCGACTAGTAATACGGGAGTTGGAAAAATTCCAAAATATCCTTATAAAATGAGGGATATTACACTTCCAACGGTGTGCTCAGATCCTTGGGTGCTCTTGGGACATCTGGTGTCGTGACGTGTGCTAATGGGATGTTTAGGAATTCTTTCGGATCCAAGACGGACCCTAGGTTGGCTAGTGCGTCGGCCGGAGCATTTTGATCTCTAGGAACCTGTCTGATGTCGAACTTTCGGAATTGGTCGATTAGTTTCTTGACCACGTCCAAGTAAGCTATCATTCTGTCGTCCTTGGCGCTGTACGACCCTTGAATTTGGTTCACGACTAGGAGGGAGTCACAAATGACTTCGATTTCTTGGACTCCTAGGTCGCGTTCCAGAATGAGCCCAAATACGAGTGCTTCGTATTCAGCTTCGTTGTTAGTCGCGTCCTATTCGCATCTTATGACTTAGGCTATCTTGTCCCCTTGTGGCGATTTTAACATGACTCCTAGCCCTGATCCTCTAGCATTCGACGTGCCGTCTGTGTGGAGTTCCCATTTACTTGTTTCCTCTGTTGCAAGCAATTGTGTTGCTTCTTTGACGGCTTCCTGTTCTAGGGTCGGACTAAAGTCTGCCATAAAATCGGCCAATGCATGGGACTTGATCGCCGTCCTGGGCTCGTATTCAATCTCATAACCACTGAGGTGTATGGCCCACTTAGCCATTCATCCTGTGAATTCTGGTTTCCTCATGATTGCTCTTATTGGATGGTTAGTACGAACAATTATAGTATGAGATTGGAAATAGGGTTTGAGTTTGTTCAACGCCATTACCAGTGCTAGGACGAGTTTTTCCAGTGACGAATACCTTATTTCTGCCGAGAGTAGCGTTCGACTGACGTAATAGATTGGCGATTGCTTGCCGTCTTCTTCTCTGACCAGCACTGTGTTTACAGCAGATTCCGACACTGCTAGGTACAACAATAGTGGCTTATCGTCTTTAGGTTTTGCTAACAGTAGGGGGTTGGCCAGGTACTTCTTCAGATCTTGAAATGCGACTTCGTGTTCTTCTGTCCACTGGAAGGACTTGTTCTTTCTGAGAGCGTCGTGGAAGGGTTTGTATTTGTCCGACGACTTTGAGATGAACTTGTTTAGAGCTGCTATTCGACTTGTCAGCTTTTGTACGTCCTTGACGCATCGAGGGGATCGAAGGTTGATGATGGCCTTGACCTGTTCTCGGTTGGCTTCTATTCCTCTTTAAGTCACCATGTATCCCAGGAATTTCCCCGACGAGACCCCAAAAGAGCACTTCATAGGATTTAGTTTCATATTATATCTGTTTAGTACCTCGAAGCCGTCACGGAGGTGATCGATGTGGTCGTTCTTCTTTTTTGATTTGACCAGCATGTCATCTATGTAGACTTCCATTGTGTCCCTAATCTGATCTTTGAACATCTTGTTGACTAGTCGTTGATAAGTAACCCCTGCATTTTTTAGTCCGAAGGGCATCACTTTATAACAATAAATACCTTGATTTGTGACGAACGCCGTTTTCTCTTGGTCTTCCGGTTCCATAAGGATCTGATTATAACCACTGAACGCGTCTATAAAGGATAGCATTTTGTGTCCCGTCGTTGCGTTGACCATGGTGTCGATGTGAGGAAGTGGGAAGGAGTCCTTGGGACACACTTTGTTAAGGTCGGTGAAGTCGATGCAGACTCTCCACTTGCCGTTTTTCTTTTGGACCACAACCACGTTGGCTAGCCAATCGGGGTAGTCAACTTCTCTTATCTTTCTTGTTTCTAGCAGGCTCCTGACTTTGTCGTCGATGATCTTATTTCGCTCGGGGGCGAATTTCCTGCCCTTTTGCTTCACAGGAGGGTGAGATGGATCTACATTTAATTTATGAGTAATAACGTTTGGAGATATCCCGACCATGTCTTCATGTGACCACGCGAAACAGTCACCATTAGACCGAAGGAAATCCAATATTTGAAGGATCTAGTACGATCTCGTCGAGCTTTTCCATCTCCGGTTCGATGTATTGACTGGATCCTTCGCCGAGCTGTAATTAATATGCGATCTTTGGTTCGACTGCGCTCTTCATGGAGGCGACATAGCATTCCTTGGCCATCCTTTGATCACCCTTGATCTCTTGAACTCCCCATTTGGTAGGGAACTTGAGGGTCTGATGGTACGTTGAGGGTATCGCCTTCATCGCGTGTATCCAGGGCCTGTCAAGAATACAGTTGTAGGGAGATGGACCGTCTAAGACTAAGAATTTTACCTGTTGGTTTACTCCTCCAGCGTATGTCGTAAGAACGATTTCGCCGATAGTGTGCTTGACTTCGCCGCTGAACCCAACTAGTGGAGTCGATTTCTTGATAAGATCATCTTCACCCAGACCTATCCCTTTTGAGGGTGTCAAAGGTCAAGAGGTTGGTTGAACTTCCTGTATCGATTAGTACTCTACGTATCAAACAGTTTCCAATAGACAGAGAGATTACCAGACCGTCATGATGGTCTCCTAACTCGTCACCATCGGACTCGTCGAACGTGATCGTTGGGAGGTTAGAGACCTTGGGTCGTCTGAACTCTGGTACCTCGGGCTTGTTGCCTTTGCTTTCTCTCGCATGTCTTTTTGCTACGGAGTACGTGTTTCCACATACGTCCAAGCCTCCTGAAATAGTATTGATGATTTTTGTATGGACAGGAGATGGGGGTTTATCGTGCTTTACCTGGTCTCGTCGTTCCATGGTGGCTTTGGCCCATTCCGAGATTACGTCGCACAAGAGGCCTTGCGCAAGTAACCTAGCGACCTCTTTGCGCAATGCGATGCATTCGTCCATTGAGTGACCGTGGTCACCATGGAATTCGCACCACCTGTTCATATCCTTCTTGACGTCTGGTCTGTCACTCTTTTGGGGCCATCTTACTTCTTTCCCATATTTGTCGAAACTCTTGACGAGCTCCGACACGGAAACATTGAAGTTGTAAGACTGAACCCTGGGAGGCAACGTCGGACCGTCTTTCCAGTCTTGAGACCTGTCTTGGAAGGAGTTTACTTGACTTTGCTCATTCCGACCACGAGGGTACGGATGATGGCGCCCGTCTCGGCGATTATATGAAGAGGATTTGCGATCGGAATAGTCGGGTCCATGGGATGCCTTCCGTGATTCGCGATCTTCTTCTAAGCGTACCTCAGCCATGGTCTTGGCTTAGACGTCTTCGAAGCTTCTACACGGGTACTTGGTAATCTCGTTATAGAGGTTGCTATCTTTGATCAAACCTTTTCCTTGTTGTACCTGTTAAGATAGCTTCGGAGAGGTTTATTATACCTTTGGGTGACTCGATAGAGATCGCTTGACTGCCTCTCGAGCCCCGACTGCTGGCGAATTGGACTTTAAAGGAATTGACCAGATCTGTGAATGATGTGATCATACCCTGAGGCAAACGAATAAACCAAGTTAGTGCGGGACCCGCGAGAGTAGTGCCGAAGCTTTTGCACATGATAGCCTCGCGGCTCTCCCTCGAAATAGATACGGTCATTAATTTTTGTTTATAGAGAGAGATATGATCGTCTGGATTGTTGGTGCCGTCGAAAGTCATCATGCTAGGAAGGTTGAACTTCTTAGGGATCTCGACTCTAGCGATCTTTTCGATGAACGGAGATTCTTCGTATCCGCCCGATGCTTCCTTCTCGACTAGTTACGGAACTCCGAGAATTCTAGCAATGCGATCGTCGAGCGCCTTCATATGCTGACTGAGCGTCTGTTGGACGAGAGCCAGGATATCGGGGGGATTGGTAACCTGTGGTTCGTCGATTCGGATTTCTGCTGACCCGATCGGTGTAGAGAAAGTAGCATTGTTAGTCGAAAATGGATTGACCAAAGGAGTCTGAGACGTACCATCAACATGTCCGGGACGTCGGACGATTGGGGGAGTCAGCTCGACGTTATCCATGTTAAGATGTGTCTAGACGCTGCTATGGATAGGTGCTTGTCTGGATCCAGAAGCCATCGATTATACCTGCGATCTAAGAGACTCATTTTCACGAGTTAGTTGTGCAATCTCGGCTTCAGATTGGGTGGACAAGGCGGCTAGAGCTTCGGTCTTTTGACGTTGTTGGGCGAGGTCATCCTGGAGGGTGGTCATTTTTTGGGCAAGCTCTTGGAGTTGGTTCAGAGTTGGGTTTTCGATTGTGTTTCCTTGAGTTTGGGAGTCATCTTCGAGGCGAGGTTCCCCGGCATCGGTAGGTAGGCTGACTGACATGGTTGGAGGATTTTTTAGATGGTGATCGGCAAGTTGTCCCATGGTGGGTGCCAAATTGTTTTGGGCATAAAGATCTATCAACCTAAATCTCCTTAGACGGGGTAATGAGTCGATCGGGTAGAATACAATAGATCCAAACCAAGTGACAATCAACGCTACGTATGAAATGGGAGTAAGACTATACGATAATATATTTAATAAGTGATGACATAAATAAGACTAGTCACAACTTATCCTCTAGGAGTAGAAGATCAGGTCTTGTTCGATCTAATCCCTCTAGTGTTCGACCGTTCGTAGTCGGATGGTATTGCCGAAAGAGCTAGACGAGGATTGGTGGGTTAACAAGCTTTTGCTAGAGCTGAGTTGACGAGTGCTGCGCATTGATGATTGTCCGACGTTACTCTTCATAGCTTTTCGGCTCTCTCCCTTGGATGAAATGGCCCAATCGGTTGGGCAATACACTCTAGGCCAACATCTTCCCACATCATCACATTATTTACAAAACTAATTAAAGTTTACGCATATTTAAGATTTATACAGATCTGTATACTTACCTTCGAACCCGATAGACTGTTAACTTGATCTTTTTCTAGATGCCTATTCACCTAGTCTCTCAAGATTTGAGAGTTGTAATACAATCTACTATATATTTACACGATTTCTATTTAGCGTCCAGGTGAAATTACTATTTCACACAATGTCTCATCCGTGACGGACCAATGACATCCGTCCGTGACGGGCCAAAGTACTTGTCCCCACCTAACAACATTAACTACCCCGTCATACTCAACCATATTACGGCCAAACTAAACCCTAAACCTCAATCACGCATTCCTTTCCATCCCACAACACTCTCTTCCATTACTTTGAATCTTTTCCATGGCAAATCAAGATGATTTTTTCAACTTTAATGGTGGAGAAGATGTTGCAAGAGATTATCATGACAATGAGGTATGTTTTATAAGTTTTTACTTTACATGTTAGTAAAAGTTAAGAATTTTATGTTTCTATCTTATGGATGTTTATATTTGTGAGTTGTTCTTTGAATAAACAAACACTTTCTTAAGGTAATTAGTTCATACTATATATTCATAAAAACTAGTAAGAATTTTATGGTTTTTTCTTGTCAATTAGTTGTGAATGTCTATTTTATGGTTCTTTCTTATGAATGACTATATGTTTGAGTTGTTACTTTACATGTTAGTTGAAGTTAGTGGTATTTAAGAATTTTATGGTTCTTTCTTGTCACTAGTTGTTAATATATATTAATAAAACTTCATCTTTGATTATGTTGTACTAAAAAGTATGAGATATTGTGTTTAAAACTGCATGTTTGTGTATAAAACTACAATAGGAGATTTTACTAGATCGTTGCAAGTGCAAAACTTCGTTGGGTAATTGTTTTTTGAACACAAATCTATTCGTCACGTATGGATTCATTAATCCATATGTCACGGACGAATTCCTTCCATCCGTCACGCATGGATGTATTCCATACGTGACGGACGAAGACATCCACCCGTGACGTATGGAATGAATCCATACGTGACGGACGAGTTTGTTGTTTTATAGAAACTTGTTTTTATGCTAAATTGTTTTTTTCTTCAATAGGAGGTGAACAACGGTATTAATAATGTTCCTGAATGAATGGGACATGTCACCAACATAAGTGGCTTTAGTAATTCTGCACGGTTTGTGACAAACCGTGCAAAATTACATAAGCCTCTTCTGTAATTCTAGCTTAAAGAATAGATGATTTATTTTGGAGATCCATTGGAGATTTGTAAAGTCATCAAATTAACAAACAAGAGAACATACAAAGGTTTAATTTAAACTCTCAACAAACTACCAACAAACTTAAAAACATCCACAATTACCAATACCCTAACAAATAAAAATATCAAAGAAGCAAATATGTTCAAACTAAGTAAGGCAACCTATGCATCTTAATCTTCGTCGTCCTCCTCATCATTATCGTGTGTAAAGGGTCTAAAGTCATCAAGGCAGTGGCGGACATCCTCGCGCATGTTGTAAAATTGCTCTTTCTCTGCATTATGGAATGGATTGAGACGCTGAAAAGCTTGTCCAATGCACTACAGAAATATGGAAAAATTAACTAAGGTAAAGCTTGAATTGTATATGTAAATTAAAAAAAAACATACAACACATATTTTACCTGTACAGGATCTTTGATGCATGCATCCCGAGGCTTGACACATAGGTGTGTACGAGGCATGTATCATTCCATGTAGTCGGCACTACAGTCATATCCATTGTAAGAAGGAGGGCTCATATGTGTGATCCAGATGGAGTGCTCACTTCTTGCATCCCAACTCCAGTTTGAAGCAGGGTCATTGATAAGCACTACTTTGTAGGGCTTAACTAAGAGTTATTAGAGGGTTTTATTGGTGCCATTCGGGTAGATTTAGACACATTCATGTGCATGGTGTTTGGGGGCGAAGATTGGTGTTTTGGTGGTATTTTGAGCTTATTGGAGTATATTTGAAGATTCGGGATATGGAGCCACCAAGGAGTGTGGAGTTAGAGAGGAGAAGTGTGGATTTGGTGATCTGGAGAAGCAAATTGAAGATATCCAGAGGAAGATGAGTTGACCACTGAGGAGACGAATAAGAACCAAGGAAAGAGAGTCCACACGAGAGTAGAAGAACAATGTGCTGAATTCAATTGATTCGTTCTCTCTACTCAAATGTCCAAATGAAGTGATTCCAATTCAAGGAGTTATATCTTGAAGTCTACTACAAGTCCTCAAAATTTGAGCGCAATCCGAGTTGGAAATCAAAAGTTATAACGTTTTTACAAAAGTGTCACAGATGCTGAAAATCGAGAAGTAGCCGCGATCGCGGGTACTGTTCACCCGCGATCGCGGGTCATCAGCGCCGAAAGCTGCGTCCTTTCCTGAGCTTATCTTTTCATATTTGTTTTTCCTCTTTTTCTCATTTTAATTTAGTTATTTTCTTAATGGGTTAGGTCATTTGTTAGAGCCCTATAAATACTTTCTTTTAGCATTAGGTTTACAGGTCCACACTCTTATTCCACTTTTTAGAGACAAGTTCTAGATTTTGCAATTTCAATTCATCGTTGTTTTATTTCTTTTGAAGTTTCTACCATGACTATGAGGAGCTAAGCCTCTTTGGCTTAGTCTGGCAATGGAAGCTTAAGTTTTGATTATTGGTTGTGAGGTTATGTTCCCTTTCTTAATTCCTATTGGGTTATATTATCTCTTCTAAGCTTATTCCATTGGATTTCATTGATTGCACTAGCCCGCGCAACTAGTTGTTGTTGGTGATTTTCATATTGCTAGGATTAGGAAACTGTTGGGCTAACGTCTTATTCCGCTGTAGCAACTACAATTTACATGCTCTGGTTGAAATTGTTCTATTGTAGGGAGAGATAATTACATGGTAAATGCATCTGAGCGAGCGTTCTGTGTATCCTGGTTAATTCTTATTTGTATTGCTGCCTTTGGGTTGAACCTTTAGTGGTACTAGGGTTATTCATTGGTAAGGGTTCTTTGTGGAAGGTTTCCCTCTGAATCTACACAAGATCGGGACAGGAATAATCATAGGAAGGAATTGGAAGTAATCTAGAATCAACCAACCAAAACTTAAGTGGAAATTGCCTGGCTAAGTGTTTTCTCACATTTGATTGCATATTATTTATTCTGTTTTATTTTTTATTTGATTTATCCATAGATTTTAGCAAACCAAACCTCAAAACCCCCCTTTTGTTACACTGTTCGATTGGTATTTGATTGTTAACAAGAAAATAGGCGCTTGTGATTCTCTTGGGATTTCGACCCTTGCTTACTTACTATACTAGTTTGGAAGTTGAGGTTTACTTTGATTTGGCATAACGACCTTAGGCCACGTCAAATTTGGCGCCGTTGCCGGGGAATCACTGTCTGTTTTCTTGTATATAAATCGAATATTGATCTTTCTAGGGAACCTATCTTACGGTTCCCTCTAACATTACTAACTTTTCATTGACGAAGTGTGATTCAGAGTAGATAATTTTGTTGGAGAACTCTAGCTATGGCGCAATAGAGCATGTTGTAGGCACTCACCCAGGCACTGCAAGCGTTAACACAAGCGATGATTCAAGCAAGTGCAACCAATACACAAGCGGTGATTCAAGCAAGTGCAACCAATACACAAGCAGTGATTCAAGCTGGTGCAAACAATGCACTAGCAATGAAAGAGGGATTCTCTCAGCTCACCCAGCAAAATTACACTTTGCACCAGGCCTCTCAGCAATCTATATTAAAATGGCAATGGCTAAATACACGCTGAAAAATAGCTAAATGGACGCTATTCTACACGCTTAAGCTAGGCGTGTGGTTTTACACGCTTAATCTAGGTGTATAGGGGTATTATTGGTATTTTGAAAAGACAGACAGCAGATCCCACGAGAGAACAAAAAACACACGCTTAGCTTAGGCGTCTTGTTACACGCCTAAGGTAGGCGTCTGGTTACACGCCTAAGCTAGGCGTCTGGTTACACGCCTAGATTAGGCGTGTACCCAGACGCCTAATCTAAGCGTGTATATGTAACCGTTGTACTAACGGCTATAATATAAACGCTTAGCTTAGGCGTGTATATTATAGCTGTTGCTTAACGATTATATTTCTTTCTATTTATAGTCGAAGGTCCATTTCATTTCCCAGAAACTGAAATTGTGTACTCCTAAATTTTAAAGATGTATCATAGTGGTGAGAATAGTAGTGACGAACAAAACGAGTGGGTTCAAAGTGAAGAAGAAGAGGAGGAGGGCGACGAATGGATGCAGTCGAAATTTGTGTTAGACGAGGAAGACGAGGAAGCGGAAGGCGATTGGGACCCTAGCGGCGAATTTGTGGTTAGTGTTTAAAAAATTATTCTTTCGTTCATCGGTAATTTAATTCGTAATTAGTGTGTTAAATATTGTATTTAATTAGATAGTCAATATTTAGCATGAATTTGTAGTTATATAATTGGAAATCATATGTAGTGTAATGATGTAGTCCTTAAAAAATTGAGCTCATTCGTTCATCGTTATTTTAATTCGTAATTAGTATCTTAAATATTGCACTTAATTAGGTAGCCAATATTTAGCATGAATTCGTAGTTATATAATTGGAAATCATATGTAGTGTATAACATTGTTAACATAAACCGCTACATTTATAGGGGAAAGACTATAAAGAGCATTTTACTACGGACCTAGTGTGGAATAGTAAGGAAGAATTGTACAAATGGGTGAAAGAAAAAGGAAAGGAGCTTGTGATAGCTTTGGTGAAGCATAACTCAAGTCCGTACCAAATTAGTATAGTGTGCGATAGGTTTGGGCCCTGGAGATCGGGGAGGCCGAAGGTGAACAAAGAGAATCCAGAGTTGCCGGTTCCTAAAATCCGAAAGTCGAGATCCAAAAAGTGTGGGTGTAAGTTTGAGATAATGGGTGTTCGCAAGAAGAAAGAGGCATGGACGGTTGGTGAAAAGTGGATGTTGGGTGTGATTGAAGGTCGGCACAACCATAAGCTACGAACTAGCTTTGAAGGCCATGCATTCATGGGTCGAATGACCGAGGCGGAGCAGGTGTGCGCTAGGAGGTGGGGAGACGGTCGCAAGACGCCGAATCAAATTGTTTCGGAATTGAGGCAAAACTTCCCGGGAAATGTGACTTCCAGGAAGCAAGTGGCCAACTTCTTGCAGAAGCTGCAGTACGAGGATTTGGGAGACTTAACGGTTACACAGTGGTCCATAAGGTTTATGGTTGAGCAGAATTACATAGTTCATCCTTTAAGGGATGCAAAGACTGATGAGGTTACAATATTATTTTTTGCTAATCCGGAGTCGCTGCGGTTGTTGAAGAAGTTCCCGTACGTGATAATCATTGACGCGACATACAAGACAAACAAGTAAGTCATTAATTGTAATAATGTGTAGTTTATTATGACATAAATTGTTATAGTATTTCATTTAAAAATGTGTATTGTATTTTGAAATGTTTTCCGTAGATATGGAATGCCACTTGTGGAGATTGTTGGTTTCACCAACACTCATAAGACGTTCAACATTGCTTATGCATTCACCCGGGCGGAACAGATTTACCATTACACGTGGATAATGAGGAAAGTTCGAGCATTGTGTTTGGATTTGGGAGTGATGCCTACTGCAATAATGACAGATTGTGAGAAGGCCCTCATAACTGCTATCCGGAGTGTTTTCGGCACCGAAGTTCAACACCTCTTGTGCTGGGTGCATATAAAGCACAACATCGAGGCACGTGCCTCGTCCATCTTGAAGAGGAAGGAAAGTGTGGATGCCTTTGCAAACCAATGTTGGGCACTTTTTTGCTCAGCTAGTGAAGAAAGCTATGAAGAGAGGCTTGCCGTATTACGGACATCGTGGAAGAAAGGCCTTGTCGGATACGTGGAGGGCACATGGCTTATTCCGTACAAGACGAGCATAGTAAGGGCGTGGACGGATCATCATCTTCACTTCTTCACGAGGACTTCAAACAGGTATGACGTGCACAATATGTTGTTTTTTGTACTCATAGTTGTTAATGTCGTACTAACGTCATGTGATTTGACAGGGTTGAGGGGATGCACAAGGTTTTGAAAGATATTATTGGCTCTAGTAGAGGGGGCTTCAACAGAGTGATCGTGAGGATTCACCATGCCATCATCCTTCAAGTAGATCAGATTAGGGGGAGCATGAACCTTTCACTTTCCAAACGACCAACGGATTTCGATGATGCATCGATGTCGGCAGTTGTACGAGCTACTTTTTCTAGGCTCTTCTACCAAGTGTCTGATAGGTGCTTTGATATGTTGTTGGGATATTACGATATGTTGAAGAAGGGGAGTTCTCAGAAGAATGCAACGACCATTGGGTGAGAGATTGCCTCGGGTTGCCTTGCGTGCACAGTATTGCAAGAGCCATCATTTCAAGAACACCTCTCATTCCGTCAGACGTTCACGAGTTCTGGAGGGACTTGGAATGGGAAGAGACTCCAACCACAACACTTGGCCCTTCTGCCTATGTTCGAATGGACATTACAGAGATTAGACTTCATGAAATGTTTGCCAAGTTAGAGGTTGGGACATTGAAGAAAGGCACGGCATTCCTACTAGGTGAGTTGTACGATGACTTGGAGCATCCAGAAGAGAGTACTTTGTTGGAGCCGACGGGAATCAAGTCAAAAGGAAGGCCAAGTGGTGCTAGGAACAAGGAGAAGGTGGATGAGAAGGCGGAGAAGAGGGATAAGTGCTTGTTTGAGCATAGACGGGATGAGCTCCACGAGAATGAGAAGAAGGCGGGGCCGAAGACAAAGGGGAAGGGGAAGGCAAGTGCGAGCACTGGTAGAGGCCCAAGTCGACCTAAAAACCAAGTAGGTGCATCTACTGCAGTAGTGATGGACTTTGACGACTTGCAATCCCAACCCATACTAGAAGAATCACAACCAGAAGATTTGCAGTGGCCTCAAGAACCAATTTTTCCCCTTGTTCATATGGGGGTGAACTTTGGGATTGACAATGTGGATGACTTCTGGATTCCGTACATCAAGAATGTTAGAGATGTACGCCCCGACGGACATTGTGGATATCGGTCAATGGCTGTATTGTTGGGGAGGCAAGAGCATGAATATGCCAACATCCGACGCGAGATGGTAACAAAGTTGCTTGACAATCGAGAGCTATACGAGCCGATACGTTGCCGTCTTCGACAAGGGTCTTGGGAGGATCTTATCTTGCAAATGAACGATTACAGAAGCCCTTGCTCAGAATTATACTGGCTTCACATGCCATTGATGGGTTTAGTGTTTGTCACACTCTATCAGGTTGGTCTCGTCTTATTAACGTGGGAAGTTCCGACGTTTTGCTTACCGTTGAAGAATAGGACATCAAGCATGGGACCTCCATACAAGATTCTCGCCATGGCACACGTAGGCAATCATGATCACTTCATACCGGTAAAGGTTTTTTCTAATAAAAATATTTATGAAATTAGGTTACATTGTTTTCACTACTAAAATAGTTTGTGTGTGTATATGTAGGTGGTGCTTAAGGAAGGGTCGCCAATACCGCACACACCTGGTGCGTGGCGTAGAAACGCAGATCGAAACATTCTGTGGTAGACAACAAAGTTTGAGTTGAATTTGAAGATGTATCGAGATTACCGCATTGCATATTGTCGGGCACCAGATCCTTTTATGTATGTGGGAGACAGATCCGTTCATGTACTTGATTGATTACACGATTATGTAATGTAATATTTAGACAGCTTTGATGTGTTCATATCATTAATTTGATGTGTTTTTATTTAAGTTCGAAGTAGTTCAAACTCGCTTTTTTATCTCGATTTAATGGGCCTATACTGGCGCAAAGTAGTACAAAACATAACAAATCACATCCCTTATTTCATTAATTCTGATTGATTCATTTTGGAGCTAATTCTGCTTGATTCATTATCGATCTCCCTCTTTCGCTAATTCTGCTTGCTTCCTACAAAACATGACAAATAGTTACTTCTATCTTTCTAACACCTACAACGTTTATTTGTTAATTTTCGGAAACAATACCTACAAAGACCCTCATTCTGCTTTATAAGTTGTTTTCTTTCCTTCCACAACTCCATAATGACCTCGTATGCCCTCGCGTCGTATGGTGGATCGAACCACGTAAAGAAATCGCATCCCCCTTTATTATCACGTTTGTGGACATCGTACATCCCCAATTCTGGGCATCCCCAATACCTTCTTCCGTATTGCCACTGTCGGTCACAAGTGTGTATGACCGCCTTAAAATTACAGAAGCAAAATCTCTCTCCTGTACTTGAACTCGAACTCGACGAAGATGCCATACTAACATGTAACGAGTTTTTTGTAGGGATAGAGAAGGGTGTACAAGGCTTAGGACGACATTGTATGTTGGTATTTGTAGGATGAAATAGAGTCGTTGGACGGTTAGCCGTTGAAGAATGACCGTTACCAGACTACACATATAAGCTAAGCGTGTATCTACACGTATAAGCTAAGCGTGTAGATACACGTATAACCTAAGCGTGTATCTACACGCTTAGCTTATACGTGTATCTACACGCTTAGCTTATACGTGTAGATACACGCTTAGCACAAACACTTAGACCTTGTCTTAGCTAATCTAATTTTGTGTTTTAACTAGGCCCAATGTTACAAAAACAATCTAAACCCTAAGTATACTAGATAAGTCTAAGTGTACTAGATATAATGAAATACTATAGTATATAAGTCTAAGTGTACTAGATATAATGAAATACTATAGTACATAAGTGTAACTATACTAGATATAATGAAATACTATAGTATATAAGTGTAACTATATGAAATATAATGAAATACTATAGTACATAAGTCTAAGTGTACTAGATATAATGAAATACTATAGTACATAAGTCTAAGTGTACTAGATATAATGAAATACTACATAAGTGTAACTATACTAGATATAATGAAATACTATAGTATATAAGTGTAACTATATGAAATATAATGAAATACTATAGTACATAAGTCTAAGTGTACTAGATATAATGAAATACTATAGTACATAAGTCTAAGTGTACTAGATATAATGAAATACTATAGTACATAAGTGTAACTATATGAAATATAATGAAATACTATAGTACATAAGTATAAGTGTAACGAGTTTTTTGTAGGGATAGAGAAGGGTGTACAAGGCTTAGGACGACATTGTATGTTGGTATTTGTAGGATGAAATAGAGTGTAACTATACTAGATTGTTAGGGTATTGGGTTCTTAGGGTTTAGACATCACGCGCTTAAGCTAAGCTTGTTCATCACACGCTTAAGCTATGCGTCTAGGAACACGCTTAGCTTAAGCGTGTTATTATGCATGGTGATTCATGGGACTGCCATGCATCCCCATGCAGGTACATTCAGAACGACTGGAATTAATGAGCTCCCAACCACCGTACGTTGTCCTTCTATTTTATGGTTCGATAACGTTATGTTGCTCTCTCGTACACATAGGTAAGCATCAAACCACATAATAAACATGAACAAACATAGTAAACCAAATAAGATAAATACATAACTTTTACATAAATACTATGTACATATGAATCCTGTCTAATCCAAAACATAAAAACTACTGTGGCTACGAGCCACTACCTTCGCCAGGTTCCGTGACAGAATCACAAAACATCTGGGACTGGCGAGGTGGGGGTGGGGCCATGGGGGGAGGCTGCCCAGTCAGCATATGCAGCCATAACGCCGCGTGTTGCTCGAACGTCCGTGTCGCCGCCTCAAGTGTGTGTAAATAAGTGCGGATATCACCGGCAACCACCTGAATGCGTTGTATAGAAAGCAAGTAATATTTGTCAAAATATTGCAAAATATAAAATTATAGATAAATCATTCAAATAATTCGACAAAAGTTAGCGTACCGCGACTGCGTCAACGCCTGGAGGGACGTGGATAAGGCCGACCGGACGATCACGTTTGACTGAACCGGGATCGACCAATGGATGAGAACACTCGTCATACCAATCTAAATAATCGGCAGACATGTCCCACCCATGTGTCGCAACCGATCCCTGGAGGTCAATCAGGGGTCTCGGGTCTGCATCCCAAGCCAGTAGAAGCTCATCCGCAAAACTCACCTCGTATCCCTTGATTTCCGCTTTCCTGACGACCTTGGCCGGCTGAATGGGCAGAACTGGGATAGGCTGCATCATCCCAAACTGCCTGAGGACTCTGTCCGGGTAGTACGGCTCCTGAACATCTACAATGCGCAGTATACCGCGAATCCTGGCAGAAGCTACCTCAGGAGCCTGGAAGTCCAACCCCACCCAGGGGGTCCAGGTAACCTGTAAAGTCAAAAAGGCAAAGTGAATACATATATACTAAAATAAATTAAAGACTAAGATATCGAAAATTACGTGTACTATTCTACCTCCTCGTATCTCATGCGGTCCAACATGCGGCGTATGGCGATCAAACGACCGGTGTCTCTACTGTTTGGCACCTCCGCGGCACCAGAAACAGCTCCTCCAAAGGCCTGAGGGTTCGTGACATATTGTTCCCGAAAATGTGGAAAATATGCCCAAACCCAGCACTGTAAATGAATAACTAAGGACATTAATGACCAAAATATTAAAACGTAACTTAATATTTGACTAATCTATCTAATATCTTACCCTGATCAGAATCCCGCATGATGCAATGCCTTGTGCTCCACGCCTAGACGCCTGTCCCAAGTTGCGGTAGACGTACGCTAGAATCCCAGCTCCCCATGCAGTGTCGCATGTGACGTCGTGGTCAAACAAAAGCGCCAACCACTTCTGCTTCGCGGCGTTAGTGGACTTGTCCACCAGTACAGTCGAGCCGAGAAGCAAGAAGAGGTAGTACGTAGCAATAACGCCCTCGTCACGAACCTCACTCCTCATCCAGGCCTCCAGTACTGTAGTCTCTAAATGCCCCAAAGGAATACCACCAGCTGTGTGCCATCTCCTCACCTCCTCCTCAGCAACGCCCAGATCAGCACATATGCGCTGTCTCACTGTCGGCTCATCGAGGTCTGAAGTGCAGCTCCTCCCACGTATGGGAACCTGTAAGATCTGGTGAATATCAGCAAGGGTGATGGTCATCTCTCCGAAGGGCATATGAAATGTGTTCATCTCGGGATGCCATCTCTCCACAAATGCCGAAATCAACGCCACATCCATGCTGCATGCTATGCCTAGTGTGCGTAGACCGGTAAGCCGGCTCCGCTCCGCCAGCCTAAACCACGTATGTGGCTCAGGCCTAATGTAATGCTCGTGTGTAGAACAATGGGCTGTGCGGAAATGGATCCTCAGAATCTTACGACTCTGAATTAACGGTATTTAAAATTAGTATACAATTTCGAATAAAAAACATTTATAGGTAAAACACATAAACTAAAAAACCTAAAACATACCAGGTCCTGCTCCGCCTGACGACGGGCTACCCCGCTACAACGAGGCTCCGCCTGCTCGGCAATCTGAGGAACATGAGCATCCTCAACAACTGCAACGTCTCCTCTACGTCTCCGTCTCCTCTGCTGTACATGAGGCGACATCTGCGGAAGTGCCTCAGGAGCGGGCTCAGGTATAGAACGGTCAAATATGGCCCGAGCAATGTGTGTCTCATAGCTAGAGAGAAGAATCGGACACCTTGGGCCTCCAGGCATCCAAGGATGGTAAGTATGTACAACAAATGGACCGGGAGGAGGTGGAGAAGAAGGACCAACATGAGGTGGATAAGAAGGACCAGCATGAGGTGGAGAAGAAGGACCGGCAGAAAGTGGAGAAGAAATATCGGCAGAAGGTGTAGAAGAAGGACCAGCATGGGATGGAGAGGGGACAGGAGTAGGTATCGACCCAAAAAAAGGCGGGGAATGAAAAAATGGAATGTCGGCCGTACTCAACTTCTGCGTCGGTAATGTAGGCTCCACAGACTCAACAAAGTCATACCCTGCCCCATGACGCGACTGCTCCTCAACAGCCTCATCATCAACCGTCATGGGCTCAGCTACCAAGTCCTCGACGTCATCCAAATAGTCATCATCAGCGGTGCCGGTCATAGGCGGCTGCGAAGATACCGCACTAGACGACAATATATCAGTACTCACAGTACCGGCGCGGCGACGAATAGACTCCGATATACCAACACGCCGGGTGCGGTCAGCAACAACAGGTGTCGGCTCCGTCCGCCCAGTAGGGGTGATGACCGCCAATATACTCTAATTTTTTAGATACTATTTTAATTAGGGACTAATTAATACATTTAGGAACTTAAATGATTAATTTTAGAATTTATTATACTTGTTATTTTCTAAATATACTATACGAGCCAATAATTCTAATCTATAACTACCTAATTTACGAAAATTAGGGACTAATTATTTACTAAATTTTTCTATTTCAAATTAACAACATTATTTACTAAATTATTTTTAGAATTTACTAAATTATTTAATAAATTATTTGCTAAATTAGAGACTAATTATTTACAAAAACAATTACGATAATAATGATAAATTTAAAATTTAAAATAATACCGCTCGTAGACCGATTTGACTCGATCCAGGCGTCATCGGAGTTGTATCCGCTAGGTCCCTAGCTCGACCTCCCCTTCCACCACGGGTCCGAGCTCCGCCGGAAACCACCAAGCCCTCCTCCTCCTCCTCTACCGCCATCCACGCATACATTCCGCCGGAGCTCGCACCACCGGCGCCGGAACTACCTCCTCCGCCTGCAGTCGCCTCTACGCCTCCTCCAGCAGCCTCTGCGTCTCTCGGCGTCGCGCCTCCGGTCGCCCCTTACTCCAGATTTCCGGCTGCCGCTCCGCTGCCGCTTTTGGACCTCTCTCCGCCGCCAATGAACTCGCCCAAACCATCCCAATCACAATCCATGCCTAATTTCAAACAATCGAAGCAAATGGAGGAGAGATTTCGTCGAAATCGTTTTCGAATTTTTTAGGTTTTGAACGCGTCGGGAGGAAGAAGACGAAGTGGAAACTTAAGCGTCTAAAACAAGACGCCTAACTTAGGCGTCTGGTTTTACTGGGGAATGGGCAAAGGCGGCCGGCCCAATAACCCATATAACCACACGCCTAGATTAGGCGTCTGGACAAACGCGTAAGTTAGGCGTCTGGGTTTACTGGGGAATGGGCAAAGGCTATTGGGCCGGCCCAATAACCCATATAACCAGACGCCTAATCTAGGCGTGTGGTTAAACGCCTAAGCTAAGCGTGTGGTTCATACATGTTTTCGAAAATGGCAAGAATACCCCTCCACGCTTAGATTAGGCGTGTAAAATCAGACGCTTACCTTAAGCGTGTAGAATAGCGTCCATTTAGACAATTTTCCGCGTGTATTTAGCATGTCTGTATTAAAATTGGGTGCATCACTGGGACAGCTGATGCCTAGTACACATGAAATAACGGAGTCCCCAAACAAGTACTGTGAAGGCCAGCTTGAGGCCAATGCAATCAAGTTGCGAAGTGGGGAAAGGCTGAATGACCCCTATGCAGAGGAAAGGAATGAAGCGCCGATAAGAGAAGAACGCAGCGAAGAACCGCGATCGCGGGTCGAATACCGCGATCACGGTTATCTCACGGAGAAGGCATAATTTGGAGAGCTCCCCGCAAAAGAGAACCCACGACCGCGGGAGAAGTGCTGCAACCCCGGTATGCTGATCGAAACAAGGCATTGTGCTGAATTTGATGATGAGGTTGAGGAGGACCTTGAAGAGGAAATCCAAAGCTTCAAGAACAGTATGCTACCTGACGCAGTACGTTTGCCTCAAATTGAAGAGGAGATGGACGAGGACTGGGACTATGAGCCTCAAAACTACACTCAACATGAATGTCCCCTGCTGGAGTCCCAGATTCCCATTGCACCTCCCCCTGAGGCTCTCAATGGAAGCAAGCCAGAAGCTTCTTTGGTCACACTGGCCAACAGCATCCCTCGTTGTGCAGATTCTGTGAAGGCGAGGCGGAAGATAGGAAAGAAGCCGAAGGTGAAGCATAAGAGTGAGGTTGCAGGCCAGATGTCGGATTGCCTCATACTAGACACGGGGCAGGATAGGCGTACAACCTCTGCAATGCTTGGAAGAGAGTTCTTAAAGATGACAACTGCGGTCATGGATACGAAGGGTGATCCATTCACAATGAAAGGCAGAAGGAAGGGGGTACAGTCGTACCTGAAGAGGCACCCCCCAGATTTGGAACCAAGAAGGGTGGTCACTGTAAGCGACCCGGGATGAATAGAGAGCACCATGTCGAGCCACGACAGTAACCAAGGCGCTGCTCGGGAGGCAACCCGAGGTAAGACTTAGTTTTTTTTTCCTTGTTTTTGAAGTTTTTGCTCTGTTTTTTTTCGACTAAACCACGCAGGAAAGCCGAGAAGAAACCGTGACCGCGGCATAACACCCGCGATCGCGGCCGGAGAAAGTCGAGCAAAAAACCGCGATCGCGGCACAAAACCCGCGATCGCGGGCCCATGGCGTTCCGCGAATTAGGGTTTAGTCCAGAAAAAAAATTTGAAAAAAAATTTGAAAAAAACAAAAAAACAAAAAGTCGTACGTTACCCGCGATCGCGGCCTTCACTACCGCAATCGCGGTTCCTCCACGGTGTTCCTTCCATGGCGATTCTTCCACGATGGTTCTTTCCTTTATGGCGGTAATTTCAACGGCGGTTCATTCATGGCGGTTCTGAGGCGGTCTTTCTTCATCATGTTCGCGAGCAACAACCGGTGTACCCTTGATCCATCCATTGTTGTTGTTCCCTGCGGTACGTCTTCACCTGTGCGTCACCACCAGTGCATACTGAGTTCGGAGTTCCAGCATTCCATGATCCATCTCTTGGGAAGTTCGATTGTTGAAGTGGTGATGAATTTTATGGGGATCCCTACATCCCTGAGTACCTTCCTGGCGTTATTGACGAAGACTACCACCCCGGCGTACGCTCAGTGAGTTCTTTCTTTCTTCCCCTCATATTTTTCTTTGTCTTCCATACATTGAGGACAATGCATGATTCAAGTATGGGGGAGTAGAAAGTACTTGCTATCTATCTTGTAACTTAGTTTCGATTTCATCATTGTTATTTCCATTCAGTATTGTCCATTGTTCGCATTCCCTTTTGAAAAAAAAAGTCAAAAAGCAAAAAAGACATACATGAAAATCCTAGGCCAAGTCGAAAACCCGAAAGGGCGGCTTGGGTAATAAGCAGGTGGCCCAGACCAGCGCTAGGCTGGGGTAAAAAGGTGTCTGAGTGATGTGAGCTTATGTGAGCACAACTATGAAAAAATTACGAGTGGCTAAGATGAAAACCCGAAAGGGCTCCTAGGCAAAATGAGTGAAAAGAAGAGGAGTGATTTTAGGATCTCATTTTACCTGGAGGGGCGACATAAGAAGAGGAGCCAAAGAAGGATTGTCGGGTAGGTCACTCTGGGAGGCATAAGGAGTCATAGATGGAGGCTAGGATTAGAGGTCACTTTACACAATTGGATGTCCGGGTTAGGCTTGGGGGAAGTACTCTGCTTGCCCCTTAGCCTGTTGAGTTGTGGATGTGTTGTTGATGAGATTGGTGCCAGGAGCTTGGCATGGGTTAGGTAACTCTCAGTTGGAGGATGTGCTTCCTGAGACCTTGGGTGCTGCATTGGAGGAGTAGACTTTCTTTTAGTTTACTCGAGGACGAGCAAAGGTTTAAGCATGGGGGAGTTTGATAAGCACTACTTTGTAGGGCTTAACTAAGAGTTATTAGAGGGTTTTATTGGTGCCATTCGGGTAGATTTAGACACATTCATGTGCATGGTGTTTGGGGCGAAGAATGGTGTTTTGGTGGTGTTTTGAGCTTATTGGAGTATATTTGAAGATTCAGGATATGGAGCCACCAAGGAGTATGGAGTTAGAGAGGAGAAGTGTGGATTTGGTGGTCTGGAGAAGCAAATTGAAGATATCCAGAGGAAGATGAGTTGACCACTGAGGAGACGAATAAGAACCAAGGAAAGAGAGTCCACACGAGAGTAGAAGAACAATGTGCTGAATTCAATTGATTCGTTCTCTCTACTCAAATGTCGAAATGAAGTGATTCCAATTCGAGGAGTTAGATCTTGAAGTCTACTACAAGTCGTCAAAATTTAAGTGCAATCCGAGTTGGGAATCAAAAGTTATGACATTTTTACGAAAGTGTCGCAGATGCTGAAAATCGAGAAGTAGCCGCGATCGCGGGTACTGTTCACCCGCGATTGCGGGTCTTCAGCGCCGAAAGCTGCGTCCTTTCCTGAGCTTATCTTTTCATATTTCTTTTCCCCTTTTTCTCATTTTAATTTAGTTATTTTCTTAATGGGCTAGGTCATTTGTTAGAGCCCTATAAATACTTTCTTTTAGCATTAGGTTTACAGGTCCACACTCTTATTCCACTTTTTAGAGACAAGTTCTAGTTTTTGCAATTTCAATTCATCGTTGTTTTATTTCTTTTGAAGTTTCTAATATGACTATGAGGAGCTAAGCCTCTTTGGCTTAGTCTGGCAATGGAAGCTTAAGTTTTGATTATTGGTTGTGAGGTTATGTTCCCTTTCTTAATTTCTATTGGATTATATTATCTCTTCTAAGCTTATTCCATTGGATTTCATTGATTGCACTAGCCCGTGCAACTAGTTGTTGTTGGTGATTTTCATATTGCTAGGATTAGGAAACTGTTGGGCTAACGTCCTATTCTGTTGTAGCAACTACAATTTACATGCTCTGGTTGAAATTGTTCTATTGTAGGGAGAGATAATTACATGGTAAATGCATCTGAGCGAGCGTTCTGTGTATCCTGGTTAATTCTTATTTGTATTGCTGCCTTTGGGTTGAACCTTTAGTGGTACTAGGGTTATTCATTGGTAAGGGTTCTTTGTGGAAGGTTTCCCTCTGAATCTACACAAGATCGGGACAAGAATAATCATAGGAAGGAATTGGAAGTAATCTAGGATCAACCAACCAAAACTTAAGTGGAAATTGCCTGGCTAAGTGTTTTCTCACATTTGATTGCATATTATTTATTCTGTTTTATTTCTTATTTGATTTATCCATAGATTTTAGCAAACCAAACCTCAAAACCCCCCTTTTGTTACACTGTTCGATTGGTATTTGATTGTTAACAAGAAAATAGGCGCTTGTGATTCTCTTGGGATTTCGACCCTTGCTTACTTACTATACTAGTTTGGAAGTTGAGGTTTACTTTGATTTGGCATAACGACCTTAGGCCACGTCAAATTTGGCGCCGTTGTCGGGGAATCACTGTCTGTTTTCTTGTATATAAATCGAATATTGATCTTTCTAGGGAACCTATCTTACAGTTCCCTCTAACATTACTAACTTTTCTTTGGCGAAGTGTGATTCAGAGTAGATAATTCTGTTGGAGAACTCCAGCTATGGCGCAAGAGAGCACGATGCAGGCACTCACCCAGGCACTGCAAGCGTTAACACAAGCAATGATTCAAGCAAGTGCAACCAATACACAAGCGGTGATTCAAGCAAGTGCAACCAATACACAAGCGGTGATTCAAGCAAGTGCAACCAATACACAAGCAGTGATTCAAGCTGGTGCAAACAATGCACTAGCAATGAAAGAGGGATTCTCTCAGCTCACCCAGCAAAATTACACTTTGCACCAGGCCTCTCAGCAATCTATATTAAAATTGGGTGCATCACTGGGACAGCTGATGCCTAGTACACCTGCAATAACGGAGTCCCCAAACAAGTACTGTGAAGGCCAGCTTGAGGCCAATGCAATCAAGTTGCGAAGTGGGGAAAGGCTGAATGACCCCTATGCAGAGGAAAGGAATGAAGCGCCGATAAGAGAAGAACGCAGCGAAGAACCGCGATCGCGGGTCGAATACCGCGATCACGGTTATCTCACGGAGAAGGCATAATTTGGAGAGCTCCCCGCAAAAGAGAACCCACGACCGCGGGAGGAGTGCTGCAACCCCGGTATGCTGATCGAAACAAGGCATTGTGCTGAATTTGATGATGAGGTTGAGGAGGACCTTGAAGAGGAAATCCAAAGCTTCAAGAACAGTATGCTACCTGACGCAGTACGTTTGCCTCAAATTGAAGAGGAGATGGACGAGGACTGGGACTATGAGCCTCAAAACTACACTCAACATGAATGTCCCCTGCTGGAGTCCCAGATTCCCATTGCACCTCCCCCTGAGGCTCTCAATGGAAGCAAGCCAGAAGCTTCTTTGGTCACACTGGCCAACAGCATCCCTCGTTGTGCAGATTCTGTGAAGGCGAGGCGGAAGATAGGAAAGAAGCCGAAGGTGAAGCATAAGAGTGAGGTTGCAGGCCAGATGTCGGATTGCCTCATACTAGACACGGGGCAGGATAGGCGTACAACCTCTGCAATGCTTGGAAGAGAGTTCTTAAAGATGACAACTGCGGTCATGGATACGAAGGGTGATCCACTCACAATGAAAGGCAGAAGGAAGGGGGTACAGTCGTACCTGAAGAGGCACCCCCCAGATTTGGAACCAAGAAGGGTGGTCGCAGTAAGCGACCCGGGATGAATAGAGAGCACCATGTCGAGCCACGACAGTAACCAAGGCGCTGCTCGGGAGGCAACCCGAGGTAAGACTTAGTTTTTTTTCCTTGTTTTTGAAGTTTTTGCTCTGTTTTTTTTTTCGACTAAACCACGCAGGAAAGACGAGAAGAAACCGCGACCGCGGCATAACACCCGCGATCGCGGCCGGAGAAAGTCGAGCAAAAACCGCGATCGCGGCACAAAACCCGCAATCGCGGGCCCATGGCGCGCCGCGAATTAGGGTTTAGTCCGGGAAAAAAAAAACGCGATCGCGGGTGAATAGTACCCGCGATCGCTGGGTTACTGTTCAACGGAAAAAAAAAATTTGAATTTTTTTTTGAAAAAAACAAAAAGTCGTACGTTACCCGCGATCGCGGCCTTCACTACCGCGATCGCGGTTCCTCCACGGTGTTCCTTCCATGGCGATTCTTCCACAACGGTTCTTTCCTTTATGGCGGTAATTTCCACGGCGGTTCATTCATGGCGGTTCTGAGGCGGTATTTCTTCATCATGTTCGCGAGCAACAACCGGTGTACCCTTGATCCATCCATTGTTGTTGTTCCTTGCGGTACGTCTTCACCTGTGCGTCACCACCAGTGCATACTGAGTTCGGAGTTCCAGCATTCCATGACCCATCTCTTGGGAAGTTCGACTGTTGAAGTGGTGATGAAGTTTATGGGGATCCCTACATCCCTGAGTACCTTCCTGGCGTTATTGACGAAGACTACCACCCCGGCGTACGCTCAGTGAGTTCTTTCTTTCTTCCCGTCATATTTTTCTTTGTCTTCCATACATTGAGGACAATGCATGATTCAAGCATGGGGAAGTAGAAAGTACTTGCTATCTATCTTGTAACTTAGTTTCGATTTCAGCATTGTTATTTTCATTCAGTATTGTCCATTGTTCGCATTCCCTTTTGAAAAAAAAAAGTCAAAAAGCAAAAAAGACATACATGAAAATCCTGGAACAAGTCGAAAACCCGAAAGGACGGCTTGGGTAATAAGCAGGTGGCCCGGACCAGCGCTAGGCTGGGGTAAAAAGGTGTCTGAGTGACGTGAGCTTATGTGAGCACATCTATGAAAAAAATACGAGTGGCTAGGATGAAAACCCGAAAGGGCTCCTAGACAAAATGAGTGAAAAGAAGAGGAGTGATTTTAGGATCTCATTTTACCTGGAGGGGCGACATAAGAAGAGGAGCCAAAGAAGGATTGTCGGGTAGGTCACTCTGGGAGGCATAAGGAGTCATAGATGGAGGCTAGGATTAGAGGTCACTTTACACAATTGGATGTCCGGGTTAGGCTTGGGGGAAGTATTCTGCTTGCCCCTTAGCCTGTTGAGTTGTGGATGTGTTGTAGATGAGATTGGTGCCAGGAGCTTGGCATGGGTTAGGTAACTCTCAGTTGGAGGATGTGCATCCTGAGACCTTGGGTGCTGCATTGGAGGAGTAGACTTTCTTTTAGTTTACTCGAGGACGAGCAAAGGTCTAAGCATGGGGGAGTTTGATAAGCACTACTTTGTAGGGCTTAACTAAGAGTTATTAGAGGGTTTTATTGGTGGCATTCGGGTAGATTTAGACACATTCATGTGTATGGTGTTTGGGGGCGAAGATTGGTGTTTTGGTGGTGTTTTGAGCTTATTGGAGTATATTTGAAGATTCGGGATATGGAGCCACCAAGGAGTGTGGAGTTAGAGAGGAGAAGTGTGGATTTGGTGGTCTGGAGAAGCAAATTGAAGATATCCAGAGGAAGATGAGTTGACCACTGAGGAGACGAATAAGAACCAAGGAAAGAGAGTCCACACGAGAGTAGAAGAACAATGTGCTGAATTCAATTGATTCGTTCTCTCTACTCAAATGTCCAAATGAAGTGATTCCAATTCAAGGAGTTAGATCTTGAAGTCTACTACAAGTCCTCAAAATTTGAGCGCAATCCGAGTTGGAAATCAAAAGTTATAACGTTTTTACAAAAGTGTCACAGATGCTGAAAATCGAGAAGTAGCCGCGATCGCGGGTACTGTTCACCCGCGATCGCGGGTCATCAGCGCCGAAAGCTGCGTCCTTTCCTGAGCTTATCTTTTCATATTTGTTTTTCCTCTTTTTCTCATTTTAATTTAGTTATTTTCTTAATGGGTTAGGTCATTTGTTAGAGCCCTATAAATACTTTCTTTTAGCATTAGGTTTACAGGTCCACACTCTTATTCCACTTTTTAGAGACAAGTTCTAGATTTTGCAATTTCAATTCATCGTTGTTTTATTTCTTTTGAAATTTCTACCATGACTATGAGGAGCTAAGCCTCTTTGGCTTAGTCTGGCAATGGAAGCTTAAGTTTTGATTATTGGTTGTGAGGTTATGTTCCCTTTCTTAATTTCTATTGGATTATATTATCTCTTCTAAGCTTATTCCATTGGATTTCATTGATTGCACTAGCCCGCGCAACTAATTGTTGTTGGTGATTTTCATATTGCTAGGATTAGGAAACTGTTGGGCTAACGTCCTATTCTGTTGTAGCAACTACAATTTACATGCTCTGGTTGAAATTGTTCTATTGTAGGGAGAGATAATTACATGGTAAATGCATCTGAGCGAGCGTTCTGTGTATCCTGGTTAATTCTTATTTGTATTGCTGCCTTTGGGTTGAACCTTTAGTGGTACTAGGGTTATTCATTGGTAAGGGTTCTTTGTGGAAGGTTTCCCTCTGAATCTACACAAGATCGGGACAGGAATAATCATAGGAAGGAATTGGAAGTAATCTAGGATCAACCAACCAAAACATAAGTGGAAATTGTCTGGCTAAGTGTTTTCTCACATTTGATTACATATTATTTATTCTGTTTTATTTCTTATTTGATTTATCCATAGATTTTAGCAAACCAAACCTCAAAACCCCCCTTTTGTTACACTGTTCGATTGGTATTTGATTGTTAACAAGAAAATAGGCGGTTGCGATTCTCTTGGGATTTCGACCCTTGCTTACTTACTATACTAGTTTGGAAGTTGAGGTTTACTTTGATTTGGCATAACGACCTTAGGCCACGTCAAATTTGGCGCCGTTGTCGGGGAATCACTGTCTGTTTTCTTGTATATAAATCGAATATTGATCTTTCTAGGGAACCAATCTTACGGTTCCCTCTAACATTACTAACTTTTCATTGACGAAGTGTGATTCAGAGTAGATAATTCTGTTGGAGAACTCCAGCTATGGCGCAAGAGAGCACGCTGCAGGCACTCACCCAGGCACTACAAGCGTTAACACAAGCGATGATTCAAGCAAGTGCAACCAATACACAAGCGGTGATTCAAGCAAGTGCAACCAATACACAAGCAGTGATTCAAGCTGGTGCAAACAATGCACTAGCAATGAAAGAGGGATTCTCTCAGCTCACCCAGCAAAATTACACTTTGCACCAGGCCTCTCAGCAATCTATATTAAAATTGGGTGCATCACTGGGACAGCTGATGCCTAGTACACCTGCAATAACGGAGTGCCCAAACAAGTACTGTGAAGGCCAGCTTGAGGCCAATGCAATCAAGTTGCAAAGTGGGGAAAGGCTGAATGACCCCTATGCTGAGGAAAAGAATGAAGCGCCGATAAGAGAAGAACGCAGCGAAGAACCGCAATCGCGGGTCGAAAACCGCGATCACGGTTATCTCACGGAGAAGGCAGAATTTGGAGAGCTCCCCGCAAAAGAGAACCCGCGACCGCGGGAGGAGTGATGCAACCCCGGTATGCTGATCGAAATAAGGCATTGTGCTGAATTTGATGATGAGGTTGAGGAGGACCTTGAAGAGAAAATCCAAAGCTTCAAGAAGAGTATGCTACCTCACGCGGTACGTTTGCCTGAAATTGAAGAGGAGATGGACGAGGACTGGGACTATGAGCCTCAAAACTACACTCAACATGAATGTCCCCTGCTGGAGTCCCAGATTCCCATCACACCTCCCCCTGAGGCTCTCAATGGAAGCAAGCCAGAAGATTCTTTGGTCACACTGGCCAACAGCATCCCTCGTTGTGCAGATTCTGTGAAGGCGAGGCGAAAGATAGGAAAGAAGCCGAAGGTGAAGCATAAGAGTGAGGTTGCAGGCCAGATGTCGGATTGCCTCATACTAGACACGGGGCAGGATAGGCGTACAACCTCTTCAATGCTTGGAAGAGAGTTCTTAAAGATGACAACTGCGGTCATGGATACGAAGGGTGATCCACTCTCAATGAAAGGCAGAAGGAAGGGGGTACAGTCGTACCTGAAGAGGCACCCCCCAGATTTGGAACCAAGAAGGGTGGTCACTGTAAGCGACCCGGGATGAATAGAGAACACCATGTCGAGCCACGACAGTAACCAAGGCGCTGCTCGGGAGGCAACCCGAGGTAAGACTTAGTTTTTTTTTCCTTGTTTTTGAAGTTTTTGCTCTGTTTTTTTTTCGACTAAACCACGCAGGAAAGCCGAGAAGAAACCGCGACCGCGACATAACACCCGCGATCGCGGCCGGAGAAAGTCGAGCAAAAACCGCGATCGCGGCACAAAACCCGCAATCGCGGGCCCATGGCGCGCCGCGAATTAGGGTTTAGTCCGGAAAAAAAAAAAAAAAAAAAACCGCGATCGTGGGTGAATAGTACCCGCGATCGCTGGGTTACTGTTCAACGAAAAAAAAATTGAATTTTTTTTTTGAAAAAAACAAAAAGTCGTACATTACCCGCGATCGCGGCCTTCACTACCGCGGTCGCGGTTCCTCCACGGTGTTCCTTCCATGGCGATTCTTCCACGACGGTTCTTTCCTTTATGGCGGTAATTTCCACGGCGGTTCATTCATGGCGGTTCTGAGGCGGTCTTTCCTCATCATGTTCGCGAGCAACAACCGGTGTACCCTTGATCCATCCATTGTTGTTGTTCCCTGCGGTACGTCTTCACCTGTGCGTCACCACCAGTGCATACTGAGTTCGGAGTTCCAGCATTCCATGATCCATCTCTTGGGAAGTTCGACTGTTGAAGTGGTGATGATGTTTATGGGGATCCCTACATCCCTGAGTACCTTCCTGGCGTTATTGACGAAGACTACCACCCCAGCGTACGCTTAGTGAGTTCTTTCTTTCTTCCCCTCATATTTTTCTTTGTCTTCCATACATTGAGGACAATGCATGATTCAACCATGGGGGAGTAGAAAGTACTTGCTATCTATCTTGTAACTTAGTTTCGATTTCAGCATTGTTATTTCCATTCAGTATTGTCCATTGTTCGCATTCCCTTTTGAAAAAAAAAGTCAAAAAGCAAAAAAGACATACATGAAAATCCTGGGACAAGTCGAAAACCCGAAAGGGCGGCTTGGGTAATAAGCAGGTGGCCCGGACCAGCGCTAGGCTGGGGTAAAAAGGTGTCTGAGTGACGTGAGCTTATGTGAGCACATCTATGAAAAAAATACGAGTGGCTAGGATGAAAACCCGAAAGGGCTCCTAGACAAAATGAGTGAAAAGAAGAGTGATTTTAGGATCTCATTTTACCTGGAGGGGCGACATAAGAAGAGGAGCCAAAGAAGGATTGTCGGGTAGGTCACTCTGGGAGGCATAAGGAGTCATAGATGGAGGCTAGGATTAGAGGTCACTTTACACAATTGGATGTCCGGGTTAGGCTTGGGGGAAGTACTCTGCTTGCCCCTTAGCCTGTTGAGTTATGGATGTGTTGGGTAATAAGCAGGTGGCTCGGACCAGCGCTAGGCTGGGGTAAAAAGGTGTTTGATTGACGTGAGCTTATGTGAGCACATCTATGAAAAAAATACGAGTGGCTAGGATGAAAACCCGAAAGGGCTCCTGGCCAACATCATCCCTCATTGTGCAGATTCTGTGAAGGCGAGGCGGAAGATAGGAAAGAAGCCGAAGGTGAAGCATAAGAGTGAGGTTGCAGGCCAGATGTCGGATTGCCTCATACTAGACACGGGGCAGGATAGGCGTACAACCTCTGCAATGCTTGGAAGAGAGTTCTTAAAGATGACAATTGCGGTCATGGGTACGAAGGGTGATCCACTCACAATGAAAGGCAGAAGGAAGGGGGTACAGTTGTACCTGAAGAGGCACCCCCCAGATTTGGAACCAAGAAGGGTGGTCGCTGTAAGCGACCCGGGATGAATAGAGAGCACCATGTCGAGCCACGACAATAACCAAGGTGCTGCTCGGGAGGCAACCCGAGGTAAGACTTAGTTTTTTTTTCCTTGTTTTTGAAGTTTTTGCTCTGTTTTTTTTCGACTAAACCACGCAGGAAAGCCGAGAAGAAACCACGACCGCGGCATAACACCCGCGATCGCGGCCGGAGAAAGTCGAGCAAAAACCGCGATCGCGGCACAAAACCCGCAATCGCGGGCCCATGGCGCGCCACGAATTAGGGTTTAGTCCGGAAAAAAAAAAAACGCGATCGCGGGTGAATAGTACCCGTGATCGCTGGGTTACTGTTTGACAGGTCCGGAAACCGGTGTCGTTTTCGTATCAAAATAATCCCAATTCACCTACTAAAGAGTATAGTAAGTAAGTCAGGGTCGATCCCACAGGGAGTCGGTTATCTGTATGCAATAACGTGTGACTAACAAGAAACAGGGGTTTGTTTGGAATAATCGCAATGTAACCAAATATGTAATTACTGACAAGAAACAAAATATAATGAGGGAAAGTATTCCACCAGACAAATATCCACACCGCAATGCAATCGGTTGATCACTGAAAACTATCTTTCCAAATTCTTTTACTATCTTATTATTGTTCCCACCCTGATCGTGAATACTATCGATTCTCACAGTTGTCGATAGACTTATTACGGTACCAATGATAAAGTACAACTGATTCTCACAGTTGTCAGCGTACTCTAGCACCAATACAGCAATAGCAATGCACACAAAGATATAGGATACATGCAAGTAGAAAGACGTACAAGTACTCACTCCCCTACTTAACATGCAATTGATTCTCACACACAATTGTACGCTCGGAACCCCTATACGCACAATTGTGTTTGCCACTAGATATGCACTCGGAACCCCTATATGCAATCCTAGCAATATGATAGATGCCGAAAAACCTAGTTAGCTACGCTAGAAGAATCAACATAAATCAATAGACAGTTCAAACAAGATAATCAATCCAATTTAATAAGATATAGAACAAGGTATAGAAATCTCACAACCAATTCATTGTAGTGCTTCAATTGTCTAGCGAAACAAAAGTGTTTAGCTATCCATTGTTCAAAAACCTAGAAATTGTATTGTTAAAAAGAGAGAGAGAGAGAGAGAGAGAGAGAGAGAGAGAGAGAGAGAGAGAGAGAGAGAGAGAGAGAGAGAGAGAGAGAGTTCTTCTATGAACTATTAAAAAGATCTTAAATAGGTTCTCAGAAGTTTAACCTAGCAAACAAAATAAGGAAATAAAATATACTAAAGTAATAATGTCTAAAATAGGAATATTGACAAAACACGTCAGCCGCGCGGTCTTCACTCCCATCGCGAGGCGGTAATGCTCCACCGCGAGGCGGTGGCTTCTTCTCTGAGGATCTTCGCCGGGTCGCGGTGGCAGTGGCGCGGGGCGGCACTGGCCAGCCTCTTCATCCTTCATCTGCTCCCAAGTACTACCAAGTGAGGTAGCTTTCTCCTTTAGTTTTGAGCAGACTCCTCCATCAATCCTCTATCTTCTTCACTAAGATGTAAAACCTTCATATCTGTACTTCTTTAACTCTTCTCCTGCAGACTTAGCCTCTTCTTATACCAAAAATCCATCTAAAACGTGTCAATAGTCGCTAGTTAAGGTGCACTAAATTGCACCTATCAAATATCCCCACACTTAGACCTTTACTCGTCCCGAGTAAATCAGCTCAAACATACTCCTCTATATCAAATAGCAAGGCCTCAGGAAGTGTGACAACATAGGATACTAACGACTACAACAGCTCAACAATCAGCACTCAAACAACCAAAACGAGTAATGCGAGAGAACTCTAATCCTAACTCATGTCTAGCTCTTTATTGCTCCAAAGTGGTCTACCTGAACTCCTTATACCGACTCTTCTTATGACGCCTCGCCAATAGGTAAAGAGAAATCCTAGAATCACTCTTTTTCTTTTCCGCTCATCTTGCCAAGGCGCTCTTGCGGGTTTTCACCAATCCACTCATTTCATTTTACTAGACATCTCACATGTTCTCACATCACTCCAATCCACTTTTGCCCTGGTCTATACTAGTCGGACTACCTGCTTCTTGCCTAAGCCGCCCTTGCGGGTTTTCAGCTCATCCCAGGATTTTGATTGCCTTTTCAAATAAATTTTTTTTTTTTAGTATCGAAAATGCAAGTACGAAATGCATGGAATACATCTGTACACTAGCTATGATAGACAATGAGTCTAAATCCCTCCCCACACTTGAAATACACAATGTCCTCAATGTAGAGACGAAGACAAAGAAATAGGGAAGAGAGAAAATAAACTCACTGGAAAGGTGGACACTACGGATGGCGCGGTGGAGGTGGGTGCCTCCTAAATTACTGCTCCTGAATAAAAACCTCAGCTACACTCAGCTGATCGGTGATGTCCTGTGTAATCTCGGCATGTATGGCCTACAACCGAGCCAATGTCGCGTCGTTCATAACCTCCTGACGCCGCGTGAAAGCATCAAAATGGACGAACATCTCGTCCCAGGAGAACTCAGGGGGCAGTGCAGAAGTGGAGGCCACGTCGAGAGCAGGTGAATCGACATCCATGGTCATGGGCAAAGCAGCCTGTGGCTCAGTCTCCTCGTCTGAAGGGATAATCACAGCGTCGGAAGGGATGTACCAACCAGTGAAATCTCTCGGATAAGCTAAAGGACGAGGGAGACGTAAAAGATGATCGCCATAAGAGCACCACATATACTGCCCCGGAGATCCGCTCAACATACCACATCGCCGCATATAAGGGATATCATAGCGAATAGGGAAGAGCGGCTGCGGTATAGTATCTAACGAAATCATGTCCGCAGCAATCAAGGTAATCAACCCTCCCTGAACAATATCTTGCGCAGCTCCTTCGCGGATCTGTTGCAGCCTATACATCCAAATCACAACCCATCCAGGGGTCACCTCATCTAAAGGATCAATCATCGCGGAGAAAAGACCAAGACGTTTCAGGGAAACCTTTCCCTCCTCCACACATCCACAAAATGTCCTAAGCAGCACAGTGTATACCAAGCGGAGGCAGGGATGGACAATCTTGTCACTGGTCTTTTCCTTCTTCTGATATTCAGGCATACCCGATGCACTGATCCAAAATTCCTTCATGGCCTCCTTGTTGGGACCATGTCTCCACCCACCAGTAGACGGTCTCGAAACACCTAGCAACGCCCTAACGTCTTCGATAGGAAAACCATAACTCCGACCCTCATACTTGAAGGTGATACCCGCAATGAATTTCTGCTCCTTGCCGTTAACAACACGACGCGTGTAGCTCTTAGTCATGGTGGCGATAAATTGGCAGCAAAGTTCAGGGAATACAGGGGCACATTTTTCTAGGAAGCCCCCCAATCCCAACTTGTCCAGACATTGCTGAGTCATGTCAAGCAAACCCAACTCAGCGAGTGATCCCTTATCAAAGAAATGATTCGGCTGCACATGTCTAGCCGACACCACATCGTATATTTTCAACTCCTCCTCAGTCATCCCAACTTTCCTAGCCCTCGTCATTGAGTAAGAAATGAAGTTCTTGAGACAAAAGGCTAGGCAAAGGGCACTTACAATCGGCCGAAGATAGACTACGAGGGTCACCGCGGGGCGGTGATGATTTCTGAGCACAGCAGCCGGGCCGCGGTGATGTTGACGCGAGGCGGCGACTGTTCACCTTCGTCTCCAAATTCAAAAATCTGACTCGCGCGAGGCGGCGATACTACGTCGCGAGGCGGTCACTGTGCGATTCCTCCTCAAACACCACCAAACCACCGGAAGAGCACCCACTTTGGTACTGATCACACCAACAAGCAAAAGGGTCACCCCCCTTCAACTACAAACCACCACAGGGGAGGGTCGGAAATCGCCACAAAGGAAGGTCTGGGTAGAGAAGAAACAAGGTTGGGTTACGGGCTTCCACTACCAAGGTAAGGGGGGAGGCCGATTTCGGTGGAGAGGGTTGTGGGATAAGGTTTTGGAGATCGTGGAATAGGGCACGGCGGAGAGAGAGACGGGGAAGAAGAAGGGGAATAGGGTTTGTCGGGAGAGCTAATGGGGTAATAAGTGAAGAAGGGAGGTATCGAGCTGCGGTTTTCAACTGACACCGTCAATTCCTTCGTATCCAACTCAAGAAATAAAAATATTACTCACCCGTTTAAGGTTTTTTCGGGGCCCTTTATTTCTCGTTTTTTTTTTGAGTAGAGAAATTATAAGTGTGGGGATATTATACCAGAGATCCACCGTGGGGCGGTGAATTCCACCGCTGGGCGGTGAGAGTCGCCGCGGGGCGGTGGGTTACGCTGAGTACCACGTCTTTTCTCGGATTTACTTTCGTACCTGAAATGTGAGTAACAGGCTAACGAAACAAAGCAAAAATAAACTACGAAAATAATCTAGGGAAAAGAAAAGAAAAGAACTAACCCGGGTTGCCTCCCGGACAGCGCCTTGGTTAACGTCGTTGGCTCGACGTGGGTTGTGGCTCATCCTGCTTCAGTGTCAGGGTGTTCGAGGAGTAGTGTCGCGTCCTGGTTTGGATCGAACCCCTCGTGGTAAGGCTTGCATCTGTGGCCGTTCACCTTGAAGGTGGTGCCGGTCTTGGGATTAATCAGGCCTATGGCTCCATGGGGATGCACCTCAGCGATTTCATACAGGCCTGACCACTTGGATTTCAGCTTTCCAGCAAAGAGCTTGAGCCGAGATTGGAATAGAAGAACTTTATCTCCTGGCTTGAAATCCTTTCGCAAAATATGTTTGTCATGCCACTGCTTGGTCTTCGCCTTGTAGTTAACTGAGTTCTCGTAGGCGTCAAGGCGTAATTCCTCCAGTTCTTGCATTTGTAGCTTGCGGAGTTCGCCTGCTTCATCCAGTTGCAAGTTGCATTTCTTTATTGCCCACCACGCCTTATGTTCAAGTTCGACGGGGAGGTGACAAGCTTTTCCAAATACCAGCCGGAACGAAGACATCCCTATCGGAGTTTTGAAAGTTGTACGGTATGCCCACAGCGCATCATTGAGCTTGATGCTCCAATCCCTCCGGTTGGCTGCTACTGTCTTCTCCAGTATAGCCTTAATCACTCTGTTGGAGTTCTCGGCCTGCCCATTAGTCTGAGGATGGTAGGCCGTGGAGATTCTCTGAGTGACGTGATACTTCTTCAGCAGGGCAGTCACTGTCTTGTTGCAGAAATGGGTTCCCCTGTCACTAATTAAAGCTTTGGGTATTCCAAATCTTTAGAAAATGTTTTCTTTGAGGAAACCTGCCACAACTTTAGAGTCATCAGTCCTGGTGGCCTTCGCTTCCACCCACTTGAAAACGTAGTCCACCGCAAGTAATATATAAAGATTCTCATGAGAGTTAGGAAAGGGTCCCATAAAATCCATGCCCCAAACATCAAATACCTCACAGAAGATCAATGATGATTGCAGCATTTCATTCCTTCTGGTGATGTTGCCAACCCGTTGGCATCGGTCGCAGGATTTACAAAAAATGTAAGCATCCCTAAAGAGGTGTGGCCAATAAAATCCTGCTTCCAATACTTTCCTAGCAGTCCTATTTGCTCCAAAATGACCCCCACATGCTTCAGAATGACAGAAGTTAAGGACGGATTGTACCTCATTGTCTAGGAGACATCGGCGGACTACCTGATCGACGCAATGCTTCCATAGGTAGGGATCATCCCAAACATAGTGGCGAGCTTCTCTGCGCACCTTTGCTTTCTGGGCTCTGGTGTAGTCTGGGGGAAATTCCTCTCGAACCAGATAGTTGACTATGTCTGCATACCATGGTCTTTAAGACTGGATTCCGAAGAGGTCCATGGCTATATGAAAAGGAGAGTCAGAAATATCTCCAGGGCAAAGTGTGATTCCAGAGATGTGACCGCGGGGCGGTGAATTCTCTGGGGGTCGCGGTGAGCTTTCCTGGTTCTCAATTAATCCAACCGCCGGGTCGCGGCCGTCATCGCCGCGGGGCGGTGGTTTCTCCAACTTCATACTGGCTACAACTCGCCGGGTCGCGGTGGTGGTGACCGCGGGGCGGTGAGTGTTCTCTGAGCTGCCCTCGAGTGTAAAAAGTGTGTCATCTGGGAAAGTGCCATGTATGGGGCTCTGCTCTCCGGGTTTATCTTCCTCATGGACGAGCCTACTCAGGTGATCCGCTACGAGGTTCTCTGCTCCCTTCTTATCACAGATTTCCACATCAAATTCAGTGAGAAGGAGAACCCATCGGATTAATCTTGGCTTTGCTTCTTTCTTCGTCATCAGGTAACGAAGAGCTGCGTGATCTGTGTAGATAATCACCTTGACTCCCAAGAGGTATTGCCTAAACTTTTCCAAGGCAAAGACAACTGCCAGCATTTCTTTCTCAGTGGTGGAGTAGTTCCTCTGGGCTCCATTCAGAGTCATGGAGGCGTAATGAATCACGTGGGATGCACGTCCCACTTTCTGTCCTAGAACTGCTCCAACTGCATAATCGCTGGCGTCACACATGATCTCAAATGGGCGAGACCAGTCAGGTGCCTGAATAATGGGTGCACTTGTCAGGCGTTCTCTCAGGCAATCAAATGCTTTCTTGCATTCATCCGTGAATACGTAGGTCACTTCCTTCTTCAAGAGCTCGCATAGGGGTGAAGAAATTTTTGAGAAATCCTTGATAAATCTTTGGTAGAAACCTGCATGACCTAAAAAGGAACGTACTTCACACACATTAGTAGGATAAGGCAGAGACTGAATTACATCAATCTTTGCCTTATCGACCTTAATATCCCTAGTAGAGACAATATGACACAGGACTATCCCCTGTTCCACCATGAAATGACACTTTTCATAATTTAAAACCAAATTGGTTTCAACACATCTTTTAAGTATAAGCGCCAAATGGTCTAAACATGAATCAAAGCTAGTTCCATGCACCGTAAAGTCATCCATAAAGACCTCAATGAATTTCTCAACATAGTCAGAGAAGATACTAACCATACATCGTTGAAATGTACCGGGTGCGTTACACAATCCGAATGGCATTCTGCGGTATGCAAAAGTACCAAAGGGACATGTAAAAGTGGTTTTCTCTTGGTCCTCTGGTGCGATAGCTACCTGGAAGTATCCTGAATATCCATCGAGAAAACAGTAGTAGGGCCGCCCAGCAAGGCGTTCTAGCATTTGATCAATAAAGGGCAGGGGAAAGTGGTCTTTCCGAGTTACCGCATTCAGCTTACGGTAATCGATGCATACCCTCCATCTTGTGGTGGTCCTGGTGGGAACTAAATCTCCATGTTGATTCTCCACTATGGTAATTCCTCCTTTCTTAGGGGCAACCTGGGTTGGACTTACCCATTGGCTGTCCGAAATAGGGAAGATCATATCAGCCTTGAGGAGTTTAAGCACCTCTTTCTTTACCACTTCCATCATTGGAGGGTTCAGCCTTCTCTGTGGCTCCCTAGACGGTTTAGCTCCGTCCTCGAGCAGAATCCGATGCATACAAGTGGAGGGGCTTATCCCTTTTATGTCTGCAATGGTCCATCCAATTGCGGTTTTGTGCTCCCTGAGCACGTCCAACAGCTTCATTTCTTGATCTGCAGAGAGCGTACTAGACACAATGACTGGCAAAGTGTCTTTGGCTCCAAGAAAAGCGTATTTGAGATGGTCCGGCAGCGGCTTCAATTCGATCTCTGGAGCCTGTTCAACAGAGGGAACGAGCCTTTCGCTAGGGTTTAGTAAGATGGGGCAATGCCCAAAGGATCTGTAGAATACTTACCATGAGTATCCAGCTGAGCGATGGCTTCCTGCATGTTAGAGGGTAAAGAGTATTCCTCATAGGACGCATCCAAATTATTTTCAACAATAGACATCAACTCGTCAGAACCAGAAATATCAAAGACATCATGTGCAATGGAATCGATCACATCAATGGAACACAAAGAATGGTCTTCCTTGGGGTATTTCATGGCTTCATAAATATTATATTCCACCTTCTCCCCATCAAATTCCATAGAAAGTGTCCCACTTTGCAAATCAAGTTTGGTCTTAGCAGTTTTCAAAAATGGCCTACCTAACAGTATAGGAGTTGCCTTCGTATCTGTTTCCATATCTAAGACATAAAAATCTGCAGGGAATATCAATTTATCAACCATAACAAGGACATCTTCTATTACTCCCCTAGGGTAGACACTAGACCTATCAGCTAATTGTATTACAATACATGTTTCCTGCAGAGGTCCAAGTCCAAGGGATTCATAGAGAGAATAGGGCAGCACATTAATGGAGGCACCAAGGTCGAGCATAGCTTTTTCAAATTTAGTGTCTCCGATAATACAAGGAATGCTCCACATACCTGGGTCTCTGCACTTCTTTGGCATGCGCCTCTGAAATACAGCAGATACGCGTTCGCTGACCTTGACTTTTTCCTTTCCCTTCAGCTTCTGGTTTCTTTTTACAGTGCACAACTCCTTTAGAAACTTAGCGTACCTTGGTACACTCTTGACGAGTTTGAGGAGTGGGATGTTCACCTCACACTTACTGAAAGTGTCAAAGAGATCCTTGTCATCAATGACTCTCCTTTCCTTGAGTGCCTCTGGGAATGGGGCATGTGGTTTCTCAGATCCAAGGGGAGGAAAGTTGGGGCGAACATAGGGATCCTCCTCCTCGTCAGGGAAATTTACGAGTTCTGGGCTCTCACCGCGCGGCGATGAGTTCAATGCGGGGCGGTGGTAGTGGCGTAGGATTACTGGGAGCTGTCGCCAGGTCGTGGTGAGAATCGCCGTGGGGCGGTGACAATGGCTCATTGGCAATATCGATCTCAGCGTTGTCGTCCTCTTCAGCAGTAGGAGCAACTTGTAATTCCTTGCCACTCCGTAGGGTTACTGCATGTGAAGTTTCTTTCCTAGACTCTTTTCTCAACCCAGCAACCTCATCGACTAGGCTGCTCACGGACTCCTTTATGCTCTTTATGTCAGCCGCGGTCTCGCGCACATGCGTTGTAAAATGCATTCTTAGGGCATTGAGCATTGCTTCGGTTGAAGAGGGGTTACTAGCAGTTGGTGGGTCATCAAAGCAAGGTTGTTGCGTTATAACAGGCCCGTAGCCTTCAGCAGCATGAACTTCAACAATAGTGGTATCCTGCAGTTGCTTACCTATCCCCACAATGGCTTCCTTCAAAGAAGCAATTTCTTGCGATACATGTGACTCGCTGGAGATAATAGCACTCACTAATCTGGTCCTTGGGGGTTCATTAAAATCCCTTGTACCTTCAGCCATATCGTGAAGTGTGGTCATGGCGACATCGGGAGTCATGTTTAGGATACTACCACCACATGTAGCATCAATCATTATTCGTTCATCGTCCATCAGCCCGTTGTAAATATAGAGCACCAGAGATTTCTTATCAAAACCATGGAACGGGCAACTAGTGCAGAGTCGCTCGAACCGCTCACAATAGTCATAGAGGGTCTCATCCTCACCTTGTTCGATGCTGGTGATTTCCCTTTTCAAGGCGTTTGCCATCTGAGTTGGAAAATAACGTGCAAGGAAGACCTTATGCATCTTAGTCCAGGAATCTATGCTCCCTCCAGGCAGATGATAATACCAGTCTTCAGCCTCGACTTTAAGAGTGAACCCGAAGGCTCTCATTTTAAGTTGTTCCTCAGTGACATCGGCTGGCTTAATGCTCATAAGGATGCTGTGGAATTTATTCAAATGAAGAATGGGATCCTCTCCACTTCGTCCATAAAATCTCGGGAGTAACCGTATTACTCCTGAACTGAGCTCAAAAGTTACCCCATCAGCAAGGGGTGGAATGATTACAGCCAATGACTGTTGTATCAAGGTTGGTTCCGTCAATTGTCGGAGTGTCTGCGCCATTCGTACCTGTCTCTGTATGAACTTCAACAAGTAGCGAATCAGAAGCAAAAGTGTGGATCGTAAGATAGATCCACATGGCAGTCAATCACAAATAATCACAAACAGAAAATTTGACTCCCCGGCAACGGCGCCAAATTTGACAGGTCCGGAAACCGGTGTTGTTTTCGTGTCAAAATAATCCCAATTCACCTACTAAAGAGTATAGTAAGTAAGTCAGGGTCGATCCCACAGGGAGTCGGTTATCTGTATGCAATAACGTGTCACTAACAAGAAACAGGGGTTTGTTTGGAATAATCGCAATGTAACCAAAGATGTAATTACTGACAAGAAACAAAATATAATGAGGAAAAGTATTCCACCATACAAATATCCACACCGCAATGCAATCAGTTGATCACTGAAAACTATCTTTCCAAATTCTTTTACTATCTTATTATTGTTCCCACCCTGATCGTGAATACTATCGATTCTCACAGTTGTCGATAGACTTATTACGGTACCAATGATAAAGTACAACTGATTCTCACAGTTGTCAGCGTACTCTAGCACCAATACAGCAATAGCAATGCACACAAAGATATAGGATACATGCAAGTAGAAAGACGTACAAGTACTCACTCCCCTACTTAACATGCAATTGATTCTCACACACAATTGTACGCTCGGAACCCCTATACGCACAATTGTGTTTGCCACTAGATATGCACTCGGAACCCCTATATGCAATCCTAGCAATATGATAGATGCCGAAAAACCTAGTTAGCTACGCTAGAAGAATCAACATAAATCAATAGACAGTTCAAACAAGAGAATCAATCCAATTTAATAAGATATAGAACAAGGTATAGAAATCTCACAACTAATTCATTGTAGTGCCTTAATTGTCTAGCGAAACAAAAGTGTTTAGCTATCCATTGTTCAAAAACCTAGAAATTGTATTGTTAAAAAGAGAGAGAGAGAGTGTTCTTCTACGAACTATTAAAAAGATCTTAAATAGGTTCTCAGAAGTTTAACCTAGCAAACAAAATAAGGAAATAAAATATACTAAAGTAATAATGTCTAAAATAGGAATATTGACAAAACACGTCAGCCGCGCGATCTTCACTCCCACCGCGAGGCGGTAATGCTCCACCGCGAGGCGGTGGTTTCTTCTCTGAGGATCTTCGCCGGGTCGCGGTGGCAGTGGCAGTGGCACGGGGCGGCACTGGCCAGCCTCTTCATCCTTCATCTGCTCCCAAGTACTACCAAGTGAGGTAGCTTTCTCCTTTAGTTTTGAGCAGACTCCTCCATCAATCCTCTATCTTCTTCACTAAGCTGTAAAACCTTCATATCTGTACTTCTTCCACTCTTCTCCTGGATTACAGACTTAGCCTCTTCTTATACCAAAACTCCATCTAAAACGTGTCAATAGTCGCTAGTTAAGGTGCACTAAATTGCACCTATCACTGTTCAATGAAAAAAAAAATTGAAATTTTTTTAAAAAAAAAACAAAAAGTCGTACGTTACTCGCGATCGCGGCCTTCACTACCGCGATCGCGGTTCCTCCACGGTGTTCCTTCCATGGCGATTCTTCCACGACGGTTCTTTCCTTTATGGCGGTAATTTCCATGGCGGTTCATTCATGGCGGTTCTGAGGCGGTCTTTCTTCATCATGTTCGCGAGCAACAACCGGTGTACCCTTGATCCATCAATTGTTGTTGTTCCCTGCGGTACGTCTTCTCCTGTGCGTCACCACCAGTGCATACTGAGTTCGGAGTTCCAGCATTCCATGATCCATCTCTTGGGAAGTTCGACTGTTGAAGTGGTGATGAAGTTTATGGGGATCCCTACATCCCTGAGTACCTTCCTGGCGTTATTGACGAAGACTACCACCCCGGCGTACGCTTAGTGAGTTCTTTCTTTCTTCCCCTCATATTTTTCTTTGTCTTCCATACATTGAGGACAATGCATGATTGAAGCATGGGGGAGTAGAAAGTACTTGCTATCTATCTTGTAACTTAGTTTCGATTTCAGCATTGTTATTTCCATTCAGTATTGTCCATTGTTCGCATTCCCTTTTGAAAAAAAAAAGAAGTCAAAAAGCAAAAAAGACATACATGAAAATCCTGGGACAAGTCGAAAACCCGAAAGGGCGGCTTGGGTAATAAGCAGGTGGCCCGGACCAGCGCTAGGTTGGGGTAAAAAGGTGTCTGAGTGACGTGAGCTTATGTGAGCACATCTATGAAAAAAATACGAGTGGCTAGGATGAAAACCCGAAAGGGCTCCTAGGCAAAATGAGTGAAAAGAAGAGGAGTGATTTTAGGATCTCATTTTACCTGGAGGGGCGACATAAGAAGAGGAGCCAAAGAAGGATTGTCGGGTAGGTCACTCTGGGAGGCATAAGGAGTCATAGATGGAGGCTAGGATTAGAGGTCACTTTACACAATTGGATGTCCGGGTTAGGCTTGGGGGAAGTACTCTGCTTGTCCCTTAGCCTGTTGAGTTGTGGATGTGTTGTAGATGAGATTGGTGCCAGGAGCTTGGCATGGGTTAGGTAACTCTCAGTTGGAGGATGTGCTTCCTGAGACCTTGGGTGCTGCATTGGAGGAGTAGACTTTCTTTTAGTTTACTCGAGGACGAGGAAAGGTCTAAGCATGGGGGAGTTTGATAAGCACTACTTTGTAGGGCTTAACTAAGAGTTATTAGAGGGTTTTATTGGTGCCATTTGGGTAGATTTAGACACATTCATGTGCATGGTGTTTGGGGGCGAAGATTGTTGTTTTGGTGGTGTTTTGAGCTTATTGGAGTATATTTGAAGATTCGGGATATGGAGCCACCAAGGAGTGTGGAGTTAGAGAGGAGAAGTGTGGATTTGGTGGTCTGGAGAAGCAAATTGAAGATATCCAGAGGAAGATGAGTTGACCACTGAGGAGACGAAGAAGAACCAAGGAAAGAGAGTCCACACGAGAGTAGAAGAACAATGTGCTGAATTAAATTGATTCGTTCTCTCTACTCAAATGTCCAAATGAAGTGATTCCAAATCGAGGAGTTAGATCTTGAAGTCTACTACAAGTCCTCAAAATTTAAGCGCAATCCGAGTTGGGATCAAAAGTTATGACATTTTTACGAAAGTGTCGCAGATGCTGAAAATCGAGAAGTAGCCGCGATCGCGGGTACTGTTCACCCGCGATCGCGGGTCATCAGCGCCGAAAGCTGCGTCATTTCCTGAGCTTATCTTTTCATATTTCTTTTTCCCCTTTTTCTCATTTTAATTTAGTTATTTTCTTAATGGGCTAGGTCATTTGTTAGAGCCCTATAAATACTTTCTTTTAGCATTAGGTTTACAGGTCCACACTCTTATTTCACTTTTTAGAGACAAGTTCTAGTTTTTGCAATTTCAATTCATCGTTGTTTTATTTCTTTTGAAGTTTCTACCATGACTATGAGGAGCTAAGCCTCTTTGGCTTAGTCTGGCAATGGAAGCTTAAGTTTTGATTATTGGTTGTGAGGTTATGTTCCCTTTCTTAATTCCTATTGGATTATATTATCTCTTCTAAGCTTATTCCATTGGATTTCATTGATTGTACTAGCCCATGCAACTAGTTGTTGTTGGTGATTTTCATATTGCTAGGATTAGGAAACTGTTGGGCTAACGTCCTATTCTGCTGTAGCAACTACAATTTACATGCTCTGGTTGAAATTGTTCTATTGTAGGGAGAGATAATTACATGGTAAATGCATCTGAGCGAGCGTTCTGTGTATCCTGGTTAATTCTTATTTGTATTGCTGCCTTTGGGTTGAACCTTTAGTGGTACTAGGGTTATTCATTGGTAAGGGTTCTTTGTGGAAGGTTTCCCTCTGAATCTACACAAGATCGGGACAGGAATAATCATAGGAATGAATTGGAAGTAATCTAGGATCAACCAACCAAAACTTAACTGGAAATTGCCTGGCTAAGTGTTTTCTCACATTTGATTGCATATTATTTATTCTGTTTTATTTCTTATTTGATTTATCCACAGATTTTAGCAAACCAAACCTCAAAACCCCCCTTTTGTTACACTGTTCGATTGGTATTTGATTGTTAACAAGAAAATAGGCGCTTGTGATTCTCTTGGGATTTTGACCCTTGCTTACTTACTATACTAGTTTGGAAGTTGAGGTTTACTTTGATTTGGCATAACGACCTTAGGCCACGTCAGTCATACTATACTATATAACTCCTGATGATGGGATGTCTGACAGCTTTGATGGGCTCTATAACTGGTCGGGGAATCCGTTGCTCACGAGTCACGTCCAAACTACCTCGCTACCCGATCCGGCATATAGAGCTCTGTGATTCTCAGAAATGAGATGACCTCATGAAAAAAGGCAAGAGCCAACTCTGGTATACTGTAATCAACATATCCATAAGGTTGCCAGTCAACCTATATAGAATTAGATGCAATCAACATAGCTGTAAGTACCTTCACACAGTTATAATACTTTAATATGATACATAAACCCCATCATATGATACTTACTTGCCAAGTATGCATTAAATCTACCTCATCCCTATAGTTTCTTCTCTGTCTACTACGAGTCTGCACAAGGTTCCATCGCCTTGCATATGGCACAATGAATTCGAAGGAGGGAATCTGTTGAGGACGGAAGCTAGGGAAGTACAGATAGATCCAATCTTGTACATAAATATGTCATCAACAAACATATCAACCTATACCATAAATTTAATTAAATAATATAAAAACAATATGCAACACAATTCTTACCAACAACAATGTATAGCAGGTCAACATATAACGACATTCGTGGTGTTAACACTCGCCCAATGAACGATACATGAATGTCAACGTCCTGGAACCCCAAGAAAGATCGCGAGTAGCATGAACGTCACTCACGTAGGTCAGATTAGGGATGGGCAACAAGTGTTGGGACTTGTCGGGAAAGAGGGTCGAGCCCATCAGGTACAACAGATAGCCCGACCCGATCTTCTTATCATCCAGCGTTGTGGTCAAGCAATGATTTCTCGGGTTTTCTGCATTGAGTCCACGTTGTGCCATTTCGGGTGTCAACTCAAAGAACTCCATTGCCCTATGTACTTCTTCATTGAACAAGTCCTTTTTTCCCTTGATACGATCCTAGAGGGGAAGTCTCATTCCATCCCCATCAATGTTGAGGCCCAAAATCATGTACACATCTAGGAGAGTTATAGTCATCTCTCCAAATGACATATGAAATGAATTGGTCTCTGGCTGTCGTCGCTCCACAAAAGCAAAAATCAAAGGTTGATCTACATAAGTGTACATCAGGTCCTGCAGATGTGTGGTGCCACTGTTTCGGGTCAGATCGCAACATGGAGAGACATCGTCTAGCCTCCATTTCCTTAGCTACTCGTGCATGTGCTGAAACGCGAGAGTTTATCGCTCCTATAAAAGAAAATATTAGATACAAAATTAAATACGGAAATAATTTAATAACAACATCAAGTTTTGATAACTTACGATGCCCTGATAAATGAAGTATGATGTATGGGCAATGAAGCTAAACAATAGGTATGGGATCTCTTAACCTCCCGCTACATGTCCTATCAATTTTAGATCGATAGCATCCCGACCTCCAGTCTGTCTACGCTGTCTAACCTGCCTCTAATGTCTAAAAGTAGCCGGTTCCTCAAAGATAGGCTGCTGAGCCGGCCAAACACCTTGTCCACTTATATCTCCCGACCACATGGGCCAACCACTAGGTTGTTCAGGTACAGGAGGTGCATACCATGTCGGATCCTATAAAACAAATTATTAGAAAAAATATTAAATAATGTAATAGTAGTTTAATTAAGTAAGCATATATATAATTGCTTACCACATCCGGATTAACTGACTGGTATATGGGTTGATCGTTAAACGGCATGGTGTTCAATGCAAGTTGACAAGGTAAATGAACATATAAATCAAAATTCTAACCTTATTTTAGTTACCATGTAGAGCTGGTGAAAGTTTCTATGTAAAGAATGAGACCAGTTTTATCTATTAGCAATGAAAAAGTACTGAACATAAATTGACACCATGTAGTATTTTACACATGAGTATAACAGAAGAGTAAAGAACAAACGCCACCTCAATCTCTCCCTCACTGCTTTGTTCTTGTCCCTCACACGATCTTATGTCAAATTTACTACACACAGTGTTATGTCAAATGTACTATTAACCGGATGAAATTGGAATTGGACTTCAAGAACTTGCAAAGGTAAAATATATAATGGCGGTCAATCATGTCATATGTACTATTAACCGAATAAAATTGGAATTGGACTTCAAAAACTGCACTAGCACAAAGATAACAGAAAATTGCATGTTGTGTACACAACTATTTGCTAATCATTTTAAGCCTACAATATATCATGGCTGTCAAATATCCAGAAGAACTCAAAGCAATTGATCCTCTAAACAAGACAATTTGTCTTAAAGTGAAAGGATGAACATTAACTTATAGTGAAAGGATGAACATTAACTTATAGTGAAATAAAACCCCTTTTTAATACTAATATAACACTCATTCGTATTAATGTTGTGTATGAAAACAGAAGCAGAATGAAACATGATGGTCTTGTTTGTTAGAGTAGACTGAAAACAGGTACAAATTAAATTGAACAACAACATGTTTTTGGTTTTGAAACAAAGAAAGAGTGAGAGTGATGAGAAGAGAAAGCAGTGGACGAAAGGAATATAAATAAAGTTCAAATTAGAGTTCCAAATCAGATGAAGCAGGTTGATTAGAGAAAAAAAAACATGTAGAGATGAAGGATTGGGTTGATGAAAAAATTAAAAAGGAAGCAAAAGGGTTTAGTAGTGTACTCATTTGATCTCTACTACAGAGAGCCAAATCAAGAAGCCTTCTTTGGAACGTCAGCATTCATTGATTACATTCATCCCATTCAAGATTTTCATTGGCACTACAGCGGAAATATTTTAGGAATCAATCAATATATATTTAAAAGTTGGCTTCCTTCTCAATTTAATGCTCTCCTTCAAACACTTAAAGCTTAAGCACGCAAAAAACATATATTAGGCCAACTCGCTTTGTACACACTTAAAACTTAAGCAAGCCTAAAAACATATATTGGCCCAGCCGGATTTGTAGATTGTTTGTTACATGGGCCAGAGACAACAAGGGTCTAAATAATTAGCATTTTGGTCCCAGTTAAATTACATCAGTTATGATGGTTACACTTTTGATATGAGTTGAATAGGTTTGCACAAATCTGTAGTAATTAGCATTATAGGCTGTCCTTCCAGCTCCAAGTGAGACGTTGAAGAGGAGGTGAAAGGTTTCACACATCTGCAACAGCCTTAAAAATGCGGCCAAAATCGCTGCAATTGCTTCAATGGAAACAACAACGATAGCTCTGACGACGAATTTGATTTCTGGAGCGAATCAGCTACCAACGCTGCCTCCTATGGCGATCTAATTGACGTTATCAAGGTAAATTTATCGATTGTCTTTTGCATCTTCAAATTGTAATGAGATTACCTGGAAATTTCAAATTCAAATTATCTTGTTCAATTTCGCTTGTCGAACCTGCTTCAAACATGTTCTTTTTTGAGTTTGCTCATCATGATTTGGCATGGATTTGCACGGAAGAACTCGGAGAATTTTATGATAGAGACATTGCTTTTGCAAGCTCTCTTGACAGTTTTGGAGGCGGGAACAATGACCCTTTGGGTGTTTCTTGTGGAGGTACATTACTTAACATCTCACTCTTACTTCTGCAAAAGTAAAAAAATAAAAGAAACAAAATGAAATTTGTGGAAGCTATGCTGGTCATTTGCTTATTGCAGGACCTTTCACGGCAAAATTCTCCACTACATTGAGAGAAATTGCTACATACAAGGAAGTTTTTCGATCTCAGGTAAATATTTTGTTTCCTATTGCACGCACCTCGCTTGATTGTACATTCAAACTGACATGTATATCCCTTGAATGAAATTACCCTTTTTTAGGTGGAGAACTTATTGAGTGCTAAGTTACTCCAGTTTGTGAATGTTGACCTACAAAATGTTAAGGTACTTAATTTCACATATTCACATCACTTCTCATTTTGAAAATATTGCTTCCAACATTGCTATTTTAGTAGGAAGTTTGCAAGAAGATGAAGCATATAGATGAAGATTCAACCAATTTATTAAATCTCATAAGTACAACTCATGAAAGCAGATGCAATATAACTTTAACTAAATATCTGAGTATTCAAATTTTCAGGACATGTTTTGATTATAGTTTAACTGCTCACATTTTTTCTTATTGAAATAATAGGAGTATTTTTCATGTTTATTTTGCAATATTTTTTATATTGTAAATTAAACTGATGATTGATTGGAAACAGGAAGCTCGGAAGTGGTTTGACAAGGCTAGCATCACATATGAACAAGTTAATTCATAGTAAATATTTGTGACTGATATTTGAACGTGTTTTTGCTGGCAATGACCGATTATCACTCTTGCTCTGATGCAGGCACGGGAGCTATTTATGTCCTTGAAGAAAAATGCAAGGAAGGATATAGCTATAATTATTGAAGAGGTGCATGAAATTTTATCCATCTTTCTTTTAAAATGTAAAACCTTATGATAAACTAATCTGGTAGATGACTATTTCAGGAACTTAATACTGCAAGATCCATGTATGAGGAAACACGGTTCAATTTGGTAAAGTTTCTTTTTGCCAAATTCTATCTAGGAAATCTAACATTTGGGTATTTCCAAATGCACCTAATTCAATATTGATGTAATGTAGATCATTGCAATTTTCAATGTGGAGGCTAAGAAAAGGTCTGAATTTCTGGAAGGTGTTAGCAGGATGATAGATTCTCATCTCCATTACTTCAAACATGTTACTTTTATAGTGGCCATCTTTAGGTTTTGATAAACTTGCTATCCTATTTGTTTTTAACATCTGATCAAGTTGATTTTCTCTTCAGGGATATGATCTATTGTATCATATGGAGCCTTATATTAAGCAGGTCTGAGTACTCACTAATTTATCCTTGATGTTCATCTCTGCATATGATTTTCAAAAATGACAATTTGTCTACCTAAAATCATGATGCTGCAGGTTCTGTCATATTCACAGCAAGCAAAAGAAAGCTCAAAGCAAGAGTTAACGACTCTGAATGAAAAGATGCAAGATTACAAACGCCAGATTGATCAGCGAAGTCGACAGCCTCCAAGTAGCTCTCATGATTTGCCCTTTGGTGACGTGTTGCAAGCTTTATCCAAAGGCACAAAACCTATAGAAGAAGTTATACAGTCTTCTTTAAATGGAAAGGTGATTTCCTGCATTTCAATGATCTCAACTGTGTAAAACTGATTCTCAATTTCATCTCTGCATTTCTCACTGTTTTAGGTTCAGATAATCTGAGAAGGGTATCTCTGGAAGCGGTCTTCCAATATAAGAGCTTATTGGAAGAGACGGTTTTTCGTTCTTCACAGCCGCGGAATGCGGTACTACTACCAAAAGCAACGTAACAGGGCGCCTGTATGTGACTGTGTTTTAGGAAAACATGTAAATATATGAAATTCAAACCAACATTTTTAACCGACCATTACTTTTGAATACCTTCAGGCGCCTGTATGGCTCGGTTCTCATTCTTATAATCCTGTAAACGAGGAGAAGTCCACAACACGCGACATAATCAATCTTCTAACATCAACCATTAAGGTTGACTGAGAACAGTCTGATCTAAGATTTTGTTTCAGGATCATTTCACCATCAAAGAGCTACACATTACATGTATCAATACTTATCATTCATTAAAGCCAAATTATACCGCAATCATATCTTTAATCCTTGCAGGCTGAGAGTGAACCTGATCAAGTGGACTGGGTTGAGAAGATAAGAGGAGTTATTACATCATTGTTGACTTCACAACTAATCGACGGGGTGTGTATGCAAGTTCTGATACTATAATTTTGTTGATCCTGAAATCATTTTACTGATTAACAATCAATTTGGCAACAACTCAGTGCCAGACAAGAAGAAATGGAGCCAAGTGCAGCAAATGAATGTAGTAGCGTTGGAGTTTCTTCCAACTCTGATGTGTCAAGCAAGGAATAAACTCCATCAAGGCATAAGCTTGCACCAACAAGCTATTCACATGGCCCTAAAAGTTTTCAGCATCAGCGTTTGAGTATCCAAATAGAAAGGCCTATTAACCTTCTGAGAAGGGTAATGGGCAATGATAAATGTGCAGATTATGGGGCGCCAGAACCCGATTGGGCCTCCTTAAACCTTGGGATCCTCATTTGCATTGAAGGTGCAGGCGTTCATCGTAACCTTGGAGTTCATGTATCAAATGTTTAACCTTTATTTTACTCGACACCAATGCTTCAAATTCATGAATCAATATTACAAATCAATGCCCTATGATTTGCTGCAGGTGAGATCATTAACATTAGATGTGAAGGCATGGGAGCCTGCTGTTCTTGAGTAGCAGAATCAATTCCTCAGAGGACAAACCACCAATGTAGGTAGCACTCTGCAATTTCATTTCATGAATCAAACATTTACTCGCTCTTTTCTGACACCGCTGAACCTTTTTTGCTGCACGACGCAGTTCCCGAAAGGTAGTAATAATGAACTCAATCAGATAATGCATATCATAGTTTTCAACGTACAAAATTATTACTTGGGTATTCTAAGCTCAAGTTGTTTTAATTGAATACGTTCGATACTTTCAGCCCCAAAATAGATATGTGCTATCAGTTCAATCTCTTAATTAGATAGAAATTTCTAAAATATTTCCCAAATATTTTCAAAGGAAAAAAATGCATCCCTACAAACAACAACTACCGCCTTAATTCAAAATTTATATTGAATTTCTGATCAAAAAAATAAATAAAATTGTACTTCGTACAATCATAGCATTTTATACCTAAAATACTTAGATATTACATTCAATACATATCAAACAATATATCATTTAAGATAAAACATACAAAAACAATCCATATATTATAAATTCACATTTAAACTATGACAACATATACACAAAAGGCCTGTGCGCAGCACGGGCTTCGATTTCTAGTATGTATAAAGGGAGACTAAGCCTCTTCGATATTCTTATTAATTAATAGCATGAACCACCCAAGGGGGAGCTACATCATCAACAAAAAAGTTAAAGAATAGAGGTGGGAGGGGTAGAAAATTCAGTAAAAAGGGAGTTTAGTTCAAGAGCATAAATCAGCAATGGTGTTGGCACTTCTACGGAAATGAATAATGCGAACATCCCAAACAGCACAAGCCAACAAACTATAACAAGAATCCATTAAGTAGTAGTCCTGAGCAGCAACCAGATGGGGGGTAGTCAACAACTTGCAAAAAATTTCAATAACCAGATCGTGAGGCAAGCTGCAAACCATGTAAGATTACCCAAAGTTCCACATTCAACGCCTTACAAGAGCCACAACCCACAGGTAAAGGAGAAAGCCTTAAGGAAAGAGCCAAGGCAATTGCTTTTCATTGGCACAACAGCGGAAACATTTTAGGAATATGTATATGTGGGTTTAAATGGACCTTGCTATAGTTAAACACAAATCGATTGATACAAAACCGATCGATAGTAGGAAATATTGGAACCAAAATCTTTTGATACAAAACGGACCTTGATGAAGGGGAGAGTATGGAAACAAAATCGATTGATACAAAACCCCCTAGGCGTTAGCTAACACATACAGAAGGGGAAGAACTTTTGGAACCAAACAACACAAATACACCTCAAAATTTGGAACCAAGTTTGCTGGCTGCAAAAATAGGTGGAAGAGGCAAAGAAATTTTACCTGGTGCAAAGAGGTGGTTGACACCAGCGAACATAGGCCGGCGAAAAGAGGAGCAGTCCGGCGAACAGAGGACGAGTCCGGCGAACAGAGGGCACTGGTGCTAAGGCTGATTGATGGATTAGGGCACTGTTGCTCGAAAGAGGAACGATTGTAGGAACGCTATTTGACAATCGAACAGAATTAAACTGCAGTCATAGAAATGCACATAAATTATAATGAAATTCTACCGAACGATATCCGGATTGAATCTGGTGCAGAGTCGAGATTGGATCTCTTTCCTTAATTCTGAAAATGCCTCGTATTGCGATGGTTCTTCGACGTGCCGAATCCCAGGATACAAATGCAAAATGACTTCTGATTTGCACAACCAAAGACTCAGAAGGCTACAAACTTTTTCTGTGTAGTACTCTCAGACTCGAATTTGAGAAAACAGCGAGGAGACGTGGAAGAGGATGTGTTCGGATGTTCTGAATGAGCACAGAGAACTCTTCTTTAAAGAGTTTCTGGAGCCGTTGGAGCACCAACAGAGTGGAGAAGGTGGAGGAGAGAAACGTGGTAACACTCAGCAACTGGCCCCCGAATTCTCTCTGGAATTGGTCAGCGCTGCAACTGCCCCGGTTTGTAGGTAGAATGAGTCAAAGCCCAACTGATGGGCTTTCTGGATCGGACCAAAAAGATAGGGCCCGATCCAACCCAACCCAACCCGGCCCGAGCCCGAGCACAAGCCTGGCTCGGCTCGCTCGCCCGACCCGACTCAACTCGACTCAGCTCGGCGCGCGTGTGGTCTTGATGAGTTAGGTCCTCTCCCCATTACAAATGGGTAGTGACCCAAGGCCACAACCTTGAGTCCATTTTTCTAGTTTATATACTAGTGAAATATTCCTCCAAACTTCCAATGTGGGACAAATTTATACCCAACATTTTCCCAAGTTTATGCACTTCATGCAAACAACTTTAGGCCTCCATTTCTCATTCAAACGGAAATCATTTTTGTCGTATGAGTACATTACGAGAATGTGCTCGCGTAGACAAAGCCAATGCTTCCATTTTCCGATGTTGACATTGGTCGGAGCCCACCGAAATTGTGCTCGGAAAAGTACCCGGCGCCACATATTAAAATGAGTTTCAACAATCTCCCACATGAATAGAAATGATTATAAACATAGGTTAAAAGACAAAAGGACTTTTGACAGTACAGTCGAAAAATCACTGCATCTGGGTTGGTAGCGTGTTTCAGCCTTGAACCACCCATAGTGAGTAGCTATCGGATTTACTCGACCAGGTAGTGAACATGATGTCTTGAACCACCCGGGCTTTGATGTAAACCGAAACAATAGCTATCACACAGTTTCGTCTTCTCACAGAACTAGGTTCTCTTGTTGTGTTCATTTTGGCCTTGAACATCCCTGGTTATTCATGAGTGAACTTGGAGAATTTTAGCCTCTCTTCATTCTCCTAGAAACGGCCCCATTTCACACTCATAAGGTGATTGCCATAAAGAGTATCCTGTCCTACCCCACTTTTATTTCAAAGCTATGGAATCATTAAAAGCCAAGCTTAACCTTAACTCATACAGGTAGCACTGTTCATCATCCTAGGAACTGGGAGGAGACTTGAGTCTCCCAGTGCTCATCTTGATTCAGCTTGATTTAGTTTTCCCTTTGAATCTACATCTTGGGATCTCCAGTCACGTAGGTAGGGTTGTCATCAAGCATCCTCCTTGATCATATGCTTTAAACCCATTCCTCTTGATGATTTAACAACTTGATCTCGTGACAAACCTTTAGTAAATGGATCCGCTAGGTTGTCAGCCGATTTGATATAATCTATTGAGATTATACCATGCGAGAGTAGTTGTCTAATGGTTTTATGTCGTCTTCTTATATGACGTGACTTACCATTGTACAAACGACTCAGTGCCCGTGCTATAGCCGATTGACTATCACAGTGTACACCTACTGCTGGCACTGGTTTATCCCACATTGGGATATCTTCCAAAAGATTTCGAAGCCATTCAGCTTCCTCTGTTGCTTTGTCTAAAGCAATGAACTCAGACTCCATAGTGGATCTGGCCAATAGTGTTTGTTCGGAAGATTTCCATGATACTACTGCACCACTGTTGAATTCCTTAGGTTTTGATGGTAACAAACATTCAACTAATCTGAGTACTAAGTGTTTCAGGAACAAAGTCGTATGCCTAATCAAAGAAATCCTAATGTTTTGGTTATTAGCATGATTTAGATGATGTTTAGGTGTGTTTTGGCGCCGTTGACTTCCCGGCAACGGCGCCAAATTTGACAGGCCTAAAGTCGTATGCCTAATCAAAGAAATCCTAATGTACCTACTAAATAGAGTATAGCAAGCAAGTCAGTGTCGAACCCAAGGTAATCAGGTTATCTATTCTTGTGTTTCTCAAGTCACCAACTAGGAACTAGGGGGGGTTTTGTATCGGTTTCTTAGTGACCAAGTAACAAGTAAACAAGTTCGCAAGTAAAGGTTGTGAATATGGTTGGGAAAAGCGCTACACCTGACAAAGATCCACACAACAAGAGATATGGTTGATCACTGAATTCTATTAGTCTCAAGTTCTTATCTTTCCTATAGTTGTCCTTATCCCAATCTTAGGTAACTATTAGTTCTACCAGCCCTAATAGTACTTATTACCAAATCAAATCCGAAAATCTTCAAGACTCAATAAAGCAATAGCATTCAACCAAGGATTCAACAAGATACATGCAATGGAAACAACCCGTTACTATAAACATGCAATTAACTCTCTCTCACAATGAACACTCGCAACCCGCTTATGTAAATCGTGTTTGCTACTAGATATGCAACCCGAACCCGGAATCACAAATCCTAGCTATTAGGAAGATATCAATAAACCTAGGTAGCTACTCTAGATAAATCAACATAAACCCATAAACATTCAAGCACAAGAGAATTAATCCAACTAGATAGGAAAACGAACAAGAGTAGAAAACTCACAACCAATCAATTGCTGGCTTCAAAGTGTCAAGTGCAACAATGGAGGTTTAGTTCTTCATTAGGGTTTGTGAGAGAAAATTATGAAAAGTGGCAACTAGGGTTAGAGAATGGATTCCCCTCTAAAAGAGTCTTAAGCTTAACTTATATACTAAGGAAATAATTCATAAATAAAGAAAAGAAATTAACAAACTTGGAAACAAAGTTTCAGAATTAAAATAAAAGGAAATAGGAAATCCCGGAAATAAATCTGGAAAAGGGCTTCAGCGTGTCGCCGCCGCGGGTGCGGCAATACCACCGCTGGGTGCGGTGGGTCTCCAGAACTTCGGTCTTCAGCGCCTTCTTCTCTGCTAGAGCGCCGCGAGTGCGGCACTGTTCAGCGCGGGTGCGGTGGCACTCCAGACTCGTCTTCAGCTGCTACTTCATTCTTCTCCTGTGCAGCTCTTCAATTATTCATTCCACTTTACTCCAAAGTGCTGTAAATCCTATGATATCTTCACTTCTCATCCTCTCATCCGGATTACAGAATTACCACCAAAACACACCTAAACATCATCTAAATCATGCTAATAACCACTAGATGCGCTATACAATATATCGCATATCAAATTCCCCCATACTTAGACCTTTACTCGTCCCGAGTAAGCTAAAAACTGAACTCACTCCACCAATCATGCTCCAAGGCCTCAGGAAGTACAAGGAAATAAGACACTAGTAGTTACAACATATCAACAATAAGCTCCAAGACAACCAAAACAAGTGATGCAAAACTCATCTAATCCTAGCTCCATCTAATCACCTTATTGCTCCAAAAGTGGCCTACCCGAGTCCTCCTTATGACTCCCCTTCTTATGTCGCCAACGCCAAAATGAGGAATCCTAATAATCTCTCAATTTTTTCTTTCACTCATTTTGCCTAGGTGCCTTTTCAGGTTTTCACCTAGTCACTCATTTCATTTTTCTTAGATGGTCTCACATATGCTCACATCACTCCAGTCTATTTTTGCCCCAGCCTAGTGCTGGTCAGACTACCTGCTTTTTACCTAAGTCGCCCTTTCGGGTATTCGACTTATCCCAGGATTTTGGTTGCCTTTTTTCAATATTTTTTTTTTAAAAACTCAAATGCAATGATGTACATAAAAATAATAGAACTGTACATAAAAAGAGATAGTGAGTCTACTCCATCCCCATACTTAAAGTGCGCATTGTCCTCAATGTGGAAAATAGAAGACAATCATGATAAAGGGGAAAGGAAAGAAAAACTCACTGGTAGCACAAAAGGACGCCTATGTTCCCTTCATCGCGGGTGCGGCAACACCTACCGCGGGGTGCGGTAGTTTTGGGCAATTCTCGAAAAAGTTATCACCATCACCGCGGGTGCGGTTGTTCCACCGCTGGGTGTGGTGGTTCTCCAGAGAGTGGGCTCGTTCTGTTTCATCTCGACCGCGGGTGCGGTGAACTCTCCAGAACCTCCACTTTGAATAATGTGTCGTCAGGGAAGGTTCCTTGGATGGGGTTCTGTTTCTCCGGCTTGTCTTCCTCGTTCACAAGCCTACTCAAGTGATCAGCCACCAAGTTCTCTGCTCCTTTCTTGTCTCTTATTTCCACATCAAACTCACTAAGCAGAAGAACCCATCTGATCAATCTTGGCTTGGCTTCCTTCTTCGTCATTAGGTAACGAAGGGCTGTATGATCGGTGTAGATGGTCACCTTGACTCCCAAAAGATAATGCCTGAATTTCTCCAAGGCAAACACCACAGCCAACATCTCTTTCTCCGTAGTGGAGTAGTTTCGTTGCGCTCCATTCAGAGTCATTGAAGTGTAGTGAATCACATGAGAGGCCCTAGCCTCTTTCTGCCCCAAAACTGCTCCAACTGCGTAGTCACTGGCATCACACATTATCTCGAATGGTTTAGACCAATCAGGTGCTTGAATAATTGGTGCACTTATCAGGCATTCCTTCAAACAATCAAACGCCTTCTTGCACTCCTCATTTAACTCAAAAGTCACCTCTTTCTTCAGCAGCTCACATAGGGGTGAAGAGATCTTGGAAAAGTCTTTGATAAACCTGCGATAGAAACCTACATGGCCTAGGAAAGAACGAACTTCACGCACATTAGTAGGATAAGGCAAAGACTGAATCACATCAATCTTCGCCTTATCGACCTCAATACCCTTAGCAGAGACAATATGACCTAAAACAATACCTTGTTCTACCATGAAGTGACACTTTTCAGAATTGAGAACTAAATTAGTTTCAACACATCTTTTTAGTACAAGTGTCAAGTGGCTCAAACATGCATCAAAGCTATCCCCATGTACCGTGAAATCATCCATGAATACCTCAATAAAATGCTCAATATACTCAGAGAAAATGCTTACCATACATCATTGGAAAGTACCGGGTGCGTTACATAATCCGAAAGGCATTCTGCGGTATGCAAAAGTACCAAAGGGACATGTAAAAGTGGTCTTCTCTTGGTCTTCTGGCGCTATGGCCACCTGAAAATAACATGAGTATCCATCTAGAAAACAATAATAGGGGCGCCCAGCAAGACGTTCTAGCATTTGATCAATAAAAGGCAAAGGAAAGTGGTCTTTTTGAGTTACCGCGTTCAGCTTACGGTAATCAATGCAGACTCTTCAGCCCGTCTGAGTTCTTGTAGGGACCAACTCCCCTTGTTGATTCTCTACCACTGTGATCCCTCCCTTCTTGGGGACAACCTGAGTTGGGCTGACCCATTGACTGTCTGAGATAGGGAAGATCATGTCAGCTTGAAGGAGTTTCAGCACCTCCTTCTTCACCACCTCCATCATGGGTGGGTTGAGCCTTCTTTGTGGCTGTCTGCATGGCTTGGCTTTGTCCTTTAGCAGAATCCGATGCATACATATGGAGGGACTAATCTCTTTGATGTCAGCAATGGTCCATCCAAGTGCAGTCTTGTGCTCCTTTAGTGTCTCCACTAGCTTCTCCTCTTGCTCCTTTGAAAGCTTACTAGACACAATAACTGACAAGGTGTCGTTGGCTCCAAGAAAAGCATACTTGAGATGAATAGGGAGCTATTTAAGCTCAACTTCAGGGGCCTGCAAAATAGAGGGAACAAGCTTCTCGCTCGAAGTTAGCAAATTGGGGCCAATGCCCAAAGGATCAATAGGAAGCTTACCGTTTGCATCCATCTGAGCTACAACCACCTGCATGTTAGTTGACAAAGCATATTCCGTATGGGACTCATCTATATCATTCTCAATAATGGATTGCAACTCATCAGAACCAGAAATATCAAACACATCTTGCACAATGGGTTCAATCACATCAATAGAGCACAATGAATGATCATCAACGGGGTGTTTCATAGCATCATAAATGTTATATTCAACCACCTCTCCATCGAATGCCATAGTAAGTGTCCCACTTACATAATCAATCTTAGTCCTAGCAGTTTTTAAGAATGGCCTCCCTAACAAAATAGGTGCATCATGCATATCATGTTCCATATCTAGGACAAAGAAATCAGCAGGGAATATCAAATTATAAACCATGACCAAAACATCCTCAACTACTCCCTTAGGATACACACTAGACCTATCAGCAAGTTGCACAACAATTCCTATTTCATGCAAAGGTCCTAGTCCAAGTGATTTATAAAGAGAGTAAGGCAAAACATTGATAGATGCACCAAGATCAAGCATGGCTCTTTCGAATTTAGTGTCACCTATAACACAAGGAATGCTTACCATACCTGGGTCAGCGCACTTCTTCGGCATACGCCTTTGAAACACTGCTGAGACACGTTCGCTCACCTTAACCTTCTGCTTCCCTTTCAGCTTTTGATTCCTCTTGATCGTACAAAGTTCCTTCAAGAAACGAGCATACTTTGGAATGCTCTTAACTAGCTTGAGTAGAGGAACGTTTACTTCACACTTGCTGAACGTCTCGAAGAGATCCTTATCGTCAACGATCCTCCTCTCCTTAAGCGCCTCTGGGAATGGGGCGGGTGGCTTTTCAGAACCGAGAGGAGGAAAGTATGGACGAACATAGGTGTCTACATATGGCTCTTTAACAGCTCCTGAAGGTGCACCGCGGGTGCGGCAAGGCTCACCGCTGGGTGCGGTCGACTCAGCAGAGAATTCCTGAGAAATCTCAACACCGTCACCGCGGGTGCGGTCATCCCACCGCGGGGTGCGGTCGATCTCCAGAGACTTCTATTGCTCCTCTGTGCTCTCACCGCGGGGTGCGGTCACTGGCCGCGGGTGCGGTCGGTTCTCCAGAGGGCTCTCTTTTTCTATGATGTCCTCTTCAGCACTAGGAACGACATTCAGCTGCTTTCCACTTCTAAGCGTCATGGCACTAACGTTTTTTCCTTCGGGTTTACTATCGTTTGAGATGGTAGATTCCCCGAAGTCCGTGCATCGATCCTTGCCATCGCCTTAGCCATTTGTCCCATCTGCGTTTCCAGGTTCTTGATGCTCGACGTTGTAGCTTGAACATGTGTGGTGAAATGTTTGGTCAAAGCTTGGAGCATCTCTTCAGTTGAAGCAGACGTACTAGGTTGTGGGCCTTGTGGCCTTTGAAGGAATTGAGGTCTAGGCTGAGGTTGTTGTTGTTGATTCGGTGGATCCCTCCATCTGAAATTTGGGTGGTCTCTCCATCCCGGATTATAAGTGTTGGAGTAGGGATCGTGCCGAGGTCTTTGAGGTCCATAACCTCCTACATCGTTCACCTCAGCATGCGGATCATCTTGCAGTTGAGGACATACATCGGTGGGGTGGAATTGATCAGCACAAATCCCACATGCCTTGAGTTGTTGAGGAGTTCCTTGCAGCGTAAATCTCCTCACCATGTCCTTCAATTCAGCAATATCACTTGCATACGCAGGGCGATTAGAGTCTGCAGCATTGACTCCTCTCTTGGTAGAGGTTCTACCGAAATTTCTTGTCCCCTCTGCCATCTCTTGGATATTTTCCATGGCTGCTACCGGTGTTGTGTTGAGGATGTTACCACCACATGCAGCGTCAACGATCCTTCTTTCATTGTCCAGCAGACCATTATAAAGATGAAGCACAAGATCTTGATTTGTGTACCCGTGGAATGGACAGCTTGAGCAAAGTCTCTTAAACCGCTCATAGTACTCATATAAGGTCTCGTCAGCTTCTTGCTCGATGTTGCTTATAGCCTTTTTCAAGCTATTCGCCTTCTTCACAGGAAAATACTTTTCGAGAAAAGCCTTATGCAGTTTGTTCCACGTGTCTATGCTTCCAGTAGGCAGATGGTAGTACCAATCATCGGCTGCGTCCTTGAGGGTGAACCCGAAAGCTCTTCATTAGGGTTTGTGAGAGAAAATTATGAAAAGTGGCAACTAGGGTTAGAGAATGGATTCCCCTCTAAAAGAGTCTTAAACTTAACTTATATACTAAGGAAATAATTCATAAATAAAGAAAAGAAATTAACAAACTTGGAAACAAAGTTTCAGAATTAAAATAAAAGGAAATAGGAAATCCCGGAAATAAATCTGGAAAAGGGCTTCAGCGTGTCACCGCCGCGGGTGCAGTGGGTCTCTAGAACTTCGGTCTTCAGCGCCTTCTTCTCTGCTGGAGCGCCGCGGGTGCGGCACTGTTCGGCGCGGGTGCGGTGGCACTCTAGACTCGTCTTCAGCTGCTACTTCATTCTTCTCATGTGCAGCTCTTCAATTCTTCATTCCACTTTACTCCAAAGTGTTGTAAATCCTATGATATCTTCGCTTCTCGTCCTCTCGTCCGGATTACGGAATTACAACCAAAACACACCTAAACATCATCTAAATCATGCTAATAACCACTAGATGCGCTATACAATATATCGCATATCACCAGGATACAAGTGTAATCAAACAAGAAATCAATAAGACAAGTAGACGCTTCAAAATCCTCTCAAGCGGAAGCTTGAAGGTAGTGGTTTTTCCTTGATTAGCTAGTTTTGCTAATTGGGGTTTCCACTATACATCGTGAGTTCTTTCGTTATCTTTCTTGCTATATTATTCCGCTGTGCCTTCTGTGGGAACAAAGTCTTTGTTCCCTCAGATGTAACTCTAATGATCCAACAATTGGTATCAGAGCCTGGTGCTCTAGATTGTTTTTGTTATAGAATTTGCAGGAAAGATGTCGTCGTCAAGCAATGTCATTGGTGATTCTTTCTGGAAGCCTCCGATTCTGAAGGCAGGAGAATATGACTGGTGGGTGGAACAAATCGAGTCCCACATCTGTTCCCTCGATGGACAGATATGGCGTGTCATTGAGATTGGACCTTTGGCTATTCCAAATGACAAAGATGCTACGAAGCCAAAACCAAAAGTCGACTACACCGATGATGACTGGAAGAAGTTGGAGAAAAACAACAGGGCTAAGAAGATCCTTCACATGGCTCTTCTTCCCTCAGATCTTAAGAAAATCATGTGCTATAAGACTGTCAAGGAGATCTGGGATGCTCTGAAACGTCTTCATCATGGAAATAAAAATGCTAAGAAAAATAGGATTATATCCTTGATGAATGAGTATGACCAAATCTCACAGGGAAAGGATGAACATATTCAGGAGTTCTACTCCAGATTCTAGGGGATAGTTGGCCAACTTGAGTTCCTTGGTGAAGAGATGCCTGACTGGAAGTTTACTCATCACTTCATGCAAGGTCTCAACTCTCAGTCGGATGCTATTGCTCTCGCTCTCTACTCTTAGACGGACGTGAAGACTATCACCATAGAAGAGGTGGTTGCTAAGCTGGAAAGCAACGCCTCTGTCTACAATCACAAGCTGAACAAGAAAGGAGAGGAAAAGGCAAAGAGCATTGCCTTGAAGGTGGAACGGGCATTTGACTTGTCTCAAGTTGAAGATGAAGATGAAGATGGTGATGAAGATGTTGCTCTCATTATCAGGGCCATGAGAAAGATATGGTCTCGGAACAAGGACCCGCTGAGTTCCTCTGAAGGGAACAGAGACTTAAAAGATGTCATTTGTTACCACTGTCAAAACAAGGGACATCTTGCGAGAAACTGTTTCAAGAAGAAAGCTGGAATTTTTCCAGCTCATGAAGGAAAGCAAGCAATGATCGCAACCTGGGGTGATTCTGACTCAGACGATGATGAATCATCACATTCTAGGGATGTTTGTTTGATGGCCATTGAAGAAACCAATGAATCAAAGGGTGATCTACTCAAGGATGAGGTAATCGAATCTAATCTCATATCAAGCTTGAAAAATAAATCCAAAGAAAGCTTGATATCTTTTATTAAGAAACTTGTTCATGAGAATAGTCTTTTCAGTGAGCAAATTGAAGAAAAGGATGAATCGATCTCAAGTTTGATCGAAGAAAATCAAGGTTGGGCAGACAAAGTGCTCAAACTTGAGAAAGGTTCATCTTCTCCTTCAAGTCCATGTGCTGAGTGTCCTAAACTCACTAAGAAGATTATGTCTCTAGAGTCCTCTGTCACCTCACTCGAGTCCGAGTCTTTAATGTTAAAACTTGGAAATGCAAAATTGTCTAGTGATCTAACCAAACTCAGTGAGGAATAGAAGGATAAGCCAAAAGGCATTGTCTTTGTTGCAGCCAAGAATGAAAAGAAGCCAGAATCAAAGGAAGTACCTCGCTTTGGAATTGGCTATCAACCCAAGCTTCCTGTTGATGGCACCAAGTTCAAGAACTCTAAAGTCGAAGGAAAACAGTTTGCACGAGAAAAAGGGGAAAGTTCCTCTAGAGGGAACAATCACACAAATTGTTCAGACTCGACTGAGGAGAACAAGGCTTGGTACCATGGACAGAAAGCACATGCCATTTGGTTGAAGCAATCCTAAAGCAGTAAGTCCAATAATATTGATTTTCATTCTAGGATTGCTAATAAAACAATTTGGCCTAGAAAGAGCAAGTATGTTGATCTTAAGTGTCATAGGGTGTGTTGGTATTGCGGGCATTCTGGTCATTACAAACATGAGTGCCTTCTGAAGCAACACAATGAGGAGATTGCTCGTACCACGAGGGAGCAAATGAACGTTGAACCTCCTAAGATTAAATATGTTGCTCCTACACCCAGAAAGCATAAGCTTGTCTGGGTTCGTAAGAACTAACTCTTTATGTGCAGGATAGTTCCCGGTATTTCATTTGTACCAGCTTCAGTTACTTGACAGGGAACAAAGAGAGTCTCACCTCACTTCTGCAGGACCGTTTGAGACTCAACAGCCTGGCGATGAGAGGTAAGGAAAAGGGGGACATGAATAAGCACCTAACGTCAAATTTGTTTCCTGTTCGACACTCAGGTGCCATGTACATCGAGATAAGGCATCACTATATAGAGAAAGATTAGCATCCAAGGAATTTCGTGGAACAAAGAATCAGAACGCCAATTTTCTCATTAGGGTGCTACTTGGGGAACTCTACATTCAGTTCCATATGGAGCCTGGTTTGTTCCCTTAACATTTGTCTATCTATTGTGTTTCCTCGATGACTGGCTAGATTACGTGGTAATCTGTGAAAGATTGAATTATCATGACTTGATATGCATTCTCTTCCCCGGGTATTAAATAAACAATTGGCTTGAATACGTGCTTTCACTTCTCCGATGTGTTGAATGTCTTGCATAATCATCTATGTCATCATAATAACACAAGAATCAGCTTTCTTTCGGCCCAAAAGAATCAACTTGATGCATTGTTCACTTATCATAAGCCCAAATGATAATTGATTCTACTGCCTACGTACCCTAGCCGACATGCTTGATGCCTCCTATGAGCCCCTCTAATCATCCACATCTGGGGGCCTCTCATGCATGTTCAAAAATTATCAAAATAATTGTATGTCTTTCGTGTGATGGTCTTTTGTATCCTCTCTGGTAACTATCCCCCAGCATCACACACTACTACTTTTTGGTTTGGCGGGAAAACGGTTCGGCTCTCTGTGCTTTACAGGTGTGAGTTAACGTGTGTGACAGAGATAATAATGTGAATCTGCCGTTGGGATGCGCTGTGCATTAAGGGGTGATTTGATGGGAAAAGAAGTTAATTGGGCCTTACGGCTGGTTTGATTGGATTTGAACGAGTTTCTGGAAAGTATTTTTGGGAAAGCTGAAGATTGTGATATTTATCTTTTGGGAGCTAAAAAGATCGAATTTTTTCTTTGGCAACTTTTGAAGATCTTCTGAAGTCTATTTAAGTCAACTCCCCAGGTAATTCTCTCTCACTATTCACCTTCATCTCCTTCGATAGCCCTCCTTCTATCTCTCGTCTTCCCAGAAATTATCCTCTCTCAAAAATGGCTTCCAACTCAAACCTTTCCACCAACGTCGCCGACGACCTTCAAACTCTCCTCAGCAAGCTCTCGGCGATGGGAACTGACCCTTCTCTTCTAGCCACCATCTCACAATCCCTGCCGTCATCCTCAAACACTCCATCATCCCCTCCGACAGCCACAAAAGTAACCCCTCCACCATCACCAACACCCGACAAGCTTATCACGGTCCCATACATTGCCCCAAATTTCCTACCCCTGAACCTACTCCACAAAACCCTAACCCTAAAATCTCCCCAACCGCTCCAACTGCTAACTCATCTACTAAAAGAGAGGAGGTCCATTCCTCTCCGACCCATCCTGACCCAATCGAAGAGAAGACAGAGGATTTACCTGGAAAGGCCACCCCAGCCGCAACAGAGGAGCATTTGGATGTGAAGGAGAAAATACAAGGAGTCATGAGGAACCTCGCCAAGGACTTGGTTAAGGAGGATGAGGAGGAGGAGCCACCTAAGGTTCCAAAGTCCTTTGGAAGGAAAAAGGCGGCCTGTTCCTCCAAGCGAAAGATTCGCTCTCAGAGGCAGTCTGAAAAGGCGATCACTGTCAGCTCTAACGAGGAGTCAGAACCCCTCTCAGGGAACAAAGTCAAGAAGGCTAAGGTCTATGCTGCTCCAGTCCGCAAAAGCCAACGACGTCAGCCTGCCAAAGCCAAGGGAAAGGTGGAGGCGGATGAGGTCAAAAGTATGAGTCAGAAGTCCGTGGTAAAAGAGCTGCTTGTGGACCCTGAGTTCCTTAAGGAAAATTCTCTGGAGGAGGTGTCTGAGGTATTGGAAACTCAGAAGTGGAGTCAGTTGTTTGTGGAGGAAGAGGAAGTAGATGAGGGCTTGCTAAGGGAGTTCTATTCAACCTATGTGATGGAAGTCAGACCCCATGTTGTTCTGGGGAGTTACAAGCTTGGAGGGAAGTTGCATTTGTTCTCTAGTATTGAGTTGGGAGTTGCTTTAGGAGTCTCACATGAAGGCTATGGTGAGTACCCGAAAAGAAGGTGGCCAAAGGACTTTCCGTATTCTGAGGCTGTGGCAAGAATTGAGAATCCTCAAGGGTCTGGAGATCTTGACATCTCTGAGATGTCCGCCGTCAACAAGGTGCTTTTCCACTACTTAATCTGCAACATTACGCCCAGGGGACAGAAAAGGAACAAGTTGCTCATCTTGGATGTCGTTCTCCTCTCTTTGATGCTAAAGAAGGAGCCCATCTGCCTTCCTAGGATTTTGATGCAGCACATGGCCCATGCTAGGAACACAGACCTGCACGCTCTTCCGTTCCCTCGAGTTGTCAAAAAGATTCTGGAGTATCACAAAGTCTACAACTCTTCGGCGGAATCGAGTTTCTTCTCCCGTCCTTTGATGTCAGTAATCTTCACAAGATGAAGTTTGTTCTTCAAGGTGATGAAGGGTGGGTGAAAGTGGAAAGTGTCCCTGCAGTTTCTGAGGTTCAGGAGGATTTTGAGGCGGATAGCTCTGAGGGGGAACTGAACGAGAAATCGAGTCTGGGGAAGGATCTGAGAAGCCTATGCCGAGCAGTGCAGGACTTATTTGCACAGCAGAAGCTTCTCATGGCAGATGTGCGCGCGCTGATCTCTCATCACTCATCGGCTCCATCAGCTGGTCACAGTGATGCCTAAACTACTTTCCTGCCTTCCAACCCCTCTTTTGTTCCCTAGCTTATCTATCCTCCTTAGTTTGATTTTCTTTCTCTTTGACATGTGTTTGCCCTGTGTGGCATGTTGACTGTGTTTGGATATTTTGCATGCTTTAGTTGTGTTTGCGTGTTGTTTAAGTCGTTTTTATTAAATGAACAAGGGGTTGTTATGTTTATCTTGTTGTGGTCCTTTTCTCTCTATCTCTTTACTTATGTTTTTGATGATGCCAAAAGGGGAAAAAATGACAGGTAGCTTTGGTTGAGGGGGAACAGAACATGGTTTCATATGTTGCTGAGTTGAGGGGGAACTACCCTTCTCTAGATAACTGTCTTTTTCTCGTATGTATATGCTTTATTGTCAAGGATGTTTGTCACCATCAAAAAGGGGGAATTTGTTGAATTCCTTAGGTTTTGATGGTAACAAATGTTGGGCATGACGTCCCCTGGGAAGGTGGATCGAGCAAGACAAGCCCAGGCCCACGACAGATCGGAAGAACAGAAGAGAAACCCAGAGAAGGCGACGAGGCTTCTCCAGTCGAACGTCCTCCGACAAGATCGCGAAGATCCCGCCAAGCATTAAATGCCAGGATTGATCAACGGCCACAGCATTTACACAACACCATAATAGCAGCAATTAGTGACAGAATCTCCGTAATTAAATCCTGGCGTTGAAGATAAGGATGGGATCGAAATATAACGGTCAGAGGCACGAAGAACTTACCATATATGGACGAAGAGGAAGATAAGAGGGGGACGGATACAAGCATGTTACACACTCAAGCATTCTCGTTCAGAAACAAAACAGAATAACACTTTCACTGCCCGTCTAGCTCTCCAGCAATCACCCCCTCTTATTCGCCACCGGTCGCAACCTAAGAATTACCGGTCGAATCCAATAAGATCACTCTGCCTTATTACGATAAGTTGTATCTCGATTCAATCCGATCAATATATTATCTAATAAAATCATTTCGCTATTCTGCATTTGCTCTTTGCTTGTCTATTATCTATTTGGTTTGGATTGTTTTCTATCACCCGATCGACTAGTTACCCCGTCTAAGGCGATTTAGGTCGTCCGATCTTTTCGCCACAAAACAATTTGGCGTCCACCGTGGGGCAACTTGCCGATCATCCTTCCGAAACTTTCCAACCATGACTATCGACCCATATACCAACACCGAAGAACCACGTCTCGAAGACGGAACCCAAACTCCAGGGGACCTAACCGAAAACCCTACTCCAACCCAGTTCCAAGAACTTTCTCAAAAAATGGCCGCCCTCCAAGAGGAACTAGCCCAATAGCGCCAAAAAACCGAATCTCTCGCCGCCTTGTCAACCCAATCTGAAGCCGAGATCGCACAACTAACCCGTGAAAATGAGTCTCTTAAGTCGCAGGTACAATCAATGGCTTCGGGATCTAGGAGTATGCCCATCCACAGCAACGTCCGAACACGCCTCGACATGGACAACGTCGAGCCAACGCCCCCGAGCGTGCGACGATCCGGATACGCAGAGGGTACATCTCGAACTCCTATTACCAATCCGTTTTCGACTAACCATGTCACTTTTTCCACACCGATCGGGTCGGCAGGGGCCCGAATCGACGAACCACAGGTTACCAATCCACCAGACGTCCTGGCTCTCTTCCAGCAGACGCTCGACCAACACATGAAGACGATCGACGATCGCTTCAACAGGCTTCCAGGAGTCCCGCAGCCAATCGAGAGGGAAGCGACCGGCAGATTCGAAGAATCCCCGTTCATTGAAGAAATCGCCAGGGTCGAGATCCCCAAGAAGTTTCATTTTCCCAGCATGGCGACATTCGACGGCACCAGCGACCCAGATGACCATATATCTATATATAAACAAAAGTTAATGGTTGCATCTGTTTCAAGGGAGAACCGCGAGGCCGTCATGTGCAAAAGCTTTGGCACGACCCTCGCAGGTTCCGTACTAACTTGGTTTATGCGTTTGCCTCAGGGAACGATTGCATCGTTTGCGGATCTGGTCAACTCCTTCAAAAGTCAATTTGCCTCGAAAAGCAGTCGAGTGACCTCTACCGAGTCACACAAAGGTATAACGAACCTCTCAGGAATTATCTCAACAGGTACAATAAGAAGAAAGTGGCGATCCCCCATTGCGACGTCACAACCTCCATTGAAGCCTTCAGACAAGGTCTGATCAAAGACAGCAACCTTTACGACGAGATTACCAAGTACCCATGCAAAAGCTTCGAAGACGTCCAGGCCAAGACCATGGCCGAGGTAAGATTGGAAGAGGACCGTGAGTCGCGAAAAGCCTCACGCGGGCCCGATCTATCTGATCATAAAAATCTCTCCGACAACCGTAGAGACAGACGTCCATATCCCTACTCTTGTAATCGAAACGAGTTGAGTCAGGTAAACTCTTTCCAAGACAGGTCCCAAGACTGGAGAGACGTTCCGGCGTTGCCTCCCAGGATCCAATCTTACAACTTCAACGTTTCCGTGTCGGAGCTCATCAAGAGTTTCGACAAATATGGAAAGGAAGTAAGATGGCCCCGAAAGAGCGACCGACCGGACGTCAAGAAAGACATGAGCTGATGGTGCGAATTCCATGGCGATCATGGTCATTCGACCGACGAATGCATCGCCCTGCGAAAGGAAGTCGCAAGACTGCTCGCACAGGGGCTCCTGCGCGACGTAATCTCGGAGCGGGCAAAAACCACCATGGAACGACGAGACCAGGTAAAACAAAACAAACCTCCATCCCCCATCCATACAAAAGTTGTCAATACTATTTCAGGTGGATCGGACGTATGTGGGAACACATACTCCGTGGCTAAGTGACACGCAAAGGAAAGCAAGGGCAACAAGCCCGAGGCGTCAGAATTAAGGCCAAAGAAGATCTCCAACCTTCCGACAGTCACGTTCGACGAGTTCGATTCCGACGGATCGGACGGTCACCACGATGGTCTGGTAATCTCTTTGTCTATTGGTAATTGCTTAATACGAAGGGTACTAATCGATATAGGGAGTTCAACCAATCTTTTGACCCTCAACGCTCTTAAAGAAATGGGTCTAGCTGAAAACGACCTAATCAAAAAGTCAACCCCACTGGTCGGGTTCAGCGGTGAGGTTAAACATACGACGGGTGAAATCATTCTAACCACATACGCTGGAGGAATCAACCAACAGGTGAAATTCTTGATCCTAGATTGTCCATCTCCCTACAATTGTATTCTTGGCAGGCCATGGATACACGCTATGAGAGCGGTACCCTCGACGTATCATTAAGTCATCAAGTTTCCCATTGAATGGGGAGTACAAGAAATCCGAGGAGACCAAAGGACCGCTAAAGAGTGCTACGTCGCTTCCATGAAGAATGCAGTCGAACATCAGACCGCATAGCAATCACAGAGCGGCGAAGGATCCAGTCGGTACATCGAACCAGAAATGGAAAAACTCGACGAGATCGTACTGGACCCTTCAAAGCCAAACCAAACGGTAAGGGTCGGGTCGGACTTAGACGACTCGACCAGACAACAACTTCTTGATTTTCTTAGGATCAATGCCGATTGCTTCGCATGGTCGCATGAGGATATGGTCGGAATATCTCCAAACATTATTACGCATAAATTGAATGTAGATCCATCTCATCCCCCTGTTAAGCAAAAACGCAGGAAGTTTGCCCCTGAGCGGAACAAGATAATTGACGACGAAGTCAAGAGCTTATTGGAAACAGGGAAAATAAGAGAAGTCCATTATCCTGAGTGGCTAGCCAACGTGGTCGTAGTCCAGAAAAAGAACGGCAAGTGGAGAGTCTGCATCGACTTCACAGATCTCAACAAGGCTTGTCCCAAAGACTCATTCCCACGACCCCACATCGACGCCATGGTCGACGCCACAGCAGGGCACGAAATGCTTACCTTCATGGACGCTGTTTTGGAGCGAAAAAATCGGATAACCTAAATCGCCTTAGACGGGGTAAAATAGCAAAAATCCATATCGATCAAACGTTAGACATGAGAATCGAATAAAAATAGTAACGATGACTAGTTTGTTGAGTCAAGGCGACGATAATGACAAGATTGAATATATGAAACTTAAAGAGTAAAATAGCATAAAATGTAGTAGAATATAATGTAAATCGAGATAAGAAAGACTTATCTTCATTAGATCGATAAGAACACTATTCGAAGCGTGAGAGCTTCCGATCGTATGAGGATGCTTACAAGTTCTTCCAATTACGTGAAATGGAGAAAAGTAGATGTATTACAAGGCTTTTTGGGTGGGATTGGATCCCTTTAGAATAGCTAAGGAGCTTTGTATATATAGCTAAGGAGAAGGAATCTCCCGCATTAATCTCCCTTGAATAGGATTTGATCTCCTTCTTAATGGCACTTGAATTCTCCTTAAATGCTCTTAATCTCTACTTGATTCTGCATTAATTACGCTTGATCTCATCTTAATAAGCCTTGATCCTCTCTTAAAGATGGTTGATTCCCTCCTTGATGGCTGAAATAATGCATACAACCGTTGGAGATCTCGGAGTAATAAAGGAGAAAATCTCGCTGGTCCGTTGCGTCTAGGAATCAGGCGACGGTCGCATGGCTCACGTCTGACGGGTCTGATGCGTCCGACAGGTCTGATGCGTCCGACCGATTGCGTCAAACAGTCGATGCCCATTGGACGAATGGTCGATTTTCCGACCCCAACAGACGCTTTCAGCGGCTACAATCAAATCCTCATGGAACCCGACGATCAGGAAAAAACAGCATTCGTCACTAGCCAAGGTATCTACTGTTACAAAGTAATGCCCTTTGGCCTAAAAATGCAGGGGCTACCTATCAGCGACTAGTCAACAAGATGTTCAAAGATCAGATCGAAGACACGATGGAAGTCTACATAGACGACATGTTGGTCAAGTCCAAAAAGAAAGAAGATCACATAGACCACCTACGCGACAGCTTCGAGGTGCTCAAAAGGTACAATATGAAACTAAACCCTACTAAATGTTCCTTCGGAGTGTCATCAGGGAAGTTCTTGGGGTACATGGTGACACAAAGAGGAATAGAAGCCAGCCCAGAACAGATCAAGGCTCTCGTCAATCTTCGATCCCCCCGATGCATCAAAGACGTACAAAAGCTCACGGGTCGGATAACAGCTCTGAACAGATTCATCTCCAAATCATCCGACAAGTGCAAACCCTTCCACGACGCTCTCAGGAAAAACAATTCCTTTCAATGGACGAAAGAACACAAAGCAGCGTTCCAGAACTTGAAAGAGTACCTGGCCAGTCTCATGTTAATGACCAAACCTAAAGGCGACGAGCCCTTATTTCTATATCTTGCAGTGTCAGAATCAGCCGTAAGCGCAGTACTGATCAGGGAAGAGGATGCCAGGCAGTCACTGATATACTACGTCAGTCGGACGCTATTGCCAGCAGAAACAAAGTATTCGTCACTCGAGAAGCTCGTACTATCATTGGTAATGGCCTCGAACAAACTCAAACCCTATTTTGAATCACATACTATTATTGTCCGCACTAATCATCCCATGAGAGCAATCATGAGGAAACCCGAGTTTACAGGACGAATGACCAAATGGGCTATACACCTTGGTTACGACATCGAGTACGAGCCCAGGACAGCGATCAAGTCGCAAGCCTTAGCCGACTTTGTGGCCGATTTCAGTCCGACCCTAGAGCAAGAAGCAACACAACTACTCGCGATGGAAGAAATAAGTACATGGGAGCTCCACACAGATGGAGCGTCAAACTCCAGAGGATCGGGGCTAGGGGTCGTGCTGAAATCGCCATAAGGGGACAAGATAGTTCAGGCCGTCAGATGCGAGTGGGATGCGACTAACAACGAAGCTGAATACGAAGCACTCATATTCGGACTCATCTTGGCTCGCGACCTAGGGGTCCGAGAGATCGAAGTCGTTTACGACTCCTTGTTGGTCGTAAACCAAATACAAGGATCGTACAGTGCTAAAGACGTCAAGATGATAGCCTACCTGGAGGTAGCCAAGAAGCTGATCGGACAATTCCAAGCATTCAACATCAGACAGGTACCCAGAGATTTTAACTCCCAAGCTGACGCACTTGCCAATCTAGGATCCGTCCTAGACTCGAAGGAATTTCCGCACATACCATTGGCCCACATCATGACGCCAGCCGTCCCCAGGACGTTCGTCGAGTCAACGACACCGCTTGAAGAACTCGTCGCCATGGAAGTCGGCGGCCGACCAGAATAAGACATCATCGACAACAATGACGATTGGATGCTACCTTACATCAGATGGTTGAAAGACGGCATTCTGTCCGACGACAAAACAGAAGCAAAGCGGCTCAAGGTACAAGCACTCTCTTTCGATATCATAGATAACATCTTGTACAAAAGATCTTTCATAGGGCTACTCCTACGATGCCTCAAGACCTCCGAGGTCGGACGCATCCTACAATCGCTACACGAAGGAGAGTGTGGGAATCATATTGGAGGATGAAGCCTCTCGGGAAAAGCCCTATGAAACGGGTACTATTGGCCGACGATGAACAAGGACGCTATGGACTACACCAAAAAGTGCGACGCCTGTCAGCGGCATGCACCCGTCCATCACCAACCTTCAGATCTCCTCCATCCAACTCTGGCTCCATGGCCCTTTATGAGATGGGGGATGGACATCGTCGGGAAGCTCCCTCCTGCGTCGGGTCAAAGAGTCTTCTTCCTCGCCATGACGGACTACTTCTCTAAGTGGATCGAAGCCGAAGCCTACAGAGAGGTAAAATATCAACACGTCATTTCATTCATAAAACGCAATATCTTTTGCAGATTTGGCATCCCATCAGAAATCGTGTGCGACAACGGTTCCCAATTCATCAGTCATAAGACTCGAGCCTTCTGTGACCAATGGAACATCAAGTTGGTCACGTTCACACCTCGGTATCCGCAATCCAATGGACAGGCCGAGTCTAGCAACAAAATCATTATCAACAATCTCAAGAAACGTCTCACTGGGGCTAAGGGCAAATGGGCCGACGAACTCCCATACATTCTCTGGTCCGACAGAACTACTCCAAAAAATGCGACCGGACAATCGCCTTTTTCCCTCGTCTATGGGAGTGAGGCAGTCATTTCGGCCGAGTTACTGGTTCCGACCGCCCGTTGCAACCTCCAAACGAGCAAGCAAAACGATATTGAATTGGCTCATAACCTAGACACAGTGGACGAGATCAGAGAAAAAGCTCGAATCAGGATGGTCAGATTTCAACAACAGGTCGCAAGGAGCTACAACAAGAACGTCAGGATCAAGGCATTCACAGTCGCAGATTGGGTCCTTAGGAAAACCTTCCAGAACACCAAGAATCCATCCGACGGAAAACTCGCACCACAATGGGAAGGACCCTACTTGATCACCAAAGTGGTCGGACAGGGAGCGTATCAATTAGAAGACAAAGACGGACAACCAATTCCAAGAAGTTGGAACGCGGCACATCTAAAGCTATACCATTTCTAAACTGACAAGGTAAGACACTACAAAAACTCGCACATCGCTTATTATTGCATGCACATCTCTACCTTCCTTTACAAACTATCATTTGACACTAAGTGAGGACCTCATCCTTACAAAAACATGAATGCAGAACTGCATTGACACATACATTGGATCCAGTCATCCGCAAAAAGCGCTTACATTACACGATCGATCGGAACACAGGGAGATGAACAACACAGGCACGTCGGCACACCGCCTGCCTTATACAAAACATAAGGTACGACACCTTATTACATTCACGCAATAGAAACATATTGCTTACCTCCCCGGCATAAAGTCATGACTAACACATACACAGACATTTACATGCCTGTTTTACACACATACATACGGGGAGCCCCACTCGATGGAGCACACGGGCGAAACCGACACACCAAACACAAAACGTTATCGACAATCCCTTTGGATGTCTGACGACATGTACGAAACAAGCAAACGTACAATCTTATATGTAAAGACAAATTGCATTGAATAAAAACACGAGCATTTTTATACAAAATACACGACCCGCGATGGTGGACGGGTCGCCAAAACATATTGTCTGCCTACACATCTGTAGGACTTCATCAAGCATTCACTTAAAAACATTCTGCGACCCGCGATGGTGGACGGGTCGCCAAAAATACCAAATGTCTAAACCCACGCACAAGTGGGACAATGAGTCAAACTATGCAAGAAAAACAAATCAGGCATCGGGGACAACGGCCTTACCTTCGACAAGGGCTGGCTCCAGAGAGGCTACACCATCAGTCGGCTCGACGTCGCCAGAATGGGCCTCGTCCTCGCCAGCGTCCTCATCCATGGCCTCCTCTCCGACGCCAGCCAAGCGAAACAGCTCCTGACCAGGATTTTCCTTCGGAAACATGGAGTCCAGAGTCTCATTTTCTGCCTTCAAGTCCCAGAGCTCATGCTTGTCTTCATCGAACTCTTCGATCATCTCGACACGCGACTTCAGTGCATAAAAAGCACCGACATCGCCTGCGATCTGACCAGCAGCAATCCGAGCCTGCTTCACCTCTTCCTCAATGCCTGATCGGCTCTCCTCAAACTCTTTCCGACTCGCAACCAGCTCCTCTTGGCAACTCTTTAACTCCCTTGTAAGGCGACGCTCAGTCTCACGACAACGGCTCTCCGCTCCCTCTAGTTTGGTCCTCAAGGACGCAAGGTCTGACTCTGTCCTAGCAGCCCTTTCCTCAGCCTTGGCGACCATTGTCTTGACACCAGAATAGGCCCCCAAGAGATACTGGAAAGTCTGAAATCTCACACGACAATGCAACACATAGTCAGAAGACATGGCCAAACGAAAGAAAAAGAGAAAAAGCACAAACAGAGGGCAACTCACCCTCCACGCAGAGCATCCCGCTTCACCAATGCAGTCTAAAGGGGAAACATCATCGACTTCCGATTTCAAAGTCGGATCCTGAGCGCGGAAGAGATCGGCAATCGATTGACCGACTGTGCCAATCTTGCCGATCCCCTCGGCAGTCGCCTCCTTCTTCCTAGGGATCTCCTCCACTTTTGACATCATCAGACTGAACATCCGTCTTCCTCTTAGAACCAACTTTGGCTGGAAGCGCCGAGTCCGCCGGAACAGACTTACTCGACGTGGCTTTGGCCGCCGCCTTCCTTTGCTCAATAAAACATTTCCCAGACGCTCCCTTTAAACGAGCACTCACTCGACCACCAGGGGAAGCTGGCATGACAAGACGAAGCAAAAATCTTAAAACTCACGACAAAGTGAAAAAGAACAGAAAGAATTCTCAGGGTCGAGAGCTCACCCTTGGAACGAGATGATGAGACAGTCGACATGACTTCTTGACCAGAAGGAGGTGCTGACAACAGGTTGACGTTGGTAAAACTCCTCTCCGACGCTGGAACACCCAGGGCAATCTTGGACAGACCTTCCGACCGAGCGCTCACCTCCAAATCTTCTGGATCAGGAACTACGAAAAAGAAAAGTTAAAGCAAAGAGTTAAGACACATAAACAAACAAAAAAGAAGACAAAGACATACTCTCAACTCGCCACTCCGTCAATAGGAACGAACATTCTCCCCCCTTCTCCAGAGAAGAACGTTCGACAAAGAAGAACTTCGACCCCCATCCGCGGTCGTTGACATCAAGATTCTGCACCAAAGGCTTCCGACCATGTCGGATACGTAACTGAACACGAGAGGAACTCTTCGACCCTAAGAAATAGTTGTACCACAAAGCATCAAAATCAAAACCAGCCCCAGATCGGATGTTCACAAGGTCCAAGACCCTGAGAACCCTCCACGCTTGTGGCATCACCTGACATGGCGACAACGCCAGAGCAGCCAAGAAATCCCTAACGAGGGGAGAGAAAGGAAACTTATGTCCTATCCGAAACGGATATGCATAGAAACAAACCCATCCTTCATATCGAGCATCGGCCCTCTCGTCCGGGTGAGGCAGCCTGGCGACCGCCTCCGGCGGAAAGCCTCCAACTTGAAGAATTTGCTCCAACTCCGCATGGGACATGGTGCTTGTCAGAGCGTCCGATTCTTTCAGAATAAAGAGGGGAGGAGCTTCGCCCTCGCGCGAATCAGAGAGAGTCTTCGACGACTCGGAAGCTTCGCTAGAAACCATTTCAAGAACGGGAAAAGAAGGAAATCGAAAAGCTATGGCTAAAGAGGCTGGAAGACTTACCAAAGAAGCTTGCGAGAGAAGATGAAGTGAAGTCTAATCGCTCCCCTCTGCTCCGAATTTATGGAGGGAAATAATGGTCTACAGAGGAGTCGCATCGTGCTCCGATCTTGCGCCACGTAGCCTTGGGCAACTGTGTCAAAAAAGGATGGTGAAGATCGTGTATGGAGAAGTTGCCTCGGATTCCGCTTACTTGCCTAAACCACAACCCCAAGGCAACTTGGGGCTATTGTTGGGCCTGACGTCCCCTGGGAAGGTGGATCGAGCAAGACAAGCCCAGGCCCACGACGGATCGGAAGAACAGAAGAGAAACCCAGAGAAGGCGACGAGGCTTCTCCAGTCGAACGTCCTCCGACAAGATCGCGAAGATCCCGCCAAGCATTAAATGCCAGGATTGATCAACGGCCACAACATTTACACAACACCATAATAGCAGCAATTAGTGATAGAATCTCCGTAATTAAATCCTGGCGTTGAAGATAAGGATGGGATCGAAATATAACGGTCAGAGGCACGAAGAACTTACCATATATGGACGAAGAGGAAGATAAGAGGGGGGCGGATACAAGAACGTTACACACTCAAGCATTCTCGTTCAGAAACAAAACATAACAACACTTTCACTGCCCGTCTAGCTCTCCAACAATCACCCCCGCTTATTCGCCACCGGTCGCAACCTAAGAATTACCGGTCGAATCCAATAAGATCACTCTGCCTTATTACGATAAGTTGTATCTCGATTCAATCTGATCAATATATTATCTAATAAAATCATTTCGCTATTCTGCATTTGCTCTTTGCTTGTCTATTATCTATTTGGTTTGGATTGTTTTCTATCACCCGATCGACTAGTTACCCCGTCTAAGGCGATTTAGGTCGTCCGATATTTTTGCCCCAAAACAACAAACATTCAACTAATCTGAATACTAAGTGTTTCAGGAACAAATACAGTTATCTCAGGGAACCATTGCAGCAAAGGATCACAGAGGGAACAAAGCTCTGTTCATGTGCTTTGTTACCTCTCAAGGAACATCAGTAACGAACACCATCAAGCTGCAAATGGAAAGAAGAAATCCAGCGTGACGATTATGGAAAGAGATCAAAGAAGCTCACGCGGTCAAGGATTGAAGACTTCGGCTGCAAGGATTAAGCCGATTTGAGAAGATACGGAAAGAGAAGAAGCCCGATTGTTTTATCTTAGGAAATCTTTCCTAAGATAAGATAATTGGAGAGAGAAGAATTAAATCTCTTCCGGTTATATTAATTAAAGGAACTCATTCCTTAATTAATGTAGACGGTTGTGATATTATTCCTTCAACCAAATCATATCTTCTTGTTACCTTATTTGGAGAAATCTTATGTTGTTACAATTAGGGTTTAGCCGAGTTGTATTTAAGAGGAGTGTGGATTCATTTCTATGTACGACTCTGAATGACGAAAAGAAAGGAAAAGAAAGAGAGTGAAGCGGATGTGAGTCTTTGAGGGTTGAGTTTGATTCATCGTTGTAGAAGAGGTTTCAAGTCTAGTTGGGTAGTCTAGAGGTTGGAGTCCAGGATATAAGTGTAATCAAACAAGAAATCAATAAGACAAGTAGACGCTTCAAAATCCTCTCAAGCGGAAGCTTGAAGGTAGTGGTTTTTCCTTGATTAGCTAGTTTTGCTAATTGGGGTTTCCACTATACATCGTGAGTTTGTTCGTTATCTTTCTTGCTATATTATTCTGCTGTGCCTTCTGTGGGAACAAAGTCTTTGTTTCCTCAGACGTAACTCTAACGATCCAACAACCACCAAGTGTAAATACGTATCCACTTGTGGATTTTGAGTTTCTAGAATCTGATATCCAGTTTGCATCACTGTATCATTCCAGAACTGCTGGATATTTACCATAGTGCAGCCCATAACTTTGAGTATATCACAGGTAGTTCAATACTCTAGTTATCCGTTTTCAGTGTTTGTGTCCTGGAATACTTGTGTAGAGACTTAGTACATTTACTGAGTGCGCCAAGTCAGGTCTTGTGCAATTGGTCAAGTACATCAGACTTCCAATCACGCGTGCATACTCCAGTTGTGACACTGCATCCCCTGAGTTCTTAGTCAAGTGAAGGTGAGGGACCACAGGACTCTTTGCAGTCCCACTTGAGTAGTTCTTGAATCTCTCAAGTACTTTTTCAGCATAGTGAGCTTGAGACAGGATAATTCCTTCAGAATGTCTAGTGATTTTTATCCCTAGTATGACATCTGCTAATCCCAAGTCTTTCATGTCAAACTTCCCACTAAGCATGTTCTTAGTTCGGTTGATCATGTCTTTATTGCTTCCAATAATGAGCATGTCATCTACGTACAAACACAACAAAATGTATCCATTTGGAGTGTTCTTGAAGTAGATGCATTTGTCACATTCATTGATGCTGAAGCCATTTGACATCATGACATTGTCAAATTTTTCATGCCACTGCTTTGGAGCTTGTTTGAGCCCATATAAGGACTTTACAAGTCCGCACGCCTTGTGTTCCTGTCCAAGAATAACATAACCCTCAGGTTGTTTCATATATATCTCCTCTTCTAATTCTCCGTTTAGAAAGGCAATTTTCACATCCATTTGATGGATTTCGAGGTTTCGTAATGCTGCTATTGCTATTAGCATTCTGATTGAAGTTATTCTTGTAACCGGAGAATAAGTGTCAAAGAAATCCAAGCCCTCTTTTTGCCGTAATCCTTGCACCACAAGCCTAGCCTTGTGCTTATCTATTGAGCCATCGGTTTTCAATTTTGTTTTGAAAATCCATTTGCACCCAAGTGCTTTACACCCTTGTGGCAAATCTACTAACTCCCATGTATGGTTTTGCATAATGGAGTTTATTTCGCTTTTCACTGCTTCCTTCCATGAAGGTGCATCAGGTGTAGACATGGCTTCTTTGAAAGTTTTAGGCTCATTCTCTAAAAGAAAGGCCGTTATGAACTCATGCCCAAAGGTTTTCTCCTTTCGAGCTCTTTTGCTTCGTCTAGGTTCATCTTCTGTGTCATTTACAGAAGTGTCTGCTTCTCTTTGTTCACGAGTTCGTTTCGGATGTTCTTTATCCTTGCACGAAAACACATGTTCAAAGAAGGACGCATTCCTTGATTCCATTATTGTATTTACATGTATGTCTGGTATGTCAGATTTATGTACCAGAAACCGATAAGCACTATTGTTGTGTGCATATCCTATGAAAATACAATCAATGGTCTTCAGTCCAATTGTGACCTTTTTAGGAGGTGGCACTGCCACTTTTGCTAGGCACCCCCACACTTTGAGGTATTTGTACGATGGTATGTTACCTTTCCAAATTTCGTATGGCGTCTTGCCGGTAACTTTATGCGGTATTTTGTTGAGGATATAAATGGTGGTAAGCAGCGCTTCACCCCACATGTTCTAGAGTAACCCAGATTCCTGCAACATTGCATTTATCATCTCTTTTAGAGTTCGGTTCTTTCGTTCCGCAACTCCGTTAGATTCTGGTGAGTAGGGAGCAGTTGTTTGATGAATAATCTCGTGTTCTCTACAGAACGCGTTGAAAGGTTCATCATACTCGCCTCCTCTATCACTTCGGATTATTTTTATGGTTTTACTAAGTTGGTTTTCAACTTCCAACTTGTATTCCTTAAACTTTTCCAAGGCCTCATCCTTGCTTCTTAGCAAGTATACATAACAGTATTTTGTGCAATCATCAATAAAGGTCACGAAATACTTTTTACCGCCTCTAGTTTGCACAAATTTTAAATCACACAAATCTGTGTGTATTAAACCTAGAGGTTCGGTTGTTCTCTCTACATGTGGGGATGGCGTTTTTGTGAGTTTGGCCTGTACGCATACTTCACATTTGTCTTTACTTGATTTGCATTTTGGAATCAGGTTCATGTTCATTAGTCTTTGAATAGACTTGTTATTCACATGCCCTAATCGTTCATGCCAAATATTAAAAGACTCAATAACATAAGCAATAGGATTATTCTTATTCATTGAAACATCAGTTACAATAGATTTTGGAATGACTGTCATTACATTCATTTTGACCAGTCCATCATTTACATAACCCTTGCCCAAATACACCCCATTCTTAGAAAGAACTAGCTTGTCAGACACGAACTTCACCGCGAATCCGTTCTTGCTCAGCAAAGTGCCGGAGATCAGATTCTTTCTTATGTCTGGCACATGCATGACGTTGGTGAGAGTCAGCTCCTTCTCTGAAGTCAGCTTCAACACCACTTTACCGTGACCTTCCACCTTGGATGTGGACGAGTTCCCCATAAATAGATGCTCGTCTCTCTTGCTCTGCTGATAAGTGGTGAACACTCCCCTGTCAGAGCAGATATGTCTGGTAGCACTTGTATCGTACCACCATTCCCTTGGGTTGCTCCCAACCATGTTGACTTCAGACACTACAGCACACAGATCTGCATCCGAGAGCCTGCCTTCAGCCATGTTGGCTGAAGGCAGGCTCATTACTTACGCCACATGGCACTCCCTCATTAAAACCGTCACATAGCACCCCCTCATTAAAACCGTCACATGTCATTTTTTGTTTTTTTTTTAATTTTTTTAAATAAATCTAATTATAAATAAAAGATTATTATCCTAAACCAATCACTTATTTTTTCCTAATTTAAATACACCTCAAGAACAAAGATTACAAGTTAATCACAAAGATTACAAATCCAAAGTTTCATAATTATATACAAATACAAAATTTTCTAATTATATACAAATCCAAATTTTCATAATCTACTATATATCGACTAAACTAGAACCTAATTACGCCACATGACACCCCTTTATTACAACCGTCACATGTAATTTTCTGCTTTTTTAAAATAAATCTAATTATAAATGAAAGATTATTATCATAAACCTATCACTCATTTTTTCCTAATTTAAATACAAATCAAGCACAAAGATTACAAGTTAATCACAATGTTACAAATCCAAAATTTCGTAATTATATACAAATTCAAAATTTCCTAATTATGTACAAATCCAAAATTTCCTAATCTACAAAACTCGAGTCTAATTATGCCACATGGCCCACTCTCTCATTAAAACCGCCATATGACACTCCCTCATTAAAATCGCCACATGTCATTTTCTGGTTTTTTTATTATTTTTTAAAATAAATCTAATTACAAATCAAAGATTATTATCCTAAACCTATCACTCATTTTTTTCCTAATTTAAATACAAATCAAGCACAAAGATTACAAATCCAAAATTTCCTAATTATATTGAAATCCAAAATTTCCTAATCTACTATATATCTACTAAACTAGAACCTAATTATGCCATATGACACTCTTTCATTAAAACCAACACATGGCACTCCCTCATTTAAACCGCCACATGTCATTTTCTGCTTTTTTCAATTTTTTTATATAAATCTAATTATAAATCAAATATTATTATCCTAAACCTATCATTCATTTTTTCCTAATTTAAATACAAATCAAGTACAAAGATTACAAGTTAATCACAAAGATTACAAATCCAAAATTTACTAATTTTATACAAATACAAAATTTCCTAATCTAAAATATATCTACTAAACTACAACCTAATTATACCACATGGCACTCCCTCATTAAACCCGTCACATGTCATTTTTTGTTTTTTTTTATTTTTTAAAATAAATCTAAATCTAAATAAAAGATTATTATCGTAAATCTATCACTCATTTTTTCCTAATTTAAATATCAATCAAGCACAAAGATTACAAATCCAAAATTCCTAATTATATACAAATCCAAAATTTCCTTATAGTATACAAATACAAAATTTCGTAATTATGTACAAATCCAAAATTTCTTAATCTACTATATATCCACTAAACTAGAGCCTAATTATACCACATGACACTCCCTAATTATAATTATCACATGACACCCCCTCATTAAAACTGTCACATGTCATTTTTTGCTTTTTCCAATTTTTTAAATAAATCTAATTATAAATCAAAGATTATTATCCTAAACCTAATTTAAATACAAATCAAGCACAAAGATTACAAGTTAGTCACAAAGATTACAAATCTAGAATTTCCTAATTATATAAAATCAAAAAAAATCCTAATCCACTATATATCTACTAAACTAGAACCTAATTACGCCACATGACACTCCCTTATTAAGAAACTGTCACATGACACTCCCTCATTAAAACCACAATATGTCATTTTATGTTTTTTTCAATTTTTTTTAAATAAACCTAATTATAAATCAAATATTATTATCCTAAACTTATCACTCATTTTTTCCTAATTTAAATACAAATCAATCACAAAGATTACAAATCCAAAATTTCCTAATTATATACAAATTCAAAATTTCCTAATTATATGGATGATTGAGATACGAAATTATTGAACCGAAATAGATTTTAACATCAATATTATCTAGATCTATTTTTTAATATATAGATTGATTTTAATAATTATTAATATTTTTAATTCAATATATATGACTTAAAAACCCGTGCTTGGCACGGGAATTACACTAGTTTTAAGACTAATTGGTTATGAATTAAATGTTTTATACGTCTTATTGAAAAACTTATCATTCTTTCCATTTTTACACTAATTGAGTTGCCCTATATAAACAAATAAATACTCAAGTTATCTATCTTTGATTCATCTTTAAAATACTACATCGATTCCATGATAAAACAACAAATTTGTGAAAGTGTATATATAATAAGGGTTGTGCTATTTGTCGCCCCCGTGGCGATGAATAAAATGTTAAATATAGAAATTTATCTAATTAAAAATTATAAACTGTATTATTTTTCTTTGTTTTAGCTACTATTAGTATATCTTTCCTTAACAAACAACTCATTATATTTAAATATTGGTAAATTTTATAAGAAACTACAACCCTAGAATGAAAATTATAAACTCGTTATAGAAATTTTTTCTATTTTTAACATCTTATTCGTCTCCCCGTGGGCGATAAATAGCAAAAGCCATAATATATATATATTGTGGTAACATAAATTTGTACCACAATAAATTATTGTTTATGACGACGAGGACCTATAATTCCGGCGAACGTTGATCCTTCATATCTCATTTTTGTTGCCCTATCAACATATAAAGACGGTCAAAGTGCGGGACTTTCTCCCCTAGAAGACCCTCCGACGCTTAAGGCAGATCTCCCTTCGTAGAGATGGAGGCTAGGGTTTCTTAGAATAAGAATTGCATAATCATGCTAGGGTTAGTAATACCTATTTTATTGTAGAAGCATATTAAATGAGCCTCTCTTCTCTTTAATGAGCCTTTTAATTTATCTCTCTCTCTTAAATACCATTAATTAAATAATAATGATAAAAATAATGTATTCTTTACCACCACAAATGCCCCTCTAATTCTCGGGGCTCATATGGGGGTCGAGGATTCGAATGAACGTACTTCGATCTGACGCATGGTCCGTTCGGTTGGAGTTGTGTCCAATTGATCCAAGGAGCTCCAAAGCTCCTTATATAGCCTTCTGGTCAGCCCAAAAAGGTCCATGACCAATAATTCCTCTTCAGAATCCAAAAGAATGTGTCCCAAATCAGTCTTCCAGATGCACAGTGTACGACCTGCTTCGTGCAATTCATCATGCACGAAATCCTTATTTTACGGTAAGTAATGAACGGTTGTGTGCACGGTCTGGTACTACTTTGTGCATTTCGTACTGCACGGTCTGCTCAGCTTATAGTAAAGAAGGCACATACCATGCGTTATTTTGCACGGTCCGTTCAAGACGGTGATTTCTTCAAAAATTCTTCGCTTGATTTTCATAGGGTAGTTCACGGTCCGTGCATTTCCTCAATTATTTGCAAGAGTTGGTGCACTGGGCGTGCGTTCATTCATAGCGTTCCTTTGTTCGTTAATCGTCATTTTCTTTCCTCGCGTCATAGTGTCGTTAGAGGCTGAATCGCATGCAACCCCGTGCCATGGAGCCGTTAACGACAAAATTGTAGGCAACCCGTGCCATGGAGCTGTTAAAGGTGAAATCGTGGGCATCCCGTGCCATGGAGCCGTTGAAGACAAAATCGTGGGAATCTCGTGCCATGGAGCCGTTAGAGGCAAAAACGTAGGCATCTCGTGCCATGGAGTCGTAAAAGGCAAAATCGTGGGCAACTGATCGAGGCTAAAGTCGTATCGCCTAATCAAAGTAATCCTAACAAACCTAAACAAGTAGTATAGGCAAGCAAGGGTCGAATCCCACATGGAGGAAGTAATCTTTCTAAGTGCACAATTGTATGTCAAAGGTAACAAAGGGGGTTTTGGTTGATTGGTTGCAATTAAACAAACCAAAGTAAAACAAAGATTGTAATCAATTGGGGAAAAACACTTAGCCAGACAAATATCCACCATTCATTTGATAGGTTGATCCTAGATTCTCTCTAATTCCTTCCTATGAATGTTCCTATTCATTTTCGTGAGTTATAAACAGGACAAACAGACCCTGAGAATACTAACTATTAAATGACTATGAAAACCTCACGCGTCAATTCAATAGCAGCAATGAGCACATGAATTTAGATAGATACATGCAAGAGTAGCAAACAGTCATACTATTGCATGCAATTAATTCTCCCTACAATAAACTAGTTCCAAACAGTTCTTAGAATATTGCATTTGCTACTCATGAATTAGGTAACTCAAACAGTAATTACCAAACCCTAGCAATAGACAATTATCAATACATTCAAAGGAAGAGAAATAGAATTAGAATCTCATAACCGTATATCAATTGAAGGCTTCAATCGTCGGACTAAGCAATGGTGCTTAGTTCTTCATAGTTCCAAGGAAAAACAATACTGAATAATGAGTTCTAGGAAAAACTAGGTTAACTTTTGCTAAACCTAACTCAAAAGGATAACTAACAATATCCTTCATAGAATAATTAAATTGGAAATAAAATTAATACTAAAAAGGAAATAAGAATAAAAAGTTTGGGAAAACAAAGGTTTCGTCAGCGCGTGCTTCCGCGATCGCGAAATGATTTCCGCGGTCGCGGAAATTACATGTGTGCTCTCGACTTTCAGATGCTGAATTTTCCGCGGGCGTGGAGGCTTCCACCGCGATCGCGGCTGTGACACTCAGAGCTCCGCGTCTCTTCTTCCGCCGCGGCTGCTTCTCTCACTCGCGGGTGCTCACGGTTGGTCCTTTGTGGCTCCATATGGCTTCTCTTCATCATATTTCTTTCGGTCTTCAATTGTGGTCTCTCCTCCATCTTCCATAGCTCTCCAATTATGCACTTGAGACCACCATTTCGCCATATCTAAACTCAACTCTAATCTTCTAAAATCTCCTCTAAATCACTCCAAATGGTACCCAAAATAACGATAACAACCCCTAGTTACGCACTACAAAGTAGAGCGTATCAAATTCCCTCATGCTTAGACCTTGCTCGTCCTCGAGTAAGCTAAAAGAAACCTACTCCTCCAAATGAAATACCCAAGGCCTCAAGAAGCACAACGAAACTCTCTCAACTAAGGATTGCACCTAAACAATGAACTACTAGGTACCAACACAATAAGCACAGCACAACATAATACAACATCAATCAACACCACACCTAATCAAGCTAAAAGGAAGGCAGAGTACTTCCCCCAAGCTTATCCCAAACACCATAGAGTGAATCAAAATCTAATCCTAGTTTCCCATCTATCTTCTTATACCTCCCAGAGTGACCTACCCGAATCCTCCTTATATCACCTCTTCTTATGTCACCACGCCAGGTAAAATGATGATTCCTAATAATCACTCTTCTTCTTTTCACTCATTTTGCCAAGGCGCCCTTTCGGGTTTTCACCAAGCCACTCATTTCATTTTTCAATAGATGGACTCACATATAACTCACATCACTCTTTGACCAATTATTACGTAGAATCGAGACTCCCGCCGGATTTTGTCTTTATGTGCCTTTGCAAGGTTCGAGGGGAATTCAACTCGAACGAGGAAGTTCACGAGGTTCGCGTACCACGGCTTGAGTGTGCGGAGCCCAAGGAGTTCTTCTTTCGACCAAGGCGCAATGGATAGCTCAGAGATGTTTCCGCGATCGCGAGTCTCAATCCACGGTCGCGGAAAATGTTCAATCGACTTTACGAGAGCAACTGAAGCTTCGGGCAATTTTCCGCGATCGCGGAAATATTTCCGCGGTCGCGGAAAATTCTCCTCATCTGGCGCTGTTCGAAGCTGTTCCTCCAATTTTTTGCGGTCGCGGCTGTGGTTCTGCGATCGCGGAAAAATTGTTGTCGTGATACTCCATAGCGTTTCGTCTGGAAAATCTCCCTGAATTGGCGTCTCCTTTTTCGACCCATCCTCTTCATGGACGAGCCTGCTCAAATGATCAGCCACCAAGTTCTCGGCTCCCTTTTTGTCTCGGGTCTCTACATCAAACTCACTCAACAGCAATATCCATCGAATCAATCTTGGTTTTGCCTCTTTCTTCATCAATAAATACCGAAGAGCTGCATGATCCGTGTAGATGACCACCTTGGTACCCAACAAATATTGTCTGAATTTCTCCAGGGCAAACACGACAGCTAGTAATTCTTTCTCCGTAGTGGAGTAGTTCTGATGTGCTCCATTCAGAGTCATAGAAGCATAATGAATCACATGAGATGCTCGTGCTTCTTTTTGCCCAAGGACCGCACCTACAGCATAATCACTAGTATCGCACATAATCTCGAAGGGCTGAGACCAATCTGGTGCTTGAATAATCGGTGCACTAGTGAGGCGAGCTTTCAAATCATCAAATGCCTTTTTGCACTCCTCGTTAAAGTCAAAATTCACTTCCTTCTTTAGCAGCTCGCATAGAGGTGATGAGATCTTTGAAAGTCTTTAATAAATCGGCAGTAGAAACCTACATGGCCTAAGAAAGAACGCACTTCACGCACATTAGTAGGATAAGGCAGAGACTGAATTACATCAATCTTTGCCTTATCGACCTCAATACCCCTAGCAGACACTATATGACCTAACACAATGCCTTGTTCAACCATAAAATGATACTTTTCAGAATTAAGAACCAAATTGGTATCTACACATCTTTGAAGTACAAGTGCTAGGTGGTCTAAGCATGCATCAAAACTATCCCCATGGACTGTGAAATCATCCATAAAAACCTCAATAAATTATTCCACATACTCAGAAAAAATGCTTACCATACACCTTTGGAATGTTCCGGTGCATTACACAACCCGAATGGCATCCTACGATATGCAAAAGTACCAAAAGGGCATGTAAATGTCGTCTTTTCTTGATCCTCCGATGCTATGGCTATTTGAAAGTACCCTGAGTATCCATCCAGGAAGCAGTAATAGGGGCGACCAGCTAGTCGCTCGAGCATTTGATCAATGAAGGGTAGAGGGAAATGGTCTTTCAGAGTTACCGCATTCAGCTTACGGTAATCAATGCATACTCTCCATCCAGATCACACTCGGGTGGGGACCATCTCTCCTTGTTGATTCTCCACAATTGTGATTCCTCCCTTCTTTGGCACCACTTGTGTTGGGCTCACCCATTTACTGTCGGAGATGGGAAAAATCATTCCAGCCTGTAGGAGTTTCAGCACCTCCTTTTTCACCACCTCCATCATTGGTGGGTTAAGTCTTCTTTGTGGCTGTCTCGATGGCTTGGCATCGTCCTCCAGTAAAATTATGTGCATGCAGGTAGAGGGACTAATCCCCTTTATGTCTGCAATGGTCCATCCCAATGATGTCTTGTGTTCCTTAAGCACTGTCACCAATTTCTCCTCTTGATCCTTGGAAAGCTTGTTGGAGATAATGACTGGTAGTGTGTCCTCCTTTCCCAAGAAAGCATACTTGAGGTGATCCAGTAGTGGCTTGAGTTCAATCTCTAGTGCCTGCACAACAGAAGGTAAAAGCTTCTCGCTTGGCACTGTTAGTGGGATGGGGCCAATGCCCAAAGAATGTAAAGGGGGTGTACCGTTTGCTAAGTGAGCCACCGTTTCCTGCAAGTTAGTGTCTAGAGAATAATCCTCAGGTGGTTCTTCAACAGCATTCTCAATAGCCGATTGCAACTTATCAGAACAGGCAATATCAAAGACATCTTGCGCTATAGGCTCAATCACATCAATAACACACAGAGAATGATCATCAATGGGGTGTTTCATAGCATCATATATGTTATACTCTACCTTTTCCCCATCAAATTCCATGGTAAGGGTTCCACTACTTACATCAATCTTTGTTTAGGATGTTTTCATAAATGGCCTACCTAACAGTATAGGGGCTGCATTTTTATCGTGTTCCATATCCAACATAAAGAAATCAGCAAGAAAAATCAAGTTGTCAACCATTACCAGGACATCCTCAACTACCCCTTTCGGATACACATTAGACCTATCAGCCAATTATAGAACTATTCTTGTTAGATGCAATGGGCCTAATTGTAAAGATTCATACAGGGAGTAAGGCAAAACATTTATAGATGCACCAAGATCTAGCATAGCTTTTTCAAATTTAGTGTCACCTATCACACATGGAATACTAAACATGCCTGGGTCACCACACTTTTTGGGCATACGCTTTTGAAAGACAGCAGAGACTTGTTCACTTACCTGGACTTTTTGCTTCCCTTTCAATTTTTGATTCCTCTTTATCGTGCATAGCTCCTTGAGAAATTTTGCGTATCGAGGAATACTCTTGACAAGTTTAAGTAAAGGGATGTTCACCTCACATTTGCTGAAGGTCTCGAAGAGTTCCTTGTCATTCTCCGGTCTCCTCGTGTCCATTAATGCTTCAGGGAATGGCGCGGGTGGATTCGTCGAGCCGAGCGGTGGAAAATATGGCCTAACATAATCATCTACGTAAGGAGCAGGTGATCCGCGGTCGCGGACGTACATTAGAATCTTCGGATGCCTCAGAAGACATTCCGCGGTCGCGGATTTCATTCCGCGATCGCGGAAATCTCTCGACCTGTTCATTTTTTTTTGGCTTTTTCCGCGGTCGCGGATTTCCTTCCGCGGTTGTGGTTTTTCTTCGGAAAAATCACCGCCTTCAGGTATGACGCCGCGGTCGCGGATGTCTGCGTCTGGTCGCGGAAAATCTTATGTGGCATCTTTGGCTACTGTAGCTCCATCTCCTGCTATATTTTCCTTCACTTGATCACCTTCCTCTGTCAAGGGTGTGCTTCCCAACTGTATACCACTCCTCAATGTCATCGCACATACCTCCTCTCTTGAGTTCTCTACCACGGGACATGGTATTTGCCCGGACTCTCTGGCCTCCAACTTACTCAACACTTGAGTAACTTGTCCATACTGATTCTCCAGGTTCTGAATACTAGACTTCATCTCCTGTTGATGTTGGACTAGAGTGTTAGTCAGCACTGTAACGCTCTAGGTGAGAGCACTATTTTGTTAGACAATAGTATTTGTCAACGTCGATATGCCTTGAGTGAAAGATTTCATTATGTCATCGATGGACATAGATGGACATGAGACTTGGTCTTGAGGCCTTGTGTCAAATTGCTCTCTAAATTGGTGTTGTTGACCCCCAGGCGGCTGAAATTGTTGTTGACGCATTGGGAACTGAGGTGGTCTCTGGTGAAATTCCCGGTCATCACGACCCTGAGGATAATTTTGCTGATTACCGTATCTCAAATTGTGGTGATCTCTCCACCCTGGATTGTAGGATTTTGAATATGGTTCATATCTCGGTCTCTGCGGACCAAAACCTCTTACAGCGTTCACTTCAGCTTTAGGATCTCCGAGTGTTGGGCAGTCGTCAGTGGGGTGCAGCGGATCATGACAGACTCTGCAAGCTTTAACTAGCCTTACTGCACTGGGGTTCGCTCTTCTATTGAATTGTCGTGAGCCTTCAGATAGCTCAAAGAATAACTCAAATGCTGCAGCTGGCGTCTTGTTCAGAATACTACCGCCACAAGCTGCGTTCACCAGTCTGCGATCATCATCAGAAGCCCACCATAGAGATAGAGAATAAGATCTTGGTCAGAATAACCATGATATGGACAGCTAGATATCAACTTCCTAATTTCTCATAATACTCGTACAAAGTTTCACCGGCCTGATGTTCAATATTACTAATGCTCTTTTTCAGGCTGTTTAACTTCGTAGCGGGAAAGTATTTTTCTAAGAAAGCCTTTTTCATCTTTTCCCACATATCAATACTACCCGGAACCAAATAATAGAACCAATCCTTGGCCTCATTCTTCAAAGAGAAAGGAAAAGCCCTCAGCTTGATCTTCTCCTCAGTGACTCCAACAGGTTTCATGCTTACGCACACGGAATGAAATTCAGCGAGATGCTTGTTAGGATCGTCTCCATTCAGACCATGAAATTGTGGGAGCAAATGAATCAAACCAGATTTCAATTCAAAGTTCACTCCTTCATCCAAAGCAGGGAACTGCACAGCCAACTCTTGCTGCGCCCAGTTGGGTGCGGTCAACTGTCTCAAGGTACGTTGTTGGTCAGCCATCTCAGAAATTTCACGCACTTTCCTGTTGAATCAAAAGACTAGAGTAGACGGATAAGTAGCACATGTGTGGACCGTAAGATAGATCCACACAAAATTTGACACACAAACGATCCCAAAGAAAAATTAAAAACTTGCCTCCCCGGCAACAGCGCCAATTTGATCGAGGCTAAAGTCGTATCGCCTAATCAAAGTAATCCTAACAAACCTAAACAAGTAGTATAGGCAAGCAAGGGTCAAATCCCACAGGGAGGAAGTAATCTTTCTAAGTGCACAATTGTATGTCAAAGGTAACAAAGGGGGTTTTGGTTGATTGGTTGCAATTAAACAAAACAAAGTAAAATAAAGATTGTAATCAATTGGGGAAAAATACTTAGCCAGACAAATATCCACCATTCATTTGATAGGTTGATCCTAGATTCTCTCTAATTCCTTCCTATGAATGTTCTTATTCCTTTTCGTGGGTTATAAACAGGACAAACAGACCCTGAGAATACTAACTATTAAATGACTATGAAGACCTCATGCGTCAATTCAATAGCAGCAATGAGCACAAGAATTTAGATAGATACATGCAAGAGTAGCAAACAGTCATACTATTACATGCAATTAATTTTCCCTATAATAAACTAGTCCCAAATAGTTCTTAGAATATTGCAGTTGCTACTCATGAATTAGGTAACTCAAACAGTAATTACCAAACCCTAGCAATAGACATTTATCAATAACAACTAGTTGTGTCCAACAAGAGAAATCAATAATAACCAATGGGATGAAGAACAAGAGAATCAATACATTCAAAGGAAGAGAAATAGAATTAGAATCTCACAACCGTATATCAATTGAATGCTTCAATCGTCGGACTAAGCAATGGTGCTTAGTTCTTCATAGTTCCAAGGAAAAACAATACTGAATAATGAATAATGAGTTCTAGGAAAAACTAGGTTAACTTTTGCTAAACCTAACTCAAAAGGATAACTAACAATATCCTTCATAGAATAATTAAATTGGAAATAAAATTAATACTAAAAAGGAAATAAGAATAAAAAGTTCGGGAAAACAAAGGTTTCGTCAGCGCGTGCTTCCGCGATCGCGGAATGATTTCCGCGGTCGCGGAAATGACATGTGTGCTCTCGACTTTCAGATGCTGAATTTTCCGCGGGCGCGGAGGCTTCCACCGCGATCGCGGCTGTGACACTCAGAGCTCCGCGTCTCTTCTTCCGCCGCGGCTGCTTCTCTCACTCGCGGGTGCTCGCGGTTGGTCCTTTGTGGCTCTATATGGCTTCTCTTCATCATATTTCCTTCGGTCTTCAACTGTGGTCTCTCCTCCATCTTCCATAGCTCTCCAATTACGCACTTGAGACCACCATTTCACCATATCTCAACTCAACTCTAAGCTTCTAAAATCTCCTCTAAATCACTCTAAATGGTACCCAAAATAACGATAACAACCCCTAGTTACGCACTACAAAGTAGAGCGTATCAGCAACCCATGCCATAGAGCCGTTAAAGGCAAAATCGTGGGCATCCCGTGCCATGGAGTCGTTAAAGGCGAAATCGTAGGCATCCCTGCCATGGAGCCGTTAAAGGCGAAATCATAGGCATCACGTGTCATGGAGCCGTTAAAGACAAAATCATAGGCAACCCGTGCCATGGAGCCGTCAAAGGCCAAATCGTGGGCATCCCGTGTCATGTAGCCATTAAAGGCAAAATCGTGGGAAATTCGGACCATGGAGCCATTAAAGGCGAAATCGTGGGAAACTCGTGCCATGGAGCCATTAAAGGCAAAATCGTGGGCAACCTGTGCCATGGAACCGTTATTTGGGGGTAAATTTTCATGAATTTAATTATTTCATGATATAATATAAGTTCCCGAATTATAAATTATGGGCATAATTATATTTAAGTAGAAAAACTATTGGATCATGAAAAATGTTTCTTCAAGACCAAGCTTGATCCAAATGGACCAAATGATTCAAATGGCCCAACTTCAAAATGAAATGCTTATGAAGCGGTACTTGCATCAGATGATATTGGTGTGGTCCATTTTTCTATTAATTTTGGGGGAAAGGTTCAAGTGAGAAAGATTATTAGAGTGAGAATGAGAATAAATAACGGTCGTGTCGGTTTTTTTAATAAAAAAATGCATATTTTTGAAAAAACTTCAAAAGGACGTGTTGCGCACAGGATATGGGATGTGCATAGATTTTGGGTTGTGTGTGCATGGATTTGGACTTGTATGTGCATCTAAATTCTACTTGTATACATTGTTTTTCTGGATTAAAATGTACATGAGTTTTGAACTGTATGTGTATTCCTTTTGAAGTGCATGTAATTTGTACTAGGTATGCATGAGTTCCACTTACATATTTTCTAGAAATAAAAATGTACGTGACTTTGTGTAAGTAAAAATTCATGTACATACAGATAAAAACTTATGCACTTTCCAAAATGTGCACAAGTTTGTGCTTGTATGTGCCTAAGTTTTGATTGTATGTGTGATTTTGTTTAAGTGGAAACTCATGCACATATATGCAAAAACTTATGCACTTCTTGGAATGTGCACAAGGTTGTGCATATATTTCGACTGTATGTATGGCTTTGTATAAGTGGAAACACACGCACATACAAGCAAAAACTTATGCACTTTTCTAGAATGTGCACGAGTTTGTGCTTAAATGTGCATGAATATTTGTTTGTCTTTGTTTAGTGAAAACTCATGCACATATATGCAAAACTTACCCCTGAAATGTGCACAAGTTTGTATTTCATTTGACTTTATGTGGACGAGTTAAACAAAGCACAGTTTTTTGCCTGTATATGCATGAAAATAAGTCTCTATATGCATGATTTGTGTACTGTATGTGCTAGCGAATAAAAATTGGTATATCTCTTTCTCAACAAATCACAAAGAGAGGCGAGTCATATAGGGAGCCGTGAGAAAAAATAGAGTGAACAATTATGGTGTTCTTGATTATATTCTATGTACAAGATAAACATTGGTATATCTCTCTTTTTAATTAAAATTTTCTTATATGCTAATCAATTCATGTACTTGTCTTAGATCGAGCAAGAAGAAGAAGACCCACATTTGGGAGGGTTTCAATGAATCCAAAATCATTATATGAAAATTGAAATAAAGTGTTTTTCATGTAGATGTTTTGTCAAATTGAAACAAAGTATTTATCATGTAGATTCATGATGTTTTGTCAAATCGAAACAAAGTGTTTCTTATGTAGATTCATGATGTTTTATCAAATCGAAATAAAGTGTTTCTCATGTAGATTCATGATATTTTATCACATCGAAACGGACTCCTTTCTCACATCGAAGCGGGTTCATTTTTCACATCAAAACGAGTACGTTTCTCACATCGAGACGGGTTCGATTCCCTTCTTTAAGCAACTTCAAAGTTGGATCAACATGATGGGACTCTTAACTATTTGAGCCAGCCGTGAATGTTATATATGCAAGATTTCTTGCCAAGTTCATTTGAATACTAAATCATGAATACAAGCACTTTCAAATTTTTTGAATGGTTGAAAAAGTTATTTTACGTGGCCAAGCCAAATCAAGAAAATAAGTCAAAACAAATGTGAAATGAAGAAGAAAAATTCATTTAAATTAATGCTAGAAAGACTTGTTTCTATCCTTAATTAACAAGGGATGAGGGTTAATCCTCTATATTCTATATTATGAGTCTTGAACAAGTAATGTCCATGTCATTAATTATAGATTTAGAATAATTTTGTTATAAAACTCTATTACATATTTGCTTTGATTTTTTTTTTAAATCTATCATACATGCAAATAAATCACTAATTGTATGATATATTATAAAAAATCTTTTATTGTATAATATACTAAAAAATGATACATAATATATATGTTATATCTATATACTTATAAATCTTTCTATATCTATATCTATATATAATATAAAATAGAGTTCTTGACAATTAATGTCCCTCCTCTTAAATGATACAAAATTTTAAATTATTTTTAATTTAAACTTAAATTAATCTATATTATCTCTATTATGATCTTAAAAAAGAAGTTCTTATGACAATCATTGGATACAAGCTTAGAATTAGAAAAAAAACATATTCTATATCTATATTATAATTATTATTGTATTACATTGATAAACATTTATCATATGTAAACATTTATAAGCATCTTATTTATATTATATAATATAATATAAAGTCTTTTGAAAATAAAATATAGATGATTATGACATCGTATATGTTATATATTTCTTATATCATGTAGTACTCTATATTTTGGCAATCACATTCACTAGATTGTAAAGTTAAAATGGTAAAAACTTAACATTTAAAATGCAAATTAACATTATTATTATTATATCACGGTAGGATTGATCAAATTTTCTCTCAAATAATTGCATCGACAAGCATCTGTATAAGAAAAGCTGTAATGAAAAGACAACTATTTGACCTAAAACGTATTTAGCAATTAATTCGAAAGAACTCTAACCAATAGAAGTTTATCATGACATCAAATAAACGTAAATGGTTCAAAAGCATCAGTTACAATGCTTAATATCTTCTACATAAATGCATATATGTTACAACTTAGAAAATAAATCCATCATTAAGTTAAATATTTTTTTGCTTGAGAATATTATTGCAATAAAGTATATACATCAGTTACATCCATGTATGGTCTATTTTTTGAGAAAATCGGTTATAACTCACACGTAATAAATTTTCTTATTTACAATTCAAGCTTCATATCGTTTTATAAATCATCTTGATTGAAAAGAGAAAGGAGTGTAAATAATGCCTTCCCATTATAATATCTATGCTCTACCCATAATTCTAATATGTAATTCTTTCTTCTATATTTGTAGACAAATCATCACTATTTTATGCCTAACTTTTACGTTCTCTCTTTATCATGAATATGAAGATGGACTCATTGTTTGGATCATTTGAGAGATCTGCATTCTACTGGAACACTGAAGATATATAAACAAAAAATAAATTGTTATATAGCTTCTCAAACAAAAATCATCTCACCCATCTTTTATTATTATAGATTTGTTCTAAAAATTCTATGATTACTTGGCATAATCTATGTTTCTTGCAATCTTTGTATCTTTATATTTTTGAATTTGTGAGATATTATGCTATTTTTTGTTGTTGTGCAATTTGATGTCATGTTACTGATTTTCTAAATGGGATGGTTTAAAAGATGTAATGAGAAGATCATTTGCCATGTGAATATTAGGTTTTGTTTCAATCTTTGTATGTTATTATATTGAAGTTCGACATTTTTTATCGGTTCATTTTACATAGTGAATATGAATGTAATTGATATAATCTTAGCTTTTAAATTTTGTGGTTTTATATATGTAATGAGAATATCATTCTTTGATAAGGGTTTAATAGTTAGGAGCATGCGTTTTGAGTCCTAAGTTAAGCAATAGTAAAATGTGTATACTTAGAAAATCCTATTCAATAGCAGAATGGTCACACATAGACCTGGGCAAACTCGGGTTGGCCCGCCCGTCCCGCCCACATAAATGGGCGGATATGGACAAGCTCGTAGGCCCTAAAGGGCCAAAAATACTCGGCCCGGGTATGGACAAGGAATTAAGCCCTGTAGGGCCGGTTAGCCCGGCCCGGATATAATACATAAATAATTATATAAAAATTATATATAATATTAAATTAATAAAATTATTATTTATCTTAAAAAAAACTTATAAATTTTTTTTAGGGTTTCATACCCTTCTCTAGCCTCCATCTCTCTTTATATTTCTTTAACCTACCCGAGTACCCGCCTCCACTCCTCCTCCAGCCTCTCAGTTCTCTACTTCTCTGACTTCTCTTCTCTCCAGATCTCCACTTCTCCTTCACCCCGCCTCCTTCTCAAGCCTCTCCTCCACCCCGCCGCCTTCTCAGCACTCACACCACTCCTTCACCCGCCTCGTCGTCGATCATCGCCTGACCTCACGCCACTCCTTTACCCCGCCTCGTCGGAGATCGTTGGATGAATATATATTGATAATTCTCAACTTCGGTAATTTATTTCGGTAATTCTCAACTTCGTCTATGTTTCTGGGGTTCAGATTCAGCCCCACCGACGAAGAACTCATACTCTTCTACCTCCAAAAGAAGGTCGACGGTTTTAATCAGTGCGTCGATGTTATTAACAAAGTTGACATCTGTAAACACGAGCCTTGGGATCTTCCAGGTTTCTCTTCTCTCCTCAATTTCTCTGTTCGTTGTTTAATTCTGATCTTCCAATAAATCCAAATTGCTTGTTCTAAATCTGAACCCCGGAAACATAGACGAAGCCGCGATTGAGATCTCCGCCCATGTGCAGAGTATGGCTATATGATAATTCTCAGCTTCTGTTGTTATTTTGTTTGTTTGTTTTTTAGACTTTGAGTGTGTTGTTAGTTTTATTAAATGTTTGTAGAATTTGATATTGAAATACTGTTTAATTTGATATTGAAATATTGTTTAATTTGATATTGAAATATAGTGTTTGAGTGTGTTTCATTGTGTTGTTACAAAGAGAAAGAGTGAAAGACTGAAGCTCTTTCATGTTTTATTGTAAGATTGAGATACATTAAACAGTATGTTTGAGTGTGTTGTTACTTTTATTAAATGTTTGCAGAATTTCTGAATTTGATATCGAAGCTCTTTCACAGGAATTAAGAGAATCCGATAATATAACTTAAACCGGGTCCCAGCGGGCTACCCGGGTCCGAGAATGCGGACGGGCTTGGACAACTATCTCAGCCCGGGATTCGAGCTGAGCCCGGCCCGGGTCCGGATAAACGGACAAAAAATTAATTTAGGCTCGTACCATATCCGGCCCGAGTCCGGATATGCCCAGGTCTAATCACACATCAAGTTAACATGGAGTTCATTCATTCATATCCAAGAACGGAATGATCACAAATTCTAAAATTTGAATAATTATAAAGGATTTTTCTAAAATTTAGTAACAATTCTTTTTAGCCAATAATTTATTTATTTTCCTAGGGGTTCGCCCATTCTACTTTAGGGAATATTTTGGAAAAAGTTTCAAATTTTAGGCTCTTAACATGTGCCCATGGGCACACATTAGACAAATCGTATTATAAATAGTAATGCACCTATATACTTATATATTCTGAACAAAAAAAACTAAACATACTTATATTTACGAGAATGCATGGATTGAAATTTGAAACTATTTTTAGCATTTAGTGCTTGATTTGTTTTCTTTTAAAATATAGATATGGACCATACGTATGGATATTCATTAATTTATGATCTATCATTTGTTAAGTTGGCAATTGGGATTTATTTCTCTAGGATTTAATTTATTTGTTAAGATGGCAATTGTTCTTATAAACATGATAGCTAATTGTGTCTTGCAATGCAAAAGTATGCTACATATTCAGTTGATTGCCTAATAAAGTTCCAGTCTAATTTCCAAGTAAAACCATGGATTTTCCTATAATTTTTATTATATTTGAATAAAATATGACATAGTACCCCAAATATTGAGCTTAATGGGTAATTGATCAAAAGATGACAAGATAACAAATTAGTATTGAAAAATAATAAAGTGCATGTAATTATCGTAGAATATATAGTGATATATTAACAATTGTATTTTCAAATATTTTGCAATTGATTACTTGATTGTTTAAAAGAACAAAAAACAAATTTAATAAAAAATGAAAAGATGTAAATCAATTCATTAAGATTAGCTAGAAACCTACAAAATCGCAAAATGGTGAATACTAAATAAAATTAAATATAAATATTTTAGTTCAAAATTGTTAAAACTATTTTATAATAAAAATTCTTTTTAATTAATGATATCAAAACAAATATAAGATAAGAAAAGTGTATTGTATTATGGAAAGTCATAAGAATGTTTAACTATAGTATTAAAATCGGCCAGTTTTATTCAACTTTTAACGGAATTTTTTTTGACAAAAATGGTGGTTGGAATAACCATATCACATTCATAACATGTACATAACAAATAATAATAAAAAATTATTTAGTTAAATATAAATGTCAACAAAAAAATTAAAAAGCCCGTGCATAGCACGGGCATATATTCTAGTATATATATGTATATACTAGTGTTAACTAGTCAATTGACATTAGTTACAAGATGAGAATAAACCTAAATTAAGGAGAGACTCATCTAAATAGTTAATCTTCTAGAGGCTAATGTCTAAAATCTGGAAATCTTGGACAAAAAGAGGTGTTCAAGCAACACCAGAAGGTCCAAATTGAAAATGTCATTTTAAGAACTACGATGAATTGATTCCACTATATAAGTGGATACGTAGGAAGTTCGTTACAAAACATAAAAGTATCGAATTCAGTCGCACCAAAAATTAAAAACAAAAATTAAGGCATGTTCGTTAAGAACTACGTTGGTTTGATTCTGTGTTAAACGGATACGTAGGAAATTCGATAACAAACTCAAATATATATCGGATTCAGTCATAACTAATATTTACATCAAAATTTGAAATAAATATTATAGAAAGAACTACGTAGACTTGATTCTGTACTAAACGGATATGTCGGAAATTTGATATCAAACTCAAATATATATCGGATTCAGTCACAACTAAAATTTCTACCAATAATTTGGAATAAATATTTTAGTAAGAACTACGTGAAGACTTGACGCCTCTAAAGGCTACGTGGAACTCGATATCAAAATGAAAAATATATCGAGTACAATCGCAAATATCAAATTAGATCAAACCAAATTAAAATGTTTTTTTTTAAGAACTACGTCTAATTTGATGCTCTTTTATGAGGTACGTAGGAAACTTGATACAAATGTTATCAAGTTCAATCACAAAGCTAAAACTAACTTTTAAGTAAAAGATAAAGTCAAAAACATAAACAGAAAATTCGTAAAGAACTATGTAGACTTGATTCTGTACTAAACGGATACGTAGGAAATTCGATATCAAATTCAAATATATATCGGATTCAGTCACATCAAAATTCAAGTTAAATTTCAATAAAACTTGAATTTAAAACTAAAATGGTTTTTTCTTAGAACTATGTATGATTTGATCCATTTTAAAAGGGTACGTAGGAAACTCGACACAAAGCAAACGCTCTTCGAGTTCAATCGCAATCTCAAAACGAAACAAAATCAAGATAAAAATATATACATGCAAATGATAGTCGGAGTGATTTGAGTAACCCTTCCTTGAAGGTGGATTTAAGTTATTTCGGTGATGCATGAAAATAACTAAAACACATGCATGTGATAGTTGGTTCGAAGTTTGGGCAACCCTTCCTAGAAGGTGGGTTTAGACTTCGACCTCTGATGCATGTAAATCAAATCCAAATTCTCAAAAGTTTAAAACTCTGAACTATGTAAGGATTGATCCTTTCTAAGAAGGTACGTAGGCAACCCACCATAATTCGGGTGCAGCCCAAATCATAAAACAAACCTAAAATCTCAAACATATCTATATTATTAGAATTGTAAAGATTTACAGATAAGGGTCGAACTTAAATACTAAATAAGATGTGTTTGCGCATTGTTGTTTTCTTTTAATATTTTTTGCCTAACAGCCGTTAAAGGCAAAATCATGGGCATCCCGTGTCATTGAGCTGTTAAAGGCGAAATCATGGGCAACTCGTGCCATGGATCTGTTACAGGTGAAATTGTGGGCTACACGTGCCATGGAGCCGTTAAAGGAGAAATCGTGGGCAACCCGTGTCATGGATCCGTTGAAGGCAAAATTGTGGACATCCCGTGCCATTGTGGCCCATAGACTGATGGTAGCTCGCACTCATGTGGCCCGTAGACTGATTGAAATAAGACGGATGGCAGCTCGCGTCCATGTGGCCTATAGGCTAATAGAACAAGATGGTATCTCGTGCCCCTGCGACCCATTGGCCAATAGAATAAGATGGCAGGCCGTGACCCTGTGACCCGTGGGCTAATAGAAATAAGACTTGATGGCAGCTCGTGTCTTTACAGCCTGAAGGCTAATAGAAATAAGACTAATAGCAGCTCGTGTCCATGTTTCTTTGAATGCTAATAGAATGAAGATGGCAGCTTGTGCTCATGTGACCTGTAGGCTGATAGAAATAAGTCTGATGACAGCTCGTGCCCTTACGGCCTGTAGGCTAGTAATTGGCCATAAATCGCTAGTTGTTGGCCATATGTGGCTATTTGTTGGCCTTAAGTGGTGGCTAGTTGTTGGCCACTTGGGTTGTCTATAACAAATATATCATTTCTAGAAAAAAATGCTTTCATTGCATTTATGTTCTCATGACATAGAAATTGGAAAATAAAATGGTGGAATTAAGAACTTTACTGTCGAGTAAGCTTTAATCTGCTTATGCTCGGGTTGAGCTAATTGATTCCATGATACGCAAATTCCTTTAACAAACTTCGTAGGGCTTGTTGCGTCCCCCTAATGTTGATCATTGTTGTTGTCCAATCATCTCATGCCCCATACCATAATCTCAACACTGTGATCGTCGACTTTTGATAGCTAGGATTGGATCCCACTTCCAAGCGATTGACAATCTTTATCAACGGATTTCATGTGTCGCTTTAATTAGCGATGTGTTCCCAAATTTATACCAGTGTTTGTACCAACATAGTATAAACATATAATAATCATGTATTAATTACATTGAACTCATTTAAGCACATATATTTTTTTGCGACAATTAACAATATAAATTTAAACGGAATAATATTCGATGTCGAAATTTACCAATCGGGATGAATTTAGCTCGGACGAAATTGGACTCGTCCACTCACCGTCATCCATAGCAACGATCTATCTGCATTTGGTCCCCCAATTTCACTTGCAAATTTAACGGCCTAGACTTCATTTTCTTCAAGAAACTAGAGTAAATATTTGCAAAATTCACTCTCCTTTTTGGCATCAGTCCCCCACTCCCCCTCTATGATTTTTTTCTTTTTTATCACTGCCATGTTATTTCAGTATCCTTAATCTACAATATTCCTCTTCCTTTTCCATGGGCTTGATCAATAGATTTATGCCTGATTTCTTTTTTTCCATCTGTTTATGTTCTAAAATTCTATTTAACTGGTATATGTGTCACTCTCTTCAAGACCTCACTGATGACTCACACACCTCTCGTCCTTCTTCTCCCTACCTTGATAAGAGCACCTCTTATGAGGCTAAAATGAGAGGCTTAAATGGAAATGAGAGGCTTAAACGGAGGTTTTTTGAGTTTAAGCCTCCATTTAAGCCTTATATCAAAATAGTATTTTAATGGAGGGATTTTTGGAGTGACTTTTGAATCCAATTTATATTTATATTAAATATATCTAAAATGAATGTCTATAGATAGAGAAAAATAAAACTAGAATTATGGTATTTTTAATTTTAATGTTTAAAATTTTAAATAAACAATTTTTGCCTTTAGAAAAGCCCATTGGGAGACGCAGCTCCAATAATAGAGCGACACGTGGCGTTCTCTTTAGTTTAAGTCTCATGAGTTGGGACTTAAATTTTTGCCTTTTTTTAAGCCCCAAAGAGAGACTTAAACTAAAGTTCTAATATTTTAATAAAATATATTATTTAAGCCCCATGAATAAATCTCATAAGAGGTGCTCTAATATTTTTCCTTCAACCGCCATATCTCTTGGAAAAAATTACACCCACACTAAGTGTCATAATTAATCTTACACCATTTTATAAAATGACATATTTGTAATTTTCTACTTATTGGAAACTGTAATAATAAAGTACTTCTATTTTTCTTTATTTTTTCTTCCTCATTCTCCATCATTCCCGATGCCCATCTTTTTATAATTCTAAAAAAAATCATTTCCCCTCCTCTCTCTCCTCCCGAATTACCCCATCTCTTTCCAAATTACCTCCCACAGTCCCACCCCTCTTTTGTCTCCTCTCAGCTATCTCTCTTTCACATTTCCAATATTTTCCCTTTCTTTTTCCTCCATTGAAACCCCAAAATCCTTCGATCTCTCTTCTCACCAAACCTTAGATCCACCACCATAGCCCACCGTCAAATTGAAATTGGAGGGACGGGAAACGACGCCCCTCTAATGTAGACGGTTTGCCTTCCCTAAGGGGGGTGGATTTGACCATCACCGGAGACGGTTCCTCTCCCTTCCTCTTCTTGACTGGCAAGAGTTGGATTAATTGCTTGCACAGTAAGCATTTTTGTAAATGCAACATAGAAACAGAGTGGGTGAAGAGCAGCCCACGTTCGATTCTTCCATTTACCAAATCTTTCAATTTTTCAATTTCCCTCTTCTATTCTAGCTTTTATTTTCAGTTTCTACTCTCTACTGTCATACTTCCATTTTCCAACATTTGTGGCTTTGAAGAAATTAAAATAATATATTATTGAAAATAAGAAAAATAAATGTATTAATAGACGAGGAGGAGACTTTGAGCGGTTAGGCATCAACTGCGGAGAGATGAAAGGTGAGAGGAGGAGGAGTGGAGAGGTGAAAGCTGAGAGGAGGAGGGGAGAGGAAAGAAAAGGAATGAAAATTTAAATTAACAGTGAAATGAAAAGACAAAAATGGACATAGTATAAAGTAATGTCTTTTTTATTATTTTTTTATTTTATAATAAAATGTGCCACATGTATAAAATATACTCGAGAAAAAGTGTACACTCCTCTACATTGATTGTCAGTGTATCACGGTCCATATCTCTTGTATGTTTGTTTAACCTATATTTTTTATCTCATCCAATGATTATAAATTATATTCTCTGTTCTGAAATGTTTGTCCTAAAGTATAAAAAGCTCTTTAATTAAGAAAATTAGGGATAGTACAAAAGGGGACATGACCTGCTACAGTGCAATCTGTGATTATTGATCACATATCAAATTTCAGCCAATGAAAGGGGAGCATTAGGAGCACACGGATCACTTACAAATTTTGGGGAATTAAGGACAGAATTGCCCTAAACAAAAGGGGAATTATGCAGGGGACTTAGGGCATAATTGCCCTGACAAAATTGCCCCTAAACAGAGTATAAAAGGGGATTACAGCATTCCCAAAGAAATTTACAGAATTTACATTCAAAGCTTCAGTAAAATTCAGAGCAAAATTAAGCAAGTAAACAATCTCTGCATCACAGCCTGGTGGTGTCATGGCCTCAGCTTTATGGGACTTAAATTAAGCTCTACTTCCAGATAAACAGTACATTTATGATGGAGAAGAGTTCGAAGAGGGACAGTCATCAGGGGACATGGAACAAGATGAACATAGCTTTGATCTCAACCAGGAACCAGGAGATGAAGAGGGACAGTCATCAGAAGCAGAGCACAACACAGAGGCAACACAACATCATCAGCCAACACATAATACCAGGCTCAGCAGTGATCAAAAAATGCACATATTGAATGCTCTGCTAACAAGATCTAAAGAGGGACAATTACCACATGGTGCAATAAACAAAGATGCACAAGAGTTCAACATGTCAACAAGGTGCATAGGCAGAATTTGGAACACAGCAAAGAAGCAACATAATGCACAACAGAGGTATAATCTAAGCACAAAATATCACAACTGTGGTAGAAAAGGAATTCAAGTAGAGATGGATTCAATCACAGCAGTGGGCATGGGAGACAGGTCATGCATTAGAGACTTAGCTAGCAAGCTTAGTCTTTCAAAGACCAAAGTGCATAGGATGGTCAAGCAAGGTACAATAAAGCCACATACAAATCCAATCCATCCTGGTTTGAGTGAGGGACATAAGAATGCTAGGTTGGATTAGGTACTGAAGTTACTTTGTGGGGATACAGTAGAAGAAAAATCAGTGTATTATCCAATGTTTGATTTTGTACACTTGGATGAGAAGTGGTTTTTTCTATCAAAGAAATCACAGAGAGTATATCTAGCACAAAATGAAAGGGGCAAGTACAGTGCTGCAAATTCATCTAAATTCATTCCCAAAGTTATGTTTACTGCAATTGTAGCAAGGCCTAGATTTGATGCAGAGGGACAGTGCATTTTTTATGGGAAGATAGGAATCTTTCCATTCACATATCAAGCAGCAAAGAGGTCATCCAAAAACAGAGAGAAGGGGACACTAGTTATAAAGCTAGTTGAATCAGTCAACAAGCAAGTGACAAGGAACATGTTGATAAACCAAATCATTCCAGCAATCAAGGCAAAATGGCCACAAGATGGAGCTCAAAGAGTTATATTCATACAACAAGACAATACAAAGGCCCATATAACTCAAAGAGATCCAGAATGGCAACAAGTATACATTCAGGATGGATTCACTTTCATCTTAATACAACAGCCAGCTAATAGTCCAGATGTAAACATCTTAGATTTAGGATTTTTCAGAAGCATTCAGTCACTCATGCACAAGAAGATGCCAAAAAGTATTGATCATATGATAGAAGCAGTGCATGAAGCATTTTTTGAATTGGCCCCTACAACTCTAAGAGATGTGTGGATGACACTACAATTTGTTATGAATGAAATACTTAAATGCAAGGGAGGAAATGAGTATGATTTGCCACATGTAAACAAGAAGAAATTAATGGCTCAAGGAAATCTACCAAGAGAGATCAAGGCACCTATGTGGGCTATCATAGAAGCATGGGACATAGTGCATGGGGGTGCACAACAAGCACATCAAGCAGGAACATCAATAGCAGGTCAACAGAGTCAACAAGGGACAACAAAAGTTTAAGATCAAGACACTGAAGAAGCACTTGAAGACAGTCAGTTTATTTAGCAATATATGACAAAGATTGAACATTTTGTAAGGTAGCAAGAACTTGTGTAATTTTATAAACAAGCACAAGTAATGGCACAACAATGACAATGCATTTCTCAGATGTCCCTAATACCATCATAGACACAAACCCATTCACAATACCCTAGCATACACATAAGCATCAATCAGTCATTTGACTGTGTTCCTATGGCACACTAAGACAGTGAACATGCAGGGAATGCATCTCAGTTTTAAGACTTCATCATAGATAGACTCAAGGAGAATAACACCACCAATCACAAGAGCTTTTAGACCTTTAGGACAAACATTTTGGGACAAACCAGACAAGGGAAATGCATAAATAATCACAATTGTAGATTTTCTCAAATGTCCCCATAGCCATCATAGACACAAGACCAATCACAAGACCTTAACATACACATAGGCATCAGTCAATCACATGTGAAAGTGTTCCTATGGCACATTAAGGCAGTGATATTAAAGGTCTTACATCTCAGCAAAAAGACTTCATCATTGAAATGCACAAATAATCTCAGATGTCCCCATAGCCATCATAGACACAAGACCAATCACAAGACTCAACATACACATAAGCAACAATCAACCACATGTAAAAGTGTTCATATGGCACATTAAGGCAGTGACATTAAAGGTATTGCATCTCAGCAAAAAGACTTCATCATTGAAATGCATAAATAATCTCGGATGTTCCCATAACCCTCATAGATACAATACCAATCACAGTACCTTAACATACATATAAGCATCAATCAATTACATGTGACACAGTGTTGTCATGGCACATCAGAAGTCCAGTGAACATAAAGGTTTTGCATCACAGTTATCATGCATCATCACCGATTACCTAACAGAGGCAACACAACATAATCCAACATCAGAACAACAACACCAAAACAGAACACCAACACACCAAAACAGATAATCAACTTAAACAGAATACCAATGTCTCAGTCATCAGAACAACAACAACAAAACAGAATACCAATGTCTCAGTCAACAGCACAACAAACTCATTCAACAACATGCATAATTCAGAGCAATAATCTCAGCAAAAGTACCCATGCATAAACAACTTAAAAAGAGTGAGACTTAGCTAAAAATCAGAATTAGAGGCAACATCACCATAATCGGGGACGATTCTTCCCGCAGCTTCATCGTCAGAGGAATAAGGGATTACAATAATCTCAGGGGAATCAGGGAGGACGACGATCTCAGGGGTAGGACAGAGCTCAACGAACTCAGGGGTAGCAGGGAGCTCAACGATCTCTGGGGGCTCTTCCCGCATCTTCCCCTCCACAGTTTCCTCTGAGCCAACAGGAGTGAAGCTGTGATCCCCAACACAATCGCCACTCCACTCGCACTGTGGAGCTTTAGAGCAAGCAACAAAAAGTGCATCAGAAGTCCAGGACCCATCGGACTTAAATAGGTCCGAATCACCCATGAATGCAAACAGAGAATGGAACCCAGGGGACCGGGGTTTTCAAAGCACTCAAATCTGAGATTTAGGGTTTTTTTGGGCGGGTTTTGGGAGATATGGATAGATCTAAACGAGGAGCAAGCTTTTTCAGTGTTTTGGGAACAACCGGAGCAGATTAACCGTCGGCGAGCAGATCTGCAACACATCGAGATCTCAGATGAGTTAGGGCTTCAGAGAGAGCTCATACGAGAGAGAGAGAGAGAGAGAGAGAGAGAGAGAGAGAGAGAGAGAGAGAGAGAGAGAGAGAGAGAGAGAGAGAGAGAGAGAGAGAGAGAGTAGAGAAGGAGAGGCACCTTCAAGGAGAGTGAGAGGTCGGATGAGAGCACAAATGAGATCTAGAGGTGAAGAGAGCTCGGACGAGAGAGGAGACGAGAGGGCTCAGATCTAGGGTTTCAGAGAGAATGAGAGAGGAGACAGAGAAGAGAGCGGCGAAGAGTGAGACGAGAGCTGTGAGTGAAGAGTGAGAGGCAGATTAGGGTATTTAGGGTTAGGGTGGGAAATGGGCTGGGCTGGGTAGATTAGGGTTTCGGTTAATTGGGCTGGGTAGATTAGGCCGGGTTAAATGGGTAGATTAGGGGGTAGGTTAATATGGGTTAGAGATATTGGGTTAGGTTAAAATATGGGTTTGGGTTAGTTTGGTTTAAAATATGGATTTGGATTAAGTTAATGGATTTAGGAGTAGTTTGGTTAATTTTGTTAGTTTAATTAATTAATTAAAATTTTAATTAATTAGGTTAATGTAATATGGTTTATTAAGTTTTAGGTTATGGATAAAAATGATGGATATTAATAGAGTTTGAGATTGATGAAGATGGTAGGTGAGAAGGATTGGATGTGAATGATTGGATGTGTAGTATTTTAGATAAAAGATGGAATGAATAAGGGTAATATTGGAAAGAAAATATGAATAGAAAAAAAAATAAAGTAAAGTAGAACAAATAAAAAGAGACGTCCAAAACGAAAACAGAACGAATATTATGGAACGGAGGGAGTATAACCACATATCTCATCCAATGCTAGTTTTCTACTTCTCTCCTGATAACCTATCACTTGAGCCGACTCTGCACATTCCTATTTCTTTTCCCGAGCATCTCCTTCTCTGTGCTCATTCACCTTTACAAGATCTCTCTCTACTCGAATTTCACTCCCCCCTTTTTCCCTTCCTGCACAAGCTTCACTCTAAATTTCTTTTAAATCTTCCAACCTCATTTCATTCCCTGCTTTTTTCTGTGTTAGCACTGTATCCATACTCCCCCGAATTTCCCATTTTAATTTCTTTTTAAAAATCCTATATCTTTGCATGTCTCCAAATTTCTTTTGCCACTTCCTTTCCTACTTACACTCTTGCTACCATATATATGCTTCTTCACGCCATATTTCCATCCACAGTTTCTTCACTATGGCAGAAAAAATTCCTACTCTCATGTTCTAGTTGGTTTTCCACACAATGATACTCCTATGAGTTCTACTGATGTTTCTGCTCGCGATGATGTCAACCTGGATCATCCCTCTTCCTCTCTTATATATGCTTCTTCACGCCATATTTCCATCCACAGTTTCTTCACTATGGCAGAAAAAATTCCTACTCTCATGTTCTAGTTGGTTTTCCACACAATGATACTCCTATGAGTTCTACTGATGTTTCTGCTCACGATGATGTCAACCGGGATTATCCCTCTTCCTCTCTTATATATGTTGTTGTCCAACGTTGCATCTAATGAGCACGTTGAAATCTATTTTCAGGAATGTTGTGCCTCGTTTTTCGGCCCATTAGATCGGCCCAATGGCTTGAACTCAAGCTGTCTTCTAGAAGATCCGGTCAGAAACAACCTCTAGAGATCTAGGTCCGGTCAATTAAGTCTCCAGAGATATCGGGGCGACCAATGATTAAAGCGACGACCTTCGTGGATTTCGGAGCGACCAGTACATAGTTAGACGACTCCCGCAGATCTCGGATGATTTTAACCGATCCACATGCAGAATAACCTCTTCCATGAATCTCGGACAGATTTGTCAACCGATTCAAGCCTAAAAATAGTATAAATATAGAGGAAACTATCTTGTAACGGCACATTATCATTTCTACTGAATACAAGCTACAATTCTCCATTTTCTTACTCGCTTTTACGATCATTGTCTAGCCCAGTTCTTCATTTCAGTATTGAAGCGACCGACGACTAAATCTCTGTATTTGATTATTCTCTCATTCTAGGGAGATAAGTTTATATTACATCCATTTAATCTCATTCTCTTGATTGTTAAGTTGATTTGGATTATTTAGATATTACTCATCTTATTGTTGTCTAGTTGTCTCATCTTTAAGCGATTCAGGTCGGTTTGATCTTTTTCGCCCAAAACAATTTGGCGCCCACCGTGGGGCATCTAGCCAATCAACGATCCGATCAATGATCCAATCCTCATCCAATCATGGCCAGTCCCGGGGATCCCATGATCGTCGCTGAAGAGCAAGTCACCCTGGTCGGAAATCAAGCCGAAGACGTCGTCAATCCGCTCATCTTGGACACCCGAATCCAAGAATTAGCAAAAAGCATGAGCATCCTCCAAGAGGAACTGGCTCAACAACGCCTAAGAACCGAAATCCTAAGTATCCAATCTGAAGTTGAAATTGCTAGACTAATCCATGAAAATGAACTTTTAAAATCGCAGGTGAATTCGGCCGCATCGGTCCCAAGGGGATCAAGGCACGTAGTCAACAATTAAGGACTCCAAACACGTTTCAACATGAATGGGGCAATCCCGACGCCTATGGCTCTGGTCACTCAGAGCGTCGTTCAACCCATTGGTATGTTTCAAACTCCTCAAGTCAATACTTTCATGACTAACGCTCCAATTCCCATGACCGAGCCCACAGGAGCTCGAGTAGTCCCTCCACAGGTCACCCCGCCGATGGACCTACGAGTCCTCATACAACAAGCTATCAACGAACACATAAAGGCCTTAGATGACTGCATCGCTCGGATTCCAAGAGTCCTGCAACCGATCGAAAAGGAAGCAATCGACGGATATGAAGACTCGCCGTTCGTAGAGGATACACAAAACACAATCACACATAGCGCTTACAAGAGACATCAAGACAAAATCAAGTTGATCAGCATACAAGAGACCTCAAGACAAGACAAAATCAAGTTGATCAGCATACACAAAACACAATCACACATAGCGCTTACACATTACACGATCGATCGGTACACAGGGAATAGAGGACAAAAACACAACACATTTTTACAAGACATGTCCTGATTAAGGTACACGTCTTATACAAACATTACAATGCTCTTCCCTGGAACTACACGACATGTCACACACAATTACAGGTCTACTCGACCAACGTCACATGACTTGACCAGGAAGCGACTGACGAGTCCACCTGCAAAACAAAGCAAATGACAAACAAGGAGCGGTCTCCTGACCCTTCGTCATCACAAGAGACGCCCTCAACCGTCTTCACACGATTATTGGCTTATCAAGCTGACTCTCAACTTGAGCAATACACATGTCGGCCCCGTTGTAACACCCCCAAATTTATAATCTGTTTGGAAAGGTATTACCGCCAGTGACCTCGGTTTCCACACCGAAACCACCCCAGGCTTTACCGTTTGAAACACAATTCATAAAGAACAATTACGATATAAAATCATCGTAACTTCATTTAAACCATAGTCGCGGAATTACAACACGATTCCAAATGCGACAAAATACAGAGTCATTACAATACAGCGGAAGACTTGAAATAATTTACAAGAGTATTGACCTCAATAGTCAACGCCCAAAGATCGTAGCCTGATTAAAACATTTTCAAACACCGTTCATGTTCGTAGTCGATCTAGCCTTCATGGATCCTCAACTCGTCTGATGTGCCGAATCGAACGGATGACATCAGCCAACCATGCAAGGGAATAATTACGGTTGGTTAGTCTAATGAAAGACTATGCAAGGGTACAAAGCAGAGTGGTTCGAAGTAGTCGTATTAGGTTAGACTCATCGTTTCTCGGATAATAACCGATAACGATAGCCAACCACCATACTTCTACTGGAATATATCAAAAGGCATGATCAAGAGAAGATTCTGGAAGACCGAGTCTTACATCAATCAACCCAAAAGAAGACTCCAATGAATTGAGTCTTTTCGGAAATATGACAAATCTGGAAAGTTTACAGAATCAAACAACAGCGATTAAAAGCTGACTGAGATGCTTCGGCTCACAACCAACCTCACCGCTTACAGCGAATCCAGATCGGAAGGAGAACGTACTACATTCAAGTCTGGATCTTACAGAACCACATAACGATGATTTAAAAACTGACTAAGATGTTTCGGTTCACGACCAACCTCATCGCTTACAGCGAATCCAGATTGGAAAGAGAACGTACTCTGATCAAAAGTCAAGATGAGCTTTCCTAGCTGCACTATTTACTTAGCTGCACTACTCGCCAAAGGTATATTAATTAAGTGCACTCGGGCACTTATCTTATTTAATTCCAAAACGATCATCACGTTATAAGCTTTTAAATCTCCTCACAAGAGATATCGGATCTCCTCACAAGAGATATCAGATATCCTCACAAGAGATATCAGAGGGAATAAATTCCAAAAGATTTGACACTAGCTAAGTGCACCAACCCTGAGTAAGGGCATGGTCATGACCAGAGAGAAGTGTTGGGGCCTGGACATTCCATCCACTTGGTTATAAAGAAACGACTAGTACTCACAAGGAGATACCAAGTAGCGTTCCTGCGAATACTCGTTCTAACTAAACAGTTCAGAACTGCCCAAAATCATATCAAAGCCATCAAGGCCAGCATCATAGATATATTTCAATCTAGATATATATATATATATATAATAGCGTTGTTCTAGCAGATATACAACCTATTATATAATTTTCCAAAACAGTTTATAAAACCTTTTCCAGACATGAACAATAATCATCCCAAATTAATTAACAATTAAACAATTGATAATTAATAAAAATATGGAATGATGAGCAAGAGCGAACCGCCACTTGCCTGGAGTAGATTCGGCGATGAATCTGGACGAGACGACTACCGAAAATATCATTTCCGAGGATATGGCCTATGCCTCAGATTGCTCCAACGGATTACGAGTCCACACGCGATCCAGCACGTGACAAATCAATTAATATCAATTAATTTGTCTGGACGAACTCAAGGAATTAAATTTAATAAATTCTTATGATCTTAAATCATAAGAATATTGATTGAATTTTCCTAAAGACAGATACGGATGAAAGGGAGTCGAAATTATACCGCTCGATCGATCTCGGGTTAAATCTGGACTGGAAGCTTAAATGGGCTTCAGCCCAACAGAACTTAATTAAGTGGGATGGGGCCCACTTGTCATCTTCTACCCCAATCTCCCCCGAAGCACGACAACAGTAACTCGACCACAACGACAACAATGGAGGTGGGGGAATCTCGCCGGGCTTTCGCCGCCTCGTCGCCGGGAGGGAGTTCAGCAGGGCGGCGGTGGCGCACAGCAACAACAGCAAGCACGGAGAAACGGCGGCACCGTAGCACAGAGGCGCCCTAGAGCAGGGGGAGCTCACGACGCCGGCGGAAATGAAAGCGGCTCGTCGGAGACGAAGGAGACGATGCCGGGAAAGAGCTGAACGAGCTCGGGAACGGGAGTGGTTGCCGGCGGATTTGAACGAGAGGAGATCGGAACAGGGGAGATCGAACGGGAGATGTGTATTTTCAGCTTCTCTAGCGAGCTTCTTAAATAGCCCAATGAGATCACTCTCTAGGCCTCCGCTTGTCCAATGAGTAAGCATGCCTCGACCACCATATTGACGGGTGTCCCAACAAATTTTACACGGGGGGAGCATCGTGGCATGAGGGGGGGAATTCATGGCAGAGTTGGTTTTGGTATGGGTTTTTAAACCCCGGGAATTATATGTTTGTATCCAAACAAATATTCTAAGTCCCGAAAATACATCGAATGTATTTTATACCACTCACGGAATTATTTCGGACATTATGGATATTACGGAAAATCCGAACTCCACTGAAAGCGAAATAATTAATTGAACGAAAGTTGAGAAAATTACCCAAATTCCCTTACTAAAATTGAGGGGTATTACATCACTACCCCCTTAAGAAAAGTTTCGACCCCGAAACTTGCATCGATAAACTAATGGCTGACTGGAATCACCTCAATCTCACTACCTGAGTCCAGGCCTAGTGTAATGACCTGGGCCAGCCACCCTTCCGGTGCCGCCGAGTCGTTAACATGGGTCATCGCCCATACACTCTTGCCACATCTAGTAGGTTAGAGAAGAGACTCGACAGCTTAACGGCCCAGCCCATCACAAGGCTGTAGCCCATACACCCCAACCCTTCCTTGGGGGCTCCACCTATAACAGGCAGCCATTTCCAATAGGTTGTTGGTGAGTCTCGAACCTGAAACCTCATCTTTTATCACTCTTTCGAAGGCAGAGATGATACTACTATCTCGCATATCTTATTTTCATATGCTATACTTGTACTAACTCGTGACCATTCTCAAAGTCCTGATCACCACAATAGACTCGCTATACTTTAATTATGAGAATACATATTCTCTTACACTTACCTTTAAACTTCTCTCGAAGTATATACCCAAACCTCCTTAGGTCGGTATCCTTAACCAATATGGTTTTCATAACTTATATTGCCAACATCGAACTACCTATTCGATCACGTATTCATTTACAACAATCTCCAATGTATCTCAACTTAGTACCTTCACTTGTCATATAGACCTTATATAAACGATTCACTTGTTACCTTAATCATATCCGGCCCTTATGCCATATCTTTATCTCATAATCTTTACTCATGTGATCCCACAATCAGTAATACCACAATCTATGTCTGATTACCTCAACATGATTCACTAATCCATTCCATAGGATTATACTATTGTCTCACCCGAACGTGCTATATGATTACCTTAACCAACGTGGGTTACCTTTTTTTTTTCTCAATTCCATTTGATATCATCCGCAATCTCATCTCTATATATTGAACCATGTAATCATTCTCACTATATCCACAAGATCTTGACCATTATACAATAATGGTCTCCAAAATTATCATAACGACATTATTGTACCTTTAATAGGAGCACACATATTTCTCCTCCAATCTCTTTATAGACAAACCCAGGGTTTATACATTAACTTTTTACAACTCAGATATTAAATCTTAGTAACCTCGAATCATAACTTCCTTAATTCCCTTAATGGTACTTTACACAATTCTATTATTTATCTCAAAGTAAGACTGGCCTTACGCCATCTCTAACTTAAAATCCTTACAAGAATAATTTAACACATCTCTTTAAACAATTTCTAACTTAACTCCTTTAAGATTCAAGAACAACCATAATATCTTATTCCTACGTTCCTCGAAACGTATCACATAAGATATTACTCCTATCTCCTCCAAGAGAGTGATACCATAAGCCTTATAGATGACATACTTCACAAGATGTCAATCCTTGACAATTCCCAAGAGTCATAACTCATCATCCTCTGGAAATTCCACTTATCGAGTCCAACGACTCGTACTGTCTTAAATGACTTATTTCTAACTTAAAATCCTTATATTCATCACGCAATCTACTATCCATCCAGGACTTAATCGCATCATTTCCTTATATTACCTCAAACGAATCTCAAATAGATCTCTCCAAAGAATACCTATGATTTCATACACTTTGCTTTTCCAAAAGCTTTAACCAGTGGTCCTATATGGGTCATACTTACTTATGATCCCGACCATCATAAATCCGAATTTCACAGTCTTACTCAAGATCGCAATAGGGGAAACGAGTTCTTATTTGAACTATTCCCTTAATCAACTTATTCCTTCACAACACTTTATCCACATTAATGCCTACAACATGATTCCACAACTAGACATTCCGGACTTTGCACTAGTCCACCTCTATATACTTCTAGTGGAACAAAAAATCTCAAGTACACAAGTGAGATATAACTCTTAATCTCATTAACTCCACATAACCTATACCTCCAAATACTAGGAATATGATGTCTCAAGAAGAAACAAATATTTCCATAACTTCTCCCAATATCCTTATTTCCTAAAAGATACTCATAAATGAACACTTTAGGCATCATGCTCTTCTAGCCTTGCCTTACGAAGTCTTCCTCTGGGTTCTCATCGGAAGTTCCTTCTGGATCTTCCTTCGGATCTTCCCCCTCTCGAGGATCTTCCTTAGGGTTTTCCTCTGGATCTTCCTCTTCCTAAGGATCTTCCGCAGGATCTTCCTCCTCTAGAGGATCTTCCTTCGGATCTTCCTTCTTCTGAGGATCTTCCTCGGGATCTCCCCTAGGATTTTCCTCTCCTTGAGGATCTTCCTTAGGATCTTCCTCGGGATTTTCCTTAGAGTTCCCTTGGAAATCGCTTCCATTTAAACGTCGTTATTATAATATCCCGTTGGCCTACCTTAACGGCTCAACGAACTCTACCATATGTTCAACCCACGAATTCTCATACGGATGCAAATCCCGACTGCATCGAGCATTAATCCTCTGTATCCATTTTCTCAACAATTAATGTCAACGACTATGACATCATACTTAGACATCAAAACTCTTAAGAGTGATTCCTTAATTATCCCATATATCAATGTAATAAAATCACTTAGAATAGATCAACTTGGTAATTCTATAGATGAATTATGAACATAGAGCACAAGATTCATCTACACTAATCTCCCGAGCGTTCACACCAAATTACTCGGAGATTACATCACTAGGATATTAAGTACTACCAACTCATGAAGCACATACTTGATACCTTTGAGGGAACTACTAGGTCTTCCAACCTCAAAATATCTCTGAGAAACAGAGAAATCTAACATTATTAGAGATGATAGAATCATCTCGACATCTTCTGAGTCCTTTCAAAAGAATAGACAAATACCTATGTCTTATAACAACAAGAAGAAATCAGTCTTTCTAGATATAGAGGTAACTCCCATACCTCTCATATCAGACTAAAGAAGGCACGACTATGAACGGTTATAATTCTTCATTCGAAAATTCAGAGCCTTCGTAAATATTTTAAACGAGTGAAAATATTTCAAACGAGTGAAAATATTTCAAACCGGATCTGTAACATCCCCAGGCCAAGCTACCCCAGCCACATCACACACCCAGCCACCCAACGGTGCCGGTACTGGTGTCGCCCGTGAGTTCACAAGAGCCGTTTGAAAACATTTTCAAACAAAACGAGTAAATGGTTCATGAAATCCCAAACCCGTTTTAAAAACTTTCGGCTCTGATACCAAATCTGTAACACCCCCAAATTTATAATCTGTTTGGAAAGGTATTACCGCCAGTGACCTCGGTTTCCACACCGAAGCCACCCCAGGCTTTACCGTTTGAAACACAATTCATAAAGAACAATTACGATATAAAATCATCATAACTTCATTTAAACCATAGTCGCGGAATTACAACACGATTCCAAATGCGACAAAATACAGAGTCATTACAATACAGCGGAAGACTTGAAATAATTTACAAGAGTATTGACCTCAATAGTCAACGCCCAAAGATCGTAGCCTGATTAAAACATTTTCAAACACCGTTCATGTTCGTAGTCGATCTAGCCTTCATGGATCCTCAACTCGTCTGATGTGCCGAATCGAACGGATGACACCAGCCAACCATGCAAGGGAATAATTATGGTTGGTTAGTCTAATGAAAGACTATGCAAGGGTACAAAGCAGAGTGGTTCGAAGTAGTCGTATTAGGTTAGACTCATCGTTTCTCGGATAATAACCGATAACGATAGCCAACCACCATACTTCTACTGGAATATATCAAAAGGCATGATCAAGAGAAGATTCTGGAAGACCGAGTCTTACAGCAATCAACCCAAAAGAAGACTCCAATGAATTGAGTCTTTTCGGAAATATGACAAATCTGGAAAGTTTACAGAATCAAACAACAGCGATTAAAAGCTGACTGAGATGCTTCGGCTCACAACCAACCTCACCGCTTACAGCGAATCCAGATCGGAAGGAGAACGTACTACATTCAAGTCTGGATCTTACAGAACCACATAACGATGATTTAAAAACTGACTAAGATGTTTCGGTTCACGACCAACCTCATCGCTTACAGCGAATCCAGATTGGAAAGAGAACGTACTCTGATCAAAAGTCAAGACGAGCTTTCCTAGCTACACTATTTACTTAGCTGCACTACTCGCCAAAGGTATATTAATTAAGTGCACTCGGGCACTTATCTTATTTAATTCCAAAACAATCATCACGTTATAAGCTTTTAAATCTCCTCACAAGAGATATCAGATCTCCTCACAAGAGATATCAGATCTCCTCACAAGAGATATCAGAGGGAATAAATCCCAAAAGATTTGGCACTAGCTAAGTGCACCAACCCTGAGTAAGGGCATGGTCATGACCAGAGAGAAGTGTTGGGGCTTGGACATCCCATCCACTTGGTTATAAAGAAACGACTAGTACTCACAAGGAGATACCAAGTAGCGTTCCTGCGAATACTCGTTCTAACTAAACAGTTCAGAACTGCCCAAAATCATATCAAAGCCATCAAGGCCAGCATCATAGATATATTTCAATCTAGATATATATATATAATAGCGTTGTTCTAGCAGATATACAACCTATTATATAATTTTCCAAAACAGTTTATAAAACCTTTTCCAGACATGAACAATAATCATCCCAAATTAATTAACAATTAAACAATTGATAATTAATGAAAATATGGAATGATGAGCAAGAGCGAACCGCCACTTGCCTGGAGTAGATTCGGCGATGAATCTGGACGAGACGACTACCGAAAATATCCTTTCCGAGGATATGGCCTATGCCTCAGATTGCTCCAACGGATTACGAGTCCACACGCGATCCAGCACGTGACAAATCAATTAATATCAATTAATTTGTCTGGACGAACTCAAGGAATTAAATTTAATAAATTCTTATGATCTTAAATCATAAGAATATTGATTGAATTTTCCTAAAGACAAATACGGATGAAAGGGAGTCGAAATTATACCGCTCGATCGATCTCGGGTTAAATCTGGACTGGAAGCTTAAATGGGCTTCAGCCCAACAAAACTTAATTAAGTGGGATGGGGCCCACTTGTCATCTTCTACCCCAATCTCCCCCGAAGCACGATAACAGTAACTCGACCACAACGACAACAATGGAGGCGGGGGAATCTCGCCGGGCTTTCGCCGCCTCGTCGCCGGGCTTTCGCCGCCTCGTCGTCGGGCTTTCGCCGCCTCGTCGCCGGGAGGGAGTTCAGCAGGGCGGCGGTGGCGCACAGCAACAACAGCAAGCACGGAGAAACGGCGGCACCGTAGCACAGAGGCGCCCTCGTCGGTGGTTCGCCGGAAGAAATTGGCGGAGAAGGGGGAGCTCACGACGCCGGCGGAAATGAAAGCGGCTCGTCGGAGACGAAGGAGACGACGCCGGGAAAGAGCTGAACGAGCTCAGGAACGGGAGTGGTTGCCGGCGGATTTGAACGAGAGGAGATCAGAACAGGGGAGATCGAACGGGAGATGTGTATTTTCAGCTTCTCCAGCGAGCTTCTTAAATAGCCCAATGAGATCACTCTCCAGGCCTCCGCTTGTCCAATGAGTAAGCATGCCTCGACCACCATATTGACGGGTGTCCCGACAAATTTTACACGGGGGGAGCATCGTGGCATGAGGGGGGGAATTCGTGGCAGAGTTGGTTTTGGTATGGGTTTTTAAACCCCGAGAATTATATGTTTGTATCCAAACAAATATTCTAAGTCCCGAAAATACATCGAATGTATTTTATACCACTCACGGAATTATTTCGGACATTATGGATATTACGGAAAATCCGAACTCCACTGAAAGCGAAATAATTAATTGAACGAAAGTTGAGAAAATTACCCAAATGCCCTTACTAAAATTGAGGGGTATTACACCCGTCGCCAGAAGAGAGAGAACTTATAAAATCAAACCGTCCTATCACTTGACGCTCCGACCCAGTTTAATTTTAGGGCAATTATTGGGCCTCATTTTTCGGCCCATTAGACCGGCCCATTGGATCAGCCCAATGGCTTGAACCCAAGCTGTCTTCTAGAAGATCCGGTCAGAAACAACCTCCAGAGATCTAGGTCCGGTCAGTTAAGCCTCTAGAGATATCGGGGCGACCAATGATTAAAGCGACGACCTTCGTGGATCGGCACATTATCATTTCTACTGAATACAAGCTACAATTCTCCATTTTCTTACACGCTTTTACGATCATTGTCTAGCTCAGTTCTTCATTTCAGTATTGAAGCGACCGACGGCTAAATCTCTGTATTTGATTATTCTCTCATTCCAGGGAGATAAGTTTATATTACATCTGTTTAATCTCATTCTCTTGATTGTTAAGTTGATTTGGATTATTTAGATATTACTCATCTTATTGTTGTCTAGTTGTCTCCTCTTTAAGCGATTCAGGTCGGTTTGATCTTTTTCTCCCAAAACAAGGAAGATGTCGACACTTGTCTGGCATGGCCAACACTACCTCTTTCATTGCTCCTTCTACTATCACGAGCCGTCTGAAAGACTCTTGGAAAGGAATCAGAGGGGATATTGAGGTCCGAGAAGTTGGAAATTTATGGCTCCTCTTCATCTTTGCTAACAAGGAGGCTCGTGATTAGGTGTGGCATAACCACCCTTATCATGTCTAGGGAAAGCTTGTGGTAATGACCCCTTACTCTCCTCATTTTCAACATCTCAATGAACATATTGTGGGCTCTAGAAATCGACAGAGAGCCTACGCGTGGAACATAAGAGGGCATCTGCAGACACCACGCGAACTCCAAGCGGGCAACAAACCAAGTTCTAGAACATGTCATGGGCCAGCGGTAAAGGGAGAGGCCCATCGGAGGGAAAGGGAAAAAACCCATCATCAGAGAGAGGAAACGGTTATGGAGGGAGGGCACGTGTCGACCTGCAGGTGGAGGAGAAACTCTATAAAAACCCCATGAAGTTTGTTAGAAAGGGGACGAGAGCAAATCAAGAGGCCACAATTGGCAAGGTGTAATAACCCTCAGTTTTGGTAAGGGTATTTATGCAATTTACTCCAACTCTATTTCTAATAAAGGAATTTTTGGTATTTAGTTCATAATTTCAAAAATAGAAATAAAATGGAGATTATTAAAGTTGTGAGCTATTTAAATTTTTTGGATAACATTATGTTGATCCTAAATTTAATTACAACTTATAAATTTTAACCTAGAATATTTAAATAAAGTTTAACAATTTTTGTTAAAGGATTTAAATATGGTTAAAGACATAGAAATTGTAACTTAAGCTTGTCTTAGCCTAAGTTAAGTTTATTTTAGCCTAAGTTAATTTTTCTAAATATTAATTTTGGGCTAAAATAATATTAGAAACATAAAAGTATTAAAATAATTAGGTTTGGGAATGTTTGGGCAATTTTCGTAATTTAGGAAAGTTGTTGGAGGGCATTTTTGCCACAAACCAAAAGGCTGAGGGGCACGATTGTAATTTTCTGGAAATTTCTTTCTTCAACCTCCAGCTGCACCGTAAGCCCTTTTAAGCCTTCAATGGCGGATTTTCGACCCTCCTCGGACCCGATCGAGCGCGTTAAACCATGGGGATTTAAGAGGAGCCTATCCTACACGTAAGCCATCATTTAATTGAATTCAACGACGACGGGATTGGTCCAAATTCTCCAGCGTGCCGTTCGTAGCATCCATAAGGCGATTGGCAAAACCCGAGAGCATCGTCTTCTATTGGGCCAAAGTAATGGAGGGATTATGCTAGGTATATTCCCTTCTTCAAAGTCCTTATAAATAGGACCCCAGATTCACCCCCAAAACATCCAATTCGAGCTTCAAATCGAAGAACCCTAAAATACCTTTTCGGCTATTCGTGAGAGAAATTCGAGTGTTGTGGAGCTTAGTTCGAGCAATTAGCCACACCCGTAGCTGCGCCCAAGAGTCCCCTTCAAAAACCCCAAGGTTTCGACGCCGTGAAACCACCGGAGCTCCGCCAATTTCCGCCATTTCCGACGAGGGTTGTTCGGACGAGGGGGTTTTGCTTCAAGAACCCGATTTTGGGTAATTTTCGTTCGTTTTTTATTTTATTTATGGTTAATTTGGATTAGTTTAATTAATATAAAATTATGGTAATAAGTTTTAGAATATTTATAATATATAAAAATATTTATAATTTAATTTTAGATTTTATTATAATTTTACCTTATAATATGAATAGGTAATTATTTGGCTATTCATATGGGTAACATTATGACTTAGAAAATTTAAGGTTGATAAATAAATTATTTTATTAATTTATTTATACACTGATTATTTAGAATATATGATTAAGGATTTTTCATAATCATATAGATAATCATTTGATCAAAAAGCCTTGAAATTGATTTATTTAAGGGTTAAATAAAATCAATTAGAAACTGAAATATAATATCCTTCAAATAATGATATTGAATAAATTATCTAAAATAATGTATTCATTGTGTGATATGGGTACGATTCGCTTCTGAAACGGATATAGAGCAGAGATTCAAGTTGCTACTTGGAAACAACCATCCCCGTGATACTATTCATCTCTCCGTGATTCAAGGCAAGTGGCGGTTCGCTCTTGCTTAATCATTCCATGTTCTATTAATTATCAATTGCTTTTAATTGTTAATTAAATCGGAGTGAACTGTTATTTCCGTTTGGGAACAGATTTTATAAATAATGTGATTAAAATGTGATATTATGATAGGTTGTATATATTGCTAGAAACAACGCTATTATACTTGTTAATTACCGTAATGGCTTTGTTGTGGATTTAAATGTGAATTTTAATGTTAGAATAGCACGAGTATTCGTAGGAACGTTATTCCTTGTGAGGATAGTCGTTTCTTTATAATTCTCTTCATGTCATGACCCATTGCTTCTTATCCATCTGTAAGGATCTGAAGTGTTAAGCACCTTGCTAGTGCCATTTGGTTGGACATAATGTCACCCTGTGTTAAACTTTCATAGTTACTTGAGATAATATTAAAACGACTTGATCATTTGGATCACAGTGCCTTGCATGACAAGGCACTAGGCATGTCAAGGCGCCCATGGCAAGGCACTGGACATGCCAAGGCGCTCATGGTAAGGCATTGGGCAAGGCCAAAGCGCCCATGGCAAGGCACTGGGCATGACAAGGCGCCCATGCCAAGACACTTGCATGCCAAGGCGCCCATGACAAGGCCAAGGCGCCCATGGCAAGGCCAAGACGCCCATGCCAAGGCACTGGGTATGCCAAGACACTGGGCATGCCAAGGCACTGGGCATGCCAAGGCACTGGGCATGCCAAGGCACTGGGCATGCCAAGGCGCCCATAGCAAGGTCAAGGCGCCCATGGCACTAGTAACTACGAAAGTTTAACACATGGTGACATTATGTCCAACCAAATGGCACTAGCAAGGTGCTTAACACTTCAGATCCTTACAGATGGATAAGAAGCAATGGGTCATGACTTGAAGAGAATTATAAAGAAACGACTATCCTCACAAGGAATAGCGTTCCTACGAATACTCGTCCTATTCTAGAATTACAGTTCACATTTAAATCTACAACAAAGTCATTACGGTAATTAACAAGTATAATAACGTTGTTTCTAGCAATATATACAACCTATCATAATATCACATTATTTATAAAATCTGTTCCCAAACGAAAACAACAGTTCACTCCAATTTAATTAACAATTAAAAGCAATTGATAATTAATAGAACATGAATGATTAATCAAGAGCGAACCGCCACTTGCCTTGAATCACGAAGAGATGAACGGTATCACGGGGATGGTTGTTTCCAAGTAGCAACTTGAATCTCTGCTCTATATCCGTTTCAGAAGCGAATCCGAGACGTACCCATATCACACAATGAATAAATTATATTAGATAATTTATTCAATATCATTATTTGAAGGATATTATGTTTCGGTTTCTAATTGATTTTATTTAACCCTTAAATAAATCAATTTCAAGGTTTTTTGATCAAATGATTATCTATATGATTATGAAAAATCCTTAATCATATATTCTAAATAATCAGTATATAAATAAATTAATAAAATAATTTATTTATCAACCTTCAATTTTCTAAGTCATAATTTTACCCATATGAATAGCCAAATAATTACCTATTCATTTTATAAGGTAAAATTATAATAAAATCTAAAATTAAATTTTAAATATTCTAAAAATTATTACCATAATTTTATATGAATTAAACTAATCCAAATTAACCATAAATAAAATCAAAAACGAACGAAAATTTCCCAAAATCGGGTTTTTGAAGCAAAACCCCCTCGTCCGAACAGCCCTCGTCGGAAATTGCGGAAATTGGCGGAGCTCCGGTGGTTTCACGGTGGCGAAACCTTGGGGCTTTTGAAGGGGACTCTTGGGCACAGCTACGGGTGTGGCCTATTGCTCGAACTAAGCTCCACAACACTTGAATTTCTCTCACGAATAGTCCGAAAAGGTATTTTAGGGTTCTTCGATTTGAAGCTCGAATTGGATGTTTTGGGGGTGAATCTGGGGTCCTATTAATCATAGGGCTTTTGAAGAAGTGAATATACCAAGCATAATCCCTCCATTACTTTGGCCCAATAGAAGACGATGCTCTCGGATTTTGCCAATCGCCTATTGAATGCCACGAACGGCACGCTGGAGAATTTGGACCAATCCCGTCGTCGTTGAATACAATTAAATGATGGCTTACGTGTAGGATAGGCTCCTCTTAAATCCCCATGGTTTAATGCGCTCGATCGGGTCCGAGGAGGGTCGAAAATCCGCCATTGAAGGCTTAAAAGGGCTTACGGTGCAGCTGGAGGTTGAAGAAAGAAATTTCCAGAAAATTACAATCGTGCCCCTCATCTTTTTGGTTTGTGGCAAAAATGCCCTCCAACAACTTTCCTAAATTACAAAAATTGCACAAACATTCCCAAACCTAATTATTTTAATACTTCTATGTTTATAATATTATTTTAGCCCAAAATTAATATTTAAAAAAATTAACTTAGGCTAAAATAAGCTTAACTTAGGCTAAGACAAGCTTAAGTTACAATTCCTATGTCTTTAATCATATTTAAATCCTTTAACAAAAATTGTTAAACTTGATTTAAATATTCTAGGTTAAATTTTATAAGTCGTAATTAAAAATAGGATCAACATAATGTTATCCAAAATATTTAAATAGCTCACAACTTTAATAATCTCCATTTTATTTCTATTTTTGGATTTATGAACTAAATACCAAAAATTCCGTTATTAGAAATAGAGTTGGAGTAAATTGCATAAATACCCTTACCAAAATTGAGGGTTATTACATCACTCCTCCCTTAAAAGAAGTTTCGACCCCGAAACTTGGCCGAATAAAAAAAAAAAAAAATGAGGCGTTACATCACTACCCCCTTAAAAATAGTTTCGATCCCGAAACTAGCACTACCAAGGTAGAGGAATCGGTTCCCACATTAACCTCACTTCTTGAATTTAGTATCCTTAATAATTTCATCCTCGAAATTACTCCTAGAGAAGTCAATCTGCTTCCTCAATCATGACATCACCTCACAAACCTTATCTCCATATATTATACCATGTAATAACTCTTACTATATCCACAAGATCATGACTACCTTAGAATAATGGTCTACAAAATCATCATAACGACATTAATGTACCTTAAATAGGAGAACACACATTTCTCTTCCAATTTCCTTATATAAACAATCCCAAAGTTCACACATTAACTCCTTACAACCCAAATATCAAATCTTAGCAACCTCGAAACATTACATCCTCAATTTCCTTAAAGGTACCTCCCACAATTCCATTACTCATCATAATCGGGTTTGGCCCTTATGCCAAATTCTAACTTGGTATCCTTTCGGTAGTGATTTAGCCTATTCCTATAATCGTCTTGTAACTTAAGCCCTTAAGATTCCTTAAGTTTCTCCAAACATAATCATAACACCTTTATTCCTACATTCCTCGCAACGAATTGCATGGGATATTACTCCTATTTCCTTAAGGTATCATCCTGAAAATGATTCATTACTCACCGCATAAGTCACTTCTATCATAATCCTTTAATAGATTCATACGAGTAAGCTTGTTACCTTACTCCTTAGGCGCACATAGACGATTTTCTCCACTAACTCCTTTAATTCATCGGAATCATCAACCTAACCTATCCTTAAACTATAATATGTACATTTAAGTGGCCTACTCCCAACACAATAGCTCCACAACTTAATCTTCCAAAAAAAAAATTGCACCATAAGCCTTATAGATGACACATTCACATTAAATCCAAATATCAAACCCTGTAAATTCCCAAGTGTCATAACCCTTTATTCCCTGATCATACGACTTACTAATCTAAATTATTTGGCCCACTTAGATTTGGCTCAGACATCCACTTCCTGACTCACATCCCGAAGGTTTGTTTAACTATCTCAAACAACTTATTTCTAACTTAAGATCCTTATATTTCTCACACAATCTACTATCCATCCAAGACTTAATCATATCATTTCCTTATAAAACCTTAAAATGACCCTCGAATAGATCTTCCAAAATGATACCTATGATTTCGTACACTTGGCTTCTCCAAAAGCTTTGACCATTGGTCCTACACTGGCCATACTCACATATAAATCCGATAACCATAACTCTTGGTTCTAAAGTCTTACTCAAGATCGCAATAGAGGAAATGAGTTCCTGATGAGCTATCATTTTAATCTTATTTATTCCCTTCTCAACACTTTATCCACATCCATGCCTACAGCATGACCTAACAGCTAGGCATTCTGGACTTTGCATTAGTCCACCCCTATATGCCTCTAATAGAACAAACATTCTAATTACACAAGTGAGATTTAATCTTAAATCTCGTAGAGTATTAACCACACCCATTTGTTTCCTTCACACTAAGGAATCTTGGAAAAACTCAGCTTATGAGACAACGCTCTCTAATTCAGCTAAGGAAACAATTAATGTCATACCGATGTGACATTACTCCAAGAATGAAGAAGAATCTTAGGGATGGATCTAGGATCAAGCAATAGAGTCGACCCTGGGGTTAACCATGCAGGGAACGAACATCTAGGTTACATACGTTACCCTTCCTCCCTAAGTCCGACAGTCTTTATCCATATATGACATATACTGTTTCCGGCACTCACGGGGTTTCGTATGAACGATATGTAACAATAGCGAATTCAGTAATTTCCGAAACAAGGAAACACTTCTATATTTATTCGAAACATTACATTAAAGCAACTGACAGAAAGTCCAACGGACAGATTACGAAACTATGGAGACTATCGACACAAGTCATCACTCCCTATTTTTAAGGAAAGGCTTAACAAAATACAATTACTCGATCAGGGTTCCTTCCCGTTGGCTTGACGCACTACGAAAAGTCGTTGTCTCTGACCGAAACACTTCATAGGCGCTTTACCTTTATTACAAGCCATAGATTGCTCAGGAGAAGGTACCTCTGGCTTTGGATTCTGTCCCTTGCCAACATTTGAGGCTTGATAAGACTGCATTGGTCCTTGACCCTTCTTCCTACAATATGTTTTCATGTGGCCTTACCTTCCACAATAGTAGCATACCCTCTTTTCCTTTTGACAGTTATTACTTTTATGCCCAACTTCACCACAGTTGTGGCACAGAATCACCCTGCTACTCCAACCGGAGCCTCTGGCGGAGTTTGACTGAGTCGTCTCATTCTTAGCACGACCAGACTTCTCAAACTTGGTAGGCGACGCCGGTCGCTTGAATGTACTAACCTGGCGATCCTGTTGTCCACCATTTCCCTTAACCTGCTTCTCTCGCTTTTGGGCGGATTCCTCCAGTGTGACCTCTATCTTGTAGGCCGCATCCACATATTGCTCTAATGTAGAACAATCGTGACGCACTATTAGAGGTTTGATTTCTGGATTCATCCATCCATGGAAGTACCAGATCTTTTGTTCCTCACTCGAGACTTCTGGCCTAGCGTATTGCAACAAGTGATTGAACTTAGCTGCAAGCTCAGTTACTTTTAACCCATCGGTCTTAGGATACAGAAATTCCTTGTGCTTCTCCTCCCTCATAGCACGGGAAAAGAAACGGCCAGTCATCTTTGCTTTGAACATACTCTAATTTAGCTCGGGATGATCAGCTAGACCAGTGCTCTCCCACCATTCGCTAGCCACATCCTTAAGTTGAAGGGAGGCGATGTGCACTTTCTCAGTCTCAGTGCAATCCACGTACCTGAACAGCCGTTCCATATGCGAGAACCAATACGCCACTTGGATCGGTTCTCCCGTACCGTCGTAGCTGTCAGGCCTCATTGAGCTCACGGCCTTCAAGGCTCGGCCGTAAGTTCCTCTGTTCCTGACGACATCAACCTGGGGTACGTGATCCCTTGGCTCCTCAAATTCAGGAATAACCTGAGGAACCGGAACACCTTGTGCTTGCGGTGCAATTGACCGAATTACGTCGGTGACCGTCTGTATAATAAACCCACGAATGGCTTCTTTGGTCGCGACATCCAACACTACCAGAGGATTAGCCTGTGCTTGGCCAACGCCTGCGGGTTATTGTGAGAGACAGACTTGCTCTACTCCCCTTGATTAGCGGCGCTCCTCGGATTCAACCTTGGGTCGTTACTCGGTCCTGCACCAGCACGGGCTGTGTTTCTTGTGTTCACCATCTGTTGGTGAATCATAACATTAATTTAGAACTTTTCCAACTTGATCATGACACTTTAGTCAAATACGTTATGATACAGATTATAAGGGTCCAAACTAATAACTTTATATTAGTCTGACTAACCCTCCACTGTTAACTACATAAACGACCTTCTTCTCCTTACTTGAGAATGAGTATTTTAGGAGAAATGTCAACCTTTAAATGACATTAATCCTAAGAAGTGACAATATCCCCAAGAATGGATCTAAGGAATAAGTAACACTTGAAGCTTGTAGAAGTTTGAAAAACCATTTATTATAAAACCTTATACTTTCAAACTTTATACTTTATACTATTAACCCTTTTCTATAAAAATAATTATTTACAAAGTTAGTTTCTAGTGATACGATTATCACAATTTTTTTTCCAAGATCAAAATCACACTTTAAGAGTTACAACCATAAACTTAATTTAATCGCTTATAACACGACATTTTATAAACCAATTATAAATAGCTTTTGAAGTTCAAATAGCTAAATTATTATTTTTAATTCCAAGGAGTAAAGAAAACTTTTAAATCCAACAGTTAAATTTTCAAAGTTCTTTTTAATAGAAAATAGGTTAAAAATAGTTTCAAAAATTCTCAAACCTAACAATAGGCCAAGAATTTTAAAATCATTGCTCTGATACCATAATTGTAAGGGCCACAACCTTAGAAAGGTTGTCCCCATGCCAACCGGGAACTTTCCAGGAGGTCACCCATCACAGGACTACTCCCGCCCTAGCACGCTTAACTTCCTAGTTCTTTGTCCTCACTTGAACCAGGAAAAGGAAGAACTCTTGTTGACATGGGTAACACTCTAATCCTTATAAAGGATTATAAATCCGGGGTATTACACAAGGTGGGTCGAGGGCAACAATGGGGAGGGAGAGAGAGCGCCTCTTGGCGGCTCTAATGGTGGGAACACCAGAAAGATCTCTCAGGGGAGAAGAGATGGGCGGAGGGAAGCAATAGCAAGGAGAATCTAAACCACAAATCTGGTCATCTATGAAGGGAAAGAGCTAGAAATTCGCCTTTTCTCTCTTCCTTAACTTAGCCCCAATCTGCATCTCGAATCGAAAGTCAGGATCCGAACTCAACCCACAATCGTCGGCGATTCCGCCTTGTCGGTGCCTTCTAGCGGTGTCGGTTATGTCATTCCGCTATCACCGGAGGGTTGTCGAAATCTTCAACAATTCTGAGCTCCTCTACGGTCCGGATATGCAGCCTCTCGACCGCTTCTTCCTTGAGAAAAAGCACGGACACGCAGCCTCTCGACTGCCTCTTCCTTGGGAAGGAGCAAGAGCTTTGTGAGTATTACTCTTACTGTGGCTTGTTTAATCTCTTCACGTGGTTATAGCTTTATATATTGTTGATGCAAGAGTATGCTTGAGGACTAGTTGGCTTAGAATCCCAAAATTGGCCTGTATTAGAACACGTGATGGATGGCTAGTGTGCTTTAGCATTGGGCTTTATATAGGAGATGATTATATAGCTTTTGGGATCGACTATGCTTGCTCGATGTCTTATTGGGATACTTGATAGTATATGCTAGTGTAGGAGATGTGTCTTCGATAGAGTAATCGATACTAGATCTGACGCCCTACCAATGACATAAAGGATGAGTGTACTCGTCCAAGGTAAGTTTGATGGATAGGTGAGCATCTCTCAAATTTAGCCATTTATAAATATGTATACATATATGCTTTTCGTATGGAATACTGACTTGAGCGTCGGAGAGCCCGCCCCCGGGAAAGCTATCTCCGTAGCGTTTTCAGGTGAATCTGGCATATAAGAAGGCTATCAGAGCTCGAGAACAACCAAATATGATCTAGAACTGAAGCGTGGGGCCAGAGATCCCGTCCTACGCGAAGCCAGAGAAAAAGAAGTTGCTGAGGACGTCCCCAAAACAAAGAAATATCCAAGCAAATTCGGGTCAAGGGTGTGTTGACCCTTGACGTCTTCACGAACTATTGAAACGGAATTCAACACATATCTTTCGAATTGATACTTGGATTTGAATTCCCATGCTTCCTTATTACCTCTACAATGGACAAGGTCTTGATTATATCTTGAGAGACAACAACATTGGGTTTTCATTCGGCTTGATGAGGCTTCAAACCTCAAAAATAAGATGAAGTTTGCAGGGTCTGTGTCAACATGCTTGCTTATGACTTCAAAACGTTCATGCGTATTCTTCACTCTGATGGCTCCACCCTCACCATGATGGTGTGGTATGAAGGCTTCTCGCCTGGTTGCGGGTGCTGCGTTAATCCAAACCATGTTTTCGATGAATGCCCATTGAACAACATCCAATTTCAACCGATGCAGATCAATTTCATAGGAAGTCCTGAAGAGGCCCACTACAAAAAAGGGTCAATTTAGCCATGGAAATGGTGGCCACGGTGCAAAGACATGGCTAATTAGCCATGGAATTGGGGACGGAAAGTAGATAACATGGCTGGGAAATGTGGTCACGGAGGTCGGCCACGGCTTGCATGTGGCTGAATTCTAGCCATGTATTAGTGGCCACGGCCAAGCCATCCCTAATTTGGGCATGCATGATAGCTACGGTTGGATAGTGGCTAATTAATTAGGCATGGTTGAGGGCAACGGCTAGGTAGTGGCTTGTTTTGGTAGATTTGGCAACAACTTTTGGCCACGGGGGTACAGTAGCTAATTAAGCCACGTGGATTTAAAGGCCAACACAAATTGCAACGGTATTTAAATTAATGTTTGGTTGGTGTGTGTCATTTAATTCACATGGGTTATTGATTTGGACAATTTATGGCTAATGGTAGTTTATATACACCTCTCTGTAGAACTATCAAAACTTTTTCATGGTTAAAGATTTAAGATTCTTACTGGAAAAAAAAATTCATATAGAAGAAGCGGAGGATGATGAAGATTTCATCCTGCATAGAAAAGTAAAAGAGGTATGTTTTTTTCTTTATTGTATTGTATAGTTATGAAGTTATTTTCTTGTTTTGTCTTATAAAATGGCTATATTTATTTATATAATATTTTTTTTATTAACTTCCAGATTTCATAATCTAAAGTTTAACCATGGGTTTAGAGGTATGTTTCTTTTGACTATTTTTAGTATTATAATCTGTAGTTTGATTATTATTATTATTATTATTTTGGCATTTTTATTATATGTATTTATATGTTAACTAAGAAAATTAATAGTGATAAAATTTCATTTTAGTTTTTAGTCTTTTAAACCTTGTGAAGTATAATAGACCATTTAATTCATGTAGTTGTAGTAGTTTTGAAAATGAAACAACACTAAAAAAAATAGAACAGATTTGTGTTTGTATAATAATTATTTTGTTGAGATAAGTAACTTTTAGTTATTTATAGATCTGTTTTTTTTTTCTTATGTGTTTGAGTATTACAACTTTATACATTTAGTTTAATTATTTACAACAACAAAGTAGATAATTAAGTGAGTTAATTAAGTTTCTTAATAAAATTATTGTGACCATTGTTTTGTGAAAGATGAATTTCTATATTTAATGATGAGTATATATATGTTACAGGAGCAAAAGTTAATACGGAGTTGGATGTATAATAAAAATTTGCCTCGACGTGCTGGAATAAGAAATGAATTTATTGATGGGGTTAATGAGTTTTTGAATTTTGCATTGTCTTAAGATCTTGGAAGTGAAATTAGATGTCCATGTTTGCAATGTGCAAAGTTTCAGGAGGTACAAACCATCAAAGAGCACTTATATAGAAAAAGTTTCACTCCTGATTATTATTATTGGATTTGTCATGGGGAATCATTAAATTATGATGAGTTAGAGACTAATTGGATGCCAAACAGCTCACACGTGAACCAAAATCTTTCAGCAAGTTTAGCACATGATCACTTAAATCCACAACAGAGAATGGTGTCCGATGTTGCTAGTCCAAATTTTATCCTTATTGGACAGAAGAAGTGCAGAATTCTCATTTGCAGGGGGTGTCCCCATTTGGAAACTTAGGCATTCCTCTAGATGATAACCCTTCCTCAAGCAACTAGGTAGATATTCAAGAAAATTTCATTGATACAAATGAAGAGATAGCATTGTCTGTAAAGCTTTGGAATGTTTTAAAAGCTGCAGATGAACCATTGTGGCCAATCTGTGAAAACCATACTCAACTATCTGTAGTTTCTAGGATGTTAAACATCAAGTCTGAGTTTAATTTGTCTGAAGCTTGTTATGATTCAGTAATGCAATTGTTTGGAGAATGTTTGCCTCGTGACCATCAACTTCCTAGAAATTTTTATGAATTAGAAAAACTTGTCAAAGAGTTTGGGTTGCCTGTGATAAAATATGACATATGTCTAGAGGGTTGCATGTTGTTTTGGAAGGATGATGTCGATAAAGATTCATGTAAATATTGCAATCATCCAAGGTACAAAAGTGGAGATGGGTCATCTAGGTCTCCTTATAAGCAATTGCATTATTTGCCTTTAATTCCAAGATTGCAGAGATTGTATGCATCGAGAGCTACTGCTAGGCATATGAGGTGGCATGCAGAACATAAACCAAACATGGGAATAATGTCTCATCCTTCTGATAGTGAAGCTTGGAAACATGTGAATCGAACATATCCTGACTTTGCATTAGAACCTCGTAATGTTCGATTGGGTTTATGCGCTGATGGTTTTGCGTCGTTTAGTCAATCAAGAAGGCCTTATTCTTGTTGGCCCGTTATTGTGACTCCATATAATCTTTCGCCCTCGATGTGCTTGACAACTCCTTATATGTTCTTGTCAATGATTGTGCCCGGTCCTCACAACCCGAAAAAGTTGATAGATGTTTGCTTACAACCTTTAATTGATGAGTTGCTTACGTTGTGGCTTCAGGGTGTACCTACCTATGATATTTCTAGAAATGAGATGTTTCTTATGTGGGCTGCTTTATTATGGACGATAAATGATTTTCCCGCCTATGCAATGCTTTCTTGATGGAGTACAGCGGTAAAAATGGCTTGTCCAACATGTATGGAAAATACTCGAGCATTTTGGTTAGAGAACAGTAAGAAACCTTCATGGTTTGACTGCAGTCGAATGTTCTTACTGATTGATCATCCTTTCAGAAAGGATGAGAAAGCCTTTTACAAAGGTCGAGTTGAGGATTTAGGTGCTCCTCGTCGTCTAACAGGTGAATTTCTATCAACACTTAAAGTTATCTACTTATCTAATGTTTTATATACTTTCTTGCTAAAGTTTTTATGTATTATGTCAGGTCAAGAAATGTGGGAGCGAGTGAAACATCTACCATTGATAACTGAAGAGCCTCAATCAACTATTCCAGGTTATTGTGATTATCATAAATGGACAAAGCAAAGTATATTTTGGCAACTTCCATATTGGAAATCCCTCTTAATCCGTCACAACCTTGATGTTATGCACATTGAAAAAAATGTTTTTGATAACGTTTTTAATACGATCATGGATGTCAAGGAGAAATCAAAAGACTCCATCAATGCTAGAAAAGATTTGAAGTTGTATTGCCATCGCCCAGAACTTGAGGTAGATGAAAACCATATTGGTACAAAACCAAAAGCAGCCTATACACTCACTAGAGAGCAGAAAAAGCTAATATGTGAGTGGCTTTGTTCTTTGAGATTTCCTAATGGCTATGCTTCTAACATTGGTCGATGTGTAAAGGTGGATGAATACAAGCTGATTGGCATGAAAAGTCATGACTGCCATATTTTTATGCAAAGGCTTCTTCCAATAGCGTTTAAAGAGTTGCTACCAGACTTTGTTTGGGGAGCCACTTGCTGAATCAAGTCAGCTATTTCGGTCATTGTGTTCTCCATCTTTGTCAGTTACAGAAATGCAAGCCTTACATGAAGTAGCTCCTCTCATTCTATGCAAGCTAGAGAGGATTTTCCCTCCATCCTTTTTTGATTCCATGGAACATGTGGTAATTCATTTACCATATGAAGCAAAAATCGGAGGACCTAACCAATATTGATGGATGTACACATTTGAGAGGTAATACATATATAATTTTACCTTATTCAATAAATCAATTCTTTAAATCATTTACTTTTTTACATGTTTTAATTTGAATAATCATATTAAAGTATTTGTAGGTTTCTTTATCATTTGAAGAAAATGGCCGAGCATGGTAACAAGGCACATGTTGAAGCTTCCATATGTGCAGCATATATTCGTCAAGAAACATCCTTTTTGACTGAACATTATTTTGAACCACATGTTGTGTCGAAAACAATGAGGCCTCGGTGAAACCATGTTGATAATGAAGATTGTTTTCCAAGAACTTCCATTTTTAATTATCCAGGACGAGGTTCTGGGAGATTTAAAACCATATGGCTTTCGGACCCCAAAGAATTACATGCAATCGAGAGCTATATTTTGCTAAATTGTGATGAAACCAAACCATATATGAGGTATGTATATAATCCTTTTATAAATGGATATTTAATTTTAAACTTTAATAATCATACATGATACCTAATTGAATTATATTATCTTACATATACATTGCATGGATTTTGTAAGTCAATTTGGTGCATCAAGTGACTTGCTTGACGATTGCTTCACTCCTTGGTTTAAATCTGTCGTATATTCCTCATATATGTGTTATTTTTTCCCCAAATTTGCTTAATTTCTTATTGGTTAGTCTATGACATTTTATTCTTCATGCAGATTAACAATCTTGAAGATGACATAGATAACACACTTTTAAAAAGCTTGGCATTTGGTCCTGACTTAAAGGTGATTTGTTGGCCAGCATATAAGATAAATGGTTTTCATTTTGATACTCTTGAACGAGGACAGATAAGTATACAATGAACAATGGAGTAATGGTAAGAGGGTCAAGCGACAACGAAACAGAATTGGACTACTATGGCCTTATTGAAGAAATCATTCAGTTGGAGTATACAGGTTATCCACCTAAAAGAGTTGTCATGTTCAAATGTCGTTGGTTTGATCCAATTGAAGGTACGTGTGATGGTGCATAAGTATTTCCATTCAATTGTAGGTAGATATTATTATAAAAGCTTTATACTTTAAATATGATTCTTTATATTGCAGGTACCAAGGTGCATGAGAAGTATGATCTTGTTGAAATTAACCCAAAAAAATTGTACAAAAAATATGAGCCGTTCATTTTGGCAGAACAAGTTGTCCAAGTGTACTATGCAGCATACCCAGGGGCAAGACGAGATAGAGCTAATTGGCTAGCAGTTTGTAAAACGAAAGCTCGAAACACAGTTGAGAAACGATGGGAAAATCTTCAAGTTGCTTACCAACCATCAGAGGAAGTTAGAGCTCCTATAATCGATGATATAATAGCAAATAATTTACAAGATTCAAGTGGAGGTGTTGTTCTAGTAGATGAAGATGAAACACATGATGCATATGCCAATGAAGAGGAAGACGAGGATGGATTTGAGACAAACCAAGCTAGTGATAGTGAAAATGAGGTAGTGAACTATGATGAAGACTTTGGAGAAATTTTAAAAAAATTATTATATTTGAAGTGTTTTTCAACTTGCTTTATTATGTACTATGTATGTCGCTTATTAGCTTATAAAGTATATTTATTAGAGAATACGTATGTGTTTCATTCAATTCATATTTTACAGGTTGTTATATGAAAATTTTAAACTAGATTCAAAATAACGTCTGCCACTAAATCCATAAATTTATGAGTCGATTTGAGCCGATCCGCTATATATAGATTAAGACAAATACGGATCAATAAAATTACATACATATAATTAAGTTATAATATATTTTAGGATTTAGCACAGTTTTTAAAGGAAGTGAAGTTTGAACTTAAACTCAATACTTATTCCACAAATTACACGTTAAACGATAGAAAAAATTCAAGTGCAATTTGTTTCTATGTAATTACATTTATTAATCTCAATAAAAACAAAATTTCTAAACCGATAAAATGGTACTAATTGATTCCAATTTACCTTGATGAGTGAACAAGAAATGGAACGTTTTCTGGCAACACAAATTAATTAATTGAATGGGGAAGTTGAGTTATTAAATAGGTGAATAAAATAATGAATGGGGAAGTGGAGTATCTGAAAATATCAAATGTTGATCAAATTCGAAGTTTTAAACGTCATTATTAACATGCAGAGATTTTCATAAAGTAGTAACAAGTACTCCCTCCGTCCCTTAATATAGTTCTTGTTTCTTTTTGCACACTTGTCGATGCATATTTTGTATGGTTAATATCTCTAATTATATGTTAATAAAAATTATATTTTTTGATATTATCAAAGTACTCATTGAGACAAATCAAATAAGACCCCACATGACTATATTTTTTCTTATATATTGGAAGAAATCTTGAAGATTCTCTTCAACTGTGAATAGTGTCAAAAATAGAATCAGAAACTATATTAAGGGACGGAAGGAGTACTAAAGTATTACACGGCCACCAATACTTATAGCATTTAAAATATAATTGTTTAATATATTAAAATTTGTTATGTGTACTGCACACGCCGTCTAGACTGTAAAAGAAGCTTCCCTTTTCTATGCAAAAAGCATTAAAATATTCCTAAAAACCAATGATCCATGCTTGCACCGTGTCCAATGTCTGCAACCTCCTTTCATAGTCACATCAAAAATAATAAAGTGATTCGGCAGAACTTGTAGCCACCTGTTAAAAGCATTAAAATATTACACGGCTCTATGTAATACAGTACATCATTACCATCATTTCCAAGAGGTAATCCGCCATTGCCCGCCTCTTTTTATTTTCTAATCTCGCCCAGCCTTTTCGTCTTTTAGATTTCAGATAGAATTACCGCCTTCTACACAACTATTTCAAGAATTTCTCTTCCAGTTTTCGTTTCATCCGTCTTTTACACAACTATTTCAAACCTCTCTCTTCCAGTTTTCATTTCGATCTTCCAGAAATACTAATTCTCTGAGCTTTAAAGGTTATAATTCTTAAACCCTAAAAACTCTTTCCTTTTTAATTTATCTAATTTGCATTTAGTTTCTCAGCCTCACTTCACCATTTTTATCCACTTGCTATGTTACATTACAGATGCCACAAGCTCCGTTTAGCTTGCGTAATTTCTCCGATAACAACCGACGTGCTTCTGTCAGTGGAAGCCACCATGAGTCTTTTGGTGGTGGCAGAAGTTCACCTGGTATGTCCTCTAGAAACACTAATGGGAGAGAGTCTTCAGTTAACGAGCAAGATGCAGATGGAGGGGAAGCAGAACGTGAAGAAGTTGAATGTGGTGATGTTGATCCACAAAGAGTGGGACACGATGCTGAGCAACGTGATTACATGAATCGTATAAAGCTCACTATTTGTGGAAAGATGTAAGTTTGAACCTCTCTTTTGTCTACATTCTTATAATGAATGTTTATGCCTTTCACTTTTCTAGGAATTTTAGCATGTTATTTTCTTTTGTTTGATTCGGCCTTCTGTAAGTTATTTTTTACATTGTATTGTTTGTTTTATTATGGCCGAGAAATCATTTTTATGTGTTGTACTAAAGAGATCTCATTCTTAATTTAAATTTGAACCTAGTTCAGCAATGACAAAAGCTAGAGATATTATTCATTGTCACTATAAGGGACCATGGATCAATTTCTCTGAAGTACCAAATGGAGTTAGGTATCTTTGGTTCATAGAATTCAAGGTAACATTTATTTTTTATTATAAATTATCAATACATAATTTGGTTATGCTAAAGTGTGGTTGAATACTAGTTATATTTTGTTGATGTCTAGCAAAAGTTCTGGTGGGATGAATCTATACAAGAAGCAGTGCATGCTATTTGGAAGATGAAAGTAAGTGAACACTTGAGGACTGTATTTAACAAGGCCAGAAATTCGGGCCGCAAACCTAATTGGATTATGGAACAACACTGGGCTGGTATGCTTCAGAAATGGAATGTGAATGAAAAGTTCAAGCGTCTTTCAGAGATCAACAAGAAAAACCGAGCATGTGAAATTCCTCATGGTTCTGCTGTGTATACTGGAGGTTCAAAATCTGTTATAGATCACACAAGGCATTTGTACGTATAGTTTCTGAAATCTATCTTAATTTAGTATATATATATATGAACTGTATTTGTTTGATAAAGAAGTTTTTATTTGTAGAAACATGATTGTGTTTGTTTATTTTCAGCGAAGCCAACATGATAATCAAGAACCAACAATGTAAGAGTTGCTAGAGATGACCTATAAAAAGAAGAATGGAGAGTGGAGCGGAACCAGACCGGTCGACGCAATAGTAATAATTATGCACATCAAATATATTTATTTTATAAAATACATCTAAATGTTGTGTTTTATAGTCATAATTATACATGCCCATCATATGATAGAATTGGTCTTGACTGATTTATATATTTCATGTTCCTTATTTTTTCCATTTGCAAGTTGCTCTTAAATCATGATCACATAGCTTTATAGTTCAATTGTTATTCATGTTCCTCAATAAATTTCATAAGTTAATTATAATTATAATTATGATATTTGTCAAAATTTGTGTAGGAGCGTTTTAATGAGCTATCAACCAAGGCTCAAGAGGAAGGTAATACTGAAATGGACATCATGAAGATGTGGGTTGAGGCTGATGGTGGGGTTAATCGGGGGAGGGTTTTTGGTCTTGGGTTAAAAGTGAGTGACATTCCCTTGGATTTGCTTGAGAAATATTCATTTGCAAATGTGCATCCATCTCAACCATTCCAATCTGAAGATGTTTTTAATGAATTCCGTGAAGATGTACAACACAAAGTGTCCTCTTTGCAAAATGAAGTGGCTAATGTCAAGGAGCAAGTGGGTATTGTTAGGAATGAGATTCAGAACATGGGATCACAAATTCAATCCTATATAAGTCTCCAAGGTTACCCATCTCAGTTTCAGTTTCCTACTATTCATCCTATGCAAGCTCAATTTCGATATAATCCGACTCAGGTTCAAGGATCATTGGCTGCTGGTGGTGAGGTACCCTCGTCATTTACTAATCTTCTGAATTCGAATTCCATGTTTGGACCATCAGGCACATCTATGCCTCCAAGTGGTCCATTTGTGACATGTAACATCCCTAGCAATTCTGGAGGTGGTTCGTCTTCTATGAATATAGATTCCAATGTTTAGAATTCACTTCTTTTGGAGGGTGTGTAGGTGTTTATTTACAGGAGTATCTGTTTTTGGATTATGGTGATGATGAAAGTTGATGGCCATGAAAGATTTAATTTTGGACCTGATGGTGATGAAAGAGGGGCATTTTGGAGTTGATAGTGATACAGCTAATTGTGATGACAAATTTCTTTTTGGATGATGGTGTGATTAGATGTAATGTTTAGAATTATATTTTGGAAAGAATGTATTTTGGTATGGTGTGATCAGTTGTAACTTACTTTTAACTTTATGTATGTGTTTTTGCTATGAATGACTATGAAAGTATTATATAATTATTGGGTTATGTTTTTATATTTTTATTGTTGTTTATCTGATTCCTTATAAGGATAGAATAACATTTATATTTATTTCAAATAAAACATGAATGTTTGGGAAAAAAAACATGAATGTGATTAGATAGAAAATATTCAAATTTTTAAAAAAAATATAAAAGAGAATTAAAAGTTTAAGAATGATGTTTAAAAAATATACATATAATAATTTATTAATAAAATATTAGATAAATAATTTATCAATAGAAAATATAAATATATAGATAAATAATTCATTAATAAAGTATTGGAAATATTTAATAAATAAAATATTTGATAAATAAAGGCTACCACAGAAGCTCAATAGCATCACTGTGGCTCCATTATACAAAGTCAGCCACAGAGTATTTGTTGCATAACCGTTGGGGTTAGTGACGGTCGAGAGCCATTGCTTAACCGTGGCTAATGAGCCACGGTGCAGACGTGGCTAGTAAACGTCGCTAAGTGCCACGGTTACACCGTCTCTCACGTTTTGCTATGTCCATTTTAGCCACGGTTGTCATTTCCGTGGCTATGTATGTGGCTAAGAGGCTTCCGTTGCCATTTCGTGGCTGATGCCGTGGCCAATCCGTGGCTATTTAAGCTTTTTTTTTTAGTGAGGAAGAACATGCCAACCTCACCAGAAAGCATCTTCTTGGGAATTTGTACTCTGCTGCTCCCACTCCTCATGCTTCTTCTTTGAGGCCCAACTCTGGCCCTGATAAAGGGAAGAATGTCCATCAGTCTCCACCTGCTGACATTTCTCCTCCGTAGACCAGAAAAAGGAAGTCTAGGGCTAAGGGTGAGGTTGTTGTTTCATCATGAATATCCACTTGTTCATCAGGTTACGACCTTATTTCCATCAATATGAATCCATCTATCTCATCATCACTATGTATAAATCTGCTTTTGTAGCCTGGAAACATATTCTGGTGCTGTTGCTTTGTACTTCTCCTCTTAGGATTATCTATGTTAATGGGGTTAATTAGTTTTCACATCTACCATGCAACCCTATTCGGCAAGTGTAATGTTCTTATTATGCATGTTTCATCTCTTCTTATCTATAGGCTTGAATGGGCTGCCTCTCAGTTCCACTTTGTATTAGGGCACTTCTCTGCTAGTTATAATGCAGCTGTTATCTATCAGTCTAACCATTACGGTTCCTTGACTGTTATTTTGGAATATTATATGATTGTTCTCTGTTATCTTCATTTTTACTTCATGTTGTGGATCCTCTTTAATATTCAGGTTTGCCTTTCTGCAGTGTTTTTCCTTGTGAATCTATTCCCTTACTGTACTTCTACATTGTTCAGGAAGTTCTATGTTTTTGGCTCTCATCTGCACTTTCTTTTTTTCCTTTGTTGCGATCTTTTACTTCTTGCACTCCTGTGCTTTCGCTTTTCTCTCACTTTCCTTTTGGGTTTGTTCTTTCTTGGGCTGGGAGGAGCTCACTGATTGGGCTTTGGCCCATTTTGCGTCTCTTCCTTCAGCTACATACCGATAACAATGACATAACATATGACACTTATATGACAATTTTCAATTCTCAGTCTACTTATGACATGATTAATGATTTCACCATACATATTTTCAAGGTTTACTCTACATTCAAAAATAAGTCTCTCTAATGTGTATATTATCAAACTCAATAACATACTATACATATTATAAGATACTTCTACTTCTCTCCATGACAACACAATAATTCAATCATTTGTAAAATTAATTTATCCTTCATGACAAATTCATCGTATCGACCTACTTGCGATTGTTTTCACTTATGATATATTATCAACAGAATACTATTATAATCATAACCAACCACGACAATATGGTACTTTATACTTAAATGATATTACATGAAGATTGGATATTGGAATTGTTGAGGGGTTCATCGACCCTATTTCTGGACCAAAATTTCCTTTATGAAACACCATAATCAATTTGACATGTTATGCCTAGCTGAAACTAAAACTAATGACTTACCAAGTCCTACTTTCTTCGATAAAATAGGCTTCAAATCGATTGTCACCTCCCCTGCCTCAGGATCTAAAGGTCGACTTTGGCTTCTTCTAAATAATTCTCCAATTCTGCAATCTCTTACCCTAATCTTTAACGATTCCAACATCATACTTTTACAAGTTTCTCACAAAGAACTCTCTTCCCTCTTATTCTTTCTTTATGCACCTAGTCGAGAAGAACTGAAAAATGATTACTAGGCATAGATTGGAAATTTGATCACATCGTTAAACCTACCAGTTATGATAATTTGTGATCTAAATGATATGCTTTCACCTTCTGATAAACATGGAGGTTTAATTCCCTCTTCTCATAGATTTAACAGATTAAATAATTTCATTTCAGATTTTGGCCTGATTGATACCAATTACGCGGGATTTCCCTTTACATCGCGAAAACTGCCTTGTACATCTAACACTATTTATGAACGACTAGATCATGTGTTATTTCAACCCATCTTCACTACTACTTTTTCCTCTATTATTGTACAACACCATCCTTTTACTACCTCTGACCACTGTCTCATTACTACTTCTTTAGGTCATATGTAACATTTCCGAAAGTTCCCTTTCCAGTTTGAAACAGCTTGGACAGGAGACCCAACCTATAAGTCTCTTGTCCATCGGGTGTGGAAATACAAAATGTCCGGTTTTAATATGTTCAAACTTTATATGAAATAAAAACTCTTGAAATCATACTCAAAATCATGGTCTAAATCTAAAACCCATAATAACTTTGAACAACTCGAACAACTCAAAACTACAGAACAAAAACTATCTGCTCTTCAAGCTCAACTATTACAATCAAATTACAACCAACAAGTTGTTGCTCTTTAGCTAAGTTGGACATGGGCCTCACCACTATCGTCAACCTCACCGCATCTCTCTCTTCTACAATTGATCTGCAACCAATGGCGGCTTTATAACATGTTTACAATTGGCACGGCTCGGCAACGACGCAGATCTGGGCAGTTGGCTAGAACGGCGACAATTGGGATTGATGATGCGTCGGCAATCAGGCTTGTTGAGGTGGCGTTGTGGCGGCGGCGTTGGTACAGCAACGAACAACAGCAAGGTCGCACAACAAAGCAACGATGCCTCTGCTCTGGTCGTGCAATGAGGCAATTTTGCGCGTCTCGTAAGTGGCCAAACGGCGACGGAATCAAGCGGGGCCGACGGCGTTGGGTTTGTGGCCCTGTGGGGATTCTCCGTCAATGGCCGGTGGTGGCTGGGCTGCTCCAACAGCGTCGGGAAAAGGGTCCAAAGTGGCATGGTTTCATACGCACAACAAGGGCGAGTTCGGAGGTGATTCGATATCTTTAGGCGATGGTTCGAGACAGTTTAAGAGTCAATCACCACTATTTCGAATACAACGAAGAGGATCCTGTGGTCGGATCTTAAGATGGCTCGAAGATGGAGATGTTGAAAGCTTCTAATCAGGCACACATTATTTACTTTGGGCAGACACCAAAGCAATTGTTCTTCAAACCTCGTCCGAAGAGGCTTTTCTCATAAGGTGCTAGGATTTCTTAGAATTAGAATTGCATAATCATGCTAGGGTTGGGTCTTCCTTCTCTTTAATGGGTCTTTTCATTTATCTCTCTTAATACCATTAATTAAATAATAATGATAAAAATATAATATTATTTACATCCACATTTATATAGAGAGAGAGGTGGGTTCAAGTGGAACGAGATTTGAGATAGAACGGAGGTAATAATAGGAATCGTCGATTTGAAGAAACTGAATGGCCATATCTGATCATGGGAGTAGAGGTGTATGGGAAGGAGAATATGAGATCATAGTAGGAGATAAGGAGTTACCGAGAGGGAGATTGTTGACTTTTAAGAAATAATAATAATAAAAAAAGAATATGATGAGAGAGAAGAGGAGAATATGAGATTTTCAAAATTAGAGAGCTTTCGTACATAATTATGGCCGCCAATTACATTTACTATGCATTAGGTGAATACTCTTGTTATTAGATAAGAATATCATCATACGTTAGAGTGAATATCTATGTTTTTTTACTATGATTTTTCGTGATATTCATGTAATTCAGTGTTGATTACATGAATATTCTTATTATTAATTTAGAATATCGTCTTATGTTGGTGTAAATATCACCACTTAGAGACATAAATATCTCTAATTAGAAACAAGAATATCACCTCTTGATGAAATGAATATCACCCCATATGAATAGATCTATACCAAAAAAATACATAAAAAATAATAATTTAATGGGCCGGCCCGGCCCGCTAAATACCAAAAATATATACCAAAAAATAATTTAAATATAAGTTATATGCCATGCGGGCCGATCCGCTCTTCCGGGCGGGTCCGGTTAGCCCCTTGGGCCTGACAAACGGGCTCGGACCGGCCCGGGCCCGTAAAAACGGGCCCGGATTTTGGCTAAGGCCCGTCCCGGGCCCGCGTTTGATCAGGTCTAGTTAGGATGGACCTTCCATGCATTGTCCAAAAATGTATGACTCACATTACTCATCACGTTCTATCGTAAGAATCTATTTCACCGAAACCTCTATGTAGAATTAGGCTCTAGTGAAACAGCTTATTAGGGTAAAACGAGTGTATTAATTTAGGACGTTGGATGAGAGGAGAAATAGATGGTTGTGATTGAATAATGGGTTCTCTAATTTTATATGGTGGATGTGACTACACCAGATCCCCTCAAATCCTAAAATTAAGGGATTATAATATTCACCAAAACCCTTCAACTTCCTCTTTTAATCTCTTTATCTCTCTTGTTTCTCTCATTCGTCTCTCTCTCTCTCTCTCTCTCTCTCTCTCTCTCTCTCTCTCTCTCTCTCTCTCTCTCTCTCTCTCTCTCTCTCTCGTATTACTCTCTGGCACTGCAGGGAACCACCATTGACGAACTCAACGAGCTTTGTTTCTCTTTGTCGACCGCGCCTCCTCATCAACGTCTTCTCTCTCTAGTGTTCCTCTCTGCCGCAGGATCAGTGGGGCTCGACCACCAGACGCCGTCAGATATCAATTAGCAGATGGAATGGAGAAGGATATTGACGATCTGGTGTTCGATAAGTTCGATGTCGACGGGAACGGATCGATCGACGACGAGGAGTTCCGGCCGATGATGATGGAGATGTTGATCGCGCTGGCGCGGGGGATCGAGTCAATGCCGGTCATCGTCGGCGTCGAGGAGGATAGCCTTTTGATGAAGGCTTATGAAAACAAGTTGGCGAGAATGATTGCAAATTGGATGAGGTCATCGAATCAAACGGGATTCAAGTTGTTAGGAGGGATCACAATTTGAAGAAGAAGAGGAGCAAAAGGATATTTGGGAACATGTGGTCTTCTAGGAAAGCATTCCATTAAACTTCTCGCCGTACTCTCTCTATCTCATTGTCTATGTATGATATTCACATTTTTCGTGTCGATATGTGACAGACGGATTTTCAGTCGTTATTAACCCTAGTCAAAATAAAATCCTAGCAAACCTAAACAAGTAGTCAGAGTAAGCAGGGTCGATCCCACAGGGAGGAAGTAATCAATCTATGTGTTGTCGCATGCAAAAGTAACCAAGGGGGGTGTTTTGGGTTGGTTTCGTAACAAGCAAGAAATCAAATAAAGCAAGTAAACAAATCAAAGGTGTGTAATCAATATGGGGAAAAACACTTAGCCAAGCAAAATCCACTTTTCCTATGATAGATTGGTCCTAGGTCATCTCTATTCCTTTCCTTTAGTTATTCTTGTCCCTATTCTTGTATAGTTACTAGCCCTACCAGTTCTAGCAACACTTACTATTGAACGCACAAGAAACAATCAAGATTTAGAACAATAGCAGTATAGAGCATAGGATCAAACCAGGATACATGTCAACAATCACAGCCCGCAAAGATTAACATGCAATCAATCTTCTTTCATAACAATCTAGTCCTACCAGTCCTAGATAATCATGGATGCTACTCTAGATAAGGAATCACCGACCGGTCAATTACAAACCCTAGCAATAGATAATTACTAAACCTAACTAGGTGATCAATCTAGTCAAATCAATAACAATCCATATGAATAAGCGCAAGAAGAAAGATGTAAATCCAAAGGAAATAGGAATAGGGAATTAACCTCGCAATCAAATCATAGAAAAAGTTTCAAATGCCGGGCTAAGCAAAGGGTGCTTAGCTACTCATAGTAATGGAAGACATGGTTCTTGAAAGGGAAAAACTGATGCTGAATAATGAACGTAGTTCTGGAATCAAGAATGTAGTTGAATAATAAGATAACTGCTAATGAAAGAAAACTAGGGTTAAAAAACTAACCTAAAACTCCCTAGAAGATAAGAAAAGCCCATAAAACAATTAGGGTTCGGATTTAAAGGAAAATAAAAGAAAAGCAAAATAAGAAAAAGGAATAAAAACGTCTCGAACAGCGCGGTGCTTCCCGCAGATGGCCGCGGTCGCGGTTTGCTCTCGAAGTGCTCCAATTAATCCCCTGAATTAACCGCGGGCGCGGCCCATTGGCCGCGGTCGCGGCCTTTGATTTCTTCTGTCATTTTTCTCGGGAATTTGGCCGCGGGCACAGACTCCCCGCGATGGCTCGCGGCCTTCGCTTCTCGCCTTCTCCTTGTGGTTTCCTTCATGGATCTTCATCGTCTCCTCAGGTGGTCAACTCCTCTTCCTCTGGATGTCTCCAATTTGCTCCTCCAGACCAGCAAAACCACACTTCTCCGCTCTAACTCCATAATCTCCAATTGTGCTCTAAATCCAACCAAATGACGCCTCAAACCTGGTAATAACCCCTAGAATTGCACTATGAAATAGCACAGATCAATATGCTTATTGTTAACTTTCATAGATTGTGAATATGATGTTTTAAATTGGAATATCAATTACCACAAAATGCATATTTGTTCACTGTTTTTGAATATTAGTATATATACGATTAACCATGATCACGAATAATAGTTATTCAATAATACTTGAACGATATTCAGATAATGTGCTTTGATATTCACACATTTTATTTTCAATTCAGTCGATGCATTATATACGATGGAACATGAACAAGATTAACAGATATGCAAATTATATATAACAATATTCATCTTTTTTCGTGTCGATATGCAAAATGTTCATTTTCAATTCATTGAATATATTGATATGCATGAACCTCCACTGAATATGCGTATTATCTAATCACAATGTCATCAATAAATCGAAACCAATTGAATGCATATCAATGAAAAAACAAAGTCATGTCAAGGGAGACTAGTATGATGAAGGCAACGATGGAAACCCTAAATCTCCTAAGATTAACAGTTATGAAAATTATATATAACAATATTCACAGTTTTCGTGTCGATATGCATACTGTTAACTTTCAAAGATTGTGAACATGATGTTTTAAATTGGAATATCAATTACCACAAAGTGCATATTTGTTTAGTGTTTTTGAATACCAGTATATTTACGATTGACCATGATCACGAATAACAGTTATTCAATAATACTTGAACGATATTCAGATAATGTGCTTTGATATTCACACATTTTATATTCAATTCAGTCGATGTATTATATACGATGGAACATGAACAAGATTAACAGATATGCAAATTATATATAATAATATTCATCTTTTTTCGTGTCGATATGCATAATAGTGTAGAAATTTTTAGATCGAAGCTCTGCATAGAAGATGGTGGTGAATATTGCCTATTTTGGATGATCTACGTTTTCTCTCTTCAATCTCCTCCTAACTGCCTATTTTGGAGGGATATTCTATCCCATGAAACCGCTCCATACACCCTCATTATACTCTCTAAATCCAACCATCCAATACTCTCAATCCGACACTCCATAATTGTACACTCGTTTTACTATAATATTCGTTTCACCGGAGTGTGCCTATATATATATATAGGGGCGCGCTCAGGTAAAACGGGTATTATGGTAAAACGAAAGTACAAATAAGGAGCGTTGGATTGAAGATTTTAAATGGCTGGATTTGATGGAACAAAGAAGCCACATGGGGATGCAATGCACCGGATTTGAATATCCTACCTTATTTATTGAATTACCGAAAATATGTTCCTACAAAATAGGAAGTTGTTTAAATAGGAAGATTATTTTAAAATTTAAATGGGAAGATTATTTTAAATTCGTTTAGATTTAAATTCGTTCTGCTCGTTTAATGATTTTTCAGCGTTCGTGAATATCGTTAATGTGTTCACGAATATTGATCATTTGTTAATGAATAACGTTCACGTTTGTTTGAATATCGATTTCTATTTAATAAGTGAACATTTAATATCTTAAAAATGTGAATATCATTACTTGAATCATGAATTTCACCACTTGATAATATGAATATCACACTAAGTTACATGAATATCTCAATTAATCACATGAATATCAAATTCACTTACACGAATATCACCATTCAATTTGTGAATATCACTACCCATTTTGTGAATATCGCCCACCACCCAATTACATTAATATAGTCACCCAAGTACATGAATATCATCACCTAACTACACGAATATCATCACCCAATATCTTCGAAGCTTTGATTCATGGCGGTAAGGTTTAACAATGACATTGTCGCGTCGATTTTGAGTCGCACAGTCGCACGATCAACCTGAATATCAGCATTATTATAATGAATATCAACAATATTATATTGAATATCACATCATAAATTTTGAATATCAACTATTCAACGCATGAAACCTCATGAATATGAACAACATTATAGTGAATATCACACCAAACAATTTGAATATCAATTGCAAACAGTACCATCAACAAGCAATTTCAATACTATAATAGCGATATTCATTCCATATGTGATGATATTCACGTATTTTGTACACAGTCATACAAGTAAGTAGTCGATATTCATAAAAACAATGTCGATATTCATAAAAATAATGTCGATATTCAGAGTTTAATTCGCACATGATGGTTATTCAAAGTTTAGGTGAATATCACATCATAAATATCAAATATTCAACGCATGAGACCTACATCCAATATGAATATCAAAAGCATTTGTATGAATATCACATTAAACAATTTAAATATCAATTACAAATAATACAAACACCTCAAAACACCAAACTGATTCACATGAATATCGACGAAACCCCAAATGATTTCAATCCCCAAACCAAATTCACATCATCAAAACATTTAAAATAAAAAGAAGAAAATACTGAGATGATTTCACAACTAGATGGAGGGAGTAGTCAAGTACATCGGAAGCAACACTAAGTCAGAATCGAAGAGAAGACAAAAGAAAGAGGAGCAAGATGAAGAAAAATCAATGACAACTGAGACAAATTTGCGTTTCTTCTTGCCTCTGCTTCTCCATAGCCATCGTCACCTATTTCGGCGGAGCCTCCACACACGGATCCGTCGTCGTCCTTGTGCCGGTTCCAGCCGACGGTTGTCAGATCTAAACTCAGATCCACCGCGCCTTCGGTGCGACCAAGCCGCTGCCCAACACCATTGGGGAGAGGTCGGGATGATGACGGAGAGAGTGATGGTAGAAACGGAACCAAGCTCTACAGATAACAAATCGAAAATTAGCGATTGGCAACTGAAAGTGAAATTTGAAGTTTTTAACAGTATAGATTGTCGATCAATAAGAATGACAATCTGCAGAAGCAAAAGCAAGAGCGAAATAATTACCTTGATAATCAAAGGAATCGCCATGAAAAGCGGATTTGGGAGAATCGATCGACTGAACCTCGTTGGAGAGTCGAAGAATATTCCAGAGAGAGAGTACCTGGGAGGAGAAATTCAGATGATCCTCGCCTTCCTCGACGCCTACGAGGACTTCGATCATGTCCACCTCATCACGGAGCTCTGCGACGGCAGCTATCTCTTCGATTGTGTCCTCGCCAACGGCCGCTACTCCGAGAGGGACACCGTCAGGAGAGAGAAGATGGAAAGGGGATCAGGGAGATAGATCTGAGAGTGAGAGAGTGGGAGATGAGGGCGTCGGTGGGTTAGAGGGAGATATCAGGGATCGGGGAGAGAGATCTGAGAGGGAGAGAGAAGATGGAATGAGGATCGGGGGAGAGATCTGAGAGGGAGAGAGAAGATGGAGAGATTTGAGGAGAAGAGAAGAATAAACCGTATCCATAGGAGAGAGAAGAATCAAATTTCAATTTCAATTCCCTAAAAATCCGGGATTGATATTGATTGTGTAGAGCATCGGGTATTTTCTTAATATGCACCTTAAATTGGTATAATCCAGCCCATCCATTAAATCTCATCTAACGGATGTGATTAGTATTTCCGTTTTACGTTTTACCAGATCCAAGATATATATGTATATATATATATATATATATATGTATATATATATATATATATATATATATATATATATATATATATTAGTTTTATCTAACCAAATGAGGCCTAAGATTGTAAATACGAAAATCGAGAGCCAAAATGGCAGCTTAGATTAAGACACTTCAAACTTGTTGGTCAAACGGTCAAAGGATTGACTTGGTCGAGTTGTCTCTTGAATAATGTCAATATTCTTGAAATTTTGAAAGCAAACATTTGAGTAAATAACATAAGATCATATTTCAATTAACAATATCATACACTAAAAAGGATTAATAAAGAGTTCTTAATTAATAGGAAAAGTAGTGCTAATTCTTAACATATATCAAGTTTTGTAGTTTGAGATCAAATAGTTTGACACAATGGTGTAAGATTTTACTATGTTTTAACGAGAGAACGATCTATTTAATAGGTATTTCGTATTTTATTCTATCTGTATGAAAAATACATCGGATCAGCAATAAACATACATCATAAATATGAATTATTAATTATTAACCTTCGATTCTTATAGGCTGAAGAAGAACTTCAGTTCTTTAAAATATAATTTTTTTTTATCAGGAATATGTTATTATAATGTTCAAGCCATAAAATGTCTTGTTTACTAAGAGGATCAAACCTATATATCCAGAGTACTATAAAACAGGGAGTTGTTCATCCACCGGAAATACCTCAAAAATTTCCTCCAAATGATGAGGCGTCAGGTTGACACTAACTCTTCTTGTCTTATGTGGTGTGAGTTCATTAGATTAGGTAATTTGTGAATTTACTTTTTTATAAATTTAATTTACTTTTTTTGCATAATTCAGATTTTGCTCTTTGTAATTGTACTGCATGTTTCGTAGCATTTACCTTCTTGTCATTCTTGTATTGTCATCTGAATACACAAACACGCGTCTACTCCTTCCCTACGTACATCTTTCATATTGCGTAGCACGATAGTAGACCCAGTTCTCCTTCTTCCTCCTATGCTATCATATACTTATTACACATATTAAAAGGAAAAAGATATATACACACGAAAATTTTTCTAAATGCAAATTAAAATATGCGTTAAGCCTTAACGTACGGGTGGGGTGCGATATGTCTTAACGCACAAGGGACAGAATAGGCATTTTCGGAAAATTCGGGGGTACCACCTGTGCGTTAAGGCATAACGCACAGGTTGAAATGGGCCAAGGGAGACAGGCCCAAAATGACATTGTATCTGTGCGTTAAGCCTTAACGTATGGCACTGTAGCTGTGCGTTAAGGCTTATCGCACATACAAAAAAAAAAAAAAAAAAAAAATTTTGCCCCATAATCATGTAGAGAATTTCAATACGAGTCCGTACATATAAAATTCGTCCAAAACGGACATCGTTTGCCCATCCAAAAGCCCAAAAAACGGACATATAAAATTCTGGCTAATACGGAGACCGGAGGTGGGTAATCGGCGGTGAGAGCTTGGGGCTTTGGAAGCTAACTTCCAGACGCAACTTTTGGTGGTAGCGGCGACTCCAACGGTGGACGGTGGTCGACGAATTTCTTCGATGAACAGACATGGCCGCGGAGCTAGGGTTCTTGAGCTTTTGGGATTAAATTGGATACCGAAAACTCATTGAAAAGTGCCCTATTTATAGGGGTTGGAAATGTCTCGGGGATAGCTTCGAAATCGTATAAAGTTTGACCTAAAACGATATCGAATTGGCCCAGATATCGGTCAATTTCCATAAAGCTAAAAACCGAATTTTTCTTTCCATAAATACCCAAGTTTTGAAGTTGTGGAGAAATTGAATGAAAATAAAAAGTTTGGCTTAAATCTGTAATTACGTTAACGATCTAATGGACGGAGAGTGGGGTAGGGTGGTACGTGTTGGACGGAAATGGATATCGAATTGGCCCGGATCTAATGGACGGAGAGTGGGGTAATTATACTAAATTTAATGAAACACTATAATATATAAGTCTAGGTATACTAGATTTAATTACATACTATAGTACATAAGCGTAACTATATGAAATATAATGAAATACTATAGTACATAAGTGTGACTATATGAAATATAATGAAATACTATAGTACATAAGTCTAAGTATACTAGATTTCATGAAATACTATAGTACATAAGTGTGACTATATGAAGGATAATGAAATACTATAGTATAAAAGTGTAACTATATGAAATATAATAAAATACTATAGTTTATAAGTCTAAGTATACTAGATTTCATGAAATACTATAATACATAAGTGTAACTATATGAAATATAATGAAATACTATAGTACATAAGTGTAACTATATGAAATATGAAATACTATAGTACATAAGTGTGACTATATGAAATATAATGAAATACTATAGTATATAAGTGTAACTATATGAAATATAATAAAATACTATAGTTTATAAGTCTAAGTATACTAGATTTCATGAAATACTATAGTACATAAGTGTAACTATATGAAATATAATGAAATACTATAGTATATAAGTGTAACTATATGAAATTTAATGAAACACTATAATATATAAGTCTAGGTATACTAGATTTAATGGAATACTATAGTACATAAGCGTAACTGTATGAAAAATAATGAAATACTATAGTACATAAGTGTAACTATATGAAATATAATGAAATACTATAGTACATAAGTGTGACTATATGAAATATAATGAAATACTATAGTACATAAGTCTAAGTATACTAGATTTCATGAAATACTATAGTACATAAGTGTGACTATATGAAGGATAATGAAATACTATAGTATAAAAGTGTAACTATATGAAATATAATAAAATACCATAGTTTATAAGTCTAAGTATACTAGATTTCATGAAATACTATAATACATAAGTATAACTATATGAAATATAATGAAATACTATAGTACATAAGCGTAACTATATGAAATACAATGAAATACTATAGTACATAAGTGTGACTATATGAAATATAATGAAATACTATAGTATATAAGTGTAACTATATGAAATATAATGAAATACTATAGTTTATAAGTCTAAGTATACTAGATTTCATGAAATACTATAGTACATAAGTGTAACTATATGAAATATAATGAAATACTATAGTATATAAGTGTAACTATATGAAATATAATGAAATACTATAGTTTATAAGTGTAACTATATGAAATTTAATGAAATACTATAGTACATAAGTGTAACTATATGAAATATAATGAAATACTATAGTACATATGTGTAACTATATGAAATTTAATGAAATACTATATAGTACATAAGTGTAACTATATGAAATTTAATGAAATACTATAGTATATAAGTCTAAGTATACTAGATTTAATGAAATACTATAATATATAAGTCTAAGTATACTAGATTTAATGAAATACTATAGTACATAAGTGTAACTATATCAAATATAATGAAATACTATAGTACATAAGTGTAACTTTATGAAATTTAATGAAATATTATAGTACATAAGTGTAATTATATGAAATTTAATGAAATACTATAGTTTATAAGTCTAAGTATACTAGATTTCATGAAATACTATAGTACATAAGTGTAACTATATGAAATATAATGAAATACTATAGTACATAAGCGTAACTATACTAGATTTAATGGAATACTATAGTACATAAGCGTAACTATATGAAAAATAATGAAATACTATAGTACATAAGTGTAACTATATTAAATTTAATGAAATACTACAGTACATAAGTGTAACTATATGAAATATAATAAAATATTATAATATATAATGTAACTATATGAAATATAAAGAAATACTATAGTATATAAGTCTAAGTATACTAGACTTAATGAAATACTATAGTACATAAGTGTAACTATATGAAATATAATGAAATACTATAGTACATAAGTATAACTATATGAAATTTAATGAAATATTATAGTACATAAGTGTAATTATATGAAATTTAATGAAATACTATAGTTTATATGTCTAAGTATACTAGATTTTATGAAATACTATAGTACATAAGTGTAACTTTATGAAATATAATGAAATACTATAGTACATAAGCGTAACTATATGAAATACTATAGTACATAAGTGTGACTATATGAAATATAATGAAATACTATAGTATATAAGTCTAAGTATACTAGATTTAATGAAACACTATAATATATAAGTCTAAGTATACTAGATTTAATGAAATACTATAGTACATAAGTGTAACTATATCAAATATAATGAAATACTATAGTACATAAGTGTAACTTTATGAAATTTAATGAAATATTATAGTACATAAGTGTAATTATATGAAATTTAATGAAATACTATAGTATATAAGTGTAACTATATGAAATATAATGAAATACTATAGTATATAAGTCTAAGTATACTAAATTTAATGAAACACTATAATATATAAGTCTAGGTATACTAGATTTAATGGAATACTATAGTACATAAGCGTAACTGTATGAAAAATAATGAAATACTATAGTACATAAGTGTAACTATATGAAATTTAATGAAATACTATAGTACATAAGTGTAACTATATGAAATTTAATGAAATACAATAGTATATAAGTCTAAGTATATACTAGATTTAATGAAATACAATAGTTTGACCTAAAATTTATACAAAATTATAGTAGAAAAATGCAAAAAAAAACCAAAAAAATTCACTATAATGCGTTATATGCCGGGCACCAAATTGTAAAAAAAATGGGTAGAAAGGCTTTGTTTTTTGGGCTTTTGGAGGGGCAAACGATGTCCGTTTTGGACGAATTTTATATGTACGGACTCGTATTGAAATTCTCTACATGATTATGGGGCAAAAAAATTTTTTTTTTTTTTTTTTGTATGTGCGTTAAGCCTTAACGCACAGCTACAGTGCCACACGTTAAGGCTTAACGCACAGCTACAGTGTCATTCTGGATATTTTTTCCACTTTTATTCCAATTTTGTCCCTTGTACGTTAAGCCTAAACGCACCAGCCTGTACGTTTAGCCTTAACGCACAAAACAGTTTACATATAGACGGCATTTCGTTTGCATATAGACTGACCCTATTAAAAATACGACCAGGATTAACATATCTATAGTGAATCTTCTTCCTGCTACTTCTCACTCTGTCTATGCCCTCGTAGATCTTTGAATAAATTCTCTTTTTGTTCCCAATTGAGGCCAATTAGCAAGAATCACAAAACCAAGTATGTGTTGGAACTCATTTTAACATGTGGCGCCGGGCTCTTTTCCGGGCACAATTCCGGTGGGCTCCGGCCATTGTCAACACCGGAAAGTGGGAGCATTGGCTTCATCTACGCGAGCACACTCTCGTAGTGTACTCATACGACAAAAATGATTTCCGTTTGAATGAGAAATGGAGGCCCAATGTAGCTTGCATGAAGTGCAAAACTTGGGCAAATGTGGGGGCAAGAACTTGTCCCACATTGAAAGTTTGGAGATAAATCTCCTAGCATATATAGAGGAGAAATGGACTCAAGGTTGTGGCCTTGGGTCATTACCCATTTTCAATGGGGAGAGGACCTAGCTCATCAAGCCCACACGCGCGCCGAGCCGAGCCGAGCCGGGTCGGGTCGGGTCGGGTCGGGTCGGCAGGCGGGGAGCTCGGGTTGGGTTGGATCGGATCGGGCTTGGGCTGGCCAGCCAACGCCCTATCCTTTTGGGCCGATCCAAAAGGCCCATTAGTGGGCTTTGACCCAGCTTTAACTCCCTCAATAAATTCTCTCCGTTAACTCCATAAGTTACATTTTTTACAAATGTGTAACTCCAGCAAGAAGAGACTTTTCGTTAACAACGAAGTAATCTCTAATAGAAGAACCTCTCGGGTTTCCTCATACAAGAACACATTCTCCCACAAAAGCTCTCGTTTTTTCACTTCTCCTTCTCTTTTTCGTGTCTGAGAGTACACGCAGATCCGTGGGTTCGTTAGCTCTTGTTACTAGGTTGTGCGGTTCAAGAGATCGTCGCAGTTGTATCCTGGGATTCGGAACGTCAACAACCGTCACACTACGGGGCGTTTTCAGAATTAAGGAAAGAGATTTTGGTCTCGACTCTGCATCCGTTCTTCGTTCGGTATTTCTAAACTTCAGATTTCCTTAATTCATGTTCGTATATTTGCAGTCTAAAGCTTTTGTATGCATATAGGAAATTATGTTCCTACAATCTTAATTCTGAAAATTTTGCTTCGTTTGATTGCTTATACGGACTACCCGATTTGGTTGTCTGAAGTTTATTCTGAATTTTTTCATGTTCGTCTTTTATTTGATGTTCGTGGATTAATTCGGCTGTTTGTTAATTAAATAGTCGTTCATGCAATTTTTTTTTTGCTATTCGGTAATCGGATTAATTTGCTGTTCGTTATTTAATTTGCATTGCGTTGAATTCGTGATTTTCATTCACTGCGTTGAATTCCATTTTGTTATTTGCTAATTCGTTGAATTATTTTTTGCGATGCGTGAATTAATTATGCATTATTTTGATTAGTGAATTTGATTTGTCATTAGTGCTTTGTCTTATGGTTTCGGCATTTACGGATTTCGGTCTTGCATATATTAATTTGCTAATTTGATAATTCGTGATTTAATTCGTGTATCCCTTTAATTAATTTGCATTATGTTTTCGGTGTTTGCTAATTAATTTGATGTCCGAGCATGATTCTTGTATGTAATATATATTCTATGCTTGTTGTTTTTGGTCTTCTAGACCTGAATCTTTTCGGCCATCTGTACTGATGTACAGAAAAAATCAAACAAAGACAACATATATCATATACGCGTATGAAACTGCAATTTATTGTTTAAATTGCTTCGTTTGAGAATTTGCTCATTGAACTTATTGTTGCAATCGTACTCAATCTGGTTTAATTTTTGTAAAATTATGAGCTGTATGATTAACCAAACTAAGAATGTTAATTCTGGTTTTGGTGCTCGTGTTGGAGCCGATATTGGAAATCGTGTTGAGTCGACACCCCGGGTTCAGTCTGGGAGTGGTCTGCCAACAATGACTTTGCGAGTCATGAGGTTCGGAAACGCTGTTAACTCAGATCGTCCAAACCAATAGCCTATCAGACTAGAAACGTTATTGAAAGAGGATAAGCATGTGCTTTTGCCTCAGAATTCATATCTTTTCTCCCTAGCCAGCGTTGAGGCCTGGACTAATGGGGATGGTCTGTGCAAAGGTTGGGTTCAAAGCCGTCTGATAGATCCACTGTACAATAGTACAGCGAGATCAAGACTTCTAAGGAATACTTAATTGCCTTGGAAAGATTTACAAGTCTGAGGACGCATGCTCTAAGAAGTTCGCAGTGGCGAAATTTCTGGACTTCAAAATGGTGGACTCCAAGCCCATCATGGAACAAGTTGAAGAGCTGTCATTGCTTACGCATGAGATTATTGCGAAAGGAATGTCAATCTATGAGACGTTCCAGGTAGCTTCTTTCATAGAGAAACTCCCTCCAGGTTGGAAGGATTTCAAGAGCTATCTAAAGCACAAGCGAATGGCTATGACCGTTGAAGACTTGATTGTCAGGCTACGGACTGAGTAAACCTACCACAAAACACACCGGGTGGTCAGGTACTGAACCCGAAGGCCAACTTGGCCAAACACAAGGACAAGGGGAAGAAACGAAAGTTTCAACCCTAAGGCTCCAACAACTTCAATAAGCAACTAGCTAAGAAGTTCAGTGGAAAATGCCACAAGTGTGGTAAAATGGGTCACAAGGCTGACGAATGTCGTCGCAAGGCTGATCCGCGTAAGGACAAGGGAAATCCCAAGTCAACATGACTGAAGGCAGGCTCACGGATGCAGATCTGTGTGCTGTGACGTCTAAAGTCAATATGGTTGGAAGCAATCCAATGGAATGGTGGTACGATACCGGTGCTACCAGACATATCTGCTCTGATAGGGGAATGTTTACCACTTATCTGAAGAGCAAGAGTGACGAGCATCTATTTATGGGGAACTCGTTCACTACCAATGTCAATGGTCACGTCAAAATGGTGGTAAAGCTGACTTCCGAGAAGGAGTTGACTCTCACCAATGTCATGCATGTGCAAGAACGGCTTCGCTGTGAAGTTCGGGTCTGAAATGCTAGTTCTTTCAAAGAATGGGGTGTACTTGGACAAGGGTTATGTAAAGGATGGACTGGTCAAACTGAATGTAATGACAGTCATCCCAAACTCTATTGTATCCAATGTTTCAATGAATAAGAATAATCATATTGCTTATGTCATTGAGTCTTTTAATATGTGGCATGAACGGTAAGGGCATGTGAATAACAAGTCTATTCAAAGACTAAAGAACATGAACCTGCTTTCGAAATGCAAATCGATTAAAGACAAATGTGAAGTATGCATACAGGCCAAACTCACAAACACACCATCCCCACGTGTAGAGAGAACAACCGAACCTCTAGGTTTAATACACACAGATTTGTGTGATTTAAAATATGTGCAAACTAGAGGCGATAAAAATTATTTCGTGACCTTTATCGACGATTGCACAAAATACTGTTATGTACACTTGCTAAGAAGCAAGCATGAGGCCTTGGAAAAATTCAAGGAATACAAGTTGGAAATTCAAACCAACTTAGTAAAACCATAAAAATTATCTGAAGTGATAGAGGAGGCGAGTATGATGAACCTTTCAACGCGTTCTGTAGAGAACACGGGATTATTCATCAAACAACTGCTCCCTACTCACCAGAATCTAACGGAGTTGCGGAACGAAAATACCGAACTCTGAAAGAGATGATGAATGCAATGTTGCAGGAATCTGGGTTACCCCAGAACATGTGGGGGGAAGCGCTGCTTACCACCAACTATATCCTGAACAAGATACCGCATAAGGTTACTGGCAATACGCCATACGAACTTTGGAAAGGTAACGTACCATCGTACAAATACCTCAAAGTGTGGGGGTGCCTAGCAAGAGTGGTAGTGCCACCTCCTAAAAAGGTCACAATTGGACCTAAAACCGTTGATTGTATTTTCATAGGATATGCACATAACATTAGTGCTTATCGGTTTCTGGTACATAAATCTGATATACCAGATATACATGTCAATACAATAATGGAATCAAGGAATGCGTCTGTCTTTGAAAACGTGTTTCCGTGCAAGGATAAAGAACATCCGAGCGAACTCGTGAACAAAGTGACACAACCACTTCTGTAAATGAAACATAAGCTGAACCTAGACAGAGCAAGAGTGCTTGAAATGAACCAGAGGTTGAACCTAGACGAAGCAAAAGAGCTCGAAAGGAAAAAACCTATGGGTAAGAGTTCATAACGGCCTTTCTCTTAGAGAATGAGCCTAGAACTTTCAAAGAACCAATGTCTACACCTGATGCACCTTCATGGAAGGAAGCAGTTAAAAGCGAAATCGACTCCATTATGCAGAACCATACATGGGAGTTAGGTGAGTTGCCACAAGGGTGTAAAGCACTTGGGTGCAAATGGATTTTCAAAACCAAATTGAAAACCGATGGCTCAATAGACGAGCACAAGGCAAGGCTTATGGTGCAAGAATTCCGGCAAAACGAGGGCCAGGATTTCCTTAACACTTATTCTCTAGTTACGAGAATAACTTCAAAAATAATGCTAATAGCAATAGCTGCATTACGAAAGCTCGAAATCCATCAAATGGATGTAAAAACTGCCTTTCTAAATGGAGAATTAGAAGAGGAGATACACATGAAACAACCTGAGGGTCATGTGGTTCCTGGATAGGAACACAAAGTGTGCAGACTTGTGAAGTCTCTATATGGACTCAAACAAGCTCCAAAGCAGTGGCAGGAAAAATTTGACAATGTCATGATGTCAAATGGCTTCAGCATCAATGCATGTGACAAATGCATCTATTTCAAAGACACACCAAATGGTTACATCTGGTTGTGTTTGTACGTAGATGACATGCTCATTATTGGAAGCAATAAGGACATGATCAACCGAACTAAGAAGATGCTTAGTGGGAAGTCTGACATGAAAGACTTGGGATTAGCAGATGTCATACTAGGGATTAAAATCACTAGACATTCTGAAGGAGTAATCCTATCTCAAGCTCATTTGTTGGAAGATATCCCAATGTGGGACAAAACCAGTGCCAACAGTTAGTGTACACTGTGATAGCCTATCGGCTATAGCTCGGGCACTGAGTCATTTGTACAATGGTAAGTCACGAAGATGACATAAAACCATTACACAACTACTCTCGCATGGTATAATATCAATAGATTATATCAAGTCGGCTGACAACCTAGCGGATCCATTTACTAAAGGTGTGTCACGAGATCAAGTTGTTAAATCATCAAGAGGAATGGGTTTAAAGCCTATGACTAAAGAGGATGCTTGATGGCTAACCCTACCTACCTGACTGGAGATCCCAAGAAGTAGGTTCAAAGGGAAAACTAAATCAAGCTGAATCAAGATGAGCACTGGGAGACTTAAGTCTCATCCCAGTTCCTAGGATGATAAACAGTGCTACCTGTATGAGTTAAGGTTAAACTTGGCTTTTAATGATTCCATAGCTTTAAAATAAAAGTGGGGTATGACATGATACTCTTCATGGCAATCACCTTATGAGTGTGAAATGGGGCCGTTTCTAGGAGAATTAAGAGAGGCTGAATTCTCCAAGTTCACTCATGAATAACCAGGGATGTTCAAGGCCAAAATGAACACAACAAAGAACCTAGTTCTGTGAGAAGGTGAAACTGTGTGATAGTTATTGTCTCGGTTTACATAAAAGCCCGGGTGGTTCAAGACATCATGTTCACTACCTGGTCGAGTAAATCCGATAGCTACTCACTATGGGTGGTTCAAGGCTGAAACACGCTACCAGCCCAGATGCAGTGATTCTTCGATTGTACTCTCAAAAGTCTTTCTGTTTTTAAAACCAATGTTTAGAATCATTTCTATTCATGTGGGGGATTGTTGGAACTCATTTTAACATGTGGCGCCGGGCTCTTTTCCGGGCACAATTCCGGTGGGCTCCGGCCATTGTCAACACCGGAAAGTGGGAGCATTGGCTTCATCTACGCGAGCACACTCTCGTAGTGTACTCATACGACAAAAATGATTTCCGTTTGAATGAGAAATGGAGGCCCAATGTAGCTTGCATGAAGTGCAAAACTTGGGCAAATGTGGGGGCAAGAACTTGTCCCACATTGAAAGTTTGGAGATAAATCTCCTAGCATATATAGAGGAGAAATGGACTCAAGGTTGTGGCCTTGGGTCATTACCCATTTTCAATGGGGAGAGGACCTAGCTCATCAAGCCCACACGCGCGCCGAGCCGAGTCGGGTCGGGTCGGGTCGGGTGGGCGGGCGGGGAGCTCGGGTTGGGTTGGATCGGATCGGGCTTGGGCTGGCCAGCCAACGCCCTATCCTTTTGGGCCGATCCAAAAGGCCCATTAGTGGGCTTTGACCCAGCTTTAACTCCCTCAATAAATTCTCTCCGTTAACTCCATAAGTTACATTTTTTACAAATGTGTAACTCCAGCAAGAAGAGACTTTTCGTTAACAACGAAGTAATCTCTAATAGAAGAACTTCTCGGGTTTCCTCATACAAGAACACATTCTCCCACAAAAGCTCTCGTTTTTTCACTTCTCCTTCTCTTTTTCGTGTCTGAGAGTACACGCAGATCCGTGGGTTCGTTAGCTCTTGTTACTGGGTTGTGCGGTTCAAGAGATCGTCGCAGTTGTATCCTGGGATTCGGAACGTCAACAACCGTCACACTACGGGGCGTTTTCAGAATTAAGGAAAGAGATTTTGGTCTCGACTCTGCATCCGTTCTTCGTTCGGTATTTCTAAACTTCAGATTTCCTTAATTCATGTTCGTATATTTGCAGTCTAAAGCTTTTGTATGCATATAGGAAATTATGTTCCTACAGTATGGTCGTCGAAGGTGTATATTTATATTCTTGACTTGCCTTGAGGAATATTTATTCTGTTTTGAATGTCGAAATTTGAAGCTAGCTAACCGATTTCACCTTTTTTTTCGATTCTTGGTTTTCTGAATGAAGAAGCTATGGGAATCCCTAACCAAAAACCGGAATTGGAATTGCTATTGGAGTTCGAAACACAGAGAGAGAGCGACAATGAAGGGAAGAACAAGGAAGAACCGAACGAGGATCTCAATAAGGACAGAGAAGATGAGCAATTGTCGTCGAGAGGGGTAGTCTTCCTCTACGGATTCATTCGACAAATCGTTGTCGTCGTCCGCTTCGTTCAACAAGTCGTCACCGACGGAGGTTCAAAAGGTTATGAGCGTGTAGAGCTACGGATTCCTGTTCAAAGGATTCGACCGTCGACGCCGTGAAGAAGTCGTCGATGAAGAAGATGTCGATGATCGCTCTTCTCACTGGAAGTGACCTCTCAAAGAACAGCAGTCGTCGTAAGCTTTCCAAGATCAAGAGTGCAAAAGACACTATTGATTGTCGGCTTCTGCCGGAGACAAAGCCGTCGTGGAGGAACTTCGAGTTCGCTGAGTTGGCGTCTGCAACTAATTATTTCAGTCCTTGTAAAATTTCCAGATCTTCATTCTCTCTAATTAACTCGATTGCCCTGTGTAATTGTGACTTCGCATTAAAAACTAACTCTCTAAATTGAGCACATCAATTTGCAAGAATCAACATTTTTTAAAACTGCTTTCCCAGTTTAATGTTCAAATATCACCGCTAAACCAGCTGGTTTTGTTCGTACATAGTCCAAAGAAGTAGAGTATGTAACGACTTAATTTTGACTTGTCGTTTCAAACTATAACTTTTGAATACATCAATTTTCAAGTATCAACATCTCCTTATGATAACCATTGGCTAGATGCTTTAAAGATAGGTATACAGTATACTTGACAATTAAGAATACCATATGATGAACTAAGCTTCCAAAAAATTAAGAATAGTTAGTTGTAATATTAGAATAGTCAAGTCAATGCCTCAACGGGTTTCCATGCGCAAGAGAGGAAGTGAATTTTCTTTTCCTGGTGGCCCAACTTAAGCAGCAAAGTTAGGTATGTGATACTAGATTTAGGATCAAGTAAAACAGGCTCTTATAGTAAAACGGGAGTATAAATAGAAGCCTTTAGATTAAAATTGAATCAATGGTCCATATTGAATGTAAGAGGGTGCACATTAAGAAAAATAGAATGCACACACCTAATCCACTCAAATTAACATAATTATAGGGATTTGATTTACCAAATCTGGACTTTCCAAAATCACATCCAGATTCAAAGATCCGCTCTCCAGATCTCTCAAACCTCTATCATCTTTCTCTCACGTCCCACTTCACGGCCTCTCTCCAGATCTACTCCAAAGGGAACTGCCTCTCGCAGCGGTGGATTCCTTCCCGAAAATCTCAGCGACCTCTCAGTTAAAATGCCATATCTTTTGATTCACAGCTCAGAAAATTCTCAAATTTTGAGAGACGAAAGTAGACTTCCAGATATAACACTGGGAGTTGGAATCATCCAATTCCGAGTCCAGACGAAAGAGAACGAGCCAGTTGAAGTTACGGTAGGTTCCTTCCCGAAAATCTCAGCGACCTCTCAGTTAAAACGCCATATCTTTTGATTCACAACTCAGAAAATTCTCAAAATTTGAGGTACGAAATTATACTTTCAGATCTAACTCTGGGAGTTGGAATCATCCAATTCCGATTCCATACGAAAGAGAACAAGCCAGTTGAAGTCACGCTGGATTTCTGGAAATTTGCTGTCAATTCTTACAGAAGTTGAAGAGCAATTCCTTGCACCAGCGTCAAGATCATCCATGCCAGGTACTTGAACCTCTTCCGGACTTTTTCATTCTAAGTCAACAAATCGCCGTTTCCTTTTAACGTACAAAATTAGAGTTTTGATGAGAATTTGACATATTTGGCATCGATTTTAGGGCTTTTGGATTTTTTTCTAGATTTGAACCTTGAATTTGTCCAAATTTTCATTGTTGCTTTTGGTTACAGTTCAATATTGCTAAAACTGGATTTAGTGCAATTTGCTGTTTTTATGAATATTTACTACTTACTTGTATGACTATGCGTACAAAATACGTGAATATCATCACATATGAAATGAATATCGCTATTATAGTATTCAAATTGCTTGTTGATGGTGTTGTTTGTACTATTTGTAATTGATATTCAAATTATATGATGTGATATTCACTATAATGTTGTTCATATTCATGAGGTTGCATGCGTTGAATAGTCGATATTCAAATTTTATGATATGATATTCAATATAATATTGTTGATATTCATTATAATAATGTTGATATTCAGGTTGATCGTGTGACTGTGCGACCCAAAATCGATGCGACAATGTCATTGTTAAACCTTACCGCCATGAATCGAAGCTTCGAAGATATTGGGTGGTGATATTCGTGTAGTTAGATGATGATATTCATGTACTTGGTGACTATATTAATGTAATTGGGTGGTGGGCGGTGGGCGATATTCACAAAATGGGTAGTGATATTCACAAATTGAGTGGTGATATTCATGTAAGTGAATTTGATATTCACGTGATTAATTGAGATATTCATGTAACTTAGTGTGATATTCATATTATCAAGTGGTGAAATTCATGATTTAAGTGATGATATTCACATTTTTAAGATATTAAATATTTACTTATTAAATAGAAATTGATATGCAAACAAACATGAACGATATTCATTAACAAATGATTGATATTCGTGAACACACTAACGATATTCACGAACGTTTTAAAGTGTTTTTCCCATTTAAATTTTAAATATTTGAATGAGAGCAAAATCGATTAGTAAAGAGAATATTATCTTAATTTCTCTCTCCTGTAACAACCATTTTTTTTATTAATAATATCCTTATTTGGTTAGATTTGGTGGTTAGGGCTCTACCATGTCTCTCCTATAACCCATTAATCCAACCATCCATCAACATCAATCCGACGCTCCAGATTAGTACTTCCGTTTTACCACAATTCCCGTTTTACCGGAGCGTGCCCTTCTGATAGTATTTCATACTTTTGGTCAGCTATCCACCTAAAGTTTTGCAGTTTAAGAGACTTCTTTTGAAATCAATTATGATCAAAGCTTTTAATTGACTCCCTTTTTTACGCAAAAATGGCTTTTCTCTAAACATGTACAAGTCCGGGCTAACCCGACCGGCCCGGACCGCCCACCCGATTAAAAAACCGGGTCTGGACAACAATATTGGTCTGGTCGGGTCGGGCCAGGCCGGACCAGCCCGGTACAGTAACGGGTCGGGCATGGACACATCTCTAGGCTCGGCCCGGTACTCGTTATTGTTCATATAACAAATATTTATTTATAATTTCATATATAAATAAAAAAAATAAGTAACCCTAATACGCCCTTTCCTAATACCTCGCCGCCTCCCCTATTGTTCACTCTCTGTCTCTTTCTTTTCCTGACCTCCTCCATCTCCAATTCTCCATCCTCCTCATTACTCCCTCTGTCTTCATCCTCCTCAGTCCTCCCTCCATCTCCATCCTTCTCCATCCATCTTCATCCTCCTCAGTCCTCCCTCCACCGAGCCATCCTTCTCGTGGTCTCAAAATCTGATCTGCGCCAAGCCGCCAGCCAGTAGCCATCGAGGCCACTGCAACCAGTCGCCGCCGAGCCCTCACCAGCGGCAGCCACTGAGCCCTCCACCGCGAGCCTTGTTGATCCGATCTGCGGGATCAAGAACAAGTTTTGCAAATCTTTGCCCTCCTTTCTCTTTTATTGTCTATTTATATTGAAAAATTACAAAAAGGGGAAATATTATAGTTGTTTCACAACCTAAAAGTTATGATGTGGGAAATCATAAATTTATGAACCCAGGAAAAGCTAGTGTTGTTGATCCCAAGTATAGAGGGAAGCATGTGAATAAGAACTTAAATCATCAGAGCTTAACGAAAAGCCAAAGTATAAGTTTGAATTAGCTACTTTTTCCATAAATTTTAACTATTTGGTGTTTTCAAATTATTAGGGATAGAACCACCAATGGAGTCAGCTGATGACAATGTGGATATTCAAGTAGGTCAAATCAATATAAATACTCAGTGCACTTCAACAGGCAAAAGATTGAAGTCAAATGTATGGGATAATATGACAAGAAGCACTATGGGTGATGGTTTGGTCACCGCTCAATGCAATCACTATAAGACTAACTTCAAAGCTAAACCAGATCATGGTACGTCTCATCTTAGAAGGCATATTGAGAAGTGTCCTGCTCGTAAATATCATGATATGAAATTTTTTTGCATTATTGGTTCTGGGTCTGGTGTTGCATCTGAATCTGTGACTACTAATAACATGACAATGCATAAGCTTGCACCTAGTTTAGAGGTAATTCGTGATGCTTTGGGTGTTTATTTTATAGCATGTGCACTTCCTTTCAGTCAAGTTGAGTCAGCGGGATTTAAATATTTTATGAGTGTGGTTGCACCCAATTGGAATCCCTTGAGTAGAGCAACAGTTCAGAGAGATGCTTTGCTTAATTATAATTCTCTTAAACTTGCAATTGCTAAAGAATTACAAAATGCTCCTGGGCGTATATGTTTCACAACTGATAATTGGAGAAGTGAACATAACACAGATGAGTTCATGTGTGTAACAGCTCACTGGATTGATAAAAACTGGAAATTGCAAAAGAGGATTATTAAATTTGCTACTTTGACACCTCAGATTGATGGTGCTTCTCTTGTTGATGAAATTTTGTTGTGCTTGGGTGAATGGAAAGTTAGTGATAAGGTCTTTAGTTTCACTCTTGATAATGCATCGTATAACGACACAATGGTTGCGTCTCTTCGAAGTCATTTATTAAGGAAACACTCTTTAGTGCTGCATGGGGAATTTTTTTCACCTACGTTGTTCTTGTCATATTATTAATTTGGTGGTACAGGCTAGTTTAAAGGTCATAGATGATGTTGTTGTTAAGATTAGAAAGGTTGTCACTCATTTGAGGCATTCCATGCCAAAAAATAAGAAATTCTATCAAGTTGCTTCCACAAGTTTTGGTTTGAACATTGCTATGAAGCTTCCCTTAGATAAGCCTACTAGGTGGAATTCTACTTTCACTATGCTCGATCGTTATATCTATTTTTGAGATGCTATTGATAGTTTTGTTTATAAGGATGTGGATTTGAGAGTGCATCGCCTTACAGAAGCAGAATGGGAAAAGGTTGTTCAGCTGAAAAGGTTCTTGAAAGTGTTTTATGATGTAATGAATGATTTTTCAGCCTAAAAGACACCTACTTCAAATCTATATTTTCATGGGGTGTGGAAAATTCATAAGTTGCTGACAAGAATACCAAAGGGTCCTCCTCTATTCTATCTAGCATGGTGACGGAAATGCAAAAGAAGTTTGAAAAGTATTGGGAGGAGTACAATTTGCTTCTTTCTTATGCTGCTCTTTTGGATCCTCAAATGAAGTTGGTAGGAATTGGTATTCTATATCAGAAATTGTTTGGTGATGTCTATGCTAAAGAGATGGTTCAGAAAATCAAGGACACCTTGGTTGATTTGTTGGAAGAGTACAAGATTATATATGATGATTTTGGTGATAACAGTGACAATGATGACATGGGAAAGAACTTTAGATATGTTGATTGTGACTATGAATCTGATGGTGATGATCTGGATGATTTTATGAATAAGGAAGCACAGACAAAAATTAGTACAGAGCTTGATCTTTATTTGAATGAAAATCCCTCTAAAAAGGAAGAGGGGTTTGATATTTTGGGTTATTGGAAGACTTCTTCTTGATTCTTTGTTCTTTCTGCTTTGGCTCGTGATATTTTTATGTATCTCCGTCTCTACAGTTCCTTCAGAATCAGCTTTTAGCATGGAGAGGAAAATAATTACTTCTTGTAGAAGCTCTCTTGCCTCCTCAACGGTTGAAACTCTTTCATGTCAAGAGGATTGGCTTCGTGCAAGAGGATTGGATCCAGGTAATATTATATAACTTAAACTAGTTGCTTTGTGATATTATAAAGTTCTTTACCTATTTATTCACGCTCTATATAACATGTTATTTTCAAATTATAAGGTCCTCATAGTTGCTTCACCATTGGTCCTCGTGTTGAACATGAGGATGGAGAAGTTGTAGAGTAGAGATGGTGTTTGAAGAGCAAAGAAGATTGGAGGATTGCTCGTTATTGTGTTCCTTTTGTTTGGTTTGCATTGTGGATTTGTATTTGCATAAGGATGTATTTCCGGATTTTCGCATGGATTTGTATTTTTATGATGTTGCCTTGTTGGAACTCTTGTTTGCTTTGTAGTTTGCAGGATTGTTGTTGCACAAGGAGATGTGTTTTATGTTGTATCAATGTATTTGCACTTTTGCAGGATTCTTGAATTGTTGTACGTTTTGTTTTTCTTTGGATTTTGCAATTTGCATAAGGATAGTTTGCTTCTATATTTGTGACATATGTTGTGATTCTATGAAGCATTCAGGTATCCAATGGCATATAAATTAACCATATTAAAAAAAAACATGTAAATAAGTCATATTTTGTAAATATGTCTACCGAAAAATGCAGAAATCTAAAACGGGCCAGCCCGCCGGGTAACCCGGCCCGGTTGACCTGATGGGCCTGGACAAAAAATCCAGCCCGGTTAGACTGGACGGGCTTGGCCCGGTCCGGTCAACCGGGCAAAAAATTGCAAAAAAACCCGGCCCGGGCCCGGACTTGTATAGGTCTACTTTTCTCGTTTTGGTTCCCCTGTCTCCAAATTTGCATTTCTAAGATTCATCTATGTACATATTCTTTCTTTCAATTTTGGTTGTTCTGTTGGTTTCTTTATCAAAGAGATGACTAAAATACCAATATTTTAAGTAACCCTCATCTCTCATTAAATTGGGCAACAAGGTATTGTGTCCATATCAGAAAGTGCATGGGTTCTCATTATGTCCACTTCAAGCGTGATTAGGCTTTATGGCCACATGATGTTGTTTATTGAGTTTCCAAAAAAGGTTTATTATGACATGTTACTTAGTTATACAAGATTTATAGACTCTGCACATGCTCATTTCATTAAAAGATTCTGGGATTAATTGTCATCGATGCTTCATATATGGATACCTTAATATATAAAGGGAATAAAATTTCCAAAATGGAGTTGTTTGACATAGATGAAATGGAGAGATTTATTTGACAACAAATAAAATAAATGACTTTGAACATGTTGTGCATCCCATTGAAAGTGATTTATATTGGCTAATGAAGAGAAGAATTACGGGATCTAGAGAAGTTCTTACTTGGAACTTGGAAGTGAGGTTTGGAGTGGCAATAGGGGTGGCTGAGGGATTAGCATGCCTCTACAATACCTGTCAAAGGCGCATCATTCACCGCGACATCAAAGCTTCCAACATTCTCTTGTTTGAAGACTTCCAACCAATGGTATGAGTTTCTTCACATCGTTCAATGGTTGTTTGTAAGTTCATATGCAAAGATTTATGCATCAGAATGATTGGTTGATTATGATGTAGATATATGATTTTGGCTTGACAAAATGGCTGCCACAGAAGTGGACACCGCCATGTTGTGCATCCCATTGAAGGAATATTTGGATAAAGTTCAAATAATATGTCCAAAGCTAGCAAAACAAGTAGATAATTTTTTACCATACAATTTAAACTATAAGTATTTGGTTTTTGTGGATATTTTGTTTATTGGCAGCTACCTCGCTCCTGAATGTTTCATGCATGGAATTGTGAATGAAAAGACGGATGTGTTTGCCTTTGCAGTAGTGTTGTTGGAGCTTCTCACTAGTCGTCACGCTATGGATTCCGGCCACTAGCTCCTTCCCTACGTAATTCTTTCATATCGCGTAGCATACCCAATTCTCCTTCTTCCCCGTCACTTTGGTTAGTTGATCTTCCTCTCTTAAATCTCTCGCTAATTCTGATTTCTCATTTTCTTCCTTGTTATCAATGTTTCTCAATTCATTGCGAGGGGTGCGAATAGAAAAACCTCAAGCACATCAACGGTAATTGGTATTCTTTTTTGCATCACTCTTCCACCGAAATTTCCCAAATCTCACCCCTTCCTCTCTATGGTTCAGATTTTTTGTTATCATTTTGTATTCTTTTTTTGTCCAACAGGTTTTTGAGTGTTCGAAATTTCAAGTTATTGTTGTTGAGCACCAAAGGTTGGATCCGAATTCATAGACAACTCTTATCTTATTGATAGGGGTTGTCATGACACCTAAATAAAATAATCCTTAAACACCTAACTAATATAGTAGGCAAGCAAGGGTCGAATCCCACAGAGAGGATTTATCTTTCTTAATGCAAAGTAGTATGCCAAAGTAACAAAGGGGGGTTTGTTGGTTTGATTTGCAAGTAACAAAGTAAATAAAAAGCAAAGGTTGTAATCAATTGGGAAAAAGTACTTAGCGAGACAAATATCCACCATTCATTTAATTGATTGATCCTAGATTATCTTTATTCCTTCCTATGAATATTCATGTCCCTATTCTGAAGTAGTTACCAGTCCAACTAGTCCTGGTAACCTTAACTATCGAACGCATAAGAAACTATCAAGATTTAGAACAATAGCAGAAGTAAGCATATGAATTAACCAGGATACATTCAACACCACAACTCGCAGTATTTAACACATAATCAATTCTCTTCACAATAAACTAGTTTAACTAGTCCTAGAATATCATGTTTGCTACACAAGATAAGGGATTTCAACTCGAAATATCCAAACCCTAGCAATAGACAATTACTAATATCAACTAGATGATCATGCCAGTCAAATCAGCAATAATCAATAGGAATAAACTCAAGAGAAAAGATATAATCAAAGGAATAGGAATAGAATTATAATCTCACAATCATATATCAAATGAAGGCTTCAATCATCGGACTAAGCAAAGGTTGCTTAGTTCTTCATAGTCTGGAAACACAAAAACTCAAAGGGAAAAATAATACGTAAACTCTAGATTATGAAAAAGTGGCTGCTAGGAACTAGGTTATAAACCTAACCCAAAACCTCAAAACTCAAGATAGGAAATAAAATCTTTCCAAAAGAAATAAACCAGAATAAAATAAATAAAAGAAAAAGAAATAAAATAAAAACAGATCTTCGGAAGAAATTCCTCGGCGCGCGTCAGATGCAGTTTTCTGCGACCGCGGAGGATTTTCCGCGACCGCGAAAAACTTCCTATAAAGCTCCTCGCGTCTTCTGTCTCGTAATGTTCCGCGACCGCGGAAAACTAGTTGTAGCTCTTCTCTGCTTCTTTCTTCGTCTTCTCTTCGTGGCTTGTCTCCATCTTCATTATATCTTCATTTAAGCTCTTCTACGCCACCAATATCATACTCCTTCTCCTCAACTCCATATTCCATAATAACGCTCTAACCTCATCCAAATGATACCCAAAATACCGGTAATAACTCCTAGTTAAACCCTACAAAGTAGCGCTGATCAAATTCCCCCATGCTTAAACCTTGCTCGCCCTCGAGTAAGCTAATATAAACCTACTGCTCCAATCAAATCCCCAAGGTCTCAGGAAAAATAGAAAAACCATCTCCACTAAGAATTGCACCTAAACATGAAACTCCAAGGTACCAACACATCAACACAACATACAACAACAAAGCCTAAAGGAAAGCAGAGTACTTCCCCCAAGCTTAACCCGAACACCATAGAGTGAATAAACATCTAATCCTAGCCTCCATCTATCTTCTTATGCCTCCCAGAGTGACCTACCCGAATCCTCCTTATATCACATCTTCTTATGTCACTACGCCAGGAAAAATGAGGAATCCTAAAAATTACTCTTCTTCTTTTCACTCATTTTGCCAAGGCGCCCTTTCGGGTTTTCACCAAGCCACTCATTTCATTTTTCAATAGATGGGCTCACAAAAAAACTCACATCACTCTTGACCTCTTATTACCCCAGCCTAATACTGGTCCAAGCCACCTGCTTATTACCTAAGCCGCCCTTTTGGGTTTTCGACTTATCCTAGGATTTTCTTTTTGTCTTTTTCTTATTTTTGACTTTTTTCTTTTTCATTTTTTTTTTCTTTCTCCTCAGACGACTAGCAAGTATAGAACACTCCCCCATGATTAAACATTGCATTGTCCTCAATGTAATGAAAGACAAAAAAAATGAAGCACAGGGAAAAGCAGAAAAGTACTCACAACCGTCGCCGAGTTGGCTTGGACACGGAAGTTGTTGCTGGGGGTAAAACAATAAAAGCACATGTCGCTGGTGTTACGGCGTCCTCCTCTAGGAAACTCCATCGTGCAACCAAATGGAACCACTGTAAGGTGTAGTGGTATATCAAAGAATCGGAGTTGCACGACCTTCAATGAACACATAATGGAGCCCAGATGTAATCGTGGTGTGGGCTCTGGTGTTCCTCCTCAACAGTTGTCGAATGTCGGGCCATCATCGGTGCCAAATAAAAATGTGGGGCGAATGTCTCCTCCTTGGCATCATGATGTGCACCATCTCTCGTAGTAGAACTCGGACAGCTGGTCTTTGGTAAAACTTTTTTTTTTGAATTTTTTTTGAATTCAGGCTTAGGAGACTTACAGTGATATTTCCGCGACCGTGGAAGAATTTTCCGCGCCCGCGGGAAAAGTTACTGGTGTGAGGTTGACACCGTCTTCAATTTGGCTTCGGATCTCCTACCTGCAGGTTAGTCTAGAAACAGAAACAAAACAAAAATAAAAGCAAAAACAAAATAACACAAGATAAAACAAAAACAACTAAAGGCATGGAATGAAAAGACAAGAAAAGAAATACATACCTCGGGTTGCCTCCCGAGCAGCGCCTTAGTTATTGTCGTGGCTCGACTTAGTGCCCTCCCACTCAACTTGGGTTGCCCACATCAATTGAACACTCGGGGTTTCCATCAGGAGGGTGTCTCTTTGAATCGTCCATGCTAAATCCGACCCTTACCCCGTCAAATTCCATTGTGAGCGAACCACTACTCACATCAATCTTTGTGCCCGCCGTGTTCATGAACGGCCTTCCCAGCATCACAGGGGCTGCATGCTTATCTTGCCCCGTATCCATCACAAAGAAGTCCACAGGGAAGGTCAACTTGTCAACCTCTACTAGCACATCGTGCACCACTCCCTTGGGATACACATAGGAATTGTCCGCCAGCTGGATCACAATCCCCGTCTTCTCTAATGGCCCGACCTCTAAAGATTCATACAGCGAAAAAGGCAACACATTGATAAAGGCACCCAAATCCAGCATGGCTTTTTCAAACATGGTGCCTCCTATCTTGCAGGAAATAGTGAACATGCCCGGATCACTGCATTTCTTGGGCAACTTCTTTTGCAGCATAGCGGAAACGTTCTCACTGACTTTGACCTTCTTCTTTCCGTTCACCGCTTTCTTCCTCTTTATTTTGCACAACTCCTTCAAGAATTTGGCATAGCGAGGGATGCTTTTAACAAGTTTGAGCAAATGAATATTTACCTCGCAATTGCTGAAGGTTTCAAATAAATCATTGTCGTTTTCCAGTCTCCTGGTGTCCTTCAGCGCCTCGGAAAAGGGTGCGGGAGGCTTCAACGAACTAAGCGGAGGGAAGTTGGGTCGCACATACTCATCGTGGACGTCAGAGGCATAACCGCGATCGCGGTTTGGGACCCACGGTCGCGGCTCTTCATCTGGGCAAAATTCGTCTCCAGAGAGTTTTCCGCGATCGCAGATTTCTTTCCGCGGTTGCGAAAATTCTTCGAGCAGCTCCTCTTCCCCAGAGACTTTTCCGCGATCGCATAAATCTGTCTATGGTCGCGGAAAAACGTCGATTTTTGTCTCGTCTCCAGGAGCAATTCCGCGGTCGTGGCCTTCTTCTCCGCGGTCGCGGAAAACTGTCTGTTGGGCCCGACTTTCTTCCACTTGTGTTCCGCTCCTCAGCGTCATGGCGCATACATTCTCCCTCTGGTTGACTACCGTTTGAGATGGTAGTTTTCCCGAGTCCCGGGCTTCCAGTCTGCTTACTGCGATGGAGATTTGCCCCACTTGCTTCTCCAAGTTATGAATATTTGACCGCATCTCTTGATTTTGTTGGACCATAGTATTTCCCAATGTTGTTACAGTCTGAGCTAGAGACTCCTGTTGCCGGACCACCGCTTGAATTTGTTAGGCCGTAGTGCTTGCCAACGTTGATACGCTCTGGGTGAGGGTCCTAATCATGTCTTCATTGTTTGATACGCTCTGAGCAAGAGACTTGATCATGCCATCGCCGGGCATAGACGAACTTGAGCTTTGGCCTTGAGGTCTTTGGTCATATGGATCTTGAAATTGTTGTTGTTGACCCTCAGGCTGATGAAATTGTTGTGGGCGCGGTAGGTACTGTGGTGGCCTTTGGTGATACTCTTGATTTTCCTGACCTTGAGGAGTACTCTGCTGATTTCCGTATCTCAGATTGGGGTGATCTCTCCACCTTGGATTGTACGTGTTGGAGTACGGGTCATATCTCGGTCTAGAAGGACCGGATCCTCCAATGGCATTCACCTCAGTAGTGGGCTCCTACAGCGTGGGACATGCATCAGTAGGATGCATCGTGTCATAGCATATCCCATAAGACTTGACTTGCTGTTGGCCACCCTTCATCATGTAGCTCCTCATCATCTCCTCCATCTCAGCTATGTTAGATAGTATTGAGGGTGATGACTGAGATTCTGCAGCCTTTACTGAGTGGGATCTCGCCCTCTTGCTGAATTGTCTTGAGCCCTCAGATAGCTCAAAGAATACTTCAAATGTTGCAGCTGGCGTCTTGTTCAAGATGTTTCCTCCACATGATGCGTTCACCATCCGACGCTCGTCGTCAAGAACACCACCGTACAAATAAAGTACGAGGTCTTGGTCTGAATACCCATGATAGGGACAGCTAGAGATCAACCTCTTGAATCTTTCGTAGTACTCGTACAACGTCTCAGCAACCTGTTGTTCGATATTGCTGATGTTACTCTTCAGGTTGTTGAGCTTGGTCGCAGGGAAGTACTTTTTCAGGAAGGCTTTCTTCATCTTAGCCCATGTATCTATGCTTCCTGGGGCCAAATAATAGAACTAATCATTGGCCGAATCCTTCAGAGAGAAAGGAAAGGCCCTCAGCTTGATTTGATCCTCCGTAACGACATGTGGCTTCATGCTGGTATAGACGGCATGGAACTCAGAAAGATGTTTGTTGGGATCTTCTTCATGTAACACCCCCAAATATATCCTTGAAGGTATTACCGCCAGTGACCTCAGATTTCCACATCCGAAGTCACCCCAGGCTTAACCAAAGGATACAAATCATAAAACAACAGTTATAATACAAAATATCATAACTTTATTTAAACCATGGTCTTGGAATTACAATCGTACATTCCAAATACAACCAAAATACAGAGTAGTCTTAATACAGCGGAAGTCTTTATAAAATAGATAACAAAAGGGTCTTGATCGTAGCGATCACCCGCCAAGGATCTCAACCTGAACAAACTTCTCAAAAATACCGTTTGCCTTCATAGTCGCTTCTAGCCTTCACGGAACTGCAATTTATCTGATGTGCCATATAGGACGGATGACACCAGCCAACCATGCATGGAATAAAACCGGTTGGTTAGTCTAATGAAAGACTATGCAATGGTTAAAAGCAGAGTGGTTCGAAGTAGTTGTATTAGGTTAGACTCATCGCTTCTCGACTCAAAACCGATGACGATAGTCAACCCCATACTTCTACTGGAATATATGAAAATGCATGATCAAGAGAAGATTCTGAAAGACCGAGTCTTTCAACAATCAACCCCAGAGAAGACTCCAATGAATTGAGTCTTTAAAGGAAGCATGACAAATGTTGGGGAACATATATTTTCACACAAGCGTTCAAAACGACTTGATGTTTCAGTTCTCGACCAACCTCACCGCACAATGCGAATCCAGATTGGAAAGAGAATTTTACTCTGATCAAAGTGAAGATGAGTTTTTCCTAGCTGCACTATTTCCTAGTTGCACTACTCGCCTGAGGGTATATTAATTATGTGCACCAACGGCACTTATCTCATTTAATTCCAAAACGCGCATCACGTTATAAGCTTTTATTATGATCATCTCGTCCCGAGACGAGAGATCTTTTGGGAGCAACTCCCGAGATTTATGACACTGGCTAAGTGCACCACCTCTATACTCAGATAGAGGAAGGTCATGACCAACAAAATGGTGTTAGGGGTTTGGTCACCCTCTCCACCAGGTTATAAAGAAACGACTGGACCTTGCAGGGCCCTAGTAGCGTTCCTACGAATACTCGTGCTAACTAAACAGTTCAAGCACGCAATAATCCACATCAATGCCCTCAAGGCAATCATCATAAATATATATCTATAATAGCGTTGTTCTAGAAGATATACAACCTATTATAATATCATATTTTAATTCTATCATTTATCAAAATTGTTCCCAACGAAAACAGTAAATCATTCCAAATTAATTAAAAATTAAACAATTGATAATTAATGGAAATATGGAATGATAAGCAAGAGCGAACCGCCACTTGCCTTAGATCAGACGAAATCTTGAACAAAGCTTAGAGACGACGGTTTCCTGGGTCTGAAACAGGGGTAGATCTCGGATAACAAATCCCTATGAAACGTCCCATAACGAGACCCTAAGTTAGATTCGATAACCAAATATACGAATCTAAGAAGAGACGAAAGGAATCGAAGGAACCAAGCCTCGCTTGAGATCACAACATCCAAGAACACACCACGAGCCCAGCCCACCGCGGGTGCGGTGGAGTTACAAAGCGAGCGGAACGACAGCGACGATGATGGGAACTCACCGTAATCGACTCGTTTGGCCTCGATTTGATTGGGTTTTGATCTCCAAACTCCTTGTACCTTCAAGCACCACTTGAGAGGACCTTCACCACTCAAAGGAAACTCCGGCAACACTCCGACGAGAGCTTGAATATTCCGGTGACAATGGAAGCCAGAACTTTGGAGAGGAAGAGAGAGTTTGAGAGATGTGATTCAATCTCTTCCAATTCTCCTCCTTTTATAGGCCTAAGCAAGCAGCACAAGGCAAGTGGAGCAAGGTAGGCGCCTACAGACAGGGAAGCCAGAACTTTGGAGAGGAAGAGAGAGTTTGAGAGGACCTTCACCACTCAAAGGAAACTCCGGCAACACTCCGGCGAGAGCTTGAATATTCCGGTGACAATGGAAGCCAAAACTTTAGAGAGGAAGAGAGAGTTTGAGAGATGTGATTCAATCTCTTCCAATTCTCCTCCTTTTATAGACCTAAGCAAGCAGCACAAGGCAAGTGAAGCAAGGTAGGCGCCTACAGATAGGGAAGTGACAAGCAGCTCAGGCGAATGGATAACTTGCAGCGACTGAACTCCGGCGTTGCAGAAATCATCATGACATCGTGGGGTGCGGTGGCCTTACCGCGGGTGCGGTGACCGCCTCACCTGACCGCCTCAGGAAATGGCCTCCACCGCGGGGTGCGGTGGACTGACCGCGGGTGCGGTCAAGGCCAATTTTGGGCCTTTTGTCCTCTTTCTCCTTTTTGTCTTTTTACGCATGGTTAAAGATTTTTTTAACCCTGGGTTAAATATATTCGTACACGAACGACTATTTAACCTCAAAAATACGTCGACTGTATTTTATACTACTCAGAAAAATATTACAGAGATCAAACATTTTACAGAATGTCCGAACTTCTCTGAAATTAATCCAACTTGTAGTACGGGGTTTAGAAAATTTCAAAAAATACCCTTACAAAATGAGGGATATTACATCACCTCCCCCTTAAAAGAAGTTTCGACCCCGAAACTTAGGCCGAAAACAACTCGGGAAAACGTCTAAGCATATCCTCCTCAGTCTCCCAAGTTTCCCAAGTAACCTCTTCGGTTCCTGACTTGGACCACAAAATCCGTACCAATGGTACCACCTTGTTGCGTAACTGCTTTTCATGACGTTCGAGAATACGCACAGGTATCTCTTCATAGGTACCATTTGCCTGAATCTCGATGTCTTCTTAGCTCAGCACATGAGATTCATCTGGCACGTACTTCATCAACAAGGATACGTGGAACACGTTATGTACTAGATGTGCCGATGGTGGCAATGCCAAACGTTACGCTAGAGACCCCACCCTATCAAGGATCTCAAACGGTCCCACGTAGCGAGGGTTAAGCTTCCCACGCTTACCAAACCTGAACACACCCTTGGATGGCGACACCCTGACAAATACTTTGTCACCCACCTCAAACTCGACATTCCTACGCTTCGGATATGCGTAAGACTTTTGTCGACTCTGAGCTGTCAACATCCTCTGTCTTATCAAAGCAATGTCCGAGGTAGTCCTTTCAACTAACTCTGGTCCGAGCAGAATCTTGTCGGCATTCTCATCCCAACAAATTGGAGATCTGCACCTTTGACCGTATAAAGCCTCGAATGGATCCATCTTAATGGTAGCATGCCAGCTATTGTTGTACGTAAACTCAATCAGACTTAGGCTGACCTCCCAGCTAGTCAAACGATCAAGTACACAAGCTCTCAGCATATCTTCCAAGGTCTGGATGGTCCTTTCAGACTGTCCATCCGTCTGAGGATGAAACGCAGTACTAAACCTCAACTCGGTTCCCATGGCCTTGTGAAGTTCCTTCCAGAATCTTGACATAAACCGGCCATCACGATCCGATACAATAGTCTTTGGAGTACCATGCAAACGGACAACCTCGTGTAGGAATACTTCTGAGAGCTTCTGGGTTCCCCATGTTGACTTGATAGTCACGAAGTGAGCACTCTTCGTGAGCCTGTCAATGATTACCCATATCGCATCCTTCTGACTTTGAGTCTTTGGCAGCCCCGTGTCGAAATCCATTGCAATATCCTCCCATTTCCATTCTGGAACTGGAAGAGGTAGCAATTCACCATCGGGTCTTCGGTGTTCTATCTTGATCTTCTGACAAGTCAAGCATTTTGCCACAAATTCTGTCACATCCCACTTCATGTTGGGCCACCAGAACTTCTTTCTGAGGTCTTTGTACATCTTGCTAGAGCCTGGATGTACAGAATAAGCTGACGAATGGGCTTCTCTCATCACCAACTGGCGAAGACCATCTACGTCAGGCACACAAATCCGATCCTGAAACCAGAGTGATCCATCTTCTTGAATCACAAAACCGGAAGCTTTTCCGTCCATTACTTCACTGCTTAGCTTCACCAAGATCACATCATCAACCTGCTTCTCCCTGACCTGATCAAGAAGCGTAGCTTGAATCTCAAGCATACTCAGGTATCCTCGACGTTGATCGTACAAGACTTCAATCTCGCACAACCCTTGGTTCAGCTTGGTTTGAGCAGTAAGTAGAGCCACTACTGTCTCGTGCGGCGTCTTCCGGCTCAATGCATCAACTACTACATTAGCCTTGCCCGGATGATACAACAGTTCTATGTCATAGTCTTTGAGTAGCTCTAACCAGCGACGTTGTCTCATATTCAGCTCTTTTTGAGTGAATATATACTTGAGACTCTTGTGATCAGTGAAGACTTGACATCTCACACCATAGAGATAGTGCCTCCAAATCTTCAGTGCAAAAACTATGGCTGCTAGTTCCAGATCATGCGTCGGATAGTTTGCTTCATAGGTTTTCAGCTGTCGAGATGCATATGCAATAACTTTGCCCCTTTGCATCAACACACATCCTAAACCACTCTTTGAAGCATCACTATAAACCGCATAACTATCAGTTCCTTCCGGTAGCGTTAGCACTGGTGCAAAGGTTAGACACTGTTTTAGCTTCTGAAAACTAGCCTCGCACTTGTCATCCCAGACAAATTTCTTATGGACCTTACGGAGCAGACCGGTCATAGGTAGAGCGGTCTTAGAAAATCTCTCCACGAATCGTCTGTAATATCCAGTAAGTCCTAGGAAACTGCGCACCTCCTTCACATTCTGAGGCCGCTTCCAATTGGCTACCGCTTCAATCTTCTGGGGATCAACCATCACCTCATTCTCATTGATCACGTGGCCTAAGAAAGCCACTTCTTTGATCCAAAAGTCACACTTAGACAATTTTGCGTACAGCTAATTTTGTCTAAGGACTGATAAAATAATCCGAAGATGTTCCTCATGAGCTTCCACGCTCGGAGAATAGATCAAAATGTCATCGATGAAGACCACCACGAACTTATCCAAGTACTGGTGAAAACATCGATGCATTAGATCCATGAAAATTGCTGGATCATTAGTAAGTCCAAATGGCATGACTACGAACTCGTAGTGACCATATCTCGTTCGGAACGCAGTCCTCGGGATATCTTCCTCACGAATCCTGAGCTGATGGTAACCAGATCTTAGATCGATTTTGGAAAAGACTTTTGCTCCCTGTAGTTGATCCAACAGATCATGAATCCTCGGAAATGGGTACTTGTTCTTGATCGTGACTTTATTCAACTCTCGATAGTCGATGCAAAGTCGGAACGATCCATCTTTCTTCTTGACGAACAAAACCGGAGCACCTCAAGGCGATGCACTCGGCCTTATATAACCCTTCTCAAGAATATCCTCGAGTTGCTTCTTCAACTCTTGCATTTCAGCAGGAGCCATTCGGTACGGTGATTTAGAAATCGGCGCAGTACTAGGCTCGAGATCAATAGTAAACTCCACGTCACGATGCGGGGGTAATCCAGGAATCTCTTCTGGAAAGACATCCGAAAATTCACAAATCACAGGAACATCAAGAACTGAAGCTTCATCCTTCGTGGGAGGATCGAGATAGCAAAGGTACCCGATACAACCTTGTCAAAGTAGCTTAAACGCAGCCATCATATTGATAAGCCTGCCGTTATCAGCGTCATTCCAACCCTTAAAATTGCATACACACTGGCCCCCAGAAGACACCGTCACAGTCCTCGAGCTAAAGTCGATTACCGCGCCATGACGCGTCAGCCAATCCATACCGAGAATAATGTCGTATGGAGCCATGGCTATACAGATCAAATCTGCTTCGAACTTCTTACCCTGAATGGTAATCGGAAATTCTGACAGACGCTTGGTGCCCACTAAATGTTCACCATTAGGAAGATTCACAACGAAAGGTTCACAAACCTCGTTGCATACTAAGCTTAACTTACTAACACAACTCTCCGAAATAAAAGAATGCGTAGCACCCGAATCAAACAGTATGCATACAGGAGTAGAATGAAGGTATAGAGTACCTTGAGCAATTGGAGTATTTGGTCCATCCACCTCACGCATCTCGTAAAGGCGTTGACCTTGACCTCCAGAAGCAGCTGGGGCTTTCCCCTTGTTCTGTGCAGATGTATGCATCGAAGGACTAGGAGCTTCCACCGGTTTGAACCTGGGTCGATTGTTCTGATTAACAGACCCTTGTTGGGACTTCGCTCCTTTCCGCTTTCCCTGTCGACAGAACTTCTGTATGTGCCCTTCATTTCCACAGCCAAAGCATGTCTTCTTTTCCTTCAGACAAGCATTACTCTTGTGCCCAGTTGCACCACAATTGTAGCACTGGATCAGACTCTTGCCCTGACCCGACTGCTGCGTTGACCCTCCTTGACTCATATCCGTCTTTGCCTTGCTAGACTTGGCAAAGTTAGATGGTGGCGCAGGACGTTTGAATCCACTCGCCTGAGGTTGATTTTGCATTGACCTCTGGTGATTACGTCTCTTGGTTGACTCCTCCAGAGTCACTTTCAACTTATAGGTTGTATCCACGTACTGCTCCAAGGTAGAGCATCTGTGACGCACCATCCATGGCTTAATATCTGGGCTCATCCATTCATGGAAGTGCCAGATTTTCTGCTCCTCGCTAGACACATCCGACCCAGCGTATTGCAATAAGTGATTGAACTTGGCCGCAAGCTCGGTCACTTTCAATCCATCAGTCTTTGGGTAAAGAAACTCCTTGTGCTTCTCTTCCCTCATAGCCCAGAAAAATAACGGTCTATCATCTTAGCCTTGCACATGCCCCAGTTTAGATCGGCATGATCAGCTAAGCCAGTACTTTCCCACCATTCACTAGCTACTTCCTTCAACTGAAGGGAAGCAATGTGTACTTTCTCAGCTTCCGTGCACTCAACATTGCGGAATAACCGCTCCATGTGGGAAAACCAATGAGCCACTCTGACTGGCTCTCCTTTTCCATCATAACTGTCAGGTCTCATAGAGTTAATGGCCTTTAGTGCTCGGCCATAATCACCTCTATTCCTGACCGCCTCTTCTCGGTGTAAATGGACATTTGGCTCCTCAACTCTAGTAATCACTGGAGGAACTGGCACGTCTTGTGCTTGGGGTGCGACTGGTCGCATAATGTCGGTGAATGCTTGCATAACAATTCCCCGAATAGCCTCAGTTACGGCTGCATCAAACACCACTGGAGTGTTGGCCGGAACTTGTTCATTGCCCACAGGGTTGTTGTTAGAAGCAGACTCGTTTACATCCACGTGATTTGCGACATTCCTCACGTTTGGTCTGGGATCGTTACTTGGCCCAGCACCATCACGAATAGTGTTCCTTGTGTTCACCATCTGATTACCGATCAAATTCCAAGTATTTTATACATTAATATAATTCCAATATACTTAATATAGTAAAATCAACTTAGAATAGATCAACTTAGTAATTTCATAGATGAACTTGAACTGATTTACAAGGGTTCTACAAAAGGGATCTCCCAAGCAACAGGACAAAACTGCTCGGAGATTTATAGTACTTCATGGAACGAACATTGAAATACTAGAAAGGAAAACTATTATAGTCAACGTTGGCCCATATCAAGGTGCCCTAAAACATTTTCTGTATGGTAGACTCCCCATACAAGGCTTCTTCGAGTGGGGTTCTCCATCGAAATCAGGCGATGGACTTCTAACCCTGCTTGGCCCTGGAGCGCATGGCTCATATCTCGGTCCTGGTGTCCTTGGCCTTATCTTAGGCACGGTAATACCTGGACCATCCTCATTTGACTCTCCGGGCCTTGCCCTTCTTTGAGCACGATCAACCATCTCGTCCATCTGACGACGTTCCTCGAAAGAGATCATCTGGCTCTAGCGAAGTATCTCTCGCAAGTCAGAACTCGACCTCAACCTTCTCCGAACAGGAATAGACTATGAGTCTTCGGATGCATCTCTTGGTCCACTTCTTCTAATTCTATACTCAGCATAGAGTGCTTCCCAATCGGCAGAAGATAATGGCGAGTATACTCGTTCAAGTGGCGGACTTGGGTAGATAAACTGCATCCCCGTGTCCTCATTATTCACCAATAAGTGTCTCAAGCAATCAGTCTCTTGTCCTTGCTCCTCGAGGTCCTCCTCGGGGTTCTCTTCGGAATCCTCTTCTTCTTCTGGATCCTCCTCCCGATCCTCTTCTTCTTCAGGATCTTCCTCAGGATCTTCTTCTTCCTCATGATCTACCTCAAGAATTTCCTCCTCTTCTTCTTCTACATCGTCCCCTTCAGGAATCATCTCGATCATGAAGTCGTCGTTATAGTACCCTCTAGCGTACCTCGACAACTCATTTTCTTCCTCCAAGTTCTCCCTTGGTTGCTCTGTAGATTCCACCACATGAATTACGGCATCATCGGACATTAATACCACCGACTCGGGGAGTACATGTTTCATTTCTTCAGGTGGACTACTGGGTCCTCCAACCTCAAAGAATCGCTGAGGAACAGGGAATTCAAGCCTTACTGAAGATGGCGGAGCCATCTCGACATCTTCCGAGTCCCTCTGAAGAGAACAGAATGCACCCATATCCTACGGGGCGATGAGAAGAGAATTAGTCTTTCTAAATATAGAAGTTCGATTCCATATCAGACTAAAGAAGGCACGACTAGAACGACATATATGTTTTTAAAAATTCTTTCGGAAATTCAAATCCTTTGAAAATGTTTTTCAGTTCAAAACGAGTAAATAATTTATAAAAATCCCAACCCGTTTTAAAAATTTTAGCTCTGATACCAAATCTGTAACACCCCCAAATATATCCTTGAAGGTATTACCGCCAGTGACCTCAGATTTCACATCCGAAGTCACCTCAGGCTTAACCAAAGGATACAAATCATAAAACAACAGTTATAATACAAAATATCATAACTTTATTTAAACCATGGTCTTGGAATTACAATCGTACATTCCAAATACAACCAAAATACAGAGTAGTCTTAATACATCGGAAGTCTTTATGAAATAGATAACAAAAGGGTCTTGATCGTAGCGATCACCCGCCAAGGATCTCAACCTGAACAAACTTCTCAAAAATACCGTTTGCCTTCATAGTCGCTTCTAGCTTTCACGGAACTGCAATTTATCTGATGTGCCGTATAGGACGGATGACACCAGCCATACATGCATGGAATAAAACCGGTTGGTTAGTCTAATGAAAGACTATGCAAGGGTTAAAAGCAGAGTGGTTCGAAGTAGTCGTATTAGGTTAGACTCATCGCTTCTCGACTCAAAACCGATGACGATAGTCAACCCCATACTTCTACTGGAATATATGAAAAATCATGATCAAGAGAAGATTCTGAAAGACCAAGTCTTTCAGCAATCAACCTAGAGAAGACTCCAATGAATTGAGTCTTTAAAGGAAGCATGACAAATGTTGGGGAACATATACTTTCACACAAGCGTTCAAAATGACTTGATGTTTCGGTTCTCGACCAACCTCACCGCACAATGCGAATCCAGATTGGAAAGAGAACTTTACTCTGATCAAAGTCAAGACAAGTTTTTCCTAGCTGCACTATTTTCTAGTTGCACTACTCGCCTGAGGGTATATTAATTATGTGCACCAACGGCACTTATCTCATTTAATTCCAAAATGCGCATCACGTTATAAGCTTTTATTATGATCATCTCTTCCCAAGACGAGAGATCTTTTGGGAGCAACTCCCGAGATTTGTGACACTGGCTAAGTGCACCACCTCTATACTCGGATAGAGGAAGGTCATGACCAACAAAATGGTTTTAGGGGTTTGGACGCCTTCTCCACCAGGTTATAAAGAAACGACTGGACCTTGAAGGGCCCTAGTAGCGTTCCTATGAATACTCGTGCTAACTAAACAGTTCAAGCACACAATAATCCACATCAATGCCCTCAAGGCAATCATCATAAATATATATCTATAATAGCATTGTTCTAGCAAATATACAACCTATTATAATATCATATTTTAATTCTATCATTTATCAAAACTGTTCCCAACGAAAACAGTAAATCATCCCAAATTAATTAACAATTGATAATTAATGGAAATATGGAATGATAAGCAAGAGTGAACCGCCACTTGCCTTAGATGAGACAAAAGCTTAAACAAAGCTTAGAGACGACGGTTTCCTGGGTATGAAACAGGGGCAGATCTCGGATAACAAATCCCTATGAAACGTCCCATAATGAGACCCTAAGTTAGATTCGATAACCAAATATACGAATCTAAGAAGAGATGAAAGGAATCGAAGGAACCAAGCCTCGCTTGAGATCACAACATCCAAGAACACACCACGAGCCCAGCCCACCGCGGGTGCGGTGGCTCTGCCGCGGGTGCGGTGGAGTTACAGAGCGATGGGGAACGACAGCGACGATGATGGGAACTCACCGTAATCGACTCGTTTGGCCTCGATTTGATTGGATTTTGATCTCCAAACTCCTTGTACCTTCAAGCACCACTTGAGAGGACCTTCACCACTCAAAGGAAACTCCGGCAACACTCCGGCGAGAGCTTGAATATTCCGGTGACAATGGAAACCAGAACTTTGGAGAGGAAGAGAGAGTTTGAGAGCTGTGATTCAATCTCTTCCAATTCTCCTCCTTTTATAGGCCTAAGCAAGCAGCACAAGGCAAGTGGAGCAAGGTAGACGCCTACAGACAAGGAAGTGACAAGCAGCTCAGGCGAAGGGATAACTTGCAGCGAATGAACTCCGGCGTTGCAGAAATCATCATGACACCGCGGGGTGCGGTGGCCTCACCGCGGGTGCGGTGACCGCCTCAGGAAATGGCCTCCACCGCGGGGTGCGGTGGACTGACCGCGGGTGCGGTCAAGGCCAATTCTGGGCCTTTTGTCCTCTTTTGCCTTTTTGTCCTTTTTACGCATGGTTAAAGATTTTTTTAACCCCGGGTTAAATATATTCGTACACGAACGACTATTTAATCCCAAAAATACGTCGACTGTATTTTATAGTACTTAGAAAAATATTACAGAGATCAAACATTTTACAGAATGTCCAAACTTCTCTGAAATTAATCCAACTTGTAGTACGGGAGTTAGAAAAGTTCAAAAAATGCCCTTACAAAATGAGGGATATTACACTCCACTCATCCCATGGAAGTGGGGTAGTAAGTGAATCAGTCCAGATTTTAGCTCAAAATTTACGCCATCCGCCAGTTCAGGAAAGTGCACAACAAGCGGTTGTTGTTGTAGATTTAGGGCAGTCAATTGCCGCAACGTCGGTGCATCGTCAGCCATTCGAAGCACAGATTATCAAAACACAATGCTTTGTTTATCTTGCGGTTCCTAGAGAGTGTCCTCTCGATTTCTGTATCACAAGCTAAAAGTGGAGAGTCAGTAGCACGGATGTGGACCATAAGATAGGTCCACACAAAAATTGGCACACAAACACACACAAAGAAAAATCAAAACTTGCCTCCCCGGCAACGGCGCCAATTTGATAGGGGTTGTCGTGACACCTAAACAAAATAATCCTTAAAAACCTAACTAATGTAGTAGGCAAGCAAGGGTCGAATCCCACAAGGAGGAGTTATCTTTCTTAATGAAAAGTAGTATGCCAAAGTAACAAAGGGCGGTTTGTTGGTTTGATTTGCAAGTAACAAAGTAAATAAAAAGCAAAGGCTGTAATCAATTGGGAAAAAGTACTTAGCCAGACAAATATCCACCATTCATTTGATTGATTGATCCTAGATTATCTCTATTCCTTCCTATGAATATTCATGTCCCTATTCTGAAGTAGTTACCAGTCCAACTAGTCCTAGTAACCCTAACTATCGAACGCACAAGAAACTATCAAGATTTAGAACAATAGCAGCAGTAAACATAGGAATTAACCAGGATACATACAACACCATAACTCGCAGCATTTAACACATAATCAATTCTCTTCACAATAAACTAATCCAACTAATCCTAGAATATCATGTTTGCTATACAATATAAGGGATTTCAACTCGAAATATCCAAACCCTAGCAATAGACAATTACTAATATCAACTAGATGATCATGCCAGTCAAATCAGCAAGAATCAATAGGAATAAGCTCAAGAGAAAAGATATAATCAAAGGAATAGGAAGAGAATTATAATCTCATAATCATATATCAAATGAAGGCTTCAATCGTCAGACTAAGCAAAGGTTGCTTAGTTCTTCATAGTCTTGAAACACAAAAACTCAAAGGGAAAAATAATACGTAAACTCTAGATTATGAAAAAGTGGCTGCTAGGAACTGGGTTATAAACCTAACCCAAAACCTAAAAACTCAAGATAGGAAATAAAATCTTTCCAAAAGAAATATACTGGAATAAAATAAATAAAAGAAAAAGAAATAAAATAAAAACAGATCTTCGGAAGAAATTCCTCGGTGCGCGTCAGATGCAGTTTTCCGCGACCGCAGAGGATTTTCCGCGACCGCGGAAAACTTCTTGTAAAGCTCCTCGGGTCTTCTGTTTCGTAATGTTCCGCGACCGCGGTATTGGCATCCGCGACCGTGGAAAACTAGTTGTAGCTCTTCTCTGCTTCTTTCTTCGTCTTCTCTTCGTGGCTTGTCTCCATATTCATTATATCTTCATTTAAGCTCTTCTACGCCACCAATATCATACTCCTTCTCCTCAACTCCATATTCTATAATAACGCTCTAACCTCATCCAAATGATACGCAAAATACCGGTAACAACTCCTAGTTAAACCCTACAAAGTAGCGCTGATCACTTATCCATTTCATCCTTTTCGATTTTTGGTAACGATTTGATAATTAAGGTGAGCTTTGCTGGAATCGTGTTTTGCGTTTTGCGATTTGGAATGAAGTAATATCGGTGCTTCTAATATGCATTTTGTTGGAGTTGCTTTCATTTTTGTTTTTGTGGAAAATTAGCAAATTTTGGCCTCTTTTTCACCCTTTCTGTTTAAAGTTCAATTTGAGAGTCAAACTAACACATTGGTCAAGTGAATGTGTAGGTGTGCTTTGTTTTGGCTGTGTTGTGAATGAGTTATCTTGCTTGCTTGTTTACTGCTTGCACTTTTACTAGATTTTGATGATCCTTTTTTAAAGATATATTCTAACTGGTTTGATCTTTTTCTACCTTGGTTTGATCTCACATGAATGGATTTGCAGGTGGCAACATGCAACCTTGTGTCTTTGTGATGGCTTGCTTATGATGGACATTGAGTACTTTTGTTTCAACGAACATTGTACTATTCATATAGTGTTTGTCAAATTCTAATTTTGATCTGATTTGATTCATTCTAAATTAATATTGAAATGCTTGATTATAGCTTGAATTGATATTAAAGGATGTTGCTTAATTGAATGGATAAAGACTTATGTTTGTTTATAGGGCTTTAATTGTGAGAATTTCGCTGGGAGTATATGAATTTTGTGATGTGAGTAAAGCAAATAGCTAAAGAAGATGGATGATGTTATAGATACTTCAAGAAGAAAAAATAGGGTCTATAACTTAAAGAAAAAATAGGCCTGAAGTTTTGATCGGAAGAGGAACAACCTATGCTTTTCAACGTTAGCTTGAGGTTGCAATCTGACTGATTTGAAAGCTAAGCTCATACCAACTCGGAAAGTATCAAGGAGGCAAGCAATCGAGACTCAAACATAACAATCATAGCAAACTTGTCAATTTTCAATAAGATTTTTTACAATTCACAAATGGGGAGAAGGAAACAATAAATCAATCAAATGTACAACAATAATCACTTGAAAAACAATTACCAACACAAGCATAGAACAAGATAAAATTGATATATTAGTCAAGACTTACAACTACACATTCACTTGTCGCCTCAAAGTTGAGGTACGTAGCATCCTTGTGCTTCGGTTTGTGACTTATTCTACATAATGATGTTCGTTTGAAACCTTCACATTTATAGAAAAATAACTTCAATTCGACAACTTCTTTTTTTCAATCAGAATCAAACTACAAGGTGCTTCTATAATTTGACCTCTTACTTAATCAAGACAATTTTAATTTCCTTTGTTAGCCTCTGATATTTTCATAGATTGAAATCACCTATTTTCAAAAATCTGGTTTTCCCAATTTGTTTTTCGCCGGAATGATAAATACAATCTTCAGTATCTTATGCCAAGAAGATAAAGAGCTTCTATACAAAGAGCTTCACATGATTACTCAGAAACAAAGATATGTGATGTCTCAAGGTGATGATATGCTTATTTTGCATATCAAAATATTTCAAGAGAAATTGAAATTTATAATATCAAAGCACAAAAAACTTCCAGGTACAAACGAAGCATTTTAGAATCTCGGCATTAAAGTTGCAAGCTAAAAGGAGATGATCGAAATACAATAATTAATAAAATCCAAAAAATATGTAAGTTCACATAATATGGTAATAATAACTACACCATTGCACTCATTCATAATCACTTTCATTTTCAAGCAATTCATGAATTTACTTTGATAAATAAAACAATATGTTAACATATATCAGACAAAAAAAAATTGAAATAAAATGTTGGCAGTACTATAACTACTAGATCGGTTTAAGAGATACTAGTTTTATTAAAAAAAAACTAGTGTAATACCCGTGCCTTGCACGGGATTTGTCTAAATTTTTTTTACATTTGTACAAATATTTTTTTTTTAAAAAAAATTCGATGAGTCATTGGTTCAATATTTATTTGATTAGTTATTTAAATAAAACATGACTAATCAAAAGAGGTTTGAACGCATGGATGCTCATACAATCATCCGAAAAGGAACTTGAGAATTGTTCTCAGATCCGAAGGACGTGAGGACGTTCTGGAAACACCCATCCCTGTCCTGACCGATGCTTCCACTACTGAGGAGAAAGCAAAGGAAAAGAAAATAAGAGCTAAGTCGGTGCATGTCACATGCCTGATGCTCGCTGCCATGGAACCATGCCTTCAAAAGAGGTTTGAACGCATGGATGCTCATACAATCATGGCTAACCTGAAATTGTTGTTTCAGGAACAAGCTAGGATTGAGAGGTATGATACTCACAAGGCCATACTTGAGAAGAAATTGGAGAAAGGGAAGCCAGTGGGCAACCATGTATTTGACATGATTGGTCTCTTTGAGCAGATGGCTCAATTGGGCTTTCCTTACAATGATGAGTTGGCCACTGATATCATCTTGCACTCCCTGCATGATGGATTTGCTCAATTCAGATTGAACTACCATATGCATGGGATAGGCAAGACCCTCAATGAGCTACATGACATGCTCAAGACAGCTGAGCAGAACATTATGGTTGAACCTAAGAAGGAAGTTCTCATGGTCAACAAAGGGAAATGGTTCAAGAAGGCGGCCAATAGGAAGCACAAACAGCACCAAGGGAAGGGCAAGCCAGTTGCTCAACCCAAGACAACTAAGAAGTCAAAGGTTTTAAACAGATTCATGGTCAAGACAATGAAGAGACATTTGCACCGGTCGTAATGATCAGATCCATCAGAATACTCTTAGCCATTGCCGCTTATTATGATTATGAGATTTGGCAAATGGATGTCAAAACCGCCTTTCTAAATGGATATTTAGAAGAGGATGTGTACATGACACAACCTGAGGGTTTTGAGGATCTAGCAGGCGCTAAGAAAGTATGCAAGCTTAAGAAGTCAATCTATGGACTTAAGCAAGCATCTCAGAGCTGGAATATTCGCTTTGATGAAGTTGTCAAATAATTTGACTTCATTAGATGCGAAGAAGAACCTTGTGTTTACAAGAAGTTTAGTGGGAGTAAAGTGGTCTTCTTAGTCTTGTATGTGGATGATATACTACTCAATGGAAATGACATTCCGATGCTAGAGTCCGTTAAGGGATGGCTGAAGAAATGTTTTTCAATGAAAGACCTAGGAGAAGCAGAGCACATATTGGGGATCAAGATCTATAGAGATAGGTCTAAGAAGCTGATTGGACTAAGTCAAGGAACTTATATAGATAATATTCTTGACAGGTTCAAAATGCAGGATTCCAATAAAGGGTTTCTATCATGTATGCCATGATATGTACATGCCCTGATGTTACACTTGCTCTGAGCATGTGTAGCACCCGGAGAGGCACATTGGTGTGCAACCAAGAACACCCTGAAGTACTTGAGAAGAACCAAGGATGACTTCTTGGTGTTTGGGGGTGATGATGGATTAGTCGTTCAAGGATGTCAGGATAAAGGAGATGTCAGAATGTGCAAAGTGCACACAGATGACATTATTGCAGATCCACTGACCAAGCCTATGCCTGGGCCCAAACGTGAGAGTCACACTAGGGCCAAGGGACTCAAACACATTGGAGAATGGATTTGAGATTGTATTGTCTTACATTATGAACTTTGTTTTATGTATGACAGACATGTTTTATGCTTGATTATATGATATATGATTATTCATTCTTATTTGATTTTGCTTGGAATTGAATAAAATGTCCAAATAATTCATGATTCGCAAATGGGCTCATCATAAGTGTTATGGTGAATGAAACCCCATTAAGTGAACTGAAGTCATGAGTTACTTAAGGTCCATGGTCTTAGTCATTAACTTGGACATAAATGACCACCATTAAAGACCACATTGTAAGTTGACTGATAGCGCCACGTTTCATGGGCTATAGGGACATTGAGATGTCTAGTCGATTACATAGATATGTATGAATGATACGTATGGGACTGACCTACCTTAAGGTTTTCATAAAAGACTTGAATAATCTTTAAGTCAAACCATGATTGGTAGATTCCTCAGACATGAGTGTGATATAGTTTCTCTTGATGATTGATATGTCTTTGACGCTGTCAAACACTGACCGTAACAGGCAGTTATAAAGGCAGTGATTGAGATTGTCAAAAGTTGAGTGGGACCTATAGTCATGCAAGACTGGAGAAGTCCTCTTGCTTCATGTATACTGTGATACATAGAACATGAATGGTGTCTCGGCCACTTGAAGAGCGAGAACTGAAAAATGCATGGCCATGCTCAGATGGATTATCAATAATCATCCGTTATTTGACAGTTCAAACTCAGGAGTTCAAGGAACACATTTGATAAGAGATATGAATGTCATCATATCATCAAATAAGACACTAAGAGACAAAGGGATTTAACATTGCACACTTGTTTTAAGGACAAGTGGGAGATTAAAGAAATTGTGTCCTTTAATCAAAGGTGCACCGAACATGGAATAGGACAATTAATGGAGATTTATAATCCGGGAATTTTAGGGGTCATAGTGCTTTGCTAGAAGCCAACTACGATCAATGAGCTTAATCGGGTTAGGCCCATGACTATAATAATCGGGTCCTATGAGGTCACACACATAGAGTTATCGGGCTGGATCAAACCGAACCGGAAGCCCATGTGGGACATGGATTTCGGCCCATTGACTTTAATTGAGAGATATACTTTTATTATTAATGGATAAAAGTTACCATTCATAATTACTTGATAAGGAGATATCTTATTAGAAGATATATGGAAACAATATAAAGATATTGTAACCATAAATAAATGTAATATATATATATGATATTATATTATATAAGTAATGTTTTCCTTGAAAACATACGAACAACATCAATCTCCTCCTCAAATCTAACGTAGCCGAACTCCCAAGCAAGAAGCCTTGTTCGCTTTGCCTTCGTTCATTGTTCTAGCAAGCAAGGTCGAAGGTGATTCAGATTCCAGGCTCGTGTGGACCAATTAGAGAAGTCACACTTGGGGCTTTCCATCTCCAAAGGAACTCTGCAGAGTAGATTTCAGACATCTTTCGAAAACACTCTGTAACTGCATCATAAGGTATGAAACTCTAACTATACTAGATTCCTATTAGTTTATGCATGAGATCCTTGTTAGATGTTAGGCTAGTCTCAACAAAACGTGCTAGTGTACTATTAGCCTTTCTATTATTACAAGAGGAAAAAATAAAATGAACGAAGACAAAAGCCACTTAACATCCTTATAAATGACGTTGATATAATTCAACCCGACGGCAAAGACCTAATGGAAAAGGCCGATAAACCGCGTAGTCGATTTTTTTTAGCCGCGCACTTCCTCCTGGGCGGCTCTACATGCCGCCCAGAATACCCTTCCAAAAACCCGGTTTGCACATAGGCGGCACCTAATGCCGCCCATGCAAACCGGTTTTTTATGAACCCGATTTAGACATGGGCGGCATTATGGGCCGCCCAGTTTTATTGTTTTTGTAGAACCCGGTTTTTTAATTTAATTTATTTATTTATTAAAAAAAAATATGGTTTTCTGGAAACCGGGTTAAACCTCGGCGGGACTGTAAGCCGCCGAGTGTAAACCCTAAATTGTGGGCGGCTCAACAGGCCGCCGAAAGTGGAATTTGAAATTAAAATGTGGGCGGCTTAGTAGGCCGCCCAGACCCTAAACCGCCAAAAAATTCGAAACGTCGCCGTTATATAAGGCTGCCCAGGGTCGTCTTCTCCGATGCGATTTCCAGCGTTCGAAATACACAAAAATGGAGCCGGGCGACGAATATTCAGTGGACGACCTATTTGCGATATTGGACGAGCAAGAGGCGTTGGAGGCGGCGGCGGGAGTGCTAGGCGGAGACGGCGGCGATTCGACGGCCGATTCGACGTTGGCGGCGGCAGCGGCGGCGGGAGTGCTAGGCGGAGACGGCGGCAATTCGACGGCCGATTCGACGTTGGCGGCGGCGGCCAATCTCTGTGTGACGGGGGGAAGCAGCGACGATTCTGGGCCGCTTGCGGAGCCGCCCACTATGGGGGAATCTGGGCTGCCTGCGGAGCCGCCCACTATGGTGGAATCTGGGCCGCCTGCGGAGCCGCCCAGGACCGAGGGCGAGGAGGGCGATATCGCGGCGGAGAATGCCTTCGACGTCGCGTGCGCGGTTGGTCAGGAGGCCATTTCAGACTTGGGTGAAATTCCAATTCGCGAAAAGCGAAAATATGAACGGAGGGCAACTGAAAAGGTATGGTGTTTTTTAAATTTATAATCGTTAAATCTAATTTATTTAATTAAATTGTTTCTGCACTTGTAGATTTATATACTTGGATTTTAGATTATTAAATCATTATCTTATAAAAAATAGTATAGGTAATATGCTCAATTATACTGTTAAAAATAGTATAGGTAATATGCTCAATTATACTGTTAAATAATATTTAATATATCATTGTAATGAAAATTGTAATATATTATTTTGTTTGTATGAAAATAATATTTGGACATATGTAAATAGGTTATAGTGGGTAAAATGAATATAGTTATATTTGTAAATTTGGTTTTTATTGTATTTAATCATTATAAAAAATAGTATAGGTAAATTGCGACAATTATACTGTAATATTAAATATGTTATTGTAATGAAAATTTTAATATATTGATTTTGTTTGTAAGAAAACAATTTTCTATATTTTTAATGCAAAAATAGGAAGTGTTGTGTAAGATCGCACGGTCCGATCGAGATAGTCGCCCTACTACTGCATCTGCTCGCAAGAGGAGGGTTGACGGTGTATCGCAGGGCCATAGTGAGGCCGATAGTGAGGGTGCTAGTGAGGACGATGTTGGTCCCGTCCGCTCAGATGAGGACGTGGTTATGGAGGACCCACCTCAGCAGTCACATCAGGAGGACCCACCTCTTGAGGACTCGCCTCAGCAGCAGCTACACATGGAGGAGTCACCTGAGCCATCTCAGCAGGCCCCGTCTCAGCCTGAGTCAGCCACACAGGCCCCATCTCCCACTGAGCCACATCAGGAGACTCCATCTCAGCAGGCCCCGTCTCAGCCTGAGCCAGCCACGCAGGACCCACCTCCTCTTGAGCCAGCTGAGCAGTTTCCTTCTTTGTTGAGGAACTTTGACACGCACATTGCAGAGCTGATATGGACGAAGGCGTCGTTGGACCCACCCGAGGACGTTGTTAGGAATTTGAGGGTCCAGACACGCCCTTCGCAGTTTGCATTTTGGAGGGATCGTATTCCCAGAGGGGTCCTTGCGGAGGGGTCCTGGTTTTTGATTGCACAGCAGACGGGGTTGACCGGTTTACTTGATTTCCAGTTCGGCCATGTTGATCACAACCTCATTTCAGCGTTCGTTGAGAGATGGCATCCAGAGACGAACACCTTCCACTTTCCCTGGGGCGAGATAGGTCCTACGCTACATGACGTACTGATGATTCTAGGGCTGCCGATCGAGGGATTTGAGGTGACGTCGCCATGGACCGGTCGGGATATCGAGCTGGCGGAGTGTGAGGCTTTGTTCGGCTATTTGTTTGAGATAGATTCGGACTACAGCTTTGATGAGGATGATGCTGACATGGTCTGCGACCTTAGGAAGGGTTGGGTCAAGCAATTCCAGCTTGGGAGGCATGTGATGAGGATGATTGATGAGGGTGCCCACCCAGAGGATATAGCAGCCAGTTTCTTATGGCACGCCATGTCGGCTAGCATCTTCGTTGACAAGTCAACGAACGAGCTGAAGACCACACTGCTACCTCTTTTTGTGGACTGGGAGCGTGTCGTTCATACTGCTTGGGGTACCGGGGTTCTGGCTCTCCTTTATAGGAACCTCGGAGAGGGTTCTCGGGCCGGAGCTGCACAGTTCGCCGGCTGCGCACGTCTTTTGGAGGTAGGCCTTTAATATAGTTAACTTATAATTTAGCTTATTAATATACATTATTGAATTATTTATAACTAGTGATTGTCTTTCTCTGTACGCAGGTTTGGCTTTGGACATACTTTGTATACTTCCCGGGCAACCCTAACCTCAAGGAAGGTGCGGACGACGACATACGACGCGCTGGACGATACTGCATTGGCCGGACACCTCTCCGGTCGCTCCGTGACCAGTCACGCTACAGACGAATTCTGGACGAGTATAGGCCAGAGGATGTACATATTCTTTTTCAATTTTAATTTACAGTAAGAAAGCGTAATGAATTAATTTATGGTCCATCGTGTTTTGTTAATTGCAGATACGGTGGATGCCGTACGAGGGTCTTGATTTTCGAGGTCGTCACAGGTCTTCCACTTATCGAGGGACTATTCGTTTTCTCGGTGTAGAGGAGGCCTACATGCTAGATCGGCTTATACGCCAGTTCGGTTATCGACAGAGCAGGCCGATGGATATCATAGAGCCTCTGGTTGCAGTGCGTCCTCTTAATTTCAGGGGGACGAGGCGATACCAGTTGCACTTTGACCAGCGTTGGCACAGGTGGGACCAGCGTGAGCATCATCTTTGCCCCCACATCTTGGCGAGTCCTCCTGCGACGATGGCTTGGGATGTCCACGACGCGTACCTGGACTGGTATCTACAGGTGTCGCATCCTTACGTGAGTCCGCATGCGCCAGTCCAGCCTCGTATCAGTAGAGGACCACCTCCGGCTATCAACTTGCAAAGGGTATGTTTTTTTCCCATTTTATTCTTTTAAATTATTTTATGAAAGTCTATGTTTTTAAAATGTTTGTTTTCATTTGCAGCGTCATGCGATGAGCCAGGCCTATCTTCAGGAGCTTATGTCTGGAGGAGGTTGTTTAGGGTGTAGGGAGCACTTTCAGCATTTGCATGACATCCTTTTCAGTGACGTCATTCCTGCAGCTCCACCGCTTGTACGTGCTTCACAGATGCCTTCCCATGCATATAGTGCAGACGCTACTATATTTGAGAGAGCCGAATCATCTAGGATGGCGGAAGAGCGTGCAGCAGCTCAGCAGGCATCGTCTCAGCCGACCTCTTCTGTTCCTCCAGTATGGGCACCGGACGTGGGTTCGGGTGTAGGTGTGTCCTTAGCTAGTGCTTCCACTCCACATCTAGATGACTCATCTGATAGTGAGACGGAGAGTTCGTAGTATGACTTTTGACTTTTGTGTTTGTACGTTTTTGGGGATTGAAATTCCAGTAAATTAAGTATGACTTTTGGCTTTATTGGTTTCGTATTTAGATATTTGTTCCGTCATTTCTAATTTGTTCCGTCGTTTCTAGTTTTAGTTCTTTGCTTATTGGTTTGTTGGATTTTCGTGCGTTATTTCTAAAAAACACATGTATATTCTTAAATTACATACACATACTAAAAACACGTACAAATTCTAAAAACACATATACATTCACTGATGGCTTACACACTTAAAAAAAAATACATACACACTGGAACAAATGACATACACAACTCTTGCACTATACATATACATTCACTCAAGAGCCCATGATGAACCTCCTAGGACCACGGCGTTCATGCTGATATGCTCCTTCTCCTAGCTGCATCACAGAAAAACTTGAAATCCTACAAATACTGAAATATGGAGATCCCATGTTTTTCTATGCTACAGCCAGGAAAAAAGAGCAGATCAGCATGTACGCCATGGCCCAAGGAGGTTCGTCCTAGGACTCTTGACTTGGTCAAGAGGAACACAAACAACCGCCTTTTCCACCTTCACTAGTGAGCTTAAACCGAACTGTCTTGTATTCATTGTAGACTCACGTCATGTTGTGGTCATTTTCAACAGTGCGTTAAGATGGATGCGATTGCCTTGTGGACATTATCCTCTTGACCGAGTCAAGAGTCCTAGGACGAACCTCCTTGGGCCATGTCGTTCATGCTGATTTGCTCTTTTTTTCTTGCTGCATCACAGAAAAACTTGAAATCCTACAAATACCAAAATTTGAAGATCCCATGTTTTTCTGTGCTGCTGCGAGGAAAAAAGAGCAGATTAGCATGCACGACATGGCCGAAGGAGGTTCGTCCTAGGACTCTTGACTCGGTCAAGAGGATAGGATAATGACCACAAGGCAATCACATCCATCTTAACGCACTGTTGGAAATGACCACAACATGACGTGAGTCTACAATGAATACAAGACAGTTCGGTTTAAGCTCACTAGTGAAGGTGGAAAAGGCGGTTGACTGTGTTCCTCCGGGACCGAAGTTCTGAAAATGCTAGACGACGAAACCCACGATATTGAATTCTTGTATCTGAAATAAAATATTATTTAATTAGATTCCAACGAATACTACAACCTAATAGCGTAAATAATCAATAAAATACATATATTTATTTTTCTTACCGCGATCAAACACATCCCTTCCTCTTGGATGTGGAAGTTTGCCTCTTTGGGTGAGACAAGCTTGGTAGAAAGGGGACCCTGTATGGCCTATTTATAGGCATCTTGGGCGGCACGCTGTACAGCCCATGGGCTGCACACTGTGCCGCCCATGGGCTGTACAGCGTGCTGCCCAGAGTTGTGGTGATGAAATGATATGGGCGGCGTGTCACGCCGCCCATGCTAATACAATATTTCTTTGTGTTATAATAGTGATATTCAACATATGACAAAATTATTGGTTGTTTTTAGTATTAATTAATGACCCAAAACAATACAGAACGTTATATAACCGTACATTCATATTCTTCGCTGGATGAATACCATCAGAGTTCTTGCTTTCGCAACTAGCCATTTTATCGGCTAGTTGCGTTTGAAGAAATTAGGATAGTCTCTGGTAAAAGTTCGCGGTATATCGTATCTCTGCTTTGATAAAATGGCTTGCTCCCTACAAAGTTTGATAGTACGTAAAGAACATTATACAAAAGATACGACATCAAGGCAGTATACGATGTACATCATTATATAGTTTGCGGTTATACCTACGCATCTTACCCAGATCTTGTAAAAGTTTTTGATTTTGCTTAACAAGATCTTGTTTCTCCTTAACAAGATCTTGTTTTTCCCGCCACTGTTGTCGAATAACCGCGTGTGCCCTATCCTCGTACATAGGATCAATATACTTCCTGTATAAACACTGCTTCCTCGGGCATCCCCAATACCTCCTTCCGTAGTTCCACTGCAAATCCCAAGTACAGACAACGGGTTTCAAATTACACTCGCATAGTTGATGTGGGGGGTTTGTTGATGATTCAGAAGAAGATGCCATTATTTGTTGTAGTGTTTGGTTTCCTACGAATGTAATGAATCTATCAACAAAAGTTCTCCTTATATAGTAAAAAAGCTGTCTAGGCGGCTCATAGTGCCGCCCAAAGGGTCCAGAATTTCACAAGTACCCTACTGGGCGGCACACAGTGCCGCCCAGTACCCTCATGGGCTGCTCTGTGTGCCGCCTAGTGAACCCTCATGGGCTGCTCTGTGGGCCGCCCACAACGGTCCTATTTTAGCCTATAAATACGGCCCCAAAACCCCTCGAAATACACACAATTTCCACTCCTCACAAACTTTTCTTCGGTTCTATTTAAGGTAATGGCGCCTTTGGTTCTCGAAGTTTACGAAAATGGGTGAATCACCTACAATCGAATGATACGCCAACGAAGTGGGATGGACATGTTTTTCCATGGCTACGAAGGTGGCGAGGTCCGCACGTTGCGGATGGGGGATCTCGAGCCTGGAGAGGGGGGGTTGTCATTAGGTTTCTTGTACTTGGCGTTATTTTACCATCTCGTGCCTGGAGACGGGGTTCCCCCTGGTCGGATTTTTTACTTTCCAGCAGGCGTGGATCCTCCACGACTCTGTGAGGTGTTACACGAGGATCAGATAGCTAAAATTATGGCTCTTTACAGACCTGGTGTTCCAGTTCCCATTTACACAGAGTCTGCACACCCGAGATGCCATATCCCCGGTCTTTTAGAAGATCCGAAATCTGTGGTGGACAACGTCAGCTATGATGATGGCGGGGAGGCCGATTCGGACGAGGATTAGATAGCTTTTTTATGTTTCATGTTAAACTAGTGTACGCTTTAATGTTTTCATGAACCTGTTTTTGTTAATGATTAGTAATATTGTTGTCTCGTATAGCATTTTCCCGATTTTTTTCAATTCTCAAAAACAAATGATTAAAAACACAATATACGATCAATCTCAATCAAACTTTCACACAAAAGGAAATACAATATCATATATAAAGTCGATTACAATCCAAAAAACCTAGGTAAGTATGTCAGGTCGCCCATGATATGCTCGCTCCTCTACATAATTCTTGAACCTATCCTTGAAGCGCTCATGACTATCCCATCCATCAACACTTGGATCCTTGTAAATGCGCCACTGTCTTGGAGGCGGTGGAATGGGACAATGGTCATTAACAAGCCAAATCTGTACACGTAAACAATACAGTTAGTAAAAAAATTATGAAAGAATAAGTAAATACGAGAGAGTAGGACTCCACGTACCGGTACGTAATGGTCTCTCCTGCCTACATGTGCTATCGCATAAACCTTTGTCGGAGGCTCGGCACCCGGGGGGCCCACAATGGAAGACATGTGTGCGGTCCGAACCATGATAAGACAACAACAGCCACTTGGTGTTCCGTTGCAAACGCCAACCCAGTAATAGGCATTATACACCAGAAGTTTGCCGTGCACGGTGAAGGAATATAATTCAATTTCCTAACAAATTCTTCCAACGTCAACGCTTCCTCCGCAAGCATCGCTACGTAGTTCGCTCCATGTGCCTGGACGTGCTTCGAAAGCCCTAACCGGACATCAATGTACTCGTCTTCTTGGCGACACAGCAAAACGGCAAGAGAACGGAACCCACAATGACCATCACCTTTGACATTTTGAACTCTAGAAATGTAGGCGAGCATGAAATGATCAATATTCTCGTGCCCCCAGTTGAAGCCGAGATACTTGACCGGCTTGTTTGAACCCGACTTGGACTTGGTTGAAGCAGATTTCGGCTTTGCAGGTTTAGTGGCACTCCCCTTTGCTGTTGAAACTCCACTGTGAGGTCGTCCGCTAGAAGGGCATCCTTTCGATTCCGGGGATCCAACGGACGATTTCACATTGGTAGTCTCTTTCTCTGCAGGCTCATCCTCCTCATCCACTCCCAGCTCCTCATCCTCCATCTTCATCTTCTGCTTCTCCTTCTTCATGTTTGCATCCACATGCTCGTCCCAACACATTTTCCTCTTCGTACCGGTCTTTCTCGCATTCATCCTAGGCCTCCCCTTCTTGGTCTCACCACGTGGCGGGTCTTGAATATCGCACGATGTAGGGTCCTTTGACTCACGCTACTTTTCCGCCATCTTCTTCAAATCAAATCCCTCAACTGTCCCACATAAGTACTCTTCAACGAAGTCATCCACCGTGACATTGTCCGCTGTCAGTGAAACACCATCATCGACATCAAGATCATTAGCATCCACCCCTTCCCATCGGATCTGCTTCCAGAAAATATCAACCTCTTCAGGCACTAACGGATAACCCGTCTCCACGTAGACCTTAATTGTGTGTGGGCAAGGCAGCCCCAGTGTGGACCTCCACCAAAAATCAGCACATTTGTTCCCAATTTTCCCCTCCTTTGCTAACACAGCTTGGGCATACAACATCCTCAGGCATTTTTCAGAGCACTTTTCAAGGATGCGCTTGAAGAACACCTTAACCCACTCAGGGCCTTTCACTATCTCCATGAGAAAGGCAGTGCAGTTCTTGGTCATCTCATATCGGATCTTCCGATGCTGATCAACAAACATGTTGTCGATGTACTGCACAAGTGTGTCGAACCCTCCGACGGATGTCTCAATCATGTCCTTAAGCATAGAGTGCTGACCCTCAACCCTGAAAATAATATATTCGTATACAATTAACTAAATAAATTTTATAACCCAATTTGATTGCAAATGTTTGTATGAAAGTTACCTATTTGATGTTCTTGTGGCAAAATGGAGAACGTCATCACACCATGCCGCAACCAGCTTCTTCTTATGCTCATTAAACCAAGTTTGCTCCACATATCGCACCAAGCCTTCACTCCATATCCCCTTAAAGTGAGCAAGCCGCTCTCTGTACTCCTCCTTTGTGTGAGACCTCATCACCCGACGAACACTTCCCGAGAATTTCTTCTCGTCAATCTTCATCGTCTTAGCATATGCCTTCACATTACGGTCTACATGGACCTGACACAAGTGATGACGAACCTTCGGAAACACCAGTTTGGCAGCCTTGATCAGTCCTAGCTCTCGATCAGACATGATGCATACGGGATTTTTCTCCCCGTACAACCACTTCAATCGTCTCAGCGCCCATGCATAGTGGTTTGTCGTCTCCCTTTCCATGAACACAAGAGCAATGCAATATGTGTAGTTGGTGCAAGTAAACCCAACAATCTGGAACAGAGGCATACCGTACCTATAAATGCAACACAAAAAAAATTAAAACCCGCAGAAAATATCATTATCTACACATAATACAAATAAGACTAAGGTTTACCTGTTGGTTTTGTAGGTCGAATCCATAATGACGACATTAGGAAACATGCACAACAAATGTCGAGCGTCTGGATGAGAAATAAACAAGCACGCCAAAACCTCCTTCCCATCTTCCCTCGTCTTAGTAGCAGTGTCCAACAAATAACCTTTCTCATTCAAAAATCCCAATGACCATTGTGTCACATTCAGATTGCCCAGGGATTTCAACCTCTCCTTAGCCCTAACAGTGTACACCTGATTCCTCGAACTCGTTGTACTCGAATATTCATTCCTAAGCTGTGTAGAAATAACCTTGGGTCTTGCACCCGCCGTAGTATCAATCATCACTTTCCTACGCTGCTCCTTCGTAAGTCGGGTAGCAAATGCATGGCCGGTCAAGGTGGTAGAAAGCATATGGTTATGGGATCCACTAACAACCGATAAGGTCCACCCAGGATCTCTAATAACATTTCCTTCCCTAAAAGTACCATGCAGCAAAAAGGGACAACCCTTCTTTTTTGACCTAGTTTTATTCACTCGTATCGGGCTGACCTTTATACCATCGACTAACACCTTCTTCTTGCCAGACCTAGGTAACCCGGATCTCTCACAGTGAAGTATAATCTTTTTAGGATTTGATGATTTAGTAGTGATCACCATAAAAAGACTAAAACCTACCCTTTGTACCCAATCTCTCAATCCTTCCTTACTAGGAAATATCTCAGTAGTAGTAAAATGGGATGAGAAGTCGATAGCTATAAATCCATCATCACTAGAATCACCCTATTTATATACAAAAATTACCACATTAGAGACTAATTAATAATTAAATTTCTAAAAACTAATATCAACAAATTAAATATTATTTCAAAACAGTTTAACATTTCAAAGACTAAGTATATTTAAGATCTAATTATTTTATACAGTAAAAATTACAATATTACATACCTTGAAGTACTCGGGAGAAATTGGCGCCTGCAAATCACCCTCATCATCTACAGATGTGTTAGCGCTCGAAGAGGACTCCGACAATCCCCTCCAACCAGAACCGCTTGACGACGACATTTATTATGAAAATGAGTTTCTAGATTTTGATACAATACAATACCACCATCCCTAATTTATATAGCCGGCTACACCTGTACTGGGCGGCCCTACGTGCAGCCCACATCGACCGTTGGGAGTGAAACGTATACTCACTGGGCGGCACCACGTGCCGTCCATGAACCCTGGGCGGCAGGAAGTGCCGCCTCTGAACCCTGTCCCCCCAAAAAACCCGGTTCACTGACCCAGTTTCTTGGGCGGCATTTCGTGCCGCCCACAACCCCGGTTTCAATGAACCGGTTTTTAAAAACACATTTTTATTTATTTCAAAAAAAATTCCTAAACTGAACCCATCATGGACGGCTCGAGGAGCCGCCCATAAAACTTGGGTTTTCTCGGCGGCATGTCGAGCCGCCCATGGGAAAGTGCGCGGCTAAAAAAAAGCGACTATGCGGTTTTACGCCGATGGAAAACCCTACTCCCAAACACTCCCTCTCTCTTGTCTTATCTTACCGGCGCCGCACCAAAAAAAAAATAAAAAATCAAGACTCTTCTGGCTCAATCTTCTTCCCGAAGATGTTTACAGGCCAAATGGAAACAAACATCAAAGCCTTATGGTTTTATCCCCAACCTCAGTCCTATCTTGGAATGCAGAAAGGGAAGCTGTATCAAGCTTTCTCCGATGATACCCCCGAAAACTGCCTCGACATCAGGCTTTGAATCCCTGGCGGCGTCGGTGTCTGCTCCATCCCCTCCCCTGGATTCGTGGTGGCTGCCGGTGTCTTCATATGAACTTGAACCTCTAGTTCTGATCCGAATCGGAGACAAGATGGCTTCAACCCTCTTCAACAAATTTCAGCCAACTAGATCTACCATTGGGGCTCGCCTACACTTGGTATGGCCTCAAGTTCCGAATAAACCGCCTCCTATCAAATGGCCTCAAACCATCGATGAGCCCCGAGATCTCCCAGGCCACGGACCCCTCATCTTCTCGACTTCGGCCTTGCGGCGAAAACTTCGATTTTGGAGCTCCGATGAGGCTCTGGCTGTGTTCAACTGGGAACCGCCGGCTGCCGCACCGCCAACTTTCGGCGCTACTGCAACCACATCTGCACCCATATCCATTCCCTCGTACCCCGTCTCACTGGACTCTTTCCCCCATTCCCGATCTACGGACAGAGGGGAAGTCGGTGCCGGAGACGCTCTTCCCCCGGTCCCCGAAGGCGCTAAGCTCCGCCTGATGTACAGCTACGGCCGCCACATCGCTCCCCGTCCTCACGACAAGCTTCTCTGCTTCGTCGGCGGCGATATCAGGTTCGTCGTCGTCGACCGGAATGCCACTCTACCTCTCTATTATGCCCCTTCACCCTCAGGTGTTTCCACCCCTTTGCTAAACTCTACCCTCTATACTATATTATTATCTTGCCTCTTCAATTTACCTATGTAAATTGTGATTGGAGCTCTGTCTGTTACCAGTATAACCCTGGTTCCCTTTATGAGAATTGGAGTTCAAAGGCTCTAAAAGCCCTTGCTGAACTTCAACCCCTTAATTGCCCTGTTTTAATGCATCTTAAAGTAGCTTTTGCAAACTGTGATTGGAGCTTTGCTGTTGACTGCTTTAATCACTCGATCTTTGCTGGAATTCCTGTTTCAATTTATGAGATCTGGAATGCAAAGGCTATACAAGCCTGTAGTAGTGGTATTTGCCTTGGTCTGAACAATATCAACAACTTTCCCTTCTATGAGAATTTGAATGTTTCCCTCATAATACCAATATTGATTTTTGCTGGCATAATACCAATCCTGTGTGCTCTTCACATACTTTAACCCCTCAAAAAACTTATGATGTTATCAACAGTTTATTGGCTATTTCGGCCAAGGATGACAATCCGATCACCATAAATTTTGGTATGGCTCTTGTGATGTTTCAAACCATCAATTACTGGCCTTGTTATGTTAGGTTTGTTTTGCAGATTCACTCAAGCAACAAGTGGAGGAGAATGAGAGTGTTTTCTCCCATTTCTGCCTCAAAGAACCCTTCTTCGACACTCATCAGATTCACCACCGCTTGTTCCCAAATCTGAATCACCTCCAGTGCTTGTACAACAGACAATCTCATTCAGTGTACCAACATTTATCCCCAAATCTGGATCACCTCCAGTACTTGTATAATAAACATTCTTATACAATTTATCACCAAGACCTACTTTTGTTTCAAAAAATCACAAGCCAATGTAGGTGCTAAAAACACAATATCACTAAGGCATGATCAAAACACCACAGCCGCTCACTCGGCCAAATGTCAATGGAACCAAAATAAAAATGGCACAATGCCCATTCTACATATGATCAGGGATGGGTTGCAAATAACCAACAACAGACACCACTACAAAAACAAGCACGAAAATGGTATAACAGGCATTTATGGAGAATACAAAACCAACCCAAAAAGATTGAAAACCAACCAAAATCACCTCTTAAAAATTAGAGTTACAGAAACCAAAGACCAATACCAGAACTCACATCGAAATCCCCTAAGGCATGCACCAAACAAACCTAACTGGGCAAGACCAACTACACTTGCCAAAAAACTCTCAAGGTCTTTATGAAGATAAGCCTTTGGAACTGTCGTGGTATCAGACGAAAAAACCTGTGGACCGATATTGACATTTTTTGTAAAATCGAAAAAATACAAATAATGGCCCTTGTGGAAACAATAACCAACCAAGAACCTGAAAAAAATCTCTGGCTTAAAACCGGATTTGATACTCTTCATTTCTCACCCGCCAATGGATTCTCGGGTGACATATGTGTCATGTGGAAATCCTACCAATTACAAAACGAAATCTGTGAACTAGCACACATTGACAAAAGATTCATAGCTATCAAATATAAAATCATCGACAAAAACTACTATCTGATGCTCATATTTACATATGCACCACCAAAAGAAAATGAGAAAAATGATTTCTGGAACCTCCTTACAAACTTTATCCACCAAACACAAATGCCGTGCATCATCATTGGTAATCTTAATGAAATTGAATCACCTACGGAAAAGGTGGGTGGATGCTCAAATCACCCCTCTAGATTCCAGAGACTACTTGAATTCAGGAACAAATGCGACCTAATCAACATTCCGACACAAGGAGGAGAATTTACATGGCGGAAAAATAGTACAGAAATAAACAACATCTATGAAAAACTTGATCGGACCCTTGTACATGACCAAATCCTTCAATGGTTTCCGGGCATTTTTACCAAAAATCATGCGTTTACAACTTCAGACCACTGTCCCATCTCTGTAGAGCTAGAAAACCCTAACCCCATCAAGGCACAACAGTTTAAATTTGAGAAAATGTGGACAACAAGAAAAGATTATGAAAACCTGGTTAATCAAGCCTGGAGATCTGATAACCAAGGATCACATATGTACAACCTGACAAAAAAAACACTTGCTCTCAAGATTAGCACCAAAAACTGGAACAAAACGACATTTGGCAATATCTTTAACCAAATTAGAGAAATAGAAGCAGAACTCACTAAAATCCAAAAAGACATCATTCTCAACCCGAATCAAGTCTTAATCAGCAAACAAAGCAGACTCACCAACAAAAAGGATTGTCTTTTATCGTTCCAGAAAAATATTGGAGCCAAAGAACCAAGACTAAACATATCAAATCAATCGACACCAACACAAATTACTTCCATCGCATAGCAAATGGGAGAAGAAGCCGGAAAATTATCCGGGAAATTAAAACCCAGGAAGGAACAATCATTATTGGTCTTGAAAACATACAGAATGAAATTAGAACAGACTTTGAAAAAAGATTTAAACAAGGCACAATTAACAATAACAATCTACAAAATATGCTGAGAAACATAACAAACGAGGTCACAGACCAGGATAACACCAATTTAGCAAAAAATGTAACCAATGAAGAAGTAAAACGAGCTGTCTTCAACATTGGCAGTGATAAATCACCGGGTTCGGACGATATGTCCGCCTTTTTTTACCAAAAATATTGGCACATTATCTGGCCACTTGTAACCAAAGCGGTCAAAAGCTTCTTCCATTCTGGTAAAATTCTTAAACAAATCAATCACACCTTTATTACCCTTATACTTAAATGCGATAACCCAAACTCAACAAACCACTACCGACCAATAAGTCTCTGCTCAACAATATATAAGGTCATATCCAAGATCATAACAGAGAGACTAAAACCAATTCTAAACAAACTCATCCACCCGTTATAAGGTGCTTTCGTTGCTGACCGCGTAATCCAAGATAAAATTCTTATTGCTCACGAAATATTTCACTCCTTCCGCGCCAAAAAGGGCAAAGAAGGATGGATCGCAGTCAAACTAGACATGGAAAAAGCATATGATAAAATTGAATGGGTCTTCATCATTGAAGTCCTCAAAAAATTCGGTTTCTCTCCGAAATTCATTGCCTGGATCAAAGAATGTATTGAAACAGTCATCTTCTCAGTTTTGGTCAATAACGGACCCACAGATATCTTCCACCCCAAAAAAGGACTTCGATAGGGGGACCCTCTATCATCTTTCCTTTTCATTCTAGGTGTCGAAGTACTCGCCAGGAAAATCCAACATGAAGCAAACATTGATACCAATCAACTAGGGTTCAAAATGACCCGAATGGGAACAAACATCCCATTCTTAGCATTTGCAAATGACATCCTCATCTTCGCCAAAGCAAACCAAACAGCATGTCAAAATGTCAAAAGTATTATCGAAGAATACTGCTCCATATCAGGACAATGTGTCAATTACCACAAATCTGCTTTTCAGGCAACACCAAACACAACAAACAACACGAAAAGTTTAATTCAATCTATTCTCAACATTCCAAGCTCGGTCTCCCTAGAAAAATATCTAGGATGCCCCATTATAAATGGTAAGGTAAACCAAAACACATTCCAGAACACGGTGCTGGCTACCACGACACAACTATCAAAATGGAAAGCTAACTCCCTATCCCTTGAAGGACGAGCAACCCTCATTAAGGCTAATCTGGCAGCCAAACCAAATTACATCATGCAATGTTTTATGCTACCAACTGCGGTACATAATACACTAGATAAAATCAATAGAAGGTTCTTATGGAACAAAGAACAAACGTACAAACCCTTAATCGGCTGTGACAAAATTTGCATGAATAAAAACAATGGAGGAATCGGAATCAGGAAAACAGAAGATATGAACAAAGCACTCCAAATGAAACTTATTTGGAAAATCTTTGCAGAACCAAACAATATTTGGGTTAAAATCATCAATGAAAAATATCTAAAGAATGTTAATATTCTCAACTACACAAGAAGAACCAACCACTCCTAGCAATGGGAAAAATTTCTCAAACTTCGTAATGATTTCAAGACTGGCCTGCAATGGCTAATTGGAGATGGACAATCTATAAACTTTTGGGTAGACCCTTGGAATCCCAACCTTAAACTCACAAACTACATTCACCCACATACCACCATCGACCCAGACACAAAAGTAAGCAAATTTATCACAAACAAAAAATGGAACAAAATCGAACTATCAAAATTTATTAATGATGAAGCTGTCGAAATTATCACCAACATACAACTACCCCAAAATGACATTCTTGATCACCTATATTGGGCTCCCAATAGAAACGGTTTGTTTTCTACCAAAACCGCCTTCGAACTCATAACCAAACAGACTATCCCAACCAATAACAAATTTTCTTGGCTATGGGATCTAGACACCTACCCTAAAGTAAAAAACATCTTATGGAAAATTTGCCATGACGGCCTACCCACGAAAGCTAGATTAGCCCAAAAACATGTTGCGGTGCCACTCGCATGTGACTCATGCAATAACCCGTATGAAGATCTTAATCACTTCTTGTTTGAATGTCCTAACACTCTAAAACAAATAAGAAACCAAAATAATCACATCGAAAACCACATTAAAAGACTACAAATCGACGGAAGAAAACCAATTGATATTCTGTGTGATATTCAATCGGTACTAACCAAGCAAGAATGGGTCTGCCTAGCAACAACCTGGTGGGATATCTGGATCCACAGAAACCAAAAAATCTTCCAAACTATAGGGCCAAGCAACATAAAAGACCTTACCGTGTACATAAAAAATCTTATACTCAACTGGAACAAAACGAATCAGCACACCAAACGCCTACCCCAGCTCAACGGCGAAAAACCAAAAACATTAAATGGGATAAACCCCGACATGGATTCTATAAAATAAACTTTGATGGCTCTAAACTACCAAACGGACATATTGGAACTGGGCACATTATCAGGAATGATCATGCTGAAGTTATCCATATGTCCAACCAGAAATATGAATGCCAATCAGCACTCATGGCTGAAACCATAGCACAAGGAAACTACATTAAAAAAGCTATCTCACTCAACCTTAACAAGGTCGAAATTGTAACACCCCCAAAACTTAACCCTTTTGGAAAGGTATTACCGACAGTGACCCCAGTGTTCCTTACCGAGATCACCCAAGGCTTTACCATTTAAATACAACTTATGAAATACAAATGATACATAATGATCAAAGCATTCAATTCCAAAACATAACATTGTTAAAGAAATAGGAGTTACGGGATTACAACCCAATCCCGAATAGGTCAACACAGAGTTTAAACCAAATACAACGGAAGTCTTATAAAGTAGGATACAACGGAATTCTTATAAAACACATTACAACCAAAGTCATTGTCCAAAAGATCTCAACCTGATTAAAGAAATAACTAAAACGTTCAAAAACCATCGTCGACTCCATAGTCCTTCTATTCTTCTGAGCTACTTTCGATCTGATGTGCCGAATCGAACGGATGACACCAGCCCACATGCGGAGAACAAAGTTCGTGGGTTAGTCTACTTGAATAGACTAGCAAGGGTACAAAGCAGAATGGTTCGAAGCAGTCGTATTAGGTTAGACTCATCACTTCTCGAATAATAACCGATGACGATAGCCAACCATCATACTCCTACTGGAATAAACAAGAGGTATGCACAAGAGAAGATTCTGGAAGACTGAATCTTCACAGAAATCGACTCGAAAAGAGACTCCAAGAGATTGAGTCTTTAAGGAAATATGACAAATCTGGAATGTTTACAGAATCATACAACAATGATTTAAAAGTTGACTGAGATGCTTCGGTTCACGACCAACCTCATCGCATACAGCGAATCCAGATTGGAAAGAGAACGTACTATGATCAAAGTCGAGACGAGTTTTCCTAGCTGCACTATAACTTAGTTGCACTACTCGCCGAAGGTTTATTAATTATGTGCGTCGAGTAGCACTTATCTGATTTATGTTTCAAAAACACGCATCACGTTATTAGACTTTTACATGTGTACCCCACCAGTGGGACGACACATCTTAGTATATGTTTCGTCGAGAGTGACGTACACCGGAACGTTTGTGACACCAGCTAAGTGTCCTGCCTCTATACACTTGTGAAAGAGACCGATCATGATCTTAGAATAGTACCAGATGGAGACGAGCCACCCCGATACCAGATTATAAAGAAACGACTGGACATAGTCCGAGTAACGTTCCTATCTAACAGTGCTAACTAACAGTTACAGCACAATAACAGTTACAGAATAAATCCACATAAAGGCCCGAAAGGCGATCACAGATAATAGCGTTGTTCTAACAGATATACAACCTATTATATGATTTTCAAAACAGTTTACCAAAACCATTTCCAGACAAACAGAGTATCCATTCCAAATTAATTACTCAGATAAACTACTGATAATTAATGTAAATATGGAACGAACGAGCAAGAGCGAACCGCCATTTGCCTTAATCCGCAGAATAGAAACAAGCCTAACGACAACGACGAGATTCCGGGCTCGACACGGGTATAGCTCCGCTAGCACAAACACCTTCGAGTCGACCCATAAAAGGAACCCTAAGTTAGATCCGACATAACAATAGTACGAATCTACAAACGACGAAAGAAACGAAAGGAAAGACGCCACGACGACAACCAACCAAGCCAAAACCACGAAGGCATTCTGGGCACTTGCGGCGGTCGCCGTTCTTGGCGGCGGTCACCGCATTCATCACGGCGGGCGCCGTTCTTGGCGGCGGTCGCCGCATTCATCACGGCGGGCGCCGTAAAGAACACGACGGTCGCCGTGAAGAACTCCGACGACAGAACGAGAGAAAAACTCACCAAAATGATGCGCGTTTCGACCCCTTTTTGCCTTGCCTGGGTTCCAACCTCCAAAGGCAACCAAAAGGCTTCACAAGGGCTTCTGGAAACACCACCAAACGACACCGGCGGAAGCTTTAGAATTCCGGCGAGAGGCACAAACTCCGGCGAGAGGAAATTTTGGCAGAGATTCGGTGCTGGGATGGCTCAAAACCCTTCCCACAACACCTCCTTTTATAGCCAAAGCAATGAGAACATCATCATCACCCTAGATGAGGCCGAGCAGGGCTAGATCGGCGCGGCCAGAGCTCACCGGCGACCAACGGTTAATAACTTCTGGGTAATCACGGCGGGCGCCGCAATTTTACCTATGGCTGGCCGCGGCGGGCGCCGTAATTACGGCGGTCGCCGTTCCTAGCCCTGGCGAGCCCAGAGTAGGAGACGACGGCCTGACACTTCGGGCCCAGCGACGGCGGGCGCCGTTACTGTACGGCGGTCGCCGTTTTTGCCTTTTTCCCGCCCATTCAGCTTTTGAACGAGTAAGACATTAACCCGGGATAAAAATTATCGTACGCGAACGCGTATAAACATCCGAAGCACGTCGTCTGTATTTTATTTCACTGAGAAAAATATTACAGATACAGAGCACATTACAGAATGTCTCAAGCTACCTGAATTAAATCCGACGTACTAAACGGGTACTCGGAAAAATTATCAAAATTCCCAAAATAACCTTACAAAATACGGGGTATCACATAAATTGAAGGAGATAATCTGTGCCTAATTAACTCTATTCTAGGCATCTGGACTTGCCCGTGGGAAATTGAAATGGTAATCGCTGATATCCTCATCGATCTCCGTTCTTTCCAGGAAGTCCTGATAAGGCATGTTTTCCGAGAAGTGAACAGATCCGTTGACTTCATTGCCAAACTCAGCTTCGCAACCTCGAGAACTGCCTTAGAATTCAACCAAGAACTAAAAGTTCTCATCCGTCAGGATGCTCTAGGCCGAATCTTGCACCGCAGATAGGTTCCGCCTAATTCTTTCCTCATTAAAAAAAAATAACGTTGTTATAAGAAAGATAAAAAAAAGAAAAGAAAAAAAGATAGCAGTATAATGAAGACTCCAAATTAAGTCCTGACTAAAAAATTAGAATGTGACCCAACTACATGTTGTTTGAAACTTTTTTTTGTTGTTGTTGGAAACTTTAAATCCATAAAACATTGCCATAGCCTTCACTCATTCACTACCATTCAAAATTGGTTGAAGTAATATTGAAAAGTTTGTTAGCACGGGTATGACAATTAAGACGAATTATATTCTTCATAAATCTAGACCCATACTCCCTTATCTTCCATAAAATTCCCTATTCATTCAACCTACGATGTTCCCAATTCTAGGCACGAGCTTTAAAATGACAAAAAAATTGCACGATTTATCCTACCATCTTCTAGACGACTAGACACAAGAAAATTACACTTAATAAAAACATCTTAATATTTCAATCAAATTATAATATCATACTATATACTAGCTTAGTTCATGTTCCATACATGGGGCTTGAATAAAATTTAATATTATTTTTAATTACTAAAAAAACATAGATTTTCACATTTAAAATGAAAAAATATATCTAATTAGTGACAATGTAAATGAAATTATAACATAAATATGATAATATAAGAAGTCTCTACTAATAATCAATTAACCAAGATGAATGTGATTTTGTATATAGATAATATGTTGAAATTAGGTCATATACCTCAAAATAATTGAATTAAAAGAAAATTAGAATGAAATGTAACTAATTAAATAGATAAATTTATGGAAAATATTAAAAAATACCTAAGATATCCTACAAAATAAGGTAATCGGGATCAAATGTGGATAATTTATATGTTGAAAAAGAAATGATGAACATTTCTAAGATACTCTATGTAATTATAATAAGAATAAAAAACAAAAACAAATTAGTGATGTGACGCAATATGGAGTAGATGACAATAATTGATGTGGCGCAATATGAAAATGACAAATGGCCTTAGGCAAGTTCTACTTTACCCCTCGTTTAGTTGACCATGGGAAGTCAAGTTCGTTGTAATTTAGCTACTTTTTAGGAATTGCAAATTGTTGGAAATTATGAAATCATGTTTGGTTCAAAAATGTTATTTTTTAAATTAATATAGGAAGTAAGAATATTACCATTTAGAAATGCAGAAAGTAGATCTTACATACATCTTCAAGGTAAGTGCAATTTCTGTGATTCGGAGGAATTGCAACTTCCTGAAAAATAAATTCTCACGATTTATTTTTAAACCAAACACATGAAATAAATATATTTTTTGGGAAAGTTCAACTACATAAAAAGTGTAACACGAACCAAATAAGGATAAAATATTATATAGTATAATCCAATTTGGTTTTCTTATCCACTTTCCTAGTTTTAGAACAAATCGATCCTACAAAGCATTTGTACGAAATTATTCGTATAGGCTTTTTGGCAGAGGTTTTTTGCACATTAACGGAATTTGACTTTTTTTCCATCTATTTAATGAGTGTTACATAAAGAATATGTTATTCTAGTTTAAGGAGTTTGTAGTTGATGAATACAGCTTAAATTTGCCAATTTTTTTAATATGATTTTTTTTAAGATTGTTGAAAATTAACAAGCTGAATTTAACCTTTTCATCATTTCAGCTAGTAATATCGAAGATTCAACTGGATTTTTTGAATAATTAAGCTTATAAATTCATTAACAGTTCTAGTTACTCATTCATCTATAGCTCCAACTTGTCATTCAACTCTAACTCCTATTTCAACAAGTTATACCAAAAAGAACCATTATAATAATTTTACATCCAGTGCAAGTTTTATTTGTACGAAATCATAATTTATTCATACACTTTTGTTTTTTAATTACTAGTAGCATACTTCATAGAATTGCTTTGAGTTAATTAGGTGATTTTGTATAATTTAACCAAATTCCGATTGTCATATATATCCAAGTTGTAAACAACAGTCTTTGTTTAATTTCAGCCATGATAGATTTCATCGTTTCAATGTGGTGCCAAAAGGATGATTTGGTGTCACCTCACCAAGCCCAAATTGGACAATGTAGAAAACAATTTTGTTATGACAAGCCATATTGCTACACATTTAAGTGTATAGACTTTTAAGCATGTCTCGTTAATTCTGGCGGGTTCGTAATAAACAGAGACGCATTTGGACCAATTATATATATCAACGTCCATATGTTTGTATTTTTGTTCTTGTAATTATTTATCGGAAGATCTGGAAATTCTATTTAATAGTTCCAAATTTCGTTAGATAAAGAGTGGGCTCTGTAGTATTTAATCTTATCTTTTTTGGTCCATAGAAGATACTTAGGCCCTGTTCGATAAAACAAGGTTTTTAAAGAGGTTGAGATTTTTCGAAAGATTTTTTTATAACCTTTCAAAACCTTGTAGAAACTTATTTGAGTGTTTGGTGACACAAAGTTTTTCAATTAAAATTACCATAAGGGCTGTTTTTAAAATAAAAATAAAAATTAACACTAGTATGAGATTTTGGATATTTTGGGAATAAAATTATGATAACTTTGTAAAACCTTCAATAACATTTCTCTTAGGAGGTTCTTATTTAACCTCCTCAAAAACCTTTTAAAACCTTAACCTTCTAAAAAATCTTGTACTACCCAACACATAAAAAAATAGGTTTTAAATAGTATAAATCTCTAATAACCTTTCATAACCTGCGCCGAACATAGCCTTAGCCTATTATATCAGGGGATGGGGATCTAAGCTGGTAAGGCTTAACAATAGAAGCAATATTTGACAAGGCAAAAAATATAGTTGTAGAGGTAGAGTTGACCCTTCTAAGTAGATTAATGATGTTTGGCTAATAATGATAGAACCAATATTTTTGATATTTAGTTTTATTATCGTATAAATTTAAGTTAGTTTTTAGTCGCTTATTTCTTTTGCTATTATTACCATAAGTTATGTCAATCGCTAATGCATGTTACCACTTGATGGGCTAAACACACATTAGTTATTCTTTTTTTATTCAGTACATGAAAACCTGCTCGCAGTCATTGTCGCTGACTCAAGAGAATTTTACACATGAGGGGAATCGAACACGAAACCTCCCGTTAAATAGAACAACTCCTTTCATATAAACACAATGTGGCCTTATACCACCGCGTCAACCCTTTGAATTACACCATAGTTATATTGAGTAAAGTACCTTGTCAATAAATTTGCAATATAACTTCTACAAAGGAAAATCGAAATCGAACTATAATAACTAAAATAGTTCATTGACTTGTTTTTCCCGAAATTTGTCTGGTTTTATCGAGACCATTGATTCATTAGCAATGTTATTCTGTACTTGTTTATACTTGGTCTAAGAAAATAGTAGTTGTTTATACTTTTCTACATGATGCGATTTTCAAATATTTTCCGTTATCTCATAAAGAACGATGTTGCTGCTTTATTATATAAAATTCTTTGGCTTTTTGGTAAAAGAAAACACCTTGTTTGGTTAAATGAGGTTGTGTTAATTAAGATTTTTGAAAAATTCTGTTTATTATCCTCAAAACTTTTATCAAGTTCACTTAGTGTCCAAACTTGTACCGATTTGGGAAATTCTGAATTCTTATAAGCATTGGAAATTTGGAGGTGTTTTTTTTTTTATCGAAGTTGTAAAAAACACTAGTTCGAGTTGAAAAACTAGTTAAAGTCCAAATCATTATGTGTCCACTCAGGCCCGTCCATGGACATGTGCAAAAGGACTGATCGAATAGGGCTCCCAAAATTTGGGGCCAATATATTTTAATAGAACTGTATATGTGCAAGTATACAGCTTAGCGTACATGGCAACATATTGTCTTTTTTATTCAAGTGGTTCTATACTTCTATGTTCGATTCCTCGGAAGAACGCGGAGAACAATTTCAATTTTTTCTTCTTGTAACCCAATTTCTCAGGGCCCACCATTCGTAGATTAATTGCCTTTCAGAGTTTTTTTATTTAATAATATTTCATTTTTTTTGTATAGTCTAAATCACTACTCTATCTTAGATTATGTCTTTAGTATTATCAAAGTTATTTTTTTAATAGTTTATATACAAATGTAAATTAGCTGTTAATTTATTTTATAATACTTTATATTATAAATCTTCGTGTGATAAATAAAAAATCTATTTTTATTAATTATTGGGATGATCTTAGATATTATATATAATATTTTAATTATAAAATATAATTATAAATTTATAATATTTTTGCAAAGGGCCTTCAAAATTCATTGGACGCCCTGTGTCCACTTATTTGCCATGGGTAAGTTTGATCATACAGAAAAAATAAAAACAATAAATATAGAGATATATCACTTCATAAAAGAGACCAAATATAAAATTTTACGAAATAATACGGATACGAGGTTAAAAAAAACTTGGAATTCTAAAGGGAATAGGTAAAAGTTGAGGCACCCAATGGAAGTTCCTTCAAAAAACTTATGACGCTGAACGCCTGAACCGCATTACCTGGCAATGAAGTTCCATGTCTGCCTCCTTACATATTGGGCCGCATATTTACCCAAATATATGGCCCAACAAATTAACGTCAATGACTAGGAAACACAAAATGGTAAACCTCATGGGATACATGGATCACACGATTCTTGTCTTGCAAAAACTATCCAACTAGATCTAGTATGTATTATGGGCTTATGGCATTATATGCATAGGAATTAGAAATTTAGGATTAAGAAATCACGTTAACAATAATTATTGTGTAACATGTGTACAAATTAAGGATCACAACGGGAGTGGATAACCCATTTTCAGTGGGGATTCCCCGTATATGGGATGGAGATGGGAATTATAAACGGGGACATAGACGGAAACGGAAAAAAATTGTACATGGGAATTGAGGATGGGAATCGGTGTTCCCACCCCGACCCCGTTAGTGAACCTGTTGGGGACTCGTGGATTTAGTTAGCTTTTATATACAAAATCAAATTTATTTAAGTTGTGTTATGTTGTTTTTTCATTAAATTTGTATGAATGATTCCACCCCTATGACTCATACATGCTAATCTAATTCATCAACCCAATCATACATTCAATAAAACCCCTCCTCGATCCATCTCTATCGTGTCCATACATTATATTGGTTGTTCTGTCATGTCGTTTTTGTAGGAATACTATTATTGAATCGATCAGAATTGCTAAACTGCAATAAAAAACACGCACATAAATTATAAATGAAACAACGAAACAATACCGAACAGTTATCGGAATGAACGTGGTTGCAGAGGAGAAACGGATCTCTATCCTTAATTCTGAAATCGCTCCGTATTGCGACGGTTCTGTAGCGATCCGAATCCTAGGATACAACTGCGATTGCTCTTCTGAGTTGCACAATCAAACCTCAGAAGCCTAGCGAACTTGTTTCTGTGTGTACTCTCACACTCGAAAAACAGTGAAGGAGGAAGACGAGATTGTTGTTTTCGGATGCCTTCGAATGAAATACAGAGCTGCTCTTTTAAAGAGCCTCTGGAGGAGCCACTAACGAAGTGGAGGAGTCTGTTGAACGCTTCAACAGAGTGGAGGAGGACCGAGTCTGCAGCGCAACTACCCCAGATTCTCTCCAGGAACGAGTCAAAGCAGCAACTGATGGGGACTTTTGGATCGGCCCAAAAAGTAGCGTTGGTTGGCCAGCCCAAGCTACGTATTGGGCATAAGACCCAATCCAACCCGGCCCAAGCCCAAGCTCAGCTTAGCCCGCCCGCCGGTCCGACCCGACCCGGCTCGACTCGCGTGGTCTTGATGAGCTAGGTCCTCTCTCCATTACACATGGGTGGTGACCCAAGGCCACAATCTTGGATCCAATTTCCTAGTATATATACTAGTGATTTTATCTCCAAACTTTCAATGTGGGACAAAATTTTATCCCAACATTTCCCCAAGTTATGCATTGCATGCAACCAACTTTGGACCTCCATTTCTCATTCAAACGGAATTCATTTTTATCGTATGAGTACATTACGAGAATGTGCTCGCGTAGACGAAGCCAATGCTTCCATTTTCCGGTGTTGTCATTGGCCGGAGTCCACCAGAATTGTGTCCAGAAAAGTTACCGGTGCCACATTTAAAAATGAGTTCCAACAGTTTTTGCACTTTGCCATTTTAAACCATGCATCTCTTGTTCTTCTATTCTTTCCCTTCCATCCTTTCTTATGTATGTTTTTTTTCCTGTCATGATCCTTCCTTATATGCAATGTTGTTAAAATTGGGATTTTAGGATCTGATCGTAAGCTGCTCTATGAATCGAATTGTAAAATCGTAAGATTTTACAAAATAACTAAGTATAGTATAAATTAACCTAAAGAATGATAAATGTCTTATATTTGAAGTGAAAACAGTAAGAATATAATATATTAGTGATCTTATGATACAAAAGCATTTTTTGTTAAACAATAATTTAGTGGTGATTTACGAACTAATCATATTATAATAGATAAAATAAAAAATTGTATATATTTTATAATTTAAGTATACATTTTCATCTCATAATGAAATTATGTTACATAACAAACATGTTGTAGGATCATAAGAATAAGAATCGTATGCAAGATCGGAATCGTACACAAGATCTTACTGATTTTATATCAAAATTTAAGATCCTACTTTCAATAAGACTATACCTAAAATCGGGATCATTGACCGAGTTTTGCATTGTAGGAACGTAGAATCGAATCGGGATTTTAACAACAATGCTTATATAAGTGTTTTTTTATAAAAAAAAACACTTATATATGTGGATTTTTCACTTTTTTTTATAAGAAAAGAATTGGACTGGACTTAGTTTCTATGCGGAGACCAGCCTAGAGCATCATTGTGAACGAGAACACGAAGTTCTAAATCGAGACTAAGGTTAGACACAAATGGTGAAAATATAAATTTAGCAATGTGATCAGCAGTACAATTCACCTCATGAATTTTTCACTTTTGCCTATTGATTTGTAAGTCTAATTTGTAATTAGGTGCAAGGTATATCATGTACACCGTTAACTAAAATACAAATTAACAGATTAGTTTTGCATTGTAACAAATTAAAGCTTTGAATTAAGTCTAATTCTTTAATATATATATATATGAGTCATCTCATAACCCAGTTAATTTGTCAACACCAATTACATTAGGGCTGAGCACGGGCCAGGAACCGACCCGAATCGAACCGAACCCGAAAAACCCGAAACCCGAACCCTCCAAAAATTGGGACCGAAACCCGAACCGAAATATACGGGTTTGGTTCGGTCTGGGCCTTGATCGGTTCGGTTCGGTCTGGGCTGAAACCCGAACTGGCCCGATTTGCTATTTTGTCGGATTTTCTGTTTAAACCTGTAAATTTTCTGTTTAAAGTCCAATAAATATAATATAATACCAAAATAATATAGATTAATAGCTAACTTAACTACTGAAGTCTGAAGTTATCAAGCTCGACTTTATCAAGTTCAACTTACAAAATAAAGAACTTCGAAACACAATATTCATGTTTAAAACTTTAACTACTGAAGTCTAAAGTCTGAAGTTATCATTAGTCCATAATCCATTGCCAAAATGCCAAAAAATTCACTTCTTTTCCTTCAAGTCTCCAAGACTCCAACTGCAATGAAGTTAACAAATAACAATAGTTATTAATCAATTAAACAATAGTTTTAGAATAAAAATGAATCAATTAATTCAAAAGACAAGTTAACAAGTTAAAGTAACTAAGAAAGAACCTCTGAATCTGATTTGCCCAAAATGTTGAAGATCTTACTTTGATGTCCTAGTTAAGAACTTGATGCCACGTTTCTTTCAACATCTAACAAACGTATAAAAGATAATCAAACCAACCATTCATCAATCAACAATCATGAAAATAAAACAATGCAAATCAACAATAATAAAACATTACAGCAGCCAGCAAGTCAGCAATTTCCAGCCACATGAACAATGACATGAACAATGAATACGAATATACGATACTTACATTTGATGAGAGTCTATCCGTTTTTCTTTGTTTAACAATCTTTGAATCTCATAAGACTGTTGCACAACCTGCACTAAAAAGGCATAATTACCTGTTTGCTGTAAGTTTCGATTAAATAATAATATGCTTGACAACGTGATTACACTTGGTATTATTTAAAAATAAAATTATAGAATACAATGAGACACTATACTACAAGAAAAGCACAATCCTCAAACACAGTTGAAGAAATGCATCTTTTATCAGTCAGTTCTTTTCTGCATTGTTTGAGTTTGTGTATTTTCCCCCCTCAAATTAGTAGAAAAAAGCTTGATTCTTTTCAGATATTACTATACCAAATAAACATCTCTTTTTCAAATTGAATGCTACATCACAGTTCACTTTCACACATGAATTACACAAACTCCACCATCAAAAAAAACAACTCTACAACAATTTCAGTATCAGATAAGAAAGCTAAGGTTACCTACTCTTCTGGCAAGCCTATCAAACTCAGAAAAACAAATACATAAACTGAAAACAAATGCAAAGGATATACAAAATGAATATACATCAAAAAATTGGATGGTAGCAAAAAACAATTAAATAGCTAAGCGGCTAAGCTACTAACTACTAACTACTAAGCAGTAAGTTCCGATTTCCGAAGCAAAAACAATTACTTGTTGCTGCATTTTAACTGTGCACAGTGCACCGGCGGGAGCCGGGAGGCAGAGCGAGAAGGAGGCGGGAGGCGAAGGGAACGAGCGGTGGAAGGGAAGAAAGGAGGCGGACTGGCGGAGCAAGAAAGGAGGCGGACTGGCGGAGCAAGAAGCGACTTGTCGGGGACTCGAGGGCAGAGGAGTAGAGGACTTAGGGTTCTGTCGGAGGGGGCTGAGGAGACTAGGAGAGGAGATGACTGCTGACGAGGAAGGGAAGCTGGGAAGAAATGAAGAATTGGGCTAAGGGCCCAAGCAATGTACAAGCCCAATTGCCCAAAATCATAACAGGAAATCGGTTTTAAATAGCCATTTGGGTTAGCCCGAAAAACCCGAACCGAACCCGACCCGAAACCCGAAACCATGAAATATTCAGACCGAAACCCAAACCGAAAAATTCGGGTTCGGGTTCGGTTCGGGTTTTTCGGGTCGGTTCGGTTTAGTCTTTCGGTTTTGACAGCCCGTGCTCAGCCCTAAATTACATATTACTTTATTCTATCACAATATAAATGCACGATTACTTTTTAACGCATAAGTAAAATTTCCTTTCAGCGCATAGGGTTCTCACGTAACTTGTGGCATGGCTCACCACGTTACGTGAGGTAAAAAATGTGCCACACTTTATATTAACCACACGTTACGTGTGGTTATGCTTCACACGTAACGTGTGATTAATATCCATACGTAACGTGTGGTTATGAACTGGTTAATATCCATAAAAAAATGCACTATAGACCCAATTGGGTCTATAGACTCCACACGTTACGTGTGGAGTCTCTCCCCACGTTACGTGTGGAGCATGAAAAGGTCTCCTCCTGCGCATAACGTGAGAAGTCTATCCCCAAGTTACGTGCGAGCCTATGTGCCGAAAAGTAAGGGCCAAATGTGACTGGAATTACCAACTTATAACTTTTATGAAGGAAGTGGTTCGTGGTAAAGGTGAATGCTATTTGAGCCGGATTTGCAGGCTGCAAATTGCAGGTTGCAGTCCGCGCGGAGGTGGTTGCCGCGCGGAGCTGGTTGCCGCGGGGAGATGGTTGCCGGCGGTGGCAGTGGATTCCGGCGATGGCGTTGGATGCCGACGATGGCGTTGAATTTTAAACCCTACAAAATATTCCCTAATAGAGAATGGATAAACCCTTAAAAAAAGATTAAACTAGTGGCTAAAAAGATTAAATTAGTGGGTATCCTACAAAATATTCCCTAATAGAGAATGGACAAACCCTTAAGAAAAAGATTAAATCAGTGGCTAAAAAGATTAAGCTAGTGGCTAAGAATATTGAATCAGGTTCGGATTGAGTCGGGGACACCGAAGACACCCACCGAAGAGGTTCGGGTCGAGTCGGAAACACCCACCGAAGACACCGGAGATACACCGGCAGCCGGCACCGGCTGCCGACCGGCAGTCACTGCCGCACGCCACTGACACGGTGCAAAAAGCACCGTGTCAGGGCTCAAATAGCCCTCCCGGTGGTAAAAGCTCAATCGATCGATGGAAAAGTGTGATGGGTGACTGCACAACAACATTGATCGAAGTGACAGGAACGGCTATATGAATATGGTAAAAAAATTATACTATAGTTGATACTAATATATTGAGTCATTAATTCTTTTTTAAGAGGATTGAGCAAGGGGGTTTCCTGTTACCGTTGGACCAAATATTTGGGCCGATTGCATGCCATACTAAAGGCGGCTGCTATGTTTACACCCGGTGTAGAAGATATTCTCTTCTACACCTCTGCCAGCTGCCAGTAGTAGCAGATGTTCTCCTGATTGTTGCTGGGCGGGAACGAGCGGGAAGAAGCGGGAAGAAGCGGGAAATGGGTTATTGTCCTTCTGGGACGCACCTCATTGTTATGGTATGCTGGGAGTCTGGGACCTACACTCACCCACCCTCCTCGACGAGACGACGACATCTTCCCCGACGGCTGGCGGTTCGATTTCACCTCCAGTCACCACCTTCCTCGCAGTCTTCCCCGGCGATTCGTCGAGGCCTTCTTCACCGGCCTTCGTCGACGCCTTCCTCGGCGGTTCGAAGCCACTAGTCGCAGCACCGTCGGCCTCTCGCAGCACCATCGGCCTCTCGCAACACCAGTCACCACCTTCCTCGGCCTCGGCGGTCCTCCACTTACACCAGCGGCGGCCGGTGATTTCTCCTTGCCGCCGGCGGTCCTCCTCTCGCAGTCACACCTCCCTCTCCGATTTAGGTAAATGAAATTTGCAATTTTGATAAAATCTCAATCTGTTGATTTCTCCTTACCACCTTTGCTGTTAATTTCTTTCCAGTCACACCGCCCTCTCCAAAATCTGCAATTTTGATAAAATGAAATTTGCAATTTTGATAAAATCTCAATCAGTCACACCGCCCTCTCCAGAATTTCTTTGCTGTTGATTTCTTTCAATTTTGATTTTGGAATTTTGATTTCTTTCCATCTGTTGATTTCTCCTTTCATGAGTAAGCATATGTAGTATTCCTATGCTAAAAAAGCCCCTGAAGCTGAAAGTCCTTACAGTTCATATGTTAGAATCACAAAGGGGAATTGGGTTTATAGGTTGTGCTAAATATTAATATTAGAACTTGAAGGTTTAATAGGCAAGTTGCCAGAAGAATAAATACATATCTAAAATGAGGTGACTAATAATGAAGCAAGAACAACCAAATTGATTAGCAGACATGCACTCTAGCTCAAAATGTTGAAACACAACCAAATTTCCTTAGTGACTTGCAGCCTAAATGAAGAGCCGAAAATTCTATAACAAATTTCCTTAATTTCAATACCCTACTAATTAATTATTTTTATCACGTGATAGGTTCAAGTTGAATGGAGTTCGACCTAAATGAAGAGCCGAACGACTCAAGCAACAATGACAATGAAACCGTCGTAGAACCTGCTGTTGGTATGGCTTTTGATAGTGGGTTGGAATATGCTAAATTTTGTCATAGATATGCATGTAAAACTGGTTTTCAGTTCCATACACGCACATGAGTATTACTTGATGAGTTTCAAGGGAAAGGTTATGGACGGAGAAAGACGAGTGAGGAACCGCAATATGAAATGCTCAAGAGATTGCGATTAACTTGTGTGAAGGGTGGTAAGAAAGCGGCAGAAATAGAGCGATCACAAGTAATCGGGTGTGAGGCATATGTTGATGCGCGGATGAAGGAAGGTAGGATGACAATCACTGTCCTGAAGTTAAAACACAATCATCCTATGGATCCTTCCAACAGCCGATTCATGGCTAACTACAAGTACATGACAGATTATCACAAGAGAAGGATGTTGAACAATGATGCAGCCGGGTTCCCAATAAAGAAGAATTTTAACTCACTAGTTGTTGAAAGTGAAGGGCATGAGAACCTACCATTTAATGAAACAGATATGCGAAATGTGTTAGGGATTGAGCGTCGACGCGCAAGATTGCAAGGTGATGTCATTGCTATTGAAGAGTTTTTTAAGAAAATGAAAGATGACAATCCGAACTTTTTCAGTGCAATTCAGAGAGACTCATAAGGGACATTAGTGAATCTATTATGGTCAGACGCAAGATGTCGAGCTATTGCTATGGATTTTGGTTATGTAGTAACGTTTGACACTACTCACTTGACAAATAGGTACAAGATGCCTTTTGCTCCTTTTATTGGAGTGAATCATCATGGGTCATCAGTAGTGCTTGCGTGTGGATTATTGTCAAATGAAGATGCTAATTCATTTGTTTGGCTATTCAATTGTTGGCTGGAGTGTATGGGAAGACCTCCTGATGCTATTTTGACTGATCAGTGCAAGGCAATGAAGATAGTTTTCCCAGATAGTAGGCACAGACTTTGCCTCTTTCATATAATGCAAAATGCATCAAGAAACTTGGGCAAAAATCCACATTGGAAGGAAATAAGTAAGAGCCTGAATGTTGTTGTGCATGATTCACTTACGTTAGAGGAGTTTGAGGAGGTATGGGCAAAAATGGTTGAAGAGTTTTGTAACACCCCCGATTTATACTGGTAGTGCCACACGCCAGTGACCTCAGACATTACCGTCTAAAGCCACCCCAGGCTTTAATCAGAATAATTAAACTTAAATACATAAATATATTAAATGAAAGATTAAACAGCGGAAGACTTATGTATATGAAACTCAACCCTTTTATTAAAGACCTCTCATCAAATGAGGGTATAGTTTATACAACAGAGTAAAATTTAGCGGAAGACTTATAAATTACACAACGGAAGACTTTTAAGAATCAACCTATAACATTTGCTAGGTTATAAAATATAGTAAAGTGATACTTAACCACTTAAAAACACTGACACTTAAATCTTCGTCTGCAAGCCTCTTCTACAGCTGGTTATTTTGACTTTGGGAACCAACCACTGATGTGCTGTATAGGACGGATGACACCAACCAACCATGCAAGGAATAAAACCCGGTTGGTTAGTCTAATGAAAGACTATACAAGGGTACAAACATAATGGTTCTAGTGATTGTAACCATTTATTATCATTGTCCCTCGAATAATAACCAAAGGAACGATATAAAACCCGGAACTTTCACGGAATGATTAATATTTAGATATGCACTGAAAAGAGGACTCCAAAGGAATTGAGTCTTACGGGAAGTATGATGAATGTTTGGGAACATTAATAATTTCACACAAGCGTTAAAACGACTTGGTGTTTTGGTTCACGACCAACCTCATCGCATAATGCGAATTCAGATTGGAAAGAGAACTTTACTCTGACCAAAGTCTAGACGAGTTCTCCTAGCTGCACTACTTCCTAACTGCACTACTCGCCTGAGGGTATATTAATTATGTGCATCACCGCACTTATCTTATTTAATTATAAAACGTATATTACTGTTAAGGCTTTTAACGAATAAGTAACACTTGAAGCTTGCAGAAGTTTGAAAACCGCTTATTATCAAATCTTATACTTTCAAACTTTATACCTTTAAACTTTATATATATTAACCTTAATAAAATAATTATTTAAGAAAAATTAGTTTCGCAAACTAGTGATACGATTATCACAAAACTTGTACCAAGACCAAAATCACACCTTTAAAGTTACAATCTTAAACTTATTTTGATTGCGTAAAACACGCCTTTTATAAACCAACGACGATTACAATGTCAATAGTATAATTACTTGTAAGGCCCGAGGCCTTAGAAGCGTCATCCCATGCCAACCCGAAGACTTTCCATGAGGTCTCTCATCCTAGTAATACTCCCTCCCTAGCATGATTAACTTCAGAGTTCTTTGTCTTCACTTGAACCCTGAAAAGGAAAAGATCTTGTTGACATGGGTAGCACTTTTGATCCTTATAAGGGATCACAAACACGGGGTGTTACAAATAGTAGTGGTGGCACAACAAACAACAATGTTGAGATTGGTCATTGCGCAACCTAGCGACACTTTGTGTGGCATCGGCCAAAACGGATCATTTGAAAACGAGCTTAGGAAGGAACTCTGTGACAAGTTGAAGGACCTGGATGCCATAATTGCTCAAATCCATGGCGTACCATGCCCCATTGATGAAGAATTGGATGATTATTACATTCAAACTCGGTTCATTGAGGTGATTAGGAAATGGAGATTTGTAAAAGGTTCACTTCAAACCATCACGCCTTACGATGGCATAACCAATCTTGACAAGCACGTCTCTCTCTACAAGGAAAAAAATTATGACAATTTCTATCCCAAGGAACTTGAGATAGGCCATCATGTGCAAGGGGTTCAGATCAACGTTGACTAGGTCGGCCCTGACCTGGTTCATCAGTCGACCAAACGGGAGTATAACACCATTTGCTAGTCTCATCAATTCTAGTTTCCAACAACTGATGCCTTGCCAAATAAACCATGGACCTATATTGGGTCATTAAGAGGCAAAACGAGTCGCTTCTAGGGTATGTCAACATATTCAATAAATAAAAAGTCTATATTCCATATTGCGACATTTCAACTGCTATTGAAGCATTCTGCTGCAGGTTATATGGGAGCAACTATTTGCACATTGAGTTGACCAACTACCCATGTTGAACTTTTGAAGACGAGCAAGACAAGGATATTGATCAAACTCGACGTGAGGAGAACAATGACTTTAGACATATGTGCTCTAGAAATGGAAAACAGAGAAGAAGAGCAATAAGAGGGAAGCACACCACAACCCATATGCGTGCCGATAATGTGCGTAATCTATCAACGTCTCTAGTGGTGATCTCAAAGACTGGAGAAACGAACTCCAACCTTCCACAAAGATACAAGACTACGCCTTTAGACATGATGGGCTTAGTTTTGTGAAGATGTTAAGCAAAATGGGGGACATGGTCATGTGGCCCAAGATGTCTAACAAACCAAACCACCAGAAAGACCCTTCAAAGTGGTGCGACTTTTACTATGACATCTGCGATTACACTGACGAATGTGTAGCTTTGTGATGAGAGGTAGCTCAATTGATCAAGAAAGGCTTTCTGAAAGATCTCATATCCGATAAGACTAACGGTATACAAGAGCGAAAGAATGAGGGTCAATACCATCTCTAGGGGTTCAGATATGTGTGGATTAACTTTCCCCGCTACTATGCGACATGCCAAGGCAAGTCAGTTAGAAACGCCAACGGTTTCATAGAATGAGTATGAGGACAATATACCAATCACCTTCGACAACATTAATGAACCCAACAGCTCACATCACGACAACCTTGTAATTTCCCTAAAAGCTGGGAATTTGCTTGGTCAAGAGAATTTTGAATGACAATGAAGCTCCACAGATATTCTGATGTTGGAAGCGTTGAACGGTCTCGGTCTGGGGGTCGATGATTTCATCATGACGTTTGCACCCTTGGTAGGGTTCAATGGTGAAATAAAGTATACCATCGGTGAAATTATATTACCACTTATGCCAAGGGGGTCAACCTTCAAACGAAGTTCTTAGTACTGGATTGCAAGTCTCCGTTCAACATCATTTTAGGGAGGCCATGGATTCCTGAGATAAAGGCCATCCCATCAACATATCACCAAAAGATCAAATTTCATACATATTATAGATGTGATTTTGAAATAACGAGAGTCGAAAAGGCGATTCCCGGCGGCTGCAGCAACCGTCCTCTCCGGCCGGTTTTCTCGGCCTTTCACGGTGGTTTCCCTCACGGAATCCATCCGTTCTCCCACATGGGTGTATCCTCATGAACATCCATCATCTAGTTCTCTCCTTTGTCGCCGTTTGATAGGGTTTCTGTGCACGTCCTTCCGTCTCTTCAACATCGTCTTCTCTCTTTTTTCTCTACAGATCTATCCCGGTTTTTCGTCCTTTTTCCCCGGCTTACCTATCTGGGGGCTGTTTGTTCCTTCCCGATTCTTCTGCCTTTGATGGTGCTATGGCGAAGAAGAAGAAACCTGGTTCTTCCCCGTCAAGTTCTGTAAGACCTGATAAATACCTGATGAAGTACGATGTCCCCACCAAGAACGATACTGAAAAGAAGAAGGTGAAACCGCCACCGGTTTCCAACGCTTCGAAGTCCTCCATGGTGGCGAAAAAGAACGTCTCCTTCAAGGAGGACTTGGTTCTGGTTAGGAACCCCACTGAAGATGATGACGAAGAACACGTCGGAGATGAGAGAAACATCCTGTCGGATGAAGATTCGGATGGAGATGTTCATGTGATTTCGGACGATTCTCCCAAGGCATCTGATGCAATTACAGACCTTCCATCCTCCAAGGTCTATCTTCTTGATGCTGTGAATGACAATGTCGATGGATTGAATGTGGTTTCTGCACAGAATATGAGTTCTAAGACGAATGGAAAGGTATGTTTGGATGTGAACTCTAACTTGCCATGTGATGATTTTATGGTGAATAGGGTCCCTGTGTTGGATCCTTTGCTTGCCAATTCGTCTCAGCAGGATAAAAAAGAGGTAGATGATAATGTTGATATTCCTAAGACATATGTTGATGCAGCTAAGAAACTGCCTGTACAGTTTGTTGGCGTGACTGGCCATAGGCCTACAAGGCCGAATGCATGGGCTAACACCTCCAAGAAAGTGTTCATGAATGCGGGGCTGGGTGGGAAGCTTGAATACACCCCTCCAACTGAGGATGGTGTTTTCATCAAGGTCTCGGAGGGATACACAAAACATTCGGTGTGGGGATGGTCCCTTTTGGGTCAATATGTTGGATATCATCCTAATCATTTTATGATTGTGGCCTTGATGAACACTTGGGGTGTTAAAGTCAGATATAGAATCGAAGAGGGCTGGCTCATCTTCAACTTTAACTCAGAAGAGGATCAAAACAAGGTTCTAAAAGGAGGTCCATATCTCATCCATGGAAAGCCGTTGATCGTCAAACACATTCCCGACAAGTTCTCCTTCAATAGGAAGGATATTGCCATCATACCACAATGGGTCAGGATTTTTGGGCTTGCTAAGGAATTCTGGACTCCATCCATCCTTGGGCGTATTGCTTCTCGTGTGGGCAAGCCATTGTTCACGGACCCGGTCACCGAAAGTAGGAAAAGGGGTGCCTACGCCCGCGTCTTGGTTGAGATCAATTTTGCGGCACCGATCACTAGGAAGGTAAACCTAAACTTTGATGATGGAGATTCTCATGAATGCACCTATCTAATTGAAAATGAGCCCATGTACTGCATAGGATGTTGCTCTTTTGGTCACATTGATACTGGGTGCCCGTTTTTGGAGAAAAAAGATGCTGTTGGTGCTAATACGAGGAGGGGAAACAAGGACCCAAAGAGCATCGCTCGGAGGGGCAAGGAACCTGAAGTGGATAAGCCTTCTGTGAATCACAATGATTGCATGGAAAAGCAAACAACGAAAGGGAATGGCACTAAGCCCTCGGCCCAAGTGACGAAGAAGAAATCTCAAGCTGTAGCTCCTAAGGGCGTGGCTACGGTTAAGAAAGGAAGTAAAGGGTCTAAGATGCAGAATATGGCCTCTTTGCATAACACAATTGTTTTGGATGACTCACAGGAAGCAGATGATCACATGAGTGAAGCACAAGGGAAGATGGATTCAAGAAATGGCTCGGATGGCAATGATGAGAGCAAGGATGACTCTAGCGAGGCATGTGCTCATGATGGGGCTGTTTCCGGGGACGAGAGTGATGAACATCATGAGGATTTGGATGTTTCTCAAAGTGAGACGCTGAATGATGAGGAGCATAGCTTTGAGTCCGAGGATAATGTCGGCGACCCGTCCAAGGCTGCTGAAGAGGAGGATGGACTGGATATGGACCTCGACGTCACTACATATGATGTGGTGAAGTCTAAACCCCAAAAAAAAAGATGAAGCAGGATGTTAAGAAGAATGATGATGCCAGTGTGCTTGCTCTTGGCGCATCGGATGAGTTTAAGGATCAACGTGGCACTCGTTCGGGTACGAGGAGGGGTGCGAGAAAGGACTATGTGTCCTCATGAAGATTCTTGCTTGGAACATACGCGGGCTTGGCCAAGCCCGGAAACAAAATGGCGTGAAGAAAGTGATTCAAGAATTTGAGGCTAAGGTATGTGGTCTATTTGAAACAAAATGTGCTAATGTTGATACTTGTGCTTTGGTTAGGAATTTGGTGCCGGGATGTGAGTTTGCATCGAACTTTCATCTTGACTCCAGGGGGCGTATTCTTGTATGTTGGGATCGGCTTTTCTATCATCTTGATGTGGTTGGGATGTCCGTACAACATGTTGGGTGTATCCTTACTTGCAAGACCTCCGGGAAGAAATTTGGTGTATGTTTTGTTTATGGTCTTCATAGTGTTACCGCTCGGCGTCCGATTTGGGGTTATATGGAGGATCTTTTTAGTGATCATGACTTGCCATGGATTGTCCTTGGTGATTTCAACAACGTAATGGCTGTACATGAGAGGATCCATGGGGAGCCGGTCTCGATGTATGAATGTAGGGATATGATCAATGCTTGCCATGCTCTCGGCCTTGTGGATGCACCTTGTACTAGTGACAACTCTTTCACATGGACCAACCGTACCATATGGAGCAAGATTGATCGTGTGATGGTAAATCATTCTTGGTTGAATTCTGAATTATTTTGTCAATCTAACTATCCGGTCAAGTGGGAGCTCTCCGACCACAAGCCGGCCATAGTTTCTTTGTGCAGGGTTAATGGGTGCGGCAAGAAATATTTTAAATTCTTTAATATGTGGGCTGCACATCCTACGTTCAAGAAGGTGATTGAAGACTCTTGGGTGGGACATCATCATGGCACCTACCAATTCAGGTTGTCTAAGCTTCTGCATGGGTTGAAGAGTCCTTTGAAAGCTCTCAACAACTCCGAGTTTAGCCACATCTCGAAGAGAGCCTCCGAGGCGAATGTTGCTTTTTCCCGAGTTCTTGAGGAGCTTCGGCTATCTCCGGACTCCTTGGAGATTAGAAATCAGATGGAGGTGCTTCGGATCAAGTCCATGAGACTCAATGATGCTGAGGCCAGTTTTCTTGGACAACAAGCCAAGGCGAAGCATGTGCTTAAGAGCGACCGGTGTACTAGATATTTTCATGCTTTGATGAAGTCCAATGGGAGGCGGAATCATGTTGCTTGCATCACCAAGGCTGATGGGAATGTCTCTTCTTCCATGAGGGAGGTGGTGGATGAGTTTGTGGGTTACTACCATGATATATTAGGCGTTGAGGTTCCGGTTGAATTGCCGGATCCGAGGTGGATTGATTTTGGCCCGAGTGTCTCTGTGGAGCATTGTATGATGCTTGAGGCTTCGGTTTCTGTCATGGAGATCAAGGCTGCTTTGTGGGCTCTTGGTGATGATAAGGCGCCCGGTCCCGATGGCTTCTCGGCGAAGTTCTTCAAAGCTACATGGGATATTACCGGACCGGAATTATGTGCGGCGGTCAAGGAATTTTTCCGCAATGGACGTCTCCTGCGTCAATTTAACCATACCATTGTGGCTCCTATCCCTAAAGTTGACTCCCCTACTAGAGTTGAGCAGTATAGACCTATCTCATGTTGCAATGTGGTCTACAAGGTGATTTCGAAGATTATGGCCTCTCGGATGAGCAAATGTCTTGGGGGTATTATTGACCCGGCCCAAAGCGCTTTTGTTGAGGGCCGTCTCATGTCGGATAACATATTCTTGGTCCAAGAGTTGCTTAGAAGATACAATGTGAGGCGGGACACGAGGAGGTGTTTCTTGAATGTTGATATTGCTAAAGCATATGATACGGTGTCTTGGGAGTTTCTCCGTTTTGCTCTTTCACATATTGGGTTCCCTTCGACTTTCATCTCATGGATCATGGAGTGTGTGACCTCTGCTTCATATTCCATCAAGGTCAACAAGGGGATCCATGGGCACTTCCAGGGGAAGCGGGGTCTAAGGCAAGGTGACCCTCTATCTACTCTTCTCTTTGTCTTATGTATGGAGATTTTATCCCGTATGATTAAGAGGGCGTCGTCTAGGCCTTCCTTTCATTTTCACCAGTTCTGTGGGAGCTTAAGGCTCACTCACCTCATATTTGCTGATGACATTGTTCTTTTTTGCCGAGGTGACGTTGGCTCTGTTGGCATTCTCATGGAGTGCCTCATGAGGTTTGGGTTGATCTCTGGGTTGCATGTGAACGTGGCCAAGTCTTCCATTTTCTTGGGCTCGGTCCCGGAGCAGGAGAGGGGTCCTATTATTGATGCTTCTGGTTTTCGTATTGGTGAGTTTCCTTTTAGATATCTTGGCATCCCGATCAGCCCCCATGGATTACGTGTCATACATTATAAACCTCTTTTGGATCGCATCGGATCGTACCTTGGTGCTTGGGCCAAGAAGTCTATTTCTTTTGCTGGGAGGAGGGAGTTGATTTCCTCGGTTCTTCAGGGATGTAGTGGTTTTTGGCTTTCCATTCTTCCGGTCCCGGTTACCGTTCTTTCGAGTTTGACCGCGCTATGTAGGGGTTTTCTTTGGAGGAGATCTCGGGTTCGCTGGGTGGATGTTTGCATGCCGCGGGAAGAAGGTGGGCTTGGGCTCTTTGATTTTGCTTCTTGGAATAATTGCTTTATGATGAAGCATTTTTGGCATATTTTGGATAGACGGGATAGTCTATGGGTTAGGTGGGTTCATCATCGCTTCCTTAGTGTGGCTGATCCGCTTGATTGGGAGGTTCATAAACGTGATTCGCCGCTGATCAAGGCCATCATTCATGCTAGGACTCAGGTTATTTCTTTGGAGGGTAGAGAGGATAGTGTGGAGGAGACCTTTGAGTCTTGGTGCGTGGCTGGTCGTTTCAAGGTGTCTATGGCATATGATATTATCAGGGCTCGGAATCCTATTGTTGACTGGGCTAGAGAGGTTTGGTCGGCTCACAATACGCCGAAGCACATGTTTATCTTATGGCTTGCTACGTTGGGCAAGCTATCTACATATGACCGCCTCACCTTTCTCAATGTGGAGCTTGGATGTCGATTATGTGGGGCTGATTTAGAGACACATCGGCACCTCTTCTTCACTTGTCCATTCTCATGTGATGTCTGGAGGGAGGTTAGGGAGAGATTTGGTATTCCGATGGGGGCTGCTTCGATCGGGGCTGCGCTGAGATGGCTAAGGCGGAATGCTCGGGGGAATGGATGTCGTGCTCGCGCGCGGGTATATGCTCTCTCTGCTACGGTTTACTACATCTGGCATGCTAGGAACGCCAAGATCTTTGAAGGGAATGCTATTCCTCGGGATAGTCTGGCTAAGTTGATTATTACTCATGTCTACAGACTCCTTCATGATCGTTTTACGCTGGATATGGTTCGGGCTGTTTAGGGGGTTTTGATTATGTGTGGTACGGGGGGCTTGCATGCTTTCCCATGGACACTCTTATATGCTTTTTCTGTTATGTTGATGTAGTTTGGATGGTCTGCGTGCCTTTCCAGTTGCGCCTATGATGGCTTTGTGTGGAAGAATTGCATGTCTCTCCGCGTTAGCTAGTATTGTTTTTTCTTTCTGTTTTTTGGCCGGGATTTTGATGATGGGGCTGCAGGGGTGCTCTTTTTCCTCTATGTCTGGTTTTTCCCACAGGGTTTTCCAACATAGAGGTTTTAATGAGGCCCGGGGTATCTCTTACCCTGCTCTCATTGCTGCAGCTTTGGCCAATGGGTTTCTCTCTCTGATGGTTGCTTTGGCTTTGTCTGGGGGGCTTGCATGCTTTCCCAGTTAAGCTCATGATTTTTGTACATCTCTTGATCGTTTCACCCTTTTTATAGGGTCATATATCCGAATTTACCATTACACCAAAAAAAAAAGATCAAATTTCATACCAAATGGGGAGTCAACCCTCGTTTCTACGTAAGGGTATGAGTTTTAATAAAGTCTATGGCAATTATTATAGTATTTCAAAAAGTGGAAATAAATTAATCAATTTCTTACCTTAAAAAGTTATATCTTTAAGTCATGATTTATTTAAATTTGTTTTAACATTATGTTAATTTAAATTTAAATAAACTTAACGATTTAACATAAATTGTTAAAATTGTGATTAACAATATGGTTAAATTTATGAGAAAATGTGATTTAAGCTTAGAACTAGTTTAAATCTATTTTTCTTTCATATAAAATTTGGTTAAGATGTATAATTAAATTTAGGATAATATTATAAATAAGTTTGGGTAATTTTTATAATTTAAAATAGGAACAATTTTTTCACAACTTGAAAAGTTGGGCAACGATTTGTAACTAAGCCAAATAAGGGGTGCCTGATCGCGAATCTCGCCAGCTTCTTAAACCTCCAACTCGCGTGTTCTAGTCGTGTCTTCAATGGCCGATTTGGACCCATTTTTCAACTCGATTATTCAAATTAACACATGGGCTTTGTAGATATGAATGACACACATTTAATCCTGCAATTATCGGGTAGTAAATCCTTCTGATTTGCTCGAACTTAAGCTGGTAACGAAGACACATCGAAATTACGTGATTTTCGTATTTTTAATTTGAAAATTAGCATTGATTGGCATCAATTAAATCGCTTGATTTGTGCGATTGTGTCGTGGGCATTTCAACCTACAAAAACCCAATAAACACCCCTTCAATTTTCCTCCAATTTCGCCAAAAATTCTCACGAGCTCATTCAAACCTCTCTTCTGTTTTTCGCCAAATCTGACCGCCTTCCGCCACCGTTCGCCGCCGATTGGGGTACTATTCGACTCTCCTCGACGCCCCGTATCCAGCTGTGTCGGTCCCGCACCCGGAGACGCACCGCCTAGCCTTCTCTATACGCGTGAACGGTAGTTGCTAGAGCTGTCAAAAAGTCACCGAACCCGTTTTACCGACCTGACCGACCCGCTTTTGGACCCGACCCGACCGAAATTTTTGATAACCCGAAATTACCGAACCCGAATTTATCGAGACCGAACCCGACCAACCCGAACCCGACCCGATTAATGAATAAATGTGGAGTATTAATAAAATATAACATAAAATAATATGATAAATGATATATAAATAATGATAATATGCTTAATATCTTAAAAAAAAAGAACATTGTTGTACTTATATATTTTTTATAATGTAGAAATTTATAAATAAAAATTATAAATAAAAATAAAATATGATTTTGGTCTACTAATATCAATTACATTAAAATAAATAATAATAATAATATTATTTTAATCCATTTTAACTTATTTTGACATATTTAAATTAGTTTTTAACTATTTAATAATATTTACATAGTGAACAAAATAATTAAAAAATGACGCTCTTGACCCGTTGGTTAACCCGAACCGCCCGCTGACCTGTAATGACCCGACCGACTTGACCTGTTATCCGAAATGACCCGACCCATTCTCAACCCGAATCGGAAATAACCGAACCGAATCCAACTTGACCGACCCGATTGACAGCTCTAGTAGTTGGCAAAGGTTGAATATGAGGGTATTTTCGTAATTTTGGCCATTTTTATTTGTTTCGGGTATTTTATTTATTTAGGATACTTTAATAATTAATCGGGGTAATTTAATAATTAAGTGGGTAAAATAAATATTAATTAGGAATAATAATTTATTTAATTTAGTTGGGTTAATTTTATTTTAAGGTTTTAAAATTACCTATTTAAGTTAATGAGGTAATTAAATGATAAAATATGCTCATATAGTTTATAAGTAATTACATTTATTAATAATGGTTAAAATAAATTAATTTTGGTCAATTTATTTTAATTAGGTTGTTGTTTTATTATTAAAGGAATTAATCATAACATTATTCGACAATTAGTTTATTTGGAATTAAATCAATCCAATTGATACGAGTAACATTCAATTTCCCATTTTATGAATAAGTCATCTAATTATCATTTATTTTTGTGTAAATTGGATACGTCTCAGAATCACTATTGGGAACGAGAACGAACCAGGAATCCAGTTCGTTGGTTAAAAGTAACTTTCTTCCGTATGATGCTAAGTCATTCAACCGACACCTTAATTCGAGGCAAGTGGCGGTTCTCTCTTGCATTTATTCTTTATTTTTCTTAATTGCAATTAATTAATTGTTTTTTATTAAGTTGGGATAAATATTGTCATATTGTGTTTGGGAGCTTGTGTGATATAAAATATGAATTATTTACTAGGTTGTATATACTTCTACAGATGACACTTGTGTTTATATTATTAAACCGTAGGCTGATAGTGGAGCTTTGGTGTGGACCTGTATTCATAGTTAGCATGAGTATTCGTAGGAATGTTATATACTTTGCGAGGTATAAATGTTTATTTATAATAGTATTAGGAGTACTTTGCCCTATTACTTTTGATCATGACCGTACTCTTATTCGATTACAAGTGGTGCAGTTAGCTAGCGCCGTTATTCGGGATTCGTCCCATGATATTTCTCATATCAAGATGGTGTGGATTAAAAGCTTTAACATAAATGCACATTTTGGAATCAAATAAAATAAGTGCTTTTATGCACATAATTAATAAACTTCGGGCGGGAAGTACAACGTGGAAACCGCTTAGGATCCTGTCTAAGCAAGTCCTCTTTCCAATCTGAATTTGCACAACAGGCATGCGGTGAGGTTGGTTGATGACCCAATTAGTGAAATGAGTTGTTTTAAAAATCATGGTGTATTATAATTGTAAATGTTCCCAAACAAATACATAAAATTCTCATAAGACTAAGTTTCATCGGAGTCTTCTCTTGAATCATGTCTCTTCTTATGTTTCAGTGGAAGTATTGGAGTTATATGTAACACCCCCAAATATATATCCTTGAAAGGTATTACCGCCAGTGACTTCGGATTTCACATCCGAATCCACCCCAGGTTTAACCAGTTTATATAAATCATAAAACAATAGTTATAATACAAAATATCATAACTTTTGATTAAAGCAAATGTTTCGGAATTACATCCATGATTCAAAACACATAATCAAATAAATTATAGCGGAAGTCTTAATACATAAAGTACACAAGGTCTTGATCGAACCGATCACCCGCCAAGGAATCTCAACCTGGTAAAACTCTTCAAAATTCCAACTGCCTTCATAGTCGCTTCTAGCCTTCATGGAACAAACGTTTATCTGATGTGCCATATGAGACGGATGACACCAGCCAACCATGCATTGGAATATAATCGGTTGGTTAGTCTAATGAAAGACTATGCAAGGGTAAAACAGAAAGGTTCTAAGTAGTCGTATTAGGTTAGACTCATCGCTTCTCGAATAAAAGTCGATGACGATAGTCAACCATCATACTCCTACTAAAATATACGAAAAGACATGATCAAGAGAAAAGACTCTGAAAGATTGAGTCTTAAGGAAACATATGAAGAGAAGACTCCAACGAATTGAGTCTTATCGGAAAGTATGACAAGTGCTTGGGAACATTATTTTCACACAAGCGTTTTAAAACTGACTTAGGTGTTTCGGTTCACGACCAACCTCACCGCATAATGCGAATTCAGATTGGAAAAAGAACTTTACTCTGACCAAAGTCTAGACGAGTTTTTCCTAGCTGCACTACTTTCCTAGCTGCACTACTCGCTTGAGGGTATATTAATTATGTGCACTAAGGCACTTATCTTATTTAATTCCAAAATGTACATTTATGTTACAAGCTTTTAAGATCTCTTCACGAGAGATATCGGATCTCCTCACAAGAGATATCAAAGGGAATACATCCCAAATGGCGGCACCAACTGTGTGCACATACCCTGAGTAAGGGTAAGGTCATGACCGAAGATACTAGGGAAAAATCCTCCTAGCACCAGTTATAAAGAAACCACTAAACCTCGCAAGGTACATAGTGTTCCTACGAATACTCGTTCTAACTAAACAGTTAAAACATAAGAGCAATAATTCACAACAAAGCCATCACGGCCAATAACAGATATAATAGCGTTGTTTCTAGCAATATATACAACCTATTATAATATCTGTATTTAATCATATATATATATATATATAATAGCATTGTTTCTAGCAATATATACAACCTATTATAATATCTCTTTTTAAAATCACATACAGTTATCAAAACTGTTCCTAGACGAAAACAACAATTCATCCCAAATCAATTAACAATTAAACAATTGATAATCAATATAAATATGGAATGATAAGCAAGAGTGAACCACCACTTGCCTTAGATTTAAACGAAGCTCAATGAAGCTCGAGACGACGGGTTTTCGGGTCCGAAACGAGGTAGAACTTGGATTATAATTTCCTACGGAAACGACCCAAAATGAAACCCTAAGTTAGATTCGACAATAAATAGTACGAATCTAAAGAAAAACGAACGAAATTGAAGGAACAAAAGTCCCAAACGAGATCACAAAGCCCAAGCCACAACCACTCACGCCCAGGTCCACCGCGGGTGCGGCGAGGCTACAGAGGCGGAAAGACGACAACGAAACTCACCGGGGAAGATGTGTTGGGGCTCGATTTGGACTTGCTTCGACTTCCAAACTCCTTGGGCCACCAAAAACCACCTTGAGGGCACCTCCTCCTCCTATGGTAGCTCCGGCGACGAACGAAGAACTCCGGCGAAAGCTTGAGCTTTCCGGCGACAATGGAACAAGAGAGAAAGAGAGATTGGAGAGAGAGAGAGAGATATGAGATGTCTTCCTCCTCCAAGCCTCCTCCTTTTATAGGCCCAGCAAGGAGCTCAACTGGCACCCACCCCCACCGCCACACCGCCTCAGCCCCGACAAGAACCCAAGCAGCTCAGGCGAAGTTCGGCGAAGCAGAGGAGTAATGATGACGGCGCGGGTGCGGTGGGTTTCACCGCGGGGTGCGGTGGCGACCGCGGGGTGCGGTGGGTATGACCGCGGGTGCGGTCAAGGCAAATTCTGTGCCTTTTGCCCACTTTTGACCGGGAAGAATTATGGGTATGGTTTTTAACCCCGGGTTAGATATATTCGTACCCGAACAAATATTCTAAGCCCCAAAAATACGTCGAATGTATTTTATTCCACTAAGAGAATTATTACAGAGATCAAGTATTTAACAGAATATCTGAATTTCTCTGAAAATAATTCGACTACAATACGAGTGTTTGGAAAACTCTTTACTAAAATGAGGGGTATTACATTATATACTGCTTATCGAGTATTATTCTAGAAACAAATAGAGTAACTATATACAACTACACAGAACATCACATAAAATACCCTTGTATAGTCTTTCATTACTCTAACCGACCTTTATTTTTCCTTGCATGGTTGGTTGGTGTCATCTGTCCCATACGACACATTAGTTCGTTTGTCTCAGGCTATCTTGAAGTAATGAATCGAAGAAGAATGCTTGCAGTTGAAGTTATGTTTCAAAGTGATATTCTGAAGTTGTTTAGTATTGATTTAATCTTCTTAATAAATGTCATAAGCTATAAATATCTATATCACCTAGTCATGTATTTAGGGTTGATATGAAGTCTTCCGCTATAATTTCATATTGTTCTTTAAAACTAGCCTTCTCAATTTACGAGAGGAATTTTTCATAAAGATTAAGTATTTGTTTCACAAGTCTTCCGTTGTTAATTCTTTTCTTATCAATGTATTTAAGCATAAATTGTTCAGATTAAAGCTTAGGATGACTTTGGACTTTAAGTCTGAGATCACTGACATGTGGAACTACCGACATAAGTCAGGGGTGTTACATCAAATGAGACCAGTTAGCGGAAAATGAATGTTACAAATTGTCGCTTAAAACGACAACATCGCCCCAGCCAAAACGTAGACACTCTACATAGCAATTAATAGATTGTAAGACATGGATACAATATGCCAAACCAGAGATGCCAGAGATCGATCAGGTAGTCCTAGATCCTTCAAAGCCATATTAAACTGTTCTAATTAGATCAGATGATCTGACTCACGTCAGAAGTCCACTTGTCGTGTTTTTACGGTCACATGTAGATTGATTTCCTTGGAGGCATGAAAACATGGTCGGGATTAGTCCTGACATCATAACGCATACACTTAGTGTGGATCCAAAGTTCCCTCTAGTAAGATAGAAACGCAAAAAGTTTGCGCCAAAAAGTAAGAGATCTATTGCTAACAAAGTGAAGGCATTATTGAAAACGGGAAAGATAAAGGAAGCCAGGTATCCCGATTGGCTGGATGACATTGTGCTAGTGAAGAAAAAGAACGGGAAATGGCAAGTTTATGTTGACTATATTTATCTAAACAAGGCATGCTCGAGGGATTCAATTCTATTACCACACTAGATGCCATGGTGGATGCAACTGCCGAACATGAGATGTTGGCATTCATGGACACCTTCAGTGGTTACCACCAGATTCTCATGAATCGAGCCAATCAAGAAAAGACAGCCTTTATCACAAAACATGTCATTTCAGTCATTAAGTTATGCCATTCAGGTTGAAGAACATCGACACAACATACCATAGACTTGTTAACATAATGTTCCAAATGAAACTTGGGGACACAATGAAAGTCTACATCGATGACATGTTAGTGAAGTCCAAGAAAGTAACGGATCACATAGCTCATTTGGCAACATCTTTCGACATTTTGAGAAAGTACAACATGAAGTTGAACCCAACGAAATGCTCCTTTGGAATTATCATCTGATAAATTCTTGGGGTATGTGGTCAAACAACAAGGAATCAAGAAGAGTCTAAACCATATCCATGCAATAATCAACCTCCAATATCCGAGGTGTGTGAAGGATGTCCAAAGTTTGACAAGTCGAGTCGCGACCCTGAACAAAATCATCTCAAAAGCGTCGAATAGGAACAAGCTCTTCTATGACAATTTGAAGAAGCACAAAGCCTACCTAACATGCCCTCAAGTGATGTCGAATGCAAAGGAATGTGAGACTTTGCCAATGTACTTAGTGGTGACACAAATAGCAGTGAGTGCAGTTTTGACGCGAAGAGGACAACGTCCAGCTTCCGGTGTAGTATCTAAGCAAGACGCTTCTTGATGTAAAAACAATATTTTACAAGAGCTACACAATATACACTTTAAATTTAGCTTGATGTGAGCGCTACTATTTGTAAAATCTGATTTTTACAACAACAACATATTCATATAAAGAGTCACGCCTTCTCGAGGCGCCGACCTGAGAAACCACAACCTTTCCTGACTCGGGCGTGACTCTTGCTTGAACCGAGTTTTTACAAAAGGCTATAAAAACAATATTTTTACAAGAGCTACAAAATATACACTTTAACTTTTGTACAAAAAACAATAACAAACACCCAATGTAATCCTGCCGTAGCTGGGTCTGAGGGTTCTTACAACAACAACAACATATTCATATAAAAAGTCACGCCAACACTAGGCCGGACGTGAAGAACCACGCCCGAACTGGCCGCGGGCGTGACTATTGCTTGAACCGGGTTTTTACAAGAGGCTATCGATTTTTTTGGACAATCTTAACATCAAAACAATATTTTACAAGAGCTACAAAATATACACTTTATTTTCATCTTGATGTGAGCGCCACTATTTGTAAAATCTGGTTTTTACAACAACATATTCATATAAAGAGTCACGCCTTCTCAAGGCGTCGACCTGAGAGACCATGACCTTTCCTGACTCGGGCGTGACTCTTGCTTGAACTGGGTTTTTACAAGAGGATATCAAAACAATATTTTTACAAGAGCTATAAAATATACACTTTAACTTTTGTACATAAAAAAATAACAAACTCCTAATGTAGACCCGCTGTAGTTGGGTATGAGGGTTGTTACAACAACAAAAACATATTTATATAAAGAGTCACGCCTCCACAAGTAGACGTGACAAACCACGCTCCTAGCAGTCGCGGGTGTGACTATTGCTTTAACCGGGTTATTACAAAAGGCTACCATTTTTTTTGGACAATCTTAACATCAAAACAATATTTACAAGAGCTACAAAATATACACTTTAACTTCAACTTGATGTGAGCGCTACTATTTGTAAAATCTAGTTTTTACAACAACATATTCATATAAAGAGTCACGCCTTCTCGAGGCGCTGACCTGGGAAACCACGACCTTTCCTGACTCGGGCGTGATTCTTGCTTGAAGCGGATTTTTACAAGAGGCTATCAAAATAATATTTTTACAAGAGCTACCAAATATACACTTTAAATTTTGTACAAAAAAACAATAACAAACACCCAATGTAAACCCGTCGTAGCTGGGTCTGAGGGTTCTTACAACAACAACAACATATTTGTAACACCCCCAAAATACCCTTTGGAAATATTACCGCCAATGACATCAGATTACACATTTGGGGCCACCCAAGGCTTAACCATTTTATAACAAACTGTATAATAACGTAAACTTTATTAAATGACATACAACTGCCCAAATAATATTTTGTTACAAACGTTGAAATTACAATTCGATAACAAAATTGAGTACAAATATTTATTACAACGAAAGTCTTGAAATAAAAATGACTCAACGGGTCTTGACCTTGCGATCTTACGCCTAGGATCTCAACCTTGGAAAGAAACACACAAAACGCCAACTGCCCTCATGTCGAGTCCCTGCCTTTACTGATGCGGAAACTTATTTGATGTGCCGTATGAGACGGATGACACCAGCCAACCATGCAAAGGAAAATAACCGGTTGGTTAGTCTAATGAAAGACTATGCAAGGGTAAAAATAGAAAGGTTCTAATGATCGTAACCGTTTACTATCATTGTCCCTCGAATAATAACCGAACGAATGATACATAACCCGAAACTTTCACGGAATGATTAGAAAGAGACATGCACTAAAAAGAAGACTCCAAAGGGACTGAGTCTTATGGGAAACGTATGACAACTGTTTGGGAACGTTAAGTTTTCACACACAAGTTTTAAAACACGACCTTGATTATTTGGGTCCACGACCAACCTCACCGCGTAATGCAAATCCAGATTGGAAAGAGGACTTACTCTAACAAGAGTCCGGACGGTTTCCACGTTGTACTCCTCGCCCAAGGTTATATTAATTATGTGCATAATCGCACTTATCTGATTTAATTCCAAAACTTTTATTATATATATATATATATCATCTCGATACGAGAGATATCTTGGGAACATTTCCTGAATGTTTGGCACCAGCTGTGTGCACCACCACCTATACTCGGATAGGGGTAGGTCATGACCAGGAAAGGGTGTTAGGGCTTGGACATCCTATGCACCACAGTTATAAAGAAACGGCTAGACCTCGCAATGAGATACATAGCGTTTTTACGAATACTCGTTCTAACTACACATTTAAATTCACACAGATATCCACACCAAAACCATTACAGTATTTAACATATATAATAGCGCTGTTTCTAGCAGTATATACAACCTATTATAATATCACATTTTATCATATCATTTATAAAATCTGTTCCCAAACGAAAACAACACTTCATTCCAATTTAATTAACAATTAAAGTAATTGATAACTAACGGAAGTATGGAATGATAAGCAAGAGCGAACCGCCACTTGCCTTAATTTAGACGAATTGAAGATGTCGGGTTCCGGGATCTGGAAACTGGAATCTGCTTACGGATTCCTATGACGACGACGAGACAACGACGGAACCCTAAGTTAGATACGATACAATACGAAGATACGACACGGATGAATTAACCGAGACGAACAAGTGAAACGAAGGAAATGAAGCTAATCCACGGTCGCGGATTTCATATCCGCGGTCACGGAAATCTGGGTCGATCCGCGGTCGCGGAAGTTCATACCCGCGATCGCGGTTTGCCCTCCCGACGACGGATTGGAGGCGAACGAGCTTACCAACGATGACGAATTCCTTCACTTGGGATGGATGAACACCACCACAATTTCCTCCTGGCTTCACGACACCTCCGACGACCTCCAACACTCCGGCGAGCACACAAATCCGGCGACGAACCAGAAATGAGAGAGTGAGGGGGATGGAGATCTGATGGATGAAGAAGAAGTGGCGAGAAGACCCCTATATATAGGGTGGCGGGAGCCTCAATGTTGAGCAGCCAAACCGATTAAACTACCCCACCGGCAAAACGGCGGACCTCGAATCGACGCCGCTCGGGAAGAAGGAAGAAGACGAACAAGGCCATTTTCGCGGTCGCGGAAACGGAGCCGCGGTCGCGGAAATGCCGCGATTGCATCCCCGGGTCTCTGGTCGCGGGTCTCTCGCGGGTCTCGTTCGAGGATATGTTAAATTGTATTTTTAGCATTCCCAATTACATTATGATGCAAAATCTTATTAAACGTAAAATATTTCATTTAAAAAGGTTATTATAGAGATTCCGAATACGCCAAATGCATCCTGCTTACAGAACGAGGGTTGAGAAATTACCCAAATACCCTTACCAAAATTAAGGGGTATTACAATATTCATATATAGAGTCACGCCAACACTAGGCGCGGACGTGAAGAACCACGCCCGCACTAGCCGCGAGCCTGACTATTGCTTGAACCGGGTTTTCACAAGAGGCTATCATTTTTTTTGGACAATCTTAACATCATAACAATATTTTACAAGATCAACAAAATATACACTTTAACTTCAACTTGATGTGAGTGCAACTATTTGTAAAATCTGGTTTTTACAACAACAACAACATATTCATATAAAGAGTCACGCCTTCTCAAGGCGTCGGCCTGAGAAACCACGACCTTTCCTGACTCGGGCGTGACTCTTGCTTGAACCGGGTTTTTACAAGAGGCTATCAAAACAATATTTTTACAAGAGCTACAAAATATATACACTTTAACTTTTGTACAAAAAACAATAAAAAACACCCAATGTAAACCCGTCGTAGCTGGGTCTGAGGGTTCTTACAACAACAACAACATATTCATATATAGAGTTACACCAACACTAGGCGCAGACGTGAAGAACCACGCCCACACTGGCAGCGGGCCTGACTATTGCTTGAACTGGGTTTTTACAAGAGGCTATCTGATCGGTGCTATTTTATAGTGCATTTCTAGGGGTTGTTACCAGGTTTAAGGCGCCACTTGGTTGGATTTAGAGCACAATTGGAGATTATGGAGTTGGAGCAGAGAAGTGTGGTTTTGGTGGTCTGGAGGAGCTAATTGGAGACATCCAGAGGAAGATGAGTTGACCACCTGAGGAAACGTTGAAGATCTATGAAGAAACCACAAGGAAGAGGCAAGAAGAGAAGACCGAGGCCAATTCCCGAGAAAAATGACGCTGAAGAGAGAAGGCCGCGGCCGCGGTTGTGGGGCCGCGACCGCGGCTAATTTCGGGAGCTAATTGATCACTTCGAGAGCAAACCGCGACCGCGGCCAGCCATCAGCGGGAGCGAGCCCGAGGAGTTCCGAACTTTTACTTTCTTTTTCCTTTTCTCCTTTTCTTTATTTTATTTAATTCCGAATATTAGTTTATTTCCTGGTAGGATGATGTTTGTGATCTTTGGGTTTTAGGTTAAGCTTATTTAACCTAATTCCCACAGCCTCTATTCATCATCTTCGTTATCATCGTTTTACATTCAGTTTTTCCTTTGAAGATTATGAGGAGCTAAGCACCTTTGCTTAGTCCGACAATTGAAGCCTAAAGTTTGTATTTGATTGTGAGGTTATTCCTTTACTCTATCCTTGAATGTTATTGATTCTCTTATGCTTCATTCCATTGAGTTATATTGATTTCTCTAGATTAGCTACCTAGATTTATTGATATTATTCATACTGCAGGATTAGGATCTTGAATAGTATTGGTTGGATCTAACTCATCAGTTGTGGTAATTATCATTATTAATATTAGTTTCCCTAGCCTGACAACCTAGTTGAGATTAATATTATCTATAGTGTTAATTATTTCTTTCTGGTCAACTTGTTGAGATCAATATTATTCATCCCTAATTCAGAAGTAGCATCCATGATTATCTAGGACTGGTAGGACTAGATTGTTATGAAGAGAATTAATTACATGTCGAGTACTGACGAGTTGTTAAGTATTGCATGAGCCTATCTATTCCTGAACTTCTTGCTTCTATTGAATTAAATCTTGAAGGTTAGTAGGGATTTGTTTGATAGTTAGGGTTATTAGGACTGGTTGGACTATTAACTATTTCAGAACATGGATTAGGACATTTATGAGGATAGAGGACTAGGAATAATTAATGATCAATCAACCAAACTGAAGGTGGATATTTGTCTGGCTAAGTGTTTTCCCTTTATTGATTACAATCTTTGCTTTGTTTGCTTGTTTACTTGTTTTCCACGATTACAACTAAAACCCCCCTTGTTACTTTGCATGCTAATCAACACTTAGAAAGATAACTTCCTCCCTGTCGGATTCGACCCTTGCTTGCCTCTACTACTTGTTTAGGTTTGTTAGGAATTATTTTGACTGGGTTAAGGATGACTGAAAACTCGTCCGTCAAATTAATCCACAGTTGGGAGGCCGCGGTCGCGGTTCCGTTAAATTCTCGAGATTTTCCCCAGCGATCAGGCCGCGGTCGCGGCCTTCGGGCCGCGGCCGCGGTTTGCTCTCGACTTCTGACCAATTTAATTGAGTGATTGAGCCGCGGTCGCGGACTTCGGGCCGCGTTCGCGGTTCCTGTTCGCCCCCGCCATTCTTGCTCTCGACCATATTTTCCTCGTGGTTCTCCACTTTGCTCTCCTGGACCTCCTTCTCCTTGACTCTTTCAGCCTCAATCTTAGTCCCACTCCTCAGCGTCATAGCATAGACAGTCTCTTGTGTATTTTCTGCTGCAGGGGCTCATGGTTGTTTGGACTTTGACTCAATCAACGCTTGACTCAGTTGGTTCAGCTGGCTCTGGAGACTGGAAATCACCTCTTGCTACTGTTGGGCTACCGTATCTACTCTTTCTCCCAATGAAGAGACACTCTGGGCCATGGTTGCCATGCTCTGAATCAGAGTGTTGAGTAAGTCAGCATTGGGTGCGGGCAAATTCGTGTTTTGTCCTTGAACTCCATGCGGGTATGGTTACCCGTATTGTGGCTGAATTCCATATGGACCTGGGGTATGGTGCTCTTCCCACCTTGAGTTGTAGGTGTTTGAATAAGGCCCATGTCTCGGTTCTTGCCGAAATTGGGGAAATCTCTCCATCTCTGTAACAAAATCAAAAAGGAAAAACAAAAATCAGTAGCAAGGGTGTGGACCGTAAGATAGGTCCACACCAAAGTAACAGGCACACAAACAAACACAAAGAAAAATCAAAACTTGCCTTCCCCGACAACGGCGCCAATTTGACGGACGGGTTTTCAGTCGTCCTTAATCCGGTCAAAATAATTCCTAACAAACCTAAACAATTAGTAGAGGCAAGCAAGGGTCGAATCCCACAGGGAGGAAGTTATCTTTCTAAGTGTTGATTAGCATGCAAAGTAACAAGGGGGGTTTTAGTTGTAATCTTGGAAAACAAGTAAACAAGCAAACAAAGCAAAGATTGTAATCAATAAAGGGAAAACACTTAGCCAGACAAATATTCACCTTCAGTTTGGTTGATTGATCATTAATTATTCCTAGTCCTCTATCCTTATAAATGTCCTAATCCCTGTTCTGAAATAGTTAATAGTCCAACCAGTCCTAATAACCCTAACTATCAAACAAATCCCTACTAACCTTCAAGATTTAATTCAATAGCAGCAAGAAGTTCAGGAATAGATAGGCTCATGCAATACTTAACAACTCGTCAGTACTCGACATGTAATATCCCAGATATTTTGGAATTTTTCCAACTCCAGTATTACAAGTCGGATTAATTTCAGAGAAGTTCGGACATTTTGTAATGTGCTGGATCTCTGAAATATTTTTTCTGAGTAATATAAAATACAGTGGACGTATTTTGGGGTTAAATAGTCGTTTGGGTACGAATATATTTAACCCGGAGTTAAGATAATTAACCCATGTTTGAAAAGGACAAAAAGGGTGAAAAATGGCCTTGACCGCACCCCGCGGTCAAGTGGCCGCACCCGCGGCAAAGGCCAAATTTGGAGGCGGAAACATAGTCGCCACCGTACCCTGCCGCACCCCGCGGTGGAAGTCGTCAGCGTTGACATCGCGATAAGATTTTTGAAAATCTTATCTTTGGCCAATCCACTTGGCTCGTTTTGTCCCCTTTGACTTCCTCCTAGTCTCCTCCTTGTCCCCCCTAAGGGAGCTCAATTGTTGGCTATAAAAGGAGACGAAATCAGAAGGGAGAAAGGGCATCATCTTCCTCCTCTGTTTTCTCCTCTGAAATCTCCATTGAAGCTAAGCTTTTGAAGCTTTGTTGGAGAAGGTGATCGAGCCCTTTGGGTGTCTAGAAAGGTGCTCTTGAGTTTTGTTTAGAAGTATAAGAAGGTTGGAGATCAAACCAAGAACGAATCAAAGTTGAATGAATTGATTTGGAGGGATTTAATATCCAGAATCTATCCCAGTTTCAGACCCAGGAGCCCGTTGTCTCTAAGCTTTGTTCAAGCTTTCGTCGGATCTAAGGCAAGTGGCGGTTCGCTATTGCTTAATCATTCCATGTTTCATTAATTATCAATTGTTTAATTGTTAATTAAATTGGAGTGAACTGTTGTTTTTGTTTGGGAACTAATTTCATAAATAACGTAATTAAAAGGTGATGTTATGATAGGTTGTGTATCTGCTAGATCAACGCTATTATAGATATATGTCGCCTGGAGGGCTTTAATATGGATTATTACCGTGTTGAACTGTTTAGTTAGCACGAGTGTTGTGTGTTAATTACCGTGAGGGTATTGTTGTGAATTTAATGTTAACTTAATGCTAAAACAGCGTGGGTTCGTAGGAACTCTAGTCCAAGTAAGGATTAGTCGTTCTTAATAACTTAATGTGCGTAGGAACTCTAGTCCAAGTAAGGATTAGTCGTTCTTAATAACTTAATGTTCGTAGAAACTCTAGTCCAAGTAAGGATTAGTTGTTTCTTTATAACGTGTTATTCCTCGGGATAATTCCGAATAATTTAAGGGTCTTGACCTCTGCTTCCTACCACCGTTAAGGTAGGAGGTGTTTAAGCGCCTTGCTAGCGCAATTGGATGAGCATAATTGCAGTCATGTGTATTAAGCACCTAGCTAGTGCAATTGGGGTGGACGTAATTGTCACCCTATAAATTAAAGTGTAAGCACCGTATAAGTGCAATCAGGGTGAACGTAAGGTCACCCAGTGTCTTAAACTTCCGTTGTTACTCGGGTTAATTTAATGGCGGTAAATTAATTAAGCACCTCGCCAGTGTATCAGGGTGTACGTAAGGTCACCCAGTGTAATAAACTTCTGTTGTTACTCGAAATAATATTAAAAGCCTTAATAGTGTATGTGTGTGTGTTGTAATTTAATGAGATAAGTGCGGTTAATCACATAATTAATAAGTCTTGAGTGTTGTATTAATTTGGGTGGACATAATTGTCACCCTAAGGTTTAAAGCTTTGTAGCTGCTCTTAATAATATTAAAAGTCCTAACGTTGATGTGAGTGTTGTAAGTGGATATAGTAAGAATTATTACATGATGTGTAGTATGGAGATAAGGTTATGAGATGATGTCCTGATTAAGGATAAATGTGTGGAGTTACTGTTCTAAGAAATTAAGAGTTATCTCTCATAGGTGAGATGGTGTTATAAGCATTGAGGAGGATGAATCATTTTCAGAATGATGTCTTGAGGAATTAAGAGTAATATCTCATGTGATCCGTTTCGAGGATTATGGAATGTGGTGTTTATGTGTGGAGAAGGTTAATGAATCTTGAAAGTTTAAGTTATAAAATGAGTAAAGGAATAGGTTAAGTCATTATCGAAAGGATCTTAAGTTAGAATTTGGCATAAGGGCCAATTCTGATGTTAATGAATAATGGAATTGTGGGAAGTGTCTTTAAAGAAGTTGAGGTTGTAAGATTCGAGGTTATTAAGGTTTAATGTCTGATTATAAGACGTTAATGTGTGAGCTCGGGATTTCGCATCTAAGGAAATGAGAAATGAGTGTCCTCCTATTTTAAGGTAGCTATGATTAAGTTAAGTGCTGTTGTGATTAAGTTAAGTGCTGTTGTGATTAAGCTAAGTGCCGTTGTGATTAAGATAGTGCGGTGATGCACATATAATTAATATACCGTCAGGCGAGTAGTGCAGCTAGGGAAAACTCATCTTAATGTAAATCAGGTTAATTAAAAGCTTGTGTGAAACTTTAAACGTTCCCAAACATTCATCATAATTTCCTATAAGGCTCATTTCCGTTGGAGTCTTCTTTTGGGAATGATTGCTGTAAGACTCGGTCTTTTAGAATCTTCTCTTAATCATGCCTTTTCTTATATTTAAGTAGAGTATGGTGGTTGACTATCGTTCTCGGTTTTTATTCGAGGAACAATGAGTCTAACCTAATGCGACTACTTAGAACCTTCTACTTTGTGTCCTTGCATGGTCTATTCATTTAGACTAACCAACCGCATTTGTTATCTGCATTGTTGGCTGGTGTCATCCGTTCGATTCGGCACATCAGGGGTTGATGCCAGAAGTCAAAGTAACCTGTTGATGGATAAGAAGCTTGCAGGCGAAGTTTAAGTGTCAGTGTTTTAAGTTGTTAAATGTGTTTAAATTGTTATGATTCTTAAAAGTCTTCCACTGTGTAATTTAAAGTCTTCCGCTGTATTAACACTCTGTTGTAAAATCATCTCCTCGTTTGAGAGAGATCTTTTAATAATAAAAGGGTTGAGTTTCATGTACAAATGTCTTCTGCTGTTTAATCTTTCAATTAATATGTAAATATGTTATGTATTTAAGCATGATTGTTCTGGAAAGCCTGGGGTGGCTTTGGACGGTAAAGTCTGAGGTCACTGGCATGTAACATCACCGGTATAAATTGGGGGTGTTACACGACATGCAATTAATTCTCTTCATAACAATCTAGTCCTACCAGTCCTAGATAATCATGGATGCTACTTCTGAATTAGGGATGAATAATATTGATCTCAACAAGTTGACCAGAAAGAAATAATTAACACTATAGATAATATTAATCTCAACTAGGTTGTCAGGCTAGGGAAACTAATATTAATAATGATAATTACCACAATCGTTGAGTTAGATCCAACCAATACTATTCAAGATCCTAATCCAGCAGTATGAATAATATCAATAAATCTAGGTAGCTAATCTAGAGAAATCAATATAACTCAATGGAATGAAGCATAAGAGAATCAATAACATTCAAGGATAGAGTAAAGGAATAACCTCACAATCAAATACAAACTTTAGGCTTCAATTGTCGGACTAAGCAAAGGTGCTTAGCTCCTCATAATCTTCAAAGGAAAAACTGAATGTAAAACGATGATAACGAAGATGATGAATGGAGGTTGTGGGAATTAGGTTAAATAAGCTTAACCTAAAACCCAAAGATCACAAACATCATCCTACCAGGAAATAAACTAATATTCGGAATTAAATAAAATAAAGAAAAAGGGAAAAGGAAAAGGAAAAAGAAAGTAAAAGTTCGGAACTCCTCGGGCTCGCTCCTGCTGATGGCCGCGGCCTCTTAGCCGCGGTCGTGGTTTGCTCTCGAAGTGATCAATTAATTCCCGAAATTGGCCACGATCGCGACGCGACAACCGCGGTCGCGGCCTTCTCTCTTCAGCGTCATTTTTCTCGGGAATTGGCCTTGGTCTTCTCTTCTTGCCTCTTCCATGTGGTTTCTTCATAGATCTTCAACGTTTCCTCAGGTGGTCAACTCCTCTTCCTCTGGATGTCTCCAATTAGCTCCTCCAGACCACCAAAACCACACTTCTCTGCTCCAACTCCATAATCTTCAATTGTGCTCTAAATCCAACCAAATGGCGCCTTAAACCTGTTAACAACCCCTAAAAATGCACTATAAAATAGCACCGATCACTATCACTTTTTTGGACAATCTTAACATCAAAACAATATTTTACAAGAGCTACAAAATATACACTTTAACTTCAGCTTGATGTGAGCGTGACTATTTGTAAAATCTGGTTTTTACAACAACATATTCATATAAAGAATCACGCCTTCTCAAGGCGTCGACTTGAGAAACCACGGCCTTTCCTGACTAGGGCATGACTCTTGCTTGAACCGGGTTTTTACAAGAGGCTATCAAAACAATATTTTTACAAGAGCTACAAAATATACACTTTAACTTTTGAACGAAAAACAATAACAAACTCCCAATGTAGACCCGTCGTAGCTGGGTCTGAGGGTTTTTACAACAGCAAAAACATATTTATGTAAAGAGTCATGCCTCCACAAGGCGCAGACGTGATAGACCACGCTCCTAGCGGCCGTGGGTGTGACTATTGCTTTAACCGGGTTTTTACAAGAGGCTACCATTTTTTTGGACAATGTTACCATCAAAACAGTATTTTACAAGAGCTATAAAATATACACTTTAACTTCAACTTGATGTGAGCGCTACTATTTGTAAAATCTGGTTTTTACAACAACATTCTCATATAAAGAGTCACGCCTTCTCGAGGCACCGACCTGAGAAACCACGACCTTTTCTGACTCGGGCGTGACTCTTGCTTGAACCAGATTTTTACAAGAGGCTATCAAAACAATATTTTTACATGAGCTACAAAATATACACTTCAACTTTTGTACAAAAAACAATAACAAACACCCAATGTAAACCCCCCATAGCTGGGTCTGAGGGTTCTTACAACAACAACAACAACAAATTCATATAAAGAGTCACGCCACCACTGGGCGCGGACGCGAAGAACCACGCCCTAACTGAGAAACCACGACCTTTCCTGACTCGGGCATGACTCTTGCTTGAACCGGGTTCTTACAAGAGGCTATTAAAACAATATTTTTACTACCGCTACAAAATATACACTTTAATTTTTGTACAAAAAACAATAACAAACTCCCAATGTAGACCTGACGAAGCTGGGTCTGAGGGTTTTGACAATAACAAATACATATTTATATAAAGAGTCACGCCACTACAAGGCGCAAACGTGACATACCACGCTCCTAGCGGCTGCGGGCGTGACTATTGCTTTAATCGGGTTTTTACAAGAGGATACTGACGCGGCTAAAGATGCACAAGCAAATGTCGTTGATTAGCCTTATCAAAGTAAATTATCCTAACCAACCTACTAAACAGAGTATAGCAGACAAGTAAGGGTCGATCCCACAGAGAAGGTATGATGTAGTATGCAAACGTGAATGACGAGTAACAAGTAACAAGTAATTGGGGGGGGGGGGGTTATAATCAAAAGAACACTAAGCAAACAAAGCAAGTAGATTGAGTTGAGAGAATATTATGAGGGAAAGTAGTTCCACTAGACCGAAATCCACAGTACAGAGATAGAGTTTGATCACTGAAATCTATTTCTTCCAAGTTCGTTTATTTATCCTTATAGTCGTTCCCACCCTGATTGTAAGTACTATTGATTCTCACAGTTGTCAATAGACTTATTACTATGCCAATGATAAAGCACAACTGATTCTCACAGTTGTCAGCGTACTTTATCACCAACACAGCAATAGCAATGCACACAAGGATATAGGATACATGCAAGTAGAAAGACGTACAAGTACTCACTCCCCTACTTAACATGCAATTAATTCTCACACACAATTGTACGCTCGGAACCCCTATACGCACAATTGTGTTTGCCACTAGATATGCACTTGGAACCCCTATATGCAATCCTAGCAATTGATAAAAAGCATTCAACCTAGTTGATCAGGCTAAGAAGAACAACAAGAAATCAATATCAATATAACCAAGAGAATCAATCCGATATAAATAAGGATAAGAACAAGGAATAGAAATCTCACAAACACATCAACTGTACTGGTTCAATCGTCTAGCAGAACAAAGGGAAGTTAGTTCTCCATCAAAGGGGATGAAAAACTCTAATTAGAAATTAACGATGAAAACAACAGACACAATGTTATTGATGATGATTCTGATTCTTCTTTGGAGGCTGTGGAAATTAGGTTAAATAGAGTTAACCTAAAGCCCAAGATCACAAACCAAATCAAACAAGGAAATAAAATAATAAAACAAAGGGAGTCCGACTAATGCATAAAAGGAAATAAAATAAAATAAAATAACTCTGGCCGCGAGGTCATTAAGCGCAACCACCGCGGGGCGGTGAAGACCCACCGCGGGGCGTCGAACTCTCCACCGCTGGGCGGTGGCTTCCTCTGGCGCATGCTCCATTCTTCACTGAGAGTCATCGTCGGGTCGCGGCGAAGATCGCCGCGGGGCGGTGAACTCTAATCCTCTAGCTCTCTTCTTCTTTTCTTCTTCTGCTGCTCTCCAATACTACCAAGTGTTGGTAGCCTTCTCCATAAATGCTCCAGCAGCTCCATCTAAGCTGCAAATCCTTGGATTTCTTCACTTCTCTCCATAACATCTGAATTGCAGACTTAGCACCAAATCTCATCCAAAACTCCTCCAAATTATGCTAATAGTCGCTAGTAAAGGTGTATGAAATAACACCTATCAAATTCCCCCATACTTAGACCTTTACTCGTCCCGAGTAAACTAAAGAAAAGCTCACCCTCTCAATCGACACCAAGGCCTCAGGAAGTACAAGAAAACGTGACACTAGCAACTACAACATATCAACAATAAGCTCTAGACAACCAAAACAAGTGATGCAAAGATAGTCTAATCCTAACTCCAATCTAGCTCCTTATCGCTCCATGAGTGGCCTACCCGACAGTCCTTCTTTCACTCCCTTCTTATGACGCCTCCACCAAGATATGAAGAGAAATCCTAGAATCACTCTTATTCTTTTACGCTCATCTTGCCTAGGCGCCCTTTCGGGTTTTCACCTAGCCACTCATTTCATTTTGCTAGATATCTCACCAATACTCACATCACTCCAGTCCACTTTTGCCCTGGTCTATACCAGTCGGACTACCTGCTTTTTACCTGGACCGCCCTTTCGGGTTTTCAGTCCATCCCAGGATTTTGAATGCCTTTTTATTTCTTTTTGGCTTTTTTGATTTTTTTTTTTTTTTTGAAAACAGAAACGGAAACAACAATGCAGAAAACGAATGCAGAAATAAGCTATGTACACTAGCTAGCAAGAAAGCAAGTCTATATCCCTCCCCCATACTTAAACCGAACATTGTCCTCAATGTAGAAAAGAGAACATTAAATGATAGGGGAAAGAAGAAATAAACTCACTATGGACCGGAAGGTGGTGGTGGGTACATCCCAAAGTAGTCCCTCATATGAGCGTCCATAGTGTCCAGACGCTCATCTATCTCCTCATGGAGCTGGGTCTGCCACGTCTGCAGACTGGTCTCTACTCGGGAAGTCCACTGATCTTGGCGCATGGAGAAAGCGTCCTATCTAGAGTACATCTCCTGCCATGGTGCGACAGGTCCGTACACAGACGAATGCTCCTCGAACTGTGAAGAACCGGGGTCGTCCCCTTCTACAGGATCAGCGGCAGCATATCCACCACTAGGGCCTTCTCCAAACGGACCTGAAGGAGCAACGACAGGGGCATCATCGGCCGGCATCCGGCTATCGCTCTGAATCCACCAACCCGCGTATGAAGGCGAGTAAGTGAACTCCCGCGGCACAGTCAAAATATGGCCCTCATAAGATGCCCAGACCAAATCGCCATCCTGCCCCAGTGGCTTCATCATGGAGCACACCTTCATGTGTGCTAAATCATATACTGCGCAGGGGACCGGCCGAGGAATCTGATCGCAGGCAATCACCTTGGCACAGAGGAGTGTAATAAGACCACCCCCACACATATCACGCGCCTCACCATCACGAATCCTCTTCAGGGAACCCAAGAAAATGGTAGCCCAACACGGCGTGTACTCCACAGTCCCCAGGATGCTCATAAACCATTGGAAGTCCTTCATGGGTACCTTCCCATCATCCGCATGGCCGAAGAAATCTCTCATCATCACCTTGTGGATCAACCGCAGACACGGATTCACCAATTTGGAATTCACTTCCTGACCCTTCCTGAAACTCCTTCCTGTGGCCGCACGCCAGAAGTCCATCATCTCGGACTCATGAAGCCCACCAGACCACCCATCAGTTTAGTCCTTCGTAATACCCAGGGCTTCATTCACCACCTTCTTAGACAAGGAATACTCGTGCCCATTGTATTTGAAATGAATCTTGCGCAAGTGCCTGTCCCCCGAGTTATTGGTGATCTTCTCGAAGGAAGCGATAAACTGATAGCACAGCTCGGGGTACGCGGGGGCAGTCTTATCTAGAAAGTTTCCTAACCCACACTGTGTCAAACACATTGTCACACAAGAGAGCAAACCCATCTGCTCCAGAGTCTGCTTGTGGAAGAACTTCAAAGCCAACACCTTCCTCTCCTTCACAATGTTGTACACCTCACTCTCATCCCTAGTCGACACTTTCTTCTTGCCTCTCGATGCCATAATAGAGAATTGAAATGCTCAAATCAAAAGACAGACAAGGAAAACTCCCAAACAAGCAAACACGGATCCGGGAGAGACTCAGCGCGGGGCGGCAGGGTCGCGGCGAGAAGCTGAGAACAGGCACCGGGTCGCGGCGAAGTCGGCGCGGGGCGGTAGCAACAGTGACGCGAAGCGGGAGCAACGCGAGGCGGAACTACGACGGCGCGGTGGAGTTGTGTTTGGGCTTGGTTGTGAGGCTAGACTCCAATTTGGGGATTGGGGGCTAGATTATGCTCAAGGTCGAAAGGGGATTCAGGGAGAGAGAGGGGAAATAGATATGGGGTTAAAGGGAGGCGTTGGAATGGGGGTTAGATAGTGGGTTAGGTCAGGAAAAGGGAAAGGAAAGGGGATGCTGGGCCGGTCATGTACCATGGCCCAAAAGAGAAATCTTGGCCCATAAAGAGGCCCAATCCATCAAAACCTTAGTGACCACTTAAGAAATAAGCTTTTGCTTACCCGTTTAAGGTTTTTTCGGGGCCCATTATTCTTGCTTTTTTTTTTCTTTTCAAAAGAGTTGAGAAGTTATACCTGACCTTCACCGCGGGGCGGGGAGCTCCACCGCGGGGCGGAAAGGGGGCGCCGCGGGGCGGTGAGAATGGCTGGGTACCACATCTCTTCTCGGTTTTACTTTCGCACCTGTAATGTGAGTAACAGGCGAACGAAACAAAGCAAACTAAACTACAAAAATAATCTAATAAAAGAGAAAAATCAGGGAAAAACTAACACGGGTTGCCTCCCGGACAGCGCCTTGGTTATCGTCGTTGGCTCGACGTACTGCAAATCAACTACCATCTCGAATAGGATCCCTTCGGAATCCTCCAACTTGTCTCTTCCTGTGGAGACCTCTCATGGAAAGGTTTGAACCTTAGACCATGTTCCTGCCTGGCCATCCACTCTATGTTCATTCTCTTTGGAGTGTCTCCCCCATACTTAGAATGATGCGGGGGCCGATACGGCTCAATCTGAATATGCTGCACGTCACTAGATGAAGGCTTATAGCCTTGTATGGTTAGTGCAGGGGGGTAAGTGCCCAAAGCAGAGGAAATGCGGTTTCCTATATCATCTAACAAGACATCATCGATATGCAATTCATGCAAATCACGCAACTCAATAGGTCCATCAGGAGTGGGACACTCAACTACGGTCTGTACTGCATCAATTTTAGCATTTCCATGCACAGAATCATCAATATCATTAATGCAGAGAAGAGCGGGTAATTCAATGGAAGTGGCATTATGAATATCATGTCTGAAAATTATTCCATCAAATTCCATAGTCAGGGTACCACTATCAACATCAATCTTAGTCATGGAATTTTTCATAAAAGGTCGCCCTAGCATAACAGGGGCAACTTGCTCATCATAATCCATATCCATAACAAAGAAATCAGCAGGGAATATCAGGGGACCTATCCTAACAAGGACATCTTCTACAATACCCTTAGGGGGCACACAAGAACCATCAGCAAGCTGTATAACAATATTAGTATCATGCAAGGGTCCTAATTCCAATTTTTCAATCAATGAATAGGGTAGGACATTAATTGAGGCACCCAAGTCTAGCAGTGCTTTCTCAAAAAGATGCCCACCTATAGTGATAGGAATTATAAAAGTACCTGGATCCTTGCATTTCTCAGGCAGACGTTTCTGAACCACCGCTGACACTTGTTCACCCACTGGACTCTTCTTCTGGGTCTTTTGTTTCTGAGCCCTCTTCACCGTGCATAGCTCTTTTAAGAACTTGGCGTATCGCAGGATAGCCTTAATAAGCTTCAGCAGGGGGATGTTCACCTCACAGTTCTGAAATGTCTCGAACAGATCCCTGTCGTCGACGACTCTTCTAGCCTTTAGCACCTCAGGAAAAGGTGTTGGGGGCTTCTCTGAACCTAGAGGAGGGAACACGGGCCGAACGTAATTATCAACATAGGTGTCTGCAGCAGGAACAGATTTTCGAGGATCAGGTCGCGGCGAGCCCACCGCGGGGCGTAAGTGATCGCCGCGGGGCGGTAGGGTCGCGGTGACATCGACCGCGGGGCGCTCAGTGACTTCTTTCTCCGGATTCTCGTTCTCCTCTTCAGCAATAGGAGCAACGACCGTCTTACCACTTCTTAGCGTGATAGCACTCACGTTTTCTCTGGGGTTCACGGTGGTCTGGGATGGCAGGGAGTTTGAGGCCCTTTGGTTAATCTTGGTCACCTCATCGGCTAACTGGCCAATCTGCCTCTCCATGTTCTTGATACTCGACTCAGTGGCTTGCACATGTGTGGCAAAGTGCTGAGTCAACGTCTTCAGCAAATCCTCAGTCGAAGCTCCAGAAGTTTGACCGTGAGGTCTCTGTTGGTACTGAGCTCTTTGCTGGTACTGTTGTTGCTGCGCCGGCTGGTATTGCTGTTGTGCCGGTTGCTGACCGCCCTGAGGGTCACTCCATCTGAATCCTGGGTGATCACGGCCTCTCTGGTTGTAATTAGGTTGTCCACCATATTGTTGTCTAGGAGCGCCATAGCCTCCTACAGCATTGACTTCGACAACACCGTCCTCTTGTAGCTGAGGACAAGCATCGGTGTGGTGGGCCTGATTAGAGCAAAGACCGCATGCTCTGGCGTGTTGAGGGGCATTCTGATTTGCTATCTTCATAACTATCTCCTTCAACTCGGCCAACTCAGTCAATACTGGGCTTGGTCCTACAAGGGTCACAGCATTGACCGCCTTTCTCTGGTATGTCTTCCCGAAATTCCGGGTGCTCTCACTCATCTCCTGGAGTCTATTCATAGCGTCATCCGGTGTCAGGTTCAGAATACTTCCACCGCATGCAGCATCAACCATTCTTCTTTCTTGGTCCAGTAGACCATTGTGCAAATAGAGAACAAGATCTTGCTTGGCATACCCGTGGAATGGGCAGCTGGAACAAAGCCTCTTGTACCTCTCCAAATAATCATAAAGTGTTTCATCACCAGCCTGCTCGATGTTGGCAATTGCCTTTTTCAAAGCATTCGCCTTCTTCGTGGGAAAATATTTGTCCAGGAACGCTTTGTGAAGCTTCGTCCATGTATCTATGGTTCCTGGCGGCAGGTGATAATACCAATCGCTCGCAGAGTCGAGTAGAGAAAAACCAAAAGCTCTCATCTTGATTTGATCTTCAGTCACGTTCCTGGGCTTCATGGTCATGCAGACATTGTGGAACTTGCCCAGGTGAGAAATCGGATCCTCTCCACTCAGACCGTGGAATTTAGGGAGGTAAGCAACAACTCCCGACTTCAATTCAAAGTTCACCCCTTCTCCTAGTGCAGGGATGATGACAGCTAGGGGTTGAGCCCCAATATTCGGCTCAGTAAGCTCTCTCAGAGTTCCAGTTCCAGCCATTGCAATAGCTGGGGTAGTAGCAGTCTCAACGGTTCCAACTGTATCTACTCCTTCTTCTCCGTCTTCTCCTTGATTGCGCAGGTCCCTAAGGAAAGATCTGTCAATCTCTGCATCCAAAGCTAGAAGGGGAGAGTCAATACTACGGGTGTCGACCATAAGATAGGTCTCCACCAACAATCAATCATGAAAACACACCACAAACAAAAACCTTCCCCGGCAACGGCGCCAAATTTGACGCGGCTAAAGATGCACAAGCAAATGTCGTTGATTAGCCTTATCAAAGTAAATTATCCTAACCAACCTACTAAACAGAGTATATCAGACAAGTAAGAGTCGATCCCACAGAGAAGGTATGATGTAGTATGCAAACGTGAATGACGAGTAACAAGTAATTAGGGGGGGGGGGGGGTTTGTAATCAAAAGAACACTAAGCAAACAAAGCAAGTAGATTGAGTTGAGAGAATATTATGAGGGAAAGCAGTTCCACTAGACCGAAATCCACAGTACAGAGATAGAGTTTGATCACTGAAATCTATTTCTTCCAAGTTCGTTTATTTATCCTTATAGTCGTTCCCACCCTGATCGTAAGTACTATTGATTCTCACAGTTGTCAATAGACTTATTACTATGCCAATGATAAAGCACAACTGATTCTCACAGTTGTCAGCGTACTTTATCACCAATACAGCAATAACAATGCACACAAGGATATAGGATACATGCAAGTAGAAAGACGTACAAGTACTCACTCCCCTACTTAACATGCAATTGATTCTCACACACAATTGTACGCTCGGAACCCTTATACGCACAATTGTGTTTGCCACTAGATATGCACTCGGAACCCCTATATGCAATCCTAGCAATTGATAAAAAGCATTCAACCTAGTTGATCAGGCTAAGAAGAACAACAAGAAATCAATATCAATATAACCAAGAGAATCAATCCGATATAAATAAGGATAAGAACAAGGAATAGAAATCTCACAAACACATCAACTGTACTGCTTCAATCGTCTAGCAGAACAAAGGGAAGTTAGTTCTCCATCAAAGGGAATGAAAAACTCTAATTAGAAATTAACGATGAAAACAACAGACGCAATGTTATTGATGATAATTCTGATTCTTCTTTGGAGGCTATGGGAATTAGGTTAAATAGAGTTAACCTAAAGCTCAAGATCACAAACCAAATCAAACAAGGAAATAAAATAATAAAACAAAGGGAGTCCGACTAATGCATAAAAGGAAATAAAATAAAATAAAATAACTCTGGCCGCGAGGTCATTAAGCGCAACCACCGCGGGGCGGTGAAGATCCACCGCGGGGCGTCGAACTCTCCACCGCTGGGCGGTGGCTTCCTCTGGCGCGGGCTCCATTCTTCACTGAGAGTCATCGCCGGGTCGCGGCGAGGATCGCCGCGGGGCGGTGAACTCCAATCCTCCAGCTCTCTTCTTCTTTTCTTCTTCTGCTGCTCTCCAATACTACCAAGTGTTGGTAGCCTTCTCCATAAATGCTCCAGCAGCTCCATCTAAGCTGCAAATCCTTGGATTTCTTCACTTCTCTCCATAACATCTGAATTGCAGACTTAGCACCAAAACTCATCCAAAACTCCTCCAAATTATGCTAATAGTCGCTAGTAAAGGTGTATGAAATAACACCTATCAGATACCATTTTTTTGGACAATCTTAACAATAAAACAATATTTTTACATGAGCTACAAAATATACACTTAAACTTTTTTATAAAAAATAATAATAAACTCCCAATGTAGACCCGTCGTAGCTGGGTCTGAGAGTTTTTACAACAACAAAAACATATTTATATAAAGAGTCACGCCTCCACAAGGCGCAGACGTGACAAACCACGCTCCTACCGGCCACGAGCGTGACTATTGCTTTAACCGGATGTTTACAAGAGGCTACCATTTTTTTTGGACAATCTTAACATCAAAACAATATTTTTACAAGAGCTACAAAATATACACTTTAACTTTTGTACAAAAAACAATAACAAACACCCAATGTAGACCCGCCGTAGCTGGGTTTGAGGGTTCTTACAACAACAACAACAACAACATATTCATATAAAGAGTCACGCCACCACTAGGCGTGGACGGGAAGAACCACGCCCTAATTGGCCACTTGGAACCGGTACATAGGGTTAGTAATAGTCGCGCTCACGTCATACCCGTACCTAGCTTTCGCTGCCCACTTGGAACCGGTACACAGCCTTTCGTTGCCCATTGGGAACCTTGACTCAAAAAGTTACATATTTCTACTTCCTACCACTACTTATTATGGACCAATACATATCCTTCCACACCCATTGGGAATCCACACCTGAGTACAATGTTCATAAAAAATGACCATATGGAACCCATTACAGATAGTATGCACTTGTCTTTTCTTCATAAACATCCAAAAAACATTTGTATCAACCAAGAAAATGAGTTCATCTATTTGGGAAGAAGATAATCACAACCCTTATTTACTTGCAGTGGTAAGTAAAAATATGGTCATTGATTTTTTATATCAAAGACTTACAGGTGCCCATTGGGGAATGATAAGACTTATACCGCTGCCCATTGGGAAGCCATAGTCTGAGATCTGGAAAAAAAATTAAAACGAAGATGACTTTTTCGTCTTAGCAATAAAAGGGTCAGAATAATAAAAATAGATGGGTAAATATATGAACCCTAGAAATAAAATGAAGAGGACTTTTTACATGTCTGCATTATTTTGAACATTGCTTGAACCGAGTTTTTACAAGAGGCTATCATTTTTTTTGAAATCTTAACATCAAAACAATATTTTTACAAGAGCTACAAAATATACACTTTAACTTTTGTACAAAAAACAATAACAAACACCCCAATGTAGACCCGCCATAGCTGGGTCTGAGGGGTCAAGACACACTCGTACTAGGAGCAAGACTTTCTCGATGCCCAAGCCGGGGAGGAGAACACGAAGATGTTTTTCGCTCTTGGAGTACGTCCTTTCAACCACAACGAAGCTCGACGAGGGCTTTGGCTAAGCCTTATAAGAGGCTATACACTTTAACTTCAGCTTGACGTGAGCGCGACTATTTGTAAAATTGCGTTTTTACAAGGGTTAGTAAAAATATGGGCATTGATTTTTGTATATCAAAGACCAATGGGTTTCCATTGGGGATTGACGAGATTGTTACCACTGCCTACAGGGAAGCCATAGCCTCAGATATGGAAAAAAGATTAACAAAGAGGACCTTTACGTCTTATCAATTAAAGGGTGAGAACAATAAAAATACGGGGTTCGTATTCTCACCCATTTATTTTCATTATTCTCACCCATACACGGTTGTCCATTCAGAATCCGTATATATAGACGGATGTGTGGACTTGTCCCTCAAAGCTGAGCTGTTGAGTTTTGAGTTTCCAGGAAATGGGAAATTTGGGCCACTGGGATTTGACCTACCAGGCCACTTAGCTTCAAATAAATTGTGGGCACTGATGTCAAATATTACTTCTTCAATGGTTCCATTCAAATTAATTAAGATAAAGATTTGGGGGGTTTATCAGGTGAGAATGTTTATTGTCGTGTAAAATCAGAATAAAAAAACACCGCGGCTAAATACATTTTCTATATATACAGTAATAGGCACGTATTTAAAATATATGTCCGTGGTAATTTTTTTAAATTACCGACAATGCCACGTACACAAATAGCGTGTACGTGCCCAAAAATTGAAAATAATAATAATGAATGGGCACGTACACGAGTAGCGTGTACGTGCCCAAAAATTTAAAAAAATAAATGGGGCACGTACACGAGTAGCGTGTACGTGCCCAACTTCTTCTTCATAATCCACATCTTGACTAGTACTAACCAAATTCTTCTTCACCTTGCTATTGATGCTGCAAATTACTGCTATTCGCTTCTTCTTGCTCTTGTAATTATGATTATTACTCCTACACCACCAGTAGCTTATAATAACAAGGGCTTCCAAATAGAACATGGCCTTAGTAGAGAAAAGCTGGAAACTTGCATAATCCGTTCGTTGCTGCTATTCATAGCAAGTGGAGAATATGCAGACCCCTGCCGTGCCTCCCGCCGTCGTGCCGCCCGCCTGCGTGCCCGCGCCACCAGCTTTGCGCCCTCTGTTGGCCGCCCTACCGCCAGCGGCCGCCGCTTGTGAAATATCCTACGCCATGGATTTGGAGAATGGAGGAATAATGGAGGGAAAAAGGAGGAGTAAGAGAAAATACAATAACGAAGAAGGAGGGAGGTGTAACACCCCCAAATATTTAACGGTGATGTTACATGCCAGTGACCTCAGACTTCACCGTCCAAAGTCACCCCAGGCTTTTCCAGAACAATTATGCTTAAATACACAAACATATTAAATGAAAGTTTAAACAGCGGAAGACTTAAGTACATGAAGTTCAATCCTTTTATTAAATATCTCTCATCATCTGAGAGGAGTAGTTTTTACAATAGAATAAACATTGCAGCGAAAAACTTTAAATTACACAGCGGAAGACTTTTAAGGCACAAATGAATACATTAAAAATATTGATATTTAAAATCTTCATCTGCAAGCTTCTTCTTCTTCAACTGGTTACTTAAACTTTGACATCCACTCCTGATGTGCCGAATTGAACGGATGACACCAGCCAACCATGCAAGGGAATAATCGGTTGGTTAGTCTAATGATTAGACTATGCAAGGGTACAAAGCAGAGTGGTTCGAGTAGTCGTATTAGGTTAGACTCATCGCTTCTCGAATAATAACCGATGATGATAGTCAACCACTATACTCTACTTGAATATATGAAAAGGCATGTACAAGAGAAGATTCCAACTGAAGTGAATCTTACCGGAATATCCAAGAGAAGACTCCAAAAGATTGAGTCATATGGGAAGATATGACAAAGTTTGGGAACATCAATTTAAAATATACAAGCGTTTAATATAATTTAGTTCATGACTGATAAGCACTACTTTGTAGGGCTTAACTAAGAGTCATTAGAGGGTTTATTGGTGCCATTCGGGTAGATTTAGACACATTCATGTGTATGGCGTTTGGGGGCGAAGTTGGTGTTTTCGGAGGTGTTTGAGCTGTTTTGGAGATCATAGGAAACACTGAGGATGAAGCCACCAGTAGAAGACACCAAGGAGTTATGAAGTATTGGCGAGGAGGTGCTGAAGACACACTTTTGGAGGCCTTCGGAGGATTCGGAGCTGAAGAGACGAAGACACTGAAGGAGTGGCTTCACGGCGGCCGCCGTTCACATCGCGGCGACCGCCGCCAAAGGATTCCCAGCGACCATGGCTACGACTTAAGAACGGCGACCATCGTTTAAAGCCGACGACCGCCGCGATTACGACGCCCGTCGCCCTCTCTACGGTGCCCACCGCCACTGTCAGAAGCCCACCGAGCCCGTTTCCAGATCTGTTTTATTTTGGATTATTTTATTACGGTTTTAGTATTTTCGTTTTAGGTTAATTTAGACTGATTTACGTTTAGTATTTAAGGGTTAGAAGGGAGCTTGGCCTCCCTAATATCTCTCGAACCCTAATTTCACTTTTCATTCCACGTACTTTGCTATGAAGAACTAAGCCACAATTACTTAGTCAGACGCTGAAGCTTTCGTTTTGATTCAGTTGTGAGATTCTCGTTCTTAATCTATTGCATGGATTTTATCTATTCTCTTGCTTGATTGCTTATGATTGATATTGATAATTTCTAGTCTGATCAACTAGGGTTTGTTGTTATTGATCTATTGCTAGATCTAGATTGTTACTGGTTGAGCATATCTATTTCAGAGTAGCAACTGCATCGTGCTAGTATCTGGTTGTGCTAGTCTTATGTAGAAGAAAACTGATTTACATTCTAGGATAAAAGCTGGTTGTTTTATGCTAGAATTGTATCCAACTATATTCCTATCCGTAAAGCTGTTGTTAAACTGAATCTTGATAGTTTCAGGGTTATTTAATTAGTTAGTGCTAATGGTATCTGGTTGTGCTATTAGTTATATCTGAAAAGGAATTGGAATTTCCATTGCATGAGATTTTGAATGAGTATCTAGGATCAACTTGTCATACGAATAGTGGATGTTTGTTTGACTAAGTGCTTTTCCCATCACTGATTTCACAACTTTTAGTTTGTTTACCTTTTGCATGCTTAGATTTACTGAAACATACAAAACCCCCTTTTTGGTTACTTTGGATTGACATATAAATTGCATATAAAGATAGAATCTGTCTCCTTGTGGATTCGACCCTTACTTACTCAGGACTACGGTTTAAGGTTTGTTTGGACTACTTGCATAGCAGTAATTAGCACGACAAATGGCTGTTATCAAATTGGCGCCGTTGCCGGGGAAGCAATAATCTACTTTGTGTGTGTGATTTGTGTGCCAATCTTGGTGTGAACCTATCTTATGGTTCACACCCATGTTACTAATAATCTACCTCTAGTTTTTGATCCAGAAATCGAGAGAACTTTTCTTCAAGCTCGCAGGGCTGCGAATATACTACTTCAGGAAGCTGAAAGAATGGCAGCTCGTGTTACTCTTGAGTCCTTGACAGCTCCTAACTTGGAGCAACCAACTCGTGCTGTGCAATTCCCTGCCTTTGGTGATGGGGTTAAATTTGAGCTCAAGACACGAGTAGTCCATTTACTCCCGAAATTCAGTGGAACCCCGCTTGAGGATCCTATTCAGCACTTGGATGAATTCCTTGAGGTCTGCACCAGCATGCGGCCATCTGAAATTACTGAAGATCAGATGAGGTTGAGAGTCTTTTCCTTTTCTCTAAAGGACTCTGCTAAGGACTGGTATCATTCTTTTCCCCCAGGAAGCATCACTACTTGGGTGAATTTGAAGAAGGTGTTTCTTGATAAATACTTTCCGGCAATCAAGTCCAATCAGCTCAAGAAGAAGATCTGCAACGTAGAGCAACTGTCTAATGAGTCTCTCTATGACTACTATGAACGCTTCAAGAAACTGGTGAAGAGTTGCCCCTACCATGGTTATGCTAATCATGATCTGATTCTTTATCTGCATGGAGGACTCCATGAAGATGATCGTCGGATGGTAAATTCTGCATGTGGTGGGAATATTCTGAAGAGGACTTATGAAGAGGCTCAAGAGATATTTGCTACTCTGGCTGATGACTCTAGACAATACAGTGGGAGAGGTTCCCAAAGCTTGGTAGTTGCTAGTTCTCAATAAAAAATTGATCAAGCTGATTTTGATGTGCTGAGAGAGGAGGTGAGGCGTCTGAAACTGAAAGGTACACCTCAGCAGGCTAAGGCCTGTGAGATTTGTCATGACGACTTGCATCCTACTGATTCGTGTCCTACTCTACAAGAGGAAGTGAATGCAGTAGGAGGATATCAGCAGAGGCCCAGGCATGATCCTTACTCTAATATATACAATCCTGGTTAGAGGGATCATCCCAATTTCAGATGGAGAGACCCAGACCCAAATCAACAACAGGGTAATCCTCAACAACCTAGGCAGCCATTTGTGCCAAATCCTCAAGGGCAGAGCTCGAATCCTTCACCGTCTATGGATGACATGATGAAGATGCTGATGCAGAGCAACGTAAACCTCAATGAGAATGTTGCTAAGTTGACTAAGAACCAATTGCAATTCCAAGAGACTACACAAGCCAGCATTCAGAACTTGGAAAGGCAGGTTGGTCAGATCTCTCAAGTGGTGAGTAAGCTTGACGCCAAGGTTTCTGGTAAACTTCCATCTCAGATGGAAGCGAACCCGAACATTCGGAATGTCAGTGCTGTGACTCTGAGAAGTGGGAAGAAGCTTGAAGAGGATAATTCTGAGGTCAACAAGGAAGAAAGTCCGGATTTGGAGCAGAATGTAAACGGCGACCGCCGCCCTCCTTACGGCGACCGCCGCCCAGAAAACGGCGACCGCCGTGAAGACCACGGCGCCCGCCGTGACGGTGATCAAAATCTCGGTTTTTCTGACGATGTCAGCGGCGACCGCCGCCCTTCTTACGGCGACCGCCGCTTCCCTGTAGCCGATGCTGAGGCTGAGAAGGAGTGCGAAACTCCGATTTTTCCTGATTGGAAGCCTGTTCCGCCATTCCCATCTGCTTTGAAGCGTACCAAGCCACTTGCGCAGGACAAGGACATGTTTGAGATGTTCAGAAATGTTGAGGTCAACATTCCTCTCCTAAATTTGATCAAGTCTGTCCCTCGTTATGCCAAGTTCTTGAAGCAGATGTGCACCACAAAGAGGAATCAGGATAGGAACAACAAGAAGAAGGTAAAGGTAAGCAAACATGTTTCTGCTGTGTTTCAGAAGCGCTTACCTAAGAAGTATGGCGACCCAGGTATGTTTACCATTCCCATCACTATTGGAGATACCAAGTTCAATAAAGCTATGTTAGATTTGGGTGCTTCCATTAATGTTCTACCTTCATCTCTTTGTGAATCCTTACGATTAGGACCCATGCATGCGACCAATATTTTCATTTAGTTAGCTGATCGATCTAGTGTGCGTCCTATAGGGATAGTGGAGGATGTTTTGGTTAGGGTTGGTGATCTTACCTTTCCTGCTGACTTCTATGTGCTCAATATGGAACATGATAAGCATGCAGCCCCTATTCTGTTAGGGAGACCTTTCTTGAAAACTGCAAACACTAAGATTAATGTGAGTACTGGTGCTTTAACCATGGAATTTGATGGCCAAACTATTAACTACAATATCTATGAAGCCATGAAATATCCTTCTGATGATCACTCTTTGTGTGCAGTTGATGTACTTGAGCCTGTGGTACAAGACGTTTTTGATGAGGACCACCTAGATGACAAGCAATCTATCATTGTTGATTCTAGCTTGGATTTTGCTTCATCTACTAACTCGCAGGAAGTCGTCACTGAGTTGGACGCTTACTATAAGCTTCCTTTGGATCTACCAGGCAAATCGCCTTTACCGCTAACTCCGAGCGAGAAGCTCGTTCCCTCTTTGGTGCAGGTCCCTGAAGTTGAGGCTAAACACCCCCCTGATCGATCTAAGTATGGGGGAGACGCGACTAAGAAGGTCAAGGTGGAGGAGCCGCTGAAGAAGAAGAATGGTCTAAGGTTCAAACCTTTCCATGAGTGGTTCAGGAAGGAGGTAATGAATGAGAAGGTTCCTAAGGAACCTGATGATATCGATTGAGGTTGTTCGAGTAGTATGTCGAGCCAACGACATTAACTAAGGCGCTGCTCGGGAGGCAACCCGATGTTAGGTAGTTTATTTCCTTTCCCTTAGTCATTTTCTTTTGTTTTTCCTTTTAGTTTTTGCTTTCTGTGTCGAACTAACCTACAGGAAGCGTCTCCAAGTGAAGAAGGAGAAGCGGCGACCGCCGCCCCCCTTACGGCGACCGCCACCAACCCCCTCCTCCGACACTTTGCTTGCGGCAAATGACGGCGACCGCCGTTTAATTACGGCGATCGCCGCCATTCTCAGGTTCGTTTTCTTTTTATTTTATTAAAAAAAAAAATTGGGCCCCGAATAAACCTTAAACGGGGAGCAAAAGACGAAAATAAAATACCCCGAAAAGACCTTAAACGGGGAGAAAAAGTCAAAAAAAGTCAAAAAAAATAATCTACCGGAGGCCAGCTGTCCAGCGTTTCCTATGGAGAGATGGTGCGCATCATGTAGTCAAGGAGGAGACATTAGCCCCACTTTGTATTTGACAACGATGATGGCCCTATAATTGGAAGCTGAGGAGGAGGCACACTAGGGCCCACACCACGCTTACATCTGGGCCCCATTTTTGTGTTCATTGAAGGCCGTACAACCCCGCCATACCTGCCATACCACTATTCACCACAGTGGTTCCATATGGTTGCACGGTAGATGAAGATTATGGCGTTGATGCCGACACCCGAGACATGGACGTTTATTGAGAAGACCGCCAGCAACAAAGGAAGTGTCCAAGCCCGCTCGGCGACGTTGTGAGTTAATTTTATTTTTTTTGCTTTTCCCTGTGCTTCTATTTTTTATCTTTCATTACATTGAGGACAATGCAATGTTTAAGCATGGGGGAGAGTTCTATTCTTGCTATGTCGTTGAGGAGAAAAATGAATAAAGAGAAAAAACCAAAAATTTGAAAAAAAGGCTATCATTGAAATCCTGGGATAGGTCGAAAACCCGAAAGGGCGGCCTAGGTAATAAGCAGGTGGCTTGGACCATCATTAGGCTGGGGTAATATGTGGTCAAGAGTGACGTGAGATTATGTGAGTACATATATTGGAAAATGAAATGAGTGGCTTGGTGAAAACCCGAAAGGGCGCCTTGGCAAAACGAGCGAAAAAGAAGAAGAGTGATTTTAGGATTTCTCATTATTCTTGGCGAGGCGTCATAAGAAGAGGAGTCAAAGAAGGATTGTCGGGTAGGTCACTCTGGGAGACATAAGGAGCAATAGATGGAGGCTAGGATTAGAGGTTACTCACACTATTGGATGTCCGGGTTTAGCTTGGGGGAAGTACTCTGCTTGCCCCTTAAGCTTGTTGAGTGTTGATGTGTTGTGAATGAGATTGGTGCCAGGAGCTTGGCATGGGTTAGGTGACTCTTAGTTGGAGGATATGCTTCCTGAGACCTTGGATGTTGCATTGGAGGAGTAGGCTCTTTATTAGTTTACTCGCGGACGAGCAAAGGTCTAAGCATGGGGGAGTTTGATAAGCACTATGTTGTAGGGCTTAACTAAGAGTCATTAGAGGGTTTATTGGTGCCATTCGGGTAGATTTAGACACATTCATGTGTATGGCGTTTGGGGGCGAAGTTGGTGTTTTTGGAGGTGTTTGAGCTGTTTTGGAGATCATAGGAAACACTGAGGATGAAGCCACCAGTAGAAGACGCCAAGGAGTTATGAAGTATTGGCGAAGAGGTACTGAAGACACACTTTTGGAGGCCTTGGGAGCATTCGGAGCTGAAGAGACGAAGACACTGAAGGAGTGGCTTCACGGCGGCCGCCGTTCACATCGCGGCGACCGTCGCCAAAGGATTCCCAGCGACCATGGCTACGACTTAAGAACGGCGACCGCCGTTTAAAGTCGGCGACCGCCGCGATTACGACGCCCGCCGCCCTCTCTACGGCGCCTGCCGCCACTGTCAGAAGCCCACCGAGCCCGTTTCCAGATCTGTTTTATTTTGGATTATTTTATTACGGTTTTAGTATTTTTGTTTTAGGTTAATTTAGACTGATTTACTTTTAGTATTTAAGGGTTAGAAGGGAGCTTGGCCTCCCTAATATCTCTCGAACCCTAATTGCACTTTTCATTCTACGTACTTTGCTATGAAGAACTAAGTCACTCTTGCTTAGTCAGACGCTGAAGCTTTCGTTTTGATTCAGTTGTGAGATTCTCGTTCTTAATCTATTGCATGGATTTTATCTATTCTCTTGCTTGATTGCTTATGATTGATATTGATAATTTCTAGTCTGATCAACTAGGGTTTGTTGTTATTGATCTATTGCTAGATCTAGATTGTTACTGGTTGAGCATATCTATTTCAGAGTAGCAACTGCATCGTGCTAGTATCTGGTTATGCTAGTCTTATGCAGAAGAGAACTGATTTACATTCTAGGATAAAAGCTGGTTGTTTTATGCTAGAATTGTATCCAACTATATTCCTATCCGTAAAGCTACTGTTAAACTGAATCTTGATAGTTTCAGGGTTGTTTAATTTGTTAGTGCTAATAGTATCTGGTTGTGCTATTAGTTATATCTGAAAAGGAATTGGAATTTCCATTGCATGAGATTTTGAATGAGTATCTAGGATCAACTTGTCATACGAATAGTGGATGTTTGTTTGACTAAGTGCTTTTCCCATCACTGATTTCACAACTTTTAGTTTGTTTACCTTTTGCATGCTTAGATTTACTGAAACATACAAAACCCCCCTTTTGGTTACTTTGGATTGACATATAAATTGCATATAAAGATAGAATCTGTCTCCCTGTGGATTCGACCCTTACTTACTTAGGACTACGGTTTAAGGTTTATTTGGACTACTTGCATAGCAGTAATTAGCACGACAAATGGCTGTTATCAATGACCAACCTCACCGCTCAAGGCGAATCCAGATTGGAAAGAGAACTTTTAAAATGATCAAAGTCAAGACGAGTTTTCCTAGCTCCACTACTGCCTAGCTGCACTACTCGCCAAAACGGTATATTAATCATGTGCGTCAAGAGCACTTATCTTATTTAATTCCAAAACGCGCATCACGTTATAAGCTTTTAAATGTATATCTCCGCCAAACGGAACCTATACATCTTGAGTATGCGTTTCGTCTAGAGTGACGCACATCAGAGGGACTAAATCCCGAGATTCGTGACACCTATAAGTGCACCATCCCTATACCCGAGTATAGAGGTTAGTCATGACCTTCCAAATGGTATTGGGTGGGGTCTAGCCACCTCTCTACCAGGTTATAAAGAAACGACTGGACCTTGCAGGGCCCTAGTAGCGTTCCTACGAATACTAGTTCTAACTAAACAGTTCAGAACAATAATAAATCATCTCAAAGCCGTCATGGCCAACATCATAAATATATATCTATAATAGCGTTGTTCTAGCAGATATACAACCTATTATAATATCATATTCTTTTCATCATATTATTTATCAAAACTGTTCCCAACAAAAACAGTAAATCATCCCAAATTAATTAACAACTAAGCAATTGATAATTAATGGAAATATGGAATGATGAGCAAGAGCGAACCGCCACTTGCCTTAGATCCGACGAAAGTTTGAACCAAGCTAGGGACGATGAGTTTCCGGGCTCGAAGCAGGGACAGATCTGGCAACACAGATTCCTTCGGATCGACCCATAAAGAAACCCTAAGTTAGATTCGACAACTAACAGTACGAATCTAAAGAATAACGAAAGAAATCGAAAGGGACGAAGCTCGATCGAAAGCCACATAAGCCAAGGCCGAAACAGGCCAAGTCCTCTGGGCGGCGGTCGCCGCCTGCCTTACGGCGGGCGCCGTTGTTCATGGCGGCGGTCGCCGCCACGAACGGAACAGAAAATGCGAGAAGATGAAATTCTCACCGGCGTCGATTGTTTTGCTTCTCCTTTGCTTTGCTTTGGATTCTAAGCTTCTAAGGGCCTCCAAAGCTTCACTTTGCAACTGGAATGAACACCAATGGAGCTCCGACGATCGATTGCGAGTTCTCCGGCGAAGCTCGAAATTTCCGATGAAAGTTTATGGGGAGATTGAGCTCGGATTTGTGCTCCATTCAGCTCCCAATCACTCTCCTTTTATAGCCAACTCCAGGGGACAAGCAAGGGACAAGAAATGCAACGTGGATGGCCACAAATTGGTCGTCTCCAGATCGCCGACAAGCCATAGAGGCTATGCTTGCACAGTGGCGGCGGTCGCCGCTGTCGGCAAAGGGGTCGCCGCCCACTTTGTGTCTGGCAGCGGTCGCTGCTTTCTGGCAGCGGTTGCTGCTTTCTGGCAGCGGTCGCTGCTTTCTGGCAGCGGTCGCCGCTTTCTAGCCCACTTGGCAACTTGGCCAGATGAGGATGATGGTGACGTCGGCTAGTTGGCGGCGGTCGCCGCTTGCCTTACGGCGGTCGCCGCCAAGGCCATTTTTCATCCGTTTTAGCTTTGGAACAATTTGGCCTTAGCCCCGGGATAAAAATAATCATACACGAACGAGTATATGAGTCCTGAAATACGTCGAGTGTATTCTATTTCACTGAGAAAAATATTACAGAGATCATGAACATTTCTGAATGTCTGAACTTCTCTGAAATAAATTCGACGTGCCTCACAAGTGTTCGGGAATTTTCCAAATTGCCCTTACAAAAGTGAGGGGTATTACAGGAGGCAGGTTTGGGGAGAAGAAAGGGAGGGATGCATGTGAATAGGGTTAGGGGTAGATTGATTTTTTATTAAAAAAAAATGGCAAAATGCTATTTTAGAATTTGAAGCTGGGCACGTACACGAGTAGCGTGTACATGCCCATTCATTTTATTTTATTTTCAATTTTTGGGTATTTTTTTTTCAATTTTGGGTACGTACCCGTATTGCTTGTACGTGCCTGTTCCATGAACACGTGAATTAATTACGTGTCGTTATACAGTATATTTAGAAAATGTATATAGCACCTCCCTAAAAAAACTTACGTACATACAGGAAAAAACTTATGCACTTTAATAAACTCATGCACATACATGTAAAAATGTATGCATTTAGAATATGCATAAGTTTTTGCTTGCATGTGCATAATTTTTTACTGTTTGAGCATGAATTTGTACACATTCAAGAAGTGCATAAATTTTGGATTATATGTGCATGAGTTTTAAAAGTGCATAAGTTTTTGTCTTTATGTGCACAAATTTTTGCTTGTATATGCATCATTCTCATTTTACACGATACTAATAATTCACACCTAATCAATGCCAATATATGTGGGGTATTTACTTTTTAAAATGTTTGACCTGGATTCGACCTAGTTGGTGCCAACTTTAATGCTAGATATCTTATTTGGAGGTTTTTGATTGATGGAACGTTTTTTCTCAAATCTGTCCGTCCTCTCACACAACCCCCTAACATAAATATTCCATCTATTTCTCCATTATGGATATGAAAACTGCAAATTCCACCAAAAATACAAAATTTCTTATGGAAATATTTGACTGATAGTCTGCCCACAACTAAGATACTACGTCGTCACTTTGCAAGGGTACATTCACAATGCAACCTTTGCAATTCTGATACAGAAGATATATCTTATCTCTTTTTTTCTCATGCCCCTTCACTATGCAAATGATACATGAAATATAGCATAAAACTAAAACTATGATTGTTTTACAAAACACCTCTCATTTTTGTTCTGGTCTTCACTTCTTTAGAAATTCAAACTCAAACAATGAACTTATGTACTTCTTATGATGAACAATTTGGAAACACTAAACACTATAATATTTCATAGCTCGATGACAAAAAAAAATCCTAGACCATCACATCTGACTATACTATGGTACCAGGAATGGAAAATTGCACATCCAATTTCTTCACAAGAACTGCCTATTAAAAATAAACGCTGCTTCGGAAAAATCGAATTTGGAAAAAGCCACCACCATAGGGATAAAACTTAATTTTGATGGCTCCAGAAAATGTGATCATGAATCTCATATTGGTTATATTCTTAGAAATCATCAAGGTAACATTTTACACCTTGATAGGAAACAAATCCATAATTTACCAATTTAATTAACAAACTATGGCCTATGCATCTCTAGAAGGTTTTCATGGAGTTGTTGTCTTGGGAATTAATAATCTATATATAGACGACAATAACCTAACAATTTTTAACTCTTTAAAATCTAATTAAAAATACGGTGGGAAATCCGATCAATTATTAGTGACATCCAATCTTTAGTACATTGTTTTAATTATGTATCTTTCTTCTACTGCTACAGGGAATCCAACATAGCAGCTGACTACCTTCCAACACAATATAAGTACAACTATTGTTTGTAATGTCATTCGGCGCAAGTACAACACCAAGTGCATCATCTTTACATTTGTATACTAGTAGACGTGAGTTCTTACAAATGAACTCAACTTCAGCCCCTGCTTGTAAAACTTTTGTAAAAATCATCTGTTGCGATAATTTAGGCATGCTCTTCACCTGATAAGTGATCCTAATATTTTCCTTGTAACAAAAAAGACTTTGATGCTAGATATATAAGACCATTTTTTGGGTCATCTAAGGTGAACAAAGATCTCACATGTTAGATATGTTAATTTGTTTTTATGAGGAGAGAATTAGGTTGATTTCATATTCCGTTAGAGCACCAATTTAGGGCATCTTAGCAAATGAGAACGTGAAATTTTATATCATTCTGAAAAGTGGATACAATTAGTGAAAAGCTCATAGATGTTAATATGTCGACAGTACGATTCACCTTTCGGAAAATGTGTCTAATTCAAAATTTCGTAAAAAATTACAGGTCCCCTAGAATGTCTAAAATGATCATTTCAATTTACATGGACAATTCCAGATGTCATTGATAGTGCTGATTATACTTAGGTTACCCCCTTCGATTTCAAGGAATTTGATGTTAAGGTGTTTAACCTCTTGTACACTATTTTTTAGTGCTAAAGGTTAATGTGATCACTCACGGGGTAAAACATGATACACTCACGCCATGCCCATGAGCGCCCAAGACTATTCCAAGCATGCCGCCCATGACCGCACCAATATTGTCCGCGCCAACGCCGCTCACCTTGACCATGCTTCACCTTGTTGGCGCACCCTAGTCCAACAACCTTGCCCTTCTATCCACTAGTGCCTAGGGTCAACACACCACCATTGGACTCACTTGTGCCCATGCCAAAACCCTCACACCCACGACTCGTGTCACTCGTAGCCAAGTGCGCGCCACCGCTAAGGTTTCTTCATCTCCTCTCGACACAGACCCTCCTCCTAGTGCTATCACTCGAGACCGAGCTTGCCAACTTTAAAGTGACCTTCAAGAGGGCCTAATGACTCATAGAGTGTCAATGGATTGTGATCTGGGTATGGTGACTTTTCTACAAGCTTTCTCGGGATCGGGATCTTCGTGCACAACTAGATCACCCTCGTGCATTTCCTCTCAGAATTATAGATGTCGTGGCACATGGACCTATATGTATTATATACATCTCATATGGTCATGTTCCAACTATTTTCTTGGGCGTTAGTTTTAAACCATTCTGCTGAGGTGTGCCACCAGACACAATAAGGTGCCTCTTAATATCATTTGAATGATAGAAAGTATTAAAATCATGTTTGCAAAATTCAAGGCCATTATAAGTTCTTAAACATTTCAATTTAAAGTTTGATTCAGCTTCTACTTTAGTATTCCATAATATAAAGTTCTCAAAGGTATCACTCTTAGATTTGAGTAAGTACACCTACACCTTCCTGGAATATTGGTCTATAAGTGATAGGAAATATTTCCTTCCACCTATAGTGTCCACTTGGTCAGGTTCTTAGGTCTATATGTACATATTCTAGAGGTCTTTGAGCAACATATTTACTTTTGAAAGATGTAGTTCTCACACATACTCAAGTCAAAAGGTTTATGCTCAAACTAGCCATGTTTAAACAGATAATGCATGCCTTTGTTTCCAATATGACCTAGTCTAGCATGTCATATTTTAGTGTGATCCATACTCATACAAGCATTTAGTTCATCATAAGAGGAATTCAAGACAGGTTCACCAATGACATGATATAAGCCATGCTTTTTCACAATTTTAATCAACACAATTCCATCACGAGAAACGTTTTTAATGCCATTATGTGTGTGAATGTGAAAGTTCAAGTCATCAAACATGTTTTTTGACCTCCTCGGGTCGGTACCTACCTGACCTGCTAGAGAACCCTTATTTTACCATCATGCATACGAAATGGAACATTACCAATGCCTTCGATTTTTAAAGAGGAGTGGTCACCCAACCTCACCTCACCCTCATTACAAGCATGAAGATGATCAAAGTATTGCCTATGAGAAGTAACATGCATAGTGCATTTATAGTCTAATATCCAAGAATCAATATCATCAGTAGAGGCAACCATAAGCAATTCATCATGGTAAAAGGGTTAGGAATCCAACATGGTAGAAGTACCATTTGGTAACATCACGGACTTGATATTGATTTATAAATTTTTAAGAGGAGTGGTCACCCAACCTCACCTCACCCTCATTACAAGCATGCAGATGATCAAAGTATTGCCTATGAGGAGTAACATGCATAGTGCATTTATAGTCTAATATCCAAGAATCAATATCATCAATAAAGGCAACCATAAGTAATTCATCATGGCAAAAGGGTTAGGAATCCAACACGCAAAAGTACCATTTGGTAACATCACGGACTTGATATTGATTTATAAAGATTGAATTGCTACATATGTCAACAAGAGCTCTTCCTTTTCATGGTTCAAGGGAGGACAAAGAACTCTAAAGTTAAGCCTGCTAAGGCAGAGTAGTACCAAGATGGGTGATCTCTTAGGGAATCCCCGTGTTGGCATGGGATGTCGCTTCTAAGGCCTCATGCCTTACACATTCTGGGATTTGTTACCATTTTCATCTCTTTTCTTTTTAAAGCATTCACTAATGAAATGGCCAAGTTTCCTACAGTAATGACATTTCACATTAGACTTATCAGTTTTAGTCTTAGAATTTCCAGAACCATATTGGGAAGAATTAGAAGAGTTAGACACCTTTTCTTTCTTCTTCACATTCTTCTTCTAGAACTTAGATTTTCCTTTAGGAAACATAACCTCAAATTTAGAATCCTTATCAGATTTATCTTGTTTTCCTTTGAAAATCTTCATGCTCTTACTTTTTTTTACAATGGACTCAACTATTCTCTTTTTAGTCAGGTCCTCTATACCAAATTGTATAACATCTCTAAAGTTGTCAAATTGGGAAGGCATAGAGTTTAACATAATAACATCTTGATGAGTATCAACTATTTTATCATCATATCTCTTTAATTCTTGAGTCATGCGAATGAATCTATCCAGATTGTCATTCAAGGACATAGAATCATCCATGTTGAAAGTAAAGATGCGACAGAGAAGGCTAATTCTAAAAGGGATAGATTTAACGCCTTCCAGAGATTCCTGGAAGAGTCAATTATGACCACTTGGCGAGCTACTTTGTCAGAGAGTCGAATCATAATCTGAGAGTGAGCAATTTGATCCATTTCTTTTTTATCAATGACATTGAAATCGGCAGGAAAATCATCCTCAAATAAAGAGGATGAGCACAACAGAAGAGTCAGAGATGTAGAGAAGAGTCAGAGATATAGAGAAGTTCAGAGACACAACAGAAGGCTCAAGTTTCTCAAATAAAGAGGATGAGCAAAAAAGAACCACAAAGTTGTAGCAAGAGAAGCTTAATAGCTAAACATGCGAAATAGAGTACCATACCTAAGGTGATTTTGTATTTCCTCTTTGTTGAGCTACTCAAGAGAAGAGTTGAACTTTTGAAAATAACACATAGACATAGGTTTTTAGGATAAACTCAATAAAAAATTCCTCATTTTTCGATCTAAATCTTTGACTATGACAACTTTTGAGCATCTGGATAGCCTCTTTCGAGGTTGTCACGCTGCTAAGCCTCTCATATGTTCAAATCTACTCAAAGAGAGAACGAAACAGTGAGAGAAGAGTGGATATTAGAAAACCAGATTTAGGTTCTTGAAGCGTCATTGAAGTTGATCAAGAGCCATATCGAATAACCAGAAAATGTAGGGCAATGAAATTTAAGGTTTTGAGTGTTTTATAACTCCAAATCCTAAGGTCAAGCCTTGGAAAGAGAGTGGGAGGTTCAAAACTTTAGATCTGATAAAGAACAAACTGTGGTTTGAAAGACTCAACCCTATAAACTTTAGTTTTAAAATATCAAAGCTAGAAAGCTTGAGAATCTGAAGCGTTGTTCAAGGTGTGTTTAGAAAACAAAACGAAAAACAACAAAGATACTTTAGATTCAAACACTAGAAGCTATAAAGCATAAGGATCTTGAGTGTAGCTCAAAGATATTAGAAAGCTCATATACCAGTTTGAAGATATCATAACGAAAGAGAGAGAAAGAGAAAGAGATAGCAAGGGAAAGAAAGAGAAAGAGATCTCCTTCTAGAACAAGCTTGAGAGTGTGCAACAATGGTGGAGCACAACATAGAGGAGAAGAGAACTCACAAAAGCTCTCAAGGAAATTCTCCACAACTCTTGACTCTGCCTTAGGGTTTCCATAATGAGAGCTTAAGTATGGAAGCTTCCCTCACGTGTCATACTTCAATGTCACATGCGCTTCTCATATCATATTCATAAATAAGAACAAACATGGTATTGGGCTGGACTGAGGCTGGTGGGCGTCGCCTTCCTATTTGGGCCGTTTTTTTCCAAATGATTGCGATGCCATTATCGACCCAATCAACCCAGAAATATATCATGTTTACATTACACAACATATGCCAAAACTTAGGCAGTTACACAATCTAATCTCTATAAGATACTTAATATCTATTTCAGCACAAGGCTCCCAAAATCATTGAGACAACCTTGGCTAGAGGTTTTAAATTTCCGTCCTGAAAATGGAGCAACTCTAAAACCTCTGAGAAAATACTTTATTTTTTAGTGGACTTACCTCGACTACCTGGCTTAGACTAGACTGCCACTAAATAGGAAAAAAAAAAATAAGAATGTGCACATAGATGATGATCCATTCCATATCACACATGACTAATTTCTCAACGCCAAGTGGTTTCTATATTAGATATATTACATACTTGAAGTATTGAGCAACTTGATAATACAATTATACACAATATCTTAATTTTTGTGTTTGAATGTGTATGGGAGTATTCTAAGCTTAGTGCTCCACGAACATTAACACATATGTTGAGAAGGAGAAACCTAAACCCCAATAGAAACACCAATATATTTAAAACAAGGGAAAGATTCAAGTGAGAAAGGTTATTAGAGTGAGAATGAGAATAAAAAATGGTCGTGTCGTTTTTTGTGTAGAAAAAAACGCGTATAATTAAAACAACTTCAAAAGGACACGCGCACGCACATGATATGAAATGTGCATAGATTTTGGGTTGTGTGTGCATGAATTTAGACTTGTATGTGCATCTAAATTCTACTTGTGTACATTGTTTTTCTGGATTAAAATGTACATGAATTTTGAGTTGTATGTGCATTCCTTTTGAAGTGCATGCCTTTATACTTGTATGTGCATGTAATTTATACTAGGTGTGCATGAGTTTCTGATGTGGTCCTGTCCCGCCATCAGATGGTCCACTAAGAGCCGGGGACGACCGAGACCATGGCGTCCTGCCTGGAGTAGGACTTAGCATAGTTTATTATATATTTCCTTATTATTAGCGATTGCTTGTTTTAGTATATTTCTCTTTTATGCATTTTCTATTTCGGGTGTGCGCTCCTCTTATGCTTAAGAGGGCCGACCCATTAGTTAGAATAAGGCCCAAGCCCATTAGGGTTTTGGCTGAGCTCTTTGGCTATAAGTAGCCACCTTGTACTTCATTTCTAATCACGTTGAAATTAAAGCTTAAGCCTCAGTTGAGATCATCTCTTCCCTTAAGCCTTTAACGTCACCCTTGTTACTTGTTCAAATCTATCCCAAACACAACCCATTGGCGATCCCGGTGAATTGCTCGATCTAGATCCGTGCGCGAGACGAGTCGACCCGATCGATTCATATCAACTGGAATCAGAGCGCCAGTCGATCGAGCCACCCTAGTCGTCACTCTGAAACCCTAATCTACCACACCAAACCAGTTCGTCTCTATACCTCCATCTGCGATACTTCAGGAGAATTGCCATAACCTTCTGCTCACTCAATATTTGGGTCTGAAATTTTGAGGAGGCAAACTAGACTCGTAGATCTAACTTCTCGAGTTGAAATCATCGCATTTGGATTCCTGATCAGGGAGAACGAATTTTTACAAGTCGGACCAACGCCCAGGAATTCTCCTTACCCGACGAGAGAAGATTGATTCTGCACCTCCATCTGCGACACTTCAGGAGAATTGCCATAACCTTCTTCTCACTCCATATTTTGGTCTGACATTTTGAAGAGGCAAACTAGACGCGTAGATCTAACTCCTTGCATTAGAATCATAGCATTTGGATTCCTGAGCAGGGAGAATGAATTTTTACAAGTCGGACCAACGCCCAAGAATTCTCCTTGCCCGACGAGAGAAAATTGCTTCTGCACAGATCTAGGTCTGCTCTTCTTCGTCTCCACTCCGCCCGATCTGCACAGATATAGGTCTGCTCGCCTTCGTCTCCACCCCACCACTGCTCGCTTCCCGGCGTCAGACCCACCGCCGGCCACGCCCAGCCGCCGCCACTGCCCCTGCTGTGTTGCATCTGTGTTGAGTGGCTGCTTGCATAAGCAGCCCTAGGGTTACAAAAAAAAAAGGCTGCCTACTGTTACAAAAAAAAAGAAGTTGTGGGCTGATTAAAAAAAAAAAAAGAAGAAGAAGAAAGAGAAATCAGCCAAATTTCGACATGGCATGTCGACTCTCAGATTGGTGCCCGCCCGATACCCACTTGCGTCGTCGACGTTTTGCTGGATATGAAGGAGAGTTCTTGGAGTGGTCCCGGCACATGGCTTACTACTTTAGCCAACGAGAATACGACCAAGACGAGCAGTGTGACGTCGCAATCAATTGTCTCACTGGCTACGCCCTTGACTGGTGGTTTCGTGTAGAGGATTATCGTCGGACCCGTGGTTGGCAACCCGTCATCACTTGGGAGCAAATTGTTTATGTTATGACCCGACACTTTGCTCCGAGTGTTGATCCAGTAGCCTACGCCGCCCGCTCAAAGCAACAGACCAGACCGTACCTTGAGCGCGTCTCTGCACGTACCCCAGTGCGATCTTCTGGGGGATTCCCTGAACGCACCCCAGTGCGCGTCACGGTGCTCCTGCCCCCAGCTCCGGTACCCCCTGTTGCGCTTGTCCCTGCAACCGCGCCAACCTCTTCCGCACCAGCACATGATCCTGAGATCACTCCAATCGTCGTGCCTCCGGAGCCACCGCCCACCAGACCGCCCCCTCTGATCATATCGGCACCCACTTTGATGGTCCCCATGATGTTGGACGTGCCTCCCCTCGTTCCCGTACCCACGACTTGTGAGTCTTTCATTTTGGCTCCTTCAATGGACATTACGCATCAACCATTCCGATGTATATGGTCTTTTACATGTGTTGATCGACTGTTCACCCTTGCGCCTACATGTTCGAAGCGGGGACGCTTCGATTCTAAGGGAGGGAGAATGATGCGGTCCTGTCCCGCCATCAGATGGTCCACTAAGAGTCGGGGACGACCGAGACCATGGCGTCCTCCCTGGAGTAGGACTTAGCATAGTTTATTATATATTTCCTTATTATTAGCGATTGCTTGTTTTAGTATATTTCCCTTTTATGCATTTTCTATTTCGGGTGTGCACTCCTCTTATGCTTAAGAGGGCCGACCCATTAGTTAGAATAAGGCCCAAGCTCATTAGGGTTTTGGCTGAGCTCTTTGGCTATAAGTAGTCACCTTGTATTTCATTTCTAATCATGTTGAAATTAAAGCTTAAGCCTCAGTTGAGATCATCTCTTCCCTTAAGCCTTCAATGTCACCCTTGTTACTTGTTCAAATCTATCCCAAACACAACCCATTGGCGATCCCGGTGAATTGCTCGATCTAGATCCGTGTGCGAGACGAGTCGACCCGATCGATTCGTATCAGTTTCCACTTACTTATTTTCTAGAAATAAAATGTACGTGACTTTGTGTAAGTAAAAATTCAAGCACATACAGACAAAAACTTATGCGCTTCCCAAAATGTGCACAAGTTTGTGTTTGTATGTGCATAGGTTTTGATTGTATGTGTGACTTTGTTTAAGTGGAAACTCATGCGCATACATGCAAAAACTTATGCACTTTTTGGAATGTGCATAAGTTTGTGCATGTATGTGCACATATTATGACTATATGTGTGACTTTGTATAAGAGGAAACAACACACATACAAGAAAAAATTGATGCACTTTTTTAGAATGTGCACGAGTTTGTGCTTATATGTGCATGAGTATTTGTTTAGTGGAAACTCATGCACATACGTGTAAAAAACTTACCCCTGAAATGTGCACAAGTTTGTATTTCATTTGACTTTCAGTTGACGAGTTAAGAAATGCACAGATTTTGCATGTATGTCCATGAAAATAAGTCTCTATGTGCATGATTTTTGTGTTGTGTGTGCTAGCGAATAAAAAAAACGCATGTGCATGCACCCATGGAAAAATACGCGTTTTTTTCAAATAAAATTCGAACGTGACGAATTTTGCATTTTTTTGGTTTTTTTAATCTGGACATTTAATTTTCTTAGATCAAATAGCCTATATTCATTTTTATTTCTCACCTAAGCTCTTTTTTCACCGAATCCGTATCCTTAAAACAATATCAACTTAGTTTATAAATTTCTTGCTGCAAACATGGATGAACTTTTATTATAAACTAAATCACAACTAGTAGCACTTCCATATCATCTCTCTGTCCACAACCCATGCTGCCCATTTAGTCAACTCCATTTTTCTAATTCGTATCATCTATATCAAATTAATATATCTTCAAACCATGCTGTACGTACCAGTGTTTAATTACTTAAAAAATTTCTTACATAAAACTCATTAATTCACAAACTTAAGCATGTAGGCATAATGTCAAAACAGTGAGTCAGAAAACAAAGGCTAAATTACACAAAACCACCCCTTATTTTGTGTCTTTTGCAATAAACCAGCCCTTATTTCAATCTTTACAGGAAACCACCCTTTAATTTTGTTCCGTTTGCTTTCAACCACCCCTCTAATTTTTTGTTAACTATTTCGTTAAATATGCACAAATACATGTGTATTGTAATTCTGTTAACTATTTTTTGTCAATCTCTTGTGGCTTTTTCATCTTCTGAATTTTAGCTTCTCGAACATCTTCTTACACAGTAATCCAACAACTCAAACAATTAGAGAGTATAATCTTGAAATTCAAAAGCTATGCAAATCATTACCACTTTGCAACTCATATTTACATTGCAAAATTACAATACACATGTATTAAACTAATGTCTACAAATTTGAAGAATGTTTAAACTCATATTTTAAAATTGATTTATAAATTACAAAATTTGAATAAATACGAACTTGCTAGGGAAAGTTCACATTCTGTAAAATCAATAGGTCATAATAGAACAAGAAAAACTCAATTGACAAAGACATATAGAAACCTTAAAAAAATGAACAACTAATTTGGCTAGATTCTCTGGATCGATGATGACCAAATATTACACCACAAACGTAAGCTTTTATTGAAATTTTTTGAACAGATAAACACATAATTTTGAGGGAATGAAGAAATCTGAGTGAATTCAATGAGAAAAATTGAAGGGCTAATCTAAGAAAATGAATTATCTGCTCAGAACATAGCAATACAACACCAAACACCCAAATTTTAGAAAAGAAAGCCAAAATAAAAAGTAAAACCTAAGCTTGAAGAAGTGATTGGAGGACGATCTCTAGCAGCCAATTGAAGAAACCAAACCCCCTTAATCCCGACTTTTTCTCACAAATCCTCCTTTGAATGATCAATCAAACACGCCTTCAATCAATCTTCTCACGCTAGTGTATCCCTTTCAGATTGAGGTGAGAGGCCAACGTGTTGAATGTGAAGTTAATTGTGACTAATTAAAGTTGTTTTCTTTTCACTATAACCTAGGGGTATTTTTGTATTTGTACGTGTTTAATGGAATAGTTGACAGAAAATGAGAGGGTGGCTGAAAGCAAATAGAACAAAATTAAGGGGTGGTTTCCTATAAAGTTTGAAATAAGGGGTGGTTTATTGCAAAAGACATAAAATAAGGGGTGGTTTTGTGTAATTTAGCCGAAAACAAAATATGATTAAAGAAGTGATCTACTGTACTTATTTCTTATCATTATTTTTCTACACTTTGATCCAAACCCAACTGTCTCCAAGCTCTCTCATCCCCATGTTTTACTATAAAAACAACCAATCATCGCAAAGTCTTCTCTCCTAATTGTTTGACTTCCCATATACGTTTTTATTTAAAAAAAAACGTAAATAATATTAATTATCCCATTAAAATCCGGACTACCCATTAATGCAAACGCTTTCACATTACTGACTCATCTTCTTGCTTAAAAAACTTGGATTCCTCCTCCTATTTGAAGATCTCAAAACCCATCTCTTCCCAAACTCCCAAAATAAAAACAAAAACTTTTCTCTCAATGGATCTCAACTCACCACCTCCATCCTCATCAGGCTTCTCCAATTTCCCAATCCTAGCAATAGCCTTACTTGCAATAATGGTAACAGGCTTCTTGCTGGTGAGCTACTACATATTTGTGATCAAATGCTGCTTGAACTGGCAGCACCTCCACCCCCTACGGAGCGACCGCGGGCCCCGCGTGGCGGAGTCCTGGCTGGCCTTCTCCTCCCCTGCAACCGACCTCCACAGAGGCCTTGACGAGCTTGTCCTGAGAGACATCCCCACTTTCAAGTACAGGGCCAAGGGGAGCACTAGCTTCGGTAGTACTACTAGTAGTAGTAGTAGTAAAGGAGAGAGGAGTTTTCGAGGGTGTGCGGTTTGTTTGAGTGCCTTTGAGGATCAAGAAATGCTAAGAGTGCTTCCCCACTGCGGCCACCTCTTTCACTTGGACTGCATTGACGTATGGCTCCTCAACAACGCCAACTGCCCTCTCTGCAGGTCGAGCATTTCGGGGGCCGCCAAGAGGGGCCAACTGGACCACATTGTAGCGCCCAGCTCCTCGCCTCAGGAGATCATTCCCACCGCAACCGGCCCGGATCCCCTGGGGAGTGATGGGTTTGTGGTGGTTGAGATGGCTGCCAATTCAGGAGAGACTAACAACAACAACAAAGATGAGCTGTTCGATGTGGGTCACCCAATCAGGAGATCATTCTCCATGGACTCCGCCATCGATGGGCGGCTGCTCTTGCAAGTTCAGCAGATCATAAGGCACAACAGGCGCTTAAGCAATGAGGCTGCTGCAAGTTCTAGTGCTAGCAATAGATCAATTAGGAGATCATTCTTTTCATTTGGGCAAGGTCAGGGGTCCAAGAGTGCAGTCTTGCCTATTCAATCTGATCTATGAAGTTCAATTCTTTTTTTTTTTTATCCTTTTTGGGTTTTACTCAATTAGTTTGGTTGTACTGTTTGGGGGTATTTCTGTGGTTGTAAAGTACTATATGATCCTGGAATTTGATGGGTAACAAAGCAATAGAGAAATACAGGCGTGGGCGTTAGAAAATCATTGCCTTTTTGGAACAATTCATTTGCTTCTCCTTCACAAATGGAACTAACCCCACATTCCACTCTCTCTTTTTTGTTAAGGCTAATGAATCATCACCAAGCTTCGATGTTGTCTCCAAATTAAAGGAAATGATTCTTGGCCTATTCTAGAATGTGGGTGTTTGTTCTTACCCGTTTCTACGCATGCCCACAAAGGCCGAATCTTTTTTTGGTCATGGACAGAGTGGTTTTAGTTGTGTCCTCATTTTTGCCTGATTTCGAAGTCACTTGCTCATGCCGACAAAGGTTTTTAGTTGTACTCATGCACTTAGAGTAAGACATTTAATGAAAATGGAAGTCTTGATTGTTGTTAGTATATAATTATATTAGGGGGTAATGTCTATTTGTCCCTTGTTTTGACATTTGAAAAAGGAAGAGGTGTTGCTTGGAGGTGGAACAGACAAAGCTGAGTGGAAGAAGACATGTGGAAGAAGACAGCAAAACAAGCAACAATTAACGGATTTTAGAAACCAAAATATTACGTATATGGGTGTCATTCTGGAGACAAGCTAAATGCACATGTTCTCTACATAAATGCTCTTCCATTTTTCTCAATCGCCTAGAAGCATGCTATTTTACTAATATATTTCCAGAAATCAGAGTTATTATATCTTGTATTTAGGAATATTTATATTTTGTAGCTGCTATGGCGCTTGATGGTATGCCGCCATCTTTTACAGACCCTCATGGTGTGGGACGGCTTCCGGCAATTTCTCGGTGACGTCCGCGTACCGTGTGCTGGTTTGATCCCGGTAACTCAGGGGGCTGCATTCTTTGGGCGTATATGGAGGTTGCCGGTTCCGGAGAGGATTCGGGTTTTTATTTGACTGGTTTCGATTGGGAAAATTTTAACTAATGCTGAGAGGTAGCAGCGAGACAATCCTACATGTTTTGTGTGACTGCCCTGCAATTGAAGGAGTTTGGCGGGGTGTTCTCCCATCTAAGTTTAGGCCCTCCTTCCAGATGCAGTTGCAAGAATGGCTATATGAGAATTTGGATTGCCAGGTGCGTACGGGTGATGGTGAGTGGGCCACCCTTTTTGCCACCACTATTTGGTGGGGGTGGAAATGGAGGAATGAGAATACATTTATTGGGGGAGGGAGGTGTATGGATAGGGTTGGCTTTGTTCGTCCGATTGTGGCGGAGTATGAAAGGGGTCACCATTTGAGAGAAAATACGAGCTCGAGTAAGCAGGTTTGTTTAGTGGCTTGGGAGAAGCCGGATGCGGGTTGGATGACGGTGAATACGGATGGTGCTTCCAAGGGAAACCCGTGCTTAGCGACTGCTGGTGGAGCCATCAGGGGCGATGATGGGAGATGGGTTGGGGGTTTTGCCCTCAATATTGGTGTTTGTACGACTCCACTTGCTGAGCTTTGGGGAGTGTATTATGGGTTGCACATTGCTTGGGAGTTAGGGTGCCGTCAGATAGTGGTGGAGATTGATTAGGAGTTGGTGTGGGGTGGATGCAGATAGGGGTGAGGGAGGCTCACCCGCTTTCATTCCTGGTGCGTATGTGTCATGGTTTTCTCGTTAGGGACTAGATTGTCCGTTTTCGTCACGTGTATAGGGAGGTTAATCGTCTTGCTGATGGTTTAGCTAACTATGCTTTTGGTTGGGACTTGGGTTTTCATTTTCTTAGTTTTATTCCTGATGTTTTGAATTCTATTTTTTGCTGGAAGATTGTAGAGTGTTGGATCGTTAGTGTTACATCTGAGGGAACAAATGTTTTGTTCCCACAGAGGGTGCAACGGAATATTATAGCAAGAAAGATAACATAAAGAACTCACGATGTATAGTGGAAACCCCAATCAGTCAACTAACTAATAAAGGAAAACCCACTACCTTCAAGCTTCTCGCTTGAGTGGATTTTAAAGAGTCTACTTGTCTTATTGATTTCTGGATCGGTTACACTTATAGCCTCGATTTCAAACCCTAGACTTCCCACCTAGATTTAAATCTCTTCTACAACGATGAACACAAACTCACTCTTCTAAGACTCACAGACACTTCACTTTCTTTTCTCTCAAATTAATGCTCCGAGTTCATATCTAGAAATGAATCCCACACTTCTACTTATACAACTTCAATAAACTCGTTTAACAAGATAAAATATCTCGTTCTAAAAACAACAACAAGAAGATATTGTTTTATCTAAAAGATATAATCTTAACCATATATGTTATCCAAGGAAAGATTTCCTAAGATGAAACAAACGGATCAAGATAATATCTTTCTCTCTCCACATCTTCCAATCGGTGTAATCCACCCGATTTCCTTTTTCGTAATCGCATGATCTTCAAAGATAGTTTTCATAATTTTTATGCTAATTATTCTTTACTCCAATTGCAGCTTGATGTTTGTTCCTCATTGAAGTTCCTTGAGAGGAAACAAAGCATGTAGAGAGAGCTTTGTTCCCTCTGTAGTCCTGCGCTGCTAATGGTTTCCTGTGACAATTGTATGGTTCCTGAAACACTTGGTTAACAGATTAGTTGAATGTTTGTTATCATCAAAACCTAAGGAATTCAACAAATTCCCCATTTTTGATGGTGACAAACATCCTTGACAAGAAAACATACATATATGAGATAACGACAGTTGTATAGAGAAAGTTATAACTTTTAGGCATAATAGTTCCCCCTTAGTCCAACAACTATGAAGGCATGATTAGTTCCCCCTCAACCAAAGCTACTAGTCATTTTCTCCCTTTTGACATCATCAAAAACAGAAGTAAATAGTAAAAGAAAAATGAGCACGGTAAGATAAACAAACTACCCCTTGTTCATTAAACAGAAACAGACAAACATAGGCAACGTGCACAGACAACGACAAAATAAGCAAAGAAAGCAAACACGATCAACATGCCCATCACGGCAAACACATGAGACAGAAACAAAGAAAATCAAAGCAGTAAGGGATAGATGTGCTAGGAACAAAATGAGGGGTTGGTAGGCAGGGAAGACGAATCAAACACCATTGGGAACGACAGAGGGAGCCGAAGAGTGGAGAGCAGTCAAAGCATGCACATCCATCATAAGACGCTTTTGTTGTTTCGCTAGTATAGCCACTGCGTGGGAAAACTCTGGATATCATTTTGCAAGGCAGATGCGTCCTTTGGTTCCCCCTCAGAGTCGTGACCATCAAATCTTCTTTCTCCTCAGAAACAGCAGGCACACTAGCGACCTTAACCCACCCAACGCCTTCTTTCAGGACAAATTGCATCTTATGCAGATTACTTGCGTCTAAGGGGCGAGAAAAGAGACATGCTTCTGTAGATTTTTGGTAGACCTTGTGGTACTCTAGAATGAGTTTGACAATGCGTGGATACGGAAGAGCATGGAGGTCAGTGTTCTTGGCATGGGCCATGTGCTGCATCATTACTCGTGGCAGACAGATTAGTTCCTTCTTTACCAGCTGAGCCAGGAGAACCACATCCAGTATGAGAAGCTTATTGCACTTTTGTTCCCTGGGAATGATGTTGCAGATGAGATAATGGTAAAGCACCTTGTTGATAGCAGACATTTCAGAAGTATCCAAGGCTCCAGACTCTGGCGGATCGGGGATCCCAATGACCTGGCGAACAACCGCCAGATAAGGGAAGTCCTTGGGCCAGCGACCCTTTGGGTACTCATCATAGCCGGAATGAGGAACGCCAAGAATGAAGTTGAGTTCCATGCTGGAGAACATATGGGTTATGCCATCCATAATGTAGCTCCCCAGAACAGCATGGGGCCGAACCTCGATGACAAATGTGGAGTAGAAGGCGCAAAGCTGCTCCTCAACAACTGCTTCTTCATGGACAAACAGATGGTTCCACTTATGTGCTTCTAACAACAGAGAAACCTCTTCTAGAGCGTTCTGCTTGAGGAACTCATGGTCCAACAATAGTTTCCTGACCACATTCTTGTGGCTCATATCCTTGACAATGTCAGCCTCCACCTTGGCCTTGGACTTAGCAAGTTGTCGCCTTTGACTTTGGCGAACCGGAGCAGTAGAGACCTTTGTGCGTTTGGACTTGTGCTCAGAAATCGGCTCAGACTCATCATCAGAGCTTAAAGGAATGGCCTTGGCAGCTTGGACTTGAGCGCGCGTTCGGCGCTTGGAGAAACAACCCATCTTAACCCGACTAGAGGGTAGGGGGACTTTTGTTGGTGAGGCATCCTCAGCATCCTCCATCAACTTCTTCTCCATACTGCGAACAATGCCCTGGATTTTCTTAGTGAGCTCAGCATGCTCCTCTGTTTTCGTTGGCGTCGCCGTGGTGGCGCCGCCGAGAAACTCTTCTGTGCCTTCCTCGATTTGGGTGGGGTAGGTGGGAGAGGAATGGACCTCATCTTTGTCATTTGAGGAGATGGCAGTTGGGGCAATGGGATTGGGGTTAGGTGATGCGTTCCTACTAGCGAGAAGGATCTCAGATCTTGTTTGGGAAGTCGCGTGACACTAGAATGGTGAATGATGATGTAGAACGCGATGTTGGGAGGCGACAACGGATGGTAACGACTCGAAAGAGATCGAGTTTGAGGGCCGTAGCGTCGGCAGCGAAGGAGATAAACTCGAGGGTGATCGAGTGTGCCGTAGCGTCGGCGCGGAGGATATACTCGAAGGGTTCGAGTTGGTTGCCGTAGCGTCGGCGCGGAGGAAGAAGATGAGAAATTAGAGGTGTTTGACGTCCGATCAAAGGAAGGAGGCAATGTACTCTCAAACTTAAGCTTTGATTGAAATTAGACGTAACCTAGTAAAGAAGGTCGAGATGACCTTTTATAGGGGGTAGCGGGACTCGGATGGGCCGAGTCTCGCTAAATGGGCCGGCCCACGCGACACGCGTGGAACACACGCCCAAAAAAAAACAATGAAGTAAATAATGTTTCAAAGATAACGAAATAATACAAAGATCATAAAAGAACGCGTTCAATCATTGAATGCGAGAATCTTCAGATAGAACGCGTGAATTGATGATGGCGAGTATCTTGGCTTGAAGAACGCGTGGAACGCGTTCAATGAAGATGGCGATGATCTTGATGTAGAACGCGATCTCTAGGCTTGGATGAAGACGTTTGAATGAGATCGCGATCTCTGAGCCAGAAGATAGAAGTATGTTGAAGATCGCGGAATCTGTGCTCGATGCGAGTCGTGCAAGGAAGAATGCGGTCTTCCTACTATGCCTTTCCGAGCTCAAGGACAAGGCTTCTTTTTCTATGGCTTTCATGGAGGGCAGGGTCGCATCACCCTCCCCCACTTGGTTGTGAAGCGTCCCCGCTTCACCTTGATTGAAGTTGTGCTCGACAAACTCGTGCAAGTGCATCCACGCGAGGTCTCCGGTGTCGAACACCAATCGTTGGCGGATGCGATGTGGCAGATAGGTACCAGTCACCCAGTTGATTGCATGTGGAAGTGTATTCAAGGGTGGTCCAGTTGTTGGAGGCGCCTCTGGCAAATCCGCGGTGAACTCCCCTTGCAACCTTGCGAAAGCTGGTGGCAAAGGCTCGTTGATGTGTGTGCGCGGCAAGCTGGGAGTTTGTAGTAATAGGCACGAAGGTACCTTGGTGTTCAAACGGGCAGTGAAGTCCCTAGGGCAGGCGAGAAGCACATGGTGCTCACAACTGCCGTGCAACGCAGTGTTTGTTGGCGATGTCCTGCCATTGTATTTGCAACGGGTGCTAGCCTTAGGTGCGTCATTGTTGTAGACGACGTCCTGCCTTGTACAAGAATGCGTTGTCCTTCTACTACGGTCTATGGTGTGGGAAGCATCTCCAGGGTTTGAGTAGTCTCGCGTAGTGCTGGACGCGACTGTTATGGTTTCCACATTCTTGTGTCGAACATGCTCGACATGTGCCTGCAAACGCGCAGAGAGAGACATAGGTAAGAAGGTCATGCGCTTCCCGTGGTAGGTAAACACATAAGTGTTTAGATACCCCTCGTGAAGTACGCGACGATCAGACTGCCATGGACTCCCAAGTAAGAGAGAGATGGCGTCCATTGCAATCACAGCACCGAAAATGGTGTCTTTGTATGGACCAATGGAAAAGGGTAGAAGACACCGTCGTGCGACAGTGTTACCTGAATGTGAAGATAACCATTGTAGGCCACATGGTGCTGGTTGAAGTGTGTTTGGCAAGCTGAGGTGGGTGACCACCTTCTCTTTGTTGATGTGTAAGCAGCTGCCTCCATTGTTGAAGACACTCAACGACGCGGTGTGACCCAAACCACGCGTGTGGACTAGTGTCTCGTGCTGGTCGACACGGTTGTCTTCCGTGACGATGTGAAACGGCCGCGTGGCAAGGCGAATCTGTAAGTCTGTATGGAGCGCGCCAACCTCACACGTGGCGGACTCCTTGTTCTCCTCGTTGTGGCCCGATGGAGGACGCGTCCTGTGCTCTCCAGGCTCTGGAATGGATAAAGATGCGCCAAATATGGGGTTGGATCGTCGCGGTGATATGGTCGCGTTCTTGGTTGATGGCAAAGCCTTGCGGTGAGCTTGCTCCACCTGCTCATGTAAATTCTCATGGAGAGAAATAAGTAAGAAAGTCACATGCTTCACGAAGTGGGTAAACACATTGGTGTTTAGATACGCAGCGTGAAGTATGCGCCTGGACTGCCCTGGGCACCCAAGCAAGAGAGGGGTAACGTCCAGTACAATCTCATCACAAAGATGTGGGTCCGTGGATGGATCAAAGGAAAATGGGAGAAGACACTGTCGCGAGACAGTGTTACCTGTTGAAGCTGTCCTTTGGAGTCCATGTGGTTGGGGAGGAGGCGCTGTCGTCAGCCTGCGATGGTTGGCCCTTTTCTGAGTGACCCTGTTGCAACAGCTGCTTCCATGGTTGATGACACGAATCAACGCGGAGTAAACCAAACAACGCGTGTGGACGCGAGTTTCTCGGTGGGTGACAAAGTTGCCTTCCGTGTCATTGAGAAGGCGTCTCGTGACGAGGCTCAATGGTGTGCCTGTATGGATCGCGGTGGCCTCACACAAGTCAGACTCGCAGGTGTCATCTTTGAGTTCCTCAACAATCTTCTCATGCTTGGTCTCCTCATAAGACGCATGGTGATGAAATCGGTCCTGCAACGCGGTGTTTTGAGGCGCGTTGCTCCCCTTGTCTCTGCAACGCGTGGTATGAATGGCCGCGTTGTGTGGTGAGACGAGCGGATGCCTCAAGGAAGGATCATCGGGATCGAAAGTGGGTCCTGCTAGTGGTGACGCGTTTGTGTCCGCGTCCATTGCCCTTTCTTTATCACGCGTGACCTGATCCTGGGAAATCTCATGAAGGGGCAGATGTAAGAAGTCCACGTGCTTCCCGTGGTAGGTAAACACAAAGGTGTTTAGATACGCAGCGAGAAGGACGCGATTATCGGAGTGCCATGGACGCCCAAGGAAGGGAGTGGTGGCGTCCATTGCAACCAAACCACACAAAAATTTTGCATTGTATTGACAAATAGAGAAGGGAATAAGGCACTGCGGTGACACAGTGTTACCTGATCTTGGAGATATCCCTTGTTGGTCAAATTTTTGTGGGTGAATTATGGGTGGCAGCCTGAGAGGTATGATCACGGTGTCAATGTTGACATCAAAGTAGCTGCCATCATAGATGATGACTCTATACGACGCTGCACTATCCCAACAACGCGTCGGTGAGAGATGATCGCGTTGATGAACAAGGTCGCCTTCTTTGAAGGGGAGAATGCGCCGCGTGGTGAGGCTCATTGGAGTGCCATCATGGATCGCGGCAGCCTCATACGTGTCGGCAACCTTGGTGTCATCCTGGAATGCTTCTGCAACTGCCTCTAGCGGTGTCTCCTCCTTGTGAGACACATCTTCCGCGGTAACAATGTAGACGGGGTCTTGGTGATTGTTTTGACAATCCCTGTTGTGTTGACCGCGACCTCCACAATTGATGCAGCCATTTTCATGTGTGGGGTCATTTCCCTGGACTTTGACTTTTGGCGCGGTCGTAGGAGAGGGCGTGGAAGTGGGCATCGCGACCTGGACCTGGGCCTTGGACGCGGTTGTACGAGACGCCGTGGAAGTGAGCGTCGCGATTGTGGCGTCACGGCCCTGGTCGTTCTCTGTGAACCCTGACACTGGAACACACACCTCAGTAATAAGGGATGGACTAGTGTTAGAATCATACCTGTGTTGTCTTTGATGTTGCCAAGGTGAGTGCGTGTTGTGGTTGAGCTGGTGTTTGACCTCTAATTCTCCGCGAACAAACCCGTTCCTGGGCACGTCGGCATCGAGGGTGTCACCTTGGAGTCCTATAAGTGACTTACGCGGGGTCTCCTCTTTGGAAGACTCATCGTCTGCGGCAACAGTGGAGAAGCGGACCTGCTTCTGTTGGGGGCAATCCCTGTGGTGGTTATCTCGTCCTCCAGACTTGATACCTTCAGTGACATGTGCGGGTTGATTGCCCTGAGATGGGGCCGGTGGCGCGGTCGCGCGAGAAGCCGTTGAAGTAGGCGACGCGAGCTGGGCGTCTCGGCCTTGGTTATACGTGTGGGAACCTGAGGCTAGGACAAGCACATCAGTATTAATGGAGGGACAAGTGTTAGGATCATACCTTTTTCTGGCAAGGAGGTGGAAAAGTGCAAGGAAGAGACTCTTTGCCGTCCACCATTGCCTTTGATGGACCCGCGGTTGTGATTCCAGGTGGAGGCGGCGCTGCCAAAGCACTCATTGGAGGTTGAGGTGGAGTGAGCGCGAGTTGTGCATCGCGTTCTCTGGCTTTGTAAGCTGTAAGCTCTTGTCGAAGAGCTTTGAGCAATTGTTGTTCTTCGGTCAACTCAATGAACGGTGCCTGTTCTGGGAGGTGGGGATGTGGATGATCCTTCACTTCATGGTTTGGGTATCGAGGTTGGGTAGGGGCTAGATTGGTCACATAGTGTGCCGCGACGCCGTAGAGATGGTTCTCTTCAACGCGTTCCTGGCGTCGCCTCTCGCGTGCAAGTTGTGGTTCACTGCGAGCGAAACATTCACTTGGCGCGTAGGCGTCATCGCGTCGACGTTGTCGCGGTTGGGTTCTGTGATCCTCTCTGCTAACCTTTGTGGGCCTGACATCGCGGCGCTCGCCGCCAATGCCGTGATCGCGATCTCTTCGTTCTTGGGGACGCGGTGATGGACTTCAATCCGAATGGTGGTCCTGCACATCAAGTGGATTTCGAAGAGATCGGTAATAAGAGTCAGAATGTGTCATACCTGAGTCCTCAAATTCTTCATCGTCGTAGTCCTCAGAGGCATGATGTGTGGTTTGCGTCGTGTAGCCATAGCCATAGTAGTCATCACGCGGTGTGCGCGTACTCTGGTGGCCAAGGGCGTCACGAACAGCGAACTGGGTTGGTGTTGTGGCAGTGGATGTCACGTGATGTTCGTCGCACTGTTGGCGTCGAAGAGATCGTCGCGGTGTAGTAGCTTCTGGCGCATTATAGCGCGATTTGTTCTGTCACGACGTGGAACAAAGTTCATCGGTGTAGTAACTTCTTCGCGTTGTTGGCACGTTCTCCTTACCTAAGACAAGATAACCAGACATCGCGAGTAAAAACGAACAAAAGACAACAAAAACCAATGAACAAGTAAGCACTCAACAAGTAGCAAGTGTTCACGTAGTTTAGCGCGTTCTTTTGGCCATGAGGGCGGCTAATAGGCAAGCAAAACAAGTGTGATATGCAAGCACAAAAGCAACGAAACCAAAAGAACGAAGTCTTAATCTCTTGCGTAAAGAACGCGTTCAAACAAGACACAATAACACGCGTGACACTAGACGGTGGAGAGGTTAAGAAGATGAGCCTAGCCGTTGAGGGGAGAAGGTTGCCTTATTTTGGTTTTACTTCTCTTGTTTTGGAAAGTCGCGTTCTTTTTTTCTTTTCTTTTTTAATTTGAATTGACCTTCCTTTTTTTTTGAATTTTGAAATTCAAATCCGAGATCTTGTATTAATTGAAGATCGGATAAGAATGAAATTAAATAAAATAAAAATAAACGGCTAAGTAACTTAAGGAAAGAAATCACGAGATTTGCGTGATAGGAGAGAGAAAGAGATTTGATGCAGATTTGATTGGTCAACGCGATAATTATGGCAAGTATGCAAGCGAAATTTTAGCAATTAATTAAGCAAATCATGCAATCAATTTCAGAAGATTTCACGCGAGATATCACACAAATTGCGCGAAGGATCAATCAAATATTCGGCCAAGAGATTCTCTTGTAGAAACCGAAAGGACTAGGAAGAAAAGAAAAAAATTTGTGAACGAGTATGGTGGCAGAAGCAAGTATGATGGGGGAGAAAAAAAATTCGTGAACAAGTGACTTGAAAAGCGACTTACAAGATCAAGGCTCTGATGCCAGTTGATGCGTTCCTACTAGCGAGAAGGATCTCAGATCTTGTTTGGGAAGTCGCGTGACACTGGAATGGTGAATGATGATGTGGAACGCGATGTTGGGAGGCGGCAGCGGATGGTAACGACTCGAAAGAGATCGAGTTTGAGGGTCGTAGCGTCGGCAGCGGAGGAGATAAACTCGAGGGTGATCGAGTGGGCCGTAGCGTCGGCGCGGAGGATATACTCAATGGGTTCGAGTTGGTTGCCGTAGCATTGGCGCGGAGGAAGGAGATGAGAAATTAGAGGTGTTTGACGTCCGATCAAAGGAAGGAGGCAATGTGCAATCAAAGCTTAAGTTTGAGAGCACATTGCCTCCTTCCTTTGATCGGACGTCAAACACCTCTAATTTCTCATTTCCTTCCTCCGCACTGATGCTACGGCAACCAACTCGAACCCTTCGAGTATATCCTCCGCGCCGACGCTACGGCCCACTCGATCACCCTCGAGTTTATCTCCTCCGCTGCCGACGCTACGGCCCTCAAACTCGATCTCTTTCGAGTCGTTACCATACGCTGCCGCCTCCCAACATCGCGTTCCACATCATCATTCACCATTCCAGTGTCACGCGACTTCCCAAACAAGATCTGAGATCCTTCTCGCTAGTAGGAACACATCATTAGGGTTAGGATTTTGGGAGGAAGGCGGTTGTATAGGGGATGTTGGGGCGACATAAGGTACCATGATTAGTTTGTCTGGTGTGGGGGAGGGAGGTGGGGTGATTTTGGTGGTTGTGGTGGTCATTGGGGGGGGGGGGGGTGAAGGAGTATTGGAGGAGGAGGGCAAGGATTTAGAGATGGTGGCAAGTAAGGCAGGGTCTGTTCCCATGGTCATGAGTTTGCTAAGGAGAAGTTGGAGATCCTCAGCAGCGGCAAGGGAAAGGTTGGAGGCCATTTGTGAGTGGTGAGTGAGAAAACAAAGATGGTGAACAAGAGATAGGGCAAGAGAAGAGAAGGCACAGACGAAGATGGTGATGAGAGAATACCCGGAGGGCCGAAATATATAAACTATACAAAATATTTTCGGTTGCCAAAGATAACTCTGAAAATCTTCTATCTGTTTCCAAGAATAAGCAACTGAAATCTTCACCTTCTAAAACAAATATTCAAATTCTGTCCAGATGCAACCAAACCCAAGTCTGAGGCCCATCAATTCACTTAGCCGCCTTGTCAACCCTAATTGCACACACTCTTCCCAAGTGCAGGCGCAATCCATAATTACCCATTACATCATTCAACTCCTAGCTGCAGACCACAGGAAGACGTTCATTTTCCCGCCAAACCAGAAAAGTAGAAGCAAGCAATGCTGGGGGTAACGTTACCAGAGAGGGTACAAAGAGCATCACACACAAAATATATGAAATCTTCTAACATATTGAATCATGAATGAGAGGCTTCTAGATGTGGATGATTAAAGGGGTTCATAGGAAGCATCAAACATGATGGCTAGGGTAAGCTGTAGAGTCAACAATCATTTGGGTTTATAATGAGGGATCAATGCATCAAGTTGACTCTTTTGGGCCGAAAGAAAGCTGAATCATGTATTATTGTGATAGCAGAGATGATAATGTATGAGATTTTGCACATAAGTGAAGTATGAGCACGTGTCTAAGCAAGTTGTTCAATTAATGATCAAGAGAAAGAGTGTAGATCAAGACATGAAATTTAAACTTTCATAATTTACCCCATAATTTAGCCAATCATTGAGGGAACATAGAAAATAGACAATTAGTTTAGAGAGATCATATCAAGCTCCATACGGAACTATTCGAAGGGTTCCCTATTTAGTACCTTGGTGAAAATGTCGGTGATTTGATCCTTGATTCCGCAGAAGTCCATGGACACCAACCTTTTCTCCACACAGTCACGTAAGAAGTGATGCATTATCTCTATATGCTTGGTTCGTGAGTGTTGCACAGGATTCTTGGAGATATTTATTACACTAGTATTGTCACATAGAATGGGAATTGAGTCAAGAAGTATACCATAGTCGTTGAGTTACTGTTTAAGCCATATGAGTTGAGTGCAACAAGCAGCGGCGGCAATGTATTTGGCTTCTGCAGTTGATAGAGAAACTGAATTCTGTTTCTTTGACCCCCATGAAACTAAGCACGGCCCAAGGAACTGAGCCATTACAGATGTAGATTTTCTATCCACTTTGTTCCCTGCAAAGTCAGCATCTGTGTATCCAACTAGATTTAAGTTTCTACCCCTTGGATACCATAGACATAGATCATATGTTCCCTTCAAGTATCTCAGAATCCTCTTCACTGCTTTGAGGTGTATCTCTTTGGGATCAGCCTGAAAACGAGCACATAGACACACACTACACATAATATCAGGCCTACTTGTAGTGAGATAAAGAAGCGAACCTATGATTTCTCAATAGAGAGATGGATCAACGTCTTCCTCATGTTCGTCCTTTCCCATTGGATTGTTGGGAGAAATGGGAGTTGTAAAGGGCTTTGCATCAGACATTTCAAATTTTTTAACACATTCCCTGAGGTACTTCTGTTGATGCACTTTGGTTCCATCTTCTCCCTGAGAGACTTGAAGACCTTGAAAGAACTTGAGTTCCCCAAACATGTTCATCTCGAATTCACTGGCCATTAGATTCGAGAATTTTTGAACCAGTTTATCATCTGTGGAGCCAAAAATAATATCATCCACGTAGACTTGCACAACCAGAGTGTGCTTTCCCTCCTTCAGAAGGAACAAAGTCTTGTCTGCTTAATACCATACAACGCTTTGACAAGAACGTAGACATGATCAGATTGGGATGTGTCTTCAAAACCAGAACTTTTCTCCACATAGACCTCCTCCTTGAGAACACCATTTAAGAATGTGGTCTTTACGTCAATTTGTTGTAGTTTGAAGCCGTGGAAATAGGAGTAAGCTATTAGTAGTCTTATGACTTCCAAACGAGCAACATGAGCAAATGTCTCATCATAGTCGATTCCCTCCTGTTGGTTGAAGCCTTTTACCACCAGCCTTGCTTTGTTCCTTGTGACCTGTCCTTGATCATCCAGCTTGTTTCTGAACACCCACTTTGTTCCTATCACCGCTCAGTTCCTTGGTCGAGGAACCAACCGCCAAACCTTGTTTTTTTCAAACTGATGGAGTTCTTCTTGCATGGCGTTTATCCAGTCAGGATCCTTTAATGCTTCTCCTATAGTTTTAGGTTCTTGCAAGGAAAGAAAAGCATTGAAAGCACAAAAAATTTGTAAAGAAGAGCGAGTGCTATGAGGAATCCCCTTTCGAAAGTCTGTGAGGATTAGATGTACTGGATGAGATCCCTTTTGCTGGTAGTTCCTTATTTGCAGATTATTGATGTCAAACTCATCAGAGTTAGCGTTACCTGTAGTTGAACTTTCACCACCAGTCCCTACATTACCTAGACCTTCTTTAGCATTTTCTTTAGTAATAGGTGTTTCCTCAGAAGACACCACTGAGTCAGAATTTGGGATTTGTTCCTCCTGAGGAACCAGAGATGATTCAGACGACTTAGCAACTTCATCAGTCCCAACAGAGTTGGCGGTGTTAGGGGTTCTTGGTGTTGATGGGTCATCGTGATTTTCTTGATTTGGAGGGAATCCGTCCTCAACACTGTTTTCCACAAGCTGAAAGCTATCAACTTCAGAAAGACCAGTGTTCAAGGGAGCACTAGTTGATTGTACCTGCACATTGTTACCATCCATGACAAATTCATCGAAAACCACATGAATGATTTCCTCTACCTTTGTAGTTCTCTTGTTGAATACTTTGTAGGCTTTGATGTGAAGAGAATATCCTACAAAGGTCCCTTCATCACTTCTGGGATCGAACTTCCCAAGAGAATCCTTCCCATTGTTGTGGACAAAACATTTGCAGCCAAATGTGCGCAGATGAGACACATTAGGCTTTCTTTCCCTTAGAAGTTCATAAGAAGTCTTGTTCAGGAGTGGGCGAATGGTTGCCATGCTCAGAACATAGCAGGCAGCGGTTAAAGCTTTGGCCCAAAAGCTCATAAGAAGACCACTTGCAATAAGTAGGGTATGCGTCATGTCTTCCAAGGTCCCGTTCTTCCTTTCCACAACACCATTTTACTGCAGAGTCCTAGGAGCTGAGAAGTTATGATTAATGTCATTGTTCCTGCAGAGGGATAGAAACTGAGAGTTCTCAAATTCTGTCCCATGATCAGTGCGGATTGAACCCAGAGATTGTCCTATACTCCTCTCAACCGACTTGAGCCAAGATTCAAATTCAGCGAACACTTCGTCCTTTGATGACAGAAAGAGAGTCCATGTATACCTGGAATAGTCATCAACAATAACAAAAACATCGGCATTCCATCCACGACTCCTTGTGTACATAGGCCCACAAAGATCCATGTGGATTAATTCTAGAGGACGAGTAGTGCTTACCTCCTTCTTTGACTTGAAGGAGGATCTTACCTACTTACCTTTGGTGCAAGCATCACAAACTTCATTTTTTGTTGCTTCGATCTTAGGAAGACCGCTCACTAGTTCTTGTCTATGAAGTTTGGAAAGAAGTTGAAGACTTGCATGTCCGAACCTCTTATGCCACATGTCTGTTGTCCCAGCGATGGACGAAAGACATAGTTCATTTTCAGGGATGAAAGCAGGATCAACTTTGTAGACATTGTTGTCGCAGATCCCTTTGAATTTTCCCTGTACTTATGCACTCGACATAACAGTCATCAGTAGTAAAGACTATCCTATTTTTCTTGTTTTGACACGGTTGAGCCACATTAAAAAATCAAATCTGATATTATTCACAAGTGTCACGTTATCCATAGTAATAGGGTTAGAAAGCCTTACCTTACCGAGACCACAAACTTCTCCCTTACTCTTGTTTCCAAAGGTTATTGAACCTCTAGAGGACTGTTGAAGTGAGGTGAACCAGCCTTTGTTCCCTGTCATATGACTTGAGCATGCACTATCGAAATACCAGGAACCTTTCCTCACTTCAGCTTGTATACAAAAGATTAGTTTTTACAAACCCAGACAAGCTTAGTCTTTTTGGGTGTGGGAGCAACATATTTGATTTTTTAGGTTTTAGTATTTGTTTTCTCCCTAGTAGTGCGAGCAATTTCCTCATTTTGTTTCTTCAAGAGGCACTCGTGTCTGTAGTGACCAGAGTGACCACAATACCAACAAATCCTATGACACTTATATACTATAGTATTTCATTATATTTCATTGAGTTATACTTATATACTATAGTATTTTTATTATATTTCATATAGTTATACTTATATATTACAGTATTTCTCCTTATTTCATATAGTTATACTTATATATTATAGTATTTTATTATATTTCATATAATTATACTTATATACTATAGTATTTCATTATATTTCATATAGTTACACTTATATACTATAATATTTCATTATATTTCATGTAGTTATACTTTTATACTATATTATTTCATTAAATTTCACATAGTTATACTTATGTATTATAGTATTTTGTTACATTTCATATAGTTACACTTATATAGTATAGTATTTCATTGAATCTAGTATACTTAAACTTATATATTATAGTATTTTATTATATTTCATATAGTTACACTTATATATTATAGTATTTTATTATATTTCATGTAGTTATACTTATATAATATAGTATTTTATTAAATTTCATATAGTTACACTTATATACTATAGTATCTTATTATATTTCATATAGTTACACTTGTGTACTATAGTATTTCATTACATTTCATATAGTTACACTTATGTATTATAGTATTTTATTACATTTCACATAGTTACACTTATATAGTATAGTATTTCATTATATTTCATATAGTTACACTTATATACTATAGTATTTTATTATATTTCATATAGTTACACTTATGTACTATAGTATTTCATTACATTTTATATAATTACACTTATGTACTATAATATTTTATTACATTTCATATAGTTACACTTATATAATATAGTGTTTCATTAAATCTAGTATACTTAAACTTATATATTATAGTATTTTATTATATTTCATATAGTTACACTTATAAAATATATTATTTCATTAAATCTAGTATACTTAGACTTATATACTATAGTATTTCATTAAATTTTATATAATTACACTTTTGTATTATAGTATTTCATTACATTTCATATAGTTATACTTATATACTATAGTATTTTATTATATTTCATATAGTTACACTTATGTACTATAGTATTTCATTACATTTCATATAGTTACACTTATGTACTATTGTATTTTATTACATTTCATATTGTTACACTTATATAGTATAGTATTTCATTAAATCTAGTATACTTAAACTTATATATTATAGTATTTTATTATATTTCATATAGTTACACTTATATAATATAGTATTTCATTATATTTCATATAGTTATACTTATATAATATAGTATTTCATTAAATTTCATATAGTTACACTTATGTACTATAGTATTTCATTACATTTCATATAGTTACACTTATATACTATAATATCTTATTATATTTCATATAGTTACACTTATGTACTATAGTATTTCATTACATTTCATATAGTTACACTTATGTACTGAAGTATTTTATTACATTTCATATAGTTATACTTATATAGTATAATATTTCATTATATTTCATATAGTTACACTTATATATTATAGTATTTTATTATATTTCATATAGTTACACATATGTACTATAGTATTTCATTACATTTCATATAATTACACTTATGTACTATAGTATTTTATTACATTTCATATAGTTACACTTATATAGTATAGTATTTCATTAAATCTAGTATACTTAAACTTATATATTATATTATTTTATTATATTTCATATAGTTACACTTATATAATATAGTATTTCATTAAATCTAGTATACTTAGACTTATATACTATAGTATTTCATTAAATTTCATATAGTTACACTTTTGTACTATAGTATTTCATTACATTTTATATAGTTACACTTATGTACTATAGTATTTCATTACATTTCATATAGTTACACTTATGTACTATAGTATTTTATTACATTTCATATAGTTACACTTATATAGTATAATATTTCATTAAATCTAGTATACTTAAACTTATATATTATAGTATTTTATTATATTTCATATAGTTACATTTATATACTATAGTATTTCATTAAATCTAGTATATTTAGACTTATATATTATAGTATTTTATTATATTTCATATAGTTACACTTATATACTATAGTATTTCATTAAATCTAGTATATTTAGACTTATATAATATAGTATTTTATTAAATTTCATATAGTTACACTTATATACTATAGTATTTCATTAAATCTAGTATATTTAGACTTATATAATATAGTATTTTATTAAATTTCATATAGTTACACTTATGTACTATAGTATTTCATTACATTTCATATAGTTATACTTATGTATTATAGTATTTTATTACATTTCATATAGTTACACTTATATAGTATAGTATTTTATTAAATCTTGTATACTTAAACTGATATATTATAGTATTTTTTTATATTTCATATAGTTACACTTACATACTATAGTATTTCATTAAATCTAGTATAGACTTATATACTATATGAAATATAATAAAATACTATAATATATAAGTGTAACTATATGATGCACTACGTTTTTTGTACTTTCGGCTAGGAGAGCAAGGCGCAGCATAAGAAGAAGTCGTCAGGAAGCAAGATAGGCAAAACCGCAATCGCGGCCATGGGGGCTGTCATCGTTTTTTGTAGGGGTGTTCAAAAATGGCCCGGACCGGAAAACCGGACCGGACCGGACCAGAAAACCGGACCGGACCGGACCAGACCGGTGAATTTCCGGTCCGGTCTCCGGTCCATGTATTTCCCTTAATCCGGGTCCGGTCCGGTCCAAACACCGAAAAAAACCGATCCGGACCGGTGGATCAGATTTTTTTTTTATTATATTTTATATGTGTTTTAGAGATTTATATGTATTTTTTTATAGATATTTTTTTAATTTAATAAATTAGGAGTATATATGTTTTATAAATATTTTTTTAAGATATTTTGTTATAGATTTTAAATAATAATTTAAATATTTTTTTTAAAAAAATAAAATCCGGTCTTAGACCGGACCGGATTCGGACCGGACTTCGGTCCACCATTTTCAAAAAATCCGGTCCATCGGATCGGACCGGATGAACACCCCTAGTTTTTTGGGCTTTTGGAGGGGCAAACGATGTCCGTTTTGGACGAATTTTATATGTACGGACTTGTATTGAAATTCTCTACATGATTATGGGAAGGAAAATTTTTTTTTTTTTTTTTCTACGCCAGATTCTGACGCAGAAGGCAAATTTCAAAAATCCCAATTCTGGCGTACGCAAGATACATGCGTAGAGGTTTTATACTTTTTTTTTAAAAAATTGCTCTATATTTCCCTGAAATGGCCTTCTATGCCTGTATTTGGCGTACGCCAGATCTTTGCGTAGGGAAATGTAGTACAAAAGTTCAAAAAACGTAGTGCATATAACAGCTGCCTTATTTTAGCACCGATTCCATTTCTTTTGTTCAGTTTGCTTTCAAGTAGGTGGGTGCGTGATGGATCTTAGAGTTGTGTGCTTGATTCTTCGACATCATTCTATAGGCATCCGACATCATTCTCTAGTATATTCATGTCTTAATATAATCTCTTTGTTCGATCATCAAGCTTCGAATTCAGGGCAATCAAAACACATAATTGTGTCAAATTAAATAAACTTTTTGGGATAAGATCCATAAGCTTAAGAATACAAGCACGCCAACAAAATATGCTATTGTTATACGTTCAGAAGAACATAAGTTCAGAAAAAACACAAGTTCTCTACACACACACACATATATATATATCTATATCTATATCTATATATCTATGCATCTAGCATGCGGAAACAACCAACAGCCATGACAAGGCCTTGCTCCAACTTGATCGTCTCAAGTAGCTTGAGCTCCCTCTGTTGTCTGACGTCAACACCGGCAAACATGGCTTCACTTTGGACAGTTGAAACAATAGCGTCTGCCTGTAATTCACAAAAAAATTACAATGCGTTTGGCTAACGTCAAATGTTGTATTTAAAAGGTCTTCATCAGAATATCATAAAAGAAGAAAACCTGTGTAGAGATCAAGAAATGTCCACCAGCTCTAAGATAATGTAAAGCATTCACAGCTACCACATGTACCTGACAAATATAATAACCAAATTGAAACTATATTATACACCAATTACATCCACCATAAACAATACCATCACTGTATCGAAGGGGGGGGGGGGGAGAAACCTGAGACGGAGAAGTCGGATCAGCACAGATAATATCCACCATACTAAGAAACATACGGTATTTCCATGAAGCAAAATATTCTTCATAAATTGCAATAACATTTGATCTCTTCTCAGCCATGTTTACAACAACATTAGACAAACCCAATGCATAGACCAAACCATCCTACAAATAAAACATATGTTCATGAATTGGTATTTAGGAGGGAAGCATATTTATTATCTAGGCAAAGCATGATTGAAAAAAAAAAAAAAAAAAGACGGGTAACTCACAGGGCCAACAAGATCAGACAAATGCGAAACCGTGGTTCCACACACATCACCCATGTATAAAACACGAGAACCAGGTTTCTGAAAAACATGAAACAAATAAATGTGTTAATACCATGTATATTCGTTAACTTCATAATCATATGATATTGCAATATGTGATCTTACTTACCACCCAAATATTGTTAACACCACTCTGGATTGCACCAGCCAACTTCGATCTACTCGGATTCCATACTCTGTACTCTGTTTCGGTTCCATCCTTGTTCTAAAATTAAAAGACAGATATGACTAGAAATCTCAACACATAAAAACTAGCATTAAACATTGAAACCAACAAGGAACCAATGTTAACTTCAACATAGTTATAGCAGCAAAAAATGCTATTTCGGCCCCTAACTTGATATATTTCTTCACACTTTGAAAATGTACAGATTGTTCCTTTTGTCTCTAATGAAAATCAACTTTCAATTCTCCTTATAGTACCATTTAACACTTGCTAACATCCAAGGATCATAAATTATTCTAAGCTACGCAATCTTTTTTTAAGAGCCAAATAAAGAACAAATATAACTTGACTGACCTTGACAGAGATTAATTCCTCCCCATAGACAGCTTCACCAGGTACTAAATTTTTAGTACAAATGACATCCTCGTTCTTACCCTTGGCGATGAAAACGCCTTCAATTCTATGAGGCACAACCACAACTTCATCATTAAAGGAAGAAGATGATGAATTTGCCGCCATGGAATTTCCTTTGTAGGTTGATTTACACCTTTGCCTGCTGTAACTGAGTGCCAGATCCCGTTGGGCCTTTTCCAAGTCTGCAGGCTACATAAACTTAAGAAAATCAGATTGAGATGAAACAAAATTCTGCTGTAACTGATAATTACAAGAAAAAAAACACAAACCTTTAAGTCGATGAACTCGCAAATGTTCGTACGCAAACCACGTAAAACACCAAGAAGTTTTACGCTACCCTTGATGGCAATTTTGGTTGCGATTAGTATTTTGTGTGTGAGCACAGGATCAGCAGATGAAAGGGAATAGTTCAGATCAGCAAGGTTCAGTTTCGGAAGATTATGCACCAGGAAATCTTTCAGCTCTTCGGTCACAATTGCTACAAACAAACCACAATCCCCATAAAGTTTTATGCTAAGGGTAAGCACACAAACATTTAATGTTTGTGTCAGGTGTGTAAAAACACACACACATTAAACAGAAAGTGTTGAAGTTCCAAAGGATCGAACAAAAAAGAGAAAACCACACATGTAGAAACAACTTTTCTTAACCTCATCTAGAAATTAACTTACACTTGGATAAAGCATTCATATGACACAGAGCGTCAGCAGCAGATGCAAAAGGATAAAAAGCTACGAGCTTGAAGACTTTGTTGTAGCGTTTAATGTACTCTTCAGTCGATTCAAAGATATCACTAACTTCATCCACATTATGGGGGAGAAAAAGAGCATATCCGGAGGCAAATTCGAACAGCAAATAAACCGGCAGTCCACTCTGAGAGCCAATAATCAAAGGCTTATAAGAGACAGAGAAAGAAACCAAAGTTGGGTTTAATTAATTAATGTTAGAACAACAAGTAAAATATGCTGTTATTATAGCACAAAAGCAAGCATTAAGTATATTCATTTTGTCGTAGTTTCACAATAAGCACAAACATCCCATATATAATTACCTTAATCAATCGGTCCCTAGGCACTGGATTAAGATATTGGGCAGACTTTTTTGTTTTTGGTGCAATTACAATCGATGGTGTAGCTCTCTTTCTGGTTGGAGCACAACCAGGAGCCTGAAGCAAGAAGAGAAATAATACTACATGTTCAGGATAACAAAATAACCTAATGAACCAATTAGCTTATCATGGACAACGCCAACACGGCATGAATTTTTACCATAAGCATTAAGGATATTCATTTTGTAGTAGTTTCACAATAAGCACAAACATCCAATATATAGTTACCTTAATCAATCGGCTCCCAGACACTTGTTTGGCAGACCTTTTTCTTGGTGGTGCAACTAAAATCGTTGATGCACGCCTAGGAGCCTAGAAGAGAAATAGTACATACATACATGTTCAGGATAACAGAATAACCTAATGAATCAATCAATTCGTTTACCATGCATGGCCAATTCAGAATGAATTTTATCATAAGCATCTTATGTTCAGGAGAGTAATGAACTACACGTTCAAGGACAATCACAGATTCAATTTCCAGAAGCCACAAATATAAGTACTATAATAGAGGAAAGTAGAACTGATACATACAACTGATACATTCAATTTCTTAGGCAAACACTTTAAAATCGAGAAAAATCCCCAGAAGAGAAACAAATAAACGAACAGGGAATTTGAAGTTGTAGCAGAAAATTACACAGCTACCAGTTGAACCTGTTTCAAAACCACATCAAAACAGAACCAAGGAAAGGAAAAAAATCACCTGGCGGAGAGCGTCTTTCTCATGCGAATCCATCTCATCTGTACTCATATCCTCCAACATGAGAAATTAAAGGCGTAATTCAACAGGAATTTGAAATCTGTAGATGGGAGAGAGATTTCTTTGGCCAAATTTCTCAGACGGCGTAATTTAGGGGAATCGGTAGGAGTTGTACAGAGGGGGCGAAGGGAAGAGACCTTCTAGGAAATTATACGGATTTGATCCCTAATATTTCGTTATTGTTTAATTAATAGTCCCGAATTTTTGAATATTTCAATTTGTAGTCCTTTTGCCTTTTGGATGTCAAAGTTTATAAGTTTATTTTAACTTACTAGCTTAGTAAAAGAGATTTTTGTACTAATGGTAATAATGAATATACTTCCTCGGTTAAAGAATTATTTGACTTTATAGCTTTTTTCAGACAAAATAAAAAATTAATTTTTTTTCTAGATTATCCTTACTTAATTTCCTTAATTGTTGATGTTTAAAATGACAATTATTTATGATATCAAATCTAGTAATAAGCACGGGGGCAAATCTGACAAAATCTTGTTAAAATATGTAGAATGACAAATATTTCCTAGCAAACACTTTAGCCTAAAAAGTCAAATATTTCTTAACGGGAGATTATAAGATAAACAGATATTAGATATATAATTGAGAGGAAGGATCAAATGCGACCGACCCTTAAGGTGAAATGAACGACCTCCTACGCGCCGTTCACGTGTCCTCATCCAATGGCTGAGCTTATACCGGATTTTTAGGTCAAAATAGAGACAGAGGGGCATTTTGGTCTTTTTGTCATTCATTCCTTCCTCCAGCGCTTGTCTCCCCTCCTTCTCTCCCTCTTCGCGCGCACCAGCGACTGAAAATTGCCATTGAAGAATCGAATCTTCTCCTTGATTCCGTCATTGATTCTGTGATTCCTTCCTCGATTTCCGCCATTTTATACTCTATTCGAGTTATTCTTTTGATTTTCTACTGGCGTCAATGGATTCCGGTAAGTGATTTGCATTTTTTCGACTTCTAGGGTTTGATTCAATTGTTCCAGTTCTTCAATTTTGTCTTTAATTTTTGCGTTCTCTATGGTTTCAGCCATTCGATTTATGTGTTGTTTAATTTGTTTCTCTATCGTTGCCAGATTTGTCTTCAATTTTCACACTTAGGTTTACTTTTGTTCAATTCTTGGAATGAGTTTTATTCTCTGTTGCTTTGGTTTTTTTGTTTCCTTCCGCTTTTGTATGTTCACTTGTGTTAACATTCGCTGAGGTTGTTTAGTTTAGTGATTCATCTGTGTTGATCTCCAGTTTGCAATGTCCACTATGTTTTGAACATGTTGTCTATTTGTAATGAACCTCCATTGCTTTATGTGCTTTTTATTTCAGTTTCTGCAAGTTTGTATGCTGGTGCTAGTGGTTCTTTCTCACCTGGTCCTAGCCCCCCTAGTTCATATGCTTCTGATTCTGATAATGAGTCATTGAATTATGTTGCTCACCTATCGCAAGGTGGTTCTGTCTACCACATTCTTGCTTGTGATGATGCTTTGAAACCAGCTGTTGATATGCAGTTTACGACATTGGATGCAGGTATTGCATTTTACAAGGCATATGCAATGAAATGTGGTTTTGTTGTTTGCCTCGGTGGCTCACACTTGAGAGACCAAGTGATTGTGTTGAAGTATTTTCTCTACAGTAGGCAAGGTTTTAAAATTGGCCAGAACAACACAAAACGTGTCTGTAGACGTCCTTCTAATAGGGTTGGGTGTATTGCAAAGCTCACCCTTTGTTTTGCCGATCGTAAGGGCTACAAAGTGATTGCTTTTGGAGATCGCCATACATACCCGCTTGTTGTTGATAAAGAGAAACAATTTATGAAGTCTGTAAGGAAGTTAGACTTTAGGCATAAGAAATTTGTTATGGATTGCGAGAAAGCTCACATCGGTCCAGTTAGGTCCCAGTCCCACCGCATCTTCAAGGACCTGTAGGGGCTACAAAGTGATTGTTTTTCCGCTTTGCATGTTTTTTTTTCCGAATGCACATTTCAATCTTGTTATGTATCTTTCAATCTTGTAATGCATATTTCAATATTGTAATGCATCTTTAGATCTTGTAATGGAAGTGTTGAATTCCTTAGGTTTTGATAGTAACAAACATTCAACTAATCTGGGTACTAAGTGTTTCAGGAACAAAGACAGTTATCTCAGGGAACCATTGCAGCAAAGGATCGTAGAGGGAACAAAGCTCTGTTCATGTGCTTTGTTACCTCTCAAGGAACATCAGTGACGAACTCAATCAAGATGCAATTGGAAAGAAGATATCCAGCGTGACGATTATGGAAACAAATCAAAAAGGCTCATGCGGCGAAGGATTGAAGACTTCGGCTGGAAGGAACTAGCCGAAATTGAGAAGATTTGGAGAGAGAAGCCCAATTGTTTTATCTTAGGAAATCTTTCCTAAGATAAGATAATTGGAGAGAGAAGGAGTATATATCTTCCAGTTATATTAATTAAAGGAACTCCTTTCTTAATTAATGTAGACGGTTGGGATATTATTCCTTCAACCAAATCATATCTTCTTGTTACCTTATTTGGAGAAATCTTATCTTGTTACAATTAGGGTTAGTCGAGTTGTATTTAAGTGAAGTGTGGATTCATTTCTTAGTACGACTTCGAATGAGAAAAACAGAGAGAAAAGAAAAGGGAAGAAAGTGAAGTTGTTTATGAGTCTTTGAGGGTTGAGTTCGGATTCATCGTTGTAGAAGAGGCTTCAAGTCTAGCTAGGTAGTCTAGAGGTTGGAGTCCAGGATACAAGTGTAATCGAACAAGAAATCAATAAGACAAGTAGACGCTTCAAAATCCTCTCAAGCGGAAGCTTGAAGGTAGTGGTTTTTCTTTGATTAGCTAGTTTTGCTAATTGGGGTTTCCACTATACATCGTGAGTTCGTTCGTTATCTTTCTTGCTATATTATTCCGCTGTGCCTTCTGTGGGAACAAAGCATTTGTTCCCTCAGACGTAACTCTAACGATCCAACAATTGGTATCAGAGCTTGGTGCTCTAGATTATTTTTGTTACAGAATTTGCAGGAAAGATATCGTCGTCAAGCAATGCCATTGGAGATTCATTCTGGAAGCCTCCGATTCTGAAAGCAGGAGAATATGACTAGTGGGTGGAACAAATTGAGTCCCACATCTGTTCCCTCGATGGACAGATATGGCGAGTCATTGAGATTGGACCTTTGGCTATTACAAATGATAAAGACGCTACGAAGCCAAAACCAAAAGTCGACTACACCGATGATAACTGGAAGAAGTTGGAGAAAAACAATAGGGCCAAGAAAATCCTTCACATGGCACTGCTTCTTCCCTCGGATCTTAAGAAAATCATGAGCTATAAGACTGCCAAGGAGATCTGGGATGCACTGAAGCGCCTTCATCATGGAAATAAAGATGCCAAGAAGAACAAGATTCTTTCCCTGATAAAGGAGTACGACCAAATCTCACAGGGAAATGATGAACATATTCAGGAGTTCTATTCCAGATTCCAGGAGATAGTTGGTCAACTGGAGTTCCTTGGTGAAGAGATGCCTGACTGGAAGCTTACTCATCACTTCATGCAAGGCCTCAACTGTAACACCCCCAAATCTCATCTTGAAAGTATTACTGCCAGTGACTTCAGATATAACATCCCGAAGTCACCCCAGGCTTTTCGAGTCGATATAAACCATCAAACCACAGTTATAATACCAAATATTACAATTTTCATTAAAACCAAAGTCTTGGAAATACAACAATTTCCAAATCTATCAAAATACAAGATCAGAATTATTACAGCGGAAGTCTTAATATAAATAACACAGCGGAAGTCTTAAAACAAATTAGTTTGTCAAAACACCGTCCATCCTCATAGTCGCTCTAGCCTTCTCGGATCCTCAATTTATCTGATGTGCCGAATCGAACGGATGACACCAGCCAACCATGCAGAGAACAATTTCGGTTGGTTAGTCTAATGAAAGACCATGCAAGGGTACAAAGCAGAGTGGTCCGAAGTAGTCGTATTAGGTTAGACTCATCGCTTCTCGAATAACAATCGATGACGATAGTCAACCACCATACTTCTACTGGAATATATCAACAGGCATGAACAAGAGAAGATTCTGGAGACCGAGTCTCACAGCAATCAATCCCAAAAGAAGACTCCAATGAATTGAGTCTTATCGGAAATTATGACAAAGTTGGGGAACATTAATTAATCACAGAATCACAGTATCGCATACGAGCGATTTAAAAGTTAAGACGAGTTTTCCTAGATGCACTATCGCCTAGCTGCACTACTCGCCGAAGGTATATTAATTATGTGCGACAAAGGCACTTATCTGATTTAATTCCAAAACCACACATCACGTTATAAGATTTTAGATATATGTTTCGTCATGAGTGACATATATCGAAGGAATGGACCTCACAGGGTCCAAACCTAAATCCACATCACGGTTGGTCATGACCAGAAGTTTGGCATAGGGTCTTGATCGCCCTGTTATTTGCCAGTTATAAAGAAACGAATGGACCTCGCAAGGTCCAAGCGTTCCTACGAATACTCGTGCTAACTAACAGTTCAGCACAGTAATAGTCCACATCAAAGCCAACATGGCCAACATCATAAACATATATATATACTAGCGTTGTTCTAGCAGATATACAACCTAGTATAATATCATCTTTTAATCATATTAATTAACACAATTGTTCCCAACATAAACAAGAATCATCCCAAATTAATTAACAACTAAACAATTGATAATTAATGAAAGTATGGAATGATGAGCAAGAGCGAACCGCCACTTGCCTTAGATCAGACGAGTTCGAACAAGGCTTAGAAACGTCGAGTTCCTGGATCTGAAACTGGGGCAGATCTTGGATAATAAATCCCTAAGAAATGACCCATAACGAGACCCTAAGTTAGATTCAATATCCTCATAATTGAATCTAAAGGAATAGGAAAAGAATCAAAGGAATCGAGCCTCACCCAAAGCCAAGCACCCACGAACACACACTCGGACAAGGCTCGCCGCGGGTGCGGTGGGAGCTTGCCGCGGGGTGCGGTGGACAGACAGTGGCGAGCTCACGCGACAGCTTCAATGGAGAAAACTTACCAAATCGCTTCGTTCCATTCGATTTGATTATTGTTCGATCTCCAAACACCTTAGACCTTCAAATACCACTAGAGGTACCCTTCTTTACTTAAAGAACACTCCGATGAGAGCTCAGAATTCAGATGGAAATGGTGAAAACAGAGGAAGGAGATGAAGAGCCTTCTTCCCTCTGAATTCGATCCCTTTTATAGTTCCAACTCGAGCTTCCCCAAAGGGAACAAGCAAGGAGACAAGGGGACAAGTCAAGGTGCCACTTGGGCTGCTCAGACCTGATACTCCGGCGAGTTGCAGCTAAAGCTTATCGCGAAGACGAAGCCGCCTCAGCTTTTGGCCTTCGCCGCGGGTGCGGTCACTTGACCGCGGGGTGCGGTCAAGCCCAGCTTTCACCCTTCTTATCCGATTCACTTTTGGGTTAATTTCTTAACCCCGGGTTAAATATATTTGTACACGATCGACAAATTGTAGGATCGTGATTGTTAGATTAATAATCAGGGAACTGAGAACACAGTTTACAGTTTCCTTCGCAGCGGAAATAAACAATCAACTAGATGAACAAGTTCCTTATAGTGAAAACCTTTGATTGCCAACTAGCAATCCAGGATAAAAACCACTACCTTTCTTTCGAAAGGATTTCAAGGTCTACTTCTTGATTTCTTATCTCTTTTGGTTACAGCTTATCCTAGGAACAAACACACAGTTTCTTTGCCTTACACACAGTTAGGCAATCCTAGATAACTTAACAAGGGGGATTTGATAAGTGCTATTTTGTAGCACATATCTAAGGATTATTAACAGGTTTGAGGCGCCATTTGGTTGGATTTTATGCACAATTGAAGATTATGGAGTTGGAGCAGAGAAGTGTGGTTTTGGTGGTCTGTAGGAGCTAATTGAAGACATCCAGAGGAAGAGGAGTTGACCACCGGAGGAGACGTTGAAAATCTATGAAGGAACCACAATAAAGAGTAGAAGAGAAGGAGAAGGCGGGCAAAAGTTACCGCCCCGCGCCAGAGCCACCGCGACCCGGCGGTGGGTCTCAAAGAAGGATGCCGCCCCGCGGCCATCTGCTGGGCGAAGCAAATAAATTGAACAAGGCCCGCATGCTGATGCTGGAATTAAAGAGATGGTGGGCCACGATTGGAGGAAGAAAGGCCCAAATGAAATAAAGGCCCACGAAGGAGAATTCTTCACGCGTGGAGGAAAAAGGAGAATTGAAGTCCGTGAATTGAAATTGAAGCTGGAAAGCGGAGGATGACGTCAGCGCGCTGCTTCTTGCTTGGAGGTGGGCCGCTAATGCGCTGGTGGGCCGTGCTGATGCTGCATTGAAGATGGGCCGAGCTGCTGGAGTGGGCCGCTGATTCATGAACGAGATGGAGCAGCTGCTCCATTATACGAGATTAATTTGTTCCCAAATTTGGATTGTTTATTTTGTTATTATTTTATTATTATTTCCTTTTATTAATTTTATCAGTTTTAGAATTAGGTTAAATACTTTTGTTAACCTAGTTGCCACAACACACAATCTCCATCTGGAGACCAAATTCGTTTTTCATTCTTCCTCCAGGGTTTTCAACCCATGGAGAGCTAAACACCTTTGTTTCGCTAGACGTTTGAAGCAATACAGTTGATTCGGTTGTGAGATTTCTATTTCTTGTTCTTATTCTTATGTGTGTTGGTTTGATTCTCTTGGTTATATTGATTATTGATTTATCATTGTTCTTCATAGTCTGGCCAGCTAGGTTGAGTAATATCTATCAATTGCTAGGATTGCATATAGGGGTTCCGAGTGCATATCTAATAGCAAACACAATTGTGCGTATAGGGGTTCCGAGCGTACAATTGTGATTGAGAATCAGTTACATGCGAGTATTAATACGTCTTTCTATTTGCATGTATCCTATATCCTTGTGTGCATTGCTATTGCTTTGTTGGTGGTAAAGTATACCGACAACTGTGAGAATCAGAGGTATTTTACCATTGGCATAGTAATAAGTCTATCGACAACTGTGAGAATCGATAGTACTTAAGATCAGGATGGGAACAACCATAAGAATAATAAAAGAACTTGGATTGAATAGATTTCAGTTATCAACTTATATCTCTGTATTGTGGATCTCGTTCTAGTGGAACTACTTTCCCCATTCATATTCTCAAGCCAACTTAACCTTGTTGCTCTGTGAACAACCAAAATCCCCCATTTCTTGTTACTTTGCATCCTGATTAACACATAGAAAGATCACTTCCTCCCTGTGGATTCGACCATTGCTTGCCTGTACTACTTGTTTAGGTTTGTTAGGATTATTTTGTTTAGGTGTCACGACAACGCCTTATCAAATTGGCGCCGTTGCCGGGGAGGCAAGATTTGATCTTTCTTTATGTTTGTTCGTGTGCGTGTTACTTTGGTGTGGACCTATCTTACGGTCCACACCTGTGCTACTGACTTTTGTTTTTCCTTTTTGATTTTTGTCACAGATATGGATTTCTGGAGAGAGCCGCGCGATAACTCATACCCTTGCTCTTTCTCTCCAGAGAGGGGATATGTCCCAACTCCCAGTGCAGCAAGGCCAGCTAGTGCCTGCAGAATCTGTCGCGATGCGCTGCACACCACTAACGATTGTCCAGGACTTCCCGCATTCAGAGCAGCAGTAAATGCACGTCGATGTCTGAACTCGCAGGGACCGAAACAGGAGCCATATCCGGACACTTATAGCTCAGGGTGGAGGGAGCACTATAACCCAGTTCCATATGGGAATCAACCACAGTGCTCGCCTGCACCCAATGCTGATGTACTCAGCACTCTGATGCAAAGTATAGCAACTGTGGCCCAGAACATGATCTCAATGCATACAACCATGGCCCAGAACGTGTCCTCACTGCAAGAAACCATGGCTCAGAGTGTCCAACAACAACAAGAGGCGATTTCCAGTCTCCAAAGCCAAGTTAACCAGCTGAGTAAAGCGTTGCTTGAGTCGAAGTCAGCACAACCACAAGTCCCTGTAGCAGAAAATACACAAGAGGTTGAGATTGGGACCAGTAAGGTCATGAAGAAGGAGGTCCATGAGAGTATAGAGGTATCCCACGAAGAAAAGGTGATCAAGGGCGAAAACGGCACTGATAAAGTTGAAATTGAAGATGGGAGACTCCTATCGCCCCGCGGTGCTTCCCACCGCGACCCGGCGGTGAACCTCAGTAACCCCACCGTGACCTCGCCGCCCCGCGGCCAAGTACACCGCCCCGCGGTGAGTCCAGCGCCCCGCGGTGATGACTACCGCCCCGCGGTGGACGGAGTGCCTCCTAGTGATATTTCGCCGCGACCCAACGTCCAAAATTCTATTTATGCTGATGAGGTTTGGGTTGATCCTTATCATCGTCCAGAGTGGATGACTGAGGAGGAGAACTTCTTTGGAGAGGAGGAGTGGAGCGACGATGAGGAGGAGTGCCGTGATCGCAAAAATACGCCAGAGACAACCATTCCTCTCGAAAACACCCTGACAGTCCCCAACCCTCTGGAGGCTGCCTATGATGAGTTTGTGCATCTCAACTCCTTCCCGCTCATCGCATCGTATCCCGATACACCCTTCCCTGAAGCTATGAAGGACACCCAAAAGGTGGAGAATGACAAAGGCTTATTTGACACCTTCAGTAGCTGCAAGGCAACCATCCCTTTGGTCCATTTGGCAGACAACACCCCTCGCTGCAAGGAAATGTTAAAGGTGCTGGGCGCGATCAAGAAGAAGCCGAAGGGGAAGCACAAGAAGGGAGCCTTGATTCAAGTGGTAAATTTTTATATACTGGATACGGGGCAAGATACACATGAAGCCCCTGAGATGCTTGGTAGACCGTTTCTAAAGATGGCAAGTGCATTCATAGATATGAACAGCGGTTCAACCATCATGAAGTGCACAAGCATGGGGGAAAGGCTCAACAGGGAGTATACAAAGAGGCACCCCCCAGATCCAGATCCCAGGTGTTCAGTTGCTATGAGCAACCCAAGTTGAGAAGATGGAGTAGTATGTCAAGCCATGACAATAACTAAGGCGCTGTCCGAGAGGCAACCCGAGGTATGTTTTTCTTTCTTTGCTTTTCATTCTTTGTTTTTGCATTTTCTTTAGTGTGTTTTTGTTTTGTTTTTTTTTTTTCTTGTTTTTGTTTCCGACTAACCTGCAGGAAAGAGACCCATGCCTATTGAAAAAGGTGTTTCCACACCAATATAAGTCTCTTCCTTCCCTGCACTAAGTCACCCCCGAAAAAACCTTAAACGGGGGGCAAAAAAAAAAAAAAGCGAGAAAAAAAAAATCGAAAAAAAAGAGGTACCCAAGGCCAGCTGTCCAGAGTTCCCCATAGAGACGGTGCGCATCATGTTGCCAAGGAGGATACATTGCCCTACACATTTTTTGGCAACGATGATGGCCCTACAATTGACAGCTGAGGAGGAGGAACACTAGAGCCCCCACCACGATTATATCTGGGCTCCACCATGTGTTCCTAGAAGGCCGTGCAACCCCACTATCATTGCTATACCACTATTCACCAAAGTGGTTCCCTTTTGGTTGCACGGTAGGAGAAGATTACAGAGTTGATGAAGACACCCGCCCAACACCAGAGACCTGGGCATTTATTGAGAAGACCGCCAGCAACAACGGAAGTGTCCAAGCAGCTTGGCGACATTTGTGAGTTATTTTTTGCTTCTCTCTGTGCTTCTATTCTTTTGTCTTTCATTACATTGAGGACAATGCAATGTTTAAGCATGGGGGGGGGGGGGGGGGGGGGTTATACTTGCTACGTCGCTGAGGAGAAAAATGAATATAAAAAATGAAAAAAGCCAAAAATTGAAAAAAGGCATACATAAAAATCCTGGGATAGGTCGAAAACCCGAAAGGGCGGCCTAGGTAATAAGCAGGTGGCTTGGACCAACATTAGGCTGGGGTAATATGTGGTCAAGAGTGACGTGAGCTTATGTAAGTACATCTATTGGAAAATGAAATGAGTGGCTTGGTGAAAACCCGAAAGGGCGCCTTGTCAAAATGAGCGAAAAAGAAGAAGAGTGATTTTATGATTTCTCATTATTCTTGGCGAGGCGTCATAAGAAGAGGAGTTATAAGGAGGATTCGGGTAGGTTATTCTGGAGAGATAAGAAGATAGATGGGAGATAGGATTAGATTATATTCACTCTATGGTGTTTGGGATAAGCTTGGGGGAAGTACTATGCTTCCCTTTTAGCTTGGATGTGTGGGTGTTGAGATTTGTTGATTATGTGTTGTAGTTTATTGTGTTGTGCTTATTTGTATGGTTGCCTGGAGTTTATTGTTTGGTATGATTCTTGGAGGTTGAGTTTTCTATGCTTCCTGAAGCCTTGGGGATTGATTGAAGGAGTATGTTTACTTTAGCTTACTCGAGGACGAGCAAGGTTTAAGCATGGGGGATTTGATAAGTGCTATTTTGTAGCACATATCTAAGGATTATTAACAGGTTTGAGGCGCCATTTGGTTGGATTTTATGCACAATTGAAGATTATGGAGTTGGAGCAGAGAAGTGTGGTTTTGGTGGTCTGTAGGAGCTAATTGAAGACATCCAGAGGAAGAGGAGTTGACCACCTGAGGAGACGTTGAAAATCTATGAAGGAACCACAATAAAGAGTAGAAGAGAAGGAGAAGGCGGGAAAAAGTTACCGCCCCGCGCCAGAGCCACCGCGACCCGACGGTGGGTCTCAGAGAAGGATGCCGCCCCGCGGCCATCTGCTGGGCGAAGCAAATAAATTGAACAAGGCCCGCGTGCTGATGCTGGAATTAAAGAGATGGTGGGCCACGATTGGAGGAAGAAAGGCCCAAATGAAATAAAGGCCCACGAAGGAGAATTCTTCACGTGTGGAGAAAAAAGGAGAATTGAAGTCCGTGAATTGAAATTGAAGCTGGAAAGCGGAGGATGACGTCAGCGCGCTGCTTCTTGCTTGGAGGTGGGCCGCTGATGCGCTGGTGGGCCGTGCTGATGCTGCATTGAAGACGGGCCGAGCTGCTGGAGTGGGCCGCTGATTCATGAACAAGATGGAGCAGCTGCTCCATTATACGGGATTAATTTGTTCCCAAATTTGAATTGTTTATTTTGTTATTATTTTATTATTATTTCCTTTTATTAATTTTATCAGTTTTAGAATTAGGTTAAATACTTTTGTTAACCTAGTTGCCACAACACACAATCTCCATCTGGAGACCAAATTCGTTTTTCATTCTGCCTCCAGGGTTTTCAACCCATGGAGAGCTAAACACCTTTGTTTCGCTAGACGTTTGAAGCAATACAGTTGATTCGGTTGTGAGATTTCTATTCCTTGTTCTTATTCTTATGTGTGTTGGTTTGATTCTCTTGGTTATATTGATTATTGATTTATCATTGTTCTTCATAGTCTGGCCAGCTAGGTTGAGTAATGTCTATCAATTGCTAGGATTGCATATAGGGATTCCGAGTGCATATCTAGTAGCAAACACAAATGTGCGTATAGGGGTTCCGAGCGTACAATTGTGAGTGAGAATCAGTTGCATGCGAGTATTAATACGTCTTTCTATTTGCATGTATCCTATATCCTTGTGTGCATTGCTATTGCTTTGTTGGTGGTAAAGTATACCGACAACTGTGAGAATCAGAGGTATTTTACCATTGGCATAGTAATAAGTCTATCGACAACTGTGAGAATCGATAGTACTTAAGATCAGGGTGGGAACAACCATAAGAATAATAAAAGAACTTGGATTGAATAGATTTCAGTGATCAACTTATATCTCTGTATTGTGGATCTCGTTCTAGTGGAACTACTTTCCCCATTCATATTCTCAAGCCAACTTAACCTTGTTACTCTGTGAACAACCAAAATCCCCACTTTCTTGTTACTTTGCATGCTGATTAACACATAGAAAGATCAATTTCTCCCTGTGGATTCGACCCTTGCTTGCCTCTACTACTTGTTTAGGTTTGTTAGGATTATTTTGTTTAGGTGTCATGACAACGCCTTATCAATAATCAATCCAAGAAACAGACCTTAGCACCTAGGAACTATCTCACTTACAGTCACAGGAACTTAGAACTCAGCTCTTCGATTCCTTGACTGGTTCCTCTTAATCTCGGTTTGCTTTGATAATCTTGTTTGAAGGTTCACACTTTGATGTTTGCTATTGAGTGTGATTTTTATTTCAGTGCTTGAAGATAACCCTTGAGTTAGTCTTCCTTTTATAGAGGATTCTTCGCATCTTAAACTTCTCTTGGTTCCCACAGATCGAGCTTGCCCTAGGATGTGTGGTTCTCCTTGGTCCACGTTGTCTTTGACATATGCAAACAACCTAGGCAGCTCAGAATCCTTCTAGGTTAGTCAACTACTTCAGCCAAGTCGTTCTCCAGCTTCCTTCTTCCGAGGTTCAACAATCTGGGCACTTGGGAACTGTCTTCTGGACAGCGACAAGTTCCATGTCCTGTCGCTTTCACCTTTCTCTGTCCGAGGTTATATGTTCTAGGTGTCTTGTTGTTTTGCTCTGGACAATGGCAGACTTTTGGAAGCTTCGCACAAGTCGTTTTCGACTTTCTTTTGTCTGAGGTTGGTGTTCCCAGATTTCTCGAGAATCGCAATATCGCATGCTGCGTTTCTGGGCACACCTGGGTTCCTTCCATTGTCTTGCTGCTTGGTTCTCTTGTTCTGTTTGGCTTCCATGCTTTCGGTATTTGTCCTGTGGTTCCTTAAATCACATCTTTGAGATAAAACATTAGTATCAAAATATTTGTCATCTTCAAAAGTAGAGAAACTGAGAAAATGAACTCTCAGTGGAACCGAAGTTCCAGAGTTCCGTTTCCTAACAATTTCCCCCTTTTTGATGATGACAAATACAAGGAACCTGACAACATTATAGGACTTTGAATTTCATGAGACCAGTTGAATTTTAAGGGATTTACAACATTATAAAAGAATGAGAGAATATTCAATGGTTGCAAATCCCCCCTAAGCAGATGAACGAGTTTATTTCAAATTCCCCTTTAGAAGTAGAATGAGTTCATGGTTCCTAATAGTCCAGTAGTTTCCAAAGTTCAAGGTTCCTATCCATTCTTCCCCCTTTTGACATCATCAAAAAGATCAAGTTACTTATCAAGTATAGGATATTAATGTGAAATAAACAATTTGCGTTAAACCCATGACAGTGACCATAATAGAAACTTAATGTAATATCCCTCATTTTTGTACGGATAAATTTCGAATTTTCTTAAGCCCATATTGCGAGTTGGATTAAATTCAGGGAAGTACGAACATTCGGTGTAATGTTTGGTCTCTGTAATATTTTTCTAAGCAATATAAAATACAGTTAACGTATTTTTGGGTTAAATGATCGTTCGTGTACAAATATATTTAACCCGGGGTTAAGTAAAATTTACCACTTAAGGTAAATAAGGGCAAAGTGGGAATTCGGCCCATGCCTTAGCCAAAAATCAGCAAACATTTCAGCAACTTGCAAGCCAACTTGAGGCAGCTGGCAACTAGCTTGGATGACTCCTTGGGGCTACGAGGCCTAGCTTGGACACCTCATGGGGTACTTGTCTTGCAAGTGCTCTTCGTGGTTTGCCTATAAAAGGAGAGACGAAGCCATGGGAGAAGCCAGAAGTTAGCTCCTCACCATCTTTTGCTGTCAAAAACCCAGAAATCAGCTTCTGAGCTGAACTTTGAGCTTCGTTTAAGAACGATTCTATCATTCGTTCGAGCAGATAGAAGTTGCATCTTGAAGGTGAGGTGTAGATTAAAAGGGTGAGAAGATTAGCCAAGCCCGATTCGAAGTTTAAATCGATCGAAAGTTGGTAAGAAAACCCTTGAAGCTCACTGTTTTTACCTCTGAATTTCGTGACTTTTGCTGAACTTTGAACCCGATTTGTGTGGTCATCTCGACCTTGTTTCGATCCGTTTTCAGGAGGTTCCTAGAGCTTGTTTGTAGCTTAATAAGGTGGGTGCATTCTGTTCTGTTTAGAGGAACCCGGGAAAAGCCAAGATTGTGATACCCCGTATTTTTGTAAGGTTATTTTGGGAATTTTGGAATTTTCCCGAGTACCCGTTGTGTACGTCGGATTTAATTCAGGTAGCTTGAGACATTCTGTAATGTGCTCTGTATCTGTAATATTTTTCTCAGTGAAATAATATAAAGATAACATGCCTTGAATTTTAATTGTCGTTCGCATACGATAATTTTTATCCCGGCTTAATGTCATGTTCGTTCAAAGTTGAACGGGCGGGAAAAAGGTGTCACGGCGACCGCCGTAAAGTCGCGGCGACCGCCGTAGTGAGACCCAAGCACGGCGACCGCCGTAAAGTCACGGCGCCCGCCGTCCCAATGCTCGAGGAGGCAGCTGGTGTGCCAGACCGCGGCGACCGCCGTAAATCACGGCGCCCGCCGTGATTACCCAGCGGACATTGTTCGATGGTCGCCGGCGAGCTCTGACCGGGCCGAACTAGCTGTAGGCCCATCTTCTTCGTGCTCCAGATGTTTTGGCTATAAAAGGAGGTGTTAGGGGAGAGGTTTTGAGCCATCCCAGCACCCAACCTCTGCCAAATTTGCCTCTCGCCGGAGTTGTGCCTTCGCCGGAATTGCGAAGCTTTCGTCGGTGTTGTTTGGTGGTGTTTCCAGCAGCTCTTTTGAAGCCTTGTGGTTGCCTTTGGAGGTCAGAAACCAAGCAAGGCGGAAAGGGGTCGAAACGCGCTTTATTTTGGTGAGATTTCTCTCGTCTCTGTCGACCGTGTTCTTCACGGCGACCGCCGTGATGAATGCGGCGACCGCCGCCAAGAACAGCGACCGCCGCCAGTGCCCAGAATGCCTTCGTGGCTTTGGCTTGGTTGGTTGTCGTCGTGGCGTCTTTCCTTTCGTGTTCTTTCGTCGTTTTTAGATTCGTACTACGGTTATGTCGAATCTAACTTAGGGTTCCTTTTATGGGTCGACTCGAAGGTTGTTGTGCTGTCGGAGCTATACCCGTGTCGAGCCCGGAATCCAGTTGTCGTCGTTAGACTATTCGGCGGATTAAGGCAAGTGGCGGTTCGCTCTTGCTCATCGTTCCATATTTACATTAATTATCAGTTGTTTATCTGAGTAATTAATTTGGAATGATTATTGTGTTCATCTGGAAACGGTTTTGTTAACTGTTTTGGAAAACTAAAATATGATATTATAATAGGTTGTATATCTGTTAGAACAACGCTATTATATATATATATATGTGAATTAATACAGATATTATAATAGGTTGTATATTGTTAGAACAATGCTATTTTATCTATAACTGGCCTTGAGGGCATTTTTATAAGTTATTGCTGTGTTGAACTGTTTAGTTAGCACGAGTATTCGTAGGAACGCTACTGTGTATCTCATTGCGAGTGCTAGTCGTTTCTTGATAACCTGGTGGATAGGATTTAGTTCCTACCATCCTTATCTAATGCCGTTTGTAGGGATTTAGTTCTCGACTCCGCCTTGAGGGATTTAGTTCCCGCGGGATTTAGTTCCCGATTCGACTCTTGGGATTTAGTTCTCGAGTTAACTCCGCTCCTAGGGATTTAGTTCTCGCGAGACTTAGTTCTCGATTCGACTCTTGGGATTTAGTTCCCGAGTCAACTCCGTCCATGGATTTAGTTCCCGACGGTATCTCTTTATCCCGATGGATGAGATGATTTAAAAGCCTATAACGTGATGTGCGTTTTGGAATTAAATAAGATAAAGTGCCCGAGTGCACATAATTAATATACCTTTGGCGAGTAGTGCATCTAAGTTATAGTGCAGCTAGGAAAACTCGTCTCGACTTTGATCATAGTACGTTCTCTTTCCAATCTGGATTCGCTGTATGCGATAAGGTTGGTCGTGAACCGAAGCATCTCAGTCAACTTTTAAATCATTGTTGTATGATGCTGTAAATGTTCCAGATTTGTCATATTTCCTTAAAGACTCAATCTTTTGGAGTCTTCTTTCGAGTCGATTTCTGTGAAGATTCAGTCTTCCAGAATCTTCTCTTGTGCATACCTCTTGTTGTTATTCCGTGAAAGTGCCGGGTTATGTATCGTCCCTTCGGTTATTATTCGAGGGACAATGATAGTAAACGGTTACGATCACTCGAACCACTCTGCTTTTTACCCTTGCTAGTCTATTCAAGTAGACTAACCCACGAACATTGTTCTCCGCATGTGGGCTGGTGTCATCCGTTCGATTCGGCACATCAGATAGAGCGAAGATATGAGGAGACTAGATTGACTATGAAGACGACGATTGTTTTTGGATGTTTTAATAATTACTTTTAATCAGGTTGAGATCATTGGGCAGGTGATCATTACGATCACAACCCTTTTTGTAATATCTTTTATAAGTCTTCCGCTGTACTTTGTTTAAACTTTGTGTTTGACCTATTCGGGATTGGGTTGTAATCCCGTAACTCATGTTTCATTTGATTGATGTTTTGTTTTGGATACTTTGATCATTATGTATCATTGTATGCCTTAAATTGTATTTAAACCGGTAAAGCCTTGGGTGATCTCGGTAAGGAACACTGGGGTCACTGGCGGTAATACCTTTCCAAATGGGTTAAGATTTGGGGGTGTTACAGTTGTGGTATCAGAGGCAAAGGTTTTAAAACGGGTTTGGGATTTTATAAATCATTTATCCGTTTTTGAAAATGCTTTAAAAAGGACTCTGAATTTTCAAAGTGAAAAGAATTTCAAAATACCGTTCATAGTCATGTCTTCTGTACAGTCTGATATAGTAAGCTTGCTTCTATGTCTAGAAAGACTAATTCCTTCCCCGTTGCCCCATTAGATATGGGTGCATTCTGTTCTTTTCAGAGGAACCCGAGAGAAGCCGAGGTGGTTTCGCCATCTCCAGTTAGGCTTGATTCCCAGTTCGCTCGTTGTGAGTTAAAATTGTAGAATCTAGTAACTCGGTTTGAGTTCATCAATAGAAATTACCAAGTTGATCTATTCTAAGTTGATTTTATTACAATAAGTATATCAGAATGATATTAATGTGATAAAATCCTTGGAATTTGATCGGTAAACAGATGGTGAACACGAGGAACATTATCCGTGCTGGTGCTGGGCCGAGCAATGACCCCAGACCAAACCCGAGGATTGATGCAGACCCAACAGGAGAGCGTGAGTCTGTCTTCAACAATAATCCTAGAGGCAATGGTCAAGAGCAGACCAACGCTCCAATGGCATTTAATGCTGCAACATTAGAGGCAATACGGGGAATGGTCATGCAAGCAGTCACTGATATACTGCAACCGAGTATGCTGCAGGCACAAGGTGTGCAAATTCCCCCACCGGTTCCCAGATTTGAGGAGCCAGAAAACCGTATATTCCAGGAGAATATAGTCAAGACTCGAGACAACTATGGTCGTGCTCTGAAAACCATTAATTCCATGAGGCCTGACAGCTATAATGGAAAAGGGGAACCAGTCGGGGTGATCCATTGGTTCTCCCACATGGAGCGGTTGTTCCGCAACATTGATTGTACTGAAGCTGAGAAAGTACATATAGCTTCTCTTCAGTTAAAGGAGGATGCTAGTGAGTGGTGAGAGAGTACCGGCTTAGCTGATAGCCCTATTTTGAACTGGGAGATGTTCAAGACAAAGATGACAGACCGTTTCTTCTCTCGTGCTATGAGGGAGGAGAAACACAAGGAGTTCCTATACCCTAAGACTGATGGATTGAAGGTGACTGAGCTGGCAACCAAATTCAATCATTTGCTACAATATGCTGGACCTGAGATATCCAGTGAGGCACAGAAAATCTGGTATTTCCATGAGTGGATGGGCCCAGATATTAAGCCACTGATGGTGCGTCACGGATGCTCGACTTTGGAGCAGTACGTGGATGCAGCCTACAAGTTAGAGGTGACTCTGGAAGAGTCGACCAAGAAACGAGATAGCCAGAGGCAAGGGGAGAACCAGCCTAAGGCAAGTGGGTTTAAACGTCCCGCTCCACCATCTGATTTTGCCAAATCTGGCCGAGCAAAAACGAATATGACTCAGGATGGGTCTATGCAACGTTCGGGTCAGGGCAATAGCCTGATCCAGTGCTACAACTGTGGTACCTACGGGCACAAGAGTAATGTGTGTCCGAAGGAGGAGAAAATGTGCTATGCCTGTGGAAAGGAAGGACACTTGCAGTTATTTTGTCCGCAGAGGAGACAGAAAGGGGCTGAGTCACAGCAGGGATTTGTTAATCAGAACAACCAACCCAGGTTCAGTCCGGTGGAAGCCCCTAGTCCTTCAATGCAGACAACTGCGAGAAACAAAGGGAAAGCCCCGGTGGCTTCAGGAAGCCAAGGTCAACGCCTATACGTGATGCGTGAGGCGGATGGACCCGATGCTCCATTTGCTTAAAGTATTTTGTACTACTTTTGTTAATGTGTTGTTGATGTGGGTGCTACCCAGACTTTCATTTTGGATGGTTGTAAGTTAAGTTGTGTGTACAACGAGGTTGTGAACCTTTTGTTGTAACTCTTCTTATAAATGAACCTTTGGTTTATACCAAGTTAATGTTTCGTTGCTTGGTATGTGGTAAGGTCTCGTGTTCGAGACTCACCAACAACCTCTTAGGAGATGGCTGCCTATTAATTAGGTGGAGCTACCAAGGATGGGTTGAGATGTATGGACAGAGGCTCATGACAACAGTGGACGCTGGTAATGGCTGGGCCTGGGCTCGAAGCCAGTAGTGAGTCGTCTGTGAACCATGTAGTGGGCTGGTCCAAGATGGTGACCATTTAGTGGGAACCAATCGTCTGTCGGATTGTCGATTACCATTAAGGATAAGAAATTCAAAGCGATTTGACCTAAATAACCATGGTCCCATACGATAATTATTCTCGGTATGGATTGACGGAAGCGTCACAAGGCAGTGATCGACTTCAGTTTTTGATATTTCTGTGGTTAGAGGATTTACGGGTGTCTTTCCAGAAGATATTCCTGGATACCCCGAATCGTGTCGTGGAGTTTGCAATTGATCTCGAGCCGAGTACCACGCCGATCTCTAAGGCACCGTATCGGATGGCTCCTGTTGAAATGCAAGAGTTGAAGAAGCAACTCAAGAATCTTCTTGACAAAAGCTATATAAAGCTGAGTGCATCACCTTAAGTAGGAGTGCCCTAGTTTTATTTGTCAAAATAAAAGATGGACCGTTTCGACTTTGTTTTGACTTTCGAGAGTTGAATAAAGTCACGATCAAGAGCAAGTAATTGTTGCCAAGGAGTGATGATCTGTTGGATCAACTACAGGGAGCAAAAGTTTTCTCCAAGATCGACCTGAGATCTGGTTTTCATCAGCTCAGGATTCGTGAGGATGATATTCCGAGGATTGCGTTTCAGACAAGAGATGGTCACTACTAGTTTGTAGTCATGTCATCTGGATCTACGAGTGCTCCAGCAGTTTTCATGAACCTAGTGCATCGATGTTTTAGACCAGTACTTGAATAAGTTCATAGTGGTCTTCATCAATGGCATTTTGATATTTTTCCCGAGCAAGGAAGCTCACACGGAACATCTGCGGATTGCTTTATCGGTCCTTAGCCCAAGTCGGTTGTACGCAAAGTGGGCTAAGTGTGATTGTTGGATCTAGAAGTGGCTTTCTTAGGCCATGTGATCAATAAGAATGAGGTTATGGTTATTCCCCAGAAGAGTGAATCAGTAGTTGTTTGGAAGCGGCCTTAGAGGGTGAGCGAGGTGCGCAGTTTCTTAGAGGTTGCAGGACATTATAGACGGTTCATGGAAGGATTTTTCTAAGATCTCTCCACCTATGACCAGTCTGTCCACAAGGTTCACCAGAAGTTTGTCTGGGATGACAAGTACAAGACCAATTTTTAAGAAGTTGAACCAGTATCTGACTTATGCACCAGTTTTGGCATTGTCGGAAGGAATGATGGTTATATGGTCTATAGTAATGCTTCGAGAAATGGGTTGGGATGTGTCTTTGATGCAGAAAGGCAAGGTTATTGCATACGCATCTAGACAATTGAAAACCTATGAAGCAAACTGACCGACACATGACCTAGAACTAGCAGCAATAGTATTTGCATTGGAAACTGAGGTTACTTGGGTGACCCAGAAGTTAACAGAAGTTTTCTACCAAGAGACTGTCCATTTACATGGCATTCCTAAGACCATTGTATCAGATCGAGATGGCCGATTCATGTCAAGTTTATAGCAAGAACTTCACAAGGCCATGGGAACTGAATTGAGATTCAGCAGCGTTTCATCCTCAGACAGATGGTCAGTCTGAAAAGACCATCTAGAGCCTAGAGGATATGCTAAGAAGTATACGTACTCGATCATCCGACTAGCTGGGAAGACAACCTAAGTCTGATTGAGCTCACGTACGATAATAGCTGGCATGCTACGGTCAAGATGGCTCCGTTTGAAGCTTTGTATGGTCACAGATGTAGATCTCAGATTTGTTGGGTTGAGTACGCCGACAAGATTCTACTTGAACCAGAGTTGGTCGAAAGGACAACTTCGAACATTGCTCTGAGTAGACAGAGGTTGTTGACCGCTCAGAATCAACAAAAGTTTTACGCGGATCAGAAGCGTTAAAGTGTTGAGTTCGAGGTTGGTGGCAAGGTACTTATCACAGTATCGCCACCCAAGGATGTTTTCAGGTTTGGTAAGCGTGGGAAGCTTAACCCTCGCTACATGGGACCATTCAAGATTCTGGATAGAGTAAGATCTCTAACGTACCGTTTAGCATTGTCGCCATCGGCATACCCAGTGTATAATGTATTCCACGTATCATTGCTAAGGATATTCGTGCCAAGATGAGTCTCGTAGGCTGAGCTATAAGGACGTCAAGATTCAGGCAAATGGTACTTGAGAGGAGATGCCAGTGTGCATTCTCGAACGCCGTGTGAAGCGACTGTGCAATAAGATCGTGCCGTTGGTACGAGTGCTGTGGTCCAAGTCAGGGACCGGAGAGGTTACTTGGGAGACGTGGGAAATCGAGTCAGTTATGCTCAGGCGTTTTCCCGAGTTATTCTCGACCTAAGTTTCAGGGTCGAAACTTCTTGTAAGGGGGAGGAGAAGTGATACCCCGTATTTTTGTAAGGTTATTTTGGGAATTTTGGAATTTTCCCCAGTACCCGTTGTGTACGTCGGATTTAATTCAGGTAGCTTGAGACATTCTGTAATGTGCTCTGTATCTATAATATTTTTCTCAGTGAAATAATATACAGATAACATGCCTTGAATTTTAATTGTCGTTCGCGTACGATAATTTTTATCCCGGCTTAATGTCATGTTCGTTCAAAGCTGAACGGGCGGGAAAAAGGTGTCACGGCGACCGCCGTAAAGTCGCGGTGACCGCCGTAGTGAGACCCAAGCACGGTGACCGCCGTAAAGTCACGGTGCCCGCCGTCCCAATGCTCGAGGAGGCAGTTGGTGTGCCAGACCGCGGCGATCGCCGTAAATCACGGCGCCCGCCGTGATTACCCAGCGGACATTGTCCGATGGTCGCCGGCGAGCTCTGACCGCGCCGAACTAGCTGTAGGCCCATCTTCTTCGTGCTCCAGATGTTTTGACTATAAAAGGAGGTGTTGGGGGAGAGGTTTTGAGCCATCCCAGCACCCAACCTCTGCCAAATTTGCCTCTCGCCGGAGTTGTGCCTTCGCCGGAATTGCGAAGCTTTCGTCGGTGTTGTTTGGTGGTGTTTCCAGCAGCTCTTTTGAAGCCTTGTGGTTGCCTTTGGAGGTCAGAAACCAAGCAAGGCGGAAAGGGGTCAAAACGCGCTTTGTTTTGGTGAGATTTCTCTCGTCTCTGTCGACCGTGTTCTTCACGGCGACCGCCGTGTTCTTCACGGCGACCGCCGTGTTCTTCACGACGACCGCCGTGATGAATGCGACGACCGCCGCCAAGAACAGCGACCGCCGCCAGTGCCCAGAATGCCTTCGTGGCTTTGGCTTGGTTGGTTGTCATCGTGGCGTCTTTCCTTTCATGTTCTTTCGTCGTTTTTAGATTCGTACTACGGTTATGTCGAATCTAACTTAGGGTTCCTTTTATGGGTCGACTCAAAGGTTGTTGTGCTGTCGGAGCTATACCCGTGTCGAGCCCGGAATCCAGTTGTCGTCGTTAGACTATTCTGCGGATTAAGGCAAGTGGCGGTTCGCTCTTGCTCATCGTTCCATATTTACATTAATTATCAGTTGTTTATCTGAGTAATTAATTTGGAATGATTATTGTGTTCATCTGGAAACGGTTTTGTTAACTGTTTTGGAAAACTAAAATATGATATTATAATAGGTTGTATATCTGTTAGAACAACGCTATTATATATATATATGTGAATTAATACAGATATTATAATAGGTTGTATATTGTTAGAACAACGCTATTTTATCTGTAACTGGCCTTGAGGGCATTTTTATAAGTTATTGCTGTGTTGAACTGTTTAGTTAGCACGAGTATTCGTAGGAACGCTACTGTGTATCTCATTGCGAGTGCTAGTCGTTTCTTGATAACCTGGTGGATAGGATTTAGTTCCTACCATCCTTCTCTAATGCCGTTTGTAGGGATTTAGTTCTCGACTCCGCCTTGAGGGATTTAGTTCCCGCGGGATTTAGTTCCCGATTCGACTCTTGGGATTTAGTTCCCGAGTCAACTCCGCTCCTAGGGATTTAGTTCCCGCGAGACTTAGTTCTCGATTCGACTCTTGGGATTTAGTTCCCGAGTCAACTCCGTCCATGGATTTAGTTCCCGACGGTATCTCTTTATCCCGATGGATGAGATGATTTAAAAGCCTATAACGTGATGTGCGTTTTGGAATTAAATAAGATAAAGTGCCCGAGTGCACATAATTAATATACCTTTGGCGAGTAGTGCAGCTAAGTTATAGTGCAGCTAGGAAAACTCGTCTCGACTTTGATCATAGTACGTTCTCTTTCCAATCTGGATTCGCTGTATGCGATGAGGTTGGTCGTGAACCGAAGCATCTCAGTCAACTTTTAAATCATTGTTGTATGATGCTGTAAACGTTCCGGATTTGTCATATTTCCTTAAAGACTCAATCTTTTGGAGTCTTCTTTCGAGTCGATTTCTGTGAAGATTCAGTCTTCCAGAATCTTCTCTTGTGCATACCTCTTGTTGTTATTCCGTGAAAGTGCCGGGTTATGTATCGTCCCTTCGGTTATTATTCGAGGGACAATGATAGTAAATGGTTACGATCACTCGAACCACTCTGCTTTTTACCCTTGCTAGTCTATTCAAGTAGACTAACCCACGAACATTGTTCTCCGCATGTGGGCTGGTGTCATCCGTTCGATTCGGCACATCAGATAGAGCGAAGATATGAGGAGACTAGATTGACTATGAAGACGACGGTTGTTTTTGGATGTTTTAATAATTACTTTTAATCAGGTTGAGATCCTTGGGCAGGTGATCATTACGATCACAACCCTTTTTGTAATATCTTTTATAAGTCTTCCGCTGTACTTTGTTTAAACTCTGTGTTTGGCCTATTCGGGATTGGGTTGTAATCCCGTAACTCATGTTTCATTTGATTGATGTTTTGTTTTGGATACTTTGATCATTATGTATCATTGTATGCCTTAAATTGTATTTAAACCGGTAAAGCCTTGGGTGATCTCGGTAAGGAACACTGGGGTCACTGGCGGTAATACCTTTCCAAATGGGTTAAGATTTGGGGGTATTACAAAGATGGTTTTTCCTTTTCCAATAAGGTTTGAATTCCCAGTTCCCTCGCCATGAGTTGAGGTAGTAGAACCTAGTAACTCGGTTTGAGTTCATCAATAGAAATTACTAAGTTGATCTATTCTAAGTTGATTTTATTACAATAAGTATATCAGAATGATATTAATGTGATAAAATCCTTGGAATTTGATCGGTAAATAGATGGTGAACACGAGGAATACTATCCATACTGGTGCTGGGCCGAGTAATGACCCCAGACCAAATGCGAGGAATGATGCAGACCCAACAGGAGAGCATGAGTCTGTCTTCAATAATAATTCAGGAGCTCAGAGTGACGCTCCAAGAATATTTGATAAAGCGGCCATTGCAGAAATTCGAGGAATTGTCATGCAAGCGATCACCGACGCGTTACGTCCGCGTATGCCTCAGGCACAAGGAGTGCCAATACCTCCAGAAGTTCCTAGGTTTGAGGAACAACAGAACCATGTACACCAAGAAGAAGCGGTCAGGAATAGAGGTGATTATGGCCGAGCGCTAAAGGCCATTAACTCTATGAGACCTGACAGTTATGATGGAAAAGGAGAGTTAGTCAGAGTGGCTCATTGGTTTTCACATATGAAATGGTTGTTTCGTAATGTTGAGTGCACAGAAGCGGAGAAAGTGCACATTGCTTCTCTTCAACTGAAAGAAGATGCTAGCGATTGGTGGGAGAACACCAGTCTAGCTGATCATGCTGATTTGAACTGGGCAATGTTCAAAACTAAAATGACTGATCGTTTCTTCTCTCGGGCAATGAGAGAGGAGAAACACAAGGAATTTTGGTATCCAAAGATTGATGGATTAAAGGTGACTGAGCTAGCTTCAAAGTTCAATCATCTATAACAATACGCTGGATCGGAAGTATCCAGTGAAGAGCAGAGAATCAGGTATTTTCATGAATGGATGAACCCTGATATTAAACCATTGATGGTGCACCACACATGCCCTACTCTAGAGCAGTACGTGGATGCAGCCTACAAGTTGGAGGCAACTCTGGAGGAGTCAGCCAAGAAGCGTGATAGCCAGAGGCAAGTGCAAAACCAGCCTCAGGCAAGTGGATTTAAACGTCCCGCACCACCATCTGATTTTGCCAAGTCTGGCCGAGCAAGGACAGATAAGACTCAGGATAGGTCTATGCAACGTTCGGGTCAGGGCAAAAATCCGATTCAATGCTACAACTGCGGTACGGACGGGCACAAAAGCAATGAATGTCTGAAGGACAAGAAGACGTGCTTTGGCTGCGGAAAAGAGGGCCATATACAGGCGTTCTGTCAGTAAAGGAAAGGAGTTGAGTCACAGCAAGGGTCTGTTTATCAGAACAACCGACCCAGGTTCAATCCAGTGGGAGCTCCTAGCCCTTCAATGCAGACAACTGCACAGAATAAGGGGAAAGCCCCAGTGCCTTCTGGAAGTCAGGGTCAACGCCTTTACGAGATGCGTGAGGCGGAGGGACCCTATGCTCCAAATGTTTAGAGTACTTTGTATCTGCATTATGCTTTTGTTGGTTTGTTGTTGATGTGGGTGCTACCCAGCCTTTCATTTTGGATGGTTGTAAGTTAAGTTCTGTTTGCGACAAGGTTTATGAACCTTTTGTTGTAAATATTCTTAATGATAAAATATTTGGTTAGATCAAATCGTCTGTCGGAATTGTCAATTACCATCAAGGGTAAGAAATTCAAAGCGATTTGACCTAAATAACCATGGTTCCATACGATATAAATTATTCTCGGTATGGATTGACGGAAACATCATAAGGCAAGAGTTGAGGAAGCAACTCGAAGGTCTTCTTGACAAGAGTTATAAAGCTGAGTGCATCGGATTCGAGAGGGAGATATTCTGAGGATTGCGTCTTGGACAAGAGATGGTCACTACGAGTTTGTAGTCATGCCATCTGGACTTACCAATGAGCTAGCAGCAATAGTGTTTGCATTGGAAACTGAGGTTACTTGGGAAATCTGAGAAATTGAGGAGGATATGCTTAGATGCTTTCCCGAGTTGTTTTCGGCCAAGTTTCGGGGTCGGAACTTCTTTTAAGGTGGAGGTAATGTAATATCCCTCATTTTTGTACGGATAAATTTTGACTTTTCTTAAGCCCATATTGCGAGTTGGATTAAATTCAGGGAAGTACGAACATTCGGTGTAATGTTTGGTCTCTATAATATTTTTCTGAGCAATATAAAATATAGTTAATGTATTTTTGGGTTAAGTGATCGTTCGTGTACAAATATATTTAACCCGGGGTTAAGTAAAATTTACCACTTAAGGTAAATAAGGGCAAAGTGGGAATTCGGCCCATGCCTTAGCCAAAAATCAGCAAACATTTCAGTAACTTGCAAGCCAACTTGAGGCAGATGGCAACTAGCTTGGATGACTCCTTGGGGCTACGAGGCCTAGCTTGGACACCTCATGGGGTACCTGTCTTGCAAGTGCTCTTCGTGGTTTGCCTATAAAAGGAGAGACGAAGCCATGGGAGAAGCCAGAAGTTAGCTCCTCACCATCTTTTGCTGTCAAAAACCCAGAAATCAGCTTCTGAGCTGAACTTTGAGCTTCGTTTAAGAACGATTCTGTCATTCGTTCGAGCAGATAGAAGTTGCATCTTGAAGGTGAGGTGTAGCTTAAAAGGGTGAGAAGATTAGCCAAGCCCGATTCGAAGTTTAAATCGATCGAAAGTTGGTAAGAAAACCCTTGAAGCTCACTGTTTTCACCTCTGAATTTCGTGACTTTTGCTGAACTTTGAACCCGATTTGTGTGGTCATCTCGACCTTGTTTCGATCCGTTTTCAGAAGGTTCCTAGAGCTTGTTTGTAGCTTAAGAAGGTGGAAGCCTTGGAGGAGCTTTCTATAGAGTAGAGGTGGACGAAAATTGAGCTCAAAGGTAGCTTCCTCACCATCTTCTTCCTCTGTCAAAACACCATTGTTGGGCTGGTTTTGAGCTCGGTTTGAGAGCAACTTCGGGCCTTGTTTCGAGCAAGAGAAGAGTGATTCCTAGAGGTGGTTTGAAACTTAAGGAGGTGGGAAACTCAACCAAGAACGAATCGAAGCCTAAGGGATCGATTTGGGTAAGTTCTCCCCGTTGTCGCTCTCATTTTCTGCCCCTGTCCGAGCACCGTACCCCGCGGCGAAGAACCACCGCACCCGCGGCAAGCGTGGTTCGTGGTGTGTTTGTGTGTGTATTGGGTGTTTGGGCATGGATCGAAGCTTGGTTTCTTGATCCGTTTTCTATTCCTTTAGATTCATATATATAGATATTGAATCTAATTTAGGATTTTATTATGAATCGTTCCAGAAGGATTGGAGATCCGAGATCTGTCCCTGATCAGACCCGGGAATCGTCGTCTTTAGAGCTCGTTAGCTTTCGTCAGATCTAAGGCAAGTGGCGGTTCGCTCTTGCTTATCATTCCATATTTCCATTAATTATCAATTGCTTAATTGTTAATTAATTTGGATTGATTATTGTTCATGTCTGGAAAAGGTTTTATAAACTGTTTTGGAAAATCATATAATAGGTTGTATATCTGCTAGAACAACGCTATTATTTATGATCGCCTTGCGGGCATTTATATGGATTTATCCTGGACTATTATTGTGCTTATACTGTTTGTTAGCACTGAATGTTAGGAACGCTATATACCTTGTGGGGGTTTAGCTGTTTCTTTATAACTCGTACTTGGTGGATTCTTCCCCAGTACTTTCTCTTTGGTCATGACCATACCCTTATTCAGGGTGGGCGCACCTCGCTAGTGCCAAATCTTTCAAAGTTCATCCTTCTATATCTCTTGTGGGGAGATCTGATATCTCTTGTGTGGAGATCCGATATCTCTTGCGTGGAGATTTAAAAGCTTATAACGTAATGCTCGTTTTGGAATTAAATAAGATAAGTGCCCGAGTGCACATAATTAATGTACCCTGGCGAGTAGTGCAACTAAGTGATAGTGCAGCTAGGAAACTCGTCCTGACTTGAATGTAGTACGTTCTCTTTCCAATCTGGATTCGCTGTAAGCGATGAGGTTGGTTGTGAGCCGAAGCATCTCAGTCGGCTTTTAATCGCCGTTGTTTGATTTTGCAAACTTTCCAGATTTGTCATATTTCCTTAAGACTCAATTTCGTTGGAGTCTTCTCTTGATCATGTCTTTTGATATATTCCAGTAGAAGTATGGTGGTTGACTATCGTTATCGATTATTATTCGAGAAATGATGAGTCTAACCTAATACGACTACTTCGAACCACTCTCCTTTGTACCCTTGCATAGTCTTTCATTAGACTAACCAACCGTAATTGTTCTCTGCATGGTTGGCTGGTGTCATCCGTTTGATTCGGCACATCAGATAGAGCGCAGATATGAGGAGACTAGATTGACTATGAAGATGACGGTTGTTTTGATGTTTTAATGATTTTAATCAGGTTGAGATCCTTGGGGAGGTGATCATGGTGATCACAACCCTTTTTGTAAGATTTTAAACTTCCGCTGTGTTTGATTTAACTCTGTATTTGTCCTATTCGGGATTGGGATGTAATCCCGTAACTCATGTTTCATTTGATTGATGTTTTGATTTGGATACTTTGATCATTATGTATCATTGTATGCCTTAAATTGTATTTAAACCGGTAAAGCCTTGGGTGATCTCGGTAAGGAACACTGGGGTCACTGGCGGTAATACCTTTCCAAATGGGTTAAGATTTGGGGGTGTTACACTTAAGGCAAATACAAATGATGCATTAGAAACATTACCATAAGAGTTCATTAATCATTAAAATCAAGTACATTGCCCAGAGATGCATAGTGGAAAGAGAAACAAAAGAGCATAACCAACTTGACATTAGACAAAATAAGGATAGAAGAAGGGAGTAGGACCCTAGGGAACTACTAGCACACTGTGATGTTATAGCACTGGAAACTAGGAGAGACGTTCCTATGGCAGCGTAGTGGCCTCCTCTTCAGTTTCCTTCTTTTCTGCAGTTTCTTTCATCTTGGCATGTTGTCATCTTATCGGCCTGATTACCTCCAATTGAGCAAGGTTAAGATTGAGGTTTTTCTTGGCCATTTGAGGAGCTTTGTGTTTTGAGAGAGACAGGTGAACATGAGATTGAGAGAAGGCGTGAGAGAACAGAGTGTTCGGCTCAATCAAACAGGAAACCTTAAATAACCCTTGAGCAATTATGGAGCCGTTGAGAATCAAGCCATTGGAGATATTTCTGGGAACTCTGAAGAGTTGAAACGGCTAACTTTCTTGAAGCTTTTGCGCCTTTGCAACGATCACAAATTCAAAGATTAGATGCTAAAAAATGGCAACTGTTCAAGGCTGAGAAGACGTCTCTGACGCTGTGAGATTTGCCATAAATACTGTCTTGGGAGGAGCAATTCTCTTACTAGCCGTTTAAGGGGTAGCCCATCCTAGTTCCTTTCTGGCGATATTTTCAGTGTGCTAGAGGGATATATGAGAACCTTTGATGTGGGTTTTAAAACATAGGACCTAAAAGTACGTTCCCATAAAAGAAATCGGGGAAGGCCATTTATCGCATTGCACAACAATTTCCAGAGAGGGTTTAAGAGATGGATCATAGGGAATTAAATTGAGCAATGAGGCAAGGAGGGTCATAGTACACAATCATCATTTTGGCTTATATTGTTGGGTTAGAATATGATCAGATTGTTACTTTTGGGCCAACAAAGAAACTTGAACAAAGACAGAGTTGAAAGAATAATGAAGACCAAAAGATACGAACTAGAAAAATTTATCTAAGCCTTTTTTAAGAAACCATTATGGAAAAGAGGGTTTGTAGCAAAAGATATAACACATAGATATCAAGACTCAACAAGTGAAAAATCTTAAACTAGTCAATCAGGGGAACTGGAAAAGAGCCTTTAAACTAAGGTCACTACTAGGTTATAGGAATCATTCCCAATTCCAATCTAAGGTTCTCGAAGGGAACTCTATTCAAGGCATTGGTGAATATATCTGCAACCTGATCTTCAGTTCTACAAAATTTTATAATGATGTTTCCTTTCTCAACATGATCTCTAAGAAAATGATGTCTTATATCTATATACTTGGTCCTAGTGTGATGCACAGGATTCTTTGAAATGTTTATAGCACTCGTGTTATCACAAAGAATAGAGAGGGGACCATAAGACATACCAAAGTCTGCGAGTTGTTGCTTTAGCCAGAGAAGTTGGGAACAACATGAGGCAACAACTATGTACTCAGATTCTGTGGTGGAGAGAGAGACTGAGACTTGTTTCTTTGAACCCCATGACACAAGGCAAGGGCCTAGGAACTGTGCCATTCCAGAGGTGCTCTTCCTATCCACCAGGTATCCAGCATAATCAGCATCAGTGAAACCCATCAGCTCAAAGGGACATTCTTTGGGGTACCAAATACAGAGTGAATCAGTTCCCTTGAGATATCGGAGTATTCTCTTTACAGCAGCCAAATGGGTCTCTCTTGGACAAGATTGGAACCTGGCACACAAGCCAACAACAAAAACAATGTCTGGGCGACTAGCGGTTAGGTACATGAGTGAGCCTATCATACCTCTATAGAGTTTCTCTTCCACTAGAGGACTTGAGTGGTCCTTGTCCAAATGAGCAATGGTGGAGATGGGAGTGGAGAGAGGCTTGCTTGAATCCATTTTGAACTTCTTTAGTAGTTCCCTAACATACTTTTGTTGGTGAATTTGAATACCATCTTCCTTTTGAGTGATTTGTAATCCGAGGAAGAAGGTGAGTTCCCCAATTAAGCTCATTTCGAATTCACTGCTCATCAAGTCTTTGAACTTGTCTACAAGGGACAGGTCAGTGGAACCAAAAATAATATCATCTACATAAATTTGAACCACTAAGATGTTACCTTTTTCTTCTAGGATGAAGAGAGTTTTGTCAATAACTCCACGCCTGTAGCCATTTGAGAGTAGGAACTGGGCAAGTCGATCATACCAAGCTCTGGGAGCTTGCTTGAGGCCGTACAGTGCTTTGTCTAAGAAGTAGACATGGTCTGGATGATCATCGTCTTCAAAACCAGGTGGTTGCTTGACATAGACTTCTTCTTGAAGAATTCCATTTAGGAAGGCCGTCTTTACATCCATTTGGAACAACTTGAACCCTTTGTGTGATGCGAAAGCAATCAACAACCTTATTGCTTCAATCCTTGCCACTGGAGCATAGGTTTCATCATAGTCAATGTCTTCTTGTTGATTGTATCCTTGAGCAACAAGTCTTGCTTTGTTCCTTATCACCGTTCCTGTATCATCTAGCTTGTTTATGAAAACCCATCTAGTTCCTATGATGTGCTTATCCTTGGGGCGGGGAACTAGATGCCACACTTTGTTCCTTTCAAACTGATAAAGCTCTTCTTGCATAGCTTGGATCCAGTCAACATCCTTCAGTGCCTCACCTATGTTCTTTGGTTCCACAATAGACAGAAAGGCATTGAAGGCAAAGAAGGTTAGATGTTCGAACCTGACTAGAGGCTTGATGATTCTTCTTTCTCTGTTGGGAGCTAGAGCATTTGATGTGGAGACATTTAGAGTTGAGCATTCAGCTTTCTGGTTGGGATCACCTTCTCCATTGAAAATCATGTGAGAGGATGAATCATTAAAGTCTCCACAGATGTTGTCGTCATGTTCATGGTTCCCAGAAATGGATTGTTGTTCATTATCCATGGGAACTGGTGGAGGAGCCAGTGGAGGGTTCTGTGTAGCAGGGTAGGAGCTGGATGGAGTGACATCTTCATCTGGATCTTCTTGAGATGACTTGGGAAACGGGTCTTCAAAGGGAGTGGTATTGTTCTGCACAATTCTTCCAAGTGATTTTTCATTAAAAATAATATGAACACTTTCTTCTACCTTTTTAGTCCTTTTGTTGAAGACTTTGTATGCCTTGCTGCCTGAGGCGTATCCAATGAAGATTCCTTCATCACTTCTTGGGTCGAATTTGCCAAGATTGTCCTTCCCATTGTTATGCACAAAGCACTTGCATCCGAACACCCTCAGATGTGAGATGTTGGGAACTCTTCCTCTTAGGAGTTCATAGGGTGTCTTCTCTGTAATTGGGCAAAGCATGGCTCGATTGATGATGTAGCAAGCTGTGTTGATCGCCTCAGCCCAGAATGGTTGAGAGAGTCCACTTGATATGAGCATAGTCCGAGCCATGTCTTCCAAGGTTCTATTCTTCCTTTCTACTACTCCATTCTGTTGAGGAGTGTATGGTGCAGAGAAGTTGTGATCAATTCCATGTTCACTGCAAAAGGTTAGAAATTCTCCATTTTTGAATTCGGTACCATGGTCAGACCGAATAGAATTGAGTGAGCAATCGAGAGATTTTTCTAACAAAGGAACCAGATCTTTAAAGCGATCAATGACTTCACTCTTAGATTTTATGAAGATAGTCCAAGTGAAGCGAGAGAAATCATCGACAAGGACAAAGATATACCTGTTTCCTCCTAGGCTTTGAACTCTCATAGGTCCACAAAGGTCCATGTGGATGAGTTCAAGGGGCCTAGAGGAGCTTACCATATTCTTGGATTTGAAGGAACTTCGTGCTTGTTTCCCTTTTATGCAGTCTGAGCATGGTTCCGAAGATGTACCACTTATCTTTGGAAGGCCTCGAACTAGTTCCTTTGAGTGTAGCTTGTGGATCAATTTGGTGCTGGCGTGACCAAGACGTTGATGCCATAGCTCAGTTTGATCATTTACTGTTGAGAGGCAGAGTTTCTCCTTGGGAACAAATGATGGGTCAACAACATATACATTGTTGAATCTTTTGCCTTTTAGGATGATTTGTCCCGAGGAGTCTAGGATGGTGCATTCACTTGACTTAAATCTAACTTCATTGTCTCCTTGATCGCACAGCTGTGACAAACTTATTAAATCAAACCCAAGATTATCAACAAAGTGAACTTTGTTTACCTGAATGTGATCGTTGAGTCTCACAGTTCCTATTCCACAGATTTTCCCTTTGCTTTTGTCTCCAAAGGATATGTTCCCTCCTTGGAGAGGTTGAAGAGAGGTCATTTGATTTCTTCTTCCGGTCATATGGCATGAGCAACCATTGTCGATGTACCATAGTTGAGGTTGCCTCTTCTCTTTCTGCACATAAGGGACTAAGATTTCTGAACCCAGCGAAGCTTGGATTTACTGGGGGGAGCATTGCGAGTCTGTGAATAACCAGGGAACTGGTTCCTTTCATGGTAATAAGCACTTTTCTCTTTTTCAAAGTTCCTTTTCTTAGGACAATCAATGTTGTAATGACCATTCTTACCACAGTAGGTACACAAGCGATTGTAAACAACATGTCCATACTTTCCTTTTCCTGGCCTGAAAGGTTTTTCAGTTTTCCTTTTGTTGAAGTCAACATTGTTTCTAACCTTACTATGAGCCATATCAACATATCTTTTGTGAGCAAAAGAATTAGTGAACCATTGGTTTTCAGGAACCATCTTTTCTTTTCCCTTAGGTTCCCTTTTAGGACTTTGAGAACTTTCATTGAGACGTTTGGCAACCTCAGCCTTGTTCTTAAGGACCATGATCTTCTCTGATAGGAATTGATTCCTATCTCGAGAAGTGGCAAGAGCAGTACTGAGGTTTTCATTCATCTCAACAAGTTCTCGCCTAGCCTTTTCATCTTCAGCATCATTGTTCCCTTTGTTAGTAACATATCCTATTCCATGACGTTGTCTCACAAAAACAGTTTGATTTATCGTTTTTTCATTAATAGAGTCAGTGAGAATGTCCAACCTATCAATTATGAATTGAAGCATGTCATTTCTAGGTAAGTTATCATGCAGGGGAACTTTGACAGAATCTATGCTAGTTTCATCACAAGATTTGCAGATTTTAAGGTGACTATCATGCACATTTCTAATATCAATGAGTTTGGAGTGGGTTTCAGCTAGGTCTTTCTCAGTTTCATCAAGTTTCTTACTCCAAACAGAATTCTGAACAGTCAAGCAAGCAATTTCATCTTCATAATCATCAAGTTTTTGTTGAAGGAAACTGGTTTCCTTTCCTAGTTTCTTTATGATATTAAGAAGCTGTTTCTTGTCACAATCAACTAGAGTTTTTAGGAGATCGTCAGAAGTTACCTCAAGTTCTTCTGAGTCGCTTGAATCTCCTTTTGCCATGAGACATCTTCCTCTAGAGAAGCCACTCAGATCCAGTTCCTCATTTGAGTCTTCTCCCCATGAGGCTACGAGAGCCTTCTTTCTCTGAGGTATTTCTTCTTCCTTGGAGTCTTCCTTGTTGGGACAATTCTTAGCGTAGTATCCCTTTTCTTTGCACTCGTAACAAGAGACTTCCTTGAGATCTCTTCTTGGTCCACTGTGGGAGGAACTGCCCTTTTGGAACCTTCCATTCACAAAGAATTTTTTGATGTTCTTTGAGAAGAGGGCTGTTAGTTCGTCATCCTCTTCTTCCAGGTCTGAGTTCTCTTGCTCCATCTCGAGCCTAGAGAAGGCTTTGGAGATCTTGAGGGCAATTCCTTTCTCCAGTTTCTTGTCGGCATTGGCTTTGGTGTGCTCTCCTTCTTCAACCTCCAGTTTCCCTATGACTTGAGTCAAGGGAAGGGATTGGATGCCTGGAGTGTTCTTCATGATTCCCTTGAGAAGGGTGAACTTGGAGTTGAGTCCATTGATGATCACCAGGGACTTGGAAACTTCATCAAGGTTGACTCCCGCCGCTGTTAGCTTTCCAATCAATCTGTTGAAGCAGGAGTAGTACTCTGAGATGATCTCAGTTTCCATCATTTTAAAGGTGTGGTATTCTCCTTCCAAAGCAAACTTTCTGCTTTGCTTTAGTTCATCACTTCCTTCATGCATCTCCTTGAGAGCTTTCCACATCTCCTTCGCCGTCTTGATGCCTATGACCTTGTCCGTGTCTTCTTTGTCCAATCCATTGAGGATGAACTGCCTGGCCTTGGCATTCTTCTCCATGATGACATAGTGTTCTGGTTTCCAATCTTCTTCCTTCATGGTAAGATCGACATAGCCATCTCTATTTTCGACTATCCTCCAGCATTGGTAGTCGTTTGTTTTGATGTGGCTTTCCATGCACTTTTCCCACCATGTTTCTTCTCCTTTCTTTCGGAGATGTGGCTTGTTGGTGGAGATTCTGAGCTCAAACTTGCTTGGTTGAGACATGATCTGCAAACTTAACAAAGATCTAGAGCTTTTCCTGCTCTGATACCAATTGTAGGATCGTGATTGTTAGATTAATAATCAGGGAACTGAGAACACAGTTTACAGTTCCCTTCGCAACGGAAATAAACAATCAACTAGATGAACAAGTTCCTTATAGTGGAAACCTTTGATTGCCAACTAGCAATCCAGGATAAAAACCACTACCTTTCTTTCGAAAGGATTTCAAGGTCTACTTCTTGATTTCTTATCTCTTTTGGTTACAGCTTATCCTAGGAACAAATACACAGTTTCTTTGCCTTATACACAGTTAGGCAATCCTAGATAACTTAACACAATCAATAATCAATCCAAGAAACAGACCTTAGCACCTAGGAACTATCTCACTTACAGTCACAGGAACTTAGCACTCAGCTCTTCGATTCCTTGACTGGTTCCTCTTGATCTCGGTTTGCTTTGATAATCTTGTTTGAAGGTTCACACTTTGATGTTTGCTATTGAGTGTGATTTTTATTTCAGTGCTTGAAGATAACCCTTGAGTTAGTCTTCCTTTTATAGAGGATTCTTCGCAGCTTAAACTTCTCTTGGTTCCCACAGATCGAGCTTGCCCTAGGATGTGTGGTTCTCCTTGGTCCACATTGTCTTTGACATATGCAAACAACATAGGCAGCTCAGAATCCTTCTAGGTTAGTCAACTACTTCAGCCAAGTCGTTCTCCAGCTTTCTTCTTCCGAGGTTCAACAATCTGGGCACTTGGGAACTGTCTTCTGGACAGCGACAGGTTCCATGTCCTGTCGCTTTCACCTTTTTCTGTCCGAGGTTATATGTTCTAGGTGTCTTGTTGTTTTGCTCTAGACAATGGCAGACTTTTGGAAGCTTCGCACAAGTCGTTTTCGACTTTCTTTTGTCCGAGGTTGGTGTTCCCAGATTTCTCGGGAATCGCAATATCGCATGCTATGTTTCTGGGTACACATGGGTTCCTTCCATTGTCTTGCTGCTTGGTTCTCTTGTTCTGTTTGGCTTCCATGCTTTCGGTATTTGTCCCGTGGTTCCTTAAATCACATCTTTGAGATAAAACATTAGTATCAAAATATTTGTCATCTTCAAAAGTAGAGAAACTGAGGAAAGGAACTCTCAGTGAAACCGAAGTTCCAGAGTTCCGTTTCCTAACACAAATTAACCCCGAAAATACTTCAACTGTATTTTATATTACTCGGAAAAAATATTACAGAGTTCAAACAATTTACAGAATGTCCGAAACACTCTAAAATTAATCCGACTAGTAATACGGGAGTTGGAAAAATTCCAAAATATCCTTATAAAATGAGGGATATTACATTACCTCCCCCTTAAAAGAAGTTTCGACCCCGAAACTTGGCTATTCTACGCCGAAAACAACTCGGGAAAGCGTCTAAGCATATCCTCTTCAGTCTCCCAAGTTTCCCAAGTAACCTTTTCGGTTCCTGACTTGGACCACAAAATTCGTACCAACGGTACATCCTTGTTGCATAAATGCTTCTCATGGCGCTCGAGAATACGCATAGGTATCTCCTTGTAGGTGCCATTTGCCTGGATCTCGATGTCTTCATAACTCAGCACATGAGATTCATCTGGCACATACTTCCTTAACAAGGATATGTGGAACACGTTGTGCACTGGATGTGCCGATGGCGGCAATGCCAAACGGTACGCTAGAGATCCTACCCTATCAAGGATCTCAAATGGTCCCATGTAGCGAGGGTTAAGCTTCCCACGCTTACCAAATCTGAACACCCCTTTGGATGGTGACACCTTGACAAACACTTTGTCACCAACCTCGAATTCGACATTCCTACGCTTCGGGTCAGCGTAAGATTTTTGTCGACTCTGGGCTGTCAACATCCTTTGTCTTATCAAGACAATGTCTGAGGCAGTCCTTTTGACTAGCTCTGGTCCGAGCAGAATCTTGTCGGCATTCTCATCCCAACAAATCGGAGATCTGCAATTTCGACGGTACAAAGCCTCGAATGGAGCCATCTTGATAGTAGCATGCCAGCTATTGTTGTAGGTGAACTCAATCAGACTCAGGCTGTCTTCCCAGCTAGTCGAACGATCGAGTACATAAGCTCTCAACAAATCCTCCAAGGTCTGGATGGTCCTCTCAGACTGTCCATCAGTTTGAGGATGAAACACAGTACTGAATCTTAACTCGGTTCCCATGGCCTTGTGCAATTCCTTCCAGAATCTTGACATGAATCGGCCATCGCGATCCGATACAATGGTCTTTGGAGCACCATGCAAAAGGATAGCCTTGTGTAAAAACACTTCTGACAGCTTCTGGGTTCTTCATGTTGTCTTGATAGCCACGAAGTGAGCACACTTCGTGAGCCTGTCAACGATAACCCATATAGCATCTTTCTGACTTCGAGTCTTGGGTAGCCCTGTGACGAAATCCATGGTAATGTCTTCCCACTTCCATTCGGGAACTGGAAGAGGTAGCAGTTCTCCACCGGGTCTTCGGTGTTCAATCTTGACCTTCTGACAAGTCAAGCATTTTGCCACAAACTCTGCCACATCCCTCTTCATGTTGGGACACCAGAACTTCATTTTGAGGTCCTTGTACATCTTGCTAGAGCCTGGATGTACAGAATAGGCTGACGAATGGGCTTCCCTCATCACCAACTGGCGAAGACCATCTACGTCAGGCACACAAATCCGGTCCCGAAACCAAAGTGATCCATCTTCCTGAATTACGAAGCCAGGAGCTTTCCCGTCCATTACTTCGCTACATATCTTCACCAAAATTACATCATCGACCTGCTTCTCCTTGATCTGGTCAAGAAGCGTAGCTTGAATCTCAAGCATACTCAGGTATCCACGACGTTGATCGTACAAGACTTCAATCTCGCACAATTCTTGGTTCAGTTTGGTCTGAGCGACAAGCAAAGCCACTACAGTCTCGTGCGGTGTCTTCCGGCTCAACGCATCAGCTACTACATTAGCCTTGCCCGGATGATACAGCAATTCGATGTCGTAGTCTTTGAGTAGCTCCAACCAGCGACGTTGTCTCATATTCAGCTCTTTCTGAGTAAATATATACTTGAGACTCTTATGATCAGTGAAGACTTGGCACCTCACACCATAGAGATAGTGCCTCCAAATCTTCAGCGCAAACACTACTGCTAACTCCAGATCATGCGTCGGATAGTTTTCTTCATAGGTTTTTAGCTGTCTTGATGCGTAAGCAATAACCTTGCCTCTTTGCATCAACACACATCCCAACCCATTTTTCGAAGCATCGCTATAGACCGCAAAATCATCAGTTCCTTCTGGCAGCGTCAATATTGGTGCGGAGGTCAGACATTGCTTCAGCTTTTAAAAACTGGCCTCGCACTTGTCATTCCAGACAAACGTCTTGTGGACCTTGCGGAGCAGACCGGTCATAGGTAGAGCGATCTTAGAAAATCCATCTACGAACCGTCTGTAGTAACCCGCAAGTCCTAGGAAACTATGCACCTCCTTCACGTTCTGAGGCCGCTTCCAATTGGCTACTGCTTCAATCTTCTGGGGATCAACTATCACCCCATTCTCATTGATCACATGGCCTAAGAAAGCCACTTCTTTGATCCAAAAGTCGCACTTAGACAATTTCGCATATAGTTGATTTTGTCTAAGGACTGATAAAATAATCCGAAGATGTTCCTCATGAGCTTCCACGCTCGGGGAGTAGATCAAAATGTCGTCGATGAAGACCACTACGAACTTATCCAAGTACTGGTGAAAACATCGGTTCATCAGATCCATGAAGACTACTGGAGCATTGGTAAGTCCAAATGGCATGACTACGAATTCGTAGTGACCATATCTCGTCCGGAATGCAGTCCTCGGAATATCTTCCTCACGAATCCTCAGCTGATGATAACCAGATCCCAGATCGATCTTGGAAAAGACTTTTGCTCCCTGCAGCTGATCCAACAGATTATCAATCCTTGGCAAAGGATATTTGTTCTTGATCGTGACTTTATTCAACTCACGATAGTCGATGCAAAGTCGAAACGATCCATCCTTCTTCTTGACAAATAACACCGGAGCGCCCTAAGGTGATGCGCTCGGCCTTACATAACCTTTGTCGAGAAGATCTTCAAGTTGCTTCTTCAACTCTTTCATCTCTGCATGAGCCATCCGGTACGGTGCTTTAGAAATCGGCGCGGTACCAGGCTCGAGATCGATAGAAAATTCCACGTCACGCTTCGGGGGTAATCCACGAATCTCTTCCGGAAAAACATCAGGAAATTCATTAATCACGGGAATATCAAGAATTGTTGGTTCATCTTTCATGGGCGTTTCCAGGTAGCAAAGGTACTCGACACAACCTTGTCGAAGTAGCTTAAACGCATCCATCGCATTGATAAGCCTGCCGTTATCCGCGTCATTCCGACCCTTGAATTTGCACACACACTGGCCCCCAGATGACACCGTTACAGTCCTTGAACTAAAGTCGATCACCGCCCCATGATGCGTCAGCCAATCCATATCGAGAATAATGTCGTATGGAGCCATAACAATACAGATTAAATCTGCCTCGAACTTCTTACCTTGAATGGTAACCGGAAATTCTGACAAACGCTTGGTGCCCACTAAATGGTCACCATTAGGAAGATTCACAACGAAAGGTTCACAAACCTCGTTGCAGACTAAACCTAACTTACTAACACAATTCTCTGAAATAAAGGAATGGGTAGCACCCGAATCAAACAGTATGCACACTGAAGTAGAATGAAGGTATAGAGTACCTTGAGCAACTGGAGCATTAGGTCCATCAGCCTCACGCATCTCGTACAGGCGTTGACCCTGACCTCCTGAAATAGCTGGGGCTTTGCCTTTGTTCTGTGCAGTCATCTGCATCGAAGGACTAGGAGTCTCCGTTGGTTTGAACCTAGGTCGGTTGTTCTGGTTAACAGACCCTTGTTGTAACTCCGTTCCCTTCTGCTTTCCCTGTCGACAGAACTTCTGCATATGCCCTTCCTTCCCACAACCAAAACACGTCTTCTTTTCCTTCGGACACACAAAGTTTTTGTGCCCAGCTGTACCACAATTGTGACATTGGATCAAACTCTTGCCCTGACCTGATTGTTGTGTTGACCCTCCTTGAGTAATCTCTTGACTTTGACGAAGTATCCCGCGTAATTCAGAGCTCGACCTTCACCTTCTCCGAATAAGATTAGGCTCAGAGTTCTCAGATAATTCTCGTGGTCCGCTTTCTCTAATGCCGTACTCAACATAGAGTGCTTCCCAGTCAGCGTCAGTCATTGACGCGGATACTGGTTCGGGTGGCGGACTTGGGTAGAGGAATTGCATCCCCGTGTCCTCATGGTCCACCAATGAGTGTCTCAAGCTACAAGATCAAACCACAACACCCTCAAATCTCATCTTGAAAGTATTACTGCCAGTGACTTCAGATATAACATCCCTAAGTCATCCCAGGCTTTTCCAGTCGATATAAACCATCAAACCACAGTTATAATACCAAATATTACAACTTTCATTAAAACCAAAGTCTTGGAAATACAACAATTTCCAAATCCATCAAAATACAAGATCAGAATTATTACAGCGGAAGTCTTAACATAAATAACACAGCGGAAGTCTTAAAACAAAATAGTTTGTCAAAACACCGTCCATCCTCATAGTCGCTCTAGCCTTCTCAGATCCTCAATTTATCTGATGTGCCGAATTGAACGGATGACACCAGCCAACCATGCAGAGAACAATTTCGGTTGGTTAGTCTAATGAAAGACCATGCAAGGGTACAAAGCAGAGTGGTCCGAAGTAGTCGTATTAGGTTAGACTCATCGCTTCTCGAATAACAACCGATGACGATAGTCAACCACCATACTTCTACTGGAATATATCAATAGGCATGAACAAGAGAAGATTCTGGAGACCGAGTCTCACAGCAATCAATCCCAAAAGAAGACTCCAATGAATTAAGTCTTATCGGAAATTATGACAAAGTTGGGGAACATTAATTAATCACAGAATCACAGTATCGCATACGAGCGATTTAAAAGTTAAGACGAGTTTTCCTAGCTGTACTATCCCCTAGCTGCACTACTCGCCGAAGGTATATTAATTATGTGCGACAAAGGCACTTATCTGATTTAATTCCAAAACCACACATCACGTTATAAGCTTTTAGATATATGTTTCGTCATGAGTGACATATATCGAAGGAATGGACCTCACAGGGTCCAAACCTAAATCCACATCACGGTTGGTCATGACCAGAAGTTTGGCATAGGGTCTTGATCGCCCTGTTATTTGCCAGTTATAAAGAAACGAATGGACCTCGCAAGGTCCAAGCGTTCCTACGAATACTCGTGTTAACTAACAGTTCAGCACAGTAATAGTCCACATCAAAGCCAACATGGCCAACATCATAAACATATATATATACTAGCGTTGTTCTAGCAGATATACAACCTAGTATAATATCATCTTTTAATCATATTAATTAACACAATTGTTCCCAACATAAACAAGAATATATCATCCCAAATTAATTAACAACTAAATAATTGATAATTAATGGAAGTATGGAATGATGAGCAAGAGCGAACCGCCACTTGCCTTAGATCAGACGAGTTCGAACAAGGCTTAGAAACGTCGAGTTCCTGGATCTGAAACTGGGGCAGATCTTGGATAATAAATCCCTAAGAAACGACCCATAACGAGACCCTATGTTAGATTCAATATCCTCATAATTGAATCTAAAGGAATAGGAAAAGAATCAAAGGAATCGAGCCTCGCCCAAAGCCAAGCACCCACGAACACACACTCGGACAAGGCTCGCCGCGGGTGCGGTGGGAGCTTGCCGCGGGGTGCGGTGGACAGACAGTGGCGAGCTCACACGACAGCTTCAATGGAGAAAACTTACCAAATCGCTTCGTTCCTTTCGATTTGATTATTGTTCGATCTCCAAACACCTTAGACCTTCAAATACCACTAGAGGTACCCTTCTTTACTCAAAGAACACTCCGATGAGAGCTCGGAATTCAGATGGAAATGGTGAAAACAGAGGAAAAACAGAGGAAGGAGATGAAGAGCTTTCTTCGCTCTGAATTCGATCCCTTTTATAGTTCCAACTCGAGCTTCCCCAAAGGGAACAAGCAAGGAGACAAGAGGACAAGTCAAGGTGCCACTTGGGCTGCTCAGACCTGACACTCCGGCGAGTTGCAGCTGAAGCTTATCGCGAAGACGAAGCCGCCTCAGCTTTTGGCCTTCGCCGCGGGTGCGGTCACTTGACCGCGGGGTGCGGTCAAGCCCAGCTTTCACCCTTCTTATCCGATTCACTTTTGGGTTAATTTCTTAACCCCGGGTTAAATATATTTGTACACGATCGACAAATTAACCCCGAAAATACTTCAACTGTATTTCATATTACTCGAAAAAAATATTACAGAGTTCAAACAATTTACAGAATGTCCGAAACTCTCTAAAATTAATCTGACTAGTAATACGGGAGTTGGAAAAATTCCAAAATATCCTTATAAAATGAGGGATATTACATCAACTCTCAGTGAGATGCTATTGCTCTCGCTCTCTACTCTTAGACGGACGTCAAGACTCTCACCATGGAAGAAGTGGTTGCTAAGCTGGAAAGCAACGCCTCCATCTATAATCACAAGCTGAACAAGAAGGGAGAGGAGAAGGCGAAAAGCATTGCCTTGAAGGTGGAACGTGCTTTTGATTTGTCTCAAATAGAAGATGAAGATGGTGATGAAGATTTTGCTCTCATTACCAGGGCCATGAGGAAGATATGGTCTCAGAACAAGGACCCGTTGAGTTCCTCTGAAGGGAACAAAGACTTAAGAGATGTCGTTTGTTACCACCGTCAAAACAAGGGACATCTTGCTAGAAACTGTTTCAAGAAAAAGGCAGGAATTCCTCCATCTCATGAAGGGAAGCAGGCAATGGTCGTAACCTGGGGTGATTCTGACTCAGACGATAAAGAATCGTCACACTCCAGGGATGTCTATTTGATGGCCATTGAAGACACCAATGAATCAAAGGGTGATCTACTCAAGGGTGAGGTAACCGAATCTAATCTCATATCAAGCTTAAAAAGTAAATCCAAAGAAAGCTTGATATCTTTTATTAAGAAACTTGTTCATGAGAATAGTCTTTTCAGTGAGCAAATTGAAGAAAAGGATGAATCGATCTTAAGTTTGATCGAAGAAAATCAGGGTTGGGCAGACAAAGTGCTCAAGCTTGAGAAAGGTTCATCTTCTCCTTCAAGTTCATGCGTCGAGTGCCCTAAACTCGCTGAGAAGATTATGTCTCTGGAGTCCTCCGTCTCCTCACTTGAGGCTGAGTCATTAATGCTGAAACTAGGAAATGCAAAACTTTCTAGTGATCTATCTAAACTCAGTGAGGAACAGAAGGAAAAGCCAAAAGGCATTGTCTTTGTTGCAGCCAAGAATGAAAGAAAGCTCGAATCAAAGGAAGTACACCTCACTTTGGAATTGGCTATCAACCCAAGCTTCCTGTTGATGGCACCAAGTCCAAAAACTCTAAAGTCGAAGGAAAACAGCCAGTGCAAGAAAAAAGGGAAAGTTCCTCTAGAGGGAACAATCGCAAAGACTGTTCAAACTCGACTGAGGAGAACAAGGCTTGGTACCATGGACAGAAGGCACATGCCATTTGGTTGAAGCAATCCCAAAGCAGTAAGTCCAATAATATCGATTTTCATTCTAGGATTGCTAACAAAACAATTTGGCCTAGACAGAGCAAGTATGTTGATCTAAAGTGTCACAGGGTATGTTGGTATTGTGGGCATTCTGGCCACTACAAACAAGAGTGCCTTCTGAAGCAACATAATGAGGAGATTGCTCGTACTGCGAGGGAGAAAATGAATGTTGAACCTCCAAAAATTAAATATGTTGCTCCCATACCCAGAAAGCATAAGCTTGTCTGGGTTCGCAAGAACTAACTCTTTTTGTGTAGGATAAAGTGAGGAAAAGTTCCCGGTAATTCACTCGTACTAGCTTCAGTTCCTCGACAGGGAACAAAGAGAGTCTCACCTCACTCTTGCAGGCCTTCTTGAGACTCAACAACCTGGGGACTAATGATATGACATCACTATGTGGAGAAAGATTGGCGTCCAAGGAATTTCATGGAACCAAGAATCAAAACGCCAATATTCTCATTTGGGCACTAATCGGGGAACCCTACATTCAGCTCCATACGGAGCTTGGTTTGTTCCCTCAACTAATTGTTTATCTATTTTGATCCCTCGATGATTGGTTAGACTACATGGTAAATCGTGAAAGTTGAATCCTCGTGACTTGATATGCATTCACTTCCTTGGGTATTAAATGGACAATTGGCTTGAATATGTGCTTTCACGTCTCAGATGTGTTGAATTTCTTGCATGATCATCTATGTCATCATAATAACACATGATTCAGCTTTCTTTCGGCCCCAAAAGAGTCAACTTGATGCATTGTTCTCTCATTATAAGCCCAAATGATAGTTGACTCTACAGCTTACCCTAGCCATTATGCTTGATGCTTCCTATGAGCCCCTTTAATCATCCACATCTGGGAGCCTCTCATGCATGATTAAAAATTGTCAAAATGTCATAAGATTTTCGTGTGATGGTCTTTTGTACCCTCTCTGGTAACTATCCCCCAGCATTACACACTACTATTGTGTTTGGTTTGGCGGGAAAGTGGATCGGCTCTCTGAGTTCTGCAGGTGTGAGTTGATGGATGTGACTGAGAGTAATTGTCTGAGCCTACCGCTGGGACGCATTCTCACTTAGGGTTGATTTGATGGGACATAAATTGAATGGGCTTTACGGCAAATTTGGTTGGATTTGGTCGAGATTATGAAAAGTAATTTTGGGAAGTTGAAGATTGTGATAATTATCTTTTGGAAGCATAAAAGATTGGGTCTTATCTTTGGCAATTGTGAAGATCTTCTGAAGGCTATTTAAATCGGCTCTCCATGTACTCCTTTCTCAATATTCACCTTCGTCTTCCTCGATTGCCTTTACCCTCTCTCTCTCTCTCGTCTTCCCAAAATCTCTCCCCTCTCAAAGATGGCCTCCCACTCAAACCTTTCCACCGCAACTGACGAGCATATGGCTATGAAAGAGAAAATACAAGGAGTCGTTAGGAGCCTTGCCAAGGAACTGGTTGAGGAGGATGATGAGGAGGAGCCACCTACGGTTCCAAAGTCCTCCAAAAGGGTGAAAGTAGGCTGCTCCTCCAAGCGAAAGACTCGCGCTCAGAAGCAAATTGAAACAATAATCTCTGTAAGCTCCGTCGAGGAGGCGGAACCCCTCACAGGGAACAAAGCCAAGAGGGCCAAGGTCTCTGCTGGTCCAGTCCACAAAAGCCAACGACGTCAACCTGCCAAATCCAAGGCAAAGGTGGAGGCTGACGTGGTCAAAAGTATGAGCCACAAGTCTGTGGTAAAGGAGTTGCTAGTAAGTCCAGAGTTCCTTCAGGAAAACACTTTGGAGAGAGTTTCTGAGTTATTGGAAGCACAGAAGTGGAGCCACCTGTTCGTGGAGGAGGAAAAAGTTGATGAAGGTCTGCTGAGGGAGTTTTACTCAACATTTGTGATGGAGGTCAGACCCCATGCTGTTCTGGGGAGTTACAAATTAGGAGGCACTGTACACATGTTCTCTAGCATCGAGCAAGGAGTTGCTTTAGGGGTCCCACATGAAGGCTATGAAGGATATCTGAAAGGAAGGTGGCCAAAGGACTTTCCTTATTCTGAGGCAGTGTGGGCTATGGCAGGAATTAAGAACCCACAAGGGTCTGGTGATCTTGAGATCTCAGAGATGTCCGTAGTAAACAAGGTGCTTTATCACTATCGGATCTGCAATATCACTCCCAGGGGACAGAAAAGGAACAAGTTGCTAATATTGGATGTTGTACTTCTTTCCTTGCTGTTGAAGAAGGAACCCATATGTCTTCCTCAGATTATGATACAACATATGGCGCATGCTACGAACACTGATCTTCACGCTCTTCCATTCCTAAGGGTTATCAAGAAAATTCTGGAGTATCACAAAGTCTACAACCCTTCGGAGGAATCGTGTGTCTTCTCCCATCCCTTAGATATTAGCAATCTGCACAAGATGCAGTTCGTTCTTCAAGAAGGTGAAGGGTGGGTGAAAGTGGGAAGTGTCCCTGCAGTTTCTGAGGTTCAAGAGGTATCTGAGGAAGTTAGCTCTGAGGGGGAACTGAATGAGAAGTATAGCTTGGGGAAGGATCTGAGGAGCTTATGTAGAGCAGTGCAGGACTTGGCTGCACAGCAGAAGCACCTCTTGGCGGATGTGCGCGCGCTGATCTCTCATCACTCATCGGCCCCACCGGCTGGTCCAGTGATGCTTAATTCTCTTTCCTGCCTACCAACCCCTCTTTTGTTCCCTAGCTCATCTATCCCCTCAGTTTGATTTTCTTTCTATCTGACATGTGTTTGCCCTGTGTGGCATGTTGATTGTGTCTGGATATTCTGCATATTTTAGTTGTTTGTGTTTAAGTTATTTTGCTCTTATTTAATGAACAAGGGGTTGTTTTGTTTATCCTGATATGGTCATTTTTCTCTATCTATTTACCTATGTTTTTGATGATGCCAAAATGGGGAAAATGACAGGTAGCTTTGGTTGAGGGGGAACAGGACATGGTAACATATGTTACTGGACTATAGGGGGAACTGATACTGTCTTAGTGAGAAGACTTTCTCTTCATAACTATCTTTCTCCCGTATGTTTGTCACCATCAAAAAGGGGGAATTTGTTGAATTCCTTAGGTTTTGATAGTAACAAACATTCAACTAATCTGGGTACTAAGTGTTTCAAGAACAAAGACAGTTATCTCAGGGAACCATTGTAGCAAAGGATCACAGAGGGAACAAAGCTCTGTTCATGTGCTTTGTTACCTCTCAAGGAACATCAGTGACGAACTCAATCAAGATGCAATTGGAAAGAAGATATCCAGCGTGACGATTATGGAAACAAATCAAAAAGGCTCACGCGGTCAAGGATTGAAGACTTCGGCTGGAAGGAACTAGCCGAAATTGAGAAGATTTGGAGAGAGAGAAGCCCGATTGTTTTATCTTAGGAAATCTTTCCTAAGATAAGATAATTGGAGAGAGAGGAGTATATATCTTCCGGTTATATTAATTAAAGGAACTCCTTCCTTAATTAATGTAGACGGTTGAGATATTATTCCTTCAACCAAATCATATCTTCTTGTTATCTTATTTGGAGAAATCTTATCTCGTTACAATTAGGGTTAGTCGAGTTGTTTTTAAGTGAAGTGTGGATTCATTTCTTACTACGACTTCGAACGAGAAAAATAGAGAGAAAAGAAAAGGGAAGAAAGTGAAGTTGTTTGTGAGTCTTTGAGGGTTGAGTTCGGATTCATCGTTGTAGAAGAGGCTTCAAGTCTAGCTGGGTAGTCTAGAGGTTGGAGTCCAGGATACAAGTGTAATCGAACAAGAAATCAATAAGACAAGTAGACGCTTCAAAATCCTCTCAAGCGGAAGCTTAAAGGTAGTGGTTTTTCTTTGATTAGCTAGTTTTGCTAATTGGGGTTTCCACTATACATCGTGAGTTCGTCCATTATCTTTCTTGCTATATTATTTCGCTGTGCCTTCTGTGAGAACAAAGCATTTGTTCCCTCAGACGTAACTCTAACGATCCAACAGGAAGTTTTTTTAATGTAATGCAAGTTCAACTATGTGATACCAATGCTTCTTTGTTTTTTTTACTAAGCATAGAGATTCTTTAACTAGTTGGCATTTTCTATAATTTCATGTGGTGTAGAATCATGCAGAGAAAGCAATTGATTTGCTTCTGCAAAGCATAGCATGTGATACCATGTTTTTTTTTTTTTTACTAAGCATAGAGATGCTTTAACTAGTTGACATTTTCTATCACTACCACAAAAATATGATTTTAACCCGGACGTAAAAGCTAATATAACCCGGATTTTGGCTGAAAATGGTCCGGGCTTCAGGTTGAGGGTATAATAGATTATATAACCCGGACTCCTTTTGACACGCCCGGGTTAAATACATGAAAATAAAACACAAGGAAAACAGACTATATAACCCGGATCATGGAAACACGCCCGGGTTAAAAAGGAGGTTAAATAACCCGGATCCTTTTCGTCCGTGTTATATTGTGCTGTTCAAATATCACACTAGTAGGACTTTATAACCCGGATCTTCAAACAGTCCGGGTTAAAAAGTGTAGCAGGTTCAAAAAAAAGGGGGGTATTTAACCCGGACCTTTACACATCCGGGTTATAAAATATAGTAGGTTTTCAAAAAAAAAAATAGGGTGGACTTTTTAACCCGCACCTTTACATGTCCGGGCCAACAAACCCATTTTATATGATTATATCTAATAAAAATCTATACCTTCGTATGACTTCCTATTTCATTCCTAACTAAGTTGAGAATGGACAATAAACAACTTGAATGAACAAGAAAGACGTATAAAAAAAGAATAGAAATGATCTAAAGCCTTACCATCATTTCACACACTAGCACCAAAGCATTTCATAACACCAGCACCAAAAACAATTGGACAAAGGACTAGGAATTCCCCACATGGCCTACCTACCGAATATGGGAATTGATTTAGCCAGAAAATGAGCAAAAATAGCTTAGTTCATACTTCATACCAAACATAGTCCAAAGTAACTTGTATTAATTGAAATTCATCTCTATTGTTCTTCTCTTATCTATCATAAAAAAGACATTTTAGTAGTGTACAATTCGATCTCATCAAGATCAAATATTCTAGCATGCAGGCAGGCAAGCAAGCAAGAGACCTAACCCATGTTCATGACTACTGAAGCTAATGTTATGTAGGCCCGGGAGGATTTGAGCTCGCCTTCTCATCTTCCATGGCTATTACATGGGAAGCCTTTCACAGACATGCTCAAAGATTAACCCAAAAGTCAGGTTTTAGTAGATTGGATGGAAAAGCAGTAGAAAAATGTGAACTCTTATAACAAGAATTGCAAATATCACATACCTCAATCAGCTTGTCTTTGTCCTGATCGGTAACTTCAGTTGTTGTGGAGGATTGTGCATCATACCTAGAAATTGGAGCAATAAAGGAATCAAACTGAAGAGCTTAGACAAACCCCCACTATCTAAGCTGACTGAGATATATGATATTTTGTCACCTGTGGCGAGGAAGTTGAGCTTCATTGCGTGCTCAGTAATTGAATGGTCCTTTGATCTCCACATTGTACTCTCTTAGTAAATCTGCATAACAAGTGCAACGCGACCAGAATCTCACGTTCATCAGTTTATGTAATCAGCTTTTACATAGCACATGCAAAAATAAGTCGGATGAATTTGACACAAGTTATATGCCTCTGAAAGCAGAGCAAGGCACGATTCCTAGTAACATCAAATTCATCATGTTACAGGTGAGATGAAGCAGGAGAACAAGAAAACCTATTGCAAATAAAAAAGGAAGCAGATTGTTTAGTGCCACTTTGCTAAGAACATGAGCATTGGCTTGAATCACAAAAACACTATAGCTAAATCATCACTACAAATAAAGGATGATTTGGGCTATCCCTAAGTAGACTATTTCAAATAAAGGATTGGAGCATTAGCAAAAGCTTTAGAAAAAAGCCCAAAAAAATTGAAGTGTGGAACTGAAATTATAAAATGATAATGTATAAAACTCACCAGTGGAGGCAAAAATGGAATGAAATGATGGGAAGTTAGGAAGTTCATTTTCCTGCTTCTCACTCAAGTGGACCACTCAATGAAAACTTGTAAATGTATATGAAGGATGATTTAGGCTATCCCTAAGGATGATTTAGGCTAATAAAGGATTCAATTCGACATACTTCTTAATATGCAATTCATACCTCGTTAAATATCCATAAGGATGATTTAGGCTATCCCTAAGTAGACTATTTCAACAACAACAAAGCATCCATAAGTAGACTATCTTAACATCAACAAAGCATGACAGAATTTCAAGAGATCATCTGTAAGGATGATTTAGGCTTTCTCTATACCAGATGGGTAGCTTAATGTTTTCCGAATTTTATTAAACGAAAACCTGGCTGAATTAAATACAAAGTGACTCATGAAATTTCAAAAGAAACACCAGAAGGTAAAGCCAAAACAAATTCCTATAAGCACCATTTTGTTTGACTGGTGCTTAAATGAAGTAGCTTGAATTTATGATATAAATGACTAGCATCATATATAAAACAGAGATTCAGATAATTTGTCATAAAGAGAAGGTAGTAATTTATAAATTCATTATACATACAGCAACCTAGCATGTTGTAACAGTAACCTGACTATAAACATTCATCCAAATGCATGAAAAGGCGCTATATTATCCAATCATCAGTCAAACAAAATCATATGAGGCATATTAAAAAACTGAATTTGAAACAAATATCACAATCCAGATTTCGCCCGTGTTTTGAAAGCTATATATAATGAATTGTCCTGCAATATTGTGAACCTGAAAAGTTACTTGTTTATGAATTCCGGCTTGATAGAAACTTGATTCAGTTTCTGGATTCCAAAAGAATCATGTGATATCACGAGAAAGCCTATCAGATTCCACCCATGTAGGAGATCACAACGAGTTTTCCCGTAACTATTAGAAAGAATAAGCATGAAGCATAATGAGAAGAAGAAGAACAACCTGGTCTTGGTCACAGGCTTCTCCAGTTTAGTTAAACAAAAGAGAAGTTCATCTCAATCCAGATAAGGGTGCTCCATTCTAAAGTCGACATCATGTAGTTCCCAAGGACTATGGATCTGGGTTCCGCCAGGATCACCCTTGTACTCCACTGCATACCTCTCCCATGGACTGTCAGGAAATTCAACAGACTTGGGTCCTGAAGAACTGATCTGTCCTTCCCTAGCACGCATGAACCTATAGAAGAATGAATTGAGACACTGCGTTTGCACATCATGTAGGTTAGAAAAAACAAAGGTAGCATAAAATAGACCATAAATGAAATGCTTCTTCAACAAGTTTAGTTGCTTACAGTTGATATTTTTTCAAGGTTAGAGCTATATTTATGCTTGCAAGATTGCTCTTTCCTCTAGGTTTAAGAGTGCTTCAATATCTGCAAGGATCATAGTGCTCTATAATTAATCTTCTTCACACATATCTTACAGTAACCATAGTTATACATCTAAGAAGATAGCAGAGGGAGGAAAAAAAACACTCTTGCCAAGAGGAAAAGTTACAAAAAAAAAATCATCATTTTGTTGAATCAAGTGAACTAAACATGGCAGAAATCATAAATACTTTCCCCTGATCATGGATCAAGAATAGACTCTGTAGTAGACACATGTAAATCAAAGCCAGAGTGCTAGATTCAAAAGAGACCCATAAACAATCTACCAAATCTTTGATAGAACTTATGAACAGCCTCCTTTTGAGATCATGAAATTTCCCAACGGTTTTAATCAAGAACTAAAATTTCATACTTGCGAAAATTAATTATTTGGTTCTTATAAGTGTGCAGCAGAGTTTCTAGTTCTGAAGCCTAAGGTATGGCTTGAATTCAGAAGGTAGACTAACTTGTGTGGAATGATGAATGAACGCCTTTCAATATAATATAATATTATAGTTTTTAAGAGCATCTGAACTCTTATAAATGTAATAAATCACTAATGGCTTCACACTAGTTAAAGAACAGGATTGATCTGTATTTATCTATGGATTAGACTAGGATGATTCAAGTGGGTATAATATGAACAAAGATACTTTCCAGGTGTCTGAAAAAAACTAGGTATCCACATTGAGACTTTTTGTTAGGGGTCTACTAAACAATTAGCTGCAACATTGCCATGTAATTAGAAACTTTAAAATCAGGTATTAGCGGCACCTAATGATATTCTTGTGATGAAGTTACCGATAGAAGAACAATAGTTTCTGCACCCTTTGCATCCTTAAAGGTGACGTATGCGGTTTGAGTGTGCTCATCTTCACTGCATTAAAGAAATAGGTCTATTAGTCAGCAACCTAGTATGGATCGATAAGCACTCGGCAACGAAAAAAGGACTAACCTTTTCATCTCAAGATACTCAATGTCCCCAGAAAAAGAGAAAAAACTCTGTGATATCCCGCTCAGTTGCACCCAGCGAAACATTGCTTACTTTAACTGTTTTTACCTGTATTAACGAAAGAGCTATATTTATGCTTGCAAGATTGCTCTTTCCTCTAGGTTTAAGAGTGCTTCAATATCTGCAAGGATCATAGAAGCCAAGCTTTGTAACCTTTGTGGCGATTAGAAGAGTCGGATCCGAGAGACTTACAAGATACAACATTGATTTTACCCTAAACATTTCGGCAAGTTTGTAGAAAATTAGATATTCCACCAGTTCCTGGTCTAAACAAGTAGTTATTTTGGGCTTTATAGGAAATCCAAAAGAAAACTCAAACAAACTTTCATCGAACATATAACAAACAACTACAAGAGTCTCGGAAGAGATTAACCTTGGCGATAGCGAGTGAGACGAAGTTGACAGATTCACTGCGCAGCGTAAAGAGTCGAAGAGAACGTCGGTGGAGGGTAATTGGTAGCCGTCATCGTGGGCGGTGGGGACCGACTGTGGAATTAGTGAGCCCAGATGATGATATCGGCTTCAATTACAGGAGGGGCAAATGGCTCAAGTACTTGATAGTGAATCCCAATTGGACGATAGAGGGGGAACGGATGCTGGAGGAAGATGAATCCCAATTGGACGACAGAGGGGGAACGGATGCTGGAGGAAGATGAAGAGGACCTGCTTTGGAGGAGGGAGGGAGAAGAACTAAGCGTCGCAGACCAAGCTAGGGTTTAGAAACATCGGGTATAACTTCTCCCTTTTTTTTTGAAACTGGGTATAACTTATCCTTTGAATTTGTGTTTTATTTAACCAAATAACCCGGATTCTTTACATCCGATATCTATACTCCATTAAAGAACCCGGTTGTCACTTACTCGAGTTATAATGTGATCGCAACTTCAAATGACAGAGACTGTTTAACCCGGATGTCTTACAAATATAAATATCCGGGTTATATTCTCAAATCCAAGACTTAATAACCCGGATATATCAATCCAAAAAACGCCCGGGTTAGTCTCATACGTAGCTCAAAGAGCTGTTTATTCAAATAACTCGGGCGTGTTGCCTTATATCCGAGTTATTTGATTATTTTATCAAAAAATTTAAAAGAAAATTCATTTTTTTTATGTTTTGACCCCCTTTTATATCAGATATTTGACGTCCGGGTTATTATATCACGAGTTAAAAGAGCATTTTTGTGGTAGTGTATAATTTCATGTTGTGTAAAATCATACAGAGAAAGCAATTGATTGCTTCTGCAAAGCATATCATGTGATACCATGCTTCTTTGTTTTTTTTACTAAGCATAGAGATGTTTTAACTAGTTGACATTTTCTATAATTTCATGTGGTGTAGAATCATACAGAGAAAGCAATTGATTGCTTCTGCAAAGCATAACATGTGATACCATGCTTCTTTGTTTTTTTTACTAAGCATAGAGTTGCTTTAACTAGTTGGTATTTTCTATAATTTTATGTGGTGTAGAATCATGCAGAGAAAACAATTGATTGCTTCTGCAAAGCATAGCATGTGATACCATGCTTCTTTGTTTTTGTACTAAGCATAGAGATACTTTAACTAGTTGGCATTTTCTATAATTTCATGTGGTGTAGAATCATGCAGAGAAAGCAATTGATTGCTTCTGCAAACCATACTTCTTTGTTTAACTAGTTCGCATTTCCTAGAATTACAGAGATCTATATAAGTGAGGAATTACAATGATTTAGTCACTCCTCATCAACCCTAATTTTACATTCTAAAGGAGAGTCCATGTCTTCACAGAAATTTGCACCACTTGGCAAATTTTGTGATTGACACGTGTCCCTAAATAAAGTACCAAAATTGTAAAAAAAAATAAAAAATTATATCTATCCTAATATATCTACCAATTTCCGAAAAACTGATTCATTGCACTGGTACTGCTTCTCCCATCTCCACCATGTCTCCACTTTGTTTTCAACTGCTTCACTGCGTAGTATCGCTTCCTCCTCTTAAACCGTTCTTCAACGGCTTGAGAGCAGCAGTTTTGTTCTCCAATTCCTCCTGTTTATTTGTGGATGACGAGAAGGACTTGCTCCAACATATGCACACATGAAAAGGAGGAATTTAAGGCCGTTGGGAGAGAAGCCCTAATTTTCTTTCAATTGAGTCTTCTCCCACGTCTCCTCTTTCAGACAATTCTACAACCGATTGTGAGCAAGCCTTTCTTCTCCAAATTATTTTGGCTCTTCCTTTTTCTTATTCGGTTTCTTCCTCTTTGTCACCCCTTTCACTTTTGGTTTTGAATTGATATTGAAGGAGCGGCCGCTGGGAAGAACAAACCTGTACTTCAACTCACTACGATGGGTCGACTCATCAATTAATTGGTGTCGTATGTTCACCGTTAGGCAAATCAAATCAGCAACGGCCGAGTTTCGCTGATGATGCGGAAGCCTGGTTTGCAGTTTCTCTGGAAGTCCTCGAGATTGATTACACTTCGGAATCTGGAATAAGAGGAAGAACCGGATCGGTTGAAAAATCGGATAATATCTTCAAATAGGAGCTCGTCGCAGGGTATGAAGAGCGGGCCGACCTGGTTCGTGAACCCGAACTCCTTCTCGGCTTGATCTAGGAGCGAAATTCAAGCGCATTGCCTGGTAAGTACAAATCTGACCTAAATTTAATATGGGTTTTTACAGAAATCACATTTGCTGAACTGGGTTGCAATTTTTCTTTCCCCTAAATCCTACAGGAAAACAAGAAATGGCTGTTCTTGGGCTTCTGTTAGTGGGTTTGCTTGCAATGGCGGCTTTTTCTGAAGGCTACCGTGGAGGAGAAGGAGGTTGGGTTAATGCTCATGCCACCTTCTATGGCGGAGGAGACGCCTTTGGAACAATGGGTAAACATTTCTCCCCCAAATTTCCCTCACTTTTCTTCTTCTTTTTTGTTGATTTGACAATTTGTGTGTTTCAAAAATTGAATCTTTGTACTTGTAATTGTGTTTTAGGAGGAGCTTGTGGGTATGGGAACCTGTATAACCAGGGGTACGGAACAAACACAACAGCTCTGAGCACAGCTATGTTGAACAATGGCTTGGCGTGTGGGTCCTGCTTCGAGATCACGTGCGTGGCTGACCGGAAATGGTGCATCCCGGGCAGCATTGTGGTCACGGCGACCAACTTTTGCCTGCCAAACATCGCCCTCCCAACAACACCGGCGGTTGGTGTAACCCTCCTCTTCACCACTTTGACCTAGCTCAACCTGTCTTCCAACACATTGCTCAGTACAGAGCTGGAATTGTCCCTGTTGCTTACATAAGGTAATAATAACCCAAATGACAAATTTAAAAAAGGTGTTTTCTTTGAGGCAAAATCGGTGAAAATCTTGAGATTAGAGGAAACCTACTTGCTAAAATCCAGTAAAAGACTTGAATTTTATCCTCATTTGGTAAATTGGGTTTACAAATTTGATCTTTTTGTTTACAGGGTGGCGTGCATAAGAAGAGGGGAGGAATCAGATTCACAATCAATGGCCACTCTTACTTCAACTTGGTCCTGATCACAAACGTTGGAGGAGCTTGTGCATGCTGTAGCCATTAAAGGAACTATGCATGTACATCAATCTCTTACATGTAATGTTTTCCTTAACTTTGGATGGATGATTTGGACATGGTTGATAATGCATTTATTATACCATCAGTAAATGAGGGCAAAAGAAATTTGAGTGCACCTTCTGGGCAGCCAAATGGCAAGCTTCCAGAGCACCCTTCTTTTCTTGGAGTGGAGTCTTCTTGAAATTATCCTTTTCTGCTGCTGAATCATCAAGTGTAACGGATGCTATTAGCAGGTTAGCATGTGTATTTTTATCTGCCATTCAAATTTTAGAACTCACATATAACTTTGACGCTTTTATGTTCTTGTGCCTTTGTTTTATCCATTTGTCTACAAGAGTGTGAAACACTGCTAATTTGACCCAACTATGCCTAGAACTTGGTATGCATGAAACATGATGAAGGTATAAATTTCTTGTGAATTCCATGATGATTTTACATGTACTTGCAAATAGTTTACCTTAGGTTTAAATAAATGAAGATGTAGTCCAATTAGAGTGAATGAATCTAAATTGTTGCTTTTATTAGTGTCTATGTGGTGTTACCATTTTAAATTGACAGAAAGATCGTGCTCTTTTGTCAGGTTTGATATTTTCAGCTTTTATTCGAGTTTATGTGATGTATGCTTGCTTCGCCTTGTAGTCTCTAAAGCATCTTAGAAGATGGAGACCACACTCTATTTTCTTTGTTTTACTTTCTATCAATATGATTTTTTTACTTACATGTTATCTTAGAAGAGGTTATCTGCAGTAGGGGTGTTCATCCGGTCCGGACCGGATTTTTTAAAAGTTTGGACCGGATTATTTACTTAGAAATGTTCAAAACTAGACCTTGCTCTAAGCTGATTAAATCTCATCTTACACAGAATAGTTGGGGCTGATTAAATCTCATCTGCTAGAAATTTGTGGGCATAATATTCATTCTTTCCCGATGTAAAATATACAATGTGGTAATTCTTTTTGGTGGAGTAAAAGATTATAACTCTATTTTTTAAGTTCTTCTGAGGAGCCTGCTTCCAGAGTTCATACAGCAGAATAATTGGTTCGGGTTGATATCCGTCTACTGGAGAACCAATGTGTGGATAACGCGTCTGGGTAAAGGCTGATGCATCCAACGGAAAGAAACACGCACAAACAAACATAGAAGAAGACACTGATGTTGTCCATGGGAAGTATTTTGTTCTTAATTTTGACTCATTTCTTTGATGTACTAAACCTTCCCCGGATTGTTTCAGTCATTTGTCAGAATTCTTTATTTTGGAATAGGCTGGGGCTATTGATCTCTTACTGGATTGATAAATGTATTGGTGAGGACATTGTTACTTGACGGTGTATGGTTAGTGAAGTAAATTTAAATGTGCCAGATTATGCATGCTCTTATGCAAGTAGTATTCAGAGATCATAGTTGGCTGCTGTAGTTATTGATGGCAACTCTTTGATTGCAGTTGGTGTTGAATTTGGATTATTATTGGTTAAGGGTTTGTTTAGTAGTTGTATTTATAAGGACTTTTTTAGTTATAATGCAACTTTTTTCGGAAAATTAGTTCTTCAAATTTGAAACTTGTGTGGCAATTAGAAAAGTATTTTTTAAAATAAAGTCTTTATAAATACACAGCCAAACAAAGCCTTAAATTTCTTTGTCCGACCCTTAAATTTCTGAGGTTCATTTGTTATGGATTTGTACATCTGGTTGGTTATTTCAACTTCAAATTTTATACTTTACAAATCAAGATTTTTAGGTTAAGGCTAAAAGAAATTTGCTCGTGGTCAAGTCTTCCTAGCACAGTAAAAAACACTACTATAGGCAATTAGGCACAAATTAATGCAAAATGGGTGGATGCAAACCCTTGCGTACATGAACACCATAGAAAAATGTCCAAAAGTAGAGAGGATTTTGTTGAAATTTGAAGAAGATGAAAATATAATCTATTCTACAACATTTTTTTACAAGATTAAGATATACATTCATGAGCTCTTTTTTATCAAGAGGATCATCTTTTTCCACTAATTGTTAGTATTAATCTTTTAAACAAGTAGATCATGGTCCTCAACATTTGAAAGTGCTTATAACAGTCCCTAAATTTGATATTATCGTAAACTTGTAAATGGTGTCTTACTCCACCTTATAAGTGCATTGGTATAAAAAATTAAAAGCACATTTATAGGTTGAAAGACAAGGAGAAAAGTAGAATAAAAACACAAAATGATACTAAGTCGGACGATTAATCGGTTTTCAGTTTGTGATGGTCTACCTATTCGTTTTTCTGTTTAGAAAAGAAATAAAGTAGCGACAATAAATTGACATCAACGGGTCCGTTCGACAACATCTGTTGGAAGTGAGTGACATTAAGCAAATTTGCTTCAACCTCCACTTCAACCCTCATTTCAACCCATTTTTTGCTTAAGCTTGGGGGGGGGGGGGGGGGGGGGGGGGGGTGACATTAAGCAAATTTGCTTCAACCCTCACTTCATCTTCCACTTAAACTCCACCGAACGGAGCCAACGTACATTAAATAAGCAGAATTGTGTAAAAGTACCAACTGAAAGATAAATCATAGAGAATCATCTATAACATGTATGAAGTTAACAAAATAACACCCAAACGGCCAAACCCCATGGTTCCCTTAATGGTCTCAACTAAACAACAAAATTGTTTGATTAACGTCATACATTTATTTGGAAGGCGCATTATAATCAAATTCATGTTTAAAAATACTTATTTAAATAAATTTTTTTGGAAAATTTCTCTTGACGCTCCTCAGTTTAAGGTTATTCATGTTGGTGTCCTATAATTAAAGTTTTTTCCAGTTGGTACCCCTAAGGTTTGGGTTAGTTTACTTCGTAAGTCGTAACCAATTTTTTTTCATATTTGCACCATTCCGGTTCAAATTGATTAAATCCAAGTCTACCATTATGTTCTTTACCCTCAAATTAGTAAGATTTGCCTCTTAAAATACTCAAATTCATGTCCGAACCATGTTGATTTGAATTCCGAAGCAACAGCTTGTTTCCGACCTTAAGAATTCAAATCGAAATGGTTCGAATATTGATTTGATTATTTTAGGAGTCAAATCCTACTAAGTTGAGATCAATAATCGATAAACTTTAGGAGTCAAATTCATGTCCGAACCATGTTGAGCTTGGATTTGATTAATTTGATGATTTATGTTTTTGTAATCCACGATTACCTACACATAAATATAATCGATAAACTTTAATTGAAACAACCGGCGCATGGCGCCGGGTCTACACTAGTTTCTTGAAATCTCTAAAAATGTCTAGTTCATCCTCAAACTCCTCAAACTCAAATCCTTTACTTTCTAGCGATAGCTTTGAAGATGGTGAATACGAAAGAATTACACAAGAAGCGCTTGATGCGTGTGATGCACTTCAAGAGCATGCTCGACAACGAAGAAACAATGCAGAGGCAGGGCGTGCTCGACGTCGTCGAAAGTATATTGAAAGAAATCGGGAAGAAGGCTATGAGCAACTTTACAAAGATTATTTCTCTGATCAACCAACTTATCCAGATGATTTCTTCCGAAGTAGGTTCAGAATGAACAAGGAAGTTTTCAAGCACATTGTGGAAACACTAGGGAATGGAATGGAGTACTTTCAACAAAGGCCAGATGCAAGAGGTAGGCCTAGTATATCTGCATTACAAAAATGTACTAGTGCCATACGTATGTTGGCATATGGAACTGCTGGAGATGCTTGTGATGAGTATATTCGTATTTCCGAATGAGCAGCAAGGCATTGCTTAGAGCATTTTGTTGATGGAATAATTACCTTTTTTGGTGATGAGTATCTCAGGCGGCCAACCGCAGCAAACATACAACGCCTACTAAGTGTGGATGAGTCTCGTGGATTTCCTGGGATGCTAGGTAGCATCGATTGTATGCATTGGGGGTGGAAAAATTGTCCAACTGCATGGAAAGGACAATATGCCCGTGGAGATCATGGTCATCCAACAATCATTTTGGAGGTTGTTGCATCATACGACATGTGGTTTTGGCATGCATTTTTTGGTGTACTAGGTACGGCTAATGATATTAATGTTCTTGAGCGATCTCCTATTTTGATGAAGTTTTGAATGGTAGAGCTCCAAATGTGAATTTCACGGTTAATGGGACTCAGTATAAGATGGGATATTATCTTGCTGATGGCATCTACCCGCCTTGGGCGACATTTGTTCAATCAATTCACCTCCCCCAAGGCAACGAAGCCAAGTTGTTTGCCCAACACCAAGAGTCTGTTCGTAAAGATGTGGAGAGGGCGTTTGGAGTGCTGCAATCTCGTTTTGCAATAGTTCATCAACCAGCACTCTCTTGGGATTTTGGAAAGCTTGGAAGGATAATGAGGGATTGCATCATTCTACGTAATATGATCGTAGAAAATGAACGAGATTCTTACACCCATCATGGATACGAAATCCCACAATTCGGTGAAGGAGTAAGTGGAGAGAATACATCGGTGGATAACCAGGATTGGAGCAATGATAGACCGGAGATTATGAACAATCCAGTTATTACAAGGAGGGCTCAAATTCGGGATAGAACAATACATCACAGGCTGAAGGAAGATTTGAAGAAACACATTTGGGACCTTTATGGAAACAATTAGATTGTTTCGCTGTTTATGTGTTATTTTTAATTATTAAGTCGTGTATCGTGTGATGTATGTCGTTAAATTTCGTCATTTGGTTTAGTTCAGGTTATTATCGCATGTTGTTTTATTTTCTTAAATTTATGCATCACTTTTGTTGATTTGCCTATCAATGTATGTTTGTCTGTCTTAATTTTAAATAAATAATTAAAATAAAATAGCATTAATAAATTTAATGTATGATTTTTTTTAAAAAAATTTGCATTAATATATAATAAGGGGTATAATAATATAATAAAGGATATATTGGTAATTTAATATAAACAAAAGAATATAATTGTAATTTAAACTAAACCTAAAAGACCCATCTAAAAGACCCCAATAAAAGCCTCCAATACATCATGGGTCTTTTAGCAAATAATTCTCTCAAAAACCCCCTATAAGACCCATCCTATGGGACTCCATTAAAGATGCCCTAATATTTTGTTATTGTTTAATTAATAGTCCCAAATTTTTGAATATTTCAATTTGTAGTCCTTTTGGATGTCAAAGTTTATAAGTTTATTTTAACTTACTAGCTTAGTAAAAGAGATTTTTGTACTAATGGTAATAATGAATATACTTCATCCGTTAAGAATTATTTGACTTTATAGCTTCTTTCAGACAAAATAAGAAATTAATTTTTTTCCTAGATTACCCTTACTTAATTTCCTTAATTGTTGATGTTTAAAATGACAGTTATTTATGATATCAAATCTAGTAATAAGCACGGGGGCAAATCTGACAAAATCTTGTTAAAATATGTACAATGACAAATATTTCCTAACAAACACTTTAGCCTAAAAAGTCAAATATTTCTTAACGGGGGAGTATAAGATAAACATATATTAGATATAAAATTGAGAGGAGGGATCAAATGCGACCGACCCTTAAGGTGAAACGAACGACCTCCTACGCGTCGTCCACGTGTCCTCATCCAACGGCTGAGCTTATACCGAATTTTTAGGTCAAAATAGAGACAGAGAGGCATTTTGGTCTTTTTGTCATTCATTCCTTCCTCCAGCGCTTGTCTCCCCTCCTTCTCTCCCTCTTTGCGCTTCTCCAACGACTGAAAATTGCCATTGAAGAATCGAATCTTCTCCTTGATTCCGTCATTGATTATGAGATTCCTTCCTCGATTCTGCCATTTTATACTCTATTCGAGTTATTCTTTTGATTTTCTACTGGCGTCAATGGATTCCGGTAAGTGATTTGCGTTTTTTCGACTTCTAGGGTTTGATTCAATTGTTCCAGTTCTTTAATTCTATCTTTAATTTTTGCGTTCTCTATGGTTTCAGCCATTCAATTTATGTGTTGTTTACTTTGTTTCCCTATCGTTGCCAGGTTTGTCTTCAATTTTCACACTTAGGTTTACTTTTGTTCAATTCTTGGAATGAGTTTTATTCTCGGTTGCTTTGGTTTTTTTGTTTCCTTCTGCTTTTGTATGTTCATTTGTGTCAACATCCGCTGAGGTTGTTTAGTTTAGTGATTCATCTGTGTTGATCTCCAGTTTGTAATGTCCACTATGTTTTGAACATGTTGTCTATTTGTAATGAACCTCCATTGTTTATGTGCTTTTTATTTCAATTTCTGCAAGTTTGTCTGCTGGTGCTAGTGGTTCTTTCTCACCTGGTCCTAGCCCCCCTAGTTCATATGCTTCTGATTCTGATAATGAGTCATCGAATTATGTTGCTCACCTATCGCAAGGTGGTTCTGTCTACCACATTCTTGCTTGTGATGATGCTTTGAAACCAGCTGTTGGTATGCAGTTTACGACATTGGATGCATGTATTGCATTTTACAAGGCATATGCAATGAAATGTGGTTTTGTTGTTTGCCTCGGCGGCTCACACTTGAGAGACCAAGTGATTGTGTTGAAGTATTTTCTCTACAGTAGGCAAGATTTTAAAACTGGCTAGAACAACACAAAACGTGTCCGTAGACGTCCTTCTAATAGGGTTAGGTGTATTGCAAAGCTCACCCTTTGTTTTGCCGATCGTAAGGGCTACAAAGTGATTGCTTTTGGAGATCGCCATACATACCCGCTTGTTGTTGATAAAGAGAAACAATTTATGAAGTCTTTGAGGAAGTTAGACTTTAGGCATAAGAAATTTGTTATGAATTGCGAGAAAGCTCACATCGGTCCAGTTAGGTCCTACCGCATCTTCAAGGAACCTGTAAGCAGTTACTCCCAAGTTGGTGCATGTGCTGTTGACTTCAAGAACTACCGACATGACATGTTGGCTTATATTGGTGGTTTTGATGCTCAGATGACTATCAACAGATTTTTCAACAAAAAACAACTTTCTACTGCCTTTTGCTTTGATTACGACGTTGATTCTTGTGATCGGTTGACTCGTTTGTTCTAGGCTGATCCCGTGTCTCGTAAGAACTTCTCACTGTTTGGTGACGTTGTCTCCTTTGATACGCCCTACCGCACTAACAGGTTAGAATAACACAATAAAGTTTTACTTTATTTTTCACCCTATATTTAAACTTTTACTTTTTATGAACCTCTATGTGTGTTATAATGAACCTGCATTAACATATTATTGCACCTGTGCATGTATTATTGTGAACCTAGCCCCATTCCTTATTTGACTATCTACTGCATAACAAGAACCTTTCACTAAACTTTGTTGAACCTATTCTAAAATAATTTGTTACACTTCTATACTCATTCTACTACACCTTTTAGCCCCTTTTGTTGTTGACATACTTATGCATGCTTACTCTTTTTAAATTCTCACTCTTTTAGGTACACCACTGTAGGGATTGTAGATGCGTAAAGTGGAATTTCAGGAAACGATTTCCTAACATCTAACCAAGGATCTCATGCATAAACCAAATAGATCATAGATAGGAAGAATCAAATACCTTTTGATGCGTGTTTCAATTGGCTGGAATGGAGAGAATAGAGCCTCACGTGTGACTCTTCTATTTGGTCCACCCGAGCTTGGATCTGGATCGCCTGGGACTCGGTTACTAGAGCAAGAATCGAAGGCAAACGAGAGAGAGAGAGAGCAAGAGATGTGTACGTACGACAACCTTGTATGTGTTATTGAGTTAGGGTTTTCTCTTAGAAAGCCCTTCTTTTATAATACCAGGTATAGATATCTTATTTTCTAAATAAGTATATCTTTTATTATTAATAATAATACTTTATTATTAACAAGCCTTATCTCCCAAGTCATATCTTATATAACTTTATATTATATACTTTATATAATATGTCTCCCAATAAATTGACCCAGTCCAAACTCTAAGGGTGTGACCTCGTAGGACTCGGTAATAATAGCAATAGACTTTATGACATACTTTATAACATATAGTCTATAAATCATAGTTGGCTTCTAGCAAAGTACTATGACTACCTTCACTGGATTAAATATCTCCATAAACGGTCCCACTTCATAATAAGTAATTACACCTTTGATTAAAGGACACAATTCCTTCAATTTCCCACTTGTCCTTAAAATAAGTGTGCAATGTTAAAATTACTTTGTCACAAAGTGTCTTATCTAACTATATGATGAAACTCATCTTTACCATCAAATACGTTTCTTGAACTCTTGAGATCAAACTGTCAGTACGGATGATTACTAATAATCCATCCGAGCATGGCCACGCGTTTTCATAGTTCTCTCTCTTCAAGTGGCCGAGACACCAATCCTTTCCTAATGTATCGTGGTATACACGGAATAGGAGGACATATTCAATCTTGTACGACTACAGTTCCCACTCAACTTTTGGCAATCCAATCACTGCCTTTATAAATGTCTGTTGCGGTCAGCGTTTGACAGCGTCAAAGACATACCAGCGGTCAAATGATAACTATATCATACTCATGTCTAAGGAACTCACTAATCATGAATAATCCTAGAACTCCGCAGTAAAGCCTTGAGGAGTCCTAAGGTAGGTCTGTCTGATATGTATCGGTATACACATCTATGTAATCGATTAGACATCTCCATGTCCCTATAACACATGAAACCTGATGTTATCAATCAATCTCACATATGGTCTTTTGATTAAGTCATTTGTATCAAACAAAGTTTTACTTTATTTTTCACCCTATGTTTAAACTTTACTTTTTATGAACCTCTATGTGTGTTATAATGAACCTGTATTAACATATAATTGCACTTGTGCATGTATTATTGTGAACCTAGCCCCATTCCTTATTTGACTTTCTACTGCATAACAAGAACCTTTCACTATACTTTGTTGAACCTATTCTAAAATAATTTACTCCACTTCTATACTCATTCTACTACACCTGTTAACCCCTTTTGTCGTTGACATACTTATGCATGCTTACTCTTTTTAAATTCTCACTCTTTTAGGTACAATCTTATATCCATACCTTTCACTGGCCTAGATCACCACAAGTCTAGTGTTATTTTTGCGGCTGGCTTAATATTCAGGAAGGATGCTGGTTCATATGTGTGGTTGTTGGAAAAATTCAAGGCATCTTGCACAAGCCAAAGGTTATTGTGACAGACCAAGATCATGTGCTATTGAGCAAGTTTTCCCCCACTCTCGCCACCGGCTTTATATGTGGCATATCATGAAAAGGTCCCGGGAAAGGCAAAATACGACACTGCCACGGGTGTTGATTTTCATGAGAAGTTGGACAACATTGTGTGGACTCATGATCTCGGAGTTTGGGGCTCAGTGGACTACTTTGCTTGCTGAATTCCCATTGGTGAAGCGGAGGTGGTTTGATGACATGTTTGTAATCCGGCATTTTTGGATTCCAGCTTACTTCAGGGATGTTATGTTTGGTGGCTTGGTCAGGACCACTTCCATTTCTGAATCTGCCAACAGTTACTTTGGTCACTTCACCAATAGATACTACCATCTTGTTGAGCTGGTAATGCACTTTAACATCGCCTTGGAGACTTAGAGACGCAAGCGAGCAAATCTTAACTTTGATTCCTCAACTATGCAACCAGATCTGCGTACCCTTTTAAGCCTGGAGAAGCATGCAACTTAGATGTACACTTTCTATTTTCAAGAGTGTCCAAGACCAAGTTCTTGAATGTTGTTTATCATGCTTTATGGCCAACATGGCTGGTGATGATGTTACGAATGTATATGGCATCAAGGATTGCTTCTCCAAGATATTCAAATTCCAACATATGATCATGGAAGGGGAGTTCTTATGCAGTTTTTGTATGTTTCAAAGGATTGGACTTCCTTGTTATCACATTATCTTTGTCTTCCGAAACCTTGGCTTTAAAAGGATTCTAGAAAAATATGTTCTTGCTCGCTGGATGACGGGGCTAAAAGATGCACAAGAAAATGTCGTTGATTAGCCTCAATCAAAGTAAAATTTCCTAACAGACCTACTAAACAGAAGTATAGCAGACAAGTAAGGGTCGAACCCACAGGGAAGATCGATGCAGTGTGAAAGTGTGAATGACAAGTGACACGAACGGGGGGTTTAGTTTTCAAGAGGAAGCAAAGCAAACCAAAGCAAACAAGTTGAGTTGAGTTGAGAAAATATAATGAGGGAAAGTAGTTCTACTAGAGCGAAATCCACAGTACAGAGATAGAGTTTGATCACGGAAATCTATTCAATCCAAGTTCTTTAATTATCCTTATAGTTGTTCCCACCCTGATCTTAAGCACTACCGATTCTCACAGTTGTCGATAGACTTATTACTATGCCAATGATAAAATACCACCAGTCACGCCTGTCACGCGGTACCAGACCGGGGTACTTTACCACCAACAAAGCAATAGCAATGCACACAAGGATATAGGATACATGCAAGTAGAAAGACGTATAAGTACTCACTCCCCTACTTAACATGCAACTGATTCTCACTCACAATTGTACGCTCGGAACCCCTATACGCACAATTGTGTTTGCCACTAGATATGCACTCAGAACCCCTATATGCAAATCCTAGCAATTGATAAAAAGCATTCAACCTAGTTCATCAGGCTAAGAAGAACAACAAGAAATCAATATCAATATAACCAAGAGAATCAATCCAACATACATAAGAATAAGAACAAGGAATAGAAATCTCACAAACACATCAACTGTACTGCTTCAATCGTCTAGCAGAACAAAGAAAAGTTAGTTCTCCATCCAAGGGGATGAAAAACTACGAACTGGCAAAACTAAAACTAAACTTCTGTAAAAACTCAATTATGAAATCTAGGTTAACAAAGAGTATTTAACCTAAATCCTAAAAGTAATAAAAATAATAAAAGGAAATAATAATAAAGATAATAACCAAAAATAAAACAAACGAACGGCGGAACTTAATCCCGAATTCTCGTGCAAGCCTCTCGTCTGCCCATCTCCAATTCCAGCTGATCCTCGGCCCAACCCAATGCAGCATCGGCCCACTTCTCGGCACGGCCCAAATCTCCAATATCATCAGCTTCGTTGAACCTATTCTAAAATAATTTGTTACACTTCTATACTCATTCTACTACACCTTTTAGCCCCTTTTGTTGTTGACATACTTATGCATTCTTACTCTTTTTAAATTCTCACTCTTTTAGGTACACCACTGTAGGGATTGTAGATGCGTAAAGTGGAATTTCAGGAAACGATTTCCTAACATCTAACCAAGGATCTCATGCATAAACCAAATAGATCATAGATAGGAAGAATCAAATACCTTTTGATGCGTGTTTCAATTGGCTGGAATGGAGAGAATAGAGCCTCACGTGTGACTCCTCTATTTGGTCCACCCGAGCTTGGATCTGGATCGCCTGGGACTCGGTTGCTAGAGCAAGAATCGAAGGCAAACGAGAGAGAGAGAGAGCAAGAGATGTGTACGTACGACAACCTTGTATGTGTTATTGAGTTAGGGTTTTCTCTTAGAAAGCCCTTCTTTTATAATACCAGGTGTAGATATCTTATTTTCTAAATAAATATATCTTTTATTATTAATAATAATAATTTATTATTAACAAGCCTTATCTCCCAAGTCATATCTTATATAACTTTATATTATATACTTTATATAATATGTCTCCCAATAAATTGACCCAGTCCAAACTCTAAGGGTGTGACCTCGTAGGACTCGATAATAATAGCAATAGACTTTATGACATATTTTATAACATATAGTCTATAAATCATAGTTGGCTTCTAGCAAAGTACTATGACTACCTTCACTGGATTAAATATCTCCATAAACGGTCCCACTTCATAATAAGTAATTGCACCTTTGATTAAAGGACACAATTCCTTCAATTTCCCACTTGTCCTTAAAATAAGTGTGCAATGTTAAAATTACTCTGTCTGTCTTATCTGACTATATGATGAAACTCATCTTTACCATCAAATACGTTTCTTGAACTCTTGAGATCAAACTGTCAGTACGGATGATTACTAATAATCCATCCGAGCATGGCCACGCGTTTTCACAGTTCTCTCTCTTCAAGTGGCCGAGACACCAATCCTTTCCTAATGTATCGTGGTATACATGGAATAGGAGGACATATTCAATCTTGTACGACTACAACTCCCACTCAACTTTTGGCAATCCAATCACTGCCTTTATAAATGTAACACCCCCAAAGCTTAACCCTTTTGGAAATGTATTACCGCTAGTGACCCCAGTGTTCCTTACCGAGATCACCCAAGGCTTTACCATTTAAATACAATTTATTAAATGCAATTGATACACAATGATCAAGCATTAAATTCCAAAACGTAACATTGTCAAGGAAACAAGAGTTACGGGATTACAACCCAATCCCGAATAGGTCAATACAGAGTTTAAAACAAACACAGCGGAAGACTTAGAAAGTACATTACAATTAAAGTTATTGTCCAAAATATCTCAACCTGATTAAAGAAATAATTAAAACATTCAAAAACCACCGTTGGCTCCATAGTCCTTCTGGTCTTCTTAACTACTTTCGATCTGATGTGCCGAATCGAACGGATGACACCAGCCAACCATGCAAGGAAAATATTGGTTGGTTAGCCTAAATGAATAGACTAGCAAGGGTACAAAGCAGAATGGTTCGAAGCAGTCGTATTAGGTTAGACTCCTCGTCCCTCGAATAATAATCGAGTACGCTTGTCCACCACCATACTCCTACTGGAATAAACAAGAGGTATGCACGAGAGAAGATTCTGGAAGACTGAATCTTCACAGAGATCAACTCGAATAGAGACTCCAAGAGATTGAGTCTTTAAGGAAATATGACAAATCTGGAATGTTTACAGAATCATTCAACAATGATTTAAAAGTTGACTGAGATGCTTCGGTTCACGACCAACCTCATCGCCTACAGCGAATCCAGATTGGAAAGAGAACGTACTATGATCAAAGTCGAGACGAGTTTTCCTAGATGCACTATAACTTAGCTGCACTACTCGCCCAAGGTTTATTAATTATGTGCGTCAGAGTAGCACTTATCTGATTTATGTTTCAAAAACACACATCACGTTATAGACTTTTACATGTGTACCCCACCAGTGGGACGACACATCTTAGTATACGTTTCGTCGAGAGTGACGTATATCGAAAGGTTTGTGACACCAGCTACGTGTCCTGCCTCTACACACTTGTGAAAGAGACCGATCATGATCTTAGAATAGTACCAGATGGGGACGAGCCACCCCGATACCAGATTATAAAGAAACGACTGGACCGAGTCCGAGTAACGTTCCTATCTAACAGTGCTAACTAAACAGTTACAGCACAATAACAGTTATAGGATAAACTGATTTTCAAAACAGTTTATCAAAACCGTTTCCAGACAAACAGAGTATTCATTCCAAATTAATTACTCAGATAAACTACTGATAATTAATGTAAAGATGGAACAAACGAGCAAGAGCGAACCGCCACTTGCCTTAATCCGCTGAATAGCCTAACGACGACAATTGGATTCCGGGTTGACACGGGTATGGCTCCGACAGCACAATGACCTTCGAGTCGACCCATAAAAGAAACCCTAAGTTAGATTCGACATAACCAAAGTACGAATCTAAAAACGACGAAAGGAAAGACGCCACGACGACAACCAACCAAGACAAAGCCACGAAGGCATTCTGGGCACTGGCGACGGTCGCCGTTCTTGGCGACGGTCGCCGCATTCATCACGGCGGTCGCCGTGAAGAACACGGCCGACAGAGATGAGAGAAATCTCACCAAAACGATACGCGTTTCGACCCCTTTCCGCCTTGCTTGGTTTCTCACCTCCAAAGGCAACCACAAGGCTTCAAAAGAGCTGCTGGAAACACCACCAAACAACCCCGATGAAAGCTTCTGAAATTCCGGCGAAGGCACAACTCCGGCGAGAGGCAAATTTGGCAGAGGTTCGGTGTTTGGGATGGCTCAAATCTCTCCCCCAACACCCCCTTTTATAGCCAAAGCGTCTAGAGTTCAAAAACAATGGGCCTACAGCTAGTTCGGCGCTCGCCGGAAATCGCGCCGGCGACCATCGGGCAAGGACTGTCGGACAACGATGACTGCCATTACGGCGGGCGCCGTAATTTACGGCGGTCGCCGCGGCATGACACACCAGCTGCCTCCTCGAGCGTTGGGACGGCGGGCGCCGTGACTTTACGGCGGTCGCCGTGCTTGGATCTCACGACGGCGGTCGCCGCCACTGTACGGCGGTCGCCGTGACAAGTTTTTTCCCGCCCGTTCAACTTTGAACGAATATGACATTAACCGGGATAAAAATTATCATACGCAAACGACAATTAAAATCCAAGGCATGTTGTCTGTATATTATTTCACTGAGAAAAATATTACAGATACAGAGCACATTACAGAATGTCTCAAACTCTCTGTATTAAATCCGACGTACACAACAGGTACTTGAGAAAATTCCAAAATTCCCAAAATAACCTTACAAAAAAAATACAGGGTATCACATCTCCTCCCCCTTACAAGAAGTTTCGACCCCGAAACTTAGGTCGAGAATAACTCGGGAAAACGCCTGAGCATATCTGACTCGGTTTCCCACGTCTCCCAAGTAACTTCTTCGGTCCCTGACTTGGACCACAGCACTCGTACCAACGGCACGATCTTGTTGCGCAAACGCTTCTCCCGACGCTCCAAAATGCGCACGGGCAACTCCTCATAAGTACCATTAGCTTGAATCTCGATGTCTTCATAACTAAGCACATGAGACTCATCTGGTACATACTTTCTGAGTAAAGATACTTGGACCACGTTATGCACCGGGTGAGCCGATGGCGGCAACGCCAAGCGGTACGCTAGAGATCCCACTCTATCCAGAATCTCGAATGGTCCCACGTAGCGAGGGTTAAGCTTCCCACGCTTACCAAATCTGAAAACTCCTTTGGATGGCGATACCTTGACAAAAACCTTGTCACCGACCTCGAACTCGACAGTCCTGCGCTTCCGATCTGCGTAGGACTTTTGTCGACTCTGAGCGGTCAACATCCTTTGTCTGATCAAAGCAATGTCTGAAGCCGTCCTTTCGACAAACTCTGGTCCAAGCAGAATTTTGTCGGCATTATCATCCCAACAAATCGGAGATCTGCATCTGCGACCATATAAATCTTCAAACGGAGCCATCTTGATTGTAGCATGCCAGCTATTGTTGTACGTGAACTCAATTAGACGCAAGCTGTCCTCCCAGCTAGTCGGACGATCGAGCACACAAGCTCTAAGCATATCCTCCAGAGTCTGGATGGTCCTTTCAGACTGGTCATCTGTCTGAGGATGAAACGCGGTGCTGAATCTCAACTCGGTTCCCATAGCCTTATGAAGTTCCTTCCAGAATCTTGACATGAAACGGCCATCTCGGTCCGATACAATGGTCTTAGGAATGCCATGTAAGCGGACAATCTCCTTCTGGTAAACTTCTGCTAACTTCTGGGTTTCCCATGTGGTCTTGATGGCTATGAAATAAGCACTCTTCGTAAGCCTATCCACAATTACCCAGATAGCATCCCTCTAACTTCGAGTCTTTGGTAGCCCAGTGATGAAGTCCATGGAAATGTCCTCCCATTTCCATTCTGGTACGGGGAGAGGTAGCATCTCACCACCTGGCCTGCGGTGTTCGATCTTGACTTTTTGGCAAGTTAAGCACTTTGCCACAAAGTCTGCTACGTCCCACTTCATGTTTGGCCACCAAAACTTCTTCCTGAGATCCTTGTACATCTTGCTAGAGCCAGGATGCACAGAATAAGCAGATGAATGAGCTTCTCTCATCACCAACTGACGAAGACCCTCTGTGTCAGGCACACAGATCCGATCCTGAAACCAAAGTGATCCATCATCCTGAACCACAAAGCTGGGAGCCTTCCCATCCATCACTTTACTGCTTAACTTTACGAAGATGATGTCATCGACTTGCTTTTCTTTGATCTGATCCAGTAGTGTAGCCCAAATTTCCATCATACTCAGGTACCCTCTACGCTGGTCATATAAGACTTCAATGTCGCATGACTCTTGGTTTAGCTTGGTTTGAGCAGTAAGTAGAGCAACCACAGTCTCGTGCGTTGTCTTCCGGCTTAGTGCATCAGCTACTACATTAGCCTTGCCCGGATGATACAACAACTCCATGTCGTAGTCTTTGAGCAATTCTAGCCAGTGGCGTTGTCTCATATTTAGCTCCTTTTGAGTAAATATATACTTGAGACTTTTGTGGTCAGTGAAGACTTGGCATCTTATACCGTAGAGGTAATGCCTCCAAATCTTCAGCGCAAAGACAACCGCTGCTAACTCAAGATCATGGGTCGGATAGTTTTCTTCGTACGTCTTGAGTTGCCTAGATGCATAAGCAATGACTTTGCCCCTTTGAATCAAAACACAACCAAGGCCACACTTGGAAGCATCACTATAGACCACATAATCGTCGTTCCCTTCGGGAAGTGCTAACACGGGTGCCGAGGTCAGCCGTTGTTTCAACTCCTGGAAACTGGCCTCGCACTTGTCATTCCAGACAAACTTCTTGTGGACCTTGCGGAGTAGATTGGTCATCGGTAAAGCGATCTTTGAAAATCCTTCTACGAACCTTCTATAATACCCGGCAAGTCCAAGAAAACTGCGCACCTCCTTCACGCTCTGGGGCTGTGTCCAATTAGCCACCGCTTCAATCTTTTAGGGATCGACCATAACTCCATCTTTATTGATCACGTGGCCTAAGAAAGCCACTTCCTTCATCCAGAATTCACATTTAGACAATTTAGCAAAAAACTGATGTTGTCTAAGGATTGACAAGGCAATCCGTAGATGTTCCTCGTGGACTTCTTCATTCAGAGAATAAATCAGGATGTCGTCGATGAAGACCACCACAAACTTATCTAAGTACTGGTGAAAACATCGGTTCATCAAATCCATAAAGACAGCTGGAGCATTTGTAAGCCCAAAAGGCATTACTACGAACTCGTAATGACCATATCTGGTCCTAAACGCAGTTCTAGGAATGTCCTGCTCACGAATCCTGAGTTGATGATATCCAGATCTTAGGTCGATCTTGGAGAAAACCTTTGCTCCCTGCAACTGGTCCAACAAGTCATCAATCCTAGGCAAAGGATACTTGTTCTTGATCGTCACCTTGTTCAACTCTCGATAGTCGATACAAAGTCGGAACGATCCGTCCTTCTTTTTGACGAGTAATACCGGAGCACCCCACGGCGATGCACTCGGCCTGACATAACCTTTGTCAAGAAGATCTTCAAGTTGATTCTTCAATTCTTGCATCTCAGCCGGAGCCATCCGATACGGTGATTTGGAAATCGGTGCCGTACCAGGCTCGAGATCAATAGAAAACTCTACGTCACGGTTTGGGGGTAATCCTGGAATTTCTTCTGGAAAGACATCCGAAAACTCCCTAACTACAGGAATATCAAGAACCTCAGGTCCATCCTTCTCGAGCGAATCCAAGTAGCAAAGGTACCCGACACATCCTTGTCGTAGTAGCTTAAACGCAGCCATCGCATTGATCAGCTTGCCGTTATCAGCGTCATTTCGACCTTTGAACTTGCACACGAATTGGCCCCCAGATGACACCGTCACCATTCTTGAACTGAAGTCGATCACCGTCTTATGACGCATCAGCCAATCCATACCGAGAATAATGTCGTATGGAGCCATGGCTATGCAGATTAAATCTGCCTCGAATTCCTTACCCTGAATGGTAATCGGAAAGTCGGACAAATGCTTGGTTCCCACCAAACGTTCTCCATTAGGAAGATTAACGACGAAAGGGTCGCACGAATCATTGCACACTAAATCTAACTTGCTAACACAGCTATCCGAAATAAAGGAATGCGTAGCACCAGAATCAAACAGAATGTACACTGAAGTAGAGTGAAGGTATAGAGTACCTTGAGCAATCGAAGCGTTGGGTCCATCTGCCTCACGCATCTCGTACAAGCGTTGGCCCTGACTTCCAGAAACAGTTGGGGCCTTTCCCCTGTTCTGAGCAGTCGTCTGCACTGAAGGGCTAGGAGTCTCGGCAGGCTTAAACCTAGGTCGGTTGCTCTGATGAACTGACCCTTGCTGCGACTCTACTCCCTTCTGCTTCCCCTGCTTGCAGAACTTTTGCAGATGACCATCACGTCCACACCCAAAGCACGGCCTCTTCTCCTTCCGACACTCATTTCTCTTGTGCCTAACAGTACCGCAGTTATAACACTGAACTGTACTCCTGGTCTGCCCTGACTGCTGAGTCGATCCCCCTTGCGTCATCTCCGTCTTAGCTCGGCCGGACTTGGCGAAGTTAGACGGTGGCGCAGGGCGCTTAAAACCACTTCCCTGGTTCTGATTCTGCATCGACTTCTGTCGGTTGCGCCTCTTGGTCGACTCCTCAAGAGTTACCTCCAGCTTATAGGCACAATCCACATACTGCTCCAAGGTAGAGCATGTGTGGTGCACCATTAATGGCTTGATATCCGGGTTCATCCACTCGTGGAAGTACCAGATCTTTTGGGCCTCGCTGGTGATCTCAGCAGTGGCGTACTGTAGAAGATGGTTGAACTTAGATGCCAACTCGGTCACTCTCAGACCATCAGTCTTTGGGTATAAGAACTCTTTATGCTTCTCCTCTCTCATAGCACGAGAGAAAAAGCGATCAACCATCTTGGTCTTGAACATCGACCAAGTCAACACTGGGCTCTCAGCCAAACCAGTGCTCTCCCACCACTCGCTAGCCTCCTCCTTCAGCTGAAGAGAAGCGATATGGACCTTCTCGGCCTCTGTACACTACACGTTCCTAAACAGCCTCTCCATATGGGAGAACGAATGAGTCACTGCTACTGGCTCCCCTCTCCCGTTATAGCAATCGGGTCTCATGGAAGTAATGGTCTTAAGAGCGCGACCATAACTGTCTCTACCCCTGGCGGCATTTTCCTGAATCACAGGGTTTCTGGGTTCCACAACATCAGGAACCGCTGCGTGAGTAGGCACTTCTTGTGCTTGAGGCGCACTTGGTCTCAATACATCTGCAATATCCTGCATCACGATCCCACGAATCGCCTCCACAGCTGCGGCGTCAAACAACGTCGGCGCTTGGGTCTGATCTTGACCTTCACGCCTCTGCTGGACGCGAGACTCTGACTCGTGTTCATCCTGAACACCTCTTCCTGCTGGCCTGGGGTTTTGGCTAGTCCCAACACCGACTTGAGTCGAGTTCCTCGTGCTTCTTGGGTTCACCATCTGTTTACCGATCCAATTCCAAGCATTCAATACATTAATATTATGCAATATACTTATGCAATATATCAACGTAAATAAATCACTCAGAATAGATCAACTTGGCATTTTATAGATGAACCTTCGAACTTTTACACAAGTTACACATAAGTTTATCATCCGAGCACTAGGACAACATTGCTCGAAGATAAAAGTGTTTTCCAGAGTACTTGCCGCAATACTTGAAATATTACACATAGTACAAACTTGGAATACTAAGAAACGAAACTACTGCGCTACGCAACGCCAATCCACACTAAGGCGCTCCAAAACGTCTCCTGTAAGACCGGCTATCCATGCAAGGTCTCTTCGGGCTTGCCTCACCATCGGAATCTGACGATGGACTACGCGCCCTGCTTGACCCTGAAGCACCTGGTCCTGTCTCAGTCATGGTAAGGTATGGGTTGTCCATGACTGGCCCTCCTATCCCAGCCCTCCTCTGAGTACTGGCGATCAGCTCATCCCTCTGATGCTGCTATTCTGCAGAGATTACCTCACTCTGGCGAAGGATCTCCTGCATCTCAGATTCTGACCTCCTTCTTCTTGGAGTATGGATAGGCTGAGATTCCCTGTCACTTCCCCTAATACCGTACTCGGTATACATTGCCTCCCAATCAGCTTTTGACATGGGTGCGTACTCTGGCACTAGCGGCAACTCTTGCACAGGTGGTAACTCTGGACTGGGGTTAATAAATTGCATCCCCGTTTCCTGACCATCCACCAGCAAGTGCCTCAAGTCATCGGACTCCAGGTTTTGACCGTTGAGGTCCATCTCGGTATCCTCCTCGGGATCATCCTCGATAGGATCCTCATCCTCGGGATCATCCTCGATGGGATCCTCATCCTCGGAATCATCCTCGATGGGATCCTCATCCTCCGAATCATCCTCAATCATATCCTCGTCCTCGACAGGATCTAGCTCAAGCATCTCCTCTTCCTCCTCCTCGTACTCGATCTCCTCTGGAATTGGTCCCAATAGAAAGTCGTCTTGGTAAACCCCTTGTTCATACCTTGATAACTCATCTTCCTGCTCCCATTCCTGTACTTCCTCCACCCTTGGTGGCGGCACAGGTGCAGGCTCAGGGACCATAGCATCCCTAGCTACAAGGACAACCGACTCGGGGAGAACGTGCTTGACGTCTTCGGGCGGGCTACTCGGGCCTCCAACCTCGAAACATCGCTGAGGTAACGGAAGATCTAGCCTCGGCTGGTCCGACTTGGCGTCTTCCGACCCCCTACCAATAGAAAAGCAGACACCCATCCTATCGAACAATAAGGAAGGAATTAGTCTTTCTAGACATAGAAGCAAGCTTACTACATCAGACTATTAAGAAGACACGACTATGAATGGTGTTTTTAAATTCCTTTCAGTATGAAAATTCAGAGCCCTTTTTAAAGCATTTTCGAAAACGGATAAATGGTTTATAAAAATTCCAAACCCGTTTTAAAACCTTTGGCTCTGATACCACAACTGTAACACCCCCAAAACTTAACCCTTTTGGAAATGTATTACCGTCAGTGACCCAGTTTTCCTTACCGAGATCACCCAAGGCTTTACCATTTAAATACAATTTATGAAATGTAATTGATACACAATGATCAAGCATTAAATTCCAAAACGTAACATTGTCAAGGAAACAAGAGTTACGGGATTACAGCCCAATCCCGAATAGGTCAATACAGAGTTTAAAACAAACACAGCGGAAGACTTAGAAAGTACATTACAATCAAAGTTATTGTCCAAAAGATCTCAACTTGATTAAAGAAATAATTAAAACATTCAAAAACCACTGTTGGCTCCATAGTCCTTCTGGTCTTCTTAACTACTTTCGATCTGATGTGCCGAATCGAACGGATGACACCAGCCAACCATGCAAGGAAAATATTGGTTGGTTAGCCTAAATGAATAGACTAGCAAGGGTACAAAACAGAATGGTTCGAAGCAGTCGTATTAGGTTAGACTCCTCGTCCCTCGAATAATAATCGAGTACGCTTGTCCACCACCATACTCCTACTGGAATAAACAAGAAGTATGTACGAGAGAAGATTCTGGAAGACTGAATCTTCACAGAGATCAACTCGAATAGAGACTCCAAGAGATTGAGTCTTTAAGGAAATATGACAAATCTGGAATGTTTACAGAATCATTCAACAATGATTTAAAAGTTGACTGAGATGCTTCGGTTCATGACCAACCTCATCGCCTACAGCGAATCCAGATTGGAAAGAGAACGTACTATGATCAAAGTCGAGACGAGTTTTCCTAGATGCACTATAACTTAGCTGCACTACTCGCCCAAGGTTTATTAATTATGTGCGTCAGAGTAGCACTTATCTGATTTATGTTTCAAAAACACACATCACGTTATAGACTTTTACATGTGTACCCCACTAGTGGGACGACACATCTTAGTATACGTTTCGTCGAGAGTGACGTATACCGAAAGGTTTGTGACACCAGCTAAGTGTCCTGCCTCTACACACTTGTGAAAGAGACCGATCATGATCTTAGAATAGTACCAGATGGGGACGAGCCACCCCGATACCAGATTATAAAGAAACGACTGGACCGAGTCCGAGTAACGTTCCTATCTAACAATGCTAACTAAACAGTTACAGCACAATAACAGTTACAGGATAAATCCACATAAAGGCCCGAAAGGCGATCACATATAATAGCGTTGTTCTAACAGATATACAACATATTATATGATTTTCAAAATAGTTTATCAAAACCGTTTCCAGACAAACAGAGTATTCATTCCAAATTAATTACTCAGATAAACTACTGATAATTAATGTAAATATGGAACGAACGAGCAAGAGTGAACCGCCACTTGCCTTAATCCGCTAAATAGCCTAACGACGACAACTGGATTCCGGGTTGACACGGGTATGGCTCCGACAGCACAACGACCTTCGAGTCGACCCATAAAAGGAACCCTAAGTTAGATTCGACATAACCAAAGTACGAATCTAAAAACGACGAAAGGAAAGACGCCACGACGACAACCAACCAAGCCAAAGCCACGAAGGCATTCTGGGCACTGGCGGCGGTCGCCGTTCTTGGCGGCGGTCGCCGCATTCATCACGGCGGTCGTCGTGAAGAACACGGCGGTCGCCGTGAAGAACACGGCCGACAGAGACGAGAGAAATCTCACCAAAACGATGCGCGTTTCGACCCCTTTCTGCCTTGCTTGGTTTCTGACCTCCAAAGGCAACCACAAGGCTTCAAAAGAGCTGCTGGAAACACCACCAAACAACCCCGACGAAAGCTTCTGAAATTCCGGCAAAGGCACAACTCCGGCGAGAGGCAAATTTGGCAGAGGTTCGGTGTTTGGGATGGCTCAAATCTCTCCCCCAACACCCCCTTTTATAGCCAAAGCATCTGGAGTTCAAAAACAATGAGCCTACAGCTAGTTCGGCGCTCGCCGGAAATCGCACCGGCGACCATCGGGCAAGGACTGCCGGACAACGATGACTGCCATTACGGCGGGCGCCGTAATTTACGGCGGTCGCCGCGGCATGACACACCAGCTGCCTCCTCGAGCGTTGGGACGGCGGGCGCCGTGACTTTACGGCGGTCGCCGTGCTTGGATCTCACGACGGCGGTCGCCGCCACTGTACGGCGGTCGCCGTGACAAGTTTTTTCCCGCCCGTTCAACTTTGAACGAATATGACATTAACCGGGATAAAAATTATCGTACGCGAACGACAATTAAAATCCAAGGCATGTTGTCTGTATATTATTTCACTGAGAAAAGTATTACAGATACAGAGCACATTACAGAATGTCTCAAACTCTCTGTATTAAATCCGACGTACACAACAGGTACTTGGGAAAATTCCAAAATTCCCAAAATAACCTTACAAAAAAAATACGGGGTATCACAATAAATGTCTGTTACGGTCAGCGTTTGACAGTGTCAAAGACATACCAGCGATCAAATGATAACTATATCATACTCATGTCTAAGGAACTCACTAATCATGAATAATCCTAAAGCCTTGAGGAGTCCTAAGGTAGGTCTGTCTGATATGTATCGGTATACACATCTATGTAATCGATTAGACATCTCCATGTCCCTATAACACATGAAACCTGATGTTATCAATCAATCTCACATATGGTCTTTTGATTAAGTCATTTGTATCAAACAAAGTTTTACTTTATTTTTCACCCTATGTTTAAACTTTACTTTTTATGAACCTCTATGTGTGTTATAATGAACCTGTATTAGCATATAATTGCACCTGTGCATGTATTATTGTGAACCTAGCCCCATTCCTTATTTGACTTTCTACTGCATAACAAGAACCTTTCACTATACTTTGTTGAACCTATTCTAAAATAATTTACTCCACTTCTATACTCATTCTACTACACCTGTTAACCCCTTTTGTCGTTGACATACTTATGCATGCTTACTCTTTTTAAATTCTCACTCTTTTAGGTACAATCTTATATCCATACCTTTCACCGGCCTAGATCACCACAAGTCTAGTGTTATTTTTGCGGCTGGCTTAATATTCAGGAAGGATGCTGGTTCATATGTGTGGTTGTTGGAAAAATTCAAGGCATCTTGCACAAGCCAAAGGTTATTGTGACAGACCAAGATCATGTGCTATTGAGCAAGTTTTCCCCCACTCTCGCCACCGGCTTTATATGTGGCATATCATGAAAAGGTCCCGGGAAAGGCAAAATACGACACTGCCACGGGTGTTGATTTTCATGAGAAGTTGGACAACATTGTGTGGACTCATGATCTCGGAGTTTGGGGCTCAGTGGACTACTTTGCTTACTGAATTCTGATAAGCGGTATTTTACATAGCGCAACTAGTAGTTATTAGCATAGTTTTGTGGAGATTTTGGCTCGGTTTTGGAGCTAAGTCGATGCTTGAGGTGCGGAGCTACATTATGATTATTTGGAAGCACTTGCATGTTGAGGACGAGGCTCGAGGTTTCCTTGGCGAGAAGACGCTCGAGGAGCCGGGCTGACATGAAGAGACGACGTTGAAGCTAGGAGAAGCAGCTTGACGCGGGCCATGGCGACCCACCGCGGGCCGACGCGGGCTGGGCTGGAGCTGGCTGACGCGAGCAGGCGGCGGCGGGTGGACGCGACTGGCCGCGAGTGGCGGCGGGCGGCGGCGATCGCCGGTGGTCGCGTTTTTGCTCCAGGAAGTTCTGATCTTTGGCGAGGCCAAACGGCGAGCGGAAGCGATCGCGTCCGGTCGCGTCTCTGGCGTTTCTGAACTTTCCCGATTTCCTTTTTGGCTTGACGTTTTGTTTTCCCTTAATCAATTCAGACGTTTTGTTTGTCAGTTTAGGTTAGATTAGCACGTTTTTTGGCAGACATTCATGGATCCATCACCATTCCCTCTCTCTCCTATCATCATCTATCTTTTCCATCTCTTTTCTTTCTTTGTTTTTCTCAAGAACGTTTTTCTAGTTTTCTCCATGGTTTTGGATTTCGTGAAGAACATGAACCGGAACTAAGACCCTTGTTTTGCCTAGCGTGGAAGCACTCGATTAATTTAGTTGTAAGGTTTTATCTCTTGTTCGTCCCTTTGGATTTTTGTATTGATTTCCTTGAGCATAATTCGGATTTCTATATTGTTGGCTAGATTGACATCCTAGTTCGATTTTATAGTTTTCTAATTGCTAGAATAGGGATAGACGGTGGAATCCCTAATCACTTGTAGCAACCACAATTGTATGAAATTGGTATATTGAATTCAATTGTGAAAAGGAAATTGATTTGCATGTCATACTTGCGGTGTTGAGTCTTTGCTTGCAATCCATTATTTCTTATGCCCTATGCTATTGATTGAATCAACTTAGGAGGTCTTCTAGGTTTTCAATTAGTAAGTATTAGCAAGACCGGTTGGATTGTTAATATACAAAAAATCAGAATTGGGACAAATCCATAGGATTATGATGAACATGAAATGAACCGAATTGCAACTTGGTTAATTGATGTGTGGAAACTTGCTAGGTGAAACTCTTTCTCCCATTGTTTAATCTGATTTTTGTGCTATTGCAATTGAGTAGTTTTAGTAGAAAACCAAATCCCCCCCCCCATTTGTTCTTTAAAGTTGATAAATTAGTAGTTATATTGAAATTGACATTTTAACTCCCTTGGGTACGATTCCCTACTTGCATGCTATACTCTAGTTGCATATTAGGATTACTTTGATAGTATGAACGACTGAAAATAACGCTATCAAATTTGGCGCCGTTGCCGGGGAGTTATTTGTTCTTTTCTTTGTAATTGTTTGTTTGTCAACCCTTTGGTGTGAACCATTTGTATGGTTCACACCCGTGCTACTGATTCTTTGATTGTTGATTGTGATCCAGAAATTGAGCGGACATTTTTAAGGAACCGAAGAGCAGCCCGTGATTTGTTGAACCAAACTGAGATGGGTGACCGGACGTTGAGACATCTTACCGCTCCTAACTTGGAGCAACAACCTTTGGCTATCACCATTCCTGAGTTAGCCGAAGGAGTGAATTTTGAGTTGAAGGCAGGATTGATTCATGAGTTGCCTCATTTTCATGGTCTTGCTGGAGAAGACCCGAACAAGCACTTGGCGCAATTTCATGCGGTGTGTTCTAGCATGAAGCCAAGAGGTGTCACTGCCGATGCCATCATGTTGAGAGCATTTGGATTCACCTTGAAGGATGCTGCAAATGATTGGCTATATTACCTTGCTCCGGGAAGTATTACGACATGGGCTGAAATGAAGAAGGCTTTTCTCGAAAAATACTTCCTGGCCACGAAGTTGAATAGCTTGAAGAGAGCCATTGCCACCATTGAACAACAAGGAGGCGAGAGCTTGTACGAGTATTATGAGAGATTCAAGCGGCTATGTGCAAGTTGCCCATATCATGGGTTGATCAAGATCTCATTCTATACTTGTTCAACGGACTCTCGGATGAGGAACGAAGAATGGTGAATGCCGCTTGTGGAGGTAATATTCTGAACAAAACTCCTCCCCAAGCTTTTGAGATGTTTCAGGAGCTATCTGAAGGCTCCAGGCAATTTAGCAAGAGAGAGAGTCTCAAGGCTGTGGGTTCCTCCTCAAAGATTGAGTCTGATGTGAATGAGCTGAAGGAAATGATGAAGTGCTTCATGCTGAATGGCACTCCGTCTCAAGCCCGACCATGTGGAGTTTGCAATGAAGTGGGGCATCCAAATGATCAATGCCCTACTCTTCAAGAGTCAAGTGCTGAGGTGAATGGTGTTGGAGGATGGCAACCAAGACCCAAGTATGATCCATTCTCTAACACCTACAACCCGGGGTATAGAGATCATCCAAATATGAGGTGGAGTAATCAGCAAAATGTTCAAAATCCTCATCTCTTGCAACCACAACAACAACCGAGGCCACAATACAACCCGAGACAAACCATGTCAGCTGAAGACATGATCAAGTCATTGGCTCAGTCGGTTATGCAGAAAGATGCTGAAACAAAGTCTTCCATTCAGAATCTTGAGAGACAAGTGGCACAAATTGCTCAATCCGTGAGTAATCTAGAGGCTCATGTATCGGGAAAATTACCGTCACAAACGGTAGTCAACCCGAGGGAGAATGTGAGTGCCATTACCTTGAGGAGTGGGAAGCTATTGAACCCTTATGCTGAACAGGGTGAATTGCAAGACGGTTCTGAGCCGTGTGAAAATAGGAAAACGCGATCTCACGCGACCTACCGCGATCACGGTTTCGACGATGAAGAATCACTGGAACAACGCCGGCGATCGCGGTCACCCGCCGTGACTCGCGGTTTCATTCCAGTGAGCAGCCAAGAGGAATCCATGGAGCGCCGGCGATCGCGTGGACCCGCCGTGGCTCGCGGTTTGAGCCCAGATCTTGTCGACGAGTATGTCCGCCCGAGCTTTCCACCACTTTGCTCTCAGAAGCCGGTCCCGCCTTTCCCTGAGGCGTTGAAGGACACTAGAAGACCGGAGAGTGACAATGAGATGTATGAGACCTTTAGCAAGTGTCAGGTAAACATTCCTTTGCTAAAATTGGTTAAAAGTATTCCTAGATATGCTAAGTTTTTAAAAGAAATTTGCACTATCAAAAGGAATCAAAAATTGAAAGGAAAACAAAAGGTCAAAATTAGTGAGCATGTTTCCGCGGTTTTTCAAAAGAAAATGCCTAAAAAGTGTGGTGACCCGGGTAGGTTTAGCATTCCATGTGTGATTGGTGATACTAAAATTGAAAATGCTATGCTTGATTTTGGTGCATCTATCAATGTTTTGCCTTTGTCCTTGTATGAATCCCTAGGATTAGGACCTTTGCATGAGACCGGTATTGTTATTCAACTAGCTGATAGGTCTAATGTGTATCCTAAGGGAGTGGTTGAAGATGTACTTGTTATGGTTGGTGATTTGATATTTCCCGCTGATTTTTTTGTGTTGGATATGGAGCATGACAAAGATGCGGCCCCTATGCTGTTAGGTAGGCCTTTCATGAAAACAGCACAAACTAAAATTGATGTTAATAGTGGGAAATTGACTATGGAATTTGATGGGGATGAAGTTGAATTTAACATCTATGATATGAAGCCCGTTGTTGATTCCTCTTTGAACTTTGTTGATGTAATGACTCCTAACCCTTTGGATGAGTTACAACCTATGATTGAGGATTCTAACATGATAGCTTTATTGGATGAGAAGGGAGAGTCCCCTAACTCTCTTTTGGGCATTCGCCCCATTGTGCTAACTCCGAGCAAGAAGCTTTTTTCTTCTTCTTTTGTGCAGGCCCCGGAAGTTGAGTTTCAACACCCCCCTGATCCATCGAAGTATGGGGGGAAGGCAACCAAGAAGGTAAGGATGGAGGAGCCACCGAAGGAGTCAACTACCAAGAAGCATGGTCTAAGGTTTAAACCTTTCCATGAATGGTTCAAGAAGGAGGTGCTCAATGAGAGGGTTCCTAAAGGACCCGATGATATAGATTGAGGTTGTGTGAGTAGTATGTCGAGCCACGACAATAACTAAGGCGCTTCTCGGGAGGCAACCCGAGGTTTGAGATGCTTTATTTTATTTTATTTTTTTTGTTTATTTTTTTAATTGTCATTTTTAGTGTTTTTGTGGTTAGGGAAGGATGCCCGAGGCACAGGTTCAGCTACAATCTGTAGCCAAAACCGCTGTAAGTCTTTCTTCCTTTATCAAAAAAAAAATAAAATAAAAAAATAAAATAAAAAATAAAAAATAAAAAAAAATAAAAAAAAATCCTTGGATGTGCGGAAAACCCGAAAGGGCCGCATAGGTAATAAGAAGGTGACTCGCTCAACCCCAGGTTGAGGCAAAAATGAGTCTTGGAGTGATGCGAGATTGGTGTTCCCCGAAGAAGAGCTTGTGATTGTAGGTTGCAAACTACGATCACGGGTTTGTGCTTAGCAACCTTCCGGAAGTTGGTGATTTGCTGAATTCGCCATTCATTTTTCTTCTTCTGTGGATCTTCAATTTCGGCGTTCTTCCTTGTTACCCATTGTTTTGGATGAGCTGGACATTATTGGATCATCATTGAGCTCATCCCACTTCTACTACACCTTGTGCTTCATTGGAGGGAGACCATCCGGTCTCGTATGTGAGTCTTCTGTTTTCTTTCTCCCCGTGCTTTTACCTTGTCTTTCATTCCATTGGAGACAATGTCATGTTTAAGTATGGGGGAGAGAATGTATTCACATGTTTTATGGTGTTGTGCACTTGTGTATGGCTGATGTGTATGAATTTTTGAAAAATTTGAAAAAGAAAAAGCCAAAAATATGAGAAAAAGGCAATCAAAATCCTGGGATGAGCTGAAAAGCTCAGGTAAAAAGCAAGTAGTCCGACCGACTCTAGGTTGGTGCAAAAATGGACTTGAGTGATGTGAGCAACATGTGAGATATCTAGCAAAATGAAATGAGTGGTTAGGTGAAAACCCGAAAGGGCGCCTAAGCAAAATGAGTGTGAGTGATTTAGGATTTTCTTGCTTGGCGTTGGTGTCATAAGAAGAGGTGTTATAAGGAGTTCGGGTAGGATCACTCATGGAGCGATAAGGAGATAGATTGGAGTTTATGCATTGCTCATTTTTGATTGTTTGGAGGCGAAGTGTTGAGTCTTGTAATTGCTAGTTTCATGTTCTTCCTTACTTCCTGAAACCTGTGTGCTGATTGGAGGAGTGAGTTTTCTTTTAGCTTACTCGAGGGCGAGCAAGGTTTAAGTATGGGGGATTTGATAAGCGGTATTTTACATAGCGCAACTAGTAGTTATTAGCATAGTTTTGTGGAGATTTTGGCTCGGTTTTGGAGCTAAGTCGATGCTTGAGGTGCGGAGCTACATTATGATTATTTGGAAGCACTTGCATGTTGAGGACGAGGCTCGAGGTTTCCTTGGCGAGAAGACGCTCGAGGAGCCGGGCTGACATGAAGAGACGACGTTGAAGCTAGGAGAAGCAGCTTGACGCGGGCCATGGCGACCCACCGCGGGCCGACGCGGGCTGGGCTGGAGCTGGCTGACGCGAGCAGGCGGCGGCGGGTGGACGCGACTGGCCGCGAGTGGCGGCGGGCGGCGGCGATCGCCGGTGGTCGCGTTTTTGCTCCAGGAAGTTCTGATCTTTGGCGAGGCCAAACGGCGAGCGGAAGCGATCGCGTCCGGTCGCGTCTCTGGCGTTTCTGAACTTTCCCGATTTCCTTTTTGGCTTGACGTTTTGTTTTCCCTTAATCAATTCAGACGTTTTGTTTGTCAGTTTAGGTTAGATTAGCACGTTTTTTGGCAGACATTCATGGATCCATCACCATTCCCTCTCTCTCCTATCATCATCTATCTTTTCCATCTCTTTTCTTTCTTTGTTTTTCTCAAGAACGTTTTTCTAGTTTTCTCCATGGTTTTGGATTTCGTGAAGAACATGAACCGGAACTAAGACCCTTGTTTTGCCTAGCGTGGAAGCACTCGATTAATTTAGTTGTAAGGTTTTATCTCTTGTTCGTCCCTTTGGATTTTTGTATTGATTTCCTTGAGCATAATTCGGATTTCTATATTGTTGGCTAGATTGACATCCTAGTTCGATTTTATAGTTTTCTAATTGCTAGAATAGGGATAGACGGTGGAATCCCTAATCACTTGTAGCAACCACAATTGTATGAAATTGGTATATTGAATTCAATTGTGAAAAGGAAATTGATTTGCATGTCATACTTGCGGTGTTGAGTCTTTGCTTGCAATCCATTATTTCTTATGCCCTATGCTATTGATTGAATCAACTTAGGAGGTCTTCTAGGTTTTCAATTAGTAAGTATTAGCAAGACCGGTTGGATTGTTAATATACAAAAAATCAGAATTGGGACAAATCCATAGGATTATGATGAACATGAAATGAACCGAATTGCAACTTGGTTAATTGATGTGTGGAAACTTGCTAGGTGAAACTCTTTCTCCCATTGTTTAATCTGATTTTTGTGCTATTGCAATTGAGTAGTTTTAGTAGAAAACCAAATCCCCCCCCCCCCATTTGTTCTTTAAAGTTGATAAATTAGTAGTTACATTGAAATTGACATTTTAACTCCCTTGGGTACGATTCCCTACTTGCATGCTATACTCTAGTTGCATATTAGGATTACTTTGATAGTGTGAACGACTGAAAATAACGCTATCAAATTCCCATTGGTGAAGCGGAGGTGGTTTGATGACATGTTTGTAATCCGGCATTTTTGGATTCCAGCTTACTTCAGGGATGTTATGTTTGGTGGCTTGGTCAAGACCACTTCCATTTCTGAATCTGCCAACAGTTACTTTGGTCACTTCACCAATAGATACTACCATCTTGTTGAGCTGGTAATGCACTTTAACATCGCCTTGGAGACTTAGAGATGCAAGCGAGCAAATCTTAACTTTGATTCCTCAACTATGCAACCACATCTGCGTACCCTTTTAAGCCTGGAGAAGCATGCAGCTTAGATGTACACTGTCTATTTTCAAGAGTGTCCAGGACCAAGTTCTTGAATGTTGTTTATCATGCTTTATGGCCAACATGGTTGGTGATGATGTTACGAATGTATATGGCATCAAGGATTGCTTCTCCAAGATATTCAAAGTCCAACATATGATCATGGAAGGGGAGTTCTTATGCAGTTTTTGTATGTTTCAAAGGATTGGACTTCCTTGTTATCACCTTATCTTTGTCTTCCGAAACCTTGGCTTTAAAAGGATTCTAGAAAAATATGTTCTTGCTCGCTGGATGACGGGGCTAAAAGATGCACAAGAAAATGTCATTGATTAGCCTCAATCAAAGTAAAATTTCCTAACAGACCTACTAAACAGAAGTATAACAGACAAGTAAGGGTCGAACCCACAGGGAAGATCGATGCAGTGTGAAAGTGTGAATGACAAGTGACACGAACGGGGGGTTTAGTTATCAAGAGGAAGCAAAGCAAACCAAAGCAAACAAGTTGAGTTGAGTTGAGAAAATATAATGAGGGAAAGTAGTTCTACTAGAGCGAAATCCACAGTACAGAGATAGAGTTTGATCACGGAAATCTATTCAATCCAAGTTCTTTAATTATCCTTATAGTTGTTCCCACCCTGATCTTAAGCACTACCGATTCTCACAGTTGTCGATAGACTTATTACTATGCCAATGATAAAATACCACCAGTCACGCCTGTCACGCGGTACCAGACCGGGGTACTTTACCACCAACAAAGCAATAGCAATGCACACAAGGATATAGGATACATGCAAGTAGAAAGACGTACAAGTACTCACTCCCCTACTTAACATGCAACTGATTCTCACTCACAATTGTACGCTCAGAACCCATATACGCACAATTGTGTTTGCCACTAGATATGCACTCGGAACCCCTATATGCAAATCCTAGCAATTGATAAAAAAGCATTCAACCTAGTTGATCATGCTAAGAAGAACAACAAGAAATCAATATCAATATAACCAAGAGAATCAATCCAACATACATAAGAATAAGAACAAGGAATAGAAATCTCACAAACACATCAACTGTACTGCTTCAATCGTCTAGCAGAACAAAGAAAAGTTAGTTCTCCATCCAAGGGGATGAAAAACTACGAACTGGCAAAACTAAAACTAAACTTCTGTAAAAACTCAATTCTGAAATCTAGGTTAACAAAGAGTATTTAACCTAAATCCTAAAAGTAATAAAAATAATAAAAGGAAATAATAATAAAGATAATAACCAAAAATAAAACAAACGAACGGCGGAACTTAATCCCGAATTCTCGTGCAAGCCTCTCGTCTGCCCATCTCGAATTCCAGCTGATCCTCGACCCAACCCAATGCAGCGTCGGCCCACTTCTCGGCTCAACCCAAATCTCCAATATCATCAGCTTCGCTGACGTCGCTGCTGACGTCACGCCTCCGATTCAACACGCTTTCAATTCTTCGGCTTCAACGCGGCATCTCTTTCACGCGTGGCTTCAATTCCCGCTTCAGCGCTTCTCAATTGGGCCGAGATCTTCCTTTTGGGCCTAATTTCCTCCTAGGCCCATCTCTTCAATTCCAAACATCACGTGAATTATTTAATTAAGCTCTTCGCCTCACGTGATGGCCGCGGGGCGCCAGCTCCCACCGCGGGGCGGTGATTTCCACCGCGGGGCGGCATCCTTCTCTGAGACCCACCGCCGGGTCGCGGTGGCTCTGGCGTGGGGCATCAATTTCTGCCCACTCTTCTCTTCAGCTTTTTATTACTACCAAATGTTGGTAGTCTTCTCCAATAAACTCCAACAGATCCTCATCATCTCCATCTAAGCTGTAAAACCCTTGATATCTTCAATTCTCTCCACAACTTCTAGATTACAGACTTAGCCTCAAAACTACTCATAAACTCCTCCATTGTCACCAGTGTGCAGCCATAGAAGAGTGGGAGGCTGTGATGAATGAGCTGATTTAAGACTTCTATAGTTGTGTTGGGCTGCTTGACGACAAACCGGACATCATGAAATAGTTTTCTGTGCAGCTGAAAGAGAAAAGGGCATCTTTGTTATCTGGTAGTGGTTCTTCCTCTAGTGTTGGTCCATCAAATCTTGACCAGATGCGGTCATATGCGAGAGTTGACGTGCCTTCAGTTGTTCAAGTCCACCCACTAGAGCAAGCTAAGAACAATGGAAGCTAAGAACTACTTGGCAAAGCTCGATGATGATGATGGCCCTCAAAATCAAGAACAAGGCCGGATTTGTTGATGGATCTTTGCCCAAACCAACTAACAACACGGGGAAGCATCTCAATGGGAACGATGCAACATACTCGTCAAAACATGGCTCCTGGGTTCGATGTCTCCTGATATCTCGAAGAGTGTCATCCATGACAAAGACGTTCGAGGTATTTGTCTTGAATTTATAGATAAGTTTTCTCAGAGTAATATTGTTTTCTTTTTCACATAGAAAAACAGATCCATGACTGTGAGCAAGGGTCCGACTCTATCAGCTCTTACTTTACCAAACTAAAATCCCTTTGGGATGAGAAGGATGCACTCAACATCATTGCACCATGCTCCTGCCCCGCTGTTGAGGACATTAAGACCCTTATCAATAACCAGAAATCCATTAAGTTTTTAATGGGCCTCGGATCTGAATACGAGCATATTCGGAGTACTATAATTGGCCTTGATCCTTTCCCTGATTCGAACAAGGCCTACTCCATGGTACTTCATTAAGAATAACAAGTCAGGATCTCCAAGCCTCCTACTCAGATCGAGACAACTGTGTTCTCCATCAAGCGCCAATGTTTGAATCCTAATGGTGGCGACGCTAAGTACTGCGAGAAGTGCAACATGTGCAATCATAATACAAAGCAATGTCGTGCTCATTTGACTTATACCTTCTGCAACAATAAAGGCCACACTATCGACTATTGTCGTAAGCGCAAGAAATCCATGGCGGGCAACCAGCAGACTTCAAGCATCAATCAAACAAGTGCCTTGCCAACTGAGCACTCTCAACCCACTGACTATCAACAGGTATTAGATCTACTTCAGAAATTGCAGCTACAGGGTGTTGCTTCTAGTTCAACTGATTCTATCCAACACACCTTCGCTAATCATGTCGGTAATATTTCTAACTATGACACATTCTCAGGTAACATACGAATTCAACTTATTTCTTCTCCTAATTCATGGATTATGGATAGTGGAGCTAGTGACCACATTACTTATCATACTCGTTTCTTGGATTCCTATCAACCGATTAAAAATCGCTTAGTACATCTACCTGATGGCAAGTCTTACTCTGTTTCTCATATTGGTACTATGGCAGCAACGTGTTGGCCATCCATCGCAGCAAGAATCGTCTCTTCTCCCGATTTTTTAGAATAAAAGTCCTTTAGAACATTCTTGTTTAATTTGTCCTTTGGCTAAACAGACTCGACTTTCTTTTCCGCTTCATACTTCTACTAGTTTTTCATGTTTTGATTTAATTCACAAGGATATTTGGGGTGGTTATCATATTCCTTGTTTACAAGGCGCATGCTATTTTTTAACCATTGTCGATGATTATTCAAAGTTTACATGGATTTATCTTATAAAAACCAAGGCCGAGGCTCGGCCTCTTATCATTCAATTTATTGCTCGAATCGAAAACCAATTTTCTACACGAGTTGAAGTTCGGGATAATTTTAATAATGGCTAGTGTTGTTTCATACGACTACTGGATTATGTTAGTGGTGTGTTTAGAGAATCATGATCTTCATTATGATATAATTGATGTTGATCAGGCTGAGAAAAGTATTTGTACTTGGGGAGAACCCAAAAAAATTCACAAGACCGAGAAGGTTATCATGTTTAAACAAAATAGTATTATTTTGGTGTTAAGTACATCATTTGCCGTGGAGGCTTGGTCTGTTACTCCTATTCTTCTACACCAAAAACTAAGCTACTCCAATACAATGAATCTAAAATTATAGAAAGTACCCAAGAGAAAGCGTTGTATCCTTGAAAGAAAATTAACAATTTCTAGTCATGAAATCAATCCCAAATGGATCTAGACTTGATCTAATTCAACCCTAATATTTACCAAAGCAAGATGGAAATACTAACCTTGATCCATGTTCATTAGCCTTTTAAGAAACAATTTCTTCAAGAGATTTTCTACTCCTTTGCCTTCTCTTTAATTTCCTCTTGATGGATAGAGTCCTTAATTATGTCTTCTCTCTAATCTCGTTAATTAGAAGAGTTCATTTCACTCCTCTTGTTTCTGCAGAACTCCCGTACTAAAACCCACACCAACTACCAATTGGTAGTTATAAGGCTTATATAGTTCAACAAATTCAAAAGGTAACTAACTCCTAATTCTTTTTTTATCTATAATAGTTAAAGAGATATATATAACAATATAGGCAGGAGAGAGGGAGTTTAATGCATATAATAAAATCCCGGATTTTAACGAATTTAATCAAAACCGGTCCATCACGGTATTGTCTTTTATGTTAAAATCCTAATATATAACATGAACTTAATCCTTAATAATTAAACCGAAAGACACATAGGTCACATGAACATTTATAAATATTCTAACATTCTCCCATTTGGCCTTTGTGTCGACTTGATGATTCAATAACTATAAATGTGTACTATTATATTAAGTTCATTTAACCTTAATGACCTTAATCGAATCAGAACTGATTGAATCATGGCGGTCACATGTCATTGAGCGGCATGATTCCTTCCATGTATCACAAACCAATCCCAACTCAATGCTACTTTAAATTGAGAAATACCATAATTCTCAAAACAATTACATGTCATCTAATAACCATAAGTGTATACACATATTATAATGATAACACGTTTAATAAAACAGAAACATAACTATAAGTGAATTCGAAGTGTCGCAAACATAATGAGCGTACCATAATCAGAATAGCAAGGCCTTATCTATGACACCCATACGTTCTACATGGCCAATGAACGCCTTGGGTGGTAATCCCTTAGTCAACGGATCTGCTACCATCATATCTGTTCTAATATGCTCAAAATACACTCTACGCTTCTGCACCTCATCTTTGACCGACAAGAACTTCAACTCTATGTGTTTAGCACCCTTAGAGTACTTGTCGTTGTAATATCCCACATTTTGTAAAGGTAATTTGGATTTTTTTTCCAACGCCCGTACTACAAGTCAGATTAAATTCAGAGAAGTTCGGACATCCTGTAAAATGTTTGATCTCTGTAATATTTTTCTGAGTAGTATAAAATACAGTTGACGCATTTTTGGGGTTAATTAGTCGCTCGGGTATGAATATATTTAACCCGGGGTTAAGATAATTAAACCAAAAGTGAAACGGACAAAAAGGGGCAAAATTGTCCCTGGCCGCACCCTTGCCGCACCCGCGGTGAAGGCCAAATCGGAGAGACGGTCAGAAGAGTCACCGCACCCGACCGTACCCTGCCGCACCCCGTGGTCAACTCTTTTCTGATCGTTATCTTCTTCCCTCTGCAGCCGCCTGTGGCATCGCCGATTGTCAGGCCTAGCTTCGCCTAGCCGTCTCGTCTGGTCGAAGGGCTTGTCTCTTGCAAGTGGAGGGTTGACCTTGGCCTATAAAAGGAAGAGAAAGTCAGAGAGGAGAGAGCACATCTGAAGCTTCATCTTCCTCCTCTGTTTTTCTCCATTGTTGACTGAAATTCCAAGCTTTCGCCGGAGCTTCGCCGGAGTTTCCCTTGAGTGGAGAAGGTGCTCCCAAGTGGTAATTGAAGGTTTAAGGTGTTTGGAGATTGAACCATAATCAAATCGAAGTCGAACAAATCGATTTGGGTGAGTTTTCTCCACTTCGCTGTCGAGCCTCCGCCTCTGTGACCCCACCACACCTGCGGAAAGGACCCCACCGCACCCGCGGTGAGCTGGGTTCGTGTTGTGGCTCGTGGGTGTGTGGTCTTGGGCGAGGCTTGGTTCCTTCGATTTCTTTCGTATTCTTTTAGATTCATATATATAGATATTGAATCTAACTTAGGGTCTTGTTATGGGTCGTTCCATAGGGATTTATTATCAAGGATCTGTCCCAGTTTCAGACTCGGAAACCTTCATTCCTAAGCTTGTTAAGCTCTCGACAAATCTAAGGCAAGTGGCGGTTCGCTCTTGCTTATCATACCATATTTCCATTAATTATCAATTGGTTAATTGTTAATTAAATTGGAATGAATCCTGTTTTTGTCTGGGAACAGTTTTAATAACTGGATGTGGATTTAAAAATGAATATTATAATAGGTTGCTTATAATGTTAGTAGCAACGCTATTTTGATATATATATATATATAGATTGGTAGATCTATGATGTTGGCCTTGATGGCTTTGAATTGATTATACTGTTCTGAACTATTTAGTTAGAACGAGTATTCGTAGGAGCGTTTACACTCTGCGAGGTCCAGTCATTTCTTGATAATTAAATGGTGGAAAGGGAATTTGTGACACCCTAATACCATTTGTAGGTCATGACCAACTTCTATACTCGAGAGTGGGTATAGAAGTAGAGCACTCAGCTAGTGCCATAACCTCGGGATTTAATCTCTCCGATATACGTCACTCTAGACGAAACGTATACTCGAGATGTATATGTCCCATGGGGAATATACATTTAAAAGCTTATAACGTGATGCGCGTTTTGGAATTTAATAAGACAAGTGCCGTAGGTTCACACATAATTAATATACCTCAGGCGAGTAGTGCAGCTAGGCAATAGTGCAGCTAGGAAAACTCGCCTTGACTTGATCAATGTAAAGTTCCCTTTCCAATCTGGATTCGCCTTGGGCGGTGAGATTGGTCATGAACCGAAAATCAAGTCAGTTTTTCAAAACGTTTGTGTGTGATAAATGTTCCAGACTTTGTCATACTTTCGATAAAGACTCAATCCTTTGGAGTCTTCTCTTCTGTGCATGTCCACATGTTAGATTACTCCGTGAAAGTGTCGGGTTATATATCGTTCCTTCGGTTGTTATTCGAGGGACAATGATAGTAAACGGTTCTAATCACTCGAACCACTCTGCTTTGTACCCTTGCATAGTCTTTTTAATAAAGACTAACCAACCGTAATTGTTCTCTGCATGATTGGCTAGTGTCATCCGTTCGATTCGGCACATCAGATAAAGTGCAGATACGAGGAGACTAGAATGACTATGAAGGCGACAGTTGCTTTTGGATGTTTTAATGTTTTAATAAAGGTTGAGATCTTTGGGAGATGATCATTGTGATCAAGACCCTTGTTTGTAAAGTCTTCCGCTATATTTTGTTTAACTATGTTTGTCCTATTCGGGATTGTGATGTAATCCCGGGAATCTTGTTTTAATCGAATACTTTGATCATGTTGTATCAATTGTGTTTCGTGAATTGTATTTAAACGGTAAAGCCTTGGGTGGCTTCGGTGAGAAAAACCGAGGTCACTAGCGGTAATACCTTTCCAAATGGGTTAAGATTTGGGGTGTTACAGAGTTGGTATCAGAGCCTAAAGTTTTAAAACGGGTTGGGTATTTCCTTTGAAACCGGATACTCGTTTAAATATTTTCAAGGGCTCTGAGTTTTCAAAAGAATTTAAAACTTGCCGTTCATATTCATGTCTTCTTTCTAGTCTGATATAGGAAGTTGCTTCCATCTCTAGAAAGACTGATTATTTTCTCGTTGCCCTGTAGGATATGGGTATATGCTATTCTCATAAGAAGGACTCGGAAGATACCGAGATGAGACCACCATCGCCAGGAAGACTCGATTTCCCTATTCCGAGATGTTTTGAGATCGGAGAACCTAACAATCCACCCGAGGAAGTAAAGCATATACTTCCAGAGTCGCTGGTGTTAGTGTCCGATCAAACCATGGTTCCAGTGGTAGAGCCTGCCGAGGAGCCAAGGGAGAACCCAGAAGGTGAAGTTGGGTTGTCAAGGTACGCTTTGGGGTACTACAACAACGACTTCACGATGGGGACAATCCCTGAGGAAGAGGAAGGGGAGGCATAAGAGTACACATGAGGGTACCTTGACGACGACATTGAGTATGAGTCGGTTCCCGAGATGGATTCCGAGGAGGATTCGGAGGAAAACTTGGAAGAAGAAGATGAAGAAGAGATGCTCGAAGTAGATCCTGATGAAGAGGAGGATCCTGAGGAAGACCCTGAGATGAATCTCGAAACACAGGACCAAAGGCCTGATGACTTGAGGCGCTTGCTAGTGGATAGTGAGGACTCGGGGATGTAATATATCTACCCCAGTTCGGAGGTGCCATCGGTGCAAGAGTACGCATCGTTGACTCCTGCCGATTGGGAGGCACTTTATGCCGAGTATGGCATCAGAAGGTATGCTCCACAAAATGCATCTGAGGACTCACAACCTATTCCTGCTCCGAGAAGATTGAGATGGAGGTCGAGCCCTGAACTGCGCGAAATATTTCGCCAAAGTCAGGAGATCTCTTTTGAAGAGAATCGTTTGATGGACGAGTTGGTTGAACGTATTCAACATGGGAACAGGATTGGAGAACCCAATGAGGATGGTCAGGGCATTACCATGCCTAGTAGGAGGCCAAGAGTGCCAAGAGCAGGGGACGAACCATGTGTTCCTGGGCCGAGCAGGGTCAGAAGTCCGTCATCGGATTCTGATGGAGAACCCCGCCCAAAGAAGCCCTGCATGGGGAGCTTGCCATACAGGAAACGGTTCGGGGCACCATGATAAGGGCCGTTGTTGTCTTAGTAGTTTTTGGTTCTAGTATTTCAGTATGTAGTTTGTGAAATAATGCAAATCTCTGAGCAATTTTGCTCTGACGCTTGGGAGATCAACGTATGTATAATCTTTGTAACATAGTTCCAGTTCATCTATAAAATAACCAAGTTTGATCTATTCTAAGTGATTTTGTTACATTAAGTATGGTCGGAAGATATTAATGTATAAAATACTTGGAATTTGATCGGTTAAACAAATGGTGAACACAAGGAACAACGCTCGTGTTGGTGCTGGGCCAAGTAATAACCCTGGACCAAACGTAAGGGGTGTTATAAACCCTGTGGATGAACATGAGTATGCATCCAATAACAACCCAGGAGGCAATGGCCAAGCTCCGGCCAACGCTCATGTGGTTTTTGATGCTGCTGCAGTTGAGGCAATTTGGGGGATTGTGATGCAAGTAGTCACTGATATAATACGACCAGTTGTGCCTCAGGCACCAGTGATGCCAGTTCCTCCAGTGGTTCCTAGGCATGAGGAGCCCGAGAACCATGTACCCTAGGAAGGTGCAGTCAGGAATAGAGATAATTATGGCCGTGCTCTGAAAGCCATAAACTCCATGAGACCTGACAGCTATGATGGGAAGGGAGAACCAGTAAAGGTGGCGTATTGGTTCTCATACATGGAACGATTGTTCCACAACATTGAATGCACTAAAGCTGAGAAGGTGCATATTGCTTCTCTTTATTTGAAGGAAGAAGCCAGTGAGTGGTGGGAAAGCACCGGACTAGCTGATCACCCAGGGCTGAACTGGAGAATGTTCAAGACTAAGATGACTGACCGATTCTTCTCCCAGGCTATGAGGGAGGAGAAACATAAAGAGTTTCTATACTCGAAGAATGATGGGTTAAAAGTGAATGAACTTGCCGCCAAGTTCAATCATTTGCTATAATATGTTGGGCCGGAGATGGCCAATGAAGCACAAAAGATCTGGCATTTCCATGAATGGATGGGTCCAGATATCAAGCCACTAATGGTGCGCCATGGATGCACAACTTTGGAGCAATATGTTGATGCTGCTTATAAACTAGAGGTGACTCTGGAGGAGTCGACCAAGAAGCGTAACCGTCAGAGATCGATGCAGAATCAGTCTCAAGGGAGTGGATTCAAGCGCCCTGCGCAGCCATCTAACTTTGCCAAGTCCAGCAAGGCAAAGACAGACATGACTTAAGGAGGGTCAATACAGCAGTCGGTCCAGGGCAAGAGTCCATTCCAATGTTACAATTGTGGTACACTTGGACATAGGAGCAGTGCATGTGAGAAAGAAAGAAAGAAAGGAGTGGAATCGCAACAGGGGTCAGTTAATCGAGTAACCGACCCAGGTTCAAATCGGTGGAAGTTTCGAGTCCGTCAGCGCAGACAACGACACAAAACAAGGGGAAAGCCCCAGCTACTGCGGGAGGTCAAGGTCAACGCCTTTACAAGATGCGTGAGGCGGATGGACCCAATGCTCCCATTGCTCAAGGTACTTTATACCTTCACTCCACTCCTGTATGTATATTCAAGGTCAATGCCTTTACGAGATGCGTGAGGCGGATGGACCCAATGCTCCCATTGCTCAAGGTACTTTATACCTTCACTCCACTCCTGTGTGTATATTGTTTGATTCGGGTGCTACCCATTCTTTCATTTCGAAGAATTGTGTTAGTAAGTTAGGTCTAGTGTGCAGCGAGGTTTGTGAACCTTTCGTTGTGAATCTTCCTAATGGTGAACATTTAGTGGGCACCAAGCGTCTGTCAGAATTTCCAGTTACCATTCAGGGTAAGAAGTTCGAAGCAGATTTATATAACACCCCCAATCTTAACCCATTTGGAAAGGTATTACCGCATGTGACCTCGGTTTTCCTCACTGAAGCCACCCCAGGCTTTACCGTTTAAATACAAATCAAGAACACTTATGATACAAAATCATCATAATATTTAATTAAAACATGAGTCCCGGAATTACATCTCAATTTCGAAAAGGACTAAATACAGAGTAATTCGAAATACAACAAAAGTCTTTTAAATAACCAACAAAAGGGGTCTTGATCGCAATGATCACCCGCCAAGGATCTCAACCTGGATAAACTTTATTAAAAACACCGTTTGTCTTCATAGTCGTTCTAGCCTTCTCTGAACCTCAACTTATCTGATGTGCTGAATCGAACGGATGACACCAGCCAACCATGCAGAGAACAATTACGGTTGGTTAGTCTTTATTAAAAAGACTATGCAAGGATACAAAGCAGAGTGGTTCGAAGTAGTCGTATTAGGTTAGACTCATCGTCTCGAATTAAAGCCGACAACGATAGTCAACCACCATACTTCTACTGGAATATAACAAAAGGTATGCATAAGAGAAGATTCTAGAAGACCGAGTCTTCACAGCAATCAACCCGAAAGAAGACACCAAGAGATTGAGTCTTATGGGAAATATGAAAATTCCAATAGAAAATTCCACGTCACGCTTCGGGGTAATCCAGGAATCTCTTCCGGAAAGACATTCGAAAACGCACTAATCACAGGAATATCAAGAATTGAAGGTCCATCTTTAGTAGGCGCATCCAAATAGCAAAGGTACCCGACACATCCTTGTTGCAGTAGCTTAAACGCAGCCATCGCATTGATAAGCCTGCCGTTATCAACGTCATTCCGACCCTTAAACTTGCATATACTCTGGCCCCCAAATGACACTGTCACCGTTCTAGAACTAAAATCGATTACTGCCCCATGACGCGTTAGCCAATCCATACCGAGAATAATGGTGTATGGAGCCATGGCTAATCAAATCAAATCCTCTTCGAATTTCTTACCCTAAATGGTAATCGAAAATTCCGACAGACGATTGGTTCTAACCAAATGGTCACCATCTATTTACCGATCAAATTCCAAGGATTTTATCACATTAATATCATTCCGATATACTTAACATAATAAAATCAATTTTAGAATAGATCAAACTTGGTAATTTTCATTGATGAACTCAAACCAAGCTACTAGGTTCTACAACATCAAAACATGACAGGGAACTGGGACTTCAAGCCTTGCTGGAGATGGCGAAACCACCTCGGCTTTCTTCGAGTCCCTCTGAAGAGAACGAAAGCACCCATAAACTACGGGTGACGAGAAGAGAGTTAGTCAGTCTTTCTAAATATGGAAGTGAGCTTCCATATCAGACTAAAGAAGGCACGACTATGAGCGGCTTCAAATTTTTGAAAAACCAGAGCCTTCGAAAACATTTCTTAATTCAAAACGAGTAAATGGTTTATAAAATCCCAAACCCGTTTTAAAATGTTCGGCTCTGATACCAAATCTATAACACCCCCAAATCTTAACCCATTTGGAAAGGTATTACCGCCAGTGACCTCGGTTTTCCTCACCGAAGCCACCCTAGGCTTTACCGTTTAAATACAAATCAAGAACACTTATGATACAAAATCATCATAATATTTAATTAAAACATGAGTCCCGGAATTACATCTCAATTCCGAAAAAGGACTAAATACAGAGTAATTCGAAATACAACGGAAGTCTTTTAAATAACCAACAAAAGGGGTCTTGATCGCAATGATCACCCGCCAAGGATCTCAACCTGGATAAACTTTATTAAAAACACCGTTTGTCTTCATAGTCGTTCTAGCCTTCTCTGAACCTCAACTTATTTGATGTGCCGAATCGAACGGATGACACCAGCCAACCATGCAAAGAACAATTACGGTTGGTTAGTCTTTATTAAAAATACTATGCAAGGGAACAAAGCAGAGTGGTTCGAAGTAGTCGTATTAGGTTAGACTCATCGTCTCGAATTAAAGCCGACAACGATAGTCAACCACCATACTTCTACTGGAATATAACAAAAGGTATGCACAAGAGAAGATTCTGGAAGACCGAGTCTTCACAGCAATCAACCCGAAAGAAGACTCCAAGAGATTGAGTCTTATGGGAAATATGACAAAGTCTGGAACGTTTAAAGTAATCACACACAAGCGTTCGAAAACTGACGAGATGTTTCGGTTCACGACCAACCTCACCGCCCAAGGCGAATCCAGATTGGAAAGAGAACGTACTCTGATCAAGTTAATACGAGTTTTCCTAGCCGCACTATTACTTAGCTGCGCTACTCGTTGAAGGTATATTAATCATGTGCTCTCGGGCACTTATCTTATTTAATTCCAAAACGTTCATTCATATTATAAGCTTTTAAATATATGTTTCGCCATGAGGGACATATATTTCGAGTATATGTTTCGCCTTGAGGGACATATATCGAAGGGAATAAATCCTGAGGTTTGTGACACTGGCTGAGTGCACCACCTCTATACTGAGCATATAGAGGACGATCATGATCCACCAAATGGTATTAGGGGTTTTGCCGCCCTCTCAACCATTAACTATTATCAAGAAACGACTCGACCCCGAAAAGGTCAAGCGTCCCTCTCTATCATTAATTATCAAGACACGTCTCGACCCCGAAAAGGCCAAACGTCCCTACGAATACTCGTTCTAACTAAAAAGTTACGAACGCAGTAAAAATCACAACAAAGCCATCGCGGCCAATAACAGATAAAATAGCGTTGTTCTAACGATATACAACCTATCATAATATCTGTTATAAATCACATATATATATATAATAGCGTTGTTCTAACAGATATACAACCTATTATAATATCATATTTTCATTTTCCAAAATAGTTTATCAAAACCGTTCCCAGACGAACACAATATTCATTCCAATTTAATTACTCAATTAAACAATTGATAATTAATGGAAACATGGAATGATGAGCAAGAGCGAACCGCCACTTGCCTTAGATTTTCAGAAGCTTGAACAAAGCTGGGTACGACGATTGGTTTCCGGGCTCAAAACAAGGACAATTCTGGCAACACAGATTCCTTCGGATCGACCCATAAAGAAACCCTAAGTTAGATTCGACAATAACGAGTACGAATCTAAGGAATAATGAAAGAAATCGAAAGGAACGAAGCCCGATCGAAAGTCATAAAAGCCAAGGCCGAAACAGGCCAAAAGCCTTCTGGCGGCGGTCACCGCCTGCCTTACGGCGGGCGCCGCTGTTCATGGCGGCGGTCGCCGCCTGCCTTACGGCGGACGCCGCTATGAACACCATAAAAATATTACGAGAAGCAAAATCTCACCGACGACGATTGCTTTGCTTCTCCTTTGCCTTGCTTTGGATTCTAAGCTTCTAAGGGCCTCCAAAGCTTCCCTTTGCAACTAGAGAAAACACCAAAGGAGCTCCGACGATCGAAATCCAATTCTCCGGCGAAAGCTTGATTTTTCGGCGATCGATTTAAGTGAAGATTGAGCTTCGATTTGTGCTCAATTCAGCTCCCAATCACTCCCCTTTTATAGCCAAATACCAGGGACAAGAAAGGACACGTGGAAGGCCAAGATCGGAGGTCGTTCGATCGCTGGCAAGCCACAGAAGCTACGTCTGCAACTATGGCGGCGGGCGCCGCCGTCGGCAAGAGGTTGCCGCCTCAATCTGTGTCTGGCGGCGATCGCCGCTTTCTGGCGGCAGTCACCGCTTTCTAGGCCACTTGCACTGGTGACGACGATGACGTCGGCTAGTTGGCGGCGGTCGCCTCCTACCTTACGGCGGTCGCCGCCAAGGCCATTTTTCATCCGTTTAGCCTTGAACCAACATGGCCTTAGCCCGGGATAAAAATAATCGTACACGAACGAGTATATGAGTCCCGAAATACGTCGAATGTATTTTATTTCACTGAGAAAAATTATTACAGAGATCAGGAGCATTTCTGAATGTCTGAACTTCTCTGAAATAAATTCGACGTGCTTCACGAGTGTTTGGGAATTTTCCAAATTACCCTTACAAAAGTGAGGGGTATTACAATTTAATCCGTATAGCCATGACTCCATACGACATTATTCTCGGTATGGATTGGCTGACGCGTCATGGGGCGGTAATCGATTTTAGTGCAAGAACTGTGACGATGTCATCTGGGGGCCAGAGTATATGCAAGTTTAAGGGTCGGAATGACGCTGATAACGGCAGGCTTATCAATGCGATGACTACGTTTAAGCTACTGCGAAAAGGATGTATCGGGTACCTTTGCTACCTGGATCCGCCCACGAAAGATGAACCATCAATTCTAGATATTCCTGTGATATGTGAGTTTCCGGATGTTTTTCCGGAAGAGATTCCTGGATTACCCCTGAAGCGTGACATGGAATTTTCTATTGATTTGGAACCTGGTACCGCGCCGATTTCGAAAGCACCGTACCGGATGGCTCCTGCCGAGATGCATGAGTTGAAGAAGCAACTAGAGGATCTTTTTGACAAGGGTTACATAAGGCCGAGTGCATCGCCTTGGGGCGCCCCGGTTTTATTTCTCAAAAAGAAAGATGGATCGTTTCGACTTTGTATCGACTATCGAGAGTTGAATAAAGTCACGATCAAGAACAAGTACCCGTTACCGAGGATTGATGACCTGTTGGATCAATTGCAAGGAGCAAAGGTTTTCTCCAAGATCGACCTGAGATCTGGTTATCATCAGCTCAGAATTCGTGAGGAAGATATACCGAGAATTGCATTTCGGACCAGGTATGGTCACTACGAGTTCGTGGTTATGCCATTCGGGCTTACCAATGCTCCAACAGTCTTCATGGATCTGATGCATCGGTGTTTTCATCAATACTTGGACAAGTTTGTGGTGGTCTTCATCGATGACATTCTGATCTATTCTCCGAGCAAGGAAGCTCATGAAGAACATCTGCGGATCGTTCTATTAGTCCTTAGACAAAATCAGCTGTATGCTAAATTGTCTAAGTGTGACTTCTAGATGAAAGAAGTGGCTTTCTTAGGCCACGTGATTAATGAAAATGGGGTTATTGTTGATCCCCAAAAGATTGAGGCCGTAGCTAATTGGAAACAGCCTCAAAATGTAAAAGAGGTGCGTAGTTTTCTTGGACTTACCGGATATTATAGAAGGTTCATAGAGGGATTTTCTAAGATCGCTCTACCTATGACCAATCTACTCCGCAAGGTCCATAAGAAATTTGTCTGGAATGACAAGTGCGAGGCCAGTTTTAGGAATTGAAACAACGATTGACCTCTGCATCCGTGTTAGCACTATCAGAAGGTAATGATGATTATGTAGTCTATAGTGCTGCTTCGAGGAATGGTTTGGGTTGTGTGTTGATGCAAAGAGGCAGAGTTGTTGCATACGCATCTAGACAACTCAAGACCTACGAAGAAAACTATCCGACACATGATCTAGAATTGGCAGCGGTGGTTTTTGCACTGAAGATTTGGAGACACAACCTCTATGGTGTGAAGTGCCAAGTCTTCACCGACCACAAAAGTCTCAACTCTCAAGTATGTGTTCACCCAGAAGGAGTTGAATATGAGACAACGCCGCTGGCTAGAGTTGCTCAAGGATTACGACATTGAGTTGTTGTACCACCCGGGCATGGCTAATGTGGTAGCTGATGCATTGAGCCAGAAGACAACTCACGAGACTGTGGTTGCCCTACTTACTGCTCAGACCAAGCTAAACCAAGGGTCATGCGACATTGAAGTTTTGTACGATCAGCGTAGAGGGTACCTGAGTATACTGGAAATTCAGGCTACGCTACTGGATCAAATCAAAGAAAAGCAAGTCGATGACATAATCTTGGTAAAGCTAAGCAGTGAAGTAATGGATGGGAAAGCTCCCGGTTTTGTGATTCAGGAAGATGGATCACTCTGGTTTCAAGACCGGATCTGTGTACCTGACGTTGATGGTCTTCGCCAGTTGGTGATGAGGGAAGCCCATATATTAGCTTATTATGTACATCCAGGCTCTAGCAAGATGTACAAGGATCTTCGGAAGAAGTTTTGGTGGCCCAACATGAAGTGGGATGTAGCAGAATTTGTGGCGAAATGCTTGACTTGTCAGAAAGTCAAGATAGAACACCGCCGGCCTGGTGGTGAATTGCTACCTCTCCCAGTTCCAGAATGGAAATGGGAGGATATTGCAATGGATTTTGTCACAGGGCTACCAAAGACTCAATGTCAAAAAGATGCTATATGGGTTATCATTGATAGGCTCACGAAGAGTGCTCACTTCGTGGCTATCAAGTCAACATGGGGAACCCAAAAGCTGTCAGAAGTGTTCTTATACGAGGTTATCCGTTTGCATGGTACTCCGAAGACCATTGTATCGGATCATGATGGCCGATTCATGTCAAGATTCTGGAAAGAATTGCACAAGGCCATGGGAACCGAGTTAAGGTTCAGTACTGCGTTTCATCCTCAGACGGATGGACAGTCCGAGAGGACTATCCAGACTTTGGAGGATATGCTGAGAGCGTGTGTACTCGATCGTCCAACTAGCTGGGAGAACAATCTGAGTCTGATTGAGTTCACTTACAACAATAGCTGGCATGCTACTATCAAGATGGCTCCATTCGAAGCTTTGTATGGTCGAAAGTGCAGATCACCGATTTGTTGGGATGAAAATGCCGACAAGATTCTGCTCGGACCAGAGCTAGTCGAAAGGACTACTTCAGACATTGCTTTAATAAGACAAAGAATGTTAACAGCTCAAAGTCGACAAAAGTCTTACGCTGACCCGAAGCGTAGGAATGTTGAGTTTGAAGTTGGTGACAAAGTCTTTGTCAAAGTATCGCCATCCAAGGGAGTGTTCAGATTTGGTAAGCGTGGGAAGCTCAACCCTCGCTACGTGGGACCATTTGAGATCCTTGACAAGGTGGGATCTCTAGCGTACCGTTTGGCATTGCCGCCATTAGCACACCCAGTGCATAATGTGTTCCACGTATCCTTGTTAAGGAAATACGTGCCTGATGAGTCTCATGTGCTGAGTTATGAAGACATCGAGATTCAGGCAAATGGTACTTATGAGGAGACGCCTGTGCGTATTCTCGAGCACCGTGAGAAGCATCTGCACAACAAGATCGTACCGTTGGTACGAATCATGTGGTCCAAGTCCGGGACTGAAGATGTTACCTGGGAAACTTGGGAGACTGAGGAGGATATGCTTAGACGCTTTTCCGAGTTGTTTTCGGCCTAAGTTTCGGGGTCGAAACTTCTTTTAAGACGGAGGTAATGTAATATCCCACATTTTGTAATGGTAATTTGGATTTTTTTTCCAACGCCCGTACTACAAGTCAGATTAAATTCAGAGAAGTTCGGACATCCTGTAAAATGTTTGATCTCTATAATATTTTTCTGAGTAGTATAAAATACAGTTGATGCATTTTCGGGTTAATTAGTCGCTCGGGTATGAATATATTTAACCCGGGGTTAAGATAATTAAACCAAAAGTGAAACGGACAAAAAGGGGCAAAATTGGCCTTGGCCGCACCCTTGCCGCACCCTACCGCACCCGCGGTGAAGGCCAAATCGGAGAGACGGTCAGAAGAGTCACCGCACCCGACCGCACCCTGCCGCACCCCGCGGTCAACGTACTCTTTTCTGATCGTTATCTTCTTCCCTCTGTAGCCGCCTGTGGCATCGCCGATTGTCAGGCCTAGCTTCGCCTAGCCGTCTCGTCTGGTCGAAGGGCTTGTCTCTTGCAAGTGGAGGGTTGACCTTGGCCTATAAAAGGAAGAGAAAGTCAGAGAGGAGAGAGCACATCTGAAGCTTCATCTTCCTCCTCTGTTTTTCTCCATTGTTGACTGAAATTCCAAGCTTTCGCCGGAGCTTCGCCGGAGTTTCCCTTGAGTGGAGAAGGTGCTCCCAAGTGGTAGTTGAAGGTTTAAGGTGTTTGCAGATTGAACCATAATCAAATCGAAGTCGAACGAATCGATTTGGGTGAGTTTTCTCCACTTCGCTGTCGAGCCTCCGCCTCTGTGACCCCACCGCACCTGCGGCAAGGACCCCACCGCACCCGCGGTGAGCTGGGTTCGTGTTGTGGCTCGTGGGTGTGTGGTCTTGGGCGAGGCTTGGTTCCTTCGATTTCTTTCGTATTCTTTTAGATTCATATATATAGATATTGAATCTAACTTAGGGTCTTGTTATGGGTCATTCCATAGGGATTTATTATCGAGGATCTGTCCCAGTTTCAGACTCGGAAACCTTCGTTCCTAAGCTTGTTAAGCTCTCGACAAATCTAAGGCAAGTGGCGGTTCGCTCTTGCTTATCATACCATATTTCCATTAATTATCAATTGGTTAATTGTTAATTAAATTGGAATGAATCATGTTTTTGTCTGGGAACAGTTTTAATAACTGGATGTGGATTTAAAAATGAATATTATAATAGGTTGCTTATACTGTTAGTAGCAACGCTGTTTTGATATATATATATATATACATATATATAGATTGGTAGATCTATGATGTTGGCCTTGATGGCTTTGAATTGATTATACTGTTCTGAACTGTTTAGTTAGAACGAGTATTCGTAGGAGCGTTTGGACTCTGCGAGGTCCAGTCGTTTCTTGATAATTAAATGGTGGAAAGGGCATTTGTGAGACCCTAATACCATTTGTAGGTCATGACCAACTTCTATACTCGGAAGTGGGTATAGAAGTAGAGCACTCAGCTAGTGCCACAACCTCGGGATTTAATCTCTCCGATGTACGTCACTCTAGACGAAACGTATACTCGAGATGTATATGTCCCATGGGGAATATACATTTAAAAGCTTATAACGTGATGCGCGTTTTGGAATTTAATAAGATAAGTGTCGTAGGTTCGCACATAATTAATATACCTCAGGCGAGTAGTGCAGCTAGGCAATAGTGCAGCTAGGAAAACTCGCCTTGACTTGATCAGTGTAAAGTTCCCTTTCCAATCTGGATTCGCCTTGGGCGGTGAGATTGGTCGTGAACCGAACATCAAGTCAGTTTTTCGAAACGTTTGTGTGTGATAAATGTTCCAGACTTTGTCATACTTTTGATAAAGACTCAATCCTTTGGAGTCTTCTCTTCTGTGCATGTCCACATGTTAGATTACTCCGTGAAAGTGTCGGGTTATATATCGTTCCTTCGGTTGTTATTCGAGGGACAATGATAGTAAATGGTTCTAATCACTCGAACCACTCTGCTTTATACCCTTGCATAGTCTTTTTAATAAAGACTAACCAACCGTAATTGTTCTCTACATGGTTGGCTGGTGTCATCCGTTCGATTCGGCACATCAGATAAAGTGCAGATATGAGGAGACTAGAATGACTATGAAGGCGACAGTTGATTTTGGATGTTTTAATGTTTTAATAAAGGTTGAGATCTTTGGGAGATGATCATTGTGATCAAGACCCTTGTTTGTAAAGTCTTCCGCTGTATTTTGTTTAACTATTTTTGTCCTATTCGGGATTGGGATGTAATCCCGGGACTCTTGTTTTAATCGAATACTTTGATCCTGTTGTGTCAATTGTGTTTCGTGAATTGTATTTAAACGGTAAAGCCTTGGGTGGCTTCGGTGAGGAAAACCGAGGTCACTGGTGGTAATACATTTCCAAATGGGTTAAGATTTAGGGGTGTTACAGTCGTTCTTTGAGAAGAAGATGGTTGCGGTATTATCACAATAAATTCTCAGCGGCCTGGCTATGCTATCGACAATCCCAAGCCCCAAGATAAAGTTATGCATCCACAATGCATGAATCGTGGCCTCAAAGTATGCCAGAAATTCGGCCTCCATGGTGGAAGTAGCAATGACGGACTACTTTCCACTCTTCCATGACACTGCCCCCTCATCTAATAGGAACAGATATCCAAACGTCGATTTCCTGCTATTAACGCATCCGACATAATCTGAATATGAATATCCAATGAGCTCTAGATGATCGGATCTTCTGTATGTAAGCATGATCTCCTTGGTGCCTTGCAAGTACCTGAGAACCTTCTTTGCAGCTTTCCAATGCTCCATTCCAAGATTACTTTGATATCGACCCAACATTCCTATAACAAAGCTTATATCTAGTCGAGTGTAAGTCTAAACATAGTTCAAACTCCCTACCACTGATGCATATGGGATTTTATCCATTTCCTTTCGTTCCAAATCATTTCTGGGACATTGCATTTTACTGAACTTGTCCCTTTTCTGTATAGGAACTATTCCTGTAGAGCATTTTTTCATTCTATATCTCTCTAAGACTTTATTGATATAACCTTTCTGAGACAATCCCAACAATCCTTGTGACCAATTCCAAAATATTTCTATTCCAATCACATAGGATGCCTCACCCATATTTTTCATTTCAAAACTCTTAGAGAGATACTTCTTTATATCATGTAACATGCCTATGTCATTTGCAGCAAGCAAAATGTCATCAACATATAAGACTAAAATTACAAACTTGCTCCCACTAACCTTTATGTAGATACAATGATCAACAGTAATCTCTACGAAACCATATAATGTAATAGTATCATTAAACTTTAAATTGTAACACCCCCGACTTACATCGGTAGTGCCACACACCAGTGACTTCAGACGTTGCTGTCCGATGTCACCCAAGGCTTTTACCGGAACAATTAAACTTAAATAAATATAATAATTAACAAAAAGTTAAACAGCAGAAGACATCTTCATATAAATCTAAATACTTTTATTTAAAGATTTCTCCCAATACGAGAGAAGAAGTGTTTTACAACAGAGTGAAATCACATCGAAAGACTTTAAGAATGAATCTATTACATGACTAAGTTATAAGAATATATTTACATAAAAGTGATAATGGACAACCTTCTTAAAATACTTGAATCTTCAACTGCAAGTCTCTTTTTCAACGGTTACTTCAGATTTCAGGAACCAACCACTGATGTGCCGTATAGGATGGATGACACCAGCCAACCATGCAAGGAATAAAACCCGGTTGGTTAGTCTAATGAAAGACTATGCAAGGGTGAAAACAGAATGGTTCTAGTGATCGTAACCGTTTACTATCATTAATGTCCTTCGAATAATAACCGAAGGAACGATATATAACCCGGAACTTTCACGGAATGATTAGAATTTAGGCATGCACTGAAAAGAAGACCATAAGGAATTGAGTCTTATGGGAAAGTATGACAAATATTTGGGAACATTATAATTTCACACAAGCGTTTAAAAATGACTTAATGTTTCGGTTCACGACCAACCTCACCGCACAATGCGAATTCAGATTGGAAAGAGAACTTTACTCTGATCAAAGTCAAGACGAGTTTTCCTAGCTACACTATTGCCTAGCTGCACTACTCGTCAGAGGGTATATTAATCATATGCACTAAAGAACTTATCTTGTTTAATTCCAAAATGCACATTCACGTTATAAGCTTTTAGAATCTCATCCCTCGGGATATAGAGATATATAGTCGGGAACTAAATCCCAAAGAGCGGTAGTCGGGAACTAAATCCCAAAGAGAGCGGCACCAGCTGTTGTGCACCTCCCCTATACTCAGATAGAGGATGGTCATGACCAGAGAAATAGTGGTAGGAACTAAATCCATTCCACCAGGTTATACAGAAACGACTAGCACTCGCAATGAGATACTCAGTAGCGTTCCTATGAATACTCGTGCTAACTAAACAGATCAACACAGTAATAATCCACATCAATGCCATCATGGCCATCAATCTATATATATATAATAGCGTTGTTTCTAGCAGTATATACAACTTATTATAATATCATCTTTTATATCCACATACAGTTATCAAAACTGTTCCCAAGCAAAAACAATATTCATTCCAAATCAATTAACAATTAAATAATTGATAATCAATGGAAATATGGAATGATGAGCAAGAGCGAACCGCCACTTGCCTGGAGTAGATTCGACGAAGAATCTAGACGAGATGACTACTGATGATATCCTCTTCGAGGACATGGCCTATGCTTCAGATAGCTTTAGCAGATTACGGGTCCACACGCGATCCAACAATTACCGTTATGACTGACAAATTAATTAATATCAATTAATTTGCCTGGACGAACTCGAGTAATTAAATTTAATAATTTTTTATGATTTTAAATCATAAAAATATTTATTAAATTTTTCTAAAGAAAAATACGGATGAAAGTGGGTCGAAATTATACTACTCGATCGATTTCGGGTTAAATCTGAATGGCTATTTGGGCTTTTAGGCCCAACAAAGAATTAGCTAGGGGGACCCACCCCTTCATCTTCTTCCTCGTGCCACGAACAGCAACATGACAACAACAACGCACAGGAGCACCAACGGCAGCTACGACGGTGTCTTCTCGCCGGGGTTGTCTTCGCCAGCGTCCACCTCGTCCTCGCCGTCGGGAGGGCAGCAGCTAGCAACGGCAGAGCAGCACAGCTCGGCAGCCATGCAGCTTGTCGTCGCGGTCCGAACCAAGGGAGGGAGGCGGTAGTCAGCAACCGGGGTCGTGCTCACCGGCGGACACGAACAGCAACGGCCCCCTCTCTGCACTGGACGCGGCTCAATCTTCAGCAGCGACTCGCGGCGCCTCTTCGCCGGAAAGCACAGCAGCGGCAACCCGCGCAGACAGTAGGACGAGTAGCTCGCAGCCCAGCGGCTCGGTCGGAGAGGACGGAGACGACGCCAGGGAGAGATGGTGAAGCGAGCTGGGTGCCCATTGATCCCCAGATCGGGTTCCTTAAATAGCCCAAGGAAGAAGGCGTGGCGTGCCCTACCAACACAAGCAGCGACAAACGAGGCTCGTGTGTAACTTTATGGGCCACGCAAGATTTCTGGGGAAAAGGTTTGGTATGAGTTTTAAACTCCGAAAATTATATGTTTGTATCCAAACAAATATTCTAAGTCCCGAAAATACATCGAATGTATTTTATACCACTCAAAGAATTATTTCGGAGATCATGGATGTTACGGAAAATCTAAACTCCACTGAAAGCGAAATGATTATTGAACGAAGGTTGGGAAAATTACTCAAATATCATTTCTAAAAATGAGGGATATTACATAAATACCATTGTCTAGAAGCTTGTTTCAGTCCATATATTGACTTCCTCAGCTTACACACCATGTGTTCTTTTCCTGTGGCCAAGAACCCGTTAGGTTGGTCTATATATACTTCCTCCTCAAGCTCACCATTCAAAAAGGCGGTTTTCACATCCATTTGGTGAAGCTTAAGATCATAATGAGCCACCAAAGCCAAAACAATTCTTAGAGAATCCTTCTCGGACACTGGAGCAAAGGTATCTTTATAGTCAACGTCCTTCTTCTGGGTGAAACCTTTAGCAACAAGTCTGGCCTTATATCTTTCAATGTTGCCCTTTGAGTCATGTTTAATTAGTCTTATAGACCCAATAGTCTTAGAACCCTTATGCAACTCAACTAAGTTCCAGACTTTGTTATCACCCATTGACTTGATTTCTTCTTTCATGGAAATCAACCACTTTTCAGAATTGTCACTTTTCATGGTTTTTCTGAATGAGACCGGATCTTCATCAAGGCTTAAGTCACATTCATTTTTGTAGGATCGTGATTGTTAGATAAAAATTTAAGGAACTCAGAATATCAATTCTCAGTTCCTTTCGCAGCGGAAATAAACAATCAAACAAATGACCAGTTCCTTATAGTGGAAACCTTTGATTGCCAACTCGCAATGCAGGATAAAAACCACTACCTTTCTTTCGAAAGGATTTCAAAGTCTACTTCTTGATTTCTTATCTCTTTTGGTTACAGCTTATCCTAGGAACGAACACACAGTTCCTTTGCCTTACACACAGTTAGACAATCCTATATAACTTAACACAATCAATAATCAATCCAAGAAACAGACTTTCGCACCTAGGAACTATCACTTACAGTCACAGGAACTTAGCACTCAGCTCTTCTTCCTTGACTGGTTCCTCTTGATCTCGGTTTGCTTTGATGATCTTGTTTGGAGGTTCACACTAGATATTTGCTAATGAGTGTGAGTCGTGTTTTTATGCACAAAAATAACCCTTGAGTTAGTCTTCCTTTTATAGAGGATTCTTCGCAGCTTAAACTTCTCTGGGTTCCCACAGATTGAGCTTGTCCTAGGATGAGTGGTTCTCCTTGGTCCACGTTGTTCTTGGCATGTGCAAACAACCTAGGCAGCTCAGAATCCTTCTAGGTTAGTCAACCTCTTCAGCCAAGTCGTTCTCCAGCTTCCTTCTTCCGAGGTTCAACAATCTGGGCACTTGGGAACTGTCTTCTGGACAGCGACAGGTTCCATGTCCTGTCGCTTTCACTTTTTCTGTCCGAGGTTCAGCGTCTCTAGGTTTCTTGTTGTTTTGCTCTTGGACAGTGGCAGGCTTTTGGAAGCTTCGGACAAGTCATTTTCAACAACTTTTGTCCGAGGTTGTGTGTCCCTAGATTTCTCGGGAATCACAAAGTCGCATGCTGCGTTCTGGGCACACCTTGGTTCCTCTGGTTTCCTTCATCTGTCTTGTTCCTTTGGTTCCCTTGTCCTGTTTGGCTTTCTTGCCTTCGATATATTCCTGTGGTTCCTTAAAACACATCTTTGAGATAAAATATTAGTATCATAATATTTGTCATCGTCAAAAGTAGAGAAACTGAGGAAAGGAACTCTCAGGGGAACCTAAATTCCAGGGTTAGAAGTGGTTTTGGTTTTGAGGCTTACTGGTGAGGGCTCAGGGCTGAGGAGCTCTTGGAGAGATTTGTCAGGCGAGGAGTCATGAGAGCCACCTTCGGAGGCGGATTTGGTGGCCGATTCAGAGGCCAGCACTAGTGGAAAAAACACTTTTTGAGGCTCCTTTTTAGAGGCGTACATATTTCAAAACGCCTCAATAACGACCTACGCAATCAGTTTTTCAGGTTTTTGAGGCGGATAATTATTTTATACGCCTCAAAAAAATCTATTGAGGCGGGCAAATAATTATACGCCTCAAAAAATTTCCGAAAAAATATTCCCGCTAAAGTATTAGAGGCGGGCCAAATGTAGGCCCGCCTCTAATGGTACATAATTGAGGCGGGCGAAAAAGCCCGCCTCTATTAACTTTTGTTGAGGCGGGCATATTATAGCCCGCCTCAACAAATGTATGCAATAGAGGCGGGTATAAAGAGGCCCGCCTCTATTGCCTCATTACATTCAGCTTATAGAGGCGGGCATATTAGGCCCGCCTCTATAAGTCTACCCTAATTAAATTAAAAACATTCAGCTGTTCTTCACTCACCCCGTTTCTCCGCGGCAATTTCTACCCTAACCTCTCGAGAAACCTGTCGCAGAAACCCTAATTCTGCTCTATCGCCATGAACTGCTCAAGTAAATCTCTCCCCATTCATCACTCTTGTTCGTTCGTTTTTTTTGATTTTCTTCTTCTTGAACTTGTTGTTTTGTTCGGCGCAGTTTCCGGTGAGGTGCCGGAGGAGCCCGTCGTTTCGAAGACATCTGGGCTTCTCTACGAGAAGCGGTTGATTGAACGGCATATCTCCGTAAGTGTCGTTCATTTTTTCTTTGGATTTTCGTGGTTTTCTTCTGGATTTAAGTGAGAAGTGATATCCTTTCATGTAATTTCGTTGCGAATTTGTTTCGACTTCTATTGTGTGCGTTTTCCATGGAGGGCCTTCTTTTAGTCTGGGGATTTCGGGTTTATACCATACTTGTAACCCTAGAAGATTAGTTTGTGTCCAGATTTGGATTATGAGGTTATAATGCTTTAATGTGAACCAGTTTAAGTAAGATTATCGCGGTTCTAGTTTACTCTCACAATTTGTCTAAACAATACTCATTTACTTACTCCATCTGTACTGTTTATTTGCTTTGCTCTTTCAGATTTAATGAATCATTTTCTTTCGTTACAGCCTGATGCATGAAACTTTTCTTACATCTTATAAGTAGAATAGCATGCCATCCTGTTTGTATCTGAATATAAGAATAATCTCTTGTTTTTTTTGGTTGGAGAATAATCTCTTGTTTGTCATTCTGAGTTATCTGACTTGCAGAGGAAGGGGCATATGGAGATGTTTGTACGACCCACAATATTTTTCTTTTTCATTCTGTCTCCAGATGTTAAGTTTTCAAGCATCCATTCGGCTTGATAGCACTATCTGTGTGTATGGATCATCTATGAAATGTAAATTTTAAAGTTTTCGTTTAGTACTTTTCTATTGTCACCTTATCTGACCTGGTATTGTCGCATACAAGTTTCTTGTTGCATTTCAATCTTGTTTGATTGTAATCAAGCACAACGTATCGTTTATAATTTCACACATTTTATGCAGCTGTTTTGTCAAATGATTTAGATGCAGCTGGACTTCTTTATAAGAGTATTTCCCCTTGCTATATTTGACTTTGCTAGATGGTATTTTGTTGTTTGTAGACTGCTTCAACCACTGCTGAAGCTGAGTTACCTCCAACTCACCCAATCCGTTTGGGTTTGGCTTTGAATTTCTCTGTGTTCTATTATGAAATTATGAACTTACCTGAAAGGTAATAAGTGGTTGACTCATCATTATGTTGTTCATCTTCCTTTTAATGGTTATTTGCTAATATGTTTTATTGTCTTCAAATAGAGCGTGCCACCTAGCAAAGCAAGCCTTTGATGATGCTATTTCTGATCTGGACACTCTTAATGAAGAGTCTTACAAAGACAGCACTTTGATTTTGCAACTTTTGAGGGATAATCTCACTTTATGGACTTCTGACATTCCTGAGGATGGAGGTAAGCTTTAAGGTTCTATAATCTCACCAAGAAGACATTGATGTGTGATTACAGCAATCTTTGTGTTGATCACCCCGTGTGTCTAAGTTGTCTTCTTTAAATATTTTCATTTGAACATATGAAACTCTTTGCTATTGCTAAATGTCTTTAATTGTGGGTCATGGTTTATGCTAATCGTTGTTGATTTTGGTCCTATTCTTGCAACACCTCATCCCAACTATACCCAATGGAATAAAAGTCTTTCCCTTCTAAGTACCAGTTAGAGGCCTTTATTTGCGTAGTTGTACTCGAATTGTTGAAATAACTTTTAGAGGCGGGTCTATGGAGACCCGCCTCTAAAAGCCACTTGTTGAGGCGGGCCTCTAGAGGCCCGCCTCAACAAGTGCCTTATGGCGCCATAGTGAGGCACTTGTTGAGGCGGGCATATAGAGGCTCGCCTCAACAAGTGGACTTTTAGAGGCGGGCCTACATAGGGCCGCCTCTAAAAGTGCCTCACTTTGGCGCCATAGTGAGGCACTTGTTGAGGCGGGCCTATGTAGGCCCGCCTCAACAAGTGGCTTTTAGAGGCGTATTTTGCCCGCCTAAAAAAGGGTCCCCACTTGTTGCAGCCCCCTCATTTGAAGCGAATGGTGTTCGCCTCAATAAGTGTCCAAATGCCCGCCTCTATTAGGGTTTTTTCCACTAGTGCAGAGTGATGGCCATGGCTTTCTCCTCAGCCTGTTCCTTTGGTGGCTCCTCAAGTTTCTCTTCGGGTTGCTCCACTGGTTTCTCCACAGGGTTCTCCACTGCTTTCTCTTTAGGTTGGGATTTTTGAGAGGAGGTGGCAGAAAAGGGCTTAGAAGATGAAGCTGCCTTCTTTTCTCGAAAGGCTCTGAGAATGGCAACCTCTTCCTCATTCAGGATAACATTAGGGTTTTGGTTCGCCATTTTTTAGGATTTAAGGATTTCTGTGTTTGAGAGAGGGAGAAGTAGAAGATCAGAGAAATGGCGAGTTGTGGGATTAGCTTGGATGAACAGGGCAACTCTTTAAAGGCGATGAGGGTTGAAGAGACCGTTGAAGCAAATCTGGCCGTTGAGAGGATTGGGGAGAATCCGGAGCATTGAAGGCTAATTGCAGCTTTTTGGAACGGATTAAAGCAATTCAAAACTTGCCCATTCAGAGAAGATGGAGTCTGCCAACTGATAAGACCGGTCTGAGCTTCTGAGATTTGCCATAAATGACTTCTGGGAGGTGCCAATCTAGCCGTTGGAGAAGCGTTGCATTCTGGTTCCTTTCTGGCGATATATTCAGCGTGCTAGAGGGATGTATGGGAACCTTTGATGTGGGTGAAAATAATGGAACCAAACATACGTTCCCATACAAGGAATCAGGGTAGGCTATTTATCGCATTGCACAATAATTCTCAGAGAGGGTTTTAGAGATGGATCATAGAGAAGTAACTTGAGCAATGAGGCAAGGGTGGGTCTTAGTACACAATCATCATTTCGGCTTGTATCGTTGGGAAAGAAATATGATCAGATTGTGACTTTTGGGCCATGAAGAAAACTTGAACAATGAGGAATTAAAAGAATAATGAGGACCAAAAGGAAACGAGCCACAAAAATTTATCTAAGCCTTTTTTAAGAAACCATTATGACAAAAGGGTTTGTAGCAAAAGATATAACACAAGGACATCAAGACTCAACAAGTTAAATATCTTAAACTAGTCAATCAAGGGAACTGGAAAGAATTCTTTGAACTAAGGTTACTACTGAGTAATAGGAATCATTCCTAGTTCCAATCTAAGGTTCTCGAAAGGAACTCTATTCAATGCCTTGGTGAATATATCTACAACCTGATCTTCGGTTCTACAAAATTTCATAATGATGTTTCCCTTCTCAATATGATCTCTAAGAAAATGATGTCTTATGTCAATATGCTTGGTCCTAGTATGATGCACAGGATTCTTAGAGTTGTTTATGGCACTAGTGTTATCACAAAGAATAGTGAGAGGGCCATAAGACATACCAAAATCCGCGAGTTGTTGCTTTAGCCAGAGAAGTTGGGAACAGCAGGAGGTAGCCGCAATGTACTCGGATTCTGTGGTGGAGAGGGAGACTGAAACTTATTTCTTTGATCCCCATGACACAAGGCAAGGGCCTAGGAACTGTGCCATTCCAGAAGTGCTCTTCCTATCCACCAAGTATCCAGCATAATCAGCATCAGTGAAACCCATCAGCTCAAAGGGACATTCTTTGGGGTACCAAATGCAGAGATCGTCAGTTCCCTTGAGATATCGAAGTATTCTCTTCACAGCAGCCAAGTGGGTTTCTCTTGGACAAGATTGGAACCTAGTACACAAGCCAACAGCAAAGACAATGTCTGGTCGACTGGCGGTTAGGTACATGAGTGAACCGATCATACCTCTATAGAGCTTCTCTTCCACTAGAGGACTCGAATTGTCCTTATCCAGATGGGCAATGGTGGATATGGGAGTGGAGAGAGGCTTGCATGAATCCATTTTGAACTTCTTCAGTAGTTCCCTGACATACTTTTGTTGATGGATTTGAATACCATCTTCCTTTTGAGTGATTTGTAATCCGAGGAAGAATGTGAGTTCCCCGATTAAACTCATTTCAAATTCACTGCTCATCAGATCTTTGAACTTGTCTACAAGGGACAGGTTAGTGGAACCAAAAATAATATCATCAACATAGATTTGAACCACTAATATGTTACCTTCTTCTTCTAGGATAAAGAGAGTTTTATCAATGACTCCACGCCTGTAGCCATTTGAGAGTAGGAACTGGGCAAGATGATCATACCACGCTCTGGGAGCTTGCTTGAGGCCATAGAGTGCCTTGTCTAGAAAGTAGATATGATCTGGATGATCGTCGTCTTCGAAACCAGGAGGTTGTTTGACATAGACTTCTTCTTGAAGAATTCCATTGAGGAAGGTTGTCTTTACATCCATTTGGAACAACTTGAATCCTTTGTGTGAAGCGAAGGCAATCAACAATCTTATTGCCTCAATCCTTGCCACTGGAGCATAGGTTTCATCATAGTCGATGCCTTCTTGTTGATTGTATCCTTGAGCAACAAGTCTTGCTTTATTCCTTATCACAGCTCCTGTATCATCCAGCTTGTTTCTGAAGACCCATCTAGTTCCTATGATGTGTTTATCCTTGGGATGGGGAACTAGATGCCATACTTTGTTCCTTTCAAACTGATAAAGCTCTTCTTGCATAGCTTGGATCCAGTCCGCATCCTTCAGTGCCTCACCTATGTTCTTTGGTTCCACAATAGACAGAAAGGCATTAAAAGCGAAGAAGGTTAGATGTTCATACCTGACTGGAGGTTTGACGACTCTTCTTTCTCTGTTGGGAGCCAGAGCATTTGATGTGGAGACATTCTGAGTTGAGCATTCAGCTTCCTTGTTAGGATCACCTTCTCCATTGAAGATCATGTGGGAAGATGAATCATTGAAGTCTCCACAGATGTTGTCGTCATGCTCATGGTTCCCAGAAATAGATTGTTGTTCATTATCCATGGGAACTGGTGGGGGAGCCATTGGAGGGTTCCGATCAACAGGACAGGAACTGGGAGGAGTGACATTTTCATCTGGATCTTCTTGAGATGACTTGGGAAATGGATCTTCAAAGGAACTGGTGGTATTCTGCATAATCTTTCCAAGTGATTTTTCATTAAAAATAACATGAATACTTTCTTCTACCTTTTTAGTCCTTTTGTTGAAGACCTTGTATGCCTTACTGCCTGAGGCATAACCAATGAAGATTCCTTCATCACTTCTTGGGTCGAACTTGCCAAGATTGTCCTTCCCATTGTTGTGCACAAAGCATTTGCATCCGAACACTCTTAGATGTGAAATGTTGGGAACTCTTCCTCTTAGGAGTTCATAGGGTGTCTTCTCTGTGATTGGGCGAAGCATGGCTCTATTGATGATGTAGCATGCTGTGTTGATCGCCTCAGCCCAAAATTATTGGGAGAGTCCACTTGAGATCAGCATAGTTCGAGCCATGTCTTCCAAGGTCCTGTTCTTCCTTTCTAATACTCCATTCTGTTGAGGAGTGTATGGTGCAGAGAAGTTGTGATCGATGCCATGCTCACTGCAAAAGGTTAGAAATTCTCCATTTTCGAATTCGGTGCCATGGTCAGACTGAATAGCATTTAGTGAACAATCAAGAGATTTTTCTAACAAGGGAACCAGATCTTTAAATCGGTCAATAACTTCACTTTTAGATTTAATAAAAATGGTCCAAGTAAAACGAGAGAAGTCATCGACAATAACAAAGATATACATGTTCCCTCCTAGGCTTTGAACTCTCATGGGTCCACAAAGATCCATTTGGATGAGTTCAAGAGGCCTTGAGGTGCTTACCATGTTTTTGGACTTGAAGGAACTACGAGCCTGTTTCCCTTTTACACAGTCAGAGCACAATTCCTTAGATGTGCCACTTAGCTTTCGCAGCCCTCTGACTAGTTCCTTTGAGTGTAGCTTTTGAATCAACTTGGTGCTAGCATGACCGAGGCGTTGATGCCATAAATCAGCTTGGTCATTCACAGTTGAGAGACAAAGTTTCTCCTTGGGAACAAAGGATGGATCAATTATGTAGACATTGTTGAATCTTTTCCCTTTTAGGATGATTTGTCCCGAGGAGTCAAGGACTGAGCATTCGTTTGATCTGAATCTAACTTCATTGTCTCCTTGATCACACAGCTGTGACACACTTATTAGGTCAAAACCAAGATTGTCAACAAGGTGAACTTTGTTTACCTGAATGTGATCGTTGAGTTTCACAGTTCTTATTCCACAGATTTTCCCTTTGCTTTTGTCTCCAAAGGATATGTTCCCTCCTTGGAGAGGTTGAAGAGAGGTCATTTGATTTCTTCTTCCCGTCATATGGCATGAGCAACCACTATCAATGTACCATAGTTGGGGTTGCCTCTCTTCTTTCTGCACACAAGGGAACTAAGATTTCTGAACCCAGCGAAGCTTGGCTTTACTGGGGGGATTAGCATTCTGAGTCTGTGAATAACCAGGGAACTGGTTCCTTTCATGGTAATGAGTACTTTTCTCCTTTTCAAGGTTCCTTTTCTTAGCACACTCAGTATTGTTATGACCATTCTTACCGCAGTAGGTACACAAACGATTGTAAACAACATGTCCATATTTTCCTTTTCCTGGCCTAAAAGGTTTTTCAGTTTTCCTTTTGTTAAAATCAACATTGTTTCTAACCTTGCTATGGGCCATGTCAATATATCTTTTGTGAGCAAAGGAATTGGTGAACCATTGGTTTTCAGGAACCATCTTTTCTTTTCCCTTTGGTTCCTTCTTAGGACTTTGAGAGCCTTCATTGAGACGTTTGACAACCTCAGCCTTGTTCTCAAGGACCGTGATCTTCTCTGATAGGAATTGATTCCTATCGCGAGAAGTGGCAAGAGCAATACTGAGATTTTCATTCATCTCAACAAGTTCTCGCCTAGCCTTTTCTTCTTCAGCATCATTGTTCCCTTTATTATTGACATATCCTAATCCATGGCGTTGTCTCACAAAAACAGTTTGATTTATCGTTTTTTCATTAATGGAATTAGTGAGAATGTCTAACCTATCAATTATGGATTGAAGCATGTCATTTCCAGGTGGGTTAGCATGCAACGGAACTTTGATAGAATCTATGCTAGTTTCATCACAAGATTTGCAAGTTTTAAGGTGACTAGCATGCACATTCCTAATATCAATGAGTTTGGAGTGAGTTTCAGCTAGGTCTTTCTCAGTTTCATCAAGTTTCTTACTCCAAACAGAATTCTCAACAGTCAAGCAAGCAATTTCATCTTCACAATCATCTAGTTTCTGTTGAAGGGAACTGGTTTCCTTCCTAGTTTCTTTATGATCTTAAGAAGTTGTTTCTTATCACAATCAACTAGGGATTTTAAGAGATCATCAGAAGTTACCTCAAGGTCTTCTGAGTCGCTTGAGTCTCCTTTTGCCATAAGACATCTTCCTCCAGAGAAGCCACTGAGATCCAATTCCTCATCTGAGTCTTCTCCCCATGAGGCTACGAGAGCCTTCTTTCTCTGAGGTCTCTCTTCTTGCTATGAGTCTTCCTTGTTGGGACAATTCTTAGCATAGTGTCCCTTTTCCTTGCACTCGTAACAGGAGACTTCCTTGAGATCTCTTCTGGGTCCATTGTGGGAGGAACTGTCTTTTGGAACCTTCCCTTCACAAAGAATTTTTTGATGTTCTTTGTGAAGAGGGCCGTAAGTTCGTCCTTCTCTTCTTCTAAGTCTGAGTTCTCTTCCTCCATCTCGAGCCTAGAGAAGGCTTTGGAGATCTTGAGGGCAATTCCTTTCTCCAGTTTCTTGTCGGCATTGGCTTTGGTGTGCTCTCCTTCTTCAACTTCCAGTTTCCCTATGACTTGGGTCAAGGGAAGGGATTGGATGCCTGGAGTGTTCTTCATGATTCCCTTGAGAAGGGTGAACTTGGAGTTGAGTCCATTGATGACCACCAGGGACTTGGAAACTTCATCCAAATCAACTCCCGCCGCTGTCAACTTTCCAATTAACCTGTTGAAGCGGGAGTAGTACTCTGAGATGGTCTCAGTTTCTGTCATTTTGAAGGTGTGGTATTCTCCTTCCAAAGTAAACTTTCTGCTTTGCTTTAGTTCCTCACTTCCTTCATGCATCTCCTTGAGAGCTTTCCACATCTCCTTTGCTGTCTTGATGCCTATGACCTTGTCCATGTCTTCTCTGTCCAATCCATTGAGGATGAACTGCCTGGCCTTGGCATTCTTCTCCATGATGACATAGTGTTCTGGTTTCCAATCTTCTTCCTTCATGGTAAGATCGACATACCCATCTTCATTTTCGACTATCCTCCAGCATTGGTAGTCGTTGGTCTTGATGTGGCTTTCCATGCACTTTTCCCACCATGTTTCTTCTCCTTTCTTTCGGAGATGTGGCTTGTTGGTGGAGATTCCGAGCTCAATTTCGCTTGGTTGAGACATGATCTGCAAACTTAACAAAGATCTAGAGCTTTTCCTGCTCTGATACCAATTGTAGGATCGTGATTGTTAGATAAAAATTTAAGGAACTCAGAATATCAATTCTCAGTTCCTTTCGCAGCGGAAATAAACAATCAAACAAATGACCAGTTCCTTATAGTGGAAACCTTTGATTGCCAACTCGCAATCCAGGATAAAAACCACTACCTTTCTTTCGAAAGAATTTCAAAGTCTACTTCTTGATTTCTTATCTCTTTTGGTTACAGCTTATCCTAGGAACGAACACACAGTTCCTTTGCCTTACACACAGTTAGACAATCCTAGATAACTTAACACAATCAATAATCAATCCAAGAAACAGACTTTCGCACCTAGGAACTATCACTTACAGTCACAGGAACTTAGCACTCAGCTCTTCTTCCTTGACTGGTTCCTCTTGATCTCGGTTTGCTTTGATGATCTTGTTTGGAGGTTCACACTAGATATTTGCTAATGAGTGTGAGTCATGTTTTTGTGCACAAAAATAACCCTTGAGTTAGTCTTCCTTTTATAGAGGATTTTTCGCAACTTAAACTTCTCTGGGTTCCCACAGATTGAGCTTGCCCTAGGATGAGTGGTTCTCCTTGGTCCACGTTGTTCTTGGCATGTGAAAACAACCTAGGCAGCTCAGAATCCTTCTAGGTTAGTCAACCTCTTCAGCCAAGTCGTTCTCCAGCTTCCTTCTTCCGAGGTTCAACAATCTGGGCACTTGGGAACTGTCTTCTGGACAGCGACAGGTTCCATGTCCTGTCGCTTTCACCTTTTCTGTCCGAGGTTCAGTGTCTCTAGGTTTCTTGTTGTTTTGCTCTTGGACAGTGGCAGGCTTTTGGAAGCTTCGGACAAGTCGTTTTCAACAACTTTTGTCCGAGGTTGTGTGTCCCCAGATTTCTCGGGAATCACAAAGTCGCATGCTGGGTTCTGGGCACACCTTGGTTCCTCTGGTTTCCTTCATCTGTCTTGTTCCTTTGGTTCCCTTGTCCTGTTTGGCTTTCTTGCCTTCGATATATTCCTGTGGTTCCTTAAAATACATCTTTGAGATAAAACATTAGTATCATAATATTTGTCATCGTCAAAAGTAGAGAAACTGAGGAAATGAACTCTCAGGGGAACCTAAATTCCAGAGTTCCGTTTCCTAACAATTTTCAACAGCATAAATCACATAATCATCTGGAATGACAGATCTTCGTTCTCTTACAGATCGCCTTAAAGGTTCATGTGGTTCATTATTCTCTTCATGAATTATGACCAGCTCGTCTACCATAACTTCATCCTGTGGGATATGGACATCATTCTGTTGTTCCATTGTGCCATTTGACTGTGATGCAACAATTGGTACAACGACCTTAGGAGGAATAACAGGTGAATAAACTTCAACCTGAATCTCTTGAATGTCCACCTTTCGTGGTTCACCACTCCCACTAGTTTGACCATTTTCAATGAACCTAGCATTACCCGTCTCAACTATTCTCGTACTATGGTTAGGGCAATAAAAAACATACCCCTTTGAATTTTCAGGATAGCCAATGAAGGATCTACTGACTGTCCTTGGATCAAGTTTCTTTTCATGTGGATTATATAGCCTTACTTCTGCTGGGCAGCCCCAAACACGTAGATGCCTTAAACTAGGTTTCCTTCCCGTCCATAGTTCATAAGGTGTCTTAGGAACTGCTTTACTAGGAACCCGGTTAAGCACATACATTGCAGTCTTTAATGCATATATCCATAATGAAAGGGGTAAAGAGCAATTACTTAACATGCTCCTAACCATACCCATTAATGTACGATTCCGCCTCTCAGCTACACCATTTTGCTGAGGTGTACCAGGCATTGTATACTGTGCACAAATACCTCTACTTTCAAGCAACTTTGCAAATGGACCTGGACATTGTCCACTTTCATTAAATTTGCCATAAAACTCACTACCTCTATCGGATCTCACTACCTTTACTTTTCTATCTAACTGCCTTTCCACCTCATTAATGAACACCTCTAAGACATTCACAGACTGAGATTTTTCATGAAGAAGATATACATATCCATAACGTGAGTAATCATCAATAAAGGTGATAAAGTACTTTTCACCGCTCCAAGAAGGAGCATCAAAAGGACCACATATATCAGTGTGAATTAACTCAAGAAGCTGAGTGCTTCTCATGGCAGGTTTCTTTACTATGTGTTTAGTCTGCTTGCCTTTAATGCAGTCTACACACACATTTAAGTCACTAAAATCCAATTGAGGAAGAATTTCATTCTTTACCAACCTCATTATCCTTTCCTTAGAAATGTGACCTAATCTTTGATGCCACAAGAAAGCAGAACTTTCATTAGATGCACTACGCTTAATGCCTTGACTTTCAATATGAAACAAGGATTCAGAAAACTTAACATCAAGATTGAACCTATAAAGTGAATCAACCAAAGTACCACAACCATAATAGTAATCATTTCGATACAATGAAAATCCACCATATCCAAACTTAACAATAAAACCTAAATTGTCCAATCTACTTATGGAAACAAGATTTCTAGCACACTCAGGAACATAAAGACATCCTTCAAGATCTATATGACAACCGGTGTCAAAGTCAATCTATAAGTCCCAATGCCCTCAATTCTTGCCTTCATCCTGTTCCCCATGAATAAGTATTGTTCAGCTCCTCTTATGGGCTAGATCGAACTGAATCCAAGTTTAATATGAGACACATGAGTAGTAGCACCAGAATCTAACCACCAAGTATTATCAGGCACTTCAATAAGATTCGACTCAAAGCAAACAAAACTATAATGTGTACCTTTCTTATCGAACCAAGCCTTTCTTGTCAGACAATCTTTCTTGAAATGTCCCATTTTCTTGCAAAAGAAACACTTCTTCTCCTTTTGGATTTGGCTCTCGGGTCCTTTCATGAAAGCCTTATCCTTTTTCTTGTCCTTCTTACTTGGCTTCCCTTTACTGCTGATGGCACCATCATGACCTACGAGATAAACTGCTTGATCCTTCATCTTCTTTAATCTCCCCTCCTCTTGAACCAACATAGCCTTCAATTCCTGAAAGTTCCATTTATCCTTAATGGCTAGTTCTAGACATGGCTCAGAACAGAGAGCTTTGGAGGAAAAAGATCAGGGTTGAGAATTGAGGATTGATGTGGTCAGAAAGTGGTTCTATGATTTATGTTTTGTTTTTGGTTTTTGGGTTTTGTTTTAGTTGTGGCTTTGGTTATTTTCTTTGCTTGTGTGTCAGTAGTTTTTGGGTCTATCAGGAAACACCCTCTCGAACTACTTCGGGATATGGGTGCGTACATCTGGACCCCCCAGACCCTGCCGTTGGTGGGATTTCACTGGGCCGATTGTTGTTGTTGGTGTTGTAGTTCACCTGGAACTGGCCAAATTCAAGAGGTAGAGAGTTAATGATGAATTGAACCAAGAATGTCTCATTTACATCCATCCCCATGGTCTTCAACTTTGCTGCCAAATTTGACATGTGTGTCACATGATCATGGATAGGCTGAGACCAGTCAAACTTCTTCGTAGTCAGTTGACTCATAAGGTTGCCTACAATTGACTTGTCTGCCAAATCCGATTGTAAACACTCCTTAATTTTATATATAAAATCCCTTGCATTCTCTGTCTTGGGCATAGATGGCTTAATACTTTCAGCCATCGTCATCCTCATGAGATTCAAGCTCAACCGGTTAGATCGCTCCCATGCCTCATAACGAGACTTTTCTGCATCGGAGCTATCATTTGTAATGACTGAAGGCTCCTCATCTGTTAGTATTGCAAGATCCAATGCCATGATACCCAGTGTGAACCGGATCTGTTCGGACCAATCATCATAGTTCAGCCCATTGAACTTCACGACAGAGTTAGCGGATGCAAATAAATTTGATGAAGCTGCAAAAATTAATACATGCTTATCTATTAGTGCTTTAAGAACTTTAATACAGATTCATAAACCATCATGTAAACTCTAAAGCATGCATTCAAGTAACCTTTGGGCAATACTTAAACACAAGCACTATCATTGATGCTAATATTTAAAAACTTTAATAATTAATCATAACTTATAAAAAATCAAACAAGTATGCTATCTTTGGATAGACACACTATTCAACCATTATCGTAATGACTAATTTCTTTAATATTACTAACTATATTCAATGACCCACCTCTGGGTGATCTCCTAGAATATAGATAATAAAATCAATTGATCAATCAACCTTTTATATCATTCATAGCATCTCTTCACTAGTACAGAATATGATATTTAGTCCGGGCGTGTTTTAACATATAGCCCGGATATAACATAAATTAGGTTCGAGCTTCAAGTTGGTGTGATAATAGATCAAATAGCCCGGATGTAAGAAACACTTTCGGGCTAAATAACCAAATACTTTTTAGCCCGGATCTTTGGACATCCGGGCTACAAAGTCTACTTTTTACCCAAAAAAAAGAGGACCATTTAACCCGGATCTTTAGAGGTCTGGGCTAAGAAGTCCTCTTTTCTGGAAAAAAATAAAAATAAACAATGCACCATGACGATGTTCCATCACTAGTACCTACCACTTCAATGAAGCAAAAATTAACCATCAAAATCTGCTTCAGTGTGGTGTGAGCTGAAGAAAGAAAGCAACAAAAAAATCTCTAAGATGGAGGTTTCTAAGGAATATACCAATGGAGGTTAGACAATCACACACTACCACCAGACTTTATCTATGAACTACATTTACATAAGAAAAAAAAATCTCTAAGATGAAAATTAATATCCATGGTTATGTGACAAAAAGGACAAATATAAGGTATGTGTACATGTATCTATGTATGATGTGTGGGAGATACAGAGATATCTTCTAATGCAAAATGTCAAGAAGTTGAGAGAAGAAAAAGGGTCAAAAAGAAAGGAAACAAATCGCTTTGTATATCTGAGGTCAAAATATTATGACAAAGATCATTAGCCAACAAAGCGAACTCTAGCATAGAATAAGAGAGTGGGAGATTGTTGGAACAATGACGTTCCCTCTAGTTTTGATGATGATAAACTCAAATACTTTTGATGGTTTTTAGTGTGACTATGAGTTTCAGGAAACGATTGAGTCAAAGGAACGATGAAAACCAATGAAGAGTCAAAACAGAGAAGCAAAGGAACAGAGAAGCCAACAATGACAAAACAACACGCTAGAACAGAAGAAAAGAAGGGACGCGTGATGTTGAACAGAACAAGGGAACATCGCAAGGAACAGAGGACGCGCGCTGAAACCCTAGAGGCTGCCGAATATCTGTTTATGGAAACAGATTATGAAGTTGCAACTTGGGCCTCAAGGAAGATCTCGGTAGAGAGATATTGTGGTTAGAATGATTTTAGAAAAGATTGTATGAGATTTTATTATCTTATTTTCCTTAAGTAAAACTAGGGTAAAATATGAGAATTTCCTAGACTATATATTAGAAAGCTGCGAACTTCATTCAACAAGAGAGATAGAACACGGAACAGAAAGCATCCTCTGTGAGAAGAGCATTTGAAAGAACAGAAGAGCATTTGAAAGAAGAGAAGAGTATTTGAAGGAAGAAGAAGAAAACTTACAAGGGACGAGACTTTGGTGAGTTGAGTACTTGTTAGGGTTTTGTTTGTCTTAGGTGTTATTAGGAACGTTACATTGAGAAGTCTAGATATCTAGGAGTAAACTAGATTGAGATAAGACTTGCTTGTTTGTAATTTCAGGATTAATAACATAAGTAGACATTCGAAATCCTACTAGGGAAACCTAGAGGTAGAGGTTTTTCTTAGTCAACTAGTTGGTTAATTAAGTTTTCCTCTCTAAGGAACTGAGTTCGTTACTCTGTTTTTCTGTTACTATTTTCCGCTGCCCAAGGAACGAACTTACCGTTCCTTGATCTAACACACACGATTCAACAATTGGTATCAGACCGGGTGCTCTAGATTGTGTGTTACTTACAGATTTTACAGGTAACAATGGCTCCCAGTACTGTCGAAGTCGGTTTGAACTCCTCAAGGCCTCCTCTCTTGCTCGCTGGACAATATCAACATTGGAAAACACTTTTCATCAAATGGGTGCAAAGCCATGACTACCAATGCTGGTTGGTGATCTCTCTTGGTGATATTGACATTGCAGATCTAGAAAAGAAGTTGAAATTGAAGAAATGGGATCAAGACGATCTCCAGATCATGGAGAAAAATTGCAAAGCAGCCATGCTCATCAACAACGCTCTCAATCAGCAAGATGTGCAAAAACTCCAATCTTGTGAGTCGGCCAATGCTAAATGGCTTGTCTTGGAACAGATGTACATGGGAAGCAAGGATCTGCGTGAAGTTGATTGTTTCACCGCCAAGAAGGACTTCTACAACTTCAAAATGGATGACAAGGAAGATGTGAGTTCCTACCAAGCTAGATTTGAGAAGATCACAGCAAATCTTATTGCTCACTCCGTCACCGATAAGGAAATCCTCCCTGATGAGAAAATCCTCATAATCATTGATGGGCTTCCTCATCGTCATGCAATGACAAAAGCCATCCTGAAGGAGAATCCCAACACCGTCAAACTGACGTTCCATGAGGTGTTCAGCAAGATCCAAAAGTATGACAATGAAGAGAAGGCCGCAAGAAACAAGGATCCCAAAGAAAATGGAATCGCTTCGATGGTTGGAAAGGTTGTTGACAGAATTGAGAACAACCTCGATGACAATGATGGCTCCGATGACCCTGAGGTGGTATTGCTCACTAAAGCCATGCGTTCCCTCTACAACAAAGGAAGAAACAGTAGAGGAGGGAACGGTGAGACTCGTGACATCAAGGATATTACTTGTTACAACTGTAATGAGAAGGGTCACTACTCCAGTTCGTGCCCAAAGCCGAAGAAGGCAAGCAAACCTTCTGGGAACGAAGAAAAGAAAGCTTTCGTTGCTGTCTGGGGCAATGAAGATGACTCAGATAACGAAGATCCTGAAGCATGGAATGGAACGATGTGTGCAATGGCCATCAACAACTCGTCTGAAGAAACCGAGGTAAATCCCGAAGATTTCTTAAAATCTCTTGTGAATTTTGATAAAAAATCTTTAATTGCTCTCATAAGAAATATGTATGCTGAGAACATGAAAACTCAAGAGGAACTAGCTAATTCTGAAGATGAATGTAGTAGTCTAAAAGAAAATATTTCTAGAACTGCTAGTACCTCGACTGTTCCTTGTTCTTCATGTGAGGCTAATCATGAGGAACTTCAGAGTTTGAGAAATGAAAAAGTCTCTTTGCTTATGAATGAAGTCTCTAACAATACTGATGCAAGGAGTATAGCTATTCCAAGTAAGCTTGAAGCACAGGTGTCCGAGATAAAGTCCTATGTGCACAAAATTCATTCTGTCATGATGGAACAGAAGCTTGAAGCTGAAAGCGTCAAGTTTGTCAAAGCAAGGTATGAAATTGGCTATACAGGTCCCAACCAAAAGGAAGAGGACTCATCCATCATGGAACTACGTGAAGCAAGAGATAGAGAACTTCAAGATACTAAAGAGAAGAATCAATATCTCGAGGAACGTATCAAAGTACTTGAAAGCGGCTTGGATGAATCCCAGTCATGGTACACTGGACAACCCGCTCACAAGATCTTCCTCAAGCAATCTCAGGGAACACAATCCAATGTTCCATGTCCTGAACGTGTGAAGCAACGCAAACGCATCGTGCCCAACAGGAAGTATGTTCAGATGGAACAGTTCAAGCTGTGTTGGTTTTGTGGGGACAACAGACATGTGCAAAGAGACTGCAAAAAGAAAAAGAAGTTCTCTGAAGAGCACACAAAGAGAAGGAACAATAGGAGTAACAATGTGAACTTGAATGATTTCTATGATGATTCACATGTGCATAATCATAATCATGCTAAGACTAGGAAGAAATCTGCTGTTAATGTTAGAACTATTCCTATGGAACAATTGCATTATGTGTCTCGACCAGATCAGGGTAAGCTTGCCTGGGTCGCCAAACCTTAACTCTTTGTGTGCAGGTTGAAGTGAGGGGGAACAAGAAATGGTATATTGACAGCGCTTGTTCATGCCACATGACCGAAAAAGAAGACCAACTCACCTCATTTCACAAACACTCACGAGGGAGTGTTGCTCTTGGAGACAAGAGACGCAGAGAAATCATTGGAACAGGCGAAATACAACTAAACTCCAGAATCACGGTAAAAGAAGTTAGTTTAGTTCATGAACTTGGTTTCAGTTTGTTGAGTGTTGCACAGCTTTGCGACCAAGGGAACAACAAAACGGCACGTAGTAGACCATAAAAGCACTTCTGGAACGACACAGTTCCTTGGGCCCTGTCTCATTTCATGGGGTTCCAAGAAGCAAAACTATGTGGCCCTCTCCACTGCAGAAGCTGATACGTTGCCGCGGCAAGCTGTTGTGCTCAGGTATTGTGGCTTTAACAACAACTGGAAGACTATGGTATGTCTCTTGGCACCGTTCCTATTATGTGTGATAATACTAGTGCCCTCAACATTTCAAAAATCCAGCTCACCATTCACGTACTAAGCATATTGACATCCGTCATCATTTCCTACGTGATAATGTTGACATGGGCTTTATTAGAATGGAACATTGCAGGACTGAAAATCAAGTGGCAGACATCTTCACCAAAGCACTAGACAAAGGTCCATTCGAGTATCTTCGATTACTCCTTGGCATGATCTCTCTGAATTGAGGACCTTCACATCCATTATTCCCTCAATGCTTGGCTAACTTGTTTCACAGATTTCATAAAGTTCCTTGTTTACTGGCCTCTCATGACATAAATTTTCATGATTTTTGTGTGTTTGAATTGCCTTGTCTTAGGGTCTAGATACTTTGTCTTTTGATTTGTGTTGAATTACTTGATTGCATGCTAACATCTTACTTAAAGACCCAAAACAACCAATTTGATGAATTGAACCCTCATTACAAGCCCACATGATAATTGGTTGTACAGCCTACCTTAGCCGCGATTCAGGTAAACGTTCCCTATGATCCTTCTTTGTTACACCTTTTACTGGGAATAATTACTTGAGTTGTCTTTCTCCCTACCATATGTTTGGATATACTATATTTTGTGTGAACCCAACATTGAAATATCCAGACTAGCCTCGCAAGCACTCTTGGTCTCAGGGGGAACGAAGACTGTTGCTCAGATTAAGGGGGAACTGATAGCTTTGGAACGTTACATTTGAATTAGTAGCTGGCATAAATTGGGGCACAGGTGAATGTTGGAACGGCGTCCTGTGAGTGAGATCAACGATGAGAAACTGGAGTGTATGGAACGGCTGTTTGGTTTCGCTAAAGGTGAACTACACGCTGAAAGGCTGACTCTGGCTCAGCGCATCGCCTTCCACATCATCTCCAGGGCAGTGGAACCTCGCCAAGAGCGACGCAACACCTTCACCCTGTGCGAATTGTTTATGATCAATTGGTTTCTGAGAAGGGAGCAAATTGATCTTCCCCGTGTTATTCTGTATCACATGGATCGATGCAAAGCTAAATCCCACTCTTTGGCCTATCCAGGCCTGGTGAAACTGTTGTTGCTACGAAATGAAGCCTATCTCGAAGAAAATGAAGTCTCTCTAGGGAGTGAGTTTGTTAGGAAACGGAACTCTGGAACTTCAGTTCCCCTGAGAGTTCCTTTCCTCAGTTTCTCTACTTTTGAAGATGATAAATATTATGATACTAATGTTTTATCTCAAAGATGTGCTTTAAGGAACCACAGGAATATACCGAAGGCAAGAAAGTCAAACAGGACAAGAGAACCAAAGGAACAAGACAAAGGAAGGAACCCAGAGGAACCCAGGTGTGCCCAGAAACGTAGCATGCGAGGTTGCGATTCCCGAGAAATCTAGGAACACCAAACCTCGGACAAAAGGAGGTGAAAGCGACTTGAGAGAAGCTTCCAAAAGCCTGCCACCATCCAAGAGCAAGACTCCAAGACACCTAGAATGCCAAACCTCGGACAGAGAAAGGTGAAAGCGACAGGACATGGAACCTGTCGCTGTCCAGAAGTCAGTTCCCAAGCGCCCAAAGTGTTGAACCTCGGACAAAGGAAGCTGGAGAACGACTTGGCTGAAGAGGTTGACTAACCTAGAAGGATTCTGAGCTGCCTAGGTTGTCTGCACATGCCAAGAACAACGTGGAACAAGGAGAACCACTTATCCTAGGGCAAGCTCAATATGTGGGAACCCAGAGAGGATCAAGCTGCGAAGAATCCTCTATAAAAGGAAGGCTAACTCAAGAGTTATCTTCAAGCATTTACAATAGAATCACACTCCATAGCAAACATCAAAGTGTGAAGCTTCAAACAAGATCATCAAAGCAAACCGAGATCAAGAGGAACCAGTCAAGGAAGAGAAGAGCTGAGTGCTAAGTTCCTGTGACTGTAAGTGATAGTTCCTAGGTGCGAAGGTCTGTTTCTTGGATTGATTATTGATTGTGTTAAGTTATCTAGGATTGCCTAACTGTGTGTAAGACAAAGAAACTGTGTTTGTTCCTAGGATAAGCTGTAACCAAAAGAGATAAGAAATCAAGAAGTAGACCTTGAAATCCTTTCGAAAGAAAGGTAGTGGTTTTTATCCTGGATTGCTAGTTGGCAATCAAAGGTTTCCACTATAAGGAACTTGTCATTTGTTTGATTGTTTATTTCCGCTGCGAAGGGAACTTAGAATCGATATTCTGAGTTCCTTAAGTTATTATCTAACAATCACGATCCTACAATTGGTATCAGAGCAGGAAAAGCTCTAGATCTTTGTTAAGTTTGCAGATCATGTCTCAACCAAGCAAGTTTGAGCTGGGAATTTCCATCAACAAACCTCACATTCGAAAGAAAGAAGAAAGGTGTTTAATAGTTAAGGAGAACTCAACGAAATCAGATGACTCTGAGGTATTCTCTTCTGACTTTACTAAATCTCTTCTTGAATGTGATAAGAAGCAATTGATTAAAATTATTAGGAAACTTGGAAAAGAGAACAGTTCCCTTCAGGAAAGACTAGATGAATGTGAAGAAGAAATTTCATGCTTAATTACTGAAAATTCTGGTTGGAGCAAGAAACTTGATGAAACTGAATAATTGTTTGCTAGTTCCTCTAGAAAGTGTGATTCATGTACTGTTCTTGAAAAGGAACTAGCACAACTTAAAGATTCTACAAGCATGTCTAACGTTTTCCATATTTCATGTGATAATTGTACTGCTCTTGAAAATGAACTAGCACATCTTAAAGATTTTGCAAGCATGTCTAGCGTTTCCCAATATTCATGTGATAATTGTATTGTGCTTGAAAAGGAACTTAAGCATGCTAAGAATTGTCAGAGTTCCCTTACTCCAGAAAATGATTTGCTTGTTGAGATCATAGATAAGCTTGATGTGTTGACTACTTCTATCAATGAAAAAATTGTCAATCAAACTGTGTTTGTTAAGCAAAGATATGGTATTGGTTATCCGGGAAAGGAAGATTCCAAGGATTCATGCTCTGCTGAAAATGAGAAGCTAAGAAGGGAACTGGTTGAGAAAAATGAAACTCTCAATTTCGCTCTTCAAACTTCTCGTGATAAAAATCAGTTCCTGGAAGAGAAGGTAAAGGTTCTTGACAAGAAGCCTAAAGGTAAACAAACCTGGTTTGATGGACAGAACGCTCATAAAATGTACGTCAATCAAGCTTAGGGAACTAGAGGTAAGGGAATTGACTTTCAACAGAGGAAATATGAAAAACCTTTTTGTCCCGGTAAAGGAAAATATGGTCATGTTGAGTATAATCGTGTTTGCTGGCATTGTGGTAAAAATGGTCATTATATTCATGATTGTATTCATAAGAAAAGGCAAATTGAAGAAAGTCATAGGAAAAAGAACTTGGATGTTGAGATTAGTGGTCATGTGTATTACTCAACTAACTTGCAGGTGCAAAGGAACTCTCATTACCACAAACCCAGAAAAGCCAAGCGTGTCTGGGTGCGTAAGTCTTAATTGTATTGCAGGTTGAAGTGAGATGTCTAGTTCCCTACAGAATGAAAATTGATGATTGGGACGCAGAATTGAAGATTTGATCTAGCTCATCTCACTTCAAAGGAATAACAAGGGAAATATGTCCTTTGTTAAAGAAAGAGTTTTATGAAGAAGCAGAAAACAATGAAGGGAACTCCAAATGCTAATGAAAATGATGGAGGATCACATGGTGTTGACGTCAGTTCCCAATGGAACTACAAGTATCAGAAGTCAATGATTCAAGGGGAACTGACGTAAATAAGGAAATTCGTCACCTCAACTGCTTACAGTTCCCAAGTCCTATTGTTGGAATCATCTTGGTGGTAAAGGGGGAATGATTTCTGCAACCTGGAACTAATAGGATGAAAGGTACTCTGAACTGGTTGTCTCTTTAAGGGGGAATTAAGGAACCCGGTTTGATGTTAAGGGAAAATATGCAATTCTCTAATGATTATTCTACATCTAGTTATGTTCTGCTTTTCCTCATATATCATTCATGCCTATTTTAGATATGCCTGGTTCTACATGTTTGTCATCATCAAAAAGGGGGAAATTGGTAGGAAGTGAACTTTTGGAAAACTCCAATTCCCTACCTGGTTCCCTTCCTCTGTTTTCTTAGTTTTGACGATGACAAACACTTTGCTACTAATAGTTCTACATGTGTAGTTGAGCAGGGAACTCAGGTTCGTGGAAAGGAAGAATAGAACCTTAGAAGACATGGCTCGGACTATGCTCATCTCGAGTGGACTCTCTCAATCATTCTGGGCTGAGGCTATCAATACAGCCTGCTACATCATTAATCGAGCTATGCTTCGCCCAATCACAACATTGAAATATCCAGACTAGCCTCGCAAGCACTCTTGGTCTCAGGGGGAACGAAGACTGTTGCTCAGATTAAGGGGGAACTGATAGCTTTGGAACGTTACATTTGAATTAGTAGCTGGCATAAATTGGGGCACAGGTGAATGTTGGAACGGCGTCCTGTGAGTGAGATCAACGATGAGAAACTGGAGTGTATGGAACGGCTGTTTGGTTTCGCTAAAGGTGAACTACACGCTGAAAGGCTGACTCTGGCTCAGCGCATCGCCTTCCACATCATCTCCAGGGCAGTGGAACCTCGCCAAGAGCGACGCAACACCTTCACCCTGTGCGAATTGTTTATGATCAATTGGTTTCTGAGAAGGGAGCAAATTGATCTTCCCCGTGTTATTCTGTATCACATGGATCGATGCAAAGCTAAATCCCACTCTTTGGCCTATCCAGGCCTGGTGAAACTGTTGTTGCTACGAAATGAAGCCTATCTCGAAGAAAATGAAGTCTCTCTAGGGAGTGAGTTTGTTAGGAAACGGAACTCTGGAACTTCAGTTCCCCTGAGAGTTCATTTCCTCAGTTTCTCTACTTTTGAAGATGACAAATATTATGATACTAATGTTTTATCTCAAAGATGTGTTTTAAGGAACCACAGGAATATACCGAAGGCAAGAAAGCCAAACAGGACAAGAGAACCAAAGGAACAAAACAAAGGAAGGAACCCAGAGGAACCCAGGTGTGCCCAGAAACGTAGCATGCGAGGTTGCGATTCCCGAGAAATCTAGGAACACCAAACCTCGGACAAAAGGAGATGAAAGCGACTTGAGAGAAGCTTCCAAAAGCCTGCCACCATCCAAGAGCAAGACTCCAAGACACCTAGAATGCCGAACCTCGGACAGAGAAAGGTGAAAGCGACAGGACATGGAACCTGTCGCTGTCCAGAAGTCAGTTCCCAAGCGCCCAAAGTGTTGAACCTCGGACAAAGGAAGCTGGAGAACGACTTGGCTGAAGAGGTTGACTAACCTAGAAGGATTCTGAGCTGCCTAGGTTGTCTGCACATGCCAAGAACAACGTGGAACAAGGAGAACCACTTATCCTAGGGCAAGCTCAATATGTGGGAACCCAGAGAGGATCAAGCTGCGAAGAATCCTCTATAAAAGGAAGACTAACTCAAGAGTTATCTTCAAGCATTTACAATAGAATCACACTCCATAGCAAACATCAAAGTGTGAAGCTTCAAACAAGATCATTAAAGCAAACCGAGATCAAGAGGAACCAGTCAAGGAAGAGAAGAGCTGAGTGCTAAGTTCTTGTGACTGTAAGTGATAGTTCCTAGGTGCGAAGGTCTGTTTCTTGGATTGATTATTGATTGTGTTAAGTTATCTAGGATTGCCTAACTGTGTATAAGGCAAAGAAACTGTGTGTTTGTTCCTAGGATAAGTTGTAACCAAAAGAGATAAGAAATCAAGAAGTAGACCTTGAAATCCTTTCGAAAGAAAGGTAGTGGTTTTTATCCTGGATTGCTAGTTGACAATCAAAGGTTTCCACTATAAGGAACTTGTCATTTGTTTGATTGTTTATTTCCGCTGCGAAGGGAATATAGAATCGATATTCTGAGTTCCTTAAGTTATTATCTAACAATCACGATCCTACAGAGTTGGATTCTACTAATGTGGAGAAGATGAAATTCAAAGGCGACACTAAGGGAACGGGCACTGTTGCTGCTAAGAAAGCAGTTGGTGAAGGAACGTCTAAGGGGAGCTCGTTTCAGCCTCAGATTCTTGCTGAGCTCAAGCAACTGAACACCACCATGACATTGCTCTTAGATCACTTTCTGAGCAAAGCTGAAGACTCTGCTAAAGACCTTGAGATCTGAGTGCTCTCAGTTCCTCTCCTAGCCCGTCTGACCTTCTGTTCTTGATTTCTTATGTTTTTATATTCTTTTGTGATTCTTCCTTATCTTCTGATCTTAGCTGTCTAGGTCCCTATGCTATGTACTTCGCATGACTTTATGAATGAATTATTTTGTTTATGAGTTGCATGTGTGTCAAGTCTTTCTGTTTCTTGTGGAACTTTTGATGATGCCAAAAGGGGGAAGTATGTAAAATGTAAAACCCAAGGAAGAGTTGATAACAGAAGCTAGTGCTAAGGGGAACGACAATGCTGCTTGAAGGAAAATTCTCAATGAACTTTCTGAGGGGAAACATTGTTAATTATTTGAACATAGTATCTGTGTGATTAAATGTGAAAATGCTTTTACTTGTCTGTTTTGAACTGTGTATTTTGACTTGCACATTTTGAAGGAGTTTGTCATCACCAAAAATGGGGAAATTGTTGGAACAATAACATTCCCTCTAGTTTTGATGATAATAAACTCAAATACTTTTGATGGTTTTTAGTGTGACTATGAGTTTCAGGAAACGATTGAGTCAAAGGAACGATGAAAACCAATGAAGAGTCAAAACAGAGAAGCAAAGGAACAGAGAAGCCAACAATGACAAAACAACACGCTGGAACAGAAGAAAAGAAGGGACGCGTGATGTTGAACAGAACAAGGGAACAGCGCAAGGAACGGAGGACGCGCGCTGAAACCCTAGAGGCTGCCGAATATCTGTTTATGGAAACAGATTATGAAGTTGCAACTTGGGCCTCAAGGAAGATCTTGGTAGAGAGATATTGTGGTTAGAATGATTTTAGAAAAGATTGTATGAGATTTTATTATCTTATTTTTCTTAAGTAAAACTAGGGTAAAATATGAGAATTTCCTAGACTATATATTAGAAAGCTGCGAACTTCATTCAACAAGAGAGATAGAACACGGAACAGAAAGCATCCTCTGTGAGAAGAGCATCCTCTGTGAGAAGAGCATTTGAAAGAAGAGAAGAGCATTTGAAAGAAGAGAAGAGTATTTGAAGGAAGAAGAAGAAAACTTACAAAGGACGAGACTTTGGTGAGTTGAGTATTTGTTAGGGTTTTGTTTGTCTTAGGTGTTATTAGGAACGTTACATTGAGAAGTCTAGATATCTAGGAGTAAACTAGATTGAGATAAGACTTGCTTGTTTGTAATTCCAGGATTAATAACATAAGTAGACATTCGAAATCCTACTAGGGAAACCTAGAGGTAGAGGTTTTTCTTAGTCAACTAGTTGGTTGATTAAGTTTTCCTCTCTAAGGAACTGAGTTCGTTACTCTGTTTTTCTGTTACTATTTTCCGCTGCCCAAGGAACGAACTTACCGTTCCTTGATCTAACACACACGATTCAACAGAGACTAACAAACACAGTTGGTCGATCATCACATTAGAAAAATATCGTCACATGTGCAAAAATATTGAGTGAAATAGCGCACATGTTGCCTCATATTCAAGAATAGGAGGACTGTCCCACATGACTTCCTGCATATAGTAAAGGAAATATGAAGAAAATAGGGTTATAGGGAAGTGCATAAATAATACAACTATTATTTTACTGATATTACGAGAAACATATAGAATACATGGCCAATTATATTTAAACATGGAACAATAATCATTACCTTACAACTAAGAAAGGAAAAGAACAATAAGTGAAGCACCATCATTAAGGTCCTATCATCATCATCATCATCATCATTGTGTCATCATCATCTTAATTGAGTGAAGAACCCTCATTGTTCTATTTTAGCGCACATCCTCATCATATAGCTACTCAGTTTCCACTCACCATCTCAACAAGCAATTAATAATTTTGAATTATGAGCTTATACTAGACTACATTCTAGCAAGTGCCAAACTTCAAGCTTAAAAATAAGAAGTTATATCTCTCTATTTAGACTACATACATACCAAAACAAAGCTAAGCATTAAATCCTGCAAAAAAATGTGAATATATATATATATGAAACTAAACACACCTCAATCTATAACAGGTAGGTGCAAAAATTTCTATCATACATTAGGTGCAAACTGTCAAGAATTGATGTATCTACCGTTGCACATTCAGGATGTGGAGTCATGACCTGCAGTCCAATGAGAAGAAAAACATGTCATGGAATAAAGTTTCTCACCACTAACGAATTTATTTTTCCTGTAAAAAAATCATAGTAAAAGCAACCATTTTTGCAGCTCTTGCTATCACTGTCAACTATATATTGATCAAAAAGGATATTTCAGAATCAGTCACTCAACTATGTTGTTATAGACGTGCAAGCAGAAAGATCATCTGAAAAAGGAGTATCAATGGCTTACACCTTGCCAGAATCCTATGGAGGTGCCTTTGGAGAAGCAATAAGTTTCGACAACTTGGCCAAAAATGTGAGCCAGCGGAAGAAACGAAAAGTATGAATCCTCTGTCGTGAACTGCAACGATACAAAATGTAGCATCAAAATCCGAGGCCAAATCATATACTCTTATGGAAACTGGACAAAGAAGCTCAGTTCAAGAAGCTATTGTTAGAGAAATCAATCTTACCACTTTGTCGGTCTCTAAGAGAAGGTAATCCATAGACATAACCTCAGCGACAAATGCAGCATTAGGCAGAATGACTCCCTTGGGCTCTCTAGTTGTCCCACTTGTATACATTATGGTGCAAACATCTGTGCTGCTCTTCGGGGGCAACTCGCAATCCAAGCTTCCCTAAAGCCAAATATCATCCAAGCAAGTTATTTGTACTGCGAAATCAGGGCAACATCAAAATATCTGAAACCGACGATTAGTGAATGATTACCAGCTGAACAAATTCTTCCCAGGTGAAACAAGACACTCCATGCTCTTCAGCCTTCTGCTTTTGCGTAGCAGAGACGCCTCTGAGATTAACAATAGTTGAGGCACCGGAGATTGACACACACTTTCTCTTATCACATTTTGTATGCCCAGATAGACACTTATAACAACAAAGATATAAAAGAGTACAAGGCAGCCTTGTGTTACCAACTTTTTAGACAAGTTTTGCACTTGGAAAGCAAGACAGGATCTGCAGACACATTGCTGTTCAGAATTAGGAAAATGCTCAATATTGGGCAACTAAACTACATTTTGCTTCTGCATAACTCTATATAAACTACATTTTGCTTCTGCCAAATCATAACTCTATATATTAAACGATCTATTGTTTGCATAGGATGTGGATGGATTGCATAACTTTTAATACAAATCCAACTATATCAAGTGTAAATTCAATTAACTTGTGGATGTTAAATTAAATTACAAGCAAAATTAATGGCATGAAAGAATGAATTAAAGTAGTTAGCCTTGCTCTACTGATTGAGATGATGCCAAACTAAACTAATATATTAAACCAAGACTAAGTCACCGAATAAAATTGCAATTTAGAACCAAATTATAAATTTCCTACAATAAATTAGTGAGCTTTACAAGGATTAGAAAATCAAGCAAGTATGCTGATATCAAGAATGCTAGAAACATGAATATGAAATACATAAACCAAAACTAAATTTGACAACACAATTTTTGGGTTCTCACTTCTGTCTAGAAAAATATCATTGATTACATTTCATTTACTGATTGTACTATATAGCAGTAGAAAGGAGTTTTATTTAATTACCTCCCCACTTTGCTTAATCTCAGTTTAAAGCTTCCTAATGAACATTGTTATAACCAAGCACATTGTTTGTTTATTCTACCTACCATACTTGATATGTACTGAAGCAATGCAATACTCCACAAGTTTAGAAACTCATACTCTTAGAATTCGAAATTACCTTCCTAGATTTTTCAGTCCTTCAAACACTCTGAACCAAACACTTTGGAAGAGAATCATGGTCACATTTGACCTCAAAACCGAAATCACCCCTGAGCTATACCCTCCAGAAAGATTTAGATATATATATTCATCAAATATGAGCAATATAAATCCGCGGAGGATGTAATTACCTCGGGAGCCCTAATTGGGTTTGGTTCAGGACCAAGAACGACTGAGCGCGATTTCACGGCGACCAACACGACGGGCGAACAGCACGACAGACGAACAGGAAGAGCACCGAATTGGGGCTAAGATCTAGGGTTCACGATTTGGGGATGAAGCGGTAGCGCAGAAGAGATGCTTTTGTCGATCTTATTTTCTCTTTAAGGGTGGAGCTGCTTTTGTTAAATTGAAAAGTAAAAAATAAAATATCTTTTAGCCCGGACGTGAGAAGAACCAGAATATATGAACACGTTTATATTGATTAAACAACCCGGATATTAACTAGTGGGGTATATCCGGGCTATATTCATGTAAGAGGAATAAGATTTCAACTTAATAGCCCGGATATTTACATTAAAAACACGCCCGGGCTATATTTGTATAACGTTCAAAGTGAAATGTATCATTTAGCCCGGGCATTCCACCACATATCCGGGCTCATTTGTCATTCCAAAAATAAAATTCGGAGTTATGTATTTTTTAGTGACTTACTAGTGCTTTAATCACGATCAAAAGACAAATTATATGTAATTCAAATGCCTAAATATCAATACATATAACTAGGCCACTTTGGTGACTAACAAGTTGCACTTTTAATTAAGACATTGAATTACGTTCTGTATTATGTGAACATCACTTTTCTAATGTGTTTCAAACCTTACTACACATATATGTTACACGAATATCTAGTGACCCCAGTTTAATGCACCAATATATACCATGTTGGCAAATATTCACACCGTTCAACATCATTAACACATAAATTCCTCATGCAAAATTAAAACTTCGATGCCCAGAAACATCAATATGAAAGAAAAGGTTTAAATTCTTCCATAGAAACAAATCAGAGTTACTCTAATCATTGGGCTTATCAAAATAAAAGGCATATACATTGAACAGTCGTTAATTCTCACAAACTCATGTATTGAATTGATCAATTCAATACATGAAATGTTGGTGATTTTAGTGTCATCAAGAGACTGTTCCCATATAGGGAACAGTGCCATTTAGTGTGATTGAGATTCATACGACACTATAAGATCTCACTTAGCTATGTCACGGGTTTGGAGGTGTGGAGTACACACTCGTGTAAGCATACTTGAGATTCTGAGGGAGACATTAAGGATATGTGACGTTCCCCATATGGGAACAGTACATCGGAGAGGTTAATCGTGTCTTTAAGACATATCGACGTTACGTAAGGTTGAACGAGTGATTGTTCCTTGAAGGGATCAGTCGTTCCCTAGGTAGGAACATCAGGTTCCCTAGGTGGGAACGTCCAGTTCCCTGAGGCATGGTTAAGTTTCAGCACGTGATAAATGTGTGGTAACCGCCTTAGTAACCGTCGGAATAACCGTCTCGTAACTACCTTAAAATCAGTTGATAACTGACAAAAGTAGTTGGATATCCTTGGAAACGGTTGGTGGCAGTTGGAACGGTTGATAACCGTTTGTAACCGCTTGTAACTGCCGTAACCGTTCCCTGTAACCGCCCGAAAGCCTATATAAAGGCATTTCGGAGATAGTGTTGGGTAATCAGAAAATTGATAAGAGTTCTCTATCTGAGTAAAAGTGATACATCAATAATACTTGAACATAGTTTAGTTCCCATCAGAAGCCTTGAAGGGAACTAGTGGATTTGTCTTATCTCACTTCAGATTTTGTGGATTCCCTAAGGCTAGTAAGGGGCAAAATTCTGATTTCGGAAAGTGTTCTCACGATTCAAATCTTATCCGAGTTACAGCGTTTATTGATCGTTCCCTATTGAAGCCGAAGTCAACATCAAGAGAAGATCAAGACTTGCAAGGAACAGTCGCCTCAACCTACACTGTTCCTTACTCAGAATACAAAGTTCCTACAATCAAAATCAGAATTTTCGGATCAATGACGACTGTTCTTGAGATGACGATGAAGTTCCAGAAGTTGGAAAAATTCGAAGGGATGGACTTCCGCCGTTGGCAAAAGAAGATGCACTTCCTCTGGACCATCCTCAAGGTGGTATACATCCTATCCACTCCCATGCCGGAAAAAGTTGATGATGAACCACTTGAGGCCGTGAGGAAAAGGAGCAAATGGGAGAACGATGACTACATTTGTCGGGGCCACATCTTAAACGGTATGTCCGACTCCCTCTTTGATGTATACCAAAATGTTGAATCCGCGAAGGAACTTTGGGACTCCCTAGAGTTGAAGTACATGGTTGAAGACGCTTCAAGCGTAAAGTTCCTTGTGAGCAACTTCAATACATATAAAATGGTTGACTCAAGACCGGTGATGGAACAATATCATGAGATACTCCGTATCTTGGGGCAGTTTGCTCAACATAAATTGAATATGGACGAGTCCATTTCTGTGTCAAGCATTATTGACAAATTGCCTCCATCATGGAAAGAATTCAATCACATGTTGAAGCACAAGAAGGAAGGTATTTCCCTTGTGGAACTTGGCAGCCACTTGCGTATTGAAGAGGGCCTTCGTTTGCAAGAGAAAGGAAAGGAGAAAGAGACTCCCAATTCTTCCACCATCAACATGATGGAAGAAGGTTCCCATAAGGGTAACAACAAGAAGGGCAAGAAAAGGCCGCACAACAACACAAACACCGGTCCCAACAAGAAACCCTCTCAAAAGGGGTGTTGGAACTGTGGGAAGCCTGGACATCTTAAGAAGGATTGTTGGGCTGGAAAGGCCAAGAAGGGCAACGTTCCCAACCAGTATGCTCAAGGTTCTAAGGACCAAGGGCATAAATCTCATCAAGGTCAGAAAGGAACGGTTCCCTCAAACGGAATTGTTCCCTCTTTAGTAACATTTCCTGGTTTGGACTTTGTTCCTAATATTTCTGAGGCCTTCTTTGTGCATGATGATGAGATAGCATGGTGGGTTGACTCGGGTGCTACCACACACGTGTGTAGGGACAAGTCAATGTTCAAGATCTTAGTTCCTTTGGATGATGGACGTGTCCTTCGTATGGGAAACGAGTCAACTGCCCCCGTCTTAGGCAAAGGCCAACTGGAGTTAGAGTTCTCTTCTGGGAAGACTTTAATTCTGAAAAATGTGTTGTATGTACCTAGAATAAGAAAAAATTTAGTCTCTAGTGCTATCCTTAACAAGTTAGGCTTTCGGCAAGTGTTTGAAGCCGATAAATATATATTATCTAAGGGCGGTGTATTTGTAGGACGTGGTTACCTATGTAATGGTATGTTTAAGTTAAGTATTAATAAAGTTATGAATTCAGCTTATATGACTTGTGATCAAGGTTCTATTTCTTCTGAACATGTTGTTCCCTCAGTGGGAACGGCCCCTTCAAAGGGTGTTGTTCCCTCGGAGGAAAACGTTTCCTCTCTATGGCATGCTCGGCTAGGACATGTTCATTATAAACGCATGCTTGATGTGTCTAAAAATGGTTTAATTCCTCCATTTGATATGAGTTTAGAGAGGTGTAGAACTTGCATGCTTACTAAGATAACAAGACAACCGTTCCCTGATGTTCAAAGAAATAGTATAGTGCTTGATTTGATACTGTAGGATCGTGATTGTTAGATAAAAACTAAGGAACTAAGAATATCGATTCTCAGTTCCTTTCGCACCGGAAATAAACAATCAAATAAAAGACAAGTTCCTTATAGTGGAAACCTTTGATTGCCAACTAGCAATCCAGGATAAAAACCACTACCTTTTTTTCGAAAGGATTTCAAGGTCTACTTCTTGATTTCTTATCTCTTTTGGTTACAGCTTATCCTAGGAACAAACACACATATACATAGTTAGGCAATCCTAGATAACTTAACACAATCAATAATCAATCCAAGAAACAGACCTTCGCACCTAGGAACTATCACTTACAGTCACAGGAACTTAGCACTCAGTTCTTCTATTCCTTGACTGGTTCCTCTTGATCTCGGTTTGCTTTGATGATCTTGTTTGAAGCTTCACACTTTGATGTTTGCTATGGAGTGTGATTCTATTGTGAATGCTTGAAGATAACCCTTGAGTTAGTCTTCCTTTTATAGAGGATTCTTCGCAGCTTGATCTTCTCTTGGTTCCCACAGATCGAGCTTGCCCTAGGATATGTGGTTCTCCTTGGTCCACGTTGTCTTTGACATATGCAAACAACCTAGGCAGCTCAGAATCCTTCTAGGTTAGTTAACTACTTCAGCCAAGTCGTTCTCCAGCTTCCTTCTTCCGAGGTTCAACAATCTGGGCACTTGGGAACTGATTTCTGGATAGCGACAGGTTCCATGTCCTGTCTCTTTCACATTTCTCTGTCCGAGGTTCGGCGTTCTAGGTGTCTTGGAGTCTTGCTCTTGGATGGTGGCAGGCTTTTGGAAGCTTCTCTCAAGTCGCTTTCACCTCCTTTTGTCCGAGGTTTGGTGTTCCCAGATTTCTCGGGAATCGCAATCTCGTATGCTATGTTTCTGGGCACACCTGGGTTCCTCTGGGTTCCTTCCTTTGTCTTGTTCCTTTGGTTCTCTTGTCCTGTTTGGCTTTCTTGCCTTCGGTATATTCCTGTGGTTCCTTAAAGCACATCTTTGAGATAAAACATTAGTATCATAATATTTGTCATCTTCAAAAGTAGAGAAATTGAGGAAATGAACTCTCAGGGGAACTAAAGTTCCAGAGTTCCGTTTCCTAACAATTTCCCCATTTTTGATGATGACAAATATAAGGAACCTGGCAGTATAATAGGAACATGAAATTCATGAGAACAGTTGAGCTAAGGGATCTTCAACTTTAAAAAATATTGATAGAACATTCAATAGTTGCAAATTCCCCCTAAGCAAATGAACTAAGTTATTCAAGTTCCCCTTTAGAAGTAGAATGAGTTCAGAGTTCCTATAAGTCCAATAGTTCCAATAATTCAAGGTTCCTATCCATTCTTCTCCCTTTTGACATCATCGAAAAGATCAAGTTACTTATCAAGTATAGGATATCAATGTGAAATAAACAATTTGCGTTAAACCCATGACAGTGGCCATAATAGAAACTTAAGGCAAAGACAAATGATGCATTAGAAACATTACCATAAGAGTTCATTAATCATTAAAATCAAGTACATTGCCCAAAGATGCATAGTGGAAAGAGAAACAAAAGAGCATAACCAACTTGACATTAGACAAAATAAGGATAGAAGAGGGGAGTAGGACCCTAGGGAACTACTATCACACTGTGATGTTATAGCACTGAGAACTATGAGAGACGTTCCTATGGCAGCATAGTGGCCTCCTCTTCAGTTTCCTTCTTTTATGCAGTTCCTTCATCTTGGCCTGTTGTCATCTTATCGGCCTGATTACCTCCAATTGAGCAAGGTTAAGATTGAGGTTTTTTTTTTTTTTTGGCCATTTGAGGAGCTTTGTGTTTTGAGAGAGACAGGTGAACATGAGATTGAGAGAAGGCGTGAGAGAACAGAGTGCTCGGCTCAATCAAATAGGAAATCTTAAATAACCCTTGAGCAATTTTGGAGCCGTTGAGAATCAAGCCATTAGAGATATTTCTGGGAACTCTGAAGAGTTGAAATGGCTAATTTTCTTGAAGCTTTTGCGCCTTTGCAACGGTCACAAATTCAAAGATAAAATGCTCAAAAATGGCAACTGTTCAAGGCTGAGAAGACGTCTCTGACGCTGTGAGATTTGCCATAAATACTGTCTTGGGAGGAGCAATTCTCTTACTAGCCGTTTAAGGGGTAGCCCATTATAGTTCCTTTCTGGCGATATTTTCAGTGTGCTAGAGGGATATATGGGAACCTTTGATGTGGGGTTTTAAGACATAGGACCTGAAAGTACGTTCCCATAAAATAAATCGGGGAAGGCCATTTATCGCATCACACACCAATTCCCAAAGAGGGTTAAGAAGATGATCATAGGGAATTAGATTGTGCAATGAGGCAAGGGAGGGTCATAGTACACAATCATCATTTTGGCTTATATTGTTGGGTTAGAAAGATGATCAGATTGTGACTTTTGGGCCAACAAAGAAACCTAGACAATGATTGAATTTTAATAAGAGATGAACAACCAAGGAGAAGAACTAGAAAAATTTGTCAAAGCCTTTTGAGAAACCATTATGAATATGAGGGTCTAACGCAAGAGAAATGACACAAAGATTCCAAAACAAAGACAAGTAAAGAGTTCTGAACTAGTCAATCAAGGGAACTAGAGAGAAACTTTAAACTAAAGGAACTGCTAGTTTATAGGAATCATTCCCAGTTCTAATCTAAGGTTCTCGAAGGGAACTCTATTTAAGGCTTTGGTGAATATATCTATAATTTGATCTTCAGTTCTACAAAATTCCATAATGATGTTTCCTTTCTCAACATGATCTCTAAGAAAATGATGTCTTATGTCTATATGCTTGGTCCTAGTATAATGCACAGGATTCCTAGAGATGTTTATGGCACTAGTGTTATCACAAAGAATAGTGAGAGGGCCATAAGACATACCAAAGTCCGCGAGTTGTTGCTTTAGCCAGAGAAGTTGGGAACAGCAGGAGGCGGCTACAATGTACTCGGATTCTGTGGTGGAGAGGGAGACTGAAACTTGTTTCTTTGATCCCCATGACACAAGGCAAGGGCCTAGGAACTGTGCCATTCCAGAAGTGCTCTTTCTATCCACCAAATATCCAGCATAATCAGCATCAGTGAAACACATGAGCTCAAAGGGACATTCTTTGGGGTACCAAATGCAGAGATCGTCAGTTCCCTTGAGATATCGAAGTATTCTCTTCACAGCAGCCAAGTGGGTTTCTCTCGGACAAGATTGGAACCTAGCACACAAGCCAACAACAAAGACAATGTCTGGTCGACTAGCGGTTAGGTACATGAGTGAGCCTATCATACCTCTATAGAGCTTCTCCTCCACTAGAGGACTCGAGTGGTCCTTATCCAGATGGACAATGGTAGATATGAGAGTGGAGAGAGGCTTGCATGAATCCATTTTGAACTTCTTCAGTAGTTCCCTGACATACTTCTGTTGGTGGATTTGAATACCATCTTCCTTTTAAGTGATTTGTAATCCGAGGAAGAATGTGAGTTCCCCAATTAAACTCATTTCAAATTCACTGCTCATCAAGTCTTTGAACTTGTCTACAAGGGACAGGTTAGTGGAACCAAAAATGATATCATCAACATAGATTTGAACCACTAAGATGTTACCTTCTTCTTCTAGGATGAAGAGAGTCTTGTCAATAACTCCACGCCTATATCCATTTGAGAGTAGGAACTGAGCAAGTCGATCATACCAAGCTCTGGGAGCTTGCTTGAGGCCATATAGTGCCTTGTCTAGAAAGTAGACATGGTCTGGATGATCGTCGTCTTCAAAACCAGGTGGTTGCTTGACATAGACTTCTTCTTGAAGAATTCCATTGAGGAAGGCCGTCTTTACTTCCATTTGGAACAACTTGAACCCTTTGTGTGATGCAAAGGCAATCAACAATCTTATTGCCTCAATCCTTGCCACTGGAGCATAGGTTTCATCATAGTCGATGCCTTCTTGTTGATTGTATCCTTGAGCAACGAGTCTTGCTTTGTTCCTTATCACATCTCCTGTATCATCTAGCTTGTTTCTGAAAACCCATCTAGTTCCTATGATGTGTTTATCCTTGGGACGGGGAACTAGATGCCATACTTTGTTCCTTTCAAACTGATGGAGTTCTTCTTGCATAGCTTGGATCCAGTCCGCATCCTTCAGTGCCTCACCTATGTTCTTTGGTTCCACAATAGACAGAAAAGCATTGAAAGCAAAGAAGGTTAGATGTTCAAACCTAACTGGAGGCTTGATGACTCTTCTTTCTCTGTTAGGAGCTAGAGCATTTGATGTGGAGACATTTTGAGTTGAGCATTCCGCTTCCTGGTTGGGATCACCTTCTCCATTGAAGATCGTGTGGGAGGATGAATCATTGAAGTCTCCACAGATGTTGTCGTCATGCTCATGGTTCCCAGAAATGGATTGTTGTTCATTATCCATGGTAACTGGTGGAGGAACTAGTGGAGGATTTTGTGCAGCGGATTGGGAACTGGGTGGAGTGACATCTTCATCTGGATCTTCTTGAGATGCCTTAGGAAACGGGTCTTCAAAGGGAGTGGTAGTGTTCTGCACAATCTTTCCAAGTGATTTTTCATTAAAAATAACATGAACACTTTCTTCTACCTTTTTAGTCCTTTTGTTGAAGACTTTGTACGCCTTGCTACCCGAGGCGTATCCAATGAAGATTCCTTCATCACTTCTTGGGTCGAATTTGCCAAGATTGTCCTTCCCATTGTTGTGCACAAAGCACTTGCATCCGAACACCCTCAGATGTGAGATGTTGGGAACTCTTCCTCTTAGGAGCTCATAGGGTGTCTTTTCTGTGATTGGGCGAAGCATGGCTCGATTGATGATGTAGCAAGCTGTGTTGATCGCCTCAGCCCAAAATGATTGAGAGAGTCCACTTGAGATCAGCATAGTCCGAGCCATGTCTTCCAAAGTTCTGTTCTTCCTTTCCACTACTCCATTTTGTTGAGGAGTGTATGGTGCAGACAAGTTGTGATCAATTCCATGCTCACTGCAAAAGGTTAGAAGTTCTTCATTTTCGAATTCGGTACACCATGGTCAGACCGAATAGCATTGAGTGAACAATCAAGAGATTTTTCTAACAAGGGAACCAGATCTTTAAAGCGGTCAATAACTTCACTCTTAGATTTAATAAATATGGTCCAAGTAAAGAGAGAGAAGTCATCGACAAGAACAAAGATATACATGTTCCCTCCTAGGCTCTGAACTCTCATGGGTCCACACAGATCCATGTGGATGAGTTCAAGAGGCCTTGAGGTGCTTACCATGTTTTTGGACTTGAAGGAACTACGAGCCTGTTTCCCTTTTATACAGTCAGAGCACAGTTCCTTAGATGTGCCACTTAGCTTTGGCAGCCCTCTGACTAGCTCCTTTGAGTGTAGCTTTTGAATCAGCTTGGTGCTAGCATGACCGAGGCGTTGATGCCACAAATCAGCTTGGTCATTCACAGTTGAGAGACAAAGTTTCTCCTTGGGAACAAAGGATGGATCAATTATGTAGACATTGTTGAATCTTTTCCCTTTTAGGATGATTTGTCCCGAGGAGTCAAGGACTGAACATTCGTTTGATCTGAATCTAACTTCATTGTCTCCTTGATCACACAGCTGTGACACACTTATTAGGTCAAAACCAAGATTATCAACAAGGTGAACTTTGTTTACCTGAATGTGATCGTTAAGTTTCACAGTTCCTATTCCACAGATTTTCCCTTTGCTTTTGTCTCCAAAGGATATGTTCCCTCCTTGGAGAGGTTGAAGAAAGGTCATTTGATTTCTTCTTCCAGTCATATGGCATGAGCACCCACTATCGATGTACCATAGTTGAGGTTGCCTCTCTTCTTTCTGCACATAAGGGAACTAAGATTTCTGAACCCAGCGAAGCTTGGCTTTACTGGGGGGATTAGCATTGCGAGTCTGTGAATAACCAGGGAACTGGTTCCTTTCATGGTAATGAGTACTTTTCTCCTTTTCAAAGTTCCTTTTCTTAGCACAATCAGTGTTGTAATGACCATTCTTACCACAGTAGGTACACAAACGATTGTAAACAACATGTCCATATTTTTCTTTTCCTGGCCTAAAAGGTTTTTCAGTTTTCCTTTTGTTAAAATCAACATTGTTTCTAACCTTGCTATGGGTCATGTCAATATATCTTTTGTGAGCAAAGGAATTGGTGAACCATTGGTTTTCAGGAACCATCTTTTCTTTTCCCTTTGGTTCCTTCTTAGGACTTTGAGAGCCTTCATTGAGACGTTTGGCAACCTCAGTCTTGTTCTCAAGGACCATGATCTTCTCTGATAGGAATTGATTCCTATCACGAGAAGTGGCAAGAGCAATACTGAGATTCTCATTCATCTCAACAAGTTCTCGCCTAGCCTTTTCTTCTTCAGCATCATTGTTCCCTTTATTATTGACATATCCTATTCCATGGCGTTGTCTCACAAAAACAGTTTGATTTATCATTTTTTCATTAATGGAATCAGTGAGAATGTCTAACCTATCAATTATGGATTGAAGCATGTCATTTCCAGGTGGGTTAGCATGCAAAGGAACTTTGACAGAGTCTATGCTAGTTTCATCACAAGATTTGCAAATTTTAAGGTGAGTAGCATGCACATTTCTAATATCAATGAGTTTGGAGTGAGTTTCAGCTAGGTCTTTCTCAGTTTCATCAAGTTTCTTACTCCAAACAGAATTCTCAACAGTCAAGCAAGCAATTTCATCTTCACAATCATCAAATTTTTGTTGAAGGGAACTGGTTTCCTTTCCTAGTTTCTTTATGATCTTAAGAAGTTGTTTCTTATCACAATCAGCTAGGGATTTTAAGAGATCGTCAGAAGTTACCTCAAGGTCTTCTGAGTCGCTTAAGTCTCCTTTTGCCATGAGACATCTTCCTCCAGAGAAGCCACTCAGATCCAGTTCCTCATCTGAGTCTTCTCCCCATGATGCTACGAGAGCCTTCTTTCTTTGAGGTCTTTCCTCTTCCTTGGACTCTTCTTTGTTGTGACAGTTCTTAGCGTAGTGTCCCTTCTCCTTGCACTCGTAACAGGAGACTTCCTTGAGATCTCTTCTTGGTCCATTGTGAGAGGAACTGCCCTTTTGGAACCTTCCCTTCACAAATAATTTTTTGATGTTCTTTGTGAAGAGGGCTATTAGTTCGTCCTCCTCTTCTTCAAGGTCTGAGTTCTCTTCCTCCATCTCGAGCCTAGAGAAGGCTTTGGAGATCTTGAGGGCAATTCCTTTCTCCAGTTTCTTGTCGGTATTGGCTTTGGTGTGCTCTCCTTCTTCAACCTCCAGTTTCCCTATGATTTGTGTCAAGGAAAGGGATTGGATGCTTGGAGTGTTCTTCATGATTCCCTTCAGAAGGGTGAATTTGGAGTTGAGTCCATTGATGACCACTAGGGACTTGGAGACTTCATCAAGATCGACTCCCGCCGCTGTTAACTTTCCAATCAATCTGTTGAAGCGGGAGTAGTACTCTGAGATGGTCTCCGTTTCTATCATTTTGAAAGTGTGGTATTCTCCTTCCAAAGCGAACTTTCTGCTTTGCTTTAGTTCCTCACTTCCTTCATGCATCTCCTTGAGAGCTTTCCACATCTCTTTGGCCGTCTTGATTCCTATGACCTTGTCCATGTCCTCTTTGTCCAATCCATTGAGGATGAACTGCCTGGCCTTGGCATTCTTCTCCATGATAACATAGTGTTCTGGTTTCCAATCTTCTTCCTTCATGGTGAGGTCGACATAGCCATCTCCATTTTCGACTATCCTCCAGCATTGGTAGTCGTTGGTCTTGATGTGGCTTTCCATGCACTTTTCCCACCATGTTTCTTCTCCTTTCTTTCGGAGATGTGGCTTGTTGGTGGAGATTCCGAGCTCAAACTTGCTTGGTTGAGACATGATCTGCAAACTTATCAAAGATCTAGAGCTTTTCCTGCTCTGATACCAATTGTAGGATCGTGATTGTTAGATAAAAACTAAGGAACTAAGAATATCGATTCTCAGTTCCTTTCGCAGCGGAAATAAACAATCAAATAAAAGACAAGTTCCTTATAGTGGAAACCTTTGATTGTCAACTAGCAATCCAGGATAAAAACCACTACCTTTCTTTCGAAAGGATTTCAAGGTCTACTTCTTGATTTCTCATCTCTTTTGGTTACAGTTTATCCTAGGAACAAACACACAGTTTCTTTGCCTTACACACAGTTAGGCAATCCTAGATAACTTAACACAATCAATAATCAATCCAAGAAACAGACCTTCACACCTAGGAACTATCACTTACAGTCACAGGAACTTAGCACTCAGCTCTTCTATTCCTTGACTGGTTCCTCTTGATCTCGATTTGCTTTGATGATCTTGTTTGAAGCTTCACACTTTGATGTTTGCTATGGAGTGTGATTCTATTGTGAATGCTTGAAGATAACCCTTGAGTTAGTCTTCCTTTTATAGAGGATTCTTCGCAGCTTGATCTTCTCTTGGTTCCCACAGATCGAGCTTGCCCTAGGATGTGTGGTTCTCCTTGGTCCACGTTGTCTTTGACATATGCAAACAACCTAGGCAGCTCAGAATCCTTCTAGGTTAGTCAACTACTTCAGCCAAGTCGTTCTCCAGCTTCCTTCTTCCGAGGTTCAACAATCTGGGCACTTGGGAACTGATTTCTGGACAGCGACAGGTTCCATGTCCTGTCGCTTTCACCTTTCTCTGTCCGAGGTTCGGCGTTCTAGGTGTCTTGGAGTCTTGATCTTGGATGGTGGCAGGCTTTTGGAAGCTTCTCTCAAGTCGCTTTCACCTCCTTTTGTCTGAGGTTTGGTGTTCCCAGATTTCTCGGGAATCGCAATCTCGTATGCTACGTTTCTGGGCACACCTGGGTTCCTCTGGGTTCCTTCCTTTGTCTTGTTCCTTTGGTTCTCTTGTCCTGTTTGGCTTTCTTGCCTTCGGTATATTCTTGTGGTTCCTTAAAGCACATCTTTGAGATAAAACATTAGTATCATAATATTTGTCATCTTCAAAAGTAGAGAAACTGAGGAAAGGAACTCTCATGGGAACTGAAGTTCCAGAGTTCCGTTTCCTAACAGATACATAGTGACTTATGTGATTTTCATGCTTCTCCATCCTTGGGAAATAAGAAATATGTTGTTACTTACATAGATGATTATTCCCGTTATTGTTATGTATTTCTATTGCATGCTAAGGACGAGGCCCTTGGAAAATTTAAAATCTATAAAACTAAAGTGGAACTTCAGTTGGGAATGGTGATCAAAAGATTGCGCACCGATAGAGGTGGTGAGTATTTTGACCCAGAATACTTCCAATCCGTAGGAATCATTCATGAAACTACGGCTCCCTATACACCACAACAAAATGGTGTGTCGGAGAGGAAGAATCGAGTTCTTAAGGAAATGGTCAATTCCATGCTTTCCTACTCAGGTTTAAATGACGGATTTTGGGGGGAAGCCATGTTGACGGCTTGTTACCTATTGAATAGGGTTCCTAACAAAAGGAACAAGACTACCCCATATGAGCTTTGGTTCCAAAGGAAGCCAAATCTAAATTATCTTCGGGTTTGGGGATGTAGGGCGGTTGTAAGACTACCCGAACCCAAGCGAAAGACTTTGGGTGAAAGAGGTGTTGAATGTATCTTTATTGGATATGCTGAGCATTCCAAGGCATATAGGTTCTATGTTATTGAACCTAACAAGTCCATTTCGGTTCACTCCGTTATAGAGTCAAGAGATGCTATCTTTGATGAAAAACGATTTTCATTGATACCTTTACAAAAAGTCATTGTTCCCAGTAATAATGGAGACAATGATAGTGTTCCCAATACAAGTGGAAACATTGATATGGATGTCCAACCTAGGAACAGTGAACCAGAGATCCGAAAGAGTAAAAGAGTAAGGAAGGGAACGTCCTTTGGTCCTGACTTTCATGTTTACTTGGTAGAGGGAACAAGGGATGAAGTTGGATCCTAATACTTGTATTGTTATAATATTGAGGATGACCCAAAGACGTTTACTGAGGCAATTAAGTCTCAAGACGTTTCCTTTTGGAAAGAGGCCATAAATGATGAGATGGATTCCATCATGGGGAACAATACATGGGTCTTGGCTGATCTTCCCCCTAGCTGTAAGCCATTGGGAAGTAAGTGGATCTTCAAGAAAAAGATGAAAGTGGATGGAACCATAGATAAGTTTAAGGCCCGATTGGTTGTTCAAGGCTTTAGACAAAAGTATGGAGCTGACTACTTTGATACCTATGCACCGATTGCTAGGATTACCACCATTAGGCTATTGATTGCCTTGGCTGCTATTCACAAGTTGGTTATACACCAAATGGATGTGAAAACAACGTTTCTTAATGAGGACCTTGAGGAAGAAGTGTATATGAAACAACCCGAAGGGTTCGTTATGCCTGGACAAGAGCATAAGGTGTGCAAATTGGTCAAATCTTTGTATGGGCTGAAGCAAGCACCAAAACAATGGCATCAAAAGTTTGATGAGGTTGTATTGTCCAATGGATTCAGACTGAATCAATCCGACAAGTGTGTATATAGCAAATTTGATAATTCTGGGAACGGTGTTATAATTTGCTTGTACGTGGATGACATGTTGATCTTTGGAACTGATCAAAGGCAAGTAGACCTTACAAAGGCATTTTTGTCATCACAATTCTCCATGAAGGACATGGGGGAGGCTGATGTTATCCTAGGGATTAGGATAAGGCGGGGAACGGAGGGCTTATCGTTGTCACAATCTCATTACATTGAGAAAGTATTGGAGAAATTCAATTGTGATAAGTACACTCCTTTGAAAACACCATATGATTCGAGTGTTAAACTGTTCCCTAACAAGGGGAAATCAGTTATGCAACTTGAGTACTCAAGGGTTATTGGGTGCTTGATGTATGCCATGACAAGTACTAGGCCGGATATTGCTTTTGCAGTAGGGAAGCTTAGTCGCTATACTAGTAATCCTAGTGCATATCATTGGCAAGCGGTTCGACGGGTACTTCGGTACCTTAAGGGAACAGTGGACTTTTGTCTTATTTATAGTGGATCACCCTCGGTGTTAGAGGGATATTCAGATGCAAGTTGGATCACAAATGAAGAAGATCATTCTTCCACTAGTGGGTGGGTGTTCCTTGTTGGTGGGGGTGCCATCTCATGGGCTTCCAAGAAACAAACTTGCATCTCGAGTTCCACCATGGAATCGGAGTTTGTTGCATTAGCCGCTGTTGGGAAAGAAGCGGAATGGCTAAGGAACTTGATATATGAAATTCCATTGTGGGAAAAGCCAATTTCACCTATATCAATCCATTGTGATAGCGCTGCAACTTTGGCTAAGGCATATAGCCATGTATACAATGGGAAATCACGCCACTTGGGTGTGAGGCATAGTGCGATAAGAGAGCTCATTACGCATGGGGTGATTTCGGTGGATTTTGTTAGATCACAACAAAACTTGGCTGATCACTTGACGAAGGGGTTGGCTAGAGACTTGGTCTCCAAGTCGGCTAAGGGGATGGGATTAAGACCCATATAGTTTTCTATCGGTGGATTTTGTTATTTATCTATAATAGTTAAAGAGATATATATAACAATATAGGCAGGAGAGAGGGAGTTTAATGCATATAATAAACTCCCGGATTTTAACGACTTTAATTGAAATTGGTCCATCACGGTATCGTCTTTTATGTTAAAATCCTAATATATAACATGAACTTAATCCTTAATAATTAAACCGAAAGACACATAGGCCACATGAACATTTATAAATATTCTAACAATCCTAGGCTAAATACTCTAATGAAATGGTATTTTGAAGACAGACTTAAAATATCTCAACAGAACTCCATTCTTTGTTATTCCCTCACTTGTTTTCTGTCCTATCTAATTATCCCTTTTTCTTGTATTGTGTTATTACTGAAATTGTTAATTAAGGATTGTATACTATATGCTGTTATGGCACATTCCCATACGTATTGCTATCATCCTTTTATGAATCAAATAATAGCCGTGGTGGAATCTACCTTTGCTGAGAAGGACCAACTAATAAATATTAATGCGGTGAGTAGATTGGGTTTCATAATTATTATTGGTGATTTGGTATGGATTTGTGTTCTATATTGGACATGTTTATCTAGGTTTTGTAAGCACTTGATAATTTGTGAGAAGATGTTATTCAGTTCATTCACAATAAAAGACATATATACTGATTTACAAGAGATTAGAGCAAATCCTAAATCAACGCTATAGCCTAAATCAAGGGATTTGGTATCCTAATTACATCTTCTATAAAAGGATAATTACAGATAAGTAAGGAATGTAAAATATATACTCTAACATCCCCCGCAAGCTCATGATCGGGAACAAACATGCAGCTTGTCACGAAGAGTAAGAAAATGATGATTGCCAACGGCCTTTGTGAAGATGTCAGAGATCTGATCAAGAGACCTTACATGGCGGACTATAAGATCACCAGACGCAACCTGCTCACGAACAAAATGGTAATCTATCTTGATATGCTTAGAGCACTGATGAAAGACGGGATTGGCAGAGAGAAACGTGGCACTCAAATTATCACACAACAAAATAGGCGGTTGTTGAACATGGACGTCCATTTCCTGTAGTAATTGCTGCAACCAAATTAACTCAACAGCAGTAAAGGCAATAGCCCTGTATTCAGCTTCAGTGCTAGAGCGAGCTACGACTTTCTGGTTGCGAGAAGAGCAACTGATAAGATTACTGCCAAAATAAATGGCAAAGCCATGATGTGATCTGCACTCATCAAGATCAGAAGCCAAACCAGCATCAGAAAAGGCAACAAGACGTGAATCACGAGCTTTCTAAAGTACTAAGCCAGACGATATTGTGCCTTTCAGGTAGCGCAGAATACGCTTCACAACGCACCAATGAGTCTCACTGGGACTGTGCATAAACTTGGCAAACTCTGTTAACAGCATAGAAGATCTCGGGTCTTGTGATAGTGACATACTGTAAGGCACCTACAACGCTCCTGTAAAAAGCCGGATCAAGAAGAGGGTCACCAGAAGCGACTAGGCGTGATCCAGGTTTAGTAGGAGAGGAAATTGGCAGAGCCCCGACATGTTACTGTGCTCAAGAATGTCACAAATGTACTTTTGATGAGATAGCTGAATAGAGGACCTTGTATGAGAGACTTCAATTCCCAAAAGATAATGTAAATGGCCAAGATCCTTCAGAGAGAAGTCCCGATTAAGAAGCTGAACAAACTCATCAATGAAGACGGCATGAAAGCTAGTAATAATGAGATCGTTAGTATAAATAAGGACATATACCACATGAGAGCCATTCTTATTAATGAAGAGAGACGAGTCTGAAACACAAGCCTGAAATCCATGATGAAGAAGAGAACCAGTGAGCTTGTGAAACCAAGCCCGAGGAGCCTGCTTGAGACCATACAAGGCCTTACGAAGCCTGCATACATGAGTCGGCCTATCCAGAGCCACAAACCCTTGCGGTTGATCCATAAAGACTGTCTCTGCAAGGTCTCCATTCAAAAAGGCATTATTAACATCAACTTAAAGAAGAGACCAACCATTAGTTAAGCTAGGCTCAAAACAAGACGAATTGTAGTGGGCTTCACAACAAGACTGAACGTATCAAAGTAATCAACTCCAGCCTCTTGATTGAAACCCTTTGTAACTAAGCGTGCCTTGTTAGCGATCAATAGTGTCATCCGACTTCCTTTTGACCCTGTAAACCCACTTACAACCAACAACATTAGCTCTTGAAGGGCGAGGTACTAAGTCCCAAGTCCCATTTTTCATTAAAGCATCAAATTCAAACTGCATAGCATGCTGCCAGTTTGGATTCTTTGAGGCTTGATGGAATAATTTGGGTTCAAATGAGGCTGAGAGGGCAGCTGGTAATGGGTATTTTGTGGAGATAAGGGCTTTTGGCTTAAGAGAGTGGGTAACGATCAATAGTCTCTGAATAACATCTTCTCACAAATTATCAATTGCTTACATGGTATCTGAGCAAATCCTAAATCAACGCAATAGCCTAAATCAAGGGATTTAATATCCTAATTACAATCTTCTATGAAAGGATAATTACAGATAAGTAAGGAATATAAAATATATACTCTAACAGGTTTGTAGATTATCTTTTAACTCTAGCTATGAAAGTGTACAATAGTTACTCTGGCATTAGTTTAATAACTTCAATCTATGAAATTACTCTTATCCTGTTGTTCTTCAATTCTCTTAGTTGCTCAACTGATGTTATGTTTGTATCCCACTCTATTGCTAGTACTTCTGCTGCCATTTTTACTATTTTTCTGAAAACAAAACAAACTAACAATCTCAAAGAAGGTCAACATCTTAGAAATAGCTTTTCCAAAACCGTCTTAGATTCTATGAAGTTGATAGTGTTTGCCAAGAAGGCTTGTTCTATTACTCTATATTTCAAAAAACAAGAAGTTATGTGCATAACCAAGGTGGCCAAACGTTTTGCTGAGAAGGCATCGTTTGTTTTATATTGTCTTAGAATGTATGATGTGTTTATGAATTATTATTACTTGTATAAATGGTATTATCTCTGTTTATATAAAAACAACATTAAGACTATCAGGTTTCTTACTTATGTGGACTATGATCAAGGTGATATTCTCTTGGTCTTTTCAACTATTAGTCATTTCTTCGTTTCTAGTTGTTTGAAACTGTCGAAACATAGAAATAAATCTGGTTTTGAAAACAAATCTCAGATAGTCAGATGGACTATATTCTTATGATTATCCATATTCTTAAATCTTAAGCTTAATTTGGATGATTTGGTACTACATAGAAATCTGGTTTGGTCTTTTTCTTTGAGAATAGTGGGCTGTAATTTTATTCTAGCTATGAATTTGCATTATAATCCTAACGGTGTACTAATGATTTCAATTAACAAATGTCTTTCGCTGATTATTCTTCTAGTATTTAATATTTATGTATTTATTTAAAGCTTAATTGTTCCGATTAAAGCTTAGGGTGACTTTGGACATTAACGTCTGAGGTCACTTGGTGTGTGGCACTACCGACATAAGTTTGGGGTGTTACAATTATGGTATCAGAGCAATGATTTTAAAATTTTTGGCCTATTGTTAGGTTTGAGAATTTTTCAAAAATTAATTTCGAAACTATTTCCAAACTAATTTATTCTTGGAATTTCGAGAGTTTAAATGTTAGTTTTAAACTTAAAGTTTTATAATCTCTTAGAATTTAATTTAAAATAATGGTTTAACTATTAGAATGTTAATTGTTATTTTATAGTCCTTATTAAAATGACGTTATAACGGTTGAAATTAAATTTATATTTTATTATTTTAAAAATGGTAGTTTTGAAAGGTATCATAAAGAAGTGATAATTTTGTGTTCTAAATATAAAAGATACTTATAATATTTTAGTTTATATAATAATTGTGTTTAAGCGAGAAAGTTAAATTCATTTAATGGGTTTAAAGTGCAGTTTGAAAGTGGTTGTAGTCTTGTGAATTTTTAAAAGGGATGATGCTGGTAGTTTAATTATAAAAGTATTCTTTTTATAAAATAACTGGTATTGTAAAACGATAAGGGAATGAAGAGTTAACTTAAAGTGTGATTTAAAGTATTTTAGAGCATGTTTTCAAACTTCTGCAAGCTCCGGGTTGTTACTTATTCCTTAGATCCATTCTTAAGATATCGTCCATTCTTAGGTTTAATGTCATTTAAAGGTTGAGATTTCTCCTAATTGATCCATTCTCCAGTAGGAATAGAAGATCATTTAAGGTTAATGGTAAAGGGTCAGTCAAACAAATATAAAGTTATTGGATTGAACCCTTACAATTCGAATCATAACGTAAGTGATTAAGAATCATGTACAAGTTGGAAAAGTTCTAAACTGACTTTATGGTTCATCAACAGATGGTGAACGCCCGATCCACCAACCAAGCAGCTAATGAAGGTCCTAACAACGGTTCCCGAGTTCAGCTAAGGAGTGTTACTCAGCAAGGGGATGACGCGAGATTTGGCTCGCATAATAATGACCCGACCCTGCGGCAAGATGTTCATCAAGGACAAGTGGACCCTCAAGCTGCGAGGGAAGTTCCACCTCATTCCCCGATCGTGTTGGATGCGACGGTCATTGGGCAAATAATGAGGCAAGTGGTCGAGATATTGATGACCCAAGGGATACCGCAAGCTCAAGCGGCTCTCAATCCTCAAGTTGCAACTAATGTGGTGGGACGTGAAGGTCCTACACATCCGGTGGCTCCCAAGAGAAATGACGGGAATTACAACCGGGCATTAAAGACATCGATTCGATGTGCCCGGATAGCTACGATGGGACCATGGAACCAATCAAGGTTGCCTATTGGTTTTCCCATATGGAGAGACTGTTTCAGAATGTGGTCTGCACCGAGGCTGAGTAGGTGCACATTGCTTCGCTATATCTGAAAGACGGAGCAAGTGAGTGGTGGGAAGGAACTGGTTTGGACGACCACCCAAATCTGAGTTGGGTAATGTTCAAGGCCAAGCACACTAATCGTTTCTTCTCTCGTGCTATGAGGGAAGAGAAGTTGAAGGAGTTTCTCTAACCAGAGACTGAAGGACTGAAAGTGTTTGAGTTGACGGCAAAGTTTAATCACTTTCTGCATTATGCTGGTCCGGACGTGCATTCAGAAGAATAGAAGATCTGGTACTTCTATGGATGGATGAGCCCAGAAATCAAACCTCTGATGGTTCATCACGGTTGCTCTACGTTGGAGTAGTATGTGGATGCGGCCTATAAGGTAGAGGTTACACTGAAAGAATCCACCCAAAAGCGAGAGGAATAGAATAAGGCCAAGATGGGCAACATAACCGGATGTTTAATGCATTTAAGCGGCCGACATCGCCCACCAAGTTTGAGAAGTTTGGTCATGCTAAGACCGAGACGACTCAGTCTGGCTCCGCCAAAGGCTCAAGCTGGAGTAGCGGTGTGATTCAATGCCACAACTGTGGTAAAGATGGGCACAAAAGTTCTAGTTGCCAAAAGAAGAAGCGGGTATGTTACAATTGTAGGAAGGAAGGCCACATGAAAACATACTTTAGGCAGAAGGGTCAAGGGCCAACACAATCATATCAGGCCTCAAATGTTGGCAGTAGGCAAAATCCAAAGCCAGAAGTGTCCGCTCCTGAGCAATCTATCGCTCTTAATAAAGGCAAGGCGCCTATGGAATCTTCGGGTCAAAGGCAGCGACTCTTTGTGATACGTCACCCCGAGAGGAAGGAAACCCTGTACGAGTAGTGGTATTTTTGTATAGCTTTTTAAGAATAGGGAGCGATGACTTGTGTCGTTAGTCTCCATGGTTTAGTAATCTGTCTGTTCGACATTTTGTCAATTGTTTTAGTGTAATGTTTCGAATAATAAAGAAGTGTTTCCTTGTTCCGGAAATTACTAAATTCGTTACTATTGCAAGTTGTTCGTTCATACGAGAATCCTTGAGTGCCAAAAGTAGTACATGTCATGTGTTGATAAAGACTGTCTGGACTCATAAAGGATAGTGTGGGTTGGGACATGTGTGATTGTTCCCTACCTTATTAGTGCTAGTTTCAAGGTCGAAACTATTCTTAAGAACCCTTCTATTTTATTGAAATAATGTCAAGTTGGGCATTGACATTATTTGTTCCCTTCGCTCGAATTCATGAGCATTGTCTCGAGAGGTTAAGGTTGTAAGGATTTCCTGCTATAAGGATTTGGTGTGTGTAGTAATGCTCTATGGAGTTTGAGGTTATTCCTCATGTGCATACTCTGAGCATTAGATAGGGTGAGTTGTATAAATTATATATTTAATGAATAAATGTACAAGAGAGATATTTCATAGGGAGTTCGTTTTCTCTAAAATGATCGTACTCTAATAACGATCTTAAATAACTTTAGAACTCAAGAGCTATGGTTATGGGGTTTATAAGTGAGTGTGCCCATTGTAGGACTAGTGGTTAAAGCTTTTGGAAAAGTTAAGTGTGTGAAATCATAAGTATTATTTTGGAAGACATATCTAAGTTTCGTTATGAGGCTTTCTTAAGGAAATGGTATAATCATATGAGGAGTATTAAGACGATTAAGTCTTGGGTAAATATTAAGTTTCGATAAATCAAAAGGTTGCTTGATGTGGGATATGGAATTGTGTGAGGACAACTAATTAAGCGTTTAAGGATTTATGGGTGAATAACAAACTCAGTGGGTAACAGTTTGTTCTAATTTCTAGAGACTAATAGTGTGGGATAACGTAAGTGTATGGATTTTATCAAATGGACTTGGTAAAAATGTGACATATGTCTATTAAGACGATCTTATGACACGTATTGGATAAATAAGGTGATTGATTAGAATCGTGTTAAACGGATTATTAAAATCATGTTTGAGGAAAAACATGAATGTGATGTTGTGTGATTAATTGTGAAAAATTGAGGAATTCTAAAGGACTTATGTTAAGAGCCTAATTAATGGAAAGATTTTGGGGTAAGAAGATGGTATAAGGGAAAAATTTAATGAAGGTAAATAATGAACTAGATGAGGTGCATATGTAATGAGTAAGCCGATATAACAATTGTGGGTACTAAGTTTGGGGCATAATTGAGTTTTATGTATGTACTTTGAGAATCTGATCATCAAAAGAAAGTTAGAAGAGGAATATTGTATTCTTTTACTTGAGGATATCAAGATCATTATAATGTGTAGGGCATAATAGTGAGATTAAATTGGAGACTATAATGGATACTCTAATTAAGGTAATTATAATCTTGTGGATGAATATATCGATTCTAATGAGGGTAATGAATGAAGGCAGTATGTAGTAGGTGGAATCTTGATCGAAGAAATAGTTCGACTTTGGTGATATAGGTTACAAAGACAAAATTATTTAAGGATACCAACTTAAGAAATTTAAGATATTAACTTTGAGAGTCGTTTATAAAGAGAAAAGTTGAAAGAAAAGTTGTATTAAGATCGTGTGATGATTTTTGGAGACTATGATTCTAAGATAATCATGACCTTGTGAGTATATTAAGAGTTGGCACATGAGATAATATATGGAAACGAGACATATGATGGATGTCATGGCCGAGGAAACAGATCGACTTTCCTAGGATTAATTGTCTAGTACGAAATAATTAAGGATACTAAACTCAAATGGAGAGGTTAATGTGGAAATCGATCCCTCTAACTTGGTAGTGTTAGTTTCGGGGTCGAAGTGTTAGTTTCGGGGTCGAAACTATTTTTAAGGGGTAGTAATGTAATAACCCTCAATTTGAGTAAGGGTATATGTACAATTTTCAAAACATTCGCTGTATAAGCAAGACATGTTAAGAATGTTTGGGTGATATGTTTAATAAAGATATATGGGTCTTAAAGTATTTAAGGAGTGCTAATAATGGAATTTAGCAAGGACCACAACCAAGACCCACGAGCAAGGTCCAAGGATGCGAGCGCAACAGTTCCATGACCGCGGTAATTTTTCCAACCTTCGTTTAATAATTATTTCGCTTTCAGTGGAGTTCGGATTTTCCGTAACATTTATGATATCCGAAATAATTCCTTCAGTGATATAAAATACATTCGATATATTTTCGGGACTTAGAATATTTGTTTGAAAACAAATATGGGGTCGAGAGGGAGAGCTGGTGGACACCCCTGCCCCGATCACCTCTCCCATTCGTCTACCCCTGTTCCTAGCTTCTCTCGTTCAAGCTCGCCGGCGACCACTCTCGTTCCCGATCTCGCCATCTTCTTCCCGGCATCGCAGCCATTCCAGCGACCCAACTGCCGCGAAGTGCTGCTGAGCAAGGAGCCGAGGACCTTGCTGTGCTCCCCGCCGGCGACGTGAACTCTCCCCTTGCTCGATCCCCCGTTCCCCTGCTTCGCCATCGTTTTTCCACCGAGCCCCTGTGCTCCGCCGAACTGCTGCTCTCCCCGGCACCATCCCCTTCTCCTCCGGCGAGCCGCAAGCCAGACCGCCGGTGACTATAGTCGTGAGCTGCTGCTGAGCTTGCGCATCGTTGTCGTGGGAGCCACTGCTGCCTCCTCCCGCCGGCAACCTTGCTCCGCGGCTGCGCCGTGCTCCTCTTCCCCGCCGGCGCTGCTCCATCCCCGGCGTCCAGATGTCCCGGCGAAGCCCCGCGCCAATCCGCCATTGTTGAGCATCGTGCTATTCGTGCTGCTACAAGGAGGAAGAAGACAGGTGCCCCCCCCCCTTGTTAATTAGCTCCTGTTGGGCCGTAAGACCCAATAGCCCCTAGTCCAAATTTAACCCAAAATCATACGAGCGGTATAATTTCGACTCCCTTTTATCCGTATTTTCTTTAGGAAAATTTAATAAATATTTTTATGATTTAAAATCATAAACATTTAATAAATTTAATTCATCGGGTTCGTCTAGACAAATTAATTGATACTAATTAATTTGTTAGTGATAACGGTAATTGCTGGATCGCGAATGGACTCGTAATCTGCTAGAGCTACCTGAAGCAGAGGCTATATCCTCGGAAAGGATATCATCAGTAGTCGTCTCGTCTAGCTTCATCGCCGAATCTACTCTAGGCAAGTGGCGGTTCGCTCTTGCTTATCATTCCATATTTCCTTTAATTATTAATTGCTTAATTGTTAATTAAATTGGGATGAATTATTGTGTTCGTTTGTAAACAAATTTGATATTGATATGTTTAAAAATACCGATATTATAATAGGTTGTATATATTGCTAGAAACAACGCTATTATATATATATATCTATATATTGATCGCCGCTATGACATTGATGTGGATTATTGTTTGGTTTTAACTGTTTAGTTAGAACGAGTATTCGTAGGAACGCTATGTCCCCTTGTTGGGGGGGGGACTAGTTGTTTCTTTATAACTGATACTTGGTGGATCTTCCCCTTGTACTCTCTCTCTGGTCATGACCGTACCCTTACTCAGGATAGGTGCACACAGCTGGTGCCGATATTCGGAAGTTATCCCTTCTACATCTCTTGTGAGGAGATATTATCTTTTATGAGGAGATATTATAAAAGCTTATAACGTAATGCTCGTTTTGGAATCAAATAAGATAAGTGCCGTTGTTGCACATAATTAATATACCCTCGGACGAGTAGTGCAGCTAGGAAATAGTGCAGCTAGGAAAAACTCGTCTAGACTTTGATCAGAGTAAAGTTCTCTTTCCAATCTGGATTCGCTTTATGCGGTGAGGTTGGTCGTGAACCAAAACATCTAAGTCAGTTTTAAATGCTTATGTGCAAGTATTACGTTCCCAAACATTTGTCATACTTTCGATAAGACTCAATCCTTTAGAGTCTTCTCTTCATATTGTTCCTTAAAGACTAAATCTTTTGGAGTCTTCTCTTCAGTGCATATCTAATATTATCATTCCGTGAAAGTTCCATGTTATATATCGTTCCTTCGGTTATTATTCGAGGGACAATGATAGTAAACGGTTACGATCACTCGAACCATTATGCTTTTAACCCTTGCATAGTCTTTTATAAAGACTAACCAACCGTAATTGTTCTCTGCTTGGTTGACTGATGTCATCTGTTCGATTTGGCACATCAGATAAACTCTAGTTCCGTGAAGGCTAGAACGACTATGAAGACAGAATGAGTTTTTAAGAGTTTTATCCAGGTTGAGGATCCTTGGCGGGTGATCGCTTCGATCAAGACCCTTATGTTATTTATTTAAAAGACTTCCGTTGTATTTAAACATATTATGTATTTCAGTCGCATTTGGGATTATTGGATGTAATTCCGAGACTATGGTTTTAAATGAAGTTTATGATACTTCGTATTATCAGTGTGTTTTATGACTTGTATATTTGGTAAAGCCTTGGGTGGCTTCGGATGTGGAATCTGAGGTCACTGGCGGTAATACTTTCAAGGTTATATATTTGGGGGTGTTACAGCGTGGTGTTGCTCCATGGGAAATTCACAAGGCTTAGCGGCTAGCAGACCGGCTTCGAACAAGATGTCAAGCGAGTACTTGCGTTGAGAGAGAAAGATTCCCTTGTTGCTACGAGCTATCTCGATGCCGAGAAAGTATTTGAGACTCCCTGGATCCTTCATATGAAAACACGAACTCAAGTATGCTTTAAAACGAGAAACAGTGGCAGAGTCGTTACCCGCTATGATGAGATAATCAACATAGATCAGGACATGCAAAGTTGAATAAAGACGTTGGTAGGAGAATAATGAGTAGTGAACATAACTCTGTGTGAAGCCACAGACACAAAGGGTTGTTGTCAACTTAGCAAACCAATTTCTTGGAGCTTGATGAAGGCCATATAGTGACTTTTGCAAGCAACACACCTGTCCTAGAGCAACCCTGGTAAGACCCAAAGGAGGAGACATATATACCTCCTCATCAAGGTTGCCATGGAGGAAAGCGTTATGAACATCCATTTGATGTAATTCCTAGCCTTTAACTACAACGATCGAGAGGAACACCCGAAATGAGGCCATACGAGCTACTGGTGCAAAGGTTTCGGTGAAGTTGATCCCTTCGATTTGACGATTGCCCAGTATAACCAACCTAGCTTTGTGGAGATCAATAGAACCATTGGAGTTGTACTTGATTCTATACACCCATTTGGGGCCTATGGGTTTCTTTCTCGGGGGAAGGTCTGTAAGTACCCAAGTATTATTTCTGGCTCGGGCATCGAGTTTGACTTGCATAGCTTCACGCCAAGGAGCATGAGCAACAACCGGATAAAATGTCGTCGGCTCATCGCCGACGGTAATGGCTGCTAGGAAACCAGTGTGGGTTAAAGAAAAATTAGCACATGATACATAATTCTTAATAGGGAATTTCGTACTTGAGGAAAGTGACGTTGACATTGGTGTAGAGTTGGTAGCAAGGGGGTCTATTTGGTGAGCATTCTTGCACATAACATCCTTCAACAAAACGAAAGGGCGCCGAGTTCAGACTGAATGAGCAGAGGACTCTACAGCCTGTTCATCGGTTGTAGTAGGTGGACTCCCCTTGTTTGGGGAAACCACATTCTCCGGGCCTGCAGATTGAACAACACCAGGAGAGTCGTCGGCACCCCCCTTGTCAAGTGATGGAAGAGGCGTAGTATTCGGCGATAATGGTTGCAAAACACCCCTTACATCTTGCAGGGGTGTCGACAAAAGTCTTATGCAAACCTGGAGCGCAGGAATGTTGAGTTTGAGGTTGGTGACAAAGTGTTTGTCAGAGTATCGCCATCCAAAGGTGTATTCAGATTTGGTAAGCGTGGGAAGCTTAACCCTCGCTACGTGTGACCATTTGAGATCCTTGACAGAGTGGGATCTCTAGCGTATCGTTTGGTATTGCCGCCATCGGCACATCCAGTGCATAATGTGTTCCACGTATCTTTGTTGAGGAAGTACGTGCCATAGTCTCATGTACCGAGTTATGACGATATCGAGATTCAGACAAAAGGTACCTACAAGGAAATACCGATGCGTATTCTCGAACGTCGTGAGAAGCAGCTACAGAACAAGAAGGTACCGTTGGTACGGATTTTATGGTCCAAGTCAGGGACTGAAGAAGTTACTTGGAAAACCTGGGAAACGGAGGCGGATATGCTTAGACGTTTTCCCGAACTGTTTTTGGCCTAGTTTCGGGGTCGAAACCTTTTTAAGGGGGTAGTGTTGTAACGCCTCGCTTTCCTTTAATTTATTCGGCCATTTTTATGGGTCAAAACTTTTTGTAAGGGGGAGGTGATGTAATATACCTCATTTTAATAAAGAGTATTTTGGTAAGTTTTTCCAAACACTCGTATTATAGTCGAATTATTTTCAGAAGAGTTTGGACATTCTGATAAATAATTGGCTTCCGTAATAATTCCCTGAGTGGAATAAAATACATTCGACGTATTTTTGGTGTTTCAGAATAATTGTTCGGGTACAAATATATTTAATCCGGGATTAAAACGCATACCCATAATTCTTTCCGGTCGAAAAAGGGCAAAAAGGCACATAACTGGCCTTGACCGCACCCGCGGCAATGCCCACCGCACCCATCGGTCAGACAAGGGTTGCACCGCACCCGGCGGTGTGATGATTACTTCTCTGCTCCGCCGGATTTCGCCCGAGCTACGTGGCCTTGTCGGAGCTGCTGCGTGGCCTTGTCGGAGCTGCTACGTGGAGGTTGAGCTGCTAGCTGGAAGCTCTCCTTGGTGGCTATAAAAGGGGGAGGCTAGAGGAGGAAGCCAGCTTGCTCAAATCTCTCTCTCCCTCAAATCTCTCTTGCTCCCAAAGCTGCCATTGTCGCCGGAGTTCTTCGTCGTCGTCGGAGTTGCCCAAGCGGAGGAGGTGTCCCTCAAGTTGGTGGTTGGTGACCCAAGGTGGTGGAAGTCGAAAACAACCCCAATCGAGCCCCATCATCTTCATTTTCCCGGTGAGCTGTCGTCGACGTCTGGCCACTGTCGCCCACCGCACCCGCGGCGAGGTCACCGCACCCGCGGTGAGCCTGGACAGTGTGGTGTTGGCATGAGCTTTGTGATTTCGTTTGGGACTTTTGTTCCTTCGATTTCATTCATTTTTCTTTAGATTCGTACTATCTATTATCGAATCTAAACTAAGGTTTCATTATGGGTCGTTTCCATAGGAAGTAATCCGAGCTCTTCTTTGTTTCGGACCCGGAAATCGTCGTCTCAAGCTTCGTTGAGATTCGTCTAAATCTAAGGCAAGTGACGGTTCGCTCTTGCTCATCATTCCATATTTATATTGATTATCAATTGTTTAATTAATTAATTAATTTGGGATGAATTGTTGTTTTCATCTAGGAACAGTTTTATAACTGTATGTGATTTTAAAAAGAGATATTATAATAGGTTGTATATAGTGTTAGAACAACGCTATTATATATATATATATGATTAATACAGATATTATGATAGGTTGTATTTATTGTTAGAACAACGCTATTTTATCTGTGTTTGGCCCCAGTGGCTTTGATGTGAATTATTACTGTGTTGAACTGTTTAGTTAGCACGAATATTCGTAGGAATACTATGAACCTCGCGAGGTTTAGTGGTTTCTTTATAACTGGTGCTAGGAGGATTTTTGCCCTAGTATCTTCGGTCATGACCTTACCCTTACTCAAGGTACGTGCACACAGTTGGTGCCGCCATTTGGAATTAAAAAAGATAAGTTCTGTTGTACACATAATTAAAGAGATCCGATATCTCTTGCGAAGAGATTTTAAAAGCTTGTAACGTGATGTTCGTTTTGGAATTAAACAAGATAAGTGCCGTTGTGCACATAATTAAAATACCCTCAGGCGAGTAGTGCAGCTAGGAAAAACTCGTCTAGACTTGGTCAGAGTAAAGTTCTCTTTCCAATCTGGATTCGCATTATGCGGTGAGGTTGGTCGTGAACCGAAACATCTAAGTCAGTTTTAAACGCTTGTCTGCAAATATATGTTCCAGATATTTGTCATGCTTTCCTATAAGGCTCAATTCGTTGGAGTCTTCTCTTGGATATATTTTCCTTTAAGACTCAATTTCCGTTGGAGTCTTCTCTTGATCATGCCTTTTCGTATATTTTTTTTGGGTGTAATGGTAAATTCGATTAAGTAAGACCCTCCAAAGAGGGAAAAAGAAGCTGGGAAAAGATCAAAAGCACAAATGGACAAGCACGCAGGCCTTCCAAACTATGCCAAAGCGAGCAACAGAGAATAAAACCCCACGGCCAGGGTTGCAGCTGTAAGAGCAGGGTAATAATTACCCCGGGCCTCATTAAAACCTCTATGTTGGAAAACCCCAAGGGAAAAACCAGACATAGAGGAAAAAGAGCACCCCTGCAACCCCATCATCGGAATCCAGGCCAAACAAAACAAAGGCAAACATAAACTGGCAAACGCAGAGAGACATGCAAGTCTTCCACACAATGCCGAAAAAGGTGTCACTGGAAAGGCACACAGGCCATCCAAACAACACCAACAATCCAAGAAGTAGAACAAGAGCCTATCATAAGTGGAAAGCATGCAAGCCCCCCATACCACACTACACAACAAGTAGAACGAGCTACAAAGAGGCAACCATACACGGAGGAAATCTGTCATGAAGTAAGCGGTAAACATGAGTGAGAATCAACCGGGACACAACCTCACGGGGGGCGAGGTTAGCATAAAAAATGCAAGCATTCCGGGCATGCCATATGAAGTAGACCGTCGCCGAGAGAGCAAACACACGAGCCCGGGCCAGGCACTCACGACCACGGGCATGACGCCGAAGCCAACTCAAAGCACGGCGAATCGAAGACACCTCGGCGGGAATCATGAAGCGAACCCGAACCTCACGCCAGATGTCACTAGAGAAAGGGCACGTGAAGAACAAGTGGTCATGGGTCTCCAACTCCGCCCCACACAAGCGACACCCCGGCTCAACATCAAGGAACAAGAGCCTATCATAAGTGGAAAGCTTACCGAGGTTAGCTAGCCAAAGAATGAACATGTGCTTAGGAGTATTATGCGCCGGCCACACCTCCTTGGACCAATTCACAACCGGTCTTCTATCCCGAATAGCCTCGTAAGCCAGAGCCACTTTGAAACGCCCCATCATACACCAATCCTCGAGAGTCTCCGCTGTGCTCAACTCCCTACCATCAAGCTCCTCAATCAAATCCCTAGCATGGAGAATGCCCTTGATCAAAGGCGAGTCCCGCTTGTGAGGCACCCACTCAAGAGGTTCCACCACACCAAGATAACGGTGATGAACCCACCTCACCCACAGGCTATCACGCCGGCTCAAGATATGCCAAAAGTGCTTAAGCATAAAGCACTTGTTCCAAGCTCCAAGGTCCAAGAGCCCAAGCCCCCCTTCTTCTCTCGGGACACAAATATCCACCCAACGAACACGAGGCCGCTTCCAAAGGAAACCCCGACAAATGCCAATCAAACTGTTGAGGACGCCAAAGGGCATTGGCAAGATGGAAAGCCAAAACCCTTCGCATCCTTGGAGCACCGACGCAATCAACTCTCTTCTCCCGGCAAATGAGATGCTTTTCTTAGCCCAAGCATTGAGGTACCCACTAATCTTATCAAGGAGAGGCTTGTAGTCCATAACCCGGAGGCCGTGAGGGCTAATAGGAATACCCAAGTAGCGGAAAGGAAACACACCAACCTTGAACCCGGTGGAAGCGAGAATGGGCCCTCTCTCAATGTCCGGAACCGAGGCAAGAAAGATGGAAGACTTCTCCACATTGACACATAAGCCGGTCATAAGCTTGAATTTCTCCAAGCACTCCCTGAGCACATCAACCGAGCCCATATCCCCACGGCAAAAGAGCACAACATCATCGGCAAAGATCAAGTGGGAGAGCCTCAGACTTTCACAATGTTGGTGGAAGTGAAAGGCGCTCCGAGCGGTCTCCTTTTTGAGGAGGCGAGAGAGAAGTTCCATGCAAACCACAAAAAGGAGAGGAGAGAGAGGGTCACCTTGCCTAAGGCCTCGTTTGCCCGGGAAGAATCCATGGATGCCTTTGTTGATCTTGATAGAATAAGAAGCCGAGCTAACACACTCCATGATCCAGGCCACAAACTTGGGAGGAAAGCCAAGGTGAACAAGCGCGAACCGAAGGAAATCCCAAGAGACCGTGTCATAAGCCTTGGCAAGATCCACATTCAAGAAGCAACGCCGGGTGTCTCTCTTAACATTGTATTTTCTCAAGAGCTCTTGGACCAAAAGTATGTTGTCCGACATCAACCGGCCCTCCACAAACGCACTTTGAGCTGGATCGATGAGGGAGCCAAGAAACTTTCCAAGTCGAAGAGTCATGATCTTAGAGATGAGCTTGTAGATCACATTGCAACACGAAATAGGCCGGAAATGCTCCACACGGATCGGCGAGTCCACTTTGGGAATGAGGGAAACAATTGTATGATTGAATTGACGGAGAAGCTTACCATTGACAAAGAATTCCTTAACCGCCGCACATACCTCGGGCCCGGTATTGTCCCACGAAGCCTTGAGGAATTTGGCGGTGAAGCCATCGGGACCGGGTGATTTGTCATCACCCATGGACCAAAGAGCCTCCTTAATTTCCGAGTTAGACACCGGGGCCTCAAGCAAGGCACCCTCCTCCTCGGACAAAGTAGGCCCAGTAGCAAACACACTCGGCACCGGCAGGGCCACCGAGACCTCCGAGCCAAACAAACCCTTGAAGAAGGTCACAAATTCACCCACCACCTCCTCCATGGCCGAAGACCGGCTCCCATCATTTTTGATGATGAAAGGAATGTGATTCCGGCGCCCGTTAGCTCTCATCAAGGAGTGAAAATACTTAGAGCAACGGTCGCTCTTGAGGACATACTTGGCTTTAGCTTGTTGCCCGAGGAAGCTAGCCTCCGCATCATTCAATCTTGAAGCTTTCATTTTGGAAGCCTCAACCAACCGCCTAGCATCCGGGGAATCCGGGTTTAACCGATACTCCTCAAGGGCGCGGGAGAAGTCGATGTTGGCCTTGGTCGCCCTAGAGGAGATGTGGCTATACTCCGACTTGTTGAGGTTCTTCAAAGGACTCTTCAAGCCAAGGAGGAGTTTGGCAAGCCGGAATTGGTAGGAGCCTCGATGATGAGTCACCCACCCTTCCCGGATAACCTCCTTGAACTTCGGATGATCGGCCCACATGTTGAAAAACTTGAAGTACTTCTTGCCATTCCCGGCGACCCTACGCAAGGACACAATGCCCGATTTGTGGTCCGAGAGATGCCACATATCCAGAAAATTAGAATGACAATAAAATTCAGAATTTAGCCAAGAAGGATTTACCAAGACACGGTCAATTTTGCTCCACACGGTGTTGTTGGTCCAAGTGAAGGGGTTGCCACTTGTGCTTGGTGCGTCCACAAGCCCTAGGCGCCGACAAGCATCAACCATGTCCTTGCTCTCATACATAGAAACCGGGGCCCCATTGAACCTCTCCTCCTCGGCCATCACACAATTGAAATCTCCCATCACAAGCCAAGGTAAGTCATGAGCCTCAAAAAGCTCATCCACATGTCCCCAAATTGCCCGGCGCGCCACCACACTATGCAAGCCATACACAAAGCAAACACCAAATTTCTCCCCGGTTGTCTTGCACATAAGAAGGCAACCAACATGTTGGGTAGACATGCCAACAATCTCAACATCATACCAACTAGCATCCCACATGACAAGGATACGCCCACGAGAATCAAGATGGAAATTTGAAGCAAACTCCCAACCCGGTGCCACAAGGCGCCCTAACTTAGCAATATTAAGACCACCACATTTAGTTTCAAAGATACCACAAATCTTTACCTCGAAATCACGAAGCACTCCAAGCAAGCCATTTTGTTTCCGGGCTTGGCCAAGCCCTTGGATATTCCAAGCGAGGACCTTCATGAGGACACCTTGTGTGTGTGTCCTCGGGTTCGCCGAGAGCTTCGTGTAGGAACCGGATCCTTTGGCCACTTAAGGAGGGCCGGGAGCCCAATCACCAAGGGCCTACCCTCCTCCGACTTGGCCTTCCTTCTTTGTGTCCGAGACACAATCTTCACAAAGGGGGACTCCACCTTCTCCACACAATTCCCATCACTTTCATTCCCGGATTGGTTGGAAGCCTCAACCTCCCCGTCCTCCAAGCTAGCATTGGTCTCAACCGAGGCCTCCTCCGAGTGCTCATCCGAGTGCTCATCCGAGCTTGAGCTCACCTCTTCATTCTCGGTGGAGTCATGATTCACATTCTCCTCACTAGAAGTATCACACTCACTCTCGGTCTCCTTCTCAATGTCACCAACATTGTTCTCATTTAAGTTGATGATTGCCTCCCTCAAGGCATTGGCCTCCGAGACATCATCAACCCCGGCCACCTTATCAACTTTCTTGGCCAAGCCCTTCGGAGCCTTAGACGCCCTCTTAGCCTTAGCACCCACGGCTACTTTCTTTTCTTTGAAAGAGCATCCATCATCATCATGACCAAAGGAGCAACAACCTTTACAATACAAGGGCTCATTTTCAATGAGGAAGGAGCACTCAACCGAATCCCCATCATCATAATCAAGGCAAACTCCCCTAGTGATGGCCTCGGCGAAATTGATTTCCACCAACACCCGAGCATACGAGCCTCTCTTCCTACTATCGGTCACGGGATCCATAAAGAGAGGCTTACTGATGTGATCCGAGCCCACCTGGGTCCGCCTTCCCATGGTCTGCCTCGATCGGCGGTCTGACCCAGCGGCCCAGCCCACGGTCTGCCTCAATCGGCGGTCTGACCGCTGGCGCCCTGATCACAGAGCAGGGCTGCAGCCCCTACACCCCAACCTAGAGGGAGGCTTGCGCTTGTTAATCCCCCAGGATGTTGGAGGGGGGAATTGAACCCCCGACCCTTTGATATGAGGGCAGTGGAATACCCATCATATCACCAATTGAGCTGCAGCCCAATTGGTGATATGATGGGTATTCCACTGCCCTCATATCAAAGGGTCGGGGGTTCGATTCCCCCCTCCAACATCCTGGAGGATTAACAGGCGCAAGCCTCCCTCCAGGTTGGGGTGTAGGGGCTGCAGCCCTGCTCTGTGATCAGGGCGCCAGCGGTCAGACCGCCGATTGAGGCAGACCGTGGGCTGGGCCGCTGGGTCAGACCGCCGATCGAGGCAGACCATGGGAAGGCGGACCCAGGTGGGCTCGGATCACATCATAAAAGTGCACTTTTATATGAGGGCAGTGGAATACCCATCATATCACCAATGTGACCATGCCACATCAAGGTCAAGACACCGAAGACAACCTAGGCGCCGCCGAGGAGCTCTCCGTGGGCACTATTGAGGACCAAGAGCTGGATCAAGGCACGGAGCATATGGATGACACACTTAGAGCTGGAGATGACCAAGACATGCATGGGAGAGCCAAAGCCAAGCCAAAGGGAGACATTGGCCAAGTCAAGGCCAAGGCGCCGGCCGCGCCGGGCACAAGAGCCTCCAAGGCCAACACTCAAGATGACGAGGCAATTCTTGGCGCCATCACGAGGTCTAGGGCTAGGAAGCTTCTCCAAGACCTCCACAAGGGATTGACCTGCCAAGCTACCCTAAGCCATGCCGAGCCAGGCTTGGTTCTTTGCCTTCATCAAGGCGTCGGCGAGCCCGGCGCTAGCGGCAAGTGAACATTCAAGGGGGGGCGCCGAGCCACTTGGACCACTTTGCTCGGCACTCCCACCATCATGGGCTGGCCCAAGTACCCCACTATCATGGGCCCAAGCCTTGGCCGAGATAATATTTGAAGTGCTTGAAGACATTTACCTTTGAAGTTAATGACTTACCTTTTTTGGATATTTTCGGTATTAAGACTAGGGTTTAATTTTGTGCTGGACATTTTGACGTTTCCTTAGGCATTCTTGCCATATTTGTAAGCCTATATAAGGTCTCTTTGAGATCTGAAAAGGGCACGTAAGAATTATAAAAATTGCTTGAGCAAATCTCTCTCTCTCTTTCACCTATCTCTTCCTTGCGTCAAATTCCAAGTGTGCCGAGTGAGTTCATCTCTCACACTTCCTCTTCCCTTTCACTTCTGCAACCAATTCTTCTTCCCTCTATAAGAAGACATTGAGTGCCAACTATCCACCACAACTCCGCCTACAAATCACCCCCGAGCCTCCGTCCCGCCGCCGTCCACCGAGAAACCCTAATTGGCGATTCCAACTCCGACGACGAGCAAAACTTGCACCGTGGCTGCACGATCCCTTGATTCACATCATTTGGTATCAGAGCCACGCAAGGAGGTTTCGAAACCTTGTCATGTATCACCATAGAATCCACCAACCGATGACCATGTTTGAGCCTCTACAAATTTACCGAGAGCATCTCTCATCATTAAGATCTGATTTGAGAGACTTCCGAGAGATGCAAGATCGTCAATTTTCACTTCTTCACAAAACGCTCAAGGAAGAATTTACGACCCTCGAGGAGATGATCCGTCGATATTATTCACAAGAGAAAATAAAACTCAAAGGTGATGAATCACCTAAGGAAGAAGTGTGTGAAATTCTCATGGCCAAAGTTTTTGAAGAGCAAGTTGTTGAAGAGGAATCAGAACTGAAAGAAGATGAGGCAAATTGCATTGTCAAACAACCACTTGTCAAAACCGCCGCCATGGAGGAAAAGAAAGAAGCTGAACAACTTGTACCGATGAAATTGTACGAAGCATTGAAGATGTCGAAACCGAGAAATCTTACTCTTCGACACCTTCTCGGTATTTCTGCCATAAAGGGAGCTACACATATCCAATGGAGGACCATTAGTAGTCATTGGAAAGCTAACAAAATGATCTACAACTTTTATGCCAACTGTTTCTATGAAATATGTTCGTATAAGTCCAGATATTGCAATCTTCGGCAGCAGTCCAACCATTTCCAAGGAAGTAACTAGTCTAAATTCAATGCCGAAAGACTCCAAGAGCCTCAACGTTTTTGCCATCAATTCCAACTGATATTATGCTTATTATTTCAGTTTTATTTAGTATAAAATTTGAAGAGTCTTTTGGTTAATGTTTTAGTTAATGTTTTGTTTGCTTGGAATGCAAGAGGTTTGAAGAGTGCCTTGCACTCTAATTTTGTAAGCCTATAAATAGGCTATGCTTCTTCCATTGTAAGACACGCTTGAATTGAATCAAAAAGTCTATCAAACTCTCTCTTCCCTTGCTCTAACATTCTTGCGTCAAATTCCCTTGTTGCCGAGTGTGTATATCTCTCCAACAACTTCTTTCTCAACCAAGTCTGCGTCGAGTCTTCCCTCCCCTTGAAGAACTATTCGTGAGCCAACATCTCACACCAAGAACGCCTACCAAAGGTGCCTCCATCATCCATCTCATCCATCCTCAAATCCATCACCATTACGAGTCATCCCAAACTCCACTCGCACCATCGCAGATTTCCTTCCCGGAACTTTCGAAAGCCTCTCAGTAGAACCGGCGTATCTTTTTATTCCCTACCCAGAAAGTTCTACAATTTTGAGGGAATAAACTAGACTTCAAGATCTAACTCTGGGATTTGGAATCACTTCATTCCGATCTCAGACGAGAGAGAACGGTCCATTTCAAGTCAAGTCACATTTCTGGGCTTTGCTTGACGATTCCTTGAAGATCTTCGAAGCCATTCCTCGCACCGTGTCATTCCCGATCCTTGATTCACATCATTTGGTATCAGAGCACGTAAGTTTTGCTCAAATTCCTCTTTTAAATTCAAGGTCCGAAGTCCTACAAGTTCTTTGTTTTCGTGCCTTTGCATGCGTAGTTGTGAGTTTGTTGTCCGAATCTTGTTCTTTCTTTGTTCTTGATTTTCTTTGTGTTTGTGTCGTGTGTCTTGCATCTAGGTTAGATCTAGAAATCTGATTATCCTATAGGAAGTGGACGTTTAGAGTGGAAGAATTAAACCTTCACATTTGGCTTTATTGTGTGCTTTAATTGCATTTAATACTTGTTGAATTTGAAAAGTTGTAACCTTCAACCCTCTTAAAGCCCATTTAGTTGTGCACTTAGTATAGGATCTTTTGAGTCTTTTCTTTCCTTATTTGGCACATATACAATCCGAGTTTAATTGTTTACGTAAATTGCAAACCGAACCTCTCTTGTGGAGGAACGAATCCGAAGTGCGTACGCTTTTGTTACTCGAGTTGTATTGCAAGCTTAGTTCTCGTTTTCTGCATTCCTTTACAAAAAAAAAAAAGAGAAAGAAGACTCTTAGAAAAACTCGGCTTGATATTGTACAAAAGAGAAAGCCAAAACAAGTCAAAAAAAAAAAAAAAAGAGAAGAAGTCGTACCTTATCTTTGTGATTGTAAGTGAAGTTGTAATTCCTTTTGCTCGAGCTAACATTAGTAAGTGGTAATAGGAAACAAGTACTTACAAGAATTGTTTGAGTTGTGAATTACTTAAGCTTTTGACAAGGATTGTGGTGCACTTTATTTTCGATTTTTATGAGTCTTTGCATATAGGAGCCACCCTCACCCGAGAACTTGTTGGATTCCGAGTCCTAATTTAAATTAGGCAAATTTGGCAATCTTACTTGTGACGTATCTTTGTTGGAGTTTCTTTGGGTTTTTGTTGGCTCTCGTGTGTTTGTTTTGTGAAGGTTGGAGATGGTGAATCCCAAAGACAAGCAAGCGGTTAATAAGGACCCCACTGAGGTCTCGGCTCTCACCATGGAGACGCTTCTCAAAGCCCTTCAAGATTCTAGGGAGGAATCCGACGAGCGCGCCCGACAAAAATGGAGCGCCATTAGGGAGGAACAAGCTGCCTTCATGCGCACCATGGAGGAGAAATGGAGGACCATACAAGGTGCCTCGTCCGTCCAAGGCCAAGGAGGGTCTTTGCCGCAAGCAAGTGCCGGCACCTCCTCCCTTCTAGGCATTGCGCCACCGGGAGATCAACTTTCAGCGCCCCTAACTACTTGGCCGTTGCCACCTCCGGTTGTGCCCACTCAAGCTATGACCGAGGGCTTCCAAGGGCATGTGCATCACATGAGCACTACAAGGGAAGAATATGCTTCTTCTAATTTTTCATTGCCTTTTGCTTCTTCTACTATGCCTTTTAGAACTAACCATGCAGATCCCGGATTAAGGCTTGGAGAGCAATCAAGAATGCAGCCCCATGACGTCCCTAGGTCTCAAAGACCCTTGCTGCATCCTCTAAGGAATGCACCAAACCGAGGCGGAGCGTCCCAAGGGCAAGGACAAGGCGGCTATACGGCCTACGAACCACGCGGCACCGGCGGCTATGGCAACCAATATCCGGCTAACTTGGAGCAGCCACGGCCCCATGGAATAAAATTGGAGGAGGAAGACGACCAAGAAGAGCTAGATTCGGGGTCGAATCCCTTTCAAGAGAGGGAGGATGATGTGACCATGCCACATCAAGGTCAAGACACCGAAGACAACCTAGGCGCCGCCGAGGAGCTCTCCGTGGGCACTATTGAGGACCAAGAGCTGGATCAAGGCACGGAGCATATGGATGACACACTTAGAGCTGGAGATGACCAAGACATGCATGGGAGAGCCAAAGCCAAGCCAAAGGGAGACATTGGCCAAGTCAAGGCCAAGGCGCCGGCCGCGCCGGGCACAAGAGCCTCCAAGGCCAACACTCAAGATGACGAGGCAATTCTTGGCGCCATCACGAGGTCTAGGGCTAGGAAGCTTCTCCAAGACCTCCACAAGGGCTTGACCTGCCAAGCTACCCTAAGCCATGCCGAGCCAGGCTTGGTTCTTTGCCTTCATCAAGGCGTCGGCGAGCCCGGCGCTAGCGGCAAGTGAACATTCAAGGGGGGGCGCCGAGCCACTTGGACCACTTTGCTCGGCACTCCCACCATCATGGGCTGGCCCAAGTACCCCACTATCATGGGCCCAAGCCTTGGCCGAGATAATATTTGAAGTGCTTGAAGACATTTACCTTTGAAGTTAATGACTTACCTTTTTTGGATATTTTCGGTATTAAGACTAGGGTTTAATTTTGTGCTGGACATTTTGACGTTTCCTTAGGCATTCTTGCCATATTTGTAAGCCTATATAAGGTCTCTTTGAGATCTGAAAAGGGCACGTAAGAATTATAAAAATTGCTTGAGCAAATCTCTCTCTCTCTTTCACCTATCTCTTCCTTGCGTCAAATTCCAAGTGTGCCGAGTGAGTTCATCTCTCACACTTCCTCTTCCCTTTCACTTCTGCAACCAATTCTTCTTCCCTCTATAAGAAGACATTGAGTGCCAACTATCCACCACAACTCCGCCTACAAATCACCCCCGAGCCTCCGTCCCGCCGCCGTCCACCGAGAAACCCTAATTGGCGATTCCAACTCCGACGACGAGCAAAACTTGCACCATGGCTGCACGATCCTTTGAATCTAACACTTACCCACATGTGAAGCAATTCGGCCAAGAACCTCCGGGGTCCAAAAGATCTTGGAAAGCCCGAAGATGCGAACCCAAAGAGGGATAGTGGCAATGTCACGCCGGTTGAAAGCAAATTTCTCCGGAATATGCTTGAGGATCATCGGTTTTCCATGAATAAAGTAGGGGCCCCCCTTGAGCACCTTGTCTTGATCCTCCTCAGACTCAAATTGGAAGATCATCCACCCTTCTTCCACCCCGTATCTAGCCTTGACACCCCAAGCTTTCATCATGTCAATGATCAAGAAATGGCCCGGTTGATAGCCCACATATTGGCCAAGGAGAGACCACCCCCACACGGTTTGCATGGGAAGGCCCTCGGCGACTTTGATGGCCACACGGTTGGATGATGGTGGCGTGAAGGCTAGCTTCCCTCCAAGGCCAGAATTCATGAAGATCTTCTTGGAGCCGGAAGCCCATGCATTCGGTCTTGCATTACCGGCACCGGGCCAAGCGGCGGGGGCTTTGGCTACGGCGGCATAAGTCTTCGGCGTGGAGGAGCTAGCGCCGGCACGGCTTGCCACTTTCAAAGGTGGTTTCATACCAACCAAGGAGCCATTAGGGATGTCATGGGCTAAGGCACCATCGGGAGCCATGGTGCCCTTGGCGCCGAGAGCCGCGGCGTCGGCGGCATTGGTTGGGACATTGCTCTCGGCCATTTTGACATTCCCCAAACCTTTGCCATTTGCTTGACCATTTTCACCGGCCAAAGGACCAATGGCCGGCTCATCTCCACTCCTAAGCACCGGTGCCACCTTTGGAGCAACATCGGCCGCCGGTAACACATCTCCGGCCTCGGAATCCCCATCGGAAAGAACATCACCTTCATTACCCACCACCTCTTCAAAGCCAAAACCAATAAGTTCTCCTAATTCCACCATTTTTTTACTAGCATCGGTCACCTTGGAAGCCAAAGCCGTGACCAAATTCTCCTTCTTTTTTGCATCACCGCCGGCGCCACCCTTGGCCACCACCGCCGGAGCTTCAAGGAGCTTGCCGGGGTTTTGGGCTCCATGGGAGGGGGACAAGTTGCTCTTCTTTTTCTTTCCCATGGGAAGAAGTGTCACAAGCAAACAACCAAGCCAAGACAAGGCCGTCTACCAAAGGGGTAAAGAGGGGGGCTTGCTTTCTTGTGGAAGGAAAGTGTATGGCCGAAAATGGTAAGGTTGTAACGGCTGAAAACTGCAGAATTGCAGTCCAAAAGCTGTGGCCAGCTAGGAGGGGTAAGTGGGCAATGGGAGAGGTGGTCAAAGGTAGCCAAAAGAGGCAAAAAAGGGGGCAAACACCGGATACACAAACCAAGAGGCACAAAACGGATTGAAGAGGGGTAAAAGCTTGCAATGAAGTTGAGTTTGAGCAAGAACACTTACCAAATCAGAAATGGAAGAGCAAAGACAAGGCCACCGGATGACAAAACACCAAGGGAACCAAACCGCCGGTGAACAAGGAAGGAGCAAGATCGCCGGCGAGCGAGAAATCCAAGCGCCGGAGTAGCAAAACACCGGCCAAGAGGACGAATGGGGAAGGCTCCGGTTCGATGGTGGCTCATGAGGATGCCACCATGAACTATGGACAAGGGACTCGTGAGGAGTACCCTTGCCGGAGCAAGCCGGAGAGGAGAGTGGAAGCTCGCCGGAAATCGCCCAAAATCGCTCAAGAAAAGAGAGTGTTTTCTCTCTCTTGGGAGCACTGAGAGCTCTTTTCCTTTTCGTATATTTCAGTATATGTATGGTGGTTGACTATCGTCATCGGTTTTTATTCGAGAAGCGATGAGTCTAACCTAATATACTACTTAGAACCTTTCTATTTCTCCCTTGCATAGTCTAATCATTAGACTAACCAACCGGAATTGTTCTCTGCATGGTTGGCTGGTGTCATCCGTCTCATACGGCACATCAGATAAACGTCCATTCCATGAAGGCTAGAAGCGACTATGAAGGCAGTTGGAATTTTGAAGAGTTTTATCAGGTTGAGATCCTTGGCGGTGATCGCTGTGATCAAGACACTTGTATCCTTTATTTAAAAGACTTCCGCTGTAAAGTACTCGATTATGTATTTTGAATCACGGATGTATTTTCGAAACATTTGTTTAAATCAAAAGTTATGATATTTTGTATTATAATTGTTGTTTATGATTTATATAAACTGGTCAAGCCTGAGTGGATTCAGATGTATAATCCGGAGTCACTGGCGGTAATACCTTTCAAGGGTTTATATTTGGGGGGTGTTACTACAATTGCCTCTTCTCTAGAGAAGAATACCTGATCAGTGCTAAGAGCATCAGAATAATGAGATGAAATATGCGTCTCCTCATGCACATACATGTTGAACTGGGGTTGCATCTTTAATGTTGGAAACACAAAATCAGCTAGAATATGTTCAGTGTGTGACAAATAGGGCTGTGACTTAGACAAGTAGAGAGGTACATCCGACCAATCCACGAGAGAACGACATAGGTTGTGGTTGAGACAAGTACAGAGGTACATTGAACAAATCCAACCCAAGATCAAACGACGGCGGTTCAATCGACGGGGGTTGAAACGATGAGTAGGGTGGTATATAGTTGTAGTCATTGATGGAAAAGTTATTTAACCCATTGTACATATGATTGTTATCCTGAAAGCATACACATATCACCAAAACATCAGTTTATGTAAATACTGTGGTTTATGACTAACTAACTGCTATTCCTCATGACGAATGAACAACTACATTGGTTCGTGGCGAAGGAAGATACCAAGCCTGAGTGGCTTGGTATCTTTCTTGAGTATCACCGGTCCGGGTTTGGACCGGTGATACTCAAGGTTGGAAGGATACCAATGTCTCTACGCTTCTTGATCAGATCAGAGAGAAGCAGGTTGACGATGTGATCTTGGTAAAACTATGTAGCGAAGTGATGGATGGAAAAGCTCCTGGTTTCGTGATTCAGGATGATGGATCACTTTGGTTTCGGGACCGAATCTGTGTGCCTGACGTTGCTGGTCTTCGCCAATTAGTGATGAGGGAAGCCCATTCGTCAACCTATTCTGTACATCCTGGCTCTAGCAAGATGTACAAGGACCTCAGAATAAAGTTCTGGTGGCCCAATATGAAGTGGGATGTGGCAGAGTTCGTGGCGAAATGCTTGACTTGCCAGAAGGTCAAGATAGAACACTGAAGACCCGGTGGAGAATTGCTACCACTTCCAGTTCCAGAATGGAAGTGGGAAGACATTGCAATGGATTTTGTTACAGGGCTGCCCAAGACTCGAAGTCAGAAAGATGCTATTTGGGTTATCGTTGACAGACTCACGAAGAGTGCTCACTTTGTGGCTATCAAGACAACGTGGGGAACCCAGAAGCTGTCAGAAGTGTTTTTACACGAGGTTGTCCGTTTGCATGGTGCTCCCAAGACCATTGTATCGGATCGTGATGGCCGATTCATGTCGAGATTCTGGAAAGAATTGCACAAGGCCATGGGAACCGAGTTAAGGTTCAGTACTGCGTTTCATCCTCAAACGGATGGACAGTCTGAGAGGACCATCCAGACCTTGGAAGATTTGCTGAGAGCTTGTGTACTCGATCGTTCAACTAGCTGGGAGGACAACCTGAGTCTAATCGAGTTCACATACAACAATAGATGGCATGCTACTATCAAGATGGCTCCATTCGAGGCATTATACGGTCTAAAGTGCAGATCTCCGATTTGTTGAGATGAGAATGCCGACAAGATTCTGCTCGGGCCAGAGCTAGTCGAAAAGACTGCCTCGGACATTGCCTTGATCAGATAGAGAATGTTGACAGCTTAGAGTCGACAAAAGTCTTACGTTGACCCGAAGCGTAGGAATGTTGAGTTTGAGGTTGGTGATAAAGTGTTTGTCAAAATATCGCCATCCAAAGGTGTATTCAGATTTGGTAAGCGTGGGAAGCTTAACCCTCGCTACATGGGACCATTCGAGATCCTTGATAGGGTAAGATCTCTAGCGTACCGTTTGGCATTGCCGCCATCGGCACATCCAGTGCACAATGTGTTCCACGTGTCCTTGTTGAGGAAATATGTGCCAGATGAATCTCATGTGCTGAGTTATGAAGACATCGAGATCCAGGCGAATGGTACTTACGAGGAGATACCTGTGCGTATTCTCGAACGCCGTGAAAAGCAGCTACGCAACAAGGTGGTACCGTTGGTACGAATTTTATGGTCCAAGTCAGGAACCGAAGAGGTTACTTGGGAAACCTGGGAGACTGAAGATGATATGCTTAGACGCTACTCTGAGTTATTTTCGGCCTAGAATAGCCAAGTTTCGGGGTCGAAACTTCTTATAAGGGAGAGGTAATGTAATATCCCTCATTTTATAAGGATATTTGGAATTTTTCCAACTCCCGAATTACTAGTCGGATTAATTTTAGAGAGTTTCGGACATTCTGTAAATGGTTTGAGCTCTATAATATTTTTCTGAATAATATAAAATACAGTTGAAGTATTTTCGGGGTTAATTTATCGTTCGTGTACAAATATATTTAACCCGGGATTAAGATAACTTAACCCTTAAGTGATCGGATAAGAAGAGCCAAAACGGCCTTGACCGCACCCCGCGGTCAAGACTGCCACACTCGCGGCAAAGGCCAGCATCAGGGGCGGTCTTCTCTCGCGATAAGGCTGGGCTGCAACTTGCTGAAGTCGTCAGGCCTGACAGCCCAAGTGGCAACCTTGCCTTGTTCCCTTGTCCCCTTGCTTGTTCCCTCGTGGGAGACTCGTTTTTGAGCTATAAAAGGGATCAAATCAGAAGGAGGAAGACCATCTTCATCCTCTCCTCTATTTTTCCTCTGTTTTCTCCATTGAAGCACCAAGCTTTGAGCTTTGTGGTGAAGAGTTTTGAATCCCTTTGAGTGTTGGAAAAGGTTCTCCTAAGAAGTATTAGAAGGCCTAAGGTGTTGAGAAATCAAACCAAGAACGAATCAAAGTCGGGACGACTTGATTTGGGTAAGTTTCCATCGAAAATCTGTCAAGCCCGCCTCTGTCTGTGCACCGCACCCCGCGGCAAGCTCACCGCACCCGCGGCGAGCCTTGTCCGAGTGCATGTTCTCGCCACTGTGACATCACCGCACCCGCGGTGAGGCTTGTCCGAGTGTGTGTTCTTGGATGTTTGGCTTGAGGCGAGGCTCGATTCCTTTGATTCTTTTCGTATTCTTTTAGATTCGATTATGAGGATATTGAATCTAACTTAGGGTCTCGTTATGGGTCGTTTCTTAGGGATTGATTATCCAAGATCTGCCCCAGTTCAGACTCAGGAACCCGTTGTTCAAAACGTTGTTCAATTTCGTTTAATCTAAGGCAAGTGGCGGTTCGCTCTTGCTCATCATTTCATACTTTCATTAATTATCAATTGTTTAGTTGTTAATTAATTTGGGATGATTTCTTGTGCATGTTGGGAACAGTTTTGTTAATTAAAATGATTAAAAGATGATATTAATAGGGTGTATGTTCTGCTAGAATCAACGCTATTATATATGTGTGTAAAGATTGAGATATATTGTGATGTTGGCCATGAAGGGTTGATGTGGACTGTTGCTGTGTTAAACTGTTTAGTTAGCACGAGTATTCGTAGGAACGTTTGGACTCTGCAAGGTCTAGTCGTTTCTTGATAATTAAATGATGGATTGGGCATTTGAAACCCTAATACCATTCGTTAAGGTCATGACCAAACCTCTATCCAAATATAGAGGTGACGCACTTAGCTAGTGCCACAAACCTTGGGAGTTAATCCCTTCGAGGTGCGTCACTCTAGACGAAACGTATGCTCAAGATGTATAGGTTCTGCTTGGCGGATATATACATTTAAAAGTTTATAACGTGATGTGGATTTGGTTTTGGAATTAAATCAGATAAGTGCCTTTGTTGCACATAATTAATATACCTTCGGCGAGTAGTGCAGCTAGGCGCTAGTGTAGCTAGGAAAGCTCATCTTAGTTTTCAATCGCTCGTATGCGATACTGTGATTGTGTGATTATTTATGTTCCCAACATTTGTCATATTTTTGATAAGACTCAATTCATTGGAGTCTTCTTTCGGGAATGATTTCTGCAAGACTCGGTCTTCCAGAATCTTCTCTTAATCATGCCTTTTCATTATTCCAGTAGAAGTATGAAGGTTGACTACAATACTCGGTTATTATTCGAGTGACGACGAGTCTAACCTAATACGACTACTTCGAACCACTCTGCTTTGTGCCCTTGCATGGTCTATTCATTTAGACTAACCAACCGCATTTGTTATCTGCTTTGTTGGCTGGTGTCATCCGTTCTATTCGGCACATCAAATAAGTTGCGGATCCGAGAAGGCTAGATCGACTATGAGGATGTACGGTGTTTTTACAAGTTGTTTGTGTTACTTATGTTTTGTACTTAAAGACTTCCGCTGTGCTATATTTATATGTTATAAGATTTCCGCTGTAATAATTCTGATATTGTACTCTGTAGTTTTCGGAATCATGTGGTATTTCCGAGACTTTGTTTTTAATAAAAGTTGTAATATTTGGTATTATAACTGTGGTTTGATGGTTTGTATCAACTGGAAAAGCCTGGGGTGACTTCGGGATATATTATCCGAGGTCACTGGCAGTAATACTTTCAAGAGGATTTGGGGGTGTTACATTCTCTTCACAATAAACTAGTCCAACTAGTCCTAGAATATCATGTTTGCTACACAGATAAGAGATTTCAACTCAAAATATCCAAATCCTAGCAATAGATAATTACTAATATCAACTAGGTGGTCAAGCCAGTCAAACCAGCAAGAATCAATAGGAATAAGCACAAAGAGAAGAGATATAATCAAAGGAAAGGAAATAAAGTTATAATCTCACAATCAAATGCAAACGAAGGCTTCAATCGTCGGACTAAGTAAAGGTTGCTTAGTTCTTCATAGTCTTGAAACACAAAAACTCAAAGAGAAAAACAATGCGTAAACTGAATAATGTCTCAATGATGAAAAGAGGCTGGTAGAAACTAGGGTAGAGCAAAATCCGGTCCGGTCCGGAAATTTGGACCGGACCGGACCGAATCGGACCGGACCGGTCCTAACCCGTCCGGTCTCCGGTCCAGGGAATTCCAAAATTCCGGGTCCGGTCCGACCCGAGTTTTTAAAAAAAATAAAGATTTTTGAGGTTTTAAGGTTTAGGGTTTAGGATTTAGGGTAAATTATATTTAAGAGAAAATTACATTTAAATTTGAGGGTTTTTTCATGTTTAATTTGATTAAATTATATTTAAATTTAAAAAAAATGCAAAACCGGTCCATACCGGACCGGTCCGGACCCGGTCCGGGTTCCAGTCCACCATTTTTGGTGTTTTCGGGTCCGGTCTGGGTCGGTCCGGTCCGCGTTTGGACCGGTGATCAACCCTAGTAGAAACTAGGTTATAAAACTAGCCAAAACCTAATGCTAAAAAGATAACAAATAAAATCTCAAAGGAAATAAAATAAACTAATTGGAATAAAAGAAATAAAGTAAAAGGAAATAAAAGTAAAACAGATCTTCGGAAGAAACTTCGGCGCGCGCGTCTGATGACTCGTTTCCGCGACCGCGGAGGATTTTCCGCGACCGGGGAAAAGTTGATGTAAACCTCGCGTCTTCGTATTTTTCCGCAACCGCGGATGGGGCTTCCGTGACCGCGGATCTTCGTACGTTGTTGCACTTCTTCGCTCCGTGTTGTTCCGCGACCGCGGTGGTGACTTCTGCGACCGTGGAAAAGCTCCTGTAAAGGTCTTCTCATCTCCAATCTCCACAATTGTGCTCTAAACTCATCCAAATGGTACTTAAAACTCCGATAACAACTCCTAGTTAAACCCTACAAAGTAACACTGATCAAATTCCCACATGGTTAAACCTTGCTCGTCCTCGAGTAAGCTAATAGAAACCTACTCCTCCAATGAAATACCCAAGGTCTCAGAAAGCACAACAAAACCCACTCCACTAAGAACTGCACCTAAACATGAATCTCCAAGGCAACCACACAATCAACACAACACCCAAAACATACAAGCTTAAAGGAAAGGAGAGTACTTCCCCCAAGCTTAATCCGAACACCATAGAGTGAATAAAAATATCTAATCCTAGCCTCCATCTATCTTCTTATACCTACCAGAGTAACCTACCTGAATCCTCCTTATATCACCTCTTCTTATGTCACCACGCTAGGAAAAATGAGAAATCCTAAAAATCACTCTTCTTCTTTAATTTCACTCATTTTACCAAGGCGCCCTTTCGGTTTTCACCAAGCCACTCATTTTATTTTTCAATAGATGGGCTCACATAAACTCACATCACTCTTGACCTCTTATTACCCCAGCCTAATGCTGGTCCAAGCCATCTGCTTATTACCTAAGCCACCCTTTCGGGTTTTCGACTTATCCCAAGATTTTATTTGTCTTTTTTCAATTTTTTTTCCCTTTCTCCTCAAACGACTAGCATGTATAGAACACTCCCCCATGCTTAAACATTGCATTGTCCTCAATGTAATGAAAGACAAAAAAATGAAGCACAAGGAAAAGCAGAAAAGTACTCACAATTGTCGTCGAGTTGGCCTAGACGTGGAAGTTGTTGCTGGCGGTAAATCAAATAAAGCACATGTCTCTGGTGTGGCACCGGTCTTCAAACTCAAACTCTACCATACAACCAAATAAATCCATTGTAAGTTGTAGTGGTATAGCAAGGAAATCGAGGCTACACGTGTCTTCAACGAACATAGAATGGGAGCCCAGATGTAAGCGTAGTGTGGGCTCTGGTGTTCCTCCTCATCAGTTGTCGAATGTCGGGCCATCATCGGTTCCAAATAAAAACGTGGGGCGAATGTCTCCTCCTTGGCAGCATGATGTGCACCACCTCTCGTAGGAAATCTTGGACAGCTGGCCTTCGGTAAAATATTTTTTTCTTTTCTTTTTTTTTTCCCCTTTTTTTCCAGGTAAAGGAGACTTACAGTGGTATTTCCGCGATCGCGAAAAATTCTCCGCGCCCGCGGAAAAGTTGCTGGTGCGAGTCACCGTCTTCTATTTTATCTTCGGGCTTCCTACCTACAGGTTAGTCTAGAAACAAAAACGAAACGAAATAAAACAATAATAATAAAAACTAGAAAGGAAAAGACAAGAAAATAATTGCATACCCCGGGTTGCCTCCCGAGCAGTACCTTAGTTATTGTCGTGGCTTAACTTGGTGCTCTCCCACTCAACTTAGGTTGCTCACATCAACTGAACACTTGGGGTTACCATCAGGAGGGTGTCTCTTTGCATCGTCTATGTTGAATCCGACCCTCACCCCATCAAACTCCATTGTAAGCGAACCACTGCTCACATTAATTTTTGTTTGTGATGTGTTCATAAACGGCCTTCCCAGTATCACTGGGGTTGCATCCTTATCTTGCCCCGTATCCATCACAAAGAAGTCCGCATGGAAAATCAACTTGTCAACTTCTACCAGCACATCCTGCACCACTCCTTTGGGATACACATATGAATTCTACGTCAGCTGGATCACAATCCCCGTCCTCTCTAATGGCCCAACCTCTAAAACTCATAAAGTGAGAGGGGTAAAACATTTATAGAGGCACCCAAGTCCAACATGGCTTTTTCAAACATGGTGCCACCTATCTTGCAGGGAATAGTGAATATGCTAGGATCACTGCACTTCTTTGGTAACCGCTTTTGTAGCATAGCAGATACATTCTCACTGACTTTGACCTTCTTTTTCTCCTTCACCACTTTCTTCCTCTTGATTTTGCAAAGCTCTTTCAAGAATTTGGCATAGCGAGGGATGTTTTTACCAAGTTTTATCAAAGGAATGTTTACCTCACAGTGGCTGAAGGACTCAAATAATTCTTTGTTGTTCTCCAGCTTTCTGGTATCCTTCAGAGCCTTAGGAAAAGGAGCGGGTGGCTTTAGTGAATTGAGCGGAGGAAAATTGGGGCGAACGTAGTCATCATGGGCATCAGAGCCAAAACCGCGATCGCGGTCTGGGGCCCGCGGTCACGTCACTTTGTCTGGGCAAAATTAGTCTCCAGGGAGTTTTCCGCGATCGCGGATTTTCGTCGATAAAAACATCTTCCCCATAAACTTTTCCGCGATCGTGGAAATCTGTCCGCGGTTGCGGAAAAACACTAATTTTCCCTCGTCTTCAGGAGCAAATCCGTGGTCGCGGCCTTCTTCTCCGCGGTCGCGGAAATCTTTCTATTGGCCTCGATTTTCGTCCACTTGTGTTCCGCTCCTCAGCGTCATGGCGCATACGTTCTCCCTCGGGTTTACTATCGTTTGAGATGGTAGTTTTCCCGAGTCCCGGGCTTTCAGCTTGCTTACTGCAATGGAGATCTGTCCCACTTGCTTCTCCAGGTTCTGAATGCTAGACCGCATCTCTTGATTTTGCTGGAACATAGTATTAGCCAACGTCAACATATTCTGAGCGAGAGACTTCTGTTGATGGACCACATCTTGAATATGTTGGCCCATCTCTTGATTTGATTGGACCATAGTGTTAGCCAACGTCAATACACTCTGGGTGAGAGATTTGATCATGTCGTCACTAGACATAGATGAACTGGAGCTTTGACCTTGATGTCGTGGCTCATATGGAGCTCTGAATTGTTATTGACCCCCATGCTGCTGATATTGTTGTGGGCGCGGTAGGAACTGTAGTGGCCTCTGTTGAATCTCTTGATTTTCCTGGCCTTGAGGAGTATTCTGTGGATTCTCGTATCTCAAATTGGGGTGATTTCTCCATCTTGGATAGTACGTGTTGGAGTACGGGTTATATCTCGGTCTAGGAGGAGCAAAACCTCCAATAGAATTCACCTCAGCAGTGGGTTCCTGCAGCATGGGACATGCCTCAGTCGGATGCATCGTGTCATAGCATATCCCACAAGACTTGACTTGCTTCTGTCCACCCTTCATCATGTATCTCCTCATCATCTCCTTCATCTCAGCCATCTCAGAAAGTAGTGAGGAATTTGGCTGAGAGTCTGCAGCTTTGACTGATTAGGCGCTCGCCCTCTTGCTGAACCGTCGTGAGCCCTCAGATAGCTCAAAGAAAATCTTAAATGCTACAGCTGGCGTCTTGTTCAAAATATTTCCTCCACAGGCTGCATTCACCATTCGACGCTCGTCGTCAAGAAGGCCTTCATACAAATAAAGTACGAGGTCTTGGTCGGAATACCTATGGTAGGGGCAGCTAGAGATTAGCCTCTTAAACCTCTCGTAATACTCATACAACGTCTCAGCAACCTGCTGTTCAAAATTGCTGATGTTTCTCTTCAGGTTGTTTGAGCTTGGTTGCAGGGAAGTACTTCTCCCGAAAGGCTTTCTTTATTTTGGCCCATATATCAATGCTCCCTGGGGCCAAGTAGTCAAACCAATCATTGGTTGCATCCTTTAGAGAGAAAAGAAAGACCCTCATCTTGATTTGGTCCTCAGTAACGTCTCGTGGCTTCATGCTGGTACAGACGGCATGGAACTCAGATAGATGTTTGTTGGGGTCTTCTTCACTCATCCCATAGAAGTGGGGGACTAAGTGAATTAATCTAGATTTTAGCTCGAAGTTCACGCCATCTGCCAGCTCAGGGAATTGCACAACAAGCGGTTGCTGCTGCAGATTCGAGGTAGTCAACTGCTTCAACGTCAGTGTGTCGTCAACCATCTCTAGTTGCGTACGGGCTGCCACACGATTTCTAGAAAGTGTTCTCTCGATCTCTATATCAAAATCTAATAATGGAGAGTCAGTAGCACGGGTGTGGACCATAAGATAGGTCCACACAATAGTTGGCACACAAACACACACAAAGAAAAATCAAAACTTGCCTCTTCGGCAACGGCGCCAAATTTGATGGGGTTAAAGTCTTTATGCCTTATCAAAGTAAATCATTAAAAACCTAACTAAGTATAGTAGGCAAGCAAAGGTCAAATCCCATAGGGAGGTAGTAATCTTTGTGAGTGCACAAGTTATATGTCAAAGGTAACAAAGGGGATTTTTGGTTTGTTTGCAAATAACAAAGTAAATCAAAACAACGGTTGTAATCAATTGGCAAAAGTAACTTAGCCATACAAATATCCACCATTCATTTGATTGATTGATCCTATGTTATCTATATTCCTTCCTATGAATATTCATGTCCCTATTCTGAAATAGTTATCAGTCCAACTAGTCCTGGTAACCCTAACTATCGAACGCACAAGAAACTATCAAGATTTAGAACAATAACAGCAAGAAGCATAAAAAATAACCAGGATACATGTAATACCACAACTCCATCATTTAACACATAATCAATTCTCTTCACAATAATCTAGTGCAACTAGTCCTAGAATATCATGTTTGCTACACAAGATAAGGGATTTCAACTCGAAATATCCAAACCCTATCAATGGATAATTACTAATATCAACTAGGTAATCAAGTCAGTCAAATCAACAAGAATCAATAGGAATACGCACAAAGATAAGAGATATAATCAAAGGAAAGGAAATAAAGTTATAATCTCATAATCAAATGCAAACGAAGGCTTCAATCGTCAGACTAAGCAAAGGTTGCTTAGTTCATCATAGTCTTGAAACACAAAAACTCAAAGGGAAAAATAATGCGTAAACTGAATAATGTCTCAATGATGAAAAAAGGCTGCTAGAAACTTATAATATCCCTCAATTTTGTAAGGGACAATTTGGTAAATTTCCCAAACCCTTGTAATGTCGTCGAATTTATTTTAGAGAGGTCCAGACATTCTCGAGAAATGTATAACCTCTGTAATAAATTTCTGAGTGAAATAAAATTCATTCGACGTATTTTCGGGACTTTAAATAGTCACTCGGGTGTATATATGTTAAAAGGATACGAATATATTTAACCCGGGGTTAACAACTCGAACCCATACTTTCCCCGGAAATACAAATGCGACCTTTCAGAAAAATCGTTACAACTTTTGATTCCATGATCCATGCAATGTGAAATTTGGAAGGATTAAAATAGACTTCCAGATCTAACTCCTCGATTTGGAATCACCCCATTTGGAGTTTGGAGCTGAGATAACGACCCCATCGAAGTCCGGACGATTTCCTGTTGGTCTTGACCGCACCCCGCGGTGGTAGTCGAGTGCAGAAACGTGGATCGCCGGCCTGGATGCCGCGTGCCCCATGGCGTGGCGGCCGCTTGCTCCTTGGCTGGGATGAATCACCTACTTGCTGGCTTGCAGCTTGTTGGGCCTATAAATAGGGAGGAGGCTTGGAGGAGGGAGACATCTCACATCGCTCTCACATCTCTCTTTCTTCCATTACAAGATCACCATTGTCGCCGGGGATCAAGCTTCGCCGGAGTTCTTCGTCGTCGCCGGAGCTACTCTAGTAGGTGGAGGTGTCCCTCAAGATGGTGGTTGATAAATGATAGGTGTTATTTCATACAGCTTTACTAGCAATTATTAGCATGATTTGGAGAGGTTTTGGATGAGTTTTGGTGCTAAGTCTGCAATCCAGATGTTTTGGAGAGAAGTGAAGAAATCCAAGGTTTGGCAGCTTAGATGGAACATGAGGATGGATGGAGCTGTTGGAGCATCTATGGAGAAGACTACCAACACTTGGTAGGATTGAAGAGCAGCAGAAGCAGAGAAGAAGAGAGCTGGAGAAATGAGCTCACCGCCCCGCGTCAGAAGTACCGCGGCCCAGCGGTGACTCTCAGTGAAGATGAAGCCCGCGCCAGAGGATGCCACTGCCCAGCGGTGGAAGTTCTACGCCTCGCGGTGGAATTCACCGCCCCGCGGTGGCTGTGCTTAATGACCTCGCGCCAGAGACGATTTAATTTCCTTTTATGTTTGAGACTTTATTTTATTATTATTCTGTTTCCTTTATTGTTTGCATTAGTTTAACCTAGTTTCCTAAGACTATTTAAGTCCTCTTTCTAGGTTAACATATAGACACGATAGAAACTTATCATCACTTGATTGCTTCCGTTTTCAGACGTTATTTTCTATAGAGTTTTTCATCCCCTTTGATGGAGAACTAACTTCACCCTTGTTCTGCTAGACGATTGAAGCAGTACAATTGATGTGTTTGTGAGTTTTATATTCCTTGTTCTTATCTTTATAAGTGTTGGATTGATTCTCTTGGTTATATTGATATTGATTTATCGTTGTTCTTCTTAGCCTGATCAACTAGGTTGAATACTTTTTATCAATTGCTAGGATTGCATATAGGGGTTCCGAGTGCATATCTAGTAGCAAACACAATTGTGCGTATAGGGGTTCCGAGCGTACAATTGTGAGTGAGAATCAGTTGCATGTTAAGTAGGGGAGTGAGTACTTGTACGTCTTTCTACTTGCATGTATCCTATATCCTTGTGTGCATTGCTATTGCTGTGTTGGTGCTAAGGTACGCTGACAACTGTGAGAATCAGTGGTATTTTATCATTGGCATAGTAATAAGTCTATTGACAACTGTGAGAATCAATAGTACTTAAGATCAGGGTGGGAACGACTATAAGGATAATTAAAGAACTTGGATTGAATAGATTTCCGTGATCAAACTCTATCTCTGTACTTGTGGATTTCGCTCTAGTAGAACTACTTTCCCTCATTATATTTTCTAAACTCAACTCAATTCATTTGCTTTGTTTGCTTTGTTCTCTTGATAACTAAACCCCCTGTTTGTGTTACTTGTCATTCACGGTTGCATACTACATCAAACCTTCTCTGTAGGATCGACCCTGACTTGCTTGCTATACTCTTTAGTAGGTGAATTAGGATTTCTTTGACAGGAAAACGACACCGGTTTCCGGCCTTGTCAAATTTGGCGCCGTTGCCGGGGAAGGCTTTTGTTTGTTGTGTGTTTTCGTGATTGATTTTTGGTGGAGACCTATCTTATGGTCGACACCCGTAGTACTGACCCTATTCTAGCTCCTTTCGATCCAGAGGTTGACAGATCTTTCCTTAGGAACCTGCGCAATCAAAGGGAAGATGGAGAAGAAGGAATAGAGACAGTTGAGACCGTTGAGACTGAAACTATCGAGACAGAAACCGTTGAGACTGCCAATACCCCAACCGTTGCAATGGCTGGAACTGGAACCCTGAGAGAGCTTACTGAGCCGAATATAGGGGCGCAGCCCCTAGCTGTCATCATCCCTGCGCTAGGAGAAGGGGTGAACTTTGAATTGAAGTCGGGAGTTGTTGCTTATCTCCCTAAATTCCACGGGCTGAGTGGAGAGGATCCGATCTCTCACCTGGGCAAGTTCCACAATGTCTGTATGACGATGAAGCCCAGGAATGTGACGGAAGACCATATCAAGATGAGAGCTTTTGGTTTCTCCCTACTCGACTCTGCGAGCGATTGGTATTACCACCTACCACCAGGAACCATAGATACATGGACTAAACTGCACAAAGCGTTCCTGGACAAGTACTTTCCCACGAAGAAGGCGAATGCTTTGAAAAAGGCAATTGCCAACATTGAACAGGCTGGTGATGAGACGCTGTATGATTATCTGGAGAGGTACAAGAGGCTCTGTTCCAGCTGCCCATTCCACGGATATGCCAAGCAGGACCTTGTCCTTTATCTGCACAACGGTCTGCTGGACCAAGAGAGGAGAATGGTTGATGCTGCATGCGGTGGAAGTATTCTGAACCTGACACCGGATGAGGCTATGGTGAGACTCCAGGAGATGAGTGAGAGTACCAGGAGCTTCGGAAAGACGTACCAGAGAAAGGCGGTCAATGCCGTGACCCCTGCAGGACCAAGCCCGGTGTTGACTGAGTTGGCCGAGCTGAAAGAGTTGGTGTTGAGGATGGCGAATCAGAATGCCCCTCAACAAGTTAAAGCGTGTGGACTTTGCTCTAACCAGTCCCACCATACCGATACCTGTCCCCAGCTGCAAGAGGAAGGTGTTGCTGAAGTAAACATTATAGGAGGTTACGGACCCCCTAGACCACAATATGGTGGACAGCCCAATTACAATCAGAGAGGGCGTGACCACCCAGGCTTTAGATGGAGTGACCCTCAAGGTGGTCAACAGCCAGTGCAGCAATAGCAGTATCATCCGGCGCAACAACAGTACCAGCAGAGAGCCCCTTATCAATAGAGGCCCCAGGGCCAAACACCTGGAGCTTCTACTGAGGATATGCTAAAGACTCTGACTCAGCACTTTGCCACACATGTGCAGGCTACTGAGTCGAGTATCAAGAACATGGAGAGGCAGATTGGTCAGTTAGCCGATGAGGTGACCAAGATTAACCAAAGGGCATCAAATTCCCTACCATCCCAGACTACTGTGAATCCCAGAGAGAACGTGAGTGCTATCACGCTCAGAAGTGGTAAGAAGTTGATCGTTGCTCCTAATGCTGAAGAGGAGAATGAGTTCGAGAAGGAAGAAATCACCGACCGCCCCGCGGCAGACCCCACCGCGGCCCGGCCAGAAACTAGGGGAGGAGCCAGTAAAGGAGTTTCATTGACACCGCCCCACGGCGACCCTCGCCGCGACCCGGCACCTGAACCCAGTAAAGACACCGCGACCCCACTGCCCCGCGGCGCTGACTCACGCCCCACGGTGGGCTCGCCACAACCTGGTCCACAAAACTCTGTCTCCGCTGAAGAGACCTATGATGATTACGTTCGCCCCGCATTCCCTCCTCTAGGTTCTGAGAAGCCCCCAACACCTTTTCCTGAGGCGCTGAAGGCTAAGAGAGTAGCTAACGACAGTGACCTGTTCGAGACATTTCAGAACTGTAAGGTGAACATTCCCCTGCTCAAGCTTATAAAGGCTATCCCGAGATATGCCAAATTCTTAAAGGAGCTATGCACGGTGAAGAGGACTCAAAAGCAGAAGACCCAAAAGAAGAGTCCAGTGGGTGCGCAAGTTTCAGCGGTAGTTCAGAAGCATCTGCCCACAAAATGCAAGGATCCAGGTACTTTTACTATTTCTATCACTATAGGTGGACATCTTTTTGAGAAAGCACTGCTAGACTTGGGTGCCTCAATTAATGTTCTACCCTATTCATTGATTGAAAAATTGGAATTAGGACCCTTGCATGATTCTAACATTGTCATACAACTTGCTGATGGATCATGTGTGCCCCCTAAGGGTATAGTGGAAGATGTTCTTGTTAGGATAGATTCTTTGATTTTCCCTGCTGATTTCTTTGTTATGGACATGGATTATGATGAACAAGTTGCTCCTGTTATGCTAGGACGACCTTTTATGAAAACTTCCATGACAAAGATTGATGTAGATAGTGGAACTTTGACTATGGAATTTGATGGAATTATATTTGAACATAATATTCATAAAGCCAACTCCATTGAATTGTCCACCCCTCTCTGCAGTAGTGATATTGATAATTCTGTGCATGAAAATGTTAAAACTGATGCAGTGGAGACCGTAGTTGAGTGTTCCACTAATGAAGGACCTATTAAGTTGCATGAAGTGCGTGTTGGTGATGTCCTGCTAGATGATGTAGGAAGTTCTATTCCCTCTACTTTGGGCATTAGCCCCCCTGCACTAACCATACAAGGCTGTAAGCCTTTATCTAGTGATGTGCAGCATATTCAGGTTAAGCCATATCAGCCCCCACATCGTTCTAAGTATGGGGGAGACACTCTATAGGAAGTACAGATAGAGTCAATGGCAAAGAGGGAACATGGTCTAAGGTTTAAACCTTTCCATGAGAGGACTCCACAGGAAGAGACGAGTAGGAGGATTCCAAGGGGATCCTACTCTAAATGGTGATGGATCTACGTCGAGCCAACGACGATAACCAAGGTGCTGTCCGGGAGGCAACCCGTGTTAGTCCTTCTTTGATTTTTCCTTTCATTAGATTATTTTCATAGTTTATTTTGCTTTGTTTCGTTCGCCTGTTACTCACATTTCAGGTACGAAAGTAAACCCGAGAAGAGATGTGGTACCCAGCCAGTCTCACTGCCCCGCGGCGTTCCCTACCGCCCCGCGGTGGAGCTCACCGCCCCGCGGTGAAGGTCAGGTATAACCTCTCGACTTTATTATTTTATTTTTTTTAAAAAAAAAGCAAGAATAATGGGCTCCGAAAAAACCTTAAACGGGTGAGTAAAAGCTTATTTCTTAAGTGGTAACTAAGGTTTTGACGGATTGGGTTCCCTCTGGTGGGCCAAGATTTCTCTTTTGGGCCATGGTACATGACCGGCCCATCATCCCTTTTTCCTTTCCCTTTCCCTGACCTAACCCCACTAACTCTTACCTCCCATTCCAACACCCCCCTCAAGCTCCCACATCTATTTCCCTCTATCTCCCCCAAATCCCTGTCGACCTTGAGCCAAATCTAGCCCCAAATCCCCAATTTGGAGTCTAGCCTCACAAACAAGCCCAAACACAACCCCACCGCGTCGCGTTAGTCCCGCCTCGCCATCGCTCCGCCTCGCGCTGCCCCCGCTTCGCGTCGCTGCTGCCACCGCCCCGCGCCGACTTCGCCGCGACCCGGCCATAGCTCCCAGTTTCTCACCGCGACCCTACCGCCCCGCGCTGAGACTCTCTAGGCTGCGTGTTTGTTTGCTGGTAAGTTCTCTAGATTGCCTTGCTTTGAGCACTTCTATTCCCTACTTATGGAATTTAGAGGCAAGAAGAAATTGTCGACTAGGGATGGGAGTGAGGTTTATAATGTGGTGAAGGAGAGGAAGGTGCTGACCTCGAAGTTTTTCCATAAGCCGACTTTGGAGCAATTGGGAATGTTGGCATGTGTGTCCATGTGCTTGACACAGTGTGGGTTAGGGAAGTTTCTGGAAAAGGCTGCCCCTGTGTATCCAGAGTTGTGCTACCAGTTTATTGCCTCTTTCAGGAGGCTCACCAATGACTCGGACGATAGGCATCTGCGCAAGATCATGTTCACCTACAATGGGCGTGATTACTCCTTATCTCTGAAGTTGGTGCATGAAGCCCTGGGTATTACAAAGGACCCAACTGATGGGTGGTCTGGTGGTATTCACGATTCCGAGATGATGGAGTTCTGGCAGGCTGCTACGGGTAGGAGTTTCAGGAAGGGTCAGGAGGTGAATTCCAAGTTGGTGAACCCGTGTCTGCGGTTGATCCACAAGGTGATGATGCGAGACTTCTTCGGCCATGCGGACGATGGGAAGGTGCCTATGAAGGAATTCCAGTGGTTTATGAGCATCTTGGGGACTGTTGAGTATACGTCGTGTTGGGCTAGCCTTTTCTTGGGTTCCTTGGTGAGGATTCGTGATGGCGAGCCACGTGATATTTGTGGGGGTGGTCTGATTACCCTTCTTTGTGCTGGAGTGATTGCTTGCGATCAGATTCCCTGGCCTGTTGCCTACGCGGTGTATGATTTAGCACACATGAAGGTGTGCTCGATGCTGAAGCCACTGGGGAAGGATGGTGATTTGGTCTGGTCATCCTATGAGGGCCACATTCTGATTGTTCCCCGGGAGTTTGCTTATTCGCCTTCTTATGTGGGTTGGTGGATTCCCAGTGATAGCCGGATGCAGACCGATGATGCCCCTGCCATTGCTCCTTCAGGTCCGTTTGGGGAGGGCCCTAGTGGTGGTTTTGATGCTGTTGCTGATGATTCTGTGGGTAAGGACGACCCCATGTCTACCCAGTTTGAGGCGCCTTCGTCTTCATATGGTCCTGTCGCACCCTGGCAGGAGTTGTATTCTAGATGGGACACGTTCTCAGTGCGCCAAGATTAGTGGAACTCCCAGGTAGAGACCGGTCTGCAGACTTGGCAGACCCAGTTCCGTGCTGATGTAGATGAGCGTCTAGACACCATGGACGCTCATATGAGAGACTATTTTGGGATGTATCCACCACCACCATCGGACCCGCAGTGAGTTTATTTTCTTCTTCCCCTATTTCATTTGATGTTCTCTTCTACATTGAGGACAATGTTCGGTTTAAGTATGGGGGAGGGATTTAGACTTGCTATCTATCTAGCTAGTGTACATAGCTTTGATTCTGCATTTTTGTTTTCTGCATTTCTGTTTTGTACTTTTGCATTCGGATTAGATTTCTATTCAAAAAAAAAAAATCGAAAAAGCCAAAAAGAGGTAAAAAGGCAACCAAAATCCTGGGATGGACTGAAAACCCGAAAGGGCAGTTCAGGTAAAAAGCAGGTAGTCCGACTGGTATAGACCAGGGCAAAATTGGACTGGAGTGATGCGAGTATATGTGAGATATCTAGCAAAATGAAATGAGTGGCTAGGTGAAAACCCGAAAGGGCGCCTAGGCAAGATGAGTGTAAAAGAAGAAGAGTGATTCTAGGATTTCTCTTTATCTCTTGGTGGAGGCGTCATAAGAAGGGGAGTCATAAGGAGGACTCGGGTAGGTCACTCTTGGAGCGATAAGGAGCTAGATTGGTGTTAGGATTAGGTTATCTTTGCATCACATGTTTTGGTTGTCTAGAGCTTATTGTTGATATGCTGTAGTTGCTAGTGTCATATTGTCTTATACTTCCTGAGGCCTTGGTGTTGATTGAGAGAGTGAGCTTTTCTTTAGTTTACTCGGGACGAGTAAAGGTCTAAGTATGGGGGAATTTGATAGGTGTTATTTCATACACCTTTACTAGCAATTATTATCATGATTTGGAGAGGTTTTGGATGAGTTTTAGTGCTAAGTCTGCAATCCAGATGTTTTGGAGAGAAGTGAAGAAATCCAAGGTTTGGCAGCTTAGATGGAACATGAGGATGGATGGAGCTGCTGGAGCATCTATGGAGAAGACTACCAACACTTGGTAGGATTGAAGAGCAACAGAAGCAGAGAAGAAGAGAGCTGGAGAAATGAGCTCACCGCCCCGCGTCAGAAGTACCGCGGCCCGACGGTGACTCTCAGTGAAGATGAAGCCCGCGCGAGAGGATGCCACCGCCCAACGGTGGAAGTTCGACGCCTCGCGATGGAATTCACCGCCCCGCGGTGGCTGTGCTTAATGACCTCGCGCTAGAGACGATTTAATTTCCTTTTATGTTTGAGACTTTATTTTATTATTATTCTGTTTCCTTTATTGTTTGCATTAGTTTAACCTAGTTTCCTAAGACTATTTAAGTCCTCTTTCTAGGTTAACATATAGACACGACAAAAACTTATCATCACTTGATTGCTTCCGTTTTCAGACGTTATTTTCAATAGAGTTTTTCATCCCCTTTGATGGAGAACTAACTTCACCCTTGTTCAGCTAGACGATTGAAGCAGTACAGTTGATGTGTTTGTGAGATTTATATTCCTTGTTCTTATCTTTATAAGTGTTGGATTGATTCTCTTGGTTATATTGATATTGATTTATCGTTGTCCTTCTTAGCCTGATCAACTAGGTTGAATACTTTTTATCAATTGCTAGGATTGCATATAGGGGTTCCGAGTGCATATCTAGTAGCAAACACAATTGTGCGTATAGGGGTTTCGAGCGTACAATTGTGAGTGAGAATCAGTTGCATGTTAAGTAGGGGAGTGAGTACTTGTACGTCTTTCTACTTGCATGTATCCTATATCCTTGTGTACATTGCTATTGCTGTGTTGGTGCTAAGGTACGCTGACAACTGTGAGAATCAGTCGTATTTTATCATTGGCATAGTAATAAGTCTATTGACAACTGTGAGAATCAATAGTACTTAAGATCAGGGTGGGAACGACTATAAGGATAATTAAAGAACTTGGATTGAATAGATTTCCGTGATCAAACTCTATCTCTGTACTTGTGGATTTCGCTCTAGTAGAACTAATTTCCTTCATTATATTTTCCAAACTCAACTCAATTCATTTGCTTTGTTTGCTTTGTTCTCTTGATAACTAAACCCCCTGTTTGTGTTACTTGTCATTCACGGTTGCATACTACATCAAACCTTCTCTGTGGGATCGACCCTGACTTGCTTGCTATACTCTTTAGTAGGTGAATTAGGATTTCTTTGACAGGAAAACGACACCGGTTTCCGGCCTTGTCAATAAACCAAGTTGTTGGAAGTCAGAGCCACCACAAGTCGAGCCCCCATCGTCGTCGTCTTCCTCGGTGAGTGTTGTCGAGGTTCTCGCCCCTAGAGCCCTGCCGCACCCGCGGTCACGGCCATACCGCACCCGCGGTGAGCCTGGGCGAGTGTGGTTTGGCTTGGGCTTTGTGATTTCGTTTGGGACTTTTGTTCCTTCGATTTCCTTCGTTTTCTTTAGATTCATACTATCTATTGTCGAATCTAACTTAGAGTTTCGCTCGGGTCGTTTCCATAGGAATTAACTCACGTTCTTCCTCGTTTCAGGCCCAGAAACCAATCGTCTCAAGCTTCGTAGAGCTTCGCCTAAATCTAAGGCAAGTGGCGGTTCGCTCTTGCTCATCATTCCATATTTCCATTAATTATCAATTGTTTAATTGTTAATTAATTTGGATTGATTATTGTTCTTGTCTGGGAACAGCTTTGTGAAACTGTTTTGGAAATTAAAATGGATATTATAATAGGTTGTATATCTGCTAGAACAACGCTATTATATATATATATATATATATCTAGATTTAAATATATCTATGATGATGGCCTTGATGGCTTTGATATGATTATTTGACTGTTCTGAACTGTTTAGTTAGAACGAGTATTCGTAGAAATGCTACTCGGTATCTCCTTGTGAGTACTAGTCGTTTCTTTATAATCAAGTGGATGGGATGTCTGTGATACCCCGTATTTCTGTAAGGATATTTAGAATATTTTGGGTATTTTTGGGATTTTTCCCGAACACCCGTTTTGTACGTCGGATTAATTTCAGAGATAGAAAGACATTCTGTAATGTGCTCAATCTCTGTAATATTTTTTTCAGTGAAATAATATACAGTTGACGTACTTTGGGACTTAATACTCGTTCATGTATGATTATTTTTATCCCGGGTTAAGCCGAATTTATCCAAAAGTTATCGGATAAGAGCTGACCTGGCGGCGCCCGCCGTGGGTATGGCGGCGACCGCCGCAGGTCAACTCAACGGCGCCTTCCTCGCAGCTTCGTTTGGCCAGGTGGCCTAGGAAACGGCGACCGCCGCCTAATGCCGGCGACCGCCGCCATCACCCCGCCGCCATGGAATTTGGGAAGCGGAGACCAAAAGTTGTCGCCGGCGACCGCCGCCAGAAGAGTTGTTGGCCTGTTTTGGCCTTGACTTTTGTGGCCTTCGATCGGACTTCGTTCCTTTCGATTTATTTCGTTATTCTTTAGATTTGTACTCGTTATCATCGAATCTAACTTAGGGTTTCTTTATGGGTCGATCCGAAGGAATCTGTGTTGCCAGATCTGTCCCTGCTTCGAGCCCGGAAACCAGTTATCATCGTACCTAGCTTCGTTTAAGCTCTGCGGATTTAAGGCAAGTGGTGGTTCGCTCTTGCTCATCGTTCCATATTTACATTAATTATCAGTTGTTTATCTGAGTAATTAATTTGGAATGATTATTGTGTTTATCTGGAAATGGTTTTATATACTATTTTGGAAACTGTAATAATGATATTATAATAGGTTGTATATCTGTTAGAACAACGCTATTATTTATGTTCGCCTTGAGGGCATTTATGTGGATTTATCCTGAACTATTGTTGTGCTCGAACTGTTAGTTAGCACGAGTATTCGTAGGAATGCCTGGACTCCGCGAGGTCCATTCGTTTCTTTATAACTTGGGGAAAAGGACGATCAAGACCCTACGATAGTAGAGGCTTGGACTCTGCGAGGTCCATTCCTTCGATATAGGTCGAGAGGCTTGGATTCTGCGAGGTCCATTCCTTAGTTATATGTCCTGCGTGACAGAGCATATATTTAAAAGCTTATAACGTAATATGGGTTTTGGAATTAAATAAGATAAAGTGCCCGAGTGCACATAATTAATATACCTTTGGCGAGTAGTGCAGCTAAGTAAATAGTGCAGCTAAGTAAATAGTGCAGCTAGGAAAGCTCGTCTCGACTTTTGATCAGAGTATGTTCTCTTTCCAATCTGGATTCGCTGTAAGCGGTGAGGTTGGTCGTGAACCGAAACATCTAAGTCAGCTTTTAAATCACTGATGTCTGATTCTTTAAACGTTCCAGATTTGTCATATTTCCTTAAGACTCACTTCTGTTGGAGTCTTCTTTCGGGTCGATTTCTGTGAAGATTCAGTCTTCCAGAATCTTCTCTTGTGCATGCCTTTTGTCATATTCAAGTATAGTATGGTGGTTGACTAACGTACTCGACTTTTATTCGAGAGATGAGGAGTCTAACCTAATACGACTACTTAGAACCTTCTGCTTTGTGCCCTTGCATGGTCTATTCATTTAGACTAACCAACTGCAATTGTTATCTGCATTGTTGGCTGGTGTCATCCGTTCGATTCGGCATATCAGATAGAGCGAAGATATGAGGAGACTAGAATGACTATGAAGACGACGGTGATTTTTGGATGTTTTAATAATTATCTTTTAATCAGGTTGAGATCCTTAGGCAGGTGATCATTACGATCACAACCCTTTTTGTAATATTTCAAGAAAGACTTCCGCTATAACTTATTTACTCTGTTATATATTTAAAAGTCTTCCGCTGTACTTTGTTTAAACTCTGTATTTGTCCTATTCGGGATTGGGATGTAATCCCTGGACTCATGTTTTATATGAATAATATTATGATTTTGTATCATAAGTGCTTCATGATTGGTATTTAAACGGTAAAGCATGGGGTGGCTTCGGTGAGGAAAACCGAGGTCACTAGCGGTAATACCTTTCCAAATGGGTTAAGATTTGGGGGTGTTACAGTTGTGGTATCAGAGCTAAAAGTTTTAAAATGGGTTTGGGGATTTTATTAATCATTTTCGCATTTTTTTTAAAATGCTTTAAAAGGGCTCTGAATTTTCAAAGTGAAAAGAATTTGAAAAACACCGTTCATAGTCGTGTCTTCTATACAGTCTGATATAGTAAGCTTGCTTCTATATCTAGAAAGACTAATTCCTTCCCCGTTGCCCCGTTAGACATGGGTGCATTCTGTTCTCTTCAGAGGAACCCGGGAGAAGCCAAGGTGGTTTCGCCATCTCCAATAAGGCTTGAATTCCCAGTTCCCTCGCTATGATTTGAGGTTATAGAACCCAGTTACTCGGTTTAAGTTCATCAATAGAAATTACCAAGTTTGATCTATTCTAAGTTGATTTTATTACGATAAATATATCAGAATGATATTAATGTGATAAAATCCTTGGAATTTGATCGGTAAACAGATGGTGAACACGAGGAACGTTATCCGTGCTGGTGCTGGGCCGAGTAATGACGCCAGACCAAATGCGAGGAATGCTACAAACCCAACAGGAGAGCGTGAGTCTGTCTTCAACAATAATCCAGGAGGCAATGACCAAGCTCAGGCCGACGCTCCAATAGTGCTCGATGCAGCAACAGTCGCCGCAATTCGGGGGATTGTTATGCAAGCATTCACCGATATAATGCGACCGATCGCACCTCAGGCACAAGGTGTGCCAGTACCTCCAGAAGTTCCGAGGTTTGAGGAACAAGAGACCCATGTACTACAGGAAAGTGTGATCAGAAATAGAGGTGATTATGGCCGAGCACTAAAAGCCATTAACTCTATGAGACCTGACAGTTATGATGGAAAAGGAGAGCCAGTCAGAGTGGCTCATTGGTTCTCACATATGGAACGGTTGTTTCGTAATGTTGAGTGCACAGAAGCGGAGAGGGTGCACATAGCTTCTCTGCAGTTGAAGGATGAAGCCAGTGAATGGTGGGAGAGTACCGGCTTAGCTGATAGCCCTGTTTTGAACTGGTCTATGTTTAAGACAAAGATGACAGACCGTTTCCTCTCTCGAGCTATGAGGGAGGAGAAACACAAGGAGTTCTTGTATCCTAAGACGGATGGATTGAAGGTGACCGAGCTTGCCACTAAATTCAATCATTTACTGCAGTATGCTGAACCGGAGATATCCAGTGAGGCACAGAAGATCTGGTACTTCCATGAATGGATGAACCCAGATATTAAACCATGGATGGTGCACCACACATGCTCTACTCTAGAGCAGTACGTGGATGCAGCCTACAAGTTAGAGGTAACTCTGGAGGAGTCAACCAGGAAGCGTGATGGCCTGAGGCAAGTGCAGAACCAGCCTCAGGCAAGTGGGTTTAAACGTCCCATGCCACCTTCTGATTTTGCCAAATCCAGCAAAGCAAAGACAGAAATGACTCAAGAAGGGTCAACACAGCAATCGAGTCAGAGCAAGAGTCTGATCCAATGCCACAATTGTGGTGCATCTGGGCACAAAAGTTTTGCGTGTCTGAATGAAAAGAAGACATGTTTTGGTTGTGGGAAGGAAGGGCATATGCAGAGGTTCTGTCGGCAGGGAAAGCAGAAAGGAGCAGAGTCACAACAAGGGTCTGTTAATCCAAACAACAGACCTAGGTTTAAACCAGCAGAGACTTCCAATCCTTTGATGCAGACAACTGCGCAAAATAAGGGGAAAGCCCCAGTGGTTTCTGAAAGTCAGAGCCAACGCCTTTACGAGATACGTGAGGCGAATGGACCCTATGCTCCAAATGCTTAGAGTACTTTGTATCTGCATTCTACTTTTGTTGAGCTACCCAGTCTTTCATTTTGGATGGTTGTAAGTTAAGTTCTGTTTGCGACAAGGTTTGTGAACCTTTTGTTGTAAATATTCTTAATAATAAAGGTTTGGTTAGAACCAATTGTCTGTCGAAATTTTCAATTACCATCAAGGGTATGAAATTCAAAGCAATTTGACACTGATAACGGCAGGTTTATCAAGGCGATAGCTGCGTTTAAGCTACTTCGACAAGGTTGTGTCGGGTACCTTTGCTACTTGGATCCGCCCATGAAAGATGAACCTTCAGTTCTTGACATTTTGATCGTTGTGAATTTCCGGATGTCTTTTCAGAAGATATTCCTGGTTTACCTCCGTAGCGTGACGTGAAGTTTATAATTAATCTCGAGTCGGGTATCGCGCCGAACTCGAAGGCACCGTACCGGATGGTTCCTGCTGAGAAGGGAAATGTATAAGAGGGATAGTTCATAGGGAACTTGTTTCCTCTATTACGACCAGTGTAGAACCAATGGTTAAGATTTGCTTTTGAAAAGCCAAGTGTACAAAGTCGTAGGTATTACTTTGGAAGATCTATTCGAAGTTTCGTTTTGAGGTCCGTTATGAGGCTTCCTTTAGAGAAGCAATATAAGGATTAGACAGACAATGATTGATGTCTTTTATGGCAATTTGATGTCACGATTAAGGAAATAAAGTAATTAGGCACAACTGTGCTAATCGATTGATGGCGATCTTGTTTCGAGGAAACTAGAGGCTTGAGTTGGCAGTGAGCTTTAGGGCCAAAATTAAATGGGCCATCCATAAGGCATATGGTACAACCCTTATTGAAAAGATCAAGTTGTGAAGTTACTGTGTTAGGAAGAGGCCACTTAATTGGAAGGATTACAGTTTAAGGATCGATCATGTTGATGATTCCGATAAACTAAAGGATTTAGTACATAGATTGAGTTTATGTATGCTTAAGGAGTAAGGTAGCAATACTACTCGTGTACATCCATTGAAGGGTTAAGACACAAGTGATTGATTCGGTTGGTAATGAATCATTTAGCAATATGATTGATTTAAGGAGCATACGAATAAATGTTGTGATTATTCTTGGAGAAAGTATAGAAATCTTAAAGGATTTAAGTTAGAATGGCATAAGGTCAGACTTACTTCCAGATAAAGGGGTGAAATTGTAAGAGGTACCTTTAAGAAAATTGAGGAGGTAATGTTTCGAAGTTACTAAGAGTTGATTTTTTTTTGGATTGTAAGGAAGTAAGATGTGAACTTTGGGAATATGTGTATAAGGAAATAGTGAGGGAGATGCGTGTTCTCCTATTAAAGGTACAATAATGTCATTATGACAATTTTAGGGATCGTTAGTATATAATAGTCAGAACCTTGTGGATATAGTGAGAATGATTATATGGTAAAATATATAGAGATGAGGTTACGGATGATACCAAGTGGACTTAAGGAAAAAGGTAACCCACGTTGGTCAAGATAAACATATAACACGTTCGGGTGAGACAAGAGTATAATCCTATGGAATAGATTAGTGAATCATGTTGAAGTAATCAGACATAGATTGCGGTATTACTGATTATGGGACCACTTGAGATTCTGGATAGAGTAGGATCTCTAGCGTACCGCTTGGCATTGCCGCCATCGGCACACCCAGTGCATAATGTGTTCCACGTATCCTTGCTAAGGAAATATGTGCCCGATGAGTCTCATGTACTGAGCTATGAGGACATCGAGATTCAGGCAAATGATACCTATGAAGAGATGCCAGTGCGCATCCTGGAGCACCGTGAGAAGCAACTGCGCAATAAGATCGTACCGTTGGTATGAATTATGTGGTCCAAGTCTGGGACATAAGAAGTTACTTGAGAAACATGGGAAACCGAAGCAGATATGCTCAGGCGTTTTCCCGAGTTATTTACGACCTAAGTTTCGGGGTCGACACTTCTTTTAAGGGGGAGGTGATGTGATACCCCGTATTTCTGTAAGGATATTAGAATATTTTGGGTATTTTTGGGATTTTCCCGAACACCCGTTTTGTACGTCGGATTAATTTCAGAGACAGAAAGACATTCTGCAATGTGCTCAATCTTTGTAATATTTTTCTCAGTGAAATAATATACAGTTGACGTACTTTGGGACTTAATACTCGTTCGTGTACGATTATTTTTATCCCGGGTTAAGCCGAATTTATCCAAAAGTTATCGGATAAGAGCTGACCTGGCGGCACCCGCCGTGGGTATGGCGGCGACCGCCGCAGGTCAACTCATCGGCGCCTTCCTCGCAGCTTCGTCTGGCCAGGTGGCCTAGGAAACGGCGACCGCCGCCTAATGTCGGCGACCGCCGCCATCACCCCGTCGCCATGGAATTTGGGAAGCGGCGACCAAAAGTTGTCGCCGGCGACCGTCGCTAGAAGAGTTGTTGGCCTGTTTTGGCCTTGGCTTTTGTGGCCTTCGATCGGACTTCGTTCCTTTCGATTTCTTTCGTTATTCTTTAGATTCGTACTCGTTATCGTCGAATCTAACTTAGGGTTTCTTTATGGGTCGATCCGAAGGAATTTGTGTTGCCAGATCTGTCCCTGCTTCGAGCCCGGAAACCAGTTATCATCGTACCTAGCTTCGTTTAAGCTCTGCAGATTTAAGGCAAGTGGCGGTTCGCTCTTGCTCATCGTTCCATATTTACATTAATTATCAGTTGTTTATCTGAGTAATTTATTTTGAATGATTATTGTGTTTATCTGGAAATGGTTTTATAAACTATTTTGGAAACTGTAATAATGATATTATAATAGGTTGTATATTTTTTAGAACAACGCTATTATTTATGTTCGCCTTGAGGGCATTTATGTGGATTTATCCTGAACTATTGTTGTGCTCGAACTGTTAGTTAGCACGAGTATTCGTAGGAACGCCTGGACTCCGCGAGGTCCATTCGTTTCTTTATAACTTGGGGAAAAGGGCGATCAAGACCCTACGATAGTAGAGGCTTGGACTCTGCGAGGTCCATTACTTCGATATAGGTCCAGAGGCTTGGATTCTGCGACGTCCATTCCTTAGTTATATGTCCTGCGTGACAGAGCATATATTTAAAAGCTTATAATGTAATGTGGGTTTTGAAATTGAATAAGATAAAGTACCGGAGTGCACATAATTAATATACCTTTGGCGAGTAGTGCATCTAAGTAAATAGTGCAGCTAGGAAAGCTCGTCTCGACTTTTGATCAGAGTATGTTCTCTTTCCAATCTGGATTCGCTGTAAGCGGTGAGGTTGGTCGTGAACCGAAACATCTAAGTCAGCTTTTAAATCACTGATGTCTGATTCTTTAAACGTTCCAGATTTGTCATATTTCCTTAAGACTCACTTCCGTTGGAGTCTTCTTTCGGGTTGATTTCTGTGAAGATTCAGTCTTCCAGAATCTTCTCTTGTGCATGCCTTTTGTCATATTCAAGTATAGTATGGTGGTTGACTAACGTACTCGACTTTTATTCGAGAGATGAGGAGTCTAACCTAATACGACTACTTAGAACCTCCTGCTTTGTGCCCTTGCATGGTCTATTCATTTAGACTAACCAACTGCAATTGTTATCTGCATTGTTGGCTGGTGTCATACGTTCAATTCGGCACATCAGATAGAGCGAAGATATGAGGAGACTAGAATGACTATGAAGACGACGGTGATTTTTGGATGTTTTAATAATTATCTTTTAATCAGGTTGAGATCCTTAGGCAGGTGATCATTACGATCACAACCCTTTTTGTAATATTTCAAGAAAGACTTCCCCTGTAACTTATTAACTCTGTTATATATTTAAAAGACTTTCGCTGTACTTTGTTTAAACTCTGTATTTGTCCTATTCGGGATTGGGATGTAATCCCGGGACTCATGTTTTATATGAATAATATTATGATTTTGTATCATAAGTGCTTAATGATTGGTATTTAAACGGTAAAGCCTGGGGTGGCTTCGGTGAGAAAAACCGAGGTCACTGGCGGTAATACCTTTCCAAATGGGTTAAGATTTGGGGATGTTACAATGTCCAGGCCCCAACACTTCTCTTTGGTCATGACCATTCCCTATCCGTGTATAGCGAATGTGCACAACAACTAGTGCCACTCTCTGGGAGTTATTCCCAACTCTATATCTCAATATCCTGCGAGGATGAGATTCTAAAAGCTTGAAACATGAATGATCGTTTTGGAATTAAATAAGATAAGTGCCCGAGCACACATGATTAATATACCTTTGACGAGTAGTGCAGCTAGGCAATAGTGCAGCTAGGAAAACTCGTCTTGACTTTGATCAGAGTACGTTCTCTTTCCAATCTGGATTCACATTATGCGGTGAGGTTGGTCATGAACCGAAACATCTTAGTCAGCTTTTAAACGCTTGTATATAAAACTATAATGTTCCAGACATTTGTCATGCTTCCGATAAGACTCACTCTTTTGGAGTGTTCTCTTGAATATTCTCATAAGACTCATTTCCATTGGAGTCTTCTCTTGGTCATGCCTTTTGATATATTCCAGTAGAAGTATGGTGGTTGACTATCGTTATCGGTTATCATTTGAGAAACGTTGAGTCTAACCTAATACGACTACTTCGAACTACTCTGCTATGTACCCTTGCATAGTCATTCATTAGACTAACCAACCGTAATTGTTCTCTGCATGGTTGGCTGGTGTCATCCATTCCATTCGGCACATCAGATAAGTTGCCATCCCACGAAGGCTAGAAACGACTATGACGGGAGGTGTTTTTGACAAGTTTATTCAGGTTGAGATCCTTGGCGTTGATCGATGTTATCAAGACTTGCTTTTATCTTTAAAAGACTTCCGCTATACTTTGTTTACTTTGATAACAATGTTTTGTCCTATGGGGATTGGGTTGTAATCCCCTGACATATGTTTCAACCGATGGTTTGTTGTTTATATAAATGTTGTTTATGATTTGTATAATTCGGTAAAGCCTTGGGTGGCTTCGGAGGTGAAATCCGAGGTCACTGGCGGTAATACCTTTCCAAATAGGTTAAAATTTAGGGGTGTTACAGATCTGGTATCAGAGTGAAAAGTTTTTAAAACGGGTTGGGTATTTTATAAACCATTTACTCGTCTTACATCGAAAAACGTTTTCAAAAGGCTATGAGTTTTAAATGATGTGTTTCAACGCCGTTCATAGTCGTGCCTTCTTTTTTAGTCTGATATGGAAACAAACTTCCATATTTAGAAAGACTAACTCTCTTCTTGTTGCCCCGTAAGATTATGGGTGCATTCTGTTCTCTTCAGAGGGACTCGAAAGAAGCCGAGGTGGTTTCGCCATCTCTAGGTAAGGCTTGAGTTCCCGGTTCCCTCGATAAGATTTGAGGTTGTAGAACCTAGTATTTCGGTGTGAAGTTCATCAATAGAAAATTACCAAGTTGGATCTATTCTAAGTTGATTTTATTACATTAAGTATATCGGGATGATATTTATGTGATAAAATCCTTGGAATTTGATCGGTAAACAGATGGTGAATACAAGAAACAACACCCATAACGGTGCTGGGCCAAGTAATATGAGGAATGCTGTACACTCTGAGGATGTGCATAAGTCTGCATCCAATGTTAATCCTAGAGGCAATGGACAAGCTCCGGCCAACGCTCCAATGGTATTTGATGAAGCGGCAGTTGCAGCAATTCGGGGAATTGTTATGCAAGCCATGACAGACATACTACGACCAAATGCGCCTCAGGCACAAGGAGTGCCAATTCCTCCACCAGTTCCCAGGTTTGGGGAAGCAGAGACTCATGAACCCGTGATTCCAGAGAACGCAGTCGGGAATAGAAGTAATTATGGCCGAGCTTTAAAGACCATAAACTCTATGAGACCCGATAGTTACAATAGGGAAGGGGGAACCAGTCCGTGTAACTCACTGGTTTTCCCACATGGAAAGGCTATTTCGCAACGTGGAATGCACTAAGGCTGAAAAAGTGCATATAACTTCTCTCCAACTGAAGGAAGATGCTAGCGAGTGGTGAGAGAACACCGGTCTTGCAGATAGCCCTGATCTGAACTGGGCGATGTTCAAGACCAAGATGACAAATCGTTTCTTCTCTCGGGCTATTAGGGATGAGAAACGTAAGGAATTTCTGTATCCAAAGATTGATGGGTTGAAGGTGACTGAGCTAGCTACAAAGTTCAATCATCTATTGCAGTACGCTGGATCGGAAGTATCCAGTGAGGAACAAAAGATCAGGTATTTCCACAAATGGATGAGTCCTGATATCAAGCCACTGATGGTGCACCACATATGCTCTACTTTGGAGCAGTATGTGAATGCAGTCTATAAGCTGGAAGTGACTCTGGAAGAGTCAACTAAGAGACGTAACCGCCAGAGATCTATGCTGAATCAATCTCAGGCGAATGGTTTCAAGCGTCCAGCACCGCCATCGAACTTTGCAAAGTCTGGTCGGACAAAGACTGAGATGACTCAGAGTGGGTCTACACAGCAGTCTGGTCAGAGTAAGAAGCCAATACAGTGTTTTAACTGTGGTGTGCATGGACACAAGAGCAATGTGTGTCCAAAGGAGAAGAATACTTGTTTTGCTTGTGGAAAGGAAGGACATTTGCAGACGTTCTGTCCACAAAGGAAGCAGAAAGGTGCTAAGTCACAGCAAGGGTCAGTTAATCAGAGCAACCGACCTAGATTCAAATCAGTGGAGACTCCTAGTCCATCGACTCAGACTACTGCTCATAACAAAGGAAAAGCCCCAGCTGTGTCCGGAGGACAAGGTCAGCGCCTGTACGAGATGCGTAAGGCTGATGGACCCAATACTATGATTGCTCAAGGTACTCTATACCTCCACTCTACTCCAGTATGCATATTGTTTGATTTGGGTGCTACCCATTCCTTTATCTCTGAGAGCTGTGTCAGTAAGTTAGGATTAGTATGCAACGAAGCTTGTGAGCCTTTCGTTGTGAATCTTCCTAATGGTAACCAATTAGTGGGAACCAAACGTCTGTCAAAATTTCCAGTTATCATCCAAGGTAAGGAATTCAAAGCAAATTTGATCTGCATTACCATGGCTCCATACGACATCATTCTCGGTATGGATTGGTTGACACATCATGGGGCGGTAATCGACTTTAGTTCGAGGACTGTGACGGTCATCAGTGGGCCAGAGAATATGCAAATTCAAGGGTCGAAATGACGCTGATAACGGCAGGCTTATCAATGCGATGGCTGCGTTTAAGCTACTTCGACAAGGTTGTGTCGGGTACCTTTGCTATCTGGATACACCCAAGAAAGATGAACCATCAGTTCTTGATATTCCAGTCGTTAGTGAATTCCCGGATGTTTTCCCAGAGGAAATTCCTGGATTACCCCCACATCGTATCGTAGAGTTTACGATAGATCTCGAGCTTGGTACTGCACCGATTTCTAAAGCACCGTATCGGATGGCTCCTGCGGAGATGCAAGAACTGAAGAAGCAACTGAAGGATCTTCTTGACAAAGGATATATAAGGCCGAATGCATCGCCTTGGGGTGCTCCGGTTTTATTTGTTAAAAAGAAGGATGGATCATTTCGACTTTGTATCGACTATCGTGAGTTGAATAAGGTTACGATCAAGAACAAGTATCCTTTGCCTAGGATTGATGATCTGTTAGATCAACTTCAAGGAGCAAAAGTCTTTTCCAAGATCGATCTGAGATCTGGTTACCATCAGCTCAAAATTCGTGAGGAAGATATTCCGAAAACTGTATTTCGGACAAGATATGGTCACTACGAGTTTGTAGTTATGCCATTCGGACTTACCAATGCTCCAACAGTCTTTATAGACTTGATGAATCGATGTTTTCACTAGTACTTGGATAAGTTCGTGGTGGTCTTCATCGACGATATTTTAATCTACTCTCCGAGTGAGGAAGCTCATGAGGAATATCTGCGGATTGTCTTGTCAGTCCTTAGACAAAATAAGCTATATGATAAATTGTCCAAGTGTGATTTTTGGATCAAGGAAGTGGATTTCTTAGGCCACGTGATCAACGAGAATGGGGTGATGGTCGATCCCTAGAAGATTGAAGTTGTAGCTAACTGGAAGCGGACTCAGAATGTGAAAGAGGTGCGCAGTTTCCTTGGGCTTGCTGGATATTACAGACGGTTCGTAGAGGGATTTTCTAAGATCGCTCTACCTATGACCGGTTTACTCCACAAGGTCCACAAAAAGTTTATCTGGGATGATAAGTGCGAGGCCAGTTTTCAGAAGCTGAATCAGTGTCTGACCTCTGCACCAGTACTAGTGTTGCCAGAAGGAAACGATGGATATGTGGTCTATAGTGATGCTTCAAAGAGTGGCTTGGGTTGTGTGCTGATGCAGAAAGGCAGAGTTATTGCGTATGCATCTCGACAACTGAAAACCTACAAAGCAAACTATCTGACCCATGATCTGGAGTTGGCAGCAGTGGTATTTGCATTAAATATTTGGAGACATTATTTGTATGGTGTAAGATGTCAAGTCTTCACTGACCATAAGAGTCTCAAGTATGTATTCACTTAGAAGGAGTTGAATATGAGACAACGACGCTGGTTAGAGCTACTCAAAGACTATGATATTGAGTTGATGTATCATCCGGGCAAGGCTAATGTAGTAGCTGATGCATTGAGCCGGAAGACACCGTATGAGACAGTAGTAACACTCCTCACTGCTTAGGCCAAGCTAAACCAATTGATATGCGAAGCTGAAGTCTTGTATGATCAGCATAGAGGATACCTGAGTATGCTGGAAATTCAGGCTACGCTACTTGATCAAATTCGAGAAAAGCAAATTGATGATATCGTCTTGGTAAAGCTAAGCAGTGAAGTGTTGAACGGGAAAGCTCCCGATTTTGTGATTCAGGAGGATGGATCACTATGGTTTTAGGACCGAATTTGTGTACCTGACGTTGAGGGTCTTCGCCAGTTGGTGATGAGGGAAGCCCATTCGTTAGCTTATTCTGTACATCCAGGCTCTAGCAAAATGTACAAGGACCTCAGAAAGAAATTCTGGTGACAAACATGAAGTGGGATGTGGCAGAATTTGTAGCAAGATGCTTGACTTGTCAGAAAGTCAAGATAAAACACCGTAGACCAGGCTATTGCAATGGACTTCGTCACAGGATTACCCAAGACTCGAACTCAGAAGGATGCCATATGGGTGATTATTGACAGGCTCACGAAGAGTGCTCACTTCGTGGCTATCAAGTCAACATGGGGAGTCCAAAGGTTAGCAGAAGTATACAAGCATGAGATTATCCGGTTACATGGTATCCCCAAGACCATTGTATCGGATCGTGATGGCCGTTTTACATCGACATTCTGGAAGGAACTCCACAAGGCCATGGGAACTGAGTTAAGGTTTAGCACTGCCTTTCATCCTCAGACGGATGGACAGACTGAGAGGACTATCCAGACCCTGGAGGATATGTTGAGAGCATGTGTACTCGATCGTCCGACTAGCTGGGAGGACAGTCTGAGTCTAATCGAGTTCACATACAACAATAGCTGGCATGCTACTATCAAGATGGCTCCATTTGAAGCTTTATATGGTCGGAAGTGCAGATCGCCAATTTGTTGGGATGAGAATGCCGATAAGATTCTGCTTGGACCAGAATTGGTCGAGAGAACTGCTTCAGATATTGCTTTAATCAGACAGAGAATGTTGACAACACAGAGTCGACAGAAGTCTTACGCAGATCCAAGGCGTAGGAATGTCCAGTTTGAGGTTGGCGACAAAGTATTTGTCAAAATATCGCTATCCAAAGGTGTATTCAGATTTGGTAAGCATGGGAAACTTAACCCTTGCTACGTGGGACCATTTGAGATTCTTGATAAAGTGGGATCTCTAGCATACCATTTGGCATTGCCGCCATCGGCACATCCCGTGCATAATGTGTTCCACGTATCTCTGCTGAGAAAGTACGTGCCAGATGAATCTCATGTGCTGAGCTATAAAGACATCGAGATCCAGGCAAATGGTACTTATGAAGAGACACCTGTGCGCATTCTGGAATGCCGTGCAAAGCAATTGCGCAACAAAGTGGTACCGTTGGTACGGATGCTATGGTCTAAAGCAGGAAGCGAAGAGACTACTTGGGAGACTTGGGAAACTGAGGAAGATATGCGTAGACGCTTTCCCGAGATGTTTACGACCTAAGTTTCAGGGTCGAAACTTCTTTTAAGGGGGAAGTAATGTAATATCCCTCAATTTTGTAAGGGACAATTTGGTAAATTTCCCAAACCCTTGTAATGTCGTCGAATTTATTTTAGAGAGGTTCAGATATTCTGAGAAATGTATAACTTCTGTAATAAATTTCTGAGTGAAATAAAATTCACTTGACGTATTTTTGGGACTTTAAATAGTCACTCGGGTGCATATATGTTAAAAAGGGTACCAATATATTTAACCCGGGGTTTAAAACTCGAACCCATACTTTCCCCGGAAATACAAATGCGACCTTTCAGAAAAATAATTACAACTTTTGATTCCATGATCCGTGCAATGTGAAATTTGGAAGGATTAAAATAGACTTCCAGATCTAACTCCTCGATTTGGAATCACCCCATTTGGAGTTTGGAGCTGAGAGAACGACCCCATCTAAGTCAGGATGATTTCCTGTTGGTCACGACCGCACCCCGAGGCAACTACCACCGCACCCCGCGGTGGTAGTCGAGTGCGGAAACGTGGATCGCCGGCCTGGATGCCGCGTGCCCCATGGCGTGGCGGCCGCTTGCTCCTTGGCTGGGATGACTCACCTATTTGCTGGCTTGCAGCTTATTGGGCCTATAAATAGGGAGGAGGCTTGGAGGAGGGAGACATCTCACATCTCTCTTTCTTCCATTACAAGATCACCATTGTCGTCGGGGATCAAGCTTCGCCGGAGTTCTTCTTCGTCGCCGGAGCTACTCTAGGAGGTGGAGGTGTCCCTCAAGGTGGTGGTTGATAAACCAAGGTGTTGGAAGTCAGAGCCACCACAAGTCGAGCCCCCATCGTCGTCGTCTTCCCCGGTGAGTGTTGTCGAGGTTCTCGCCCCTGGAGCCCTGCCGCACCCGCGGTCACGGCCATACCGCACCCGCGGTGAGCCTAGGAGAGTGTGGTTTGGCTTGGGCTTTGTGATTTTGTTTGGGGCTTTTGTTCCTTCGATTTCCTTCGTTTTCTTTAGATTCGTACTATCTATTGTCGAATCTAACTTAGGGTTTCGCTCGGGTCGTTTCCATAGGAATTAACTCACGTTCTTCCTCGTTTCGGGCCCGGAAACCAGTCGTCTCAAGCTTCGTAGAGCTTCGCCTAAATCTAAGGCAAGTGGCGGTTCGCTCTTGCTCATCATTCCATATTTCCATTAATTATCAATTATTTAATTGTTAATTAATTTGGATTGAGTATTGTTCTTGTCTGGGAGCAGCTTTGTGAAACTATTTTGGAAATTAAAATGGATATTATAATAGGTTGTATATCTGCTAGAACAATGCTATTATATATATATATATATATATATCTAGATTTAAATATATCTATGATGATGGCCTTGATGGCTTTGATATGATTATTTGACTGTTCTGAACTGTTTAGTTAGAACGAGTATTCGTAGGAACGCTACTCGGTATCTCTGATAGGTGCCATTTCAGGCACCTTAACTAGTGATTATTGACGTGATTTAGATGGAGTTTTGGTGTAGATTTAGGCTAAGTCTGTAATCCAGAAGAATAGTTGAGAAGTGAAGATATCATAGGATTTACAGCTTAGTGGAGAAGATAGAAGATGAAGACTTGAAGAAGTTGGTCTTGCCGCCCCGCGCCACAAGCCACCGCGACCCGGCGGTGGATCTCAGAGAAGGCAGCACAAGCGAAGCCACCGCCCCGCGGTGGAACTCACCGCCCCGCGGTGGAGGTCGACGCCTCGCGGCCAGCGATTATTTGTTTCCGATTTTAGCATTTTCGGATATTATATTTGCTATTATTTTATTTCCTTATTTTGTTTGCTAGGTTAATTTTCTAAAACCTATTTAAGAATCTTTTCTAGTTTTGAGAAAGGGTTCGGTCCTCTCTTTTATTCATTCCACTTATAGGGTTTGAACGAATGGAGAGCTAAACACCTTTGTTTCGCTAGACAATTGAAGCACTGCAATGAATTGGTTGTGAGATTTCTATTCCTCGTTCTATATCTTATAAAGTTGGTTTAATTCTCTTGAGCATATTGTCTATCGATTTGTGTTGATTCTTCTAGCGTAGCTAACTAGGTTTTTCGACATCTATCATAGTGCTAGGATTTGCATATAGGGGTTCCGAGTGCATATCTAGTGGCAAACACGATTGTTGCGTATAGGGGTTCCGAGCGTGCAATCGTGAGTGAGAATTATTTGCATGCTAAGTAGTAGGGTGTCCTTCTATTTGCATGTATCATATATCCTTGTGTGCATTGCTATTGCTGTGTTAGTGGTAAAGTATGCCGACAACTGTGAGAATCGGTGGTACTTTACCAGTGACATAGTAATAAGTCTATCGACAACTGTGAGAATCGATAGTACTTAAGATCAGGGTGGGAACAACAATAAGATTGTAAAGAACTTGGAACGATAGTTTTCAATGATCAACCTATTTCATCTGCTGTGTGGATATTTGTCTAGTGGAATACTTTTCCTCATCATATTTCTTCTTCTGTTAAATCTTGCGTCTTTATTACTTTGCAATTACTCTAAAACCCCCTTGTCACTTGTCAGTCACACGTTATTGCATACAGATAACCGAATCCCTGTGGGATCGACCCTGACTTGCTTGCTATACTCTTTAGTAGGTGAATTAGGATTTCTTTGACAGGAAAACGACACCGGTTTCCGGCCTTGTCAAATTTGGCGCCATTGCCGGGGAGTCAAATACTCCGTTTGTGATTATTTGTGATTGACTGCGGTGTGGATCTATCTTACGGTCCGCACCTTTGCTACTGATTCGCTACTTGTTGAAGTTGATACAGAGACAGGTACAAATGGCTCAGACACTCCGATAGTTGACTGTGCCAGATCTGATACAGCAGCCATTGGCTGTAATCATTCCACCCCTTGCTGATGGTGTGACGTTTGAGCTCAGAACATGAGTGATACAGTTGCTCCCGAGATATTATGGACGAAGTGGAGAAGACCCCATTGTTCATTTGGGTAAATTCCACAACGTCATTATGAGCATCAAACCAGCCGACGTCACTGAGGATCAGATTAAAATGAGAGCCTTCGGGTTCACTCTTAAAGACGATGCTGAGGACTGGTATTATCATCTGCCTGGCGAAAGCATAGATTCATGGGCTAAGCTACATAAAGCTTTCCTCGCGCGTTATTTTCCAGCCAAGATGGTGAATACCTTGAAAAGGGCGATTGCCAGCATTGAACAAGGAGAGGAGGAGACCCTTTACGACTATTGTGAGCGGTTCGAACGACTCTGTTCTAGTTGCCCGTTCCATGGTTTTGACAAGAAAGCTCTGGTACTCTATGTTTACAACGAGCTGCTGGATGATGAAAGAAGAATTATAGATGCTACTTGTGGTGGTAGTATCCTGAATATGACTCTTGATGCAGCCATGACTAAACTTCATGATATGGCCGAGAGCACAAGGGATTTTGATGAAGCTCCAAGGTTTAAAGAAGTTACTGCTGTCATCTCCAATGATTCACATTTATTACAGGAAATTGCTTCATTGAAGGAGGTTATTGTGAAAATGAGTAAAACAGAAGCCCCTCAACAATAAAATGTCTGTGGAATTTGCGTTGACCCATTTCACAACACCAGTGCTTGTCCCCAACTTCAGGACGTCACCACTGCTGAGGTGTATGCTGCTGGAGGCTACGGGCCTATTAGACCTCGACTTGATCAACAATAGTTACAACCACCGTCACAACCTCACCGTGATGAGCCACCAGCTGCTCCCCAAACTCGTAGTTCCCCTTCGACTGACGACATGCTCAAGACCTTAACAAAGCACTTCGCAACTCATGTACAAACAACTGAGGCCAACATCGAGAGCATGAGGGCACAAATGGGTCAGTTGACAGATGTGGAAACCAGATTGGACAAAAGGGTTGCAGACGAAAGTGTAAATGCGGTTACCCTCCGAAGTGGCAAGAAGTTGGAAGTCGCTCCTACTGATGAGAAGGACAACAGGATTGGAATTGACGATGGGCATAACCCACCGCCCCGCGGCCAAGAGCACCGCCCCGCGGTGAAACCAACGCCCCACGGTGAAAGCCCAGAGATCGATCATGATGAAGAAGAGGACACCTATGTTCGTCCTAATTTCCCTCCTCTTGGATCGGAAAAGCCCCCTGCCCCCTTTCCGGAGGCACTAAAGGAATAGAGAGTGATTGACGACAAGGATCTCTTCGACACTTTCAGCAAATGTGAGGTGAACATCCCACTCCTCAAGCTTGTCAAGAGTGTACCGAGGTACGCTAAGTTTCTGAAGGAGCTATGCACCATCAAAAGAAACCAGAAGCTGAAGGGTAAGGAAAAAGTCAAGGTTAGCGAACGCGTATCCGCTGTATTCCAGAGGCGTCTGCCAAAGAAGTGCGGCGATCCAGGTATGTGGAGCATTCCTTGTATTATTGGTGACACTAAGTTTGAAAGAGCTATGCTCGATCTCGGTGCCTCCATTAATGTTTTGCCCTATTCTCTCTATGAATCTCTTGGACTCGGACCTCTATAGGAAACAGGAATTGTAATTCAATTAGCTGATAGGTCTAGTGTCTACCCTAGAGGAATAGTAGAGGACGTTCTTGTTATGGTTGATAAATTGATATTCCCTGCAGATTTTTATGTCTTAGATATGGAAACAGATACAAAGGCAACCCCTATACTGTTAGGTAGGCCATTTTTGAAAACTTCTAAGACTAAACTTGATTTGCAAAGTGGGACACTTTCCATGGAATTTGATGGGGAGAAGGTGGAATATAACATATATGAAGCTATGAAACACCCCAATGAAGACCATTCTTTATGCTCAATTGACGTGATTGACTCTATTGCACAAGATGTATTTGATATTTTTGGTCCTGATGAGTTGCAATCCATTGTTGAGAATAATTTGGATTTGTCCCATGAGGAATACTCTTTACCATCTAACATGCAGGAAGTCATAGCTCAACTGGATGCATATGGTAAGTATCCTTTGGATCCTTTGGGCGTTGGCCCCAGTTTACTAAATCCGAGCGAGAAGCTTGTTCCCTCTGTTGAACAGGCCCTCGAGATTGAATTGAAGCCATTGCCGGATCATCTCAAGTATGCCTTTCTTGGAGCCAACGATACTCTGCCAATCATTGTGTCTAGTAAGCTATCTGCAGACCAGGAAATGAAGCTATTAGGCGTGCTCAGGGAGTACAAGACTGCGATTGGATGGACCATTGCGGACATAAAAGGGATAAGTCCCTCGACTTGTATGCATAGGATTCTACTTGAAGATGGAGCCAAACCGTCCAGGTAGCCACAGAGAAGGCTCAACCCTCCAATGATGGAAGTGGTGAAGAAGGAAGTACTGAAACTCCTCAAAGCTGATATGATCTTCCCTATTTTAGATAGCCAATGGGTAAGACCAACCCAGGTTGTTCCTAAGAAAGGAGGTATCACTATAGTGGAGAATCAACAAGGAGATTTAGTGCCCACAAGGACCACCACAGGATGGAGGGTATGCATTGACTACCGTAAGCTGAATGCGGTAACTCGGAAAGACCATTTTCCCTTGCCCTTTATTGATCAAATGCTAGAACGCCTTGCTGGGCGCCCCTATTACTGCTTTCTCGATGGGTATTCAGGATATTTTCAGGTGGCCATTGCGCCAGAAGACCAGGAGAAAACCACTTTTACATGTCCCTTTGGCACCTTTGCATACCGCAGAATGCCATTCAGATTGTGTAACGCACCCGGTACATTTCAACGATGTATGGTTAGTATCTTCTCTGAATATGTTGAGAAATTTATTGAGGTATTCATGGATGACTTTACAGTGCATGGGACTAGCTTTGATTCATGTTTGAACCATTTGGCACTTGTACTTAAAAGATGTGTTGAAACCAAATTGGTTTTGAATTATGAAAAGTGTAATTTTATGGTAGAACAGGGAATAGTACTTGGTCATGCAGGTTTTTACCGAAGATTGATGTAATTCAGTCTTTGCCTTATCCTACTAATGTGCGTGAAGTGCGTTTCTTTTTAGGTCATGTAGGTTTTTACCGAAGATTTATCAAGGACTTCTCTAAGATCTCTTCGCCCCTATGCGAGCTACTGAAGAAGGATGTGACCTATGCATTTACTGATGAGTGTAAGAAGGCGTTTGATTGCTTGAGAGAACGCCTGACAAGTGCACCTATAATTCATGCACCTGACTGGTCTCAGCCATTTGAGATAATGTGTGACGCCAATGACTATGCAGTTGGAGCAGTTCTAGGACAGAAAGTGGGACGTGCCTCCCATGTGATTCATTATGCCTCCATGACTCTGAATGGAGCCCAGAGGAACTACTCCACTACTGAGAAGGAGATGCTGGCAGTTGTCTTTGCCTTGGAGAAGTTTAGGCAATATCTTTTGGGAGTCAAGGTGATTATCTATACAGATCACGCTGCTCTTCGTTACCTAATGACGAAGAAAGAAGCAAAGCCAAGATTAATCTGATGGGTTCTCCTTCTCACTAAATTTGATGTGGAGATCCGTGATAAGAAGGGAGCGGAGAACCTAGTAGCTGATCACCTGAGTAGACTCGTACATGAGGAAGATAATCCCGGAAAACATAACCCCATTCACGGAACCTTCCCAGACGACACACTCTTTATGATCGAAGAAAGTTCAGGAAGTAACCACCGCCCCGCGGGCCCCATTACCGCGACCCGACGACTTGTAGCCAGTATGAATCTGGAGGATTCACCACCCCGCGGTGACGCTCACCGCGACCCGGCGTCATATTTACTTGAGCACCAGGAAAGCTCACCGCGGCCCGCGACGACAACACTGCCCCGCGGCAACATCTCTGGTGTCACACTTTGCTCTATAGACACTTCTGATTCCTCTCCTCACACGGACGTCTTTGGAATCCGTTCTTTCAGACCGTGGTACGCAGATATCGTGAACTATTTGGTCCGAGAGGAACTACCCCCGGATTACACCAGAGCTCAAAAGGCGAAGGTACGAAGAGAGGCCCGTCACTATGTTTGGGATGATCCCTACCTTTGGAAGCATTGTGTCGATCAGGTAGTACGCCGGTGTCTTCCGGAGAATGAGGTACAATCTGTCCTTAACTTCTGTCATTCTGAAGCATGTGGGGGTCATTTTGGAGCAAATAGGACTGCTAGAAAGGTATTGGAGGCAGGATTTTATTGGCCACACATCTTTCAGGATGCTTATGCCTTTTGCAAATCCTGTGACCGATGCCAAAGGGTTGGAAATATCACCAAAAGGAATGAAATGCCACAATCATCATTAATCTTTTGTGAGGTCTTTGATGTTTGGGGTATGGACTTTATGGGACCCTTTCCTAGCTCTCATGGGAATCTTTATATATTGCTTGCGGTGGACTACGTTTCCAAGTGGGTGGAAGCGAAGGCCACCAGGACTGATGATTCTAAAGTTGTGGCAGGTTTTCTTAAGGAGAACATTTTCTTGAGATTTGGGATACCCAAAGCTTTAATTAGTGACAGGGGTACCCATTTCTGCAACAAGACAGTGACTGCCCTGCTGAAGAAGTATCACGTCACCCAGAGAATCTCCACGGCCTATCACCCTCAAACTAATGGGCAGGCCGAGAACTCCAACAGAGTGATTAAATCTATCCTGGAGAAAACGGTTGCAGCTAATCGGAAGGATTGGAGCACCAAACTCAATGATGCACTGTGGGCATACCGCACAGCTTTCAAAACTCCAATAGGAATGTCTCCTTTTCGGTTAGTTTTTGGAAAAGCTTGCCACCTCCCTGTAGAGCTTGAGCATAAAGCATGGTGGGCAATAAAGAAATGCAACATGCAACTGGATGAAGTGGGAGATTTCTGGAAGCTACAGCTGCAAGAGCTCGAGGAGTTGCGCCTTGAGGCGTATGAGAACTCGGTCAGCTATAAGGCGAAGACCAAGCAGTGGCATGACAAGCAAATTCCGAGAAAGGATTTTAAGCCAAGGGATAAGGTCCTCCTTTTTCAATCTCGGCTTAAGCTCTTTACTGGGAAACAGAGATCCAAGTGGACAGGCCCTTATGAAATTGTTGAAGTACACCCCCATGGCGCCATCGGATTGATTAACCCCAAGACTTACAACATTTTCAAAGTGAACGGCCACAGATTGAAACCTTATTATGAAGGCTTTGACCCGACCCATGTTGATGCGGTAAGTTTCGAGGCCCCTGAAGCTGAAACCTGATAGGCCACAGCCTGCGTCGAGCCAACGACGTTAACCAAGGCGCTGCTCGGGAGGCAACCAAAGGTATTTCCCTTTCTCTTTCCCTCTTATTTTGATTTCTTCTCCCCCTAGACTTTTCCGTAGTTTCTTTTGCTTTGTTTCGTTCGCCTGCTGCTAACATTTCAAGTACGAAAGTAAATTGAGGCGAGTTTAACTCCCTAGGAACCTCACGACCGCCCCGCGGCACACTTCACCTCCCCGCGGTGAACCCCACCACCCTGCGGTGAAGCCTGGGTACTTTCACTCAATCCCGGAAAAAAAAAAGTTTTGTTTTCAAAAATATTTTTCCAAGTTGGATACGAAGGATTTGACGGTGTCAGTTGGACCGCCCCGCGGTCCGGTGCCTGGTATTTACTCCCATTACCCATTAAACACTCCCGCTAAACCCTAATCCCCTCATCCCTTTTCTTTCTTCTCTCTCCCTCTGTCGCGCCCTTCTTTCTCCTCTCACACCCTCAACCTAAAACCTCCAAGCCCCAACTCTCCCATTCCCGTACCACCACATTGCATCCGTCCGACCACCCCATGGTGTTTATTAGTAGCAGGGAGGCATTTTGAAGTTTTGGATGTGTGATTGGAGGAAGTTGAGTGTTGTTAGGCTCATCGGAGGCTGAGAGAGAAGTGTCGAACAGTGGCCGCCTCGCGTTGGAATAGCACCGCCTCGCGCGAGTCATGGTTTTTAATTTGGAGAAGACGGTGAACAGTACCGCCCCGCGGCAGCCCCACCGCGACCCGGCGATACCTTTCAGTGGAAGTATCTGGCCTTCATCGCCACCCCGCGGTGACCCTTTGGTGCCCCCGTCTTTGGTTTGTAAGTCCTCTTTGCCTAGCTTTTTGACCGCAACGTATTCAATTACTTTCATTATGCCGAGAGCTAGGATGGTTGGCATGACTATAGCGGAGAATAGGGCATATGATGTGGTTGCGGCGAGACCTGTGCACCCACCTCGCTTCTTTGATAGAGGAGCTTTGGTTGAGTTGGGTATGTTGGAGATGGCCCAGCTGTGTTTGGATAGGGTGGGAGTCGGTGGCTTCCTGACCAAATGTGCCCATGCTTTCCCTGAACTCTGCTACCAATTTATTGCCACTGTGTCAAATTGCCGTGCGAGACGCACCATTGATGGTGAAGAGCGTAAATTCCTGGCGGGTATAAAATTTAAGTATGAGGGACGGGCATACAAAATGCCATTGGAAGAAATCCGGGAGTTGTTGGGAGTGTCGAGACCGCCTACTGCTGGGTGGAAGAAGGGTCCCAACGAGTCAGACATTAGAGAATTCTGGACTACCGCTACGGGCATGTCCACTTATCAAAAGGGGAAAGAAACCAGTAACAAGTTCGTGCACCCTTGTCTACGCTTAGTTTATACAGTGCTGATGCGGTCCTTTTGTGGAAGTATGGAGGATAGGAAGATCTCCCTGAAGCGCCTTGGTTTATTCTCCCCAATGATTGACCCTTTGGATGAGGAGACTCCTGGTTGGGTTATGGTGTGGTTACACGAGATGAAGAAGATCCGCGAGGGAAAGGCGCGAGATATTGTTCAGGGCGGCCTGATCACCTTGGTTGCTGTGGCCAGGATTCAGATAGACACTATTCCTCAGCCGATCATGCATGTTCGCTACGACATCCCATGTCTGCGACGGTGTGGTATGCTGAATAATTCCCCGGAGCAGCTCTTATGGTGTTCTTATGGAGGTCACGTGCTACGTCTCCCTCGCCCCTTTGCCTACCCGCGGGACTTCACAGGATGGTTCATTCCGTCTGACGCTAAGGTTCTCCCTTCCGACACTGAGGATGAGCCCCAAGCCGCTATTCCTGCTATTATGAATTTTGATCCCCCTGCGTCTGCTGTTGCTTCTGCCTCTACATCGACTTCTGAGATTCCTTGGGATGAGATGTTTGCTCGTTTTGATGCTTTCACACTGCGTCAACACGCTACGAACGAGGAGATGCTGACTCGCCTGCAGACTTTACAGGCCGACATTGCGCGAGATATCACGAGCCAGTTGAGTTCAGCTGAGGCATTCATGCAAGAGCAGTACTTTGGGAGGCATCCACCTCCGCCGGGCTATCCACCGTATCCACCTTTCCAGTGAGTTTATGTTCTTCCTCCCCTATTTCGTTTTGTCTTCGTCTCTACATTGAGGACAATGTGTGTTTCAAGTGTGGGGAGGGATTTAGACTTGCTGCTTATCATAGTTAGTGTACAGTTTTGTTTTGTTTATGCATTTCGTATTTGCATTTCAGATTCGAGCAGTTTAGTTTTATATTCAAAAAAAAAAGAAGCCAAAAATAGTGAAAAAGGCAACCAAAATCCTGGGATGGGCCGAAAACCTGAAAGGGCGGTTCAGGTAATAAGCAGGTAGTCCGACTGGTATAGACCGGTGCAAAAATGGACTGGAGTGATGTGAGTACATGTGAGATGTCTAGTAAAACGAAATGAGTGGCTAGGTGAAAACCCGAGAGGGCGCCTAGGCAAGATGAGCGTAAAGAAAAAGGAGTGATTTTAGGATCATTCTGGAGGTTGGCGTCATAAGCAGAGGTGATATAAGGAGTTCGGGTAGGTCACTCTGGAGCGATAATGAGCTAGACAGGAGTTAGGAATAGATTTATCTCGCATCACTTGTTTTGGTTGTCTGGAGCTGATTGTTGAGTTGTTGTAGTCACTGGTATCATGTTTGCTCGCACTTCCTGAGGCCTTGGTGTTTGATGACTGGAGTAGGATCAGTTTTGATTTACTCGGGATGAGTAAGTGTGGGGATATTTGATAGGTGCCATTTCAGGCACCTTAACTAGTGATTATTGACGTGATTTAGATGGAGTTTTGGTGTAGATTTAGGCTAAGTCTGTAATCCAGAAGAATAGTTGAGAAGTGAAGATATCATAGGATTTACAGCTTAGTGGAGAAGATAGAAGATGAAGACTTGAAGAAGCTGGTCTTGCCGCCCCGCGCCATAAGCCACCGCGACCCGGCGGTGGATCTCAGAGAAGGCAGCACAAGCGAAGCCACCGCCCCGCGGTGGAACTCACTGCCCCGCGGTGGAGGTTGACGCCTCGCGGCCAGCGATTATTTGTTTCCGATTTTAGCATTTTCAGATATTATATTTGCTATTATTTTATTTCCTTATTTTGTTTGCTAGGTTAATTTTCTAAAACCTATTTAAGAATCTTTTCTAGTTTTGAGAAAGGGTTCGGTCCTCTCTTTTATTCATTCCACTTCTAGGGTTTGAACGAATGGAGAGCTAAACACCTTTGTTTCGCTAGACAATTGAAGCACTGCAATGAATTGGTTGTGAGATTTCTATTCCTCGTTCTATATCTTATAAAGTTGGTTTAATTCTCTTGAGCATATTGTCTATCGATTTGTGTTGATTCTTCTAGCGTAGCTAACTAGGTTTTTCGACATCTATCATAGTGCTAGGATTTGCATATAGGGGTTCCGAGTGCATATCTAGTGGCAAACACGATTGTTGCGTATAGGGGTTCCGAGTGTGCAATCATGAGTGATAATTATTTGCATGCTAAGTAGTAGGGTGTCCTTCTATTTGCATGTATCCTATATCCTTGTGTGCATTGCTATTGCTGTGTTAGTGGTAAAGTCTGCCGACAACTGTGAGAATCGGTGGTACTTTACCAGTGACATAGTAATAAGTCTATCGACAACTGTGAGAATCGATAGTACTTAAGATCAGGGTGGGAACAACAATAAGATTGTAAAAAGAACTTGGAACGATAGTTTTCAGTGATCAACCTATTTCATCTACTGTGTGGATATTTGTCTAGTGGAATACTTTTCCTCATCATATTTCTTCTTCTGTTAAATCTTGCGTCTTTAATACTTTGCAATTACTCTAAAACCCCCCTATCACTTGTCAGTCACACGTTATTGCATACAGATAACCGACTCCCTATGGGATCGACCCTGACTTGCTTGCTATACTTTTCAGTATGTGAATTAGGATTTCTTTGACAGGAAAACGACACCGGTTTCCGGCCTTGTCAATCTCCTTGTGAGTACTAGTCGTTTCTTTATAATCAAGTGGATGGGATGTCCAGGCCCCAACACTTCTCTTTGGTCATGACCATTCCCTATCCGTGTATAGGGAAGGTGCACAACAGCTGGTGCCACTCTCTGGGATTTATTCCCAACTCTATATCTCAATATCCTGTGAGGATGAGATTCTAAAAGCTTGAAACGTGAATGATCGTTTTGGAATTAAATAAGATAAGTGCCCGAGCGCACATGGTTAATATACATTTGACGAGTATTACAGCTAGGCAATAGTGCAGCTAGGAAAACTTGTCTTGACTTTGATCAGAGTACGTTCTCTTTCCAATCTGGATTCGCATTATGCGGTGAGGTTGGTCGTGAACCGAAACATCTTAGTCAGCTTTTAAACGCTTGTATGTAAAACTATAATGTTCCAGACATTTGTCATGCTTCCGATAAGACTCACTCTTTTGGAGTCTTCTCTTGAATATTCCCATAAGACTCATTTCCGTTGTAGTCTTCTCTTGGTCATGCCTTTTGATATATTCCAGTAGAAGTATGGTGGTTGACTATCGTTATCGGTTGTCATTCGAGAAACGTTTAGTCTAACCTAATACGACTACTTTGAACCACTCTGCTTTGTACCCTTGCATAGTCTTTCATTAGACTAACCAACCATAATTTTTCTCTGCATGGTTGACTGGTGTCATCCGTTCGATTTGGCACATCAGATAAGTTGCCATCCCACGAATGTAATATCCCGCATTTTATAAGGGTATTTTGAAAGTTTTCTTATGCCCGTATTACTAGACGGATTTAATTCAGAGAAGATCGGACATTCTGTAATATGTTTGAGCTCTGAATATTTTTCTGAGTAATATATAATACAGTTGAAGTGTTTTCGGGGTTAATTTGTCGTTAGTGTATGAATATATTTAACCCGGGGTTAAGGAATTTAACCCCAAAGTGAATTCGGATAAGACGAAGCATTTTAGCCTTGACCGCACCCGGCGGCAGACGCCACCACACCCGCGGAAAGGGCCAGAAAATAGGGGTCGTCGTCTTCGCGATAAGGCCGGTCTGACACGGCCGTTTGAGCAGCCAAGTGGACGTCCAAGTGGCTCTTTGCCTTGTCCCCTTGTCCCCTAGCTTGTTCCCTTTGAGGAGGCTCGGATTGGAGCTATAAAAGGGGTCGAAATCAGAAGCCAAAGCTCAATTCATCTTCCTCCTCTGTTTTCTCCATTGTTGTGCAAGCTTTTGAGCTTTGTGAGAGAGTGTTTGGAGTTTCCTTTTGAGTAGTAAAGGTGCTCTTGAGTGTTGTTTAGAAGTATAAGAAGGTTGGAGATCAAACCAAGAACAAATCGAAGTCGAACGAATCGATTTGGGTAAGTTTTCTCCATGGCCGCTGTCAAGCTTCCCGCCTCTGTTAGTCCACCGCACCCACGGCAAGCGCTCCACCGCACCCGTGGCGAGCCTTGTCCGAGTGTGTGTTCTAGGGTGTTTGGCCTTGGGCGAGGCTCGTTTCCTTTGATTCTTTTCGTATTCCTTTTAGATTCAATTATGAGGATATTGAATCTAAGATTAGGGTCTCGTTATGGGGCATTTCTTAGGGATTTATTATCCAGATTTGTCCCAGTTTCGGAACCAGGAGCCGTTGTCTCTAAGCTTTGCTTAAGCTTCTGCGGATCCAGGCAAGTGGCGGTTCGCTCTTGCTCATCACTCCATACTTCAATTAATTATCAATTGTTTAGTTGTTATTTAATTTGGGATGATTTTCTGTTTGCGTTGGGAACAATTTTGTTAAATGATATGATAAAAAGGAGATATTATAATAGGTTGTATATCTGTTAGAACAACGCTATTATATATATATATATATGATTAAAACATGATATTATACTAAGTTGTATATCTGCTAGAACAACGCTTGTATAGATATATGTTTTTGATGTTGGCCATGATGGTTGTGATGTGGATTATTACTGTGTTGAACTATTTAGTTAGCACGAGTATTCGTAGGAACGTTACTGGGACCCTGGGGTCCAGTCGTTTCTTTATAATCATGGGGGTTAGGAGAACCTAACACCATTTTGGAAGGTCATGACTAACCTCTATACTCGGGTATAGAGGTGGTTCACTTAGCCAGTGTCACAAAGTTCGGGAGTTGTTCCCAAAGGATCTCTCGTCTCGGGACGAGATGATCATAATAAAAGCTTATAACGCGATGCGTGTTTTGGAATTAAATGAGATAAGTGCCATTGTCGCACATAATTAATATACCTTGGGCGAGTAGTGCAACTAGGCGCTAGTGCAGCTAGGAAAGCTCGTCTTAACTTTTTAGTCGCTCGAATGCGACACTGTGATTATGTGTAATTAATTAAGTTTCCCAACTTTGTCATAATTTCCTATAAGGCTCATTTCATTTGGAGTCTTCTTTTGGGATTGATTGCTGTGAGACTCGGTCTCCAGAATCTTCTCTTGATCATGCCTTTTCATGTATTCCAGTAGGAGTATGATGGTTGACTATCGTCATCGGTTATTATTCGAGAAGTGATGAGTCTAACCTAATACGACTGCTTCGAACCACTCTGCTTTGTACCCTTGCATGGTCTTTCATTAGACTAACCAACCGATAATTCCCTTGCATGGTTGGCTGGTGTCATCCGTTCGATTCGGCACATCAGGTATGTTGCAGATCTAAGAAGGCTAGAACGACTATGAAGATGAACGGTGTTTTGACAAGTTATTTTGTCGCTTTGTTTACAAGACTTCCGCTGTGTTAAAAAGGTGATTTTGTTGTTATTTTAAAGACTTCCGCTGTGTTAAATATGTTTTTTGTAAAGACTTCCGCTGTAATAATTCTGATTATGTATTTCTGATGTATTTGGTCGTATTTAGAATTGTGTTGAAATTCCGCGACTATGGTTTTAATCGAAGGTTATGATATTTTGTATCATAGTTGTTGTTTGATGATTTATATCAACTGGAAAAGTCTGGGGTGACTTCGGGATGAGGAATCCGAGGTCACTATGAGTAATACTTTCAAGAGGAAATTTGGGGGTGTTACAGAGTTGGTATCAGAGCTAAACAGTTTTCGTAGGCTCTGTTACAGAGTTGGAATCAGAGCCGAAAGTTTTTAAAACGGGTTTGGGATTTCCTGAACCATTTACTCGTGTTGCTTGAAAATGTTCTCAAACGGCTCTTGTGAACTCACGGGCGGCACCAGTACCGGCACCGTTGGGTGGCTGGGTGTGTGATGTGGCTCGGGTAGCTTGGCCTAGTGATGTTACAGGTCCGGTTTGAAATATTTTCACTCGTTGAAATATTTTCGAAGGCTCTGAATTTTCGAATGAAAAATTATAACCGTTCATAGTCGTGCCTTTTCTCTTAAGTCTGTTGTGGCGGACCTCTAGTTAGACTTGAGTTCCCGGTTTCCTTGTTATGCTTTGAGGTTATAAGACTTGTGGTATCACTCTCTTTGAGGAAATAGGAGTAGTATCGTATGTGATTCGTTTCGAGGAACGTAGGAATGAGATGTTATGATTATTCTTGGAGGAAATTAAGGAATCTTAAAGGATTTGAGTTAAGAGATGGCATAAGGCCGGTTATGATTAAGGATATTAAGTTCAGATAATAAGTTTGTTAGTGAGGCGGAATCCTCTTTGGCTTAATGCAAGTTTCGGGGTCGAAACTTTTCTTAAGGGGGTAGTAATGTAATATCCCGCATTTTATAAGGGTATTTTGAAAGTTTTCTTATGCCCGTATTACTAGACGGATTTAATTCAGAGAAGATCGGACATTCTGTAATATGTTTGAGCTCTGTATATTTTTCTGAGTAATATATAATACAGTTGAAGTGTTTTCGGGGTTAATTTGTCGTTAGTGTACGAATATATTTAACCCGGGGTTAAGGAATTTAACCCCAAAGTGAATTCGGATAAGACGAAGCATTTTAGCCTTGACCGCACCCGGCGGCAGACGCCACCGCACCCGCGGCAAGGGCCAGAAAACAGGGGTCGTCGTCTTCGCGATAAGGCCGGTCTGACACGGCCGTTTGAGCAGCCAAGTGGACGTCCAAGTGGCTCTTTGCCTTGTCCCCTTGTCCCCTAGCTTGTTCCCTTTGAGGAGGCTCGGATTGGAGCTATAAAAGGGGTCGAAATCAGAAGCCAAAGCTCACTTCATCTTCCTCCTCTGTTTTCTCCATTGTTGTGCAAGCTTTTGAGCTTTGTGAGAGAGTGTTTGGAGTTTCCTTTTGAGTAGTAAAGGTGCTCTTGAGTGTTGTTTAGAAGTATAAGAAGGTTGGAGATCAAACCAAGAACAAATCAAAGTCGAACGAATCGATTTGGGTAAGTTTTCTCCATGGCCGCTGTCAAGCTTCCCGCCTCTGTTAGTCCACCGCACCCGCGGCAAGCGCTCCACCGCACCCGCGGCGAGCCTTGTCCGAGTGTGTGTTCTAGGGTGTTTGGCCTTGGGCGAGGCTCGTTTCCTTTGATTCTTTTCGTATTCCTTTTAGATTCAATTATGAGGATATTGAATCTAAGATTAGGGTCTCGTTATGGGGCGTTTCTTAGGGATTTATTATCCGGATTTTTCCTAGTTTCGGAACCAGGAGCCGTTGTCTCTAAGCTTTGCTTAAGCATCTGCGGATCCAGGCAAGTGGCGGTTCGCTCTTGCTCATCATTCCATATTTCAATTAATTATCAATTGTTTAGTTGTTAATTAATTTGGGATGATTTTCTGTTTGCGTTGGGAACAGTTTTGTTAAATGATATGATAAAAAGGAGATATTATAATAGGTTGTATATCTGTTAGAACAACGCTATTATATATATATATATGATTAAAACATGATATTATACTAGGTTGTATATCTGCTAGAACAACGCTAGTATAGATATATGTTTTTGATGTTGGCCATGATGGTTGTGATGTGGATTATTACTGTGTTGAACTGTTTAGTTAGCACGAGTATTCGTAGGAACGTTACTGGGACCCTGGGGTCCAGTCGTTTCTTTATAATCATGGGGGTTAGGAGAACCTAACACCATTTTGGAAGGTCATGACTAACCTCTATACTCGGGTATAGAGGTGGGGCACTTAGCCAGTGTCACAAAGTTCGGGAGTTGTTCCCAAAGGATCTCTCGTCTCGGGATGAGATGATCATAATAAAAGCTTATAACGCGATGCGTGTTTTGGAATTAAATGAGATAAGTGCCATTGTCGCACATAATTAATATACCTTGGGCGAGTAGTGCAACTAGGCGCTAGTGCAGCTAGGAAAGCTCGTCTTAACTTTTTAGTCGCTCGAATGCGACACTGTGATTGTGTGTAATTAATTAAGTTTCCCAACTTTGTCATAATTTCCTATAAGGCTCATTTCATTTGGAGTCTTCTTTTGGGATTGATTTCTGTGAGACTCGGTCTCCAGAATCTTCTCTTGATCATGCCTTTTCATGTATTCCAGTAGGAGTATGATTGTTGACTATCGTCATCGGTTATTATTCGAGAAGCGATGAGTCTAACCTAATACGACTGCTTCGAACCACTCTGCTTTGTACCCTTGCATGGTCTTTCATTAGACTAACCAACCGATAATTCTCTTGCATGGTTGGCTGGTGTCATCCGTTCGATTCGGCACATCAGGTATGTTGCAGATCTAAGAAGGCTAGAACGACTATGAAGATGAACGGTGTTTTGACAAGTTATTTTGTCGCTTTGTTTACAAGACTTCCGCTGTGTTAAAAAGGTGATTTTATTGTTATTTTAAAGACTTCCGCTGTGTTAAATATGTTTTGTGTAAAGACTTCCGCTGTAATAATTCTGATTATGTATTTCTGATGTATTTGGTCGTATTTGGAATTGTGTTGAAATTCCGCGACTATGGTTTTAATCGAAGGTTATCATATTTTGTATCATAGTTGTTGTTTGATGATTTATATCAACTGGAAAAGCCTGGGGTGACTTCGGGATGAGGAATCCGAGGTCACTGGCAGTAATACTTTCAAGAGGAAATTTGGGGGTGTTACGCAGCGCAATTGGTATTCACTCCTTGTGGGGAGTGGATAAAGGGGAGAGGTCTCGTGTTCGAGCGCTCCCAACAACCTCTTGGAAATAGCTGGGCCTTGCGGCTTGGAGCTACCAAGGATGGGTTGGGGTACACGGCCTGTTAAGGATGGCAGTGTCGGGGTGTCTGTCAGGCCCGTTGTCGGCAAGGTCAGGCACCAACATATAAGTGTATTTTTTTTGTAACACCCCCAGGCCAAGCTACCCCAGCCACCAAGCCGCTCAGCCACCCAACGGTGCCGGTGCCGGTACTGGTGTCGCCTGTGGTCCACAAGAGCATGCAGCTCTAACACCCAACCCTTCCCCCATAAATGGGTAGGTTGTTGCCCCCGAGGATCGAACCCGTGACCTTTAGGCATAACTCCCCCCCAAGGAGAGTTATGTCACCAATTGCGCTGCTGCACAATTGGTGACATAACTCTCCTTGGGGGGGAGTTATGCCTAAAGGTCACGGGTTCGATCCTCGGGGGCAACAACCTACCCATTTATGGGGGAAGGGTTGGGTGTTAGAGATGCATGCTCTTGTGGACCACAGGCGGCACCAGTACCGGCGCCGACACCGTTGGGTGGCTGGGCGGCTTGGTGGCTGGGGTAGCTTGGCCTGGGGGTGTTACAACAAAGGCTAGAAATGACTATGATGGGAGGTGTTTTTGACAAGTTTATTCAGGTTGAGATCCTTGGCGTTGATCGCTGTGATCAAGACTTGCTTTTATCTTTAAAAGACTTTCGCTATATTTTGTTTACTCTGATAACAATGTTTTGTCCTATGGGGATTCAGTTGTAATCCCCTGACATATGTTTCAACCGATGGTTTGTTGTTTATATAAATGTTGTTTATGATTTGTATAATACGGTAAAGCCTTGGGTGGCTTCGGAGGTGAAATCCGAGGTCACTGGCGGTAATACCTTTCCAAATGGATTAAAATTTGGGGGTGTTACAAAACTAGGTTATAAAACTAGCCAAAACCTAATGCTAAAAAGATAACAAATAAAATCTCAAAGGAAATAAAATAAAAGGAAATAGAAGTAAAATAGATCTTCGGACGAAACTTTGACACGCGCGTCTGATGACTTGTTTCCGCGATCGCGGAGTATTTTCCGCGACCGCGGAAAAGTTGTTGTAAACCTCGTGTCTTCGTATTTTTCCGCGACCGCGGCTGGGGCTTCTGTGACAGCGGATCTTCGTTGTTGCACTTTTTCACTCCGTGTTATTCCACGACCGTGGTGGTGACTTCCGCGACTGCGGAAAAGCTCCTGTAAAGGTCTTCTCAGCTCCAAACTCCACAATTGTGCTCTAAACTCATCCAAATGGTACCTAATACTCTGGTAACAACTCCTAGCTAAACCCTACAAAGTAGCGCTGATCACTTATGCTTCATTGTCTCTAGCTCCACTTTCAACTTTATATATACATGTGATATTATCACCTTTATTTAATCTCCCTTTTCTGCTTCAAGATCCAAGTAATGGAGATTCAGATTCTTGTGTACAACAACTTAATGATTTTGCCCATGTCCTCACTGAATTAGAATTGGTGCTTACTGTTGTGAGTTCAAATTCATGAATCTCCATTAACTAAAGATAATTTATATTGGCAGCCCAAGTGCAAGGGTAAAAATATGAACATCCTAGAAATCACCCTTGAATACAAACAATAGAAGCCTGTAAACAACACATCAGAACATGTAGTTGTATTTAAATTTTGTTCATCTTCAAGAAACTCTAGAACCTTCTAAGACAGATATATAACTCAAACATTTTGACTAGAAAGGACTATTAAGATTCACTACAAATATAGTGCACCTTAGAATAATTGCAACCTGCTTCTAAGATGAAGACCTAGGTCTTTAATTTCATTTGCTACTCAATGGCCATAGCTTTTATTCTCTATAATAACTCAAGTTATCGCAATCAAGTTGAATCTCGGTAATGCCTAATTCATAGGCCTTTACCAGAGGATTTCTTACCGCAAGTGTTTCTGTTTTTAAGGGGGTTGAGATACCACATTGATCCGCAAATAGGAAAATTGGTTTACCCGTGTTGTTCCTGAAAATGTAGCCAAAGCTAGATTCCCCATTAGATTTGGTGGATCCATCTGTATTGATTTTAACTATATTATCCGATGGTTTTTTCCATTTCTTTATTGGTCGTCTAGCATTGTTCATTCTATTTGTTTTTTGTTTGCCATCTTCTAAATAGTCAGGGTTCCAGCTCTTCGTCTTATTCTAATTCTCAATTTGTTTTTAATGTAAATTGGTACATCCTTTATTGTATTGGTATCATCATTTGTTCTTCCAAAGCTTTGTTGGTTTCTATAAAACCAAATTCTCCACCAGGAGACCAATAATTCTATGAATTGTGATCTATTAGTTTTTTGTTGAATTTCCTCAATAATTTCATTGATTTTTGTATTTCCTATGTTTATGGATCTAATGATACCATAAGTATGATAATTCAGTTTCTATATTGTTTTTATGGTATGGTTACATTGGAATAGGAGGTGATTCAAATCCTCCAATTAAACATTGCACCGGATGCAGCCCTGGGGATTGATACCCCTTTTTCTACTAGTCTAGCTTTAGTCGGGAGTCCATTTTTCATTATTTTCCAGATAAAGTTTTTAACTTTGGGATATGTGTCTATCTTCCAAATCCATGAAGAATCATATGCAGTATATCTCTTGTTTTTGTTAATTAATTCCATATCAGAATTCGTAGAGAATCAACCATTTTTGCTAGTTCCCTAGTATATTCTGTCATGAATATCATTCAATGGTATTGGAATAGAGATTATTTTTTTTGTTAGGTCATGTGATAAACATTGTTCTATTAGGTCCTTGTTCTAAGTTTTATCTGGCAATATAAAATCAGCTACTAGGGCATTCTTATTCAGGGTTAATTGTGTGTTTATGGTATTACATAAGAGGGTTTTAGAGATCCAATTATCCATCCAGAATTTGATTGTTCTACCATTACCAACTTGGCAAATCAGTCCAGATTTGAATTCATCCACGAGTTCAATAATTTTGGACCATTTCCAAGAGCAATTTCCTTTTTTCTCGTAATAAAATATATGGTTTGTTTTCAAGTATTTTTCAGTAACAACTCTGACTCAATAATTATTTGGCCCTGCTAAAATTTTCCATAATAATTTAAATTGTAGGGCTTTATTCATGTCCTTTGATTTTCTCAATCTTAGACCTCCTTGTTGTGTCGTTTTGCATACTTTCTCCCAACCTATAAGGGGTTTATATGAGCTATCTTTATTTTAAAAGAAAGATCTATTTAACTTGTCAAGTTCATTATGTGTGTGTGTAGGTAACATAAAGCTTTGCATAAGATAGTTTGGTCTTGATGCCAGATTCGCTTTTATTAGTGTTGTTCTTCCTGCTTGGGAGAGAGAGTTTACTTTCCATTTAGACAGTTGTTGTTGGGTGCTAATTAGGAGATCAACAAAGATATTCGAGTTGACTCTACCATTAATGATGGGACAACTAAGATATTTGTCGAAGGATATCATATTTTTGATTGTGAGAGTTCCTTGTATTGCTAATTTCCTCTGGTTAGTGACCTTTTTTGTGACTTGGAAAGCCAATTTATAGAAATTGACTTTTTGTCCTGACATTTTGCAGTATTCATCAACAATATCTTTCCTTATAGTTATCCTGTTTAGCTTTTGAGAAGATGACAATGTCATTCGCAAAAGCCAAGAAAGGAATTCTTGATCCTTGTTGAGTGATTTGGTATCCTAGTGGGTTTCGAGGTCTCTGATGCTAGTTGGAGTGTTCTCGTGAGGATTTCAGATCCTAGAATGAAAAGGAAAGGGGTCACCCTGTATGAGTCCTCTTGATGGTTTAAATATTTCTATTGGTCCGTTGTTTACAAGCACTGAAAAATAAACGGTTGTGTAGGATCGTGATTGATAGATTAAGAACAAGGGAACTAAGAATACGGATTTTCAGTTCCCTTCGCAACGGAAATAAACAAACAAATGCAAATGAACAAGTTCCTTATAGTGGAAATCTTCGATTGCCAACTAGCAATCTAGGATAAAAACCACTACCTTTCTTTCGGAAAGATTTTAAGGTCTACTTCTTGATTTCTTATCACTTCGGTTACAGATTACTCTAGGAACAAACACACAGTTTCTTTGCCTTACACACAGTTAGACAATCCTAGATAAACTTAACACAAAGTATAATCTATCCAAGAAGCAGTCCTAAGCACTAAGGAACTAACTCACTTACAGTCACAGAAACTAGCACACAGCTCTCAGGTTCTGATGTGACCCTGCCTCCCATGACGGCTCAAGACGAGGAAGAGGCCATGAGCCTACGTTCACAGGGCTCAGTGACACGGTCTAGATCCAAGGCCATCGCCGCTGTCGTCGCGTCACTTATCGCACGCGCCGCCGCCAACCAAGGAAGCCCAAAGACCCATCCAAGGCTCGTCGTCCTCGCCACCATCAGAGTTTCTGAAGACTGTGAAAGAACGCGTTCTTCTGAAGAATGTGACACTTCGTCGTCTCACGCGATGATCTCGTCAAATCCTTCAACGCGTTCATGATGTTTCACGCGTTCTTTTTAAGACATTATCTATATTTGGTATTTCCAGCTTGTTTAGATAGTTTCCTTATTTGCAGCATTTAAGATAGTTTCCTTTTATCTTTTAGGGTTTGAGCCTTTTTGCATGCTTGCATGGGCTAGCCCACGAGGTTCGACTCGGCCCATCCGACGTCTCACCTCCCCTATTTATATTCGACTTTGTTATTGTTATTTCTTACGTTCATGTTAAAGTTCAAGGTTTTAAGTCGAGTGTTTATCCTCCTTCCCTTTATTGGACGTCACCCATATCCCTCTCATCCCCATTCCCTCCGCCGCCGATGCTACGGCCATCGCTTGATCTCCAAGCAAAGTCTATCTTCGCATCTCCTTCACCCGCAGTGGCACCCGTCGTGCCAACACCTACACCTCCAAGTGATTTGGACGCGCCGCCTCCAACTGGAGCAACCGACGCGGTTCCTTCACAGCCCATAGTGGACAAGGGCAAAGGCATTATGCCTTCCACTTCTCAACATCCACCACTCCTCAACAGACTGCAGAGTGTCATTGAGAGCCGCCAAGGCTTTGTTCCCAGGAAGGATCGCTACATGCCTAGAGCCACGCCCACTGGCTACGACACTGACTCCGACCGCGACGCCGACGACTCTCGAGGTGAGTACTCTGAACCTTACAATTTTGATGATATGTATGCCTTTCGTAGAAACCATCGCCGTATACCAGACTCCATGCCACGCGATGGCTGACGTCGTCATGCCGCACAAGCCGACGCGACGTCGAGAAGACACAGCCACCGCGCTAGTGGACTTGCCCACCGCGATGATCACTTGAGGACACCGCCTACACAACCCAGGAGCCATGACGTACGCGATCACCTCTGACACCAGAGTGTTCGCCCACCGCATTTCGGATCTGATGGCTACGAGTCGATCACTCCAAATGTCCACGACGACTTCGACGAATACGACAATGAAGAGATCGAGGATCATGTATGTGTGATACCCCGTATTTTTGTAAGGGTATTTTTGTGATACCCCTCACTTTAGTAAGGGTATTTTTGGAATTTTTCCAAACGCCCGTTTAGTACGTAGAATTAATTTCAGAGACAGAAAGACATTCTGTAATGTTCGCGGTCTCTGTAATAATTTTTCGAAGTGAAATAGAATACACTCGACATATTTTGGGGACTTAATACTCGTTGGTGTATGATTATTTTTATCCCGGGCTAAGGCCAAGTTAATCCAAAGCTTAACGGATAAAAAATGGCCTTGGCGGCGACCGCCGCCAACTAGCCAACGTCATCGTCATCGTCATTTCGCCAAGTGGATCAAGTGGCCTAGGAAGCGGCGACCGCCGCCAAAAAAGCGGCGACCGCCGCCAGAGACAGATTGAAGCGGCGACCTCTTGCCGACAGCGGCGACCGCCGCCACAGTTGCAGGCGTAGGCACAGTGCTTTGCCGGTGACCGGGGGATGACTCGATCTTGGCCTTCCACGTGCATGGGCTTGCCATTTCTTGTCCCCTGTCTTGTGGCTATAAAAGGAGGATGTTTGGGATCAGATTGAAGCATGATTCGAAGCTTAAATCCCTCACAATCTTCTCATCGGAAAATCAAGCTTTCGCCAGAGAATTTGATTTCGATCGTCGGAGCTCCTTTGGTGTTTATTCCAGTTGCAAAGGGAAGCTTTAGAGGCTCTTAGAAGCTTAGAATCCAAAGCAAGGCAAAGGAGAAGCAAAACAATCGTCGTCGGTGAGTTTTTGCCTATCGTAATATTTTCTGGTGTTCTTAGCGGCGACCATCGCCATGAACAGCGGCGCCCGCTGTAAAGCAGACGGCGACCGCCGCCAGAAGGCTTTTGGCCTGTTCGGCCTTGGCTTCTGTGGTTTTGATCGGGCTTCGTTCCTTTCGATTTCTTTCGTTATTCTTTAGATTCGTACTCGTTATTGTCGAATCTAACTTAGGGTTTCTTTATGGGTCGATCCGAAGGAATCTGCGAGACCAGATCTGTCCCTGTTTCGAGCCCGGAAACCCATCGTCGTCATTAAGCTTTCGTCGGATCTAAGGCAAGTGGCGGTTCGCTCTTGCTTATCATTCCATATTTCCATTATTTATCAATTGTTTAATTGAGTAATTAAATTGGAATGAATATTGTGTTCGTTTGGAAATGGTTTTGATATACTATTTTGGAAAATTAAAATATGATATTATAATAGGTTGCATATACTGTTAGTAGCAACGCTATTTTGATATATATATATACAGATTGGTAGATCTATGAGTTGGCCTTAATGGCTTTGGTGTGATTTATAACAGATATTATGATAGGTTGTATATCGTTAGAACAACGCTATTTTATTTGTTATTGGCCGCGAGGGCATTTATGTGGATTATTACTGCGTTCGTAACTGTTTAGTTAGAACGAGTATTCGTAGGAATGCTATGTACCTTGTGGGGGTTTAGCTGTTTCTTTATAACTAGTACTTGGTGGATTTTTCCCCAGTACTCTCTCTGGTCATGACCATACCCTTACTCAGGGTAGGTGCACTTTGCTAGTGCCAAATCTATCTCTTGTGAGGAGATCCGATATCTCTTGTGAGGAGATCTGATATCTCTTGTGAGGAGATCTGATATCTCTTGAGAGAAGATCCAATATCTCTTGTGAGGAGATCTGATATCTCTTGTGAGGAGATTTAAAAGCTTACAACGTGATGCGCGTTTTGGAATTAATAAGATAAGTGCCCGAGAGCACATGATTAATATACTTTCGACGAGTAGCACAGCTAAGTATTAGTGCGGCTAGGAAAACTCGTATCGACTTTGATCAGAGTACGTTCTCTTTCCAATCTGGATTCGCTGTATGCGGTGAGGTTGGTCGTGAACCGAAACATCTAGTCAAGCTTTTAAATCTCTCGAATGCGATACTGTGATGCTTTAAATGTTCCAAACTTTGTCATATTTCCCATAAGACTCAATCTCTTGGAGTCTTCTTTCAAGTTGATTGCTGGGAAGACTCGGTCTTCAAGAATCTTCTCTTGTGCATACCTTTTGTTATATTCCAGTAGAAGTATGGTGGTTGACTATCATTATCCGTTTTTATTCGAGAAGCGATGAGTCTAACCTAATACAACTACTTCGAACCACTTTGCTTTGTACCATTGTATAGTCTAATCATTAGACTAACCAACCGCAATTGTCCTCTGCATGTTTGGCTGGTGTCATCCGTTCGATTCGGCACATCAGATAAGTTGAGGATCCGAGAATGCTAGAACGACTATGAAGATAAACGGTGTTTTTAACAAGTGATCCAGGTTGTGATCCTTGGCGGGTGATCATTGTGATCAAGACCTTTGTTGGTTATTTGAAAGACTTCCGCTCTGTTAAATATGTTTTGTGTAAAGACTTCCGCTGTATTTTGAATTACTGTGTATTTAGTCCTTTTCGGAATTGGGATATAATTCCGGGACTCATGTTTTAATTAAATATTATGATGATTTTGTATCATAAGTATTATTGATTTGTATTTAAACGGTAAAGCCTGGGGTGGCTTCGGTGAGGAAAACTGAGGTCACTGGCGGTAATACCTTTCCAAATAGGTTAAGATTTGGGGGTGTTACAGATGTGGTATCAGAGTCGAAATTTTTTTTTTAACGGGTGGGTTTTGAAACATTTTCTGTGAACGAATTTTTTTATAAACCGTTTACTCGTTTGAAACTAAGAAAAGTATTCGAAGGCTCTGAATTTTCAAGATGAATATTTTACCGTTCATAGTCGTGCCTTCTCTTTAGTCTGATATGGAAACGAACTTCCATATTTAGAAAGACTAACTCTCTTCTTGTTGCCCCGTAAGATATGGGTGCATTATGTTCTCTTCAGATGGACTTGGAAGAAGCCGAGATGGCGAATCTCTAGATAAGCTTGAATTCCTAGTTCCCTCGATATGATTTGAGGTTGTAGAATCTAGTAATTCGGTGTGAAGTTTATCAGTGGAAAATTACCAAGTTGGATCTATTCTAAGTTGATTTTATTACGTTAAGTATATCGAGATGATATTTATGTGATAAAATCCTTGGAATTTGATCGGTAAACAGATGGTGAACACAAGGAACACTGTTCATGCTGGTGTTGGGCCAAACAATGACCCCAGACCAAATGTGAGGAATGATCCAAACCCAGTGGAGGAACACGAGTCGGTTTCCCACAATAATCCAGGAGGCAATGACCAAGCTCAGGCCAACGCTCCAATGATGTTTGATGCGGCGGCAATTGAGACAATTCAGGGAATTGTTATGCAAGCCATCACTGAGATTATGCGACCAGTCGCACCTCAAGTACAAGCTGTGCCAGTTCCCCCAGTGGTTCCTAGAAATGAGGATCCAAACGTTCATGTACACCAAGAAGAAATGGTCAGGAATAGAGGTGATTATGGTCGAGCACTGAAGGCCATAAACTCTATAAGACCTGACAGCTTCGATGGAAAAGGAGAGCCAATCAAGGTGGCTCATTGGTTTTCCCACATGGAGCGGTTATTCCGCAATGTAGAATGCACTGAAGCTGAGAAGGTGCATATAGCTTCTCTTCAGTTGAAGGAAGAAGCTAGTGAATGGTGGGAAAACACCGGTTTAGTCGATAATCTTGATCTGAACTGGGGAATGTTCAAGTCAAAAATGATTGATCGTTTCTTTTCCCGAGCTATGAGGGAAGAGAAACACAAGGAGTTTCTATACCGGAAGAATGATGGGTTAAAAGTAACTGAGCTTGCGACCAAGTTTAATCATTTGTTGCAATATGCTGGGACGGAAGCATCCAGTGAGGAGCAAAAGATCTGGTACTTCCATGAATGGATGAGTCCAGATATTAAACCGCTAATGGTGCGTCATGAATGCTCTACTTTGGAGCAGTACGTGGATGCAGCCTACAAGTTGGAGGTGACTTTGGAGGAGTCAACCAAGAAGCATAATAGCCAAAGGCAAGTGCAGAATCAGCCTTAGGCGAGTGGGTTTAAACGTCCCGTGCCACCATCTGATTTTGCCAAAACTGGCCGAACAAAAACGGATATGACTCATGATGGGCCTACGCAACGTTCGGGCCAGGGCAAGAGTCTGATCCAGTGCTACAACTGTGGTACGCACGGGCATAAGAGCAATGAATGCCTGAAGGACAAGAAGACGTGCTATGGCTGCGGAAAGGAAGGCCATATGCAGACGTTTTGTCTGCAAAGGAGGCAGAAAGGAGCTGAGTCACAGCAAGGGTCTATTAACCGGAATAATCAACCCAGGTTTAGACCAGTGGAAGCTCCTAGTCCTTCAATACAGACGACTGCGCAGAACAGGGGGAAAGCCCCAGTGGCTTTTGGAGGTCAAGGTCAACGCCTTTACGTGATGCGTGAGGCGGATGGACCTGATGCTCCAATTGCTTAAAGTATTCTACTTTTGTTAGTATGTTGTTGACTTGGGTGTTACCCAGTCTTTCATTTTGGATAATTGCGACAGTAAGTTAAGGTTTAGTTTGCAACAAGGTTTGTAAACCTCTCATTGTAAATCTTCCTAATGATAAATATTTGGTTGATACCAAGTTAGTGTTTCACTGATTGGTAAAGGGTGAGGTCTCGTGTTTGAGTCATACCAACAACCTACTGGAAGTGGCAAGGATGCTGGCCACCAGTGATGGGTTTGGATGTATGGATTGCGGCCCATGGTAACAGTGGACGCTGGAAATGGCTGGGCCTGGGCTCGGAGCCACTAGTGGGATATCTGTAAACCATGTAATGGGCTAGTCCAGGATGGTGACCATTTGGTTGGAACCAATCGTCTGTCGGAAATTTCGATTACCATTTAGGGTAAGAAATTCGAAGAGGATTCTCGGTATGGATTGGTTGACGCGTCTTGGGGCGGTCATCGATTTTAGTTCAAGAACTGTGACGGTGTCATCTGGGGGCCAATGTGTATGCAAATTTAAGGGTCGGAATGACGCTGATAACGGCAGGCTTATCGATGCGATGGCTACGTTTAAGCTACTGCGACAAGGTTGTGTCGGGTACCTTTGCTACCTGGATCCACTCGCGAAAGATGAACCTTCAGTTCTTGATTTTCCAGTTATTTATGAAGTATCCGGATGTCTTTTCGGAAGATATTCCTGGTTTACCCCGTATCGTGACGTGGAGTTTACGATTGATCTCGAGCCTGGAATCGCACTGATCTCGGAGGCACCATACCGGATGGCTCCTGCTGAGATGCAAGAGTTGGAGAAGCAACTCGAGGATCTCTTGACAAAGATTATATAAGGCCGAGTGCATCACCTTGGGGGTGCCCCGGTTTTTTTTGTCAAGAAGAAAGATGGATCGTTTCAACTTTGTTTCGACTATCGAGAGTTGAATAAAGTCACGATCAAGAACAGGTATCCGTTACCTAGGATTGATGATCTGTTGGATCAACTACAAGGAGCAAAAGTCTTTTCCAAAATCGATCTGAGGTTTGGTTACCACCAACTCAGGATTAGTGAAGAAGATATTCCGAGAACTGCATTCCGGACAAGATATGGTCACTACGAGTTCGTAGTCATACGATTTGGACTTACTAATGCTCCAACAATTTTCATGGATCTAATGCATCGATGTTTTCACCAGTACTTGGATAAATTCGTGGTGGTCCTCATCAATGGCATTTCGATCTATTCCTCGAGCGTGGAAGCTCACGAGGAACATCTTAGGGTTGCTTTGTCAGTCCTTAGACAAATTGAGTTGTACGCAAAATTGTCTAAGTATGACTTTTGGATCAAGGAAGTGGCTTTCTTAGGCCAGGTAATTAATGAAAATGGGGTTATGGTCGATCCCCAGAAGATTGAAGCGGTAGCTATTGGAAGCGGCCTCAGGATGTGAACGAGGTCTGTTCCGCAAGGTCCACAAGAAGTTTGTCTAGAATGACAAGTGCGAGGCCAGTTTTCAAGAGGTTGAAACAGTGTCAGACCTCTGCACCAGTTTTGGCGCTGCCAGACGGAAAGGATGATTATGTGGTCTATAGTGATGCTTCAAAGAGTGGTTTAGGATGTGTCTTGATGCAGAGAGGCAAGGTTATTGCATACGCATCTAGGCGATTGAAAACCTATGGGGCAAACTGTTCGACACATGATCTCGGACTAGCAGCAATGGTGTTTGCATTGGAACCTGAAGTTACTTGGGAAACCTGGGAAACTGAGGCAGCTATGCCTAGACGTATTCCCAAGTGGTATTTCGGCCAAGTTTCGGGGTCGAAACTTCTTTTAAGGGGGAGGTAATGTGATACCCCTCACTTTAGTAAGGGTATTTTTGGAATTTTTCCAAACGCCCGTTTAGTACGTCGAATTAATTTCAGAGATAGAAAGACATTCTGTAATGGTCTCGGTCTCTATAATAATTTTTCAAAGTGAAATAGAATACATTCGACGTATTTTGGGGACTTAATACTTGTTCGTGTATGATTATATTTATCCCGGGCTAAGGCCAAGTTAATCCAAAGCTTAACAGATAAAAAATGGCCTTGGCGGCGACCGCCGCCATGAACAGCGGCACCCGCCGTAAAGCAGGCGACGACCGCCGCCAGAAGGCTTTTGGCATGTTCGGCCTTGGCTTCTGTGGTTTCGATCGGGCTTCGTTCCTTTTGATTTCTTTTGTTATTCTTTAGATTCGTACTCGTTATTGTCGAATCTAACTTAGGGTTTCTTTATGGGTCGATCCGAAGGAATCTGCGAGACCAGATCTGTCCCTGTTTTGAGCCCGGAAACCCATCGTCGTCATTAAGCTTTCGTCGAATCTAAGGCAAGTGGCGGTTCGCTCTTGCTTATCATTCCATATTTCCATTAATTATCAATTGTTTAATTGAGTAATTAAATTGGAATGAATATTGTGTTCGTTTGGAAACGGTTTTGATAAATTGTTTTGGAAAATGAAAATATGATATTATAATAGGTTGCATATACTGTTAGTAGCAACGCTATTTTGATATATATATATATATAGATTGGTAGATCTATGATGTTGGCCTTAATGTCTTTGGTGTGATTTATAACAGATATTATGATAGGTTGTATATCGTTAGAACAATGCTATTTTATCTATTATTGGCCGCGAGGGCATTTATGTGGATTATTACTGCGTTCGTAACAGTTTAGTTAGAACGAGTATTCGTAGGAACGCTATGTACCTTATGGGGGTTTAGCTGTTTCTTTATAACTAGTACTTGGTGGATTTTTTCCCAGTACACTCTCTGGTCATGACCATACCCTTACTCAAGGTAAGTGCACTTCGCTAGTGCCAAATCTATCTCTTTTGAGGAGATCCGATATCTCTTGTGAGGAGATCTGATATCTCTTGTGAGGAGATCCGATATCTCTTGTGAGGAGATTCGATATCTCTTGTGAGGAGATTTAAAAGCTTATAACGTGATGCGCGTTTTGGAATTAATAAGATAAGTGCCCGAGAGCACATGATTAATAGACCTTCGACGAATAGCACAGCTAAGTAATAGTGCGGCTAGGAAAACTCGTATCGACTTTGATCAGAGTACGTTCTCTTTCCAATCTGGATTCGCTGTATGCGGTGAGGTTGGTCGTGAACCGAAACATCTAGTCAAGCTTTTAAATCGCTCGAATGCGATACTGTGATTCTTTAAATGTTCCAGACTTTGTCATATTTCCCATAAGACTCAATCTCTTGGAGTCTTCTTTCGGGTTGATTGCTGGGAAGACTCGATCTTCCAGAATCTTCTCTTGTGCATACCTTTTGTTATATTCCAGTAGAAATATGGTGGTTGACTATCGTTATCGGTTTTTATTCGAGAAGCGATGAGTCTAACCTAATACAACTACTTCGAACCACTCTGCTTTGTACCCTTGCATAGTCTAATCATTAGACTAACCATCCGCAATTGTCCTCTGCATGGTTGGCTGGTGTCATCCGTTTGATTCGGCACATCAGATAAGTTGAGGTTTCGAGAATGCTAGAACGACTATGAAGATAAACGGTGTTTTTAACAAGTGATCTAGGTTGTGATCCTTGGCGGGTGATCATTGTGATCAAGACCTTTTTTGGTTATTTGAAAGACTTCCGCTGTGTTAAATATGTTTTGTGTAAAGACTTCCGCTGTATTTTGAATTACTCTGTATTTAGTCCTTTTCGGAATTGGAATGTAATTCCGGGACTCATATTTTAATTAAATATTATGATGATTTTGTATCATAAGTATTATTGATTTGTATTTAAACGGTAAAGCCTGGGGTGGCTTCGGTGAGGAAAACCGAGGTCACTGGCGGTAATATCTTTCCAAATAGGTTAAGATTTGGGGGTGTTACAATTTTTGGAATTTTTCCAAACGCCCGTTTTGTACGTCGAATTAATTTCAGAGACAGAAAGACATTCTGTAATGTTCTCAATCTCTGTAATATTTTTCTAAGTGAAATAGAATACATTCGACGTATTTCGGGACATAATACTCGTTCATGTACGATTATTTTTGTCCCGGGCTAAGGCCAAGTTGTTCCAAGCTAAAACGGATGAAAAATGGCCTTGGCGGCGACTGCCGTAAGGCAAGCGGTGATCGCCGCCAACTAGCCGACGTCATCGTCATCATCAAATGCAAGTGGGCTAGAAAGCGGCGACCGCCGCCAGACACATATTGAGGTGGCGACCCCATGCCGACGACGGCGCCCGCCGCCATCGTTGCAGGGCTAGCTGTTGTGGCTTGCCGGCGATCGGACGACCTCCGATCTTGGCCTTCCACGTACCCTTACTTGTCCCTTGGAGTTGGCTATTTAAAGGAGGGATTGAGGAGCTGAATGATGCACAAATCCAAGCTCAATTCCCTCATAATTAATCTCGTCGGAAAACTCGAGTGTCGCCGGTTATTATTGTATGTGATCTCAATCAGACTCAGGCTGTCTTCCCAGCTAGTCGGACGATCGAGTACACATGCTCTTAGCATATCTTCTAGGGTCTGGATGGTACTTTCAGACTCTCCATCCGTCTAAGGATGAAACGCTGTACTGAATCTCAATTCAGTTCCCATGGCCTTGTGAAGTTCTTGCCAAAATCTTGAAATGAATCGGCCATCTCGATCCGATACAATGGTCTTGGGAATGCCATGTAAACGGACAATCTCTTGGTGGTAAATTTCTGCTAACTTATGGGTTTCCCATGTGGACTTGATGGCTATGAAATGAGCACTCTTCGTAAGCCTGTCCATAATTACCCATATAGCATCTTTCTGACTTTGAGTCTTTGGTAGCCCAGTGACGAAGTCCATGGAAATGTCCTCCCATTTCCATTCTGGCACTGGGAGACGTAGCAACTTACCACCTGGTCTGCGGTGTTCGATCTTGACTTTCTGGCAAGTTAAGCATTTTGCCACAAAGTCTGCTACATCCCATTTCATGTTTGGCCACCAAAACTTCTTCTGCAGAACCTTGTACATCTTGCTAGAGCCAGGATGTACAGAATAAGCTGAAGAATGGGCTTCTCTCATTACCAATTGACGAAGAACCTTGTACATCTTGCTAGAGCCAGCATTTTGCCACTATCAAGATGGCTCCATTCAAAGCTTTGTATGGTCGCAGATGCAGATCTCCGATTTGTTGGGATGAGAATGCCGACAAGATTCTGCTTGGGACAGAGTTGGTCAAAAGGACAGCTTCGGACATTGCGTTGATTAGACAGAGAATGTTGACCGCCCAGAGTCGACAGAAGTCTTACGCGGATCAGAAGCGTAGAAATGTCGAGTTCGAGGTTGGTGACAAAGTCTTTGTCAAAGTATCGCCATCCAAGGGTGTTTTCAGATTTGGTAAGCGTGGGAAGCTTAACCCTCGCTACGTAGGACCATTTGAGATTCTTGATAAAGTGGGATCTCTAGCATACCGCTTGGCATTGCCGCCATCGGCACATCCTGTGCATAATGTGTTCCACATATCCTTGTTAAGGAAATATGTGCCAGATGAGTCTCATGTGCTGAGCTATGAGGACATCGAGATTCAAGCAAATGGTACCTACGAAGAAATGTCTGTGCGCATTCTCGAGCGTCGTGAGAAACAGTTGCGCAACAAGATCGTACCGTGGGTACGAATTCTGTGGTCCAAGTCTGGGACAGAAGAAGTTACTTGGGAAACGTGGGAAACCGTAGCAGTTATACTCAGACGTTTTCACGAGTTATTTGCGACCTAAGTTTCGGGGTCGAAACTTCTTTTAAGGGGAAGGTGATGTGATACCCCGTATTTTTGTAAGGGTATTTTTGGAATTTTTCCAAACGCCCGTTTTGTACGTCGAATTAATTTCAGAGATAGAAAGACATTCTGTAATGTTCTCAATCTCTGTAATATTTTTCTAAGTGAAATAGAATACATTCGACGTATTTCGGGACTTAATACTCGTTCATGTACGATTATTTTTATCCCGGGCTAAGGCCAAGTTGTTCCAAGCTAAAACGGATGAAAAATGGCCTTGGCGGCGACCGTTGTAAGGCAAGCGGCGACCGCCGCCAACTAGCCGACATCATCGTCATCATCAAATGCAAGTGGGCTAGAAAGCGGCGACCGCCGCCAGAAAGCGGCGACCGTCGCCAGAAAGCGGCGACCGTCGCCAGAAAGCGGCGACCGCCGCCAGACACATATTGAGGCGGCGACCCCATGCCGACGGCGGCGCCCGCCGCCATCGTTGCAGGGCTAGCTTCTGTGGCTTGCCGGCGATCGGACGACCTTCGATCTTGGCCTTCCACGTGCCCTTGCTTGTCCCCTGGAGTTGGCTATTTAAAGGAGGGATTGAGGAGCTGAATGATGCACAAATCCAAGCTCAATTCCCTCATAATTAATCTCGTCGGAAAACTCGAGTGTCGCCTGACAGGGCTAAAGTCGGGATGCCTATCAAATAAATCCCAAAATACCTACTAAGTAGTATAGTAAGCAAGACAGGGTCGATCCCACAGAGAGTCAGGTTATCAATTTGTGCAATTCGTTATTAACAACTAGGAACTAGGGGGGGGGGGGTTGTTTGTGTTTCGTAACAAGCAATAAGAAAGCAAATAAACAGTCCGCAAATAATGGTTGTAAATAATAAGGGAAAAAGCGCCACACTCAACAGAGATCCACACAACAATAGAAAGGTCGATCACGGAATTCTATCAATCTCAAGTTCTTAATATTCCTATAGTTGTTCTTATCCCGATCATAGGTAACTATTAGTTCTACTAGCCCTAATAGTACTTATTACTAAATCAAATCCGAAAACCTTCAGAACTCAATAAAGCAATAGCATTCAACCAAGGATTAACAAGACACGTGCAATAGAAACAACCCGCTACTATAAGCATGCAATTAACTCTCTCTCACAATTATGCGCTCGGATCCCCTATACGCACAATCGTGTTCGCTACTAGATATGCAACCCGAACCCGGAATCACAAGTCCTAGAAATTAGGAAGATATCAATAAACCTAGGTGATCAATCTAGATAAATCAACATAGACCAATAAACAATCAAGCACAAGAGAATTAATCCAACTAGATAGGAAAACGAACAAGAGTAGAAAACTCACAACCAATCAATTGCTGGCTTCAAACTGTCAAGTGCAACAATGGAGGTTTAGTTCTCCATTAGGGTTTGTGAGAAAAACGTAGAAAGGTGGCAACTAGGGTTAGAGAATAGATTATCCTCTAAAAAGGTCTTAAACCTAACTTAAATACTAAAGTAATAAAGAAAAGAAAATAACAAACTTGGAAACAAAGTCTCGGAAATAAAATAAAACGGGAAATAAAAACTCATAAAAGACTTTCAGCGCGTCTCCACCGCGGGTGCGGTGGCTCCACCGCCGGGTGCGGCCATTTAACAGTAGCTCCAGTTCTCTGACGACCTCGCCGCGGGTGCGGCAGTGCCCACTGCTGGGTGCGGTGGGATTCCAGTACTTCAGCTTCTGTGACACTTCAGTAAAAATGCCATATCTTTTTATTCCCAACTCGGATTGCGCTCATATTTTGAGGACTTGCAGTAGACTTCAAGATCTAACTCCTCGAATTGGAATCACTCCATTTGGACATCTGAGTAGAGAGAACGAACCATTTGAATTCAGCCCACTGTTCTTCTACTCTTCTCTTCACTTCCTTGGCGTCTTCTCCTTGTGGCTTCCTATGATCTCCAAAACATCTCAAACACCTCCAAAAACACCAAACTTCGCCCCCAAACGCCATACACATGAATGTGTCTAAATCTACCCGAATGGCACCAATAAACCCTCTAAAGACTCTTACTTAAGCCCTACAAAGTAGTGCTTATCATCGCCGGAGAACTCGTAAGCGATCGTCGGAGCTCCAATTGGTGTTCTTTCCAGTTGCAAAGTGAAGCTTTGGAAGCCCTTAGAAGCTTAGAATCCAAAGCAAGCCAAAGGAGAAGCAAAACAATCGACGCTGGTGAGTTTTATGCTTCTCGTGAAATTTTCTAGTGTTCATAGCGGCGACCGCCGCCATGAATAGCGGCGCCCGCCGTAAGGCAGGCGGCGACCGCCGCCAGAAGGGTTTTGGCCTATTTTGGCCTTGGCTTCCATGGCTTTCGATCGGGCTTCATTCCTTTCGATTTCTTTCGTTATTCTTTAGATTCGTACTCGTTATTGTCGAATCTAACTTAGGGTTTCTTTATGGGTCGATCCGAAGGAATCTGTGTTGCCAGAATTTTCCCTGTTTCGAGCCCGGAAACCAGTTGTACGTCATACCTAGCTTCGTTCAAGCTTCTGGAAATCTAAGGCAAGTGGCGGTTCACTCTTGCTCATCATTCCATATTTCCATTAATTATCAGTTGTTTAATTGAGTAATTAATTTGGAATGATTATTGTGTTCGTCTGGGAACGGTTTTGATAAACTGTTTTGGAAAACTAAATTATGATATTATAATAGGTTGTATATCTATTAGAACAACGCTATTATGAATATATATTTATGTTGATCGCCTTGAGGGCATTTATGTGGATTTATTGTGGACTATTGTTGTGCTTGAACTGTTTAGTTAGCACTAGTAGTTGGGAACGTTGGATTCGTCGGGATCCAGTCGTTTCTTTATAACCTGGTAGAGAGGTGGCTAGACCCCACCTAATACCATTTGGATGGTCATGACTAACCCTTGTAAACGAGTATAGAGGTGGTGCACTTAGCTGGTGTCACAAACTTGGGATGGAATCCCTACGAGGTGCGTCACTCTAGACGAAACGTATCTTAAGATGTATAGGTTCCTCTTGGTGGAATATATACATATAAAAGCTTGTAACGTGATGCGCGTTTTGGAATTAAATAAGATAAGTGCCCGAGAGCACATGATTAATATACCTTCGACGAGTAGCGCAGCTAAGTAATAGTGCGGCTAGGAAAACTCGAATCGACTTGATCAGAGTACGTTCTCTTTCCAATCTGGATTCGCTGTATGCGGTGAGGTTGGTCGTGAACCGAAACATCTCGTCAGTTTTCGAACGCTTGTGTGTGATACTTTAAATGCTCCAAACTTTGTCATACTTCCTAAAAGACTCAATCTCTTGGAGTCTTCTTTCGGGTTGATTGTTGTGAAGACTCGGTCTTCCAAAATCTTCTCTTGTGCATACCTCTTGTTATATTCCAGTAGAAGTATGGTGGTTGACTATCGTTGTTGGCTTTAATTCGAGACGATGAGTCTAACCGAATACGACTACTTTGAATCATTCTGCTTTATACCCTTGCATAGTCTTTTTAATAAAGACTAACCAACCGTAATTGTTCTCTGCATGATTGGCTGGTGTCATCCGTTTGATTCGGCACATCAGTGAAAGTGCAGATACGAGGAGACTAGAATGACTATGAAGACAACGATGGTTTTGGGATGTTTTAATAATTTTAATCAGGTTGAGATCTTTGGGAGATGATCATTGTGATCAAGACCCTTGTTTGTAATATTTTAAGTCTTCTGCTGTATTTGTTTAAACTCTGTGTTTGTCCTTTTCGGGATTGGGATGTAATCCCGGGACTCTTGCTTTAATTGAATATTATGATAATTTTGTATCATTTGTGTTCATGATTTGTATTTAAACGGTAAAGCCTGGGATGGCTTCGGTGAGGAAAACCGAGGTCACTGGCGGTAATACCTTTCCAAATGGGTTAAGATTTGGGGGTATTACAGTTGTGGTATCAGAGCCTAAGGTTTTAAAATGGGGGGGGTATTTGAAAACCATTTACTCGTTTTCGATTGAAAAGTATTTTCAAAAGGGCTCTGAATTTTCAAAATGAAAAGAATTTGAAAATAAAACACCGTTCATAGTCATGTCTTCTGTATAGTCTGATGTAGTAAGCTTTCTTCTATGTCTAGAAAGACTAATTCCTTCCTCGTTGTCCTATAGGATATGGGTACTTGTTTTTCTCACAAGAGGGGTTCGGAAGATGCCGAGATGGATTCACCATCTCCAGGAAGGCTAGATTTCCCTATACCCCAGAGGTGCTTTGAGGTTGGAGGCCCGAGCAGTCCACCTGAGGAGATCAAGCATGTGCTCCCGGAGTCGGTAGTCCTTACGCATAGGGATACCATACTTCCCGTGGCAGCACCTGTTGAGCCACCAAGGGAGAACGCAATGCAAGAGGATGAATTGTCTAGGTACGCGAGAGGGTACTACAATGACGATTTCCTAATAGAAATAATTCCTGAAGGGAACGAGGAAGAAAAGGAAGAAGAAGAGGAGGAAATGCTAGACGTAGACCCTGTAAACGAGGAAGAAGATCCTATAGAGGATGACCCCGAGATGGACCTCAACGGGCAGAACCAGGAGCCCGATGACTTAAGGCACTTACTAGTGGATAGTCAGGAACCGGGGATGCAATTTATTCACCCCAGTTCAGAGTTACCACATGTGCAAGAGTTGCCACCGGTGCCAGAGTACGCACTCATGACCGATGCTGACTGGGAAACACTTTATACCGAATATGGTATTGGAAGGAGTGGCCCAACAATGATATACAAGGAATCTCAGCCTATCCCTGCTCAAAGGAGAAAGAGGTCGGAATCTGAGCTACGAGAGATACTTTGTCAAAGCGAGATGATCTCTTCTGAGCAGCAGCGTCAGATGGATGAGATGATCGCCAGTGGTCAGAGAAGGGCTGGACTAGGAGAGCCAAACATGGATGATCCATACTTCACCATGACTGAGATAGGGCCGGGGACACCAGAATCATGTGTTCCAGGGCCAAGCAGGGTGCATAGTCCATCGTCAGAATCCGATGGAAAACCCCTTCCAAAGAAGCCTTGCATGGGAAGTCTCCCATATAGGAAACGTTTTGGGGCACCATGATGTGGATCGACATGCCTATAGTAGTTTCCTTTTCCTAGTATTTCAGCATGTACTGTGTGAAATATTCTAGTATTGCGGCATGTACTTTGTGAAATACTACTATCCCCGAGCAAGTTTGTCCTAACACTCGGGAGATCAACTAATGTGTGGTTTGTAAAATAGTTCAAGTTCATCTATAAAATACCAAGTTGATCTATTCTGAGTGATTTTGCTACATTAAGTATATGGAATAATATTAATGTATAAAATACTTGGAACTTGATCGGTAAACTGATGGTGAACACGAGGAACACAATTCGAGCTGGTGCTGGGACAAGCAATGACCCCAGACCAACTATAGGAAATGTTGCACAAGACGAGCATGAGTCTGAATCAAACAACCATCCTAGGGGCAATGGTCAAGATCAGGCCAACGCTCCAATAATATTTGATGCTGCTGCAGTTGAAACAATTCGAGGAATTGTTATGCAGGCAATGACTGATATACTTCGACCGAACGCGCCTCAGGCACAAGACGTGCCAATTCCTCCAGCAGTTCCCAGATTTGAGGAGCCAGAAAACCGTGTATTCCAGGAAGGTGCAGTCAGGAATAGAGACAATTATGGTCATGCACTAAAGACCATAAATTCCATGAGGCCTGACAGCTACAATGGGAAAGGAGAACCGGTCAGGGTGACCCACTGGTTTTCTCACATGGAGCAACTGTTTCGCAATGTGGAGTGTACTGAAGCTGAAAAGGTATACATAGCTTCCCTTCAGTTGAAGGAAGAAGCCAGTGAGTGGTGGGAGAGTACAGGCTTAGCTGATAGCCCCGTCTTGAATTGGTCTATGTTCAAGGCAAAGATGACAGACATTTTCTTCTCTCGAGCTATGAGGGAGGAGAAACACAAGGAGTTTCTATACCCTAAGACGGATGGATTGAAGGTAACAGAGCTTGTGACCAAACACAATCATCTGTTACAGTATGCTGGACCTGAGATATCCAGTGAAGCACAAAAAATCTGGTATTTCCATGAGTGGATGAGCCCAGATATCAAGCCAATGATGGTGCACCACACATGCTCTACTTTGGAGCAATATGTGGATGCGGCCTACAAGTTGGAGGTGACTCTGGAGGAGTTGACCAAGAGACGTAATCGATAGAAGTCGATGCAGAACCAAGGGAGTGGATTCAAGCGACCTGCGCCACCGTCTAACTTTGCCAAGTCTGGACGAGCAAAGACGGACACGACTCAAGGAGGGTCAACGCAGGAGACGGGTCAGAGCAAGAATCCAGTGCAGTGTTATAATTGTGGTGCTCCTGGGCACAAGATCTTTGAGTGCCCGAAGGAAAAGAAATCCTGCTTTGGTTGTGGACGTGATGGACATTTACAGAGATTCTGTAGGCAGGGAAAGCAGATGGGAGTGGAGTCGCAATAAGGGTCAGTTAATCCGAGTAACCGGCCCAGGTTCAAGCCAGCTGAGGCTCCTAGCCCGTCGATGCAGACAACTGCCCAGAATAAGGGGAAAGCCCCAGCTGCTTCTGGAGGTCAGAGTCAACGCCTGTACGAGATGCGTGAGGCAGATGGACCTAACGCTCCGATTGCTCAAGGTACCTTATACCTTCATTCTACTCCAGTGTGCATTCTGTTTGATTCGGGCGCTACCCATTCCTTTATTTCAGATAGTTGTGTTAGTAAGTTAGGTTTAGTGTGCAACGAAGCTTGTGAGCCTTTCGTTGTAAATCTTCCTAATGGTGATCGTTTGGTTGGAACCAAGCTTCTGTCTGAATTACCGATTACCATTCAGGGTAAGAAATTCCAGGCATATTTGATTTGTATAGCCATGGCTCCATACGACATTATTCTCGGTATGGATTGGCTGACGCATCATGGAGCGGTGATCGATTTCAGTTCAAGAACGGTGACGGTGTCATTTTGGGGCCAATGTGTGTGCAAATTCAAGGGTCGGAATGACGCTGATAACGGCAGGCTTATCAATGCGATGGCTGCGTTTAAGCTACTTCGACAAGGTTGTGTCGGGTACCTTTGCTACCTGGATCCGCCCGCGAAAGATGAACCTTCAGTTCTTGATATTCCTGTGGTTAGAGAATTTTCGGATGTCTTTCCGGAAGAGATTCCTGGATTACCCCCGAATCGTGACGTGGAGTTCACAATTGATCTTGAGCCGGGTACTGCGCCGATTTCTAAGGCACCATACCGGATGGCTCCTTCTGAGATGCAAGAGTTGAAGAAGCAACTTGAGGATCTTCTTGATAAAGGGTATATCAGGCCGAGTGCATCACCTTGGGGTGCTCCGGTATTGTTTGTCAAAAAGAAGGATGGATCGTTTCGACTTTGTATCGACTATCGAGAGTTGAATAAGGTCACGATCAAGAATAAATATCCATTGCCGAGGATTGACGATCTGTTGGATCAATTGCAAGGAGCAAAAGTTTTCTCCAAGATCGACCTGAGATCTGGTTATCATCAGCTTAGAATTTGTGAGGAAGATATTCCTAGAACTGCGTTCCGAACCAGATATGGTCACTATGAGTTCGTAGTTATGCCTTTCGGACTTACTAATGCTCCAGCAGTCTTCATGGATCTGATGAATTGATGCTTTCACCAGTACTTGGACAAGTTCGTGGTGGTCTTCATCGAAGACATTCTGATCTATTCTCCGAATGAAGAGGTTCATGAGGAACATCTGCGAATTGCTCTATCAGTCCTTAGACAAAATCAATTGTATGCTAAATTGTCTAAGTGTGACTTCTGGATGAGAGAAGTGGCTTTCTTAGGCCATGTAATCAATAATGATGGGGTTATGGTTGATCCCTAGAAGATTGAAGTAGTGGCTAATTGGAAGCAACCTCAGAATGTAAAGGAGGTGTGCAGTTTTCTTGGACTTGCCGGGTATTACAGACGGTTCGTAGAGGGATTTTCGTAGATCGCTCTACCTATGACCAATCTACTCCGCAAGGTTCACAAGAAGTTTGTCTGGAATGACAAGTGCGAGGCCAGTTTTCAAGAATTGAAACATCGATTGACCTCGGCACCAGTGTTAGCACTACCAGAAGGAAACAACGATTATGTGGTGTATAGTGATGCTTCGAAAAGTGGTTTGGGTTGTGTATTGATGCAGAGAGGCAGAGTTATAGCATACGCATCCCGATAACTCAAGACTTATGAAGAAAACTATCCGACACATGATCTGGAGTTAGCAGCGGTAGTATTTGCACTGAAGATTAGGAGGCATTACCTCTATGGTGTGAAATGTCAAGTCGTCACCGATCACAAAAGTCTCAAATACGTGTTCACTCAGAAGGAGTTGAATATGAGACAACGCCGCTGGCTAGAGTTGCTCAAAGACTACGACGTCGAGTTACTGTATCATCCGGCCAAGGCTAATGTGGTAGCTGATGCACTAAGACGGAAGACAACGCACGAGATAGTAGTTGCTCTACTTACTGCCCAAACCAAGCTAAACCAAGAGTCATGCGACATTGAAGTCTTGTATGATCAGCATAGAGGTTACCTGACTATGCTGGAAATTTAGGCTATGCTATTGGATCAAATCAGAGAAAAGCAAGTCGATGACATAATCTTGGTGAAATTAAGCAGTGAAGTGATAGACGGGAAGGCTCCCGGTTTCGTGATTCAGGATGATGGATCACTCTGGTTTCAGGACCGGATCTGTGTGCCTGATGTTAAAGGTCTTCGTCAATTGGTAATGAGAGAAGCCCATTCTTCAGCTTATTCTGTACATCCTGGCTCTAGCAATATGTACAAGGATCTGCGAAAGAAGTTTTGGTGGCCAAACATGAAATGGGATGTAGCAGACTTTGTGGCAAAATGCTTAACTTGCCAGAAAGTCAAGATCAAACACCACAGACCAGGTGGTGAGTTGCTACCTCTCCCAGTGCCAGAATGGAAATGAGAGGACATTGCCATGGACTTCGTCACTGGGCTACCAAAGACTCAAAGTCAGAAAGATGCTATATGGGTAATTATGGACAGACTTACGAAGAGTGCTCATTTCATAGCCATCAAGTCCACATGGGAAACCCAAAAGTTAGCAGAAGTTTACCACCAAGAGATTGTCCGTTTACATGGCATTCCCAAGACCATTGTATCGGATCGAGATGGTCGATTCATGTTAAGATTTTGGCAGAAACTTCACAAGGCCATGGGAACTGAATTGAGAATCCTCAGACGGATGGACAGTTTGAAAGGACCATCCAGACCCTGGAAGATATGCTAAGAGCATGTATACTCGATCGTCCGACTAGCTGGGAAGATAACCTGAGTCTGATTGAGTTCACATACAATAATAGCTAGCATGCTACTATCAAGATGGCTCCGTTCGAAGCTTTGTATGGTCACAGATGCAAATCTTCGATTTGTTGGGATGAGAATGCCGACAAGATTCTGCTTGGACCAGAGTTGGTTGAAAGGACAACTTCGGACATTGCGTTGATTAGATAGAGAATGTTGACCGCCCAAAGTCGACAGAAGTCTTATGCGGATCGGAAGCGTAGAAATGTCAATTTCGAGGTTGGTGACAAAGTCTTTGTCAAAGTATCGCCATCCAAGAGTGTTTTCAGATTTGATAAGCGTGGGAAGCTTAACCCTCGCTACGTAGGACCATTTGAGATTCTTGATAGAGTGGGATCTCTAGCATACCACTTGGCATTGCCGCCATCGGCACATCCTATGCATAATGTGTTCCACATATCCTTGTTAAGGAGATATGTGCCAGATGAGTCTCATGTGCTGAGCTATGAGGACATCGAGATTCAAGCAAATGGTACCTATGAAGAAATGCCTGTGCGCATTCTCGAGCGTCGTGAGAAACATTTGTGCAACAAGATCGTACCGTTGGTACGAATTCTGTGGTCCAAGTCTGGGACAGAAGAAGTTACTTGGGAAACGTGGGAAACCGTAGCAGTTATGCTCAGACGTTTTCACGAGTTATTTGCGACCTAAGTTTCGGGGTCGAAACTTCTTTTAAGGGGGAGGTGATGTGATACCCCGTATTTTTGTAAGGGTATTTTTGGAATTTTTCCAAACGCCCGTTTTGTACGTCGAATTAATTTCAGAGACAGAAAGACATTCTGTAATGTTCTCAATCTCTGTAATATTTTTCTAAGTGAAATAGAATACATTCGACGTATTTCGGGACTTAATACTCGTTCATGTAGGATTATTTTTATCCCGGGCTAAGGCCAAGTTGTTCCAAGCTAAAACGGATGAAAAATGGCCTTGGCGGCGACCGCTGTAAGGCAAGCGGCGACCGCCGCCAACTAGCCGACATCATCGTCATCATCAAATGCAAGTGGGCTAGAAAGCGGCGCCGCCGCCAGACACATATTGAGGCGGCGACCCCATGCCGACGGCGGCGCCCGCCGCCATCGTTGCATGGCTAGCTTCTGTGACTTGTCGGCGATCGGACGACCTCCGATCTTGGCCTTCCACGTGCCCTTGCTTGTCCCCTGGAGTTTGGCTATTTAAAGGAGGGATTGAGGAGCTGAATGATGCGCAAATCCAAGCTCAGTTCCCTCACAATTAATCTCGTCGGAAAACTCGAGGGTCGCCGGAGAACTCGTAAGCGATCGTCGGAGCTCCAATTGGTGTTCTTTCCAGTTGCAAAGTGAAGCTTTGGAAGCCCTTAGATTCTTAGAATCCAAAGCAAGCCAAAGGAGAAGCAAAACAATCGACGCCGGTGAGTTTTATGTTTCTCGTGAAATTTTCTGGAGTTCATAGCGGCGACCGCCGCCATGAACAACGGCGCCCGCCGTAAGGCAGGCGGCGAATGCCGCCAGAAGGGTTTTGGCCTATTTTGGCCTTGGCTTCCATGGCTTTCGATCGGGCTTCGTTCCTTTCGATTTCTTTCGTTATTCTTTAGATTCATACTCGTTATTGTTGAATCTAACTTAGGGTTTCTTTATGGGTCGATCTGAAGGAATCTGTGTTGCCAGAATTGTCCCTGTTTCGAGCCCGGAAACCAATTGTCATACCTAGCTTCGTTCAAGCTTCTGGAAATCTAAGGCAAGTGGCGGTTCACTCTTGCTCATCATTCCATATTTCCATTAATTATCAGTTGTTTAAATGTGTAATTAATTTGGAATGATTATTGTGTTCGTCTGGGAACGGTTTTCATAAACTGTTTTGGAAAACTAAAGTATGATATTATAGTAGGTTGTACATCTGTTAGAACAACGCTATTATGAATATATATTTATGTTGATCGCCTTGAGGGCATTTATGTGGATTTATTGTGGACTATTGTTGTGCTTGAACTGTTTAGTTAGCACTAGTAGTTGGGAACGTTGGATTCAGCGGGATCCAGTCGTTTCTTTATAACCTGGTAGAGAGGTGGCTAGACCCCACCTAATACCATTTGGATGGTCATGACTAACCTTTGTACACGAGTATAGAGGTGGTGCACTTAGCTGGTGTCACAAACTTGGGATGGAATCCCTACGAGGTGCGTCACTCTAGACGAAATGTATCTTAAGATGTATAGGTTCCTCTTGGTGGAATATATACATATAAAAGCTTGTAACGTGATGCGCGTTTTGGAATTAAATAAGATAAGTGCCCGAGAGCACATGATTAATATACCTTCGACGAGTAGCACAGCTAAGTAATAGTGAGGCTAGGAAAACTCGTATCGACTTGATCAGAGTACGTTCTCTTTCCAATCTGGATTCGCTGTATACGGTGAGGTTGGTCGTGAACCGAAACATCTCATCAGTTTTCGAACGCTTGTGTGTGATACTTAAATGCTCCAGACTTTGTCATACTTCCTAAAAGACTCAAACTCTTGGAGTCTTCTTTCGGGTTGATTGATGTGAAGACTAGGTCTTCCAGAATCTTCTCTTGTGCATACCTCTTGTTATATTCCAGTAGAAGTATGGTGGTTGACTATCGTTGTCGGCTTTAATTCAAGACGATGAGTCTAACCTAATACGACTACTTCGAACCATTCTGCTTTGTACCCTTGCATAGTCTTTTTAATAAAGACTAACCAACCGTAATTGTTATCTGCATGATTGGCTGGTGTCATCCGTTTGATTCGGCACATCAGATAAAGTGCATATACGAGGAGACTAGAATGACTATGAACACAACGGTGGTTTTTGGATGTTTTAATAATTTTAATCAGGTTGAGATCCTTGGGAGATGATCATTGTGATCAAGACCCTTGTTTGTAATATTTTAAGTCTTCCTCTGTATTTGTTTAAACTCTGTATTTGTCCTATTCGGGATTGTGATGTAATCCCGGGACTCTTGCTTTAATTGAATATTATGATAATTTTGTATCATTTGTGTTCATGATTTGTATTTAAACGGTAAAGCCTGGGGTGGCTTCGGTGAGGAAAACCGAGGTCACTGGCGGTAATACCTTTCCAAATGGGTTAAGATTTGGGGGTGTTACAGTTGTGGTATCAGAGCCTAAGGTTTTAAAACGGGTTGGGTATTTGAAAACCATTTACTCATTTTCGATTGAAAAGTATTTTCAAAAGGGCTCTGAATTTTCAAAATGAAAAGAATTTTAAAATAAAACACCGTTCATACTCATGTCTTCTATACAGTCTGATGTAGTAAGCTTGCTTCTATGTCTAGAAAGACTAATTCTTTCCTCGTTGTCCTATAGGATATGGGTACTTGTTTTTCTCACAAGAGGGGTTCAGAAGATGCCGAGATGGATTCACCATCTCTAGGAAGGCTAGATTTCCCTATACCCCAGCGGTGCTTTAAGGTTGGAGGCCCGAGCAGTCCACCTGAGGAGATCAAGCATGTGCTCCCGGAGTCGGTAGTCCTTACGCATAGGGATACCATACTTCATGTGGCAGCACCTGTTGAGCCACCAAGGGAGAACGCAATGCAAGAGGATGAATTGTCTAGGTACGTGAGAGGGTACTACAATGATGATTTCCTAATAGAAATAATTCCTGAAGGGAACGAGGAAGAAGAGGAAGAAGAAGAGGAGGAAATGCTAGAGGTAGACCCTGTAAACGAGGAAGAAGACCCTATAGAGGATGATCCCGAGATGGACCTCAACGGGCAGAACCAGGATCCCGATGACTTGAGGCACTTACTGGTGGAAAGTCAGGAATCGGGGATGCAATTTATTCACCCCAGTTCAGAGTTACCACCTGTGCAAGAGTTGCCACCGGTGCCAGAGTACGCACTCATGACCGATGCTGACTGGGAAACACTTTATACCGAATATGGTATTGGAAGGAGTGGCCCAACAATGATATACAAGGAATCTCAGCCTATCCCTGCTCAAAGGAGAAAGAGGTCGGAATCTGAGCTACGAGAGATACTTCGTCAAAGCGATATGATCTCTTCTGAGCAGCAGCGTCAGATGGATGAGATGAACGTCAGTGCTCATAGAAGGGCTGGACTAGGAGAGCCAAACATGGATGATCCATACTTCACCATGACTGAGATAGGGTCGGGGACACCAGAATCATGTGTTCCAGGGCCAAGCAGGGTGCGTAGTCCATCGTCAGAATCCGATGGAGAACCCCGCCCAAAGAAGCCTTGCATGGGAAGTCTCCCATATAGGAAACATTTCGGGGCACCGTGATGTGGATCGACGTGCCTATAGTAGTTTCCTTTTCCTAGTATTTCAGCATGTACTGTGTGAAATATTCTAGTATTGCGGCATGTACTTTGTGAAATATTACAATCCCCGAGAAAGTTTGTCCTAACACTCGGGAGATCAACTAATGTGCGGTTTGTAAAATAGTTCAAGTTCATCTATAAAATACCAAGTTGATATATTCTGAGTGATTTTGCTACATTAACTATATGGAATAATATTAATGTATAAAATACTTGGAACTTGATCGGTAAACTGATGGTGAACACGAGGAACACAATTTGAGCTGGTGTTGGGACAAGCAATGACCCCAGACCAACTATAGGAAATGTTGCACAAGACGAGCATGAGTCTGAATCAAACAACCATCCTAGGGGAAATGGTCAAGATCAGGCCAACGCTCCAATAATATTTGATGCTGCTGCAGTTGAAACAATTCGAGGAATTGTTATGCAGGCAATGACTGATATACTTCGACCGAACGTGCCTCAGGCACAAGACGTGCCAATTCCTCCAGCGGTTCCCAGATTTGAGGAGCCAGAAAACCGTGTATTCCAGGAAGGTGCAGTCAGGAATAGAGACAATTATGGTCGTGCACTAAAGACCATAAATTCCATGAGGCCTGACAACTACAATGGGAAAGGAGAACCGGTCAGGGTGACCCACTGGTTTTCTCACATGGAACGACTGTTTTGCAATGTGGAGTGTACTGAAGCTGAAAAGGTACACATAGCTTCCCTTCAGTTGAAAGAAGAAGCCAGTGAGTGGTGGGAGAGTACAGGCTTAACTGATAGCCCCGTCTTGAATTGGTCTATGTTCAAGGCAAAGATGACAGACAGTTTCTTCTCTCGAGCTATGAGGGAGGAGAAACACAAGGAGTTTCTATACCATAAGACGGATGGATTGAAGGTAACAGAGCTTGCGACCAAACTCAATCATCTGTTATAGTATGCCGGACCTGAGATATCCAGTGAGGCACAGAAAATCTGGTATTTCCACGAGTGGATGAGCCCAGATATCAAGCCAATGATGGTGCACCACACATGCTCTACTTTGGAGCAATATATGGATGCGGCCTACAAGTTGGAGGTGACTCTAGAGGAGTCGACCAAGAGACGTAATCGATAGAAGTCGATGCAGAACCAAGGGAGTGGATTCAAGCGACCTATGCCACCGTCTAACTTTGCCAAGTCTGGACGAGCAAAGACGGACACGACTCAAGGAGGGTCAATGCAACATACGGGTCAGAGCAAGAATCCAGTTCAGTATTATAATTGTGGTGCTGCTGGGTACAAGATCTTTGAGTGCCCGAAGGAAAAGAAATCCTGCTTTGGTTGTGGACGTGATGGACATTTACAGAGATTCTGTAGGCAGAGAAAGCAGATGGGAGTGGAGTCGCAACAAGGGTCAGTTAATCCGAGTAACCGGCCCAGGTTCAAGCAGCTGAGACTCTGATAACAGGTTTTTGTCGTGTAAAAACTGCTATGCAAAATATCCAAACAAACCTTAAACCGTAGTCCTAGGTAAATACGGGTCAAATCCACAGGGAGACGGATCTATCTTAATATGCAAGTTATGCGTCAAACCAAAGTAACCAAAGGGGGGTTTTTGTGAGTTTAATTAATCTAAGCATGCAAAAGGTAAACAAGCGAAAGAGTTGTGAAATCAGTGATGGGAAAAAGCACTTAGTCAAACAACATCCACTATTCGTATGACAAGTTGATCATAGATACTCATTCAAATCTCATGCAATGGTAATTCCAATTCCTTTTCAGATATAACTAATAGCACAACCAGATACTATTAGCACTAACTAATTAAACAACCCTGAAACTATCAAGATTCAGTTTAACAATAGCCTTACGGATAGGAATATAGTTGGATACAACCCTAGAATAAAACAATCAGTTTTTACCCTAGAATGTAAATCAATTCTCTTCTGCATAAGACTAGCACAACCAGATACTAGTACGATGCAGTTGCTACTCTGAAATAAATATGCACAACCAGTAACAATCTAGATCTAGCAATCAATCAATAACAATAAACCCTAGTTGCGTCCAAATAGAGATTATCAATATCAATCATAAACAACTTAAGCAAGAGAAAGATAAAAACCATGCAATAGATTAAGAACAAGAATCTCACAACTTAATCCAAACGAAAGCTTCAGCGTCTAACTAAGCCAGGGAGGCTTAGTTCTTCATAACGTAGAAAAGGAAATTAGGGTTCAAGAGAAAAAGATGATTATTCAAGATAGGCAAACAAGCCTTTTCTCTACCCTAATATACTAAAGGAAATAAAAATCTAAATTAACCTAAAACGAATTAATAAAATAATAATAATTAAATAAACTAAAACAAGAAATTAATTCGCAAGTATTCTCGGCCTCCAATTCTCGCGAGCAACTGCTCGGTCTCGTTCAGCAGCCGTTCTCGGCCTCCATTTCGTGGGAGCAGCAACGGCCCAACACGGCCCAATTCAACAAAGCACCAGCTGCTTCACGTGGGCTTCTCCTGGACGTGGGCTTCAGCTTGTACGTGGGCAACCTTCAACAATTTCCAATTCAAATGCTCGCCGATGTCACGCTGCATCATCACCCTCCAATTCATTTCCAGCTTCAATTTCACGCTGCTTCTCGCGTGGGCTCCATACTCCAATTTGGGCCTTCTCCAACATTCTTCACGTGGCCGAGCTTCTTCAATTGGGCCTTTCTTCCTCATCCAAATTGTGGCCCACCATCAGCATAATCACGTGGCCTGTTAATTCCACTTGGGCCTAATTCATCCAATTCGCCCATCAATTACGTGGTATTTAATTAATTACCAAACTTCGCCCCTACACGCCATGCATATGAATGTGTCTAAATCTATCCGAATGACACCAATAAAACCTCTAATGACTCTTACTTAAGCCCTACAAAGTAGTGCTTATCAAACCACCCCATGCTTAGACCTTTGCTCGTCCTCGAGTAAACTAATAAAGAGTCTACTCCTCCAATGTAGCATCCAAGGTCTCAGGAAGCATATCCTCCAACTAAGAGTCACCTAACCCATGCCAAGCTCCTGGCACCAATCTCATTCACAACACATCCACAACTCAACAAGCTTAAGGGCAAGCAGAGTACTTCCCCCAAACTAACCCGGATATCCAAAAGCGTGAGTAACCTCTAATCCTAGCCTCCATCTATTGCTCCTTATGTCTCCCAGAGTGACCTACACGACAATCCTTCTTTTACTCCTCTTCTTATGACGCCTCGCCAAGAATAATGAGAAATCCTAAAATCACTCTTCTTCTTTTTCGCTCATTTTGCCAAGGTGCCCTTTCGGGTTTTCACCAAGCCACTCATTTCATTTTCCAATAGATGTGCTCACATAAGCTCACGTCACTCTTGACCTCATATTACCCCAGCCTAATGCTGGTCCAAGCCACCTGCTTATTGCCTAGGCCGCCCTTTTGGGTTTTCGACCTATCCCAGGATTTCAATGATAGCCTTTTTTCAAATTTTTGGCTCTTTTCATTTTTTTTTCATTTTTCTCCTCAGCAGCGTAGCAAGTATAAAACCCCACCCCATGCTTAAACCTTGCATTGTCCTCAATGTAATGAAAGACAAAAGAATAAAGCACAGGGAAAAGCAAAAAAATAACTCACAACGTTGCCGAGTTGGCTTGGACACTTCCGTGTTGCTGGCGGTGTAGTCATGAAAGCTCATGTCCTGGATGTCTGGCATCAACGCCATTATCTTCATCTACCGTGCAACCATAAGAAACCAATGTAGGGTGTAGTGGTTATGTAGGAAAGCAGGGCTGCACGGCCTTCAACTCCATCAACTCCTACCATGCAACCATAAGGAACCACTCTGGTGAATAGTGGTCAATCAAGGGAACGGGGTGCAAGGCCTTCAAAAATGGGCCCAGATGTCATCGTGGTTGGGCCTTGGTGTACCTCCTCTCCAGCTGTCGACTGTAGGGCCATCATCGTTGCCAAGTAAAAGTAGGGTGAATGTAATCTTCCGTTAGCAACATGATGCGCACCTCTCCGTGGAGAATTTGGACAGCTGGGTAAAAAAAAAATAAAAAATTTGACTTTTTTTTTTTTTTTTTTTACTTTAATTTTTTTTTTTTTACTTTTTCTCCCCGTTTAAGGTCTTTTCGGGTATCTTATTTTCGTCTTTTGCTCCCCGTTTAAGATTTTTTCGGGACCCATTTTATTCTTTTTTTTTAAAAAAAATTTTTACCTGCGAAAATGCGGCGGTCGCCGTGAGGGGTGCGGCGGTCGCCGTAATTGCGGCGGTCGCCGTAATTGCGGCGGTCACCGTAATTGCGGCGGTCGCCGTAATTGCGGCGGTCGCCGTAATTGCGGCGGTCACCGTAATTGCGGCGGTCGCCGTAATTAAACGGCGGTCGCCGTTTTGAGGTCGTGGCCAACTTTCTTGGCGAGGCAATTGCGGCGGTCGCCGTAAACTTCGCAGCGGTCGCCGTGAACACCATCTCTGTTTTTTTTTTTGTTTTTTTTTGCGCTTCCTGCAGGTTAGTTCGACACAGAAAGGAAAAACAAAAAGAAAAACAACTGAATAAAGACTAAGGGAAAGAAAATAGACTACCTAACATCGGGTTGCCTCCCGAGCAGCGCCTTAGTTAATGTTGTGGCTCGACATAGTGCTCAACCTCTTCAACTCGGGTTGCTCCTATCACTTGAACTCCTGAGGTCTATATCAGGGGGATGCCGCTTTGTGTGCTCCATGTTGAGCCTTTCCCCCTTGCTTGTGCACTTGCTGATGGGAGGAACGCTGTTCATATCTATGAATGCACTTGCCATCTTCAGGAACGGTCTACCCAACATCTCAAGGGCTGCATGTATGTCCTGCCCTGTATCCAACATGTAAAAATCTGCCACCTGAATTAAGGCTTCCTTCTTGTGCTTCCCCTTTGGTTTCTTCTTTATATTGCCCAGCGCCCTTAAGAACTCTGTGTAGCGAGGGATGCAATTTTCCAGTTCGATCAAGGGAATGGTTGCCTCGCAGATAATGAAGGTTTCATATAGCTCTTTGTCTTCCTTCAGCCTTCGAGGATCTTAAGCAAGAGAAAGATAAAAACCATGCAATAGATTAAGAACAAGAATCTCACAACTTAATCCAAACGAAAGCTTCAGCGTCTAACTAAGCCAGGGAGGCTTAGTTCTTCATAACGTAGAAAAGGAAATTAGGGTTCAAGAGAAAAAGATGATTATTCAAGATAGGCAAACAAGCCTTTTCTCTACCCTAATATACTAAAGGAAATAAAAATCTAAATTAACCTAAAACGAATTAATAAAATAATAATAATTAAATAAACTAAAACAAGAAATTAATCCGCAAGTATTCTCGGCCTCCAATTCTCGCGAGCAACTGCTCGGTCTCATTCAGCAGCCGTTCTCGGCCTCCATTTCGTGGGAGCAGCAACGGCCTAACACGGCCCAATTCAACAAAGCACCAACTGCTTCACGTGGGCTTCTCCTGGACGTGGGCTTCAGCTTGTACGTGGGCAACCTTCAACAATTTCCAATTCAAATGCTCGCCGATGTCACGCTGCATCATCACCCTCCAATTCATTTCCAGCTTCAATTTCACGCTGCTTCTCGCGTGGGCTCCATACTCCAATTTGGGCCTTCTCCAGCATTCTTCACGTGGCCGAGCTTCTTCAATTGGGCCTTTCTTCCTCATCCAAATTGTGGCCCACCATCAGCATAATCACATGGCATGTTAATTCCACTTGGGCCTAATTCATCCAATTCGCCCATCAATTACGTGGCATTTAATTAATTACCAAACTTCGCCCCCACATGCCATGCACATGAATGTGTCTAAATCTATCCGAATGACACCAATAAAACCTCTAATGACTCTTACTTAAGCCCTACAAAGTAGTGCTTATCAGACTCCTAGCCCGTCGATGCAGACAACTGCCCAGAATAAGGGGAAAGCCCCAGCTACTTCTGGAGGTCAGAGTCAACGCCTGTACGAGATGCGTGAGGCGGATGGACCTAACGCTCCGATTACTCAAGGTACCTTATACCTTCATTCTACTTCAGTGTGCATTCTGTTTGATTCGGGTGCTACCCATTCCTTTATTTCGGATAGTTGTGTTAGTAAGTTAGGTTTAGTGTGCAACGAAGCTTGTGAGCCTTTCATTGTAAATCTTCCTAATGGTGATCGTTTGGTTGGAACCAAGCGTCTGTCTGAATTTGCGATTACCATTCAGGGTAAGAAATTCGAGGCAGATTTGATTTGTATAGCCATGGCTCCATACGACATTATTCTCGGTATGGATTGGCTGACGCGTCATGGAACGGTGATCGATTTCAGTTCAAGAACGGTGACGGTGTCATCTGGGGGCCAGTGTGTGTGCAAATTCAAGGGTCGGAATGACGCTGATAACGGTAGGCTTATCAATGCGATGGCTGCGTTTAAGCTACTTCGACAAGGTTGTGTCGGATACCTTTGCTACCTGGATCCGCCTGCGAAAGATGAACCTTCAGTTCTTGATATTCCTGTGGTTAGAGAATTTTCGGATGTCTTTCCGAAAGAGATTCATGGATTACCCCCGAATCATGACGTGGAGTTCACAATTGATCTTGAGCCGGGTACTGCGCCGATTTCTAAGGCACCATACCGGATGGCTCCTGCTGAGATGCAAGAGTTGAAGAAGCAACTTGAGGATCTTCTTGATAAAGGGTATATCAGGCCGAGTGCATCGCCTTGGGGTGCTCCGGTATTGTTTGTCAAAAAGAAGGATGGATCATTTCGACTTTGTATCGACTATCGAGAGTTGAATAAGGTCACGATCAAGAATAAATATCCATTGCCGAGGATTGACGATATGTTGGATCAATTGCAAGGAGCAAAAGTTTTCCCCAAGATCGACCTGAGATCTGGTTATCATCAGCTTAGAATTTGTGAGGAAGATATTCCTAGAACTGCGTTCCGAACCAGATATGGTCACTATGAGTTCGTAGTTATGCCTTTCGGACTTACTAATGCTCCAGCAGTCTTCATGGATCTGATGAATTGATGCTTTCACCAGTACTTGGACAAGTTCGTGGTGGTCTTCATCGAAGACATTCTGATCTATTCTCCGAATGAAGAGGTTCATGAGGAACATCTGCGAATTGCTCTATCAGTCCTTAGACAAAATCAATTGTATGCTAAATTGTCTAAGTGTGACTTCTGGATGAGAGAAGTGGCTTTCTTAGGCCATGTAATCAATAAAGATGGGGTTATGGTTGATCCCCAGAAGATTGAAGCAGTTGCTAATTGGAAGCAGCCTCAGAATGTAAAGGAGGTGCGCAGTTTTCTTGGACTTGCCGGGTATTACAGACGGTTCGTAGAGGGATTTTCGAAGATCGCTCTACCTATGACCAATCTACTCCGCAAGGTTCACAAGAAGTTTGTCTGGAATGACAAGTGCAAGGCCAGTTTTCAAGAATTGAAACAACGATTGACCTCGGCACCAGTGTTAGCACTACCAGAAGGAAACAACGATTTTGTGGTGTATAGTGATGCTTCGAAAAGTGGTTTGGGTTGTGTATTGATGTGGAGAGGCAGAGTTATAGCATATGCATCCAAACAACTCAAGACTTATGAAGAAAACTATCCGACACATGATCTGGAGTTAGCAGCGGTAGTTTTTGCATTGAAGATTTGGAGGCATTACCTATATGGTGTGAAATGCCAAGTCTTCACCGATCACAAGAGTCTCAAATACGTGTTCACTCAGAAGGAGTTGAATATGAGACAACGCCGCTGGCTTGAGTTGCTCAAAGACTACGACATCGAGTTACTGTATCATCTGAGCAAGGCTAATGCGGTAGCTGATGCACTAAGACGGAAAACAACGCACGAGACAGTAGTTGCTCTACGTACTGCCCAAACCAAGCTAAACCAAGAGTCATGCGACATTGAAGTCTTGTATGATCAGCATAGAGGTTACCTGGCTTTGCTGGAAATTCAGGCTACGCTATTGGATCAAATCAGAGAAAAGCAAGTCGATGACATAATCTTGGTGAAATTAAGCAGTGAAGTGATGGACGGGAAGGCTCCCGGTTTCGTGATTCAGGATGATGGATCACTCTGGTTTTAGGACCGGATCTGTGTGCCTGATGTTGAAGGTCTTCGTCAATTGGTAATGAGAGAAGCCCATTCTTCAGCTTATTCTGTACATCCTGGCTCTAGCAAGATGTACAAGGTTCTGCAGAAGAAGTTTTGGTGGCCAAACATGAAATGGGATGTAGCAGACTTTGTGGCAAAATGCTTAACTTGCCAGAAAGTCAAGATCGAATACTGCAGACCAGGTGGTGAGTTGCTACGTCTCCCAGTGCCAGAATGGAAATCGGAGGACATTGCCATGGACTTCGTCACTGGGCTACCAAAGACTCAAAGTCAGAAAGATGCTATATGGGTAATTGTGGACAGGCTTACGAAGAGTGCTCATTTCATAGCCATCAAGTCCACATGGGAAACCCAGAAGTTAGCAGAAATTTACCACCAAGAGATTGTCCGTTTACATGGCATTCCCAAGACCATTGTATCGGATCGAGATGGCCGATTCATTTCAAGATTTTGGCAAGAACTTCACAAGATCATGGGAACTGAATTGAGATTCAGTATAGCGTTTCATCCTCAGACGGATGGAGAGTCTGAAAGTACCATCCAGACCCTGGAAGATATGCTAAGAGCATGTGTACTCGATCGTCCGACTAGCTGGGAAGACAGCCTGAGTCTGATTGAGATCACATACAATAATAACTGGCATGCTACTATCAAGATGGCTCCGTTCAAAGCTTTGTATGGTCGCAGATGCAGATCTCCGATTTGTTGGGATGAGAATGCCGACAAGATTCTGCTTGGGCCAGAGTTGGTCGAAAGGACAGCTTCAGACATTGCGTTGATTAGACAGAGAATGTTGACCGCCCAGAGTCGACAGAAGTCTTACGCGGATCAAAAGCGTAGAAATGTCGAGTTCGAGGTTGGTGACAAAGTCTTTGTCAAAGTATCGCCATCCAAGGGTGTTTTCAGATTTGGTAAGCGTGGGAAGCTTAACCCTCGCTACGTAGGACCATTTGAGATTCTTGATAAAGTGGGATCTCTAGCATACCGCTTGGCATTGCCGCCATCGGCACATCCTGTGCATAATGTGTTCCACATATCCTTGTTAAGGAAATATGTGCCAGATGAGTCTCATGTGCTGAGCTATGAGGACATCGAGATTCAAGCAAATGGTACCTACGAAGAAATGTCTGTGCGCATTCTCGAGCGTCGTGAGAAACAGTTGTACAACAAGATCGTACCGTCGGTACGAATTCTGTGGTCCAAGTCTGGGAGAGAAGAAGTTACTTGGGAAACGTGGGAAACCGTAGCAGTTATGCTCAGACGTTTTCACGAGTTATTTGCGACCTAAGTTTCGGGGTCGAAACTTCTTTTAAGGGGGAGGTGATGTGATACCCCGTATTTTTGTAAGGGTATTTTTGGAATTTTTCCAAACGCCCGTTTTGTACGTCGAATTAATTTCAGAGATAGAAAGACATTCTGTAATGTTCTCAATCTCTGTAATATTTTTCTAAGTGAAATAGAATACATTCGACGTATTTCGGGACTTAATACTCGTTCATGTACGATTATTTTTATCCCGGGCTAAGGCCAAGTTGTTCCAAGCTAAAACGGATGAAAAATGGCCTTGGCAGCGACCGCTGTAAGGCAAGCGGCGACCGCCGCCAACTAGCCGACATCATCGTCATCATCAAATGCAAGTGGGCTAGAAAGCGGCGACCGCCGCCTGAAAGCGGCGACCGCCGCCAGACACATATTGAGGCGGCGACCCCATGCCGACGGCGGCACCCGCCGCCATCGTTGCAGGGCTAGCTTATGTGGCTTGTCGGCGATCGGACGACCTTTGATCTTGGCCTTCCACGTGCCCTTGCTTGTCCCCTGGAGTTGGCTATTTAAAGGAGGGATTGAGGAGCTGAATGATGCACAAATCCAAGCTCAATTCCCTCATAATTAATCTCGTCGGAAAACTCGAGTGTCACCGGAGAACTCGTAAGCGATCGTCGGAGCTCCAATTGGTGTTCTTTCCAGTTGCAAAGTGAAGCTTTGGAAGCCCTTAGAAGCTTAGAATCCAAAGCAAGCCAAAGGAGAAGCAAAACAATCGACGCCGGTGAGTTTTATGCTTCTCGTGAAATTTTCTGGAGTTCATAGCGGCGACCGCCGCCATGAATAGCGGCGCCCGCCGTAAGGCAGGCGGCGACCGCCGCGAGAAGGGTTTTGGCCTATTTTGGCCTTGGCTTCCATGGCTTTCGATCGGGCTTCGTTCCTTTCGATTTCTTTCGTTATTCTTTAGATTCGTACTCGTTATTGTCGAATCTAACTTAGGGTTTCTTTATGGGTCGATCCGAAGGAATCTGTGTTGCCAGAATTGTCCCTGTTTCGAGCTCGGAAACCAGTTGTCATACCTAGCTTCGTTCAAGCTTCTGAAAATCTAAGGCAAGTGGCGGTTCGCTTTTGCTCATCATTCCATATTTCCATTAATTATCAGTTGTTTAATTGAGTAATTAATTTGGAATGATTATTGTGTTCGTCTGGGAAAGGTTTTGATAAAATATTTTGGAAAACTAAAGTATTATATTAGAATAGGTTGTATTTCTGTTAGAACAACGCTATTATGAATATATATTTATGTTGATCGCCTTGAGGGCATTTATGTGGATTTATTGTGGACTATTGTTGTGCTTGAACTGTTTAGTTAGCACTAGTAGTTGGGAACGTTGGATTCGTCGGGATCTAGTCGTTTCTTTATAACCTGGAAGAGAGGTGGCTAGACCCCACCTAATACCATTTGGATGGTCATGACTAACCTCTGTACACGAGTATAGAGGTGGTGCACTTAGCTGGTGTCACAAACTTGGGATGGAATCCCTACGAGGTGCGTCACTCTAGACGAAACGTATCTCAAGATGTATAGGTTCCTCTTGGTGGAATATATACATATAAAAGCTTGTAACATGATGCGCGTTTTAAAATTAAATAAGATAAGTGCCCGAGAGCACATGATTAATATACCTTCGACGAGTAGTGCAACTAGGAAAACTCGTATCGACTTGATCAGAGTACGTTCTCTTTCCAATCTGGCTTTGCTGTATGCGGTGAGATTGGTCATGAACCGAAACATCTCGTCAGTTTTCGAGCGCTTGTGTGTGATACTTTAAATGCTCCAGACTTTGTCATACTTCCTAAAAGACTCAATCTCTTGGAGTCTTCTTTCGGGTTGATTGCTGTGAAGACTCAGTCTTCCAGAATCTTCTCTTGTGCATACCTCTTGTTATATTCCAGTAGAAGTATGGTGGTTGACTATCGTTGTCGACTTTAATTCGAGACGATGCGTCTAACCTAATACGACTACTTCGAACCATTCTGCTTTGTACCCTTGCATAGTCTTTTTAATAAAGACTAACCAACCGTAATTATTCCCTGCATGGTTGGCTGGTGTCATCCGTTTGATTCGGCACATCAGATAAAGTGCAGATACGAGGAGACTAGAATGATTATGAAGACAACGGTGGTTTTTGGATGTTTTAATAATTTTAATCAGGTTGAGATCCTTGGGAGATGATCATTGTGATCAAGACCCTTGTTTATAATATTTTAAGTCTTCCACTGTATTTGTTTAAACTTTGTGTTTGTCCTATTCGGGATTGGGATGTAATCCTGGGACTCTTGCTTTAATTGAATATTATGATAATTTTGTATCATTTATGTTCATGATTTGTATTTAAACGGTAAAGTCTGGGGTGGCTTCTATGAGGAAAACCGAGATCACTGGCGGTAATACCTTTCCAAATGGGTTAAGATTTGGGGGTGTTTCAGTATGGTCAATCCTAATTTTTTTCATCCACCTCTTGGCGATCCAATTGAGTTGCAGGATCACCCCTCGGATTGGATACGTTCACCGCGTCTCCAACCCCAAGGAGAACGCGTTCCTGACATTGGCGACGAGCGCCGCGATGTTCCACAGAGAGCCAATCGACGCGACAACCCAGATCCCCAGCCACGACGGCGTCAATGCGTTGATGCCTATGCGCCTCGAGATGAGTTTGTCCATGAAGATCGCGAACAACGTGATGGACGTCAAGTTGGACGCGATAGACCACATGACGTGCGCGTTCTTGGGAACCCTCTCTATGACGCTGCACCTAACAACGCGTTCAACCCAGCCCCAGACCAGCCTCGATACCAGTGACCACACGTCAAGGTAAAGATCGAGCATTTTCATGGTGAATACAACCCCTCTATGTTTCTTGAATGGGTGTAGGCTATAGAGTATACTCTTCGCTATAATCGTGTGTGACCTGAAGACCATGTTGACGCCGCGACGCTTAACTTCCGAGGAGCCGCCCGCGTGTGGTGGCATAGGTTCAAAGATGACTGCGTTCGACGCCACAGAGCACGCATCACAGAATGGCATCAATTAATTTACGTCATGTCCAGGAAATACGTGCCTCCAGACTATCGGAATCAAATGCGGTTGGACATTGCCATGGCTCGCCAAGGCTTGATGACTCCACTCGAGTTCTTTTCCAAGCTTGAAGACATGTATTATATGGCCAACATCTTTGTTGCACCATCTACTTTGAGGACCAAATTCTTGAGTGGCTTGAACACTAACATCCGTGATCAACTCAAGATTTTGCCCATCAAAGACATGAACACACTCACCCACACGGCGATGCAACTTCATGCCCAATTATCTCGCCGAAAGTCTTACACATATTCCAGTGGCCAACAAAGGTATTCTTCTAACTCTAGTGGTTTACCTTATACTAATGTTCGCCCTAGTGCCTCTACCACAGCCGCGTCTAGCCAAGGCCCCAAGGCGAAGACCGTGCCGCCAACCACCGCGCCGCGCCAGAACGCGCCAAGACAGGCTCCAGAGAGCACTGATCGCGCGCGTGATATTGAGTGTTACAAATGTGGTGGAAGAGGACACTACAAGAAAGATTGTCCCAATGCTCGCAAAGTGTTGTTCTCCACAGCCGCCGTCGGCTACGAGTCTTGTGACGATGAGGAGGCCTCACTTGCCGCGATCACTGAAGACAACGAGGACAAAGACGCTTATGACTGCGAACCAGCTTCTCTGCACATGGGCACACCATTGAGCTTGGTGACGCGTCGTCTCCTCACCGTCAAGGAAGCCAACTTAAGCGATCAACGCGAGAACTTGTTCCACACAAGGGCTCTCGTGCAAACAGCTTCCTTGAGTGTCATTATTGATGGAGGATCTTGTGCAAATATTGTGAATGAGAGGGTTGTCAACCACTTCAACTTGCCTACAACTCCTCATCCAGAACCTTATGCCCTCCAATGGATTTCTTCAAGTCCAGGTAATAGGGTATCTCGCCAATGTTCCATTTCTTTTTCTATAGGCCAATACTGTGATTCTATACTTTGTGATGTCATTGCAATTGACACCACCCATATTTTGCTTGGGCGCCCATGGCAATTTGACAAGCGCGTGCTCTATGATGGCTATTTGAACACTTATATGTTCAATTACCACGGGAAGCACGTCACTTTGCATCCAATGTCTCCCCATGAGATCTTGCAGGACCAGGTTGAACGTGATCGCCAGAAAGCCATAGAGGCCGCGTCCTCTAAGTCCCTCGCGTGCTCAAACGAACACTAGAGGCCAAACGACTACCACTCTGGCTCCCCTTCGTCATCTCCAGGTTCTCGCAAGAAGAAGCCGCAAGCCTCATCTGGGACACCCGGTGCCCCACCTCCGTCGTTGCCCCCAGCGCGTCCTTTGCAAGGCACCTGTGAGCAACGCGTCCTTTTAGCAAGGCCCAGTGACCTCACTACATGTGTCACTGGCAAAGCGCCTTATTTTCTACTTGTGCCAACACCGTGCATACCAGACTCATCGAACAACGCGGTCTTACCATCCTCGATCGTGAAGTTTCTTGACGCGTTCCAAGATGTCTTCCCAGATGAGTTGCCACAAGGTTTACCTCCCCTGAGGGGCATTGAGCACCAGATTGATCTTGTTCCCGGTGCTTCTTTGCCCAACCGTGCTGCTTACAGAGCTGGTCCAGAAGAGACCAAAGAACTCCAGCGCCAGGTCCAAGAATTATTGGATCGCGGGTATGTAAGGGAATCTCTTTCCCCTTGTGCTGTGCATGTGATCCTTGTGCTTAAGAAAGATGGCACCTGGAGAATGTGTGTTGATTGCCGTGCCATAAACCAGATCACCGTCAAGTATAGGTACCCTATTCCTCGCCTTGATGATATGCTTGATGAACTTCATGGCGCGACACTCTTCTACAAAATTGATTTGAAGAGTGGTTATCACCAGATCAGAATGAAAGAAGGTGATGAATGGAAGACCGCATTCAAAACCAAGTATGGGCTCTACGAGTGGCTTGTCATGCCTTTTGGGCTCACGAATGCGCACAGCACCTTCATGCGCGTGATGAACCATGTGTTGAGAGCTTTCCTTGGCAAGTTTGTTGTCATTTATTTTGATGACATCCTTGTGTATTCTCGGAGCCTCGAAGACCATGCCGATCACCTTCGCCAAGTGCTCGCATGCCTTCGACACGAGAGCATGTTTGCCAATCTGGCAAAGTGTTTGTTTTGCTCCGCGTCCACCAACTTTATGGGATACATTGTGAGTAGTGATGGGTTATGCGTTGACGACGAAAAGATCGCGGCCATCAAAGACTGGCCCACGCCTACAACACCGACCCAAGTGCGAAGCTTCTTAGGCCTCGCGGGATTTTACAAGCGCTTTGTACGCGATTTCTCTTCCATTACCGCGCCACTCCATCAACTCACCAAGAAAGGCAACACCGTTTTGTGGCATGAGTCCCATGAACGCGCCTTCTCAGCCATGAAGAATGCGTTGTGCAACGCTCCTCTGCTCTAACTTCCAGATTTCACCAAACACTTCGAAGTAGAGTGTGATGCCTCCGACATAGGCATTGGTGGTGTGCTACACGAAGAGAAGAGGCCAATTGCCAACTTCAGTGAGAAGCGCACATGGGCCACCCTCAATTACCCCACCTACGACAAAGAGCTTTATGCCTTAGTACGCATGCTAAAGACTTGGCAATATTACCTTTGGCCGCGTGAGTTTGTCATCCATAGTGATCATGCCGCGCTGAGCTACTTAAAGAGCCAAGCTCACCTCAATCGCCGCCATGCTCGTTGGGTGGAGTTCCTCGAGACATTCCCTTATGTCGTTGTTCACAAGAAAGGGAAAGACAACGTTGTGGCTGACGCATTGTCTCGCAGGTACGTTCTCTTGACTCACGTGCAAACTAAAATTCTGGGTTTTGCTTTGATTAAAGAATTATATGCTACTGACCCCTTCTTTGCCCCTATTCTTGAGCATTGCTTGAGATCGCGTGAGTTTGAGACGTTTTACCTTTCTGAGGGTTATTTGTATAAGGCTAGTCGTCTATGCATTCCTAGATCTTCCATTAGGCTCTTATTGATTGAGGAAGCACACGCGAGTCGTGGACACTTTGGGATTAGGAAGACCTTAGACGCGTTGAGAGAACATTTCTTTTGGCCTAACATGACCCACCAAGTGACTAGGTTTTGTAGGAGTTGTGTGACTTGCCAGAGAGCCAAAGCTAAGTCCAGTCCTCACGGCCTCTACACTCCTTTACCCATCCCGAGTGCCCCCTGGGAAGATTTGTCTATGGATTTCGTCACGGTTTGCCCCTCTCTAGACGAGGTAAAGACTCTATTTTTGTGGTCGTAGATAGATTTTCTAAGATGGCACATTTTCTAGCTTGTAAGACCACACATAGTGCTAGTGAGATTGCTGATTTATTCTTTGAGCATGTGGTGCGTCTTCATGGAGTCCCGCATACCATTGTTAGTGACAGGGATTCTATGTTTGTTGGTCATTTTTGGAGAACTCTTTGGGGTAAGCTAGGAACCGAACTTCTATTTTCCACTAGCTACCACCCCCAAACCGATGGCCAAACAGAGGTCACAAATAAAACTCTAGGAGCCCTCCTTCGCACGATGCTCAAGGCGAATCCTAAGCGTTGGGAGGACTTACTATCCATTGTCGAGTTTTGTTACAATAGATGTAGGCACACGGCGACCAAGATGACTCCTTTCGAGGTGGTGTATGGCATCAACCCATTGACACCACTAGATTTGTCGCCGCGCCCTCTCCGAGATCCAGTGCATGTCTTCGCTTCACATCGCGCTGAGCAAGTCTGTGACTTCATCGAAGGACCAAGGCGCAGCTGGAGAGGAGATCCGCGCAGTATGCATCGTAGAAGAATTCAGGCCACTGCCGCGTCGTCTATGCCCCCGGAGACCTTGTCTGGGTGCATCTGCGAAAGGAGAGATTCCCATCGCGGCGAAAGCACAAATTGGCACCGCGTGGATACGGTTCCTTCCGCGTGGTCAAGGCCATAGGGGACAATGCTTATCAACTCAAGCTCCCACCAGATTTTGGAGTCCATGCGTCCTTCAACGTGGCTGACTTGACTCCATACGTTGAGCCAGAGTTTGATTATGGTGAAGAGGGGATGCTTCACAGCCAAGTGGGGGAGGGTGATGTGACCCTGCCTCCCATGACGGCTCAAGACGAGGAAGAGGCCATGAGCCTACGTTCACAGGGCCCAGTTACACGGTCTAGATCCAAGGCCATCGCCGCCGCCGTCGCGTCACTTATCGCACGCGCCTTCGCCAGCCAAGGAAGCCCAGAGACCCATCCAAGGCTCATCGTCCTCGCCACCATCGGAGTTTCTGAAGACTGTGAAAGAATGCGTTCTTCTGAAGAATGTGACACTTCGTCGTCTCACGCGATGATCTCGTCAAAGCCTTCAACGCGTTCATGATGTTTCACGCGTTCTTTTTAAGACATTATCTGTATTTGGTATTTCCAGCTTGTTTAGATAGTTTCCTTATTTGCAGCATTTAAGATAGTTTCCTTTTATCTTTTAGGGTTTGAGCCTTTTTGCATGCTTGCATGGGCTAGCCCATGAGGTTCGACTCGGCCCATCCGACGTCTCACCTCCCCTATTTATACCCGACTTTGTTATTGTTATTTCTTACGTTCAAGTTAAAGTTCAAGGTTTTAAGTCGAGTGTTTATCCTCCTTCTCTTGATCGAATGTCACCCATATCCCTCTCATCCCCATTCCCTCCGCCGCCGACGCTACGGCCACCGCTTGATCTCCAAGCAAAGTCTATCTTCGCATCTCCTTCACCCGTAGTCGACGCTACGACACCAACGACTTGTCTCTTCAAGTCGTCTATCCCTCCATTCCATCGCTTCCGCCACCGTTTCCATCACCACAGAATCATCGCGTTCTTCTGTTCGTGAACTCCACCATCACCGAGACGAGTTCACCACGTGACTTTCCAACCAAGACTAGATCCAAAGGCATCTCTTTTGCACTTTGGCTTGACACAGGAGGCAAGGACACATCAGGTTTCTTGACTGGTTCCTCTTGATCTTGGTTTGAGTTGATGATCTTGTTGAGAGTTCACACTTTGATGTTTGCTATGGAGTGTGATTCTTGTTGTTATGCTTGAGAATAACACTGAAGCTTGTCTTTTTTATATGGTGTATTCTCGAGGTTGAGTCTTCTCTTGGTTCCCACAAAGCAAGCTTGACCTAGGTTGTGTGGTGATCCTTGATTCACGCTGACTTAGACATGTACCAACAACCTAGGCAGACTCAGAATACACATTGGATGGTCAAAGGCTTTAGGAGAATCTGTCACATCGTTGTCAACCACCTTTCGTCTGTGGCTCAGCAACCTAGACACTTTGGAACTTTCCTCTGGATGGTGACAGGACTTTTGACATGTCGCTTTCACCGACCTTTGTCCGAGGTTCAGCATTTTAGACAGCAGGGAGTTTTCCTTTGGATGGTGGTAGGCTTTAGAAGCTTTCCTCATGTCGCTTTCACCATATTTTTTCCGAGGTTCAGCGTTCCCAACTTTATCGGGAAAAGCAAAGTCACATGTTGTACTTCTGGGCACTTATGGGTTCCTTTGGCTTGCTTGTTTGGTTTCTTTATCTTGTTTGGCTTCCATGGTTTCAACAACTGTCATGTGGTTCCTTTAAACACATCTTTGAGATAAAACATTAGTATCAAAGTATTTGTCATCTTCAAAAGTAGAAAAACTGAGGAAAGGAACTCTCATGGGCACTGAGGTTCCTGAGTTCCGTTTCCTAACAATTTCCCCATTTTTGATGATGACAAATATAAGGAACCTGGCAACATAATAAGGACATGAAATTCATGAGAATAGTTGAGCTAAGAGATTTACACCTTTATGAAATAATGAGAGAACATTCAATAGTTGCAAATTCCCCTTAAGCAAATGAACTAAGTTATTCGAGTTCTCCCTCAGAAATAGAACGGGTTCAGATTTCCTATAAGTCCAGTAGTTCCAAGAGTTCAAGGTTCCTATTCATTCTTCCCCCTTTTGACATCATCGAAAAGATCAATTAACTTATCAAGTGTAGGATATCAATATGAAATAAACAATTGCTTTAAACCCATGATAGTCACCATAATAGAAACGGAAGGCAAGGACAAATGATGCATTAGAAATATACCCGGAAAAGTTCATTAAACATTAAATCCAATACATTGTCCATGATGCATAGTGGAAAGAAAAACAAAAGATTACAATCAACTTGACAGAGACAAAAGAAGGATAGAAGAGGGGAGTAGGACCCTAGGGAACTACTAACACACTGTGGTGTTACAGCACTGGGAACTAGGAGAGACGTTCCTATGGAATTGTAGTGGCCTCCTCTTCAGCATCCTTCTTTTTGTCAGTTCCTTCACCGTGGCCTATAGCCATCTCAGCTGCTTGATCGCCTCCAATTGCAACCTCCAAAGTTTGTTGAATCACGCTCACTAGACCGGATACAGCATGCCTGGTCTTTCCTAGTTCTGTTACTTGATCACGGATGGAAAGAGAGCAGTGGTTCCATCCGTGATAGCTTTTTCAATACGACCCAGTGAAGCTAGGATCGCAGAGGAGTCTTGAACGGGGTAGAGCGGAGGCAAGGAGCTTGGAGTGGCTTGGTAACTTACCTTTTCCTTAGGCAATTCCGCTTGTACATCAGAGGGGGCATCCAGATGATCTTTGGTTTTGAGCTTCTTCACAGTGGCCATGGTTAGGAACTTGCTGTAGGTGGTTTCCCTGAGGTCTGCTGGATACTGGCTGAGCATGGAGAGAAGATTTTTTATGATGTGAGGAAAGGGCAGAGCATGGGATTCATGGGATTGACAGAATTGCATATGGGCCAACACCAGCTTAGGGAGATCAACTTGTTCCCCGGATAGGATCTTATCCATGAGGATTGCATCTGTGATGAGAATTGTGGCTCTGTGATCTTGTCTAGGAACCAGATTCCGAATAATCCAGAAATGCAGCAGCTTGTTGGACAGAGAAAGCCCCTTGGTCGGCAGATTCTTGGGATTGTCGCCATCATAGAGCTTGTTTACCACCTCAGATTTGGTTTTATACCCTTTGCTCTTTGGCCAAGTCTTCTTTTGATGCAGAATGTCAAAGACGAACATGTGCTCAATCCCTAAAGCAGAGTCAATGATGCTTGGGGACAAAGGAAACATAGTTCCCTTCCATTGAACCATGGCATCATTGCAGGAAGAATCTGCCTTGGCTGGCACGAAGGTCATGGACTGATAGAAGAGTCGAACCACGTCATCTGAGACGGAGAAGGGTTCCACCAAGATCTGGTCCCATCCTTGAAACTGGAGCAGGGAGTGGAATTCGCTAAGGGCGTCGCCGAATTGAGCAGCATCTTCCTCCTCTAGGTGCTGGGTCCAAAATTCCTCACCAAAGATGAGGGGTTTCAGAATTTTCCTCTTAGTGAAGGAGGAAGACACTTTCCCCAGGGTGGAGGTAGAGGTTATTGCTTTGGTGGTCAAAGAGGAGAGGGCTGCTGATTTGAGCTTTTTGGAGGGGGTCGGCTCTTCTGAGGCAGGGTTGAAGGGAACCAAGGCCCGAGAACTCCGCTTGAGAAGCTTGAGCCTGGTTGTAACTGAGTGAACATGTTTGGATTTGAGGCTGACGGGCGAGGGATCAGAGTTGTGAACCTCCAAAGAGCCTGGTTGCAACTGAGTGAACAGGTTTGGATTTGAGGCTGACGGGCGAGGGATTAGAGCTATGAACCTCCAGAGTATCCTTGTCTAGAGATGAATCATGGGAACCTCCCTTAGAGACAGTACGAGTAGTTGATTCGGACACATGATGGAGTTCCTTTTCATCCTCTTCTGTTTTCTTGGGTATGAGGTTTTTTGTGGGGGTGATTTCAAGAGATTTGGAGGATGAGGCGGCTTTCTTTTCTCTGAAGGCTTTGAGGAGAGTATCTTCTTCCTCATCAAGGGTAGATTCAAGAGGAAAGTCTTTTTGGGCCATTTGAGGAGTTCGGTGTTTGGAGAGAAAGAGGTGAGCAAGAGAATGAGAGAGCTAGAGAGAGCAAGGGAGGCAGGGTGCTCAGCTCATTCAAATAGGAGTCCCTAAATAACCTTTGATCAGTGTTTGGAGCCATTGAAAATCAAGCCATTGGGGAGAGAGATTTCTAGGAACTCTGATTTTTGAAACGGCTCTTTTTCTTGCAGCTTTTTCGGCTCAGTAACGGTCACAAATTCAAAAGGCAGATGTTCAAAAATGGCAACGGTGCAGGGCTGAACAGAGGTCTCTGACGCTGTTGATTTGCAATAAATACCATCTTGGGAAGAGCGAGTTTCTACTAGCCGTTTGGAGAGCTGTCTTACCTAGTTCCTTTCTGGCGATTTTTTCATTGTGCTAGAGGGATATATGGGAACCTTTGATGTGGGGATTTAAGACATAGAACATGAAAGTATGTTCCCACAAAAGAGATCGGGGAAGGCCATTTATCGCATCATACACTAATTCCCAGAAAGGGTTAAGAGATGGATCATAGGGAATTAGATTGTGCAATGAGGCAGGGGAGGGTCATAGTACACAATCATCATTTTGGCTTGTATTGTTGGATTAGAATATGATCAGATTGTGACTTTTGGGCCAACAAAGAAGCTTGGACAATGACTAAGTTAAAATGAAAAATGAACATTCAAGGAGAAGAACTAGAAAAATTTATCAAAGCCTTTTGAGTAACTATTATAGATATAAGGGTCTATTGTAAGAGATATAACACAAAGATTCCGAGACCGAGCAAGTAAAATGATCTAAACTAGTCAATCAATGGAACTGGAGAGAAACTTTAAACTAAAGGAACTGCTAGTTTATAGGAATCATTCACAGTTCTAATCTAAGGTTCTCGAAGGGAACTCTATTCAAAACTTTAGTGAATATATCTGCAACCTGATCTTCAGGTCTACAAAATTTCATAATGATGTTTCATGTCTCAACATGATCTCTAAGGAAGTGATGCATTATATCTATATGTTTGGTCCTAGTATGATGCACAAGATTCTTAGAAATGTTTATAGCACTGGTATTATCGCAAAGAATAGTGAGAGGACCATAAGACATACCAAAATCCGCGAGTTGTTGCTTTAGCCATAAGAGTTGGGAACAGCAAGAGGCAGCTGCAATGTACTCAGATTCTGTGGTGGAGAGGGAGACTGAGATTTGTTTCTTTGAGCCCCATGACACAAGGCAAGGGCCTAGTAACTGTGCCATTCCAGAAATACTCTTCCTATCCACCAGGTATCCAGCATAATCAGCATCAGTGAAGCCTATCAGCTCAAAGGGACACTCTTTGGGGTACCAAATGCAGAGTGAGTCGGTTCCCTTGAGATATCAGAATATTCTTTTCACAGCAGCTAGGTGTGTTTCTCTTGGACATGATTGAAACCTAGCACACAAGCAAATAGCAAACACAATGTCTGGACGACTAGTTGTTAGATACATGAGAGAACCTATCATACCTCTATAGAGTTTTTCGTCCACAAGAGGACTTGAGTGATCCTTGTCCAAATGGGCGATTGTAGAAATAGGAGTTGAGAGAGGCTTGCAAAACTCCATTTTGAACTTTTTCAACAGTTCCCTGACATACTTTTGTTGGTGAATTTGAATGCCATATTTCTTTTGGGTTATTTGCAATCTGAGGAAGAAGGTGAGTTCCCCTATTAGACTCATTTCAAATTCACTGCTCATCAAGTCTTTGAACTTATCTACAAGGGACAGGTTAGTGGAACCAAAAATGATATCATCGATATAAATTTGAACCACTAAGATGTTACATTTTTCTTCTAGAATGAAGAGAGTCTTGTTAATGATTCCACTCCTGTAACCATTGGAGAGTAGGAACTGGGCAAGACGATCATACCAAGCTCTAGGTGCTTGCTTGAGACCATACAAGGCTTTGTCTAGGAAATAGACATGGTCTGGATGATCAATGTCTTCAAAACCGGGTGGTTGCTTGACATAGACTTCCTCTTGAAGAATGCCATTGAGGAAGGCGGTCTTTACATCCATTTGGAACAGCTTGAACCTCTTGTGTGATGCGAAGGCAATCAATAACCTTATTGCTTCAATCCTTGCCACCGGAGCATAGATTTCATCTAGTCGATTCCTTCTTGTTGATTGTATCCTTGAGCAACAAGCCTTGCTTTGTTCCTTATTACAGCTCCTGAATCATCGAGCTTGTTTCTGAAGACCCATCTAGTTCCTATGATATGCTTATCCTTGGGACGGGGAACTAGATGCCACACTTTGTTCCTTTCAAACTGATGAAGTTCTTCTTGCATGGCTTGGATCCAGTCTACATCCTTCAGTGCTTCACCTATGTTCTTTGGTTCCACAATAGATAAGAAAGCATTGAAAGCAAAGAAGGTTAGATGTTCGAACCTGACTGGAGGCTTGATGGTTCTTCTTTCTCTATTGAGAGCTAGAGCATTTGATGTGAAGGCATTTTGATTTGAACATTCAGCTTCAACTTCTATGTTGGGATCACCTTCTCCATTTAAGAACATGTGAGAAGATGAATCATGGATGTCTCCATGGGTATTATCTTCATGTTCATGGTTCCCAGAAATGGATTGTTGTTGATTATCCATGGGAACTGGTGGAGGAACTGGTGGAGGAGTTTGTGCAGCAGGGTAGTAACTGGGTGGTGTGATGTCTTCATCTGGATTTTTTTGAAGTGGCTTGGGAAATGGATCTTTAAAGGAGATGGTGGTGTTCTGTATATTTCTACCAAGTGATTTCTCATTAAAAACAACATGAACACTTTCTTCTACCTTTTTAGTTCTTTTGTTGAAGACCTTATATGCCTTGCTGCTTGAGGCATATCCAATGAAGATCCCTTCATCACTCCTTGGGTCGAATTTGCCAAGATTATCTTTCCCATTGTTATGCACAAAGCATCTGCATCCGAACACCCTAAGATGTGAAATGTTGGGAACTCTTCATCTTAGAAGTTCATAGGGTGTCTTCTCTGTGATTGGGCGAAGCATAGCTCGATTGATGATATAGTAGGCTGTATTGATTGCCTCAACCCAGAATGATTGAGAGAGTCCACTTGAGATGAGCATAGTTCGAGTCATGTCTTCTAAGGTTCTATTCTTCCTTTCCACTACTCCATTTTGTTGAGGAGTGTATGGTGCAGAGAAGTTGTGATCAATGCCATGCTCACTGCAAAAGGTTAGAAATTCTCCATTTTTGAACTCAGTACCATGGTCAGAACGAATAGAATTGATGGAACAATCGAGAGATTTTTCTAACATGGGAACCAGATCCTTAAATCGTCCAATGACTTCACTCTTAGATTTTATGAAAATTGTCCAAGTAAAATGAGAGAAGTCATCGACGAGAACAAAGATATACCTGTTTCCTCCTAGGCTTTGAACTCTCATGGGTCCACAAAGGTCCATGTGAATGAGTTCAAGGGGCCTTGAGGAACTTACCATATTCTTGGATTTGAAGGAACTCCGAGCTTGTTTCCCTTTTATACAGTCTGAGCATAGTTCCACAGATGTGCCACTTATCTTTGGAAGGCCTCTGACTAGCTCCTTTGAGTGTAGCTTTTGGATCAATTTGGTGCTTGCATGACCAAAGACGTTGATGCCACAAGTCCGTTTGATCATTCACAGTTGAGAGACAGAGTTTCTCCTTGGAAACAAAGGATGGGTCAACAACATACACGTTGTTGAACCTTTTACCTTTTAAAATGATTTGTCCCAAGGAATCAAGGACAGTGCATTCATTTGATTTGAATCTAACTTCATTGTCTCCTTGATCACACAGTTGTGACACACTAATTAGATCAAAACCAACATTATCAACAAGGTGAACTTTGTTTACCTTAATGTGGTCATTGAGATTCACAGTTCCTATTCCATAAATTTTCCCTTTGCTTTTGTCTCTAAAGGAGATGTTCCCTCCTTGGAAGGGTTGAAGAGAGGTCATTTGATTTCTTCTTCCGGTCATATGGCACGAGCAACCACTGTCAATGTACCATAGTTGAGGTTGCCTCTCTTCTTTCTGCACACAAGAAAACTAAGATTTCTGAACCCAGTGAAGCTTGGCTTTACTGGGGGGATTAGCATGTGATTTATCATTGCGAGTCTTTGAATGACAAGGAAACTGGTTCCTTTAACGGTAGTAGGCACTTTTCTTATTATCATAGTTCCTTTTCTTAGGACACTCAGTGTTGTAATGACCATTCATACCACAATAGAAATACAAGCGATTGTACACAACGTGTCCATATTTTCCCTTTCCTGGCCTAAAAGGTTTTTCATTTTTTCTTTTATTGAAATCAACATTGTTTCTAACCTTACCATGAGCCATGTCCACGTACCTTTTGTGAGCAAAGGAATTCGTGAACCACTTGTCTTTAGGAGATACTTTCTCCTTTCCCTTAGGTTCCCTCTCAAAGGCCTTAGGATCCTTTTTGGACTTTAAGAACTTTCTTTGAGAAGCTTGGCAACCTCAGCCTTGTTCTCAAGAACCACGATCTTCTCTAATAGGAATTGATTCCTATCTCGAGAAGTGGCAAGAGCAGTACTGAGGTTCTCATTCATCTCAACAAGTTCTCGTCTAGCCTTTTCATCTTCAGCATCATCATTGATCTTGTTATTAATGTATCCAACTCCATGACGTTGTTTCACAAAGACAGTTTGATTGACTGTTTTTTATTTTATAGACTCAGTGAGTTCATATAACCTATCACTTATGGATTGAAGCAAATTATTTCCAGATAGATTATCATGCATAGGAACTTTAACAGATTCTATCTTAGACTCACTACAAGATTGGCAATTTTTAAGGTGACTAGCATGCACATTCCTAATTTCAATGAGTTTGGAGTGGGTTTCAGCTAGATCTTTCTCAGTTTCTTCAAGTTTCTTACTCCACACAGAGTTCTCAACAGTTAAACAAGCAATCTCATCTTCACAATCATCAAGTTTTTGTTGAAGGGCACTCGTTTCTTTTCCTAGATTTTTTATGATCTTTAGAAGTTATTTCTTATCACAATCAACTAGAGTTTTTAAGAAGTCATCAGAAGTTACCTCAATGTCTTCGGAGTTGCTTGAATCTCCTTTTGCCATGAGGCATCTTCCTCCAGAGAATCCACTCAGATCTAGTTCCTTATTTGAGTCTTCTCCCCATGAGGCCACAAGAGCCTTCTTCTTTTGAGGTCTTTCATCTTCTTTGGAGTCTTCTTTGTTGGGACAGCTCTTAGCGTAGTGCCCATTTTCTTTGCACTCATAGCAAGAGACATCTTTGAGATCTCTCCTCGGTCTATTGTGAGAGGAACAGTCTTTTTGGAACCTTCCCTTCATGAAGAATTTTTTGATGTTCTTTGTGAAGAGAGTTGTAAGTTCATCCTCCTCATCTTCTAGGTCTGAGTTCTCCTGCTCCATCTCAAGCCTTGAGAAGGATTTGGAGATTTTGAGGGAAATTCCTTTCTCCAGTTTCTTGTCAGCATTGACTTTGGTGTGTTCTCCTTCTTCAACCTTCAGTTTCCCTATGATCTGAGTCAAGGGAAGAGATTGGATCCCTGGAGTGTTCTTCATGATTCCTTTGATGAGGGTGAACTTAGAGTTAAGTCCATTGATGACCACCAGTGATTTAGAGACTTCATTAAGGGTGACTTCAGCCGCTGTTAACTTTCTAATTAGCATGTTGAAGCGAGAGTAGTACTCTGAGATGGTTTCAGATTCCATCATTTTGAAGGTGTGGTATTCTCCTTCTAAAGCAAACTTCCTACTTTGCTTTAGTTCGTCACTTCCTTCATGAATATCCTTGAGTGCTTTCCACATCTCTTTTGCCGTCTTGATTCCTATGACTTTGTCCATATCTTCTCTATCCAGTCCATTGAGAATGAACTGTCTAGCTTTGGCATTCTCTTACATGATGACATAGTGCTCAGGTTTCCAGTCTTCTTCCTTTTGGTTGAGATCGACATAGCCATCTCCACTCTCGACTATCCTCCAGCATTGGTAGTCATTGGTCTTTATGTGGCTTTCCATGCACTTTTCCCACCATGTTTCTTCTCCCTTCTTTCAGAGATGTGGTTTGTTGGTAGAGATTCCGAGCTCAAACTTGCTTGGCTGAGACATCTTAGATCTGCAAACTTACACAAAGATCTAAAGCTTTTCCTACTCTGATACCAATTGTAGGATCGTGATTGTTAGATTAAGAACAAGGAAACTAAGAATACAGATTTTCAGTTCCCTTCGCAACGGAAATAAACAATCAAATGCAAATGAACAAGTTCCTTATAGTGGAAACATTCGATTGCCAACTAGCAATCTAGGATAAAAACCACTACCTTTCTTTCGAAAGGATTTCAAGGTCTACTTTTTGATTTCTTATCACTTCGGTTACTGATTATTCTAGGAACAAACATACAATTTCTTTGCCTTACACACAGTTAGACAATCCTAGATAAACTTAACACAAAGTATAATCAATCCAAAAAGCAGTCCTAAGCACTAAGGAACTAACTCACTTACAGTCACAGGAACTAGCACGCAGCTCTCAGGTTCCTTGAATGGTTCCTCTTGATCTTGGTTTGAGTTGATGATCTTGTTGAGAGTTCACACTTTGATGTTTGATATGGAGTGTGAATCTTGTTGTTGTGCTTGAGAATAACACTGAAGCTTGTCTTCCTTATAAAGTGTATTCTCGAGGTTGAGTCTTCTCTTGGTTCCCACAGAGCAAGTTTGACCTAGGTTGTGTGGTGATCCTTGATTCACGCTGACTTAGACATGTACCAACAACCTAGGCAGACTCATAATACACATTGGATGGTCAAAGGCTTCAGGAGAATCTGTCACGTCGTTGTCAACCACCTTTCGTCCGAGGTTCAACAACCTAGACATTTTGGAACTTTCCTCTAGATGGTGACAGGCCTTTTGACATGTCACTTTCACCGACCTTTGTCCGAGGTTCAACGTTTTAGACAGCTTGGAGTTTTCCTTTGGATGGTGGCAGGCTTTAGAAGCTTTCCTCATGTCGCTTTCACCATCTTTTGTCCGAGGTTCAGCGTTCCCAGCTTTATCGGGAAAAGCAAAGTCACGTGTTGTACTTCTGGGCACTTCTGGGTTCCCTTGGCTTGCTTGTTTGGTTTCTTTATCTTGTTTGGCTTCCATGGTTTCAACAACTGTTTTGTGGTTCCTTTAAACACAACTTTGAGATCAAACATTAGTATCAAAGTATTTGTCATCTTCAAAAGTAGAGAAACTGAGGAAAGGAACTCTCATGGGAACTGAGGTTCCTGAGTTCCGTTTCTCAACACGTTGTAATGCATTCTTTTATCCAGTTGATAAAATTTTCATAAAATTCAAACTTTTCCATGATTTTAATAATGAAGTTCCATTCAATTCTATCATAAGCTTTTTCCATGTCTAATTTTAGGGCAATGAACCCTTTAGTTCCTTTTTTCAATTTAAAAGAGTGAAAAATTTCATGAGCAATCAAGATATTACCTTGAATGGCTCTATTAGCAACGAAGGCTCCCTAAAAGGGGTGGATTAATTTTCCATGGTTCGTTTAAGTCTTGTTGTTATGATTTCAAGATAATCTTATAATTGTAGAACATAGACTGATAGGTCTGTAGTGATTAGTAGAATTCAGATTGTCACATTTTGGCATCAAAGAGATAAATGTGTGATTTATTTGTTTAAGCAACTTGCCTAAAAGAAAAAAGCTTTTAACTGCTTCAATAACAGAAGGACTTATAATATCCTAATATTTTTGGTATAATTCTGATGTCATCCTATCAGGACCCGGTGATTTATCTGAGCCTATGTTAAAGACAGTCTTTTTAATTTCTTAATTGGATATGTTCCTTGTTAATTCTAAATTGTCCTCTGTAGAGATTTCAGAATGAGTTAATTCAAGATTTTCCTGAAGTAGTCTCTGGTTTAGATCTTCACTTTTAAACCTTTTAATGAAATCATTTCTGATTTAATTTTTAATGTTTTCTTCTCCAGTAATACTTGTTTCTTATTGGGTTTTGATTTCTTTTATGATTTTTCTATTTCTTCTTCCACTTGCTATTTTGTGAAAATAGCTAGCATTCGTATCATTTAATTTGATGTGTTTAACTTTAGCTCTTTGGTTCTAGGAAATTTTTTGGAAACAAAGGAGTTTTTTTTTTCTATGATCCTTATCTATTTTTTAATGAGATCATTTGTAGGGTGAGTACAGATCTCAGTTTGGATTTCAGAAATCTATTTTTCTATAGTTTGTAATTGAGTAAATACATTGCCAAAAGTATTTTATTCCAGATCTTAACATGTTTCTTGAGTAATTTTGTTTTGAATACCAGATTATATAATTTAGATCCATGATAGTTAGTTATCCAAGCTTGTTTAACCACATTTCTAAAGTCTTTTTGGATCATCCAGATTTTTTCAAATTTAAAAGGCTGGTTTTTAAAGGATATTTTTGTGTCAAGCTCGATAGAGATGGGACAGTGGTCTGAGCTGGTAAAAGCAAAATGTTTAGTACAGATATCAGGGTACCATTGAAGGATCTGGTGATGAATAAGTACCCTATTTAGTTTTTCATATGGGTTATCTATTTCTGTTATGTTTTTTCACCAGGTATAGATGTTTCCTTGAATAGGGGTATCTAATAGTTCACATTCATTTTCAAAATGTCATAGTCTTGCAAATTTTGTCAAAGGTGGTATTACACCACCTAATTTTTTAGATGGATCTTGTATTTCGTTCAGGTCTCTCATAATAATGCACGAAAGAGAACAATTTTTAATAAAGGGAATGAGTATGTCCCAAAAACGCATTTTTTTGTAGATTCATATGGTGGAGCATAAGTTAGGATAAATATAAGTTTTATGTTCGTGAGCAGGTTTGTATGCTTGATACTAATAAATCTTGTTTCAATTTGGTCGATTTCGAGGATTTCATTTGTAAGTTGGTAGGTCTTCCACTTTACACAAATGCCACCCGAGAAACCCGTAGCCGGGACACGGTAGAATTGATCAAATCTCGCTTTTTTCCACAATTTTTCACTTGGTTCTTTGTTTGTTCTTGTTTCAAAGAGTGTAATTAATTGAATACGTTCAATTTTGTAGAAGGATTCAACATCCATCCAAATTTTTTTTTCCCGATTCCACGACAATTCCAGGTTGTGATCTTATTAAAAAATCAATTATAACTTGTAAGTTTGCCCCTATATCCTAAGACATTTAGGGATGAACTTTCATATTATGTTATTCCAAGAAAGGGAGAATTTGGGCCAAAGAGGTCTAATTTGGGCTACGCATAGTCCCGAATTTGTAAAATCTAAAGACCTATAGGCCCAATATGCCTTCTTAATTTAATTATTATTAGAAACAATGAGGCTCACTGACCTCTTTTTCCATCCAAATCTAATTATTACCCCTAAAAATCTATCATTATAATTTTAACCCCTTTCTTCTTTCCTCTACCTTCTACGTCATCCAGATCTCTCTCCTTATCCTAGCCACATCCAGATCTGTCTTCGGCTTCCCTGCCTTTGAGATTCCAACTCCGACATCGGAGTTTTCATTGTCATTGTCGCTGCCCGGAGGGATGGAACAACGTCAACACCTCCCTCTTTCTCTTCGGATTTTGTTTTGAAGTCCTCGGTCTCCAAATCGGCCAGCTCCCCATGGTCGTTATTGTTGGGGATCGATCACTATTCGGTCTTGCTAACAAATCAGCGAAAGCTCAAAAACAATGAACCTGCAGAACCTAGGTCTCTTTCCGGCAACCAAACCAAATTCAACCAGATTGCAGAAACCAAACCACAATCAAGCAACACAACCACAACAGAAATAATGCACAAAATCAACACAAGATTTAAGTGGGAAAAACCCTCCTAAGGAGAGGTAAAAAATCCACTGTCGCCCGCCAGAGCACGAAATCCACTAATCATCAAAACATAGTACAAGTGTTCATACAATACCAATCTCACACAGGAGATAACAAGATATGGAGAATCAACTCAAGCAAATCTCCAATCTAACAACAAACACTTGTAACTAGGGATTAGATCCAACCAAAAAGGAGTACCTTCCAACAAACACCCGTTGTCGGCTTTCTGGGACAAGAGATGAACGATCCAAGGTGTAGACAAGGAAAAGCCTTCACTTTCTCCACCAATTTCTCTTCTCTCTTCTCCAATCTCCCTCCTCACTTTTGTGCTCCTTTGAATCTCTCAAATGGGGGCTCTCAAACTAGGGCAAACTTGCTCCAAAGAAATTAACTCTCACTTGTGCCTCTCTCTCCTCTTCATTAGCTTATATATGCCAAGCAAATAAGAAAAGTGGGCTGGAAACTAATGGGCTTTAGGCCCAATAATCTCCCCCTTCAGCCCAGGGGAAGACGTCCACGTCGTCTCAGATCTTCATTTGCGCACCAGTCCCGCCATTTTGGCGCAGAACTGATGCTTGTCAACAGTCACCACCTTGGTGAACATATCAGCTGGATTCTTGTATGTGTGAATCTTCTTCAAACTCATCTGACGATCACTCATAGCATCTCAAATCCAATGGTACCGTACATCAATATGCTTTGTCCGGCAATGGTATATGGCATTCTTGCTCAAATCAAGAGCACTCTGACTGTCACAGTTCACCACATACTCTCCCTGCTTCAGACCCAGTTCTCAAAGGAATCTCTTCACCCAAAGCATCTCTTTTCCTGCTTCTGTCATGGCAATGTACTCCGCCTCTGTCGTGGACAAAGCAACACACTTCTGTAACTTAGACTGCCACGAGACAGCTCCCCCTGCAAAAGTAAACAAGTACCCTGATGTCGACTTTCTACCATCGAGATCTCCTGCCATGTCTGAATCTGTGAAACCCTCAAGAATAGGTTTAGCTCCTCCAAAGCATAAGCTCGTCTTGGAAGTACCTCTCAAGAACCTGAAGATCCACTTCACAGCTTCCCAGTGATCTCTTCCAGGATTAGCAAGAAACCTACTAACGAGACCAACTGCATGAGCTATATCTGGCCGTGTGCACACCATAGCATACATCAAACTACCAACTGCTCATGAATAAGGAATGGTGGCCATCTTCTTCTTTTCTTCACCTGAAGACGGGCATGACTTCTTGCTCAATTTGAAATGGCTAGCAAGAGGAGTACTAACTGGCTTAGCATCTTCCATTTTGAACCTACTCAGAACCTTCTCAATATACTTCTCCTGTGACAACCATATCTTCCTGGATTTCCTGTCACGAGTAATCTGCATGCCCAATATCTGGCGTGCTTGTCCTAAGTCTTTCATGTCAAAGGAAGTGCTCAAATCCCGCTTCAAAGCATCAACAAGGGATTTATCTTGTCCCACAATGAGCATGTCATCCACATAAAGAAGAAGCATGACAAACTTACCGTTTGCCTGACGTTTGAAGTATACACAATGATCTGCACTTGTTCTGGTGTAGCCATGATTCACCATGAAGCTATCAAACTTCTTGTACCACTGTCTAGGAGCTTGCTTCAGTCCATATAAGCTCTTCTTCAGCTTGCAAACCAAGTGCTCTTTTCCTTTTACTTCAAATCCCTCTGGCTGCTCCATATAAATCTCCTCATCTAAATCACCGTGGAGAAATGCAGTTTTCACATCCAACTGCTCGAGTTCAAGATTCATGCTTGCAACTAAGCCAAGGATCACTCTGATGGAACTCATCTTGACAACAGGCGAGAAGATTTCATCAAAATTAACTCCCTTCTTTTGACTGAAGCCTTTCACAACTAGTCGGGCTTTGTACCTGACTAGTTTGTCTCCATCCATCTTTAGCCTGAACACCCACTTGTTTCTCAGCGCCTTTCTTCCTTTTGGAAGCTTCACTAGCTCATATGTGTTGTTCTTTTTCAAAGAACTCAACTCCTCTTCCATGGCTTTCACCCATTAAGCTTTTTCCTTGTGGTTCTGCACTTCTTGAAAATTTTCAGGCTCCCCCTCTTCAGTAACTGCAACATACTCAGACGAGGGATATCTAGTGGACGGACGACGTTCTCTTTCTGACCTTCTGAGCTCATTAGCTTCTTCACTCTCTTCTGGCTCCCCCTGCTCAGAACCCTCACCAGTTTCAGCATCTGGCAAGACATCGTCTGACGCAGGAATCTCATCTGTGCCATTCTCTGAGGAAGACTCGTCACTTGTGTCATTCCCTTCTGAATGAGAGGGCAAGTAAACTGGAAGCTCATCAACTTCCTCTGGTGTCTCAAAATCTGACAACAACTTGTCTTCGTGAAAGATCACATCCCTGGACCTTATCACCTTCTTTCTTTCTGGATCCCACAACTTGTATCCAAAATCAGTATCTCTATAGCCTAAGAAAATGCATGGAATTGCTCTGTCGTCCAACTTTTGTCTCTGCTCTTTAGGCACATGCACAAATTTCTTACAGCCAAAGACCTGCAAATGAGAGTATGAAATGTCTCTTCCAGACCAAACTCTCTCAGGAATGTCAAAATCCAAAGCAGCTGATGGAGATCTATTCATCAGATAGCAAGCAGTCATCACAGCTTCACCCCAAAATGGCTTAGGAAGATTCACCATCTTCAGCATACATCTGACCTTCTCCATGATGGTCCTGTTTGTCCTTTCTGCAACGTCATTGTGTTGTGGAGTGCCCGGAGTTGTCTTCTCATGTCGTATGCCATGCTCCTGGCAATATTTCTAAAACTCATGGGAAGTGTAGTCGCCTCCATTATCACTGCGAAGGCATTTCAGAGAACGATCCTTCTCTCTCTCCACCATGGCATGAAATTGCTTGAAACAATCAAGGACCTGGTCTTTTGTTTTCAAAACAAACACCCAAACCTTACGTGAAGCATCATCAATAAAGGTCAGGAAATATCTACGACCACCAGGTGTGGGTACATCAATGGGACCACACACATCAGAATACACCAGTTCAAGCAAATTCTTTTTTCTTTCAGAACATTTGCTAAATGACACTCTAGTTTGTTTACCAAACAAACAATAATCACAAGGGCTCAGAGGAGTACCTTTGGCGGAAGGAATGAGAGACTTCTTCGCCAAAATCTGCAGTCCTTTCTCACTCATGTGAGCCAGCCGTCTGTGCCATAAATTTGGTGATGCATCATCTTCAACTGCATTCAGGTCATCTCTCAAGACCTTCATCTGAGTCTTGTACAACGTGTAGCTCAGACTCCCTCTAGCAATCACCATCGAGCCTTTAGTCAGCTTCCATCTCTTATCACCAATATAATTGTGATAACCCTCTAGGTCCAAAGCATGAAGAGAAATCAAATTCATACGCAGATCGGGTACATGTCGCACATTCTTCAGAGTCAACGTGCAACCCGCATTTGTATGAACACAAATGTCACCCATACCAACAATCTCCACGTAGCTGGTGTTCCCCATCTTCACCTTGCCAAAGTCTCCTGCTCTATAGCTGGTGAATATCTCCTTTCTCGGTGTAGCATGATAGGATGCAGCTGAGTCCACTATCCATTCTACACGAGAATCTGACTCATCACTGTGATCATCAACACAGGAAAGAACAACAAGACCTTCTTCATCACTGTATACAGCTGCAGTGGTGTTCTTGTCGTCTTCTTTCTGATTCTTCTCTTCACTCATGCTCTTCTTCAAGGCATAGCAATTCCTCTTCATATGTCCCTCTTTGCCACAATGAAAGCAGGCTATCTTTCCTTTATTCTGAGATGTCCCTCTATTCTGTGACTTCCCTTTGGATTTCCCACGTCCCTTTCTTTCTCTGCTTCTCGCTCTGGACTTATTCTCTGAAGTCGTCGCCAAAGTCTGCGAAGTGTTAGTGCCCATATCTTTTCTCCTAGTCTCCTCATTGTAGAGACTATCAATCACGGTACTCAAGGACACAACGCCACTCGGTGCAGAGTTGTTGATGGACACAACCAGAGTCTCCCAAGTATCCGGCAAAGAACTCAAAAGCAACAAAGCTTGCAGCTCATCATCTAGGACCAACTTCATTCTGTTCAGCTGATTCACTAGCTCCTGAAACTCACTCAGGTGCTCGGCAATAGACTTTCCATCTTTGTATTTCAGATTCACAATCTTTCTGATTACAAAGGCCTTGCTCTGCGCTGACTTTCTCTCATACATGGATTCCAGCTTCTTCCACAAAACCTGTGCATCTGTCTCACTGCTGATATGATGATAGACACTATTGTCTACCCACTACCTCATGGTTCCAACTGCCTTTCTGTGCAACTTTACCCAGTCACCCTTTTTAATCTCATCTGGTATGTCCGACCCTAACTGAATTGGATCATACAGATCTTTGCAGTACAGAATATCTTCCTTTTTCGACTTCCAAATCGAGTAATTCGAAGACGTCAGCTTAATCATCGTACCCGCAAACTCCACTGTCTTAGTCGCCATATCTCGACCCAAACTCAAACTGAGCTCTCTCTGGCTCTGATATCACTTGTTGGGGATCGATCACTATTCGGTCCTGCTAACAAATCAGCGGAAGCTCAAAAACAATAAACCTGCAGAACCTAGGTCTCTTTCCGGCAACCAAACCAAATTCAACCAGATTGCAGAAACCAAACCACAATCAAGCAACACAACCACAACAGAAATAATGCACAAAATCAACACAAGATTTAAGTGGGAAAAACCCTCCTAAGGAGAGGTAAAAAACCCACTGTCGCCCGCCAGAGCACGAAATCCACTAATCATCAAAACAGAGTACAAGTGTTCATACAATACCAATCTCACACAGGAGATAACAAGATATGGAGAATCAACTCAAGCAAATCTCCAATCTAACAACAAACACTTGTAACTAGGGATTAGATCCAACCAAAAAGGAGTACCTTCCAACAAACACCCGTTGTCGGCTTTCCGGGACAAGAGATGAACGATCCAAGGTGTAGACAAGGAAAAGCCTTCACTTTCTCCACCAATTTCTCTTCTCTCTTTTCCAATCTCCCTCCTCACTTTTGTGCACCTTTGAATCTCTCAAATGGGGGCTCTCAAACTAGGGCAAACTTGCTCCAAAGAAATGCACTCTCACTTGTGCCTCTCTCTCCTCTTCATTAGCTTATATATGCCAAGCAAATAAGAAGAGTGGGCTGGAAACTAATGGGCTTTAGGCCCAATAGTTATTTCCTCTTCGTCGGCGGCCAAGTAGGTCCTCACCTGCACCGGGATCCTCGATCGCCGACCAAGCAGCTCCTCGGCCTCCTCCTCGTCCAAGAAGGTCTTCAGCTTGGTCAAATTTGTAAGCTACGACGAGGTAGTTCTCTCTTCACTATAAGCTACGACGAGCTCCAACAATGGCGGGAATTCCAGTCCCAATTGCGACCTTGAAACTCTAATTAAGCAAACGTTTTGCCTACTTTGAACACCTACGGGTATTTTATTCTCTTTCAAATTTTGTTCAGTTACTTGCCTTGTACAGAAACCTGGCGCTTAATACATGCTTGTTTATCGTATTGGAATATTGTAGTTAGATATTGATATCACCATTTCTTTCATCTTCCATTAATATTTGTAATTTGCTCATTGTGCTGGGAACTTCTTTGTACATCATTATTTATCCTTAACTACTCATTATGTTAGGAGCTTTAGATTTTCTTATCAGATAAAGGTTGATTAATAGATAGATAGTGTCGGCTTAAGCTGTATAGTGTGATACTCATGTTGTAAAACTAGTCTTGCAATTGCTTAGCAAAAAAAAAATTATGATGACTTTTAAGATTGATTTCTGGATTTTTGTGAACTGAATTCTGAGGATCAATTTTGCATTGGCAGATGAATAATGCTTGGATCAAATTAGAGAAGGCGCCAGAAGGATCTATTAAGAACAAGGTTCATTGGTATGAACTTGAATGATGGGATATTCCTCTTATCTGTGTGTTATTGAAAAGTGAGCTTCCAAGAGATATGATTAATCAGCTTGAATGTGTTTATTTATGTAGCATGGGCGTGTGGTTGTGAAGAACAAATCGTAGGCCCCTGCTTCAAGCTGTTGAGAAAATGAAAGAAGGTATGTTTAATTAATAATACAACTCAAATGCTAATGTTTTCTGTATAAAAATCTGAGGTTGGGTGTACGTGCAGAGTTGATGTTGCTTGGATTCATCTCTTTTCTTCTGACTACGACCTCCAGCACCTATTTGATTACTTTTAGAGATCGTGTACATGAGGACTTATTTGATTCATAAGAAGATGAAATTTGCAATTGTGTTAGTGATATTGGTAACTTTATTTAGGGGAATTATACCATGTAATCTCATTTTTGCAAGTTCTTATATGATTATAATTGAGCTCCTTTATCAACATCATGTTGTTAATCTAGATTGTCATAGGCAATAGATTGTCAGATACAACTACATTGACTTTCATCTTATATGAAAATGGTCTAAATGATGTTCTTGTATGATTAGTATTCTGTAAAGCATTTCTATGACTATGAATTTATAACCAACATAAAGTAAACATCTAATACATAATATGTGCTTAATTAACGTAAGCAAAATTTTCCTACTACTAACATTAGTAATATATATTTATTTTAATCAACTTATGTACAGTCCCATCATGACGATCTTTTTCTGAAATAGGCTCGAAATGAAAAAAATTCCGAATATAGGCTCGTTACAAAAATATTTTCGGGAATAGGCTGAATGCGTTGGCTCGGGTAAAGTCGCCGAAAATTTTAGGATTTATCCACAAATGAAACACCGGATGAAGAAACGACTCTACTTTTATTTTATTTTTTAAAATTAAAGTAAAGTCGCTAGATGGTAAATGTCTTTATTTGGCCAAAGACACATGATCATCCAGCGACTCTTTGGGGAAAAAATCAAAACTAAAGTCGCTAGATGGTAAGTGTCTTTATTTGGCTGAGACATGGTCAAAACTAAAGTCGCTAGATCGGACGATTTTTATTTCAATCGTTTTTAAAAAAAAATTGATGTTTCTTTTGTATTATGAATTTGTAATTGAATTTAATTATGAGTCTATCGAATTTGTAATTGTAATTGAATTTAATTAAAGTCGTAGATCCTTTCAAAAAAATATTAAAGTCGCTAGATGGGATTAACTTTTAAAAAGTCGATAGATTGGGAGTGTGTTCTTTTGAATAATTAAACATACAACCGATCACAGTTTATAGTCATATAAGATTAATACTACTCTTATCTTCCCTTCTATTCACCCTTCATCTTCATCGTCGTCGTCATCATCATCATCTTCTTCATTTGGATCCCGTACACATGACAATCTTGGATCATACATTCTATGCTCTTGCATGACATTCCTAGATACCGGCCTAGTACGAGATATAAACACATTTGAAGCATTCGTTGTAGTAAATTGATGTGGGGCACTTGGAAAAAAGGATGACATCGTCCGCGATGGTGCCATGCTCCATGACGATCCAGCAAACCCTGAAGCGGAAGTTGTATCATTCCATGAACCGAGCCCCAAATACGCTAACGGTACTAGAGGGGTGAACGATGAAAAAGGCATAGACAACGGAGGTGTAGACGATGATGGGGGCATAGAGCTTGACACATGAGGCATAGATGGAAGGGGCGTAGAGCACGACATATGAGGCATAGAGCATGACGAATGAGGCATAGACGATGGAGAAGTAGATGAGTGAGGAACTCCATGAGTAGACGATGACCCACTCATATGCTCTTGGCTCCAGAAAAATGATGGATCAATAGAGACTCGACCAAACAAATCATTTCCTTGAGTAGACAAGTAATCACAAAATGCACCAATGCCACTAGCCAACCCATCATAGTTTTTGGTCTGTTGTGATTGATGTACCATTTCTTCCATGTGTGTCCCTTGACTAGCCACATTTTGTGCATATTGACCCTAAGAATAAGATCAAAATAAAGAAATATGTAAAGCGGTAAATGATAGGTAATTATTTATCAATCTTAATTAGCTTACATACTTACCAACATGTATAAATCTGAAGCCAAGGGTTGGTACTGTCCAGTTGCCGTACGAGTGGGTGGGCTAATGAGTCGACGTGTAATTAATTTGTACCAAGCCATGTATTGTTGTTGAACTTCTGGGATGTTGAGGAAAAGCCTAGGAGAAACTGCTATTGTGTTTGCCCGATTTCCCCATAGATCTATAAACTTCTTATGATACTTGGCCCAATTATGGTGATGCTTTCCTCTTCTATCCACCTTATGCAACTGCTTGTCATTATCACAACCTCCTAGAACATGTTGTGGATATCCAAATTGTCGCATCACACGTTCAGGTCGATGCCACTCAACTACATCAAAGCAAATCAATGGTGCTTGGGTCATCCATACATTAGATCCTGAGGTACAAATGTCGGGAAGGCTCACCAATATATCTGTAGTGTAGGGTTCCCAAATAAACTAAAGAAATATAGTTAGAAAATGTAAATAATGTATACATTATCCACAACTTAGTTGATATGAACATAATCAATCTAACCTGATCATCTCGTTGCCTATCCAAGGCATCTCGATAATATAGAAGGGTTTGGGGCGTAGCATTGTAAGTATAAGTACACCTCAACCATCTAAAGGAACGACGAAGGTTAGCATTATAAATAGTACATTTATAATATTGAAAGAGAGTGTGCAAACTAACCGCAAAGCTAATGAATCTTGTCTATGTTGAAATTGGTTAGCAAATGGAGGAGGTTGTGAACCAACGGACCTATTTGTCCTAACATTTTTTCTAGTGGCCTTCTTAATCTTACGTTGATCTACTTCGCCTGTCGAGGCATAAATGCATGTTGGTCTTCCTACCGAGATGCGCTCCCACGCCCATATCTAGTTGAGTAAAATTAATGAGTACATAAACAAATACCTATAACTTAAACTAAAAGTTTTAATATACCTGAAGTAAGATTAATGGCCCTCCTATTTCACACTTCTTTCTTCCAGCTGCTCTACATAAATGTCGATAAAGGAATGCCAGAGTAGCATTTCCCCAACTGTACTGGCTAGCATGCTCTAAATCATGCAACAAAGGCAAGTAGAGTAGTTGTAGATCTCCCCCACTAGCATCAGGGAACAACACTCCACCCATCATCATCAATATATACGCCCTTGCATATTGTTGCACCATCTCTTCGCCCGCATCTTCTGGCAAATCATTAAAATTTTCACGTAGCCAATAGATTTTCAATGATGAGCCTTTCAACAACTTCAATTCTGGCGATGGAGAAGCACCAAGCAAATCTTGTAACACAGATGGACAAAAAAGATCGACAGTTCCAGTAACTGCGGGTCCATCCACACGCAATCCCAACAATACTGCAACGTCTTGCAGTGTTATCGTGACCTCACCCACAGCCAAGTGAAAAGTGTGGGTCTCGGGTCTCCACCTCTCTACTAATGTTGTGATCAAATCCATATCCAAGGTAAATGTCGGTAGTATAAAATCGATCAACATATGGTTCCTGTGGAAAACCTCGAGCTCGACACACTGCTATTACATGTGGGCAAGGCACCTTTAAATTCCTCAATCTTTGACAACTGCATATTCTATGGTTCAAATCCACCACATATGATTGACAACCTCCATATTCTTCAACTGGAGGTACAAGCACTTCATATACATGTCTAGCCGCATTGAACGTAATCACATCTGCAGTTAGAGCCACTTTCAGATTTTCTTGTAGCATTTTCTCTACTGTCTTGGAAAACATATGACATGCTTCACTTCGTGTGGTTGCTTTACCACGCCATTTTACAAAGTAGGCATTCACGCGGTAGAAAGATGATTGCACAAGACCAGTAATTGGTAGTGATCTAGCACCCCTCATTACACCATTGAAACATTCAGCCAAGTTTGACGTCATCACTCCATACCTCAAACCTCCATCATGATATAAAGACCATTTGTCCTTTCCAGCTTGTTCCAAATAATCACGAGCTTGTGGGTTTTTCAAGCCGATGGCTTCATACCCACGCACAAAATTATGTTCTTCATGATGATATGTTGTCGAGCCAAGCAACGCTTTCAAATGTTTATCCTTGAACTTAGAGTGAAAATTTGAAGCTACATGGCGAACACACAACCTGTGATATGCATTTGGCTCTTTCCATCTTGGGAGTTCTCTCATGGCCTTCATGATACCTGGATGTCTATCTGAAATAATGCACAAACCGATTCTTTGTGTGACACAATCACCAAGTAAGTCCAAGAACCAAGGCCAACTTGAACCATTTTCACTCTCAACGATGGCAAAAGAAAGAGGATATATTTGTTGATTTGCATCAACACCTAATGCCATCAAGAGTGTGCCTTTGTACTTTCCATACAAGTGAGTGCCATCAATTGTTATCAAAGGGCGACAATGCTGAAAACCTGCAATACATGGCCCAAAAGACCAAAACACACGCTTGAATGTATGCTCACTTCCATCGGCATTTGTAGACGTACACCATTCAACCACGATGCCTAGATTGCTTCGTTCAAGTGCAGCCATAAATCGAGGCAACTCAGTGTATGATTCCTCCCAATCCCCAAAAATCGAAGCAATAGCTCGTTGTTTTGCATCCCACGCTCTTTTGTATGTGACCATCACATGAAAGTTCTTCAAGATGATGCCCATTATTTTACGAGGTTTCAGCGACTTGTCCACACGAATAAGAGGAATAATCTCACGACTGATGAACTCTGCAGATACATTACGATTATCCATCTTCATGACATCCCTCATACAAGTGGTGATGTGGGGACCTTGGTATGTGCTTATAGTCCACATGTCAAGATACTCACACATTTGGTGAGCTGTCAATCGCCATGTGCATCCCTTATCTTTTCTTATGCAAACAACTGTATACCATCGATCTCTTACTTTTTCCACCTTATATTCCTTTCCCCTTGATACGGAATAAATTACAAGCTGCTTTTTCAACTCCTCCAGTGAATTGAATTGTTGACCACGAGCAAATTCACCACCGGTTGGGATTGGATTCCTTGCGTTCCACATTTGCCACGAGTTCATCATTTGGGGGTTAGGCTCTTCGACAATGTTCTAACTCGGAGTTATAGTTGCCGCTTCTCTAGCCATTTGAGTTGCTGCTTCTTGAATTGTATCTTCATTCACTTCACCGTCCTCCTCTGATTGATACATATCATCCTCGTGATTGATACCAAACTCGTCAATGTGAATATTATCATTTAATACATCTTCATTTCCCTCTGGATGGCTTGATGTGGCTCCGAATGTTGGCAAAGGATCTGATCCGACTCCCGACATGTAAGCTTCTTGACCATATTGAACATCCGTAAGTAATCTTGTGAATGAATTCATCCCTTGTTCATATGGATAGTTTTCATCGTTCTCCATATCTATATTTACGAAGTAGAAACCTAATGCAATTATTTTTAGTAAATGCTTTATATCAATATGACAAGAGTGTAAATCAACGTTAATAAGACAACAGAAACCATTAATCTCAAGCCTATATTTATTTTCAAATCTCAAAGTTTAAATGAAAAAATCAATAACAAAGTTATTTACGATGTGAGAATTTTAGATCAAGTTCCTTATCTTTCCTTACTTTTATTTGTCAAACTATATTTACAAAATAGAAACCTAATGTATGTTCAGTCTAAGTTATTTGCATACATATAAGACACATGCCAATATTATTCAACCTCATTTTACTATACCTCATTGTGTTTCATAGATGATTTTTATGGATGATTTTCATAAAATCTATAAGAATATTATTAAATCTCATTGTGCTTCATAAACGACTTTTATTATAATAAACTGTTGATCCATATTTTATATGAATAGTATAATATATTCTACCGGAAAAATCATATATATTTACGAACTACTAATTTAGAAAATCATATATAGATATAGATCTCATCTCATCTCATCTCATAATATAGTATAATATAGATTTCATCTCATCTCATAATCATATATAGATATAGGAGTAAGGTTCCGGTGCGAAGCACTCTTACGGTGCGGACGTGCGGACATGCACTATAGGGCCTTATTTGTGCACTTTAGGGCCTTATTTGTGCACTTTTTCAAAAATTGAGAAAAATGCTTGAAATAAAAAATAAAAAAAATTACAAAAGTGCACATTTAAGACGTTAAAGTGCACAAATAAGGCCCTAAAGTGCATGCTACGCACGTCCGCACCGTAAGAGTGCTCCGCATATGATCCAAACTCATAGATATAGATCTCATCTCATATATAAAATTTAGAAGATGAACTACTAATTTGGAGGAGATGACTATATAATATTCAAAATAAAATATAATGAAAAATTTTACTAACAATGAAAAAATGGAAAACTAAAAGATGAAATACTAACTTGCAATTGAGAGTAGATCAGCAAATGCAGTGGACTGTGGTTGAGGATGCTCAACTTCCTTAAATCTCGGCTTGCTATGGGCGAGCAACTTTCTCAGATGCTCGGCTGGGTGCTCAACTTCTGAAAACTTATCCAACAGATATAGGAAGGAGGGAGATGGTTTTAGAAATTAATGGTATTAATGGTGGTGTTGGATTTCAAAGTGGTCAAGGGGGATTAATACTGATGTAGAAAACTTTCGTCATGGTATTAATGCTCGATCGGCTGGGTGCTCAACCATGGGAGTTAATACTGCAACCAGCTTTAATTTTTTTTTTATGATAAATAGACACTACTACAAAAAATGCTTTTTAGCCCGTGATTATTTAGCCCGGATCCTAAATATCCGTGATATAAAGTCCTGATACATCAGAAGAAGTCGAGCTATTTAAGAAATATAACATATTAGCCCGGACTGTTGTAGGGAAGCTCGGGCTAAAAACAGATTTTATTTAAAGGAGTCAAAATTTAATAGCCCGGGCGTGTTTTATTTGGGAATATCCGGGCTATTTTGTCGTGTTCTATATTAACCCACATTAAAATAAGCCGGTTAAAATACATCCGGGCTATTTTATCCGGGCTATTTTGTGGTAAAAGCCTATTCAGCCCGGTCCCCGACTTAACACAGCCCTAGCTATCGCGCGCGTCTCCTTCCTTCTTCATTTCTTTCAGATTACACATCCCGTCTCCTTCCTTGGCCATTTCCGACTTCACAGATCGAGCCTCCTTCCCGGACTACACATCTCCTCCTTCCGTCTCCTTCCTTCCGTCGACTTCACAGAGTCTCCTTCACAGAGCCTCCTTCCCAGTGCGCGCACTTTAGGCCAAACCCTAAAATCGATCGGGGGTGGCTGCCATTGTTGTCCCCGCCTGTGATATGCGACGCCGCCACCAACATTGACGCCGCCACCACTTCGCCGCTCTCTGTTTCGACGCCGCCGCCAACTTGCAGAATCCGTAAGCTTTTCTTTTCCTCTCCTTGTTTTCCTGCGTGAGATTTTCGAGTGGGTTGTTAAATTAAGTGAGTCCGTGAAGATGATAGTGAACAGGGAGAGGCGAAATGGCCTTGTAGAATCCGTAAAATTTTGGGTATTTTAGTGTGTGAGTTCGTGAAATTCTGGGAAATTTTAGTGTGTGAGTTCGTGAAGATGATAGTGAACAGGGAAATTTTGGGTATTTTAATCCGTAAATTTCTGGGTTGTTAAATTTTGGGGATTTCAGGCCTAAATTTCAGTTAAATTTTGTGAAGTTTGATATTGTTGTACAACTCTCAATTTTGCTTAGTTTGTTTGTTCATCCTCACTAATTTCATTTTTTCTTGTTTAGGGTTCATACGAAACTATTCTTCTAGCAATTTGGGGTTTTGTTCGCCGTATGCTCCACACTCGTGCCGAGGTATTTCTCTCTATGTAATCTTGTGATTTTTTACTTGTGCTGATGTCGATTTGGCAATTTAGGGATTTTGTGCAAAGCAATGGCCACACAGATTTTACTGATTTTGTTGATGCGTTTGCTGATGCGTTTGTTGGAGTGAAATAGTCACTAGAGTAGAATTGCTTTGTTCTGATTAGTATTTGGAGATAACTTAAAACTTTGTTAATCTTTTTCAACTTATAGAGAATGGTGGATAAGTCATGGATGAGAGCAAGTCGTAATTCAGTTCAATATGTTGAAGGGGTTGAGTTGTTTATTAAATTTGCTCTTGATCATGGGGCTGATCCTGCTAAAATTATTTGTCCGTGTAACGATTGTGATTTTTCAAGGAGATACAAGGTTAGTGTTATTAGAGAGCATATTATTTGTGATGGCATTAACATTGACTATAAAGTATGGATGTGGCATGGGGAGAAAACACCAATTCAGTCCGCTAGTTCTAACCCTCATGAATTTCAGAACTTTGACATTTGTGAAGATGATCGAATAGATGATATGATATGTGATGTTGAGCAGATTCTTATTGACCGTCCTGATATGTTTGAGAATTTTGTGAATGATGCAAAAAAGCCCTTATATGTTGTTTGCTCCAAGTTCTCGAAAATTACAGCTGTGCTGAAGTTGTATAATTTGAAAGTCGGTAATGGGTGGTCTGATAAGAGTTTTTCAGCATTACTTAAGCTACTTACAGAAATTCTTCCAGTGGACAATTGTCTTCCTAGTAGTACATACGAGGCCAAAAAACTTTTCTGCTCAGTGGGGATGGAATATGAGAAGATACATGCTTGTCCAAATGATTGCTGCTTGTACAGAAAGGAATATGAATCATTGCAAAGCTGTCCAAATCCTGATTGTGGTGAACCGAGATACAAGGAGAATGGATCTCCTGCTAAGGTGCTCTGGTATTTTTCGATAAGGAGATTCTTTCCTAACTAAATACAAAAGAGTGCTAGTAAAGTTTGTCTTTATTCCTACTAACTTTGCTCATATGAACTCTCTTTGATGGGATAGCACCATTACATGCAACAAGAAGCTTCAGGGGAGCTTACTACTTGTGGACAAAAAGATGCGTTGTCATTAGCAATAGGTAAGCCTGAGCACCCAGGACGCGTTAGAGGGGTTGGTCAAGATGTCTCGATCAGTAAATTCTGGCCTCGCTCATCTAAAGGAGCATCTTCATCTAAAGTTGGTGCTTCTGAACAAGCTGTAATTTCTGAGCTCCAGGATAAAATGAACGTCATGGAATCTACCTTTGGGGCAAAGATAAATGAATTAGAACTTGTTATTAAAGAGTTGATTTCAGCAAAGCAACCACTCAAAGAAGGACATTTATCTCAAAAGGTGCATGTATTATCTACTCCCACACCTGAATTTCCTCTTCCCCAAAGTGGAAAAGCATCTTGTTCTGCTTTGAAAAAGGTGCCTACTATATCAAAGGATTTGGTGAGTACCTTAAATTAATATTCTTATTAATAAGTTTCGATTTCTTGTGAAATGAAATTCTGAATTTTTTGTTTCAGGGGTGGAAATCATGTGAGCTATTCTGGCCAGACCTCACTCAAGCGGTAGCTCGAGGGAAACTATATCCTTCTTCCTCAAGTCTTAGAGTACTTCATAATCATCCATTAGAGAGTGGTTATGTGAGAGTTGAAGTAGTCACCTCTATCAAAGGGGATGTCGTAGTACCTCGCCCTACTGAAGAGGCTGGTACAGTCAATGAGGCTGGTACAGTCAATGAGGCTTGGCCTGAATCACTTGTGATTCCCATTGAGGTAAGTGCAAAATCTTTTACATAAATGCATTCTCATTTCTTAATTTTTCATATATTTCCTGAAGTTTTCTTTTTCTTTGTTAAATTAACAAGGATCTGGAACAACCTGAAAATAATATAATAATGAAAGAAAAGAGCAAGGGAAAGTCACTTACTTATGAATCTGTCATTGGGCCGGGTGAAGCTGAATTAGAACCGAGTTCATTGGAAAAATATGAATGGATGCGGAGTCATTGGTTACATTGTAAGTATTTGTTTGATATGTCGAGTATGATTCTTGCATTATTCCTTATACAAGTAATTGCGTCTGTTGTAAACAGGAGCTATAAATTGAAATATGCCAAGTTGGGTAGGAAAACACCACGAAAAGAAACTTTGTGGCATAAAGTTAAGGTAAATTTACTGATTTTCTAAACTTGTTTGTAGTTGAGTTAGAATTTCCTAATTAAAGTGTTACATGTATGAATACATCATTCTTTCGATACATCATTCTTTCGATACATTTTCCAATCTTATACAATTATTTGTGTATGACTTACAGTGTCCTCGTCAGAAGAATGCGATTGATTGTGGATACTATGTTTTGAAGTTTATGAAAGATCTTATACTTTACCAAAAAAATTGTTCTGTAATTCCCATCAATGTAAGGCTTTTTTAATCTGTAATTGTTTGTCTTTGATAAATAAGGTTTACTCTAACTAAATATCATGTTGTATATATTTATAGTGGTATGATGACCGATCTTCCTACACAAATGAAGATGTTGATGAAATTCGACGGGAGTGGTTTGATTATTTCCTAAGTCTTATGTAGGTATGAAGTTCTATTTACCTATTGCTTGTAGTTTGAATTTATTAATAACACCTAATAAGTCATTCTACTTTTTGTTTGATATATATATTTTTGTTCTTTAATTTCTGCAAAGCATTGTAGGAAGTTGATATATATTAGCTGATTGCGTAAAGGATTGTCATGCAGGCGTGTTTGTCGAATGGAAAGTTGTCAACAGAGATGAAGAATCACAAGTGGTATTGCTAGAAGGCGTAGAATATATCAGTTGTTTTCTTTCAGTATGGGTTAAGTTGTGAACTTCTTTTGGGAGTCCTTTGCTAAATTATATGAAGAATGATATTGTAACTCAAGTGTTTTGGATCTATATATACTATCTGGCTATCAATTATAAATGTTTCTATTCTCTAGTGTGAGTTAAATATTGGTATAATGCAGCAAAATACAGGGTACGTATTCAAATAGGCAATATTTATTAAATATTTGCGGGAAAATAATTTAATACTATATAGCCCGGACATTATAAGTCCGAGCTATATATGCCTATTAGGACAAACCTTTTATCCCGGATATGAAAAACATACAACCCGGACAGGAGAAAAAATTAAATTGGAAAATTTGGACTTTTTAGCCCGGACATGTATTGTACAAGCCCAGATTATTAAGTGAAGTTCAACTTCAAAATTTTGGACTTTTTAGCCCGGACATGTATTATACACATCCGGGCTATTAAGTGAAGTTCAACTTGAAAATTTTGGACTTTTTAGCCCGGACATGTATTAAACACATCTGGGCTATTAAGTGAAGTTCAACCGGGAAATTATGTGAAGATTATAGCCCGGGCGTGTGACAATGGGTCCGGGCTATTTGGTCTATTATCACACCAACCATTAGCCCGGACCCTTTTTAGCTATATCCGGGCTATATAATGGAAAACGCTCGGGCTAAAAAGCGTTTTTTGTAGTAGTGAGAGTCGCTAGATTGGAAAACGAATTAGGCTAAATGAACACAATACTGATCCAGCGACTCTCTGTGTAGTCAAATCAGAACCAAAACCACAGAGATTCCCGGGAATCTAACAGCTTTTTTCAAAAAATTTAATAACTTTTTTTAAAAAAAAATCTACGAATCAATAATTTTAAAAAAAAATCTAGTTCGCCAATTTTTAAGGAAAAAACAATTGAAATAATCGTCCGATCTAGCGACTTTAAATTGAAAGAGTCGATGGATGATCATGTGTCTTTGGCCAAATAAAGACATTTACCATCTAGCGACTTTACTTTAATTTTAAAAAAAAAAGTAGAGTCGCTTCTTCATCCGGTGTTTCTTTTGTGTATAAACCCTAAAATTTTCGACAACTTTACCCGAGCCAACGCATCCAGCCTATTCCCGGAAATATTTTTGTATCGAGCCTATATCTGGATTTTTTTTCCATTTCGAGCCTATTTCGGAAAAAAATTCCAATCATACAACCAACAACTGAGAGCCGTGGATGAGAAGCTCCGAGCAGAAAACATGAGGTTCAAAGAAGCTCTGAGCAACGCGTCATGCCTCAACTGTGGAGGCCCTGCTGCAATCGGTGAGATGTCATTTGACGAGCAACATTTGATGATCGAACGCGCCACCGACTAGACTCGGTGACACTTCGAACACGCCACACCAAATAGCCTCGGCGGTACATTCGAAGTGTCACTGAGGCTAGTCGGAATGATAATCCTATAAATATAAAATTTGTCTTAGTTGTGTGTGTTGAATATGATATGGAGAAAAACAGAATGGTCTTGGTTGTAATCAATCATATTTTGTTGGGAGTATTTGACTATTTGAGTTGGAATAGATGGTTTTGGTCCACTTGCAAATATCAATATGTCCTATTGGTATTGGAATACAAGGCCTTGCAGACGGATTCATATTGCTTGGCATGCAATTTTGATCCGCTTGCAAATATCACTCTGTCTTATGAGGGTTTTAATGCAATTTGTAGGCTCAACAACTAAACAAAGACATATTTGAGACTACTTACTACCATGCCCTGAAAGCTTCATGTGAGCTGGTTGTAAAAGAAGGCCCATTTGAGACATATGAAGGCAGTCATGTGAGCAAGGTAAATAACTTGTTTGGATGATTGCACAATGGTTGGTGCAAGTTTTGCAAGTATATTACTCAACTTTTTGAAGCTTTAATTTAAAGCTAAACAACTACCTCACTATTTAATCTAGTTCGTTATAAACTCATACTAGGAAGCCTACAGTTTCTGATTATGTGGTATCATGCGGTGTTCTTACTTGCGTAGGTCACACTGAAGCCAATTTAAGCTGGAAGTCTACTAAGCAATGACTTTTGGTGTATCTTATTTGGATTAGGATAGTGGTTATAGGCTGCTTGTGTGTTGATGGCAAACACTAGTCAGTTGTGGTCTCTAACTTGTGTTTGTATTTTAATAATGTTCAGATGAGTGTCAACTTCCTCGTTTCTCTGTTGAAGAAGAACTGGCAGAATACAAGTAGAGTAAATCATTTTCCTTATTTATTTGTTAAGTTGATAGTAGATGAATGCTATATAATATTAGTCTGAATTTCATTATTGTTTTTATTACTTTTCACCCATTGGTTTCTCCTAAGCATATTGTTTACCGACTAAGTGATCTTCCAAGAAACTACTAGTTTTAGTATCTGTATATATATTAATCCTAGAGTATGGCCTTACCTGATTTTTCAAAGTTGATTATGTTTTATTACATTTCATTATGCATGGCAGCTCACAATTCCAAAGTACTTATTAGTATTTTTTTGGGATTGGAAATTAGCATTTCTATGCTCAATTGGATTATATTATGATGATGATGATATCATTCATTTTCGTTTCTTTCTTTGAGGTTCGTTGCTTGTACCTAAAGAGCACCATGGGAAAGCCATACCTCATCTTCTAAGCTATGCTTTTTAGAGTTTTAGTTGTTTCATAATGATGGTCACCGACTAGCCTTGATGACACTTAGAATGCGTCACCGACTAGCCTCGATGACGCTTTGAACGCGCCGCCGACTAGTCTTGGTGACGCTTCAAACGTGTCGCCGACTAGCCTTGGTGACGCTTCGAATGCGTCGCCGACTAGCCTCGGTGACGCTTCGAACGCGCCACCGACAAGCCTCGGTGACGCTTCGAACGCGCCACCCACTAGCCTCGGTGACGCTTAGAACGCGCCACCCACTAGCCTCGGTGGTGCTTTGAACGCGTCACCGACTAGCCTCAGTGACGATTCGAAAGTGTCACCACTTACTAGCCTTGATGACACTTTGAAAGAGCCACCGACTAGCCTTGGTGACACTTTGAAAGTGTCACAACTTACTAGCTTTATGACACTTTGAAAGCACCATTAATTACTAGTGTTGATGACACTTTGAAAGCGCCACTAATTACTAGTATTAATAACATTTTGAACGTGCACTAACTAGTGGAGGTGACACTTCGTAAATGTCACCAACTAGAGGTGGTGACATTTCAACGATAATTGTCATCAACTAGTTGTGATGACAATATGTGTCATCAACTAGTTGCGATATCGTTTGTATTTGATGACAGTTTGTGTTTTGATGACAGTATATGTCATCAACTAGTTGCGATATAGTTTGTATTTGATGACATTTTGTATTTTGATGACAGTATGAGTCATCAACTAGTTGCGATACAATTTGTATTTGATGACGGTTTGTGTTTTGATGACAGTATGTGTCATCAACTAGTTGCGATGCAATTTGTATTTGATGACAATTTGTATTTTGATGACAGTATGTGTCATCAACTAGTTGCGATGCAGTTTGTATTTGATGACAGTTTGTGTTTTGATGACATTTTGTGTTTTGATGACATTTTGTGTTTTGATGACATTTTGTGTTTTGATGACAGTGACTGTCATCAAGATGATGACAGTTTGTATATTGATAACAGTTATTGTCATCAAGATGATGACGTAACCAAAAATATTTTTCGACAGAAATTTTTTTTATCGGTCAACACCGGTCAATGGTCAAATGTGTTAGTTTAATTGACTCATGGTGATGTCATCATTATGTAATGATGACATCACCATGGTCATGGTTTTAGAATAAGTTTATTGGGGGACATTTGTCTAATATCACTAGACTTAAAGGGTCATTTAACCTGAACAAGGTTATTATTACGGTTTTCTTGTTTGGTAATGCTGAGGTATCTCTTAATTCACCCGGTCATAACTGAAGCTAAGGAATAACAAAAGGGGGATCTTGGGTTTGAAAACTCACAAAGATAACTTCAACTCTCAACTAATTGATTTCTCCCGGAAACAGCATGAAGCAATTTAAAACTTGAAAGCGAGTACAAATTCTAGTGGTAAAATGATATTGAGGAAATTTTAGTGAAGATAGGATATAAGGAGCGGAGGCAGACTAGAGAGTATCGGGGGATCCGATAATGGTGACATTCCATTCAAACAAGTTCTCCTCGTTGACCAACCCCGTCGAGAAGCCATCCACTGGATTCCTCGTGAGATCTGGAGAATCATCTAGAAGAGTATTTTAACACGTGTAAATTGGCCATAAAAAGCATAGAAACCTACAACATCAAAGAGAAGAAAATTGATATGTTGTGGAAAATGGGAATTGAGGCTTGTGGGTATTACCTCGAAGTTGTTTCTGAAGAAGAAGCCTTGCTTGGGATGTTGAAGTGGAAGCGGCCGCCATGGATGTTGGAGATAGGCGAAAGATGAGGGTTTGGGCCAGGAAGGGAGAGGAATTCGGTCATGTACTCATGTCAGTCCTTTTAATTAGCTTCGTATCTACGGTATATTACACAAGACATTTATATTCAGATAAAATTACACAAAACCACCATCAAATTATGAAAAATTTATGTTGATGTCTTTGAGTTTATGGTTATTCCGTGTTGGTGTTCCATAATTAACTTTTTTCTTATCAGTGTCCTAACAGATTTTGTATTTGTATGCTTCGTAACCGATTTTTTTTATATTCGTACTCTTTCAGTTCAAATTGATCAATTTCAAGTCCACCATTATGTTCATTGTCCTCAAATTAGTAAGATTCAACTCCTAAAACACTCAAATTCATACCCCGACCATCTCGATTTAAATTCCAAAACAACAACCCATATTTGACATTAGGAATTTAAATCGAGATAGTCCGGGTATGGATTTGAGTATTTTAGGAGTCAAATTTTACTAATTTGAGTATGGGGAACATAATGGTGGGACTTGAATTGATCAATTTGAACCGAAAGAGTACGAATATAGAAAAACTCGGTTACGAAGCAAACAAACATAAAACTTTAGGGGCACCAATCGAAACAAATTTAAACAACAGGAATAACCCTAAACTCAGGGGCACCAATAACAATTCCCCTGAAATTATTATAGTTATCTTAGGGTCCAAAGGTAAAGCTAAAGTTGAAGTTGGAGTTGAAGCTAGATGAAAAGGGTTAAGTTGATGCTGAATTTAGAAATGAGGTTGAAGTTGAATATGTGGATTTAAGTTGAATTGTTTGTTGGTTCAGGTAGCTTATGGATGTCGAACTTGGAGTGTGAAACGACCAAAGAGGACTAAAAAATTTAGGGAGGGCAACACTTGCCAAGCATATAATTATAGGGGTGTTTTATTGTTTTTACAAAGTTGATTTTTAGGATTTTGGGGTTCTCTTCTATTATGCGACTCTACTAACAACATCAAGAGTCTACTTCTCGTGGCGGTCATGATGACTTGAAACAAGAGCTTCAATAGGGCTATTAAGCATCCCAACGAAGGTTTGAAGGTCGGACACTGTGGACAAAGAAGCTTGGACACCAAAAATATAATCTGACGAAGAAGCTTGAAGATCCAAAATTCGCCCAAAACCAACCCAACTCGAAGAAGAAAACACCGTCCATAATTGAAGAACCAAAATTCCCTCAAATCCCACCCCCAAACGGAAGAAATATCAAACCGATAACAGTTCTTACTTATGGTTTCTGATTTTGGAGGAAGATGATGTGGGCCTCTTCCCTGACTTAATTATGGTCGAAGGAAGAAGAAGTAGTACGCAAAGAGGAGATCTTGCTTTTGGAGTGTTATGTGGAGGGCAATAAATGTAATTTTTTGGAAGAGATCACAATTCAACCGTGATGAGCTCACATGCCCTCCTTGTTTTTGGAGGTTTTTAGCCCTAGGACGTCTACTTCAGCCTCGTGATTGCTTCTGCTCTCTGTTTCAGCCCCTTCACTTCAGTTTTGTGCTCATCCCCGTTACGCCACAAAATAAGTCGTGTCGAACAAACCCTCACAAGGATCCATATAAATGAAAAATAAAACTATCCTTATAGTCCTTTAGAGCGAAGTAACCTAACTCGAGATGTTAATGCCACCTAGGGGCAACCGTTTATAAATAACATTGTGTTTAACTTCTTAAAGACGAATACAATGCAACTAAAAGTGATGCCACAACACATTCCACTTGAACAACAACTGTGCGGAGATAAAACAAATCAAGAGCACTACATTCCCAATAGAACTTCAAATGACGAATCAAAGCAGAAAAGAAATCTAGGAGAAACACCACGTCGATAGCGTATAGAACAACGGACAACACGAAGCGGGGTCTACACAAGGAGCCACACAATAACACAATACAGGAAGAAAACAAGTAATACCATAAAAATCGAGGATTGCAAAAACTTTATCATCTATTGGTCAATTTCCACCAAAGAAACACACGACAAATACAATCGTCCACAAGATAAGCCATAGAACCAAAATGACGATACAAACAATATCAACATGTATTTTTTTTTAAAAAAAGGTCATTTATATTAATACATTCTGGGGACATTCGCTTGTAGATAGCATCGCTTTCACTCATTAAGGTAAGAAAACCACACCAAAAATCACTAAGAACAATGCATTCTGCTTTAATAGCATCCTCGCACAACACAAGAGAAGTAAAAAGCAATTACATATTTTGATGCCACCGATGGACACTTGTTTGTAGATATCATTGCGCTCAACTCCTTACGGTAAATAACAACACAACAAAAACTACTACGAAAAATGCAATCCGCAAACAACAACCAGTAGATATTAGTTTCATCCGTGAGCACCCATTTTCATATACTATTGGGTTAAACTACTTAAGGTAAAAAACAATACGCCAAAATTCGCTATGAACAATGCATTCCTCTTCAAAACCAATCGCGCTCAGCACAATAGAGGTCAAAACCAACCATAGATATTAATGTCACCTGTAGACACCCTTCTATAGATATCATCGCGTTCAAATACCTAAGGTTAGAAACAACACATCAAAAATCGCTACGAACAATGGATTTAAAATTAATTCCCCTTTAAAAAAAGACCGTATGTGCTGAGGTGCCTTCCTCTAGGCTTGTCATCGTTGCCTCTTGTCATGCGTGTCCGATGCTTATTCACTTATATAATTTCGGATTTATCTTTTTGCTATTTTTGTTTCCTTTTTTCACTTAATAAGTTTCCACCTTTCTAAGTACACATCGTGGTTCTGCATTATTTATCAGCCTGCTATTATGAATTGGTCATGTGGCATGGTTTCCCTATTGTTTTCCACTATCGTGTCTCCAAGGGGGGCGTTGTGTCTTGTTCGTTGTTTAAAATTCATCCGGTGCAACCTTTTGTATTCCCATCATTGTGTTCTCCTATATAGTGTTGATGAATTTTTGACGATGCAGGTAAGGGAAGGGGTTGTCCTCGGCCCCGGTCCTGTCACTTTAAAGGCCTCGTAGTAAAAGTATATTATGTGCCCTAATATTTCACTTAACACATATGAAAAATACACAACACATATCCTACTTAAAATCTCATATGATTCATATTTAAAATAATGCAAAGTTACATATCACACTAGAAAACGTTAAATATTTGTGATGAAAACAAACGTATAGATACAACAAAAGTGCATAATAAAAAAGACAGAATAGAGCTATAATAACAGTGTATATAGCTCCACAAAAAACAACATTATAGTAGCAATAGGGGAATAATCAACACTCTAACAACAACAAGCAGCATGAACAACAAATCCACAAATCACTAGCATAATTAATTTCCATGAGACCATTCATCACCAATCTTTCACTTGTAAATCAAAAATCAAATAAATGATCACGTAAAACGATTTTTTTACGCATTGCTAGGTGTAAAGTCATTAATAATAGTATCAATATCCAAATGTTTTAGCATATCATTTTCAAATACTAAAAATAGCACACCATTCAACCTTTCTTGTGACATACATGACCTTAAAAAGGTTTTCAATAACTTTAACTTGAAAAAACTTGTTTCAGCTAATGATACGGTATAGGAACAATCAATAAAATACGACAAGCAATTGAAATATTTGGATAACAATCTGCAGGTATAACAAATTCAAGAATTTAAATGGTTGACATATCCACAACAAGTAAACACATTTGTAAGACTTTCAATTCAGAAAAAAAATCATCTAAATCAACATAAGACACATTGCATGAGTAAAAGTAGCATGAAATCTTACACAACATTGCTTAATAATTTTTTAACAACTACGAATTAAGCAATACCTAAGTTTATCAAGCGAAAAAAATGTTATTAGTATCCGAGGAAATCTGAGGATTTGGACAGTTTATTTTCATTAGTTTGTTTATATGAAAAGTAGTTTGTTAAACACTCAAATCATTATCCATCTTTCAAATAAAAGTAAATAAATTATTACGGAGTACTTATCTTATCCATCTGGTTTATACTCTTAGGTCATAATGTAAACTTATATGCTTGTTTTTTCCTTTATCATCATAGAGACTTGTAATGGTGCACTAACAAAAGCCAAATTATATGCTTAAAATAAGTATAAAACCAAATATATTCTCGTATGTGCAACGAAAAGTGATCTGAGCTCGTAGATCCGCATCCGCTAATACATTCATCACTTTTCTGTGTTTGTGACAGCTACACACATGCAGAACTGTGTCTGTCTATATATATAAAGCTTTTGTGCGTTCATCTCCAGAACGCAAAAGCTTCAGCATTCTCTTCGTAGTTCCGCATCCGCTTATACTTTCATCACTTTTGTGTGTTTGTGACAACTACACACATGCAGAACTGTGTTAATTTTTTTACAAGGTTTTACCGACTATGTCAGTCTATATATACAAAGCTTTTGTGCATTCATCTCTAGAACACAAATGCTTCAACATCCTCTTCTCCATTATGTGGTCTGACTTTGTGTGTCGATACCTCGTGCATTTCCATCAAAGGCAATACATAGCTTACTAACTTCATCATCGTCTATGTACGAGTTGGTGTGCCATATCCTTTTCTGCGTGAAGTTTGTTGTCAGTGCTCGCTGGTTTTGCATGCTTTTACTTGTTGATCTGTCGTCGTTGATGCTTTTGAATGAACATGTAGAATGTTTTAACATTAGTCCTTGTTTGAGACGAGCCGCATTCAGCCCCTAATGTGTGCCTTCCTTTCAATTCAATTGCGGCCACAATTTTCCAAAAAAGAGAGATGTTGTTTAGGCCTGGACAAAGTGTATGCCTTTTGAGAAATACGTATTGCTGTCAGCCAATGCCGTAGAAGGGAAAAATACTGAAGAAGCATGCTTAAATTTGATCCTGACTAGATGATGCAGTTCCATCCTGAACACCTTTTGCGACATAATTGAAGTTGCAGGTAGAAAGAATTCCAGATTAGCATACGCTACCCATAACAAATTGTCCTGTGTAAAATTTTCCCATACCAACATTGAAATAGACCAAAAATGGAAGAATACAGGTGGTCCAGAGTGATATAAAACAGACATGTATATCCGTCACCATAAAGTAAAACCCGACAACCCATTTTTAGGATCCATAGCATCAAACATCTCATTCAGCACATCAGCAAGTCCCTTGGCATTTCTAACCTCTGACAAGTTGCGTCAAACATTGAAACATAATCAACATCATCTTACAATTCATTAAAATGTATAACAATACTAGGAATAACAGGAGCTCAAAGAATAGGATAACACAAGAGAAATAACCAGAAGCATTACCAAACCTTAGAGCATGGACACATCACCATTTTGCTTTGTTATTTATCAGTTATTTTAAATTTAAGAATACAATTTCACATAATGTCAAAATCATTTTCTAAGACGTTTGTACATAAGACATTGCTCTTCCTCTATTTCTGTAGAATACAATAAGTAGTAGTTGATGTTATAACATAAACTTAAATTTGAACAAATGTCTGTAAACTTTTCATACTAATCGTGTTTATTTCCTAAGTCATGTCTTAGGTTTTGTAACTTTTGTTTGACATTTCATGCAATTATGGTATTTTTTTAATCCACAGATCCTTAGTTCCAACAATCTTCACTTCTCAGAGTGATGCTCCTACATTTTACAAGTCAATCAAACCATAACACATCCTGGCATGCACCTTTGTGTGCTCCATTATGTATCCTCTTCTTCGAGTTTAGCATGGATGCCCAAAAGAACACTCATTTCATACTATGAACATGGTATAATTAAACAGATAAAACTAATTGATGTTGAGCATTACATTAAAATAAAATAAAAAGAATAAGAAAGACATCAAGTTCTTAATTAAAAGAACAAACGGTTAATGGTAAAAGCATTGTTGTACCTAATCCCATAAGGATCGGCTTGTGTAGAGAAGGCTAAATAGCCGCCTCCTCATCTATAGGATATGACCTACTTACGGGATGAGTTTGTGGTGGAGTAAATATTTGTACACTATTTACTTCTCTTGGTGGAAATTCTACACCAACAGACAATCAATTACAATAACAGGTGAATAAAACTTCCAACCATAAACAATTAAATCGGGTTTGAGTGCCCAACGATGTGTTGCAATAACAATAAGGTAATTTTAGCTCCGACCTTCATTGCTGATGCAATCAGTAATCTATACACGCGCAGCGATGAGTATGGCTCTCATTTTATGTAACACCCCCAAATAATTCCTTGGAAAGGTATTACCGCCAGTGACCTCAGATTTCACATCTGAAGCCACCCAAGGCTTTACCGGTCTATACAAATCACAAGAACAATAATCATGATACAAAATATCATAACTTTAACTTAAAACATGTGTCTCGGAATTACATCCAATTCCAAATATGACAAAATACATAGTAATCAAGTTACAGCGGAAGTCTTTTAAAACAATAACAAAGTCTTGATCACAGCGATCAACGCCAAGGATCTCAACCTGGATAAACTTATCAAAAACACCATTCATCTTCATAGTCGTTCTAGCCTTCACGGAACTGCGACTTATCTGATGTGCCGAATCGAACGGATGACACCAGCCAACCATGCAAAGAACAATTTCGGTTGGTTAGTCTTTATTAAAAGACTATGCAAGGGTACAAAGCAGAGTGGTTCGAAGTAGTCGTATTAGGTTAGACTCATCATTTCTCGAATAAAAACCGATGACGATAGTCAACCACCATACTTCTACTGGAATATATGAAAAGGCATGAACAAGAGAAGACTCCAACAGAATTGAGTCTTATGAGAAGCATGACAAATGTCTGGAACATTATAGTTTTCACACAAGCGTTTAAAAACTGACTTGATGTTTCGGTTCACGACCAACCTCACCACATACTGCGAATCTAGATTGGAAAGAGAACGGTACTCTGATCAAAGTCAAGACGAGTTTTCCTAGCTCCACTATTGCCTAGCTGCACTACTCGCCCAAGGGTATATTAATCGTGTGCAACGATGGCACTTATCTTATTTAATTCCGAAACGTTCATTCATGTTATAAGCTTTTAGAATCTCATCCCTCAGGATATTGAGATATATAATCGGGAGTAAATCCCAGAGAGTGGCACCAGCTGTTGTGCACCTCCCCTATACACGGATAGGCGATGGTCATGACCAAAGAAAAGGTGTTGAGGCCTGGACATCCCATCCACCTGATTATAAAGAAACGACTAGTACTCATAATGAGATACCAAGTAGCGTTCCTACGAATACTCATTCTAACTAAACAGTTCAGAACAGTAATAATTCACATCAAACCCATCATGGCCAACATCATAGATATATCAATCTATATATATATATATATATATAATAGCATTGTTTCTAGCAGAATATACAACCTATTATAATATCCATTTTAAATCCACATACAGTTATAAAACTGTTCCCAGACAAAAACAACAATCATTCCAAATTAATTAATAATTAAGCAATTGATAATCAATGGAAATATGGAATGATGAGCAAGAGCGAACAACCACTTGCCTTAGATTAGACGAAGCTTGGACAAAGCTTAGAGATGACTAGATTCCGGGTCCGAAGCAGGGACAGATCCTGGATAATAAATCCCTATGGAATGACCCATAACGAGACCCTAAGTTAGATTCGATATCAACATATACGAATCTAAAAGAATACGAAAGAAATCGAAGGAGCCAAGCCTCGCTCGAGACCACAACATCCAAGAACACACCACGAGCCCCCTCACCGCGGGTGCGGCAGCCCTTGGCCGCGGGGTGTGGTCAGAAGACAGGGGCGAGGGGAACACCAGCGAAAATGGAGGAAACTCACCAAATCCGATTCGTTTGGCCTTGATTCGATTGTGGTTCAGTCTTCAAACACCTTAGACCTTTGAACACCACTTGAGGGGACCTTTACCACTCAAAGGAATTCCGATCACACTCCGGCAAAGCTCTAGAACTCAGACAACAATGGAGGAAAGATTTTTCAGAGGAAGAAGATGAAGTTCAGCTGGAGCAATCTCTTCCTCAGATTCCTCCTCCTTTTATAGGCCAAGCAAGGAGCTTCCCAAGCAAGTGAAGCAAGTTGCGGCTTCAGATAGGCGCCTACAGACAAGGAAGTGACAAGCAGCTTAGGAAAAGCAAGCTTGCAGCGTCTGCAGTTCGGCGAAGTAGAAAAAGGTTGTCGCTGGAGTCGGCACCGCGGGTGCGACAGGGTGCGGTGACCGCCTCAGTGACCGCCTCAGAAAATGGCTTTCACCACGGGGTGCGGCCAGTCCAGCGCGGGTGCGGTCAAGGCCATTTTTGGGCCCTTTTGTCCTCTTTTGTCCGGGTTGCTTTATAGTTAAGTATTTTAACCCCGGGTTTAATATATTCGTACCCGTTTAACAATTGCACCCGAATGACTAATTTAAGCCCTGAAAATACGTCGAATGTATTTTATTCCACTCAGGAATTTATTTAAGAGGTTATACATTTCACGAAATGTCTGGACTTCTCCAAATTAAATTCGACTATAGTACAAGGGTTTGGGAAAATTACCAAAATGCCCTTACAAAAGTGAGGGGTATTACATCACCTCCCCCTTAAAATAAGTTTTGACCCCGAAACTTAGGCCAAAAACAACTCGAGAAAGCGTCTAAGCATATCCTCCTCAGTCTCCCAAGTTTCCCAAGTAACCTCTTCAGTTCCTGACTTGGACCATCAAATTCGTACCAACGGTACTACCTTGTTGCGCAACTGCTTCTCACGACGCTCGAGAATACGCACAGGTATCTCCTCGTAGGTACCATTTGCCTGAATCTCAATGTCTTCATAACTCAACACATGAGATTCATCTGGCACATACTTTCTCAACAAGGATACGTGGAATACATTATGTACTGGATGTGCCGATGGCGGCAATGCCAAACGGTATGCTAGAGTACCCACTCTATCAAGAATCTCAAATGGTCCCACGTAGCGAGGGTTAAGCTTCCCACTCTTACCAAATCTGAATACTCCTTTGGATGGCGATACCTTGACAAATACTTTGTCACCCACCTCAAACTCCACGGTTCTGCGCTTCAAATCTGCGTACGACTTTTGTCGACTATGAGCTGTCAAAATTCTCTGTCTGATTAGGGCAATATATGAGGTAGTTCTCTCGACCAATTCTGGTCCGAGCAGAATCTTGTCGGCATTTTCATCCCAACAAATTGGAGATCTGCACTTCCGACCGTACAAGGCTTCAAACGGAGCAATCTTGATGGTAGCATGTCAGCTATTGTTGTACGTGAATTCAATCAGACTTAGGTTGTCCTCTCAGCTAGTCGAACGATCGAGCGTACAAGCTCTTAGCATATCTTCTAAGGTCTGGATGGTCCTTTCAGATTGTCCATCCGTCTGAGGATGAAACGCAGTACTGAATCTCAATTCAGTTCCCATGGCCTTGTGGAGTTCCTTCCAGAATCTTGACATAAATCGGCCATCACGATCCGATACAATGGTCTTTGGAGTACCATGCAAACGGACAATTTCGTGTAGGAATACATCTGCTAGTTTCTGGATTCCCCATGTTGACTTGATAGCCACGAAGTGAGCACTCTTCGTGAGCCTGTCAATGATTACCCAAATAGCATCTTTCTGGCTTTGAGTCTTTGGCAGCCTCGTGACGAAATCCATTGTAATATCCTCCCACTTCCATTCTAGAACTGAAAAAGGTAACAATTCCCCACCGGGTCTTCGATGTTCTATCTTGACCTTCTGACAAGTCAAGCATTTCGCCACACATTCTGCTACATCCCATTTCATGTTTGGCCACCAAAACTTATTTCTGAGGTCTTTGTACATCTTGCTAGAGCCTGGATGTACAGAATAAGCTGACGAATGGGCTTCCCTCATCACTAACTCACAAAGACCATCAACTTCAGGCACACAAATCCGGTCCTGAAACCAGAGTGATCCATCTTCCTGAATCACGAAACCGGGAGCTTTCCCGTCCATTACTTCACTGCTTAGTTTCACCAAGATCACATCATCAACCTGCTTCTCCCTGATCTGATCAAGAAGCATAGCTTGAATCTCAAGCATACTCAGGTATCCTTGACGTTGATCATACAAGATTTCAATCTCGCACAACCCTTGGTTCAGCTTGGTTTGAGCAGTAAGTAGAGCCACTATAGTCTCGTGCGGCGTCTTCCGGCTCAATGCATCGGCTACTACATTAGCTTTTCCCGGATGATACAGTAATTCGAGATCGTAGTCTTTGAGTAGCTCTAACCAGCGACATTGTCTCATATTCAACTCCTTCTGAGTGAACACATACTTGAGACTCTTGTGATCAGTGAAGACTTGGCATCTTACACCATAGAGATAGTGTCTCCAGATCTTCAGTGCAAAAACTACCGCTGCTAACTCCAGATCGTGTGTCGGATAGTTTGCTTCATAAGTTTTTAATTGTCTGGATGCATATGCAATGACTCTGCCTTTCTGCATCAGCACACATCCCAAACCACTCTTCGAAGCATCACTATAAACCATAAAATCATCATTTCCTTCTGGCAGCGCTAGTACTGGTGCAGACGTCAAACACTGTTTTAGCTTCTGAAAACTGGCCTCGCACTTGTCATCCCAGATAAACTTCTTGTGGACCTTGCCGAGTAAACCGGTCGTAGGTAGAGCGATCTTAGAAAATCCCTCCATGAACCGTCTATAGTATCCAACGAGTCCAAGGAAACTGCGTACCTCCTTCACATTCTGAGGCCGCTTCCAATTGGCTACCGCTTCAATCTTCTGGGGATCAACCATAACCCCATTCTTATTGATCACATGGCCTAAGAAAGCCACTTCCTTGATCCAAAAGTCACACTTAGACAACTTAGCATACATCTGATTTTGTCTAAGGACTGACAAAACAATCCGAAGATGTTCCTTATGAGCTTCCTTACTCGAAGAATAGATCAGAATATCATCGATGAAGACCACCACAAACTTATCTAAGTATTGGTGAATACATCGATTCATCAGGTCCATAAAGACCGCTGGAGCATTGGTAAGTCCAAATGGCATGACTACAAACTCGTAGTGGCCATATTTTATCTGGACTGCAGTCCTCGGAATGTCTTCCTCACGAATTCTGAGTTGATGGTAACCAGATCTCAGATCAATCTTGGAAAAGACTTTTGCTCCTTGTAGTTGATCTAACAGATCATCAATCCTTGGCAAAGGATACTTGTTCTTGATCGTGACTTTATTCAACTCTCGATAGTCGATACAAAGTCGAAACGATCCATCTTTCTTCTTGACAAACAACACCGGAGCACCCCAAGGCGATGCACTCGGCCTTATGTAACCCTTGTCAAGAAGGTCCTCCAGTTGCTTCTTCAACTCTTGCATCTCAGCAGGAGCCATCCGGTACGGTGCTTTAGAAATTGGCACAGTACCAGGTTCAAGATCAATGGTAAATTCCACGACACGATGTGGGGTAATCCAGGAATCTCTTCCGAAAATTCGCAAATCACCGGAATATCAAGAACTAATGGTTCATCTTTCATGGGCGGATCCAGATAGCAAAGGTACCCGACACAACCTTGTCGAAGTAGCTTAAACGCAACCATCGCATTGATAAACCTGTCGTTATCAGCGTCATTTCGACCCTTAAACTTGCATACACACTGGCCCCCAGATGACACCGTCACAGTTCTTGAACTAAAGTCGATTACTGCCCCATGACGTGTCAGCCAATCCATACCGAGAATAATGTCATATAGAGCCATGGCAATACAGATCAAATCTGCTTCGAATCTCTTACCCTGAATGGTAATCGGAAATTCTGATAGACGCTTGGTTCCCACTAAATGGTCACCATTAGGAAGATTTACAACGAAAGGCTCACAAGCTTCGTTGCATACTAGGCCTAATTTATTAACGCAACTCTCCGAAATAAAGGAATGGGTAGCACCCGAATCAAACAATATGCATACTGGAGTAGAGTGGAGGTATAGAGTACCTTTGAGCAACCGGATCATTGGGTCCATCCGCCTCATGCATCTCGTAGAGACGTTGACCTTGTCCTCCAGAAGCAGCTGAGGCTTTCCCCTTGTTCTGTGCAGTTGTCTGTGTCGAAGGAGTAGGAGTTTCTACTAGTATGAATCTAGGCCGGTTACTCTGGTTGACTGACCCCTGTTGTGATTCAGCACCCTTCATCTTCCTCTGCGGACAGAATGCCTGCAGATGTCCTTCCCTTCCACAGCCAAAGCACGTCTTTTTTTCTTTTGGACACACATTACTTTTGTGTCCGTGTACACCACAATTGAAGCATTGAATTGAATTCTTACTTCGATCAGATTGCTGTGTAGACCCACCATGAGTCATATCTGTCTTTGCCCGACCAAACATGGCAAAGTTTGATGGTGGCACAGGGCACTTGAATCTGCTTGTCTGAGACTGATTCTGTGCTTGTCTCTGGCGGTTTCTTTTCTTGTTTGACTCCTCCAGAGTCACTTCTAGCTTATAGGCTGCATCGACGTACTGCTCCAAAGTAGAGCATCCGTGACGCACCATCAATGGCTTGATCTCTGGATTCATCCACTCAGGGAAGTACCAGATTTTCTGTTCCTCACTGGACACATCAGATCCAGCGTACTGCAGCAGATGATTGAACTTGGCCGCCAACTCGGTCACTTTCAATCCATCAGTCTTCGGATAGAGAAATTCTTTATGTTTTTCTTCCCTCATAGCTCGAGAGAAGAATCTGTCGGTCATCTTTGACTTGAACGTTGTCCAATTCAAATCGGGATTATCAGCAAGACCGGTACCTTCCCACCATTCGCTAGCCATTTATTTTAAATGAAGCGAAGCGATGTGTACCTTCTCGGCTTTCGAACATTCAACGTTACGGAACAACCGCTCCATGTGTGAAAACCAGTAAGCCACTTGGACTGGCTCTCCTTTCCCGTCAAAACTGTCAGGCCTCATAGAGTTAATGGCTTTCAGCGCTCGGCCATAATCACCTCTATTACTGACCACATCCTCCTGGGGTACATGGGTCTCCTGTTCCTCAAACCTCGGAACTGATGGGGGATTTGGCACTCCTTGAGCCTGAGGTGCGATCGGTCGCATTATATCCGTGAATGCTTGCATAACAATTCCTCGAATTGCTTCTACTGCTGCTGCATCAAACACTACTGGGGCATTGGCCTGAGCTTGACCATTGCCTACGGGGTTATTGTTGGAAGCAAACTCATGTTCATCCACAGGGTTTGCGACATTTCTCACATTTGGTCTGGGGTTGTTGCTTGGTCCAGCACCAGTACGAATGGTATTCCTTGTGTTCACCATCTGTTTACCGATCAAATTCCAAGTATTTTATACATTAATATCTTTCCAATATACTTAACATAATAAAATTGACTCGGAATAGATAAAACTGGGTAATTTATATAGATGAACTTCCAACTGAGTTATAAAGTTTTACAAAAGGAATCTCCCGAGCTTCTGGACAAAATTGCTCGGAGATCTTTGTATTTTACCGCATATACATCGGAATACTAGCAAAAGAAACTACTATAGTCAATGTCGGTCCATATCAAGGCGCCCTAAAACGTTTCTTGTAAGGTAGACTGCCCGTACAAGGTTTCTTCAAGCGGGGTTCTTCATCGAAATTAAACTATGGACTTCTGACCCTGCTCGGCCCAGGAACACATGGTTTATCCCTCGACCCTGGTGTCCTTGGCCTTATACTAGGCATGGTAATACCCTGATCATCCTCATTTGGCCCTCCTGGCCTTGCCCATCTTTGAGCACGATCAGCCATCTCGTTCATCAGACGGTGCTCTTCAAAAGAGATCATCTGACTTTGGCGAAGTATTTCTCGCAACTCAGAATTCGACCTCAGCCTTCTCCGAACCGGAATGGGCTGTGAGCCCTCAGATGTACCTCGTGGATCGTTTCTTCCCCTAATACCATATTCGGCATAAAGGGTTTCCCAATCAGCATCAGTCAATGGCGAGTATACTTGTCCAGGTGGCGGACTTGGGTAGATAAACTACATCCCCGTGTCCTCGTGATCCACCAACAAGTGTCTCAGACCATCGCGCTCTTGGTCTTGTCCCTCAGGATCCTCCTCGGGGTCTTCTTCTAGATCCTCTTCTTCTTCGGGATCTTCCTCGGGATCTTCCTCGGGATCTTCCTCAGGATCATCCTCCGAATCTTCCCCTTCAAGAATCATTTCCATTATAAAATCATCATTGTAGTACCCTCTTGCGTACCTTGACCATTCCTCTTCATCCTCAGTGTTGTGATACCCCGTATTTCTGTAAGGTTATTTTGGGAATTTTGGGAATTTTCCCGAACAACCGTTTTATACGTCGGATTTAATTCAGAGAGTTTAAGACATTCTGTAATGTGCTCAATCTCTGTAATATTTTTCTCAGTGAAATATAATACAGACGACGTACCTTGGATCTTAATACTCATTCGTGTACGATTATTTTTATCCCGGGTTAAGCCAACGTCATCCAAAAGCCATTTGGTCAAAGCTGACCTGGCGGCGCCCGCCGTAAATACGGCGGCGACCGCCGTTAGTGGCTCGAGGCAGCTATCCTCTCATCGACGAGCTGGGCAAGAGGGCTAGGAAACGGCGACCGTCGTATAGTGCGACGACCGCCGCCGTTGTCTTTCAAAGCGGCGACCTAGGGAAAACACGGCGCCCGCTGTAAGCTAGCGGGGGGATAGGCCTGTGCTCGTCGACGAGCCTCTGACAACGCCGATTCTAGCCTTCCACGTCTCCATTTAGGCCATCATGATGTTCCCTGAGGTTTGGCTATTAAAGGAGAAGGTTTGGGGATCGGATTGAAGCAAAAACAGAAGCTTAAATCCTCCAAATTGTTCTCGCCGGAAAAGCTTGCCCTCGCCGGAGTTCTGAAGCGATCGCCGGAGCTTCATTTTGGTGTTGTTTCTAGTTGCCAAGTAAAGCTTTGGGAGGCCTTAGAAGCTTAGAATCCAAAGCAAGGCAAAGGGAGACCAATCGCTCGCCGTCGGTGAGTTTCTGTTCTCGGATTTTATTTTCCGATGTTCATAGTGGCGCCCGCCGTGATAAAGGCGGCGACCGCCGCCATGAACACACGGCACCTGCCGTAAGGCCGTCGGCGACCGCCGCCAGAGGGCTGATGGCCTATTTTGGCCTCGACTTTGGTGGTCTTTGATCGGATGTCGTTCCTTTCGATTTCTTTCGTTATTCTTTAGATTCGTACTAGTTTATGTCGAATCTAACTTAGGGTTTCTTTATGGGTCGATCCGAAGGAATCTGCGCTGTCAGATCTGTCCCTGTGTCGAGCCCGGAAACTCATCGTTAGGCTTTGTTCCAGTTCTGCGGATTAAGGCAAGTGGCGGTTCGCTCTTGCTCATCATTCCATACTTTCACTAATTATCAGTTGTTTAATTGAGTAATTAATTTGGAATGATTATTGCGTTTGTCTGGAAACGGTTTTGTAAACTATTTTGGAAAACTAAAATATGATATTATAATAGGTTGTATATCTGTTAGAACAACGCTATTATGAATATATATTTATAATCGCCTTGAGGGCATTTATGTGGATTGTTGTGGACTATTGTTGTGCTTGAACTGTTTAGTTAGCACTAGTAGTTAGGAACGTTACTGGACCTTGTCAAGTCCAGTCGTTTCGGTATAATCACGTAGAGAGGTGGCTCGTCCCCACCTAATACCATGTTTACGGTCATGACCCAACCTCTGATACACAAGTATAGAGGTAGGTGCACTTAGCTAGTGCCACAAATTCGGGATTTAGTCCCTTCGGTATGCGTCACTCTAGACGAAACGCATATCAAGATGTATAGGTTCCGTTGGGAATATAAATACATTTAAAAGCCTATAACGTGATGCGCGTTTTGGAACATAATAAGATAAGTGCCGTTGTCGCACATGATTAATAAACCTTCGGCGAGTAGTGCAGCTAAGTGAATAGTGCAGCTAAGAAAGCTCGTCTCGACTTTTGATCAGAGTACGTTCTCTTTCCAATCTGAATTCGATGTATGCGGTGAGGTTGGTAGTGATCCGAAACATCTAAGTCGGCTTTTAAAATCGCTCGAATGCGATACTGTGATTCTTTAAATATTTCAGACTTTGTCATAGTATCGTTAAAGACTCAATCCTTTGGAGTCTTCTCTTGGATATTCCGATAAGATTCACTTCAGTTGGAATCTTATTTTGTTCATACCTTTTGATATCTTCCAGTAGAAGTATGGAGGTTGACTATCGTAGTCGGTTATTATTCGAGGAGCGATGAGTCTAACCTAATACGACTACTCGAACCATCTGCTGTGTACCCTTGCATAGTCTTTCATTAGACTAACCCACGAACATTGTTCTCTGCATGTGGGCTGGTGTCATCCGTTCGATTCGGCACATCAGAAAGAGCGAAGATATGAGGAGACTAGATTGACTATGAAGACGACGGTTGTTTTTGAATGTTTTAATAATTATCTTTTAATCAGGTTGAGATCCTTGGGCAGGTGATCATTACGATCACAACCATTTTTGTAATATTTTAAGAAAGACTTCCGTTGTACCTTGTTAAAGACTTCCGTTGTACTTTGTTTAAACTCTGTGTTTGTCCTATTCGGGATTGGGATGTAATCCTGAGACTCATGTTTTATATGAATAAAGTTATCATTTTGTACTTCATGATTTGTATTCAAACGGTAAAGCCTTGGGTGATCTCGGTAAGGAACACGGAGGCCACTGGCGGTAATACCTTTCCAAATGGGTTAAGATTTGGGGGTGTTACAAGTGTCCTCCCTTGGCTCCTGTTCGGGCTCTGCCATAGGGACCACGACTTTGTCGGACACTAGAGGATCTTCTGAGATGCAAGAGTTGAAGAAGCACCGTACCGGATGGCTCCTGCTGAGATGCAAGAGTTGAAGAAGCAACTCGAGGATCTTCTTGACAAGGGTTACATAAGGCCGAGTGCATCGCCTTGGGGTGCTCTGGTATTGTTTGTCAAGAAGAAAGATGGATCGTTTCGACTTTGTATTGACTATCGAGAGTTGAATAAAGTCACTATCAAGAACAAGTATCCTTTGCCAAGGATTGATGATCTGTTAGATCAACTACAAGGAGCAAAAGTCTTTTCCAAGATCGATCTGAGATCTGGTTATCATCAGCTCAAAATTCGTGAGGAAGATACTCCGAGGACTGCATTCCGGACAAGATATGGTCACTACAAGTTCGTAGTCATGCCATCCGGACTTATCAATGCTCTAGCGGTCTTTATGGACCTGATAAATTGATTGTTGGATCGTTAGAGTTACGTCTGAGGGAACAAAAGCTTTGTTCCCACAGAAGATGCAGCAGATTAAAAACAGCAAGAAAGATAACGAACGAACTCACGATGTATAGTGGAAACCCTGATTAGCAAAACTAGCTTCTCAAGGAAAAACCACTACCTTCAAGCTTCCGCTTGAGAGGATTTTGAAGCGTGTACTTGTCTTATTGATTTCTTGTTCGATTACACTTGTATCCTGGACTTCGACCTCTAAACAACCAGCTAGACTCGAAGACTCTTCTACAATGATGAATCGAACTCAACCCTCAAAGACTTACACACACCTCACTTCTTTTCTTTCTCTTTTTCGTTCTCTCTGTTTTCCGTCGTCGTTCAAAGCCGTACCTAAGAAATGAATCCTCACTTCACTTAAATACAACACGGCAAAACCCTAATCGTAACACGATAAGATCTTTCCAAATAAGGTTATAGGAAGATAGGGTTTGCTGGAGGAATAATATCCCAACCGTCTATTTTAATCAAGGAAGGAATTCCCGAAACTAATATAATCGGATGAGATATGATTCTTCTCTCTCCAATTCACTTATCTAAGGAAAGATTCCCTAAGATAAGGAATCGGGCTTCTTCTCTCTCCATATCTTCTCGATCCGGCTTGATCCTTGGAGCCGAAGACTTCAATCCTTTACCGCGGCGTTTCATGATTTTGTTTCCATAATTCAGCACGCTGGATTTCTTCTTTCCATTCGCAGCTTCGATCTCGTTCGTCACTTCAGTTCCTTGGGGGGTAACAAAGCACATGAACAGAGCTTTGTTCCCTCTGCGATCCTTCGCTGCAATGGTTCCCTGAGACAACTGTCTTTGTTCCTGGAGCACTTAGTACCCAGATTAGTTGAATGTTTGTTACCATCAAAACCTAAGGAATTCAACATTGATGTTTTCACCAATACTTGGATAAGTTTGTGGTGGTCTTCATCGATGATATTCTGATCTATTCTCCGAGTGAGAAAGCTCACGAGGAGCATATTCGGATTGTTTTATCAGTCCTTAGACAAAATCAGATGTATGCCAAGTTGTCTAAGTGTGATTTTTGGATCAAGGAAGTGGCTTTCTTAGGCCATGTGATCAATGAAAATGGGGTTATGGTTGATCCCCAGAAGATTGAGGTTGTAGCTAATTGGAAGCAGCCTCAGAATGTGAAAGAGGTGCGTAGTTTTCTTGGACTTGCCGGATATTATAGAAGGTTCGTAGAGGGATTTTCTAAGATCGCTCTACCTATGACCAATTTACTCCGCAAGGTCCACAAGAAATTTGTCTGGAATGCAAGTGCGAGGCCAGTTTTCAGGAATTGAAACAATGGCTGACCTTTGCACCAATGTTAGCACTACCGGAACGTAATGATGGTTATGTGGTCTATAGTGATGCTTCGAGAAGCGGCTTGGGTTGTGTGTTGATGCAAAGAGGCCGAGTTATTGCATACGCATCTAGACAGCTCAAGACCTATGAAGAAAACTATCCGACACATGATCTAGAATTGGCAGCGGTGGTTTTTGCACTAAAGATTTGGAGGCACTACTGTGATACCCCGTATTTTGTAAGGTTATTTTGGGAATTTTGAGAATTTTCCCGAGTACCCGTTTAGTACATCGGATTTAATTCAGGTAGCTTGAGACATTCTGTAATGTGCTCTGTATCTGTAATATTTTTCTCAGTGAAATAAAATACAGACGACGTGCTTCGGATGTTTATACGCGTTCGCGTACGATAATTTTTATCCCGGGTTAATGTCTTGCTCGTTCAAAAGCTGAATGGGCGGGAAAAGGCAAAAACGGCGACCGCCGTACAGTAACGGCGCCCGCCGTCGCTGGGCCCGAAGTGTTAGGCCGTCGTCTCCTACTCTGGGCTCGCCAAAGCTAGGAACGGCGCCCGCCGCAGGCAAAGTTGCGGCGCCCACCGTGATTACCCAGAGGTCATTACCCATTGGTCGCCGGCGAGCTCTGGCCGCGCCGATCTAGCCCTGCTCGGCCTCGTCTATGGTGATGATGATGTTCCCATTGCTTTGGCTATAAAAGGAGGTGTTGGGGGAAGGGTTTTGAGCCATCCCAGCACCGAATCTCTGCCAAAATTTCCTCTCGCCGGAGTTTGTGCCCCTCGCCGGATTTCGGAAGCTTCGTTGGTGTCGGTTGGTGGTGTTTCCAGAAGCCCTTGTGAAGCCTTTTGGTTGCCTTTGGAGGTTGGAACCCAGGCAAGGCAAAAAGGGGTCGAAACGCGCATCATTTGGGTGAGTTTTTCTCTCGTTCTGTCGTCGGAGTTCTTCACGGCGACCGTTGTGTTCTTTACGGCGCCCGCCGTGATGAATGCGGCGACCGTCGCCAAGAACGGCGCCCACCATGATGAATGCGGCGACCGCCGCCAAGAACGGCGCCCACCATGATGAATGCGACGACCGCCGCCAAGAACGGCGACCGCCGCCAGTGCCCAGAATGCCTTCGTGGCTTTGGCTTGGTTGGTTGTCGTCGTGGCGTCTTTCCTTTCGATTTCTTTCGCCGTTTTTAGATTCGTACTGTTGTTATGTCGGATCTAACTTAGGGTTCCTTTTATGGGTCGACTCGAAGGTGTTTGTGCTAGCGGAGCTATACCCGTGTCGAGCCCGGAATCTCGTCGTTGTCGTTAGGCTTGTTTCTATTCTGCGGATTAAGGCAAGTGGCGGTTCGCTCTTGCTCATTCGTTCCATATTTACATTAATTATCAGTAGTTTATCTGAGTAATTAATTTGGAATGAATACTTTGTTTGTCTGGAAACGGTTTTGGTAAACTGTTTTGTAAAACAAAATATTGATATTATAATAGGTTGTATATCTGTTAGAACAGCGCTATTATATGTGATCGTCTTTCGGGCCTTTATGTGGAGTTATTCTGTAACTGTTATTGTGCTGTAACTGTTAGTTAGCACTGTTAGATAGGAACGTTACTCGGACTCTGTCCAGTCGTTTCTTTATAATCTGGTATCGGGGTGGCTCGTCTCCATCTGGTACTATTCTAAGATCATGATTGGTCTCTTTCATAAGTGTGTAGAGGCAGGACACTTAGCTGGTGTCACAAACCTTCCCGTGTGCGTCACTCTCGACGAAACGTATACTAAGATGTGTCGTCCCAATGGTGGGGTACACATGTAAAAGTCTAATAACGTGATGCGTGTTTTTGAAACATAAATCAGATAAGTGCTACTCAACGCACATAATTAATAAACCTTCGGCGAGTAGTACAGCTAAGTTATAGTGCAGCTAGGAAAACTCGTCTCGACTTTGATCATAGTACGTTCTCTTTCCAATCTGGATTCGCTGTATGCGATGAGGTTGGTCGTGAACCGAAGCATCTCAGTCAACGTTTAAATCATTGTTGTATGATTCTGTAAACATTCCAGATTTGTCATATTTCCTTAAAGACTCAATCTCTTGGAGTCTCTTTTCGAGTCGATTTCTGTGAAGATTCAGTTTTCCAGAATCTTCTCTTGTGCATACCTCTTGTTTATTCCAGTAAGAGTATGATGGTTGACTATCGTCATCGATTATTATTCGAGAAGCGATGAGTCTAACCTAATACGACTGATTCGAACCATTCTGCTTTGTACCCTTGCTAGTCTATTCAAGTAGACTAACCCACGAACTTTGTTCTCCGCATGTGGGCTGGTGTCATCCGTTCGATTCGGCACATCAGATCGAAAGTAGCTCAGAAGAATAGAAGGACTATGGAGTCAACGGTGGTTTTTGAACATTTTAGTTATTTCTTTAATCAGGTTGAGATCTTTTGGACAATGACTTTGGTTGTAATGTGTTTTATAAGACTTCCGCTGTATCCTATTTTATAAGACTTTCGCTGTATTTGGTTTAAACTCTGTGTTGACCTATTCGGGATTGGGTTGTAATCCCGTAACTCATGTTTCTTTAACAATGTTATGTTTTGGAATTGAATGCTTTGATCATTATGTATCATTTGTATTTCATAAATTGTATTTAAATGGTAAAGCCTTGGGTGATCTCGGTAAGGAACACTGGGGTCACTGGCGGTAATACCTTTCCAAAAGGGTTAAGTTTTAGGGGTGTTACAGTTGTGGTATCAGAGCCAAAGGTTTTAAAACGGGTTTGGGATTTTTATAAACCATTTATCCGTTTTCAAAAATGCTTTAAAAAGGGCTCTGAATTTTCAAAGTAAAAAGAATTTAGAAACACCGTTCATAGTCATGTCTTCTGGATAGTCTGATATAGTAAGCTTGCTTCTATGTCTAGAAAGACTAATTCCTTCCTCGTTATCCTATAGGAGATGGGTGCATGTCTCTCTCAGAAGAAGGGGTCGGAAGATGCCGAGATGGGTTCACCGTCTCCCGAGAGGCTAGACTTCCCTATACCCCAGAGGTGCTTCGAGGTTGGAGGCCCGAGCAGCCCACCTGAGGAGATCAAGCATGTGCTTCCTGAGTCGGTAGTCCTGGTGTCAAGGAATGTTATAGTTCATGTGACAGCGCCAGTGGAGCCACCAAGGGAGGAAGCAATGCAAGAAGATGAATCGTCTAGGTACGCGAGAGGATACTACAATGACGATTACCTGATGGATATGATTATTGAAGGGAGCGAGGAGGAAGATGAAGAAGAGGACCCCATAGAGGATGACCCCGAAGATGAAGAAGAGGACCCCATAGAGGATGACCCCGAAGAGGAAGAGGACCCCATCGAGGATGATCCCGAGGAGGATACCGAGATGGACCTCAGCGGACAAAACCAGGAGTCCGATGACTTGAGGCACTTGCTGGTGGATAGTCAGGAAACGGGGATGCAATTTATTCACCCCAGTTCAGAGTTACCACCTATGCAAGAGTTGCCACCAGTGCCAGAGTACGCACCCAAGTCAGAAGCTGATTGGGAGACACTGTATACCGAGTACGGTATTAGGAGAAGTGACAGGGAATCTCAACCTATCCCTACTCCAAGAAGGAGGAGGTCAGAATCCGAGATGCAGGAGATCCTCCGCCAGAGCGAGGTAATCTCTGCAGAACAGCAGCGTCAAAGGGATGAGCTGATCGCCAGTACTCAGAGGAGGGATGGGATAGGAGGGCCAGTCATAGACGACCCATACTCTACCATGACTGAGATAGGACCATGTGCTTCAGGGTCAAGCAGGGCGCATAGTCCATCGTCAGATTCCGATGGAGAGCCCCGCCCGAAGAAGCCTTGCATGAGAAGTCTTCCGTATAGGAAACATTTTGGGACACCATGAGATGGATCAACGTGCCTAGAATAGTTCCCTTTTTCCTAGTATTTACGCATGTACCGTGTAAAACATTCCAGTATTGCGGCATATACCTTGTAAAATACTACGATCTCCGAGCAATTTGGTCCTGGCACTCGGAAGATCGGCTTATGTGTAGCTTGTATAATAGTTCCAGTTCATCTATAAAATACCCAGTTGATCTATTTCTGAGTGATTTTGCTACATTAAGTTTATGAAATAAATATTAATGTATGAAATACTTGGAATTGGATCGGTAAACAGATAGTGAACACAAGGAACACGACTCGAGCTGGTGTTGGGACCAGTCAGGATCCCAGACCAACCACAAGGGATGTCACTCAAGACGAGCATGAGTCTGAGTCCCGCAATCATCCTAGACGTGAAGGTCAAGATCAGACCCAATCACCAATGACTTTTGATGCTACAACGTTAGAGGCAATTCGAGGAATGGTCATGCAAGCAGTGACTGATATACTGCGACCAAGTGTGCCTCAAGCTCAAGAAGTGCCTACTCACCCACCGGTTTCTAGGTTTGAGGAGCCAGAAAACCATGTTGCCCAAGAGAATGTCGTCAGGGCTAGAGACAGCTATGGTCGCGCTCTTAAGAGCATCACTTCCATGAGGCCCGATTGCTATAACGGGAAAGGGGAGCCAGTAGCAGTGACTCATTGGTTCTCCCATATGGAGAGGCTATTTCGGAACGTGGAGTGTACTGAGGCCGAGAAGGTCCATATCGCTTCTCTTCAGCTGAAGGAGGAGGCTAGCGAGTGGTGGGAGAGCACAGGTTTGGCAGAGAGCCCAGTGTTGACTTGGTCGATGTTCAAGACCAAGATGGTTGATCGCTTTTTCTCTCGTGCTATGAGAGAGGAGAAGCATAAAGAGTTCTTGTAACCAAAGACGGATGGTCTGAAAGTGACCGAGTTGGCATCTAAGTTCAATCATCTTTTACAGTACGCCCCTGCCGAGATTACCAGCGAGGCCCAAAAGATCTGGTACTTCCACGAGTGGATGAGCCCGGATATCAAGCCGTTAATGGTGCACCACACATGCTCTACCTTGGAGCAGTATGTGGATTGTGCCTATAAGCTGGAGGTAACTCTAGAGGAGTCGACCAAGAGGCGCAACCGACAGAAGTCGATGCAGAACCAGAGAGGTGGCTTTAAGCGCCCTGCGCCACCGTCGAACTTTGCCAAGTCCGGCCGAGCTAAGACGGAGATGACGCAAGGAGGATCGACTCAGCAGTCAGGGCAGACCAGGAGTTCAGTTTAGTGTTATAACTGTGGTACTGCTGGGCACAAGAGTAATGAGTGTCAGAAGGAGAAGAGGTCGTGCTTTGGGTGTGGACGTGATGGTCATCTGCAGAAGTTCTGCAAGCAGGGGAAGCAGAAGGGAGTAGAGTCGCAGCAAGGGTCAGTTCATCAGAGCAACCGACCCAGGTTCAAGCCTGCCGAGACTCCTAGCCCGTCAGTCCAAACGACTGCTCAGAACAGGGAAAAGGCCCCAGCTGTTTCTGGAAGTCAGGGACAACGCTTGTACGAGATGCATGAAGCAGATGGACCCAATGCTCCAATTGCTCAAGGTACTCTATACCTTCACTCTACTTCAGTGTGCATTCTATTTGATTCTGGTGCTACGCATTCTTTTATTTCGGATAGATGTGTTAGCAAGTTAGACTTAGTGTGCAACGATTCGTGCGACCCTTTCGTCGTTAGTCTTCCTAATGGAGAACGTTTGGTGGGAACCAAGCATCTGTCCGACTTTCCAATTACCATTCAGGGTAAGGAATTCGAGGCAGATCTAATCTGCATAGCCATGGCTTGATGTGACCTCGCCTACCATGACAGCTGCAGACGAGGAGGAGGCTATGAGTCTTAGGTCCTCAGGTCCCATTACTAGAGCATGAGCCAAAGCTATTCAAGCTGCGACTCAATCACTGGTGACCAGACTCGTAGCAGGTCATGGACGTCCAACTACAGATGAGGGATCCATTCTGAGTTTAGTGACAGTTGGGACGTCTACACAGTCTGCAGAGATCCCGGATCTCACAGATTAGAGATATTGATCGCTATTCGCCTAGTTATCAATATTTCTGATTTATGACATTTTTAGTTTTTAGTCCGGATATTATTTATTATTATTTTCAGCATTTTTAAGGGAGTTTAGGAGGTCATTTCTATACTTAGAATGACCAGCCCCCTTAGAGTTATTTTTAGAGTTTTATTTGTTTTATTTTTAATCTTTTTGGTTAAGGAAAAGGAAGAGTCTTCCTTTTACTTAACCTAGCTTTGTAGCCCCCTTTCTCTTTTACGTTGATATTCATACTTTTATGTTGAGAGAAAACCTCCATTGAAGTTCCTTCAACGTCACCTTGAATCACCTAGTCGAGCTTGCTCCTTCGTCATTCTCACATCAAATCCTTTAGATCTAGGTCGAGCGTGCTCCCTTCATCTATCCCGCTTCCAAATCTCCATCTTCTCCAGCCCTATACTGGCCGTGCACATCCCTTCATCCCTACGATCATCCCCCTCAAATTCCTATCGCTTCCGCAATCGCCTCCGCCTCGCCGTCGTCTTGCAATCTCCATCAACGCAGACGCCTATTCAAGGAGTTGCTTCGCCCCACTACGGATTCATCACGATCTCATCCGGGACTTGAGACCTTCTTCATAGCAAGGTCACATCAACTGGCATCAGAGCCTTCGAATCTGTAAGTCGAATCGATTCCTTGCTTATCACAACCTTATTTTCGTGTCAAAAAAATTCCAAAATTTTTTTTTTCCTGCATTTTTCATGATAATTCCGATTAATATTATTCAGATCTATATTATTAAAGTCGAAAATTTCAAAAAAAAACAATTCTCTTGAAGGCCGAATTATTTTCATCTAAAAAAACATTGTAGATTTGCATTGAAAACTCGTTTTTGGTGTAAATCTGCTTCAAAAATATATTTGCTTCAATTTTAGTGTTCTTACCTTGTCCCCTACACACAACAATTGCTCTTTGTGTTGGTAATTTGGTGATTGAATTATAGATCTAGATTTGCATGCATATAGGTTGAATTGCTGTACTTGACCTTTTTGCCATTAATCTGCGTCTTCTTTGATCTCCTTCTTTCCAACTTGAATCAACTGAGTGTGTTGGTGTCTAGAATATTTTTTTTAAAATTTTTTGAATACCGATCTGCGCAAGGAGGCTGAAATTCTTGAAGATTAGGGTTCTTGAGTTCTTGTTGCAATTTCTCTAATTCAAAAAAAAAAAAAAGGCTGAGATCTTTCCTTGTAGAAAAAGCCAGATCTGAAGAATTGCCAAAAAAAAATATCAATCAAAAAAAAAAATCAAGGCAATCAAACAATTGTAATTAGGGCAAGTTCTTAGGGCTTGCCGTCGGCGCCAACAAGAACCGAAGCCACGACACTCGCAGCGTCGGCGCCCAGCAAGCCGCGCCCGTGCGCGCGCGCCCAGCCGCCCAGCCGCCCAGCCCTTCTATCCCGGGTGCTGACGAACCGGGTTAAAAGCCCCCCGCCCAGCGCAACGAGCACGGCCATCTCTGATCCGGGTTCTTTTCGTGGGTTCCGAAATTTGCACCCTACGGAAGGTCTTTGGTATTTTAATTTTTTAATTTTTTATTTCTTTCGTTTTGTGTCGGTTTCTGCATTCGCTTTTTACAGTTATCCTTCTGACTTTGGTGTGAGTTATCCGCTTTTGTTAGTTTACAGCTGCTTAGACGGGACGCCTAGGTTCACGCCGGATTAATTTCTGTGCCTACCGTTATATCCGGGTGACAGCAGTTGAGGTTACTATAGGGGTATTAGATTGCAGGGATCTGAGTCCTTTTATTTTTATTTCCTTTTTGTGTCGGTTTCTGCATTCGCTTTTTACAGTTATCCTTCTGACTTTGGCGTGAGTTATCCGCTTTTGTTAGTTTGCAGCTGCTTAGCCGGGACGCCTAGGTTCACGCCGGATTAAGTTCTGTGCCTACCGTTATATCCTGGCGACAGCAGTTGAGGTTTCTGTAGGGGTATTAGAGTGCAGGAGCTTTTGTGAGAAAAGCCAAACTTAGGTGGCAACGGTGAAGAGATATAGGGTGCGCAAAGCCAAAATAAGGTAATCGTTGCCCTATCGTTATTGATTCATTTACCATTTCCTCTCTCTCTCACTGTCTTGGCTGTTATAGTCTTGTTGGCATATCTAGGCTTATATTACTGCAATTTATATCTACAATTTGTTTGCTGAGTTATCGCTGCATTTTGTGATTGTTGTGTGATTATCCTTAGCCATCCCGCCCTCACGGCCATATCAGCCTTGCTTTCAGTTGTGATATCTTGGTCGTTCGACTTCTCTTTCGTTTCTGTTGCTTTGTTTTTGTTTTTCCTTTGCTCTGTTGGGGTTTCTGTTGTCTTTTCAGGATAATGGTGAACTCCAATGACGGACAGGATACGGGTCGGGTCGATCAACTGGCTCATGCCATTGAGCTTTTGGTGGCCAATCAGCAACATTCCGACGCCGCCATTCAGAGCAACGCTGCTGCCATCGCACGTTCCGATGAACGTTCCGAAGCCAATTTTGCAGCCCTGCGTGACATGCTCAGTAGAGTGATGCCGTCTCCGTCACCAAACCAGCGTGACGACCAGAGTACCCTAGCCCAGAAGCAGAAAAAGGGCAAGGGCGTTCTGATATCCGATCCTCCTACGCAGCCTCCGCGGAAAGGATCACAGAAAGAAAGCAGCGCGTCGAAGAAGAAGGTGCGCTCCAAATCAGCCCAGTTGACAATTCCTGAACACAACTCTCAGGATGAGGACGAGCAGGACAATGATGAGTCATCTTCAGAGGAGGATGAACAGGTCGATGACAGTGCCGTCAGACGCCAGAGCAGACGCACAGACGCACAGACCCACATGCTTCCACCAGCAAGCAAGGGCAACCCTCCACAGCTCGTCCAAGTCGACACCAGGTAAATTCTGAAACCTTCAATGTCCATTCTTTTGCTGACCATCAGAGTACTGTTTCTCCTGTTGAGTCAGATTCAGATGAAGGGTTCAAGGAATTTGACCTTGAGGATGAGGAAGAAGGGGCCTATGGGTTTTCTGCAGGTTATCACCCACCCCTACAGGACCCACCAGAGCAGCAGTTTCATCGTACAGGTTGGGTTCCTCCTGCACAGCAGCCACAGCATCAGGCTGCTTATTACGCTGCACAGGGTCATCCACAGCAATATCAGCAGCAGCGTGTTGCCGGTCCTCCACGAGCGCAGCGACGGCGACAACTACCAGTTGGACAGCAGCGACAGGGGCTTCCACAGCAGAATTTCTATGCTCCCGCTGCAGGCCAACAGCGATACCCACCTCCAGCTACGTATCGCCAAGAAATTAAGGTGAAAATCGAACCCTTCCTAGGTACTTATGATCCTTCTACTTTCATAGATTGGTTGCAGAGTACCTGCCATGTTCTTCAACACTATCAATATGAGGAGCATGCAAAGGTGGAGATCGTCACCTTGCATTTCCAAGGAGCAGCGCGCACCTGGTGGAACCGACTGGTCTAAAAGCAGGCACGCATGGGGTGGCCACCTGTGACAGAGTGGCAACAGCTAGTGGCGCTCATGACGCGCAAGTACGTGCCGACGACATACCGAGAGGATATGAAGACAGCCATTACACTTGCTACTCAGGATCGTGATACGCCACAGGAGTTCTTTGCTCGCTTAGAAGACATGTACTTCAAGGCCGGGGTAAGTGTTACTCCATCTACTCTACGTACACGTTTTGTAACGGGTTTGTCACAGCCGTATAGGGATCAGGTTGACGTTCTGCCAATCCGAGACCTCAACAATGTAGTACATACTGCGCAGAAGCTCTATCTTCAAGCGCAGAGACGTCGACAGCAGCCTTGGCAGTCTTCGTCTTCTCCCGCACCAAGGTATACCTCGAATCCTGTCAATTCTTATCGCACTAACTCTTCTTCTAGTTCTGTGCCTAGACAGGATCGCACAGGTATTGCGTCTTCTACGACGCCGCGGCCGGCGCCCCCTTCTTCTGCATGCCAACAGCCATCGGCCTCTGCTGAGACAGGCCGTACAGATTGTTCTAGCGATATAGAGTGTTACAGATGTGGTGGACGAGGACACTATCGGAAGGACTGCCCTAATCAGAAGCGTGTCCTCTACTCCGCCCACACTACAGACTACGAGAGCCTTTCGGATGAAGAGGAGAACGTCCCAGAGGAGTCTGCAGAGCTGACTGATGAGGTGATCAGGCCGGGCGACCATGATACAGACGTCATGCATTATGCCTTGGTCACCAGACGCGTCCTCAGCGTCAAGGAAAGAGGTCCACTTGACCAAAGGGAGAATCTGTTTCATTCCCGGTGTCGTATGAAGAATGCGTCGCTGAGTCTGATAATTGATGGAGGGTCGTGCTGCAACATTATAAATGAGAGAGTCATCCGCGACTTCAATCTTCAGACGCAACCACATCCTCAGCCCTACGGTCTGCAGTGGATTTCAGACCAACCCGGTAACAATGTCTCTTTACAGTGTCCCGTTACTTTTTCCATAGGGCCATTTACAGACACTGTTTTGTGCGATGTTACTGCCATGGATGCCACCCATATTCTGTTAGGGCGTCCTTGGCTATTTGACCGTCGCGTCTTCCATGATGGGTTTTTGAACAGTTACATGTTCACTCACCATGGAAAGCGCGTGACGCTCTTACCTATGACTCCGAATGAGATTTTACAGGACCATGCTATTAGACAGAGGAACAAGGCTATACAGGCTGCAAAGGACAACGAAAAACCCCCTCTAGAGTCCCCTACAGCTTTCCAGCAGAGTTCCCTACAACTTCCTGCAGCATCTTCTTCGGGTACCCAAGGCACTTCAGAACAGGGCGCTGTAAAGGGTTCTGCTCATCAGAAGGGTGGCAAAGGTAGTTCTGCGCTGAAAGGCACTTGTGAGCAGCGACTTCTCTTGGCGCGACGCCGGAAGGTTTCCGACGTCATCCAAGGCAAGTCTCCCTGTTTCCTACTCATTGCTCTTCCTACTGCCCTACCTGTTTCAGAGTCCGCACTCCCCTCTTGTATTTTGTCTGTTTTGCAGGAGTTTCAGGATGTGCTGCCGGACGAGTTGCCAGATGGTCTTCCACCACTTCGTGGCATTGAGCACCAGATCGATTTTGTCCCGGGAGCTACTCTTCCCAACCGAGCGGCCTACAGAACTTCTCCAGAGGAAACCAAGGAGTTGCAAAAGCAGGTGCAGGAACTATTAGAGAAGGGGTATGTGCGCTAGTCTCTTAGCCCGTGCGCTATTCCCGTCATATTGGTGCCTAAGAAGGACGGTTCTTGGAGGATGTGCGTGGATTGCCGTGCCATCAACCAGATCACCGTCAAATACAGACATCCCATTCCTCGCCTCGACGACATGCTTGATGAGCTACATGGAGCGCAGTTCTTCAGCAAGATTGATATGAAGAGCGGCTATCATCAGATTCGCATGAAGGAGGGGGACGAGTGGAAGACTGCTTTCAAGACGAAGTATGGTCTGTATGAGTGGCTAGTCATGCCATTTGGACTGACCAATGCTCCTTCTACGTTCATGAGACTGATGAACCATGTCTTGAGAGCTTTTCTGGGTAAGTTTATAGTTGTCAATTTTGATGATATTCTTATTTACTCTAGGACTTTAGATGACCATGCTGAGCATCTTCGACTTGTTTTAGAGTGTTTGAGAGTAGAGAGCTTATACGCCAATCTTGGCAAGTGTGTATTTTGTTCTCCTTCTACAAACTTCCTAGGTTTCATCGTCAGCAAGGACGGCCTGCAGGTGGATGCAAAAAAGATCCACGCTATCCAGGAGTGGCCGACGCCAGCTACTCCTACTCAGGTACGTTCGTTTTTTGGTTTGGCTGGTTTTTATCGACGGTTTGTTCGTGATTTCAGCACTATAGCCGCCCCATTACACGAGCTGACCAAGAAGGCCGCGTCTATCACTTGGCTTCCACGGCATGATGCTGCTTTTGCCACCCTGAAGGATGCCTTGTGCCGCGCGCCGCTGCTGCAGCTTCCTGACTTCACCCGTCGGTTCGAGGTGGAATGCGACGCTTCTGATTTCGGCATCGGAGGTGTCTTGTTGCAAGAGAAGAGGCCGATTGCCTACTTTTCAGAGAAGCTGTCAGGTGCACAGCTGAACTACCCGACGTATGACAAGGAGTTGTACGCACTGATTCGGGATCTGAAGACGTGGCAACACTATCTGTGGCCTGCAGAGTTCGTGATTCACTCAGATCATGCCGCTCTTAGTTATCTGCGCAGCCAGACGAATCTTAGCAGACGCCACACTCGCTGGGTTGAGTTCATGGAGACGTTTCCCTATCTCATTGTTCACAAGAAAGGTAAGGAGAATGTGGTAGCCGACGCCCTTTCTCGCAGGTACGTCCTCATTACTCAGCTACAGTCTCAGTTATTTGGGTTTGCATTGCTCCAGGATCTTTATGCTATTGATCCTTTCTTTTCTACATTCTTTGAGCAATGTAAATCCACTGGTCGTGAACATGCTACATATTTCCTTGATGACGGCTTTCTGTACAAAGGTGGGAAGCTTTGCATTTCTTCATCCTCTGTCAGAAATTTGCTGATTGAGGAAGCACATAGTCGTGGTCACTTTGGCGTGTCTAAGACGCTGGCATCACTTCGCGAGCACTTCTTTTGGCCTAAGATGGCCAACAGTGTTACGAAGTATTGTCAGAGTTGTGTGACATGCCATAAGGCTAAGGCCAGGTCTAGTCCGCATGGTCTCTACACGCCTCTGCCGATTCCAGCTGGCCCGTGGGAAGATCTTTCCATGGATTTTATCACTGGGTTACCAATGTCTCGGCGTGGTAGAGATTATATATTTGTGGTCGTAGACAGGTTCTCTAAGATGGCACACTTCATTGCCTGTAAGAACACTAGTAACGCCATTGACGTTGCTACTCTGTTCTTCAATAATGTCGTGAGACTGCACGGTATTCCGCGCACTATTGTTAGTGATCGGGACACCAAGTTCATCGGCCATTTCTGGAGAACCTTGTGGGGTAAGCTCGGTACTAAACTCCTATTTTCTACGAGCTACCACCCACAGACGGATGGTCAGACAGAGGTGACCAACCGCACTCTTGGAGCCCTCCTTCGGACGGTTCTGAAGAGCAACCCACGCAGGTGGGAGGACTTACTGTCTACTGTGGAGTTTTCTTATAACAGGTGCAGGCACAACGCGACTAAACTGACCCCGTTCGAAGTTGTCTATGGACGGAACCCGCTGACGCCGCTGGACTTGACTCCCTATCCTAGGAAGGATACAGACAGCCCCACAGCTGACAGATTGGCCGATCACAACAAGGAACTGCACACTCAGATGCGCATCCAGCTGGAGCGCAGAGCAGCACAGTATGCGGCCCAGAAGAACAAAGGACGACGCAAGATTGTCTTTGCTCCTGGCGACTTGGTTTGGCTTCACTTGCGGAAGGAGCGTTTTCCTTCCAACCGCAAGTCTAAGCTCGACCAAAGGGGTGATGGACCATTCCGTGTTGTCAAGGCCATCAATGACAACGCCTACCAGCTAGAGCTCCCAGACAAGTATGGTGTTCACCCGACCTTCAATGTTGCTGATCTATCACCGTACGTGGAGCCAGAGTATGATGAGGGTGAAGCGGGGACGCTTCACACTCAAGTGGGGGAGGATGATGTGACCTCACCTACCATGACAGCTGCAGACGAGGAGGAGGCTATGAGTCTTAGGTCCTCAGGTCCCATTACTAGAGCACGAGCCAAAGCTATTCAAGCTGTGACTCAATCACTGGTGACCAGACTCGTAGCAGGTCATGGACGTCCAACTACAGATGAGGGATCCATTCTGAGTTTAGTGACAGTTGGGACGTCTACACAGTCTGCAGAGATCCCGGATCTCACAGATTAGAGATATTGATCGCTATTCGCCTAGTTATCAATATTTCTGATTTATGACATTTTTAGTTTTTAGTCCGGATATTATTTATTATTATTTTCAGCATTTTTAAGGGAGTTTAGGAGGTCATTTCTATACTTAGAATGACCACCCCCTTAGAGTTATTTTTAGAGTTTTATTTGTTTTATTTTTAATCTTTTTGGTTAAGGAAAAGGAAGAGTCTTCCTTTTACTTAACCTAGCTTTGTAGCCCCCTTTCTCTTTTACGTTGATATTCATACTTTTATGTTGAGAGAAAACCTCCATTGAAGTTCCTTCAACGTCACCTTGAATCACCTAGTCGAGCTTGCTCCTTCGTCATTCTCACATCAAATCCTTTAGATCTAGGTCGAGCGTGCTCCCTTCATCTATCCCGCTTCCAAATCTCCATCTTCTCCAGCCCTATACTGGCCGTGCACATCCCTTCATCCCTACGATCATCCCCCTCAAATTCCTATCGCTTCCGCAATCGCCTCCGCCTCGCCGTCGTCTTGCAATCGCCATCAACGCAGACGCCTATTCAAGGAGTTGCTTCGCCCCACTACGGATTCATCACGATCTCATCCGGGACTTGAGACCTTCTTCATAGCAAGGTCACATCATGGATCCATACGACATTATCCTCGGTATGGATTGGCTGACGCGTCACAAGGCGGTGATCGACTTCAGTTCAAGAACGGTGACGGTGTCATCTGGGGGCCAGTTCGTGTGCAAGTTCAAATGTCGAAATGACACTGATAACGGCAAGCTGATCAATGCGATGGCTGCGTTTAAGCTACTACGACAAGGATGTGTCGGGTACCTTTGCTACTTGGATTCGCCCGTGAAGGATGGACCTGAGGTTCTTGATATTCCTGTAGTTAAGGAGTTTTCGGATGTCTTTCCGGAAGAAATTCCTGGATTACCCCCGAACCGTGACGTAGAGTTTTCAACTGATCTTGAGCCTGGTACGGCGCCGATTTCCAAATCACCGTATTGGATGGCTCCAGCTGAGATGCAAGAATTGAAGAATCAACTTAAAGATCTTCTTGACAAAGGTTATGTCAGGCCGAGTGCATCGCTGTGGGGTGCTCCGGTATTGTTCGTCAAAAAGAAGGACGGATCGTTCCGACTTTGTATCGACTACCGAGAGTTGAACAAGGTGACGATCAAGAACAAGTATCCTTTGCCTAGGATTGATGACCTGTTGGACCAGTTGCAGGGAGCAAAGGTTTTCTCCAAGATCGACCTGAGATCTGGATATCATCAACTCAGAATTCGTGAGCAGGACATTCCTAGAACTGCGTTTAGGACCAGATATGGTCATTACGAGTTCGTAGTGATGCCTTTTGGGCTTACAAATGCTCCAGCTGTCTTTATGGATTTGATGAACCGATGTTTCCACCAGTACTTGGATAAGTTCGTGGTGGTCTTCATCGACGACATTCTGATCTATTCTCCGAATGAAGAAGTCCACGAGGAACATCTGCGGATTGCCTTGTCAATCCTTAGACAACATCAGCTTTTTGCTAAATTGTCTAAATGTGAATTCTGGATAAAGGAAGTGGCTTTCTTAGGCCACGTGATCAATAAAAATGGGGTTATGGTTGATCCCCAAAAGATTGAAGCGGTGGCTAATTGGACACAGCCCCAGAACGTGAAAGAGGTGCGCAGTTTTCTTAGACTTGCCGGGTATTACAGAAGGTTCGTAGAAGGATTTTCAAAGATCGCTCTACCTATGACCAATCTACTCCGCAAGGTTCATAAGAAGTTTGTCTGGAATGACAAGTGCGAGGCCAGTTTCCAGGAGTTGAAGCGACGGCTGACCTCGGCACCCGTGTTAGCACTCCCAGAGGGGAACGACGATTATGTGGTCTATAGTGATGCTTCAAAGTGTGGTCTTGGTTGTGTTTTGATGCAGAGGGGCAGAGTCATTGCTTATGCATCCAGGAAACTCAAGACGTACGAAGAAAACTATCCGACACATGATCTTGAGCTAGCAGCGGTTGTCTTTGCGCTGAAGATTTGGAGGCATTACCTCTACGGTATAAGATGCCAAGTCTTCACTGACCACAAAAGTCTCAAGTATATATTTACTCAAAAAGAGCTAAATATGAGACAACGCCGCTGGCTAGAGTTGCTCAAGGACTACGACATGGAGTTGATGTATCATCCGGGCAAGGCTAATGTAGTAGCTGATGCACTAAGCCGGAAGACAACGCACGAGACTGTAGTCACTCTACTTACTGCTCAGACCAAGCTAAACCAAGAGTCATGCAACATTGAAGTCTTGTATGAACAGCGTAGAGGGTACCTGAGTATGATGGAAATTCAGGCTACACTACTGGATCAGATCAAAGAAAAGCAAGTCGATGACATCATCTTGGTAAAGTTAAGCAGTGAAGTGATGGATGGGAAAGCTCCCAGTTTTGTGGTTCAGGATGATGGATCACTTTGGTTTCAGGATCGGATCTGTGTGCCTGACACAGAAGGTCTTTGTCAGTTGGTGATGAGAGAAGCTCATTCATCTGCTTATTCTGTGCATCCTGGCTCTAGCAAGATGTACAAGGATCTCAGGAAGAAGTTTTGGTGGCCAAACATGAAGTGGGACGTAGCAGACTTTGTGACAAAGTGCTTAACTTGCCAGAAGGTCAAGATTGAACACCGCAGGCCAGGTGGTGAGTTGCTACCTCTTCCAGTGCCAGAATGGAAATGGGAGGACATCGCCATGGACTTCGTCACTGGGCTACCCAAGACTCGAAGTCAGAGAGATGTTATCTGGGTAATTGTGGATAGGCTTACGAAGAGTGCTCATTTCATAGCCATCAAGACCACATGGGAAACCCAGAAGTCAGCAGAAGTCTACCAGAAGGAGATTGTCCGCTTACATGGCATTCCTAAGACCATTGTATCGGACCGAGATGGCCGTTTCATGTCAAGGTTCTGGCAGGAACTTCATAAGGCTATGGGAACCGAGTTGAGGTTCAGCACCGCGTTTCATCCTCAGACAGATGGCCAGTCTGAAAGGACCATCCAGACCCTGGAGGATATGCTTAGAGCTTGTGTACTCGATCATCCGACCAGCTGGGAGGATAGCTTGAGTCTGATTGAGTTCACGTACAACAATAGCTGGCATGCTACAATCAAGATGGCTCCGTTTGAAGCTTTGTATGGTCGCAGATGCAGATCTCCGATTTGTTGGGATGATAATGTCGACAAAATTCTACTTGGACCAGAGTTGGTCGAAAGGACGGCTTCAGACATTGCTTTGATCAAACAAAGGATGTTGACCGCTCAGAGTCGACAGAAGTCCTACGCAGATCGGAAGCGCAGGACTGTCGAGTTTGAGGTCGGTGACAAGGTTTTTGTCAAGGTATCGCCATCCAAAGGAGTTTTCAGATTTGGTAAGCGTGGGAAGCTTAACCCTCGTTACGTGGGACCATTCGAGATTCTGGATAAAGTAGGATCTCTAGCGTACCGCTTGGCGTTGCCACCATCGGCTCATCCAGTGCATAATGCGTTCCACGTATCTCTGCTCAGAAAGTATGTGCCAGATGAGTCTCATGTGCTGAGTTATGAGGACATCGAGATTCAAGCTAATGGTACTTATGAAGAGTTGCCCGTGCGCATTTTGGAGCGTCGGGAGAAGCGTTTGCGCAACAAGATCATACCGTTGGTATGGATTCAGTGGTCCAAGTCTGGATCGGAGGAAGTTACTTGGGAAATGTGGGAAACCGAGTCAGATATGCTCAGGCGTTTTCCCGAGTTGTTTTCGACCTAAGTTTTGGGGTCGAAACTTCTTTTAAGGGGGAGGAGATGTGATACCCCGTATTTTGTAAGGTTATTTTGGGAATTTTGATAATTTTCCCGAGTACCCGTTTAGTACGTCGGATTTAATTCAGGTAGCTTGAGACATTCTGTAATGTGCTCTGTATCTGTAATATTTTTCTCAGTGAAATAAAATACAAACGACGTGCTTCGGATATTTATACGCGTTCGCGTACGATAATTTTTATCCCGGGTTAATGTCTTGCTCGTTCAAAAGCTGAATGGGCGGGAAAAGGCAAAAACGGCGACCGCCGTACAGTAACGGCGACCGCCGTACAGTAACGGCGACCGCCGTACAGTAACGGCGCCCACCGTCGCTGGGCCCGAAGTGTCAGGTCGTCGTCTCCTACTCTGGGCTCGCCAGGGCTAGGAACGGCGACCGCCATAATTACGGCGCCCGCCGCGGCCCGCCGTAGGCAAAGTTGCGGCGCCCGCCGTGATTACCCAGAGGTCATTACCCGTTGGTCGCCGGCGAGCTCTGGCCGTGCCGATCTAGCCCTGCTCGGCCTTGTCTAGGGTGATGATGATGTTCCCATTGCTTTGGCTATAAAAGGAGGTGTTGGGGGAAGGGTTTTGAGCCATCCCAGCACCGAATCTCTGCCAAAATTTCCTCTCGCCGGAGTTTGTGCCCCTCGCCGGATTTCGGAAGCTTCGTTGGTCTCGGTTGGTGGTGTTTCCAGAAGCCCTTGTGAAGCCTTTTGGTTGCCTTTGGAGGTTGGAACTCAGGCAAGGCAAAAAGGGGTCGAAACGCGCATCATTTGGGTGAGTTTTTCTCTCATTCTGCCATCGGAGTTCTTCACGGCGACCGCTGTGTTCTTTATGGCGCCCTCCGTGATGAATGCGGCGACCGCCGCCAAGAACGGCGCCCGTCGTGATGAATGCGGCGACCGCCGCCAAGAACGGCGCCCGTCGTGATGAATGCGGCCGCCGCCAAGAACGGCGCCCGCCGTGATGAATGCGGCGACCGCCGCCAAGAACGGCGACCGCCGCCGGTGCCCAGAATGCCTTCGTGGCTTTGGCTTGGTTGGTTGTCGTCGTGGCGTCTTTCCTTTCGATTTCTTTCGCCGTTTTTAGATTCATACTGTTGTTATGTCGGATCTAACTTAGGGTTCCTTTTATGGGTCGACTCGAAGGTGTTTGTGCTAGCGGAGCTATACCCGTGTCGAGCCCGGAATCTCGTCGTTGTCGTTAGGCTTGTTTCTATTCTGCGGATTAAGGCAAGTGGCGGTTCGCTCTTGCTCATTCGTTCCATATTTATATTAATTATCAGTAGTTTATCTGAGTAATTAATTTGGAATGAATACTCTGTTTGTCTGGAAATGGTTTTGGTAAACTGTTTTGGAAAACAAAATATTGATATTATAATAGGTTGTATATCTGTTAGAACAGCGCTATTATCTGTGATCGCCTTTCGGGCCTTTAAGTGGAGTTATTCTGTAACTATTATTGTGCTATAACTGTTAGTTAGCACTGTTAGATAGGAACGTTACTCGGACTCTGTCTAGTCGTTTCTTTATAATCTGGTATCGGGGTGGCTCGTCTCCATCTGGTACTATTCTAAGATCATGATCGGTCTCTTTCACAAGTGTGTAGAGGCAGGACACTTAGCTGGTGTCACAAACCTTCCGATGTGCGTCACTCTCGACGAAACGTATACTAAGATGTGTCGTCCCAATGGTGGGGTACACATGTAAAAGTCTAATAACGTGATGCGTGTTTTTGAAACATAAATCAGATAAGTGCTACTCGACGCACATAATTAACAAACCTTCGGCGAGTAGTGCAGCTAAGTTATAGTACAGCTAGGAAAACTCGTCTCGACTTTAATCATAGTACGTTCTCTTTCCAATCTGGATTCGCTGTATGCGATGAGGTTGGTCGTGAACCGAAGCATCTCAGTCAACGTTTAAATCATTGTTGTATGATTCTGTAAACATTCCAGATTTGTCATATTTCCTTAAAGACTCAATCTCTTGGGGTCTCTTTTCGAGTCGATTTCTGTGAAGATTCAATCTTCCAGAATCTTCTCTTGTGCATACCTCTTGTTTATTCCAGTAAGAGTATGATGGTTGACTATCGTCATCGATTATTATTCGAGAAGCGATGAGTCTAACCTAATACGACTGCTTCGAACCATTCTGTTTTGTACCCTTGCTAGTCTATTCAAGTAGACTAACCCCCGAACTTTGTTCTCCGCAAGTGGGCTGGTGTCATCCGTTCGATTCGGCACATCAGATCGAAAGTAGCTCAGAAGAATAGAAGGACTATGGAGTCGACGGTGGTTTTTGAACGTTTTAGTTATTTCTTTAATCAGGTTGAGATCTTTTGGACAATGACTTTGGTTGTAATGTGTTTTATAAGACTTCCGCTGTATCCTATTTTATAAGACTTCCGCTGTATTTGATTTAAACTCTATGTTGACCTATTCGGGATTGGGTTGTAAACCCGTAACTCATGCTTCTTTAACAATGTTATGTTTTGGAATTGAATGCTTTGATCATTATGTATCATTTGTATTTCATAAATTGTATTTAAATGGTAAAGCCTTGGGTGATCTCGGTAAGGAATACTGGGGTCACTGGCGGTAATACCTTTCCAAAAGGGTTAAGTTTTGGGGGTGTTACAACTACCTCTATGGTGTGAAATGTCAAGTCTTCACCGACCACATGAGTCTCAAATACGTATTCACTCAATAGAAGTTGAATATGAGACAACGCCGCTGGCTAGAACTACTCAAGGATTACGACATCGAGTTGTTGTATCATCCGGGCAAGGCTAATGTGGTAGCCGATGCGCTGAGTCGGAAAACAACTCACGAGACTATAGTTGCCCTACTTACTGCTCAGACCAAGCTAAAACAAGGGTCATGCGACATTGAAGTTTTGTACGATCAGCGTAGAGGGTACCTGAGTATGCTGGAAATTCAGGCTACGCTACTGGATCAAATCAAAGAAAAGCAAGTCGATGACATAATCTTGGTAAAGCTAAGCAGTGAGGTAATGGACGGGAGAGCTCCCGGTTTTGTGATTCAGGAAGATGGATCACTCTAGTTTCAAGACCGGATTTGTGTGCCTGACATGGATGGTCTTCGCCAGTTAGTGATGAGGGAAGCCCATGTATCAGCTTATTCTGTACATCCAGGCTCTAGCAAGATGTACAAGGATCTTCGGAAGAAGTTTTTTGGTGGCCCAACATGAAGTGGGATGTAGCAGAGTTTGTGGCGAAATGTTTGACTTGTCAGAAAGTCAAGATAGAACACCGCCGACCTGGTGGTGAATTGCTACCTCTTCCAGTTCCAGAATGGAAATGGGAGGATATTGCAATGGATTTCATCACGGACCAGAGCTAGTTGAAAGGACTGCTTCGGACATTGCCTTAATAAGACAAAGAATGTTGATAGCTCAGGGTCGACAAAAGTCTTACGCTGATCCGAAACGTAGGAATGTTGAGTTTGAGGTTGGTGACAAAGTCTTTGTCAAAGTATCGACATCTAAGGGTGTGTTCAGATTTGGTAAGCGTGGGAAGCTCAACCCTCGCTATATGGGACCATTTGAAATCCTTGATAAGGTGGGATCTCTAGCGTACCGTTTAGCATTGCCGCCATCGGCACATCCAGTACACAATGTGTTCCACGTATCCTTGTTGAGGAAGTATGTGCCTGATGAGTCTCATGTGCTGAGCTATGAAGACATCGAGATTCAGGCAAATGGTACTTATGAGGAGATGCATGTGCGCATTCTCGAGTGCCGTGAGAAGCATTTGCGCAACAAGATCGTACCATTGGTACGAATTCTGTGGTCCAAGTCCGGACTGAAGATGTTACCTGGGAAACTTGGGAGACTGAGGAGGATATGCTTAGACGCTTTCCCGAGTTGTTTTCGGCCTAAGTTTCGGGGTTGAAACTTCTTTTAAGGGGGAGGTAATGTAATATCCCACATTTTATAAGGGTAATTTGGATTTTTCCAACGCCCGTACTACAAGTCAGATTAAATTCATAGAAGTTCGGACATCCTGTAAAATGTTTGATCTCTGTAATATTTTTTCTGAGTAGTATAAAATACAGTTGACTCATTTTTCAGGGTTAAATAGTCGTTCGTGCACAAATATATTTAACCCGGGATTAAGATAATTAACCCAAAAGTGAAACGGACAAAAAGGGGCAAAATTGGCCTTGACCGCACCTTGGCCATACCCTGACGCACCCGCGGTGAAGGCCAAATCGGAGAGGCGATCAGAGGGATCACCGCACCCGACCGCACCCTGCCGCACCCCGCGGTCAACTCTTTTCTAATCGTTATCTTATTCCCTTCTGCAGCCGCCTGTGGCTCGCCTGTTGTCAGGCCTAGGCCGCCTGAATTCACCCCTAGCCGTCCGATCTGGTTCCCTTGCAAGTGGAGAGTTGACTTGGGCTTTATAAAAAGAGGGAGAATCGTGGAGGAGGAGAGCCACAGCTGAACTGCAACTTCATCTTCCACCTTAGAAACTCCATTGTTATCCAAAGCTTTGAGCTTTGTTTATGAGAGAGTTTGAATCCCTTTGAGTGATAAGAAGGTACTCTTGAGTGGTGTTTGAAGATATAAGAAGGTTGGAGATTAAACCACAATCGAATCGAAGGCCAACGAATCGAACCAAGTGAGTTTTCTCCATGGAAGCTGTCGAAAGCCCGTCACTGACGCCTAACCGCACCCGCGGCAAGGGTCCCACCGCACCCGCGGTGAGCTTTGCCGAAGTGTGTGTTCTTGGGTGTTTGACTTTGGGCGAGGCTTGATTCCTTTGATTTTTTTCCTATTCTTTTAGATTCATATATATAGATATTGAATCTAACTTAGGGTCTTGTTATGGGTCATTCCATAGGGATTTATTATCCAGGATCTGTCCCAGTTTCAGACTCGGAAACCATCGTTCCTAAGCTTGTTAAGCTCTCATCAAATCTAAGGCAAGTGGCGGTTCGTTCTTGCTTAATCATTCCATGTTTCCATTAATTATCAATAGTTTAGTTGTTAATTAATTTGGAATGAATATTGTTTTCGTCTGGGAATAGTTTGATAAATTGTTTTGGAAACTAAAAGATGATATTATAATAGGTTGTATATTCTGCTAGAATCAACGCTATTATATATATATATTGAAATAGATCTATGATGTTGGCCTAGATGGATTTGATGTGATTTGTACTGTGTTGACTGTTTAGTTAGCACGAGTATTCGTAGGAACGCTACTTGGTATCTCCTTGTGAGTACTAGTCGTTTCTTTATAATCAGGTGGATGGGATGTTCAGGCCCCAACACTTTTCTTTGGTCATGATCATTCCCTATCCGTGCATAGGGAAGGTGCACAACAACTGGTGCCACTCTCTGGGATTTATTCCCAACTTTATATCTCAATATCCCGTGGGGATGAGATTCTAAAAATCTTGAAACGTGAATGAACGTTTTGGAATTAAATAAGATAAGTGCCGTTGTAGCACATGATTAATATACCCTTAGGCGAGTAGTGCAGCTAGGCAATAGTGCAACTAGGAAGACTCGTCTGGACTTTGATCAGAGTACGTTCTCTTTCCAATCTAGATTTGCATTATGCGGTGAGGTTGGTTGTGAACTGAAACATCAAGTCAGTTTTTAAACACTTGTGTGAAGATATAATGTTCCAGACATTTGTCATGCTTCCAATAAGACTCAATCTTGTAGAGTCTTCTCTTGGTTGTTTCCATAAGACTCATATCCGTTTGAGTCTTCTCTTGATCATGTCTTTTCATGTATTCCAGTAGAAGTATGATGGTTGACTATCGTCATCGGTTTTTATTCGAGAAGCGATGAGTTTAACCTAATACGACTACTTCGAACCACTCTACTTTGTATCCTTGCATAGTCTTTTAATAAAGACTAACCAACCGTAATTGTTCTCTGCATGGTTGGCTGGTGTCATCCGTTCGATTCGGCACATCAGATAAGTTGCCGCTCCGCGAAGGCTAAGAACAACTATGACGGGAGGTGTTTTTGATAAGTTCATTCAGGTTGAGATCCTTGGCGTTGATCGTTGTGATCAAGACTTGTATTTATTTGAAAAGACTTCCTCTATGTTTTGTTTACTCTGATAACTCTGTATTTTGTCCTATTTTGAATTGGGATGTAATTCCAAGACTTATGTTTTAAAGTGAAAGTTATGATATGTTGTATCATAATTGTTGTTAAATGATTTATATAATCGGTAAAGCCTTGGGTGGCTTCGGATGTGGAATCTGAGGTCACTGGTGGTAATACCTTTCCAAATGGGTTAAGATTTGGGGGTGTTACAGATTTGGTAACAGATCCTAAAGTTTTAAAATGGGTTGGGTATTTTCTTTGAAACCGGATACTCGTTTAAATATTTTCAAGGGCTCTGAGTTTTCAAAAGATTTTAAAACTTGTCGTTCATAGTCATGCCTTCTCTCTGGTCTGATATAGGAAGTTGCTTCCATATCTAGAAAGACTAATTCTTTTCTCGTTATCCTATAGGATATGGGTGCATGTTATTCTCATAGGAGGGACTCGAAAGATGCCGAGATGAAACCACCATCTCCAGGAAGGCTTGACTTCCCTATTCCTCCGAGATGCTTCGAGGTAGGAGGACCTAGCAGTCCACTTGAGGAAATAAAACACGTACTTCCTGAATCGGTAGTCCTAGTGCCAAGGGATGCCGTAATTCTTGTGGCAGCACCTACAGAGTCGCTAAGGGAGGACGCGATGGAAGAGGATATGTTGTCGAGGTATGCGAGAGGAGACTTCGACGACGACTTCCTAATGGAAATGATTCCTGAAGGGGACGAGAAAGAATAAGAGGAGGAGGAAGAAGAAATGCCCGAGGTAGATCCTGAGGAAGACCTCGAGGAGGAAGAGGACCCTGAAGAGGAAGACTATGGGATGAACCTCGTGATGCAGGACCAAGAGCTTGATGACTTGAGGCACTTGCTGGTGGATAGTGAGAACCCAGGGATGAAGTTTATCTACCCCAGTGCGGAGGTGCCATCGGTGTAAGAATACGCATCGTTGACTCCTGCCGAATGGGAGGCACTTTATGCCGAGTATGGCATCGGAAGGTATGCTCCACAAAATGCATCCGAGAACTCACAGCCTATCCCTGCTCAGAGAAGACTGAGATGGAGGTCTGACCCTGAACTGCGAGAAATACTTCGCCAGAGTCAGGAAATTTCGTGTGAGGAGCGTCGTCAGATGGATGAGCTGGTGGAACGTACTCAACGAAGAGAAAGGATGGGAGAGCCATCTGAGGTTGACCCAGACATTTCTATAACTGGGATCAGGCCATGGACACCAGGACCATGTGTCCCAGGGCCAAGCCGGGTGCGAAGTCCGTCCTCAGAGTCTGATGATGAACCCCGCCCAAAGAAGCCCTGTATGGGGAGTTTGCCATACAAGAAACGATTCGGGGCACTGTGATGAGAAGGACTGACGTTACTTGTAGTAGTTCCTTTAGTATCTCAGTATGTAGTGTATGAAATACTGCAAATCTCCGAGCAATTTTGCTCTGACGCTCGGGAGATCAACTTATGTATAAACTTTGTAACTCAGTTCCAGTTTGCCTATATATATATATAACCAAGTTTGATCTATTGTAAGTGATTTTGTTACATTAAATATGGTCGAAAGATATTAATGTATAAAATACTTGGAATTTGATCGATAAACAGATGGTGAACACAAGGAACAACGCTCGTGCTGGTGCTGGGCCAAGTATTAACCCCAGACCAAACATAAGGGATGTTGCAAACCCTATGGAGGAACACGAGTCGGTTTCCAACAATAACCCAGGGAACAATGGCCAAGCTTAGGCCAATGCTCCAGTTGTATTCGATGAAGCTGCAATTGAAGCAATTCGGGGAATTGTGATGCAAGCAGTCACCGACATGATACGACCAGTTGTGCCTCAGGCACCAGAGATGCTAGTTCCTCCAGTGGTTCCTAGACATAAGGAGCCTGAGAACCGTGTATTCGAGGAAGGTGCAGTCAGGAATAGAGATAATTATGGCCATGCACTGAAAGCCATAAACTCCATGAGACCTGACAGCTATGATGGGAAGGGAGAACTAGTCAAGGTGGCGTATTGGTTCTCACACATGGAACGGTTGTTCCGTAGCATCGAATGTACTGAAGCTGAGAAGGTATATATTGCTTCTCTTTACCTGAAGGAGGAAGCTAGTGAGTGGTGGGAAAGCACCAGACTAGCTGATCATCCAGAGCTGAACTGGAGAATGTTCAAGACTAAGATGACTGACCGATTCTTCTCCCAGGCTATGAGGGAGGAGAAGCATAAAGAATTCTTATATCCGAAGAATGATGGGTTAAAAGTGACTGAGCTTGCGACAAAGTTCAATCATTTGCTACAATAAGCTGGTCCGGAGATGGCCAATGAAGCACAAAAGATCTGGCATTTCCATGAATGGATGAGCCCAGATATCAAGCCACTGATGGTGCGACATGGATGCACAACTTTGGAGCAGTATGTTGATGCTGCTTATAAATTGGAGGTGACCCTGGAGGAGTCGACCAAGAAGCGCAATCGTCAAAGGTCGATGCAGAATCAGTCTCAGGGTAGTGAATTCAAGCGCCCTGCGCCACCATCAAACTTTGCCAAGTCTGGCCGGGCCAAAACAGAAATGACTTATGGTGGATCTACTCAACAGTCCGGACAGGGCAAGAAACCAATACAGTGTTATAACTGTGGTGTTCACGGGCATAAAAGCAATATGTGCCCAAAGGAAAAGAAAACATGCTTTGCCTGTGGAAGGGAAGGACATCTGCAGACATTCTGTCCGCAGAGGAAGTTGAAGGGTGCTGAATCACAACAGGGGTCAGTCAACCAGAGTAACCGGCCTAGATTCAGACCAGTAGAAACTCCTACCCCTTCGACACAGACAACTGCACAGAACAAGGGGAAAGCCCCAACTGCATCTAGAGGACAAGATCAGCGCCTTTACGAGATACGTGAGGCGGATGGACCAAATACGCCAATTGCTCAAGGTACAATATACCTTCATTTTGTACCAGTGTGCATATTGTTTGATTCGGGTGCTACCCATTCCTTTATCTTTGAGAACTGTGTTAATAAGTTAGGACTAGTATGCAATGAAGTTTGCGAGTCTTTCGTTGTGAATCTTCCTAATGGTGACCATTTAGTGGGAACCAAGCGTCTGTCAGAATTTCCGATTACCATTCAGGGTAAGAAATTCGAGGTAGATTTGATCTGTATTGTCATGGCTCCATACGACATTATTCTCGATATGGATTGGTTGACACGTCATGGGACAGTAATCGACTTTTGTTCAAGAACTGTGATGGTGTCATCTGGGGGCCAGTGTGTATGCAAGTTTAAGGGTCGGAATGACGCTGATAACGGCAGGCTTATCAATGCGATGACTGCGTTTAAGCTACTTCGACAAGGTTGTGTCAGGTACCTTTGCTATCTGGATGCGCCCATGAAAGATGAACCATCAGTTCTTAATATTCATGTGATTCATGAGTTTTCGGATGTCTTTCCGGAAGAAATTCCTGGATTACCCCCGCATCGTGTCGTGGAATTTACTATTGATCTTGAGCCTGGTACCGCGCCGATTTTTAAAGCACCGTACCAGATGGCTCCTGCTGAGATGCAAGAGTTGAAGAAGCAACTCGAGGATCTTCTTGACAAGGGTTACATAAGGCCGAGTGCATCGCCTTGGGGTGCTCCGGTATTGTTTGTCAAGAAGAAAGATGGATCGTTTCGACTTTGTATTGACTATCGAGAGTTGAATAAAGTCACGATCAAGAACAAGTATCCTTTGCCAAGGATTGGTGATCTGTTAGATCAACTACAAGGACCAAAAGTCTTTTCCAAGATCGATCTGAGATCTGGTTATCATCATCTCAGAATTCATGAGGAAGATACTCCGAGGACTGCATTCCGGACAAGATATGGTCACTACGAGTTCGTAGTCATGCCATTCGGACTTACCAATGCTCCAGCGGTCTTTATGGACCTGATGAATCGATGTTTTCACCAATACATGGATAATTTGTGGTGGTCTTCATCGACGATATTCTGATCTATTCTCCGAGTGAGGAAGCTCACGAGGAGCATCTTCAGATTGTTTTTTCAGTCCTTAGATAAAATCAGCTGTATGCCAATTTGTCTAAGTGTGATTTTTGGATCAAGGAAGTGGATTTCTTAGGCCATGTGATCAATGAAAATGGGGTTATGGTTGATCCCCATAAGATTGAGGTTGTAGCTAATTGGAAGCAGCCTCAAAATGTGAAAGAGGTGCGTAGTTTTCTTGGGCTTGTCGGATATTATAGAAGGTTCGTAGAGGGATTTTCTAAGATTACACTACCTATGACCAATTTACTCCGCAAGGTCCACAAGAAATTTGTCTGGAATGACAAGTGCGATGCCAGTTTTCAGGAATTGAAACAACGGCTAACCTCGGCACCAGTGTTAGCACTACCGGAAGGTAATGATGGTTATGTGGTCTATAGTGATTCTTCGAGAAGCGGTTTGGGTTGTGTGTTGATGCAAAGAGGCCGAGTTATTGCATACGCATCTAGACAGCTCAAGACCTACGAAGAAAACTATCTGACACATGATCTAGAATTGGCAGCGGTGGTTTTTGCACTAAAGATTTGGAGGCACTACCTCTATGGTGTGAAATGCCAAGTCTTCACTGACCACATGAGTCTCAAATACGTATTCACTCAGAAGGAGTTGAATATGAGACAACGTCGTTGGCTAGAACTACTCAAGGATTACGACATCGAGTTGTTGTATCATCCGGGCAAGGCTAATGTGGTAGCCGATGCACTGAGTCGGAAAACAACTCACGAGACTGTAGTTGCCCTACTTACTGCTCAGACCAAGATAAACCAAGGGTCATGCGACATTGAAGTTTTGTACGATCAGCGTAGAGGGTACCTGAGTATGCTGGAAATTCAGGCTACGCTACTGGATCAAATCAAAGAAAAGCAAGTCGATGACATAATCTTGGTAAAGCTAAGCAGTGAAGTAATGGACGGGAGAGCTCCCGGTTTTGTGATTCAGGAAGATGGATCACTCTGGTTTCAAGATCGGATTTGTGTGCCTGACATGGATGGTCTTTGCCAGTTAGTGATGAGGAAAGCCCATGTATCAGCTTATTCTGTACATCCAGGCTCTAGCAAGATGTACAAGGATCTTCGGAAGAAGTTTTTTGGTGGCCCAACATGAAGTGGGATGTAGCAGAGTTTGTGGCGAAATGCTTGACTTGTCAGAAAGTCAAGATAGAACACCGCCGACCTGGTGGTGAATTGCTACCTCTTCCAGTTCCAGAATGTAAATGGGAGGATATTGCAATGGATTTCGTCACGGGGCTACCAAAGACTCAAGGTCGGAAAGATGCTATATGGGTAATCATTGACAGGCTCACGAAGAGTGCTCACTTCGTGGCTATTAAGTCAACCTGGGGAATCCAGAAGTTGGCAGAGGTGTTCCTACACGAGATTGTCCGACTACATGGTACTCCGAAGACCATTGTATCGGATCGTGATGGCCGGTTCATGTCAAGATTCTGCAAAGAATTGCACAAGGCCATGGGAACCGAGTTGAGATTCAGTACGGCATTTCATCCTCAGACGGATGGACAATCTGAACGGACCATCCAGACATTGGAGGATATGCTAAGAGTTTGCGTACTCGATCGTTAGCCAAGCTGGGAGGCCAGCCTGGGTCTGATCGAATTCACGTACAATAATAGCTGGCATGCTACCATTAAGATGGCTCCATTTGAAGCTTTGTATGGTCGAAAATACAGATCTTCGATTTGTTGGGACGAGAATGCCGACGAGATTCTGCTCGAACCAGAGCTAGTTGAAAGGACTGCTTCGGACATTGCCTCAATAAGACAAAGAATGTTGATAGCTCAGGGTCGACAAAAGTCTTACGCTGATCCGAAACGTAGGAATGTTGAGTTTGAGGTTGGTGACAAAGTCTTTGTCAAAGTATCGACATCTAAGGGTGTGTTCAGATTTGGTAAGCGTGGGAAGCTCAACCCTCGCTATGTGGGACCATTTGAAATCCTTGATAAGGTGGGATCTCTAGCGTACCATTTAGCATTGCCGCCATCGGCACATCCAGTACACAATGTGTTCCACGTATCCTTGTTGAGGAAGTATGTGCCTGATGAGTCTCATGTGCTGAGCTATGAAGACATCGAGATTCAGGCAAATGGTACTTATGAGGAGATGCTTGTGCGCATTCTCGAGCACCGTGAGAAGCATTTGCGCAACAAGATCGTACCATTGGTACGAATTCTGTGGTCCAAGTCCGGACTGAAGATGTTACCTGGGAAACTTGGGAGACTGAGGAGGATATGCTTAGACGCTTTCCCGAGTTGTTTTCGGCCTAAGTTTCGGGGTTGAAACTTCTTTTAAGGGGGAGGTAATGTAATATCCCACATTTTATAAGGGTAATTTGGATTTTTCCAACGCCCGTACTACAAGTCAGATTAAATTCAGAGAAGTTCGGACATCCTGTAAAATGTTTGATCTCTGTAATATTTTTTCTGAGTAGTATAAAATACAGTTGACTCATTTTTCAGGGTTAAATAGTCGTTCGTGTACAAATATATTTAACCCGGGATTAAGATAATTAACCCAAAAGTGAAACGGACAAAAAGGGGCAAAATTGGCCTTGACCGCACCTTGGCCACACCCTGACGCACCCGCGGTGAAGGCCAAATCGGAGAGGCGATCAGAGGGATCACCGCACCCGACCGCACCCTGCCGCACCCCGCGGTCAACTCTTTTCTAATCGTTATCTTATTCCCTTCTGCAGCCTCCTGTGGCTCGCCTGTTGTCAGGCCTAGGCCGCCTGAATTCACCCCTAGCCGTCCCATCTGGTTCCCTTGCAAGTGGAGAGTTGACTTGGGCTTTATAAAAAGAGGGAGAATCGTGGAGGAGGAGAGCCACAGCTGAACTGCAACTTCATCTTCCACCTTAGAAACTCCATTGTTATCCAAAGCTTTGAGCTTTGTTTGTGAGAGAGTTCGAATCCCTTTGAGTGATAAGAAGGTACTCTTGAGTGGTGTTTGAAGATATAAGAAGGTTGGAGATTAAACCACAATCGAATCGAAGGCCAACGAATCGAACCAAGTGAGTTTTCTCCATGGAAGTTGTCGAAAGCCCGTCACTGACGCCTGACCGCACCCGCGACAAGGGTCCCACCGCACCTGCGGTGAGCTTTGCCGAAGTGTGTGTTCTTGGGTGTTTGACTTTGGGCGAGGCTTGATTCCTTTGATTTTTTTCCTATTCTTTTAGATTCATATATATAGATATTGAATCTAACTTAGGGTCTTGTTATGGGTCATTCCATAGGGATTTATTGTCCAGGATCTGTCCCAGTTTCAAACTCGGAAACCATCGTTCCTAAGCTTGTTAAGCTCTCATCAAATCTAAGGCAAGTGGCGGTTCGCTCTTGCTTAATCATTCCATGTTTCCATTAATTATCAATTGTTTAGTTGTTAATTAATTTGGAATGAATATTGTTTTCGTGTGGGAATAGTTTGATAAATTGTTTTGGAAACTAAAAGATGATATTATAATAGGTTATATATTCTGCTAGAATCAACGCTATTATATATATATATATATATTGAAATAGATCTATGATGTTGGCCTAGATGGATTTGATGTGATTTGTACTATGTTGACTGTTTAGTTAGCACGAGTATTCGTAGGAACGCTACTTGGTATCTCCTTGTGAGTACTAGTCATTTCTTTATAAACAGGTGGATGGGATGTTCAGGCCCCAACACTTTTCTTTGGTCATGATCATTCCATATCCGTGCATAGGGAAGGTGCACAACAACTGGTGCCACTCTCTGGGATTTATTCCCAACTTTATATCTCAATATCCCGTGGGGATGAGATTCTAAAACTCTTGAAACGTGAATGAACGTTTTGGAATTAAATAAGATAAGTGCCGTTGTAGCACATGATTAATATACCCTTAGGCGAGTAGTGCAGCTAGGCAATAGTGCAACTAGGAAGACTCGTCTGGACTTTGATCAGAGTACGTTCTCTTTCCAATCTAGATTTGCATTATGCGGTGAGGTTGGTTGTGAACTGAAACATCAAGTCAGTTTTTAAACACTTGTGTGAAGATATAATGTTCCAGACATTTGTCATGCTTCCAATAAGACTCAATCTTGTGGAGTCTTCTCTTGGTTGTTTCCATAAGACTCATATCCGTTTGAGTCTTCTCTTGATCATGTCTTTTCATGTATTCCAGTAGAAGTATGATGGTTGACTATCGTCATCGGTTTTTATTCGAGAAGCGATGAGTTTAACCTAATACGACTACTTCGAACCACTCTACTTTGTACCCTTGCATAGTCTTTTAATAAAGACTAACCAACCGTAATTGTTCTCTGCATGGTTGGCTGGTGTCATCCGTTCGATTCGGCACATCAGATAAGTTGCCGCTCCGCGAAGGCTAAGAACGACTATGACGGGAGGTGTTTTTGATAAGTTCATTCAGGTTGAGATCCTTGGCGTTGATCGATGTGATCAAGACTTTGATTTATTTGAAAAGACTTCGTCTATGTTTTGTTTACTCTGATAACTCTGTATTTTGTCCTATTTGGAATTGGGATGTAATTCCAAGACTTATGTTTTAAAGTGAAAGTTATGATATGTTGTATCATAAGTGTTGTTAAATGATTTATATAACCGGTAAAGCCTTGGGTGGTTTCGGATGTGGAATCTGAGGTCACTGGCGGTAATACCTTTCCAAATGGGTTAAGATTTGGGGGTGTTACAGATTTGGTAACAGATCCTAAAGTTTTAAAATGGGTTGGGTATTTTCTTTGAAACCGGATACTCGTTTAAATATTTTCAAGGGCTCTGAGTTTTCAAAAGATTTTAAAACTTGCCATTCATAGTCATGCCTTCTCTCTGGTCTGATATAGGAAGTTGCTTCCATATCTAGAAAGACTAATTCTTTTCTCGTTACCCTATAGGATATGGGTGCATGTTATTCTCATAGGAGGGACTCGAAAGATGCCGAGATGAAACCACCATCTCCAGGAAGGCTTGACTTCCCTATTCCCCCGAGATGCTTCGAGGTAGGAGGACCTAGCAGTCCACTTGAGGAAATAAAACACGTACTTCCTGAATCGGTAGTCCTAGTGCCAAGGGATGCCGTAATTCCTGTGGCAGCACCTACAGAGTCGCTAAGGGAGGACGCGATGGAAGAGGATATGTTGTCGAGGTATGCGAGAGGAGACTTCGACGACGACTTCCTAATGGAAATGATTCCTGAAGGGGACGAGAAAGAATAAGAGGAGGAGGAGGAAGAAATGCCCGAGGTAGATCCTGAGGAAGACCTCGAGGAGGAAGAGGACCCTGAAGAGGAAGACTATGGGATGAACCTCGTGATGCAGGACCAAGAGCTTGATGACTTGAGGCACTTGTTGGTGGATAGTGAGAACCCAGGGATGCAGTTTATCTACCCCAGTTCGGAGGTGCCACCGGTGTAAGAATACGCATCGTTGACTCCTGCCGAATGGGAGGCACTTTATGTCGAGTATGGCATCGGAAGGTATGCTCCACAAAATGCATCCGAGAACTCACAGCCTATCCCTGCTCAGAGAAGACTGAGATGGAGGTCTGACCCTGAACTGCGAGAAATACTTCGCCAGAGTCAGGAAATTTCGTGTGAGGAGCGTCGTCAGATGGATGAGCTGGTGGAACGTACTCAACGAAGAGAAAGGATGGGAGAGCCATCTGAGGTTGACCCAGACATTTCTATAACTGGGATCAGGCCATGGACACCAGGACCATGTGTCCCAGGGCCAAGCCGGGTGCGAAGTCCGTCCTCAGAGTCTGATGACGAACCCCGCCCAAAGAAGCCCTGTATGGGGAGTTTGCCATACAAGAAAAGATTCGGGGCACTGTGATGAGAAGGACTGACGTTACTTGTAGTAGTTCCTTTAGTATCTCAGTATGTAGTGTATGAAATACTGCAAATCTCCGAGCAATTTTGCTCTGACGCTCGGGAGATCAACTTATGTATAAACTTTGTAACTCAGTTCCAGTTCGCCTATATATATATATAACCAAGTTTGATCTATTGTAAGTGATTTTGTTACATTAAATATGGTCGAAAGATATTAATGTATAAAATACTTGGAATTTGATCGATAAACAGATGGTGAACACAAGGAACAACGCTCGTGCTGGTGCTGGGCCAAGTATTAACCCCAGACCAAACATAAGGGATGTTGCAAACCCTATGGAGGAACACGAGTCGGTTTCCAACAATAACCCAGGGAACAATGGCCAAGCTTAGGCCAATGCTCCAGTTGTATTCGATGAAGCTGCAATTGAAGCAATTCGGGGAATTGTGATGCAAGCAGTCACCGACATGATACGACCAGTTGTGCCTCAGGAACCAGAGATGCTAGTTCCTCCAGTGGTTCCTAGACATAAGGATCCTGAGAACCGTGTATTCGAGGAAGGTGCAGTCAGGAATAGAGATAATTATGGCCATGCACTGAAAGCCATAAACTCCATGAGACCTGACAGCTATGATGGGAAGGGAGAACCAGTCAAGGTGGCGTATTGGTTCTCACACATGGAACGGTTGTTCCGTAGCATCGAATGCACTGAAGCTGAGAAGGTATATATTGCTTCTCTTTACCTGAAGAAGGAAGCTAGTGAGTGGTGGGAAAGCACCAGACTAGCTGATCATCCAGAGCTGAACTGGAGAATGTTCAAGACTAAGATGACTGACCGATTCTTCTCCCAGGCTATGAGGGAGGAGAAGCATAAAGAATTCTTATATCCGAAGAATGATGGGTTAAAAGTGACTGAGCTTGCGACAAAGTTCAATCATTTGCTACAATAAGCTGGTCCGGAGATGGCCAATGAAGCACAAAAGATCTGGCATTTCCATGAATGGATGAGCCTAGATATCAAGCCACTGATGGTGCGACATGGATGCACAACTTTGGAGTAGTATGTTGATGCTGCTTATAAATTGGAGGTGACCCTGGAGGAGTCGACCAAGAAGCGCAATCGTCAAAGGTCGATGCAGAATCAGTCTCAGGGTAGTGAATTCAAGCGCCCTGCGCCACCATCAAACTTTGCCAAGTCTGGCCGGGCCAAAACAGAAATGACTTATGGTGGATCTACTCAGCAGTCCGGACAGGGCAAGAAACCAATACAGTGTTATAACTGTGGTGTTCACGGGCACAAAAGCAATATGTGCCCAAAGGAAAAGAAAACATGCTTTGCCTGTGGAAGGGAAGGACATCTGCAGACATTCTGTCCGCAGAGGAAGTTGAAGGGTGCTGAATCACAACAGGGGTCAGTCAACCAGAGTAACCGGCCTAGATTCAGACCAGTAGAAACTCCTACCCCTTCGACACAGACAACTGCACAGAACAAGGGGAAAGCCCCAACTGCATCTAGAGGACAAGATCAGCGCCTTTACGAGATACGTGAGGCGGATGGACCAAATACGCCAATTGCTCAAGGTACAATATACCTTCATTTTGTACCAGTGTGCATATTGTTTGATTCGGGTGCTACCCATTCCTTTATCTCTGAGAACTGTGTTAATAAGTTAGGACTAGTATGCAACGAAGCTTGCGAGCCTTTCGTTGTGAATCTTCCTAATGGTGACCATTTAGTGGGAACCAAGCGTCTGTCAGAATTTCCGATTACCATTCAGGGTAAGAAATTCGAGGTAGATTTGATCTGTATTGCCATGGCTCCATACGACATTATTCTCGATATGGATTGGTTGACACGTCATGGGACAGTAATCGACTTTAGTTCAAGAACTGTGACGGTGTCATCTGGGGGCCAGTGTGTATGCAAGTTTAAGGGTCGGAATGACGCTGATAACGGCAGGCTTATCAATGCGATGACTGTGTTTAAGCTACTTCGACAAGGTTGTGTCGGGTACCTTTGCTATCTGGATGCGCCCATGAAAGATGAACCATCAGTTCTTAATATTCATGTGATTCATGAGTTTTCGGATGTCTTTCCGGAAGAAATTCCTGGATTACCCCCGCATCGTGTCGTGGAATTTACTATTGATCTTGATCCTGGTACCGCGCCGATTTTTAAAGCACCGTACCGGATGGCTCCTGCTGAGATGCAAGAGTTGAAGAAGCAACTCGAGGATCTTCTTGACAAGGGTTACATAAGGCCGAGTGCATCGCCTTGGGGTGCTCCGGTATTGTTTGTCAAGAAGAAAGATGGATCGTTTCGACTTTGTATTGACTATCGAGAGTTGAATAAAGTCACGATCAAGAACAAGTATCCTTTGCCAAGGATTGATGATCTGTTAGATCAACTACAAGGAGCAAAAGTCTTTTCCAAGATCGATCTGAGATCTGGTTATCATCATCTGAGAATTCATGAGGAAGATACTCCGAGGACTGCATTCCGGACAAGATATGGTCACTACGAGTTCGTAGTCATGCCATTCGGACTTACCAATGCTCCAGCGGTCTTTATGGACCTGATGAATCGATGTTTTCACCAATACATGGATAATTTGTGGTGGTCTTCATCGACGATATTCTGATCTATTCTCCGAGTGAGGAAGCTCACGAGGAGCATCTTCGGATTGTTTTGTCAGTCCTTAGATAAAATCAGCTGTATGCCAATTTTTCTAAGTGTGATTTTTGGATCAAGGAAGTGGCTTTCTTAGGCCATGTGATCAATGAAAATGGGGTTATGGTTGATCCCCAGAAGATTGAGGCTGTAGCTAATTGGAAGCAGCCTCAAAATGTGAAAGAGGTGCGTAGTTTTCTTGGGCTTGCCGGATATTATAGAAGGTTCGTAGAGGGATTTTCTAAGATTACTCTACCTATGACCAAATTACCCCACAAGGTCCACAAGAAATTTGTCTGGAATGACAAGTGCGATGCCAGTTTTCAGGAATTGAAACAACGGCTAACCTCGGCACCAGTGTTAGCACTACCGGAAGGTAATGATGGTTATGTGGTCTATAGTGATTCTTCGAGAAGCGGTTTGGGTTGTGTGTTGATGCAAAGAGGCCGAGTTATTGCATACGCATCTAGATAGCTCAAGACCTACGAAGAAAACTATCTGACACATGATCTAGAATTGGCAGCGGTGGTTTTTGCACTAAAGATTTGGAGGCACTACCTCTATGGTGTGAAATGCCAAGTCTTCACTGACCACATGAGTCTCAAATACGTATTCACTCAGAAGGAGTTGAATATGAGACAACGTCGTTGGCTAGAACTACTCAAGGATTACGACATCGAGTTGTTGTATCATCCGGGCAAGGCTAATGTGGTAGCCGATGCACTGAGTCGGAAAACAACTCACGAGACTGTAGTTGCCCTACTTACTGCTCAGACCAAGATAAACCAAGGGTCATGCGACATTGAAGTTTTGTACGATCAGCGTAGAGGGTACCTGAGTATGTTGGAAATTCAGGCTACGCTACTGGATCAAATCAAAGAAAAGCAAGTCGATGACATAATCTTGGTAAAGCTAAGCAGTGAGGTAATGGATGGGAGAGCTCCCGGTTTTGTGATTCAGGAAGATGGATCACTCTGGTTTCAAGATCGGATTTGTGTGCCTGACATGGATGGTCTTTGCCAGTTAGTGATGAGGGAAGCCCATGTATCAGCTTATTCTGTACATCCAGGCTCTAGCAAGATGTACAAGGATCTTCGGAAGAAGTTTTTTGGTGGCCCAACATGAAGTGGGATGTAGCAGAGTTTGTGGCGAAATGCTTGACTTGTCAGAAAGTCAAGATAGAACACCGCCGACCTGGTGGTGAATTGCTACCTCTTCCAGTTCCAGAATGTAAATGGGAGGATATTGCAATGGATTTCGTCACGGGGCTACCAAAGACTCAAGGTCGGAAAGATGCTATATGGGTAATCATTGACAGGCTCACGAAGAGTGCTCACTTCGTGGCTATTAAGTCAACCTGGGGAATCCAGAAGTTGGCAGAGGTGTTCCTACACGAGATTGTCCGACTACATGGTACTCCGAAGACCATTGTATCGGATCGTGATGGCCGGTTCATGTCAAGATTCTGCAAAGAATTGCACAAGGCCATGGGAACCGAGTTGAGATTCAGTACGGCATTTCATCCTCAGACGGATGGACAATCTGAACGGACCATCCAGACATTGGAGGATATGCTAAGAGTTTGCGTACTCGATCGTTAGCCAAGCTGGGAGGCCAGCCTGGGTCTGATCGAATTCACGTACAATAATAGCTGGCATGCTACCATTAAGATGGCTCCATTTGAAGCTTTGTATGGTCGAAAATGCAGATCTTCGATTTGTTGGGACGAGAATGCCGACGAGATTCTGCTCGGACCAGAGCTAGTTGAAAGGACTGCTTCGGACATTGCCTTAATAAGACAAAGAATATTGATAGCTCAGGGTCGACAAAAGTCTTACGCTGATCCGAAACGTAGGAATGTTGAGTTTGAGGTTGGTGACAAAGTCCTTGTCAAAGTATCGACATCTAAGGGTGTGTTCAGATTTGGTAAGCGTGGGAAGCTCAACCCTCGCTATGTGGGACCATTTGAAATCCTTGATAAGGTGGGATCTCTAGCGTACCGTTTAGCATTGCCGCCATCGGCACATCCAGTACACAATGTGTTCCACGTATCCTTGTTGAGGAAGTATGTTCCTGATGAGTCTCATGTGCTGAGCAATGAAGACATCGAGATTCAGGCAAATGGTACTTATGAGGAGATGCATGTGCGCATTCTCGAGCGCCGTGAGAAGCATTTGCGCAACAAGATCGTACCATTGGTACGAATTCTGTGGTCCAAGTCCGGACTGAAGATGTTACCTGGGAAACTTGGGAGACTGAGGAGGATATGCTTAGACGCTTTCCCGAGTTGTTTTCGGCCTAAGTTTCGGGGTTGAAACTTCTTTTAAGGGGGAGGTAATGTAATATCCCACATTTTATAAGGGTAATTTGGATTTTTCCAACGCCCGTACTACAAGTCAGATTAAATTCAGAGAAGTTCGAACATCCTGTAAAATGTTTGATCTCTGTAATATTTTTTCTGAGTAGTATAAAATACAGTTGACTCATTTTTCAGGGTTAAATAGTCGTTCGTGTACAAATATATTTAACCCGGGATTAAGATAATTAACCCAAAAGTGAAACAGACAAAAAGGGGCAAAATTGGCCTTGACCGCACCTTGGCCACACCCTGACGCACCCGCGGTGAAGGCCAAATCGGAGAGGCGATCAGAGGGATCACCGCACCCGACCGCACCCTGCCGCACCCCGCGGTCAACTCTTTTCTAATCGTTATCTTATTCCCTTCTGTAGCCGCCTGTGGCTCGCCTGTTGTCAGGCCTAGGCCGCCTGAATTCACCCCTAGCCGTCCCATCTGGTTCCCTTGCAAGTGGAGAGTTGACTTGGGCTTTATAAAAAGAGGGAGAATCGTGAAGGAGGAGAGCCACAGCTGAACTGCAACTTCATCTTCCACCTTAGAAACTCCATTGTTATCCAAAGCTTTGAGCTTTGTTTGTGAGAGAGTTCGAATCCCTTTGAGTGATAAGAAGGTACTCTTGAGTGGTGTTTGAAGATATAAGAAGGTTGGAGATTAAACCACAATCGAATCGAAGGCCAACGAATCGAACCAAGTGAGTTTTCTCCATGGAAGCTGTCGAAAGCCCGTCACTGACGCCTGACCGCACCCGCGGCAAGGGTCCCACCGCACCCGCGGTGAGCTTTGCCGAAGTGTGTGTTCTTGGGTGTTTGACTTTGGGCGAGGCTTGATTCCTTTGATTTTTTTCCTATTCTTTTAGATTCATATATATAGATATTGAATCTAACTTAGGGTCTTGTTATGGGTCATTCCATAGGGATTTATTGTCCAGGATTTGTCCCAGTTTCAGACTCGGAAACCATCGTTCCTAAGCTTGTTAAGCTCTCATCAAATCTAAGGCAAGTGGCGGTTCGCTCTTGCTTAATCATTCCATGTTTCCATTAATTATCAATTGTTTAGTTGTTAATTAATTTGGAATGAATATTGTTTTCGTCTGGGAATAGTTTGATAAATTGTTTTGGAAACTAAAAGATGATATTATAATAGGTTGTATATTCTGCTAGAATCAACGCTATTATATATATATATATATATATTGAAATAGATCTATGATGTTGGCCTAGATGGATTTGATGTGATTTGTACTGTGTTGACTGTTTAGTTAGCACGAGTATTCGTAGGAACGCTACTTGGTATCTCCTTGTGAGTACTAGTCGTTTCTTTATAATCAGGTGGATGGGATGTTCAGGCCCCAACACTTTTCTTTGGTCATGATCATTCCCTATCCGTGCATAGGGAAGGTGCACAACAACTGGTGCCACTCTCTGGGATTTATTCCCAACTTTATATCTCAATATCCCGTGGGGATGAGATTCTAAAAATCTTGAAACGTGAATGAACGTTTTGGAATTAAATAAGATAAGTGCCGTTGTAGCACATGATTAATATACCCTTAGGCGAGTAGTGCAGCTAGGCAATAGTGCAACTAGGAAGACTCGTCTGGACTTTGATCAGAGTACGTTCTCTTTCCAATCTAGATTTGCATTATGCGGTGAGGTTGGTTGTGAACTGAAACATCAAGTCAGTTTTTAAACACTTGTGTGAAGATATAATGTTCCAGACATTTGTCATGCTTCCAATAAGACTCAATCTTGTGGAGTCTTCTCTTGGTTGTTTCCATAAGACTCATATCCGTTTGAGTCTTCTCTTGATCATGTCTTTTCATGTATTCCAGTAGAAGTATGATGGTTGACTATCGTCATCGGTTTTTATTCGAGAAGCGATGAGTTTAACCTAATACGACTACTTCGAACCACTCTACTTTGTACCCTTGCATAGTCTTTTAATAAAGACTAACCAACCGTAATTGTTCTCTGCATGGTTGGCTGGTGTCATCCGTTCGATTCGGCACATCAGATAAGTTGCCGCTCCGTGAAGGCTAAGAACGACTATGACGGGACGTGTTTTTGATAAGTTCATTCAGGTTGAGATCCTTGGCGTTGATCGTTGTGAACAAGACTTGTATTTATTTGAAAAGACTTCCTCTATGTTTTGTTTACTCTGATAACTCTGTATTTTGTCCTATTTGGAATTGGGATGTAATTCCAAGACTTATGTTTTAAACTGAAAGTTATGATATGTTGTATCATAATTGTTGTTAAATGATTTATATAACCGGTAAAGCCTTGGGTGGCTTCGGATGTGGAATCTGAGGTCACCGGCGGTAATACCTTTCCAAATGGGTTAAGATTTGGGGGTGTTACAGATTTGGTAACAGATCCTAAAGTTTTAAAATGGGTTGGGTATTTTCTTTGAAACCGGATACTCGTTTAAATATTTTCAAGGGCTCTGAGTTTTCAAAAGATTTTAAAACTTGTCGTTCATAGTCATGCCTTCTCTCTGGTCTGATATAGGAAGTTGCTTCCATATCTAGAAAGACTAATTCTTTTCTCGTTACCCTATAGGATATGGGTGCATGTTATTCTCATAGGAGGGACTCGAAAGATGCCGAGATGAAACCACCATCGCTAGGAAGGCTTGACTTCCCTATTCCCCCGAGATGCTTCGAGGTAGGAGGACCTAGCAGTCCACTTGAGGAAATAAAACACGTACTTCCTGAATCGGTAGTCCTAGTGCCAAGGGATGCCGTAATTCCTTGGGCAGCACCTACAGAGTCGCTAAGGGAGGACGCGATGGAAGAGGATATGTTGTCGAGGTATGCGAGAGGAGACTTCGACGACGACTTCCTAATGGAAATGATTCCTGAAGGGGACGAGAAAGAAGAAGAGGAGGAGGAGGAAGAAATGCCCGAGGTAGATCCTGAGGAAGACCTCGAGGAGGAAAAGGACCCTGAAGAGGAAGACTATGGGATGAACCTCGTGATGCAGGACCAAGAGCTTGATGACTTGAGGCACTTGCTGGTGGATAGTGAGAACCCAGGGATGCAGTTTATCTACCCCAGTTTGGAGGTGCCACCGGTGCAAGAATACGCATCCTTGACTCCTGCCGAATGGGAGGCACTTTATGCCGAGTATGGAATCGGAAGGTATATTCCACAAAATGCATTCGAGAACTCACAGCCTATCCCTGCTCAGAGAAGACTGAGATGGAGGTCTGACCCTGAACTGCGAGAAATACTTCGCCAGAGTCAGGAAATTTCGTGTGAGGAGCGTCGTCAGATGGATGAGCTGGTGGAACGTACTCAACGAAGGGAAAGGATGGGAGAGCCATCTGAGGTTGACCCAGACATTTCTATAACTGGGATCAAGCCATGGACACCAGGACCATGTGTCCCAGGGCCAAGCCGGGTGCGAAGTCCGTCCTCAGAGTCTGATGATGAACCCCGCCCAAAGAAGCCCTGTATGGGGAGTTTGCCATACAAGAAACGAGTTGGGGCACTGTGATGAGAAGGACTGACGTTACTTGTAGTAGTTCCTTTAGTATCTCAGTATGTAGTGTATGAAATACTGCAAATCTCCGAGCAATTTTGCTCTGACGCTCGGGAGATCAACTTATGTATAAACTTTGTAACTCAGTTCCAGTTCGCCTATATATATATATATAACCAAGTTTGATCTATTGTAAGTGATTTTGTTACATTAAATATGGTCGAAAGATATTAATGTATAAAATACTTGGAATTTGATCGATAAACAGATGGTGAACACAAGGAACAACGCTCGTGCTGGTGCTGGGCCAAGTATTAACCCCAGACCAAACATAAGGGATGTTGCAAACCCTATGGAGGAACACGAGTCGGTTTCCAACAATAACCCAGGGAACAATGGCCAAGCTTAGGCCAATGCTCCAGTTGTATTCGATGAAGCTGCAATTGAAGCAATTCGGGGAATTGTGATGCAAGCACTCACCGACATGATACGACCAGTTGTGCCTCAGGCACCAGAGATGCTAGTTCCTCCAGTGGTTCCTAGACATAAGGAGCCTGAGAACCGTGTATTCGAGGAAGGTGCAGTCAGGAATAGAGATAATTATGGCCATGCACTGAAAGCCATAAACTCCATGAGACCTGACAGCTATGATGGGAAGGGAGAACCAGTCAAGGTGGCGTATTGGTTCTCACACATGGAACGGTTGTTCCGTAGCATCGAATGCACTGAAGCTGAGAAGGTATATATTGCTTCTCTTTACCTGAAGGAGGAAGCTAGTGAGTGGTGGGAAAGCACCAGACTAGCTGATCATCCAGAGCTGAACTGGAGAATGTTCAAGACTAAGATGACTGACCGATTCTTCTCCCAGGCTATGAGGGAGGAGAAGCATAAAGAATTCTTATATCCGAAGAATGATGGGTTAAAAGTGACTGAGCTTGCGACCAAGTTCAATCATTTGCTATAATAAGCTGGTCCGGAGATGGCCAATGAAGCACAAAAGATCTGGCATTTCCATGAATGGATGAGCCCAGATATCAAGCCACTGATGGTGCGACATGGATGCACAACTTTGGAGCAGTATGTTGATGCTGCTTATAAATTGGAGGTGACCCTGGAGGAGTCGACCAAGAAGCGCAATCGTCAAAGGTCGATGCAGAATCAGTCTCAGGGTAGTGAAATCAAGCGCCCTGCGCCACCATCAAACTTTGCCAAGTCTGGCCTGGCCAAAACAGAAATGACTTATGGTGGATCTACTCAGCAGTCCGGACAGGGCAAGAAACCAATACAGTGTTATAACTGTGGTGTTCATGGGCACAAAAGCAATATGTGCCCAAAGGAAAAGAAAACATGCTTTGCCTGTGGAAGGGAAGGACATCTGCATACATTCTGTCTGCAGAGGAAGTTGAAGGGTGCTGAATCACAACAGGGGTCAGTCAACCAGAGTAACCGGCCTAGATTCAGACCAGTAGAAACTCCTACCCCTTCGACACAGACAACTGCACAGAACAAGGGGAAAGCCCCAACTGCATCTAGAGGACAAGATCAGCGCCTTTACGAGATACGTGAGGTGGATGGACCAAATACGCCAATTGCTCAAGGTACACTATACCTTCATTTTGTACCAGTGTGCATATTGTTTGATTCGGGTTCTACCCATTCCTTTATCTCTGAGAACTGTGTTAATAAGTTAGGACTAGTATGCAACGAAGCTTGCGAGCCTTTCGTTATGTATCTTCCTAATGGTGACCATTTAGTGGGAACCAAGCGTCTGTCAGAATTTCCGATTACCATTCAGGGTTAGAAATTCGAGGTAGATTTGATCTGTATTGCCATGGCTCCATACGACATTATTCTCGGTATGGATTGGTTGACACGTCATGGGACAGTAATCGACTTTAGTTCAAGAACTGTGACGGTGTCATCTGGGGGCCAGTGTGTATGCAAGTTTAAGGGTCGGAATGACGCTGATAACGGCAGGCTTATCAATGCGATGACTGCGTTTAAGCTACTTCGACAAGGTTGTGTCGGGTACCTTTGCTATCTGGATGCGCCCATGAAAGATGAACCATCAGTTCTTAATATTCATGTGATTCAGGAGTTTTCGGATGTCTTTCCGGAAGAAATTCCTGGATTACCCCCGCATCGTGTCGTGGAATTTACTATTGATCTTGAGCCTGGTATCGCGCCGATTTTTAAAGCACCGTACCGGATGGCTCCTGCTGAGATGCAAGAGTTGAAGAAGCAACTCGAGGATCTTCTTGACAAGGGTTACATAAGGCCGAGTGCATCGCCTTGGGGTGCTCCGGTATTGTTTGTCAAGAAGAAAGATGGATCGTTTCGACTTTGTATTGACTATCGAGAGTTGAATAAAGTCACGATCAAGAACAAGTATCCTTTACCAAGGATTGATGATCTGTTAGATCAACTACAAGGAGCAAAAGTCTTTTCCAAGATCGATCTGAGATCTGGTTATCATCATCTCAGAATTCATGAGGAAGATACTCTGAGGACTGCATTCCGGACAAGATATGGTCACTACGAGTTCGTAGTCATGCCATTCGGACTTACCAATGCTCCAGCGGTCTTTATGGACCTGATGAATCGATGTTTTCACCAATACTTGGATAAGTTTGTGGTGGTCTTCATCGACGATATTCTGATCTATTCTCCGAGTGAGGAAGCTCACGAGGAGCATCTTCGGATTATTTTGTCAGTCCTTAGATAAAATCAACTGTATGCCAATTTGTCTAAGTGTGATTTTTGGATCAAGGAAGTGGCTTTCTTAGGCCATGTGAGCAATGAAAATGGGGTTATGGTTGATCCCCAGAAGATTGAGGCTGTAGCTAATTGGAAGCAGCCTCAAAATGTGAAAGAGGTGCGTAGTTTTCTTGGGCTTGCCGGATATTATAGAAGGTTCGTAGAGGGATTTTCTAAGATTACTCTACCTATGACCAATTTACTCTGCAAGGTCCATAAGAAATTTGTCTGGAATGACAAGTGCGAGGCCAGTTTTCAGGAATTAAAACAACGGCTGACCTCGGCACCAGTGTTAGCACTATCGGAAGGTAATGATGGTTATGTGGTCTATAGTGATGCTTCGAGAAGCGGTTTGGGTTGTGTGTTGATGCAAAGAGGCCGAGTTATTGCATACGCATCTAGACAGCTCAAGACCTACGAAGAAAACTATCTGACACATGATCTAGAATTGGCAGCGGTGGTTTTTGCACTAAAGATTTGGAGGCACTACCTCTATGGTGTGAAATGCCAAGTCTTCACCGACCACATGAGTCTCAAATACGTATTCACTCAGAAGGAGTTGAATATGAGACAACGCCGTTGGCTAGAACTACTCAAGGATTACGACATCGAGTTGTTGTATCATCCGGGCAAGGCTAATGTGGTAGCCGATGCACTGAGTCGGAAAACAACTCACGAGACTGTAGTTGCCCTACTTACTGCTCAGACCAAGATAAACCAAGGGTCATGCGACATTGAAGTTTTGTACGATCAGCGTAGAGGGTACCTGAGTATGCTGGAAATTCAGGCTACGCTACTAGATCAAATCAAAGAAAAGCAAGTCGATGACATAATCTTGCTAAAGCTAAGCAGTGAGGTAATGGAAGGGAGAGCTCCCGGTTTTGTGATTCAGGAAGATGGATCACTCTGGTTTTAAGACCGGATTTGTGTGCCTGACATGGATGGTCTTCGCCAGTTAGTGATGAGGGAAGCCCATGTATCAGCTTATTCTGTACATCCAGGCTCTAGCAAGATGTACAAGGATCTTCGGAAGAAGTTTTGGTGGCCCAACATGAAGTGGGATGTAGCAGAGTTTGTGGCGAAATGCTTGACTTGTCAGAAAGTCAAGATAGAACACCGCCGACCTGGTGGTGAATTGCTACCTCTCCCAGTTCCAGAATGGAAATGGGAGGATATTGCAATGGATTTCGTCACGGGGCTACCAAAGACTCAAGGTCAGAAAGATGCTATATGGGTAATCATTGATAGGCTCACGAAGAGTGCTCACTTCGTGGCTATTAAGTCAACCTGGGGAATCCAGAAGTTGGCAGAGGTGTTCCTACACGAGATTGTCCGACTACATGGTACTCTGAAGACCATTGTATCGGATCGTGATGGCCGGTTCATGTCAAGATTTTGGAAAGAATTGCACAAGGCCATGGGAACCGAGTTGAGATTCAGTAAGGCATTTCATCCTCAGACGGATGGACAATCTGAACGGACCATCCATACATTGAAGGATATGCTAAGAGCTTGTGTACTCGATCGTTCGCCAAGCTGGGAGGCCAGCTTGGGTCTGATCGAATTCACGTACAATAATAGCTGGCATGCTACCATTAAGATGGCTCCATTTGAAGCTTTGTATGGTTGAAAATGCAGATCTCCGATTTGTTGGGACGAGAATGCCGACAAGATTCTGCTCGGACCAGAGCTAGTTGAAAGGACTGCTTCGGACATTGCCTTAATAAGACAAAGAATGTTGACAGCTCAGAGTCGACAAAAGTCTTATGCTGATCTGAAACGTAGGAATGTTGAGTTTGAGGTTGGTGACAAAGTCTTTGTCAAAGTATCGTCATCTAAGGGTGTGTTCGGATTTGGTAAGCGTGGGAAGCTCAACCCTTGCTATGTGGGACCATTTGAAATCCTTGATAAGGTGGATCTCTAGCGTACTGTTTAGCATTACCGCCATCGGCACATCCAGTACACATTGTGTTCTACGTATCCTTGTTGAGGAAGTATGTGCCTGATGAGTCTCGTGTGCTGAGCTATGAAGACATCGAGATTCAGGCAAATGGTACTTATGAGGAGATGCATGTGCGCATTCTCGAGCGCCGTGACAAGCATTTGCGCAACAAGATCGTACCATTGGTACGAATTCTGTGGTCCAAGTCTGAGACTGAAGATGTTACCTGGGAAACTTGGGAGACTGAGGAGGATATGCTTAGACGCTTTCCCGAGTTGTTTTCGGCCTAAGTTTCGGGGTCGAAACTTCTTTTAAGGGGGAGGTAATGTAATATCCCACATTTTGTAAGGGTAATTTGGATTTTTCCAACGCCCGTACTACAAGTCAGATTAAATTCAGAGAAGTTCGGACATCCTGTAAAATGTTTGATCTCTGTAATATTTTTCTGAGTAGTATAAAATACAGTTGATGCATTTTTCAGGGTAAAATAGTTGTTCGTGTACAAATATATTTAACCTGGGGCTAAGATAATTAATCCAAAAGTGAAACGGACAAAAAGGGGCAAAATTGGCCTTGACCGCACCTTGGCCGCACCGTGACGCACCCGCGGTGAAGGCCAAATAGGAGAGGCGATCAGAGGGATCACCGCACCCGATCGCACCCTGCCGCACCCCGCGGTCAACTCTTTTCTGATCGTTATCTTCTTCCCTTCTGCAGCCGCCTGTGGCTCGCCTGTTGTTAGGCCTAGGCCGCCTGAATTCACCCCTAGCCGTCCCACTTGGTTCCCTTGCAAGTGGAGAGTTGACTTGGGCTTTATAAAAAGAGGGAGAATCGTGAAGGAGGAGAGCCACAGCTGAACTGCAACTTCATCTTCCACCTTAGAAACTCCATTGTTATCCAAAGCTTTGAGCTTTGTTTGTGAGAGAGTTTGAATCCCTTTGAGTGATAAGAAGGTACTATTGAGTGGTGTTTGAAGATATAAGAAGGTTGGAGATTAAACCACAATCGAATCGAAGGCCAACGAATCGAACCAAGTGAGTTTTCTCCATGGAAGTTGTCGAAAGCCCGTCACTGATGCCTGACCGCACCCGCGGCAAGGGTCCCACCGCACCCGCGGTGAGCTTTGCTGAAGTGTGTGTTCTTGGGTGTTTGACTTTGGGCGAGGCTTGATTCCTTTGATTCTTTTCCTATTCTTTTAGATTCATATATATAGATATTGAATCTAACTTAGGGTCTTGTTATGGGTCGTTCTATAGGGATTTATTGTCCAGGATCTGTCCTAGTTTCAGACTCGGAAACCATCGTTCCTAAGCTTGTTAAGCTCTCATCAAATCTAAGGCAAGTGGCGGTTCGCTCTTGCTTAATCATTCCATGTTTCCATTAATTATCAATTGTTTAGTTGTTAATTAATTTGGCATGAATATTGTTTTCGTCTGGGAATAGTTTGATAAACTGTTTTGGAAACTAAAAGATGATATTATAATAGGTTGTATATTCTGCTAGAATCAACGCTATTATATATATACATATATATTGAAATAGATCTATGATGTTGGCCTTGATGGCTTTGACGTGATTTGTACTGTGTTGACTGTTTAGTTAGCACGAGTATTCGTAGGAACGTTACTTGGTATCTCCTTGTGAGTATTAGTCGTTTCTTTATAATCAGGTGGATGGGATGTACAGGCCCCAACACTTTTCTTTGGTCATGACCATTCCCTATCCGTGCATAGGGAAGGTGCACAACAAGTGGTGCCACTCTCTGGGATTTATTCCCAACATTATATCTCAATATCCCGTGGGGATGAGATTCTAAAAAGCTTGAAACGTGAATGAACGTTTTGGAATTAAATAAGATAAGTGCCGTTGTAGCACATGATTAATATACCCTTAGGCGAGTAGTGCAGCTAGGCAATAGTGCAACTAGGAAGACTCGTCTGGACTTTGATCAGAGTACGTTCTCTTTCCAATCTAGATTCGCATTATGCGGTGAGGTTGGTTGTGAACCGAAACATCAAGTCAGTTTTTAAACACTTGTGTGAAGATATAATGTTTCATACATTTGTCATGCTTCCAATAAGACTCAATCTTGTGGAGTCTTCTCTTGGTTGTTTCCATAAGACTCATATCCGTTGGAGTCTTCTCTTGATCATGTCTTTTCATGTATTCCAGTAGAAGTATGATAGTTGACTATCGTCATCGGTTTTTATTCGAGAAGCGATGAGTTTAACCTAATACGACTACTTCGAACCACTCTGCTTTGTACCCTTGCATAGTCTTTTAATAAAGACTAACCAACCGTAATTGTTCTCTGCATGGTTGGCTGGTGTCATCCGTTCGATTCGGCACATCAGATAAGTTGCCGCTCCGCGAAGGCTAAGAACGACTATGACGGGAGGTGTTTTTGATAAGTTCATTCAGGTTGAGATCCTTGGCGTTGATCGTTGTGATCAAGACTTGTATTAATTTGAAAAGACTTTCGCTATGGTTTGTTTACTCTGATAACTCTGTATTTTGTCCTATCTGGAATTGGGATGTAATTCCAAGACTTATGTTTTAAACTGAAAGTTATGATATGTTGTATCATAATTGTTGTTAAATGATTTATATGACCGATAAAGCCTTGGGTGGCTTCGGATGTGGAATCTGAGGTCACTGGCGGTAATACCTTTCCAAATGGGTTAAGATTTGGGGGTGTTACAGAGGGGACCTTTACCACTCAAAGGAATTCCGATCGCACTCTGGCGAAGCTCTAGAACTCAGACAACAATGAAGGAAAGATTTTTCAGAGGAAGAAGATGAAGTTCAGCTGGAGCAATCTCTTCCTCAGATTCCTCCTCCTTTTATAGGCCAAGCAAGGAGCTTCCCAAGCAAGTGGAGCAAGTTGCGTCTTCAAATAGGCGCCTACAGACAAGGAAGTGACAAGCAGCTCAGGAAAAGCAAGCTTGCAGCGTCTGTAGTTCGGCGAAGCAGAAAAAGGTTGTCGCTGGAGTCGGCACCGCGGGTGCGGCAGGGTGCGGTGACCGCCTCAGTGACCGCCTCAAAAAATGGCTTTCACCGTGGGGTGCGGCCAGTCCAGCGCGGGTGCGGTCAAGGCCATTTTTGGGCCCTTTTGTCCTCTTTTGTCCGAGTAGCTTTATGGTTAAGTATCTTAATCCCGGGTTAAATATATTCGTACCCGTTTAACAATTGCACCCGAATGACTAATTTAAGCCCCGAAAATACGTCGAATGTATTTTATTCCACTCAGAAATTTATTTCAGAGATTATACATTTCACAGAATGTCTGGACTTCTCCGAATTAAATTCGACTATAGTACAAGGGTTTGGGAAAATTACCAAAATGCCCTTACAAAAGTGAGGGGTATTACATTTTAGACAGTACTTGCGCGTGTACAATAATTTTTTTGCCTTTAGTTCGCTAGGTGGTAACATTCGTTCCTTCACAAAGTCTGGAATTCACACCCTTTCATTGCAAGGGCATATATATCATTTCTTGACAAATCTTCTACTTCAACATAGTAACCAGAATTTCTTTCAGATGTACTATTACGATGGTGCCTTTGAACTCGATGCTCGCTTGAAGCGATTTTCGAATTTTGCAGACTTGAATCTGTGGGTGATACAACTCCTAATTTCTGTTACGAAACATAATCCATATGCTAGGTTTTTCCAATCACTCAAGGATGTTGGTGTAACAATTGATTTTAGAATTAAAAATTCAAAAAATCTCGTTCAATCAGATTGTATTCAATGCTCCAACATCCGTGAAGTAGCTTCTATTTTTATAGAAGTTTCGTCTCCCAATGTCGTACATAGTCCCGTCATTATAGTCTACGCTCATGGTGATCGTCTACATAGGGTCATGCATTTTTATGGTTGTTATGATCCTCTGCAATATCCTCTTATCTTTAGTCGTGGTGAGTCTGGTTGGCATAAAGGCTTGCCCCGCAATATGAAAAGCGCATGTCGTTACTGTGATGGAATCCCATTTCATATTGAGGCCAGTTCGGGCAAAGATGACTCAGATTTGATTAACCACAAAGCAGCAGGTATATTTCCTAATATTTTGCTATAAATTTTCATAAATTTTGCAACGTAGTATTTGTAATTATCTTTTTGACCTCTTCCAATGCTTTTTAATTACGAATTAGTGGTTGCCAGAAAAAGCTGCAAAAAAGGGAAGGAAATGTCATGTAGAGAATACTACTCATTCTGTTTCCAGTTACGTTCGTCATTTTCTATTGTTAACTTGTACACTCGAACTGTATCAAGGTATTGTGGCGTTAGAAGCGCTTCTTCTATAGGATGACGACTAATTTTGCATGCTTTGTTTATTGATGGACCGCGAGATATGAAGCTGCGATATGTAAATGCTATGGCATTTGTTCAGCATTTTGGCAAGCCAAATTTGTTCATAACAATGACGTGCAATCCACATTGGCCACAAATTACTGAATTGTTGAAAGTTGGAGAGAGTCACTATGACCGTCCTGATATTGTTACACGCATTTTTCTATATAAGTTGACGACGCTAAAAAATTGACTTTTAAAGAAACACGTTTTTGGTATTTTCATTGCAAGGGTCGATGTCGTCGAATTTCATAAACGATGAATACCCCATGCTCATTTACTTGTCATTTTGGAATCTAGCAGTAATATACTTAATCTAGATTTATATGATCAATATGTAAGTGTTGAACTCCCTTCAAAAGAAGACATATATTTGCGCTCACTTGTGATAAAGCACATGATGCAGTACACAACGTTCAGTGAACACACAAACACGGAATCCTTTGTTTGAGATGATGCTTCTAAGGTAACAATGCTGACGGGGTATTTCAAGACGAATTTGCAACATTGGACTCTGCTACGCAGTACCTGTACTAAGAGTTTCCATAATGATTTGTGTGGGATGATCGTGCCAAAGTATGGTTCAAGCGAAAACAACGTAGTTGTATTGGTAGAATGACATTCTCCATTTCATCTGAGGGTGAAAGGTATTACTTAAGATTACTTCTATGTAACATACGGGGTGCAACTTCTTTTGATGACTTGATGACAATCAATGGATACAAATACTCAACATTCAAGGAGGCTTGCGCACAACATGGATTCATTGAGCAAGACTACTACGCTGATGCTTGCATGGAAGAAGCCGCGAGAGTACATGTTGAGAAACAAAACCTTGCAAAATGAAGGATTTGCCATAGTACGAATATCAAGTGAAATTATTGAATGTCATACTCTAGATGATACTAATGTAGACCCTATAATACGTACGCTATTTCCTGAGACGAACAACCACTCGTTTGACCCATATATTTTTAGTGAAAGAGCTATATTAACTCCTACAAATGAAGGTGCAGATTCCATTAACACCCAAGTTATCGACAGATTCGACAATTCACCGATAACATATGCAAGTATTGATAGTCTGATTGATGATATATGTACTACGTGTACCTCCAAATTTCTCAATACCTTGTGTCCTCCCGGCATGAGTCCATACAAGTTAGTGTTGAAGAAAAATTCTCTCGTTATTCCTCTAGGTAATCTTGATACAGCTAACGGGCTATGTATTGGAACGCGCTTACTTTGCATAGAATTTCATAAGAATATTATAGTTTGTGAAATAGCGAGTGGTTATTACAAAGGAGAGCGTGTTTTTCTTCCCTGAATACACTAGTGGAAAAAAACACTTTTTGAGGCTCCCTTTTAGAGGCGTACATATGTCAAAACGCCTCAACAACGACTTAGGCAATCACTTTTTCTGGTTTTTGAGGCGGATTTTTAATTTGTATGCCTCAAAAACATCTTTTGAGGCGGGCAAAATAATATACGCCTCAACAAGTATCCGAAAAAACATTTTCCGCTAAAGTATTAGAGGCGGGCCAGGATTAGGCCCGCCTCTAATGCTAACAAATTGAGACGGGCTATTTTGCCCGCCTCAATTAAGTCTTGTTGAGGCGGGCCTATTAATGCCCGCCTCAAAAAGTATGTCCAATAGAGGCGGGTATTTAAGGCCCGCCTCTATTAGACCATTACTCATTGGTCGTAATACTTATAGAGGCGGGCTTATTTAGGCCCGCCTCTATAAGCTTAACCCTAAATATATAAAAAAATAGCGCGCCTTGGCCTTCGTTCTCCTCTTCAATTCGTATCCTCCGTCTTCGCCGAGCTCCGACTTCATCTCCCTTTTCCATCCTCAACCTCACCCGATTCCGCTGGTAAGCTCCGACTTCATCTCCCTTTGTCATCGTCTTCGTCTCCGGAGAAGAAATCATTATCAACGGCCCTATACCGACGGCATAAGCGCGGCCTGCTTCGGCGAGAGATGAAGATTCCGGCGACGCAGGAAGCTTCTTGCCGGAGATATCGAGTTTTGGAGAGTACGACAACCCCGAATCCTCTTCCTGCGGAAGCTGAAGACGTCGAAGACTACAGGTATGCATCTCTCTTCTCGCCTCCGCTCAGGACTTCCTTGACAATTAAATCTTGCTCATCTCCTCCATCTTTGCCCTTGAAATTGCCCTAAAATTTTTTGCCTATAAAATTAGGGCTTCTAATTTCAGAAATTTAGGGATTTAAGATTTTTTAGGGAGGGTTTATTAATTAGGGATTCCAACTTGGGATATTTTAGGGTTTTTTACCCTCTCTCTTTTCAGCTGTCTGAATTGCTTTTGTTTCTTCTCCTGTTTACATGTGCAGAGCAAAGAATGCAGCAGAACTTGTGAATCTGAATTCTGTTCAGGTAAAAAATACATGTGTTTGGGAGACGAATTGTATTTTTCTTCTTCTTACTAGGTATTTCTTTTATAACAGCATTATTTGAGTGTTGTGAATGTTGTTGATAGTGCCACCACTTCTGAAGTATGGCAAGTACTGTGGGCTGCTGTACAGTGGATGTCCAGGAGAAAGGCCTTGTGATGGGCTTGACGCCTGCTGCATGAAGCATGATGCATGTGTCCAAGCCACAGGAGGTATTCACCTAACTCTAAATTCCAAGTGTTCGTCAATTTGACATGTTCAACATTATTGTTTTCTCTGAATTTTTTTATTTAAAATCAAATATAAATATTATCATGATTGATGAGTGCTAAATGCATGATTTGCTCTGATGATACTAACCTAGTTGGATTGCTACTTGCTATCAATAAATTTGGAAGAGTATGACATACAATTAGGATTGTTTATGATTAGTAAAACTATAAAAGTTATTACATTAGTTGGTATATCATGTCAGCTGTCACAAAGGGAAATAGATGCCTACTCTAAGTGTCTCTCTCGTATCTAAATCTTCGCTGGCACATGGGCAATGTTAATCAAATTCTATTCACTAATGCAATTTTCTTTATGCATAAATTCTATTCACTAATGCAATTTTCTACTTGTCCCTGCATCGATGTTCCTCTCATTTTTGTAGCATCCGTACAACCCAGATGAAGATTACACTGAAGTGGAGAGCAAGCTGCGATCACATTTGGAATCTATTCTTGAAAACTCTAGTCTTATAATGGAAATATTTTTTAAAAAATATTTTTGCTCCTTGATAGTTATCCTGAGGTCACAGTTGTATTTGTAAAATGCCTAATGTCTTAACACTAGCTTTTACTCTAATGATTTAAGTCGTCTTCGACCTTTTGTGTTGCAACTTTGGAACATCATACTATGGAATTCTTTCATTGTTTTGGAACATCATACTATGGAATTCTTTCTTCACAGGGATGGAGTAAGTGAATCACAATTTAGCAAAGTGCTGAACTTTGAGCTAGAGCAAATAAAGCAGGTAGTTGAATGATGATAATCTGCACTCTCTGTTTGTTTGTGGCTTCTAAATGCTGTTTATCCATCATATGCCACTTACCAATTTCATTTTGGCACTTCATTATACATAATTGATGAGTTACTTGGGTATTTACTTATCATATGTAATTAAATGCCAAATAATCCCTTGAACTTTTGCTTTACATGTATTGAAATGAACCAAATAATGAATGCCCCATGAATTAAAACCAACTTGCTTGGAGGTAGATATGTATTCTTGATCTTACTATTGCTTCTGTAGGCTTGTGCGGCTCATAGTTTGATTTGTGTGCCTCTTTATGACACTAGGTATAACTCCTTTGTGATTAATCTGTAAAAACTTTTTTACATGTCAAATTTACTGATTCTGTTGTTGTGGGTACAGGCCCTGGTGCTATAAACTTTTGTCAACTTGTCTAAGTTTTGTGGTCTAACTGCGCCCCACGACATCCCATATGAGTCAATTCCATTCTCAAACTTGTATGTTGCTGTCCTGGTTGTGCTGGTGTTATATTATGGTTCTGTATGTCCTGTTAAGTTTATTTAATTGCTATACTATCTAGTATAAAAACTGGAATGTGGAGAAAGCAACTATTATCATTACCTTGATTTCCTCATCCCAAATTGCTTAAAATTGTGTTAGTAAAGCAAGGGAAAAATTATCTATAAAGAAACACCTTTTATACTTCGAAGTGGAAGCTTGATTTTGTTTCCCAGCATACTACATCGATATATGTGTTGGTGCAGTTGCATGCCGTCTTGAGAAGAAAGAAGTTGGTCTTCCTCGTGTTTACATCATGACACTAGGTGTTCTTGCTCCATACCGTTCATGATTCTGGGGGTTAGCTCAAGGCTTGATGGTAAGATGATTTTATTTCTCAAGGACATGACTTCTGCTAAACTCTACATTTGATTTACCTGAATCACATACCAACTGTCAAATCTCTGTTTCATAAATTACTAAATTAGAATGACACAGTCACACAAGAGTAATATACATGTGCATGCTATTTTAACCATAAAGATATTATCACTTTGGTACAGATGTATGCGTAAAAGGGAGTAGAAAGTTCATTCTTATCCTATATTGGTTGAACAAGTAATATGCCATTCAAATTCTGGAATGTATATGTGACATTTTATTGAATTCACCAAAAATTGTTGCATGCTCATAACAGTGGTTGATCTGGTCCTGATTATGTCTGTGAATCCTGGATTCGGTGGTCAGAGCATCATTGAGAGCCAAGAAAAAAAAATCAGAGTTGAGAAGAATGTGTGCAGAGAAGGTATGATGTGTTTAGTTCATAATTTGTCTTAGATCAACTTCAGGTTGGATATATATATATATACTGATGTTTGTTGCTGTAGGGTGTGAACCCATGGATTGAGGTGGATGGTGGAGTTACCCCTGCAAATGCCTACAAGGTGATTGAGGTCGGAGCCAATGCTCTAGTTGTTGGATAATTTGATCTGTTTATATTTGATCTTCTGAATCCAGTAGTTGATCTGTTTGTATTTGGGGAAGTAGTTTGTGGGAACTTAAAGGGTGTAGGTTGGAAGTGAAATGGCAGATATGTTGCTTGTTTAGACAAGTGCATGACTAATGTAGAGAGAATAGCTTGGTATATATTATAAAGTTAATTTTGGATCAAGAATTTATTTGCAGAAAGTGTACCGCTGTGATTGGATTTTTTTGCAGATTTTTTTTTGCAAAAAATTGGACTTTTTAGCCCGGATGTGGAAGAGATCCGGGCTAAAATGTCCAATTTTTTTGTTCAAACACAATGCTTTTTAGCCCGGACTTACCCAGATCCGGGCTAAAAGGTGGGAAAATGCGACTTGTTGAGGCGGGCCTCTATAGGCCCGCCTCAACAAGTCCCTCATTTTTGCGCCAAAGTGAGGGACTTGTTGAGGCGGGCCTCTATAGGCCCGCCTCAACAAGGTCCTTTTAGAGGCGTAAAATGCCCGCCTCAAAAAGTGTCCCTACTTGTTGCAGCCCCCGCAGTAGAGGCGAACGGTGTACGCCTCAATAAGTGTCAAAAGGCCCGCCTCTAAAAGGGTTTTTTCCACTAGTGATAACACTTAAGCCAACTTTCAATGTCACGTATCCTTTCCAGTGTCAAGGCTTGCATTTCGTTTTAGAATTTGAATTACCCATACATCTTCTTTCCTACAACAATTCGTCACATAAATTACGTTTAAAAAAGAAAAGAAAAAGAACTTACACTTAACTGCATTTAAGCTCGTAAAAAATGACAGGATCTTCACTTAACCACATACACACCCTCGCGCCTTCTCTACTGGGCTTTATGATATGTTAGTATTCAACTATTGGGCATCCAAACCCGACAACATCACGATCTCACTATGTTCTTCCACCTCCTCAAAACAAGGGAAATTTTACATGCTAAAAATTCAATATGGGCTCCCTACAACAATGTCATTCTACTGCAGAAACTTTGATGTTTTATAGTCACCGTCTTAACCAAATTAAATAATGGTGTTTTAGATAAGTGACGTTTTACACATTCCACCTCCATAGATAAAAACGAAAACATTATCAATCAATGTGTCCATTCTCATGACAATAATCTCCCATAAATATAAACGTCTACAAACCAAATATGACATCCATGTGCGAAGCACGGGGGTACTAACCCTAGTAAAGATAGAAAACACTAAGTTATAGCAAAAGACTAACCTCATTGAAGTTATCCCATGATGGACCACCTTCTCCACCATTATTGTTGATGAAATCATCCCAATTTGCCCTGGAATATTGTGTTTGTGTTTGAAAATTTTGGATAAGGAGATGAAAGATGTGAAAGAGGTTGAAGATGAAGGTAAATTGAATTACGGTTTCCGTAAATATGTATAATATGGGTGTAATTAATGTAGTTGTTGGTGACAAGACGGATGAAACTACTTTTTCTGAATTCATCTCGTTCATGACAAACTAATGCATGTCCGTCATCACGAACCAAGCTATGGAAGAATTCGTCACGAACTAGTCCATTTATTGGTTCGTGACGAACGAAGGTCCGTAATGGTTCGTGACGAACCAATGTCTACCTGGCGTGACGAACAAACCCATGCGCCAAACGGGAAAAGGGGGGTACGCCGAATAGAATTATGTATAAAATTTCTTTCAAATACTACTTGTCATCATAAAATTGAAAATATGAGCATACTGTCATTATTTTTCAAATTGTCGTCAAATTTCCCAACTTTACCAAACCGTCATTGTTAATCAAATTGTCATACCCACTTTTCCAAATCCTAGTTGTCATTACAACCAATAGCTCAAATACCTACCTCTGTCTCTATTTTACCTAATTTTGCTCTAATTTGTCACACATGTACAAACTATACTAGATAATACGATCAAGCACAAACTCATATACATGGAAACCCTCCGGAGTAACTATCTCACCGTAATCTGCCACTCTGAACAAGCCTACATAAACGTAGGTACCAATGCTGTCGTCTCCTACGACGTAAACAACCAAGCGTACACGAAACATATTCACACATGAAGTCATAAGAGCCACATTCCCTGGTGTCAAGCCTTGGTCACCTAATACTCTCACGCCTTGTGCAACTGCTGCGGCAATCTGACCCCCTTCCCCTCCATAAATGAACAAATCCTCTACTAGATAGTTGTGGTGTGCATATTGCGCTACTACACATGTGGCTGCATCAACTCCCTCTACCGAGCCAATACATATCCCACGCTGCGCATGAGTGTGAAGTCCTACCAACATCAGCTCATGACGGCTCTCGAACTGGTCACCAACTTGAACAGTTGGAACATGGCCGCGTCCTCTAGCTCTAGCCCTAACAATATCACGCTCCTCATGATAAACGCCTATGACCTCGCTGTAGATACGTTCCGGTCGTTCGCCAACACGATGTGGGAGCAAGAGACGGTAATGGTTCAAAAGAATGACGGCGGGATCGTCAGGCTGAGCCATGATACCTACTGTTCAAATGAAAATAACATATACACCAACAAGAAAAAGTCAGCAATAAAACTGTAGCAATCAGGAGAGAAAACAAATAAAAACATCAGGAAACGACAAAATATATAATTAAGCAACAAATCACCAATCAACATGTCTGTAAGTATGAGCCTTGCCATCATTCAACATAGAAATAATACAAACTTTCATACTAGTAATATCTAATAATTCTTAAGAAGAAAATTATCAAAAACCTGTATTGATTTTTTTTCTGATATACATATGATTAAACAGAAGGGGTTTTTGTAGGGAACCACCCGTTATATGTCACTTTCGGTACTAAACCACCCGGATTTAACCTATTGATTTTAAACCACCCAAAAGTGACACTTTTGTTACATTCGACCACCCATGGACGGATTCCGTTAAAATTTATGTCCAAATGTGTGAAAAGACTATTTTGCCCCTTGGTTTTTTGTGAAATTACAGGAATAGTTTTGGGGAAATTGTAATCTGGCCCTCTAGTTTTTGGTTTGTGGCAGAATAGTCCTCAAACAAATTTTCATAATTACAAAAATTGCCCAAACTTATTATTTTTAATATTCTGAGTTGATAGTATATTTTAACCCCAAATTAAAGTGTAGAAAAATTAAATTAGGTTAAAATAAGCTTAAGTTATTATTCTTATGAATTTGACCATATTTAAATATGTAACAAAAATGTAAAATTTGATTTAAATATTTCAAGTCAAAATTTATAAGTTTTATATAAATTATAATTAATATAAGGTTAATCATAAAATTTGAATTAAAGATTAACCTTATATTAATTATAATTAATATAACGTTATAATTAATTTATAAGTTATAAGTTTTATATAAATTATAATTAATATAAGGTTAAATTCATAAGAATAATTAATATAAGGTTAATCTTATATTAATTATAATTAATATAAGGTTAATCTTTAATTATAATTAATTATAATGTTAAATATTAGTCTTAAATTATAATTAATTTAATTAATTTATAAGTTATAAGTTTTATATAAATTATAATTAATATAAGGTTAAATTCATAAGAATAATTAATATAAGGTTAATCTTATATTAATTATAATTAATATAAGGTTAATCTTTAATTATAATTAATTATAATGTTAAATATTATTCTTAAATTATAATTAATTTATAAGTTATAAGTTTTATATAAATTATAATTAATATAAGGTTAAATTCATAAGAATAATATTATAACGTTATATTAATTATAATTAATATAAGGTTAATCTTTAATTCAAATTTTATGATTAACCTTATATTAATTATAATTTATATAAAACTTATAAATTTTGACTTGAAATATTTAAATCAAATTTTACATTTTTGTTACATATTTAAATATGGTCAAATTCATAAGAATAATAACTTAAGCCTATTTTAACCTAAGTTAATTTTTCTACACTTTAATTTGGGGTTAAAATATACTATCAACTCAGAATATTAAAAATAATAAGTTTGGGCAATTTTTGTAATTATGAAAATTTGTTTGAGGACTATTCTGCCACAAACCAAAAACTAGAGGGCCAGATTGCAATTTCCTCAAAACTATTCCTGTAATTTCACAGAAAACCAAGGGGCAAAATAGTCTTTTCACACATTTGGACGGAAATTTTAACGGAATCCGTCCATGGCTGATCGAATGTAACAAAAGTGTCACTTTTGGGTGGTTTAAAATCAATAGGTTAAATCCAGGTGGTTTAGTGCCGAAAGTGACATATAACGGATGATTCCCTGCAAAAACCCCTAAACAGAATCCAAATAAACATCTCATTATGAAGGAAAAGGCAAGACAGCCACACTACACAAACACAACAAATATATACATGAAACGAAAAGAGATGATAAGAAAGGAGTAGATATTGCCAATTAGCAAAAGCATATTCATTTATATGCTCTAAGAGTAGTTCCAAAGTAACACAGCCTGACTTATCGAGACTGAAATTAAGTTGAAAATGACAAAATTTCCCATGCTTCAATTTTTTAGGGGTATCATGCCTATTGCATGTGCTTCAAATTTGCTCACAATTTGGGACTTTTCCTAAAGATTGGGTTATAATATATAATCAATTATAACATATCTTATTTAAACTTATTGAAGATTGGATTAAAATATAAAATTAGTTATAACATACCAGTTAATTAACCAAGTCAAGTAAAGGTGTTTACTGTTTTTCAAACTAAAATGCTTTGTGTTAACAAGTAAAAAAATCAATTATAAAAATCAAGTTAAATGCATTAGCCTATGTGGGATTCGAACCCACGTCAATGTATATAACACATTACTCGCTAATAGGCTTTATGTTAAATCAAATGTTTAAACATTTTATAGCTAGCATCATATGTATTAGTTCAACAAGTATATTTATGCTATAACTATTGCACATCAGTAAAATACAATAAATAACAATGGTAAACCCTGAAAACGCCTTGAAGAACTCCTTGAGATTCAACACTAGAAACAATGTCCAAAGCAGCACAAATACCTTACAGTGAATGTTTAAAATAGAAGCATATCAAAGGAAAGATAACATGACTCAGGTAGTGAAAGGATGATGTAAAAGCTTATTAGTCATGTAAATCACCCAAGGATTAAAAAAAAAAACACAAGTTATCAAAACTAGAGAGATTCCTCTGCCAACAAAGATACGAGTTGAAGGAAATAGGAGGCATATTGATGAAACGGTGCCTTAGTATACACCCAAGAATTTGGACATTGTTTCTGATGTAAAAGCTTATTAGTCAAGTAAATCACCCAAGGATTAATATGACAAGTCACCTGAACAAGTCTCTTATCCTATACAAGCAGTCAAGCATGTCTCATTATAAACAAATCATCATAGACTCGGCGGTAGTATACACCCAAGAATTTGCTATTTTGATGTTCAACGCCAATGGAGCATTCAATATCACTTAACTGATACATGAAAATTGTATCCTGAAAAGTCTCAAAAAACTCTCAATCTAGCAAGATCTGTAAGTTGAAATAATTACCTTGAAGGCTTGAAATCCTTGAATGACAGACTCGTCCAAATGAAGAAAACAATGGAGATCGACGCCTCGACCTCGTCTCAGTCGGTTGCTCGGCTGCTCGCACCAGTAGTCCTATGCGATTCGCCCTGGTTCGTCAATCGTTCCGATGTTTCGTGTCTGGTCTTACAGTTGAAGATCGCCAGACGCGGGACGCCGGTGGAGAATGGAGATCGCCGCCCTCCCGCCCGCCGGTGTCCAGCCTGAGTCGCCGGTATCCAACGAAGCAAACGGGCAAGGAGAAATAGAAGAGAGGGCTCGGCTGAGTCAAATTGTAAAAGATTAGGGTTCGAAATAGCTAGACTCCTGACTCTATATGGCTCTGCCCTTGAATGCGAGCAAAAATCAGACAAAAAATCGTGATGAAGAAGTAGGGAGGGAAAACAAGTAGTAGTGATGGTCGGTGCTGCTAAGCTTCATCTGCTATGTAGTGGGAAGCGGAAATTCTTGATGAAGAAGAAAAAGAGAGGCGGACCGGGCCGAGTCAGCCAATAAAATAGTTCAATATTTCAGGCGATTTTTGTTCTTACCCTATTTATGTGGTTGGGTTTACTAGATTAGCGTGTTGATGCTGGATAGACTTTTGGATTAATATTTTAAGCACGTCTTACTTTATTACACTTTATGGATTTGTAGTTGACTTGTGAAAACTTTCAACATTCCGGATTTTTTTTTGTATAGTATATTCAAGGTTGGATGTGTTTACAATCTAATGTCAATATGTTATGTATTAACCAGTGTTCTAAAAGTCGCTAAGACGGGAGCTGGACGTTGAGGGAGGGTCTAGCATCTAGACGTTAAACAGGGGTCTAGACAGGGATTATACAGATTAAAAATTATACATTGTCCAAAAAATTATGCATTGTCCATGTGATTATTTGACAATAATCTCTAAAATTAATTATTTTTTATAAAATTATATTGGGATGTGGTTAATATTTTATTATGAGCCTTATTTTACAAAATTTAACCCAAAACTATATTTTCTACATACATCATTTTTTAAGTGTTGTCGCTTTCACAAAATCAGAGACGTCTTATCTCTTAGACGGCCCTAGATGGGTCGTAGACGGAGAATGGATGTCTAGCGTCTAGACATGGTCCAAACAGTACTAGACGAAAAATTTTAGAACACTGGTATTAATATGTCGAAAGGTCATAGATCGATGACAAACAAAAATAGAAATCTGAAATAAATAAATAAACAGCCTAGCTTGTTGAAGATAAGATAAATTAGTTTTTATCAATTTAATCATTATTGATTTAGTCGATAAAACTTAGTCAAATTAGTTCCTTAATTTATACATCAGTACGTGGCCTATAGGATGTTGTTAGTGGCTGAATGGGAGAGAGATTATAGTATATCTCGTAAACAGTTATTCTCAATCTTGTATAAGAAGGATATCTTCCATTAATAAAAACACAACTTCTGCAAATATTTATGTTGCCTTATATAGCTATGTCTAAAAACAATATCCCTCAATCAAGCGGATTGAGATCGATTTATCTTTTCCATCCAAAACAAAAACCTTATTATTAATTGAGAGTCCCGCTCTGGCACACTTCTTTCTTAAGATAAATCATGAGTACTATATTTCACCATAGAATGAAGAGAATTAACGGTTCAGATGGAGCAACTATAAAGAAAAAAAGAAAAAAGCCTTCACGCTACTTAGAATGAACACGGTGGCAATTTTGTAATTTTAGAAAAAAATAGGACAGAAAGACGATTATACCACTAACTTTTAAAACCTTCTACTTTCTGCTCCTTCCGCTTCGTGAGCTCTTCGCCGCCATGCTCTCCTCACCTGGCTCTCAGCTCGCGCGCCGCTCGCCGTTAAGGCCTCCGCCGACTACTTCCGCCGACTATCCGCCGCCGTCGCCAGCCATGTCTTCGTTTTCTTCCTCGGAAACGAGATTGTCGTCGCTCTCTTCGCCATGTCCGGCCACATCACTCGCTCCTCCGACGCCGCCAATGCCGAGAGCGAGATCCACGAGGAGTTGAGCTCCAACGTCCGGCGGAGTTGTAGGCCTCGCCGGAGAAGGCGATCGTGTTCCAGGACAAGAAAATCATATGCGAGGAGGTAGCGAAGCTCAAGGCGCCGGAAGAAGATGCGATGGAGAATCGGAATCCTAGGGTTTCTGATTCCGAGCAATTTAAAGCGAAGCTCCTGAGGTTTCTCGCTCTGTCATGCCAAGAACAAATCACTACAGCCTGATTGTGATTCTGTTGAAATCCATGGCTTGTTTCTTACGCTGTTTTGGAGTCAGATACATTGATCGTGAGATCGTCGCCATCTCGTTTCATCTTCCGATGCTCCAGCTTCCACTCCCGTTGTAATCCTTTATTTACTTCTGATCATGCGTAACTCTTGTGATTCACGCTTTTGATTTATCGTCTAGATTGTTGATGCTTTGAATTTTTCTGACTTGAACTCTTTTTCTATGTTGCGATTGATATCAGGAGCCCGTACTTTCGAGGAATCAGAAACTATCTTCACTCTTTCTATCAGAAGGTACAGTTTTGTCAATTCTACTGCTCGATCCTGTTCTTTGGTTTGTTAAATCTGAAATGTAAATTGTTTGTCGAAGGGAGTGAAAATGAAGTTCCCAAAGAAAGAGACAGTCATGTCCGTCCAGCTGTGGGGACTGAATTTGACGATTGGGACCTCAAGGATGAAGTAAGTCGACAGTTTTTTACTTAAGCTGGTTGGGACCTCGCGTCTATCTTTCTCTCCCTCAATCAATCGAATTATAAACCCTAGTTACAGGTAATCGCGGTGATTTAGGCAAATATACTTCTACGAATTTTATTTCTGATTTGTAAGCAATGGATTTGGTGTAATTTTGTTTCTAGGGTTTCTCATCCTGCTGCTGTGATTGCTAGGAGTTCGAATATTTCTTAAAGTGCTTCTCTTTTCATGCAAATCATGGAGAATTGGTGTTGAATCTATGATAATTTTCTGTCGCGATATGCACCTGTTGATTTTAACATGCAAGTTTTGTAGGAGTCTGTTGTTGTAATGCTAATTATCTTCAATCATCCTCATTGCTGATTATATGTTTTGCGATTTCATCCATTATGAAATTGTGCAAGTTTCCACTTGAAGGCACTGAAAATCACCTTTGACTTGGATTCTATTGTGACTTTTGTGAAGGTATTGGACAGTGGCTGAATCAAATACAGGAATGAGGAAGCCAGTGTTTACAAAAGTGGATCAGCTAAGGACTGGTACAGTTGGCCACACTCTTATTGTAAAGGTGGTTGACTCAAAGCTGGTCATGCAGAGGGGTCGTCCAGATGGCCCTCAAATGCGTCAAATGCAAATTACTGAGTGTTTGGTTGGAGATGAGACTGGAATGATTATCTTCACTGCAAGAAACGAACAAGGCATGTGTTGTTATTGTGGGGTTAAGATTTCATGATTTGAAGTTTTCAATTGTTGAGTTTTGGGGCTAGTGAAGTTTGTTGTACTTGAAACATGCTTTGTGTTTGGTCCTCTGCATTTCTATTAGGATAAGTACTACAGATAATCAATTTAGTCCAGATCTGCAATTGTTTGATTCTATTCATTAAGCTCATATATGATATATGCAAGCTCAATAATTATAAAGTATTTACACTTCTGCAATTGTTTTTCCCTTATTATGATACTAATCATTTGATATAGACAACTATTTGGTTCATGAGTTAATATCTTAGCCTATTAGCTCAAATGGTAGAGCAATGTGTTTATTCACATGGATGTGGGTTTAAATCCCTCATATGCTATATTTTAGAGGTTGATAAACCCTATAAGAGAAGTTTAAGCCTATAATCTTACAGGTTCATGAGTTTTTCCTTGTAAGTTCATGCATTTGAACTTGTAGGTTCATGAGTTTTAACTTGTAGGTTCATGAGTTATGGCATATAGGTTCATGATTTTTATTTACAAGTTTATGAGAATATGAGATTTTTCTAAGGTTCATGAGTTTTGTCTTACAGGTACATTAGTTTTGTTTTACAAGTTCATGGGTTTTTTCTGAGGTTTTTGAGTTTTTTTATCTTGCAATTTCATGAGTTTTTATACTCTTGGACTTGAATGTAAAGCTTTGATTTTGGGTTTGTACAGTTCGTCTTTCATGTGCTGAATTTGAATGACAAAAGGCTGAAATTGTGTATTGGTTGTCATAGTGATAGGCGTTGTCATGACACCTAAACAAAATAATCCTAACAAACCTAAACAAGTAGTTTGGGCAAATAAGGGTCGAACCCAAGGGAATCAGGTTATCTATTCTTGTAATTCGCAAGTCACCAACTAGGAACTAAGGGGGGGTTTGTATGATTTTCGAACCAAGTAATTAAAACAAAACAAGTAAACAGATTCGCAGACAAAGGTTCTGAATATGATGGGGAAAAGCGCTACACCTGACAAAGATCCACACAATAAGAGATATGGTTGATCACTGAATTCTATTAGTCTCAAGTTCTTATCTTTCCTATAGTTGTCTTTATCCCGATCTTAGGTAACTATTAGTTCTACCAGCCCTAATAGTACTTATTACCAAATCAAATCCGAAAACCTTCAAGACTCAATAAAGCAATAGCATTCAACCAAGGATTCAACAAGATACATGCAATAGAAACAACCCGTTACTATAACATGAAATTAACTCTCTCTCACGATGAACACTCACAACCCGCTTATATAAATCGTGTTTGCTACTAGATATGCAACCCAAACCCGGAATCACAAGTCCTAGCTATATGGATAATATCAATAAACCTAGGTGATCAGTCTAGATAAACCAATAAGATTCAATAAACGTTCAAGCGCAACAGAATTAATACAACTAGATAGGAAATCGAACAAGAGTAGAAAACTCACAACCAATCAATTGCTGGCTTCAAAACGTCAAGTGCAACAATGGAAGCTTAGTTCTTCATAGGGTTTATGAGAGAAAAACTAAGAACGGTGGAAACTAGGGTTTTTTTAAACAAAGTCTTAGAAATAACCTTAAATACTAGGGCAAATAATTCAAAAATAAAGAAAAGAAAATATCAAACTTGGAAACAAAGTTTCAGAAATAAAATAAAAACAGATAAAAGATCTTGGAAATAAGCCGAGAAAAGTCTTCAGCGCGTCGTCACCGCGGGGTGCGGTGGAACTCCAGAATCACGGCCTCTTCTCTGTAAGGTTTGCCGCGGGGGGCGGTATATTGGCCGCGGGTGCGGTGACGGTGTCTTCTTCAGCTTCTGTGACACTTCCGTCAAAAACGCCATAACTTTTGATTCCCAACTCGGATTGCGTTCATATTTTGAGGACTTGAAGTAGACTTCAAGATCTAACTCCTAGAATTGGAATCACTCCATTTGGACATCGGAGTAGAGATAACGAACCAATTGAGTTCAACACACTGTCCTTCTACTCTTCAATGCACTTCAAACCTCTGTAAATCCCATGATTTCTTCACTTCTAGTCTTCTCTTCCGGATTACAGAATTACCATCAAATCATATCCAAACATCATCTAAATCATGCTAATAACCACTAGATGCGCTATACAATATATCGCATATCAAATTCCCCCATGCTTAAACCTTTACTCGTCCCGAGTAAGCTAAAGTCAACCTACTCCTCCAAATTCAACCCCAAAGCTTCAGGAAGCACAAGAAAATATGACACTAGTAGTTACAACACATCAACCAGTAAGCTCCAAGACAACCAAACAAGTGATGCAAAACATAACATACAACTTCTCAAATCAACACCCCACACAAGCAAACTTAAAGGAAAGCAGAGTACTTCCCCCAAGCTTATCCCGAACACCATAGAGTGAATAAGTTCTAATCCTAGTCTCCCATCTATCTTCTTATACCTCCCAGAGTGACCTACCCGAATCCTCCTTATATCACCTCTTCTTATGTCACCACGCCAGGAAAAATGAGGAATCCTAAAAATCACTCTTATTCTTTTCACTCATTTTGCCAAGGCGCCCTTTTGGGTTTTCACCAAGCCACTCATTTCATTTTTCAATAGATGGGCTCACAATATACTCATATCACTCTTGACCAATTATTACCCCAGCCTAATGCTGGTCCAAGCCACTTGCTTCTTACCTAAGTCGCCCTTTCGGGTTTTCGACTTATCCCAGGATTTCAATTTTTTGCCTTTTTTCAAATTTTTGGCTTTTTCAATTTTTTTTATTTTTCTCCTCAACAACGTAGCAAGTATAGAACTCTCCCCCATGCTTAAACATTGCATTGTCCTCAATGTAATGAAAGACAAAAAGAATATAAGCACAGGGAAAAGCAAAAAAATAACTCACAACGTCGTCGAGCTGCTTGGACACTTTCGTTGTTGTTGGCGGTATACTCGGTAACGCCCAGGTCTCCAGTGTTGGGTGGGTGTCTTCATCAACTCCATAGTTTTCTCCTACCGTGCAACCAAGAGGAAACCACTTTGGTGAGTAGTGGCTTTGCAAAGATGTCGGGGCTGCACGGCCTTCAACGAACACATGGTGGAGCCCAGATGTAATCGTGATGGGGGCTCTAGTGTTCCTCCTCCTCAGCTGTCAATTGTAGGGCCATCATCGTTGCCAAATAATGTGTAGGGCTAATGTCTCCTCCTTTGACAACATGATGCGCACCGTCTCTCCATGGAGAACTCTGGACAACTGGCCTACGGTAGAACTCTTTTTTGTTGTTTTTTTTATTTTATTTTTTTGATTTTTTTTTTTGATTTTTTTTTTTGTTGATCCCCGTTTAAGGTTTTTTCGGAGATTTTATTTTCAGTGCAGGGCAAAAGAAGACTTACAATGGTGTGGGAAACACCTTCTTCAATTCGCATAGGGTCTCCTCCCTGCAGGTTAGTCGGAAACAAAGAAAAACAAAAACAAAGCAAGAACACACTAAAAACAAATGCAAAAACAAAGAAAGAAAAACATACCTCGGGTTGCCTCCCGGACAACGCCTTAGTTATTGTCATGGCTTGACTTGGTATTCTCCCACTTAACTTGGGTTGCTCAAAGCAATTGAACTCTTGGGGTCTATATCAGGGGGATGCCTCTTTGTATATTCCATGTCGAGCTTGACCCTCGTCCTCCTGCACTTCATGGTGGGTGGACCGCTGTTCATATCAATGAATGCACTTGCCATCTTTAGGAACGGTCTACCCAATATCTCAGGGGCTGCATGCTTATCCTGCCTCGTATCCAGCATGTAAAAATCCGCTACTTGAATCAAGGCCTCCTTCTTGTACTTCCCCTTTGGTTTCTTTTTGATATTGCCCAGCGCCCTTAAAACTTCTGTGCAGCGAGGGACACTGTTTGCCAGTGTGACCAAAGGAACGTTCGCCTTGCAGCTACTGAAGGTGTCAAATAAACCTTTGTCGTTCTCCACCTTTTGGGTGTCCTTTAGAGCCTCAGGGAAGGATGCGGGAGGCTTCTCAGAACCGAGAGGGGGAAAGTACGGATGAACATAGGTGTCGACGTAGGGCTCTTTCACAACTCCAGAAGGTCCACCGCGGGTGCGGTCAGAATCCACCGTGGGTGCGGTCGTCCCGACAGAAAAGTCTCAGAATTCTGGGGCTCCGTCACCGCGAGTGCGGTGACTCACCGCGGGGTGCGGTGGTGTGGCCGCTGGGTGCGGCGAAAGTGGCGCGGGGCGCGGTGATCTCGACTGAGAGCTCAGTTGCTCTTCTGTAGTCCCACCGCGGGTGCAATCTTCTTGCCGCGGGTGCGGTTTTCCCAACTGAGAACTCTCGTTTTCTGTGTCGTCCTCTTCAGCACTAGGGGCGACATTCAATTGCTTACCACTTCGAAGCATCACAACACTAACATTTGCTCGTGGGTTCACTACCGTTTGAGATGGTAGATTTCCCAAAATCTTTGCATCGATCCTTGTAATGGCTTCAGCCATTTGGCTCATCTGATTCTCTAAATTCTTTATGCTCGACCCCGTAGCTTGAACATGAGTAGTGAAATGTTTCGTCAAAGCTTGGAGCATATCTTCAGTTGACATGGAGGAACTTGGATTGGACACTGGCGGGCTATGCTCATAGGCCGGATTGTACTGTCGTGGAGTACCCTGCTGGTAGAACGATTGTGGCTCCGGGTAGAACTCCTGGTAGTCATGACCATATGGAGGGTATTGCTGGTACCCATAACTCGAATTGGGGTAATCTCTCCACCCTGGAGTGTATGCGTAGGAGTATGGGTCATATCGCGGCTCTCCCCAGAACTCCATATCTGTAACAAAGAAAAAGAAATCAGTAGCACGAGTGTGGACCGTAAGATAGGTTCACACGAAAGTTGGTAACAAACAAAACCACAAAAACAGAAATTTTGATTCCCCGGCAACGGCGCCAATTTGATAGGCATTGTCGTGACACCTAAACAAAATAATCCTAACAAACCTAAACAAGTAGTTTGGGCAAATAAGGGTAGAATCTAAGGGAATCAGGTTATCTATTCTTGTAATTCGCAAGTCACCAACTAGGAACTAAGGGGGGGTTTGTATGATTTTCGAACCAAGTAATTAAAACAAAGCAAGTAAATAGATTCGCACACAAAGGTTGTGAATATGATGGGGAAAAGCGCTACACCTGACAAAGATCCATACAACAAGAGATATGGTTGATCACTGAATTCTATTAGTCTCAAGTTCTTATCTTTCCTATAGTTGTCCTTATCCCGATCTTAGGTAACTATTAGTTCTATCAGCCCTAATAGTACTTATTACCAAATCAAATCCGAAAACCTTCAAGACTCAATAAAGCAATAGCATTCAACCAAGGATTCAACAAGATACAAGCAATAGAAACAACCCGTTACTATAACATGCAATTAACTCTCTCTCACGATGAACACTCGCAACCCGCTTATGTATATCGTGTTTGCTACTAGATATGCAACCCAAACCCGGAATCACAAGTCCTAGCTATATGGATAATATCAATAAACCTAGGTGATCAGTCTAGATAAACCAATAAGATTCAATAAACGTTCAAGCGCAAGAGAATTAATACAACTAGATAGGAAATCGAATAAGAGTAGAAAACTCACAACCAATCAATTGCTGGCTTCAAAACGTCAAATTCAACAATGGAAGCTTAGTTCTTCATAGGGTTTATGAGAGAAAAACTAAGAACGGTGGAAACTAGGGTTTTTTTAAACAAAGTCTTAGAAATAATCTTAAATACTAGGGCAAATAATTCAGAAATAAAGAAAAGAAAATATCAAACTTGGAAACAAAGTTTCAGAAATAAAATAAAAACACATAAAAGATCTCGGAAATAAGCTGAGAAAAGTCTTCAGATCGTCGTCACCGCGGGGTGCGGTGGTACTCCAGAATCACGGCCTCTTCTCTGTAAGGTTTGCCGCGGGGGGCGGTATATTGGCCGCGGGTGCGGTGACTGTGTCTTCTTCAGCTTCCGTGACACTTCCGTAAAAACGCCATAACGTTTGATTCCCAACTCGGATTGCTCTCATATTTTGAGGACTTGCAGTAGACTTCAAGATCTAACTCCTCGAATTGGAATCACTCCATTTGGACATCGGAGTAGAGATAACGAACCAATTGAATTCAACATACTGTCCTTCTACTCTTCAATGCACTTCAAACCTCTGTAAATCCCATGATTTCTTCACTTCTAGTCTTCTCTTCCGGATTACAGAATTACCATCAAATCATATCCAAACATCATCTAAATCATGCTAATAACCACTAGATGCGCTATACAATATACCGCATATCAAATTCCCCCATGCTTAAACCTTTACTCGTCCCGAGTAAGCTAAAGTCAACCTACTCCTCCAAATTCAACCCCAAGGCTTCAGGAAGCACAAGAAAATATGACACTAGTAGTTACAGCACATCAACAGTATGATCCAAGACAACCAAACAAGTGATGCAAAACATAACATACAACTTCTCAAATCAACACCCCACACAATCAAACTTAAAGGAAAGCAGAGTACTTCCCCCAAGCTTATCCCGAACACCATAGAGTGAATAAGTTCTAATCCTAGTCTCCCATCTATCTTCTTATACCTCCCAGAGTGACCTACCCGAATCCTCCTTATATCACCTCTTCTTATGTCACCATGCCAGGAAAAATGAGGAATCCTAAAAATCACTCTTATTCTTTTCACTCATTTTGCCAAGGCGCCCTTTTGGGTTTTCACCAAGCCACTCATTTCATTTTTCAATAGATGGGCTCACAATATACTCATATCACTCTTGACCAATTATTACCCCAGCCTAATGCTGGTCCAAGCCACCTGCTTCTTACCTAAGTCGCCCTTTCGGGTTTTCGACTTATCCCAGGATTTCAATTTTTTGCCTTTTTTCAATTTTTTGGCTTTTTCAATTTTTTTTATTTTTCTCCTCAACAACGTAGCAAGTATAGAACTCTCTCCCATGCTTAAACATTGCATTGTCCTCAATGTAATGAAAGACAAAAAGAATATAAGCACAGGGAAAAGCAAAAAAATAACTCACAACGTCGCCGAGCTGCTTGGACACTTTCGTTGTTGCTGGCGGTATACTCGGTAACGCCCAGGTCTCCAGTGTTGGGCGGGTGTCTTCATCAACTCCATAGTTTTCTCCTACCGTGCAACCAAGAGGAAACCACTTTGGTGAGTAGTGGCTTTGCAAAGATGTCGGGGCTGCACGGCCTTCAACGAACACATGATAGAGCCCAGATGTAATCGTGATGGGGGCTCTAGTGTTCCTCCTCCTCAGCTGTCAATTGTAGGGCCATCATCGTTGCCAAATAATGTGTAGGGCTAATGTCTCCTCCTTTGACAACATGATGTGCACCGTCTCTCCATGGAGAACTCTGGACAACTGGCCTACGGTAGAACTCTTTTTTGTTGTTTTTTTATTTTTTTGATTTATTTTTTTGATTTTTTTTTATTGATCCCCGTTTAAGGTTTTTTCGGAGATTTTATTTTCAGTGCAGGGCAAAAGAAGACTTACAATGGTGTGGGAAACACCTTCTTCAATTCGCATAGGGTCTCCTCCCTGTAGGTTAGTCGAAAACAAAGAAAAACAAAAACAAAGCAAGAACACACTAAAAACAAATGCAAAAACAAAGAAAGAAAAACATACCTCGGGTTGCCTCCCGGACAACGCCTTAGTTATTGTCATGGCTTGACTTGGTATTCTCCCACTTAACTTGGGTTGCTCAAAGCAATTGAACTCTTGGGGTCTATATCAGGGGGATGCCTCTTTGTATATTCCATGTCGAGCTTGACCCTCGTCCTCCTGCACTTCATGGTGGGTGGACCGCTGTTCATATCAATGAATGCACTTGCCATCTTTAGGAACGGTCTACCCAACATCTCAGGGGCTGCATGCTTATCCTGCCTCGTATCCAGCATGTAAAAATCCGCTACTTGAATCAAGGCCTCCTTCTTGTACTTCCCCTTTGGTTTCTTTTTGATATTGCCCAGCGCCCTTAAAACTTATGTGCAGCGAGGGACACTGTTTGCCAGTGTGACCAAAGGAACGTTCGCCTTGCAGCTACTGAAGGTGTCAAATAAACCTTTGTCGTTCTCCACCTTTTGGGTGTCCTTTAGAGCCTCAGGGAAGGATGCGGGAGGCTTCTCAGAACCGAGAGGGGGAAAGTACGGATGAACATAGGTGTCGACGTAGGGCTCTTTCACAACTCCAGAAGGTCCACCGCGGGTGCGGTCAGAATCCACCGTGGGTGCGGTCGTCCCGACAGAAAAGTCTCGGAATTCTGGGGCTCCGTCACCGCGAGTGCGGTGACTCACCGCGGGGTGCGGTGGTGTGGCCGCTGGGTGCGGCGAAAGTGGCGCGGGGTGCGGTGATCTCGACTGAGAGCTCAGTTGCTCTTCTGTAGTCCCACCGCGGGTGCGGTCTTCTTGCCGCGGGTGAGGTTTTCCCAACTGAGAACTCTCGTTTTCTGTGTCGTCCTCTTCAGCACTAGGGGCGACATTCAATTGCTTACAACTTCGAAGCATCACAACACTAACATTTGCTCGTGGGTTCACTACCGTTTGAGATGGTAGATTTTCCGAAATCTTTGCATCGATCCTTGTGATGGCTTCAGCCATTTGGCTCATCTGATTCTCTAAATTCTTTATGCTCGACCCCGTAGCTTGAACATGAGTAGTGAAATGTTTCGTCAAAGCTTGGAGCACATATTCAGTTGACATGGAGGAACTTGGATTGGACACTGGCGGGCTATGCTCATAGGACGGATTGTACTGTCGTGGAGTACCCTGCTGGTAGAACGATTGTGGCTCCGCGTAGAACTCCTGGTAGTCATGACCATATGGAGGGTATTGCTGGTACCCATAACTCGAATTGGGGTAATCTCTCCACCCTGGAGTGTATGCGTAGGAGTATGGGTCATATCGCGGCTCTCCCCAGAACTCCATATCTGTAACAAAGAAAAAGAAATCAGTAGCACGAGTGTGGACCGTAAGATAGGTCCACACGAAAGTTGGTAACAAACAAAACCACAAAAACAGAAATTTTGATTCCCCGGCAACGGCGCCAATTTGATAGGCATTGTCGTGACACCTAAACAAAATAATCCTAACAAACCTAAACAAGTAGTTTGGGCAAATAAGGGTCGAACCCAAGGGAATCAGGTTATCTATTCTTGTAATTCGCAAGTCACCAACTAGGAACTAAGGGGGGGTTTGTATGATTTTCGAACCAAGTAATTAAAACAAAGCAAGTAAACAGATTCGCAAGCAAAGGTTGTGAATATGATAGGGAAAATCGCTACACCTGACAAAGATCCACACAACAAGAGATATGGTTGATCACTGAATTCTATTAGTCTCAAGTTCTTATCTTTCCTATAATTGTCCTTATCCCGATCTTAGGTAACTATTAGTTCTACCAGCCCTAATAGTACTTATTACCAAATCAAATCCGAAAACCTTCAAGACTCAATAAAGCAATAGCATTCAACCAAGGATTCAACAAGATACATGCAATAGAAACAACCCGTTACTAAAACATGCAATTAACTCTCTCTCACGATGAACACTCGCAACCCGCTTATGTAAATCGTGTTTGCTACTAGATATGCAACCCGAACCTGTAATCACAAGTCCTAGCTATATGGATAATATCAATAAACCTAGGTGATCAGTCTAGATAAACCAGTAAGATTCAATAAACGTTCAAGCGCAAGAGAATTAATACAACTAGATAGGAAATCGAACAAGAGTAGAAAGCTCACAACCAATCAATTGCTGGCTTCAAAACGTCAGGTGCAATAATGGAAGCTTAGTTCTTCATAGGGTTTATGAGAGAAAAACTAAGAACGGTGGAAACTAGGGTTTTTTAAACAAAGTCTTAGAAATAACCTTAAATACTAGGGAAAATAATTCAGAAATAAAGAAAAGAAAATATCAAACTTGGAAACAAAGTTTCAGAAATAAAATAAAAACAGATAAAAGATCTTGGAAATAAGCCGAGAAAAGTCTTTAGCGCATCGTCACCGCGGGTGCGGTGACACCCACCGCGGGGTGCGGTGGTACTCCAGAATCACGGCCTCTTCTATGTAAGGTTTGCCGCGGGGGGCGGTATATTGGCCGCGGGTGCGGTGACGGTGTCTTCTTCAGCTTCTGTGACACTTCCGTAAAAATGTCATAACTTTTGTTTTCCAACTCGGATTGCGCTCATATTTTGAGGACTTGCAGTAGACTTCAAGATCTAACTCCTAGAATTGGAATCACTCCATTTGGACGTCGGAGTAGAGAGAACGAACCAATTGAATTCAACACACTGTCCTTCTACTCTTCAATGCACTTCAAACCTCTGTAAATCCCATGGTTTCTTCACTTCTAGTCTTCTCTTTCGGATTACAGAATTACCATCAAATCATAACCAAACATCATCTAAATCATGCTAATAACCACTAGATGCGCTATACATTATATCGCATATCACATAGCCTATTAGCTCAAATGGTAGAGCAATGTGTTTATTCACATGGATGTGGGTTCAAATCCCTCATAGACTATATTTTAGAGGTTGATAAACCGTACAAGAGAAGTTTAAGTCGATAATCTTGCAGGTTTATGAGTTTTTCCTTGCAGGTTCATGCATTTGAACTTGTAGGTTCATGAGTTTTAACTTGTAGGTTCATGAGTATGGAGTATAGGTTCATGAGTTTAATTTTACAAGTTTATGAAATTTTTCTAAGGTTCATGAGTTTTAACTAGCAGGTTCATGAGTTTTGTCTTACAGGTTCATTAGTTTTGTCTTACAGGTTCATGGATTTTTTCTGAGGTTCTTGAGTTTTTTTATCTTGTAAGTTCATGAGTTTTTATACTCTTGGACTTGAATGTAAAGCTTTGATTTTGGGTTTGTGCAGTTCGTCTTTCATGTGCTGAATTTGAATGACAAAAGGCTGAAATTGTGTATTGGTTGTCATAGCCTATTAGCTCAAATGGTAGAGCAATGTGTTTATTCACATGAATGTGGGTTCAAATCCCTCATAGGCTACATTTTAGAGGTTGATAAACCGTACAAGAGAAGTTTAAGTCGATAATCTTGTAGGTTTATGAGTTTTTCCTTGCAGGTTCATGCATTTGAACTTGTAGGTTCATGAGTTTTAACTTGTAGGTTCATGAGTATGGCGTATAGGTTCATGAGTTTTATTTTACAAGTTTATGAAATTTTTCTAAGGTTCATGAGTTTTAACTAGTAGGTTCATGAGTTTTGTCTTACAAGTTCATTAGTTTTGTCTTACAAGTTCATGGGTTTTTTCTGAGGTTCTTGAGTTTTTTTATCTTGCAGGTTCATGAGTTTTTATCTTGTAGTTTAATAAGTTTTATCTTATAGGTTCATGAGTTTTAACTTCCAGGTTCATGAGTTTTAACTAGCAGGTTCATGAGTTTTATATTATAGGTTCATTAGTTTTGTTTTACAGGTTCATGGGTATTTTCTGAGATTCTTGAGTTTTTTTTATCTTGCAGGTTCATGAGTTTTTTATCTCGTTGTTTAATAAGTTTTATCTTATAGGTTCATGAGTTTTAACTTGGAAGTTCACGAGTTTTAACTAGCAGGTTCATGAGTTTTGTCTTATAGGTTCATGAATTTTTTATAGAAGTTCTTGAGTTTTTTTATCTTTCAGGTTCATGAGTTTTTTGTTTTATATTGTACAATGTACAATATATCTTGTCGAAATATAAAGTTTAAGATTTTTTTTAAAAGATAGGCTAAATTGCTAAAACTTACCCTCTTTCTTTCGTTTTGTGATGGACAATTCAATTGATTCTTCTTTTCATGTATATATAGACTCAGGGGTATGTATTTTGCTTTTAGTTTCAGTAGTCTGTTTCTACCGAATGATATCTTGGAAACATTTTATTACGTTAAGGCTCTCTGGCTTTGGCTTTAGTATTTATATTTTCAATATTATGAACATATAAACTCCTTCAATGGCAACTGTTGTTTGCTAGCTGGTCACTCATCTTGTGATATGCAGATCTCAATACTCAATATCACAAGTATATTGCATTGTGGCATTATATGGCAAGCACAATAATGCATATGACCGGAGTATTGTGCTTGTGACTGTTTTGCTGAATGTCTGACTGTTAATGTTCATACAACCAATTTTTCATTAGTCATCAAACAATTCCAACTCACTGTTGCAGTCTCTTCCCAAACTCATGTCAAATGTGCATGATTTTTCATAGGTGGCTGCTAAGGTCAAACCAAGGAACATGACACCCATGGCTGCAGCAATTGCAATTGACAGTGGCTTGAACATTGCAATGTAAACGAGTCCTTTGCGGTGTAGGACCCACGCGTGAATGGAGTTCCCCAAGCATGATCCAAGCAGTCCCTGCAGCAGAAGAACACAATCAAAACAAACAAATAAACTAAAGACAAGCATCCGGGGATTTCCTTACAGAGTACACAACAACAGCCAATGATATGTCAAGCTTCAATTTCCTGATATAAGCATAATGCAACCCTAGAGCAACCAACTAGCTGAGGTATTGGCAATGGAAAACTGCATCTTGGTAAAACAATTGACAAATGACAACCACCTTATGAATCAGATACCATGATACTTCGTATCCTTATTGTCATGTACTATAAAAATTCTATCATCTCAACAACTAATAAAGACACTGGAAAATTGTTATATTTGGATGATTTGATCATCATCCTATATCATTCTTGACAATTATCATGATTGTATTTGTTGCCTTATAGCATGAAGATCCTCATGTGATAGTACACTGATTAGTTCTAGTGCTCCATCTCACATGTGACAGCAGCACATAGACTTCTCTGGCCACCATTTCAGCAAACACCTTGACAGATAATACACAAGGTCAATTTTGGTGACATTCATGAAATAAAACAGCAAACTGCAAACTCACTTGCTCAGCTAAGAACAGTCCTTCAGGAAAACACCTTACTTGCCATGTGAGTTTGTTTAAGCTCCTCAATTTCATTACAGAGGTCACCATTTTCAGCTTCAGTAGTCTTTAGCTCCGCTGTCAATTGTTCCAAACAAAGACCTACAAGCACATTAAACCCATTATTAACTTCCTGGATGACAAGAAAAGAACATGGACACAAACTATTAAACCCAAGACATATTGAATTCAGTAAATTTTCATATATACTGGGAAAAAGGAAACAAAATGAACTACATTTGCAATATCAAATTCTGTTTGATAGAGCACGTACTCAGATCATTCTCCTTGAGAAATTGAACATCCGAGTACTCCGACACAATTTGCTCTACCTGGGCCTAAAATGCTCGAAGTTATTAGGCAAATTTGTTGACAAACAGACAGATAAAGCACAAATTGGGAGCTACTAAAAGCAAGAGCAGAATTACCTCCAAGCTTTGAACGCACTCTCGAAATAAACTTTCGGAATTCGATGCGGATAAAGATGCGAAATCGTCGGCGTCTCTGAGAACATCGCTTAACTGCAGAAGGGGACAATCGAATGAGAATCACAAGATAACCTAAATTACGACTAGGAAATATTGAAGAGAAAGAGGCGGGAACCTGCGAACGGATTCAATGTCGAAGGCTTCCATTTGATCCGCGATATCTCTTTCTCTCTCTCTCTCTAAGCTTGTGTTGAAGGAGGCTAGATCTGCGAAGCCGACGATTGAGATTGCTCCGGCGGAGAAAGTACTTTTGCCCATGGCTAGCGACCTGAGTCGGAGTCCGAGTCTTCACGAAGTTTCTCGAAATCCCTCTCCAGTCGCCTTTCCCGACTTTCTGCAGCCCGAGCAGGAACAATTTATGCTCTTCCTCCGTCCACGAAACCCCTATCATAACCACAACATCCAAAAATTAACCACAAATTCGATATGATTTGTATCGGACTCGGTCACGGCTGGCTGCGATGGCGAAGTTAGACGACGAGCGAAGGTAGACGGCGGTGGCAGAGTTAGAGAGATTGTGGGAAACCATGGCGATTTTGGAACGCACGCCTTTCGCTGGAGCTCTGGGAGAAGAAATATACAAGCCAAATTACTCTTATGTTCCTCCGTGTCGTCTTTTAATTAAAATTGTGGCGCGATTCTAGATCATTGGATGATGATATCTAAACGGTCTACATACGTGCGCTCAACTTATTATAAGAGGTACGCGCATTTGATCCTTCTCCTATTAATTGATTCTATTATATATTGTTAAGGGTAGTTGGAGGTGCCCTTTTTAGAAGATTGAGATGTCGTTACTGACATTCTTTGGGACCTACTTAGTTTATGATGTATATATATTTGTCATACTTCTAGGGAAGGGAAAAGGAAAACTAGGTTGCTGACCATCCCCCGCACCTTGCTCATCTCGGCCCGGCTGTTGATCTAAACCACTTCGGCTCGACTGTTGATCTAAACCACCTCGATCCGACTGTTGATTTATCCCTCAATCAAGTTGTTATAACATTGAACTAAGATTCAACACAAGTTATGGACACAAATGTACAATGTTTACTTTAGTAACTTCTATTAGCCAACAGTTAAGAGATATATAAAGGTAAGTGGCTTGCCATCACTTATTCACCTAGGCTTTGACCAAATATGTTTGTTCTGGGTATCTATACAAGTATTATCAGTGCTTAAGAAAAAAACTGGTCTTCAAATATTGTGCAGTTAATACTTGTCTCCAAAGAGCAAAACTGGGCAAGTTTGCTGCCACATTTTCACTTAAGTTGGATGGTATTTCTCCTTTGTTTTAGCTTGAGATGAGAGTCACAATAGCAATACAAGATGGAGTGTTGCTAAGCAGAAATCAGTAAACAGATCCCAGGGTAAGTACCTGCACCAATCATTATGTAGCAGAGTGTTTAGACATGATTCCTTTCCTTGATGTTTCAATGGAGCCAAAATTATTAATAAAGGTGCAACTGAAGATAGCAATAGAGCAACCTTAATATCAAAATACAATAAGAACGTACAGCTTCCCCGTTTCAACAATATAACACAAAGTAACCCCTCGGCTCGGTATTGCTTTCTCAGGCAATTTTCTGAATTGTATCTTTAGTTTAGATTTGCTGAATTGCTTGATAACAAATACCATTATTTCTAATAAGCCGACTGTGTTTTTGTTCAGCAACATTCGAAAACGAAAATTTCCCTACTAGAGCCTAAGGCCAAGTTCAAAGATGGAATGAAATATTGACTACTTCAATGAGCATTAGAAGATAATTTTTTTTTTTTTTTCCTTCTAATAACATAGAGGTGACCAAGACTATAGGTTGTCCAAACTGGAAATATTTAACAAGTTTTGAGCCACTGTACCTGGGGAAAAGATTCTCTGAGGCACGGACAAATCACCGCTGCTGTTCTCTACGCCTTGCATGAGCATATGATGCTGAAAAGGAAAGGGATGAAAACTTGGAGATATAGCATCATAAGGACCTGAAGGACGGAAGCATGACTTCCAGTAGGAGATGGTGCATGCGCTCCATGATCAGAACAAGGAGGAGCTGAATTATGAGGTGGAGATGATGAACAAGGCTCTGGAGAGAGATGGAGCAGGAGCTGGTGGGTTGGCCTTAAGAGTTTGAGACATATAAGAAGACAAACTGACTGACTTGACCCTCCCAAACATTGTGTTATTGAGGCCCAGATTTTTGGAGTAGGAGAGTTTTGGATTGTTTGTGCAAGTTGCTTCAGTCTCTGTGGCTGAAGGCATCCCATTTCTGATCAAACTGAGGCCTGAACTGTGACCGGTGGATCTACTGTCGAGCCAGCTTTATTAGTTAATTGCACATATACATTCTGCATTAACAACATTGAACCCAGTGGCCTTGTTAAAGGTAGATAACAGTGTAACCAAAGACATCACACAAACACCTGATCACCTGAAATTGGAAACCATTGTGCATAAGTTCAAAATTCAAAAGAGAATGAATTATCTACATTTATAAGACACCATCTAAATACAAGATTCTTACACCTAAAGGATGGCTCATCATCAAAAGAACTTGGATTGCTGCACCAACATGTGAACAGTATCATTACACACTTAATAATCAGAAAATAACATAACCAGAAAATGTACCCACAGAAATTAGCAATTTGTTATCCTATCCACTGAGCAAATTGAACCACCCCAAATCCTTTTTTATATCTGAACCAACCAAAACTCTAACCATATAGAAACTATCACAGAATCATCTCAAAAAATGCATAGCAGTCTCAGAATACGATATTCTCTTCATGATGATGAAAGTTGACTTATTTTCTGAGAGATCAAGAACCAAACTGCGATAGCAACATTAGAGCTTACAACTTTATACCCTTGAGCTTTGCAAAAACTATGAGCTACTGGTCCATTAAAGTTGAAAAGGTACTTATAGATACAGTTCCAAAGCTCACCTTTGATTCTGTTTCAACAATGTAAAACAAAGAAAAAATATGTAAGGAGATCTGACAACACTACCATTGAAAAAAACAGCAATGCAAGGAACTGAAAAGGCCACAAGTGCATTATAAATCTTACATTACCTTATATCATATATTGTCACCACTGAAGAAGCCACATGTGAGTCCTCCACATATAATACAGCTTGTGCATCATCCAAAAACTGATTAGAAATGGCACCAGCACGCATTACACTTAGAGCTTCCATTAGAATTTGATTAATTTGATCAAGTTTTTCTCGAAATGCACTTTGTTCATGGAAACACTAATCAGAAAATCTACTTTTGCCAGTTAGTCACTGTCTCCAGCAGATCAATGAATGAACTGTCAAAGTAATAGAAAAGAATAATGAGCAGTAGTCTAAGTACAAATTCATTAGCAACAGAAACAAGAAAAACATAATACATGTACTATACATATATGTCATGCATGCATGTACGTGGATTAGTCGATCAGCATTAAATACTTCAACTTTATATCTTACTAGATAGCAGAAATATATATGTATCACAAGGAAAAACCCTTCTTCATAAAGTAGAACTAATAGAGAGAAGCCAGAAGAAAGGATAATGTTTAACAGAACTTCCTCCAAAAAGAAACAAACAAGAGACGACACATACAAAGCAATTTATAAAAATCTGAGTCAAAATCTAACTACCTTTGGCTTTTCTTCGTTCTTTTGTGATTTCAAATACTCATCCTTTGATATACGTAATCCTACTATATTAATAAAGACAATCAGCACTTAAAATGTTTAAAAAAACGGACCATAGAATATAATTTCAAAATCAAGCAGTAGACAATTAAAATAAATTTGAAATTGACCAGCATTGATATCCCAAGAGTAACTAAAAATGCACCTAAAGCAATAGCTAACTCATTGAGTGCTACTTAAAGTATTCAAGATCCAAGCATCACCTTATATTGTCTTGACAGTTGCACATAGACCACGATAGTTGTTTTGTTTAGTTACAATTCAGCTCCTATTTCTATACAAAGAATATCCATTTTTTTGGTTAGTACTTTTTTCTGTTCAAAACAGTTCATCCATATGAAAAATAGATAATACCTTAAAGCATGATCTCGTTGGTTCATCATCTTAATACTGGAAAAATAGATAATACCTTCTCTTAGGTCCTAAACCACTACATTGCCTAAATCAAATAAATCTCTAGGCTTTGTCTTGATCACATGAAACCATCTTCGTGAAGCTCATCTTCAATGAACATGACCTGTTCACTAAAACCACATGATTAATAACTCCAACAACTATATAATGTAATACTGGCTAATAGAATCCACTTGATAAGAATGAACCCTACACACAAATTGGCTTAACCCATACATAGTAAATCAAGTCTTAATTGAACAACATGGGAACTATGCACAGAAGATATAGTTAACAGGTGTCTTGATAATCATTAACTGGTAACCCCTCAGCTAAGTCTAAAAACAGGCAAAACATTGATCTAAGCAGCCCAACATTGTGATGGTAAGAGCTAAAGGCCGGTTCTGAAAAATAAAAATAAAATCCGATTCCATGAAGATAGAAACTAAAAGAAAGAGATTTTAACCCAAATAAAAGTACAAAACCCCAAATCATAAGTGGTACATGCTCAGTAGATGCATTGTTTCAGCTCATTCTGTAAGAGAAGTTGAATCCCCTGCAATCATCTGGTAAACTAGTTCCAAAGTTTAATTCAAACCAAAACACAATCAAACCCTAGAATTACTATTATCACACAAGAGAGAAGCGTAAACCTCCAAAATCAATTAAGACCAGAGAAGCTAAATTCATACCTTCCACCACCAAAGAAGCTGCGTCGTCGCGGCCTCGAGCCTCCGTTCGCCGCCGTCAAGTAGAAGCTGCGGCCTCGAGACTCCCAGAACCAGAGAAGCTGCGAATCTCCTTTCACCTAATCGTCCTCCACACACGCAGGCGCGAGCAAGGAAGGACGAAGGCGAGTTTAAATCTCCACCACCAGAGAGGCGTCGGAGCCTTCGAGGAGACCAGTGAGCAAGGCGTCGGTGCCTTCGAGGAGACCGGTGAGCAAGGCGTCCTCCAACAACCCTAGGAGATGGCGGTGAGTGGTGACCGTAGAAGGTTGGAGATGGAGGCTTTAGGTGAGAGAGATCGAGTGAGGTTTTGGTGTGATTGCGTGTGAATAGGTTTTTCTGGAGTCAAATCCTCTGAAAATTTTGTAACTTTCTAATTATTGGTCAATATAATCTAGTGTAACTACTAAATGTATATTGAGAAAATATAAAAAAAAAATTATAATTAAATTAAATTAACGCTACCGCTAGATACGTTCAAATTTTCTTCTGTTTACGTTCAAAAGACTCACGTTTACGGAAAGCGAATGTGAGACCGAACCCATGCATACGAAAAACGGGAGCGAAAAAATGAGTTAGGATATCCAATTTTTTAATGTCACGCACCCGCAAAGCGGGAGCGTGACATTTTATGGTTAAGTAAATAATGTCCCGCACCCGCAAAGTTGGTGGGTGACATTTTTTTTTTAGCGCTTGTTATATATATTAAGTGACTAATATGAGTGGCTCGTTGGTAGCTCGAAGGGCAACCACATAGAGCAAGGCTAGTGTCGTTGGGTTTGTGGAGCTGCAAAGTGTAACACTCCCAAATTTTAACCCATTTGGAAAGGTATTACCGCCAGTGACCTCGGTTTCCACATCGAAGCCACCCCAGGCTTTACCATTGAAACACAATTCATAAAGAACAATTATGATACAAAATTACCATAACTTTCATTTAAAACATAGTCGCGGAATTTCAACACAATTCCAAATGCGACAAAATACAGAGTTATTACAATACAGCGGAAGACTTAAAATAATTTACAAGAGTATTGACTTCAGTAGTCAACGCCCAAAGATCGTAGCCTGATTAAAACATTTTCAAATACCGTTCATGTTCATAGTCGATCTAGCCTTCATGGATCCTGCAACCTATCTGATGTGTCGAAACGGACGGACGACACCAACCATGACGATGCAGATAACAAATACAATTAGTTAGTCTAAATGAATAGACTAGCAAGGGCACAAAGCAGAAGGTTTGAAGTAGTCGTATTAGGTTAGACTCATCGTCCCTCGAATAATAACCGAGTACGCTAGTCAACCTTCATATTTCTACTGGAATAAACAAGAGGTATGCACAAGAGAAGATTCTGGAGACCGAGCCTCACAGCAATCAATCCCAAAAGAAGACTTCAAATGAAATGAGCCTTAAAGGAAGCATGACAAATGTTGGGAAACTTAATTTATAAAATACACATAATCACAGAATCACAGTATCGCATTCGAGCGACTAAAAGTTAAGACGAGCCTTCTTAGATGCACTAGCGCCTAGTTGCACTACTCGCCCAAGGTATATTAATTATGTGCGACAACGACACTTATCTCATTTAATTCCAAAACGATCATCACGTTATAAGCTTTTAAATCTCCCCACAAGAGATATCGGATCTCCCCACAAGAGATATCAGATCTCCTCACAAGAGATATCGGATCTCCTCACAAGAGATACCAGAGGGAATAAATCCCAAAAGATTTGGCACTAGCTAAGTGCACCACCCTGAGTAAGGGCATGGTCATGACCTTAGAGAGTACTGGGGAAAAATCCACCAAGTACAAGTTATAAAGAAACAGCTAAACCCCCACAAGATACATAACGTTCCTACGAATACTCGTGCTAACTAAACAGTTCAACACAGTAATAATCCATATCACAGCCATCAAGGCCAACATCAAAAACATATATCTATACTAGCGTTGTTCTAACAGAATACAATCTAGTATAATATCATGTTTTATTCACATATATAATAGCGTTGTTCTAACAGATATACAACCTATTATAATATCATCTTTTTAATCATATCATTTAACAAAACTGTTCCCAACGCAAACAGTAAATCATCCCAAATTAATTAACAACTAAACAATTGATAATTAATTGAAGTATGGAATGATGAGCAAGAGCGAACCGCCACTTGCCTGGAATAGATTCGGCGATGAATCTAGACGAGACGACTACCGAAAATATCCTTTCTAAGGATATGGCTTATGCCTCAGATTGCTCCAACAGATTACGAGTCCATACGCGATCCAGCGAATCACGTTCTAACTAACAAATTAATTAATTATCAATTAATTTGCCTGGACGAACTTAAGGAATTAAATTTAATAAATTTTTATGATTATAAATCATAAAAAGATTTATTAAATTTTCCTAAAGAAAAAATACGGGTAAAAGGGAGTCGAAATTATACCGCTCAAATAATTTCGGGTCAAATCTGGACAGGAAGGGTTTTGGGCTAATCGGCCCAACAACAACACAATTCAACAAGGGGACCCACTCTACTGTTCACCATCTTCAAGATTCAATTTCACGAATCAAACAGACAACAAAAACAGAGGCTTCGCGCAGGGTCTCGTCGACGCCAGGGGTGGAGCGGTGTCGGCGGGGAGGAGGGACACCACGACACCTCCGCAACACACACCAGAGACGAAGGCCACCTTCAACAGTGGCTCGCCGAGCTTCACGTCGACGCCGAGAGCCGGGAGAGACGAGAGGCGAGCTCAGAGGGAGCTGGCGACGACCGACGATGGCGAGCAGGGGAACTCGCCGGGGAGGACGAGCTGGCGAGAGGCGACAGTGGCGAGCTCGGAGGTCTCGTTTCGCCGGGAAAAAAAATGGCGAGAGACGAGAGGGAGAGAGACGCGAGTGATGGTGTGGTTGAGCTGCACGATCGAGCTCTATATATAGCTCCAAGGAGAGGCATCTTGCTGTCCAACGAATTGAAAAATGCTCCGACAGGTTTTACACGGGGGAGTATCGTGGCAGTGTTAGCACAGGCGGGGGAATTGGCTTTGATATGAGTTTTAAACCCCGGAAATTATATGTTTGTATCCAAACAAATATTTTAAGTTCCGAAAAATACATCGAATGTATTTTATACCACTCACGGAATTATTTCGGACATCATGGATGTTACGGAAAATCCGAACTCCATTGAAAGCGAAATAATTAATTGAACGAAGGTTGGAAAAATTACTCAAATACCCTTGCTAAAATTAAGGGATATTACATTACTACCCCCTTAAGACAAGTTTCGACTCCGAAACTTGTATTTACTAACGAGGAAATGGTTTCTCTACCGACCTTACTTCTTGATCTTAATATCCTTAATCATAACATCATCATACAACCTTATCTCGATATAACATACCAGGTAGTAATTCTTACTAACTCCACAAGATCATGTTTACCTTATAATAATGGCCTCCCAAAATTATTATAACGATATTAATGCACCTTCAATAGGAGAACACACATTTCTCCTCCAATCTTCTTATAAACAACCTCAAGGTTTACACATTATCTTCTTATAACTCAGATATTAAATCTTAGTAACCTCAAATCATAACTTCCTTAATTCCTTAAAGATATCTCCCACAATTCCATTACTCATTATTATCGGTTTTGGCCCTTATACCAAATTCCAACTTGGGATCCTTTCGGTAATGACTTAACTTATTCCTTTAATCACTTTATAACTTGAACCTTCAAGATTCCTTAAATTTCTTAATTACCTTAATGGTACTTTACACAATTCCATCATTTATCTTAAAGTAAGACTGGTCTTATGCCATCTCTAACTTAAAATCCTTACAAGAATAATTTAACACATCTCTTTAAACAATTCCTAACTTAACTCCTTTAAGATTCAAGAATAATTACAATATCTTATTCCTACGTTCCTCGAAACGTATCACATAAGATATTATTCCTATTTCCTTAAAGAGAATGATACCATAAGCCTTATAGATGACATACTCACAAGATGTCAATCCTTGACAATTCCCAAGAGTCATAACTATTCATCCTCTGGAAATTCCACTTATCGAGTCCAACGACTCGTACTGTCTTAAATGACTTATTTCTAATTTGAAATCCTTATATTCATCACGCAATCTACTATCCATCCAGGACTTAATCGCATCATTTCCTTATATTACCTCAAACGAATCTCAAATAGATCTCTCCAAAGGATACATATGATTTTGTACACTTTGCTTTTCCAAAAGCTTTAACCAATGGTCCTACATGAGTCATACTTACTTATGAACCCGACCATCATAACTCCGGATTTCACAGTCTTACTCAAGATCGAAATAGGGGAAACGAGTTCTTATCGAACTATTCCTTTAATCAACTTATTCCTTCACAACACTTTATCCACACTAATGCCTACAACATGATTCCTCAACTAGGCATTCCGGACTTACACTAGTCCACCTTTATATACTTCTAGTGGAACAAAAAATCTCAAGTACACAAGTGAGATATAACTCTTAATCTCATTAACTCCACATAACCTATACCTCCAAACACTAGGAATATGATGTCTCAAGAAGAAACAAATCTTTCCATAACTTCTCCCAATATCCTTATTTCCTAAAATATACTCATAAATGAACACTTTAGGCATCAGACTCTTCTAGCCTTGCCTTACGAGGTCTTCCTCCGGGTTCTCATCGGAAGTTCCCTCCGGATCTTCCCTCGGATCTTCCCCCTCTCGAGGATCTTTCTCAGGGTTTTCCTCTGGATCTTCCTCCTTCTAAGGATCTTCCGCAGGATCTTTCTCCTCTAGAGGATCTTCCTCCGGATCTTCCTTCTTCTGAGGATCTTCCTCGGGATTTCCCCTAGGATTTTCCTCTCCTTGAGGATCTTCCTTAGGATTTTCCTCGGGATTTTCCTTAGAGTTCCCTTGGAAATCACTTCCATTTAAACGTCGTCATTACAATATTTCGTTGGCCTACCTTAACGGCTCAAAGAACTCTACCTTAGGTTCAACCCACGAATTCTCATACGGATGCAAATCCCGATTGCATCGAGCATTCATCCTCCGTATTCGTTTTCTCAATAATGAATGTCAACGACTATGACATCACACTTTAGACATTAAAACTCCTAAGAGTGATTCCTTAATTATCCCATATATCAATGTAATAAAATCACTTAGAATAGATCAACTTGGTAATTCTATAGATGAATTATGAACAGAGAGCATAAGATTCATCTACACAAATCTCTCGAGCGTTCACACCAAATTACTCGGAGATTACAGCACTAGGATATTAAGTAGTACCAATTCAGGAAGTACATACTTGATACCTTCGAGGGAACTACTAGGTCCTCCAACCTCGAAATATCTCTGAGAAACAGGGAAATTTAACATTACTAGAAATGATAGAATCATCTCGGCATCTTCCGAGTCCTTTCAAAAGAATAGACACACACCTATGTCTTACAACAACAACAAGAAATCAGTCTTTCTAGATATAGAGGTAACTCTCATACCTCTCATATCGGACTAAAGAAGGCACGACTATGAACGGTGATATTTCAAATTCTATTCATTTTGAAAATTCAGAGCCTTCGAAAATATTTCAAACGAGTGAAAATATTTCAAACCGGATCTGTAACATCCCCAGGCCAAGCTACCCCAGCCACATCACACACCCAGCCACCCAACGGTGCCGGTACTGGTGCCGCCCGTGAGTTCACAAGAGCCGTTTGAAGACATTTTCAAAAACGAGTAAATGGTTCATGAAATCCCAAACCCGTTTTAAAAACTTTCGGCTCTGATACCAAATCTGTAACACCCCCAAATTTTAACCCATTTGGAAAGGTATTACCGCCAGTGACCTCGGTTTCCACAGCGAAGCCACCCCAGGCTTTACCATTGAAACACAATTCATAAAGAACAATTATGATACAAAATTACCATAACTTTCATTTAAAACATAGTCGCGGAATTTCAACACAATTCCAAATGCGACAAAATACAGGGTTATTACAATACAGCGGAAGACTTAAAATAATTTACAAGAGTATTGACTTCAGTAGTCAACGCCCAAAGATCGTAGCCTGATTAAAACATTTTCAAATACCGTTCATGTTCATAGTCGATCTAGCCTTCATGGATCCTGCAACCTATCTGATGTGTCGAAACGGACGGACGACACCAACCATGACGATGCAAATAACAAATACAATTAGTTAGTCTAAATGAATAGACTAGCAAGGGCACAAAGCAGAAGGTTCGAAGTAGTCGTATTAGGTTAGACTCATCGTCCCTCGAATAATAATCGAGTACGCTAGTCAACCTTCATATTTCTACTGGAATAAACAAGAGGTATGCACAAGAGAAGATTCTGGAGACCGAGCCTCACAACAATCAATCCCAAAAGAAGACTTCAAATGAAATGAGCCTTAAAGGAAGCATGACAAATGTTGGGAAACTTAATTTATAAAATACACATAATCACAGAATCACAGTATCGCATTCGAGCGACTAAAAGTTAAGACGAGCCTTCCTAGATGCACTAGCGTCTAGCTGCACTACTCGCCCAAGGTATATTAATTATGTGCGACAACGGCACTTATCTCACTTAATTCCAAAACGATCATCACGTTATAAGCTTTTAAATCTCCCCACAAGAGATATCGGATCTCCCCACAAGAGATATCAGATCTCCTCACAAGAGATATCAGATCTCCTCACAAGAGATACTAGAGGGAATAAATCCCAAAAGATTTGGCACTAGCTAAGTGCACCACCCTGAGTAAGGGCATGGTCATGACCTTAGAGAGTACTGGGGAAAAATCCACCAAGTACAAGTTATAAAGAAACAGCTAAACCCCCACAAGGTACATAGCATTCCTACGAATACTCGTGCTAACTAAATAGTTCAACACAGTAATAATCCATATCACAACCATCAAGGCCAACATCAAAAACATATATCTATACTAGCGTTGTTCTAACAGAATACAATCTAGTATAATATCATGTTTTATTCACATATATAATAGCGTTGTTCTAACAGATATACAACCTATTATAATATCATCTTTTTAATCATATCATTTAACAAAACTGTTCCCAACGCAAACAGTAAATCATCCCAAATTAATTAACAACTAAACAATTGATAATTAATTGAAGTATGGAATGATGAGCAAGAGCGAACCGCCACTTGCCTGGAATAGATTCGGCGATGAATCTAGACGAGACGACTATCGAAAATATCCTTTCCAAGGATATGGCTTATGCCTCATATTGCTCCAACAGATTACGAGTCCATACGCGATCCAGCGAATCACGTTCTAACTAACAAATTAATTAATTATCAATTAATTTGCCTGGACGAACTTAAGGAATTAAATTTAATAAATTTTTATGATTATAAATCATAAAAAGATTTATTAAATTTTCCTAAAGAAAAAATACGGGTAAAAGGGAGTCGAAATTATACCGCTCAAATAATTTCGGGTCAAATCTGGACAGGAAGGGTTTTGGGCTAATCGGCCCAACAACAACACAATTCAACAAGGGGACCCACTCTACTGTTCACCATCTTCAAGATTCAATTTCACGAATCAAACAGACAACAAAAACAGAGGCTTCGCGCAGGGTCTCGTCGAGCTTCGCTGGGCTCGTCGACACCAGGGGTGGAGCGGCGTCGGCGGGGAGGAGGGACACCACGACACCTCCGCAACACACACCAGAGACGAAGGCCACCTTCAACAGTGGCTCGCCGAGCTTCACGTCGACGCCGAGAGCCGGGAGAGACGAGAGGCGAGCTCAGAGGGAGCTGGCGACGACCGACGATGGCGAGCAGGGGAACTCGCCGGGGAGGACGAGCTGGCGAGAGGCGACAGTGGCGAGCTCGGAGGTCTCGTTTCGCCGGAAAAAAAAATGGCGAGAGACGAGAGGGAGAGAGACGCGAGTGATGGTGTGGTTGAGCTGCACGATCGAGCTGTATATATAGCTCCAAGGAGAGGCAGCTTGCTGTCCAACGAATTGATAAATGCCCCGACAGGTTTTACACGGGGGGAGTATCGTGGCAGTGTTAGCACAGGCGGGGGAATTGGCTTTGGTGAGATTTAAACCCCGGAAATTATATGTTTGTATCCAAACAAATATTTTAAGTTCCGAAAAATACATCGAATGTATTTTATACCACTCACGGAATTATTTCGGACATCATGGATGTTACGGAAAATCCGAACTCCACTGAAAGCGAAATAATTAATTGAACGAAGGTTGGAAAAATTACTCAAATATCCTTGCTAAAATTAAGGGATATTACACAAAGTTTCTCCGAGGATAGGTCGCAGCGGTTGGTATGTTCCATCGGACTTAGAAAAGCGCTTCTAAGTGGTAAGGTTCACTGATTTTTGTGCATAACATGGACAAGTTCGGAGGTGATTCGATACCGTTCGGTTATGGTTCTAGACGATTCTTGAGTCAAGTTCAACTGACTTGAGCACGAGAAATATGATGGTACGGTCAGAGTTTGGATTAGATGGCTCGAGAGGGGTCTTTCTTGGGGACAAACATGGCTAGATGGTGCCATATATATGAGAGGGGTCTTTCTGGAGAAGTTCACTGATTTTTGTGCATAACATGGATAAGTTCGGAGGTGTTTCGATACCGTTCGGATATGATTCTAGACGATTTTGGAGTCAAGTTCAACTGACTTGAGCACGAGGAAGATGATGTTACGGTCAGAGTTTGGATTAGATGGCTCGAGAGGGGTCTTTCTTGGGGACGAACATGGCTAGATGGTGCCATATATATGAGAGGGGTCTTTCTGGAGAAGTTCACTGATTTTTGTGCATAACATGGATAAGTTCGGAGGTGTTTCGATACCGTTCGGATATGATTCTAGACGATTTTGGAGTCAAGTTCAACTGACTTGAGCACGAGGAAGATGATGTTACGGTCGGAGTTTGGATTAGATGGCTCGAGAGGGGTCTTTCTTGGGGACGAACATGGCTAGACGGTGCCATATATATGAGAGGGGTCTTTTTGGAGTCAAGTTCACTGATTTTTGTGCATAACATGGACAAGTTCGGAGGTGATTCGATACCGTTCGGGTATGGTTCTAGACGATTCTGGAGTCAAGTTCAACTGACTTGAGCATGAGGAAGATGATGGTACGGTCAGAGTTTGAATTAGATGGCTCGAGAGAGGTCTTTCTTGGGGACGAACATGGCTAGACGGTGCCATATATATGAGAGGGGTCTTTCTGGAGTCAAGTTCACTGATTTTTGTGCATAACATGGACAAGTTCGGAGGTGATTCAATACCGTTCGGGTATGGTTCTAGACGATTCTGGAGTCAAGTTCAACTGACTTGAGCACGAGAAAGATGATGGTACAGTCGGAGTTTGAATTAGATGGCTCGAGAGGGGTCTTTCTTGGGGACGAACATGACTAGACGGTGCCATATATATGAGAGGGGTCTTTCTGGAGTCAAGTTCACTGATTTTTGTGCATAACATGGACAAGTTCAGAAGTGATTCGATACCGTTCGGGTATGGTTCTAGACGATTCTGGAGTCAAGTTCAACTGACTTGAGCACGAGGAAGATGATGGTACAGTCGGAGTTTGAATTAGATGGCTCGAGAGGGGTCTTTCTTGGGGACGAACATGACTAGACAGTGCCATATATAGGATATATATGATGAGGATGGTTGAACAAAGAGTCTCACACCCGCTTTGCGGGAGCGTGACTCTTTGTGATTTTCGACCTTCATCGGATATTCGTTCAGTCTGTCTCGCTCGCGCTTCGCGTATCCGTGCATCTGGTCCCGCTCTGCTTTCCGTACGCGTGGACAATTGAGCTTATTTAGTGAAAAAATTTGAGCGTAGCTAGCACCTCCCTAAATTAATGTTATATCTAAGTGTTTTTTTAGAAAAATATAGTTTTTGCTGGATCATTGGAAATTATATGCTATGATATATAGGAATTTATGTGGACTCGTTTAGATAATAGTTAATATAGAAATATTATAATGATTATTAATCTAAAAAACTCAAAAAAATATTCTCGATTTACAAAATTATTCATACTTGGGATATATAATAGATAGTCTTTTAAACAATTTAAACAAATTTTTAAACAAACAAGTAATGTGTGGTTCATTGACAAAAACTATTAGATTTGTAATTATATCATTTGAATAAGAAAGACAAAATTATTCATAATATGTATAACTCATGTTTGAATATAATAGATTGTTATTTACAGAAATAATAAAATTGACAAAATCGTGAACATGATCCTCTTTATGTTGAATATTAAGTATTATAGCAAAATCTTTATTTTTTTAATTTGATATTTGAACAATTTATAACATATTTTCAAATGTTAACTACTATATTATACTTTCAAACCAAGTTTTTTGTTAAACATAAATAAAAGTCAGGTGAAAATAAAGTGAGGTAAAGATTATAAAATTATAAAAAAATAAATTATATATGTATAATTAATGAATAAGGCTAATGTAAAATTAAAAATAAAAAAATTTAATAGAATAAGAATTATGTTTTTCAAGATAATATAGCTAAACAATGAAGATCCAAAATTGTTGTTACACCATCAACGGTACTTGTAAATATCATAATATAAAACAATGATTTCTTAATATTTACGAAAATAATAATAAAAGTAAGGTTACGAAACCAACATTTATCTTAGCAAGCTACTTTATGATATAAAATATTATGTTTTAGATATTTCATATGCATATGGAAAAGAAGTGACATCAGCCTAATAAACATAATATTATCTCGTATGTATTTATTATAATAAATATTAAAAATAATTATTAAAAAATAATGTGGAACTCAATATTTGAATATATTTATTTTAATGATTATTAAAAAAATATTTTTCAATTTAATTACTCAAAAAAAAAAACGCTAGCTCAATTTAAAATTCCATGCATATATTCACAATGGATAATATATTTGACCCTTATATTCTTAAAATATTTATATACTAGTTTTATCATAGAATATAAATGTGAAAATTAATACCCAGATAAAAGAAAGTGTTTATATTAGATCAAAGGTACTGTTCATACAAAAAAAATTGAGTTATTTGATGAAATTTTGAAGATTTTTATAGTATAAATTTAGTTAGTTTTAGGAAAAAAGTAAACTAAAAATAGGATTATTGCAAAATAACACGTAAGCAAAGTTGATCTATATTGTTTTGGTGTCTCAAAAGGGGATATGAGATCAAACGAAGGAAAAAAATAACTTTTATATTTTAACTTTTTGTTAAAATATATATATGAAATAATTCAGCAAATATATAAAAAAAATCATTACAAATCAACTTGATAAATCATATTTTTTTAGTTCTTTTAATTATATAATGGACCCATCTAAAGTTTTAAACCTTTGATTTTAATTTATATCCTTACTTCTAGAAAACGATAATTAATAAGTTATTTGAATGATTAATTAAGCAGTAGTGGCTGATTTATGTAGTTGTAAAGTTATCTGAAATTCAAATACTTTTAAAATTTGTATATGTACTACATTTAATTTACTTTTGATAATGTGTATAATCATATGAAATTGAAAGTTTGGTACAACAAAGATTTACGTGGATTTTTTAGTTAAACTTTTTCTTTGATTTAACAAAATTTTATTGGTAATTTATAATTGATATTTCACGGTTTGTTAGTGAATATTTCTTGGTGATTAACAAACTCAATTTAATGTTTTAAAACTGAAAGTTACATTTAGCAAGCCCATAGAAACATTGTAAAATCGAAAAATAGAGACCATGTATATTTATAGAAATTTATAATCAAATAAAATTTGTTAAATGGGAACGTACAATATACCAAATTCGTTAAAGATCTGATATGATATAATTGTTGGTAAGATGAGTTGTTAAATTGAAAGGTTTAGAAGAAAATCTCAAGATTATATAAATTAATTTTGCTAAGATACATTAGTCTTAAATTTCACTAAATTGTTAATAAAATATGTATGTGTAATAGAGTTGTCAATCGGGTCGGTCAAGTCGGGTTCGGTTCGGTTATTTCGGGTTGGGGTTGAGAACGGGTCGGGTCATTTCGGATAACAGGTCAAGTCAGTCGGGTCATTACAGGTCAGCGGACGGTTCGGGTTAACCAACGGGTCAAGAGCGTCATTTTTTAAATATTTTATTCATTATTTAAAAAATATTATATAGTTAAAAACTAATTTAAATATGTCAAAATAAGTTGAAATGAATTAAAATAATAATAATATTATTAATTCTTTTAATGTAATTGATATTAGTAGACCAAAATAATATTTTATTTTTATATTTTATTTTTATTATATTAATTTATAAATTTCTACATTATAAAATATTATATAAGTACAACAATGTTCTTTTTTTAAGATATTAAGCATATTATCATTATTTATATGTCATTTATCATATATATTTTATGCTATATTTTATTAATATTCCACATTTATTCATTAATCGATTCAGGTTGGTCGGGTTCGGTCTCGGTAAATTCGGGTTCGGTAACTTCGGGTTATCAGAATTTTCGGTCAGTTCAGGTCGGGTCCAAAAGCGGGTTGGTCAGGTCGGTAAAACGGGTTCGGTAACTTTTTGACAAATGTGATGTGTAATAATATAATATAGTGGGTTGAATTATAAAAGCAAATGTATTGTGAGTTGAAAATTGTATATATTGTATGATTTTTCCCATAAATATATATATGTCAGATTATATATGCAAAGTCATAAAAATAATATTACTAATTACATAAATGAATATAAGATGTATTTTATATATATGATGTATTTTATATATAAGTTTAGTAGGAATTTTATCATATATTAGTTTGACCTATATAAGCTTATTTTCTTGCAATTTGTAGAAATCAAAATTTATAAAAAGTGTTTAAGCATTGAACAAAGTTGTATATAGTTCTTATATATTTGAAGCTAGGTCTGATTAGATATTGTGATTTAAAATAAAATATAATGTTAAGAAAAAAAAGTGCATTAATAACAAAATGACACATAGGATTTGTGGGCCAAAAACATTCTAGTGGCTCGAAATTCAATAGCTTTAATATATATATATATAGATGGACCATAAAATTTATTCTGGTCATCTATATACTACTACTAAAGTCGCAATTATCTCTCATACATGTCGTTCATCTAAGTATGTCACGTCATCAGATAATTATGTACATTTACATATTCACCCTTATTCTATTTATAATTTATTTTATCTTTTATTTATATAAATTTCCTAAATTACTACCCCAAATATTTTTCACTGTATATGATAATTCTGCACTTACCAAAAACATTATTATCATACTTAATTAGTGTCCATAATATAATATGTACATTAATAGTCCGTAAACTCCATTATAAAGATATGTATATAAATAGATGGTCCGTAAATAATTAACGTTATACAGTTCATCCACCAACATACACATAATTATGCACTTGCCAAAAACATTATTTTCATACTTAATTAGTGTTCATGATTTAATAACAGTGAATAGATTGTCCGTAAACTCCATTATAAAGAATACAATATGCAGTTTTATTCCTAATAATTATATAAAATTCCTAATTTATATTTTCTTCTACTGATATAAATTCATACCCATGCAAGACACGGGGACACATGCTAGTTTTACTCTACATGGGCCATAAATTTGTATGTAAATAATATAATATAGTGGGCTTGATTATAAAAGCACATGTACTATGAGTTGAAAATTGTATATATTGTATGATTTTGGCTCCATAAATTTATATAGGGTAAATTATATATGCAAGCACATGAAAATAATATTACTAATTACATAAATGAATATAAGATGTATTTTACATATAAGTTTAGTAAGAAATTTATCATATATTAATTTGACATATATTATAAGCTTATTATATGTGTAATTTGTAGAAATCAAATTTAATAAAAAGTTGTATATAGTTTTTATATTTTTAAAGTTAGTTGTGATTAGATATTGTGATACCCCATAATTCTGTAAGGATTATTTTGGGAATTTTTGGATTTTTCCCGAACACCCGTTTTGTACGTCGGATTTAATACAGAGAGTTTAAGACATTCTGTAATGTGCTATATCTCTGTAATATTTTTCTCAGTGAAATAAAATAGAGACGACGTGCTTTGGATGTTAAATACTCGTTCGTGTATGATTAATTTTGATCCCGGGTTAATGTTGATTTCGTCCAAGGCCAATGAAGGCGAAGCCAGGGTGGCGGCGCCCGCCGTGGGTATGGCGGCGCCCGCCGTCGCTGGGCTCGAGGAGCCGGCGGGTCTTCTCCTAGCTGGGGACGCCAGGCCTATGGCGGCGCCCGCCGCATTGATGACGGCGCCCGCCGCATTAATGGCGGCGCCCGCCGCATTTATGACGGCGCCCGCCGTCGTTGTTGTCCGGAGGTCCTTGCCCGAAGGTCGCCGGCGAGCCTCTGACATCGCCGATTTAGCCCCTCCACGTCGCCTTGCTAGCCATGATGATGTTCCTTGGCATTTGGCTATAAATAGAGAAGGTTTGGGATCGGATTGAGCACAGAATCAAGCTTAAATCCATCCAAAATCTCTCGTCGGAGTTCGTGTGCCTTGCCGGATTTGTGCAAGTGCTCGCCGGTGTCGTTTGATGTGTTTTCCAGTAGCCTAGAGGTCCCTTTGGAAGCTTAGTGGAGGTCTGAACCCAAAGCCAGGCCAAAGGAGTGACCCTCGTGCGAGTGTTGGTGAGTTTTCTCGCCGTTCTGTTGGCCGCCGTTCTTAACGGCGACCGCCGTGTTCGTGGCGGCGCCCGCCGTGATGAACACGGCGACCGCCGCCAGTGGCCAGAAGCCCCTTTGTTGGCTTGGTCTTGGTGGTCGTCGTTGTGATATCGTTTCTTTCGGTTTCTTTCGTCTTTCCTTAGATTCGTACTAGTTTATGTCGAATCTAACTTGGGGTTTCCTTTTGGGTCGACTCGAATGTCGTTGTGCTGTCGGAGCTATACCTGTGTCGAGCCCGGAATCCCGTTGTCTCTGCTTTGTTCCAGATCTGCGGACTAAGGCAAGTGGCGGTTCGCTCTTGCTCATCGTTCCATATTTACATTAATTATCAGCTGTTTATCTGAGTAATTAATTTGGAATGATTACTGTGTTTGTCTGGAATTGGTTTTATAAACTATTTTTGGAAAATCATATAATAGGTTGTATATATGCTAGAACGACGCTATTATCTGTGATCGCCTTCCGGGCATTTATGTGGATTTATCCAGAACTGTTGTTTTGTTTGGGAACTAATTTCATAAATAAACGTGATTAAAGTAATGTTATGATAGGTTGTATATTTGTTAGAACAACGCTATCATATGTGATAATTACCGTGATGGTATTGTTGTGAAATTAATCTTAATGCTAGAATAGCATGTGGGTTAATAGGAAAACTAATCCAAGTAAGGATTAACTGTTTCTATTATCTCTATGTTTAAGTTGATTGCCTGGATGGCTTTAATGTGAATAATTGTTGTGTTAGACTGTTTAGTTAACACGAGTGTTTGTGGGAACGTTAATCCAAGTAAGGATTAGTCGTTTCTTTATAACTTAATGTTCGTAGGAACGCTGATCCAAGTAAGGATTTGTCGTTTCTTTAAATCGTAATATTCCTCGGGATAATTTCCGAATAATAATTTAAGGGTCATGACCTATGCTTCTTATCCACCTTTAAGGATCTGAAGTGTTTAAGCGCCTTGCTAGCGCCAGTGGATGAGCTTAATAGCAGTCCTGTGTATTAAGCACCTAGCTAGTGCAATTGGGGTGGACGTAACTGTCACCCTGTAAATTAAAGTGTAAGCGCTGTGGCAGTGCAATCTGGGTGAACATAAGATCACCCTGTTTAACAATAACTTCCGTTGTTCTCGGAATAATATTAGGCCTCGTGTGTGCGTGTGTGTTTGTGTGTTGTATTAATTTGGGTCGACATAATTGTTACCCTGTGATTTAAACTTTGTGCCGCGCTTAATAATATTAATATACTTCAGTAATGTGTGTTTTATAATTAAATAAGATATGTGCCCGAGTGCACATGATTAATAAACCTTCGGCGAGTAGTATAGCTAAGTTATAGTGCAGCTAGGAAAGCTCGTCTCGACTTTGATCATAGTACGTTCTCTTTTCGATCTGGAATCGCTGTGAGCGGTGAGGTTGGTCGTGAACCGAAGCATCTCAGTCAGTTTTTAAATCATCGTTATGTGGTTCTGTAAGATCCAGACTTGAATGTAGTACGTTCTCTTTCCAATCTAGATTCGCTGTAAGCGGTGAGGTTGGTCGTGAACCGAAGCATCTCAATCAGCTTTTAAATCATTGTGGTTTAATTCTTAAACATTCCAGATTTGTCACATTTTCCTTAAAGACTCAATCTCTTGGAGTCTCTTTTCGAGTCGATTTCTGTGAAGATTCAGTCTTCCAGAATCTTCTCTTGTGCATACCTCTTGTTTATTCCAGTAGGAGTATGATGGTTGACTATCGTCATCGATTATTATTCGAGAAGCGATGAGTCTAACCTAATACAACTGCTTCGAACCATTCTGCTTTTTACCCTTGCTAGTCTATTCAAGTAGACTAACCCACGAACTTTGTTCTCTGCATGTGGGCTGGTGTCATCCGTTCGATTCGGCACATCAGATAAAGTGTAGATGAGAAGACTAGAAGGACTATGGAGTCGACGGTGGTTTTTCGACGTTTTTAATAATTTCCTTTTATCAGGTTGAGATCCTTGGGAGATGACCATTGTGGTCAAGATCCTTGTTTGTAATACATTTAAAAGACTTCCGCTGTAATTTATTTAAACTCTGTGTTGTCCTATTCGGGATTGGGATGTAATCCCGTAACTCATGTTTCTTTAACAATGTTATGTTTTGGAATTGAATGCTTTGATCATTATGTATCATTTGTATTTCATAAATTGTATTTATATGGTAAAGCCTTGGGTGATCTCGGTAAGGAACACTGGGGTCACTGGCGGTAATACCTTTCCAAAAGGGTTAAGTTTTGGGGGTGTTACAGATATTGTGATTTAAATTTTTAAATATTTGAAATTAGTTGTGATTAGATATTGTGATTTAAATTGAAATATAATCTTAATGAAAAAAAGTGAATTAACCACAAATTGACACATAGGATTTGTGGGGCCAGAATCAATATAGTGGCTCTAAATTTCTTTACTTTAATATATATATAGATACGTGGGTCCCATCTCTTTATTTTATGATATACTCTGTATGTCGTTTTTTCATCCATTATCCATTATCGATACTGTGAGACGTCTTAATTACCAATCAGAGCCATCCTATAGTGACACTTTTTCGTGTTTCTTAAGTTTGTAACAAAGTAAGTTAGAAAACTCAGACTCGTCTGATTTCTAGATAAAAAATCGAGTCAAAATCCTTTGTTTCATACTAGGGTTCGGTCTCGTGTTACGCACTGAAAAAATCATGCATTATTTCTTGAAAGAAAATTAAGGGTTCGTTTGGATTCCCAATAAAAATGCATAAAATTACATTATCTTGCATTAAATGGACTATTTAATGCAAGATAATATAATTTAATGCATTTTTTTGGAAATCCAAACAAACCCTTTAAGTGTGGAACTCCTTTCAAAATAAAGTAATGCATTCAGGCATTCGGGTCCAGTGCTTTGCATGGGAAAAAACAAGTATTATTTCTTGAAAGGAAATTAAGGGTAGAACTCCATTCGGATTGTGGGAGCTGGCACAACATACAGAAAGCGCAATGAAGCAACGCGTTCATATGTTTACCCGAAATCAAGGCGGTATGTGTATCAGAGATAATGTAATTTAACGGTCAATATTGCCCTAAAATACAGTTCTACACGTGTTATGTGAGCCGGCCTGACATACTGAAGCAGTAACGACCGCGCACGTGCATTTCTTAAAGGAAACGATAGGTAATATAGAATTCAAGAACATTGTTGTTGAATCGTTAGTGTGTTAAACATGTAACGATGTGACTGTTCCCTGAGCAGCGGAAATAAATAAAGATTCAAAGTAACAACAAAGTTCCAAACATATACTTGTATTATTAAGAATTGTACAATCTCACAAGTCTTCTCTCCACATATACCCTAGACTAAAGACCTTGAGTGTAATCAACTCTCAATGACACAAGAACACAACAAAATCCTAAGTTGTACAATCTCACAAGTCTTATCTCCACCTACTCACACACAGTGACTTTGAGTGCAATCAACTCTTAACAACACAAGAAACATAAGAAAACCCTAAGTAATCAAGTACATACTTGTACCTTGCCTTGGATCTCCGATCTCAACTCTGCAATAAGCTCCTTGTAGTCTTCAATGGGATAGCTGAGATACATTTCCCCAAGGTAAACTCATCTATATATAGTGATAGAAAAAGATCTCTTACCAAATTACCAAATAGTTAGCAACCCCGCTATATAAGGTAACGATGAAAGATTTTCTTTTCAAGTAAACAATTCAGCTCATAAACACATAGTTTCCATATAAAAACTATCCTAAGACACGATATTTTGCTCTTCTCTCTCCGAGTAGATCTTCAAATATGGTTTCCATAAGTAGCGGTCTTCACCTGGGAACAGTTGGCACTTCCTGCGTTTTGCATTGTTCCTTATATGATGTTTTCATGTATAAAAGTTTCCTTGTATGAACTATACGCGCTCCTCATTCTTCATATCCAAGTAAGACACGAAATCTTATTTCCTTGTATAATTGAGTCCATCTGGGAACATCTAGCATCTCTGCATTCTCGCGTTGTTCCTCAGACACGATGTTTCCATAAACAGAACTTTCCTTGTATAGAAACCACGTGCTTGCTGGTATAGGAACTGTTCCTTGTTTCCACAACGTTCCATTGTGCTTTTCTGCTTTCTCTTCTTCATTGTTTTTCATTGTTCCTTAATTCTTTCATAAAACCTGAAACTCATAGGAACAACAAGAAAACGTAAAACCTAATGGTGTTTATCATCATCAAAATCAGAGGGAACGTCAAGGTTCCAACAATTGCCACCGAGCAGCGCTTTATAAGTTGTACCGAATGAAATAAATTTGTGGGGAAATAATGTCGTTACCTAGTGAATTAATTTATGAGATATTATTCGTTGAATCTCTTTCGATCTGTGAGGGTTGGTCCCATGCAGTGAAATACGTCATCCTACCTACAGATATTGCTAGGTTTATGCGTTACGAGTGGGTATCGCACTGTGGCTAAATATATAGTGATGATCGAGGGCACTTAATTGCTATGGTCAGTGAAACTTATTAACTTAAGAAGAGAAATGTATAGAAATGGAACGAAATGTAAGTCTGGTAACATAGGAAACGCCGAAGTACAATCATAATTAGAACCATTAAATGTTTAAAGTTGCGAGAATCAAGATAGTAACATGGTCATCTGTTACTCTCGCTGCTCGTTCGGACTATCATAGGCAGTTTACGATTCAAGCCACTCCTAGTCGACGCTCGCGTTGACCGCTTTGATATCCTTGACCGTGTTAGCGAACTGACGATATGCATTATTCAAATGATTATAACGCGCTTCTAGCAATGTCGCCCGTTTTTCAGATTCGCCCTCCTTCGCCACAACGTCGTCTCTTTGTTGCCGAAGAGTGTCATGTTGTTTTTTCAGAGTCGCTATTTCATTGAGGGTCGTGTCTCTCGCATTCTCTACTGCCAGAGCTCATTGTGTCAGTTGTTCCATGCGGCCCTCATCAACTGCAGTGTGGACCATTTCCTATAGTTGTTTAAGCTTCTCACCGTTAGCGTTATTCTCTTCACATAGCCGCTCGATTTCCATATTCTTTTCGGATAGGAGTGCGGAGTGCCTCTGTATCCTCCCTTTCCTTTCTAAATCTAATGGTGAGCGCATCAGCGAAGACAATATCCTGTCGCAGGCGCGAGGATATGATTTGTTTGGATGTTTGATCATAATAGCCCTGTAACAGTTGATCAACTTGGGGGGAATCGGTTTCTCAGCATCAAGTATCAGTTGTTGTTGTGGCATTGGCAAATATGTCAACATTTTCGTCAGGCGAGTATCCTCGCTACTACCGTTAGTTTTAGGGGAATTACCCAACTCTCTCTCTCTCTCTCTCTCTCTCTCTCTCTCTCTCCATAATTGTCTTCATCAGATATGGAAATAACGTGCTTTGATCGGCCCTCCATTGAAAGATGAGCACGTTTTTGTTGTGGTTGAGTGATTTTTGTAGAGTTAAGCTGGTCTGCCACCTGAGTCTGGATCATTTGAACCCTGACATGCGGAGATTGTTCTGCAGGAGATTGAATCCCCTTAAGAGACCGCTTCCTTTTTGAGAGGGGTTCTGTAGGATCGTGATTGTTAGATTAAGAACAATGGAACTAAGAATACAGATTTTCAGTTCCCTTCGCAGCGGAAATAAACAATCGAATGTAAATGAACAAGTTCCTTATAGTGGAAACCTTCGATTGTCAACTAGTAATCTAGGATAAAAACCACTACCTTTCTTTCGAAAGGATTTCAAGGTCTACTTCTTGATTTCTTATCACTTCGGTTACGTATTACTCTAGGAACAAACACAAAGTTTCTTTGCCTTACACACAGTTAGACAATCCTAGATAAACTTAAAACAAAGTATAATCAATCCAAGAAGCAGTCATAAGCACTAAGGAACTAACTCACTTACAGTCACAGGAACTAGCACACAGCTCTCAGGTTCCTTGACTGGATCCTCTTGATCTTGGTTTGAGTTGATGATCTTGTTGAGAGTTCACACTTTGATGTTTGCTATGGAGTGTGATTCTTGTTGTAGTGCTTGAGAATAACACTGAAGCTTGTCTTCCTTATATAGTGTATTCTCAAGGTTGTGTCTTCTCTCGGTTCCCACAGAGCAAGATTGACCTAGGCTGTGTGGTGATCCTTGATTCACGTTGATTCAGACATGTACCAACAACCTAGGCAACTCAGAATACACATTGGATGGTCAATGGCTTCAGAGGAATCTGTTATGTTGTTGTCAACCACCTTTCATCCGAGGTTCAACAACCTAGACACTTTGGAACTTTTCTCTGGATGGTGACAGCCTTTTTGACATGTCGCTTTCATCGACCTTTGTCCGAGGTTCAGCGTTCTGGACAACTTGGAGCTTTCCTTTGGATGGTGCCAGGCTTTGGAAGCTTTGCTCATGTCGCTTTCACCATCTTGTGTCTAAGGTTCGGTGTTCCCAGCTTTCTCGGGAAAAGCAGAGTCACGTGTTTCAATTCTGGGTACTTCTGGCTTGCTTGTTTGGTTTCTTTGTCTTGTTTGGCTTCCATGGTTTCAACAACTGTCCTGTGGTTCCTTTAAACACATCTTTGAGATAAAACATTAGTATCAAAATATTTGTCATATTCAAAAGTAGAGAAACTGAGGGAAGAAACTCTCATGGGAACTGAAGTTCCTGAGTTCCATTTCCTAACAATTTCCCCCTTTTTGATGATGACAAATATAAGGAACCTGACAACATAACAAGGACATGAAATTCATGAGAACAGTTGAGCAAAGAGATTTACACTTTTATGAAATAATGAGAGAACATTCAATAGTTGCAAATTCCCCATAAGCAAATGAACTAAGTTATTCGAGTTTTCCCTCAGAAATAGAACGGGTTCAAATTTCCTATAAGTCCAATAGTTCCAAGAGTTCAAGGTTCATATCCATTCTTCCCCCTTTTAACATCATCGAAAAGATCAATTAACTTGTCAAGTGTAGGATATCAATGTGAAATAAACAATTACTTTAAACCCATGACAGCCACCATAATAGAAACTTAAGGCAAAGACAAATGATGCATTAGAAACATATCGAGAAGAGTTCATTAAACATTAAAGCCAATACATTGTCCAGTGATGCATAGTGGAAAGAGACACAAAAGATCAAGGCAAAGACAAATGATGCATTAGAAACATATCCAGAAGAGTTCATTAAACATTAAAGCCAATACATTGTCCAGTGATGCATAGTGGAAAGAGACACAAAATATCACAAGCAACTTAAAATAGACAAAAGAAGGATAGGAGATGGGAGTAGGATCATAGGGAACTACTAGCACACTGTGGTGTTACAGCACTGGGAACTAGGAGAGACGTTCCTATGGCATCGCAGTGGCCTCCTCTTCTGCAGCGTCCTTCTTTTCCTCAGTTTCTTCACCATGGCATGTATCCATTTCAGTGGCATGATCACCTCCAATTGCAGCCTCCAAGGTTTGTTGAATCACATCCACCAGACCAGATACAACATTTCTGGTCTTTCCCAATTCTGTCACTTGTTCACGGATGGAAAGAGAGATGGCAGTGGGTTTCATCCGTGATAGCTTTTTCAATACGACCCAGTGAAGCTAGGATCGCAAAGGAGTCTAGGATAGGGTAGAGTGGAGGCATAGAGCTTGGAGTGGCTTGGGAACTTGCCTTTTCCTTAGGCAATTCCGCTTGTGCTTCAAAGGGAGCATCTAGGTGATCTTTGGTTTTGATCTTCTTCACAGAGGCCATGGTGAGGAACTTGTTGTAGGTGGTTTCCTTGAGGTTGGTTGGATACAGTTTGAGCATCGAGAGAAGGTTTTTTATGATGTGGGGAAAGGGAAAGGCATGAGACTCATGGGATTGACAAAATTGCATATGGGCTAACACCAGCTTAGGCAAATCAACATGTTCCCCAGTCAGGATCTTATCCATGAGGATGGCATCTGTGATGAGAACTGTGACTCTGTGCTCTTGCCTAGGAACCAGATTCCGAATGATCCAGAAATGCAGCAACTTGTTGGACAGAGAAAGCCCCTTGGTTAGCAGATTCTTTGGATTTTCGCCGTCATAGAGCAGGCTTACCACCTCAGTCTTGGTTTTGTATCCTTTTCCTTTTGGCCAAGTCTTCTTTTGATGCAGAATGTCGAAGCCAGTCCTATGCTCAATCCCTAAGGCAGAGGCAATGATGCTTGGAGTCAAAGGAAACATGGTTCCCTGCCATTGAATGATGGCATCGTTGCAGGGAGAATTCTCCTTGGCTGGCACAAAGGTCATGTTTTGGTAGAAGACTCGAACCACTTCATCTGAGACTGAGAATGGTTCTACCAAGATCTGGTCCCATCCTTGGTACTGGAGCAGAGAGTGGAATTCGCTGAGAGCATCGCAGAATTGAGCATCCTCTCCTTCAAGGGGCTGGGTCCAGAATTCCTCACCAATGATTAGAGGCTTCAGAATCTGCCTTTTAGCAAAAGAGGGAGACACTTTTCCTAGGGTGGAGGTGGAGGATATAGCTTTGGTGGACAAGGAAGAGAGGGTTGCTGATTTGAGTTTTTTGGAGGGAGTTGGCTCTTCTGAGGCAGGGTTGAAGGGAACCAGGGCTTGGGAACTTCGCTTGCAAAGCTTGAGCCTGGTTACAACTGAGGGAGCATGCTTGGATTTGAGGCTAACCGGCGAGGGACCAGAGCTGTGAACTTCCAGGGTTGTCTTGTCTGGAGAAGAATCATGGGAGCCGCCCTCAAAGACAGTGTGAGTAGCTGATTCAGACACATGTGGGAGTTCCTTTTCCACCTATTCTGTTTGCTTGGGTATGGGGTTTTTTGTGGGGGTGATATCAAGGGATTTGGAAGATGAGGCGACTTTCTTTTCTCTGAAGGATCTGAGGAGAGAAGCTTCTTCCTCATCTTGGGCAAGGTGAGGGTTGAGGTCTGTGTTGGCCATTTGAGGAGTTTGGCGTTTTTGAGAGAGAGAAGTGAGCAAGAGAATGGGAGCAAGTGAGAAGATGAGAAAGCTGGAGAGAGAAAGAGAAGTAGAGTGCTCGGCTCAGTCAAACAGGAGACCCTAAATAATCCTGGAGCAACTTTTGGAGCCGTTGAAAATCAGGCCGTTGGGGAGAGAGATTTATGGGAACTCTGATAATTTAAAACGGCTAAATTTCTTACAGCTTTTTCGGCTTTGCAACGGTCACAATTTCAAAGATCAAGTGTTCAAAAATGGCAACAGTGCAAGGTTGAGCAGACATCTCTGACGCTGTTGATTTGCAATAAATACTGTCTTGAGAAGAGTGAGTTTCTACTAGCCATTTTGGAGAGCAGTCTGACCTAGTTCCTTTCTGGTGATTTTTTCAGTGTGCTAGAGGGATATATGGGAACCTTTGATGTGGGATTTTAAGACATAGTACCTGAAAGTATGTTCCCATAAAAGAAATCGGGGAAGGCCATTTATCGCATCACACACTAATTCCCAGAGAGGGTCAAGCTATGGATCATAGGGAATTAGATTGTACAATGAGGCAAGGGAGGGTCATAGTACACAATCATCATTTCGGCTTGTATTGTTGGGTTGGAATATGATCAGATTGTGACTTTTGGGCCATCAAAGAAACTTGGACAATGATTGAGTTATAATGAACAATGAACATTCAAGGAGAAGAACTAGAAAAATTTATCAAAGCCTTTTGAGTAACTATTATAGATATGAGGGTCTATTGCAAAAGATATAACACAAAGATTCCGAGACCGAACAAGTAAAATGATCTAAACTAGTCAATCAAGGGAACCAGAGAGAAACTTTAAACTAAAGGAACTGTTAGTTTATAGGAATCATTCTTAGTTCTAATCTAAGGTTCTCAAAGGGAACTCTATTCAAAGCTTTGGTGAATATATCTGCAACCTGATCTTCAGTTCTGCAAAATTTCATAATGATGTTCCCTTTCTCAACATGATCTCTAAGGAAGTGATGCCTTATGTCTATATGTTTGGTCCTAGTATGATGCACAAGATTCTTAGAAATGTTTATAGCATTGTTATTATCACACAGAATAGTGAGAGAACCATAAGACATACCAAAATCCGCAAGTTGTTGCTTTAGCCATAAGAGTTGGGAACAACATGACGCAGCTGCAATGTACTCAGATTATGTGGTGGAGAGGGAGACTGAGATTTGTTTCTTTGAGCCCCATGACACAAGGGAAGGGCCTGGAAACTGTGTCATTCCAGAAGTACTCTTCCTATCCACCAGGTATCCAGCATAATCAGCATCAGTGAAGCCTATCAGCTCAAAGGGACACTCTTTGGGGTACCAAATGCAGAGTAAGTCAGTTCCCTTGAGATATCGGAATATCCTTTTCACAACAGCTAGGTGTGTTTCTCTTGGACATGATTGAAACCTAGCACACAAGCAAACAACAAACACAATGTCTGGACGACTAGCTGTTAGGTACATGAGAGAGCCTATCATACCTCTATAGAGTTTTTCTTCCACAAGAGGACTTGAGTGATCCTTGTCCAAATGGGCAATTGTAGAGATAGGTGTTGAGAGAGGCTTGCATGAATCCATTTTAAACTTTTTCAACAATTTCCTGACATACTTTTATTGGTGAATTTGTATGTCATCTTTCTTTTGGGTTATTTGCAATCCGAGAAAGAAGGCGAGTTCCCCTATTAGGCTCATTTCAAATTCACTGCTCATCAATGAAGCCCAGGAATATTACTGAGGACCATATCAAGTTGAGGGCCTTTCCTTTCTCTCTGAAGGATTCAGCCAATGATTGGTTCTACTATTTGGTTCCAGGAACTCAGGAAGCATAGACACATGGGCGAAGATGAAGAAAGCCTTTCAGGAGAAGTACTTCCCTGCAACGAAGCTCAATAGCCTGAAGAGGAACATCAGCAACATCGAACAGCATGCTACTGAGATGTTGTACGAGTACTATGAGAGGTTCAAAAGGAAGAACCGCGACCGCGGCCCAATTTCCGCGACCGCAAAATCATCACTGAAGGCGGTGATTTTTCAAAGTTTTCCCGCGACCGCAGCCGGATTTCCGCGACCGCGGAATTGTTTCTGGAGAAAGTGAAATTTCCGAGTCGAATCCGCGACCGCGGAATGGCATCCGCGACCGCAGATTATCCCCTGGAAGCCCATAGTGCTCAGATCTTGATCCACGACTGCGGGTCTCAAACCGTGATCGCGGTTTTCCTAATGAGGCCCACGACCATTATGTTCGTCCGAATTTCCCTCCGCTCGGTTCGCTGAATCCATCGGCACCCTTTCCCGAGGCACTAGAGGATACTAGAAGGTTGGAGAACAACAAGGAATTATTCAAGACCTTCAATAATTGCGAGGTAAACATTCCTTTGATCAAGTCGGTTAAGAGCATTCCCTGTTATGCAAAATTCTTGAAGGAATTGTGCAAGATTAAGAGAAAGAAAATAGTGAAAGTGAAGAAGCAGGTCTAGGTGAGTGGGAATGTCTCCGCTATGCTACAAAAGTGGTTGCCCAAGAAGTGCAGTGATCCAGGCATGTTCAATATTCCTTGCAAGATAGGTGACACCACGATTGATAAAGCCATGCTGGATTTGGGTGCATCTATAAATGTGTTGCCTCTCTCGCTGTATGAATCTTTAAAGCTTGGGCCATTACAGAAGACATGGACAATAATTCAATTGGCAGATATGTCCTATGTGTATCCCAAAAGAGTCGTACAGTATGTTCTAGTAGAGGTCAATAAGCTGATTTTTCCTGAGGATTTCTTTGTGATGGATACGGGGCAAAAGAAACATGCAACCCCTATGATGTTAGGTACGCCGTTCATGAAAACGGAGAATACAAAGATTGATGTGAATAGTGGTTAGCTCACTATGGAGTTTGATGGGGTGAGGGTCGAACACAACATTGATGATGTAAAGAGACACCCTCATGATTGTAACCCCAAGTGTTCGGTTGATATGAGCAACCCAAGTTGATTTGAAGGGCACTATGTCGAGCCACAACAATAACCAAGGCGCTGCTCGGGAGGCAATCCAAGGTATGTAATTCTTTTCGTGTCTTTTCGTTTCAAGTTTTTATTTGTGTTATTTTTGGGTTAGACTGAAACGCAAATAGGAGACTCGAAGCCAATAACTTGAAGACGGTGCTCAACACGCAACAGACACCAAACCGCGACCGCGGATTTTTTTCCGCGACTGCAGTTTCACCACTTTAAGTCTCCCTACCTTGCAAAAAAAATCGACGATTTTCCGTGACCGCGGCCTTAAAAAACGCGATCGTGGCCCAGCTGTCCGAGTTCTACTTGAGAGACGGTTCGCATCATGCTTGCGAGGAGGAGACAATAGCCCGATATTTTTATTTGGCATTGATGATGGCCCGAAATTTGACAACTGATGAAGAGGAGCTCTAGAGCAAACTGCAGATATGATGATTGATATGGAGCGATGGAGCCCGCTACACGATTACATTAGGGATCCAAATCTGTGTTTGTTGAAGGCACGTGCAACCCCATTTTCTGTGATATACCACTTCCCCTACAGTGAATCTATTTGGTTGCACGCGGAATTTGTTTGAGTTGGATCGCGCAACACCTGCGACTTGTGTTTTCAATGATTTACCGCCAGCCCCGACGTCCACATCCAGACCACCTAGGCGACGGTGTGAGTACTTTTTCTGCTTTTCCATGTGCTTCATCTTTTTGTCTTTCATTACATTGAGGACAATGCAATGTTTAAGCATAGGTAAGTGATCTATACTTGCTAGTCGTTTGAATAAAAAAATTGAAAAAGTCAAAAATATGAAAAAGACAAAAAGAAAATCCTGGGCTAAGTCGAAAACCCGAGAGGGCGGCTTAGGCAATAAGCAGGTGGCCTGGACCAGCATTAGGCTGAGGTAATAAGAGGTCAAGAGTGATGTGAGTTTTTGTGAGTCCATCCATAGAAAAATGAAATGAGTGGCTTGGTAAAACCCAAAAGGGCGCCTTGGCAAAATGAGTGAAAAGAAGAAGAGTGATTATTAGGATTCCTCATTTTTCCTTGTGTGGTGACATAAGAAGAGGTGATATAAGGAGGATTCGGGTAGGTCACTTTGAGAGTTATAAGAAGATAGATGGAGGCTAGGATTAAATTTTTTTATTCACTCTATGGTGTTCGGGATAAGCTTTGGGGAAGTACTCTGCTTTCCATTTAGCTTATGTGTTGTGTTGATGTGTTGGTACTTGGAGATTCATGATTAGATGCAGTTCTTAGTGGAGATAGTTTTGATGTGCTTCAACTTTGATGCAAATTAGATACCAATTGTTGGCACAGCTTCCCATACCCATATCTACAATAACAAGCGGTTTGAGAATTAGCAAATTAAGATACATTATTTCATTTTATCCTGTCATCCTATAATTTAGATCAGGTCACTATAAAACTATTTGGAATGCAAATAAAAGTATGTTGGAAAACTAGTATGTTGTGTCAATGAAACAACAAACAACTTCCTCCATATTCACCATGATCTTGTCACCATGTACTCTAATATCCTATCATAGTATAGCATCAAGTATACTACTATATTGCAAATAAAACACATTAAGTAATTCATATTTCAACCATTACAAATTTAGATCAGGTTACCATAAAACTATTTGGAATGCAAATAAAAGTATGTTGGAAAACTAGTATGTTGTGTCAATGAAACAACAAACAACTTCCTCTATATTCACCATGATCTTGTCACCCTGTACTCAAATATATTGTCATAGTATAGCATAAAGTATACTACTATGCTGCAAATAAAACACATTCAGTAATTCATATTTCAACCATTACAAATTTAGATTAGGTCACCATAAAACTATTTGGAATGCAAATAAAAGTATGTTGGAAAATGAGCACGGCAAATGAGCATGGTAAGATAAACAAACTACCCCTTGTTCATTAAACATAAACAGAAAAACATAGGCAACGTGCACAGACAACGACAAAATAAGCAAAGAAAGCAAACACGATCAACATGCCCATCACGGCAAACACATGAGACGAAAACAAAGAAAATCAAAGCAGTAAGGGATAGATGTGCCATGAACTAAATGAGGGGTTGGTAGGCGGGGAAGACGAATCAAACACCACTGGGACCGGCAGAGGGAGCCGAAGAGTGGAGAGCAATCAAAGCACGCACATCCACCATAAGACGCTTTTGTTGTTTCGCTAGTATAGCCACTGCATGGGAAAAACTCTGGATATCCTTCTGCAAGGCAGATGCGTCCTTTGGTTCCCCCTCAGAATCGTGACCATCAGATCTTCATTCTCCTCAGAAACAGCAGGCACACTGGCGACCTTAACCCAACCAACGCCTTCTTTCAGGACAAATTGCATCTTATGCAGATTACTTGCATCTAAGGGGCGAGAAAAGAGACATGCTTCTGTAGATTTGTGGTAGACCTTGTGGTACTCTAGAATGAGTTTGACAATGCGTGGATACGGAAGAGCATGGCGGTCAGTGTTCCTGGCATGGGCCATGTGTTGCATCACTACTCGTGGCAGACAGATTAGTTCCTTCTTTAGCAGTTGAGCCAGGAGAAACACATCCAATATGAGAAGCTTATTGCACTTTTGTTCCCTAGGAATGATGTTGCAGATGAGATAATGGTAAAGCACCTTGTTGATAGCAGACATTTCAGAAGTATCCAAGGTTCTAGACTCTGGCGGATCGGGGATCGCAGCAACTTGGCGAACAACCGCCAGATAAGGGAAGTCCTTGGGCAAGCGACCCTTTGGGTACTCATCATAGCCGGAATGAGGAACGCCAAGAATGAAGCTGAGTTCCATGCTGGAGAACATATGGGTTGTGCCATCCATCATGTAGCTCCCCAGAACAGCATGGGGTCGAACCTCGATGACAAATGTGGAGTAGAAGGCGCAAAGTTGCTCCTCAACAACTGCTTCTTCATGGACAAACATATGGTTCCACTTTTGTGCTTCTAACAATAGAGAAACCTCCTCCAGAGCGTTCTGCTTGAGGAACTCATGGTCCAACAATAGTTTCCTGACCACATTCTTGTGGCTCATATCCTTGACAATGTCAGCCTCCACCTTGGCCTTGAACTTAGCAAGTTGTCGCCTTTGACTTTTGCGAACCAGAGCAGTAGAGACCTTTGTGCTTTTGGACTTGCGCTCAGAAATCGGCTCAGACTCATCATCAGAGCTTAAAGGAATAGCCTTGGCAGCTTGGACTTGAGCGCGCGTTCGGCGCTTGGAGGAACAACCCATCTTAACCCGACTAGAGGGTATGGGGACTTTTCTTGGCGAGGCTTCCTCAACATCCTCCATCAACTCCTACTCCAGACTGTGGACAACGCCCTGGATTTTCTTAGTGAGCTCAGCATGCTCCTCTGTTTTCGTTGGCGTCGTCGTGGTGGCGCCGTCGAGAAACTCTTCTGTGCCTTCCTCGATTTGGGTGGGGTAGGTGGGAGAGGAATGGACCTCCTTTTTGTCATTTGAGGAGATGGCAGCTGGGGCGGTGGGATTGGGGTTAGGGTTAGGGTTTTGGGAGAAAGGCGGTTGTATAGGGGATGTTGGGGCGACATAAGGTACCATGATTACTTTGTCTGGTGTGGGGGAGGGAGGTGGGGTGATTTTGGTGGTTGTGGTGGTCGTTGGGGGGGGGGGGGGGGGGGTGAAGGAGTATTGGAGGAGGAGGGCAAGGATTTAGGGATGGTGGCAAGTAGGGCAGGGTCTGTTCCCATGGTTGTGAGTTTGCTAATGAGAAGTTGGAGATCCTCAACAGCGGCGGGGGAAAGGTTGGAGGCCATTTGTGAGTGGTGAGTGAGAAAACAAAGATGGTGAACAAGAGAGAGGGCAAGAGAGGAGAAGGAAAATACAAAGATGGTGATGAGAGAATACCTGGAGGGCCGAAATATATAAACTACACAAAATCTTTTCGGTTGCCAAAGATAACTTTGAAGATCTTCTATCCGTTTCCAAGAATAAGCAACTGAAATCTTCACCTTCTAAAACAAATCTTCAAATTCTGTCCAGATGCAACCAAACCCAAGTTTGAGGCCCATCAATTGACTTAGCTGTCTTGTCAACCCTAATTTCACACACTCTTCCCAAGTGCAGGCGCAATCCATAATTACCCATCACATCATTCAACTCACAGCTGCAGACTACATGAAGACGATTCATTTTCCCACCAAACCAGAAAAGTAAAAGCAAGCAATGCTGGGGGTAACGTTATCAGAGAAGGTATAAAGAGCATCACACAAGAAATATATGAAATCTTTTAACATATTGAATCATGAATGAGAGACTTCTAGATGTGGATGATTAAAAAGGCTCGTAGGAAGCATCAAACATGATGGCTAGGGTAAGTTGTAGAGTCAATAATCATTTGGGCTTATAATGAGGGATCAATGCATCAAGTTGACTCTTTTGGGCCGAAAGAAAGCTGAATCATGTATTATTGTGATAGCAGAGATGATCATGTATGAGATTTTGCACATAAGTGAAGTATGAGCACGTGTCTAAGCAAGTTGTTCAATTAATGATCAAGAGAAAGAGTGTGAATCAAGACATGAAATTCAAACTTTCATAATTTACCCCATAATTTAGCCAATCATCGAGGGAACATAGAAAATAGACAATTAGTTTGGAGAGATCATACCAAGCTCCATACAGAACTATTCGAAGGGTTCCCTATTTAGTACCTTGGTGAAAATATCAGCGATTTGATCCTTGGTTCCGCAGATTTCCATGGACACCAACCTTTTCTCCACACAGTCACGTAAAAAGTGATGCCTTATCTCAATATGCTTGGTTCATGAATGTTGCACATGATTCTTGGAGATATTTATTACACTAGTATTGTCACAGAGAATGGGAATTGAGTCAAGAAGAATACCATAGTCGTTAAGTTGTTGTTTAAGCCATAGGAGTTGAGTGCAACAAGCAGCGGCGGCAATGTATTTGGCTTCTGCAGTTGATAGAGCAACTGAATTCTGTTTCTTTGACCCCTAGGAAAATAAGCACGATCCAAGGAACTGAGCCATTACAGATGTAGATTTTCTATCCACTTTGTTCCCTGCAAAGTCAGCATCTGTGTATCCAACTAGATTGAAGTTTCTACCCCTTGGATACCATAGACATAGATCATATGTTCCCTTCAAGTATCTCAGAATCCTCTTCACTGATTTGAGGTGTATCTCTTTGGGATCAGTCTGAAAACAAGCACATAGACACACACTACACATAATATCATGTCTACTTGTAGTGAGATAAAGAAGCGAACCTATGACTTCTCAATAGAGAGATGGATCAACGTCTTGCTCATGTTCGTCCTTTCCTATTGGATTGTTGGGAGAAATGGGAGTTGTAAAGGGCTTTGCATCAGACCGTCCAAATTTCTTAACACATTCCCTATGGTACTTCTGTTGATGCACTTTGGTTCCATCTTCTTCCTGAGAGACTTGAAGACCTAGGAAGAACTTGAGTTCCCCAAACATGCTCATCTCGAATTCACTGGCCATCAGATTCGAGAATTTTTTAACTAGTTTATCATATGTGGAGCCAAAAATAATATCATCCACGTAGACTTGCACAACCAGAGTGTGCTTTCCCTCCTTCAGAAGGAACAAAGTCTTGTCTACTTTCCCACGAATATACCCATGAGAAAGAAGAAACTGGGAGAGCCTATCGTACCAAGCCCTCGGAGTCTGCTTAATACCATACAACGCTTTGACAAGAATGTAGACATGATCAGATTGGGATGTGTCTTCAAAACCAGAAGTTTGCTCCACATAGACCTCCTCCTTGAGAACATCATTCAAGAAGGTGGTCTTTACGTCCATTTGTTGTAGTTTGAAGCCGTGGAAAGTGGAGTAAGCTATTAGTAGTCTTATGGCTTCCAAACGAGCAATATGAGCAAACGTCTCATCATAGTTGATTCCAACCTGCTGGTTGAAGCCTCTTACCACCAGCCTTGCTTTGTTCCTTGTGACATGTCCTTGATCATCCAACTTGTTTCTGAACACCCACTTTGTTCCTATCACCGTGCAGTTCCTTGGTCGAGGAACCAACCGCCAAACCTTGTTTCTTTCAAACTAATAGAGTTCTTCTTGCATGGCGTTTATCCAGTCAGGATCCTTCTATGCTTCTCCTATAGTTTTAGGTTCTTGTAAGGAAAGAAAAGCATTTAAAACACAAAAAATTTGTAAAGAAGAGCGAGTGCTATGAGGAATCCCTTTTTGAAAGTTTGTGAGGATTAGATGTACGGGATGAGATCCCTTCTGCTGGTAATTTCTTATTTGCAGATTATTGATGTCAAACTCATCAGAGTTAGCATAACCTGTGGTTGAACTTTCACCACCAGTCCCTACATCACCTAGACCTTCTTCAGCATTTTCTTCAGCAATAGGTGTTTCCTCAGAAGACACCACTGAGTCAGGTTTTAGGATTTGTTCCTCCTGAGGAACCAGAGATGATTCAGACGACTTAGCAACTTCATCAGTCCGAACAGAGTTGGTGGTGTTAGGGGTTCTTGGTGTTGATGGGTTATCATGATTTTCTTGATTTGGAGGGAATCCGTCCTCAACACTATTTTCCACAAGCTGAAAGCTATCATCTTCAGAAAGACCAGTGTTCAAGGGAGCACTAGTTGATTGTACCTGCACATTGTTACCATCCATGGCAAATTCATCGAAAATCACATGAATGGTTTCTTCTACCTTTCTAGTTCTCTTGTTGAATACTTTGTAGGCTTTGCTGTGAAGAGAATATCCTACAAAGGTCCCTTCATCACTTCTGGGATCGAACTTCTCAAGAGAATCCTTCCCATTGTTGTGGACAAAACATTTGCAGCCAAATGTGCGCAGATGAGACACATTAGGCTTTCTTTCCCTTAGAAGTTCATAGGAAGTCTTGTTCAGGAGTGGGCGAATGGTTGCCCTGTTCAGAACATAGCAGGCATCGTTTAAAGCTTTGGCCCAAAAGCTCATAGGAAAACCACTTGCAATAAGTAGGATACGCGTCATGTCTTCCAAGGTCCCGTTCTTCCTTTCCACAACAACATTTTGCTGCAGAGTCCTAGGAGCTGAGAAGTTATGATTAATGTCATTGTTCCTGTAGAGGGATAAAAACTGAGAGTTCTCAAATTCTGTCCCATGATCAGTGCGGATTGAACCCAAAGATTGTCCTATACTCCTCTCAACCGGCTTGAGCCAAGATTCAAATTCAGCAAACACTTCGTCCTTTGATGACAGAAAGAGAGTCCATGTATACCTGGAATATTCATCAACAATAACAAAAACATAGGCATTCTCTCCACGACGTTTGGAGGACGAGTAGTGCTTACCTCCTTCTTTGACTTGAAGGAGGATCTTACCTACTTACCTTTGGTGCAAGCATCACAAACTTCATTTCCTGTTGCTACAATCTTAGGAAGACAGCTCACCAGTTCTTGTCTATGAAGTTTGGATAGAAGTTGAAGACTTGCATGCCCGAACCTCTTATGCCACAGGTCTGTTGTCTCAGCAATGGACGGCAGACATAGTTCATTTTCAGGGATGAAAGCAGGATCAACTTTGTAGACATTGTTGTCGCAGATCCCTTTGAATTTTCCCTGTACTTATGCACTCGACATAACAATCATCAGTAGTAAAGACTATCCTATTTTTCTTGTTTTGACACAGTTGAGCCACGCTGAAAAGATCAAATTTGTGATGTATTCACAAGTGTCACGTTATCCACAGTAATAATGTTAGAAAGCCTTATCTTACCGAGACCACAAACTTCTCCCTTACTCTTGTTTCCAAAGGTTATTGAACCTCGAGAGGACTGCTGAAGTGAGGTGAACCCACCTTTGTTACCTGTCATATGACTTGAGCATGCACTATCGAAATACCAGGAACCTTTCCTCACTTCAGCTTGTATACAAAAGATTAGTTTTTACAAACCCAGACAAGCTTAGTCTTTTTGGGTGTGGGAGCAACATATTTGATTTTTAAGGTTTTAGTATTCGTTTTCTCCCTAGTAGTGCGAGCAATTTCCTCATTATGTTTCTTCAGGAGGCACTCATGTCTGTAGTGACCAGAGTGACCACAATACCAACAAATCCTATGACACTTTAGATCAACATACTTGCTCTGTCTAGGCCAAATTTGTTTGTTAGCAACCCTAGAATGAAAATCACTATGATTGGACTTACCACTTTGAGATTGCTTTAACCAAATGGAATGAGCCTTCTGTCCATGGTACCAAGCTTTGTTCCCATCAGTTGAATTTGCACACGCTTTACTATTGTTCCTTCTAGAGGAACTTTCCCCTGTTTCCCGCACAGACTATTTTCCTTTGACTTCAGGGCTGTTAGACTTAGTGCCATCAATAGGAAGCATAGGTTGGTAACCAATTCCAAAGTGAGGCACTTCCTTCTTTTTTGTTTACTTTTCATTCTTGGATGCTACAAATCCAATACCTTTTGGCTTTTCCTTATGTGCCTCACTAAGTTTAGATAAATCACTAGACAACTTGGCATTGCCTAGTCTTAACATTAATGAGTCAGATTCAAGTGAGGAAACAATGGATTCTATAGACGTGATATTCTCAGTGAGTTTAGGACATTCATTGTAAGAACTTGGAGAAGAGGATGAAACTTTCTCAAGATTGATCACTTTTTCTGCCCAACCTTTGTTTTCTTCGATTAAACTTGAGATCGATTCATCTATTTCTTCAATCTGCTCACTGAAAAGACTGTTCTCATGAACGAGTTTCTTAATAAAGAAAATTAAGTGTTCCTTAGACTTGCTTTCAAGCTTGAGATGAGTTCAAATTCATTTACCTCAGTCTCCTGTAAACCATCTTTTGATTCATCGGGATTTTCTATGGCCATCAAGCAGACATCCCTTGAATGAGAAGATTCTTCATCATCTGAGTCAGAATCACCCCATATTGCGACCATTGCTTGCTTCCCTTCACGAACCGGAGGAAGACCTGCCTTTTTCTTGAAGTAGTTTTTGGCAAAATGTCCCTTGTTTTGATAGTGGTAGCAAACGACATCCTTCGTGTCTTTACTTCCATTGGAGGAACGTTGGGTGCCCTTGTTTCGAGACCATATATTCTTCATTGCTCTAGTGACGAGAGTAACATCTTCATCACCGTCCTCATCTTCATCTTCAACTTGAGATAAGTCAAAGGCACGTTCAACTTTTAAAGCAATGCTTTGAGCCTTCTCAATTCCTTTCTTGTTCATCTTCTGGTTATAGACAGAGGTGTTGCTTTCAAGTTTGGCAATCACCTCTTCCACAATGAGAGTCTTGACGTCAGTCTTGGAGTAAAGGGCGAGAGCAATCGCATCCCATTGAGAGTTGTGGCCTTGCAAGAAGTGATGCGTGAGCTTCCAGTCTCGCATTTATTCACCAAGGAACTCTAGTTGACCTACAATCCCTTGGAACATGGAGTAGAACTCTTGAATATGCACTCAACATCATTGCACCATGCTCTTGCCCGGCTGCTGAGGACATTAAGACCTTCATCAATAACCAGAAATCCATGAAGTTTTAATAGGCCTCGAATCTGAATACGAGCAGATTCGGAGTACTATAATCGGCCTTGATCTCTTCCCTGATCTGAACAAGGCCTACTCTGGTACTTCGTCAAGAATAACAAGTCAGGATCTCCAAGCCCCCTACTCAGATCGAGACAACTGCGTTCTCCGTCAAGCGCCAATGTTTGAATCCTGTTGGTGGTGACGCTAAGTACTGCGAGAAGTGCAACCTGTCCAATCATAATACAAAGTAGTGTCGTGCTCATTTGACTTGTACCTTCTTGTAGGATCATGATTGTTAGATAATAATTAAGGAACTAAGAATATCAATTCTCGGTTCCCTTCGCAGTGGAAATAAACAATCAAAACAAATGAACAAGTTCCTTATAGTGGAAACCTTTGATTGCCAACTAGCAATCCAGGATAAAAACCACTACCTTTCTTTCGAAAGGATTTCAAGGTCTACTTCTTGATTTCTTATCTCTTTGGTTACAGCTTATCCTAGGAACAAACACACAGTTTCTTTGCCTTACACACAGTTAGGAAATCCTAGATAACTTAACACAAATTATAATCAATCCAAGATACAGACCTTAGCACTAAGGAACTATCTCACTTACAACCACAGGAACTTAGCACTCAGCTCTTCGATTCCTTGACTGGTTCCTCTTGATCTTAGTTTGCTTTGATGATCTTGTTTGAAGGTTCACACTTGATGTTTGCTATTGTGTGTGATTCGTATTTCAGTGCTTGAAGATAACCTTTGAGTTAGTGTTAGGAAACGGAACTCTGGAACTTCAGTTCCCTTGCGAGTTCCTTTCCTCAGTTTCTCTACTTTTGAAGATGACAAATATTATGATACTAATGTTTTATCTCAAAGATGTGCTTAAGGAACCACAGGACAAATACCGAAGGTATGAATGCCAAACAGGACAAGAGAACCAAGGAACAAGACAAAGGAAGGAACCCAGAGGAACCCAGATGTGCCCAGAAATGTAGCATGCGAGGTTGCGATTTCCGAGAAATCTGGGAACACCAACCTCGGACAAAGGAAGTCGAAAACGACTTATGAGAAGCTTCCAAAAGCCTGCCAATGTCCAGAGCAAAACAACAAGACACCTAGAATGCCGAACCTCGGACATAGAAAGGTGAAAGCGATAGGACATGGAACTTGTCGCTGTCCAGAAGTCAGTTCCCAAGCGCCCAGAGTGTTTAACCTCGGACAAAGGAAGCTGGAGAACGACTTGGCTGAAGAGGTTGACTAACCTAGAAGGATTCTGAGCTGCCTAGGTTGTTTGCACATGCCAAGAACAACGTGGACCAAGGAGAACCACTTATCCTAGGGCAAGCTCAATCTGTGGAACCAAGAGAAGAAGAAGCTGCAAAGAATCCACTATAAAAGGAAGACTAACTCAAATGTTATCTTCAAGCACTGAAATACGAATCACACTCATTAGCAAATATCAAGTGTGAACCTTCAAACAAGATCATCAAAGCAAACCGAGATCAAGAGGAACCAGTCAAGGAAGAGAAGAGCTGAGTGCTAAGTTCCTGTGACTGTAAGTGATAGTTCTTAGGTGCGAAGGTCTGTTTCTTGGATTGATTATTGATTGTGTTAAGTTATCTAGGATTGCCTAACTGTGTGTAAGGCAAAGAAACTGTGTGTTTGTTCCTAGGATAAGCTGTAACCAAAAGAGATAAGAAATCAAGAAGTAGACCTTGAAATCCTTTCGAAAGAAAGGCAAAGAAACTGTGTGTTTGTTCCTAGAATATCGATTTTATCCTGGATTACTAGTTGGCAATCAAAGGTTTCCACTATAAGGAACTTGTTCATTTACATTCGATTGTTTATTTCCGCTGCGAAGGGAACTTAAAATCGATATTCTGAGTTCCTTAAGTTATTATCTAACAATCACGATCCTACAATTGGTATCAGAGCAGGAAAAGATCTTTGATAAGTTTGCAGATCATGTCTCAACCAAGCAAGTTTGAGCTCGGAATCTCCACCAACAAGCCATATCTCCGAAAGAAAGGAGAAGAAACATGGTGGGAAAAGTGCATGGAAAGCCACATCAAGACCAACGACTACCAATGCTGGAGGATAGTCGAAAATGGAGATGGCTATGTCGACCTCACCATGAAGGAAGAAGATTGGAAACCAGAACACTATGTTATCATGGAGAAGAATGCCAAGGCCAGGCAGTTCATCCTCAATGGATTGGACAGAGAGGACATGGACAAGGTCATAGGAATCAAGACGGCCAAAGAGATATGGAAAACTCTCAAGGAGATGCATGAAGGAAGTGAGGAACTAAAGCAAAGCAGAAAGTTCGCTTTGGAAGGAGAATACCACACTTTCAAAATGATGGAAACTGAGACCATCTCAGAGTACTACTCCCGCTTCAACAGATTGATTGGAAAGTTAACAGCGGCGGGAGTCGATCTTGATGAAGTCTCCAAGTCCCTAGTGGTCATCAATGGACTCAACTCCAAATTCACCCTTCTGAAGGGAATCATGAAGAACACTCCAGGCATCCAATCCCTTCCCTTGACACAAATCATAGGGAAACTGGAGGTTGAAGAAGGAGAGCACACCAACGCCAATACCGATAAGAAACTGGAGAAAGGAATTGCCCTCAAGATCTCCAAAGCCTTCTCTAGGCTCGAGATGGAGGAAGAGAACTCAGACCTTGAAGAAGAAGAGGATGAACTAACAGCCCTCTTCACAAAGAACATCAAAAAATTCTTTGTGAAGGGAAGGTTCCAAAAGGACAGTTCCTCTCACAATGGACCAAGAAGAGATCTCAAGGAAGTCTCCTGTTACGAGTGCAAGGAGAAGGGACACTACGCTAAGAACTGTCCCAACAAAGAAGAGTCCAAGGAAGAGGAAAGACTTCAAAGAAAGAAGGCTCTCGTAGCATCATGGGGAGAAGACTCAGATGAGGAACTGGATCTGAGTGGCTTCTCTGGAGGGAGATGTCTCATGGCAAAAGGAGACTCAAGCGACTCAGAAGACCTTGAGGTAACTTCTGACGATCTCTTAAAATCCCTAGTTGATTGTGATAAGAAACAACTTCTTAAGATCATAAAGAAACTAGGAAAGGAAACCAGTTCCCTTCAACAGAAACTAGATGATTGTAAAGATGAAATTGCTTGCTTGACTATCGAGAATTCTGTTTGGAGTAAGAAACTTGATGAAACTGAGAAAGACCTAGCTGAAACTCACTCCAAACTCATTGATATTAGAAATGTGCATGTTAGTCACCTTAAAATTTGCAAATCTTGTGATGAAACTAGCATAGACTCTGTCAAAGTTCCCTTGCATGCTAACCCACCTAGAAATGACATGCTTCAATCCATAATTGATAGGTTAGACATTCTCACTGATTCCATTAATGAAAAAATGATAAATCAAACTGTTTTTATGAGACAACGCCATGGAATAGGATATGTCAATAATAAAGGGAACAATGATGCTGAAGAAGAAAAGGCTAGGCGAGAACTTGTTGAGATGAATGAGAATCTCAGTATTGCTCTTGCCACTTCTCGTGATAGGAATCAATTCCTATCAGAGAAGATCATGGTCCTTGAGAACAAGGCTGAGGTTGCCAAACGTCTCAATGAAGGCTCTCAAAGTCCTAAGAAGGAACCAAAGGGAAAAGTAAAGATGGTTCCTGAAAACCAATGGTTTACCAATTCCTTTGCTCACAAAAGATATATTGACATGGCCCATAGCAAGGTTAGAAACAATGTTGATTTTAACAAAAGGAAAACTGAAAAACCTTTTAGGCCAGGAAAAGGAAAATATGGACATGTTGTTTACAATCGTTTGTGTACCTACTGTGGTAAGAATGGTCATTACAACACTGATTGTGCTAAGAAAAAGAACTTTGAAAAGGAGAAAAGTACTCATTACCATGAAAGGAACCAGTTCCCTGGTTATTCACAGACTCGCAATGCTAATCCCCCCCCAGTAAAGCCAAGCTTCGCTGGGTTCAGAAATCTTAGTTCCCTTATGTGCAGAAAGATGAGATGCAACCTCAACTATGGTACATCGACAGTGGTTGCTCATGCCATATGACTGGAAGAAGAAATCAAATGACCTCTCTTCAACCTCTCCAAGGAGGGAACATATCCTTTGGAGACAAAAGCAAAGGGAAAATATATGGAATAGAAACTGTGAAACTCAACGACCACATTCAGGTAAACAAAGTTTACCTTGTTGATAATCTTGGTTTTGATCTAATAAGTGTGTCACAACTGTGTGATGAAGGAGACAATGAAGTTAGATTCAGATCAAACGAATGTTCAGTCCTTGACTCCTCGGGACAAATCATCCTAAAAGGGAAAAGATTCAACAATGTCTACATAATTGATCCATCATTTGTTCCCAAGGAGAAACTTTGTCTCTCAACTGTGAATGACCAAGCTGATTTGTGGCATCAATGCCTCGGTCATGCTAGCACCAAGCTGATTCAAAAGCTACACTCAAAGGAGCTAGTCAGAGGGCTGCCAAAGCTAAGTGGCACATCTAAGGAATTGTGCTCTGACTGTGTAAAAGGGAAACAGGCTCGTAGTTTCTTCAAGTCCAAAAACATGGTAAGCATCTCAAGGCCTCTTGAACTCATCCACATGGATCTGTGTGGACCCATGAGAGTTCAGAGCCTAGGAGGGAACATGTATATCTTTGTTCTTGTCGATGACTTCTCTCGCTTTACTTGGACCATCTTTATTAAATCTAAGAGTGAAGTTATTGACCGCTTTAGAGATCTGGTTCCCTTGTTAGAAAAATCTCTTGATTGTTCACTCAATGCTATTCGGTCTGACCATGGTACCGAATTCGAAAATGGAGAATTTCTAACCTTTTTCAGTGAACATGGAATTGATCACAATTTCTCTGCACCATACACTCCTCAACAGAATGGAGTAGTGGAGAGGAAGAACAGAACTTTGGAAGACATGGCCCGGACTATGCTGATCTCAAGTGGACTCTCTCAATCATTTTGGGCTGAGGCGATCAACACAGCTTGCTACATCATCAATCGAGCCATGCTTCGCCCAATCACAGAAAAGACACCCTATGAGCTCCTAAGAGGAAGAGTTCCCAACATCTCACATCTGAGGGTATTCGGATGCAAGTGCTTTGTGCACAACAATGGGAAGGCTAATCTTGGCAAGTTCAACCAAAGAAGTGATGAAGGAATCTTCATTGGATACGCCTCGGGCAGCAAGGCATACAAAATCTTCAACAAAAGGACTAAAAAGGTAGAAGAGAGTGTTCATGTTATTTTTAATGAAAAATCACTTGGAAAGATTGTGCAGAACACTACCACTCCCTTTGAAGACCCATTTCCTAAGGCATCTCAAGAAGATCCAGATGAAGATGTCACTCCACCCAGTTCCCAATCCGCTGCACAGAATCCTCCACTAGCTCCTCCACCAGTTCCCATGGATAATGAACAACAATCCATTTCTGGGAACCATGAGCATGACAACAACATCTGTGGAGACTTCAATGATTCATCCTCCCACATGATCTTCAATGGAGAAGGTGATCCCAACCAGGAAGCTGAATGCTCAACTCAAAATGTCTCCACATCAAATGCTCTAGCTCCTAACAGAGAAAGAAGAGTCATCAAGCCTCCAGTCAGGTTTGAACATCTAACCTTCTTTGCTTTCAATGCTTTTCTGTCTATTGTGGAACCAAAGAATATAGGTGAGGCACTGAAGGATGTGGACTGGATCCAAGCTATGCAAGAAGAGCTCCATCAGTTTGAAAGGAACAAAGTATGGCATCTAGTTCCCCGTCCCAAGGATAAACACATCATAGGAACTAGATGGGTTTTCAGAAATAAGCTAGATGATACAGGAGCTGTGATAAGGAACAAAGCAAGACTCGTTGCTCAAGGATACAATCAACAAGAAGGCATCGACTATGATGAAACCTATGCTCTAGTGGCAAGGATTTAGGCAATAAGATTGTTGATTGCCTTTGCATCACACAAAGGGTTCAAGTTGTTCCAAATGGATGTAAAGACGGCCTTCCTCAATGGAATTCTTCAAGAAGAAGTCTATGTCAAGCAACCACCTGGTTTTGAAGACGACGATCATCCAGACCATGTCTACTTTCTAGACAAGGCACTATATGGCCTCAAGCAAGCTCCCAGAGCTTGGTATGATCGACTTGCTCAGTTCCTACTCTCAAATGGATATAGGCGTGGAGTTATTGACAAGACTCTCTTCATCCTAGAAGAAGAAGGTAACATCTTGGTGGTTCAAATTTATGTCGATGATATTATCTTTGGTTCCACTAACCTGTCCCTTGTAGACAAGTTCAAAGACTTGATGAGCAGTGAATTTGAAATGAGTCTAATTGGGGAACTCACCTTCTTCCTCGGATTACAAATCACTCAAAAAGAAGATGGTATTCAAATCCACCAACAGAAGTATGTCAGGGAACTACTGAAGAAGTTCAAAATGGACTCATGCAAGCCTCTTTCCACTCCCATATCCACCATTGCCCATTTGGATAAGGATCATTCGAGTCCTCTAGTGGAGGAGAAGATCTATAGAGGTATGATAGGATCACTTATGTACCTAACCGCTAGTCGACCAGACATTGTTTTTGCTGTTGGTTTGTGTGTTAGGTTCCAATCTTGTCCAAGAGAAACCCACTTGGCTGCTGTGAAGAGAATACTTAGATATCTCAAGGGAACTGACTCTCTCTGCATTTGGTACCCCAAAGAGTGTCCCTTTGAGCTAATGAGTTTCACTGATGCTGATTATGCTGGATACCTGGTGGATAGGAAGAGCACCTCTAGAATGACACAGTTCCTAGGCCCTTGCCTTGTGTCATGGGGATCAAAGAAACAAGTCTCAGTCTCCCTCTCCACCACAGAATCCGAGTACATTGCGGCTGCCTCATGCTGTTCCCAACTTCTCTGGCTAAAGCAACAACTCGCGGACTTTGGTATGTCTTATGGCCCTCTTACTATTCTTTGTGATAACACTAGTGCCATAAACATTTCTAAGAATCCTGTGCATCATACTCGTACCAAGCATATAGACATAAGACATCATTTTATTAGAGATCATGTTGAGAAGGGAAACATCATTATGAAATTTTGTAGAACTGAAGATCAGGTTGCAGATATATTCACCAAAGCCTTGAATAGAGTTCCCTTCGAGAACCTTAGATTAGAACTGGGAATGATTCCTATAACCTAGCAGTGACTTTAGCTTAAAGGTTTCTTTCCAGTTCCCTTGATTGACCAGTTCAGATCTTTTTACTTGTCTTTGTCTTGGAATCTTCGTGTTATTTCTCTTGCGTTAGACCCTCATATCCATAATGGTTACTCAAAAGGCTTTGACAAATTTTTCTAGTTCTTCTTCTTGGATGTTCATTTTTTATTAAAATTCAATCATTATCCAAGTTTCTTTGTTGGCCCAAAAGTCACAATCTGATCATATTCTAACCCAACAATACAAGCCGAAATGATGATTGTGTACTATGACCCTCCTTGCCTCATTGCTCATTTTAATTCCCTAGGATCCATCTCTTAACCCTCTCTGGGAATTATTGTGCAATGCGATAAATGGCCTCCTTGATTCCTTGTATGGGAACGTACTTTTCGGTTCCATGTTCTTAAACCCACATCAAAGTTCTCATATATCCCTCTAGCACACTGAAAATATCGCCAGAAAGGAACTAGGATGGGCTACCCCTTAAACGGCTAGTAAGAGAATTGCTCCTCCCAAGACAGTATTTATGGCAAATCTCACAGCGTCAGAGACGTCTTCTCAGCCTTGAACAACTGCCATTTTTGAGCATCTAATCTTTGAATTTGTGACCGTTGCAAAGGCGCAAAAGCTTCAAGAAAATTAGCCGTTTCAACTCTTCAGAGTTCCCAGAAATATCTCCAATGGCTTGATTCTCAACGGCTCCAAAATTGCTCAAGGGTTATTTAAGGTTTCCTGTTTGATTGAGCTGAGCACTCTGTTCTCTCACGCCTTCTCTCAATCTCATGTTCACCCGTCTCTCTCAAAACACAAAGCTCATCAAATGGCCAAGAAAAACCTCAATCTTAACCTTGCTCAATTGGAGGTAATCAGGCCGATAAGATAACAACATGCCAAGATGAAGGAATTGCAGAAAAGAAGGAAACTGAAGAGGAGGCCACTACGCTGCCATAGGAACGTCTCTCCTAGTTCCCAGTGCTACAACATCACAGTGTGCTAGTAGTTCCATAGGGTCCTACTCCCCTCTTCTATCCTTTTTTTGTCTATGTCAAGCTGTTTGTGATCTTTTGTTTCTTTTTCCACTATGCATCTCTGGATAATATACTTGACTTTAATGATTAATGAACTCCTTTGGCAATGTTTCTAATGCATCATTTGTCTTTGCCTTAAGTTTCTATTATGGTGACTATCATAGGTTTCACGCAATTGTTTATTTCACATTGATATCCTATACTTGATAAGTAAATTGCTCTTTTCGATGATGTCAAAAGGGGGAAGAATGGATAGGAACCTTGAACTACTGGACTTATAGGAAATCTGAACCCGTTCTATTTCTGAGGGGGAACTTGAATAACTTAGTTCATTTGCTTAGGGGGAATTTGCAACTATTGAATGTTCTATCAATATTTTTTAAAGTTGAAAATCCCTTAGCTCAACTGTTCTCATGAATTTCATGTTCCTATTATGTTGCCAGGTTCCTTGTATTTTTCATCATCAAAAAGGGGGAAATTGTTAGGAAACGGAACTCTGGAACTTCAGTTCCCCTGAGAGTTCCTTTCCTCAGTTTCTCTACTTTTGAAGATGACAAATATTATGATACTAATGTTTTATCTCAAAGATGTGCTTAAGGAACCACAGGACAAATACCGAAGGTATGAATGCCAAACAGGACAAGAGAACCAAGGAACAAGACAAAGGAAGGAACCCAGAGGAACCCAGATGTGCCCAGAAACGTAGCATGCGAGGTTGCGATTCCCGAGAAATCTGGGAACACCAACCTCGGACAAAGGAAGTCGAAAACGACTTATGAGAAGCTTCCAAAAGCCTGCCAATGTCCAGAGCAAAACAACAAGACACCTAGAACGCCGAACCTCGGACAGAGAAAGGTGAAAGCGACAGGACATGGAACTTGTCGCTGTCCAGAAGTCAGTTCCCAAGCGCCCAGAGTGTTGAACCTCGGACAAAGGAAGCTGGAGAACGACTTGGCTGAAGAGGTTGAGTAACCTAGAAGGATTCTGAGCTGCCTAGGTTGTTTGCACATGCCAAGAACAACGTGGACCAAGGAGAACCACTTATCCTAGGGCAAGCTCAATCTGTGGAACCAAGAGAAGAAGAAGCTGCGAAGAATCCACTATAAAAGGAAGACTAACTCAAAGGTTATCTTCAAGCACTGAAATACGAATCACACTCATTAGCAAATATCAAGTGTGAACCTTCAAACAAGATCATCAAAGCAAGCCGAGATCAAGAGGAACCAGTCAAGGAAGAGAAGAGCTGAGTGCTAATTTCCTGTGACTGTAAGTGATAGTTCCTAGGTGCGAAAGTCTGTTTCTTGGATTGATTATTGATTGTGTTAAGTTATCTAGGATTGTCTAACTGTGTGTAAGGCAAAGAAACTGTGTGTTTGTTCCTAGGATAAACTGTAACCAAAAGAGATAAGAAATCAAGAAGTAGACCTTGAAATCCTTTCGAAAGAAAGGTAGTGGTTTTTATCCTGGATTACTAGTTGGCAATCAAAGGTTTCCACTATAAGGAACTTGTCATTTGTTTGATTGTTTATTTCCGCTGCGAAGGGAACTTAAAATCGATATTCTGAGTTCCTTAAGTTATTATCTAACAATCACGATCCTACAGTTAGTCTTCCTTTTATAGTGGATTCTCCGTAGCTTGATCTTCTCTTGGTTCCCACAGATCGAGCTTGCCCTAGGATGTGCGGTTGTCCTTGATCCACGCTGTCTTTGACATATACCAACAACCTAGGCAGCTCGGAATCCTTCTTGGCTGGTCAACTGCTTCAGCCAAGTCGTTCTCCAACTTCCTTCTTTCGAGGTTCGACAACCTGGGCACTTTGGAACTGTCTTCTGGACAACGACAGGTTCCATGTCCTGTCGCTTTCACCTTTCTCTGTCCGAGGTTATGTGTTCTAGGCGTCTTGTTGTTTTGCTCTGGATAATGACAGACTTTGGAAGGTTCGCATAAGTCGTTTTCGACTTTCTCTTGTCCGAGGTTGGTGTTCCCAGATTTCTCGGGAAGCGCAACATCACATGTTGCATTTCTGGGCACACCTGGGTTCCTTCCTTTGGCTTGCTGCTTGGTTCTCTTGTCCTGTTTGGCTTTCATGCCTTCGGTATTTGTCTCGTGGTTCCTTAAAGCACATCTTTGAGATAAAACATTAGTATCAAAATATTTGTCATCTTGAAAAGTAGAGAAACTGAGGAAAGGAACTCTCAGGGGAATCGAAGTTCCAGAGTTCCGTTTCCTAACAATTTCCCCCTTTTTGATGATGACAAATACAAGGAACCTGACAACATAATAGGACTTGAATTTCATGAGACCAGATGAGTTTAAGGGATTAACAACATTATAAACTAATGAGAGAACATTCAATGGTTGCAAATTCCCCCTACGCAGATGAACGAGTTTATTCGAATTTCCCCTTAGAAGTAGAACGAGTTCAGAGTTCCTATTAGTCCAGTAGTTTTCAAAGTTCAAGGTTCCTATCCTTCTTCCCCCTTTTGACATCATCGAAAAGATCAGTTAACAGGTTAAGAACAAGATATCCAAGGAAATAAACAATTGCATCAAACCCATAACAGAAGCCATAATAGAAACTTAAGGCAAAGACAAGTCATTCATAGAAACGAAGTCAAAAGTAGTCACTAAACTTAACAAAAGCTTATCATTGTTCAAGGGCGGGGAAAGACAGACCACAAAACATAACAAAATAAACTACAAAGACAACATAAACAACCGATAAGGAAGACAACAAAAGGATAGAAGAGGGAGTAGGATCCTAGGGGAACTACTAGCACACTGTGAGGTTACAACACTGGGAACCAGGAGAAGCGTTCCTATGGCAAGTCAGTGGCCTCCTCTTCTTCAGCCGTGTTGTCGTCAGTTCCTTCATTTTGGCCCTTGGCCTGATTAGCACCGGTTGCATCCTCCCATGTTTTCTGAAGAACCTCTACCAGACTTAAGACAACGGAGCTCATCTTTCCCAGCTCAGTTACTTGATCACGGAGAGCGACCGTGATGACAGTCGAGCCTTCCGTGATGGCTTTTTCAATACGACCCAGAGAAGAAAGGATCGCATAGGAGTCTTGAGGGGGGTTGAGCGGTGGTAGAGAACTTGAAGGGGCCTGGGAACTGGCCTTTTCCTTGGGCGGGTTAGCTTGAACTTCAGAGGGGGTGGCCTGGTGATCCTTTGTTTTCAGTTTCCGGACAGTGGCCATGGTAAGGAACTTGTTGTAGGCAGTTTCAAGCAAATTATCAGGGTACTGGTGAAGCAGAGAGAGAAGATTCTTGATAAGATGAGGGAAGGGCAGGGCATGAGATTCATGGGACTTGCAGAATTGCATATGAGCCAACACTATGCGGGGGAGATCAACTTGTGCACCAGACAACACCTTGTCCATAAGGATTGCATCTGTGATGAGAACTGTGGCCCGGTGCTCCTGCCTGGGAACTAGGTTTCGGATGATCCAGAAATGCAAAAACTTGTTGGCGATAGAGAGGTCCTTAGTCTGCAAAGTTGAGGGGTAGTCGTCGTCGTAGAGTTTCCTTACCACTTCACCTTTGGTCTTGTAACCCTTTTCTTTGGGCCATGCCTTTTTCTGATGCAAGATGTCAAAGCCAGATCTGGACTCGATCTCAAGAGGAGACGCGATGAGGTTGGGGGACATGAGATACATGGTTCCCTTCCACTGGAAAATGGCGTTGTTGCAGGGAGAGTTATCTTTGGCGGGCACAAAGGTGAGAGACTGATAGAACAGACGGACTACTTCATCAGAGATGGAGAAGGGATCGACCAAAAGCTCATCCCAGCCTTGGTACTGCAGCAGAGAATGAAACTCACTGAGGGCTTCGCTGAACAGTTCCTCATCTTCTTCTTCGAGGGTTTGGGTCCAAAACTCCTTGCCGATGATGAGCGGCTTGAGGATCTTCCTCTTAGAGAAGAGGGAGGACACCTCACCCAGGGAGGAGGAAGAGAGAGTGGTGGATTTGTCCTTTTTTGAGGATTTGGGCTCATAGGGAACTAGAGCTTGGGAACTTCTTTTCCGTTGTTTCAGCCTAGTGGCAACAGAGGGACCAGGGTTGGAGAGGGGTTTAGATTTGAGGCTAGCAGGGGAAGGCTCGGGGATAAGGATCTCCTGAGTGACCTTGTAAGGGGAGGAGTCGTGGGATCCTCCTTCGGAGACAGATTTTGTAGCCGATGCCGATACAGGAGTGAGTTCCTTCACTTTCTCCTCAGCCTTAGCCTTTTCCTCAGACTTCTCTTATGTCTTCTGCTTGGCTATCTCCTCAGTTTTCTCTTCAGGTTGGGGAATCTGGGAGGTGGTGACAGAAATAGGCTTGGTAGACGATGCTGCCTTCTTTTCTCTGTGGGCTCTGAGAAGTGCAGCTTCCTCTTCGTCTTGGATCAAGTTAGGGTTAGGGTTCTTGTCAGCCATTTTTGAGGAGCTAGGTTTTGTGTTTGAGAAGGAGAGATTCAGAGAGTTAGAGAAGATGGAAATGGCAAGTGGGAATAGCTCGGATCAACAGGGCACTCTTTAAAGCGGATTGAGGGCTGAAGGGACCGTTGGGAGAAATCTGGCCGTTGAGGAGATCGGGGAAGATCTGGCGTATTGAATACGCTTGCAGCTTTTCCGAACGGTCACAAGTAATTCAAAAAATCAACCCAATTGGAGAGGGTGCTCTGCCACTGATGAGACGTGTTCTGAGTTCTGCAGATATGCCATAAATGTCCTCTTGGGAGGCGCCGAACTAGCCGTTGGAAGAGCATTTCATCCTGGTTCCTTTCTGGCGATATATTCAGTGTGCTAGAGGGGTATATGGGAACTTTGATGTGGGTTTAAAACATGGAACCGAAAAGTACGTTCCCATACAAGGAATCAGGGAGGCCATTTATCGCATTGCACAATAATTCCCAGAGAGGGTTAAGAGAGTGATCATAGGGAATTAAATTGAGCTATGAGGCAAGGAGGGTCATAGTACACAATCATCATTTCGGCTTGTATTGTTGGGTTAGAATATGATCAGATTGTGACTTTTGGGCCAACAAAGAGACTTGAACAATGAAAGAGTTGAAAGAATAATGAGGACCAGAGGACACGAACTAGAAAGATTTATCTAAGTCTTGTTAAGAAGCCATTATGAAAAAGAGGGTTTGTAGCAAAAGATATGACACATAGATATCAAGACTTTAGCAAGTAACATATCTTAAACTAGTCAATCAGGGGAACTGGAGAGGAGCCTTTAAATTAAGGTCACTGCTAAGTTATATGAATCATTTCCAGTTCCAATCTAAGATTTTCGAAGGAAACTCTATTCAAGGCTTTGGTGAATATATCTGCAACCTGATCTTCAGTTCTATAAAATTTTCATAATGATGTTTTCCTTCTCAACATGATCTCTAAGAAAATGATGTCTTATGTCTATATGCTTGGTCCTAGTATGATGCACATGATTCTTAGAAATGTTTATAGCACTGGTGTTATCACAAAGAATAGTGAGAGGACCATAAGATATACCAAAATCCGCGAGTTGTTGCTTTAGCCAGAGAAGTTGGGAACAACAGGAGGCAGCAGCGATGTATTCGGATTCTGTGGTGGAGAGAGAGACTGAGACTTGTTTCTTTGAGCCCCATGACACAAGGCAAGGGCCTAGGAACTGTGCCATTCCAGAGGTGCTCTTCCTATCCACCAAGTATCCAGCATAATCAGCATCAATGAAACCCATCAGCTCAAAGGGACATTCTTTGGGGTACCAAATACAGAGTGAATCAGTTCCCTTGAGATATCGGAGTATTCTCTTCACAGCAGCCAAGTGGGTTTCTCTTGGACAAGATTGGAACCTAGCACACAATCCAATAGCAAAAACAATGTCTGGGCGACTAGCGGTTAGGTATATGAGTGAGCCTATCATACCTCTATAGAGTTTCTCTTCCACTAGAGGACTTGAGTGGTCCTTGTCCAGATGAGCAATGGTGGAAATGGGAGTGGAGAGAGGCTTGCATGAGTCCATTTTGATTTTTTTCAGTAGTTCCCTGACATACTTCTATTGGTGAATTTGTATGCCGTCTTTCTTTTGAGTGATTTGTAATCCGAGGAAGAAGGTGAGTTCCCCAATTAAACTCATTTCGAATTCACTACTCATCAAGTCTTTGAACTTGTCTACAAGGGACAGGTTAGTGGAACAAAAAATGATATCATCGACATAAATTTGAACCACTAAGATGTTACCTTCTTCTTCTAGGATGAAGAGAGTCTTGTCAATTACTCCACGCCTGTAGCCATTTGAGAGTAGGAATTGGGCAAGACGATCATACCAAGCTCTGGGAGCTTGCTTGAGGCCATATAGTGCTTTGTCTAGAAAGTAGACATAGTCTGGATGATCGTCGTCTTCAAAACCAAGTGGCTGCTTGACATAGACTTCTTCTTGAAGAATTCCATTAAGGAAGGCCGTCTTTACATCCATTTGGAACAACTTGAACCCTTTGTGTGATGCGAAAGCAATCAACAACCTTATTGCTTCAATCCTTGCCACTGGAGCATAGGTTTCATCATAGTCGATGCCTTCTTGTTGATTGTATCCTTGAGCAACGAGTCTTGCTTTGTTCCTTATCACAGCTCCTGTATCATCCAGCTTGTTTATGAAAACCCATCTAGTTCCTATGATATGTTTATCCTTGGGGCGAGAAACTAGATGCCATACTTTGTTCCTTTCAAACTGATGAAGCTCTTCTTACATAGCTTGGATCCAGTCTGCATCCTTCAGTGCCTCACCTGTGTTCTTTGGTTCCACAATAGACAGAAAGGCATTGAAGGCAAAGAAGGTTAGATGTTCGAACCTGACTGGAAGCTTGATGATTCTTCTTTCTCTGTTGGGAGCTAGAGCATTTGATGTGGAGACATTTTGAGTTGAGCATTCAGTTTCCTGATTGGGATTACCTTCTCCATTGAAAATTATGTGAGAGGATGTGTTGAATTCCTTAGGTTTTGATAGTGACAAACATTCAACTAATCTGCGTACTAAGTGTTTCAGGAACAAAGTCAGTTGTCTCAGGGAACCAACGCAGCAAAGGAGCACTGGGGAACAAAGCTCTGGTTATGTGCTTTGTTACCTAGCAAGGAACTCAAGCGCCAAACAAGATCGATGCTGCGAAGGAAAGAAGAAATCCAGCATGCCAATTATGGAAACAAATCAGAAGAATCACGCGGTCAAGGATTGAAGACTCCGGCTCCAAGGATCACGCCGATTTGAGAAGATATGGAGAGAGAAGCCCGATTATGTTATCTTAGGAAATCTTTCCTAAGATAAGATAATTGGAGAGAGAGAATTCTATCTTATCCGTTTATATCAATTGAAGGAATCCTTTCCGTAATTAATATGGACGGCTGGGATATTATTCTTTCTATCAAATCATATCTTCTTGTTATCTTAATTGGATAAATCTTATCTTGTTACTTTTAGGGTTAGTTGAGTTGTATTTAAGAGATGTGTGGATTCATTTCTTTAAAAAGATAGACGACGGGAAAATAGAGAGAACGAAAATTGAGAAAGAAAAGGAGTGAGGTGTGTGTAAGTCTTTGAGGGTTGAGTTTGGATTCATCGTTGTAGGAGTGATCTTCGAATCTAGCAGAGAGGTCTAGTGTTTTGGAGTCCATGCTACAAGTGTAATCAAACAAGAAATCAATAAGACAAGTACACACTTCAAAATCCTCTCAAGCGGAAGCTTGAAGGTAGTGGTTTTTCCTTGAGAAGCTAGTTTTGCTAATCAGGGTTTCCACTATACATCGTGAGTTCGTTCTATTATCTTTCTTGCTATATTTATCCGCTGCAACTTCTGTGGGAACAAAGCTTTTGTTCCTTCAGACGTAACTCTTTGCTTTTGTCTCCAAAGGATATGTTCCCTCCTTGGAGAGGTTGAAGAGAGGTCATTTGATTTCTTCTTCCGGTCATATGGCATGAGCAACCACTGTCGATGTACCATAATTGAGGTTGCCTCTCTTCTTTTTGCACATAAGGGAACTAAGATTTCTGAACCCAGCGAAGCTTGGCTTTACTGGGGGAATTAGCATTGCGAGTCTGTGAATAACCAGGGAACTGGTTCCTTTCATGGTAATACGCACTTTTCTCCTTTTCAAAGTTCCTTTTCTTAGGACAATCAGTGTTGTAATGACCATTTTTGCCACAATAATGACACAAGCGATTGTAAACAACATATCCATATTTTCCTTTTCCTGGCTAAAAAGGTATTTCAGTTTTTCTTTTGTTGAAATCAACATTGTTCCTAACCTTACTATGAGCCATATCAACATACCTTTTGTGAGCAAAGGAATTAGTGAACCATTGGTTTTCAGGAACCATCTTTTCTTTTCCCTTAGGTTCCCTCTTAGGACTTTGAGAACTTTCATTGAGACGCTTAGCAACCTCAGCCTTGTTCTCAAGAACCATGATCTTCTCTGATAGGAATTGATTCCTATCACGAGAGGTGGCAAGAGCAGTACTGAGGTTCTCATTCATCTCAACAAGTTCTCGCCTAGCCTTTTCATCTTCAGCATCATTGTTCCCTTTGTTATTGACATATCCTATTCCATGACGTTGTCTCACAAAAATAGTTTGATTTATCGTTTTTTCATTTATAGAATCAGTAAGGATGTCTAACCTATCAATTATGGATTGAAGCATATCCTTTCCAGGTAGGTTATCATGCAAGGGAACTTTAACATGATCTATGCTAGTTTCATCACAAGATTTGCAGATTTTAAGGTGATTAGCATACACATTTTTAATATCAATGAGTTTGGAATGAGTTTCAGCTAGGTCTTTCTCAGTTTCATCAAATTTCTTACTCCATACAGAATTCTCAACAGTTAAGCAAGCAATTTCATCTTCACAATCATCAAGTTTTTGTTGAAGGGAACTGGTTTCCTTTCCTAGTTTCTTTATGATCTTAAGAAGTTGTTTCTTATCACAATCAACTAGAGTTTTTAGGAAATCGTCAGAAGTTACCTCAAGGTCTTCTGAGTCGCTTGATTCTCCTTTTGCCATGAGACATCTTCCTCTAGAGAAACCACTCAGATTCAGTTCCTCATCTGAGTCTTCTCCCCATGAGGCTACGAGAGCCTTCTTTCTCTGAGGTCTTTCATCTTCCTTGGAATCTTCCTTGTTGGGACAGTTCTTAGCGAAGTGTCCCTTTTCTTTGCACTCATAACAGGAGACTTCCTTGAGATCTCTTCTTGGTCCATTGTGGGAGGAACTGCCCTTTTGGAATCTTCCCTTCACAAAGAATTTTTTGATGTTCTTTGTGAAGAGGGCTGTTAGTTCGTCCTCCTCTTCTTCTAGGTCTGAGTTCTCTTGCTCCATCTCAAGCCTTGAGAAGGCTTTGGAGATCTTGAGAGCAATTCCTTTCTCCAGTTTCTTGTCGGTATTGGCTTTGGTGTGCTCTCCTTCTTCAACCTCCAATTTCCCTATGACTTGAGTCAAGGGAAGAGATTGGATGCCTGGAGTGTTCTTCATGATTCATTTGAGAAGGGTGAACTTGGAGTTGAGTCCATTGATGACCACCAGGGACTTGGAAACTTCATCAAGGTCGACTCCCGCCGTTGTTAGCTTTCCAATTAGTCTGTTGAAGCGGGAGTAGTACTCTGAGATGGTCTCAGTTTCCATCATTTTGAAGGTGTGGTATTCTCCTTCCAAAGCAAACTTTTTGCTTTGCTTTAGTTCATCACTTCCTTCATGCATCTCTTTGAGAGCTTTCCACATCTCCTTTGCCGTCTTGATTCCTATGACCTTGTCCATGTCTTCTCTATCCAGTCCATTGAGGATGAACTGTCTGGCCTTGGCATTCTTTTCCATGATGACATAGTGCTCAGGTTTCCAGTCTTCTTCCTTCATTGTGAGATCGACATGGCCGTCTCCATTTTCGACTATCCTCCAACATTGGTAGTCGTTGGTCTTGATGTGGCTTTCCAGGCACTTTTCCCACCATGTTTCTTCTCCTTTCTTTCGGAGATGTGGTTTGTTGGTGGAGATTCTGAGCTCAAACTTGCTTGGTTGAGACATGATCTGCAAACTTAACAAAGATCTAGAGCTTTTCCCGCTCTGATACCAATTGTAGGATCGTGATTGTTAGATAATAATTAAGGAACTAAGAATATCAATTCTCGGTTCCCTTCGAAGCGGAAATAAATAATCAAAACAAATGAACAAGTTCCTTATAGTGGAAACCTTTGATTGCCAACTAGCAATCCAGGATAAAAACCACTACCTTTCTTTCGAAAGAATTTCAAGGTCTACTTCTTGATTTCTTATCTCTTTGGTTACAGCTTATCCTAGGAACAAACACACAATTTCTTTGCCTTACACACAGTTAGGCAATCCTATATAACTTAACACAAATTATAATCAATCCAAGATACAGACCTTAGCACTAAGGAACTATCTCACTTACAGCCACAGGAACTTAACACTCAGCTCTTCGATTCCTTGACTGGTTCCTCTCGATCTTAGTTTGCTTTGATGATCTTGTTTGAAGGTTCACACTTGATGTTTGCTATTGTGTGTGATTCGTATTTCAGTGCTTGAAGATAACCTTTGAGTTAGTCTTCCTTTTATAGTGGATTCTTCGTAGCTTGATCTTCTCTTGGTTCCCACAAATCGAGCTTGCCCTAGGATGTGCGGTTGTCCTTGATCCACGCTGTCTTTGACATATACCAACAACCTAGGCAGCTCAGAATCCTTCTTGGTTGGTCAACTGCTTCAGCCAAGTCGTTCTCCAACTTCCTTCTTCTGAGGTTCGACAACCTGGGCATTTTGGAACTGTCTTCTGGACAGCGACAGGTTCCATGTCCTGTCGCTTTCACCTTTCTTTGTCCGAGGTTATGTGTTCTAGGCGTCTTGTTGTTTTGCTCTGGACAATGACAGACTTTGAAAGGTTCGCACAAGTCGTTTTCGACTTTCTCTTGTCCGAGGTTGGTGTTCCCAGATTTCTCGGGAAGCGCAACATCACATATTGCATTTCCGGGCACACCTGGGTTCCTTCCTTTGGCTTGCTGCTTGGTTCTCTTGTCCTGTTTGGCTTTCATGCCTTCGGTATTTGTCATGTGGTTCTTTAAAGCACATCTTTGAGATAAAACATTAGTATCAAAATATTTGTCATCTTCAAAAGTAGAGAAACTGAGGAAAGGAACTCTCAGGGGAACCGAAGTTCCAGAGTTCCGTTTCCTAACACTTCTGCAGCAATAAAGGCCACACTATCGACTATTGTCGCAAGCACAAGAAATCCATGGTGGGCAACCAACAGACTTCAAGCATCAATCAAACAGGTGCCTTGCCAACTGAGCACTCTCAGCCCGCTGACTATCAGCAAGTATTAGACCTACTTCAAAAATTGCTGCTGCAGGGTGTTGCTTCTAGTTCAACTGATTCTATCCAACACACCTCCGCCAATCATGTCGGTAATATTTCTAACTATGACACATTCTCAGGTAACATACGAACTCAACTTATTTCTTCTCCTAATTCATGGATTATGGATAGCGGAGCTAGTGACTACATTACTTATCATACTCGTTTCTTGGATTCCTATCAACCGATTAAAAATCGCTTAGTACACCTACCCGATGGCAAGTCTTACTCTGTTTCTCATATTGGTACTGTCAAATTCATGCCTCACTTGACTATTTATAATGTCCTTTGGGTACCTAAGTTCTCAATTCACCTTATCTCTATTGGCAAATTGGCGTTTGATTATTTTTATGCTACTATTTTTTTGAAATGCATTTGTGTAATTCAGGACCCCCTCACAGGGAAGATGATTGGGACTGCTAGTGAACGAGATGGTCTATACTTCCTCCAACCTCAACCACTACCCTCTTCTTGCAACGTCACCGCCTCAGCCTCACTATGGCATCAACGTGTCGGCCATCCATCACAGCAAGTATCGTCTCTTCTCCCGGATTTTTAAGAATAAAAGTCATTTAGAACATTCTTCTTTAATTTGTCCTTTGGCTAAACAAACTCGACTTTCTTTTCCGCGCCGTACTTCTACTAGTTCTTCATGTTTTGATTTATTTCACATGGATATTTGGGGCGGTTATCATGTTCCTTGTTTACAAGGCGCACGCTGTTTTGTAACCATTGTGGATGATTATTCAAAGTTTACATGGATTGTTCAAACAAGGCTCGGCCCCTTATCATTCAATTTATTGCTCTAATCGAAAACCAATTTTCTACTCGAGTTAAAGTTGTTCGAAGCGATAACGGTCCCGAGTTTAAATGCGTTGATTTTTATTCTTCCAAAGGAATTTTACATCAAACTAGTTGCATCAATACACCGCAACAAAATGGTGTCACTGAACGCAAATATCGGCACCTATTAAACGTTGCTCGTTCCCTCCTTTTCAATCTCATTTACCGAAATTTTTTTGGGGCGATGCTATTCTTACCGCTACTTAATCAATCGTCTACCGAGTCGGAATTTACTAAACGAAACTCCTTTTGAAAAACTATTTTGTAAACCTTCTCTTTATTCTCACTTATGCGTTTTTGGTTGACGATGCTTCACATCCACACCGTATTCTTAAATTTGAACCTCGTTCCGTTAAATGTGTTTTTATTGGCTATCCACCTGGTACCAAGGGTTACAAACTCTATGATTTTAATACCAAAAAGACTATTATTTCTCGTGATGTCATTTTTCATGAATCCGAATTTCCTTATTCCAAATTTTCCGACAATTCTCAACCTAGCAAAAGTTTACCACTTTCCAATTTCAAAAGTTCAACCGTTATCTACATCGATGCTTCTCCTATTTTTACAAACTCCAAGGATACAATTGCACATGCAATGGAGCCTACTCACCCACCCATACCCACTACTGCACCTCAATCACCCATATCCACTACTGAGACTACACATTCACCCTCAAATGAATCTATCCCCGCCACTAACCCCCCTCAAATATTACCATCCATACCCACAAATGAATCTATCCCTGCATCACCACCCATTGTGGACAGCAACACAACACTCCCCACCGTGCCACCAATAGAACACATACGACCTTCTCGATCAACCAAGCCATCTCAAATCCTACGTGACTTCCATGTGGAAGCTAAGTTACCATCTCGAATGGCACTCCAATCTTCTTCCTCACATGTTGCATCTGGTAAGCCTTTTTCATTAGCTAATGTTTTATCTTATACCAAACTTTCTGATAATTATAGGCACTTTGTTTCTAAAATTATGCTTGAGCAAGAACCAAGGTCTTATTTGCAGGCAAATAAATCTCAAAATTGGAGGGATGCCGTGGCAAAAGAAATCAAGGCTCTAGAAGACAACAACACATGGAGTCTTGTACCGCTCCCACCGAACAAACGTCCCATTGGTTGCAAATGAGTATTCAAAATTAAATATCAACCCGATGGAACGATCGAACGATACAAAGCACGCCTTGTTGCAAAGGGGTATAGTCAAATCGAAGGAGTAGACTACCGGGAGATATTCGCTCCTGTTGCCAAACTTACCACCGTTCGTGTCCTCATAAGCATGGCGGCTGTCCATGGATGGCACTTACATCAACTCGATGTCAATAACGTATTCCTCAATGGTGATCTTTTGGAAGATGTTTACATGAAATTGCCACACGGATTCCATCTAAAGGGGGGAGACGAGGGTTCGCAAGCTTCATAAGTCCCTCTATGGAGTTAAACAAGCATCTCGTCAATTGTTCTTAAAGCTATCTACCTCTCTTAAACAAGCTGGTTTTCGTCAATCTTGGGTTGACTACTCACTCTTCATTAGACAACACAAAGGTATGTTCACTATTCTTTTGATTTTATGTTGATGATGTTATTATTCCGGCACTAGCTTCACTAGTACAAAGCCCCCACCCGGACCCCAGTTTTTTTGTTTGCCGGACCGCGGTACCGAAACCGGGGTTGTTCTCGGCGAGGTCCGGGTGCCAGACCCCGGTTTTTACCAAAAACCGGGGTAAAACACCTTTTTTTTAAAAAAATCTGGACCCCCGTTTTAACTAAATACCAGGGTCCGGATTCTTTTTTAAAATAAAAAAAATGGTGTAATCAACGTTGGTTCGAATTTCTCCTCAAATCTGCACTTCTTTCAAACCAAGGACCATATTTGCTATGGCTAAAGCTCTAGATTCTCCAAATGCAAAGACATGCCCTGGAAAGAATAAAACTTGGTTTCATGAGTATGGCTATGACATACATACAACTTCAAATTGTCAGCATTTGAGTATATTTCATTTATTTACATGTAACATCTCCTAGAACTAATTGAACAATATGAGGTATGACATCATATGTATCCATATCATCTCCATAATTTGTCAATACATATACAAATATCCTGCTTTAAAATGATTGAATGAGCTATTACTTACCAAATTGGGAATCTGAGAATTCATGAATCCCTCCTCCTGACTGCAGGCAAAAAATTCAGCTATAAATTTGAGATGTGATGCAATGATGATTGAAACATATGCAAACAAGACCAAAATGAGAAGAAACTGTACCTTGACAGAGAAGTAGGCCCACACATTTGGCTTGCTTTTAAAACTCAGTTCCTAACAGAACACTTCCAAATAAGCACCAAAAAATAAAACCTTATATATGTTTAACCACATGCCTTGAACATTAGAATACTAACCTGTACTTTCCCACTGGTATGCTTAAATCCATCATCTGGATCTTCACTAGTCACACGCACGGCAACACAGTGACCCTTTGGCCTTGTAGATTCCGCCTTGTCAAAATCAAAAGGGGTTGCGTTTACTGACGTATTTCTCCATGCATCATAGCCTCCACCGTATCCCTGCCCGTAGAATCTCCTTATTTCTGATAAGTAATCAAAATCAGCCAATATTTATATCAAAGCATGAAGATATAGAATACCTTAAAAAGTTTGATTTAAAAAGTTGATAATGACTTACCAGGAATTTGCCAAAGAGGAATACCCATGCCAACTGCAACCTGAGCAGCTGGTATGTTAATTTCTGCAATCATACAAACAGAGTGATGCAGCAGCCTCATTTACAAACCTCATAATGATAGTAGAAAAGGATATACATACATGAGAGCCACTCCATGGAAGAGTAGGCACATCTGCAGCTTGTGCGATCAAAGATGAACCAATCTTATCTCCAAGTGCTGCCATTGAAGCAGCTAGAGGCCCCAGAAATACAATTCCCTTTGCAAGCAAAGCATCCGGAAGCTCAGGGTTCTCTGAGGCATGGCCCCACCCGGGCCAAACTGCATCAACACGGGCGCTTTTTGCCATCTGATAAACCATTACAATAAAAAAAACATGATCAATTATCATGATAATATCCTAATTACATACTCCAAAGTGAAAAACAGTGCATACCTCTACAATGAGCTGCACATTGGCATAATTGTTGTTGTTTGTGCCTCCAGGAACTAAACAAATCAACAAGGAACTAAACAAATCAACAAGTACAGTAATACACTTACCTAGCTGGATCAAAAGATCTGTATCTCACCCCAGGCTCTTTAAAGTTGTTTTCCTTCGCAATGATTTGCTGCAAGCATAGGGAAACTACTTTGTTAAATTCAGTATCTTTAGACCAGGACATGGATTCATATCAAGAAACATATGAAACCACTCTAATGCTCAGAATTTCCCCTCACAATGTGGCTAGACATACAAATACTCAAAAGTATACAGAAGCAGGGTTGCAGCATTTGACCAAACGACACCATCACTATAAACTAATTAACTGAACATACTTGAAGCTAACATAGCTCTTGGGTTGACACTAGCAATGAAAAGTGAAAACTGAAATAAAGCCTCTACTAACAGAGCATGCTACCTCCAAAATTAAGTCAGTAAACAATAAGCATTAAAAGTATAAATAGTGAAGCGCCTGCCATTCAAAACGTTTTGAGGAATTGGGCATTTCTCAGCATGACGAGCAGGATCAAACCTTGATGGGAAGTAGTTAACCTGAGAAGTAGGCATAGAGTTTGAATATTTAGAAGAACACAGAAGTGCCATGAGCCCATACATAACACCTTATAATAAGCAAACAAAGGGATTTTAACAGCAAAAGTATTACCTCCTCATCCCTGTGCATGAAGTTCATGAGCCCCTCATGATGGTTGTTGTGGTGAGCACACCTGGGGGCATTGACAGGGAGTTGCAAATAGTTAGGTCCAAGACGGTGCCTCTGGGTATCGGCGTAAGCACACAAACCCGTGCACTAAACTCAACTCGGTATTTGTTTTCTTTTGTTCAGTTTGCTTTCAAGTAGGTGGGTGCGTGATGGATCTTAGAGTTGTGTGCTTGATTCTTCGACATCATTCTATAGGCATCCGACATCATTCTCTGGTATATTCATGTCTTAATATAATCTCTTTGTTCGATCATCAAGCTTCGAATTCAGGGCAATCAAAACACATAATTGTGTCAAATTAAATAAACTTTTTGAGATAAGATCCATAAGCTTAAGAATACAAGCACGCCAACAAAATATGCTATTGTTATACGTTCAGAAGGAGAACATAAGTTCAGAAAAAACACTTCTTCTCTACACATATATATATCTATCTATGCATCTAGCATGCGGAAACAACCAACAGCCATGACAAGGCCTTGCTCCAACTTGATCGTCTCAAGTAGCTTGAACTCCCTCTGTTGTCTGACGTTAACATGGGCAAACATGGCTTCACTTTGGACAGTTGAAACAATAGCGTCTGCCTGTAATTCACAAAAAATTACAATGCGTTTGGCTAACGTCAAATGTTGTATTTAAAAGGTCTTCACCAGAATATCATACAAGAAGAAAACCTGTGTAGAGATCAAGAAATGTCCACCAGCTCTAAGATAATGTAAAGCATTCACAGCTACCGGATTTACCTGACAAATATAATAACCAAATTGAAACTATATTATACACCAATTACATCCACCATAAACAATAACATCACTGTATCGAAGGGGAAAAAAAGGAGAAACCTGAGACGGAGAAGTCGGATCAGCACAGATAACATCCACCATACTAAGAAACATACGGTATTTCCATGAAGCAAAATATTCTTCATAAATTGCAATAACATTTGATCTCTTCTCAGCCATGTTTACAACAACATTAGACAAACCCAATGCATAGACCAAACCATCCTACAAATAAAACATATGTTCATGAATTGGTATTTAGGAGGGAAGCATATTTATTATCTAGGCAAAGCATGATTGAAAATAAATTAAAAAAAAGACGTGTAACTCACAGGGCCAACAAGATCAGACAAATGCGAAACCGTGGTTCCACACACATCACCCATGTATAAAACACGAGAACCAGGTTTCTGAAAAACATGAAACAAATAAATGTGTTAATACCATGTATATTCGTTAACTTCATAATCATATGATATTGCAATATGTGATCTTACTTACCACCCAAATATTGTTAACACCACTCTGGATTGCACCAGCCAACTTCGATCTACTCGGATTCCATACTCTGTACTCTGTTTCGGTTCCATCCTTGTTCTAAAATTAAAAGACAGATATGACTAGAAATCTCAACACATAAAAACTAGCATTAAACATTGAAACCAACAAGGAAAAAAATGCTATTTCGGCCCCTAACTTGATATATTTCTTCACACTTTGAAAATGTACAGATTGTTCCTTTTGTCTCTAATGAAAATCAACTTTCAATTCTCCTTATAGTACCATTTAACACTTACTAACATCCAAGGATCATAAATTATTCTAAGCTACGCAATCTTTTTTTAAGAGCCAAATAAAGAACAAATATAACTTGACTGACCTTGACAGAGATTAATTCCTCCCCATAGACAGCTTCACCAGGTACTAAATTTTTAGTACAAATGGCATCCTCGTTCTTACCCTTGGCGATGAAAACGCCTTCAATTCTATGAGGCACAACCACAACTTCACCATTAAAGGAAGACGATGATGAATTAGCCGCCATGGAATTTCCTTTGTAGGTTGATTTACACCTTTGCCTGCTGTAACTGAGTGCCAGATCCCGTTGGGCCTTTTCCAAGTCTGCAGGCTACATAAACTTAAGAAAATCAGATTGAGATGAAACAAAATTCTGCTGTAACTGATAATTACAAGTAAAAAACACAAACCTTTAAGTCGATGAACTCGCAAATGTTCGTACGCAAACCACGTAAAACACCAAGAAATTTTACGCTAACTCTGATGGCAATTTTGGTTGCGATTAGTATTTTGTGTATGAGCACAGGATCAGCAGATGAAAGGGAATAGTTCAGATCAGCAAGGTTGAGTTTCGGAAGATTATTCACCAGGAAATCTTTCAGCTCTTCGGTCACAATTGCTACAAACAAACCACAATCCCCATAAAGTTTTATGCTAAGGGTAAGCACACAAACATTTAATGTTTGTGTCAGGTGTGTAAAAACACACACACATTAAACAGAAAGTGTTGAAGTTCCAAAGGATCGAACAAAAAAGAGAAAACCACACATGTAGAGACAACTTTTCTTAACCTCGTCTAGAAATTAACTTACGCTTGGATAAAGCATTCATATGACACAGAGCGTCAGCAGCAGATGCAAAAGGATAAAAAGCTACGAGCTTGAAGACTTCGTTGTAGCGTTTAATGTACTCTTCAGTTGATTCAAAGATATCACCAACTTCATCCACATTATGGGGGAGAAAAAGAGCATATCCGGAGGCAAATTCGAACAGAAAATAAACCGGCAGTCCCCTCTGAGAGCCAATAATCAAAGGCTTATAAGAGACAGAGAAAGAAACCAAAGTTGGGTTTAATTAATTAATGTTAGAACAACAAGTAAATTATGCTGTTATTATAGCACAAAAGCAAGCATTAAGTATATTCATTTTGTCGTAGTTTCACAATAAGCACAAACATCCAATATATAATTACCTTAATCAATCGGTCCCTAGGCATTGGATTAAGATATTGGGCAGACTTTTTTTTTTTGGGTGCAATTACAATCGATGGTGTAGCTCTCTTTCTGGTTGGAGCACAACCAGGAGCCTGAAGCAAGAAGAGAAATAATACTACATGTTCAGGATAACAAAATAACCTAATGAACCAATTAGCTTATCATGGACAACGCCAACACGGCATGAATTTTTACCATAAGCATTAAGGATATTCATTTTGTAGTAGTTTCACAATAAGCACAAACATCCAATATATAGTTACCTTCAGCAATCGGCTCCCAGACACTTGTTTGGCAGACCTTTTTCTTGGTGGTGCAACTAAAATCGTTGATGCACGCCTAGGAGCCTAGAAGAGAAATAGTACATACATACATGTTCAGGATAACAGAATAACCTAATGAATCAATCAATTCGTTTACCATGGCCAATTCAGAATTAATTTTATCATAAGCATTTTATGTTCAGGAGAGTAATGAACTACACGTTCAAGGACAATCACAGATTCAATTTCCAGAAGCCACAAATATAAGTACTATAATAGAGGAAAGTAGAACTGACACATTCAATTTCTTAGGCAAAATCGAGAAAAATCCCCAGAAGAGAAACAAATAAACGAACAGGGAATTCGAAGTTGTAGCAGAAAATTACACAGCTACCAGTTGAACCTGTTTCAAAACCACATCAAAACAGAACCAAGGAAAGGAAAAAAATCACCTGGCGGAGAGCGTCTTTCTCATGCGAATCCATCTCATCTGTACTCATATCCTCCAACATGAGAAATTAAAGGCGTAATTCAACAGGAATTTGAAATCTGTAGATGGGAGAGAGATTTCTTTGGCCAAATTTCTCAGACGGCGTAATTTAGGGGAATCGGTAGGAGTTGTACAGAGAGGGCGAAGGGAAGAGACCTTCTAGGAAATTATACGGATTTGATCCGAATTTTTTAATTAATAGTCCCGAATTTTTGAATATTTCAATTTGTAGTCCTTTTGGCTTTTGGATGTCAAGTTTATAAGCTTAGTATCACATAACACCCCTAATGGTAAACCCTAATAAGCTCCCTCCCCTTCCCCCCCCTCTACCAAAAACAACACTACCGTCAACAACCACACAAAAAAACTTGGATCTATACCGATCTCTGCTCCATCTTCTTCCTTCTACCCCTGCATAACAGCCAGGCAAAGCAAACTATCAAACAAACCTTCCTCAAACCACTCGGATCTACACCGATCCTGCTCCATCTTCTTCCTTCTACCCCTACATCGCCGCCCCCTTTCAGAGCTCCGATGATTGGGATCTCGGCAACGCGGGCGACCCCGAACACAAAGGCAAGAAGAGCCGTCTCGACCACTCGACAAGCGCCCGCCCCGCCGACTCACTGCCGGCTCTGGATCTCGAAGACAAACAGAAATGGAAGACACCTTCAAAGATCTTTGGCCCCCTCCTCAAACATCCCTTAGATCTGGGCGCTGGCAATTGGTTGACCCCGAAAAGCCATTCGTTCGCGGCACCGGAGTTTATCTCTCCATCGACGTCCGAGCTCCAACCTTCTGCTGCGACGCCGGCGGAGACGTCCATAGGGGGTCATCTGCACAGTCACCGCGGCGAATTTCTCTTTCGGCCTTCCAGACATGACAGTGGGGGTCGTAGGTACCTATTTTGGCCCCTAGATCCGAGAAGCTCGCAACCTGTCAAATGGCCTCGAACCATTCTTATACCCCAAGATCTGCCAATCAAAGGCCCATTCATCGTTTTGACTCTGTATCCGAGGTGTTTGCATCGTCCCTGGAGGTCTGATGCGGCTTATGGCGCTTGGACGGCGATCTGGATCCTGCACACCTCTCCCCCCCTGCGGAGTGGCCTCGATTATACCAGGTCCTTCTACCCCTTTACTGAAATTTTACTACTAAACGAATACCCCTTTGCTAAACTCTTACCATCTTTACTATATTATTTTGTTGCCTCTGCAATTTACCTATGTAAAGTGTGTTTGGAGCTATGTCTGTTACCAGTATAAGCCTGGTTCCCTTCATGAGAATCGGAGTTTAAAGGCTCTAAAAGCCCTTGCTGAACTTCAACCCCTCATTTGGCCTGTTTTAATGCATATGAAAGTAGCTGTTGCAAACTGTGATTGGAGCTCTGCGTTTGCCTGCTTTAATCACTCGATCATTGCGGGAATTCCTGTTTCATTTTATGAGATCTGGAATGCGAAGGCTATACAAGCCTGTAGTAGTGGTGTAGACCTTGGTCTGAACAATATCAACAACTTTCCCTTCTATGAATTTGAATGTTTCTCTCATAATACCAATATTGATTTTTGCTGGCATAATACCAATCCTGTGTGCACTTCACATACTTTAACCCCTCAAAATATTTATGATGTTATCAACAGGTTATTGGCTATTTCGGCCAAGGATGACAATCCGATCAACATAAATTTTGTTATGGCTCCTTTGATGCTTCGAACCATCAATTACTGGCCTTGTTGTGTTTGGTTCGTTTTGCAGATTCACTCCTCAAGCAACAAATGGAGGAAAATGAGAATGTCTTCTCCCATTTCTGCTTCAAAGAACCCTTCTTCGACAATCATCAGATTCACCAACGATTGTTCCCAAATCTGGATCACCTCCAGTACTTGTACAACAAACATTCTCATTCAGTGTACCAACATTTATCTCCAAATCTGGATCACCTCCAGTACTTGCATAATAAACTTCCTTATACAATTTATCACCAAGAACTACTTTTATCTCGAAAAACCACAAGCCATTGTTGGTGCTAAAAACACAATACCACTATGGCATGATCAAAACACCACGTTTGCTCACTCGGCCAAATGTCAGTGGAACCAAAATAAAAATGGCACAATGCCTATTCTACATATGCTCAGGGATGGGTTGCAAATAACCAACAACAGACACCACTATATAAACAAGTACGAAAATGGTATAAGAGGCATTTATGGAAAATACAAAACCAACCCAAAAAGATTGAAAACCAACCAAAATCACTTCTTAAAAATTAGAGTTTCAAAAACCAAAGACCAATACCAGAATTCACATCGAAATCCCCTAAACATGCACCAAACAAACCTAACTTGGGCAAGACCAAGTATACTTGCCAAAAAACTCCCAAGGTCTTTATGAAGATAAGCCTTCGGAACTGTCGTGGTATCGGACGAAAAAACCTGTGGACCGATATTGAGGCTTTTTGTAAAATCGAAAAAATACAAATAATGGCCCTTGTGGAAACAAGAACCAACCAAGAACCTGAAAAAAACCTCTGGCTTAATGTCAGATTTGACAACCTTCAGTTCGTACCCGCAAACGGTTTCTCGGGTGGCATATGCGTCATGTGGAAATCCTACCAATTACAGAACGAAATCTGTGAACTAGCACACATTGACAACAGATTCATAGCTATCAAATACAAAATCATTGACAAAAACTACTGTCTCATGCTCATATTTACTTATGCAACACCAAAAGAAAATGAGAAAAATGATTACTGGAACCTACTCACAAACTTTATCCACCAAACACATATACCGTGCATCATCATTGGTGATCTTAATGAAATTGAATCACCTACGGAAAAGGTGGGTGGTTGCTCAAATCACCCCTCTAGATTCCAGAGACTAAATGAATTTAGGAACAAATGCGACCTGATCAATATACCAACACAAGGTGGAGAATTTACATGGCGGAAAAAACAGTACATAAATAAATAATATCTATGAAAAACTAGACCGGACCCTTGTCCACGACCAAATCCTCCAATGGTTTCCGGGCATCTTTACCAAAAACCATGCGTTTACAACTTCAGACCACTGTCCTATCTCTGTAGAGCAAGAAAACTCCAACCCTATCAAGGCACAACCATTTAAATTTGAGAAAATGTGGACAACAAGAAAAGATTTTGAAAACCTGGTCAAATAAGCATGGCGGTCTGATAACCAAGGATCACACATGTACAACCTGGTGAAAAAAACTCTTGCTCTCAAGATCAGCACCAAAAACTGGAACAAAACAACATTTGGCAATATCTTTAACCAAATTAGAGAAATAGAAGCATAACTAACTAACATCCAAAAAGACATCATTCTCAACCCGAACAATGTCTTAATCAGCAAACAAAGCAGACTCATCAACAAAAAGGAATGCCTTTTATCTTTTCAGAAAAAATATTGGAGTCAAAGAGCCAAGACCAAACACATCAAATCAATCGACACCACACACAAACTACTTCCATCGCATCACAAATAGAAGAAGAAGCCGAAAAATTATCCGAGAAATAAAAACCCAAGAAGGAACAATCATCATTGGTCTCGAAAACATACGGAATGAAATTAGAACAGACTTTGAAAAAAGATTCAAATAAGGCACGATTAACAATAACAATCTACAAAATATGCCGAGAAACATAACAAACGAGGTCACAGACCAAGATAACACCAACTTAACCAAAAATGTAACCAATGAAGAAGTAAAACGAGCTGTCTTCAACATTGGCAGCGATAAATCACCAGGCCCGGATGGTATGTCCGCCCTTTTTTACCAAAAAATATTGGCACATTGTCGGGCCACTTGTAACCAAAGCAGTGAAAAGCTTCTTCCATTCTGGCAAAATTCTCAAACAAATCAATCACACATTTATTACCCTAATACCAAAATGTGATAACCCAAACTCCACAAACCACTACCGACCAATAAGTCTCTGCTCAACAATATATAAATTCATATCCAAAATCTTAACAGAAAGACTTAAACCAATTCTAAACAAACTCATCCACCCGTTACAAGGTGCTTTCGTTGCTGACCGCGCAATCCAAGATAACATTCTTATTGCACACGAAATATTCCACTCCTTTCGCGCCAAAAAGGGCAAAGAAGGATGGATAGCAATCAAACTAGAAATGGAAAAAGCATACGACAAAATAGAATGGATCTTCATCATCGAAGTCCTCAAAAAAATTGGTTTCTCCCCAAAATTCATTGCATGGATCAAAGAATGCATTGAAATAGTCACCTTATCAGTTTTGGTCAATAACGGACCCACAGATATCTTTCACCCAAAAAGAGGACTTCGACAGGGAGACCCCCTATCACCTTTCCTATTCATTCTAGGTGCTGAAGTACTCACCAGGAAAATCCAACACGAAGCAAACATTGATAACAATCAACTAGGGTTTAAAATGACCCGAATGGGAACAAACATTCCATTTTTAGCATTTGCAGACGACATCCTTATTTTTGCCAAATCAAACCAAACAGCATGTCAAAATGTCAAGAGCATTATCGAAGAATACTGCTCAATATCAGGACAATGTGTCAATTACCATAAATCTGCCTTTCAAGCAACACCAAACACAACAAACAACACAAAAAGTTTAATTCAATCTATTCTCAATATCCCGAGCTCGGTCTCCCTAGAAAATACCTTGGATGCCCCATTATAAACGGGAAGGTAAATCAAGACACATTCCAGAACACAGTGTAGGCTACTACTACACAATTATCAAAATGGAAAGCTAGTTCCCTATCCCTTGAAGGACGAGCAACCCTTATTAAGGCTAATCTAGCAGCCAAACCAAATTACATCATGCAATGTTTTATGCTACCTTCAGAGGTACACAATACTCTAGACAAAATCAATAGAAGGTTCTTATGGAACAAAGAACAAACGTATAAACCCTTAATAGGATGGGATAAAATCTGTAGGAATAAAAACAATGGAGGGATCGGAATCAGAAAAACAGAAGATATGAATAAAGCACTCCAAATGAAGATTATTTGGAAAATCTTTGCTGAGCCAAACAATATCTGGGTTAAAGTCATCAATGAAAAATATCTAAAGAATGTTAATATCCCCAACTACACAAGAAAGACCAACCACTCTTGGCAATGGAGGAAACTTCTCAAACTCCGTAGCGAGTTCAAGACCGGCCTTCACTGGCTAATTGGAGATGGACGTTCCATAAACTTTTGGGAAGACCCTTGGGCGACTAACCTTAAACTCAAAAACTACACTCACCCACAAACCACCATCGACCCAGAAACAAAAGTAAGCAATTTCATTACAAATAAAAAATGAAACAAAATCGAACTATCAAAAGTCATTAATGATGCAGCTGTTGAAATTATCACCAACATACAGCTACCCCAAAATGACATTCCTGATCGCCTCTACTAGGCTCCCAACAGAAACGGTTGGTTTTCTACCAAAAACGCCTTCGAACTCATAACCAAACAGACTAGCCCAACCAATAACAAATTTTCTTGGCTTTGGGATCTAGACACTTACCCCAAAGTAAAAAACTTCTTATGGAAAATTTGCCATGACGGCTTACCCACGAAGGCTAGACTAGCCCAAAAACATGTGGCGGTGCCACTCGCATGTGACTCATGCAATAAGCCAAATGAAGATCTAAATCATTTCTTATTTGAATGTCCTAACACCCTAAAATACATTAGAAATCAAAACATTTACATCGAAAGCCAAATTAAAAACCTTAACGCCGACGGAAAAAAAACAATTGATATTTTGTGTGATCTTCAATCGGTGCTAACCAAGCAAGAATGGGTCTGCCTAGCAACAACCTGGTGGGGCGTATGGATCCATAGAAACCAAAAAATCTTCCAACCTACAGGGCCAAACAACATAAAGGATCTAACCCAGTACATAAAAACTCTTTATACTCAACTGGAACAAAACAAAGAAACTTGAAACAGACAAACCAACGCACCAAAAGCCCAACCCGACTCAACGACGAAAAACCAGAAACATTAAATGGGAAAAACCCCGACATGGATTCTACAAAATAAACTTTGATGGCTCTAAACTACCAAACGGAAAAGTAGGAACTGGGCACATTATCAGGAATGATCATGCTGAAATTATCCATATGTCCAACCAAAAATATAATTGCCAATCAGCACTCATGGCTGAAACCATAGCACTAAGAAACAGCATTAAAAAAGCTACATCACTCAATCTTAACAAGATCGAAATTGAAGGAGACAATTTGTGCCTAATTAACTCTATTCTAAGCAGCTGGACTTGCCGTGGGAAATTGAAATGGTAATCGCTGATATCCTCATCGATCTTTGTTCTTTTCAGGAAGTCCTGATAAGGCATGTTTTTCGAGAAGTTAACAGATCCGCTGACCTCATTGCCAAACTCAGCTTCTCAACCTCGAGAATTGCCTTAGAATCCAACCAAGAACTGAAAGTTCTCATCCTTCGGGATGCTCTAGGCCGAACCTTGCACCGTAGCTAGGTTCCGCCTAATTCTTTCCTCATAAAAAAAAAGTTTATAAGTTTAGTTTAACTTATTAGCTTAGTAAAAGAGATTTTTGTACTAATGGTAATAATTAATATACTTCCTCCATTAAAAATTATTTGACTTTATAGTTTTTTTCAGACAAAATAAGAAATTAATTTTTTTCCAAGATTACCCTTACTTAATTTTCTTAATTGTTGATTTTTAAAATGACAATTATTTATGATATCAAATCAAGTAATAAGCACGGGGACAAATCTGACAAAATCTTGTTAAAATATGTAAAATGACAAATATTTCCTAACAAACACTTTAGCCTAAAAAGTTAAATATTTCTTAACGGGAGTGTAGGATCGTGATTGTTAGATAATAACTTAAGGAATTCAGAATATCGATTCTAAGTTCCCTTTGCAGCGGAAATAAACAATCAAACAAATGACAAGTTCCTTATAGTGGAAACCTTTGATTGCCAACTAGCAATCCAGGATAAAAACCACTACCTTTCTTTTGAAAGGATTTCAAGGTCTACTTCTTGATTTCTTATCTCTTTTGGTTACAGCTTATCCTAGGAACAAACACACAGTTTCTTTGCCTTACACACAGTTAGGCACTATCACTTACAGTCACAGAAACTTAGCACTCAGCTCTTCTATTCCTTGACTGGTTCCTCTTGATCTCGGTTTGCTTTGATGATCTTGTTTGAAGGTTCACACTAGATATTTGCTAATGTGTGTGAGTCTTGTTTTAGTGCTTGAAGATAACTCTTGAGTTAGTCTTCCTTTTATAGAGGATTCTTCGCAGCTTAATTTTCTCTGGGTTCCCACAGATTGAGCTTGCCCTAGGATAAGTGGTTCTCCTTGGTCCACGTTGTTCTTGGCATGTGCAAACAACCTAGGCAGCTCAGAATCCTTCTAGGTTAGTCAACTACTTCAGCCAAGTCGTTCTCCAGCTTCCTTCTTCCGAGGTTCAACAATCTGGGCACTTGGGAACTGTCTTTTGGATAGTGACAGGTTCCATGTCCTGTCGCTTTCACCTTTCTCTGTCCGAGGTTCGGCGTTCTAGGTGTCTTGGAGTCTTGCTCTTGGATGGTGGCAGGCTTTTGGAAGCTTCTCTCAAGTCTCTTTCACCTCCTTTTGTCTGAGGTTTGGTGTTCCCAGATTTCTCGGGAATCGCAACCTCGCATGCTATGTTTCTGGGCACACCTGGGTTCCTTTCTTTGTCTTGTTCATTTGGTTCTCTTGTCCTGTTTGGCTTTCTTGCCTTCGGTATATTCCTGTGGTTCCTTAAAGCACATCTTTGAGATAAAACATTAGTATCATAATATTTGTCATCTTCAAAAGTAGAGAAACCGAGGAAAGGAACTCTCAAGGGAACTGAAGTTCCAGAGTTCCGTTTCCTAACAATTTCCCCCTTTTTGATGATGACAAATACAAGGAACCTGGCAACATAATAGGACTTTGAATTTCATGAGACCAGTTGAATTTAAGGGATTTACAACGTTATAAAATAATGAGAGAACATTCAATGGTTGCAAATTCCCCCTAAGCAGATGAACTAAGTTATTCAAGTTCCCCCTCAGAAATAGAACGGGTTCAGATTTCCTATAAGTCCAGTAGTTCAAGGTTCCTATCCATTCTTCCCCTTTTTGACATCATCGAAAAGATCAATTTACTTATCAAGTATAGGATATCAATGTGAAATAAACAATTGCGTGAAACCCATGATAGTCACCATAATAGAAACTTAAGGCAAATACAAATGATGCATTAGAAACATTGCCAAAGGAGTTCATTAATCATTAAAGTCAAGTATATTATCCAGAGATGCATAGTGGAAAAAGAAACAAAAGATCACAAACAGCTTGACATAGACAAAAAAGGATAGAAGAGGGGAGTAGGACCCTAGGGAACTACTAGCACACTGTGATGTTATAGCACTGGGAACTAGGAGAGACGTTCCTATGGCAGCGTAGTGGCCTCCTCTTCAGTTTCCTTTTTTTTTTTTGCAGTTCCTTCATCTTGGCCTGTTGTCATCTTATCGGCCTGATTACCTCCAATTGAGCAAGGTTAAGATTGAGGTTTTTCTTGGCCATTTGAGGAGCTTTGTGTTTTGAGAGAGACATGTGAACATGAGATTGAGAGAAGGCGTGAGAGAACAGAGTGCTCGGCTCAATCAAACAGGAAACCTTAAATAACCTTTGAGCAATTTTGGAGCCGTTGAGAATCAAGCCATTGGAGATATTTCTGGGAACTCTGAAGAGTTTAAACGGCTAATTTTCTTGAAGCTTTTGCGCCTTTGCAATGGTCACAAATTCAAAGATTAGATGCTAAAAAATGGCAATTGTTCAAGGCTGAAAAGACGTCTCTGACGCTGTGAGATTTGCCATAAATACTGTCTTGGGAGGAGCAATTCTCTTACTAGCCGTTTAAGGGGTAGCCCATCCTAGTTCCTTTCTGGCGATATTTTCAGTGTGCTAGAGGGATATATGAGAACCTTTGATGTGGGTTTTAAAACATAGGACCTAAAAGTACGTTCCCATAAAAGAAATCGGGGAAGGCCATTTATCGCATTACACACTAGTTCCCAGAGAGGGTTAAGAAGAGGATCATAGGGAAATAGATTGTGTAATGAGGCAAGGGAGGGTCATAATACACAATCATCATTTCGGCTTGTATTGTTGGGTTAGAAAGATGATCAGATTATGACTTTTGGGCCAATAAAGAAACTTGGACAATGATTGAATTTTAATAAGAGATGAACAACCAAGGAGAAGAACTAGAAAAATTTGTCAAAGCCTTTTGAGAAACCATTATGAATATGAGGGTCTAACGCAAGAGAAATGACACAAAGATTCCAAGATAAAGACAAGTAAAGAGTTCTGAACTAGTCAATCAAGGGAACTGGAGAGAAACTTTAAACTAAAGGAACTGCTAGTTTATAGGAATCATTCCCAGTTCTAATCTAAGGTTCTCGAAGGGAACTCTATTCAAGGCTTTGGTGAATATATCTGCAATTTGATCTTCAGTTCTACAAAATTTCATAACGATGTTTCCTTTCTCAACATGATCTCTAAGGAAGTGATGCCTTATATCTATATGCTTGGTCCTAGTATGATGCACAGGATTCTTAGAAATGTTTATAGCACTGGTATTATCACAAAGAATAGTGAGGGGACCATAAGACATACCGAAATCCGCGAGTTGTTGCTTTAGCCATAAGAGTTGGGAACAGCAAGAGGCAGCTGCAATGTACTCAGATTCTGTGGTGGAGAGGGAGACTGAGATTTGTTTCTTTGAGCCCCATGACACAAGGCAAGGGCCTAGGAACTGTGCCATTCCAGAGGTGCTCTTTCTATCTACCAAGTATCCAGCATAATCAGCATCAGTGAAACCCATGAGCTTAAAGGGACATTCTTTGGGGTACCAAATGCAGAGATCGTCAGTTCCCTTGAGATATCGAAGTATTCTCTTCACAGCAGCCAAGTGGGTTTCTCTCGGACAAGATTGGAACCTAGCACACAAGCCAACAACAAAGACAATGTCTGGTCGACTAGCGGTTAGGTACATGAGTGAGCCTATCATACCTCTATAGAGCTTCTCCTCCACTAGAGGACTCGAGTGGTCCTTATCCAGATGGGCAATGGTGGATATGGGAGTGGAGAGAGGCTTGCATGAATCCATTTTGAACTTTTTCAGTAGTTCCCTGACACTTCTGTTGGTGGATTTGAATACCATCTTCCTTTTGAGTGATTTGTAATCCGAGGAAGAATGTGAGTTCCCCAATTAAACTCATTTCAAATTCACTGCTCATCAAGTCTTTGAACTTGTTTACAAGGGACAAGTTAGTGGAACCAAAAATGATATCATCAACATAGATTTGAACCACTAAGATGTTACCTTCTTCTTCTAGGATGAAGAGAGTCTTATCAATAACTCCACGCCTGTAGCCATTTGAGAGTAGGAACTGGGCAAGTCGATCATACCAAGCTCTGGGAGCTTGCTTGAGGCCATAGAGTGCCTTGTCTAGAAAGTAGACATGATCTGGATGATCGTCGTCTTCAAAACCAGGTGGTTGCTTGACATAGACTTCTTCTTGAAGAATTCCGTTAAGGAAGGCCGTCTTTACATCCATTTGGAACAACTTGAACCCTTTGTGAGATGCGAAAGCAATCAACAACCTTATTGCTTCGATCCTTGCCACTAGAGCATAGGTTTCATCATAGTCGATGCCTTCTTGTTGATTGTATCCTTGAGCAACGAGTCTTGCTTTGTTCCTTATCACAGCTCTTGTATCATCTAGCTTGTTTCTGAAGACCCATCTAGTTCCTATGATGTGTTTATCCGTGGGGCGGAGAACTAGATGCCATACTTTGTTTCTTTCAAACTGATGAAGCTTTTCTTGCATAGCTTGGATCCAGTCTGCATCCTTCAGTGCCTCACCTATGTTCTTTGGTTCCACAATAGACAGGAAGGCATTGAAGGCAAAGAAGGTTAGATGATCGAACCTGACTGGAGGCTTGATGACTCTTCTTTCTCTGTTAGGAGCTAGAGCATTTGATGTGGAGACATTCTGAGTTGAACATTCAGCTTCCTGGTTGGAATCACCTTCTCCATTGAAGATCATGTGGGAAGATGAGTCATTGAAGTCTCCACAGATGTTGTCGTCATGCTCATGGTTCCCAGAAATGGATTGTTGTTCATTATTCATGGGAGCTGGTGGAGGAGCCATTGGAGGGTTCCGAGCAGCAGGACAGGAACTGGGTGGAGTGACATCTTCATCTGGATCTTCTTGATATGACTTGGGAAACGGGTCTTCAAAGGAATTGGTGGTGTTCTGCACAATCTTTCCAAGTGATTTTTCATTTAAAATAACATGAACACTTTCTTCTACCTTTTTAGTCCTTTTGTTGAAGACTTTGTACGCCTTGCTACCCGAGGCGTATCCAATGAAGACTCCTTCATCACTTCTTGGGTCGAATTTGCCAAGATTGTCCTTCCCATTGTTGTGCACAAAGCACTTACATCCGAACACCCTCAGATGTGAGATGTTGGGAACTCTTCCTCTTAGGAGCTCATAGGGTGTCTTTTATGTTATTGGGCGAAGCATGGCTCGATTGATGATGTAGCAAGCTGTGTTGATCGCCTCAGCCCAAAATGATTGAGAGAGTCCACTTGAGATCAGCATAGTCTGAGCCATGTCTTCCAAAGTTCTGTTCTTCCTTTCCACTACTCTATTTTGTTGAGGAGTGTATGGTATAGAGAAGTTGTGATCAATTCCATGCTCACTGCAAAAGGTTAGAAATTCTCCATTTTCGAATTCGGTACCATGGTCAGACCGAATAGCATTGAGTGAACAATCAAGAGATTTTTCTAACAAGGGAACCAGATCTTTAAAGCGGTCAATAACTTCACTCTTAGATTTAATAAAAATGGTCCAAGTAAAGCGAGAGAAGTCATCGACAAGAACAAAGATATACCTGTTCCCTCCTAGGCTCTGAACTCTCATGGGTCCACACAGATCCATGTGGATGAGTTCAAGAGGCCTTGAGGTGCTTACCATGTTTTTGGACTTGAAGGAACTACAAGCCTGTTTCCCTTTGACACAGTCAGAGCACAGTTCCTTAGATGTGCCACTTAGCTTTGACAGCCATCTGACTAGCTCTTTTGAGTGTAGCTTTTGAATCAGCTTGGTGCTAGCATGACCGAGGCGTTGATGCCACAAATCAGCTTGGTCATTCACAGTTGAGAGACAAAGTTTCTCCTTGGGAACAAAGGATGGATCAATTGTGTAGACATTGTTGAATCTTTTCCCTTTTAGGATGATTTGTCCCGAGGAGTCAAGGACTGAACATTCGTTGGATCTGAATCTAACTTCATTGTCTCCTTGATCACACAGCTGTGACACACTTATTAGATCAAAGCCAAGATTATCAACAAGATGAACTTTGTTTACCTGAATGTGGTCGTTGAGTTTCATAGTTCCTATTCCACAGATTTTCCCTTTGCTTTTGTCTCCAAAGGATATGTTCCCTCCTTGGAGAGGTTGAAGAGAGGTCATTTGATTTCTTCTTCCAGTCATATGGCATGAGCAACCACTGTCGATGTACCATAGTTGAGGTTGCCTCTCTTCTTTCTGCAGATAAGGGAACTAAGATTTCTGAACCTAGCGAAGCTTGGCTTTACTGGGGGGATTAGCATTGCGAGTCTGTGAATAACCAGGGAACTGGTTCCTTTCATGGTAATGAGTACTTTTCTCCTTTTCAAAGTTCCTTTTCTTAGCACAATCAGTGTTGTAATGACCATTCTTACCACAGTAGGTACACAAACGATTGTAAACAACATGTCCATATTTTCCTTTTCCTGGCCTAAAAGGTTTTTCAGTTTTCCTTTTGTTAAAATCAACATTGTTTCTAACCTTGCTATGGGCCATGTCAATATATCTTTTGTGAGCAAAGGAATTGGTGAACCATTGGTTTTCAGGAACCATCTTTTCTTTTCCCTTTGGTTCCTTCTTAGGACTTTGAGAGCCTTCATTGAGATGTTTGGCAACCTCAGTCTTGTTCTCAAGGACCATGATCTTCTCTGATAGGAATTGATTCCTATCACGAGAAGTGGCAAGAGCAATACTGAGATTCTCATTCATCTCAACAAGTTCTCGCCTAGCCTTTTCTTCTTCAGCATCATTGTTCCCTTTATCATTGACATATCCTATTCCATGGCGTTGTCTCACAAAAATAGTTTGATTTGTCGTTTTTTCATTAATGGAATCAGTGAGAATGTCTAACCTATCAATTATGGATTGAAGCATGTCATTTCCAGGTGGGTTAGCATGCAAGGGAACTTTGACAGAGTCTATGCTAGTTTCATCACAAGATTTGCAAATTTTAAGGTGACTAGCATGCACATTTCTAATATCAATGAGTTTGGAGTGAGTTTCAGCTAGGTCTTTCTCAGTTTCATCAAGTTTCTTACTCCAAACAGAATTCTCGACAATCAAGCAAGCAATTTCATCTTCACAATCATCTAGTTTCTGTTGAAGGGAACTGGTTTCATTTTCTAGTTTCTTTATGATCTTAAGAAGTTGTTTCTTATCAGAATCAACTAGGGATTTTAAGAGATCGTCAGAAGTTACCTCAAGGTCTTCTGAGTCGCTTGAGTCTCCTTTTGCCATGAGACATCTCCCTCCAGAGAAGCCACCCAGATCCAGTTCCTCATCTGAGTCTTCTCCCCATGATGCTACGAGAGCCTTCTTTCTTTGAGGTCTTTCCTCTTCCTTGGACTCTTCTTTGTTGGGACAGTTCTTAGCGTAGTGTCCCTTCTCCTTGCACTCGTAACAGGAGACTTCCTTGAGATCTCTTCTTGGTCCATTGTGAGAGGAACTGCACTTTTGGAACTTTCCCTTCACAAAGAATTTTTTGATGTTCTTTGTAAAGAGGGCTGTTAGTTCGTCCTCCTCTTCTTCAAGGTCTGAGTTCTCTTCCTCCATCTCGAGCCTAGAGAAGGATTTGGAGATCTTGAGGGCAATTCCTTTCTCCAGTTTCTTGTCGGTATTGGCTTTGGTGTGCTCTCCTTCTTCAACCTCCAGTTTCCCTATGATTTGTGTCAAGGGAAGGGATTGGATGCCTGGAGTGTTCTTCATGATTCCCTTCAGAAGGGTGAATTTGGAGTTGAGTCCATTGATGACTACTAGGGACTTGGAGACTTCATCAAGATCGACTCCCGCCGCTGTTAACTTTCCAATCATTCTGTTGAAGCGGGAGTAGTACTCTGAGATGGTCTCAGTTTCTATCATTTTGAAAGTGTGGTATTCTCCTTCCAAAGCGAACTTTCTGCTTTGCTTTAGTTCCTCACTTCCTTCATGCATCTCCTTGAGAGCTTTCCACATCTCTTTGGCCGTCTTGATTCCTATGACCTTGTCCATGTCCTCTCTGTCCAATCCATTGAGGATGAACTGCCTGGCCTTGGCATTCTTCTCCATGATAACATAGTGTTCTGGTTTCCAATCTTCTTCCTTCATGGTGAGGTCGACATAGCCATCTCCATTTTCGACTATCCTCCAGCATTGGTAGTCGTTGGTCTTGATGTGGCTTTCCATGCACTTTTCCCACCGTGTTTCTTCTCCTTTCTTTCGGAGATGTGGCTTGTTGGTGGAGATTCCGAGCTCAAACTTGCTTGGTTGAGACATGATCTGCAAACTTAACAAAGATCTAGAGCTTTTCCTGCTCTGATACCAATTGTAGGATCGTGATTGTTAGATAATAACTTAAGGAACTCAGAATATCGATTCTAAGTTCCCTTCGCAGCGGAAATAAACAATCAAACAAATGACAAGTTTCTTATAGTGGAAACCTTTGATTGTCAACTAGCAATCCAGGATAAAAACCACTACCTTTCTTTTGAAAGGATTTCAAGGTCTACTTCTTGATTTCTTATCTCTTTTGGTTACAGCTTATCCTAGGAACAAACACACAGTTTCTTTGCCTTACACACAGTTAGGCAATCCTAGATAACTTAACACAATCAATAATCAATCCAAGAAACAGACCTTCGCACCTAGGAACTATCACTTACAGTTACAGGAACTTAGCACTCAGCTCTTCTATTCCTTGACTGGTTCCTCTTGATCTCGGTTTGCTTTGATGATCTTGTTTGAAGGTTCACACTGGATATTTGCTAATGTGTGTGAGTCTTGTTTTAGTGCTTGAAGATAACTCTTGAGTTAGTCTTCATTTTATAGAGGATTCTTCGCAGCTTAATTTTCTCTGGGTTCCCACAGATTGAGCTTGCCCTAGGATAAGTGGTTCTCCTTGGTCCACGTTGTTCTTGGCATGTGCAAACAACCTAGGCAGCTCAGAATCCTTCTAGGTTAGTCAACTACTTCAGCCAAGTCGTTCTCCAGCTTCCTTCTTCCGAGGTTCAACAATCTGGGCACTTGGGAACTGTCTTCTGGACAGTGACAGGTTCCATGTCTTGTCGCTTTCACCTTTCTCTGTCTGAGGTTCGGCGTTCTAGGTGTCTTGGAGTCTTGCTCTTGGATGGTGGCAGGCTTTTGGAAGCTTCTCTCAAGTCGCTTTCACCTCCTTTTGTCCGAGGTTTGGTGTTCCCAGATTTCTCGAGAATCGAAACCTCGCATGCTACGTTTCTGGGCACACCTGGGTTCCTCTGGGTTCCTTTCTTTGTCTTGTTCCTTTGGTTCTCTTGTCATGTTTGGCTTTCTTGCCTTCGGTATATTCTTGTGGTTCCTTAAAGCACATCTTTGAGATAAAACATTAGTATCATAATATTTGTCATCTTCAAAAGTAGAGAAACTGAGGAAAGGAACTCTCAGGGGAACTGAAGTTCCAGAGTTCTATTTCCTAACAGGGAGAGTATAAGATAAACATATATTAGATATATAATTGAGAGGAAGGATCAAATGCGACCGACCCTTAAGGTGAAACGAACGACCTCATACGCGTCGTCCACGTGTCCTCATCCAACGGCTGAGCCTCTACCGGATTTTTAGGTCAAAACAGAGACAGAGGGGCATTCTGTTCTATTTGTCATTCCTTCCTCCAACGCTTGTCTCCCCTCCTTCTCTCCCTCTTCGCGCTTCTCCAACGACAGAAAATCGCCATTGAAGAATCGATTCTTCTCCTTGATTACGCCATTGATTACGTTATTACTTCCTTGATTCCGCCATTTTATACTCTATTCGACTTATTCTTTTGATTTTCTATTGGCGTTTATGGATTTCGGTAAGTGATTTGCGTTTTTTCGACTTCTAGGGTTTGATTCAATTGTTCTAGTTCTTTAATTCTGTCTTTAGTTTTTGCGTTCTCTATGGTTTCATCCATTCTATTTATGTGTTAATTACTTTGTTTCCCTTTCGTTGTCAGATTTGTCTTCAATTTTCACACTTAGGTTTACTTTTGTTCAATTCTTGGAATGAGTTTTATTCTCTGTTGCTTTGGTTTTTTTGTTTCCTTTCGCTTTTGTATGTTCATTTGTGTTAACATCTGCTGAGGTTGTTTAGTTTAGTGATTGATCTGTGTTGATCTCTAGTTTGCAATGTCCACTATGTTTTGAACATGTCGCCTATTTGTAATGAACCTCCATTGCGTTATGTGCTTTTTGTTTCAGTTTCTGCAAGTTTGTCTGCTGGTGCTAGTGGTTCTTTCTCACCTGGTCCTAGCCCCCCTAGTTCATATGCTCCTGATTCTGATAATGAGTCATCGAATTTTGTTACTCAACTATCGCAAGGTGGTTTTGTCTACCACATTCCTGCTTGTGATGATCCTTTGAAACCAGCTGTTGGTATGCAGTTTACGACATTGGATACATGTATTGCATTTTACAAGGCATATGCATTGAAATGTGGTTTTGTTGTTCACCTTGACGGATCACACATGAGAGACCAAGTGATTGTGTAGAAGTATTTGCTCTGTAGTAGGCAAGGTTTTAAAACTGGCCAGAACAACACAAAACGTGTCCGTAGACGTCCTTCTAATAGGGTTTGATTTATTGCAAAGCTCACCCTTCGTTTTGCCGGTCGTGAGGGCTACAAAGTGATTTCTTTTGGAGATCGCTATACACACCCGCTTGTTGTTGATAAAGAGAAACTATTTATGAAGTCTATGAGGATGTTAGACTTTGGGCATAAGAAATTTGTTATGGATTGCGAGAAAACTCACATCGGTCCAGTTGAGAGACAAAGTTTCTCCTTGGGAACAAAGAATTGGTCAACAACATACACATTGTTGAACCTTTTACCTTTTAAGATGATTTGTCCCGAGGAGTCAAGGACAGTGCATTCACTTGATTTGAATCTAACTTCGTTGTCTCCTTGATCACACAGCTGTGACACACTAATTAGATCAAAACCAAGATTATCAACAAGGTGAACTTTGTTTACCTTAATGTGGTAATTGAGATTTACAGTTCCTATTCCACAAAATTTTCCTTTGCTTTTGTCTCCAAAGGAGATGTTCCCTCCTTGGAGGGGTTGAAGAGAGGTCATTTGATTTCTTCTTCCGGTCATATGGCACGAGCAACCATTGTCAATGTACCATAATTGAGGTTGTCTCTCTTCTTTCTGCACAAAAGGAAACTAAGATTTCTGAACCCAATGAAGCTTGGCTTTACTGGGGGGATTAGCATGTGATTTATCATTGCGAGTCTGTGAATGACAAGGGAACTGGTTCCTTTCACGGTAGTATGCACTTTTCTCATTATCATAGTTCCTTTCCTTAGGACACTCAGTGTTGTAATGGACATTCATACCACAATATAAACACACTCGATTGTACACAACATGTCTATATTTTCCCTTTCCTGGCCTAAAAGGTTTTTCATTTTTTTCTTTTATTGAAATCAACATTATTTCTAACCTTACCATGAGCCATGTCCACGTACCTTTTGTGAGCAAAGGAATTGGTGAACCACTTGTCTTTAGGAGATACTTTCTCCTTTCCCTTAGGTTCCCTCTCAAAGGCCTTAGGATCCCTTTTTGGACTTTCAGAACTTTTTTTGAGACGCTTGGCAACCTCAGCCTTGTTCTCAAGAACCGTGATCTTCTCTAATAGGAATTGGTTCCTATCTCGAGAAGTTACAAGAGAAGTATTGAGGTTCTCATTCATCTCAACAAGTTCACGTCTAACCTTTTCATTTTCAGCATCATCATTGATCTTATTGTTAAGGTATCCAACTCCATGACGTTGTTTCACAAAGACGGTTTGATTGACTGTTTTTTCTTTTATAGACTCAGTGAGTTCATCTAACCTATCACTTATGGATTGAAGTAAAACATTTCCAGATAGATTATCATGCATAGGAACTTTAACAGAGTCTATACTAGTCTCACTACAAGATTGGAAGATTTTAAGGTGACTAGCATGCACATTCCTAATTTCAATGAGTTTGGAGTGGGTTTCGGCTAGATCTTTCTCAGTTTCTTCAAGTTTCTTACTCCACACAGAGTTCTCAACAGTTAAACAAGTAATCTCATCTTCACAATCATCAAGTTTTTATTGAAGGGCACTCGTTTCCTTTCCTAGATTTTTTATGATCTTTAGAAGTTGTTTCTTATCACAATCAACTAGGGTTTTTAGGAAGTCATTAGAAGTTACCTCAAGGTCTTCTGAGTCGCTTGAATATCCTTTTGTCATGAGGCATCTTCCTCTAGAGAATCCACTCAGATCTAGTTCCTCATCTGAGTCTTCTCCCCAAGAAGCCACAAGAGCCTTTTTTCCTTTGAGGTCTTTCATCTTCTTTGGAGTCTTCTTTGTTGGGACAACTCTTAGCGTAGTGCCCCTTTTCTTTACACTCATAGCAAGATACATCTTTGAGATCTCTCCTTGGTCCATTGTGAGAGGAACTGCCTTTTTGGAACCTTCCATTCACAAAGAATTTTTTGATGTTCTTTGTGAAGAGAGCTGTAAGTTCATCCTCCTCATCTTCTAGGTCTGAGTTCTCTTGCTCCATCTCAAGCCTTGAGAAGGCTTTGGAGATTTTGAGGGCAATTCCCTTCTCCTGTTTCTTGTCAGCATTGACTTTGGTGTGTTCTCCTTCTTCAACCTCCAGTTTCCCTATGATTTGAGTCAAGGGAAGGGATTGGATGCCTGGAGTGTTCTTCATGATTCCTTTGATGAGGGTGAACTTAGATTTAAGTCCATTGATGACCACCATTGATTTGGAGACTTCATCAAGGGTGACTCCAGCAACTGTTAACTTTCCAATTAGCATGTTGAAGCGAGAGTAGTACTCTGAGATGGTTTCAGTTTCCATCATTTTGAAAGTGTGGTATTCTCCTTCTAAAGCAAACTTCCTGCTTTGCTTTAGTTCACCACTTCCTTCATGCATATCCTTAAGTGCTTTCCACATCTCTTTCGCCGTCTTGATTCCTATGACTTTGTCCATATCTTCTCTGTCCAGTCCATTGAGAATGAACTGTCTAGCCTTGGCATTCTTTTCCATGATGACATAATGCTCAGGTTTCCAATCTTCTTCCTTCTAGTTGAGATCGACATAGCCATCTCCATTCTCGACTATCCTCCAGCATTGGTAGTCATTGGTCTTTATGTGGCTTTCCATTCACTTTTCCCACCATGTTTCTTCTCCCTTCTTTCGGAGATGTGGTTTATTGGTGGAGATTCCGAGCTCAAACTTGCTTGGCTGAGACATCTTAGATCTGTAAACTTAAACAAAGATCTAGAGCTTTTCCTGCTCTGATACCGATTATAGGATCGTGATTGTTAGATTAAGAACAAGGGAACTAAAAATACAGATTTTCAGTTCCCTTCGCAGCGGAAATAAACAATCGAATGTAAATGAACAAGTTCCTTATAGTGGAAACCTTCGATTGCCAACTAGCAATCTAGGATAAAAACCACTACCTTTCTTTCAAAAGGATTTCAAGGTCTACTTCTTGATTTCTTATCACTTCGGTTACAAATTACTCTAGGAATAAACACACAATTTCTTTGCCTTACACACAGTTAGACAATCCTAGATAAACTTAACACAAAGTATAATCAATCCAAGAAGCAGTCCTAAGCACTAAGAAACTAACTCACTTACAGTCACATGAACTAGCACACAGCTCTCAGGTTCCTTGATTGGTTCCTCTTGATCTTGGTTTGAGTTGATGATCTTGTTGAGAGTTCACACTTTGATGTTTGCTATGGAGTGTGATTCTTGTTGTAGTGCTTGAGAATATCACTGAAGCTTGTCTTTCTTATATAGTGTATTCTTAAGGTTGTGTCTTCTCTCGGCTCCCACAGAGCAAGCTTGACCTAGGTTGTCTAGTGATCCTTGATTCACGTTGATCCAGACATGTACCAACAACATAGGCAACTCATAATACACATTGGATGGTCAATGGCTTCAGAGGAATCTGTTATGTTGTTGTCAACCACCTTTCGTATGAGGTTCAGCAACCTAGATACTTTGGAACTTTCCTCTGGATGGTGACAGCCTTTTTGACATGTCGTTTTCACCAACCTTTGTCTAAGGTTCATCATTCTGGACAGCTTGGAGCTTTCCTTTGGATGGTGGCAGGCTTTGGAAGCTTTGCTCATGTCGTTTTCACCATCTGTTGTCCGAGGTTCGGTGTTCCCAGCTTTCTCGGGAAAAGCAGAGTCACCTGTTTCACTTCTGGGTTCCTTTGGCTTGCTTGTTTGGTTTCTTTATCTTGTTTGGCTTCCATGATTTCAACAACTGTCATGTGGTTCCTTTAAATACATCTTTGAGATAAAACATTAGTATCAAAATATTTGTCATCTTCAAGAGTAGAGAAACTGAGGCAAGGAACTCTCATGGGAACTGAAGTTCCAGAGTTCCGTTTCCTAACAGGTTCCCTAGGAATCTGTTCCCCGCTACGAATACTCCTATCACTATGATTTGTAGACGACACCGAAAGCTGGGCAGCATGCAGCGGTGCGCTCGACGAGGGTGACACGCATGGCTTAAGAGGGGGGTCTTACTGGCAAACCTTCCGAGAAATCCATTGGCTGTCATATACTCATATTACCTGTATATATAAGGAACAAAGGAATGAGGATTTGTAACACTGGAAGTGGCTTAGGACTAAAAATACAATTAATCTATATTATATTCGAGTATTTTCGATATCCTCTCTCCCTACGAGAAGAAAATAGAAGGGTTCCTACCAAGTCTCGTAGCCCTAATATCGATACTAATTTCGCTTGTTTGACGGGTCTTTTTCACTTACGACCTTTCACAGACGAGAAAACGAATCGGAAGGTTTTATCGAGATTCCTACCAGCTTCTCACGAATCGAATACCTAATTCTAACTACTGGTGTTTTAGAAAATAGATAAATGTTTTTTTCCACCAAGAATCGAAATTGTCATGGAGAAAGAGACGAATTGATTACCTGCTATTACAATTGCAAGATCAGAGTTTTCTCACAGTTCCCTGGTTTTCGACTTTGTAGGATCGTACGTGTTAGCAATCAAAAGGAACTGAGAGTTTAGTTCCTTAGCAGCGAAATAAGTAAATAATAACATAATCAAGTCCAGTTCCTTAGAGCGGGAAACTTTGAAAACCAACTAGTTATCCATGACAAAACTCACTACGTCTCTTTCAAGAGGATTTCAAAGTCTACTTCTTTTATCAATGCTTCGATTACAATCAACTAGGATAGAACACACAGATTAAAGTCTTAGACACACTAAGGACTTTCTACCTAGTTCGACCAAATCAAGCACACAAACAAGCAAGTGACTTACAGTTCTTATACAAAGAACTAAGCTCTGTTCTTATTTGTAAACAGTGTGAGTGAATGTGTAATTGTAAGAGAGTTTAATTACTCTATTTATGTAACTTAATTGATGGACGAACCGAATCTCCCACAACTGAATTACACAAATAAAATAATCAAAAAATAATCGAAAAGATAACATTTGTTACCAAATATAATCTTTCACGATTTACACTTTTCGTTTCCATAAAAGATATACTTTTAACCCTTAAGATAATATGGAAATAGGATAATCTTTAACTTCTCTCTCCAAGTAAAGATCTGCCCTAATCGGATCGTCGCCGCCCTTTATCTCTTGTTCCAAGCTCTTTCAGCATCAGCGTCCTTCAGTTCCTTACGCTAGTTCCCAAATCCGGCATCTTGGTCTCTGTCTCGTGCTTCCAACTCCTGAGTTCTCTGTTCATCAACACTTATGAAAATATTAATAGCAAAAGTGTTTGTCATTATCAAAACTAGGAAAACTGAGGAAGGAAACTGAAGTTTCCAATAGTTCACTTTCTAACAATTTCCCCCTTTTTGATGATGAGAAACATGTAGAACCTGACATATCTAAAATAGGCATGAATGATATATGAGGAAAAACAGAACATCACTAGATGTTGAATAATCGTTAGTGAATTGCATATTCCCCCTTAACATCAAACCGGGTTCCTTAAGAACCAGTTCAGAGTTCCTTTCATCCTATTAGTTCTAGATTGCCGATTTCATTCACCCTTTGGACATCATCGAAAAGAGTCAGTTAAATGAATAACACAAATAATTTAGAGTGACAAATAGACTAATGTTGAACTCTAGAGAAATGACACTGTCATAAAAGTTGAAAGTAGATCAGAACAACACAAGGAACACATAACTTCATTAAACATAAGGAAAGTATAGAAAACATATATCAAAATAAAAATACTCAGAGACACACAAAAGAGGATCAAGATGTGAAAGTGGGATCCTAGGGAACTAAGGTTCCATGTCTACTGAGTAGGGAAATGAGCACTGCATTACACTACTGCTTGGCCTTTGCCTTGTCTTCAACAAGCTTGCGGTTCATCAACTTTGCAATTTCCTACACAAGGGTTGCAGACGTCTTCCACAACTCCACCACCATTTCATTGGTGAAGTTGTTGCCTTTCTCAACAACGGCAGTCACCTTGTCAAAACCCTCAACTAGGGCAGCTTCAACGTGTCCCAAGCTGTTCAGAATGACATGGGTGTCGGGAACTAGGCGGGGATTAGATTGGCCAGGCTGGGACGTACTCTTCCTTTTCCTTCTCTGCGTCAGATTCCTCATCCACATGTGCCTTGTGCATCAGACGCCTTACACTGGTCATGGTGAGGAGGCAAGAGAACGTTGTATCCTCAATTCCAGTGGGATATAGACCAAGGTGGCTCCGAATCTTCTTGATGACATGTGGGTAGGGAAGGGCATGGGTAGAGTGGCCCTTATAGAACTGCATATGGGATAGGGTGATACGGGGCAAGTCGATAAGAACTCCCAGAATGAGCTTCTCCATAAGCACCGCATCACTGACCAACACTGTGTCCTTCTTCTCCTGACGAGGGATGATGTTCTTGATGAGGAAGGTATGGATGATCTTCTTATTAAGGCTCAAATACTTAGTGTGAAAGGGGCTCTTAGATGGAAATTTACCATTGAAAACAGTTTTGAGAATGGCCTGCTTGCGCTTTGATGGCCAGTTCCTCTTGATGATGACCCCAAAGCCTTCACTAGTGTCGAGCTCCAGCACAGACCCAATCACAACAGCAAAGAGGGGAATTAGATTACCTCCCCAGGCGAGGATGGCGTCGTGCGCAAGCTGGTCATCCTTAGCCACGACAAATTGCATATTCTAGTAGAAGAGACACACCATATCCTCGTTGACGGCAAACGGCTCCGGTACTAACTTATCCCACCCTTGAAGTTGAAGTTTGGCGTGGGCGGCGGAGACTCTTTCATCGTCGTCAGTGCGCCAAAATTCCTCGCCGACAATGAGGGGCTCCAGAATGTTGCGAGTAGCGAGAGCCGGTGCCACCGAAAAGGGGACTTGGGACGGTGGAGAGGCTTGCTGAGATTGAGGCCGCTTCCCTTTTGCAGCCTTGGAGAGTTTTGCCTTTTGTCCTGAGGGGCATTCTCTAGATGAAGAGAGGGGCCATGACCACCTTTAACGGCACGACGTTTGACACGGCCGGCCACCGACTGGGAGTCATCAGGTTGCCTTAGAGATGTCATCGGTGTGGGGAGAAGTTCCACATCAATTGGTGCAGCCTCCTAGGAAGGAGAAGATTGGTGAGAATCCTCCTTTGTCGGTGTATGGGAGGCCTGCTTGGACGGAGTGTGCTCAAACGAGGCAAATTGAGACTTTTGGGCCTCAAGGACCGGTGGTGGCACCGATCGAGTAGGTTCCGCCATAGGTGTGGGAACCAAAGATGTGGTCTTGGTCGGTGAAGCCGCCTAAGAGGAGGAGGGTGTGACGTTCTGCTTCATATAAGCCTCCAAAATGGCGAGTTCATCGACGAGGAGGTTTGGTAGACCGGAATCCATGGAGACAGTTGAAAGGTGAGAGCTTTAGAGATTTTGAGGGGACGACAGAGTGTGAGATTAGAGCAAGGAGAGTATGTGATCAGTGCCGCTTTAGGGTTGTACTTGTTTACTTATATAATCTCAGGGCAAAATTTATCCAAAAAGAGCCGTTGCCATATCTCTTCAAATAAGGGAACCCAAAAATATCTCAAACGGCCATACAATCTTCTGCAAATGAAGGGAAATAATAACTCTCCCCATAAAATATCCTTCAGAATAATCAAATCAATCGGATCTCAAAATCATCAGAAACCGCAGAGTATCAAACGCCTATACATGCATTTACTGTCCTCGGTAAGCGATTGCATGCAGAGCTTAAATTTGAAATCTGGCCATTGAGGGGCAGTTCTTAGTTCCTTTCCTCTGTGTATGACACAGAACCAGATATATATGGGTATATTTTATGTAGGCAACCAAGCAATACTCAAGAAAAGTACATACCCATATAAATAAAATTAGGAAGGCAATTTTAACACTACAAAGACAATTCCCAGTGTGGACTAAATAGGGATCATAAGGAATCATACAACTTAGTCAGGCATAGGACGGTTTATAGTCAATTATCATTTCGGCTTATAATAGTGGATAGTTGTGATCAAATTGACTATATGGAGGCCAACAAAGAGATGCAATCAAGACCAAATTATATCATAAAATCGTGTGATCATGCAGGAAAGTTAAGAACATGCTTTATAACAAATATTACAAGACATGCGAGGGCAGTACAAGAGCAAATATCAACAATATTGTCAATGTGATCATAGAAAAGATCAAATCTAGGCAAAGAAAGGGAACTAGTAAAGGCAATCAAAACTACTAGTTTATGGATATCATTCCCAGAAGTAGCCTAAAGGACTCATAAGATTCTCGATTTAATGCTTTGGTGAATATATTGACAATTTGATCTTCGGTCCTACAATATTCTAGTAGAATGTGCCCTCTTTCAACATGATCACGCAAGAAGTGATGCCTAATATCAATATGTTTAGTCCTAGTATGATGCACAAGATTCTTGGAGATGTTGATTGCACTAGTATTATCACAAAGAATCTTTAAAGGGCCAAAAGACATACCAAAGTCTGCAAGTTGTTGTTTGAGCTAGAGGAGTTGGGAACAGCACGCGGCAGCTGCAATATACTCATCTTTGATGGTTGATAGAGCCACTGAGTTTTGTTTCTTCGATCCCTAAGAGACTAGGCGTGGACCAAGGAACTGGGCCATTCCTGATGTGTTCTTTCGACCCACCAAGTAGTCTGCATAGTCCGCATCTGTGTATCCAAGAGTATTGAAGTGGCAATCCTTGGGGTACCAAAGACATAGGTCGTCAGTTCCCTTGAGATAGCGAAATATGCACTTCACTTCAGATAAGTGAGATTCTCTTGGGTCAGCTTCAAACCTGGCACAAAGACAAACAACAAACACAATATCTGGCCTACTAGCAGTTAGATACATCAAGGAACCAATCATGCCACAATAAAGCTTCTCTTCCACTTTCTGTCCAGTATGATCGGCGGTGAGGCGAGTTGTGGGGGAGATGGGGGTGAAGATGGCTTTGCTTGAATCCATTTTGAACTTCTTCAAGAGTTCCTTAAGATATTTCTATTGATGGATTTGAATTCCATCGGCCTTCTAAGTAACTTGCAATCCCAGGAAGAAGGATAGTTCCCCAATCATACTCATTTCAAACTCACTCCTCATGAGATTTTTGAACTTCTCTACAAGAGCCAAGTTAGTGGAACCAAAAATAATATCATCAACATATACTTGGACCAGTAAAATTTCACCTTTGACTTCCAGAATGAAGAGAGTCTATTAGGAACTGGACAAGGCGATTATACCAAGCGTGAGGGGCTTGTTTTAGACCATAGAGAGCCTTGTCCAAGAAATATACGTGGTCAGGGTGATCATCATCCTCAAATCATTGAGGTTGCTTGACGTAAACTTTCTCTTGAAGAATGTCATTGAGAAATGCAGTCTTCACGTCCATTGATACAACTTGAACCCTTTGTGTGAAGCATAGGCGATGAGTAGCCGTATAGCTTCCAGTCTGGCCACATGGGCAAATATTTCATCATAATCGATCCCTTCTTGTTGATTATAGCCTTGAGCAACCAAGCGAGCCTTCTTTCTTAGTACAACACCAGAATCATCCAACTTGTTGCGAAAACCCCACCAAGTTCCTATGATGTGTCTGTTTTGAGGGCGAGGAACTAGTCTCCAGACTTTGTTCCTCTCGAACTGGTGATGTTCCTCTTGCATGGCAATGATCCAATCAGCATCCTTCAGTTCCTCTGTGATGTTCTTTGGTTCTATAAGAGACAGAAAAGCATTGAACGCACAATATGACATATCCTCAAATCCATACCTGACTAGGTGCTTGGTAGATATTTTGTCTCTATTAGGAACACGCAGGTCAATTCCCAGAGCCTCAATGTCTGTGGGAGCAGTAGCTGAGGAGAAGCTGCAGTAGGATCGGCTTCAGCGTCTTGATGAGCGGAGGGAACCGGGGTGCTTTCTGAGGATCTTGATTCCTTGGGCTCAACCAAAGTTGAGGGAACTGTGAGTGAGGGTGAGCTAGAGAGATTACGATAGGAGTTGCGCTTGGGAGGAGCTTCATTACCAGAATATTCACTTGGTCGTTGAAACGGATCTTTCGATGGAACGGAGGGATCCTGCACAGACTTTGAAGGCAATTTTTCATTGAAAATAACATGAATACATTCCTCTACCTTGTTATTCCATTTGTTGAAGACCTTGTATGCTTCGTTACAAGAAGCATATCCGATAAAGATCCCTTCATCACTCCGTGGATCAAACTTCCCTAGATTGTCTTTTCCATTGTTGTGAACAAAACATTTACAGCCGAAAACTCTTAGATGAGCAATGTTGGGAACTCTGCCTCTTAGTAGCTCATAGAAAGTCTTCTCTAACATGGGGCGTAGGCGCGTAGCATAGCCCGATTCAAGATGTAGCACGCTGCATTAACCGCTTATGCCCAGAAGGATTGAGAGAGACCGCTTGAGATGAGCATGGTCCATGCCATATCTTCCAAAGTCCTGTTCTTTCTTTCAACTACTCCATTCTGTTGTGGAGTGTAGGGAGTTGAGAAATTGTGATCAACTCCATGTTCCCTGCAAATAGTTAGAAAATCTCCATTCTCGAACTCAGTGCCATGATCTAAACGAATAGCACAAAGAGATACATTCAATGATTTTTCAAGCAAGAAAACTAGCTCACTAAACCTATCAAAGACTTCACTTTTAGATTTTATAAATAATGTCCAAGTGAATCTAGAGTAATCATCAACAAGTGCCAGAATATACATGTTACCACTAATGCTTTGAACTCGCATATGACCATAAAGATCCATGTGAATGAGTTCTAGAGGTTTAGAGGAACTCACCATTGTTTTGGATTTGAAGGACTACGAACCTGTTTCCCTTTAACAAAGTCATAATAGATTTCTGACTTTTCAACATTAATTTTGGGAAGACAACGAACGAGTTCCTTTTGATGTAGCTTGTGGATGAGCTTGATACTAGCATGGCCAAGTCGCTGATGCCATAGATTCGTCGGATCTTCAATTGATGATAAGCATAACTTCTCTTTGGGAACAAACTTCGGATCAATAACATAGATGTTGTTGAACCTCTTGTCTTGTAGAATCACAGTTCCCTTGCTATCTTCCATAGTACATTCCTTAGAGGTAAAGCGAACCTCATTTCCCCCTTGATCACACAGTTGTGACACACTTATTAGATCAAAACCTAAATTTTCCACAAGGTTAACGTTACTTACCTTGATGTGATCAGTGAGATTCACATTTCCAGTTCCACAAAATGCTCCATGATCCACTCTACTCTGTAGTGCGTAACTAAGAGTTGTTACCGGAGTTTTATGTACCGTTTGTATGGGTTTAGGACATAATTATGGAGAATGGAGTTGTGGAGAAGAAGTGTTGATTTGGTGGTTTTGAGTACTTAAATGAATACTTATTGAATATGGAGGTGAGGCCACGAGAGAAGACCGAAAGAAGAAGAAGAAGAAGAAGAAGAAGAAGAAGAAGAAGAAGAAGAAGAAGAAGAAGAAGAAGAAGAAGAAGAAGAAGAAGAAGAAGAAGAAGAAGAAGAAGAAGAAGAAGAAGAAGAAGAAGAAGAAGAAGAAGAAGAAGAAGAAGAAGAAGAAGAAGAAGAAGAAGAAGAAGAAGAAGCCAAACCGCGGGCGCGAAAGGAGACGTCGCGATCGCGGAAATACGCAAGAGACAGCGAAGCTACAAAAACTTATCCGCGGTCGTGGCTACTGTTCACGCGCGGATCCGAGAATTTGTTTCGCCTGAACTTTGTTTATTTTATTTCTTTTATTTCATTTTATTTCCTTTTAGAAATATTTTATTTCTTATTTTTGGAGATTAGGTTTTGCTAGGATTATACCTAGTTATTGTTAGCAACCTTTTTCATCATTCATTCCAGTTAACACATTATCGTTCAGTTTTTTCCTTAGAGTTTTATGCTTTTGAAGACTATGAAGAACTAAGCAACCTTTGCTTAGTTCGACGATTGAAGCCTTCGTTTGTATTTGGTTGTGAGATTATAACTCTATTTCCTTTCCTTTGATTATATCTCTTCTCTTTGTGCTTAATCTCATTGATTCTTGTTGATTTGACTGGCTTAATCATCTAGTTGATATTAGTAATTGTCTATTGCTAGGGTTTGGATTCCGGTTGAAATCTCTTATCTTGTGTAGCAAACATGATATTCTAGGACTGGTTGGAGTAGTTTATTGTGCAGAGAATTGATTACATGTCGAATACTGACTGGTTATTAAGTACTGCATGTATCCTGGTTAATTCATATGCTTACTACTGCCTTTAGATTGAATCTTGATAGTTTCTTGATTGTTTATTGGTAAGTATTTTCAAGGCTAGTTGACCTGTCTATATACGTAAGATCGGGACATGAATATTCATTGGTATGAATTGGAGATAATCTAGGATCAACCAATCAAATGGAAGTGTGGATATTTTTCTGGCTAAGTTACTTCTCACTCATAGATTACACCTTTTGCTTTGATTTACTTTGTTACTTGTTTACAAACCAAAATCCCCCTTTTGTTACTATTGGCATACAACCTTTTGCACTTAGAAAGATTTCTTACCTCCCTGTGGGATCGATCCTTACTTACCCTACTACATTAGTTAGGTTTTTGAGGTTTACTTTGATAGACACTACGACTTTAGCCTCATCAAATTTGGCGTCGTTGCCGGGGAGGTATAGTTTTAATTTTTCTTTGTGTCCCAACTTTTGTATGGACCTATCTTATGGTCCACACCCATGCTACTGACTCTCCAATTTTAGATCTTGATATAGAAATTGAAAGGAAACTTTCCACGAATCGTATAGAATCAAGATGGTTGAAGAAGCACCGACTTTGAGGCAATTGACGATACTGAATCTAAAGCAGTAACCGCTTGCTATGCAGTTTCTAGAGTAGGCAGATGGTATGAATTTTGAGCTCAAAACTGGGTTGATCCACTTACTGCCCCACTTCCATAGGATGAGTAGAGAAGACCCCAACAAACATCTTTCTGAATTCCACGCTGTCTGTAGCACCACGAAGCCCAGGAATATTATGAGGACCATATAAAAATGAGGGCCTTTCCTTTCTCTCTGAAGGATTATGCCAATGATTGGTTCTACTATTTGGTTCCAGGAAGCATAGACACATGGGCGAAGATGAAGAAAGCCTTTCGGGAGAAGTACTTCCCTACAACGAAGCTCAATAGCCTGAAGAGGAACATCAGCAACATCGAACAACATGCTACTGAGATGTTGTATGAGTACTATGAGAGGTTCAAAAGGAAGAACCGCAACCGCGACCCAATTTCCACGACCGCGAAATCATCACTGAAGGCGGTGATTTTTTGAAGTTTTTCCGCGACCGCGGCCGGATTTCAGCGACCGCGGAATTGTTTCTAGAGAAAGTGAAATTTCTGAGTTGAATCCGCGACCGCGGAATGGCATCCGCGACTGCAGATTATCCCCTGGAAGCCCATAATGCTCAGATGTTGATCCGCGACTGCGGGTCCCAAACCGTGATCGCGGTTTTCTTGATGAGGCCCACGACCATTACGTTCGTCCGAATTTCCCTCCGCTCGGTTCGCTGAATCCATCGGCACCCTTTCCCGAGGCACTGAAGGATACTAGAAGGTTGGAGAACGACAAGGAATTATTCAAGACCTTCAATAATTGCGAGGTAAACATTCCTTTGATCAAGCCGGTTAAGAGCATTCCCCGTTATGCAAAATTCTTGAAGGAATTGTGCAAGATTAAGAGAAAGAAAATAGTGAAAGTGAAGAAGCAGGTCTAGGTGAGTGGGAATGTCTCCGCTATGCTGCAAAAGCGGTTGCCCAAGAAGTGCAGTGACCCAGGCATGTTCAGTATTCCTTGCAAGATAGGTGACACCACGATTGATAAAGCCATGCTGGATTTGGGTGCATCTATAAATGTGTTGCCTCTCTCACTGTATGAATCTTTAAAGCTTAGGCCATTACAGAAGACATGGACAATAATTCAATTGGCAGATATGTCCTATGTGTATCCCAAAAGAGTCGTGCAGGATGTTCTAGTAGAGGTCAATAAGCTGATTTTTCCTGAGGATTTCTTTGTGATGGATACGGGGCAAAACAAACATGCAACCCCTATGATGTTAGGTAGGCCGTTCATGAAAACGGCGAATACAAAGATTGATGTGAGTAGTGGTTCGCTCACTATGGAGTTTGATGGGGTGAGGGTCGAACACAACATTGATGATGTAAAGAGACACCTTCATGATTGTAACCCCAAGTGTTCGGTTGATATGAGCAACCCAAGTTGATTTGAAGGGCACTATGTCGAGCCACGACAATAACCAAGGCGCTGCTCGGGAGGCAATCCAAGGTATGTAATTCTTTTCGTGTCTTTTCGTTTCAAGTTTTTATTTTTGTTGTTTTTGGGTTAGACTAAAACGCAAATAGGAGACTCGAAGCCAATAACTTGAAGACGGTGCTCAACACGCAAAAAACACCAAACCGTGACCGCATAATTTTTTCCGCGACCACAGTTTCACCACTTTAAGTCTCCCTACCTTGCAAAAAAATCGACGATTTTCCATGACCGCGGCCTTAAAAAACGCGATCGTGGCCCAGCTGTCCGAGTTCTACTTGAGAGACGGTGCGCATCATGCTTGCGAGGAGGAGACAATAGCCCGATATTTTTATTTGGCATTGATGATGGCCCGGAATTTGACAACTGATGAAGAGGAGCTCTAGAGCAAACTGCAGATATGATGATTGATATGGAGCTATGGAGCCCGCTACACGATTACATTAGGGATCCAAATCTGTGGTCGTTGAAGGCACATGCAACCCCATTTTCTGTGATATACCACTTCCCTTACAGTGAATCTATTTGGTTACACGCGGAATTTGTTTGAGTTGGATCGCGCAACACCTGCGACTTGTGTTTTATTCTCTATTGCTTTGGTTTTTTTGTTTCCTTTTGCTTTTGTATGTTCATTTGTGTTAACATCTGCTGAGGTTGTTTAGTTTAATGATTGATCCGTGTTGATCTCCAGTTTGCAATGTCCACTATGTTTTGAACATGTCACCTATTTGTAATGAACCTCCATTGCATTATGTGCTTTTTGTTTCAGTTTCTGCAAGTTTGTCTGCTGGTGCTAGTGGTTCTTTCTCACCTGGTCCTAGCCCCCCTAGTTCATATGCTTCTGATTCTGATAATGAGTCATCGAATTTTGTTGCTCAACTATTGCAAGGTGGTTCTGTCTACCACATTCCTGCTTGTGATGATGCTTTGAAACCAGCTGTTGGTATGCGGTTTACAACATTGGATGCATGTATTGCATTTTACAAGGCATATGCATTGAAATGTGGTTTTGTTGTTCGCCTCGACGGCTCACACATGAGAGACCAAGTGATTGTGTTGAAGTATTTGCTCTGCAGTAGGCAAGGTTTTAAAATTGGCCAGAACAACACAAAACGTGTCCGTAGACGTCCTTCTAATAGGGTTTGGTGTATTGTAAAGCTCACCCTTCGTTTTGCCGGTCATGAGGGCTACAAAGTGATTGCTTTTGGAGATCGTCATACACATCCGCTTGTTGTTGATAAAGAGAAACAATTTATGAAGTCTATGAGGAAGTTAGACTTTAGGCATAAGAACTTTGTTATGGATTGCTCACATCGGTCCAGTTAGGTCCCACCGTATCTTCAAGGAACTTATTGACGGCTACTCCCAAGTTTATGCATCAACTGTTGACTTCAAGAACTACCGACGTGACATGTTGGCTTATATTGGTGGTTCTAATGCTCAGATGACTATCAATAGATTTTTCAACAAAAAACAACTTTCTGCTGCCTTTTGCTTTGATTACGACATTGATTCTTGTGATCGGTTGACTCGTTTGTTCTGGGTTGATCCTGTGTCTCGTAAAAAATTCTCACTGTTTGGTGACATTGTCTCCTTTGATGCGACCTACCACACTAATAGGTTAGAATAACACAACAAAGTTTTACTTTATTTCTCACCCTATGTTTAAACTTTTACTTTTTATGAACCTCTATGTGTGTTATGATGAACTTGTATTAACATATTGTTGCACCTGTGCATGTATTATTGTGAACCTATCCCCATTCCTTATTTGACTTTCTACTGCAAAACATGAATCTTTCACTATACTTTGTTGAACCTATTCTAAAATAATTTGTTGCAATTCTATACTCATTCTACTGCACCTTTTAGCCCCTTTTGTTGTTGACATACTTATGCATGCTTACTCTTTTTAAATTCTCACTCTTGTAGGTATAATCTTATATCTATACCTTTCACCGGCCTAGATCACCACAAGTCTAGTGTTACTTTGCGGCTGGCTTAATATTTAGGGATGATGCTGGTTCTTATGTGTGGTTGTTGGAAAATTTCATGGCAGCTATGGTGCACGAGCCAAAGGTTATTGTGACAGACCAAGACCAGTCCATGAAGTCTGCTATTGAGCAAGTTTTCCCCTACTCTCGCCACTGGCTTTGTATGTGGCATATCATGAAAAGGTCCCGGGAAAGGCGAAATACGACACTGCCACTGGTGTTGATTTTCGGGAGAAGTTGAACAACATTGTGTGGACTCATGATCTCGGAGTTTGAGGCTCATTGGACTGCTTTGCTTGTCGAATTCCCATTGGTGAAGTAGAGGTGATTTGATGACATGTTTGCAATTCGGCATTTTTGGATTCCAGCTTACTTTAGGATGCTATGTTTGGTGGCTTGGTCAGGACCACTTCCATTTCTGAATCTGCCAACAGTTACTTTGGTCACTTTACCGATAGATACTACCATCTTGTTGAGCTGGTAATACACTTTAACATCGCCTTGGACACTTAGAGATGCAAGCAAGCAAATCTTAACTTTGATTCTTCAACTATGCAACCAGATTTGCATTCCCTTTTAAGGCCTGGAGAAGCATGCAACTTAGGTGTACACTCTGTCTATTTTCAAGAGTGTCCAAGACCAAGTTCTTCAATGTTGTTTATCATGCTTTATGGCCAACATGCCTGGTGATGGTGTTACAAAAGTATATGTTATCAAGGATTGCTTCTCCAAGATATTCACAGTCCAACATCTGGTCACGGAAGGGAGTTCTTATGCAGTTGTCGTATGTTTTAAATGATTGGACTTCCTTGTTATCACCTTTTCTTTGTCTTTCGGAACCTTGGCTTTGAAAGGATTCTAGAAAAATATGTTCTTGCTCGCTGGACAAAGGACACCATTATCACCCATGTGTTCACAATCGATAATACCATTGTCACCCAGTGTGCAGCCATAGAAGAGTGAGAGGTTGTGATGAATGAGCTGATTTAAGACTTCTATAGTTGTGTTGGGCTGCTTGACAATAAACCGGACCTCATGAAACAGTTTTTGTGCAGATAAAAGAGAAAAGGGAATCTTTGTTATCTGGTAGTGGTTCTTCCTCTAGTGTTAGTCTGTCAAATCTTGACCAGTTGCGGTCCTATGCGAGAGTTGACGTGCCTTCAGTTGTTCAAGTCCACCCACTAGAGCAAGCTAAGAACAATGAAAGTGGCTCGCGTATTCGTAATGGAAGAGAGATTCACAGGTTGTTAGTCATTCAGGGAAGAGGCGCTTTGGCATGCAAAAAGTATACCACTCACAATAGTCACACTTGTAACGAAGTGCTTTGCTTCTTAGCGATAGTTTCCTTGCTGCAGAGATTTCTATGACTATTTTCCTTCCTTCTCTTATTGGATGTTATATTTTCTTACGTTTGAACCAAAGCTCCTGATAAGTGTCATTTCATGCACCTTAACTAGTGATTATTAACACAATTTAGATGAAGTTTCGGTGTAGAATTAGGCTAACTCTGTAACCCAGGGGAAGAGTTGAAGCAGTACAAATTTGAAGGTTTTACAGCTTAGTGAAGAGGAAAGAAGATGAAGGAGAAGATCTGCCCAGAACTAATGAAGAAAGCTACCTGACTTGGTAGTACAGGAGAGCATACACAAGGATGAAGAAGATGGCCAATACCGCCCCGCGCCTGAAGCCACCGCGACCCGGCGGTGATCCTCAGAGAAGTGCAACGCAAAGCCACCGCCTCGCGGTGGAAGAGAAGGGTGTGCGGCCAGCGTGTCATTTGTTTCCATTTTAGTATATTTGGATTTTATGTCTTATTATATTTTATTTCCTTATTTTATTTGCTAGGTTAACTTTCTACGAACCTATTTAAGATCTTTTTCGTTAATTTTGAGAGGAGTTCGGTCCTCTCTCTTTTGATTATTCAACTTCTAGGTTTTTGAACAATGGATAGCTAAACACTTTTGTTTCGCTAGACAATTGAAGCACTACAATGAATTGGTTGTGAGATTTCTATTCCGTGTTCTATATCTTATTAAGTTGGATTGATTCTCTTGATTAAACTGTCTATTGATTTATGTTGATTCTTCTGGCGTAGCTAACTAGGTTTTTCGACATCTATCATATTGCTAGGATTGCATATAGGGGTTCCGAGTGCATATCTAGTGGTAAACACAATTGTGCGTGTAGGGGTTCCGAGCAAACAATTGTGAGTGAGAATCAGTTGCATGTTAAGTAGGGGAGTGAGTACTTGTACGTCTTTCTACTTGCATGTATCCTATATCCTTGTGTGCATTACTATTGTTGTGTTGGTGCTAAGGTACGCTGACAACTGTGAGAATCAGTGGTATTTTATCATTGGCATAGTAATAAGTCTATCGACAACTGTGAGAATCGATAGTACTTAAGATCAGGGTGGGAACAATTATAAGATAGTAAAAGAACTTGGAAATATAGTTTTCATTGATCAACCTATTGCATTTGTGGTGTGGATATTTGTCTGGTGGAATACTTTCTCTCATCATATTTCTTCTTCTGTTATTACTTGCACTTTTGTTAATCCTGCGATTATTCCAAAAACCCCCCTCGTTACTTGTTAGTCACACGTTATTGCATGCAGATAACCGACTCCCTGTGGGATCGACCCTGACTTACTTGCTATACTCTTTAGTAGGTGAATTAGGATTTCTTTGACAGAAAAACGACACCGGTTTCCGGCCCTGTCAGCTCCTTACCTCAGACTAGATCTTTCTATGTCAAACATTTGTTTTTGAACAAAGTATTTTGGCTTGCCTCTTGTTAGTTGCAATGGTTGAACCTTCCAGTTTTTAATGATGTTCCTATTTCATTCAACTTATGAACCTCTCATGCAAATAGTTGAACTTATTATTTCAGTAGTCCATTGGCATCTGTGTGTTTCTAATCAATGAATCTGAAAGTTATATTTTGTGCACCTTTCAGTTTCAACGATTGAACCAAAGTTGTAAAACTAATTAACCTAGTTTCATTATCTTCTTCAACGCTTAGTTTACTCTATGTTCTTTCAAGCTTTGCCATTGTTGTGTTGTAAGCTATTTTGTTATTCATTTTTAATTTTTTTGCATAATGTTGTTTGTCGATTTTCACCAATGAACCTCCAAGACAATATCAATTAACCCAAATGCATAAAAACGTGAACCTCGTAGTCTATAACCATGAACCATCCACTACAATGCATATTCTCGTTAACCATTGCTTAATGTTGTTCATCAAGTTTAACATTGAACCTTCAAGACAAAATCAATGAACCTTTATGAATAAACCAGTGAATCTCACATTATATAATCGTGAACCATACATTATAATTCACCCTCTTTGTTAAACCCCTGTTTAATGTTGTTCATCAATTTTAACCATTGAACCTTTAAAACAAAATCAATGAACCATAATGAGTAAACCATTGAACCTCATAATATATAATCGTGAACCCTCCACTGCAATTCACCCTCTTCGTTAAATCATGCTTAATGTTGTTCATCAATTTTACCAGTGAACCTACAAGACAAAATCATTGCACATGCATGCATAAACCAATGAACCTCATTGTTTATCACTATGAACCTACTAAACTACCTTAGTCTATGAACTTTTCCTTCACTTCCTACCAGTCTATTACAATTTTCTACAATCCACGGAATAAACATTAGCAATCCTTAATATTGTTAGCAATCATTGAGTGTGTAACACCCCCAAATATAACCTTGAAAGTATTGCTGCCAATGACCTCAGATTCCACATCCAAAGCCACCCAAGGCTTAACCAATTTATACAAATCATAAAACAACATTTATAATATGAAATATCATAATATTCGTTTAAACCAAAAATCTTGGAATTACATCCACAATTCCAAATACAACCAAAATACACAATATGTTTCAATACAGCGGAAGTCTTTTAAATAAATAACACAAGTGTCTTGATCGGAGTGATCACCCGCCTAGGACCTCAACCTTGATAAAAACTCTTAAAAACTCCATCTGCCTTCATCGTCGTTTCTAGCCTACGCGGAACGGAAGTTTACCTGATGTGTCGTATGAGACGGATGATACCAGCCAACCATGCAAAGGAAAAATAACCAGTTGGTTAGTCTAATGAAAAACTATGCAAGGGTAAAACGGAAAGGTTCTAAGTAGTCGTATCAGGTTAGACCCATCGCTTCTCGAATGAAAGCCGATGACGATAGTCAACCTCGATACTTTTACAGGAATATACGAAACGGAATGATCAAGAGAAGACTCCAAAGGATTGAGTCTTATGGAAAACATACGAAGGAAAGACTCCAAGAGATTGAGTCTCAACGGAAAGTATGACAAGTGTTCGGGAACATTATAATTTCACACAAGCGTTTAAAACAACTTGGCCATTTAGGTTCACGACCAACCTCACCGCACAATGCGAATTCAGATTGGAAAGAGAATTGTACTCTGACCAAAGTCTAGGCGAGTTTCCACGTTGTACTAATCGCTTGTAGGTTTATTAACTATGTGCATAATCGTACTTATCTTATTTAGTGACAAAACACACATTTTACGTCACAAGCTTTTAGAATATATCATCTCATTTCGAGATATATTGATGGGAATAAATCCTGAATATTGGCACCAACTGTGTGAACCTACCCTGAGTAAGGGTATAGTCATAACTAGAGAGAGTATTAGGGCAAAAATCCTCCTAATACCAGTTATAAAGAAACGACTAGACCTCGCAAGGTACATAGCATTCCTACGAATACTCGTTCTAACTAAACAGTTAAAACACACAATAGTCCACATCAATGGCATCATGGCGATCATCATAAATATTTAAATATAATAGCATTGTTTCTAGCAGTATATACAACCTATTATAATATCACTTTTTAATTGACATACGTTTAAAAAAAACGGTTCCCAGACGAAAACAACATTCATCCCAAATTAATTAACAATTAAACACAATTGATAATTAATGGAAATATGGAATGATAAGCAAGAGTGAACCGCCACTTGCCTTAGATTAGACGAACGATTGACGAAGACGGGTTTCTGGGTTCGGAACAGGAACAGAACTCGGATTACAGATTCCTACAGAACGACCCATAACGAAACCCTAGGTTAGATTCGACAATAAAATATACGAATCTAAATAAGAACGAACGAAAATGAAAGAATAGAAGTCCCGCCCGAGACCAGAAAGCCCAAAACCACGATCGTGATTGCCCAGGTAATCCACAATCGCGGCGGCGCTGCCGCGATCGCGGGCGCCGAGGACGAGTGTCCGCGAGTGAAAATGACAGTGGCCGCGAACGCGGTCGCCTATGTCACAGCCGTAGTCGCGGTAGTTCATGTCTGTGATCGCGAACATGAACTCCGGCGACTCGAAATGGGAGAAACCTCACCGGAGGCGACGCGACGGGGCTCGCTTTGGATGAGCTTCGACTCCTGGACACCTTGTGCCTCCAATGCACCACTTTGGGGGCTGCTACGACTCCAGGCGAGGGCTCCGGCAACAATCCAAGGTTTTCCGGCGAGAGCTTCAACTCCGGCGACAATGGAAATGAGGGAGAAAGAGAGATTTGATCAGAATCGGTGCCCTTAAACCCTCCAAGACGACTCCCTTTTATAGGCCAAGGAGAGAGATCAGCCCGACAAGATCAACAACGAGAAGAACGATCAACGGCAGGAGCGGAAGACGAAGCGACGCTGGCGTGTTCGAGTTTTCCGCGCGGTCGCGGAAAAAGCCACTTGCCAGCTTTTTGACAGCCTTTTTTCCGCGATTGCGGAATTGCTCCCGCGGTCGCGGAAAAAGCCTTTCCGCGTCTATTTGCCCGGGAAAAGGTTTGGGCATGGGTTTAAAATCCCGAATTAAATATATTTGTACTCGAACAAATATTCTAAGCCTCAAAAATACGTCGAATGTATGTTGTACCACTCAGGGAAATATTACAGAGATCAGGCACAATACAGAAACTCCGAACTTCTCTGAAAAACGACCCGACTACAGTACGAGGGTTGGGAAAATTACCCAAATATCCTTACTAAAATGAGGGGTATTACATAGTGTTTTTCTCCTAGTCCTCCATTTCTTCCTCCATCTCTTCTTATTCCTCCATTTCTCCTGAAGGCCCTTCAAGATTGTCTTTTATGAGCTGAACGTCTTATCCTTCAATTCATTAGCATCAGAGGTGATGATTGCATGGAGATACTTGATCCTTAGTTGTTCAATGCACTTCATCTTATTCTTGTTTGTCATTTGGTCTTTCTAGTTCTCCTTATGTATCCCCATGTACTTTTCCATATGCCTCATTGCATACACCCTCGAGCTTTGCTCGTCACTATTGTCAGCCATGCAAGAAAGTGAAATCAACTTTGCCTTACCTTTAGCACCTTCTAGGTCATTTGATCTTTTGATCAAATGATTATGTCGTAGGCGTATTGCAGTGTACTCCACATGTACACAAAACATGATACATATCATGTTTTAACCTCATAATGAACTTTAAAAAAACAAGTTCAAACTCAGGACAAGAATGAAAATCAAAGAAGCAATTTAACCTCATAATAGCAAATGAACCTCATGGAAGCAAATGAACCTCATATAGTGATAGAAAAGCTAATGAACTACAAAAACATATGAACCTCATAATAGCAAATGATTCACATATTTGGAAATGAACCTAGGAAAAAGCAATGAACCTTTATAAAAAGCAAATGCAACTCAGAAGGTAAATGAAACTCAGATAAAAAATGAACCCAAGTGTTTTATATGAACCTAATTGTGTCAAATGAAACTCTGAAAATAATTAAATTCAGATGATGAGTTGTACATCATAATAACAAATGAACCTGAGAAAAAAAGTAAATGAACCTCTATCAAATTAAAAAAAAACAATAAATTGTTACAACTTCACAAGTAGTGCTCTTGTACACTTACCAACTTTGCAATAGTTGGTTTATATATGTCCATGTCACCGTTGTCGGGCCTACTGTCGAGCACATGGATGCATTTGTTTTTAATGTCCATTGAAACAACAAAGTAATGGTCATTGTTCAGTAGAACAGGTACAACAACCTAGAATAATGGCAAATGAAAGTCAGATGAAAAATGAATATTAGTGTTTTAAATGAAAATAAGAAAGCAATTGAATCTCTGAAAAAAGGAGATGAATTTTCATAATAGAAAATAAACCATAGAAAAATCAAATGAACCTTATATAAATTTAGCATGCTTTATGTTATAAATCTCATTAACCTCGGACAAATCCAACATTTATTATTTTGTAACTACTTTTTATCAACCTAACTTGGCTTACAAATGAACCGCATGAAATTCCAACATGGATGTTTTGTAACTACTTTCATGAACGTTACATGCTTTACAAATGAACCTCAGAATAGCAAACCTCCCTTAGAATAGAAAATGAACCTTACAAAAAAAGAAAATGAACCTTACAAAAAATAAATAAACCTCGAAAAATTAGATAAAACTTAGAAAAGGAAATGAGACTCTTAAACAAAAACAATGAACCTAAGTGTCTTTCCATATGAATCTTATATCGCCAGACTCATAAAACTCCAGCATTCAGTACAAAATAGTGGAAACTTCCAGTTCTTGATAAACTTTGAACACAAAAACTAAGGAAAACATAATCCTAATTTTTACAAGAAAAATTATCAAACATGTTTACAACAATTTTACCATGTCTACGTCCTTCATTTTTCTTCTATGCATCTTCGTCACAACGGTTTTCATGTTGTTGGAAAAATCTCCTAAGGGGTCCTTTATGCCGACATTTTGTTTTAACAATTTAAATATTTGTTATGACTACAAACCAACTCCATAAATAAATTGAGCATTACAGAGGAAACATTTGAACCTTATTGTTCAACACATGAACCACACTATACAAATACATGAACCTAACTTCAAACCTATGTTAATTTTGCATGTTATGGCAACATTATTTCAACAGTCGAACAATAATTTAACTCCTATGAACCTAAGTGTACTGATGCATGCACCTTAATGAATAAACCATGAATCATCAAAACAATTGTTAAAAATTGAAGCACTTTAGTTTAACAATGCATGAACCTCATTGTGTAATTTGTTGAACCTTACAGTACAAATCCATGAACCTTATAGTGTTAATCAATGTACCTTGATATATTTCATTTTTATACAACAAATCTATTGTACTTTTTATACAACCTTAATAGGTAACAGTTTCATTCGATTTTCCATATTTATATGTGGTATTTCATTATGTGCAATTATCACTTAACAATTACGTACCATTTGGTGGACACACATGAAGACTCTGCTAGGTTTGTTGTTGCTCTTCACTTCCTCATTAAGGCTCAAAACAGCTGACCACACATCAATAGCTTTGTAGTAGACGTCCATTTCATAAATCCCAACTCTATATCTGTCACTTCGAGCAACTTGTTTTTTACAAAACCCTACTATTCAAGTGGTTCACAAACAGACATTTTATATTAGTCAGGGTTTTAGTTCACAAAACAATATATGCATAAAAATGTAGCACAAAAAGAGTCAATCTCACCTTCCAAAGCTACTGTTGTTGCAGTACTTATAGAACATCATCTCTTCCTTAGTTGTCTTGGTTAAGATGTCCATTGTTCCACTTTTTTCTGGGATCCTGAACCTTTTTCCCAATTTCTTATGCCTTGGCCCTTGAATGACATTAATCTCAACATCTACTTTCTTTGCCTTCCCTTTTTCTTGTTGCATGCTCCTTGTTTCATCGGTTTCAGTCAGCTCTTTGTCTTCTTGTGCATCAGCAGCTGCATGTTCTTCCTCTAGTTGTGTTTCTTCATTGCCTTTCTCAGACTCTGAAGAACTGATAAGCTTGAATTATGGAGTTGAGTAATCCTAAGGTCCTTTTTTGCCCTTCTTTCTTGAACTTGTGGTTGTTGTGGTTGCTACCTTCTCTTTACTTTGCACTGCTGGCTCAGACTCTTTTCCAGCGTGCTCTGCACGATGCACTTCTCTCTTTGTTTGCCTACCGACAAAAGCTGAGCCTTCTCTCTTTCCTTCCGCCTCTCCTTGCATTTATTTTTTCAGTTACTCAAAGACATTATTCAACCCCACCCACTTGTTCACTCTCTATTCCCTTATCTTGTGCTAGCCTTCCCTCTTCTACTGACCCTTGTCTCTTTTCTGAAGCCTCTTGTTGCCCTTCTCTTTTCAGTTTCTTAGACACATTCTCCAATCTAGCCACTTGCTCACACTCCACACCCCTACCTTTTTCTATCCTTTCCTCTTCTGCTCCTCTTGGTTCATCATTATAGTGATCTGCAATATCATTCACATCCAGCAAATCTTCCTCGTCATCCCTTGAGCAGATTGCTTTTGATGTTGAAGGTCCACTTTCTGTGCACTTCATCTTTTGTTTAGCAGCCTCGCCTTTCTCAACCTGCTTCAACCATTCAATTAGTTGTGGATCATTCCAGAAAGGATCATTATTATTTTCCCATACTTTCTTGAACTCATCCTGCTTCTCTTCCTCCTCTTGCTTTCTTCCAATCAGCGTCTCCGCTGACTTAATATTGTTCTGAACTTTTGGCTCGTTCTTGAACTCGGTTGGCAATATATCAATCATATCTGTTAGCTTCAACATCTTTGTTGCTACTCTGAACTGTTGCTCTGTGAAGTTGTTTAACCATTCATTCATTCAAGAAGATGATTGAAATGGTTACATAGATGAAAATGAAGTAAACTCATAGCTCCTAGTTATTTAACTTCGACTTCGACAATCAATCAACATTAGATGACCCTTATCTATTGAAAAAAAAGAAAACAGATTTAACATATTTCAACCTGTAATTGCATACACTTTCATGATGCTACAAGACAAACAATATGAACCTATTCTACTTTTTCCTTCATATGATCGATAACAACAAGGCTCATGCACCTATGTGTGTCAAATGAATATCAGAAAGAAATTGAATCTCATAATAGGGGACGAACCACATAATATCAAATGAACCATATACAAATCCATCATGCTATTAACAGTTGCATGAACCATACTATGTGAACTCATGAACCTTAATGTGTAAACTCATGAACTTTAATTTGTAAACCCATGAACCCACTATACTATCGATACTAGAGGTTTTCATTTTTTTCCATTGTCTTATTTTCATGTACCAGACATTTCAGTAGTACTTATAACTTGTAGCTTGCTACTCACAAAGCCTTGGGTTATTCTCCCATTTCCTTCATTGTCCTGTTGTTCTAGTATTTTTCCTTGTCCAAATCGTCCATACTTCATCTCACTGTTCTCTCTTTCCTTAAAGTTCTTGTCATTCCATCCTAAAATCATTGGTGATTTGTTCGGGTTGGTCTTCCCAAAGACAGATACTTTGTCTAGATAAAGCAATTGCATACAACAACGAACATTAATTGAAAAAGAAATAAATGTTACCACATGAACCTAGCACATTATGTTAATTATTCCACATACTACATTTTATTATTCAACTGCATGAACCTTAATGTACACATTCATGAACCTATTAGTTTAGTTTCATGCACTAGGTTGTACAATAAAATAACAAGGAATTGAAGTCATATTGGATCTCAAAACTACAAACAAATCTTTGAAAAAGCAAATGAACCTTTGAAAAATCAAACTCAGAAAACAAATAAAACTCAGATAAAAAATGCATCTATGTGTGTCACATGAACCCAATTGTGTCAAATGAACCTCAGAAAGCAATTCAGTCTCATAACAGGGGGATGAACAATAGCAAATGAACATCATAATAGAAATTAGTAGAATTTGCTTACCACAAGGAAAAGTATGGGGCCTCTGAAGAATATGTCCTTCTTTGCCTTCTACTCCTTTGTGGTTTCAGACAAGCTATTGATCACAAGTTTGCATCAGTTGTATGCTTGTACATTGTCAACATCATTTTAACTTGTATGTGCATTGTGTTGATTTTTATATTGGTTTTCTAGGTAAAATTATTAGTGTATGCCCATTTGTGCGTCGTTTTTTACTAGTATGTGCATGAATCTTAACTTGTATATGTGTTGAAAATGTATATGTTTTGTGTTGGTTTTCTATGGAGAATTTATTGTCTTATGCCCATTTGTGCATCATATTTGTATCGCATGTGCATCAAAATTGTGTAGATTTTTGTGTTGATGCTCTAGAGGAAGTATCTGGCTTAAGTAATTTGTGCATTACTTTTGGCGTGTGTGCATTAATTTTGACTTGATATGCACTGAATATTGATTCAGTTTTTATGCACATATAACCCAATATTTTTGCACATTTATTCCAAAAGTAATGCACATCAACCTAAGCCAAAAATTCGGGCAAAAAATACAGCAATTTGGTCTGAAATAAGAAAAACAAATGTTCATTTTTATGCATATATCAGCCAATAAAATCGCACATTTAGTTTAGAAGTGATGCACATCACATCCTAAGCCAAAAATCAGTCCAAGTAACAAAATTGTCCAAAAAACAAAAAAAAAGTGTTCTTTTATTATTCACATATTATCCAATACTTTCGCATATGTAGAGAAAAAGTGATGCACATCTTGACCCAAGCCAAAAAACCGAGCACAAAAATGGTTGAACAAAATAATTTGGAACAAAATAGATCCAAATAGTATATATATTTTGATGCACATATAAGTCAATAGTAGTATAGGCCCGACGCGTGCCATGTGTCGTAACTCGTACGTATGGTCCGAAGTTGTGGCTATCAATAATAGCTTATAATGTATTTAAATATATTATTTGATATAATTACACTTTAAGCTTGTAAATTAAGGGCATAGTTCAAAGCACACAATTTCAATTGTTTTGACTGTTGGAAGTTGAAAGAAAATGAAATTTGCAAAAAGAGATGGATGGAGTTGGAAGTTACAAAGAAAGTGGGGAGATTTTCAAAGTGGGAAAATAATTTTTGTTGATAAATAAATTCCAAGTAGGAAATTAAAGAAGAGAGATGCACACAAAATTGCTAAAATTAAATTTCCAAATGTGTTTATTTAAGAGTTTTAATTGTCAAAAAGATAGGGTGTCCAAGTGACTCAAGTTTTAGTGGAGAAATTGGTTTTACTTTAGTTTTATTAGGTGGATATTTGCGCATTTAGAGGAAAAGTGATGCACATCTTGACCCAAGCCAAAAAATTGAGGCAAAAAGAAGTTGAACAAAATAATTTGAAACAAAATAGATCCAAATAATACACAAATTTTAATATACATATAGGCCAATACCTTCGTACATTTTGGGGAAAATGATGCACATGTCGATCTAAGCAAAAAAAATGAGCCAAAAAATAACAAAAAAAAAAATTGGTCAAGGTTGGACCACCATCGGTCAGCCGCCGATGACTAGTCAAAAAAATCAAAAAAAGTTTGGTCAACATCAGGATGCGCCTTCAATCTGCTGCGCGACATAAGAAAATGGTGTGTGGTTGAACAACAATAACAACAACAACACAAACAACAATAATAAGACTGGGACAAAGGCAAATCATATTGACGACTACGACGACGACAACAATGCTTGATGGTTGGTCAAATAGTGAAATGTTTATGCTTTTCTAAGATGAATGAGGATAGTTTGTTTTATAAGGAAACTATTTACATGGAGTAGAAGGAGCTTACATGAAATAAAGAAAGTGAGAAGATTTTCATATTGACGACTACAACGACGACAACAATGCTTGATGCTTGGTCAAATAGTGAAATGTTTATACTTTTCTAAGATGAATGACGATCGTTTGTTTTATAAGAAAACTATTTACATGGAGTAGAAGGAGCTTACATGAAATAAATCATGGCCATTTTCTTGTCATTTAAGGTTTTAAAATGATTGACTTTGTTTTCCAATATGACACAACATTTGCCAAAATGGCAGGTGATTGAGCATACTTTTTTCAAAAATGTTTTTCCCTTGAAAAAGGCCTTGAACATATTTGCAACAAGTCAGGATGTTAATGCTACGTCACATGAGATGAAGGATGTGACTTCCTCCAGTGACAGATGACGGATTTTCTAAGGCTACGTCACATGAGAAAGTAAATGCTTTGACAAAAAATGGAACTAAAGGTTGATATTCCATTAATAATGACAACATTTATAAAATCAAAAGTTGTACGAATTTCGTCTCCATCTACGCAACACCAAGGTCCTGTTTGGCCAACATATTTTTTACTTATCAATACTTTATTTCAAAAATCTATTTATTTTTATTAATCTCGATAAATGTATAATTTTTTTTTATCTACTTCCCATCACTCTCACTTTTCTAAATAAATACACACATATCTATAAAAACTACTTTTTTTTACCAAACATATTTTTTTAGAAAACCATACTTCTTAACTACTTATCAACAAAAAACTCTTTATAAACATTTTATAAATACTCTACCAAACAACAAATCATTGAATATCAACTGTCATCAAATACAAATATATGTCTTGACAACTTAGCTGGCTTATATTAAATTTGTTCTCTTCATGACTGATAAATTGAAGAGAAAGTATTGGAAGAATTTGATTGCTTGATGCATCAGTGAAGGATGTCAAAGCATAAATAGAGTTACAAGGTAAAATCAATCTTGTTTCTCAAGGAAAGATAAACTAAACTAGACTAAGATATAACGAGTAGTGATGTAACCGGCCTGAATATGATCCCAAACTAGATGACAATCAATTTCAATGTGCTTTGTACGCTCATGAAATACCGGGTTGGCAACAATGTGTAACACGGCTTGACTATCACAAAACAAATGCATGGGTTGTCCATGATGCACACCAAGTGAACGAAGGAGAGACTTGAGACATATTAGCTCACAACAGGTGGAGGCCATAAACATGTACTCCGCTTCAATTGTAGAGCGAGAGATGGTTGCTTGCTTTTTCGTCTTCCATGATATAGGGGATTGCCCAAGCTGTATGAAGAAGCCGGTGATGGAGCGACGTGACGTGGGGCAAGTTGCCCAACCGGAGTCGTAAAAGGCCACAGCTGTAGGGAACTAGATGATGATAGAAGAAAAATCTTTCCCGAATTGCCCTTTAAATAATGAAGAACCCATAGGGCGGCATGCCAGTGAGCATCAGACGGTGATTGCATGAACTGGGCTAACGTATTGACAGAGTATGATAACTCTGGTCTTGTGATTGTAAGGTAAATCAGTCTTCCAACTAGACGCCGATACCGATCGGGATGCGACATAGGCGAACTAGAATCAGTTGTGAGTGTGTGGTGTTGCTCCATGGGAAATTCACAAGGCTTAGTAGCTAGTAGACCGGCTTCGGACAAGATGTTAAGCGAGTACTTGTGCTAAAAGAGAAAGATGCCCTTGTTTCTACGAGCTATCTTGATGCCGAGAAAGTATTTGAGACTCCCTGGATCCTTCATATGAAAACACGAACTCAAGTATACTTTAAAATGAGAGACAGTGGCAGAGTCGTTACCCGCTATGATGAGATCATCGACATAGATCAGGACATGCAAAGTTGTATGAAGGCGTTGGTAGGAGAATAATGGGTAGTCAGCATAACTCTGTGTGAAGCCACATGCACGAAGGGTTGTTGTCAACTTAGCAAACCAATTTCTTGGAGCTTGATGAAGGCCATAGATCGACTTTTGCAAGCAACACACCTCTCCTGGAGCGACCCTGGTAAGACCTAAAGGAGGAGACATATATACCTCCTCATCAAGGTTGCCATGGAGGAATGCATTTTGAACATCCATTTGATGTAATTCCCAGTCTTTAACTGCAACGACCGAGAGGAACACCCGAACTGAGGCCATACGAGCTACTAGTGCAAAGGTTTCGGTGAAGTCGATCCCTTTGATTTGACGATTGCCCAGTACAACCAACCTAGCATTGTGGCGATCAATAGAACCATTAGAGTTGTACTTGATTCTATACACCCATTTGGAGTCTATGGGTTTCTTGCCCGGAGGAAGGTCTGTAAGTACCCAAGTATTATTTTTGGCGAGGGCATCGAGTTCGACTTGCATAGCTTCACGCCAAGGAGCATGAGCAACAACTTGCTAAAATGTCGTTGGCTCGTCGTCGACGGTAATGGATGCTAGGAAATCAGTGTCGGTTAAAGAAAAATTAGCACATGATACATAATTCTCAATAGGGAATTTCGTACCTGAGGAAAGTGACGTTGACGTGGGTGTAGAGTTGGTAGGGAGGGGGTCTATTTGGCGAGCAGTCTTACAGACAAAATCCTTCAACAAAATGGAAGGGCGCCGAGTTCGGACTGGACGAGCAGAGAACTCTATAAACTCGTCATCGGTAGCAGTAGGTGGACTCCCCCTGTTTGGGGAAACCACAATCTCTGGGCCTGCAGATTGAACTACACCAGGAGAGTCGTCGGCACTCCCCCTGTCAAGTGATGGAGGAGGCGTAGTATTCGGCGATAGTGATTGCGGAACACCCCCTACATCTTGTAGGGGTGTTCATTGATCTTTATCGTAAGCAGCAGTAGGTCACAACTGCTTTGTGGATGACAAATCAGTAACTGCTTGTGGAGAAGAAGCAAAAGGCAAATATGTCTCGTGAAAGACGATGTCCCTGCTTGAAAATATTGTAACACCCCCAAATCTTAACCCATTTGGAAAGGTATTACCGCCAGTGACCTCGGTTTTCCTCACCGAATCCACCCCAGGCTTTACCATTTAAATACCAATCATGAAGCACTTATGATACAAAATCATAATATTATTCATATAAAACATGAGTCCCGGGATTACATCCCAATCCCGAATAGGACAAACACAGAGTTTAAATAAAGTACATCGGAAGTCTTTTAAATATATAACAGAGTAAATAAGTTACAGCGGAAGTCTTTCTTAAAATATTACAAAAAGGGTTGTGATCGTAATGATCACCTGCCCAAGGCTCTCAACCCGATTAAAAGATAATTATTAAAACATCCAAAACAACTGTCGTCTTCATAGTCAATCTAGTCTCCTCGGATCTGCAATCTATCTGATGTGCCGAATCGAACGGATGACACCAGCCAACCATGCAAGGGAATAATCGGTTGGTTAGTCTAAATGAATAGACCATGCAAGGGTACAAAGCAGAAGGTTCTAAGTAGTCGTATTAGGTTAGACTTCTCGTCTCTCGAATAATAGTCGAGTACGCTTGTCAACCACCATACTCTACTTGAATATGACAAAAGGCATGCACAAGAGAAGATTCCAACTGAAGCGAATCTTATCGGAATATCCAAGAGAAGACTCCAACAGATTGAGTCTTTAACGAAGTATGACAAAGTCTGGAACATTTAAAGAATCACAGTATCGCATTCGAGCGATTTAAAAGCTGACTTAGATGTTTCGGTTCACGACCAACCTCACCGCATACAGCGAATTCAGATTGGAAATAGAACGTACTCTGATCAAAAGTCGAGACGAGCTTTCCTAGCTGCACTATTCGCTTAGCTGCACTACTCGCTGAAGGTTTATTAATCATGTGCGACAACGGCACTTATCTTATTATATTCCAAAACGCACATCACGTTACAGGCTTTTAAATGTATAAACCACCAGTGGAACTATACATCTTGATATGCGTTTCGTCTAGAGTGACGCATACCGGAGGGATGAACTCCCGAGATTTGTGACACCATCTAAGTGCACCACCTCTATACTCGTGTATCAGAGGTTCGGTCATGACCATAAAATGGTATTAGGTGGGGACGAGCCACCTCTCTACCTGATTATAAAGAAACGACTGGACCTGGCAGGGCCCTAGTAACGTTCCTAACTACTAGTGCTAACTAAATAGTTCAAGCACAACAATAGTTCACAACAAATCCACATAAATGCCCTCAAGGCGATCATAAATATATATTCATAATAGCATTGTTCTAACAGATATACAACCTATTATAATATCATATTTTAGTTTTCAAAATAGTTTAAACAAAACCGTTTCCAGACAAACGCAATAATCATTCCAAATTAATTACTCAATTAAACAACTGATAATTAATGAAAGCATGGAATGATGAGCAAGAGCGAACCGCCACTTGTCTGGAGTAGATTCGGCGATGAATCTAGACGAGACGACTACGGAAAATATCCTTTCCGAGGATATGGCTTAAGCTTCAGAATAGTCCTAGCAGAAAACGAGTCCACACGCGATCCAGCAAATCACGTTCTAACTGACAAATTAATTATCTATCAATTAATCTGACTGGACGAATTTAAGGAATTGTATTTAATAAATTTTTATGATATTAAATCATAAAAATATTTATTAAATTTTCCTAAAGGAAAATACGGATAAAAGGGAGTCGAAATTATACCGCTCGAATAATTTCGGGTCAAAACTAGACTGGACGGTTATTGGGCTGCTCGGCCCAACAACAACACAACAAGGAGGGGCCCACTCGCCCACTGTTCATCACCTTCAACCCCCCTCCACTTCGTCTTCAACATCAACGAGCCGATCGAGCACGAACCAGGGGAGTTCGGCTGGGGAGGCTCAACGGCGCTGGGGAGCAGGCGGCAGCAGGGAGGAGCAGCACCACGGCAGTGGCTCGGACAGCAGCATGGCTGAGCAGGAGCTCGCACAGGGCTCGGCGGAGTGGCGGGCGCAGAGGCGAAACAGGGGCGACGTCTTCGTCTCCGGCGGGGCTTCGCCGGGGTCTCTTGACGCCGGGGATGGAGCGGCACCGGCGGGGAGGAATACCACGACACCACCGCAGCACTCGGCGGGGGAGGAAAGACGAAGGCGAGGCAAGGGAAGCTTGCGACGCCGGAGGGTCTGAACAGGGGAGATCGAGCACCAGCAGCGGGTCGGCGAAGCTCGACGATGGTCTCGGCTCACCGCGGCTCGCACCAGCTCATCGTCTCGACTCAACGGTGGCTCATGCAGACAGCAGCAGCTCTTCGGGGGGGGGGGGGGGTTTGCTCGCCGGCGGGAAGAGAGATGGCCGAGAGGAGAGCTGGGGAGCGATGGTGTGATTGCCACTCGTCCCCATTCCGATCTGATCCAAATATAGCCCAAGGAGGAGGGCAGCTCCCCCGACCAATCTCTTGAGCGGTGTGCCCTGACAGCACGTGGCTCGAGGTGGGCATGCTGGGGAGACAACAGAGAGAGCACGTGGGGAGACAAGGAGGAGTGGGGTTTTAGAATATTAAAATGGGGATGGGCATTTAACCCCGGGAATTATCTGTTTGTCTTCAAACAAATATTCTAAATCCCGAAAATACATCGAATGTATTTTATACCACTCAGGGAATTATTTCGGAGATCATGGATATTTCAGAAAATTCAAACTTCACTGAAAGCGAAATAATTAAATAGTAAAGGTTGGGAAAAATTACCCGAATATCCTTACTAAAAATTGAGGGATATTACATTACCTCTCCCTTAAAAGAAGTTTCGACCCCGAAACTTGGCCTAAAACAACTCGGGAAAGCGTCTACGCACATCCTCCTCAGTCTCCCAAGTTTCCCAGGTAACTTCTTCTGTTCCCGACTTGGGCCACAGAATTCGTACCAACGGTACCACTTTGTTGCGCAAGTGCTTCTCACGGTGCTCGATGATACGCACAGGTATCTCTTCATAAGTGCCATTTGCTTGAATCTCTATATCTTCATAGCTCATCACATGAGACTCATCTGGTACGTATTTCCTGAGCAGAGATACGTGGAACACATTATGCACTGGGTGTGCCGATGGCGGCAATGCCAAGCGGTACGCTAGAGATCCCACTCTATCCAGAATCTCGAATGGTCCCACGTAGCGAGGGTTAAGCTTTCCACGCTTACTAAATCTGAATTCACCTTTGGAGGGTGATATTTTGACAAACACTTTATCACCAATCCTAAACTCAATATTCCTATGCTTCGGATCAGCGTATGACTTTTGTCGACTCTGAGCTTTCAACATTCTTTGCCTTATCAAAGAAATTTCCGAGGCAATCCTTTTTGACTAGCTCTGGTCTGAGCAGAATCTTGTCGGCGTTCTCATCCTAATAAATCGGAGATCTGCACTTTCGACCGTACAAAGCCTCGAATGAAGCCATCTTGATAGCAGCATGTCAGTTATTATTGTATTGTGAACTCAATCAGACTCAGACTGTCCTCCCAGCTAGACGGATGATCGAGTACACATGCTCTCAGCATAACCTCTCTCCATACACTATACTTGTACTAACTCGTGACCATTCTCAAAGTCATGATCACCACCAAAGACTCGCTATACTTAAATCATGAGAATACATATGCTCTTACCTCTAAAATTATCTTGAAGTATATCCCCAAACCTCCTTAGGTCGGTATCCTTAACCAATTAGGTCTTCGCAACTTATATTGCCAACATCGAACTTCCTATTCGATCCTGAATCCATTACAAAAATCTCCAATGTAACCTTGTTGTTATGCCTTATTACTCCTAAGGACCTTAATATTCTTGCACAGAAGAATACAACATCTTTCTACTAACCTCCTTTGACCATCTAGTCCTTGAATAAATACTTAGAAATCAACAGTACTACTACTTAGTATCTCCACTTGTCATACGGACCTTACATAAACGATTCACTTGCTACCTTAATCATCTTTGGCCGTTATGCCAAATCTCTATCTCACAATCTTTACTCATAAGATCCCACAAACAGCAATACCACAATCTATGTCTGATTACCTCAACATGTTTCACTAATCCATTCCATAGGATTATACTCTTGTCTCACCCGAATGTGTTATATGATTACCTTAACCAACGTGGGTTACCTCTTTCTCTCAAGTCCACTTGATATAATACGCAACCTCATCTCTATATAATATACCATGTAATCATTCTTACTATATCCACAAGATCCTGACCACTATATAATAATGGTCTCCAAAATTATCATAACGACATTATTGTACCTTTAATAGGAGAACACGCATCTCTCTTCCAATTTCCTTAAATACAAAATCCCTAAGTTCACATCTTAATTCCTTACAATCCAATTATCAACTCCTAGTAACCTCGAAACATTACATCCTCAATTTCCTTAGAGGTACCTCTTACAATTTCATCATTTATCTTGAAGTAAGTTTGACCTTATGCCATCTCTAACTTAAATCCTTTAAGATTCCTATACTTTCTCCAATAATAATCATAACACTTATTCGTATGCTCCTCAAATCAATCACATGAGAGCTTACTCCTATAACCTCAAAGTATCATATTGCTAAATGATTCATTCCCAACCGAATCAATCACTTGTGTCTTAATCCTTTAATACGAGTAACATGGTTACCTTACTCCTTAAGAATACATAAACTTAATCTATGTACCAAATCCTTCAGTTTATCGAAATCATCAACATGATCGATCCTTAAACTGTAATTCTTCCATTAAAGTGGCCTCTTCCTAACACAGTAACTTCACAACCTGCTCTTTCCAACAAGGTTGTACTATACGCCTTATGGATGGCCCATTCACATAAAGTCCAAATATCGAATCTTGTAAATTCCCAAGTGTCATAACTCTTTATTCCCTGAAAGGACAACTTCTCAAATTCAATCATTTGGCCCTAAAGTTCACTGCCAACTCAGGCCTCTAGTTTCCTCGAAACAAGATCGCAATAAATCGATTAGCACTGTTGTGCCTAATCACTTAATTTCCCTAAACGTGACATCAAATCGCCATAATAGACATCAATCACTCTCTGTCTAATCCTTATATCGCTTCTCTTAAGGAAGCCTCATAACTGACCTCAAAACGAAACTTCGAATAGATCTTCCAAAATAATACCTATGACTTTGCACACTTGGCTTCTCAAAAGCAAACCTTAACCATTGTCCTACACTGGTCGTAATAGAGGAAACAAGTTCCCTATCAACTATCCCTCTTATACATCTCCTTCTCAGCAGTCTGTCCAAATCAATGCCTACAGCATGACCTTACAACGAGGCATTCTGATCCTTATATAGTTCATCCCTATATACTATATCAGAACAAATGTTTAGGGTACACATATGAGATTTTAGCCCTCAGATCCCATAGGGAATTTAACCACTCACATGTGTTCAGACACCTAAAAAAAATCGGTAAAACTTAGCCTACGAGATAACACTCGCCAGTTCAGCTAAGGAAACGATTAAAGTCATACTGATGTATCGTTATTCCAGAGATGAAGAAAGAATCTTATGAATGGATCTAGAATTAAATAATAGAGTCGACCCTGGTGTTAACCATATAGGGAACGAACATCTATGCTACATACATTACCCCTCCTCTATGAGTCCTGACAGTCCTTATCCATACATGACCTATATTGTTTCTGACACTCACGGGGTCTCGAATGAACAGACAAAATACGAAACTAGGGAGACTATTGACACAAGTCATCGCTCTCTATTCTAGAAACCTTGCTAAGTACTACCACTTGTACAAAGCTTCCCTTCCGTCGGGGTGACGTATCACAATTTCATAGGCGCCTTGCCTTAATCTGCCTCCAAATTTTCAGCGCAAACACTACCGCTGCTAATTCCAGCTCATGCGTCGGATAGTTCTCTTCATAGGTTTTCAGTTGTCTAGATGCGTAAGCAATAACCTTGCCTATTTGCATCAACACACATTCCAAACCACTCTTTGAAGCCTCACTATAGACCACATGACCATCATTTCCTTCCGGTAGTGATAATACTGGTGCGGAGGTCAGACACTGTTTCAGCTTCTGAAAACTGGCCTCGCACTTGTCATTCCAGACAAACCTCTTGTGGACCTTGCGGAGCAGACCGGTCATAGGTAGAGCGATTTTAGAAAATCTCTCCACAAACCGTCTGTAATATCCAGCAAGTCCAATAAAACTGCGCACCTCCTTCACATTCTGAGGCCGCTTCCAATTAGCTATTGATTCAATCTTCTAGGGATCAACCATAACCCCATTCTCATTGATCACATGGCCTAATAAAGCCATTTCCTTGATCCAAAAGTCACACTTAGACAACTTCGTATATAGCCGATTCTGTCTAAGGACTGACAAAGTAATCCAAAGATGTTCCTCATGAGCTTCCACGCTCGGGGAATAAATCAAAATGTCATCGATGGAGACCACCACAAACTTATCCAAGTACTGTTGAAAACATCGATTCATCAGGTCTATGAAGACCGCTGGAGCATTAGTAAGTCCAAATGGCATGACTACGAACTCGTAGTGACCATATCTCGTCCGGAATGCAGTCCTCGGAATATCTTCCTCACGAATCATGAGCTGATGATAACCAGATCTCATATCGATCTTGGAAAAGACTTTTGCTTCCTGTAATTGATCCAACAGATCATCGATCCTTGGCAAAGGATACTTATCCTTGATCGTGACTTTATTCAGCTCTCTATAGTTGATACAAAGTCGAAACGATCCATCCTTCTTCTTGACAACCAAAACCAGAGCACCCCAATCCGATGCACTCGACCTTATGTAACCCTTGTCAAGAAGATCCTCAAGTTGCTTCTTCAACTCTTGCATCTCCACAGGAGCCATCCTGTACGGTGCCTTAGAAATCGACGTGGTACCAGGCTCAAGTACAATAGAAAATTCCACGACACGATGCGGGGGAAATCCAGGAATATTCTCCGGAAAGCATCCGAGAATTCACAAATAACAGGAATATCAAGAACTGATGGTTCATCTTTCGTGGGCGGATCCAGATAGCAAAGGTACCTGACACAACCTTGTCGAAGTAGCTTAAACGCAGCCATCGCATTGATAAGCATGCCGTTATCAGTGTCATTCCGACACTTGAATTTGCACACACTGGCCCCCAGATGACACCGTCACAGTTCTTGAACTAAAATCGATTACCGCCCCATGACACGTCAGCCAATCCATACCGAGAATAATGTCGTATGGAGCCATGGCTATACAGATCAAATCTGCTTCGAACTTCTTACCCTGAATGGTAATCGGAAATTCTGGCAGACGCTTGGTTCCAACCAAATGTTCACCATTAGGAAGATTTACAACGAAAGGCTCACAAGCTTTGTTGCAAATTAAGCCTAGCTTACTAACACAACTCTCCGAAATGAAAGAATGGGTAGCACCCAAATCAACAATATACACACAAGAGTAGAATGAAGGTATAGAGTACCTTGAGCAATTGGATCATTTGGTCCATCAGCCTCACGCATCTCGTAAATGCGCTGACCTTGACCTCCAATCGTTCCTCTAGTACTTGGGGCCTCGGCCTGACTAGTTGAGTCGGGACCACAACTGGTGTACCCATTGACTCTCACGGCCTTGCCCTCCAACGATCACGATCACGCTCAACCGTCTCATCCACCTGGCTCCTCTATAGGCTCTTCCACAGGAATCACGACCTCGTCGGACACTAGCACTACCGACTCAGGGAGTACGGTCTTCACCTCTTTGGGTGGACTACCAGGTTCACCGACCTCAAAACATGACGAGGGAACCGGGAACTCAAGCCTATCTAGAGATGGCGGAGCCATCTCGGCTTCTTCCGAGTCCCTCTGAAGAGAAAGGAATGCACTCATATCCTTCGGGCGACAAGGATAGAGTTAGTCTTTCTAGATATAGAAGCAAACTTACTACATCAGACTATATAGAAGACATGACTATGAACGATGTTTTCAAATTCTTTTCACTTTGAAAATTCAGAGCCCTTTTAAAGCATTTTCAAAAACGGAAAAATGGTTTGTAAAATCCCCAAACCCGTTTTAAAAACTTTAGCTCTGATACCACAACTACAACACCCCCAAATCTTAACCCATTTGGAAAGGTATTACCGCCAGTGACCTCAGTTTTCCTCACCGAAGCCACCCCAGGCTTTACCATTTAAATACCAATCATGAAGCACTTATGATACAAAATCATAATATTATTCATATAAAACATGAGTCCCGGGATTACATCCCAATCCCGAATAGGACAAACACAGAGTTTAAACAAAGTACAACAGAAGTCTTTTAAATATATAACAGAGTAAATAAGTTACAGCGGAAGTCTTTCTTAAAATATTACAAAAAGGGTTGTGATCGTAATGATCACATGCCCAAGGCTCTCAACCAAAACAACTGTCGTCTTCATAGTCAATCTAGTCTCCTCGGATCTGCGACCTATCTGATATGCCGAATCGAACGGATGACACCAGCCAACCATGCAAGGGAATAATCGGTTGGTTAGTCTAAATGAATATACCATGCAAGGGTACAAAGCAGAAGGTTCTAAGTAGTCGTATTAGGTTAGACTTCTCGTCTCTCGAATAATAGTCGAGTACGCTTGTCAACCACCATACTCTAATTGAATATGACAAAAGGCATGCACAAGAGAAGATTCCAACTGAAGCGAATCTTATCGGAATATCCAAGAGAAGACTCCAACAGATTGAGTCTTTAACGAAGTATGACAAAGTCTGGAACATTTAAAGAATCACAGTATCGCATTCGAGCGATTTAAAAGCTGACTTAGATGTTTCGGTTCACGACCAACCTCATCGCATACAACGAATTCAGATTGGAAATCGAACGTACTCTGATCAAAAGTCGAGACGAGCTTTCCTAGCTGCACTATTCGCTTAGCTGCACTACTCGCTGAAGGTTTATTAATCATGTGCGACAACAGCACTTATCTTATTATATTCCAAAACGCACATCACGTTACAGGCTTTTAAATGTATAAACCACCAGTGGAACTATACATATTGATATGCGTTTCGTCTAGAGTGACGCATACCGGAGGGATGAACTCCCGAGATTTGTGACACCAGCTAAGTGCACCACCTCTATACTCGTGTATCAGAGGTTCGGTCATGACCATAAAATGGTATTAGGTGGGGACGAGCCACCTCTCTACCTGATTATAAAGAAACGACTGGACCTGGCAGGGCCCTAGTAACGTTCCTAACTACTAGTGCTAACTAAACAGTTCAAGCACAACAATAGTTCACAACAAATCCACATAAATGCCCTCAAGGCGATCATAAATATATATTCATAATAGCATTGTTCTAACAGATATACAACCTATTATAATATCATATTTTAGTTTTCAAAACAGTTTAAACAAAACCGTTTCAAGACAAACGCAATAATCATTCCAAATTAATTACTCAATTAAACAACTGATAATTAATGAAAGCATGGAATGATGAGCAAGAGTGAACCGCCACTTGCCTGGAGTAGATTCGGCGATGAATCTAGACGAGACGACTACGGAAAATATCCTTTCCGAGGATATGGCTTAAGCTTCAGAATAGTCCTAGCAGAAAACGAGTCCACACGCGATCCAGCAAATCACGTTCTAATTGACAAATTAATTATCTATCAATTAATCTGACTGGACGAATTTAAGGAATTGTATTTAATAAATTTTTATGATATTAAATCATAAAAATATTTATTAAATTTTCCTAAAGGAAAATACGGATAAAAGGGAGTCGAAATTATACCGCTCGAATAATTTCGGGTCAAAACTAGACTGGACGGTTATTGGGCTGCTCGGCCCAACAACAACACAACAAGGAGGGGCCCGCCCACTGTTCATCACCTTCAACCCCCCTCCACTTCGTCTTCAACATCAACGAGCCGATCGAGCACGAACCAAGGGAGTTCGGCTGGGGAGGCTCAACGGCGCCGGGGAGCAGGCGGCGGCAGGGAGGAGCAACACCACGACAGTGGCTTGGACAGCAGCACAGCTGAGCAGGAGCTCGCACAGGGCTCGGCGGAGTGGCGGGCGCAGAGGCGAAACATGGGCGACGTCTTCGTCTCCGGCGGGGATTCGTCGGGGTCTCTTGACGCCGGGGATGGAGCGGCGCCGGCGGGGAGGAATACCACGACACCACCACAGCACTCGGCGGGGGAGGAAAGACGAAGGCGAGGCAAGGGAAGCTTGTGACGCCGGAGGGTCTGAACAGGGGAGATCGAGCACCAGAAGCGGGTCGGCGAAGCTCAGCGATGGTCTCGGTTCACCGCGGCTCGCACCAGCTCGTCGTCTCGACTCAGCGGTGGCTCATGCAGACAGCAGCTGCTCTTCGGGGGGGGGGGGTTTGCTCGCCGGCGGGAAGAGAGATGGCCGAGAGGAGAGCTGGGGAGCGATGGTGTGATTGCCACTCGTCCCCCTTTCGATCTGATCCAAATATAGCCCAAGGAGGAGGGCAGCTCCCCCGACCAATCTCTTGAGCGGTGTGCCCCGACAGCACGTGGCTCGAGGTGGGCATGCTGGGGAGACAACAGAGAGAGCACGCGGGGAGACAAGGAGGAGTGGGGTTTTAGAATATTAAAATGGGGATGGGCATTTAACCCCGGGAATTATCTGTTTGTCTTCAAACAAATATTCTAAATCCCGAAAATACATCGAATGTATTTTATACCACTCAGGGAATTATTTCGGAGATCATGGATATTTCAGAAAATTCAAACTTCACTGAAAGCGAAATAATTAATTAGTGAAGGTTGGGAAAAATTACCCGAATATCCTTACTAAAAATTGAGGGATATTACAAATATATCCCTTGTTTCAAGGTCATATAGCAACCAACCTTTCTTGCCTTGAGGATGAATATGCACTTATGACTTCTAGGATCGAACTTGTTGCAATGCTTGGGAGTCTGAAAAGCAAAGCATAGACAACCAAAAACCCGAAGGGTGTTGTAGTTAGAATGCCTACCATGAAGTAGCTCAAACGATGTACGACACTGAAGAGTAGGCGATGGTGTGCAATTGATGATGTATGCAGCCGTAGTGATGCACTCCCCCCAAAATTTCATAGGGAGATGAGCAATGAAACGCAAAGCCCGAGCAACATTAATGAGGTAATGGTGCTTGCATTTAACCCGACCATTCTGCTAAGGCATCACTACACAGGACATCTAAAAAATCATACCCTTTTCAGCGAAGTAAGAATGCAGGGGTAAGAACTTTGTTCCGTTGTCCTCATGAACATGACAGACTTGCCTGCGGAATTGAGTGTTAACCATAGAGCAAAAATTCTTGAGAAGAGTCGGTACTTCGGTCTTTGTAGTAAAGAGAAGGACACATACTGCCCTTGAAAAATCGTCTACAATAGTCAAGAAATATGATATGCCACTAAAAGAGGGGGTACTATAGGGATAACCACGCGGGATAACCGTGGATCTTGTAGCAGGTAGTGGTGTCATGGCCTTTCTTTCCACAATGAGTACAAGTCGAGTTCTTTGTATCTGCGTGAGGGGCATCTTTAGGAGGTTCGTTGGGACGATGAACAACAAAAGCATGGTTTTCGGTGGAAGATTCACAACTCGTAACAACAGTTTTAAGTCATTCCCCTTGAACAACAAGAGAACAGATCCTGCTCATGGGCGGGAGAGGATCCTGGGCAAGCAGATTCGAACGAATTGTGATGAAAGTGGCGTAGTCCAGCCCTATCAAGAACTTAGTTTGTGAAATAGCGAGTGGCTATTACAAAGGAGAGCGTGTTTTTCTTCCCTGAATAACACTTAAGCCAGCTGTCAATGTCACGTATCATTTCCAGTGTCAAGGCTTGCATTTCATTTTAGAAATTGAATTACCCAAACATCTTCTTTCCTACAACAATTCGTCACATAAATTACGTTTAAAAAAGAAAAGAAAAAGAACTTACACTTAACTGCATTTAAGCTCGTAAAAAATGATAGGATCTTCACTTAACCACATACACACCCTCGCACCTTCTCTACTAGGCTTTATGATATGTTAGGATTCAACTATTGGGCATCCAAACCCGACAACATCACGATCTCACTATGTTCTTCCACCTCCTCAAAACAAGGAAAATTTTACATGCTAAAAATTCAATATGGGCTCCCTACAACAATGTCATTCTACTGTGGAAACTTTGATGTTTTATAGTCACCGTCTTAACCAAATTAAATAATGGTGTTTTAGATAAGTGACGTTTTACACATTCCACCTCCATAGACAAAAGCGAAAACATTATCAATCAATGTGTCCATTCTCATGACAATAATCTCCCATAAATATCAACGTCCACAAAGCAAATAGGCACGGGGGTACTAACCCTAGTAAAGATAGAAAACACTAAGTTATAGCAAAAGACTAACCTCATTGAAGTTATCCCATGATGGACCACCTTTTCCACCATTATTGTTGATGAAACCATCCTAATTTGCCCTGGAATATTGTGTTTGTGTTTGAATTTTTTGGATAAGGAGGTGAAAGAGGTTGAAGATGAAGGTAAAGTGAATTAAAGTTTCTGTAAATATGTATAATATGGGTGTAATTAATGTAGTTGTTGGTGACAAGACGGATGAAATTACTTTTTCTGAATTCATCTCGTTCATGACGAACTAATGCATGTCCGTCATCACGAACCAAGCTATGGAAGAATTCGTCACGAACTAGCCCATTTATTGGTTCGTGACAAGCGAAGGTCCGTAATGGTTCGTGACGAACCAATGTCTACCTGGCGTGACGAACGAACTCATGCGCCAAACGGGAAAAGGAGATGCGCCGAATAGAATTATGTATAAAATTACTTTCAAACACTACTTGTCATCATAAAATTGAAAATATGAGCATACTGTCATTATTTTTCAAATTGCCGTCAAATTTCCCAACTTTACCAAACCGTCATTGTTAATCAAATTGTCATCAACTTTATATACCCACTTTTCCAAATCCTAGTGGTCATTACAACCAATAGCTCAAATAACTACCTATGTCTCTATTTTACATAGTTTTGCTCTAATTTGTCAAACATGCACAAACTATACTAGATAATACGATCAAGCTCAAACTCATAGACACGGAAACCCTCCGGAGTAACTATCTCATCGGAATCTACCACGCTAAACAAGCCTACATAAACGTATGTACCAATGCCATCGTCTCCTACTACGTAAACAACCAAACGTACAGCAGACATAATCGCCCATGAAGCAATAAGAGCCACATTCCCTGGTGTCAAGCCTTGGTCACCTAATACTCTCACACCTTGTGCAGCTGCTGCAGCAATCTGACCCCCTTCCCCTCCATAAATGAATTGGTCCTCTACTAGATAGTTGTGGTGTGCATACTGCGCTACTACACATGTGGCTGCGTCAACTCCATCTACCGAGCCAATACATATCCCACGTTGCGCATGAGTGTGAAGTCCTACCAGCATCATCTCATAACGGCTCTCGAACTGGTCACCAATTTGAACAGTTGGAACATGGCCCTGTCCTCTAGCTCTAGCTCTAACAATATCACGCTCCTCATGATAAACGCCTATGACCTCGCTGTAGATACGTTCCGGTCGTTCACCAACACGATGTGGGACCAAGAGACGGTAATGGTTCAAAAGAATGACGGCGGGATCGTCAGGCTCAGCCATGATACCTACTGTTCAAATGAAAATAACATATACACCAATAAGAAAAAGTCAACAACAAAACTGTAGCAATCGGGAGAGAAAACAAAAAAAAAAAGAATCAGAAAATGACAAAATATATAATTAAACAACAAATCACCAATCAACATGTCTATGAGCTTTGCCATCATTCAACATAGAAATAATGCAAACTTTCATACTAGCAATATCTAATAATTCTTAAAAAGAAAATTATCAAAAACCTATATTGTTTTTTTTCTTTCTGATATACATATGATTAAACAGAATCCAAAGAAACATCTCATTGTGAAGGAAAAGGCAAGACATCCACACTACACAAACACAACAAATATATACATGAAATGAAAAGAGATATAAGAAAGGAGTAGATATTGCCAATTAGCAAAAGCATATTCATTTATATGCTCTAAGAGTAGTTCCAAAGTAACACAGCCTGACTTATCGAGACTGAAATTAGGTTGAGAATGACAAAATTGCCCATGCTTCAATTTTTTAGGGGTATCATGCCTATTACATGTGCTTCAAATTTGCTCACAATTTGGGACTTCTCCTAAAGATTGGGTTATAATATATAATCAATTATAACATATCTTATTTAAACTTATTGAAGATTGGATTAAAATATAAAATTAGTTATAACATACCAGTTAATTAACCAAGTCAAGTAAAGGTGTTTACTGTTTTTCAAACTAAAATGCTTTGTGTTAACAAGTAAAAAAATCAATTATAAAAATCAAGTTAAATGCATTAGCCTATGTGGGATTCGAACCCACATCGATGTATATAACACATCACTCTACCGCTAATAGGCTTTATCTTAAATCAAATGTTTAAACATTTTATAGCTAGCATCATATGTATTAGTTCAACAAGTATATTTATGCTATAACTATTGTACATCAGTAAAATACAATAAATAACAATGGTAAACCCTGAAAACGCCTTGAAGAACTCCTTGAGATTCAACACCATAAACAATGTCCAAAGCAGCACAAATACCTTACAGTGAATGTTTAAAATAGAAGCATATCAAAGGAAAGATAACATGACTCAAGTAGTGAAAGGATGATGTAAAAGCTTGTTAGTCATGTAAATCACCCAAGGATTAAAAAAAACACAAGTTATCAAGACTAGAGAGATTCCTCTGCCAACAAAGATACGAGTTGAAGGAAATAGGAGGCATATTGATGAAATGGTGCCTTAGTAACCTTAAAAATTTTATATTGTAAAGGATAGAAGATAACAGAACATGAAAGAATCAAATTTGAATAAGGGTAAAATGGTGGTTAGTAGTTCATCACCAAATTGAATAACTATGTGTACTGAATAACTTTTAAAGACAAAGATCAACAAGAAAATTACTTGATATTTATCTGTAAACTTGATTATCTCAGTTTGGTTATTAAACAAATAATAGTAAAGCTTTCACTCAATACTCCACAATCTATATTCAATGTTAAATGGTTCATTAATGGGAAAAGGAGAAAGTTGATCTCCATCTCTCAAAGTTGTTTCAAATGCAGAAAACAAAAAACATTGAAAACAGAAAAAGGTAATCTCAAAGTCTCAAGATGTTTCAAATTCAGAAAGAGAATTGAAAACAGAAAAGGTTAATCTCAAGTCTCAAAATGTTTCTTATACAGAAAGAGAACTGAAAACAAATGAAGTTGGCATGAAATCTCAAGATGTTTCACATGCACCAACACAAATCCTCCATAAGCTCTTCATTTCACACAAGGAAATCAAGAATCATCTTTTCCTTCAACTTTATCCTCTTGTGTGTATGTATCCTGGTATTCGGGTTGAGGATTTACCAAAAAGAATGAGTTGGATGTCAAGGAGACTATGCACAGGGTTTGTCAGTTGACACACTAACTCAACTGACACACTCAAAACTACACAAGAAAGAAATCTGAAGCTTGAATACTACCGCTGTGATCTCAAATACAGGACCAAAAATGTCAGCTCCTAAAACTCCTAATTACTCCCCTAAATTTCCACATGAAAAAAATAGAGCAAAAAAACATGAAACAACAATTTACCTTATGGAACCACATGAAAAGAAATAGAAGATGAAACATACGGATTAGTGGGATTACACATATATGTATACTGCCATTTGGTGGCTCAATTAATTTACCACATAAAACTATATAAAGGGAGGCATGCAAAGCCAACATAAATTTCATTCTTGACCTCTAAATTTCTACACTTATATTTTGATCCTCAAACTTTAGCATGTGCCATTTTATACTATTCCGTATAATTTATAGGAAATGCACCTGTATTCTATTAAGTTGTTAATCTGTTACATGATATGGATACAACTAGCACAATTAATGGCACATGCTAACACTTGGAAAATCTTTCCCAAGGATACGAAATTAGCTAGGCTAAGAGTACACAATTAAGAGGTTAGTATTTGTTCTATGAATTGATTAATATGACAAGTCACCTGAACAAGTCTCTTATCCTATACAAGCAGTCAAGCATGTCTCATTATAAACAAATCATCATAGACTCGGCGGTAGTATACACCCAAGAATATGCTATTTTGATGTTCAACGCCAATGGAGCATTCAATTTCACTTAACTGATACATGAAAATTGTATCCTGAATAGTCTCAAAAAAATCTCAATCTAGCAAGATCTGGAAATTGAAATAATTACCTTGAAGGCTTGAAATCCTTGAATGACAGACTCGTCCAAATGAAGAAAACAATGGAGATCGACGCCTCGACCTCGTCTCAGTCGGTTGCTCGGCAACTCGCTCCAGTAGTCCAGTGCGATTCGCCCTGGTTCGTCAATCGTTCCGATGTTTCGTGTCTGGTCTTACAGTTGGAGATCGCCAGATGCGGGACGCCGGTGGAGAATGGAGATCGCCGCCCGCCCTCCCGCCCGCCGGTGTCCAGCCTGTGTCGCCGGTGTCCAACGAAGCAAACGGGCAAGGAGAAATAGAAGAGAGGGCTCGGCTGAGTCAAATTGTAAAAGATTAGGGTTCGAAATAGCTAGACTCTTGACTCTATATGAGTCTGCCCTTGAATGCGAGCAAAAATCAGACAAAAAATCTTGATGAAGAAGTAGGGAGGGAAAACAAGTAGTAGTAATGGTCGGTGCTGCTAGGCTTCAGCTGATATGTAGTGGGAAGCGGGAAATTCTTGATGAAGAAGAAAAAGAGAGGCGGACCGGGCCGAGTCAGCCAATAAAATATTTCAGGCGATTTTTGTTCTTACCCTATTTATGTGGTTGGGTTTACTAGATTAGCGTGTTGATGCTGGATAGACTTTTGGATTAATATTTTAAGCAAGTCTTACTTTATTACACTTTATGGATTTGTAGTTGACTTGTAAAAACTTCCAACATTCCGGATTTTTTTGTGTATAGTTTATTCAAGGTTGGATGTGTTTACAATTTCATGTCAATATGTTATGTATTAATCACTGTTCTAAAAGTCGTTAAGACGGGATCTGGACGGTGAGGGAGGGTCTAACATCTAGACGTTAAACAGGGGTCTAGACGGGAAATATACGGATTAAAAATTATGCATTGTTCATGTGATTATTTGACAATAATATCTAAAATCAATTGTTTTTTTATAAAACTATGTCGGGATGTAGTTAATATTTTTTTATGAGCCTTATTTTACAAAATTTAACCCAAAACTATATTTTCTACAATAATATCTAAAATCAACGGTTGATCTAAACCACTTCGGCTCGACTGTTGATCTAAACCACCTCAGTCCAATTGTTGATTTATCCCTCAATCAAGTTGTTATAACATTGAACTAAGATTCAACACAAGTTATGGACACAAATGTACAATGTTTACTTTAGTAACTTTTATTAGCCAACAGTTAAGAGATATATAAAGGTAAGTGGCTTGCCATCACTTATTCACTTAGGCTTTGACCAAATATGTATGTTCGGGGTATTTATACAAGTATTATCAATGCTTAAGAAAAAAACTGGTCTTCATATATTGTGCAGTTAATGTTCATACAACCAATTTCTCATTAGTCATCAAACAATTCCAACTCACTGTTGCAGTCTCTTCCCAAACTCATGTCAAATGTGCATGATTTTTCATAGGTGGCTGCTAAGGTCAAACCAAGGAACATGACACCCATGGCTGCAGCAATTGCAATTGACAGTGGCTTGAACATTGCAATGTAAACGAGTCCTTTGCGGTGTAGGACCCACACGTGAATGGAGTTCCCCAAGCATGATCCAAGCAGTCCCTGCAGCAGAAGAACACAATCAAAACAAACAAATAAACTAAAGACAAGCATCCGGGGATTTCCTTACAGAGTACACAACAACAGCCAATGATATGTCAAGCTTCAATTTCCTGATATAAGTATAATGCAACCCTAGAGCAACCAACTAGCTGAGGTATTGGCAATGGAAAACTGCATCTTGGTAAAACAATTGACAAATGACAACCACCTTATGAATCAGATACCATCATACTTCGTATCCTTATTGTCATGTACTATAAAAATTCTATCATCTCAACAACTAATAAAGACACTGGAAAATTGTTATATTTGGAGGATTTGATCATCATCCTATATCATTCTTGACAATTATCATGATTGTATTTGTTGCCTTATAGCATGAAGATCCTCATGTGATAGTACACTGATTAGTTCTAGTGCTCCATCTCACATGTGACAGCAGCACATAGACTTCTCTGGCCACCATTTCAGCAAACACCTTGACAGATAATACACAAGGTCAATTTTGGTGACATTCATGAAATAAAACAGCAAACTGCAAACTCACTTGCTCAGCTAAGAACAGTCCTTCAGGAAAACACCTTACTTGCCATGTGAGTTTGTTTAAGCTCCTCAATTTCATTACAGAGGTCACCATTTTCAGCTTCAGTAGTCTTTAGCTCCGCTGTCAATTGTTCCAAACAAAGACCTACAAGCACATTAAACCCATTATTAACTTCCTGGATGACAAGAAAAGAACATGGACACAAACTATTAAACCCAAGACATATTGAATTCAGTAAATTTTCATATATACTGGGAAAAAGGAAACAAAATGAACTACATTTGCAATATCAAATTCTGTTTGATAGAGCACGTACTCAGATCATTCTCCTTGAGAAATTGAACATCCGAGTACTCCGACACAATTTGCTCTACCTGGGCCTAAAATGCTCGAAGTTATTAGGCAAATTTGCTGACAAACAGACAGATAAAGCACAAATTGGGAGCTACTAAAAGCAAGAGCAGAATTACCTCCAAGCTTTGAACGCACTCTCGAAATAAACTTTCGGAATTCGATGCGGATAAAGATGCGAAATCGTCGGCGTCTCTGAGAACATCGCTTAACTGCAGAAGGGGACAATCGAATGAGAATCACAAGATAACCTAAATTACGACTAGGAAATATTGAAGAGAAAGAGGCGGGAACCTGCGAACGGATTCAATGTCGAAGGCTTCCATTTGATCCGCGATCTCTCTTTCTCTCTCTCTCTAAGCTTGTGTTGAAGGAGGCTAGATCTGCGGCGCCGACGATTGAGATTGCTCCGGCGGAGAAAGTACTTTTGCCCATGGCTAGCGACCTGAGTCGGAGTCCGAGTCTTCACGAAGTTTCTCGAAATCCCTCTCCAGTCGCCTTTCCCGACTTTCTGCAGCCCGAGCAGGAACAATTTATGCTCTTCCTCCGTCCACGGAACCCCTATCATAACCACAACATCCAAAAATTAACCACAAATTCGATATGATTTGTATCGGAATCGGTCACGGCTGGCTGCGATGGCGAAGTTAGACGAAGAGCGAAGGTAGACGGCGGTGGCAAAGTTAGAGAGATTGTGGGAAACCATGGCGATTTTGGAACGCACGCCTTCGCTGGAGCTCTGGGAGAAGAAATATACAAGCCAAATTACTCTTACGTCCCTCCGTGTCGTCTTTTAATTAAAATTATGGTGTAATTCTGGATGATGATTCTGGACCATTGAATGATGATATCTGAACGGTTTACATACGTGCGCTCAACTTATTATAAGAGGTACACGCATTTGATCCTTCTCCTATTAATTGATTCTATTATATATTGTTAAGGGTAGTTGGAGGTGTCCTTTTTAGAAGATTGAGATGTAGTTAGTGACATTCTTTGGGACCTACTTAGTTTATGATGTATATATATTTGTCATAATTCTAGGGAATGGAAAAGGAAAACTAGGTTGCTGACCATCCCCCGCACCTTGCTCATCTCGGCCCAGCTGTTGATCTAAACCACTTCGGCTCGACTGTTGATCTAAACCACCTCGATCCGACTGTTGATTTATCCCTCAATCAAGTTGTTATAACATTGAACTAAGATTCAACACAAGTTATGGACACAAATGTACAATGTTTACTTTAGTAACTTCTATTAGCCAACAGTTAAGAGATATATAAAGGTAAGTGGCTTGCCATCACTTATTCACCTAGGCTTTGACCAAATATGTTTGTTCTGGGTATCTATACAAGTATTATCAGTGCTTAAGAAAAAAACTGGTCTTCAAATATTGTGCAGTTAATACTTGTCTCCGAAGAGCAAAACTGGGTAAGTTTGCTGCCACATTTTCACTTAAGTTGGATGGTATTTCTCCTTTGTTTTAGCTTGAGATGAGAGTCACAATAGCAATACAAGATGGAGTGTTGCTAAGCAGAAATCAGTAAACAGATCCCAGGGTAAGTTTCACAAATAGCAATGCTAAAAATAGAAAGCTGCTAAAATAGGAAAGTTGCTAAAATAAGAAATATAAGGCTACTAGACTAAGTCTTAAACCAAGGCGGTCTCCAAGGTCTTGGACGCGTGGGACTCCCCTGAGCCCGGCTTTGGTCGGTGCAGGGTCGCATCACTCTCCTCCCCTTAGAATCGAAGCGTCCCCGCTTCGAACTAGGTGGGGCCAAGGAGAAGAAATGCGCTGCGGGCTGCAGAAGCATCTCGTCCGGCTTGAGTCTGGCTTGTTGAACCTCAAAGATGACCAAGTAAGATGCGGGTTCAGTCGCAGGCTTGATGGCTGGGGCAGGCGCGCTGATGCAGACAATCGCAATGGTGTGCACTGCGGCCTTCGGCGTGGGACTCGGTGGCGCGGCAACGGGTGCAGGCGGGGGCACTGTAGTCGGTGTCGGCGGGGGTGCGATGACGCTCGGACTCGAAGGCGCGACAGCAGAGACGGCAGTGGAGTCGCTGACGAACGGACCCGGCGCTGCAGCAGTGGGTTCGGCCGAGGACGCATCGGCGGGCGGCTCGATGGACGGGTGCGACACGGCCTTCTCGGCGAAGAGGTGGGCTACCTCGCGTCGAAGCCATTGGATTTCTAGTTGCGCCGGAGTGAGCTCAGGTACCGTCGTAACCGGTCGTTGTTCGACAACGTGGGTCGCGGGGCGCTGGGGCGGCGCGCGGGGCACCGGGGCGACGCGCGGGGCTGTGGTTGGAGCCGAGGAGGGGCCCAGTCCAGGGCAACGTCACGGTGGTGGGCGCGTCTGTGGGTGCGTCTGTGGGTGGAGGCGGTGGTGCCTGGAGTCGTGGTGGCGGGATTCAATCCGGGTCCGCCTCATAACGAAGCCCAGTGTAGTAGTCGGACCATCCCCCCTCATCGTCGTCGAAGTCGTGGCCCGACCAGTAGGCCATGGAGACGGGTTCGGTCACGGCTAGGGGTGGGTCATGGATCCGGTTTTGCGGGGTCGGATGTGGCTAGGTGTGGGATAGGTCGTGGGTAGGGTGTGGTGCAAGCTAAAGGATCTCACGAAATCGGTGAAGATAAGATGAGATCGGTGGGGATTTGATTTGGAAGATAAGATCGGTGATTGAGTAAAGATCGTATCTTGCTAAAAGATATGGAAGGATGAGGTGGTTGGCTAAATTTAAGGAAAGAGACGTGATTGGTGGGAAAGGTAGGATTTGGGCATAAAATAAAGGCTTCGGTGATTGTGGGGCAAGAGCAATTTCCGAATTGTTTTGTATGGGTAATTCGGAAATCACGTGGGTAATGGGGGTATGTGGCAAGATTAGATTAAATCTTTAAGAAAAGATTTGATCTTGGATATTGGCTGGTTAAAGGTAAGGATAAGCCCGATAATATGGGAATTCGGTGATGGGAAAAGAAGGTAATTTCCGAAAAAAAAAATTGGAGTTCGGAATGGGTGCGCAGCGGAAATGGGAAGGAAAAAAAATTTTGGGTTAAGGCTTGGGATGGGCGGCGGCAGGGCTGGTGGGCACGGTGGTGATGCTTGCGGTCGCCGCGGTGGGAGTCGATGAAGAAGGAATGCGCGATGCGTGCCGGCTGGATCTTGATACCAATTGATGCATTCCGACCCCCGTCGGATCACGATTTGCCCGATCTAGGCAAGCAACGGCTTGATGTTCCTTTTTGTTGTAACCAGGATAAGTACGAGTCACCAAGGTGATGACTCGCGAGTCTCTTATGCTCGCTTTGGGGCGAGGGAGGGGCGAGACTTGCTCGAAGCGACGAGCTACGGAGTTGGTGCAGTAGCGTCTGCAGCGGAAGAAGGAGATGCGAAGATAGAAATGTGTTTGGCGTTCGAACCCAATAAGGAGGATAAACTCGACTCTGACTTTAATTGGATTTATTAAACTTGAACGTGAGAAACAAGGCTTACAATGAAGCCTATTTAAAGGCATATGGCTCGGCCTAACCCTAATGGGCTTGGGCCTCGCAATAGACTAATGGGCTAGTCCACTATGCAATAGTGGAGCAACGCCCCAAATAGAAACTGTTAAACATAGTAAGTCCTAAAATAAAGTGCCAACTTATGGAAACTTACTAAACATAGTAAGTTTCACAAATAGCAATGCTAAAAATAGAAAGCTGCTAAAATAGGAAAGTTGTTAAAATAAGAAATATAAGGCTACTAGACTAAGTCTTGAACCAAGGCGGTCTCCAAGGTCTTGGACACGTGGGACTCGCCTGAGCCCGACTTTGGTCGGTGCAGGGTCGCATCACTGGTTCGCATCTCTTCCAACTGGTGATTCAGCTCAAGCAAAGACTGGTTGTGTGTTTCAGTCATGATTTCAGGTCGGGAGGACAGTGAGCGCTCTGATACCAATGAGATAGTTAGATAATCTAACCCAGAAGTTCAACGAAGAACTCGAGAATTGGTGCTCCAGATCTAGAAATTACCTGCAAAGCAAAAGAGGCAATTCAAAGATTTTGGATGCAAGGGAGAGAAAAAGGGACTTTGAGAATTGAGAGAGATACTGAGTTTTTCGATTGGTTTTCCAAAATGGCATAACAGAAGTACATATGATAGTGAAAACCAACTAAAAGCTAAATCGGGTTTGAAGTGAAAGCATAAAATACTAGGCCGGTAATAAGCTAAACCGGGTTTGCATATGTAAGTGCTATAAGGTCATAATCCTATAACAGGAGCCTTCGAGGAGACCAGTGAGCAAGGCGTCGGTGCCTTCGAGGAGACCGGTGAGCAAGGCGTCCTCCAACAACCCTAGGAGATGGCGGTGACCGTAGATGGTTGGAGATGGAGGCTTTAGGTGAGAGAGATCGAGTGAGGTTTTGGTGTGACTGCGTGTGAATAGGTTTTTCTAGATCCGCTAAAAAAAGGTTTTTCTGGAGTCCAAATTCTCAGAAAATTTTGTAACTTTCTAATTATTGGTCAATATAATCTAGTGTAAGTAGTAAATGTAATTTGAGAAAATTGAAAAAAAAAATTATGATTAAATTAAATTAATATTATATTTAAGTATTTTGTTAGAAAAATATAGTTTTTGCTGGATCATTGAAAATTATATGTTATTATATATAGGAATTTATGTGGACTCGTTTAGATAATAGTTAATATAGAAATATTATAATGATTATTAATCTAAAAAACTCAAAAAAAATATTCTCGATTTACAAAATTATTCATACTTGGGATATATAATAGATAGTCTTTTAAGCAATTTAAACAATTTTTTAAACAAACAATTAATGTGTGGTTCATTGACAAAAACTATTAGATTTGTAATTATATCATTTGAATAAGAAAGACAATATTATTCATAATATGTATAACTCATGTTTGAGTATAATAGATTGTTATTTACAGAAATAATAAAATTGACAAAATCGTGAACATGATCCTCTTTATGTTGAATATTAAGTATTATAGCAAAATCTTTATTTTTTTAATGTTTTATTTTAATTTGATATTTGAACAATTCATAACAGATTTTCAAATCTTAACTACTATATTATACCTTCAAACCAAGTTTTTTTTTAAACATGAATAAAAGTCAGGTGAAAATAAAGTGAGGTGAAGATTATAAAATTAAAATAAAATAAAATTATATATTTATAATTAATGAATAAGGCTAATGTAAAATAAAAAATATAAAAATATAATAGAATAAGAATTATGTTTTTCAAGATAATATAGCTAAACAATGGAGATCCGAAATTGTTGTTACACCATCAACGATACTTGTAAAAATAACAATATAAAACAATGATTTCTTAATATTTACGAAATTAATAATATACGTAAGGTTACGAAACCAACATTTATCATAGCAAGCTACTTTATGATATAAAATATTATGTTTTAGATATTTCATATGCATATGGAAAAGAAGTGACATCGGCCTAATAAACATGATATTATCTCGTATGTATTTATTATAATAAATATTAAAAATAATTATTGAAAAATAATGTGGAACTCAATATTTGAATATATTTATTTTAATGATTATTAAAAAAATATTTTTCAATTTAATTACTCAAAAAGATAAAATAAAAGGCTAGCTCAATTTAAAATTCCATGCATATATTCACAATGGATAATATATTTGACCCTTATATTGTTAAAATATTTATATAATAATTTTATCATAGAATATATATGTGAAAATTAATATCGAGATAAAAGAAAGTGTTTATATTAGATCAAAGGTACTGTTCATACAAAAAAAAATTGAGTTATTTGATGAAATTTTAAAGATTTTTATAGTATAAATTTAGTTAGTTTTAGGAAAAAAGTGAACTAAAAATAGGATTAATCACAAAATAACACGTAAACAAAGTTGATCCATGATTGTTTTGGTGTCTCGAAAGGGGATATGAGATCAAACGAAGGGAAAAAGATAACTTTGATATTTTAACTTTTTGTTAAAATATATATGAAATAATTCAGCAAATATATAAAAAAATCATTACAGATCAGCTAGATAAATCACATTTTTTTAGTTTTTTTTAATTACATAATGAACCCATCTAAAGTTTTAAAACTTTGATTTTAATTTATATCCTTGCTTCTAGAAAACGATAATTAAAAAGTTATTTGAATGATTAATTAATCAGTAGTGGCTGATTTATGTAGTTGTAAAGTTATCTGAAATTCAAATACTTTTAAAATTTATATACGTACTACATTTAATTTACTTTTGGTAATGTGTATAATCATATGAAATTGAAAGTTTGGTACAACAAAGATTTACGTGGATTTTTTAGTTAAACTTTTTCTTTGATTTAACAAAATTTTCTTGGTAATTTATAATTGATATTTCACGGTTTGTTAGTGAATATTTTCTTGGTGATTAACAAAGTCAATTTAGTGTTTTAAAACTGAAAGTTACATTTAGCAGGCCCATAGAAACATTGTAAAATCGGAAAATGGAGACCATGTATATTTATAGAAAATTATAATCAAATAAAATTTGTTAAATGGGAACGTACAATATACCAAATTCGTTAAAAATCTGATATGATATAATTGTTGTTGTAACACCCCCAAATCTTAACCCAAATGGAAAGGTATTACCGCCAGTGACCCCAGTGTTCCTTACCGAGATCACCCAAGGCTTTACCAATTTAAATACAATTTAAGGCATACAATGATACGTAATGATCAAAGTACCAAAATCAAAATATAGCAACGTTTAAATGAACCCTGAATGACGGGATTACAACCCAATCCCGAATAGGCCAAACACCAAGTTTAATTAAATACAGCGAAAGACTTTAAATAAAGCACAGCGGAAATCTTTAAACAACATCTTACCCAAAAGATATCAACCTGATTTAAATAAATTATTAAAACATCGAAAAGCCACCGTCGTCTTCATAGTCATTCTAGTCTTCACAACTACACACTATCTGAAGTGCCGAATCGAACGGATGACAACAGCCCACATACAGAGAACAATGTACGTGGGTTAGTCTACGAAATAGACTAGCAAGGGAACAAAGCAGAAGGTTTGAAGTAGTTATGCTAGGTCTAAGCTCGTCGCTTCTCGGGTAATATCCGATAACGACAGCCGACCTTCACACTCCTACGGAAATGACAATGAGAGAATATGAACAAGAGAAGACTCCAACCTGACCGAGTCTTATAGGAAAGATATGATAATTCTGGAACTTACAGAAATAGATAACGATGATTTAAAAACTGAACTACCGATATCTATTAATATCTTTTCTTAGAATGTTGTTTTTAAATAGATATCTATCTATATCGTAAACTATCGGATCGGGTATTACTTAGATGTGAAACTTGCAGACTTCATTGGTTGTGATATTGATCTTACGGAGGTTCTGAAAGAAGGAATATATAGACTTGTAGAGACCCTCTATGTAGTTGTCTATCTAGGGCGATCGATCTACATCTTTCTCTATAGTCCTGGGGCCGGACTGAGATGCTTCGGTCAACAACCAACCTCACCGCCTTATAGCGAATCCAGATTGGAAAGAAGACGTACTACATTCGAATCAAGACGAGCTTTCCTAGCGGCACTATTACCTATCTGCCCTACTCGCCAGTTATTCATTTATTATGTGCGTCAAAAGGTAGCACAGATCTGATTATGTTGTAAAACACACATCACGTTATAAGACTTTTATATGTGCACCCCACCGAATGGAACGGCACATCTTAGTATGCGTTTACTAGAGAGGGACGCACACCGACAATGGGAAAGAGATCCCAGAATAAAGACACCAGCTAAGTGTCCTGCCTCTCCACTCTTGTGAAAGAGACCGGTCATGACCTTAAAATGATACCAGATGGAGATACACCACCCCGGTACCCAAGTTATAAAGAAACGACCGGACGAAGTCCGAGTACATTCCTGCTACAATGCTAATCACCTAGATACATCACAACACAGATATTGGATAAAATCCTCATAAATGCCCGAAAGGCGATCATCAATAATAGCGCTGTTCTAACAGATATACAACCTATTATATGATTTTCCAAAACAGTTTATTAAAAACCTTTTTCCCAGACAACACAGATATCGTCCCAAATTAATTACTCAGATGAAATAACTGATAACTAATGTAAATATGGAACGAAGAATCAAGAGCGAACCACCACTTGCCTTAGTCCGCAGAAAGTCCTAAAAGACGACAACGAGATTCCCGGGCTCGACACGCGTATAGCTTCGCTAGCTCAACCACCTTCGAGTCGACCCATAAAAGGAACCCTAAGTTAGATTCAAGAATCATAAACACAGAAACTACGAAAGGAATCGAAGGAAACGAAACCCGAACGAAGGTCCTGGAAGCCAACGACACCCTCCCGGCCACCAACACCTTACGGCTGGCCACGACCGAATTGCGGCGGGCGCCGCCTGAACTACGGCGGGCGCCGCCCTCATAACGGCGGGCTCCGCTCATGGGCCTCCTTCTCCCGGTGACAACACACACTCACGCCGGCGGGCGCCGTTCTTCACGGCGGTCGTCGCCTTCATGCCAGCGGTCGCCGTGATCCTGGCGGCGGTCGCCGTCTTCATGGCGGCGGTCGCCGTCTTCATGGCGGCGGTCGCCGTCTCCCTAGCGGCGGTCGCCGTCGCTGAATCAGAAACTGAAAATACGAGGGAAATCTTACCCGTGATGCTCGATTCGGCTCGTCTTTCGCCTTGCTCGGCTTCTAGGCTTCTAAGGGCCTTCCAAGCTTCCTTTGGCCTCCAAGAACGACACCAAACAAGCCTCCAACGATCCACTCTAGCCTTCCGAGAGGGAAAGCGTTTTTCCTTTGAGAGCGTTTTTGTGAGACGAGATTTTGGCAGAGGTTTGGCGTCTTTCACACCCATTCCAGCCCTCTCCCATGCCCTCTATTTATAGAGAAATTCTAGGGGCCTTGCCTCTTGGACAATATCCAAACCCTTATATCCCTTGGACAAAGGCTCTTGGACAAAAACTCTTGGATAAAGAATCTTGTACTTTTGCCCTTTGGATAACAACTCTTGGGCAATAAACTTGTACCATCTTAATCCGCGTTAACAAAAGTCGTACACGAACGAATATGAACTTTCGAACCAGCTTGACTGTATAATTCTTTACTGAGAAAAATATTACAGTTACAGAGCACATTACAGAATGTCTCCAACTTCCTGAATTAAATCCGACGTAACAAACGGGCGCTCGGAAAAATCCAAAATTCCCAAAATATCCTTGCTAAAATTATGGGGTATCACATCACCACCCCCTTAAAAGAAGTTTCAACCCCGAAACTTGGCCAAAATACGGGGCGTCACATCACCACCCCCTTACGAGAAGTTTTGACCCCGAAACTTGGCCGAAAACAACTTGGGAAAAAGTCTGAGCATCTTTGCTTCGATTCCCCAAGTAACTTCCTCTGTCCCAGACTTGGACCACAGAATCCAAACCAACAGTACGATCTTGCTGCACAGCTGCTTCTCACGACGCTCGAGAATGCGTAATGACATCTCCTCTCAAGTACCTTTTGCCCGAATCTCGATGTCCTTAAGGTTCAGCATACAAGACTCATCTTGGCACGAATATCCTTAGCAATGATGCGTGGAACACATTGTACGCTGGTTGTGCCGATGGCGACAATGCCAAATGGTACTCTAGAGATCTTACCCTTAACCAGATTCTCGAGTGGTCCCACATAGCGAGGGTTAAGCTTCCCATGCTTACCGAACCTGAAAGCTTCCTTGGATAGTGATACTCTGACAAGTACCTTGCCACCAATCCCGAAATCAACACTTCTACTCTTCTGATCTGCACAAAACTCCTGTCGACCCTGAGCGGTCAACATCCTCCGACTAATCAAAGAAATGACTGAAACTGTCCTTTCGACCAACTCTGGTCCAAGTAGAATCTTGTCGGGGCATCTATGACCATACAAAACTTCAAATGAAATCATCTTGATCGTAGCATGCCAGCCAATATCGTAGGTGAACTCAATCAGACTTAGGCTGTCCTCTCAGCTAGTCGGACGGTTAAGTACCCAAGCCCTTAGCATATCCTCCAGAGTCTAGATGGTCCTTTCAGACTGGCCATCTGTCTGAGGACGAAACGCTATACTGAACCTTAACTTGATCCTCATAGCCTTATAAAGCTTCTGCCAGAACCTTGACATGAATCGGCCATCTCGATCCGATACAATGATCTTAGGAATGCCATGTAAATGGACAATCTCCTGCTGGTAGACTCCTACTAACTCACCACCTGACCTGTGGTGTTCAACCTTGACCTCCCGACAATTTAAGCACCTTTCCACAAGGTCTGTCACATCTCACTTCAAGTTGCCATCAAAACTTCTTCCGAAGGTCCTTGAACATCTTGCTGGAGCCTGAAGTTCCAGCACACTCAAGAAGCATCTATACTGGTCATACAAAACTTTGACGTCAAACAATTCTCGGTTTAGCTTGGTCTGAGCAGTAAATAGAACAACAACTATCTCGTGCATTGTCTCTTATTCAACTCCTTCTGAGTAAATATATACTTGAGACTCTTGCGATCGGTGGAGACTTGGAATCTCATACCATAGGGGTAATGCCTCCAAGTCTTCATCAAGCCAATGAGGATACTGCCTCAACACCAATCTTACCACTTGACTCCAACATCGTTAGTCCCTTCATCCCTGTAATGGATCACATGAGGCATTACTCTTAATCTCCTTGGATATCATTCTGAAAATGATTCATCCGTCTCAAAGTTTATGGCGTAAGCTCACGCATGATAGATAACTCCTAATCTTTTCGACACAACTCCACAAGTTCATTCCTTTTCCTTAAGAAATCTCGGGAAAACTCAGCGTATGAGATAACGCTTACCACTGTACTCCCTAAATGCGTAAACAATCCTTCTTACTGAATCCTTGATGTATCGGGATCATTAGCATGACCCATCCTAAACTGCAACCTTTCTTCTTGACACAACAATCCCATGACTTAATCTTCCTCAAAGAGTCACACCCAGCCTTCTAGGTGACATACTCCCTTGTCCTTTTGGCAATTAAACTTTTATGTCCAACTTTACCACAGAGGTGGCACTGAATTACTCCGCTGCTCCAACTTGAGCCTCTGGCAGAGTCAGATTGAGCTGTCTCGGTCTTAGCACCACCCAACTTCTCAAACTGGGTAGGCGATGCCAGTCGTTTGAGAGAACCAACCTGGCGATCCTGTTACCCATCCTTTCCCTTATCTTGCAAAAGCTAACGCTGCTAACTCCAAATCATAAGTCGAATAGTTTGCTCCATAGGTGTTCAATCGTCCAGATGCGTATGCAATAACCTTGCCCATTTGCATCAACGACATATCCCAACCCACTTCTCGAAGCATTACTATACATCACATCCATCATTCCTTCCGACAACGCCAATACTGGGGCATAGGTCAGACACGGTTCCAACTTTTTGAAGATTGGTCTTGCACTTGTCATCTCAGACAAACTTCTGGTGGACCTTGCGGAACAGACCGATTCTAGGTGGAGCGATCTTTGAAGACCCTTCCATGAACCGTCTAAAAATGTTCAGCAAGTCCTAGGAAACTGCGCACCTTGCTCACACTCTGAGGTCGCTTCTAAACAACTACTGATTCACTCCTCTGGGGATTAACCATAACCCCATTCTCCTTGCTCACATGGCCTAAGAAAGCCACATCTAGATCCATAGGTCACACTGAGACCACCTTGCGCACAACCGACTTGATCTGAGGACCGACAAAACAATCCACAGATGTTCCCTGTGAGCTTCCTTGCTCGGAAGAAAAGTACCAAGACGCCGTCAATGAAGACCACCGAGAACTTATCCCTAGTACTGGTGAAAACATTGACGCATTAGATCCAAGAAAACTGATGAGGCGTTCGCAAGCCTAGATGACATGACTACTGACTCGTAGTGACCATCTCTCGTCCAAAACGAAATTCTCGGAATATCATCTTTACAAATCCTGAGTTGATGAAAACCGGATCTCAGGTCTATCTCGCAGAAAACTTTCGCTCCTTGTAGTAGATCCAACAAATCTTCAAACCTTGGTAACAATTATCTGTTCTTGATCGTGACTTCATTCAACTCTTAAAAGTCAAGCAAAGTCAAAGCGGTCCATCTCTCTTCTAGACAAATAAAACCGGGGCACCCTTCCCCAATGCGATGCACTCATCTTTACATAACTTTTGTCAAAAGATACTCAATTGCTTCTTCCACTCTTGCATCTCATCAGGAGCCATCTGGTACGAGGCCTCTGAGGTCGGCGTGGTACTTGGCTCGAGATCACTAGCAAACTCCACGACATGATTCAGGTACTCCTGGATACCCATAGGAATATCTTTTGGAAAGACATCCGAAAAATCCTCTAACCACAGGAAAAATCACTACACTGAAGTCGATCACTGACTCATGACGCTCCCGTTGATCCATACCGAGAATAATTATCGTATGGAACTAGGGTTATTTATGTCAAATCACCTGAGCTTTTTACCTTTAATGGTAATCGACAATTCCTGACAGACGATTTGTTCTAACCAAATACTTATCTTTAAAATATTCATAACCAAAGGTTCACAAACTTAACCGCATACAGAACTTAACTTACAACCATCCAAAATGAAAGTCTGGGTAGCACCCACAACAACAACAAACTAAAAAAAGCAGAAAGCAGATACAAAATACTCTAAGTATTAGGAGCATACGGTCCGCTCGCCTCACTCACCACGTAAAGACGTTGACCCTGACTCCCATAAGCCACTGAGATTCTCCCCTCTTTCTGCACAGTTGACTGCATTGAAGGATTGGAACTCCCAGCTGGTTTAAACCTAGGTCTGTCGTTTGGATTAACAGACCCCTGATGAGACTCCGCTCCTTTCTGCATTCCCTGCCGACAGAACCTTTGCATATGTCCTTCCTTCCCACAACCAAAACAAACCTTCTTCTCATTCCGACATGTAGAACTCTTATGTCCAGATGCACCACAATTGTGACATTGGATCAGTCTTCTACTCTGACCCGATTGCTGAGCTGACCCTCCTCGAGTCATTTCTGTCTTTGCTTTGCTGGACTTGGCAAAATCAGAAGGTGGCGCGGGACGCTTAGAGCCACCCGCCTGAGGCTGGTTCTGCATCTGTCTCTGGCTATCACGCTTCTTGGTTGACTCGTCCAGAGCTACCTCCAATCCATCCATCTTAGGGTACAGGGACTCCTTGTGCTTCTCCTCTCCCCTAGCATGAGAGGAGAAACGGTCCGCCATCATGGTCTTAAACATCGACCAGGTCAATACCGGGCTATCGGCTAAGCCGGTACTCTCCCACCATTCCATGGCTTCCTCCCTCAGCTATAGAGAAGCTATGTGCACTTTCTCCGCTTCTGTGCACTCCACATTCTGAAACAACCATTCCATATGTGAGAACCAATGAGCTACTCTGCCTGGCTCTCCTCTCCCATCAAAACTGTCGGGTCTCATAGAGTTGATGGCCTTCAGCGCTCGGCCATACTCTTCTCTATTCATGATCATGCCCCCCTGCTGCACACGGTCCTCTTGTTCCTCACACCTTGGAACTTCTGGAGGGACTGGCACTCCTTGTGCCTGAGGCACACTCGGACGTAGCGCATTGGCGATTGCTTGCATAACAATTCCTCGAATTGCTGCGACTGTGGCTGCATCTAGCACTACTGGAGCGTCGGCCTGAACTTGGCCATTGCCTCCTGGATTATTGTTGAAGACAAACTCACGTTCTCCTGACGGGTCTACATCATTCCTCGGATTTGGTCTGGGGTCATTGCTCGGCCCAGCACCAATACGGATAACATTCCTTGTGTTCACCATCTGCTTACCGATCAAATCCCAAGAATCTTATCACATTAGCACCCTACTGAAATACTTATTGCCATGAAATCAACTTAGAATAGAACAACTTGGCAATTTCTATTGATGAACTCAAACTGAGATACTAAGCTTCACAACCTCAAACCACAACGATAGAACTGGAAATCAAGCCTAACTAGAGATGGCGAAACCACCTCGGCTCCTCCCGGGTTCTTCTAAGACATGACTATGAACGGCGTTTTTAAATTCTTTTCACTTTTTAAAAAAAATTAGAGCCCTTTAAAGCATTTTCGAAAACGGAAAACTGGTTTATAAAATTCCCAATCCCGTTTTAAAACCTTTGGCTATGATACCACAACTGTAACACCCCCAAATCTTAACCCAAATGGAAAGGTACTACCGCCAGTGACCCCAGTGTTCCTTACCGAGATCACCCAAGGCTTTACCAGTTTAAATACAATTTAAGGCATACAATGATACGTAATGATCAAAGTACCAAAATCAAAACATAGCAACGTTTAAATGAACCCTGAATGACGGGATTACAACCCAATCCCGAATAGGCCAAACACCAAGTTTAATTAAATACAGCGGAAGACTTTAAATAAAACACAACGGAAATCTTTAAACAACATCTTACCCAAAAGATCTCAACCTGATTTAAATAAATTATTAAAACATCGAAAAGCCACCGTCGTCTTCACAGTCATTCTAGTCTTCACAACTACACACTATCTGAAGTGCCGAATCGAACGGATGACAACAGCCCACATGCAGAGAACAATGTACGTGGGTTAGTCTACGAAATAGACTAGCAAGGGAACAAAGAAGAAGGTTCGAAGTAGTTATACTAGGTCTAAGCTCGTCGCTTCTCGGGTAATATCCGATAACGACAGCCGACCTTCACACTCCTACGAAAATGACAATGAGAGAATATGAACAGAGAAGACTCCAACCTGACCGAGTCTTATAGGAAAGATATGATAATTCTGGAACTTACAGAAACAGATAACGATGATTTAAAAACTGAATGAGATGCTTCGGTCAACAACCAACCTCACCGCCTTACAGCGAATCCAGATTGGAAAGAAGACGTACTACATTCGAATCAAGACGAGCTTTCCTAGCGGCACTATTACCTAGCTGCCCTACTCGCCAGTTATTCATTTATTATGTGCGTCAAAAGGTAGCACAGATCTGATTATGTTGTAAAACACACATCACGTTATAAGACTTTTATATGTGCACCCCACCGAATGAAACGGCACATCTTAGTATGCGTTTACTAGAGAGGGACGCACACTGACAATGGGAAAGAGATCCCAGAATAAAGACACCAGCTAAGTGTCCTGCCTCTCCACTCTTGTGAAAGAGACCGGTCATGACCTTAAAATAATACCAGATGGAGATACACCACCCCGGTACCCAAGTTATAAAGAAACGACCGGACGAAGTCCGAGTACATTCCTGCTACAATGCTAATCACCCAGATACAGCACAACACAAATATTGGATAAAATCCTCATAAATGCCCGAAAGGCGATCATCAATAATAGCGCTGTTCTAACAGATATACAACCTATTATATGATTTTCCAAAACAGTTTATTAAAAACCTTTTTCCCAGACAACACAGATATCGTCCCAAATTAATTACTCAGATGAAATAACTGATAACTAATGTAAATATGGAACGAAGAATCAAGAGCGAACCACCACTTGCCTTAGTCCGCAGAAAGTCCTAAAAGACGACAACGAGATTCCCGGGCTCGACACGCGTATAGCTTCGCTAGCTCAACCACCTTCGAGTCAACCCATAAAAGGAACCCTAAGTTAGATTCAACAATCATAAACACAGAAACTACGAAAGGAATCGAAGGAAACGAAACCCGAACGAAGGTCCTGGAAGCCAACGACACCCTCCCGGCCACCAACACCTTACGGCTGGCCACGACCGAATTGCGGCGGGCGCCGCCTGAACTGCGGTGGGCGCCGCCCTCAGAACGGCGGGCTCCGCTCATGGGCCTCCTTCTCCCGGTGACAACACACTCACGCCGGCGGGCGCCGTTCTTCACGACGGTCGCCGCCTTCATGCCGGCGGTCGACGTGATCCTGGCGGCGGTCGCCGTCTTCATGGCGGCGGTCGCCGTCTCCCTAGCGGCGGTCGCCGTCGCTGAATCAGAAACTGAAAATACGAGGGAAATCATACCCGTGATGCTCGATTCGGCTCGTCTTTCGCCTTGCTCGGCTTCTAGGCTTCTAAGGTCCTTCCAAGCTTCCTTTGGCCTCCAAGAACGACACCAAACAAGCCTCCAACGATCCACTCTAGCCTTCCGAGAGGGAAAGCGTTTTTCCTTTGAGAGCGTTTTTGTGAGACGAGATTTTGGCAGAGGTTTAGCGTCTTTCACACCCATTCCAGCCCTCTCCCATGCCCTCTATTTATAGAGAAATTCTAGGGGCCTTGCCTCTTGGACAATATCCAAACCCTTATATCCCTTGGACAAAGGCTCTTGGACAAAAACTCTTGGATAAAGAATCTTGTACTTTTGCCCTTTGGATAACAACTCTTGGGCAATAAACTTCTACCATCTTAACCCGCGTTAACAAAAGTCGTACACGAACGAATATGAACTTTCGAACCACCTTGACTGTATAATTCTTTACTGAGAAAAATATTACAGTTACAGAGCACATTACAGAATGTCTCCAACTTCCTGAATTAAATCCGACGTACCAAACGGGCGCTCGGAAAAATCCAAAATTCCCAAAATATCCTTACTAAAATTACGGGGTATCACAATTGTTAAGATGAGTTGTTAAATTGAAAGGTTTAGAAGAAAATCTCAAGATTATATAAATTAATTTTGCTAAGATACATTAGTCTTAAATTTCACTAAATTGTTAATAAAATATGTATGTGTAATAATATAATATAGTGGGTTGAATTATAAAAGCAAATGTATTGTGAGTTGAAAATTGTATATATTGTATGATTTTTGCCCATAAATTTATATATGTCAGATTATATATGCAAAGTCATACAAATAATATTACTAATTACATAAATGAATATAAGATGTATGTTATATATATAAGATGTATTTTATATATAAGTTTAGTAGAAATTCTATCATATATTAGTTTGACATATATAAGCTTATTTTTTGCAATTTGTAGAAATCAAAATTTATAAAAAAGTGTTTAAGCATTGAACAAAGTTGTATATAGTTCTTATATATTTGAAGCTAAGTCTGATTAGATATTGTGATTTAAATTGAAATATAATGTTAAGAAAAAAAAGTGCATTAATAACAAAATGACACATAGGTTTTGTGTGGCCAAAAACATTCTAGTGGCTCGAAATTCAATAGCTTTAATATATATATATATCTATTCTCTAGTAAAACGGACTCTTATGGTGAAACGAGTGTATTAATTTAGGACATTGGATGAGAGAAGGATGGATGGCTGAAATTGAATCTAAAAAGGTACAAGATTAAGGGGTAGAATCACCCACACTAAATTACCTAATTTTATGGGATTTGTTTTCCCTAATTTACTCTCTCTCTCCAATCACAGATTCACTTTCCCATTAAATCTTCTCTCTCTTTCTCCTTCCAAAAACCGTACTGCTCCCTTTCTCTTCTCTCGTTCGACCGCATCCTCCATTGAAGCGAGAACGAAGCTTCACCTCTGCTCCCTCGCCTTTAATCCATCTCTGTCCCGGCGGCGGCGTTCGAACCCTAGGAGGATGCGAAGGCGGTTCAAGCCGCGGCATCCCGACGGCCCCTCTTCTCCATCTCACCCACCACCGCACCGCCCCTGTTCTCCACCGAGCCATGTACCAGACCGCCGACGATCCATCCTCTCCTCTCCGACCACACCTTTGCACTGCTCGGACGACCTCCACCACCAACATCACCCCACCACAGATCCGGCGAACCCAAGCAACCACACCGCAGTACAAACGCCGTTTCGTCACCGCCGGTATGGAAACCCTAACTTTTGGTTAATGTATATTGGTTCACTTATTTCGGCGACTTGAACTGCTAATTGTCAGTGAGAAAGGTTGAAAATTCGATTCGACTGTCTGTGGGTTAAACTTATGTTTCGTTTTTGTGATTTCAGTTGTTGGATTCGGGAAGAAGAGGGCACCTAACTCATCAGAGAAGTAAGGACCTGATAGATTATTTCAGTTGTTGCATTTTCCCTTTGGTTTCTGCATCTTCTTCTTCATGCTGGTTCTTCTTGCATCTCTTTATGAACGAAATTGTATTTTCCATACATTGATATGCATAATATACTTGTATAATATGTATTTTTTATGATAGATTATTTCATTGGCCGTGAATGTGATATTCATTTATGTTGATGGGATATGCATTTTCTATACATTGATTATCTTGTGTGAGGAGTATGTGTTTAAATGTGTCTGAACAAGTGAAACTGCTGTATGATATGCATTATGTGATTATGGATTATGTTTTTGGCCGTGAATGTGATATTCAGTACGTTGTATGGAAGTGATATGCATTTTCCATACAGTGATATGCAGAATATACTTGTATGATATGCAATTTGTAATTATGGATTATTTCCTTGGCCGTGAATATGATATTCATTTGTGTGGATGAGATATGCATTTTTCATAAATTGATATGCAGAATATACTTGTTGATATGCATTTTTTTATGATAGATTATTTCATTGGTTGTGATTGTGATATTCATTTGTGTGGATGAGTTATGCATTTTCTATATATTGATATGCAGAATAAGCCACGGGCGCGGCCAAGGAAGATCTCGCTGAGTGATATTCTCGTCAGAAGCTGAGAAGAATAAGCCGCGTGCACGGAAAGGAAGCCGCGGGTGCGACCAAGGAAGATCTCGCTGAGTTCGGCCATGCAATTATGTGGATGAGATATGCATTTATTGTAAAGTGATATGTAGAATACACTTGTATGATATGCAATTTGTAATTATGGATTATTTCCTTGACCGTAAATATGATATTCATTTGTGTGGATGGGATATGCATTTTTTGTACAGTGATATGCAGAATATACTTGTATGATATGCAATTTTTCTCTCTCCAATCTCCTTCTCCTTGTACAGTGATATGCAAAATATACTTGTATGTTTTAAATTGTAATATCAATTACCACAATGTGCATATTTGTTCAATATTTTTGAATATAAATATATATACGATTGACCATGGTCCATGATCACGAATAACAGTTATTCAATAATACTTGTACAATATTCATCTTTTTCGTGTCGATATGCAGATTTTTTGTGTCGATATGCAAATGTTTCGTGTCGATATGCAGAACGGTTTATAAATTTCTGGACCGAAGCTCTGCGTGGAGGATCTACGCTTTCTCTCTCCAATCTCCTTCTAACTGCCTATTTTGGAGGATATTCTCTCTCCTATTTTAGATTTTTTTTTTCTCATCCGTTTTTTATGGTAACTGATTATTATGGGCCTTGTATTATGAAAACCCTCCTACCATAAAATCTCTACAACCCCTCAATCCATCCATCCATTTGCTTTAATCCAACGATCCTCATTTATACACCTGTTTCACCACAAGACTCATTTTACCTGAGCGCCCCTCTCTCTCTCTATATATATACACAATTTCTATTTCACGCACCGACAAAATTGCTATTTCACGCACCGGTTCGTCCATCACGGATCATGTGCATCTGTCCGTGACGGACCAAATGGATCCATCCGTGACGGACGAATCCATTTGATCCGTCATGGATGGATCCATTTGGTCCGTCATGGATGAACATGCTGATCCGCGACACAATTTTGTAATCTTCATAACTTTTGATTCCCTAGTCCAAACGCACTGAAATTTGGAGGAGTTATAGTTGACATCTTGATCTTTAATCTGGCGTTGGAATCACTCAATTCGGAGTTACATAGAAAACGTTATACTTCTCCAAAGATAGGACAAAGAAATAGAGATCTCTTAAGCGTCAAGGCGAGTAGAGATACTTCTCCATTCGTTTCTCAACTGATGGCGTTCGAACCTTCTTCTACAAGAAAGAGACGAGGTCGCAAGGTGACTTAAATTCTATTGTACTCGCACATTGTAATGCTATTGTGATCCATGATTGCGATGTCATTGTAATCCGACTTAAATGCTATTGTACTCGCCTTGGCGCTTAAGAGATCTCTATTTCTTTGTCCCGTTTTTGGATAAGTATAAAGTTTTCTACGTAACTCCGAATTGAGTGATTCCAACGTTAGATTAAAGATCAAGATGTCAAATATAACTCCTCCAAATTTCAGTGCGTTTGAATTAGGAAATCAAAAGTTATGACAAATCCAAAGTCGTGTCGTGGATCAGCATGTTCATCCGTGACAGACGAAACATGTTCATCCGTGACGGAAGAAACATGTTCATCCGTCACAGATGAAAATGCTTCCTCCGTCACGGATGAACATGTGTTGTCCGTCATGGATGAACCAAGGCGTTAAATTAAGTTTATTTTATTGATGTTAACATCAATAAAGTAATTGTTTATAAACTTATTCTGATTATGTTCAGTTTTTAAATTATATGACTTGATAGATTTTGCATTGTAATTCAAAACAAAGACCTAGATAAACCGGTTTTTGAAAAGAAAAACATTTATTAGAGTCTGCTAATAGTACATAACTACTATATGTCCATGTGTCATGTACATGTTTGGATAAATATAAACTATATATTTAACGGTATATCAATTGATAATATAAAATGCTATGGACTAACAAAAAATATTATAATAATTATATTGTTTTAACATGCTAAAAAATTAGAGACGGATTATGTAGCTCAAGTAAATCATATGTTATTAAAGTAAGAATCAGACGGTTAAACAAATTAAGTTTCTTTTATAAATATGCATGAGAATGATTTATTCCATAAAGGTAACAAAACTTTAAGTAATATAATCATGAAACAATATAAAATATATTTTATTTTATATATTTTAAGTATATATATATTGCAAAAATACTATGTAACAGTTTAATTAGTGGTTTAATAGATCTAAAAGTATAGTGCAAGTAATATACACACCGACATTAAAATGAACTATGTTTGGCCAAATTAGAGTCTTGATAATGCTTATAATTTCAATAAGATTGGCCATACATAAAGATAATAGAAAGCTTCTTCCATCTCGATTGTCAAATGTTTCCCATTTGTTTTGAAGCAATCGTATCCCTTCTTTCTAATGGTTTGAGATATCTCTACTCGCCTTGGCGCTTAAGAGATCTCTATTTCTTTGTCTCATCTTTGGAGAAGTATAACGTTTTCTACGTAACTCCGAATTGAGTAATTCCAACGTCAGATTAAAGATCAAGATGTCAACTATACCTCCTCCAAATTTCAGCGTGTTTGAACTAGAGAATCAAAAGTTATGGCGATTTCAAAATCGTGTCGCGGATCAGAATGTTCATCCGTGATGCACGGATGGGGTTGGTGCGTCACGGACGGTTTACTGTGGTCTGTCACGGACGGAGTGCTTTCGTTCGTCACGGGCGGCTTCATTTGGTACGTCACGTATGAAACAGTGCGTGAAATAGAAATTTTACCCGTGCGTGAAATAGCAAGGGCCTATATATATATATAGATGGACCATAAAATTTATTCTGGTCATCTATATACTACTACTAAAGTCGCAATTATCTCTCATACATGTCGTTCATCTAAGTATGCCACGTCATCAGATAATTATGTATATTTACATATTCACCAAAATATTTTATTTATATAAATTTCCTAAATTACTACCCAAAAATATTTTTCACTGTACATGATAATTCTGCACTTACCAAAAACATTATTATCATACTTAATTAGTGTCCATAATATAATATATATATTAATGGTCCGTAAACTCCATTATAAAGATATGTATATAGATAGGTGGTCCGTAAATAATTAACGTTATACGGTTCATCCACCAACATACATATAATTATGCACTTGCCAAAAACATTATTTTCATACTTAATTAGTGTTCATGATTTAATAACAATGAATAGATTGTCCGTAAACTCCATTATAAAGAATACAATATGCAGTTTTATTCCTAATAATTATATAAAATTCCTAAATTATATTTTCTTCTACTAGTATAAATTCATACCCATGCAAGATATGGGGGCACATGCTAGTTTTACTCTAAATGGGCCATAAATTTGTATGTAAATAATATAATACAGTGGGCTTGATTATAAAAGCACATGTACTATGAGTTGGAAATTGTATATATTGTATGATTTTGGCTCCATAAATTTATATAGGGTAAATTATATATGCAAGCACATGAAAATAATATTACTAATTACATAAATGAATATAAGATGTATTTTATATATAAGTTTAGTAAAAAAATTATCATATATTAATTTGACATATATTATAAGCTTATTATATGTGTAATTTGTAGAAATCAAATTTAATAAAAAGTTGTATGTAGTTTTTATATATTTAAAGTTAGTTGTGATTAGATATTGTGATTTAAATTTTTAAAATTTTGAAATTAGTTGTGATTAGATATTGTGATTTAAATTGAAATATAATCTTAATGAAAAAAGTGAATTAACCATAAATTGACACATAGGATTTGTGGGGCCGGAATCAATATAGTGGCTCTAAATTTCTTTACTTTAATATATATATATATATAGATACGTGGGTCCCATCTCTTTATTTTATGATGTACTCCGTATGTCGTTTTTACATCCATTATCCATTATCGATACTGTGAGACGTCTTAATTACCAATCAGAGCCATCCTATAGCGACACTTTTTCGTGTATCTTAAGTTTTTAACAAAATAAGTTAGAAAACTCAGACTCGTCTGGTTTGTAGATAAAAAATCGAGTCAAAATCCTTTGTTTCATACTAGGGTTCGGTCCCGTGTTACGCACTGGAAAAATCATGCATTATTTCTTGAAAGAAAATTAAGTGTGGAACTCCTTTCAAAATAAAGGAATGCATTCAGGCATTCGGGTCCCGTGCTTTGCACGGGGAAAAACAAGTATTATTTCTTGAAAGGAAATTAAGGGTAGAACTCCATTCGGATTGTGGGAGCTAGCACAGCATACCAAAAGCGCAATGAAGCAACTCGTTCATATGTTTACCCGAAATCAAGGCGGTATGTGTATCAGAGATAATGTAATTTAACGGTCAATATTGCCCTAAAATACAGTTCTATACGTGTTGTGTGAGCCGGCCCGACATACTGAAGCAGTAACGACCGTGCACCACTAGTGGAAAAAACACTTTTTGAGGCTCCATTTTAGAGGCGTACATAGTTCAATACGCCTCAACAATGACTTAGGCAATCACTTTTTTTGGTTTTTGAGGCGGATAATTAATTTATACGCCTCAAAAACATCTTTTGAGGCGGGCAAATTAATATACGCCTCAATAAATATCCGAAAAAACATTTCCCGCTAAAGTATTAGAGGCGGGCCAAGGTAAGGCCCGCCTCTAATGCTAACTAATTGAGGCGGGCCAAGTAGCCCGCCTCAATTAAAGCTTGTTGAGGCGGGCCTATTAAAGCCCGCCTCAACAAGTATGTCCAATAGAGGCGGGCATGTAAGGTCCGCCTCTATTAGACCGAGTCGTAATACTTATAGAGGCGGGCGTGTTAGGCCCGCCTCTATAAGTTCAACCCTAATTAAAAAAAAACAGCTGCGCGTGCCTTCATTCTCCTCTTCGTATCCGTCTTCGCCGAGCTCCGACTTCATCTCCCTTCGCCGAGCTCCCTCTAATACTCCCTTCAACAAGTATCAACAACGCACTCGAGGTTTCACCAAAACGCCATCCTCAACCTCACCCGATTCCGCTGGTAAGCTCATCTGACACCCTATTTTACTTCTCCAATTCCGCTAAACTCTACACTTTAATTTGCTCGTATTGTCGTCGACCTCAACTTCATCAATCTTAATTATATACTTCTTCTTCGTCTTTTTCTGCCTATTGAAAGCTCGTTCCTTCTGTTACATTAATCATGAATTTCGAATTTGTGTGTTTTGTGTTTAAATGTTTTAGTCCTTGCACTCTTTTTTGAAAACAGGAAGGTTTGGCTCTGTTAGAAGCTTAATCGGTTTGTCGGAATACTCCTTAAGATCAGTCCTTACGACATAGTCCTTTCCCTTCCTAATTGATTCCTTAATTGGGCTTCCAGTTTGTGAAAATGAAGAGAAAAAGATTTGATTTATATTCATCATAAATTTAGTTAAGAATGTTAATTTTCTGATGCGGCACACTGAAGGTGTTTGATGAAATGCCCCTATAGCAGTGGTTTCTATATTTTCTGCCTTTGGATAAGGGTTTTCTAGAAGGGATCGAAACTGTCTTATTGTTATCAGTTGACTTGTACATTAAAAAAACAAAGTCTCATAATCTATGTATTATAATGTATTGAGGATGTAATATACTAGAGGATCACATTTTTATGGTTTATTAATTTAATAAGTGATCAAAAAGGAAAGCTATATAAATAAAGCAAAAGTGAAAAGAATCACATTCTTTATTTAATTGGTGAAATGACATTCTGCATGCTGATTCCTTAGGCCCTTGGCGGGATAGAATTCATAATTTAGGCCCTTGGCGGGATAGTTGATTTTGTATTTTTTCTTGCTTGGTGGCGTATTATTATCTATTTAGGCCCTTGGCGGGATAGTTACTATAAATGAGTATTTAATTTTCCTTGTTTTGCATTTATTACTAGAAATGAGTCGTCCTTGGATGTACGGTGACCATACTACGACACAATACTTGAGTGGGGTTGAGGAGTTCATTAGATGTGCTTTAGCACACCAACGGAGTACGAAAGCCGAAAAAATCTATTGTCCATGCCGTGATTGTAAGAATATAAGGCGGTTAGATGATATTGATGAGATTGAGGATCATTTATTTTACAATAAGTTAATTTTATTTTACAATAAGTTATTTTTTTTTACATTTAGGTAGATTTTTGTGTGTGCTTGTTGCAGGAATTCTAGCCACTATGTCTAACGAAAGTGGAAATGCTATTCTCCCTACCCAAGGTGATCATGAATCACAAGGTGTTAGCGCGATTACACAGATCGCTAAAGGGCGTGGTCCGTCAAAAGGAGTTCAAGTAAAAAAGCCTATGCACCTTGAGTTTAATGAGTTAAATGTCCCTGATGGCGAGTGGTCGAAAGAATACGGAAAGCAAGTTGGGAGTTGTGCTCAAAGAATTAATATTAACGAAAAAGAATACCGAAAGATAGATGAGCAGACGAGGCAAGGGTTTTGGGAGGAGACCAAGGTATAATGACATTTTAAATTGTTTGAAATATATACTATATTAACAATTAATCTAACTTATTGTAAAAATCCACAGCTTATGTTCCACATCATTGAGGATGTAGATAAATCAAGGAAAAAATACTTTCATTCTTGTGTGGCAAAACGATTTAGAGATTTCAAGAGCAAGTTGGTGCGTCGATGGATAACTAAGAAGCAAAAGCCGTCGAAATATCATACAAACAAGATGCCTTGGGAAATCTACCACCACATTACAGAGGCTGATGGTTTCACTAACTTAGGCGGTGCTTAGGGTAGTTTCGTGCAATGGCTGATCCGCTTAGTGATTTTCGAAGACGACGAGGTAAGACCTTTGTGCTCAATAACAATGTACACCACATTACTCACTCTTGCTCATCTATAATTCTATATATAGGACTATACTCCACGCCCAACAAAGAAGTCCAAGTCATTTCTCTCTAAAAAGGTGGATGACAGCGCCAAAAATACAAAGGTAAGACCTTTGTGCTCAATAATACAAATGTTACTTCATTATTATTTTTTGGAAATTTCATGTCCAAATAACTCTTAAGTCTCAGTCCAACAAAGAGGCGGTTGGTAGCTGTGATCGTAAAATGGAAGAATCAGCCGCCAAAAGGAAGGAAGCAGAAAACGAAGAAATTCGAGGTCATGGCCAGTCATGCAAATACTTGCATTTTATTATGTCTTCGACGCCGGGTGGTATATATGATAGTACTCCCATCCCATTGGATGCCTCGGTTTGGAATTATGTGAGAGATCAAGAAACATACGTCACTGCATCCGATGTAGAAGAGTTCCTTAAGGGGGCGTGCTTAAACATTTCTGTGATTCAAGTCTACATGATGTAAATGTTTTGATCAGTCTTTATCTTTTAATTGTCAACTATCATTCTTAATCGTTTTTTCTTTAATCATTTTTACATTACCATTCATAATCGTTTAATCAAATACCTTTAAATGTGCAGGTATTTATTGGACAATCACACATATGCATTTGAAAATTCTTGAATTGGGTTCATTTGTCCTGAGATGGTGTCAAGCACTAGAATCAGGGCCGATGCAACTGTTCCAGTAGATTACTTGCAACGTGTGTTCAATGCTGAAACTGTTAAGAATACGATTAAAGATTCTAACAGTGCCAAATTGTTTTTGCTCCCATATAATCAAGAGTAAGTGTTTTCAATAAGTTTCATATATAATTAGTATTTTAAGCAATCATTAATATTTATCAATTTACTTTTAAATGATGCAGCAATCATTGGATTCTGTACGTGATAGACCTATTTAGAGCACATGTCTATCTTTTCGATTCTCTAAAAGGGCAAGGCAACAGAATGACTGATGCATCTGGAATCATGAATTTGTAAGTTATTTTGCTTACGAATTAGTTTTTTTTGGAATATTAACAATATCAGTTTCATGAGTGTATTATGTTGATTTTATATGGCATTTCAAGTATATAAGTATCAAGGTGGGAAGTGCGAGAAATTAATAGGAAAATGTAAGACGTTGAGAGTCTCCAATATAGAGGTACATATAGCATTTTATATGCTTTAGGTTTGTTTATTTATAATCAAAGGCCTTGTATCTAAGACAACCCCCTTATGTTGTGTAATTAGTGCGCTCAACAAAGCGGCGGAACCGAGTGTGGCTATTATGTCATGAAGTTCATGTTAGATATAGTCACGGGACTCTATGACTCTAATGACCGACTAGATAAGGTATGTAACTTAACTAACTATATATTGATAGTATTTGTGTTTTTTGTCAATAATTTCTGTGTTTTTTATGAAGCTATATCCTAAGAGGAAGACATCGTATACTTATGAAGAAATGGACGTTGTTCGTGAGCAATGGGCACAGTATTTTACATCGAAGTATTTATTATCGGATTGAACTTGTTTTTACTTGTCATGTAAACTGTTGTTGAGAACCTGACTGTACTCTGATGAAATCTGTTGTTTGTTGTATATTATTCGGTGAATAAAATCAGGAACCTATTCTGAAATGGATGTTATTCTTGATCTTCAGCGTCTACTTGTTGAGGCGGGCTTGTATACGCCCGCCTCTATAAGTATATACTCCCGCCAAAATGAGGGACTTGTTGAGGCGGGCCTATAGAGGCCCGCCTCAACAAGTGTTTACTTATTGAGGCGGGCCTCCGAAGCCCGCCTCAATAATGTCCTTTTAGAGGAGTAAAATGCCCGCCTCAAAAAGTGTCCCTACTTGTTGCAGCCCCCTTAGTTGAAGCGAACGGTGTTCGCCTCAATAAGTGTCCAAAGGCCCGCCTCTATAAGGATTTTTTCCACTAGTGCACGTGCATTTCTTAAAGGAAACGATAGGTAATATAGAATTCAAGAGCATTGTTGTTGAATCGTTAGTGTGTTAAACAGGTAACGATGTGACTGTTCCCTGGGCAGCGGAAATAAATAAAGATTCAAAGTAACAACAAAGTTCCAAACATACCTGTACCTTGCCTTGGATCTCCGATCTCAACTTTGCAATAAGCTCCTTGTAGTCTTCAATGTGATAGCTGAGATACCTTTCCCCAAGGTAAACTCATCTATATATAGTGATAGAAAAAGATCTCTTACCAAATAGTTAGCAACCCCGCTATATAAGGTAACGGTGAAAGATTTTCTTTTCAAGTAAACAATTCAACTCATAAACACATAGTTTCCATATAAAAACTATCCTAAGACACGAAATTTTGCTCTTCTCTCTCCGAGTAGATCTTCAAATATGGTTTCCATATGTAGCGGTCTTCACCTGGGAACAGCTGGCACTTCCTGCGTTCTGCATTGTTTCTTATATGATGTTTTCATGTATAAAAGTTTCCTTGTATGAACTATACGCGCTCCTCATTCTTCATATCCAGGTAAGACACAAAATCTTGTTTCCTTGTATAATTGAGTCCATTTGGGAACAGCTAGCATCTCTGCGTTCTCGCGTTGTTTCTCAGACACAGTGTTTTCATAAGCAGAACTTTCCTTGTATAGAAACCACATGCTTGCTTGTATAGGAACTGTTCCTTGTTTCCACAGCGTTCCATTGTGCTCCTCTGCTTTCTCTTCTTCACTGTTTTCCATTGTTCCTTAATTCTTTCATAAAACCTGAAACTCATAGGAACAACAAGAAAATGTAAAACCTAATGGTGTTTATCATCATCAAAATCAGAGGGAACGTCAAGGTTCCAACAATTGCCACCGAGCAGCGCTTCATAAGTTGTGCCGAATGAAATAAACTTGTGGGGAAATAATGTCGTTACCTAGTGAATTAACTGATGAGATATTATTTGTTGAATCTCTTTCGATCTGTGAGGGCTGGTCCCATGCAGTGAAATACGTCATCCTACCTACAAATACTGCTAGGTTTACGCGTTACGAGTGGGTATCGCACTGTGGCTAAATATATAGTGATGATTGAGGGCACTTAATTGCTATGGTCAGTGAAACTTATTAACTTAAGAAGAGAAATGTATATAAATGGAACAAAATGTAAGTCTGGCAACATAGGGAATGCCGAAGTACAGTCATACTACATTAGAACCATTAAATGTATAAAGTTGCGAGAATCAAGATAGTAACATGGTCAACTGTTACTCTCGCTGCTCGTTCGGACTATCATAAGCAGTTTACAATTCAAGCCACTCCTAGTCGACGCTCGCGTTGACCGCTTCAATATCCTTGACCGTGTTAGCGAACTGACGATATGCATTATTCAAATGATTATAACGCGCTTCAAGCAATGTCGCCCATTTTTCAGATTTGCCCTCCTTCGCCACAGCGTCGTCTCTTTGTTGCCGGAGAGTGTCGTGTTGTTTTTTCATAGTCGCTATTTCATTCAAGGCCGTGTCTCTCTCATTATCTACCGCCAAAGCTCGTTGTGTCAGCTGTTCCATGCGGCCCTTATCAGCTGCAGTGTGGACCGTTTCCTATAGTTGTTTAAGTTTCTCACCGTTAGCATTATTCTCTTCACATAGCCGCTCGATTTCCATATTCTTTTCGGATAGGAGTGCCTCTGCATCCTCCCTTTCCTTTCTAAATCTAATGGTGAGTGCATCAGCAAAGACAGTATCCTGTCGCAGGCGCGAGGATATGATTTGTTTGGATGTTTGATCATAATATCCCTGTAACAGTTGATAAACTTGGGGGGAACCGATTTCTCAGCATCGAGTATCAGTTGTTGTTATGGCATTGGCAAATATGTCAACATTTTCGTCAGGCGAGTATCCTCGCTACTACCGTCAGTTTTAGGGGAATTACCTCTCTCTCTCTCTCTCTCTCTCTCTCTCTCTCTCTCTCTCTCTCTCTCTCTCTCTCTCTCTCTCTCTCTCTCTCTCTCTCTCTCTCCAGAATCGTCTTCATCAGATATGGAAATAACGTGCTTTGATTGGCCCTCCATTGAAATATGAGCACGTTTCTGTTGTGGTTGAGTGATTTCTGCAGAGTTAAGCTGGTCCGCCACCTGAGGCTGGATCATTTGAACCCTGACATACGGAGATTATCCTGCAAGAGATTGAATCCCCCCAAGAGACCGCTTCCTTTTTGAGAGGGGTTCTGTAGGATCGTGATTGTTAGATTAAGAACAAGGGAACTAAGAATACAAATTTTCAGTTCCCTTCGCAGCGGAAATAAACAATCAAATGTAAATGAACAAGTTCCTTATAGTGGAAACCTTCGATTGCCAACTAGCAATCTAGGATAAAAACCAATACCTTTCTTTCGAAAGGATTTTAAGGTCTACTTCTTGATTTCTTATCACTTTGGTTACAGATTACTCTAGGAACAAACACACAGTTTCTTTGCCTTACACACAGTGAGACAATCCTAGATAAACTTAATACAAAGTATAATCAATCCAAGAAGCAGTCCTAAGCACTAAGGAACTAACTCACTTACAGTCACAGGAACTAGCACACAGCTCTCAGGTTCCTTGACTGGTTCCTCTTGATCTTGGTTTGAGTTGATGATCTTGTTGAGAGTTCACAGTTTGATTTTGCTATGGAGTGTGATTCTTGTTGTAGTGCTTGAGAATAATGTTAGGAAGTGAACTTTTGAGAACTCCAGTTCCCTACCTAGTTCCCTTCCTCAGTTTTCCTAGTTTTGATAATGACAAACACATTTGCTATTAATATTTCCATTAGTGTGACAAACAGGGAACTCTGGATTTGGAAAGCACGAGATAGAGACACTGACGCCAGACTTGGGAACTGGCGGAAGGAATTAAGGCTTGTTGATGCTGGAATCACTTGGATTAATATGTGAAGAGCGACGGCGAGCTGTTTAGGGTAGATCTTTAGTTAGAGAGAGAACTATGTGATCTTATCCTGTTTCCATATATTTTAGGAGCTTAAAGATTATCTTTATGGAAACAAAACATGTAAAAATCGGTAAAGATTATATTTGGTAACAAATGTTATCTTAATACAAGAAGTAGACTTTGAAATCCTCTTGCTACCTTCGGAGATGACTCAGAAGACTCCGAAGGGGAACTAGAGACAAAGGGAACTACTAGAGGAAGATGTCTAATGGCCAAGGAAGATTCAACTGAATCAGACGACTCTGAGGTATCTTCTTCTGACTTTACCAAGTCTCTTCTTGAATATGATAAAAAACAACTAGTCAATATAATTAAGAAACTTGGAAAGGAAACTAGTTCCCTACAAGAGAAACTGGAAGAATATGAAGATGAAATTTCTTGCTTAACCACTAAAAACTCTATCTGGAGTAAGAAACTTGAGGAAACTGAAAAATTAATGGCTAATCCTCTAAGAAAGTGTGAGTCCTACAAAAATGTTAAAAAGGAACTCATGCATGCTGATAAACCCCCAGTTCCCATAACAGACTCTGAAAATAAGACCTCCTCTATGCTTAATGAAATCATGAACAAACTTGATCATCTCACTCACTCTATAAATGAGAAAACTGTGAATCAAACTATTTTTGTTAAACAACATCACGGTCTTGGTTACTCTGGTAAAAACAATTCTGTGGAAATGTGCTCCGCTGAGAATGAGAAGCTGAGAAGGGAACTGGTGGAGAAAAATGAGTCTCTTAGTTCTACTTTGCAAAACTATCAAGATAAAGCTCAGTTCCTAGAGGAGAAGGTAAAAGTGCTTGAACAAAAGCCCAAGGAGAACCAAACATGGTTCAATGGCCAGAATGCTCACAAGATGTATGTTTCTCAAGCTCAAGGAACTAAAGGTAAGGAAGTTTGAGCAAAGAAAGCAAGAAAGGCTATTTCGACCTGGTCATGGTAAGTATGGTCATGTTGTCTATAATCGTGTTTGCTGGCATTGTGGTAAGAATGGCCACTATATTCATGAATGCATTCACAAGAAAAGACAAATGGAAGAAAATGCTAGGAAAAGGAACCATAAAATAAATAACAAGAAAAGGATGCATACCATTAATGATTTGAATGATCCTTACTATTTTGTTCCTACTTCTAACCCACAGACAAGATTTCAACCTCATTCGCCCAGAAAAGCTAAGCTTAGCTGGGTTCTAAAAGTTTGAGGTACCTTGTGCAGGACGAAGTGCGACAACAAGACAAATGGTACATAGACAGTGGATGCTCGTGCCATATGACCGGAAACAGAAAGAAAATGTCGTCACTTCAGCAACACCGAGGATGAACCATTTCTTTCGGAGATAAGAGAAAGGGAATAATCTATGGAACTGGAAGTGTGAATCTCACTGATCACATTAAGGTAAGTAACGTTAACCTTGTTGAAAATTTAGGTTTTGATCTAATAAGTGTGTCACAGCTGTGTGATCAAGGAGGAAATGAGGTTCGTTTTACCTCAAAGGAGTGTTTCGTGGAAGATAGACAGGGCAATGTGATCCTGAAAGGAAAAAGGTTCAATAACATCTACATCATTGATCCAAAGTTCATTCCCAAAGAAAAGCTATGTCTCTCTTCCATTGACGATCAAACAAACCTCTGGCATCAACGACTTGGTCACGCAAGCATCAAGTTAATTCACAAGCTGCATCAAAAGGAACTTGTTCGTGGTCTTCCTAAAATCAACGCCGAGAAGTCAGAAATCTGCTCTGACTGTGTTCAAGGGAAACAGGTTCTTAGTTCCTTCAAGTCCAAAACACTAGTAAGCTCTTCCAAACCTCTGGAACTCATTCACATGGATCTCTGTGGTCCTATGCGAGTTCAAAGCATTGGTGGTAACAGGTATATTCTTGTACTTGTTGATGACTATTCAAGATTCACTTGGACTTTATTTATTAGATCTAAAAGTGAAGTTTTTGATAGGTTTAATGAGCTAGTTCCCTTACTTGAAAAATCATTAAATGTATCTCTTCAAGCCATTCGTTCCGATCATGGAACTGAGTTCGATAATGGAGATTTTCTAACCTTTTGCAGGGAATATGGAATCGATCACAACTTCTCAGCTCCCTATACTCCATAACAGAATGTGGTAGTTGAAAGGAAGAACATGACTTTGGAAGATATGGCTCATACCATGCTTATCTCCAGTGGGCTCCCTCAAACCTTCTGGGCAGAAGCTGTCAATGCAGCTTGCTATATCCTTAATCGGGCAATGCTATGCCCTATGCTTGAGAAGACCTCATATGAGCTAGTTCGAGGCCGAGTTCCCAACATTGCTCATCTGCGTGTCTTCGGATGCAAGTGCTTTGTTCATAATAATGGGAAGGACAATCTGGGAAAGTTTGATCCATGAAGCGATGAAGGGATTTTCATCGGATATGCTTCAAACAACACAGCATACAAGGTCTTCAACAAACGGACTAAAAAGGTAGAGGAAAGTATTCATGTTGTTTTCAATGAAAAGTTGCCTTCAAAGTCTGTGCAGGATCTCTCAGTTCCCTCAGAAGATCCTTTTCAACAACCAAGTGAAGATTCCGATGATGAAGCCCCATCCCAGCCCAATTCCTATCCCTCCTTCGCTAACTTCCCCAACTCGACTCCCTTGATTGATCCCAAGGAGTCGATGTCCACATAAAGCTCTCCAGCTCATCCCACTCACCCATACACTGTGGTCTCTGATCCAGTTCCCTTGATTGACTCGGTTCCCTCCAACACAACTACTCCAGTCAATACGATTACACCATGAACCGACACTGCTCTTCCAATCGCCTTTTCCTCAGCTCCCATCCCTATAGACACTGAAACTCCAAGGTCTGACTTGCTTGCTCCTAACAGAGACAAAAGGATAATCAAGCCCCCGATCAGGTACAGATTTAAGGATATGAATTTTTGTGCTTTCAATGCTTTTCTGTCTCTTATAGAACCCAAGAACATTACGGAAGCACTGAAGGATGCCGACTGGATCATTGCTATGCAAGAAGAACTTCACCAATTCGAAAGGAACAAAGTCTGGCGACTAGTTCCTCGTCCTCCTAATCGTCATATCATAGGAACTAGGTGGGTTTTTCGCAACAAACTGGATGACTCTGGTGCAGTATCAAGGAACAAAGCTTGATTGGTTGCTCAAGGATATAATCAACAAGAAGTGATAGATTACGATGAGACATTTGCCCCTGTAGCAAGACTGGAATCCATTAGATTGCTCATTGCTTATGCGTCTCACAAAGGCTTCAAGCTTTTTCAAATGGACGTGAAGACTGCATTCCTAAATGGCATTCTTCAAGAGGAAGTTTATGTCAAGCAACCTCCAGGATTCGAGGACGATGATCACCCTGACCACGTGTATTTCTTTGACAAGGCTCTCTATGGTTTGAAGCAAGCTCCCCGTGCTTGGTATGATCGCCTTGCCCAGTTCCTAACAGCTAATGGCTATCATCGTGGTGTGATCGACAAGACTCTATTCATCCTGGAAGTAAAAGGTGACATTCTCGTGGTCCAGGTATATGTAGATGACATTATCTTTGGTTCCACTAACTTGGCTCTTGTAGAAAAGTTCAAAAATTTAATGAGCAGCGAGTTCGAAATGAGTATGATTGGGGAACTCACATTCTTCTTGGGATTGCAAGTCACTCAGAAGGCAGATGGGATCCAAATCCATCAACAGAAATATCTGAAGGAACTCTTGAAGAAGTTCAAAATGGATTCTAGCAAGCCTATTTCTACTCTTATCTCCCCGTCAACTTGTCTCACCGCTGATCATACTGGACAAAGAGTTTAGGAGAAGCTTTATCGTGGTTTCAAGCTGATCCAAGGGAATCTTACTTAACTGAAGTGAAGCGCATATTTCGCTATCTGAAGGGAACTTACGACCTCTGTCTTTGGTACCCCAAAGATTGCCACTTCAATCTTCTTGGATACACAGATGCAGACTATGCTGGGTACTTGGTTGATCGCAAGAGTACTTCTGGAATGGCCGAGTTCCTTGGTCCCTGCTTGATATCTTGGGGTTCCAAGAAACAAAAGTCTGTGGCTCTTTCCACTACAGAAGCCGATTACATCACTGCTGCTGCGTGCTGTTCCCAACTTCTCTGGCTCAAACAACAACTCGCGGATTTTGGTATGTCTTTTGGTCCTCTCAAAATCTTATGTGATAATACTAGTGCAATCAACATATCCAAGAATCTTGAGCATCATACTAGGACTAAGCATATTGATATAAGGCATCACTTCTTGCGTGATCATGTTGAAAAAGGGAACATACTGCTAGAACATTGTAGGACGGAAGATCATATTGCCGATATATTCACCAAAGCACTAAATCGAGAACCCTACGAGTCCTTTGGGTTACTCCTAGGAATGATTTCCCTAAACTAGTAGTTTTGGTTGCCTATACTAGTTCCCTTGCTTTGACTAGATTTGATCTTTTCTATGGTTCCATTGACAATATTGATGATATTTGATCTTGTGATGGCCTCGCATGTCCTGTAATATTGGTTCTAAAGCATGTTCTTAATTATGGCATGATCGCATATTTTTTCATGATATATCTTGTGCATGTCTACATCTCTTTGTTAGCCTTAACATAGTCAATTTGATCACATCTATCCTCTATTACAATCCGAAATGATAATTGACTATAAGATGTCCCTAAGACTGATTACATTGTATAATTCCTTATGATCCTTTGTTTAGTCCAAATTGGGAATTATCTGTGTAGTGTCAAAATTGCCTTCCTAATTTTATTTATATGGGTACGTATTTTTCTTGAGTGTTTGTTTGGTTCCCTACATCAAATGTACCCATATCTCCCTAGTTCTGTGTCAGTATTTGAGGAAAGGAATTGGGAAAACCGCTTCAACGGCCAGAATTTGAATTTTAATCTCTGACAGCGTCCGCTTCCCGAGATCAATTATTGCTATTATAGCCATTTGCTCTCAGATATCTCAGCCGATTTTAAGTCCGATTTTGATTTGATTGCTCTGTAGAAATCAAGATGAAGTCTATTTATGGGTTCCCTTCTAGTTCGAAAATATCGTGGCCGTTAGAAAGATCTCTGCTTCCCTTATTTGAAAAAGATTTGGCAACGGTTTGATTTAGATAGAATCTGTTTGGAGATTATATAAGGCAACAAGGGCAGACCTAAATCGGCACCGATCTCACAACTCTCTCTGCTCTCTCCAGTCTATTGCCTCTCTCTCAAGAAAACTCCCAAACAACTCTCTCTCCAACCACACCTCCCCAGCCATGGAACCACAAAGAGCCCCGATCACTGACGAGGAGATGGCCTACATTGAGGAACTCCGGAAACAAAAAGTCGCCTTCTCTTCCTCTCAGATGGTCATACCACCAAAGGCCCCATCCCCTGAACCCACTCCGGCGGCGGATCCTATCCACACCGTGACTTCACCGGATAAAGAGCCCAACAAATCAGTCTCGTCGGAGCACACCCCCTCCAAGCCGTCCTCCCCAACTCCAACAAAGGAGGACTCCCATCACTCCTCTCCAGCCCAGAAAAGTGATCCGATTGATGTGGCGGCACTTCTAACGCCGACCCCCCTTCTCCGACTCCTCGGTGATTCACAATCTGTTGTTGGTCGCGTCAAGCGTCGCGCCGTAAAGGAAGCTCAAGGTGTTTCCTCCCTCCATCTTGAGGAGACGCCACAGGCAAAAAGGCCTAAGCTTTCCTCCACCGCCAAAGGCAAGAAGGCATTGACCTCGTCCCCAACACCCTCATCTCAAGTTCCCAAAGTGGATGTTGCTCTGGCTGCCCGTAACATTCTAGAGCCCCTCATCGTCGGAGAGGAATTCTGGACCTCCACCGATGATGAGAGCGTCATCGCCGCCTTCGCCAAGCTACAACTCCAGGGCTGGGATTCTCTAGTTCCTGCCCCCTTTGCTGTGAATGAGGATATGGTGTGTCTCTTCTACCAGAACCTGCAGTTTATTGCTTCCAAAGACGACCAGCCTGTCCATGACGCCCTTCTCACATGGGGTGGTAAACTATTTCCTCTCTCTGCTGCTGTGATATGATATGTGCTAGGCCTAGAATCTGGAGAAGGCTTTGGGGTGATTGTCAAAAGGAACTGGCCAGCAAGCGTAAGGCTGCCATCCTACGTACTGTGTTTGATGGGAATGCTCCATCTAAAGGCTCTCTCCTTACCAAATACCTGAGCCTTGATCGGAAAATCCTCCACACCTTCCTCATCAAGAACATCACCCCTGCCAGGAAAAGCGCGACACCATCGTTGTCTCCGATGCCGTTCTAATGGAGAAACTCATCTTGGGAGAACTGATCGATACTATTTTGTAGTTCATTTCTAGGGGTTATTATCAGGTTTGAGGTGCCATTTGGATGGATTCAGTGCACAATTGTGGATTATGGAGTTAGAGAGGAGAAGTGTGGATTTGGTGGTCTGGAGGAGCAAATTGAAGATATCCAGAGGAAGAGGAGTTGACCAATGAGGAGACGAAGAAGAACCAAGGAGAGAGTCCACACGAGAGTAGAAGAACAATGTGCTGAATTCAATTGATTCGTTATCTCTACTCAGATGTCCAAATGAAATGATTCCAATTCGAGGAGTTATATCTTGAAGTCTAATACAAGTCCTCAAAATATGAGCGCAATCCTAGTTGGTAATCAAAAGTTATGACGTTTTTACAGAAGTTTCGCAGAAGCTGAAAAGTCAAGCATTAGTCGCGATCGCGGGAAAACGGGCCGCGATCGCGGGTCATCAGCGCCGGAAGTTCGGCCTTTTCCCGAGTTTATCTTTTCTGATTTCTTTTCCTATTTTTCATTTTAATTCCGGTTTCTTTTCTTAATGGGCTAGGTCATTTGTTAGAAGCCCTATAAATACTCTCTTTAGTACTAGGTTTAAAAGTTCCATATTTTTCATTCATCGTTGTTTATTTCCTTTGAAGTTTTACCATGTCTATGAGGAGATAAGCCTCTTTGGCTTAGTCCGGTAATGGAAGCATAAGTTCGTTCATCTGGTTGTGAGATTTTGTTCCTATCTATCTATCCTATTGAGTTATATCTCTTCTCTGAGCAAATTCATATTTGGATGTTTGTTGGTTTATCTAGATTGATCACCTAGGTTTATTGCTTTCATTCATATTGATAATACTAGGGAACTGTTGGGCTAACGCTCTAGTATAAGTAGCAAGCATTGAATTTTATCTGCATCCGTAGATTATATCTTTGTGGGAATTGATTACATGTTGAATGATTCTGAGTGAGCGTTATGTGTATCCTGGTTAATTCTTATATGCATTGCTGCCTTTGAGTTGAATCACTAGTGGTGCTAGGGTTATTCATTGGTAAGAATTCCTTGGGATGGTTTCCCTTTGAATCTACATAAGATCGGGATAGGAATAACCGAATAGGAAGATAGGACTTAATCAATGAACAACCTTTGAATGACTTATGTGGAAATTACTTGGCTAAGTGTTTTCTCTCTTGATATTTTACTCAGTCTATTTTGCTTTGTTTGTTTCATTTGTGACCAACCAACCTAAAAACCCCCCCTTTTTGTGACTTGCATGCAACCACCATTAGTTTCCTTCCTTCCCTATGGGATCGACCCTGACTTACTTGCTATACTTTGTTTAGTGAGGATTTTAGGATTACTTTTTGATTAGGGATACGACGACTACCCCTGTCAAATTTTGGCGCCGTTGCCGGGGAAGGCAAGTTGTGAATTTTTGGTGTTTTTGCATGCTTTGGTGTTTCAAATTTCTTGTGTGATTTTCGTGTGTTTGCTTGTGTGTGGACCTATCTTATGGTCCACACCCGTACTGCTGACTCTCCACCTTTAGCTTTTGATTCAGAGATTGAGAGAACTTTCTCTCAGGGTTGCAGAATAAATCGAGCTTTGGTTTTTGATAATCCTGCGTTCGAGATGGCTGACGCAAAGCAGACATTGAGACAGTTGACCGCCCCCAACCTGCAGCAGCAACCGCTGGCTGTGCAGTTTCTTGAGTTGGGTGAGGGCATAAATTTCGAGCTGAAGTCTGGGTTGATCCACTTACTCCCCCACTTCCATGGGATGAGTGGTGAAGACCCCAACAATCATCTTGCTGAGTTCCATTCGGTGTGTAGCGGTATGAAGCCGAAGAACGTGATGGAGGACCAGATCAAGCAGAGGGCCTTTCCTTTTTCACTGAAGGATGCGGCCAATGACTGGTTCTACTATCTCACTCCAGGGAGCATTGACACTTGGGTCAAGATGAAGAAAGCTTTCCTGGAGAAGTACTTCCCAGCTACCAAACTGAACAGCCTGAAGTGAGCTATCAGCAACATCGAGCAACAGACTGGTGAATCACTCTACGAGTATTTTGAGCGGTTCAAGAAGATGACATCCAGTTGCCCCTTCCACGGCTATTCTGAGCAGGACCTCGTACTTTATTTGTACGGTGGTCTTCTTGATGAAGAGAGGAGGATGGTGAACGCTGCTTGTGGAGGGAACATCCTCAACAAAACTCCTGCTGCAGCTTTTGAGATTTTTTTTGAGCTTTCTGAAGGGTCCAGGCAATTCAGCAAAAGGGCGGGCACCCAATCTGTGAGAGCTGAAGAATCTCAGCCCAATTCTACTCTTCTTGTTGAGATAGCTGAGATGAAGGAGATGATGAGAAGATGTATGATGAGAGGTGGCTTGCAGCAAGTCAAATCATGTGGGTTGTGCTATGAAATGACGCATCCAACTGATGCATGCCCCACCCTATAAGAACCAACTGCTGAGGTGAACACCATCGGCGGATATTGCCCTCAAAGGCTAGAATATGACCCGTACTCTAGCACCTACAATCCAGGGTGGAGAGATCACCCAAATCTGAGATACGAGAATCAGCAGAACACTCATCAAGGGCATGAGACCCAGGATCTTCAGCAGTACCCCCAGAGGCAGTCTCAAGGAGGCCAAGCAGATCAAAGACCACAAGAACAAGGAGCTGCCCGCATCACCATGCTTGAGGACAAGGTCAACACACTGACGCAACATATGACTACTCTAGTGCAAACCGTGGGAACCATGAATCAAAACATGGTTCAATTTCAACACGAGACCAAGTCCAGCATACAGAACCTAGAGAAGCAGGTGGGGCAGATCTCCCAGGCGGTTAGCAAGATTGAAGCGAGAGAGTCACGAGCACTCCCATCTCAAACTGAGATAAATCCTAGGCAAGACGTCTACTCCATGACGTCAAGGCCAAGATGGGAGAATGAAGAAGAAAAGTTGGAATCCAAGGAGAAGTACGAGGACAAACCGCGATCACGGGGCGACAGCCGCGATCGCGGTTTTACGGAGCGAAGTGCCGAGAACAATGCGCCAATTAAGCGCGATCGCGGGCAGGATTGCCGCGATCGCGGGGAACTAGTGCTAGAACCGCGATCGCGGGTTGACAACCGCGATCAACTCTCAGAAAGCAATCCACCTCGAAAAACGTTTATGACGAAGTATGACTATCCAGAGGGCTATTTCGACATCCCGGTACCATTCCCTGCAGCACTAGAAGATGGCGTTAAGGATATGAAGGAAATGTACGAGATGTACCAGAACTTCCCGGAGACCCCCTTCTTGAGGGAGCTACGCAAGCTCCAGAAGGAGCAGAAGGAGCGATCTAAGAAGAAGGTGAAGGTCAAGAAGGATGTCTCGGCTGTGATGCAGGAAAGGATCCCAAAGAAGTGTGAGGATCCCGGAATGTTCAGCGTGCCCTGCAAAATTGGAGAGACCGAATTCAGCGAGACATTACTGGATTTGGGAGCTTCGATCAATGTCCTATCGCTGTCCACCTACAACAATCTCAATGTTGGACCACTAGAGAGCACGGAAATCGTCATCCAACTGGCTGACAACTCCGTCATCATTCCTGAGGGCGTTGTGAAGGACGTATTGGTAAGCGTCGATACCCTTGTTTTTCCTGCAGACTTCTTTGTCATGAACACAGGAGAACAAAGAGGACGAGTAATGCTAGGGAGGCCTTTCATGAAGACCTCCAACACTAAGATCGACGTGGGCAGAGGCACGGTCAGCTTGGAGTTTGACCGGAGGAGGATAGAGCACAGGCTGGAGACCATTCAGGAGCATCCCCTAGACTCAAGAGTGAAGAGTGCGGTTGCAGGAGGCAACCCAGATTGAGAAGGATGAAGCGGAATGTCATGCCATGACAATAACTAAGGCGCTGTCTGGGAGGCAACCCGAGGTATGTATCTTTTCCTTTGTCTTTCTTTCCTTATTCTTGCATTATTTTTGGTGTGTTTTTGCTTTGTTTTTGTTTCCGACTGACCTGCAGGGAAGAGACCGCATGCCTATTGAAGAAGGTGTTCCACACCATTGTAAGTCTCTCCTGTCCCTGCACTAAGTCACCCCCCGAAAAAACCTAACGGGGAAAAAAAAAAAGAAAAAAAATCCGTATGTTAACCGCGATCGCGGCCTTCACTGCCGCGATCACGGTTCCTCCACGGTGTTCCTTCCATGGCAATTCTTCCACGATGGTTCCCTCCCTTATGGCGGTTATTTCCACGGCGGTTCATTCATGGCGGTTCTGAGGCGGTCTTTCTTCATCATGTTCGCGACCAACAACCGGTGTACCCTTGATCCATCTATTGTTGTTGTTCCCTGCGGTACGTCTTCACCTGTGCGTCACCACCTGTGCATACTGAGTTCGGATTTCCAGCATTCCATGATCTATCACTTGGGAAGTTCGACTGTTGAAGTGGTGATGAAGTTTATGGGGATCCCTACATCCCTGAGTACCTTTCTGGCGTTATTGACGAAGACTACCACCCCGGCGTACGTTCAGTGAGTTCTTTCTTTCTTCCCCTCATATTTTTCTTTGTCTTCCACACATTGAGGACAATGCATGATTCAAGCTTGGGGGAGTAGAAAGTACTTGCTATCTATCTTGTAACTTAGTTTCGATTTCAGCATTGTTATTTCCATTCAGCATTGTCCATTTTTCGCATTCCCTTTTTTTAAATAAAAAAAAATCAAAAAAAAAAATTTCAAAAAAAAAAAAATCAAAAAAAATTGTTGTTGTACGAGTACGAGCTGTCCCGCAGTACCATGGAGAGGGGTGCGCATGTTGCCAACGGAGGAAGTTTTCGCTACACAATTTTTTGGCAACGATGGCGGCCCCACAGTCGACAGCTGCGAAGGAAGACCATTCATGGCCCACACCACGATCATATCTGGGCCCATTTTTTGTGGTATTTGAAGGCCGTGCAACCCCGTTATCACTGTTCAACCACTACTCACCAAGTGGTACCTTATGGTTGCACGGTAGAAGAAGATGTTGGAGTTGATGATGCACCCGCCCAACACCAGAGACATGAGCTTTATTGTGCAGACCGCCAGCAACAACAAAAAAAGTGTCCAAGCAGCTTGACGACGTTTGTGAGTTATTTTTTGCTTTTCCCTGTGCTTCTATTCTTTTGTCTTTCATTACATTGAGGACAATGCAATGTTTAAGCATGGGGGAGGGTTCTATACTTGCTACGTCGTTGAGGAGAAAAATATAAAGAGAAAAATAGCCAAAAATTGAAAAAAAAGGCTAAAATTGAAATCCTGGGATAGGTCGAAAACCTGAAAAGGCGGCCTAGGTAATAAGCAGGTGGCTTGGACCAGTATTAGGCTGGGGTAAAAATTGGTCTAGATTTTTTTTTTCACTCTATGGTGTTTGGGATAAGCTTGGGGGAAGTACTCTGCTTTCCTTTTAGCTTGGTTGTGTGTGGTGTTGTATTATGGTATGCTATGTTGTGCTGAGCATATTGTATTGGTGCCTGGAGGTTATTGTTAGGTATGATTCTTAGGAGGATTGATTTTTTTATGCTTCCTGAAGCCTTGGGGATTAAATTGGAGGAGTAGGTTTACTTTAGCTTACTCGAGGATGAGCAAGGTTTAAGCATGGGGGATTTGATCGGCACTATTTTGTAGTGTATTTCTAGGGGTTATTAACAGGTTTGAGGTGCCATTTGGATGGATTCAGTGCACAACTGTGGATTATGGAGTTAGAGAGGAGAAGTGTGGATTTGGTGGTCTGGAGGAGCAAATTGAAGATATCCAGAGGAAGAGGAGTTGACCAATGAGGAGACGAAGAAGAACCAAGGAGAGAGTCCACACGAGAGTAGAAGAACAATGTGCTGAATTCAATTGATTCGTTCTCTCTACTCAGATGTCCTAATGAAGTGATTCCAATTCGAGGAGTTAGATCTTGAAGTCTACTACAAGTCCTCAAAATATGAGCGCAATCCGAGTTGGGAATCAAAAGTTATGACGTTTTTAAGGAAGTGTTGCAGAAGCTGAAAAGTCGAGCATTAGCCGCGATCGCGGGAAAACGGGCCGCGATCACGGGTCATCAGCGCCGAAAGTTTGGCCTTTTCCCGAGTTTATCTTTTCTGATTTCTTTTCCTATTTTTCATTTTAATTCCGGTTTCTTTTCTTAATGGGCTAGATCACTTGTTAGAAGCCCTATAAATACTCTCTTTAGTACTAGGTTTAAAAGTTCCATATTTTTCATTCATTATTGTTTATTTCCTCTGAAGTTTTACCATGTCTATGAGGAGCTAAGCCTCTTTGGCTTAGTCCGGTAATGGAAGCATAAGTTCGTTCATCTGGTTGTGAGATTTTGTTCCTATTTATCTATCCTATTGAGTTATATCTCTTCTCTGAGCAAATTCATATTTGGATGTTTGTTGGTTTATCTAGATTGATCACCTAGGTTTATTGCTTTCATTCATATTGCTAATACTAGGGAACTGTTGGGCTAACGCTCTAGTATAAGTAGCAAGCATTGATTGTTATCTGCATCCGTAGATTATATCTTTATGGGAATTGATTACATGTTGAATGATTCTGAGTGAGCGTTATGTGTATCCTGGTTAATTCTTATATGCATTGCTGCCTTTGAGTTGAATCACTAGTGGTGCTAGGGTTATTCATTGGTAAGGGTTCCTTGGGATGGTTTCCCTTTGAATCTACATAAGATCGGGACAAGAATAACCGAATAGGAAGATAGGACTTAATCAATGAACATTCTTTGAATGACTTATGTGAAAATTACTTGGCTAAGTGTTTTCTCTCTTGATATTTTACTCCGTCTATTTTGCTTTGTTTGTTTCGTTTGTGACCAACCAACCTAAAAACCCCCCCTTTTTGTGACTTGCATGCAACCACCATTAGTTTTCTTCCTTCCCTGTGGGATCGACCCTGACTTACTTGCTATACTTTGTTTAGTGAGGATTTTAGGATTACTTTTTGATTAGGGATACGACGACTACCCCCTGTCAAGAACCCATTGATCTCCCTCGCATTATCCTAGCCCACATGCAATTCTACAAGTCCCACACCACCCATGCTCTCCCCTACCCTCACATCGTCAAGAAGCTGCTTACCAGCCTTGGTCTCTACCCTGCTGACATCCCAGAGACCCACTTCTCTCACATCCTCACCATGACTATAGTGAAATGCCTTGCGCAAAAGGCGCATGTTGATGAAATGTTTGAGGCTGAGGAAGTTGAGGAAGAGATGCTGCCTGGCCAGTCTGATCCGCGCCTGGTTCCTGACACTCATGTGATGCTCAACAGTTTGGTGCACATTGAGCATGCTCTGATCAATGGTTTTGACAAGGTGGCCGCTGTTGTGGAAAAGGGTAGCAACTTCACCAATGAGATGGTGGTGGAGTTGTGGAAGGCTACTGCTGCTCTCGTCAAGGAAATTGAGAAGCTAGTGGACGAGAAGATCAAGGAAGACAGGGCCAAGGGCCAGAAACAGTGAGGGACAGTGTCTAGTTCCCTACTTAGTTGACACGAAACTTGTAGTTCCCTTAGGATCCCACTTCCATATTATGATCCTTTTTTGTGTGTCTCTGAGTGTTTTTCTTTTCTTATTATGATGCTTATGTAGTCTCTGTCCACTTTATATTTAATGAACTTATTTTGTGTTCCTTGCTCTGTTTATGATCTGCTTTGAATCTTTATTACGGTGCCATTTCTGTAGAGTTTCGCATTAGTTTATTTATCTCTCTAAGTTCTCTTTGTTATTCATCTAACTTACTCTTTTTGATGATGTTCAAAGGGGGAATGAACTTGGCAATCTGGAATTAATAGGCTGAAAGGAACTCTGGCCTAGTTGTTACACTAAGGGGGAACTAAGGAACTAGATCTGGTGTTAAGGGGGAATATGCAATTCACTAATGATTATTCTGCATCTAGCTATGTTTTGCTCTTCCATCATATATTATTCATGCCTATTTCGATATGCTAGTTCTACATGTTTGTCATCATCAAAAATGGGGAAATTGTTAGAAAGTGAACTTTTGGGAACTCCAGTTCCCTACCTAGTTCCCTTCCTCAATTTTCCTAGTTTTGGTAATGAAAAACACCTTTGCTATTAATATTTCCATTAGTGTGACAAATAAGGAACTCTAGATTTGGAAAGCACGAGATAGAGACACTGACGCCAGACTTGGGAACTGGCGGAAGGAACTGAGGCTTGCTGATGCTGGAATCACTTGGATTAATCTGTGAAGAGCGACGGTGAGCTGTTTAGGGTAGATCTTTAGTTAGAGAGAGAACTATGTGATCTTATCTTGTTTCCATATATTTTAGGAGCTTAAAGATTATCTTTATGGAAAAAAAAACATGTAAAAATCGGTAAAGATTATATTTGGTAACAAATGTTATCTTTAACAATTACTTTTCATTATTTTATTTGTTTGATTCGATTATTGGAGATTTACTTCCTCCAGTAATTAAGTCATATAAATAAAGTAATTGAAACTCACTCATCTCTCACGCATTCACGAAGTTGAAGAATTCTGAGTGTTGTGAAGAAGTTGTGCCGAGTTCTTTGAAGAAGAACTGAGTAAGTTACTTGCTTGTTGTTGCTTGGTTAGGTCGAACTAGGTAGAGAGTCTTTAGTGTGTCTAAGACTTAAATCTGTGTGTTCTAGCCTGCTGATTGTAACTGAAGCATTAATACAAAAAGTAGACTTTGAAATCCTCTTGCAGGAGAGGTAGTGGGTTTTATCCTGGATAACTAGTTGGTTATCAAAGGTTTCCACTCTAAGAACTTGTCTTGAATCTGCTATTGTTTACTTATTCCGCTGCTTAGGAACTGGACTCCCAGTTCCCTCGATAACTAACAAGTATGATCCTACAAATAACACTGAAGCTTGTCTTCCTTATATAGTGTATTCTCAAGGTTGTGTCTTCTCTCGGTTCACAGAGAGCAAGCTTGACCTAGGTTGTGTGGTGATCCTTGATTCACGTTGATTCAGAGATGTACCAACAACCTAGGCAACTCAGAATACACATTGGATGGTCAATGGCTTCAGAGGAATCTGTTATGTTGTTGTCAACCACCTTTCGTCCGAGGTTCATCAACCTAGACACTTTGGAACTTTCCTCTAGATGGTGACAGCCTTTTTGACATGTCGCTTTCACCGACCTTTGTCCGAGGTTCAGCGTTCTGGATAGCTTGGAGCTTTCCTTTGGATGGTGGCAGGCTTTGGAAGCTTTGCTCATGTCACTTTCACCATCTTTTGTCCGAGGTTCGGTGTTCCCAGCTTTCTCGGGAAAAGCAGAGTCGCGTGTTTCACTTCTGGGTACTTCTGGGTTTCTTTGGCTTGCTTGTTTGGTTTCTTTGTCTTGTTTGGCTTCCATGGTTTCAACAACTGTCCTGTGGTTCCTTTAAACACATCTTTGAGATAAAACATTAGTATCAAAATATTTGTCATCTTCAAAAGTAGAGAAACTGAGGGAAGGAACTCTCATAGGAACTGAAGTTCTTGAGTTCTGTTTCCTAACAATTTCTCCCTTTTTGATGATGACAAATATAAGGAACCTAACAACATAACAAGGACATGAAATTCATGAGAATAGTTGAGCAAAGAGATTTACACCTTTATGAAATAATGAGAGAACATTCAATAGTTGCAAATTCCCCCTAAGCAAATGAACTAAGTTAATCGAGTCCCCCCTCAGAAATAGAATGGGTTCAGATTTCCTATAAGTCCAGTGGTTCCAAGAGTTCAAGGTTCCTATCCATTCTTCCCGAACATCATAGAAAATATCAATTAACTTGTCAAGTGTAGGATATCAATGTGAAATAAACAATTGCTTTAAACCTGTAATATCCCTTATTTTATAAGGATATTTTAGAATTTTTCCAACTCCCGTATTACTAGTCGGATTAATTTTAGAGAGTTTCGAACATTCTGTAAATTGTTTGAGCTCTGTAATATTTTTCTGAGTGATATATAATACAGTTGACGTATTTTCGGGGTTAAATAGTCATTAGTGTATGAATATATTTAACCCGGGGTTAAGGAAATTAACCCAAAAGTGAATCGGATAAGAAGGGTGAAAAACGGCCTTGACCGCACCCCGCGGCAAGTCGCCACCGCACCCGCGGCGAAGGCCAAAAGCAGAGGCAGCTTCGTCTTCGCGATAAGCTCCAGCTGCAAGTGGCACTTTGACTCGCCGGAGTGTCAGGTTTGAGCAGCCAAGTGGACACTTTGACTTGTCCCCTTGTCCCCTTGCTTGTTCCCCCTAAGGAAGCTCGAATTGGGACTATAAAAGGGATCGAAATCCGAAGTCCCAAGCTTCATCTTCCTCCTTCCCATGTCTCCTCTATTTTTCTCCATTGATGCAAGCTTTGAGCTTTGTTGTGAAAGAGAATCGAGATCCCTTTAAGTGTAAGAAGGATACCTCTAGTGGTATTTGAAGGCCTAAGGTATTGGGAAATCAAACCATAGACAAATTGAAGTCGAACGAATCGATTTAAGGGTGAGTTTGCTGAACTTTCTGTCGCGAGAGCTCGCCACTGTCTGTCCACCGCACCCCACGGCAAGCTCCCACCGCACCCGCGGCGAGCCTTGTCCGAGTGTGTGTTTTTGGATGTTGGCTTTGGGCGTGGCTCGATTCCTTCGATTCTTTTCGTCATCTTTTAGATTCAATTATGTAGATATTGAATCTAACTTAGGATCTCGTTATGGGTCGTTTCTTAGGGATTTATTATCCAAGATCTGCCCCAGTTTCAGATCCAGGAACCCGTCGTTTTTAAGCTTTGTTCAAGCTCGTCTGATCTAAGGCAAGTGGCGGTTCGCTCTTGCTCATCATTCCATATTTCAATTAATTATCAATTGTTTAGTTGTTAATTAATTTGGGATGATTTAGTGATTTATTGTTCGTTGGGAACAGTTGTGTTAATTAATATAATTAAAAGATGATATTATAATAGGTTGTATATTCTACTAGAATCGACGCTATTATATATTTGTATAGATTGATAAATCTATGGTGATTGCCTGGTGGGCATAGATATGGATTATTGTGTGCTTGATCTGTGTAGTTAGCATGAGTATTCGTAGGGACGATGGGCTCTATGTGAGGTCCAGTCGTTTCTTGATAATTAAATGGTAGAATGGGCAATTGAGACCCTAATACCATTGGTGAGTCATGACTAACTTTTATACTCAGGTGCGAGTATAGAAGTGGTGCACTTTGCAAGTGTCACAAACCCCGGTTCGATATATGTCCCGCAGGTGGCGAGACATATATGTAAAAGCTTATAACGTGATGCGTGTTTTGGAAATTTAATAAGATAAGTGCCGATGAGTATGCACATAATTAATATACCTTGGCGAGTAGTGCAGCTAAGCGATAGTGCAGCTAGGAAAACTCGTCTTAGTTGTAGATCGCTCGTATGCGATACTGTGTTTCTGTGATTGTGTGTTTATTTAAGTTTCCCAACTTTTGTCATATTTCCTATAAGGCTCAATTCATTGGAGTCTTCTTTTGTGTTTGATTGTTGTGAGGCTTGGTCTCCAGAATCTTCATCATGCCTTTTGTTATATTCTAGTAGAGTATGGTGGTTGACTATCGTACTCGGTTATTATTCGAGGGACGACGAGTCTAACCTAATATGTCTACTTCGAACCATCTGCTTTGTGCCCTTGCTCAGTCTTTCATTAGACTAACCAACCGTAATTGTTCTCTGCATGGTTGGCTAGTGTCATCCGTTTGATTCGGCACATCAGATAAATTGAGGATCCGAGAAGGCTAGAGCGACTATGAGGATGAATGGTGTTTTGATGAGTTATTTTGTTGTTATTTCAAAGACTTCCGCTGTGTTATTTATGCTTTGATTAAAAGACTTCCGCTGTAATAATTCTGATATTGTATTTTAAAGTGTTTGGAATCATGTTGTATTTCCGAGACTTTGGTTTTAATAAGAGTTATGATATTGTGTATTGTAACTGTGATTTGATGGTTTATATCAACTGGAAAAGCCTAGGATGACTTCGGGATGTTATATCCGAGGTCATTGGCAGTAATACTTTCAAGGTGAGATTTGGGAGTGTTACAGTTGTGGTATCAGAGCCGAATTTTTTTTTCTTACGGGTTGGGTTTTAAATGTTTTACAGGAACAAAACTTTTGTAAACCGATCACTCGTTTGAAATGTTTTCGAAGGCTCTGAATTTTCAAGGAAAATTTTTAACCGTTCATAGTCGTGCCTTCTTCTTTAGTCTGATATGGAAGTTCACTTCTATATCTAGAAAGACTAACTCTCTTCTTGTCACTCGTAGTTAGAGGTGCATCCTGTTCTCTTCTAAGGGATTCGGATAAAGCCGAGGTGGGTCGCCATCTTCAGTAAGGCTTGAATTGCTAGTTCTCTCGTTATGATTTGAGGTTGTAGAACCTAGTATCCCGGTTTGAAGTTCATCTATGGAAGTTTACCAAGTTTGATCTATCTAAGTTGATTTTATTACGTTAAGTATATTAGAACGATATTAACGTGATGAAACACTTGGATATTGATCGGTAATCAGATGGTGAACACAAGGAATACTATTCGCGCTGGTGCTGGGCCGAGCAATGACCCGAGACCTGATGCAAGGATTGTTCCAGACCGTGTGAAGGAACACGAGTCTATGTCTCAGAACAACCCTAGAGGCAATGACCATGCTGAGGTCAATGCTCCAATGGTTTTTGATGCAGCGGCTGTTGCAACTTCATCTTCGCGATAAGCTCCAGCTGCAAGTGGCACTTTGACTCGCCGTAGTGTCAGGTTTGAGCAGCCAAGTGGACACTTTGACTTGTCCCCTTGTCCCCTTGCTTGTTCCCCCTAAGGAATCTCGAATTGGGACTATAAAAGGGATCGAAATCCGAAGTCCCAAGCTTCATCTTCCTCCTTCCCCTGTCTCCTCTGTTTTTCTCCATTGATGCAAGCTTTGAGCTTTGTTGTGAAAGAGAATCGAGATCCCTTTGAGTGTAAGAAGGGTACCTCTAGTGGTATTTGAAGGCCTAAGGTGTTGGGAAATCAAACCATAGACAAATCGAAGTCGAACGAATCGATTTAAGGGTGAGTTTGCTGAACTTTCTGTCGCGAGAGCTCGCCATTGTCTGTCCACCGCACCCCTCGGCAAGCTCCCACCGCACCCGCGGCGAGCCTTGTCCGAGTGTGTGTTTTTGGATGTTGGCTTTGGGCGTGGCTCGATTCCTTCGATTCTTTTCGTATTCTTTTAGATTCAATTATGTAGATATTGAATCTAACTTAGGATCTCGTTATGGGTCATTTCTTAGGGATTTATTATCCAAGATCTGCCCCAGTTTCAGATCCAGGAACCCGTCGTTCTTAAGCTTTGTTCAAGCTCGTCTGATCTAAAGCAAGTGGCGGTTCGCTCTTGCTCATCATTCCATATTTCAATTAATTATCAATTGTTTAGTTGTTAATTAATTTGGGATGAGTTACTGATTTATTGTTCATTGGGAACAGTTGTGTTAATTAATATAATTAAAAGATGATATTCAAATAGGTTGTATATTCTGCTAGAATCGACGCTATTATATATTTTTATAGATTGATAAATCTATGGTAATTGCCTGGTGGGCATAGATATGGATTATTGTGTGCTTGATCTGTGTAGTTAGCACGAGTATTCGTAGGGACGATGGGCTCTATGTGAGGTCCAGTCGTTTCTTGATAATCATTGGTGAGTCATGACTAACTTTTATACTCTGGTGCGAGTATAGAAGTGGTGTACCTTGCAAGTGTCACAAACCCCGGTTCGATATATGTCCCGCAGGTGGCGAGACATATGATGCGAACAACCCCTGGGCGATGTCGCGATGTAGGATCTTGACTCCTCAAGCTAGGTTGAATCTTCTCCTCCGTAGCTAGAGGGTATATTGTAGGAGTGGGGAACAAGTAAACAAAACCTAGATGAAATTAGGGTTTGGTCGTGAAGGTGAAGTAGGCGGCGGCGGATGGTGGTGGTGGTGTTTGACGGTGGTGGTGGGGATCGGCGGTGGTGGGGATCGGCGGTGGTGGTAGAAAAAAAATTCTAGGGTTTGCTAGCGGAAGAATTTCAAGAATCACAAAAGAGAGAAGAATAAACTTAGCTTGGAAAAGGCTCTGATACCAGTTGATGCGAACAACCCCTGGGCGATGTCGCGATGTAGGATCTTGACTCATCAAGCTAGGTTGAATCTTCTCCTCCGTAGCCAAAGTGATGGCTTTCCTAGGGTTAAAGAGATAACCCTTTCTAACGCGTCAAAGAGATGACGAAGAGGTCAAAGAGATGACCTTGAGTACCGAAGAGACGGTGAATGATTTGCTCGAAGCGACGAGCTACGGGATAGGTTGATCCGGAGATCGAAGGGTTGACGTTAGGATTCAAGGAAGGAGCGTACTCAACTTCTAAGGAGCGAACTCAACTTGTAAACTAAAATCCAACGTAAAGAATACAAACTAGGGTTTCAAGTGTTTAAATAGGTCAAATAAAATAACATAAAATAATATTAAAATTGTTTAGCAAACGAAGAGACGACGAAGTGGCTTCGCTGACGTGGCCGTGACTCGGTCCAGAACTCGGCCGAGTTCTGGGCCGAGTTGTTGTCTGTAAATGCAACTCGAGCAGAAACGGAGATTCGCCGACAACTCGGTCCAGAACTCGGTCGAGTTCTGGGCCGAGTTCTTCACTGTAGCAGCAACTCGGTTGGGAACGGCAATTTCGTCGACAACTCGGTCCAGAACTCGGTCGAGTTCTGGGCCGAGTTCTTCACTGTTGCTCCGCTTCCGCGAACTCGTCGTCTTCGTCTTCTTGGTGGGGTCGATTAGGACGAGGCCCCACCTAAGCCTTCATAGGTCACGAGGAGTACCCATTTAGGACTAGATGAACCCGTATCACTTGCGTAAGCCCGTGAGACTAAGGATTGTGTGGCTCGTTCCATGGCTCTGGCGCGGGCTCTTGTCATCGGACCAGCCGAGCGCAACTTCATTGCGTCCTCTTCGTCCTGTGCCGTCATCAAGGGAGTTATGGAGCTATCAACATATATGTAAAAGCTTATAACATGATGCGTGTTTTGGAAATTTAATAAGATAAGTGCCGATGAGTATGCACATAATTAATATACCTTGGCGAGTAGTGCAGCTAAGCGATAGTGCAGCTAGGAAAACTCGTCTTAGTTGTAGATCGCTCGTATGCGATACTGTGTTTCTGTGATTGTGTGTTTATTTAAGTTTCCCAACTTTTGTCATATTTCCTATAAGGCTCAATTCATTGGAGTCTTCTTTTGTGTTTGATTGCTGTGAGGCTTGGTCTCCAGAATCTTCATCATGCCTTTTGTTATATTCTAGTAGAGTATGGTGGTTGACTATCGTACTCGGTTATTATTCGAGGGACGACGAGTCGAACCTAATACGTCTACTTCGAACCATCTGCTTTGTGCCCTTGCTTAGTCTTTCATTAGACTAACCAACCGTAATTGGTCTCTGCATGGTTGGCTGGTGTCATCCGTTTGATTCGGCACATCAGATAAATTGAGGATCCGAGAAGGCTAGAGCGACTATGAGGATGAACGGTGTTTTGATGAGTTATTTTGTTGTTATTTCAAAGACTTCCGCTGTGTTATTTATGCTTTGATTAAAAGACTTCCGTTGTAATAATTCTGATATTGTATTTTAAAGTGTTTGGAATCATGTTGTATTTTCGAGACTTTGGTTTTAATAAGAGTTATGATATTGTGTATTGTAACTGTGATTTAATGGTTTATATCAACTGGAAAAGCCTGGGATGACTTCGGGATGTTATATCCGAGGTCATTGACAGTAATACTTTCAAGGTGAGATTTGGGGGTGTTATAAAACCCATGACAGCCACCATAATAGAAACTTAAGGCAAAGACAAATGATGCATTAGAAACATATCCAGAAGAGTTCATTAAACATTAAAGTCAATACATTGTCCAGTGATGCATAGTGGAAAGAGACACAAAAGATCACAAGCAACTTAAAATAGACAAAAGAAGGATATGAGAGGGGAGTAGGATTCTTGGGAACTACTAGCACATTGTGGTGTTACAACACTGGGAACTAGGAGAGACATTCTTATGGCATCGCAGTGGCCTCCTCTTCTGCAGCGTCCTTCTTTTCCTCAGTTTCTTCACCGTGTCCTGTAGCCATTTCAGCGGCATGATCACCTCTAATTGCAGCCTCCAAGGTTTGTTGAATCACATCCACCAGACCAGATACAACATTTCTGGTCTTTCCCAATTCTGTCACTTGTTCACGGATGGCAAGAGAGATGGCAGTGGGTTTCATCCGTGATAGCTTTTTCAATACGACACAGTGAAGCTAGGATAGCAGAGGAGTCTTGGACAGGGTAGAGTGGAGGCAGAGAGCTTGGAGTGGCTTGGGAACTTGCCTTTTCCTTAGGCAATTCCGCTTGTGCTTCAGAGGGAGCATCCAGGTGATCTTTGGTTTTGAGCTTCTTCACAGAGGCCGTGGTGAGGAACTTGATGTAGGTGGTTTCCTTGAGGTTGGCTGGATACAGTTTGAGCATCGAGAGAAGGTTTTTTATGATGCGGGGAAAGGGCAAGGCATGAGACTCATGGGATTGACAGAATTGCATATGGGCTAACACCAGCTTAGGCAAATCAACATGTTCCCCAATCAGGATCTTATCCATGAGGATGGCATCTGTGATGAGAACTATGACTCTGTGCTCTTGCCTGAGAACCAGATTCTAAATGATCCAGAAATGCAGCAGCTTGTTGGACAGAGAAAGCCCTTGGTTAGCAGATTCCATGGATTTTCGCCGTCATAGAGCAGGCTTACCACCTCAGTCTTGGTTTTGTATCCTTTTCCTTTTGGCCAAATCTTCTTTTGATGCAGAATGTCGAAGCCAGTCCTGTGCTCAATCCCTAAGGCAGATGCAATGATGCTTGGAGTCAAAGGAAACATGGTTCCCAGCCATTGAACGATGGCATCGTTGCAGGGATAATTCTCCTTGGCTGGCACAAAGGTCATGTTTTGGTAGAAGACTCGAACCACTTCATCTGACTCTGAGAATGGTTCCACCAAGATCTGGTCCCATCCTTGGTACTGAAGTAGGGAGTGGAATTCGTTGAGAGCGTCGCTGAATTGAGAATCCTCTCCTTCAAGGGGCTGGGTCCAGAATTCCTCACCAATGATTAGAGGCTTCAAAATCTGCCGTTTAGCAAAAGAGGGAGACACTTTTCCCAGGGTGGAGGTGGAGGATATAGATTTGGTGGACAAGGAAGAGAGGGTTGTTGATTTGAGCTTTTTGGAGGGAGTTGGCTCTTCTGAGGCAGGGTTGAAGGGAACCAAGGCTTGGGAACTTCGCTTGCGAAGCTTGAGCCTGGTTGCAACTGAGGGAGCATGCTTGGATTTGAGGCTAACCGGTGAGGGATCAGAGCTGTGAACTTCCAGGGTTGTCTTGTCTGGAGAAGAATCATGGGAGCCGCCTTCAGAGACAGTGCGAGTAGCTGATTCGGACACATGTGGGAGTTCCTTTTCCACCTCTTCTGTTTGCTTGGGTATGGGGATTTTTGTGGGGTGATATCAAGGGATTTGGAAGATGAGACGGCTTTCTTTTCTCTGAAGGATCTGAGGAGAGCAGCTTCTTCCTCATCTTGGGCAAGGTGAGGGTTGAGGTCTGTGTTGGCCATTTGAGGAGTTTGGCATTTTTGAGAGAGAGCAGTGAGCAAGAGAATGGGAGCAAGTGAGAAGATGAGAAAGCTGGAGAGAGAAAGAGAAGTAGAGTGCTCGGCTCCGTCAAACGGGAGACCCTAAATAATCCTGGAGCAACTTTTGGAGCCGTTGAAAATTAGGCCGTTGGGGAGAGAGATTTCTGGGAACTCTGATAATTTGAAACGGCTAAATTTCTTGCAGCTTTTTCGGCTTTGCAACGGTCACAATTTCAAAGATCAAGTGTTCAAAAATGGCAACAGTGCAGGGCTGAGCAGACGTCTCTGACACTATTGATTTGCAATAAATACTGTCTTGGGAAGAGTGAGTTTCCACTAGCCGTTTTGGAGAGCAGCCTGACCTAGTTCCTTTTGGGTGATTTTTTCAGTGTTCTAGAGGGATATATGGGAACCTTTGATGTGGGATTTTAAGACATAGGACCTGAAAGTACGTTCCCATAAAAGAAATCGAGGAAGGCTATTTATCGCATCACACACTAATTCCCAAAGAGGGTCAAGATATGGATCATAGGGAATTAGATTATGCAATGAGGCAAGGGAGGGTCATAGTACACAATCATCATTTTGACTTGTATTGTTGGGTTGGAATATGATCAGATTGTGACTTTTGGGCCATCAAAGAAACTTGGACAATGATTGAGTTATAATGAACAATGAACATTCAAGGAGAAGAACTAGAAGAATTTATCAAAGCCTTTTGAGTAACTATTATAGATATGAGGGTCTATTGCAAAAGATATAACACAAAGATTCCGAGACAGAACAAGTAAAATGATCTAAACTAGTCAATCAAGGGAAATGGAGAGAAACTTTAAACTAAAGGAACTGCTAGTTTATAGGAATCATTCCCAGTTCTAATCTAAGGTTCTCGAAGGGAACTCTATTCAAAGCTTTGGTGAATATATCTGCAACCTGATCTTCAGTTCTGCAAAATTTCATAATGATGTTCCCTTTCTCAACATGATCTCTAAGGAAGTCATGCCTTATGTCTATATGTTTGGTCCTAGTATGATGCACAAGATTCTTAGAAATGTTTATAGTACCGGTATTATCACACAGAATAGTGAGAGGACCATACCATAAGACATACCAAAATCCACAAGTTGTTATTTTAGCCATAAGAGTTGGGAACAGCAGGACGCAGCTGCAATGTACTCAGATTTTGTGGTGGAGAGAGAGACTGAGATTTGTTTCTTTGAGCCCCATGACACAAGGCAAGGGCATAGGAACTGTGCCATTCCAGAAGTATTCTTCCTATCCATCAGGTATCCAGCATAATCAGCATCAGTGAAGCCTATCAGCTCAAAGGGACACTCTTTGGGGTACCAAATACAGAGTGAGTCAGTTCCCTTGAGATATCGGAATATTCTTTTCACAGCAGCTAGGTGTGTTTCTCTTGGACATGATTGAAACCTAGCACACAAGCAAACAACAAATACAATGTCTGGACGACTAGCTGTTAGGTACATGAGAGAGCCTATCATACCTCTATAGAGTTTTTCTTCCACAAGAGGACTTGAGTGATCCTTGTCCAAATGGGCAATTGTAGAGATAGGTGTTGAGAGAGGCTTGCATGAATCCATTTTGAACTTTTTAACAGTTCCCTGACATACTTTTGTTGGTGAATTGGTATGCCATCTTTCTTTTGGGTTATTTGCAATCCGAGGAAGAAGGTGAGTTCCCCTATTAGGCTCATTTCAAATTCACTGCTCATCAAGTCTTTGAATTTATCTACAAGGGACAGGTTAGTGGAACCAAAAATGATATCATCAACATAAATTTGAACCACTAAGATGTTACCTTCTTCTTCTAGAATGAAAAGAGTCTTGTCAATGACTCCACGCCTATAACCATTGGAGAGTAGGAACTGGGCAATACGATCATATCAAGCTCTAGGGGCTTGCTTGAGACCATACAAAGCTTTGTCTAGGAAATAGACATGGTCTGGATGATCAATGTCTTCAAAACCGGATGGTTTCTTGACATAGACTTCCTCTTGAAGAATGCCATTGAGGAAGGCGGTCTTTACATCCATTTGGAATAGCTTGAACCCCTTGTGATGCGAAGGCAATTAATAGCCTTATTGCTTCAATCCTTGCCATCGGAGCATAGGTTTCATCATAGTTGATTCCTTCTTGTTGATTGTATCCTTGAGCAACAATCCTTGCTTTGTTCCTTACTAAAGCTCCTGAATCATCGAGGTTGTTTCTAAAGACCCATCTAGTTCCTATGATATGCTTATCCTTAGGGTGGGAAACTAGATGCCATACTGTGTTCCTTTCAAACTGATGAAGTTCTTCTTGCATAGCTTGGATCCAGTCTATGTCCTTCAGTGCTTCACCTATGTTATTTGGTTCCACAATAGATAAGAAAGCATTGAAGTCAAACAAGGTTAGATGTTCGAACCTGACTGGAGGCTTAATGGTTCTTCTTTCTCTATTGGGAGCTAGAGCATTTGATGTGGAGGCATTTTGATTTGAGCATTCAGCTTCAACTTGTATGTTGGGATCACCTTCTCCATTTTAGAACATGTGAGAGGATGAATCATTGATGTCTCCACAGGTATTGTCTTCATGTTCATGGTTCCCAGAAATGGATTGTTGTTGATTTTCCATAGGAATTGGTGGAGGAACTGGTGGAGGAATTTGTGCAGCAGGGTAGGAACTGGGTGGTGTGATGTCTTCATTTGGATCTTCTTGATGTGGCTTGGGAAATGGATCTTCAAAGGAGCTGGTGGTGTTCTGCATATTTCTACCGAGTGATTTTTCATTAAAAACAACATGAACACTTTCTTCTACCTTTTTAGTCCTTTTTGTTAAAGACCTTGTATGCCTTGCTGTTTGAGGCATATCCAATGAAGATCCCTTTATCACTCCTTGGGTCGAATTTGCCAAGATTGTCTTTCCTATTGTTATGCACAAAGCATTTGCATCCGAATACCCTAAGATGTGAAATGTTGGGAACTCGTCCTCTTAGAAGTTCATAGGGTGTCTTCTCTGTGATTGGGCGAAGCATAGCTCGATTGATGATGTAGCAGGCTGTATTGATCGCCTCAGCCCAGAATGGTTGAGGGAGTCCACTTGAGATGAGCATAGTTCGAGCCATGTCTTTTAAGGTTCTATTCTTCCTTTCCACTACTCCATTTTGTTGAGGAGTGTATGGTGCAGAGAAGTTGTGATCAATGCCATGCTCACTGCAAAAGGTTAGAAATTCTCCATTTTTGAACTCAGTACCATGGTCAGAACGAATAGAATTAATGGAACAGTCGAGAGATTTTTCTAACATGGGAACCAAATCCTTAAATCGTCCAATGACTTCACTCTTAGATTTTATGAAAATAGTCCAAGTAAAGCGAGAGAAGTCATCGACGAGAACAAATATATACTTGTTTCCTCCTAGGCTTTGAACTCTCATGGGTCCACAAAGGTCCATGTGGATGAGTTCAAGGGGCCTTGAGGAACTTACCATATTCTTGGATTTGAAGGAACTCTGAGCTTGTTTCCCTTTTACACAGTCTGAGCATAGTTCCTTAGATGTGCCACTTATCTTTGGAAGGCCTCTAACTAGCTCTATTGAGTGTAGCTTTTGGATCAATTTGGTGCTTGCATGACCAAGACGTTGATGCCACAAGTCCGTTTGATCATTCACAGTTGAGAGACAGAGTTTCTCCTTGGGAACAAAGGATGGGTCAACAACATACACATTGTTGAACCTCTTATCTTTTAAGATAATTTGTCCTGAGGAGTCAAGGACAGTGCATTCACTTTGTTTACCTTAATGTGGTCATTGAGATTTACAGTTCCTATTCTACAAATTTTCCCTTTGCTTTTGTCTCCAAAGAAGATGTTCCATGTCAATGTACCATAGTTGAGGTTGCAGAGAAGTCATTTGATTTCTTCTTCCGGTCATATGGCACGAGCAACCACTGTCAATGTACCATAGTTGAGGTTGCCTCTCTTCTTTCTGTACACAAGGAAACTAAGATTTCTGAACCCAGTGAAGCTTGGCTTTACTGGGAGGATTAGCATGTGATTTATCATTGCGAGTCTGTGAATGACAAGGGAACTGGTTCCTTTCACGGTAGTATGCACTTTTCTCATTATCATAGTTCCTTTTCTTAGGACACTCAGTGTTGTAATGGTCATTCATACCACAATAGAAACACACTCAATTGTACACAACATGTCCATATTTCCCTTTCCTGGCCTAAAAGGTTTTTCATTTTTTCTTTTATTGAAATCAACATTATTTCTAACCTAACCATGAGCCATGTCCACATACCTTTTGTGAGAAAAGGAATTGGTGAACCACTTATCTTTAGGAGATACTTTCTCCTTTCCCTTAGGTTCCCTCTCAAAGGCCTTAGGATCCATTTTTGGACTTTTAGAACTTTCTTTGAGACGCTTGGCAACCTCAGCCTTGTTCTCAAGAACCATGATCTTCTCTAATAGGAATTGGTTCCTATCTCGAGAAGTTGCAAGAGAAGTACTGAGGTTTTCATTCATCTCAACAAGTTCACGTCTAACCTTTTCATTTTCAGCATCATCATTGGTCTTGTTGTTAATGTATCCAACTCCATGACGTTGTTTCACAAAGACAGTTTGATTGACTATTTTTTCATTTATAGACTCAGTGAGTTCAACTAACCTATCACTTATGGATTAAAGCAAAACATTTCCAAATAGATTATCATGCATAAGAACTTTAACATAGTCTACACTAGTCTCACTACAAGTTTGGCAAATTTTAAGGTGACTAGCATGAACATTCCTAATTTCAATGAGTTTGGAATGGGTTTTAGCTAGATCTTTCTCAGTTTCTTCAAGTTTCTTACTCCACACAGAGTTCTCAACAGTTAAACAAACAATCTCATCTTCACAACCATCAAGTTTTTGTTGAAGGGCACTCGTTTCCTTTCCTAGATTTTTTATGATCTTTAGAAGTTGTTTCTTATCACAATTAACTAGGGTTTTTAGGAAGTCATCAGAAGTTACCTCAAGGTCTTCTGAGTCGCTTGAATCTCCTTTTGCCATGAGGCATCTTCCTCTAGAGAATCCACTCAGATCTAGTTCCTCATCTGAGTCTTCTCCCTAAGAAGCCACAAGAGCCTTTTTCCTTTGAGGTCTTTCATCTTCTTTGGAGTCTTCTTTGTTGGGACAACTCTTAGCATAGTGCCCCTTTTCTTTGCACTCATAGCAAGAGACATCTTTGAGATCTCTCCTTGGTCCATTGTGAGAGGAACTGCCTTTTTGGAACCTTCCCTTCACAAAGAATTTTTTGATGTTCTTTGTGAAGAGAGCTGTAAGTTCGTCCTTCTCATCTTCTAGGTCTGATTTATCCTGCTCCATCTTAAGCCTTGAGAAGGCTTTGGAGATTTTGAGGGCAATTCCTTTCTCCAGTTTCTTGTCAGCATTGACTTTGGTGTGTTCTCGTTCTTCAACCTCCAGTTTCCCTATAATCTGAGTCAAGGGAAGAGATTGGATGCCTGGAGTGTTCTTCACGATTCCTTTGATGAGGGTGAACTTAGAGTTAAGTCCATTGATGACCACCAGTGATTTGGAGACTTCATCAAGGGTGACTCTAGAAGCTGTTAACTTTCCAATTAGCCTGTTGAAGCGAGAGTAGTACTCTGAGATGGTTTCAGTTTCCATCATTTTTAAAGTGTGGTATTCTCCTTCTAAAGCAAACTTCCTGCTTTGCTTTAGTTCATCACTTCCTTCATGCATATCCTTGAGTGCTTTCCATATATCTTTCGCCGTCTTGATTCACATGACTTTGTCCATATCTTCTCTGTTTAGTCCATTGAGAATGAACTGTCTAGCCTTGGCATTATTTTCCGTGATGACATAGTGATAAGGATCGACGATCTCTTCAGCCTCGGTGCAAGGAAATGCCAAGGAAGTCAACCACCAAGAAGATGCCACGTTCGGTGGGAGGAAGAACTTCTTTACGATGGTATAGGGAACTGAGTTCGTGGAGGGAAGTTGGAGGGGATGAGAACTGTGTTCGGCTGGGATAGTGATATGGATAGGTGATCTTCTTGAGTGGATATAACACACCACTAAGAGGAACAAGGGTGATCGACGCCTAAGGGATGTGACTCACCCTAAGAAGAAGATCGATAGGTAGTTCGATACAACTCACGAACTAAGATTGTTGCTGGAATTTTCCAAAGGAAAACTAAACTCTTTTAGAGGTTTTTGATTCAAGTTTAAGGTTCATTTACAAGGAAGAGAACTCATCCTTTTATAGGCTTCCTAGGAGTTCATGGCTACCCATTCATATAGCCAACAAAACTTAACTCCTAGACTCTCCCCCTTCCCAAGTAAATCCCACAATAAAAGTAGTCTTTTAAACACCAAAAATACTTAATAACATTCTGAAAATATTAAAGAGGCCGACTGGACTTTCTTCTAGAAGATCTCGTGCAAAATGCCGGCGGTGGAGTTCCTTAGAGGGAACTGTGGGACACAAGCAATGTCATCGATCCCATAAGGTCTTGGCTCATCGCTCCAAGGTTTAGGAGTTCCTTCTTGATCTTGGATTGCAGCTCTGTGGCCTGAGTATGTGTGATTGTCCTTGGTGGTGGCTTAGGAGACGACAATGGAGGGAACTCATCAAGAACAAAGGGAACTATGAGGGCCTTGCTTTGCAGGGAGCTATGTAGGGAACTCGAAGGCCTTGAGGTGGAAGGAACTTGATGGGGCATAGTCACATCATCCTCCCCTCCATGGAAATGATTCGACCTCGAATCCAGCGCATCAAGGTCGGCTTCTTCGTCCACCAAATAGGGAACCAAATATGCTACATTGAACACATCGTGGACTCCATAGGTGGGCGGTAACTCGATGCGGTAGGCATTGTCGTTGATCTTCTCGAGCTCCTGAAATAGCCCATATCCCCTAGGTTTGAGTTTGGAGTTGCGGAGGGTCGGGAACCGATCTTTCCTTAAGCGCACCCACACCAAATCTCCGGGCTCCAGCAGCACCTCCTTGCGGCCCTTGTTGGCTTGTCTCTTGTATTGCATGGCCTTCCTTTCAAGCTGCACCCGAGTGTCCTCATGAAGCTTTTTAATCCTGTGGGCATGGTCGGTTCCCTCCTTGCTTTCTTGCCCCATGATGGCATATGGTAAATGATCCAAAGGTGTTGCGGGGTTGCGGCCATACACCACTTCAAACGGCGTCTTCATGGTGGCGGTGTGAAGGGATCGATTATAGGCAAACTCAATGAAGGGTAGATAATCCTCCCACCTGTGCAAGTTAGTCTGCAATATTGTTCTAAGTAGGGAACCAAGAGTGCGGTTAGTTACCTCAGTCTGACCGTCCGTTTGAGGATGGCAAGTGGTGGAAAAGAGGAGCTTAGTACCAAGCTTGGCCCACAATGTCTTCCAAAAATAGCTTAGGAACTTGACATCACGATCGGATACTATAGACTTGGGAACTCCATGCAATCTCACAATATTGTCAAAGAATAGAGTAGCAACATGTGAAGCATCATCGATTTTATGGCAAGCAATAAAGTGAGCCATTTTAGAGAACCGGTCTACCACAACAAAAATAGAATCTCTACCCCTTTTATACCTAGGCAATCCTAGCACAAAATCCATGGAGATGTCTTCCCAAGGAGCTTGGGGAATGGGCAACGGTGTATACAAGCCATGTGGTTAGACTTTAGATTTAGCCTTCAAACAAGTAGTATATGAGGCACAAAACTTTTTGACTGGTTTATGCATGTTAGGCCAATAAAAATGTTCTTGGAGGGTATGCAAGGTTTTGGGCACACCAAACTGTCCCATGAGTCCCCCACTATAGGCCTCTTAGACCAAAAACCGCCTAGTTGACCCCCTAGGAACACACAACTTAGACTTTCTGAATAGGAATCTATAGGATCGTGATTGTTAGATAAAAACTTAAGGAACTCAGAATGACGATTCTTAGTTCCTTTCGCAGCGGAAATAAACAATCAAATATAAGACAAGTTCCTTATAGTGGAAACCTTTGATTGCCAACTAGCAATCCAGGATAAAAACCACTACCTTTCTTCCGAAAGGATTTCAAGGTCTACTTCTTGATTTCTTATCTCTTTTGGTTACAGCTTATCCTAGGAACAAACACACAGTTTCTTTGCCTTACACACAGTTAGGCAATCCTAGATAACTCAACACAATCAATAATCAATCCAAGAAATAGACCTTCGCACCTAGGAGCTATCACTTACAGTCACAGGAATTTAGCACTCAGCTATTCTATTCCTTGACTGGTTCCTCTTGATCTCGGTTTGCTTTGATGATCTTGTTTGAAGGTTCACACTTGATATTTGCTAATGTGTGTGAGTCGTGTTTCAGTGCTTGAAGATAACTCTTGAGTTAGTCTTCCTTTTATAGAGGATTCTTCGCAGCTCGATCCTCTCTGGGTTCCCACAGATTGAGCTTGCCCTAGGATCAGTAGTTCTCCTTGGTCCACGTTGTTATTGGCATGTGCAAACAACCTAGGCAGCTCAGAATCCTTCTAGGTTAGTCAACCTCTTCAGCCAAGTCGTTCTCCAACTTCCTTCTTCCGAGGTTCGACTTTATGGGCATTTGGGAACTGACTTCTGGACAGCGACAGGTTCCATGTCCTGTCGCTTTCATCTTTCTATGTCCGAGGTTCGGTGTTCTAGGTGTCTTGTTGTTTTGCTCTGGACATTGGCAGGCTTTTGGAAGCTTCGAACAAGTCGTTTTCAACAACTTTTGTCCGAGGTTGTGTGTCCCCAGATTTCTCGGGAATCGCAATGTCGCATGCTACGTTTCTGGGCACATCTGGGTTCCTCTGGGTTCCTTATTCTGTCTTGTTCCTTTGGTTCTCTTTGTCCTGTTTGGCTTTCTTGCCTTCGGTATATTCACGTGGTTCCTTAAAACACATATTTGAGATAAAACATTAGTATCATAATATTTGTCATCTTCAAAAGTAGAGAAACTGAGGAAAGGAACTCTCAGGAGAACCTAAGTTCCAGAGTTCCATTTCCTAACAGAATCCATCATGAATAAAAAAATTGGTCTCTACTTCCCGTGGACATGCATGCATCAAAGACTTCACAAAAATCCTCATCACTAGTATAAAGTTCTTTCATGAAGGAAAAACCTAACAACTTAGCATCCAAACGAGAGAGAAGATTGTACCGCCTTGATTGTGTATCGGCCACCACGTTGTCGGTTACCTTCTTATGTTTGATGACATATGGGAAAGCCTTAATGAATTCAACCCATTTGGCATGCCTCTTGTTCAGTTTGCTTTGCCCTTTCAAGAACTTCAATGCTTCATGATCCGAGTGGATGACAAATTCCCTTGGTAGAAGGTAATGTTGCCATACCTTGAGCACTCGAACTAGGGACAACAACTCCTTGTCATATGTTGGGTAATTCAACTCAGCGCCTCCCAACTTCTCACTAAAGTAGGCAATCGGCTTGCCTCCTTGCATGAGCACTCCTCCAAGCCCAATTCTGGATGCATCACACTCGATCTCGAAGGTGTTGTCAAAGTTGGGCAGGGCTAGGAGTGGTGCATGTGTGAGCCTTTCCTTGAGAGCCATAAAAGCTTCCTCTTGTACAGCCTCCCACTTGAAGGCCATATTCTTCTTAGTGAGCTCGGTGAGGGGCGTGGCCAAAGTGCTAAAATCTCTCACAAATCGGCGGTAGAACCCAGCTAATCCAAGGAAACTACGCACTTGGGTCATGGTGGTGGGAACTGGCCACTCTTGGATTGCCTTCACCTTTTCTTCATCAACTTTTAATCCTTCCCTGCATACAACAAAGCCTAGAAACACCACATGGTCGGAGCAAATTTAAAATGAAATTTCTTGAAATTAGCATACAATTTTTCACTCCTAAGTACCTCTAAGACTTGCTTAAGGTGATTAACATGGTCATGCAAGTGGTGGCTATATATCAAGATATCATCAAAATAAACTACCACAAATTTACCAAGGAAAGGCCGTAGAACATGATTCATCAACCTCATGAATGTTCTTGGGGCATTTGTGAGTCCGAAAGGCATGACAATCCACTCATACAAGCCATACTTGGTTTTGAAGGCGGTTTTCCACTCGTCGCCCTCCTTCATCCTTATTTGGTGGTAGCCACTCTTAAGGTCAATCTTGGAGAATATGCTTGCTCCATGCAACTCGTCGAGCATATCATCAAGCCTTGGGATTGGATGTCGATACTTGATGGTAATGTTGTTGATGGCTCGACAATCCACACACATCCTCCACGTTCCATATTTCTTGGGAACCAGGATGACGGGAATGGCACATGGGCTAAGGCTCTCTCTCACGTACCCTTTGTCAAGTAGCTCTTGAACTTGTTTTTGGAGCTCCTTTGTCTCCTCAGGATTGGCCCTATAGGCAGCTCGGTTTGGAAGTGTGGCACCGGGGATGAAGTCAATTTGGTGCTCTATTCCTCTAATGGGTGGCAACCCACTTGGAATATCTTCTTGGAACAAATCTTCAAATCCCTGTAAAAGACGAGCAATAGGCTTAGGAAGATCATCTAGCTCTTGTGAGGAAAATAATGTTTCCTTAAATATGAGAAGGTAACAAACTTTACTTCCCTGGATGGCGTGAACTACTTATTTTGGCTTGGCTAGAAGCATATGGTTGGATGCGCCTCCCTGGTTCCCTATGGCCATTTTCTTGCCTTGGACAACGGCTTCCTTTTCCTTAGCCAACTTCCTTTGTTCCTTTTCAACGTGATCAGACATGATCTCATGTGGCACCAAGGGGTGAAGAGTGATCCATTTCCCTTTCAAATGGAAGGAGTATTCATTTGTAACCCCATGGTGGATGACTCCTCTGTCAAACTGCCATGGCCTTCCAAGCAAAATGTGGCAAGCGGTCATATGCAACACATCACAAAGAACTTCGTCCTCATACCCTCCAATGGAGAACTTAACCTTGGCTTGCTCTTTGACTTTTAGAGGAGTAGAAGAGTTAAGCCAACATAAAGTATAAGGTTGAAGATGAGGTGAAGTTGAGAGTTTGAATCGGGATACTACCTCTTGATCAATTATGTTGCAACACGAGCCTCCGTCTATGATCATGCTACAAACCTTACCTTGAATGAAGCATCTTGTGTGGAAGATGGTCTCACGTTGGTTTGGAATACTGGGAGCATCATTGGCAACTAGAGTGCGCTTGATAACAAAGCAATCCCCTACGGCCGCCTCTAGGTGTAGTTCCTCCTCTATTTGTAGTTCCTCTATTTGACCTTCTTCTCTCTCGGCTTCTTCTAGGACTTCATCTTAGAATTCATACTCACCATGAGTGTTGAGCAACACTCTCTTCTTGTTTGGACAGTCCTTGGCGAAGTGTCCTAGGCCTAGGCACTTATAACACTTCAGTTCCCTTGCGCGTGGCTCTTCTTCTCTTCCCAGTGGTGGTGGCAGTTCCCTCTTTGGGTGGCTTTTGTAAGGTTCCACTCTTGGTTCTTGGCGTCTTGTCTGAGCATTGGAGGTACTAGAGCTTGATGTGGGCTAAGAGCGGGAGCTTGAGCTAGTCCTCTTCTTTTGCAAGTTGCCATACACATGGTTGACATAGTGGAGGACTTCTTCAATGGGTGTGCCCCTAACAAACCTTTGATTTTCTACAATGTTAGCTAAATCAGAATTTAAACCACCAATAAATTTAGAAATTACATATTCCTCGGAAAACTTGATGCCCGATCTAAACAAGAGTATTCTCAGTTCCTTATAGAACTCATCCGGACTTCTTGATCCTTTCTTGATGCGTTCAAGCTTGACGTGGATGCGAGCCAAGTAATCTTCTGGCACAAAACGAGCTCTCATGGCAGCCTTGAGATCTCTCCATGTTTCTATGGCCTGGTACCCTCCATACACACGTTCTTCCTTCTCTTCTTGCCACCATTGGTATGCAAACTCCATGAAGTTAATGGTAGCAAGGGCCGCACGTTGGACATCTCCATAGTTGTAGAAGTCAAAAACTGATTCGGCTTTGGACTCCCAATCCAAGTATGACTCAACATCCGACGAACCTGAAAAGGTAGGAACTTGTACCTTCACGCCATGGTATTGCTCTTTTCCTTGGGGCCTCTCATAGTCATCTTCAAAGTACCCTCGAGGATCTTGGCGTAGTTCCCTTTGAAACTGACCCATTCTCTCCCTAGGTTGGTCTCTAGGAGGGAGGTTCCTGGGTACATTCCTTCTTGGCAAGGGAACTGGACTTGAGAAGGGCCGAGGTAGAGCATTTCTTGTGCCAATTCCTGCATGGTTAGTCCAAATGGGCGGGTAAGAATTGACAAGAGACAAGTGACCCTCACCAAACCCTTGATCTTGGCGGATGGAGGCAATATGAGGAGCTTGAGACGTGGTTGCCTCCTCATTGAATGTCATCTTAGAAAAGGCAGTGGGCATGACTCCAAGTTGGTCTCCTTCTTGACGTGGAGAGTGTAGGGAACCTCGATCTTCTCGTTGTCCATTTGGTCTTGTCCATCTGAGGAAGTCCTCAATTTTGGCTTCCATACTTTGCATGAAGGCTGAGGTCTCCTCCCTCACTTCTTGGATTTGTTGCCTCACATGTTCTTGTTGTTCTTCCTTGCTCGTTTGGAAGGCTTTCAAGAGAGTTTCCATTGTGATCGGTGATGGTGTTTCTTGGGTGTTGACTCCTTTTTGTTTGTTATTTGGATCCATGGCACCTTCCTTGCAAGTTAACAACCAAGGCAATACCCAAACACAGGAACTAATGAGAAAGCAATTCAACCAAGGGAACTGAACCAGCAAGTTCCCAAAATTTTGTTGTAGAAGTTGTCATAAAGTTCAGAATTGCAAGCTTCTCAAAACAAGGCTTAGTTGGGGGCGTTTTGCAAACAAGAAAGCCACAAAAACTTTGTTCAAACTTGGTGTTTTATGCAGCCAAAAGGTCCAAGTCAGGGAACTCAGAAAAGGTACTACAACAAGGGCCTCAAATTCAACTTGTGTTCGTCTTTTTTCTTCTGGCCCTTAGCCTTTCTTTCTCAAACTTTTGACTTTTTACTCGACTTTTTCTGGCTACTAGCCTTATCTTTCTCGAGTTTTTCTTGAATCACAACTTGTAGAATTACACGAGAGGAAACAAACTGAGTACAATAGCCTTGGGCTGATGTGAGCACATAAGAGTTGTTGAAGAAAAGTTTAGACCTTGAATGTGTTCAGTTGGTTTGAGTTTTCTCAGGTTGGTTCCGCTATTCTCAGCCCCTTGATCGGTTCATCTGACTCATAATTCACACAAATTCAACCAAGGTTTATACAGCACAAAGAAGAAGAGAAAATGCAGAAAAATGGCTCATTAAATGCAGGAAATCCCAAGAGTTTTCGGTGGAATAAATGGGAGTGAGTTGGTTTAATGCAAGAATTAATTCAAGTCAGTTTAATACCAACCAAAGGTTGTCTTCTTCCTTGCATAAGCCACGATTTTATCAAAGAATTTGCAGCAAACACGAACTCCAGAAATGGCACAAAATTGAGAGGGCTTGCAAGAGGAACCAAGTTCGACTTTTAGAACAAGATTTCGAGCATTACCTTGCGTGGCTCTGATACCACATGATAGGATCTACAATCTCATCAGCCTTAGTGCAAGGAAACGCCAAGGAATTCAACCACCAAGAGGATGCCACGTTCGATGGGAGGAAGAACTTCTTTACGATGGAATAGGGAACTGAGTTCGTGGAGGGAAGTTGGAGGGGATGGGAACTGTGTTCGGCTGGGATAGTGATATGGATAGGTGATCTTCTTGAGTGGATATAACACACCACTAAGAGGAACAAGGGTGATCGACGCCTAAGGGATGTAACTCACCCTAAGAAGAAGATCGATAGGTAGTTCGATATAACTCACGAACTAAGTTTGTTGCTGGAATTTTCCAGAGGAAAATAAACTCTTGTAGAGGTTTTTTAATTCAAATTCAAGGTGATTTACAAGGAACATAACTCAGCCTTTTATAGGCTTCTTAGGAGTTCATGGCTACCATTTCATATAGCCAACAAAACTTAACTCCTAGACTCTCCCCCTCCCCAAGTAAATCCCACAATTAAAGTAGTCTTTAAAACTCTAAAAATACATAATATCATTCTGAAAATATTAAAGAGACCGACTGGAATTCCTTCTAGAAGGTCTTGTGTAAAACGTCGCCGGTGGAGTTCCTTAGAGGAAACTGAGGGACGCAAGCAATGTCATTGATCCCATAAGGTCTTGGCTCGTCACTCCAAGGTTTAGGAGACCTCTCTTGAGCTTGTCTTGAGGCTCCTTGGCTCGAGCACGTGTGATTGCCTTTGGTGGTGGCTCAGGAGACGCCATTGGAGGGAACTCATCAAGATCAGAGGGAACTGTGGGGGCCTTGCTTTGCAGAGAGCTATGTAGGGAACTCGGAGGCCTTGCGGTGGAAGGAACTTGCAGGGAGCTGTGTAGGGAACTCGGAGGCCTTGCGGTGGAAGGAACTTGCAGGGAGCTATGTAGGGAACTCGGAGGCTTTGAGGTGGAAGGAACTTGATGGGGGCATAGTCACATCAGGAGGACGGTTAGAGGGAACTGGGGAGACCTTGTTGTGCAGGGAACTATCTTGGGAACTCGGAGGCCTTGTTGTACATGGAACCGTGGAGGCCTTGCTTGTTGTACAAGGAACTGTCCGGGGAACTCGAATGCCTTGTTGGGCAGGGAACTGTGGAGGGAACTCGGAGAGTCAAGCAAAAGTGTGGACTCCTTGCTGGGCAGAGAACTGTCTAGGGAACTGTGGAGGGCTTGCTTGTAGGTGGTACTTGATGGGCATAATCACATCACTAACTCAAAGGTTATCTTCAAGCACTGAAATACGAATCACACACATTAGCAAACATTAAGTGTGAACCTTCAAACAAGATCATCAAAGCAAACTGATAAGCACTACTTTGTAGGGCTTAAGTAAGAGTCATTAGAGGTTTTATTGGTGCCATTCGGGTAGATTTAGACACATTCATGTACATGGCGTGTGGGGGCGAAGTTTGGTGATTAACAGGCCACATGATGGCACTTACATCAACTCGATGTCAATAACGTCTTCCTCAATGGTGATCTTTTGGAAGATGTTTACATGAAATTGCCACACGGATTCCATCTAAAGGGGGGAGACGAGGGTTCGAAAGCTTCATAAGTCCCTCTATGGAGTTAAACAAGCATCTCATCAATTGTTCTTAAAGCTATCTACCTCTCTTAAACAAGCTGGTTTTCGTCAATCTTGGGTTGACTGCTCACTCTTCATTAGACAACACAAAGGTATGTTCACTATTCTTTTGATTTATGTTGATGATGTTATTATTACCGGCACTAACTTGCAGGACATTAAGGACACAAAAGCTTTCCTTGCTAATCAATTCAAACTCAAAGATATGGGCCCACTCAAGTACTTTCTTGGCATCGAAGTTGCCCAATCACAACAAAGCATCACTCTTTGTCAACGAAAGTATGCTCTCGAGATTCTCGACGACACCGGCTTCCTCGGTGCTAAATCAACCAATGTTCCATTAGACCAGAATATGGCACTCAACAAGACTGATGGCGACCACCTGCCAGATCCTTCCACCTACCGACGCCTATTATGACGACAGATCTATCTCACCATCACACGCCCAGATCTAGTTTATGATGTCCACATCCTGAGCCAATACATGTCCAGCCCAAGGCAGCCACATCTCAACGCATCTCACCATGTTCTCTGCTACATTAAAGGAACGCATGGCCAAGGCATCTTTCTACCGAGCACTGACAATCTCCAATTGACTGCATATTGCGACTCCGATTGGGCACGTTGTCGGGATACTCGTCGTTCCACCACCGGTTACATCGTTTTCGTAGGTGGTGCACCGATCTCATGAAAGACTAGAAAACAAGGCACAGTTTCTGGATCAAGTGTAGAAGCATAATATCGTTTGATGGCCACCACATGTTGTGAATTAACATGGCTGCACACGCTAGTAAATGACCTCAACGTTCCTCATCTGCAACTGGCCAACTTATATTGCGACAACAAATCAGCCATCAATATTGCATCCAACCCGGTGTTTCACGAACGTACGAAGCATATTGAAATCGATTGTCATGTCATTAGGTCATGTCCGCACAATGCACATCCGCACAAAGGATCAGCCGGTGGGTTTGTTCACAAAGCCCCTCGGCCCGACGGTGTTTTCTACTCTCTTATCCAAGTTACTGAGCTCATTCTTGGTGTCTGTACTTGTAAAGTGGCGAAGATGAGTAGTCCGGACATAACCTCCATAATGTTTTTGCTATTGTCTACTGTCTAGAATAGATTGATGTTCAATTGGTTCATTGGTCGTCGTTTTCACAAACCCGTGTTTTCAATCTCACTAAACTCAACTCGGTATTTGTTTTCTTAACTGGACTGAATCCTTTTATTTTAGCCCCGATTCCATTTCTTTTGTTCAGTTTGCTTTCAAGTACATGGGTGCGTCATGGATCTTTGACATCATTCTATAGGCATCCGACATCATTCTCTAGTATATTCATGTCTTAATATAATCTCTTTGTTCGATCATCAAGCTTCGAATTCAGGGCAATCAAAACGCATAATTGTGTCAAATTAAATAAACTTTTTGGGATAAGATCCATAAGCTTAAGAATACAAGCAAGCCAACAAAATATGCTATTGTTATACGTTCAGAAGGAGAACATAAGTTCAGAAAAAACACAACTTCTCTACACATATATATCTATCTATGCATCTAGCATGCGGAAACAACCAACAACCATGACAAGGCCTTGCTCCAACTTGATCGTCTCAAGTAGCTTGAACTCCCTCTGTTGTCTGACGTTAACATGGGCAAACATGGCTTCACTTTGGACAGTTGAAACAATAGCGTCTGCCTGTAATTCACAAAAAATTACAATGCGTTTGGCTAACGTCAAATGTTGTATTTAAAAGGTCTTCATCAGAATATCATAAAAGAAGAAAACCTGTGTAGAGACCAAGAAATGTCCACCAGCTCTAAGATAATGTAAAGCATTCACAGCTACCGGATTTACCTGACAAATATAATAAACAAATTGAAACTATATTATACACCAATTACATCCACCATAAACAATAACATCACTGTATCGAAGGAAAAAAAAAGGAGAAACCTGAGACGGAGAAGTCGGATCAGCACAGATAACATCCACCATACTAAGAAACATACGGTATTTCCATGAAGCAAAATATTCTTCATAAATTGCAATAACATTTGATCTCTTCTCAGCCATGTTTACAACAACATTAGACAAACCCAATGCATAGACCAAACCATCCTCCAAATAAAACATATGTTCATGAATTGATATTTAGGAGGGAAGCATATTTATTATCTAGGCAAAGCATGATTGAAAATAAATTAAAAACAAGACGTGTAACTCACAGGGCCAACAAGATCAGACAAATGCGAAACCGTGGTTCCACACACATCACCCATGTATAAAACACGAGAACCAGGTTTCTGAAAAACATGAAACAAATAAATGTGTTAATACCATGTATATTCGTTAACTTCATAATCACATGATATTGCAATATGTGATCTTACTTACCACCCAAATATTGTTAACACCACTCTGGATTGCACCAGCCAACTTCGATCTACTCGGATTCCATACTCTGTACTCTGTTTCGGTTCCATCCTTGTTCTAAAATTAAAAGACAGATATGACTAGAAATCTCAACACATAAAAACTAGCATTAAACATTGAAACCAACAAGGAACCAGTGTTAACTTCAACATAGTTATAGCAGCAAAAAATGCTATTTCGGCCCTTAACTTGATATATTTCTTCACACTTTGAAAATGTACAGATTGTTCCTTTTGTCTCTAATGAAAATAAACTTTCAATTCTCCTTATAGTACCATTTAACACTTACTAACATCCAAGGATTATAAATTATTCTAAGCTACACAATCTTTTTTTAAGAGCCAAATAAAGAACAAATATAACTTGACTGACCTTGACAGAGATTAATTCCTCCCCATAGACAGCTTCACCAGGTACTAAATTTTTAGTACAAATGACATCCTCGTTCTTACCCTTCGCGATGAAAACGCCTTCAATTCTATGAGGCACAACCACAACTTCATCATTAAAGGAAGAAGATGATGAATTTGCAGCCATGGAATTTCCTTTGTAGGTTGATTTACACCTTTGCCTGCTGTAACTGAGTGCCAGATCCCGTTGGGCCTTTTCCAAGTCTGCAGGCTACATAAACTTAAGAAAATCAGATTGAGATGAAACAAAATTCTGCTGTAACTGATAATTACAAGAAAAAAAACACAAACCTTTAAGTCGATGAACTCGCAAATGTTCGTACGCAAACCACGTAAAACACCAAGAAATTTTACGCTACCTCTGATGGCAATTTTGGTTGCGATTAGTATTTTGTGTATGAGCACAGGATCAGCAGATGAAAGGGAATAGTTCAGATCAGCAAGGTTGAGTTTCGGAAGATTATGCACCAGGAAATCTTTCAGCTCTTCGGTCACAATTGCTACAAACAAACCACAATCCCCATAAAGTTTTATGCTAAGGGTAAGCACACAAACATTTAATGTTTGTGTCAGGTGTGTAAAAACACACACACATTAAACAGAAAGTGTTGAAGTTCCAAAGGATCGAACAAAAAAGAGAAAACCACACATGTAGAGACAACTTTTCTTAACCTCATCTAGAAATTAACTTATGCTTGGATAAAGCATTAATATGACACAGACCGTCAGCAGCAGATGCAAAAGGATAAAAAGCTACGAGCTTGAAGACTTCGTTGTAGCGTTTAATGTACTCTTCAGTTGATTCAAAGACATCACCAACTTCATCCACATTACGGGGGAGAAAAAGAGCATATCCGGAGGCAAATTCGAACAGAAAATAAACCGGCAGTCCCCTCTGAGAGCCAATAATCAAAGGCTTATAAGAGACAGAGAAAGAAACCAAAGTTGGGTTTAATTAATGTTAGAACAACAAGTAAATTATGCTGTTATTATAGCACAAAAGCAAGCATTAAGTATATTCATTTTGTCGTAGTTTCACAATAAGCACAAACATCCAATATATAATTACCTTAATCAATCGGTCCCTAGGCATTGGATTAAGATATTGGGCAGACTTTTTTTTTTTGGTGCAATTACAATCGATGGTGTAGCTCTCTTTCTGGTTGGAGCACAACCAGGAGCCTGAAGCAAGAAGAGAAATAATACTACATGTTCAACATAACAAAATAACCTAATGAACCAATTAGCTTATCATGGACAACGCCAACACGGCATGAATTTTTACCATAAGCATTAAGGATATTCATTTTGTAGTAGTTTCACAATAAGCACAAACATCCAATATATAGTTACCTTAAGCAATCGGCTCCCAGACACTTGTTTGGCAGACCTTTTTCTTGGTGGTGCAACTAAAATCGTTGATGCACGCCTAGGAGCCTAGAAGAGAAATAGTACATACATACATGTTCAAGATAACAGAATAACCTAATGAATCAATCAATTCATTACCATGCATGGCCAATTCAGAATGAATTTTATCATAAGCATCTTATGTTCAGGAGAGTAATGAACTACATGTTCAAGGACAATCACAGATTCAATTTCCAGAAGCCACAAATATAAGTACTATAATAGAGGAAAGTAGAACTGATACATTCAATTTCTTAGGCAAAATCGAGAAAAATCCCCAGAAGAGAAACAAATAAACGAATAGGGAATTTGAAGTTGTAGCAGAAAATTACACAGCTACCAGTTGAACCTGTTTCAAAACCACATCAAAATAGAACCAAGGAAAGGAAAAAAATCACCTGGCGGAGAGCGTCTTTCTCATGCGAATCCATCTCATCTGTACTCATATCCTCCAACATGAGAAATTAAAGGCGTAATTCAACAGGAATTTGAAATCTGTAGATGGGAGAGAGATTTCTTTGGCCAAATTTCTCAGACGGCGTAATTCAGGGGAATCTGTAGGAGTTGTACAGAGAGGGCGAAGGGAAGAGACCTTTTAGGAAATTATACGGATTTGATCCCTAATATTTCGTTATTTTTAATTAATAGTCCCGAATTTTTGAATATTTCAATTTATAGTCCTTTTGGATGTCAAAGTTTATAAGTTTAGTTTAACTTATTAGCTTAGTAAAAGAGATTTTTGTACTATTGGTAATAATGAATATACTTCCTCCATTAAAAATTATTTGACTTTATAGCTTTTTTCGACAAAAAAAAAAATTTAATTTTTTTCAAGATTACCCTTACTTAATTTTCTTAATTGTTGATTTTTAAAATGATAATTATTTATGATATCAAATCAAGTAATAAGCACGGGGGCAAATCTGACAAAATCTTGTTAAAATATGTAAAATGACAAATATTTTCTAACAAACACTTTAGTCTAAAAAGTCAAATATTTCTTAACGGGAGAGTATAAGATAAACAGATATTAGATATATAATTGAGAGGAAGGATCAAATGCGACCGACCCTTAAGGTGAAACAAACGACCTCCTACGCGTCGTCCACGTGTCCTCATTCAATGGCTGAGCTTAGACCGGATTTATAGGTCAAAATAGAGACAGAGGGGCATTTTGGTCCTTTTGTCATTCATTCCTTCCTCAAGCGCTTGTCTCCCCTCCTTTTCTCCCTCTTCGCGCTTCTCCAGCGACTGAAAATTGCCATTGAAGAATCGAATCTTCTCCTTGATTCTGTCATTGATTATGTGATTCCTTCCTCAATTCTGCCATTTTACTCTATTCGAGTTATTCTTTTGATTTTTTATTGGCTTCAATGGATTCTGGTAAGTGATTTGCGTTTTTTCGACTTCTAGGGTTTGATTCAATTGTTCCAGTTCTTCAATTCTGTCTTTAATTTTTGCGTTCTCTATGGTTTCAGCCATTCGATTTATGTGTTGTTTACTTTGTCTCCCTATCGTTGCCAGATTTGTCTTCAATTTTCACACTTAGGTTTACTTTTGTTCAATTCTTGGAATGAGTTTTATTCTCTGTTGCTTTGGTTTTTTGTTTCCTTCCGCTTTTGTATGTTTATTTGTGTTAACATCTGCTGAGGTTGTTTAGTTTAGTGATTCATCTGTTTTGATCTCCAGTTTGCAATGTCCATTATGTTTTGAACATGTTGTCTATTTGTAATGAACCTCCATTGCTTTATGTGCTTTTTATTTGAGTTTCTGCAAGTTTGTCTGCTGGTGCTAGTGGTTCTTTCTCACCTGGTCCTAGCCCCCCTAGTTCATATGCGTCTCATTCTGATAATGAGTCATCAAATTATGTTGCTCACCTATCGCAAGGTGGTTCTGTCTACCACATTCCTGCTTGTGATGATGCTTTGAAATCAGTTGTTGGTATGCAGTTTACGACATTGGATGCAGGTATTGCATTTTACAAGGCATATGCAATGAAATGTGGTTTTGTTGTTTGCCTCGGCGGCTCACACTTGAGAGACCAAGTGATTGTGTTGAAGTATTTTCTCTACAGTAGGCAAGGTTTTAAAACTGGCAAGAACAACACAAAACGTGTCCATAGACGTCCTTCTAATAGGGTTAGGTGTAATGCAAAGCTCACCCTTTGTTTTGCCGATCGTGAGGGCTACAAAGTGATTGCTTTTGGAGATCGCCATACATACCCGCTTGTTGTTGATAAAGAGAAACAATTTATGAAGTCTATGAGGAAGTTAGACTTTGGGCATAAGAAATTTGTTATGGATTGTGAGAATGCTCACATCGGTCCAGTTAGGTCCCACCGCATCTTCAAGGAACTTGTAGGCGGTTACTCCCAAGTTGGTGCATCTGATGTCGACTTCAAGAACTATCGACATGACATGTTGGCTTATATTGGTGGTTTTGATGCTCAGATGACTATCAACAGATTTTTCAACAAAAAACAACTTTCTATTGTCTTTTGCTTTGATTACGACGTTAAATCTTGTGATCGGTTGACTCGTTTGTTCTAGGCTGATCATGTGTCTCGTAAGAACTTCTCACTGTTTGGTGATGTTGTCTCCTTTGATACGACCTACCGCACTAATAGGTTAGAATAACACAACAAAGTTTTACTTTATTTTTCACCCTATGTTTGAACTTTTACTTTTTATGAACCTCTATGTGTGTTATAATGAACCTGCATTAACATATTATTGCACCTATGCATGTATTATTGTGAACCTAGCCCCATTCCTTATTTGACTTTCTACTGCATAACAAGAACCTTTCACTATACTTTGTTGAACCTATTCTAAAATAATTTGTTGCACTTCTATACTCATTCTACTAAGGATGGGCATCCGGTCTGGACCGGACATTTACGGTCCACGATCCGGACCGTAAACTTTTTAAAGTATGGACCGGACCGGACCGTTACGGTCCGGTCCTTTACGGTCCGGACCGGTAAGACCGGATTTTATATTTTTCGGCATTTAAAGGGGTTGATTACGGTCCGGACCGGACCGGATCGTAAAAATTATGGACCGGACCGTAAAAATTACCCCTAAAAATATTTTTAATCTTTTTTTTTTAATCTTTACGGTCCGAACCGGACCGTAAGACCGGAAACATAAAATCCTCAGACTGTGGACCGGAACGTAAATTTACGGTCCGATCCGGTCCGGTGTTACGGTCCGGTCTAGTTTTGACCATCCTTACATTCTACTACACCTTTTAGCCCCATTTGTTGTTGACATACTTATGCATGCTTACTCTTTTTAAATTCTCACTCTTTTAGGTACAATCTTATATCCATACCTTTCACCGGCCTAGATCACCACAAGTCTAGTGTTACTTTTGCGGCTAACTTAATATTCAGGGAGGATGCTGGTTCATATGTGTGGTTGTTGGAAAAATTCAAGGCATCTTGCACGAGCCAAAGGTTATTGTGACAGACCAAGACCAGTCCATGAAGTCTTCTATTGAGCAAGTTTTCCCCCACTCTCGCCATCGGCTTTATATGTGGCATATCATGAAAAGGTCCCGGGAAAGGCGAAATACGACACTGCCACGGGTGCTGATTTTCAAGAGAAGTTGGACAACATTGTGTGGACTCATGATCTCGGAGTTTGAGGCTCAGTGGACTGCTTTGCTTGCTGAATTCCCATTGGTGAAGCGGAGGTGGTTTGATGACATGTTTGCAATCCGACATTTTTGGATTCCAGCTTACTTCAGGGATGTTATGTTTGGCGGCTTGGTCAGGCCCACTTCGATTTCCGAATCTGCCAACAGTTACTTTTGTCACTTCACTGATAGATACTACCATCTTGTTGAGTTGGTAATGCACTTTAACATCGCCTTGGAGATTTAGAGACGCAAGCGAGCACATCTTAACTTTGATTCCTCAACTATGCAACCAGATCTGCGTACCATTTTAAGCTTGGAGAAGCATGCAACTTAGGTGTACACTGTTTATTTTCAAGAGTGTCCAGGACCAAGTTCTTGAATGTTGTTTATCATGCTTTATGGACAACATGTCTGGTGATGATGTTACGAAATTATATGGCATCAAGGATTGCTTCTCCAAGATATTCAAAGTCCAACATATGGCCACAGAAGGGGAGTTCTTATGCAGTTGTCGTATGTTTCAAAGGATTGGACTTCCTTGTTATCACCTTATCTTTGTCTTCCGAAACCTTGGCTTTGAAAGGATTCTAGAAAAATATGTTCTTGACAAAGGATGTCATTATCACCCATGTGTTCACAATCGATAATACCATTGTCACCAGTGTGCAGCCATAGAAGAGTGGGAGGATATGATGAATGAGCTGATTTAAGACTTCTATAGTTGTGTTGGGCTGTTTGACGACAAACCGGACCTCATGAAATAGTTTTATGTGCAACTGAAAGAGAAAAGGGCGTCTTGTTATCTGGTAGTGGTTCTTCCTCTAGTGTTGGTCCATCAAATCTTGACCAGCTGCGGTCATACGCGAGAGTTGACGTGCCTTCAGTTGTTCAAGTCCACCCACTAAAGCAAGCTAAGAACAATGGAAGCTAAGAACTACTTGGCAAAGCTCGATGATGATGGCCCTCAAAATCAAGAACAAGGCCGAATTTGTTGATGGGTCTTTGCCCAAACCAACTGACAACCAGGTTGAAGCATCTCAATGGGAACGATGCAACATACTCGTCAAAACATGGCTCATGGGTTCGATGTCTCCTGATATCTCAAAGAGTGTCATCCATGGCAAAGACGTTCGAGGTATTTGGGTTTAACTTATAGATCAGTTTTCTCAGAGTAATATTGTTTCTCTTTTTCACATAGAAAAACAGATCCATGACGATGAGTAAGGGTCTGACTCTGTCAGCTCTTACTTTACCAAACTGAAATCCCTTTGGGATGAGAAGGATGCACTCAACATCTTTGCACCATGCTCCTGCCCCGCTGTTGAGGACATTAAGTGTAACACCCCCAAATCGTAACCCATTTGGAAAGGTATTACCGCTAGTGACCTCAATGTTCCTTACCAAGGTCACCCAAGGCTTTACCATATGAAACACAAATCATAAAATACAAATGATACAAAATCATTGTAATCTTTAATTAAATCATGAATCCCGGGATTACATCCCAATCCCGAATATGACAAATACAGAGTTTAAATAAGTACAGCGGAAGTCTTTTAAATATAAACAAACAAGGATCTTGACCATAATGGTCATTTCCCAAGGATCTCAACCTGATTAGAAGAATTTATTAAAAACAACCAAAAACCACCGTCGTCTTCATAGTCATTCTAGTCTTCTCAACTACACTCAATCTGATGTGCCGAATCGAACGGATGACACCAGCCCACATGCAGAGAACAATGTTCGTGGGTTAGTCTAATGAAAGACTATGCAAGGGTACAAAGCAGAGGGTTCGAAGTAGTCGTACTAGGTTAGACTCATCGTTTCTCGAATAATAACCGATAACGATAGTCAACCACCATACTTCTACTGGAATAAATATCTAATCAAAGATATGATCAAGAGAAGACTCCAACGGAATTGAGTCTTATGGGAAAATCCAAGAGAAGAATCCAAAGGAACGAGTCTTATCGGAAGCATGACAATTGTCTGGAACTTTTAAAGAATCATACAACAATGATTTAAAAACTGACTGAGATGCTTCGGCTCACAACCAACCTCACCGCTTACAGCGAATCCAGATTGGAAAGAGAACGTACTACATTCAAGTCGAGACGAGCTTTCCTAGCTGCACTATTTACTTAGATGCACTACTCGCCGAAGGTTTATTAATTATGTGCTCTCGGGCACTTATCTTATTTAGTTCCAAAACAAACCCACATCACGTTATAAGCTTTTAATATACATACCCTATCCCGCAGGGCTCGTACCTTAAGGAATGGAACTCACAGGATCCAAACCCTTAAATCTACATCGAAAGAATGGACCTCTCAGAGCCCAAGCCTCTACTATCGCAGGGTCTTGCTTGCCCTTAAAAAGAATGAACCTCTCAGAGTCCAAACTTTTACTATCGCAAGGTCTTAATCGCCCTTTACAGTTATAAAGAAACGCGCATGGAACTCTCAGGATCCAGGCGTTCCTACGAATACTCGTGCTAACTAACAGTCATAGCACAATAATAATTTAGGATAAGTCCACATAAAGGCCCGTCAGGCGATCACATATAATAGCGTCGTTCTAACAGATATACAACCTATTATATGATTTTTCAAAACAGTTTATAAAACCTTTTCCAGACATGAACAATAATCAATCCAAATTAATTAACAATTAAGCAATTGATAATTAATGGAAATATGGAATGATAAGCAAGAGCGAACCACCACTTGCCTTAGATCCGATGAAAGCTTCGCACGCTTAGAATTAAAGGGTTTCCGAGTCTGGAACGGGAACAGATCCTGGATAATAAATCCATATGGAACGACCCATAACAAGACCCTAAATTAGATTCAATATCTACATATACGAATCTAAAGGAATAAAGATCAAAGGGGTTCGAGCTTCGCCCACTACCAAGCCCAACACACACACACACATCACGGCCTATGCTTGCCGCGGGTGCGGTGGTTCGTCGCCGCGGGGTGCGGTGGTCGAACAGGGGCGAGGAGACGAGAGCAACCATGGGTAGAAACTTACCCAAATCGATCCCTTTAGGCTTCGATTCTTCTTGGTTCAAGTCTACCACCCTCTTAAGCTACCAACAAGCTCTAAGAACCTCCTGAAAACGGATCAAAACAAGGCCGGAACGACCACGCAATTTGGGTTCAAAGTTCAGCAAAAGTCACGAAATTCAGAGGTGAAAATCAGTGAGCTTCAAGGGTTTTCTTACCAACTTTTGATCGACTTCCACTTTGAATCGATCTTGGCTAATCTTCTCACCCTTTTAAGCTACACCTCACCTTCAAGATGCAACTTCTATCTGCTCGAACGAATGACAGAATCGTTCTTAAACGAAGCTCAAAGTTCAGCTCAGGATGCTGATTTTCTGGGTTTTTGACAGCAAAAGGTGGTGAGGAGCTATCTTCTGGCTTCTCCCACGACTTCTCCTCTCCTTTTATAGGCAAACCACGAAGACTACCCTGAAGACACGTACCCCATGAGGTGTCCAAGCTAGGCTAAGTAGCCCCGATGAGTTATCTAAGCTAGTTGCCAGCTGCCTCAAGTTGCTTGCAAGTTGCTGAAATGGTGTGCTGGTTTTTGGCTAAGCCATGGGCCGAATTCCCAATTTGCCCTTATTTACCTTAAGTGGTAATTTTACTTAACTCCGGGTTAAATATATTTGTACGCGAACGACCTTTTAAGCCAAAAATACCTTAATTGTATTTTATATTGCTCAGAAAAATATTACAGAAGCCAAACATTACACAGAATGTTCGTATCTCTTCAAAATTAATCTGACTAGCAATATGGCTTAAGAAAAAATCAAAATTTATTCATACAAATATACGGGATATTACATCACTCCCCCCCTTAAAAGAAGTTTCGACCCCGAAACTTGGCCGAAAACAACTCGGGAAAATATCTATGCATATCTGTCTCAGTTTCTCAGGTTTCCCAAGTAACCTCAGTTTCCAATGCAAACACTATTGCTGCTAGTTCATTGGTAAGTCCAGATAGCATGACTACAAACTCGTAGTGACCATCTCTTGTCCAAGATGCAATCCTCAGAATATCTCCCTCACGAATCCGATGCACTCAGCTTTATAACTCTTGTCAAGAAGGCCTTCGAGTTGCTTCCTCAACTCTTGCCTTGTGACGCTTCCGTCAATCCATACCGATATACTTATCGTAATAAAATCAGCTTAGAATAGATCAACTTGGTAATTTCTACTGATGAACTCAAACTGAGAAGCCGGGTTCTCCAACCTCAAACCACAACGAGGGAACTGGGAATCAAGCCTAACTGGAGATGGCGAAACCACCTCCACTTCTCCCGGTTTTCTCTAAAGAGAACAGAGTGCACCCATATCTAGTGGGGCAACGGGAAAGAAATTAGTCTTTCTAGACATAGAAGCAAGCTTACTATATCAGACTATACAGAAGACATGACTATGAACGGTGTTTTCAAACTCTTTTCACTTTGAAACTTTAGAGCCATTTAAAGCATTTTCGAAAACGGGAAATTGGTTTGTAAAATCCCCAAACCCGTTTTAAAAATTTTAGCTCTGATACCAAATCTGTAACACCCCCAAATCGTAACCCATTTGGAAAGGTATTACCGCCAGTGACCCCAGTGTTCCTTACCAAGGTCACCCAAGGCTTTACCATATTAAACACAAATCATAAAATACAAATGATACAAAATCATTGTAATCTTTAATTAAATCATGAATCCCGGGATTACATCCCAATCCCGAATAGGACAAATACAGAGTTTAAATAAGTACAGCGGAAGTCTTTTAAATATAAACAAACAAGGATCTTGACCATAATGGTCATTTCCCAAGGATCTCAACCTGATTAGAAGAATTTATTAAAAACAACCAAAAACCACTGTCGTCTTCATAGTCATTCTAGTCTTCTCAACTACACTCAATCTGATGTGCCGAATCGAACGGATGACACCAGCCCACATGCAGAGAACAATGTTCGTGGGTTAGTCTAACGAAAGACTATACAAGGGTACAAAGTAGAGGGTTCGAAGTAGTCGTATTAGGTTAGACTCATCGTTTCTCGAATAATAACCGATAACGATAGTCAACCACCATACTTCTACTGGAATAAATATATAATCAAAGATATGATCAAGAGAAAACTCCAACGGAATTGAGTCTTATGGAAAAATCCAAGAGAAGACTCCAAAGGAACGAGTCTTATCGGAAGCATGACAATTGTCTTAAACTTTTAAAGAATCATACAACAATGATTTAAAAACTGACTGAGATGCTTCGGCTCACAACCAACCTCACCGCTTACAGCGAATCCAGATTGGAAAGAGAACGTACTACATTCAAGTCGAGACGAGCTTTCCTAGCTGCACTATTTACTTAGATGCACTACTCGCCGAAGGTTTATTAATTATGTGCTCTCGGGCACTTATCTTATTTAGTTCCAAAACAAACCCACATCACGTTATAAGCTTTTAATATACATACCCTGTCCCGCAGGGCTCGTACCTTAAGGAATGGAACTCACAGGATCCAAACCCTTAAATCTACATCGAAAGAATAGACCTCTCATAGCCCAAGCCTCTACTATCGCATGGTCTTGCTTGCCCTTAAAAAGAATGAACCTCTCAGAGTCCAAACTTTTACTATCGCAGGGTCTTAATCGCCCTTTACAGTTATAAAGAAATGCGCATGGAACTCTCAGGATCCAGGCGTTCCTACGAATACTTGTGCTAACTAACAGTCATAGCACAATAATAATTTAGGATAAATCCACATAAAGGCCCGTCAGGCGATCACATATAATAGCGTCGTTCTAACAGATATACAACCTATTATATGATTTTTCAAAACAGTTTATAAAACCTTTTCCAGACATGAACAATAATCAATCCAAATTAATTAACAATTAAGCAATTGATAATTAATGGAAATATGGAATGATAAGCAAGAGCGAACCGCCACTTGCCTTAGATCCGACGAAAGCTTCGCACGCTTAGAATTAAAGGGTTTCCGAGTCTGGAACGGGAACAGATCCTGGATAATAATACCATATGGAACGACCCATAACAAGACCCTAAATTAGATTTAATATCTACATATACGAATCTAAAGGAATAAAGATCAAAGGGGTTCGAGCTTCGCCCACTACCAAGCCCAACACACACACACACACATCACGGCCTATGCTTGTCGCGGGTGCGGTGGTTCGTCGCCGCGGGGTGCGGTTGTCGAACAGGGGCGAGGAGACGAGAGCAACCATGGGTAGAAACTTACCCAAATCGATCCCTTTAGGCTTCGATTCTTCTTGGTTCAAGTCTACCACCCTCTTAAGCTACCAACAAGCTCTAAGAACCTCCTGAAAACGGATCAAAACAAGGCCGGAACGACCACGCAATTTGGGTTCAAAGTTCAGCAAAAGTCACGAAATTCAGAGGTGAAAATCAGTGAGCTTCAAGGGTTTTCTTACCAACTTTTGATCGACTTCCACTTTGAATCGATCTTGGCTAATCTTCTCACCCTTTTAAGCTACACCTCACCTTCAAGATGCAACTTCTATCTGCTCGAACGAATGACAGAATCGTTCTTAAACGAAGCTCAAAGTTCAGCTCAGGATGCTGATTTTCTGGGTTTTTGACAGCAAAAGGTGGTGAGGAGCTATCTTCTGGCTTCTCCCACGACTTCTCCTCTCCTTTTATAGGCAAACCACGAAGACTACCCTGAAGACACGTACCCCATGAGGTGTCCAAGCTAGGCTAAGTAGCCCCGATGAGTCATCTAAGCTAGTTGCCAGCTGCCTCAAGTTGCTTGCAAGTTGCTGAAATGGTGTGCTGGTTTTTGGCTAAGGCATGGGCCGAATTCCCAATTTGCCCTTATTTACCTTAAGTGGTAATTTTACTTAACTCCGGGTTAAATATATTTGTACGCGAACGACCTTTTAAGCCAAAAATACCTTAATTGTATTTTATATTGCTCAGAAAAATATTACAGAAGCCAAACATTACACAGAATGTTCGTATCTCTTCAAAATTAATATGACTAGCAATATGGCTTAAGAAAAAATAAAAATTTATTCATACAAATATACGGGATATTACATCACTCCCCCCCTTAAAAGAAGTTTCGACCCCGATACTTGGCCGAAAACAACTCGGGAAAATATCTATGCATATCTGTCTCAGTTTCTCAGGTTTCCCAAGTAACCTCAGTTTCCAATGCAAACACTATTGCTGCTAGTTCATTGGTAAGTCCAGATGGCATGACTACAAACTCGTAGTGACCATCTCTTGTCCAAGATGCAATCCTCAGAATATCTCCCTCACGAATCCGATGCACTCAGCTTTATAACTCTTGTCAAGAAGGCCTTCGAGTTGCTTCCTCAACTCTTGCCTTGTGACGCTTCCGTCAATCCATACCGATATACTTATCGTAATAAAATCAGCTTAGAATAGATCAACTTGGTAATTTCTACCGATGAACTCAAACTGAGAAGCCGGGTTCTCCAACCTCAAACCACAACGAGGGAACTGGGAATCAAGCCTAATTGGAGATGGCGAAACCACCTCGACTTCTCCCGGTTTTCTCTAAAGAGAACAGAATGCACCCATATCTGGTGGGGCAACGGGAAAGAAATTAGTCTTTCTAGACATAGAAGCAAGCTTACTATATCAGACTATACAGAAGACATGACTATGAACGGTGTTTTCAAACTCTTTTCACTTTGAAACTTTAGAGCCATTTAAAGCATTTTCAAAAACGGGAAATTGGTTTGTAAAATCCCCAAACCCGTTTTAAAAATTTTAGCTCTGATACCAAATCTGTAACACCCCCAAATCGTAACCCATTTGGAAAGGTATTACCGCCAGTGACCCCAGTGTTCCTTACCAAGGTCACCCAAGGCTTTACCATATTAAACACAAATCATAAAATACAAATGATACAAAATCATTGTAATCTTTAATTAAATCATGAATCCCGGGATTACATCCCAATCCCGAATAGGACAAATACAGAGTTTAAATAAGTACAGCGGAAGTCTTTTAAATATAAACAAACAAGGATCTTGACCATAATGGTCATTTCCCAAGGATCTCAACCTGATTAGAAGAATTTATTAAAAACAACCAAAAACCACCGTCGTCTTCATAGTCATTCTAGTCTTCTCAACTACACTCAATCTGATGTGCCGAATCGAACGGATGACACCAACCCACATGCAGAGAATAATGTTCGTGGGTTAGTCTAATGAAAGACTATACAAGGGTACAAAGTAGAGGGTTCGAAGTAGTCGTATTAGGTTAGACTCATCGTTTCTCGAATAATAACCGATAACGATAGTCAACCACCATACTTCTACTGGAATAAATATATAATCAAAGATATGATCAAGAGAAGACTCCAACGGAATTGAGTCTTATGGGAAAATCCAAGAGAAGACTCCAAAGGGACGAGTCTTATCGGAAGCATGACAATTGTCTTAAACTTTTAAAGAATCATACAACAATGATTTAAAAACTGACTGAGATGCTTCGGCTCACAACCAACCTCACCGCTTACAACGAATCCATATTGGAAAGCGAACGTACTACATTCAAGTCGAGACGAGCTTTCCTAGCTGCACTATTTACTTAGATGCACTACTCGCCGAAGGTTTATTAATTATGTGCTCTCGGGCACTTATCTTATTTAGTTCCAAAACAAACCCACATCACGTTATAAGCTTTTAATATACATACCCTGTCCCGCAGGGCTCGTACCTTAAGGAATGGAACTCACAGGATCCAAACCCTTAAATCTACATCGAAAGAATGGACCTCTCATAGCCCAAGCCTCTACTATCGTAGGGTCTTGCTTGCCCTTAAAAAGAATGAACCTCTCAGAGTCCAAACTTTTACTATCGCAGGGTCTTAATCGCCCTTTACAGTTATAAAGAGATGCGCATGGAACTCTCAGGATCCAGGCGTTCCTACGAATACTTGTGCTAACTAACAGTCATAGCACAATAATAATTTAGGATAAATCCACATAAAGGCCCGTCAGGCGATCACATATAATAGCGTCGTTCTAACAGATATACAACCTATTATATGATTTTTCAAAACAGTTTATAAAACCTTTTCCAGACATGAACAATAATCAATCCAAATTAATTAACAATTAAGCAATTGATAATTAATGGAAATATGGAATGATAAGCAAGAGAGAACCGCCACTTGCCTTAGATCCGACGAAAGCTTCGCACGCTTAGAATTAAAGGGTTTCCGAGTCTGGAACGGGAACAGATCCTGGATAATAAATCCATATGGAACGACCCATAACAAGACCCTAAATTAGATTTAATATCTACATATACGAATCTAAAGGAATAAAGATCAAAGGGGTTCGAGCTTCGCCCACTACCAAGCCCAACACACACACACACACACACACATCACGGCCTATGCTTGTCGCGGGTGCGGTGGTTCGTCGCCGCGGGGTGCGGTTGTCGAACAGGGGCGAGGAGACGAGAGCAACCATGGGTAGAAACTTACCCAAATCGATCCCTTTAGGCTTCGATTCTTCTTGGTTCAAGTCTACCACCCACTTAAGCTACCAACAAGATCTAAGAACCTCCTGAAAACGGATCAAAACAAGGCCGGAACGACCATGAAATTTGGGTTCAAAGTTCAGCAAAAGGCACGAAATTCAGAGGTGAAAATCAGTGAGCTTCAAGGGTTTTCTTACCAACTTTTGATCGACTTCCACTTTGAATCGATCTTGGCTAATCTTCTCACCCTTTTAAGCTACACCTCACCTTCAAGATGCAACTTCTATCTGCTCGAACGAATGACAGAATCGTTCTTAAACGAAGCTCAAAGTTCAGCTCAGGATGCTGATTTTCTGGGTTTTTGACAGCAAAAGGTGGTGAGGAGCTATCTTCTGGCTTCTCCCACGACTTCTCCTCTCCCTTTATAGGCAAACCACGAAGACTACCCTGAAGACACGTACCCCATGAGGTGTCCAAGCTAGGCTAAGTAGCCCCGATGAGTCATCTAAGCTAGTTGCCAGCTGCCTCAAGTTGCTTGCAAGTTGCTGAAATGGTGTGCTGGTTTTTGGCTAAGGCATGGGCCGAATTCCCAATTTGCCCTTACCTTAAGTGGTAATTTTACTTAACTTCGGGTTAAATATATTTGTACGCGAACGACCTTTTAAGCCAAAAATACCTTAACTGTATTTTATATTGCTCAGAAAAATATTATAGAAGCCAAACATTACACAGAATGTTCGTATCTCTTCAAAATTAATCTGACTAGCAATATGGCTTAAGAAAAATTCAAAATTTATTCGTACAAATATACGGGATATTACATTAAGACCCTCATTAATAACTAGAAATCCATGAAGTTTTTAATGGGCCTCAGATCTGAATACGAGCAGATTTGGAGTACTATAATCGGCCTTGATCCTTTCCCTGATTCGAACAAGGCCTACTCCATGGTACGTCATCATAGGAACAACAAGAAAATGTAAAACCTAATGGTGTTTATCATCATCAAAACCAGAGGGAACGTCAAGGTTCCAACAACAACTACCTGATGGCAAGTCTTACTCTGTTTCTCATATTGGTACTGTCAAATTCATGCATCACTTGACTATTTATAATGTCCTTTGTGTACCTAAGTTCTCAGTTAACCTTATCTCTATTAGCAAATTGGCGTTCGATTATTTTTATGCTACTATTTTTCTGAAACGCATTTGTGTAATTCAGGACCCCCTCACGGGGAAGATGATTGGGACTGCTAGTGAACGAGATGGTCTATACTTCCTCCAACCTCATCCATTACCCTCTTCTTGCAACATCACCGCCTCAGCCTCACTATGGCATCAACGTGTTGGCCATCCATCACAGCAAGTATCGTCTCTTCTCCCGATTTTTTAGAGTAAAAGTCCTTTAGAATATTCTTGTTTAATTTGTCCTTTGGCTAAACATACTTGACTTTCTTTTCTGCTTCGTACTTCTACTAGTTCTTCATGTTTTGATTTATTTCACATGGATATTTGGGGCGGTTATCATGTTCCTTGTTTACAAGGCGCACGCTATTGTTTAACCATTGTGGATGATTATTCAAACTTTACATGGATTTATCTCATGAAAACCAAGGCCGAGGATCGGCCCCTTATCATTCAATTTATTGCTCTAATCGAAAATCAATTTTCTATACGAGTTAAAGTTGTTCGAAGCGATAACGGTCCCGAGTTTAAATGCGTTGATTTTTATTCGTCCAAAGGAATTTTACATCAAACTAGTTGCATCAATACACCGCAATAAAATGGTGTCGCTGAACGCAAACATCGACATCTATTAAACGTTGCTCGTGCCCTCCTTTTTCAATCTCATTTACCGAAATTTTTTTAGGGTGATGCTATTCTTACCGCTTCTTACTTAATCAATCGTCTACCGAGTTGGAATTTACAAAACAAAACTCCTTTTGAAAAACTATTTTGTAAACATTCTCTTTATTCTCACTTACGCGTTTTTGGTTGTCGATGCTTTGCATCCAGTCCGTCCTCTTAAATTTGAACCTCGTTCCATTGAATGTAGTTTTATTGGCTATCCACCTGGTACCAAGGGTTACAAACTGATGTGACCATGCCACATCAAGGTCAAGGCACCGAGGACAACCTAGGCGCCGCCGAGGACATGGACGCCGAAGAGCACTCCGTGGGCACTTTGGAGGACCAAGAGCTGGATCAAGGCACGGAGCTTATGGATGCAACACTTGGAGCTGGAGATGACCAAGACATGCATGGGAGGGCCAAAGCCAAACCAAAGGAAGACATTGGCCAAGACAAGGCCAAGACATCGGCCGCGCCGGGCGCAAGCAACTCCAAGGCCAACACTCAAGATGACAAGGCAATTCCCGGCACCATCACGAGGTCTAGGGCTAGGAAGCTTCTCCAAGACCTCCACAAGGGCTTGACATGCCAAGCTACCCTAATCCATGCCGAGCCAGGCTCGGTTCTTTGCCTTCATCAAGGCGTCGGCGAGCCCGGCGCTAGCGGCAAGTGAACATTCAAGGGGGGGCGCCGAGCCACTTGGACCACTTTGCTCGGCACTCCCACCATCATGGGCTGGCCCAAGTACCCCACTATCATGGGCCCAAGCCTTGGCCGAGATAATATTTGAAGTGCTTGAAGACATTTACCTTTGAAGTTAATGACTTACCTTTTTTGGACATTTTCGGTATTAAGACTAGGGTTTAATTTTGTGCTGGACATTTTGACGTTTCCTTAGGCATTCTTGCCATATTTGTAAGCCTATATAAGGTCTCTTTGAGATCTGAAAAGGGCATGTAAGAATCATAAAAATTGCTTGAGCAAATCTCTCTCTCTTTCACCTATCTCTTTCTTGCGTCAAATTCCAAGTGTGCCGAGTGAGTTCATCTCTCACACTTCCTCTTCCCTTTCACTTCTGCAACCAATTCTTCTTCCCTCTATAAGAAGACATTGAGTGCCAACTATCCACCACAACTCCGCCTACAAACCACCTCCGAGCCTCCGTCCCGCCGCCGTCCACCGAGAAACCCTAATTGGCGATTCCAACTCCGACGACGAGCAAAACTTGCACCGTGGCTGCACGATCCTTTGAATCTAACATTTGGTATCAGAGCACGTAAGTTTTGCTCAAATTCCTCTTTTAAATTCAAGGTCCGAAGTCCTACAAGTTCTTTGTTTTCGTGCCTTTGCGTGTGTAGTTGGAATTTTGTGTCCGAATCTTGTTCTTGCTTTGTTCTTGAATTTTTCTTGATTGTGTCGTGTGTCTTGCATCTAGGATAGATCTAGAAAATCTGAATGCCCTATAGGAAGTGACGTTTTTAGAGTGGAAGAATTGTAACCTTCAAATTTGGCTTTATTGTGTGCTTTAATTGCATTTAATACTAGTTTGAATTTGGAAAGAGTAACCTTCAACCCTCTTAAAGCCCATTTAGTTGTGCATTTAGTATAGGATCTTTTGAGTCTTTGCTGTCCTTATTTGGCACATATACAATCCGAGTTTAATTGTTTACGTAATTTGCAAACCGAGCCTTCTTGTGGAGGAACGAATCCGAAGTGCGTACGCTTTTGTTACTCGAGTTGCATTGCAAGTTTCTAGTTCTCGTTTCTGCATTTCTTACTTCAAAAAAAAGAAGGAGAAGCATTTTAGAAAAACTCGGCTTGATATTGTACAAAAGAGCAAGCCAAAACAAAAAAAAAAGAAAAAGAGAAGAAGTCGTCCACTATCTTTGTGATGGTAAGTGAAGTTGTAATTCCTTTTGCTCGAGCTAACATTAGTAAGTGGTAATAGGAAACAAGTACTTACAAGAATTGTTTGAGTTGTGAATTACTTAAACTTTTGACAAGGATTGTGGTGCACTTTATTTTCGATTTTTGTGAGTCTTTTGCATATAGGAGCCACCCTTACCCGAGAACTTGTTGGATTCCGAGTCCTAATTTAAATTAGGCAAATTTGGCAATCTTACTTGTGACGTATCTTTGTTGGAGTTTCTTTGGGTTTTTGTTGGCTTTCGTGTGTTTGTTTTGTGAAGGTTGGAGATGGTGAATCCCAAAGACAAGCAAGCGGTTAATGAGGACCCCACTGAGGTCTCGGCTCTCACCATAGAGACGCTTCTCAAAGCCCTTCAAGATTCTAGGGAGGAATCCGATGAGCGCGCCCGACAACAATGGAGCGCCATTAGGGAGGAACAAGCTGCCTTCATGCGCACCATGGAGGAGAAATGGAGGACCATACAAGGCGCCTCGTCCGTCCAAGGCCAAGGAGGGTCTTTGCCGCAAGCAAGTGCCGGCACCTCCTCCCTTCTAGGCCTTGCGCCACCGGGAGATCAACTTTCGGTGCCCCTAACTACTTGGCCGTTGCCACCTCCGGGAGTGCCCACTCAAGCTATGACCGAGGGCTTCCAAGGGCATGCGCATCACATGAGCACTACAAGGGAAGAATATGCTTCTTTTAATTTTTCATTGCCTTTTGCTTCTTCTACTATGCCTTTTAGAACTAATCATGCAGATCCCGGATTAAGGCTTAGAGAGCAATCAAGAATGCAGCCCCATGAAGTCCATAGGTCTCAAAGACCCTTGCTGCATCCTCTAAGGAATGCACCAAACCGAGGCGGAGCATCCCAAGGGCAAGGACAAGGCGGCTATGCGGCCTACGAACCACGCGGCACCGGCGGCTATGGCAACCAATATCCGGCCAACTTGGAGCAGCCACGGCCACATGGAATAAAATTGGAGGTACAATGCTTTGGTTTAAATTGTGAGCCTGAGGTATATCTTGATTGGGAACAAAAGACCGATCAAATATTCCAGTACTATGACTACTCGAAAGCTCAACGAGTAGCTATAGCTACGATCAAGTTTGAGGGATTTGCCTATCAATGGTGGCTTGGGGACAAAGAGGAACGAGAGTTCCATGGACACCCCCAAGTGACCACATGGCAAGAGCTCAAACGGGCTCTTAGAGATAGGTTTGTTCCGGATGACTATGCCGAGCGAGTTCATGAGAGATTGGAACAACTTGAGCAAGGGAATAAAACCCCGGATGATTTCTATACGGAGCTAAGGACCTTGGTCTTTAGGTCCGGACTTAGAGTTCCCGAAGGGTATCTTATTTCCAAGTTCATTAACCATCTCAACAATGAACTCAAAGCGGTCGTGAGTAAGCAACATTTTCCTCGTGGGACGCCTATGGAGGAAGTGCTTCATTATACTAATCGTATGTATAAAGCATTATCTTCTAGACGCCCCCAAGGGAATAGCTCACTCCCTTGGCAAAGTTCCAAAGGGGCACCACCTCCACCTAGACGCTTGGAACCGACTAGGGGTGATAATCCTAGTCACCCTAGACGAGAGTTCCCTAGTAGAGTCCAACCCCAACGAAAGGAGGGCGAGGACCGAGCAAGGGATATCAAATGTTACAAGTGTCTAGGAAGACGGCACTATGCCCGGGATTGCACCTCAAAAAGACAAGTTCTACTTAATACTCTAGGAGAATATGAATCCGAGGATGAGTATGAAGAAGAGGTTGTTGAGAATGAGGAGGCCGAGGAAGAGATGCATGTTGTTGCAGCCCATGGGGACTGTTTTGTGGTTAAGAAAGTGCTCATAGCCTCGGAGGGACCTAGTGTACCTAGCCAAAGGGAGACCATCTTCCATACTAGGTGCACTATCAATGGGAAGGTGTGTAGTATGATAATTGATGGGGGGTCATGTTGCAATATCATTGACCAAGAAGTAGTGTCTAGGTTCAACCTAAGCACTACTCCTCACCCACAACCCTACACCCTTTGTTGGTTGAATTCCGACACCCCTCTAAAGGTTAAGGAGCAAGCCATGATCAAGTTCACCATTGGTGGATATGAAGATGAGGTTGTGTGTGATGTACTTCCCATGACCGCATGTCATCTCCTCCTAGGAAGGCCCTGGCAATTTGATAGGGGCGTGGCTCATCATGGAGTGACAAATGAGTATTCTTTTATCATGAATGGTAAAAGGATCACTCTCCACCCTTTGTTACCCCATGAAATCATGGCCGATCATGTGGCCCGAGAGCAAAGGAAAGCCCAACAAAAGGCCGAGCCAAAGAAAGGTAAGAAGATGGCAATTGGAAGCAAAGGTGGTGCTTCTAATCATATGCTATTGGCCAAACCTCTTATGCCTTCATTCATTCCATACCTTCAACCTTCCATTGCGTTTTATGAGACTAACCTTATTAATGAAAAGATTGTGGTGTTGCATAGAGTTTCTAGTGGTTTTATTGCAGGTCAAGAAGGCAAGCACATCAAGGGCTCAAAACTGGAGTCCGGGATGGTCCCATTTGAGCAAGGGGAGGAAAGCGCCCCACATGAGAATAACTATTGCGTGGAAGGAGATGAAGACCTTGACGAGCCGGATTCGAGGTCGAATCTCTTTCAAGAGGGGGAGGATGATGTGACCATGCCACATCAAGGTCAAGGCACCGAGGACAACCTAGGCGCCGCCGAGGACATGGACGCCGAAGAGCACTCCGTGGGCACTTTGGAGGACCAAGAGCTGGATCAAGGCACGGAGCTTATGGATGCAACACTTGGAGCTGGAGATGACCAAGACATGCATGGGAGGGCCAAATCCAAACCAAAGGAAGACATTGGCCAAGACAAGGCCAAGACATCGGCCGCGCCGGGCGCAAGCAACTCCAAGGCCAACACTCAAGATGACAAGGCAATTCCCGGCACCATCACGAGGTCTAGGGCTAGGAAGCTTCTCCAAGACCTCCACAAGGGCATGACATGCCAAGCTACCCTAAGCCATGCCGAGCCAGGCTTGGTTCTTTGCCTTCATCAAGGCGTCGGCGAGCCCGGCGCTAGCGGCAAGTGAACATTCAAGGGGGGGCGCCGAGCCACTTGGACCACTTTGCTCGGCACTCCCACCATCATGGGCTGGCCCAAGTACCCCACTATCATGGGCCCAAGCCTTGGCCGAGATAATATTTGAAGTGCTTGAAGACATTTACCTTTGAAGTTAATGACTTACCTTTTTTGGACATTTTCGGTATTAAGACTAGGGTTTAATTTTGTGCTGGACATTTTGACGTTTCCTTAGGCATTCTTGCCATATTTGTAAGCCTATATAAGGTCTCTTTGAGATCTGAAAAGGGCACGTAAGAATCATAAAAATTGCTTGAGCAAATCTCTCTCTCTTTCACCTATCTCTTTCTTGCGTCAAATTCCAAGTGTGCCGAGTGAGTTCATCTCTCACACTTCCTCTTCCCTTTCACTTCTGCAACCAATTCTTCTTCCCTCTATAAGAAGACATTGAGTGCCAACTATCCACCACAACTCCGCCTACAAACCACCTCCGAGCCTCCGTCCCGCCGCCGTCCACCGAGAAACCCTAATTGGCGATTCCAACTCCGACGACGAGCAAAACTTGCACCGTGGCTGCACGATCCTTTGAATCTAACACAAACTCTATGATTTTAAACCAAAAAGACTATTATTTCTCATGATTTCATTTTTCATGAATCCGAATTTCCTTATTCCAAATTTTCACACAATTCTCAACCTAGCAAAAGTTTACCACTTCCCAATTTCAAAAGTTCAACCGTAATTTACATTGATGCTTCTCCTATTTTTACAAACTCCAATGATACAATTACACATGCTATGGAGCCTACTCACCCACCTATACCCACTACTGCACCTCAATCACTCATATCCACTACTGAGACTACACATTCACCCTCAAATGAATCTATCCCCGCCACTAACCTCCCTCAGATATTACCATTCATACCCACAAATGAATCTATCCCTGCATCACCACCCATTGTGGACAGCAACACAACACTCCCCACCGTGCCACCTTAAGAACACATATGACCTTCTTGACCAACCAAGCCATCTCAAATCATACGTGACTTCCATGTGGAAGCTAAGTTACCATCTCAAATGGCACCCCAATCTTCTTCCTCACATGTTGCATCTAGTAAGCCCTTTTCATTAGCTAATGTTTTATCTTATACCAAACTTTTTGATAATTATAGGCACTTTGTTTCTAACATTATGCTTGAGCAAGAACCAAGGTCTTTTTTGCAGGAAAATAAATCTCAAAATTGGAGGGATGCCATGGCCAAAGAAATCAAGGCTCTAGAAGACAACAACACATGGAGTCTTGTAACACTCCCACCGAACAAACGCCCCATCGGTTGAAAATGGGTATTCAAAATTAAATATCAACCCGATGGAACGATCGAACGATACAAAGCATGCCTTGTAGCAAAGGGGTATAGTCAAATCAAAGGAGTAGACTACCGGGAGATATTTGCCCCTGTTGCCAAACTCACCACCGTTCGTGTCCTCATAAGCACGGCGGCTGTCCATGGATGGCACTTACATCAACTCGATGTCAATAACGTCTTCCTCAATGGTGATCTTTTGGAAGATGTTTACATGACATTGCCACACGGATTCCATCTAAAGGGGGGAGACGAGGGTTCGAAAGCTTCATAAGTCCCTCTATGGAGTCAAACAAGCATCTCATCAATTGTTCTTAAAGATATCTACCTCTCTTAAACAAGCTGGTTTTCATCAATCTTGGGTTGACTACTCACTCTTCATTAGACAACACAAAGGTATGTTCACTATTCTTTTGATTTATGTTGATGATGTTATTATTACCAGCACTAACTTGCAGGACATTAAGGACACACAAGCTTTCCTTGCTAATCAGTTCAAACTCAAAGATATGGGCCCACTCAAGTACTTTCTTGGCATCGAAGTTGCCCAATCACAACAAAGCATCACTCTTTGTCAACGAAAGTATGCTCTCGAGATTCTCGACGACACCGGCTTCCTCGGTGCTAAATCAATCAATGTTCCATTAGACCAGAATATGGCACTCAACAAGACTGATGGCGACCACCTGCCAGATCCTTCCACCTACTGACGCCTCTTATGACGACAGATCTATCTCACCATCATACGCCCGGATCTAGTTTACGATGTCCACATCCTGAGCCAATACATGTCCAGCCTAAGGCAGCCACATCTCAACGCATCTCACCATGTTCTCCGCTACATTAAAGGAACGCCTGGCCAAGGCATCTTTCTCCCGAGCACTGACAATCTCCAATTAACTGCATATTGTGACTCCGATTGGGCACGTTGTCGGGATACTCGTCATTCCACCACCGGTTACATCGTTTTCGTAGGTGGTGCACTGATCTCATGGAAGACTAGAAAACAAGGCACGGTTTCTCGATCAAGTGCAGAAGCAGAATATCGTTCGATGGCCACCACATGTTGTGAATTAACATGGCTGCACACGCTACTAAATGACCTCAACGTTCCTCATCTGCAATTGGCCAACTTATATTGCGACAACAAATCAGCCATCAACATTGCATCCAACCCGGTGTTTCACGAACGTACGAAGCATATTGAAATCGATTGTCATGTCATTAGGTCATGTCCGCACAATGCACATCCGCACAAAGGATCAGCCGGTTGGTTTGTTCACAAAGCCCCTCGGCCCGACGGTGTTTTCTACTCTCTTATCCAAGTTACTGAGCTCATTCTTGGTGTCTGTGCTTGTGAAATGGCGAAGATGAGTAGTCCGGACGTAACCTCCATAACGTTTTTGCTATTGTCTACTGTCTAGAATAGATTGATGTTCAATTGGTTCATTGGTCGTCGTTTTCACAAACCCGTGTTTTCAATCTCACTAAACTCAACTCGGTATTTGTTTTCTTAACTGGACAGAATCCTTTTATTTTAGCCCCGATTCCATTTCTTTTGTTCAGTTTGCTTTCAAGTACATGGGTGCGTCATGGATCTTTGACATCATTCTATAGGCATCCGACATCATTCTCTAGTATATTCATGTCTTAATATAATCTCTTTGTTCGATCATCAAGCTTCGAATTCAGGGCAATCAAAACACATAATTGTGTCAAATTAAATAAACTTTTTGGGATAAGATCCATAAGCTTAAGAATACAAGCAAGCCAACAAAATATGCTATTGTTATACGTTCAGAAGGAGAACATAAGTTCAGAAAAAACACAACTTCTCTACACATATATATCTATCTATGCATCTAGCATGCGGAAACAACCAACAGCCATGACAAGGCCTTTCTCCAACTTGATCGTCTCAAGTAGCTTGAACTCCCTCTGTTGTCTGACGTTAACATGGGCAAACATGGCTTCACTTTGGACAGTTGAAACAATAGCGTCTGCCTGTAATTCACAAAAAATTACAATGCGTTTGGCTAACGTCAAATGTTGTATTTAAAAGGTCTTCATCAGAATATCATAAAAGAAGAAAACCTGTGTAGAGATCAAGAAATGTCCACCAGCTCTAAGATAATGTAAAGCATTCACAGCTACCGGATTTACCTGACAAATATAATAAACAAATTGAAACTATATTATACACCAATTACATCCACCATAAACAATAACATCACTGTATCGAAGGGAAAAAAAAGGAGAAACCTGAGACGGAGAAGTCGGATCAGCACAGATAACATCCACCATACTAAGAAACATACGGTATTTCCATGAAGCAAAATATTCTTCATAAATTGCAATAACATTTGATCTCTTCTCAGCCATGTTTACAACAACATTAGACAAACCCAATGCATAGACCAAACCATCCTACAAATAAAACATATGTTCATGAATTGGTATTTAGGAGGGAAGCATATTTATTATCTAGGCAAAGCAAGATTGAAAATAAATTAAAAACAAGACGTGTAACTCACAGGGCCAACAAGATCAGACAAATGCGAAACCGTGGTTCCACACACATCACCCATGTATAAAACACGAGAACCAGGTTTCTGAAAAACATGAAACAAATAAATGTGTTAATACCATGTATATTCGTTAACTTCATAATCATATGATATTGCAATATGTGATCTTACTTACCACCCAAATATTGTTAACACCACTCTGGATTGCACCAGCCAACTTCGATCTACTCGGATTCCATACTCTGTACTCTGTTTCGGTTCCATCCTTGTTCTAAAATTAAAAGACAGATATGACTAGAAATCTCAACACATAAAAACTAGCATTAAACATTGAAACCAACAAGGAACCAGTGTTAACTTCAACATAGTTATAGCAGCAAAAAATGCTATTTCGGCCCCTAACTTGATATATTTCTTCACACTTTGAAAATGTACAGATTGTTCCTTTTGTCTCTAATGAAAAACAACTTTCAATTCTCCTTATAGTACCATTTAACACTTACTAACATCCAAGGATCATACATTATTCTAAGCTACGCAATCTTTTTTAAAGAGCCAAATAAAGAACAAATATAACTTGACTGACCTTGACAGAGATTAATTCCTCCCCATAGACAGCTTCACCAGGTACTAAATTTTTAGTACAAATGGCATCCTCGTTCTTACCCTTGGCGATGAAAACGCCTTCAATTCTATGAGGCACAACCACAACTTCACCATTAAAGGAAGACGATGATGAATTAGCCGCCATGGAAATTCCTTTGTAGGTTGATTTACACCTTTGCCTGCTGTAACTGAGTGCCAGATCCCGTTGGGCCTTTTCCAAGTCTGCAGGCTACATAAACTTAAGAAAATCAGATTGAGATGAAACAAAAGTCGATGAACTCGCAAATGTTCGTACGCAAACCACGTAAGACACCAAAAAGTTTTATGCCAAATCTGATGGCAATTTTGGTTGCGATTAGTATTTTGTGTATGAGCACAGGATCAGCAGATGAAAGGGAATAGTTCAGATCAACAAGGTTGAGTTTCGGAAGATTATGCACCAGGAAATCTTTCAGCTCTTCGGTCACAATTGCTACAAACAAACCACAATCCCCATAAAGTTCTATGCTAAGGGTAAGTACACAAACATTTAATTTTTGTGTCAGGTGTGTAAAAACACACACACATTAAACAGAAAGTGTTGAAGTTCCAAAGGATCGAACAAAAAAGAGAAAACCACACATGTAGAAACAACTTTTCTTAACCTCATCTAGAAATTAACTTACGCTTGGATAAAGCATTCATATGACACAGAGCGTCAGCAGCAGATGCAAAAGGATAAAAAGCTACGAGCTTGAAGACTTCGTTGTAGCGTTTAATGTACTCTTCAGTTGATTCAAAGATATCACCAACTTCATCCACATTATGGGGGAGAAAAAGAGCATATCCGGAGGCGAATTCGAACAGCAAATAAACCGGAAGTCCCCTCTGAGAGCCAATAATCAAAGGCTTATAAGAGACAGAGAAAGAAACCAAAGTTGGGTTTAATTAATTAATGTTTGAACAACAAGTAAATTATGCTATTATTATAGCACAAAAGCAAGCATTAAGTATATTCATTTTGTCGTAGTTTCACAATAAGCACAAACATCAAATATATAATTACCTTAATCAATCGGTCCCTAGGCATTGGATTAAGATATTGGGCAGACTTTTTTTTTGGGTGCAATTACAACCGATGGTGTAGCTCTCTTTCTGGTTGGAGCACAACCAGGAGCCTGAAACAAGAAGAGAAATAATACTACATGTTCAGGATAACAAAATAACCTAATGAACGAATTAGCTTATCATGGACAACGCCAACACAGCATGAATTTTTACCATAAGCATTAAGGATATTCATTTTGTAGTAGTTTCACAATAAGCACAAACATCCAATATATAGTTACCTTAAGCAATCGGCTCCCAAACACTTGTTTGGCAGACCTTTTTCTTGGTGGTGCAACTAAAATCGTTGATGCACGCCTAGGAGCCTAGAAGAGAAATAGTACATACATACATGTTCAGGATAACAGAATAACCTAATGAATCAATCAATTCATTACCATGCATGGCCAATTCAGAATGAATTTTATCATAAGCATCTTATGTTCAGGAGAGTAATGAACTACACGTTCAAGGACAATCACAGATTCAATTTCCAGAAGCCACAAATATAAGTACCATAATAGAGGAAAGTAGAACTGATACATTCAATTTCTTAGGCAAAATCGAGAAAAATCCCCAGAAGAGAAACAAATAAACGAACAGGGAATTTGAAGTTGTAGCAGAAAATTACACAGCTACCAGTTGAACCTGTTTCAAAACCACATCAAAACAGAACCAAGGAAAGGAAAAAAATCACCTGGCGTAGAGCGTCTTTCTCATGCGAATCCATCTCATCTGTACTCATATCCTCCAACATGAGAAATTAAAGGCGTAATTCAACAGGAATTTGAAATCTGTAGATGGGAGAGAGATTTCTTTGGCCAAATTTCTCAGACGGCGTAATTTAGGGGAATCGGTAGGAGTTGTACAGAGAGGGCGAAGGGAAGAGACCTTCTAGGAAATTATACGGATTTGATCCCTAATATTTCGTTATTTTTTAATTAATAGTCCCGAATTTTTGAATATTTCAATTTATAGTCCTTTTGGATGTCAAAGTTTATAAGTTTAGTTTAACTTATTAGCTTAGTAAAAGAGATTTTTATACTATTGTTGATTTTTAAAATGACAATTATTTATGATATCAAATCAAGTAATAAGCACGGGGGTAAACTGACAAAATCTTTTTAAAATATGTAAAATGACAAATATTTCCTAACATACACTTTAGTCTAAAAAGTCAAATATATCTTAATAGGGGAGTATATGATAAACATATATTAGATATATAATTGAGAGGAAGGATCAAATGCGACCGACCCTTAAGGTGAAACGAACGACCTCCTCCGCGTCGTCCATGTCCCCATCCAACGGCTGAGCCTCTACCGGATTTTTAGGTCAAAATAGAGACTGATGGGCATTTTGGTCTTTTTGTCATTCATTCCTTCCTCCAGCGCTTGTCTCCGCTTCTTCTCTCCCTCTTCGCGCTTCTCCAACGACATAAAATCGCCATTGAACAATCGATTCTTCTCCTTGATTCCGCCATTGATTCCATGATTCTTTCCTTGATTTCGCCATTTTATACTCTATTCGACTTATTCTTTTGATTTTCTATTGGCGTTTATGGATTTCGGTAAGTGATTTGCATTTTTTCGACTTCTAGGGTTTGATTCAATTGTTCTAGTTCTTCAATTTTGTCTTTATTTTTTGCGTTCTCTATGGTTTCAGCCATTCGATTTATGTGTTAATTACTTTGTTTCCCTTTCGTTGTCAGATTTGTCTTCAATTTTCACACTTAGGTTTACTTTTGTTCAATTCTTGGAATGAGTTTTATTCTCTGTTGCTTTGGTTTTTTTGTTTCCTTCCGATTTTGTATGTTCATTTGTGTTAACATATGCTGAGGTTGTTTAGTTTAGTGATTGATCTATGTTGATCTCCAATTTGCAATGTCCACTATGTTTTGAACATGTCGCCTATTTGTAATAAACATCCATTGTGTTATGTGCTTTTTGTTTCAGTTTCTGCAAGTTTGTCTGATGGTGCTAGTGGTTCTTTCTCACCTGGTCCTAGCCCCCTTAGTTCATATGCTTCTGATTTTGATAATGAGTCATCGAATTTTGTTGCTCAACTATTCCAAGGTGGTTCTGTCTACCACATTCATGCTTGTGATGATGCGTTGAAACCAGCTGTTGGTATGCGGTTTACGACATTGGATGTAGGTATTGCATTTTACAAGGCATATGCATTGAAATGTGGTTTTGTTGTTCGCATCGACGGCTCACACATGAGAGACCAAGTGATTGTGTTGAAGTATTTGCTCTGCAGTAGGCAAGGTTTTAAAATTGGCCAGAACAACACAAAACATGTCCATAGACGTCCTGCTAATAGGGTTTGGTGTATTGTAAAGCTCACCCTTCGTTTTGCCGGTCGTGAGGGATACAAAGTGATTGCTTTTGGAGATCGTCATACACATCCGCTTGTTGTTGATAAAGAGAAACAATTATGAAGTCTATGAGGAAATTAGACTTTTGGCATAGGAAATTTGTTATGGATTGCGAGAAAGCTCACATCGGTCTAGTTAGGTCACACCGCATCTTCAAGAAACTTGTTGACGGCTACTCCCAAGTTGGTGCATCATCTGTTGACTTAAAGAACTACCGACGTGACATGTTGGATTATATTGGTGGTTCTGATGCTCAGATGACTATCAACATATTTTTCAACAAAAAACAACTTTCTGTTGTCTTTTGCTTTGATTACGACATTGATTCTTGTGATCGGTTGACTCGTTTGTTCTGGGTTGATCATGTGTCTCGTAAAAAATTCTCACTGTTTGGTGACATTGTCTCCTTTGATGCGACCTACCACACTAATAGGTTAGAATAACACAACAAAGTTTTACTTTATTTCTCACCCTATGTTTAAACTTTTACTTTTTATGAACCTCTATGTGTGTTATGATGAACCTGTATTAACATATTGTTGCACCTGTGCATGTATTATTGTGAACCTATCCCCATTCCTTATTTGACTTTCTACTGCATAACATGAATCTTTCACTATACTTTGTTGAACCTATTCTAAAATAATTTGTTGCACTTCTATACTCATTCTACTGCACCTTTTAGCCCCTTTTGTTGTTGACATACTTATGCATGCTTACTCTTTTTAAATTCTCACTCTTTTAGGTATAATCTTATATCCATACCTTTCACCGGCCTAGATCACCACAAGTCTAGTGTTACTTTTGCGGCTGGCTTAATATTTAGGGAGGATGCTGGTTCATATGTGTGGTTGTTGGAAAATTTCAAGGCAGCTATGGTGCACGAGCCAAAGGTTATTGTGACAGACCAAGACCAGTCCATGAAGTCTGCTATTGAGCAAGTTTTCCCCCACTCTCGCCACTGGCTTTGTATGTGGCATATCATGAAAAGGTCCCGAGAAAGGCAAAATACGACACTGCCACTGGTGTTGATTTTCGAGAGAAGTTGAACAACATTGTGTGGACTCATGATCTCGGAGTTTGAGGCTCATTAGACTGCTTTGCTTGTTGAATTCCCATTGGTGAAGTAGAGGTGGTTTGATGACATGTTTGTAATTCAGCATTTTTGGATTCCAGCTTACTTTAGGATGTTATGTTTGGTGGCTTGGTCAGGACCACTTCCATTTCTGAATCTGCCAACAGTTACTTTGGTCACTTTACCGATAGATACTACCATCTTGTTGAGCTGGTAATGCACTTTAACATCGCCTTGGACACTTAGAGACGCAAGCAAGCAAATTTTAACTTTGATTCTTCAACTATGCAACCAGATTTGCATACCCTTTTAAGGCCTGGAGAAGCATGCAGCTTAGGTGTACACTCTGTCTATTTTCAAGAGTGTCCAAGACCAAGTTCTTCAATGTTGTTTATCATGCTTTATGGCCAGCATGCCTGGTGATGGTGTTACAAAAGTATATGTTATCAAGGATTGCTTCTCTAAAGATATTCACAGTCCAACATCTGGTCACGGAAGGGAGTTCTTATGCAGTTGTCGTATGTTTTAAATGATTGGACTTCCTTGTTATCACCTTATCTTTGTCTTTCAGAACCTTGGCTTTGAAAGGATTCTAGAAAAATATGTTCTTGCTCGCTGGACAAAGGACGACATTATCACCCATGTGTTCACAATCGATAATACCATTGTCACCCAGTGTGCAGCCATAGAAGAGTGAGAGGCTGTGATGAATGAGTTGATTTAAGACTTCTATAGTTGTGTTGGGCTGCTTGACAATAAACCGGACCTCATGAAACAGTTTTCTGTGCAGCTAAAAGAGAAAAGGGCATCTTTGTTATCTGGCAATGGTTCTTCCTCTAATGTTGGTCTGTCAAATCTTGACCAGCTGCGGTCCTATGCGAGAGTTGACGTGCCTTCAGTTGTTCAAATCCACCCACTAGAGCAAGCTAAGAACAATGGAAGTGGATCGCGTATTCATAGTGGAAGAGAGATTCACAAGTTGTTAGTCATTCAGGGAAGAGGCGCTTTGGCATGCAAAAAGTATACCACTCACAATAGTCACACTTGTAACGAAGTGCTTTGCTTCTTAGCGATAGTTTCCTTGCTGCCGAGATTTCTATGACTATTTTCCTTCCTTATCTTATTGGATGTTATATTTTTCTTACGTTTGAACCAAAGCTCCTTACCTCAGACTAGATCTTTCTATGTCAAACATTTGTTTTTGAACAAAGTATTTTGGCTTGCCTCTTGTTAGTTGTAATGGTTGAACCTTCCAGTTTTTAATGATGTACCTATTTCGTTCAACTTATGAACCTCTCATGCAAATAGTTGTACTTATTATTTCAGTAGTCCATTGGAATCTATGTGTTTCTAATCAATGACTCTGAAAGTTATATTTTATGCACCTTTCAGTTTGAACGATTGAACCAAAGTTGTAACACTAATTAACCTAGTTTCATTATCTTATTCAACGCTTAGTTCACTCTATGTTCTTTCAAGCTTTGCCATTGTTGTGTTGTAAGCTATTTTGTTATTCATTTTTAATTTTTTTGCATAATGTTGTTTGTCGATTTTCACCAATGAACCTCCAAGACAATATCAATTAACCTGAATGCATAAAAACGTGAACCTTGTAGTCTATAACCATGAACCATCCACTACAATGCATATTCTCGTTAACCATTGCTTAATGTTGTTCATCAAGTTTAACATTGAACCTTCAAGACAAAATCAATGAACCTTTATGAATAAACCAGTGAGCCTCACATTATATAATCGTGAACCATACATTATAATTCACCCTCTTTGTTAAACCCATGTTTAATGTTGTTCATCAATTTTAACCATTGAACCTTTAAAACAAAATCAATGAACCATAATGAGTAAACCATTGAACCTCATAATATATAATCGTGAACCCTCCACTGCAATTCACCCTCTTCGTTAAATCCTGCTTAATGTTGTTCATCAATTTTACCAGTGAACCTACAAGACAAAATCATTGCACATGCATGCATAAACCAGTGAACCTCATTGTTTATCACTATGAACCTACTAAACTACCTTAGTCTATGAACTTTTCCTTCACTTCCTACCAGTCTATTAACATTTTCTACAGTCCACGGAATAAACATTAGCAATCCTTAATATTGTTAGCAATCATTGAGTGTGTAACACCCCTAAATATAACCTTGAAAGTATTGCCGCCAGTGACCTCAGATTTCACATCCAAAGCCACCCAAGGCTTAACCAATTTATACAAATCATAAAACAACATTTATAATATGAAATATCATAATATTCATTTAAACCAAAAATCTCGGAATTACATCCACAATTCCAAATACAACCAAAATACACAATATGTTTCAATACATCGAAAGTCTTTTAAATAAATAACACAAGTGTCTTGATCGGAGCGATCACCCGCCTAGGACCTCAACCTTGATAAAACTCTTAAAAACTGCATCTGCCTTCATCATCGTTTCTAGCCTTTGCGGAACGGGAGTTTACCTGATGTGCCGTATGATACGGATGACACCAGCCAATCATGCAAAGGAAAAATAACCGATTGGTTAGTCTAATAAAAGACCATGCAAGGGTAAAACGGAAAGGTTCTAAGTAGTCGTATCAGGTTAGACCCATCGCTTCTCGAATGAAAGCCGATGACGATAGTCAACCTCGATACTTTTACAGGAATATACGAAATGGAATGATCAAGAGAAGACTCCAAAGGATTGAGTCTTATGGGAAACATACGAAGGAAAGACTCCAAGAGATTGAGTCTCAACGGAAAGTATGACAAGTGTTCGGAAACATTATAATTTCACACAAGCGTTTAAAACAACTTGGCCATTTAGGTTCACGACCAACATCACCGCACAATGCGAATTCAGATTGGAAAGAAAACTATACTCTGACCAAAGTCTAGGCGAGTTTCCACGTTGTACTAATCGCTTGTAGGTTTATTAACTATGTGCATAATCACACTTATCTTATTTAGTGACAAAACACACATTTTACGTTACAAGCTTTTAGAATATATCATCTCATTTCGAGATATATTGATGGGAATGTAATATCCCTCATTTGTGTAAGGGTATTTTTGAAAATTTCCAACCCCGTACTACAAGTCGGATTAATTTCAGAGAAGTTCAGACATTTTGTAATATGTTTTTTTCTGAGTAGTATAAAATGCAGTTGACGTGTTTTCAAGGTTAAATAGTCGTTCGTGTACGAATATATTTAACCCGGGATTAAGATAATTAACCCCAAAGTCAAACCGGTCAAAAGGGGCAAGTTTTGCCTAATCCGTGACCAGCCGCGACCGCGGCCAAACCCAGAACACGTCATCATCTTCATCATCAGGCAAGTGGCTCTAAAGGCCACAACCTCCATGGGCTTGGCCGCGACCGTGGCCAAAATTGAGAACCGCGGCCCGAAAATCGCGCCCGCGGCCATCATCCAGATTGTCAGGTCGGAGTCAAAGCTTAGCCGAAATTCTGACAACACCCGATTTGACAACGCCACGTGTCGTTTGCTTCGTTTGGAAACTTTGTCTGATGCTTTGCCTATTTAAGGAGGAGTTGGGAGTTGGTTTGATGCACAAAACCGAGCTCAAGCTCTCTCCCAAATGCCTTGCCGGAAAATCCGAGCTCTCACCGGAAAATTCTCAAACCTCGCCGGAGCTTTGTTCTTGAGTTTTGTTGATCCCAAGTGAAGCTTTGGTGTCCCAAAAAAGGATTAGAAGCCAAAGAAATCCAAAAGGGAAGCAAATCAAGCATCGCCGATGAGTTAAATTCTCCCGCAGTCGTGCTCTGTTCGTGGCCGCGACCGCGGCCAAGTCTCTGGAAGAGGGCTTCGTTGCCCAGAAAACCGTGACCGCGGCCCGATAACCGCGCCTGCGGCCGCCTGTTTTCAAGCCTATTTGTGGCTTGGGCTTGTGGCTTTCGATCAGGACTTCGTTCCTTTCGATTCCTTTCATTTTCTTTTAGATTTGTATATGTAGATATCAAATCTAACTTAGGGTTTCATTTTGGGTCGATCCGAAGGAATCTGTGATCTCAGATCTGTCCTTGTGTCGAGCCCGGAAACCCATCGTCGTCTCCAAGCTTTGCAAAGGCTTCCGTCTAATCTAAGGCAAGTGGTGGTTCGCTCTTGCTCATCATTCCATATTTCAATTAATTATCAATTATTTAGTTATTAATTAATTTGGGATGATTTACTGATTTATTGTTTCGTTGGGAACAATTTCGTTAAATGATATGATTAAAAGGTGATATTATAATAGGTTGTATATCTGTTAGAACAACGCTATTATATATTTATATGATTAATTGTAGATATTATGATAGGTTGTATAATAGGTTGTATAGCTTTGATGTGAATTATTACTGTGTTGAACTATTTAGTTAGCACGAGTATTCGTAGGAACGCTACTGTGTATCTCGTTACGAGTGCTAGTCGTTTCTTTATAACCAAGTGGTTAGGATTCTATTCCTACCATCCTTCTCTGGTGCCAATCTTGGGGTTCATCCCTTCTACATCTCTTGAGAGGAGATGTCACTTCTTAGGGTTCATCCCTTCTACATGTCTTGAGAGGAGATATCATCTCGTAGGGTTCATCCCGTCTACATCTCTTGAGAGGAGATATCATCTCATAGGGTTCATCCCTTCTACATCTCTCGTGAGGAGCGGTCATCTCTTATAAGGAGATATTATAAAAGCTTATAACGTGATGCGTGTTTTGGAATTAAATGAGATAAGTGCCGATGTCGCGCATAATTAATATACCTCAGGCGAGTAGTGTAGCTAGGCAATAATGCAACTAGGAAAACTCGTCTTGACTTTGATCAGTTTAAAGTTCTCTTTCCAATCTGGATTCGCATTGGGCGGTGAGGTTGGTCGTGAACCGAGTTGTTTTAAACACTTGTGTGTAATTATTAATGTTTCCCAACATTTGTCATGTTTCCGATAAGACTCAATTCGTTGGAGCCTTCTTTTGGGACTGATTGTTGTGAGATTCGGTCTCCAGAATCTTCTCTTGATCATGCCTTTTCATATTCTAGTAGTTGTATGGTGGTTGACTATCGTGATCGGCTTTTATTCGAGAAACGATTAGTCTAACCTAATACAACTACTTTGAACCATTTGCTTTGTACCCTTGCATAGTCTTTCATTAGACTAACCAACCGCAATTGTTCTCTGCATGGTTGGCTGGTGTCATCCGTTCGATTTGGCACATCAGATAAAGTGTAGATACAAGGAGACTAGAAGGACTATGAAGACGACGGTTGTTTTTGGACGTTTTTAATGATTTTAATCAGGTTGAGATCCTTGGGAGATGATCATAGTAATCAAGACCCTTGTTGTAATATTTTATAAGACTTCCGCTGTATTTTGTTTAACTCTGAATGTTTGTCCTATTCAGGATTGGGATGTAATCCCGGGACTCATGTTTTTATCGAATATTATGATGATTTTGTATCATAAGTATTTCATGATTTGTGTTTAAACGGTAAAGCCTGGGGTGGCTTTGGTGAGGAAAACCGAGGTCACTAGCGGTAATACATTTTCAAATGGGTTAAGATTTGGGGGTGTTACAGATTAAATCCCGAATATCGGCACCAGTTGTGTGTACCTACCCTGAGTAAGGGTATAGTCATGACCAGAGAGAGTATTAGGGATAAAATCCTCCTAATACCAATTATAAAGAAACGACTAGACCTCGCAAGGTACATAGCGTTCCTACGAATACTCGTTCTAACTAAACAGTTAAAACACACAATAGTCCACATCAATGGCATCATGGCGATCATCATAAATATTTAAATATAATAGCATTATTTCTAGCAGTATATACAACCTATTATAATATCACTTTTTAATTCACATATGTTTATCAAAAACGGTTCCCAGACGAAAACAACATTCATCCCAAATTAATTAACAATTAAACACAATTGATAATTAATGGAAATATGGAATGATAAGCAAGAGTGAATCACCACTTGCCTTAGATTAGACGAACGATTGACGAAGACGGGTTTCTGGGTCCGAAACGGGAACAGAACTCAGATTACAGATTCCTACGGAATGACCCATAACAAAACCCTAGGTTAGATTCGACAATAAAATATACGAATCTAAAGAAGAACGAACGAAAACGAAAGAATGGAAGTCCCGCCCGAGACCGGAAAGCCCAAAACCACGATCGTGATTGCCCAGGCAATCCGCGATCGCGGTGGCGCTGCCGCGGGCATCGAGGGCGAGTGTCCACGAGCGAAAATGATAGCGGCCGCGAACATGGTCGCCTATGTCACAGTCGCAGTTGCGGTAGTTCATATCCGCGATCGCGAACATGAACTCCGGCGACTCGAAATGGGAGAAACCTCACCGGAGGTGACGCGACGGGGCTCGCTTCGGATGCGATTCGACTCCTAGACACCTTGTGCCTCCAATGCACCACTCTAGGGGCTGCTACGACTCCAGACGAGGGCTCCGGCGACGATCCAAGGTTTTTCGGTGAGAGCTTCAACTCCGGCGACAATGGAAATGAGGGAGAAAGAGAGATTTGATCAGAATCGGTGCCCTTAAACCCTCCAAGACGACTCCCTTTTATAGGCCAAGGAGAGAGATCAGCACGACAAGATCAACAACGAGAAGAACGGTCAACGGCGGGAGCGGAAGACAAAGCGACGCTGGCGTGTTCGAGTTTTCCGCGATCGCGGAACCTGCACCGCGATCGTGGAAAAGCCACTTGCTAGCTTTTTGACAGCCTTTTTTCCGCGATCGCGGAATTGCTCCCGCGGTCGCGGAAAAAGCCTTTTCGCGTCTATTTGCCCGAGAAAAGGTTTGGGCATGGGTTTAAAACCCCGAGTTAAATATATTTGTACCCGAATAAATATTCTAAGCCTCAAAAATACGTCGAATGTATTTTATACCACTCAGGGAAATATTACAGAGATGAGGCACAATACAGAAACTCCAAACTTCTCTGAAAAATGATCCGACTACAGTACGAGGGTTGGGAAAATTACCCAAATACCCTTACCAAAATGAGGGGTATTACATAGTGTTTTTCTCCTAGTCCTCCATTTCTTCCTCCATTAATTCTCCCGAAGGCCTTTCAAGATTGTCTTTTATGAGCTGAATTGTCTTGTCCTTCAATTCATTAGCATCAGAGGTGATGATTGCATTGAGATACTTGATCCTTAGTTGTTCAATGCACTTCATCTTATTCTTGTTTGTCATTTGGTCTTTCTAGTTCTTCTTATACATCCCCATGTACTTTTCCATATGCCTCATTGCATACACCCTCGAGCTTTGCTCATCACTATTGTCAGCCATGCAAGAAAGTGAAATCAACTTCACCTTACCTTTAGCACCTTCTAGGTCATTTGATCTTTTGATCAAATGATTATGTCGTAGGCGCATTACAGTGTACTCCACCTGTACACAAAACATGATACATATCATGTTTTAACCTCATAATGAACTTTAAAAAAATAGGTTCAAACCTAGGACAAGAATGAAAATCAAAGAAGCAATTTAACCTCAGAATAGCAAATGAACCTCGTGGAAGCAAATGAACCTCATATAGTGATAGAAAAGCTAATGAACTACAAAAACATATGAACCTCATAATAGCAAATGATTCACATATTTGGAAATGAACCTAGGAAAAAGCAATGAACCTTTATAAAAAGCAAATGCAACTCAGAAGGTAAATGAAACTCAGATAAAAAATGAACCCAAGTGTTTTATATGAACCTAATTGTGTCAAATGAAACTCTGAAAATAATTAAATTCAGATGATGAATTGTACATCATAATAGCAAATGAACCTGAGAAAAAAAGTAAATGAACCTTTATCAAATTACAAAAAACAATAAATTGTTACAACTTCACAATTAGTGCTCTTGTACACTTACCAACTTTGCAATAGTTGGTTTATATATGTCCATGTCACCGTTGTTGGGCCTACTGTCAAGCACATGATACATAATTCTCAATAGGGAATTTCTCAATAGAGTTGGTAGGGAGGGGGTCTATTTGGCGAGCAGTCTTACAGACAAAATCCTTCAACAAAATGGAAGGGCGCCGAGTTCGGACTGGACGAGCAAAGAACTCTATAAACTCTTCATCGGTAGCAGTAGGTGGACTCCCCCTGTTTGGGGAAACCACAATCTCTAGGCCTGCAGATTGAACTACACCAGGAGAGTCGTCGGCACTCCCCCTGTCAGGTGATGGAGGAGGCATAGTATTCAGCGATAGTGATTGCGGAACACCCCCTACATCTTGTAGGGGTGTTCGCTGATCTTTATCGTAAGCAGCAGCAGGTCACAACTGCTTTGTGGATGACAAATCAGTAACTGATTGTGGAGAAGAAGAAAAAGGCAAATATGTCTCGTGAAAGACGATGTCCCTGCTTGAAAATATATCCCTTGTTTCAAGGGCATATAGCAGCCAACCTTTCTTGCCTTGAGGATGAATATGCACTTACGACTTTTAGGATCGAACTTGTTGCAATGCTTGGGAGTCTGAAAAGTAAAGCATAGACAACCAAAAACCCGAAGGGTGTTGTAGTTAGAATGCCTACCATGAAGTAGCTCAAACGATGTACGACCCTGAAGAGTAGGCGATGGTGTGCAATTGATGATATACGCAGCCGTAGTGATGCACTCCCCCCAAAATTTCATAGGGAGATGAGCAATGAAACGCAAAGCCCGAGCAACATTAATGAGGTAATGGTGCTTGCATTTAACCCGACCATTCTGCTAAGGCATCGCTACACAGGACATCTAAAAAATCATACCCTTTTCAGCAAAGTAAGAATACAGGGGTAAGAACTCTGTTCCGTTGTCCGCATGAACATGTCGGACTTGCCTGCGGAATTGAGTGTTAACCATAGAGCAAAAATTCTTGAGAAGAGTCGGTACTTCTGTCTTTGTAGTAAAGAGAAGGACACATACTGCCCTTGAAAAATCATCTACAATAGTCAAGAAATATGATATGCCACTAAAAGAAGGGGTACTATAGGGATAACCACGCGGGATAACCGTGGATCTTGTAGCAGGTAGTGGTGTCATGGCCTTTCTTTCCACAATGAGTACAAGTCAAGTTCTTTGTATCTGCATGAGGGGCATCTTTAGGAGGTTCGCTGGGACGATGAGCAGCAAAAGCATGGTTTTTGGTGGAAGATTCGCAACTCGTAACAACAGTTTTAAGTCGTTCCCCTTGAACAACAAGAGAACAGATCCTGCTCATGGGCGGGAGAGGATCCTGGGCAAGCAGATTCGAATGAATTGTTTTGAAAGTGGCATAGTCCAACCCTATCAAGAACTTAGTTTGTGAAATAGCGAGTGGCTATTACAAAGGAGAGCGTGTTTTTCTTCCCTGAATAACACTTAAGCCAGCTGTCAATGTCACGTATCCTTTCCAGTGTCAAGGCTTGCATTTCGTTTTAGAAATTGAATTACCCATACATCTTCTTTCCTACAACAATTCGTCACATAAATTACATTTAAAAAAGAAAAGAAAAAGAACTTACACTTAACTGCATTTAAGCTCGTAAAAAATGATAGGATCTTCACTTAACCACATACACACCCGCGCGACTTCTCTACTAGGCTTTATGATATGTTAGGATTCAACTATTGGGCATCCGAACCCGACAACATCATGATCTCACTATGTTCTTCCACCTCCTCAAAACAAGGAAAATTTTACATGCTAAAAATTCAATATGGGCTCCCTACAACAATGTCATTCTACTGCAGAAACTTTGATGTTTTATAGTCACCGTCTTAACCAAAGTAAATAATAGTGTTTTATATAAGTGAAGTTTTACACATTCCACCTCCATAGACAAAAACGAAAACATTATCAATCAATGTGTCCATTCTCATGACAATACTCTCCCATAAATATAATGTCCACAAAGCAAATAGGCACGGGGGTACTAACCCTAGTAAAGATAGAAAACACTAAGTTATAGCAAAAGACTAACCTCATTGAAGTTATCCCATGATGGACCACCTTTTCCACCATTATTGTTGATGAAACCATCCCAATTTGCCCTGGAATATTGTGTTTGTTTGAAAATTTTGGATAAGGAGGTGAAAGAGATGAAAGAGGTAAAAGAGGTTGAAGATGAAGGTAAAGTGAATTAAAGTTTCCGTAAATATGTATAATCAGGCCCGGTCCACAGGCAAGGGCAGCCTGGGCGCCGGCCCAGAGTCCCCAAATTTTTGGGGCCCCAATTTATTTTTAGGTATGTATATATATGTGTTAAATATGGGTAACAAAAAGCTAGCATAGTCTAGTGGTCTTAGAACACACCTTTCTCCAATAGGTCATGGGTTCGATTCCAGAATTTTGCATCTTTGTCTTATTTTAAAAAGAAAAATGGCCCAATTCCAGGAGTTAGGGACTTATATAAGTCCCATAATGTTTGTCCTGTTTCGTTTTTATATACCATTCATAGTTGAAGAGAATTTTTAAGATTTCTTCCAATATATAAGAAAAAACATAGTCATGTGGGGTCTTGTTTAATTCGTCTCAACGAGTACTTTGATAATATCAAAAAGTTATAATTTTTATTAATATGTAATTAGAGATATTAACAATACAAAACTCGACTCGGCAAATATGCCGAGTCAAAACAGGACAAACATTATGGGACATAGAGAGTATAAAATTACTTTCAAACACTACTTGTCATCACAAAACTGAAAATATGAGCATACTGTCATTATTTTTCAAATTGCCGTCAAATTTCCCAACTTTACCAAACCGTCAAATTTGTCAAACATGCACAAACTATACTAGATAATACGATCAAGCTCAAACTCATAGACACGGAAACCCTCCGGAGTAAGTATCTCATCGAAATCTGCCACGCTGAACAAGCCTACATAAACGTAGGTACCAATGCCATCGTCTCCTACTACGTAAACAACCAAGCGTACATCAGACATAATCGCACATGAAGCAATAAGAGCCACATTCCCTGGTGTCAAGCCTTGGTCACCTAATACTCTCACACCTTGTGTAGCTGCTGCAGCAATCTGACCCCCTTCCCCTCCATAAATGAGTCGGTCCTCTACTAGATAGTTGTGGTATGCATACTCCATCTACCGAGCCAATACATATCCCACGCTGCGCATGAGTATGAAGTCCTATCAGCATCAGCTCATGACGGCTCTCGAACTGGTCACCAACTTAAACAGTTGGAACATGGCCCTGTCCTCTAGCTCTAGCTCTAACAATATCACGCTCCTCATGATAAACGCCTATGACCTCGCTGTAGATACGTTCCGGTCATTCGCCAACACGATGTGGGACCAAGAGACGGTAATGGTTCAAAAGAATGACGGCGGGATCGTCAGGCTGAGCCATGATACCTACTGTTCAAATAAAAATAACATATACACCAATAAGAAATAGTCAGCAACAAAACTGTAGCAATCAGGAGAGAAACAAACAAAAAAAAGAATCAGGAAACGATAAAATATATAATTAAGCAACAAATCATCAATCAACATGTCTATGAGCCTTGCCATCATTCAACATAGAAATAATGCAAACTTTCATACTAGCAATATCTAATAATTCTTAAGAAGAAAATTATCAAAAACCTATATTGTTTTTTTTTTCCTGATATACATATGATTAAACAGAATCCAAAGAAACATCTCATTGTGAAGGAAAAGGCAAGACATCCACACTACACAAACACAACAAATATATACATGAAATGAAAAGAGATATAAGAAAGGAGTAGATATTGCCAATTAGCAAAAGCATATTCATTTATATGCTCTAAGAGTAGTTCCAAAGTAACACAACCTGACTTATCGAGACTGGAATTAGGTTGAGAATGACAAAATTGCCCATGCTTCAATTTTTTAGGGGTATCATGCCTATTGCATGTGCTTCAAATTTGCTCACAATTTGGGACTTCTCCTAAAGATTGGGTTATAATATAAAATCAATTATAACATATCTTATTTAAACTTATTGAAGATTAGATTAAAATATAAAATTAGTTATAACATACCAGTTAATTAACCAAGTCAAGTAAAGGTGTTTACTGTTTTTCAAACTAAAATGCTTTGTGTTAACAAGTAAAAAAATCAATTATAAAAATCAAGTTAAATGCATTAGCCTATGTGAGATTCGAACCCACAACGATGTATATAACACATCACTCTACCAATTGAGCTAATAGGCTTTATCTTAAATCAAATGTTTAAACATTTTATAGCTAGCATCATATGTATTAGTTCAACGAGTATATTTATGCTATAACTATTGCACATCAGTAAAATACAATAAATAACAATGGTAAACCCTGAAAACGCCTTGAAGAACTCCTTGAGATTCAACACCAGAAACAATGTCCAAAGCAGCACAAATACCTTACAGTGAATGTTTAAAATAGAAGCATATCAAAGGAAAGATAACATGACTCAGGTAGTGAAAGGATGATGTAAAAGCTTGTTAGTCATGTAAATCACCCAAGGATAAAAAAAAACACAAGTTATCAAAACTAGAGAGATTCCTCTGCCAACAAAGATACGAGTTGAAGGAAATAGGAGGCATATTGATGAAATGGTGCCTTAGTAACCTTACAAATTTTATACGGTAAAGGATAGAAGATAACAGAACATGAAAGAATCAAAATTTGAATAAGGGTAAAATGGTGGTTAGTAGTTCATCACCAAATTCAATAGCTATGTGTACTGAATAACTTTTAAAGACAAAGATCAATAAGAAAATTACTTGATATTTATCTGTAAACTTGATTATCTCAATTTGGTTATTAAACAAATAATAGTAAATCTTTCACTCAATACTCCACAATCTCTATTCAATGTTAAATGGTTCATTAATGGGAAAAGGAGAAAGTTGATCTCCATCTCTCAAAGTTGTTTCAAATGCAGAAAACAAAAAACATTGGAAACAGAAAAAGGTAATCTCAAAGTCTCAAGATGTTTCAAATTCAGAAAGAGAATTGAAAACAGAAAAGGTTAATCTCAAGTCTCAAAATGTTTCTTATATAGAAAGAGAACTGAAAACAAATGAAGTTGGCATGAAATCTCAAGATGTTTCACATGCACCAACACAAATCCTCCATAAGCTCTTCATTTCACACAAGGAAATCAAGAATCATATTTTCCTTCAACTTTATCCTCTTGTGTGTATGTATCCTGGTATTCGGGTTGAGGATTTACCAAAAAGAATGAGTTGGATGTCAAGGAGACTATGCACAGGGTTTGTCAGCTGACACACTAACTCAACTGACACACTCAAAACTACACAAGAAAGAAATCTGAAGCTTGAATACTACCGCTGTAATCTCAAATACAGGACCAAAAATGTCAGCTCCTAAAACTCCTAATTACTCCCCTAAATTTCCACATGAAAAAAATAGAGCAAAAAAACACGAAACAACAATTTACCTCATGGAACCACATGAAAAGACACAGAAGAGGAAACATACGGATTAGTGGGATTACACATATATGTATACTGCCATTTGCTGGCTCAATTAATTTACCACATATAACTATATAAAGGGAGGCATGCAAAGCCAACATAAACTTCATTCTTGACCTCTAAATTTTTACACTTATATTTTGATCCTAAAACTTTAGCATGTGCCATTTTATACTATTCCGTATAATTTATAGGAAATGCACCTGTATTCTATTAAGTTGTTAATCTGTTACATGATATGGATACAACTAGCACAATTAATGGCACATGCTAACACTTGGAAAATCTTTCCCAAGGATACGAAATTAGCTAGGCTAAGAGTACACAATTATTTGTTCTATGAGTTGATCAATATGACAAGTCACCTGAACAAGCCTCTTATCCTATACAAGCAGTCAAGCATGTCTCATTATAAACAAATCATCATAGACTCGGCGGTAGTATACACCCAAGAATTTTCTATTTTGATGTTCAACGCCAATGGAGCATTCAAGTTCACTTCAAGGGAAGTCTGATACATGAAAATTGTATCCTGAAAAGTCTCAAAAAAATCTCAATCTAGCAAGATCTGGAAGTTGAAATAATTACCTTGAAGGCTTGATTGAAATCCAAGCTATGCAAGAAGAGCTTCATTGAAATCCAAGCTATGCAAGTGTAACACCCCCAAATCTTACCCCAAATGGAAAAGTATTACCACCAGTGACCCCAGTGTTCCTTACCGAGATCACCCAAGGCTTTACCAGTTTAAATACAATTTAAGGCATACAATGATACATAATGATCAAAGTATCCAAATCAAAACATAACAACGTTCAAATGAAACATAAGTCCTGGGATTACATCCCAATCCCGAATAGGACAAATACAGAATTTAAATATCTACAGCGGAAGTCTTATGAAATATAAACAATGTTCAGCGGAAGTCTTTAAATAACACAGCGGAAGTCTTTAAACAATATCTTACCCAAAAGATCTCAACCTGATTAAAAGGAATTATTAAAACATCGAAAAAGCCACCGTCGTCTTCATAGTCATTCTAGTCTCCACAACTACACACTATCTGATGTGCCGAATCGAACGGATGACACCAGCCCACATGCAGAGAACAATGTACGTGGGTTAGTCTACGAAATAGACTAGCAAGGGGACAAAGCAGAAGGTTCGAAGTAGTTATGCTAGGTTTAAACTCGTCATCCCTCGAATAATAGTAGAGTACGACAGTCAACCTTCACACTCCTACTGAAATGACAACAAGAGGTATGCAGAAGAGACGACTCTGGAAGACTGAATCTCCACAGAGACCGACCCGAAAGAGACTCCAAGGAATTGAGCCTTAAGGAAAATATGACAAATCTGGAAAGCTTAAGGAAACAGACAACAATGATTTAGAAGCCGACTGAGATGCTTCGATTCACGACCAACCTCACCGCTTACAGTGAATCCAGATCGGAAAGAGAACGTACTACATTCAAGTCTGGATCTTACAGAACCACAGAACGATGATTTAAAAACTGACTGAGATGCTTCAGTCCATAACCAACCTCACCGCTTACAGCGAATCCAGATTGGAAAGAAGACGTACTAAATTCAAAGTCGAGACGAGCTTTCCTAGCTGCACTATTTACTTAACTGCACTACTCGCCGAAGGTTCATTAATTATGTGCCCTCGGGCACTCATCTGATTTATGTTTCAAAACACACTTGCATCTTATAAGCTTTTAACCTACACATCTTGTCGCGCAGGACTCAGAATGGAACTCACAGGATCCAAACCTCTAAACTTCTCATCGAAGAATGAATCTCTCCGGATCCAAACCTCTTACTATCGTATGGGTCTCAGCTGCCCTTAACAGTTATAAAGAAACGCGTATGGACTTCTCCGAATCCGCGCATCCCTACTTATGCTAACTTACAGACATAGCACAACACAGATAATACGGATAAATCCACATAAAGGCCCGTCAGGCGATCACAGATAATAGCGTTGATCTAGCAGATATACAACCTATTATATGATTTTCAAAACAGTTTATAAAACCTTTTCCAGACAACACAGATAATGCGGATAAATCCACATAAAGGCCCGTCAGGCGATCACAGATAATAGCGTTGATCTAGCAGATATACAACCTATTATATGATTTTCAAAACAGTTTATAAAACCTTTTCCAGACAACACAGATAATCATTCCAAATTAATTACTCAGATGAATAACTGATAACTAATGTAAATATGGAACGAATGAGCAAGAGCGAACCGCCACTTGCCTTAATCCGTAGAAAAGCCTAACGATGACGACGAGATCCCGGGCTCGACACGCGTATAGCTCCGATAGCACAAACACCTTCGAGTCGACCCATAAAAGGAACCCTAAGTTAGATTCAACAATCACAAACACAGAAACTACGAAAGGACGAAAGGAAACGAAACCCGAACGAAGGTCCCGGAAGCCAACGACACCCTCCCGGCCACCACCACCTCACGGCTGGACACGGCCGAAATGCGGCGGGCGCCGTCTTAAATGCGGCGGGCGCCATCACCATCACGGCGGGCGCCACCACCATCACGGCGGGCGCCTCCTCACAGCGGCGGGCGCCGCTCAACACCGGCGGGCGCCGTTCTTCACGGCGGTCGCCGCCTTTATGCCGGCGGTCGCCGTGATCCTGACGGCGGTCGCCGTCTTCATGGCGGCGGTCGCCGTTCTTCACGGCGGTCGCCGTTCTTCACGGCGGTCGCCGTCTTCATGGCGGCGGTCACCGTCTCTCTGGCGGCGGTCGCCGTCGCTGAACAGAAATTGAAAAATACGAGGGAAATCTTACCCGCGACGCTCGATTCGGCTCGTCTTTCGCCTTGCTTTGCTTCTAGGCGTCCGAGAGTCTCTAAGGCTTCACTTGGCCACCGGAAAGGACACCAAACGAGCCTCCGACGATCCACTCAAGCCTTCCGAGCGAGAGAGAGCGTTTTCTTTGAGAGTCGGGATTTTGAGAGCGCTTCCGCGTCTTTCGCACTCCCTTTCACCCTCACCCAACACCTCTATTTATAGGCAAGGATTAGGGTTTCTAATGGGCTAGGAAATTCCCTTTTTACCCTTGTGCCCTTCCCCTTATTACCCTTGTGCCCTTAGGATAATATCTCTTGGGTAAAACCTTGTACCCATCTTAACCCGCGTTAACCAAAAGTCGTACACGAACGAGTATAAACTCCCAACACACCTTGACTGTATAATTCTTCACTGAGAAAAATATTACAGATATAGAGCACATTACAGAATGTCTCCAACTCTCTGAATTAAATCCGACGTACCAAACGAGCGTTCGGGAAAAATCCAAAATTTACCAAAATAACCTTACGGAAATACGGGGTATCACATCACCTCCCCCTTAAAAGAAGTTTCGACCCCGAAACTTGGCCGAAAAATAACTCGTGAAAAAGTCTGAGCATCTTTGCTCCAGTTCCCCAAGTAACATCCTATGTTCCAGACTTGGACCACGGAATTCGTACCATCAGTACGATCTTGTTGCACAGCTGCTTCACACAATGATAGAGAATGCGCTCAGGCATCTCTTCTCAAGTACCTTTTGCCTGAATCTCGACGTCCTTATAACCCAGCATACGAGACTCATCTTGCCACGAACTTCCTTATCAAAGACACGTGGAACAAATCATGCATTGGTGTGCCGATGGAGACAATGCCAAACGGTACGCTAGAGATCTTACTCCATCTATAATCTCGAATGGTCCCACGTAGCGAGGGTTAAGCTTCCCACGCTTACCAAATCTGAAAACTTCTTTGGGTGGTGATACTCTAACAAGTACATGGCCACCAACCTTGAACTCAACACTTCTACGCTTCTGATCTGCGTAAGACTTTTGTCGACCCTGAGCGGTCAACATCCTCTGTCTAATCAAAGCAATAACTGAAACTGTCCTTCTGACCAATTCTGGTCCACGCCGAATCTTGTAGGTATCCTTAACCCAACAAATTGGAGATCTGCATCTGCGACCATACAAAGCTTCAAACTGATCCATCTCGATCCGATACAATGGTCTTATGAATGCCATGTAAATGGACAACGCCTGGTAGAAAACTTCTGCTGACCCCTAGGTCACCCAAGTAACCTCAGCTTCCAATGCAAACACTATTTCTGCCAGCTCTAGGTCATGAGTCGGTCTGTTTGCTCCATAGGTGTTCAATCGTCTAGATGCGTATGCAATAACCTTGCCCCTCTGCACCAAAGACATATCCTAACCCATTCCTCGAAGCACTACTATAGACCTTACAACCATCGTTCCTTCTGACCACGCCCAAAATTGGAGCGTAAGTTAGACACTGATCCAACATCCTGACAACTGGTCTTACACCTGTCATTCCAAACAACTCTTGTTGGACCTTGCGGAACAGACCGGTCCTAGGGGGAGCAATCTTAAAGAAATCCTTCCATGAACCGTCTATAATGTCCAGCAAGCCCTAGAAAACTGCGCACCTTGCTCACACTCTGAGGCCGCTTCCAACAACTACTGAATCACCTTTCTGGGGATTAACCATAACCCCATTCTCATTAATCACATGGCCTAAGAAAGCCACTTCTAGATCCAGAAGTCACACTGAGACCACTTACGCACAACCGACTTGGTCTAAGAACCGATAAAACAATCCACAGATGTTCCCCATAAGCTTCCTTGCTCGGGAAAAGAAAATATCAAAATGCCATTAATGAAGACCACTATGGACTCATCCAAGTACTAGTCTAAAACATCAAGGCACTAGATCCAAGAAAACTGATGAGGCATTTGCAAGCCTAGATTGCATGACTACAATCTTAGTAGTGACCATCTCTCGTCTGAAACGCGATTCTCTGAAAATCATCCTCACGAACCCTGAACTGATGAAAACCAAATCTCAGGTCGATCTTGGAGAAAACCTTGACTCTTGCAGTCGATCCAACAAATCATCAAACCTTGGCAACACAAATCTGTTCTTGATCGCAACTTTATGCGACTCTCGAAAGTCCAAACAAATTCAAAATGGTCCATCTTTCTTCTGACAATTAAAACTAGGCACTCCTACTTAAGGTGATGCACTCAGCTCTATAACTCTTGTCAAGAAGATCATCAAGCTGATTCTTCAACTCTTGAATCTCATCAGGAGCCATCCGGTACGGGGCCTCTGAGATCGGCGCGGTACTTGGCTCGAGATCAACAGTAAACTCCATGACACGCTTCGGGGTACACAGGAATATCTTCTGGAAAGACATCCGAAAATCCTCTAACCACAGGAAAACAAAACTAAAGTCGATCACTGCCCTACGACACTTCCGACAATCCATACCGAGAATAATTATCATATGAAACCATGATTATTTAAGTCGAATCGCTTTGAATTTCTTACCCTTAATGGTATCGACAATTCCTGAAAGACGATTTGTTTTAACCAAAACATTTTATACTAATAACATTCATAACCAAAGGTTCACAACTTAGCCGCTTACGGACTTAACTTACAACCATCCAAAATTATAGTCTGGGTAGCACCCACAACAACAACAAACTAACAAAAGCAGAAAACAGATACACGAAGCTCTAATCATTAGGAGCATGGGGTCCGTCCTCCTCACGAATCATGTAAAGACGTTGACCCTGACTTCCAGAAGCCACTGGAGCTTTCCCCTTGTTATGTGCAGTGGTCTGCATCGAAGGGCTAGGAGCTCCCATCGGACTGAACCTGGGTCGGTTGTTCTGACTAACAGGCCCTTGCTGTGATTCAGCTCCTTTCTGCTCTCCCTGACGGCAGAACTTCTGCATATGCCCTTCCTTTCCACAGCCAAAACACACCTTCTTCTCATTCCGACAATCAAAACTCTTGTGCCCAGACGCACCACAATTGAAACACTGAACTGACCTGCTGCTCCAACCTGAGCCCCTGGCAGAGCCAGACTGAGTTGTCTCGGTCTTAGCACGACCAGACTTCTCAAACTTGGTAGGCGATGCCGGTCGTTTGAACGAACCAACTTGGCAATCCTGCTGCCCACCCTTTCCTTTGACCTGCTTCTCTCGCTTACTGGCGGACTCCTCCAGAGTTGCCTCCAACTTGTAGGCCGCATCCATGTACTGCTCCAGAGTAGAGCATGAGTGGTGCACCATCCATGGCTTAATATCCGGGTTCATCCATTCATGGAAGTATCAGATCTTCTGAGCCTCACTGGTTATCTGCGGTTCAGCATACTGCAGCAAATGATTGAACTTGGTGGCGAGCTCTGTCACCTTCAACCCATCCATCTTCGGATACAAGAACTCCTTGTGCTTTTCCTCCCTCATAGCTCGAGAGAAGAAACGGTCCGTCATCTTGGCCTTAAACATCGACCAGGTCAACACCGGGCTATCAGCTAAGCCGGTACTCTCCCACCATTCACTAGCCTCCTCCTTCAACTGTAGAGAAGCTATGTGCACTTTCTCAGCTTCAGTGCACTCCACATTATGGAACAATCTTTCCATATGCGAGAACCAACGAGCGACTCTGACTGGCTCTCCCTTTCCATCATAACTGTCGGGTCTCATGGAGTTAATGGCCTTCAGTGCTCGGCCATACTCTCCTCTATCCCTGATCACGCCTCTTTGTTGCACACGGTCCTCTTGTTCCTCAAACCTTGGAACTTCTGGAGGTACTGGCACTCCTTGTGCCTGAGGTGCGATTGGTCGCATTATCTCGGTAATTGCTTACAGGACAATCCCCCGAATTGTTGCGATTGTTGCTGCATCAAGCACTACTGGAGCGTCGGCCCGAACTTGGCCATTGACTCCCGGATTATCGCTCACAGACTCCCGCTCTCCAGACGGATCTGCAACATTCTTCGAATTTGGTCTGGGGTCGTTGCTCGGCCCAGCACCAGCACGGATAACATTCCTTGTGTTCACCATCTGCTCACCGATCAAATCCCAATGATCTCATCACATTAGTACCATACTGATATACTTATCGTAATAAATCAACTTAGAATAGATCAACTTGGTAATTTATATTGATGGACTCAAACTGAGTAACTAGGTTCCACAACCTCAAACCACAACGAGGGAACTGGGACTCAGCCTAACTAGAGATGACAAAACCACCCCGGCTTCTCCCGGATTCTTCTGAAGAGAACAGAATGCACCCATATCTAGCGGGGCAACGAAAAAGGAATTAGTCTTTCTAGACATAGAAGCAAGCTTACTACATCAGTCTATACAGAAGACATGACTATGAACGGTGTTTTCAAATTCTTTTCACTTTGGAAATTCAGAAAACTTTTCAAGTAAAACGAGTAAACGGTCTTCAAATACCCAACCCATTTTAAAAACTTTTAGCTCTGATACCACAAGTGTAACACCCCCAAATCTTAACCCAAATGAAAAGGTATTACCGCCAGTGACCCCAGTGTTCCTTACCGAGATCACCCAAGGCTTTACCAGTTTAAATACAATTTAAGGCATACAATGATACATAATGATCAAAGTATCCAAATCAAAACATAACAACGTTCAAATGAAACATAAGTCCTGGGATTACATCCCAATCCCGAATAGGACAAATACAGAATTTAAATATCTACAGCGGAAGTCTTATGAAATATAAACAATGTTCAGCGGAAGTCTTTAAATAACACAGCGGAAGTCTTTAAACAATATCTTACCCAAAAGATCTCAACCTGATTAAAAGGAATTATTAAAACATCGTAAAAGCCACCGTCGTCTTCATAGTCATTCTAGTCTCCACAACTACACACTATCTGATGTGCCGAATCGAACGGATGACACAAGCCCACATGCAGAGAACAATGTACGTGGGTTAGTCTATGAAATAGACTAGCAAGGGGACAAAGCAAAAGGTTCGAAGTAGTTATGCTAGGTTTAAACTCATCATCCCTCGAATAATAGTCGAGTACGACAGTCAACCTTCACACTCCTACTGAAATGACAACAAGAGGTATGCAGAAGAGACGACTCTGGAAGACTGAATCTCCACAGAGACCGACCCGAAAGAGACTCCAAGGAATTGATCCTTAAGGAAAATATGACAAATCTGGAAAGCTTAAGAAAACAGACAACAATGATTTAGAAGCCGACTGAGATGCTTCGATTCATGACCAACCTCACCGCTTACAGCGAATCCAGATCGGAAAGAGAACGTACTACATTCAAGTCTGGATCTTACAGAACCACAGAACGATGATTTAAAAACTGACTGAGATGCTTCAGTCCATAACCAACCTCACCGCTTACAGCGAATCCAGATTGGAAAGAAAACGTACTACATTCAAAGTCGAGACGAGCTTTCCTAGCTGCACTATTTACTTAATTGCACTACTCGCCGAAGGTTCATTAATTATGTGCCCTCGGGCACTCATCTAATTTATGTTTCAAAACACACTTGCATCTTATAAGCTTTTAACCTACACATCATGTCGCGCAGGACTCGGAATGGAACTCACAGGATCCAAACCTCTAAACTTCTCATCGAAGAATGAACCTCTCCGGATCCAAACCTCTTACTATCGTATGGGTCTCAGCTGCCCTTAACAGTTATAAAGAAACACGTATGGACTTCTCCGAATCCGCGCATCCCTACTTATGCTAACTTACAGATATAGCACAACACAGATAATACGGATAAATCCACATAAAGGCCCGTCAGGCGATCACAGATAATAGCGTTGATCTAGCAGATATACAACCTATTATATGATTTTCAAAACAGTTTATAAAACCTTTTCCAGACAACACAGATAATCATTCCAAATTAATTACTCAGATGAATAACTGATAACTAATGTAAATATGGAACGAATAAGCAAGAGCGAACCGCCACTTGCCTTAATCCGCAGAAAAGCCTAACGATGACGACGGGATCCCGGGCTCGACATGCGTATAGCTCCGATAGCACAAACACCTTCGAGTCGACCCATAAAAGGAACCCTAAGTTAGATTCAACAATCACAAACACAGAAACTATGAAAGGATGAAAGGAATCGAAGGAAACGAAACCCGAACGAAGGTCCCGGAAGCCAACGACACCCTCCCGGCCACCACCACCTCACGGCTGGCCACGGCCGAAATGCGGCGGGCGCCGCCTTAAATGCGGCGGGCGCCGTCACCATCACGGCGGGCGCCGCCACCATCACGGCGGGCGCCGCCACCATCACGGCGGGCGCCTCCTCACAGCGGTGGGCGCCGCTCAACACCGGCGGGCTCCGTTCTTCACGGCGGTCGCTGCCTTCATGACGGCGGTCGCCGTGATCCTGACGGCGGTCGCCGTCTTCATGGCGGCGGTCGCCGTTCTTCACGGAGGTCGCCGTCTTCATGGCGGCGGTCGCCGTCGCTGAACAGAAACTGAAAAATACGAGGGAAATCTTACCCGCGACGCTCGATTCGGCTCGTCTTTCGCCTTGCTTTGCTTCTAGGCATCCGAGAGTCTCCAAGGCTTCACTTGGCCACCGGAAATGACACCAAACGAGCCTCCGACGATCCACTCAAGCCTTCCGAGCGAGAGAGAGCATTTTCTTTGAGAGTCGGGATTTTGAGAGCGCTTCCGCGTCTTTCGCACTCCCTTTCACCCTCACCCAACACCTCTATTTATAGGCAAGGATTAGGGTTTCTAATGGGTTAGGAAATTCCCTTTTTACCCTTGTGCCCTTCCCCTTATTACCCTTGTGCCCTTAGGATAATATCTCTTGGGTAAAACCTTGTACCCATCTTAACCCGCGTTAACCAAAAGTCGTACACGAACGAGTATAAACTCCCAACACACCTTGACTGTATAATTCTTCACTTAGAAAAATATTACAGATACAGAGCACATTACAGAATGTCTCCAACTCTCTGAATTAAATTCGACGTACCAAACGGGCCTTCGTGAAAAATCCAAAATTTACCAAAATAACCTTACGGAAATACGGGGTATCACAGCAAGAAGGTCTGATACATGAAATTTTTTTGAGCCATTTGCTGGCTCAAAAAACCTCAATGAAGCTCTTCTTGCATAGCTTGGATCCAGTCCGCATCCTTCAGTGCCTCACCTATGTTCTTTGGTTCCACAATAGACAGAAAGGCATTGAAGGCAAATAAGGTTAGATGTTCGAACCTGACTGGAGGCTTGATGACTCTTCTTTCTCTGTTAGGAGCTAGAGCATTTGATGTGGAGATATTTTGAGTTGAGCATTCAGCTTCCTGGTTCGGATCACCTAGCCTTCTCCATTAAAGATCATGTGAGAAGATGAATCATTGAAGTCTCCACAGATGTTGTCGTCATGTTCATGGTTCCCAGAAATGGATTGTTGTTCGTTATCCATGGGAACTGGTGGAGGAGCCAGTGGGGGATTCTGTGCAGCAGGACAGGAACTGGGTGGAGTGACATCTTCATATGGATCTTCTTGAGATGACTTGGGAAACGGGTCTTCAAAGGGAGTGGTAGTGTTCTGCACAATCTTTCCAAGTGATTTTTCATTAAAAATAACATGAACACTTTCTTCTACCTTTTTAGTCCTTTTGTTGAAGACTTTGTATGACTTGCTGCCTGAGGCGTATCCAATGAAGATTCCTTCATCACTTCTTGGGTTGAATTTGCCAAGATTGTCCTTCCCATTGTTGTGCACAAAGCACTTGCATCCAAACACCCTCAGATGTGAGATGTTGGGAACTCTTTCTCTTAGGAGTTCATAGGGTGTCTTCTCTGTGATTGGACGAAGCATGGCTCGATTGATGATGTAGCAAGCTGTGTTGATCGCCTCAGCCCAGAATGATTGAGGGAGTCCACTTGAGATGAGCATTGTACGAGCCATGTCTTCTAGGGTTCTGTTCTTCCTTTCTACTACTCCATTCTGTTGAGGAGTGTATGGTGCAGAGAAGTTGTGATTAATGCCATACTCACTGCAAAAGGTTAGAAATTCTCCATTTTCGAATTCGGTACCATGGTCAGACCGAATAGCATTGAGTGAACAATCAAGAGATTTTTCTAACAAGGGAACTAGATCTTTAAAGCGGTCAATGACTTCACTTTTAGATTTAATGAAAATAGTCCAAGTAAAGCGAGAGAAGTCATCGACAAGAACAAAGATATACTTGTTCCCTCCTAGGATTTGAACTCTCATGGGTCCACAAAGGTCCATGTGGATGAGTTCAAGAGGCCTTGAGGAGCTTACCATGTTTTTGGACTTGAAGGAGTTACAAGCCTGTTTCCCTTTTACACAATCAGAGCACAGTTCCTTAGATGTGCCACTTCGCTTTGGAAGCCCTCTGACTAGCTCCTTTGAGTGTAGCTTTTGAATCAGCTTGGTACTAGCATGACCAAGGCATTGATGCCACAAATCCGCTTGGTCATTCACAGTTGAGAGACACAGTTTCTCCATGGGGACAAAGGATGGATCAACAATATACACATTGTTGAATCTCTTCCCTTTTAGGATGATTTGTCCCGAGGAGTCAAGGACTGAGCATTCATTTGATCTGAATCTAACTTCATTGTTTCCTTGATCACAAAGCTGTGACACACTGATTAGATCAAAACCAAGATTATCAACAAGGTGAACTTTGTTTACCTGAATGTGATCGTTGAGTCTCACAGTTCCTATTCCACAGATTTTCCCTTTGCTTTTGTCTCCAAAGGATATGTTCCCTCCTTGGAGAGGTTGAAGAGAGGTCATTTGATTTCTTCTTCCGGTCATATGGCATGAGCAACCACTGTCGATGTACCATAGTTGAGGTTGCCTCTCTTCTTTCTGCACATAAGGGAACTAAGATTTCTGAACCCAGCGAAGCTTGGCTTTACTGGGGGGATTAGCATTGCGAGTCTGTGAATACCCAGGGAACTGGTTCCTTTCATGGTACTGAGCACTTTTCTCTTTTTCAAAGTTCCTTTTCTTATGACAATCAGTGTTGTAATGACCATTCTTATCACAGTAGGTACACAAGCGATTGTAAATAACATGTCAATACTTTCCTTTTTCTGGCCTAAAAGGTTTTCCAGTTTTCCTTTTGTTGAAATCAACATTGTTTCTAACCTTACTATGGGCCATATCAACATACCTTTTGTGAGCAAAGGAATTAGTGAACCATTGGTTTTCAGGAACCATCTTTTCTTTTCCCTTAGGTTCCCTCTTAGGACTTTGAGAACTTTCATTGAGACGTTTGGCAACCTCATCATTGTTCTCAAGAACCATGATCTTCTCTGATAGGAATTGATTCCTATCACGAGAGGTGGCAAGAGCAGAACTGAGGTTCTCATTCATCTTAACAAGTTCTCGCCTAGCCTTTTCATCTTCAGCATCATTGTTCTCTTTGTTATTAACATATCCTATTCCATGATGTTGTCTCACAAAAATAGTTTGATTTATCGTTTTTTCATTAATAGAGTCAGTGAGAATGTCCAACCTATCAATTATGGATTGAAGCATGTCATTTTCAGGTAAGTTAGCATGCAAGGGAACTTTGACAGAATCTATGCTAGTTTCATCACAAGATTTGCAGATTTTAAGGTGACTAGCATGCACATTCCTAATATCAATGAGTTTGGAGTGAGTTTCAGCTAGGTCTTTCTCAGTTTCATCAAGTTTCTTACTCCAAACAGAATTCTCAACAGTCAAGCAAGCAATTTCATCTTCACAATCATCAAGTTTTTGTTGAAGAGAACTAGTTTCCTTTCCTAGTTTCTTTATGATCTTAAGAAGTTGTTTCTTATCACAATCAACTAGGGATTTTAAGAGATCGTCAGAGGTTACCTCAAGGTCTTCTGAGTCGCTTGATTCTCCTTTTGCCATGAGACATCTTCCTCCAGAGAAGCCACTTAGATCCAGTTCCTCATCTGAGTCTTCTCCCCATGAGGCTACGAGAGCCTTCCTTTTCTGAGGTCTTTCTTCTTCCTTGGAGTCTTCCTTGTTGGGACAGTTCTTAGCATAGTGTCCCTTTTCTTTGCACTCGTAACAAGAGACTTTCTTGAGATCTCTTCTGGGTCCATTGTGGGAGGAACTGCCCTTTTGGAACCTTCCCTTTACAAAGAACCTTTTGATGTTCTTTGAGAAGAGAGATGTTAGTTCGTCCTCTTCTTCTTCCAGGTCTGAGTTCTCTTCCTCCATCTCGAGCCTGGAGAAGGCTTTGGAGATCTTGAGGGCAATTCCTTTCTCCAGTTTCTTGTCGGCATTGGCTTTGGTGTGCTCTCCTTCTTCAACCTCCAGTTTCCCTATGACTTGAGTCAAGGGAAGGGATTGGATTCCTGGAGTGTTCTTCATGATTCCCTTGAGAAGGGTGAACTTGGAGTTGAGTCCATTGATGACCACTAGGGACTTGGAAACTTCATCAAGATCGACTCCCGCCGCTGTTAGCTTTCCAATCAATCTGTTGAAGCGGGAGTAGTACTCTGAGATGGTCTCAGTTTCCATCATCTTGAAGGTGTGGTATTCTCCTTCCAAAGCGAACTTCCTGCTTTGCTTCAGTTCATCACTTCCTTCATGCATTTCCTTGAGAGCTTTCCACATCTCCTTGGCCGTCTTGATTCCTATGACTTTGTCCATGTCCTCTCTGTCCAGTCCATTGAGGATGAACTGCCTGGCCTTGGCATTCTTCTCCATGATGACATAGTGCTCTGGTTTCCAGTCTTCTTCCTTCATGGTAAGGTCGACATAGCCATCTCTATTTTCGACTATCCTCCAGCATTGGTAGTCGTTGGTCTTGATGTGGCTTTCCATGCACTTTTCCCACCATGTTTCTTCTCATTTGTTTTGGAGATGTGGTTTGTTGGTGGAGATTCTGAGCTCAAACTTGCTTGGTTGAGACATGATCTGCAAACTTAACAAAGATCTAGAACTTTTCCTGCTCTGATACCAATTGTAGGATCGTTATTGTTAGATAATAACTTAAGGAACTAAGAATATCGATTCTCAGTTCCCTTCGCAGCGGAAATAAACAATCAAACAAATGACAAGTTCCTTATAGTGGAAACCTTTGATTGTCAACTAGCAATCCAGGATAAAAACCACTACCTTTCTTTCGAAAGGATTTCAAGGTCTATTTCTTGATTTCTTATCTCTTTGGTTACAGCTTATCCTAGGAAAAAACACACGGTTTCTTTGCCTTACACACAGTTAGGCAATCCTAGATAACTTAACACAAATTATAATCAATCCAATACACAGACCTTAGCACTAAGGAACTATCTCACTTACAGTCACATGAACTTAGCACTCAGCTCTTCGATTCCTTGACTGGTTCCTCTCGATCTCAGTTTGCTGTTATGATCTTGTTTGAAGGTTCACACTGGATGTTTGCTAATGTGTGTGAGTCGTATTTTCAGTGCTTGAAGATAAGCTTTGAGTTAGTCTTCCTTTTATAGTGGATTCTTCGCAGCTTGATCTTCTCTTGGTTCCCACAGATCGAGCTTGCCCTAGGATGTGTGGTGATCCTTAATCCACGCTGTCTTTGTCATGTACCAACAACCTAGGCAGCTCAGAATCCTTCTTGGTTGGTCAACTACTTCAGACAAATCTTGCCAAGTCGTTGTCCAACTCCTTTCGTCCGAGGTTCAACAAGCTGGGCACTTTGGAACTGTCCTCTGGATAGTGACATTTCTATGAGCTGTCGCTTTCAGTACCTTTGTCCGAGGTTCATCGTTCTAGGCATCTTGGAGTCTTGCTCTTGGATGGTGGCAGGCTTTTGCAAGCTTCTCTCAAGTCGCTTTCACCATCTTTTGTCCGAGGTTTGGTGTTCCCAGATTTCTCGGGAATCGCAACATCGCATGCTGCATTTCTGGGCACACCTGGGTTCCTTCCTTTGTCTTGCTTCTTGGTTCTCTTGTCCTGTTTGGCTTTCATGCCTTCGGTACTGTCATGTGGTTCCTTAAAGCACATCTTTGAGATAAAACATTAGTATCATAATATTTGTCATATTCAAAAGTATAGAAATTGAGGAAAGGAACTCTCAGGGAAACCTAAGTTCCAGAGTTCCATTTCCTAACACCTATTCCATGACGTTGTCTCACAAAGACAGTTTGATTTATCGTTTTTTCATTAATAGAGTCAGTGAGAATGTCTAACCTATCAATTATGGATTGAAGCATGTTATTTCCAGGTAAATTATCATGCAAGGGAACTTTGACAGAATCTATGCTAGTTTCATCACAAGATTTGCAGATTTTAAGGTGACTAGCATGCACATTTCTAATATCAATGAGTTTGGAGTGAGTTTCAGCTAGGTCTTTCTCAGTTTCATCAAGTTTCTTACTCCATACAGAATTCTCAACAGTCAAGCAAACAATTTCATCTTCACAATCATCAAGTTTTTGTTGAAGGGAACTGGTTTCCTTTCCTAGTTTCTTTATGATCTTAAGAAGTTGTTTCTTATCACAATCAACTAGAGTTTTTAGGAAGTCGTCAGAAATTACCTCAATGTCTTCTGAGTCGCTTGAATCTCCTTTGGCCATAAGACATCTCCCTCTAGAGAACCCGCTCAGATCCAGTTCCTCATCTGAGTCTTCTCCCCATGAGGCTACGAGAGCTTTCTTTCTCTGAGGTCTTTCATCTTCCTTGGAATCTTCCTTGTTGGGACAATTTTTAGCATAGTGTCCGTTTTCTTTGCACTCGTAACAGGAGACTTCCTTGAGATCTCTTCTTGGTCCGTTGTGTGAGGAACTACCCTTTTGGAACCTTCCCTTCACAAAGAATTTTTTGATGTTCTTTGTGAAGAGGGCTGTCAGTTCGTCCTCCTCTTCTTCTAGGTCTGAGTTCTCTTGCTCCATCTCAAGCCTAGAGAGGGCTTTGGAGATTTTGAGGGCAATTCCTTTCTCCAGTTTCTTGTCGGAGTTGGCTTTGGTGTGCTCTCCTTCTTCAACTTCTAGTTTCCCTATGACCTGAGTCAAGGGAAGAGATTGGATGCCTGGAGTGTTCTTCATGATTCCCTTGAGAAGGGTGAACTTGGAGTTGAGTCCATTGATGACCACCAGGGACTTAGAAACTTCATCGAGGTTGACTCCAGCGGCTTTTAGCTTTCCAATTAATCTGTTGAAGCGTGAGTAGTACTCTGAGATGGTTTCAGTTTCCATCATTTTGAAGGTGTGGTATTCTCCTTCCAAAGCAAACTTTCTGCTTTGCTTCAATTCGTCACTTCCTTCATGCATATCCTTGAGAGCCTTCCACATTTCCTTTGCCGTTTTGATGCCTATGACCTTGTCCATGTCCTCTCTGTCCAGTCCATTGAGGATGAACTGCCTGACCTTGGCATTCTTCTCCATGATAACATAGTGCTCTGGTTTCCAGTCTTCTTCCTTCATGGTAAGATCGACATAGCCATCTCCATTTTCGACTATCCTCTAGCATTGGTAGTCGTTGGTCTTGATGTGGCTTTCCATGCACTTTTCCCACCATGTTTCTTCTCCTTTCTTTCGGAGTTGTGGCTTGTTGGTGGAGATTCCGAGCTCAAACTTGCTTGGTTGAGCCATGATCTGCAAACTTAACAAAGATCTAGAGCTTTTCCTGCTCTGATACCAATTGTAGGATCGTGATTGTTAGATAATAACTTAAGGAACTAAGAATATCGATTCTCAGTTCCCTTCGCAGCGGAAATAAACAATCAGACAAATGACAAGTTCCTTATAGTGGAAACCTTTGATTTCCAACTAGCAATCCAGGATAAAAAACACTACCTTTCTTTCGAAAGGATTTCAAGGTCTACTTCTTGATTTCTTATCTCTTTGGTTATAGCTTATCCTAGGAACAAACACACAGTTTCTTTGCCTTACACACAGTTAGGCAATCCTAGATAACTTAACACAAATTATAATCAATCCAAGACGCAGACCTTAGCACTAAGGAACTATCTCACTTACAGTCACAGGAACTCAGCACACAGCTCTTTGATTCCTTGACTGGTTCCTCTCGATCTCAGTTTGTGATAACAGGTTTTTGTCGTTCTAAAAACTGCTATGCAAAATATCCAAACAAACCTTAAACCGTAGTCCTAGGTAAGTACGGGTCAAATCCACAGGGAGACGGATCTATCTTAATATGCAATTCGTATGTCAATCAGAAGTAACCAAAGGGGGGTTTTGTGAGTTTTAGTAACCTAAGCATGCAAAAGTAAACAAGCGAAAGAGTTGTGAAATCATTAATGGGAAAAGCACTTAGTCAAACAACATCCACTATTCGTATGACAAGTTGATCATAGATACTCATTCAAAATCTCATGCAATGGTGATTCCAATTCCTTTTCAGATATAACTAATAGCACAACCAGATACTATTAGCACTAACTAATTAAACAACCCTGAAACTATCAAGATTCAGTTTAACAGCAGCGTTAAGAATAAGAATATAATTGGATACAATTCTAGCATAAAACAACCAGCTTTTATCCTAGAATGTAAATCAGTTCTCTTCTGCATAAGACTAGCACAACCAGATACTAGTACGATGCAGTTGCTACTCTGAAATAGATATGCTCAACTAGTAACAATCTAAATCTAGCAATAAATCAATAACAACAAACCCTAGATGCGTCCAAATAGAGATTATCAATATCAATCATAAGCAACTTAAGCAAGAGAAAGATAAAAACCATGCAATAGATTAAGAATAAGAATCTTACAACTGAATCAAAACGAAAGCTTCAGCGTCTGACTAAGCCAAGAGAGCTTAGTTCTTCATAGCAAATACGTAGAAACTAATTAGGGTTCAAAGAAAAGATAGGCAAATAAGCCTTTTCTCTACCCTAATATACTAAAGGAAATAAAATCTAAATTAACCTAAAACAAAATAATAAAATAATAATAATTACACAATCGAAAATAGGGAAATTAATCCCGTTCTCGGCCTTCGAATTCTCGCTCCAGCAATTCGCTCTCGGCCTCCCATTCATGCGAGCGGACACGACCCAATTTCAACAGCATCAACGCGGCCCACCAAAGTATCAGCCCGCTGACGTCGCCATGACATCACGGTGGGGTCATGCCCATGCTTCATTCTCCGTTTTCCGATTTCAGCTTCAAATTTGACGCGGGACTTCACGTGGGCTCCAGCTCCTTTATGGGCTTCTTCTTCAAGGGATGGCCTTCATTTGGGCCTTTCATCTCCACAGCCCATCTCCTCTCAATTCCAGCTTCATGTGGCCTGTTAATCACCAAACTTTGCCCCCACATGCCATGTACATGAATGTGTCTAAATCTACCCGAATGGCACCAATAAAACCTCTAATGACTCTTACTTAAGCCCTACAAAGTAGTGCTTATCAGTTTGCTTTGATGATCTTGTTTAAAGGTTCACACTTAATGTTTGCTAATGTGTGTGATTCGTATTTCAGTGCTTGAAGATAACCTTTGAGTTAGTGATGTGATTATGCCCATCAAGTACCACCTACAAGCAAGCCCTCCACAGTTTCCTAGACAGTTCTCTGCCCAGCAAGGAGTCCACACTTTTGCTTGACTCTCCGAGTTCCCTCCACAGTTCCCTGCCCAACAAGGCATTCGAGTTCCCCGGACAGTTCCTTGTACAACAAGCAAGGCCTCCACAGTTCCATGTACAACAAGGCCTCCGAGTTCCCAAGACAGTTCCTTGCACAACAAGGTCTCCCCAGTTCCCTCTAACCGTCCTCCTGATGTGACTATGCCCCCATCAAGTTCCTTCCACCTCAAAGCCTCCGAGTTCCCTACATAGCTCCCTGCAAGTTCCTTCCACCGCAAGGCCTCCGAGTTCCCTACATAGCTCCCTGCAAGTTCCTTCCACCGCAAGGCCTCCGAGTTCCCTACATAGCTCCCTACAAAGCAAGGCCCCCACAGTTCCCTCTGATCTTGATGAGTTCCCTCCAATGGCGTCTCCTGAGCCACCACCAAAGGCAATCACACGTGCTCGAGCCAAGGAGCCTCAAGACAAGCTCAAGAGAGGTCTCCTAAACCTTGGAGTGACGAGCCAAGACCTTATGGGATCAATAACATTGCTTGTGTCCCTCAGTTCCCTCTAAGGAACTCCACCGGCGACGTTTTACACAAGACCTTCTAGAAGGAATTCCAGTCGGTCTCTTTAATATTTTCAGAATGATATTATGTATTTTTAGAGTTTTAAAGACTACTTTAATTGTGGGATTTACTTGGGGAGGGGGAGAGTCTAGGAGTTAAGTTTTGTTGGCTATATGAAAGGGTAGCCATGAACTCCTAAGAAGCCTATAAAAGGTTGAGTTATGTTCCTTGTAAATCACCTTGAATTTGAATTAAAAAACCTCTACAAGAGTTTATTTTCCTTTGGAAAATTCCAGCAACAAACTTAGTTCGTGAGTTATATCGAACTACCTATCGATCTTCTTCTTAGGGTGAGTTACATCTCTTAGGCGTCGATCACCCTTGTTCCTCTTAGTTCCTCTTAGTGGTGTGTTATATCCACTCCAAAAGAGACTAAAGATGAGGATGCTCTTGCTACTGAATCACCATCGTCTATAGACAACGGAAAAGAGCTTGAACCAATGGGAAAAGAGGAGGAAATCTTGGAGCCATCTCTAACTCCTCCAAGACGCCAATGTTGGCCTACAATCAAACGTAGCTCCTTAGCATCATTATCTACTCCATGGTCCGACTTGACACACATGGTTCCCTCAAGCTTGCCATTTCTTCTACAAGACGAGGTTGATACAAAAAATGCCAAGTTGGCCGAAGATCCTGATTCCGACCTTGCGAAGAAGGAAGTCCACTCTAGGACTCATTCTAGGGAAGTATCACATGCCCTTACCTTGATTTTTACTCTATTATTCCCTTTGCTTGATAATGAATGTTTTTCAAGGAGTAGAGGATTCCACGTTCTTAAATCAGTTTTTGAGTGTAGAACTATGTACTCATGCATGCACCCAAGTTCCCTTTCTCAATACATGTCATGTGGGATGCATCTAGTTCATACTATTATTTTGTACACACATGCATGTTATGTTGTTAGTTTGTTGCCTAAACTTGAACATAGGACTAGGAGGAAGAGTGGAATAGATCGTGCATGCATCCTTACATATCATGTAGTGATTGGAACTTTTGTTCTTACATTCTCAAATTTTATTGGTGGAGTTCGAGAGCCTTATTATTCTGATTTTCTTGTAGGGCACTTGGATTCGAGGTCGAATCATTTCCAAGGAGGGGAGGATGATGTGATTATGCCCATCAAGTACCACCTACAAGCAAGCCCTCCACAGTTCCCTAGACAGTTCTCTGCCCAGCAAGGAGTCCACACTTTTGCTTGACTCTCCGAGTTCCCTCCACAGTTCCCTGCCCAACAAGGCATTCGAGTTCCCCGGACAGTTCCTTGTACAACAAGCAAGGCCTCCATAGTTCCATGTACAACAAGGCCTCCGAGTTCCCAAGACAGTTCCCTGCACAACAAGGTCTCCCCAGTTCCCTCTAACCGTCCTCCTGATGTGACTATGCCCCCATCAAGTTCCTTCCACCTCAAAGCCTCCGAGTTCCCTACATAGCTCCCTGCAAGTTCCTTCCACCGCAAGGCCTCCGAGTTCCCTACACAGCTCCCTGCAAGTTCCTTCCACCGCAAGGCCTCCGAGTTCCCTACATAGCTCCCTGTAAAGCAAGGCCCCCACAGTTCCCTCTGATCTTGATGAGTTCCCTCCAATGGCGTCTCCTGAGCCACCACCAAAGGCAATCACACGTGCTCGAGCCAAGGAGCCTCAAGCCAAGCTCAAGAGAGGTCTCCTAAACCTTGGAGTGACGAGCCAAGACCTTATGGGATCAATGACATTGCTTGTGTCCCTCAGTTCCCTCTAAGGAACTCCACCGGCGACGTTTTACACAAGACCTTCTAGAAGGAATTCCAGTCGGTCTCTTTAATATTTTCAGAATGATATTATGTATTTTTAGAGTTTTAAAGACTACTTTAATTGTGGGATTTACTTGGGGAGGGGGAGAGTCTAGGAGTTAAGTTTTGTTGGCTATATGAAAGGGTAGCCATGAACTCCTAAGAAGCCTATAAAAGGTTGAGTTATGTTCCTTGTAAATCACCTTGAATTTGAATTAAAAAACCTCTACAAGAGTTTATTTTCCTTTGGAAAATTCCAGCAACAAACTTAGTTCGTGAGTTATATCGAAAATTCCAGCACCAATTGCGCTGTAGCACAATTGGTGATATAAGTGGCAAGGTATTGCCCTTGTATCTAAAGGTCCCGGGTTCGATCCCCGTGGACAACAACCTACCCATTTAAATGGGGGAAGGGTTGGGTGTGTGGGCTGCATGCCCTTGGACAACCAGGCAGCACCAGTACCGGCGCCGGCACCGTTGGGTGGCTGGGCGGCTTGGTGGCTGGGGTAGCTTGGCCTGCGATGTTACAAAAAAGTACACTTTTATGTAATACCTCGACAGCTTTAACAGCTCGGCCCATCACAGAGCCGCAGCCCATACACCCCAACCCATCCTTGGGGGCTCCACCTATAACAGGCAGCCATTTCCAAGAGGTTGTTGGTGAGTCTCGAACACGAGACCTCACCCTTTAACAAGCTGCCAAAGCATCACTTGTTACCAATTGCGCTGCAGCACAATTGGTAACAAGTGGGCGTTAAGCTGCTTGTTAAAGGGGAGAGGTCTTGTGTTCGAGCGCTCCCAACAACCTCTTGGGAAATGGCTTCCATTTAATTTGGAGTAGCCCCCAAGGATGGGTTGGGGTACATGGGCTGCGGCTCATGGAGTGTCTCATGTTGGGCTAGGCCCGTGGCTTGAGCACTCACATAAAAGTGTACTTTTATGTAATACCTCGACAACTTTAACAGCCCGGCCCATCACAGAGCCACAGCCCATACACCCCAACCCATCCTTGGGGGCTCCACCTATAACAGGCAACCATTTCTAAGAGGTTGTTGGTGAGTCTCGAACACGAGACCTCACCCTTTAACAAGCTGCCAAAGCATCACTTGTTACCAATTGTGCTGCCCTCTTGGAAATGGCTGCCTGTTATAGGTGGAGCCCCCAAGGATGGGTTGGGGTGTATGGGCTACGGCTCTGTGATGGGCCGGGCTGTTAAAGTTGTCGAGGTATTACGCCGCTTGTTAAAGCGTGAGGTCTCGAGTTCGAGACTCACGAACAACCTCCCGTGTTAGGGGATGGGTTGGGGTACATGGGCTGCGACCCATGGGGGAGAGAAATGGTTGGGCCTGGGCTCGGAGGCCACTCTCCAACATAAAAGTGTACTTTTATGTAATACCTCGACAGCTTTAACAGCCCGGCCCATCACAGAGCCGCAACCCATACACCCCAACCCATCCTTGGGGGCTCCACCTATAACAGGCAGCCATTTCCAAGAGGTTGTTGGTGAGTTTCGAACACGAGACTCACCAACAACCTCTTGGAAATGGCTTCCTGTTATAGGTGGAGCCCCCAAGGATGGGTTGGGGTGTATGGGCTGCGGCTCTGTGATGGGCCGGGCTGTTAAAGCTGTCGATGTATTACAGTGTTCTTCATGATTCCTTTGATGAGGGTGAACTTAGAGTTAAGTCCATTGATGACCACCAGTGATTTAGAGACATCATCAAAGGTGACTCTAGCAGCTGTTAACTTTCCAATTAGCCTATTGAAGCGAGAGTAGTACTCTGAGATGGTTTCAGTTTCCATCATTTTGAAAGTGTGGTATTCTCCTTCTAAAGCAAACTTCATGCTTTGCTTTAGTTCATCACTTCCTTCATGCATATCCTTGAGTGCTTTCCACATCTCTTTCGCCGTCTTGATTCCTATGACTTTGTCCATATCTTCTCTGTCCAGTCCATTGAGAATTAACTGTCTAGCCTTGGCGTTCTTTTCCATGATGACATAGTGCTCAGGTTTCCAATCTTCTTCCTTCTAGTTGAGATCGACATAGTCATCTCCATTCTCGACTATCCTCCAGCATTGATAGTCATTGGTCTTTATGTGGCTTTCCATGCACTTTTCCCACCATGTTTCTTCTCCCTTCTTTCGGAGATGTGGTTTGTTGGTGGAGATTCCGAGCTCAAACTTGCTTGGCTGAGAGATCTTAGATCTGCAAACTTAAACAAAGATCTAGAGCTTTTCCTGCTCTGATACCAATTGTAGGATCGTAATTGTTAGATTAAGAACAAGGGAACTAAAAATACAGATTTTCAGTTGCCTTCGCAGTGGAAATAAACAATCGAATGTAAATAAACAAGTTCCTTATAGTGGAAACCTTCGATTGCCAACTATCAATCTAGGATAAAAATCACTACCTTTCTTTCGAAAGGATTTCAAGGTCTACTTCTTGATTTCTTATCACTTCGGTTACAGATTACTCTAGGAACAAACACACAGTTTCTTTGCCTTACACACAGTTAGACAATCCTAGATAAACTTAACACAAAGTATAATCAATCCAAGAAGCAGTCCTAAGCACTAAGAAACTAACTCACTTATAGTCACATGAACTAGCACACAACCCTCAGGTTCCTTGACTGGTTCCTCTTGATCTTGGTTTGAGTTGATGATCTTGTTGAGAGTTCACACTTTGATGTTTGCTATGGAGTGTGATTCTTGTTGTAGTGCTTGAGAATAACACTGAAGCTTGTCTTTCTTATATAGTGTATTTTTGAGGTTGTGTCTTCTCTCGGTTCCCACAAAGCAAGCTTGACCTAGGTTGTCTGGTGATCCTTGATTCAGACATGTACCAACAACCTAGGCAACTCAGAATACACATTGGATGGTCAATGGATTTAGAGGAATCTGTTATGTTGTTGTCAACCACCTTTCGTCTGAGGTTCAGCAACCTAGACACTTTGGAACTTTCCTCTGGATGGTGACAACCTTTTTGACATGTCGTTTTCATCGACCTTTGTCCGAGGTTCAGCGTTCTGGACAGATTGGAGCTTTCCTTTGGATGGTGGCAGGCTTTGGAAGCTTTGCTCATGTCGCTTTCACCATCTTTTGTCTGAGATTCGGTGTTCCCAGCTTTCTCAAGAAAAGCAAAGTCACTTGTTTCACTTCTGGGTTCCTTTGGCTTGCTTGTTTGGTTTCTTTGTCTTGTTTGGCTTCCATGGTTTCAACAATTGTCATGTGGTTCCTTTAAACACATCTTTGAGATAAAACATTAGTATCAAAATATTGTCATCTTCAAGAGTAGAGAAACTAAGGGAAGGAACTCTCATGGGAACTGAAGTTCCATAGTTCCGTTTCCTAATAGGTTCCCTAGGCGTCTGTTCCCCGCTACGAATACTGCTATCACTATGATTTGTAGACGACACCGAAAGCTAGGCAGCATACAGCGGTGCGCTCGACGAGGGTGACACACATGGCTTAAGAGGGGGGGGGGTCTTACTGGCAAACCTTCCGAGAAATCCATTGGCTGTCATATACTCATATTACCTGTATATATAAGGAACAAATGAACAAGGATTTGTAACACTGGAAGTGGCTTAGGACTAAAAATACAATTAATCTATAGTATATTCGAGTATTTTTGATATCCTCTCTCCCTACGAGAAGAAAATAGAAGGGTTCCTACCAAGTCTCGTAGCCCTAATATCGATACTAATTTCGCTTGTTTGATGGGTCTTTTTCACTTACGACCTTTCAGAGATGAGAAAATGAATCGGAAGGTTTTATCGAGATTCCTACCAGCTTCTCACGAATCGAACCCCTAATTCTAACTACTGGTATTTTAGAAAACAGATAAATGTTTTTTTTCCACCAAGAATCGAAATTGTCATGGAAAAAGAGACGAATTGATTACCTGCTATTACAATTGCAAGATCAGAGTTTTCTCACAGTTCTGTGGTTTTCGACTTTGTAGGATCGTACGTGTTAGCAATCAAAGGGAACTGAGAGTTTAGTTCCTTAGCAGCGGAATAAGTAAATAATAACATAATCAAGTCCAGTTCCTTAGAGCGGGAACCTTTGAAAACCAACTAGTTATCCAGGATAAAACCCACTACGTCTCTCTCAAGAGGATTTCAAAGTCTACTTGTTTTTATCAATGCTTCGATTACAATCAACTAGGATAGAACACACAGATTAAAGTCTTAGACACACTAAGGACTTTCTACCTAGTTCGACCAAATCAAGCACACAAACAAGCAAGCGACTTACAGTTCTTATACAAAGAGCTAAGCTCTGTTCTTCTTTGTAAACATTGTGAGTGAATGTGTAATTGTAAGAGAGTTTAATTACTCTATTTATGTAACTTAATTGATGGAAGAACCGAATCTCCCACAACTGAATTACACAAATAAAATAATCGAAAAATAATCGAAAAGATAACATTTGTTATCAAATATAATCTTTCACGATTTTACACTTTTCGTTTCAATAAAAGATATACTTTTCACCCTTAAGATAATATGGAAATAGGATAATCTTTAACTTCTCTCTCCAAGTAAAGATCTGCCCTAATCGGATCGTCGCCGCCCTTTATCTCTTGTTCCAAGCTCTTTCAGCGTCAGCGTCCTTCAGTTCCTTATGCTAGTTCCCAAATCTGGCATCTTGGTCTCTGTCTCGTGCTTCCAACTCCTGAGTTCTCTGTTCATCAACACTTATGAAAATATTAATAGCAAAAGTGTTTGTCATTATCAAAACTAGGAAAACCGAGGAAGGAAACTGAAGTTCCCAATAGCTCACTTCCTAACAATTTCCCCCTTTTTGATGATGAGAAACATGTAGAACCTGGCATATCTAAAATAGGCATGAATGATATATGAGGAAAAACAGAACATCACTAGATGTTGAATAATCGTTAGTGAATTGCATATTCCCCCTTAACATCAAACCGAGTTCCTTAAGAACCAGTTCAGAGTTCCTTTCATCCTATTAGTTCTAGATTGCCGATTTCATTCACCCTTTGGACATCATCGAAAAGAGTCAGTTAAATGAAGAACAAAAATAATTTAGAGTGACAAATAGACTAATGCTGAACTCTAGAGAAATGACATTGTCATAAAAGTTGAAAGTAGATCAGAACAACACAAGGAACACAGAACTTCATTAAACATAAGGAAAATATAGAAAACATATATCAAAGTAAAAATACTCAAAGACACACAAAAGAGGATCAAGATGTGAAAGTGGGATCCTAGGGAACTAAGGTTCCATGTCTACTGAGTAGGGAAATGAGCACTGTATTACACTACTGCTTGGCCTTTGCCTTGTCTTCAACAAGCTTGCGGTTCACCAACTTTGCAATTTCTTGCACAAGGGTTACAAACGTCTTCCATAACTCCACCACCATTTCATTGGTGAAGTTGTTGCCTTTCTCAACAACGGCAGCCACCTTGTCAAAACCCTCAACTAGGACAGCTTCAATGTGTCCCAAGCTGTTCAGAATAACATAGGTGTCGGGAACTAGGCGGGGATCAGATTGGCCAGGCTGGGACATACTCTTCCTTTTCCTTCTCTGCGTTAGATTTCTCATCCACATGTTCCTTGTGCATCAGACGCCTTACAGTGGTCATGGTGAGGAGGCGAGAGAACCGTGTCTCCTAAATTCCAGTGGGATATAGACCAAGGTGGCTCAGAATCTTCTTGATGACATGTGGGTAGGGAAGGGCATGGGTAGAGTGGCCCTTATAGAACTTCATATGGGATAGGGTGATACTAGGCAAGTCGATAGAAACTCTTAGAATGAGCTTCTCCATAAGCACCGCGTCACTGACCAACACTGTGTCCCTCTTCTCCTGACGAGGGATGATGTTCTTGATGAGGAAGGTATGTAGGATCTTCTTATTGAGGCTCAAATACTTAGTGTGAAAGGGGCTCTTAGATGGAAAGTTACCATTGAAAATAGTTTTGAGGATGGCCTGCTTGCGCTTTGATGGCCAGTTCCTCTTGATGATGACCCCAAAGCCTTCACTAGTGTCGAGCTCCAGCACAGACCCAATCACAACAGCAGAAAGGGGAATCAGATTACCTCCCCAGGCGAGGATGGCATCGTGCACAGGCTGATCATCCTTAGCCGCGACAAATTGCATATTCTAGTAGAAGAGACACACCATATCCTCGTTGACGGCAAATGACTCCGGCACTAACTTATCCCACCCTTGAAGTTAAAGTTTGGCATGGGCGGCGAAGACTCTTTCATCGTCGGCAGTGCACCAAAATTCCTCGCCGACAATGAGGGGCTCCAGAATGTTGCGAGTGGCGAGAGCTGGTGCCACCGAAAAGGGGACTTGGGACGGTGGAGAGGCTTGCTGAGATTGAGGCCGCTTCCCTTTTGCATCCTTGGAGAGTTTCGCCTTTTGTCCTGAGGGGCATTCTCTAGATGAAAAGAGGGGATGCCATGACCACCTTTAACGGCACGGCGTTTGACACGGCCAGCCACCGACTGGGAGTCGCCAGGTTGCCTTAGAGATGTCATCGGTGTGGGGAGCAGTTCCACATCAATTGTTGCGGCCTCCTAGGAAGGAGAAGATTGGTGAGTATCCTCCTTTGTCGGTGTAGGGGAGGCCTGCTTGGACGGAGTGTGCTCAGACGAGGCAGATTGAGACTTTTGGGCCTCAAGGACTGGTGGTGGCGCCGATTGAGCAGGTTCCGCCATAGGTGTGGGAACCAAAGATGTGGTCTTGGTCGGTGAAGCCGCCTAAGAAGAGGAGGGTGTGACTTTCTGCTTTATGTAAGCCTCCAGAATGGCGAGTTCATCGACGGGGAGGTTTGGTAGACCGGAATCCATGGAGACGGTTGAAAGGTGAGAGCTTTAGAGATTTTGAGGGGACGGCAGAGTGTGAGATTAGAGCAAGAAGAGTATGTGATCAGTGTCGCTTTAGGGTTGTACTTGTTTACTTATATAATCTCAGGGCAAAATTTATCCAAAAAGAGCCGTTTTCATATCTCTTCAAATAAGGGAACCCAAAAATATCTCAAACGGCCATACAATCTTCTGCAAATGAAGGGAACTAATAACTCTCCCCATAAAATATCCTTCAGAACAATCAAATCAATCGGATCTCAAAATCATCAGAAACTGCAGACTATCAAACGACTATACATGCATTTACTGTCCTCGGTAAGCGGTTACAGGCAGAGCTTAAATTTGAAATCTGGCCATTGAGGGGCAGTTCTTAGTTCCTTTTTTTGTGTATGACACAAAACCGGATATATATGGGTACATTTTATGTAGGTAACCAAGCAACACTCAAGAAAAGTACATACCCATATAAATAAAATTAGGAAGGCAATTTTGACACTACAAAGACAATTCCCAGTGTAGACTAAATAGGGATCATAAGGAATCATACAACGTAGTCAGGCATAGGACAATTTATAGTCAATTATCATTTCGGCTTATAATAGTGGATAGTTGTGATCAAATTGACTATATGGAGGCCAACAAAGAGATGCAATCAAGACCAAATTATATCATAAAATCATTTGATCATGCAGGTAAGTTAAGAACATGCTTTAGAACAAATATTACAGGACATGCGAGGGCAGTACAAGAGAAAATATCAACAATATTGTCAATGTGATCATAGAAAAGATCAAATCTAGGCAAAGAAAGGGAACTAGTAAAGGCAATCGGAACTACTAGTTTATGGATATCATTCCCAGAAGTAGCCTAAAGGACTCATAAGATTCTCGATTTAATGCTTTGGTGAATATATCGACAATTTGATCTTCAGTCCTACAATGTTCTAGTAGAATGTGCCCTCTTTCAACATGATCACGTAAGAAGTGATGCCTAATATCAATATGTTTAGTCCTAGTATGATGCACAAGATTCTTGGAGATTTTGATTGCACTAGTATTATCACAAAGAATCTTTAAAGGGCCAAAAGACATACCAAAGTCTGCAAGTTGTTGTTTCAGCCAGAGGAGTTGGGAACAGCACGCGGCAGCTGCAATATACTCAGCTTTGATGGTTGATAGAGCCACTGAGTTTTGTTTCTTCGATCCCTAAGAGACTAGGCATGGACCAAGGAACTGGGCCATTCCTGATGTGTTCTTTTGATCCACCAAGTAGTCTGTATAGTCCGCATCTGTGTATCCAAGAGTATTGAAGTGGGAATCCTTGGGGTACCAAAGACATAGGTCATCAATTCCCTTGAGATAGCGAAATATGCACTTCACTTCAGATAAGTGAGATTCTCTTGGGTCAGCTTGAAACCTGGCACAAAGACAAACAACAAACACAATATATGGCCTACTAGCAGTTAGATACATCAAGGAACCAATCATGCCACGATAAAGCTTCTCTTCCACTTTCTGTCCATCGGCGGTGAGGCGAGTTGTGGGGGAGATGGGGGTGAAGATGGCTTTGCTTGAATCCATTTTGAACTTCTTCAAGAGTTCCTTAAGATATTTCTATTGATGGATTTGAATTCCATCGGCCTTCTAAGTAACTTGCAATCCCAGGAAGAAGGATAGTTCCCCAATCATACTCATTTCAAACTCACTGCTCATGAGATTTTTGAACTTCTCTACAAGAGCCAAGTTAGTGGAACCAAAAATAATATCATCAACATATACTTGGACCAGTAAAATTTCACCTTTGACTTTCAGAATGAAGAGAGTTTGTTAGGAACTGGCAAGGCGATTATACCAAGCGTGAGGGGCTTGTTTTAGACCATAGAGAGCCTTGTCCAAGAAATATACGTGGTCAGGGTGATCATCATCCTCAAATCCTGGAGGTTGATTGACGTAAACTTTCTCTTGAAGAATGTCATTGAGAAATGCAGTCTTCATGTCCATTTGATACAGCTTGAACCCTTTATGTGAAGCATAGGCGATGAGTAGCCATATAGCTTCCAGTCTGGCCACATGGGCAAATATTTCATCATAATCGATCCCTTCTTGTTGATTATAGCCTTGAGCAACCAAGAGAGCCTTCTTTCTTAATACAGCACCAGAATCATCCAACTTGTTGCAAAAACCCCACCAAGTTCCTATGATGTGTCTGTTCTGAGGGCGAGGAACTAGTCTCCAGACTTTATTCTTCTCGAACTGGTGATGTTCCTCTTGCATGTCAATGATCCAATCAACATCCTTCAGTGCCTCTGTGATGTTCTTTGGTTCTATAAGAGACAGAAAAGCATTGAACGCACAATAAGACATATCCTCAAATCCATACCTGACTGGGTGCTTGGTAGATATTTTGTCTCTATCAGGAACAAGCATGTCAATTCCCAGAGCCTCAATGTCAGTGGGAGCAGAGCAGTAGATGAGGAGAAGCTGTAGTAGGATCGGCTTCAGCGTCTTGATGAGCGGAGGGAACCGGGGTGCTTTCTGAGGATGTTGATTCCTTGGGCTCAACCAAAGTTGAAGGAACTGTGAGTGAGGGTGAGCTAGAGAGATTACGATAGGAGTTGCGCTTGGGAGGAGCTTGATTACCAGAATATTCACTTGGTCGTTGAAACGGATCTTCCGATAGAACGGAGGGATCCTGCACAGACTTTGAAGGTAATTTTTCATTGAAAATAACATGAATACATTCCTCTACCTTTTTACTCCATTTTTTGAAGACCTTGTATGCTTTGTGACTGACGGGTTTTTAGTCGTCTTTTACCCTAGTCAAAATAAAACCTAACAAACCTAAACAAGTAATAGAGGCAAGCAGGGTCGATCCCACATGGAGGAAGTAATCAATCTATGTGTAGTTTGCATGCAAAAGTAACAAAGGGGGTTTTTGGGTTGGTTTCGTAACAAGCAATCAAAGCAAATAAACAAATCAAAAGATGTAAAATCAATATGGGAAAAACACTTAGCCAAGCAAGATCCACTTTTCCTATGATAGATTGGTCGTAGGTTATCTCTATTCATTTCCTTTGTTATTCATGTCCCTATTCTTATACAGTTACTAGTCCTACCAGTCCTAGCAATACTTACTATTGAACGCACAAGAAACAATCAAGATTTAGAACAATAATAGCATTGAGCATAGGATCAAACCAGGATACATGTCAAATAATCACAACCCGCAATAAATAACATGCAATCAATCTTCTCTCATAATAATCTAGTCCTACCAGTCCTAGATAATTATGGATGCTACTCTAGATAAGGAATCACCGACTGGTCAATTCCAAAACCTAGCAATAGATAATTACCAAACCTAACTAGGTGATCAGTCTAGTCAAATCAATAACAATCCATATGAATAAGCGCAAGAAGAAAGATATAAATCCAAAGGAAATAAGAAATAGAGAATTAACCTCACAATCAAATCATAGAAAAAGCTTCAAATGTCGGGCTAAGCAAAGGGTGCTTAGCTACTCATAGTAATGGAAAACATGGTTCTTGAAAGGGAAAAACTCTTAATAACGTTCTAACAAAAGTCGATGATGATGAATGGAGGCTGTGGGAATTAGGTTAAATAAAGTTAACCTAAAGCCCAAGATCACAAACCTCATCAACAAGGAAATAAACTAAAGTTCAGAAAATAAAAGAAATCTGAAAATAAGAAAATAGGGAAAGTCGGAAAAGTCTTCGAGCGGACTCCCGCTGATGGCCGCAGTCGCGGCTTGCTCTCTAATTGCACAATTAAATCCCCGAAATTGGCTGCGGGTGTGGCCCGACAACCGCGGTCACGGCCTTCTCTCTTCAGCGCATTTTTCTTCGGGAATTGGCCGCGGCCTTTTGCTCCCCGCGGCTTGGTCGCGGTTCTTCCTTCTTCTTTTTATCACGTGGTTTTCTTCATGGATCTTCCTCGTCTCCTCAGGTGGTTAGATCCTCTTCCTCTGGATGTCTCCAATTAGCTCTTCCAGACCACCAAAACCACACTTCTCCGCTCTAACTCCATAGAAATGCACTATAAAATAGCACTCAAACCTGGTAATAATCCCTAGAAATGCACTATAAAATAGCACTGATCAAATCCCCCATGCTTAAACCTTGCTCGTCCTCGAGTAAGCTAAAGTAAACCTACTCCTCCAATCAATCCTCAAGGTCTTAGGAAGCACAGAAAACTCAACCTCAAGAATCATACCCAACAATAAACTCTAGGAAGCCATACAAAATAAGCCCATCACAGTAAACTACAACATCAAATCAAGAAATCTCAACACCCCACACAACCAAGCTAAAAGGAAAGCAGAGTACTTCCTCAAGCTTATCCCAAACACCATAGAGTGAAATAAATTCTAATCCTATCTCTCATCTATCTTCTTATCTCTCCAGAGTGACCTACCCGACTTCTCCTTATAAATCTTCATCTTATGTCACCACGCCTGGTAAAATAAGGATTCCTAAAAATCACTCTTCTTATTTTCACTCATTTTTCCAAGGCGCCCTTTCGGGTTTTCACCAAGCCACTCATTTCATTTTTCAATAGATGGGCTCACATCACTCTTGACCAATTATTACCCCAGCCAAATTGATGTGTTCCGAGGGTGGGCAGCCTCGGGACGACTCTTCTTCGCCGGATCTAGATCGAGATGTTCACCTGGACGTCGTGGATAGACACGAACAAGTCGTGGGGTTGTGTTTGGGTATGGGTGCAGTAGCGTCTGCAGCGGAGGAAGGGAGATGAGAGGGATATGTTTAGAGTTTAACGCAACTACCAAAACGGATTCAAAATCAAGGGTGACATCGAAGCAAAGGAAGGAGGATAAACACTCGACTTAAAGCTTTGCTATTCAATTCAACGTTGTTAGAACGATTACAAGAGAAGGCTATAAATAGCCAAAGGGCTCGGCCAAGAACCCTAATGGACTTGGGCCGAGTAACAAGCTAATGGGCTATCCCACTATGTATTAGTGGAGCAACGCCCGAAATAGAAACAACTAAAAATAAAAAGTGTCTTAATATACAAAGGGAAACGCGCTAGGGAACGCGCGGACTGTTGGACGCGCTCGTCTGGCCTTGAATGAGCTCTTGGTGCCTTAGGCGGGCTGTTGGTGCTCTGAGCGGGCTGTTGGTGCTGGGAGCGGGATGTTGGTGCTGGAGCGAGCTCTTTGCCTTCAGCGAGCTCTTTGCCTTCGGCGGGTTGTTTGCCTTTAACGGACTGTTTGCCTCCAGCGGGCTATTTTCATCCAGTGGGATGTTTGCATTGAGCGAGCTCTTTGCATTCAGCGGGCTGTTTGCTTCCAGCGGGCTCTTTGCCTCCAGTGGGCTCTTTGTCTCCAGCGTGTTGTTTGCCTCCAACAGCGAGCTCCTCATCAACGAACAGGCTCTTCATCCGCGAGCTCTTCCTCAACGAGCTCTTTGAGCCAGCAACACGCCTTCAGCGCGCTCCTCTGGTGATGAGGATGACAAGTATTGACCCAAGGCGGTCTCCAAGGTCTTGGATGCGTGGGGTTCGCCTAAGCTTGGCTTGGGTGAGGGTCGGGACACATCATTCTCCTCCCCTTAGATTCGAAGCGTCCTCGCTTCGATCTAGGTGGGGAAAGGGAAAAGACATGCTCTGCGGGCAGCAGAAACATCGCGTCCGGCTTGAGTCTGCCCTATTGAACCTCAAAAATGACCAAGGAAGAGTTGGGTTCAGGATCGGGTTCGATGGCTGGGGTTGGCGCGCTGTTGCAGACAATCAAAACCATGTGCACGCTTGGATGTTCGATGGTGCACGGACCTGCATCCACGGGCACGGGTGCCATTATCGACGGACTCGAAGGCGCGGTAGCGGCCTCCTCAGTGGGCGCATCTATAGTCGGTTCCGTCGCAGAAGCGGGCGCCGGTGTGGGGTCGATGAAGATCGGGCCCGGATGCGCGATGGCGGGCTCCACGACGGGTTTGCAGGGGTCAGTGGAGACAAAGCAGCGGGCACGATAGTGGGCCGTGGTGATGCGACCAACTCGGCTCAGAGTCAAGCCACCTGCCGCTTTAGGGACTGGATCTCCCGCTGCTCGACGGAGAGTTCGACGACGGGGGCCGTCGGTCGTCGCTCGATGTGGGTGCGAGGCCGTGTCCGTTCGAGGCCGCGCTTGGTTGTATGGACCCGTGGTCGGATCCGAGTAGGGGGGATCCAACTTGGGTCAACATCTCGGTAATGGGTGTGGTGTCTCGCTTGGGGCGCACGGGTGTGTTGACGTGGTGGTGGGGGTGCATGAAGTCATGGTGGCGGGATCCAACCCAGGGACGCGTCATATGGGTCTACGCCACCGAACCAAGGGTCGTCGATGTCCCACTCATCGGGTTCGAAGTAGTAGGTCATGGAGCGGGTTCGACTAGGGCTCGATGATGGGTCCGGGTTTGTGTTGGTTAAGGAAAGGAGGGGGTAGATCTTGAATTAAAAAATTTGAAATTCAAAAACAAGATGGGCAGGTATGGTAAGCCGGATTTGGAGGGATTTGATTTGTTGGGATTGGAGAGAGAAAATTTGGATATGGTAGGTGGCGGATTTTGTGGGATCTCTCTATTTTTTTTTATTTTTTTTTGAAAAACCTGAAATCGCTCTAGGGTAAGAGGGACAACAGGCGGCGGCTCAGGCGGCGTCTTGGTGGCTCGATCGGCTGGCGCTCTGATACCAATTGATGTGTTCCGAGGGTGGGCAGCCTCAGGATGACTCTTCTTCGCCGGATCTAGATCGAGATGTTCACCTGGACGTCGTGGATAGACACGAACAAGTCGTTAGGTTGTGTTTGGGGATGGGTGCAGTAGCGTCTGCAGCGGAGGAAGAGAGATGAGAGGGATATGTTTGGAGTTTAACGCAACTACCAAAACGGATTCAAAATCAAGGGTGACGTCGAAGCAAAGGAAGGAGGATAAACACTCGACTTAAAGCTTTGCTATTCAATTCAACGTTGTTAGAACGATTACAAGAGAAGGCTATAAATAGCCAAAGGGCTCGGCCAAGAACCCTAATGGGCTTGGGCCGAGTAACAAGCTAATGGGCTAGCCCACTATGTAATAGTGGAGCAACGCCCGAAATAGAAACAACTAAAAATAGAAAGTGTCTTAATATACAAAGGGAAATGCGCTAGGGAACGCGCGGACTGTTGGACACGCTCGTCTGGCCTTGAACGAGTTGTTGGTGCCTTAGGCGGGCTGTTGGTGCTTTGAGCGGGCTGTTGGTGCTGGGAGCGGGCTGTTGGTGCTGGAGCGAGATGTTTGCCTTCAGCGAGCTCTTTGCCTTCATCGGGCTGTTTGCCTTTGGCGGACCGTTTGCCTCCAGCGGGCTGTTTGCATCCAGCAGGCTGTTTGCATTGAGCGAGCTCTTTGCATTCAGCGGGTTGTTTGCTTCCAGCGGGCTCTTTGCCTCCAGCGGGCTCTTTGCCTCCAGCGGGCTGTTTGCCTCTAGCGGGTTGTTTGCCTCCAACAGCGAGCTCCTCATCAAAGAACGGGCTCTTCATCAGCGAGCTCTTCGAGCTCTTCCTCAACGAGCTCTTTGAGCCGGCAACACGCCTTCAGCGCGCTCCTCTGGTGACGAGGATGACAAGTCTTGACCCAAGGCGGTCTCCAAGGTCTTGGATGCGTGGGGTTCGCCTGAGCCTGGCTTGGGTGAGGGCTGGGACGCATCACTAATGTTGGTCCAAGCCACCTGCTTATTACCTAGGCCATCCTTTCGAGTTTTTGACCTATCCCAGGATTTCAATTTTTAGCCTTTTTCAAATTTTTGGCTCTTTTTCTTTTTCTCTTCAGCGACATAGTAAACATAAAACCCTCTCCCATGCTTAAGCATTGTATTGTCCTTAATGTAATGAAAGACAAAAGAATAGAAGCACAGGGAAGAGAAGGAATAAGCTCACAAATGTCACTGAGTTGGCTTGGACACTTCCGTTGTTGCTGGCGGTCCTCACTATATGCACAAGTGTCTGGTGTTGGGTGGGTGTCTTCATCAACTCCAGCATCCTCTCCTACCGTGCAACCAAAATGTACCACTTTGGTGAATAGTGGTGTAGCAAGAATGTCGGGGTTGCACGACCTTCAAATACCACCAAAAAATGGACCCAGATATGATCGTGGTATGGGCCATTAGTGGTCTTCCTTCTCAACTGTCGATTGTAGGGCCGCCATCGTTGCTAATTAATGTGTAGCGAAAGTTTACTCTGTTGGCAACATGCGCACCCCTCACCATGGTAATACAGGACAGCTCGTACTCGTAAAACTTTTTTTATTTCCGTTGAAGGTTTTTTCTGATTTTTTTTTTGCCCCCCGTTTAAGGTTTTTTCGGGGGGTACTAGTGCAGGGATAGAAGAGACTTACAATGGTGTGGAAACACCTTCTTCAATAGGCATGGGTCTCTTCCTTGCAGGTTAGTCGAAAACAAAAACAAAAACAAAAACAAAAACAAAAACAAAAACAAAGCAAAAACAAACAAAACTAATGCAGAAAGGATGCCATTTGCCTTCTCTACCTTTGGGGAGCTGGATAAGGATGCCATTAACACGTTATCACGTATTAGAGCTCTTTCTATTAGTCACTCTAATTACGTCAAGAGTGGGTCTTATATTTTTCACAGATTAGGTTTTTGTATTCAGAAAGGGGTGGGAGCTCAGCTTGTTTCTCGACTCCCATCCAATGAAATCGAATAAAACTTTCAGTTTGATAAAAAAAACTAATGCAGAAATAAAGAAAGAAAAGCAAAGAAAAGAAAACATACATCGGGTTGCCTCTCGGACAGCGCCTTAGTTATTGTCATGGCATGACATACCGCTTCATCCTCCTCAAATTGGTTCGCTCACCTCCAATGAGTGCTCGGGGTCCCCATTAGGAGGGTGTCTCTTCTGGTCGTCAATGCTGAATCCGACCCTCTCCCCGTCAAATTCCATTGTGAGTGAACCTCTACTCACGTCGATCTTTGTACTCGCCGTGTTCATAAACGGCCTCCCTAGCATCACATGTGCGTCTTTATCTTGCCTAGTGTCCATGACGAAGAAGTCTGCAAGGAACACTAAGTGGTCCACCTTGACCAGCACGTCCTGTAGAATTCCCTTTGGATTGACAATTGAATTGTCCGCCAGCTGGATGACAATCCCCGTCTTCTCGAGTGGGCCCACGTCTAAGGACTCATAGTGAGCGAGTAGCATCACATTGATAGAGGCACCCAAATCAAGTAATGCCCTGTCAAATAGGGTACCTCCAATCTTGCAAGGAATGGTGAACATCCCTGGATCATCCGCCTTCTTTGGTATTCGTTTTTGCAGCATAGCGGACACGTTCTCGCTCACCACCACCTTCTTCTCCTTCACCGAGCGTTTCCTCTTTTGTGTGCAGATCTCCTTCAAAAATTTAGCACAACGAGGGATACTAGTCAAAGTTTAAGCAAAGGGACATTTACCTTGCAGTTGCTCACCCAGTCAAACATGTCCTTATCCCTGGCAGGTCTCTTGGTGTCCGCCAAAGCTTCAGGGAATGGTGCAGGAGGCTTCTTGGACCCTAGAGGTGGAAAGTAGGGCCGTACATAGTTGTCCACGAATGGAGGGGCCTAGCCGCGACCGCGGTTTATAGGCCGCGGTTGCGGTTGCGTGAGATTCCCGAGAATTTCCCCCAAACTTGGGCCGCGGTCGCGGTTTTCAGGCCGCGGCCGCGGTTTGCTCTTGACTTCTGGGGGAAATATTTCTACAAAGGAGCCGCGGTCGCGGCCTTTGGGCCGCGGTTCCTGCTCAGCATCGCCATTCTCTCCTTCAACCTCCTTGTCTTCTTGGCCTTCCTCCTTGGTCACTTGGACTTCCTTCTCAGCAGCCCTTCTGGCCTCAATCTCAGCTCCACTCCTCAGCCTCATAGCACACACATTTTCCCTCAGGTTGACTATCGTTTGAGATGGTAGTTTCCCTGACTCACGAGCCTCCAGCCTGCCAACCGCCAGAGAAAGTTGACCCATCTGCTTTTCCAGGTTTTGAATACTGGATTTTGTCTCCTGTTGGTTTTGGGCTACCGTATTGGCCAACGCTTGGATGTGCGATCCCATCTCTTTATTTGTTTGGACCATAGTGTTTGAGAGTAATAATAGGCCCTGGTTGAGAGATTTGATCTGGTCATCGACGGACGTAGAGGCATTGGGATTCTGGCCCTGGGGTCTTTGCTCATAGGGTTTGTATTGTTGTTGACCCCCAGGCTGCTGATACTGCTGCAGACGCTGGAGAAACTGTGGAGGTCTCTGCTAGAAGTCTTGGATTTCCTGCCCCTGATGAGTGTTCTACTGGTTCCTGTACATCAAATTTGGGTGATCTCTCCACCCTAGATTGTAGGTGCTGGAATACGGGTCGTATCGTGGCCTCTGAGGGCCGTACCCTCCAATGGCGTTCACTTCAGTAGTTGGTTCTTGCAGGATGGGACATGCATCAGTTGGATGCGTCGTTTCATAGAACAACCCACATGATTTGACTTGCTGCAAGCCACCTCTCATCATGCATCTTTTCATCATCTCCTTCATTTCAGCCACTTCAGCAAGGAGAGTGGAATTGGGCTGAGATTCTGTAGCTCTTACGGATTAGGTGCCTGCCCTTTTACTGAATTGCCTGGAGTCTTGTTGAGGATGTTCCCTCCACAAGCAGCGTTCACCATCCTCCTTTCTTCATTAAGAAGACCACAGTACAAAAAAGTACGAGGTCCTGCTCAGAATAGTCATTGAAGGGGCAGCTGGATATCATCTTCTTGAACCGCTCATAGTACTCGTAGAGCGATTCATTAGCATGCTGCTCGATGTTGTTGATAGCTCTCTTCAGGTTGTTCAGTTTTGTAGCCGGAAAGTACTTCTCCAAGAAAGCCTTCTTCATTTTGACCCATGTGTCAATGCTTCCTGGAGTGAGATAGTAGAACCAGTCATTGGCCGCATCCTTCAGTGAGAAAGGAAAGGCCCTCAGCTTGATCTGGTCCTCAGTTACGTTCTTCGGCTTCATACTGCTACACACTGAATGGAACTCAGCAAGATGCTTGTTGGTGTCTTCACCACTCATCCCATGAAAGTGGGGGAGTAAGTGGATTAACCCAGACTTCAACTCAAAATTCACACCCTCACCCAACTCTGGGAACTACACAGCCAACGGTTGCTGCTGCAGGTTAGGGGTTGTTAACTTCTTCAACGTCTGCTCTTCGTCAGCCATCTCGAACGGGAGATTATCAAAAACCAAAGCACGATTCATTCTGCGACCCTGGGAACGAGTCCTCTCAATCTCTGAACCAAAACCAAGTAGAGGAGAATTAGTAGCACGGGTGTGGACCATAAGATAGGTCTACACCAAAGTAGCACACACACAAACAAACACACAGAAAAATCAAATCTTGCTTCCCCGGCAACGGTGCCAATTTGACGAGGGGTTTTTAGTCGTCTTTTACCCTAGTCAAAATAAAACCTAACAAACCTAAACAAGTAGTAGAGGCAAGCAGGGTCGATCCCACAGGGAGGAAGTAATCAATCTATGTATAGTTTGCATGCAAAAGTAACAAAGGGGGGATTTTGGGTTGGTTTCGTAACAATCAATCAAAGCAAATAAACAAATCAAAAGATGTAAAATCAATATGGAAAAAACACTTAGCCAAGCAAGATCCACTTTTCCTATGATAGATTGGTCATAAGTTATCTCTATTCCTTTCCTTTGTTTATTAATCTCCCTATTCTTATACAGTTACTAGTCCTACCAGTCCTAGGAACACTTACTATTAAACGCACAAGAAACAATCAAGATTTAGAACAATAATAGCATTGAGCATAGGATCAAACCAAGATACATGTCAAATAATCACAACCCGCAATAATTAACATGCAATCAATCTTCTCTCATAATAATCTAGTCCTACTAGTCCTAGATAATTATGGATGCTACTCTAGATAAGAAATCACCGACCGGTCAATTCCAAACCCTAGCAATAGATAATTATCAAACCTAACTAGGTGATCAGTCTAGTCAAATCAATAACAATCCATATGAATAAGCGCAAGAAGAAAGATATAAATCCAAAGGAAATAAGAAATAGAGAATTAACCTCACAATCAAACCATAGAAAAAGCTTCAAATGACGGGCTAAGCAAAGGGTGCTTAGCTACTCGTAGTAATGGAAAACATGGTTCTTGAAAGGGAAAAACTCTTAATAACGTTATAACAAAAGTCGATGATGATGAATGGAGGCTGTGGGAATTAGGTTAAATAAAGTTAACCTAAAGCCCAAGATCATAAACCTCATCAACAAGGAAATAAACTAAAGTTCAGAAAATAAAAGAAAATAAAAAGAAATCTGAAAATAAGAAAATAGGGAAAGTCGAAAAAGTCTTCGGGCTGACTCCCGCTGATGGCCGCGACTGCGGCTAAAAAGCCGTTGTCGCGGTTTGCTCTCAAATTGCACAATTAAATCCTCGAAATTGGCCGCGGGCACGGCCCGACAACCGCGGTCATGGCCTTCTCTCTTCAGCGCATTTTTCTTCGGGAATTGGTTGCGGCCTTCTGCTCCCTGCGGCTTGGTCGCGGTTCTTCCTTCTTCTTCTTATCACGTGGTTTTCTTCATGGATCTTCCTCTTCTCCTCAGGTGGTTAGCTCTTCTTCCTCTAGATGTCTCCAATTAGCTCCTCCAGACTACCAAAACCACACTTCTCCGCTCTAACTCCATAATCTCCAATTGTGCTCTAAATCCCACCAAATGGCACCTCAAACCTGGTAATAATCCCTATAAATGCACTATAAAATAGCACTGATCACTTTGCTACGAGAAGCATATTCGATAAAGATCCCTTCATCACTCTGTGGATCAAACTTCCCTAGATTATCTTTCCCATTGTTGTGAACAAAACATTTACAGCCGAAAACTCTTAGATGAGCAATGTTGGGAACTCTGCCTCTTAGACTTAGTAGCTCATAGGAAGTCTTCTCTAACATGGGGCGTAGCATAGCCCGATTCAAGATGTAGCACGCTGTATTAACCGCTTCTGCCCAGAAGGATTGAGATAGACCGCTTGAGATGAGCATGGTCCATGCCATATCTTCCAAAGTCATATTCTTTCTTTCAATAACTCCGTTCTGTTGTGGAGTGTTGGGAGTTGAGAAATTGTGATCAACTCCATGTTCCCTGCAAAAAAGTTAGAAAATCTCCATTCTCGAACTCAGTGCCATGATCGGAACGAATAGCACAAAGAGATACATTCAATGATTTTTCAAGCATGAGAACTAGCTCACTAAACCTATCAAAGACTTCACTTTTAGATTTTATAAATAATGTCCAAGTGAATCTAGAGTAATCATCAACAAGTACCAGAATATACATGTTACCACCAATGCTTTGAACTCACATATGACCATAAAGATCCATGTGAATGAGTTCTAGAGGTTTAGAGGAACTCACCATTGTTTTGGATTTGAAGGAACTACGAACCCGTTTCCCTTTAACAAAGTCATAATAGATTTCTAACTTTTCAGCATTAATTTTGGAAAGACAACGAACGAGTTCCTTTTGATGTAGCTTGTGGATGAGCTTTATACTAGCATGGCCAAGTCGCCGATGCCATAGATTCGTCTTGTAGAATCACAGTTCCCTTGCTATCTTCTATAGTACATTCCTTAGAGGTAAAATGAATCTCATTTCCCCCTTGATCACACAGTTGTGACACACTTATTAGATCAAAACCTAAATTTTCCACAAGGTTAACGTTACTTACCTTGATGTGATCAGTGAGATTCACATTTCCAGTTCCATAAATTGCTCCCTGATCCACTCTATACTGTAGTGCATAACTAGGAGTTGTTACCGGAGTTTTATGTACCGTTTCTATGGGTTAGGACATGATTATGGAGAATGGAGTTGTGGAAAAGAAGTGTTGATTTGGTGGTTTTGAGTACTTAAATGAAGACTTATTGAAGATGGAGACGAAGCCACGAGAGAAGACCGAAAGCAGAAGAAGAAGACGCTGCAGAATTCAAACCGCGGGCGCGAAAGGAGACGTCGCGATCGCGGAAATAAGCAAGAGACAGCGAAGCTACATAAACTTTTCCGCGGTCGCGGCTACTGTTCACGCGCGGATCCGAGAATTTGTTTCGCCTGAACTTTGTTTATTTTATTTCTTTTTCTTTTATTTCGTTTTATTTCCTTTTAGAAAGATTTTATTTCTTATATTTGGAGATTAGGTTTTGCTAGGATTATACCTAGTTATTGTTAGCAACCTTTTTCATTATTCATTCCAGTTAACACATTATCGTTCAGTTTTTCCCTTAGAGTTTTATGCTTTTGAAGACTATGAAGAACTAAGCAACCTTTTTCCCAACATTGGGCCTTTTTCCCAACCTTCAATACAATTTACCGTTTGGCTAAAAAAACAAAACAAAAACTAAGCAACCTTTGCTTAGTCCGACGATTGAAGCCTTCGTTTGTATTTGGTTATGAGATTATAACTCTAATTCCTTTCCTTTGATTATATCTCTTCTCTTTGTGCTTAATCTCATTGATTCTTGCTGATTTGACTGGCTTAATCATCTAGTTGATATTAGTAATTGTCTATTGCTAGGGTTTGGATTCTGGTTGAAATCCCTTATCTTGTGTAGCAAACATGATATTCTAGGACTGGTTGGAGTAGTTTATTGTGTAGAGAATTGATTACATATCGAGTACTGACTGGTTATTAAGTATTGCATGTATCCTGGTTAATTCATATGCTTATTGCTGCCTTTAGATTGAATCTTGATAGTTTCTTGATTATTTATTGGTAATTATTTTCAAGGCTAGTTGACCTGTCTATATACGTAAGATCGGGACATGAATATTCATTGGTAGGAATTGGAGATAATCTAGGATCAACCAATCAAATGGAAGTGTGGATATTTGTCTGGCTAAGTTACTTCTCACTCATAGATTACACCTTTTGCTTTGATTTACTTTGTTACTTGTTTACAAACCAAAACCCCCCTTTTGTTTCTATTGGCATACAACCTTTTGCACTTAGGAAGATTTCTTACCTCCCTGTGGGATCAATCCTTACTTACCCTACTACATTAGTTAGGTTTTTTAGGTTTACTTTGATAGACACTATGACTTTAGCCTCATCAAATTTGGCGTCGTTGCCGGGGAGTATAGTTTTAATTTTTCTTTGTGTTTGTTTGTGTCCCAACTTTTGTATGGACCTATCTTATGGTCCACACCCATGCTACTGACTCTCCAATTTTAGATCTTGATACAGAAACTGAAAGGAAATTTTCCAGGAATCGTATAGAATCAAGATGGTTGAAGAAGCACCGACTTTGAGGCAATTGACGATACTGAATCTAGAGTAGTAGCCTCTTGCTGTGCAGTTTCCAGAGTTGGTAGATGGCGTGAATTTTGAGCTCAAAACTGGGTTGATCCACTTACTACCCCACTTCAATGGGATGAGTGGAGAAGACCCCAACAAACATCTTTCTGAATTCCATGTTGTCTGCAGTACCATGAAGCCCAGGAATATTACTGAGGACCATATCAAGCTGAGGGCCTTTACTTTCTCTCTGAAGGATTCGGCCAGTGATTGGTTCTACTATTTGGTTCCAGGAAGCATAGACACATGGGCGAAGATGAAGAAAGCCTTTCGAGAGAAGTACTTCCCTGCAACGAAGCTCAATAGCCTAAAGAGGAACATCAGCAACATCGAACAGTGATAGACGCTACTTTGTAGGGTGTAACTAAGAGTTGTTAGAGGGTTATTGGTGCCATTCGGGTAGATTTAGACACATTCTTGTGGCATGGTGTTTGGGAGCGAAGATTGGTGTTTTGGTGGTATTTTGAGCTTATTGGAGTATGGAGTTAGAGAGGAGAAGTGTGGATTTGGTGGTCTAGAGAATCAAATTGAAGATATCCAGAGGAAGAGAAGTTGATCACTGAGGAGACGAAGAAGAACCAAGGAGAGAGTCCACACGAGAGTAGAAGGACAATGTGCTGAATTCAATTGATTCGTTCTCTCTACTCAGATGTCCAAATGAAGTGATTCTAATTTGAGGAGTTAGATCTTTAAGTATACTACAAGTCCCCAAAATATGAGCGCAATCCGAGTTGGGAATCAAAAGTTATGAAGTTTTTACGGAAGTGGCGCAGAAGCTGAAAATCGAGCATTAACCGCGATCGCGGGTCTTGGGCCGCGATCGCGGGTCATCAGCGCCGAGAGTTCGGTTTTTCCCAAGTTTATCTTTTCTGATTTCTTTTCTTATTTTTCATTTTTTATTTCATTTATTTTCTTAATGGGCTAGGTCATTTGTTAGAGCCCTATATATACTCTCTTTAGTATTAGGTTTAGAAGTTCCACTTTTTTAATGCAGATTTAGAGTTCCACTTTTTAGAGTTTTTTTACATCATCGTTGTTTTCTCAAGACTATGGAAGGCTAAGTACTTTTGCTTAGTCTGGCAATGGAAGCTTAAGTTATTGGTTGTGAGGTTATGTTCCCTTTCTTAATTCCTATTGGATTATATTATCTCTTCTAAGCTTATTCCATTGGATTTCATTGATTGCACTAGCCCGCGCAACTAGTTGTTATTGGTGATTTTCATATTGCTAGGATTAGGAAACTGTTGGGCTAACGTCCTATTCTGCTGTAGCAACTGCAATTTGCATGATCTGGTTGAGATTGTTTATTGTAGGGAGAGATAATTACATGTTAAATGCATCTGAGCGAGCGTTATGTGTATCCTGGTTAATTCTTATGTTCATTGTTGCCTTTGGGTTGAATCACTAGTGGTACTATATTGGTAAGGGTTCTTTGTGGAAGGTTTCCCTTTGAATCTACACAAGATCGGGACAGGAATAATCATAGGAAGGAATTGGAAGTAATCGAGGATCAACCAACCAAAACTTAAGTGGAAATTGCCTGGCTAAGTGTTTTCTCACATTTGATTGCATACTAGTTATTCTGTTTTATTTCTTATTTGATTCAAACCTCAAAACCCCCCTTGTTGCTATTGTTCGATTGGTATTTGATTATTGACAGGAATACAGAAGCTTGTGATTCTCTTGGGATTTCGACCCTTGCTTACTTGCTATACTAGTTTGAAGGTTGAGGTTTACTTTGATTTGGCATAACGACCTTAGGCCACGTCAAATTTGGCGTCATTGACGGGGATTCACTGTCTGTTTTCTTGTGTATAAATCAAATATTGATCTTTCTAGGGAACCTATCTTACGGTTCCCTCTAACATTACTAACTTTTCATTGACGAAGTGTGATTCAGAGTAGATAATTCTGTTGGAGAACTCTAGCTATGGCGCAAGAGAGCACGCTGTTGGCACTCACCCAGGCACTGCAAGCGTTAACACAAGCGGTGATTCAAGCAAGTGCAACCAATACACAAGCAGTGATTCAAGCTGGTGCAAACAATGCACTAGCAATGAAAGAGGGATTCTCTCAGCTCACCCAGCAAAATTACACTTTGCACCAGGCCTCTCAGCAATCCATATTAAAATTGGGTGCATCACTGGGATAGTTGATGCCTAGTACACCTGCAATAACGAAGTCCCCAAGCGAGTACTGCGAAGACCAGCTTGAGGCCAATGCAATCAAGTTGCGAAGTGGGGAAAGGCTGAATGACCCCTATGTTGAGGAAAGGAATGAAGTGCCGATAAGAGAAGAACGCAGCGAAGAACCGCGATCGTGGGTCGGGTACCGCGATCACGGCTATCTCACGGAGAAGGAAGAATTTGGAGAGTCCCCCGCATAAGAGAAACCGCGACCACGGGAGGAGTGCGGTAACCACGATATACTGGTTGAAATAGGGCATTGTGCTGAATTTGATGATGAGGTTGAGGAGTACCTTGAGGAGGAAATCCAAAACTTCAAGAACAGTATGCTACCTGACGCGGTATGTTCTCCTGAATTTGAAGAGGAGATGGATGAGGACTGGGACTATGTGACTCAAAACTTCACTCAACATGAATGGCCCCTGTTGGAGTCCCAGATTCCCATCACACCTCCCCCTGAGGCTCTCAATGGAAGCAAGCCAGAAGCTCCTTTGGTCACCCTGGCCAACAGCATCCCTCGTTGTGCAGATTCTGTGAAGGCGAGGCGGAAGATAGGAAAGAAGCCGAAGGTGAAGCATAAGAGTGAGGTTGCAGGCCAGATGTCGGATTACCTCATACTAGACATGGGGCAGGATAGGCGTACAACCTCTGCAATGCTGGGAAGAGAGTTCTTAAAGATGACAATTGCGGTCATGGATACGAGGGGTGATCCACTCACAATGAAAGGCAGAAGGAAGGGGGTACAGTCGTACCTGAAGAGGCACCCCCTAGATTTGGAACCAAGAAGGGTGGTCGTTGTAAGCGACCCGGGATGAATAGAGAGCACCATGTCGAGCCACGACAGTAACCAAGGCGCTGCTCGGGAGGCAACCCGAGGTAAGACTTAGTTTTTTCGACTAAACCACACAGGAAAGCCGAGAAGAAACCACGATCGCGGCATAACACCCGCGATCGCGGCCGGAGAAAGTCAAGCAAAAACCGCGATCGCGGCACAAAACCCGCGATCGCGGGCCCATGGCGCGCCACGAATTAGGGTTTAGAAAGAAAAAAAAACCGTGATCGCGGGTGAATAGTACCCGCGATCGCGGGGTTACTGTTCAACGGAAAAAAAAATTTTAAAAAAAAAGTCGTACGTTACCCGCGATCGCGGCCTTCACTGCCGCGATCACGGTTCCTCCACGGTGTTCCTTCCATGGCGATTCTTCCACGACGGTTCTCTCCTTTATGGCGGTTATTTCCACGGCGGTTCATTCATGGCGGTTCTGAGGCAGTCTTTCTTCATCATGTTCGCGAGAAACAACCAGTGTACCCTTGATCCATCCATTGTTGTTGTTCCCTGCGGTACGTCTTCACCTGTGCGTCACCACCTGTGCATACTGAGTTCGGAGTTCCAGCATTCCATGATCTATCTCTTGGGAAGTTCGACTGTTGAAGTGGTGATGAAGTTTATGGGGATCCCTACATCCCTGAGTACCTTCCTGGCATTTTTGACGAAGACTACCACCCCGGCGTACGCTCAGTGAGTTCTTTCTTTCTTCCCCTCATATTTTTCTTTGTCTTCCATACATTGACGACAATGCATGGTTCAAGCATGGGGGAGTAAAAAGTACTTGCTATCTATCTTGTAACTTAGTTTCGATTTCAGCATTGTTATTTTCATTCAGCATTATCCATTGTTCGCATTCCCTTTTGAAAAAAAAAATAGAAAAAGTCAAAAAGCAAAAAAGACATACATGAAAATCCTTGGACAAGCTGAAAACCCGAAAGTGCGGCTTGGGTAAGAAGCAGGTGGCCCGGACCAGCGCTAGGCTGGGGTAAAAAGGTGTCTGAGTGACGTGAGCATATGTGAGCACATCTATGGGAAAAAAAACGAGTGGCTAGGATGAAAACCCGAAAGGGCTCCTAGGCAAAATGAGTGAAAAGAAGAGGAGTGATTTTAGGATCTCATTTTACCTGGAGGGGCGACATAAGAAGAGGAGACAAAGAATGATTGTCGGGTAGGTCACTCTGGGAGGCATAAGGAGTCATAGATGGAGGCTAGGATTAGAGGTCACTTTACACTATTGGATGTCCGGGCTAAGCTTGGGGGAAGTACTCTGCTTGCCCCTTAAGCTTGTTGATGGAGGATGTGTTGTGAATGTGATTGGTGCCAGGAGTTTTGGCATGGGTTAAGCGCAACTCTTAGTACATTGTGTTTGGAGAGATGCTTCCTGAGGCCTTGGGTGTTTCATTGGAGGAGTAGGCTCATTATTAGCTTACTCGAGGGCGAGCAAGGTCTAAGCATGGGGGAGTTTGATAGACGCTACTTTGTAGGGCGTAACTAAGAGTTGTTAGAGGGTTATTGGTGCCATTCGGGTAGATTTAGACACATTCTTGTGGCATGGTGTTTGGGAGCGAAGATTGGTGTTTTGGTGGTATTTTGAGCTTATTGGAGTATGGAGTTAGAGAGGAGAAGTGTGGATTTGGTGGTCTGGAGAAGCAAATTGAAGATATCCAGAGGAATAGAAGTTGATCACTGAGGAGACGAAGAAGAACCAAGGAGAGAGACCACACGAGAGTAGAAGGACAATGTGCTGAATTCAATTGATTCGTTCTCTCTACTCAGATGTCCTAATGAAGTGATTCCAATTCGAGGAGTTAGATCTTGAAGTATACTACAAGTCCGCAAAATATGAGCGCAATCCGAGTTGGGAATCAAAAGTTATGAAGTTTTTACAGAAGTGGCACAGAAGCTGAAAATCGAGCATTAACCGCGATCACGGGTCTTGGGCCGCGATCGCGGGTCATCAGCGCCGAGAGTTCGGTTTTTCCCAAGTTTATCTTTTCTGATTTCTTTTCTTATTTTTCATTTTTTATTTCATTTATTTTCTTAATGGGCTAGGTCATTTGTTAGAGCCCTATATATACTCTCTTTAGTATTAGGTTTAGAAGTTCCACTTTTTTAATGCAGATTTAGAGTTCCACTTTTTAGAGTTTTTTTACATCATCGTTGTTTTCTCAAGACTATGGAAGGCTAAGTACTTTTGCTTAGTCTGGCAATGGAATCTTAAGTTTTGATTATTGGTTGTGAGGTTATGTTCCCTTTCTTAATTCCTATTGGATTATATTATCTCTTCTAAGCTTATTCCATTGGATTTCGTTGATTGCACTAGCCCGCGCAACTAGTTGTTATTGGTGATTTTCATATTTCTAGGATTAGGAAACTATTGGGCTAATGTCCTATTCTGCTGTAGCAACTGCAATTTGCATGATCTGGTTGAGATTGTTTATTGTAGGGAGAGATAATTACATGTTAAATGCATCTGAGCGAGCGTTATGTGTATCTTGGTTAATTCTTATGTTCATTGCTGCCTTTGGGTTGAATCACTAGTGGTACTAGGGTTATTCATTGGTAAGGGTTCTTTGTGGAAGGTTTCCCTTTGAATCTACACAAGATCGGGACAGGAATAATCATAGGAAGAAATTGGAAGTAATCTAGGATCAACCAACCAAAACTTAAGTGGAAATTGCCTGGCTAAGTGTTTTCTCACATTTGATTGCATACTAGTTATCCTGTTTTATTTCTTATTTGATTCAAACCTCAAAACCCCCCTTGTTGCTATTGTTCGATTGGTATTTGATTATTGACAGGAATACAGACGCTTGTGATTCTCTTGGGATTTCGACCCTTGCTTACTTGCTATACTAGTTTGAAAGTTGAGGTTTACTTTGATTTGGCATAACGACCTTAGGCCACGTCAAACAGCATGCTACTGAGATGTTGTACGAGTACTATGAGAGGTTCAAAAGGAAGAACCGCGACCGCGGCCCAATTTCCGCGACCATAAAATCATCACTGAAGGCGGTGATTTTTCAAAGTTTTTCCGCGACCGCAGTCGGATTTCCGCGACCGCGGAATTGTTTCTGGAGAAAGTGAAATTTCTTAATCGAATCCGCGACCACGGAATGGCATCCGCGACCGCGGATTATCCCCTGGAAGCCCATAGTGCTCAGATGTTAATCCGCGACTGCGAGTCCCAAACTGTGATTGTGGTTTTCCTGATGAGGCCCACGACCATTACGTTCGTCCGAATTTCCCTCCGCTCGGTTCGCTGAATCCATCGGCACCCTTTCTCGAGGCACTGAAGGATACTAGAAGGTTGGATAACAACAAGGAATTATTCAAGACCTTCAATAATTGCGAGGTAAACATTCCTTTGATCAAGCCGGTTAAGAGCATTCCCCGTTATGCAAAATTCTTGAAGGAATTGTGCAAGATTAAGAGAAAGAAAATAGTGAAAGTGAATAAGTAGGTCCAGGTGAGTGGGAATGTCTCCGCTATGCTGCAAAAGCGGTTGCCCAAGAAGTGCAGTGACCCAGGCATGTTCAGTATTCCTTGCAAGATAGGTGACACCACGATTGATAAAGCCATGCTGGATTTGGGTGCATCTATAAATGTGTTGCCTCTCTCGCTGTATGAATCTTTAAAGCTTAGGCCATTACAGAAGATATGGACAGTAATGCAATTAGCAGATATGTCCTATGTGTATCCCAAAAGAGTCGTGCAGGATGTTCTAGTAGAGGTCAATAAGCTGATTTTTCCTATGGATTTCTTTGTGATGGATACGGGGAAAAAGAAACATGCAACCCCTATGATGTTAGGTACGTCGTTCATGAAAACGGCGAATACAAAGATTGATGTGAGTAGTGGTTCGCTCACTATGGATTTTGATGGGGTGAGGGTCGAACACAACATTGATGATGTAAAGAGACACCCTCATGATTGTAACCCCAAGTGTTCGGTTGATATGAGCAACCCAAGTTGATTTGAAGGGCACTATGTCGAGCCACGACAATAACCAAGGCGTTGCTCGGGAGGCAATCCAAGGTATGTAATTCTTTTCGTGTCTTTTTGTTTCAAGTTTTTATTTGTTTTATTTTTGGGTTAGACTAAAACGCAGATAGGAGACTCGAAGCCAATAACTTGATGTAATATCCCTCAATTTATAAGGATATTTTGGAATTTTTCTAACTCCCGAATTACTAGTCGGATTAATTTTTGAAGAGTTTTGGACTTTCTGTAGGAGGTTTGAACTCTGTAAATTTTTCCGAGTAATATAAAACACAGTTGAAGTGTATTTGGGGTTAATTTGTCGTTAATGTACGAATATATTTAACCCGGAGTTAAGAAATTTAAACCAAATCAAGTTCGGATAAGACGAAGCAAGTTTGGCCTTCACCGCACCCGGCGGCAGTCTCCAGCGCACCCGCGGCAAGGGCAAGAAAACAGAGCTGTGTCGTCTTCCTCGCAAGCGATTACTGTTGCATCTGTTGGGCAGGCAAGTGGATGTGCTAGCTGGCCTTCGCCTTGTCCCCTTGTCCCCCGGTTGGTTTCCTTTGAGGAAGCTCATTTGTGAGCTATAAAAGGGGTCGAGATCAGATTGGAGCAGCTCTCCATCTTCTCCCCTGATTTCCTCTATTTTCTTCCTCTGAAAACCACCATTTTCGTTCGGTTTCGAGCTCGATTCGAGAGGTTCCTTGAGTTGTGAAGGTTGCCTCAAGTGTTGTGTGAAGCTTTGAAGAGTTGGGAGATCAAACCCGAAGCAAATCGAAGCTTGCAAACGATTGGGTAAATTCTTTCTCCATGGGAGTTGTCGCTCGAAGCTCTCCTCTGTTCTATCCACCGCACCCAGTGGCAAGCACTTACCGCACCCGCGGAAAGCCTTGTCCGTGAGTGTGTTCTTGGATTTTGACTTTGGTTGAGGCTCGATTCCTTTGATTTCTTTTCATATTCTTTTAGATTCATATATAAGTGTATTGAATCTAACTTAGGGTCTCGTTTTGGATCGTTTCAATGGGATTTTTATCCAGGTTTCGTTCCAGATTCAAGATTCAGGACCCGTTCTTAAGCGTTGTCTTAGTACTCATCTAATCTAAGGCAAGTGGCGGTTCGCTCTTGCTTATCATTCCATATTTCAATTATTTATCAATAGTTTAGTTGTTAAATAATTTGGGATGATTCTGAAGTATGTTGGGAACTGTTTGTTAGTAAAGTAATTAAAATCTGATATTATTATTAGGTTGTATATTCTGCTAGAACCGACGCTAGTATAAATATATATATTGTGCAGGTTGGGCCGTGATGGCTTGTGTGATGTGTTTGTGTGTTAGACTGAATAGTTAGCACGAGTATTCGTAGGAGCGATGGGCTCTAGATTGAGGCTCAGTCGTTTCTTTATAACAAGTGGTGAAGGGGCAGACTCTAAGTCCCCGACACCTTGTGTTGTGGTTGTTGTGGATAAGGTCGTGGGCTCTATATGTGGTCCCGTCTCTTCTGATCGTGTTGTGGAGAATTAAAAGCTTATAATGTGTTGTGGTTTGTTGTGGAATTTAAAACAAGATATAGTGCCTTAAGTGCACATAATTAAATTACTTTGGCGAGTAGTGCAGCTAGGAAAAACTCGTCTTAGTTTAGATCGCTTGTATGCGAAGCTATTTGTGTGTTTGCTTGAGTTCCCCAACATTTGTCATATTTCCATTAAGGCTCATTTCTTTGGAGTCTCTTTTGTGTTCGATTACTGTGAGACTTGGTCTCCAGAATCTTCTTTCTCATGTCTATTGTTGTTTTCCAAGTAGAGTATGTTGGTTGATTATCGTACTCGGCTTTTATTTGAGGGACGATGAGTCTGACCTAATACGTCTACTTAGAACCATCTGCTTTGTACCCTTGCACAGTCTTTCATTAGACTGACCCACGTTAATTGTTCTCCGCATGTGGGCTGGTGTCATCCGTTTGATTCGGCACATCAGATAAATTAAGGATTCGAGAAGGCTACAGCGACTAGAAGAATGAACGATGTTTTGATAAACTGTTTTGTTTAAGACTTCCGCTGTGTATTATTGTATTTTGTTTAAGACTTCCGCTGTAAACTTTGTTATCTTGTATTTTGTTGTATTTGGGAATGGTTGTATTTCCAATACATTGACTTTGATAAAGTTGTAATAAAATGGTATTATAACTATGATTTGATTTTATATCAATTGTAAAAGCCTGGGGTGACTTCGTGATGTGAAATCCGAGGTCATCGGCGGTAATACTTTCAAGTGGATTTGGGGGTGTTATAGATTTGGTATCAGAGCAAAAGTTTTTAAACGGGTTGTGTAATTTTCAAAACCGATTACTCGTTTGAAAAAGAAATGTTTTGCTTCTGAATTTTCCTTGAAAATTTTAATCGTTCATAGTCGCGCCTTTCTGAAAGTCTGATATGGAAGTTTGCTTCTATGTCTAGAAAGACTAATTCTTTTCTTGTTGTCCCGTAGGATGGGAGCTTGTTTGTCTTTGATCAGAGAGCTGGATGAGGTTGAGATGGCTTCGCCGTCTCCAGTGAGGCCGAACTTTCCGACTCCCCCGAGATGTTTCGAGGTCGGAGAGTCCAGCAATCCACCCGAGGAGGTGAAGTATGTATTGCCTGAGTCAGTGGTGCTGAGAACCCATGCTGAGGTAGCACCAGTTGTAGAGCCAGTTGAGCCATCGAGGTATGCTCTGGGCCACTACAACAACGACTATTCGATAGGAGTAATCCCTGAGGACGGAGAAGGTGATGAAGCTGAGGAATCACCTGACCGCTACATCGACTACAACCTCGAGGTTGAGTCAGTTCCGGGGTTAGATTCTGAGGAGGATCCCGAGGAGGACCCAGAGGAGGATCCCGAGGAGGACCCGGAAGAGAATCCCGAGGAGGACCCAGAAGAAGATCTTGTGGAGGTTGAGGTACAGGAACGAGAGCCTGACAGATTGAGACATTTGTTGGTGGATAGTGAGGACCCGGGGATGCAGTTTATCTACCCGTGTTCGCCACCGAGACCAGTATGCTCATCGATGACAGACGCTGAGTGGGAAGCAATCTTTGTTGAGTTTCGCAGTAGAGAGAGGCGACCCTCAGTCTGATATTGTCCAGAGAAGGAGGAGGTCGAGCCTAGAGGTATCCGAGATCTTTCATCAGGACCGAGAAGTCTCTGTTGAAGAGCATCAGCTGATGAACGAGATAGATCAGGTTCGTAGCAGGGCAAGGCCGAGCACTCCTGAGCTAAGGGACGAGCCGTGTGTTCCAGGACCGAGTAGGGTTAGGAGTCCGTCTCCGGATTCCGACGACAAACCCCGCTCGAAGAGGCAGTGTCTAGGAAGTTTGCCCTACAGGAAGCATTTCCAAGACGCCATGTAGAGGGCCGACGTCGACAGTAGTAGTTTCCTTCTGTTGTGTATGTTTTGTTGTATATACGGCATAATGCAGAAATCTCCGTGCAATTTTGTTAGGAAGCTCGGGAGATCTTTCTTGTATAATATGTAGTTCTGTTAGAAGTTCACCTTATATATATAAATTACCCAGTTGATCTATTCCAAGTGACTTTATCATGATAAGTGTTGTGGAAAGATGTTAATACTTGGGATTTGATCGGTAAACAGATGGTGAATACAAGGAATACTATTCGCGCTAGTGCTGGGCCAAGCAATGATCTGAGGCCAATCATAAGGGACGACCTGGACCGTGTGGAGGAACACGAGTCTATGTCACAGAACAACCCTGGAGTCAATGACCGCGCTGAGGTCCAAGCTCCAATAGTTTTCGATGCTGCGGTTGTTGCAGCTATTCGATGAATCTTTATGCAAGCATTCGCTGATGTGATGCAACCTGTCGCACCGCAAGCACCTGAGGTGCCAGTTCCGCCAGTTGCACAGAGGGTTGAAGAACCTAATGTTCATGTGCACCGTGATGAACCGGTCAGGAATAGGGATAATTATGGTCGAGCTTTGAAGACCATTAACTCCATGAGGTCGGATAGTTATGACGGTAAAGGAGAGCCGGTCAGGGTGGCTCATTGGTTTTCCCATATGGAACGGTTGTTCCGTAACATTGTATGCACTGAGGCTGAGAAAGTGCACATAGCTTATCTACAGTTGAAAGGGGATGCTAGTGAATGGTGGGAGAACACAGGACTAGCTGATAGGGATGATCTGACTTGGGGGATGTTTAAGATGAAGATGAATGATCGTTTCTTTTCCCAAGCTATGCGGGATGAGAAGCTCAAGGAATTTCTTTACCCCAAGAATGATGGATTAAAAGTGACTGAGCTGGCAGCCAAGTTCAATCACTTACTGCAGTATGTTGGGTCTATAGTGTCCAGTGAGGAGCAAAAGATTTGGCACTTCCATGAGTGGATGAGCCCAGATATCAAACCGATGATGTTGCGTCACGGATGCTCTACTCTAGAGCAATACGTGGATGCAGCATACAAGTTGGAGGTGACTTTGGAGGAGTCGACCAAGCGAAGGAATCGCCAGAGGTCGATGCAGGGTCAATCTCAGGCCAGTGGTTTTAAGCGTCATGTGCCGCCATCCAACTTTGACAAGTCTGGTAAAGCGAGGACAGAGATGACTCGAGGTGGGTCAACACAACAGTCGGGTCAGAGCAAAAGCTGGATCCAATGTTCTAATTGTGGTGCCTATGGGCACAAGAACACTGATTGTATGAAGGAGAGAAAGCTATGTTTTAGTTGTGGAAGAGAAGGGCATGTGCAGAAGTTCTGTCGTCAGGGAAAGCAGACAGGGACAGAGTCGCAACAGGGGTCAGTTAATCAGAACACTCGACCTAGGTTCAAACCAGCAGAGACTCCCAGTCCTTCAATGCAGACTACCGCGCAGAACAAGGGCAAAGCCCCAGCTGCTTCAGGAGGTCAGGGTCAACGCCTTTACGAAATGCGTGAGGCTGATGGACCTAACGCTCCAGTTGCACAAGGTACTCTATACCTCCATTCTACTTCAGTGTGCATTCTATTTGATTCGGGTGCTACCCATTCATTTATTTTGGAGAATTGCGTTAGTAAGTTAGGATTAGTTTGCAATGAGGTTTGTGAACCCTTCGTTGTTAATCTTCCTAATGGTGACCGTTTGGTGGGCACCAAGCGTTTGTCGGAGTTTCCAGTTACCATTCAAGGTAAGAAGTTTGAAGCAGATTTGATCTGTATTGCTATGGCTCCATACGATATTATTCTCGGTATGGATTGGTTGACACGTCATGGGGCAGTGATCGATTTTAGCTCAAGGACGGTAACGGTGTCATCTGGGGGCCAGTTCGTGTGCAAGTTCAAGGGTCGGAATGACGCTGATAACGGCAAGCTTATCAATGCGATGGCTACGTTTAAGCTGCTTCTGCAAGGCTGTGTCGGGTACCTTTGCTACCTGGATTCGCCCGAGAAAGATGGACCTACGGTTCTTGATATTCCGGTGGTCAGAGAGTTTTCTGATGTTTTCCCGGAAGAAATTCCTGGTTTACCCCCGAAGCGTGACGTGGAATTTTCTATTGATCTCGAGCCTGGTACTGCGCCGATTTCAAAAGCTCCGTATCGGATGGCTCCTGCTGAGATGCAAGAATTGAAGAAGCAACTTGAAGATCTTCTTGACAAGGGATACATAAGGCCGAGTGCATCGCCCTGGGGTGCTCCGGTATTGTTCGTCAAAAAGAAAGACGGGTCGTTTCGACTTTGTATCGACTATCGCAAGTTGAATAGAGTTACGATAAAAAACAAATACCCTTTGCCAAGGATAGATGATCTGTTGGATCAGCTGCAAGGAGAAAACTTCTTTTCCAAAATCGATCTGAGATCTGGTTATCATCAGCTCAGGATTCGTGAGGAAGATATTCCGAGGACTGCATTCCGGACGAGATATGGTCACTACGAGTTCGTAGTCATGCCATTTGGGCTTACTAATGCTCCAGCTGTTTTCATGGACTTGATGAACCGATGTTTTCACCAGTACTTGGACAAGTTCGTGGTGGTCTTCATCGACGATATTTTGATTTATTCTCCGAGCATGGAAGCTCATGAGGAACACTTGCAGATTATCTTGTTAGTCCTTAGACAGAATCAACTTTACACCAAGTTGTCTAAGTGTGACTTTTGGATCAAGGAAGTGGCTTTCTTAGGCCACATAATCAATGAGAATGGGGTGATGGTTGATCCCCAGAAGATTGAAGCTGTAGCTAAATGGAAACAGCCTCAGAATGTGAAAGAGGTGCGTAGTTTCCTAGGACTTGCTGGATACTACAGACGGTTTGTGGAGGGATTTTCGAAGATCGCTCTACCGATGACCAGTTTACTCCGCAAGGTCCACAAGAAGTTTGTCTGGAGTGACAAGTGCGAGGCCAGTTTTCAGAAGCTGAAGCAATGTCTGACCTCAGCACCAGTTTTGACACTGCCGGAAGGAAATGAAGATTATGCGGTCTACAGTGATGCTTCGAAAAATGGGTTAGGATGTGTGTTGATGCAAAGAGGCAAGGTGATTGCTTATGCATCAAGACAGCTAAAGACCTATGAAGAAAATTATCCGACGCATGATCTAGAATTGGCAGCAGTGGTGTTCGCGCTGAAGATTTGGAAGCACTATCTTTATGGTGTCAGATGTAAAGTCTTCACGGATCACAAGAGTCTCAAGTACATATTTACTCAGAAGGAGCTGAATATGAGACAACGTCGTTGGTTAGAGCTACTCAAGGACTACGACATCGAGTTGATGTATCATCCGGGTAAGGCTAATGTAGTAACAGATGCATTGAGCCGAAAGACGCCGCACGAGACCGTAGTAGCTTTGCTTGTTGCTCAGACCAAGCTAAACCAAGAATTGTGCGAGATCGAAGTCTTGTACGATCAACGTCGTGGATGCCTGAGTATGCTTGAGATACAAGCTACGCTTCTTGATCAGATTAGATAGAAGCAGGTCGATGATGTGATCTTGGTGAAGCTATGCATCAAAGTGATGGACGGGAAGGCTCTCGGCTTCGTGATTCAGGATGATGGATCGCTTTGGTTTCGAGACCGGATTTGTGTGCCTGACGTAGATGGTCTTCGCCAGTTGGTGATGAGAGAGGCCCATTCGTCAGCCTATTATGTACATCCAGGCTCTAGCAAGATGTACAAGGACCTCAGAATGAAGTTCTGGTGGCCCAATATGAAGTGGGATGTGGCAGAGTTTGTGGCAAGGTGCTTGACTTGTCAGAAGGTCAAAATAGAACACCGAAGACCCGGTGGAGAACTGCTACCTCTTCCAGTTCCTGAGTGAAAGTGGGAAGACATTGCAATGGATTTCGTCACAGGGCTACCCAAGACTCGAAGTCAGAAAGATGCTATATGGATTATCGTTGATAGGCTCATAAAGAGTGCTCATTTCGTGGCTATCAAGATAACATGGGGAACCCAGAAGTTGTCGGAAGTGTTTTTACACAAGGTTATCCGTCTGCATGGTACTCCAAAAACCATTGTGTCAGATCGTGATGGCAGATTTATGTCCAGATTCTGGAGGGAGTTGCACAAGGCAATGGGAATCGAGTTAAGGTTCAGTACAGCATTTCATCCTCAAACTGATGGACAGTCTGAGAGGACCATCCAGACCCTAGAGGATATGCTAAGAGCATGTGTGCTTGATCGTCCGACTAGCTGGGAAGACAGCTTGAGTCTGATTGAGTTCACGTACAACAATAGCTGACATGCTACTATCAAGATGGCTCCATTCGAAGCTTTATATGGTCGCAAGTGCGGATCTCCAATTTGTTGGGATGAAAATGCCGACAAGATTCTGATCGGACCAGAGCTAGTCGAAAGGACTGCCTCAGACATCGCGCTGATCAGACAAAGGATGTTGACAGCTCAGAGTCGACAAAAGTCTTACGCTGACCCGAAGCGTAGGAATGTGGAGTTCGAGGTTGGTGACAAAGTGTTTGTCAAAGTATCGCCGACCAAGGGCGTGTTCAGATTTGGTAAGCGTGGGAAGCTTAACCCTCGCTACGTGGGACCTTTTGAGATTCTTGATAGAGTGGGATCTCTAGCGTACCGTTTGGCATTACCACCATCGGCACATCCAGTGCACAACGTGTTCCACGTATCTTTGTTAAGGAAGTATGTGCCAGATGAATCTCATGTGCTGAGTTATGAAGACATCGAGATCCAGGCAAATGGTACGTACGAAGAGATACCGGTGCGTATTCTTGAGCGTCGCGAGAAGCGATTGCGCAACAAGGTTGTACCTTTGGTACGGATTTTGTGGTCCAAGTCAGGTACCAAAGAGGTTACTTGGGAGACTGAAGAGGATATGCGTAGACGCTTTCCCGAGTTGTTTTCGGCCTAGAATAGCCAAGTTTCGGGGTCGAAACTTATTTTAAGGGGGAGGTAATGTAATATCCCTCAATTTATAAGGATATTTTGGAATTTTTCTAACTCCCAAATTACTAGTCGGATTAATTTTTGAAGAGTTTTGGACTTTCTGTAGGAGGTTTGAACTCTGTAAATTTTTCCGAGTAATATAAAACACAGTTGAAGTGTATTTGGGGTTAATTTGTCGCTAATGTACGAATATATTTAACCCGGAGTTAAGAAATTTAAACCAAATCAAGTTCGGATAAGACGAAGCAAGTTTGGCCTTCACCGCACCCAGCGGCAGTCTCCAGCGCACCCGCGGCAAGGGCAAGAAAACAGAGCTGTATCGTCTTCCTCGCAAGCGGTTACTGTTGCATCTGTTGGGCACGCAAGTGGATGTGCTAGCTGGCCTTCGCCTTGTCCCGTTGTCCCCCAGTTGGTTTCCTTTGAGGAAGCTCATTTGTGAGCTATAAAAGGGGTCGAGATCAGATTGGAGCAGCTCTCCATCTTCTCCCCTGATTTCCTCTGTTTTCTTCCTCTGAAAACCACCATTTTCTTTCGGTTTCGAGCTCGATTCAAGAGGTTCCTTGAGTTGTGAAGGTTGCCTCAAGTGTTGTGTGAAGCTTTGAAGAGTTGGGAGATCAAACCCGAAGCAAATCGAAGCTTGCAAACGATTGGGTAAATTCTTTCTCCATGGGAGCTGTCGCTCGAAGCTCTCCTCTGTTCTATCCACCGCACCCAGCGGCAAGCACTTACCGCACCCGCGGCAAGCCTTGTCCGTGAGTGTGTTCTTGGATTTTGACTTTGGTTGAGACTCGATTCCTTTGATTTCTTTTCATATTCTTTTAGATTCATATATAAGTGTATTGAATCTAACTTAGGGTCTCGTTTTGGATCGTTCCAATGGGATTTTTATCCAGGTTTCGTTCCAGATTCAAGATTCAGGACCCGTTCTTAAGCGTTGTCTTAGTACTCATCTAATCTAAGGCAAGTGGCGGTTCGCTCTTGCTTATCATTCCATATTTCAATTATTTATCAATAGTTTAGTTGTTAAATAATTTGGGATGATTCTGAAGTTTGTTGGGAACTGTTTGTTAATAAAGTAATTAAAATCTGATATTATTATTAGGTTGTATATTCTGCTAGAACCGACGCTAGTATAAATATATATATTGTGCAGGTTAGGCCGTGATGGCTTGTGTGATGTGTTTGTGTGTTAGACTGAATAGTTAGCACGAGTATTCGTAGGAGCGATGGGCTCTAGATTGAGGCTCAGTCGTTTCTTTATAACAAGTGGTGAAGGGGCAGACTGTAAGTCCCCAACACCTTGTGTTGTGGTTGTTGTGGATAAGGTTGTGGGCTCTATATGTGGTCCCGTCTCTTCTGATCGTGTTGTGGAGAATTAAAAGCTTATAATGTGTTGTGGTTTGTTGTGGAATTTAAAACAAGATATAGTGCCTTAAGTGCACATAATTAAATTACTTTGGCGAGTAGTGCAGCTAGGCTCTAGTGCAGCTAGGAAAAACTCGTCTTAGTTTAGATCGCTTGTATGCGAAGCTATTTGTGTGTTTGCTTGAGTTCCCCAACATTTGTCATATTTCCATTAAGGCTCATTTCTTTGGAGTCTCTTTTGTGTTCGATTACTGTGAGACTTGGTCTCCAGAATCTTCTTTCTCATGTCTATTGTTGTTTTCCAAGTAGAGTATGTTGGTTGATTATCGTACTCGACTTTTATTCGAGGGACGATGAGTCTGACCTAATACGTCTACTTAGAACCATCTGCTTTGTACCCTTGCACAGTCTTTCATTAGACTGACCCACGTTAATTGTTCTCCGCATGTGGGCTGGTGTCATCCGTTTGATTCGGCACATCAGATAAATTAAGGATTCGAGAAGGCTAGAGCGACTAGAAGAATGAACGATGTTTTGATAAACTGTTTTGTTTAAGACTTCCGCTGTGTATTATTGTATTTTGTTTAAGACTTCCGTTGTAAACTTTGTTATCTTGTATTTTGTTGTATTTGGGAATGGTTGTATTTCCAATACATTGACTTTGATAAAGTTGTAATAAAATGGTATTATAACTATGATTTGATTTTATATCAATTGTAAAAGCTTGGGGTGACTTCGTGATGTGAAATCCGAGGTCATCGGCGGTAATACTTTCAAGTGGATTTGGGGGTGTTACACTTGAAGACGGTGCTCAACACGCAACAGACACCAAACCGCGACCGCGGAATTTTTTTCTGTGACCGCAGTTTCACCACTTTAAGTCTCCCTACCTTGCAAAAAAAATCTATGATTTTCCATGACCGCGGCCTTAAAAAATGCGATCGTGGCCCAACTGTCCGAGTTCTACTTGAGAGACAGTTCGCATCATGCTTGCGAGGAGGAGACAATAGCCCGATATTTTTATTTGGCATTGATGATGGCCCGGAATTTGACAGCTGATGAAGAGGAGCTCTAGAGGAAACTGTATATATGATGATTGATATGGAGCGATGGAGCCCGCTACACGATTACATTAGGGATCCAAATCTGTGTTCGTTGAAGGCACGTGCAACCCCATTTTATGTGATATACCACTTCCCTTACAGTGAATCTATTTGGTTGCACGCGGAATTTGTTTGAGTTGGATCGCGCAACACCTGTGATTTGTGTTTTCAATGATTTACCGCCAACCCCGACGTCCACATCCATACCACCTAGGCGACGGTGTGAGTACTTTTTCTGCTTTTCCATGTGCTTTATCTTTTTGTCTTTCATTACATTGAGGACAATGCAATGTTTAAGCATAGGGAAGTGATCTATACTTGCTAGTCGTCTGAATAAAAAAAATTGAAAAAGTCAAAAATATGAAAAAGAAAAAAAGAAAATCCTAGGCTAAGTCAAAAACCTGAGAGGGCGGCTTAGGCAATAAGCAGGTGGCATGGACCAACATTATGCTGAGGTAATAAGAGGTCAAGAGTGATGTGAGTTTTTGTGAGTCCATCCATAGAAAAATGAAATGAGTGGCTTGGTAAAACCCAAAAGGGCGCCTTGGCAAAATGAGTGAAAAGAAGAAGAGTGATTATTAGGATTCCTCATTTTTCCTTGTGTGGTGACATAAGAAGAGGTGATATAAAGAGGATTCGGGTAGGTCACTTTGGGAGTTATAAGAAGATAGATGGAGGTTAGGATTAATTTTTTTTATTCACTCTATGGTGTTCGGGATAAGCTTTGGGAAAGTACTCTACTTTCCATTTAGCTTATGTGTTATGTTGATGTGTTAGTACTTGGAGATTCATGATTAGGTGCAGTTCTTAGTGGAGATAGTTTTGATGTGCTTCAATTTGATGCAAATTAGAGACCAATTGTTGGCACAGCTTCCCATACCCATATCTACAATAACAAGCGGTTTGAGAATTAACAAATTAAGATACATTATTTCATTTTATCCTGCCATCCTATAATTTAGATCAGGTCACTATAAAACTATTTGGAATGCAAATAAAAGTATGTTGGAAAACTAGTATGTTGTGTCAATGAAACAACAAACAACTTCCTCCATATTCACCATGATCTTGTCACCCTGTACTCTAATATCCTATCATAGTATAGCATCAAGTATACTATTATGTTGTAAATAAAATACATTAAGTAATTCATATTTCAACCATTACAAATTTAGATCAGGTCACCATAAAACTATTTGGAATGCAAATAAAAGTATGTTGAAAAACTAGTATGTTGTGTTAATGAAACAACAAACAACTTCATCCATATTCACCATGATCATGTCACCATGTACTCAAATATCCCATCATAGTATAGCATAAAGTATACTACTATGCTGCAAATAAAACACATTTAGTAATTCATATTTCAACCATTATAAATTTAGATCAGGTTACCATAAAACTATTTGGAATGCAAATAAAAGTATGTTGGAAAACTAGTATGTTGTGTCAATGAAACAACAAACAACTTCCTCTATATTCACCATGATCCTGTCACCCTGTACTCAAATATCTTGTCATAGTATAGCATAAAGTATACTACTATGCTGCAAATAAAACACATTCAGTAATTCATATTTCAACCATTACAAATTTAGATCAGGTCACCATAAAACTATTTGGAATGCAAATAAAAGTATGTTGGAAAATGAGCACGGCAAATGAGCACGGTAAGATAAACAAACTACCCCTTGTTCATTAAATAGAAACAGACAAACATAGGCAACGTGCACAGACAACGACAAAATAAGCAAAGAAAGCAAACACGATCAACATGCCCATCACGGCAAACACATGAGACGAAAACAAAGAAAATCAAAGCAGTAAGGGATAGATGTGCCAGGAACAAAATGAGGGGTTGGTAGGCGGGGAAGACGAATCAAACACCACTGGGACCGGCAGAGGGAGCCGAAGAGTGGAGAGCAATCAAAGCACGCACATCCACCATAAGACGCTTTTGTTGTTTCGCTAGTATAGCCACTGCGTGAGAAAAACTCTGGATATCCTTCTGCAAGGCAGATGCGTCCTTTGCAATGTTGTTAAAATCGCGACTTGAATCGTACGATTCTACGATCCAATATATACAAAACGATTTGAGTCGTATGAAAATAATCGTATACCGTAGAGTCGTATCAGAATCGTACGAGAATCGTTAGGATTGTTGGGATCGCGATTCTACCTAGGATCGTACGATCCCATGGAATCATGTAAGTTTGTTCAAATTTGTCCTATTTTTGGTTTTGAAGTAGACTAGGGGCTCATGGGCCGTTGACCAAATAAGACATCCCACTAAGGCCCATATACCTATTTTATTAAATTTAATAGAAAAAATCAATTAAAATTAGAAAATGATGAACCGTGCTTACTGCTTCTGGTTCGTGCTTATGAAACATATTGCCCATTTGCCCCTTTTTGGTCTAACCCTAAAAATTTCCCTATCCAAATGTTACCGTCTTTGCTCTCTGTTTGCGAGGACTGATAAAACTAAACAGATCCAACAAACAAATTTGTCTCTCTTGTGCTGTTGGATTGCTCGTTCCAGATGTAGGAGGTGCAAAGTTGGAATCGTGTGTGTTGTAGGTGGTGCAAAAAATTCGTATGTGCTCTGTCAACTATAACTTTGGAATTCCTAAATTTTCTTTTCATAGCTTTGTAAATTTAATAAGCCTTTCCCTATTTTTTTTGTCATTGTCTGTAGTGGACACCAATTCACCAAAGGCTTTCTCCAACACTATTCGTCTATTCCTATCTCGAACACTACTCCAAAGAGGTATATTCTTTTCTTCAATTTTTTTTTCTTTATCTTCTTGCTATGATTGTTTCTTGTTAGAGCATTATTCATTTATGGAATTACGGCTACTCTTTGTATTCCTTGCCTTGATTTTGTAGTGACTCTCATATACTTAGTTTGGCTATATAACTTATATACTATATACTTTCAGTTTTATAATGCTAATCAATTCAGGGGTTAATTTGAATTTGAACATTTTTAATTGAGTTATTGAATTTGGTTGAGGAAATTGAGATGCATTTCTCTATATACTTGTTGCGAATTCTGATTATTTCACTTGTTAATTTGTATACTTAATTAGTGATTGTTTGATTCTTTACGTGAATAAGACAATATGTATTATTTTTTGTTAATCTGTAGCAGTCAGTTGAAATGGACAGTGGGTCTTCTAAGGGAAAAAGGAAAAATGCTGCGGGAAATAGATCAGATCCGGGTTGGGAACACGGTATTGAGGTGGATAGTGATGCTAAGAAAGTGAAATGCAAGCACTATAGTAAAATATTTTCTGGTGGTATTTTTAGGCTGAAGCACCACCTTGCTGGAACTCGTAGTAATGTTGGGGCTTGTTTACAAGCTCCAAACGATGTTAAAGAGAAATTTAGAGCATTGCTGATATCTAATGTAGAAATTGCTGAGAAAAGGAAGAAGAGAGTTCATGATATTGGTGAGTATGATGTTGATGAAGGTTCATGTGAAACCGAAAGGTATGCTTTTAATCGTAAGAGAAAAGGAACAATGGATTCTTATGTGAGCTCAAACCCAAAGAGGCAAACTACTCTTAACCAAATGTATAAAAAGGAGTAGAGAGATGAGGTGTGTCAACAAATTGCTCGATTTCTGTACACTAGTGCTATTCCCTTCAATGTTGTGAACAACCCAGAATTTTCAATTATGGTTGAGAAAATTGCCAAGTATGGGATAGGGCTCAAACCGCCAAGTTATCATGAAGTTCGAGTGAAGTTTTTAAACAAGGAAGTACATAGTGTGATGAAGTTGCTTGAGGAACATAAAGATAAGTGGAAGAGAACTGGTTGTACAGTTATGTCGGATGGCTGGACTGATCGGCAAAGACGCACCATATGTAACTTCCTGGTGAATAGTCCTAAGGGGACCTTTTTCCTACATTATGTTGATGCTTCTGACATATCAAAAACTGCTAATAAAGTCTTTGAGATGCTGGACCAAGTTGTAGAAAAAGTTAGGGAAGAAAATGTTGTTCAAATAGTCACTGATAATGCTGCCAATTACAAAGCCGCAGGGGAAAAGCTGATGGAGAAAAGGAAAAGGATATTTTGGACACCATGTGCTGCCCACTGCATTGATCTAATTTTAGAGGACTTTGATAAGAAACTTAAGTTCCATAGTGTGACTATTGCAAAAGCAAGGAAGATAACCACCTTCATATACTCTAGAACACTAGTCCATACGTGGTTGAAAAAATTTACAAAAGGAAGAGAGTTGATTCGGCCTGGTGCGACACGATTTGCAACTTCATACTTGACTTTGAGGTCCCTTAATGAGCAAAGAGGACCATTACTAACAATGTTCGCATCAGATCAATGGATGTCAAGTAAATTTGCTTCTACTGTAGAGGGAAAGAAAGTGGAGAAGATAGTTATGGATACTCGTGGATTTTGGTATGGTGTAACAAGTTGCTTGAAAGCAACTCTTCCTCTTGTTAAAGTGCTTCGTATGGTGGATGCCGAGGACATTCCTGCAATGGGATTCATTTACAAATCAATGGAATAAGCAAAGAATCAAATTAGAACAAACTTCAACAATGTTGAAATATAGTAAGCTAATTATTCATATACTTCTATTTATTTATGTTCAATTTTTTATGGTAGTTAACTTCTCGTTGTTTAAATTTGTTCTATTGATAGTTACAAGCCAATACTAGACATAATTGATGCTCGTTGGGAGTCTCAACTACATCGACATCTGCATGCGGCAGCTTACTACCTCAACCCACATTTCCATTATAGTCCAAATTTTAGAGCTAATGCAGAAATCAAGATAGGTTTGTACAATTGCTTGCAAAGGATGATTCTAGATCCCGAAGAATTATTGAAAATTGACTTACAAATGGACGAGTTCAAGAATGCAAGAGGACTTTTTGGATTGCCTAGTGCGGTAATGAGTAGAACTAAGAAAGCTCCAGGTATGATATATGTTCAGCTAATATATTCATTGTTTATAGCTATAAAATTACATGTTTTTGTATGAACCTAACTATTTTAATTTTTCCATTCATAATGTAGCTGATTGGTGGGATTCATATGGAGATGAATGTCCCGAGCTAAAACGATTTGCCATAAGGATTTTAAGCTTAACTTGTAGTTCTTTCGGCTGTGAAAGAAATTGGAGTGCTTTTGAGATGGTTAGTCAATTAATCAATATTTCATATATGTGTTTATTTCCTTATGCTAACTATGACTATTGTGCATTATACTTAGCATTCATTGAATATTGCTAGGTGCATACAAAAAAGAGAAATCGTTTACATCAACAAAAGATGAGTGATTTGGTTTATGTAATGTATAATTTAAGATTGAATGCAAAGCAACAACAAAAACATGCAACTCGAATACAACATCAGTCATTTAATTTGGAGGAGATAGCATCAGACGATGAATGGATCACTGAGGTTGAGGAACCACTTGAGGAGGTTTTCAATGTTCTAGATAGAGATTCAAATTATGAGGATGGTATGAAATATTTTTGTTTTCATTTCTTATCCATTTACTGTTTAACCAGTCTCAACTACATGTTAGTGATTTTCTTGTTGTGTTAACTTATCCAGCTGAAGATTCCACTTTTCATGAATCTGGAAATGAAAGTGTTAGAGCGGATGTCGATGAATTCGCTACCAATGTTATATCAGGAGATGGTGTCATTGGTGAAGACGACATTGGAGCTTATAGTGATGATTCTGTAGAATATATTAATTAGTGTTAGTTACATATTTCTTACAAAATTTATCTTTTTTGACAAGTTAACATTCTAGAAAAACTAGTTAGTGCTCCACTTTTTGGTGATTAGTTATGTCATGACCCTACTAGCCAAGAACTCATACTGGCTCCTAAGAACTCATATTTGATCCTCATTGCACATTTTGTATATCCTAGTTATTTACTCTATTAGGTCTTCTGAGTTGCTGTCTCAGATGCCATTTTGTAACTAAAATTTTCGCCCCTAGCGGCCATTTTGTAACTAAAGTCTTACTCTTTCAAAGAAAAATATGTAGTTATGCATGTCTTGTCATGTATGGGTGGTAATATGGATTAATGAGCATGTTTTTAATTGATTCGGTAGAATCTTACGATTTTACGATTTGATTCTACGATTCAATTCTACACCCCTTTTACGATCCGATTCAAGAATCCCGATCCTAACAACATTGGTCCTTTGGTTCCCCCTCAGAGTCGTGACCATCGGATCTTCATTCTCCTCAGAAACAGCAGGCACACTGGCGACTTTAACCCACCTAACGCTTTCTTTCGGGACAAATTGCATCTTATGCAGATTACTTGCATCTAAGGGGTGAGAAAAGAGACATGCTTCTGTAGATTTGTGGTAGACCTTGTGGTATTCTAGAATGAGTTTGAGAGAGGAGAAGGCAAAGACAAAGATGGTGATGAGAGAATACCTGGAGGGCCGAAATATATAAACTACACAAAATCTTTTCGGTTGCCAAAGATAACTTTGAAGATCTTCTATCTGTTTGCAAGAATAAGCAACTGAAATCTTCACCTTCTAAAACAAATCTTCAAATTCTGTCCAGATGCAACCAAACCCAAGTTTGAGGCCCATCAATTGACTTAGCCGTCTTGTCAATCCTAATTGCACACACTCTTCCCAAGTGCAGGCGCAATCCATAATTACCCATCACATCATTCAACTCACAGCTGCAGACCACATGAAGATGATTCATTTTCCCACCAAACCAGAAAAGTAGAAGCAAGCAATGTTGGGGGTAACGTTACCAGAGAAGGTATAAAGAGCATCACACAAAATATATATGAAATCTTTTAACATATTGAATCATGAATGAGAGGCTTCTAGATGTGGATGATTAAAATGGCTCATAGGAAGCATCAAACATGATGGCTAGGGTAAGCTGTAGAGTCAATAATCATTTGGGCTTATAATGAGGGATCAATGCATCAAGATGACTCTTTTGGGCCGAAAGAAAGCTGAATCATGTATTATTGTGATAGCAGAGATGATCATGTATGAGATTTTGCACATAAGTGAAGTATGAGCACATGTCTAAGCAAGTTGTTCAATTAATGATCAAGAGAAAGAGTGTGGATCAAGACATGAAATTCAAACTTTCACAATTTACCCCATAATTTAGTCAATCATCGAGGGAACATAGAAAATAGACAATTAGTTTGGAGAGATCATACCAAGCTCCATACAGAACTATTCGAAGGCTTCCCTATTTAGTACCTTGGTGAAAATGTCAACGATTTGATCCTTGGTTCCGCAGATTTCCATGGACACCAACCTTTTCTCCACACAGTCACGTAAAAAGTGATGCCTTATCTCAATATGCTTGGTTCATGAATGTTGCACATGATTCTTGGAGATATTTATTACACTAGTATTGTCACAGAGAATGGGAATTGAGTCAAGAAGAATACCATAGTCGTTAAGGTGTTGTTTAAGCCATAGGAGTTGAGTGCAACAAGCAGCGGCGGCAATGTATTTGGCTTCTGCAGTTGATAGAGCAACTGAATTCTGTTTCTTTGACCCCCAGGAAACTAAGCACGGCCCAAGGAACTGAGCCATTACAGATGTAGATTTTCTATCCACTTTGTTCCCTGCAAAGTCAGCATCTGTGTATCCAACTAGATTGAAGTTTCTACCCCTTGGATACCATAGACATAGATCATATGTTCCCTTCAAGTATCTCATAATCCTCTTCACTGATTTGAGGTGTATCTCTTTGGGATCAGTCTGAAAACGAGCACATAGACACACACTACACATAATATCATGTCTACTTGTAGTGAGATAAAGAAGCGAACCTATGACTTCTCAATAGAGAGATGGATCAACGTCTTGCTCATGTTCGTCATTTCCTATTGGATTGTTGGGAGAAATGGGTGTTGTAAAGGGCTTTGCATCAGACAGTCTGAATTTCTTAACACATTCCCTGAGGTACTTCTGTTGATGCACTTTGGTTCCATCGTCTCCCTGAGAGACTTGAAGACCTAGGAAGAACTTGAGTTCCCCAAACATGCTCATCTCGAATTCACTGGCCATCAGATTCGAGAATTTTTTAACCAGTTTATCATATGTGGAGCCAAAAATAATATCATCCACGTAGACTTGCACAACCAGAGTGTGCTTTCCCTCCTTCATAAGGAACAAAGTCTTGTCTACTTTCCCACGAATATACCCATGAGAAAGAAGAAACTGGGAGAGCCTATCGTACCAAGCCCTCGGAGTCTGCTTAATACCATACCACGCTTTGACAAGAACGTAGACATGATCAGATTGGGATGTGTCTTCAAAACCAGAAGTTTGCTCCACATAGACCTCCTCTTTGAGAACATCATTCAAGAAGGTGGTCTTTACGTCCATTTGTTGTAGTTTGAAGCCGTGGAAAGTGGAGTAAGCTATTAGTAGTCTTATGGCTTCCAAACGAGCAATATGAGCAAACGTCTCATCATAGTCGATTCCAACCTGCTGGTTGAAGCCTTTTACCACCAGCCTTGCTTTGTTCCTTGTGACATGTCCTTGATCATCCAGCTTGTTTCTGAACACCCACTTTGTTCCTATCACAGTGCAGTTCCTTGGTCGAGGAACCAACCGTCAAACCTTGTTTCTTTCAAACTAATAGAGTTCTTCTTGCATGGCGTTTATCCAGTCAGGATCCTTCTATGCTTCTCCTATAGTTTTAGGTTCTTGTAAGGAAAGAAAAGCATTGAAAACACAAAAAAAATTGTAAAGAAGAGCGAGTGCTATGAGGAATCCCCTTTTGAAAGTCTGTGAGGATTAGATGTACGGGATGAGATCCCTTCTGCTGGTAGTTTCTTATTTGTATTGATGTCAAACTCATCAGAGTTAGCGTAACCTGTGGTTGAACTTTCACCACCAGTCCCTACATCACCTAGACCTTCTTCAGCATTTTCTTCAGCAATAGGTGTTTCCTCAGAAGACACCATTGAGTCAGGTTTTAGGATTTGTTCCTCCTGAGGAACCAGAGATGATTCAGACGACTTAGCAACTTCATCAGTCCCAACAGAGTTGGCGGTGTTAGGGGTTCTTGGTGTTGATGGGTTATCATGATTTTCCTTATTTGGAGGGAATCTGTCCTCAACACTGTTTTCCACAAGCTGAAAGCTATCATCTTCAGAAAGACCAGTGTTCAAGGGAGCACTAGTTGATTGTACCTGCACATTGTTACCATCCATGGCAAATTCATCGAAAATCACATGAATGGTTTCCTCTACCTTTCTAGTTCTCTTGTTGAATACTTTGTAGGCTTTGTTGTGAAGAGAATATCCTACAAAGGTCCCTTCATCACTTTTGGGATCGAACTTCCCAAGAGAATCCTTCCCATTGTTGTGGACAAAACATTTGCAGCCAAATGTGCGCAGATGAGACACATTAGGCTTTCTTTCCCTTAGAAGTTCATAGGAAGTCTTGTTCAGGAGTGGGCGAATGGTTGACCTGTTCAGAACATAGCAGGTAGCGTTTAAAGCTTTGGCCCAAAAGCTCATAGGAAAACCACTTGCAATAAGTAGGGTACGCGTCATGTCTTCCAAGGTCTCGTTCTTCCTTTCCACAATATCATTTTGCTGCAGAGTCCTAGGAGCTGAGAAGTTATGATTAATGTCATTGTTCCTGTAGAGGGATAAAAATTGAGAGTTCTCAAATTCTGTCACATGATCAGTGCAGATTGAACCCAAAGATTGTCCTATACTCCTCTCAACCGACTTGAGCCAAGATTCAAATTCAGCAAACACTTCGTCCTTTGATGACAGAAAGAGAGTCCATGTATACCTGGAATAGTCATCAACAATAACAAAAACATAGGCATTCCCTCTACGACTCCTTGTGCACATAGGCCCACAAAGATCCATGTGGATTAGTTCTAGAGGACGAGTAGTGCTTACCTCCTTCTTTGACTTGAAGGAGGATCTTACCTACTTACCTTTGGTGCAAGCATCACAAACTTCATTTCCTGTTGCTACGATCTTAGGAAGACCGCTCACCAGTTCTTGTCTATGAAGTTTGGATAGAAGTTGAAGACTTGCATGTCCGAACCTCTTATGCCACAGGTCTGTTGTCTCAGCAATGGACGACAGACATAGTTCATTTTCAGGGATGAAAGAAGGATCAACTTTGTAGACATTGTTGTTGCAGATTCCTTTGAATTTTCCTTGTACTTATGCACTCGACATAACAATCATTAATAGTAAAGACTATCCTATTTTTCTTGTTTTGACACAGTTGAGCCACGCTAAAAAGATCAAATTTGTGATGTATTCACGAGTGTCACGTTATCCACAGTAATAAGGTTAGAAAGCCTTACCTTACCGAGACCACAAACTTCTCCCTTACTCTTGTTTCCAAAGGTTATTGAACCTCCAGAGGACTGCTGAAGTGAGGTGAACTCGCCTTTGTTACCTGTCATATGACTTGAGCATGCACTATCGAAATACCAGGAACCTTTCTTCACTTCAGCTTGTATACAAAAGATTAGTTTTTACAAACCCAAACAAGCTTAGTCTTTTTGGGTGTGGAAGCAACATATTTGATTTTTAAGGTTTTAGTATTCGTTTTCTCCCTAGTAGTGCAATTTTCTCATTATGTTTCTTCAGGAGGCACTCATGTCTGTAGTGACCAGAGTGACCACAATACCAACAAATCCTATGACACTTTAGATCAACATACTTGCTCTGTCTAGGCCAAATTTGTTTGTTAGCAACCCTAGAATGAAAATCACTATGATTGGACTTACCACTTTGAGATTGCTTTAACCAAATGGAATGAGCCTTCTGTCCATGGTACCAAGCTTTGTTCCCATAAGTTGAATTTGCACAGGCTTTACTATTGTTCCTTCTGGAGGAACTTTCCCCTGTTTCCCGCACATACTATTTTCCTTCGACTTCAGGGTTGTTAGACTTAATGCCATCAACAGGAAGCATAGGTTGGTAACCAATTCCAAAGTGAGGCACTTTCTTCTTTTTTGTTTACTTTTCATTCTTGGATGCTACAAATCCAATACCTTTTGGCTTTTCCTTATGTGCCTCACTAAGTTTAGATAAATCACTAGACAACTCGGCATTGCCTAGTCTTAACATTAATGAGTCAGATTCAAGTGAGGAAACAATGGATTCTATAGACGTGATCTTCTCAGTGATTTTATGACATTCATTGTAAGGACTTGGAGAAGAGCATGAAACTTTCTCAAGATTGATCACTTTTTATGCTCAACCTTTGTTTTCTTCGATTAAACTTGAGATCGATTCATCCATTTCTTCAATCTGCTCACTGAAAAGACAGTTCTCATGAACGAGTTTCTTAATAAAGAAAATTAAGTGTTCCTTAGACTTGCTTTCAAGCTTGAGATGAGTTCAAATTCATTTACCTCAGTCTCCTGCAAACCATCTTTTGATTCATCGGGATCTTCTATGGCCATCAAGCAGACATCCCTTGAATGAGAAGATTCTTCATCATCTGAGTCAGAATCACCCCATATTGCGACCATTGCTTGCTTCCCTTCACGAACCGAAGGAAGACCTGCCTTTTTCTTGAAGTAGTTGTTGGCAAAATGTCCCTTGTTTTGATAGTGGTAGCAAACGACATCCTTCGTGTCTTTGTTTCCATTGGAGGAACGTTGGGTGCCCTTGTTTCGATACCATATATTCTTCATTGCTCTAGCGACGAGAGCAACATCTTCATCACCGTCCTCATCTTCATCTTCAACTTGAAATAAGTCAAAGGCACGTTCAACTTTTAAAGCAATGCTTTGAGCCTTCTCAATTCCTTTCTTGTTCATCTTGTGGTTATAGACAGAGGTGTTGCTTTCAAGTTTGGCAACCACCTCTTCCATAGTGAGAGTCTTGACGTCAGTCTTGGAGTAAAGGGTGAGAGCAATCGCATCCCATTGAGAGTTGAGGCCTTACAAGAAGTGATGTGTGAGCTTCCAGTCTCGCATTTCTTCACCAAGGAACTCTAGTTGACCTACAATCCCTTGGAACATGGAGTAGAACTCTTGAATATGCACTCAACATCATTGCACCATGCTCTTGCCCGGCTGCGAAGGACATTAAGACCTTCATCAATAACCAAAAATCCATGAAGTTTTAATAGGCCTCGAATCTGAATACGAGCAGATTCGGAGTACTATAATCGGCCTTGATCTCTTCCCTGATCTGAACAAGGCCTACTCTGGTACTTCGTCAAGAATAACAAGTCAGGATCTCCAAGCCCCCTACTCAGATCGAGACAACTGCGTTCTCCGTCAAGCGCCAATGTTTGAATCCTGTTGGTGGCGACGCTAAGTACTGCGAGAAGTGCAACCTGTCCAATCATAATACAAAGCAGTGTCGTGCTCATTTGACTTGTACCTTCTACAGCAATAAAGGCCACACTATCGACTATTGTCGCAAGCGCAAGAAATCCATGGTGGGCAACCAACAGACTTCAAGCATCAATCAAACAGGTGCCTTGCCAATTGAGCACTCTCAGCCCGCTGACTATCAGCAGGTATTAGACCTACTTCAAAAATTGCAGCTGCAGGGTGTTGCTTCTAGTTCAACTGATTCTATCCAACACACCTCTGCCAATCATGTCGGTAATATTTCTAACTATGACACATTCTCAGGTAACATACGAACTCAACTTATTTCTTCTCCTAATTCATGGATTATGGATAACGGAGCTAGTGACTACATTACTTATCATACTCATTTCTTGGATTCCTATCAACCGATTAAAAATTGCTTAGTACACCTACCCGATGGCAAGTCTTACTCTGTTTCTCATATTGGTACTGTCAAACTCATGCCTCACTTGACTATTTATAATGTCCTTTGGGTACCTAAGTTCTCAATTAACCTTATCTCTATTAGCAAATTGGCGTTTGATTATTTTTATGCTACTATTTTTTTGAAATGCATTTGTGTAATTCAGGACCCCCTCACAGGGAAGATGATTGGGACTACTAGTGAACGAGATGGTCTATACTTCATCCAACCTCAGCCACTACCCTCTTCTTGCAACGTCACCGCCTCAGCCTCACTATGGCATCAACGTGTTGGCCATCCATCGCAGCAAGTATCGTCTCTTCTCCCGGCTTTTTAAGAATAAAAGTCCTTTAGAACATTCTTGTTTAGTTTGTCCTTTGGCTAAACAAACTTGACTTTCTTTTCCGCTCCGTACTTCTACTAGTTCTTCATGTTTTGATTTAATTCACATGTATTTGGGGCGGTTATCATGTTCCTTGTTTACAAGGCGCACGCTATTTTGTAACCATTGTGGATGATTATTCAAAGTTTACATGGATTGTTCAAACAAGGCTCGGCCCCTTATCATTCAATTTATTGCTCTAATCAAAAACCAATTTTCTACTCGAGTTAAAGTTGTTCGAAGCGATAATAGTCCCGAGTTTAAATGCGTTGATTTTTATTCTTCCAAAGGAATTTTACATCAAACTAGTTGCATCAATACACCGCAACAAAATGGTGTCGCTGAACGCAAATATCGGCACCTATTAAACGTTGCTCGTTCCCTCCTTTTCAATCTCATTTACCGAAAATTTTTTAGGGCGATGCTATTCTTACCGCTACTTACTTAATCAATCGTCTACCGAGTCGGAATTTACTAAACAAAACTCCTTTTGAAAAACTATTTTGTAAACCTTCTCTTTATTCTCACTTATGCATTTTTGGTTGACGATGCTTCACATCCACATCGTATTCTTAAATTTGAACCTCGTTCCGTTGAATGTGTTTTTATTGGCTATCCACCTGGTACCAAGGGTTACAAACTCTATGATTTTAATACCAAAAAGACTATTATTTCTCGTGATGTCATTTTTCATGAATCCGAATTTCCTTATTCCAAATTTCCCGACAATTCTCAACCTAGCAAAAGTTTACCACTTTCCAATTTCAAAAGTTCAACCGTTATTTACATCGATGCTTCTCCTATTTTTACAAACTCCAAGGATACAATTGCACATGCAATGGAGCCTACTCACCCACCCATATCCACTACTGCACCTCAATCACTCATATCCACTACTAAGACTACACATTCACCCTCAAATGAATCTATCCCCGCCACTAACCCCCCTCAAATATTACCATCCATACCCACAAATGAATCTATCCCTGCATCACCACCCATTGTGGAAAGCAACACAACACTCCCCACCATGCCACCAATAGAACACATACAACCTTCTCGATCAACCAAGCCATCTCAAATCCTACGTGACTTCCATGTGGAAGCTAAGTTACCATCTCGAATGGCACCCCAATCTTCTTCCTCACATGTTGCATCTGATAAGCCTTTTTCATTAGATAATGTTTTATCTTATACCAAACTTTCTACCAAACTTTCTGATAATTATAGGCACTTTGTTTCTAAAATTATGCTTGAGCAAGAACCAAGGTCTTATTTGCAGGCAAATAAATCTCAAAATTGGAGGGACGTCGTGGCAAAAGAAATCAAGGCTCTAGAAGACAACAACACATGAAGTCTTGTACCGCTCCCACCGAACAAACGTCCCATCGGTTGCAAATGAGTATTCAAAATTAAATATCAACCCGATGGAACGATCGAACGATACAAGGCACGCCTTGTTGCAAAGGGGTATAGTCAAATCGAAGGAGTAGACTACCGGGAGATATTCGCTCATGTTGCCAAACTTACCACCGTTCGTGTCCTCATAAGCATGGCGGATGTCCATGGATGGAACTTACATCAACTCGATGTCAATAACGTATTCCTCAATGGTGATCTTTTGGAAGATGTTTACATGAAATTGCCACACGGATTCCATCTAAAGGGGGGAGACGAGGGTTCGCAAGCTTCATAAGTCCCTCTATGGAGTTAAACAAGCATCTCGTCAATTGTTCTTAAAGCTATCTACCTCTCTTAAACAAGCTGGTTTTCGTCAATCTTGGGCTGACTACTCACTCTTCATTAGACAACACAAAGGTATGTTCACTATTCTTTTGATTTATGTTGATGATGTTATTATTCCGGCACTAGCTTCACTAGTAGAAAGCCCCCACCCGGACCCCAGTTTTTTTGTTTGCCGGACCGCGGTACCGAAACCGGGGTTGTTCTCGGCGAGGTCCGGGTGCCAGACCCCGGTTTTTACCAAAAACCGGGGTAAAACACCTTTTTTAAAAAAAAATATGGACCCCCGTTTTAACTAAATACCGGGGTCCGGATTCTTTTTTAAAATAAAAAAAATGGTGTAATCAACGTTGGTTCGAATTTCTCCTCAAATCTGCACTTCTTTCAAACCAAGGACCATATTTGCTATGGCTAAAGCTCTAGATTCTCCAAATGCAAAGACATGCCCTGGAAAGAATAAAACTTGCTTTCATGAGTATGGCTATGACATACATACAACTTCAAATTGTCAGCATTTGAGTATATTTCATTTATTTACATGTAACATCTCCTAGAACTAATTGAACAATATGAGGTATGACATCATATGTATCCATATCATCTCCATAATTTGTCAATACATATACAAATATCCTGCTTTAAAATGATTGAATGAGCTATTACTTATAGGCACTTTGTTTCTAAAATTATGCTTGAGCAAGAACCAAGGTCTTATTTGCAGGCAAATAAATCTCAAAATTGGAGGGATGCCGTGGCAAAAGAAATCAAGGCTCTAGAAGACAACAACACATGGAGTCTTGTACCGCTCCCACCGAACAAACGTCCCATTGGTTGCAAATGAGTATTCAAAATTAAATATCAACCCGATGGAACGATCGAACGATACAAAGCACGCCTTGTTGCAAAGGGGTATAGTCAAATCGAAGGAGTAGACTACCGGGAGATATTCGCTCCTGTTGCCAAACTTACCACCGTTCGTGTCCTCATAAGCATGGCGGCTGTCCATGGATGGCACTTACATCAACTCGATGTCAATAACGTATTCCTCAATGGTGATCTTTTGGAAGATGTTTACATGAAATTGCCACACGGATTCCATCTAAAGGGGGGAGACGAGGGTTCGCAAGCTTCATAAGTCCCTCTATGGAGTTAAACAAGCATCTCGTCAATTGTTCTTAAAGCTATCTACCTCTCTTAAACAAGCTGGTTTTCGTCAATCTTGGGCTGACTACTCACTCTTCATTAGACAACACAAAGGTATGTTCACTATTCTTTTGATTTTATGTTGATGATGTTATTATTCCGGCACTAGCTTCACTAGTACAAAGCCCCCACCCGGACCCCAGTTTTTTTGTTTGCCGGACCGCGGTACCGAAACCGGGGTTGTTCTCGGCGAGGTCTGGGTGCCAGACCCCGGTTTTTACCAAAAACCGGGGTAAAACACCTTTTTTAAAAAAAAAATCTGGACCCCCGTTTTAACTAAATACCAGGGTCCGGATTCTTTTTTAAAATAAAAAAAATGGTGTAATCAACGTTGGTTCGAATTTCTCCTCAAATCTGCACTTCTTTCAAACCAAGGACCATATTTGCTATGGCTAAAGCTCTAGATTCTCCAAATGCAAAGACATGCCCTGGAAAGAATAAAACTTGGTTTCATGAGTATGGCTATGACATACATACAACTTCAAATTGTCAGCATTTGAGTATATTTCATTTATTTACATGTAACATCTCCTAGAACTAATTGAACAATATGAGGTATGACATCATATGTATCCATATCATCTCCATAATTTGTCAATACATATACAAATATCCTGCTTTAAAATGATTGAAGAGCTATTACTTACCAAATTGGGAATCTGAGAATTCATGAATCCCTCCTCCTGACTGCAGGCAAAAAATTCAGCTATAAATTTGAGATGTGATGCAATGATGATTGAAACATATGCAAACAAGACCAAAATGAGAAGAAACTGTACCTTGACAGAGAAGTAGGCCCACACATTTGGCTTGCTTTTAAAACTCAGTTCCTAACAGAACACTTCCAAATAAGCACCAAAAAATAAAACCTTATATATGTTTAACCACATGCCTTGAACATTAGAATACTAACCTGTACTTTCCCACTGGTATGCTTAAATCCATCATCTGGATCTTCACTAGTCACACGCACGGAAACACAGTGACCCTTTGGCCTTGTAGATTCCGCCTTGTCAAAATCAAAAGGGGTTGCGTTTACTGACGTATTTCTCCATGCATCATAGCCTCCAGCTGGTATGTTAAATTCTGCAATCCACTCTGTAACAGGATGCTCCACCTATAGTAATAACATTACCAAAGCTGTTCAATTTTTATTCAAATAGATGCATTATTGAAGAAAAAAAGAAGCAAAATGTAGAGCTAAACAAACCTGAAGTATAGGATTGAGCTCTAGAAAATAAAACTGGCTGGTTTCCATACTGAATAAATACTCAACAGTCAACAGTAGCTGCTCCTACATAGTTAACACATTTAGCCAGCCTTTTAGCTGACTGTTCCAATTTCTTTACGGTCTCTGGAGGAGCTACAGTTATAGGACCCTCTTCAATGATCTGTCACATGGAGATATAGTTTAGTACATAAATATTGTTTAGATGGAGATAAAAAAAATGTAGTTTTTCTTAATCTTGGTTGAATGTTTTTACCTTCTGATGCCGCCTCTGAACACTACAATCACGGCTATGTAAGGCTGCAACATTTCCATGTTGGTCACATAGTAACTGAACTTCTAAGTGTCGGCTCTACATAAGGAATTTGTATCTAGTGTTAGTGTTGGCTCAATTTCAGGATATAAGTTACAATATGGAAGGCTTGATTATCTCACCTGTGAGGCCAACTTCATTATAAATATGGGTGACCCAGGAACTTCTCCTTGCACTTGCTTGAACAAAGCCCTCACTTCATCATCATTATGAACCTAAAAGACCTAAAAAATATTAACAATTTGCTTCAACAAAAGCAAGATTTGTGTATAGCTGAAACAAATTGATGAGCAACTAAGTACCTTTCTAATGCCTTTGCCTCCACCACCCCATGATGCCTTGATCATTTCTGGGTAACCGACAACTTGGCAGCTAGCAATTGCTTCTTCGGTGGTAAAAACACAAGCTTGTTGGTAAATGTCATCAGGGATGGTATCAAGGCAACTCTGTGCAGGAACTTTCACCTGCAAAGTCATTCAATCATACAAACAGAGTGATGCAGCAGCCTCATTTACAAACTTCATAATGATAGTAGAAAAGGATATACATACATGAGAGCCACTCCATGGAAGAGTAGGCACATCTGCAGCTTGTGCAATCAAAGATGAACCAATCTTATCTCCAAGTGCTGCCATTGAAGCAGCTAGAGGCCCCAGAAATACAATTCCCTTTGCAAGCAAAGCATCCGGAAGCTCAGGGTTTTCTGAGGCATGGCCCCACCCGGGCCAAACTGCATCAACGCGTGTGCTTTTTGCCATCTGATAAACCATTACAATAAAAAAACATGATCAATTATCATGATAATATCCTAATAACAAACTCCAAAGTGAAAAACAGTGCATACCTCTACAATGAGCTGCACATTGGCATAATTGTTGTTGTTTGTGCCTCCAGGAACTAAACAAATCAACAAGGAACTAAACAAATCAACAAGTACAGTAATACACTTACCTAGCTGGATCAAAAGATCTGTATCTCACCCCAGGCTCTTTAAAGTTGTTTTCCTTCGCAATGATTTGCTGCAAGCATAGGGAAACTACTTTGTTAAATTCAGTATCTTTAGACCAGGACATGGATTCATATCAAGAAACATATGAAACCACTCTAATGCTCAGAATTTCCCCTCACAATGTGGCTAGACATACAAATACTCAAAAGTATACAGAAGCAGGGTTGCAGTATTTGACCAAACGACACCATCACTATAAACTAATTAACTTAACATACTTGAAGCTAACATAGCTCTTGGGTTGACACTAGCAATGAAAAGTGAAAACTGAAATAAAGCCTCTACTAACAGAGCATGCTACCTCCAAAATTAAGTCAGTAAACAATAAGCATTAAAAGTATAAATAGTGAAGCGCCTGCCATTCAAAACGTTTTGAGGAATTGGGTATTTCTCAGCATGACGAGCAGGATCAAACCTTGATGGGAAGTAGTTAACCTGAGAAGTAGGCATAGAGTTTGAATATTTAGAAGAACACAGAAGTGCCATGAGCCCATACATAACACCTTATAATAAGCAAACAAAAGGATTTTAACAGCAAAAGTATTACCTCCTCACCCCTGTGCATGAAGTTCATGAGCCCCTCATGATGGTTGTTGTGGTGAGCACACCTGGGGGCATTGACAGGGAGTTGCAAATAGTTAGGTCCAAGACAGTGCCTCTGGGTATCAGTGTAAGAGAAAATTCGAGATATAAATATCAAATGATATTTTGTTATTTATAAATAATAATTTACCCTTAATATTAATGATATTTTGTTAACTAGCTCGGTTGTATGAGATCGTATCGCCTTAGTTATACAAATATAAATCAACAAAAATATCAAATGATATGCAGCTTGGCTACATCGATAGATTGAACAACAATATCACAAAAGATCAATTAATAAAAAAGCACAAGCATAATTGTAGCTATACAGAATTTTTAAAACCAAAGGCAAGTACATACAATTCTTAATATGCTGCATTCATCAGATATACTGTTCTTGATTCTACAGTACTATTTACAACCCCAACGATTTTCAAAACATTGGTTGAGAACAAAACAATTCTTAATAATGATGTCATTTTCCCCCTCGTGAAATCAGTCCAAGAAATGATCAACCTAGCCTCACAAGAGAATATCATTCTTTATGCAACGGATTATTATCAGTATAGGATAGTTTTGGAGAGGGCCGCATAAGACAAGCTGTTAAGGTACTGTAATTATGTCATGCTTTTAAGGCAACACTGCCACAGTAATAGAGTACAAGTGGTAGACTACACACCAAAATTTAAGGGTACTTAAACCAAATCTAGACAAGTGCACAAAAATTCAGCACTACCTTAAATTAAGGAGAATAACATAAAGATGTCAGAAGAAAATTCTATGGTAGTCAATCAGTAGGCAACCATTATTTTACAATTACAACAAAGAACAACATCAAGACAAACAACATAAAAAATCCCTGCATTGAAATATATATGTACTGAACTCAGAAAATGCTTTAGCCTTATCTTAGAAGACGAACCATTCACAGCATCAGATGTAGAAAGGGCACTCTGGAGCTCAACAATAGGTGCTAAGTTGCTTGATCAGTTCCCAAAACAACAAAAGAAAATTTAATCAACTAGTGGCTCAAGATTGCAGAAAATTCCCAAGTTGGTTAAAGATCGGTCTTATTACGCCTCAAGTAATTCATAAGTTCAGTACCTGCGAGGGCGGGACCGCAAAGGAGATGGAGGTGGGAGGCGAAACTGCGAGGGCGGAGATTGCGAGAGCGGCGCGAATTGAAGGCTGATAGGAGGCGGCAGCATCGAGTTTAGCACAGCAAGATTGCGATGGAGAAGGGCGCAGCGTCGAGTTTAGCACGGCGAGATTGCGAGAGCGGCGAGATTGCGATGGAGAAGGGCGCGCGGCGAGATTGCGAGAGGAGTTTAGCACATAATGGGACCCCGGTAATTCGAACAAACCGGGGTCCGGCTAAAAAAATAAATAATCTCTTTGTTCGATCATCAAGCTTCGAATTCAGGGCAATCAAAACACATTAATTGTGTCAAATTAAATAAACTTTTTGGGATAAGATCCATAAGCTTAAGAATACAAGCAAGCCAACAAAATATGCTATTGTTATACGTTCAGAAGGAGAACATAAGTTCAGAAAAAACACAACTTCTCTACACATATATATCTATCTATGCATCTAGCATGCGGAAACAACCAACAGCCATGACAAGGCCGTGCTCCAACTTGATCGTCTCAAGTAGCTTGAACTCCCTCTGTTGTCTGACGTTAACATGGGCAAACATGGCTTCACTTTGGACAGTTGAAACAATAGCGTCTGCCTGTAATTCACAAAAAATTACAATGCGTTTGGCTAACGTCAAATGTTGTATTTAAAAGGTCTTCATCAGAATATCATACAAGAAGAAAACCTGTGTAGAGATCAAGAAATGTCCACCAGCTCTAAGATAATGTAAAGCATTCACAGCTACCGGATTTACCTGACAAATATTATAACCAAATTGAAACTATATTATACACCAATTACATCCACCATAAACAATAACATCACTGTATCGAAGGGGGAAAAAAAGGAGAAACCTGAGACGGAGAAGTCGGATCAGCACAGATAACATCCACCATACTAAGAAACATACGGTATTTCCATAAAGCAAAATATTTTTCATAAATTGCAATAACATTTGATCTCTTCTCAGCCATGTTTACAACAACATTAGACAAACCCAATGCATAGACCAAACCATCCTACAAATAAAACATATGTTCATGAATTGGTATTTAGGAGGGAAGCATATTTATTATCTAGGCAAAGCACGATTGAAAATAAATAAATAAAAAGACGGGTAACTCACAGGGCCAACAAGATCAGACAAATGCGAAACCGTGGTTCCACACACATCACCCATGTATAAAACACGAGAACCAGGTTTCTGAAAAACATGAAACAAATAAATGTGTTAATACCATGTATATTCGTTAACTTCATAATCATATGATTTTGCAATATGTGATCTTACTTACCACCCAAATATTGTTAACACCACTCTGGATTGCACCAGCCAACTTCGATCTACTCGGATTCCATACTCTGTACTCTGTTTCGGTTCCATCCTTGTTCTAAAATTAAAAGACAGATATGACTAGAAATCTCAACACATAAAACTAGCATTAAAAATTGAAACCAACAAGGAAAAAAATGATATTTCGGCCTCTAACTTCATATATTTCTTCACACTTTGAAAATGTACAGATTGTTCCATTTGTCTCTAATGAAAATCAACTTTCAATTCTCCTTATAGTACCATTTAACACTTACTAACATCCAAGGATCATAAATTATTCTAAGCTACGCAATCTTTTTTTAAGAGCCAAATAAAGAACAAATATAACTTGACTGACCTTGACAGAGATTAATTCCTCCCCATAGACAGCTTCACCAGGTACTAAATTTGTAGTACAAATGGCATCCTCGTTCTTACCCTTGGCGATGAAAACGCCTTCAATTCTATGAGGCACAACCACAACTTCACCATTAAAGGAAGACGATGATGAATTAGCCGCCATGGAATTTCCTTTGTATGTTGATTTACACCCTTGCCTGCTGTAACTGAGTGCCAGATCCCGTTGGGCCTTTTCCAAGTCTGCAGGCTACATAAACTTAAGAAAATCAGATTGAGATGAAACAAAATTCTGCTGTAAGTCTGTAACTGATAATTACAAGAAAAAAACACAAACCTTTAAGTCGATGAACTCGCAAATGTTCGTACGCAAACCACGAAAAACATCAAAAAGTTTTATGCTACCTCTCATGGCAATTTTGGTTGTGATTAGTATTTTGTGTATGAGCACAGGATCAACAGATGAAAGGGAATAGTTCAGATCAGCAAGGTTGAGTTTCGGAAGATTATGCACCAGGAAATCTTTCAGCTCTTCGGTCACAATTGCTACAAACAAACCACAATCCCCATAAAGTTTTATGCTAAGGGTAAGCACACAAACATTTAATGTTTGTGTCAGGTGTGTAAAAACACACACACACACATTAAACAGAAAGTGTTGAAGTTCCAAAGGATCGAACAAAAAAGAGAAAACCACATGTAGAGACAACTTTTCTTAACCTCATCTAGAAAAACTTACGCTTGGATAAAGCATTCATATGACACAGAGCATCAGCAGCAGATGCAAAAGGATAAAAAGCTACGAGCTTGAAGACTTCGTTGTAGCGTTTAATGTACTCTTCAGTTGATTCAAAGATATCACCAACTTCATCCACATTATGGGGGAGAAAAAGAGCATATCCGGAGGCAAATTCGAACAGAAAATAAACCGGCAGTCCACTCTGAGAGCCAATAATCAAAGGCTTATAAGAGACAGAGAAAGAAACCAAAGTTGGGTTTAATTAATTAATGTTAGAACAACAAGTAAATTATTAATGTTAGAACAGCAAATAAACCAAAGTAAGTTATTATAGCACAAAAGCAAGCATTAAGTATATTCATTTTGTCGTAGTTTCACAATAAGCACAAACATCCAATATATAATTACCTTAATCAATCGGTCCCTAGGCATTGGATTAAGATATTGGGCAGACTTTTTTGTTTTTGGTGCAATTACAATCGATGGTGTAGCTCTCTTTCTGGTTGGAGCACAACCAGGAGCCTGAAGCAAGAAGAGAAATAATACTACATGTTCAGGATAACAAAATAACCTAATGAACCAATTAGCTTATCATGGACAACGCCAACACGGCATGAATTTTTACCATAAGCATTAAGGATATTCATTTTGTTGTAGTTTCACAATAAGCACAAACATCCAATATATAGTTACCTTAATCAATCGGCTCCCAGACACTTGTTTGGCAGACCTTTTTCTTGGTGGTGCAACTAAAATCGTTGATGCACGCCTAGGAGCCTAGAAGAGAAATAGTACATACATGCATGTTCAGGATAACAGAATAACCTAATGAATCAATCAATTCGTTTACCATGGCCAATTCAGAATGAATTTTATCATAAGCATCTTATGTTCAGGAGAGTAATGAACTACACGTTCGAGGACAATCACAGATTCAATTTCCATAAGCCACAAATATAAGTACTATAATAGAGGAAAGTAGAAATGATACATTCAATTTCTTAGGCAAACACTTTAAAATCGAGAAAAATCCCCAGAAGAGAAACAAATAAACGAACAGGGAATTTGAAGTTGTAGCAGAAAATTAAACAGCTACCAGTTGAACCTGTTTCAAAACCACATCAAAACAGAACCAAGGAAAGGAAAAAAATCACCTGGCGGAGAGCATCTTTCTCATGCGAATCCATCTCATCTGTACTCATATCCTCCAACATGAGAAATTAAAGGCGTAATTCAACAGGAATTTGAAATCTGTAGATGGGAGAGAGATTTCTTTGGCCAAATTTCTCAGACGGCTTTGTTTGGCTAGAGGTTTATTAAAGAAAGGGAAAAGGGAAATGATAGTAAAAGAGTTAAAGAAAAAGAAAAGACAGAATTTTAAATAAATATTGTTTAATTAAAGTGAAAATGAAAGGATAGTAATTTAAAAATGTTATTTGACTAGAGTGGAAAGGAAAGGATAGTAAATTGATGTAAATCTAAAATAACAAGATTACACTTATAGCCATTAATATTTTTTTGATATATTTGCTTTAAAAAAATTCTAATTATATTGGAATATATTTTATTATATTTAATTTTTTATTTGTTAATATAAAATAATTGATTTTTATACGATATAAGCTAGCAAGAAGAGTATAAATCCAATATATTTATTTGCTCAAATTTTTTTATTGTTTACGGTCAAAATGGATAATAATAAACAATAAAAGTATGTAGTGCTACGATTTTATTAAAAAATTAAAATATTATAACTAAATTATATACTAAAATCTAACACAAAGCAATGTTTGTATAGCAAACCTTAATTATTAGGCCTAAATTATTTATGCAAAAAATAATAAAGATGAACTTAATAATAAATCGAAGTTATTTTGCGTGCACCATGGATCAAATCTTCCTGAAGAGTCATTCTTTCCTCATGTGCATCGGAAGTCCAAACATGTTTCGAGCACGAACTGGATCAGCAGTCAAAAATTCATACGCCTCAAGCTTACTAACATCATCGAGGTCCATGCGCTCTAACTCAGCAAACACCTCATGATGTGACCATGGGTCACCCCTCAAGGACATGCCAAAGTCGGTTCAATGAAGATGAAGAAGCAATCGAGCTGCATGGATGTGACCATGGGTCACCTCAGTAAAAGTGCCGTATCTTCTTATTCCCAACTCCGATCACTCTCAAATTTTGAGGCGTGAAACTAGACTTCAAGATCTATCTTTGGGCTTTGGAATCACCCCATTCCGATCACGGACGGGAGAGAACGAACCTTCTGAAACTAGGCCAGAAACTGTCTCCGCGGAAGATGTTTGATTTGTGTTTGTTGTTTAGTTATTTTTAATTTCGTTAATTAATTAGTTAGTTGTAGCTAGTTAATTATTGTTTTTGTTATTTTCGTAATTAATTAGCTAGGTAGTTGTTTTAATTAGTGGCCTATCTAGTGGCCTAAGTCATGCTTAGGTTAGTGGGTAGGTTAGTGGAGTTAATTAGTTGATTTTCTTATTTTGTATTTTGGCACCTATATAATGGTGGCCATGTATTGTAATTCCTTAGACTTGAATTGGAGATTATTAAAAAAACGTGAGCGTTTTGTTCATTTCAAGCCTCTTGGACGATGGCTTCAAGGTGTGTGATATCCTTGAGTGTCTTAGTCTTGTTTCGGTGTGTCGTATCCGAAACCCCTTTGGTGTGTCATATCCGAAGGCGGTTGAGTATTTTTGGTGTGTCGTATCCATGAGTGTTCAACCTCGTCTCATGGCTCTTGGTGAGTTGCATCCGAGGGTCGTGAGATACCTATCCCAAACTCTTCATGAACCTCGTTCATGGGAGTTATATCCATTTCAATTTTTGAGTCAAATCTCCATCAAGTTCTTGCTTAGAGTCACAATTGTAGGAACATAATTTCCTATATGCATACGAAAGCTATAAACTGCGAATATACGAACATGAATTAAGGAAATCTGAAGTTTAGAAATATCGAACGAAGAACGGATGCAGAGTCGAGACCGAAATCTCTTTCCTTAATTCTGAAAACGCCCCGTAGTGTGATGGTTCTTGACGTTCCGAATCCCAGGATACAACTGCGACGATCTCTTGAACTGCATAACCTAGTAAGACAAGAGCCTACGAACCCACGAATCTGTGTGCACTCTCAGACACGAAAAAGAGAAGGAGAAGTGAAAAACCGAGAGCTTCTGTGTAGGATATGTTGATTAACGAATAATCGTATGTTAATGAGACGCAGATCTGCTGGAGTTACTTTAGTAATCCGTAACTGCTGGAGTTAGTGGAGAGAATCATGGAGGGAGTTACAAAACAGTAAGCTGGGTCAAAGCCCACTAATGGGCCTTCTGGATCGGCCCAAAAAGATAGGGCGTTGGCTGGTCAGCCCAAGCCCGATCCGGTCCGACCCAACACGGCACGACTCGCCCGACCCGACCCGACTCGACTCGGCTCGGCGCGCGTGGTCTTGATGAGCTAGGTCCTCTCCCCATTGAAAATGGGTAATGACCCAAGCCCGATCCGGTCCGTTGGCTGGTCAGCCCAAGCCCGATCCGGTCCGACCCAACACGGCACGACTCGCCCGACCCGACTCGACTCGGCTCGGCGTGCGTGGTCTTGATGAGCTAGGTCCTCTCCCCATTGAAAATGGATAATGACCCAAGGCCATAACCTTGAGTCCATTTCTCCACTATATATGGTGGTATTTCTACCTCCAAACTTCCAATGTGGGACAAGAATTTTGCCCCCACATTTCCCAAGTTTTGCACTTCATGCAAGCTACTTTGGGCCTCCATTTCTCATTCAAACGGAAATCATTTTTGTCGTATGAGTACACTACGAGAATGTGCTCGCGTAGAGGAAGCCAATGCTTCCACTTTCCGGTATTGACAATGGCCGGATCCCACCGAAATTGTGCCCGTAAAAGTGCTCGGCGCCACACGTTATAAATGAGTTCCAACAATCCCCCACATGAATAGAAATGATTCTAAACATTGGTTAAAAACAGATCGACTTTTGAGAGTACAGTCGAAAAATCACTGCATCTGGGCTGGTAGCGTGTTTCAGCCTTGAACCACCCATAATGAGTAGCTATCGGATTTACTCGACCAGGTAGTGAACATGATATCTTGAACCACCCGGGCTTTGATGTAAACCGAGACAATAACTATCACACAGTTTCATCTTCTCACAGAACTAGGTTCTCTTGTTGTGTTCATTTTGGCCTTGAACATCCCTGGTTATTCATGAGTGAACTTGGAGAATTTAGCCTCTCTTAATTCTCCTAGAAACGGCCCCATTTCACACTCATAAGGTGATTGTCATAAAGAGTATCTTGTCATACCCCACTTTTATTTCAAAGCTATGGAATCATTAAAAGCCAAGCTTAACCTTAACTCATACAGGTAGCACTGTTCATCATCCTAGGAACTGGGAGGAGACTTAAGTCTCCCAGTGCTCATCTTGATTCAGCTTGATTTAGTTTTCCCTTTGAACCTACTTCTTGGGATCTCCAGTCAGGTAGGTAGGGTTCGCCATCAAGCATCGTCTTTAGTCATAGGCTTTAAACCCATTCCTCTTGATGATTTAACAACTTGATCTCGTGACAAACCTTTATTAAACGGATCCGCTAGGTTGTCAGCCGACTTGATATAGTCTATTGAGATTATACCATGCGAGAGTAGTTGTCTAATGGTTTTATGACGTGACTTACCATTGTACAAACGACTCAGTGCCCGAGCTATAGCCGATTGACTATCACAGTGTACACCTACTGCTGGCACTGGTTTGTCCCACATCGGGATATCTTCCAACAAATTTCGAAGCCATTCAGCTTCCTCTGCTGCTTTGTCTAAAGCAATGAGCTCAGACTCCATAGTGGATCTGGCCAATAGTGTTTGTTTGGAAGATTTCCATGATATTGTTGCACCACCAAGTGTAAACACGTATCCACTTGTGGACTTTGAGTTTCTGGAATATGATATCCAGTTTGCGTCACTGTATCCTTCCAGAACTGCTGAGTATCTACCATATTGCAGCCCATAACTTTGAGTATAACGTAAGTAGTTTAATACTCTAGTTATCCCTTTCCAGTGTATGTGTCCTGGATTACTTGTGTAGCGACTTAGTACATTGACTGAGTGCGCCAAGTCAGGTCTTGTGCAATTGGTCAAGTACATCAGACTTCCAATCACACGTGCATACTCCAATTGTGACACTGCATCCCCCGAGTTCTTGGTCAAGTGGAGATGAGGATCCACGAGACTCTTTGCAGTCCCGCTTGAGTAGTTTTTGAATCTCTCAAGTACCTTTTCAGCATAATGTGCTTGGGACAGGATAATTCCTTCAGAATGTCTAGTGATTTTAATCCCTAGTATGACATCTGCTAATCCCAAGTCTTTCATGTTGAACTTCCCACTAAGCATGTTCTTAGTGCGGTTGATCATGTCCTTATTGCTTCCAATAATGAGCATGTCATCTACGTACAAACACAATAAAATGTAACCATTTGGAGTGTCCTTGAAGTAGATGCATTTGTCACATTCATTGATGCTGAAGCCATTTGACATCATGACATTGTCAAATTTTTCATGCCACTGCTATGGAGCTTGTTTGAGTCCATATAGAGACTTGACAAGTCTGCACACCTTGTGTTCCTGTCCAGGAACAACATAACCCTCAGGTTGTTTCATATATATCTCCTCTTCTAATTCTCCATTTAGAAAGGCAGTTTTCACATCCATTTGATGGATTTCGAGGTTTCGTAATGCAGCTATTGCTATTAGCATTCTGATTGAAGTTATTTTCGTAACTGGAGAATAAGTGTCAAAGAAATCCAAGCCCTCTTTTTGCCGGAATCCTTGCACCACAAGCCTCGCCTTGTGCTTATCTACTGAGCCATCGATTTTCAATTTGGTTTTGAAAATCCATTTGCACCCAAGTGCTTTACACCCTTGTGGCAAATCAACTAACTCCCATGTATGATTTTGCATAATGGAGTCGATTTCGCTTTTAACTGCTTCCTTCCATGAAGGTGCATCAGGTGTAGACATGACTTCTTTGAAAGTTCTAGACTCGTTCTCCAGAAGAAAGGCCGTGATGAACTCATGCCCAAAGGTTCTTTCCTTTCGAGCTCTTTTGCTTCGTCTAGGTTCAGCTTCTGTTTCCTGTCGAACTCTTTTTCTTTGTCTAGGTTCATCTTCTGTTTCATTTACAGAAGTGCCTGCTTCACTTTGTTCACGAGTTCGTTTCGGATGTTCTTTATCCTTGCACGGAAACACGTTTTCAAAGAAGGACGCATTCCTTGATTCCTTTATTGTATTTACATGTATATCTGGTATATCAGATTTATGTACCAGAAACCGATAAGCACTACTGTTATGTGCATATCCTATGAAAATACAATCAACGGTTTTAGGTCCAATTGTGAGCTTCTTAGGAGGTGGCACTGCCACTTTTGCTAGGCACCCCCACACTTTGAGGTATTTGTACGAAGGTATGTTACCTTTCCAAAGTTCGTATGGCATCTTGCCAGTAACTTTATGTGGTATCTTGTTGAGGATATAAATGGTGGTAAGCAGTGCTTCCCCCCACATGTTCTGGGGTAACCCAGATTCCTGCAACATTGCATTAATCATCTCTTTCAGAGTTCGGTTCTTTCGTTCCGTAACTCCGTTAGAATCTGGTGAGTAGGGAGCAGTTGTTTGATGAATAATCCTGTTTTCTCTACAGAACGCGTTGAAAGGTTCATCATACTCGCCTCCTCTATCACTTCGGATTATTTTTATGGTTTTACTAAGTTGGTTTTCAACTTCCAACTTGTATTCCTTGAACTTTTTCAAGGCCTCATCCTTGCTTCTTAGCAAGTATACATAACAGTATTTTGTGCAGTCGTCGATAAAGGTCACGAAATACTTTTTACCGCCTCTAGTTTGCACAAATTTTAAATCACACAAAACTATGTGTATTAACCTAGAGGTTCAGTTGTTCTCTCTACACGTGGGGATGGTGTTTTTGTGAGTTTGGCATGTACGCATACTTCACATTTGTCTTTACTCGATTTGCATTTCGGAATCAGGTTCATGTTCATTAGTCTTTGAATAGACTTGTTATTCACATGCCTTAACCGTTCATGCCAAATTTAAAAGACTCAACGACATAAGTAATGGATTATTCTTATTCATTGTAACATTGGATACAATAGAGTTTTGGGATGACTGTCAATACATTCAGTTTGACCAATCCATCCTTTACATAACCCTTGCCCAAATACACCACATTCTTAGAAAGAACTAGCTTGTCAGACACGAACTTCACAGCGAAGCCGTTCTTGCTCAGCAAAGTGCCGGAGATCAGATACTTCCGTATATCTAGCACATACATGACATTGGTGAGAGTCAGCTCCTTCTCGGAAGTCAGCTTCAACACCACTTTGCCGTGACCATCGACCTTGGATGTGGACGAGTTCCCCATAAATCGATGTTTGTCACTCTTGCTCTTCAGATAAGTGGTAAACATTCCCCTATCAGAGCAGATATGTCTAGTAGCACCTGTATCGTACCACCATTTCATTGGATTGCTTCCAACCATATTGACTTCAGACGTCACAGCACACAGATCTGCATCCGTGAGCCTGCCTTCAGTCATGTTGACTTGGGATTTCCCCTTGTCATTGTGTGGATCAGCCTTGCTATGACATTCGTCAGCCTTGAGACCCATTTTACCACACTTGTGGCATTTTTCACTGAACTTCTTAGCTCGTTGTTTATTGAAGTTGTTGGAGCCTTGGGGTTGAAAATTTCTTTTCTTCCCCTTGTCCTTGTGCTTGGCCAAGTTGGCCTTCGGGTTCAGTACCTGACCACCATCTGCTTTGTGGTTGGTTGACTCAATCCGCAGCCTGACAATCAAGTCTTCAACAGTCATAGCCTTTCGCTTGTGCTTTAGATAGCTCTTGAAATCCTTCCATCCTGGAGGGAGTTTCTCTATGAAAGAAGCTACCTGGAACGTCTCATAGATCGACATTCCTTCCGCAATAATCTCATGCGTAAGCAATGGCAGCTCTTCAACTTGTTCCATGATGGGCTTGGAGTCCACCATTTTGAAGTCCAGAAATTTTGCCACTGCGAACTTCTTAGAGCCTGCGTCCTCAGACTTGTAATTCTTTCCAAGGCAATTCAGTATTCCTTAGAAGTTTTGATCTCGCTGTACCATTGTACAGTGGATCTATCAGACGGCTTTGAACCCAGCCTTTGCACAGACAGTCCCCATGAGACCAGGCCTCAACGCTGGCTAGGGAGAAAATATATGAATTCTGAGGCAAAAGCACATGCTTATCCTCTTTCAGAAACTTTTCTAGTCTGATAGGCTATCGGTTTGGACAATCTGATTAACAGCATTTCCGAACCTCATGACTGGCAAATTCACTGCTGGCAGACCACTCCCAGACTGAATCTGGGGTGTCAACTCAACAAGATTTCCAATACCGGTTCCAACAAGGGCACCAAAACCGGAATTAGCATTCTCAGTTTGATTAATCATACTTTAAAAATGTTTACAGAAATAAAACCAGATTTAGTATGATTGCAACAGCAAGTTCAATGAAAATTCTAAAACGAAGCAATTTAACCAAATTGCAGTTTCATACGTATAGATATGTTGTTGTTTTTGTTTGATTTTTCTGTACAACAGTACAGATGGCCGAAAAAGATTCAGATCTAGAAGACCAAAATCAGCAAGCAGAATAAACATGCAGCAAAACAGATTCATGAGCATCAGAATTAAATCATGCTCGAACATCAAAATAATTAAACAGATTCATGAATCAGCAAACAAATCATGCTCGAATAGCAAAAAATAACTAAACAGATTCATGAATGCTTATTAATTGACGACGAACAGATTAATCACGAACAACAAACCATATACACAAGACCGAAATCAGGAAACACCGAAAACAATATGCATTAAAACACATACACGAATCAACAAATGAATTCACGAACATGAATTAGAATGCGAGACATATGAAAAAAAAAATTGTTCAGCGAAAACAACAGAAAACTAATTATGTTAATCAGTATAAGCAGTCAAACGAAGCAGACTTTTCAGAATTAAGATTGTAGGAACATAATTTCCTATATGCATACGAAAGCTATAAACTGCGAATATACGAACATGAATTAAGGAAATATGAAGTTTAGAAATACCGAACGAAGAACGGATGCAGAGTCGAGACCGAAATCTCTTTCCTTAATTCTGAAAATGCCCTATAGTGTGACGGTTCTTGATGTTCTGAATCCCAGGATACAATTGCGACAATCTCTTGAACTGCACAACCCAGTAAGACAAGAGCCTACGAACCCACGAATCTGTGTGCACTCTCAAACACGAAAAAGAGAAGGAGAAGCGAAAAACCGAGAGCTTCTGTGTAGGATATTTTGATTAACGAATAATCGTATGTTAATGAGACGCAGATCTGCTGGAGTTACTTTAGTAATCCGTAACTGCTGGAGTTAGTGGAGAGAATCATGGAGGGAGTTACAAAACAGTAAGCTGGGTCAAAGCCCACTAATGGGCCTTCTGGATCGGCCCAAAAAGATAGGGTGTTGGCTGGCCAGCCCAAGCCCGATCCGGTCCGACCCAACACGACTCGACTCGACTCGGCTCGGCGCGCGTGGTCTTGATGAGCTAGGTCCTCTCCTCATTGAAAATGGGTAATGACCCAAGGCCACAACCTTGAGTCCATTTCTCCACTATATATGGTGGTATTTCTACCTCCAAACTTCCAATGTGGGACAAGAATTTTGCCCCCACATTTCCCAAGTTTTACACTTCATGCAAGCTACTTTGGGCCTCCATTTCTCATTCAAACGGAAATCATTTTTGTCGTATGAGTACACTACGAGAATGTGCTCACGTAGAGGAAGCCAATGCTTCCACTTTCCGGTGTTGACAATGGCCGGATCCCACCGAAATTGTGCCCGTAAAAGTGCCTGACGCCACATGTTATAAATGAGTTCCAACAAAAATTAAACACATCAAATGTCCTAATCTAGAGAGCCTAGTCGAGAAGGTGTTAAACCAAGTCTTGGCGCCCTTCGTCTTGTACTGTACGGGTCCTGGATTGTGCTTACGCACAACATTTGGTATCAGAGCCATCTCAAGGCGAGGGGATGTTCGTGTGCTCGGAGAGCGCGAGGAAGGCTTAACAGCCACGCACGCACCAAAGGCAAAGGAAAACCGCGCCGCGGCATCTCAGGCAGCGACCGCGACCTCTCAGTAAAATCGTCAAAACTTTCGTTTCCTTGATCTAATTGCTCTAACATTTCGAGGACAGAAACTAGACTTCATTATCTAACTACTGTCGCCGGAATCATCCAATTTGAAGTTCGGAGCAAGGAGAACGACCCTGTTGAAGTCAGGACAATTTTCTGGGAAGTTGTTGTCGGCCCTGTTGTGCTCACTCCTCGATTTTCTGGCAAGCAAAGACAACGAAAATTCGAGGACGAATCTTTCTTAAAGGAGGGGAGGATGATGTGACCATGGGTCACCCCTCAAGGACATGCCAAAGTCGGTTCAATGAAGAGGAAGAAGCAATCGAGCTGCATAGATGTGACCATGGGTCACCTCAGTAAAAGTGCTGTATCGTCTTATTCCCAACTCCGATTACTCTCAAATTTTGAGGCGTGAAACTAGACTTCAAGATCTATCTTTGGGATTTGGAATCACCCCATTCCGATCACGGACGGGATAGAACGAACCTTCTGAAACTAGGCCAGAAACTGTCTCCGCGGAAGATGTTTGATTTGTGTTTGTTGTTTAGTTATTTTTAATTTCGTTAATTAATTAGTTAGTTGTAGCTAGTTAATTATTATTTTTGTTATTTTCGTAATTAATTAGCTAGGTAGTTGTTTTAATTAGTGGCCTATCTAGTGGCCTAAGTCATGCTTAGGTTAGTGGGTAGGTTAGTGGAGTTAATTAGTTGATTTTCTTATTTTGTATTTTGGCACCTATATAATGGTGGCCATGCATTGTAATTCCTTAGACTTGAATTGGAGATTATTAAAAAAACGTGAGCGTTTTGTTCATTTCAAGCCTCTTGGACGATGGCTTCAAGGTGTGTGATATCCTTGAGTGTCTTAGTCTTGTTTCGGTGTGTCGTATCCGAAACCCCTTTGGTGTGTCATATCCGAAGGCGGTTGAGTATTTTTGGTGTGTCGTATCCATGAGTGTTCAACCTCGTCTCATGGTTCTTGGTGAGTTGCATCCGAGGGTCGTGAGATACATATCCCAAACTCTTCATGAACCTCGTTCATGGGAGTTATATCCATTTCAGTTTTTGAGTCAAATCTCCATCAAGTTCTTGCTTAGAGTCACAATTAAACACATCAAATGTCCTAATCTAGAGAGCCTAGTCGAGAAGGTGTTAAACCAAGTCTTGGCGCCCTTCGTCTTGTACTGTATGGGTCCTGGATTGTGCTTACGCACAACACCTTGTCATCGGAATAAACACGAGGCCTAGACCTCTCCAAAATGGTATTTCCAGTTGCAAGAACATCAAATACACGACCCATCACAATATTCAACCCACTTATCTCTGTTGCTAACTTCTCTTCTGGTTTGCGTTTCCTAGATGAACTTCCAAAAGCTTTTGATGTACTTCCATTTTGATTCATATCAGGAATTGAAGTATCAAAAGGAGCATACATACCACTTGATTCCGCTCTCCGTGCATGTCGTTGACTTGAATTGAATGTTTGACTATCAAAAGTCTTCAAATTAGCAGTCTGATCTTTGACCATGTGATCAACACTATCAATAGTTATATCATCTTCGGTGTTCTCATCGATAGACCATCTACGTAACCTTTCCCTCGATGTTGTACCAAATTCACCTGTAGCTCTATCTTTTCCCCAAAGTTCTCTCAATTTGTCATACTGAGAGATAGGTCTTGTCCTCCATTGAACAACATTAGGCTTTGACTAACCAAAAATAATAAAGATTATGTTTAAGTACACACATATAATAATAATAACTGGAAGACATTAACTACATGATAACGTTTAGTGTGTTACTTGAATCAACGCTTCCCACACTTCCTCATCAGCTTCAAATAGTTTTGTTATCGAATTCCATCCGAACCCGCTTAGACCTTTAAATGCATCATATGCTTCTCCGAATACTCTTTTCAATGTTTTGATACGGTTTTTTATTTTGTCCTTGTCAATTGAGTTGATTTGTGTCTTCGTACGCACTTCCTCTAATACTTCATTAAAAGCGGTAGTTTTAAATTGTCCATTCACCCTATTACCTTTGATCACTTGTTCTATAAGTGCATCAAGAAGAATCTGGTCCATTGAGTCTGTCCATTGCAAGGATGAACGTCTTCCTTCAGATGTTGATCTTGGAGGCATGTTATCACTACATAAGTAAAAAAAATAGATTGATCTATTGCAATTAACAAAATCAATACATAATAATTAGGTAACAGTGCCCAATATCACATCAATGCAACAATACCACCGTCAACAACCACACAAAAAAACTTGGATGTATACCGATCTCTGCTCCATCTTCTTCCTTCTACCCCTGCATAACAGCCAGGCAAAGCAAACTATCAAACAAACCCTCCTCAAACCACTCGGCTCTACACCGATCCTGCTCCATCTTCTTCCTTCTACCCCTATATCGCCGCCCCCTTTTAGAGCTCCGATGATTGGGATCTCGGCAACGCGGGCGACCCCGAACACAAAGGCAAGAAGAGCCGTCTCGACCACTCGACAAGCGCCCGCCCCGCCGACTCACTACCGGCTCTGGATCTCGAAGACAAACAGAAATGGAAGACACCTTCAAAGATCTTTGGCCCCCTCCTCAAACATCGCTCAGATCTGGGCGCTGGCAATTGGTTGACCCCGAAAAGCCATTCGTTCGCGACACCGGAGTTTATCTCTCCATCGACGTCCGAGCTCCAACCTTCTCCTGCGACGCCGGCGGAGACGTCCATAGGGGGTCATCTGCACAGTCACCGCGGCGAATTTCTCTTTCGGCCTTCCAGACATGACAGTGGGGGTCGTAGGTACCTATTTCGGCCCCTAGATCCGAGAAGCCCGCAACCTATCAAATGGCCTCGAACCATTCTTATACCCCAAGATCTGCCAATCAAAGGCCCATTCATCGTTTTGACTCTGTCTCCGAGGTGTTTGCATCGTCCCTGGAGGTCTGATGCGGCTTATGGCGCTTGGACGGCGATCTGGATCCTGCACACCTCTCCCCCCCCTGCGGAGTGGCCTCGATTATACCAGGTGCTTCTACCCCTTTACTGAAATTTTACTACTAAACGAATACCCATTTGCTAAACTCTACCATCTTTACTATATTATTTTGTTGCCTCTGCAATTTACCTATGTAAAGTGTGTTTGGAGCTATGTCTGTTACCAGTATAACCCTGGTTCCCTTCATGAGAATCGGAGTTTAAAGGCTCTAAAAGCCCTTGCTGAACTTCAACCCCTCATTTGGCCTGTTTTAATGCATATGAAAGTAGCTGTTGCAAACTGTGATTGGAGCTCTGCATTTGCCTGCTTTAATCACTCGATCATTGCGGGAATTCCTGTTTCATTTTATGAGATCTGGAATGCGAAGGCTATACAAGCCTGTAGTAGTGGTGTAGACCTTGCTCTGAACAATATCAACAACTTTCCCTTCTATGAATTTGAATGTTTCTCTCATAATACCAATATTGATTTTTGCTGGCATAATACCAATCTTGTGTGCACTTCACATACTTTAACCCCTCAAAATATTTATGATGTTATCAACAGGTTATTGGCTATTTCGGCCAAGGATGACAATCCGATCAACATAAATTTTGTTATGGCTCCTTTGATGCTTCAAACCATCAATTACTGGCCTTGTTGTGTTTGGTTCGTTTTGCAGATTCATTCCTCAAGCAACAAATGGAGGAAAATGAGAATGTCTTCTCCCATTTCTGCTTCAAAGAACCCTTCTTCGACAATCATCAGATTCACCAACGATTGTTCCCAAATCTGGATCACCTCCAGTACTTGTACAACAAACATTCTAACACTGTCTCACGACAGTATCTTCTACCCCTTTCCATTGGTCCATACAAAGACACCATTTTCTGTGCTGTGATTGCAATGGACGCCAACTCTCTCTTACTTGGGAGTCCATGGCAGTCTGATCGTCGCGTCCTTCACGAGAGGTATCTAAACACCTATGTGTTTACCTACCACGGGAAGCGCATGACATTCTTAACTATGTCTCTCTCTGCGAGTTTACAGAAACAGGTAACGCATGATCGAGACAAGAATATGGACGCAACAAAAGCCGCGTCAAGCTCAGCGTGACGCTACTCAAATCCTGGAGATGCTTCCAACACCCCAGACCCCAGTAATAAGACAACGCGTTCTTTTACAAGGCATGACGTCGTTTACAACAATGACGCGCCCAAGGATAACACCCGTTACAAATACAATGGAAGTACAATGTCAACGAACACTGCATTGCAGGGCAGTTGTGAGCACCATGTACTTCTCGCCCGAACAAGGGACTTCACTGCCCGTTTGAACACCAATGTGCCTTCTTACCTGTTAGTTCCAAATCCCAGCTTGCAGTGCACACACATCGACGAGCCTTTGCCACCAGTTTTCGCAAGGTTGCAAGCATAGTTCACCGCAGAATTGCCAGAGGTGCCTCCAAACACTCCACCACCCTGGTGTAGACTTCCACAACCACTCAACTGGGTGACTGGTGCCTATCTGCCGCATCGCATCCGCCAATGGTTCGTGTTCGACACCGGAGACCTCGCGTGGGTGCATTTGCAGGAGTATGTCGAGCACAACTTCAACCAAGGTGAAGCGGGGACGCTTCACAACCAAGTGGGGGAGAGTGATGCGATCATGCCCTCCATGAAAGCCATAGAAGAAGAAGCCTTGACCTTGAGCTCGAAAAGGCCTAGTATGAAGACCGTGTTCTTCCTTCCACGACTTGCATCGAGCACAGAGTCCGCGATCTTCATCATACTTCTAGCATCTAGCTCAGAGACCGCGATCTCATTCAAACGACTTCATCCAAGCCCAGAGATCGCGTTCTACATCAAGATCATCGCTATCATCATTGTATGCATTCCACGCGTTCAACAGTCAAGAGACTCGCCTTCATCATTGCACGCGTTCTATCTCAAGATCCTCGTATTCAATGATGAACGCGTTCTTTGAATATCTTTTGTATTATTTCGTTATCTTTGAAACATTATTTATTTTAGTGTTTTCTTTTGGGGTGTGTGCTCCACGCGTGTCGCGTGGGCCGGCCCATTTAGCGAGACTCAGCCCATCCGAGTCCCGCTACCCCTATAAAAGGTCATCTCGACCTTCTTTACTAGGTTATGTTCAATTTTAACCAAAGCTTAAGTTGAGAGCCATATTGCCTCCTTCCTTTGATCGGACGTCACATATCTCTCTCATCTCTCTTCCCCGCTGCCGACGCTACAGCTCCTACTCGATTTTCATCGAGACTATCCCCTCGCTGTTGACATTACGGCCAATACTCGATCTCTTTCGAGTCGTTATCCCCTCGCTGCCGACGCTACGGCCCAGACTCGATCCCTTTCGAGTCGTTACCCTCCGCTGCCACCCTCCATTCAACGTGTTCCACGCCACTACCACCATTCCAACGCCACACGACTTCCCAAACAAGATCATCGATCCTTCATCACTAGTAGGAACGCATCACCCTAACACCCTTCTCTGGTCATGACTGTCCCCTATCCGAGTATAGGGGAGGTGCACACAGCTGGTGCCGCCATCTGGGATTTATTCCCATCGATTTATCTTTGAATCCTGTGGGATGAGATGAATTATTCTAAAAGCTTATAACGTAAAATGTGTGTTTTGCCACTAAACAAGATAAGTGCGATTATGCATGTAGTTAATAAACCTGCAGGCGATTAGTACAACGTGGAAACTCGCCTGGACTTCGATCAGAGTACAGTTCTCTTTCCAATCCGAATTCGCATTATGCGGTGAGGTTGGTCGTGGACCGAAATGCCAAGTCGTTTTAAACGCTTGTATGAAATTATAATGTTCCCGAACACTTGTCATACTTTCCGATAAGACTCGATCTCTTGGAGTCTTTCCTTCATATGTTTCTGTAAGACTCAATCTTTCAGAGTCTTCTCTCGATCATTCTGTTTCGTATAATCCCATAGAAGTATCAAGGTTTACTATTGTCATCGGCTTTTATTCGAGAAGCGATGGGTTTAACCTAGTACGACTACGTAGAACCTTTCTGTTTTACCCTTGCATAGTCTTTTATTAGACTAACCAACCGGGTTTTATTCCTTGCATGGTTGGCTGGTGTCGTCCGTCTCATACGGCACATCAGGTAAACTTCCGTCCCGTGAAGGCTAGAACAGACTATGAAGGCATATGGAGTTTTGAAGAATTTTATCCAGGTTGAGATCCTAGGCGTGTGATCGCTCGATCAAGACTCTTGTGTTATTTATTTCAAAAGACTTCCGTTGTATTGAATCATATTATGTATTTTGGTTGTATTCGGAATTGTGGCTGTAATTCCGAGACTTTGATTTGATCCAATGTTATGATATTTCGTATTATAAATGTTATTTTATGATTTGTATAAATTGGTTAAGCCTTGGGTGGCTTTGGATGTGGAATCTTAGGTCACTGGCGGTAATACTTTCAAGGGGATATTTGGGGGTGTTACAGAGTTGGTATCAGAGCCGAAAATTTTTTTGGGAAGGGATTTCAAAAATGTTTTACTTAGAATGAAAATTTTTATAAACCGTTTACTCGTTTTGAATTGAAAAATGTTTTCGAGGGATTTGAATTTCCAAATAAAATTTTAATTGACTAAAAACGGGTCGCTTGAAAAATTCTGCCGTTCTAGTCTTGCCTTCTCTTTAGTCTGATATAGTAAGTTCACTTCTATATTTAGAAAGACTAACTCTCTTCTAGTCGCCCACAGGTTATGGGTGCATTCATTTCTCTTCAGAGGAACCCGGAAGAAGCCGAGATGGCTCCGCCATCTCCAGTGAGGCTAGAGTTCCCGGTTCCCCCGCCATGCTTTGAGATCGGGGAGCCCAGTAGTCTACCCAAGGAGGTGAAGGCCGTACTCCCTAAGTCGGTAGTGCTAGTGTCCGACAAGACCGAGGTTCATATGGCAGAGCCCGAAGAGGAGCTAAGGGAGGACACTGAGGATGAATAGGAGCCGTCTGAGTACGCAAGAGGGTACTTCGACGACGACTTCATAATCGAGTCAATTCCCAAAGAGGTTCCTGAGGAAGATTCGGAAGAGGACCCGGAGGAGGAGGATCCCAAGGAGGATCTCGAGGGTCAAGGCTATGAGTCCAATGGCCTAGAACACTTGATGGTGGACTGTGATGACCCGGGGGTGCAGTTCATTCCCCCTAGTCCGGAGTTGCCATCTGAGCGGGAGTTTTCGCCATTGTCTTCTGCCGCTTGGGAGGCGCTTTGCGATGCAGGTACCGCTAGATGGATGAGTGGGCCACGAGATGCATCTGAGGGCTCACAACCTATTCCCGTTCAGAGGAGGCTGGTGTCGAGTCTTGACTCACGAGAGGTGCTTTACCAGAGTCAGATGGCTTTCTCTAAAGCTTGTCGCCAGGTGGATGAGGCGGTTGAACATGCTCGAAGGAGGGTAAGGCCAGGGGAGTCGATGGATACACCAGTTGGTCAGAGTGTTTCCGCGCCTAGAGTAAGGCCGAGGGCACCAAGACGGAGGGATGAGTCGTGTGCTCCAGGGCCGAGCAGGGTGAGGAGTCCGTCGCCAGACTCCAATGGTGAACCCCGTTCGAAGAAGCCGTGTATGAGGAGTTGTGATTACAGGAAATGTTTCAGGGCGCCTTGATAAGGGCCGATGTTGAATTTAGCAGTTTCTTTTCTAGTATTTCAGTGTTCGTTTTGATAGAATTGTAGTCTCCGAGAAATTTTTTCTTGTCGCTCGAAAGATCCCTTTTGTAGAACCTATTAACTCAGTTTGAGTTCATCTATGAAATTACCAAGTTTGATCTATTCTAAGTTAATTTTATTACGTTAAGTATATTGGAATGATATTAATGTTATAAAATACTTGTGACTTGATCGGTAAACAGATGGTGAACACAAGGAACACCATTCGTGTTGGTGTTGGGCCGAGCAACGACCCCAGACCAAACGTGAGGAATGCCGCAAACCTCGTGGATGAACACAAGTCTGCTTCTAACAACAACCCTGTGGGCAATGACCAAGCTTCGGTCAACGCTCCTATAACACCTCCAAATCTTAACCCATTTGGAAAGGTATTACCGCCAGTGACCTCGGGTTCCTTACCGAAGCCACCCTAGGCTTTACCATTTAAATACAAATCATAAACAACAATTATGATATAAATACCTAAATATTTAGTTAAAATATATGTTTGGGGATTACATCCCAATCTTAATAGGACAAATACAGAGTAATCAGCGAAAGTCTTTTAAAATGTTTAACAAATCTTGATCACTGTGATCAATTCCAAGGATCTCAACCTGAATAAATCCGTCAAAACACCATTTGGTTTTATAGTCGTTCTAGCCTTCATATCTCGGATGTTTATCTGATATGCCGAATCGAACGGATGACACCAGCCAACCATGCAGAGAATAATTTCGGTTGGTTAGTCTAATGAAAGACTATGCAAGGGTACAAAGCAGAGTGGTTCGAAGTAGTCGTATTAGGTTAGGCTCATCGCTTCTCGAATAATAACCGATAACGATAGTCAACCACCATACTTCTACTCAATATATCAAAAGACATGATCAAGAGAAGACTCCAATGGGATTGAGTCTTATGAGAAATATCCAAGAGAAGACTCCAAGAGTTTAGTCTTATCGGAAGCATGACAAATGTCTGGAACATTATAATCTCACACACAAGCGTTCAAAAACGACTTAATGTTTTGGTTCACGACCAACCTCACCGCATAATGCGAATCCAGATTGGAAAGAGAACTTTACTCTGATCAAAGTCAAGACGAGTTTTTCCTAGTTGTAATATTCCCTAGCTGCACTACTCGCCCAAGGGTATATTAAATATGTGCACTAAAACACTTATCTCATTAAATTCCAAAATGCGCATCCACGTTTCAAGATTTTAGAATCTCATCCCCATGGGATATTGAGATAAAAGTCGGTAACTAAATCCCTAGAACAGAGTCGACTTGGGAACTAAATCCCTAAAGTCGGGTCGGGAACTAAATCCCTCGGGAACTAAATCTCTCAAAGTGAAGTCGGGAACTAAATCCTTAGAAGCGGCACCAGCTGTGTGCACAAACCCTGAGTAAGGGTATGGTCATGACCAGAAAAGGATGGTATGAACTAAATCCTAACCACCAGGTTACAAAGAAACGACTAGCACTCGTAATGAGACACACAGTAGCATTCCTATGAATACTCGTTCTAACTAAACAGTTCAGAATAGTAATAATTCACATCAAAGCCATCAAGGCTATCATCATAGATATATTTCATCTATCAACATATATATAATAGCGTTGATTCTAACAGAATATACAACCTATTATAATATCCATTTTCAATTCACAAACAATTATCAAAACTGTTCCCAGACGAAAACAACAATCATTCCACTTTAATTAACAATTAAATAATTGATAATCAATGGAAATATGGAATGATGAGCAAGAGCGAACCGTCACTTGCCTTAGATCAGACGAAGATTAAACAAGCTTAGAGACATCAGTTTCCTGGGTCTGAAACTGGGACAGATCCTGGATAATAAATCCCTCTGTAACGACCCATAACGAGACCCTAAGTTAGATTCAATATCTACATATATGAATCTAAAAGAATAGGAAAAAGAACCAAAGGAGTCAAGCCTCGCCCAAGGCCAAACACCCACGAACACACACCCCGGACAAGGCTCACCGCGGGTGTAGTGGGGCCCTTGCCGCGGGTGCGGTCAGGCGCCAGTGGCGAGAACTTTGACAGATTTTCATGGGGAAACTCACCCAAATCAATTCGTTTGACTTTGATTCGTTTATGGTTCGATCTCCAACCTTACTATACCTTAGAACACCACTTAAGAGCACCTTTTTATCACTCAAAGGTATTTCAATCCCTTTCACAACAAAGCTCAAAGCTTGGACAACAATGGAGGATTCTTGAGGAAGAAGATGGAGTTGCAGCTAAGTTATGGCCCTTAATTCTCCTCAGCTTCATCCCTCCTTTTATAGGCCAACCAAGTAGCTCACAAGTAGGAGAAAACAACTAAGAGGTGTCCCGACAATCAGGCGTAGCCTAGGCGACTCAACAAAGCTACGTTCTGCTGCTGTCAAGTTGCACTGCAAATTATCGAGGAGACAGCTGCTCACCGCGGGGTGCGGTGGCGTGGCCGCAGGGTGCGGTCACCGCCTCACTTAGCTGCCTCAGGAATGGCCTCCACCGCCAGGTACGGTGGCCTGACCGTGGGTGCGGTCAAGGCCATTTCTGGGCCTTTTGTCCTTTTCACCCTTTTGTCCGATTTGCCTTTGTCTTTCTTACTTGTGGTTAAATATTCTTCACCTCGGGTTAAATATATTCGTACACGAACGACCTTTTAACCCAAAAATACATTAACTGTATTTTATATTACTCAGAAAAATATTACAGAGACCAAACATCTTATATAATGTCCGATCTTCTCTGAATTTAATCTGACTTGTAATACGGGGTTAGAAATTTTCAAAAAAATTTATTCTTACAAAATGAGGGATATTACATCACCTCCCACTTAAAAGCAATAACCTTGCCTCTTTGCATCAACACACATCCTAACCCACTCTTTGAAGCATCATTATGGACTATATAACCACCATTTCCTTTCGGCAGCGCTAAAACTGGTGCAGAGGTCCAATATTGTTTCACTTTCTGAAAACTGGCCTCACACTTGTCATCCCAGACAAACTTCTTATGGACCTTGTGAAGTAGACCGGTCATAGGTAGAGCGATCTTAGAAAATCCCTCTACGAACTGTCTGTAGTATCCAGCAAGTCCAAGGAAACTGCGAACCTCCTTCACATTCTGAGGCCGCTTCTAATTAGCTACTGCTTCAATCTTCTGAGGATCAACCATTACCTCATTCTCATTGATCACATGGCCTAAGAAAACCACTTTCTTGATCCGAAAATCATACTTAGACAACTTAGCATATAGCCGATTTTGTCTAAGGACTGACAAAAAATCCGAAGGTGTTCCTCGTGAACTTCCTCATTCGGAGAATAAATCAAAATGTCATCGATGAAAATCACCACGAACTTATCCAACTTAGCATATATTTATTCTTGATTGTGACTTTGTTCAACTCTCGGTAGTCGATACAAAGTCGAAACGATCCATCTTTCTTATTGACAAACAAGACCGGAGCACCCCAAGGCGATGCACTCGGCCTTATATAACCCTTGTCGAGAAAATCCTCCAGTTGCTTCTTTAATTCGTACATCTCAGCAGGAGCCATTCTGTACGGCGCTTTAGAAATCGGCACAGTACCGGGTTCAAGATCAATAGAAACTTCCATGACACGATGCGGGGGTAATCCAGGAATCTCCTCCGGAAAGACATTCGAGAATTCACGAATCACATGAATATCAAGAACTGATGGTTCATCTTTCATGGGCGCATCCAGATAGCAAAGGTACCCGACACAACCTTGTCGAAGTAGCTTAAACGCAGTAATCGCATTGATAAGCCTGCCGTTATCAGCGTCATTCTGACCCTTAAATTTGCATACACTCTGGCCCCCAGATGACATCGTCACAGTTCTTGAACTAAAGTCGATTACCACCCCATGACGTGTCAGCCAATCCATACCAAGAATAATGTCGTATGGAGTCATGGTAATACGAATCAAATCTGCTTCGAATTTCTTACCCTAAATGGAAATTGGAAATTCCGACAGATGCTTGATTCTAACCAAATATTCATTAATAGGAATATTTACAATGAAAGGTTCACAAACCTCGTTGCATACTAAACTTAACTTACCAACACAATTATTCAAAACGAAAGTCTGGGTAACACCCAAATCAACAACATACCAACAAAAGTAAAATGAACTTATAAGGCACTTTAAGCATTTGGAGCATCGGGTCCATCCGCCTCACGCATCTTGTAAAGGTGTTGACCCTGACTTCCAGAAGCAGCTGGGGCTTTCCCCTTATTCTGCCCAGTTGTCTGCGTTGAAGGACTAGGAGCTTCCACTAGTCTAAACCTGGATTGATTATTCTGAGTAATAGACCCTTGTTGTGACTCAGCTCCTTTCTACCTCATCTGCGGACAAAATGACTGCAAGTGTCCTTCCTTTCCACAGCCAAAGCACGTTTTCTTTTCCTTTGGACACACATTACTCTTGTTCCCGTACGTACCACAGTTGTAGCACTGGATCAGATTATTGCCCTGACCCGAACGTTGCATAGACCCATCATGAGTCATATCCGTTTTTGCCCGGCCAGATTTGGCAAAATCAGTCGGTGGCGCAGGACGTTTGAAACCACTTGCCTGAGGCTGGTTCTGCACTTGCCTCTGCCTATTACGCTTTTTCGCTGACTACTCCAGAGTCACTTCCAGCTTATAGGTTGCATCCACATATTGCTCCAAAGTAGAGTTTGTGTGGTGCACCATCATTGGCTTAATATCTAGACTCATCCATTCATGGAAGTACCAGATCTTTTGTTCCTCACTGGATACCTCCGATCCAGTATACTGTAACAGGTGATTAAACTTGGTTGCCAGCTCGGTCACCTTCAATCCATTAGTCTTCGGATAGAGAAATTCTTTGCGCTTTTCTTCCCTCATAGCCCGAGAGAAGAATCGATCAGTCAACTTGGTTTTGAACATATCCCAATTTAAATCAGTGCTATCAGTAAGGCCGATGTTTTCCCACCATTCACTAGCATCTTTCTTCAATTGAAGGGAAGCTATATGCACCTTTTTAACTTCAGTGCACTCCACGCTGCGAAATAACCGCTCCATATGGGAAAACCAATGAGCCACTCTGACTGGCTCTCCTTTTCCATCAAAGTTGTTCGGTCTCATAGAGTTAATGGCCTTCAATGCTCGGCCATAATCGCCTCTATTCCTGATCGCTTCCCCTAGGGGTACATGGGTATTAGGTTCCTCGAACCTAAGAACTGCTGAGGGTACCGGCGCACCTTGTGCATGTGGCGCGTTTGGGTGTAGTATATCCGTCATTGCCTGCATAACAATTCCTCGAATTGCTTCCACTGCAGTAGCATCAAAAACCATTGGGGCGTTGGCCTAAGCTGGGCCATTGCCTCCGGGGTTATTATTGGAACCGGACTCATGTATGTCCTCTGGGTTTACAGCATTCCCTTCATTAGGTCTGGGGCTGTTACTCGGCCCAGCACCAACACGAATGTTATTTCTTGTGTTCACCATCTGTTTACCGATTAAATTCCAAGTATTTTATCACATTAATATCACTCTGATATACATAACGTAATAAATTCAACTTAGAATAGATTAAACTTGGTAAACTTCATTGATGAACTTCAAACCGAGTTACTAGGTTCTACAACCTCAAATCATAATGAGGGAACTGGAAATTCAAGCCTTACTGGAGATGGCGAAACCACCTCGGCTTTCTCCGAGCCCCTCTAAAGAGAACCGAATGCACTCAGAATCCATGAGTGACGAACAGAAAGTTAGTCTTTCTAAATATGGAAATTCGCTTTCCATATCAGACTAAAGAAGAAGGCACGACTATGGGCGATGTCATTTCAAACTCTTTTCATTTTTGAAAACTCAAAGCCCTTGAAAACATTTTTCAATTTAAAACGAGTAACTTGTTTATAAAATCCCAAACCCGTTTTAACAGAACTTTCGGCTCTGATACCAGATCTGTAACACCCCCAAATCTTAACCCATTTGGAAAGGTATTACCGCCAGTGACCTCGGGTTCCTTACCGAAGCCACCCCAGGCTTTACCATTTAAATACAAATCATAAACAACAATTATGATATAAATACTTAAATCTTTAGTTAAAACATATGTTTGGGGATTACATCCCAATCCCCATAGGACAAAATACAGAGTAATCAGCGGAAGTCTTTTAAAATGTTTAACAAATCTTGATCAATGTGATCAATGCCAAGGATCTCAACCTGAATAAATCCGTCAAAACACCGTTTGGTTTTATAGTCGTTCTAGCCTTCATATCTCGGATGTTTATCTGATGTGCCGAATCGAACGGATGACACCAGCCAACCATGCAGAGAACAATTTTGGTTGGTTAGTCTAATGAAAGACTATGCAAGGGTACAAAGCAGAGTGGTTCGAAGTAGTCGTATTAGGTTAGGCTCATCGCTTCTCGAATAATAACCGATAATGATAGTCAACCACCATACTTCTACTGAATATATCAAAAGGAATGATCAAGAGAAGACTCCAACGGGATTGAGTCTTATGAGAAATATCCAAGAGAAGACACCAAGAGTTTAGTCTTATCGGAAGCATGACAAATGTCTGGAACATTATAATCTCACACACAAGAATTCAAAAACGACTTGATATTTCGGTTCACGACCAACCTTACCGCATAATGCGAATCCAGATTGGAAAGAGAACTTTACTCTGATCAAAGTCAAGACGAGTTTTCCTAGCTGCACTACTCGTCCAAGGGTATATTAATTATGTGCACTAAAGCACTTATCTCATTAAATTCCAAAATGCGCATCCACGTTTCAAGCTTTTAGAATCTCATCCCCACGGGATATTGAGATAAAAGTCGGGAACTAAATCCCTAGAACAGAGTCGACTTGGAAACTAAATCCCTAAAGTCGGGTTGAGAACTAAATCCCTCGGGAACTAAATCCCTCAAAGCAAAGTCGGGAACTAAATCCCTAGAAGCGGCACCAGCTGTGTGCACAAACCTTGAGTAAGGGTATGGTCATGACCAGAAAAGGATGGTATGAACTAAATCCTAACCACCATGTTACAAAGAAATGAGTAGCACTCGCAATGAGATACACAGTAGCATTCCTACGAATACTCGTTCTAACTAAACAGTTCAGAACAGTAATAATTCACATCAAAGCCATCAAGGCTATCATCATAGATATATTTCAATCTATCAACATATATATAATACATTGATTCTAACAGAATATACAACCTATTATAATATCCATTTTCAATTCACAAACAATTATCAAAACTGTTCCCAGACGAAAACAACAATCATTCCACTTTAATTAACAATTAAACAATTGATAATCAATGGAAATATGGAATGATGAACAAGAGCGAACCGCCACTTGCCTTAGATCAGACGAAACTTAAACAAGCTTAGAGACAACAGTTTCCTGGGTCTGAAACTGGGACAGATCCTGGATAATAAATCCCTCTGGAATGACCCATAACGAGACCCTAAGTTAGATTCAATTCTACATATATGAATCTACAAGAATAGGAAAAAGAACCAAAGGAGTCAAGCCTCGCCCAAGGCCAAACACCCACGAACACACACCCCGGACAAGGCTCACCGCGGGTGCGGTGGGGCCCTTTCCGCGGGTGCGGTCAGGCGCTAGTGGCGAGAACTTTGACAGATTTTTATGGGGAAACTCACCCAAATCAATTCGTTCGACTTTGATTCGTTTGTGGTTCGATCTTCAACCTTCCTACACCTTAGAACACCACTTAAGAGCACCTTTTTATCACTCAAAGGTATTTCAATCCCTTTCACAACAAAGCTCAAATCTTGGACAACAATGGAGGATTCTTGAGGAAGAAGATGGAGTTGCAGCTAAGTTATGGCCCTTCTCCTCAGCTTCCTCCCTCCTTTTATAGGCCAACCAAGTAGCTCACAAGTAGGAGACAACAACTAAGAGGTGTCCCGACAATCAGGCGTAGCCTAGGCCGGTGACTCAACAAAGCTACGTTCTGTTGTTGTCACGTTGCACTGCAAATTGTCGAGGAGACAGCTGCTCACCGCGGGGTGCGGTGGCGTGGCCGCGGGGTGCGATCACCGCCTCACTTAGCCGCCTCAGGAATGGCCTCCACCGCTAGGTGCGGTGGCCTGACCGCGGGTGCGGTCAAGGCCATTTCTGGGCCTTTTGTCCTTTTCACCCTTTTGTCCGATTTGCCTTTGTCTTTCTTACTTATGGTTAAATATTCTTAATCCCGAGTTAAATATATTCGTACACGAACAACCTTTTAACCCAAAAATACATTAACTATATTTTATATTACTCATAAAAATATTACAGAGATCAAACATCTTACATAATGTCCGATCTTCTCTGAATTTAATCTGACTTGTAATACGGGGTTAGAAATTTTCAAAAAAAATTATTCTTACAAAATGAGGGATATTACATCACCTCCCCCTTAAAAGAAGTTTCGACCCCGAAACTTGGCCGAATACCACTTGGGAAAACGTCTAAGCATAGCTACCTCAGTTTCCCAAGTCTCCCGAGTAACATCTTCTGTTCCTGACTTGGACCACAAAATCAGTACCAACGGTACTACTTTGTCGCGCAATTGCCTTTCACGGCATTCGAGGAAACTCAGCACATGAGACTCTTGTGATTCGTGAAGACTTGGCATCTGACATCATAGAGATAGTGTCTCCAATTCTTCAGCGCAAATACTACCACTGTTAATTCCTGATCATGTGTCGGATAGTTTGCGTCATAGGTTTTCAATTGTCTTGACGCATAAGCAATAACCTTGCCTCTTTGCATCAACACACATCCTAACCCACTCTTTGAAGCATCATTATAGACTATATAACCATCATTTCCCTTTCAGCAGCGCTAAAACTGGTGCGGAGGTCCAATATTGTTCACTTTCTGAAAAATGGCCTCGCACTTGTCATCCCAGACAAACTTCTTATGGACCTTGTGAAGTAGACCGGTCATAGGTAGAGCGATCTTAGACAATCCATCTACGAACCGTCTATAGTATCCAGCAAGTCCAAGGAAACTGCAAACCTCCTTCACATTCTGAGGCCGCTTCCAATTAGCTACTGCTTCAATATTCTGGGGATCAACCATTACCCCCTTCTCATTGATCACATGGCCTAAGAAATCCACTTTCTTGATCCAAAAATCATACTTAGACAACTTAGCATATAGCCGATTTTGTCTAAGGACTGACAAAACAATCCGACGGTGTTCCTCGTGAACTTCCTCATTCGGAGAATAAATCAAAATGTCATCGATGAAAACCACCACGGACTTATCCAACTTAGCATATATTTATTCTTGATCGTGACTTTGTTCAACTCTCGGTAGTCGATACAAAGTCGAAATGATCCATCTTTCTTATTGACAAACAAGACTGGAGCACCCCAAGGCGATGCACTCGGCATTATATAACCCTTGTCGAGAAAATCCTCCAGTTGCTTCTTTAATTCCTGCATCTCAGCAGGAGCCATTCTGTACAGCGCTTTAGAAATCGGCACAGTACCGGGTTCAAGATCAATAGAAAATTCCATGACACGATGCGGGGGTAATCCAAGAATCTCCTCTGGAAAGACATCCGGGGATTCACGAATCACAGGAATATCAAGAACTGATGGTTCATCTTTCATGGGCGCATCCAGATAGCAAAGGTACCCGACACAACCTTGTCGAAGTAGCTTAAACGCAACCATCGCATTGATAAGCCTGCCGTTATCAGCGTCATTCCGACCCTTAAATTTGCATACACTCTGGCCCCCAGATGACACCGTCACAATTCTTGAACTAAAGTCGATTACCGCCCCATGACGTGTCAGCCAATCCATACCAAGAATAATGTCGTATGGAGTCATGGTAATACGAATCAAATCTGCTTCGAATTTCTTACCCTAAATGGAAATTGGAAATTCCGACAGATGCTTGATTCTAACCAAATATTCATTAATAGGAATATTTACAATGAAAGGTTCACAAACCTCGTTGCATACTAAACTTAACTTACCAACACAATTATTCAAAACGAAAGACTAGTAACACCCAAATCAATAACATACCAACAAAAGTAAAATGAAGGTATAAGGCACTTTAAGCATTTGGAGCATCGGGTCCATCCGCCTCACGCATCTCGTAAAGGTGTTGACCATGACTTCCAGAAGCAGCTGGGGCTTCCCCTTATTCTGCGCATTTGTCTGCATTGAAGGACTAGGAGCTTCCACTGGTCTAAACTTGGATTGATTATTCTGATTAATAGACCCTTGTTATGACTCAGCTCCTTTCTGCCTCCTCTGCGGATAAAATGACTGTAAGTGTCCTTCCTTTCCACAATCAAAGCACGTTTTCTTTTCCTTTAGACACACATTACTCTTGTGCCCGTACGTACCACAGTTGTAGCACTGGATCAGATTATTGCCCTGACCCGAACGTTGCATAGACCCATCATGAGTCATATCCGTTTTTGTCCGGCCAGATTTGGCAAAATCAGTCGGTGGCACAGGACGTTTGAAACCACTTGCCTGAGGCTGGTTCTGCACTTGCCTCTGCCTATTACGCTTTTTTGCTGACTCCTCCAGAGTCACTTTCAGCTTATAGATTGCATCCACGTATTGCTCCAAAGTAGAGTATGTGTGGTGCACCATCATTGGCTTAATATCTGGACTCATCCATTCATGGAAGTACCAGATCTTTTGTTTCTCACTGGATACCTCTGATCCAGTATACTATAACAGGTGATTAAACTTGGTTGCCAGCTCGGTCACCTTCAATCCAGCAGTCTTCGGATAGAGAAATTATTTGCGCTTTTCTTCCCTCATAGCCCGAGAGAAGAATCGATCAATCAACTTGGTTTTGAACATAGCCTAATTTAAATCAGGGCTATCAGCAAGGCCGAGATCTTTCTTTCCTTATCCTTTAGTCCAAGATCTTATTTTATGTTTTATTTTCCTTTTCTTTATTCTTGAACTATTTTCTCTATATTTAGGTTTGAGAGAATCTTGTTTCTCATCTAACCACATACTCTTTTCCCTTCCATCGTTTTCTCTCAAACCTTATGGAGAACTAAGTTTCCATTGTTGCACTTGACGTTTTGAAGCCAGCAATTGATTGGTTGTGAGTTTTCTACTCTTGTTCGTTTCCTATCTGTTTTGTATTGACTCTTTTGTGCTTGAAAGTTTATTGGTTTATGTTGTTTCATCTAGAGTAGCTAAATAGGTCTGTTGATATCTTCCTAATTGCTAGGACTTGTCAATTCCGGGTTCGGGTTGCATATCTAGTAGCAAACACGATTTACATAAGCGGGTTGTGAGTGTTCATCGTGAGAGAGAGTTAATTGCATGTTTATAGTAACGGGTTGTTTCTATTGCATGTATCTTGTTGAATCCTTGTTTGAATGCTATTGCTTTGTTGAGTCTTGAAGGTTTTCGGGTTTGATTTAGTGATAAGTACTATTAGGGCTGGTAGAACTAATAGTTACATATGATCGGGATAAGAACAACCAAAGGAACGATAAGAACTTGAGAATAATAGAATTCAGTGATCAACCATATCTCTTGTTGTGTGGATCTTTGTCAGGTGTGGCACCTTCCTCATATCATATTCACATCCTTTGCTTTGCTTTTCTTGCTTTAGTTAATTGGTTCGAAATACTGCAAACCCCCCCTAGTTCCTAGTTGGTGACTTGCGAATTACAAGAACTGGTAAACTAATTCCCTTGGGTTCGACCCTGACTTGCTTGTTATACTTTGTTTAGTAGGTACATTAGGATTTCTTTGATTAGGCATACGACTTTAGGCCTGTCAAATTTGGCGCCGTTTCCAGGGAAGTCAAACTTTATGTTCCCGTGTGTTTGTTTGTTACCAACTTTGGTGTGGATCTATCTTATGGTCCACACACATGCTATTGATAATCCACTTGTTGATTTAGATCCAGAGATCGACAAGACATTCCACAGGAACCGCAGAGAACACACCACCTTACAAGTTGCAATGGGTGACCAAACGCTTCGGCAATTGACCGTGCCTAATCTGATGCAACAACCTTTAGCTGTGACTATTCCTGCCATAGGAGAAGGCATAAACTTTGAGTTGAAGCCAAGGCTGATTCATTTGCTCCCAACATTCCATGGACAGGCTGGAGAGGACCTAATCAAGCATATGGGTAAATTCCATACTGTTTGCATGAGTATGAAACCGGCTAACGTCACTGAGGAACAAATCAAGATGAGAGCTTTCGGGTTCACTCTCAAGGACGCAGTCGATGATTGGTACTACCATCTACCCACTGGAAGCATAGATACTTGGAACAAACTATATAAGGCTTTTCTCGAAAAGTATTTTCCTTCCAAGAAGGCGAATAGCTTGAAAAGGCTATAAGCAACATCGAGCAAGAGGCTGACGAGACCTTATATGAGTACTACGAGCGGTTCAAGAGACTTTGCTCAAGCTGTCCATTCCATGGTTACACTAATCAAGATCTAGTGCTTCATCTTTACAATGGTCTGCTCTACATGTGGTGGCAACATTCTCAACACAACGCCGGTGGCAGTCATGGAAAAGATTCAGGAGATGGCAGAGGGGACAAGAAAATTCGGTAAAACTTCTACCAAAAGAGGAGTCAATGTTGTGGACTCCAATCGCTCTGAGCTAGTAAGTGATATTGCTGAACTGAAGGACATGGTGAGGAGACTAACACTGCAAGGAACTCCTCAACAACTCAAAGCATATGGGATTTGTACTGATCAATTCCACTCCACCGATGCATGTCCTCAATTGCAAGATGATCTGAATGCTGATATGAACGATGTAGGAGGTTATGGACCTCCAAGACCTCGGAACGATCCCTACTCCAGCACTTATAATCCGGGATGGAGAGACCACCCAAATTTCAGATGGAGGGATCAACCGAATCAACAACAACAACCTCAGCCTAGACCTCAATTTCTACAAAGGTCGCAAGGTCAACAACCTGGTACGTTTGCTTCAACTGAAGATATGCTCCAAGCTTTGACTAAACATTTCACCACTCATGTTCAAACAAAGGAGTCAAGCATCAAGAATCTAGAGAAGCAGATGGGACAAATGGTTGAAGCTATCACAAATATCGATGCAAAGATTTCGGGAAATCTACTATCTCAAACGGTAGTTAACCCACGGGCAAATGTTAGTGTTGTGATGCTTCGAAGTGGTAAGCAATTGAACGTCGTTCCTAGTGCTGAAGAGAGCGACGCTGAAAAAGAGCTCTCTGAACCCACACCACCGCACCCGCGGCAGGACGCCGCACCCCGCGGTGCGTCTACAGAAGCTCTAGAGGACTTGCCGCACCCAGCGCCCACCTTGCCGCACCCATCACCCAACTGCCTGCACCCAGCGCCCACCTTGCCGCACCCAGCGCCCAACTGGCCGCACCCAGCGCCCACCTTGGCGCACCCATCGACGACATCAACAGATGGGTCTGCAACACCACCGCACCCCGAATCTCGTAAGTCTGGGCTCCGTCACCGTGGGTGCGGTGACGGAGCCCCAGACTTACGATATTCTTCTGCTGAGACCACTGCACCCCACGGTGAGAGTTGCCGCACCCGCGGTGGGTCCTCTGGAAAGGTGAAAGAGCCTTATGTTGACACTTATGTTCATTCGTACTTTCCCCCTCTCGGTTCTGAGAAGCCACCCGCCCCATTCCCAGAGGCACTTAAGGAGAGGAGAATCATCGACGACAAGGACCTCTTCAAGAATTTTAGCAAGTGCAAGGTAAACATCCCTTTACTCAAACTTGTTAAAAGTATTCCCAAATATGCTCATTTTTTGAAGGAACTTTGCACAATCAAGAGGACACAGAAGCAAAAGCAAAAGAAGCAGGTCCAGGTGAGCGAGCAAGTATCTGTTTTGTTTCAAAGGCGTATGCCCAAGAAGTACAGTGATCCAGGTATGTTCTCTATTCCTTGCATCATCGGTGAGACAAAGATTGATAAAGCTATGCTAGATCTTGGTGCAGCTATTAATGTCTTACCATTGTTATTATATGAGTCTCTTGGTCTGCCACCATTACAGGACACTAGGCTAGTTATTCAATTAGCAGATGGAACCACTGTCTACCCGAAAGGGGTTGTTGAAGATGTCCTTGTTATGGTAGATAAGCTTATTTTTCCCACTGACTTTTATGTGCTTGATATGGGTAGTAGTATAGGTGCACCTAGGTTGCTAGGTAGACCATTCATGAAAACTGCGAATACCACAATTGATGTCAGAAGTGGGAAATTAACTATGGAATTTGATGGGAATGGAGTTGAATATAACATATATGATATGAAACCTGTCATTAACACCTTTTTAAACTTTGCTGATGCAATGAGTCATAACCCTTTGGATGAATTGCAACCTATAATAGAGGATCCCATAATTGACTTGCCTATCAGTATTACTATATCTTCTAATCTACAGGCAGTCATGGCTTTATTGGATGAGAAGGGTGAGTCTCCTACTTCTCTTTTGGGCAGTTGCCCCCACCTTACTGACTCCACATGGCAAGAAGTCGTTCCCTTTTATTGTGCAGAATGAACAGTCGGAGGATAAACACCCCCCTGATCGATCTAAGTATGGGGAAAGGCAACTAAGAAGGTCAAGGTGAAAGAGCCGGTTGGTCTAAGGTTCAAACATTTCCATGATTGGTTCAGAAAAGAGGTGTTGAATGAGAGGGTTCCTAAGGAACCTGATGCTGTGGGTTGAGGTTGTTTGAGTAGTATTTCGAGCCACAACACTAACTAAGGCGTTGTCCAATAGGCAACCCGAGGTATGGATTTCTTTCCTTGCTTTTCTTTCTTTGTTTTTGCATTTGCTTTAGTGTGTTTTTGCTTTGTTTTTCTTTGTTTTCGACTAACCTGCAGGAAGGAGACCCTATGCGAATTAAAAAAGATGTTTACCCACACCATTGTAAGTCTCCTTTTTCCCTGCACTAAATAAAATCCCCAAAAAAACCTTAAACGGAGATTCGAAGAAAAAAGACGAAAAAACCTTAAACGGATTTAAAAAAAAATTAAAAAAAGTTCTACCGAAGGCCAGCTGTCCAGAGTTTCTCATGGAGATGGTGCGTATCATGTTATCAAAGGATGAGACATTAGCCCTACAATTTTATTTGGCAACGATGATGGCCCTACAATTGACAGCTGAGGAGGAGGAACACTAGAGCCCCCAACAAGATCATATATGGGCTCCACCATGTGTTCGTTGAAGGTCATGCAACCCCGCCCTACTTGCTATACCACTACTCACCAAAGTGGTTTCTTTTTGGTTGCACGGTAGAAGAAGATTATAGAGTTGAAGAAGACACACGCCCAACACCAGAGACATGAGCTTTTGATCGGCACTGTTTTGTAGTGCAATTCTAGGGGTTGTTACCAGGTTTGAGGTGCCATTTGGATGGATTTAGTGCACAACTGTGGATTATGGAGTTAGAGCTGGCGAAGTGTGGATTTGGTGGCCTGGAGAAGCAAATTGAAGATATCCAGAGGAAGAGGAGTTGACCACTGAGGAGACAAAGAAGAACCAAGGAGAGAGTCCACACGAGAGTAGAAGAACAATATTCTGAATTCAATTAATTCGTTCTCTCTACTTAGATGTCCAAATGAAGTGATTCCAATTCGAGGAGTTAGATCTTGAAGTCTACCACAAGTCCTCAAAATATGAGCGCAATCCGAATTGGGAATCAAAAGTTATGACGTTTTTACGGAAGTGTCGCAGAAGCTGAAAATCGAGCACAAACCGCGATCGCGGGAAAAGAGCCGCGATCGCGGGGCTTCGACGCTGAACGTTCGGTCTTTTTCTGAACCTATCTTTTCTGATTTCTTTTCCTATTTTTTATTTTTTTTCTTAATGGGCTAGGTCATTTGTTAGAAGCCCTATAAATACTCTCTTTAGTACTAGGTTTAGAAGTTCACCACTTTTTAGAGTTGTTTTGACATCATCGTTGTTTTCTCAAGACTATGGAAGGCTAAGTACTTTTGCTTAGTCTGGCAATGGAAGCTTGAGTTTTGATTATTGGTTGTGAGGTTATGTTCCCTTTCTTAATTCCTATTGGATTATATTATCTCTTCTAAGCTAATTCCATTGGATTTCATTGATTGCACTAGCCCACGCAACTAGTTGTTGTTGGTGATTTTCATATTGCTAGGATTAGGAAACTGTTGGGCTAACGTCATATTCTGCTGTAGCAACTACAATTTACATGCTCTGGTTGAAATTGTTCTATTGTAGGGAGAGATAATTACATGGTAAATGCATCTGAGCGAGCGTTCTGTGTATCCTGGTTAATTCTTATTTGTATTGCTGCCTTTGGGTTGAACCTTTAGTGGTACTAGGGTTATTCATTGGTAAGGGTTCTTTGTGGAAGGTTTCCCTCTAAATCTACACAAGATCGGGACATGAATAATCATAGGAAGGAATTGGAAGTAATCTAGGATCAACCAACCAAAACTTAAGTGGAAATTGCCTGGCTAAGTGTTTTCTCACATTTGATTGCATATTATTTATTCTGTTTTATTTCTTACTTGATTTAAACCTCACAAACCCCCCTTGTTACTGCTATTCGATTGGTATTCGATTTGTGATAAGAAAATAGACGCTTGTGATTCTCTTGGGATTTCGACCCTTGCTTGCTTACTATACTAGTTTGAAAGTTGAGGTTTACTTTGATTTGGCATAACGACCTTAGGCCACGTCAGCTTTATGGAGGTTTACCGCCAGCAACAACGAAGTGTCCAAGCCGGCTCAGCGACGTTTGTGAGTTATTTTTTTTGCTTTTCCCTGTGCTTCATCCTTTTTTGGCTTTCATTACATTGAGGACAATGCAATGTTTAAGCATGGGGAGAGTTCTATACTTGCTACGTCAATGAGGAGAAAAATGAATAAAAAGAGAAAAAGCCAAAATTTTGAAAAAGGCAAAAATAGAAATCATAGGATAAGTCGAAAACCCGAAAGGGCGGCTTAGGTAATAAGCAGGTGGCTTGGACCAGCATTAGGCTGGGTTAATAATTGGTCAAGAGTGATGTGAGTATATTGTGAGCTCATCTATTGAAAAATGAAATGAGTGGCTTGGTGAAAACCCGAAAGGGCGCCTTGGCAAAATGAGTGAAAAGAAGAAGAGTGATTTTTAGGAATCATCATTTTACCTGGCGTGGCGACATAAGAAGAGGTGTTATAAGGAGGATTCGGGTAGGCCACCATGGAGGAATAAGATGATTAGATGGAGTTCGGTTTGGATTAGTCTTGCATTGCTTGTTTTGGTTGTCTTTGAGCTTATTGTTGATGTGTTATGACTACTAGTGTCATGTTTTCTTATACTTCCTGAGGCCTTGGAGCATGATTGATGGAGTGAGTTCAGTTTTTAGCTTACTCGGGACGAGTAAAGGTCTAAGTATGGAGGAATTTGTTATGCGATATATTGTATAGCGCATCTAGTGGTTATTAGCATGATTTAGGTGATGTTTGGATATGATTTGATGGTAATTCTGTAATCCGGAAGAGAAGACTAGAAGTGAAGAAATCATGGGATTTACAGAGGTTTGAAGTGCATTGAAGAGTAGAAGAACAGTGGGCTGAATTAAATTGGTTCGTTCAAATGGAGTGATTCCAATTCGGAGAGTTAGATCTTGAAGTCTACTGCAAGTCCTCAAAATATGAGCGCAGTACGAGTGGGGAATCAAAGGTTATGGCATTTTTACTGAAGTGTCGCAGAAGCTGGAGGTGCCACCGCGCCCACGCCCAATACCACCGCACCCGCGGTGAGCTAGCTGAAGACACCTGAAGACTGAAGAACCACCGCACCCCGCGGTGGATGGCCGCGCCCGCGGTACCCGACTTTCCAGAAATACTCAGATTTTATATCCGAGATCTTTCTTTCCTTATCCTTTAGTCCGAGATCTTATTTTATGTTGTGAGTTTTCTACTCTTGTTCGTTTCCTATCTGTTTTGTATTGACTCTCTTGTGCTTGAAAGTTTATTGGTTTATGTTGTTTCATCTAGAGTAGCTAACTATGTCTATTGATATCTTCCTAATTGCTAGGACTTGTCAATTCCGGGTTCAGGTTGCATATCTAGTAGCAAACACGATTTACATAAGCGGGTTGTGAGTGTTCATCGTGAGAGAGAGTTAATTGCATGTTTATAGTAACGGATTGTTTCTATTGCATGTATCTTGTTGAATCCTTGTTTGAATGCTATTGCTTTGTTGAGTCTTGAAGGTTTTCGGATTTGATTTAGTGATAAGTACTATTAGGGCTGGTAGAACTAATAGTTACATATGATCGGGATAAGAACAACCAAAGGAAAGATAAGAACTTGAGAATAATAGAATTCAGTGATCAACCATATCTCTTGTTGTGTGGATCTTTGTCAGGTGTGGCGCCTTCCTCATATCATATTCACATCCTTTGCTTTGCTTTTCTTGCTTTAGTTACTTGGTTCGAAATACTACAACCCCCCCCCCCCTAGTTCTTAGTTGGTGACTTGCGAATTACAAGAACTGATAAACTGGTTCCCTTGGGTTCGACCCTGACTTGCTTGATATACTCTGTTTAGTAGGTACATTAGGATTTCTTTGATTAGGCATACGACTTTAGGCCTGTCATTAGGCCACCCTTACAGAACCCAATGGAATATCGTTCTCTTGTTGGTGCTCTTCAATATCTCACATTCACTAGACCTGATATCAGTTATGCGGTTCAACAGTGTTGGCTTCATATGCATGATCCACGGGAAGCACACTTACATGCAATCAAGAGAATTCTGAGATATGTCAAAGACACTACTTCGCACGAGTATCTATTATAAGCCGACCTTATTGACCAACTGATAGCCTATTCCGATGCAGATTAGGCAGGTTGTCCAGATTCTCGTCGCTCTACTTCAGGTTACTGTGTATTTCTGGATAACTCTCTTGTCTCTTGGTCATCCAAACGACAGGCTACTATTGCCCGCTGTAGTGCTGAGGCCGAATACCGAGCAATTGTCAATGCTGTTGCAGATTCTTGTTGGTTACGTAGTCTCCTACAGGAACTCCATACTCCTATCACGAAGGCTACTCTTGTTTTTTGTGACAATGTCAGTGCAGTTTATATGTCATCTAACTCGGTTCAACACCAACGGACTAAGCACATTGAAATCGATATTCACTTTGTTCGAGAAAAGGTTGCTCTTGGACATATATGTGTTCTTCATGTGCCTTCAAATCATTAGTATCCTTACAAAAGGGTTGCCTACAAGTCTCTTTCACGAGTTTCGTTCCAGTCTCTGCGTTCGTCAACCTTTCGATTCGACTACGAGGGCTATTAGAATTGTATGTATTTAGGAACTACTTGTGTGTTTGTTATTTATTTATTATTCTTTCTTGTATCATGTAACACTATATATATTTAGCAATACACAAAGGCAACCCCAAAGTGGGATTCATTATTCTCTCACAGGAACTCATCAAAGTGGTTGACGACCCTCTAGCAAACTATCTTACATGTGTTCTTTTGGACTAAGGGTCAAGCACAATGTTTTACAGCGCCGCCGTGGGGTTATCGGATCTGGTGTGAGTCAACATCGAAGCCCAATCGATGGAAAGGGGACAGTGGAGCGGCTTCGGCGATGTGAGGAAGGGCGGCAGTGGAGATAACTAAACGAATGGATGAGATATAAACTTTTTTTTGATTAGGTAAAAATTAGATTGGAAACCACAGAAGAGTCGGTTTCTCAATCTATAGCATCCTTACGAATGAGAATTACAAATTCTAGACAGTCTCTAAAGTCTTCCAAGGAAACCTGTTGAACCTTCTTCGCGATGAAATCGGCCACGGCGTTGGTTTCTCGAAAGAGGTGAGAAATCTGCACTGAGAAAACAGTTGTAAAATACACAGGATATCAGAAATAAGCATTTCAATATCCCATGGATAGTGCCAAATTTGGTTAAGGACATTCACGATGCTAAAGTTGTCACATTCAAGATGAATGTCAGTAATGCCTAATTTATAAGCCTTTACCAGAGAATTTCTTACTGTCAGTGTTTTTGTTTTAAGCGGGGTTGAAATACCACATTTATCCCCGTAGAGAAAAAGTGGTTTCCCATTGTTGTTCCTGAAAATATAGCCAAAACTAGATTCACCATTGGTTTTAGTAGATCCATCTGTGTTGATTTTAATTATGTTATCCGTAGACTTTTTTCATTTCTTTATTGGTCGTCTTGTAACGTTCATTTTATGAGTTTTTAACTAGTACAAAAACTAAGATAGACCTCACTTTTTTTACCCCGTTTTATTTGAACCGGGGTAAAAAATATATCCGATCCGCGGTTTATAACAAATAACCACGGTCCGGTTTAATATATATATATTCAGTATTTCGGACCGCGGTTTTTAAACATAACTGTGGTGCCATTTTAATTTTGGACCGCGTTTTAAAATAAAACCGTGGTCCTATTTATTTATCGTTTGCAAAAAATACATTAATTCAATAGCACCACTAAACCGGCCTCATCCTTCTTCGTTATTCTCTATCCCTAATCGAGTTCGTGGCCGTTCTTCATCCTCACCCTTCGCTCCACCGAGTTTGCAACACCGCTCCACTGCTTTCGTCGTCCGCTCTTAGCACCACAAACCCTTCTTCTGGTTCTTCATCGATCGCTCCACCAGTGCAATAATTGAGTGTGGAGAAGAGATCTACGATTTCTATTTCTTCTTCTAAAAAATAGATCTATTTTTCTAGGTTACATCTTATCGTTCTCGTACCCTCATTTTGCTACCAACATCTGCTCGTCTTTGTCCTGGTTCGTTACTTTCCATATCTATATTTTCTCGAGTGTTTCATTTTTCCTTTCTTCTTCCTTGCTTGTAAATCTAATCGCTTATTTGTCTCTTACTCTGCTTTCGTTTAGGTTTTGTTGTATTCACAGCCTGCCTTTCTTCAATTCTACGTTTCTCTTTTTGTAATCTGTTAATTTTCTAGGTAAATCCTGCATGTTTTTGGTTGATTTTCTGTAACTTCGGATGTGTTGGTCACTGTGGTTGTGTAATTTGTAGTTGGTCGCCTTTGTGTGGATAGTGTGCAAGTTTTGAATCCTTTGATTGTGTTGTGTTAACTGGATCTTCACTCATATTTTTTCTTATTTGAGAATTTTAGGTCCGATCGTCGACCAATTATGTACCTCTGGATATTGAATACCAAAAAGTTGTGTGATTTACAAGATTTTTCAAAGTGAAAGTTTGGCTTAAATCCTTTAGAGGCCTGTAAAGAAAGCAATGACCCAGAAGAAATCAAGCAATGACCCAGAAGAAATCAAGCAGATTCACAAACATCTCCATGGCATATTCTCAAGATATCAAGTGGTAATTCTACCTTCATCAATTAATGACCTTTTTCATACAAAACAAAAGTAGATGAAATGATCTCTCATATTTCAAAGTATGTTGATATGGATCCTAAGATAATATCTTGTAATTCTCTATATAGAAGACATAAACACTGTAATTTGGCAAAGTTTCTCTGAGTAAGTACTTATGAAATCTCTTCACTTGTTTGCAATACAGAACGCGTACATGAGTGGGCATGGATGCGAGGACTATGCAGAAAGAGGAGGTGTAGCTTACATGAGCCACTCTTTTCCGACAAGCAAAGGATCTAACGGTGCTGTTCCGTTCCTCATTTCAAGTCATCAACTTCTATGTAAGTAGTTTGCAAGCAGATTAATCCGAGTTTTGCTGCCATTGAACTGCCAAGTCAGAAAATCACACTTAGGCCTCTTTGTTTTCTCAGGTCATCAAGAGAGGGAAGAGATGGCTTCTTCCTCCACAAAGTGGGCTTGATAGAAATTGTGGGTACCCAAAACTTGGTAGTTTTAGCAGCCATTAGAACTCAACTGTACAATTACTTAACTTCACAACTCTATAGAAAATTACAAGTCTTTCATCTGATTCTGTTCATGTTGATGTGCCAGGAAACTTACCATTTGAATCTGGATGGAAATGTCGTTCGGAAGACTGTTCTTCATCAGAGAGGGCATTAGACTATATAGTAAGTTCCCATGCTTACAGACCAAGCCACCATTGATTGTTCATGCTCTCAAGAAAACAAAGTTGTGATCGTCGACCAACTATTTGCAACACTTTCCCATCAACTTAGCTTTGTTAATACTTAATATCTTGTAGTGTAGATTGCTTTTGTATGATGTCCGTTTGAGATATTTGTGGTCACTGTTACATATTGGGTAGATCTATGCTTACTTGCTATTCTACTTCTACTTGCTTTTGCTTTATGGGTAGATAATTTATTTTGGCTTCACTTGCATTTTTACAGCTTGTAGAAACCACTTTTAGTATCTTTTAGACACAAACTCAGGAGTTCGGGAACTACTTTCTAATGAACATACCTAGTGTTATCTTAGGCTTTGCATCTAGAACTTTTCCTTTAGAATTTTCGTTTCCAAATGCTTGATGTTGTTATCTTAGGCTTTGGATTGTAGTTTTATGTTTGGTTGGAACAGTGAGTTGTCTTGGTTTTTTCTCTTTTCCTGTAATCAATGGAGGAAGGTTCAAGTTTTATGCTCATTGACGAATATTGAATTTTATGATTCGTACATGTGGATGGGGCTTTGTCTTAGAATTTTCTTCCTGTTTTGATCAGTACACTACAAAGGTCAACTGCTGAAAATGGTGAAGTGTTTGATACTACACGAGAGGACAATACTATATTCTCTTTGAGATTGGCACGAGCAGCCTGATCAAGGCATGGGAGATTGTCGTGAAAACTATGAAGGTTAGCCACTTTTCACTTTTCTGATGTTGCATTTTGTCCTTCTCAAGATGCTATGAATTTGTGTGATGAACACTGTTTTGATCTTTCTAGGTTGGAGAAATTGCAAAGATCACCTGCAAATCTGAATATGCATATGGAAGTGCAGGTTCCCCTCCTGAGATTCCTCCAGACTCCAGAGTAAAGTCTTGGAACTTCTAACTCTTGATTATATTATGTACACTGTACACTTCAATTGTTGCATCCCTAGTAGTGTCACTTTCATATTTGAGCTTCATTTGTTGCTATGTGTTGTGTTGTAGTTCAACTCTCATATTTGAGGTGGAGCTAGTGGCCTGCAAACCGTGCAAAGGTTTGAGCCTTGAAGGTGTTGCAGATGAAAGGGAGAGACTCGAGTAAGCTGATTTGCATACCATAGATTATTGCAATGAGAAAGAGAGTTTTTTTGTACTTGTTCTGAGCTTGCTTTTGGGTTCACCGGGGAACTAAGGAAGCAAAGGGAACTTGCAGCTGCAACAAAGGAGGAAGAGACGAAGAAGCGAGAAGAAGCAAAAGCCGTTGCAACAGCCCGTATTCAGGCCAAGATGGGGGCTAAAAAGGGTCAAGGCAAAGGTAAGGGGAAGGGCAAATGAAAAATGTAGCTTTCTAAGCTTCCTCCGATCCTAAATCTGGTAAAATATCCTCCTTTTACATGATTCATTTGTCATACACCCAGAAGTCCCAGATATACAAATTACTATTGGGTTAGAATAGTTACAAAAATGCATTGAAAGCTCCAGAATTACTTTCGGTAATCTGTGAAGTGTGTAGTTGGTGGCTTGTATGTTGCCTGAAACTTGCATTGCTGATAAGGGAAGTGGAACAGAGTTTTTATTTCTTACTTGTTCCTACATTCCTACAGAAAACCGAGAAGAGTTACAGGGACTTTGAATGTTCAAGCAGCAGGACCAGAAGGGGAACTACCCTTACCACAGGAAGGAGCAATACAAATCACGCCAGTGGGAGAAGACAAGCGCGAGGTATGAGCGTTCAGGTGCAAGAAACGAGAGAGTCTATATGGAATGGATAGCATTGGGGGAACAACCTTCCTTTGCCCAGGCTAAATGACAACCTTGTTTGTATCTAACTTAATTTTGGTATTTAAAGTTCCAAGTATGCCACATGGGTAATTTTACCCTTTCATTCGGGTATCTCTAGTCCAGATCTGGCTACTAAAGTGTATATTATTGCTGTTTTTTAAAAAAAAATTTGAAAATTGCTTACCCCAGTATTTATAGAATACCGAGGTGCGAAATTTCTATCCGGACCCCGGTTTTTTTAAAAATCGGGGTCCGTTGTTTTAAAAAAAATAAATTTACCTCGATATTTTTAAAATACCGGGGTCCAAACTCCGGACCCCGGTTACAAAATACCGAGGTCCGGCACCCGGACCTCGCCGAGAACAACCTCGGTTCCGGAACCGCGGTCCGGAGAATAAAAAAACTGTGGTCCGAACCGTGGTTTCGTACTAGTGTTTATTGTCTTTTGTAAGACAGTCAGAATTTCAGTTTTTGTTTTATTCCAGTTTTTAATTTATTTTTTAATGTAAATTGGTACATTCTTAATGGGTTCGACATCGTCATTTGTTCTACCAAAGCTTAGTTGGTTTCTATAAAATCAAATGTTCCACCAAGAGACCATTAATTCTAAGAATTGTGATCTATCAGTTTTTTGTCTAATTTCTTTCATGATTTCATTAATTTTTTTATTTCATATGTTTAGGGATGTTATTATTCCAAAGGTGTCATGATTCAATTTTTCGATTGTTTTTAAGGTATGCTTGCATTGAAAGAGGAGGTGGTTCAAATCTTCTAATTGAGCATTACAGCGTATACAATCCGGGGGGTTGTAACGCATTTTTCTGCTAATCTAGCTTTTGTTGGGATTCCGTTTTTCATTATTTTCCAGACAAAATTTTTAACCATGGGATACGTATCCATTTTTCAGTTCCATGAAGAATCATAGGTAGTGTAACTCTTATTTTTGTTAATTAGTTCCATAGCAGAATTTGTGAAAAACCATCCATTTTTGCTCGTCTTCCAATACATTCTGTCATGGATCTCATTTAAGGGAATTGAGATCGAGATTATTTTTTCGGTTAAATCATTTGGTAAGTAATGTTCCAGTAAGTCCTTATTCTAGGTTTTATTTGGCAGCATAAATTCAGCTACCAAGGCATCTTTATTCAGGGTTGACTGTGAATTTATGTTATTACATAAGGGGGTGTTCAGAGCCCAACTATATGTCCAGAATTTGATAGTTTTTCCATTACCAACTTGCCAAATAAGTCCAGATTTGAACTCAGGCATTAGTTCAATCATTTTGGACCATTACCAGGAGCAGTTTCCTTTTTTCTCGTAATGAAGTATATGGTTTGTTTTTAGATATTTATCTGTAATGACTCTAACCCAGAAGTTATTTGGTTCGACTAGAATTTTCCATAGTAATTTGAATTGAAGGGCTTTGTTCATATCTTTAGCTTTTCTTAAGCCAAGACCTCCTTGATGAGTTGGTTTACAGATTTTTTTCCCAACCTATAAGAGGTTTATAGGAGTTGTTTTGTTCCAAAAAAATGATATGTTTAGTTTATCAAGTTCATTATGTGTGTGTAGGTAACATGAAGCTTTGCATAAAGATCAGCCAGATTGGTTTTTATTAGTATTGTTCTTCCTGCTTGGGAAAGAGAATTTGCTTTCCATTTAGATAATTGGTGTTGGGTGCTAACTAAAAGGTCAGCAAAGGTGTTCGAGTTAACTCTACCATTGATGATAGGGCAGCCCAGGTATTTTTCGAGAGATATCATGTTTATGATTGTGAGAATGCCTTGTAGAGCTAGTTTCTTTTGGTTGGTGACCTTTTTTGTAACTTAAAAGGCCGATTTATGGAAATTTACTTTTTGTCCTGAGATCTTGCAGTAGTCATTAATAATATCTTTGATTTCTTTATAGTTTTCATGTTTAGCTTTTGAGAATATCACAATGTCATCCGCCAAAGCCAGAAATGGGATGCATGTTCCTTGTTGATTGATTTGAAATCCTAGGGGATTTCGAGGTCGATCTGAGGCTTTTTGGAGTTTTCTAGCAAGGATTTTAGATCCTAAGATAAACAAGAAGGGCGAAAGGGGATCTCCCTGTCGAAGTCCTCTTGTAGGTTTGAATATTTTTGTGGGTCCATTGTTAACAAGTACCGAAAATGATACCGTTGTAATGCATTCTTTTATCTAGTTGATAAATTTTTCATGGAATCCATATTTTTCCATAATTTTTATAATAAAATCTCATTCGATTCTATCATAAGCTTTTTCCATGTCTAGTTTTAAGGCAATAAAGCCTTCAGTTCCTTTTTTCGATTTAAAAGAGTGAAAGATTTCATGTGTAATCAAGATATTGTCTTGAATGGCTCTGTTAGCAACAAAGGCACCCTAAAGGGGGTGTATTAATTTTTCCATGGTTTTTTTAGTCTAGTTGTTATAAACTTCGAGATGATCTTATATATGGTAGAGCACAGACTTATGGGTCTATAGTGATTTGTAGAGTTTGGATTGTCACATTTTGGGATTAAGGATATGAATGTGTGATTTATTTGTTTAAGCAGTTTTCCAGACTTAAAAAAACTTTTAACTGCTTGGATAACAGAGGGGCCTACGATGTCCCAGTATTTTTGGTAGAATTCTGCTATCATACCATCCGGCCCCAGAGATTTATCCGAGCCAATGTTAAAGATCGCCTTTTTGATTTCTTCGTTGGATACATTTTTTATTAATTCCAGATTATCCTCTGTAGAGATTTCAAGCTGGATTAATCCAAGATTTTCCCGGAATAGTCGTTGGTTCATATCCTCACTTCTGAATCTTTTTATGAAATCATTTCTTATTATATTTCTGATGTTTTCTACACCAGTGATGCTTGTTCCTTCTTGGGTTTTGATTTCTTTTACAATTTTTCTGTTTCTTTTTCCACTTGTTATTTTATGAAAATAGCTGGCATTCGTATCATTATATTTGACGTGTATAACCTTAGCTCTTTGGTTCCAATAAATTTTCTGGAAACACATAAGCTTTTCCTTTTTTCTATGATTCTAGTTTGTTTTTTAATGAGGTCATTTGTAGGGTGATTACAGATCTCAGTTTGAATTTTAGAAAGTTGTTTTTCTATAGTTTGTAATTGTGTGAAAACATTTCCAAAGGGACTTTTATTCTAGCTCTTAGCATGTTTTTTGAGTAGTTTTGTTTTGGTTACTAGATTGTACAATCTAGATCCCTGGTAGTTTGTTATCCATGCTTGTTTTACCACGTTTCTGAAGTCCTTCCTAGTCATCCAATTTTTTTCAAATTTAAACGGCTGGTTTTTAAAAGGAACAACTGAGTCTAGCTCGATGGAGATTGGACAATGGTCTGAGCTGGAAAAAGCATAATGCTTAGTACAGATCGCAGGATACCATTGAAGGATTTGGTGATGGATAAGAACCCTATCCAGTTTTTCATGGATGTTTTCTATTTATGTGCTATTCTTTCGCCAGGTATAGGCGTTACCCTAGGTAGGAGTATCTAAGAGTTCGCGTTCATTTTTAAAGTGACGTAGTCTTGCAAATCTTGATAAAGGCGGTGTATTCCCGCCTAGTTTTTCAGAAGGTTTTGAATTTCGTTCAGATCTCCCATAATAATACACGAAAGAGAGCAGTTTTTAATATAGGAGATAAATGTGTTCCAAAACACATTTTTTGCAAACTCATTTGGTGGGGCGTAAGTAAGGATTATCATTAGTTTTTTGTTCGTGAGTAGGTTGGTGTACTTGATACTAATGAATCTAGTATCAATTTGGTCAATTTCTAGGATTTCATTTGTAAGTTGGTAGGTCTTCCATATTACACATATGCCACCCGAGAAGCATGTAGCCGGGACATAAACGAATTTGTCAAATCCCGCTTTTCTCCAAACTTTTTCACTTGGTTCTTTATTTGTTCTTGTTTCAAAGAGTGTAATTAATTGAATACGTCCTACCAAAAGTTTTTCTTCTCAATTCCTCGACAATTCCAAGTTGTGATCTTCATAAAAAACCATTTTCAATTTTGCCCCATATCATAAGACATTTAGGGGACTTATTAATATTTCTAGTTAGAATGATGTTTTTGATAGATAGACCAACTAGAAGAGGTTTATAAGCCTTCTTATTAGTTGGTTCATTTAGGTGTAGTTTTTGTTTGCTATTCAGGTGTTTAGATCTCAAGCTTGGGGTCTCCTGTATACAAGATAAGGAGAGCAACAAACAATCAAGGATTCCTTTTAACAAGCTCATTCCATTTTTGAGAGTATCGAAAGGATACAAAGCACTGTTTTCATGAGTTTGTAACAACGAATTTTTCCAAGGGAATGATTGACAAGTAATGATCCATTCCAAGTGATCAACCTTTTTTTCATGAAAGATTCAAATTGTGCATAGGTACAAACTGTTGGAAAGCATACTAAATTTCTGTCTTTATTTTGGTACAATTGCTGTGAACACCAGCATGCTAGAAATTTGTTTACAAAATATCTAGTGTTCAAAGGAACATAAATCCATGGGATATAAGTTCCATATTCTTTGTTCAGGTAGTAGGGGTTCACCCTTATTATTTGTTCCACAATGGTATGATGTTCTTCAATCTTCCTAGTACAGTCTTGTTCAGTAATATGGTCATATGGTTCGTTGTTGTTCAAGTTGTCCTGTGCATAAACAAGTTCAAAGTAAGTATCAAGGGGAATCCAGATGTGAGAGGCCATTATATGGTAAGTTTTTATGTTGGTGTATCCATAAAGGATTCCAGGTGTGACATGGATCATTTCGAGTCGCTAGTTTATCCTAAAAGGACTCCAGGTGTAACAGGCCAGAATATGACAAGTTTTTTTTCCAATGAGCATCATCCATAGACCATAGTTATCGAGATGAAAGCAACACACAAAGGATTCATATAATGAGAATTCGTGGAATTAAGTTTAGCCAAGATAGGGATCAGACATGAAGTCAAAACAAGATTCACATAGAGAACAAATTAGCAAATAGCACACTCAAATATATCAGACAGGTATCTAAGAAGATACACGAGAATAAACCAAGCCAAGACAACACTTTTGGTCAAGAAATAGAAAAGATCCAGGAGATCAAAAATACGAGATTTAAATCTCCCATTCATATTGTTCAACGTTTCAGGGATCAGCCAATCGATAAGATTCAAAGGAGGAGGGTTAACAACAAACTAAAGGGAATAAAATCCATCAGTAAAAGACCGACACATAAACAATTCAGAAATTAAAGATATAAAGCGCAACAAAGGAGTACTAGAGGCAGTAAAAAAGTGCACAAGTAACACACTGTTCAAAGGATCAAAGTTCACATATTCAAGGTTCGAGATTAAAGAAGCCATGAAACAAGACAGAAAGATCTGGCAAAGGGGAGCAAGAAGAGCCAGACTAACGTCAAGTAATAGAAAGAAAGTAAGGCTACACAGAGCAGGGGAAAGAAAGGAGGCAGAGAGGAGGTTGTGCAAGCCTCTAGTGCCGAGATTAGAGAAATACCTGGAGTCCAAAGTCATAGAAGTGGAAGACAAACCTAAAAGCGTATCAGGAGGGCTCATACAGTGAGTGGCGAGAGGAAGACGACGACTCCCAAGCAGGGGAGACCGCATCCCCAAGGGACAGAAACCCCGCTGAATCGTCATCACCGTCGCCCCGCATCCCGGTGGAAGATGGCGAGAAGCGCCGAGGCCGGTGAAGTTCCACCTCCACCCAGTCGCCCAAGCCCAGAAGCAGGCGAGCGGACATCTTTTCAGCATCTCGTCTGGAAAGGAGATCCCCATAGAGCCAATAAAATCAGCGAATTGAGGAGCATCAAAAAAATCTGCTACTCAAAGGGTACGTTTACACAGTGTAAACAATAAATTTTCTACCTATTACAAAGAATTATTGATCGTACTTTCAACTTTCATTTCAATTATGATTTTTACACAAATATGGAATGCTTTCACCAAACAAACAAAGACATTAGACCTATTCTCTTTCTTTGGTGGCATATCTGGAAGGATCAGAATGATTTCATTTTCAGACATGCTCCTATCCAACTTCAGCAAACAGTTAACCGTACATATGTCTCTTACACAGATTGGAATTTGAGCTTTTCAGAAGCACGATGCTCTGTCCCAAAACAAAGAAGATATAAGCGTTCTACACAATGGAAAAAAACCACCACAAGACTTTATAAAACTAAATTTTGATGCATCAGTTAAACCTAACGGTTGCACAAGAATAGGATACGTCTTTCGGAACCATAGAGGTGAGGTGATCTTCTTAGATCACAAGCAGATTCTCTGCTACTCACCCATTAAAGCGGAAGCACTTGCCGCTCTAGAATGCCTTCGCAGAGCTATTTCGCATGGCTATAAGCGAATAGTTCTTGAAGGAGATAACTTCTCTATTATTAATGCTATTCGGGATATCTGGAAAATTCCATGGAAAATTTTCACTATAGTTCGCGAAATTTGTAGTCTGTTATCTGGTTTAGATTTGTTTCAGGTTCATCATTGTTTCCGCGAATCCAACAAAGCAGCTAACTTTCTTGCAAAGTCTGATATTCCACCAACTATTTTACGAAGCAGTATTTTCGAGTGCCTCCGGCCTCATCAAGACGACACACAATTACAACGATCTCGAACGCGTTATTTCGATTCGAGCTCTAGTATTTCATTAGCTTGTAAATCTTTTGTAAAAGCATCTGTTGTGATATTTGGGTATGCCTTCTGGTTTGTAAGGATACCCTCTGTTTGCCTGTATAAAAAAAAAATTTCTACACTTCCTGTTGATTCATCCACGTGGCACAAATAAAATTTAACAAGTCAGAAAATAAATTAAAAACTAAAAACCAAGTACTTTCCAGAATACACCAGTACCATGCTCAATCTTCGATGCCGTCTATAACACCATTCTCCCACCGCTTTCCGGTCCCGAGACCGACAACGATTTCGATGTGAAGAGGATGCCCGACTATTTGTGTTTATTCAGCACTATTTGACAACTCCAATCGAGCAAGGAAATTGACTAATTGTAATTTTGAAAGAATAAAAAATTATATACAAGTTGTTAGATGGATGGGTGTTTTCCTCCATAGCCATGGAGATGAAATAAACTCTAAAGCAATTTCAGTCTTCGTCATCCCATACCTTCTCTATACATGTCAGATCCAAATAAAAAAAAATTCTCAAAAGCCAATTTTGCAAGCAATTGAAACTCAACAAAGGCCGATAAAGAGCGAATGCGACTGGGTAATGGTGGTCGAATTTAAGGGTTAAGGCGGCATTGGTGGTGAATTGGGGCTCGGTGGTGGTTTTTACCTTCGACGTTTGGGCCAAAAAGGTATGGAGAGAGAGAGAGAGAGAGAGAGAGAGAGAGAGAGAGAGAGAGAGAGAGAGAGAGAGAGAGAGAGAGAGAGAGAGAGAGAGAGAGAGAGAGAGAGAGAGAGAGAGAGAGAGAGAGAGAGAGAGAGAGAGAGAGAGAGAGAGAGAGAGAGAGAGAGAGAGAGAGAGAGAGAGAGAGTCCACCACTGAAGGTATTTTTCCGACGACGAAGGTCGGAGCCGGCGGCATGGTCAAGAACTGGAGATATTAGCAGAGGGAAGATGAAAAGGCATTGTGTAATTATTGATCTTTGAAAAAAGTTACTTTAACAGGTCCTGTAATCAATTTTTATTTCTTGAAAATACCAGCATTGAAACGTGTCCTCTTCTTATGAGAAGTGTGAAAGGTGTAAGATATAATTCTGTATGTAAATGTATAAGAGTATCTTCAATGATAATACTCACTAAAAATATTTTACTTTGCTATGTTTATGGAAGTAATAATACCATATGTGAATCGGTTCATTTTCTCTATTGTTTTCTTGGTATGGTTACAATGGAATAGGAGATGGTTCAAATCCTCCAATTGCGCATTGCATCTGACGCACCCCTGGAGGATTGCTACCCCTTTTTCTGTTAGTCTTGATTTTGTTGGTAATCCATTTTTCAGTATTTTCCAAATAAAGTTTTTAACTTTGGGATAAGTGTCCATTTTCCAAATCCAAGCGAAATCATATGCAGTATATCTTTTCTTTCTATTAATTAGTTCCGTGGCAGAGTTTGTAGAAAACCAACCATTCTTGCTGGCTTCCCAATACATTCTATCATAAATATCATTCAGCGGAATTGGGATTGATGTAATCGTTGTTATTAAGTCATGGGGTAAGTATTGTTCTAATAAGTTCTTATTCCAGGTTTTATTTGGTAGCATAAATTCGGCTACCGTAGCATCTTTGTTCAAGGTAACTTGTGTGTTTATGGATTCACTCAACGGGGATCTGGAAACCCAATTATCAAGCCAGAATTTGATTGTTTTGTCATTACCAACTTGCCAGATTAGTCCAGACTTGAATTCATCAATGAGTTCAATCATTTTGGACCATTGCCAAAAGCAGTTTCTTTTTTTCTCGTAGTGAAAGATATGGACTGTTTTCAGGTATTTTTCAAGAACAATTCTAACCCAGTAGTTATTTGGTTCTGCTAAGATTTTCCATAGCAATTTGAATTGTAGGGCTTTGTTCATATCCTTAGATTTTCTCAGGCCAAGGCCTCCTTGTTGTGTTGGTTTACAATTTTTTTCCCAGCCTATCAGAGGCTTATAAGAGCTATCTTTGTTCCAAAAAAAAGGATCTGTTTAGCTTGTCAAGCTCATTGTGTGTGTGTGAAGGTAGCATAAAACTTTGCATAAGAAAGTTTGGTCTAGAAGCCAGGTTGGTTTTGATCAGAGTTGTCCTGCCTGCTTGGGACAGAGAGTTTGCTTTCCATTTTGCGAGTTGTTGTTGTGTACTGAGTAGAAGATCCGAGAACGTATTCGAGTTGATTCTTCCATTAATGATAGGACATCCAAGGTATTTATGAAGGGATATCATATTTGTAAGGGTGAGGATACCTTGTATTGCTATTTTCTTTTGATTGGTAACTTTTTTAGTGACTTGAAATGCTGATTTGGGAAAATTCACTTTTTTCCCGAGATTTTACAGTATTCATCAATAATGTCCTTTATTTCTTTACAGTGCTCTTGTTTAGCTTTTGAGAAAATCGTAATATCATCAGCAAAAGCTAGGAAAGGGATTCTTGATCCTTGATGAGTGATTTAAAATCCCAAAGGATTACGAGGTCTTTCAGATGCTTTTTGTAGTTTTCTAGCAAGGATTTCCTATCCCAAAATAAATAGGAAAGGGGAGAGGGGGTCACCCTGCCTGAGTCCTCTTGTCGGTTTGAAAATTTATGTCGGTCCGTTGTTTACAAGCACCGAAAAAGAGACTGTGGTTATACATTCTCTTATCCAGTTGATAAATTTTTCATGGAATCCAAATTTCTCCATAGTTTTGAGAATGAAATTCCATTCAATTCTGTCATACGCTTTTTCCTTATCCAATTTAAGCGCAATGAAGCCTTCATATCCTTTTTTCGATTTGAAGGAGTGAAAGATCTCATGGGCAATTAAGATATTATCTTGAATTGCCCTGTTTGCAACAAACGCACCTTGTAGGGGGTGAATTAATTTTTCCATGGTTCTTTTAAGTCTTGTTGTTAAGATCTTTGAGATTATTTTGTAAATTATGGAACATAGACTAATAGGTCTATAGTGATTGGTGGAGTTCGGATTGTCACATTTTGATATTAAGGAGATGAATGTGTGGTTAACCTGTTTGAGCAGTTTCCTGGAGAGGAAAAAGCTTTTAACAGCTTGAATAACAGAGGGGCCTATAATATCCCAATATTTTTGGTAGAATTCTGCTGTCATACCATCTGGGCCCGGGGATTTGTTCGAGCCAATGTTAAAGACAACCTTTTTTATTTCTTCATTCGTTACATTCTTGATTAGTTCTAGATTGTCTATGTCAATGATTTCAGATTGAATTAGTTCCAGATAGTCTTGAAAAAGTCTTTGGTTCATATTTTCGCTTCTGAATCTTTTGATGAAATCATTTCTGATTTCTGATCTAATGTTTTCTTCACCAGTAATGCTAGTTCATTCTTGTGTTTTGATTTCTTTAATGATTTTCCTGTTTCTTCTTCCACTTGCTATTTTGTGAAAATAGTTTGTGTTTGTGTCATTAAATTTAATGTGTTTAACTTTTGCTCTTTGGTTCCAGTAGATTTTTTGGAAGCAGAGTAGCTTTTCCTTTTTTTCCATGATTCTAATTTCTTTCTTAATAAGGTCACTTGTAGGGGAATTACAGATCTCAGTTTGGATTTCAGAGAGTTGTTTTTCTATGTTTTGTAATTGAGTAATAACATTGACGAAGGTGCTTTTGTTCCAGACCTTTGCATGTTTCTTCAATAATTTTGTTTTGGATATTAGATTATATAATCTAGATCCGTGATAGTTAGTTCTCCAGGCTTGTTTTACAATATTTCTGAAATCCTTTCTGGTCATCCAGACATTCTCAAATTTGAAAGGCTGATTTTTAAAGGGTGTTTCTGAGTCCAAATCAATAGAGATGGGACAGTGGTCTGAACTTATAAAAGCAAAATGTTTAGTACAAATATTCGGGTACCATTGAAGGATCTGGTGATAGATGAGTACCCTATCCAGTTTTTCATATATGTTGCCAATTTTTGTAATGTTTTTTTGCCAGGTGTAGCCATTTCCTTGAATAGGGTATCTATTAGTTCACATTCATTTTTAAAATGACGTAATCTTGCGAATTTGGTCAATGGTGGTAATAGACTGCCTAATTTCTCAGAGGGGTCTTGAATTTCGTTCAGATCTCCCATGACAATGCACGGAAGGGAGCAATTTTTAATAAAGGAGGTGAGACCATTCTAGAATACATTTTTTCCAGCCTCATTCGGAGGAGCATAAGTAAGGATTAACATAAGTTTCTTGTTCGAGATTTGATTAGTATATTTGACCGAGATAAATCTCGTATCAATTTGATCAATTTCAAGGATTTTATTTGTAAGTTGGTAGGTCTTCCACATAACACAGATGCCACCCAAAAATCCCCTAGCCGGGATACAGTAAAATTGATCAAAGCCTGCTTTTCTCCAAACTTGTTCACTTGGTTCTTTATTTGTTCTAGTTTCAAAGAGTACAAATAATTGGATACGTTTAATTTTGCAAAAGGATTCAACATCCGTCCAAAAGGTTTTCTTTCCGATACCATGACAATTCCAGGTCGTAATCTTCATAAAAAACTCATCTTGAATTTGCCCCATATCATAAGACATTTAAGGGACTTCGAAAGGGCTTTGGTAATAATGTTGTAGTGTTCAGTAGTCTGTAAATTCCAAGAACTCATGCAATCAGGTGATTTCTCATCATGGTTTTGGTGTCGTTGGTTTTGGAGTCGTTCCCCAAATGACAGGCATTGTTGCTTTGAATTCAAGTTAAAAGACTCGAGATGCAAATAATGAGGTATATATTTTTTGATCATTTTCTATATTTCATGCAGTTGTAGGGACCCTTCATCAGGGAGAAAGTACATATATATAATATGAGAAGCAAACCTAATTGTTCGTGTAACAATGATATAGTTATGTAGTAAATTTTGTTCAGATTGTGTTTGTTCAGAACTTTTTATCTCATTCTACAAACTGCCCATTTCTGGGAATGCTTTCCGAGTTGCTGGTGTATCCAAAAAGGACTCCAGATATAAGAGGCCAGTATATGGCAAGTTTTGTTCCAAAAATCATCATACATAGTTGGAAAATTGTGTGAGGCACACATAGGGTTCAAAGAATGTTTTTTCGTGGAGTTAAAACTCCATATAAGCTTGTAGACAGGCTGAAGATATTCTCCATTGTTTGAATTCTTGGTTTGTGAGAAGAGGTAGCACAGGAGATCCTGGAAATAGATCAAAAAAACCAAGTAGTAATGAGCATATTTAGGGAAGTTAGTATACAAAGCAGCATGCAACCCAAGGCTAAGCTTAAGGAAGAAAAAACCCAAATCTTTGTATACAAGCTGGCAGATCAAAGAGTCATTTTGAAATTTGTCATGGTAAAGCAGTAGGTGACACATACATAACCAATCAAAATCATGTATGTCAATATTCAAAGAAAACTTACTGAACGAGGTTGAGTAATTATAGTCACAAGAGTTCTGATTCAACGACACAACATTGCTCAAGTATGCATAATCATAATTAAAAGACTCAGCACACATCAGGAAGCAAAGCAAGTGCAGATTATTCATATTCAGGTGTAAACAATAATAGCAATGGTTCCTCATTAAGGCATAAAAAACCTTGAGGTGGAACGACATGTGCTTTTGAACAAATATCCAAAGAGGAGGCACACAAGTTGCAAAAGGAGCAACTTGAGTGTTTAAAGCACTCAGGAGGTTAAGAGAAAGGTTGTTCTTGGAGTTACAACTCCAAATTAATTTGTTCAAGAGTTGGGGTTTCAGATTTAGAATAATATCTCTATGCCTTCTTGGAAAATGACCACTAGTGTAGATGATCAAAAAGAGGCAAGAGATCCATTCCATAATTTCCAGGGATAAAATTTCCTTCCAGTTTGAGTTACATGTCTAGTTATCCTTCCCAATATCAGAGGAAGGGCCAGCAGAGGTGAAACCTTGATGAGGTATGTCACAGATCCATATCAAAGAACAAGGGTTCATGAAGAAAACAATGACCTCAGAATTCAGATAGAGGTGGGTCACATGGAAAGAGTAAGGGGTAATAGTCACGGGGTCTTTCATAGAGTAACAACAATACCAAGACACCAGACAGATCAAAACATTCAAGGAACATAAGTAAGAGAGGCGAAGCAGAGAATTAGAGTAAGAACAACAACACATGTGTCTTCTAGACTGGCGGTTGGCGGAATGAAGCACCCGAAGATGAGTGAGGCCGCGAAGCACACCAACATCTACCCCACTGCATCGCCACCTGCTTTGTGAGCTGGGAACGGACCTCCCGATAAGGGAATCAGTCCCAGAGGCCAAACCCCTCCAATCAGCAGCGGAGGGCAAGGACATCACGGATGGCTTGGAGTCATCCTTCTTCGCACCAGCAACCGCAATCCAAGCCTTTCACAAGCCCGGATCCCAGACCGGCTCCACGAACCTGTCTCTGAAACCCTGGGTCATAGATCCCTTCGCAAAGGAGGGATGAATTTGAAAGATGCCCCAGATCCACTCTCGGGCAACAGTGATGAGAACCCTGGGTCGCCGGCACCGCCGGAGCTCCACCTCCAAACGACTTAGATGAGCAATGCCCGGCCATCGCCATTGCAGCATGCGGTCGCCCATAGGACCGAGAGGAGGACGATGAACATTTGCATTCTCGGAGGTGAGTTGCAGACTGGAATTGGTTGAGGATTCGGTTGTGGGAGAGAACGGGTTCACCTTTGGAGAAGAAAACCCTTTCTTCCACGCAGCGGTTGCAAACAGATTCGCAGGGCTCTCTCGATCCAGCTTACTGCGCTCAAGATCCTGGTTGAGGAGGTGGAGATCCAGGGGTTCGGAGGGAAATTTGTCAAGGTTCACCGGTGACGGCGCTGGGACAACTAGGGTTTGGGGTTCAATGTTGAAGAGAGCGTTTTTGGTTATCAGATTTATTATATTATCAAAACTCAGGTGCTCCGTTCTTAATTAACTTACGATAATAGCTAACGATCCCAATATACTTGGATAGTTGCAAGAGCAAGGAAAACAAAGAAAACCGTAGCACTACCATTCCTAGTCCTTGCTCGATTGCCCAACGCGTCCTTTTCCCTTCCAACCTTTAACAGACGAAAAGGAGAAGCAGACGATCCAATTGAGATTTCTACTGAGTGCTAACGAATCGAAACCTAATTATAAGTAGTGTTATTTCGAAAACAAGGTAATTTTTTTCTCCCACTAATAATCGATATGGTCATGCAAAAGGAGACAAATTGGTTACCCGATGTTGGAACTGCAACACCAGAGATTTCCTTGACTTGGGCAGTCTTCGCCTTTAGCGGAATAAGGAGGGAGTAGTATTAGAGTCATACATGTGAAATTTTAACGGCCACAAAAAACAAAACCGGACGGAGTAATCGTAAGGTAGTAACTCTAAACAGTAAATGCGGAATTTAAATTCGAAGAGACAAGCTAATTATAAACCGCATATATTTTGCGGTGCCTGGATAATCTATTTTTAATCTATAACAAAAGTTAGACGATCCTACTATACTTAGCCAGCTTTAGGAACAAAAACATGCAACAAAGTAAACTGTACCATTGCTATTCCTAGTCCTCAGTGGTGGCTCCGTCGGACGAGCTGTTTACATCGTCACTAAGGGCTCGTTTGGTATGATTCAGAAATCGGGTTGAAATCGGAATCGAAATCAGAAATGACTCATTCCTATTCTTGTAGCTTGCCATTTGGTGTTGTCGGAGCGAGTCATTCTTGTACATATTCTTTATTTAATAAAATAATAATAATATTTAATTATTTTATAAAACTAATTAATATTATTCAATAAAAATAATAAATACTATTTAATTATTTAATAAATCAATTATTATTATTTAATAAAAAATAATATTGTTTGATAAAATAATTAATATTATTGAATTGTTTAATAAAATATTTAATATTATTTAATTATTTATTAAAATAATATTTATTATTTAATTATTTATTTAAAAAATTAATTATTTAATAAAAATAATTAATAATCTCTCTGTTAAGTTTTAATTGTCGTTCTAATAAATTTTAGACAAAATAAGAAACTAATTATTTTCCCAGATTATCCTTATGATTAGTGACTAATTACTTATTTATTACTGCTCATGAAATCTCATAAAAAATAAAAGAAAATGAAAAGAAAATCTCCTCTTGTTATGTTTCTCCTAAAAAATGGAAAAGCAATAAATAAAAAATTGAGAACCCAAAAAATAAAAATAAAAATACTACTAAGTATGAGGGTAAATTTTGGAAAAAATAGGTGAAAAAATTTAAAATGACAGTTAAAACTTAACAAGGACTTAAACCTAAAACGTCAATTAAAACTTAATGGATGGAGTATTATTTAATTGTTTAATAAAAACAATTAATATTATTTAATTATTTTATAAAAATAATTCATATTATTCAATAAAAATAATTAATACTATTCAATTATTTAATAAATCAATTAATATTGTTTAATAAAAAATTAATATTGTTTAATAAAAGAATTGATACTTTTAGTTGTTTAATAAAATAATTAATGTTATTTAATTATTTATTAAAACATGAATATTATTTAATTATATATTAAAAATAATTAATTGTTTAATAAAATAATTAATAATATTTAATTGTTTAATAAAAATTAATATTATTTAATAATTTATTAAAATAATGAAATTATCTAATTATTTATTAAAAATAATTAATGTTATTCAATAAACATAATTAATATTACTTAATAAAAATAATTAATATAATTAAATGAAAATAATGTTCAATTAAGAGGATTGATTATGAAAAAAAGTATCCCTAATTTGCTAGAATGGATGAAACAATGAGTTATGAGATGGAATGAAATTATTCGTTGAGCTTGGAATGGTTCATTTTAAGGTAAGAATTTTTTTAAAATTTTTCACCTAATCAAATATGATTTCGAAATCATCCATTCTTCATTCCGATTTCTCATTCTACTAAAATCGTAGGCATAAATTCTTTTAAGAAAAGAGGTTCATTCACCGACCCTTAAATACGTAAGCGGTCAAATCCTGATTAGGATGTTTCTGCTGCTGTGCTTCGACGCCTATTTGGACCCCAATGTGTTGTTCGTTGCACCATGCCTCGAAACAATACGCATGAAATTCAGCAATTCTTGCTGGATGAATCAAATACATTTTCAGAGCACGCTTACAGTGGGCAGAAAAGGTGCACCTCATTTTCTGGAGCGCTTCGCTCATGTTCATTGTGTTATTCGAATGCTCTAGAGAAGAGCGACGCGCTTGCTCCAGCTCGCGATGAACGCGCTCGACAAGATTTGTCGAGACATCAGTGACACAGTAGGAAGTGTAAGGATTCACAAGCGCTAATCCTAGAACAATAATCAAGTTCGCAAGCGACGAACTCAACGATATCCACCAGAAAGAAAGAGAAAAACTCTTAGGGTTTGATTGAATAAAAGATAATGTCTGTCACCATCCAAAAAGTGTTTAAATACGATAACGAAACCCTAATGCGAAAATTAAGCAAAACGGAAATAAAATATAAATTGCGAGAAATACTAAAATGCTACTTTGAGGCCCGAAACGATCTCGGATGGCCTAAAAAGCCCATTAATCCCAAAAAAGTAGTGAGTTGGACTTGTTGGGCCTGTCCGAATTCCGAAAACATATTATGGGCGTCAATCGGACACCGAACGCCAAATCTGCGCAACACCGGACAAACCCTTACGACGATCAACTTCATCTTCAACGCGCGCAGCCAGCCTTCCTACGTCAGTCTCTTCCACCTCTGAAGAACTCGACCCCGAGTTCTCTTTTGGATATAGGGCCTCATCCGACTGGTACTCATAATGTCAGCCACGTAGAAGGTATTGGAGATGTTCATATCCTCTGGGAGAGCCACAACATAAGCATTGTCATTGATCTTCCGCAACACCTTAAACGGACCATACTTGCGAGGTTGCAGCTTGTTGTAGGTACCAACTGGGAACCTTTCCTTGCGCAATAACACCATCACATTGTTGGTGATTTTAGTGTCATCAAGAGATCATTCCCATATAGGGAACGGTGACATTTAGTGTGATCGGGATTCATACGACACTATAAGATCTCACTTAGCTACGTCACGGGTTTGGAGGTGTGGAGTACACACTCGTGTAAGCATACTTGAGATTCTGAGGGAGACATCAAGGATATGTGACGTTACCCATATGGGAACAGTGCATCAGAGAGGTTAATCGTGTCTTTAAGACATATCGACGTTACGTAAGGTTGAACGAGTGATTGTTCCTTAAAGGGATCAGCCGTTCCCTAGGTGGGAACGTCAAGTTCCTGAGGCATGGTTAAGTTTCAGCACGTGATAAATGTGTTGTAACCGCCTTGATAACCGTCGGAGTAACCGTCTCTTAACTACCTTAAATCAGTTGATAACTAATAAAAGTAGTTGGATATCCTTGGAAACGGTTGGTGGCAGTTGGAACGGTTGGTAACCGCTTGTAACTGCCGTAACCGTTCCCTGTAACCGCCCGAAAGCCTATATAAAGGCATTTCGGTGATAGTGTTGGGTGAACATAAATTACACACGATTTGTCTATCTGAGTTAAAGTCATACATCCACAAACGTGAACATAGTTTAGTTCCCATAAGAAGCCTTGAAGGGAACTAGAGGATTTATCTTATCTCACTTCAGATTTTGCGGATTCCCTAAGGCTTAGTAAGGGGCAAAATTCTGATTTCGGAAAATGTTCTCACGATTCAAATCTTATCCGAGTTACAGCGTTTATTGATTGTTCCCTATTGAATCCGAAGTCAACATCAAGAGAAGATCAAGACTTGCAAGGAACAGTCGCCACAACATACATTGTTCCTTATTCAGCATACATTGTTCATGCAATCGAAATCAGAATTTTCGGATCAATGACGACTGTTCGTGAGATGACGACAAAGTTCCAAAAGTTGGAAAATTTCAAAGGGATGGACTTCCGTTGTTGGCAAAAGAAGATGCATTTCCTCTTGACCACCCTCAAGGTGGTATACGTCCTATCCACTCCCATGCCAGAGATAGTCGATGATGAACCACTTGAGGCCGTGAGGAAAAGGAGCAAATGGGAGAACGATGACTGCATTTGTCGGGGCCACATCTTAAACGGTATGTCCGACTCCCTCTTTGATGTGTACCAAAATGTTGAATCCGCCAAGGAACTTTGGGACTCTCTAGAGTTGAAGTACATGGCTGAAGACGCTTCAAGCGTAAAGTTCCTTGTGAGCAACTTCAATACATATAAAATGGTTGACTCAAGACCGGTGATGGAGCAATATCATGAGATACTCCGTATCTTGGGGCAGTTTGCTCAACATAAATTGAATATGGACGAGTCCCTTTTTGTGTCAAGCATTATTGACAAATTGCCTCCATCATGGAAAGAATTCAAGCACATGTTGAAGCACAAGAAGGAAGGTATTTCCCTTGTGGAACTTGACAGCCACTTGCGTATTGAAGAGGGCCTTCGTTCGCAAGAGAAAGGAAAGGGGAAAGAGACTCCTAATTCTTTCACCATCAACATGATGGAATAAGGTTCCCATAAGGGTAACAACAAGAAGGGCAAGAAAAGGCCGCACAACAACACAAACACCGGTCCCAACAAGAAACCCTCTCAAAAGGGGTGTTGAAAGTATGGGAAGCCTGGACATCTTAAGAAGGATTGTTGGGCTGGAAAGGGAAAGAAGGGAAACGTTCCCAACCAGTCTGCTCAAGGTTCTAAGAACCAAGGGCAGAAATCTCATCAAGGTCAGAAAGGAACGGTTCCCTCAAACGAAATTGTTCCATCTTTAGTAACATTTCCTGGTTTGGACTTTGTTCCTAATATTTCTGAGGCCTATTTTGTGCATGATGATGAGAGAGCATGGTGGGTTGACTCGGGTGCTACCACACACGTGTGTAGGGACAAGTCAATGTTCAAGATCTTCGTTCCTTTGGATGATGGACGCGTCCTTCATATGGGAAACGAGTCAACTGCCCCCGTCTTAGGCAAAGGCCAAGTGGAGTTAGAGTTCTCTTCTGGGAAGACTTTAATTCTGAAAAAATGTGTTGTATGTACCCAGAATAAGGAAACATTTAGTCTCTAGTGCTATCCTTAACAAGTTAGGCTTTCGGCAAGTGTTTGAAGCCGATAAATATATTTTATCTAAGGGCGGTGTATTTGTAAGTCGTGGTTATCTATGTAATGGTATGTTTAAGTTAAGTATTAATAAAGTTATGAGTTCAATTTACATTTGTGATCAAGGTTCTATTTCCTCTGAACATGTTGTTCCCTCAGTGGGAACGGCCCCTTCAAAGAGTGTTGTTCCCTCGGAGGAAAACGTTTCCTCTCTATGGCATGCTCGACTAGGACATGTTCATTATAAACGCATGCTTGATATGTCTAAAAATGGTTTAATACCTCCATTTGATATGAGTTTAGAGAGCTGTAGAACTTGCATGCTTACAAAGATAACAAGACAACCGTTCCCTGATGTTCAGAGAAATAGTATAGTGCTTGATTTGATACATAGTGACTTATGTGATTTTCATGCTTCTCCGTCCTTGGGAAATAAGAAATATGATGTTAATTACCTTGATGATTATTCTCGTTATTGTTATGTATTTCTATTGCATGCTAAGGACGAGGCCCTTGGAAAGTTCAAAATCTATAAAACTGAAGTGGAACTTCAGTTGGGAACGGTGATCAAAAGATTGCGCACCGATAGAGGTGGTGAGTATTTTGACCCAGAATACTTCCAATCCATAGGAATCATTCATGAAACCACGGCTCCCTATACACCACAACAAAATGGTGTGTCGGAGAGGAAGAATCGAGTTCTTAAGGAAATGGTCAATTCCATGCTTTCCTACTCAGGTTTAAATGATGGATTTTGGGGGGAAGCCATGTTTACGGCTTGTTACCTATTGAATAGGGTTCCTAACAAAAGGAACAAGACTACCCCATATGATCTTTGGTTCCAAAGGAAGCCAAATCTGAATTATCTTCGGGTTTGGGGATATAGGGCGGTTGTAAGACTACCTGAACCCAAGCGAAAGACTTTGGGTGAAAGAGGTGTTGAATGTATCTTTACTGGATATGCTGATCATTCCAAGGCATATAGGTTTTATGTTATTGAACCTAACAAGTATATTTCGGTTCACTCCGTTATAGAATCAAGAGATGCTATCTTTGATGAAAAACGATTTTCATTGACACCTTTACAAAAAGTCATTGTTCCCAGGGATAATGGAAACAATGATAGTGTTCCCAGTACACGTGGCAATATTGATATGGATGTCCAACCTGAGAACAGTGAACCAGAGATCCGAAAGAGTAAAAGAGTAAGGAAGGGAACGTCCTTTGGTCCTGACTTCCATGTTTATTTGGTAGAGGTAACAAGGGAAGAAGTTGGATCCCAATACTTGTATTGTTACAATATTGAGGATGACCCAAAGACGTTTAATGAGGCAATGAAGTCTCAAGACGTTTCCTTTTGGAAAGAGGCCATAAATGATGAGATGGATTCCATCATGGGGAACAATACATGGGTCTTGGCTGATCTTCCCCCTGGTTATAAGTCATTGGGAGTAAGTGGATCTTCAAGAAGAAGATGAAAGTGGATGGAACCATAAATAAGTTTAAGGCCCGATTGGTTGTTCAAGGCTTTAGACAAAAGTATGGAACCGACTACTTTGATACCTATGCACCGATTGCTAGGATTAACACCATTAGGCTATTGATTGCCTTGGCTGCTATTCACAAGTTGGTTATACACCAAATGGATGTGAAAACAGCGTTCCTTAATGGGGACCTTGAGGAAGAAGTGTATATGAAACAACCCGAAGGGTTTGTTATGCCCGGACAAGAACATAAGGTGTGCAAATTGGTCAAATCTTTGTATGGGCTGAAGCAAGCACCAAAACAATGGCATCAAAAGTTTGATTAAATTGTATTGTCCAATGGATTCAGATTGAATCAATCCGACAAGTGTGTATATAGCAAATTTGATAATTCTGGGAACGGTGTTATAATTTGCTTGTATGTGGATGACATGTTGATCTTTGGAACGGATCAAAGGCAAGTAGACCTTACAAAAGCATTTTTGTCATCACAATTCTTCATGAAGGACATGGGGGAGGCCGATGTTATCCTAGGGATTAGGATAAGGCGGGGAACGGAGGGCTTATCATTGTCACAATCTCATTACATTGAGAAAGTATTGGAGAAATTCAATTGTGATAAGTACACTCCTTTGAAAACACCATATGATCCAAGTATTAAACTGTTCCCTAACAAGGTAAAATTAGTTATGCAACTTGAGTACTCAAGGGTTATTGGGTGCTTGATGTATGCCATGACAAGTACTAGGCCAGATATTGCTTTTGCAGTAGGAAAGCTTAGTCGCTATACTAGTAATCCTAGTGCATTTCATTGGCAAACGGTTCGACGGGTACTTCAGTACCTTAAGGGAACAATGGACTTTTGTCTTACTTATAGTGGATCACCCTCGGTGTTAGAGGGATATTCAGATGCAAGTTGGGTCACTAATGAAGAGGATCATTCCTCCACTAGTGGGTGGGTGTTCCTTGTTGGTGGGGGTGCCATCTCATGGGCTTCCAAGAAACAAACTTGCATCACGAGTTCCACCATGGAATTAGAGCTTGTTGCCTTAGCCGCTGTTGGGAAAGAAGCGGAATGGCTAAGGAACTTGATATATGAAATTCCATTGTGGGAAAAGCCAATTTCACCTATATCAATCCATTGTGATAGCACTGCAACTTTGGCTAAGGCATATAGCCATGTATACAATGGGAAATCACGCCACTTGGGTGTGAGGCATAGTGCGGTAAGAGAGCTCATTACGCATGGGGTGATTTCGATGGATTTTGTTAGATCACAACAAAACTTTGCTGACCACTTGACGAAGTGGTAAGATAGGAACTTGGTTTCCAATTCGGCTAAGGGGGTGGGATTAAGACCCATATAGTTTTCTAGTGGTGGGATACCCAATTCCTTTCCAATTAACGTTGGGAACGAATTCAATGTGGAAAGCCTACACCTAGAAACTGAGAGCACAAAGGAACAGTCCCCATGTATGTGCTTTGTTCCTACAAGTTTAGAGGTTGAAAGCAATTTCTTAATAGTTCCTTTGAAAAGTGCATATTGTAGGTGCACGATTGAGGATGCGTTCCTTAAAAGGATCTACCTATATGGGCGTGAAGTTTGGCCGCTTCATGATGTTTGGGTTGACTTCAAAACGCTCACGAATGGATAAGGACTCAAGGTCATTAAGAGAGTCAAGTTAGACTATGGAATTGTATAGTAATTCATGTGTGTGTTATCTTCATGCATCCATAGAGGTTGATTGGTTCAATCCTTAGGACACCATGATTCTCGGGTGTTTGAAATGTGTAATTACACTAAGACATAAATTCAATCGTTTCAATATTTGTGTTTATGCATGAGTTTGGGATGAAGACTTGCTTATTTTGTGAATCAAGGATTACACTAAAATGGGGGAGGATTGTTGGTGATTTTAGTGTCATCAAGATACCATTCCCATATAGGAAACGGTGCCATTTAGTGTGATCGGGATTCATACGACACTATAAGATCTCACTTAGCTACGTCACGGGTTTGGAGGTGTGGAGTACACACTCGTGTAAACATACTTGAGATTCTGAGGGAGACATTAAGGATATGTGACGTTACCCATATGGGAACAGTGCATCAGAGAGGTTAATCGTGTCTTTAAGACATATCGACGTTACGTAAGGTTGAACGAGTGATTGTTCCTTAAAGGGATCAGTCGTTCCCTGGGTGGGAACGTCAAGTTTCCTGAGGCATGGTTAAGTTTCAGCACGTGATAAATGTGTTGTAACCGCCTTGGTAACCGTCGGAGTAACCATCTCTTAACTACCTTAAATCAGTTGATAACTAATAAAAGTAGTTGGATATCCTTGGAAACGGTTGGTGGCAGTTGGAATGGTTGGTAACCATTTGTAACCGCTTGTAACTGCCGTAACCGTTTCCTGTAACCGCTTAAAAGCCTATATAAAGGCATTTCGGTGATAGTGTTGGGTGATCAGAAATTACACACAATTTGTCTATCTGAGTTAAAGGCATACATCCACAAATACGTGAACATAGTTTAGTTCCCATCAGAAGCCTTGAAGGGAACTAGAGGATTTGTCTTATCTCACTTCAGATTTTGCGGATTCCCTAAGGCTTAGTAAGGGGCAAAATTCTGATTTCGGAAAGTGTTCTCACGATTCAAATCTTATCCGAGTTACAGCGTTTATTGATCGTTCCCTATTGAAGTCGAAGTCAACATCAAGAGAAGATCAAGACTTGCAAGGAACAGTCGCCACAACATACACTGTTCCTTATTTAGCATACATTGTTCCTACACTCATCACCGCCCTCCTTGAAAAGCTTGACCTTCCTGCGCTTGTCAGCAACAGCCTTGTTCTTCTTTCCCGTAGCCTCTAATTTAGTCTTGATTGCTTCCTTAACAGCATGAATCTCCTCCGCCATATTCTCAGCTGCTGCACTGACTCCAAGGCCCTTAGGCAACTTGACCAGATCAACCACATGCTTAGGAACATAAGTATAAACCAGAGAAAAAAGCGATTTCCCTATAGCAGAATGCACAGCATTGCTGTAAGCGAATTCCACCTGAGGCAAAGCTAAATCCCACTTCTTTGGGTTGTCACCACAAACACTGCGAATCATATTCCCCATTGTCTTGTTGGTTACCTCCGTCTGCCCATCAGTTTGCGGATGAGTTGTAGAGCTCCTGTTCAGCGCCATCCCAAAAATCCTCCATAAGGTAATCCAAAAATGGATGAGAAACTTGGTGTCTCTATCCGAAGTAATGGACTTAGGCACCCCATGCAAGCGTACAACCTCCCTGAAAAACAGTTTGGCTATATTGGATGCATCAACAGTCTTCTTGCAAGCAATGGAGTGCGACATCTTTGAGAACTTGTCAACCACCACGAATACAGAATCCATACCTCACTCTGTGCGAGGCAATCCCAACACAAAATCCATGGACGTAAATCTAGCCAAATATCATCAGGGATACGCAAAGGCATATAAAGACTAGTATTTTGAGACTGACCTTTAGAAACCTGACAAGTATAGCACCTCTTGACAATAGCACCAATGTCTCTCCTCAGATGTGGCCAGAAATATCTCTCCTCCAGACTAGCAATGGTTTTGTCTCGACCCAAATGACCACTGAGGCCACCCCCATATAAATCCCGAATCAGCTTCTCCCTCAATAAAGAACAAGGGATGCACAACTGATCCCCTTTGAAAAGATAGCCATCTCGGATAAGAAAATCTGCAGAAGGATGCTTCCCATTGCACTTGGCCCATAGCTCCTTGAATTCAGCATCACTCTCATACAACTCTTTCAAGCACTCAAAGCCCACAATCTCTTGTGCCAAGGTAATCAACAAGGAATCCCTCCTACTCAAAGTGTCTGCCACCTTGTTAAGAGCCCCCGATTTATGCTGAATGATGAAAGGAAATTTCTGCAGAAAACTTACCCATTGAGCATGCATCTTATTTATCACCTTCTGGCTGTGACGAAACTTCAAAGCTTGGTGGTCGGTGAACAGAATGAACTCCCTCTGAATCAGATAATGCTCCCACTGTCACATGGCTCTAAATACTGCATAGAACTCCTGATCATATGTGCTCCATTTCTGGCGAGCCTCACTCAATTTCCCGTTGAAGAAAGCTACTGGCATTTTCTCTTGGGACAACACAGCACCCACTCCTACTCCACTAGCATCACACTCAACTTGGAAAATCTTGTCAAAGTCAGGTAAAGCTAAGACTAGCGCGGTACAAAGCTTCTCCTTAATTAAGGCAAAACTCTGCTCTTGTTCAGGCCCCCAACGGAACTTCCCATTCTTCAAACACTCAGTAATAGGAGCAGTAAAAGTACTGAAATCTCGTATGAATATCCTATAGAAGGTAGCCAGACCATGAAAACTACGTACCTCAGTAACTGATGTAGGGGCATGCCAATCTCTGATAGCACTCACATTTTCTTCATCTACCTAAATCCCTTCTTCTCCAACAACGAAGCCTAGAAAAAGCAACTTGTTGGTGCTGAATGTACACTTCTTCAGATTAACGTACAACTGGTTCTCTTGTAAAACCTACAACACCTGCCTCACATGTTCCAGGTGCTCTTCCTTGGTCTTACTATACATCCGAATATCATCGAAATAGACAACCACAAAAGAACCAATAAATGGACGAAGGGCCTCGTGTAACACCCCCAAATCTTAACCCATTTGGCCAAATCTTAACCCATTTGGCCAAATCTTAACCCATTTGGAAATGTATTACCGCCAGTGACTCCGATATTCCTCACCAAAGTCACCCCAGGCTTTACCGTTTGAATACAAATCATGAAATACAATGATACAAAATGATAATATTTATTCATATAAAACATGAGTCCCGGGATTACATCCTAATCCCGAATAGGACAAATACAGAGTTTAAACAAAGTACATCGGAAGTCTTTTAAATATATTACAAACAAGGATCTTGACCATACTGGTCATTGTCCAAAGATCTCAACCTGATTAAAATAAATTATTAAAAACATCAAAAACTTCTAAAAACCACCGTCGTCTTCATAGTCCTTCTAGTCTCCTCAACTACACTCTATCTGATGTGCCGAATCGAACGGATGACACCAGCCCACATGCAGAGAACAATTTCCGTGGGTTAGTCTACTGAATAGACTATGCAAGTGTACAAAGCAGAAGGTTCGAAGTAGTTGTATTAGGTTAGACTCATCGTTTCTCGAATAATAGCCGATAACGATAGTCAACCTTCACACTTCTACTGAATATAACAAAAGGCATGCACAAGAGAAGATTCTGGAAGACCGAGTCTTCACAGTAATCAACCCGAAAGAAGACTCCAACGGAAATGAGTCTTAAGAAAGTATGACAAATCTGGAATGTTTAAAGAATCAGACATCAGCGATTGAAAAACTGACTTTAGATGTTTCGGTTCACGACCAACCTCACCGCATACAGCGAATCCAGATTGGAAAGAGAACGTACTCTGATCAAAAGTCGAGACGAGCTTTCCTAGCTGCACTATTTACTTAGTTGCACTACTCACCAAAGGTATATTAATTATGTGCACTCGGGCACGTTATCTTATTTAATTCCAAAACGCTCAACACGTTAAAAGTTTTTAAATCTCCTCACAAGAGATATCGGATCTCCTCACAAGAAATATCAGACCTTCCCACAAGAGATATAGAAGGGATGAATCCTGAAAGATTTGGCACTAGCGAAGTGCGCCAACCCTGAGTAAGGGTATGGTAATGACCAGAGAGAGAGTACTGGGGAAAAATCCACCAAGTACTAGTTATAAAGAAACAGCTAAACCCCCACAAGGTACATAGCGTTCCTAACTACAAGTGCTAACTAAACAGTTCTAGCACAACAATAGTTCAGGATAAATCCACATAAATGCCCTCAAGGAGAACATAAATATATATCTATAATAGCGTTGTTCTAACAGATATACAACCTATTATAATATCATATTTTAGATTTTCCAAAACAGTTTATAAAACCATTTCCAGATAAACATGATAATCGTTCCAAATTAATTACTCAATTGAATAACTGATAATTAATGTAAATATGGAACGATGAGCAAGAGCGAACCGCCACTTGCCTTAATCCGCAGAGTTTGAACGAAGTCTAACGACGAGTTTCCGGGCTCAACACAGGGATAGATCTGCAACACAGATTCCTTCGGATCGACCTATAAAGAAACCCTAAGTTAGATTCGACAAAGACGAGTACGAACTTAAAGAATAACGAAAGAAACCGAAAGGAACGAAGTCCGGTCGAAGGCCACAGAAGCCGAAGCCACAACATGACATGAGCTGTTGGGCGACGGTCGCCGCCTGCCTTACGGCGGGCGTCACCAGCATCATGGTGGTCGCCGCTTGTTCGTGGCGGCGGTCGCCACCGGCCTTACGGCGGGCGCCGTTATGAACACCGGAAATTTTGCGAGAACTTAAATCTTACCGACGTCGATCAATTTGGTTCGCCTTTGCCTTGCTTTGGATTCTAAGCTTCTAAGGGCCTCCAAAGCTTCTTTTTGCAACTGGAACGACACCAAATGGAGCTCCGATGATCGGTGGCAAAACTCCGGTGAGAGCTTGAAATTCCGGCGAGATGATTTGAGGGATTTGAGGCTTTGATTTGTGCCTCAATCTGATCCCACTTCAATCCATTTTATAGGCCAGCTCAAAGGGATAAGGATTGGCCAGAAATGCGACGTGGAGGGCCAAGATCGAAGCCTCGTCCGATCGCCGGCAGCTGGCGAAGCTAGCCTCTGCACAGAAGCAGCGGTCGCCGCCGGCAGCCCTTGGTCGCCGCCTTTCACTTCCTGAGGCAGCGGTCGCCGCCTTTCACTTCCTGAGGCAAAGATCTATCTTTGAGAACACTGTAGAACCTGAAAACTCGGCAAGCATGTCTTCCAGTCGGGGAATGGGAAAACGATATTTGATAGTTATCTTGTTGATGGCTCTACTATCAACACACATCCGCCACTGGTTGCCCTTCTTAGGAACAAGAAGGAATGGTACTGCACAAGGACTCATACTCTCTCGAATGAATCCTTTCTTTAGCAAATCCTCAATCTGTTCCCATAATATCTCATTCTCCTTGGGGATCATACGGTAGTGGGGAAGGTTTGGTAAGCTTGACCCTGGGATCAAGTCAATCTGAACTGAATATCTCGCATAGAAGGTAAATCGTTTGGCAACTCATCTGCAATCAATTCTTCAAAATCCTTAAGGATCTCTTGCACCTCTTCCAGAATTGTTGTTTCCTCCTTTACAGCATTCAACAACCCTTTAATCACCACTGGATAGAAACAATCAGTTTCTTTTAAACCCTCATCAAGCTCCTTTTCGCTATGTGTCATAATTAAAAAGCTAGACTTTTTACTCCCTAAACCCTTAGTAAAGTTCAAGACAGGAGCCATGGCAATCTTATGTACGCCCCATGTAAACATCATCACGTTATCACGCCCTCTATACGTGATATCATTGTCATACTGCCAAGGACGACCGAGTAAAACATGACAAACATCCATATCAATAACATCACAGAGTACCTCTTCTCTCTAGTGCTTTCCGATGGAGATAAGAACCATACAGGTTTGTGACACTCGGACTTGGGTACCATTGCTCAGCCAACCTAGGGTGTACGGCGTCTCATGAGGCTCTGTGGGCAACTTTAGGTGATCCACCAATTTTTGAGAAATTAGATTTTCAGTAATGCCATTATCCACAATCAAATTACACACCTTGTTTTGAATGGAACAGTGTGTTTTGAACAAATTCTTACGCTGCCCTTCCTCTTTGGATGACAACAAGATTCTGTGGAGCATAATATTCACCTTCTCAAGCGATTCCTCCTCAGCAAACTCAACTCCAGCATATTCATCATCCTCTTCCTCGTCTTATGCTTCCTCCACAAGGGCGACAGTCCTCCGGGTTGGACAAACATTCGATCTGTGACCCTGCCCGCCACAATGAAAACACTTGTCACCAGATGGCTTAGCGTAAGGATTAGTCTGTCTCTGGTTTGGTGCTCTATCATGCATGGAACTGCCTGAACCTCCGGAACTACTAGCTCCCTTGGTTGAGGAATTGAGATCCTTACTGGTTGCACCCTTTTCCTTCTCGCCTGCCGATTCAAAATTATTCTGGGGGGTAAATCTGCAGAAAGATGAGAAATTTCGAGGGGATTTATCCATCAATTTTGCCTTCAATGCTAGGCTGGAGGCCTCGGCCATCCTCCATACGGTCTGCAATCCCATCTTTTCATGTAGCAAGCCCTTTAAGCTATTGATGTATCGAGCCACCTTCTGGCTTTCTGACTCCCCTAGTTCATTACGTTTAGAGAAACGCAGGAACTCAACTGTGTACTCAGTGACGCTCCTCTTTCCTTGAACACATTCAATATACATCTTATACAAAATATGTTCATAGTCTTCTGGTAAGAACTGCTTCAATCTCAACTGTTTCATGCGCCTCCATGTCCTGATTGGTCCTTTCCTTTACCTCTGCCTCTGAACAACAAGCTTATCCCACCACACAGCAACATTACTCTTCAGCCTGATCGCCACCATCTTGACTTGCTTGTTCTCAGGGACACCCATGACGTCGAAAAATCTATCAACGTCGATCTTCCAATCCAGAAACTCCTCTACTCCCATGGTTCCGTAGAACAATGGAATATCGGTTTTCACGCGGTAATCGTGATTACCCTGTTGATGACCCGCAACTACTGGAGGATCATCGTCTTCCACTTGTTCCTCTGAACTAGAACTGTCAACAACACGGTTGTTCCCGTCTCGCGGAACTCTGTTCGCCTCTTCCCTCCTGTCTCGTTGCTGATTGCCGTTATTGTTGTTCAGATTGTTTATCTGGTTCGTCAAAGTAGCCATATGTTCCGTCAAAGCAGTAAGGGATGTGGTAAAGGCCGCAATCACCCCGTCTATGTCTACTCTGGTAAGTGGTTGATCTCCCATGGTGATCAGGTGACAAAAAGAGACAGGAGAAAACTTGCTCTGATACCAACTAACGCAGTAGGAAGCGTAAGGATCTGCAAGTGCTAATCCTAGAACAATAATCAAGTTCGCAAGCGACAAACTCAACGATAAACTCCGGAATCCACCAGAAAGAGAGAAAAACTCTTAGGGTTTAATTGAATAAAAGATAATGTCTGTCACCATACAAAAAGTGTTTAAATACGATAACGAAACCCTAATGCGAAAATTAAGCAAAACGAAAAAAAATATAAATTGCGAAAAATACTAAAACGCTACTTTGAGGCCTGAAACGATCTGGATGGCCTAAAAAGCCCATTAGACATAGCAATGCAGTGATTTGGACTTGTTGGGCCGGTCCGAATTCCGAATACATATTATGGGCGTCAATCGGACACCGAACGCCAAATCTGCGCAACACCGGACGAACCCTTTGCGACGATCAACTTCGTCTTCAATGCGTGCAGCCAGCCTTCCTACGTCAACCAGTGACGGACCAATTCATCGCCGCCTCTCCTCTTTCCTTTTGAATTTTTGTAGTGTCAATAAGTTCAAAAGGAAAGAGCAGAGGCGGCGATGACGTGGTCCGTTACTGATGATCGGGTCAAATGTAGCAATGAACTTGTTTTTTTAAGTATAATAACAGTACATAATATTTGTGCGTCAAGTTATACGAGTTTATGTACCAAATTCTGTTAAAAAGTGCACCATAATATGTTGAATTATACACCCGATTTTTATTTAGTAGTGCATTTATATATTTTTTAATACAATGGAGTTTACAAACACATGAACCTTCTTAGTGCACAAACACATGAATTATGGTGCACAATTACTTATAACGTAGTGCACATTTATTTATGACATGGTACACTTTTATTTCATTTAAATATTGTACACTTGTATTTTTTTTAAATGGTGCACAATTATTTTCCACATGGTGTACAAATATTCATAACATGATGCACATTCAAAGTGGTACACAAGCTAGTGCACTGACCGATCAAGAGTCGATCAACACCGGTCAACGGATGGTCAACGCCGGTCAGCGTTCTATCAATGATGCTCAACGTCGGTCAATTGTGGTCAACACCGGAGCTCTGGTGGGTCAATGGGAGAGCCCATTTGTGCACCAATATATTGCACAATTGTGCACCTAAATATGTGTGCATGAAATTGTAAGTGCATTATGCATTTTCTCTCCCTTGTTGCACAGACTTGTACATCAGTTCGCATTTTAAGAGTTCTTATTTTAAGAAGTATTCTCACCATATCCGTTTCCTATATAAGTAATATAACCTAGTTTCTTGCATGTGAGTGATTTATTGTAAATATTTTTTGTTTAAAGGGTCGTTATGTACAAAGTTTATTTTAAAAGATTGTTTTGTCAAAAGACCAATATTTGAAAGGTGTATCTAAATAACTCTTATAATTATATTAACTACACAAATTAACTCAAAAATAATTATTCAATTTACGATTTTTCTAATCTATGTATTTAGGGCATAGGCTAAGATCTTATATGTAGAAACTTTTAATTAAGTGTTAATTTTTTAGGATATTTTTTTTTTAAAAAAAAATGGATTCACAATTCTTTTTAAAACTTATATTTTTTGATAAGAATTCTTAACTTATGCCTTAGTAAAAGTTACAAAAATGAAAAGGGGTTATATTGAATTTTTAACTTATGCCATTCAGCAATCAATTTATTTTATCCAATTCATATTGATTGAAGCAACACCAACAGCGCCAACAGTGCACTTAAACGTTGTGAAAGTTTGTTGATAGAACATGTGGAGTTGATGTTTACCTGGAAAAGATCTATGTTGGTGTTGTTTGAATTGGATAAAATAAATTTGTTGCTGAATGGCATTTAATTTGAATTTGCTTTGTGCCTTACCAAATCCACAAAATTGCAAAAGTTAATTTATTTTTCAGATACAAATAACAGTACTCCCATTCAGTTGCTTGATATTTTGAGATTCTCTCTGTCTAAAGAGATTCAGGTAGATGTGAATCAATTGATAGTGATTGTAGATTTTCTTGATTTACTGGAAAATATAGTTAAATAGGGGTTGAATGAAATCAGAAAGGAGATGTGCCCAAAGTGTAAATATTCTTTGGACTTGTGTTTACAAACTTTTGTACTTTGGGACTCTCTTTTCTGTCCTTTGGATATCAAGCACCATGTATATCAATTACTGAATTTCAGTTACTTTATTGATTTCTTCTTTTAAATTCTATAGGAGCATACTAGATAGAAGGCTTATGAACATTTTGCCTTAATTCTGAGAAAGCTCTACAGCTTCCTTACTATCTGCTACAGCTATACTCTGCAGTTTGAAATTGTTCTGTTGGTTGAATGTTGGCAGAGATTCTTCTTGGGTCTTAATGCATACCTCTGTATCCCCTGCTTTGCCCCATAGAAATAGGTATAGACCTGTTATGATCGTAAATCCTCCCACGATGCTGTGTTGTGTAACAACCAAAGAGAATTTCTCAGTATAACTTGAAATATGTAAATTGTTGGAATGTGAGAAGGCAGTGCATGAATTACCTCCCCATGTATAGGCTTTCGCTGAGGATAAAATATGCAAAGACTACCACAAGCAGTGTCTGGAGGGGACAAAACATGGTCACGAAAACTGGCCCTTTCAATTTGGTACACCATATCAGCATCACTGAATTTAAAGCTGACGATACCAATCCCTGCCATTCATCAATGTATATGTCATTAGTGATGTCATATGTACAGCCAACATCTATGAAATAAAATAGGTGATTGGGAATGAATAACTAACACCAAAGAGGATGGCTGTAATGTCAATGTAGGATGTGACAGACCAAGCAGCTGGTTCATGTCGAGTGATGAATACAGTGAAGACAGCAGACTGTGCAGCTCCAAGCAGGTTTGCCCATGTTGCTAATGACAATTGTGCAGGATATCTCTTCAGAAGAAACCCCTATAATGTTTAATCACAGTATGTCAAAAATCCTTCATTCATGTTTTCTTTTTTAAAAAATCACTCTCTCCATTATTAGGCATATACCTGCATTGTGAACCATATAGACCATGCGATGCAGCTAGCCACACAAAGAAGTGAACCTTTAATCCAATCCTGATGAAAAGGGCTTGTTGAAAGGTGGAGAGGAGAGCTCCACAAGCTCTTAACTTGCTCTCCTCTGTATAATGTCAGTATCATGACTCCTGCGAGCGAAACTGCAGATCCTATAACTTTTCCTAGCCCGTGATGATTCCTAACGTTGAGGGCTTCTAGTCTGCATTTGGGTTAGGTTACTTTTTCAACTAGCACTTAATCAAGATGAATATAGCTAGCTAGCTAGCTAGCTGGATTAGAAGAATTCAGTATTCTCACCCGAATGCAACCGACAGTATAAAAGTCAGTGTTGGGATGGTGTTTACTGTTGCTGATACAAATGTTGGCGAAGTGTACTTCAAGCTTGCAAAATACATGTTTGTTGTCAACCCGACCCTGAATCAGTTAGAGTTGTTGATCATTTTATTGCAAGTAATGTGGATTCTGAAAAACAAGTGTTTTTTCTTACCCAAGTAGAGCAAACACAAATAACTCAGTAAACATCAATAAGGTCAGCTTTGGCCTTGTTTTTCTGCACACGGGAAAAGCAACCATCACAACTAAGCAGTGATCTGATACTTGCATCTAACTTGCTAATTGAGTCCATCTAACTTAGAAAACAAATACAATTGATCGAGTAGAAGGGAAAGATACCTTTCAAGAAAATAGGCAAAGGGGAGCACCACTATGGCACCTACAATATGGCGATATGTAACATAAACATGAGGGTTCATTCCATGGTTGAAAGCAGCTTCAGTTATGAAGTAAAGGAATGAAGATGCGACTTGAACCACGATCATCAGGAGGTGCGGCTTCAGCCTCTTACAGGTGGCCACCAATCCCAAGACCCCATGAACCATCAGATTTTCCTTCTTCCTCTTCCTCTTCCTCTTCCTCTTCCTCTTCCCTTCTCGTTTGCTGATATAGCACAAAGCATGAGACTATGCACTAGCTATTGTTATAGGGTCGCGTCGTGATTCTCTTGCAAAGTATCATGTTCTATTTCCCTTTTTCCATCACAAAGAAGTGAACAGTTTTATAAAAACAATTGGGGCCTATATATCGTTTAAAAAATGTGTTAGGAAAACATATAAAATCCGAAAAATATATATATATATATTCTTCTTTTTTACCTGTGAAGGTGTCGTGTAAAAAATGTATAGGATCTGTAAAGTTATGTAGAGTGGTGCTATAACCGTTGAGATTCTAGCTTATTGACATATGTGCAGTACCAGAAATCCATCATAGACCTACAAACAAAGCTAACCACCTTCACAGCAGTAGCATTGAGAGTTACAGCTCTACCCAACACAACACTATTAACACTTTATTTTACTGCTGCTTTTTGGCTTTTTATACAGTTATTTCTGGAATGTGTTTTGTCTCCAAACTTGAAACTATTTCAACCTCATTCAAATGTAAATTTTTAAAAACAACACTTGTAGAATCTCCACTCATCCATTGTTTCATGATCTAGGCTAAGCAGCACCGGAACTTGTGATTTAAGCCACTTCCATTGTCCTGCAGGAAGATGATACGACCCTGGACGTAAAATAAATCAGATGTGTACTTCCTATTTATATTGTCATACTCCCTCCGTCCCATATTATTTGTCTTCTTTGACATTTGTACATTATTCATAATTAAAGATAATCTTTAAGATTTTTTCCAATATATAAGAAAAAACATAATGATCTTGTTTGATTCGTCTCAACGAGTACTTTGATAATATCAAAAAATTATATTTTTTATTAATATGTAATTAGAGATATTAACGAAACAAAATCTGTCTCGTTAATGTATCCGATCAAAACAGGACAAACAAATCGGGAAACAAATCGGGACAGTAATATAATGTTCGTTGATAGCATATACATGCAATTTCCTGAACCAAGTGTTTCTGCTTTCCTTCCTATCTTTTATTATACATTTACTTCTCCTCAAAATTATATAAAGAAATTCTGATTGGTGTACGGCAGTTTTTGTGCTAGAATCAATCTTTTGCCTTGAACACTAATTTAATCTGAGGAGAAGAAATGAGGAAGAAGAAAAAGGTGTCAGATTAAATATTCAGATAACTTTATGCTTATTGCTTGATAATGTGTGTAGCATATTTAAATGCTTATTCTCCACATTGCAGTGAGCTAAATATTATTCTTTGGTTCCCTTTCTCTGCTTCTTTCCTTTCTTCTTCCTTTTGTGTTTATTATTATTATTATTAATTTAAATTAGTGTAGTACCCGTGCCTTATACGGGATTTGTTTGCTGTTTCTTACATTTAAAAAAATAGTATATCAAAATTATATATTTAATCGATATAGAACTGTTATAGAAGTAAATGAATTTTAATATAAAAAAAAGATTAATTGAATAAAAAATATTAAAGAGACTGACAAAATATTATCAAAAGAGAGGCGAAACTATCCATAACTTTATTTATAGCAAAATTTGGCTAATTAATTTTGAAACGGGGATAGCCACATCCCTAACTTTAATACTACTAAAGCACAAAATTGTTAATATATGGACCATGGACCGGACATTTACGGTCCGGACCTGGAAGACCAGATTTCAGAATTTTCTCCATTTTAATTGTTTGATTACGGTCTGGACCGGACTATAAAAATTACGCCCAAAATTATAATGGTATATTTTTTTACGGTCCGGACCGGTTTACTTTTGTCCATCCTTAACTAAAACGATAAAGCATAATCAAAATGTCCATCTAATACATGAAAATGAAACCCTAAACATAAAATCTCGTAAGATGTTCAAAATTGCTACAAATTATTTTATTTTTATTTTATTTTATTGATAAAGTAAGAATTCAAAGTGTACAACTTCGAGAGGCCAAAAACTGGCATCCGGACTAACCGGCAATACAACAACAACCAAGAGAAACAAAGACAAACAACAACGAAATAAAGTAAAGCATGATAGCAAAGAAACCAACATATGAGTTGAGTAAAGTACAAACAAACGATGCGTCGCCGAAAGGATGGTCATCCTCTACCAAGTCGGAACTACAACTCGATTCTTCGTCTAGGCAAGCTCCATCATCCAAAGAGTGTCTCTCAATAGAACCGGAAAAAAATGGGTCAAATAACAAAAAGGTATGGACTCCGGATCTGACGCTTGGCGATCTGTGCGATTCTCGCCGGTTCTTCATCTCTCTGGTGTCCTCGCCGTCAGTGACCGAGGAGGCGCGAACTAGCCGCGCACAATCCGATGACGTCGGCTGGATCTGCTCCACGATAACCTCCGCATCCGCCTGCCAGAAATCGGATTCGGCGAGGGGGTCGTTCGAGAAAGCAAGCGGCGGTGGCGCGAAGGCGAAGTAGAGTCTTCCCGGTGAGAATTGCATCGCGGTGCTGAAGGAGTCGGCGGGTGTCGGTGAGGTGCGGGTGCCGGTTGGTCGGTGCGGTTCAATAGGGGCCGTGGCAAGGAACGGATCTGAGCTCAAGAATGAAGGGTTCATGAGGGGAGTTTGGGTTCAGTGTGGGGAAGGATCTACATCACCTTCTCATTGTTCAAAGGGGTTTGGATGAAGGTGTTGGGGAGGGAGGGGAGGTTGGCAGCGGTGGGGGTTTTAGGGTTAGGTTTCATGGGAGCGTTTTCATTTTTTTATGCATCTCTACTCTACTCCGACAAAAGAATGTTAAATTGCTACAAATTATGAAAAAAATTGTATATACTACATTAGTTGTAGTATTAGATCTTTTTTTGTTTTTTGTCACATATTAAAATCTCCAAAACTTTCTTGTTGGTAACTTTTGATGATGTAACATAAAACTGACCATGAGTGATAACAGGGCGTGGAAGATACAAACCGACATTTGCAAGTGATTGGCCTCGGTTCTTGTTTATCGTCATAGCAAAAGAGACACTTAAGGAAAATTGACTTCATTGAAACTTGAACGGGTATGAAGTGTCTAATGGTGACATGAGCATGCGAGGAATCAAAACTTGTCCGATATTGTTGCCTGAAATATTCTTCCTTATTTGACATGACTGTCGAGCTTGCATGGTTATCAATCTTGTCCTATTACATAAACTTGAGGACTCATAAATATTTTGAAGCAGCATAATAAGGACCCCAACCTTAAGTTTAAGTACATGATTTGGAACACCAGAACATCTAATATTGTTCAAGTAGTCAGATGTATAAACACTTGCATCGTTGTCTGCAATAAAAACTGTCTTGTACAGGATATCCAAATTGAGATAAACTTTCTCATCATCAGGTAACAAAGACAATATATAGTCATTAACTCTATCTACATCTTTATGTGTTGGTGCAAGAATTGTCCATTCTTCAAAGTATTTCGAAAACAACTAATTGTCCAAAAGAGAAGAATAAACACACTTAATAATTGTTGGAATCAGATCTAAGTCATAATCATTCACCAATAGTTCATCAGAAATTTATATTTGTGCTTCTCCATTATTGCCATCACCTAAATACCATCACCCATGCTTAATACCTATTCAAAAAATTCATGCTTCTTGGATATCTTAATCCGATGTACCTTATTGAATCCGCGTATTTCTTGTCAAATTAAGAACTTTACAATATTCCCACAAATAAGAGGAATTAATGGTGGCTAAATATTTGTTTTTTTTAGTAACATGGCATTAGAGTTTATAGAGTCAAATATGGTGGTACTTATAGATGATTAATTTTTATACATCAATACTCATAAAAAAAACTTCATACTATAGGGAAAAAATAACAATCAAAACCAATATTGAACCACTATAATTCTACAAACCAAAGTTGAATGTTAAATAGAAGTCATATTATGTTATCCGAGCGAAAAAAATTTGAATTGTTTCTATGATAAATTTTACAAAACAAATTTTATATAAAAATCTATATGATACTATATAATAGTTTTAATCAAAGTGAAATGTTTCTTGTCTTTAACTAATTTCTTAGCTTAGCTTATTCAATACTTTCCTAACTATACATTTATATTAACCAAATTTGATAACATATGAAGATTTCTTGAAAAGATACGACTAAAATTTCTAGGGTTGTAAAATTAATTATTTTCTTAATAGAAATTAAAATTAATTATAAACTAAATTGATTTATAAATGGCTCGTAATTATAATAGTAGACTTTTCTACTTTTATTTATAATTATTAAATCAAATTATAAAAATAGTATTTTAAAGATTTCGAGAAATATATTGAGAATATTTTCATAATATTCTTATTATTGAAATTGGAAAGAAAGAAGATATGGAATTGATTTAAAAATCTTTGTGATTGATTTGAATGTAAATTAGGAAGAAATTAGGTAGGTTTAGGAACAAATCTTGATAAGTTATATGCTTTTGATTGACATGTTTAGTTTTGAAAATAAAATAATCGTATATATAATTATTGCGATTGATATGTTTAGTTTAGGAAATATGAGAATCTGATAAATATTTATTATATTGAATTTGAAGAAAAATGAAAAATTGATAAAATGCCATGTAGCAGAAAGAATAAGAGGATATCATGTGGCATAAGAAGGGGATGAGCTTAATAGGTAGATGTCATTTGGCTTAGAGAGGTTGTGATTTAGTAGATATATTGTAATACCCCTCATTTTGTAAGAGCATTTTGGTAATTATTCCAACTCCCGTATTACAAGTCGGATCAATTTCAGAGAAGTTTAGACATTTTGTGATATGTTTGATCTCTGTAATATTTTTTCCGAGTAATATAAACTACATTCGGAGTATTTTCGGGGCTTAGAATAATCGTTCGGGTAAGAATATATTTAACCCGGAGATTTAAACCCTTAAACATATCTTTCCCGGACAAAAAGGCACAGAAATGGCCTAAACCGCGACCGCGGTTCAGCCACCGCGACCGCGGTTCAGCCACCGCGACCGCGGTTCAGCCACCGCGATTGCGGTAAAAGACGGAAAGAAAATGTCTTGTCAAGTCTGACATGCGGTCACGACCGCGACCGCGGTTTGGCCACCGCGATCGCGGTATAGGCAAATGGCCGTGACCGTGACCACGATCGTGGTAAATATCCAGTTCAACCCAACTTGTTCTGTAGTCGCCGGACTTCGATCGGAGCGCCGTTACCGCCTTGGAGTTGTCCCATCCGGTCGGGGTGAGTGTCCTCCTTGCTTGGCCTATAAATAGGGAGAGATTTGGAGGAGAATGGATCAAATATGAGCTCCATCTCTCTCAAATTCCCTCGCCGGAAAACTCAAACCTTCGCCGGAAAATCTCAAACACTTGTCGGAGCTCTTGTTGGTGTTGGAGGTGCTCCTAAAGAGGTCATTTGGAAGTGCAAGGAGCCTAAGAGTCGAGAGCCATCCAAACCGAGCCCCGACTCGTCGTCCCCGGTGAGAATTTCTTTCTCGCATTTCTGACCTGTTCATCGGCCGCGACCGCGATCATGGCACTGGTCGTGACCGCGAGCTACCACGATCACCTGTGTCTCACGGGGCTTCGCCCCTGACGACCGCGATCACGGCAGAGGCACCGCGACCGCGGTTGCCCAGCACTTAGCCAATTTTGGCTTTGGGCTTCATGGCTTCGATCGGGACTTTGTTCTTTTCGATTTATTTCGTCTTTCTTTAGATTCGTACTATTTATTGTCGAATCTAATTTAGGGTTTCATTATGGGCCGATCCATAGGAATCTGTAATCCCATGTCCCTGTTTCGGACTCGGAAACCCATCGTCTCTAAGCGTTGTTAAGCTTCGTCTGATCTAAGGCAAGTGGTAGTTCGCTCTTGTTCATCATTCCATATTTTCATTGATTATCAATTGTTTAATTGTTAATTAATTTGGAATGAATATTGTCTTCGTCTGGGAACAGTTTTAATAACTGTATGCGATTTAAAAGATGAAATTATAATAGGTTGTATATACTGCTAGAAACAACGATATTATATATTTATAGATTGGTATATCTATGGTGATTGCCTCGATGGCATTGATGTGGATTATTACGTGCTTGAACTGTTTAGTTAGCACGAATATTTGTAGGAACACTATGTATCTTGCAAGGTCTAGCTGTTTCTTTATAACTGGCCCTAGGAGGATTTGTCCTAGTGCTCTGGTCATGACCTTACCCTTTTTGGGATACGTGTACACAGCTGGTGCCGATACTTGGGATATTATTCCCTTCGATATATATGTCCCTCATGGCGAAACATATCTTTGATATATGTCCCTCATGGCGAAACATATATTTAATATATGTCCCTCATGGCGAAACATATATTTAAAAGCTTATAACATAATGCGCATTTTGGAATTAAATAAGATAAGTGTCATTATCGCACATAAATAATATACATTGGGCGAGTAGTGCAGCTAGGCAATAGTGCAGCTAGGAAAGCTCGTCTTGACTTTGATCAGAGTAAAGTTTTCTTTCCAATCTGGATTCGCATTGCACGGTGAGGTTGGTCGTGAACTGAAACATCAAGTCAGTTTTTAACACTTGTGTGAGAATATAATGTTCCAGACATTTGTCATGCTTCCGATAAGACTCAATCTCTTGGAGTCTTCTCTTGGATATTTCTATGAGATTCAATCATGTTGGAGTCTTTTCTCTTGATCATGCCTTTTCGTATATTCAAGTAGAAGTATGGTGGTTGACTATCGTCATCGGTTGTGAGTCGAGAAACGATGAGTCTAACCTAATACGACTACTTAGAACCACTCTGTTTTTAACCTTTGCATAGTCTTTCATTAGACTAACCAACCGGTTATTTTCCATGCATGGTTGCTGGTGTCATCCGTCCTATACGGCACATCAGATAAGTTGCAGTTTCGTGAAGGCTAGAAGCGACTATGAAGGCAAACGGTATTTTTGAGAAGTTTGTTCAGGTTGAGATCCTTGGCGGGTGATCGCTATGATCAAGACCCTTTTGTTATTTATTTTATAAAGACTTCCGCTATATTAAGACTACTCTGTATTTTGGTTGTATTTGGAATGTACGGTTGTAATTCCAAGACCATGGTTTAAATAAAGTTATGATATTTTGTATTATAACTGTTGTTTTATGATTTGTATCCTTTGGTTAAGCCTGGGGTGACTTCGGATGTGGAATCTGAGGTCATTGGCGGTAATACCTTCAAGGACATATTTGGGGGTGTTATAGATTTGATATCAGAGCAAAAGTTTTTAAAAAGGGTTGGGAATTTTAAACCATTTACTCGTTTTAGATTGAAAAATGTTTCAAAGGATTTGAAATATTACCGTTCATAGTCGTGCCTTCTCTTTAGTCTAATATGAAAATTCACTTCTATATTTAGAAAGACTAACCTTCTTCTCGTCGCCCCGTAGGATATGGGTGCATTATGTTCTCTTCAGAGGGACCCGGAAGATGCCGAGATGGCTCTGCCATCTCCAGTAAGGCTTGAATTCCATGTTCCCCCGAGATGTTTTGAGGTTGGAGGATCCAGTAGTCCACCTGAGGAAGTGAAACATGTACTCTCTGAGTCAGTGGTTCTAATGTCCGAAGATGCCATAATTCCTGTGGTAGAATCTACAGAGCAACCAAGGGAGAACACGGAGGAAGAAAATGAGTTGTCGAGGTACGCTAGAGGGTACTATAACGATGACTTCATGATTGAGATGATTCCTGAAGGAGATGAAGGGGGAGATCCTGAGGAAGATCCTGAAGAAAAAGAGGACTCGGAGGAGGATCCAGAAGAGGAAGAGGATCCCGAAGAGGACCCCGAGGAGGACCTCGAGGAGCAAGGCCAAGAGTTCGATGGCTTGAGACACTTATTGGTGAATAATGAGGACACGGGGATGCAGTTTATCTACCCAAGTCCGCCACCTGAAAGAGTGTACTCGCCATTATCTTTTGTCGATTGGGAAACACTCTATGCTGAGTATGGCATCAGAGGAAGTGGACCAAGAGATGCATCTGAAGAATCCCAGTCTATTCCTGTTTGGAGAAGGTTGAGGTTGAGTTCTGACTTGCGAGAGATACTTCGCTAGAGCCAGATGATCTCTTTCGAGGAACGTCGTCAGATGGACGAGATAATTGATCGTGTGCTCAAAGAAGGGCAAGGCCCAGAGAGTCAAATGAGGATGGTCCAGGTATTACCGTGCCTAGGATAAGGCCAAGGACACTAGGACCAAGAGATGAGCCATGTGCTCCAAGGCCGAGCAGGGTTAGGAGTCCATCGCCTGATTCCGATGGAGAACCCCGCTCGAAGAAGCCTTGTATGGGGAGTCTGCCATACAGGAAACGTTTTAGGGTACCTTGATATGGGGCCAACGTTGACTGTAGTAGTTTTCCTTTCTAGTATTTCAATGTTCGTTTCACGAAGTACTATAAATCTCCGAGCAGTTTTGTCCTGTCGCTTGGGAGATCCCTTTTGTAGAACCCTTGTAAATCAGTTCAAGTTCATCTATGAAATTACTAAGTTGATCTATTATAAGTTGATTTTACTACATTAAGTATGTTGGAATTATATTAATGTATAAAATACTTGGAATTTGATCGGTAATCAGATGGTGAACACAAGGAACACTATTCGTGCTGGTGTTGGGCCAAGCAACGACCCCAGACCAAACATGAGGAATGTCGCAAATCCCGTGGATGTAAATGAGTCTGCTTCTAACAACAACCCTATGGGTAATGACCAAGTTCCGGCCAACGCTCCAGTGGTGTTTGATGCAGCTGCAATTGAGGCTATTCGGGGGATTGTTATGCAAGCAGTCACCGATATTATGCGACCAATCGCGCCTCAGGCACAAGGTGTGCCAATTCCTCCAGCAGTTCCTAGATTTGAGGAACCTGATACCCATGTACCCCAGGAAGATGTTGTCAGAAATAGAGGTGACTATGGCCGAGCTCTGAAGGCCATTAACTATATGAGGCCTGATAGTTATGATGGGAAAGGAGAGCCAGTCAGAGTGGCTTATTGGTTTTCACACATGGAGTGGTTATTCCGCAATGTTGAGTGCACTGAAGCTGAGAAGGTGCACATCGCTTCCCTTCAATTGAAGGAGGTGGCTAGCGAATGGTAGGAAAGCACCGGTCTAGCAGATCGCCTTGATTTGAACTGGGATATGTTCAAATCAAAGATGACTGATCGATTCTTCTCTCGAGCTATGAGGGAAGAAAAACACAAAGAATTCCTTTATCCGAAGACGGATGGATTGAAAGTGATTGAGCTTGCGACCAAGTTCAATCATCTACTGCAATATGTTGGGCCAGAGGTGTCCAGTGAGGAGCAAAAGATCTGGCATTTCCACGAGTGGATGAACCCAGATATTAAGCCACTGTTGGTGCGTCACGGATGCTCTACTCTGGAGCAGTACGTGGATGCAGCCTACAAGTTGGAAGTGACTCTGAAGGAGTCGACAAAGAAACGCAATCGCCAGAGGTCAATACAGAACCAGTCTTAGGCGAGTGGATTCAACCGTCCCACGCCACCGTCTAATTTTGCCAATTCTGGTAGAGCAAAGACGGATATGACTCAAGGTGGGTCTACGCAGCAATTGGGTCAGGGCAAAAGTCCGATCCAATGTTATAACTGTGGTGCACCTGGGCACAAGAGCAATGCATGTCTGAAGGAGAAGAATACGTGTTTTGGCTGCGAAAAGGTGGGACATTTGCAGAAGTTCTGTCCACAGCAAAGGCAGAAAGGAGCTGAGTCTCAGCAAGGGTCAGTTAATCAGAACAACCGACCTAAGTTTAGACCGGTGGAAGCACCTAGTTCTTCGATGCAGACGTCTACATAGAACAAGGGGAAAGCCACAGCTGCTTCTAGAGGACAAGGTCAACGCCTTTACGAGATGCGTGAGGCGGATGGACCAAATACTCCAATTGCTCAAGGTACTTTATATCTTCACTCTACTCCAGTATGTATATTGTTTGATTCGGGTGCTACCCATTCTTTTATTTCGGAAAGTTGTGTTAGTAAGTTAGGCTTAGTATGCAACGAGGTTTGTGAACCTTTCGTTGTGAATCTTCCTAATGGTGAACATTTAGTGGGCACCAAGCGTCTGTCATAATTTTCGATTACCATTCAGGGTAAGAAGTTCGAAGCAGATTTGATCTGTATAGCCATGGCTCCATACGACATTATTCTCGGTATGGATTGGCTGACGCGTCATGGGGCTGTAATCGATTTTAGCTCAAGGACTGTGACGGTGTCATCAGGGGGCCAGAGTGTATGCAAATTTAAGGGTCGGAATGACACTGATAATGGCAGGGTTATCAATGCAATGGCTGCGTTTAAGCTACTTCGACAAGGTTGTGTCGGGTACCTTTGCTATCTGGATCCACCCACGAAAGATGAACCATTAGTTCTTGATATTCCGGTAATTTGTGAATTTCCGGATGTTTTTCTGGAGGATATTCCTGGATTACCCCCGAAATGTGACATGGAATTTATTATTGATCTCGAGCCTGGTACTGCGCCGATTTCTAAAGCACCGTATCGGATGGCTCCTGCGGAGATGCAAGAGTTGAAGAAGAAACTCGAGGATCTTCTTGACAAGGGTTATATAAGGCCGAGTGCATCGCCTTAGGGTGCTCCGGTTTTGTTCGTTAAGAAGAAAGATGGATTGTTTCGACTTTGTATCGACTATTGAGAGTTGAATAAAGTGACGATCAAGAACAAGTATCCGTTGCCGAGGATTGATGATCTGTTGGATCAATTACAAGGAGCAGAAGTCTTTTCCAAAATCGATCTGAGATCTGGTTATCATCAGCTCAGGATTCGTGAGGAAGATATTCTGAGGACTGCATTCCGAACAAGATATGGTCACTACGAATTCGTAGTCATGCCATTTGGACTTACCAATGCTCCAGCGGTCTTCATAGACCTAATGAATCGATGTTTTCACCAATAATTGGATAATTTTGTGGTGGTCTTCATCGACGACATTCTGATCTATTCCCCGAGTGAGGAAGCTCACGAGGAACATCTTCGGATCATTTTGTCAGTCCTTAGACAGAATCAGCTATATGCGAAGTTATCTAAGTGTGACTTTTGGATTAAAGAAGTGGCTTTCTTAGGCCATGTGATCAATGAAAATGGGGTTATGGTTGATCCCCAGAAGATTAAAGCGATAGCTAGTTGGAAGCGACCTCATAATGTGAAGGAGGTGCGCAGTTTCCTAGGACTTGCTGGATACTACAGACGGTTCGTGGAGGGATTTTCTAAGATCGCTCTACCTATGACCGGTTTGCTCCGTAAAGTCCATAAGAAGTTTGTCTGGGATGACAAGTGCGATGCCAGTTTTCAGAAGTTGAAACAATGCCTGACCTCCGCACCAGTATTGGCGCTACCGGAAGGAAATGATGGTTATGTGGTCTATAGTGATGCTTCAAAGAGTGGTTTGGGATGTGTTTTGATGCAGAAAGGCAGAGTGATTGCATATGCATCTAGACAATTGAAAACTTATGAAGCAAACTATCCAATACATGATCTGGAATTAACAACGGTAGTTTTTGCGCTGAAGATTTGGAGGCACTATCTCTATGGTGTGAGATGTCAAGTCTTCACCGATCACAAGAGTCTCAAATACGTGTTCACGCAGAAGGAGTTAAATATGAGGCAATGTCGCTGGTTAGAGCTACTCAAGGACTACGACATCGAATTGTTGTATCATACGGGCAAGGCTAATGTAGTAGCCGATGCATTGAGCCGGAAGACGCCGCACGAGAAAGTAGTTGCTCTACTTACTGCTTAGACCAAGCTGAACCAAGGGTTGTGCGAGACGGAAGTCTTGTACGATCAACGTCGAGGATACCTGAGTATGCTTGAGATTCAAGCTACGCTTCTTGATTAGATCAGGGAGAAGCAGGTTGATGATGTAGTCTTGGTAAAGCTAAGCAGTGAAGTAATGGACGGGAAGGCTCCCGGTTTCGTGATTCAGGAGGATGGATCACTCTGGTTTCAGGACCGGATCTGTGTACCTGATGTCGATGGTCTTCGCCAGTTGGTGATGAGGGAAGCCCATTCGTCAGCTTATTCTGTATATCCAGGCTCTAGCAAGATGTACAAGGATCTCAGGAAGAAATTTTGGTGGCCAAATATGAAGTGGGATGTGGAAGAATTTATGGCGAAATGCTTGACTTGTCAGAAGGTCAAGATAGAACACCGAAGACCCGGTGGTGAATTGCTACCTCTTCTAGTTCCAGAATGGAAATGGGAGGATATTGCAATGGATTTCGTCACGGGGCTGCCAAAGACTCAAACTCAGAAGGATGCTATATGGGTAATCATTGACAAGCTCACGAAGAGTGCTCACTTTGTGGCTATTAAGTCAACATGGGGAACCCAGAAGCTAGAAGAAGTATTCCTACACGAGATTGTCCGTTTGCATGGTACTCCAAAGACCATTGTATCGGATCGTGATGGCCGGTTTATGTCAAGATTCTGGAAGGAACTTCACAAGGCCATGGGAATCGAGTTGAGATTCAGTACTGCGTTTCATCCTCAGACGGATGGACAGTCTGAAAGGACCATCCAGACCTTGGAAGATATGCTGAGAGCTTGTGTACTTGATCGTCCGACTAGCTGGGAGACCAGCCTGAGTCTGATTGAGTTTACGTACAATAATAGCTGGCATGCTACCGTTAAGATGGCTCCATTCGAGGCTTTGTACGGTTGAAAGTGCATATTGCTGATTAGTTGGGATGAGAATGCTGACAAGATTCTGCTCGGACTAGAGTTAGTCGAAAGGACTGCCTCAGACATTGCTTTGATAAGACAGAGGATGTTGACAGCTCAGAGTCGACAAAAGTCTTATGTAGATCTGAAGCGTAGGAATGTCGAATTTGAGGTAGGTGACAAGGTATTTGTCAGAGTGTCGCCATCCAAGGGTGTGTTTAGGTTTGGTAAGCGTGGGAAGCTTAACCCTCGCTATATGGGACCGTTTGAGATCCTTGACAGAGTAGGATCTCTAGCATACCGTTTGGCATTGCCGCCGTCGGCACATCCAATGCACAACGTGTTCCACGTATTCTTGTTGAGGAAATACGTGTGAGATGAGTCTCATGTACTGAGTTATGAAGACATCGAGATTCAGGCAAACGGTATATACGAGGAGATACCAATGCGTATTCTCGAACGCCGTGAGAAGCAGCTACGGAACAAGGTAGTACCGTTGGTACGGATTTTGTGGTCCAAGTCAGGAACCGAAGAGGTTACTTGGGAAACTTGGGAAACTGAGGAGGATATGCTTAGACGCTTTCCCGAGTTGTTTTTGGCCTAAGTTTCGGGGTCAAAACTTCTTTTAAAGGGGAGGAGATGTAATACCCCTCATTTTGTAAGAGCATTTTGGTAATTATTCCAACTCCCGTATTACAAGTCGGATCAATTTCAGAGAAGTTTAGACATTTTGTGATATGTTTGATCTCTGTAATATTTTTTCCGAGTAATATAAACTACATTCGGAGTATTTTCGGGGCTTAGAATAATCGTTCGGGTAAGAATATATTTAACCCGGAGATTTAAACCCTTAAACATATCTTTCCCGGACAAAAAGGCACAGAAATGGCCTAAAACGCGACCGCGGTTCAGCCATCGCGATCGCGGTAAAAGACGGAAAGAAAATGTCTTGTCAAGTCTGACAGGCGGTCACGACCGCGACCGCGGTTTGGCCACCGCGATCGCGGTATAGGCAAATGGTCGTGATCGCGACCGCGGTCGGTCACCGCGATCGCGGTAAATATCCAGTTCAACCCAACTTGTTCTACAATCGCCGGACTTCGATCGGAGCGCCGTTACCGCCTTGGAGCTGTCCCATCCGGTCGGGGTGAGTGTCCTCCTTGCTTGGACTATAAATAGGGAGAGATCTGGAGGAGAATGGATCAAATTTGAGCTCCATCTCTCTCAAATTCCCTCGTCGGAAAACTCAAACCTTTGCCGGAAAATCTCAAACACTCGCTGGAGCTCTTGTTGGTGTTGGAGGTGCTCCTAAAGAGGTCCTTTGGAAGTGAAAGGAGCCTAAGAATCGAGAGCCATCCAAACCGAGACCCGACTCGTCGTCCCCGGTGAGAATTTCTTTCTCGTGTTTCCAACCTGTTCATCGGCCGCGACCGCGGTCATGGCACTGGTCATGACCGCGAGCTGCCGCAATCACCTATGTCTCGCGAGGCTTCGCCCCTGACGACCGCAATCACGGCAGAGGCACCGCGACCGCGGTTTCCCAGCACTTAGCCAATTTTGGCTTTGGGCTTCATAGCTTCGATCAGGACTTCGTTCCTTTCGATTTCTTTCGTCTTTCTTTAGATTCATACTATTTATTGTCGAGTCTAATTTAGGGTTTCATTATGGGCCGATCCATAGGAATCTGTAATCCCAGATCTGTCCATGTTTCGGACTCGGAAACCCATCGTCGCTAAGCGTTGTTAAGCTTCGTCTGATCTAAGGCAAGTGGCAGTTCGCTCTTGCTCATCATTCCATATTTTCATTGATTATCAATTGTTTAATTGTTAATTAGTTTGGAATGAATATTGTCTTCGCCTGGGAACAGTTTTAATAACTGTATGGGATTTAAAAGATGAAATTATAATAGGTTGTATATACTACTAGAAACAACGCTATTATATATTTATAGATTGGTATATCTATGGTGATTGCCTCGATGGCATTGATGTGGATTATTGTGTGCTTGAACTGTTTAGTTAGCATGAGTATTTGTAGGAACACTATGTACCTTGCAAGGTCTAGCTATTTCTTTATAATTGGCCCTAGGAGGATTTGCCCTAGTGCTCTGGTCATGACCTTACCCTTTTTGGGATACGTGCATGACAGGCCTAAAGTCGTATGACTAATCAATGAAATCCTAATATACCTACTAAATAGAGTATAGCAAGCAAGTCAGGGTCGGACCCAAAGGAATCAGGTTATCTATTCTTGTGTTTCTCAAGTCACCAACTAGGAATTAGGGGGGGGGGTTTGTATCGGTTTCTTAGTGACCAAGTAACAAGTAAACAAGTTCGCAAGTAAAGGTTGTGAATATGGTTGGGAAAAGCGCTACACCTGACAAAGATCCACACAACAAGAGATATGGTTGATCACTGAATTTTATTAGTCTCAAGTTCTTATATTTCCTATAGTTGTCCTTATCCCGATCTTAGGTAACTATTAGTTCTATCAGTCCTAATAGTACTTATTACCAAATCAAATCCGAAAACCTTCAAGACTCAATAAAGCAATAGCATTCAACCAAGGATTCAACAAGATACATGCAATAGAAACAACCCGTTACTATAACATGCAATTAACTCTCTCTCACGATGAACACTCGCAACCCGCTTATGTAAATCGTGTTTGCTACTAGATATGCAACTCGAACCCGAAATCACAAATCCTAGCAATTAGGAAGATATCAATAGACCTAGGTAGCTACTCTAGATAAATCAACATACACCAATAAACATTCAAGCACAAGAGAATTAATCCAACTAGATAGGAAATCGAACAAGAGTAGAAAACTCACAACCAATCAATTGAAGGCTTCAAAACGTCAAGTGCAACAATGGAGGTTTAGTTCTCCGTAGGGTTTGTGAGAGAAAAACGATGAAAGGTGGCAACTAGGGTTCAATGATAACCTAAACAAAGTCTTAGAAATAACCTTAAATACTAGGGCAAATAATTCATAAATAAATAAAAGGAAACATCAAAAACTTGGAAACAAAGTTTTGGAAATAAATAAAAGCAAATAAAAGATCTCGGAATAAATCCCGAGAAGTCTTCAGCGTCAGCATCGCCGCGGGTGCGGTCATCCCACCGCGGGTGCGGTGGGTCTCCAGAGGCTCCAGTTTTTTCGACACTTCCGTAAAAACGCCATAACTTTTGATTTCCAACTCGGATTGCGCTCATATTTTGAGGACTTGTAGTAGACTTCAAGATCTAACTCCTCGAATTGGAGTCACTTAATTTGGACATCTGAGTAGAGATAACGAACAAATTGAATTCAGTACACTGTTCTTCTACTCTTCAATGCACTTCAAACCTCTGTAAATCCCATGATTTCTTCACTTCTAGTCTTCTCTTTCGGATTACAGAATAACCATCAAATCATATCCAAACATCACCTAAATCATGCTAATAACCACTAGATGTGCTATACAATATATCGCATATCAAATTCCCCCATGCTTAAACCTTGCTCGTCCTCGAGTAAGCTAAAGTCAACCTACTCCTCCAAATTCAACCCCAAGGCTTCAGGAAGCACAAGAAAATATGACACTAGTAGTTACAACACATCAACAATAAACTCTAAGACAACCAAACAAGTGATGCAAAACATAACATACAACTCCTCAAATCAACACCCCACACAATCAAACTTAAAGGAAAGCAGAGTACTTTCCCCAAGCTTATCCCGAACACCATAGAGTGAATAAGTTCTAATCCTAGTCTCCTCTCTATCTTCTTATACCTCCCAGAGTGACCTACCCGAATCCTCCTTATATCACCTCTTCTTATGTCACCATGCCGGGTAAAATGATGATTCCTAAAAATCACTCTTCTTTTTTTCACTCATTTTGCCAAGGCGCCCTTTTGGGTTTTCACCAAGCCATTCATTTCATTTTTCAATAGATGGGCTCACAATATACTCACATCACTCTTGACCAATTATTACCCCAGCCTAATGTTGGTCCAAGCCACCTGCTTCTTACCTAAGTCGCCCTTTCGGGTTTTCTACTTATCCCAGGATTTCAATTTTTGCCTTTTTTCAAATTTTTGGCTTTTTCAATTTTTTTATTTTTCTCCTCAATAACGTAGCAAGTATAGAACTCTCTCCCATGCTTAAACATTGCATTGTCCTCAATGTAATGAAAGACAAAAAGAATAGAAGCACAGGGAAAAGCAAAAAAATAACTCACAACGTCGCCGAGCTGCTTGGACACTTTCGTTGTTGCTGGCGGTATACTCAGTAACGCCCAGGTCTCCAGTGTTGGGCGGGTGTCTTCATCAACTCCATAGTTTTCTCCTACCGTACAACCAAGAGGAAACCACTTTGGTGAGTAGTGGCTTTGCAAAGATGTCGGGGCTGCACGGCCTTCAACGAACACATGGTGGAGCCCAGATGTAATCGTGATGGGGGCTCTAGTGTTCCTCCTCCTCAGCTGTCAATTGTAGGGCCATCATCATTGCCAAATAATGTGTAGGGCTATGTATCCTCCTTTTACAACATGATGCGCACCGTCTCTCCATGGGGAACTCTGGACAGTTGGCCTTCGGTACAACTTTTTTTTTCATTCTGATTCTTCTTTTTTTTGGATTTTTTTTTGCTCCCCGCTTAAGGTTTTTTCGGGGAGTTTATTAGTGCAGGGAAAGAGAGACTTACAATGGTGTGGGAAACACCTTCTTCAATTTGCATAGGTCTCCTCCCTGCAGGTTAGTCAGAAACAAAGAAAAACAAAAACAAAACACACCAAAACAAAAGCAAAAACAAAGAAAGAAAAGCAAAGAAAGAAAAACATACCTCGGGTTGCCTCCCGGACAGCGCCTTAGTTATTGTCATGGCTTGACTTGGTATTCTCCCACTTAACTTGGGTTGCTCAAAGCAATTGAACTCTTGGGGTCTATATCAGGGGGATGCCTCTTTGTGTGCTCCATGTTGAGTCTTTCCCCCATGCTTGTGCACTTGATGATGGTTGGACCGCTGTTCATATTCATGAATGCACTTGCCATCTTCAGAAACGGTCTACCCAACATCCCAGGGGTTGTATGCTTATTCTGCCTCGTATCCAGCTTATAGAAATTTGTCTTTGGAATCACGGTTTCCTTCTTGTGTTTCCCTTTTGGTTTCTTTTTGATCTTGCGCAGCGCCCTTAAAACTTATGTGCAGTGAGGGGTACTATTTTCCAGTTTGAACAAAGGAGTGTTTGCCTCGCAGGTTTTGAAGGTTTCAAATGGATCCTTGTCGTTCTCCACATTTCTGGTGTCCTTCAGAGCCTCGGGACAGGGTGTAGGAAGTTTCAATGAACTGAGCGGAGAAAAATTGGGGCGCACATATGTGTCATATGCAGCTGCGGGAGGGTCTTGGGCACTAGGGTCTTTTCCGCGGTCGCGGCCCTCTTTACCGCGGTCACGGCATTCTTCCAGTTCCCAAAAATAATCGTCTTCAGAGAGCACAACTTGGTTCAAAATATCATCTGGAATGCCCATCTCCTCAGTGGGTAGACCGAGGTCGTAGTTTTCTTCTGTAGACATCCCGCTGTATTCTACATCTGTCTCGCTGATTTGCTCTTCCCTTTCAGCTAAGGGAGCGACATGCTGCTGCTCAGTACTCTGGAGGGTCATTGAAAAGACATCCTCTCTCTGGTGCACTACTGGGTGAAATAGTTGTTTTGCCGACATCGTGGTCTCTATTATGCTAATTTCTTGAGTCAAGTGCTCCATTTGATTCCCCAAATTCTGGAACCTGGAATCCATCTCTTGTTCATGTTGGATCATGCTTTGCGTAAGAGATTGAAGTAAATCCTCAGTCGACATGTGGGAACTTGGATCGGACACTGCTAGTCTATGCTCATAGGCCGGATTGTACTGTCGTGCAGTATCCTGCTGGTAGAACGATTGTGGCTCCGGGTAGAACTCCTGGTAGTCATGACCATATGGAGGGTATTGCTGGTACCCATAACTCGAATTGGGGTGATCTCTTCACCCTGGAGTGTATGAGTAGGAGTATGGGTCATATCGCGGCTCTCCCCATAACTCCATTTCTGTATCAAAGAACAAAAAAAGAAATCAGTAGCACGAGTGTGGACCATAAGATAGGTACACACGAAAGTTGGTAACAAACATAAACACAAAAACAAAAAATTTGACTCCTCGGCAACGGCGCCAAATTTAACAGGCCTAAAGTCGTATGCCTAATCAAAGAAATCCTAATATACCTACTAAACAGAGTATAGCAAGCAAGTCAGGGTCGAATCTAAGGGAATCAGGTTATCTATTCTTGTGTTTCTCAAATCACCAACTAGGAACTAGGGGGGGTTTTGTATCGGTTTCTTAGTGACCAAGTAACAAGTAAACAAGTTCGCAAGTAAAGGTTGTGAATATGGTTGGGAAAAGCGCTACACCTGACAAAGATCCACACAACAAGAGATATGGTTGATCACTGAATTCTATTAGTCTCAAGTTCTTATCTTTCCTATAGTTGTCCTTATCACGATCTTAGGTAACTATTAGTTCTATGAGCCCTAATAGTACTTATTACCAAATCAAATCTGAAAACCTTCAAGACTCAATAAAGCAATAGCATTCAACCAAGGATTCAACAAGATACATGCAATAGAAACAACCCGTTACTATAACATGCAATTAACTCTCTCTCACGATGAACACTCGCAACCCGCTTATGTAAATCGTGTTTGCTACTAGATATGCAACCCGAACCCGGAATCACAAATCCTAGCAATTAGGAAGATATCAATAGACCTAGGTAGCTACTCTAGATAAATCAACATAAACCAATAAACATTCAAGCACAAGACAATTAATCCAACTAGATAGGAAATCGAACAAGAGTAGAAAACTCACAACCAATCAATTGAAGGCTTCAAAACGTCAAGTGTAACAATGGAGGTTTAGTTCTCCATAGGGTTTGTGAGAGAAAAATGATGAAAGGTGGCAACTAGGGTTCAATGATAACCTAAACAAAGTCTTAGAAATAACCTTAAATACTAGGGCAAATAATTCAGAAATAAATAAAAGGAAACATCAAAAACTTGGAAACAAAGTTTTTGAAATCAATAAAAGCAAATAAAAGATCTCGGAATAAATCCCGAGAAGTCTTCAGCGTCGGCATCGCCGCGGGTGCGGTGGGTCTCCAGAGGCTCCAAATTGTTTCGACACTTCCGTAAAAATGCCATAACTTTTAATTCCCAACTCGGATTGCGCTCATATTTTGAAGACTTGCAGTAGACTTCAAGATCTAACTCCTCGAATTGGAATCACTGCATTTGGACATCTGAGTAGTCGTATTAGGTTAGACTCATCGCTTTTCGAATCACAACCGATGACGATAGTCAACCATCATACGCCTACTGGAATATATAAAAGGCATGATCAAGAGAAGATTCTGAAAGACCGAGTCTTACAGCAATCAACCCAGAGAAAGACTCCAATGAATTGAGTCTTAAAGGAAGCATGACAAATGTTGGGGAACATATATTTTCACACAAGCGTTCAAAACGACTTGATGTTTCGGTTCTCGACCAACCTCACCGCACAATGCAAATCCAGATTGGAAAGAGAACTTTACTCTGATCAAAGTCAAGACGAGTTTTCTTAGATGCATTATTTCCTAGCTGTACTACTCGCCTGAGGGTATATTAATTATGTGCACCAACGGCACTTATCTTATTAAATTCCAAAATGCGCATCATGTTATAAGTTTTTATTATGATCAGCTCGTCTCGAGACGAGAGATCTTTTGGGAGCAACTCCCGAGATTTATGACACTGGCTAAGTGCACCACCTCTATACTCAGATAGAGGAAGGTCATGACCAACAAAATGGTGTTAGGGGTTTGGTCTCCCTCTCCACCAGGTTATAAAGAAACGACTGGACCTCATAGTGCCCTAGTAGCGTTCCTACGAATACTCGTGCTAACTAAACAGTTCAAGCACGTAATAATCCACATCAATGCCCTCAAGCCAATCATCATAAATATATATCTATAATAGCGTTGTTCTAGCATATATACAACCTATTATAATATCATATTTTAATTCTATCATTTATCAAACTGTTCCCAACGAAAACAGTAAATCATCCCAAATTAATTAACAATTAAACAATTGATAATTAATGGAAATATGGAATGATAAGCAAGAGCGAACCGCCACTTGCCTTAGATCAGACGAAGCTTAACAAAGCTTAGCGACGAGGGGTTTCCTGGGTCTGAAACAGGGACAGATCTGGGATAACAAATCCCTATGAAACGTCCCATAACGAGACCCTAAGTTAGATTTGATAACCAAATATATGAATCTAAGAAGAGACAAAAGGAATCGAAAGGAACGAAGTCCCGATCGAAGCCACGAAGCCCAAAACCAAAACCGGCCAAGAGCTGGGCAACCGCGGTCGCGGTGCCTCTACCGCGATCGCGGTCGTCAGGGGCAAAGCCCCGCGAGACACAGGCAATCGCGGCGGCTCGCGGTCATGACCAATGCCATGACCGCGATCGCGGTGTTCATGACCGCGGTCGCAGTCGATGAACACAGCGGTTTCGCGAGAGAAAATTCTCACCGGGGATGACTCGATTCGATTCGGTTGACAAAGGCTTTGGTTTCTAGGCTTCCTTGGACCACCAAAGCACCATCTTGCAACCACCAATACCACCAACGGAGCTCCGGCGAGGAGTTTGAATTTTCCGGCGAAAGTTCAAGGTTTTTCGGCGAGGCTTTTTAGGGAGAGTTTGAGCTCGGATTTAGCTCCGATCTCCTCCAGATCTTCACCTTAAATATCCCCAAGCAAGGAGATGGAGCAGCCAGCTGCGTCGTCCGACCAGAGGCAGGCTAGGGTGGTGACTCAGGCAAGCTATGCCTGAATTCCGGATATTAGCCGCAATCGCGGTGACCGACTGCGGTCGCCGTCACGGCCATTTGCCTATACCGCGATCGCGGTGGCCAAACCGCGGTCGTGACTGCTTGTTAGAGGCTGAAGATAGTTACTTTCCGTCTTTTACCGCGGTTGCCAAACCGCGGTCGCGGTTTAGGCCATTTCTGTGCCTTTTTGTCCGGGAAAGATATGTGGTTAAATATTTTTAACCCCGGGTTAAATATATTCGTACACGAACGACTATTTAACCCCAAAAATACATCAACTGTATTTTATACTACTTAAAAAAATATTACAGAGATCAAACATTTTACAGAATGTCCGAACTTCTCTGAAATTGATCCGACTTGTAATACGGGAGTTGGAATAATTACCAAAATGACGTTACAAAAAAATGAGGTATATTACATCACCTCGAAGTTTCGACCCCGAAACGTAGGCCGAAAACAACTCGGGAAAGCGTCTAAGCATATCCTCCTCAGTTTCCCAAGTAACCTCTTCGGTTCCTGACTTGGACCACAAAATCCGTATCAACGGTACCACCTTGTTGCGTAACTACTTTTCACGATGTTTGAGAATATGCACAGGTATTTCCTCGTAGGTACCATTTGCTTGAATCTCGATGTCTTCATAACCCAGCACATGAGATTCATCTGGCACGTACTTCCTTAACAAGGATACGTGGAACACGTTATGCATTGGATGTGCCGACGGCGGTAATGCTAAACGATACGCTAGAGATCCTACTCTGTCGAGGATCTTAAATGGTCCCACGTAGCGAGGGTTAAACTTCCCACACTTACTAAATCTAAACACACCTTTGGATGGCGACACTGTGACAAATACTTTGTCACCAACCTCAAATTCAACATTCCTATGCTTCGGATCAGCGTAAGACTTTTGTCGACTTTGAGCTGTCAACATTCTTTGTCTTATCAATGCAATGTCTGAGGCAGTCCTTTCGACTAGCTCTGGTCCGAGCAGAATCTTGTATGCGTTCTCATCCCAACAAATCGGAGATCTGCACCTTCGACCATACAAAGCCTCGAATGGAGCCATCTTGATAGTAGCATGTCAGCTATTATTGTATGTGAACTCAATCAGAAAAAGGCTATTCTCCCAGCTAGTCGGACGATCGAGTACACATGCTCTCAATATATCCTCCAGAGTCTGAATGGTTCTCTCAGACTGTCCATTCGTCTGAGGATGAAACGCAGTACTGAACCTCAACTCGGTTCCCATGGCCTTGTGGAGTTTCTTCCAGAATCTCGACATGAATCGGCCATCACGATCCGATACAATGGTCTTTGGAGTACCATGCAAACGGATAACCTCGTGTAGGAATACTTCCGATAGCTTCTGGGTTCCCCATGTTGACTTAATAGCCACGAAGTGAGCACTCTTCGTGAGCCTGTCAATGTAATATCCCTCATATTTTGTAAGGGTATTTTGGAAATTTTCCAACTCCCGTACTACAAGTCGGATTAATTTCAGAGAAGTTCAGACATTCGGTAATATGTTTGATCTCTGTAATATTTTTCTGAGTAGTATAAAATACAGTTGATGCATTTTCGGGGTTAAATAGTCGTTCGTGTACGAATATATTTAACTCAGGGTTAAAATAATTAACCCAAAAGGTAAACCGGACAAAAGAGGGAAAAAGGCCCAGAAATGGCCTTGATCGCACCCTGCCGCACCCGCGGTGAGGACCATTTCTGAGGCGGCTAAGTGAGGCAGTGACCGCACCCTGCCGCACCCCGCGGTGGTCGTCAGCGTCGTCGTCATCGCGATAAGATTTCTACAACTCTATCCCTTTGGTCGAGCAACTTGGCACGTCTTGTCTCCTTGGTCCCATCTAGTCGAGGGCTTGTCCCCTCCTAGTTGGGCCTATAAAAGGGGAAGAATTGGAGGAGAAATATGGCACAAAGCAAAGCTTCTTCTTCTTCCTCCTCTGAAAAACCTCCATTGTTGTCTGAGTTATGGAGTTTCGCCAGAGTTGTCGCCGGAGTTCCCTTGGGTGGTGAAGGTCCTCCCAAGTGTTGTTTGAAGGCCTAAGGTGTTTGGAGATAGAACCCCAATCGAATCGAGGCCAAACGAATCGGATTTGGGTGAGTTTTCTCCATGGTCGATGCCTTCGTCCTCTGCCCCTGTGACCCCACCGCACCCGCGGTGGCTGTGTCCGTGTTGAGTGTTCTTGGGTGTGTGGTCTTGGGTAAGGCTTGGCTCCTTCGATTCCTTTCGTACTCTTTTAGATTCATATATGGGGATATTGAATCTAACTTATGGCTTCGTTATGGGTCGTTTCATAGGGATTTGGTATTCGAGATATGTCCCTGTTTCGGACCCAGGAACCCGTTGTCTCTAAGCTTTGTTCAAGCTTTCGTCGGATCTAAGGCAAGTGGCGGTTCGCTCTTGCTTATTATTCCATGTTTCAATTATATATCATTTGTTTAATTGTTAATTAGTTTGGGATGATTTATTGTTTTCGTTGGGAACAGTTTTGATAATTGTTTGTGATTTTAAAAGATATTATAATAGGTTGTATATTTGTTAGAACAACGCTATTATATATAAATATATGTGATTAAATACAGATATTATGATAGGTTGTATATTTGTTAGAACAACGCTATTATATCTGTTATTGGCCGCGATGGCATTGATGTGGATTATTACTGCGTTCGTAACTGTTTAGTTAGAATGAGTATTCGTAGGAATGCTATGTACCTTATGGGGGTTTAGCTGTTTCTTTATAACTAGTACTTGGTGGATTTTTCCCCAGTACTCTCTCTGGTCATGACCATGCCCTTACTCAGGGTTGGTGCACTTCGCTAGTGCCAAATCTTTCGGGATTCATTCCCTCTGATATCTCTTGTGAGGAGATTTGACATCTCTTGTGAGGAGATCTGATATCTCTTGTGAGGAGATTTAAAAGCTTATAACGTGATGATCATTTTGGAATTAAATGAGATAAGTGTCGTTGTCGCACATAATTAATATACCCTCAGGCGAGTAGTGCAGCTAGGTAATAGTGCAGCTAGGAAATCTCGTCTTGACTTTGATCAGAGTAACGTTCTCTTTCCAATCTGGATTCGCCGTGAGCGGTGAGGTTGGTTGTGAACCGAAATTTCAAGTCGTTTTTGAACGCTTGTGTGAAACTTTAATGTTCCCCAACATTTGTCATGTTTCCGATAAGGCTCATTTCGTTGGAGTCTTCTTTTGGGATTGATTGCTGTGAAACTCGGTCTCCAGAATCTTCTCTTGATCATGTCTTTTCATATATTCCAGTAGAAGTATAGGGGTTGACTATCGTCATCGATTTTGATTCGAGAAGCGATGAGTCTAACCTAATACGACTACTTCGGACCACTCTGCTTTGTACCCTTGTATAGTCTTTCAGTAAGACTAACCAACCGATTATTCCCTTGCATGGTTGGCTGGTGTCATCCGTTCGATTCGGCACATCAGATAAGTTGTAGTTCTGTAAAGGCTAGAAGCGACTATGAAGGCAAATTGTTTTGAAGAGTTTTATCCATGTTAAGGATCCTTGGTGGGTGATCATTGCGATCAAGACCCCTTGTGTTTTATATTTAAAAGAGACTTCCGTTGTGTTAAACATGTTTTGTGGTAAGACTTCCGCTGTATTTATGATGTATTTGGAATTATGTTGTAATTCTGAGACCATGGTTTAAATGAAAGTTATGATATTTTGTATCATAATTGTTGTTTGATGATTTATATCAACTGGTAAAGCCTTGGGTGACATCGGACAGAACGTCTGAGGTCACTGGCGGTAATGCCTTCAAGGTTATATATTTGGGGGTGTTACAGTCAATGATTACCCATATAGCATCGTTATATCAACTGGTAAAGCCTTGGGTGACATCGGACAGAACGTCTGACGTCACTGGCTGTAATGCCTTCAAGGTTATATATTTGGGGGTGTTACAGTCAATGATTACCCATATAGCATCTTTCTGAGTTTGAGTCTTGGGCAATCCTATGACGAAGTCCATAGCAATGTCCTCCCACTTCCATTTTGGCACTGGAAGAGGTAGCAACTCACCACCTGGTCTGCGGTGTTCTATCTTGACTTTCTGACAAGTCAAGCATTTAGCCACGAATTCTGCTACATCCTGTTTCATATTGGGCCACCAGAATTTCTTTCCGAAGTCCTTGTACATTTTGCTAGAGCCTGGATGTACAGAATAAGCTAAAGAATGGGCTTTCCTCATCACCAAATGGCGAAGACCATTGACGTCAGGCACACAAATCCGGTCCTGAAACCAGAGTGATCCATCTTCCTGAATCACGAATCCGGGAGCTTTCCCGTCCATCACTTCACTGCTTAGCTTCACCATGATCACATCATCAACCTGCTTCTCCCTGATTTGATCAAGGAGCGTAGCTTGAATCTCAAGCATACTCAGGTATCCTCGATGTTGATCGTACAAGACTTCAATCTCGCACAACCCTTGGTTCAGCTTGGTTTGAGCAGTAAGTAGAGCCACTATTGTCTCGTGCGGTGTCTTTCGGCTCAATGCATCAGCTACTATATTAGCCTTACCCGGATGATATAGCAACTCGATGTCGTAGTCTTTGAGTAGCTCTAGCCAACAACGTTGTCTCATATTCAACTCCTTCTGAGTGAATATATACTTGAGACTCTTGTGATCAGTGAAGACTTGGCATCTGACACCATAGAGATAGTGTCTCCAAATCTTCAGCGCAAAAACTACTGCTTCTAACTCCAGATCATGCGTCGGATAGTTTTCTTCATAGGTTTTCAGTTGTCTAGATGCGTAAGCAATAACTTTGCCCCTTTGCATCAACACACATCCTAAACCACTCTTTGAAGTATCACTATAGACCGCATAATCATCGGTTCCTTTTGGTAGCCCTAGCACTGGTGCGGAGGCCAGACACTGTTTCAGCTTCTGAAAACTGGCCTCGCACTTGTCATCCCAGACAAATTTCTTATGGACCATGCGGAGCAGACCGGTCATAGGTAGAGCGATCTTAGAAAATCCCTCCACGAACCGTCTGTAGTATCCAGCAAGTCCAAGAAAACTGCGCACCTCCTTCACATTCTGAGGCCGCTTCCAATTGGCTACTGCTTCAATCTTCTGGGGATCAACCATCACTCCATTCTCATTCATCACATGGCCTAAGAAAGCCATTTCCTTGATCCAAAAGTCACACTTAGACAACTTTGCGTACAGCTGATTTTGTCTAAGGACTGACAAAATAATCTGAAGATGTTCCTCATGAGCTTCTATGCTCGAGGAATAGATCAAAATGTCATCGATGAAGACCACCACGAACTTATCCAAGTACTGGTGAAAACATCGATGCATCAGATCCATGAAAACTGTTGGAGCATTGGTAAGTCCAAATGGCATGACTACGAACTCGTAGTGACCATATCTCGTCCGGAATGCAGTCCTCGGAATATCTTCCTCACGTATTCTGAGCTGATGGTAACCAGATCTCAGATCGATCTTGGAAAAGACTTTTGCTCCCTGCAGTTGATCCAACAGATCATCAATCCTTGGCAAATGATATTTGTTCTTGATCGTGACTTTATTCAACTCTCGATAGTTGATACAAAGTCGAAACGACCCATCTTTCTTCTTGAAGAACAAGACCGGAGCGCCCCAAGGTGATGCGCTCGGCCTTATATAGCCTTTCTCAAGAAGATCCTCGAGTTGCTTCTTCAACTCTTGCATCTCCGCATGAGCCATCCGGTACGGTGCTTTAGAAATCGGCGCAGTACCAGGCTCGAGATCAATAGAAAATTCCACGTCACGATTCGGGAGTAATACGGGAATCTCTTCCGGAAAGACACCTGGAAACTCACTAATCACGGGAATATCAAGAATTGATGGTTCATCTTTCATGGGCGGATCCAGGTAGCAAAGGTACCCGACACAACCTTGTCGAAGTAGCTTAAACGCAGCCATCGCATTGATAAGTATGTCGTTATCAGCGTCATTCTGACCCTTAAATTTGCATTCGCACTGGCCCCCAGATGACACTGTCACAGTTCTTGAGCTAAAATCGATCACCACCCCATGACGCGTTAGCCAATCCATACCGAGAATAATGTCGTATGGAGTCATGGCTATACAAATCATATCTGCTTCGAACTTCTTACCCTGAATGGTATGCAAATTATGACAGACGCTTGGTTCCCACTAAATGGTCACCATTGGGAAGATTCACAACGAAAGGTTCACAAACCTCGTTGCTAACTAAGCCTAACTTACTAACACAACTTTCTGAAATAAAAGAATGGGTAGCACCCGAATCAAATAATATGCATACTGGAGTAGAGTGAAGGTATAAAGTACCTTGAGCAATTGGAGCGTTAGGTCCATCGGCCTCACGCATCTCGTAAAGGCATTGACCTTGACCTCCAAAAGCAGCTGGGGCTTTCCCCTTGTTCTGCGCAGTTGTCTGCATCAAAGGACTAGGAGCCTCCACCGGTTTGAACCTGGGTCGATTGTTCTGATTAACAGACCCTTGCTGGGACTCCGCTCCTTTATGCCTTCCCTGCCGACAGAATTTTTGCACGTGCCCTTCATTTCCACAACCAAAGCATGTTTTCCTTTCCTTCAAACACGCATTGCTCTTGTGCCCAATTGCACCACAATTGTAGCACTGGATCAGACTCTTGCCCTGACCCGACTGCTGCGTTGACCCTCCTTGAGTCATATCTGTCTTTGCCTTGCTAGACTTGGCAAAGTTAGACGGTGGCACAGGACGTTTAAATCCACTTGCCTGAGGTTGATTTTGCATCGACCTCTGGCGATTATGTCTCTTGGTCGACTCCTCCAGAGTCACCTCCAGCTTATAGGCTGCATCCACGTACTGCTCCAAGGTAGAGAATCCGTGATGCACCATCCATGGCTTAATATCTGGGCTTATCCATTCATGGAAGTGTCAGATTTGCTGCTCCTCGCTGGACACATCCGACCCAGCATATTGCAATAAGTGATTGAACTTGGCCGCAAGCTCGGTCACTTTCAATCCATCAGTATTTGGGTAAAGAAACTCCTTGTGCTTCTCTTCCCTCATAGTCCGGGAAAAGAAACGGTCCATCATTTTAGCCTTGAACATGCCCCAGTTCAGATCGGCATGATCAGCTAAGCCAGTACTTTCCCACCATTCACTAGCTAGTTCCTTCAACTGAAGGGAAGCAATGAGCATTTTCTCAACTTCAGTGCACTCAACATTGCAGAATAACCGCTCCATGTGGGAAAACCAATGAGCCACTCTGACTGGCTCTCCTTTTCCATCATAATTGTCAGGTCTCATAGAGTTAATGGCCTTTAGTGCCCGGCCATAATCACCTCTATTCCTGACTGTCTCATCTCGGTGTACATGGGCATTTGGCTCCTCAACTCTAGGAACCACTGGGGGAACTGGCACGTCTTGTGTATGGGGTGCGACTGGTCGCATAATGTCGGTGAATGCTTGCATAACAATTCCCCGAATAGTTGCAACTGTCGTTGCATCAAACACCGCTGGAGCGTCGGCCTGAGCTTGGCCATTGCCCCCTAGGTTATTATTGGAAGCAGACTCATGTTCCTCCGTAGGGTTCGCAGTGTTCCTTTCAATTGGTCTGGGGTCATTACTTGGCCCAGCACCGGTACGAACGTTGTTTCTTGTGTTCACCATCTGTTTACCGATCAAATTCCAAGTATTTTATACATTAATATCTTTCCAATATACTTAATGTAATAAAATCAACTCAGAATAGATCAACTGGTAATTTATATAGATGAACTTCCAACTGCGTCATAAGGTTTTACAAAAGTAATCTCCCGAGCTTCTGAACAAAATTGCTCGGAGATCTTTGTATTTTACCGCATGTACATCGGAATACTAGCAAAAGAAACTACTATAGTCAACGTCGGCCCATATCAAGGTGCCCTACAAACGTTTCTTGTAAGGCAGACTGCCCATACAAGGCTTCTTCGAGCAGGGTTCTTCATCGGAATTAAACGATGGACTTCTGACCCTGCTCGGCCCGGGAACACATGGTTCATCCCTTGACCCTGGTGTCCTTGGCCTTATACTAGACACATTAATACCCTGATCATCCTCATCTGGCTCTCCTGGCCTTGCCCATCTTTGAGCACGATCAGCCATCTCGTCCATCAGACGGTGCTCTTCAAAAGAGATCCTCTGACTTTGGCGAAGTATTTCTCGCAATTCAGAACTCGACCTCAGTCTTCTCCGAATAGGATTAGGCTGGGAGTCCTCAAGTGCCTCTTGTGGTTCACTTCCTCTGATGCCATACTCAGCATAGAGTGCTTCCCAGTTAGCAGAAGATAATGGCGAGTATGCTCGTTCAGGTGGCGGACTTGGGTAGATAAACTGCATCCCCGTGTCCTCACTATCCACCAACAAGTGTCTCAAGCCATCGGATTCTTGGCCTTGCTCCTCGAGGTCCTCCTCGGGGTTCTCTTCAGGATCCTCTTCTTCTTCAAGATCTTCCTCTTCCTCAGGATCCGCTTCGGAATCCATCTCGGGAACCAACTCAATCTCCAAGTCATCGTCAAAGTACCCTCCTGTATACTCTAACGTCTCTTCTTCTCCTTCCTCCGAGTCTTCTCTCGGTTGCTCTGTAGGTTCCACTACAGGGATCATGGCATTATTGGACATTAGTACCACTGATTCAAGGAGTACGTGTTTCACTTCCTCAAGTGGACTACTGGGTCCACCGACCTCAAAGCGTCTCGGGGGAATAGGGAAATCTAGCCCTTTTGGAGATGGCGGAGCCATCTCGGCATTTTCCGAATCCCTTTTGAGAGAAAGGCATGCACCCATATCCTACGGGGCAACAAGAAGAGAGTTAGTCTTTCTAAATATGGAAGCTCGTTTCCATATCAGACTAAAGAGAAGACACGACTAGAACGGTTTGAAATTTTTGCCGTTTTGAAAATTCAGAGCCTTCGAAAACATTTCTCATTTTAAAACGAGTAAATGATTTATAAAATCCCAACCCATTTTAAAAATTTCGGCTCTGATACCATCTCTGTAACACCCCCCAAATATATCATTGAAAGGTATTACTGCCAGTGACCTCAGATTCCACATCCGAAGTCACCCCAGGCTTTTCCAAAGGATACAACTCATAAAAGCAACAATTATGATACAAAATATCATAACTTGTCAAAAACATTGTTTGCCTTCATAATCGTTCTAGCCTTCACAGAACTGTAATTTATCTGATGTGCCGAATCAAATGGATGACACCAGCCAACCATGCAAAGAACAAATCCGGTTGGTTAGTCTTGCAAAAGATTATACAAGGGTTAAAAGCAGAGTTGTTCAAAGTAGTCGTATTAGGTTAGACTCATCACTTTTCGAATCACAACCGATGACGATAATCAACCATCATACGCCTACTAGAATATATAAAAGGCATGATCAAGAGAAGATTCTGAAAGACCGAGTCTTACAGCAATCAACCCAGAGAAAGACTCAAATGAATTGAGTCTTAAAGGAAGCATGACAAATGTTGGGGAATATATATTTTCACACAAGCGTTCAAAATGACTTGATGTTTCGGTTCTCGACCAACCTCACCGCACAATGCAAATCCAGATTGGAAAGAGAACTTTACTCTGATCAAAGTCAAGACGAGTTTTCCTAGCTGCACTATTTCATAGCTGCACTACTCGCCTGAGGGTATATTAATTATGTGCACCAACGGCACTTATCTTATTAAATTCCAAAATGCGCATCACGTTATAAGCTTTTATTATGATCAGCTCGTCCCGAGACGAGAGATCTTTTGGGAGCAACTCCCGAGATTTGTGACACTGGCTAAGTGCACCACCTCTATACTTGGATAGAGGAAGGTCATGACCAACAAAATGGTGTTAGGGGTTTGGTCGCCCTCTCTACCAGGTTATAAAGAAACGACTAGACCTCACAGGGCCCTAGTAGCGTTCCTACAAATACTCGTGATAACTAAACAGTTCAAGCATGCAATAATCCACATCAATGCCCTCAAGGCAATCATCATAAATATATCTATAATAGCGTTGTTCTAGCAGATATACAACCTATTATAATATCATATTTTAATTCTATCATTTATCAAATTGTTCCCAACGAAAACAGTAAATCATCCCAAATTAATTAACAATTAAACAATTGATAATTAATGGAAATATGGAATGATAAGCAAGAGCGAACCGCCACTTGCCTTAGATCAGACGAAGCTTAACAAAGCTTAGCGACGAGGGGTTTCCTGGGTCTGAAACAGGGATATATCTCGGATAACAAATCCCTATGAAACGTCCCATAACGAGACCCTAAATTAGATTTGATAACCAAATATACGAATCTAAGAAGAGATGAAAATAATCGAAAGGAACGAAGTCCCGATCGAAGCCACGAAGCCCAAAGCCAAAACCGGCCAAGAACTGGGCAACCGCGGTCGCGGTGCCTATACCGCGATCGCGGTCGTCAGGGGCAAAGCCCCGCGAGACACATGCAATCGCGGCGGCTCGCGGTCATGACCAATGCCATGACCGCGATCGCGGTGTTCATGACCGCGGTCACGGTCGATGAACACAGCGGTTCCGCGAGAGAAAATTCTCACCGGGGACGACTCGATTCGATTCGTTTGACGAAGGCTTTGGTTTCTAGGCTTCCTTGGACCACCAAAGCACCACCTTGCAACCACCAATACCACCAACGGAGCTCCGGCGAGGAGTTTGAATTTCCCGGCAAAAGTTCAAGGTTTTCCGGTGAGGCTTTTTAAGGAGAGTTTGAGCTCGGATTTAGCTCCGATCTCCTCCAGATCTTCACGTTAAATAGCCCCAAGCAAGGAGGTGGAGCAGCCAGCTGCGTCGTCCGACCGGAGGCAGGCTAGGGTGGTGATTCAGGCAAGCTACGCCTGAATTCCGGATACTTGCCGCGATCGCGGTGACCGACTGCGGTCGCAGTCACAGCCATTTGCCTATACCGCGATCGCGGTGGCCAAACTGCGGTCGCGGTCGTGACCGCTTGTCAGAGGCTGAAGACAATTACTATCCATCTTTTACCGCGGTCGCGGTTTAGGCCATTTATGTGCTTTTTTGTCCGGGAAAGATATGTGGTAAAGTATTTTTAACCCCGAGCTAAATATATTCATACACAAACGACTATTTAACCCCGAAAATGCATCAACTGTATTTTATACCACTCAGAAAAATATTACAGATATCAAACACTTTACAGAATATCTGAACTTTTCTGAAATTGATCCGACTTGTAATACGGGAGTTGGAATAATTACCAAAATGCCCTTACAAAAAAATGAGGGATATTACATCCGCTGTATTAAGACTACTCTGTGTTTTGGTTGTATTTGGAATGTACTGTAATTCCAAGACCATGGTTTAAATAAAGTTATGATATTTTGTATTATAACTGTTGTTTTATGATTTGTATCCTTGGGTTAAGCATGGGGTGACTTCGGATGTGGAATCTGAGGTCACTGGCGGTAATACCTTCAAGGACATATTTGGGGGTGTTACATATATAGTACATTTTGAGGTTTAAAAATGTAAAATTATATCTTAACAATTTTTATGGAAGAATATAGATTACGAAAATAATTGTGTAATTCTTTTCTATTTAAATTAGGAAATGTGTGATTGATTTGTATAGTATATTAGGAAATGATCAAATGTTTGGTATATATTTTAAGGTTTAAAAATGAATAATTATATCTTCAACACATTTATGAAAGAAAGTAGATTACCAAAATAATTGTGTGATTCTTTTCTGTTTAAATTAGGAAATGTGTGATTGGTTTGGACAGTATGCTAGGAAATGATCAAATATTTGGTATATATTGTGATGTTTAAGAATTCAAATTTATATCTTCAAAATATTTATGAAAGAAAGTAGATTACGAAAATAATTGTGTTATTTTTCTTTTTCCAGATTCCTAATCAAGGTCAATATTTTGTATAAATTAGAAAATGTGTGATTTGTTTCTATCTTACTTAGAAAATGTGTGATTTGTGATTGATTTATATGGTATAATAGAAAATAATCAAATATATGCTATATTTCTTGATATTAAAAAAATATGAAATTGTAAAAAATGAAATGTGGCGAAATGATCGTGAAAACGCCATGTGGCCAAATTAATGTGGAAGTGCCATGTGGCGTAGTTTTATTCTGTTTTAGTAGATATGTAGTAGTATATTAGGAAATTTTGGATTTGTAATCTTTGTGATTAACTTGTAATCTTTGTGCTTAATTTGTATTTAAATTAGGAAAAAATGAGTGATAGGCTAAGGATAATAATCTTTGATTTATAATTAGATTTATTTTAAAAAATTGAAAAAAGCATAAAATGACATTGGCGATTTTAATGAGGGGGTGCCATGTGGCGGTTTTAAAGAGGGAGTATCATGTGGCGTAATTAGGTTTTAGTTTAGTAGATTAGGAAATTTTGGATTTGTATATAATAATTAGGAAATTTTAGATGTGTAATCTTTGTGATTAACTTGTAATCTTTGTGCTTGATTTGTATTTAAATTAGGAAAAAATTAGTGATAGGTTTAGGATAATAATATTTGATTTATAATTAGATTTTTTTATAAAAAAAAGCAGAAAATGACATGTGACGGTTTTAATGAGAGAGTGTCATGTAGCATAATTAGGTTCTAGTTTAGTAGATATATAATAGATTATAACGCAACTTTCTTACTTTGTAGCAAAATAAAAAGATTATGCTTCATGTGTATGAACTATAGGGTAGATGCATATCTTCATATAGGTATTGAAAAGTACTTACAATTTTCTTATAAAATATAAATAAAGTTGATCATGTATGATCTCTTCATATTAATTTAAGGAAGGTTTAATAAAGAACAAAAAAAGGAACAATGAAAATTATAAAAGAGAAGAAATGTTGTGTAAAAAGGTCCATTTGATATAAAATCATTATTAAGGATATTGCAAGTATTTATAAAAGGATTTTGGTATTATATAAGTAATAATGATCGTGTGCCAAATACTGGACAAAACTTTACATGACTTAGTTGACCAATATCACAATTAATAATGAAATTAATAATAACGATTTCCCATAATTATAATAACAGTATTTTACTCACATTAGCACTAAAAAGCTCGATAACTACTACTGAAAAAACCATTGTCAAAATATATAACCTTTTAGCAAGTGAAAAGTGAGCTAGGGTAGCAAATCATAACAATGTACAATTATTTCCTAGTGCCTAATACTTCAAAGCTCCTTTGAAATCAAAACATTTTGATCCATTTATCATGATATTGTCATATTGGTGCAAATTTATTAGGTTAATAATCAAAAAAGCGATTTGGTACGGTGGATTTCTAGTAATATAGTTTGAAGATATGCTTATCGTATTGATATATTAGTTGAAATAAAGAGTTACAAATGGAAGTTTAGGATAAAAAGATATTATGCTAATTTGGAAGGATGATATCTACTAGATAGATATCAAATGCTAAACATCACCATAAAAAACATCACAATTTACAAATTTCCCAATTTATCCATTTATATTAGATTTTATAAAAACAATCCGTCAGGCCTAATTTTCAATGTAACTTCTCTTCAATTCGTTCCTTTAAACAGTCTAAAACAACCTATCATCGTCTGTAAGACAAAAAAAATTCTCGGTTTAGCAGTTCCCAGTAAAAAAACGAAAAGCAAGAGAGTAAGGGAGAAATTTTTTTGAATTTTATGTTGTTGCTATTCGTGATATTTCTACAAGCTCAAGTAATTAAATATGTATATCTACGTAACTTCCCAAGAGATTAACCTAGTTAATTAGACTCTCATTGATATATAATCGAATATATAGAGATCTGCATATATGGATGCAGCCATGCAGGGTCGGGAAGATGATGGACTACGATTTTCCATGCGTTGAAGGGATAGGATTTGTTCATAGGGTCTACTGTTAAGCAAGGATTGTTTGCTCCGAAGCGGCTAATTCACCAACTTTGTTTGTGAGGGTAAGGGGGTTTCTAACTATTGTAGTAAATTTTCTGAAATATGAAGGGCAATATAGAGATTTCAAGATTGGTGACAATTTTTTTTATGACATATAGCATCACTCTTTCAAAATTTTCGTTTACAATATAAAATGAGATCTCTTAAGTAAATGAGATATTTAGTAATAGTAAATATATATAGATTACGTACAAAAAATATATGACTGATAATAATATTTGCTATATTTTTGGAAAGATTAGAGTATAAAAAATATTCATATTATATGCATATTCGACTCTCATAGATAGTAATTTTATTTTCTTTGATTTTATTAATTTTTTTACAAAACTCCCATAAAAATAAGAGCACGACATGTGGCAAATTAAATACCGTGGCGCAATCTGCACTATCCTGCTTTAGTATATATATATATATAGTAGATAGTAGATTATAATAGTTTTTATCTATTAATATCATTTTTCTTCGGCAGGATGGCTAGGAGCTCTAATGGAGAAAGATGTTTCTTCCTTAATTTTCTTCTGCACAGGAAGCATGTACTTGGGAGAATATTTCAGAAATCAAGAAATGCTGCAATCTCTTATCTTCTCAAAATTAAAGAGCCTTCGTTTTCTGTCTCCTAGATCGGATTTCGGCATATGAGTCATATGACATGTCCTTGTATCAAGATCCGATAAAAAAAAAAAAAGGAGACGCAGGCGTCTGCATTTAGACATCCACGTACTATAAGCATAATTCTGTACCTCTATTACATGCTTGGCTGGAGTTGTGTGCTGAAGAAGTGTAGAGAGAAGCATTCTTCACATGGCTGATTGGAGCCCATAAACAACATTAGTACGTGTTTGAAGAATAATGTAAACTTGCAATCAATCTTCAGTTTCCACCTGTGGAATAACTTCTTAGATAAGCTCTTGATTGCAACCTAACTATTAGCATCTTTGTACTCGTCTTTATCTTCTCAAAAGGCAGCAAGAAGAAAGTGGAGTCTGAATTAGTATTGTAACCAAGATATGTCAATTTTATGTATTCAAAATTTGATTAGGTCAATTCAAGTCAGCTGAAGATATGGGTCAAAGAGAAGTTAGCATGGGCCACAGCCCAGCATCTTGACATGCCCAAGATTGCATTCAACTATAGTTTGGCCCATGTTTTCCTCAAGTTGGGTTGAAGAGGTGTTTATAATTCAGGTTATTTTAATATCACAACTTTTTACCCTTCAAAAATAGGCAGATTATGATTGATCATTAAGTGGTCCAATCCAATTTGAGAAGCTAGCTTCTAGTTTAGTGTTCAAAGTTGACTGCCAACTTCAGGCAGTGGCCTTGTCTTCACCACAACTTCAAATTACTCTCTTATCTTCCCTTAATGGCCCTTTCTTGAGTTGATGTGTATCCTACCTACTAAACATAACTATATTTAGTATTGCTTACTTTGCATGACATTACAAAAGTGAGGTGAGGTGAGGTGAGGTGGGTTTTCATAAAAAGGAAATTAGAAGAATGTTATCGGTTTATATACTCAGTGAAAATTCATTATTTTGTATGCTTTTATTAAACATGCTAAGTTTGAGAAGATGTAACTATAGGAGTACCATACTTACTCTCTAGTATCTGGTTGTAGGCTATTGTTTTCTTCGTTACTTGTTTATTCATGTTTATGTTGGTTGATTTTATCAGATATGTTTGGTATATCAAATTTGTGTTGGAACGACGACGTTCCCTCTAGTTTTGATAATGATAAACTCAAATGCTTTTGATGGTTTTTAGTGTGACTATGAGTTTCAGGAAACGATGAAAAGGAACGATGAAAACCAGTGAAGAGTCAAAACAGAGAAGCAAAGGAACAGAGAAGCCAACAATGACAAAACAACACGCTGGAACAGAAGAAAAGAAGGGACGCGTGATGCTGAACAGAACAAGGGAACAGCGCAAGGAACGGAGGACGCACACTGAAACCCTAGAAGCTGCCGAATATCTTTTTTATGGAAACAGATTATGAAGTTGCAACTTGGGCCTCAAGGAAGATCTCGGTAGAGAGATATTGTGGTTAGAATGATTTTAGAAAAGATTGTATGAGATTTTATTATCTTATTTTCCTTAAGTAAAACTAGGGTAAAATATGAGAATTTCCTAGACTATATATTAGAAAGCTGCGAACTTCATTCAACAAGAGAGATAGAACACGGAACAAAGAGCATCCTCAGTGAGCAGAGCATTCGGAACAAGAGCAGAGCATTCGAAAGAAGAGAAGAGTATTCGAAGAAAGAAGAAGAACACTTACAAGGGACGAGACTTTGATGAGTTGAGTACTTGTTAGGGTTTTGTTTGTCTTAGGTGTTATTAGGAACGTTACATTGAGAAGTCTAGATATCTAGGAGTAAACTAGATTGAGATAAGACTTGCTTTTTTGTAATTCCAGGATTAATAACATAAGTAGACATTCGAAATCCTACTAGGGAAACCTAGAGGTAGAGGTTTTTCTTAGTCAACTAGTTGGTTGATTAAGTTTTCCTCTCTAAGGAACTGAGTTTGTTACTCTGTTTTTCTATTACTATTTTCCGCTGCCCAAGGAACGAACTTACCGTTTCTTGATCTAACACACACGATTCAACAATTGGTATCAGAGCAGATTTGTTCTAGATTGTGTGTTACTTACAGATTTACAAGTAACAATGTCTCCTTCTACCGTCGAAGTTGGTTTGAACTCTTCAAGGCCTCCTCTCTTGCTCGCTGGACAATATCAACATTGGAAGACACTCTTCATCAAGTGGGTGCAAAGCCATGACTACCAATGCTGGTTGGTGATCTCTCTTGGTGATATTGACATTGTTGATCTGGAAAAGAAGAAGAAACTGAAGAAATGGGATCAAGACGATCTCCAAATCATGGAGAAAAACTGCAAAGCAGCCATGCTCATCAACAAAGCTCTCAACCAGCAAGATGTGCAAAAACTCCAATCTTGTGAGTCGGCCAATGCTAAATGGCTTGCCTTGGAACAAATGTACATGGGAAGCAAGGATCTTCGTGAAGTTGATCGTTTCACTGCCAAGAAGGATTTCTATAACTTCAAGATGGATGACAAGGAAGACGTGAGTTCCTATCAAGCTAGATTTGAGAAAATCACAGCAAATCTAACTGCCCATTCAGTCACCGATGCAGAAATCCTCCCTGACGAGAAGATCCTTATAATCATTGATGGGCTTCCTCATCGTCATGCAATGACTAAAGCCATCCTGAAGGAGAACCCCAACACTGTCAAACTGACGTTCCATGAGGTGTTCAGGAAAATCCAAAAGTATGACAATGAAGAGAAGGCCGCAAGAAACAAGGATTCCAAAGAGAAGGGAATTGCTTTGATGGTTGGAAAGGCTGTTGACAGGATTGAGAACGACCTCGATGATAATGATGGCTCCGATGATCCTGAGGTGGTGTTGCTAACCAAAGTCATGCGTTCCCTCTACAATAAAGGAAGAAATAGCAGAGGAGGGAACGGTGAGACTCGTGACATCAAGGATATCACATGCTACAACTGCAACGAAAAGGGTCACTACGCTAGCTCTTGCCCAAAACCGTATGGGAACGATGAGAAGAAAGCCTTCGTTGCTGTGTGGGGTAATGAAGATGACTCAGACAGTGAAGATCCTGAAGCTTGGAGTGGCAAAATGTGTGCTATGGCCATCAACGACTCTTCTGAGGAACTCGAGGTAAATCCCGAAACTTTTCTGAAATCTCTTGTGAATTATGACAAAAAATCATTGATTGCTCTCATAAGGGAAATGTACACTGAAAATTTGAAAACACAAGAGGAACTTGCAATTTCTGAAGATGAATGTAGTAGTTTAAAAGAGAATCTGTCCAAAACTGCTAGTAGCTCAATTGTTCATTGTTCTTCATGTGAGGCTAATCATGAGGAACTTCAGAGATTGAGAAATGAAAAAGTCTCTTTGCTTATGAATGAAGTTTCTAACAATACTGATGCAAGGAGTATAGCTAGTCCAAGTAAGCTTGAAGCACAGATATCCGAGATGAAGTCCTATGTGCACAAGATTCATTCTGTTCTGATGGAACAGAAAGCTGAAGCTAAAAGCATCAAGTTCGTCGAAGCAAGGTATGGTATTGGCTATACAGGTTCCAAGCAAATGGAAGATGATCCCTCTATACTGGAACTACGTGAAGCAAGAGATAGGGAACTTCAAGATGCTAGAGAGAAGAATCGCAATCTTGAGGAACGCGTCAAGGTCCTTGAGAGTGGTCTGGATGAAACTCAGTCCTGGTACACTGGACAACCTGCCCACAAGATTTTTCTCAAGCAGTCTCAGGGAACGCAACCAAACGTTCCATGTCTGGAACGTGCGAAACAACGCAAGAGTACTGTTCCTAACAGAAAGTATGTTCAATTGGAACAATTCAAGTTGTGTTGGTATTGTGGAGACAACAGACATGTGCAAAGAGACTGTGAAAAGAAAAAGGAAGTTCTCTGAAGAGCACACAAAGAGAAGGAACAGTAGGAGTAACAATGTGGACTTGAATGATTTCTATGATGATTCACATGTGCATAATCATAATCTTGCTAGATCTAGGAAGAAAAATGTTGCTACTGTTAGAACTATTCCTATGGAACAATTGCATTATGTGTCTCGACCAGGTAAGACTAAACTTGCCTGGATCGCCAAAAACTAACCTTTTCTGTGCAGGATGAAGTGAGGGGGAACGAGAGATGGTACATTGACAGCGCTTGTTCGTGCCATATGACTGGAAAAGAAGATCAACTTACCTCACTTCACAAACACTCACGAGGGAGTGTTGCTCTTGGAGACAAGAGACGCAGAGAAATCATTGGAACAGGCGAAACAAAACTAAACTCCAGCATCACAGTAAAAGAGGTTAGTTTAGTTCATGAACTTGGTTTCAGTCTGTTCAGTGTTGCACAGCTTTGCGACCAAGGGAACAACAAAACGGCACGTAGCAGACCGCAAAAGCACTTCTGGAACGGCACAATTCCTTGGGCCCTGTCTCGTTTCATGGGGCTCCAAGAAACAAAAGTTTGTGGCCCTTTCCACTGCAGAAGCTGAATACGTCGCCGCGGCAAGCTGTTGTGCTCAGGTATTGTGGCTTAAGCAACAACTGGAAGACTATGGTATGTGTCTTGGCACCGTTCCTATTATGTGTGATAATACTAGTGCCATCAACATTTCAAAAAATTCAGTTCATCATTCACGTACTAAGCATATTGACATTCGTCATCATTTTCTACGTGATAATGTTGACATGGGCTTTATTAGAATGGAACATTGCAGGACTGAAAATCAAGTGGCAGACATCTTCACCAAAGCACTAGACAAAGGCCCATTCGAGTATCTTCGATTACTCCTTGGCATGATCTCTCTGAATTCAGGACCTTCACACCCATTATTCCCTCAATGCTTGGCTAACTTGTTTCACAAATTTCATGAAGTTCCTTGTTTACTGGCTTCTTATGATATGAATGTTCATGATTTTTGTGTGTTTGAATTACCTTGTCTTAGGGTCTAGGTACTTTGTCTTTTGATTTGTGTTAAATTACTTGATTACATGCTAACATCTCTCTTAAAGACCCAAAACAACCAATTTGATGATTGAACCCTCATTACAAGCCCACATGATAATTGGTTGTACAGCCTACCTTAGCCGCGATTCAGGTAAATGTTCCCTATGATCCTTTTTTGTTAAACTGTTTACTGGGAATAATTATTTGAGTTGCTTTTCTCCCTACCATATGTTTGGATATACTATATTTTGCGTGAACCCAACATTGAAATATCCAGACAAGCCTCGCAAGCACTCTTGGTCTCAAGGGGAACTAAGACCGTTGCTCAGATTAAGGGGGAACTGATAGGTGTGGAATGTTGAATTTGAATCAGAGGCTCGCATTAATTGAGTTGGAGGTGTCCATTGGAACGGCTCCCTGTGTGATTTGACTGATCTGAGACAGGAACAGTGATGCGGCTACCAAGCAAAAAGTGACTGTTGATTTTGGAGAGAGAAGACGCTATTGATGGAAATTTTTGAAAAGAAGGAAACTTGGAGACGGTTGAGATCCGAAAAGATTTATTTGGAAAAGATTTTATCTTGGAAAATATTTTATCTTGTTCCTATATATATGGCATATCTCCTCAAGTTCTTTCACCGCCACTACTCTCTCTGATATCTCTTAGCACTCAAATCTCTCAAGCTCTCTGCTTTCATGGATTCCCCAAGCAAGAAGATCATCACCGACAAATTAAGGGCAATACCAAGGGAACGGGCACTGTCGCTGCAAAGAAAACAGCTGGTGAAGGAACGTCTAAGGGAAGCTCAATTCAGCATCAAATTCTTGCTGAGCTCAAGCAACTGAACTCCACCATGACATTGCACTTGGATCACTTTCTGAGCAAAGCCGAAGACTCTGCTGAAGACCCTGAGATCTGAGTGCTCTCCGTTCCTTTCCTTGCCCGTCTGACCCTCTGTTCTTGTTTTTCTTATGTTTTTATGTTCTTTTTGTGATTGTTCCTTATCTTTTGAACTTAGCTGTCTATACCCCTATGCTTTGTACTTCGTCTAACTTTATGAATGAACTATTTTGCTTATGAGTTGCATGTGTGTCAAGTCTTTCTGTCATTTGTGAAACTTTTGATGATGTCAAAAGGGGGAAGTATGGAAAATGTGAAACCCAAGGAAGAGTTGATAACAGAAGCTAGTGCTAAGGGGAACGACAATGCTGCTTGAAGGTAAATTATCAATGAACTTTCTGAGGGGGAACAATGTTAACATCTTGAACATAGTATATGTGTGATTAAATGTGAAAATGCCTTTACTTGTCTATTTTGAACTGTGTATTTTGACTTGCACATTTTGAAGGAGTTTGTCATCACCAAAAAGGGGAAATTGTTGGAACGACGACGTTCCCTCTAGTTTGATGATGATAAACTCAAATGCTTTTGATGGTTTTTAGTGTGACTATGAGTTTCAGGAAACGATGAAAAGGAACGATGAAAACCAGTGAAGAGTCAAAACAGAGAAGCAAAGGAACAGAGAAGCCAACAATGACAAAACAACACGCTGGAACAGAAGAAAAGAAGGGACGCGTGATGTTGAACAGAACAAGGGAACAGCGCAAGGAACGGAGGACGTGCACTGAAACCCTAGAGGCTGCCGAATATCTTTTTATGGAAACAGATTATGAAGTTGCAACTTGGGCCTCAAGGAAGATCTCGGTAGAGAGATATTGTGGTTAGAATGATTTTAGAAAAGATTGTATGAGATTTTATTATCTTATTTTCCTTAAGTAAAACTAGGGTAAAATATGAGAATTTCCTAGACTATATATTAGAAAGCTGTGAACTTCATTCAACAAGAGAGATAGAACACGGAACAAAGAGCATCCTCAGTGAGCAGAGCATTCGGAACAAGAACAGAGCATTCGAAAGAAGAGAAGAGTATTCGAAGGAAGAAGAAGAACACTTACAAGGGACGAGACTTTGATGAGTTGAGTACTTGTTAGGGTTTTGTTTGTCTTAGGTGTTATTAGGAACGTTACATTGAGAAGTCTAGATATCTAGGAGTAAACTAGATTGAGATAAGACTTGCTTTTTTGTAATTCCAGGATTAATAACATAAATAGACATTCGAAATCCTACTAGGGAAACCTAGAGGTAGAGGTTTTTCTTAGTCAACTAGTTGGTTGATTAAATTTTCCTCTCTAGGAAACTGAGTTCGTTACTCTATTTTTCTGTTACTATTTTCCGCTGTCTAAGGAACGAACTTACCGTTTCTTGATCTAACACACACGATTCAACAATTTGAAAAATAATTATACGAGTACTTAATTCTGTAAAAAAAAATGGAAAAAATGTACTCCGTATTAAGGAAGTGTTATGTTTCCGTACGAATAACATTTCATTTTCATATTAACAAGAAGCTATAGACAATTAATATGGCTACTGCCGCCCTTTCGTAGCTCTCTATATGAGCCGTTAATTAATCTATTTAATTCGAGATACCTTTGCTTGCACTTTTTATCTTATCAATCAAAGCATCAAACTGATAAAGTATCAGAATTTTTATTCTATTCTTTTTTATTTAATACAATTTTTATTGTTATTTATTCTTACATATTATTTCTTTTCATTGGATTCCCTCATCTATCGTTAGATTTGTTTGGTGGTCCCTTTCAAACAGTCGTCACTCACAGATTTCTGCTACATTCGTTCTAGCACTATTTGACAGTTTACACGTCTATTGTGTAATACGAATATAAGATTTTTTTTCTTATATTACCCTAACCTTATTCAATTGATATAGCCATCAAATTATTATTTATTAAAATCATCTTTTTTTGGAAGGGTATTACAATCATCTTTTGCCTTATTCAATTGATTGAGTTATAGTACTTGGATAATACTAACTATAGTAGTATAGAAGTTTCTTTTGTTTTCGATGTAAGTTTCAAAGCATCTAATCTCTCATTAATGTATACATTATTTTTTCGGACAAAGATTTTGCAATTAAACATTTGAAAGGTACAAGAATATTCAAAGGGAATGTAGCATTAAAGGAACCATGTATCGTTTTTTTTTTCTTCTCAAGAATTATTCTATGCTAATACCTTGCAATTAATATTAGCAATTTGGCATAGTGGGTTGACTAATTTGTATATGCTCATCACCAAAATCTTCAAAAGGAATTTCTTTGTGTAGATACAATGATTTAATTAGGGCATGTAGTACTGATCAAGCCATGAAACTAGTGGCATATACCTATCATCAATATAAAAGAAAGACTATCTAGAAGCCTTAAAACATTTCAAATTCCATACATCTTACCAATCTAAATATACCCTAATCTTAAAGGGATTTTATTTTATTCTTGGCTGCGCGCCTATGTTGACTACTTTGCGAATTGCGATGAAGCTTGGACAATTACTCATTGCAATGGGAGACTAACAAGTTAGAGTGTTGCCAAAAGGCAAGGCTGCGAAATCTAGTTAGGATGATTTTGGTTCCCAGTTTGTTTGCTTTTCTTCTGATTTGGGGGTGGAAGTGGTGAAAGTCTTATCATAATCTCCGGTTTGGTGGATTTGGAATCTTAACTCTTGGAATTCCTTTGTAGCCTTACATAACACTTACATCATATATACATGTATATTCTTGAGGAGGTTGGCATAGCTGGAACCGCCGGTTCTCATTCTAAAAAATCATGAACTGAAATAGGAACCGACCAAGTCCGGTTCCATCCGGTTTTTTCGGTTGCGGTTCCGGATCCGGTTCCGGTTCCAAACCAGATAAAAATTAATATTTTTTATAAAAAATATCCAAAAAAAAGTTAAATATAAAAATGAAAGGAAATTATTAACATTAATCATTTAATTTTTATATTTTAATTATAAAATATATTCTTAAACTAAAAAATATAATAAGCATTTGCCTTTATACAAAATTATAAGGGAAAATTTTGGAAAAATAAAGGGTTGGAACATAATTAAATTGCTTACGTATTCTCTCCGGGTTAGAGAAATCAAAACCCACGTAGTCCTCTTACCTTTATTATGGAAATTCACTTAGCTAATAGGTTTGAAATTGGCGGTTCTGAAACGGTTTGGAACCGCCGGTTCTGAACCGCTTCGAACCGCTGGTTCCACGGTTCTATGAAATCATGAACCGAAACCGGCCTCGAACAGTGTTAGTCGGTTTCGATTCAGTTACGGTTACGGTTTTGGGCGGTTCCATAACTGTCGGTTGAACAGTTCAAAGAAATCGCTGAACACCTCTAGGATTACCGCCATCCCACATTGACAAAGTGAAAGAAAAAGAAATACTCCCTCCGATTATATTTAAGTGTCGTTTTGAGCACATAAATTTGATCAAGTTTAAGTGATGTTCTGTTTTTCTCTTTCATGGGTTTGCATTTCCCATACATTGAAAATACTCATCTTTCTTTAATTATCCAATTAAGTGGAGCCCACTAAATCCTTTTAACTCAAATACGGTGCATCTTCTCTTGCCCTCATTAATTATATTGAAAGTTTTAATGCTCTTTTCACTAAATATGATAAATTTTCAAGTCATATTCTTCTTTTCTTAATTTGTGTGCTAATGTGTAGAATGACGATTAATTATGATTGGAGGGAGTACTACTCTAATACGGAGTATATAAGATTGTGTAAAGTTGTACACACCATTGTGTTAGAATGTGAATCCCGACCTTATATTAAAAATAAAATTAAATGCTCACATATATTAATATTTGTGGTGGGAGATCATGAAGAGTGAGTAATATAATTCAATAGGATGTGTGACAAAAGCATGGACACTTTGTCAAAGTTCATGGGCCCATAGACTGGGGATCGTGCGGATACTAGCGCATAGGCGTAGATAGGCCCAGTACATAAGCTCATGGGGTTCTATCCTAAAACCAATTGACAATAGGAGGAGTAGCTCATCAAACTTATATATTAGACAAGTTATGTCTCAACTTAACACACTTACTGGATTTTGAACCTCTTAAATTTATACCCAATGTTTATTGGAAATTTAATCCCATCCCGACTGTAAGTATTACATAATTTTGTGGGTTTTTTGTGAAAAATAACTTATATATATTTATGAAATAAAAATATACTTAGCCGAATATAACACATATATAGTTTTGGTTTCGTATTTTGGCATATGACTCTCAGGGGAAATGGAAGACAGTAGCTTGTAAAATTATCTTAGTATTACGCATACATTGATTAGTAGGTGTTTATAAACTTAATTGAGAGTTATGGTTTTAGATTTAACCATTAGATTTCTATACAAAAATGCAGAAAAAACGAGTATCAGAACTAAAAAAAAATGGAAGGAAAAAGAGGAAGAGAAAGATGGAATCAATCTTGTATATATTTTATTCATTAGAGACCCACTTAGATAATTTGCATCACTGCCTGGGGTTGCGTATTCATGAATAATACCTTAACATGGCTTGAAATTGCCCATTAAGAAACCCCAAGGTCATTTATTCTTTCTGGCCTCTCTATCGTAAAAAAAATGTTTCTAATAAATACATAAAGTATACACTAGTAAAAGTACAAAATAATATTCAAACATTTACTTCCAAAACTCATAGAAAGTTCATGGTTGACCTAAGGTAAAAGACATATTATCATGATCAATAAGTCATGTTGTTTCATACCAATTATTATGTTGATATATGTATTATTATTTTTGTTCAAGAAAAAAATATAAGTTTGAGCATTTCTACTTTTAATTTCCCGTTCATAACGGGATGCAAATGACTAAGATAAGGATGGCCATTTTCTTAGGGAATTGAATTTATTAAATTTAGGGATTTCACTTTGCAGATTGATTGCTGAACTAATTATGTCTTTTTTTTTTGTAAGAAATTTATCTCTATTTTATAGATTTATACTTAGTATTATTCAAAATACAGTACTAGCCAAAAAATTACTACTATTAATTTATTATGGGTCAGATTGGACTTTTTATTTTGAAAAAATTAAGACTTGGGTCAAAATGATTTAAATCATAATTGATGTCTACTGGTATGCTTATGATATAGGTGAATGCCATCTTATTACTTCCGACAAATTGAACCCCCTTGATTAAAGCACACATCTGCTAGGCAATTATATAGAACTATCATTGACTGGTGATCATTTCTTTTCTTTTTTACCCCATCTATTATTTTGTTTTTTACTCCTTCATTGCAATTTAATTCATTTCTTACAGAATTCATTGCTAGAGAGAGAAGGGTAAAAAGTTGAGGATAGGAAAAAAAAAATGATTACAACTCAATGGCCATTATGACAAGAGATCTCACTAGGGGGAGGTGAAATCATGATATTTAAAGGATGATGTTGAGTAGGTATGGTGCACCAAGGTGAATTCTTGATGTAATGGAAGAACAATTCCATGTGAAAAACATATACTCTAAATAAAAGTAGAGCCATAACATAGACAATCATAACCATTAATTTTTCCAATTTAGATTCCTCTTATGTACATGGATTAGACAAGCCCTCCTCCTATATTAAGGAGTTTAATTTGAACTAATACTTTTAAACATTCAAATATACCCTTAAAAACCCTTTGAAATATTTGGAGAACATGTTATAAGCTAGCAAACCCTTCTAAAAAAATATAAACTATTAGATAAATTTACTGTTTTTATAATTTCTCTCTTAAATTTTTCACATAAAATTTAAGCATAAATTTTGAGGGAAATTAGGGAACATAAAAAAGGAAGGAGACATATATTTTGAGGGTTTCTTATGCGATATTCAAATGTGGATGATGACAAATTAGGGTGTGTATATGTAAGTGCCACTGTGTTATATGTAGGGATGTCACACTTTTTTCAGAGTAAAATCATTCAGGGAAATAATGAATAAAAAAGCCATATAATAAGGAGGCTTACACATTTATTTATTTATTTATTTATGTTATTCTGTTTTGTATGAGGTGTGTGCTTTGAAATGATTGACAGTGTAAGAATAGCGATGCAAGGATAAGAAGCCATTCTTCACTATGACATGATTTTGTTGGCCATTCAACAAATACCATAAAATCAAATCATTTTTCACTATTTCAAAAGTCTATACAAAAAAAAAATTGGAAAAAAAAATCACCTAACTATCACTACTCATTGCCCTCCTTGGAGATTTGTATCAAATTCATTTATATAATCTAAACCAACCCCATTTGTTGTTCCACCTCCCCAATCACATCCATACAAATCAGGGGTAATCTCTCAAGTAAACATCAAACAAGATATGGTGGTGGTGCCGTCTAAAGTGCACGGGGTGCGTACGATAGGAAAAGGGAAGAAATGTGCGCACCCCGCAGCCGGCGTAGAGTAGACTGGAGCACTTCACATGAAATAAGAAAGTAAAGCAGATAGAGTGATAAAAGGCTGCTCTTTAACTTTTTTAATTTAATACTCCTCTCAGTCTCTCCCTCCCACATAAACTGATAAAAGATTGATCAAAGGCGAAAAAAGAGCCCCAAATCTTACTTCACACCAACAAAGAGGAGAACAGGGTTCTTCATTGAATTCTTCACAAGTTTTCCTCTAATTTTGTGCGTTGTCTGTGGAAATTTGCTTTCCATTTTGGGGGAGGAAATGGAATTCAACGCCCGGTGTGATGTTTGAGGTTTCATGAATAGGTGAATCAGTGAGCTGAGGTAGCAATAAGAAAAAGCCCCTTTTCTTCGTAATTTTGTTATCCCGAGAGTTTTCCTTTGGTTTCTGGTCCAAATCATATCGGCAGGCTTGTTGGGCAAGGGAAAGCTGGAGATAATTTGCCTTGAATTTCTAATTTGTAGATTGCTTTGCATTATCGATGTCTTCGGATATTAGTTAAACTAGAAAAAGCCTTTTTGTTCCGCGACTGGGTACTGAAACTTTTGAGGGTTTAGGTGAATTTCCGAATTGGGTCTCTTTTTTTGTTTGTTTTCTGTTGGTGTAAGAATGATGACAACCTGTTCGATGAAATGCATTAGTGTGAAGGCTCTGTTTTCTGGAAGTGTGTTGAGTGGGTTTCTTTGTTGCTGAATTTGTTTCGGAGGGTTGTGATTTATTGGGGGTGTTTGTGGAGGGTTTCCGAGTGCAAATGGGGAGAGATTGTTTGCTGCTTCCAACAGGAGATCCACCAATTAAAAAAAGAGCTGGGTTACGAAGGAAACAGGCGGGCAGAGGATCATACAGAGGAAGTTAGGTTTGGGAATTGGTGTTAATTTGGGGTTTCTCTCTTTTCTTGGATGCTTGAATTTCACGAACAAACCACCAACTTGAGGGGCTTTGAGAAGTTTGTGTCTTTTAGCTTTGGGGGTGGGAAGGTTTTTGGATTTTCTTTTTCTTTTTCCTTTTGCATTTGATAAGCTTGGCGATCATGGCTACTCACCTGCAAGAATTACTCCGGAGCCTTTGCTTGGAAACAGAGTGGAATTACGCCGTGCTTTGGAAGCTCGAACATCGCGCTCGGATGTAAGTGTTTCTTTTTAGATACTAAAACTTGGATGTATATTGTTGCATGTTTATGGACGAAGTGCGAGGAGTCTGAATTGCGATGATTATTGATTGTTTTATTGTATAATTGATTTACATTATGGTGTTTGTTTAAGTGCAAATTCAGATAAATTCCATGATTTGAACAAGAAAATAGTAGTTGGTTGATTATGTGTTTGCAATTTGCATTTAGGCGCAGGTAGGTTGTGATTGTACCGTAGGTTGAGGAGTTGTTTCTAGCAAAATTAGTTGTATCCATGAGGATGGCAGTTGCAGTTGTGCTTAGTTCTTGGCTTTGTAGGTGTAGAAATCATTCAATTCATGTGCTTCAGCTTATGTAACGCAGGGTCCTCACCTGGGAAGATGCATACTACCAGAGTCATCCAAAGCATGGTCTCTGTGAGAGCAAGTGCACTGAAGCACTTGGAAGTCTGCATGATGGTCATTTCCCTCATGATGCTCTTGGTTTGGCTGTGGCAAAGATGTCGTATCATGTATACTCCTTAGGAGAGGGGTATGATTTCATCTGTGAATGTTCCCTTTCTTTTCATGCATCATGATATATCTAGTCTGCTTTTACTGAGATTTTTGATACAGTGGTGGTGATTGTCTCGCACTTCCTATATCTTCTGTCGTATAAATTTCTATGCTATACTGGCCCTATACAATTCTCAAGATTTTGGAAATGGAAATATGCACGGGGATTTTAAATACCAAAGTATGGTGGACTAAACTCAAATGTTGGTTTACAGGATTATTGGGCAAGTCGCTGTTACTGGAAAGCATCAATGGATTTTTTCAGATGAACCTCAACATGTAGTAAATTCTTTATCATCATCTGAGGTGACACCTCCGCATTATTTTTTCATGTAGAAAATGACATTTTAATTATATTGCACAAATTTTAATAGTTTTATTTTTATGATATGATTTTGATGGGGTAATCTTCTGCTTTTTCAGCACTATGATGGGTGGCAAGCACAGTTTTTAGCTGGAGTTCAGGTATGCCCTTACGATTAAAGTTGCATCTGCATCTTGGAAAAGTTTTCTTTTTATGTCTTTCAAAGAGAGATTTAGCTTTAATGATTTTGCTAGTAACTGCTAGAATGTATAAATGATTGTATTGTATGGCTTTCTTGTCAGACCATCGTTGTTGCAGCTGTAGTTCCCCATGGTGTTGTGCAGCTTGGCTCCCTGAGTAAAGTAAGCTATGCTTTACCGAACATCTTTTGTGGTGACTTTTGCATGATTTTTTATTTTTGTAGTATGCTACTTGCAAAAGGAGCATGGATGCACACATTGATACATCAACTCAAAATTTCCTTCTTGCATGAGATCTTACTTGTTTATCTTCATACAATATAGAGGAGATTGTTTGCAATGTGGGCTTGAGACAAGTTATTTGATTGCTTATTTGACCATGATGAGTGCCATTATAATAGTTTAATAATTTATGGATTTGAAGTGATGATTCTCAGTATGGTTGATTTGTGATGCATCCACATCTGTATGCTTGTCTGATTATTTTAGATAGGGTATTATGGAAACAGAAACCTGAGAGTTAGGCTTCTACTAGATAGTTAATGCCCTTGATGATGCTAGAGGCCCTCAATGTGCTGACCATCATTGATTTTCTTGATTTTACTATTCCATGGTTAAGCATTTAAGAAAAACAGTGAAGAAGTGACAGAACATTATCAACTTCCTCTTAAGAATCAAATAAGCACATTTATCCATATCATAAGATGAAATTATCACAGTCGAAGTAATCATCTGATCTAGAACAAGGTGTGAGAAAGCAAATCATCTGTGTCTTGGTCAGGAAGATTACTGGACATTCTCTTGGGGGGTCGGGGGTTCAATCTATTGGCATATGAACCATAAAGAGGATGCTGGCATTTTGGGGGTTCTCTTGATATTGATTTATATTTGGTTTTAATCCTTTGCTCCATGTTGCAATAGGTGAATGAGGATTTGAAGCTGGTGGCTCGTCTCAGTGATTTATTTTCAACGATACAAGATTCTCCAGCAGATCATGTTTCTAACCCAATTCAACAAAGCCGCCAAACAATAGTACATATGGTGTGAATTTCTTTGTGTGTCCTCTTTATACTGTAAGATTCCGTGTACTTGCAGATGTAGATATTAACTCCTATCCCCTCCTTTCCCAGCCAGATATTCTTCATGGATGTCTACTTGACCCTGCAAAAGCCGTAACTGGGGGAAACACATTTGTGCCTCTTCAAAAACAAGATGATGGCTGTCAAGGTGCTGCTTTGCCTCCCCGTATCTGTGAGACTGTTGGATTGGTGAGGAGCAGTGGATTAGATTCGTCTTTTTCAAAGGATGTCGAGAATGCCAAAATGGTTCACTCAGCTTATAAAAAGCAAGAACCGAAAGCAGTAAATGACTACAGTGTTCAGAAGGTCACTTCAATTTCCAAATGTAACATTGCAGAAAGCCAAAGTTTACGTGATGCACTACTCTCTACTACCAAGTATGGTGCTGAGTGCAACTATTCATCATCTTCACAATCTTTGGATAAAAAGTTACAAAGGGATGTAGGGAATCACCTGGAATTCCCAGCAGATGATAATTACCTTGAATCCTTGACATCATCTTGTAAGGTCTCTGCTGGTTATGAGCTGCATGAAGCTCTCGGATCAGCTTTTCTGAAAGAAAACTATCCTTCATGGTGGGAAATGGAGAAATCAGAACCTGCACCAGTTTCTGAGATAGCAGATGGAATGGAGCAAAGCATGCTTACATCAGACACAGGCACGGATCATCTTCTCGACGCTGTAGTAGCAAATTTTTGCAACAAAGACAGCACTTTTAAGCGTGTAAAGTCGCTTGCTACATCTGCTGACTCTTTATTGACTACTGAAAAGTCGCCCGAGCCTTCAAGCAATACTAGCCATACAATTGGTTCAGCATGTTACTCAATGGACTGTTCTTCAATTCTTGAGAAAAGTATGCAGCACTGCTTGACTTCATCTGATTCCTATGGCATGAGGACTTCAAATGGGTTTACATCATCGGATCCCAGCTTATGCAAAGGGCAGTCCTTGAAACCAACTGAGCCGGCTAAAGGAAACAAGAAAAGAGCAAGACCTGGTGAAAGCTGCCGCCCTCGGCCAAGGGATAGGCAACTAATTCAGGATCGTATTAAGGAGCTGCGAGAACTAGTGCCAAGTGGATCAAAGGTAATATATTTCTGTTTTGTAGGTTGATTGCATTAATATCTAGTTTAGACTGTGTGCTTAGATTTGTTGGTTGGGTTTTGCAGTGCAGTATTGACTCATTGCTGGAGCGCACAATCAAGCATATGCTCTTTCTCCAAAGCATTTCAAAACATGCTGACAAGCTCAATAATTGTGCTAGATCAAGGGTATGATTTAGCTGTTGTGTTTCCAAAAGATAATGTCATCTGACCCTATGATTGCTCTCGCTCTCGTCTAAATGCAAAGTTGTTATCCCACTTTGTTTGTAGGTCAACAAAGATGGGTCCAGTCATGAGCAAGGTGCAAGCTGGGCGGTGGAGGTGGGCGGCCATATGAAGATTTGCCCAATTGTGGTGGAAAATCTCAATATGAATCAGCTGATGATAGAGGTAACGTTATCTTTGATTTAGGCAGGAAATTATATTACAAAAGAACAATCAATAGACTTCCATGCATTCAGAAATTTCAACCACCGATTTCCCGTCTATGCTTGCAGATGCTGTGCGAGGATTGTGACTATTTTCTTCAAATAGCAGAGGCTATCAAGGGCCTGGGCCTAACTATTTTGAAGGGGATAACTGAGGCCCATGCTGACAAAACTTGGATGCGCTTTGTGGTCGAGGTAAACTCTACTTAGCCTAAGAAATTGGTAACAGAAACACATAGTGGAAGAATACATACATCTTTATTGGTGCTGGTGTTTATATAGATTAATTAGATCGGAAGAATGAAATTGGTGAAATATTGCAGGGGCAGAACAACAGAAAGATGCACAGGATGGATGTGTTGTGGTCACTTGTGCAGATACTGCAGACGGAAACTGCTATGTAATGTGGCTTCTGGTTTCCCAGCAAGTTGTATTATGTGCTTTGTATTGTAAATTGTGTGAGTTGCTCGTGTTCTTCAGGCGACCGTATTCTGTGTGAATTGCTTATATATTTTGTCAGTGTTTCTTGTCTTAGTGTAAAAGTTTTGCTTGTTTTCTTGCATCCCCTCCTCTTGAAAGAATGAAAAGAGAGGATAGTGGGAAGCTGAAAAAGCCTGTATTGTGCTGCCTCTTTGTATTCTTTTTGGCAGCTTCCAAGTTTGTGGATTTGCTTTGTCAGTTTGAGATTTGCTAACCAAGATTGTGTGTGCTTTTGCTACCTTTCTGGATTCCATCTGTTTTTTTTCCTTCTTTCTTGTGTCTTGCTTGAATGGCGTTGTCATTAGCTTATAAGCCCCTTAAAATGACATTTCACCCAACGAGAAATGGAATTGCTAAATCCTCATTGTGCGAACTTGATGAGATGATGAGCTCCAGACAAGTTCAGGTCGGTTTATCCAGTACATGGCAAAAAAATTGCTTGAGTAAGCCGAACACTTTTTTTTTTTGGAGAAGTCAATCATAAACACTCGTTAGCTGTTATAAGAGAAAGAATCACGTCTGGTAGTCTTTTAATTGATATTACGGATAACAGGGCTGAAATTCCCCATCCAATAAGTTAGAAATGGAGATGCTTCTTATTTCAAGTAGATTTTCTTGATGTTATCTATAGAAATTAGGACATTGATCAGGTGAGAATGATTATTATCGTGTAAAATAAGAATGATGTACTTATAATTAAAAAATTACACACAAAGAGACAAATAGTTCTACACTATTAAAACTTATGTACATATAAGCAAAAAGACAAATAGTTCTACACTTTTAAAACTTATATACATATAAGCAAAAATTTATGCATTTTTCGAATGTGCACAAATTCATGCTACACAGTCAAAAACTTAAGCACGTATAAGCCAAAAAAATGTGTACAAATTCTAAAATGCATAAATTTTTTTCTTGTATGAGCATGAATTTCTAAAGTTCATAAATTTTCACCAATTTGTGCTAAAGGAATTTGCCAATATATACATCATTATCATTTTATACGCTAATAATTATTCTCACCTGATCAAATCCCTAGAATAATAAATGGTTTAGAATCATGTATGAACCCTTCAGAGATGCCTTCTTTGACCGCCTCAAAGATACTAGTACCTCCAATTTACATCTGATCATGCGACTAGGAGGCTATGGTTATGAGAGTTCGGTATACTGTCTGTAACCCCATCTTTTTTTTGCCTATTCTGTACCTCTTGAACCGCGTCCAAAAACTACCTAACATATAATTAGCCCAATCGTAGCTTGCTCAACCCAATTGACATGTCTAGATAAATGATTGATTGGATCTTTGCAAGATACAATAACATCATTTTACTCGAAGCACAATCTGAGTCATTGATAAACTCCACACAGGATTTGAGCATTTACACCTAGGATGATCTCCATCCAAACCCCAAAATGAGATCACAGGACCAATTATTACTTGATCAGTATAATCAAAAGAAGATGCAAACGCACATACTGGAAACAAACTTCACGGGCGTTAAGAGTTTGAACCAAAAGGCAAGTTAGCTACACAGACCTAGAATTTACACCCATACCAGAAGACGAAATCTCTTGTGCTACCAGAACAAGCCATCATCTCTTGTGCTTGAATCTGACCTTCAACATGAATTGCAGCTTTACCTGTCCAAAAAATAATACAAGGTAAAAGTTCTTGTGATGAAAGGAAATGTAACTAACATTTTCTCGAGGAGTGTCTACATATCAGTCCGCCATTTTATCTTCCAGCAAATTTTCAAACTTCAAAGTCAAACGCAATGCCATCTGATATGCCCTAGACGTACGTTTGGCAGTTTCAGCCCATAGTTAATTGGCCTGCCCGGCTATATTTCTCTATGTAATCATCTTCTTGGAATATTACATATGAAAATTTTAAAAGCATGTGCAAGAGAAGCACGTGCGAAAGCAAAATGCAAATACAGTTACTACAGTAGAGAAAATAGATTGAGTATGCAAAGCGAAGGCTTACTTGAGCAGTATTATAGACTATGTACTCATTGTACATAAGCTCCGATGCTTTCACTTTTGAATCAACAGGCTTTCCACAGGGAACAACCACTCCATCTCTCCACTGGGCATATTCAGATTCTTGAGGTATCTTCTTGCCAAGCCCTTTGGTAGAATGCTTTCCCCTGGGAGGTTTGTCCATGTACTGAAAACAAGGTTTGAGTCAGTGACTTCAGCTAGAGCAGGATAGACTTGTTAGATAAATGAGACGTCGAGCATAAAGTGTAAGCACTATAATCGATAATTCTAGTGATAGGGTCATCCAGTCAGGAAGAACTAGGCTAGCCTTTACAATCTCGTTTTTTAACAAAAAAGACTATTAAATGCCAAAATAATATATTATGATTCTGCCAATTCATCACATATTTGAACCTGATTAACTAATGGATGGAAATAACAATTCAGTGGTATTTACCTTGGCCTGCTTCAGCTCATAAACTTCACCAAGCGCAACTTCACTCAAAAGCATCAAACCCACAGGATTTTTCTTGTCAGTATAACAATACTGAGCACTCTTACTGACCAGATCAGCAAAGTAAATTCCTTTACCAAACTGCAAGGAGGAGCATTTCAATCACTAGTAATCATAATCTATGTCACAAAACCAGCGATTTAGTATGAAACATGTCATGATGCAAAAAAAAGGTGAAAAGGATAAGGACAAAAGACCATATAGCCAGTGGCTGGAGCTTCAGGAGGAGCTATTCTTAATCCTTCACTGAGGATACCCACAAAATTTGTCAGCCGAGAACCTTGGCAAGAGAAAGATAAAGCTCAATTTTAGTGACAGATTAACAAAATTCATCAAGAAAAATGCATATTTTACTAATAGGAGCATGCAAACAGCAGTATGAAAGACACTGAAGGATGCAGACAGCAGTATGAAAGACACTGAAGGATGCAAACAGCAGTATGAAAGACACTGAAGGATGCAAACAGAAGTATGAAAGCACTGAAGGATGCAAACAGCAGTATGAAAGACACTTAAGGATGCAAACATCAGTATGAAAGACACTGAAAGATGCAAAAGGCAGTATGAAAGACACTGAAGGCAGCTTTGCAATTTACCATGCCAAAGGAGCATTCTGTTGCCAAGTTTTTCACGGTAAGGAGCAAACTTATCCAACTCTCCTTCTCTCTCAAGGGAGAAAACTTCTTCCAGCTCGAGTGCCCATTCCTAATGATGTTTGCCGAGATTATATTAGAAATTGACATCATGTGAGTAATTCTTGCACTATAGTATCAAGCAGAAAGCAGATAATTGGTTTGTTGAAAGAGTCACCCACCGTGTGAGTAGGGGCATGAGTAGTCATAAGATACTTCTCAATCAATCTAAATTCTTCACTACCATGGGGCAGTGGAGAAATATCACAATGGAGCTTTTTATAATTCTCGTCAAGGGAGTCATCATTATCGACGTCAAAGCCAACAAGTTTGGAAGCTATTTCAATGTCTTGGAGAGCTTCCAACATTTTTACCTATCACAACTCACAAGAAATGTAAAAATGGCTAATCTCTACGAATTCAATGAGGTACTATCTACCTACATACAGCTCTACAAAAATTTATGAGCATTTTAATCAAAGTTTAACTTGTCAGCATTGATGTTTTTGTTGATATGAAAACTAATGAGCTTGACCAAAGGGAAAGCAAGCACCCAAAGAATGTCATTTACCTTTGACTTGAAATCATCCTCATCTCGAATTACATGTGGATGAATGGATGGTATCATGGTGAAGAACTTATTACTGGCATCAACAATCAGACTTTCTCTTATAGATGGATCAAGAGCATCATTGGTCAATAAATTCTGTAACTGGGTCAAAGCTTCATAACCTGCAAATCATAATTGGTGTATTAGGGAAGCAAGAAAACTCCACAAACCACCTTCAGGTTTTCAAATCAGAGCATTGGAGACATTAATGCCAATCCATCGACTTCAACAGATATCAGAAGCTTATAAGTCTATATGGTTACCTCTCTCTATGTTGTTTTTACTCAGCTTTCCAAGTGGCATCTCTGACAAATTTATCTCAAATTCCATCATAGCAGCTCTACAAAGTTCCAACCGAAACATAAATGCTAGCAGGATGAATTACAATAAGTCGTGAGGCATATGCAGAGAAATAATATGCATTCAACCTGTATGCCTCCACATTGAAGAGCATCTTAATCAACTCTGCTAATGCAGGAGCAAGTTGGCAATTATCATCACTAGCGTTTTTCTTGGTGACCTGCTTATTGGCGCCATAATCCTTTTAAGAAACAAATGATACAGAGAAAGTTAGAAATTGAGTAAAAGTAAACCATGGACAAGCAGACAAAACTGAAGGTATAGAATGGGGGGTACAATATCCAGTGGAAAGTATTTTCGAGGTTGCTTTTGAAAGTTCTTCCGATGCACCCATGCCTCCCATTGGTTTCCAGTCTTTTCTAAGAACAACCTTTTGAATTCTTCAATTGCATCCTGTTTTGACATCTCCTCAATTTTCTCCCCTTTGATTCTTGAATCACCAACACGACCCCACTTACGAAACACATAGCACTCTGTCCCATTATCTTCTTCAATTATTTGAAGGATGTAGTAACTTCACAGAACAAGAAATCAAAATTCATCAGCAAACAGCAATATAGGGAACAAAGAGATCCATCATCTTTTGACAAAATACACGAAAAGATGCAAGGGTTAGATAGAACAGCTGAAAAGAGAGTGAAGGGACATCTGAAAAGGTTCGTTGTAACCACCCATGAAGCCCCATCACTCCGCCAGTCCCTAAAAAGAGTAAAATGTTCTTACGAAGTTGAATCTGGAAGTAGAATTACCTGTTAACACCAGTGGATAGGTCAGACATGTTCAAGGTTGTATTATAGATGTTTGGACCATCCTCGAGAATATGACCATGATCTTGCAGTCCAGAAGCCTCATGCACAGCACTTCGGCCTTTCACTTTGATGGTGGTCATGCTCGCAGATTCACCGATTGCTTCAATTTTGTATAGGTCAAATGGAAGTCTTTTCTGTTTTGCAATACAGTTAACCAGATAATCTTCTCTTACAATAGGTATTTTCATCCTCCTGCCAACATGGATTAAACTATGTTTAGTACAAAGAAAATGACGTTCCAATGCATATAATAAAGATGTCACGCCTTGTTTACCTTGCCTTCCTTATCTCTGCATCTGGCTCAGCCAGCTCTCCACCCCCAAGTACAACCAAGCAATTAGTGTCTGCATAGAAACAAGCGAAAAATATAACATGATCTATATAATGCGTTCAGCTCTTTATTGAAAGGGAGTATCAAGCTCAAAGCCATGTGTTACAAGACCTTTCTTAATCTTGGCATAGACCTGACCACCTGCTGCCTCAATTTGGGTCTTGAACTCTTTCTGTTGAAAATAAGACACACGTCACACACCATGACTATAAAAAATAGCGATAACCAGTCAATCAATATACCATCATAAAACTACAGTTACAAGTAATTGAACTACAAATTCTGAAAGATACAAGTAAAGTCCAAAATGAAGATAGTTCTACACAAGTGATGGTAGCAAGAAGACATGGAGTAGAAAAATCATACCACTGACTCTTTTTTCGACCCAGAAATAGCGACTCTTAGATCTCCTAACTTCTCATCATAAGCAGACTGTGTTCGCGCATTGGCACCTTGACTTCCAGAAGTCACATTGGAACTTACAGAAGGTAATATCCGAACTGGTTTAGAAGTCTTTTGTGACTTATACCACTGTGAATCAATCAGTTTAAACCAAGTTATTATCCACATAAATAGGCAACAGTGTACTACTTCTCTTTTGGCCAGTCCAGTGGAAAAATACCTTGCAAAGGTACTCATTGTCTGTCCCTTCCGGGATCTTCCACTTGCCTTTAACACGTTCAGATTGAGTAGTAGTATATGAACATTTGCTCCATTCTGAAAGATAGTCACGGCAATAGTACACGCCTCCAGTGTTAGTATAACGGAGATGGCCAGAACACACTGGACATTTCTTGAGTGCTCCAAACAGCATCCCGTCGGCACTTAAACAAGAAAGTATGACATGTGTTAGAGCCTCACATTATCACATGAAATTGTCTCCAGCAGCAGCCAACTAACCTTTGCAGCAGAAAACATCGTTATATTAAGGTAGAAGAAAATAGAATAAAATTGATGTGTAAGTATAAAAAGATAAGAGGGTGGATATGAAAAGAAAATGTAACTTTTTTTTGCAAGATTTTACATTTCTCATGCAACGAGTTCAACTTACCAGCAATCTCTCAAGGCAAACTCTCCTCCTGTAGAATCCTGATCATTAGCTTCAAGCATCTTTCGCAAATCAGCTGTTCCAACATGCTTCTTAAGATCGTCTTTTAGAGCCCATAATTCCTTAGTTTGTGCCTCGAGTTTGCTCTTTAACTCAACATCTTCTGAGTGATCAAGTCCTGCCTCAACAGTATTCTTTTCAGAAACCCCTTTCCTTGCTGAAACATCAAGGTCAGTTTTAGCAATCTTGGAATTTTGATCACTATCAACAGCCTTTTTGCGCTTGCAAGCACCCAGGGGTTCCTGGAGTTTATTTTGCGGACCTGAAGGAAAAATCACGTTTGGAATAAGGTGAATGCCAGAAAGAAATCCTTGCAGCATGAGTATAAATATATATAAAAATATCACGTGGTAACCCCGGAAATTCCCATTCTATGGCATTTTTTTAATTCTTTTTTGTCATTGCTATCGTTGTTGGACTAAGTAATAATAACTTAACAAATAGTTTGATGGGGGGTGAAGATTGGTTACAGGATGGTCATGGACCATGTGCAAACTGCAAAGTAGAGTGTCACCATGCAAAAAATAATGAAAAAATAAAATTAGCCAACTACACGACTTTGCAAAACTTGGGATTATTACGCAAAATTTTCCATAATAACCATGTAGTAAGACAAACTTTACCGCTTCCTGCTATATCTTTTCCTTTAGCAAGAGAATGGATGGCGGATTGTTCAGAAGCTGAAAGATCACACCACCCAGACAACTTTTCCACTTCAACTGAAGGGAACAATTCCATGAAGCAATTTGCATGATGCCATGCCAATCCTTTGGCTCCTTTACCCTCAGGTTTGGCAGATAGACGTACCTGACAGTAGAATAACCAACTTTAAGTTAAATAGTCAATGAATAAGAGCTGCAAAACTATCCAAGAGAAAGTGGAAATGGATTATCAAAGGGGAGGCATATAGTAGAAAACACAAATAGGATAAGAAAGCATACTATGAGATCTGCGTCTTAATAGATAGGGTTAATATGCAAGATACTCATTGCAAACTTCAGCACTTACCTCTCCTTTCATTATCTTTTCAGTGCACTTCTTGCAAGCAACACGAGATGTTTTAGAAACCTCAACTCCGTAGACCATGGGTCGTGTCTCTGTGGCAATTTTACTAGGTACTCCAGTAACTCCACTGCCCTCTATATATTGTGTGATCTTCTGTTGATCCTCCCATCGAAGTGACTCAATTCCTCCAACGTCATCAAGGCTGAATGTATTAGTAAACAAGCACAGTCAGCAAGAAAAAAAAACTACAGCATAGTGTGGAAACCCCCTCAATTGCTGATAAGAGATTTGGTAGAAAGCAAAATAAGACAATGGTTCCCGCAATCATCAACTATGAAGAGAAAATGAGAATTGTCAGGGCTTACGATTTGATCTGTTTTGCCTTCTGCACGATGCAGTCAGCATGGCTCCACATCTGTTTAGGAGGAAGACACAATTAGAATACAAGAGAAGCATCAGCCACATCAAATATCAAAATCCATAGATGCATTTGACTAGGATTTTGAAGTGAGCTTTCAAACTTGCAGGAAATTATTGTCAAATAACGCGCCTAGTGAAAGACCTCAATCAGCCAATTTACAATAATAAACTAAAAAGTTGTAGTCAAGATGCAAAAATGCAACACCATAACACAACAATAACTGACACCAAACCTATCCAAGTTGCATATACTTCTAAATCTAGAGAATATGATCCTGTTATAAGTACCACTACCAGAGACCCAAGATATCAATGTATCTAAAGATTAAACTAACCAACTAAGAATGTAACACATACAGCCATATCCATTAATTCATTAAAATGTGTAAGAAAGCCCAGAAGAAGCCAGAGCAAAAAAGGATTAGGTCAAGAATATCAGGCATTGTAGAGAATGTTCTTTTTTGTCGTATCTCCCACCGTCACTCTACTCAACACCAACATGGGAGGGCCGAAATTTGAGTAAACCGAACTAAAACTCTATTTTCGACTACGAAGACACAAAATTAAAGGCCAAAATCGTCGAATTTCCACAATAAAGTACTATACAACAAAGCTCGAGCGAAACATATCTCCAGAAAGCACTTTTCATCATCAACAGAAAAAGCTTCGATAAAGAAGTAACAAAAAAGGTCAAACTGAAACAGAATGGTGAACGCAATTACGACATAAAACAACATTGCAGAAGAGATTGTTTCGAAAGATGAAATTTGCGGAGGAACAGGAGAGAGAAAGGGTTTTACGGGCATAAGGCCGTCGAAGTGTGACGACTGAACCATCTTGCCAAGGCGAAGCTTCTCCTTGGCGATGGGGGATTTGCATGTTCGGCAAGAAGACCTCGAAGACTTGGCGTACTCCACCTTCCATGGCTTCTGATTCTGAGGGTTCATCGACATTTCTCCGCACACTGGTGAGCGTGCACTTGCGAATGGCGATGCTCTTGAAAGAAAGATTTCGTTGGATTAATAAAATAAATATTTTTTTTTATTTGTTGATTCAGTAAAGTTGCAAGGTTAGCCCACGGCCGACGAGTCACATCATCATCGCACTTCCCTACTCCAAGCTACCTGTCACTTACATTATTGGTTTTCAAATTTTGAAATGTCTTTTGTATTGATTTTTAGATTTTAAATTATTTATTTACGTATATAATTTTGTAATTTTTTTATGTTGGACAACTTTAATGGGGGGCTTTTAGATATGATTTTTAGGAGGATTTGAATGTATTTATTTACTAAAAGCCCCATGATATATTGGTGGCTTTTAGTGAGGGCTTTTAGATGGAGCTTTTAGATAAGTTTTATGTACAATTATATCCTTGGTTTGGATTGAAATTACAAAAATGTCATTTACTAAATTATGGATAAAAGCATACATTAAACTTAATATTTATATTTTATTTTAATTATATAATTATAATATTTATTTAAAATTAAGGGGAAAAACATACATTGATGGAAAATCAACAAAAGGGATGCATACATTCAAAATAACATGCGAAAATAACATGAACTAAACCAAATGACAATATTAAACGACAAACATGACACGATAATTAAAAACAATACATAAACTACAAAATATTCAATTGTTGCCATAACGGTCCCAAATGTGCTTCTTCAAATCTTCTTTCAGCATGTGATGCATTGTTTTATCCCGAAGTTGAGCCGTCCTTATAATTAATGGATCGTTCATAATCTCTGGTCTATCGTTGCTCCAATCGCCTGATGTATTCTCTCCACTTACTCCTTCATCGAATTGTGGGATTTCGTATCCATGATGGGAGTAAGAATCGCGTTCATCTTCTACGATCATATTATGTAGAATGATGCAAGCCCTCATTATCCTTCCAATCTTTCCAAAATCCCAACAGAGTGCTGGTTTACGAATTATTGCAAAACGAGATTGCAGCACTCCAAATGCCCTCTCCACATCTTTACGAACAGACTCTTGGTGTTGGGCAAACAACTTGGCTTCATCGCCTTGGGGTAGGCGAATTGATTGCACAAATGTTGCCCAAGGTGGGTAGATGCCATCAGCGAGGTAATATCCCATCTTATATTGATTCCCATTAACCGTGAAATTCACATTTGGAGCTCTACCATGCAAAACTTCATCAAAAATAGGAGATCGCTCAAGAACATTAATATCATTAGCCGTACCTGGTACACCGAAGAATGCATGCCAAAACCATAAGTCGTATGATGCAACAGCCTCCAAAATTATTGTTGGATGACCATGATCTCCACGGGCATACTGTCCTTTCCATGCAGTTGGACAATTTTTCCACCCCCAATGCATACAATCGATGCTACCTAGCATCCCAGGAAATCCACGAGACTCACCCACACTTAATAGGCGTTGTATGTTTGATGCGGTTGGCCGCCTAAGGTACTCATCACCAAAAAAGGTAATTATTCCATCAACAAAATGCCCTAAGCAATTCCTTGCGGTTGATTCGGAAATACGAATATACTCATCGCAAGCATCAGCATCAGTTCCATATGCCAACATATGTATTGCACTAGTACATTTTTGTAATGCAGATATACTAGGCCTACCTCTTGCATCTGGCCTTTGTTGAAAGTACTCCATCCCATTCCCTAGCGTTTCCACAATGCGGATGAAAACTTCCTTCCTCATTCTGAACCTACGTCGGAAGAATTCAGCTGGATAAGTTGGTTGATCAGAGAAATAATCTTTGTAAAGTTGCTCGTAGCCTTCTTCACGATTTCTTTCAATATATTTTCGATGACGTCGAGCACGCCCTGCCTCGGCATTGTTTCTTCGTCGTCGAGCACACTCTTGAAGTGTCTCACACGCAGCAAGCGCTTCTTGTGTAATTCTTTCGTATTCACCATCTTCAGAGCTATCGCTAGAAAGTAAAGGGTTTGAGTTTGAAGAGTTTGATGATGAACTAGACATTTTCAGAGATTTAAAGAAATGAGGAGTGACTAAACCATTGTAAATTCTCACTTATATAGATCTCTGCAATTCTAGGAAATGCCAACCAAAAGCATAGAGATGCTTAGTCAAATAAAACAAAGAAGCATTGATATCAATGTATCACTTTGCAGAAGCAATAAAATGCTTTCTCTGTATCATTTTGCACCACAAAAAATCATAAGAAATGCCAACCAAAAGCAACAAAATGCTTTCTCTGCATCATTCTGCACCACATAAAATCATAGAAAATGCCAACCAAAAGCATAGAGATGCTTAGTCAAATAAAACAAAGAAGCATTGACATCAATGTATCACTTTGCAAAAGCAATAAAATACTTTCTCTGTATCATTCTGCACCACATAAAATCATAGAAAATGCCAACCAAAAGCAACAAAATGCTTTCTCTGTATCATTCTGCACCACATAAAACCATAGAAAATGCCAACCAAAATCATAGAGATGCTTAGTCAAATAAAACAAAGAAGCATTGATATCAATGTATCACTTTGCAGAAGCAATAAAATGCTTTATCTGCATCATTCTGCACCACATAAAATCATAGAAAATGCCAACCAAAAGCAACAAAATGCTTTCTGATCGGCACTATTTTATAGTGCACATCTAGGGATTATTACCAGGTTTGAGGCGTCATTTGGATGGATTTAGAGCACAATCGTGGATTATGGAGTTAGAGTGGAGAAGTGAAGAAATCATGAGATTTATAGAGGTTTGAAGTGTATTGAAGAATAGAAGAACAATGTGCTGAATTCAAATGGTTCGTTCTCTCTACTTAGATGTCCAAATGAAGTGATTCCAATTCGAGGAGTTAGATCTTGAAGTCTACTGCAAGTCCTCAAAATATGAGCGCAATCCGAGTTAGGAATCAAAAGTTATGGTGTTTTTACGAAAGTGTCGCAGAAGATGAAAAAGGCACCGCCGCCCCGCGGTGGAACTCACCGCCCCGCGGTGGAACTCACCGCCCCGCAGTGGACGTGTTAAACGCCTCGCGGCCAGAAGATTTATTTCCTTTATTGCACTTTCAGACTTTCTTATTTCTATTATTTTATTTCCTTTGTTATTTTCATTAGGTTAACTTATTTCCTAAGCCTATTTAAGACCTCTTTCTAGGTTAAGAGGCAGACACTTTCACTTTTGCATCAACTAAAGCATAGATTTGCTTATTTTTAAAAACGATATCATTACTTGAACTTGAATTACATGATTGAAAGATACATCACAAGATTGAAACATGCACTTGGAAATGAAAACACACAAAGCAGAAAACTACAAATACTACTTATCAACTACATGGATAACACTTAAGAGGTGAATTCTTTTATCAATTGCATCTTGTATACTTCCTCCTCTGGTGTGCAGCTCTTGTTCATCAACATACATAGCATTTCCCACTTCCTGCTCCTTTCCATCTCCTGCCTCTTTTGTTCCCTCTCCATCTCCTGCCTCTTTTGTTCCATCTCCATCTCCATGGTCTTGATCTGAAGATATAACACTTGCTTATCCCTCTTTCGTGCCTCCTTTGTCATCTTCAATTCATGGAAATTATGCTGAATGAAATTTTTTTCTCTTTCAAGCGTATCTTCTCCATCATCTCCAGCACAACTTGTTGATGCAAATTTTTTTCCCTTTCGATTAGCCTTCTTGATGCCCTCAGGACGCTCAAAAGTTCCAGTGAAACCACTTATTGGAGTTTCTTGATTAGAACTTTCCATATTAGTAGACGATCTTTTCGAGCTTGGGGCATTCCCCGAGCTTTGGTTCATCCCGCCAACCTGCTGCAAATAAGAATAGCTCCACTTTGGCTCGTTTCGAAGAGCCTCCCATATATGCTCATATAAAAACCCTTTTCCCGTTTCAACCTTAAACAACTCATGTGCTCTCTTCATAACATCATCCTCATTCTCTCCACTTTTTTTATCATTAGAAGCACGATGATACATACAAACAAACTTATTCACAAAAGGATTGAATGTATGCCATCTTTGCTTAACACTTTTTTGAGTTCGCTCACCTTGACCTGGTTTCTTGTAAGTGTTCCAGTAGACTTGAATTCGCTTCCAAAATGCCTCGGATGTCTGGTTGGTGTTGATCACGGGATCTTTAGTGGTGTTTAAGTACCCACTGATGAGGAGAAAATCATCATCCTTACTCCAGGCGCATTTTGTGGATTTAGGGGCGGCATCGGCATCACCACCACCACGAGCAGTATGACCACGACCACGACCACTGCTTTGAGTTTGTTCCTGGGACTCAACAACATGTTGAGGTTGTGTACTAAAGCTTGGCCATCTCCACAGATTGAGATGCACCTCCGTAATAAGAGAACTGATTTTGTGAAAGGAGTTGTGTGTAGTTAATATTGTAAGGATCATACACATCTAATGACAAATCCCCAAAGTTATTTGGGATGTCATCTTGGTTTGGATTCATGATGAAATAATAGAAGGAAAGAATGAGAATAGAAGGGAGGATTGTGTGAGTTGTGTAACTGCAACCATGTCTTATTTATAGACAAAAAAAATTCATTTATATTATTAAAAAATAGAAATACATGCATAAAATATATTAAAACTATCCTTATTATATATTAAATTAAATTATTAATATATCATATATTATATTAAAATATAATTATACCCCTTATTATATATTAAATTAATTTTTTTTTTTAAAAAAAGCATGCATAAAATATATTAAAGCTATCCTAAATAAAAATAACATGGTTTATTTGGACTTAATTATATTAAAATTAGTAAAAAAAAATACATAAAATGATTTATTTTCACTTAATGATACCTATAATACAAAAAATATTAAAATCTATCAAATATATCCAAAATGGATGTCTATGAATAGAGAAAAATATAACTAGAATTATGGTAATTTTTATTTTATTTTTTAACCAGTCGATTTTTATATAAAACGATTTTTAAAAAAAAATAACGGACGACCAAGAATAAATCATGGCCGTCCGTTGCGTGCCACATGGTGCACATCAGGCGTGCTAGCGCGCACCAATCATACAGCGCCACGTAGCACTGTGCATGGCAGAAATGAATAGCACCGCGTTTGGTTTGGAGGCAAAACGACGTCGTTTTTTGCTAACGCGGAGGCAAAAAAAAATTGATAACCAAACAAGCCTCTAATTTTACATCTATGGGACGGTCCCGTTTTTATGCCCAATTTCGAGACCCAAGATGGGGCTTTTAGCTAATTTCTCTTATTTTAATATATTTACCCTAAAAACCTCATTAAAAGTCCACCGTTATTCATGCTCTTACACTCCATAAACTATCAAAATGGTATAGGGATTCCACTTCTGCTCTATGTTATTTCTACTTCACTCCTCTATTTTACTTTTCCCTTTTGTTTTTTTATCATAGGGATTCCACTACCTTTCTTATGTTCATGATCATCCTTTTACTATATTTCATGTCGACATATTTATCCTTTTTTTGTGTAGCCCTATACCCTCTATTAATCTATGCCGTGTTTGATCTATAATTTTAATTCTCTTTTTCGCTTCTCCTCTTCGTCTTTCATGTTCTTGCTCTTCACTAATATTTATTCTTTTTCTATTTTTGGATTTGTTTGTTTTTTGAAAATTTGTTGAACATGTATACGTGTCCTTCTCTTAGAAACATCTTTCATGACTCATTTACCTATCTTTATGACATTTGGGGTTTGTTTAATGTGTGTCCATGGGCACGTATTAAGAGATTAAATTTTAAAAAAAATTAAAATATTTCTTAAAGTAAAAGGGGTGAACTCCTAAAAAAAAAGTAAACTAATAACTAAAAAAAATTATTACTAAATATTAGTGTTTTATTGTGTGTCCATGGACACACATTAGAAAAATCCTTTTGATAATTGCTTTCTCCATGATCCTTTGCCCTTGTAGGATCTCTTCACACTTACACTATGTTTGGTTGGAGAGATTTGGAAGAATTTGAAGGGGAGGGAAATAAGAGTAGATAGTTTCTCTTGTTTAATTAGTATTAATGAGGAGAATTGAGTGGATTTGAGAGAGAAATAAGAGGAGAATGAGAGGGAAAGTGAATCACTCCAAAATGATGGAATTTGGATGGAAAACTCTAATGAGAATTTTGAAAGTAAAAAAAAAAAGATAAAATAAATACAATAAATTTTAGCTCAATTTTCTCTCTCAAACCCCTCTTCATCCAAATAAAAGAAATAAAAGAAAATTAAATAAATTAAATTAAATTAAATCTTCGGAAACTCGGACGCGCTGACGAATGGGATTTCCGCGACCGCGGAGAAAGCTTCCGCGATCGCGAAAATATAACTTCTGAACGGCTTTGCTCTCGACTTTTCCGCGATCGCGGAAATATAACTTCTGAACGGCTTTGCTCTCGACTTTTCCGCGACCGCGCCCACTGGACTTCCGCGATCGCGGTTCTTCGGGTTTTGCTCTTGTTGTCTATCCGTCTTCCTTCGTCTTCTCTTGTGGTTTCTTCTCATCTTCTTAATGTCTTCTTTTAAGCTCCTCCAAACCACCATATCTACACTTTTACTCCTCAACTCCATACTCCACAGTTGTGCTATAAACTCATCCAAATGGCACCCAAAACACCGGTAACAACTCCTATGCTTAAACCTTGCTCGTCCTCGAGTAAGCTAATATAAACTCACTCCTCCAATCAAATCTCCAAGGTCTCAGGAAGCACAGAAAAATCATCTCCACTAAGAATTGCACCTAAACATGATTCTCCAAGGCACCAACACAATAAACACAACACATACAACATACAAGCTTAAAGGAAAGCAGAGTACCTCCCCCAAGCTTAACCCGAACACCATAGAGTGAATAAACATCTAATCCTAGCCTCCATCTATCTTCTTATCGCTCCAGAGTGACCTACCCGAATCTTTCTTATAACACCTCTTCTTATGTCACCAAAGCCAGGAAAAACGAGGAATCCTAAAAATCACTCTTCTTCTTTTCACTCATCTTGCCAAGGCGCCATTTCGGGTTTTCACCAAGCCACTCATTTCTTTTTTTTTTCAATAGATGGGCTCACATAAAACTCACATCACTCTTGACCAATTGTTACCCCAGCCTTGTAACACACCCAAATATATATCCTTGAAAGTTATTACCGCCAGTGACCTCGGATTTTACATCCGAAGCCACCCCAGGCTTAACCCGTTTATATAAATCATAAAACAACAATTATAATACAAAATATCATAACTTTTGATTAAAGCAAATATTTTGAAATTACATCCATGATTCAAAATACATAATCAAATATATTATAGCGGAAGTCTGAATACATAAAGGACACAAGGGTCTTGATCTAAACGATCACCCGCCAAGGAATCTCAACTTGGTAAAACTCTTCAAAATTCCAACTGCCATCATTGTCGTTTCTAGCCTTCATCGGAACTGCAGTTTATCTGATGTGTCGTATGAGACGGATGACACCAGCCAACCATGCAAGGGAATATAACCGGTTGGTTAGTCTAATGAAAGACTATGCAAGGGTAAACCAGAAAGGTTCTAAGTAGTCGTATTAGGTTAGACTCTTCGCTTCTCGAATAAAAGTCGATGACGATAGTCAACCACCATACTCCTACTGAAATATACGAAAAAAACATGATCAAGAGAAAGGACTCTGAAAGAATGAGTCTTACAGAAACATATGAAGAGAAGACTCCAAAAGGTTGAGTCTTATCGGAAAGTATGACAAGTGCTTGGGAACATCAATTTCACACAAGCGTTTTAAAACTGACTTCGTGTTTCGGTTCACGACCAACCTCACCGCACAATGCGAATTCAGATTGGAAAGAGAACTTTACTCTGACCAAAGTCTAGACGAGTTTCCTAGCTGTACTACTCTCTTAGATGCACTACTCGCCTGAGGGTATATTAATTATGTGCACTAAAACACTTATCTTATTTAATTCCAAAACGTATATTTTACGTTATAAGCTTTTAAGATCTCTTCACAAGAGACATCGGATCTCCTCATAAGAGATATCAAAGGGAATACATCCCAAATGGCCGCACCAGCTGTGTGCACATACCCTGAGTAAGGGTAAGGTCATGACCGAAGATACTAGGGAAAATCCTCCTAGCACCATTATCAAGAAACCACTAAACCTCGCAAGGTACATATTATTCCTACGAATACTCGTTCTAACTAAACAGTTAAAACATAAGAGCAATAATTCACATCAAAGCCATCGAGGCCAATAGTAGATATAATAGCGTTGTTTCTAGCAATATATACAACCTATTATAATATCTGTATTTCAATCATATATATATATATATAATAGCATTGTTTCTAGCAATATATACAACCTATTATAATATCTCTTTTTAAATCACATACAGTTATCAAAACTGTTCCCAGACGAAAACAATATTCATCCCAAATTAATTAACAATTAAACAATTGATAATCAATATAAATATGAAATGATAAGCAAGAGCGAACCGCCACTTGCCTTAGATTAGACGAAGCTCAACGAAGCTCAAAGACAACGGGTTTTCGGGTCCGAAACGAGGACATAACTCGGATTTCAGATCCCTACGGAACGGCCCATAACGAAACCATAAGTTAGATTCGATAATAGAATATACGAATATAAGGAAAGACGAGCGAAATTGAAGGAACGGAAGTCCTAGTCGAGATCACAAAGCCCAAGCCACAACCACGAGTGCCCAGGCACACCGCGGGGGCGGTGGCTCTGCCGCGGGTGCGGTCGTCGGGGATGAAGAACTCCGACGACACGACGAGAGGGAAAACTCACCGGGGAAGACGACGAGGCTCGATTCGTGGTGGCTCCGACCTGGATTCCTTGGACCTCCAAAGAACCTCCTTGAGAGCACCACCAACACCAACGAGAGCTCCGACGACGACCTTGAAGAACTCCGGCGAGAGCTTGCACTTTCCGGCGATAATGGAAGTAAGAGGAAGAGAGAGAGAGATTGGATTGGAGTGCCCAACACTTCAGATCTTCCTCCTTAAATAGGGCCCAAGCAAGCAGGAGAGTCACCCCGACCAAGGAGCAGGCGACCACCACGACGAAGGACATGCGACATCCATGCCGGCGAGCCTCGTCCAGCACACGACCGCCACCGTGGGGTGCGGTGCCTGATCGCGGGTGCGGTCAAGGCCAATTTCGGCCTCTCTTGCCCACTTTTGTCCGGGAACATGCATGGGCATGGTTTTAACCCCGGAAATTATATGTTTGTACCCAAACAAATATTCTAAGTCCCGAAAATACATCGAATGTATTTTATACCACTCAAGGAATTATTACGGAGATCAAGGATTTTATAGAAAATCCGAACTCCTCTGAAAATAATCCGACTACAGTACGAGAGTCTGGAAAATTACCAAAATACTCTTTACTAAAATGAGGGGTATTACATCACCTCCCCTTTAAAAGAAGTTTCGACCCCGAAACTTGACCGAATAACCTAAAAAAATGAGGCGTTACAACACTACCCCCTTAAAAAGGTTTCGACCTCGAAACTAGGCCGAAAACAGCTCGGGAAAGCGTCTAAGCATATCCTCCTCAGTCTCCCAAGTTTCCCAAGTAACCTCGAATGATCGAGTACACAAGCTCTTAACATATCTTCCAAGGTCTGGATGGTCCTCTTAGACTGTCCATCAGTTTGAGGATGAAACGCAGTACTGAATCTCAACTCGATTCCCATGGCCTTATGGAGTTCTTTCCAGACTCTCGACATAACTCTACCATCGCGATCCGATACAATGGTCTTTGGAGTACCATGCAAACGGATGATCTCGTGTAAAAACACTTCTGATAACTTATGGGTTCCCCAAGTTGACTTGATAGCCACGAAGTGAGTACTCTTCGTGAGCCTGTCAATGATTACCCTTATAGCATCCGTTTGACTTTGAGTAACTCTAGCTAGCGACGTTGTCTCATATTCAGCTCCTTCTGAGTGAGCACGTACTTGAGACTCTTATGATCGATGAAGACTTGTCATCTTACACCATAAAGATAGTGTCTTCAAATCTTCAGCGCAAAAACTACCGCTGCTAATTCTAGATCATGCGTCGGATAGTTTGCCTCATAAGTCTTCAACTGTCGGGATGCGTATGCAATAACTTTTCCCCTCTGCATCAGCACACATCCCAAACCACTCTTCGAAGCATCACTATAGACCACATAACCATCAATCCCTCCGGTAGCGCTAATACTGGTGCAGAGGTCAGACATTGCTTCAGCTTTTGAAAACTGGCCTCGCACTTGTCATCCCAGACAAACTTCTTATGGACTTTGCGGAGCAGACCGGTCATGGGTAGAGCGATCTTAGAAAATCCCTCCACGAACCGTCTTTAATATCCAGCGAGTCCTAGAAAACTACGCACCTCTTTCACATTCTGAGGCCGCTTCCAATTGGCTACCGCTTCAATCTTCTGGGGATCAACCATAACCCCATTCTCATTGATCACATGGCCTAAGAAAGCCACTTCCTTGATCCAAAAGTCACACTTAAACAACTTTGCATACAACTGATTCTGTCTAAGGATTGACAAAGTAATCCGAAGATGTTCCTCGTGAACCTCCTCACTCGGAGAATAGATCAAAATGTCGTCGATGAAAACCACTACGAACTTATCCAAGTATTGGTGGAAACATCGATGCATCTGATGAAGACTGCTGGAGCATTGGTAAGTCCAAATGGCATGACTACTAACTCGTAGTGATCATATCTCGTCCAGAACACAGTCCTCGGAATATCCTCCTCACGAATCCTGAGCTGATGGTAGCCAGACCTCAGATCGATTTTGGAAAAGACATTTGCTCCCTGCAGTTTGAGGATGAAACGCAGTACTGAATCTCAACTCGATTCCCATGGCCTTATGGAGTTCTTTCCAGACTCTCGACATAACTCTACCATCGCGATCCGATACAATGGTCTTTGGAGTACCATGCAAACGGATGATCTCGTGTAAAAACACTTCTGATAACTTATGGGTTCCCCAAGTTGACTTGATAGCCACGAAGTGAGTACTCTTCGTGAGTCTGTCAATGATTACCCTTATAGCATCCGTTTGACTTTGAGTAACTCTAGCTAGCGACGTTGTCTCATATTCAGCTCCTTCTGAGTGAACACGTACTTGAGACTCTTATGATCGATGAAGACTTGTCATCTTACACCATAAAGATAGTGTCTTCAAATCTTCAGCGCAAAAACTACCGCTGCTAATTCTAGATCATGCGTCGGATAGTTTGCCTCATAAGTCTTCAACTGTCGGGATGCGTATGCAATAACTTTTCCCCTCTGCATCAGCACACATCCCAAACCACTCTTCGAAGCATCACTATAGACCACATAACCATCAATCCCTCCGGTAGCGCTAATACTGGTGCAGAGGTCAGACATTGCTTCAGCTTTTGAAAACTGGCCTCGCACTTGTCATCCCAGACAAACTTCTTATGGACTTTGCGGAGCAGACCGGACATGGGTAGAGCGATCTTAGAAAATCCCTCCACGAACCGTCTTTAATATCCAGCGAGTCCTAGAAAACTACGCACCTCTTTCACATTCTGAGGCCGCTTCCAATTGTCTACCGCTTCAATCTTCTGGGGATCAACCATAACCCCATTCTCATTGATCACATGGCCTAAGAAAGCCACTTCCTTGATCCAAAAGTCACACTTAAACAACTTTGCGTACAACTGATTCTGTCTAAGGATTGACAAAGTAATCCGAAGATGTTCCTCGTGAACCTCCTCACTCAGGGAATAGATCAAAATGTCGTCGATGAAAACCACTACGAACTTATCCAAGTATTGGTGGAAACATCGATGCATCTGATGAAGACTGCTGGAGCATTGATAAGTCCAAATGGCATGACTACTAACTCGTAGTGATCATATCTCGTCCAGAACACAGTCCTCGGAATATCCTCCTCACGAATCCTGAGCTGATGGTAGCCAGACCTCAGATCGATTTTGGAAAAGACATTTGCTCCCTGCAGTTGATCCAACATATCATCAATCCTCGGCAACGGATACTTATTCTTGATCGTGACCTTATTCAACTCACGATAGTCGATACAAAGTCGGAATGATCCATCCTTCTTCTTGACGAACAAGACCGGAGTGCCCCAAGGTGATGTACTCGGTCTTATATATCCTTTCTCAAGAAGATCCTCGAGTTGCTTCTTCAACTCTTGCATCTCAAGAGGAGCCATCTGGTACGGTGCCTTAGAGATCGGCGCGGTACCAGGCTCGAGATCAATGGTAAATTCTACGTCACGATACGGGGGTAAACCAGGAATCTCCTCCGGAAAGACATCCGGAAACTCACAAATAACAGGAATATCAAGAACTGAGGGCTCATCTATATTGGGCTTGTCCAGATAGCATAAGTACCCGACACATCCTTGTCGAAGTAGCTTAAACGCAGTCATCACATTGATAAGCCTGCCGTTATCAGCGTCATTCCGACCCTTGAACTTGCATACATACTGGCCCCCAGATGACACCGTCACAGTCCTTGAACTGAAATCGATTACCGCCCCATGATGTGTCAGCCAATCCATACCGAGAATAATGCCGTATGGAGCCATGACTATACAGATCAAATCTGCTTTGAACTTCATACCCTGGATGGTAATCGAAAATTCTGACAGACGCTTGGTTCCAACCAAATGTTCACCATTAGGAAGATTCACAACGAAAGACTCACAAGCCTCGTTGCATACTAAGCCTACCTTACTAACACAACTCTTCGAGATAAAAGAATGGATAGCACCCGAATCAAACAATATACATACTAAAGTAGAATGAAGGTATAAAGTACCTTAAGCAATTGGAGCATTGGGTCCATCCGCCTCACACATCTCGTAAAGGCGTTGACCTTGACTTCCAGAAGTAGTTGGGGCTTTCCCCTTGTTTTGCGCAGTCGTCTGCATTGAAGGACTAGGAGCTTCCACTGGTCTAAACCTGGGTCGATGGTTCTGATTAACAGACCCTTGTTGTGATTCAGCTCCTTTCTGCCTCCTCTGCGGACAAAATGTCTGCATATGCCCCACCTTTTCACAGCCAAAACATGTCTTCTTCTCCTTCGGACACTCATTGCTCTTGTGCCCGTATGTGCCACAGTTGTAGCATTGGATCGGATTCTTGCCCTGACCCAAAAACTGCGTAGACCCTCCTTGAGTCATATCCGTCTTTGCTTTGCCAAACTTGACAAAATTAGACGGTGGTGCGGGACGCTTAAATCCACTCGCCTGAGACTGGTTCTGCATTGACCCCTGACGATTATGCTTCTTTGTTGACTCCTCCAGAGTCACTTCCAACTTATAGGCAGCGTCCACGTACTGCTCCAGAGTAGAGCATCCATGGCGCACCATCAGTGGCTTAATGTCTGAATTCATCCACTCATGGAAATGCCATATCTTTTGCTCATCACTAGACACCTCCGGCCCAACATATTGTAGCAGATGATTGAACTTGGCCGCAAGCTCAGTCACTTTCAATCCATCCGTTTTCGGATAGAGGAACTCCTTATGTTTTTCTTCCCTCATAGCTTGGGAGAAGAAACGATCAGTCATTTTGGCTTTGAACATCCCCCAGTTCAAACCAGGGTGATCAGCTAGGCCGGTACCTTCCCACCATTCGCTAGCTACCTCCTTCAGCTGAAGGGAATCAATGTGCACCTTCTCAGCTTCAGTGCACTCCACATTGTGGAACAATCGCTCCATGTGCGAGAACCAATGTGCCACCCTGACTGGCTCTCTTTTCCCATCATAGCTATCAGCCCTCATAGAGCTAATGGCCTTTAGTGCTCGGCCATAATTGCCTCTGTTCCTGACTGCTTCTTCTTGCGGCGCATGGACAACTGGCTCCTCAAATCTTGGAACCGCTGGAGGAATTGGCACAGCCTGTGCCTGAGGCGCAATTGGTCGCATGATGTCGGTGAATGCTTGCATAAAGATTCCCCGAATAGCTTCAATTGCTGCTGCATCAAATACTATTGGAGTGTTGACCGGAACTTGGTCATTGCCCCTTTGATTGTTGTTAGAAGCAGACTCGTGTTCATCCACGGGGTTTGCGATATTCCTCTCATTTGGTCTGGGGTCATTACTTGGCCCAGCACCAGCACGAATGGTATTCCTTGTGTTCACCATCTGTTTATCGATCAAATTCCAAGTATTTTATTACATTAATATCATTCAATATACTTAACGTAATAAAAATCAACTCAGAATAGATCAAACTTGGTAATTTTCATTGATAAGCTCAACTGAGCTAATACGTTTTTCAAAAGGAGTCTCCCGAGCGTCAAGACAAAATTGCCCGGAGATTTAGGTTCTTAACAAAATAACTGAAATACAAGAAAAGAAAATGCTAATCAGCATTGGCCCAATCATGGCGCCCTGAAACATTTCCTATAATCATCACTCCTCATACAGGGTTTCTTCGAACGGGGTTTACCATCGGGGTCTGGTGAAAGACTCCTCACCCTGCTTGATCCAGGAGCACATGGATCATTCCTTGGTCTTGCCCTTCTTAGAGCATGCTCAACCGCCTCGTCCATCTGGCGGCGTGATAAGCACTACTTTGTAGGGCTTAACTAAGAGTTATTAGAGGTTTTATTGGTGCCATTCGGGTAGATTTAGACACATTCTTGTGTATGGCGTTTGGAGGCGAAGTTGGTGTTTTTAAAGGTGTTTGAGCTACTTTGGAGATCATGAAGACACTGAGGAAGGAAGCCATCAAGAGAAGACGCCAATGAGTGAAGAGGAGACGGGTTGATGCAAGGCAAAGGACAAGAATGCCGAGCATTAACCGCGATCGCGGGCATGGGTGCCGCGATCGCGGGCCTCGGAGCATGTCGAGAGTTTTCTGCGGGTGCGGAGAGATTGAAGGGCGCGAAGCCACATGGGCCGCGATCAAGGTCCACCACCCGCGATCACGGGTCTGACACGGCAGAGGCTCGGACTTATTCCGAATTATCTTTTTAGTTTTATTTTCCCTTTTTCTTATTTCTATTTCAGTTATTTTTCTTAATGGGCTAGGTCATTTGTTAGGGCCCTATAAATACTCTCCTTATGCATTAGGGTTAGAGACACACTTTAGTTGCAATTTCAATTCATCGTTGTTTATTTTCTTTTGAAGTTTCTACCATGACTATGAGGAGCTAAGCCTCTTTGGCTTAGTCCGGTAATGGAAGCATGAGTTCGTTCATCTGGTTGTGAGGTTTTGTTCCTATCTATCTATCCATCCTATTGAGTTATATCTTTTATCTGAGCAAATTCATATTTGAATGTTTGTTGGTTTATCTAGACTGATCACCTAGGTTTATTGCTTTCATTCTTATTGCTAATACTAGGGAACTGTTGTGCTAACGCTCTAGTATAAGTAGCAAGCATTGATTGCTATCTGCATCTGTGGATTATATCTATGTGGGAATTGATTACATGGTAAATGCATCTGAGCGAGCGTTCTGTGTATCCTGGTTAATTCTTATATGCATTGCTGCCTTTGGGTTGAACATTTAGTGTTACTAGGGTTATTCATTGGTAAGGGTTCTTTGTGGAAGGTTTCCCTCTGAATTTACATAAGATCGGGACAGGAATAACCGAATAGGAAGATAGGACTTAATCAATGAACAACCTTTGAATGACTTATGTGGACATTACTTGGCTAAGTATTTTTTCTCTCTTGATATTTCATCCATTCTACTTTGTTTTGTTTGCAACCAATCAACCATAAAACCCCCCTTTGTGACATTGCATGCTACCACCATTGATTCCTTCATTCTCTGTGGGATCGATCCTGACTTACTTACTATACTTTGTTTAGTGAGGATTTTAGGATTTACTTTTGATTAGGGGTACGACGACTATCCCCCCTGTCACGGCGCTCTTCTGGGGAAATCATTTGACTTAGGCGAAGTGCCTCTCGCGAGTCAGGACTCAACATTAGCCTTCTCTGAGCAAGAATAGGCTGTGAGTTCTCAGATGCATTTTGTGGACCATTTCTTCTTCTGGGAAATACTACCTCGTAAAGCGTATCCCAATCGGCCGAAGTCAATGGCGAGTATTCTTGCTCATGCGGCAACTCCAGACTGGGATAGATAAACTCCATTCCCGGGTCCTCGCTGCCCACCAATAAGCTCTCTAAGCCATCAGACTCGTGGCCTTGTCCCTCGAGGTCCTCCTCGGGGTCCTCCTCTTCTTCTGGATCCTCTTCCGGGTCTTCCTCAGGATCCTTTTCCGGATCCTCTTCGGGAATAGACTCGATCATGAAGTCATCGTCGTAGTACCCTCTTGCGTACCTTGACAACTCGTCTTCATCCTCAGAGTCCTCCCTTGGCTCCTTTTCGGACTCTGCCACAAGAACCTCGGTTTTATCGGACACTAGTACAATCGACTCAGGGAGTACGGTCTTCACCTCCTCGGGTGGACTACTAGATTCTCCGACCTCGAAGCATCGCAGGGGAACTGGAAACTCAAGCCTCATTGGAGATGGTGGAGCCACCTCGGCTTCTTCCGAGTCCCTTCGAAGAGAAAAGCATGCACCCATAACCTACAGGTGAGGAGAAAAGAGTTAGTCTTTCTAAATATAGAAGTTCACTTTCATATCAGACTAAAGATAAGGCACGACTAGATCGGCAGAATAAAAATTTTATTTGGAAATTCAAATCCTTCAAAATATTTCTCAGTTCAAAACGAGTAAATGGTTTATAAAAAAATTCGCTCCAAGAAAATGTTTTAAAACCCACCCATTTACAAAAAAACTTAGGCTCTGATACCAAATCTGTAACACCCCAAAATATATATCCTTGAAAGGTATTACCGCCAGTGACCTCGGATTTCACATCCGAAGCCACCCCAGGCTTAACCCATTTATATAAATCATAAAACAACAATTATAATACAAAATATCATAACTTTTGATTAAAGCAAATGTTTCGGAATTACATCCATGATTCAAAATACATAATCAAATATATTACAGCGGAAGTCTTAATACATAAAGGACACAAGGGTCTTGATCTAAACGATCATCCGCCAAGGAATCTCAACCTGGTAAAACTCTTCAAAATTCCAACTGCCATCATTGTCGTTTCTAGCCTTCATCGGAACTGCAGTTTATCTGATGTGTCGTATGAGACGAATGACACCAACCAACCATGCAAGAGAATATAACCGGTTGGTTAGTCTAATGAAAGACTATGCAAGGGTAAAATAGAAAGGTTCTAAGTAGTCGTATTAGATTAGCTCCAGGGAAGGAAGTTCCAACTCTGGTGCGACCTCTCCTCTTGAATCCCAATATGATCTCCCTGCTCAGCCGACCTTCACTATTGCTCCATCGTCTATTGACAACATGATGTGACCCCGGTCACAACATTACTCGGCATTACGAGTTCCATTGGAGTTACGTTGGTATTGTGACACTCATATGCAAATTTTGAGACATTTACTATTTTTAGCAGTTTTTCGGTATTTCAGAGTTTCCTTTACTAGCAGTTTCCATTCTTAGAATATTTCTAAGTTTGAAAGGTTATCGTTTTTAGTATTTACTATTTTTAGATATTTCCGTTTTTAGATAGTTTCTATTTTTGGATGTCGGGCCTCTCTTGTGCCAAGAGGGCCGATCCATTTATGTTTTAGGCCCATTAGGGCAAGAACTTTGTTTGGCTGCTATATAAGCCAGCCTTAAACCTAACTAATGATAAGTTGATTTGAGAGTCAAAGCCTAGCGCTGCCGTTGAGCCAAGCTCCTGCCCCCTAGGTCTAGCTCCTTCAACTAAGCCTTCACTGAACCTCCCTAACCGACTCCCTAACCCATGATCGAACCACCACCGAACCACATCACTAAACACGAACCCCCTCATCCCAACGTGGCTCTCGGCCCTGCCGAGATCCCCTCCTCGAGCCACAATCAAATCGCACAGACACATCTTCCAGCAAGTTTTCCGCGACCGCGGAAATTCCCCAGACAACATCCGAAGTTCAGCGACAGTTCGATTCTTCAGCGAGCAAGAGTTGTTTCGTCCGCCTTCTACCTAGATCCGCTCTGACTGGTGTTTTGGGAGACTGGAACACATCAACTGGTATCATATTTCAGGGGTACAAGGTTGGTCTTTTCTTTCTCGCTTTGTTCTCACGTTCAAAATTCAGTCTTTTACTTGCTTCCGCTTTCGTTTGTGTGGCTTGTCGCCATTGTTTGCTTCATTTGATTTCAGTTTTGTTGTTGGTTGCCCCCAATAATTCCCTACCCTAGGTTGAATTTGTGGCTTCCTAAAGTCCTTGTTCAAGACCGAGAGTTAAAAATAAAATAAAAAACAGATTTTTGTGAGAAACCTAACCCTAGTTGTGGACTTTGCTTGCCCTAAATCATTCACATCTTGCATATTTGGTTTGCTAAAGTTCGTGATTATTGTTCGAATTTTCTTTATTGTTATCTCCTAGTTCTCATCAAAACTTTCTTATTTCTAGTCTCTGCATCAATTGCTCATCGTCTACACTAAACACTTGTGTCAATAAAAAAAAGAGGCATTCGATTCATATTAAAATAAAAATAAAAATTCAGCCACCGAATTTGCAAAATCACAAGCCTCAGGCGATCTCGGCGAAGCCGATTCACTATTGACACACGTCCATTAAGCTTATCTCCCCATATTCTTTCTCTGTGGATTCTAGGATTTGCTTGTTGGAATAATTCTTGCGTAATTACTATACTTTGGCTTCTGAATTGTGAGGTTTTTGTGTTGGTTTAGTCCACGCTGAGTCAGCCTAACCACTCCGCCCTCACGACTTTACCCAAATTAGTGATCTACGTGAGACTTTGTGGGTTTGATTTGATCTATTTTGTCCTTTGTTTTTGTTATTTGTTGTGTGTGTTTCTGCTCTTTCTGCGCTTGTCATGGTGTCTACAGGGACAGACACGGACGACACACTCGCCCCTCGCCAGGCCGCTGACAAAACTTACGCCAGGGCGCTGGAGGCGATCCTTGCAAAGCTAACCGAAAGGCAGTCCGACAGAGCCGCGTTCATAGCTACACTCGCAGCTAACGTAGACAGGCAAACCGCGACCGCAGTACAACCCGCGGCTGCGGTACAACCCGCCACCGCAGTACAAACCGTGACCGCGGTCCAGCACACCGCGCCCGCGGTTCTTCCAATACCTATCGATACCGCCCCGATTGATCCCTTACACGACCATGTGGAGAGGAACCGCGCAAAGAAAGAAGACGAGTAGCGTCTCGACCTTGTCCAGACCGAAACCGCAGACGCCGCAACCGCGACAGATTCCACCGCGACAACCCAAGCCGCGACCGTGGTTTCGCTACTGACGAGCCCGATTTCTGCATCCACCACCGCGACCGCGACAACCCTTTTTGCGACCACGGATTCTTCCCTGTTCGCCCCAGCTTCTGCACGCCAAACCGCGACCACGACCCTTCTTCCCACGACCGCGGATTTTCCTCTGTGAGTTGATTCCGACTCGAGCTACCTCTTGCCACCGTTCTCGGACCGCGTGACGCCCCGTTCTTTGCTACCTCAAACATGTACGTCTACTCCTTCTTCTCATGGATGTTTTCTAATTACTACTCCTGCATGTCTTTCTTTATTAGAGAACCCCTATGATTTACCCCCGTATGTACCCACCATTCTGCGGGTATTTGATGATGTACCCCCGGATGAGCCTCCACCTGCTTCCAGCGTTGACCATGCATTGGACCTGCACCCGGAAACGACGCGGCGACACGACCCTGCAAACCGTGTTGGATCTGGAAGGAGCATAACAACATTGGATGGGTACACGAAGACTACACCACAGCTGACCATAGACCGCTCTCGCTTCACTATCAATCACAACAGCTTGCGGCCTCACAAGCCCCCGGACAATGACATTCGCGAAACGGGGACGTTTCGCAGCCAAGTGGGGGAGAGTGATGTGACCCCGGACAACTACATTTGCGAAACGGGGACGTTTCGCAGTCAAGTGGGGGAGGGTGATGTGACCCCGGTCACAACATTACTCGGCATTACGAGTGACATTGGAGTTACGTTGGTATTGTGACGCTCACATGCCAATTTTGAGACATTTACTATTTTTAGCAGTTTTTTGGTATTTCGCAATTTCCTTTATTAACAGTTTCCATTCTTAGAATATTTCTAAGTTTGGAAGGTTATCGTTTTTAGTATTTACTATTTTTAGATGTTTCCGTTTTTAGATAGTTTCTATTTTTGGATTAGTGACCTACGTGAGACTTTGTGGGTTTGATTTGATCTATTTTGTCCTTTGTTTTTGTTATTTGTTGTGTGTGTTTCTGCTCTTTCTGCGCTTGTCATGGTGTCTACAGGGACAGACATGGACGACACACTCGCCCCTCGCCAGGCCGTTGACAATGCTTACGTCCGGGCCCTGGAGGCGATCCTTGCAAAGCTAACCGAAATGCAGTCCGACAGAGCCGCGTTCATAGCTACACTCACAGCGAACGCAGACAGGCAAACCGCGACCGCAGTACAACCCGCGACTGCGGTACAACCCGCGACCGCGGTCCAGCACACCGTGCCCCTGGTTCTTCCAATACCTGCTGATACCGCCCCGATTGATCCCTTATACGGCCATGTGGAGAGGAACCGCGTGAAGAAAGAAGACGAGCAGCGTCTCGACCTTGTCCAAACCGAAACCGCAGACGCCGTAACCGCGACCGTGGCAGATTCAACCGCGCCAACCCAAGCTGCGACCATGGTTGCGCTACTGACGAGCCTGATTTCTGCATCCACCACCGCGACCGCGGCAACCCTTTTTGCGACCGTGGATTCTTCCCTGTTCGCCCCAGCTTCTGAACGCCAAACCGCGACCGCGGCCCTCCTTCCCGCGACCGCGAATTTTCCTCTGTGTGTTGATTCTGACTCGAGTTCCCTCTTTCCACTGTTCCCGGACCGCGTGATGCCCCACTCTTTGCTACCTCAAACACGCGCATCTACTCCTTCTTCTCAGGGATGTTTTCTAATTACTACCCCTGCGTGTCTTTCTTTATTAGAGAACCCCTATGATTTACCCCCGTACGTACCCACCATATTGCAAGTATTTGATGATGTACCCCCGGATGAGCCTCCACCTGCTTCCAGCGTTGACCATGCATTGGACCTGCACCCGGATACGACGCGGCGACACGGCCCTGCAAACTGTGTTGGACCTGGAAGGAGCATAGCACCACTGGATGGGTACACGAAGACTACACCACAGCTGACCACAGACCGCCCTCTCTTCACTATCAACCACAACAACTTGCGGCCTCACAAGCCCCCGGACAACGACATTCGCGAAATGGGGATGTTTCGCAGCCAAGTGGGGGAGAGTGATGTGACCCCGGACAACGACATTTGCGAAACGGGGACGTTTCGCATTCAAATGGGGGAGGGTGTTGTGACCGGGGTTACATCACCCTTATTAGCAGTTTCCATTCTAAGACATTTACTATTTTTAGTAGTTTTTCGGTATTTCGCAGTTTCCTTTATTAGCAGTTTCCATTCTTAGAATATTTCTAAGTTTGGAAGGTTATCGTTTTTAGTATTTACTATTTTTAGATGTTTCCGTTTATAGATAGTTTCTATTTTTGGATGTCGGGCCTCTCTTGTGCCTAGAGGGCCGATCCATTTATGTTTTAGGCCCATTAGGGCAAGAACTTTGTTTGGCTGCTATATAAGCCAGCCTTAAACCTAATTAATGATAAGTTGATTTGAGAGTCATAGCCTAGCGCTGCCGTTGAGCCAAGCTCTCGCCCCCTAGGTCTAGCTCCTTCAACTAAGCCTTCACCGAACCTCCCTAACTGACTCCCTAACCAATGATCGAACCACCACCGAACCACATTACTGAACACGAACCCCTTCGTCCCAACGTGGCTCTCGGCCCTAGCCGAGATCCCCTCCTCGAGCCACGATCGAATCGCATAGACACATCTTCCAGCAAGTTTTCCGCGGCCGCGGAAATTCCCCAGACACCATCCGAAGTTCAACGACAGTTCGATTCTTCATCGAGCAAGAGTTGTTTCGTCCGCCTTCTACCTAGATCCGCTCTGACTGGTGTTTTGGGAGACCGAAACACATCAACTGGTATAAGATTTCAGGGGTACAAGGATGGTCTTTTCTTTCTCGCTTTGTTCTCACGTCCAAAATTCAGTCTTTTCCTGGCTTCCGCTTTCGTTTGTGTGGCTTGTCGCCATTGTTTGCTTCGTTTGATTTCAGTTTTGTTGTTGGTTGCCCCCAACAATTTCCTACCCTAGGTTGAATTTGTGGCTTCCTAAAGTCCTTGTTCAAGACCGAGAGTTAAAAATAAAATAAAAAATAGATTTTTGTGAGAAACCTAACCCTAGTTGTGGACTTTGCTTGCCCTAAATCATTCACATCTTGCATATTTGGTTTGCTAAAGTTCGTGATTATTGTTCGAAATTTCTTTATTGTTATCTCCTAGTTCTCATCAAAACTTTATTCTTTCTAGTCTCTGCATCAATTGCTCATCGTCTACACTAAACACTTGTGTCAATAAAAAAAAAGAGGCATTCGATTCAAATTAAAAAAAAAAATCAGCCACCGAATTTGCAAAATCACAAGCCTTAGGCGATCTCGGTGAAGCCGATTCACTATTGACACAAGTCCATTAAGCTTATCTCCACGTATTCTTTCTATGTGGATTCTAGGATTTGCTTGTTGGAATACTTCTTGCGTAATTGCTATACTTTGGCTTCTGAATTGTGAGGTTTGTGTGGTTTTTTTGTTGGTTTAGTCCACGCTGAGTCAGCCTAACCACTCCGCCCTCATGGCTTTACCCAAATTAGTGACCTACGTGAGACTTTGTGGGTTTGATTTGATCTATTTTGTCCTTTGTTTTTGTTATTTATTGTGTGTGTTTCTGCTCTTTCTGCGCTTGTCATGGTGTCTACAGGTACAAACACGGACGACACACTCGCCCCTCGTTAGGCCGCTGACAATGCTTACGCCCGGGCACTGGAGGCGATCCTTGCAAAGCTAACCGAAATGCAGTCCGACAGAGCCGCGTTCATAGCTACACTCGCAGCGAACGCAGACAGGCAAACCGCGACCTCAATACAACCCGCGACCGCGGTACAAACCGTGACCACGGTCCAGCACACCGCGCCCGCGGTTCTTCCAATACCTGCCGATACCGCCCCGATTGATCCCTTACATGACCATGTAGAGAGGAACCGCGCGAAGAAAGAAGACGAGCAACGTCTCGACCTTGTCCAGACCAAAACCGCAGACGCCGCAACCGCGGCAGATTCCACCGCGGAAACTCAAGCCGCGACCGTGGTTTCGCTACTGACGAGCCCGATTTCTGCATCCACCACCGCGATCGCGGCAACCCTTTTTGCGACCGCGGATTCTTCCTTGTTCGCCCCAGCTTCTGCACGCCAAACTGCGACTACGGCCCTCCTTCCCGCGACTTTGGATTTTCCTCTGTGCGTTGATTCCGACTCGAGCTCCCTCTTTCCACCGTTCCCGGACCGCATGATGCCCCGCTCTTTGCTACCTCAAGCACGCGCGTCTACTCTTTCTTCTCACAGATGTTTTCTAATTACTACTCCTGCATGTCTTTCTTTATTAGAGAACCCCTATGATTTACCCTCGTATGTACCCACCATATTGCAGGTATTTGATGATGTACCCCCGGATGAGCCTCCACCTACTTCCAGCGTTGACCATGCATTGGACCTACACCCGAATACGACACGGCGACACGGCCCTGTAAACCGTGTTGGACCTGGAAGGAGCATAGCAGCACTGGATGGGTACACGAAGACTATACCACAACTGACCACAGACCGCCCTCGCTTCACTATCGACCACAACAACTTGCGGCCTTACAAGCCCCCGGACAACGACATTCGCAAAACGGGGACGTTTCGCAGCCAAGTGGGGGAGAGTGAAGTGACCCCGGACAGCGACATTTGCGAAACGAGGACATTTCACAGTCAAGTGGGGGAGGGTGATGTGACCCCGGTCACAACATTACTCGGCATTACGAGTGCCATTGGAGTTACGTTGGTATTGTGACGCTCACATGCCAATTTTGAGCCATTCTGAGACATTTACTATTTTTAGCAGTTTTTTGGTATTTCGCAGTTTCCTTTATTAGCAGTTTCCATTCTTAGAATATTTCTACGTTTGGATAGTTATCGTTTTTAGTATTTACTATTTTTAGATGTTTCCGTTTTTAGATAGTTTTTATTTTTGGATGTCGGGCCTCTCTTGTGCCAAGAGGGCCGATCCATTTATGTTTTAGGCCCATTAGGGCAAGAACTTTGTTTGGCTGCTATATAAGCCCACGTTAAACTTAATTAATGATAAGTTGATTTGAGAGTCAAAGCCTAGCGTTGCCGTTGAGCCAAGCTCCCGCCCCCAAGGTCTAGCTCCTTCAACTAAGCCTTCACAGAACATCCCTAACCGACTTCCTAACCCATGATCGAACCACCACCGAACCACATCACTGAACACGAGCCCCCTCTCCCAACGTGGCTCTCGGCCCTAGCTGAGATCCCCTCTTCGAGCCACGATCGAATCGCGCAGACACATCTTCCAGCAAGTTTTCTTCGACCGCGGAAAGCTTTTCCGCGCCCGTGGAAATTCCCCAGACAACATCCGATGTTCTGCGACAGTTCGATTCTTCAACGAGCAAGAGTTGTTTCGTCCGGCTTTTACCTAGATCCGCTCTGACTGGTGTTTTGGGAGACCGAAACACATCAACTGGTATCATATTTCAGGGGTACAAGGTTGGTCTTTTCTTTCTCGCTTTGTTCTCACGTTCAAAATTAAGTCTTTTCCTTGCTTCCGCTTTCGTTTGTGTGGCTTGTCGCCATTGTTTGCTTCGTTTGATTTCAGTTTTGTTGTTGGTTGCCCCCAACAATTCCCTACCCTAGGTTGAATTTGTGGCTTCCTAAAGTCCTTGTTCAAGACCGAGAGTTAAAAATAAAATAAAAAACAGATTTTTGTGAGAAACCTAACCCTAGTTGTGGACTGTGCTTGCCCTAAATCATTCACATCTTGCATATTTGGTTTGCTAAAGTTCGTGATTATTGTTCGAATTTTCTTTATTGTTATCTCCTAGTTTTCATCAAAACTTTCTTCTTTCTAGTCTCTGCATCAATTGCTCATCGTCTACACTAAACACTTATGTCAATCAAAAAAAGAAAAAAAAAAGAGGCATTCGATTCAAATTAAAAAAAAAAATCAGCCACCGAATTTGCAAAATCACAAGCCTCAGGCGATCTCGGCGAAGTCGATTCACTATTGACACAGGTCCATTAAGCTTATCTCCCCGTATTCTTTCTCTGTGGATTCTAGGATTTGCTTGTTGGAATATTTCTTGCGTAATTACTATACTTTGGCTTCTGAATTGTGAGGTTTTTGTGTTGGTTTAGTCCACGCTGAGTCAGCCTAACCACTCCGCCCTCACGACTTTACCCAAATTAGTGACCTACGTGAGATTTTATGGGTTTGATTTGATCTATTTTGTCATTTGTTTTTGTTATTTGTTGTGTGTGTTTCTGCTCTTTCTACGCTTGTAATGGTGTCTACAGGGACAGACACGGACGACACACTTGCGCCTCGCCAGGCCACTGACAATGCTTACGCCCGGGCGCTGGAGGCGATCCTTGCAAAGGTAACCGAAATGCAGTCCGATAGAGCCGTATTCATAGCTACACTCGCAGCAAACGCAAACAGGCAAACCGTGACCACAATACAACCCGCGACCGCGGTACAACCCGCGACCGTAGTACAAACCGCGATCACTGTCCAACACACCGCGCCCACGGTTTGTCCAATACATGCCGATACCGCCCCGATTGATCCCTTACACGACCATGTGGAGAGGAACTACGCGAAAAAAGAAGACGAGCAACGTCTCAACCTTGTCTAGACCGAAACCGCAGACGCCGCAACCGCGACAGATTCCACCACGGCCGCGGCAACCCAAGATGCGACCGTGGTTTCGCTACTGACGAGCCTGATTTCTGCATCCACCACCGCGATCGCGGCAACCCTTTCCGCGACCGCGGATTCTTCCATGTTCGCCCCAGCTTCTGCACGCCAAACCGCGACTGCGGCCCTCTTTCCCGCGACCGTGGATTTTCCTCTGTTCGTTGGTTCCGACTTGGGCTCCCTCTTGCCACCATTCCCGGACCGAGTGACGCCCCGCTCTTTGCTACCTCAAACACGCGCGTCTACTCCTTCTTCTCATGGATGTTTTCTAATTAATACTCCTGCGTGTCTTTCTTTATAGGAGAACTCCTATGATTTACCCCCGTACGTACCCACCATATTGCAGGTATTTGATGATGTACCCCCGGATGAGCCTCCACCTGCTTCCAGCGTTGACCATGCATTAGACCTGCACCCGGATACGACGCGGCGACACAGCCCTGCAAACCGTGTTGGACCTGGACGGATCATAGCAGCACTGGATGGGTACTCGAAGACTATACCACATCTGACCACAGTCTGCCCTCGCTTCACTATCGACCATAACAGCTTGCGGCCTCACAAGCCCTCGGACAGCGACATTCGCGAAACGGGGACGTTTCGCAGCCAAGTGGGGGAGAGTGATGTGACCCCGAACATCGACATTTGCGAAACGGGGACGTTTCACAGCCAAGTGGGGGAGAGTGATGTGACCCCGGACATCGAAATTTGCGAAACGGGGACTTTTCGCAGTCAAGTGGGGGAGGGTTATGTGACCCCGGTTACAACATTACTCGGCATTACGAGTGCCATTGGAGTTACGTTGGTATTGTGACGCTCACATGCCAATTTTGAGACATTCTGAGACATTTACTATTTTTAGCAGTTTTTCAGTATTTCGCAGTTTCCTTTATTAGCAGTTTCCATTCTTAGAATATTTCTAAGTTTGAAAGGTTATCGTTTTTACTATTTACTATTTTTAGATGTTTTCGTTTTTAGACAGTTTCTATTTTTGGATGTCGGGCCTCTCTTGTGCCAAGAGGGCCGATGCATTTATGTTTTAGGCCCATTTGGGCAAGAAATTTGTTTGACTGCTATATAAGCCAGCCTTAAACCTAATTGATGATAAGTTGATTTGAGAGTTAAAGCCTAGCGATGCCGTTGAGCCAAGCTCTTGCCCCCTAGGTCTAGCTCCTTTAACTAAGCCTTCACCGAACCTCCCCAACCGACTCCCTAACCCACGATCGAACCACCACCGAACCACATCACTGAACACGAACCCCTTCGTCCCAACGTGGCTCTCGGCCCTAGCCGAGATCCCCTCCTCGAGCCACGATCGAATCGCGCATACAAATCTTCCAGCAAGTTTTCCGCAATCGCGGAAAGCTTTTCCGCACCCGCGGAAAAGCTTCAGATGTTGTCCGCCGAAAATTTCCCGGACAACATCTGAAGTTCAGCGACAGTTCGATTCTTCAGCGAGCAAGAGTTGTTTTGTCTGCCATCTACCTAGATCCGCTCTGACTGGTGTTTTGGGAGACCGGAACACATCAACTGGTATCAACTTTCAGGGGTACAAGGTTGGTCTTTTCTTTCTCGCTTTGTTCTCACGTTCAAAATTCAATATTTTCCTTGCTTCCGCTTTCGTTTGTGTGGCTTGTCGCCATTGTTTGCTTCGTTTGATTTCAGTTTTGTTGTTGGTTGACCCCAACAATTCCCTACCCTATGTTGAATTTATGGCTTCCTAAAGTCCTTGTTCAAGACCGAGAGTTAAAAATAAAATAAAAAACAGATCTTTGTGAGAAACCTAACCCTAGTTGTGGACTTTGCTTGCCCTAAATCATTCACATCTTGCATATTTGGTTTGCTAAAGTTCGTGATTATTGTTAGAATTTTCATTATTGTTATCTCCTAGTTTTCATCAAAACTTTCTTCTTTTTAGTCTCTGAATCAATTGCTCATCGTCTACACTAAACACTTGTGTCAATCAAAAAAAGAAGAAAAAGAGGCATTCGATTCAAATTTTAAAAAAAATAAAAATTCAGCTACCGAATTTGCAAAATCACAAGCCTCAGGCGATCTCGGCGAATCCGATTCACTATTGACACAGGTCCATTAAGATTATCTCCCCGTATTCTTTCTCTGTGGATTCTAGGATTTGCTTTTTGGAATACTTCTTGTGTAATTACTATACTTTGGCTTCTGAATTGTGAGGTTTGTGTGGTTTTTGTGTTGGTTTAGTCCACGCTGAGTCAGCCTAACCACTCCGCCCTCACGACTTTACCCAAATTAGTAATCTACGTGAGACTTTGTGGGTTTGATTTGATCTATTTTGTCCTTTGTTTTTGTTATTTATTGTGTGTGTTTCTGCTCTTTCCGCGCTTGTCATGGTGTCTACAGGGACAGACACGGACGACACACTCGCCCCTCGCCATGCCGCTGACAATGCTTATGCCCGGGCGCTGGAGGCGATCCTTGCAAAGCTAACCGAAATGCAGTCCGACAGAGCCGCGCTCATAGCTACACTCGCAGCGAACGCAGACAGGCAAACCGTGACCGCAATACAACCCGCGACCGCGGTACAACCCAGGACCGCGGTCGAGCACATTGCGCCCGCGGTTCTTCCAATACCTGCTGATACCGCCCCGATTGATCCCTTACACGACCATGTGGAGAGGAACCGAGCGAAGAAAGAAGACGAGCAGCGTCTCAACCTTGTCTAGACCGAAACCGCAGACGCCGCAACCGCGGCAGATTCCATCGCGGCCGCGGCAACCCAATCTGCGACCGTGGTTTCGCTACTGACGAGCCCGATTTCTGCATCCACCACCGCGACCGCGGCAACCCTTTCCGCGACCGCGGATTCTTCCATGTTTGCCCCAGCTTCTGCACGCCAAACCGCGACTGCGGCCCTCCTTCCCGCGACCGCGGATTTTCCTCTGTGCGTTGATTCCGACTCGAACTCCCTCTTGCCACCGTTCCCAGACCGCGTGACGCCCCGCTCTTTGCTACCTGCAACACGCGCGTCTACTCCTTCTCAGGCATGTTTTCTAATTACTACTCCTGCGTGTCTTTCTTTATTAGAGAACCCCTATGGTTTACCCCCGTACGTACCCACCATATTGCAAGTATTTGATGATGTACCCCCGGATGAGCCTCCACCTGCTTCCAGCGTTGACCATGCATTAGACATGCACCCGGATACGATGCGGCGACACGGCCCTACAAACCGTGTCGGACTTGGAAGGAGCATAGCAGCACTGGATGGGTACACAAAGACTACACCACAGCTGACCACAGACCGCCCTCACTTCACTATCGACCACAACAGCTTGCGGCCTCACAAGCCCCCGGACAACGACATTCGCGAAACGGGGACGTTTCGCAACCAAGTGGGGGAGAGTGATGTGACCCCGGACAATGACATTTGCGAAACGGGGACGTTTCGCAGTCAAGTGAGGGAGGGTGATGTGACCCCGGTCACAACATTACTCGACATTACGAGTGCCGTTAGAGTTATGTTGGTATTGTGACGCTCACATGCCAATTTTGAGACATTCTTAGACATTTACTATTTTTAGCAGTTTTTCGGTGTATCGCAGTTTCCTTTATTAGCAGTTTCCATTCTTAGAATATTTCTAAGTTTGGAAGGTTATCGTTTTTAGTATTAACTATTTTTAGATGTTTCTGTTTTTATATAGTTTCTATTTTTGGATGTCGGACCTCTCTTGTGCCAAGAGGGCCGATCCATATATGTTTTAGGCCCATTAGGGCAAGAACTTTGTTTGGCTGCTATATAAGCCAGCCTTAAACCTAATTAATGATAAGTTGATTTGAGAGTTAAAGCCTAGCGTTGCCGTTGAGCCAAGCTCCCGCCCCCTAGGTGTAGCTCCTTCAACTAAGCCTTCACCGAACCTCCCTAACTGACTCCCTAACCCATGATCGAACCACCACCGAACCATATCACTGAACACGAACCCCCTCGTCCCAACGTGGCTCTCGGCCCTAGCCGAGATCTTCTACTCGAGCCACGATCGAATCGCGCAGACACATCTTCCAGCAAGTTTTCCGCAACCGCGGAAAGCTTTTCCTCGCCCGCGGAAATTCCCCAGACAGCATCCGAAGTTCAGCGACAGTTCAATTCTTCAGCGAGCAAGAGTTGTTTCGTCCGCCTTTTACCTAGATCCGCTCTGACTGGTGTTTTAGGAGACCGAAACACATCAACTGGTATAAGATTTCAGGGGTACAAGGATGGTCTTTTCTTTCTCGCTTTGTTCTCACATTCAAAATTCAGTCTTTTTCTTGCTTCCGCTTTCATTTGTGTGGCTTGTCGCCATTGTTTGCTTCGTTTGATTTCAGTTTTGTTGTTGGTTGCCCCCAACAATTCCCTACCCTAGGTTGAATTTGTGGCTTCCTAAAGTCCTTGTTCAAGACCGAGAGTTAAAAATAAAATAAAAAATAGATTTTTGTGAGAAACCTAACCCTAGTTGTGGACTTTGCTTGCCCTAAATCATTCGCATCTTGCATATTTGGTTTGCTAGAGTTCGTGATTATTGTTCGAATTTTCTTTATTGTTATCTCCTAGTTTTCATCAAAACTTTCTTCTTTCTAGTCTCTGCATCAATTGCTCATCGCCTACACCAAACACTTGTGGCATTCAATTCAAATTAAATAAAAAATTCAGCCACCGAATTAGCAAAATCAAAAGCCTCAGGCGATCTCGGCGAAGCCGATTCACTATTGACACAGGTCCATTAAGCTTATCTCCCCGTATTCTTTCTCCGTGGATCTAGGATTTGCTTGTTGGAATATTTCTTGCATAATTACTATACTTTGGCTTCTGAATTGTGAGGTTTGTGTGGTTTTTGTGTTGGTTTAGTCCACGCTGAGTCAGCCTAACCACTCCGCCCTCACGACTTTACCCAAATTAGTGACCTATGTGAGACTTTGTGGGTTTGATTTGATCTATTCTGTCCTTTGTTTTTGTTATTTGTTGTGTGTGTTTCTGCTCTTTCTGCGCTTGTCATGGTGTCTACAGGGACAGACACGGACGACACACTCGCCCCTCGCCAGGCCGCTGACAATGCTTACGCCCGGGCGCTGGAGGCGATCCTTGCAAAGCTAACCGAAATGCAGTCCGACAGAGCCGCGTTCATAGCTACACTCGCAGCGAACGCAGACAGGCAAACCGTGACCACAGTACAACCCGCGACCGCGGTACAACCCGCGACCGCGGTACAACCCGCGATCGCAGTACAAACCGCGACCGCGGTCCAGCACACCGCGCCCGTGGTTCTTCCAATACTTGCCGATACCGCCCCGATTGATCCCTTACATGACCATGTGGAGAGGAACTGCGGGAAGAAAGAAGACGAGCAGCGTCTCGACCTTGTCTAGGCCGAAACCGCAGACGCCGCAACCGTGGCAGATTCCACCGCGGCCGCGGCAACCCAAGCTGTGACCGTGGTTTCGCTACTGACGAGCCCAATTTCTGCATCCACCACCGCGACCGCGGCAACCCTTTCCGCGACCATGGATTCTTCCTTGTTCGCCCCAGCTTCTGCACGCCAAATCGCAACTGCGGCCCTCCTTCCCGCGACCGTGGATTTTCCTCTGTGTGTTGATTCCGACTCGAGCTCCCTCTTGCCACCGTTCCCAGACCGCGTGATGCCCCGCTCTTTGCTACCTCAAACACGCGCGTCTACTCCTTCTTCTCAGGGATGTTTTCTAATTACTACTCATGCGTGTCTTTCTTTATTAGAGAACCCCTATGATTTACCCTCGTACGTACCCACCATATTGCAAGTATTTGATGATGTACCCCCGGATGATCCTCCACCTGCTTCCAACGTTGACCATGCATTGGACCTGCACTCGGATACGACGCGGCGACAGGGCCTTGCAAACCGTGTTGGACCTGGAAGGAGCATAGCAGCACTGGATGGGTACACGAAGATTACACCACAGCTGACCATAGACCGCCCTCGCTTCACTATCGACCACAACAACTTGCGGCCTCACAAGCCCCCGGACAACGACATTCGCGAAACGGGGACGTTTCGCAGCCAAGTGGGGGAGAGTGATGTGACCCCGGACAATGACATTTGCGAAACGGGGACGTTTCACAGTCAAGTGGGGGAGGGTGATGTGACCGCGGTCACAACATTACTCGACATTATGAGTGCCATTGGAGTTACGTTGGTATTGTGACGCTCACATGCCAATTTTGAGACATTCTGAGACATTTACTATTTTTAGCAGTTTTTCGGTATTTCGCAGTTTCCTTTATTAGCAGTTTCCATTCTTAGAATATTTCTAAGTTTGGAATATTATCGCTTTTAGTATTTACTATTTTTAGATGTTTTCGTTTTTATATAGTTTCTATTTTTGGATGTCGGGCCTCTCTTGTGCCAAGAGGGCCGATCCATATATGTTTTAGGCCCATTAGGGCAAGAACTTTGTTTGGCTGCTATATAAGTCAGCCTTAAACCTAATTAATGATAAGTTGATTTGAGAGTTAAAGCCTAGCGCTGCCGTTGAGCCAAGCTCTCGCCCCCTAGGTCTAGCTCTTTCAACTAAGCCTTCACCGAACCTCCCTAACCGATTCCCTAACCCACGATCGAACCACCACCGAACCACATCACTGAACACGAACCCCCTCGTCCCAACATGGCTCTCGGCCCTAGCCTAGATCCCCTCCTCGAGCCACGATCGAATCGCGCAGACACATCTTCCAGCAAGTTTTCCGCGACCGCGAAAAGCTTTTCTGCGCCCGAGGAAATTCCCCAGACAGCATCCGAAGTTCAGCGACAGTTCGATTATTCAGCGAGCAAGAGTTTATTCGTCCGCCTTCTACCTAGATCCGCTCTGACTGGTGTTTTGAGAGACCGGAACACATCACAACACTCCTCCGATCACCAGAAAGAGGATAACTCGTGCTAAGGGTAAGAATGTTGTTTCTTCATGAATGCTCAGTTGTTGGTGAGGTTAATGTCCTCTATTATCCCATATGACTCCACCTCTGCTGTCTTACCTTTGGATATGTCTACTTTTGTTGCTTGGATGCTTAATCTTATTTTAGTGTTCTCTAATGTTATATTCAGACTTAGCTCTGTAAATGGGGTAAATTTTCACCTTACTCATGTAACCTTGTTCGGCATATGTATTGTTATGTCTAGTTATGAATGTTTTCCTTTCCTGTGTAAGTTTGTATGGGCTGACTTTGAGCTCCACCGTGCACATGGCCTTGTAAGTGTTAGTTGTACTACAGCTGTACTTTCTCAGTCTGACCCTTATGGTCCTTTGACTGTCATTTTGGATATATATGTGTATATATATAGATCTATGCTCTAGTAAAACAGACTCTTATAGTGAAACGAGTGGATAAATATAGGACGTTATATGAGATTAGGATGGATGGCTGGGATTTAATTTAGAGGGGCACAAATATGGGGAGTGGAACCACACACACCCAATTCCTTCCTATTACGATTTTTATGGGATTTGATATTATCCGTTTTCCACATTTACCCAGCCTATCAACCTCCACTTTCATCTCCTCTCTCGTGTCTCTCTCCATCAACCTCCATTGACGACTATCCAACTCCTCTTCTAACCTTAACTCTCTCCACCAGCCAATCAAGCCGCAGGACAACTCCGACAACGCATGGCCTGCCTCCGACCACCCTACTCCCTTCCCCTCGTTCGAGGACCTCTCTTCCAAGCTCCGTCACCATGTCAACAGCAGTGTAAACTCTTCTTCCATGGCCGCTGCTGCCAAGTCGTTGCGGTAGCAGGCGCCGACGAACCCGACGAGTGAGGCGACGACGATGGAGGCGCCGATGATGATGAGCGACCACTGGAGGAAGCGGAGACAGTCGGTGGAGTTGGCATGGGTGGCCAGCCAGATCTCGCCGCCCATTGAAGCGAAGACAATCGTTCGTCCTCCATTGAAACGGTTTCCCCCAAGGTTGTCGTCGACTTCCCCCAAGGTTCCCCAACCGCAAATTTTGACAGAAAACGAGAAATGCCTCGGATTTGATTTGATTTTTTTGAACCCTAAATCCTTTTGATTTCTCAATGGAGAGGATGCAGGCGTGCCGGAGAATTTCGGTGGGGCAGGCGAGGAGCGCGGCGACAACGTGGAGATGGGTGGTGTGGACATGGAAATGTCAGTCGGCGACGGACTGCTTGAGAACTCCCGCGGCGGCGACGTTGGGCGTTATGATATTCATGTTAATAGTGATGTTATTCAGATATACTTGTATGATATGCAATTTATAAATATAGGTTATTTCTTTGTGCATGAATGTGATATTCATTTGTGTGGATGAGATATGCATTTCCCATGTAGTGATATACAGAATATACTTGTATGATATGCAATTTGTAATTATGGATTATTTCTTTGGCCGTGAATGTGATATTCAGTTGTATGGAAGGGATATGCATTTTCCATGCATTGATATGCAGATAATACTTGTATGATATGTAATTTGTTATTATAGATTATTTCACTGGCCGTGATTGTGCTATTCATTTGTGTGGATGTGATATGCATTTTCCATACATTGATATGCAGAATATACTTGTATGATATGCATTTTTTATGATAGATTATTTCATTGGCCGTGAATGTGATATTCATTTATGTGGAAGGGATATGCATTTTCTATACATGGATATGCAGAATATACTTGTATGATATGTAATTTGTCATTATAGATCATTTCATTGGACGTGAATGTGATATTCATTTGTGTGAATGGGATATGTATTTTCTATACATTGATATGCATAATATACTTGTATGATATGCAATTTGTTCTTATTTGTACGACTACTTAGACGTTTTATTTAACTACCTAGCAATGTATTTGACTACTCAGGTTCAACTTTACATTATCAAGTTAGTGATATTCACGAATCTTTTGACGTTAGTGATATTGTCGTCAGAAGTTGAGAAGAACAAGCCGCGGGCGGGGAAAGGAAGCCGCAGGCGCGGCCAAGGAAGATCTCGCTGAGTGTCAAGAAAGAACAAGCCGCGGGCGCGGTTCAAGGGCAACGATCGCAACCATGCATGATCTGGCCATGCAATTATGGATTATTTCCTTGGCCGTGAATATGATATTCATTTGTGTGGATGGGATATGCATTTTTTGTACAGTGATATGCAGAATATACTTGTATGATATGCATTTTTTCTCTCTCCAATTTCCTTCTCCTTGTACAGTGATATGCAGAATATACTTGTATATTTTAAATTGGAATATCAATTACCACAAAGTGCATATCTGTTCAATGTTTTTAAATATCAGTATATATACGATTGACCATGATCACGAATAACAGTTATTCAATAATACTTGAACGATATTCAGATAATGTGCTTTGATATTCACACATTGTATTTCAATTCAGTCGATGCATTATATACGATGGAATATGAACAAGATTAACATATATGCAAATTATATATAACAACATTCATCTTTTTCGTGTCGATATGCAGAATGGTTTAGAAATTTCTGGTCCGAAGCTATGCGTGGAAGATGGTGGTGAATAACTACCTATTTTGGAGGATCGATGTTTTCTCTCTCCAATCTCCTTCTAACTGTCTATTTTGGAGGTTTTTAATTTTTAGAAATTTAGAAAATCAGTAGGGATATTCTATCCCATGAAAACTGCCCCATACACCCTTATTATACTCTCCAAATCCAACCATCTAATACTCTCAATCCGACGCTCCATAATTGTACACTCGTTTCACCATAAAAGTCGTTTTACCTGAGCGTGCTTCTATATATATATATGATACGAGGAACGCTCCGGTAAAACGGGAATTATGGTAAAACAGATGTATTAATTTAGGACGTTGGATGGAGGGTGATGGACGGATGGATTAAGAGAGTGTATATTAGTTGTGGTAGGAGTGTTTTCATAATAATAGGGATTAAAAAATAGTTACCATAAATGTGGAGAATATTAATTAAAAAGAAATCCTAATATGGTAAATCTGCACCAAGATTGGAGAGAGAAGACGATATTCTTATCCCAAATCTGCACATCGATCATCTTCTCCCTCACCTATCCTCCCTTCTCCATGGATCTAACGAGCTTCTGCAATCAAGCGCAAACAACGACGACATGATGGAAGCTATGTTCGGCGTTGCAGCAAACAAGCGCAAATCGTCCAATGGCAATGAATCCTCCAAAAACAACACCATAATCTTCAACGTACATGATTTTCTTCTCCATTGACGATATTCAGTTTCAAGCTTGGAATATCCAAGATCTGACATCGAATCACCGAGCAACTTCGAATATCACCAAACAACTTCGAATATCCAAGATCTAACATCGAATCAACATGAATAGAGGTATGAATTAAGAATTTTAGTTATATCGAAACCCTAAATTCTATTTCATGATATGTTAATCTTATGTCTATTCTAATTGATTTTCGATCATAACATAGGGTTTAGATTATGATTTCGCAATTTGGTTTTCGCAATTTTATCGATATTCATACATCCAGTAGTGATATTCGTTTACTATGTACGAAACATTCATAATGTTGCGATATTCATACAAACTGTATTGATATTCGTGTGTTAATCTCAAGCTTCTGGAATCGATTCATGTATCTTCGAATTTGATTTTTTTGTATTTCGTGAATATCGCATATTCAATTTTGAATAACCTGATTGATAGTAAACTGATTATGATGAGATGATATTCATGTATAGCGCATACATATTCATGAACCATAATAGCGATATTCATTCAATATCTTATGATATTCACGTATGTTCTACACATAGTCATACAAGTAAGTAATCGATATTCACAAGAATAACATCGATATTCATGATTTGCGTGTAGATATTCATATGTGAATTACTTCTTTGCGTGTAGATGTTCATATGTGATATTCATGATTTGCGTGTAGATATTCATATGTGAATTACTTCTTTGCGTGTAGATGTTCAGATGTGATATTCATCGATATTCATGATTTGCGTGTAGATGTTCATATGTGAATTACTTCTTTTAGTGTTTATGCAGTGCACTTGTGTAATGATATTCATATCGTTTTACTAGATATTCAAGAATAGTGCGTATTTATTACTACATATGCATTGTGTCATGAATATCGATGATCCAAAATTGAATATCAAATCGAATGCAACCTTTTATTATTAATATTGACTATGCGAATATGCTTTATTAGATTATGATTATTGTGATGTGATTATCTAGGTTGATTTATAATAAAATTTATGTTTCTTTAACGATATTCAATATTTTAGGAATGATATTCATGTAAAGTGAATCAGTATTCAATCATATCAATTCATGAATCTGTGACTAATATTCATGTATCATGTATCGATATTCACAATTTCTTGCATATGTCAAGGTCGAACAAAAAGAATGTTTCAAGTGAAGATATGATGTGGAGAGCTCATAGGAAGACACTGATTATCCGAAAATGAAATATCAGAAGAAGATGATACAAAATCAAAGTTTGGCACAAAGTGCATTTTTCACGAGGATGATAAAAAATCAAAGTTTGGCAAAGAAGAATTGTAATTTCGTTATTTGTATTCTATTCATAGATATTCATGTTTTGCAAGTCGATATTCATGTTTTTAGCATTCCCAACCTTTTAATATGGTTTGGATATAAATGATTTTTTTTATATTCGAAATTCACTAATAGATATTCATGTTGTTCAACCAGTTATTCATGCTACACATCATATAATTTGTAGTTTTTGTAAGGATGTGAAGGGATAATCTTGTTATACAATATATTTATTTAGTCCGTGTATAATTTGATATCAATACTTGTAAGGATATGAAGGGATTTGTGTTCTTTGTCCAATTATTCATGGTAGTAAGTGGTAGCTAAATTGTTGTATCTATAAGCATGAATATCATTCTATATTGATATGAATATCACTACGTTTTAACATGAATATCATAACCCAAACCAAAAATAACCACTTCACACTAACACAAATAATTATACACGGACAAATGTACATGAACATTAGGAATAACAAACATGAATATCGCTAGTACGCAATAACTTGTGCTTTTTAGACAAGCAGGAAGCTTCAAACATCTCTTCGTCGATACAACAGTCTCATCCAGTTTAGGTTGAACAACAACTCACTCAGATACATTATCATCACTAAGGTTTTCGTTCATGTGAGGGAATCCATTGTCCTCAATAAATCATGTGCTTTGAAAAATTAGGCCTGAAAAATGATGAATATCAACAACATTATAATGAATATCACATCATAAAATTTGAATATCAACTACTCAAATCATAAAACGTACATACAACATGAATATCAAAAGAATTGGAATGAATATCACATCAAATAATTTGAATATCAATTGCAAAGAGTATAAACAACACCAAAAATATAGCAAAATTGATCCAACATAAACCCTACACCCTAAACCCTATATCCTAAATCCTAAACTCTAAACCTTAAATCAAAAACCCTAAACTATAAACCCTAAACTCTAGACCCTAAACCTAAACCATAAACCCTACATCCTAAACCTTAAACCCTACACCCTAAACCCTACATCCTAAACCCTATACCCTAAACCATAAACCTTACACCATAAACCCTAACCCTAAACCATAAACCCTAACCCTAAACCATACACCCGAAACCATAAACCTACACCCTAAACCCTAAATGCTAAATCATAAGCCCTAAACCCTATACCCTAAACCCTTAATGCTAAATCCTAAACCCTAAACCTAAACCCTAAACCTCTACACCATGAACCTTAAATCCATGCACACTAAACCGATAACATAAACTACAAAACTGACTGAACATGAATATCAAAACATTTGTATGAATATCGCATCAAACAATTTGAATATCAATCGCAATTAGTACAAACAACACCAATATCAACAACATTATAGTGAATATCACATCATAAAATTTGAATATCAACTGCTCAGAGAATGAAACGTACATCCCACGTGAATATCAAAGGAATTTATATGAATATCACATCAAACAATTTGAATATTAAGTGTAAACAGTACAAACAACACTAGTAATACACCAAAACGACCAACATGAATATCAACACCATTACAGTGAATATCACACCATAAAATTTGAATATAATTACTCAGAGCATGAAACGTACATCACACATGAATATCAATGAAATTTGTATGAATATCGCATCAAACAATTTAAATATCAATTGTAAACAGTACAAACAACACCGGTATCAACGACATCATAGTGAATATCACATCATAAAATTTGAATATCTACTACTTAGAGCATGAAACATACATCCCACATGAATATCAACGGAATTTATATGAATATCACATCAAATAATTTGAATATCAAGTGCAAACAGTACATACAACACTAGTAATACACCAAAATGACCAACATGAATATCAACACCATTACAGTGAATATCATACCATAAAATTTGAATATAATTACTTAGAGTATGAAAAGTACATCCCACATGAATATCAAAGGAATTTGTATGAATATCACATCAAACAATTTGAATATTAATTACAAACAGTACAAATAATACCATTAAAAATCCAAAAGAACAACACGAATATCCACAACATTATAACGAATATCACATCATAGAATTTGAATATAAACTACTCAGATCATGAAACGTGCATCCAACATGAATATCAAAAGCAATTGTATGAATATCGCATTAAATCCTAAATCCCTACATCAAACCATTTGAATAACACATATAAAACGTGAATATCAACGTTCAACAATTCATACAACACCATCAACAAGTAGAATTTAAACCCACATGAATATCAACATTATTACAATGAATAACACCACATAGAAACTGAATATCAAATATACAATATCCGAAACATATAAAATCAAAACACACAATTTGCAGCATTGTGAATAACAATATCGTTAACATGAATATCATAGTGTAACATATGAACATCAACATTAGAGTAAGAACCCAAAAGGATTTAGGATTCAAAAAATTAGGGTTCAAAAAATTAGAGTAAGATACATGTGGAGAAGCGAGGGACGAGGATAATCGAATTCAAAGATGCCACCGGCGATGATAAAGCGAGGAGGCGACGATGAAAAGCGAGGAGAACCGAAGCTCCGACGAATTCATCAATGGCGGTTTCGTGCTGTAGAGAGGAATAGAAGAGAGTGAGGGGACGCCGATAACACGAGAAGGCAGATCTGAAAGAGAGAGTGAAAGCAAATCAAGAAGGTGGCAGAGAGACGACGACGAGGTGATGACGCGGCGAAGATGAGGCGGAGACGAGAAGCTCCGTGAGGACGACAATGGCAGTTGAAGAACGACCAATCTGAATTTTGGAGAGAGTAACGTACAAGGAGAAGATAAATTTGGAAAGTAAATAATATGGGTAAAAGAAATCCCTAATATCATGGGATTTGGAGGAATTGTGTGTGGGTGAATCCACCGGTCTAATTTACAACCCTCTAGATTAAATTATGACCATCAATTCTATTTTCGTCCAACATTCTAGATTAGTACTATCGTTTTACTCTAAGAAGCTATTTCACTAGAGCCAAATTCTATATGATACTCATGTTGCCCTTATTTATCTACACAAATATGTTGATTTACTGTTATCCTATTTTGTTTTATTCTTTTGTGTTTTTCCAGACTTCTCTACTACTGTTCCTTTTTACTCTCTTCTTTTTGCACATCTATTGCAACTATGCTATTTACTGTCAAAGTTTTCATAATTTCCATTACTGCTTTAGTTTTCAGTTTTTATGTAACTGTGACTTATTTTCTTTCAATCTGCAGAGTTTTAATTTTCCTCTTCTCGTACTCTAGAACTCCTATGTTTTTGGTTTTCTTTTGTTTTTTGGGCTTTCTGGTCTTCTGTTTTCTTTTACTTTTGATTGTTTCAGTTCTGTTTTCTTATGGATCTCCTTTGGCCTCCTTTGGCCTTTGTTGATGTTTCTATTTATTTTTCTCTGTTTCGTTATTTTCTTTGTTGTCTGGTGTCTTTCATTTGGGCTTTGGCCCAACCGATGGCTCACTCGACGGCTTAAGACTATGCCCTATGACACTTGTATGACAACTTACAAAATTGCTTTTATTCATGGCAATCAATTGCTAGACTTATGCCCAATTCACAATTTTTACTACGGTATTATATTACCCATTTGTTACAATTTCAATGACCAGAACCTTGGTCACAAAATTGGTAATCCTCATATTCCACCTTACGACGTTCTACTAAGTAATCCTCCAATACAACTTGATTTGCCCAATCCTTGTATTCATAACGTGCACGATTTTTATTGCCATACTAAACTTGGCAGTCCAACTTTGTTACCTTTCACTTATAACATATCATCCAAACTATATAACTATAATCATAATCACATTAATACTTGTGCTACTTCTATCCCAACCGGTATTACATGAAGATCGGATTTTGAAACTGTATAGGGGTTTGTCGAGACCATTTCTAAACAAAAATCTATTTTATGAAACGTCATAATCAACTTGACATGTTGTGCTTAGCTAAAACAAAAACTAATAACTTACCTAGTCCGACTTTCTTCGATAAACTAGGCTTCAAATCTATTGTCACATTTCCTGGCTGACTGGCTCATGCTCTAAAGGCGAACTTTGGCTCATTCTCAATAACTCACAAATTCTCTAATCTCTTGTTTTATTATTTAATGACTCCAACATCTTACTATTACAAGTTTCTCACAAATACCTCTCTTTTCTTTTATTATTTCTCTATGCCACTAGTCGAGAAGCACTGAAAAATGACTACTGGAACATATTGGGAATCTTGATACTTCCTTTAATCTTCCAGTTATGATAATGAGTGATCTAAATGATATTCTTATTCCATCAGATAAGCATGGCAGATTAATACCTTCTAATTATATATTTAGCAGATTAAATAATTTCATTACAGATTTTAGACTTATTGACACCAACTATTCAGGTTTTTCACTTGGCAAAAATCGATTCCAACATCTAAAACAACTTATGAACGATTGGACCGTGTTTTCCTACACCTAGTCTTCTCAACAAAATTTTCCTCCATTACTGTCCAACATCATCCCTTTACTATATTTGACCACTGTCTCATTTAGGGTTGAGCATCGGTCCAAACCCGGACCGGACCGACCCGGACCGGAACACCAAAAATGGTGGACCGGAACCTGGACCGGAAATATCCGGTCCGGTCCTATTTGGACCGGATTTGGACCGATTTAGAATTTTATTAAATTTAAATATAATTTATTTATATTTAAACATGAAAAAATCCTCAAATTTAAATATAATTTACTCTTAAATATAATTTACCCTAAACTCTAAACCCTAAATCATAAACCTCAAATATAAAAATACCTTAAACCCTAAAATATTAAGATTTTAAAAAAATTCCGAGTCGGACCGGACCGGATTTGGACCAGACCGGACCAGACCCGGAATTTCGGAAATCCCTGGATCGGAGAGCGGACATGTTAGGACCGGTCCGGTCCGGTTCAAATTTCCGGGCCAGACCGGAAAATGCTCAACCCTAGTCTCATTACAACCTCTTTAGGTCACCTGCAACCTTTCCAAAAGTTCCCTTTTCGTTTTGAAACAGCTTAGGCCACATACCAACCTATCAAGCTCTAGTTCATAGGGTTTGGAAATATACACTTTCTGATTCATTTAGGTTTAAACTTTATATGAAACAAAAACTTCTGAAATCCTACTCGAAATCTTGGTCTAAATTGAAAAACCATGATAACTTTGAACAACTTAAGGCTACTGAAAGAAAATTAGCTGCTCTTCAAAGTCAGCTATTGCATTCAAATCTCAACCAACAAGTTTTTGCTCTATACAAGAGACATCTCTTAAAATATAATAAATTACTTGAATTTCAGCAATTGTTTTGGAAACAACGCGCCAAAATTGTTCATCTTACGAATATAGATAAAAGTACTAAATATTTTCATTCGTTGGCAAAAATAAGAACTTATAAACAAAAAATCTCTTCATTCCAAACACAGGACGACTGTATTTTTCATGATCATTATCTCATTCAGAAGATGATTTCACAAGAACTACAATCTCATTTCACGCCTTGTTCTCTACAAGCAATATATTCTATGGACTTAGACATTATTCTTTCGCTTATTAGCTCTGATGACAGTTTACATTTACTATCCCCTCCATCTTACACTGAAACTAAACCCATGGTCTTCTAGTTGCATGCAAATAAAACTCTTGGGCCAGACGGATACCCAGCAAAAGTTTACCAAACTTTCTGGCCTTTTGTTGGTAAATCCTTAACTAATGCTATTCAGTTTATTTTTCACTCTGGACAACTTCTTAAAGATTGTGCCCATTCCTTTATCGCCTTGATTCTTAGAACTGGTAATCCTCTAACTATTAATCTTTATCGTCCGATCAGTTTATGTAATATAACTAATAAAATTATCACTAAAATAATGGAAAACGGTCTTAAATCTGTCTTACCTAAAATCATTAGTCCATCTCAAGGGTCCATTATTGAAGGTCGATCTATCCAATAAAATATACTAATTGCTCATGAAATCTTTCACTCTTTCCACACTAAAACTAAAAGTAAGAAAGATTGGATGACATTAAAATTAGATATGAAAAAGGCTTATGACAAACTTAATTGGAATTTTATTATGGCAATTCTCCTAAAATTTGGATTCTCTCATGACTGGGTCAAACTTCTTATGACTTGTATCCAATCTACCTCTTTCTCTATCCTTGTTAACAATGAACTTGGGCCTCTTTTTACTCCCTCATGTGGCCTACGACAGGGTGACCCAGTTGCTCCGTTTATCTTTATCATTGTCATGGTATTTCTCACCCAGACTCTTACCATGGAATCTTGACATCATAATCTTAAGGTAGGTATTCAACTAACTTGCTATGGCACTTGTATCCCCTTCCTTACTTTTGCAGATGATACTCTCATTTTTGCCAATGCATCACAAACAAATATGTTATACATTCAACATATCCTCCGGAATTTTAGCAGTATCTCTGGTTTATTTATTAACTTCCACAAAAGTTCCTTTCATACCTCTTCTAATATTTCTTGATCTCAACAAATGTCCCTTGTGGCTATCCCTAATATCTAGGTCACTCCTTCTATGAAAAATATATGGGTATTCCTATAGTTCGAGGCTGAGTTAAAAAGGAAAATTTTGATTACTCTGTGAATAGCCTCAAAAAACAACTGTCTAGATGGAAAGCCAATTCTTTATCTCAAGATGGACGGTTGATTCTCATTTAATAAAATTTATTAGCTAAAGTGAATTACTTAATACAAAGTTTTTAATAACGATTTTTTTCCTGAAATAAATCTCTTGGGATAACATCTGCAGACCAAAGTCTGCCGGGGGTCTTGGTCTGTATAAAGCTTCTGATATGAATAAAACACTACAGATGAAATTATAAAAAAATTATTAATTGATCAGGAATCTTTGTGACGTCGAATTATTGTTGACAAATATATTCGATTGACTGGCCTATTCTCTTATAAAATAAAAATGATATCTTAAAAACATACATGTGAATATAAGCATTATGCATAAAATTTATTAAAATTTCATCCTAAAATCAATTACCAATAGAAAAAATAATTCAATAAGTTTGTATATACTAGACATTATTATTCGAAAGTTCGACGTGGGATAAGTTAATATTCCTAATAGCATCACATATATAAGCTATAGCTCAATTAGCTCGAAAAAGCTTTTTAATTACATCCCATTGCATGTACGTGTTACACTGTTTTGCAACATATTCTATTGGGGTTAGCAAGGATCCGTTTGATCGCCCCTTTCCAAGAAGAAGAAGAAAAAAAAAACCAAACTAGTTAACACGATAAAGTGTTTTCTTAATCCATTAGCTAGCCACAAGACAACTAATCAAGATCTTCTTGAAACGACGTCGTTCTGTGCAGGAGCTACAGATTCTGGTCCAGCAGCTACATTCATCTCCTGGAGCCTTACGGTGCACTTTCCTCCGTTCCTGCTCCCCGGGACCCACGTGCAAGGGCTCGACCCCGACGACGGTGACGTCTTTCGAGGAAGGGACTCTAGCAACAGCCCCACATTGGCTTCAACCCATTCATCTCCATTTAGTGTTCTTGTGGCTTCTAGTGGTTGCACAAGCTGTTGCATAAGCAGTACTACTATACAAGAAATGCCCAAAAAACTTGTGTTTTTCCTATTCTGGACAAAACCCATCATTTTCATAGATCAATCTTAAAACCCAAAATAATATTAAGTTATTTTTTATGTGATCTTGATTAGAAATAAACAAGATGAGCTAGTACGAGGGATTAATGAAGAAGATTGATAAATGGAATGGTAGTGGTGTATGTATATATATATATATAAGTATAATGCTGACTTTTATGAAGTGGGTTTTAACATATATAATACTGCTATAGCAATATTTTGACCGATTAAAAGTTTTTAAAAATGAAACATTATTAGTTTGAAGTTGGAAGAGGTCAAAATTAAAACACGGTTAGATTGAATGCCCTCCAACGTACAGTGTGGAAGTCATGAAAGGAGGGTGGATTTCATTGTTGGTTTGGATTCTTGATTTATGTATTTAATTGTTCATATGTACACTTTTGATTGCATTACATTGCTGCTACGTACACCTCTATAAGTGGAAATAGGCAGTAGCTAGTAATGATTTTCACTTTTATATAGTATGTAACGCACAAAAACATCAAATGCTTTGAGCAATTATATGAATAAATTGTTAGTTTTTTACAAAAGAAGTTTCACTCAGCAACTAACAAATGCAACGAGTACGTAGTTGTATTTTGTTTGCATTGAGATATTTAATGAGTGAGCATTATCTTTAACTTCATATGATAAATGAGAATTTGATTATATATGTAACTCATATTTTATATGTTTCAAGGGTACCGGTGTGAATATAAAATTAATCAATCTCGCGGTTTCCCTTGATTTGGGAATTCAAAGGCACACACCTTATTAGAAAATCTTAATTCCAAATGCGTGAAATTGTCCGTTAAATGACTAGTATTTATTCTGCATACTACAATTGGATGTCGCTATGATGTCATTTTCATGACTTCCTGCAGATATATCTGCTGGTCATGTGTCATATTCAAAATTTGGCATTGCCTGGTTTAATCGAAATAAAGAATATATAAACCAAAAAAGAAACAACAATTCAACATTTGGCATTCAATCACTAATTTATTCAAAAGAAAAGAAAAATGAAAAGATTGCCTAGGTTTGGCATTTTGGCCTTTACCAGTCTTCTCCGTCTACTTTTTGAGAAACACAAAACAGTGCCCTAATCTATTGGAGCAATTAATTATGTAGATATGTCATTTACAGAGGTAGACATACTATTGATAATGCGTTTTCGCCTAACGATCTTCGTTCTGGTTTAAGAAAAGTCATCTTCCAAGGCTTCGTGTTGATCAAGACTCGAATTATCGTCAAAGATGATTCTTTTTGTGGTTTTTTAGGCCGGATTTATGTTTGCAAGAAAATAAAAGGGATATGTAATTTGGATATATTAGATATGATGCACCAATAAATTCAAAAAGAGGTTTGTTGTAACACCAAGATATGACACACCTATGTTTCACAATTGTTTTGGACATAATTCACCAAAACCGAGTAGATTGAATTGGATATGACTCACCAAGACAAACACTCAAGCAGGGGCCTCTCATGCAAACCCCTTATATTTTGTCAAATTTTGCCTTTTTAATTTTTAAAATTCTATAGTTAAGATAAAATAAAGAGTAACAAGAAAAACATCTTGAGTATGCGTTTGAAAATATTTTATTTAAAGTGAGTTTTTTTATTAGTTAATTAGATTGAAGAAATGTTGAACATTAGTTGATTATTTTAATTTATTTTGTTTGAAGTGCATTGTTTTATTTGTTTATATTTGGGAAAATGGATACGTATGTTATTCAGAGTAAGAGGAAGCCAATTTCAAGTAACGAGTCTTAAAATGTTGATATGTTTATAAGTGTGGATGGAATGAACGAACAAAGTATTGAATTTTTTTTTAGCGTTTTGAACCCCCCTTGCTAAAATTTCTGGCTTTGCCAATCCACTCAAGAACATAATTTAAATTTCATTCAAGAAACTCAAATATCTGTATTTTCAATTAATCAAAGCTTAACTAAAAAATGAAAATCGCCAAAGCCTTAAACAACCAAATGTCTCCGTACAAAACCCTAATTTTTAGTAAACTTGAAAGGGGTCGTTCTCCCTTTACCGAGATCCGTTGGCCCTGAAATTTGAACACGAGATAACTAAGCCCCTGAGATCAACCATATCCAAAAATGAGCCCAAACTCACGTGTATATTTAAATTGCGCCTCTTAACAAAATCGGAAATCCTAATTTCTTTATAAATTTGCACGCTTTCTTCAAATCTCGTTGAACCTAAAATTTGTACAAAAGCTAAATAAGCCCATTAATTCAAACATATTCAAAAATCAGCTCAAACACACGAGGGATCAAAATTGTGCCTTTGGACAAAAACTGGCTCGCGTGTTGTATTCGTCGGTGCCGCGACTAGGCCTTCTGAGCTTGACTTCTCTGATCCCTCTTCAACTTCCCTCGACCAACCTTGGTTCCCTGGGCTCCTTGGCATCATTAATGAAGAGGGACTAATTCTTGTGCGGGCCAAGTCGTATGGATTGTCGAATTGATCGTGGCTCTTCTCAAATGGCCTTGTTGACGTCGCAACAATGATGCTCTTTGTGTCTTCTCCAAGCATTCCTCCTCTAATTGGCCTCATACTTTATAGGAGTTCCCCAAATAAGCCTTCTTGATAATTGGAATTAAAAGAGTTCAATTTGAACGATGTTGGCTCGATGGTCTTGAAAAACCCTGGTTTGAGGTGCGATGACGGCTTTGTTGTCGGCGTTGTAACTCTTCTTGGCTTGACTCGACTCTTGGCTTGGTCTTGAATTTTGATGGGATTCCAGATCACATCACCGAGGTCCAATGACCCTCCTATTCTCCTTTTAAATTATTATTATTATGCACTCTTTAATCATGTTTTAGTCTATTATACATGTGCGAACGCATGATTTTAATCAAGTGAGTGCTAAAACCATGAAGAGAAAAAGTTTACCGTATAGATTATATAAAACCATAATTTCAAAGCTTACCGTCTATTTAAGTATATCGTCTAGCTCACACAAACAACCTCAATTTCAAACAACAAACCCTATAATTGAACCCCAAATGAAAGTTTACTCAAAATTGATCAAAAAATTACACAATTTAAACAAATTTCATTATTACATACTATTTTTATTGTGTAACTAGTTTCAACAAATTTGTATAAAAACTTGATTTCAAAATCTGCAAATCCATAAACTTTACATTTTGAAAATTTTAACACAAATAAGGATAGATATAGAGAAAATATTGCATTTATATTGAAAGATTTGTGCACAAATTTGGGTAAAATTATGTTTTTTACGTATTTTTTAGGATTATGCATAATAAAAATTACATAAAAAAATTGTTTTTAAAAATAATATAAAAATTGCATAATTTTTTGAAGAATTTGTTTATAAAAATGTTAGAAATAAAATTAAAAAAATATTTTTTTATAAATCCTGTTGGGCCCCACATAAATCCGCCCATACTATTATGTAAAGATTTTAGTTAAAATTTCCATAATTTTACGTCTAGTATTGTGTATAAATTTTAATTATGCCAACATCTCACATATATAAAATATTGTTGATAACCTTTAAAATTTCTCACTATTATATTTTTAATTAGAAATTATACAAGCAGATAAATATGTATATTGCTCTACTTAACAAAAAAAATATTTTTATGTTGTATTATATTAAATTATTGTGTTTTGTATCAATAAATTCATCAGTGTAATGTTAAATCTTTACAAACTAATATCGTTTTAGTCTTATTTTTTACACTCACCTTACACTTTCAGTCCATAAACACCTAAAACTAAAGTAAAATATATTTTTTTATATTTTTTTTCTTAAAATAAAATTAAACAAGCAATTTTTAGTGAGACAATACCTCAAAAAATACAACATCTCAAAAATTAAGAAATAACCGTATCTCACACACACCCGGTCATTCATCCAAAAGAGGAACACTCCGGTAAAATGAGAATTATGATAAAACAGAGGTATTAATCTGGGACGTTGGATGAAGGGTGATGGACGGATGGATGAATGAGTCATATAGTGGATATGGTATGGGCAAAACTACCAGATCTTTTCAAATAAGGTAGTTAATAGATATTTTATTTAAAAGAAGATAATTAAAGATATTGTTAGAGGAGAGAGAAAATCATATCTTTCTTCCAAAACCGCTCCATTCCGCTGATACATTTTCTTATTGTTCAATGATTTTCAACGTTCATGAATATCGATCACGTCTTTATGAATATCGTTCATGCGTTTATGAATATCGATGGACGTGAATATCTCCACTTAAAACATGAATATCACCACTGAATTTTTTCAGCGTCCTAATGCTTTGCAAATTCGTAGATTTGTAAATTTGTTCTTGTTGCTTTTTCATGGTCATTGATTTTTACAACATTCATGAATATCAAATATGCGTTTATGAATATATCGATCAAGTACGTCTCTGTTTGATATGTGAATATTTAATTTCTTAAAGACATGAATATCACAACTTAAAATATGAATATTACCACTTGATAATATGAATATTCACAATCAATTACATGAATATCACACTCAATTATATGAATTTCACCAATCAATTCATATCGACCACTAACCAATTACATCACCACCCATTTACATGAATATCACCACTCAATCACATCACCACCCATTTACATAAATATCACCACTTAATTCATGAATATCGATCACCACTCAATTACATGAATATCGATCATCACCTAACTACACGAATATCACCACTTAGTATCGTGAATATCGTAACTCTTCTTCTATCAACCTTCCTCACCGTCTTCGATCTTTTTACCTTCTTCCATCATTTTCGGACTTCTTTATATATATTCTTTAACCTTCATATGGATATTAATCATATCAGAACGAATATCATATAAAACAGTGTGAATATCAATCACCCTATAATGAATATCGAACAAATCAACGTGAATATCAATCAACCTCTAACAAAAGAACCAAGCATAATCCACGAAAATTCAAAATAACACATCATCCAAAAATCAAAAGTATTCATCCATGATTATAAAACATTAAAACGGTGAAAATTAAAGCTTTCAGTAGTTAATAATGAACAAAACCATCAAATAATACAAGAAGACCCTAAACATACAAAAAAATTAAAATTAATAAAACCAACCAATATATCTCTCAATGAAAATCAGCAAAAGTGACGGATTCAGAATTATATTAATTTTTTATTCGGTTCTGTATACATATCAAGGGTTAAGGTGGACTAGTCCAACACCAATAATTTCTAATCCAAATTCAAATAAAAGCACTCCATAAAATCAATTATATAAGGAATGAAATAAAAAAAAACAAGGAAGAATTGACTAATAAATTTCAAATGTAAACATGAATGAAATAAAAAGAGGTAAAATATCATTACATGTACTGTTAAAATTTGAAGTTGGATATACACGGTGCATTCAATTTGTATTTGTGCACAACCGATCGACCTGGGCTTGAATTTGGGCACACTTGATTGTGATGATGTGAGAAAGAGGGCATATAAGAATACTAAAAGCTTAAACAACAAAACTTAGCTCAAGTCACATACAAACCCACCTATCATTCTTATATACACCCGAAAAGCATTCGATTCTAGTCGTTCATCATTTACTCATCCAATGGATATAATTAATATCCTCGTTTTACCATAATATCTCATTTCACCCGAACGAAGATAATTAATATCCTCGTTTTACCATAAGAACCTAAGGTTATTTAAACCTCAAACCGCAAAACAAGCACCACAAGAGATAAAATAGAGAACGCAGAAAACTTCAGTACTGAGTCATCTGACAATCATTGCACCAATCTCATATCCATTACAAATTACAATACAGACTTTTTCTCGATCAAGAACTGCATAGAAAATTCATTGCACTTTACATACCGGGCTAACCACCATTCAACTAAATACCACACTTTTCCTGGGAAATTAACAGTGAAGTGAGATCCTACAAGGTTTAGTCCCCTGCGGATTTTTCCTATATAAACTAAGAGAATCACATTGAGAGTGAGGCCAGAAGCTGCTCCTTCAGATGCTCAGCAGCAGCAGCGCTGGGCGTCCTTATGGAGAAGGTGTGGACAACCTTGTCCTCCGTGGAAGAGACGGTGGCCTCTTGGGCCGAGATCTGATGTTCCCTCATCGCTATCACCACCTTAGAAACCGGGTGGGCCTCCAAAGGGCAGCCCACCTGCACAACCGCCCCGTCCTGCCTCGCCTGGAACTCGATATCCGTGGGGTCCACTTGCTTCTCCTTCATCTCCTTCTCGGTCTCGAGCATCCTGACCTTCGTCTGCAAGTCGGTGATGTAAGATATGGCGTCCCCCAGGAGAGACGCCTTGTCCATCTTGGAGATGTTCGGCACCACCGCCCTCAGCGCATAGAACCGCTGGTTGAGCTTCTCGCGTCTCTGCCTCTCGGCTTCCACGTGGTTCAGAGGCTCTTCTCTTCCGTTCGCAGGCTTCCTGCCCCGTTTCCTCGGCTTAGGCTCGTCCGGGTTCACCACCAAGTCTTCGCTCGCCTTCTCCAAACCGAAATTCAGCTCCTGGAGCAACTTCCCGTCCTTGTCTTCGCTCTGAACCCCGTTAGAAGTCGACCCATAATGATGCTTGCCATCCATTTCGGCATTCCCAACCAGGGAGCTATTCGAGCCTTTCCCTTTCGATTCATATGATTCCGGGGAGAACCCGGCATCCCCTTCCACCTTTGGAGCAAAGCTTATGTTAACAGAGCGCGCATTTGACCCACCACTGCCAAGACTAAGATCATGCCCGAAAATCTTGGGAAAACCCTTGGCCTGTCGGGTTTGTGACTCTAGTAACCCCCCAAACACGCCCTTCACCAATTGCGGGGTGCTCTGTTCTTCTTTAACCGGTTTAACAGACCCCAACTCAACCACACCACTCTTCACCGGCACAAACACAACCGTCTGGAGCTCAGCCAGTTTCGCCAGGTAAGCCCTAGATTCATACTGATCCAAGCAGCCTTTACCATCCGTCCCCCAAACGGGCCTCCCGCTAGCCAAGGCCAGTGCAGGACCCGAGGACGAGTCCAAAGGGAACCAATAGTACATTGATGTAAGGTACAACATCTCCATATCCGGGACCTTATCCAGTGTTGCTGCAAAGTTATCATCCTGTGACCCTCCAAAGCAGGCATGTAATCTCTGAAGAACCTGCTTCTTATGCTTGTCTGCACTTCCTTCAACCGAGTTTCGAGCTCCATTGCCACTCCCAGATGCCGGGTCCCGGCAATGTCCATCACCCCAAATCAATGCTGGCATGCCATTTTTGGAGCTTGCAAGTTGCCAATAGATTGCATAGCTCCAATAAGACCCCTCCACAGCCTTGCACAAGCCTTGTTGCACATTGAAATCGTCATCGGAGCTGTCGAATTCCGACAATGACTTGTCGGAGGCGGAAGAGGTCAAGAACTCGGCGGCATCAGCGCCCAAAACAGCTTCCACCATAGCTTTCTCCCCCTCATTCAACCACAACTGATCACTCATTTTTAACCTCCAAAAATCTCTCGCTATATTTTCTCCCCTTAAGCTATATAACGATCCGCTTATCACTGAAAATCACTAGAATTTATCCAATTGAGAAACGACTCAACAAGAACGATTTGACTTCTGCGTAGAGTACGAATTGAACATGAGAAGCTGTTACCTGCTATCTTTCTGGTTACAGGAAGGGATCTGAGGACGAAAGTTTCGAATTTCGCCTGAGCAGAAGTCCAATTTCAGCGTTGATTTCACAGGAGATAAAGATCTAGAATTTAGGGTTTGGTATTTCTGTTTATATGTTCAGCATATTTGCCCTTTTTTTGAAATTGAAAGCTCTTTTTTTTTTTAATAATTGGTTTTGTAACACGAGGAGAAGGTGGAAAGCGTCAGAAAGATAGTAATATTCACGTTGCCAAGTGCCGACCTCGTGATTCAATTAATTATCTCCCCACTGAGAAATTATTTTATTTTATTATTATTATATTATCTTCTACAGTTTGTTTTGGCCTGAAAATCTCTCTCTATTCTATACTTGTATTTCTGTTCTATTACTTCTATACTTCTACAACGGAATAGAAAGAATTCATATAGAGGGAGTTTTTTTCTATGGTGGTATAGGGAACGGGGTTGAGAATTCATATAGAGGGAGTTTGATAGAGGTAGGTATGAGTAGGGATGAGCAAAATCTGGGCCGGCTCGGAAATTTGGACCGGTCCGGTCTCCGGTCCAGAGATTTCCGGATTTTCGGGTCCGGTCCGAATCCGGTGTTTTTAAAAATTTTAAAATTTTATCCGATTTGAGATTTTTTTACATTTGAGGTTTATGGTAAATTATATTTTAGGATTTAGGATAAATTATATTTAAGAGTAAATTATATTTAGATTTGAGGTTTTTTTTCACGTTTAAATTTGAATAAATTATATTTAAATTTAACAAAAATATAAACCGGTCCAAATAGGACCGGACCGGTCCGGACCCGATAGGGTTCCAGTCCATCATTTTTGGGGTTTCGGTCCGGACCGGATTTGGACCGGTGCTCAACCCTAGGTATGAGTATGAATTTCCTAGGTATGAGTATGAAATTGATTCTAAGGTATGATTCATATTCATCCATAACACTACATCTCATACCCACATAAAACTAGAGATATGGTCCAAACCTAACTTTACTCTTCATTTCATCTCTTCAAAATTATACCAAACACAAACCCTTAGGAATCACTCAACCCCATTTTTCATACCCAACCCGATTCCTCATTCCAACTTGATTCCTATTGTGATACCAAACGAGCCCTTATGGTAATCTGATTTATGAATATGGTTAATGAAGTCAATATTTTATTTTGATTTTAACAAAAATGTCATTTACCAACATTTTTGTTGGTTTAGTGGTTTGACACTAGACTCCCTTAAACGTTCTATTTAGAGGTCTCGAGTTCGATTCTCAGTATCCCAGTTTGAACATAGATCGACTCTGTCCAGTTTGGACATAGATCGACTCTGTCCAGTTTGGACATAGATCGACTATGTCCAGTTAAGCCAAGAACTCAGTCAGGAACTCGGTCAAGTTCTTGGCCGAGTTTTCGTCAGCGATCCCGCCAAGAAGACGAAGACGACGAGATCGCGAAAACAGAACGAAGCAGCCAAGAACTCGACCGAGTTCTAGACCGAGTTCTGGTTCCAGATCGAAACTCGGCCAAGAACTCGACCGAGTTCCTGCCCGCGTCAGCGATCTCAATTTTCGTCGTTTTGCTGAACAATTTATTATTATATTTTTCATTATTTCTCTTTGTCGCTATTTAAACCCAGAAACCCTAATTTGTAAATTTCATGTTGAATTTGAGTAGTAAAGTTGAGTACGCTCCTTCCTTGAATTCCCAACATCAAACCCTTCGATCCCACGGATCAACTATCCCGTAGCTCGTCGCTTCAAGCAATCAAACACCGTCTCTTCGGTGTCTCACGATCATCACTTTGATCTCTCCGTCATCTCTTTGACGAGTTTGAAGGCTATCTCTTTAGCCCTAGGAAAGCCATCACTTTGGCTACGGAAGAGAATGATTCAACTACAAGCTTGAGGAATCAAAGATCCTGCGTTGCTAACGACACTTCAGGGATTGTTCGCATCAAGCTTGGTCTGATGGACAAGTGCGATCTTTGATGTCGTCTCTTCTAAAAATCAGATTATTTCTATAATTCCAGAGAGACCACCAAAAAAGAAGTAATGGTGTAAGGGAAGAATTAGAATATCTGAAATATTCAAAGTTGTACTGAAAGTCGGATGTAAATTGAAGGGAAAAAGAACAGTTCATTTTGGTTTCTAGTTTGGATTTCATAGTTTGAGTGAAAGGGCAAGCGAAAAAGAAATGATTTAAATCCTCATCATTCAGGTGACAAAGAGTACATGAAGAAGGAACTTTAGAAAAATGGCGATTGAGTCGTTCAAAAGTAGGTAAGGCATCCACCATAGTTTTTCAAAGAAAGTTTTGAATCTTAGGAGGTACTCCGTATTTTAAACTTCCAGATCTATGAGAAAGAATTAAGTTGTAGAATTGGTAAATGGTTGTCAATAATCTTGCGTGTGGATTTGACCGTGAAGTTTCCATCTGAAGTCATTTTCCAAATAAGGCGGTCTTCTAATGGAGAAGATGGAATGTGTACGTTTAGTATTTTTGTAATGACAGAGGAGGGTAATAAAAGTTGGAGGGGTTGTACATTCCACTCATTAGTAGGCGTAATGAAGGAAGATACTATAACATCTGGATCAGTGGGAATTATTGAAGTAAGCAAGAAGATTACCTTCTGGGAGCCAGAAGTCAGACCATAATTTAACCTTTTTTGCCATTTCCAATTTCCCAACATAGACCTTTGTGAAACTGATCCCGAAGATGAAGGAGTCTGAAAAACTGCCATGACAGTTTAGACTTCTTTTTGTAAGAGAATATGTCCTTGAAGCCAACGTATTTTTCAGTGATAAGACGACTCCATAGAGAATCGCGGCTAGTTAATAATTTCCATAATAATTTCATTTGTAAGGTTTTATTCATATCAGTTGCTTTGTAGGACACTATGTCACTATTAACTACAACCTTATGCAAAGAATGAAGTTGGGGAATGATGATATAACTCCACAAAACATCCTTTCAAGCAAATAGAGCACCTTCACTTCTGCTTCACAGGATGAAGTACACATAAGTGTAACTCAAAACAACATCTTTCCAACCCAAACTTCATCACACCACTTCAATATCGGAATAATTTTAATCTTGGGAGCAAGTACACATAATTGTTAACTCAAGCATGTGTCAGCCTAACATATACTCGTACAAGCAACGTTGCATAGGTCTCATTCCTATGACCTAAACAGAGACAAGTATGCCTACATAAAAGGTATAGCAAGTCCATCTTATGATAGGTAAGAGATAACAAGTAGATGAGAGTTGTGTATAATAATTGACCTTTAAAGGCAACCCTATTCCCATCCATGTGCTATTTCTTCCCTTGCTCGGTTAAAGGCAACAGAATTCATCTCAGGATACTTCCACTTCAGAAGGCCTTCATGAGTGTGAGGAACACAAGGATCATCCCAACCCTGAAGGAAAGAATACAGAGCAACAGCTTATAAACAATTTAATCAATAACCAAAATAGAATATAACAGAAGAAACTTGGTTGCATGATCATTAACAACATTTAGTTTAGGATACATGCTGATTAATAACAAGGGATCTCTTGGTTCAAAGAATATCGGCGGGGTAGGTAATTCTCAGTCATTTATCTCACGAAATTCCCATGTTGAACCAAACAAAATGTAGCAACTTATTTCCTGGAATATAGTTTCAACCCCAGTTCCCGGGAAGCAAGAATACTCCTTGTAAGTAACTTCCCAGGAGGTGTACTAGCTACATTGAAATAGGCGAACCCTAAGTATATATTATTAAGTAAATATACAAGTTTCAAATATTTATGTAACCATTACAGATCATGGCAGTTGCCAATGTCATCAAGACTTGAATGCAGAGTGACATAAAAGACACAAGGTTATGGAGGCTTAAACCTTTCACTTTATTAGAAGCATCACATATTTTGACCTCATAGTACATATGACGAGGCCTTCATTACAATTACAATCACAGCATGGTTAGAGAATCGCAAGACCGTCAGAATGCACCCATATAATATGCATATGTTATTATAATGGCATGGAGCAGATACTTGTATGTTTGAGCACCTGAAATATAAGACCGTCAGCATCATGTGAAATTTTGGGGAGGAAATCCTTCAGAACTTCGGTAAGGGTGGACAGCAACCAAAAGTTCTTTCTCCTAACCTGAAAAACTCCACCAAATTCCCTGAATGGTTCCCAATCATATCTGTAATAAAACTTCTGAGTAGATTCTATCGACCCGTGCTTAGCATTTCAAGGTTCAATAACTTCCTTCTCAATGCAATCATTCTCCAACTTTCATTGAAGGGCCGCTGCCATGTCAAAAACTCTAGAAAGAACAAGATAAACAAACAAATCTCTAAGAGGAGCGAAAAGGAAAAGGCATGACAGGTACTCATAGTCATTACTACTTATGAATTTATGATACACAAAATTCTAAGGACACACCGCCACATACATATTACAATTGCAAATCACAAGTAAGAGACAAACAGACAACCTACCAAAATTGTGGGGAATGTAATGGCATCTATAAACATAGTAATAAAAAGGCAGATACGGCATCGACCTACCTCTGTGACAGAAACATTGTTGATTGCAATTAGATCATAGATAAGATATCTTCTTTCCTGTTTCCGAGTGTTGACCCTATCTATTTTCATCTCTCCAGCCAGCAATGTGTAGTGGTGAAGCACATACCGACTCTGCTAACATAAATAACATGTCAAACTGAATACCTGAATGAATATAATCGCAGGAGTGGATAAAAGGACACATTTAAAACAGACAGTCATTGTTCACTATGCCGTTAATCATGTACAAATCAATAACTTCAAAGTGCAGCATCAACAGGAGAGGGATGCATTAAAAAACTAGAGCAAAACTGCCTGAACTTGCGAGAAAAGCATACCATCAGAGTTGCCTAGCTATCTATATCTAAGTACATACACCAAAAACTCCTTCCTTCCTTATCACAAATTCGCAAGAAGAAGAGGGCAAATGGGGGGCAAAAATCACATGAATGTATCTCCGAATTCGTCCCGCTGCCAAATTCCCATCTTCCTCATCAGCAACAGCTGCAAAACCCCTCTCCTCGCCTAAGGTCTCGACCGTCCTCGACAAGAAGAGCCGGGTATTGACACAATTCGCCCAAGCAAGGCCCAGCGCTGGACAAACCCGCCTCCCGGAAGAAATCAAACACCCCAAATTCCCAACCCTCGCGAATTCCTCCTCCATCACATCCGTCACCTGGTTGGTGACCACAACCGCCAGCCCAAACTTATTGGCGAGGTACTTCAGCTTCCCCGCGATCTTAAAGAAGAGGGAAGACCTTCTCTTGAGATCAGCGGGCGTGTTCTCAAACTCAGACCTGAACAGCGCAGCGATGGAGTCAATGACGACCAGCTTGATCGGCCACTTGTGGGTCGAATTCCAGGTCACCAGACGCGACTGCAACCTGAGCATTTCGTCGAACAGGTCGTCGGCAGTGTGAAGTGGCTCGACTAGAATCCGATCAAGAGGGTCTCCGGCATCGCAGAAGAAGAGATCAAGCTGGCGGAGGCGGCGGAGGGGGAAGGGGGACTCGGAGTGGAAGTAGAGGGAGGAGGCGGAGAGGCCGCCGAGGGAGCGAGGCCTCTGGGAGGAAAGGAGAAGTTGGAGGCAGAGCTGGGTTTTGCCAGAGCCACTCTCGGCGACGATCTCGGTGATGGAGTTGCAGGGGATGCCGCCGGCGAGGAAGCCGTCGAGGACGGGGCAGTTAAGGCTGCACTTCTCCGCAGCCACACGGTGGCGCTCCAACAGATCTTCGGGTTTCATCGGGACACTCGGAGGCGGGACGGGGGCTTTGATCTGTGAAAGGCGAAGATATATGCATCCCAATATATAAAATTCAAGAGATGTTAATAGGTTTTGCCGTTTTGGAAAAGGTTCCTCTTTTAATAATACTCGATCGTGGATGTATTAATATTTGTTATTTTAGTAGGAAAAAGATCCCATGAAAATAGAGGGTTTGAGGATGTATCCTAGCCATCAATTCACAATTGATCTAAGGGTTGAAAGCGTGCGTGTGTTGGCTGAAGGACAGGCGCGTGTTGGTTCATCTACCGAAAAAACATATTTTTTTTGCGTTCATTCACTGCTCTATTGCGTTCGTTCCTGTGTCTCTCTCGTGCTCTCCTGGATATCTCCCTCGTGGATTTTTGCAGTTAGTTCATGGATCTCTCGCTCGTGGATCTTTCGTGACTTTATATGCTCGATTTTCTCTCTGATTTGGCTTGATCTCGACCTCTAATACCGAAGTATAATGGATTCAGGAAAGCTTGAATCGATGATTTTTTTTGCAGAAATCTCTCGTGTTTTCATGGATCTCTCGCTCGTGCTTGTTTGAATGTATTTAACTTTGATTTTTCACTAGATTTCGTGAGGGGTTGAATGTTTTGATAAGTTGCTTGTTTGAATGTATTGACCTTGAATTTTCACTGAGATTTCATGAGGGATTGAATGTTTTGATATGTTGTTTGTACTATGTTTTGTGTTTGGTACTTTTGGATGATGAATTTTTCGCTGAATCACTGAACACGATTATATTCTAGTTAGACACACATATGAAATGATGAATGTAATATCCCTCATTTTATAAGGATAATTTGGAATTTTTCCAACTCCCGTATTATATGTCGAATTTATTTGAGAGAAGTTCAGACATTCGGTAATATGTTTGATCTCTGTAATAATTTTTCTAAGTGAAATAAAATACATTTCGACGTATTTTGGGACTTAATACTCGTTCGTGTACGATTATTTTTATCCTGGGCTAAGGCCATGTTGTTCCAAGCTAAAACGGATGAAAAATGGCCTTGGCGGCGACCGCCGTAAGGCAAGCAACGACCGCCGCCAACTAGCCGACATTGTCAGCACCAACTTGTCAAGTGGCCTAGGAATGCGGTGACTGCCGCCAGAAATACGGCGACCGCCGCCAGAGACCCATATGGGTGGCGACCCCTTGCCGGTCGCGGCGACCGCCGCCACTGTTGCATGGCTAGTTGCAGGGGCTTGCCGGCGACCGGGGGACGACTCGATCTCGACCCTCCACGTTGCATGGCTTGCCCATTTCTTGTCCCCTGACTTTGGCTATAAAAGGAGAGGATTGGGAGCTGAATTGAAGCACAAAACCGAGCTCTAATCTCTCCCAAATCGTCTCACCGGAAAATCAAGCTTTCGTCGGAGAACTCGCAATCGATCGTCGGAGCTCCATTGGTGTTCCTTCCAGTTGCAAAGTGAAGCTTTGGAGGCCCTTAAAAGCTTAGAATCCAAAGCAAGGCTAAGGAGTAGCAAATCGAACGTCGCCGGTGAGATTCTCTTCTCGCATTTTCGGTGCAGTTCGTAGCGGCGCCCGCCGTAAGGCAGGCGGCGCCCGTCGCCCAGAAGCTTTTGGCTTGTTTCGGCCTTGGCTTCTGTGGCTTTCGTTCGGGCTTCGTTCCTTTCGTTATTCTTTAGATTCGTACTCGTGTTTGTCGAATCTAACTTAGGATTTCTTTATGGGTCGATCCGAAGGAATCTGTGTTGCCAGATCTGTCCCTGTTTCGAGCCCGGAAATCCCATAGTCGTCTTTAAGCTTCTGCGGATCTAAGGCAAGTGGTGGTTCGCTGTTGCTTAATCATTCCATGTTTCCATTAATTATCAATTATTTAATTGTTAATTAAATTGGAGTGAACTGTTGTTTGGGAACTAATTTCATAAATAACGTAATTAAAAAGGTGATGTTATACTAGGTTGTTTATCTGCTAGATCAACGCTATTATAGATATATGTTGCCCGGAGGGCTTTAATATGGATTATTACTGTGTTGAACTGTTTAGTTAGCACGAGTGTTGTGTGTTAATTACCGTGAGGGTATTGTTGTGAATTTAATGTTAACTTAATGCTAAAACAGTGTGGGTTGGAGGAACTCTAGTCCAAGTAAGAATTAGTCATTTCTTTATAACTTAATGTTCGTAGGAACGCTAATCCGGTTAAAGATTAGTCATTTCTTTATAACTTAATGTTCGTAGGAACGCTAATCCGGTTAAAGATTAGTCGTTTCTTTATAACTTAATGTTCGTAGGAACACTAATCTGGTTAAGGATTAGTCGTTTCTTTAAACGTGATACTTCCTACCACCCGCTAAGGTAGGAGGGGTATAAGCGCCTTGCTAGCGCCATTGGGTGGACGTAACACCACCATGTGTATTAAACTTCCGTTGTTACTCGGGTTAATTTAACGGCGGTAAATTAATTAAGCACCTCGCCAGTGTATCGGGGTGAACGTAAGGTCACCCAGTGTAATAACTTCCGTTGTTACTCGGAATAATAATTAAAAGTCGTAATAGTTGTGTGTGTTGTAATTTAATAAGATAAGTGCGATTAAGCACATAATTAATAATTGTGGTAGTTGTATTAATTGGGTAGACATAATTGTCACCCTGAGGTTTAAAGCTTCATAACTGCTCTTAATAATATTAAAAGTCTTAACGTTGATGTGAGTGTAGTAAGTAAATATAGTAAGAAGTATTACATGATGTGTAGTATGGAGATAAGGTTGTGAGATGATGAAGTGATTAAGGATAAATGTGTGGAGTTAATGTTCTAAGAGATTAAGAGTTGTCTCTCATAGGTGAGTTGATGTTATAAGCATTAAGGAGGATGAATCATTTTCAGAATGATGCCTTGAGGAATTAAGAGTAATATCTCATGTGATCCGTTTCGAGGATTATAGAGTGTGGTGTTTATGTGTGGAGAAAGTTAAGGAATATTGCAAGTTTAGGTTATGAAATGAGTAGAGGAATAGGTTAAGTCATTACCGAAAGGATCTTAAGTTAGAATCTGGCATAAGGGCCAATTTTGATGTTAATAAATAATGGAATTGTGGGAAGTATATTTAAAGAAGTGGAGGTAGTAAGATTCGAGGTTATTAAGGTTTAATGTCTGATTATAAGAAGTTAATGTGTGAGTTCGGGATTTCTCATATAAGGAAATGAGAAATGTGGGTTCTCCTATTTTAAGGTAGCCTTGATTAAAGTGAATAAGTTAAGTGCGGTGGTGTACATAATTAAGGATTTAGTTCCCGACTATGTATCTCGATATCCTTAGGGGTGAGATGATCTAAGAGCTTATAGCGTGTTTGTGTGTTTTGTAATTAAGTAAGTTAAGTACCGTTGTGAGTAAGTTAAGTACCGTTGTGATTAAGCTAAGTGCCGTTGTGATTAAGTTAAGTGATGTTATCGCACATATAATTAATATACCGTCAGGCGAGTAGTGCAGCTAGGCCGTAGTGCAGCTAGGCCGTAGTGCAGCTAGGGAAAACTCGTCTTAATGTAAATCAGATTAAATTAAAAGCTTGTGTGAAACTTTAAACGTTCCCAAACGTTCATCATAATTTCCTATAAGGCTCATTTCAGTTGGAGTCTTCTCTTCAGTGCATATCTAATTGTTAATCATTCAGTGAAAGTACCGGATTTATATATCGTTCCTTCGGTTATTAGTCGAGGGACATTGATAATAAACGGTTACGATCACTCGAACCACTCTGCTTTGTGCCCTTGCATGGTCTTTCATTAGACTAACCAACCGATAATTCCCTTGCATGGTTGGCTGGTGTCATCCGTTCGATTCGGCACATCAGATATGTTACAGATCTAAGAAGGCTAGAACGACTATGAAGATTAACGATATTTTGACAAGTTATTTTATCGCTTTATTTAAAAGACTTCCGTTGTGTTAAATATGTTTTGCTTAAAGACTTCCGCTGTAATAATTCTGATATTGTATTTTAAAGTATTTGGAATCATGTTGTAATTCCAAGACGTTGATTTAATAAAAGTTATGATATTTGGTATTATAACTGTGGTTTGATGATTATATTTAAACGGTAAAGCCTGGGATGACTTCGGTGAGGAAAACTGAAGTCACTGACGGTAATACCTTTCCAAATGGGTTAAGATTTGAGGGTGTTACAATGAAGACATTCTCAATTTATATTGTAATATCGCGACACACACTGTTGTTACTTGATCATGAACTCATTAGTCAATTAATATGCACACATGTCTTTTTATTTATGAACACAATAGAAATGTTCTGCTTTCAGTTTTTACAAATAAGTATTACATGAACACACGAGTCAATACACATGCACACATGCTTTGATATATATGAACACATAAGTTTAGAAATGTTATGCACACATAACTTTCAAATCTTTCTCTAGTTTTACTAATATTTTCTTTGTAATTATTTTCAGGAAAGGGTCAAATTGAGGAAATTCCTCTTTTTCCAGGGAATAATACTGAGTATCATACTCCTGTGTGCAATGATGAGTTGAAGTCATATGTTGGACAGCTTTTTCATACTCTTGAACATGCTATTCAGTTTTACCACACCTATGCACAAGCATGTGGTTTTGATGTGCGTGTGGGTTCAACTAAAAAATCCAATGATCGATCGAATATTATTATTTGGAAGTATCTTGTTTGCAATAGAGAATGATTCAAACATGTATCGCCCTTTGCTGAGTTTAATTCCATTGGTGGTAATGATGTTAAAAAAAGGAGGGCATCTAGTAGGTGCGGATGTAATGCTAGAATCATTTATCGATATGCAGGATCTGAAGGGTACCGTGTGACAAATTTTGAGTGTCGACGTACACATCCGATGTTGCTCGAGTCTGAAAAACATTTTTCGAAAGGCAATAGAAAAGTGACTCCATTTCACCGGGATTTCATTATGAATTGCCTAAAATCCAATGTCGGTGTAACGAAGAGCTACAAGGTGTACAAGAATTTAGTGGGTTCATATGCTAATGTAAGCGCCACTGTTGTTGATTTCAAGAATTTTAAGAGGGGTCTTAACTCATATATGGTTGGTTGTGATGCACAAATGGTCATCGATGACTTCTTCAAGAGGAAATAACGTTGTGATGCATTTTATTTTTGATTATCATGTTAACAAGGACGACCAACTATGCCGTTTGTTTTGGTGTGTTCCTGTCAGCCGGGAGAGTTTCTCTTTCTTTGGTGATGTTGTTTCAGCGGATGCAACATACAAACTGAATAGGTATGCATTTTTTTCACCGAACTCATATTCTATTACATTCTTCATTTAATAGATTGGTTGTGTATTACATATGAACACATACTGTATTACATATGAACACATAATGTTATTAAAAATAAACTAACAATTCTCTTCAAATTTTCAATATGAACACACATACTGAATTACATATGAACACATATTGTATTATGTATGAACACATACTGCATTTGGTATGAACACATATTGTATTATGTATGCACACGCATCTTATGCTTTCTATTGTGTTCATGTTGTAGGTATAATATGGTATTTGTTCCATTTACTGGAGTTGACAATCATAAAAGGTCTATTATATTTGGTGCTGGTTTGCTTTTGAATGAAGATATTGAATCTTATGTTTGGTTATTTGAGAATTTGAAAAAGGCGATGGGCCATGAGCCACATGTTATTATTACTGACCAAGATCCTGCTGTAAAATTTGTCGTTGAACGTGTTTTCAGCGTGTCTGTTCGCTGCTTGTGTATGTGGCATATAATGATGAAGATCCCTACCAAAGTAAAATTTCCTCCTCACTCTTGTCCAACTATTATTGATGCATTCCACAAAAAGTTCAATTCCATTGTTTGGAGCAACGAACTTAGTCCACTACAGTTTAAAGAGGAGTGGTTTTCTATTATTTATTAATATGATCTTCATGATAATCATTGGTTATGAGTAATGTTTGAGCTACGCCATTATTGGATACCTTCATTCTTTCACAATGTCAAAATGGTTGGCTTGTTGAGGACAACGTCAAGATCTGAAAGTCAAAATAGTTGTTTTGGGAATTTCCTAGGTCCGCAATAAAGTCTCATTGTGTTCATGATGCAGTTCAATAGTGCAATTGATTCACAAAGGCACAGTCAAAAGAAGTTGGATTTGGATTCATCTACTTGCTCTCCCCGCATGAAGACCCCTTTGGAGTTGGAAAAACATTGTGCATCTATTTTCACAATTAATATGTTTTATGAAGTTCAGGAAGAGATCTACAGTGCTATATATCAGTGTACACTTAAAGACATGATAAAGAAAACTGACATTCACCAGTATCATGTTGGTTGTGAATTTGGGAAAACATATATTGTGCAACATGTGATTTCCAGTGATGATTTTCATTGTTCCTGCAATAAGTTTCTCGGTGTAGGCATTCCTTGCTGTCATATTTTCATGGTTTTTAGAAATATCGGCATCCAGTCATTACCTACAAAGTTCATAAATACTCGGTAGTGTTCAGATCGATGAGAAGAAGCGGTTGTTGACTGAACTTATGTCAGAGATTTATTCTTGTGTTGAAATTTTGGGGGACACCACTGATCAAATGAAAGACTTTTTGTGTGTCATAAAGGAGCAAAAGGCAGCATACATGAGTGCACAAACAGTGGAGACATATGCTTCCACCTCAACAAGCAAGTATACATTTGAGAAATTTGTGGGTACGTTACCAGATCAAGTTGATGTTCTCCCACCACAACAAGCCAATAATAAGGGCAGAAAGAAACGTATTAGGGGAGGACAAGAGATTGGAACAGAAAAGTCAAAGAAGGAAAAAAGAGCGTGTGAAATTTGTAACACCGTTGGCCACAACAGCAAGACATGCCCACAATGGACGGATTAAGTTTGAGATTACATTTTTTAGCTATGTATGAAAAACATTAAAAACCTAATGATGAAATGTTATATCTTTTTATCTTTTTCCTATTTCAGTGTTTTATATATATTTTCATATGCACACGTATTCCAGAAGTATTGCACACGTTATGGGTACTTCACATGCACACATCTGATTGTCTCGTGAGATAGCATTTTTATTTTCATAGTCTTTATTTATACGTGCACACACATATTATATCGAATGCACACAAAAGCATATTTTATATGCACACAAAGAAATTGCTTAGTGTGATATAACTTATCAAACATAATATTTATGTATGCACACACAAATATAATGTGATGCACACATAAGTTATAGCATATGCACACACACTCTCTAGTTTGTATTGAGTCACAAATTGCATCATATTAGACAACTTATTACAATTTTTTGATTGTCATGCACACAACAAATCTACCAAATGTACACATAAACTGTTCGTTGCATGCACACACAGATTGTTCATATGCTATAACCTAACTTAGTTTATATGCACAGGTTTTTAGAGTTTAAAATTTGTTGACATGTGATTTCAAGAATATTCCAAAACTTTTGTTGACATATGCAACCACAGGTTTATGCACACATAGTTTGTTTACATGCACACACACGTTATATATGAACACAAAGGATATACTGATACGCACACACACACATATTTTACATAGCTGAAAACACAATTTCATCTATGCTTGAAAACACAATTTCCTACTACAGCTGAAAACACAATTTTCTACTATATATGTCTTTTTTTCAACACAAAATATTCTTTTCTGCCCTACTTAGCAATTAGTTTTTCTTTCTCCTAGCTCCTTTCTTCTTTTGATTTTCTACAACTATCTGCTCAACCTTTTTCTTCAGCTCATTGTGTTTGTTTGTGAGGAAGGCGTAGCAGTACTTCACCCTTAGGTTTGCCATATGTTTCTTGTCTCCCTTCTTGAGGCCACTATGCCAATCACATAAGTCATTGCCTTTGTACGTTTCCATGTGTCGAATGACATATATTCCACAGTCAGTTTTGTTCTTGTTGTCCCTCCAGTTCATTTGCAACCTTTCTGTTGGAACTTTATTTTCATCTTCTAAGATGTGAGCTTTGGCAATCATGTGGTTTCTCATGAGGAAATTAATGAACACAGCTCTCTGCAAAAAAAAAAAGTATTATACATTTAGTTAATAAACATTTTTCATATCAAAATTCATGACATGATTTCCATATATGAAATGTAGACTCACCAAGTTCTTTGGTATTGATCCATACTTGTCTTCTGCCTCAACATCTGAATTGTCAATTATGTACACACGTGGTGTTTTGACATTGATTACGATGACATAGTAGTGTTCAGAATGATACACTAGAAATATAAACTGTATAATTGAAAGAAAACAAAGTTGAGGTTAGTAAACATGAACACATACATTAGGACATATGAACACACAGATACATAACTCATGAACACAAACTAAAACCCATGAACAATTTTTGTGTTATACGAATGAACACATAAGACATGATGCGTGAACACAAAGATATAGTGTCATTTACCAAGTCAACATTATTGATCTTCAAGTTCTTCTTCTGAAAACCTTTGACTGCATTAAAGGTTTCAAGAATTGTTGTGTTGAACATTTCACATCTTTGTTCCAGTGGTTCATTTTCAAGTACCATAGTATGCATCTGCGTGTTCAAAAATATTTTTTAGTGTATTATACAATAAAAGCTCATATTCCTAATAGAGTGGTATAAATATACGTACCAGATGTAATGTTGGTAGGAAGAATCTCAATGGTGCCAATGCACCTTTGTATGTTTCATTTTCATTCAACAATGATGTATATGCATCAAGCATTGTGCTATCTAAGCATTGTTTTTCCTTGAACGTTATAAAGTCATCTTTACAAAGCTTGGTGCCATTCATTTCAAAGATCACCTCTCTGTAACAAACACAAATACAATGAATTAGTCACATAAAATTAATTTGAAATATAATCAATTGAAAGCATAAATTTACTTACTTATCATCTGCTTTATTTCCCATTAGCCATTCATAAAGCGCTTTTTCTTTTGCTGTTGGTTTTTCTTTAATATTCACCTCCCTTGACTTAAATGGTGACTTCATGTATTCTGAAGGATTATATATCATTTTCTCTACATTCTGTGGATGTGTTGGCGTTACATCAGAATTGCTTACCTGATGATCACCAACATTGACAAAGCATGAACACAGATTTATTTTGACATGCACACAAAAACTCATTTCATTTGCACACAACTTCACAGTACTAATACACACAATTGTGAACACAGAACTGCTTACTTGATGAACACCAACGTTGACATAGCATGAACACACTTTTATTTTTTGAATGCACACTCATGTTGTCTCGAATGTGCACACAATTGTGCACACACGCAATTTGTCACATGTAAAAACATATTTTGTTCTACATGCACACACACAGTCTTAAATGCACACATAAGTTAATTTGATATGCACACGTAGAATAAAAGCATGAATAGTTCACAAACATGGTCATATTACAACTTTTTCTTTGTCTATACCTCTTTTTATAGACTAGTATTTGGTCCAACAATATGCATGTCCTCATTTTCCTTCAAAAAAAAATTGATGATGACAAAAGTTTAGTATAAACATACACTTTGGTACATGTACAAAGAAATTAACAAGTAAAATTGACTCACTTGTGTATTTATCGGTGAAATTCCTAAGTCAAAGGATGGTATGTCTTCAAGAAATGTCACGTTCTTTTTCTTCTTTTGCAATCATGAAATAAATGAACACAAATTAAATGTACTCCTATGACAAAGAAACACATTGACTAAAGTATATGAACACATAATAAAATATCATACCTTGTTATTTTCTGCTTGTGTTTTCATATGCTGGTCCTCTGTGGTATGAAAAGTATCCTCACCCATGTTTGTTGTTTTTTCAGGTGCCTTTTATTACAATTGAATGCAGAAATTAGTGTTTTTGTGATATAATACACAAATACAATAACATACCAATTTTTTAGCTTACTTGCTCATGTTCTCTTGAGAGTTGATTAACACATTGTAAAAGTCCTAGAATCCCCAAACCCCCAAAAGGTCCATCATATGTTTCTTTCTCTTTGATTGTCTTCTCAATCTCCTCCATGCACTTTACAACCTTCTCCCAGAACTCATCTTGGGTGTCTTGGTCATCATCTTCTGGTTGTGATTGAGATTCTGAACAAAACTTCACATTTAACATCTTCTCACACTCGATATTAATTTTGTTCAATACACCATGGTTAGCTAGCTGCGCTGGTATTTCCTTGATCCTCCTAAGGAACTTTCTAATCTGTAAGGCCATGTCCTCAACATCAGTTATATAACCCTCAATAAATGTCTTGAGATCATCATCAACTACAGCTTCAGTTTGTTCTCCCATTATTGTTGCTTCATGGATCTCCCTCGGATGCTCTTGATCAAGCAATTGTGGTCGTTTCCTTGGATATCCTTTTCCAAAACCTCCGTGAAGTATCTCGTCATCTTCCCTCTTCTTCAACATTTGTGTTGTCCAATTTTTTATTATTGGATATGCTCTTTCAATCTCTTTGCCTTTCATTATGACACGATCAACATACACCAACTGCAAATATATACAAACAAATATTTTTTAATGCACTATATTCATACAAACTGAAGTGTAGTCTAATATGCACACACATGTGCTATAATATAAACACACATGTTATTTCTTGTGCACACAATGTTATTTTACATGCAAATCCACAAGTTTATTTTATATGCACACAAGATAAGTTCACACTAGTTATTTGACATGAACACACTAGTTATCTGACATGAACACACTAGTCATTTGAAATGCACACACTAGTTATTTGCCATGCACATGCTTGTGTTTTCATATGCATACTAGTATATTACACATGCACACACAAGTTAATTCACATGCACACACAAGGATATTATACATGCACACACAAGCTAGTTCACATATGCAAAAAAAGAAATATGAATTAAATGATTTAGTTTTTACCATGAGTAACAGCAAAGCTCCTCTGTATGTACCATCTGCTGTTTTAGACCATGAGATAGTGTTATCTACCAACCGATCAAGAATTAATGCACTCCAGTTGTAGTGCCTTATCCTCTCAACATCCCCAAGCAGTTCAAGTATCACAAAACTTATTTTTCCATTTGGCTGGCTTTCAACAACAGTGTTGATAAAGAGGAGGATAAGTACCGCTTACACCAATCATCCCCTTCATATGTCATCATCTTTTCTTTAATGTCTGTATGCGTTATATACCTCATAGTCTTGCCTTTGAAATCTTCAGCTATCTTTGCCAGAAATTCTACATTTGTCAGTTTCTTCGGAAGCTCAATTATGTTGTCACCCTTGGGTATGCCAAGATAGTCATGTGCATCTTGTGCTGTTATCAGAATCTCTTTGGATGCATCCTCTAGCTTTATTGTGCATTTCAATGGGTCAAATGATCTGGCAAGCCAATATCCAAGTCTTCCAGGCATATCAGTAATCTTCCACTGAAGCAAAGCCTCAAACCCCATATCTATGACATCCTGTCTTTGTGCGGGACTGAATCGTTGTTCATCAGCAAGATATCGGACAAGCATATTTTGTGAAGTCCTATAGATCAACCTTGTGTAATCTTTCCTTAGTGTCTGTATGCCCTTCTTCGGAGTCGAAACTAGAACATATTTCTTCTTCTCCACTACCTTCTTTGGACTCAAACCTACAACATATTTCTTCTTATCCACTGTCTTTTTTGCATTTCTATTTTTTTCTTGTTGTCTTGCACGAATTATCTCATCGAGTGTCTTATCTTCATCGTCATCCTCAGTGTCTCTGAGTACGGCGCATGTCATTTTCTTTGCCTTCTTTGTAACTCTAGGGCTTTTAGCAACTCCCTTTGTTTGTGCTTGTTGTTTTCTTTTTCCTGTGGTCAAAATCAAAGTCAATAGATTATGTAAAGACATGAACATATATTCTGAAATCAAAGCAAACAGATTCAAGTTATTGATTTACCAGTTTTTGATGTGGGAGATGTAGCCTTGGTCAGTTCACTATTATCATCTCGTGCTTGTCTTATTTCCTCTATTTGTGATAGATATGATGGGGATGTATCTACACAAACGATAGCAAGTGGATTATCTTCTTCCATATCAGGCTGGATTTCAGCTACAATTGCAAGATCATTAACAGTTAAATAGTATGGACACAAATATATGTTTCAAATGCACACACACACACACGGTTTCATATGCACACACAAGTATTTGACAGATGCACACATATTTTCTTAGGTTTCACACAGATGCACATGTTCTCTCGAATGCAGACACAAGTATTTTAGAAATGCACACACTTTTTTTTAATATTCTTACAAAAGCTTTCTATATATTTCTGAAATGCACACACAAGATGTATCAAAAATTCACAAACAAGTATTCTCCACATGCACACAAATATTATTAAGGGAAGTGAAAGTACACATTTTAAGTTATTTAATTACCAGTTTTTGGTGATGGTGTTGGGGTTTGGCTTCGCCGACGTACATCATTTCTTGCTTTGCTCCTCATCTCTCTTTGTGAAGTAGATGTTGGTGATGATTTTTCACCAATTGTCATTGTTGCATCTTGAAACTCTTTTACAGATTACTGATTATCTACATCTGCAAGAGTAAAGATGGTTAAACAGATTAAAATTTTGTAACAGTGTATAGTATGGAAAATCAGACTTGTTCCACATGCACACACACACACACGATGTCTCAAATGCACACACAAGCAATAACAGATGCACGCATATGTTTTATAATACTCTCATATAAGCTCATATAGTATGGATAATCAGACTTGTTTCACATGCACACACACGATCACACAAATGCACACACAGGCAATAACAGATGCACGCATGTTTTATAATACTCTCACACAAGCTCATATAGTATCTACAAATAGTCTTGTTTCAAATGCACACACGATGACACAAATGCACACATACGATCTCACAAATGCACACACACGATGTCTTAAATGCACACACACGCACACAATGTCAGAAATGCATCCTAGTAGGATTAGGTTTTCGCAAGCATTGTTGATGTGAAGAATGTATTCTTATACGGACACTCAAGCATTCAAAGATTTCATCATAGATTCAGATGAAATGAACACATAGTAGGATTAGGTTTTCGCAAACTAATTGTGTTAATCAACAATGTAAACTTCGAACTCGCAAATCGTTTGTGTGCACGTGATTTTGTATCCATCGAAACTATTATTTCAGTTGGTTACCTTACAATTGTGTCTTTTTGGTTTTTGCCATTAGAATCGTTTCTACTGAAGAGCTAATCTCCTTTGTGGAATCACCTTTGTGGAATGGCCTTTGTGAATCAGCTTCGTGGAATCGGCTTCGTGGAATCTCCTTCGTGGAATCGCCTTCGTCAACACGCTCTGAATCGCTGACGGGGCTAAAAGTGCACAATGCAAGTATCGTTGATTAGCCTTATCAAAGTAAAAAGTTCTAACAGACCTACTAAACAGATGTATAGTAAGCAAGCAAGGGTCGAACCCACAGGGAAGATCTGATGCAGTATGCAATTATGAATGACAAGTAACAAGCAAGGGGGGGGGGGTTAGTTATCACGAGAGAGAAAAGCAAACAAGTTTGGTTGAGTTGAGAAAATATAATGGGGAAAGTAGTCCTAATAGAGCGAGATCCATAATACAGAGATATAATTTGATCACAGAAATCTATTTAATCCAAGTTCTTTTACTATTCTTATAGTTGTTCCCACCCTGATCTTAAGTACTATCGATTCTCATAGTTATCGATAGACTTATCACTATGCCAATGGTAAAATACCACCGATTCTCACAGTTGTCGGTATACTTTACCACCAACAAAGCAATAGCAATACACACAAGGATATAGGATACATGCAAATAGAAAGACGTATTAATACTCGCATGCAACTGATTCTCACTCACAATTGTACGCTCGGAACCCCTATACGCACAATTGTGTTTGCTACTAGATATGCACTCGGAACCCCTATATGCAATCCTAGCAATTGATAAAAAGTATTCAACCTAGTTGATCAGGCTAAGAAGAACAACAAGAAATCAATATTCAATATAACCAAGAGAATCAAACCAACACTTATAAGGATAAGAACAAGGAATAAAAATATCACAAACACATCAACTGTATTGCTTCAATCGTCTAGTAGAACAAAGGGAAGTTAGTTCTCCATTCAGACGAGAATGAAAACTAAGGGAAAATAACGTCTGATGTAAAGCAGTTGTAACGAGTCTCTCCTCTTAACCTAGAAAGAGGACTTAAATAGTCTTAATAAAACTAGGTTAAACTAATGCAAACAATAAAGGAAACATAATAATAAAATAACAAAATCTGAACGAAATAAAAGGAAATAAATGTCTTCAGACGCGCGGCATTTAACACGGCCGCCGCGGGGCGGTGAGATCCACCGCGGGGCGTCAGGCTCTCCACCGCGGGGCGGTGGCTTCCTCTGGCGCGGGGCTTCATTCTTCTCTGAGAGTCACCGCCGGGCCGCGGTGACTCCGGCGCGGGGCGGTGAGCTAGCTCACTCTCTTCTTCTGCTGCTCTTCATTACTACCAAGTGTTGGTAGTCGTCTCCATGTATGCTTCAGCAGCTCCATCTCCATCCTCATGTCTCCATCTAAGCTGTAAATCCTGGGATATCTTCACTTCTCTCCATAACTTCTGGATCACAGACTTAGCCTAAAAACCACTCATAAACTCCTCCAAATCATGCTAATAATTGCTAGTAAAGGTGTATGAAATAACACCTATCAAATTCCTCCATACTTAGACCTTTACTCGTCCCGAGTAAGCTAAAGAAAAACCTACTCTCTCAATCAACACCAAGGCCTCAGGAAGTACAAGAAAACATGACACTAGCAATTACAACATATCAACAATAAGCTCCAGACAACCAAAACAAGTGATGCAAAGATAATTCTAATCCTAACTCCAATCTAGCTCCTTATCGCTCCAGAATGGCCTACCCGAACTCCTTATACCACCTCTTCTTATGACGCCTCGCCAAGAATAATGAGCAATCCTAAAATCACTCTTCTTCTTTTCACTCATTTTACCAAGGCGCCCTTTCGGGTTTTCATCTAGCCACTCATTTCATTTTGCTAGATATCTCACATATACTCACATCACTCCAGTCCAATATTGCCCTGGTCTATACCAGCCAGACTATCTGCTTTTTACCTGAACTGCCCTTTCGGGTTTTCAGCTCATCCCAGGATTTTGATTGCCTTTTTACTTCTTTTTGGCTTTTTCGATTTTTTTTTTGAATCAAAAACTCGAATGGGAAATACAGCACACGAAAAGAAAAACAATATGTACAAAGGATAGACAGATAGCAAGTCTAAATCCCTCCCCCATACTTAAACCGTACATTGTCCTCAATGTAGAAAAGAGAACATCAAATGAAATAGGGGAAGAAGAAATAAACTCACTGCGGGCCTGATGGTGGTGGTGGTGGGAACCTCCCGAAGTAGTCCCTCATATGAGCGTTCATACCGTCCAGACGCTCATCTACATCAGTGCGGAACTGGTCTGCCAAGTTTGCAGACTGGTCTCTACTCGGGTGTTCCAGTGCGTCTGCTGCACTGAGAAAGCATCAAATCTTGCATACAACTCCTGCCAAGGTGCGGCAGGACCGTAAGAAGATGAGGGCACATCATAAAGTGTAGGCATAGGAGTGTCCTCGCCCGCAAAATCAGCAGTAGCAGCAGCACCACTAGGGCCCTCTCCATTCGGGCCTGAAGGAGCAGCAGCAGGAGTATCATCAGTCGTTATCCTGCTATCACTGGAGATCCACCAATCCGCAAATGAAGGGGAATAGGTGAACTCCCGTGGAAGAATCAGAATGTGGCCATCATATGACGACCAGACCAAATCACCATCCTTTCTGTTGGATCGTTAGAGTTACGTCTGAGGGAACAAAGGCTTTGTTCCCACAGAAGGCACAACGGATTAAAAACAGCAAGAAAGATAATGAACGAACTCACGATGTATAGTGGAAACCCTGATTAGCAAAACTAGCTTCTCAAGGAAAAAACACTACCTTCAAGCTTCCGCTTGAGAGGATTTTGAAGCGTGTACTTGTCTTATTGATTTCTTGTTCGATTACACTTGTATCCTAGACTTCGACCTCTAAACAACCAGCTAGACTCGAAGCCTCTTCTACAACGATGAATCCGAACTCAACCCTCAAAGACTCACACACACTTCACTCTCTTTCTTTTCTCTTCTCCTTCTTTTTCATCGTTCAAAGTCGTTGTTAGAAATGAATCCTCATTTTTCCTAAATACAACTTCGGCTAAACCCTAATCAAACAAGATAAGATATTCTGAAAACGGATTACTAGAAGATAGGATTTTTTGTTAAGAATAATATCCTAACCGATCATATTGATTAAGGAAGGAATTCCTTAATTAATCTAATCGGAAAGGATATCAAACTTCTCTCTCCAATTTCTTATCTAAGGAAAGATTCCTAGGATAACATGGATCGGGCTTTTCTCTCTCCGTATCTTCGCGCAATCCGGCTTGATCCTTGGAGCCGAAGTCTTCATCATTTACCGCGTGTGCTTCTTGATTTGTTTCCTTAATTCAACACGCTGGATTTCTTCTTTCCTTTTGCAGCCTTGATCTGGTCCGTCACTTCAGTTCCTTGAGAGGTAACAAAGCACTTGACATGACTTTTTTCCCTCTGAGATCCTTTGCTGCAAAGCTCCCTGGGAAAGCTTTCCTTGTCCCTGAAACACTTGGTACACATATTAGTTGAGTGTTTGTTATCATCAAAACCTAAGGAATTCAACAAATTCCCCCTTTTTGATGGTGACAAACACCCTTAACAAGAAAGCATATACCAACTAGAAGAAGACAAATGTGACATGAAAGTTTCCCACTAAGACACAGTTAGTTCCCCCTCAACTCAATAGCATGTGAAACTTGTTCTGTTCCCCCTCAACCAAAGCTACCTGTCATTTTCCCCCTTTTGGCATCATCAAAAACATAAGTAGAGAGATAGAGAGAAATAGTCAAGGCAAGATAAGCAAAACACCCCTTGTTCATTAATTGAAAAAAAAAAACTTAAATAACATGCAAAGACATCCAAAACATGCAAAACATCTAAACACAGTCATTAAACCACACATGGCACACAAGTCAGAGAGAAATAAAAACGACTAAGGAGGATAGATAAGCAGGGGAACAACAGAGGGGGTGGATGGTAGGTAAACGGTTAGACATCACTATGACCAGCCGATGGAGCTGATGTGTGATGGGAGATGAGCGCGCGTATGTCTGCCAAGAGAAGCGTCTGCTGAGCAGCCAAATCCCGCACTGCCTGGAAAAGACTTCTCAGATCCTTCCCCATAGTTGATTTCTCATTCAGTCCCCCCTCAAAACTGTCCGCCTCGGAATCTTCCAGAGTCACAGAAACAGCCGAAACACTTTCCATTTTCACCCAGCCTTCGTCACCTTGAAGAACAAACTTCATCTTGTGCAGATTACTAACATCGAAGGGGCGGGAGAAGACACTCGATTCCGCCGAGGAGTTGTAGACTTTGTGGTACTCAAGAATCTTTTTGATAACTCGAGGGAACGGAAGAGTGTGCTGCTCTGTGTTCCTAGAATGGGACATGTATTGCATCATAATCCTGGGGAGGCAAATGGGTTCCTTCTTCAATACCGTAGATAGGAGGACAATATCCAAAATCAGCAGTCGGTTCCTTTTCTGTCCCCTGGGCGTTATGTTGCTGATCAAGAAGTGGTATAGTACTTTGTTGACGGCAGACATCTCAGATATGTCAAGATCACCACTTCCTAGGGCATTCTCAATGCCAGCCACTGCCCACACTGCTTCAGAATATGGAAAATCCTTAGGCCATCTTCCTTTTGGGTACTCGCCATACCCCTCATGTGGGACTCCCAAAGCTACTCCCAACTTAATACTCGAAAACAAATGTACCTTCCCTCCAAGCTTGTAGCTCCCCAGAACGGCGTGGGGTCTGACTTCCATCACATAAGACGAATAGAACTCCCTCAATAAATCCTCATCCACTCCTTCCTCTTCCACGAACAGCTGACTCCACTTCTGAGCGTCCAGTACTGCATACACCTCCTCCAGACAATTCTCCTTAAGGAACTCCGGGTCCACCATCAATTCTTTTACCACGGACTTATGGCTCATGCTTTTAACTTCATCAGCCCCCACCTTCCCTTTGGCTTTGGCAGGCTGACGACGTAGACTTATGCGGAGAGGACCGGCAGAGACTTTTGCTTTCTTAGCTTTGTTCCCAGAGAGGGGTTCTGACTCCTCGTCAGAGCTTACAGTGATTGCCTTCACGGACTGTTTCTGAGAGCGAGTCTTTCTCTTGGAGGAGCATGCGGTCTTTACCCTTCCAGACGACTTTGGAACCTTAGGTGGCTCCTCCTCATCATCTTCCTCAACCAATTCATTGGCGAGACTCCTCACAACACCCTGAATCTTCTCCTTCACAGACACGTGCTCCTCTGTGGTGGCTGGGGTGGTCTCCCTAGGTAATTCCTCTAGCACCTCTTCGATGGGGTCAGGATGGGTTGGAGAGGAATAAACCTCCTCTCTTTCAGTAGAGGAGATGGCGGTGGGAACGGCTGGGAAAATTTTTGGGTTAGGGTTTTGTGGAGTGGGTTCTGTGTTTGGGGATTTTGGGGCTACGTAGGGGACCATGATGAGTTGGTCCTGGTTAGGTGATGGTGGATGGATAACGGTGGTGGTTGCCAGAGAGGTGGAGGTGGAAGGTAGGGATTGGGTTATGGCAGCGAGGAGAGCGGGGTCGGTTCCCATTGATGAGATTTGGAGAGGAGGGTTTGGATATCTTGGGCGATGGTGGTGGGGAGGTTGGAGTTTGAGGCCATTTTGAGGGATGAGAGGTTTTGGAAAGACGATGGATTGAGAGAGAGAATAATCGAAGAGAGCAAGGGAAGAGGAGAAGTACCTGGAGGCCCGAATTATATAGTCATCACAAAATCTTCCAGAAATTCCAAAGATAAATTCTGATCTTTTCAGTTTCCAAAAGATAAAAATTGCAATCTTCCACTTTCCCAAAAATCTTTTCCTGAATCTCGTCCAGATCCAATTGAATCGGCCGAAAAACTCTTCCCAACTTCTTTCCATCAAATCAACCCTTAATGCACGGCGTGTTTCAACACAAAGTTTCCATCATTACATCCTGCCATACACACGTCATCTCAGACCTGCAAGCCACAGAGGCCGAACCATTTTCCCGCCAAAACAAAAGTAGTAGGGTGTGATGCTGGGGGTTAGTTACCAGAGAGGGTACAAAAGACCATCACACCAAAATATATGATATTTGCGATTGATTTTTACATCATGCCTGAGGGGTCTCTAGTTGTGGATGATTAGATGGGCTCATAGGAAACATCAAGCATGGCGGTTACGGGTGAGCTATAGAATCAACTATCACTTGGGCTTATGATGAGGGAACAAATCATCAAGTTGATTCTGTTGGGCCGAAAGAGAGCTGAATCATGTGTAACATGGTGACATAGATGATCATGCAAGACATTCAACACATCGAGGAAGTGAAAGCACATATTCAAGCCAAATGTTCAATTAATACCCAAAGAAGAGAATGCATATCAAGACCTGAGAATTTAACTTTCACACTTTACCATGTAGTCTAGCCAATCATCGAGGGAACACAACAAATGGACATGTAGTTAGGGGAACAAACCAGGCTTCGTATGGAACTGAATGTAGAGTTCCCCAACATGTGTCTTAATGAGAAAACTGGCATCTGATTCTTTGTTCCACGAGATTTCTTGTTTGCCAATCTTTCTCGACACTGTGATGTCTTTTCTAGATGTACATGGTACATGAATTTTCAAACAAGGAACAATTTAGTCATTAAGCCTTTATCCGCATCTCCATTTCCTTTACCTTTGCCACCAGGCCTTAGAGTCTCAAATATTCCTGCAGAAGTGAGGTGAGACTCGCTTTGTTCCCTGTCAAGTAACTGACCCTTGTACGAATGAAATACCGGGAACTTTCCTCACTTTATCCTGCACAGAAAGAGTTAGTTCTTGCGAACCCAGACAAGCTTATGCTTTCTGGGCACAAGAGCAACATATCTAATCTTAGGAGGTTCAGCCTTCATTTGCTCTCTAGTAGTGCGAGCAATCTCCTCATTGTGTTGCTTCAGAAGGCACTCTTGCTTGTAGTGACCAGAGTGTCCACAATACCAACAGACCCTATGGCACTTCAGATCTGCGTACTTGCTCTTTCCATGCCAAATTGTTTTGTTAGCAATCCTTGAATGAAAATCAATATTATTGGACTTACTGCTTTGAGATTGCTTCAACCAGATAGCGTGAGCCTTCTGTCCGTGATACCAAGCCTTGCCCTCCTCAGTCGAGTTTGAACAGTCTTTGCCTTTGTTCCCTCCGGAGGAACTTTCCCCCTTTTCTTTTACAGACTGTTTTCCTTCGACTTTAGAGCCTTTTTGCTTGGTTCCATCAACAGGAAGTTTTGGTTGATAGCCAATCCCAAAGCGAGGTATTTCCTTTGACTCAGTCTTCTTTTCATTCTTGGCTGCAACAAAGACAATACCTTTTGGCTTGTCCTTCTGTTCCTCACTGAGTTTGGTTAGATCACTAGAAAGTTTTGCATTTCCTAGTTTCAGCATTAATGACTCAGCCTCGAGTGAGGAAACAGAGGACTCCAGAGACATAATCTTTTCAGTGAGTTTGGAACACTCAGAGCAAGAGTTTGAAGAGAAGGATGAACCTTTCTCAAGCTTGAGCACTTTGTTTGCCCAACCCTGATTTTCTTCGATCAAACCTGAGATCGATTCATCTTTCTCTTCCATTTGCTCACTGAAAAGACTATTCTCATGAACAAGTTTCTTAATGAGAGATATCAAGCTTTCTTTAGATTTGCTTTTTAAGCTTGATACGAGATCAGATTCAGTTACCTCATCGTTGAGTAGATCTCCCTTTGATTCATTTGGAACTTCAATGGCCATCAGGCAGACATCCCTGGAGTGTGACGATTCTTCATCGTCTGAGCCTGAGTCTCCCCAGGTGGCAACCATTGCCTGCTTCCCTTCATTTGCTGGAGGTATTCCTGCCTTTTTCTTGAAGCAGTTTCTGGCCATATGTCCCTTGTTCAGACAGTGGTAGCACACGACATCTTTTAGGTCTCTATTCCCTTCGGAGGAACTCGACGAATCCTTGTTCCGAGACCAAATCTTCCTCATGGCTCTTGTGATGAGCGCAACATCTTCATCACCATCTTCATCTTCATCTTCGACTTGGGATAAGTCAAATGCTCTTTCCACCTTTAAGGCAATGCTCTTCGCCTTCTCCTCTCCCTTTTTGTTCAGCTTGTGATTATAGACAGAGGCGTTGCTTTCCAGCTTAGCAACAACCTCTTCCATGGTAAGAGTCTTAACATCCGTCTAAGAGTAGAGAGCAAGAGCAATGGCATCTCACTGAGAGTTTAGGCCTTGCATGAAGTGATGAGTCAGCTTCCAGTCTGGCATTGCTTCACCAAGGAACTGAAGCTGACCAATTAGCCCCTGGAATCTGGAGTAATACTCCTGAATGTGTTCATCTTTTTCCTGAGAGACTTGGTCGTACTCCTTTATCAGAGAGAGAATTCTGTTCTTCTTGACATCTTCATTTCCTTGATGAAGGCGTTTCAAGGCATCCCAGATTTCCTTGGCAGTCTTGTAACTCATGATTTTCTTGAGATCTGAGGGAAGAAGAGCCATGTGAAGTATCTTCTTAGCCCTGTTCTTCTTCTCCAACTTCTTCCAGTCATCATCGGTGTAGTCAACCTTTGGTTTTGGCTTAGTAGCATCTGTCTCATTTTTAATAGCCAGAGGTCTAACTTCGATGACTCGCCAGATCTTTCCATCAAGGGAACAGATGTGAGACTCAATTTGTTCCACCCACCAGTCATATTCTCCTGCCTTCAGAATTGGTGGCTTCCAGAACGAATCTCCGATTGCATTGCTTGACGACGACATCTTTCCTGTAAATTCTATAACGAAAACAATCTAGAGCACCAGGCTCTGATACCAATTGTTGGATCGTTAGAGTTACGTCTGAGGGAACAAAGGCTTTGTTCCCACAGAAGGCACAGCGGATTAAAAACAGCAAGAAAGATAATGAACGAACTCACGATGTATAGTGGAAACCCTGATTAGCAAAACTAGCTTCTCAAGGAAAAACCACTACCTTCGCTTCCGCTTGAGAGGATTTTGAAGCGTGTACTTGTCTTATTGATTTCTTGTTCGATTACACTTGTATCCTGGACTTCGACCTCTAAACAACCAGCTAGACTCGAAGCCTCTTCTACAATGATGAATCCGAACTCAACCTTCAAAGACTCACACACACTTCACTCTCTTTCTTTTCTCTTCTCCTTCTTTTTCGTCGTTCAAAGTCGTTGTTAGAAATGAATCCTCATTTTTCCTAAATACAACTTCGGCTAAACCCTAATCAAACAAGATAAGATATTCTAAAAATGGATTACTAGAAGATATGATTTTTTGTTAAGAATAATATCCTAACCGATCATATTGATTAAGGAAGGAATTCCTTAATTAATCTAATCGGAAAGGATATCAAACTTCTCTCTCCAATTTCTTATCTAAGGAAAGATTCCTAGGATAACATGGATCGGGCTTTTCTCTCTCCGTATCTTCGCGCAATCCGGCTTGATCCTTGGAGCCGAAGTCTTCATCCTTTACCGCGTGTGCTTCTTGATTTGTTTCCTTAATTCAACACGCTGGATTTCTTCTTTCCTTTTGCAGCCTTGATCTGGTCCGTCACTTCAGTTCCTTGAGAGGTAACAAAGAACTTGACAAGACTTTGTTCCCTCTGAGATCCTTTGCTGTAAAGCTCCCTGGGAAAGCTTTCCTTGTCCCTGAAACACTTGGTACACATATTAGTTGAGTGTTTGTTACCATCAAAACCTAAGGAATTCAACACTTTCCCAATGGCTTCAGCATCGAGCACACTTTCATGTGCGCCATATCATACACCACGTAGGCAACATGCCGAGAAATCTGATCGCAAGCTATCACTCCAGCACAAAGGAGGGTAATCAGACCACCCCCACAAATATCACGTGGCTCACCATCACGAATCCTCTTCAAGGAACCCAAAAAGAGGGTAGCCCAACACGGCGTGTACGTAACAACCTCCAAGATGCTCATAAACCACTGGAAATCCTTTAGAGGAACCTTTCCATCATCAGCATGGCCAAAGAAGTCTCTCATCATCACTTTGTGGATCAACCGTAGACACGGGTTCACCAGCTTCGAGTTCACCTCCTGCCCCTTTCTGAACGTCCTGCCCGTAGCAGCCTTCCAGAACTCCATCATATCCGACTCTAGAATGCCACCAGACCACCCATCAGAGGTGTGCTGGGATTTGAGGGAGAATGGGGGGGGGGGGGGGTTGGCTTTGGGAGCTTGAGAGGTGTGCTGGGAATGGAGGGTTTGTGAGTATAGGGGCTAGGTCAGGGAAGGGAAAGTGAAAGGGAAGAAAGGGATGATGGGCCGACTGGTACAATGCCCAAAGAGAATTCTTGGCCCAAAAAGAGGCCCAATCCATCAAATCCTTTGTAACAGCTCAAGAAATAAAAATTTTACTCACCCGTTTAAGGTTTTTTCGGGGTCCTTTATTCTTTTTTTTTTGGAGTTGAGAAAATATACCAGACATCCACCACAGGGCGGTGAGGATCACCGCGGGGCGGTGGGACGAACTGAGAACACCATCTCCTCTCCATTTACTTTCGTACCTGAAATGTTAGTAACAGGCAAACGAAACAAAACAAAAGTAATTATGAAATTAATCTAAGGGAAAGGAAAGATCAAAGAAAAACTACCTCGGGTTGCCTCCCGAACAGCGCCTTGGTTAACGTCGTTGGCTCAACGTATTGCAAATCAACTACCACCTGGAATAGGATCCCTTCGAAATCCTCATACTCGTCTCTTCCTGTCGAGACCTCCCATGGAAAGGTTGAGACCTTAGACCATGTTCCCTCTTGGCCATCAACTCCGTGATTACTTTCTTTGGAGTATCTCCCCCATACTTAGAGCGACGTGGGGGCCGATATGGCTCAATCTGAATATGTTGCACGTCACTGGGTAAAGGCTTACAGCCTTGTATGGTTAGTGCAGGGGGGCAAGTGCCCAAAATAGAGGGAACGGAATCTCCTATCTCATCCAGCAAGACATCATCAACATGTAATTCATGCAACTCAATAGGTCCAGCAATAGTAGAACACTTAACTACGGTCTCTACTGCACCAGTTTTAACATTTTCATGCACATGATTATCAATATCACTAATGCAGCAAGGAGCAGGCAATTCAATGGAGTTGGCTTTATGAATATTGTGTTCAAAAATTATTCCATCGAATTCCATAGTTAAAGTTCCACTATCTACATCAATCTTTGTCATGGATGTTTTCATAAAAGGTTGACCTAACATAACAGGAGCAACCTGCTCATCATAGTCCATATCCATAACAAAGAAATCAGCAGGAAAAATCAAAGAACCTATCCTGACAAGAACATCCTCCACAATACCCTTAGGGGGCACACAAGAACCATCAGTAAGTTGTATAACAATGTTAGAATCATGCAGGGGTCCTATTCCTAAATCCTCAATCAGTGAATAAGGTAAAACATTAATAGAGGCACCCAAGTCTAACAAGGCTTTCTCAAATCGATGCTCACCTACAGTAATAGGAATAGTAAATGTACTTGGATCCTTGTACTTTTCAGGCATGCGTCTCTGAACTACCGTTGATACATGTTCACTCACTGGAACCTTCTTCTGGACTTTTAGCTTTTGTGTCCTCTTCACGGTGCACAGCTCCTTCAAGAACTTGGCATATCGCGGGATAGCCTTGATAAGCTTGATCAGGGGAATGTTCACCTCACAGTCCCGAAATGTCTCGAACAGATCACTGTCATCGGCTACTCTCTTGGCCTTCAGCGCCTCAGGGAAAAGAGCTGGTGGCTTCTCAAAACCTAGAGGGGGAAACACGGGGCGAACGTAGTCATCAACACGGGTTTCTTCAGCTGAGCTGGATTGTTGGGGGCCGGGTCGCGATAAGCCCACCGCAGGGCGTTGATCATCACCGCGGGGCGGTGGGGTCGTGGTATGTTTACTGAGATCAGCCGTCGGGTCGCGGTGAGAGTCGCCGCGGGGCGGTGGCTTTAGCTCTTCTTTCCTGGCTCATTCTTCCATTTCTGGCCGGGTCGCGGTGGTGTCTACCGCGGGGCGGTGGGTGATTTATGCTTTCTCGACTTCGTTCTCCTCTTCAGCAATAGGAGCAACGACCAACTTCTTACCACTTCTGAGGGTAATAGAACTCACGTTCTCCCTTGGGTTCACAATAGTCTGAGATGGCAGGGAGTTAGATGTCCTCTGGTCAAGTTTGGCCACGACATCAGCTAGTTGACCAATTTGTCTCTCCATGTTCTTTATACTTGACTCAGTAGCCTGCACATGCGTGGCGAAATACTGAGTCAGTGTCTTTAGCATCTCTTCAGTCGAAGCACCAGAGCTTTGGCCTTGAGACCTCTGTTGATACGGGGCTCTCTGCTGGTATTGTTGTTGTGCCGGCTGTTGACCACCTTGAGGGTCACTCCATATAAAACCTGGGTGGTCTCGCCCTCTCGGATTATAATTGGGCTGTCCACCAAACTGTGGTCTAGGGGGTCCATAACCTCTTATAGCATTAACTTCAGCAACACCCTCCTCTTACAGCTGAGGACAAGTGTCGGTGGGGTGGTATTGATCAGAGCAAAGCCCACATGCTTTAACTTGTTGAGGGGCGTTTTGATTTGCCATTCTCTTCACCATCTCCTTCAACTCGGCTAACTCAGTCAACACTGGGCTTGGTCCTGCAGGGGTCACAGCATTGACCGCCTTCCTTTGGTATGTCTTCCCAAAACTCCTGGTGCTCTCACTCATCTCCTGGAATCTCTCCATGGCTGCATCCGGTGTCAGATTCAGAATGCTTCCACCGCAAGCAGCGTCAACCATCCTTCTCTCTTGGTCCAGCAGACCATTGTGTAAATAGAGGAAAAGGTCCTGCTTGGCGTATCCATGGAACGGGCAGCTGGATCAAAGTCTCTTGTACCGCTCAAGATAGTCATATAGCGTCTCATCACCAGCCTGCTCAATATTTGCAATTGCCTTTTTCAAGGCATTCGCCTTCTTCGTTGGAAAGTACTTGTCCAGGAATGCCTTGTGCGGTTTATTCCAGGTATCTATGGTTCCTGGTGGCAAGTGATAGTACCAGTCGCTAGCAGAGTATAATAGGGAGAAACCAAAAGCTCTCATCTTGATTTGGTCTTCCGTCACGTTCCTGGGCTTCATAGTCATGCAGACATTGTGGAATTTGCCCAGGTGAGAGATCGGGTCCTCTCCACTCAAACCATGGAACTTAGGGAGATAGGCAACAACTCCAGACTTCAGCTCAAAGTTCACCCCTTCGCCAAGCGCAGGAATGACGACAGCCAGGGGTTGTGCTCCAATATTCGGCTTAGTAAGCTCTCTCAGAGTTCCAGCCATTGCAAAAGCAGGGATGTCAACTGGCTCAATCGGCTCAACGATCTCAACCTCTTCTTCTTCTTCTCCTTGATCGCGTAGGTTCGCACGGAACGATCTGTCGATTTCTGGATCAAAAGCAGCTAGAGGGGAGTCAGTAGAATGAGTGTCGACCATAAGATAGGTCTCCACCAAAAATCAATCACAAAAAAACACACAACAAAAACAGAAAACCTCCCCGGCAACGACGCCAAATTTGACGGGGCTAAAAGTGCGCAATGCAAGTATCGTTGATTAGCCTTATCAAAGTAAAAAGTCCTAACAGACCTACTAAACGGATGTATAGTAAGCAAGCAAGGGTCGAACCCACAGGAAAGATCTGATGTAGTATGCAATTATGAATGACAAGTAACAAGCAAGGGGGGGTTTAGTTATCACGAGAGAGCAAAGCAAGCAAAGCAAACAAGTTTGGTTGAGTTGAGAAAATATAATGGGGAAAGTAGTCCTACTAGAGCGAGATCTACAATACAAAGATATAATTTGATCACAGAAATCTATTTAATCCAAGTTCTTTTACTATCCTTATAGTTGTTCCCACCCTGATCTTAAGTACTATCGATTCTCACAATTGTCGATAGACTTATCACTATGCCAATGGTAAAATACCACCGATTCTCACAGTTGTCGGTATACTTTACCACCAATAAAGCAATAGCAATACACACAAGGATATAGGATACATGCAAATAGAAAGACGTATTAATACTCGCATGCAACTGATTCTCACTCACAATTGTACGCTCGGAACCCCTATACGCACAATTGTGTTTGCTACTAGATATGCACTCGGAACCCCTATATGCAATCCTAGCAATTGATAAAAAGTATTCAACCTAGTTGATCAGGCTAAGAAGAACAACAATAAATCAATATTCAATATAACCAAGAGAATCAAACCAACACTTATAAGGATAAGAACAAGGAATAGAAATCTCACAAACACATCAACTGTATTGCTTCAATCGTCTAGTAGAACAAAGGGAAGTTAGTTATCCATTCAGACGAGAATGAAAACTAAGGGAAAATAATGTCTGATGTAAAGCAGTTGTAACGAGTCTCTCCTCTTAACCTAGAAAGAGGACTTAAATAGTCTTAAGAAAACTAGGTTAAACTAATGCAAACAATAAAGGAAACAAAATAATAAAATAACAAAATCTGAACGAAATAAAAGGAAATAAATGTCTTCAGACGTGCGGCATTTAACACGGCGGCCGCGGGGCGGTGAGATCCACCGCGGGGCGTCAGGCTCTCCACCGTGGGGCGGTGGCTTCCTCTGGCGCGAGGCTTCATTCTTCTCTGAGAGTCATCGCCGGGCCGCGGTGACTCCGGCGCGGGGCGGTGAGCTAGCTCACTCTCTTCTTCTGCTGCTCTTCATTACTACCAAGTGTTGGTAGTCGTCTCCATGTATGCTTCAGCAGATCCATCTCCATCCTCATGTCTCCATCTAAGTTGTAAATCCTGGGATATCTTCACTTCTGTCCATAACTTCTGGATCACAGACTTAGCCTAAAAATCACTCATAAACTCCTCCAAATCATGCTAATAATTGCTAGTAAAGGTGTATGAAATAACACCTATCAATCGCCTTCGTCAACACGCTCTGAATCGCTTCGTCAACACTGAAGAAAACGGTTCATTTTCCCTTTTTCGTCAACACGCTCTGACGTGAGGCCGTGTGGTTACAGTTGCTTGAAGGTGCGTCCTGGTTTAGGGTTTTTCTGGCTTCTTTTGACGCGCGCTCCCTGTCCATTGGATTGTAATGGATCAACGGATTGATTTCATCCTTATTCCTCTCTTATAGGAGCATCCTCACCAGAACTTCACCAATTTTAGTATATAATATTATTATGAAAATTTATGTTAATTATATTAAAATATTATAAAATTTTAACAAAATTTATAATTTTATAACTATTCACCTCAACTAGTAGGCTTACCCCGTGGTTCGCACGGGGCCAATTTTTGTTTCCTAAGCACGTGTTGAATATATCTTATTTATAATCTGAATAGTTAATTAGATGTTATATATGTGAAAATTTTGCCTTTTGTATTTCTAAATATATCTATAGTTTTGCATTTTTGTTGAAATTAATGTATATGTTTTTTCTGGTACATGACTTTGAAGTTGTATAATGTAATTATTTATTTATTTAGATGCATGTGTTGTATGATTTAGTATTATTTTAAAACGATAGAGTAATATGTTTGGTAAGTTTTTTGAGCTATATTATATATATGTATAATTTTAACATTTTTATTTTTACTCTTTATCTATGTTAAAAGGATATCTTGAAATTATTTATGTATTTTTTTGAAGAAACAAATTTCATTAGGTAGTTGTATTAATAAATTGCCTCGATAGGCTAAGGTCTTTATATGCATAATATGTTTTCTATATATTAAATATTGAGATTGTAAATATATATGTGATTGCCTGAGTGTTAATTAATTAACTTACGGAGTTCATGAAATTATGAGATTGTAAATTTATATGTGAGATATATATATTTAAAAAATATAAAGACCCAATAAATAAACTCTACTTTATTGATTGAAGGGTCTATCTCCTTGTCGGCCCTCTACATCTCCAAAGCAACACTCGAAGCCAAAACGCCATTAAAACTCATCTCCTCCCTCCCATACTTTGATCTCTCGCAAAATCACTATAGTTGTTGTTCTATTAGCCATTTGGAGTGTTATTGTTTGATTCTGGTCTTCAATTGAACCGGGGCAGCACTCCTTTCGAGGTTTGTAATTCATTCATTCATGTATTAAGAAGTCTTTTCTTTTGTTGTCCTTAGTTCTTGGTTCCTTGCTGAAGTAGGAGTGCGTTGATCTCATCCATGGCCGTTGAATTCATATTGTAGTCCACATCTTGCTCCGATTTCATCGTTTATAGAAATGGCTGAGTAAGGACAAATTTTTCCCTTTTGAAATTTTCTAGGGTTTGATTAGTTTGTACTGTTCTTGAACTTGACATATAAGTTCTCTCAAACCTTTATCTTTGTTAATCTGTTTTGATTTGAACATTTACAAAGATATGATCGACTATCCTAATTTTTCCTTTGTGTATACTTTCTTGGTCCTTTGCGGAAATTGGGTTGTTGGTTGCGAGCTTTTAATATTTAGTTGGTTGCAATTGAAAGATAAATCCATCAGATCTAAGTATGAAGTTGAACATTAATTAGGTAAATATGTTTTTCACTTTGGTTTATCTGCCATGTATTTGGAGCTAATAGCTAACTATATGTTCTTATGCTTAGTGTGTACCATTATTTTGACAGAGGAAGAGTGCAGTTGACGACATGATTGACAGTGACAATGGTTGCTAACGTTGAGTAGCGAACTGTGAGAGGTTAGAGAAAAACGACGTAAGTTTGCGATATATTATTCATGTTAGTCGGGAAAATCACGGTGCCAAATTAATGTCTATATGAAACTGGATAATTGTATTACTTCCTAGTACATTGGTTCTCGGAATCCATATGAAAGTATATATATGCAAAATACATAATTCTCTACTGGAAAATGCATTTAAGAAACATGGAAGTATCATAATAATATCTAGCTTATAAAATATCAAATATAAGTCCTTACAATGAACATATAAAGAAGAGCAACATACTGCAACAACAAGACGGCCATCATACTCTGATTGTATCCTAAAAAGCCGGAACTGATATAAATAGGGAGAAATGAATTAGTAATTAATAGCTTATATAAAAGTAGTCATTATTATCAATCATAATCTTACATGCTTGAAGCTTATTAGGTCCAACACTCAAAGCAAGCACAAAATACGATAACAACACCACTATACATTAGTTTGACTTGACTTTCTAAATATACCTAACAAATTCTTAAATTTTCTTGCATAGAAGACATAAATTTCTAAGCAAACTTCATATAGTAAAACCAACCGTATGCTTGCAGCTTAATTAAAAGAACTTGGGACTCGTTTGATATTGATGCCCAGATATTATGAATCGAGTGGATCTTTGGCTTGCCCGCATAAAGTATCATCTTGATACATATTCCATGGCTCAAAATCAAAGTTAATACCCACTCCTTCCGTTGGGAATCACTCGTTGGAAAATTTTCTCTTCCTCCTTTGATAGATATCCTTCCCATCTCTCGGTCAAGCCTCATAGGTATTTTTCAGGGTGGTTGAAGGCCCTCCTTCTCAGAGGCAGTCTTTTGGTGTTAATAATTATCGCCTGCTGTAAACAAAAATAGGTTCCAATCCTTTGTAATTTGACAAGTGTAAGGTCAAAATCTGAGGGTATATGCTTGAACCTACATGGCTCTTATGCTCGTGGTTGGTCAACTTTTTTATTTGATAAATACTATAGGAAAAGACAATAAAGGCTGAAAGGAAAATATGCTAAGGAAAATAATATAACTGAATTAGATTGGGTAATTTATGGTATTATACCTGCTTCGTGCGTTGCTACAACTTGCCTTGTTTTATACAACCCCTATATAAGTAGAGGACATAATGTTAATTAGTCTATATTAACATTAGTAATGACCTAATTTGAAAACATATTATTTTTTTTACCTATTTTTGGATAGTCAGGTTGTTAAAAGCTTCCTTGAACAAATTAGTAACGGACCTAACCCCTTCAGCCAACTGGTTTAGTGTTGTGTAGCTCATTTCCATGATTGTTGTTTATGTGTGTAGGTGGGAGAAATAAAGTGAAGAGTAGTGGGCTGTCTGACGATCTTATATAGGTGGAGATGAGGGGGAGGTATTTTCAGTTGTCTTTTGGAATTTGGACGTTTTATTTTTGATATTTTTATTGTTGTTCAATTTATGGATGTTTAATTTTTTCCAGGTGCAGCCTCAGCCTTTTCAATTGGCTTCTGGGATTTGACCGTTTCTTGTGTGTGTATTTGTAATCACCAAGTTGGTGCAGCCTCAGCCTCACAACTGCTTTAATTTGGGTGTTTCTTTTTTAGGATTTAATATTCAATTGTAAGCATTGAATTAGACCTTTATTATCCTGTTTAATTGTCAGCATCTATATATATATATATATATATATATATATATATATATATATATATTAAAGCAAAGGAATTTAGAGCCACCATATTGATTTCGGCCCCACAAATCCTAGGTGTCAATTTATGGTTAATTCACTTTTTTTTATATTAACAATTCTATTTAATTTAAATCATAATATCTAATCACAACTAACTTTAAATATTTAAAAATTTAAATCACAATATATAATCGCAACTAACTTCAAATATATAAAAACTATATATACTTTTTTTGTAAAATTTGATTTCTACAAATTACACATATAATAAACTTATAATATATGTCAAAATATTATATGATAGAATTCCTACTAAAACTTAATATTTATAACAATATATGAAATCTATCAACAATCATTAGTTGAATATTTAATGACTACTGATTAGATTTTCGAGCCACTACAACATTGCTTGGACAATTAGGCTACATTTTAAAATTTTCAAACTAAAAAAATTCTATACACTTGATTAACAAACTAAAAATAATCAAGACGGATCATTCTCAACGGAATAAATATGCAATAAGCTAAATATGATTAGTGAAAAATTAGATAGATTTTCAATAAACAAACTAAATATAATATTTCAAACATTTAATATTTGAAGATTTGTACTCTTTCAAGTATTAATTATCTATAATATTATATATATATATTTTATCTTTTATAATCCTTATAATAATTTCTATTTTTTCTTATTTTTGTGTTAATTAATTTAAAATCTAAAATTTTACAAAATCTTCTATAAATTCTACATAAAAAAAACCATTTTTTTATAATTATAATAATTCTCTACTAACAAACTTGAATTTGATTCACAAACTTGAATTTGATTCACAAACAAAATTTTATTTCTAAAATATGAGTACATGTTTCACTTGTTGCTTTGTTTCACTTTTTTATCTATTACTATGTACTCGATTACCATATGTGATTTCTAACCAACGAAATATTTGTATATTAAATATTTGTTCATTTTTATACAATAAACTAATAATTATTTTATTGTTAAAACTCCAACTAAATTTCAAATTTTATATCTAAGCAAACTATTTTATCAGACAAATCACAATTTTGTTTCCTTCTATGCGTGTATGTTTTAACTGTTTTTTTGGCATATTATTGATCATTTTATTAATTAACTGTTTAAAATAATTTGATTGAAATTTAACTATATCAAACCCACCTAACTATGATTATTTATCATTAAGATACTAATAAGTCTTTATTATTGATTTTGTTAAGTGGTATATAATTGATTCCTTAAGTTGACATTTCAATATAGTTATGTATTTCATAAATTTTAATCGTAATTATAATATTTTAAATCAAAAGAATATTAATGTTGTATTGTGATGATTTTGAATTTTTTTTGAGACTTGATTTAGTTATAAAACAATTTATTTGTTTGCTTTGCAAATCTAAACTGCTTATGATTTACTTTGTTTCAAAATTGAGTTGTTATAATTTTAAAAATCTAAATATTAAACTAACTAGGCTATATATAGGTTTGCTACATGTCCATCAGTTCGTACGTTGTTTTTTTGTGAGTCTTCAAGTTCATTTTTAATCTTCTAAATTTGTTTTTTTTACAAATCTTTCAAGAAAGTATATTCTTCGTAGTCGGTTTTGTTGCTATTTTTTTGTAAAAGTCGGTTTTATAGCTAATAAATCCTAATTTAATCTATCTAAAATATTGAATTGCACGAGAGTTACGGATAAACAACCTTATGCTTATCAATGCACAATATTGAAAAAAGATGAAGATGATGAGTACAATATTTGACTTCGCTTCATAAAGATTTGGAGCATTCTCCATTTTCGATGCAGTAAAGAGATAATTTTAATCGCCGTTAAGGTATAAATACTTATATATCAAATTAATGGTTGTTTATACAATTGAGACTTTGTCCGTATAGTATATTATTGAAAATTTTCCATGGATTGGCCACTCAGAAATATCCATCTCATCTAAGCCTAATATCCTATAAAAGCTACCATGTGTGTTTATTATTTGGATGATACTCAAATTGATCGTTAATGTAGTGAAACTTTTTTTTGTTGAAAAATGTAGTGAGAATTGATTCTAGGTTGATGAATATATGTGATATGTAATGATTTTTAAATTCACCGAACAATTTAAAGTTTAGCGTCATATTTATCTACAAATTGTGATTATACTCTCTTTTTAAAAAAATCATTTACTTCCAATTTAGTGGTTATGGTTTCGAGTTACAACTAATTTCCTTTATGTTCAATCCTTATTTTGGAAAGTGGCACATACATCACGTCATTTGATGTAGCCTATGTTGCTATATACTGGGTGTATTCAGATTTTTCAATCTGCTACGTTGCTATAGAGTTATTAGTAATTGAATAAATTTGTCGTGAGTTACGGAAGGTGAAGAAGAACAATTATCAAAATTAACCTGGAATTCAAAGTTTGTGGAGTCAAACATATCAATAATGGGTTTAAGTTTGTTAAGATTTTCTTTCATGCATAGGTTTGTTGTATAATAATGTTTCAACTTTATTATAATTTTTCTCATAATTACTTTTTCTTTCATGCATTTAGGTTTCTCATAATTACTATATACATATATATTAAAGTTCACCCTTTTTGAGCCACCAGATTATTTTTAGGTCTATCTTATTGAAGTGATATTTTTTTGACTTTCCATCTTTTAATATATTACATAATCAACAAAATATAAGTTAACAAAAAAACATTAATAAGATTTGCACCAATAATAACGCATCTTAACAATTGTTACTTCTTTACGTGAATACAAATTATTATTTTTTCAATTTGAGAAGAATATATGATATGATTTATTTCATTTCTCTTTCATTAACTTTTAACACTTTCATATTTTAAAGCACTAATTACCATATGTATATGTAAATTACTTTTTGAAAATGATTTATAAGATTCATATAACATAAAAGTAAACAATTCGATAATTTGTAAAAGTTGTTCAATAGATTTTTTTTTTTTAAATATACAACCATGTATCGACGAAATAATTTAACCATTTTTTTCATTTTACGATTGAATCTTTTGCATATACATACTTAATTGTGGTAATTAGAAAGTTATTTTGGACTCAAAAAAATATTCTAAAAACAAAATAAATATAATAATATATAATCTAATTGTAATTTATTAACATGTGATCTTAATCACATAGCATTTACTAAACATATATTTACGAATTAGAGTGATTTATAGCTTCTAAACAATAGCAACAAAAATATAAAAAATAAATCAATATCAATATGTAAATTGAGATTTAATTTTCTTATGGCATCTTATACATATGTATCTTTGCATCATTATGTCCAACTACACTTAGGAGGGTTGATTTATTCTACCATTCTTCTTCATGCATGTTTCCATTTTTTTAAGTTTTATATTTTCTTCACCACTTTATCGATAATTATCTTTATTGAAAATGTTGTAAATAATCACTCATATTTTACAATTATTTAAGTATGATTTTGGTTATACATATATAAATATATAAGTTTCAAACAACCGTGCATGACACGGGTATTAAACTAGTCTACACTAATGCAAGCACTTTTTTTTGAGTATTTGTAGTTGTTGTTCAATTTGTGGCTTTTTAATTTTTAGCAGACCTCAGTCTTTTCATTTTAGGCCTTTTTTTTGTACAGCCACACACACCAAAGTTTTGGGCTTTTTTGGGTTTAATATTCAATTGTAAAGCACTAATTTGAACATTTATTTAGATGTTTAATTGTTAGCAGGTACACTAATGCAATGATTAAGGATGCTAAGGGGTTAAAAAAAATACATATTTACACTAATTTGAATTAAAATTGAGGGCATTAATTGAAACAAAAAAAGCTAACTTTATAGGTTTTATAGATAGATATAGATTAGAAAATTTGAGAAGGTTGACTTTCTCCTACAAATGGGTTGACTTTCTCCTAGAAATGGGTTATGCCCGTGCTACGCACAAGTCACTCATTATTATTCAAAAAAAAATATTTATTTGTTTTTAAAAGAAAATGTAATCATAAAAATGACTATTTCTTAGGCCCTCTTTTTTACACAAAAGAATGATCATTACTCTCTCATTATAATGATATAGTGTATCTTTTTTAGGTCTTGATCGCTTGGTTCGACCAGTTGAAAATGCTCTACATCTAGACAGGGGTATTGTTGGCACACGAAATGGTTGACCCATCCCAACATCAAAAACTGATATAGTGTATCTTATGGAACAAAAAATAAAAAAATATTGTTTGTTAATGGTCTTAGTACATGAACGATATTCTTTTACGGAACTAATTAATATCAAATATATAGTCAATGACACAATCATAAAACATTATAGGGTCAATTACCAGAAACCACCCGTCCAATAGGGCACATTGCCTGAAACCACCCGGATAACCACTATTTACCGGAAACCACCCGTTAAACCATGTCTGTTACACTATTACCACCCAACTCGTCATTCTGTTTAAAATTCCGTTAAGTAATTACAGATTTAAGCCAAACTTTTTATTTTCATTCAATTTCTCCACAACTTCAAAACTTGGGTAAAAATTGTAATTAAGCTAAAAATTAGGGTAACCCCATCATCTTCTTCAACCTTTAACCCCCTCCGACTTCTCCGGCGACGCCGTATGTGGGAACGACGTTGACGGCGACATCGGAACGGAAAAGTGGTCGAATTCTCGAATTGGGGGTTCGGATTTCCGAAGTTAGGGTTTAGGCCGCCGGTTTGGGGGTCGAAATCCGTGAACTATGAGTCAAATCACCGGAGTTCGTGTTTTGTTTCTTGAAATTGGAGTTCAGATGAGTCCGCCGCCAGGGAAGCCGAGTTGACGGCGGCGTTGGAGGAGCGCGATCGAAGAACCGCATCCTTGGAGGCCTCGCTCGAGGCGAGTCTGCGCGAAGCAGCAGAAGCGCGAGAAGCGCTCGAATCCGAGCATCAAAGGCTCGAGGTCGCTGCCGGAAAGCGCGCCGGAGAGTACGGCATCGCCGGAGAAGTCGGAGGGGGTTAAAGGTTGAAGAAGATGATGGGTTTACCCTAATTTTTAGCTTAATTATAATTTTTACCCAAGTTTTGAAGTTGTGGAGAAATTGAATGAAAATAAAAAGTTTGGCTTAAATCTGTAATTACTTAACGGAATTTTAAACAGAATGACGAGTTGGGTGGTAACAGTGTAACGGACATGGTTTAACGGGTGGTTTCCGGTAAATAGTGGTTATCCGGATGGTTTCAGGCAATGTGCCCTATTGGACGGGTGGTTTCCGGTAATTGACCCAATATTGTATTGATTTCCTTAGTGTCAATAATATTTGCTATATTTGTAGTTACAATAATCTAATGTGCTATACAATAATGAATTAAGATTTTTCATCTCTTGTCGATTATAGATTAGTTGAAATATATAAATATGCTTAATATTAGCATAATAATGTGTTATAAATATGGTTTTTATGAAAATCAAAATCATTATCTACAATCTTATACATGTATGCATAGTATCTTGTAATGGAGGCGCATGTTACCAACTTGACATTGGTTATTTTAAAGTTTAGTTTTGTATATATGTTGTGGATTAGACTCTTAAAGCCTTATTTATTAATTACTTTGTATGATAATATTTTTTTCCCGGATGAAATGACAAGCACTATATTTTGAACTCTTCTAGTTAATGGCTAGAATTGCGGGATTTAATTACAACATAGTCAATTTGTTTTTATAATAATTTAAAATAATCTTTCTTTATAATATGAGCATTTAAAGGAAAAATTAAGGGTTTTTACAATGGACAAAAATATATCTTTTATTTGAATCAATATGTGACGGTGTACCATTCAGGTAGGTAGAGAATTTCTTGCAAATTTCAAAAGTAATATATTATTTAAGCTCAAAATTACTCTTCATGTGCAGTTTAACTGGAATTCACTAATAATATAGATAAGATTTATATAAATATATTGTTAGAAATAAGTTACATTATATGATACATTATAATTATAATTAGAATCATTATTATATTGATAGATTTATATAAATACATTGTTAGAGAGAGATTAATAAGAATTATTATAAATAAATGTGATATTATTTTCCCAAAGACTACATAGATAAATATATATGAGAGTATAGATAGATTCTTAATTTGTGTGTATTTTATTTAAAAACTAACATTTTGAATTAAAAGGAACCCGAAATAGTTTTTATGGTATTATTTATACATTAATTCTATTCTATTCATTGAAATGTATAAAGAAACTATGGTTTAATTTGAATTAATTGTATATAAAGGTCAAGTAATTTGAGTGGTAATTGACAACAAAACAATTGCAATAACTTGATGGTTTGTTTCTAAACGACATTTCTCTATAGCATCGATCTATTTCCTATTCCAAAATATCTAGACTTTGGCATTGTCATGTGTGTGTTTTGGTTTTGTTGCTCTCTTACTTGGATTACATATACAATTTTGTTTGTAGTAAAAGAAAACACCCAAGAACTATAATATCATAAATAGTCTGTATAAGTATTAAAATAAATTACAAATGTAATTAAAATAGTTTGAGAAAATGGAATCGTGAATATGTAATTGGTATAAAGAAGTGATACCTACAAATACGTACGTTTCATTTGATATGATACTTGTATTTTTGTGAAGAAATTAATCCGTAAAAATCTGCATAATTAAATATATAAAAATGTTAGAAAGTCTAATAATTTAGAAATAAATAAATATTTAATGGAAATTACTGTAATTTTCAACCAATAATATAATATATTGGATATATAGATAAATGAATGATTTAATTATTTCAAGAATATATGTTTTACCATTTAATTAAGGATGCCCAACTTTGAGATTTATGCACTTTTTATTACTTTATTTTACCGATATTTTCATTAGCAACAAAGGGCTAAAAACTGATTATGTGGCGAAAATAAAAATATACAATATTACAAAAGAAATTTTTCATAATTTGTAGTAATCTTGAGGTATTTTTCTTATATTTTCTTTATTTTTTATTTAATTTGTCACTTTAATATTATTATTTTTAGTTCATTTCTTTCTAGGTATAAAACTTGATTCCAACGTATTATCTATAAGTAAATTTACCTTTATCTCTCTATAAATCAATGATATACTTCTTAATATTACGCCTTCGCTATATGCACTACCCTTTTCGCCCTTTCGCACTACATTTCTCTACGCAGGTATCTGGCGTACGCCAAATTTCTGCGTAGAGGAGGAAATTTCTCTACGCAAGATACCTTGTAGTTATAATCATAGTTATATACGATATAATCATAATTATATAGTTATATACTATGATTATATCTTATAGTTATATATTATGGCTATATCATATATTATATTTTATAGTTATATCCAATTTGGTTATATTTTATAGTTATATACTATAGTTATATCATATATTATATCATATAGTTATATACTATGGTTATATTATATAGTTATATACTATGATTATATAGTGTAGTTATTTTCAATTTGGTTATATCCTTATAGTTATATCCAATTTGATTATATGCTTATAGTTATATCCAATTTGGTTATATCCTTATAGTTATAAGATATAACCATAGTTATATGTGATTTTTGAAATAATAATAACAAACAGTTAATATCAAACAAATTGGTGAAGAAATGTACATGAATAAAAGTATATTGAAACCTCATGATATAAAAAAATTTATTGCCATGTAACCTTGATTACTTGATAACGTCTATTACTAGAGTCAAATGCAGATTTAAAAAAAAATGTTATTCGCTTTGTTGCTTTTAGGAAAGTATTTTTTTTTTCTGCGCCAAATCCTGGCGTAGAAGGCAAATTTCAAAAATTCCCCCAAGTCCCATATCTCAAATAATCATATTTTAGCTCTACGCAGGTATCTTGTGTACGCAAGATACCTGCGTAGAAAAATTTCCTCCTCTACGCAGAAATCTGACGTACGCCAGATACCTGCGTAGAGAAATGTAGTGCGAAAGAGCGAAAATGGTAGTGCATATAGTAGCTGCCTAATATTATCATTCTCATGTTATAAAGTCATTTACATTGTCACATATAAATATATCTTTGTATTATTTAATATATGATTTTTTAATGAAAATATAAAATTGATATATCTTTAATAATTAAATAAAATTCAATATACCCCTCAAACGGAAAATTTAATGTAGATTTAACCATTATTTCTTGGAAAAATTAATTAAAATAACACAATCTTTAAGTGGGTGGTAAAAAAATAACATAACCTTTTAAAAGGTAAAAAACTAACTCAAACTTTAGATAGGACATTAAAATAATAACATATACTAATTATCTAATTTTTTTCAGATATGATGTGTCATCTTAAATCGTGATTTGATATTATTTAACGTGTCTGTTATATACACGATGAAATTTTGACATACGCACGACGCATGTACGTCAGAGTCTGGCATATAGGCAAAAACAACCCAAACTTGTACGCCACATTTGGCGTACAGGCGAAAAACTTATACGCCATATTTTGGCGTACAAGTTTATCGTGTATATAGCGGCGGTCTTATTTAATGATGACTTGGCATCCCAGAAACATGCCCATTCACGTGCCCAAATAGAGGCATGATACTGGCATTGATTTGTGAGGGGGAAAACAAATTTGGGAATTAGGGTTTGGGATGGGTAAAATCAAGAGTGCAATTGGGGGCGCAACTCATCTACTTAAAATTAGTAGGAGCCGATGAGAGTTGGTCACTCCGCAGTAACTCATTAGCATGAACAAGCGCAGTCGAAGGATCCCATACGTTGCCAAAGCCGAATCCTACTGCTAATGGTGCCAATCCTACATTAGCATCCTCAAGTTCGTGGTCGAGGCTCGCAAACTCATCAGATGAAGCGACCGCATGACTCACATTCAAAGAATCGACATGAAAGCTTGCCTCGTGAAAGGCGTTTGGAAGAGTGGAAGCTAGACATGGATGTATTGCACCACTTCCAGAGGAATGTTGAAATTCTGCTAATAGCCTGAAGAGTTGCACCGACGATGTTGAAATTCTGCTAATTTTAAGCAATTGAATTGCACCCCCAAATTTTGTTTGAATTGCACCTTTGATTTTACCCATCTCAAACCCTAATTCCCAATTTCGTTTCTTCCACTCACAAATCATTGCTAGTATTAGGGGTGTTCATCCGGTCCAGATCGGATCGGATTGGATTTTTTCAAAAGTCTGGATCGGAGACCGGATTGTTCCAATATCGGTTTAGATCGGGTATTATTTTTTAAATAAAATAAATTCTTATTTAATATCTAAAAAGTATTTATACTCCTAATTTATTAACTTAAGAAAAATATCTATAAAAAATAACATTTAAACTCTTAAATTATTATTTTTAATTTTTTTTTTAAAAAAAAACGGTCAAACCGGTCTGAACTGGTTTTTTTTCGGGTTTGAACCGGACCGGAAGCGGATTAAGGAAAAACCTTGGACCAAAGACCGAACCGTAATTTCACCGGTCCGGTTTTCCGGACCGATTTTGAATAGCCCTAGCTAGTACTCCCTTTGTCCCGAAATGTTTGTCCTAAAGTAAAAAAAGCTCTTGGATTAAGAAAATTAACAAAGTACAATTGAGGACATGACCTGCTACAGTGAAAATTAACATTAAGGCAGAATGGGACATGACCTGCTACAGTGCAATCTGTGGTTATTTATCACAGATGAAATTTCAGCCAATGAAAGGCTGCTTTTAGGGACACACGGATCAATTACAAATTTTGGGGACAGAATTGCCCTAAACAAAAGGGGAATTAGGGCATAATTGCCCTAACAAAATTGCCCCTAAACAGTACCTAAAAGGGGATTACAACATTCTCATCTAAATTTACAGAATTTATATTCAAAGCTTCAGTAAATCACAGAGAATAATTAAGGACAGAATACAATCTCTACATCACAGCCTGGTGGTGTCATGGCCTCAGCTTTATGGGACTTAAATAAAGCTCCACTTCCAGATGAACAGTACATTTATGATGGAGAAGAGTTCGAAGAGGGACAGTCATCAGGGGACATGGAACAAGATAGTGAACATAGCTTTGATCTCAACCAGGAACCAGGAGATGAAGAGGGACAGTCATCAGAAGCAGAGCACAACACAGAGGCAACACAACATCATCAGCCAACACATAATACCAGGCTCAGCAGTGATAAAAAAATACACATATTGAATGCTCTGCTAGCAATATCTAGAGAGGGACAATCACCACATGGTGCAATAAAGAAAGCTGTAGAAGAGTTCAAAATGTCAACAAGGTGCATAGGCAGACTTTGAAACACAGCAAATAAGCAACATAATGCACATCAGAGGTACAATCTAAGCACAAAATATCACAACTGTGGTAGAAAAGGAATTCAAGTAGAGATGGATTCAATCACAGCACTGGGCATGGGAGACAGGTCATGCATTAGAGACTTAGCTAGCAAGCTTAGTCTTTCAAAGACCAAAGTGCATAGGATGGTCAAGTAAGGTACAATAAAGCCACATACAAATCCAATCCATCCTGGTTTGAGTGAGGGACATAAGAAGGCTAGGTTGGATTGGGTACTGAAGTTACTTTGTGGGGATACAGTAGAAGAAAAAATCAGTGTATTATCCAATGTTAAATTTGTACACTTGGATGAGAAGTGGTTTTTTCTATCAAAGAAATCACAGAGAGTATATCTAGCACATAATGAAAGGGGCAAGTACAGAGCTGCAAATTCATCTAAATTCATTCCCAAAGTTATGTTCACTGCAGTTGTAGCAAGGCCTAGATTTGATGCAGAGGGACAGTGCATTTTTTATGGGAAGATAGGAATCTTTCCATTCACATATCAACAAGCAGCAAAAAGGTCATCCAAGAACAGAGAGAAGTGGACACTAGTTACAAAGCTAGTTGAATCAGTCAACAAGCAAGTGACAAGGAACATGTTGATAAACCAAATCATTCCAGCAATCAAGGCAAAGTGGCCACAAGGTGGAGCTCAAAGAGTTATATTCATACAACAAGACAATGCAAAGGCCCATATAACTCAAACAGATCCAGAATGGCAACAGGTATACATTCAGGATGGATTCACTTTCATCTTAATACAACAACCAGCTAATAGTCCAGATGTAAACATCTTAGATCTATGATTTTTCAGAAGCATTCAGTCACTCATGCACAAGAAGATACCAAAAAGTATTGATCATATGATAGAAGCAGTACATGAAGCATTTTTTGAATTGGCCCCTACAACTCTAAGAGATGTATGGATGACACTACAATTTGTTATGAATAAAATACTTAAATGCAAGGGAGGCAATGAGTATGATTTGCCACATGTAAACAAGAAGAAATTAATGGCTCAAGGAAATCTACCAAGAGAGATCAAGACACCTATGTGGGCTATCATAGAAGCATGGGACATAGTGCATGGGGGTGCACAACAAGCAGATCAAGCAGGAACATCAATAGCAGGTCAACAGAGTCAACAAGGGACAACAAAAGTTGAAGATCAAGACACTAAAGAAGCACTTGAAGACAGTCAGTTTATTTAGCAATATATGACAAAGATTGAACATTTTGTGTACAGAGCAAGAACTTTTGTAATTTTGTAAACAAGCACAAGTAATGGCACAACAATGACAATGCATTTCTCAGATGTCTCTAATACCATCATAGACACAAACCCATTCACAATACCTTAGCATACACATAAGCATCAATCAGTCATTTGACTGTGTTCCAATGACACACTAAGACAGTGAACATGCAGGGAATGCATCTCAGTTTCAAGACTTCATCATAGATAGACTCAAGGAGAATAACACCACCAATCACAAGAGCTTTTAGAACTTTAGGACAAACATTTCGGGACAGACAAGGGAAATGCATAAATAATCTCAGATGTCTCCATAGCCATCATAGACACAAGACCAATCACAAGACCTTAACATACACATAGGCATCAGTCAATCACATGTGAAAGTGTTCCTATGACACATTAAGGCAGTGATATTAAGGTCTTGCATCTCAGCAAAAAGACTCCATCATTGAAATGCACAAATAATCTCAGATGTCCCCATAGCCATCATAGACACAAGACCAATCACAAGACTCAACATACACATAAACAACAATCAACCACATGTAAAAGTGTTCCTATGGCACATTAAGGCAGTGACATTAAAGGTATTACGTTTCAGTTTCAAGACTTCATCATTGAAATGCATAAATAATCTCGGATGTCCCCATAACCCTCATAGATACAATACCAATCACAGTACCTTAACATACACATAAGCATCAATCAATTACATGTGACACAGTGTTGCCATGGCACATCAGAAGTCCAGTGAACATAAAGGTTTTGCATCTCAGTTATCATGCATCATCACCGATCACAACACAGAGGCAACACAACATAATCCAACATCAGAACAGCAACACCAAAACAGAACACCAACACACCAAAACAGAGAATCAACTTAAACAGAATACCAATGTCTTAGTCATCAGAACATCAACAACAAAACAGAATATCAATGTCTCAGTCAACAGCACAACAAACTCATTCAACAACATGTATAATTCAGAGCAATAATCTCAGCAAAAGTATCCATGCATAAACAACTAAAAAAGAGTGAGACTTAGCTAAAAATCAGAATTAGAGGCAACATCACCATAACCGGGGACGATTCATCTCGCAGCTTCATCGTCAGAGGAATCAGGGATGAAGATAATCTCAGGGGAATCAGGGAGGACGACGATCTCAGGGGTAGAAAAGAGCTCAACGAACTCAGGGGTAGCAGGGAGCTCAACGATCTCTGGGGGCTCTTCCTGCAGCTTCCCCTCCACAGTTTCCTCTGAGCCAACAGGAGTGAAGCTGTGATCCCCAACACAATCGCCACCCCACTCGCACTGTGGAGCTTGAGAGCATGCAACAAAAAGTGCATCAGAAGTCCAGGACCCATCGGACTTAAATAGGTCCGAATCACCCATTTTTTTTGCAAACAGAGAAGGGAACCCAGGGGACCGGGGTTTTCAAAGCAACGATTTCTGAGATTTAGGGTTTTTTTGGGCGGGTTTTGGGAGATATGGGTAGATCTAGACGAGGAGCAAGCCTTTTCTGTGTTTTGGGACAGCCGGAGCAGATTAATCACCGGCGAGCAGATCTGCAACAGATCGAGATCATTTTTGATGAGTTAGGGTTTCAGAGAGAGCTCAGACGAGAGAGAGAGCTCAGACGAGAGAGTAGAGAAGGAGAGACACCTTCAAGGAGAGTGAGATGTCAGATGAGAGCACAAAGGAGAACTAGAGGTGAAGAGAGCTCAGACGAGAGAGGAGACGAGAGAGCTCAGATCTAGGGTTTCAGAGAGAATGAGAGAGGAGAAGAGAAGAGAGCGGCGAAGTGTGAGACGAGAGAGTGAGGGGTGAGAGCTCAGATTAGGGTATTTAGGGTTAGGGTGGGAAATGGGCTGGGCTGGGTAGATTAGGCCGGGTTAAATGGGTAGATTAGGGGTAGGTTAATATGGGTTAGGGATATTGGGTTAGGTTAAATCATGGGTTTGGGTTAGTTTGGTTAAAAATATAATTTAGGTTAAGTTAATGGATTTAGGAGTAGTTTGGTTAATTTTGTTAATTTTGTTAGTTTAATTAATTAATTAAAATTTTAATTAATTAGATTAATTAGGTTAATGGAATATGGTTTATTAAGTTTTAGGTTATGGATAAAAATGGTGGATATTAATGAAGTTTGAGATGGATGGAGATGGTAGGTGATAATGATTGGATGTGAATGATTGAATGTTTTTGGATGATGGATAAAATGGTGTAAAAGATGGAATGAATAAGGGTAATATTGGAAAGAAAAGATGGATAAAAAAAGAAAGTAGGACAAACAAAAGAAGACGCCCAAAACGGAAACAGGACGAACATTATGGGACGGAGGGAGTATGATACTTCTATTTGGGCACGTGAATGACATGTGTTTGGAATGCCAAATCATCATTAAATAATGCCAAATCATAAATTAAAATGACACCTCATATTTTATAAGGAAAAAATTTCAAAAAATTAGTATATATTATTATTTTAACACTCTTTTTAAAGTTTGGGTTAGTTTTTTTAACCTTTCAAGGTTGGGTTATTTTTTAACACTAATCCAAAGATTGGGTTATTTTCATTAATTTTGCCTTTGAATTTTATATGGTATTATACGATTAATTAGATCGGGCCTCATATTAGCCTTATTTTCGAACAAACCCGACTTGCTTAACTCGACAAACCAGATAAAGTTAACTCGGACAGACTCAACCAACATTAACTTTGAAGAAACGCAATCCGCGTTATCTCGAAGATCTAACAAATCGAAATAGCCATAAACTCAATTCAACCCAAAACTAACCTGATTTAAAAATAACCCAAATCAATGCCACCTTTGGTTTGGAACATCGGCCTTATTATTTACGAATTACGAGTCTCCTGGCCACTGGCGACAATTACAAAATCTCGAGGAATCTCTTAGTTGTTGAATTGTTCAGCTCCAGTCAATGTGGAGTCTCTCAATAACATGAAACTTGCCAAAACAGGATAGTTCTGAAACTCAACATATCTGAATTCACAAACACTAATTCGATATGAACCTAGTCAACTAAAAATAATTTGATATGAACCAAATCTCGGCAAACAACAAATCAACAACAGACTTGCCCTACCACAACATCATAAAAAGTCAAAACAGATCTCCCTTCCACAGCATCGCATCATAAAATACCTTGAAATGTCACAAGTCAAGAACACAAACCCAAGTTTAAGGGGAGGTAAGTAAGGTTCTCAAAATTTATGGCTAAAAAATTATCCTAGTTTAAATTAAAAACACAAAATACTTTTGACTGTCTTACAAGTGAAACCAAGAAAGATCATATTAAGGATTTTAGTCTAGCAAAAGTCAGATAGCCCGTGTGTCCTCTTGCTTCACCACATGGCTTTGCCATGACTGTGGTGGAAACAGAGGCCTCTGAGGAATTGTTTTTGTCCCCGGATCGTTGTCTCCTCTTGCACGGGCGAAACAAGGGACTACCACCGTCGCCACTTTGGGAGGATTCCGTCTTGATTTCTTCCACTTCGTATGAACGAAGCAACACCTCAAATGTTTTTATATCTACAGGAAAGAATGAGATATGCCGAAGCACATATTATTAGATTGCACAACAAAGAGCTTAGGGCTCGTTTGGTTTGAATTTTCGAAAACAGAAAGAAAAAACAAAAACGAATCTACTCCATTTAACATATGATATATTGACTTGGGGTTCTAAAATTTGTGCGCCAAGAGAAAGGGAGAAAGTAAATGATTTCATCATATTGATCAATGAATAATGATTTTAAAGTGGACTAGATTCGTTTCCTTTCCGTTACCGTTTCCACAATTCAAACCATACGGGCCCTTAGGGAGTATCATTGAGAGAATCTGAAAGGAAAAAAGTATTACCACTTACCAGTGAAGTTTAAGCTAAGAGTCTCGCAAGAGCGTTGTACTTGTTCAATGCATGGGGAGAACGAGCATATAACCCCGTCCAGCTTCAACATTTTTGCAGCAGAAGGGATCGCCAGCCATGGCCCGGGCAAGTCAAGAAAGACTGCATCCGCCCGGCCTACAAACTCATCTGGAAACCCCTCTCCCTGAATATCTCTAACTCCTACTGTGATTAAGCTACTTAGTCCTGTCTTTTCAAAATCCTCCCTGTTGCCACAAAAAAGAGAGATAATGGCACATTATACAGTGAAACAAAATTCTATTAGCTTCAATAATTCAAATTACAGATAATGACACACTAACTATGAAGAAAGAATAAACAAGGATGCTAAAACTCCCACTACAAAAGGCCACTCAATAACCAGCCTATAAAATGACAAACTACAATGGATGATACAATCATGCTGAACACAACCAATTCATATATGAAACAACATGAATGCTCTAGAGTTGACATTGTTGATCATATAACAACAAGAGCACCTACAATTTAGGCATATTGAGATACTGCTAACAAAAAGAAGAGTACTTCTTATAGGTTCAGTTTCAGACATTCAGGCAACTCTCTTACTTCAGGTTGCATTAACAAAACTTGACAAGATAACATCATTTAATTCGAGATATGAAGAACTCACCGAGCAGAGGCCGCCCTCTCCTCATGAAAATCAAATGTGTAAACATGGCCGTTTGGAGCAACAGCTCTGGCGAGCGAAGTACTCAGCGACCCGCTACCCGTACCCGACTCCAACACAACGCAACCGGGCACAACCTCCAGGTACATGACGACGAAGCTGATGTCAGCAAGGTAGAGGATCTGAGTCCGGTGGCTGAGGACCGAAGTCCAAAGCTCCGGGGTCGGATATAGCAAGTAGACGAACTTGTTCAGGTTGCTGAACACCTTGGATCCGAACGGTTTCCCGACCCAATCGAAGTGTTTGAATGACCCGAAACGGTTTTGATAACAGGATCCCGGAGTCACCTTGACGGGTTTCATGCGGTCGTCGCGCTCATAGACTATGACGAGGTCGCCCTCGCGGATTCGGCGGTGGTTGGTGAGGGATAGCGACGAATCCGATGGTACCATCCTCTTTGAGAGCAGGGGCGGACGCAGGATTTCCGCGTTGTGGGGGCACAATCCCGCGTATAGCTAAAATTAAATTTAAATTTAATTAGTAAAAAACAATAGACCCAATAAAACCAACAAAAAAGCAAAATCTGAATGAGAACATAGCTATGAGTTGTTAAACAAAGGAGTAAAAGAGACCCATTGTAGCGTAACGACTTTGTCAATCACCAAAGATGCCCCAAGTAAAACCTACTTCTTGAAAAATCATTGCCAATATTGGAAGAATTATTTGGCAAAACACGAAATAATTTGACTAGAACAAGTTAATATTTTGAAGCAATTATCAAGCAAACCATGTTGGTGTTTGTATTGTACAGAAGACTTGCAATAATGAATAATGACAATTTTCTTTACAATTTTAACTGGGAAAACAAGTGAAACTAGGTTCTGTGCAGAAATGATTTATGAAATTATATTACTGGAAAATAAAAAGAACAGGAAAATCATATGAAACATATATCCGTACCATATTCCAAAAAGAATCTGGGGGCATTACAATGAGTGAAGTCACTGAACTTAAAAGAAAATGCCAGTTTCAAGGGTCATACATTTATAGCATCATGAAATAAGCTTGTTACTCTATCAAGCAACACATGTTGATCATCACCCCTCCTCACATATTAACAAGCTAATTAGCCAAATAATTTAGCTTCATTCTAACACAAACTAAAGTTCTAATTTCTAAACCAATTTAAAAACACCCAAAAATGAAGTAAGAACCACAAAACAATTTGCTATTTTGCTGTGTGGTTGAGATACCAATTTAAATACACCGTCGGCGCCTTGATCACAGATTCATAGAAAACGTTGCTGATTTTCAGAAGCCACCTGAACAAGTCTCTTATCCTATACAAGCAGTCAAGCATGTCTCATTATAAACAAATCATCATAGACTCGGCGGTAGTATACACCCAAGAATTTGCTATTTTGATGTTCAACGCCAATGGAGCATTCAAGTTCACTTCAAGGGAAGTCTGATACATGAAAATTGTATCCTGAAAAGTCTCAAAAAAATCTCAATCTAGCCAGATCTGGAAGTTGAAATAATTACCTTGAAGGCTTGAAATCCTTGAATGACAGACTCGTCCAAATGAAGAAAACAATGGAGATCGACGCCTCGACCTCGTCTCAGTCGGTTGCTCGGCTGCTCGCTCCAGTAGTCCAGTGCGATTCGCCCTGGTTCGTCAATCGTTCCGATGTTTCGTGTCTGGTCTTACAGATTGGAGATCGCCAGACGCGGGACGCCGGTGGAGAATGGAGATCGCCGCCCGCCCGCCGGTGTCCAGCCTGAGTCGCCTGACCTTTGTGAATGGAGAGATGGACGGTGCCCGGTGTCCAACGAAGCAACGGGCAAGGAGAAATAGAAGAGAGGGCTCGGCGGTTGAGTCAAATTGTACAAGATTAGGGTTCGAAATAATAGAAGAGAGGGCCCGCTAGACTCTACATGGGTCCGCCCTTGTTTGAGAGAATTACTTCGGAATAGATTCGGCTGATTCTGCTAGCGAGGTTTATTTAGGGTTTTTCCGTAATGGTTGCTAAAACCCTAGCTGGAAGGAGGGGAAAACTGTTTGCAACACTCGAAAGCAATTCTCACTTGAAAACCGAAACTGAAAATAGGATCGGAAAACGAGATCTCACCACAACAAAGGGTGGCGTGGTTAAGCTGAGTGGATGCCCGACGGCGAAGGTGTTGCATGGTACATACTTGAGAAAGTTAGGCGCTTTACAGTTTACAGAGGTGAGAAAGAGAGAGATGAGGCCAAGTCGGATAAATTGATAGCAAAACAATTTTTTTTAATACAAGATAAACACTAAAACTCTTTTAAATTAAAAAGACAATCCCAAAATCTATATATAATATAAAATAGAGTCTTGAATAATTAATATCCGTCTTATTAATTATAGAATTAGAATAACTATATTATAAAACTCTATTATATATTTGCTTTGATTTTTTTTAAATCTATTATACATGCAAATCAATCACTAATTGTATGATATATTATAAAAAAAATATAAAAAATCTTTTATTGTATTATATATTAAAATTGATACATAATATATATGTTATATCTATATATTTATAAATCTATCTATATCTATATGTAATATAAAATAGAGTTCTTGACAATTAATGTCTCTTCTCTTAAATGATACAAAATTTTAAATTATTTTTAATTTAATATTAAATTAATCTATATTATCTCTATTATGATCTTAAAAAAGAAGTTTTTATGACAATCAATGCATACAAGCTTAGAATTAGAAAAAAAAATACATATTCTATATCTATATTATAACTATTATTGTATTACCTTTATAAGCATTTATCATCTGTAAACATTTATAAGCATCTTATTTATATTATATAATATAATATAAAGTCTTTTGAAAATAAAATATAGATGATTATAACATCGTATCTTTTATATATTTCTTATATCATGTAGCACTCTATATTTTGGCAATCACATTCACTAGATTGTAAAGTTAAAATGGTAAAAAATTAACATTTAAAATGTAAATTAACATTATTATTATATCACAGTAGGATTGATCAAACTTTTTCTCAAATAATTGCACCAACAAGCCTCTGTATAAGAAAAGTTGTAAATGAAAAGACAACTATTTGACTTAAAACGTAATTAGCAATTAATTCGAAAGAACTCCAACCAATTGAAGTTTATCATGACATCAAATAAGCGTGAATGGTTCAAAAACATCAGTTACAACGCTTAATATCTTCTATATAAATGCATATATGTTACAACCTAGAAAATAAATCCATCATTATGTTAAATATTTTTTTGCTTGAGAATATTATTGCAATAAAGTATATACATCGGTTACTGATCGGTACTATTTCACTACTACAAAAAGTGCATTTTAGCCCGTGACTATTTAGCCCGGATTCCAATTATCCGGGATATTAAGGCCCTTTACCTCATAAGGCTTCAGCTTATTTGAGAAACAACACATAATAGCCCGGACCATTTTAGAAGCGCCCGGGCTAAAAACAAATGGGTTTGAAAACATGCAAAACTAAATAGCCCGGGCGTGTATTTTTTATATATATCCGGGCTATTTAGTGACATGGAAAATTAATCTATTAGAAAATAGGCCGGATCTTTATGGTCCGGGATGTAAACTCTAATAAATATATCCCCTATCTTAGATATCCGGGCTATTTGCCTTCCCCCTCCGGCCTAAAAAACCCAGGTCTTCATCCACGACCTAAGTCGTCTCCATCCTCCACGACCTAAGTCTTCATGCTCCTTTCTCCAATTGCTTCACAGACTCGTGCCTCCTTCCACCTTTCTCCTTTCTGACTCCTCTTTTGGTCTGGTGCCTCCAAGTCCGACGTTCTCTGTTCCGCGCGACTCTCTCTGTTCCATCTCTCTCTGTTCCGACTTCCAGGACTCGTGCCTCCTTCTTCTTGTAAGTAACAAGCTTTAATAAGAGAGACAAATTTGCATTCAATCTTCGAATCTGTAGCATCTCATGTCTCTAAATGTTCATCCAGCCCTAATTGTTCAAGCCCTAGCTGTTCAACCCTATCCGATTCCTGGAAGTCGGAACAAATCTGCCAGTTTCCAGTTTTAGCATTGTAACAACGGCCGTTATGACGGTGACAGCGGTGTGGTGGAAATCTCCGACGCCGTCCCGCTTTTCCACTTTAACCAGATCGGTCTTCTTCCTTCTCTTGAGATCGCTCTTATGCAGGTTTGCTGCCTTTCTCTATCGATTCCGGATCTAGGGTTATGAGATGTTGAGGGTAGTTATTTCCAATTGAGTTTGTTGATCTCAGTGATGCAATTGATGCAGTAGAGTTTTATTTCAAGTTTCGAGTATGCTTCTATTGGAATTGGGGAAAATTTAGTGAAAGTCCTTGGATTGTTTGAAGGGTTGAAGATGAGAATTTTGATCTTCTGACCAAATTGACTTGTTTTAAATAGATTTTGATAGAATTTATGCCTGTTTTCTTTTGCATTTGTCCAAAAGAACTAGAAAAAAAAAGACAAAAGTTGGCATTTTGACATGAGTTTTGAGTTGCTTGAAGTTAATTCCATCTGCTTAATTCGATATGAAGCTCTTGGGCGAATACTGCATATAATGAAGGTGCTTAAGAATATATATAAAAAAGCATTATGTTGACCATTTGGAACTGTTGAATGTTGATAAGTATGGTTACTTGCTTTATATTCCATACTGGCATTTTATTTGGAATAAGTGGGAGTGAATCGGTTTCCTCGAATGGTTTGGATACTGAGATAATTTGTCATTCTGAACTGCTTATTGATGGACCATCAAAGTGCTTGCTAACTTTTGTTGTTTGGATGATCAGATAGAAGAATATTATGGCAGTCAAGGTTTGAGCTTGGTTGGATATTTTCATGCAAATGAAAGGTTTGATGATTATGAGCTGAGCAATGTGGAAAAGAACATTGGGGACCATATCTATCGTTACTTTCCCGAAGCTACAGTTCTTTTGGTATGTGTATTCTTGTTATTTCTAGTCCAATATCATTTTTGTTCTGCTCAGTTATTGATACATGTTTTATATGGATTCTTAGTTAGATAACAGAAGGCTAGCAGCATTGCCAAAGGTCAAAGATCGCAATCCTGTGATGCAGGTAGTCATTTGATTTTCGAATTTCAGCATGTGTCGTATTAGATTTTAGGGTAATGTCATGACAAACCGTCATCTGATCAATCTGAGGCTTGAAAATTTTCAGTTTAGCATTGCTTGACTCTGTAATTCGAGGTTTATTTGGCATATGCTGTTGAACTAAAAGTGGATTATTTTGCAGAACTTCACTACCTGAATATCTTCTTAAATTGACTTGATGAAGAAATTGATGTGATCCTGATATTATTTCTTGTATATATAGTTTCTATGCGAAGTCTAGGGTTCCCTGTAGGATATTAAATTCCATCCAAGGTTTTAGCCAGTCAGATACTAGGCAGGGATGAATTCTCATGATGACTCTAAATGGTTATCATAGGTATATTTGGCTAATCTGCGCCTGAAGGGAGTTGACACCGACATATTAATTACAGCCTACGAGCCTCTTGTTATAAAGTATGATCTTCCTCAATCGCCCTTCAACCTGAATTATAAGGTAATATTTTATTTATGTACAGGAAGAACATTGTTTACAGAGCAAATGGTATATCTATGTATAGAAGAAAAAAACAAATGAAATGAGCTTTATGCTGAGAAAGTCAATAACATGGGTCTTTGTGCTATTGCTCAAGCCGAGTCTTTGCGTTACAAGCTTCTTGGAGGGCTTGCTGTCATGAGGCCTTGATGATAATGATGAGAGTGAAAGTAAAGCAGAAATTTCCACTCTTAATCATTTTATGTTCATTTTTCTCTCTTTATTTGATCTATGTTCCCTTGAACTAAATAACTAATTACATTCTTCCAAAATTTGCAGTTTATTGTGTCGTTGCAGCATTAATGAGCAAGGTAATTGTTTTTTAATTTGATATTTGAATGTACTGATCTAGGTTTAGGGTTTGAGAAATTGATGGGATTTGAGGTATATTGATCTTTGTTTGATGATATTTAGGATTAGGTAGATGAATTTAGGGTTTAGGTATTTTAAGTTCATCTGATATTTTTATCAAGTAGCACTTCATGTTGATCACTTTACCTTGCTTTATTTTGTTCAGTTTTATTTTTAGCAGCATGGTTCGTTAATGCATTTTATTTTTCAGAAAAAGAGGACTTTTTAGCCCGGACATTATATAACATGATCCTGCAAAACATATAAATCACTAAATTCACTAAATTCGAACATTATATAACATGATCCTGCAAAACATATAAATCACTAAATTCGGGTTAACTTTTAACATAAGCCTGGACATTAATTTTGCAATTTAGATAATTGACCGATGTAACTTCTCCATAAGTTTTAAACTTATTCCATTGTAATCTTGTAAACTTCTTATGTCTTTATTAGTTTTTTTTAGGGCTCAACTATTCGGCGCATAGGCATTTTTGCCTTTTGGCGCATAGGGCCGCGCGTAACGTGAGAATAGACTTTCCACGTTACGCGTCGATACTGACCCATTCAAGACCCACACGTAACGTGTGAATTGGCTCCACACGTTACGTGTGGGATCGGTTCACACGTTACGTGTGACATTGTATCACACGTAACGTGTGGGAATCTGGCTATAAAAGCCAGATTCGGCTCCTCCTCTTCATTCAGCATCAGCACTCAGCCGCTGCGCCTCCTTGCCCCTCCCGCGTAACGTCTCCTTGCCCCTCCCGCGTAACGCCTCCTCGCCCCTCCCGCGTAAGGTTAGTTCCTAGAAATAATTATTTGATTTTGTTTTTAATAAATTTAAAGTGTTTGGTTAGGAAATGTAGATCCACACATAGTATTTGGTTAGGTAGATCTAGGTTTGGATGGTAGATCTACGATTTGGAGATGATTTGGATGGTAGATCTAGGTTTTGTAGAAGTTTTTGTGATGTTTAGGGTTTTGGTTAGGTAGATCTAGGTTTGTTGACATTTTGTGTGGAAAAATGAAAGTGGAAGTGATGATATTGTTAGATTGGTAAAAATTGTGGATTTGTTGTTGAATTTTGGGTATATTTGATAAAAAAAAAAAATCGGACTGTCTCACTGGAGAAGACGACCGGAATATCGCCGGAAAGTCGCCGACGGCTTCCCGGTGAAATTGGAATGTGCACATTCACACGTAACGTGTGAATGTGCACCATGCGTTACGTGTGAGAGCAAGTCACACGTAACGTGTGAATTTGCATTTTTTTTGATATCTGGAACGTTGATTTTCTGTTTTTTGATTTTTGTTGATTGAAATTCGGACTGTCTCGCCGGAGAAGACGACCGGAATATCGCCGGAAAGTCGCCGGCGGCTTGCCGGTGAAATTGGAATAAGCACATTCACACGTAACGTGTGAATGTGCACCACGCGTTACGTGTGAGAGCAAGTCACATGTAACGTGTGAATGTGCACCATGCGTTACGTGTGAGAACAAGTCACACGTAACGTGTGAATTTGCATTTTTTTTGATATCTGGAACGTTGATTTTCTGTTTGTTGATTTTTGTTGATTAAAATGTGTTGATATGTAAACGCAGATGGAACCTGGGGAAAGAACTGAACGCAGGATACGTCGCAACCTTGTACGCCAACAGTCGTATGTGATTGGCGAAGAGGTCAAAAGGTCGGAAAGGAGGCAACGGAGGGATGTGTGCTACCAGGATGATGAGACCGGTGCATACCAGATTGGAGCAGGTAACAGTATTGGGGTTGGTTTAGGGTTTCAAACTGGAGTCGGTAGCAGTATTGGGGATGCTGGCGATACTGGCATGATAGGAGTGCATAGCCTAATGGCAGTGCCGTCGTTTATTGGGGGTAGAGCAGGCTCTGAGCCTCCGAGGGACCCAGACTATGAAGGAAGTCCGCTGCATTGTTATTCTGATACAATAGATCAGAATAACTATTACGGGCGGAATTTTAGTCTGCCGGTACTACCGCCGCATGTGAGCCCTCATCATAGCCCGAGGGATTATTATTAGGGAGATGAGGAGCAGGACAACCCGTGGGAGAACCCGGCGGTGTACCCGAACGCTGCCTATCATCAGCCTATGGTAAGTACATTTAGTATAACATGCATTTGTTTACAATTCATTATTGCATCTGATCTATTTAATAAATGTAGGATCATGCATGTACATGGGGGACTCAGGACCAGGGGACTCAGGCCCAGTCCAGCAATGCCTGGATTCCAAGAGAAGACGCCCCAAACACGGTGGGCGAGGAGCCGGGCGAGGAGCCTCAGGAAGCCTCTTCTTCGCGGGGAAAACCACCCCGGTCAAAGAAGAATGTCAGATACGACCCTGAACTGGTGGTGAGCGTTCCTGGAGGTCCGGAGAGACCTGAACTCCTAAAGAGTTTTGTAAACCACGTGGCATACCTCCTTTACCAGCGCGTTGTAAGTTGAACGTAACACAATTTTTTTAATTATTAATCTTGTTTTAAATAAGTCTGTATGATTGCTTAATTATGTTCATATACAGTCGGTGCAATCCTTGAGGTTCCAGCAGCGAGGCAAGCAGTTACGCTCATGGCGTCTCACAACGGAAGACGCGTGGGGTAGCATGGCGTTGGCGTCCGGGCTATGTCATCTATCGGACATCATGCATGAGCATGTGGATGAGACGCTGATTGGTGCCTTCGTCGAGCGTTGGCAACCGGAAACCAACTCATTCCATATGCCATGGGGAGAGATGACTATAACTCTCCATGATGTGTGGATGATCCTTGGGCTTAACATACAAGGGCAAGACATGGGTTCCCCAAAGAAATGGCACGAGCAGCTGAGCCGCAATGATTTGAAGAAGGCGTTGATGGAGCAGACGCATGAGTTTTTTGAGCTGGAGGATGGTGCTATCGTCGCCGGTAACTTGCACGCGGAAGATTTTAAGACTCATTGCGAGGAGTTGGCGTCGAAGAAGCTGGCGGCTGGGTTCTTGCTGTACTTGGTGGGGTCTGCCCTCTTTCCTGACAAGTCTCAGCATCGCTTGCCCGTTTATTACACTCCGTTCGTGACTGATCTCACAAAAGTCACGAACTATACATGGGGTACCGGTGTTCTTGCACACGTGTACCGCAGCTTGGGCGAGTGCACAAGAAAAGAGGCACGAGTCATGTCCACATGTTTCACTCTGATCCAGGTATTAAATGGCTTGAATAAAAATATCTAAATTTTTGTTATAGATATATTATATGTTTGTTATGTAGGGAATTGACATATGTGTAATTATTTTGTAGTCATGGATATATCAGTATTTTCCCATGTTTAGACCTGCACAGAGTGTTTACTGGGACCCACAACAGCCGATCCCATACGCCAGAAAATGGGACATGTCACATGAACCCAACCGGACCAGGAATTATAGGGAGGAGCTTGATGGGATGCATGCTGATAGTGTAAGTGCATATACGGTCCTTATCTATTATGTTAAAATATATATGCATTATAAGTTGTTTGAAATTCAATTGTGTTTAGGTTGAGTGAATGCCATACGGCTCCATTGACTTCAATAATGAGATGTTTGCTTCATCGCGATTTCATGGAGTCATATCCTGTTTGTGGGTCACCGAGCCTTACATGCCGGATCGAGTAGCTCGGCAGTTTGGGCGTGTACAACAATGTCCAAGACCACCGATTGTTCCCATTAAGGCATGGAGGGGCGTGAAGATTAGCAGTTACACGATGGAGTACGATAGATCCTTACATGCATGGAATGCCCGCAATGAACATTCCATTAGCCTGCAAGCCATGGGTCCTCCAGTTCGTCAACACCACCAGTGTACCGATGATTACATGCAGTGGTATCTCCAACATACACATCCATTCATCATCCCTCAAGAGGATCGTTACACTCAGCAGCAGGTAAGTAATCATGTAATTATATCCTGTTTATTTTTGACTTCGTGTATGTTTATTAATCGTATCCACTTATCTTCTGTGCAGTGCCTTGATAGTTGCTATTCACGTATGGATCCATATCGCGATCATCACCATGGAGATGACCGATGTGAAGACGTAGCCGAGGCGTTACGACAATCATTGGAGCAAATGTATCCCTTCCTTTCGAACCATTGAACTTGGCTGCTTCGTCATTTGAGCATTAGTTTGAATGTTTTGTTGAAATTTGAATGTTATGACTTGAGTTTGAATGTGTTTGTTGAAGTTTGAATGTTATGACTTGAGTTTGAATGTTTTGTTGAAGTTTGAATGTTATGACTTCAGTTTGAATGTTTTGGGGAAGTTGTTTGGATTATGACAACAATAGGAATGTCGTACTCATTGCAGCATACTATAGGAATGTCGTACTCATATCATTCATTACATAAATCGACTGTTTCGACCTTCTTCTTTCGTTTTGGCTTCTTTTCGTCCTTGTCTGGTTCATACTCCAACGAACGATCAAATAGCCATTGATCTACGTAATCACCCGAAGACGGGTCATGATGATACAGCCACCCCGAGTAAATAGGAGGCAAGGGCGAAGTTTTGGCCAGCCCAATCTACATGAAAATCAATGCATCATACATATGTTTTAACACAAGATAGTATAAACAGATGTTTTAACACAAGATAGTATAAACAGATGTTTTAACACAAGATTGTATAAACGTATCGCAATAAAATGTTGCTCGTTCTCGACATGGCAAATGCATACCGTCTTCAAATTCTCCCCAATCGATGCTTCGTTTGTCTTCCCCTACATAGGCAGGTATGTCATCCCCACGCCACGACCGACGGTAACGAACACACATGTGAATGCCGTTGCCACCAAACATCCCATATCCGGGAGCTCCAACCACGTCTCCGGTGGGGCCGGCCTGTTCGGCGAAGGAAACCAATCAAGCTTCGCCTCCATTGCCTCAAGTGTCATCGTAGACACCCAAAGTGGCGCGAGTAGTTCATACTCTTTTCTCAACGTAGCGATCATGGTACGTCGAACAAATTCCCACTTATCTTGCCCTAAGCCCAGACCATGCGCAATGGCTCTGTACCCGCAGTTTCCATCACCCACTATCTCATACCATCCTCCAAAGTGTGGTCTCATACACTTGGGGAACTGTGAAAGATATCGCCACGGGTTCTTGATCAATGACGTGGCACCACACGGTAAGGGTAGGCCCATCTTCGGTGGTCTTCCTTTTTGCTTTTTCGGAGGTGTTCCGTCCATCTGTTGGTCAGTGTGCTCCCATGATGAGGGTTGTCTTTTGGTGGCAAAGTTCAGAGCTCCTTGAGCCCGACCCTTATGCCTGACTTTGGCTGGCTCTTCCAGAGTAGTCTGCTCTGGATGTGCTATACTTCTAAGTGTATAGACTGCTCTTTGTTGAATCTCCACTGGCAATGTGGGGAAGACGCTTCGGGCAAATTCGTCAAGCAAAGATCTATTCACGTTGCGTGTGCATAATTCTTCCTCTTCTGATGTCTTCACTTCTGACAAGGTCAGTTGCCTCTAGAACGGATGCAACGAGCTAGGTTCAATTGGGGTCTCGCTCCGAACATTTTGCGCCATGTCATGAACGCAAGGCAAGCCATCTCTGACCCTCATCTGGCATCTGCATATAGTGCTCCACACTGGAGCTTCTCCTTTCCTGTATTCCTCAATCAAACGAGCTAGTGCAACCGCAGACACCTTGAAGTGCAGCTTACGAAAAAGATGTGCGTCTGTTAGCAGCGTATATCTCTTCCCAATGCTCTCATTCAATGCCCCCCGAATCTCAGTAATATGATTGCGCAACCGTGTATCATATTGATCGAACACAGTGCAAAGGTTGCCATCGTTGCTTGTGAAAAAGCTTTTCAGACTGGAATGGGCCCCTTCAACCCTGTATTACAATCAAGAATCCGAAAATTTGTTTGATTGTTGTAAAGGTCTAACTAAGTTCAAATAACTAGCTAAATTTAGATAAACCATTGATGCACATACATGTTAGTGGTGGTAGTACCGAGCATGAACACTGTATCTGTCCATACAGAGATGATTCTTTCCTTGTAGGGGTCAAGCCAGTTTTTTTGTAGGTACTGAACACATTTTGGAGCTTTCTTCCAATCACACTTCAGCTTCCAGAGTGATCTTTCGTACCCTTGTATGGTCGTTTCCTTGAAGAGCTTCATGCAGTCGTTGGAAAACGTTGTGCCCCTAAACTTGCCCATGGCCTTCTTCCCGAAGTCTTCAATATTCTTTCTCACATGCCGCCTACATAGGATGAATTTTGCTTCTGGAAACTGCTTCTCTAATGCGTTCATCAACGCCTTCTCCCGATCAGTGACCGTACATGTGGGTGCTCGTTGCACCTTGGCAAACATCTTAGCAAGTTGCTCTATGGCCCATTTGTAACTGTCTTCGTCCTCCTTCTCCAGAAATGCCCCGGCAATATTGTAGTTTTTCCAAACTGATGTGATGCCGACAATTTCAAGGAAGGGCAAATTGTAGCTGCACACATAATCATATATAAAATACAATGGCGTCCTAACCTTGACATGAACAAATGAAGAGTATAATTCATATGTTTGTTACTAACCAGTTAGTTGCATATGTAGATTCCAGCAGCACAATGTACGGAAATGCCTTCAGCAACCGCAACTGATCCTGGCTTGCAAAGAAGATATCCGTTATCTTGTTGGTCTCCTTGTTGAATCTATACTCCATGAAGTACCCCTTCTCATTGCACTCATACAAGAACTGTTGTACAACTGTTCTTCCTTCCATGCCCTTCTTTCTTATCTCGTGCATGATGTTGTATACTTGCTTCATCTTGGTCAAATTTCTAGGGGACGACTGGATTGTAGTATGAATCTTCTGAGGCTTACAATGATTGACCGTCATCACCCTTATAATCTCCTTCTCTTCAGCAGTTGGTCGCCCAGCTAATGCACTACCATACAAAGTGTCTCCTATGACATGGTTGTGAGTTCCATGTTGTACAGTGATCCTCCACAATCCCTTCGGCCTTTCTTTCAGCCTCAACATGAAGGGACACCCACATTTCTTCGACCTTGTGATGTCTCTCACTTGGTCAGCTCCTTTAGGGACGTTTTGTCCATGCCTATCACACGGTAACCAAGCCCCCCCGAGGGTCGAAGGGGTGGAAGCTTTATTCCTCCACTTTTTGATGCAGAATTGCTGATTCATAGCAATCTCCCGCGCCCACAAAAAGGCTTCTTCTCTAGGCTGCCAGATTTGATCAGATGTGAAGAACCTTGAATAATCGGCCGAGACGTACACATCCTCCTCTGGTAGTACACTGAACTGAGGCTGTGTGTGTAGGGATGGAAAACACAGATGTGGGGTAGCATGAGATGAAGATGCTTCTGGAGGAAACGGTATCCCAACATCAAATGATGGTATATCAATAACTGGTTGAGGCGTGTTCCAATCCTGCAGTTTTTCCGGCGTTTCCCAAACCGGAAATGTCTTCTGAGGCGTGCTCCAATCCTGCAGTTTTTCAGGCGTTTCCCAAACCGGAAATGTCTTCTGTGGAGTGCTCCAGTCATTGAGGGAGATATTGTTTAACCCCTCGTATAAATGATAGTTCGTCTGCATACACGAAATCATGTCATCAATTAGTGCACTGATTATAAAAAAGCACGTTTACTGTCAAACCGTGCCATATTACAGAATGAAACCTGGTTTCGGGTGGTGATTACACACGTAACGTGTGAAGAGTGTCCACACGTTACGTGTGAAACACACCCACACGTAACGTGTTGAACACCTTCACACGTTATGTGTGAACATTCTTCACACGTAACGTGTGAAACTGTTCTTCAATGTAACAGCAAATTCGTAGCCCTAAACCCTAAACAACGCTTAATCTTTGTTTCTAATACCCTAAACAATAAAATGAGATCTTTAATATTAAACAATAAGTATCAAAAATAGCTTTCCTAAATCCTAAACAACAAATATAATGGGCCATCAAAAATAACTTCTCTAAACCCTAACCATGAAGCTAAGAACTTTAAACATTTTCAAAACAAGAAATAAAAAAGACAACTTTAGGGTTACTTATAGAAATTACCTCGTTCCAAAGTGGAATATCTTCCCCATTGTTGCTCCAATACTCGTTATTGTTCGGATTGTCCATTTTTTGTACAAAAAATGTGAGTGAAAATCAAGATTTTGGGAGTGTTTAGGATGAGGGTTTAGGTTCGAAATGGATTCGAAATGGGTTGTTAGCGGACAAAGAAGATGGGTCATTATTACAGTTAGGTGGGGACAAGACGGTTAATTCAATGCGTTTTGCAACAGACTGAACCACACGTTACGTGTCAAACCGTTCCACACGTTACGAGTGAAGTATATTGGAACGTTACGTGTGAAACACACTAACACGTAACGTGTGATTACTAGGGTTTAGGCGTATGTAGGGTAGGGTAGGATAGGATGGATAGGGGTAGGGTTTAGGTTTTTTGTGGTATAGGGTTATGGCATTTCGGTAGAGTTTAAAATAATGAGTTTTAAGTTTAGGGTTTAGGGTTAGGGTTAGGGTTTAGGTATTAGGGTTAGTGTTATAATTAAGGTTTGAGTTTAGAGTTTATCTTTAATTATTAAGGGTGAATTTGGGTATGCGAGTTACATTGTTTATGAGAGTGGTTGACGTTTAGGGTTTAGGGTTATTAGGGTAAGAGTGGTTGAGGTCCTTAATGCTAGTGGTTGAGGTTTTTAATGCTAGTGGTTGAGGTCTTTAATTCTTGTGGTTGTGGTCTTTAATTACTACAGCTGTATATATCATTTCACTATATAAGAGGCATTAGGGTTGTTTGTTCACTACAACACTTCCAACACAAGCGAGATTGAAGATTCATTTGTGGGTAAGCTTCTTCTTCCAGTTTCTTTCGATTTAGTAACCCTAATTGGCCTTTTCATATTAATGGATTTGTAGGAAACCAAGCACTACATCAAATAATGACATCTTCATCCGAATCATCATCAAACCTAAATAGGCACCATCAACAAATAAGTGCTCCACAATGCGAGTGTAATTTGAAAACCATTGTCCGTACTTGGGATTTGCAGTGGAACTACGGAAGGAGGTATTGGGGATGCCCAAGACTAGGGTGTTTATACAGGAATTGGATTGATCCTGTGTACGAGGAGAGGGCACACGCGGTTATTCGACAACAATGGCGGGAAAAACAAGATCTTATTAAGGTGAATCAAGATGTTGTTAAGCAAGAACTTTTACAAGATATGGATAAGATGCGTAGGTATAACCTCAATCTATATAATGATATACATCATATAATGCCTTGATGTCGTATCTTTTGTGTAATGTTGTTTACGTACTATCAACCTTTGTAGGGAGCAAGCAATTTTATCAAAGCAGAGACATGATATGTCGCGAAGTTTTACAAGAGACTATCCTAATTTTTTCAAACGCAACTAGACGATGTCATTTATTTTGTGCTAGGTTTTCTAAGTTTATGAAGAACTTGTATTATTTCTTGTATGTGATTGTATTCATCCAACGTAATGAACAATTCTATTCTATCTTCTATGTTGATTATTTTGGGGTGTTTTTTGTAGAGTTTTAGATAAACAAATAAATACTACAAATAAACATTCTAAACCCTATTGACTAACCCACACGTAGCGTGAGGGTACAAACCACACGTAACGTGTGAAATTGTCCCACACGTAACGTGTGGAGCACTGTCACACGTAACGTATGGTTTGTACCCTCACGTTACGTGCGAGCCTATGCGCCAAACGGCAAAATGCCTATGCGCCGAAAAGTAATCGTGTTTTTTTATCATGACTTTTTTGTTTGAATTGAATGTTGGGCTATTAAATCTCTTTTTATATTCACATTTGTTATTATTTTTGCAATTTTTCCTTATTGACAAAGAAACTCAATACATAAATGATGTGGAATGACAAACAGACAAAATATGTCGGACAAAGTGGTTAAACACGCATGGTCACTTACATTCAAATTCTAGAAATTAAGAAAATCAGGACCTAAATATTTTTAATGCAAAATAACTTTCTAAATCTGTGTACCTAATTTTCATTTCAACTAAATAACTAAACTTTATATAAAGTAATCTTAAAAAATTTATCAAAAGGTAAAAATATTAATTGAAGCAACATATACATCATAAAAAATTTGAGCATGTAATATTATATATCGTAAATAGCCGCTTTAACTATTGATTCTAAATCTTTAAAAAAACTATTGATTATAAATAGGATAAAAGTAAAAAAAAAACATAGATTTTATATCTATATTTTTATACAACCTAACATTATTAATAGAAAATGGTATATATATAGATAAAAATAGAATTTTTTTTTTGAAAAATGAATTTAATCCATATGTATATCAGTATATGTCTAAAGTCTTAACACATACATGGGTCACATTATCAAAGTAAATGATAATACAAAAGAAAATAACATGATCATATTTGACATTTCTTCTGCAATGTTATATTTATGTTCAAAAAAAATGAAAATAATTAATAGTAATCTGGTATTTTATTTCAATTTTTAATTGTATTTTCTTTTTGGTTTATGTTTACTAATTTTAAAATTTATATTTAATGATCTTTTTCTAATGAAACATTAATAAAAATATATGAGCTAAAAATCATTTTATTACTCTTATGTAAAACTTTACTATGTTTTGTACTATAAAGAATAGAATACTTTAATATACTTCAGTATTGAAATTGCAATCCATTGTTATATAAAAATGAAGTTTGTACCCATTTTATTCTACATTTAGTATTTCTAAGTCATTTTGAGTAAATCCTTTCCATTTTATTGTCAAATTTAAAGATTTTAACATGGCGTGAATTCAATAGTTATACATTCATGATATCATTTATTTATTTATTTGAATATTAACATAATTAAACCGATTATTGGGCACTATATATATACCAAAGTATTTATTAGTTAAATGTTTGCACAATTAAGTAGCATATATATGCTAATTAAATGTTTTTCAGTTATTTTACCAGAATTTAATGTACGTTAGATTTTTTAATTTTATTAATAGGTTGACATGTTAATGTTATTTTTATATTCGATGAAATCAAAATAATTATAAAACATCCGATAATTCTATAATGTTATTGTGTACCTACTCTCAATGTGTTTGTTAGTTTTGTTAAAGAATTAATAACTTTCTTATTAGGTTTTTACATTTATGGTATTGTTTTTTCTTTTACATTCTAGTAATTAATAATTTTTATGAGTAAGAAAATTGAGGTATTTGGAGTCTGATTGGCCTTATGATTATTTATATCAATATAATAAGGACTTCAATGATACTTCCATAGAATTCAGGCAATTTTTTCATATGTTCATAGTATCATACAAGAATTGATTTTTAATTTTTTCCTTTTTCGAGGATGTAATTTTCCAACGTTAAAACGATCAATGATCTTTTGGATAAAATGGGAATAAAGATGAACAAAAAAATGGTTTATTTTTTTTAAAAAAATTTTGTAGTCAATTTTATTATTTTATATTGTGATATTTTAAGTTAAAATGTATTATATCAATCAAAAGCAATATTTTAAAATGCAAGTCTTAAAATATATACTTATAAAGTAAATAAAATATTTTTTTGTTAAAAGCAAATAAAAGAATATAAGCATAGTTCTTTTTGCATAGCAATGCGTACAATAATGTAAGAAAATCAGAACAAAAAGTATAGATAAAGAGATTGAGGACATTAAAATTAAAATACCTCATATTGTGGTGATCTGTTGCACGAAGTCAATGGCAAATGAGATTATAATTTCACTTGGATATTAATTGATGATGATGATAGTAATAGAAAGTTGAGTGTGATTTCCATGTTTGCTGCTTGTGTTCTACCCCCTCCCATGCAATACCAATTATATAGATAAATGTTATGTTCAGAATATTAATAGACGGATGATTTATAATAGTTTTGGAATATGAATGGGTAGGTATTGTGGTTGAAATTAAAATATGACCGGCAAAATAAGTAACGTAATTTGAGTATTAATTGATAATCAAAATTGAGTTTAAACAAAATATAATTGGATTAAAGGCCAAATAATCAAGCATACAATCGTTTGAGATTAGATGGAAACAGTTTTAAGTGTCAAAATTGATGGAAGGTAAAAGGTGAAAGGCAATTAAGATTGAAGGTTAAAAAAATGAGGATTGATTGTTAAAAAAGTCTTATACATTAGAATTTGAAAGATTTAACAGATGGATTATAATTGAGAAATTGTATAATTCGAAGACTAAATAATGAGTTTTTAATTGGACAATAACTTTTATACGCTAAGTTTTTTATTGATCATGTACATTAGAATTTGAAAGATTTAACAAATGAATTGTAATTGAAAAATTATTTTATTTAGAGGCTAAATTAATGAGTCGTTAATCGGGCAAAAACTCTATTTTATGTGTAGAAGATAGATAGATAAATAGAAAGATATAAAGATTTGAGTAATTAATTAATATAAATAAAAAATAATGAAAGATAAAATAGTAAAACAAATTAGCTAAGAAGGGGGATTGAACCCTAGACCTCTTGTATTATGAAAGTGTCTTTAACCATTGAGCTATATTAGAAGATATAGTTTGTAATGAAAGATCAACAAAAAAATAAGAAATAATTTCTCATATTTATTGGGCATTAATTGCACCCTTAGTCTACTTTATATATTTATAGATTTTGGAAAAAGTTTCAAAATTTAGGCTCTTAACATGTGCCCATGGGCACACATTAGACAAACCGTATTATAAATAGTAATGCACCTATAACTTATATATTCTGAACAAAAAAACCTTAGTATACTTATATTTACGAGAATGCATGGATTGAAATTTGAAACTTTTTTTAGCCTTTAATGCTTGAGCTGTTTTCTTTTAAAATATAGATATGGACCATACGTATGGACATTCATCAATTTATGATCTATCATTTGTTAAGCTGGCAATTGGGGTTTATTTCTCTAGGATTTAATTTCTTTGTTAAGATGGCAATTGTTCTTATAAGCATGATAGCTAATTGCGTCTTGCAATGCAAAAGTATGCTACATATTCAGTTAATTGCCTAATAAAGTTTCAGTCTAATTTCCAAGTAAAACCATGGATTTTTCTATAATTTTTATTATATTTGAATAAAATATGACATAGTACCCCAAACATTGAGCTTAATGGGTAATTGATCAAAAGATGACAAGATAATAAATTAGTATTGAAAAATAATAAAGTGTAATTATCATAGAGTATATAGTGATATATTAACAATTGTATTTTCAAATATTTTGCAATTGATTACTTGGTTGTTTAAAAGAACAAAAAACAAAATTTAATAAAAAATGAAAAGAGGTAAATCAATTGATTTAAGATTAGCTAGAAACCTACAAAATCGCAAATACTAAATAAAATAAAATATAAATATTTTAGTTCAAAATTGTTAAAACTGTTTTATAATAAAATTCTTTTTAATTATTTATATCAAAACAAATATAAGATAAGAAAAGTGTATTGTATTATGGAAAATCATAACAATGTTTAACTATAGTATTAAAATTGACCAATTTTATTCAACTTTTAATAGAATTTTTTTTGAAAATAATGGTGGTTAGGACTTGGGATAACCATATCACATTCATAACATATACACAACAAATAATAAAATTTATTTATTTAGTTAAATATAAATGTCAATTTTTTTTAAAAAAAAGCCTGTGCGTAGCACGGCCATATATTCTAGTTTTAAAGAAATTATCATAACAAGAATTTAATGTGACGAACTCATATTTAGTAGTATGCAGGTTTTGCCTAATAGTTACACATCTTGGAGTAGAAAGAAGATGTTAAAATCTCCGAAAGGCCGATGAAACAATGTCACGAGTAATAAGAAAATCAGTCGCATGGTTGCCTTTTCTAAAACAATGTTGAACCTAAATAGCAGCAAAGGAAGAGCGTAACACAATAATGTCTATTATAATAGAATGGATTTTCCAAGGAATTTTCCAAGTACCTCGGATTGAGTTGATAATAACCAAATTATCACCTTCTATAATTAAATTTTCAATGTGTAAATTTGCAACACGCGAATGCCACAAAGAGTTGTGTAAGCCTCGGTTGGTAAACAGACATATTAGCTAAACTTTCACGATGAATAGAAATAATAGTGCTATTATTGTCACATAGTAAATAGCCGAAGGGTGATGTACTATAAAGTTTTAGAGCCATCAAAATTTAATTTCACCTAATTAACCGATGGCTTTTTCCAAATCCTATTTGTGGTTCACAATATGTTACGTTTCACAGGTGATGTTTGAGTTTTAGGAACAGAAACAGTCGATGTGAAACTAAAAATTAATGAGAATCTTTGAAATTAATGAGAATTGTGTAGTTACCTCTTGTTTGAAATCACGAATCCTTTGAAATTTCTCAGTATCGAATTAACAATAATTTTCAGATTCATTCAAATAATGGCATTAATAAGATACTACAAGCATTAACGTTTGATCAACTTGAACAACCTATATATATTTCAAACGGTCTCTACTTCAATCTAATGTCACAATATAAACCCACATTGATCAAGAATCAAACTAATTCATGATCTCCTCCCTTGTTACATTATATTTTCACTAAATCATGTTGAATTAGAGACAATTTAAGGCTCATTTTACACAAACTCATTTGGCCAGTTATCCTCTCCTCTGCTGTTACAACATATATTAACTAAATAATGTTTCCATTCCTAATTTCCAACTAAAACAATTAATTAAACAATAGAAGCAGTCAAGAAGAAGCAAAATATCTTCACGAGTTAAACATCATAAAAATTATCTTCCAAGTTCCAACTAGATTACCATAAGTCTAGAACAATTAAACAAACAAATCAACAATGAAATTCATATATCCAGAATTAGAGGTGAAAGTCGCTCTCTGAATGGACCCACCAACGAAGAACTACTTCCTTCTTGCAGTAAAATTGAGTCGAGCAATCTACACAAGAACTCCAGAAATAGAAGAAAATAGAGCAGTACCTTTTAGGGCCAAGCAGGTAATCGTCGGTCGGGGTCGTAGCCTGGTTCGGGCCTGCGCGTCTGCGCCCTACCCTGGTTCCTGGTCGTGGCGGAGGCGGACTCGTGATCGACGGTGGTAAAGAGTAGAGGTCGGCGCCTCGGCGGTCGTGGACTAGAGAACGGAGGTCGACGAGTGGAGACTAGAGGATGGAGAGGGTCGCCCCTGGAGAGGGAGAAATAGAAGGGGGAGGCATAGTGAAACAAAGCTTTTACAGTTTAGGGTTCGAAGTCAAAAAAAAAAATTAGTGGGGGCCAGTACTCCCACACTGGTCCATACGTGGGTCCGCCTCCTGATTAAGCAGGATAGTTAAAGTGCTATTCAAGTGAAATTATTTTATGACTAAAGTATGTATCAAGAATCTCATAATCTGATGAAGATCATCTACCAACTAAACAATTTGGATTTTCAGAACTAGCATTTACCTTCGATTGACTATTTAAAAATTATTGAGAAAATCTATAAAATCTCTCGAATCTCATATATACGATTATTTACATTCTCTTCCAAAATACTGCTCCAAAACCGTCTCTACCAAATATCCATAAACCTCCATTGAAGCTCTGCCTCCGCGCCTCTGCCTCCGGATTCGCGACTCCGTCTCCACCCCGGCCACTCCGCCTCCGCGACTCTGCCTCGGTGGTTTCCTTTGTCTTGAATCTTGGTGATTTCTTATTCAATCCTTGTTTATTAGTTCATCTCCCCCCTTCAATTTATTTGTTTGATATTTAGGGTTATTAGAGACAATTTAAGGCTCGTTTTAGAACAATTTTACACAAACTCATTTGACAGTTTGTGTAAAATTGTTATTAGAACAATTTTACACAAACTCATTTAGAAAGGTAGTTGTGAAATTATGATCAGATTAATTAGTGCAACATTTGAAACACTAACAGCCACAAAGTGATCCATAAATTTGTGAAATTATGATCAGGTTAAATCACAGTTCACCAAAGGTAGTTGGCTGATGTACATTACCTTGAAATACCCAAAGGGATGTAATCTGTCTTCTATCTGAAACAAAAGCAACTAACTCATAATATGTTGGTCTAAATTTTTAGGCTGAAATAAGGACATAATGGACTGCACTAAACTTGATAAATTAAATCAAACAAGGAATAACATCATTGTGTACCTCTGTGTGTTTACATTGATAAATTGTAGTTCTAAGCACAAGGAATAACATGACTATACACAAATATGCCATAAATGATAGTTCCACAATCTTAAATTCATGTCCTCCTTGTCGTGATTCATGTTACATACAGGTGAAATCACAAGTCATGGCAAAGTTTGAAATAGAAAGTAAGAGAGTGTGGACTAACCCCATCAGGTAGGGTTTCCCTCTTTTTAGATGGCAACTTGACGACATTTGTCATAGACAGTTTATAATTAGCTGCAATTGTTCGCAGAGGTAGAAGAGAACATATTTGAAATACAAATTCAAAACGAAATTGGAAATTGAAAAAGGGAAAGGCGAGCAACAATACCATAAGAGAGTGTGAATTTGCTCAACGCCGCGCCGGTGGTTGTTTAACAAGAATGCAAATAAAGCGAAGGAGAGAGAAATTTGATAGTATTCGCGAAGAAACCTTCCCTAAGAGCAAGGCGAGAGCATCTCCTAGATGAGTAGCACAAACCAGAATGCGCGTGACGTGAACAATAGAAGAATACCAGAAGAACACCAGAAGGAAAGAAGGTGTGCAACAGGAGAAGAACCGAATAGAACACCAGGGTTGTAGATGAAGGCCACAATCGAAGAAGAAGACCAAATTCAGATGAAGCAATTGAAGAACTGAGTGTTCCACAGACACACAAGTTAAAGTTAGGGTTATCTCTTGAACTGAACGAATTTTAGAGACTCGTCTCTTGAACTTGTTTTTTTATTATTATTAAATAACCTGGATTTCCTTAAGTCCGCGATCTATACTTTCAGAACAATTTATTAAATAAGTGAGACGTCAAATATCCGGGTTATTTGTGATCACATTTAGAAATTACACGGACTATATAACCCGGGCGTAGTTCAAATATAATCATCCGGGATACATTCTTAAATTTAAAACTTAATAACCCAGATATATCAAATAAAAAACGCCCGGGTTATTCTATTTCTTGGTTCAAAGAGATGTGTACTCAAATAACTCGGGCGTGTTGCCTTATATCCGAGTTATTTGATTATTTCATCGAAAAATTTCAAAGAAAATTCATTTTGTCAATGTTTTGACCCCCTATTATACCGGATATCTAACGCCCGGGTTATTATATCACGGGTTAAAAGAGCATTTTTGTAGTAGTGATACAAAGACTAGATATTAAGGGCCGAAATTTGCAGCGTTGAAGTTGAGGTCCCATACAACTAAAGTCCTCATAAGATGATTTGACAACGATATTGATTGACGTTAGGGGCACACAACAATCCTTAATAAGTTTGCTCAAGAAGCTTGCAAACCGAGGCACACAAACGATCTCAATCCAAGCATAAACGAGATTAAAACTCACATGGATAAATTCTATGTAAGTTAATCAGACGATTCCGAAAGAGAACATGCCAGCTAAGTATTCAACCTTTTAAATTCATAGTTGTATAATTTGTATTGATAAATGCTATCATCATTAAAGTATCAAATTGCAACTTGGCATGTGTAATGTCATTGAACTATTGAGTTGATTTCCATATGTTTGTTTTAAAAGCATAACATAGATTGTTTAAAACAACAAGCCTACATGACACAAGGGCAAGGCTTGACATCAGTCTTTATACTATTAGCCTTCAAGCCGCAGGGGCACGATTTGCCATCAAATTTTATGCTATTAGCCTATGGGCCACAAGGGCACAAACTTCCATCAGTCTTCATTCTATTAGCCTTAGGGCCACATGGGCATGAGCTGCCATCAATCTTTATTTTATTAGCCTATGGGAAACAGGGGCACAAGATGCCATCAATCTTTATTTTATTAGCCTTCGTGTCACAGGAGCACGACATGCTATCAAGTTTTATTCTATTAGCCTTCGGGCCACATAGGCACGAGCTGCCACCAGTCTTCATTATATTAGCCTTAAGGTCAAGAGCTACCATTAATCTTTATTTTATTGGCTTATGACATAAAGAGCACAAGCTGTTCGGAATTTATAAAGGCAAAGGTTGCCAAAGGAGTATAGAGCACCATCTGCTCGGGATCAGAAAGTGCACTAGCTTTCATGCTAGTTGCCATGTATGCTAGAGCACAAGCTGCTCGAAATTTAAAATGGCAAAACCTTCCAAGGGAGTATAGAGCACGAGCTGTTAGGGATCGGAAAATGCACTAGCTTTCAAGCTAGCGGCCATGTATACTAGAGCACAAGCTGCTCGAAAATCAAAATAACAAACACTGCCAAGGGAGTATAGAGCATGAGCTGCTCGGGATCAGAAATTGCACTAGCTTTCACGCTAGCTGCCATGTATATTAGAGCACAAGTTGCTCGGAAATAAAAACAACAAAGGATTCCAAGGGAGTAAAGAGCACGAGATGCTCAAAATCAGAAAGGGCACTAGCCATCATGCTAGCTGCCATTTATTCTAGACCAAAAGTTGTTCGGAAAACAAACTTGCACTAGCTATCACGTTCGCTGCTACATATGCTAGAGCACAAGTTGCTCGGAAATGAGGAAAGCACAAGTTGCTAAGAGCGTTAGAGCACAAACTACTCAAAATCAATACGCCATAGGCCCAACAACACATGTTGTTTATTTTACAATCGCCAAGGACAACATTACACGTTACTGATTTTACATACGCCATAAGCCATTAGCACATGCTGCTGATTTCGCAAGTAAGACGTAGGCCGGTGACACACGGCCTCTCGGTCCCGAATCGACTTAAAGTCGAAGGACTCAAGCCAGAACGAGTTGAGCATGAGACTAACGAATCAAGAAAGCAAGGAGCATGCAAGTCATTCTGCAAGAAAATGATAGGCAATATCTAAATCTAATCCGAATGAAATATTACGACAATCAACTTTCTCAACCACGCTTGGTGCTTAAGGAACCTAAGGGGAATTTGTAGAGGTAAAAGTAATTCAATCAATTGTATATAATTGTCGATACTATCTATAGTGATGGGCCAAAAGAGACGGCGTGGGTACTTAATACCCGTATAGATATAAATTGTATTTAAGATCATTTTGAGGAAGCCTAATCTAATTCATTCAATTCTCTCTACAAGAAACCCTAGGATCCTTCATTCACAAGACTCAATTGAGCTTCAGAGGTGAAATAGGGGACAAATCCCCACTTTTTTCCTATCTCTATGCTCACAAGGCACCGGAAAGGGGATCTGAAGGATCGACGTTCGACGGAGTTGCGGTTCTTGTCGTCGTCAACAATAATTTATTATGGTACAGATTAATGCTAACCCATCTTCTATATTTTTTACTTGATTCTTTTCTTGTATAAGGCATATACTATATAGATAAGGAAATCATTTAAATTTATGTATTACTACTCTTCTGTATTACCGTAAAGTACAAGTTTTTATTAGCTTTGATTATTTGATAGAAAGGTGCATTTTTTATTTTTATTAAATAATAGACATTTCTTATGTCCTAACTAAGATCATGACCATGAAATGGAATTGATAGAAGAAAGGGAAGAAGATGAAGAACAAAGAAAAAGGGATAGAAGAGGAGGGTACGTAGAGAATAGGGGAAATATAGAGAAGGGTAGAAGGATATTTTCTTATTATTTTCTGCATTATTCTAATTACACATATCCCTAACTATTTATAGTCTCTAATGCCCATACATGACATTACCCCCCACTTATAAAAGTTTTGTCCTCAAAGCTTATAACAAAACTAGCAGAACTACCAAATTGACAACTATCACATCCAACTAAAAGTAACATAGTCAAGATATCATAGTAACTAGAAACTATAAAGCCACACATTAGCCACTTGTCCAACTTACTGATGTTGGTACCATAGTAAAGGATGAGCTGCTCCAAGGAAGTCAACATGCCAAATTCAGGAGTCAAGAACCCTTTCAAAGATGACATTGACATGTTGAGCTGAACAACATGGACATGACACATGAATCCACCATGTATGCACTCTAATCCTGCCACGGTTTAGCAAGCAACTCTAATTTCTTCAACCAATGACTAGTGTTGTACTGAAGGTGCCTCCAAATATTTTCAGCAGTCATTTGCATAGATTAACCCAACTCATAACCCACTGCAAATGTTGGTAATTAACCCATTCTTCTCCAAAAGCTTGAGCCAAATGAATACAACATCTAATTCCATGTGTGTGGCATTCTTGCAAGTATTTGCACTCAAAGGCAACATCTACATCATAAAATTCAGCATATGATCCACCATCATAAAGTTGGGCCAAGGTTGGCAATACCATTCTTCAAAATTCAATCTTCTCTTTCAAATGGGTTGTGTAACAAAAAATAGCGAGTACATTAAAACCCATCCATGCAACTTCAGTTGCACAATGAAATAAAAACCCTCCAAGCTCTTTTGCTTAATTTCTACATGTCTCCTATTTGTTGAAACCAATTTGCAACATAAGCACAACCACTGCAACTTGTGGGCCCACCCTTTCACCAAGTGATACCCATCAATGTTCACAAAATTCAGCAATTGCACAAAATGGAACTCCTTGCCAATCAGCCATGTTGTCATCCACCTGAATTGACCCAATCCTTCATCCAACAATAAGGCCAACAAAATGGAACTCCTTGAAGCAAAAGTTGTATCTTGTAGAACCAAAGTTCAACAACACATTTAAGAAGCTCCCCACCCGGATAAAAAATCAAAATACCACATGTATAAACCCATTGATCCGTATCAGACAATCCCATACCATATTCATCAATTTCTCATCGCAAATATGGAAATGTTTCCTCTAGTGGCTCAAGCAATAGATACCGTAGAACAAACAACTCCTTCCAAGATCCCATTGTAGCCTTTTTTGTTACAACTCCCATTAGTGAACTACTCGGTGTATGAACACGACAAGCAGAACAACAGTATCTCAAACCAACAGATGGTGATTCTACGTTTGACACAAGCCTAGACATTTAAGCAAACACATTGTATGCAATCAGGATATCCAAAATTTCAAATGAATTCATCTTAAAATCATCCCACCTAATTTCCATCGAGTCAATGGGATCATCAATCAATTCAACCATTTTCTCAGGTTCACCCTCAAAAGCTATAACCTCTGTGGAATTGGGAATTACCTTCAAATTTGTTGAATTCTCATCAAGACTCGATTCTATGGTTACCGGCGTTGATGATAGATTCATCTGCAGGTACTCCACTTGCGATTGATGATTATCGGGATGCTGAAGTGTAACATTCTTATGTTGATAACAACTGGGTTGCAAGGATTGAATCCACTATCATCTTCTTCAACCTTGAACAACCGCGTCTTAGGAATTCCAAAACAATCGGAGGTTGGTTCAAATTCTTGGGTTTCATCGACTTTACTTCTCGAATTGTCTTTTGGATAATTGAGATTAACACTCTTGCATGTGTTTCTGCCAAGATTGGGGTGTTCTTGAGCCCGCACTTCCACCGATTTGAATCCCATGGTGGAATGCTCAGAATCGCACTTCATTGTCTCTCTTGATTCACGACTCGATTCCTTGTGTGGTGACTCAAGAATGCCTCGAACCAGAATGGGACGTAAATATTCTTGAAGCTCTTCGAACTGGCAGTCCATTTTGGCCCTCCATTCCACAAGAAAACGCTCAATCTCTCGGAGTTTGTCGTGGAAGGTCACCATTGATGGATTTCGAGCTCACGAATTTAGGTCAGAATATCACAAAATCGATCGAATTCTCATACAAAAATTAGACCGCTCTGATACAAATTTGTCATGTAGCAACTAAGATCATGACCATGAAATGGAATTGATAGAAAGAAAGGGAAGAAGATGAAGAACAAAGAAAGAGGGATAGAAGAGGAGGGTACGTAGAAAAGAAGGAAAATATAGAGAAGGGTAGAAATATATTTTGTTATTATTTTCTGCATAATCCTAATTACACATATCCCTAACTATTTATACTCTCTAATGGCCATACATGACAACTTCAACCCAAACATGATAGTGTCCGTAATATATTTGAGGTTTAATATTCCGAATACACTGTATTTTCATACATCGGATCTAATAACATCCATTCGTTTTCCAAGAATAAAAACAAAAAACACCAAGAGTATATACCCCGTACCCTATATTTATTGAAATGCCCAGGGTGTATCGTCCCTTTTGTAATATCTATTGGTAATCTCGATTAATAGTTCTTTTATTGTAATGCAATAGCAAAGTTGCTGCAAACATCAAGCATATTCATCAAAACATTAAGGCACAAAGGTTTATAATGTGACACCTAGTGGAGTTGCATACAAGGGAGTAAGCTTTTGTAAAGCTATCCCAAACTTATCATCCATGTTCATCGCTTGTGGTTCCACCCCTTCTTCAAGCTTCCATTCAAAAAAATTGAGCAAATTTCCCAACATTAAAGGCATCATCCGTATCGCCAATGGCATTCCTGCACAAATTCTACGACCACTTCCGAATGGTAGGAGTTGGAAATGATTACCCTTTGCCTCAATTTTAGAATCCAAGAATCTTTCTGGTTCAAACCTATTTGGGTTTGTCCACATGCTAGGATCTCTCCCTATAGCCCACACATTCACAAGCAACTGGGAATCCTCGACATCCGAGCTTGCTTTTCTTGGCAACAGAAATGGCAGTGGTGGATGTAGCCTGAATGTCTCGTTTATTATTGCTTGTAGGTACGAAAGTCGAGTAAAATCACTTTCCTTGGCAAAGTTTCCTCTCCCTATAACTCGATCAAGCTCTTCTTGAGCTGCTTTGAGCTTGTTTGGTTCATGAAGCAGTTCTGCCATTGCCCACTCAAGTGTGCTTGATGTTGTTTCACTTCCAGCTATGAAAATATCCTATTAAAATAGGGCATATAAGTATAAATTTGACGAATCTATAAGATCTTGACAAGTAATGTATAGTTAATTATAAGATTGAAGATGATTGAGTATAGTAGTGAAAGTACCAAGAGAAAGAATCTGATTTGCTGAAACTCAAAATTTTCACTCCTGTCATGGCAAATATTTAGCAGAGCATCCAACATATCGTTACTTTGAGTGAGTCCATCATTTCGAGCAATCAACCTCTTTTCAATGATATCATCTAAGATTCTCAACACCTTTCCAAAATGATTATTCATCAACCTCGTGATGCCCTAGAGATCAATGCCCTTGAAGATTGGAAATAAATCTACAAGGTTTGGTTTGCCCACGTCCCTCACGATAAACCAACTAACCTCCTTAAACTCGCGAGAAAGCTCGGAATTGGGATCTGCAAGATCCATGGAAAAGAAAGTGTTGGAAAGAAGATTGAGGCTGGTGTCGAAGACTACTTGACCAATGTTCACCACATTTCCGTCTTGACTGCAACTACGAACATAGGAAACAAGGTCGTTGATCTTCTTCATTCTTGTCAGCTGATTAGCATCCAGAATTTTGCTCGAAAGAAACTACAATAAAAAATAAAATTCAATGAGTAGTTCTGGCTTGTTTGGTGTTATTACGAGCATGTCACTATTATACTCGATTTAATTTCTTAACTATAAATTAAAAATGTGTCCCTTTTAATGTGTTTTCATGTACAGATCGATTTTAAGAAATTAAATTTAGAAATTATATACAAAATTGTTATTCTAATTAGAATTAATAAACCTTATGTTATTAAATTTAAATAACAAGCAATAAATCAGATTTTTATATACTTGCCAAATTCGAAATTATTAACATTTGTTCATGTGCACACAATATATAGAAAACCCTTTAAAACTAAATTGTATTAAAACAACCATTTTTATTTATGTTGTTGCTTATATGTTGTAAGTCGAAGAGGGAAAACTAACTAGCTCCTAATAATTTACCTCCCAGTGCTTAGTGCTTACACATAGATTTTAAAGATATCCCGTTAATAAGTGTCTATACTTACCAATTCATTTGAATTTCAACTCACAAATGAATATTAGCAAACACGTACCAGAGTGTTGGCGATTTTGCGAAGGGTGCGCCAGCGATCGTCGACCGGTAACATGGTAATGGAGTAATCGGCGACGCTTTGAGCACGGAGGGCGTCCGGCACCGTTCTGTTGCAGAAACGAGCGTCCTCCTTTTGCAAAACTTCCCGAGCCACCTCCGACGAGGAGACAACGACGGTTTTCGTGAATCCGAAACGTAGAAACATCAACGGCCCGTGGATCTTCGCGAGTTGTTGAGATATGTCCTGTCTACTGTAGCCTAGAAGCTTTACTTTAGGCAGCTATTTTGTAAAATTAATTTTGTAAAAGCCTTGCTTTATATGCCTTTGTGCATCTTGCCTATATATATGGCCTTGTAAAGGAGTTTTATTAATTAAGTAAGAACTACAGAAAGCTTTCTCAAAAACTCCTTTCTCATAGACTGTCATGGTATCAGAGCATCTTTGCTTTTCTCTCCTCTTCTTGTTTCTTTCTCTCAAAGATGTCAGAGATTACGGTTGGAACCAAGATTGATTCTAGCCATCCTCTATACCTCCACCACGGCGATCATCCGGGTCTTCTCCTTGTCTCTCAGCCATTTGACAGGAAGAATTTTGGAGAATGGAAAAGGCTCATGCGCATCTCCCTGTCGGCGAAGAACAAGTTCATCCTCGTCAACGGAAAAAGTGAAAAACAAGCTCCAGAGGACAAGAATTATCAGATATGGGAAAGAGTGAATGATATGGTCATCTCCTGGATCATCGGAGGTTTAAGTGCAGAGATCCGTAGCAGTGTGCTCTACATTGACACAGCGGAAGGGATCTGGCGCGAACTCGGTGAGCGATTTGGCCAAACCAGTGGTGCTCAGCTTTACTCTCTTCATAAGGATCTGATTTCGCTTGCTCAAGGTTCTTTTTCAATTTCGACCTACTTCACAAAGATGAAGTCACTTTGGGATGACATTTCTAGTTTTCACAGGTATCCTCAATGTTCTTGTAGAGCTGTGAAGGCGATTCTCCAGTTTGAAGAAGATCAGAAGCTGATTCAATTCCTTAATGTCACTCGAGGCAACATTCTTATGATGAAACCTCTTCCAGCAGTCAGCGAAGCCTATTCGCTTCTTCTTCAAGAAGAAAAACAGAGAGAGATTCAATCCACTTCAGTTATCTCAACTGAGTCTTCTTCGTTTCATGTTGATTCGAGAGGTTCCACACAAAATTCTCAGAGTAAGCCTCAACAGAAGAACGACTATAACTCACAACCTCAAAAACCTAGATCAAATTTGTTTTGCACAAACTGTAAGAAAACAAATCACACGGTCGACAGGTGCTATTTCCTTATCGGTTTTTCGAAGGATCGGAACAAAAAGGATGTTGCTCATGCGTCAGGTGATAGACATAATTCTGGTAGTGGTTCAACATCTACTGCGCCTGGATTCACGGTTGATCAGGTCACACAACTTCTTGGTCTTCTCAAAGGCAAGAGCAAAGATAATGGGGGTTCTGATCTGAGCGATGATTTCGCAGGTTTTGCAGGTAATGCACTTGCTGCCATCACGTCTTCTTGTCCCTGGATTTTAGACACAGGTGCTAGCAATCACATGTGTTATGAAAAAGCCTTGTTTCAGTCTCTTCGATCTGTGACTAGGCCTTTCTCTATTAAACTGCCTAATGACTATTCATTAATGGTGCATTATGTGGGAGATGTTCGCATATCTGGACAGTTGACATTGAAGGATGTCTTTTATGTGCCCTCGTTCAGATGCAACCTTCTCTCCATAGGTAAATTGGTTAGGGATATGTCTTGCACTGTGATATCCACTCCTCAAATGTGTGTTATGCAGGTTGGTCTGAGGCAGAAGAAATCTTTGATTCTTGGTAGGAATGTCCGCGATCTTTATTTCCTACAAGACACAACACCTTCACCTGCTAATCACACTTCAGTTGGTGTGTCCGGTATTGCGGCTAGCACGGTCAATGTTGATATTTGGCATATGCGTCTAGGACATTTGCCCCTCTATAAGCTTCAGATCTTATCTCTTAGAAATTTTGCTAACAAACATGATTTGTCTTCATGTGAAGTATGTGCACGTGCTAGACAACATCGATTACCCTTTCCTAGTAGTCATATTTATACTGTTAGGATCTTTCAAATGTTGCATATTGATGTATGGGGACCTTATCGCTCTACTACTTATAATGGCTACAGATATTTTGTCACTATTATGGATGATTTCGGTAGAATTACTTGGATTCATCTTATGAGTTGTAAGGGTAATGCATTTTCCATTATTAAGTCTTTCATTGCTATGGTTGAGCGACAATATGGGCAGAAAGTTTCTGTTGTCAGGTCTGATAATGCAAAGGAACTTGGCCTCAGTTCTGAGTTTTCTGAGTACTTTGCTTCCAAAGGGATTGTGCACCATACATCTTGTGTTGCGACCCCTTAGCAGAACGGCGTGGTAGAACGCAAACACAAGCACATCTTGGAAGTTGCTCGTGCTTTGTTGTTTCAGTCCAAGTTGCTGATTACTTACTGGGGGGAGTGTGCACTGACTGTTGTCCACATTATTAACCGCATTCCTTCTCCAGTGCTAGATGGAAAGAGTCCTTTTGAGGTTCTTCACAACAAAAAGCCAGATTATGAGCATCTTAGGACATTTGGTTGTCTGTGTTTCGTGTCTACCCTCAAACAAGGTAGAGACAAGTTTCAAGCCCGAGCTTCACCATGCCTTTTCCTTGGCTATCCATTCGGCAAGAAGGCTTACAAGGTTTTAAACCTTGACACCAAAACCATACAATACTCTCGAGACATTGTGTTTCATGAGACCATTTTTCCTTATACCAATCCACCCTCTCCTCCCGCATTCCCTTCTCAACCTTTTACTGACACCACTCATTTCAGTGACCATCCACCATCTTCTATTTCTTCCCAAACACCTCCTCTGGCCTCTCTACCCGTTAGACGAACCACCAGGACAGTACATGCTCCTAGCTATCTCCAGGATTATGTTTGTCACTGTGATTCCCCTGCTTCCTCTGTGGTTTGCTGTCATACTCTTACCTCCACCGTTTCTTTTCCCAAACTTGATTCTCCTTTCCTTTCCACCTTACCCACAAAAGAACCTCATAATTATACTGAAGCTTGTCATTTTTCTGTCTGGAAAAAGGCGATGAGGGTTGAGTTTCAAGCTCTTGCAGATAATCAGACTTGGGAGGTTGTTCCCCTTCCTAAGCACAAATGCCCCATTAGTTATAAGTGGGTATATAAGGTGAAGCATAAAGCTGATGGTACGATCGAGTGATACAAAGCTCGACTTGTGGTCAGAGGCTTCACACAAAAAGAAGGTATTGATTACACCGAGACGTTTTCGCCAATCATCAAAATGACAACTATTCGGGCATTTGTGACAGTGGCTGTGAAAATGGGGTGGCAATTGTCACAATTAGATGTGAACAATGCTTTTCTCCATGGGGATCTCCATGAAGAAGTATACATGGATGTTCCTCAAGGTCTTGAAGTGCCTCTCGATATGGTTTATCGTCTCAAGAAATCTTTATACGGTTTGAAGCAGGCATCTAGACAATGGTATGCCAAATTGTCTTCTGCTTTGAGGCTTCGTGGATTTGTTCAATCACTTAATGATTACTCTTTGTTCACTAAGCAAGAGGATCATTTTGTGACATACGTTGCTGTCTACGTTGATGATGTTCTCATCACAGGTAATAATTCTATAGAAGTTGATACTTTGAAGATGTTTTTACATCAGGAATTTCACATCAAAGATTTGGGACATTTACACTATTTTCTGGGAATTGAATTTGTTCCCACAGCTGGTGGGATTCTTATGTCTCAAGGACAGTTCATTGAGACTATGGTTGAGGAATTTGGGTGTCGTGACCTTCCAGGTTTTGTGAGTCCCTTAGAACTGAACGCTAAACTCAGTTTAGATGCGGGGTCCCCTCTACCTGATCCCACGCTGTATCGTCGTCTCGTTGGGAAGCTGAATTTTGTCACTCATACTCGCCCCGATATCTGCTTCTCTGTTCAATTGCTCAGCCAATTTCTTCAAAAACCTTGCTCTGCTCATATAGGTGCTGCGCTTCGCACTCTTCGCTACCTTAAAGGTACTTCTCCTCGTGCTCTTCTTCTCAACAAGTCTTCCTCGTTTACTCTTTGCGCTTACTGTGATGCGGATTGGGCGTCTTGTCCACTCACTCGACATTCTGTTAGCGGCTTCATTATCTTCCTCGGTGATAGTCCCATCTCCTGGAAATCTAAGAAGCAAACTGTTTCCTTGTCTTCGGCTGAAGCCGAGTATCGCTCACTTTGCCGCGTTTGTGCTGAATTGGCTTGGCTTAGTCGCCTTTTGTCTGAATTTTGTGTTCCTGATGTTCAACCAAGTGTTGTTCATTGCGACAACCAGGCAGCTGTTTACATTGCTCGCAATCCGGTCTTTCATGAGCGGACTAAACAAATCGACCTCGACTGTCATTTTGTATGAGAAAAGCTTCTTGAAGGCCTTGTTTCTTTGCATCATATTCCCACACAACATCATTTGACTGATGTTTTTACTAAAGCTCTTCCTGGATATCGTCTTCCGCCCATTCTTGACAAGCTGGGAGTTCTTTCACCCTCTCCAACTTGAAGGGGGATGTTGAGATATGTTCTGTCTATTGTAGCCTAGAAGCTTTACTTTAGACAGCTATTTTGTAAAGTTAATTTTGTAAAAGCCTTGCTTTATATGCCTATGTACATCTTGCCTATATATATGGCCTTGTAAAGGAGTTTTATTAATTAAGTAAGAACTACAGAAAGCTTTCTCAAAAACTCCTTTCTCACAGACTGTCACGAGCTCCGCCAAGGCTTTGTGGGGTTTGCTGGTGAGATTGTGGAGGTTTCCGATGATGGGCAGCGGCATCGGCCCCAACGGCATCCTTCTTCTACCCCTCAAGAGCTTCTCCCACACCACCCAATGAATGACTGCGCATAGCACCCGCAACCCACACAATTGACTTGATGCTCAAAATCATATTTCTCCAGTTTTGAATCTTTTGACTTAACTCGTAGTCTATAGCTCTTTATAAACAAAATTTATTTTTTTATTTTTTATATTTCTCTATAACACCTACTCCTTCCGTCACTTAATTATATTTCCGTTTCGTTTTTATATACTATTTATAGTTGAATAGAATTTTTGAAATTTCTTCCAATATAATAAAAAATATAGTCATGTGAGTTCTTGTTTGATTCGTCTTAATGAGTATTTTGATAATATTAAAAAATTATAATTTTTATTAATATGTAATTAGAGATATTAACGATATAAAACTTGTCTCGACAAGTGTGTCATATCAAATCGGGAAGAAAGAAAAAGGACGGAGGAAATAATATTTAAATTTAAATATTTTTTTCAAATAAAATTTTCTTTATAAATACTAAACTTTTTATAGACAATGGCAAACAAACCTAACTTTTATGTCAGAGGAAAATGACTACTCGACAACTCAAAGCTCACCAGTACAAAAGCATATAAGTATTGGAAGTTGGGATTTGCAAGCAAATATTTGATATTATAGAATTTAAATATAGCTGGACAGCATGGACATTTGTCAATTACAGCTGGACAACCATATCTCTAGAATTCTTTATTTGGGAATGAGACCTTGTTACTTGTGCGAGTAGTTTTTTTTACGTCTTTCATCGATTTACATCTATATTGGGATATTGTTAGCACAGATAAATTCTTTTTCAATATCAATAGCTTTATATACGACTTTAACATAAATTAAATTTGAGATCTTTAAATAAAATATTTAAGGGAATCTAGTGTCAAACCATTAAATTAAATGAATGTTAATTTGTGCGAGTAAATTTTTAAAGGCAGTATTCCTTACGTACGTAAACTATGTTGTGTACTTGCATATATCTTTATGTCCATATATGCTAACTAGCTCGGCCCAAATTAATTTCCTATTTTCCAAATATATTTTGACTCATATTTCATTATTTTGATTACTTAAATTATTGTTTATTGTTTTATTAATGAATAAACTTGCAATAGATAGATCATTTGAATGTCACTAGCTACAGGTACGTTTCATCGCCATTTGAAAATGCAGTTTAATATATTAAAGTTTATGGTGTATTAAATGCAAATTAAATTGCATTCTCCCGAGATACACCGTAAATTTGATAGCCAACTTAAATCTATATTTGTTTGGTGGTAACTTAAATCTATTTTAGTGTATATATCCGAAATAATTATCATTTTAGGCATTCAAAATTGATCCCTTTTGACATTTGTTTTCCAATAGTCACGTTAGTCATGAGCCTCAATTTACAAATATCTGAACTTTTGGGTCGGGAAGGCCGGCTCCAAATTATGCCCCATTATATAAAGAGAACAAACACTAAAGACAAATTGGATTGATTAATTAAGTACTCCTTCTGTCCCTTAATATAGTTCTGATTTCTCAAATTCAACGGAAATTAAGAAAAAAATAGTTATTGATGATTAGATGAGAGAGGAAAGTAAAAAGTGATTGATTAGAGGAGAGATGAAAGAGAAAAATGTATTGGACGAAGAAAAAATGGATAAAAAATATACCAAAATGAAAAACAGAAATAATTTTAGGGACACCAAAAAAAAAATACCGAATCTATATTAAGGGACATAGGGAGTATTTAATATCAATTTTATCATGGTTGTTTGCCCCATACTTTGCTGAAATAATTATGGAGAAGTGGGTCCCCACAGCCACCAGCTCGTAATCAGTAATGGGCATCTACTTCTCAATCGGTCAGTCATGTCAGATTCGAGTTTGGAATAATACTGTCACGTATCATATTAACTATCAATATCAGAGAGAGTAGTATAATACCATAGCTATCGGCTCGTAATCAGTAGAATATATACTAATTGAACCTAAATAAAAAAGTTTTACTTTTGGTAATTTTTTATTGTTTCATATTGATAGTTTTTTTTATATAAGGTAAACACTAGAAAATTTTCAAATAGAAAGATAGTCCTAAATTATTGCATTTGAAGATCTTTATAAAATTTGTGCAGAAATTATCATAACAAGAGTTTAATTTTATGAACACATATCTAGTAGCATGCGAGATCTATTTAGTAGTTACAAATCTTATACTTGATAGGAGACGCTGAAATCTGTGAAAGGCCGATGGTGCAATATCATGGGTAGCTAAATCAGCTGCATGGTTGACTTCTCTAAAGCAGTGATGAATCTGAGTAGCAACAAATGAAGAGAGTAACATAGTAATGTCCACAATAATAGAGTACGTGTATTTCCCAAGGGATTTTTTAAATGTCTTTGACTAAATTAATAACAACTAAATTACCACCTTCCATAATTATATGTTTAATGTGTAAATTAGCAGCTTGGCAAAGACCACAAAGTGTTGCATAAGCTTTAGTACGTAAAACATATGTGTTTGGAAGGCTTCCACGATGAAGAGAAAAAATAGTTCCGTTATTGTCATGTAATAAGTATCCAAAGTGCGATGTAGTACATGTTTCCTAGAGCCATCAAAGTTTAATTTACCCCAATCAACTCGAGGTTTTTTCCACGTTCTATTTGTAGTACAGAATCTATTACGTTACATAGGTGGTGGATTAATTATATAAGTCGATGTGATCCAGTTTTGGAATTGAAAGTAAGTGTGATCTGAAGGGAAGGTCATCTGTGTGGTATCATGTCGTCTAAAAATTAAAGTATTACGATAATTCCAAATTGTCCATCATAGGAAGAACATTGGTATAGGTAAGGAATTAGATGTTCTAAAGAAATCAAGATTAAGTACAAAATATGATGTGAATTTTAAGGAAAAGGAAGAATTTAATCTTCTTTCTAAATTACAGATCATATGTTGTGTAAAAAGGCATGTAAAAAAGAAGTGATTAAGATCTTCACTGTCCGAGTTGCAGAGACCGCACACAGATGGAACTGTTGAGAAATGTCGATTTAATCTTTTTGTAGGAGGAAGAGCGTCAAACATAGCTTACCAAAGGAAATTCTGAGTGTTTGGTGGGATTCTTAATTTCCAAATCCAAGAAAAAGAGTCATAGTGGGAAGTAAGAGGAGGTGATTCAGTAGTGCATCTTGTTGATTTAAGTGTAAACTTTTCATCCAAGGATTGTCTCTAGATAAGACGGTCCTCTATAGGTGTTGTAGGGATATAAATTTCCAAGATTTTATAGATAATAAAAGATGGTAAAAGATTCTGAAATCGTTGTAAATCCCATTCATTGTTAGGGGTAATAAAATAAGAAACCGTTAAATTAGGGTTAGTGATGTTATAAAAATAGGGGAGAAAGTCACAATCTGGTATCCATGAGTCAGTCCGATTTTTTATCGTTTTACCATTTCCAATTTCCCAACCAAGACCTTTTTTCAATATATCACGAAGATGCAGGAGTCTAGATATATAATTTCCATGATTGTTTAGGTTTCTTTTTATAAGAAAATAAATCGGAGGAACCAAGATACTTTTCAATAATAAGGCGAACCCAGATGCTATGAGGTTTAGCTAGGAGTTTCCAAAGTAATTCATTTGTAGTGATTTATTCATGCTGCTTTATAGAGGTCGAGGCCTTGAGGATTTAGGTTGGCATATGATATCCCAACTAATAAGAGATCGATACATATGATTGGGTTTATTGCATAATAAATCCTTATTAATTTTATCGATGTCATTACAAACAACATAAGGCAATATAAAACTTTGCATTAAATAGTTTACTTTAGAGAGTGCGGTTCCGGTGCGGAGCACTCTTCCCGTGCGGACGTGCGGACATGCACTATAGGGCCTTATTTGTGCACTTTAGGGCCTTATTTGTGCACTTTTGCAAAAAAATTGAAAAATGCTTGGAAAAAAATTTGAAAAAGATTTTTTTTTTTTTTTGAAAAAGTGCACAAATAAAACGTTAAAGTGCACAAATAAGGTCCTAAAGTGCATGCTCCGCACGTCCGCACGGGAAGAGTGCTCCGCATATGATCCAAACTCTTACTTTAGATATCAAATTTGTGTTCGGTCACCTATCGCTTCGACTGCAGGGGATGATAGTATACATAATTAGAAGATATTGTATTATTTGTAATTATCTTGTTCACACATTATCTCTCATATGTAATCCTCCATAATATATGATCTCAATACAAGTGCACCCCATGGGATTTATCCTATTCTTACAATTATATATAGCTTTTGTTTTATGCACAAATCACAATATAACGGTAAGTTATGGTTTCACAAAGGTAGATAATACGTATTAGCTTGCTACTTGCGTGTTTATTGTATGTTTGAGTTTGAATAAAGTAAACAAGCTAGGTTGTTGTATTCTAAAAATACTAACCTTTTATCCAAGCAATTAAAAATTAGGAACACAAATCAAACCCATCAATTATGGATGACAACGGGCGAAGATTTTCATCATCCACGCGGCAAGAAAGGGGATTTACAATGGGGACAAGGAGAAATTTCATCCTCACAAGTGTCCTGGTAAAAGGAGTGGGGTGAGTGGTGGACATGGAAGTGGAGGAACAAGGAAATTTTTGAAGGTGTGAAATGGCGGGGCGATCGCAGAGCCTTCATCAAGGAAGCCACTGAGGAGTATGGGCTGGTCATGAACCGGATGCAAAATCAGCAGCTGGCTAGGAGTAGAGGAGTGGAATTGGTGTAATGGACTAAACCCCCTGAAAATTGGGTGAAAGTTAATACGGACGGCGCGGTGACTCAGGATTCAATTGCCACGGCAGGAGGCATCTTAAGGGACGCCAACGGTGCCTGGATCGCAGGTTTCACCCATCACCTTGGCTCGTGCACGGTCCCCATGGCTGAGTTATGGGGAATCCTTGATGGATTGAAACTCGCTTGGGAGAAGGGCTTTCGCAATGTTATTTTAGAGTCTGATTCTAAGCTTGCGGTTGATCTCATTATGAAACCCATCCGCCTTTACCACCCTCTTTCCAGCCTTGTCATTAATTGTCCAAGCTTTCTTTGTAGGAATTGAAATATCCAAATCCGAAATGTCTTTCGTGAGGCTAATTTTGTGGCGGATTCTCTTGCATCTGTTGCAACTGCCTTTCCCTTAGGTTTGAATTATTTTGGGTCTTCCCCTAATTGTATTTCTAACCTTTTGAAAGACGATGTTAGGGGTCGGTCTACACCCCGGGTTATCCCAAAATAGACTTATTTTAGTACAATTTTCGAAGGGTTTCGCCCCTTCTTCAACAAAAAAAAAAAGGACTGGGGTGAGGATAGAGGTCCCCGACTTGCGCCCGCCCTTGCCTATAAAACCCTACTTTAGACCCTAAACTGCACGTAACCTCCAAATTTAACCGTCTATAGATAAATGCCTTGAAGTTTGACTAAATTTACTACTATTTTGATATGAACTTCAAATAAACACTAGGTTAATTCTCATGCCTTCCATTGGTTTTTTTTATCCTACATAGATTCGATATATAATTTACATAATTAATTATTATATCAAAACAAAAAATAAAATATCAATTATGCAGAGTAAGAAAGATATTGAAAGATATATTTGTAGGTGAATATGATTATAAAAAGTTATCCGTAAAGTTAAGAAATGTGTGCTTCAAAAAATTATAAATTTCCAATATGTTTTCCTCTTAAAGTTTAGTTGTATAAGTACAATTCAAAACTTTTGAATGACTATTTCTCATACTCATTAAATTTGACTAAATTTGTGTCACATTCAAACTTCATGTCTAATGAAACTTTAATTTCTATCACAATCGTGGTCCTATTTACAACCACACTAAGAAACTTGAACATAAAATGATTGATATGAAGGTTGAAAATTTTATGTTTAGATATTTGATATTTATTTTAGTTTTTTTTACTTTTATTTGATATTATTGTGCATATCAAAATTAAATTATAAAAATTAGTATTTTAGAAAGATTTAGAAATATTTTGAGAATATTTTCATAATATTCTTATTGTTGGGTATGGAAACAAAGAATACATGGATTCGATTTTAAAAACAATGAACGATGATGACATGTAACAAAAATGACATGGCTTATTCTGGAGACGACACGTGACCTTAGGGATGTTCTACCGAAAATTTACCATCGATATTGGAATGCCAATTTTTTTTACTGAATTTACTGATAAGAATATTTTTATTTCATTATTATAGCTCCAAGGACAAGTTAATTTTGTAAGGTAATTAACCAATATCATGAATGGGGATATTATTTCATGAGATACTACTTCAACTTATAACAATGCCAACCGTATCTCGATCAAGACCATCTCTACCAACTTCCATTTTGCTTTTTGCCATTTGATGTTAAAAAATGTGCACCTAACACTCCTTCCTAACCCATATATTTATGAGATATGAGTATGCTAAGTGAACATGTAAAACAAGTAGCAACAGAAATTGGAAGAATTTCCTCTGAGGATTTCATTGATACGTACAAGCATATATATAAGAAACTAGAATATCTCTCGTATAACAACATCCTAAAATCAAGGAAAATATTAAAAAACTAGGAAATATATATATATAAGAGCTACTCTAAAGGCAATAAGGATAATACCCCCTCAAGTTGGAGTATGTAAGTCTCGAATGTCCAACTTGCACAGCGAATAAGAAAACTGTTGTTTGCCTGAAGCCTTAGTGAAAATATATCAGCGAGTTGATCATGTGAGCTAACGTAAGAAGTGGTGATACAACCAGACTGAATAAGGTCCCGAATAAATTAAGTGGCAATCAATCTCGATGTGCTTGGTGCGCTCATGAAAAACGGGATTAGATGAAATGTGAAGGGTTGCATGGCTATCACATACAAGATGCATCGGTGAAGAATGATGATGAACAAGTGATAACAGAAAAGCCTTAACCCAAAGCAGCTCACAACAGGCAGCTGCAATAGTAACATGTTATCTATGGGTTGTTGTTTGGCAAGAGGACAAACTTATAACTATATATTTATTAATGTGCTTAATTTGTAATAAAAGGAACAAGTAGAAGTTTGTCTGTGGGAGCATGTCCTAGCCTAAGGTGTCATAAAGCAGTAGTGTCAGAAGTACCTTTATGATTTGGTAAGAACATAGGTAAAGTGGAAATATTTAGGTAGTCTCCAAGTTTTGTTACAGCTCAATTAGCTTTAGGGAATAGGTATTACAGTCCGCCAAACTCCTTTCCAGCTACTATCACCATCTTCTTTGCAAGGTCCTAAATGAGGCCTAAGTCAGAGAAGAAGTGAGTATGGCAGTTAGTATCGTGGATTAGGTGGCTATGAGATATATAGTAGATTGAATTTGAAACCTTGGACATACAAAACATTGTTTAGATGTAAGAGGTTTGACTTTTGAGAGAAGCACTTTACCAGTATGTGTAATACTACTAGGACTCCATCTGGAAAGTGACTAATTGAGTATGGGAATTGGTTTATCAATGAAGGCTAAGTACTCACAGTTCAGTAGCACCACAGTCTAAGATCCAGACTGTTATTTTTAGAAGCAGCGCAACAAAGAAGCAACGAATTTCTCCTTGTGATGCTCCATGAACTTTATAAAGGCATTCATCATCTTCTAACTACCATGCATCGGGTGTTTCAAGAATTCATTTGAAGTGATCAGAAGAGTTGCCATTGTGACTTGCATTAGCATTTCTCCATTTGATGGCTCCCATTACAATACTCACATGCAGTCTCTTCTAAGCTTCTCACTCGTCTCACCTTTGTCAGATATATGGTCTTCTGGACATGAGAGTACGTAGTGCTCTATATCGATCTTAATGTATGTACTACAAAACTAGTCATCATCTTACGTACGTACTCAATTCCTCTTGCAAGAGTAAAGAGTGAACATGACTGGTAGATGGTCCGTGCGTTTTGAATGCATGCATGGTTCGTGCAATCCTTGCGGTTGTTAATTTCAACACATTTTTAATGTGTTTTACCCGCCCTAACCCCTAGTGTAACTACACGGTCCACTCTGTACCTATATAAGGGTGTGTTAGGGTATGTATTTGATCACCTAAAATATAAGAGTTCATCTTCTTACTTGCTGAACAGAAACCGAAAATCATTGTACGTGTAACTCTTTGTTTTCTGCCTAGAGGCTAGAACATAAAAAACTTATTTTAATTTATCCCAAAGTCGAATTCGTGTAACTCTTTAAGTATTTCATATAGGGTCAAATCACTATTTTTATTTTTGTCAAATACACTCGCAAGATACAAAAAAAGAAGAAAGATATTTAAATTAGCATTCATTAACCAATCTTCCTACATATCCACACATTTCACTATAGCTTTTCTTGCTGGTGATTTCTTCTTGATTGCGTATATTCTTCTCTATGTCAAGAAACTTGGAAACCAAATAACCCAAACTCGCGTTGTGAAGTCTTTTTTGCTTCTCGATCTAATAACTTTTCTAAGAGCTAGGTAGAATTTCATATAAGAAGTAGCAAAAACAAAAACAAAACGGGCAATTATTTAGCACGTTATTTACTTATAACGTTGCAACGTCTTTATTTAGCTTGGATGCCCGTTTACCCCTACTTGGTTGAGTCTTACAAGCTTGTTCAACAACAACTCCTTGTCTATCTATGAAAACCCACACGCGATCACACCGCAGGTCTCTAGCTCTTCCGCTTTCCTCAGGCAACACGATAGCGCGCACGTTTTCGTTCTCGTTCTCGATTATCTTGGCAGCCTCCGACCCTCGCATTCCGACGAGCTCCGGCCACGACTGTTTTCCTGTTGACGTACGTACATATATACAACAATCATTCAAATGCACAAGTACGTACTCTAGCATCTATTGATTTGCATTAGGATATGATTAATTAAGAATTCAATCCATACACAAATAAAACTAAACACATGTGATTGATTAGTGTAACTCGCATGGCTTACCGGCGCATTGTCGTATATACTCCATCTTTACGTTCAATATAGTTGTATTCTTGTATATAGTGGTGGGTATGTGCATGGTATATCAATATTAATTTATACAAGTTATAGAGGAAAATGCTGGATTGACGTCTTCGATATTGTAGCCTATGCAGGTTAAAGTTTGCCGATAAATGGATCAACGGTGGCCGATGAGTTGGACGTGTGCTGGAGGTAGCTCTTACATTTGCATAGATATCCCTGAAGCTAGATCAACACTTGTCTAACTTATTCATAGAGGTCATAACTCATGCATGTACGTACGTGGAGAAATTAATTTTACCGTATTGATTAATAACTATCGAGGGGTATAATTTTACATCTCTTTCTGAAAAAATAAATTGGCGTGTGAAAAAATTATACTAAATAGAGAGGTCAATGTACTAACAACTTTTGTAACTGGCAAGGACTTAAATAGTATTATTGAGAACATGAGAAATGTTAATGAGACCTTTGTAATTGGTAAGAGTATGATTTTAGGGGAATTTCAAAAAAATACTTTTTTAATATTTAACTTACTATCTCATGTATAAATCAATATGAATCATTTATGAAAAGAGTAACATTTCTTTTGATGCAAATCTTTTTGTTAGAATCAATTTCGAGATGAGAGACTCAAGTGTGACTTCCTAAACTTGATCCACACGAGCACAGTACTAGATCATCTTGCCTTCGTTTGTTAGAACGTGACGAGAAAATCAAAGCTCTATTCTTGCAAGGTCACGACTGAACTAGGGTATTGTGGGTGGATGTATTTTGCAAACACATTAGACAATGGATAATTCCTTTGTATCTAGAAAATGATATATATATATATAACAGTTATATAATTTTTAAAATTTTCATATAGATGATTTTCCTTATATCATCAAATAAATAGATAACACTTATTAACTTGATGAATAATTCACTCTTCCATTAATACACCCTGACCAAAATCCTAGTGCCATATAATGGGCTCGGGTTACTTTGATCTAGCCCAATTACTCTATTGTGTGTGACCTTATAGGACTCAGTTATAATAGTAATGTGTCTAATCTAAATTATCTCATAAATCATAGTTGGCTTCTAATAAAGCATTATGACTACCTAAAATATCCGGATTAGAAATCTCCGTTATTAATCTTATTCTATTATTAGTAATTTCCACCTTTGATTAAAAGACATAATCCTTCAATCTCCCACTTGTCCTTAAACAAGCATGTAATGTTAAATTCCTTTTGTCTCTTAGTGTCCAATTTGATAATATGATAACATCTTATGTAATCCATATTAATGTTCAAATTGTTTATTGAACTCCGACCTTGAACTGTCAAAACAAAATATTACATTTATTAGTAATTGTTTTTTACTCTTCAAGTGGCCAAGACGCCGTTCTTATCTACATATGTAGATATATAAATAGGAGGATTTCTCCAATCTTGTATGACTATAGCTCCCATTCAATTTCCAACAATCCCGATCACTGCCTTTATAACCGCATTTTGCGAAATGACATTTGACAATGTCGAAGACATACCAATCACTAAATAAGAGAAATATCATACTCATGTATGAGGAATCTACTAATCATAGTTCAACTTAAAATTATAAAACTCATTGAAGAATCTTAAGGTAGGTTTGTCCAATATGTATCCTTTATACATATCCATGTAATTCATTAGACATCTCTATGTCCCTATAGCCATGAAACTCGGCGCTGTTAATCAACTTACAAAATAGCCTTTATTAAGTCATTTATGTCCAACTTAATGAACAGACAACGAACAACTCATATTTCATAATTTTAGTTCACTTAATAGGATTTCATTCATCGGAATACTTATGATGATCCTATTTGATAATTATAAATTATTTGGACATTTTATTCAATTTTAAACCACAATTAAATAATAATGAAACTATATTTCAAACAACAAGCATAAATGAAAGTTTAACATTCATGAAAACAATTTTGATAATGTAAAACAATACAATCTCAAAGTCATACTCCAATGTGCTTAATTCCCTTAGCCCTAGTGTGATTGTCATGCTTGGCCTTAGGTAAAGGTTTAGTCAACGGATCTACAATGTTGTCATCCGTGTGTACATTGCACATCTTCAGATCCCCTCTGTCAACATATTCTCGAATGACGTGGAACTTCTTGAGCATGTGTCTAGGTTTGGAGTTAGAACTTGGTTTCTTGGATTGGGCAATGGCACTATTGTTGTCACAATAGACGTCAATTGCCTTAGCACAACTAGGAACAACACAGAGTTCAGTGATGAACTTCCTAATCCAAACAACTTCCTTCGCTGCATCTACTATGGCAATGTACTAAGCTTCTGTTGTAGAATTAGCTACCGTGCCTAGCTTGCTTTGAGCTTCTCCATCTCACCGCTCCTCCATTAAGAATAAAGATGTATCGTAATTAGGACTGGAAGTCGTCTTTATCTGTATGGAAGCTCACATCAGTATATCCTTCAATGATCAAATCATCATCCCCTCCATACATAAAGAAATCATCATTAGTCATTCTCAAGTACTTTAGGATGTTCTTAGTTGCATTCAATTGTGCTTCTACTGGATTCGATTAGTATCTATAGCACATGCTCAAAGCAAATGCAGCATTTGGGCGAGTACAAATCATGGCATATATGATAGATCCTATTGTTGATGCATAAGGATCTTACTCACTTTTTCTACCTAATTAGGTAATACTAGACACTGCTTCTTGCCAAGATGTAAGCCATGCTGCATAGGTACTTAAAATTCTTCATATTGAACCTATCAAGGACCTCATCTACATAAGCTCCTTGACTTAGTCCAATTAGTCTCTTAGATCAATCTCTATGGACCATGATACCTAATATGTACTTTTCCTCTTTCAAGTCTTTCATTGAAAAACATTTTTTAGCCAGTCCTTGATGGAAATAGCATAGGAATGTCATTTCCAATGAGTAGTATGTCATCCACATACAAGACTAGGAAAACCAAATTTGCTCCCACTAAACGTTTTGTAAACACAAGGTTATTCTTCACATCCGATGAAATCAAACTGTTTGATTGCCCCATCAAATCGAAGATTTCAACTCTTTGGAACCTCAAAATCGTCAGGCTATGTCATGTACACATCCTCTTCTATATACCCATTTAGAAAAGCAGTCTTAACATCCATTTTCCACATCTCATAATCATAATGACCTGTAATTGCTAGGATTATCCGAATGGATCTAAGAATAACAACTAGTGAAAAGGTTTCATCATAGTTTTTATGATACACACGCACAATTGTTTCAGAAATACACTTATTTCGAACCATCCAATTGATCTTTCTCCACAAATTTCTTCAATACACACATATATTAAAATTAATACGCATGGCATAGAATTGATCAAAACTTCGGTTCACTTGGATTGTAATTGAATTGTGCAAGGGCACTTTCCATAACCAATATTTTGACCATTTTCTCTTAGCCTTTGGGTTACACGAAATTCGATTTGGGATAAAACAATGCAGCCTCTAAATATCAATGCAATATCTAAAGAGAAACACTTGGAATTTTTGGTTTTGTTCAATGTGATCCACACAAGAGTATAACTCTTAGGTTAGGGACAAAACTTGATCCAATCAGACCCTTATATAGGACATGGGGTGGTTATTTAGTTACACGTCGGTTGGAACCGATTATGATGGTTAAAAATAGTTAAAACCCGCCAAACCACTTAACCGCGCAAAGTGCACGGACCGTGTAGTTAGGTGCACGGTCCGTGCACTTCAACTAGGTCCAACCAGCAAAGTTCACAATGTGCACAGACCATGCACTTAGTCACACGGTTCGTGCACTTTTACTGAGGCCAAGCTTAGCCTCTGTGCACGCCGTGCACGGTCCATGCACCTTTCTTGGACACCGGATTCGCCTCCTCGGTATCCGCCTCTCAAATCCCGACACGTTCCGCAACATAATCATAACTCCAAGTTCAAATCCAAAAATACGAGTGTGCACTCCGCACTCCTGAAACTCGCCATACGCAGAACGAACTCCTCAAGTCTTAAGCGAATCCCGACTACACTAAACGACCGATGACACTAAAATCACCAACAATCTACATGAACACACGTGTACTTGTAAAATCATGCACATATAGTTTAATTAAAGTGCACGTGTTTAGTTTTTATAATGCGCACACAAAAATTGTTACAAAAATACACTTATTTCAAACGATTCAACTACTCCTTTTCCACTAATTCATCCAAAAACAACAACACATGCATACATTGCCTGATACTCTTACTACATGTTCTTAAATCATAAGAAACTTGTGGACATGGAGTTCGATTACATCTTAATAAACATGTACACAAGAATTTTGTCAGTTGTTTGTATAATAAGCATGTAATTGTAACACCCCCAAATCTTAACCCATTTGGAAAGGTATTACCGCCAGTGACCCCAGTGTTCCTTACCAAGATCACCCAAGGCTTTACCGGTTTAAATACAATTTAAGGCATACAATGATACATAATGATCAAAGTATCCAAATCAAAACATCAATCAAATGAAACATGAGTTACGGGATTACATCCCAATCCCGAATAGGCCAAACACAGAGTTTAAACAAAGTACAGCGGAAGACTTATAAAAGATATTACAAAAAGGGTTGTGATCGTAATGATCACCTGCCCAAGGATCTCAACCTGATTAAAAGCAATTATTAAAACATCCAAAAACAACCGTCGTCTTCATAGTCAATCTAGTCTCCTCATATCTTCGCTCTATCTGATGTGCCGAATCGAACGGATGACACCAGCCCACATGCGGAGAACAATGTTCGTGGGTTAGTCTACTTGAATAGACTAGCAAGGGTAAAAAGCAGACTGGTTCGAAGCAGTCGTATTAGGTTAGACTCCTCGTCCCTCGAATAATAATCGAGTACGCTGGTCAACCACCATACTCCTACTGGAATAAATAAGAGGTATGCACAAGAGAAGATTCTGGAAGACTGAATCTTCACAGAAATCGACTCGAAAGAAGACTCCAACGGGAATGAGTCTTTAAGGAAATATGACAAATCTGGAATGTTACAGAATCATACAACAATGATTTAAAACTGACTGAGATGTTTCGGTTCACGACCAACCTCATCGCTTACAGCGAATCCAGATTGGAAAGAGAACGTACTCTGATCAAAAGTCGAGACGAGCTTTCCTAGCTGCACTATTTACTTAGCTGCACTACTCGCCAAAGGTATATTAATTATGTGCACTCGGGAACTTTATCTTATTTAATTCCAAAAACCCACATCACGTTATAATCTTTTTAGATCCCTCGGGAACTAAATCCCTAAGGCAGAGTTGACTCGGGAACTAAATCCCAAGAGTCGAATCGAGAACTAAGTCTCGCGGGAACTAAATCCCTAGGAGCGGAGTTGACTCGGGAACTAAATCCCAAAAGTCGAATCGGGAACTAAATCCCGCGGGAACTAAATCCCTCAAGGCGGAGTCGGGAACTAAATCCCTACAAACGGCATTAGAGAAGGATGGTAGGAACTAAATCCTAACCACCAGGTTATCAAGAAACGACTAGCACTCGCAATGAGATACACAGTAGCGTTCCTACGAATACTCGTGCTAACTAAACAGTTCAACACAGCAATAACTCATAACAATGCCCTCAAGGCCAGTTACAGATAAAATAGCGTTGTTCTAACAATATACAACCTATAATAATATCTGTATTAATTCACATATATATATAATAGCATTGTTCTAACAGATATACAACCTATTATAATATCATATATTAGTGTTCCAAAACAGTTAACAAAACCGTTTCCAGATGAACACAATAATCATTCCAAATTAATTACTCAGATAAACAACTGATAATTAATGTAAATATGGAACGATGAGCAAGAGCGAACCGCCACTTGCCTTAATCCGCAGAATAGTCTAATGACGACAACTGGATTCCGGGCTCGACACGGGTATAGATCTGACAGCACAACAACCTTCGAGTCGACCCATAAAAGGAACCCTAAGTTAGATTCGACATAACCGTAGTACGAATCTAAAACGACGAAAGAACACGAAAGGAAAGACTCCACGACGACAACCAACCAAGCCAAAGCCACGAAGGCATTCTGGGCACTGGCGGCGGTCGCTGTTCTTGGCGGCGGTCGCCGCATTCATCACGGCGGTCGCCGTGAAGAACACGGTCGACAGAGACGAGAGAAATCTCACCAAAACAAAGCGCGTTTCGACCCCTTTCCGCCTTGCTTGGTTTCTGACCTCCAAAGGCAACCACAAGGCTTCAAAAGAGCTGCTGGAAACACCACCAAACAACACCGACGAAAGCTTCGCAATTTCAGGCGAAGGCACAACTCCGTCGAGAGGCAAATTTGGCAGAGGTTGGGTGCTGGGATGGCTCAAAACCTCTCCCCCAACACCTCCTTTTATAGCCAAAACATCTGGAGCACGAAGAAGATGGGCCTACAGCTAGTTCGGCGCGGTCAGAGCTCACCGGCGACCATCGGACAATGTCCGCTGGGTAATCACGGCGGGCGCCGTGATTTACGGCGGTCGCCGCGGTCTGGCACACCAGCTGCCTCCTCGAGCATTGGGACGGCGGGCACCGTGACTTTACGACGGTTGCCGTGCTTGGGTCTCACTACGGCGGTCGCCGCGACTTTACGGCGGTCGCCGTGACTTTACGGCGGTCGCCGCGACTTTACGGCGGTCGCCGTGACTTTACGGCGGTCGCCGTGACACCTTTTTCCCGCCCGTTCAGCTTTGAACGACATGACATTAAGCCGGGATAAAAATTATCGTAAGCGAACGACAATTAAAATTCAAGGCATGTTATCTGTATATTATTTCACTGAGAAAAATATTACAGATACAGAGCACATTACAGAATGTCTCAAGCTACCTGAATTAAATCCGACGTACACAACGGATACTCGGGAAAATTCCAAAATTCCCAAAATAACCTTACAAAAATACGGGGTATCACATCTCCTTCCCCTTACAAGAAGTTTCGATCCCGAAACTTAGGTCGAGAATAACTCGGGAAAATGCCTGAGCATATCTGACTCGGTTTCCCACGTCTCCCAAGTAACCTCTTCGGTCCCTGACTTGGACCACAGCACTTGTACCAACGGCACGATCTTGTTGCGCAAACGCTTCTCCCAACGCTAAAAAATGTGCACGGGTAACTCTTCATAAGTACCATTAGCTTGAATCTCGATGTCCTCATAACTAAGCACATGAGACTCATCTGGCACATGCTTTCTGAGTAAAGATACGTGGAACACATTATGCACCGGGTGAGCCGATGGCGGCAACGCCAAGCGATACGCTAGAGATCCTAATCTATCCAGAATCTCGAATGGTCCCACGTAGCGAGGGTTAAGCTTCTCACGCTTACCAAACCTGAAAACTTCCTTTGATGGTGATACTCTGACAAGTACCTTGCCACCAACCTTGAACTTGACACTTCTACGCTTCTTATCTGCATACGACTTTTGTCGACCCTGAGCGGTCAACATCCTCTGTCTAATCAAAGCAATGTCCAAAGCTGTCCTTTCGACCAACTCTGGTCCAAGCAGAATCTTGTCGGCGTACTCAACCCAACAAATCTGAGATCTACATCTGAGACCATACAAAGCTTCGAACTGAGCCATCTTGACCGTAGCATGCCAGCTATTATCGTACGTGAGCTCAATCAGACTTAGACTGTCTTCCCAGCTAGTCGGATGATCGAGTACGTATGCTTCTTAGCATATCCTCCAGGGTCTAGATGGTCTTTTCAGACTGACCATCTGTGTGAGGATGAAACGCTGCTGAATCTCAATTCAGTTCCCATGGCCTTGTGAAGTTCTTGCTATAAACTTGACATGAATCGGCCATCTCGATCCAATACAATGGTCTTAGGAATTCCATGTAAACGGATAATCTCCTAGTGGAAAACTTCTGCTGATCTCTGGGTCACCCAAGTAACCTCAGTTTCCATTGCAAACACTATTGCTGCTAGTTCTAGGTCATGTGTTGGTTAGTTTGCTTCATAGGTTTTCAATTGTCTAGATGCGTATGCAATAACCTTGCCCCTCTGCATCAAAGACACATCCCAACCCATTTCTCGAAGCATTAACTATAGACCATATAGCCATCATTCTTTCCGACAACGCCAAAACTGGTGCATAAGTCAGACACTGTTTCAACTTCTTGAAAACTGGTCTTGCACTTGTCATCCCAGACAACTTCTTGTTGACCTTGCGGAACAGACTAGTCATAGGTGGAGTGATCTTAGAAAAATCCTTCCATGAACCGTCTATAATGCTCAGCAAGCTCTGGGAAACTGCGCACCTCGCTCACACCCTGAGGCCGCTTCCAAACAACTATTGATTCACTCTTCTGGGGAATAACCATAACCTCATTCTTATTGATCACATGGCCTAAGAAAGCCACTTCTAGATCCAACAATCGCACTTAGCCCACTTTGCGTACAACCGACTTGGTCTAAGGACCGATAAAGCAATCCACAGATGTTCCCTGTGAGCTTCCTTGCTCGGGAAAATATCAAAATGCCATTGATGAAGACCACTATGAACTTATTCAAGTACTGGTCTAAAACATCGATGCACTAGGTTCAAGAAAACTGCTGGAGCATTCGAAGCCCAGATGGCATGACTACAACTCGTAGTGACCATCTTTCGTCCGAAATGCAATCCTCGGAATATCATCCTCACGAATCCTGAGCTGATGAAAACCAGATCTCCGGTCGATCTTGGAGAAAACTTTTGCTCCCTGTAGTTGATCCAACAGATCATCACTCCTTGGCAACAAATACTTGCTCTTGATCGTGACTTTATTCAACTCTCGAAAGTCAAAACATAGTCGAAACGGTCCATCTTTTATTTTGACAAATAAAACTAGGGCACTCCTACTTAAGGTGATGCACTCAGCTTTATATAGCTTTTGTCAAGAAGATTCTTGAGTTGCTTCTTCAACTCTTGCATCTCAACAGGAGCCATCCGGTACGGTGCCTCAGAGATCGGCGTGGTACTCGGCTCGAGATCAATTGCAAACTCCACGACACGATTCGGGATATCCAGGAATATCTTCTGGAAAGACACCCGTAAATCCTCTAACCACAGAAATATCAAAAACTGAAGTCGATCACTGCCTTATGACGCTTCCGTCAATCCATACTGAGAATAATTATCGTATGGGACCATGGTTATTTAGGTCAAATCGCTTTGAATTTCTTACCCTTGATGGTAATCGACAATCCGACAGACGATTGGTTCCCACTAAATGGTCACCATCTTGGACCAGCCCACTACATGGTTCACAGACGACTCACTAGTGGCTCCGAGCCCAGGCCCAGCCATTACCAGCGTCCACTGTTGCCATGAGCCGCTGTCCATATATCTCAACCCATCCTTGGTAGCTCCACCTAATTAATAGGCAACCATCTCCTAAGAGGTTGTTGGTGAGTCTCGAACACGAGACTTTACCCCATACCAAGCAACGAAACATTAACTTGGTATAAACCAAAGGTTCATATATAAGAAGAGTTACAACAAAAGGTTCACAACCTCGTTGCACACACAACTTAACTTACAACCATCCAAAAATTAAGGTCTGGGTAGCACCCACATTAACAACACATTAACAAAAGTAGAACGCAGATACAAAGTACTCTAAGCATTAGGATCATAGGGTCCATCCACCTCACGCATCACGTATAGGCGTTGACCTTGGCTTCCTGAAGCCACCGGGGCTTTCCCTTTGTTTCTTGCAGTTGTCTGCATTGAAGGACTAGGGGCTTCCACCGGACTGAACCTGGGTTGGTTGTTCTGATTAACAAATCCCTGCTGTGACTCAGCCCCTTTCTGTCTCCTCTGCGGACAAAATAACTGCAAGTGTCCTTCCTTTCCACAGGCATAGCACGTTTTCTCCTCCTTCGGACACACATTACTCTTGTGCCCATAGGTACCACAATTGTAGCACTGGATCAGGCTATTGCCCTGACCCGAACGTTGCGTAGACCCATCCTGAGTCATATTCGTTTTTGCTCGGCCAGATTTGGCAAAATCAGATGGTGGAGCGGGACGTTTAAACCCACTTGCCTTAGGCTGGTTCTCCCCTTGCCTCTGGCTATCACGCTTCTTGGTCGACTCTTCCAGAGTCACCTCTAACTTGTAGGCTGCATCCACGTACTGCTCCAAAGTCGAGCATCCGTGACGCACCATCATTGGCTTAATATCTGGGCCCATCCACTCATGGAAATACCAGATTTTCTGTGCCTCATTGGATATCTCAGGTCCAGCATACTGTAGCAAATGATTGAATTTGGTGGCGAGCTCTGTCACCTTCAACCCTTCCGTCTTAGGATACAAGAACTCCTTGTGCTTCTCCTCCCTCATAGCTCGAGAGAAGAAACGATCCGTCATTTTGGTCTTAAACATTGACCAGGTCAACACCGGGCTATCAGCTAAGCCGGTACTCTCCCACCATTCACTGGCTTCCTCCTTCAACTGAAGAGAAGCTATGTGCACTTTCTCCGCTTCAGTGCACTCAATATTACGAAACAACCGTTCCATATGTGAGAACCAATGAGTCACTCTAACTGGCTCTCCTTTTCCATCATAACTGTCAGGTCTCATAGAGTTAATGACCTTCAGAGCTCGGCCATACTCCCCTCTATTCCTGATCACGCCTCCCTGTAGTACCTGGTTCTCTTGTTCCTCAAACCTCGGAACTTCTGGAGGTACTGGCACTCCTTGTGCCTGAGGTGCGATTGGCCTCATTATCTCGGTGATTGCTTGCAGAACAATCCCCCGAATTGCTGCGACTGTCGCTGCATCGAGCACTACTGGAGCGTCGGCCTGAGCTTGGCCATTGCCTCCTGGATTATTATTGAAGACAGACTCACGCTCTCCTGACGGGTCTGCATCAATCCTCGGGTTTGGTCTGGGGTCATTGCTCGGCCCAGCACCAGCACGGATAACGTTCCTCATGTTCACCATCTGTTTACCGATCAAATTCCAAGGATTTTATCACATTAATATCATTCTGATATACTTATTGTAATAAAATCAACTTAGAATAGATCAACTTGGTAATTTCTATTGATGAACTCAAACCGAGTTACTAGATTCTACAATCTTAACTCACAACGAGCGAACTGGGAATCAAGCCTAACTGGAGATGGCGAAACCACCTCGGCTTCTCCCGGGTTCCTCTGAAGAGAACAGAATGCACCCATATCTAACGGGACAACGGGGAAGGAATTAGTCTTTCTAGACATAGAAGCAAGCTTACTATATCAGACTGTACAGAAGACATGACTATGAACGGTGTTTTGAAATTCTTTTCACTTTGAAAATTCAGAGCCCTTTTAAAGCATTTTCAAAAACGGATAAATGATTTATAAAATCCCAAACCCGTTTTAAAACCTTTGGCTCTGATACCACAACTGTAACACCCCCAAATCTTAACCCATTTGGAAATGTATTACCGCCAGTGACCCCAGTGTTCCTTACCAAGATCACCCAAGGCTTTACCGGTTTAAATACAATTTAAGGCATACAATGATACATAATGATCAAAGTATCCAAATCAAAACATCAATCAAATGAAACATGAGTTACGGGATTACATCCCAATCCCGAATAGGCCAAACACAGAGTTTAAACAAAGTACAGCGGAAGACTTATAAAAGATATTACAAAAAGGGTTGTGATCGTAATGATCACCTGCCCAAGGATCTCAACCTGATTAAAAGCAATTATTAAAACATCCAAAAACAACTGTCGTCTTCATAATCAATCTAGTCTCCTCATATCTTCACTCTGTCTGATGTGCCGAATCGAACGGATGACACCAGCCCACATGCGGAGAACAATGTTCGTGGGTTAGTATACTTGAATAGACTAGCAAGGGTAAAAAACAGACTGGTTCGAAGCAGTCGTATTAGGTTAGACTCCTCGTCCCTCGAATAATAATCGAGTACGCTGGTCAACCACCATACTCCTACTGGAATAAACAAGAGGTATGCACAAGAGAAGATTCTGGAAGACTGAATCTTCACAGAAATCGACTCGAAAGAAGACTCCAACGAGAATGAGTCTTTAAGGAAATATGACAAATCTGGAATGTTACAGAATCATACAACAATGATTTAAAACTGACTGAGATGTTTCGGTTCACGACCAACCTCATCGCTTACAACGAATCCAGATTGGAAAGAGAACGTACTCTGATCAAAAGTCGAGACTAGCTTTCCTAGCTGCACTATTTACTTAGCTGCACTACTCGCCAAAGGTATATTAATTATGTGCACTCGGGCACTTTATCTTATTTAATTCCAAAAACCCACATCACGTTATAATCTTTTTAGATCCCTCGGGAACTAAATCCCTAAGGCAGAGTTGACTCGGGAACTAAATCCCAAGAGTTGAATCGAGAACTAAGTCTCGCGAGAACTAAATCCCTAGGAGCGGAGTTGACTCGGGAACTAAATCCCAAAAGTCGAATCGGGAACTAAATCCCGCGAGAACTAAATCCCTCAAGGCGGAGTCGGGAACTAAATCCCTACAAACGGCATTAGAGAAGGATGGTAGGAACTAAATCCTAACCACCGGGTTATCAAGAAACGACTAGCACTCGCAATGAGATACACAGTAGCGTTCCTACGAATACTCGTGCTAACTAAACAGTTCAACACAACAATAACTCATAACAATGCCCTCAAGGCCAGTTACAGATAAAATAGCATTGTTCTAACAATATACAACCTATAATAATATCTGTATTAATTCACATATATATATAATAGCGTTGTTCTAACAGATATACAACCTATTATAATATCATATATTAGTGTTCTAAAACAGTTAACAAAACCGTTTCCAGATGAACACAATAATCATTCCAAATTAATTACTTAGATAAACAACTGATAATTAATGTAAATATGGAACGATGAGCAAGAGCGAACCGCCACTTGCCTTAATCCGCAGAATAGTCTAATGACGACAACTGGATTCCGGGCTCGACACGGGTATAGCTCTGACAGCACAACAACCTTCGAGTCGACCCATAAAAGGAACCCTAAGTTAGATTCGACATAACCGTAGTACGAATCTAAAACGACGAAAGAACACGAAAGGAAAGACGCCACGACGACAACCAACCAAGCCAAAGCCACGAAGACATTATGGGCACTGGCGGCGGTCGCTGTTCTTGGCGGCGGTCGCCGCATTCATCACGGCGGTCGCCGTGAAGAACACGGTCGACAGAGACGAGATAAATCTCACCAAAACAAAGCGCATTTTGACCCCTTTCCGCCTTGCTTGGTTTCTGACCTCCAAAGGCAACCACAAGGCTTCAAAAGAGCTGCTGGAAACACCACCAAACAACACCGACGAAAGCTTCGCAATTTCCGGCGAAGGCACAACTCCGGCGAGAGGCAAATTTGGCAGAGGTTGGGTGCTGGGATGGCTCAAAACCTCTCCCCCAACACCTCCTTTTATAGCCAAAACATCTGGAGCACGAAGAAGATGGGCCTACAGCTAGTTCGGCGCGCTCAGAGCTCGCTGGCGACCATCGGACAATGTCCGCTGGGTAATCACGGCGGGCGCCGTGATTTACGGCGGTCGCCGCGGTCTGGCACACCAGCTGCCTCCTCGAGCATTGGGACGGCGGGCGCCGTGACTTTACGGCGGTCGCCGTGATACCTTTTTCCCGCCCGTTCAGCTTTGAACGAACATGACATTAAGCCGGGATAAAAAATATCGTACGCGAATGACAAATAAAATTCAAGGCATGTTATCTGTATATTATTTCACTGAGAAAAATATTACAGATACAAAGCACATTACAGAATGTCTTAAGCTACCTGAATTAAATCCGACGTACACAACGGGTACTCGGGAAAATTCCAAAATTCCCAAAATAACCTTCCAAAAATACGGGGTATCACAGTAATGTTCACCTTGATTATGAAATAAGAACTAAAACTTGCAAAATTGAACACAAATAATCGGAATTTCGTTAAAACAAGCAACTGAAGTAGATTTTACCCTCTTTTTGATGTCAGAGTTCGTCATTCCTTCTTATTTGCTATCGATCTCGAACTATTATGGATGATTTTGTGCTTGATTTTGTAGTGATAACCTTAGCTTTAAGATCTTCAACTTCTCTCGTTTTTGATCTGGTGAATTCGGAAACCATGTTTGCAGAGTGATTGACGTTTCGTTCTCTTCTTATTTTTTTGTATTGAAAATTTTAATCGGCGCGTGTGTATAGTTTTTGGCCCATCGCGTGAACTTATTTTGGGACGTTAGGATTTGGGCAATCATGTCCATTGGATTTGTTACGTTGGACGAGTCGCATACATTCTCAATTCGCACAGTAAAGTCCATTCGTATGGGATCCAAATCCTTGTTATTTTAGGAAAGATTTAGTCAAATAATATGACTTGATTTAGAGAATAACATCTCATATTATTATCTAAATTAATTATATTTATGTGGTTCTCTTGTCTTATTAGTAGCAAATTGAATTATCAAGTCTTGTAGGAAAATTTATATATACCTCATCTCAAGGAGACTAATAGGGGCTCGAACTTGTGACACGTCAAACTGAAGCCTTTGTGAAATGCAAACGCGGATCATTTCTTATCTAGGGTTTTGTGACGGCGGCTTGGAGTGCGTGAGGGTGATTGTACGACAAGTTTGGAGCATATATGACCATATCTTTCAGATTTGGATAGGTTTGATCATTATGAAAAGATCTGGTTGTTGGAAAAAGATTAGATATTATCTTGTGACTTTGTTATTTTAGGAAAGATTTGGTGAAATAATATGATTTGATTTAGAGTATAATATCTTATATTATTATCTAAATCTAAATCAATTATATTTTTGTATTCTTCTCTTGTGTGAAAGATCACAATGGGCCAAGACGAGCGGGCCTAGCAACAAGCCCAAGTGGGGTTCTACCCTAAAACCAATTGGCAATAGGGGGAGTAGACCACTTGCTTATATACTAGGAGAAGAAGCCCCAAACTATCGATGTGGGACTCTCCAACACACCCCCGCAAGTGTGACGGGCCATACACGGCAACAAGTCACACTTGGCCCAACAACCAAGCTCTGATACCATGTGAAAGATCACAATGGACCAAGACAAGCGGGCCTAGCAACAAGCCCAAATGGGATTTCACCCTAAAATCAATTGACAATAGGGGGAGTAGACCACTTGCTTATATACTAGAAAAAGAAGCCACAAACTATCGATGTGGGACTCTCCAACATCTTGTCTTATAAGTAGTAAAGTCAATTATCAAGTCTATGCCTCATTTCAATGAGACTCATAGGGGCTCAAATTTGCGACTTGTGAAACCGAAACCTTGTCAACTCCACTAGACCAATATCTTGAGGTTAATTTATAGAATTCGTTGCTTAGTGTGGAAATATTAATTCATAATTGTATAACGACCACCAGCGGTAACCATAGGTCGAGTACCAAGGTGAAGCTGTACGTACGTACATAATATCATATATCTATTCTACATTAATAAAGCAAATTAGGGCAATTATTTATCATCATTCCATCACTTATTACGTTACATGCACGTACATAGCAACGTCTTTATGACAAGTGCAATACAATGCAATTGTGATCGATGCCCGTTTAGCCCTACTAACGTAGCTTCCATGTTTGTTTGCTTGGATCAAGTAACCCTAGGGGTCTCAACCACAACTCCATCCCTATCTATGAAAACCCGAACGCGGTCACATCGGTAGTCGTATGTTGTTGGGGTTCCCTCAGGCAAAACGATTGCTCGTACGTTCTCGTTCTCCGTTTCTATAATTGCAGCAGCCTTCGTCCCTCTCATACCTACGAGCTCCGGCCATGACTGCTTTCCTGCACATACAATATTTAAGTGCACTTCACCACCGTACACATATGAAATAGGGTATTGTTTTGGGGCGAAAAGATCAGCCAACCTAAATCGCCTTAGACGGGGTAACAAGTCGATCGAGTATAACACAATAAATCCAAACCAAATGAAAAATCGACTACGTACGAAATAGGAGCAAGATTATATGATGATATATTGATTAAGTGATGACAAGCATGAGACAAGATACAACTTATCCTCTAGGTGCAGAAGATCAGGTCTTGTCCGACCAGCCACTCTAGTGTTCGATCATTGGTGGTCGAGTGTTATTGCCAAAAGAGCTAAACGAGAACCAGTAGGTTAGCAAGCTTTGCGAGAGCTGAGTTGATGAGTATTGTTGTGTCCTTAATCGTAGCCCTTTCATGCCTTATTTATCGGATCCTTCTCTTCGTCGGTCTTGTTACCGTTACCATGAGATCTTTCACTTAATTCCTATGCATAATCTTCGGGATCTTGTATTTAATGAGGCCTCTAATTCGTGTTTGAACCAGCTACCGTTTGCTGAAGGATCGAGCCGTTTATAGCTTGGGCAAAATTTCCGGGATCGGTCGAGCTTATGCATTGATGAGCATCTGATGCTCTTCTTCAAACTCCTTGGCCCATTTCTTAGGTGAGATGGCCCAATCTGATAGGCAATGCATTCTGGGCCCAACAATAGCCCTAAGTCATTTTGGGCTCAAGGCAGCTATGGGCGGGAGCCAAGACGACTTCCACTCTGCACGATCTCCACCATCCATTTGGGCGCAACATGCAAGGGCTAACGTGGCGACGATCGCACGACGTGATGGGACATCCTGCTCTTTCAGCCTTCCCTCCATAAATTCGAAGCAGGCTTGATGATTTCCTTTCATGTTCTTTCTTTGACTTTCTCTGTTCTTCACTTCGGTAGGTTTTCAAGATTTTTCAGTTTCTCTTGGGTGCTTATTCCGGCGTGAAGGAGATGGTCGCTAAAGCCAAGGACAAGGCTGCTAAGTCAGAGTCCGACTTGGCATCTTTGAAGACCAAGGTGGAAGGGGTTGAAAGTCACTTGAAGGACGCTGAGCGCCGCTTTGCTAGGGAGTTGAAAACTTGCCAAGATAAGTTGGAGAATTGCCGGAAGGAGCTTAACGAGAGTCAGAGCAGTGTTAAAGAGAGGGTCAAGCAGGCCAGAATTGATGATGGTCGGGTTGCAGACGACGTGGGTGCCTTTTATGCGTTGAAGTCGCGTGTTGAAATGATTGAGGAGTTCGAGGAGGGTAAACATGAGGCCTGGGATTTGAAGACAGAGAGTGAGAACATGGATACCCTGTTTCCTAAGAGGAATCCAGGTTCAGCGTTGTTCCAGCTGGCTAGTGTCAAAGAGGAGTCTCCGGACGAGAGTGCCGGTGAAGAGGAGATTCGTTCCAGCGACGCCATTCCTAACGTACCGATCGAGCCCCAGCCTTCCTCCGACCCGACTCCTAATGAAGATAATGATGTGACTCCTGACCCTTGACTTTTTCTCTTCATGAATGATTTGTGGTCCCACCTGTGTGTGGGTGAAATATTTTCTGGTTTGGCGACTCGTCTACCCTCGCGGGTCGCATAATATGTTTTTAGGAAATGTTTGAAGTCCTACATGTGTGTAGGAAGACAATATGTTTTGGTGACCCGTCCACCATCGTGGGTCGCATGAATGTAAAAAGAATTAGACTCTCTTTATTATTGGCGTAATCTATTTTACAAAGGATTGACCTTGTTCTACGTCTGAATGTTTGTCGGACTATTTTTAGAAAAGATAGTTGCGATGCCTTTGACTTGTTTCGGATTTGCATGTATGCTCCGTCGAGTATGGCTTTCCGTGTCATGTAAGAAAAGGGAGGCCTGCAAGTGTATATGTTTATGTTTAGTCATGACTTGTATTATGCCGAGGAGGGGAGCAATATGTTTTTATTGCGTAAATGTAATAATGTGTTGACCTTATGTATTGTATAAGACAGGCGGTGTGCCGGCGTGCCTCTGGTATTCATCTTCTCGTGTTCCGATCGATCATGTAAGTGCTTTTTGTGTGTGACTGGATCCAGCTTGTCTTCGTGTTTTCCTGTACTCATGGTCATAAGAACGTGTCTTTGCTAGACGTAAGTGTTAGGTTCATGGAATAGAATCGGGTTGTAATGACAAATAATATGTGAAAAGCGAGGGGGTTCTAGTGTCTTACCAGATGAGGTTAGAAGTGATATAGCTTTAGATATGTGGCGTTCCAGCTTCTCGAGATTGGTTGTCCATCTTTATCTTCTAGTCGATATGCTCCTTGTCCGACTACTTCTTTGATGAGGTAGGGACCTTTCCACTAGGGTGCGAGCTTGCCGTTGGCCGGATCTTTGGTGTTCTGGAATGTCTTTCTGAGGACCCAATCGCCAACTTTGAAGACTTTGGCCCGAACGTTCTTGTTGTAACTTCTCGCAATTTGCTGCTGAAACCTGACCATCCTAATTCTAGCTTTTTCCCTAGTCTCGTCGATCGTGTCTAAGTTGTGTGCCAGTTCGACGTCGTTTTGTTCATGCGTCTGGAGACCATAACGAGCTGTCGGGACTAGCAATTCGGCGGGAATGACCGCTTCACTTCCGTAGACGAGTGAGAACGGTGACTGTCCGGTTGCGTTCTTTGGAGTGGTCTTGTCGGACCAGAGGATGAGGGGAAGTTCATCCGCCCATTTTCCCTTAGCCCCTGTGAGACGTTTCCTGAGGTTGTTGATGATGATTTTGTTACTAGACTCGGCTTGTCCGTTGGATTGCAGGTATCGAGGAGTGGACGTGACCAGCTTGATGTTCCACTGGTCGCAGAAGGCTCGAGTCTTATGACTGATGAATTGGGAGTCATTGTCGCACACAATCTCTGATGGGACGCCAAATCTGCACATGGTGTTGCGTTTTATAAATGAAATGACATGTTGATCTTTTACCTCTCGATATGCTTTTGCTTCGACGCATTTGGAAAAATAATCTGTCATGGCGAGGAAGAAGACCCGTTGGCCCGATGCTGGTGGGAGTTTCCCAACGATGTCCATTCCCCACCTCATGAAGGGCCATGGTGCTAGAGTCGGATGGAGGAGCTCTGAGGGTTGATGTGGAACTGGTGCGTGTCGTTGACAGGCATCGCATTTCTTGGTGTACTCCATCACGTCTCTATTCATTGTGGGCCAGTAGTATCTCGTTCGTAGGGCTTTCCCCGAGAGGCTTCGTCCTCTAGTGTGGTTGCCACACTCTCCTTCATGTAATGATTGCAGGATACGTTCGACCTCTAGAGTCTTGAGACATCATAGGAATATCCATGTGGCAGATCTTTTGAACAAGACATCACTTATAATGTCGAAGGAGAGAGCTCGTACCTTTAGCCTTTTTGCTTATGTTCTGTCATTGGGCAGGATGCCGTCTTTTAGCCATTTGACATAAGGTAGTGTCCAGTCGTCATGACTATTGACGATGTCTTCTTCTAGCCGGTCACCTACCTCCAATGCGACAAGCTCTTCCAACGGTGTGCTCTGATCCTTGGGTGTTCTTGGGGCAGCCGGTGTCGTGATGTGTGCCAATAGGACGTTTGAGAATTCCTTCGGATCCAAGGCAAACCCTAGGTTGGCTAGTGCGTCGGCATGAGCGTTAAGATCTCTGGGGACCTGTCTGATGTCAAATTTCCGGAATTGGTTGACTAGTTTCTTGACCACGTCCAAATAGGTTATCATTCTATCGTCTTTGGCGCATCGAGGAGATCGAAGGTTGATGATGGCCTTGACCTATTCCGGACTGGCCTCTATTCCTCTTTGGGTCACCACGTACCCCAAGAATTTCCATGATGAGACTCCAAAAGAGCATTTCATAGGATTTAGTTTTATGTTATATCTTTTCAGTACCTCGAAGCCGTCGCGGAGGTGATCAATGTGGTACTCTTCTTTTTTGACTTGACCAGCATGTCATCTATGTAGACTTCCATTGTGTCCCCAATCTGATCTTTGAACATCTTATTGACTAGTCGTTGATACGTAGCCCCTGCATTTTTTAGTCCGAAGGGCATTACTTTATAACAATAAATACCTTGATTTGTGATAAATGTCGTTTTCTCTTGGTCTTCTGGTTCCATGAGGATCTGATTGTAACCACTGAACGCATCCATGAAGGATAGCATTTCGTGTCCCGTTGTTGCGTCGACCATGGTGTCGATGTGAGGAAGTGGGAATGAGTCCTTGGGACATGCTTTGTTAAGGTCGGTGAAGTCGATGCAGACTCTCCACTTGCCGTTCTTCTTTTGGACCACAACCACGTTGGCTAGCCAATCGGGGTAGTCGACTTCTCTTATCTTTTTCGTTTCTAGTAGGCTCCTGACTTCGTCGTCGATGATCTTATTCCGTTCGGGGGCGAATTTCCTGCGCTTTTGCTTCACATGAGGGTGAGATGGATCTACATTTAATTTATGAGTAATAACGTTTGGAGATATCCCGACCATGTCTTCATGTGACCACGCGAAGCAGTCAGTATTAGACCAAAGGAAATCCAATATTTGTTGCCTGGTCGAGTGGTCCAGATCTGATCAGACCCTTACCGTTTGGTTTGGCTTTGAATGATCTAGTGCAATCTCATCGAGCTTTTCCATCTCTGGCTCGATGTATCGACTAGGTCCTTCGTCAAACTGTAATTGCTATGCGACCTTTGGTTCGACCGCGCTCTTCATGGAGGCGACATAGCATTCTTTGGCCATCCTTTGGTCGCCTTTGATCTCTTGAACCCCCCACTTGGTAGGGAACTTGATGGTCTGATGGTACATTGAGGGTACCGCCTTCATTGCGTGTATCCAAGGTCTGCCAAGAATGTTGTAACACCCCCAAATCTTAACCCATTTGGAAAGGTATTACCGCCAGTGACCCCAGTGTTCCTTACCGAGATCACCCAAGGCTTTACCAGTTTAAATACAATTTAAGGCATACAATGATACATAATGATCAAAGTATCCAAATCAAAACATCAATCAAATGAAACATGAGTCCCGGGATTACATCTCAATCCCGAATAGGACAAATACAGAGTTTAAATAAATTACAGCGAAAGTCTTAAACAAAGTACAGCGGAAGTCTTATAAAAGATATTACAAAAAGGGTTGTGATCGTAATGATCACCTGTCCAAGGATTTCAACCTGATTAAAAGAAATTATTAAAACATCCAAAAACAACCGTCGTCTTCATAGTCAATCTAGTCTCCTCATATCTTCACTCTATCTGATGTGCCGAATCGAACGGATGACACCAACCCATATGCGGAGAACAATGTTCGTAGGTTAGTCTACTTGAATAGACTAGCAAGGGTAAAAAGCAGAGTGGTTCGAGTGATCGTAACCATTTACTATCATTGTCCCTCGAATAATAACCGAAGGGACGATACATAACCCGACACTTTCACGGAATAACAACAAGAGGTATGCACAAGAGAAGATTCTGGAAGACTTAATCTTCACAGAAATCGACTCGAAAAGAGACTCCAAAAGATTGAGTCTTTAAGGAAATATGACAAATCTGGAACGTTTAACAGAATTACACATCAATGATTGAAAAACTGACTTAGATGTTTCGGTTCACGACCAACCTCATCGCTTACAGCGAATCCAGATTGGAAAGAGAACGTACTCTGATCAAAGTCGAGACGAGCTTTCCTAGCTGCACTATTTACTTAGCTGTACTACTCGCCAAAGGTATATTAATTATGTGCACTCGGGCACTTTATCTTATTTTAATTCCAAAATGCACCTCACGTTATAGGCTTTTAAATCATCTCATCCATCGGGATAAAGAGATACCGTCGGGAACTAAATCCATGGACGGAGTTGACTCGGGAACTAAATCCCTAAAGTCGGTTCGGGAACTAAATCCCTCGGGAGCTAAATCCCTAATAACGGAATTGGGAACTAAATCCCTACAAGAGGCACCAGCTGTGTGCACAAACCCTGAAAAGGATGGTAGGAACTAAATCCTAACCACCAGGTTATCAAGAAACGACTAGTACTCGCATTGAGATACACAGTAGCGTTTCTACGAATACTCGTTCTAACTAAACAGTTACAAACGCAGTAATAACTCATATCAATGCCCTCAAGGCCAGTTACAGATAAAATAGCGTTGTTCTAACAATATACAACCTATAATAATATCTGTATTAATTCACATATATATATATATAATAGCGTTGTTCTAATAGATATACAACCTATTATAATATCATATTTTAGTTTTCCAAAACAGTTAACAAAACCGTTTCCAGATGAACACAATAATCATTCCAAATTAATTACTCAGATAAACAACTGATAATTAATGTAAATATGGAACGATGAGCAAGAGCGAACCGCCACTTGCCTTAATCCGCAGAGTTTGAACGAAGCCTAACGACGACGGGATTCCGGGCTCGACACAGGAACAGATCTGGCACACAGATTCCTTCGAATCGACCCATAAGGAAACCCTAAGTTAGATTCGACAAACAACAATACAGAAACTACGAAGGGACAAAAGGAATCGAGGGAAACGAAACCCGAACGAAGGCTACGGAAGCCAACACATCAACCCGGCCAACAACAACTCGCCGGCGGGCGCCACAACAATCACAGCGGGCGCCGCCTTAAATACGACGGGCGCCGCCTCGAGCACGGCGGGCGCCGCTCATCCACGGCGGGCGCCGCTCATCCACGGCGGGCGCCGCTCATCCACGGTGGGCGCCGCCTCATGGCCTCCATCTCCGGCGGTTGAGCAAGATCATCACGGCGGTTGCCGTTCACCACGGCGGGCGCCGTTCCTGGCGGCGGTCGCCGTCTCCCTGGCGGCGGTCGCCGTCTCCCTGGCGGCGGTCGCCGTCTCCCTGGCGGTGGTCGCCGTCGCTGAACAGAAACTGAAAATACGAGGGGAAATCTTACCCGCGATGCTCGATTTGGCTCGTCTTTCGCCTTGCTTTGCTTCTAGGCGTCCGAGGGTCTCCAAGGCTTCACTTGGCCACCGGAAACGACACCAAACGAGCCTCTAATGATCCACGAGCCTTCCCGGAGAGAGCGTTTCCTTTGAGAGCGTTTTTGAGAGTCGAGAATTTGAGAGCGCTTCAGCGTCTTTCGCACCCTCTTCCACCCTCACCCAACACCTCTATTTATAGAAGAAATTAGGGTTCCTTGCCTCTTGGACAATATCCAAACCCTTTTGCCCCTTGGACAATGGCTCTTGGACAAAAACCTTTGGATAAAGAATCTTGTACTATTGCCCATTAGATAACAACTCTTGGGCAATAAACTTGTACCAATCTTAATCCGCGTTAACAAAAGTCATACACGAACGAGTACGAACTTCCAAAACATCTCGACTGTATAATTCTTCACTGAGAAAAATACTACAGATACAGAGCACATTACAGAATGTCTCAAACCTTCAGAATTAAATCCGACGTACCAAACTGGCGCTCGGGAAAAATCCATAATTCCCAAAATAGCCTTACAAAATTACGGGGTATCACAAATGCAGTTGTAGGGAGATGGACAGTCTAGGATTAGGAATTTTACCTGTTGGTTTACTCCTCCGGCGTATGTCGTAAGGACGATTTCGCCGATAGTGTGCTTGACTTCGCCGCTGAACCCAACTTGTGGAGTTGATTTCTTGAGAAGACCCTCTTCACCTAGACCCATCCCTTTGAGGGCGTCGAAGGTCAAGAGGTTGGTCGAACTTCCTGTATCGATTAGTACTCTACGTATCAAACAGTTTCCAATGGACAAAAAGATTACCAGACCGTCATGATGATCTCCCGACTCGTTAACGTCGGATTCGTCGAAGGTGACCGTTGGGAAGTTAGAGATCTTGGGTCGTCTGAACTCTAGTATCTCGGGCATGTTGCCTTTGCTCTCTCTTGCATGCCTTTTTGCTGCAGAGTACGTGTTTCCACATACGTCCGAGCCTCCTAAAAAAGTATTGATGATTTTTGTATGGACAGGAGATGGGGGTTTATCGTGCTTTACCTGGTCTCGTCGTTCCATGGTGGCTTTGGCCCGTTCTGAGATCACGTCGCGTAAGAGACCTTGCACAAGTAACCTAGCGACCTCTTTGCGTAGCGTGATGCATTCATCTGTTGAGTGACTGTGGTCGCCATGGAATTCACACCACCTGCTCATGTCCTTCTTGGCATCTGGCATGCCATTCTTCTGGGGCCATCTTACTTCTTTTCCATATTTGTCGAAACTCTTGACGAGTTTCGACACAGAAATGTTAAAGTTGTAAGATTGAACCCTGGCGGGCAGCGTCGGACCGTCTTTCCAGTCTTGAGACCTGTCTTGGAAGGAATTTACCTGACTTTGCTCATTCCGATCACGTGGGTACGGATGATGGCGTCTGTCTCGGCGATTGTCAGAAGAGGATTTGCGATCGGAATGGTCGGGTCCATGGGATGCCTTTCGTGATTTGCGATCTTCTTCCAAGCGCACCTCAGCCATGGTCTTGGCTTGGACGTCTTCGAAGCTTCTGCACGGGTACTTGGTGATCTCATTATAGAGATTGTTGTCTTTGATCAAACCTTGTCTGAAGGCTTCGATGGAGGTGGTGACGTCGCAATGGAGGATCGTGACCTTTTCCTTGTTGTACCTGTTAAGATAGCTTCAGAGAGGTTCATTATACCTTTGGGTGATTCGATAGAGATCGCTTGACTGCCTTTCGAGTCTCCGACTGCTGGCGAATTGGACTTTAAAGGAATTGACCAGATCTGCAAACGAAGTGATCGTACCCTGAGGCAAATGCATAAACCAAGTTAGTGCGGGACCCACGAGAGTAGTGCCAAAGCTTTTGCACATGACAGCCTCTCGGCCCTCCCTCGAAACAAATATAGTCATTAATTTTTGTTTAAAGAGAGAGATATGATCGTCTGGATCGCTGGTGCCGTCGAATGTCATCATGCTAGGAGGGTTGAACTTCTTAGGGATCTCGACTCTGGCGATTTCTTCGATGAACGGATATTCTTCGTATCCGTCCGATGCTTCTTTCTCGATTGGCTGTGGAACTCCAGGAATTCTAGCGATGCGATCGTCGAGCGCCTTCATATGCTAACTGAGCGTCTATTGGACGAGAGCCAGGATATCGGGGGAATTGGTAACCTGTGGTTCGTCAATTCGGATTCCTGCTGACCCGATCGGTGTAGAGAAAGTAACATTGTTAGTCGAAAATGGATTGACCAAAGGAGTCCGAGACGTACCATCAATATATTCGGGACGTTGAACGCTTGGGGGAGTCAGCTCGACGCTATCCATGTTAAGACGTGTTTGGACGCTGCTATGAAGGGGCACTTGTCTGGATCCGGAGACCATCGAATGTACCTGCGATCTAAGAGACTCATTTTCACGAGTTAGTTGTGCGATCTCGGCTTCAGATTGGGTGGACAGGGCAGCCAGAGCTTCGGTCTTCTGACGTTGTTGGGCGAGGTCATCTTGGAGGGTGGTCATTTTTTGGGCAAGCTCTTGGAGTTGGTTCAGAGTTGGATTTTCAGTTGTGTTTCCTTGAGTTTGGGAGTCGTCTTCGAGGCGTGGTTCCTCGACGTCGATAGGTAGGCTGACAATCATGGTTGGAGGATTTTTTAGATGGTGATCGGCTAATTGCCCCACGGTGGGCGCCAAATTGTTTTGGGGTGAAAAGATCAATCAACCTAAATTGCCTTAGATGGGGGTAACAAGTCGATCGAGTAGAACACAATAAATCCAAACCAAATGAACAATCGACTACGTACGAAATATGAGCAAGATTATATGATGATATATTCATTAAGTGATGACAAGAATGAGACAAGATACAACTTATCCTCTAGGTGTAGAAGATCAGGTCTTGTCCGACCAGCCACTCTAGTGTTCGATCGTTGGTGGTCGAGTGTTATTGCCAAAAGACCTAAACGAAAACCAATAGGTTATCAAGCTTTACGAGAGCTGAGTTGATGAGTATTGTTGTGTCCTTAATCGTAGCCCTTTCATGCCTTATTTATCGGATCCTTCTCTTCGTCGGTCTTGTTACCGTTACCATGAGATCTTTCACTTAATTCCTCTGCATAATCTTCGGGATCTTGTATTTAATGAGGCCTCTAATTCGTGTTTGAACCAGCTACCGTTTACTGAAGGATCGAGCCGTTTATAGCTTGGGCGAAATTTCCGGAATCGGTCGAGCTTATGCATTGATGAGCATCCGACACTCTTCTTCAAACTCCTTGTCCCATTTCTTAGGTGAGATGGCCCAATCTGATAGGCAATGCATTCTGGGCCCAACAAGTATTTCAATTCGATGCAAGATATATCAACAAATTAATACATTAGCTAGACTCATCTTGACATCCTCGTATACACTCCATTAACATTTGTGAACACATCCCTGAAGGTACATCCACATACACTTGTCTAACTACCCTCATCTGATCCTGCAATATTAAACATTCGAGTCACCCTAAATGCAAATATACAATTTCTGTTGGGATTTAGATGCTTAAAGCGGAATTTCAGGAAAACGTTTCTCCTAACATCTAACCAAGGATCTCATGCATAAACTAAATAGATCATAGATAAGAAGAATTAATTACCTCTTGATGCGTGTTTGAATCTTCCTGAAAATGGGAGATTAGAGCATCAAGTGTGACTCCTCTAGTTGGTCCACCCGAGTATGGATCTGGATCGCCTAGGGCTCGATTGGTAGAACAAGGAACAAAGGCGAACGAGGGAGAACTCCAGGGAAGGAGGAAGCCGTGTGGTGTTGTGTATCTGTTAGGGTTTTCTCCTAGAAAGCCTTCCTTTTATAATACCATATGTAGATATATTATTTCTTAAATTAATATATCTTTTATTATTAGTAATAACTCTTTATTATTAATAAGCCTTATCTCCCAAGTTATATCATATACTTTATATAATATGTCTCTCAATAAACTGATCCAATCCATAAACTCTAAGGGTGTGACCTCGTAGGACCCGATAATAATAGCAATAGACTTTATAACATATAGTCCATAAATCATAGTTGGCTTCTAGCAAAGCACTATGACTACCTAAGATTACCGGATTATGAATCTCCATAAATGGTCCCACTTCATAATTAATATTTGCACCTTTGATTAAATGACACAATTTCTTCAATCTCCCACTTGTCATTAAAACAAGTGTGCAATGTTAAAATTCCTTTGTCACTTAGTGTCTTATTTGACTATATGATGAAACTCATCTTTACCGCCAAATACGTTTCTTGAACTCTTGAGATCAAACTGTCAGTACAAATGATTACTAATAATCCATTTGAGCATGGCCATGCGTTTTCACAGTTCTCACTCTTCAAGTGGCCGAGACACCAATCCTTTCCAAATGTATCGTGGTATACACAGAATAGGAGGACATATTCAATCTTGTAAGACTATAGCTCACACTTAACTTTTGGCAATCTCAATCACTGTTTTTATAACTGCCTGTTACGGTCAGCATTTGACAGCGTCAAAGACATACTAGTAGTCAAATGATAACTATATCATACTCATGTCTAAAGAACTCACTAATCATGAATAATCCTAGAACTCCGCATTAAAGTCCCGAGGAGTCCTAAGATCGGTTTGTCTGATATGTACCGGTATACACATCTATGTAATCGATTAGACATCTCTATGTCCCTATAACACATGAAACCCGATGTTATCAATCAATCTCACAATATGGTCTTTTGATTAAGTCGTTTGTATCCAAGTTAATGACTTAGACCATGGACTTCTAACAATTTTATAATTTCAGTTCACTTAATGGGGTTTCATTCACCAAAACAGTTTTGATGAGCCCATTTGATAATTATTAAATTGTTTGGATACTTTATCTAATCCCAAGCAATGATTAAATAATAATATGAAACTCATATATAAATCAAGCATAAATGTATGTGATAACAATAAACAGGGTTTATCATAAAACAAACAATGTGTCTCAAAAAAACTCTCTAATGTGCTTGAGCCCCTTGGCCCGAGTGTGACTGTCATGCTTGGGCCTAGGCATGGGCTTGGTCAAAGGATCTACAATGTTGTCGTATGTGTGCACTTTGCACATCCTCACGTTTCCTCTATCAATATAGTGTCTGATCATGTGGTACTTCCGTAGAACATGTCTGGATTTGGAGCTAGAGCTAGGTTCCTTGGCTTCGAGCACTTCCAGCTGATGGCTCCTCCATTCAGAATGAAGACGTATCCAGACTGAGATTCAAAATCATCTCTGTCTGTCTGGAAACTTGCATCAGTATAGCCCTTGACGACCAACTCGTCATCACCTCCAAATACCAAGAGATCATCCCTAGTCCTTCTCAAGTACTTTAGGATGTTCTTGGATGCACTCCAATGTGCATCACCCGGGTTTGATTGGTACCTGCTACACATACTCAAAGCATATGTGATCAGCTCTACTTTGTAGTGCGTAACTAGGAGTTGTTACCGGAGTTTTAGGTACCGTTTTGTATGGGTTTAGAGCATAAGTTAAGAGAATGGAGTTGTGGAGAAGAAGTGTTGATTTGGTGGTTTTGAAGTACTTAAATGAAGACTTAAGAAGATGGAGAATAAATCCACGGGGAGAAGACCGAAGACAAAAGCATAAAGGAGCTACATCGAGTTTTCCGCGGTCGCGAATGGGAGATAAAACAGCGAAGCTCCATGAACTTTTCCGTGGTCGCGGATATCTTGTCGCGGTCGCAGACACTGTTCATACACGCGGATCCGAGATTTCGTTTCGTCCGAATGTATTTATTTTATTTCTTTTCTTTTAATTCCGTTAGTTTCCTTTTAGATATTATTTCTTATCTTTAGATTAGGGTTTGCTAGGTTTTCCATATTATTAATTAGCAGCCTTTTCATTCATTCATTATCGTTCATTTTTTCCCCTTAGAGTTTTATGCTTTGAAGACTACGAAGAACTAAGCAACTTTTGCTTAGTCCGACGATTGAAGCCTTCGTTTGTATTTGGTTGTGAGATTATAACTCTATTTCCTTTCCTTTGATTATATCTCTTCTCTTTGTGCTTAATCCCATTGATTCTTGCTGATTTGACTGGCCTGATCAACTAGTCGATGTTAGTAATTATCTATTGCTAGGGTTTGGATATTTCTGGTTGGAATCCCTTATCTTGTGTAGCAAACATGATATTCTAGGACTAGTTGGACTAGTTTATTGTGAAGAAAATTGATTACGTGTTAAATGCTGACGGGTTGTTAAGTATTGCATGTATCCTGGTTAATTCCTATGCTTACTGCTGCTGTTAGATTAAATCTTGATAGTTTCTTGATTGTTTATCAGTTAGGGTTACCAGGACTAGTTGGACTGATAATTATTTCAGAATAGGGATAGGAATATTCATAGGAAGAAATTGAGATAATCTAGGATCAACCAATCAACTGAATGGTGGATATTTGTCTGGCTAAGTTACTTCTCACCCATAGATTACATCTTTTGCTTTGATTTACTTTGTTTACGTGACAACAAACCAAAACCCCCCCTTTAGTTACCTTTGATATACAACTATTGCACTTAGAAATATTGCTACCTCCCTGTGGGATTCGACCCTTGCTTGCCTATTATACTTAGTTAGGTTTTTGAGGATTACTTTGATAGGCATAACGACTTTAGCCTCGTCAAATTTGGCGCCATTGCCGGGGAGGCATAGTTTTAATTTCTCTTTGCGTTTGTTTGTGTGCCAACTTTTGTGTGTACCTATCTTATGGTCCATACCCGTGCTACTGATTCTCCAATTTTAAATCTTGATAGAGAAATTGAAAGAACACTTTCCAAGAACCGTAGAGCAGCCCACACGCAACTAGAGATGGCTGAAGAAGCACCGACGTTGAGGCAGTTGACTGCCCCGAATCTAGAGCAGCAACCGCTTGCTGTGTAGTTTCCAAAGCTGGCGGATGGCGTGAATTTTGAGCTCAAATCTGGGTTGATTCACTTACTACCCCACTTCCATGGGATGAGTGGAGAAGACCCCAATAAACATATGTCTGAATTCCACACTGTCTACATCAGTATGAAGCCACGAAACATTACTGAGGACCAGATCAAGCTGAGGGCCTTTCCTTTCTCTCTGAAGGATTCTGCCAATGATTGGTTCTACTATTTGGCCTCAGGAAGCATAGATACATGGGCTAAGATGAAGAAAGTTTTCATGGAGAAGTACTTCCCTGCAACAAAGCTAAATAGCTTGAAGAGGAACATTAGAAATATCGAGCAACATGCTACTGAGACGTTGTATGAGTACTACGAGAGGTTCAAGAGATTGATCTCAAGCTGTCCCTACCATGGGTATTCTGACCAAGACCTCGTACTTTATTTGTATGGTGGACTTCTTGATGATGAGCGAAGAATGATGAACGCAGCCTGTGGTGGAAACATTCTAAACAAGACACCAACTGCAACTTTTGAGATTTTCTTTGAGTTATCTGAGGGCTCAAGACAGTTTAGCAAGAGGGCGAGCGCCCAAACAATCAAGGCTGTAGATTCTCAGCCATCATCCTCACTACTTTCTGAAATGGCTGAGATGAAGGAGATGATGAGGAGATTTATGACGAAGGGCAACCTGCAGCAAGTCAAATCCTGTGGAATATGCTATGACATGATGCACCCTACAGATGCATGTCCAACATTGCAGGAATCCACTGCTGAAGTGAATGCTATTGGAGGCTTCGGCCCTCCAAGGCCGAGATATGACCCGTACTCCAGCACCTACAATCCAGGGTGGAGAGATCACCCAAATTTGAGGTACGGGAACCAGCAGAATCCTCCTCAGGGTCGCGACGATCTAGAGTTTCACCAGAGGCCACCACAATTTTTACAGCAGCCACAACAATTTCAGCGGCCTGGAAGTCAACAACAACAATAATTCAGAGATCCATATGACCCTCGACCTCAAGGCCAAAGCGCAAGTTCATCTATGTCCAGTGATGACATGATCAAGTCTCTCGCTCAGAGCGTATCGACGTTGGCAAACACCATGGTCCACCAAAATCAAGAGATGAAGTCTAGCATTCAGAACTTGGAGAAGCAAGTGGGGCAAATTTCTCTCGCAGTGAGCAAACTAGAGGCCCGAGATTCGGGGAAACTACCATATCAAACGGTAGCAAACCCGAGGGAGAATGTGTGTGCAATGACGCTGAGAAGTGGAGCACAAATGGAGGAAGTTCGTGGACAACAGAAAGAAATCCGCGACCGCGGAGAGCACAGTCGCGGCCGCGGAAAATCCCCTGAAGGCGAAGCAAAAATCGGCGAATTTCCATGACTGCGGCCAGAAATCCGCGACCGCGGAAATGTTCCTGGAGAAGAGGCCTTTTCTGACGAATTTACACGACCGTGGAAAAGACGCTGGCGTCCCAGTATGCCCAGAAACTCCAGATTGCTCGTCTGTTGATCTGCGACCGCGGATCCCCTCAGTCGTCGAAGACGACTACGTGCGTCCATCTTTTCCTCCTCTCAGTTCGCTAAAGCCACCTGTGCCCTTCCCTGAAGGACTGAAGGATACTAGAAGGCCGGAGAACAACAAGGTATTATTTGAGACCTTCAGCAATTGCGAGGTAAATATTCCTTTGATCAAGTTGGTTAAGATCATTCCTCGTTATGCAAAATTTTTGAAGGAATTGTGCAAGATTAAGAAGAAAACATCAGTGAAAGCAAAGAAGAAGGTCCAGGTGAGCGAGAATGTCTCCGCTATGCTGCAAAAGCAGTTGCTCAAGAAGTGCAGTGACCCAGGCATGTTCAGTATTCCCTGCAAAATAGGTGACACCGCGTTCGATAAAGCCATGTTGGATTTGGGTGCATCTATAAATGTACTGCCTCTCTCGATGTACGAATCCTTGGAGCTTGGGCCATTACAGAACATAGGGAAAGTGATTCACCTAGCGGATTTGTCCTATGTGTATCCCAAGGGAGTCGTGCAGGATGTTCTGGTAGAAGTAGACAAGCTTATTTTCCCTACGGATTTCTTTGTGATGGATACGGGGCAAGACAAACATGCAGCCCCTATGATGCTAGGTAGGCCGTTTATGAAGACGGCAAATACGAAGATTGACGTGAGTAGTGGTTCGCTCACAATGGAGTTTGATGGGGTGAGGGTCGAGCACAACATAGATGACGCAAAGAGACACCCTCCTGATTGTGACCCCAAGTGTTCGGTTGATGTGAGCAACCCAAGTTGAGTTGAAAGGCATTAAGTCGAGCCACGACAATAACCAAGGCGCTGCTCGGGAGGCAACCCGAGGTATGTAATTATTTTCATGTCTTTTCGTTTCAAGTTTTTATTTGTGTTGTTTTCGGTTTAAACTAACCTGCAGGAAAGAGACCTGAAGCCAAACTTAAAAGACAGTGTTTCACTCGCACCAGAAGCTTTTCCGCGACCGCGGTTTCGCCCTTGTAAGTCTCTTTTACCTGAAAAAAAAAGTACTGAAGACCCAGCTGTCCGAGCTTTTCTATGAGAGACGGTGCGCATCATGCTGCCAAAGAGGAGACATTAGCCCCACATTTTTATTTGGCACCGATGATGGCCCGACATTCGACAGCTGACGAGGAGGAACACCAGAGCCCACAACATGATTACATTCGGTCTCCCATTCTGTGTTCGTTGAAGGCCCGTGCAACCCCGATTCTTTGATGTACCACTACACCGTACAGTGGATCTATTTGGTTGCACGTGGAGTTTGTTGGAAGAAGGACCGCCGCAACACCAGCTACATGTGTTTTCATTGATTTACCGCCAGCCCCGACGTCCACGTCTCGGCCACCTCGACGACGGTGTGAGTATTTTTCTGTTTTTCCTGTGCTTCATCTTTTTGTCTTTCATTACATTAAGAACAATGCAATATTTAAGAATGGGAGAGTGGTCTATACTTGCTAGTCGTCTGAGAAAGAAAAAAAAATGAAAAATTGAAAAAGTCAAAAATATGGAAAAAAGACAAAATCAAATCCTAGGATAAGTCAAAAACCCAAAAGGGCGGCTTAGGCAATAAGCAGGTGGCTTGGACCAGCATTAGGCTGGGGTAATAATTGGTCAAGAGTGATGTGAGTTTTGTGAGCCCATCTATTGAAAAATGAAATGAGTGGCTTGGTGAAAACCTAAAAGGGCGCCTTGGCAAAATGAGTGAAAAGAAGAAGAGTGATTATTAGGATTCCTCATTTTTCCTGGCGTGGTGACATAAGAAGAGGTGATATAAGGAGGATTCAGGTAGGTCACTCTAGGAGGTATAAGAAGATAGATGGAGGCTTGGATTAGATGGTTACTTTCACTCTATGGTGTTCGGGTTAAGCTTGGGGAAAGTACTCTGCTTTCTTTTAAGCTTGTAGGTTGTGTTGATGTGTTGGTGTCTTGGAGATTCATGATTAGGTGCAGTTCTTAGTGGAGATAGTGTTGTTGTGCTTCCTGAGACCTTGGGTATTTCATTGGAGGAGTAGGTTTCTATTAGCTTACTCGAGGACGAGCAAGGTTTAAGCATAGGGGAATTTGATCAGCTCTACTTTGTAGTGCGTAACTAGGAATTGTTACCGAAGTTTTAGGTACCGTTTTGTATGGGTTTAGAGCATAAGTTAGGAGAATGGAGTTGTGGAGAAGAAGTGTTGATTTGGTGGTTTTGAAGTACTTAAATGAAGACTTAAGAAGATGGAGGAGAAAGCCACGGGGAGAAGACCGAAGAAAAAAGCATAAAGGAGCCACAGCGAGTTTTCCGCAGTCGCGGAAATGCCAGCCGCGGTCGCGGATGGGAGATACACAGCGAAGCTCCATGAACTTTTCCGCGGTCGCGGACACTGTTCATACACGCGGATCCAAGATTTCGTTTCGTCCAAGTTTATTTATTTTATTTCTTTTCTTTTCTTTTCTTTTAATTCCGTTAGTTTCCTTTTAGATATTATTTCTTATCTTTAGATTAGGGTTTGCTAGGTTTTCCATATTATTAATTAGCAGCCTTTTCATTCATTCATTATCGTTCAGTTTTTTTTCCCTTAGAGTTGTATGCTTTGAAGACTATGAAGAACTAAGCAACGTTTGCTTAGTCCGACGATTGAAGCCTTCGTTTGTATTTGGTTGTGAGATTATAACTCTATTTCCTTTCCTTTGATCTTATCTCTTCTCTTTGTGCTTAATCTCATTGATTCTTGTTGATTTGTCTGGCTTGATCAACTAGTTAATGTTAGTAATTATCTATTGCTAGGGTTTGGATATTTCTGGTTGAAATCCCTTATCTTGTGTAGCAAACATGATATTCTAGGACTGGTTGGACTAGTTTATTGTGAAGAGAATTGATTACGTGTTAAATGCTGACGGGTTGTTAAGTATTGCATGTATCCTGATTAATTCCTATGCTTACTGCTGTTGTTAGATTAAATCTTGATAGTTTCTTGATTGTTTATCGGTTAGGGTTACCAAGACAAGTTGGACTGATAACTATTTCAGAATAGGGACATGAATATTCATAGGAAGGAATTGAGATAATCTAGGATCAACCAATCAACTGAATGGTGGATATTTGTCTGGCTAAGTTACTTCTCACCCATAGATTACATCTTTTGCTTTGATTTACTTTGTTTACGTGACAACAAACCAAAACCCCCCCTTTAGTTACCTTTGACATACAATTGTTGTACTTAGAAAGATTGCTACCTCCCTATGGGATTCGACCCTTGCTTGCCTACTATACTTAGTTAGGTTTTTGAGGATTACTTTGATAGGCATAACGACTTTAGCCTCGTCAATATGCAACATCTGGGCGAGTACAAGTCATTGCATACATGATGGATCCTATGGCTAAGGCATAGGGAATCCTGCTCATCCTCTCAGTTTCACCAGGTGTCTTAGGACATTGGCTCTTGCTGAGATGTAAGCCATGCTGCATAGGCAGGAACCTTTTCTTAGATTTCATCATATTGAATCTATCAAGGACCTTATCTACATAAGTTCCCTAACTCAGACCAATAAGTCTCTTAGATCTATCTCTATAGATCTTAATGCCTAGTATGTACTCAACCTCTCCCAAGTCCTTCATTGAGAAATACTTATTAAGCCACTCCTTAACTGTCTCTAGCATAGGAATGTCATTCCCAATGAGTAATATGTCATCCACATATAGAACTAGGAAGGCCACTTTGCTCCCACTAAACTTCTTGTAGACACAGGGCTCTTCCTCGCATCTGATGAAGTCAAACTTTTTGACCACTTCATCAAAACGGAGATTCCAACTCCTGGATGCTTGCTTAAGTCCATAGATGGACTTCTAAAGCTTGCATATTCTCCTAGGGTTTTCTGGATCCTCAAAACCTTCTGGTTGCATCATGTATACATCCTCTTCTAAATATCCATTTAGAAAAGCGGTCTTGACATCCGTTTACCAAATCTCATAATCATAATAAGCGGCAATCGCTAGGAGTATCCTAATGGACCTGATCATAACGACCGGTGAGAATGTTTCATCATAGTCAGTACCATGAACATGTCTAAATCCTTTGGCAACTAGTCTTGCCTTATAGACAGAAACGTTTCCATCCTTGTCTGTCTTGATCTTAAAGACCCATTTGCATTCAATGGGTCCCATCAGGCAAATCTATCAAGTCCCAGACTTGATTCTCAGACATGGAGTCAATTTCGGATTTCATGGCTACCAGCCATTTCTCGGAGTCGGGGTCCGCCATTGCTTGCTTATAGGTCGCATGCTCGCCGTTCTCTAAAAGTAGAATGTCAATGCTAGCAGTCAAGACGTAATCCTTATATCGTCTAGGCTGCTGCCTTGGCTTGTCTGATCTCCAAAGTGGTCCAACAATAGGAGAGACTTCAGCAGAAGGGTTGCCCATATTGGTATGCGGGACCTCATGTGCTTCATCTACTTGAGGAATTGCATCTTGAATCTGGGCGGTTTCCCTTTGAGAAGGTACGCCTCCAAAGTCAAGTTCCTTAGTGACATCGTCTATGTCCTCGTGTTGTTGGGTTTGTTGCTCAACTTGAATCTCATCAAGATGAACATTTCTCCCACTTGGCTTCTTGGAAAAGAAATACTTTTCCAAAAAGACACTATCCCGAGCAACAAACACTTTGTTCTCAGCGGGATTGTAGAAATAATATCCCCTTGTTCCTTGGGGTAACCTATAAAGAAGCATTTGTCTCATTTAGGTGCTAGCTTATCAGATAGTAAACGCTTTACATAAGCCTCGCATCCCCAGACCTTTAGAAATGACAAGCTAGGAACTTTTCCATACCATATCTCATGTGGTGTCTTGTCAACTGATCGTGACGGAGTCCTGTTTAGTGTGAACACAACAGTGGTGAGGGCATATCCCCAAAAGGATGTAGGAAGATTAGCAAAGCTCATCATTGAGCGGACCATGTCTAACAATGTCCTATTTCTCCTCTCAAATACGCCATTCAGCTGTGGCGTGCCTGGTGGAGTCAATTGTGTCAAAATGCCACAACTTCTCAAGTGATGGTCGAATTCTTGGCTCAGATATTCGCCCCCTCGATCTGATCGGAGTGCCTTTATCTTTTTGCCAGTCTGTGTCTCAACTTCATTCTGGAATTCTTTGAACTTTTCAAAGGACTCAGATTTATGCTTCATTAAATAGATATACCCATATCTACTAAAATCATCAGTAAATGTAATGAAGTATCGATAGTCTCTCCTAACTTATGTGCTCATAGGTCCACACACATCGGTATGTATGAGAGCTAAGAGCTCAGTAGTCCTCTCACTTGTACCAGTGAAAGGTGACCTTGTCATCTGGCCCATCAGACATGACTCACATGTTTCAAATGATTCTAAATCAAATGACTTTAGGCTATCAACTGTTTGGAGTTCCTTCATGCATTTGATGCTAATGTGACCCAAGCGACAATGCCATAGATTGGCTTCACTTATATCATTCGACTTTTGCCTCTTTGTATCAACGTTATAAATTTCAGATTTGAGATCCGGTATGTATAGTCCACTACTACTCATATGGGCTCGAGCATAGAAAATATCATTATTATGAATCGAAAAACAATCCTTAATGACAAAATCATAACCCTCAAGGTTCAAAACTGAAATTGAAATCAAATTCTTAGTAATAGAAGGAACAAAATAACAATTATATAGTTCTAAAACTAAGCCAGAAGGTAGAGGTAGACTATAATCTCCAATAGCAAGTGCAGCAACCCTTGCTCCATTTCCAACGCGCAGATCTATCTCACCCTTCTGCAACCGTCTCCTATTTCTTAGTCCCTGCACATTCGAAATAATGTGATAACCACATCCGGTATCTAATACCCATAAATGAGACTTGGTTGATAAGATTTCAGTAATGTAAATACCTGAAGTGGAGATTGTTCCCCTCTTCTTGCCTTCCAGGTATTTGGGGCAGTTTCTCTTCCAGTGCCCCTTAGCCTTGCAGTAGAAGCAGTCGTGCTCAACAGCCACCTTTATCATAGGGGTGTTTCCCTTAGGTTGGACAACTTGCTTGCCCTTACCTTGGTACTGTTGCTTCTTCTGGGGCCCTTTCTTAAACCCTTTCCCTTTGACCATGAGAACTTCCTTCAAAGGGTCAACCATGACGTTCTGCTCAGCAGTTTTGAGCATCACGTGTAGCTCATTGAGAGTCTTGTTCATGGCTCCCATGTGATACATCTGCCTAAAGTGGGCAAATCCATCATGTAGGGAGTATAAGATCATATATGTAGTCGTCTTAACATTGTAGGGGTTACCTAGTCTAGCCATCTTGTCAAACAAGCCTATCATGTTGTAAACATGTGGCCCAACTTGTTTCCCTTTCTCGAGCTTGCTCTGCAATATGGACTTGAGGGTCAAGTACCTCTCAATCATGGTCTGCTCCTTAAAGAGATCTCTAAGGTTTCTCATAATAGTATGAGCATCTTGATCCTCAAACCTCTGTTGAAGAGCAAGTTCCATAGCAGCCAGCATAAGACAGGTGACATTCATTGCCTTTTCGCATATTGCCTTGTGACGTGCCTTATCCTTATCAGATGAGGTGGCAGTCAGCTCTGGGATGGGGGTTTCTAGGACATCCTCTTGTCCCTCAGACCTGAGAATGATTCTCAGATTTCTTTCCCAATCAAGGAAATTTGTGTCGTTCAACTTATTTTTCTCAACAATTGAGCGGAGAGTGAATTTGAGGTGTTCAGAAAACATAGTAACTACAAAACCGGAATAAAACACGAATTTTAGCCTTCAAATTTTTTTTTTCCGTTTTAATCATGCAAATTAATCCATACAATCAATCTCTACATAATTGAATCAAAATAATCATGAACATGCATCAAAATTAAAGACTTTAAATTTGATCTAATCAATTTATGCAAGAGGCAACTGATACCACTGTTGGGATTTAGATGCTTAAAGCGGAATTTCAGGAAAATGTTTCTCCTAACATCTAACCAAGGATCTCATGCATAAACTAAATAGATCATAGATAAGAAGAATTAATTACCTCTTGATGCGTGTTTGAATCTTCCTGGAAAGGGGAGATTAGAGCCTCAAGTGTGAGTGTGTGACTCATCTAGTTGGTCCACCCGAGTATGGATCTGGATCGCCTAGGGCTCGATTGCTAGAACGAGGAATGAAGGCGAACGAGGGAGAACTCCAAGGAAGGAGGCAGCCGTGTGGTGTTGTGTATCTGTTAGGGTTTTCTCCTAGAAAGCCCTCATTTTATAATACCATATGTAGATATATTATTTCCTAAATTAATATATCTTTTATTATTAGTAATAACTCTTTATTATTAATAAGCCTTATCTCCCAAGTTATATCATATACTTTATATAATATGTCTCCCAATAAACTGATCCAGTCCATAAACTATAAGGGTGTGACCTCAAAGGACTCGGTAATAATAGCAATAGACTTTATAACATATAGTCCATAAATCATAGTTAGCTTCTAGCAAAACACTATGACTACCTAAGATTATCGGATTATGAATCTCCATAAATGCTCCCACTTCATAATTAGTAATTGCACCTTTGATTAAAGGACACAATTCCTTCAATTTTGGTGACATGCTAGGGGGTCATTATTGATTTCATCCGATCTTGATAATCATTCAAGTGATTTGAGTCACCCTAAAAGCCAAATGAAGAAGTATTTTGGTGACTTTATTGAAAAAATAAACACCCGTATGTTACAACTTCAGATGTATAACAACCTTAAAGAAAAGTAAACGCAAAGTTGGCAAGCCAAAAAAGCGCATGTGTGCATCCTTTTCGTTTTTCTCCAAAAAGCGCATGTGTGTGTCCTTTGCATTTTTGCCCCAAAAATATTTTTTTCATTTAAAATACAAATGTGCCAAATTTTTCATTCTCTTACCATTTGGATGAAGTCACTAGTGGAAAAAACCCTAATAGAGGCGGGCCTTTGGACACTTATTGAGGCGAACACCGTTCGCCTCAATTGAGGGGGCCGCAACAAGTAGGGACCCTTTTTGAGGCGGGCAATATATGCCTCTAAAAGCCACTTGTTGAGGCGGGCCTCCGAAGCCCGCCTCAACAAGTCCTTCACTTCGGCACCAAAATGAGGGACTTGTTGAGGCGGGCCTCTATAGGCCTGCCTCAATAAGTCGCATTTTCCCACTTTTTAGCCCGGATCTGGGTAAGTCCGGGCTAAAAAGCATTGTGTTTTAACAAAAAAAAATTGGACATTTTAGCCCGGATCTCTTCCACATCCGGGCTAAAAAGTCCAATTTTATGACAGAATCACCAAATCTGTGCATCCCATGCCCTTTTAGCTGCCCAACTAACCCTCAACACTAAATTTGAGTACTTCAAAGTATTCATTACAAGTAATTAATCAGATTAAAAGCCTGCCGAATAATGATTCCAAAGAAAGAAGAATAAAGGAGAGTAGGAAAACACACAAATATGGAAACACATTGGTCTGTTCATTCTTCAGGAAATGTCGCTTACAAAGTACTTGTACTACATAAAATCCAACACTAGCTAGCTGATAACCTCTGACTCTTCCACTATAACTAAACTAGGACAAATTAAACGACACAACATATATATATACATAAAACAAGCAAGAGTTCACAGCTTTTAGAGCATGCACATATAACCAATGGGGCTCCCAAACAATATGCATCGATTCGAGAGGAATCCCCTTTTTAATCTTCGGTCATTAGCAATCTGAATCTAATGCATCATCTGAACAAGGTTATCTAAGAAGAGTAGTTTTGCTTCTTGATAGAAGTTTAGGGTAGGAAAACACATTAATTACATAACAAATGTAATTTGGAAGCTTACCAATCTGCTGTCATTCCATCTTGACTCGTGATAGCTCTAAGAGCAACAGCACGGCCATATGTTCTTTGATCCCCTTGAACCCCGACTGTGTTGCCAGGAAGCAATACAACAAATGCTTGCCATATGGCATCATAAAGCCCAGCATCTTTGATCGACTGAATGAAGATCTCATCAGCCTGGAAAACATATGAAAAAGCTTCAGATCAAGTAGTCAAAGCACAACAGAAATTTGAAAGCACAACAGAAATTGATATCCAAGAAAATCGGGACCCCGGTTTTTTGTAATACCGGGGTCCCATTTCTTAAAAAAAAACAGCTCAAATCATTTAAAGCTTCAACAAAATACAGGTTCTAGCAATTAATCTGTACACGTGCCAGCCAAAATCCAGAATACCGAAATGTTCAAGCACACCAACTTGAAACAACACAACCCAAAAGGGAATATGCAAGTAAATGCAATATTCACATGTTGAATGCAAGGTTAAATTCCCTTAAATTCGAAGTGAAATTTAATTCTGATATCTGCCGAGCAATGTGGACCGTGATACATCTCAAGTGTTTCTCTTTCAAATCTCAAGGGTGTCACATACTGAGACACAAGAGACTTTACCAACCTGAATGTGGGTCTTCACCATGAGTACAATAAACTATATAAGGAACTATAGCTTTTAGCACAAATGAGGACTGCAAAATATATCAACAATATGTAGTGCGAATAACAACATACAAGTACAAATTCAGCATGTATAGTGGAGTAAGGATCGTGTCTACAGACGTAAGGTGAACGAGTAAGACAACAGAGATAAGAGTAAACGGAGTGTTAATAATGGACCGGAACACACTGATGCCAATGCTGCTTCTACTGAATACTGAACCATTTAGCTGAGTTCTAAATAATGTCATAAGATTTTAACAGGGTCGCCAGAATAATACACACATACGTCTACTCTAAGAGAAGTAAAAAAAAAGGAGTGTTAATAATGGACCGGAACAATATAGCTGCTATGATGATTACAAGTAAGCATATTGTTGTTATCTATCTCCTCCATTGAACTGTTAGGAGGTCAGTTTATAGCATAAAAAATAAACCTAAAATATATAAAAAAGTAACCTCTGAATACAAGTCAAGATATGCAAAAACAATCTATATAAAATTTCATAATTACTCTTGATTGACAACCCTAAATATATGACTAAAATGCCATGCAAAAACGAAGTGTGATATTCAAAGACTAAGTCATTCTGAGACAATAGTGCTTTATCCTAGAGTTCATTCCAAAGAACCCTAAGCAGATATAGTCATTTTCATCTTCTCATGGACAACATGCCAGTAACTAGAAGAAACATGTATGCTCGAACACATCATAGCCTATTTAATTTTCTCCTAGTTCTTCATAGTTATGCAATCTTCCTTTACCATGAGCCAACATGGTTTCACATATGAAGACACTAATATCACAAATCACATTGACATATTCTCATATCTAGGCCATAGCCTAACCTGGTTCTCATGGGAAGCCCAAAGAGAGCACCATCGATGAACAATGCACATTCCACATATATATAACTCTGCTCTTCTCTCCTCTGTCGTGTTACCAACATCTACAATAATTTCCAAATATTAAAAATGTAACCAGAAGTATTAAATGACTAAGAGAAAATCCAAGTTAAAAAATCTATATGAGCACCATATTTCATGCCGAAAATTGGAAATAAGTAAGGAGACATGGTGAGAAATAGAGTAGACACACAAACTTACAGATTATTTTCAGTTCTCAATTTCGATTATTTCCAGTTCTCAAATTGGAAATAAGTAAGGGGCTCGGATTTGGGTTGGGAATGGGTCGCCGGTCGGAATGGAGTCGTCGGTGGTCGTCTGGGAGCGAGCGGGGTTTGGGCTCCGTCCGGTGTGGGTGCGGGCTCGAATCTGGGCTGGGAATGGTGCTAGCGCGGGTTGTGCATCGGCGGAGGCGAGTCGTGGTCGGCGAACAGGTGGTGTGGGTTCGCGAGCAGGCAGGGACTGATCTGGGCTCGTTGGGGAAAGGAGGATCGCCGGACGTCGGTGATCGTTGCCGGTGTGGGTCGGTGGTGAGGGAGAGGGAGGCGGTGAGGGGGATCGGAGGTGAGAGATGGTTAGGCTTAGGGCTGAGAGAGTGAGAGGTATCGGGGCTGGGAGAAAAGAAAAGAGAAAAAAAAAACGTTTTTTCGGATACTTGTTGAGGCGGGCTTTAAGAGGCCCGCCTCAACAAGTTTTAACTGAGGCGGGCCAAGTAGCCCGCCTCAATTAGTTAGCATTAGAGGCGGGCCTTATCCTGGCCCGCCTCTAATACTTTAGCGGGAAATATTTTTTCGGATACTTGTTGAGGCGTATATTAATTTGCCCGTCTCAAAAACGAAAAAAAATGATTGTCAAAGTCGTTGTTGAGGCGTTTTGAACTATGTACGCCTCTAAAAGGGAGCCTCAAAAATTGTTTTTTTCACTAGTGAGTGTAGATTTGGGCCTTTGATTTCTTGGTTTTGATGGTATGTGATGGTTCTCATTTTACACCTGATCAATGTTCGTTCTCAATGGATTCGTCTCCTTTTCTCTATAGAGTAAATAATAGAAAGTAATGTTTGCAAATTTTCGTGATACCTTGCTGTGTTGGACAATGTGGCGGCAGCTCATTCTAGGTCCAATTGCAATCATATTGGCCACCACAAGAGTGGTCTGGATGTATACCGACACTGAAACACCGAATCGGAAGACAAAAACGAAAAAACATCCGAAAAGGAGCTACATACTACAAGTTCAATAAGGCAAACTCCACCAATGATTTGATTAATATATTTACTGTTAAACGAAGCGTGAATTAAATGCATAAAATCTACTATGTATATATACTAAACTAAACCATGTCCTTTTTTCATATTATTTTACTAAATTTAATTATAAATTAAAGATTTATATCATAAACCTATCATTAATATCTCCATAATTGAATCTTAAACCTACAACTAATCTCTTTCTAGTTTTATTACAAGGGGCTTGATCATGTGAGAATGAGTGCTAGGGTGTAAAATGAGAATGAAGCTCCACTCTTCGATGAACTTCTATTCAAGAGTGGAGATAAAAGCTTCATTTAAGTGGTCATGTGTCATGCACATGACCACTTAAGTGGGTCAAATCCGGTGTCGACCGTCGACGTTGATCGGTCAACAATTTTTATTTTTTATTTTTCTGGACCAATTTTTTTCGGAGTAATTTTCTTTTTCTAAGATAAATTTCCCATGCACATTTGTTGGAAAAGGTATGTACATTTCAACAGGATTTGATGCACTTTTGACCGGTGTTGATCGGCCAACCTTTTTTTTCCCGGGATTAATTTTTTTTTCGGGCGATTTTTTTTGTATCCGGGCCAAAAACATTTATGCACATTTACTGCAAAAGTTATGCACATTCATACAAGATTTCATTCACTTTTAACCATCCAAGCATTTTGCTCGTAAAATGTTTCTCTTCAGGGCTAGATTTTTTCCTGCACATCAAGTGCAAACATTATGCACATTCAAGCCATTTTGCATACACATTCAGTGCATTACATGTGAAGTGCATACGTCCATGTATATATGTGCATGAATAATGGCTTGTATGTGCACCTAATTTGTATTAGCACATACAGCACAAACATTATGCACATTCAAGCCAATTTGCATGCACATTAAGTGCATTACGTGTAGACCTGTCAAAAATCGACCCAACTCGAAAACCCGACCCGACCCAAAATTTCTGGGTCGAGACCTGACCCGAACGTCATTGGGTCAAGAAGGACCTGAACCCAAACCCGACCCGACTCGACCCGAACGCAAATCCGAGCTCGCGGGTCCCCGTTATTTCGTATATTTTATTTCACTTATATTAAATATTTTAATATACTTTATTAAATATTATATAATGATAATTATACTATTATAATTATTTTATTAAAGTTAAAAATCATAATAATAATCATAAAAAAGGGCATGTTCGACCCGTCGGGTCAACCCGAACCCAACCCGCCCAACCCGAAAAGTTTTATCGAACTGATCGACCCGAACCAGATTTGACCCGAACCCGACATGACCCAAACCTGACCCGCCCAATCTAGTTGACAGGTCCAATTACGTGTGATGTGCATACGTCTATGCGTGTATGTGCATTAATAATGGCTTGTATGTGCACATAATTTGTACTAGTTGTGCATATATCGGGTTTGTATTGAAAATGTGCATGATAATTAGACTATGTGTGAATGAATATTAAAGTGCGTGATTTTTTGCAAGAATATGCACATAAAATAGTATACATGTGCATCTATTTTGTACTAGATATGCAATTCATTTAGTTTTTTATGCATTGGATTTTTATCAAAAGTACATGAAATTCTGTTGGAATGTGTGTAACTTTGGCAAAATATGTGCATAGAAATTTTGGCCTGAAAAATAAAAATTTCGTTCCAAAATAAAATTGGGTCAAAAAAGGATTTACGAAAAAGGTAAGGTGAAGCATGGTGGGATAAAGAGGTGTAGGGGAGGGTCAAGGCTAAGCATATGGCATACAAGAAGTTAGCGACAAGCAACAACGAGGTATATAGGGTGGGTTGGTTAGCCAAATACAAGATTGCAAAGGAGGCCAAAAAAGCAGTTGCAAAGGCCAAAGCGGGAGCATTTGAGAGTTTGTACAAGGCGTTGGACAAAAAGGGTGGGGAAAGATTGGTGTATCGGTTAGTGAAGTCTATAGAGAGGATGATAAGAGATTTAAACACTATAAGGTGTATTAAAAATGAAGAAGGGAAGGTGTTACTTGACGACAATGTCATCAAGCACGGATAACAACAATAATTTGTCAAGCTGCAAAAAGAGGGACACGAGGCACCCATAGATAACCAGGTTGCAAAGGCCGAACTATATACAATTACTACAGACACATCTCTAAGGAGTAAGAGAATGAGACAATCCGCATAATGAGGAAAAAGAGAGCAGTAGGACTAGACGACATCCTAGTTGAGGTTTGGAAGTGTTTGGGGTGGAAAGGCTTGGATTGGCTCACATCACTTTTCAATGTCAGCCAAGACGCCCCAAGAGTGGAGGAGACTCAGCAAGTTGATTCCGCTATATAAGAGCAAGGGTGATGTGCAACAATGTAACAATTATAGGGGTATCAAACTCCTTAGTCACACAATAAAGGTGTGCGAAAGGATAATAGAGGTAAGACTGAGAAAGCTTATCAGCGTGTCCGAAAACCAATTTGGTTTATGTCGGGCAGGTCGACCATTGAAGCCATTCACTTGTTGAGGAGACTTACAGAGGCATATCAGGAAAGAAAAAGGAATTTACATATGGTTTTTGTAGATTTGTAGAAGGCATGCAATAGAGTGCCAAGAGAAATACTTTGGGGGTGCTTGGAGGCGAATCAAGTGTTAGACTCTTATATTAGAATTTTAATAGACATGTACGAGAGTGTTTTGATCAGTGTGTGTACCCCAGGAAGAGACACAGAGTACTATTTAGTCGACGTAGGTTTGCATCAAGGGTCGGTTTTAAGTCTGTTTCTTTTCATAGTAGTGATGGATGTGTTGTTAGGGGTAGTCAAGGGTGGGGTACCGTGGTGTATGTTATTTTTCGATGACATTGTGCTAGTACTAGTGGATGAGACTAGGGTTGGTGTTAGCACTAAGCTAGAACTTTGCAGGGAGAAGCTTGAATCAAAGGGCTTTAAGTTGAGCAGGACAAATACAAAGTATGTTGAGTTTAGATTTGGTGGAGACGAGGAGACTGAGGAAGAAGTGTGGCTTGGTGGGGAGGTCGTTACGAAGAAGGAGACTTTCAGGTATCGAGGGTCATTTGTACAGAGCGACGGTGGGATAGATGCATATATTAAGCATCGGATACAAATGGGATGGCAAAAATGGATAGGTGCGTCAGGAGTTTTATGTGATAGGAAAATGCCACTCAAACTAAAGGGTAAGTTCTATAAAGTGGTAATTAGGCCACTGTTGTTGTACGGTGCGGAGTGTTGGCCGATAACAAAAGCTCAGGAAAACAAGTTGATGGAGGAAGAGATGAGGATGATACGTTGGATGTGCGGTCACACCAGGTTGGACAAGATCAGGAATGAAGTCATTAGAGAGAAGGTTGGAGTGGCCAACATTAGAGACAAGTTGCGTGAAAGTAGACTCTGTCGGTTTGGGCATGTGTAGAAGAAGTAGTCTGACGCACCAGTTCGTATGTGCGAAGGGCTAGTATTCGGCGATCTTCGTCGAGGTAGAGGTCAACTGGAAAAGAGTTGGAAAGAGGTGATTAAGCAGGATTTTACCCACATGACACTACTGGTAGAAGACATGGCTCAGAATAAGAATCTTTGTAGGGAAAAGATTAGGGTAGATGAACGATAGGTAGGAGGGTGGGTCTTTACCCGTGTAGGGTCGTATGCGTATATTTTGTGGACCTATTGTGGTTTGGTTCTTGTGTGTCTTTTGCAATTACCTTGTTTCTGCTTTGTCTTGGGGGTTTACACCCCTTTTTCAGATTGTTCTTGTTTTACGTTATCCTCTTTTGGGTCTCTCAAAAAACATCCTCTCGACTTGTTCGGAGATGGATGCGAATATCTTGACCCCTCAAACCCTGGCTCGGTGGGATTATACTGGGTTGATTGTCATTGTTGTACATGATTGAGAACAATACTTCGTAAAAAAAGGTTATATTAATTATAAAATTTGACAATTTCAAGCATTCGTACAAGAGATGAGAATTACGATCTCTCCAAAAATGTTGCTGATTGAACTATCTTTTCAAGTTAGCAAAAAAAATCGGAATTTCCGCATAATACCCTTGTGTTTTTGCAATTTTTGTAAAATATCCGAAGGTTTGAACAATTTCGCGTAATACCCCTTATAACGTCAAGGCATTTGGCAAAATGTGTCAAAATCTCATGAGTACCACGCAAAATTATTCAAACCTTCGGATATTTTGCAAAAACACAAGGATATCCCACGAAAAACAACAACAAATCCAGATATATCCTGCAATTGCAGGGTCCAGTGAGTTGAACAACCCAAAAGAGTCAAAATAGGCAACGAACTGAACAGGCCAAAACAAATTATCCATCCTAGGAGGTTTTACAATTTTTAGAGCACAACATAGACTACGCAAGTTTCATGCTCATGCAACAACATTCATAAGAAATTTAATAGACACGTTCAACCATTTCCACTATGCGTTGCTTGCTTCTCATCTATCTTCACATAATGGAACAAGATAAATATCATAAGACAGGAAAAAAGTCAAGTGAATACATTATACAACCCCCCAATTTCTTCTTCATGTAGTTCTTAGATTGCACCAAACCCAAAAGACTAACATCTATTCGCCCTTTCAAGCACCGAATTCCCATGGAAACTATGTACAGGAACAGTTCCAAGTCATTCCTAGTACGGCTAGAATTCATTCGAAGCTAAGAGGAAACTCAAGGAGCGCAGGGGGGGCATCACGCGTTGGTTGATTGTGAGGGCAAACGGGGATGATTGTGATCGCCTTCGTATGTAACAATGAGCATCGAAGGGTCTTCTAAACATCTTTCCACATGCTTCCTCGCTGGGCACCCCCTCATGCTGCTACACTTATAGTAACCCCTGCATCATCATCACCCCAAAATAAGAGCATTTACACTAATCAATTTCATATTGCAATTGCTTTTTATAGGTTATTTAATAGCAATTGAGCCTCAAGAAAACAAGCTATTCCTTTCCTTAGTTGGGGACTGAGTGTGCATGGACCAAAAGAAGTCCATCTAAAACAGATAAGATCATATCCTTGATTGTTTACAAGGGCCGCTGATTAGAATGCTGGACAATGCAGTTGGGCAGAAGAGATGGATCAAAGTAGAGAGGTGATAGAATAAGAAGAATCCATAAAAGTTGTTGACTTTAGATAAAATTGATGTAAATATTGCTCAAGGTTGTCCTCTAAATTCGACGAAGTAGGGGTACCACCAATTTGGTATAAAACACCACTTTTCCTTTATCGAACAATATTTTCCACTTTATCCACTTCGAATCTATTCCAGCAAAAAATATGTCACCTATTGTATACACATAGAGTTGGCAAAGGCATAGAATCTCAAATTAATAGGACATAATGCACCAATTACAGCTTTGTTAAATATATCAAGGCACAACCTACAAATCAAGAGCAAGTATAATTTAGAACTTCTTTTGGTCATGCTATAGACTGATAAACCGACTCATTGTGGTTTTCCGGTCTAATTATTACCTTATCAAAAAAAAAAAGCAAGTATAAGGTAAAACGAAAATGGAAACTCCACGTATGACATCAAACTAAGATGAAAAAGAAAATTACCTCGGATGAGGCGAACCCTTAATTGGCTTCTGTCCATACTTTCTCCATGAATACTCATCTGGTGGGATATCTGCAACCTTGTTACTTATAGCAGGAACCTTAATTGATCTCCTCACTCGGTGTTTCCTGCAACGATAGAAGATAAACACAACACTAGTCTCAGATCAAGTGATAAAACTGCAGATATAAAAGTTGATTTGAACAAAAATTCAAAGAAATTGAAGTCTAACCTCTTCTTTGAGCAATGACACCTTCCACTGGTTCCACATCTCAACGACCCGTCTTGCCCTCTTCCAGGGCACTTCTTCCTGTGTTGGGTCGAATTCTGATCTGACAACGCTCCAATTAAGCTAAACCCACTTCCACTCGTGTTGGCAACACTTCCATCCAAACTCAATGATGAAATGAAGGACCTGGTGGATGACATAGTTGGCGTGCAATTAGAGCTGTCGAAGTTCAGATTCACGCCGCTGTTGCTCTTCCGGCACCAAATCTCAGCAGGATGCTTTAACTGCTGATGTTGAAGCTGAATCCTTTGTTGCATCTGCTGCTGCTGAAGAAAAAGAAGCTCCTGCTGTTTCTGCAACAGCTGCTGATGAGTCGAGGAAGCTGGATTCGCGAGTTGAAGTGTGGATTTCCCGTTCGAGCTCAGCTCGAGCGACGGGTGGCTCCCCAAACACAGGGAAAGAGAACTCTTCCCAGTTGCTGAACCATTCTCCTCATTCAAGCTGCTGCCTTGCAGAAGGTGGAGAGGCTGTTTGGTTGGTTCATCAGGCTTCCGACAAACCGGGCTCTCCACGAAAATCCTATGGGGAAAATTAGGGTTTACAGATTTCCTAAACCTGAACCTTGCATTGCCCAAACCCAAGCCATTGTTAAGAAGAGATACAACTCTCCTGAACTTAGTCACTGATTGGTCAGTTTTAGCCACTAAGCTCCTCTGCTGAGCTTCATCAAGTTGGTGGGAAAGCAAATTAAGCACTCCATGGCTGCTTTCCACAGCTGCCTTGTTAGCTTCTTCAACCCCCTCCATCTCCCAAGATTATCCTACCAGCAGCTCAACTGAGAATCTAATCCTCTAAAACAACCCTAAGAACTTACTACTCCCGAGTGTTCCCTAGCTAGAAGGTGGTGTCAAAGCATCACAAATAGTGGGTTTTCAAAAGGTCCATTCAACTGGAAAGAAATCAAGAACCCACAGAGAATAAAAGAAAGGGTTGTGTTCTTCTACTTTTTTTAATGTCAGAAAATTAATGGCCAGAACCCAGAAATTCCTGTCTCGACACTTTCAGAAAACAGACTGGAAAATTCCAACTTTTAACCCCGTCAATTAGTGGCATAATAAGACCCATAAAGATGAGATTCAAATGTACAAATAAAGATCAGAGATTTGAGATACCCACAAAGAGATTAGCTTCTGAAATTCAAATTTCATAAGGGAGGAAAAAGGAAAAGGGGGGAAAAGGTATTAAAGAGAAGAGAACAGACCCTTCGAAATTGCCCCTCTGTTCTGTGAAACCCTAGATTCTCTCATCCATGGCCTTGAACTTTGTCACTTTGAGAGGATGGCGTGAATCAGAAGACTTTCTTGCCTTCACTTTGATAGACTCTTCACGGGGCCAAAAGGGTCTTCACAGAAGCTCATCTCTAATACCTCTACAATAGAAAAATGTAGAACAAATAGAAGAAAAAAACAAGAACAGATATTAATCAAACCCAGCCAGTAGCAGAAAAGGATTAAAAGAAAAAAGAAAAGAAAACAAGACAAGACAGTAAAAAGGAGGGTTGAGCCGTTGAGAGAGAAAGTGGGTTTTGATTTAAGTAATGAGAGCACGGCCATTCATGCTCAGAGTTGAGACTTTGAAGCTCGCACTGAGTGGAGTGCTCTCGCCCTCTGTCTGAGTGACCAGATTTTTCAGGTGGGTCCCCCCCCCCGTTGAAGACCAAATTGTCATTAGTTAATTAATTAGTGGAGTTTAGGTTCATCTCAGACCTCTAATTAGTGGGGAATAAGTAGTACTATGTTTTTTTTTTTGAGGAAAGTAGTACTATGTTATTTGAACGGTTTGTTTGGTAAGAAACAGTATAAGTGTTTTTTTTTTTTTAAAGTTATGTAACCGGAGTAAAAATACTTTTTTATAAATAAATATTTTTTATAATAAAATGCTTGGTAAATAAAAGAGTGAAGTTATTTTATTACAATGTTTATTGGAATTGATTAAAAAAAAAAGACTTTTCTAATAAAAAACATTGTCAAACAAGACTTATTTACTGAGAAATTCCATGACGAAGGACTCCGACTTGTGTGCTTATGTGAATAAGCAAACATTAGGTTACTATCGCATGCTAATTTGGATAAACGTTAGGTTAATATTTATTTGAACAAGAAATTATTGTTAGTGTTCCTGGATTTAGGATTAATTTTGTTGGTTTTTATGGTTTATTTTTTCGTTGATATTCTTAAGGTTTTATGTTTGTTTGTTTTGTAACAATATTTTTTCATATTCGTACTCTTTTAGTTCGAATTGATCAAATTCAAATCCATCATTGTGTTTTTCGTTCTCAAATTAGTAGGATTTGACTCTTAAAACACCTAAATACATATACGGATCATTTCGATTTGAATTCTTAAAGTCAAAAATAGATTGTTGTTTCGGAATTCAAATTGAAATGGTTCGGATATGGATTTGGATGTTTTATAAGCCAAATCTTACTAATTTGATAATGATGAACACAATAATGGGTTTGAATTTGATCAATTTAAAACGAAAGAGTACAAATATGGAAACACTTGGCTACAATGCAAACAAAAACAAAACTTTAAAAACACCAACAAGAAGACGAAAAAAATCATAATACATCATCAGAAATAATCCTAAATTCACCACATACATTTGCCATATTTATTTAGATAAATTATCCAACCGAATAACCTTAAAAAATACCATCACAAAAAGATTATGGTAAACATTAGGTTAGTGGTACATGCCAATCTGGAATCGACACACAAAAACATGCTAATTTGAATTAACGGTAATTCTAGATATACTACCTGAATCCTATTCAATGCAAAATCAAAACCCAAATAGTAAATCTAGACTCATCTTAATCCTATTCAACGCAAAATGGTAACAGATCACCAAATCCACTTTTGTCCAAGTAAATCTTGAGGTACGCATTTGGATAAAAAAGATTGGAGGGCAATAGCCAGAATTAATAAAATATAAAAAGGTGACCAAATCCACTTTCATCCATAATTGAAAGCCAAATTTTTCAAAGGGATAGTAAAGCACTCAAATTGTGTGGAATAGTTGCACCAATGGCGAATTAGCAGTATAATTGAGTTACTTTACTTAAAACTACCATATAAAATATGTAAGAGTTTGTTTCAAATATTGGAGAGTTAGGATGATTAATGTATTATAAATTTGGTCATATAAGATTAAAAGTAAAAGATTTGCAGAAAATGTTTGGGAGGAATAAAATTGTTAATAGTGTAACTTTTTTGTTTAGTTGTCAAGTATACATTATATCACATTGCAGATAACATACTAAATGTATATTATAACATACTAAATATACAATTTCACTAAAATATACACTTTTTTATACCATAACGTCGAAGAACGCTTGATCAACTACCTCACAAGGTTAAAAACCGTTGACTTTAGGGGCTCAATCTGCTCGAACAGGCACTTGTTTTTATAAGGTAAGGATTCGGTATACTAGTCATATATGATAAATTGTCGGCAACATAACAAACCGACATGAGCAACAAACATAAAAAAAAAGTCAAATATAATATAGCAAAATGATCAAATAGCCTAAGAGTGTGTTTGAATTACGCATTATAATGTCAAAAACTGATATTATAATGTCGTTTTTGGTATTATAATGTCAATTTTTTACATTATAATGTCAGATAAAGTGTAATCCAAACACACCCTAATTGAGCTCGAGAGGGTGAGCAAAACACAAGTAAAATTCAGCGTTGTTCAAAAAGTAGGTTAAACATGACATATCCTGAAAAAGTGTAAAATGAACCATCTCAACATTGTCCCACCATAATGGAAATTCGTCAACAACCTAGCTCAAATACGACCACAACCTCAACTAGAACTACTCGATCTATACACATGTTCAAATCCACAATAGCATAAAAATACACGATTACTTTTCGGCGCATAGGCATTTTTGCTGTTTAGCGCATAGGCTCCACACGTTACGTGTGGAGCCTTACCACACGTTACGTGTGATTGTACCTCACACGTAACGTGTGGAGTCATACCACACGTTACGTGTGGTATTTTAGTATATTAATTTGTTTAGTTATAGTATACTTTAGGGTATTTGTATATATCATATTATTGTATATTTTTAGTATTTATTTGTGGTTCAATGTTGAATTATTGATTATTTTATATATATTATAATGTTGTGTATGAATGTTGTATCATATTATTGTTTATTTTTAGGGTTTATTTGTTTATCTAAAATTAATAAAAAAAACACCCCAAAATAATCAACCTAGAAGACAGAATAGAATTGTTCATTACGTTGGATGACTACAACCACATTTATCTAAAAATAAAGTAAATAATACATGTTCTTCACCTTCTTCATAAACTTAGAAACCCTAACACAAAATAAATGACATTGTCTAGTTGCGTTTGAAGAAATTAGGATAGTCTCTGGTAAAAGTTTGCTTCCTATCATATCTCTGCTTTGATAAAATTATTTGCTCCCTACAAAGGTTGATAGTACGTGAACAACATTATACAAAAGATACGACATCAAGGCAGTATACGATGTACATCATTATATAGTTTGAGGTTATACCTATGCATCTTATCCACATCTTGTAAAAGTTTTTGATTTTTCTTAACAAGATCTTCATTCTCCTTAACAAGATCTTGTTTTTCCCACCATTGTTGTCGAATAATCGCGTGTGCCCTGTCCTCGTATATAGGATCAATCTATTTCCTGTAAAAACACCCCAGTCTTGGGCATCCCCAATACCTTCTTCCGTAGTTCCACTGCAAATCCCAAGTACGGACAATGACTTTCAAATTACACGCGCATAGTGGATTTGTTGATGATTCGGATGAAGATGCCATTATTTGTTGTAGTGCTTGGTTTCCTACAAATATCATGAATCCATTAATATAAAAAATTGGGGATAATAAATCAAAAGAAACTGGAAGAAGAAGCTTACCCACAATTGAATCTTCAAGCGTCGCTTGTGTTGGACTTGTTGTAGAGAACAAACAACCCTAATGCCTCTTATATAGTGAAAATCAATGTGTTTGACAGCTAATATACAGCTGTATATAACTGTAGTATATAATGCCCTCAACCACTAGCATTAATAACTTCTCAACAATCATTTACCATCCTAAACCCTAATTAAAAGTTCATCTCCTCAATCTCACAAACAAAGTAACTAAAATACTCGATTCACCCTTATTAATTAAAGATAAATAGTTAACCCTAACCTTAACCCTAACCCTAAACCCTAATCCCTAAGCCACATTACCCTAAAACCTATCCCAATACCATATACCTAAACCATAAACCCCAAACCCTAACCCTACCCCAAGCCCTACCCCAAACCCTAACAAAAAGCCTCCTAGGGTTTTTTAGTGTATGAGATTTTAGGGTATCCCGGAACCCTGAAACAAGACAAAAAATGTATCAACTCCCTATGTGCTACAAGCATGATAGGGTATAAAAATAATATGGTTTTGAAAGTCCTAAATCTGAAACCTTGCTTACCCTAGGGTTTCTAGGGTATGAGATTTAAGGTATCCTGAAACCCTGAAACATGACGAAAACTGGTATCAAATCCCTATGTGCTACAAGCATGATAGGGTATGAAAATATTATTGTTTTGAAATTCCTAAATCTGAAACCTTATTTACCCTAGGGTTTTCTAGGGCATGGGATTTAGGGTGTCACGGGACCCCGAAATAAGACAAAAAGTGGTACGAACTCCCTATGTACTACAAGCATGATAGGGTATGAAAGTAACATCATTTTGAAAATGCTAAATCTGAAAGCCTACTTACCCTAGGGTTTTCTAGGGCATGGGATTTAGGGTGTCACGGGACCCCGAAACAAGACAAAAAGTGGTATGAACTCTCTATGTACTACAAGCATGATAGGGTATGAAAGTAACATCATTTTGAAAATGCTAAATCTGAAAGCCTACTTACCCTAGGGTTTTCTAGGGCATGGGATTTAGGGTGTTACGGGACCCCGAAACAAGACAAAAAGTGGTATGAAGTCCCTATGTACTACAAGCATGATAGGGTATGAAAGTAACATCATTTTGAAAATGCTAAATCTGAAAGTCTACTTACCCTAGGGTTTTTTAGGGTATGGGATTTATGGTCCGAAATTCGAATAATATGATCGATAATGAACTTAAGATTACATTATATATAGTATAACCAATATTTGAATAATAAGATAATTGAGTAATTAATAATTACACAATACTTAGTATAAGCGATATTCGAACAATACAATAAGGAAGACCTCTTTTTCAATTGTTTAGGGTAGACATAGAGTTGTCCCGTTTAATATAAGCCTACTTATTTCGTTCTCTATTCTACATATAAGCCTACTTATTTCGTTCTCTATTCTACATATAGTTGTCCCGTTTAATATTATAATATGATTTAATTTATTTTGATATTTTTGTGATATGATTTAGTTAAATACTTAAACAAGGCGAAGTTTGAGAGTTTGTCTCACCTCGGAACGCCATTGTGTAACGTTCGAAGACCTCTTTTTCAATTGTTTAGGGTAGACATAGACCCAACTGGGTCTATAAACCTTTCAAAGATCTTGATTGAACATAACGTGCGGCGTTCGTAGCACATAGGGATTTGATAGAATAATATTTTCATAGACCCAACTGAGTCTATGAACCTTTCAAAGATTTTTTTCAATTGTTTAGGATAGACATAGACCCAACCGGGTCTATGAACACATAGACCCAACCAGATCTATGAACACATAGACCGAACACATAGACCCAACCGGGTCACGGTTGGGTGTTTAATATGTTAACAGAATTTGGTTCTAGTAAAATGGCTTTTTAGAGTAAAATGGAAGTACTATTAAGGGCCGTTGAATTACAAATAAATGAATGGTTGTGATTAAAAGTAATTGGGTGCATGTTTATATGGTGGAATTGAACACGCATGATTCCCATTAATTTAGAGATTTTTTTACCTAAATTATAAGAGATCCTACCCTTCCTTTTTTATTTTATTCTCTCCCTCCCAGTTAATATCGATCTCGATTGGAATCCTCTTCGACCTCGACTGAAATCGTCTTCAACTTCCGACTGGAATCGGCCACAGAGGAGGGCTTCAACACGCCGCCGGGCTTCAACACGCCGCCGCCGCCTTCGACCTCGACTGAATCGTCTTCAACTTCCGACTGGAATCGGCCACATAGGAGGGCTTCAACACGCCGTCGTCTTCAACTTCTCTCCCTCTATCAATCCATCCCCATCTTCACGTCCTTCACCCATAAACTCATCTCGCTGAATTCCTTCTCGGAAATCTCAGCGACCTCTCAGTTAAAACGCCATATCTTTTTATTTACAACTCCGAAAATTCTCCAATTTTGAGGGACGAAATTAGATTTCCAGATCTATCTCTGGGAGTTGGAATCACCTAATTCCGAGTCCAGACGAAAGAGAACGAGCCAGTTGAAGTCACGCTAGATTTCTGGAAAGTTGCTGTCAATTCCTTCCCGAAAATCTCAGCGACCTCTCAGTAAAAATGCCATATCTTTTGATTTACAACTCAGAAAATTCTCCAATTTTGAGGGACGAAATTAGACTTCCAGATCTAACTCTGGGAGTTGGAATCACCCAATTCCGAGTCCAGACGAAAGAGAATGAGCAAGTTGAAGTCACGCTGAATTTCTGGAAAGTTACTATCAATTCTTGCAGAAGTTGAAGTGCAATTCGACAGGGCACTCCGTGGTATCTGGGTTGAAACTTTCAACATCAAAGGAGAATCATGAATGTAAGTTCTTACTACTCTGAAGAAGGTGTTATTGTGTTTAATTGACAGCTTGTTGTAGAAAGTTTCAGTTTTGGTGTTTTGGGGTATTGTTTGTAATTAATATTCAAATTGTTTAATGTGATATTCATACAAATGCTTTTGATATTCATATTGGATGTAGGTCTCATGCATTGAATATTTGATATTTATGATGTGATATTCACCTAAACTTTGAATAATTATCATGTGCGAATTAAACTCTGAATATTGACACTGTTTTTATGAATATCGACTACTTATTTGTATGACTATGTGTACAAAATACGTGAATATCATCACATATGGAATGAATATCGCTATTATAGTATTCAAATTGCTTGTTGATGGTGTTGTTTGTACTGTTTGCAATTGATATTCAAATTGTTTGATGTGATATTCACTATAATGTTGTTCATATTCAGGAGGTTTTATGCGTTGAATAATTGATATTCAAATTTTATGATGTGATATTCAATATAATGTTGTTGATATTCATTATAATAATATTGTTGATATTCATTATAATAATGTTCATATTCAGGTTGATCGAACGACTGTACGACCCAAAATCGACGCGACAATATCATTGGTAAACCTTACCGCCATGAATCAAAGCGTCGAAGATATTGGGTGGTGATATTCGTGTAGTTAGTTGATGACATTCATGTACTTGAGTGACTATATTAATGTAATTGGATGGTGGGCGATATTCACAAAATGAGTAGTGATATTCATAAATTGAGTAGTGATATTCGTGTAAGTAAATTTGATATTCATGTGATTAATTGAGATATTTATATAACTTAGTGTGATATTCATATTATTAAGTGGTGAAATTCATGATTTAAGTGATGATATTCACATTTTTAAGATATTAAATCTTCACTTATTAAATAGAAATCGATATTCAAACAAACATAAACGATATTCATTAACAAATGATTGATATTCGTGAACATATTAACGATATTCACGAACGTTTAGAAATGTTCTTCCTATTTAAATTTTTAATATTTGAATGGGAGTAAAATCGATTAGGAAAGAGAATATTGTATTATTTTCTCTCTCTTGTAACAACCAAAATTAATTATTTTTTATTAATAATATCCTTATTAGGTTAGATTTGGTGGTTAGGGCTCTACCATATATCTCCTATAACCCATTAATCCAACCATCCATCAACATCAATCCGACGCTCCAGATTAGTACTTCCGTTTTATCACAATTTTCGTTTTATCGGAGCGTGCCTCTATGTTAACATATGTTAAAAAATGCATATGTAATTATGTTAAATAAACGTAATTATGTTTAATATGTTAAAATATACTTACACATGCATGTACTTAACTTGAAATATTGAACATCCACTTTAACATAATTACATATGCATTTTTTAACATATTAAGTATGCACTTTAACATGATAAATATACATTTTAACATACTAACATATGTACTTCTAATATAATAAACATACACTAGTTAAAATGTGCACTTTTAATATACATGTTAAATATGCACATTTACATATTAGAGCAAATACTTTATCATATTAAAGATACACTCTATGTGAGCATTAAAAATGTGCTTATATATATGCACTTTGAATTCATTATAGATGCACGTTTTGGTATTTATTTATACACTTGATATACAATATAATTAAATAAATTATTATTTGAAAAAATATAATTTTTTTTTAAAAAAATTGAAATAAAATTTTGGGAAAAAAGTATTTTTCGAAAAAAAAATCTGAAAAAAAATAATTCGGGGGAAAAAAAATTCAAAAATAATAAATTTTGATTTTTTTTTGAATTTTTTTTATTAAAAAAATATTATTAAAATAATAATATTTATAATTTTATTACCCTAATCTTATCCATCTATCTCTTAAATCTTATACCCCTAATTATTCATCATTTTATGCCCTAAAATCATTATACACTTGAATCCTACTTTTATATACCATAAACTTATTATATATATGAATCTCATTCTAAAATCCATTATGATAGATAAATGTGGAATAGATGAAGTGGATGTCTCTCTCACGTGCGTTGTGGTCGGCTTTTTACTTGTGCAGCATCAGTAAAACTAAAAGGCAGTTAGCTGACTAAAAAGTAATTAAAGTTAACTAGGATTAAATCAGGTTAACCAATAATTATATCCTTATTAACCACGGCTGGCTCAAGAACCATTTGGTCTCAACAATTTCACAATGATCCAAGCACTTGCTTTTGACAAAGAGGGATCAATATTCCTCCCTTTAAGCAGATGGGCCATTTTTCGAGAGGAGAGAAAGTTAAGAATTTTTTGGGTGCTTTTAAGGCACCATGAAATTAATGATTACACTGAGATCTTTTTGCATGGTTTGAAAAAAAAAGATAAAGGGAAAGAATTAAGGCGGTGTTTGGTGAAAATAAGAAATCGGGTTGAGAAGGAGTTTGGAAATGACAAATTTAAATCTGGTGTTTGATTTATCATTGATAATAAAAATTTAACACATAAATTCTTTATTATTTCCATACCAACTCAACTCTTAAGAACTTGAAGAGTTTCAAAATCCATATATTAAGGGATTTAAGAATGAGTATCATATTCAAATCTTTCAAAAAAAAAAAAAAGTATGGGGTTGAAATTCTAACTCATCTCAACCTCAAATCTGATTTTCCAACCCTCCTTATCAAACACCCAGATATCCTTCGCACTAATATTATTATTTATTATTTCCTCCGTTCGGTATTAAATGTTGTTTATTCTTTTATTTTTGTTAAAAATATTTGTCATTTTAGAGTTCTAGCCTTCTAGGTAATGATTTATTGATTATTTATGAGCAAGGGCGGATGCAAGATTTTAATCTAGTAGGGGTTAAAATCCTAAAGAGCAAAAGTCTAACGTCTACCTTACACAAAATCCTAATTCAAAGTACATAGTCTATTTAAATCTACCGTCTACCTTACACAAATAACCCCAATTTTAAATAACAAACCTTATATTCGAACCCCAAATGAAGTTTTACTCTAAATTGATCCAAAAATTACACAATTTGCATAAGTTTCATAATTACTTACTACTTTCAATGTGTATATTTCAACAAAAGTGTATAAAAATTGAATTTAAAATTTACAAATCCATAAATCCTAAATTTTAAAAAATTTAACACAAATAAGGGTAGATATAGAGAAAATATTGTATTTTTTATTGAAAGATTTGCGTGCAAATTTGGGTGAAGATGTATTTTTTTAGTATTTTTGAGGATTATGCATAATAAATCCTATATAAAAATTATTTTAAAAAAAAATGTGAAAAATACATATATTATGCAGCAAAATATTAAGCAAAAAAGTTAGTGACTTTAAACACAAGTACTTAGAGTGAAAACCCTAATCAACTAAATAGTTAATCAAAGAAAAACGATTACCTTAAAGCTTCTCGATTGAAAGGATTTAGAAATAGTATATGATGCGATCCTGCCCTCCATGATGGCCATAGAAGAAGAAGCCATGACCGTGATCTCAGAAGGGCCAAGTACGAAGACCGCGATCTTCCACCCACTACTCGCATCGAGCACTGAGACCGCGATCTTCGTCATACCCCTCGCATCTGAGACAGAGAGCGCGATCTCCTTCAAGCGCCTCCAGCTAAGCCCAGAGATCGCGTTCTATCTCAAGATCCTCGCATTCAATGATGAACGCGTTCTTTGAATTGTTTTGTATTTATTGAACATCATTATTTTAAGTTATTTCTTTTGGGGTGTGTGTTCCACGCGTGTCGCGTGGGTCAGTCCATTAAACAAGACTCGGCCCATCCGAGTCTCGCTATAAAAGGCCAACTCAGCCTTTTGTTTTAGGTTACGTCATAATTTAATCTAAGCTTTTGTCGAGAGCCATTTGCCTCCATCTTTAGATCCGACGTCAAACACCTCTCTTAATTCTCATCCCATTCCTCTGTTGCCGACGCTACCACTACTACAAAAATGTCCAAATAACCCGGGCGTTTAAGGGCAAATAACCCGGACCTGGTCCGGGTTAAAGGTCAGCGCTATATTTGTCCTACACCAAATAACCCGGACCTAAATCCGGGTTATTTGCCCCCCCCCCCCCACAATTTTTCCACCTAGCGTTGATATCCGGGTTATTTGGATACTATATAACCCGGATATATGTACATCTGGGTTATATAAATCTCATGTAAATCCGGGTTATTTGATATGAAAATACAGCGGTTTTATAGATCCGGGTTATTTGCCTAAGCAAATACACCGGTTAACCCGAAACCATATCCAGGTTATTTGTGGTGCAAATACGTCGGGTTTAACACGTCCGGGTTATTTCCCTCTACAAATACATCAGTTATATGAAATTCAAATCCGGGTTATTTGAGATATCATACGTTTTGCTCATGTCATATTAATTAACATCATTATCAAATTCAATGTCAAAATACCATACGTTTTTGGCATTATCCAACTACGTCACTGACCAAATCAATGGCACAATTACAAATAACTAAAACAATATACGTCATTGCCAACTCAATGTCACAATTATAAATAATTAAAACAACTAGTGTGTAGCTCCCGTGCCATGCACAGGTGAGTACAACTCATTAGCTAAAAAATGAGTTAATTGTTATAAAATTTTAAATATAACTCATAACAAACACAAATGTAGAGCTTAACCCTCAAGTTAAGAATATAAGAATTCTTGTTTATATCCAAACAAACAGGAACATGTCTTTGAAAACATACAAAAGAGCAAGTCTAACCATGGTTTCTGCCATGGACTTCCTCACTAGTTCCTTTAACACAAAGTGAACCTGCAAAGTTTTATTAAAACTTAGGTTCATAATATGGAAATTTGATAGCTGCTACATTGCATGGTAAACTCCATTTATAAAAAGGCCTTGAAAGTGAGAAGAGTTATGCTGACCCTTGAAATAATTCAGTGATCCTTTAATAAGACGGCGATAGCCTTGCTCTGGAGCTATAAGATGGGGCCGATATCCATCAGATTCAGACACCACCTTCCTGACATTCTGGAGGGAAAGATGACGATCAAATGGAAGCTTCTTCATAGGAGCAGGAAGTTGGTTGTCAAAAACACCATAAATGCGATCACCTCCACGACGCCTACAAGACCAAAAGAAATATCAATTATGAAGGAACTAGGAAGTACACATGCACATATTTGCAAAAGAGGGGTGATTTAAAATGATTGAAGCAGCTAAATGATCTCATGATAAAACCAATTGAGTTTAAAAGTCAAACTATACATGTTGCACACTTTCAGATCTATGCAACAAAACAAAAGGATTGTGAATTGTGATTAAAATTTATACAAAAGAGAAAGACAATCCTAACAGAATAAGCACCAACAAACTCATGCTTCAAAGGAATTTGCTAGATTCAGGATGCAAATCAACATAACCCACAATGCTATCAAATCAGAGAGTGAAGAAGAGAAAGGAACTCATACCCTCCCTCCATCCAAATGCTTTTTGAAAATCCGATCAAATGCGCGGCAGAGTTCAAGAATTGTATACAACTGAGCCTGGAGTATATATAGCATCTAGGTTAACAACTAAAATGCAGTGTCATAACTTGCATATTTGAAGGAAATGATACTCACCTCTGCATCAACACCAATTGGTCTCCCGAGACAGTCCAGTTCTGATTGTTATTTATAGCGAATTAATGGTCAACAAGTGCCCTGTATTCCGTAAAGATATAGTAACTGAAAGGAAGTAAATACCGGGTATGATGGAAAAGTACCCCATTGCCACGCTTTATAAACATTTATACATAAATGATTGTTTACCACACTCTCCACAATAAATATATTTGAACATTGAACTAACCCCGTGCACTGTACAACTTGGCCAAGAGTTATCACATCCACTTCTCTTTTAGTGAGGGCCACACGGGGCAGACGCAGGATTGTAGTCCAGTGGGGCTAAAATCTTGAAGAGTAAAATATTATCGTCTATCTTACACAAAACCCTAAACCGTAATTTTTAATTCTACCATCTATTTTACACAAACAATCTCAATTTCAAACAACAAACTCTATATCCAAACTTCAAATGAAATTTTACTCAAAATTGACCAAAAATTAAACAAATTTCATCATTACAGACTACTTTCACTGCATAATCTCAACAAATTTGTATAAAAAATAATTTGTAAAATTTACAAATCCATAAACCCTAAATTTTGAAACTTTTAACACAAATAAGGATAAGTATAGTGAAAATATTACATATCTTATTGAAAAATTGTGTGCAAATTTGGATAAATTTTAATATTTTGGAGAAATATATATTATAATTCCTATGTATATATTTTTAAAATTGGAAAACTACAAAAATTAGTTTGAAAATTTTGAAGAAATATTTTGGGAAAAAAATAATTAAAAACTTTGGACGAGAGAAAAGAAATCCCATATATTTTATATTTATTTTTTCCCCAAAATTCCAGTGGGGGCTACAGCCCCACTGGGCCCCACCTGCGTCCGCCCATGGGGCCACACCATCCAGCAAAGCATCCACAATCAGGGGCATGAGTTCAGGAATGTATTCCTCATTGCAAAACCACCATAAAAAATGGAACAAGTAAATAATTATATAAGTTTTGTTAAAAGTTCTTGATGCATTTAGAAATTAAAGCTTTTGAAAAGTAATAAAAATACACGATTACTTTTCGGCGCATATGCATTTTTGCCGTTTAGCGCATAGGCTCCACACGTAACGTGTGGAGCCTATCCACGCGTCACGTGTGGTTGTAACTCACACGTAACGTGTGGAGCCATACCACACGTTACGTGTGGGTATACACCACCCGTAACGTGTGATGTTTTAGTATATTAAATTGTTTAGTTATAGTATACTTTAGGGTATTTGTGTATGTCATATTATTGTATATTTTTAGTATTTATATTACGGTTCAATGTTGAATTATTGATTATTTTATATATATTATAATGTTGTGTATGAATGTTGTATCATATTATTGTTTATTTTTAGGGTTTATTTGTTTATCTAAAATTAATAAAAAAATACCCTAAAATAATCAACCTAGAAGACATAATAGAATTGTTCATTACGTTGGATGACTACAACCACATTTATCTCAAAATAAAGTAAATAATACATGTTCTTCACCTTTTTCATAAACTTAGAAACCCTTGGGGGGACTTGGTTACCGTGTGATAGGCATGGACAAAACGTGCCTAAACAAGCTGACCAAGTGAGAGACATCACAAGGTCGAAGAAGTGTGGGTGTCCCTTCATGTTGAGACTGAAAGAAGGGTCGAAGGGATTGTGGAGGATCATTGTACAACATGGAACTCACAATCATGTCATAGCAGATTATTTGTATGGTAGTGCATTAGCTGGGCGACCAAGCGCTGAAGAGAAGGAGATTATTAGGGTGATGACAGTCAATCATTGCAAGCCTCAAAAGATTCATACTACAATCCATTCGTCCCCTGGCAATTTGACCAAGATGAAGCAAGTGTACAACATCATGCATGAGATACGAAAGAAGGGCATGGAAGGAAGAACAGTTGTGTAACAGTTCTTCTATGAGTGCAATGAGAAGGGATACTTCATGGAGCATAGATTCAACAAGGAGACCAACAAGATAACGGATATCTTCTTCGCAAGCCAGGAACATTTGTCGTTGCTGAAGGCATTTCCGTACATTGTGATGCTGGACTCTACATATGCAACTAACCGGTTAGTAACATACATATCTATTATACTCTTCATTTGTTCATGTCAAGGTTAGGATGCCATCATATTTTATATATGATCATGTGTGCAATTACAATTTGCCCTTCCTTGAAATTGTTGGCATCACATCTGTTTGGAAAAACTACAATATTGCCGGGGCATTTCTGGAGAAGGAGGACGAAGACAGTTACAAGTGGGCCATAGAGCAACTTGTAAAGATGTTTGTCAAGGTGCAACGAGCACCCACATGTTTGGTCACTGATCGGAAGAAGGCGTTGATGAATGCCTTAGAGAAGCAGTTTCCAGAAGCAAAATTCCTTCTATGTAGGTGGCATGTGAGGAAGAATATTGAAGACTTCGGGAAGAAGAACATGGACAAGTTTAGGGGCACAACGTTTTCCAACGACTGCATGAAACTCTTCAAGAAAACGACCATACAAGGGTATGAAGCAACACTGAAGAAGCTGAAGTGTGATTGGAGGAAATCTCCAAAATGTCTCCAGTACCTACAAAAGAACTGGCTTGACCCCTACAAGGAAAGAATCGTCTCCGTATGGACAGATACAGTGTTCACGCTCGGTACTACCACCACTAACAGGTATGTGCATTATGTTTTTTTTCTAAATTTAGCTAGTTATTTGAACTTAGTTAGACCTTTACAGCAACATACTGATTTCGGATTCTTGATTGTAATACAAGGTTGAAGGGGCCCATTCCAGTCTGAAAAGCTTCTTCACAAGCAATGATGGCAACCTTTGCACTTGTTCGATCAATATCATACACGGTTGCGCAGTCATATTGGTGAGATAAAGGGGGCATTGAATGAGAGCATTGGAAAGAGATATATGCTGCTAACGAACGCACATCTTTTCTGCAAACTGCACTTCAAGGTCTCTGCGATTGCACTAGCTCGTTTGATTGAGGAATACAGGATAGGAGAAGCTCCATTGTGGAGCACTATATGCAGATGCCAGATGAGGGTCAGAGATGGCTTGCCTTGCGTGCATGACATGGCACTAAATGTGAGGAGCCAGGCCCCAATTGAACCTAGCTCATTGCATCCGTTCTGGAGGCAATTGACCTTGTCAGAAGTGAAGACAGAAGAAGAGGAAGAAGCCAGAGAACACAGAGTGAATAGATCATTGCTTGAAGAATTTGCCCAAAACGTCTTTCCCACATTGCTAGTGCAGGTTCAACAAAGAGCAGTCTCAACACTAACAAGTATTGCGCATCCAGAGCAGACTGCTCTGCAAGAGCCATCTAAAGTCAAGCATAAGGGTCGGCCTCAAGGAGCTCTAAACTTTGCCACCAAAAGACAACCGTCATCATGGGAGTACACTGACCAACAGATGGACGAAACGCCTCCGAAAAAGCAAAAAGGAAGACCACCGAAGACGCTTACAGCAAAGCCTTCGGGTGACACATCTTTGATCAAGAACCCGTGGCGATATCGTACCCAGTTTCACATGTGTATGAGACCACACGTGGGAGGATGGTATGAGATAGTGGGTGATGGAAACTGCGGGTACAGAGCAATTGCGCATGGTCTGGGTTTAGGGCAAGATCAGTGGGCTTTTGTTCGACGTACCATGATCGCTACGTTGAGAAAAGAGTATGAGCTACTTGCGCCACTTTGGGTGTCTACGATGACACTTGAGGCAATGGAGGCGAAGCTAGCATGGTTTCCTTCCTCGAACAGGACGGCCCCACCAGAGACGTGGTTGGACCTCCCGGATATGGGATGTTTGGTGGCAACGGCATTCACATGTGTGTTCGTTACCGTCGGTGGTGGTGTGGGAACGACATACCTGCCTATGAGGGGGAAGCCGAACGAAGCATCAGTTGGCGAGAAGCTGAAGACGATATGCATTTGCCATGTCCAGGAAGAGCAACATTTTATTGCGGTACATTAATACAATCACATCTGTTGATACTATCTTGTGTTAAAACATATGTATGATGCATTGACTTTGATGTAGATTGGCCTTGCCGAGACATCGCCCTTGCCTACTCTTTACCCGGCGTGGGTGGTATATCATGACCCGTCTGCGGGTGATTACGTAGATCAAAGGACGTGTGATCGGTTGTTGGAGTACGAAGAAGCCAAGGCCGAAAAGAAGACAAGACGAAAGAAGAAGGTTGAAACGGTCGATTTATGTAATGAATGATATGTATGAATTATGATGCAATGAGTTCGACGTTTCTAATCCAAAAAGAAGAGAAATACTTGTTTGGATCCAAGAACAATCTCCAATCTTCAAGAAAACTGTGATACCCCATAATTTTGTAAGGTTATATTGGGAATTATGGAATTTTCCCGGGTACCCGTTGTGTACGTCAGATTTAATACAGAGAGTTTGAGACATTCTGTAATGTGCTCTATATCTATGATATTTTTCTCAGTAAAATAATATACAGACAACATGCCTTGGATTTTAAATTGTCGTTCGCGTACGATAATTTTATCCTGGTTTATCGTCAAGCTCGTTCAAAGCTGAATGGGCGGGAAAAGGGAGAAACGGCGACCGCCGTTCAGAAACGGCGACCGCCATGGTTGGGCCCGAGAAGTCAGCTTGTCAGCTTCTAGCTGGCTGCGACAGGCCTAGCGACGGCGACCGCCGCATTTACGGCGACTGCCGTGTGCCCGCCGCAGGCAAAATCACGGCGACCGCCGTGATTGTCCAGTGGGCATTGCCCGTCGGCCGCCGGCGTCGTTCGAGGCACGCCGTTGCGTCGGTTGCCGTGTCTTAGGGTTTGTTGGGTACTCCTTGGGGTTTGCCTATATATAGAGGAGCTTGGGCATGGGTTTTGGGTCATCTACAACCCCGAATCGCTGCCAAAATTCTCCCTCAAAGTGAGTTGAGTTTCGTCGGTTTTCTTGTGCTCGCCGGAGGTGTTGTGGTGTGTTTCCAGAGTGCCTTTGTGAAGCTTTTGGTTAGCCTTGGAGGTTAGAAGCCAAAGCAAGTCGAGGGAGGCCGAACCGCTCGTGTTTTGGGTGAGATTTCTCTCGTTTCAGTCGGCCGTGTTCTTCACGGCGACCACCGCCAAGAACGGCGACCGCCGCCAGTGCCCAGAATGCCTTCGTGGCTTTGGCTTGGTCGGTTGTCGTCGTGTCGTCTTTCCTTTCGTGTTCTTTCGCCGTGTTTAGATTCGTACTGTTTATGTCGGATCTAACTTAGGGTTCCTTTTATGGGTCGACTCGAAGGTTGTTGTGCTGTCGGAACTATACCGTGTCGAGCCCGGAATCCAGTTGACGTCTTTAGACTATTCTGCGGAGTAAGGCAAGTGGCGGTTCGCTCTTGCTCATTCGTTCCATATTTACATTAATTATCAGTAGTTTATCTGAGTAATTAATTTGGAATGAATATTCTGTTTGTCTGGAAACGGTTTTGATAAACTGTTTTGAAAATCATATAATAGGTTGTATATCTGTTAGAACAACGCTATTATCTGTGATCGCCTTTTGGGCCTTTATGTGGATTTATCCGGTAACTGTTGTTGTGCTGTAACTATTTAGTTAGCACTGTTAGATAGGAACGTTACTCGGACTCTGTCCAGTCGTTTCTTATAATCTGGTATCGGGGTGGCTCGTCCCCATCTGGTACTATTCTAAGATCATGATCAGTCTCTTTCACAAGTGTGTAGAGACAGGACACTTAGCTGGTGTCACAAACCTTTCGGTATACGTCACTCTCGACGAAACGTATACTAAGATGTGTCGTCTCACTGGTGGGGTACACATGTAAAAGTCTATAATGTGATGTGTGTTTTTGAAACATAATCAGATAAGTGCTACCTTGACGCACATAATTAACGAACGCTCAGCGAGTAGGGCAGCTAGGTAATAGTGCCGCTAGGAAGACTCGTGTTGACTTGAATGTAGTACGTCTTCTTTTCGATCTGGATTCGCTGAAAGGCGGTGAGGTTGGTCGTTTACTGAAGCATCTCAGTCAGTTTTAAATCATTGTTGTATGATTCTGTAACTCTCCAGTTTTGTCATACTTCCTTAAAGACTCATTTCAGTTGGAGTCTTTTTTCGAGTCGATTTGTGTGAAGATTCAGTCTTCCAGAATCTTCTCTTGTGCATACCTCTTGTTTATTCCAGTAGGAATATGATGGTTGACTACCGTTATCGGTTATTATCCGAGAAGCGATGAGTCTAACCTAATATGACTGCTTCGAACCAGTCTGCTTTATACCCTTGCTAGTCTATTCATTTAGACTAACCAACCAGTATTTTCCCTTGCATGGTTGGCTGGTGTCATCCGTTGGATTCGGCACATCAGTTAAGAAGTAGCTCAGAAGATTAGAAGGACTATGGAGTCGGCGGTAGTTTTTGAATGTTTTAATTATTTCTTTAATCAGGTTATGATCCTTTGGACAATAACTCCGATTGTAATGTACTTTCTTAGTTTTCCGTTGTGTTTGGTTTAAACTATGTTTTGACCTATTCAGGATTGGGTTGTAATCCCGTAACTCTTGTTTCCTTGACAATGTTATGTTTTGGAATTTAATGCTTGATCATTGTGTATCAATCACATTTCATAAATTGTATTTATATGGTAAAGCCTTGGGTGATCTCGGTAAGGAACACTGGGGTCACTGGCGGTAATACCTTTCCAAAAGGGTTAAGTTTTGGGGGTGTTACAGTTGTGGTATCAGAGCCAAAGGTTTTAAAACGGGTTTGGAATTTTATAAACCATTTATCCGTTTTCGAAATGCTTTAAAAAGGGCTCTGAATTTTCATGCTGAAAAGAATTTAAAAACACCGTTCATAGTCGTGTCTTCTTTATAGTCTGATATAGTAAGCTTGCTTCTATGTCTAGAAAGACTAATTCCTTCCTTACTGTTCGATAGGATGGGTGTCTGCTTTTCTATTGGTAGGGGGTCGGAAGACGCCAAGTCGGACCAGCCGAGGCTAGACTTTCCGATACCTCAGCGATGTTTCGAGGTTGGAGGCCCGAGTAGCCCGCCCGAAGACGTCAAACACGTTCTCCCCGAGTCGGTTGTCCTTGTGGCTAGGGATGCTATGGTCCCTGAGGCTGTACATGTGCCGCCACCAAGGGTGGAGGAAGTACAGGAATGGGAGCAGGAAGATGAGTTATCAAGGTATGAACAAGGGGTTTACCAAGACGATTTTCTGCTGGGACCAATTCCCGAGGAGATCGAGTACGAGGAGGAGGAAGAGGAGATGCTTGAGCAAGATCCTGTCGAGGACGAGGATATGATCGATGATGATTCCGAGGATGAGGATCCCATCGAGGATGATCCCGAGGATGAGGATCCCATCGAGGATGATCCCGAGGATGAGGATCCCATAGAGGATGATCCAGAAGAGGATCCAGAGTTGGACCTTAGAGGGCAGAATCAGGAGCCCGGTACAGGATTGTCACCAGTGCCAGAGTACGTACCCATGTCAGAAGCTGATTGGGAGGCACTGTATACCGAGTACGGTATTAGGAGAAGTGATAGGGAATCTCAGCCTATCCCTACTCCAAGAAGATAGAGGTCAGAATCCGAGCTGTAGGAGATCCTCCGCCAGAGCGAGGTAATCTCTGCAGAACAGCAGAGTCAGTGGGATGAGTTGACCGCCAGTACTCAGATGAGGGCTGGAATAGGAGGACCAGTCATGGACGACCCATACTTTACCATGACTGAGCTAGGACTATGTGCTTCAGGGTCAAGCAGGGTGCGAAACCCATCGCCAGAGCTCGATGGTGAGCCTAGGCCGAAGAGACCATGCACGAGTAGCCAGTCGTATGGGAGACTTTTTGGAACGCCTTGAGGAGGAGTGGCGTTGCCTATCGTAGTAGTTTCGTTTCTTAGTATTCCAAGTTGTACTTTGTGTAATATTTCAGTATTGCGGCAAGTACTCTGAGAAACACTTATATCTTCGAGCAATGTTGTCCAAACGCTCGAATGATAAACTTATGTGTAACTTGTGTAACAGTTCGAAGGTTCATCTATAAAATACCAAGTTGATCTATTCTGAGTAATTTATTTACGTTGGTATATTGCATAAGTATATTGCATAATATTAATGTATTGAATGCTTGGAATTTGATCGGTAAATAGATGGTGAACCCAAGAAGCACGAGGAATTCGACTCGAGCCGGTGCTGGGACTAGTCAAAATCTCAGGCCAGCAGGAAGAGGTGTTCAGGATGAACACGAGTCTGAGTCTCGCATCCAGCAGAGGCGTGAAGGTCAGGATCAGACCCAAACGCCAGCGCTGTTTGACGCCGCAGCTATGGAGGCGATTCGTGGAATCGTGATACAGGCTATTGCAGATGTATTGAGACCAAGCGCGCCTCAAGCACAAGAAGTGCCTACTCACCCAGTGGTTCCTGATGTTGTGGAACCCAAAAACCCTGTGATTCAGGAGACTGCCGATAGGGCAAGAGACAGCTATGGTCGCACTCTAAAGACCATCACTTCCATGAGGCCCGATTGCTATAACGAGAAAGGGGAGCCAGTGGCAGTGACTCATTGGTTCTCCCATATGGAGAGGCTGTTTAGGAACGTGGAGTGTACGGAGGCCGAGAAGGTCCATATCGCTTCTCTTCAGCTGAAGGAGGAGGCTAGCGAGTGGTGGGAGAGCACTGGTTTGGCTGAGAGCCCAGTGTTGACTTGGTCGATGTTCAAGACCAGGATGGTTGATCGCTTTTTCTCTCGTGCTATGAGAGAGGAGAAGCATAAAGAGTTCTTGTACCCTCAGACTGATGGTCTGAGAGTGACCGAGTTGGCATCTAAGTTCAACCATCTTCTACAGTATGCCACTATCGAGATTACCAGCGAGGCCCAAAAGATCTGGTACTTCCACGAGTGGATGAACCCGGATATCAAGCCATTAATGGTGCACCACACATGCTCTACCTTAGAGCAGTATGTGGATTGTGCCTATAAGCTGGAGGTAACTCTGGAGGAGTCGACCAAGAGGCGCAACCAACAGAAGTCGATGCAGAATCAGAACCAGGGAGGTGGTTTTAAGCGCCTTGCGCCACCGTCTAACTTTGCCATGTCCGGCCGAGCTAAGACGGAGATGACACAAGGGGGATCGACTCAGCAGTCAGGGCAGACCAGGAGTACAGTTCAGTGTTATAACTGCGGTACTGCTGGGCACAAGGGCACTGAGTGTCGGAAGGAGAAGAGGCCATGCTTTGGGTGTGGACGTGATGGTCATCTGCAAAAGTTCTACAAGCAGGGGAAACAGAAGGGAGTAGAGTCGCAGCAAGGGTCAGTTCATCAGAGCAACCGACCTAGGTTTAAGCCTGCCGAGACTCCTAGCCCTTCAGTGTAAACGACTGCTCAGAACAGGGGAAAGGCCCCAGCTGTTTCTAGAAGTCAGGGCCAACGCTTGTACGAGATGCGTGAGGCAGATGGACCCAACGCTCCGATTGCTCAAGGTACTCTATACCTTCACTCTACTTCAGTGTGCATTCTGTTTGATTCTGGTGCTACGCATTCCTTTATTTCGGATAGCTGTGTTAGCAAGTTAGATTTAGTGTGTAACGATTCGTGCGACCCTTTTGTCGTTAATCTTCCTAATGGAGAACGTTTGGTGGGAACCAAGCATCTATCAGACTTTCCGATTACCATTCAGGGTAAGGAATTTGAAGCAGATTTAATCTGTATAGCCATGGCTCCATACGACATTATCCTCGGTATGGATTGGCTAACGCGTCACAAGGCGGTGATCGACTTCAGTTCAAGAACGGTGACGGTGTCATCCGGGGGCCAGTTCGTGTGCAAGTTCAAAGGTCGAAATGACACTGATAACGGCAAGCTGATCAATGCGATGGCTGTGTTTAAGCTACTACGACAAGGATGTGTCGGGTACCTTTGCTACTTGGATTCGCCTGCGAAGGATGGACCTGAGGTTCTTGATATTCCTGTAGTTAGGGAGTTTTCGGATGTCTTTCTGGAAGAAATTCCTGGATTACCCCCGAACCGCGACGTAGAGTTTTCAATTGATCTCGAGCCTGGTACGGCGCCGATTTCCAAATCACCGTACCGGATGGCTCCAGCTGAGATGCAAGAATTGAAGAATCAACTTGAAGATCTTCTTGACAAAGGTTATGTCAGGCCGAGTGCATCGCCGTGGGGTGCCCCGGTTTTATTCGTCAAAAAGAAGGACGGATCGTTCCGACTTTGTATCGACTACCGAGAGTTGAACAAGGTGACGATCAAGAACAAGTATCCTTTGCCTAGGATTGATGACTTGTTGGACCAATTGCAGGGAGCAAAGGTTTTCTCCAAGATCGACCTGAGATCTGGATATCATCAACTCAGGATTCGTGAGCAGGACATTCCTAGAACTGCGTTCAGGACCAGATATGGTCATTACGAGTTCGTAGTGATGCCTTTTGGGCTTACAAATGCTCCAGCTGTCTTTATGGACTTGATGAACCGATGTTTTCACCAGTACTTGGATAAGTTCGTGGTGGTCTTCATAGACGACATCCTGATCTATTATCCGAATGAAGAAGTCCACGAGGAACATCTGCGGATTGCCTTGTCAATCCTTAGACAACATCAGCTTTATGCTAAATTGTCCAAGTGTGAATTCAGGATAAAGGAAGTGGCTTTATTAGGCCACGTGATCAATAAAAATGGGGTTATGGTTGATCCCCAAAAGATTGAAGTGATGGCTAAATGGACACAGCCCCAGAATGTGAAAGAGGTGCGCAGTTTTCTTGGACTTGCCGGGTAATACAGAAGGTTCGTAGAAGGATTTTCAAAGATCGCTCTACCTATGACCAATCTACTCCGCAAGGTCCACAAGAAATTTGTCTGGAATGACAAGTACGAGGTCAGTTTCCAGGAGTTGAAGCGACGGTTGACCTCGGCACCCGTGTCAGCACTCCCAGAGGGGAACGATGATTATGTGGTCTATAGTGATGCTTCCAAGTGTGGTCTTGGTTGTGTTTTGATGCAAAGGGGCAGAGTCATTGCTTACGCATCTAGACAACTCAAGACTTACGAAGAAAACTATCCGACCCATGATCTTGAGTTAGCAGCGGTTGTCTTTGCGCTAAAGATTTGGAGGCATTACCTCTACGGTATAAGATGCCAAGTCTTCACCGACCACAAAAGTCTCAAGTATATATTTACTCAGAAGGAGTTAAATATGAGACAACGCCGCTGGCTAGAGTTGCTCAAGGACTACGACATGGAGTTGTTGTATCATCCGGGCAAGGCTAATGTAGTAGCTGATGCACTAAGCCGGAAGACAACGCATGAGACTGTGGTTGCGTTGCTTACTGCTCAGACCAAGCTAAACCAAGAGTCATGCGACATTGAAGTCTTGTATGACCAGCGTAGAGGGTACCTGAGTATGATGGAAATTCAGGCTACACTGCTGGATCAAATCAAAGAAAAGCAAGTCAATGACATCATCTTGGTAAAGTTAAGCAGTGAAGTGATGGATGGGAAAGCTCCTAGTTTTGTGGTTCAGGATGATGGATCACTTTGGTTTCAGGATCGGATCTGTGTGCCTGACACAGAAGGTCTTCATCAATTGGTGATGAGAGAAGCTCATTCATCTGCTTATTCTGTGCATCCTGGCTCTAGCAAGATGTACAAGGATCTCAGGAAGAAGTTTTGGTGGTCAAACATGAAGTGGGACGTAGCAGACTTTGTGGCAAAGTGCTTAACTTGCCAGAAGGTCAAGATCGAACACCGCAGGCCAGGTGGTGAGATGCTACCTCTCCTCGTGCCGGAATGGAAATGGGAGGACATTTCCATGGACTTCGTCACTGGGCTACCCAAGACTCGAAGTCAAAGAGATGCTATCTGGGTAATTGTGGATAGGCTTACGAAGAGTGCTCATTTCATAGCCATCAAGACCACATGGGAAACCCAGAGTTAGCAGAAGTCTACCAGAAGGAGATTGTCCGCTTACATGGCATTCCTAAGACCATTGTATCGGACCGAGATGGCCGTTTCATGTCAAGATTCTGGAAGGAACTTCATAAGGCTATGGGAACCGAGTTGAGGTTCAGTACATCATTTCATCCTCAGACAAATGGCCAGTCTGAAAGGACCATCCAGACTCTGAAGGATATGCTTAGAGCTTGTGTGCTCGATCGTCCGACTAGCTGGGAGGACAGCTTGAGTCTGATTGAGTTCACATACAACAATAGCTGGCATGCTACAATCAAGATGGCTCCGTTTGAAGATTTGTATGGTCGCAGATGCAGATCTCCGATTTGTTGGGACGATAATGCCGACAAAATTCTGCTTGGACCAGAGTTGGTCGAAAGGACGGCTTCAGACATTGCTTTGATCAGACAAAGAATGTTGACCGCTCAGAGTCGACAGAAGTCCTACGCAGATCGGAAGCGCAGGACTGTCGAGTTCGAGGTCGGTGACAATGTTTTTGTCAAGGTATCGCCATCCAAAGGAGTTTTCAGATTTGGTAAGCTTGGGAAGCTTAACCCTCGCTACGTGGGACCATTCGAGATTCTGGATAGAGTGGGATCTCTAGCGCACCGCTTGGCGTTGCCGCCATCGGCTCACCCGGTGCATAACGTGTTCCACGTATCTTTACTCAGAAAGTATGTACCAGATGAGTCTCATGTACTTAGTTACGAGGACATCGAGATTCAAGCTAATGGTACTTATGAAGAGTTGCCCGTGCGCATTTTGGAGCGTCGGGAGAAGCATTTGCGCAACAAGATCGTACCATTGGTACGAGTGCTGTGGTCCAAGTCAGGGACCGAAGAAGTTACTTGGGAGACGTGGGAAACCGAGTCAGATATGCTCAGGCGTTTTCCCGAGTTATTCTCGACCTAAGTTTCGGGGTCGAAACTTCTTGTAAGGGGGAGGAGATGTGATACCCCATAATTTTGTAAGGTTATATTGGAAATTATGGAATTTTCCCGGGTACCCGTTGTGTACGTCGGATTTAATACAGAGAGTTTGAGACATTCTGTAATGTGCTCTGTATCTGTGATATTTTTCTCAGTGAAACAATATACAGACAACATGCCTTGGATTTTAAATTGTCGTTCGCGTACGATAATTTTATCCCGGTTTATCGTCAAGCTCGTTCAAAGCTGAATGGGCGAGAAAAGGGAGAAACGGCGACCGCCGTGGTTGGGCCCGAGAAGTCAGCGTGTCAGCTTCTAGCTGGCCGCGACAGGCCTAGCGACGGCGACCGCCGCATTTACGGCAACCACCGCGTGCCCGCCGCAGGCAAAATCACGGCGACCGCCGTGATTGTCCAGTGGGCATTGCCCGTCGGTCGCCGGCGTCGTTCGAGGCGCGCCGTTGCGTCAGTTGCCGCGTCTTAGGGTTTGCTGGGTACTCCTTGGGGTTTGCCTATATATAGAGGAGCTTGGGCATGGGTTTTGGGTCATCTATAACCCCGAATCGCTGCCAAAATTCTCCCTCAAAGTGAGTTGAGTTTCGTCGGTTTTCTTGTGCTCGCCGGAGGTGTTGTGGTGTGTTTCCAGAGTGCCTTTGTGAAGCTTTTGGTTAGCCTTGGAGGTTAGAAGCCAAAGCAAGTCGAGGGAGGCCGAACCGCTCGTGTTTTGGGTGAGATTTCTCTCGTTTCAGTCGGCCGTGTTCTTCACGGCGACCGCCGTGATGAATACGGCGACCGCCGCCAAGAACGGCGACCGCCGCAAGTGCCCAGAATGCCTTCGTGGCTTTGGCTTGGTCGGTTGTCGTCGTGGCGTCTTTCCTTTCGTGTTCTTTCACCGTGTTTAGATTCGTACTGTTTATGTCGGATCTAACTTAGGGTTCCTTTTATGGGTCGACTCGAAGGTTGTTGTGCTGTCGGAACTATACCGTGTCGAGCCCGAAATCCAGTTGACATCTTTAGACTATTCTGCGGAGTAAGGCAAGTGGCGGTTCGCTCTTGCTCATTCGTTCCATATTTACATTAATTATCAGTAGTTTATCTGAGTAATTAATTTGGAATGAATATTCTGTTTGTCTAGAAACGGTTTTGATAAACTATTTTGAAAATCATATAATAGGTTGTATATCTGTTAGAACAACGCTATTATCTGTGATCGCCTTTCGGGCCTTTATGTGGATTTATCCGATAACTGTTATTGTGTTGTAACTGTTTAGTTAGCACTGTTAGATAGGAACGTTACTCGGACTCTGTCCAGTCGTTTCTTATAATCTGGTATCGGGGTGGCTCGTCCCCATCTGGTACTATTCTAAGATCATGATCGGTCTCTTTCACAAGTGTGTAGAGACAGGACACTTAGCTGGTGTCACAAACCTTTCGGTATACGTCACTCTCGACGAAACGTATACTAAGATGTGTCGTCTCACTGGTGGGGTACATATGTAAAAGTCTATAATGTGATGTGTGTTTTTGAAACATAAACAGATAAGTGCTACCTTGACGCACATAATTAACGAACGCTCAACGAGTAGGGCAGCTAGGTAATAATGCCGCTAGGAAGACTCATGTTGACTTGAATGTAGTACGTCTTCTTTCCGATCTGGATTCGCTGAAAGGCGGTGAGGTTGGTCGTTGACTGAAGCATCTCAGTCAGTTTTAAATCATTGTTGTATGATTCTGTAACTCTCCAGTTTTGTCATACTTCCTTAAAGACTCATTTCAGTTGGAGTCTTCTTTCGAGTCGATTTCTGTGAAGATTCAGTCTTCCAGAATCTTCTCTTGTGCATACCTCTTGTTTATTCCAGTAGGAATATGATGGTTGACTACCGTTATCGGTTATTATCCGAGAAGCGATGAGTCTAACCTAATATGACTGCTTCGAACCAGTCTGCTTTATACCCTTGCTAGTCTATTCATTTAGACTAACCAACCAATATTTTCCCTTGCATGGTTGGCTGGTGTCATCCGTTCGATTCGGCACATCAGTTAAGAAGTAGCTCAGAAGATTAGAAGGACTATGGAGTCGGTGATGGTTTTTGAATGTTTTAATTATTTCTTTAATCAGGTTATGATCCTTTGGACAATAACTCCGATTGTAATGTACTTTCTTAGTATTCCGCTGTGTTTGGTTTAAACTATGTTTTGACCTATTCGGGATTGGGTTGTAATCCCGTAACTCTTGTTTCATTGACAATGTTATGTTTTGGAATTTAATGCTTGATCATTGTGTATCAATCGCATTTCATAAATTGTATTTATATGGTAAAGCCTTGGGTGATCTCGGTAAGGAACACTGGGGTCACTGGCGGTAATACCTTTCCAAAAGGGTTAAGTTTTGGGGGTGTTATAAAAACTCAAGCAACACACAACTCGGTCCAGCTCGACCAACTAGCCTAAATGCATGCTATCACATCCCTAAATCCAAACAACTCATAAAAAACATTCAAATAGAAGTGATAACATTCATTATTGTCATAATCCAAACAACTCATAAAAAACATTCAAACAAAAGTCATAACATTCATTGTTGTCACCTTCCAAAGTTCAATGAAATCCAAAGTTTAATGCTCAAATGACGAAGCAGCCAAGTTCAATGGTTCGAAAGGTAGGGATACATTTGCTCCAATGATTGCCGTAACGCCTCGGCTAGGTCTTCACATTGGTCATCTCCATGTTGGTGATCGCGATATGGATCCAGACGTCCGTAGCAACTATCGACCCACTGTAGTCACAATAAGTGGATACGATTAATATAAAGTTTGTACACGAAATTAAACAAGATATAATTATTCAATTTCTTACATGGTGCTGAGGGTTACGGTCCTCTTGAGGGATGATGAATGGATGTGTATGCTGGAGGTACCACTGCATGTAATCACCGCTACACTGGTGGGGTTGAAGGACTGGAGGACCCATGGCTTATAGGCTAATGGAATGTTCATTGCGGGCATCCCATGCATGTAAGGATCTATCGTATTACACCGTATAGCTGCTAATCTTCGTGCCCCTCCATGCCTTAATTGGAACAATCGGTTGTCTTAGACACTGTTGTGCACGCCCAAACTGCCTAGCTGCTCGATCTGGCATGTAAGGCTCGGTGACCCACAAACAAGATATGACTCCATGGAATCGCGATGAAGCAAACATCCCATTGTTGAAGTCAATCGGGCCGTATGACATCCACTCAACCTAAACATAATTGAATTTCAAACAACTAATCATGCATATAATTATATATTTTAACATACTAGATAAGGACCGTATATGCACTTACACTCTCAGCACGCATCCCATCCAGCTCCTCCCTATAATTCCTGGTCCGGTTGGGTGGCTGTGACATGTCCCATCGACTGGCGTATGGGATCGGCTGTTGGCGGTCCCAGTAAACACTTTGTGCAGGTCTAAACATGGGAAAGTATTGATATATCCATGCCTACAAAACAATTACATGTAAGTCAATTCCCTTAATAACAAATATTAATCTATAACAAAAATACAGATGTTTTTATTCAAGCCATTTAATACCTGAATCAGAGTGAAACATGTGGACATGACCCGCGCCTCCTTCTTTGTGCACTCGCCCAAGCTGCGGTACACATGGGCATGAACACCGATACCCCATGCATAGTTTGTGGCTGACGAGGGATCAGTCACGAACGGAGTGTAATAAATGGACAACCGATGCTGAGACTTGTCAGGAAAGAGACAAGACCCCACCAAGTACAGCAAGAACCCAGCCGCCTGCTTCTTGTCAGCCAAATCCTGGCAATGAGTCCTAAAATCTACCGCATGCACGTTACCAGTGACGATAGCACCATCCTCCAGCTCAAAAAACTCATGCGCTTCCTCCATCAACGCCTTCTTCAAATCATTGCGGGCCAGCTGCTCGTGCCATTTCTTTGGGGGACCCATGTCTTGCCCTTGTATGTTCAGCCCAAGGATCATCCACACATCATGGAGAGTTATAGTCATCTCTCCCCATGGCATGTGGAATGAGTTGGTTTCCGGTTGCCAACGCTCGACGAAGGCTCCAATCAACGTCTCATCCACATGCTCGTGCATGATGTCCGGTAGATGACATAGCCCGGATGCAGATGCCATGTTACCCCACGCGTCAGTCGTTGTGCGACGCCATGAGCGTAACTGCTTGCCTCACTGCTGAAACCTCAAGGGTGGCACCGGCTGTATATGAACATATTTAAGCAATCCATCGGACTTATTTAAAATAAGATTAATAATTAAAACAAATAAAGTTACATGCAACTTACAATGCGCTGGTATAAGAGGTACGCCACGTGGTTCACAAAACTCTTTAGGAGTTCAGGGCTCTCCGGACCTCCAGGAACGCTCACCCGCAGTTTAGGGTCATATCTCACATTCTTCCTTGACCGAGGCGATTTTTCCCGCGAAGAAGAGGCTTCTTGAGGCTCCTCGTCCATGTCTGGAGCGTCATCTCTTGGCATCCAGGCATTGCTGGACTGGTCCTGAATCCCCCATGTATTGGCCTGATCCTACATTTATTAAATAGATCAGAAATAATTACATTTTTTAACCTAATTCAGGTTATACTAAATGTACTTACCGTAGGCTGATGATATGGAGCATTCGGGTACACTGCCGGGTTCTCCCACGGGTTGTGCTGATCCTCATCCCCCTGATAATAATGCAAAGGGCTATGATGATGAGGGCTCAGATGCGGCGGTAGTACCAGCGGACTAAAATTCCGCCCGTAGTAGTTATTCTGATCTATTGTATCAGAATAACCATGAAACGGGCTCCCTTGGTAGTCCGGGTAGATCTGAGGCTCAGAGTTTGCCCTACCTCCATGAAACGAAGGCACCGCCATTAAGCTCTGAACTCTTATCATGCCAGCAACCCCACTACTGCTACCGGCTCCAGTCTGATATGCGCCGGTCTCATCATCCCGGTAGCTGACATTCCTCCGTTGCCTCCTCTCTGACCTGTTCACCTCTTTGCCAGTCCTAAACGACTGTTCGCGTTGAAGGTTGTGGCGTCTCCTACGTTCGGTTCTTTCCTCAGGCTCCATCTGCGGTTATATTATTTTTATCAAAATAATATAATCAAAATATTATCAAAATATAATCAAAATAATATAATCAAAATATAATCAAAATAATATAATTCAAATATTATCAAAATAATATAATTAAAATATTATCAAAATAATATTTTGAGTCGGAGAGTCGCCGACGGCTCGCCGGTGACTCGCCGGCGATCCACACGTTACGTGTGAAATGGAATAACACGTAACATGTGGAACACATTCACACGTTACGTGTGGAACACATTCACACGTTACGTGTGGAACACATTCACACGTTACGTGTGGAACACATTCACACGTTACGTGTGAATGTGCACATTTCAACTACCGCCGGCGAGATGCCGGCGACATTCCGGCGATCCACACGTTACGTGTGAAATGGAATCACATGTAATGTGTGGAACACATTCACACGTTACGTGTGAATGTGCACATTCCAACTATCGTCGGCGAGACGCCGGCGACATTCCGGCGATCCTCCGGTCGTCTTCTCCGGTGACATTTCCGAATTCTGGCGATTTTTTTCCATCAAATATGTGATACCCCGTATTTTTGTAAGGTTATTTTGGGAATTATGGAATTTTCCCGAGTACTCGTTACGTACGTCGGATTTAATTCAGGTAGCTTGAGACATTCTGTAATGTGCTCTGTATCTGTAATATTTTTCTCAGTGAAATAATATACAGACAAGGTGCCTTGAATTTTAAATTGTCGTTCGCGTACGATAATTTTTATCCCGGTTTATCGTCATGCTCGTTCAAAGCCGAATGGGCGGGAAAATGGGGAAACGGCGACCGCCGTGGTTGGGCCCGAGATGTCAGCGTGTTAGCTTCTAGCTGGCCGCGACAGGCCTAACGCCGGCGATCGCCGGGTGCCCGCCGCAGGCAAAAATACGGCGACCGCCGTGATTGTCCAGTGGGCATTGCCCGCCGGTCGCCGGCGTCGTTCGAGGCGCGCCGTTGTGTCGTTTTCCGCGTCTGAGGGTTTGCAGCTCACTCCTTGGGGTTTGCCTATAAATAGGTGAGCTTGGGCATGGGTTTTGGGTCATCTACAACCCCGAATCACTGCCAAATTCGCCTCTCGCCGGAGTTTTGTTTTCGCCGGTTTTCTTGTGCTCGCCGGAGGTCTCGCCGGTGTTGCCTTGGTGTGTTTCCAGAGTGTCTTTGTGAAGCTTTTGGTTAACCTTGGAGGTTAGAAGCCAAAGCAAGTCGAAGGAGGCCAAACCGCTCGTGTTTTGGGGTGAGTTTTCTCTCGTTTCAGTCGGCTGTGTTCTTAACGGCGACCGCCGTGATGAATACGGCGACCGCCGCCAAGAACGGCGACCGCCGCCAGTGCCCAGAATGCCTTCGTGGCTTTGCTTTGGTCGGTTGTCGTCGTGGCGTCTTTCCTTTCGTATTCTTTCGCCGTGTTTAGATTCGTACTGTTTATGTCGGATCTAACTTAGGGTTCCTTTTATGGGTCGACTCGAAGGTCGTTGTGCTGTCAGAGCTATACCGTGTCGTGCCCGGAATCCAGTGACGTCTTTAGACTATTCTACGGAGTAAGGCAAGTGGCGGTTCGCTCTTGCTCTTTCGTTCCATATTTACATTAATTATCAGTAGTTTATCTGAGTAATTAATTTGGAATGAATATTCTGTTTGTCTGGAAACGGTTTTGATAAACTGTTTTGAAAATCATATAATAGGTTGTATATCTGTTAGAACAACGCTATTATCTGTGATCGCCTTTCGGGCCTTTATGTGGATTTATCCTGTAAATGTGGTGGTGCTGTAACTGTTTAGTTAGCACTGTTAGATAGGAACGTTACTCGGACTCTGTCCAATCGTTTCTTTATAATCTGGTAGAGGGGTGGCTCGTCCCCATCCAATACCATTCTAAGATCATGATCGGTCTCTTACACATGTGTGTAGAGACAGGACACTTAGCTGGTGTCACAAACCTTTCGGTATACGTCACTCTCGACGAAACGTATACTAAGATGTGTCGTCCCATTGGTGGGGTACACATGTAAAAGTCTATAACGTGATGTGTGTTTTTGAAACATAAATCAGATAAGTGCTACCTTGACGCACATAATTAATACACCTTGGGCGAGTAGTGCAGCTAAGTTCAGTGCAACTAGGAAAACTCGTCTTGACTTGAATGTAGTACGTTCTCTTTCCAATCTGGATTCGCTGTAGGCGATGAGGTTGGTCGTGAACCGAAGCATCTCAGTCAGTTTTAAATCATGGTTGAATGATTCTGTAACTTTCCAGATTTGTCATTGCTTCCTTAAAGACTCATTTCAGTTGGAGTCTTCTTTCGAGTCGATTTCTGTGAAGATTCAGTCTCCCAGAATCTTCTCTTGTGCATACCTCTTGTTTATTCCAGTAGGAATATGATGGTTGACTACCGTTATCGATTATTATCCGAGAAGCGATGAGTCTAACCTAATATGACTGCTTCGAACCAGTCTGCTTTGTACCCTTGCTAGTCTATTCAGTTAGACTAACCAACCAATGTTTTCCCTTGCATGGTTGGCTGGTGTCATCCGTTCGATTCGGCACATCAGTTAAGAAGTAGCTCAGAAGATTAGAAGGACTATGGAGTCGGCGGTGGTTTTTGAATGTTTTAATTATTTCTTTAATCAGGTTATGATCCTTTGGACAATAACTCCGATTGTAACTTACTTTCTTAGTCTTCCGCTGTGTTTGGTTTAAACTATGTTTTGACCTATTCGGGATTGGGTTGTAATCCCGTAACTCTTGTTTCCTCAACAATGTTATGTTTTGGAATTTAATGCTTGATCTTTGTGTATCAATTGCATTTCATAAATTGTATTTATTTGGTAAAGCCTTGGGTGATCTCGGTAAGGAACACTGGGGTCACTGGCGGTAATACCTTTCCAAAAGGGTTAAGTTTTGGGGGTGTTACAGTTGTGGTATCAGAGCCAAAGTTTTAAAACGGGTTTGGAATTTTTATAAACCATTTATTCATTTTCAAAATGCTTTAAAGAGAGCTCTGAATTTTCATTCTGAAAAGAATTTAAAAACACCGTTCATAGTCGTGTCTTCTTTATAGTCTGATATAGTAAGTTTGCTTCTATGTCTAGAAAGACTAATTCCTTCCTTATTGTTCGATAGGATGAGTGTCTGCTTTTCTATTGGTAGGGGATCGGAAGACGCCAAGTCGGATCAGCCGAGGCTAGATTTTCCGTTACCTCAGCGATGTTTCGAGGTTGGAGGCCCGAGTAGCCCACCCGAAGACGTCAAGCACGTTCTCCCCGAGTCAGTTGTCCTTGTAGCCAGGAATACCATGGTCCCTAGACCTGCACCTATGCTGCCACCAAGGGTGGAGGGAGTACAGGAATGGGAGCAGGAAGACGAGTTGTCAAGGTATGAACAAGGGGTTTACCAAGACGACTTTCTGCTGGGACCAATTTCCGAGGAGATCGAGTACGAGGAGGAGGAAGAGGAGATGCTTGAGCAAGATCCTGTCGAGGACGAGGAAATGATCGAGGATGATTCCGAGGACGAGGATCCCATCGAGGATGATCCCGAGGAAGAGGATCCCATCGAGGATGATCCCGAGGATGAGGATCCCATAGAGGATGATCCAGAAGAGGATCCAGAGTTGGACCTTGGAGGACAGCATCAGGAGCCCGATACAGGATTGTCACCAGTGCCAGAGTATGCAACCATGTCAGAAGCTGATTGGGAGGCACTGTATACCGAGTACGGTATTGGGAGAAGTGACAGGGAATCTCAGCCTATCCCTACTCCAAGGAGATGGAGGTCGGAATCCGAGCTACAGGAGATTCTCCGCCAGAGCGAGGTAATCTCCGCAGAACAGCAGCGTCAAAGGGATGAGCTGATCGCCAGTACTCAGAGGAGGGCTGGAATAGGAGGACCAGTCATGGACGACCCATACTTTACCATGACTGAGCTAGGACTATGTGCTTCAGGGTCAAGCAGGGTGCGAAACCCATCACCAGAGCTCGATGGTGAGCCTAGCCCGAAGAGACCATGCACGAGTAGCCAGTCGTATGGGAGACGTTTTGGAACGCCTTGAGGAGGAGTGGCGTTGTCTATCGTAGTAGTTCGTTTCTTAGTTTTCCAAGTTGTACTTTGTGTAATATTTCAGTATTGCGGCAAGTACTTTGAGAAACACTTATATCTTCGAGCAATGTTGTCCTAACGCTCGAATGATAAACTTATGTGTAACTTGTGTAAGAATTCGAAGGTTCATCTATAAAATACCAAGTTGATCTATTCTGAGTAATTTATTTACATTGATATATTGCATAAGTATGTTGTATCATATTAATGTATTGAATGCTTGGAATTGGATCGGTAAACAGATGGTGAACCCAAGAAGCACGAGAAACTCGACTCGAGCCGGTGCTGGGACTAGCCAAAACCCCAGACCAGCAGGAAGAGGTGTTCAGGATGAACACGAGTCTGAGTCTCGCGTCCAGCAGAGGCGTGAAGGTCAGGATCAGACCCAAGCACCGACGTTGTTTGACGCTGCAGCTGTTGAGGCGATCCGTGGGATCGTGATGCAGGCTATTACAGATGTCTTGAGACCAAGTGCGCCTCAAGCACAAGAAGTGCCTATTCATGCAGCGGTTCCTGATGTTGTGGAACCCAGAAACCCTGTGATTGAAGAGACTGCCGTTAGGACGAGGGACAGCTATGGTCGCGCTCTTAAGACCATTACTTCCATGAGACCCGACTGCTATAACGGGAAAGGGGAGCCAGTGGCAGTAACTCATTGGTTCTTCCATATGGAGAGGCTGTTCAGGAACGTGGAGTGTACGGAGGCCGAGAAGGTCCATATCGCTTCTCTTCAGCTGAAGGAGGAGGCTAGCGAGTGGTGGGAGAGCACTGGTTTGGCTGAGAGCCCAGTGTTGACTTGGTCGATGTTCAAGACCAAGATGGTTGATCGCTTTTTCTCTCGTGCTATGAGAGAGGAAAAGCATAAAGAGTTCTTGTACCCTCAGACTGATGGTCTGAGAGTGACTGAGTTGGCATCTAAGTTCAACCATCTTCTACAGTACGCCACTGCCGAGATCACCAGCGATGTTCAAAAGATCTGGTACTTCCACGAGTGGATGAACCCGAATATCAAGCCATTAATGGTGCACCACACATGCTCTACCTTAGAGCAGTATGTGGATTGTGCCTATAAGCTGGAGGTAACTCTCGAGGAGTCGACCAAGAGGCGTAACCGACAGAAGTCGATGCAGAATCAGAACCAGGGAGGTGGTTTTAAGCGCCCCGCGCCACCGTCTAACTTCGCCAAATTCGGCAGAGCTAAGACGGAGATGACGCAAGGAGGATCGACTCAGCAGTCAGGGCAGACCAGGAGTTCAGTTCAGTGTTATAATTGCGGTACTGCTGGGCACAAGAGCACTGAGTGTCGGAAGGAGAGGAGGCCATGCTTTGGGTGTGGACGTGATGGTCATCTGCAAAAGTTCTGCAAGCAAGGGAAGCAGAAGGGAGTAGAGTTGTAGCAAGGGTCAGTTCATCAGAGCAACCGACCTAGGTTTAAGCCTGCCGAGACTCCTAGCCCTTCAGTGCAGACGACTGCTCAGAACAGGGGAAAGGCCCCAGCTGCTTCTGGAAGTCAGGGCCAACGCTTGTACGAGATGCGTGAGGCAGATGGACCCAACGCTCCGATTGCTCAAGGTACTCTATACCTTCACTCTACTTCAGTGTGCATTCTGTTTGATTCTGGTGCTACGCATTCCTTTATTTCGGATAGCTGTGTTAGCAAGTTAGACTTAGTGTGCAATGATTCGTGCGACCCTTTCGTCGTTAATCTTCCTAATGGAGAACGTTTGGTGGGAACCAAGCATTTGTCCGACTTTCCGATTACCATTCAGGGTAAGGAATTCGAGGCAGATTTAATCTGCATAGCCATGGCTCCATACGACATTATTCTCGGTATGGATTGGCTGACGCGTCACAAGGCGGTGATCGACTTCAATTCAAGAACGGTGACGGTGTCATCCGGGGGCCAATTCGTGTGCAAGTTCAAAGGTCGAAATGACGCTGATAACGGCAAGCTGATCAATGCGATGGCTGCGTTTAAGCTACTACGACAAGGATGTGTCGGGTACCTTTGCTACTTGGATTCGCCTGAGAAGGATGGACCTGAGATTCTTGATATTCCTGTAGTTAGGGAATTTTCGGATGTCTTTCCGGAAGAAATTCCAGGATTACCCCCAAATCATGACGTAGAGTTTTCTATTGATCTCGAGCCTGGTACGGCATCGATTTCCAAATCCCCGTATCGGATGGCTCCAGCTGAGATGCAAGAGTTGAAGAATCAACTTAAAGATCTTCTTGACAAAGGTTATGTCAGGCCGAGTGCATCGCCGTGGGGTGCTCCGGTATTATTCGTCAAAAAGAAGGACGGATCGTTCCGACTTTGTATCGACTATCGAGAGTTGAATAAGGTGACGATCAAGAACAAGTATCCTTTGCCTAGGATTGATGACTTGTTGGACCAGTTGCAAGGAGCAAAGGTGTTCTCCAAGATCGACTTAAGATCTGGATATCATCAACTCATGATTCGTGAGCAGGACATTCCTAGAACTGCGTTTAGGACCAGATATGGTCATTACGAGTTGGTAGTGATGTCTTTTGGGCTTACAAATGCTCCAGCTGTCTTTATGGATTTGATGAACCGATGTTTTCACCAATACTTGGATAAGTTCGTAGTGGTTTTCATCGATGACATTTTGATCTACTCTCCGAATGAAGAAGTCCACGAGGAACATCTACAGATTTCCTTGTCGATCCTTAGACAACATCAGCTTTATGCTAAATTGTCTAAATGTGAATTCTGGATGAAGGAAGTGGCTTTCTTAGGCCACGTGATCAATAAAAATGGGGTTATGGTTGATTCCCAAAAGATTGAAGCGGTGGCTAAGTGGACACAGCCCCAGAACGTAAAAGAGGTACGCAGTTTTCTTGGACTTGCCGGGTATTATAGAAGGTTTGTAGAAGGATTTTCAAAGATCGCTCTACCGATGACCAATCTACTCCGCAAAGTCCACAAGAAGTTTGTCTGGAATGACAAGTGCGAGGTCAGTTTCCAGGAGTTGAAGCGACGGTTGACCTCGGCACCCGTGTTAGCACTCCCAGAGGGGAATGACGATTATGTGGTCTATAGTGATGCTTCAAAGTGTGGTCTTGGTTGTGTTTTGATGCAAAGGGGCAGAGTCATTACTTACGCATCTAGACAACTCAAGACTTACGAAGAAAACTATCCGACCCATGATCTTGAGTTAGCAGCGGTTGTCTTTGCGCTGAAGATTTGGAGGCATTACCTCTATGGTATAAGATGCCAAGTCTTCACTGACCACAAAAGTCTCAAGTATATATTTACTCAGAAGGAGTTAAATATGAGACAACGCCGCTGGCTAGAGTTGCTCAAGGACTACGACATGGAGTTGTTGTATCATCCAGGCAAGGCTAATGTAGTAGCTGATGCGCTAAGCCGGAAGACAACGCAAGAGACTGTGGTTGCGTTGCTTACTGCTCAGACCAAGCTAAACCAAGAGTCATGCGACATTGAAGTCTTGTATGACCAGCGTAGAGGGTACCTGAGTATGATGGAAATTCAGGCTACACTGCTGGATCAAATCAAAGAAAAGCAAGTCGATGACATCATCTTGGTAAAGTTAAGCAGTGAAGTGATGGATGGGAAATCTCCCAGTTTTGTGGTTCAGGATGATGGATCACTTTGGTTTCAGGATCGGATCTGTGTGCCTGACACAGAAGGTCTTTGTTAGTTGGTGATGAGAGAAGCTCATTCATCTGCTTATTCTGTGCATCCTGGCTCTAGCAAGATGTACAAGGATCTCAGGAAGAAGTTTTGGTGGCCAAACATGAAGTGGGACGTAGCAGACTTTGTGGCAAAGTGCTTAACTTGCCAAAAAGTCAAGATCGAACATCGCAGACCAGGTGGTGAGATGCTACCTCTCCCCGTGCCAGAATGGAAATGGGAGGACATTTCCATGGACTTCGTCACTGGGCTACCCAAGACTCGAAGTCAGAGAGATGCTATCTGGGTAATTGTGGATAGGCTTACGAAGAGTGCTCATTTCATAGCCATCAAGACCGCATGGGAAACCCAGAAGCTAGCCGAAGTTTACCAGAAGGAGATTGTCCGCTTACATGGCATTCCTAAGACCATTGTATCGGACCGAGATGGCCGTTTCATGTCAAGATTCTGGAAGGAACTTCATAAGGCTATGGGAACCGAGTTGAGGTTCAGTACAACGTTTCATCCTCAAACAGATGGCCAGTCTGAAAGGACCATCCAGACTCTGGAGGATATGCTTAGAGCTTGTGTGCTCGATCGTCCGACTAGTTGGGAGGACAGCTTGAGTCTGATTGAGTTCACGTACAACAATAGCTGACATGCTACAATCAAGATGGCTCCGTTTGAAGCTTTGTATGGTCGCAGATGCAGATCTCTGATTTGTTGGGACAATAATGCCGACAAAATTCTGCTTGGACCAGAGTTGGTCGAAAGGACGGCTTCAGACATTGCTTTGATCAGACAAAGAATGTTGACCGCTCAGAGTCGACAGAAGTCCTACGCAGATCGGAAGCGCAGGACTGTCGAGTTCGAGGTCGGTGATAATGTTTTTGTCAAGGTGTCGCCTTCCAAAGGAGTTTTTAGATTTGGTAAGCGTGGGAAGCTTAACCCTCGCTACGTGGGACCATTCGAGATTTTGGATAGAGTGGGATCTCTAGTGTACCGTTTGGCGTTGCCACCATCGGCTCACCCGGTGCATAACGTGTTCCACGTGTCTTTACTCAGAAAGTATGTGCCAGATGAGTCTCATGTGCTTAGTTACGAGGAGATCGAGATTCAAGCTAATGGTACTTATGAAGAGTTGCCCGTGCGCATTTTGGAGCATCGGGAGAAGCATTTGCGCAACAAGATCGTACCTTTGGTACGAGTGCTGTGGTCCAAGTCAGGGACCGAAGAAGTTACTTGGGAGACGTGGGAAACCGAGTCAGATATGCTCAGGCGTTTTCCCGAGTTATTCTCGACCTAAGTTTCGGGGTCGAAACTTCTTGTAAGGGGGAGGAGATGTGATACCCCGTATTTTTGTAAGGTTATTTTGGGAATTATGGAATTTTCCCGAGTACTCGTTACGTACGTCGGATTTAATTCAGGTAGCTTGAGACATTCTGTAATGTGCTCTGTATCTATAATATTTTTCTCAGTGAAATAATATACAGACAAGGTGCCTTGAATTTTAAATTGTCATTCGCGTACGATAATTTTTATCCCGGTTTATCGTCATGCTCGTTCAAAGCCGAATAGGCGGGAAAAGGGGGAAACGGCGACCGCCGTTCAAAAACGGTGACCGCCGTGGTTGGGCCCGAGATGTCAGTGTGTCAGCTTCTAGCTGGCCGCGACAGGCCTAACGACGGCGACCGCCGTATTTACGGCGGCCGCCGCGTGCCCGCCGTAGGCAAAAATACGGCGACCGCCGTGATTGTCCAGTGGGCATTGCCCGCCGGTCGCCGGCGTTGTTCGAGGCGCGCCGTTGCGTCGTTTGCCGCGTCTGAGGGTTTGCAGCTCACTCCTTGGGGTTTGCCTATAAATAGGTGAGCTTGGGCATGGGTTTTGGGTCATCTACAACCCCGAATCGCTGCCAAATTCGCCTCTCGCCGGAGTTTTGTTTTCGCCGGTTTTCTTGTGCTCGTCGGAGGTCTCGCCGGTGTTGCCTTGGTGTGTTTCCAGAGTGCCTTTGTGAAGCTTTTGGTTAGCCTTGGAGGTTAGAAGCCAAAGCAAGTCGAAGGAGGCCAAACCGCTCGTGTTTTGGGGTGAGTTTTCTCTCATTTCAGTCGGCCGTGTTCTTAACGGCGACCGCCGTGTTCTTCACGGCGACCGCCGTGATGAATACGGCGACCGCCGTGATGAATACGGCGACCGCCGCCAAGAACGGCGACCGCCGCCAGTGCCCAGAACGCCTTCGTGGCTTTGGCTTGGTCGGTTGTCGTCGTGGCGTCTTTCCTTTCGTATTCTTTCGCCGTGTTTAGATTCGTACTGTTTATGTCGGATCTAACTTAGGGTTCCTTTTATGGGTCGACTCGAAGGTCGTTGTGCTGTCAGAGCTATACCGTGTCGAGCCCGGAATCCAGTGACGTCTTTAGACTATTCTGCAGAGTAAGGCAAGTGGCGGTTCGCTCTTGCTCTTTCGTTCCATATTTACATTAATTATCAGTAGTTTATCTGAGTAATTAATTTGGAATGAATATTCTGTTTGTCTGGAAACGGTTTTGATAAACTGTTTTGAAAATCATATAATAGGTTGTATATCTGTTAGAACAACGCTATTATCTGTGATCGCCTTTCGGGCCTTTATGTGGATTTATCCTGTAAATGTAGTGGTGCTGTAACTGTTTAGTTAGCACTGTTAGATAGGAACGTTACTCGGACTCTGTCCAGTCGTTTCTTTATAATCTGGTAGAGGGGTGGCTCGTCCCCATCCAATACAATTCTAAGATCATGATCGGTCTCTTACACATGTGTGTAGAGACAGGACACTTAGCTGGTATCACAAACCTTTCGGTATACGTCACTCTCGACGAAACGTATACTAAGATGTGTCGTCCCATTGGTGGGGTACACATGTAAAAGTCTATAACGTGATGTGTGTTTTTGAAACATAAATCAGATAAGTGCTACCTTGACGCACATAATTAATACACCTTGGGCGAGTAGTGCAGCTAAGTTCAGTGCAGCTAGGAAAACTCGTCTTGACTTGAATGTAGTACGTTCTCTTTCCAATCTGGATTCGCTATAGGCGATGAGGTTGGTCGTGAACCGAAGCATCTCAGTCAGTTTTAAATCATGGTTGAATGATTCTGTAACTTTCCAGATTTGTCATTGCTTCCTTAAAGACTCATTTCAGTTGGAGTCTTCTTTCGAGTCGATTTCTGTGAAGATTCAGTCTCCCAGAATCTTCTCTTGTGCATACCTCTTGTTTATTCCAGTAGGAATATGATTGTTGACTACCGTTATCGGTTATTATCCGAGAAGCGATGAGTCTAACCTAATATGACTGCTTCGAACCAGTCTGCTTTGTACCCTTGCTAGTCTATTCAGTTAGACTAACCAACCAATGTTTTCCCTTGCATGGTTGGCTGGTGTCATCCGTTCGATTCGGCACATCAGTTAAGAAGTAGCTCAGAAGATTAGAAGGACTATGGAGTCGGCGGTGGTTTTTGAATGTTTTAATTATTTCTTTAATCAGGTTATGATCCTTTGGACAATAACTCCGATTGTAACTTACTTTCTTAGTCTTCCGCTGTGTTTGGTTTAAACTATGTTTTGACCTATTCGGGATTGGATTGTAATCCCGTAACTCTTGTTTCCTCAACAATGTTATGTTTTGGAATTTAATGTTTGATCTTTGTGTATCAATTGCATTTCATAAATTGTATTTATTTGGTAAAGCCTTGGGTGATCTCGGTAAGGAACACTGGGGTCACTGGCGGTAATACCTTTCCAAAATGGTTAAGTTTTGGGGGTGTTACAAAATAATACATGAAATTCAACAAAAAATGCACAATTTTTACAAATCTATCAATACTATCACTTCCACTAGCATATTTTCACAAAAAATTCAACATAAATCCTCATGCAAAAAAAATTCTTCAAAATTATACAAAAAATCAAAAACAATCCCAAAAGCTTCTACAAAACATAGATCTACCATCCTAAACATCTCCATAACATAGATCTACAATATGGATCTACAATCCCTAACCAAACACTTCAAATTTAACAAAACAAAACCAAAAAAAAATTCCACTAACTAACCTTTCAAAGATCTTGAACGTAACGCGCGGATTCGGTTGATTCGTCACGAGCAGATGCAAGAGACGCGTAACGAGTGAGGCTGCAGAGTTCGAATGAATGGAGGATGCGGAATTCGAATGAATGGGGGATGAAGCAAGATCTGGCTTTTAAAGCCAGATCTCCTCCACACGTAACGTGTGGCGTAAACCCACACGTAACGCGTGGAGGTGCTTCACACGTAACGTGTGGAGGTTCGTCACACGTTACGTGTGGGGCTTGAATGGGTCACTTCCCGTGCGTAACGTGGGAAGCCTCTTCCCACGTTACGCGCGAGCCTATGCGCCAAACGGCAGAAATGCCTATGCGTCGAATAGTAGAGGCCTAAAAATATAGAGCAATCCTAGACGATTAAAATGCAGAATAGGAAAGAAGCAGTCTAAAATCAACACTTAGACTTGGTGTAGTTGCCATAGAGCAAATAACACTATTTCCAAGATAGTTATGATCTAAAGACTAAACGTAATTGCTTTAGTTTTTCCTTATTCTTTTTTTTTTTTAAATCGGGACACAGAGACTCTCAATGTCCCAACATAGAAAGAACTTGGGGTCTTGAACTCAGACACCAGGACCCAAGTACATTCTTTATAGGTTAGCTGTTAGGACATTCTTTATAGGTTAGCTGTTAGCATAAGAGTACGAGTACTAGGAGAAACTCCATGATGGCCATAGAAGAAGAAGCCATGACCGTGAGCTCTGAAGGGCCAAGTACGAAGACCGCGATCTTCCACCCACTACTCGCATCGAGCACTGAGACCGCGATCTTCGTCATACCCCTCGTATCTGGGACAAAGAGCGCGATCTCCTTCAAGCGCCTCCAGCTAAGCCCAGAGATCGCGTTCTATCTCAAGACCCTCGCATTCAATGATGAACGCGTTCTTTGAATTGTTTTGTATTTATTGAACATCATTATTTTAAGTTATTTCTTTTGGGGTGTGTGTTCCACGTGTGTCGCGTGGGCCAGCCCATTAAGCAAGACTCGGCCCATCCGAGTCTCACTATAAAAGGCCAACTCAGCCTTCTGTTTTAGGTTACGTCATAATTTAATCTAAGCTTTTGTCGAGAGCCATTTGCCTCCATCCTTAGATCTGACGTCAAACACCTCTCTTAATTCTCATCCCCTCTCCTCCGCTGCCGATAGGGGTGAGCAAAAGTATCCGATCCGGCCGACCCGATCCGACAACCCGCCAATCCGAACCCTAAAAATCCGTATCCGAAAACATCCGTTTAATTTTTATCCGAATCCGATCCGATCCGGGTGATTTTTTCGGATACTTGGACCGGATACGGGTCGGGATATTTTGCTTACCGGATATCCGAAAAATCCAGTACTATTAATATATAAGATACATATGTTTTTATAACTAATATACAATGTTTAATTAGTTTAGAATTATCTCAAAATGATGCTTATACATTTTTAAGTAATTAAATCACTTCAATTCTCCAATACAACATTCTTTATTTTATTCCTTTTAATAAAATACAACCTTGATTATTATTCTTATAAAATTAAAACCCTAAATCATGTATTAAGTGTTGCCTCACTAAACAGAACAAATATGTTTTTTTTGTTTAGACTAAGTGTTCATCATTGAATTGAATTTTGATTATATAAGTTAAAGTTACAACTTTATATATACTTGCCAATTCCTCTTGTTATATAGTATATACGTTTATGGTTCTCAATCTGAAAAGATTGACAAGTTTAATTGTTTGAAAATATTACAGGGAATTGCAAACGGTGCTGATGTTTGACATTTAGTTGCACTTTGCGGATTGTTAGTTTTGATTAAATTAAAAAAAATATTATTTTGATTTAAATTTTAATAGATTTTCTAGTAACCGGATAATTTGGATATCCGAGTCAAATATCCGATTCGATCCGGATAATATTTACCGGATATCCGATCCGAAATGGACCGGATACGGATAAGAGTTTTGTGAATATTTTTTACCGGATATCCGACATACCGGACCGGACCGGATCGGATATATCCGTTTGCTCACCCCTAGCTGCCGACGCTACGGCCTCCACTCGATCTTCTCGAGTCTATCTCCTTCCGCCGCCGCCGCTACGGCCTCCACTCGATCTTCTCGAGTCTATCTCCCTCCGCCGCCGACGCTACGGCCTTCACTCATCTCTCGAGCACCCATCAACACCGCGTTATTCCACTTACGCAACGCATTCCACTCATCCTATCACTGAAGTGACTCGTGCGACTTCCCACCAAGGTCATCGATCCGGCATTTACAAGCAGGAACACATCAATATACTTATCTGATCGATTTCTTGCTTGTGTTTCAGTGACGTCCTGTACACTAACACTAGACTTCCCATCAAGTTTAGTTCTCTCCCACCACTTGAACCAAGATCAACCGGAAAGTGCCAAAGCCTCGTACACCCTCTCTCTTTCCCTCTCAGAAACGAATCTCACATTCCCTTCAGGTCTACTACCTTCAGAAGCGAATATCACGCTCCCTCTCTTTTTCTTCTTGTCTGAAACCACACACCTCAATTTGTCTTTCTTTTCTTCTTTGATTTCTCCTTAATGTGCACACCTAAACAATGGAATAACCCATCCATTATATAGGCGAGCTCATCTAGTCCTAATACTCATAGAATATCTTATTTCCTTGTAGATAAAATTCCTTCTCCAAGGCAAATAATATATCTTTCCAGTATACACGTCCTAGATATGTAATATCCCTCATTTTTAGTAAGGATATTTGGGTAATTTTTCCCAACCTTCGTTCATTAATTATTTTGCTTTCAGTGGAGTTTGGATTTTCTGTTATATCCATGATCTCCGAAATAATTTCCTGAGTTGTATAAAATACATTCGATGTATTTTCGGGATTTAGAATATTTGTTTGAATACAAACATATAATTTCCGAGGTTTAAAACCCATACCAATCTTATCCTCCACGTACCAAACTTATCCCATTGCCAGCTTGCCCCTCCACTTGTTGCTTTGGTCGGTCCCCTGCAGAGAGGTTGGTCGGACCTTTGCCCCCTCCTTGGGATACCTCCTTGGGCTATATAAGGTGGTGGGGATGAAGGGTAGAAGGACACCCATCTCGCACCTCCCTCACCGATCTCCCTCTCGTCTCACCCCTGCCTCCCACCTTGTCTCCGAGCTCCGCCTCAGCTCCATTCGTGCGACCCACGACGAGCCAGCCCAGCAGCGCCGTCTTCCTCCTCGCGTCCTTCTCCAGCGAAGCGTGCGGCTGGCAGCATCCCGGCGAGCCACCGCTCTTGGCCGAGTTGCTGTGCGTGCGAGCTCCTGCTGCTGTTGTGCTCGCCGTCACTGAGAAGACCCTCCTGGCGCCGAGAAGACCTTCGAGCCGCTGCTTGTGCTCCCCGGCGTCGTCATCCCTCCTTCCCGGCGTGTCCATGGTGGAAGCCGAGCTCCCTGTTGCTGTGTGTTGTTGTTTGAATTGTTGAAGACGAAGGAATAGTAGCGTGGGCCCCTGTTATATTGTAATGGGCTGAAAGCCCATTAAGCCTCTCAGTCCAGTTTTGACCCGAAATCATTCGAGCGGTATAATTTAGATACCCTTTCGTTCGTATTTTTCCTTAGGAAAATTTATTAAATATATTTTCTTAAATTCGTCTAGTCAGATTAATTGATAGACAATTAATTTGTCAGTTAGAACGTGATTTGCTGGATCGCGTGTGGACTCATTTTCTCTAGGACTATTCTGAAGCTTGAACCATATCCTTGGAAAGGATATTTTCCGTAGTCGTCTCATCTAGATTCATCGCCGAATCTACTCCAGGCAAGTGGCGGTTCGCTCTTACTCATCGTTTCATATTTACATTAATTATCAGTTGTTTAATTGAGTAATTAATTTGGAATGATTATTGTGTTTGTCTGGAAATGGTTTTGTGAAACTGTTTTGGAATACTAAAATATGATATTATAATAGGTTGTATATCTGTTAGAACAACGCTATTATGAATATATATTTATGATTGCCTTGAGGGCATTTATGTGGATTTGTTGTGGACTATTGTTGTGCTCGAACTGTTTAGTTAGCACTAGTAGTCAGGAATGTTACTCGGACTCTGCCAGGTCCAGTCGTTTCTTTATAATCAGGTAGAGAGGTGGCTCGTCCCCACCTAATACCATTTTTACGGTCATGACCCAACCTCTGATACACGAGTATAGAGGTAGGTGCACTTAGCTAGTGCCACAAATTCAGGATTTAGTCCCTTCGGTATGCGTCACTCTAGACGAAACGCATATCAAGATGTATAGGTTCCGTTGGGAATATAAATACATTTAAAAGCCTATAACGTGATGCGCGTTTTGGAACATAATAAGATAAGTGCCGTTGTCGCACATGATTAATAAACCTTCGGCGAGTAGTGCAGCTAAGCGAATAGTGCAGCTAAGAAAGCTCGTCTCGACTTTTGATCAGAGTACGTTCTCTTTCCAATCTGAATTCGCTGTATGCGGTGAGGTTGGTCGTGAACCAAAACATCTAAGTCAGCTTTTAAAATCGCTCGAATGCGATACTGTGATTCTTTAAATATTCCAGACTTTGTCATACTTCGTTAAAGACTCAATCTTTTGGAGTCTTCTCTTGGATATTCCGATAAGATTCGCTTCAGTTGGAATCTTCTCTTGTGCATGCCTTTTGTCATATTCAAGTAGAGTATGGTGGTTGACAAGCGTACTCGACTATTATTCGAGAAACGAGAAGTCTAACCTAATACGACTACTTAGAACCTTCTGCTTTGTGCCCTTGCATGGTCTATTCATTTAGACTAACCAACCGCAATTGTTATCTGCATTGTTGGCTGGTGTCATCCGTTCGATTCGGCACATCAGATAGAGCGAAGATATGAGAAGACTAGAATGACTATGAAGACGACGGTGATTTTTGGATGTTTTAATAATTAATGTTTTAATCAGGTTGAGATCCTTGGGCAGGTGATCATTACGATCACAACCCTTTTTGTAATATTTCAAGAAAGACTTCCGCTGTAACTTATTTACTCTGCTATATATTTAAAAGACTTCTGCTGTACTTTGTTTAAACTCTGTGTTTGTCCTATTCGGGATTTGTATCATATGTGTTTCATAATTGTATTTAAATGGTAAAATCCTGGGGTGGCTTTGGTGAGGAAAACCGAGGTCACTGGCGGTAATACATTTCCAAAAGGGTTAAGATTTGGGGGTGTTACAAGATACACATGGTAACTCCCTAGATCTTGTTACCATAAATAGATCTCACAACCCATCAACATTCTCTCTTCTTGACAGTTGCGTACCTCTAGATCCACTTTCCTAAAATAGATTTTATCTTCTTTTCTTCAAATACGATTTTGCTTATTCTCCAAGACTTCGACCAAGATCTCTAACTTTTCATATTTGCATGCGCCGACCTCCGAACTAGTTGTTGGATCATGTTGGTCGTGAACCTTCAAAATCGTGTTCGTTCCCCTGATCACTTCTCCCGATCTCGGTCACTTCAATGAATTCCTTCTTTTCTTTAGCTTCTTATAAGCTTATTCATATCTTCAAGTGCTCAGAACAATATTCTTGTGTATTTTGATCCTAAAGGTCTAGGACCTTTAGAACCATTTTTTGTTACCTTATCTTCTACTAAGAATCTCGAAACCTTCAAACACTCAATTTCTGCTACTCGTGTGTTTTTAAACTCCATTCCAAGAGTCCGATATTATATCTTGAAACAACTCAACAAACACATGAAACCTGGAGGTTTGTAACCATCTAATCCTAGGAACCCAACACATACATCTGTGTTGTGATACACATCCCATGTGTGTTGTGATGCACAAACGTATACCACAGTGACTTCTAGCAGGGATCAATGATCTCTATAGTTGACCATTGTTGACCAGAGTTTACCATTGTTGACGTTGACCGATCACATAGTAGTTGATGTATCCCAAATCATCAGTCATTCGCTTTGGAGGAACTAATTATAATGATATCCATCCACACGTACTATGAAATTGATTCTAATACAATGTCTTACATAAAACCATCCACCCACCACAGACAGAAATTTGTGTCGTGAGGACTTTGTGGAATAATGCTTAAAGAGAAACACCTTGACTTGGGATTCGTCACCTTCTTTCGAGAGAAATCTTTTAATCTCCCGAAAAAAGTCCACACAAATGATATTCCCTCCACTATTTATAAGCTTCAAGAGGAAAGAGACTAAAATGAAACATGTTCGCACTCTTACTCCACATGTCTTTCATCCCAACAATTAAGCAGCTACATGATTGCCAGGTGGTGGGGAGAAGCAGACAATTGGAGAGTATGCCATTGACTAACAACGGAAAACGACCATTGCTTTCCTGATTTTTTTTAATTATTTAACATAATATCGCAAAAATCATCGCGCTAATGAGTGTGTGATGGTGTTTTAGAGTAAATTGTGACAATGACTAAGGAATCAAGATGTATTCCCAAATGTCAACATCGTGTTGACGTTCCTAGGCGAGAGCTTTGAGGTTAATTGACACATACTGCTTGCCTATTGATACGAGTTGTGCATTTTAGGAAATGACACAATCATCGGTGCATCAGGATTCTATCACAACCCCTTTCTCTAGATAGTCTCTCTTACGACAATTCAAAGCAATCCTTAAACAAAGCAACAACATAATATTCACAGTCACCATCTTTATCGTTCTTATCTTTCTTTTTAGATTCAAAAAGGGTCATTTTATTGCTACTGGGCCACCAACTAATTTTGGGCCTTTTCACACTTTGGGCCCAAATACGGATGAGGCGGCCCATGTAACTTTGCTTATAAAACGGGGATGAGTGTAATACCCACACCACATTGGGCCGGCCCATCACAGGGCTGCAGCCCATACACCCCAACCCATCCCATGTTGGCCCATACCCTTAAGGCAGGAAACCATACCATGGAGGTTGTTCATGAGTCTCGAACTCGAGACCTCACGCTTTAACAAGAAGTCCAACGCCCTCTTGTTACCAATTGCGCTGCAGCACAATTGGTAACAAGAGGGCGTTGGACTTCTTGTTAAAGCGTGAGGTCTTGTTGGATCGTTAGAGTTACGTCTGAGGGAACAAAAACTTTGTTCCCACAGAAGATGCAGCGGATTAAAAACAGCAAGAAAGATAACGAACGAACTCACGATGTATAGTGGAAACCCTGATTAGCAAAACTAGCTTCTCAAGGAAAAACCACTACCTTCAAGCTTCCGCTTGAGAGGATTTTGAAGCGTGTACTTGTCTTATTGATTTCTTGCTCGATTACACTTGTATCCTGGACTTCGACCTCTAAACAACCAGCTAGACTCGAAGACTCTTATACAACGATGAATCGAACTCAACCCTTGAGGACTTACACACACCTCACTTCTTTTCTTTCTCCTTTTTGTTCTCTCTGTTTTCCGTCATCGTGGTTACATAGAAATGAATCCATACTTCTATTAAATACAACACGGCAAAACCCTAATCGTAACACGATAAGATCTTTCCAAATAAGGTTATAGGAAGATAGGGTTTGCTGGAGGAATAATATCCCAACCGTCTATTTTAATCAAGGAAGGAATTCCCGAAATTAATATAATCGGAGAAGATATGATTCTTTTCTCTCCAATTCACTTATCTAAGGAAAGATTCCCTAAGATAAGGAATCAGGCTTCTTCTCTCTCCATATCTTCTCGATCCGGCTTGATCCTTGGAGCCAAAGACTTCAATCCTTTACCGCGTGCGTTTCATGATTTTGTTTCCATAATTCAGCACGCTGGATTTCTTCTTTCCTTTCGCAGCTTCGATCTCGTTCGTCACTTCAGTTCCTTGGGGGGTAACAAAGCACATGAACAGAGCTTTGTTCCCTCTGCGATCCTTCGCTGCAATGGTTCCCTGAGACAACTGTCTTTGTTCCTGGAACACTTAGTACCCAGATTAGTTGAATGTTTGTTACCATCAAAACCTAAGGAATTCAACAAATTCCCCCTTTTTGATGGTGACAAACATCCTTGACAATAAAGCATATACATATGATATAAAGACAGTTATGGAGAGAAAGGTTTCCCACTTAGGCAATATTAGTTCCCCTTTAGTTCAGCAACATATGAAACCATGTTCTGTTCCCCCTCAACCAAAGCTACCTGTCATTTCCCCCTTTTGGCATCATCAAAAACATAAGTAAAGAGATAGAGAGAAAAAGACAACAGCTAGATAAGCAGCATTCCCTTTTGCATTAGATTGAAACGCACAAACATAGACTGCACGGAGATACAACAACAATGTAAGCAAGTATAACATACATGATCAACATGCCAGTCAATGCAAGCATATGAAGCAGGATCAAAGAAGTTCGAAGAGTAAGGGATAGATGTGCTAGGGAACAAAATAGGGGTTGGTTAGCGGAGAAAGACGAATTATGCGCCACTGGAGCCAGCAGAGGGAGCCGAAATATGAATAGCAATTTAAGCATGCACTTACTTCGCAAGACGCCTTTTTTGTTCTCCCAACTGAGATGTTGCGTGAGACAAATTCCTCACGGCCCTTCGCAGATAAGTTCATCTTTTGTTCCTCCTGAGAGTCTGCTCTTCCTTACGGCTCTTCCTCAGATGCATTAGTCCTCTCTTTGTGTACCTTGTGATGTTCCAAATATTTTTTTTTTTGAACAACACAATCTTCGGCTTTCCTTCTTTGATCAAAGATCACACCCAAGAGGATATTTTCCAGAAATAAATCTTGTAAAATATTCTGTCCAAATCCATCAAAGCCCACAAAATCTCAAGCACAACAACCATCACGCAGCTACCACATCATCTTTTATGAACACTTCTCAAGCAGTTGCAAGCCGTCATCACACATCATATCTGTCAAATCCCAGCCACAGACCACAGAGGCGATAATTCGTATTCTCGACTTTCCGAAAAAGTAAAAGAGTGTGATGCGGGGATAATGTTACCAGAGAGGGTACAAAGAACATCACACAAGAACATATGCGAGAATTTTTAATAATGTTTAATCATGAATGAGAGGCTCCCAGATGTGGATGATTAGAGGGGCTCATAGGAAGCATCAAGCATGATGGCTAGGGTAGGCTATAGAGTCAACAATCATTTGGGCTTATAATGAGGGATCAATGCATCAAGTTGACTCTTTTAGGCCGAAAGAAGGCTGAATCATGTATTAACAAGATAGCATAGAGAATCATGCATCCAATTTTGCACATTAGTGAAGTATTAGCATGAGTCTAAGCAAGGCGTTCAATAAATGATCAAGAGAATGAATGCAGATCAAGACATGATGATTAACCTTCCACACTTTACCATGTAATTTAGCTAATCATCGAGGGAACACAACAAATAGGCATTTAGTTTAGAGAAATCATACCTAGTTCCATACGGAATTGTTCGAAGGGTTCCCTGTTTAGAGCTTTTGTGAAGATGTCGGCAATTTGATCCTTAGTTCCACAGAAGTCCATTGTCACCAACCCTTTCTCCACACAGTCACACAAGAAGTGGTGTCTTATCTCGATGTGCTTGGTACGTGAGTGTTGCATCGGATTCTTGGAGATATTTATGGCACTGGTATTGTCACAGAGAATAGGAATAGAGTTAAGAAGAATACTGTAGTCGCTGAGTTGTTGTTTAAGCCATAGGAGTTGTGTGCAACAAGCAGCGGCGGCTATGTATTCAGCTTCTGCAGTGGATAGAGCGACAGAGTTCTGCTTCTTTGACCCCCAGGAAACTAAACACGGCCCAAGGAACTGAGTCATTCCTGATGTTGATTTTCTATCCACTTTGTTCCCTGTGAAGTTAGCATCTGTGTATCCGACTAGATCGAGGCTTCCTCCCCTTGGATACCACAAACATAGATCATCTGTTCCCTTCAAGTATCTCAGAATCCTCTTCACTGCTTTGAGATGTGTTTCTTTGGGATCGGCCTGAAAACGAGCACAAAGACATACACTGTACATAATATCAGGTCTACTAGCAGTGAGATAGAGAAGCGAACCTATGATTCCTCGGTAGAGAGATGGATCAATTCCATGTTCATGTTCGTCTTTTCCCATTGGGTTGTTTGGAGAGATGGGAGTGGTGAAGGGTTTTGCATCAGACATTCCAAACTTTTTGACACATTCCCTTAGATACTTCTGTTGATTCACTTTGGTTCCCTCATCCCCCTGAGAGACTTGAAGACCTAAGAAGAACTTGAGTTCTCCAACCATGCTCATCTCGAATTCACTGGCCATCATCTTAGAGAATTTCTGAACCAGTTTATCATCTGTAGACCCAAAGATGATATCATCCACATAGACTTGTACTACGAGAATATGCTTCCCTTCCTTCAGAAGGAACAATGTCTTGTCGACCTTTACACGAACGTATCCGTGCGTCAGAAGGAACTGTGAGAGCCTTTCATACCAGGCCCTCAGGGCTTGCTTGAGACCGTACAAAGCTTTGTCTAGAATATAGACATGGTCGAGTTGGGTGGTATCCTCAAAGCCGGGAGTTTGCTCCACATAGACTTCCTCCTTGAGAACTCCATTCAAGAAGGCGGTCTTGACATCCATCTGTTGCAGCTTGAATCCATGGAAAGAGGAATAGGCAATTAGGAGTCTTATTGCTTCTAACCTGGCAACTGGAGCAAAGGTCTCATCATAGTCGATGCATTCCTGCTGGTTGTAACCTTTCACCACCAGCCTTGCTTTGTTCCTTGTGACTTGACCTTGATCATCCAGCTTGTTCCTGAACACCAATTTGGTTCCTATCACTGTTCTGTTCCTTGGACGAGGAACTAACCGCCAAACCTTGTTCCTTTCGAACTGATGAAGTTCTTCTTGCATGGCGTTTATCCAGTCAGGATCCTTCAATGCTTCTCCTACGGTTTTAGGTTCTTGTAAAGAGAGAAAAGCGTTGAAGGCACAAAAGTTATGTAGGGAAGAGCGAGTGCTTTGAGGTGCTCCCTTTCTATAGTCTGTGACGATTAACTTGACTAGATGAGCCCACTTTTGCTGGTAGTTTGGAACTTGGAGATTGTTGATGTCGAACTCCTCTGAATTAGCGTTGCCAGCGTTTGAGCTTTCACCAGCAGTTTCATCAGTATTAGGACTGACATCTCCAGTTCTGTCAGCAGTAGAGCTGTCCTCAGAGGGCTCCGTTGTGCTGTGACTTGGGCTTTGTTCCCCCTGAGGTGCCTGAGGTGTTTCTGGTGGGTGAGCATTTTCTTCATTTCCATCTGAGTTGGCGGAGTTGGGAGTTCTCGGTGTTGAAGGATCATTCTGAGTTTCTTGATCTTGAGAGGTCCCATCACCGACATTGCTTTCTACAAGCTGAAAGAAATCATCTTCGGATAGCTCGGTATTGGAGGAAACACTGCCTGATTGTTCCTGCACATTGTTACCAGCCATAACTGATTCATCAAATACTACATGAATGCTTTCCTCTACCTTTATGGTTCTCTTGTTGAATACTTTGTAAGCCTTGCTTTGCTGAGAGTATCCTACAAAAGTTCCTTCATCACTCCTGGGATCGAACTTCCCAAGAGAATCTTTCCCGTTGTTGTGGATGAAGCACTTGCAACCAAATGTGCGCAAGTGAGACACATTAGGTTTCCTTCCCTTAAGAAGCTCATAGGCAGTTTTGTTCAGGAGAGGACGAATGGTTGCTCTATTCAGAACGTAACAAGCAGCATTCAGAGCTTCGGCCCAGAAACTCCTAGGGAGACCACTTGAGATGAGGAGGGTACGCGTCATGTCTTCCAGAGTCCTGTTCTTCCTTTCCATAACCCCATTTTGCTGTGGGGTCCTGGGAGCAGAGAAGTTGTGGTTAATACCTCTGTTCCTACAGAGGGATAGAAACTGAGAGTTCTCGAATTCTGTTCCATGATCAATGCGAATAGACCCCAAGGAATGTCCAGTGCTCCTTTCGACTGCCTTAAGCCAGGACTCAAACTCAGCGAACACTTCATCCTTTGATGAGATAAATAGAGTCCATGTGTACCTGGAATAGTCATCAACAATAACAAAGACATATGCATTTCCCCCACGGCTCTTCGTGCGCATTGGCCCACAAAGATCCATGTGGACTAATTCCAGAGGACGAGTAGTACTTACATCCCTTTTTGACTTGAAAGAGGATCTGACTTGTTTTCCTTTGATGCATGCATCACACACATCATTTCTCAAAGCTTCAACCTTAGGAAGACCGTTCACCAGCTCTTGTCTGTGAAGTTTGGAAAGGAGTTGAAGGCTAGCATGTCCAAAGCGTTTATGCCACGAGTCTATTGTCCCAGCAATAGACGACAGACAAAGGTCTTTGTCAGGGATGAAAGCAGGGTCGACCTTGTAAACGTTGTTGTCGTAGATTCCTTTGAGTAAGATTTTCCCTGTACTTAGACACTCAACATGACAATCATCGGTGGTAAAGACTACTCTATTTTTTCTGTTTTGGCATAGTTGAGCCACACTAAACAGGTCAAATTTGAGATTATTCACTAGATTTACGTTATTCACAGTGATGTGTTTAGAGAGTCTTACTTTACCGATACCACAAATATCACCCTTACTTTTGTTTCCAAAAGTTATCGATGCCCCTGAGGCTGGTTGAAGAGAGGTGAACCACTCACTGTTCCCTATCATGTGACTTGAGCACGCACTGTCAAGGTGCCAAGAGCCTTTCCTTGCTTCCTCCTTGGATTTATGAGCACCATCTTCTAATATGTTGTGATCTTTTGAGCTCATCAAACAGATATCCTTTGAGAGAGGAGATGCTTCATCATCTGAATTGTAGTCACCCCACTTCGCACCCTTTGCTTGTTCCTCTTTCCGGGTCTGAGGAGAACCTGCCGCTTTGTTGAGGCAGTTTTTGGCGAAGTGTCCGTTGTCATAACAGTGGAAGCAGACAACCTCCTTCATGTCATTGTGAACCATGACCGAACCCTTAATGCCTTTGCTTCGAGACCATATCTTCTTCATGGCTTGAGTGATGAGAACCACATCTACATCACCTTCTCGAGAGTCTCCATCCAAGGCATTTCCTGACGACATCTTTCCTGCAAAATCTGTAACTAAAAACGAACAATCTAGAGCACCACGCTCTGATACCAATTGTTGGATCGTTAGAGTTACGTCTGAGGAAACAAAAGCTTTGTTCCCACAGAAGATGCAGCGGATTAAAAACAGCAAGAAAGATAACGAACGAACTCACGATGTATAGTGGAAACCCTGATTAGCAAAACTAGCTTCTCAAGGAAAAACCACTACCTTCAAGCTTCCGCTTGAGAGGATTTTGAAGCGTGTACTTGTCTTATTGATTTCTTGCTCGATTACACTTGTATCCTGGACTTCGACCTCTAAACAACCAGCTAGACTCGAAGACTCTTCTACAACGATGAATCGAACTCAACCCTTGAGGACTTACACACACCTCACTTCTTTTCTTTCTCCTTTTCGTTCTCTCTGTTTTCCGTCGTCGTGGTTACATAGAAATGAATCCATACTTCTATTAAATACAACACGGCAAAACCCTAATCGTAACACGATAAGATCTTTCCAAATAAGGTTATAGGAAGATAGGGTTTGCTGGAGGAATAATATCCCAACCGTCTATTTTAATCAAGGAAGGAATTCCCGAAATTAATATAATCGGATGAGATATGATTCTTCTCTCTCCAATTCACTTATCTAAGGAAAGATTCCCTAAGATAAGGAATCGGGCTTCTTCTCTCTCCATATCTTCTCGATCCGGCTTGATCCTTGGAGCCGAAGACTTCAATCCTTTACCGCGTGCGTTTCATGATTTTGTTTCCATAATTCAGCACGCTGGATTTCTTCTTTCCATTCGCATCTTCGATCTCGTTCGTCACTTCAGTTCCTTGGGGGGGTAACAAAGCACATGAACAGAGCTTTGTTCCCTCTGTGATCCTTCGCTGCAATGGTTCCCTGAGACAACTGTCTTTGTTCCTGGAGCACTTAGTACCCAGATTAGTTAAATGTTTGTTACCATCAAAACCTAAGGAATTCAACATGTCTCGAGTTCGAGACTCATGAACAACCTTCATGGTGTGGTTTCCTGCCTTAAGGGTATGGGCCAACATGGGATGGGTTGGGGTATATGGGCTGCAGCCCTGTGATGGGCTGGCCCAATGTGGTGTGGGTATTACAAAAAAGTACACTTTTATGTGAGTGCTCAAGCCACGGGCCTAGCCCCACATGATACACTCCATGAGCCGCATCCCATATACCCCAACCCTTCCCCCAAACTGGGTAGGTTGTTGGTGAGAGTCGAACACGCGACCTCCCCACCCTTTATCAAGCCTCCGAAGAGCGCCTTGATACCAATTGCACTGTAGCGCATCTGGTAACAAGAGGGCGTTGGACTTCTTGTTAAAGCGTGAAGTCTCGAGTTCGAGACTCACGAACAACCTCCATGGTGTGGTTTCCTACCTTAAGGGTATGGGCCAACATGGGATGGGTTGGGGGTTATGGGCTGCAGCCCTGTGATGGACCGGCCCGATGTGGTATGGGTATTACAATGAGAGAGAAAAGGAGTATCCTCAACACATTTCCAATTGGCGAGTCCACTTCTTCTCCTTTTCTCTCCTCCTATCGGTTAGTGGCGAGTCATTCCTAGTTTTTCAACGACCAATTTGGCGGTTCTTCTTCAGATTTATCAAGTAAGTCTTCCTCTTGAGTTTATCTTTGTAATTCTGCGTTGTTCTTCCTTTTATCTTCAAAGAGTTGCTGCAATTCCTCTGTTTTTTTTTTGCTTTTATTGACACGTATTCTAGTTTTTGCCGCCCTAAATAAGCGTATGGAGAGGTGGAATGAGCCTCTCATGCCTAGCAAAGACACTAAATCAAAAGAGGAGACTCACATGAAGGATCCTTTAGGGTATTTGCGGAAAAAAGGTTGAATAAATTGAAATGCCACCAATTCTCTTTGCCTCGATAATCTTTGGTTTTCAAAAACGCATTTGTGTCCGCATCTCTTCTCTCTCGCCTCTTTTTCGGGTTTTCAAAATTTTCCCATCCTTATCTAAATTTGAGATGTTGAAAGGCCTTTCTAGTATAAGGTGAATATATCCTCTCTTTTTTCCCTTGTTATATTTTCCATCTTGTCCAACGGGGTTACTTTAACTGGTCGACCATATTTAAAGGATGTTCAAGATCCGGACTTAGGCAAATGAGTGAGATAGACTATGGTTACGACTCTAGTTACGTCGTCGGACATCGTATAGGGAGAAGAGAGATGCTTTGTGGGATAATGCAATGGATTAGCGGTTCACGAATCCTCTTCCTCGCCACAATGCAACGAGGACTCGAGGAGCGACGAGACTCGACGGCTGAGGCATCAAGTTCTGGAGGTTCTTCTGATAACATGCCTTTGCAACAATGTGCCACCACACTCAGAGACATTGAGGATCGTTCATCGAGTGCAAGAGCACATCCCACGCAAGTCGGCCCCTCGTCGAAGAACGAGAATGAGCGACTTAGTTTCAAGGACTTCAGTATTAGCTAGGTATACCTCTCAGTTCCCCCAATCCTTGAAGAGTGCATCCTGCCCATAGATACTAGGTAGCAATTGGTGTATCAAGACTTTTAGAAGGATCGTGACCACAAGGTGTGGAGTTGGCGCTCATTGAAGAAGGGCTCTCGTTCCTTATGTGTAATGCCAATTGTATGGTGGTGTATACAGATAGTCTCGAAGCCAACTTCAGGCTTCATCTTCCGCCTTACTATTGCGAATTCCTTAAGGACCCTTAACATCTTCCCCGCATGGTTGTCTTTGAACGCTCGGAAAATTTTGATAGGTTATATTATGTGATGTAGAAAACCATTTATTCTCTCTACAACCGACACTTGTTAAAAATCTTCCAAGTGAAGTTGCATGACGGATATGTAAACCTTAGCATGTCAACGCAAAACATGATTGGCAAACCTTTTAATGCTGGTACCTGGAAGAAGTATTGGCTCCTAGTTGGTGATCGTTCAAATCGCAACTTCTTCATCATCCCTTATCCTTCTGCATCGGTGACACCACAAAAGTTTACAAAGAGAGTCGTGAAGCTAACCAAAAAATGCATTCAGAATAATATTGGCAATATGCCGACCTTCTCGAAAAACCTATCTCAAAAGAGCGAGATTGAGTTTGTCATACAAGCGCGAAGGTTGACCACATCATGGATTATTTATTTACATTGTGTAATGAAGTCTTAGAAATAGAGTCATGACAATTTTTTATTTATTTTTGATAAAGTAAGAATTCAAGATTCATGACAAAACCCTGAAAACTTGAGAGGCCGATTAAACGGCAGATCCAACAACAACAACACACAAACAAAAACAACATAAAGAAAAGGAACAACAAACAAAGCCAAAGGCAACAACAACTGAAGCAAGCACACCAAAAGGCTAAACAAAGAGAAAGTCTTCAAGCAGTGGTTGAAAAAACTCCAACAAAGTCGCTTGAAGCAGCCGGAAAGAAGAGAAAAGACACATTCTGATGGCAAATCAGAAGACACCACCAGGGATCACACGATCACTGTCAAATCTCGAACCGAAACAATAGTCTCTCATCAACCCAGGTCACCTGCACAGTCGAGAAACCACACCAGCAAACAACAAAAACAACAGAAAAGAAAAAAATTAAGGGGGGGCAGAGGGGGGGCAAAGGGCAGATCTGGAGGGGAAGGGGGAAAAAGAAAGGGAGGCGGGGGGATTAGGTTCGAACAGGAAGCCGGAAGGGAGGTCTGGGAGGAGGACGGAGGGGCCAGAGATGGGGTCGGCGACGGCGGGTCGGAGAAGGGGAAGTCGGAGGCGGTTCTGGACAAGGAAGAAGGAGGAGGGGCGGAGAGGAGGTCGGGTGAGGAGGAAGGAGGGGGCAGAGAAGGGGGTCGGCGGCTACGGGTCGGAGGAGGAGGACGGGGAAGGTTGGTGGTGGATCAGGGCAAGGAGGAAAGAAGAGGGGGCGGAGAGGAGGACGGAGGTCGGGTAGAGAGGAGGAGGCCGGAGACCGGAGAGGAGGAGGTCGGGGAGGAGGACGGATGGGCAGAGAGGGGAGTGGCGGCGTCGGTCTCCAAGGCAGTGAGGGAAATGTCGCGGGTGCCGGTGAGGCAGGGTGCCGGAGAGGCGGAGCCGGTGAGGCGGGCCGGTGAGGCGGGCTCATCGGAGGCTGCTATTTCTTTTTAGTACCTTGTTAGAAAAGGAAAGGCAAAATTTAGTACCTTTATAGAGTCATGACTATCAAATAAGAGTCATGGTCTAAATTGAAAAATTAAGTTTGCCTCTCTTCAGGCGTCATCTTCTCTAGTCGATGACGTTTTTGGATAGAAGAAGGCTCTTAATCATGCCTCCTCTTGGTCTGCATCTTCTGTCTTGGAGAAATCTATAATATCCCACTTAAAATAGAATGGTAATTTTAAAATGATAAAAATAAAAGTTATGAAATTTACTTTATTTCTTTTAAAGGTTGGATTATGATAATTTTTGGTACAAATTATCATATGAGTAATAATAATATGGTGTTAAAATAAATAAATAAGTATAACAAAGAATGTAATTTTAGAATTTTAAATAACAATAAAAGCCATAAGAATTATTATGTTACCCATAAAGGGGTAAAGTAATAAATGTCGAAGTATGTTATTTCTATAAGCTATGAATAGTCTAAATTATGATTAACCATATGTTAATTATATTTTAGATAAAACTTATCAATTTTGACTTAGAATATTTAAATCAAGTTTAACAAATTTTTGTTAAGGATTTAAGTATGGTCAAATTCATAAGAAAAATAGCTTAAGTTTATTTTAACCTAATCTAAAATTTTCTATTCCTTAATGTTGGGTTAAAATAATATTATAAACTTAGAATATTAAAATAAATAAATTTGGGTAATTTTTAAAAGTTAAAATAAGGGCATTTGTGCCACATCTTTAGAAAGTTCGGCAAAAATGTGCAAATAGGCCAAATAGGGGGGGGGGGGGGCGTGTGTAATTACTTAAAAGAGCTTCTTCCTCCTTCAGCCATCACTATTAAAACGTGGAGCTTAAGCTCCCTTCAATGGAGGAAATTCGATTCCATTGGATCCCTATTCGAGCAATTACTCTTTGGGAATTGAAGACGACCCTATCCTCCACATAATCCCCAATTCAATTGGCTTAATTGTTGACTAAAAACCCAGGCATTGTCCCAATGAACTTCACATCATTTTTAGGGTCAAATTCACCTCGTTGCAAAATTGATCCGTTTGAGCATCAATTGGGGGATTAATGAGGGGGATATTGGTAAGGACATTCACACCTACAATAGACCTATAAATACCCTTCCAATCGGCCTTCCAATTCACTCAAATTCCCAATCTAAATTCATGAGCCCTAAAGAACCCCGACCGCTACTGTTCGTGGAATTTTCTGGCCACCACCATGCTCCACCGCCGAAATTGAAGCCACCATTGGAACCGCCGTGTCGTCCTATTCTAAATCCCCATAGTCACGCACCCGGAGTCGCGCCGACGAGCCACCACCGAGCCGAATTGCGTCCGCGTGAACAGTGCCAGCCCAAGGTTGAAGACAATGGCAATCTCGTAATATTTTCCATTTGTGTTAATTTTGGGTATTTTAGTTGATTTTACTTTTATTTGGACCTAATCTTGATTAATTTAATTAATCTGGATAAATAAAAATACTTTAGGATTAATTTGATTTTATGAAAATTAAATTTAAATTAATTATAATTGGTGTAATATTATCTTATATTATGAATGGGTAAATTATGACTATTCATTTGAATAATATTTTGACTTAGAAAATTTTAGGACTATAAATAAATTATGTTATTAATTTATTTATTATATGATTATTTAGAATATACGACTAATTAATTTTTAATCGTTTAATAAAAAAAGCCTTGACATTGATTTATTTAAGGATTAAATAAATTCAATTAGAAACCGAGACATGATATACTTCAAATTGTTATATTGAATAAATTATATAATATAATTTATTTATTGTGTATGATTTGGGTACGTCTCGGGATTTCGTTTGGAACCGGAATAAAGGGAGCCGTTTTACTTTTCGAAAGCAACCATCTCCAAGACGCCGTTCATTTTCTTCGATTCAAGGCAAGTGGCGGTTCCTCTTACTAATTTATTCCATATTTTTCTTAATTGACAATTAATCTATTGTCTTAATTCAGTTGGGATAAATATTCTTAACTTCTCGTTTATGAACTTGTGTGTATAAAATATTGTGTAAAATGAACCTTTTTATTAGGTTGTATATATGCTAGCTATAACCCTTATATATATTTATAGGATGCTAGATAATAATTGGTGTGGATTGTTATGCTATGGTGTGGATAATAATTTCTAGTTAGCACGATTATTCGTAGGAACGCTATTACCTTGCGAGGTTTAGTTGTGTCTTTATAACTTGGTATTAGGAGGATAATTGCCCTGATACCTTTAGTCATGACCTAAGCTTATTTTATATAAGTGGTGGTGCACTTAGCTAGTGCTGAGACTCGGGATTTGTCCCATTCTAAATCTCATTGCGAGATCGGTTGTGGATTAAAAGCTTTAATGTTAATGCAAGTTTTGGAATTAAATAAGATAAGTGCAGTTTTGCACATAATTTATATATCCTCGGGCGAGAAGTACAACGTGGAACCCGCCCGGTCTCTTGTCTAAAGTAAGTCCCCTTTTCAATCTGGATTCGCATTACGCGGTGAGGTTGGTTGAGGACCCAAATATTCAACGAGATGTTTTTAAACCTTGTGTGATAATATAATGTTCCCAAACAAATTCATGTAATTTTCCATAAGACTCGATTCATTAGAGTCTTCTCTTTAAGCATTCTTATTCTTTCTTTTCAGTAGAATTCTATAGTCATATACCGTTTACCGAGTTTTATTCGGAAAACAAGGGTAGTGATTATTTACGACTACAAGAACCAATCTGTTTTCACCATTACATAGACTAACCAACCTTTCTATTCCTTGCATGGTTGGCTGATGTCATCCGTCCTATACGGCACATCAGAGGTTAGTCCGACGTTTTGAAGTAATCATTCGAAGACGAAGGCTCGCAATTGAAGGTTGCATCTTAAGAAGTAATATTTTAACGGTGTGTATGTTTTGGATAAATGTACTACTTAGTCATGTATTTTAGGATTTGTTTAAAAGTCTTCCGCTATAACTTAAAAGTTTTCCGTTGTATATTCACTTTGTTGTATTACCGTCCTTCTCATTCTACGAGAATAATTTTAATAAAAGTATTGAGTGTTCATTACAAAAGTCTTACGCTACTCTGTTATTATTTAACGTTTATTTGATTATTTTAAATTTAATTATTCTGATTAAAGCCTATGGTGTCTTTGGACTTTACAGTCTGAGGTCACTGGCGTGTGACACTACCGACATAAGTCGGGGGTGTTACAAAATCACGATAATATCATGCGGAGCAGTGGGAGTAGGGGAAGATATAGAAACGTGATCTCCGCCTCCTTATAGTTCTTCGTCCGTGGTTGCCTCCTTTTTAACATTTACAACTACAAGCTCTTTACCCTTGATAGTCCCCTGAATTCTAGTAGTTGAATCTCTAGACCACAATCTTGTGGATGAAGTACCCACACCCCACGTGGCTCGTGGAGTGACCCCGACGCCCACGGTCGTATTGCACGCTTTCGACAATGGTGGTGCCATTGTCGTTGAAGGTGCCATGACGTTTTGAGTTGCCCTGGACTGAGCAGATGCTCCTTGAGCCTCTTGGGCCTTCAATGTTTTTTTAGAGGTCGCCCTCACCACGTCAATTCCTACCATGCCTGGACCATATAAAAACGATTTAGATTAAAAAACTAGCCGAGAGGTTAGAAGAGAACGTGAATGTTATTGAAGGCTTGAACACAAATAAAAAAGACACCAAAAAGAAGGGTGGAAGGCGTAAAACTGATCTGACCCAATAGAGCGATCATTTTTTCCTTGATCTTGAACAGGTGAAGAAAGAGAACGAAGAGAATAGGAGGAACCTGAGGAAGGTAGTAGAGGAGAAGGCATTGTCTGCTTGGTCCCAATTGGAGATGGACCTAGGTCCATCGTGGTGTGAGAAGGACGATGCACTCCTATATGTGTGTTCATGGGGGAAGAGCGCGATCATCTAAAGGTAGAGTTGCAAAATGTCTTAAAGAAAGTCAAAAAGGTGGGCACCGAGATGTGCATGCATTGTCGGTGTTGCTAGAGGAAGCCGTGATGCGCATATGGTTTGCTTCTTGATGTGAGCCAGACACACATCACGTCTTTTTTTCTATTGTGTATGTAAATTAATAATGGCAGTGACTGAACGGTCCTCTAAGATCGTTGGATGGATTTTCTAGCATCCTTCTTTCTACTTTATCATTAATACGCTTATCTTGTTTTGGAATATTAATTATTGGATAATCCCGCTTTGAATAATGCAATAATAGAATAATCACAATGTCAGTGTAACGCGTCGACAACTCCAATGAGGCTGAGGGATCTCATCGACTTAGGATAACACGACGGCAATCAGAAACCGGGCTTGGGGGACCTCGTTGACTTAGGATAGTGTAACAACACCAAACGAGACTTGGTGGTACTCGACAACTTAGGATTGGTTGGGCACACTTTTTCTTTTAAAAAACAATTGTAAATTAGTAAAAACGTACATACAATTTATTTTAGCCTTTTTGTTATGTGTATTAATGGACACACATTAAAATTTCATGTTTAGCAAGTAAATTAATCATCTTTTAATTTTGATTTCCTTGATATGGTTTAATCAATTCCAATATAGCTCATAGTTTGGAAAAAAAATCAATTTTAACTTCTTATCATATGTCTATCATACAAACTAAAGATATCCTTTATTATAAAGAACTCAAAAGCCTTTTACCAAAAAAGAAGAACTCAAAAGCGTAAATATCAAACATTATTATCATACTTTAGTGAACGCAGAGGTATCGTCTATTGTAACATAGTAGTGACTTTAGTTTGTATGTTATCATAATACATACACATACTTGGATATGCTTGTACATGTAGTTGCTACAAATATATGAAGACCAAAGTTATTCAAGAAGATCCATTTGGGGATCACCAAGACATAGAAGAAGGGTAAGAGTGTAGGGTAACTGACATGAGAAATGAGAAACTATATACTCCTTATTTAGGGTATGTTCGGTTCACTTCCCATTTTGCTTAATCTTGGGGGTGAGGGTAAGTAAAATGCTTAATTTCAACTCTCTTTCACTTATCGAACGGATCCTTGGTAAAAATGGTGAATTAAGGGAGTGGAAGTGAGAGGAAATTCCATACCCTCACCCACTAAAAGAACAAAAGTTGGTATTGAATTGAGAGTGGAAGTGCTCGATTTAACCCAACGGGCTTGTAATTGTGATAAACTTTGTACAAATTAAGATCCGAACATTGATACATAAAAGATCCAATGTGGAAATCAAGTTCAGCGAAACTTAATTGTAAGTGTTGCGTGCAATATCTTTTTTGCCTACATTTGCATCTGATAAGTGTCCTAACAAACCTGATCATTTTATATATCGGTGAGGATCCTCTGGTCCAAGAAAATGGTCCATTTAATAGTCCATTGAACATAATTGGTCCACGTGGCATAAAGTACGTAGAATCATTTTCAAATGCCAAATTCAAAGTAAACAAAATCAAGAGCTACGAAGTCCACCGCCACCACCATGAACCCCACCACTAACCCCACTTTTCCGGCCACCAAGGTCTAGCAATACGACACCACCGCCATCTACCGCCCCCTACCACCCGCTTTCCCACCGTTCTACCTCCTTCACGGCGGCCTCCTCCTCGCCGTCAAATTAAAATTTCTTGTCCTTAATTTTCCAATCTTCAATTGTATCTTCGTTTCCATGCAATCTCCAATATCAGTCCACTTTCTCTCTCTCTCTCTTGATTTCACTCTTCAGCTCTTCGAATCTGAGGCCAATTTCTTTTCGGAATAAAACGGCGTTCAACAGCGACGAAGACGGTATCCTGGGAGAGGCAGATCTCGAAGTTGGGGTTTCGGACGATGACAAAGATGAAGAGTGTTGCGGGGAGGAAAGGGTGGGGGTGCTAGACGGGGTAGAGAACGGTGGTGGCGGCGAGGAGGATCAGGGACGAGGAGGAGCAGACCGACTTAGAGTAGGTAGCGGCGACGTCGTAGAGGAGGTGGTTAGGAGCGGTAGAGGACTGAAGCTCTGTACATAATGTTTAATTGATTTTGGCTAAAAATGGAGTATATATGTATATGCCACGTGGCCCAATTATATTTAGTGGACTACTATGTGTACTATTTTTTTGATCAGAGGATCCTTACCGTTTATATATAGGAAGAAAAAATAATAAAAATACGGACAAACTAAATACACTCGAGAATAGAGCTAAATGGACGCGAAACTACACGCTTAAGCTAAGCGTCCGGTTTTACACGCTTAGCTTAAGCATATAGGGGTATTATTGGTATTTTAAAAAAACAGTCCACAGTTCTTACACGCGTGCCCACACGCTTAGCTTAAGCGTGTAGTTTTTTTTTTTTTTTTTACAAGTTTAAAAGCACACGCTTATCTTAGGCGTACAATACAAATTTTTTTTCCCCCAAAATTACATTTTTTTTCCATAATCATGTAGAGAATTTCAATACGAGTCCGTACATATAAAATTCGTCCAAAACGGACATCGTTTGCCCCTCCAAAAGCCCAAAAAACGAACCCTTCAACCCGCGCGCGTATCTTCTTCGAACAACCCATCCGTAAGCTTTTATAAGCTTCAATGGAGGATTTGGCAAATTTCTTGGATCCGATTGAAGCCATTAACTATTGGGCATTTAAGAGGACCTTATCATACACGTAATTCCACATTTAATCGGATTGAATGTCGATTAAAATCGTAGAATTTTATCCCCAAAGTCACCGTGTCGTTCAAGGGGCCGATTTGAACAAATTCAAAATTGGACCAAATCATCTTCAATTGGAGGGCATGAACCATAGGGTCTTGTTGAGGGTGTCCTAAGATTCAAAATGTCTATAAAATTCCCTTCAATCGTTGCCCCAATGCATCCAATTTCGAAGTCAAAACTCATGAATCCTAAATCCTGTTATCGGTTATTCTTGACCGAAATTCGAGCACATGAAAGCTTTATTCTTGCAATTGTTGGTACTACTAGCCTTGAAAATTGGTCCTCTTTCAAAGCCCTCTCTTTACATCGCCGGAAAAAGACCACTTTCATTCAATTTGGAGTTTTTTCGACGATGTGTCAAGAAGGTATTCCGGCGGAATTGAATTTGTGCCCATTTTGCGATTTTGGGGGTATTTTTCATTTGTTTTGTCTTAATCTTGGTTAAGTTAATTAATCTAGATTAGTAAAAAAATATTTTAGGATCAATTTGGTGCCCGACATATAATATGTAAGTAATAAGTTTATAATATTTAACCATAATGTGTAACTATAGTATGTAAGCAATAAGTTCATAATATTTAACTATAATACATAGTATATAAGTAATAAATTCATAAATATTTAACCATAATGTTTAACTATAGTATATAAGTAATAAGTACGTAATACTTAATTATAATGCATAACTATACTTTATAACTAATATATTTTGTAATACTTACTATAATACATAACTATAGTATATAAGTAATAAGTTCATAATACTTAACCACAATGTATAACTATAGTATATAAGTAATAAGTTCGTAATACTTAATTATAATGAAATACTATAGTAAATAAGTGTAACTATATGAAATTTCATGAAGTACTATAGTAAATAAGTCTAAGTATACTAGATTTAATGAAATATTATAGTAAATAAGTATAACTATATGAAATTTCATGAAGTACTATAGTAAATAAGTCTAAGTATACTAGATTTAATGAAATACTATAGTATATAAGTCTAAGTATACTAGATTTAATGAAATACTATAGTATATAAGTCTAAGTATACTAGATTTAATGAAATACTATACTATATAAGTGTAACTATATGAAATGTATTGAAATATACTATAGTACATAAGTGTAACTATATAAAATACTATAATTTCATTAAATCTAGTATACTTAGACTTATATACTATAGTATTTCATTTAATTTCATATAGTTACACATATATACTATAGTATTTCATTATATTTCATATAGTTACGCTTATGTACTATAGTATTTCATTACATTTCATATAATTACACTTATATAGTATAGTATTTCATTAAATATAGTATACTTAAACTTATATATTATAGTATTTTATTAAATTTCATATAGTTACACTTATATAGTATATAGTATTTCATTAAATCTAGTATACTTAGACTTATATACTATAGTATTTCATTAAATCTAGTATACTTAGACTTATATACTATAGTATTTCATTAAATCTAGTATACTTAGACTTATATACTATAGTATTTCATTATATTTCATATAGTTACACGTATATACTATAGTATTTCATTATATTTCATATAGTTACACGTATATACTATAGTATTTCATTAAATTTCATATAGTTATACTTATATACTATAGTATTTCATTATATCTAGTATACTTAGACTTATATACTATAGTATTTTATTATATTTCATATAGTTACACTTATATACTATAGTATTTTATTATATTTCATATAGTTACACTTATATACTATTGTATTTCATTATATATCATATAGTTACACTTATGTACTATTGTAATTCATTATATTTCATATAGTTACACTTAAACTTATATATTATAGTATTTTATTATATTTCATATAGTTACACTTATATAGTATAGTATTTCATTAAATCTAGTATGCTTAAACTTATATATTATAGTATTTTATTATATTTCATATAGTTACACTTATATACTATAGTATTTCATTAAATCCAGTATACTTAGACTTATATACTATAATATTTCATTAAATCTAGTATACTTAGACTTATATACTATAGTATTTCATTAAATCCAGTATACTTAGACTTATATACTATAGTATTTCATTAAATCTAGTATACTTAGACTTATATACTATAGTATTTCATTAAACTAGTATACTTAGACTTATATACTATAGTATTTCATTAAATTTCATATAGTTACACTTATGTACTATACTATTTCATTAAATCTAGTATACTTAGACTTATTTACTATAGTACTTCATGAAATTTCATATAGTTACACTTATTTACTATAGTATTTCATTATAATTAAGTATTACGAATTTATTACTTATATACTATAGTTACACATTATGGTTAAGTATTATGAACTTATTACTTATATACTATAGTTATGTATTATAGTTAAGTATTACAAAATATATTAGTTATAAAGTATAGTTATGCATTATAATTAAGTATTACATACTTATTACTTATATACTATAGTTAAACATTATGGTTAAATATTATAAACTTATTACTTACATATTATATGTCGGGCACCAAATTGATCCTAAAATATTTTTCACTAATCTAGATTAATTAATTAAACCAAGATTAAGACAAAACAAATGAAAAATACCCCAAAAACCGCAAAATGGGCACAAATTCAATCCCGCCGGAAAACCTTCTTGACACCTCGTCGAAAAAACTCCAAATTGAATGGAAGTGGTCTTTTTCCGGCGATGTAAAGAGAGGGCTTTGAAAAAGGATCAATTTTCAAGGCTAGTAGTACCAACAATTGCAAGAATAAAGCTTCCATGTGCTCGAATTTCGGTCAAGACACAACCGGTAACGGGATTTAGGATTCATGAGTTTTGACTTCAAAATTGGATGCATTGGGGCAACGATTGAAGGGGATTTTATAGGCATTTTGAATCTTAGGACACCCTCAACAAGGCCCTATGGTTCATGCCCTCCAATTGAAGATGATTTGGTCCAATTTTGAATTTGTTCAAATCGGCCCCTTGGACGACACGGTGGCTTTGGGGATAAAATTCTACGATTTTAATCGACATTCAATCCGATTAAATGTGGAATTACGTGTATGATAAGGTCCTCTTAAATGCCCAATAGTTAATGGCTTCAATCGGATCCAAGAAATTTGTCAAATCCTCCATTGAAGCTTATAAGAGCTTACGGATGGGCTGTTCGAATAAGATACGCGCGCGGGTTGAAGGGTTCGTTTTTTGGGCTTTTGGAGGGGCAAACGATGTCCGTTTTGGACGAATTTTATATGTACGGACTCGTATTGAAATTCTCTACATGATTATGGAAAAAAATGCAATTTTGGAATATTTTTTTGTACTGTACGCCTAAGATAAGCGTGTGCTTTTAAACTTGTAAAAAAAAAAAAAAACGACATGCTTAAGCTCAGCGTATGGGCACACGCTTAGCTTAAGCGTGTAAGAACTGTGGGCTGTTTTTTTTAAATACCAATAATACCCCTACACGCTTAAGCTAAGCGTGTAAAACCGGACGCTTAGCTTAAGCGTATAGTTTCGCGTCCATTTAGCTCCATTTTCGCATGTATTTAGCCATTGCCTAAAAATAACACAAAATAGTACTACTTTAAGTACATCTAATAAGCGGTTGGTCTGCACATCCAATTCCAATAGATAAGCTGCACTTGATCTTATTAGTTGATCAAACAACTTCATATATAGCATAGATCGATTTAGTAGCGGGTTCAATGCCTAATTATGGCTGCTCATTGCTCAAAAATCAAACCGAACCGAAACCGAACTTCGGATTTTAGTGGACCGAAAACCAAACCGAACATACTCGGTTCGGTTATAAACCGAAATCAACGAACATTTTGAAATTAGGATAATTAAGGTTACTGAAGCCGGTTTTAGTAAACTGAACCGAATTAGACCAAATCGAATTTGGACCGAACTAGACTGAACTGAAATGAATCGAACCAGACCGAACCGAATAAGGGTTTACTAGTTTATGTAGAAATCTAGGGTTTTATTTTCATTTTTAAAAATAACCGATTCTGACCAATTCAAACCGAAAACGATTATTGTTTTTATGTGAACCAAAAACCGAACCGAATATAATCAGTTCGGTTTGATTCGGTAAAAAAACTAAAAATCGAACCCGATGAAGAGCCATATGCCTAATGGAATTGTCCCTCTCTGTTAGTGGTGCTAGGAAACTGGAGAGCTCCATGAACAATCGTGCGGTGACTGCTTGTCTCTTGCATAGAAACAACCTTGACATATTTTGCAGATAGGATAAAAACCTACCCTCAAGCGTATGGGATCAGTTGTAGCTTTTCAAAGGTCATTCCAACGAGGACTATGTAGTACCTTTTGTAACTTAAACTGATAAGCTAAGCCATAAAAATGGATTTTTGTTTGTTTATAACTAAGAAACAAGAATTGCAAAAGATGGTTGTAAACAATTGGGAAAAGGTTCTAGGATCAGGGATCTCCACAACTATGCTTCGATAGACTCAACCAGATAAATGCCTGAACTTAGCCTGACTTTATTGAAGGTAACTATCTAAGGTAATTACTAAATCCTCTCGAATGATAGTAAATGCGGCTAGATTCAATTAACATCCACTCCCGCGACTTGCTAATCAAGATCTATACCATTTGAGCACTTAGAATCTAAGGTCAAACTGAACTACCATTCACTTTCGCGACTTGCTAATCCAATTTAATCTTAGGCTCTCTATGATAGTTATTAATCCACAAGAGAAATTAAAACGCTCTTGCGGTGATAAAATCTTAGGTTCAAATCCTAGGGTTATAGTAGAAGTTATCACATCTCAGTCTGAAACCCTACCTAACTACCTATCAACGTTCTTATCTAGGTTGCAAACCCTAATAAGTTCCAATTTGCAATAACTACTATATATGTAACACCCCCGATTTATATCGGTAGTGCCACACGCCAGTGACCTCGGACGTTACCGTCCAAAGCCACCCTAGGCTTTAATCGGAACAATTAAACTTAAATGCATATATATATTAAATGAAATATTAAACAGCGGAAGACATTTGTATGTGAAACTCAACTCTTTTATTAAAAGATCTCTCATCAAACGAGAGTAGCGTCTTTACAACAGAGTAAAAATTTCAGCGGAAGACTTATAAATTATACAACGGAAGACTTTTAAGAATCAACCTATAACTTCGCTAGGTTATAAAGATATATTAAAGTAATATTTAACAACTTAAAACACTGACACTTAAATCTTCGTCTGCAAGCCTCTTCTTCTTCGACTGGTTACTTTGACTTCGGTAACCAACCACTGATGTGCCGTATAGGACGGATGATACCAGCCAACCATGCAAGGAATAAAACCCGATTGGTTAGTCTAATGAAAGACTATGCAAGGATGAAAACATAATGGTTCTAGTGATCGCAACCGTTTACTATCATTGTCCCTCGAATAATAACCGAAGGAACGATATATAATCCGGAATTTCCACGGAATGATTAGTATTTAGATATGCTCTGAAAGGAAGATTCAAAAGGAATTGAGTCTTATGGAAAAGTATGACAATTGTTTGAGAACGTTATAGTTTCATACAAGCGTTTAAAAATGACTTGATCATTTAGGTCCACGACCAACCTCACCGCACAATGCGAATTCAGATTGGAAAGAGAACTTACTCTAACCGAAGTCCAGGCGAGTTTCCAAGTTGTACTTCTCGCCCGAGGGTTCATTAATTATGTGCCTACCCGCACTTATCTTATCTAAATTTCAAAACGGATATTCATGTTAAAGCTTTTTAATATGATCTCGAGTAACTACGAAAGTTTACGATATCGAGAGACTACGAAGGTTTACGATCTCGATGACTACAAAAGTTTATGGTCTCGAATGACTACGAAAGTTTATGGTCTCGAATGACTACGAAAGTTTATGATCTCGAGTGACTACGAAAGTTTACGATCTGGAAATCATTTAGAGGCTGGGTACACTAATACTGAGTTATAAAGAAATGATTAATCCTCATAAGGAATTAACGTTCCTACGAATACTCGTGCTAATCTAGCATTAAAGTTTACATTTAAATCCACAACAAAACCATTACGGTCATTAACAAGTATAATAGCGTTGTTTCTAGCAATATATACAACCTACTATAATATCATATTTTAATCACGTTATTTATAAAATCTGTTCCCAAACGAAAACAACAGTTCACTCCGATTTAATTAACAACTAAAAGAAATTCATAATTAATGGAACATGGAATGATTAACCCAGAGCGAACCGCCACTTGCCTTAGTCTAGACAAACGATTGAGCGACGACGGGTTTCTGGGTCCGGAACGGGAATGGAAGTCGGATTACAGATTCCTACGACGATGACCCACAACGAAACCCTAGGTTAGATTCAACAATAAAATGATACGAATATAAGAAAGAACGAAATCGAAAGAACGAAAGTCCCGCTCGAGAACGGATTGTCCAAGGCCACGATCGCGATTGCCAAGGCAATCCGCGGTCGCGGCCGTCGAGGACTTCGTCCGCGAGTGTCAAAGACAGCGGCCGCGGACGCGGCCGACCTTGTCACTTCCGCGGTCGCGGCAGTTCATGTCCGCGGTCGCGGCCATGAACTCCGGCGACCCAAAACGGAGAAAACTCACCGGCGACGACTCGAAAGGGCTCGATACGAGGGGGCTTCGACTCCTGACCTCCTTGCGCCTCCAAAGCACCACTCCAAGGCCACCACGACAACCAACGAAGGCTCTGGCGACGCCTCAAAAATTCCGGCGAGGGCTTGAAACTCCGGCGAGCAAGAAAATCGAGAGAGAGAGAGTGAGGAGATCTGGTTTGAGTGCCAAAAACCTCCCAGAATCAACCTCTATTTATAGCCAAGGAGAGGAGGCCAGCCCCGACCAGATCGACAGCGAGTCAGGCGATCAACGGCGGCACGGACGGCGAGGCTCGGAAGACGAAGCATCGCTGGCGTGTTGCACTTTTCCGCGGTCACGGAAAATTCACCGCGGTCGCGGAAAATTCATGTGCCCAGCTTCGCTGTGCCCTATTATTCTGCGGTCGCGGAATTGCCCTTTTCGCGTCTGTTTGCCCTGGAAAAGGTTTGGCGTGGGTTTAAACCCTGGATTATATATATTTGCACCCGAACAAATATTCTAAGCTTCCAAAATACATCGAATGTATATTCCAAGGCTCAGGGAATTATTACAGAGATTATGCGAGTTACAGAAATTCTGAACTTCTCCGAAAGCGACACGATTACATAATGAGGGTTGGGAAAATTACCCAAATACCCTTACTAAAATGAGGGGTATTACATCACTACCCCCTTAAAATAGTTTCGACCCCGAAACTAGCATTGCTAACTAATGGAATCGGGTTTACTACTAACCTTACTATCTGAACTTAATATCCTTAATCACTTTATCCTTGACGTTGTTCCTAGGAAATCGATCTGTCTCCTCAATGACACCATTATTCCACATATCTCCATATGTTACACTTGTAGCAACTCGTAACTACATCCACAAAGTCATAATTATCTTATGATAGTATCCTCCAAAATCATTGCAAAAGACTTGCTATACCTTAAGCATGAGAATACACGTTCTCCTTCCACTTTTCCATTTATAATTTCTCCCAGAGTACGTACCTTATCTGCCTTATAATCCATTATCAGATCTTAGTGGTCCTTGAGACATCGCATTTCCTAATTCCTTTAAGTGTATACCCCACAATTCCATTACTCATCATCATAGGGTTTTGCCCTTATGCCAATTCTAACTTGGTATCCTTTCGATAGTGATTTAGCCTATTCCTTTAATCATCCTGTAATTTAAACCTTTAAGGTTCCTTAACTTTCTCTAGGCATAATCACAACACCTTTATTCCTATGTTCCCCAAAACGAATCACATGAGATATTACCCCTGTTTCCTTAAGGTATCATCCTGAAAAATGATTCATTACCAACCGCATCAGTCACTTCTATCATAATCCTTTAACAGATTCGTACGAGTAAGCTTGTTACCTTACTCCTTACGCGCACATAGACAATTATCTCCACTAAATCCTTTAATTTATCGGAATCATCAACATAAACTATCCTTAAACTGTAACATGTACATTTAAGTGGTCTCTTCCTAACACAGTAACTTCACAACTTAACCTTCTCCAAAGAATTGCACCATAAGCCTTATAACTGACATACTCGCAAAAAAAAAATCCAAATATTAAACCTTGCAACCTTACAAGTATCATAACTCCTTATTCCCTGTAAGTACAACTTACCAAATTCAATCATTTGGCCCAATTAGGTTTGGCCCATACGCCCATTTCCTGACTCAAATCCCAAAGGTTTGTTTAACTGTCTCAAATAACTTATTTCTAACTTAAGGTCCTTATATTCCTCACATAATCTACTATCCATCCAAGACTTAATTATATCATTTCCTTATAAAACCTCAAAACGAAACCTCGAATAGGTTTTCCCAAAATGATGCCTAGGATTTCGTACACTTGGTTGCTCCAAGAGCTCTAACCACTGGTCCTACACTGGCCCTACTCACTTATAAATCTCATAATCATAACTCTTGGTTCTAAAGTCTTACTCACGATCGAAAATAGAGGAAACGAGTTCCTGGTGGACTATCCTTTTGATCTATTTATTCCATTCTCAACGATCCATTCACATCAATGCTTACAGCACGAACTCACAACTAGGCATTCTGGACTTCGCATTAGTCCACCCCTATACACTTTTATCAAAACCAATGTCCAAGGTACACATATGAGAGATAACTTTTAGTCTCATAGAGCATTAACCCTACACATTTATTCCTACACCTTAAGAAATTTCGAAAGAACTCAGCTTACGAGATAACGCTCGCCAACTCAGCTAAGAAAGCAATTAATGCCATACTGATGTGACATTACTCCAGAAATGAAGAAAGATTCTTAGGAATGGACCTAGGGTTAAGCAATAGAGTCGACCCTGGGGTTAACCATGTAGGGAACGAACATCTAGGCTACATACGATACCCCTCTTCTATGAGTCTGACAGCTTTTATCCGTACCTGACTTATACTATTTTCGGCACCCACGGGGTTTCGTATGAATGATTTGTAACAATACGAATTTAGTAATTTCCGAAACAAGGAAATACTTCTTTATATATTCGAAACATTACATTACAACTACTGACAGAAAGTCGAACAGACAGATTACTAAACTATGGAGACTATTGACACAAGTCATCGCTCCCTATTCTTAAGGAAAGGCTTAACAAAAATACAATTACTCGATTAGGGTTCCTTCCCGTCGGCTTGACGCATCACGAAGAGTCGTTGTCCCTGACCTGAAGACTCTATAGGCGCTTTGCCTTTATTACGAGCCATAGATTGTTCAGGAGCAGATACCTCTGGCTTTGGGTTCTGCCTATTGCCAACATTTGAGGCTTGATAAGACTGCATTGGTCCTTGACCCTTCTTTCTACAGTATGTTTTCATGTGGCCTTCCCTTCCACAATAGTAGCATACCCTCTTTTCCTTTTGACAGTTAAAACTTTTATGCCCAACTTCACCACAGTTGTGGCACAGAGTCACCCCGCTACTCCAACCGGAGCCTCTGGCGGAGTCTGACTGAGTCGTCTCATTCTTAGCACGACCAGACTTCTCAAATTTGGTAGGCGATGCCGGTCGTTTGAATGTACCAACCTGGCGATCCTGTTGCCCACCCCTTCCCCTAACCTGCTTCTCCCGCTTTTGGGCGGATTCTTCCAGTGTGACCTCTATCTTGTAGGCCGCATCCACATATTGCTCTAATGTAGAACAACCGTGACGCACCATTAGAGGTTTGATTTCTGGATTCATCCATCCATGGAAGTACCAGATCTTTTGTTCCTCGCTCGACACTTTTGGCCCAACATATTGCAACAAGTGATTGAACTTAGCTGCAAGCTCAGTCACCTTTAACCCATCGGTCTTAGGGTACATAAATTCCTTGTGCTTCTCCTCCCTCATAGCACGGGAAAAGAAACGGTCAGTCATCTTTGCTTTGAACATACCCCAATTCAACTCGGGATGATCAGCTAAACCAGTGCTCTCCCACCATTCGCTAGCCACATCCTTGAGTTGAAGGGAGGCGATGTGCACTTTCTCAGTCTTAGTGTAATCCACGTTCCTGAACAACCGTTCCACATGCGAGAACCAATACGCCACCTTGACTGGTTCTCCAGTACCGTCGTAGCTGTCAGGCCTCATTGAGCTCACGGCCTTCAAGGCTCGACCATAAGTTCCTCTGTTCCTGACGACATCAACCTAGGTTACGTGATCCACTGACTCCTCAACTTCAGGAATAACCCGAGGAACCGGAACACCTTGTGCTTGTGGTGAAATTGACCGAATTATGTCGGTGACCGTCTGTACAATAAACCCACGAATGGCTTCTTTGGTCGCGGTATCCAACACTACCGGAGGATTAGCCTGTGCTTGGCCAACGCCTGCGAGGTTATTGTGAGAGACAGACTCGCTGTCTTCCCCTTGATTAGTGACGCTCCTCAGATTCAGCCTTGGGTTAGTACTTGGTCCTGCACCAGTACGGACTGTGTTTCTTGTGTTCACCATTTGTTGATGAACCATAACGTTAATTTAGGACTTTTCCAACTTGATCATGACACTTTAGTCAAATACGTTATGATACAGGTTACAAGGGTCGAAACTAATAACTTTATATTAGTCTGACTAACCCTCCACTTTTAACTACAGAAACAACTGTCTCTAAGAATGAATCTAAGGAATAAGTAACACTCGAAGCTTGCAGAAGTTTGAAAACCACTTATTATTAAACCTTATACCTTCAAACTTTATACCTTTAAATTTTATATATTAACTTTAATAAAATAATTATTTAAGAAAAATTAGTTTCGCAAACTAGTGATATGATTTTCGCAAAACTCTTACTAAGACAAAATCACACTTTTAGAGTTACAATCATAAACTACCGTTTGGTTGCTTATACACAACATTTAAAACCAACTATAAATAACTTTTGAAGCCCAAATAGCTAAATCATAATTTAAATTGAATTTCAAGAGGTAATTAAACTTTTAAAGTAAAACAATTAGATTCTGAAAACTCCTTCTTAAAGGAAAACAGGTTGGAAATATAAAAAAAATTTGAAAATTCTCAAACCTAACAATAGGGCAAGAATTTTAAAAACCATTGCTCTGATACCATAATTGTAACACCCCCGATTTATATCGGTAGTGCCACACGCCAGTGACCTCGGACGTTACCGTCCAAAGCCACCCTAGGCTTTAATCGGAACAATTAAACTTAAATGCGTATATATATTAAATAAAAGATTAAACAACGGAAGAGATTTGTTCGTGAAACTCAGCTCTTTTATTAAAAGATCTCTCATCAAACGAGAGTAGCGTCTTTACAACAGAGTAAAAATTTTAGCGGAAGACTTATAAATTACACAGCGGAAGACTTTTAAGAATCAACCTATAACTTCGCTAGGTTATAAAGATATATTAAAGTAATATTTAACAACTTAAAACACTGACACTTAAATCTTCGTCTGCAAGCCTCTTCTTCTTCGACTGGTTACTTTGACTTCGGGAACCAACCACTGATGTGCCGTATAGGACGGATGACACCAGCCAACCATGCAAGGAATAAAACCCGGTTGGTTAGTCTAATGAAAGAATATGCAAGGGTGAAAACAAAATGGTTCTAGTGATCGCAGCCGTTTACTATCATTGTCCCTCGAATAATAACCGAAGGAACGATATATAACCCGGAATTTCCACGGAATGATTAGTATTTAGATATGCTCTGAAAGGAAGATTCCAAAGGAATTGAGTCTTATGGAAAAGTATGACAATTGTTGTAACACCCTCAAATCTTAACCCATTTGGAAAGGTACTACCGCCAGTGACCCCAGTGTTCCTTACCAAGGTCACCCAAGGCTTTACCGGTTTAAATACAATTCATGGAATACAATTGACACATAATGATCAAAGTATTCAAATCAAAACATCAATCAAATGAAACATGAGTTACGGGATTACAACCCAATCCCGAATAGGCCAAACACAGAGTTTAAACAAAGTACAGCGGAAGTCTTTAAACAAGGTACAACGGAAGTCTGATAAAAGATATTACAAAAAGGGTTGTGATCGTAATGATCACCTGCCCAAGGATCTCAACTTGATTAAAAGAAATTATTAAAACATCCAAAAACCACCGTCGTCTTCATAGTCATTCTAGTCTCCTCATATCTTCGCTCTATCAGATGTGCCGAATCGAACGGATGACACCAGCCCACATGCGGAGAACAATGTTCGTGGGTTAGTCTACTTGAATAGACTAGCAAGGGTACAAAGCAGAATGGTCCGAGTGATCGTAACCATTTACTATCATTGTCCCTCGAATAATAACCGAAGGAACGATACATAACCCGACACTTTCACAGAATAACAACAAGAGGTATGCACAAGAGAAGATTCTGGAAGACTTAATCTTCACAGAAATCGACCCGAAAGAAGACTCCAAAGGAAATGAGTCTTTAAGGAAATATGACAAATCTGGAATGTTTAAGAATCAAACAACAATGATTTAAAAGCTGATTGAGATGCTTCGGTTCACGACCAACCTCACCGCTTACAGCGAATCCAGATCGGAAAGAGAACGTACTATGATCAAAGTCTAGATCATATAATGATTTAAAAGCTGACTGAGATGCTTCGGTTCACAACAAACCTCACCGCTTATAGCGAATCCAGATTGAAAAGAGAATGTACTATGATCAAAGTCGAGACGAGCTTTCCTAGCTGCACTATTTACTTAGCTGCACTACTCGCTGAAGGTTTATTAATTATGTGCATACGGGCACTTATCTTATTTAATTCCAAAATGATCATTACATTATAAGCTTTTAAATATATGCTCTGTCACGCAGGACATATAACTAAGGAATGGACCTCGCAGAATCCAAGCCTCTGGACTTATATCGAAGGAATGAACCTCACAGAGTCCAAGCCTCTACTATCGTAGGGTCTTGATCGCCCTCAACCCAAGTTATAAAGAAATGAATGGACCTCTCAGAATCCAGGCGTTCCTACGAATACTCGTGCTAACTAATAGTTCGAGCACACAATAGTTCAGGATAAATCCACATAAATGCCCGCAAGGCGACCATAAATAATAGCGTCGTTCTAACAGATATACAACCTATTATATGATTTTTCAAAACAGTTTATAAAACCTTTTCCAGACAAACAGAATAATCATTCCAAATTAATTACTCAGATAAACTACTGATAACTAATGTAAATATGGAATGATGAGCAAGAGCGAACCGCCACTTGCCTGAGTCCGCAGAGTTTGAATGAAGTCTAACGACGGGATCCCGGGCTCGACACAGGGACAAATCTGGCAGCACAGATTCCTTCGGATCGACCCATAAAGAAACCCTAAGTTAGATTCGACAACCAACAATACGAACCTAAGAAGGAACGAAAGGAATCGAAGGAAACGAAACCTGAACGAAGGCCTCGGAAGCCAAACCACAACCGGCCAACAACCAACCACGCCGGCGGGCGCCGCCCCACTTGCGGCGGGCGCCGCCTTCACCGCGGTGGGCGCCGCCTCCCACGCGGCGGGCGCTGCCTCCCACGCGGCGGGCGCTGCCTCCCACGCGGCGGGCGCCGCTCAAAGGCGTTTCTTCCCGGCGGTTGGCCCTTTCTTCACGGCGGGCGCCGGGCTCTTCACAGCGGTCGCCGAGCTCTTCGCGGCGGTCGCCGAGCTCTTCACGGCGGTCGCCGGGCTCATCACGGCGGGCTCCGTGTTCTGGCCGGCGGTCGCCGCCTTCAAGCCGGCGGTCGCCGCCTCTATCCGGCGGTCATCGTCGCTAAACAGAAACTGAAATACGAGAGGAAAAACTCACCCTCGACGATCGGTTTGGCTCGTCTTTCGCCTTGCTTGGTTTCTAGGCTTCTAAGGGCCTCCCAAGCTTCTCTTGGCCACCGGAAACGACACCAAACGAGCTCCGACGTTCGACTTGAGCTTTCCCAAAGAGAGCGTTTTCCTTGAGAGCGTTTTTGAGAGCTTTTGAGTGTGAGCTCTCTCTTCCTCCCAATGTCCTCCTTAAATAGGCAAGCTCCAAGGTGAAGGAAGGAGGTAGGAAGCTTCCTTCCCATCCCTTGGGTAATAACCTTGCACTTTGCCTCTTGGATAAAAACCTTAGGGTAACAAACTTGTACTTTAGTGCCCATTGGATGATAACTCTTGGGCAATAATCTTAACCCCGTGTTAAATATATTCGTACACTAACGAGTATTAACTCCCAAAATGCGTCGACTGTATGTTATTTCACTGAGAAAAATATTACAGAGGCAGAGCACATTACAGAATGTCTTAAGCTCTCATAATTAAATCCGACGTACCAAACGGGCGTTCGGGAAAAATCCCAAAATTCCAAAATAGCCTTACAAAATTACGGGGTATCACAATTGTTTGGGAACGTTATAGTTTCATACAAGCGTTTAAAAATGACTTGATCATTTGGGTCCACGACCAACATCACCGCACAATGCAAATTCAGATTGGAAAGAGAACTTACTCTAACTGAAGTCCAGGTGAGTTTCCAAGTTGTACTTCTCGCCCTAGGGTTCATTAATTATGTGCCTACCCATACTTATCGTATCTAAATTTCAAAACGGATATTCATGTTAAGGCTTTTTAATATGATCTCGAGTAACTACGAAAGTTTACGATATTGAGTGACTATGAAGGTTTACGATCTCGAGTGACTACGAAAGTTTATGGTCTCGAATGACTATGAAAGTTTATGGTCTCGAATGACTACAAAAGTTTATGATCTCGAGTGACTACGAAAGTTTACGATCTGGAAAGCATTTAGAGGTTGGGTCCACTAATACTGAGTTATAAAGAAACGATTAATCCTCATAAGGAATTAACGTTCCTACGAATACTCATGCTAATCTAGCATTAAAGTTTACATTTAAATCCACAACAAAACCATTACGGTCATTAACAAGTATAATAGCGTTGTTTCTAGCAATATATACAACCTACTATAATATCATATTTTAATCACGTTATTTATAAAATCTGTTCCCAAATGAAAACAACAGTTCACTCCGATTTAATTAACAACTAAAAGCAATTGATAATTAATGGAACATGGAATGATTAAGCAAGAGCGAACCGCCACTTGTCTTAGTCTAGACAAACGATTGAGCGACGACAAGTTTCTGGGTCCGGAACGGGAACGGAAGTCGAATTACAGATTCCTACGATGAAGACCCACAACGAAACCCTAGGTTAGATTCGACAATAAAATGATACGAATCTAAGAAAGAACGAACGAAATCGAAAGAACGAAAGTCCCGCCCGAGACCAGATTGTCCAAGGCCACGATCGCGATTGCCAAGGCAATCCGCGGTCGCGGCAGGGATTCCGCGGTCGCGGCCATCGAGGACTTCGTCCGTGAGTGTCAAAGACAGCGGCCGCGGACGCGGCCGACCTTGTCATTGCCGCGGTCGCGGAAGTTCATGTCCGTGGTCGCGGCCATGAACTCCGGTGACCCAAAACGGAGAAAACTCACCGGCGACGACTCGAAAGGGCTCGATACGAGGGGGCTTCGACTCCTGACCTCCTTGCGCCTCCAAAGCACCACTCCAAGGCCACCACGACAACCAACGAAGGCTCCGGCGATGCCTCGAAAATTCCGGCGAGGGCTTGAAACTCCGGCGAGCAAGAAAATCAAGAGAGAAAGAGTGAGGAGATCTGGTTTGAGTGACAAAAACCTCCCAGAATCAACCTCTATTTATAGCCAAGGAGAGGAGGCCAGCCCCGACCAGATCGACGACGAGTCAGGCGATCAACGGCGGCACGGACGACGAGGCTCGGAAGACGAAGCGTCGCTGGCGTGTTGCACTTTTCCCCGGTCGCAGAAAATTCACCGCGGTCGCGGAAAATTCATGTGCCCAGCTTCGTTGTGCCCTATTATTCCGCGGTCGCGAAATTGCCCTTTTCGCGTCTGTTTGCCCGGGAAAAGGTTTGGCGTTGGTTTAAACCCCGAATTATATTTATCTATACCCGAACAAATATTCTAAGCTTCCAAAATACATCGAATGTATATTCCAAGGCTCAAGGAATTATTACAGAGATTATGCGAATTATAGAAATTCCGAACTTCTCCGAAAGCGACACGATTACAGAATGAGGGTTGGGAAAATTATCCAAATACCCTTACTAAAATGAGGGGTATTACAATATATTGGCATTAAGCAACTAGGATTGAATTAACAAAGTTTCAGTTTTCCATTCAGGCAAATATCAAACAAGTCTACTTACACATAGTTGGGATCACCCCATCCCTAGAATTATGGAATTAGCTAGACATGGGTGAAGAAACAATCAAAAACATCATAAGAATGAAGAAAGTCATAAATCTAGATTAGAAGAAGAAGAACACATAATCAAATCCAGAAGAACAAACTCCAATATGCAGAAATCTTCAAAGAAACTCCAAATCACAACTAGACTAGAGATTTTAGAGAAAAGTGGCATAAAACGTAAAAGAGAGGTCTGAAAATTAACCCTAAAACAATATTTATACCTAAGATAAGAGTTTCCAAAAGTAACAAAACGAAACCCGTGAAAATCTCGCATCCGGGCAAAGTGCACGGTTTGTGACATAAAATGCACGATTAGTAACAAACCGTGCATCTCTCCAGATTGTCCTCAAAAGCTCACTGTAATGTTGCACGGTTTACGACATAGGATGCACGGTTTGTAAAAAACTGTGCATCACTCCAGAAAGCACTCCTTGAACTTGTAACACCCCCAAATATATAACCTTGAAAGTATTACCGCCAGTGACCTCAGATTCCACATCCGAAGCCACCAAAGGCTTAACCATTTATACAAAGCATAAAACACACTGATAATATGAAATATCATAATCTTTATTTAAACCAAAGTCTCGGAATTACATCCGTAAATTCCAAATACAATAGAAATACAAGACATGTTTAATACATCGGAAGTCTTTAAATAAACAACATAAGGGTCTTGATCGAAGCGATCACCCGCCTAGGATCTTCAACCTGGATAAAAACTCTTAAAACTTCATCTGCCTTCGTCGTCAGATTCTAGCCTTCACGGAACGGAAGTTTACCTGATGTGTCGTATGAGACGGATGACACCAGCCAACCATGCAAGGGAAAAATAACCGGTTGGTTAGTCTAATGAAAGACTATGCAAGGGTAAAACAAAAAGGTTCTAAGGTAGTCGTATTAGGTTAGACTCATCGCTTCTCGAATGAAAGCCGATGACGATAGTAACCTCAATACTTCTACCGGAATATACGAAACAGAATGATCGAGAGAAGACTCTGAAAGATTGAGTCTTAATGAAACATATGAAGAGAAGACTCCAAAGAATTGAGTCTTATCGGAACGTATGACAAGTGTTCGGGAATATTATAATTTCACACAAGAGTCTAAAAATGACTTGACTATTTGGGTCCACGACCAACCTTACCGCTCAGTGCGAATCCAGATTGGAAAGAGGACTTACTTTAACTGAAGTCTCGGGCGAGGTTCCAAGTTGTACTTCTCGCCCTAAGGTTCATTAATTATGTGCATAACGGCACTCATCTTATTTAGTGACAAAACGCACATTTACGTTATAAACTTTTATCATATAAATATATCATCTCGATACGAGAGATATCTTGGGAGCGTGTCCCAAAAGAACTGGCACCAGCTGTGTGCACCTCCCCTATACTCGGATATGGGATAGTCATGATCAGTGAAATGGTGTTAGGGCTTGGTCATCCTATCCACCATGGTTATAAAGAAACGGCTAGACCTCGCAAGGTACATAGCATTCCTACGAATACTCGTTCTAACTAAACAGTTAAAATCACACAATAGTCCACATCAATGCCATTCTAGCAATATATATATATATATATAATAGCGTTGTTTCTAGCAGTATATACAACCTATTATAATATCACTTTTTAATCATATCATTTATAAAATCTGATCACAACGAAAACAGTAGTTCATCCCAATTTAATTAACAATTGATAATTAATGGAAACACGGAATGATAAGCAAGAGCGAACCGCCACTTGCCTTAGATTAGATGAACGATTGATCAACGACGGGTTTCTGGGTCCGGAACGGGGACGAAAACCGGATTTACAGATTCCTACGGAATGACCCACAACGAAACCCTAGGTTAGATTTGACAATAAAATATACTGCCCGATTATTCCGCGGTCGCGGTGGCTCTACCGCGGTTGCGGAATTCTCCTATTCACGCCTAATTGCCCGAGAAAAGATTGGGCATGGGTTTTCAAACCCCGGGTTAAAATATTTTTGTACCCGAACAAATATTCTAAGCTCCGAAAATACGTCCAATGTATTTTATACCACACAGGAAAATATTATAGAGATCAAACATGAAACATAAAATCCGAACTTCTCTGAAAACGACACGATTACAGGACGAGGGTTGGGTAAATTACCCAATTACCCTTTCTAAAAAATGAGGGGTATTACATCACCTCCCCCTTAAAAGAAGTTTTGACCCCGAAACTTGGCCGAATAACCCAAAAAAAATGAGGCGTTACATCACCACGCCCTTAAAAAGGTTTCGACCGTGAAACTAGGCCGAAAACAGCTCGGGAAAGCGACTATGCATATCAGCCTCAGTCTCCCAGGTTTCCCAAGTAACCTCTTCAGATCCAGCTTTGGACCAAAGAATCTGTACCAATGGTACTACCTTGTTTCGCAACTGCTTCTCGCGGCGTTCGAGAATATGCACCGGTATCTCTTCGTAGGTACCATTTGCCTGAATCTCGATGTCTTCATAGCTCAGCACATGAGACGCATCTGGCACGTACTTTCTCAGCAAGGATACATGGAACACGTTATGCACTGGATGCGCCGACGGCGGCAATGCCAAACGATACGCTAGAGACCCCACCCTGTCAAGGATCTCAAACGGTCCCACATAGCGAGGGTTAAGCTTCCCATGCTTGCCGAACCTGAACACACCCTTGGATGGCGACACCATGACAAACACCTTGTCACCAACCTCGAACTCGACATTCTTGTGCTTCAGATCCGCGTAAGACTTCTGTCGACTCTGAGCTGTCAACATCCTTTGTCTAATCAATGCAATGTCCGAGGCCGTCCTTTTGACTAACTTCGGTCCGAGCATAACCTTTTCGGCATTCTCATCCCAACAAATCGGAGATCTACACCTTCGGCCGTACAAAGCCTTGAATTGAGCCGTCTTAATGGTAGCATGCCAACTGTTGTTGTATGTGAACTCAATCAGACTCAAGTTGTTCTCCCAGCTAGTCGGACGATCGAGTACACAAGCTCTCAGCATATCTTCCAAGGTCTGGATGGTCCTCTCAGAATGTCCATCCGTCTGAGGATGAAACACAGTACTGAACCTCAACTCGGTTCCCATGGCCTTGTGGAGTTCCCTCCAGAACCTCGACATGAATCGGCCATCACGATCCGATACAATGGTATTTGGAGTACCATGCAAACGGACAATCTCGTGTAGGAACACTTCTGATAGCTTCTGGGTTTCCCATGTTGACTTGGTAGCCACGAAGTGAGCACTCTTCGTGAGCCTGTCAATGATTACCCATATCGCATCCTTTTGACTTTGAGTCTTTGGCAACCCTGTGACGAAATCCATAGCGATATCCTCTCATTTCCACTCTGACACTGGAAGAGGTAGCAATTCACCACCTGGTCTACGGTGTTCTATCTTGACTTTCTAACAAGTCAAGCATTTCGCCACAAATTCCGCTACATCCCACTTCATGTTGGGCCACCAGAATTTCTTCCTGAGGTCCTTGTACATCTTGCTAGAGCCTGGATGTACAGAATAAGCTGACGAATAGGCTTCCTTCATCACCAACTGGAAAAGACCATCAACGTCAGACACACAAATCCGGTCCTGAAACCAGAGTGATCCATCCTCCTAAATCACGAATCCGGGAGCTTTCCCGTCCATCACTTCACTGCTTAGCTTTACCAAGACCACATCATCAACCTGCTTCTCCCTGATTTGATCAAGTAGCGTTGCCTGGATCTCAAGCATGCTCAGGTATCCTCGACGCTGATCGTACAAGACTTCGATCTCGCATAACCCTTGGTTCAGCTTGGTTTGAGCAGTAAGTAGAGCCACTACAATCTCGTGCGGTGTCTTTTGGCTCAATGCATCAGCTACTACATTAGCCTTGCCCAGATGATACAACAACTCGATGTCGTAGTCTTTGAGTAGCTCTAACCAGTGACGTTGTCTCATATTCAGCTCCTTCTGAGTGAACACGTACTTGAGACTCTTATGATCGGTGAAGACTTGGCACCTTACACCATAGAGATAGTGCCTCCAAATCTTCAACGCGAATACTACAGCTGCTAACTCCAGATCATGCGCCGGATAGTTTACCTCATAGGTTTTCAATTGTCGAGATGCGTACGCAATAACTTTTCCTTTCTGCATCAGTACACATCCTAACCTATGCTTTGAAGCATCACTATAGACCACATAACTATCATTCCCTCCCGATAGCGCTAACACTGGTGCGGAGGTCAGACACTCCTTCAACTTTTGAAAACTGGCCTCGCACTTGTCATCCCAGACAAATTTCTTGTGGACTTTGCGGAGCAAACCGGTCATAGGTAGAGCGATCTTAGAAAATCCCTCCACAAACCATCTATAATATCCAGCGAGTCCTAAGAAACTGTACACCTCTTTCACATTCTGAGGCCGCTTCCAGTCGGCTACCGCTTCAATCTTTTGGGGATCAACCATAACCCCATTCTCATTGATCACATGGCCTAAGAAAGCCACTTTTTTGATCCAGAAGTCACACTTAGACAACTTTGCGTACAACTCATTCTGTCTAAGGACTGACAAGGTGATCTGAAGATGTTCCTCGTGAGCCTTCTCACTCGGGGAATAGATCAAATATCGTCAATGAAGACCACCACGAACTTATCCAGGTATTGGTGGAAACATCGATGCATTAGATCCATGAAGACTGCCGGAGCATTGGTAAGGCCAAATGGCATGACTACGAACTCATAGTGGCCATACCTCGTCCTGAACGCAGTTCTCGGAATGTCTTCCTCACGAATCCTGAGCTGATGGTAACCAGATCTCAGATCGATCTTGGAAAAGACTTTTGCTCCCCGCAATTGATCCAACAGATCATCAATCCTTGGCAACAGATACTTGTTCTTGATTGTGACTTTATTCAACTCTCGATAGTCGATACAAAGTCGGAACGATCCATCCTTCTACTTGACGAACAAAATCGGAGCGCCCCAAGGTGATGCGCTCGGCCTTATATATCCGTTCTCAAGAAGGTCCTCGAGTTGCTTCTTCAACTCTTGCATCTCAGCTAGAGCCATCCGGTACGGTGCCTTGGAGATTGGTGCGGTACCAGGCTCGAGATCAATGGTAAACTCCACGTCACGATTTGGGGGTAAACCGGGAATCTCCTCTGGAAAGACATCCGAAAACTCACGAATGACCGGAATTTCAAGAACTGAAGGCTCATTTTTCTTGCGCTTATCCAGATAGCACAGGTACCCGACACAACCTTGTCGAAGTAGTTTACACGCAGCCATCGTATTGATGAGCTTGCCGTTATCAGCGTCATTACGACCCTTGAATTTGCATACAAACTGGCCCCCAGATGACACCGTCACAGTCCTTGAGCTGAAATCGATCAACGCCCCATGACGCGTTAGCCAATCCATACCGAGAATAATGTCGTATGGAGCCATGGCTATACAGATCAAATCTGCTTCGAACTTTTTACCCTGGATGGTAATCGGAAATTCTGACAGACGCTTGGTTCCAACCAAATGTTCACCATTGGGAAGATTCACAACGAAAGGCTCACAAGCCTCATTGCATACTAAGCCTAGCTTACTAACGCAACTCTCCGAGATGAAAGAATGGGTATCACCCGAATCAAATAATATGCACACAGAAGAAGAATGGAGGTATAGAGTACCTTGAGCAGTAGGAGCATTTGGTCCATCAGCCTCACGCATCTCGTAGAGTCGCTGACCTTGACCTCCTGAAGCAACTGGGGCTTTTCCCTTGTTCTGCGCAGTTGTCTGCGTCGAAGGGTTATGAGCCTCCACTGGTCTGAATCTGGGTCGGTTGTTATGACTAACGGACCCTTGCTGTGACTCAGCTCCTTTCTGTCTCCTCTGCGGACAAAATGTCTACAAGTGCCCCTCCTTTCCACAGCCAAAACACGTCTTCTTCTCCTTCGGACACTCATTGCTCTTGTGCCCGGGTGTGCCACAGTTGTAGCACTGGATCAGATTCTTGCCCTGACCTGAACGTTGCGTAGACCCTCCATGAGTCATTTCCGTTCTTGCCCGGCCAGATCTGGCAAAGTTAGACGGTGGCGTGGGATGCTTGAACCCACTCGCTTGAGGCTGGCTCTGTACCGGTCTCTGGCGATTGCGCTTCTTAGCCGACTCCTCCAGAGTCACCTCCAATTTGTAGGCAGCATCCACGTACTGCTCTAGAGTAGAGCACCCGTGGCGTACCATCAGTGGCTTGATGTCTGGATTCATCCACTCGTGGAAGTGCCAGATTTTCTGCTCTTCACTGGACACCTCCGGCCCGGCGTACAGCAACAGGTGATTGAACTTGGCCGCAAGCTCAGTCACTTTCAATCCATCCATCTTCGGATAGAGGAACTCCTTGTACTTCTCTTCCCTCATAGCTCGGGAAAAGAATCTGTCAGTCATCTTCGCTTTAAACATTCCCCAGTTCAGTCCGGGGTGATCAGCTAGACCGGTGCTTTCCCACCACTCGCTAGCCACCTCCTTCAGTTGAAGGGAAGCAATGTGCACCTTCTCAGCTTCAGTGCACTCGACATTTCGGAACAATCGCTCCATGTGCGAGAACCAATATGCCACTCTGACTGGCTCTCCTTTCCTATCATAGCTGTCAGGCCTCATAGAGCTTATGACCTTCAGTGCTCGGCCATAATTTCCTCTATTTTTGACAGCTTCCTCATGAGGTACATGGTTGACTGGCTCCTCGAACCTAGGAACCACAGGAGGAATTGGCACACCTTGTGCCTGAGGCGCGATCGGTCGCATAATATCGGTGACTGCTTGCATCACAATCCCCCGAATAGCCTCAATTGCCGCAGCATCGAACACCACTGGAGCGTGGACCGGAACTTGGTCACTGCCTACAGGATTGTTGTGAGAAACAGACTCGTTCTCATCCAATGGGTTCACGACATTCCTCAAATTCTGTATGGGGTCGTTGCTTAGCCCATGACGTGGCCTAAGGTCGTTATGCCAAATCAAAGTAAACCTCAACTTCCAAACTAGTATAGTAAGTAAGCAAGGGTCGAAATCCCAAGAGAATCACAAACGTCTGTATTCCTGTCACAAATTAAATACCAATCGAACAATAGTAACAAAGGGGGGGTTTTGAGGTTTGGTTTTGCTAATGTCTAAAGATGTCTCAAATAAAAGGGAAAATATTCCTCCTAGCAAATATCCACAATTCACTAAAGATGGTTGATCATAGACTATCTCGAATTCTTCTTCCTTCCTATGGTTGTTCCTGTCCCGATCGTGAATAGATTAATAGGTCAACCAGACCTAAGAACCTTTACCAGTGAATAACCCTAGCACCACTAGTGATTCAACCCAAAGGCAGCTTTGCACATAAGAATTAACCAGGATGCATGCAATACTTCAACCAAAAGCATTCAGCATACAATTATCTCTCCCTACGATAAACAATCTCAACCAGGTCATGCAAATCGCAGTTGTTACAGCAGAATAGGACGTTAGCCCAACAGTTTCCTAATCCTAACAGTCAGAAAATCACTAATAACAACTAGTTGTGCAGGCTAGTGAAATCAGTAAGATTCAATAAGAATAAGCTTAGAAGAGGTAATACAATCCAATAGGAACTCGAATACGAATAACAGTCTCACAACCAAAATCCAATGAATGCTTCAATTGCCAGGCGGAACCAAGAAGGTTAGTTCCTCCTCATGTTCTTCATAAATTAAGAAATGAAAAGTGAAATGTAAAACTCAACTGAATCTAGATCTGGATAATCAAAACCTAAAACTAAGAGAGTAAATATAGGTGGGCTAACAAATGACCTAGCCCAACTGAAAGTAGAAAACGAAAACAATTAAAATGAAATAAAGAAATCAGGAAAGATAGATTCGGGAAATCCCGAAATAAGTCTGCCGTGATGACCCGCGATCACGGGTAATGGACCGCCATCGCGGTTGCTTGTAGCTCCGCGCTCTTCGCATTCTTCCGCGCCTGCAGAAATATCTCGAACGCCCCGAAGTCCCGCGATCGCGACACCCTTGCTCGCGGTCGCGGTTAATGCTCGGCCTTCTACGCCTACACTCTTCTCTTCTACTCTTCTATAGGCCTTCTCTTGGCTGTTTCTTCTTCAATGTCTCTAACAATCTTCAAGTAGGCTCACACATCTCCAAAAACACCAAGACTTCGCCTCCGAACTCCATGCACATGAATGTGTCTAAAGCTACCCGAATGACACTAATAAATCCTCTAATGGCTCTTAGTTAAGCCCTACAAAGTAGTGCTTATCAAACTCCCCCACACTTAGACCTTTGTTCGTCCTCGAGTAAACTAACAAAGAGTCTACTCCTCCAATGCAACACCCAAGGTCTCAGGAAGCGTGTCCTCCAACTAAGAGTCACCTAACCCATGCCAAGCTCCTGGCATCAATCCACATTCATAATACATTCTCCATCAACAAGCTTTAAGGGGCAAGCAGAGTACTTCCCCTAAGCCTAACCCGGACATCCAATAGTGTGAGTAGCCTCTAATCCTAGCCTCCATCTATGACTCCTTATTCCTCCCAGAGTGACCTACCCGACAATCCTTCTTTGTCTCCACTTCTTATGTCGCCCCGTCGGTAAAATGAGATCCTAGAAAAAACACTCCTCTTCTTTTCACTCATTTTGCCTAGGAGCCCTTTCGGGTTTTCATCCTAGCTACTCATATTTTTCTCATAGATGTGCTTACATAAGCTCACGCCACTCAGACACCTTATTACCCCAGCCTAGCGCTGGTCCGGGCCGCCTGCTTATTACCCAAGCCGCCCTTTCGGGTTTTCGACTTGTCCTAGGATTTTCAATTTTTTTTTTTTTGTAAATAACAAAAACTCGAAATTGCTGGAATTCGAAAATGCTGAATCGACTACTGAATCAAATGTGCTGAAACGAATGCAAAGACTGAATACAAAGATAGAAAGTAAATATAGATTCCTCCCCCACAGTAAGAGATCACATTGTCCTCAATGTAGAAAGGACAAAGAAAAAGAATTGGGGGGAAAGAATTATACTCACTTTGGTGGTATGGATGGTGTCGCGGGACCTTGTCCCTTGAAAAAGGCCTCCTGTCTGTGACGTAGAAGTGCCAATTGTCCCTCAATATCATCAAAGCGTGTGACCGAATACTGGTGTAGGCGGTCTAAGTCCAGCGCAAATGCTTGTACAGCTGCCGCCGTTGTGGTCTGCTGGGTGTAGATCTCCTCTTGCCTGTCCGAAATGCGAGCTAGAAGGTCCAGGATTTGGCTGGGTGAGCCAGACGTTGGGGCCTCCTTTCTCGCGGGTGGTCGGGCATGCGCTGGTAGTACTCTAGGTTCGTCCCAAGGTAGGGAAAAATCCCTTGCTGTCGGACCAAAGGGCATTGGTCGCGGTAGCTTCATCCTGTGGTCCCCTGCGGCATGAGATAACCAAACGAATCCATCCCTACAATCACCATAGATGAGCTTGGACTTCCTCAATTGGTCAATGTTGTAAATGAAGGAACCAGGGACCGGCGCTAGCCTGGTCTCTTCGGGATCAAAGTACTTCAAAGCGATAAGGGTGATCATATCCCCAAAACCAATTCTGCCTGCGGCCTTCTTTTGCGTCTTCTGGACGGAATACATGAAAATATCCGCCCAGTCTGGAACTGCCTCACTTTCTGGGGTGAGACACTATAGGATCGCCAGGTCGACACATGAAATCTTGTTTACCTCCCCTTGACCCGAGAATGCAAGTGCAAGCACTTTGTGGATCAAACGTAGGCAAGGGTGGGTAATTTTATAGTTATACTCTCCTCTAGTGTCGAACTCTTCCCCTGTAACTTGCAACCAGAAGTCCAAGTGTTTTCCATTGGTGGACTCCCAACCAGGTGTAGGTGGGGCGGAGACACCAAAAAGCTCTCTAAGGTCTGCCTTTGTCAAGGTATACTTCTTGTCCCGCAACTGGAAGGAGAAGGCCTTGCCCTTGTCCTGTGGTTCGAAAGTAGCAACAAATTCATAGACTAAAGAGTCATAAGTTGGTATCTTCTTCCACAGGAATCCTCCCAGTCCGCCATGATCGAGGAGTTGCTTGGTGCAGTCCCAAAGTTGGAGAACTGTTAGGGCTGCAACATCGAAGAACTTTGTTGGGATCACTTGCTTCCTCTGTAAATCCTTTCAGATCTTGATCTGCGGTTTGGACATCTTTCGGGGCATGGGTTGGGCCATGGCTACTGTTCGGGTGGCTGGAGAAAATTTTGGTAGCCGGTAGGTGCCGCGATCGCGGGTGAACAGGGTGCGGTCGCGGTTTGCTTTCGGTAGTCGGGACACGACAGGGGGTCGTCTTCGGCGATCGCGGTTTTGATGGGCGCGATCGCGGGGTGTAGGGTCTTGGTACGGCGACGGCGGTGGGTTGGACGAAAAGAAAAGAATGATGGGAAAGGTGGATGGGTGATGGTTATGAGGGGTGACGGTAGGGTTTGGAAAGATAGAAAGTGGTGAAAAAGTGAAAGGTGGGGATAAGGGAGTTACCAAAGGGAAAAGATTTGCTGCCATATTTCCGTTTTTTTTTGAACTACCAGAGAAGTTGCTGCAACGTCGGATGGGCTGCGATCACGGGTTCAAAACCGCGATCGCGGTTTGGTCTCGGCTGGCTGCAACGGGTTAGTTCACATGGAAAAATATGGCGGGCAAAGAAAAGAAAAACTAAAAGCAATGCGAAAAGAAGATTATAAAGAAGTGTAACTCGGGTTGCCTCCCGAGCAACGCCTTGTTTAACGTCCTGGCTTGACGTTATCCCCTCGTCTCTAATCTACGTCAGACGGATCCTCCAGGTTGAGATCTTCCTGCTCTGTGGGGTGTGGTCTTTCGTAGTAAGGTTTCAGGCGTTGACCATTCACCTTGAATGTGGAACCACTGGCTGGGTTGTACAGATCCACCACGCCATAGGGGTATGCATGAGCGACTGTGTAGGGACCTGTCCAACGAGACCTAAGCTTTCCTGGAAAGAGCCTCAAGCGTGACGTGAAAAGGAGAACCTTGTCCCCGGCCTTGAATTCTTTTCGGAGAATGTTCTTATCATGCCACACCTTGGTCTTTTCTTTGTAGATTACTGCGTTGTCGTATGATTCCAGGCGTAACTCTTCTAATTCCTATAGCTGCAGCTTCCGGAATGCTCCCACCTCATCGATCCTCATATTGCAGTTCCTCACAGCCCAGTGGGCCTTATGCTCTAGCTCCACAGGGAGATGACAAGCCTTTCCAAACACCAATCTGTATGGTGACATTCCAATGGGTGTCTTGTAGGCTGTGTGGTAGGCCCATAGAGCGTCATCCAGCCTCAGGCTCCAATCCTTGCGGTTCGGGGAGACTGTCTTCTCTAAAATGGTTTTGATCTCCCTGTTTGATATCTCTGCTTGGCCATTTTTCTGGGGATGGTATGCTGTGGAGATCTTCTGTGTGACATGGTACTTCCTGAGTAATGCACTGACTGTCTTGTTACAGAAATGAGTACCTCTGTCACTGATGAGCTCTCTTGGGATTCCAAAGCGGGCAAAGATGTTTGCTTTGAGGAATTTTCCCACCACTTTGGAATCGTCTGTCCTGGTGACCTTGGCTTCTACCCATTTTGAGACGTAATCGACGGCTAGCAGTATGTACAGGTTTCCGAAAGAGCTGGGGAAGGGTCCCATGAAGTCAATCCCCCAGACATCGAAGATCTCGCAGAAGATCACGAGTGATTGTGGCATCTCATTTCTTATGGAAATGTTTCCCATGCGCTGACATCTATCACATGCTTTGCAGAAAGAATGTGCATCCCGGAATATATGTGGCCAAAAGAAACCTGAATCTAGCACCTTCCGAGCTGTTTTGAAAGGCCCGAAATGTCCACCACATGCATGGGAGTGGCAGAACGCTAAAACCGATTGCACTTCATTATCTGGCAAGCATCTTCGAATTACTTGATCGGCACAATGCTTCCAAAGGTATGGGTCATCCCAGACGAAGTGTTTGGCCTCGCTTCGCAACTTGTCTCTTTGAGCTTTCGGGAAGCGTGGGGAAAATTCACCCCTGGCGAGGAAGTTGACTATGTGGGTGTACCAAGGTTTAGGGCCATTCAGGGCCCACAAAGTCTGGGTGTACTGAACTGGGGTGCCACGATCGCGGCTACAGACCCGCGATCGCGGTTCCTTCTCGACCACGAGCATGCTACAGACCGATTCCTGCTTCTGGATCGATGCCCCGCGGTCGCGGTTTGCACCCCGCGATCGCGGTTTGTTCTCGACCTGGACGCTGAACAGTGTATCGTCTGGGAAATCTCCCCGAATGGGTGCTTGGTATTCCGGCTTGTCCTCCTCATGCACCAATCGGCTTAGATGATCAGCGACTAGATTCTCCGCTCCCTTCTTGTCTTTAATCTCTATATCAAATTCGCTGAGCAAGAGAATCCATCGAATTAGCCGGGGCTTGGCCTCCTTCTTCGTCATGAGATAACGAAGTGCAGCATGATCAGTGTATATAATCACTTTAGTTCCTAGGAGGTACGGTCGAAACTTCTCCAGTGAAAATACCACTGTGATATCCCGTAATTTTGTAAGGTTATATTGGGAATTATGGAATTTTCCCGGGTACCCGTTGTGTACGTCGGATTTAATTCAGGTAGTTTGAGACATTCTGTAATGTGCTCTGTATCTGTAATATTTTTCTCAGTGAAATAATATACAGACAGCATGCCTTGGATTTTAAATTGTCGTTCGCGTACGATAATTTTTATCCCGGTTTATCGTCAAGCTCGTTCAAAGCTGAATGGGCGAGAAAAGGGAGAAACGGCGACCGCCGTTCAGAAACGGCGACCGCCGTGGTTGGGCCCGAGAAGTCAGCGTGTCAGCTTCTAGCTAGCCGCGACAGGCCTAGCGACGGCGACCTCCGCATTTACGACGACCGCCGCGTGCCCGCCGTAGGCAAAATCACGGCGACCGCCGTGATTGTCCAGTGGGCATTGCCCGTCGGTCGCCGGCGTCGTTCGAGGCATGCCGTTGCATCGGTTGCCGCGTCTTAGGGTTTGCTGGGTACTCCTTGGGGTTTGCCTATATATAGAGGAGCTTGGGCATGGGTTTTGGGTCATCTACAACCCCGAATCGCTGCCAAAATTCTCCCTCAAAGTGAGTTGAGTTTCGTCGATTTTCTTGTGCTCGCCGGAGGTGTTGTGGTGTGTTTCCAGAGTGCCTTTGTGAAGCTTTTGGTTAGCCTTGGAGGTTAGAAGCCAAAGCAAGTCGAAGGAGGCCAAACCGCTCGTGTTTTGGGGTAAGATTTCTCTCGTTCTGCGTCGTCTGAGTTCATCACGGCGACCGCCGTGTTCTTCGCGGCGACCACCGTGTTCTTCACGGCGACCGCCGTGATGAATACGGTGACCGCCGCCAGTGCCCAGAACGCCTTCGTGGCTTTGGCTTGGTCGGTTGTCGTCGTGGCGTCTTTCCTTTCGTGTTCTTTTGTCGTGTTTAGATTCGTACTGTTTATGTCGGATCTAACTTAGGGTTCCTTTTATGGGTCGACTCGAAGGTTGTTGTGCTGTCGGAACTATACCGTGTCGAGCCCGGAATCCAGTGACGTCTTTAGACTATTCTACGGAGTAAGGCAAGTGGCGGTTCACTCTTGCTCTTTCGTTCCATATTTACATTAATTATCAGTAGTTTATCTGAGGTATTAATTTGGAATGAATATTCTATTTGTCTGGAAACGGTTTTGATAAACTGTTTTGAAAATCATATAATAGGTTGTATATCTGTTAGAACAACGCTATTATCTGGGATCGCCTTTTGGGCCTTTATGTGGATTTATCCTATAACTGTGGTGGTGCTGTAACTGTTTAGTTAGCACTGTTAGATAGGAACGTTACTCGGACTCTGTCCAGTCGTTTCTTTATAATCTGGTAGAGGGGTGGCTCGTCCCCATCCAATACCATTCTAAGATCATGATCGGTCTCTTACACATGTGTGTAGAGATAGGACACTTAGCTGGTGTCACAAACCTTTCGGTATACGTCACTCTCGACGAAACGTATACTAAGATGTGTCGTCCCACTGGTGGGGTACACATGTAAAAGTCTATAACGTGATGTGTGTTTTCGAAACATAAATCAGATAAGTGCTACCTTGACGCACATAATTAATACACCTTGGGCGAGTAGTGCAGCTAAGTTATAGTACAGCTAGGAAAACTCGTCTTGACTTGAATGTAGTACGTTCTCTTTCCAATCTGGATTCGCTGTAGGCGATGAGGTTGGTCGTGAACCGAAGCATCTCAGTCAGTTTTAAATCATTGTTGTATGATTCTGTAAACTCTCCAGATTTGTCATACTTCCTTAAAGACTCATTTCAATTGGAGTCTTCTTTCGAGTCGATTTCTGTGAAGATTCAGTCTTCCAGAATCTTCTCTTGTGCATACCTCTTGTTTATTCTAGTAGGAATATGATGGTTGACTACCGTTATCGGTTATTATCCGAGAAGCGATGAGTCTAACCTAATATGACTGCTTCGAACCAGTCTGCTTTATACCCTTGCTAGTCTATTCATTTAGACTAACCAACCAATATTTTCCCTTGCATGGTTGGTTGGTGTCATCCGTTCGATTCGGCACATCAGTTAAGAAGTAGCTCAGAAGATTAGAAGGACTATGGAGTCGGCGGTGGTTTTTGAATATTTTAATTATTTCTTTAATCAGGTTATGATCCTTTGGACAATAACTCCGATTGTAATGTACTTTCTTAGTCTTCCGCTGTGTTTGGTTTAAACTATGTTTTGACCTATTCAGGATTGGGTTGTAATCCCGTAACTCTTGTTTCCTTGACAATGTTATGTTTTGGAATTTAATGCTTGATCTTTGTGTATCAATCGCATTTCATAAATTGTATTTATTTGGTAAAGCCTTGGGTGATCTCGGTAAGGAACACTGGGGTCACTGGCGGTAATACCTTTCCAAAAGGGTTAAGTTTTGGGGGTGTTACAGTTGTGGTATCAGAGAAAAAAGGTTTTAAAACGGGTTTGGAATTTTATAAACTATTTATCCGTTTTCGAAATGCTTTAATGAGGGCTCTGAATTTTCATTCTGAAAAGAATTTAAAAACACCGTTCATAGTCGTGTCTTCTTTATAGTCTGATATAATAAGCTTGCTTCTATGTCTAGAAAGACTAATTCCTTCCTTATTGTTTGATAGGATGTGTGTCTGCTTTTCTATTGGTAGGGGGTCGGAAGACGCCAAGTCGGATCAGCCGAGGCTAGATTTTCCGTTACCTCAGCGATGTTTCGAGGTTGGAGGCCCGAGTAGCCCGCCCGAAGACGTCAAGCACGTTCTCCCCGAGTCGGTTGTCCTTGTAGCTAGGGATGCTATGGTCCCTGAGGCTGTACCTGTGCCGCCACCAAGGGTGGAGGAAGTACAGGAATAGGAGCAGGAAGATGAGTTATCAAGGTATGAACAAGGGGTTTACCAAGACGACTTTCTACTGGGACCAATTCCCGAGGAGATCGAGTACGAGGAGGAGGAAGAGGAGATGCTTGAGCAAGATCCTGTCGAGGACGAGGATATGATCGAGGATGATCCCGAGGATGAGGATCCCATCGAGGATGATCCCGAGGATGAGGATCCCATAGAGGATGATCCAGAAGAGGACCCAGAGTTGGACCTAGGAGGGCGGAATCAAGAGCCCGGTACTGAATTGTCACTAGTGCCAGAGTACGCACCCATGTCAGAAGCTGATTGGGAGGCACTGTATACCGAGTACGGTATTAGGAGAAGTGATAGGGAATCTCAGCCTATCCCTACTCCAAGAAGATGGAGGTCGGAATCCGAGCTGTAAGAGATCCTCCGCCAGAGTGAGGTAATCTCTACAGAACAGCAGAGTCAGTGGGATGAGTTGACCGCCAGTACTCAGAGGAGGGCTGGAATAGGAGGACCAGTCATGGACGACCCATACTTTACCATGACTGAGCTAGGACTATGTGCTTCAGGGTCAAGCAGGGTGCGAAATCCATCGCCAGAGCTCGATGGTGAGCCTAGCCCGAAGAGACCATGCACGAGTAGCCAGTCGTATGTGAGACATTTTGGAACGCCTTGAGGAGGGGTGGCGTTGCCTATCGCAGTTGTTTCGTTTCTTAGTATTCCAAGTTGTACTTTGTGTAATATTTCAGTATTGCGGCAAGTACTCTGGAAAACACTTTTATCTTCGAGCAAGTTGTCCTAGCGCTCGAATGATAAACTTATGTGTAACTTGTGTAAGAATTCGAAGGTTCATCTATAAAATGCCAAGTTGATCTATTTTGAGTGATTTATTTACGTTGATATATTGCATAAGTGTGTTGCATAATATTAATGTATTGAATGCTTGGAATTGGATCGATAAACAGATGGTGAACCCAAGAAGCACGAGAAATTCGACTCGAGCCGGTGCTGGGACTAGCCAAAACCCCAGACCAGCAGGAAGAGGTGTTCAGGATGAACACGAGTCTGAGTCTCGCGTCCAGCAGAGGCGTGAAGGTCAGGATCAGACATAGGCGCCGACGCTGTTTGACGCCGCAGCTGTTGAGGCGATCCGTGGGATCGTGATGCAGGCAATTGCAGATGTCTTGAGACCAAGTGCGCCTCAAGCACAAGAAGTGCCTATTCACGCAGCGGTTCCTGATGTTGTGGAACCCAGAAACCCTGTGATTTAGGAGACTGCCGTCAGAGCAAGAGACAGCTATGGTCGCGCCCTTAAGACCATTACTTCCATGAGACCCGACTGCTATAACGGGAAAGGGGAGCCAGTGGCAGTGACTCATTGGTTCTCCCATATGGAGAGGCTGTTCAGGAACGTGGAGTGTACGGAGGCCGAGAAGGTCCATATCGCTTCTCTTCAGCTGAAGGAGGAGGCTAGCGAGTGGTGGGAGAGCACTGGTTTGGCTGAGAGCCCAGTGTTGACTTGGTCGATGTTCAAGACCAAGATGGTTGATCGCTTTTTCTCTCGTGCTATGAGAGAGGAGAAGCATAAAGAGTTCTTGTACCCTCAGACTGATGGTCTGAGAGTGACCGAGTTGGCATCTAAGTTCAACCATCTTCTACAATACGCCACTGCCGAGATCACCAGCGAGGCTCAAAAGATCTGGTACTTCCACGAGTGGATGAACCCGGATATCAAGCCATTAATGGTGCACCATACATGCTCTACCTTGGAGCAGTATGTGGATTGTGCCTATAAGCTGGAGGTAACTCTCGAGGAGTCGACCAAGAGGCGCAACCGACAGAAGTCGATGTAGAATCAGAACCAGGGAGGTGGTTTTAAGCGCCCTGTGCCACCGTCTAACTTCGCCAAGTCCGGCCGAGCTAAGACGAAGATGACGCAAGGAGGATCGACTCAGCAGTCAGGGCAGACCGGAAGTACAGTTCAGTGTTATAACTGCGGTACTGCTGGGCACAAGAGCACTGAGTGTCGGAGGGAGAAGAGGCCATGCTTTGGGTGTGGACGTGATGGTCATCTGCAAAAGTTCTGCAAGCAGGGGAAGCAGAAGGGAGTAGAGTCGCAGCAAGGGTCAGTTCATCAGAGCAACCGACCTAGGTTTATGCCTGCCGAGACTCCTAGCCCTTCAGTGCAGACGACTGCTCAGAACAGGGGAAAGGCCCCAGCTATTTCTGGAAGTCAGAGCCAACGCTTGTACGAGATGCGTGAGGCAGATGGACCCAACGCTCCGATTTCTCAAGGTACTCTATACCTTCACTCTACTTCAGTGTGCATTCTGTTTGATTCTGGTGCTACGCATTCCTTTATTTCGGATAGCTGTGTTAGCAAGTTAGACTTAGTGTGCAATGATTCGTGCGACCCTTTCGTCGTTAATCTTCCTAATGGAGAACGTTTGGTAGGAACCAAGCATTTGTCCGATTTTCCGATTACCATTCCGGGTAAGGAATTTGAGGCAGATTTAATCTGTATAGCCATGGCTCCATACGACATTATCCTCGGTATGGATTGGCTAACGCGTCACAAGGCGGTGATCGACTTCAGTGCAAGAACGGTGACGGTGTCGTCCAGGGGCCAATTCGTGTGCAAGTTCAAAGGTCGAAATGACACTGATAACGGCAAGCTGATCAATGCGATGGCTGCGTTTAAGCTACTACGACAAGGATGTGTCGGGTACCTTTGCTACTTGGATTCGCCTGTGAAGGATGAACCTGAGGTTCTTGATATTCCTGTAGTTAGGGAGTTTTCGGATGTCTTTCTAGAAGAAATTCCAGGATTACCCCCGAACCGTGACGTTGAATTTTCTATTGATCTCGAGCCTGGTACGGCGCCGATTTCCAAATCACCGTATCGGATGGCTCCGGCTGAGATGCAAGAATTGAAGAATCAACTTGAAGATCTTCTTGATAAAGGTTATGTCAGGCCGAGTGCATCGCCGTGGGGTGCTCCGGTATTATTCGTCAAAAAGAAGGACGGATCGTTTCGACTTTGTATCGACTATCGAGAGTTGAACAAGGTGATGATAAAGAACAAGTATCCTTTGCCTAGGATTGATGACTTGTTGGACCAGTTGCAGGGAGCAAAGGTTTTCTCCAAGATCCACTTAAGATCTGGATATCATCAACTCAGGATTCGGGAGCAAGACATTCCTAGAACTGCGTTTAGGACCAGATATGGTCATTACGAGTTCGTAGTGATGCCTTTTGGGCTTACAAATGCTCCAGCTGTCTTTATGGATTTGATGAACCGATGTTTTCACCAGTACTTGGATAAGTTCGTGGTAGTTTTCATCGACGACATCTTGATCTATTCTCCGAATGAAGAAGTCCACGAAGAACATCTACGGATTTCCTTATCGATCCTTAGACAACACCAGCTTTTTGCTAAACTGTCTAAATGTGAATTCTGGATAAAGGAAGTGGCTTTCTTAGGCCACGTGATCAATAAAAATGGGGTTATGGTTGATCCCCAAAAGATTGAAGCGGTGGCTAATTGGACACAGCCCCAGAGCGTGAAGGAGGTACGCAGTTTTCTTGGACTTGCCGGGTATTATAGAAGGTTTGTAGAAGGATTTTCAAAGATCGCTCTACCTATGACCAATCTACTCCGCAAGGTCCATAAGAAGTTTGTCTGGAATGACAAGTGCGAGGTCAGTTTCCAGGAGTTGAAGCGACGGTTGACCTCGGCACCCATGTTAGCACTCCCAGAGGGGAATGACGATTATGTGGTCTATAGTGATGCTTCCAAGTGTGGTCTTGGTTGTGTTTTGATGCAAAGGGGCAGGGTCATTGCTTACGCATCTAGACAACTCAAGACTTACGAAGAAAACTATGCGACCCATGATCTTGAGTTAGCAGCGGTTGTCTTTGCGCTAAAGATTTGGAGGCATTACCTCTACGGTATAAGATGCCAAGTCTTCACCGACCACAAAAGTCTCAAGTATATATTTACTCAGAAGGAGTTAAATATGAGACAACGCCGCTGGCTAGAGTTGCTCAAGGACTACGACATGGAGTTGTTGTATCATCCGGGCAAGGCTAATGTAGTAGCTGATGCACTAAGCCGGAAGACAACGCACGAGACTGTGGTTGCTCTACTTACTGCTCAAACCAAGCTAAACCAAGAGTCATGCGACATTGAAGTCTTATATGACCAGCGTAGAGGGTACCTGAGTATGATGGAAATTCAGGCTACACTGCTGGATCAGATCAAAGAAAAGCAAGTCGATGACATCATCTTGGTGAAGTTAAGCAGTGAAGTGATGGATGGGAAGGCTCCCAGCTTTGTGGTTCAGGATGATGGATCACTTTGGTTTCAGGATCGGATCTGTGTGCCTGACACAGAGGGTCTTCGTCAGTTGGTGATGAGAGAAGCTCATTCATCTGCTTATTCTGTACATCCTGGCTCTAGCACGATGTACAAGGATCTCAGGAAGAAGTTTTGGTGGCCAAACATGAAGTGGGACGTAGCAGACTTTGTGGCAAAGTGCTTAACTTGCCAAAAAGTCAAGATCGAACACCGCAGGCCAGGTGGTGAGATGCTACCTCTCCCCGTACCAGAATGGAAATGGGAGGACATTTCCATGGACTTCGTCACTGGGCTACCAAAGACTCGAAGCCAGAGAGATGCTATCTTGGTAATTGTGGATAAGCTTACGAAGAGTGCTCATTTTATAGCCATCAAGACCACATGGGAAACCCAGAAGTTAGCAAAAGTTTACCAGAAGGAGATTGTCCGCTTACATGGCATTCCTAAGACCATTGTATCGGACCGAGATGGCCGTTTCATGTCAAGATTCTGGAAGGAACTTCATAAGGCTATGGGAACCGAGTTGAGGTTCAGTACATCTTTTCATCCTCAGACAGATGGTCAGTCTGAAAGGACCATCCAGACTCTGGAGGATATGCTTAGAGCTTGTGTGCTCGATCGTCCGACTAGCTGGGAGGACAACTTGAGTCTGATTGAGTTCACATACAACAATAGCTGGCATGCTACAATCAAGATGGCTCCGTTTGAAGCTTTGTATGGTCGCAGATGCAGATCTCCGATTTGTTGGGATGATAATGCCGACAAAATTCTGCTTGGACCAGAGTTGGTCAAAAGGACGGCTTTAGACATTGCTTTAATCAGACAAAGGATGTTGACCGCTCAGAGTCGACAAAAGTCCTACGCAGATCGGAAGCACAGGACTATCGAGTTCGAGGTCGGTGACAAGGTTTTTGTCAAGGTATCGCCATCCAAAGGAGTTTTCAGATTTGGTAAGCGTGGGAAGCTTAACCCTCGCTACGTGGGACCATTCGAGATTCTGGATAGAGTGGGATCTCTAGCGTACCGCTTGGCGTTGCCGCCATCGGCTCACCCGGTGCATAACGTGTTCCACGTATCTTTACTCAGAAAGTATGTACCAGATGAGTCTCATGTACTTAGTTACGAGGACATCGAGATTCAAGCTAATGGTACTTATGAAGAGTTGCATGTGCGCATTTTGGAGCGTCGGGAGAAGCATTTGCGCAACAAGATCGTACCATTGGTACGAGTGCTGTGGTCCAAGTCAGGGACCGAAGAAGTTACTTGGGAGACGTGGGAAACCGAGTCAGATATGCTCAGGCGTTTTCCCGAGTTATTCTCGACCTAAGTTTCGGGGTCAAAACTTATTGTAAGGAGGATGAGATGTGATACCCCGTAATTTTGTAAGGTTATATTGGGAATTATGGAATTTTCCCGGGTACCCGTTGTGTACGTCGGATTTAATTCAGGTAGTTTGAGACATTCTGTAATGTGCTCTGTATCTGTAATATTTTTCTCAGTGAAATAATATACAGACAGCATGCCTTGGATTTTAAATTGTCGTTCGCGTACGATAATTTTTATCCCGGTTTATCGTCAAGCTCGTTCAAAGCTGAATGGGCGGGAAAAGGGAGAAACGGCGACCGCCGTTCAGAAACGGCGACCGCCGTTCAGAAACGGCGACCGCCGTTCAGAAACGGCGACCGCCGTGGTTGGGCCCGAGAAGTCAGCGTGTCAGCTTCTAGCTGGCCGCGATAGGCCTAGCGACGGCGACCGCCGCATGCCCGCCGCAGGCAAAATCACGGCGACCGCCGTGATTGTCCAGTGGGCAATGCCCGTCGGTCGCCGGCGTCGTTCGAGGCGCGCCGTTGCATTGGTTGCCGCGTCTTAGGGTTTGCTGGGTACTCCTTGGGGTTTGCCTATATATAGAGGAGCTTGGGCATGGGTTTTGGGTCATCTACAACCCCGAATCGCTGCCAAAATTCTCCCTCAAAGTGAGTTGAGTTTCTTCGGTTTTCTTGTGCTCGCCGGAGGTGTTGTGGTGTGTTTCCAGAGTGCCTTTGTGAAGCTTTTGGTTAGCCTTGGAGGTTAGAAGCCAAAGCAAGTCGAAGGAGGCCAAACCGCTCGTGTTTTGGGGTGAGATTTCTCTCGTTCTGCGTCGTCTGAGTTCGTCACGGCGACCGCCGTGTTCTTCGCTGCGACCGCCGTGATGAAGACGGCGACCGCCGTGTTCTTCACGGCGACCGCCACCAAGAACGGCGACCACCTCCAGTGCCCAGAACGCCTTCGTGGCTTTGGCTTGGTCGGTTGTCGTCGTGGCATCTTTCCTTTCGTGTTCTTTCGCCGTGTTTAGATTTGTACTGTTTATGTCGGATCTAACTTAGGATTCCTTTTATGGGTCGACTCGAAGGTTGTTGTGCTGTCGGAACTATACCGTGTCGAGCCCGGAATCCAGTGACGTCTTTAGACTATTCTGCGGAGTAAGACAAGTGTCGGTTCACTCTTGCTATTTTGTTCCATATTTACATTAATTATCAGTAGTTTATCTGAGTAATTAATTTGGAATGAATATTCTGTTTGTCTGGAAACAGTTTTGATAAACAGTTTTGAAAATCATATAATAGGTTGTATATCTGTTAGAATAACGCTATTATCTGTGATCGCCTTTCGGGCCTTTATGTGGATTTATCCTATAACTGTGGTGGTGCTGTAACTGTTTAGTTAGCACTGTTAGATAGGAACGTTACTTGGACTCTGTCCAGTCATTTCTTTATAATCTGGTAGAGGGGTGGCTCGTCCCCATCCAATACCATTCTAAGATCATGATTGGTCTCTTACACATGTGTGTAGAGACAGGACACTTAGCTGGTGTCACAAACCTTTCGGTATACGTCACTCTTGACGAAACGTATACTAAGATGTGTCGTCCCACTGGTGGGAAAGTCTATAACGTGATGTGTGTTTTCGAAACATAAATCAGATAAGTGCTACCTTGACGCACATAATTAATACACCTTGGGTGAGTAGTGCAGCTAAGTTATAGTGCAGCTAGGAAAACTCGTCTTGACTTGAATGTAGTACGTTCTCTTTCCAATCTGGATTCGCTGTAGGCGATGAGGTTGGTCGTGAACCGAAGCATCTCAGTCAGTTTTAAATCATTGTTGTATGATTCTGTAAACTCTCCAGATTTGTCATACTTCCTTAAAGACTCATTTCAGTTGGAGTCTTCTTTCGAGTCGATTTCTGTGAAGATTCAGTCTTCCAGAATCTTCTCTTGTGCATACCTCTTGTTTATTCCAGTAGGAATATGATGGTTGACTACCGTTATCGGTTATTATCCGAGAAGCGATGAGTCTAACCTAATATGACTGCTTCGAACCAGTCTGCTTTATACCCTTGCTAGTCTATTCATTTAGACTAACCAACCAATATTTTCCCTTACATGGTTGGCTGGTGTCATCCGTTCGATTCGGCACATCAGTTAAGAAGTAGCTCAGAAGATTAGAAGGACTATGGAGTCGGCGGTGGTTTTTGAATGTTTTAATTATTTCTTTAATCAGGTTATGATCCTTTGGACAATAACTCTGATTGTAATGTACTTTCTTAGTCTTCCGTTGTGTTTGGTTTAAACTATGTTTTGACCTATTCGGGATTGGGTTGTAATCCCGTAACTCTTGTTTCCTTGACAATGTTATGTTTTGGAATTTAATGCTTGATCTTTGTGTATCAATCGCATTTCATAAATTGTATTTATTTGGTAAAGCCTTGGGTGATCTCGATAAGGAACACTGGGGTCACTGGCGGTAATACCTTTCCAAAATGGTTAAGTTTTGGGGGTGTTACAACCACGGCCAGCAACTCCTTCTCTGTGGTGGAGTAGTTCCTCTGAGCTCCATTCAGGGTCATGGATGCGTAATGAATGACATGGGAGGCTCTTCCCTATTTCTGCCCCAGAACTGCTCCAACCGCATAATCACTTGCATCGCACATGATCTCAAATGGGCGCTTCCAGTCTGGCGCCTGGATGATTGGTGCACTGGTGAGGCGAGCCTTCAGCTCATCAAATGCCTTCCTGCACTCCTCGTTGCAATTGAAAGGTATATCCTTCTTCAGCAGTTCGCATAAAGGGGATGAGATCTTGGAAAAATCCTTGATAAACCTGTGATAGAACCCTGCATGGCCTAAAAAGGACCTCACTTCACGCACGTTAGTAGGATAAGGCAGAGATTGAATGACATCAACCTTTGCCTTATCGACCTCAATTCCTTTAGCAGAGACAATATGACCTAAAACTATTCCCTGTTCTACCATGAAATGACATATTTCAGAATTTAGACACAAATTTGTATCCACACATCTCTGTAGAACACGGGAAAGGTGATCTAAACATAGGTCAAAATTGTCTCCATGAACTGTGAAGTCATCCATAAAAACCTCAATAAAGTCTTCTACAAATTCAGAGAAGATACTTACTATACACCGTTGGAAGGTGTCGGGTGCATTTCATAGGCCAAATGGCATTCTGCGATATGCAAATGTGCCAAATGGACAAGTGAATGTGGTCTTCTCCTGGTCTTCTGGTGCAATGGGGACCTAAAAGTAACCTGAATATCCATCCAGGAAACAGTAGTATGGTCGCCTTGCTAGTCTCTCCAGCATCTGGTCAATGAATGGGAGGGGGAAATGATCTTTCCTGGTTACCGCATTCAGCTTGCGGTAATCTATGCACACCCTCCATCCTGTCTGTGTTCTGGTCGGGACCAGCTCGCCGTCCTGGTTTTCTACCACAGTGATGCCGCCTTTCTTTGGTACCACCTGTGTGGGGCTCACCCATTTGCTATCGAAGATGGGGTAGATTATTCCAGCTTGTAGGAGTTTCAACACCTCCTTCTTAACTACCTCCATCATTGGTGGATTGAGCCTCCTTTGGGGTTGCCTAGATGGTTTGGCTTCCCCCTTAAGTAGAATCCTGTGCATGCATGTGGATAGGCTGAGTCCCTTAATGTCTACAATGGTCCATCCCAGGGCCGTCTTATGTTCCTTGAGCACGCCTACCAGCTTGTCTTCCTGCGCCTTGGAGAGTTTGCTCGAGATGATGACTGGTAGTGTGTCATTCTCTCCAAGGAACGCGTACTTGAGGTGATCTGGTAGCTGCTTGAGTTCACTTGGGGGTGCCTGCACAATAGAAGGAAGCATCTTCTCGCTGGGTACGGTTAGTGGAAGGGGGCCATCGCCCCATCTACTATGAACGGGACTTCCCCCACACATGTCCACATCTGCTACCTTCTCCTGCATGTTAGGAGACAAAGAAATCTCCGCACAGGGACTAACTGTGTCACTCTCTAAGTCGGCATATAGTTCCTTTAAACATGTGATATCAAAAATGTCTTGAATAATAGGATCAATCACACCAATAGCACAAAGAGAATGTTCATCATTGGGGTGCTTCATAGCTTCATGAATGTTAAATTCTACCTCGTCCCCATCAAATTCCATAGTAAGTGTCCCAATGCTCACATCAATCTTAGTACAGGAGGTTTTCAAGAAAGGTCGTCCTAGAAGAATAGGGCCTCCATGAGGGTCATCCTCCATATCGAGTACATAGAAATCAGTGGGGAAAATTAGCCTGTCTACCATAACTAAGACATCTTCTACTACCCCTCTAGGATAAACATTGGACTTATCTGCTAACTGCACTACTATCCCTGTTTCTTGAAGCGGTCCTAATCCCATGGTTTTGTATATAGAATAGGGCAACACATTGATTGATGCACCTAGATCTAACATGGCTTTCTCTACATGGGTGGCTCCTATTGTATAGGGAATAGTGAACATGCCCGGGTCACTGCACTTGGGAGGCATTCGCTGCTGAAAGACTGCAGAAACTCTCTCACTAACCTGAATCTTTTGGTTTCCCTTCAGCTTTTGTCTTCTTTTATTTGTGCACAGTTCTTTCAGGAATTTAGCATAACTAGGCACATACTCTACCAGTTTTAGGAGAGGAATATTTACCTCACATTTGCTGAAGATGTCAAAGATTTACTGGTTGGTCTTTGGCCTTCTTTTCTCCTTCAATGCCTCGGGAAAGGGTATAGGTGGCTTTTCAGGGTTGAGCGGGGGAAATTCTGGCTGGATATAATCTGTGTAGTCCTCCGTGTTCAACCCGCGATCGCGGTTCTCTGACGACTGGTTCTGATTCTCGATCTTCCGCCTCGTGATCGCGGTTCTCACCCCGCGGTCGCGGTTCCTCCTCGCTTTTTCTCGCCCTTTCTGTGATATAACCGTGATCGCGGTTCTCACCCCGCAGTCGCGGTTCTTCCCAGCGTTCATCTCTTATTGGTGTTTCATCCTTTTCCACAGCATAGGGGTCATTCACCCTTTTTCCACTTCGCAAGGTGACGGCATTGGCTTCCTGCTGGTTTTCGCAGTCCTTGTTTTGAGTTTTCGCCATTGCAGGCGTCCAATGCGTTAGTTGTTCCAGTGATGCACCCAAGCTAAACATAGTTTGCTGAGAGGATTGGTGCAGAGTATGATTTTGCTGAGAGAGCTGAGAGAATCCCTCTTTCATTACTTGTGCGTTGTTTGCACCAGCTTGAATCACCGCTTGTGTCAACGCTTGAAGTGTCTGGGTGAGAGCCAACAGTGTATTCTCACCAGATACCGGCTGTGGTTGGATTTCTGTGATGTTCACTTCTTGCACAGCATACACTTCTGCTTTAGAAATGTTTGTGGTGCTTGCATTAACTTTTGAGCGGTATTGCCTTGAACTCTCAGAAAGTTCGGAAAAGACTTCGAAGGCTTCTACGAGGGTTTTGTTCAAGATGTTTCCCCCACAGGTAGCATTCACCAATCGACGGTCTTCTTCTAGCAATCCACCGAATAAATAAAGCACCAAGTCTTGATCTGAGTAACCATGAAATGGACAGTTAACTACCAGCCTCCTGAACCTCTCATAATAGTCGTACAACTGCTCGCCCTGAGATTGTTCAATATTGTTGATGCTTCTTTTCGGGCTATTGAGCTTTGTTGCCGGAAAGTACTTTTCCAGAAAGGTTTGCTTCATTTTCGCCCAAGTGTCTATGCTGGCTGGGGTCAAGTAATAGAACCATTCCTTTGCTGCATCCTTTAAAGAAAAAGGAAAGGCTCTCAACTTGATTTGGTCTTCAGTAACTCCTCGGGGTTGCATACTGGTGCAGACTGAATTGAATTCATGCAAGTGTTTGTTCGGATTTTCCTCTTCGGTTCCTCTGAAATGAGGTAACAAATTGATCAAACCCGACTTGAGCTCAAAATTCACGCCCTCTTGGATTTCCGGAAATTGGATAGCCAGAGGTTATTGCTCTGGGTACTGTGCTGTTAATTGCCTCAGTGTTCGGTTTTCTTGTGCCATAGCTGTATTTCTTCACCGAATTTATCTAAGCTGCGAATCACACTTGACAAAACAAAAGTTAATAATGTTTTAGGGAACCGTAAGATAGGTTCCCTAAAAGATCAATATTCAATCTATTCACAAGAAAACATACAATGATTCCCCGACAACGGCGCCAAATTTTTGACGTGGCCTAAGGTCGTTATGCCAAATCAAAGTAAACCTCAACTTCCAAACTAGTATAGTAAGTAAACAAGGGTCGAAATCCCAAGAGAATCACAAACGTCTGTATTTCTATCACAAATTAAATACCAATCGAACAATAGTAACAAAGGGGGGGGGGGGGGGGGGTTGAGGTTTGGTTTTGCTAATGTCTAAAGATGTCTCAAATAAAAGGGAAAATATTCCTCCTAGCAAATATCCACAATTCACTAAAGATGGTTGATCATAGACTATCTCGAATTCTTCTTCCTTCCTATGGTTGTTCCTGTCCCGGTCGTGAATAGATTAATAGGTCAACCAGACCTAAGAACCCTTACCAGTGAATAACCCTAGCACCACTAGTGATTCAACCCAAAGGCAGCTTTGCACATAAGAATTAACCAGGATGCATGCAATACTTCAACCAAAAGCCTTCAGCATACAATTATCTCTCCTTACGATAAACAATCTCAACCAGGTCATGCAAATCGCAGTTGCTACAGCAGAATAGGACGTTAGCCCAACAGTTTCCTAATCCTAGCAGTCAGAAAATCACCAATAACAACTAGTTGCGCAGGCTAGTGAAATCAGTAAGATTCAATAAGAATAAGCTTAGAAGAGATAATACAATCCAATAGGAACTCGAATACGAATAACAGTCTCACAACCAAAATCCAATGAATGCTTCAATTGCCAGGCGGAACCAAGAAGGTTAGTTCCTCCTCATGTTCTTCATAAATTAAGAAATGAAAAGTGAAATGTAAAACTCAACTGAATCTAGATCTGGATAATCAAAACCTAAAACTAAGATAGTATATATAGGTGGGCTAACAAATGACCTAGCCCAATTGAAAATAGAAAACGAAAACAATTAAAATGAAATAAAGAAATCAGGAAAGATAGATTCGGGAAATCCCGAAATAAGTCTGCCGTGATGACCCGCGATCGCGGGTAATGTACCGCGATCACGGTTGCTTGTAGCTCCACGCTCTTCATATTCTTCCGCGCCTGCAGAAATATCTCGAACGCCCCAAAGTCCCGCAATCGCGGCACCCTTGTCCGCGGTCGCGGTTAATGCTCGACCTTCTACGCTTGCACTCTTCTCTTCTACTCTTCTATATGCCTTCTCTTGGCTGCTTCTTCTTCAATGTCTCTAACAATCTTCAAGTAGGCTCAAACATCTCCAAAAACACAAAGACTTCGCCTCTGAACTTCATGTACATGAATGTGTCTAAAGCTACCCGAATGACACCAATAAATCCTCTAATGGCTCTTAGTTAAGCCCTACAAAGTAGTGCTTATCAGCCCAACACCAGCATGAATGGTATTCCTTGTGTTCACCATCTGTTTACCGATCAGATCCCAAGTATTTTATAACATTAATATCATTTCAATATGCACAACGTATAAAATCAACTTAGAATAGACCAAACTTAGTAAATTTTCATTGATGAACTGAAACTGAGTTTGAAAGGATTAAATAGGAAAATTCTTCCAAGCGACAAGACAAAATTGCTTGGAGAATACAATGCTATCAAAACGAAACAACCGGAATACTAGAAAAGAAGACTGCTAAACTTAACACTGGCCCCCATCATGGTGCCCTGAAAAACATCAAATAATCGGGAACTCTCATGCACTGCTTATTTGCACGGGGTCTATCATCGGGGTCTGGTGTCAGACTTCTGGACCTACTCGGCCCTGGAGCACACGGCTCACCTCTCGGCCTTGGTGCCCTCAGCTTTTCCCTAGGCGTGGGAACACTTGGTCCAGCCTCATCAGATCCCGGTGAATAGCCAAACTCCTCCAAAAATCCTGGTTGGAAGTCTGCCTGGTTCACCACATATTGCGGCTCAAGTAGCAGCCTTGCTTGGTGGAAATACTCCTGGAGCTCATGGACGTTTCCACACATCCGAGAGAGACAGAGTTCTGTCTCGTATGTCCTCTCCTCGATGTCATATAGGGCGTTAGACCAGCCCTCCAGAAGTTCCTCCAGCCCTTGGGGCCTTGGCCTGGCCTGTTGGGTCGGGACCACCCTTGGTGTACCCATTGACTCCCACGTCCTTGCCCTCAAGCGAGCACTCTCAACTGCCTCGTCCACCAGGCGACGCGCTTCAGCGGAAGTCATCTGACTCTGGCGGAACGCCTCTCTTGAGTCAGGACTCGACATCAGCCTCCACTGGGTGGGAATGGGTTGTGAGCCCTCAGATGCATCACGTGGCCCACTCCTTCCTCTGGCGATACCTGCTTCGCAAAGCGCCTCCCAAGCGGCATGAGACAATGGTGAATACTCCCGCTCAGGTGGCAACTCCTGACTCGGGAAAATGAACTGCATCCCCGGGTCCTTGCAGGTCACCAGCAAATGCTCCAAACCATCGGACTCGGAGTCCTGCCCCTCGTGGTCCTCCTTGGGGTCCTCCTCAAGATCCTCCTCCGGGTCCTCTTCCGGATCCTCCTCAATTTCGAAGTCGTCGTCGTAGTACCCTCCAAGGTACTGCGCCGGCTCCTCCTCTTCCTCTGTGTCTTCCCTTGGGTCCGCTTCAGACTCCACCTCGGGAACCTCGGCCCTAACAGACACCAACACCACCGACCCCTCGAGTACGGTCTTCACCTCCTCGGGTGGGCAACTGGGCTCCCCGACCTCAAAGCACGGCGGGGGAACCGGGATCTCAAGCCTAACTGGAGATGACATGGCCACCTCGGCTTCCTTCGGGTTCCTCTAGTGAGAGATGAATGCGCCCATAATCTGCGGGGCAACGAGAAAAGGATCAGTCTTTCTAAATATAGAAGCGAACTTACTATATCAGACTGGAAAGAAGGCACGACTTAGAACGGCAGAGTTTGTCAAGCGACACATTTTTCTAGTAAAGTATGCTTTTATTTGGAAATTCAAAAAAAATTCGAATGAGAAAAAATATTTCTTACTTCAAAACGAGTAATGGGTTTATAAAATTTTCGTTTTTAATAAAGCGTTTTAAAACCCAACCCATTTTTTTTAAAAAAAAATCGGCTCTGATACCATAACTGTAACACCCCCAAATATATAACCTTGAAAGTATTACTGTCAGTGACCTCAGATTCCACATCCGAAGCCACCCAAGGCTTAACCATTTATACAAAGCATAAAACACACTGATAATATGAAATATCATAATATTTATTTAAACCAAAGTCTCAGAATTACATCCGTAAATTCCAAATACTACAGAACATGTTTAATATAGCGGAAGTCTTTAAATAAACAACATAAGGGTCTTGATCGAAGCGATCACCCGCCTAGGATCTTCAACCCGGATAAAAACTCTTAAAACTTCATCTGCCTTCGTCGTCATATTCTAGCCTTCACGGAACAAAAGTTTACCTGATGTGTCGTATGAGACGGATGACACCAGCCAACCATGCAAGAGAAAAATAACCGGTTGGTTAGTCTAATGAAAGACTATGCAAGGGTAAAACAGCAAGGGTAAAACAGAAAGGTTCTAAGGTAGTCGTATTAGGTTAGACTCATCGCTTCTCGAATGAAAGCCGATGACGATAGTAACCTCAATACTTCTACCGGAATATACGAAACAGAATGATCGAGAGAAGCCTCTGAAATATTGAGTCTTAAGGAGACATATGAAGAGAAGACTCCAAAGAATTGAGTCTTATCGGAACGTATGACAAGTGTTCGGGAATATTATAATTTCACACAAGAGTCTAAAAATGACTTGACTATTTGGGTCCACGACCAACCTTACCGCTCAGTGCGAATCCAGATTGGAAAGAGGACTTACTTTAACTGAAGTCCCGGGCGAGGTTCCAAGTTGTACTTCTCGCCCTAAGGTTCATTAATTATGTGCATAACGGCGCTCATCTTATTTAGTGACAAAACGCACCTTTACGTTATAAGTTTTTATCATATAAATATATCATCTCGATACGAGAGATATCTTGGGAGCGTGTCCCGAAAGAATTGGCACCAGCTGTGTGCACCTCTCCTATACTCGGATAGGGGATAGTCATGACCAGGGAAATGGTGTTAGGGCTTGGTCATCCTATCCACCATGGTTATAAAGAAACGGCTAGACCTCGCAAGGTACATAGCGTTCCTACGAATACTCGTTCTAACTAAACAGTTAAAATCACACAATAGTCCACATCAATGCCATTCTGGCAATATATATATATATAATAGCGTTGTTTCTAGCAGTATATACAACCTATTATAATATCACTTTTTAATTGTATCATTTATATAATCTGATCCCAACGAAAAAGTATTTCATCCCAATTTAATTAACAATTAAACAATTGATAATTAATGGAAACACGGAATGATAAGCAAGAGCGAACCACCACTTGCCTTAGATTAGACGAACGATTGATCAACGACGGGTTTTTGGGTCCGGAACGGGGACGGAAATCGGATTTACAGATTCCTACGGAATGACCCACAACGAAACCCTAGGTTAGATTCGACAATAAAATATACGAATCTAAGAAAGAACGAACCAAATCGAAAGGACGAAAGTCCCGCCGGAGACCGGCAATGCCAAAATCCATGATCGTGATTGCCCAGGCAATCCGCGGTCGCGGTGGCACTGCCGTGGTCGCGGGCATCGAGGACGAGTGTCCGCGAGCGACAAGGCAATGCCCGCGGTCGACTGGCCGACGACCGCGATCGCGGTGTTCATGTCCGCGGTCGCGGACATGAACACGGCGACCTCCGATTGGCGAAAACTCACCGGCGACTTCTCCTTGGGCTCGAATTGCGGTGGCTTCACTTCCGGCCTCCTTTGCGTCTCCAATGCAACCCACTACGAGCACCACCACCTCCTTCAAAAGCTCCGGCGACTCCACAAGAAAATCCGGCGAGAGCTTGAAGATTCCGGTGACAAGAAAAAGAGAGGGAGAGAGAGTGAGATTATCAGACTTCGGTGCCCTTCAACCCTCTAGATCGTCCTCCTTTTATAGGACAAGGAGAGAGGGAGCAGCCGACAAGATCAACGACGAGCAGGGAGATCGACGGCGAGGGTGGAGAAGACGAAGCGTCGCGCGTGCCTGCGCCATTCCGCGGTCGCGGTGACTATTCCGCGGTCGCGGAATATTCGATTTCCCAGCTCTTTTGTGCCCGATTATTCCGCGGTCGCGGTGGCTCTGCCGCGGTCGCTGAATTGTCCTATTCGTGCCTAATTGTCCGGGAAAAGATTGGGCATGGGTTTTCAAACCCCGGGTTAAAATATATTTATACCCGAACAAATATTCTAAGCTCCGAAAATACGTCTAATGTATTTTATACCACCCAGGAAAATATTACAGAGATCAAACATGAAACATAAAATCCAAACTTCTCTGAAAACGACACGATTACAGGACGAGGGTTGGATAAATTACCCAATTACCCTTTCTAAAAAATGAGGGGTATTACAGAACTCGCGTCCTTGTAACCGGCTATGCATCCACTCCTTGGCACCAGAATCCTTCCCTTCGACAAGTATAGTTCATCTTCTTGGCTTCCTTTGGCTCCGAAGCTCCTCCAATGATATCCATGCTTCATAGCACTCCTCTTTGCACACCAAATCACCTGAAAACATGCAGAAACTAGTGTAGACATCTAAACTGAAGAAAACAATAAAACTGACTAAAAATGCAATATAATAACATGAAAAGGCCTTAAGGTAAAGCCTAAATACATGTCCTAAACATGTATAAAATGGATGTTATCAGTGACAGACCTAAATCTGTTATATATGCTAGGGTAACAACACTATATTGTTATCCACCAATCAAGACATAACAATTGCTAGGAAAGTTGCATACTTTGTCCTTTTGTTAATATATTGGAGTTGTGTATAACATTAATTCATTTAAGTGTAAAGAGACCAATTTCTAAACTTATGATTAAGATGTCATCTCAAATACAAAGACTTGAAACTGCAACTTGTCAAACCGAGACCTTATACCTAACATTTGAGGTTAAAACTTATAATTTATATATTTTTGTAGAAAGAGAGACGAAACTCTCAAATTCAAAGAAAAAGGAGCAATTTAAACAAAACGGGGTGTTGCCCGACCCCTAACATCATCGACAAGTAAATGAAAAATGTCCGGATGCGGAGAGTCTAACACATGAAACCCCAAAACAAAAGAAAAAACAAAAGAGGCGAGGTAGTCGGCAACGACGTTAGCCTCACGGAAAACATGACGGGACTGGATAGCCCAGTCCCTATGTAAAAAACTTTGTCCCCAAAAACTTATAATTTTGTTGAAGTGTGGTCATCTAAACAATTAAAGTATGGTCCATGTGACCATCTCAATACGTTATGTTGGTCTAGCAACATGATCTTTCCCACGACCAACATCAATAGATGGATTTGTGGATATGGCAAACAAGATAAGGTTACTCTTCAAATTCAACATCAGCCACAAATGCAAAACTGCAATCATATGATCAGGACAACAAACAATGTACACAGCCTAGCTACCTAATAACTCCATCCGACCTACACCAAGAATTCATTACAACGCAATGGCCGCCGTTACAACGCAGGCATCGGAGCCCTGCTTCTCCAAGTCTACCTTCCTTGGCAGCGCTGCAAGATTCAACAAGGCATGCCCGGTTAGTTGCTCGACACCGACGCCGCTGCTGCGCCACCACAACCGCCGCCTCAAACTCGCCCTCTCCCCCTCCGCCATCCAAAGCCACTCTCAAAACCAGCAGGCCGCCGCCGCCGCCGCCTTCGAGTACTACAACGAGGACGAGTCCTACGGGGAAGTCGACCGCATCATCGGCAGCCGCCGCAGCAGCAGCACCGACGCCGCTCCCTCCATGGAGTACCTCATCCAGTGGAAGGACGGGAACCCTCCCACCTGGCTGCCCTCCGCCCTCATCGCCGCCGACGTCGTCGCCGAGTACGAAACCCCCTGGTGGATCGCCGCCAAGAAGGCCGACTCCGACGCCCTCTGCCGCCTCCTCGACGACGCAAGGGACGTGGACACCGTCGACTCCGACGGCCGCTCCGCCCTCCACTTCGTCGCCGGCCTAGGGTCGGAGCCCTGCGTCCGCCTCCTGGCCGACGCCGGAGCCGACGTCAACCGGCGGGACAGCGCCGGAGGACTCACCCCGCTCCACATGGCGGCCGGGTACGTCCGGCCGGGCGTGGTGGAGGTCCTGATCGGGGTCGGCGCCGACGCGGAGGCGGCGGACGAGCGCGGGAAGACGCCGCTGGGGCTGGCGAGGGAGATCCTGAACGGGACGCCCAAGGGAAACCCTATGCAATTGGGGCGGAGATTGGGGCTGGAGAAGATAATCTCGCTTCTGGAAGGTTCCATTTATGAATTCGCCGAGGTTGAGGAGGTTCTGGAGAGGAGGGGGAAAGGGGATAGGGTGGAGTACCTGGTGCGGTGGCGAGACGGCGGCGAGAACGAGTGGGTGAAGGCGGGGCTGGTGGCGGACGACGTTGTCGCGGACTTCGAGGCGGGGTTGGAGTACGCCGAAGCGGAGGGGGTGGTTGGGAAGAGGATTGGGGATCAGGGCAAGGCGGAGTATTTGGTCCGGTGGGCCGATATCGATCAGCCCACTTGGGAGCCCATCGACAATGTCGACCCCGATTTGGTTCGGGAGTTTGAAGAGGCCCAGGCCCAACAATCTCTTCCAGTCTCTTGATTTTTCAATTTTTGTTGTGAGTGTGACATCTTTTTATTTACTGAGTTACATCTACGGTCCACATTAGATTTCTTCTAACAGCATAACGTTTCTTATTTTCATGTTCTATATTTTTCGTTTCCGTTATTATGCACGTGCACATACAATTTATATATCTACTAGGCTGATTAAATCTCGTAAGTTATTGTTTCTCTTATAGAGAAAAGTAAAATTGGTTCATATACGAGTTTTGATTTTAAGATTTATTAGAGCTTGTTTTTATTGGATTGGAACAGTCGAGCAACTGAAAATTGTTGAAAAGAAAAATGCATGAAAAAACAGGAAATTTTTTTTTTAGTTGAATTATAGTAATATGTATTGAAGTATTTGATGTTTTGACTTAAATCAATGACATTTGGATTCATGAAAAGTGTTTTGAAATTTGCTTTGAATTGAAGTAGGACAGGTTAGGTAAGCGTGGTGGGAAGTGGAATTTTATTTGTTTGTAAATGTGTTAACTATAATGTATGTTGCTTGGCGATGCTAGCTGAATAGATTACGTTTAGTATTGCAGAACTGGAGGTTTCAAAAACGTGAAACTCTTGTTCCGGAACCGTGCCATGACCAAATGGTTGTCTCTTAAGAGACATCTGATAAAATGAAACGATACAGAGAAAATTAGCACGACCTCTGCGCAAGGATAACAAGCACAAATCGAAAAATGGTCCAATTTTTTTTGTACTTTTTTGCTCAACTTGTGTGCAACCCTTGGTTTCATATACTTACTGTTTATTTTTTCCGAACTTGTAAGCTTCATAACAGGTGAAAAAATTGGAAGATGTATATACTTATACCTATTTGTAGCGATTTTGCTCAAGTTTATTAACCAAATAATCAACTTTGTGATGCTGCTTAACGTTTCTTTATTAGTCAGTGGCACAGAGATATATTATGCAAATATAATTCAGTCAGTACTTACCAACTCTTTTCCCTTACTTGTCTTGTAAAACCACTCTTCTACTTAGTGAATATTATATCAGTGGATAATCAAAACAATCTATGACCTTATTAGCTAATAGTCTTGTTGGCAACTTATACAACAGTTTTGTAGGAAACAAGGCTTGTCAGATTTTTGCTTATCTTTTTATCACTTGTAACTCCGGTTATGATGTGTTGCTTTAGTCTTCAACTATAATATGAGCACTTCGGCTTATCTTTCAAAGCCTTGCCTTTATTATGTATGTTTCGAATAACTTTCCAATCATAGAATTGGATCTACAACAATATTATTTGCAAGTGCAAGTGTTCCTTTTCCCACATCAAAAACTCGGAACATGAGTCACATGAGGAGGAATATAAATACTGGCAATGGGTATGAAGCAACTCATACCTTTCACGGCCTTTTGACTATAAGATAAGGCGTAGTATTTGTTCTTATCCGTTTAATATATGATATGTCGGTCTGTCCACTTCGATATTAAATTTATTTTTTTAGAAAAGGAGACCAATAATGATAGCTTACTATGTCTTTGTGTAACACTACTACATGGGCCTGACATAATCCTCCAATCCTAGTATAAATCATTTCCAAATGCCTTGAATTTACTTTCTACCCTTTCATTTTGTCGGATTTTATCCTTTGGAAAGTGGGTAATTTGCATTTGGCAACTCCGTACTACTTCCAACATCGGCATATGTGAATCAAATACGTGGAGTGTGAAAGCATTGATGATATGATTTGACTTAAAGGAAATAAGCATGCCTTCCATCAATTTCAATAATACAAGAAGAAGAAAATTCTTGCCCCCGTAATTTAATTGTAGTACGTAAGACTAATAGCAGAAGAGAGGGAAAGCAACACAAATCTATGCAAGAGTAATTAAGAAGGGGCATTTCTCCATTTTTATGTTGATTGAACATATTTCTTAGGAAGAGTCTTGGCAATGACTCTGATTGTGTTTGGGGTGGTCTTACAACAACCACCAACAAGAGACGCCACGGCCTCCAACTACTTGGTAACGTACGACGCGAAATCTTCATCTACAACCCCACTTGTTGACTGCAAATCAAGCATCATAAAAGTATGTTTTATCACACATGTGTGTCCTCTAAACAACACTTACAGCCCACTGCTTTATGACACCGTCGTATGTCTCACTACTATTTGAATATATCACTATTGGCTTGTTGGTTGCATGCAATTAGCATTCGTCTATCATGACAACTTGTTGAATCTAAGTTAAGATAATATCAACGTAATTCATCTCATGATCAAAACTTCTTGAATGATAGAATCAGTCCTTGTACATATCTAGGAGCGGTACAGTTAATCCCAACAGTAGACACATTCTTGCAAGAGTCTGCAATTGAAGCACAATCTGAGATGGAATGACCACGTACTCACTGCAGAAACCCGAATTCGGCGGATGTCCAGCTAGCACTCCGGACAACCTCAAGCTGGACCCTTCTGTGCTTCCTTCACCAGGGGATCTTCTCTCTGCAGCAAAGACCCTGGACGCGATGGACGATGGTGGATCAGATTTCCTTCTTGACTCCAGCGGCCTGAAACGATCCCGGAAGGGTGGGGTTCCGGGAGAAAACTCTCCGATGCACAAGTCAGAAACATTTCAAGATCAAGAGAAAAAGACAAGAAAGTCTATCGAAAGAAAGGAGAGAGGTTAAGCAACAGTAGTGGGATTTTTTAGATCAGACAAGAGAGTGAACAATGAAGATAACGGGATCTGGATTGCCCATTCATGACAGTCGCCATTCTTGTTCCTTTTTAGGGTTTTTGGGATTGGTGAAGAAAGACAAAAGCAGGAAAGGGCCCCTTGAACTTTCCTCTTTCGCTTGTTTTTATACTCGGGGCAGGCCTAAAAATGCAGGTGGGCTTTTTCGTGGGCCGGCCCAACCTTCTCAGAAAACCTAGGTCAAGACCTCTGCGGACACACTCAGTAAGCAACTTCTTCGCGGACAAAATCATGATCCCACAGCCAGCCCCTCAAGCCTTTCGCTAAACATGTTAATGAAGCGAAAGCTTGGCAAGTAATTTCTCCGCGGAGGAGCTCTTCTCCAAGCGGATTCCTTTCTCTTTTTTGAATTTTGAGACGGTTTCGAAAGTGTAACTGTTGGCGCCACTTTTCGCCAACCCCCCCCCCCTTTTTTTTTGTGACGCTTCGACTTCCCCCTTTATTTCTTTATAAATAGGAACGACTCTGGCGGTTTTGTCTTTCACTGTCCTCCGTTTCTTTTTTGCTGGGGCATTCCGTTTTAGTCTTCTTCAATCAGAGCGATTTCGCCAAAAATTTCCTTTCTCAAGTAAACTCTTTTCCCAATTCGTTTCCAATTAGTTGTTAATCGCCTCTTTTTCCCTATCGCCTTCGGTCGTTGCCATTAAATCCTCTTTCCCGGACTCCCTGGACTGTACCACCGTCAGCCTCAGTTCGTCGGAGGGTTTTTTTTTGTCGTAGAGGTATTCTGGCGCTCTCTTTTCTGGATTCTTCTAGTTCCTTCTTATTTTTCCTTTCTCAGGATCGAGGTGTATCAGTATTCGTTGTTCTCGCCACAGGTTTGCCCAGTGCTTCTTACCCTCTTTTTCTTGTTTGGCTCTCTTTTTTCGCAGGAATTAGGGCTCTCACATGTGTTTCTCTTTGCCTGGGGGTGTGACTCATATGAACAAGCGGATAACGATTATGAGTGATACAGAGAGTTCCGGAGAGAGCTCATCGGCGGCCTCGGATGGCGAGAATCATCGGAAGGGTCATCACGACAAGCGTCCTATGTATAGTCCAATGGAGAGTGTTCGATGGGGCTCTCCCAGGGACAAGGATGAATCGTCCGCGGGGAGTGAAACTGGGAGTGAACAGAGTGGCTCGCCTTCGCATGGGGATTCTACCCCTACACAGCAAAAATCTCCTCCATGCCTTCCCTGTTGTTCCAAGCCTTGTATCCTAAAGAAGCCCGTGAGACGCCTTCCTTTCAGCGGAGAGAGCGTATATCGAGAGGAGGGTGGGGTTGAGTCTCGCTTAACTGAGACTGACCTACGTTTGATCGCGGGCACATATCCTTTCCCTGAGGGGACTTTCTTGGCACTTCCCGCTGAGGGCTCTCTGTCTTTTCATTCATATCCCAATTTTCTCGCGATAAGTCTTGATGCTTTCCGAGCGGGCTTTCGTTTTCCTGTGGCTCCAGTCTTTAGGGAGTTTTTAAACACTCTGGGTATAAGCCCTATCCAATTTCATCCGAATGCCTGGCATAACCTCGCTGGCTTTGTCATTCAGTGTCAAGAGATGGGGATCACGCCTACACTCGACCTTCTGTTTACGTTGTTTCCTCCGCGATCCATGTCTAATGACTTTTGGACCCTGAAGGTCTTGTTCTCGCAGAGGTTGAGTAAGCCCTCCCGTTTAGACAAGTGGAAAGAGAGGTGGTTTCTGATCAGGCTCCGTGAAGATCTTGGAATATTGATCCCTCCTCGTCCTGGCAAATCCCCTTTAAGCACAGGCTCGAAAAAGAAGAAAAGCTTAAAGGGAGGGAAGAAATAGATTTTTGAAAAGTTTAATAGGGAGGATCTCTTGGATAGTGACAAATATGTGACTTCCGCGAGCTTGGAACGCGCAGGGCTAAGTCTGGTTCACCCGTCCGGCGGTGAGGAAACTTCCTTAAGAGTGACGTCTGGATCGTTCTAAGTGGCCTACGTCTCAAATGGAGCTCTCAGACCCGCTTTTAGTTGCTCATCTCCGACATTCCTTCTTTCGTATCAACTGCCTAACCAACATTTTGTTTGCCTTTCAGGGATGAAGTTTTGCAAGTTCGCGGAAATGCTTCCCGATTTGGAGACCTTGTCACCGGTGGCGGACCAGCCTCCCGCGGAAGTGGAGGGTGGTGAATTTGGCCCATCCGCTCCCGTGGTGGACGTCGTGGATGATGATGAAGACATACTTCCTATTGAACAAGAGGTGGGAGACGACCCGGGACGTGAAGCAATCGATGTTGGGTCTTCGTCTCGCGAGGGTGGATATATGCTGGAGCCCCAGCTTATTGATCACGTAGGACAGGAAGTCTCCGGCTCTTCTTTTCGAGCTAAGGCCCCCGTCCCTAAAGGTGGTTCTAACGAGGCCGCTTGGGCCGAGATTCGGCATCTTCTCCAGTCGGTAATTCTCTTTTTTATTCTTTTTCTTACTCGGAGTTCTGGTTTTTTCACTTTACCTTCTTTGACTTGGTTTGGTATTTTTCATTTTTGCGTCCTTGTGTATCCCAGGCTTCTAATGTCTCAGATTGGGCTTGTGCCAACTTAAAGGCTGGTTGGGAAGAAGCAAAGGTTATGCTTCGGAGAATGCTCGTCTTCGCGGGGAAGTCAACCTGTTGCGGTCTTGTCAGTCGGAGAAGGACAAGGAGTTGAAGGTCGTGCATGAGAGCTGCGAGAAGATTTTGGATGATAAGGAAATAGCTGTTTCAGGCGAGAAAGTGGCTTTTCGACGAGTGGAAGAAGATCTTTCGCAAAAGGATGAAGCGCTTTCTTAAAAGGAGGAAGCACTTTCGTGAGAGAGGGAGGCTCTCTTGAGAGAGAAGAAGGCTTCCACGGAGAAGGACGATGTGCTCACGAAGTTATCATCTCTAAACGATGAGCTGGAGAGTCTGCGCGGACGAATGAGGCAGGGTAAGCAAGACGCAGTGGACGAGTATGCTGTTGGTTTTCGTCAGAAGGCTCGTGTGCACTTTTTTGGCAGGTCGTTGTACGTTCTGGGAGGCCATGTTGGAGTAAGGCAAATGGAGGATCACTATAAAGTTCCGATTGTTAAGTTTGACCCTACTCAGAGCTATAATCTTCGCCCGGCGAACCGGAAGGGGTATGTCCCGCCGGCGTTGGGGGATGTGGTTGGGGATCGCGAAGGGACTTTGGAGGCTTGGGGAGTTGATGCTCTTCCAGATGGGGAGCCCCTTCGCGCAGGTCCGGCTGCCTCCGCAATTCCCTCTTCGAGGAAGAGAGATCGTTCTGAGGATGCTACCATGGCCACCCCTCCGTGAACTTGTCTTAGGTGTACCTGCTTGATTGGACGTTTCGTTTGACTTTTGACGAAGTTTATCTGTACTTCTGAAAGTTTATCTGTACCTCTGATTTGCCTCTTTTATAGCTTTGTCAGTTTTATGTTGACCACTGTTTCTATTTTTACGGTACTTTTAAATGCTTGCTTCCGTTACTTGTCCTCTCCCCCCTTTTTTTTTTTATATATATAAATGCCTTGTTTGTTTTGGTTGTCCTCTATTGGCATTCCACTACTTTTGCCTTCGATTTTTGCTTATACTCTAAGAGAGATGGTAAACTTGGTTTTGGAGTTTTATCATGGTGGTCGCATTGTTTGCAATCGGGGGGATCGTCGACTAGGATCGGTGCATCGCTACGTGGGCGGGACTCGAACGGTGTTGGCGATGGGCGAAGTCACCCAATATGATTATGGCGCATTCATGGCCTTTGTGTTTCACGACTTTTGGCCGGATATTGGTCGTGTCTTTTATTTTCCCTCTAGTGAAGAGCCCCGGCGTTTGCGTGAAGTGACCGGTAACGAGGATATGGACAACATCGTCGCTTTGGGCGCGGTTGGGCCAGTGGCACTCTATGTTGAGCCCCCGCCGTCGCCTGGACTTTCTCCTTCGAGTCTTCGCTACGCGGGTCTGTAAGGTCAATCTGTGGCCTCCCCCCACCTTCATTTTTCTTTGCTTTTTGCAAGCCTTTGGAGAAAAGGAAAGAAAAACTGAATGGCAAGAAACAAGGAGGTGTTGTGGAAATGTATGCTTTAATTGTCTTTGCTTTTCTGTTAAGCGAGTAGCTCTTTCCTGCTTTGAGTTTGTAAGGCGACAAACTTTCGAGTTTCTTATATTTACATGTTTCGACTTTTCTTCTGATGTTCCTGCATTGCTATAATTTTTACTTGCTTTTCCGTTTCCAGTGCTTCGCGAATCCAACATGCATATAGGGCCACGATTAATTGCTTTTCTTTCGCGAACGCGTTATCGGGTATAAACTTGCTTGTGTATGTAACAATAGCTACCTGGTGTTCTTCTCATCTTTCGCCTTCCAGGTATGGTCTCGCGCATTCTGGTATTGCCACGCGCGCCTTGCTTTCTTTTGATTGCCTTACCGCCTTGCCTTTTCTATGCTTCACGTACTTGCTTCTTTCCTTGCTTAACCCCGAGGTACTTGCTTCTCAACTGGACTTGCCTGCACAACATTCGTTGCCCTTGTCAGAATAGGTGTATACACCATATTCGATTATCACGGAGAATTTCACTTACGGGGTATGGCTTGCCTCGTATTGCCTTGCTCTTGCCCGCTTGCTTGCCCATTTTTCGCTTTTATTGCTATCGTTGGTGCTTGCTCTTTTCTATTTTCTTGCTTTTTTATTGCCAGGCCTACTGTTCAGCCATGTCTCGTTTCAGTTAGCGAGAGTCGATAAGGAAAATGGAAATTAAGTGTTTTTTTTTTCGGTTTCGCGCTTGCATACCTGCCCTTGTTTCCGCATACGCTTTAGGGGTAATATTTGCGGAGCCTCATGACATTCCACATATTAGGAATCGGGTTTCCGACATGATCTTTCAGCTTGTAAGCTCCGGGGGCTACTTCCTTGGCGATGATGTAAGGACCCTCCCAGTTGGGGTCCAGCTTTCCGCCTTCAGTTTTGCGGAGGACTAGATCTCCCTGCGCGAACCTTCGGGGCTTTACCCCTTTGTTGTGGTACATGGCAATGCGTCTCTTATACTCTTGCTCGCGAATCTCGGCCATTTCCCTCATCTCTTCCCAGAGCTGTATTTCTAGCTTCATTTTCTCCCCGTTTTCCTCTCACTAGTGGAAAAAACACTTTTTGAGGCTCCCTTTTAGAGGCGTACATATATCAAAACGCCTCAACAACGACCTACGCAATCAATTTTTCAGGTTTTTGAGGCGGATAATTATTTTATACGCCTCAAAAAAATCTATTGAGGCGGGCAATTTATTATACGCCTCAAAAAGTTTCCGAAAAAATATTCCCGCTAAAGTATTAGAGGCGGGCCAATGTTAGGCTCGCCTCTAATGGTACATAATTGAGGCGGGCGAAAAAGTCCGCCTCTATTAACTTTTGTTGAGACGGGCCTCTTATAGCCCGCCTCAACAAATGTATGCAATAGAGGTGGGCATTAAGAGGCCCGCTTCTATTAGCTCATTACTCGGCCTTCGTTTTCGATATTTGACTGCCTTCGTTTCCTCTCCCTCCACATTCCTCCGCCGGAGAAGAGCAGCTGTTCTTCACTCACCCCGTTTCTCCGCGGCAATTTCTACCCTAACCTCTCGCTCCTCGAGAAACCTGTCGCAGAAACCCTAATTCTGCTCTATCGCCATGAACTGCTCAAGTAAATCTCTCCCCATTCATCACTCTTGTTCGTTCGTTTGTTTTGATTTTCTTCTTCTTGAACTTGTTGTTTTGTTCGGCGCAGTTTCCGGTGAGGTGCCGGAGGAGCCCGTCGTTTCGAAGACATATGGGCTTCTCTACGAGAAGCGGTTGATTGAACGGCATATCTCCGTAAGTGTCGTTCATTTTTTCTTTGGATTTTCGTGGTTTTCTTCTGGATTTAAGTGCGAAGTGATATCCTTTCATGTAATTTCGTTGCGAATTTGTTTCGACTTCTATTGTGTGCGTTTTCCATGGAGGGCCTTCTTTTAGTCTGGGGATTTCGGGTTTATACCATACTTGTAACCCTAGAAGATTAGTTTGTGTCCAGATTTGGATTATGAGGTTATAATGCTTTAATGTGAACCAGTTTAAGTAAGATTATCGCGGTTCTAGTTTACTCTCACAATTTGTCTAAACAATACTCATTTACTTACTCCATCTGTACTGTTTATTTGCTTTGCTCTTTCAGATTTAATGAATCATTTTCTTTCGTTACAGCCTGATGCATGAAACTTTTCTTACATCTTATAAGTAGAATAGCATGCCATCCTGTTTGTATCTGAATATAAGAATAACCTCTTGTTTTTTTTGGTTGGAGAATAATCTCTTGTTTGTCATTCTGAGTTATCTGACTTGGAAAAATAGAACATTCCACTAGTTCAGTGTTTGACTGCAAGAATGGAGTAGATAGACATTCAAAGGAGTTTTGAATGAGTTTCTCTTTATTCTTTTTTAATCTAGTTATAAATATGTTTGCTATCTTGCAGAGGAAGGGGCATATGGAGATGTTTGTACGACCCACAATATTCCCTTCTTGTTACTGCAGGGTTTGATTCTGCAGTCACACTTCATCAATTTAGCACCTCCTTGCTTAATAGTGTAGAGAACCGTGATGAGGTCACCGAAGGAAGTAAAGAGCTCCTAAAACTCTGCCTCTCAAATTCATCAGAATATGCTGGATTTATGGACATGTTAATATATATTTGTTCCTGTTAGTCTTCATTCTCGAGACAAACTTAGTGTTTTTCAATATATTAATTATGCATTCTCAACATCAGAGTAAGTGGTTATCTTATTAATTTCATATTGTCTTTACATAAAGGGTTACTGTTCGTATGTGAGAGAGGATCCTTCAATACGATGAAGATCTTCATCGTATTGAAGGATCCTCTCACTTGGGAACAAGTGCTCTACTAGGACTACAACTTCTACTCCGTATGCTAGCGAGAAGGGAGTCTCTCCTGTCCCTCGCTTGGACGTCGTTCTGTTGGCCCACAGTACCAAGGGAAGCACCTCTGCCCATCTTCCTTGGGCTTTGGTTAATCTTCTCTTTAGCCCATGAAGTATCTTTCCATTGGCATTCTCCACTTGGCCGTTGGTTTAGGGGTGTGAGACTGAAGCGAAGTGCAGCCTGATGCCCAAACCCTCGTAAGAATCCTTCAGCTTGTCCGTGCAGAACTGGGGGCCCCTATCGGTTACGATGTCTTGTGGCAATCCGAAGCGGCATATGATGTTCTGCCACAAGAACTTCTTCACTTGCTCAACAGTGGTCGACGCCAGTGGTGTTGCCTCTATCCACTTAGTGAAATAGTCGATTGCCACCAACACATACTGCAATTGACCGGGAGCCTTCGGAAAGGGATCGAGTATGTCCATTCCCCACTTCGCAAAAGGGCAGGGGGAGCTAATGACCTGCATGGGGACCCCTGGCTGGTGAGAAGCCGGGGCGTGGCTCTGACATCCTTTGTAGGATTGAGACACTTTCACAGCATCAGCCTTCAGGGTAGGCAAGAAATAGCCTGCCCGCATAGTCTTATACACCATGGCTCTCCAGCCCGAATGGCTTTCGCAAATCCCTCCGTGAACCTCCAACATCATGCTGTGGCCATCAGCTAGAGATAGACATTTTAATTCTGCCAGCATGTACCCCTTCTTGTACAAGACCCCACCGCTCATATAGAATCGCGAAGCTCTGACTTGTAACTTTCTTCTTTCTTTGGGGTCTCCAGGAACCTTTCCGGTTTGGAGGTATTCGCGGATCGATACCCTCCAATCATCTGCCTGCATTTCTTCTCCTTCTACTGCCATAACTTCTTGCCCAACAGATCTCTGTGTTCTAGTTTCCAGCCATACATGCTCTTTCGCTTGTATTTTCACTCGCGATCCCAGCTTGGCCAGTTCATCGGCTTTCTCGTTCTCTGCCCTGGGTATTGAGTGTATCTCAAAGTGATCCAACGCGAAACGTAATGTTGTGGCTTTTTGGTAGTATCCGGGTAGGCTACCCGTCTTAGCTTCATACTCTCCGTGGAGTTGCTTTACTACCACTTCTGAGTCGCTGTAGCATTTCACGTTCCTCGCCCCATTTGCCAAGGCTAGCTCAATCCCGGCTATGACAGCTTCATACTTCGCTTCATTGTTAGTTGCTTGGAAGTTTAGAGTGAGGGCGTATCTATAGCATTCTCCTCCTGGCGAGGTCAGAGTGATTCCCGCCCCGCAACCCTCTTCGTTAACGGCCCCATCTGTAAATAGGGTCCATGCGGATTGGTCCTTGGGTAGGCCCTCTCCGTTGAGTTCGCGGAAGCTGGTTTCGACTATGAAATCTGTCAAGGCTTGTGCTTTGATCGCCGGCCTCGAATGGTAGTCGATCTCGAATTCAGATAATTCCACCACCCACTTGGTCAGCCGTCCCGAAACGGTTGGCCTATGGAAGAAGCTACGCAACGGTAGATCGGATAATACCTGGATGGGGTGAGCTTGAAAATACGGGCACAGCTTCCGGGCTGCCATCACAATGGCGAGCGCAATCTTTTCCACGGGGGGGGGGGGGGGGGGTAGCGAGTCTCTGCAGGGATGAGTGCTTTGCTGACGAAATATACTGGCTGTTCTTGTTGCCTTACCAAGACGGCGCTAATAGCCCTTGAACTGGACGAAATATAGAGTTGGAGATCTTCCCCTATTGTTGGTGCCGTCAAAGTGGGTAGCCTTGTCAGATGTGCTTTCAGCTTCACGAATGCCTCCTCACATTCCGGTGACCATTCGAACTTTTCTGGCTTTCTAAGGATGTTGAAGAAAGAAAGGCTCTTTTCGGCTAACTTAGAACAGAAGCGCGCCAAATAGTTGACTGACCCAATGAACCTCTGAACCTCCCTATGATTTCGCGGAGGTGTCATCGCGACCACAATATTCACTTTTTCTGGGTTGACATCTATGCCCCTTGAGCTTATGAGAAATCCTAGGAACTTGCCGGCCTTCATGCCAAACACACACTTTTCAGGATTGAGACTCATACCATTTTTTCTCAATGTGTCGAACACATCGCGGAGATCAGCTGGATGATCTGCTTCTTTCCTGCTTTTGACGACAATGTCGTCCACGTAAGCTTCTACTATTCTCCCAAGCTGCTCGCGGAAGATGGCATCAACTAGCCTTTGGAAAGTCGCCCCTGCGTTTTTCAGGCCAAAGGGCATCACCTTGTAGCAAAAGGTTCCCCGCTCCGTAATGAATGACGTATGCTCCTCGTCCTCAGGGTTCATTTTTACTTGGTTGTACCCTGAGTACGCATCAAGGAAGAAGAGAGCTTCGTGGCCCGCTGTGGAGTCTACCAACTGATCTATGGATGGCATAGGGTAGCTATCTTTCGGACACGCCTTGTTTAAGTCGGTGAAGTCAACGCACATCCTCCATTTTCCATTGGACTTCCGCACCATGACCACGTTCGCGAGCTACTTCGGGTATCGGACCTCTCTGACAAACCCTGCCTTTAAGAGTTTCTCGACCTCTTCTCTTGCACCTTATGCCTTGTCACCTGCTAACTTTCTTTTCTTCTGCCTGACAGGTTTCGCATCACGGGTTATGTTTAAAGAATGAGTCATGAGTTTTGCGGGGATACCTCAGAGATCTTTGGGTGCCCACGCGAAGACGTCTCGCGATTGGGACAACAAGGCTTATAATTGCTTTTGGATCATAGGCTCGAGGGTGTTGCCAGTGCACAACTTCTCATCATCGCGATCGAATGGTGTGATACATCTCCGTTCCTCTTCAGCCACCGCCTTTTCCAAGCGGCTTCTCACTTCCAACTCCGCCTCTTCGTCAAGACCCATGATATCATTCGCGGAAAGGTCACACATAGTTGCTTCTTGCAGTGCTAGGACGGGCCCTTCATTCCCTTTGAGAGCTAGTTGGTAGCAGGCGTGGCTTTCGTCTGGGTGGCTTCTCGACACCCCGGCACCCAAAAGCACTGGGAATTTTATAAGGGAATGGTATACAGACACGACTGCTTGGAATTTATGGAGGGAGGTTCGACCCATTATGGCGTTGTATGCGGAAGGGGCTTTTAGCACTACAAAGTCCACCTTCTCAGCTCTGCGTCTGCCCACCTCATCCCCCAGAATGAGGTTGATTGTTATGGAACCGATAGCACTCACCCGTTCCCCCGCGAAGCCAACTAAGGTACACTCCGTTGCTTTCAATCGGGTAGGGTCCATGTTTAACTGCTCTTAGGTGTCCGAGTAGAGGATATCAGCTGAACTTCCTGTATCAACGAGCACCCTCTTTACAATCTTCGTCTCCATCTGGACGTGGATGACCAAAGGATCATAGCTTCGTGCTTCTGTGTGCAGTGCATCCGTTTCCGTGAAGGTTAGCTGATGGTGTTCGCGGATTTTCTTGTCTATGTTCATCACCGGCTTGCCTTCGGGGAGAGAGATATTAGCTATCCTCCGCGCTTCGCGCCTACTCGGATATTTTGGCACGTGTCCTCCGACAATAGTTCCCACGTGTTCGTCTGGCCTTGGGAAACTGAGTTCTCTCCCAGCAGGGGGCCTCTACGATATCGGCATTTCGGGCAGAGGAGTGGGCTTCTTCCTTGGAGATCCATAACCCATGCACTCGCGAGCGTCATGCCCCGAGGACTGATGATACGAGCAAAACTTTCTAGCTCCCCTGCGTGAAGCTGGTGGGGGCATACCACTACGCGGAGCTGGCGCCCTGTGTTACGTCCATCCCTGGGGCCTTGGTGGAACTGTTGGTCTGAACTCCCTTGTATTCATCTCTACCATCGCGTGCTGGTTTGCGGGTGCCTTTCATTTGTCCTGTTGCTGATGACGGCGGGGTTTCCAGTTGGGAGCATCCCTCTTGTTGGTCTCCTGCTTTCCTCTTGGGTTCGGTGAAGGAGGGGGTACACCTCGCGAAAGCTCCTCCGCTCGTATGTGAGTGTTCGCTTTCTCAAGCAGCTTTGTGTAAGTTTCTGGGGCCTTCTTGCTGACAGCGAATTTGAAAGGCGAGTTGGCAAGGCCCTGTATGAAGGCCATACGAGCAATTTTTTCGTCGAAGTCATGTACCTGCACCACTTCTGTACTGAATCTCCGTACGTACGCAGCCATGCCTTCTCCTTCTCGCTGCTTCATGGTGAGTATTTCCTGCATTCCTTTCTTCCTCTTCTGTGCGCTTCTGAAATGCGCGATGAACAGATCTTCTAACTATTTGAAAGATTCAATGCTCCCTGGGAAGAGGTTCACCATCCACGTGAGCGCGGGACCTACTAGCGCGTTTGGGAAGGATTTACACATGGTCGCTTCATCAGCACGACTCACCAGCATCGCGTAACGATATTTGGACAGGTAGTCACTCGGGTCTTCGCTTCCGGTGTATTATCTGAGAATGGGAAGCTGGAAGTCGTACGACGGCTCAGCTAGCAAAATATGCTCCGCGAATGCTGTAGCCCCATACAGTGTCAGCGGCGAATTCAACGCCATGGGGGGTCTTCGATGCACAGTGGTAAATCCTCGGGGACCCTCTCTCTTGGAGGGATGGTACTGGTATCCGGGCGCCATGGACACCCTATCCGTGTACGCATTTCCCCCATACTCTTCTGGGTAAGGATCATGGAGCTGAGGACCTTCCAGAGGTACACGGGGCGGCAACCCTTGGTGTTGTTGTTGCTGGGCGTAGCGCTGCCACTCTTGGAACTGTCGGAACTGTTCTAGATCTTTGGCCTCTAAAACGTGCTTACGACCTTGAGGTGGTACTGAACTCCTGGCCGACGGAGCCGGGTTGTTCTCTAGAGCGGATTCTTCCCTGTGAACTGGGTTGGCTCTGGGAGCCTGTGACTGGATTTCCTCTGAGCTTTCGTGCTGCATTTGCTCGTTGTCCATCTTTCAGGGTCCGACTCTAGCCGCGTGAGATCGTCTCCACGGTCGGCGCCAGTGCAGAAACCCGAATTCGGCGGATGTCCAGCTAGCACTCCGGACAACCTCAGGCTGGACCCTTCTGTGCTTCCTTCACCAGGGGATCTTCTCTCTGCAGCAAAGACCCTGGACGCGATGGACGATGGTGGACCAGATTTCCTTCTTGACTCCAGCGGCCTGAAACGATCCCGGAAGGGTGGGGTTCCGGGAGAAAACTCTCCGACGCCCAAGTCAGAAACAGTTCAAGATCAAGAGAAAAAGACAAGAAAGTCTATCGAAAGAAAGGAGAGAGGTTAAGCAACAGTAGTGAGATTTTTTAGATCAGACAAGAGAGTGAACAGTGAAGATAACGTGATTTGGATTGCCCATTCATGACAGCCACCATTCTTGTTCCTTTTTAGGGTTTTTGGGATTGGTGAAGGAAGACAAAAGCAGGAAAGGGCCCCTTGAACTTTCCTCTTTCGCTTGTTTTTATACCCGGGGCACGCCCAAAAATGCAGGTGGGCTTTTTCGTGGGCCGGCCCAACCTTCTCAGAAAACCTAGGTCAAGACCTCCGCGGACACACTCAGTAAGCAACTTCTTCGCGGACAAAATCATGATCCCACACTCACAATGTTCTCATTGTCCTTGTAACTGGACAAAAACCACACCTCACAGGCAACTTAATGCCTTCTTCCTCCAGAAGATCAGCATAGACCTATGCAATATTGATCAATTAAGGTTTATAGTCAATTCAGGTAGAAGCTACGAAAGGTAGAAAAAATATGGAGATCATGAGTTGGTCTTATTGATACCTTGGTTTCAAGCATTTTCGGGATAGTTTCAAATGGATCAAATCCGCCCTTGATTCAATTCAGCAAGTACTTGAAGCCTTCTCCTATGTAAATCCTTCAGTGTATCCACACTGACTACTTCTCCATAGTCTCCAAGCTTCTTGCTTGATTCAACAAGTACTTGATGTTGCTTGTTACTTCTACGTGCCATTCATATTGATTTTTCATTTCCTTTTATTATGCACCACATTCCTCTACTGAGTTGTCCCCGTCTTAGATGGTGGTATGATTATTTAGGGGTTGATGGGGCTGTTTTACAACTAAATATTGTTATATGGAAAATCTTAATTGAGTTGCTTTGAAAATGAACCTTGGCTTAATCAAGTGCTTCTATCGTTTAAATAAAACTGCTAAACTGGATCACCAAAAATAAGAAATTATTGCTTTTTATTAAACACCTTCATAAATTACTCAACTTCTATCCTGGATCACCAAAAATAAGAAATTATTGCTTTTTATTAAAAACCTTCATATATTACTTAACTTCTATCCTTCCCCGACCCAAAATAACTAGGCTTCTATTCTATGCGTATGTAGCTTAACTTCATAAGTATGCATGGCATTTTATTTTTAGCCATGGGTTTGATTTTATTTTTAATTTATCCTCCGTTCGTCGTTCTAACCCTAATCGTGTTTATTGATTGATGTTGTTATCATGCAATTTTTTCAACACCCTGTGAATGTTTGTCATGTATGTATTCGTAATAGCTAATTTCTATTTGATATACGATTTGGTGAGATAAAATTGTATTGTTTTGGAAAAAAGATATCCAATCTGTGATCTTAGTGAAAGAAAGATAAAATGGATCATAGTAGCAATAGGGCTTGTTGTGGTTTTCTAGTTTGGTGGCTCTATTGTGGCTATTATGTATGGACTTAAAATCTACCAAAGTACCAAATCTATTTTTTATTATTACAATAGTAACCTCCTTTTGTTGTTATCGTAATAAACATAGACTTTTATCTACAACTCTTAAGTTGAGATGACCAATGGGTGTAACTATTTACATCACTTTTTTACTTATGAAATCTTCTTCGTGTCTTTCTTAGTTTTACTTTGTGTATGGGAATTATCATCTCATTTTAGGCTTGTTGTGTAGCATAAACTCAAGCATATAACTATTCTTTTAATTAGATGCTAGTCTACATGATTGCTATAATTCCCCTTTTGGCATTCAAGACACATAGAAACCCAAAGTTGAAGCTTGAAAGATGAATGTGCAGGCACATTTACCAGGAAACTTATCTAGTCAGCTACCAATTGAAGCTAGTGAAATTAAATCCACTGGGGTGTCTCAGTCAGAACGGAAATCCCAATCAGTCACTGAAGCAATATATATGTTCAGCATATTGAACATTCATGGATCCTAAACTTATAAATCCTTCAGTGTATCCACACTAACTGCTTTTCCACACAAAATATTAAACAAGGAAGCTAACAATCAGGGCAGAAAATTTTACAAATTAAGAAATTGACCTAATGGGACCAACAAAGTTAAGGTTAGGGATAATTGATTTAATAGTAGTACCATTGAACCATCATATATTTGCATGCACAAACCACCAACTCATGTTCATTTTGACAAGATCACAATAAAAATGCAAATGGATATTTACATGGGACCTTTAGCTAATACATGGACACACACAAACACACACATTGTTGGAACCTTGATAGTTCCCTCTGGTTTTGATGATGATAAACACCATTAGGTTTTACGTTTTTGTGTTGTTCCTATGAGTTTCAGGTTTTATGAAAGGATAAAGGAACAATGGGAAAACATAGAAGAAGAGAAAACAGAGGAGCACAACGGAACAAGGTGGAAACCAGGAATAGTTCCTACGCAAACAAGTTGGAAAACTGGAAAGCGCGTGGTGCTTATACAAGGAAAGTTTTATTTATGGAAACAACGTCTGTGGAACAACGATGAACGCAGAGATATGCCAGCTGTTCCCAGACAGACTCAATTATACAAGGAAACAAGATTTCGTGTTTTACTTGGAGAAGAAGGAGAAAATATTGAGTCTTAGGAAAGTTTATACATGGAAACTATGTGTTTACCAGCTTTAGAGTTTATTTGGAAACATATTTTGTCATAGTTACCATATGTGATTATAGTTAGATATTTGGTAATAGGATCTTTGTTAGAACCTATATATAGATGAGAATTGTCTTGGAGAAAGACATCTCAGCTATTGTCATCCAGAGCTCTTGTGAACTGAGATCGGAAAGCTAAAGCAAGGTACGAGTAGTTATTGCTTTGGTTTTTCGTTTGTTCTTGTGTTGTTTAGAGGTGATTGCACTCAAAGTCTTTAAGCCTAGGGTATAGGTGGAGATAAGACTTGTGAGATTGTACAACTCTAATAATACAAGTATTCGTTTTGGAACTTTGTTGTTACTTTGAATATTTACTTATTTCCGCTGCCCAAGAAACAGTCACATAGTTCCCTGATTAAACACACTAACGATTCAGCAATTGGTATCAGAGCAGGTTAGCTCTAGATTGTGTGTTCTTTTCAGATTCACAGGTAACAATGGCTTCTACTCATGAAGTTGGGCTTGGGAACACCAAACCACCGTTCCTGCCTATTGGTGGAAAGTTTCAACATTGGAAGGACCTCTTCACTGACTGGTTGAAGAGCAATGGCTACCAATGCTGGAGAGTCATTGAGGTTGGGGAAGAAAAGGTTGCTGAAGACATGATCAAAGGAATCAAACCTTGGAGCCTAGATGACTTCAGAATCATGGAGAAAAATTCTAAGGCTCGAATGTTCATCAATAATGCAATCAGCATTGAAGATGCATCCAAGCTTCATTCTTGTGCCACTGCAAAGGATATGTGGGCAGCCTTGGAACAGATGTACATGGGAAGTTCCGATCTCAGAGAGCTTGATCGTTTCCAAGCAAAGAAAGACTTCTATAACTTCGCCATGGTTGATGGTGAGACTGTTTCCTCTTATCAATCCAGATTTGAGGAAATCACCACAAGACTTGCTGCTCATGATGTGAATGAAAAGGAAATCCTTCCTAAAGAAAAAATCTTCATCATTATTGATGGACTTCCTCCAATGCATAAGATGACTAAAGCTATCCTCAAGGAGAATCCCAACACTCTCAAACTCACACTTCATGGAGTCTTTGGAAAAATTAAGAAGTATAATGAAGAAGACAAGTATGTCAAACCTAAAGGCATCGCTTTGATGGTTGAAAAGGCTTTCGAGATGATAGAGAACAATAAAGATGACAACTTGGATGGTGTAGATCCAGAAACTGCTCTCCTCACCAAGGCCATGCGAACTCTCTATCACAAGGGTCGATCATTGATAAACACGATTATGTTGTGTGTATAGACGGGGTTTTAGCATTGATTTAGTGGTGTTTTAGGATACTTTAGAGGAGTTGTGGAGTATTGGCGAGGAGGTGCTGAAGACACACTTTTGGAGGCTTTGGGAGCATTCGGAGCTGAAGAGACGAAGACACTAAAGGAATGGCTTCACGGCGACCGCTGCCCACATTGCGGCGATCGCCGCCAAAGCCCTCCCAACAACCTTGGCTAAAGAGATGAAGACACTGAAGGAATGGCTTCACGGCGACCGCTGCCCACATTGCGACGACCGCCGCCAAAGCTCTCCCAGCAACCTTGGCTACGACTTGAGAACGGCGACCGCCGTATAAAGACGGCGACCGCCGCAATTACGGCGACCGCCGCAGAGGAGGCAGCGACCGCCGCCGCTGTCAGAAGCCCACTGAGCCCGTTTTCTTTATTTGTTTTATTTGGACTATTTTTATTACGCGTTTCAATATTTCGTTTAATGTTACTTTTGGAGATCTTATTTCCTTTTAGTATTTAAGGGTTAGAAGGGAGCTTGGCCTCCCTAACTCTCGAACCCTAATTTCATTCTACGTATTTGCTATGAAGAACTAAGCCTCCCTTGCTTAGTCAGACGCTGAAGCTTTCGTTTTGATTCAGTTGTGAGATTCTCGTTCTTAATCTATTGCATGGATTTTATCTATTCTCTTGCTTGATTGCTTATGGTTGATATTGATAATCTCTAGCTTGCGCAACTAGGGTTTGTTGTTATTGATCTATTGCTAGATTTAGATTGTTACTGGTTGAACATATCTATTTCAGAGTAGCAACTGCATTGTACTAGTATCTGGTTGTGCTAGTCTTATGCAGAAGAGAACTGATTTACATTCTAGGATAAAAGCTGGTTGTTTTATGCTAGAATTGTATCCAATTATATTCCTATTCTTAACGCTGCTGTTAAACTGAATCTTGATAGTTTCATGGTTGTTTAATTAGTTAGTGCTAATAGTATCTGGTTGTGCTATTAGTTATATCTGAAAAGGAATTGGAATTTCCATTGCATGAGATTTTGAATGAGTATCTAAGATCAACTTGTCATACGAATAGTGGATGTTGTTTGACTAAGTACTTTTTTCCATCACCGATTTCACAACTTTTAGTCTGTTTACCTTTTGCATGCTTAGATTTACTTAAACGAACAAAACCCCCCTTTGGTTACTTTGGATTGACATATAAATTGCATATAAAGATAGTGTAACACCCCCAAATCTTAACCCATTTGGAAAGGTATTACCGCCAGTGACCCCAGTGTTCCTTATCGAGATCACCCAAGGCTTTACCGGTTTAAATACAATTTAAGGCATACAATGATACATAATGATCAAAGTATCCAAATCAAAACATCAATCAAATGAAACATGAGTTACGGGATTACATCCCAATCCCGAATAGGCCAAACACAGAGTTTAAACAAAGTACAGCGGAAGACTTATAAAAGATATTACAAAAAGGGTTGTGATCGTAATGGTCACCTGCCCAAGGATCTCAACCTGATTAAAAGCAATTATTAAAACATCCAAAAACAACCGTCGTCTTCATAGTCAATCTAGTCTCCTCATAACTTCGCTCTATCTGATGTGCCGAATCGAACGGATGACACCAGCCCACATGTGGAGAACAATGTTCGTGGGTTAGTCTACTTGAATAGACTAGCAAGGGTAAAAACCAGAATGGTTCTAAGCAGTCGTATTAGGTTAGACTTCTCATCCCTTGAATAATAATCGAGTACGCTTGTCAACCACCATACTCTACTTGAATAAACAAGAGATATGCACAAGAGAAGATTCTGGAAGACTGAATCTTCACAGAAATCGACCCGAAAGAAGACTCCAACGGAAATGAGTCTTTAAGGAAATATGACAAATCTGGAATGTTTACAGAATCAAACAACAGCGATTAAAAGCTGACTGAGATGCTTCGGCTCACAACCAACCTCACCGCTTATAGCGAATCCAGATCGGAAGGAGAACGTACTACATTCAAGTCTGGATCTTACAGAACCACATAACGATTTAAAAACTGACTAAGATGTTTCGGTTCATGACCAACCTATCGCTTACAGCGAATCCAGATTGGAAAGAGAACGTACTCTGATCAACAGTCGAGACGAGCTTTCCTAGCTGCACTATTTACTTAGCTGCACTACTCGCCAAAGGTATATTAATTATGTGCACTCGGGCACTTTATCTTATTTAATTCCAAAAACCCACATCACGTTATATGCTTTTAAATCATCTCATCCATCGGGATAAAGAGATACCGTCGGGAACTAAATCCATGGACGGAGTTGACTCGGGAACTAAATCCCTAAAGTCGGTTCGGGAACTAAATCCCTCGGGAACTAAATCCCTAAGGCAGAGTTGACTCGGGAACTAAATCCCAAGAGTCGAATCGAGAACTAAGTCTCGCGGGAACTAAATCCCTAGGAACGGAGTTGACTCGGGAACTAAATCCCAAAAGTCGAATCGGGAACTAAATCCCACGGGAACTAAATCCCTCAAGGCGGAGTCGGGAACTAAATCCCTACAAACGGCATTAGAGAAGGATGGTAGGAACTAAATCCTAACCACCAGGTTATCAAGAAACGACTAGCACTCGCAATGAGATACACAGTAGCGTTCCTACGAATACTCGTGCTAACTAAACAGTTCAACACAGTAATCAATCACAACAAAGCCATCGCGGCCATAAACAGATAAAATAGCGTTGTTCTAACAATATACAACCTATAATAATATCTGTATTAATCACATATATATATATATATAATAGCGTTGTTCTAACAGATATACAACCTATTATAACATCATATTTTAGTTTTCCAAAACAGTTAACAAAACCGTTTCCAGATGAACACCATAATCATTCCAAATTAATTACTCAGATAAACTACTGATAATTAATGTAAATATGGAACGATGAGCAAGAGCGAACCGCCACTTGCCTTAATCCGCAGAATAGTCTAAAGACGACAACTGGATTCCGGCTCGACACGGGTATAGATCTGGTAGCACAACAACCTTCGAGTCGACCCATAAAAGGAACCCTAAGTTAGATCTGACATAAACAGTACGAATCTAAACACGGTGAAAGAACACGGAAGGAAAGACGCCACGACGACAACCAACCAAGCCAAAGCCACGAAGGCATTCTGGGCACTGGCGGCGGTCGCCGTTCTTGGCGGCGGTCGCCGCATTCATCACGGCGGTCGCCATGAAGAACACGGTCGACAGAGACGAGAGAAATCTCACCCCAAAACACGAGCGGTTCGGCCTCCTTCGACTTGCTTTGGCTTCTAACCTCCAAGGCTAACCAAAAGCTTCACAAAGGCACTCAGGAAACACACCAAAGCAACACCGGCGAGACCTTCAAACTCCGGCAAAAACCAACTCCGACGAGAAGGAAATCCGGCAGCGATTCGGGGTTGGAAGGGCTTTAAAACCCTCTCCCAAACACCCCTATTTATATCCAAACACCTGGGAGCCTCAACCAAACCCTAAGATGCGGCCGAAAGCAAGATCGGCGCACCTCGATTACCGCCGGCGACCAACGGGCAATGCCCACTGGACAAAACACGGCGGGCGCCGTTTTTAGCCTGCGGCGGGCACGCGGCGGTCGCCGTAAATGCGGCGGTCGCCGTCGCTAGGCCTGTCACGGCCAGCTAGAAGCTGACACGCTGACTCCTCGGGCCCAACCACGGCGGTCGCCGTTTCTGAACGGCGGTCGCCGTTTCTCCCTTTTCCCGCCCATTCAGCTTTGAACGAACCTGACGTTAAACCGGGATAAAAATTATCGTACGCGAACGACAATTAAAATCTAAGGCACCTTGTCTGTATATTATTTCACTGAGAAAAATATTACAGATATAGAGCACATTACAGAATGTCTCAAACTCTCTGTAAATCCGACGTACACAATGGGTACTCGGGAAAATTCCAAAATTCCCAAAATAACCTTACAAAAATACGGGGTATCACATCACCTCCCCCTTAAAGGAAGTTTCGACCCCGAAACTTGGCCGAAAAACAACTCGGGAAAGTGTCTGAGCATCTCTGCCTCGGTTTCCCAAGTAACTTCCTCAGTCCCAGACCTGGACCACAGAACTCGTATCAATAGTACGATCTTGTTGCGCAGTTGCTTCACACAGCACTCGAGAATGCGCTCTGGCATCTCCTCTTAAGTACCATTTGCCTGAATCTCGACGTCCTTATAGCTCAGCCTACGAGACTCATCTTAGCACGAATATCCTTAGCAATGATACGTAGAACACATTATACACTGGGTATGCCGATGGTGACAACGCCAAACGGTACGTTAGAGATCTTACTCTATCCAGAATCTTGAATGGTCCCATGTAGCGAGGGTTAAGCTTCCCACGCTTACCAAACCTGAAAACATCCTTGGGTGGCGATACTGTGACAAGTACCTTGCCACCAACCTCGAACTCAACACTTTAACGCTTCTGATCTGCGTAAAACTTTTGCCGACTCTGAGCGGTCAACATCCTCTGTCTAATCAAAGCAATGTCCGAAGCTATCCTTTCGACCAACTCTGGTCCAAGCAGAATCTTATCGGCATACTCAACCCAACAAATCTGAGATCTACATCTGAGACCATACAAAGCTTCGAACTGAGCCATCTTGACCGTAGCATGCCAGTTATTATCGTACGTGAGCTCAATCAGACTTAGGTTGTCTTCCCAGCTAGTCGGATGATCGAGTACGTATGCTTCTTAGCATATCCTCCAGGGTCCAGATAGTCTTTTCAGACTGACCATCTGTCTGAGGATGAAACGCTGCTGAATCTCAATTCAGTTCCCATGGCCTTGTGAAGTTCTTGCTATAAACTTGACATGAATCGGCCATCTCGATCCGATACAATGGTCTTAGGAATGCCATATAAACGGATAATCTCCTAGTGGAAAACTTCTTCTGACCTCTGGGTCACCCAAGTAACCTCAGTTTCCAATGCAACCACTATTGCTGCTAGTTCTAGGTCATGTGTTGGTTAGTTTGCTTCATAGGTTTTCAATTGTCTAGATGCGTAAGCAATAACCTTGCCCCTCTGCATCAAAGACACATCCCAACCCATTTCTCGAAGCATTAACTATAGACCATATAGCCATCATTCTTTCCGACAATGCCAAAACTGGTGCATAAGTCAGACACTGTTTCAACTTCTTGAAAACTGGTCTTACACTTGTCATCCCAGACAACTTCTTGTTGACCTTGCGGAATAGACTGGTCATAGGTGGAGTGATCTTAAAAAAATCCTTCCATGAACCGTCTATAATGCTCAGCAAGCTCTGGGAAACTGCGCACCTCGCTCACACCCTAAGGCCGCTTCCAAACAACTACTGATTCACTCTTCTGGGGAATAACCATAACCTCATTCTTATTGATCACATGGCCTAAGAAAGCCACTTCTAGATCCAACAATCACACTTAGCCCACTTTGCGTACAACCGACTTGGTCTAAGGACCGATAAAGCAATCCGCAGATGTTCCCTGTGAGCTTCCTTGCTCGGGAAAAATATCAAAATGCCATTGATGAAGACCACTATGAACTTATTCAAGTACTGGTCTAAAACATCGATGCACTAGGTTCATGAAAACTGCTAGAGCATTCGTAGATCCAGATGGCATAACTACAATCTCGTAGTGACCATCTCTCGTCCGAAATGAAATCCTCGGAATATCATCCTCACGAATCCTGAGCTGATGATACCCAGATCTCATGTCGATCTTGGAGAAAACTTTTGCTCCATGTAGTTGATCCAACAGATCATCACTCCTTGGCAACAGATACTTGCTCTTGATCGTGACTTTATTCAACTCTCGAAAGTCAAAACAAAGTCGAAACGGTCCATCTTTTATTTTGACAAATAAAACTAGGGCACTCCTACTTAAGGTGATGCACTCAGCTTTATATAACTTTTGTCAAGAAGATCCTTGAGTTGCTTCTTCAACTCTTGCATCTCAACAGGAGCCATCCGGTACGGTGCCTCAGAGATCGGCGTGGTACACGGCTCGAGATCAATTGCAAACTCCACAACACGATTCGGGGTATCTAGGAATATCTTCTGGAAAGACACCCGTAAATTCTCTAACCACAGATTTAACAAAAACTGAAGTCGATCACTGCCTTATGACGCTTCCGTCAATCCATACCGAGAATAATTATCGTATGGGACCATGGTTATATAGGTCAAATCGCTTTGAATTTCTTACCCTTGATGGTAATCGACAATCCGACAGACGATTGGTTCCCACTAAATGGTCACCATCTTGGACCAGCCCACTACATGGTTCATAGACGACTCACTAGTGGCTCCGAGCCCAGGCCCAGCCATTACCAGCGTCCACTGTTGCCATGAGCCGCTGTCCATACATCTCAACCCATCCTTGGTAGCTCCACCTAATTAATAGGCAGCCATCTCCTAAAAGGTTGTTGGTGAGTCTCGAACACGAGACCTTACCCCATACCAAGCAACGAAACATTAACTTGGTATAAACCAAAGGTTCATATATAAGAAGAGTTACAACAAAAGGTTCACAACCTCGTTGCACGCACAACTTAACTTACAACCATCCAAAAATTAAGGTCTGGGTAGCACCCACATTAACAACACATTAACAAAAGTAGAATGTAGATACAAAGTACTCTAAGCATTAGGATCATAGGGTCCATCTGCCTCACGCATCACATAAAGGCGTTGACCTTGGCTTCCTGAAGCCACCGGGGCTTTCCCCTTGTTTCTCGCAGTTGTCTGCATTGAAGGACTAGGGGCTTCCACCGGACTGAACCTGGGTTGGTTGTTCTGATTAACAGATCCCTGTTGTGACTCAGTCCCTTTCTGTCTCCTCTGCGGACAAAATAACTGCAAGTGTCCTTCCTTTCCACATGCATAGCATGTTTTCTCCTCCTTCGGACACACATTACTCTTGTGCCCGTAGGTACCACAGTTGTAGCACTGGATCAGGCTATTGCCCTGACCCGAACGTTGCGTAGACCCATCCTGAGTCATATTCGTTTTTGCTCGGCCAGATTTGGCAAAATCAGATGGTGGAGCGGGACGTTTAAACCCACTTGCCTTAGGCTGGTTCTCCCCTTGCCTCTAGCTATCACGCTTCTTGGTCGACTCTTCTAGAGTCACCTCTAACTTGTAGGCTGCATCCACGTACTGCTCCAAAGTCGAGCATCCGTGACGTACCATCAGTGGCTTAATATCTGGGCCCATCCACTCATGGAAATACCAGATTTTCTGTGCCTCACTAGATATCTCAGGTCTAGCATACTGTAGCAAATGATTGAATTTGGTTGCTAGCTCAGTCACCTTCAATCCATTAGTCTTAGGGTATAGGAACTCCTTGTGTTTCTCCTCCCTCATAGCACGAGAGAAGAAACGGTCTGACATCTTTGTCTTGAACATCTCCCAGTTCAAAACAGGGCTATTAGCTAAGCCGGTACTCTCCCACCACTCACTAGCATCCTCCTTTAACTGAAGAGAAGCTATATGTACTTTCTCAGCTTCAGTACAATCAATGTTGCGGAACAACCGCTCTATGTGGGAGAACCAATGGATCACCCCGACTGGTTCCCCTTTCCCGTTATAGTTGTCAGGCCTCATGGAATTAATGGTCTTTAGAGCACGACCATAGTTGTCTCGAGTCCTGACTATATTCTCCTGGAATACACGGTTTCCTGGCTCCTCAAATCTGGGAACCGGTGGGGGAATTTGCACACCTTGTGCCTGTGGCATACTCGGTTGCAGTATATCAGTCACTGCTTGTATGACCATTCCCCGAATTGCCTCTAATGTTGCAGCATCAAATGCCATTGGAGCGTTGGTCTGCTCTTGACCATTGCCTCTAGGATGGTTGTTGGAACCAAACTCCTGCTCGTCTTGTCCAACATTTCCTACAGTTGGTCTGGGATCATTACTCGGCCCAACACCAGCACGGATAACGTTCCTTGTGTTCACCATCTGAGTACCGATCAATTTCCAAGGATTTTATCACATTAGTATAATTCTGATATACTTATTGTAATAAAATCAACTTAGAATAGATCAACTTGGTAATTTCTATTGATGAACCGAGTTACTAGATTCTACAATCTTAACTCACAACGAGAGAACTGGGAATCAAGCCTAACTGGAGATGGCGAAACCACCTCGGCTTCTCTCGGGTTCCTCTGAAGAGAACAGAATGCACCCATATCTAGCGGGGTAACGGGGAAGGAATTAGTCTTTCTAGACATAGAAGCAAGCTTACTATATCAGACTGTACAGAAGACATGACTATGAACGGTGTTTTGAAATTCTTTTCACTTTGAAAATTCAGAGCCCTTTTAAAGCATTTTCAAAAACGGATAAATGATTTATAAAATCCCAAACCCGTTTTAAAACCTTTGGCTCTGATACCACAACTGTAACACCCCAAAATCTTAACCCATTTGGAAATGTATTACCGCCAGTGACCCCAATGTTCCTTATCGAGATCACCCAAGGCTTTACCGGTTTAAATACAATTTAAGGCATACAATGATACATAATGATCAAAGTATCCAAATCAAAACATCAATCAAATGAAACATGAGTTACGGGATTACATCCCAATCCCGAATAGGCCAAACACAGAGTTTAAACAAAGTACAGCGGAAGACTTATAAAAGATATTACAAAAAGGGTTGTGATCGTAATGGTCACCTGCCCAAGGATCTCAACCTGATTAAAAGCAATTATTAAAACATCCAAAAACAACCGTCGTCTTCATAGTCAATCTAGTCTCCTCATATCTTCGCTCTATCTGATGTGCCGAATCGAACGGATGACACCAGCCCACATGCGGAGAACAATGTTCGTGGGTTAGTCTACTTGAATAGACTAGCAAGGGTAAAAAGCAGAAGGGTTCTAAGCAGTCGTATTAGGTTAGACTCCTCGTCCCTCGAATAATAATCGAGTACGCTTGTCAACCACCATACTCTACTTGAATAAACAAGAGATATGCACAAGAGAAGATTCTGGAAGACTGAATCTTCACAGAAATCGACCCGAAAGAAGACTCCAATGGAAATGAGTCTTTAAGGAAATATGACAAATCTAGAATATTTACAGAATCAAACAACAGCGATTAAAAGCTGACTGAGATGCTTCGGCTCACAACCAACCTCACCGCTTACATCGAATCTAGATCGGAAGGAGAATGTACTACATTCAAGTCTGGATCTTACAGAACCACATAACGATTTAAAAACTGACTAAGATGTTTCGGTTCACGACCAACCTCATCGCTTACAGCGAATCCAGATTGGAAAGAGAACGTACTCTGATCAACAGTCGAGACGAGCTTTCCTAGCTACACTATTTACTTAGCTGCACTACTCGCCAAAGGTATATTAATTATGTGCACTCGGGCACTTTATCTTATTTAATTCCAAAAACCCACATCATGTTATAGGCTTTTAAATCATCTCATCCATCGGGATAAAGAGATACCATCGGGAACTAAATCCATGGACGGAGTTGACTCGGGAACTAAATCCCTAAAGTCGGTTCGGGAACTAAATCCCTCGGGAACTAAATCCCTAAGGCAGAGTTGACTCGGGAACTAAATCCAAAGAGTCGAATCGAGAACTAAGTCTCGCGGGAACTAAATCCCTAGGAGTGGAGTTGACTCGGGAACTAAATCCTAAAAGTCGATTCGGGAACTAAATCCCACGGGAACTAAATCCCTCAAGGCGGAGTCGGGAACTAAATCCCTACAAACGGCATTAGAGAAGGATGGTAGGAACTAAATCCTAACCACCAGGTTATCAAGAAACGACTAGCACTCGCAATGAGATACACAGTAGCGTTCCTACGAATACTCGTGCTAACTAAACAGTTCAACACAGTATTCAATCACAACAAAGCCATCGCGGCCAGAAACAGATAAAATAGCGTTGTTCTAACAATATACAACCTATAATAATATCTATATTAATTACATATATATATAATAGCGTTGTTCTAACAGATATACAATCTATTATAACATCATATTTTACTTTTCCAAAACAGTTAACAAAACCGTTTCCAGATGAACACCATAATCATTCCAAATTAATTACTCAGATAAACTACTGATAATTAATGTAAATATGGAACGATGAGCAAGAGCGAACCGCCACTTGCCTTAATCCGCAGAATAGTCTAAAGACGACAACTGGATTCTGGCTCGACACGGGTATAGATCTGACAGCACAACAACCTTCGAGTCGACCCATAAAAGGAACCCTAAGTTAGATCTGACATAAACAGTACGAATCTAAACACGGCGAAAGAACACGGAAGGAAAGACGCCACGACGACAACCAACCAAGACAAAGCCACGAAGGCATTCTGGGCACTGGCAGTGGTCGCCGTTCTTGGCGGCGGTCGCCGCATTCATCACGGCGGTCGCCGTGAAGAACACAGTCGACAGAGACGAGAGAAATCTCACCCCAAAACACGAGCGGTTCGGCCTCCTTCGACTTGCTTTGGCTTCTAACCTCCAAGGCTAACCAAAAGCTTCACAAAGGCACTCAGGAAACACACCAAAGCAACACCGGCGAGACCTTCAAACTCCGGCGAAAACCAACTCCGACGAGAAGGAAATCCGGCAGCGATTCGGGGTTGGAAGGGCTTCAAAACCCTCTCCCAAACACCCCTATTTATAGCCAAACACCTGGGAGCCTCAACCAAACCCTAAGACGCGGCCGAAAGCAAGATCGGCGTGCCTCGATTACCGCTGGCGACCAACGGGCAATGCCCACTGGACAAAACACGGCGGGCGCCGTTTTTAGCCTGCGGCGGGCACGCGGCGGTCGCCGTAAATGCGGCGGTCGCTAGGCCTGTCGCGGCCAGCTTGAAGCTGACATGCTGACTCCTTGGGCCCAACCACGGCGGTCGCCGTTTCTGAACGGCGGTCGCCGTTTCTCCCTTTTCCCGCCCATTCAGCTTTGAACGAACCTGACGTTAAACCGGGATAAAAATTATCGTATGCGAACGACAATTAAAATCTAAGGCACCTTGTCTGTATATTATTTCACTGAGAAAAATATTACAGATACAGAGCACATTACAGAATGTCTCAAACTCTCTGTATTAAATCCGACGTACACAACGGGTACTCAGGAAAATTCCAAAATTCCCAAAATAACCTTACAAAAATACGAGGTATCACAGATAGAATCTGTCTCCCTGTGGACTCGACCTTTACTTACCTAGGACTACGGTTTAGGGTTTGTTTGGATAGTTTGCATAGCAGTAATTACACGAGAAATTCATGTTATCAAATTGGCGCCGTTGCCAGGGAGGCAATAATCTATTTTGTGTGTGTGATTTGTGTGCCAATCTTGGTGTGAACCTATCTTATGGTTCACACCCGTGTTATTAATAATCTACCTCTAGCTTTTGATCCAGAGATCGAGAGAACTTTTCTTCAAGCTCGCAAGGCTGTGAATATACTACTTCAGGAAGCTGAAAGAATGGCAACTTGTGTTAGTCTTGAGTCTTTGACAACTCCTAACTTGGAGCAACCAACTCGTGCTGTGCAATTCCCTGCCCTTGGTGATGGAGTTAAATTTGAGCTTAAGACAAGAGTAGTCCATTTACTCCCGAAATTCAATGGAACCCCACTTGAGGATCATATTCAGCATCTGGATGAATTCCTTGAGGTCTGCACCAGCATGCGGCCATCTGACATTACTGAAGATCAGATGAGGTTGAGAGTCTTTTCCTTTTCTCTGAAGGAATCAGCTAAAGACTGGTATCATTCTCTACCCCCAGGAAGCGTCACTACTTGGGTGAATTTGAAGAAGGTGTTTCTTGATAAATACTTTCCAGCAATCAAGTCCAATCAGCTCAAGAAGAAGATCTGCAACGTAGAGCAACTGTCTAATGAGTCTCTCTATGAATATTATGAGCGCTTCAAGAAACTGGTGAAGAGTTGCCCCTACCATGGTTATGCTAATCATGATCTGATTCTTTATCTGCATGGAGGACTCCGTGAAGATGATCGTCAGATGGTAAATTCTGCATGTGGTGGGAATATTCTGAAGAGGACTTATGAAGAGGCTCTAGAGATATTTGCCACCCTGGCTGATGACTCTAGACAATACAGTGGGAGAGGCTCCCAAAGCTTGGTAGTCGCTAGTTCTCAATCTAAAATTGATCAAGCTGATTTTGATGTGCTGAAAGAGGAGGTGAGACGTCTGAAACTGAAAGGTACACCTCAGTAGGCTAAGGCCTGTGAGATCTGTCATGACGACTTGCATCCTACTGATTCATGTCCTACTCTACAAGAGGAAGTGAATGCAGTAGGAGGATATCAGCAGAGGCCCAGGCATGATCCTTACTCCAGTACATACAATCCTGGTTGGAGGGATCATCCCAACTTCAGATGGAGAGACCCAGAACAAAACCAACAATAGGGTAATCCTCAACAACCTAGGCAGCCATTTGTGCCAAGCCCTCAAGGGCAGAGCTCTAATTCATCCTCCTCTATGGATGATTTGGTGAAGATGCTGATACAGAGCAACGTAAATCTCAATGAGAATGTTGCTAAGTTGACAAAGAGCCACGTGCAATTCCAAGAAACTACACAAGCTAGCATTCAGAACTTGGAAAGGCAGGTTGGTTAGATTTCTCAAGTAGTGAGTAAGCTTGACGCAAAGGTTTCTGGTAAACTTCCATCTCAAACGGAAGCAAACCCGAACATTCGAAATGTCAGTGCTGTCACTCTGAGGAGTGGGAAGAAGCTCGCAGAGGATAATTCTAAAGTCAACAAGGAAGAAAATCCAGATTTGGATCAGCGCAGCAGCGGCGACCGCCAGCCACCTTACGGCGACCGCCGCCCAGAAAACGGCGACCGCCGCAATGACACCGGCGACCGCCGTGATGATGATCCACTCCTCGACTTTTCTGACAATGTCAGCGGCGACCGCCGCCCTTCTTACGGTGACCGCCGCCTCCCTGTAGCTGCTGATGAGGCTGAGAAGGAGTCCGAAACTCCGATTTTTCCTGATTGGAAGCCTGTTCCGCCATTCCCATCTGCTTTGAAGCGTACCAAGCCACTTGCGTAGGACAAGGACATGTTTGAGATGTTCAGAAACGTTGAGGTCAACATTCCTCTCCTTAATTTGATCAAATATGTTCCTCGTTATGCTAAATTCTTGAAGCAGATGTGCACAATAAAGAGAAATCAGGATCGGAACAGCAAGAAGAAGGTAAAGGTAAGCGAACATATTTCTGCTGTGTTTCAGAAGCGCTTACCCAAGAAGTGTGGCGACCTAGGTATGTTCACCATCCCTATTACTATTGGAGGTACCAAGTTCAATAAAGCCATGTTAGATTTGGGTGCTTCCATAAATGTTCTACCTTCATCTCTCTGTGAATCCTTACGATTAGGACCCATGCATGCAACTAATATTTCCATTCAGTTAGCTGATCGATCTAGTGTGCATCCTATAGGGATAGTGGAGGATGTTTTGGTTATGGTTGGTGATCTTACTTTTCCTGCTGACTTCTCTGTGCTTAATATGGAACATGATAAGCATGAAGCCCCTATTCTGTTGGGGAGACCTTTCCTGAAAACTGCCAATACTAAGATTAATGTGAGTACTGGTGCGTTAACCATGGAATTTGATGGCCAAACTATGAACTACAATATCTATGAAGCCATGAAATATCCTTCGGATGATCACTCTGTGTGTGCAATTGATGTACTTGAGCCTGTGGTGCAAGATGTTTTTGACGAGGACCACCTAGATGACATGCAATCTATTATTGTTGATCCTAGTTTGGATTTTACTGCATCTACTGACTTGTAGGAAGTTGTCAATGAGTTGGACGCTTACTATAAGCTTCCTCTTGAGCTACCAGGTAAATCACCTTTACCACTAACCCTGCCTAGCGAGAAGCTTTTGCCATCTATTGTGCAGGCACCAGTGATTGAGTTGAAGCAACTTCCTGACCACCTCAAGTATGTGTTTCTTGGAGACAAAGAGACGCTGCCAGTGATCATCTCAAGCAAGCTCACCAAGGATCAAGACGACAAACTGGTGGTGGTGGACACTGGGCAGGACAAAGGTGCACCTGTGATGCTGGGAAGGCCGTTTATGAACACGGCTAGTACGAAGATAGATGTGAGTAGTGGTTCACTCACAATGGAGTTTGACGGGGAGAGGGTCAGATTCAATATAGACGACCAGAAGAGACACCCTCTTGATGGGGACCCCAAGCGCTCATTGGAGGTGAGCGAAACCAGTTGAGGAGGACGAAGCGGTATGTCATGCCAGGACAATAACTAAGGCGCTGTCCGGGAGGCAACCCGGAGGTATGTATTATTTCCCTTGTTTTTCTTTCTTTATTTTTGCATTATTTTTTGGTGTGTTTTTGCTTTGCTTTTGTATTTGTTTTTGTGTCCGACTGACCTGTAGGGAAGAGACTCCATGCCTATTGAAGAAGGTGTTTACCGCCACTGTAAGTCTCTCTTGTCCCTACACTCAGTCACTCCCCGAAAAACCTTAAACGGGGAGAAAAAAAAAAGTTTTACCGAGCTGTCCAGATTTCCCACGGAGAGGTGTGCATCATGTTGCTAACAGAGGACTACATTCACCCTATATTTATTTGGCAACGATGATGGCACTGCAGTCAATAGCTGGAGAGGAGGTACCCAGGGCCCAACCACGATGACATATGGGCCCATTTTTTAAGGCCATGCAACCCCGTTCCCTTGATTGACCACTACTCACCAAAGTGGTACATTTTGGTTGCACGGTAATGAAGAAGACGGAGTTGATGCCGACACCCGAGACCTGGGCATTTATTGAGAAGACCGCCAGCAACAAAGAAAGTGTCCAAGCAGCTTGGCGACGTTTGTGAGTTATTTTTTGTTTTTTCTTGTGCTTCTATTCTTTTTGTCTTTCATTACATTGAGGACAATGCAATGTTTAAGCATGGGGGAGAGTTCTATACTTGCTACGTCGTTGAGGAGAAAAATGAATAAAAAAGAGAAAAAGCCAAAAATATGAAGAAAAAAAAGGCTACAATTGAAATTCTGGGGTAGGTCGAAAACCTGAAAAGGCGGCCTAGGTAAAAAGCAGGTGGCTTAGACCAGCATTAGGCTGGGGTAATATGTGGTCAAGAGTGACGTGAGCTTATGTGAGTACATCTATTGGAAAATGAAATGAGTGGCTTGGTGAAAACCCGAAAGGGCGCCTTGGCAAAATGAGCGAAAAAGAAGAAGAGTGATTTTAGGATTTCTCATTATTCTTGGCGAGGCGTCATAAGAAGAGGAGTCAAAGAAAGATTGTCGGGTAGGTCACTCTGGGAGACATAAGGAGCAATAGATGGAGGCTAAGATTAGAGGTTACTCACACTTTTGGATGTCCGGGTTAAGCTTGGGGGAAGTACTCTGCTTGCCCCTTAAGCTTGGTGTGTTGTGGATGTGCTGATTATGATGTTGAGGAGTAGGTTGTTGTTGTTGGGTGCATTGTGTTTGTTTGTGTTGGTTGGTGTATGCTGATGGATGATAGTTTTCTTTTGGTTGGTTAGGGGATGTTGAGCTTTCGTGTAGATGCTTTTACTCTTAGTTGTGAGCTTCTTTGCATGTTGATGATCTAGGAACTTTTATTGATGATGGGTGATAGTTTTCTATCCACTCGAGACGAGTAGAGATTCAAGTGTGGGGGAGTTTGATACACACGATTATGTTGTGTGTATAGACGGGGTTTTAGCATTGATTTAGTGGTGTTTTAGGATACTTTAGAGGAGTTGTGGAGTATTGGCGAGGAGGTGCTGAAGACACACTTTTGGAGGCTTTGGGAACATTCAGAGCTGAAGAGACGAAGACACTGAAGGAATGGCTTCACGGCGACAGCTGCCCACATTGCGGCGACCTCCGCCAAAGCCCTCCGAGCAACCTTGGCTACGACTTGAGAACGGCGACCGCCGTATAAAGACGGCGACCGCCGTATAAAGACGGCGACCGCCGCAATTACGGCGACCGCCGCAGAGGAGGCAGCGACCGCCGCCACTGTCAGAAGCCCACCGAGCCCGTTTTCTTTATTTGTTTTATTTGGACTATTTTTATTACGCGTTTCAATATTTCGTTTAATGTTAATTTTGGAGATCTTATTTCCTTTTAGTATTTAAGGGTTAGAAGGGAGCTTGGCCTCCCTAACTCTCGAACCCTAATTTCATTCTACGTATTTGCTATGAAGAACTAAGCCTCCCTTGCTTAGTCAGACGCTGAAGCTTTCGTTTTGATTCAGTTGTGAGATTCTCGTTCTTAATCTATTGCATGTATTTTATCTATTCTCTTGCTTGATTGCTTATGGTTGATATTGATAATCTCTAGCCTGCGCAACTAGGGTTTGTTGTTATTGATCTATTGCTAGATTTAGATTGTTACTGGTTGAGCATATCTATTTCAGAGTAGCAACTGCATCGTACTAGTATCTGGTTGTGCTAGTCTTATGCAGAAGAGAACTGATTTACATTCTAGGATAAAAGCTGGTTGTTTTATCCTAGAATTGTAAACAATTATATTCCTATTCTTAACGCTGTTGTTAAACTGAATCTTGATAGTTTCATGGTTGTTTAATTAGTTAGTGCTAATAGTATCTGGTTGTGCTATTAGTTATATCTGAAAAGGAATTGGAATTTCCATTGCATGAGATTTTGAATGAGTATCTAAGATCAACTTGTCATACGAATAGTGGATGTTGTTTGACTAAGTACTTTTTTCCATCACTGATTTCACAACTTTTAGTCTGTTTACCTTTTGCATGCTTAGATTTACTTAAACGAACAAAACCCCCCTTTGGTTACTTGTGGATTGACATATAAATTGCATATAAAAATAGAATCTGTCTCCCTGTGGACTCGACCTTTACTTACCTAGGACTACAGTTTAGGGTTTGTTTGGATATTTTGCATAGCAGTAATTACACGACAAATTCCTGTTATCAATCATTCAGGAATGAAGGGAACAATGGTGAGAAACGAGACATCAAGGATGTTACCTGCTTCAATTGCAAGGAAAATGGTCACTATGCTAATAAGTGCCCTAAAGGGAACAACTCACACAACAATGGTGAAAATTCTGGGAATGACAAAAAGAAGGCTTTTGTCGCTGTCTGGGGAGATGATTGTGCCAACTCTGACGATGACGAACCAGAGTCATGGGAGAACAACAGAATGTGTGCAATGACCCTAAAGTCATCAAGTGAAGAACAAGAGGTAGATCCTGAAACCTTCTTTGAATCTCTTGTTAATTTTGATAAAAAGTCCTTGATTTCCCTCATCAAGAGCATGTATAATGAGAATCTCAAAACTCAAAACGACCTAAGTAATGCTGAGGATAAGTGCAATGAATTGAATGAATCTTTGTCTAAAATTGCTAGTTTCTCTACGTACTGTTCCTTGTGGTGAAAATGTTGCTACTTACAATGATCATAGTTCCTTTAGCACAGTTAGGGACCTATCTCATATGAAAGCTCAAATCGATAAAATCCACTCTATTCTAGTTGAGCAAAAACTTAGAGAAGAGAAGGTTACCTTTGTTGAGCCTAAGTATGGTCTGGGGTACAAAGGAAAGAGGCAAGAGAGTGAGGAACATGAGTTGACCATACCTGAGATTAGAGAGATGAAGGATAGGGAACTTCAAAATACTAAGGAGAGGAACTCTTACCTAGAAGAGCGTGTGAAGACCTTAGAGAGTGGGTTGAGTGAAGACCAAGCATGGTACCAAGGTCAACCTGCCCATAAGATATATCTCATTCAATCCCAGGGAAACTTGCCTAACACACCTGACCCTGTTAGAGCCAAACAACGTAGGATACCTGTCCCAAATCGCAAGTATGCCATGGGAGACTACTACAAGATCTGTTGGCATTGTGGGAACAACGACCATGTTGTGAAAAACTGTGCTAAGAAACAAAGGTTCACTGAAGAGCATACTCAGCGAAAGAACAGTAGAAGTAATGATGTTGAGTTAAATGATTATGATGTATCTCCTGAACTGTGCAATGATAAGCCTAGAGAATATTATTTTGTTGCTAAACGACCAGGTAAAGCCAAGCTTGCCTGGGTCGCTAAACACTAACTCTCTTAATGCAGGATGAAGTGAGGGGGAACAACAGGTCGTTCATCGATAGCGCATGCTCATGCCATATGACATGAAACAAAGATCACCTTACCTCACTTCAACAACACTCTAAGGGAACCGTTTCCCTTGGAGACAAACGTTGTAGAGAGATAGTGGGAACAAGAGAAGCCACACTGAATTCAAACATCAAAATCAAAGAGGTTAGTCTGGTTCATCAACTTGGTTTTAACTTGCTAAGTGTAGCTCAGCTTTGTGATCAAGGAGACAACGAGACTGTGTTCACAACCAAAGATTGCTACGTAAGGAATAGGAAAACCAAGGAGATTGTGCTGAAAGGTGTCAGATTCAACGATTTGTACACTGTGGACACAACCTTTAAGCCTTCAAGGGCACTGTGCTTTGCATCTCTAGCTGAAGAGACGGAACTGTGGCACAGAAGGCTTGGACATGCAAATTTACAACTCATTCACAAACTTCATAAGAAGGAACTGGTTAGAGGACTTCCAAACGTCAAACCTGAGATCCATGGAGTCTGTGAAGCCTGTGTAAGAGGGAAACAAACACGCTCCTCTTTCAAAAGCAAACCAGATGTTACCACTTCTCGTCCTTTGGAACTGATCCATATGGATCTATGTGGTCCCATGAGGATAAGAATTCATGTAGGGAACAAGTATGTGTTTGTTATCATTGATGATTACTCTAGATTTACATGGATAATTTTTCTCTCTTCCAAGGAACAAGTATTCGAGGCATTTGAATCTTTCATCAAGGGTGTAGAAACCAATCTGGGTCTCAAGCTAAGCTCCATTCGATCCGACCATGGAACAGAGTTTGAGAATTCCATATTCCTTGATTACTGCAGGGAACATGGGGTATCTCATAACTTCTCAGCTCCTAGGACACCTCAACAAAATGGAGTAGTCGAAAGGAAAAACAGAACATTGGAGGACATGGCAAGAACAATGCTCATTGCAAGCAACCTTCCTCGAATATTCTGGGCTGAGGCGATCAACACTTCATGCTATATCCTTAATCGTGCAATGCTTAGACCATTGTTAAATAAAACTGCATATGAACTAATCAGGGAACGCAAGCCCAATGTTTCCCACTTGTGAGCCTTTGGTTGCAGGTGTTTCATTCACAACAATGGAAAAGACAACTTGGGAAAATTTGATCCAAGGAGCGATGAAGGAATCTTTCTGGGTTACGCAAATTCAAGCAAATCTTATAGAGTCTACAACAAGCGAACCCGGAAGATTGAAGAGATTATTCATGTAATTTTCGATGAACACTCCAAAGATGTGAGTGATACCATCAATCCAACGACAACGGATCATGATTTTCCAAGGATGCAACGAGAAGACTCAGATGATGATGATGACAAAAACAATCATCGTGACAACCCACACACAGGGAACCATGCACCCACTGCTAGTGGAAGCACACCGGGCTCTCAGGGAACTACCACAGATGGCGGAACTACGATCAACATTGTTCCACCACCACCTATAGTTCCCTCATCAACAACTCAAGATGCAGACACTGATGTCACCACTGTTCCCACAGGAACCTTTGGTGGTGATACATCTGAAATCGAAGAAGAATTGCTAAATGCAATTGTGGAGGACTCGGAGTGACAAGGCCGAAAACCGGTGTCGTTTTCCTGTCAAAGAAATCCTAATTCACCTACTAAAGAGTATAGCAAGCAAGTCAGGGTCGATCCCACAGGGAGTCGGTTATCTGTATGCAATTGACGTGTGACTAACAAGTAACAGGGGGTTTTAGAATAATCTCAGAGTAACAAAGATGCAAGCTTCAAAACTTAGAAGAAATATGATGAGTGGAAGTATTTCACTAGACAAATATCCACACTGCAGATGAAACAAGTTGATCCTTGATAACTATTGTTCCAAGTTCTTTTCACAATCTTATAGTTATTCCCACCCTGATCTTAAGTACTACCAATTCTCACAGTTGTTGATAGACTTATCACAATATTAATGGAAGAAAACCTTACCACTAACAAAGCAATAGCAATGCACATAAGGATATAGGATACATGCAAATAGAAGAAAACCTTACTACTAACATGCAAATAATTCTCTCTCACAATTGCACACTCGTATTCCACTATATGTAACAATTGTGTTTGCCACTAGGTATGCACTCGTATTCCACTATATGCAAACCCTAGCACTATGATTGATGCCGAAAAACCTAGTTAGCTACGCTAGAAGAATCAACATAAACCAATAGACAATATGCTCAAGAGAATTAAACCAACTTTATAAGATATAGAACAAGGAATAGAAATCTCACAACCAATTCATTACAATGCTTCAATTGTCTAGCGAAATAAAGGTGTTTAGCTATCCATTCGTTCAAACCCTAGAAGTAGAATTGAAACGAGAGAGAACGAGCGTCCTTCTCTAAAAACTGGAAAAACTCTTAAATAGGTTCAGGAAAATAAAGCTAAACCTAGCCAACCAAATAAGGAAATAAAATAATAGAAAATATAATATCCGAAAGTGCTAAAGTCGGAAACAAATAAACGCTGGCCGCGAGGCGTCGACCTCCACCGCGGGGCGGTGAGTTCCACCACGGGGCGGCGGCTTCGTTGTGTCGCCTTCTCTGAGATCCACCGCCGGGTCGCGGTGGCTTGTGGCACGGGGCGGCAAAGACCGCTTCTTCAGTTCTTCATCTTCTGCTCTCTTGTACTACCAAGTGATGGCACCTTCCTCCATGAATCCTGAGAAGATCTTCTCCTCCATCTTCTCCATCCTTCATTAAGCTGTAAATCCTATGATATCTTCATTTCTTAACTCTTCTTCTGGATTACAGACTCAACCTAAATCTACATTGAAACTCCATCTAAATCATGTCAATAATCACTAGTTAAGGTGCCTGAAATGGCACCTATCAAATTCCCCCACACTTAGACATTTACTCGTCCTGAGTAAATCCAAAATAATCCTACTCCAATCATCAAACACTAAGGCCTCAGGAAGTGTAAGCAAACATGATACCAGTGATTACAACAACTCAACAATCAGCTCCAGACAACCAAAACAAGTGATGCGAGATCAATCTATTCCTAACTCCTGTCTAGCTCCTTATCGCTCCAGAGTGACCTACCCGAACTCCTTATATCACCTCTGCTTATGACGCCAGCCTCCAGAATGATCCTAAAATCACTCTTTTTTCTTTACGCTCATCTTGCCTAGGCGCCCTCTCGGGTTTTCACCTAGCAACTCATTTCATTTTGCTAGACATCTCACATGTACTCACATCACTCCAGTCCACTTTTGCACCGGTCTATACCAGTCAGACTACCTGCTTATTACCTGAACCGCCCTTTTGGGTTTTCAGCTCATCCCAGGATTTTGATTGCCTTTTTCAAATATTTTTGGCTTTTTTTTTAGAATAAATGCTCGGATCTGAAATGCAAATACGAATTACATAAACAAACTATGTACAAAAACCATGATAAGCAGCAAGTCTAAATCCCCCCCCCCCCCCCCACACTTGAAACACACATTGTCCTCAATGTAGAGACGAAGACAGAACGAAATAGGGGAGAAGGAAAATAAACTCACTGGAAAGGTGGATACGGTGGATAGCCCAGCGGAGGTGGGTACCGCCCAAAATAATGCTCCTGCATGTACGCCTCAGCTGAACTCAACCGGCTCGTAATATCACTCTAAATATCTATCTACAAAGTCTGCAGGCGAGTCAGCATCCCCTCATTTGCAGCGTGTTGACGCAGTGTGAAAGCATCAAAACGAGCAAACATCTCATCCCAAGGAATCTCAAAAGTCGATGCAGAAGAAGAGGCAACAACATACGCAGGGAGATCAGTATCCATAGGAGCAGCGGCCCGGGGACTATCCTCAGAATCGGAAGGAACAACCTCAGCATCAGAAGGAATGAACCACTGCGTGAAATCCCGCGGGTAGGTAAAGGGGCGAGGAAGCCGCGGCACGTGACCTCCATAAGAACACCAAAGGAATTGCTCCGGTGAGTTGTTCAACATACCACACCGTCGCAGACATGGCATGTCGTAGCGAACATGCATAATCGGCTGAGGAATAGTGTCAGTCTGCACTCTGGCGGCCGCAACCAAAGTGATCAAACCACCCTGAACAATATCTCGCACTTCACCCCCGCGAATCCTCTGGAGTTCGCGCGCCCATACCAAAATCCAACAAGGAGTCTCCTCATCCAAAGGGTCGAGCATCGGAGAGAACAAACCAAGATGCTTCAGAGAAATCTTCCTATCCTCCGCACTCCCACAAAATGACCGCACCAGCACAGAATGAATTAAGCGTAGACAGGGGTGCACGAGCTTGTTACCGGTTTCCTTCCCTTTTTGAAAAGCAGACATTCCCGTAGCGGTAATCCAGAATTCTTTAGTGTCCGCCTCATCGGGTCCCTTCTTCCACCCAACAGTAGGTGGTCTAGACACTCCCAGAACCTCCATGACTTCCTCAACTGGCATCTCGTAAGCCCGTCCCTCATACTTGAATCTTATACCCACAAGCACCTTGCGTACCTCACCATTAATAGTGCGTCTCTCATGGTATCTTGACATGGTGGCGATAAATTGGTAACAAAGTTCGGGGAACGCATGGGCACACTTGTCCAGGAAGCCCCCCAATCCCAACTTATCCAAACACAGCTGGACCATTTCTAACATACCCAATTCGGCCAAGGTACCCTTATCAAGGAATCGAGGTGGGAGCACAGTCCTCTCTGTAACCACATCATAAGCTTTGTTCTCCTCCATAGTCATGCCAACCTTCCTAGCTCTCGGCATAATGAAAGTATTGGAACACTCGAAATCAAAGAGCTAGGCAAATAGGACTTACAAACCAAAGACGGGGGTTCACCGCGGGGCGGTATGCTCCACCGCGGGACGGCGATGAAGACCAGTTACTCCACTGAAGGCTGCCGCCGGGTCGCGGTAAGGACTGTCGCGGGGCGGTGACTGTTCAACCTTCTTCTCCAAATCAAAATTCCCGACTCGCGCGAGGCGGTGAAACTCCAACGCGAGGCGGCGACTGTATGATCAACTCTATCTCGACCTCCGACGAGCCTAGACAAAGCCCAACTTCCTCCAATCACACCTCCAAAACTGCACAACACATCCCTGTAACTAATAAACACCACGGGGTGGTAGGACAAGTGGAATGTGGCGGCTTGGGTATGGGAATCTGAAATTGGGTTCAAGGATCTTCCACAAGCAAAGCTTAGAACAAGGGAGAGGTGGGGATTTGAGGTTTTGGGTTGAGGACGTGAGAGGTGAAAGAAGGGTGCGGCAGAGAGAGAGGGGGAGAAAGAAAAGGGTGAGGAGGTTAGGGTTTGGCGGGAGTGTTTAAAGGGTAATGGGGGTAAATACCAGGTATCGGACCGCGGGACGATCCAAAGAACACCGTCAAATCCTTCGTATCCAACTTGGAAAATGTTTTTGAAAACAAAACCGTTTTTTTTTTTAAATTCAGAGTTGAGTGAAAATACCCAGGTCTCACCGCGGGGCGGTGTAGTGTGCCACGGGGCGGTCGTGGGTTTCCTGGAGAGTTAAACTCGCCTCCATTTACTTTCATACCTGACACGTTAGTAGCGGCGGACGAAACAAAGCAAAATAACTACGAAAAAGTCTAAGGAAAGAAAATCAAAAGAAGAGAAAAAGAAAAATACCTCGGGTTGCCTCCCGATTAACGCCTTGGTTAACGTCGTTGGCTCGACGTAGGCTGTGGCCTATCAGTTTTCAGCTTCAGGGACTTCAAAACTCACTTCATCAACTCGGTTCGGGGTGAAGCCTTCATGGTAAGGCTTCAATCTTTGGCCATTCACTTTGAAAATGTTGTTTGTCTTGGGGTTAATCAATCCAATGGCGCCATGCGGGTGTACTTCAGCAATTTCATAAGGACCCGTCTACTTGGATTTCAGCTTCCCAGCAAAAAGCTTAAGCCGAGATTGAAATAGGATGACCTTATCCCCTGGCTTGAAATCTCTTCTCAAGATGTGCTTGTCATGCCACTGCTTGGTCTTCGCTTTATAGCTAACAGATTTCTCATAGGACTCAAGGCGCAACTCCTCTAGTTCTTGCAGCTGCAGCTTTCGGAAATCTCCCACTTCATCCAGTTGCATGTTGCATTTCTTTATTGCCCACCATGCTTTATGTTCAAGCTCTACAGGGAGGTGGCATGCTTTTCCGAAAACTAACCGGAAATGGGTTCCCCAATCACTAATTAAAGCTTTGGGTATCCCAAATCTTGAGAAAATGTTCTCCTTAAGAAAACCTGCCACAACTCTAGAATCATCAGTCCTGGTGGCCTTCTCTTCCACCCACTTGGAAACGTAGTCCACCACAAGCAATATATAGAGATTCCCATGAGAGCTAGGAAAGGGTCCCATAAAGTCAATGCCCCAAACATCAAAGACCTCGCAAAAGATTAATGATGATTGCGGCATCTCATTCCTCCTAGAGATATTTCCAACCCTTTGGCATCGGTCACATGATTTACAAAAGGCGTAGGCATCCCGAAAGATGTGTGGCCAATAAAATCCTGCATCCAATACTTTCCTAGCAGTCCTATTTGCTCCAAAATGACCCCCACATGCTTGAGAATGACAAAAGTTAAGGACATATTGTACCTCATTGTCCGGAAGACATCGGCACACAACCTGATCGACACAATGTTTCCATAGGTAAGGATCATCCCAAACATAGTGACGGGCCTCTCTTCGTACCTTCGCCTTTTGAGCTCTAGTGTAATCCGGGGGTAGTTCCTCTCGAACCAAATAGTTCACGATATCTGCGTACCATGGTCTGAAAGAGCGGAGTCCGAAGACGGTCTCAGCTATGTGAGGAGGGGGTTCAGAGGTACTTACAGAGCAAAGTATGAGTCCGGAGATGTTGCCGCGGGCCGCGGTGAGCTTTTCTGGTTCTCAAGCGAAAATGCCGCCAGGTCGCGGTGGGTGTCACCGCGGGGCGGTGGAGCCTCCAATTCCACACTGGCTACAGATCGCCGGGTCGCGGTAGTGGAGACCACGAGGCGGTGGGTGCTACCGGAAATTCCTTCGATCATAAATAGCGTGTCATTTGGAAAAGTTCCGTGAATGGGGCTCTGTGCTCCGGGCTTATCTTCCTCATGTACGAGCCTACTCAGGTGATCAGCCACTAGGTTCTCCGCTCCCTTTTTATCTCGGATCTCCACATCAAATTCAGTGAGTAGGAGAACCCATCGGATTTGTTAGGAAACGGAACTCAGGAACCTCAGTTCCTATGAGAGTTCCTTTCCTCAGTTTCTCTACTTTTGAAGATGACAAATACTTTGAAACTAATATTTTATCTCAAAGATGTGTTTAAAGGAACCACAAGATAGTTATTGAAATCATGGAAGCCAAACCAGACAAAGAAACCAAACAAGCAAGCCAAAGGAACCCAGAAGTGCAACACGTGACTTTGCTTTTCCCGATAAAGCTGAGAACGCTGAACCTCGGACAAAAGGAAGTGAAAGCAACTTGAGAGAAGCTTCCAAAAGCCTGCCACCATCCAAGAGCAAGACTCCAAGATGCCTAGAATTTCGAACCTCGGACAAAGGTTGCTGAAAGCGACCTATCATAAAGCTGTCACCATCCAGAGGACAGTTCCCAAGTGTCCAGACTGTTGAACCTCGGACGAAAGGAGTTGGACAACGACTTGGCAGACTTGGCTGAAGCAGTTGACCAACCAAAGAGGATTCTGAGCTGCCTAGGTTATTGGTACATGTCAAAGACAGCGTGGATCAATGATCACCACACATCCTAGGGCAAGCTCGATATGTGGGAACCAAGAGAAGATCAAGCTGCGAAGAATCCACTATAAAAGGAAGACTAACTTAAAGGTTATCTTCAAGCACAAAAACACGAATCACACTCAATAGCAAACATCAAAGTGTGAACCTTCAAACAAGATCATCAAAGCAAACCGAGATCAAGAGGAACCAGTCAAGGAATCGAAGAGCTGAGTGCTAAGTTCCTGTGACTGTAAGTGAGATAGTTCCTAGGTGCTAAGTTCTGTTTCTTGGATTGATTATTGATTGTGTTAAGTTATCTAGGATTGCCTAACTGTGTGTAAGGTAAAGAAATTGTGTGTTTGTTCCTAGGATAAGCTGTAACCAAAAGAGATAAGAAATCAAGAATTAGACCTTGAAATCCTTTCAAAAGAAAGGTAGTGGTTTTTATCCTGGATTACTAGTTGGCAATCAAAGGTTTCCACTATAAGGAACTTGTTCATTTGTGCTTGATTGTTTAAATTCCGCTGTGAAGGGAACTGAGAATTGCTATTCTTAGTTCCTTAGTTATTTGTCTAACAATCTCGATCCTACAATTGGTATCAGAGCAGGAAAAGCTCTAGATCTTTGTTAAGTTTACAGATCATGTCTCAACCAAGCAAGTTTGAGCTTGGAATCTTCACCAACAAGCCACATCTCTGAAAGAAGGGAGAAGAAACATGGTGGGAAAAGTGCATGAAAAGCCACATCAAGACCAACGACTACCAATGCTGGAGGATAGTCAAAAATGGAGATGGCTATGTCGATCTTACCATGAAGGAAGAAGACTGGAAACCAGAATACTATGTCATCATGGAAAAGAATGCCAAGGCCACGCAGTTCATCCTCAATGGACTGGACATAGAGGACATGGACAAGGTCATAGGCATCAAGACGGCAAAAGAGATGTGGAAGGCACTCAAAGATATGCATGAAGGAAGTGATGAGCTAAAGCAAAGCAGTAAGTTTGCTTTGGAAGGAGAATACCACACCTTCAAAATGATGGAAACTGAAACCATCTCAGAATACTACTCTCGGTTCAACAGGCTAATTGGAAAGCTAACAGCGGCTGGAGTCAACCTCGATGAAGTCTCCAAGTCACTGGTGGTTATCAATGGACTCAACTCTAAGTTCACCCTCATCAAGGGAATCATGAAGAATACTCCAGGCATCCAATCTCTTCCCTTGACTCAAGTCATAGGGAAACTAGAGGTTGAAGAAGGAGAACACAACAAAGCCAATGCCGACAAGAAACTGGAGAAAGGAATTGCCCTCAAGATCTCCAAAGCCTTCTCAAGGCTTGAGATGGAGCAGGAGAACTCAGACCTAGAAGAAGAGGAGGACGAACTTACAGCTCTCTTCACAAAGAACATCAAAAAATTCTTTGTGAAGGGAAGGTTACAAAAGGGCAGTTCCTCCCACAATGGACCAAGAAGAGATCTCAAGGAAGTATCCTGTTACGAGTGTAAAGAAAAGGGACACTACGCTAAGAACTGTCCTAACAAGGAAGATTCCAAGGAAGATGAAAGACCTCAGAGAAAGAAGGCTCTCGTAGCCTCATGGGGAGAAGACTCAGATGAGGAACTGGATCTGAGTGGTTTCTCTGGAGGAAGATGTCTCATGGCAAAATGAGATTCAAGCGACTCAGAAGACCTTGAGGTAACTTCTGACGATTTCCTAAAAACTCTAGTTGATTGTGATCAGAAACAACTTCTTAAGATCATAAAGAAACTAGGAAAGGAAACCAGTTCCCTTCAACAAAAACTTAATGATTGTGAAGATGAAATTGCTTGCTTGACTGTTGAGAATTCTGTTTGGAGTAAGAAACTTGATGAAACTGAGAAAGATTTAGCTGAAACCCATTCCAAACTCATTGATATTAGAAATGTGCATGCTAGTCACCTTAAAATCTGCAAATCTTGTGATGAAACTAGCATAGATTCTGTCAAAGTTCCCTTGCATGATAACCTACCTGGAAATGACATGTTTCAATCTATAATTGATAGGTTAGACATTCTCACTGACTCCATAAATGAAAAAACGATAAATCAAACTATTTTTGTGAGACAACATCATGGAATAGGATATGTCAATAACAAAGGGAACAATGATGCTGAAGATGAAAAAGCTAGGCGAGAACTTGTTGAGATGAATGAGAACCTCAGTACTGCTCTTGCCACTTCTCGTGATAGGAATCAATTTCTATCAGAGAAGATCATGGTTCTTGAGAACAAGGCTGAGGTTGCCAAACGTCTTAATGAAAGCTCTCAAAGTCCTAAGAGGGAATCTAAGGGAAAAGAAAAGATGGTTCCTGAAGACCAATGGTTCACTAATTCCTTTGCTCACAAAAGGTATGTTGATATGGCTCATAGTAAGGTTAGAAACAATGTTGATTTTAACAAAAGAAAAACTGAAAAACCTTTTAGGCCAGGAAAAGGAAAGTATGGACATGTTGTTTACAATCGCTTATGCTATTACTGTGGTAAAAATGGTCATTACAACACTGATTGTCCTAAGAAAAAGAACTTTGAAAATGAGAAAAGAGCTTATTACCATGAAAGGAACCAGTTCCCTAGTCATTCACAGACTCGCAATGCTAATCCCCCCAGTAAAGCCAAGCTTCGCTGGGTTCAAAAGTCTTAGTTCCCTTGTGTGCAGAAAGAAAAGAGGCAACCTCGACTATGGTACATTGACAGTGGTTGCTCATGCCATATGACCGGAAGAAGAAATCAAATGACCTCTCTTCAACCCATCCAAGGAGGAAACATCTCCTTTGGAGACAAAAGCAAAGGGAAAATTTGTGGAATAGGAACTGTGAATCTAAATGACCACATTAAGGTAAATAAAGTTCACCTTGTTGATAATCTTGGCTTTGATCTAATTAGTGTGTCACAGCTGTCTGATCAAGGAGACAATGAAGTTAGATTCAAGTCAAGTGAATGCACTGTCCTAGACCCCTCGGGACAAATCATCTTAAAAGGCAAAAGATTCAACAATGTGTACGTTGTTGACCCATCATATGCTCCCAAGGAGAAACTCTGCCTTTCAACCGTGAATGATCAAACAGAACTGTGGCATCAACGCCTTGGTCATGCTAGCACCAAACTGATCCACAAGCTGCACTCAAAGGAACTAGTCCGAGGCCTTCCAAAGATAAGTAGTATATCTTCGGAACCATGCTCATATTGCGTTAAAGGGAAACAAGCAAGGAGTTCCTTCAAGTCCAAAAACATGGTAAGTTCCTCAAGGCCCCTTGAACTCATCCACATGGATCTCTGTGGACCCATGAGAGTTCAAAGCCTAGGAGGAAAAAGGTATATCTTTGTTCTTGTCGATGATTTCTCTCGCTTCACTTGGACTATCTTCATAAAATCTAAGAGTGAAGTCATTGACCGCTTTAAAGATCTGGTTCCTTTGTTAGAAAAATCTCTCGATTGCTCACTCAATTCTATTCGGTCTGACCATGGTACCGAATTCGAAAATGGAGAATTTCTAACCTTTTGCAGTGAGCATGGTATTGATCACAACTTCTCTGCACCATACACTCCTCAACAGAATGGAGTAGTAGAAAGGAAGAACATAACTTTAGAAGACATGGCTCGAACTATGCTCATCTCAAGTGGACTCCCTTAATCATTCTGGGTTGAGGCAATCAACACAGCTTGCTACATCATCAATCGAGCCATGCTTCGCTCAATCACAGATAAGACACCCTATGAACTCCTTAGAGGAAGAGTTCCCAACATCTCACATCTGAGGGTGTTCGGATGCAAGTGCTTTGTGCACAACAATGTGAAGGACATTCTTGGCAAATTCGACCCAAGAAGTGATGAAGGAATCTTCATTGGATATGCCTCAGGCAGCAAGGCATACAAAGTCTTCAACAAAAGGACTAAAAAGGTAGAAGAAAGTGTTCATGTTATTTTTAATGAAAAATCACTTGGAAGAATTGTACAGAGAACTACCACTCCCTTTGAAGATCCGTTCCCCAAGTCACCTCAAGAAGATCCAGATGAAGATGTCACTCCACCCAATTCCTGCCCTGCTGCACAGAATCCCCCACTGGCTCCTCCACCAGTTCCCATGGATAATGAACAACAATCTATTTCTGGGAACCATGAACATGACGACAATATCTGTGGAGACATCAACGATTCATCCTCTCACATGATCTTCAATGGAGAAGGTGATCCCAACCAGGAAGCTGAAGCTGAATGCTCAACTCAAAATGTCTCCACATCAAATGCTCTAGCTCCCAATAGAGAAAGAAGAACCATCAAGCCTCCAGTCAGGTTTGAACATCCAACCTTCTTTGCCTTCAATGCCTTTCTGTCTATTGTGGAACCAAAGAAAATAGGTGAGGCACTGAAGGATGCAGACTGGATCCAAGCTATGCAAGAAGAGCTTCATCAGTTTGAAAGGAAAAAAGTATGGCATCTAGTTCCACGCCCCAAGGACAAACATATCATAGGAACTAGATGGGTTTTCAGAAACAAGCTAGATGATACAGGAGCTGTAATAAGGAACAAAGCAAGGCTTGTTGCTCAAGGATACAATCAACAAGAAGGCATCGACTATGATGAAACCTATGCTCCAGTGGCAAGGATTGAAGTAATAAGGTTGTTGATTGCCTTCGCATCACACAAAGGGTTCAAGCTATTCCAAATGGATGTAAAGACCGCCTTCCTCAATGGCATTCTTCAAGAGGAAGTCTATGTCAAGCAACCACCTGGTTTTGAAGACATTGATCATCCAGACCATGTCTATTTCTTAGACAAAGCTTTGTATGGTCTCAAGCAAGCCCCTAGAGCTTGGTATGATCGTCTTGCCCAGTTCCTACTCTCAAATGGCTACAGACGTGGAGTTATTGACAAGACCCTCTTCATTCTAGAAGAAGAAGGTAACATCTTAGTGGTTCAACTCTATGTTGATGATATCATTTTTGGTTCCACTAACATGTCCCTTGTAGAGAAGTTCAAAGACTTGATGAGCAGTGAATTCGAAATGAGTCTAATAGGGGAACTCACTTTCTTCCTTGGATTGAAAATCACTCAAAAGAAAGATGGCATACAAATTCACCAATAGAAGTATGTCAGGGAACTACTGAAAAAGTTCAAAATGGATTCATGCAAGCCTCTCTCAACTCCTATCTCCACCATTGCTCATTTGGACAATGATCATTCGAGTCCTCTTGTGGAAGAAAAACTCTATAGACGTTTCAATCTTGTCCAAGAGAAACACACTTAGCTGCTATGAAGAGGATACTCCGATATCTCAAGGGAACTGATTCACTCTGCATTTGGTACCCCAAAGAGTGTCCCTTTGAGCTGATAGGTTTCACCGATGCTGATTATGCTGGATACTTGGTGGATAGGAAGAGTACCTCTGGAATGGCACAGTTCCTAGGCCCTTGCCTTGTGTCATGGGGCTCAAAGAAACAAATCTCAGTCTCCCTCTCCACCACAGAATCTGAGTACATTGCAGCCGCTTCTTGCTGTTCCCAACTCTTATGGCTAAAGCAATAACTCGCGGATTTCGGTACGTCTTATGGTCCTCTCACTATTCTTTGTGATAATACCAGTGCTATAAACATTTCTAAGAATCCTGTGCATCATACTCGGACCAAGCATATAGATATCAAGCATCATTTTCTTAGAGATCATGTTGAGAAAGGGAACATCATTATGAAATTTTGTAGAACTGAAGATCAGGTTGCAGATATATTCACCAAAGCCTTGAATAGAGTTCCCTTCGAGAACCTTAGATTAGAACTGGGAATGATTCCTATAAACTAACAGTTTCTTTAGTTTAAAGTTTCTCTCCAGTTCCCTTGATTGACTAGTTCAGAACTCTTTACTTGTCTTTATCTTGGAATCTTTGTGTCATTTCTCTTGCATTAGACCCTCATATTCATAATGGTTTCTCAAAAGGCTTTGACAAATTTTTCTAGTTCTTCTCCTTGGTTGTTCATCTCTTATTAAAATTCAATCATTGTCCAAGTTTCTTTGTTGGCCCAAAAGTCACAATCTGATCATCTTTCTAACCCAACAATACAAGCCGAAATGATGATTGTGTACTATGACCCTCCCTTGCCTCATTACACAATCTATTTCCCTATGATCCTCTTCTTAACCCTCTCTGGGAACTAGTGTGTAATGCGATAAATGGCCTTCCCCGATTTCTTTTATGGGAACGTACTTTTAGGTCCTATTTTTTAAAACCCACATCAAAGGTTCTCATATATCCCTCTAGCACACTGAAAATATCGCCAGAAAGGAACTAGGATGGGCTACCCCTTAAACGGCTAGTAAGAGAATTGCTCCTCCCAAGACAGTATTTATGGCAAATCTCACAGCGTCAGAGACGTCTTCTCAGCCTTGAACAGTTGCCATTTTTGAGCATCTAATCTTTGAATTTGTGACCGTTGCAAAGGCGCAAAAGCTTCAAGAAAATTAGCCGTTTCAACTCTTCAGAGTTCCCAGAAATATCTCTAATGGCTTGATTCTCAACGGCTCCAAAATTGCTCAAGGGTTATTTAAGGTTTCCTGTTTGATTGAGCCGAGCACTCTGTTCTCTCACGCCTTCTCTCAATCTCATGTTCACCTGTCTCTCTCAAAACACAAAGCTCCTCAAATGGCCAAGAAAAACCTCAATCTTAACCTTGCTCAATTGGAGGTAATCAGGCCGAAAAGATGACAACAGGCCAAGATGAAGGAACTGCATAAAAGAAGGAAACTGAAGAGGAGGCCACTACGCTGCCATAGGAACGTCTCTCCTAGTTCCCAGGGCTATAACTTCACAGTGTGCTAGTAGTTCCCTAGGGTCCTACTCCCCTCTTCTATCCTTATTTTGTCTAATGTCAAGTTGGTTGTGCTCTTTTGTTTCTCTTTCCACTATGCATCTCTGGGCAATGTACTTGGTTTTAATGATTAATGAACTTTTCCGAGAGTTTGTCTACTACATTTTTGTCTTTGCCTTAAGTTTCTATTATGGTGACTTTCATGGGTTTAAAGCAATTGTTTATTTCACATTGATATCCTACACTTGACAAGTTAATTGATCTTTTCGATGATGCCAAAAGGGGGAAGAATGGATAGGAACCTTGAACTCTTGGAACTACATGACTTATAGGAAATCTGAACCCGTTCTCTTTCTGAGGGGGAACTCGAATAACTTAGTTCATTTGCTTAGGGGGAATTTGCAACTATTGAATATTCTCTCATTATTTTATAAAGTTGTAAATCTCTTAGCTCAACTGTTCTCATGCATTTCATGTCCTTATTATGTTGTCAGGTTCCTTATATTTGTCATCATCAAAAATGGGGAAATTGTTAGGAAACGGAACTCAGGAACCTCAGTTCCTATGAGAGTTCCTTTCCTCAGTTTCTCTACTTTTGAAGATGACAAATACTTTGATACTAATATTTTATCTCAAAGATGTGTTTAAAGAAACCACAGGACAGTTATTGAAACCATGGAAGCCAAACAAGACAAAGAAACCAAACAAGCAAGCCAAAGGAACCCAGAAGTGCAACACGTGACTTTGCTTTTCCCGATAAAGCTGGGAACACTGAACCTCGGACAAAAGGAAGTGAAAGCGACTTGAGAGAAGCTTCCAAAAGCCTGCCATCATCCAAGAACAAGACTCCAAGATGCCTAGAATGTCGAACCTCGGACAAAGGTTGCTGAAAGCGACCTATCATAAAGTTGTCACCATCTAGAGGACAGTTCCCAAGTGTCCAGATTGTTGAACCTCGGACGAAAGGAGTTGGACAACGACTTGGCAGACTTGGCTGAAGCAGTTGACCAACCAAAGAGGATTCTGAGCTACCTAGGTTATTGGTACATGTCAAAGACAGCGTGGATCAAGGATCACCACACATCCTAGGGCAAGCTCGATCTGTGGGAACCAAGAGAAGATCAAGTTGCGAAGAATCCACTATAAAAGGAAGACTAACTCAAAGGTTATCTTCAAGCACAAAAACACAAATCACACTCAATAGCAAACATCAAAGTGTGAACCTTCAAACAAGATCATCAAAGCAAACCGAGATCAAGAGGAACCAATCAAGGAATCGAAGAGCTGAGTGCTAAGTTCATGTGACTGTAAGTGAGATAGTTCCTAGGTGCTAAAGTGTTTTTCTTGGATTGATTGTGTTAAGTTATCTAGGATTGCCTAACTGTGTGTAAGGTAAAGAAACTGTGTGTTTATTCCTAGGATAAGTTGTAACCAAAAGAGATAAGAAATCAAGAAGTAGACCTTGAAATCCTTTCAAAAGAAAGGTAGTGGTTTTTATCCTGGATTGCTAGTTGGCAATCAAAGGTTTCCACTATAAGGAACTTGTTCATTTGTGCTTGATTGTTTAAATTCCGCTGCGAAGGGAACTGAGAATTGCTATTCTTAGTTCCTTAGTTATTTGTCTAACAATCTCGATCCTACAGGATTAATCTTGGCTTGGCTTCCTTCTTCGTCATTAGGTAATGAAGGGTAGCGTGATCTGTGTAGATGATTACCTTTACTCCCAAAAGATATTGCCTGAATTTTTCCAGGGCAAAGACAACTGCCAGCATTTCCTTCTCGGTGGTGGAGTAGTTCCTCTGAGCTCCATTCGGAGTCATGGAGGCATAATGAATCACATGGGAGGCATGTCCCACTTTTTGGCCTAGAACCGCTCCAACCGCATAGTCGCTGGCGTCACACATGATCTCAAACGGGCGAGACCAGTCGGTTGCCTGAATGATAGGTGCACTTGTCAGGCGTTCTCTTAAGCAATCAAACGCGTTCTTGCACTCGTTGCTGAACTCGTAGGTCACCTCTTTCTTCAATAGCTCGCATAGGGGTGAAGAGATCTTAGAAAAGTCCTTGATAAATCTTCGATAAAAACCTACATGACCTAAAAAGGAACGCACTTCACGCACATTAGTAGGATAAGGCAAAGACTGAATCACATCAATCTTCGCCTTATCGACCTCAATACCCCTAGCATAGACAATATGACCGAGCACTATACCTTGTTCTACCATAAAATGACACTTTTCAAAATTCAAAACCAAATTGGTTTCAACACATCTTTTAAGTACAAGTGCCAAATGGTTCAAACATGAATCAAAGCTAGTCCCATGCACTGTGAAGTCATCCATGAATACCTCAATAAATTTCTCAACATATTCAGAGAAGATACTAACCATACATCGTTGAAATGTACCGGGTGCGTTACACAAACCGAATGGCATTCTGTGGTATGCAAAAGTGCCAAAGGGGCATGTAAATGTGGTTTTCTCTTGGTCCTCTGGTGCTATAGCCACCTGAAAGTATCCTGAATACCCATCTAGAAAACAGTAATAGGGATGCCCCGCAAGGCGTTCTAGCATTTGATCAATAAAAGGTAAGGGAAAATGGTCTTTCCGAGTTACCGCATTCAGCTTACGGTAGTCAATGCATACCCTCCATCCTGTAGTGGTCCTTGTAGGAACCAAATCCCCATGTTGATTCTCCACTATAGTGATGCCTCCTTTCTTAGGGAGAACCTGGGTCGGACTTACCCATTGGCTATCGGAAATAGGGAAGATCATGTCAGCTTTGAGGAGTTTCAGCACCTCCTTCTTGACCACTTCCATCATTGGAGGATTGAGTCTTCTTTGTGGCTGCCATCTTGGCCGCGGGGCGGTGGTATTGACTCGGGACAACTGAGGGATGCCGCCGGGTCGCAGTGGGTGTCGCCGCGGGGCGGTGGAACTTGCCCATCGTCAATTTCTGCCCTGTCATCCTTTTCAGCAGTAGGAGCGACTTGCAATTCCTTGCCACTTCGGAGGGTCACCGCATTTACACTTTCTTTTACGGCCCTTTTGTCCAACCTAGTGACCACATCTGATAAATGAACCATTGTTTCCTTCATGCTCTTGATGCTGGACGCAGTTGTTTGTACATGAGTTGTGAAGTGCATTGTTAAGGCCTTGATCAAGTCTTCAGCTGAAGGGGAGCTACTAGCTTGGGGAGTAGCTGGCGGCTCATCAAAGTGAGGTTGTGGCGGTGGTTGTAGCTGTTGTTGATCAAGTCGAGGTCTAATAGGCCCGTAACCTCCAGCAGCGTATACTTCAGCAGTATTGGCATCCTGAAGTTGGGGACAAGCATTGGTGTTGTAAAATGGATCAACGCAGATTCCACAAGCATTGTACTGTTGAGGCTCTTCTTGTTTACTCATCTTCACTATAATCTCTTTCAATGAAGCAATTTCTTGCAATAGATGTGCATCATTGGAGTTGACAGCATTAACTCCTCTGGGATTTGGGGCTTCATCAAAATCTCTTGTGCTCTCAGCCATATCATGAAGTTTAATCATGGCTGCATCAGGGGTCATATTCAAGATACTACCACCACAAGTAGCATCTATGATTCTTCTTTCATCATCCAACAACCCATTATAGACATAGAGTACTAGAGCTTTCTTGTCAAAACCATGGAACGGGTAACTAGAGCAAAGTCGTTTGAACCGCTCACAATAGTCATAAAGGGTCTCCTCCTCTCCTTGTTCAATACTGGCAATCGCCCTTTTCAAGGCATTCGCCATCTTGGTTGGGAAATATTGTGCGAGGAAGGCCTTATGTAGCTTAGCCCATGAATCTATGCTTCCGCCAGGCAGATGATAATACCAGTCCTCAGCATCGTCCTTAAGAGTGAACCCGAAGGCTCTCATTTTAATCTGATCTTCAGTGACGTTGGCTGGTTTAATGCTCATAATGACGTTGTGGAATTTACCCAAGTGAACAATGGGATCCTCCCCACTTTGCCCATGATATCTCGGGAGCAACCGTATCACTCCTGTTCTGAGTTCAAATGTCACACCATCTGCGAGGAGTGGAATGATTACAACCAATGGCTACTGTATCAGATCTGGCGCAGTCAACTGTCGGAGTGTCTGAGCCATTCGTACATGTCTCTGTATCAACTTCAACAAGTAACGAATCAGTAGCAAAGGTGCGGACCGTAAGATAGATCCACACCGCAGTCAATCACAAATAATCACAAACATAGTATTTGACTCCCCGGCAACGGTGCCAAATTTGACAAGGCCGGAAACCGGTGTCGTTTTCCTGTCAAAGAAATCCTAATTCACCTACTAAAGAGTATAGCAAGCAAGTCAGGGTCGATCCCACAGGGAGTCGGTTATCTGTATGCAATTAACGTGTTACTAACAAGTAACAGGGGGTTTTAGAATAATCTTAGAGTAACAAAGATGCAAGCTTCAAAACTTAGAAGAAATATGATGAGTGGAAGTATTTCACTAGACAAATATCCACACTGCAGATGAAACAGGTTGATCCTTGATAACTATTGTTCCAAGTTCTTTTCACAATATTATAGTTGTTCCCACCCTGATCTTAAGAACTACCAATTTTCACAGTTGTTGATAGACTTATCACAATATTAATGGAAGAAAACCTTACCACTAACAAAGCAATAGCAATGCACACAAGGATATAGGATACATGCAAATAAAAAAAAACCTTACTACTAACATGCAAATAATTCTCTCTCACAATTGCACACTCGTATTCCACTATATGTAACAATTGTGTTTGCCACTAGGTATGCACTCGTATTCCACTATATGCAAACCCTAGCACTGTGATAGATGCCGAAAAACCTAGTTAGCTACGCTAGAAGAATCAACATAAACCAATAGACAATATGCTCGAGAGAATTAAACCAACTTTATAAGATATAGAACAAGGAATAGAAATCTCACAACCAATTCATTGCAATGCTTCAATTGTCTAGCGAAATAAAGGTGTTTAGCTCTCCATTCGTTCAAACCCTAGAAGTAGAATTGAAACGAGAGAGAACGAGCGTCCTTCTCTAAAAACTGGAAAACTCTTAAATAGGTTCAGGAAAATAAAGCTAAACCTAGCCAACCAAATAAGGAAATAAAATAATAGAAAATATAATATCTGAAAGTGCTAAAGTCGGAAACAAATAAACGTTGGCCGCGAGGCGTCGACCTCCACCGCGGGGCGGTGAGTTCCACCGCGGGGCGGCAGCTTCGTTGTGTCGCCTTCTCTGAGATCCACCGCCGGGTCGCGATGGCTTGTGGCACGGGGTGGCAAAGACCGCTTCTTCAGTTCTTCATCTTCTGCTCTCCTGTACTACCAAGTGATGCCACCTTCCTCCATGAATCCTGAGAAGATCTTCTCCTCCATCTTCTCCATCCTTCATTAAGCTGTAAATTCTATGATATCTTCATTTCTTAACTCTTCTTCTGCATTACAGACTTAGCCTAAATGTACATTGAAACTCCATCTAAATCATGTCAATAATCACTAGTTAAGGTTCATAAAATGGCACCTATCACAGAGGAAGACACACAACATAACGTTGTTGCACCTATAATCTGGGGAACAGCTTCAACTTCTTCAGAACCTATCACTGTTCCCACAACTACAACAGCTACAGATCCTTCTCCCATATCTCCACTCCCAGCATCTACAAGCTCCAGAATTGCAAAAAGCCATCCAGTCGACAATCTTCTCACACCATATGAAGAACGAGGTACTCGCTCTCAACTCTACAACGTTTGTGCTTTCTATGCCTTTATATCTTTTGTAGAACCAAAGAACATCAAAGAAGCACTCAAGAAACCAGATTGGATAGTTGCTATGCAAGAAGAGCTACATCAATTTGAAAGAAACAAAGTTTGAAGACTTGTTCCCCTTCCCAAGCACAAGCATGCTATTGGCACTAGATGGGTCTTCAGGAACAAGCTTGATGACTCTGGAACTGTGACAAGGAACAAGGCCAGACTGGTTGCTCAAGGATACAACCAACAAGAATGGATCGATTATGATGAGACATATGCTCCAATAGCTCGTATCGAAGCCATTCGACTTCTCATCGCATATGTTGCCTTCAAAGGATTCACGTTATATCAAATGGATGTCAAAACAACATTTCTCAATGGCTATCTTCAAGAGGAAGTCTATGTAAAACAACCCCCAGGCTTTGAAGACATGGAACATCCAGAATATGTGTATGCACTGGACAAAGCACTGTATGGGCTCAAACAAGCTCCCAAAGCTTGGTATGATCGGCTGGCACAGTTCCTTCTCACCAATGGATATCGACGTGGAGCAATTGACAAGACACTGTTCCTTCTGGAACACAAAGGTGAGATTCTCGTAGTCCAAGTCTATGTTGATGATATTATTTTTGGTTCCACTAACCCTGCCCTTGTAGAAAAATTCAAAGATCTCATGAGCAGTGAATTTGAGATGAGTATGATTGGGGAACTCTCTTTCTTCCTCGGATTACAAGTCACTCAATCCTCTGAGGGAACAAGAATACATCAACAAAAATACATCAAGGAACTATTGAAGAAGTATGGTATGGATAAAGCTAAACCTATTGATACCCCTATTTCTCTTAACACTCGTCTTGATGCAGACTTGAATGGACAAGATGTAGATGCTACTATGTATACAGGCATGATTGGTTCCTTACTTTATCTAACGGCAAGTAGGCCAGATATTATGTTTAGTGTGTGTCTTTGTGCTAGATTTCAAGCAAATCCTAAGGAGTCACACCTAACTGAAGTCAAGCGGATCCTGCGATACTTGAAAGGGAACGACAACTTATGTCTTTGGTATCCAAGGAACAACGGGTTCGAACTTGTGGGTTTCACTGACGCAGACTTTGTCGGCCATCTTGTGGATCGCAAAAGCACATCAGGGACGGCATAGTTCTTTGGCCCATGCCTTGTCTCTTGGACATCAAAGAAACCAAACATGTTGCCCTATCAACCGCCGAAGCTGAGTACGTTGTTGCTGCCGCTTGTTGTGCCCAGGTATTATGGCTCAAACAACAATTGGAGGACTTTGGTATGTCTCTTGGCACTGTTCCCATTATGTGTGATAATACTAGTGCTATCAATATCTCCAAAAATCTTGTTCATCATTCACGTACTAAGAATATTGATATTCGTCATCATTTTCTTCGTGACAATGTTGAGAAAAATTTCATTAGAATGGATCATTGCAGGATAGAGGAACAAGTTGCAGATATCTTCACCAAAGCACTGGATAGAAAACCCTTTGAGTATTTGAGAATGCTCCTTGGGATTATTTCTCTAAATTTGAGAATGTTACTTGCAATTGACTTGTTTATTCATATTGCTATGTGCTTTGTGTTACATCATATCAAAAACTTCTTGCAACTTCTATTCTTGATCATATATGCTATATTTTTACATGATAACATCTTTTTTCAAGCCCAAAGCAACCGATTTGATTATCCAGAACCCTCATTATAAGCTAAAATAATAATTGGTTGCACAGCCTTCCCTAGCTCGGATCCAGGTAAACGTTCCCTATGAACCTCTCTTTGTTTACCTTACTTTACTGGGAATCATTATCTGGATCGTCATTGTTCCCTATCTGTATTTTTGTTTGGATATATCTTTTCAATTTTGTGTGAACCCAATAAAATATCCAAACCAGTCTTTCTATCCACTCAAGGAACTCAGAGTCTTCTGTATAGAATCTGCCTAAGGGGGAACTACGAAAGGAACAGTGTATGGGAACAGTCTGCTGAACGTTGAGAGTTGCAGGTAGTCGTTGCTCTCTGTGTCGCCTGCATTCAATGGTGATTTGATATCTCTGCAGCGAGGCACAATGAGTTTGCGAGAAACAAGAAGAAAGTGACCGTTACCAGTGGAGAGAGAAAAGATCGGATTGCAGATTTCGAAGATATCAATGGCGAGATTTTTGGTAACCATATCCTCTCTTCCCTTTTTTGTTTCGTTCCCAAATCTCTTGCCTTCTATAAAACGCAACCCTTACCTTAACCACCTCACCACTGTTTCACTCACTCTCCCTCTCAATCTCTGAATCCATCCTCTCTTTGCCTCCCTTCTCTTTGCCGTTTCAAACCCTAAAACCTTCAAAACCCCTCTTTCTCAAACACAACCCCATAACCATGTCTACACCTTCATCTTCTTCTACCCCCTCCATTGATGTCTCTAGCTTTACTGAGGAGCAACTCGCCGCTCTCAAGCACTCCATCGAAGCTCTCCAGGCAGCTAAGACCCCGCAATCCAAGGACACCACCACCATGGCTGCTGTGGTGGACATAGCCAAAGAGGATACATCCTCAATCGTTGAACTCCATAAGGAACAGCCTCAGGGGGAACAACCATCAGTGGAACCGGTCCCAGAAACTGAAACCTCCAAAGAAATGGTGACAATTTCTGAGCCTGAAGAAGAAGTGGACTCTCCTCCCAAATCCAAAGAAGTTGAAGATGAGGGGGCCATGGCTGATGTGGAAGCTGAGTTGGGTCTCCGTCCGCTGGAAACTGTGACTCGTAGTCGAAAGAGAAAGCACACAGTTAGCACTGCCGACGAGGAAGAGGAGGAGATCCCTGATGTTGTGATTACAGGGGAACTGAGAGCGTCCACCGAAGCATCTACTCCGACCAAATCTGGTGCCGGTGAGACCACTCCAGGCACTCTTAAAACAAGGCTGTGATCCGCTAAGAAGGTCGAGGCCAAGTCTGAACCCAGGAAGAAAGCCAAGCTGGAGGACAGGGCTGTTGATGGGAAGAAAATCATTCCCCATCTCCTCATCCCAGATGGATTCCTCATCTCCAATGACTTCGCTGATGTCTTAGAGCGCATCAAGTTTCAAGGCTAGGAACAGTTTCTCTCCAACAGCGTCATGGCCAATCCAGACCAAATCAAGGAGTTCTACCGTTCCTTCCAGCTCAACACCGGTGCTACAATGGTGGGAACTGCAACGATTAAGGGGGAAGCGCTGTCTTTCACTGCTTCCAAGGTGGCTCGTCTGTTGGCCGCCACTACTGAGGGGTTTGGCAAAATTTCTGAGAAAAACGCCGACGCCATGAAAGCGGCCAAGGAGGCAAGCTTTGAGAGGCTATTCAAGTCCAAAATCTCAGCCACTCATGTGTCAGCTCTCACCCTGCCCCAGTGAATAGCACACCACATCATCATGAAGGCTGTTGTTCCTAGGCAGGAGAAGAGGAACACCATCACCACCACTGATCTGCTTTTGCTGGATAGATTTTGGCACATGGAGAAGATTGATCTTCCACAGATCATACTACTACACATGGCCAAGTGTAGTGCCAAAACCCACTCCCTTGCATACCCCAACGTCATTAAACTGATTCTGCAAGCAGAAGGGGTCTACAGGGCAGAAGGCGAAGTTCCTATGGTCACTGAGCTGGACATGGTGAATGTAAACAAAATGCAGTTCCAAGGAGACGCCAAGGGAACTCTGCCTGTGTCTGATATTCTCAAGCGAGAGGCTGGAGAGGGAACATCCAAAGGCGCTTCGGTGCAAAGTCAGATGCTCACTGAGTTGCGTGAGATCAAGAACATCTTGTCGCTGCTTCTTGAGTATTTTCTCAACAAGGACAAGGCCCAGAAGGAGGATTCTGAGTCTTGAGTGGACACCTTTTCTTATCCAGCCTGTCTTACCCTCTTCTCTTGAATTTTTAATATGTTGTCTTGTTTAAATGTCTGCATTGTGATTTTTTAGTGGTTGTTTGCATGTCTATTCTTTGATTTGTGTAATCAATTCCCTGCATTATGAATGAACTTGTCTTTGCTGGTAACTGTTGCTTAGTCATGTTGTTCCACTGGTAAATGTTTGGTCTTTTGATGATGCCAAAAGGGGGAAGTGTGGAAATTGTGTGATAACTCAGATTTAGAGAGGTAATAGTTAACTGTTCCTAATTCTTTAAGAATTTCTGGACGGTGCCAGTGCTGAGGGGGAACGATGATGCAACTTGGAGGTATGAATTGCAATTATTCATTTGATATAAAATTTTTGCTTATACATTTAAACTAAGATACATGTTGATAAATATTACTTTGTGTAGGATCGTGATTGTTAGATTAATAACAAGGGAACTAAGAATACAGGTTCCAGTTTCCTTCGCAGCAGAAATAAACAATCAAATAAATGAACAAGTTCCTTATAGTGGAAACCTTCGATTGCCAACTAGCAATCTAGGATAAAAACCACTACCTTTCTTTCGAAATGATTTCAAGGTCTACTTCTTGATTTCTTATCTCTTTGGTTACAGCTTATCCTAGGAACAAACACACAGTTTCTTTGCCTTACACACAGTTAGACAATCCTAGATAACTTAACACAAATTATAATCAATCCAAGAAGCAGCCCTTAGCACCAAGGAACTAACTCACTTACAGTCACAGGAACTTAGCACATAGCTCTCCGATTCCTTGACTGGTTCCTCTTGATCTTGATTCTATTTGATGATCTGTTTGAAGCTTCAGACTTTGATATTTTCTATGGAGTGTTATCCCTTTTTTTTAATGCTTGTGATAACAGCGGAGCTTATCTTCCTTATATAGTGGATGCTCGAGGTTGGATCTGCTCTTGGTTCCCACAGAGCGAGCTTGCCCTAGGATGTGTGGTGATCCTTGATTCACACTATCTTTGACATGTAACAACAACCTAGGCAGCTCAGAATCCACATAGGTTGGTCAACTACTTCGGACAAGTCTGCTAAGTCATTGTCCAACTCCTTTCGTCTGAGGTTCAACAAGCTCGGCACTTTGGAACTGTCCTCTGGATGGTGACATCTCTATGAGCTATCGCTTTCAGTACCTTTGTCCGAGGTTCATCGTTCTAGGCATCTTGGAGTCTTGCTCTTGGATGGTTGTAGGCTTTTAGAAGCTTTGCTCAAGTCGCTTTCACCTCCTTTTGTCCGAGGTTTGGTGTTCCCAGATTTCTCGGGAAACGCAAGATCACGTGTTGCATTTCTGGGCACACTTGGGTTCCTTTGGCTTGCTGCTTGGTTCTTTTGTCTTGTTTCGCTTCCATGGTTTCGACAATTGTCCTGTGGTTCCTTAACACACATCTTTGAGATAAAACATTAGTATCAAAATATTTGTCATCTTCAAAAGTAGAGAAACTGAGGAAAGGAACTCTTCTGAGAACTGAAGTTCCTGAGTTCCGTTTCCTAACAATTTCCCCCTTTTTGATGATGACAAATACAAGGAACCTGGCAAAATAATAAGGACGTGATTTTCATGAGACTAGTTGAGTTGAGAGATTTACAACTTTATAAAATAATGAGAGAATATACAATAGTTGCAAATTCCCCCTAAGCAGATGAACTAAGTTATTCAAGTTCCCCCTTAGAAGTAGAACGGGTTCAGAGTTCCTATAAGTCCAGTAGTTCCAATAGTTCAAGGTTCCTATCCATTCTTCCCCCTTTTGACATCATCGAAAAGATCAGTTAACTTGTTAAGAACATGATATCAAAGGGAAATAAATAATTGCGCCAAAACCATGACAGAAACCATAATAGAAACTGAAGTCAGAGACAAATAATGCATAGAAACATTGCCAAAAAGTTCATTAAACATTAAAAACTTAAAACATTGTCCAGTAATGAAGTAGGGAATGACACAAAAGATCACAAACAAGTGGAACCAACAAGGACATCACTAGTAACTTGATAAAAGACAACGGAAGGATAGAAGAGGGGAGTAGGACCCTAGGGAACTACTAGCACACTGTGGAGTTATCGCGCTGGGAACTACGAGAGACGTTCCTATGGCGTAGCAGTGGCCTCCGCTTCATTATCCTTCTTGTCCTCAGTTCTTTCATCCTGACCGGTTGCCTTAGTTGCTCCAGTAGCATCCTCCCAGGTTTTCTGAAGCACCTCCACCAGACTGGAAACAGCAGCGCTCATTTTCCCCAGCTCATTTACTTGATCATGAAGGGCGACCGTTATGGCAGTCGAGCCTTCCGTGATAGCTTTTTCAATACGACCCAGAGAGGAGAGGATCACAGAGGAGTCTTGAGGGGGGTTGAGCGGTGGCATATAGCTTGAAGGAGCTTGGGAACTGACCGTTTCCTTAGGCAATTCCGTTTGAGTTGCAGAGGGAGCGGTCTGTTGATCTTGGTTTTGAGCTTTCTGACTGTGGCAATGGTGAGGAACTTGCTGTAGGCGGTTTCAGGGAGATCATCTGGATATTGGTGGAGCATGGAGAGGATGTTTTTTATGAGGTGAGGGAAGGGTAGGGCATGGGATTCATGAGACTTACAGAACTGCATATGGGCCAGGACGATTCTGGGGAGATCAACTTGTGCACCAGACAACACTTTGTCCATGAGAATAGCATCAGTGATGAGAACCATGGCCCTGTGCTCCTGCCTGGGAACCAAATTCCTGATGATCCAGAAGTACAGTAGCTTGTTAGAGATGGAGAGTCCCTTAGTCTGCAGGCTTGTTGGATAGTCGCCATCATATAGATTTTTTACCACTCCAGTCTTTGTTTTGTAACCCTTTCCTTTGGGCCAGGTCTTCTTCTGATGCAAGATGTCGAAACCGGATCTGGGATCAATCCCTAGAGCAGATGCAATGATGCTGGGGGACAGGGGATACATAGTTCCCTTCCACTGAAAGATGGCGTCGTTGCAGGGAGAGTTGTCTTTGGCCGGCACAAAGGTTAATGACTGATAGAAGAGGCGTACGACTTTGTCAGAGACGGAGAAGGGTTCCACCAAGAGTTGATCCCATCCTTGGTACTGAAGCAGAGAATGGAACTGACTGAGAGCTTCACTGAACAGATCTTCATCTTCGTCCTCAAGGGTTTGGGTCCAGAATTCTGTGCCGATAATGAGTGGCTTGAGTATCTTCCTCTTAGAGAAGGAGGAAGACACTTGTCCCAAAGAGGAGGAGGAGAGGGTGGTGGATTTGGACCTTTTTGAGGCAGGGTTGTAAGGAACCAAGGCCTGGGAACTGCACTTGCGTAGTTTGAGCCTTGTGGCAACTGAGGGAGCAGGTTTAGAGGCTGGTTTGGACTCGAGGCTTGCAGGCGATGGCTCTGAGCTTAGGATCTCCTGGGTGGTCTTGTCTGGAGAGGAGTCATGGGATCCTCCTTCTGAGACAGAGTGGGTAGCAGATGCGGACGCAGGAGTAAGTTCCTTTTCTTTCTCCTTTCCTTTCTTCTCAGCTTCCGGGGCTATGGGGTTTTGAGAGGGGGGATTTCAAGATATTTTGTGGACGAGGCTGCCTTTTTTTCTTTGAAAGCTTTGAGAAGAGCATCTTCTTCTTCGTCTTGAACAAGGTTAGGGTTAGGGTTCTTGTCAGACATTTGAGGAGCTAGGGTTTTTGATTGGAGAGAGAGACAAAAATGGGAGCAATAGAGATGGAGGGAGCTGGAGAGAGAGAAGAGCAGGGTTGTGTGCTTGGTTCAATCTATAGGACCCCTTTAATAACCTGTGAGAGCTGTTGGTGCCGTTTGAGGAGATCAAGCCGTGGAGAGATATTCGGAGAGATCTTGAGCATTGAAACGGCTTCCAAGGATTTGCAGCTTTTTGGATTCGAACGGTCACAAATTCAAAGTTCAACCACTCAGAGAAGGCAACTGTTTCCGACTGATATGACATGTCTGATGTCTGAGATTTTTCCATAAATGTCATCTCGGGAGGATCAAATTTCTAACTAGCCGTTTGGAAGGCAATCCATCCTAGTTCCTTGCTGGCGATGTTTTTAGTGTGCTAGAGGGATATATGGGAACTGTGAAGTAGTTTCAAAAACACAGGACTCGAAAGTACGTTCCCATACAAGAAATTAGGAAGGCCATTTATCGCATTACACAATAGTTCCCAGAGAGAGTTAAGAGACGGATCATAGGGAATTAAATTGTGCAATGAGGCAAGGGAGGGTCATAGTACACAATCATCATTTCGGCTTGTATTGTTGGGTTAGAAAAAGATCAGATTATGACTTTTGGGCCAACAAAGAAACTTGAACAATGATTGAGTTAAAATGAACAATGAAGATTCAAGGACACGAACTAGAAAAATTTATCAAAGCCTTTTGAGTAACCATTATGAAAGAGAGGGTCTATTGCAGAAGATATAACACAGACATTCCAAGACTGAACAAGTACAAGATCTAAACTAGTCAATCAAGGGAACTGGAGAGAAACCTCTAAAATAAAGTCACTGCTGGGTTATAGGAATCATTCCCAGTTCTAATCTAAGGTTCTCGAAGGGAACTCTATTCAAGGCTTTGGTGAATATATCTGCAACCTAATCTTCAGTTCTACAAAATTTCATAATGATATTCCCTTTCTCAACATGATCTCTAAGAAAGTGATGTCTTATGTCTATATGCTTGGTCCTAGTATGATGCACAAGATTCTTAGAAATGTTTATGGCACTGGTATTGTCACAAAGAATAGTGAGGGGACCATAAGACATACCAAAATCTGTAAGTTGTTGCTTTAGCCATAGGAGTTGGGAACAGCAGGAGGCGGCTGCAATGTACTCAGATTCTGTGGTGGAGAGGGAGACTGAGACTTGTTTCTTTGAGCCCCATGACACAAGGCAAGGGCCTAGGAACTGTGTCATTCCAGAAGTACTCTTCCTATCCACCAAGTATCCAGCATAATCAGCATCAGTGAAACCTATCAGCTCAAAGGGACACTCTTTGGGGTACCAAATGCAGAGTGAATCAGTTCCCTTGAGATATCGGAGTATCCTTTTCACAGCAGCCAAGTGTGTTTCTCTTGGACAGGATTGAAACCTAGCACACAAACCAACAACAAACACAATGTCTGGACGACTAGCGGTTAGATACATGAGAAAATCTATCATACCTCTGTAGAGTTTCTCTTCCACAAGAGGACTCGAATGATCCTTGTCCAAGTGAGCAATGGTGGAGATATGAGTTGAGAGAGGCTTGCATGAATCCATTTTGAACTTTTTCAATAGTTCCCTGACATACTTCTGTTGGTGAATTTGTATACCATCTTTCCTTTGAGTGATTTGCAATCCGAGGAAGAAGGTGAGTTCCCCTATTAGGCTCATTTCAAATTCACTGCTCATCAAGTCTTTGAACTTATCTACAAGGGACAGGTTAGTGGAACCAAAAATGATATCATCAACATAAATTTGAATCACTAAGATGTTACCTTATTCTTCTAGGATGAAGAGAGTTTTGTCAATAACTCCATGCCTGTAGCCATTTGAGAGTAGGAACTGAGCAAGACGATCATACCAAGCTCTAGGGGCTTGCTTGAGACCATACAATGCTTTGTCTAGGAAGTAGACATGGTCTGGATGATCATCGTCTTCGAAACCGGGTGGTTGCTTGACATATACTTCCTCTTGAAGAATGCCATTGAGAAAGGCAGTCTTTACAATCATTTGGAATAGTTTGAACCCTTTGTGTGATGCGAATGCAATCAACAGTCTTATTGCTTCAATCCTTGCCACCGGAGCATAGGTTTCATCATAGTCGATGTCTTCTTGTTGATTGTATCCCTGAACAACAAGTCTTGCTTTATTCCTAATCACGGCTCCTGAATCATCTAGCTTGTTCCTGAAGACCCATCTAGTTCCTATGATATGCTTATCCTTGGGACGGGGAACTAGATGCCACACTTTATTCCTTTCAAACTGATGAAGTTCTTCTTGTATGGCTTGGATCCAGTCTGCATCCTTCAGTGCTTCACCTATATTCTTTGGGTCCATAATAGACAGGAAAGCATTGAAAGCAAAAAAGGTTAGATGTTCGAACCTGACTGGAGGCTTGATGGTTCTTCTTTCTCTATCGGGAGCTAGAGCATTTGATGTGGAGACATTTTGATTTGAACACTTAGCTTCAACTTCTATGTTGGGATCACCTTTTCCATTAAAGAACATATGAGAAGATGAATCATTGATGTCTCCACAGGTGTTGTCTTCATGTTCATGGTTCCCAGAAATGGATTGTTGTTGATTATCCATGGGAACTGGTGGAGGAACCAGTGGGGGATTTTGTGCAGCAGGGAAGGAATTGGGTGGTGTGATGTCTTCATCTGGATCTTCTTGAGGAGGTTTGGGAAATGGATCTTCAAAGGAACTGATGGTGTTCTGCACATTTCTACCAAGTGATTTTTCATTAAAAATAACATGAACACTTTCTTCTACCTTTTTGGTCCTTTTGTTGAAGATCTTGTAGGCCTTGCTGCTTGATGCATATCCAATGAAGATCCCTTCATCACTCATTGGGTCAAATTTGTCAAGATTGTCATTTCCATTGTTGTGCACAAAACACTTGCATCCGAACACCCTAAGATGTGAAATGTTGGGAACTCTTCCTCTTAGAAGTTCATAGGGTGTCTTCTCTGTGATTGGGAGAAACATAGCTCGATTGATGATGTAGCAGGCTATGTTGATTGCTTCAACCCAGAATGATTGAGAGAGTCCCCTTGAGATGAGCATAGTTCGAGCCATGTCTTCCAAGATTCTGTTCTTCCTTTCAACTACTCCATTTTGTTGAGGAGTGTATGGTGCAGAGAAGTTGTGATCAATACCATGCTCACTGCAAAAGGTTAGAAATTCTCCATTTTCGAACTCGGTACCATGGTCAGAACGAATAGAGTTAATGGAGCAATCAAGAGATTTTTCTAATATGGGAACCAGATCCTTAAATCGTCCAATGACTTCACTCTTAGATTTTATGAAAATTGTCCAAGTGAAACGAGAGAAATCATCAACAAGGACAAAGATATACCTGTTTCCTCCTAGGCTTTGAACTCTCATGGGTCCACAAAGATCCATGTGGATGAGTTCAAGGGGCCTTGAGGAACTTACCATGTTTTTGGACTTGAAGGAACTTCGAGCTTGTTTCCCTTTTACACAGTCTGAGCACAGTTCCGTAGATGTACCACTTAGCTTTGGAAGCCCTCTGACTAGCTCTTTTGAGTGTAGCTTTTGAATTAGTTTGGTGCTAGCATGACCAAGACGTTGATGCCACAAGTCCGCTTGATTATTCACAGTTGAGAGACAGAGTTTCTCCTTGTTGAACCTCTTACCTTTTAGGATTATTTGTCCCGAGGAGTCAAGGACCGTGCATTCATTTGATCTGAATCTAACTTCATTGTCTCCTTGATCACACAGTTGTGACACACTTATTAGATCAAAACCAAGATTATCAACAAGATGAACTTTGTTTACCTTAATGTGATCATTGAGTTTCACAGTTCCTATTCCACATATTTTTCCTTTGCTTTTGTCTCCGAAAGAGATGTTCCCTCCTTGGAGAGGTTGAAGAGAGGTCATTTGATTTCTTCTTTCGGTCATATGGCATGAGCAACCACTGTCAATGTACCATAGTTGAGGTTGCCTCTCTTCTTTCTGCACATAAGGAAACTAAGATTTCTAAACCCAGTGAAGCTTGGCTTTACTGGGGGGATTAGCACTGTGAGTCTGTGAATAACCAGGAAACTGGTTCCTTTCATGGTAATAGGCTCTTTTCTCATTTTCAAAGTTCCTTTTCTTAGGACAATCAATGTTGTAATGTCCATTCTTTCCACAGTAGTAACACAAGCGATTGTAAACAACATGTCCATATTTTCCCTTTCCTGGCCTAAAAGGTTTCTCAGTTTTTCTTTTGTTGAACTCAACATTGTTTCTAACCTTACCATGAGCCATGTCCACATACCTTTTGTGAGCAAAGGAATTGGTGAACCATTTGTTTTCAGGAAATGCCTTTTCTTTTCCCTTAGGTTCCCTCTTTGGACTCTGAGAATTTTCATTGAGACGCTTGGCAACCTCAGCCTTGTTCTCAAGAACCATGATCTTCTCTAATAGGAATTGATTCCTATCTCGAGAAGTGGCAAGAGCAGTACTGAGGTTCTCATTCATCTCAACAAGTTCTCGTCTAGCCTTTTCATCTTCAACATCATTATTGGTCTTGTTATCAACATATCCAATTCCATGACGTTGTCTCACGAAGACAGTTTGATTGATCGCTTTTTCATTTATAGAGTCAGTGAGAATGTCTAACCTATCAATTATAAATTGAAGCATTTCATTTCCAGGTAGGTTATCGTGCATAGGAACTTTAGCTGAGTCGCTAGTTTCATCACAAGATTTGCAGATTTTAAGGTGACTAGCATGCACATTTCTAATATCAATGAGTTTGGAGTGGGTTTCAGCTAGATTTTTCTCAGCTTCATCAAGTTTCTTACTCCACACAGAATTCTCAACAGTCAAGCAAGCAATTTCATCTTCACAATCATCAAGTTTTTGTTGAAGGGAACTGGTTTCCTTTCCTAGTTTCTTTATGATCTTTAGAAGTTGTTTCTTATCACAATCAACTAGAGTTTTTAGGAAGTCGTCAGAAGTTACCTCAAGGTCTTCTGAGTCGCTTGAATCTCCTTTTGCCATGAGACATCTTCCTCCAGAGAAACCACTCAGATCCAGTTCCTCATCTGAGTCTTCTCCCCATGAGGCCACAAGAGCCTTCTTCCTCTGAGGTATTTCATCTTCTTTGGAGTCTTCCTTATTGGGACAATTCTTAGCGTAGTGTCCCTTTTCTTTGCACTCATAACATGAGACTTCTTTGAGATCTCTCCTTGGTCCATTGTGAGAGGAACTGCCTTTTTGGAACCTTCCTTTCACAAAGAACTTTTTGATATTCTTTGTGAAGAGAGTTGTAAGTTCGTCCTCCTCTTCTTCTAGGTCTGAGTTCTCCTGCTCCATCTCAAGTCTTGAGAAGGCTTTGGAGATCTTGAGGGCAATTCCTTTCTCCAGTTTCTTGTCGGCATTGGCTTTGTGGTGTTCTCCTTCTTTAACCTCCAGTTTCCCTATGATCTGAGTCAAGGGAAGCGATTGGATGCCTGGGGTGTTCTTCATGATTCCCTTGATGAGGGTGAACTTAGAATTGAGTCCATTGATGACCACTAGTGACTTGGAAACTTCATCGAGGTTGACACCATCGGTTGTTAGCTTTCCAATCAATTTGTTAAAGCGAGAATAGTATTCTGAGATGGTTTCGGTTTCCATCATTTTGAAGGTGTGGTATTCCCCTTCCAAAGCAAATTTTCTGCTTTGCTTCAATTCAGAACTTCCTTCATGCATATCCTTGAGTGCCTTCCACATCTCATTCGCCGTCTTGATGCCTATGACTTTGTCCATGTCTTCTCTGTCCAGTCCATTGAGGATGAATTGCCTGGCCTTGGCATTCTTTTCCATGATGACATAGTGCTAAGGTTTCCAGTCTTCTTCCTTCATTGTGAGATCGACATAGCCATCTCCATTTTCGACTATCCTCCAGCATTGGTAGTCGTTGGTCTTGATGTGGCTTTCCATGCACTTTTCCCACCATGTTTATTCTCCCTTCTTTCAGAGATGTGGCTTGTTGGTGGAGATTCTGAGCTCAAACTTGCTTGGTCGAGACATGATCTGCAAACTTAACAAAGATCTAGAGCTTTTCCTGCTCTGATACCAACTGTAGGATCGTGATTGTTAGATTAATAATAAGGGAACTAAGAATACAGATTACAGTCCCCTTCGCAGCGGAAATAAACAATCAAATAAATGAACAAGTTCCTTATAGTGAAAACCTTCGATTGCCAACTAGCAATCTAGGATAAAAACCACTACCTTTCTTTCGAAAGGATTTCAAGGTCTACTTCTTGATTTCTTATCTCTTTGGTTACAGCTTATCCTAGGAACAAACACACAGTTTCTTTGTCTTACACACAGTTAGACAATCCTAGATAACTTAACACAAATTATAATCAATCCAAGAAGCATCCTTTAACACCAAGGAACTAACTCACTTACAGTCACATGAACTTAGCACACAGCTCTCCGATTCCTTGACTGGTTCCTCTTGATCTTGATTCTATTTGATGATCTGTTTTAAGCTTCACACTTTGATATCTGCTATGGAGTGTGATCCCTTTTTTTTTAATGCTTGTGATAATAGCGGAGCTTATCTTCCTTATATAGTGGATGCTCGAGGTTGGATATGCTCTTGGTTCCCACATAGCGAGCTTGCCCTAGGATGTATGGTGATCCTTGATTCACGCTATCTTTGACATGTAACAATAACCTAGGCAGCTCAGAATCCACATAGGTTGGTCAACTACTTTGGACAAGTCTGCCAAGTCGTTGTTCAACTCCTTTCGTCCGAGGTTCAACAAGCTCGGCACTTTGGAACTGTCCTCTGGATGGTGACATCTCTATGAGCTGTCGCTTTCAGTACCTTTGTCTGAGGTTCATCGTTCTAGGCATCTTGGAGTCTTGATCTTGGATGGTTGTAGGCTTTTAGAAGCTTTGCTCAAGTCGTTTTCACCTCCTTTTGTCCGAGGTTTGGTGTTCCCAGATTTTTCGGGAAACGCAAGATCACGTGTTGCATTTCTGGGCACACTTGGGTTCCTTTGGCTTGTTGCTTGGTTCTTTTGTCTTGTTTGGCTTCCATGGTTTCAACAATTGTCATGTGGTTCCTTAACACACATCTTTGAGATAAAACATTAGTATCAAAATATTTGTCATCTTCAAAAGTAGAGAAACTGAGGAAAAGAACTCTTCTGAGAACTGAAGTTCCTGAGTTTCGTTTCCTAACACTTTGCCTATTACTCTTTTTTATCGAACAAATTTTGAATGGGTTTGTCATCACCAAAAAGGGGGAAATTGTTGGAACCTTGACAGTTCCCTCTGGTTTTGATGATGATAAACACCATTAGGTTTTACGTTTTTGTGTTGTTCCTATGAGTTTCAGGTTTCATGAAAGGATAAAGGAACAAAGGGAAAACATAGAAGAAGAGAAAACAGAGGAGCACAACGGAACAAGGTGGAAACCAGAAACAGTTCCTACACAAACAAGTTGGAAAACTGGAAAGTGCGTGGTGCTTATACAAGGAAAGTTTTATTTATGGAAACAGCGTGTGTGGAACAACGATGAACGCAGAGATATGCCAGCTGTTCCCAGACAGACTCAATTATACAAGGAAACAAGATTTCGTGTTTTACTTGGAGAAGAAGGAGAAGATATTGAGTCTTAGGAAAGTTTATACATGAAAACTATGTGTTTACCAGCTTTAGAGTTTATTTGGAAACATATTTTGTCATAGTTACCATATGTGCTTATAGTTAGATATTTGGTAATAGGATCTTTGTTAGAACCTATATATAGATGAGAATTGTCTTGGAGAAAGACATCTCAGCTATTCTCATCCAGAGCTCTTGTGAACTGAGATCGGAAAGCTAAAGCAAGGTACGGGTAGTTATTGCTTTAGTTTTTCATTTGTTCTTGTGTTGTTTAGAGGTGATTGCACTCAAAGTCTTTAAGCCTAGGATATAGGTGGAGATAAGACTTGTGAGATTGTACAACTCTAATAATACAAGTATTCGTTTTGGAACTTTGTTGTTACTTTGAATCTTTACTTATTTTCGTTGTCCAGGGAACAGTCACATAATTCCCTGATTAAACACACTAACGATTCAGCACACATTATAACAACACAATAGAATCACATTATAACAACACAATAGAATGATTAAAAAGCTGGGTAATTTAGAGTGGTTAAATGAATCTTAATCATAAAATAGTGTACGTTCACTAATCATTAACCATACATCATCATGTATACCATCAATTTAAGAGGAGCACATATGTAATTTTATTGAGGAAACTAACAGAACAATTAGCAGAGAAAAACAATTACAATTGCAAGCAAGGTGATGGAGACATAACAATTAATGTGAAGAAATTAAAGATGAAAAACGCAAGCAATTCAAATCAATGTGGACAGGAGGAAAGCAAAGTGCTAATTAACCAACTAATTTAATTATGCATCATACACTTGAATTCAAAGAAGTCAACAACGCCGAAGCCTCACCGGGTTCAAACTGGAGCTTCAGAGGCGGAAGGAGGACGATTTTGATAGGCAGCTCCCGAGAGATGGTTGCGCTTGATCTGCTCCCTAAATTTTTACTTTTGTATGCCCTAATTCTAATTCGGTGGGAAAACGTGGCTTTCATGCAATGAATGAGCCTTCAAATGAAGACACACAAGATATCTTCAAATACCACAGTTTGCAGAGAACAGTGAAATCAGAAAAAAAAGAAATTCAGGAAAAGCTTCTAACTTGGCCGTTGTTAAACACACCCGTAACTTTTTATTATATATACCCACGCATGCGGAATGCGTATACATCTGTTTATGCATTCGAAAATCATACACATATGTATGCGCACTGCGCATACATACACCTACGCATGTGCACTGCGCATACATTTGCGTATGTATGCGCATTTCGCATGCGCACACGTCCAAAATTGAACGTTAACGCCAAGATTCTCATTGAACGGTAAATTTTGGATATGACGCCTTGAACGGGATATTTAGAATATTTTTATCGTTTTTCTTTCTATATATACATACTAGTTCATCTTCTCTCATTCATTATCATCAAAATTTCTCTAAATTTATGTTCTTCATCATACGCATTCATCATGAACCCTGCTGATAATGATTGTTCCAAAAAAATTTATTCGAATGAGGTACATTTTCTATACTTATACTATTATCAAAACAAATTACTTAACATATCTAAAGCATAGATTCGAAAAACTGTATTTATAATTATTGTTAAAATTAATTAGTTTGAACTTCAAGATTTGAGTTTTCTATTTTATAACTACATTCTTTCCAACAGGTTCACTCTACTAGTAATGGCATTATAAAAGCCAACTTAGTATTTATTTACATATGAAGAATAGTCGGCGTCGAAGTCTTCATGTCAGCAGTCAAAGATGGCTAATAGAAGAGTAGTAGTAGTGTATATATAGGCGTAATTGCAAGAATACCAGATTTCCAATAGAAACTTGCAAAAAACCCATGTTTTAAAAAGTATTGTAAAAGTATCAACTTTTTGTACTTTTTGTGGTATTTTTGCTATTGTTGAGGGTTGAATTTAACTTTTCTTTTAAATGTAAAAATCAAATAAAGCATTAAAACTTTTGAAAAGAAAAGGTAAAAGAAAATTTTAATCCTACTAATCTAACCGTAATCAATCCCAAATCTCAATGTCTTTCTCGTCTCCCTCCTCTGCTTCCCTCTTCCTCAAATGCCGCCATTTCGTCCGCTCCGCCGCCGATGTGCTCCCTCTCCTCCTCGCCACCAGCCTCTTCCAAGTCTGCCGCAGTGGCGCCGTCCTGCTCGTGCTTCTGTTTCATCCACTCCTCCACCAATAGTGCCATCTACGACACTTGGTGTCGCCGCCTCGTCCATATCTGTGGCGCCGTGGTGGTATCGGTGAACTACAGGCGGTCCCCCGAGCACAAGTACCCATATGCATACGACAACGGTTGGTCCGCCGTCCAATGTAGGGGTGAGCATCGGTCCGGAACCGAACCGAACCGAAAAAATCGAAAATCGAAACTCCCAAAAACCTAAACCGAAAACCGAACCGAATTATATTGGATCGGTTCGGTTCGGCCCGAACCCGATTCGGCTAAAAAACTGAACCCACACATCCAGTGATTTGTGAGAGAAATTGAAAAACCGAATTATATAGTGATTTGTGAGAGAAATTGAGAGTGAATCTTGATGGGTTACTTGTCTTGCAAAGCACACTCCTCCATCTCCATCTCTAACTCCACCTCCAATTCCCACCCAAAGAAGAAGAAGAAATCATCCAAACAACAACAACAAGAGCAGCATCATGCAAAACCGAACCCACACATCCATCACTTCCATTACAGGGATCTCGAGCTCGCCACCGACCACTTCTCCGACCAAAAGCTCCTCGGCCGCGGCAGCCACGGCCTCGTCTACAAGGCCCTCCTCCCCTCCGGCCGCCTCGTCGCCGTCAAGAAGCCCTCCCTCCTCCACCCCCTCCTCCTCCCCCTCCTCCGAGTTCGACAACGAACTCCTCATCCTCTCCCACCTCCGCAGCCCTCGCTTCGTCAACCTCCTCGGCTACTCCTCTGACCGCCGCCTCATGGTCGTCGAGTACATGTCTAACGGCACTCTCTACGACGTCCTCCACAAATCCCCAAACCCCCTAAATCCCTAATTGGGGCCGCCGAATTTGCTCCGCGCTCCAAATTGCCAAGGCCATTGAAACCCTACATTCCCAATTCCCTCCCGTCATCCACCGTGATATCAAGTGTTGGGCCCAAGAATGGTAGCCGGCCCAATAAGAATGGCAGGGACGGCCCATGGATTTTTTTTATATATAAATTCGGTTTAACCGAACCGAAAACTGAAACCCAAAATATCTAAACCGAACCGAACTATTTCGGTTTCGTTTGGATCGGTTTTTCGGTTCGGTTCGGTTCGGTTAAAAAATTCGGTTTACCCGAACTGTTCTCACCCCTAGTCCAGTGAGTCAGCACCAGACCCTGGCTCTAGAGGTGATTCTCCCATATACGCTCCTCCAGGAATCAGCCTGCACTTGAATGCACTCGTAGTAGCTTCAAAGGGACACAACGTTCTCAAGCGAGAGAATCGTTCCTCTGAAAAGCAATTAGTACATGTTCCCAGATACATGAAGCAGCACCCATCTCCAAGTATTGGCTTCGAGAGCTTCAAAACATCAGCTTTAATATGTTTAGAGGACCATGGTATTGTTGAAAATGAACTCTTGCATGCAGGGGATGCTTCACAAGCATCTGCATCTGGAGCTGATTATTATGATATTAATCCAAGTAGTCTGAGGAAAAAGAGGCAAGCCTTCTCTATTAAACCGGCACATCACAAGGTAGATACATGAAGCAGCAACTAGTTATGCAGGGGAAGCAAGAATTTGAAGGCATAATTAATTAGTTAATCCTGCCTTGTACCAAAAACCGGCACATCTTGGACAATCTGTCATGTTTGACCACCACTTTCCCCTTCCTACTTAGTTAATCCAATCTAGCTAACTAATTAATTAGTTAGCAAGTAACTATATGCATCACCACCAAGCCTTGTTCGACTCCAAGAAAAACACCTTTTGATTCATTAAATTCAAAATCTGACCACACCATCGTCTTCGCCATGCTCAAGTTACTTAAACCCGACTCTTGAATCATTTGAAATCATCTCCGAACGACATCGAATCACCTCCGTATCGGCTTGCGTTGTGCATATAAAACCGGTAACTATGCCATGGAGGGCCAGCTGGCAGTGGTTCTGGCGGATGAGCTCGTTAAGCACCGCGAGATGAGAGAACGAGGTGTTTCTCCTATTGTCTCCACCTACAATCACATTCTTAATTGCTTGTGCGAGGAAGGGAGATCAAATGATGATATGTCTCTTATAGAAGAGATGTTACAGAAAGGTGTATCTCCAAATAGTTTTTCCTTCAGAGTTTTGATTAAGGCTTTTTGTGGTGAAGGTGAATTCAAGGTAGAACATGAGGTATTTGAAATTGCAATTGGTGTGTGTGGGCATAAGAAATCGCTTTACAGTGAGATGTTTAACGAGTTGCTTTTGGGAGGGAAAATTTTGGAAGCCAAAAAGGTGTTTGAAGTTTTGATCCTGCATCAAAACTTCATTTCAAGCCATGCTCTCCAAAATCTGATAGAAAAGAGATATACAGTTTTGATCCTGCATCAATTATGCTTGTGGTAGATGGATTACATAAATGTGGGCGGAAACATGTGGCCTGATACAAGGAAGGCTAACTTCATTTCAAGCCACATTTATACGAACATATATACATCACTACCAGGCCTTGTTCAACCCCAAGTAAATCACGTTTCGATTCATTAAATTCAAAGTCTGACAACACCATCGTCTTCGCCATGCTCAAGTTACTTAAACCCACCTCTTGAATCATTTGAAATCATCTCCGAACAACATCGAATCACCTCCGTATCGGCCCGCTTTGTGCATCGAAAACCTGAACTCTTAAATTATAGATCCCTCCCACATTTATGTACTTTATCAGACCACATTTATACGAAGTCATGTCAATGCTCTGTTATATCACAAAATTTCAAATGTTAGCCGATTTTAAATGTCAAAGCAATATTCACTTTATCAGGTCACATTTGTACGTAGTCAAATCATTTTTTAGTTATATTAACTTTAAATTTTAAACTAATTTTCCCTTTCTCTTACAATAGTCTAGTGTATATAATTGTGAAATTATATGGTTTTTAATAGAAAATTATTTCTTTCAATTTATAAATATACACATGACTATTGTAAGAGACAAGGAAAATTAGTTTAAAATTTAAAGTTAATATAACAAAAAAATGACCTGACTACATACAAATGTGGCCTGATAAGGTGAATATTGCTCTAACATTTAAAATTGGCTAACATTTGAAATTTTATGATATAACATAGCATTGACCTGACTATATACAAATGTGGCCTGATAAAGTGAATATTGCTCTGAAATTTGAAATCGGCTAACATTTGAAATTTTGTGATATAACAGAGAATTGACCTGACTTCGTATAAATGTGGCCTGATAAAGTACATAAATGTGGGAGGGATCTATGATTTAAGAGTTCAGGTTTTCCATGCACAAAGCGAGCTGACACGGAGGTGATTCGATGTCGTTCGGAGATGATTTCAAATGATTCAAGAGGCGGGTTTAAGTAACTTGAGCATGGCGAAGACGACAGTGTAGTCAGATTTTGAATTTAATGAATCAAAACGTGATTTTCTTGGGGTCGAACAAGGCCTGGTGGTGATGCATATAGTTACTTGCTAACTAATTAATTAGTTAGCTAGATTGGATTAACTAAATAGGAAGGGGAAAGTGGTGGTCAAACATGACAAATTGTCCAAGATGTGCCGGTTTTTGGTACAAGGCAGGATTAACTAATTAATTATGCCTTCAAATTCTTGCTTCCCCTGCATAACTAGTTGATGCCTTCAAATTCTTGCTTCCCTTTCTCACATAGCACTTACAGAAGATTGTCAATATCAGGTGAAGACTCGTTTTGCAACAGCAGATCGATTCTTCCTAGGGCCTGTAACACCCCCAAATCTTAACCCATTTGGAAAGGTATTACCGCCAGTGACCTCGGTTTTCCTCACCGAAGCCACCCAAGGCTTTACCGTTTAAATACAATCCAAGAAACACTTATGATACAAAATCATCATAATATTCGATTAAAGCATGAGTCCCGGAATTACATCCCAATTCCGAATAGGAATAAATACAGAGTTAAACAAAATACAGCGGAAGTCTTACAATATACAAAAAGGGGTTGTGATCGCCATGATCACCTGCCCAAGGTTCTCAACCTGATAAAAACATCCAAAAACCACCGTCGTCTTCATAGTCATTCTAGTCTCCTCATATCTGCGTTCTATCTGATGTGCCGAATCGAACGGATGACACCAGCCAACCATGTAGAGAACAATTTCGATTGGTTAGTCTAATGAAAGACCATGCAAGGGCACAAAGCAGAAGGTTCTAAGTAGTCGTATTAGGTTAGACTCATCGCTTCTCGAATAACAGTCGAGTACGCTAGTCAACCACCATACTCTACTTGAATACAGCAAAAGGAATGCACAAGAGAAGATTCGAAAGAAGACTCCAACGAAATCAACTCGAAAGAAGACTCCAATGAAATGAGTCTTATAGGAAGATATGACAAAGTCTGGGACAACACAAAATCACAGAATTACAGTATCGCATTCGAGCGACTAAAAGTTAAGACGAGCTTTCCTAGCTGCACTAGCGCCTAGCTGCACTACTCGCCCAAGATATATTAATTATGTGCGACAACGGCACTTATCTTATGATATTCTCAAATGCACAACACGTTACAAGCTTTTAAATGCATATATCCCATGGATCCTATACATATAGTATTAGGTGGGGTCTAGCCACCTCTCTACTAAATTCCGAGATTTGTGCCACCAGCTAAGTGCACCACCTCTATACTCGTGTATCAGAGGTTGGGTCATGACCGTCCATATGGTATTAGGTGGGGTCTAGCCACCTCTCTACCAAATTATAAAGAAACGACTGGATCCCAACGAATCCAACGTTCCTAACTACTAGTGCTAACTAAACAGTCCAAGCACAACAATAGTCCACAAACATCAACATAACCGCCCTCAAGGCTATCAACATAAATATATATCCATAATAGCGTTGTTCTAACAGATATACAACCTATTATAATATCATATTTTAGTTCTCCAAAACAATTAACAAAACTGTTCCCAGACGAACACAGTATTCATTCCAAATTAATTACTCAATTAAACAACTGATAATTAATGGAAACATGGAATGATGAGCAAGAGCGAACCGCCACTTGCCTTAAATCCGCAGAAGCTTAACGAAGCTAGGTACGACGACAACTGGTTTCCGGGCTCAAAGCAAGGATAGATCTGGCAACACATATTCCTTCGGATTGACCCATAAAGAAACCCTAAGTTAGATTCGACAACAACGAGTACGAACCTAAAGAATAACGGAAGAAATCGAAAGGAACGAAGCCCGATCGAAAGCCATAGAAGCCAAGGCCGAAACAAGCCAAGAGCTTCTGGGCGGCGGGCGCCGCCTGCCTTACGGTGGGCGCCGCCTGTTCGTGGCGGCGATCGCCGCTACGAACACCGGGAAAATTACGAGAAGCACAAAACTCACTGACGATGATCGTTTTGCCTCTCCTTTGCCTTGCTTTGGATTCTAAGCTTCCAAGGGCCTCCAAAGCTTCACTTTGCAACTGGAATAACACCAAATGGAGCTCCGGCGATCGATTGCGAATTATCCGGCGAAAGCTTGAATTTCCGACGAGTGATTTATGGGGAGATTGAGCTTCGGATTTGTGCTCAATTCAGCTCCCAAATCCTCCTTTAAATAGCCAAAACTCCAGGGGACAACCAAGGGCACGTGGAGGGCTAAGATCGGAGGTCATCCGATTCGCCGACCATCACGGAGTCAAGCCGGCGAGGCAGAGCTAGGCCTGCACCTAGGCGGCGGTCGCTGCCCAATTTGGCCGGCGGCGGTCGCTGCTTTTCGGCGCCACTTGCCAACTTGCCGGGAAGAGGATGACGATGTCAGAGCCTGTCAGGCGGCGGTCGCCGCCAAGCCCATTTTTCGTCCGTTAAGCTTGGAACAACAAGGTCTTAATCCGGGATAAATAATAATCGTACAGGAACGAGTATTAAGATACGTCGACTGTATATTATTTCACTTAGAAAAATATTACAGAGATTAAGAACATTACAGAATGTCTTTCTGTCTCCAAAATTAAATTGACGTATACAACAATCGTTCGGGTAATTTCCAAAATACCCTTATAGAAATACAGGATATCACATCACCTCCCCCTTAAACGAAGTTTCGACCCTGAAACTTAGGTCGCAAATAACTCGGGAAAACGTCTGAGCATATCTGCTTCAGTCTCCCATGTTTCCCAAGTAACTTCTTCAGTCCCTGACTTAGACCACAGAATTCGTACCAACGGTACGATCTTGTTGCACAATTGTTTCTCACGACGCTCGAGAATGCGCACAGGCATCTCTTCGTAGGTACCATTTGCCTGAATCTCGATGTCCTCGTAGCTCAGCACATGAGACTCATCTGGTACGTATTTCCTTAGCAAGGATACGTGGAACACATTATGCACTGGGTGTGCCGATGGCGGCAATGCCAAGTGGTACGCTAGAGATCCCACTCTATCAAGAATCTCGAATGGTCCCACGTAGCGAGGGTTAAGCTTCCCACGCTTACCAAATCTGAACACACCCTTGGATGGGGATACTTTGACAAATACTTTGTCACCAACCTCGAACTCGACAGTTCTACGCTTCCGATCCGCGTAAGACTTATGTCGACTCTAGGCGGTCAACATTCTTTGTCTAATCAAAACAATGTATGAAGTTGTTCTCTCGACCAACTCTGGTCCGAGCAGAATCTTGTCGGCATTCTCATCCCAACAAATTGGAGATCTGCATCTGCGATGATACAAAGCTTCGAACGGAGCCATCTTGATAGTAGCATGCCATCTATTATTGTATGTGAACTCAATCAGACTCAGACTGTCTTCCCAGCTAGTCGAACGATCGAGTACACATGCTCTTAGTATATCCCCCAAGGTCTGGATGGTCCTTTCAGACTGTCCATCCGTCTGAGGATGAAACGCTGTACTGAATCTCAATTCAGTTCCCATGGCCTTATGAAGTTCTTGCCAAAATCTTGACATGAATCGGCCATCTCGATCCGATATAATGGTCTTGGGGATACCATGTAAATGGATAATCTCCTTATGGTAAACTGCTGCTAACTTCTGGGTTTCCCATGTGGTCTTGATGGCTATGAAATGAGCACTCTTCGTAAGCCGGTCCACAATTACCCATATAGCATCTTTCTGACTTCGAGTCTTTGGTAGCCCAGTGACGAAGTCCATGGCGATGTCCTCCCATTTCCATTCTGGCACGGGGAGAGGTAGCAACTCACCACCTGGTCTGCGGTATTCGATCTTGACCTTCTGGCAAGTTAAGCATTTTGCCACAAAGTCTGCTACATCCCACTTCATGTTTGGCCACCAAAACTTATTCTGAAGATCCTTGTACATCTTGCTAGAGCCAGGATGTACAGAATAAGCTGAAGAATGAGCTTCTCTCATTACTAACTGGCGAAGACCTTCTGTGTCAGGCACACAGATCCGGTCTTGAAACTAGAGTGATCCATCATCCTGAATCACAAAACTGGGAGCCTTCCCGTCCATTACTTCACTGCTTAACTTCACCAAGATTATGTCATCAACTTGCCCTTCTTTGATTTGATCTAGTAGCGTAGCCTGAATTTCCAACATAGTCAGGTACCCTCTACGTTGATCATATAAGACATTAGCTTCGCATGACATTTGATTTAGTTTAGTCTGAGCAGTAAGTAGAGCAACTACTGTCTCGTGCGTTGTCTTCCGGCTCAGTGCATCGGCTACCACGTTAGCCTTGCCCGATAGATACAGCAACTCGATGTCGTAGTCCTTAAGCAACTCTAGCCAGCGGCGTTGTCTCATATTCAACTCCTTCTGAGTAAATATATATTTGAGACTCTTGTGATCCGTGAAGACTTGGCATATATTTGAGACTATCGCTGCTAACTCAGATCGTGCGTCGGGTAGTTCTCTTCATAAGTCTTGAGTTGTCTGGATGCGTAAGCAATCACCTTGCCTCTCTGCATCAATACACAACCCAAACCACATTTTGAAGCATCACTATAGACCACATAATCGTTGTTCCCTTCTGGATGTGCTAACACTGGTGCCGAGGTCAGACGTCGTTTTAATTCCTAAAAATTAGCCTCGCACTTGTCATTCCAGACAAATTTCTTGTGGACTTTGCAGAGCAGACCGGTCATAGGTAGAGAGATCTTCGAAAATCCCTCTACGAACTGTCTATAATATCCGACAAGTCCAAGAAAACTGCACACCTCCTTTACGTTCTGAGGCTGCTTCCAATTAGCCACAGCTTCAATTTTCTGGGGATCAACCATAACCCCATTCTCATTGATCACATGGCCAAGGAAAGCCACTTCTCTCATCCAGAAGTCACACTTGGACAATTTAGCATAAAGCTCATTTTGTCTAAGGACTGATAAGGCAATCCGCAGATGTTCCTCGTGAACCTCTTCATTCGGAGAATAGATCAGAATGTCGTCGATGAAGACCACCACGAACTTATCCAAGTACTGGTGAAAACATCGATTCATCAGATCCATGAAGACTGCTGGAGCATTCGTAAGTCCAAAAGGCATTACTACGAACTCGTAATGACCATATCTGGTCCAGAACGCAGTTCTAGGAATGTCTTCCTTACGAATTCTCAACTGATGATAACTGTTTTGGGGCGAAAAGATCGGACAACCTAAATCGCTTTAGACGGGGTAACTAGTCGATCGGATGATAGGAAACAATCCAAACCAAGCAGATAATTGACAAGCAAAGAGTAAATATAGAATAGCGAGATGATTTTATTAGATAATGTATTGATCGGATCGAATCGAGATACAACTTATCGTAGTTTAGACCGAGCGGTCGTGTAGGATTCGACCGATGACTTTTAGGTGACGACCGGTGGAGAGTAAGCGTAGACAATTGCTAGAGAGCTAGGCGGGGAGCATAAGTGTTGTTCTGATCTGTCTCTGAGCCAGAATTCTTGTGTCCTCAGCGTAATTGTGTGCCTTCTCGCCTTATCTTCCTCGTCGTCCAAAAACGGTAAGTCCTTTTCCTATTTTACCGTTATATTTTTTGCCATATATTTTATCTTCAATGCTGGGAGTAATGGTGAAGATTATGCCATTAAATCTCTGTAATTACGGTGGCTTGAATGTCGTGGCCGTTGCGTGATCTGGGCATTTAATGCATGGCGAGATTCTCATGATCCTGTCGGAGGGCATTCGACCAGTGAAGTCTCGTCGCCTCCTTTGGGCTTTTCCTTTGTTCTTCCGATCTGCAGTGGGCTTGGGCTCGATTCACCCGACTCGTCTTCTCCGGGGATGCCAGGCCCAACAATAGCCCCAAGTTGCCTTGGGCTTTCGGTTTAAGCAAGGAAAGTGGAATCCGAGGAAACTTCCGAAAACACAATCTCCACCATCCTTTTTTGGCGCGTTTGCTCAGGGCTACGTGGCGCGTGATCGGGGCATGATGCGACGCCGCTGCAAATCTTCACTTCCCTCCATAAATTCGGAGCAGAGGGAATCGATTAGTCTTCATCCCATCTTCCTTTGCAAGTTTCTTCTGGTAAGCTTCTCGGTCTCTCTCGCCATAGTTTTCTTATTTCTCTAGTCATAGCTCTTTGATCTCTCTCTCTTTCCATTCTCGAAATGGTTTCCATCGAGGCTTCTGAGTCGTCGGAAGACTCTTTCCGATTCTCGTGAAGGCGAAACTCCTCCTCGTTTCATTTTGAAGGAGTCGGATGCATTGACTAGCACTTTGTCCCAGGCGGAGCTGGATCAAGTTCTCCAAGTCGGGGGCTTTGCACCGGAGACGGTCGCCTGGTTGCCTCATCCAGACGAGAGGTCCGATGCACGTTACGAAGGATGGATTTGCTTCTATGCATACCCGTTTAGAATGGGACACAAATTTCATTTCTCTCCCCTTGTCAGGGATTTTTTAGCCACTTTGGCGCTGGCGCCATGTCAAGTAATGCCTCAGGCGTGGAGAGTTCTTAGGGTTTTAGACCTTGTGAGTGTTCAAACTGGGGCCGATTTTGATTTTGACGCTCTATGGTATAACTACTTTATTGGGTCGAAGAGTTCCTGTCGCGTTCAGTTGCGTATCCGACATGGTCGGAAGCCCTTGGTGCAGAGCCCTGATGTCAACGACCGCGGATGGGGGTCGAAGTTCTTTTTCGTCGAACGTTCTTCTTTGGAGAAGGAGGGAGAGTGTCCATTTTTGTTGACGGGGTGGCGAATCGATAGTATGTATTTGTCTTCTCTTTCGCGTATTTTATGTGTCTTAACTCTTGCTTTAACTTTTCTTTTTTGTAGTCCCCGAACCAGAAGATCTAGAAGTGAGTAGCCGGTCGGAAGGCTTGTCGAAGATTGTCCTTGAAATTCCCGCGTCTGAAAGAAAGTTTGTGAACGTCAACCTGCTGTCGACGACCCTTGCCTCTCAAGATGACATGTCGAATGTCTCATCGTCTCGTGCAAAAGGTAGATTCTTGACTCTAGGCGTCTTTTACTATTTTTCGTTTTGTCGTGTACTTTAGGATTTCTCCCTTTCTGTTGTTCTGTCGTGTCAGGTTCCCCTGGTGGTCGATCGAGTGCTCGTTTGAGGGTGGCGTCAGGGAAAAGTCTGATCGAGCAGAGGAAGGCGGCAGCCAAAGTCGCGTCAAGCAAACCAGATCTGGTGGATCTGACGGTTCCAGTCAAGACTGGCTCTAAGAGGAAGGCAAGCGCTCGCCCTGAAGACATCAAGGTGGAGGACATCCCTAGGAAGAAGAGTGCGACCGTTGAGGGGGTCGGCAAGATCGGTGCCATCGGACAGTCGATCGCCGACCTTTTTCGCGCTCAAGACCCGACTTTGAAGTCGGAAGTTAAGGATGTCTCCCCTCTAGACTGCATTGGTGAAGCGGGATGCTCCGCGTGGAGGGTGAATTGCCCTTTGTTCTTGTTTTTATGTTTCTTTTTGCTCGACCGCGTTTCTTGATTGTGTTTTTGTGTTGTCGTGTGTCTTTCTGTCAGGCCTTCCAGTATTTCTTGGGAGCTTACTCCAGTGTTCAGGCAATGCTTGTCAAGGCCGAGGACAAGGCTGCTAGGTTAGAGTCCGACCTTGCGTCTTTGAGGACCAAGCTGGAGGGAGCGGAGAGTCACTGCCGTGAGACTGAGCGTCGCCTCACCAGGGAGCTGAAGAGTTGTCAAGAAGAGCTGGTCGCAAGTCGGAGGGGGTTTGAAGAGTGCTGATCAGGCGTTCAGGAGGAGGTGAAGCGGGCTCGAATTGCCGATGGCCAGATTGCTGGCGATGTTGGGGCCTTTTATGCTGTGAAGTCGCGCATCGAGATGATCGAAGAATTCAACAAGGGCAAGCATGAGCTCTGGGACCTGAAAGCGGAGAAGGAGACTCTGGACTCCATGTTCCCAAAGGACGATCCTGGCCAGGAGCTGTTTTTCTTGGCCGGCGTCGGAGAAGAGGCCATGGATGAAGGCGCCGATGAGGACGAGGCCCATCCTGGCGATGTCGAGCCGATTGACGAGATAGCATCTTTGGAGCCAGCCCCTGCGGAAGGTAATGCCATTGTCCCCGACGTCTGATTTGTTTTCTTCGTGTAGTATGACTTTGTTTGCCCCACCTGTGTGTGGGTTTGAATATTATGTGTTTTGGCGACCCGTCCACCATCGCGGGTCGCAGGATATTTCTGAATGATTGTTGGTAAAGTCCTACAGATGTGTAGGCAGACAATGTGTTTTGGCGACCCGTCCACCATCGCGGGTCGCGTTTTATGTATAAAAATGCTTTTATTCCGATGCAATTGCGTTTTTACATATCGAGTCGTATGTTAGTTTGTCTCGTACATGTTCGTCGGACTTCCTAGGAAGTTGTCGACGACGTTTTGTATTTCGTATGTGTCGGTTTCACCCGTGTGCTCCGTCGAGTGGGTTTTCACCATATGTATGTATGTAGAGCAGGCCTGCGATGTGTTTGTGTATGTGTTAGTCATGACATTATGCCGGGGAGGTAAGCAATATGTTTTATTGCGTAAATGTAATAAGGTGTTGTACCTTATGTTTTGTGTAAGGCAGGCGGTGTGCCGACCTGCCTGTGTTGTCATCTCCCCGTGTTCCGATCGATCGTGTAATGTAATGTAAGCGCTTTTTTGCGGATGACAGGATCCAATGTAAATGTTGTTCTGCAATTGTGTTTTTGTAAGGAAGAAGTCCTCGCTTAGTGTCAGATGATGACATGTAAAAGAAGATAGCGATGTACATGCGATAGCATGTGGTATGTATGCGACAGGTAGCAATGTATATGCGATAGCGTGCGATTTGTATACGACAAATAGCAATGTATATGCGATAGCGTGCGATTTGTATACGACAGATAGCAATGTATATGCGAGGTATAAGATTTGTGTAATGTTTTACCTCATTGGTTCAGAAATGGTAGAGTTTTAGATGTGCTGTGTTCCAAATCCTCGGGATCGGTTGTCCGTCTTTATCCTTTAACTGATATGCTCCCTGTCCGACCACTTCGGTGATCAAGTAAGGTCCTTCCCACTGTGGCGCTAGCTTTCCGTCGGAGGGGTTCTTAGTGTTCTGGAAAGTTTTCCTGAGGACCCAGTCTCCGACCTTGAATGCCTTGATTCGGACGTTCTTGTTGTAGCTCCTTGCGACTTGTTGTTGGAACCTGACCATCTTGATTCGGACTTTCTCTCTGATCTCGTCCGCTGTATCCAGATTGTGTGCTAGTTCGATGTCGTTTTGTTCATTTGTCTGAAGGTTACAGCGAGCGGTCGGAACCAGTAACTCAGCCGGGATGACCGCCTCACTCCCATAGACGAGAGAGAAAGGCGATTGCCCGGTCGCATTCTTTGGAGTAGTCCTGTCGGACCAGAGAATAAGTGGGAGTTCGTCTGCCCATTTGCCTTTAGCCCCTGTGAGGCGTTTCTTGAGGTTGTTGATAATGATCTTGTTGCTGGATTCGGCTTGTCCGTTGGATTATGGATACCGAGGTGTGGATGTGACCAACTTGATGTTCCATTGGTCGCAGAAGGCTCGAGTCTTATGACTGATGAATTGGGAGCCATTGTCGCACACGATTTTTGATGGGACGCCAAATCTGCACAAGATATTGCGTTTTATGAATGAAATGACGTGTTGATCTTTTACCTCTTTGTAGGCTTCAGCTTCGATCCATTTAGAGAAGTAGTCCGTCATGGCAAGGAAAAAGACTCTTTGACCCGACGCGGGAGGGAGCTTTCCGACAATGTCCATTCCCCATCTCATAAAGGGCCATGGAGCCAGGGTCGGATGGAGGAGCTCCGAAGGCTGATGATAGACGGGTGTGTGCCGCTGACAGGCGTCGCACTTCTTGGTGTATTCCATGGCATCTTTGTTCATCGTTGGCCAATAGTACCCATTTCATAGGGCTTTTCCCGAGAGGCTTCGTCCGCCGGTGTGGTTGCCACACTCCCCTTCGTGCAACGATTGTAAGATACGTCCGATTTTTGGAGTCTTGAGGCATCATAGGAGTAGTCCTATAACAGATCTTTTGTACAAGGTGTTATCTATGATATCGTAAGAGAGTGCTTATACCTTGAGCCTTTTTGCTTCTGTCTTATCGTCGGGTAGGATGTCGTCTTTCAACCATCTAATGTAAGGTAGTATCCAGTCGTCATTGGTGTCGACGATGTCTTCTTCTGGTCGGTCGCCTATTTCCATGGCGACGAGTTCTTCAAGCAATGTTGTTGACTCGACGGATGTCCTTGGGACGGCTGGCGTCATGATGTGGGCCAATGGTATGTGTGGAAATTCCTTTGGGTCTAGGATGGATCCTAGATTAGCGAGTGCGTCAGCTTGGGAGTTAAGATCCCTGGGCACTTGTCTGATGTTGAATGTTTGGAATTGTCCGATCAGTTTCTTGGCTACCTCCAGGTAGGCTACCATTCTGGCGTCCTTGGCATTATACGCCCCTTGTATCTGGTTTACGACTAGCAGAGAGTCGCAAACGACTTCGATCTCTCGGACCCCTAGGTCGCGAGCCAAGATGAGTCCGAATATGAGTGCTTCGTATTCAGCTTCGTTGTTAGTCGCATCCCATTCACATCTGACAGCTTGAGATATCTTGTCTCCTTATGGCGATTTTAGCACGACCCCTAGCCCCGATCCTCTGGCATTCGATGCCCCGTCTGTGTGGAGCTCCCATGGACCTGTCTCGTCCGTCGCAAGTAGTTGTGTTGCTTCTTTTGTGGCTTCTTGCTCTAGGGTCGAACTGAAATCGGCCACAAAGTTGGCTAAGGCTTGCGACTTGATCGTTGTCCTGGGCTCGTATTCGATGTCGTAACCGCTGAGGTGTATGGCCCATTTGGTCATTCGTCCTGTGAACTCAGGTTTCCTCATGATAGCTCTCATGGGATGATTAGTGCGAACAGTAATAGTATGGGATTCGAAATATGGTTTGAGTTTGTTCGAAGCCATTGCCAATGATAGCACGAGCTTTTCAAGTGACGAATACCTTGTTTCGGCTGGTAACAACGTCCGACTGACGTAGTATATTGGCGAATGTTTGCCGTCCTCCTCTCTGACCAGTACTGTTCTTACGGCTGATTCTGACACTGCAAGATAGAGAAATAAGGGCTCGTCGCCTTTGGGTTTGGCTAGTAACACGGGACTGGCCAGATACTCTTTGAGGTTTTGGAACACTGCTTCGTGTTCTTCCGTCCATTGAAAGGACTTGTTCTTCTTGAGTGCGTCGTGGAAGGGTTTGCACTTGTCGGATGATTTGGAGATGAATCTATTCAGAGCTGCTATCCGACCTGTGAGCTTCTGTACGTCTTTGACGCATCGGGGGATCGAAGGTTGATGAGAGCCTTGATTTGTTCTGGGTTGGCCTTTACTCCTCTTTGTGTCACCATGTATCCTAAGAACTTCCCTGACGACACTCCGAAAGAGTATTTAGTAGGGTTTAGTTTCATGTTGTACCTTTTGAGCACCTCGAAGCTGTCGCGTAGGTAGTCTATGTGATCTTCTTTCTTTTTGGACTTGACCAACATGTCGTCTATGTAGACTTCCATCGTGTCTCCGATTTGGTCTTTGAACATTTTGTTGACTAGTCGTTGATACGTAGCCCCTGCATTTTTCAGACCAAAGGGCATTACTTGGTAATAATAGATACCTTGGCTGGTGATGAATGCTGTTTTTTCTTGATCGTCGGGTTCCATAAGGATCTGATTGTAACCGCTGAAAGCGTCCATGAAGGTAAGCATTTCGTGCCCCGTTGTGGCATCGACCATGGCGTCATAATGGGGTAGAGGGAACGAGTCCTTGGGACAAGCCTTGTTGAGGTCTGTGAAGTCGATGCAGACTCTCCATTTGCCGTTCTTCTTCTGGACTACGACCACGTTGGCTAGCCATTCAGGATAGTGGACCTCTTTGATCTTTCTTGTTTCCAATAAGCTTTTGACTTCGTCGTCGACTATCTTGTTCCGCTCGGGGGCGAACTTCCTGCGTTTTTCAGTTGTGTTCCTCTTGAAGGGTGGCCATTTTTTGGGAAAGTTCTTGGAACTGGGTTGGAGTAGGATTTTCGGTTGTGTTTCCTACATCTTGGGTTTCGTCTTTGAGACGAAGTTCTTCGTTGTTGGTAGGTGGGTCAATAGTCATGGTTGGAAAGTTTCGAAAGGGTGATCAGCAAGTTGCCCCACGGTGGGCGCCAAATTGTTTTGGGGCAAAAAGATCGAACGACCTAAATCGCCTTAGACGGGGTAACTAGTCGATCGGATGATAGGAAACAATCCAAACCAAGCAGATAATTGACAAGCAAAGAGTAAATGTAGAATAGCGAGATGATTTTATTAGATAATGTATTGATCGGATCGAATCGAGATACAACTTATCGTAGTTTAGACCGAGCGGTCGTGTAGGATTTGACCGATGACTTTTAGGTGACGACCGGTGGAGAGTAAGCGTAGACAATTGCTAGAGAGCTAGGCGGGGAGCATAAGTGTTGTTCGGATCTGTCTCTGAGCCAGAATGCTTGTGTCCTCAGCGTAATTGTGTGCCTTCTCGCCTTATCTTCCTCGTCGTCCAAAAATGGTAAGTCCTTTTCCTTTTTTACCATTATATTTTTTGCCATATATTTTATCTTCAATGCTGGGAGTAATGGTGAAGATTATGCCATTAAATCTCTATAATTACGGTGGCTTGAATGTCGTGGCTGTTGCGTGATCTAGGCATTTAATGCATGGCGAGATTCTCGCGACCCTGTCGGAGGGCATTCGACCAGTGAAGTCTCGTCGCCTCCTCTGGGCTTTTCCTTTGTTCTTCCGATCTGCAGTGGGCTTGTGCTCGATTCACCCGACTCGTCTTCTCCGGGGATGCCAGGCCCAACAATAACCCGATCTCAGGTCGATCTTGGAGAAAACTTTTGCTCCTTGTAATTGATCCAACAGATCATCAATCCTTGGCAAAGGATATTTATTCTTGATCGTGACTTTATTCAACTCACGATAGTCGATACAAAGTCGAAACGATCCATCTTTCTTCTTGACAAATAAAACCGGAGCACCCCAAGGCGATGCACTCGGCCTTACATAACCCTTGTCGAGAAGATCCTCTAGTTGCTTCTTCAACTCTTTCATCTCAGCAGGAGCCATCCAGTACGGTGATTTAGAAATCGGCGTCGTACCAGGCTCAAGATCAATAGAAAATTCCACATCACGATTTGGGGGTAACCCATGAATTTCTTCCGGAAAGACATCCGAAAAATCCCTAACCACATGAATATCAAGAACTGAAGGTTCATCTTTCGCGGGCGGATCCAGGTAGCAAAGGTACCCGACACAACATTGTCGTAGTAGCTTAAACGCAGCCATCGCATTGATAAGTCTATCGTTATCAGCGTCATTCCGACCCTTAAACTTGCACACGAACTGGCCCCCAGATGACACCGTCACCGTCCTTGAACTAAAGTCGATCACTGCCCCATGACGCGTCAGCCAATCCATACCGAGAATAATGTCGTATGGAGCCATGGCTATACAAATCAAATCTGCCTCGAATTTCTTACCCTGAATGGTTATCGGAAAGTCAGACAACCGCTTCGTCCCAACCAGACGATCACCATTAGGAAGACTTACAACGAAAGACTCACAAGCTTCGTCGCACACTAATCCTAACTTACTAACACAACTATCCGAAATAAAGGAATGGATAGCACCCGAATCAAACAGAATGCACACTGAAGTAGAATGAAGGTATAAAGTACCTTGTGCAATTGGAGCGTTAGGTCCATCCGCCTCACGCATCTCGTACAGGCGTTGACCATGACCTCCAGAAGCAGCTGAGGCTTTCCCCTTATTCTGAGCAGTTGTTTGCATTGACAGACTAGGAGTCTCAGCTGGCTTGAACCTGGGCCGGTTATTCTGATTAACTGACCCATATTGTAACTCCATTCCCTTCTGCTTTCCCTACTGACAGAATTTTTGCATATGGCCTCCACGACCACATTCAAAGCATAACTTCTTCTTCCTTGGGCACACAATGCGCTTGTGCCCCGCAGCACCACAATTATAGCACTGGACTGGATTCTTGTTCTGGTCCGTCTGCTGCGTTGACCCTCCTTGAGTCGTGTCCGTCTTTGCTCGACCAGACTTAGCAAAGTTAGACGGTGGCACAGGTCGCTTGAATCAACTCCCTTGATTCTGCATCGATCTTTGCCGATTGCGCCTTTTGGTTGACTCCTCCAGAGTCACCTCCAATTTGTAGGATGCATCCACATATTGCTCCAGAGTAGAGCATGTGTGGTGCACCATCATTGTCTTGATATCTAGGCTCATCCACTCATGAAAATACCAGATTTAATGTGCCTCGCTGGATATCTCAGGTCCAACGTACTTTAACAGATGATTGAACTTGGTCGCAAACTCGGTTACCTTCAATCCATCCGTTTTAGGATACAGAAACTCCTTGTGTTTCTCCTCCCTCATAGCACGAGAGAAGAAACGATCTGTCATCTTTGTCTTGAACATCTCCCAGTTCAAAACAGGACTTTCAGCTAAGCCGGTACTCTCCCACCACTCACTAGCCTCTTCCTTCAACTGAAGAGAAGCTATATGTACTTTCTCAGCTTTAGTACAATCCACATTGCGGAATAGCCGCTCCATGTGGGAAAACCAATGGGTCACCTTGACCGGTTCTCCTTTTCCGTTGTAGTTGTCAGGCCTCATGGAATTAATGGTCTTCAGCGCACGGCCATAATTGTCCCGAGTCCTGACTGCATTCTCTTGGAATACACGGTTCACTGGCTCCTCAAATCTGGGAACCGGTGGAGGTATTGGCACACCTTGTGCCTGCGGCACACCTGGTCGTAGTATATCAGTTACTGCCTGCATAACCATTCCTCGAAATGCCTCCATTGCAGCAGCATCTAATACTATTGGAGCGTTGGTCTGACCTTGACCATTGCCCCCAGGATGATTGTTGGAACCTGACTCCTGCTCATCTTGTCTAACATTTCCTACAGTTGGTCTGGGGTCATTGCTTGTCCCAGCACCAGCTCGAATTGTGTTCCTCATGTTCATCATCTGTTTACCGATCCAGTTCCAAGTATTTTATACATTAATATTATTCAATATACTTAATGTAGCAAAATCACTCAGAGTAGATCAACTTGGTATTTTATTTATAGATGAACTTGAACTATTTTACAAACTGCACATTAGCCGATCTCCCGAGCATCAGGTCAAAATTGCTCGGAGATTGTAGTATTTCACAAAGTACATGCCGCAATACTAGAATATTTACACGGTACATGCTGAAATACTAAGAAAAGGAAACTACTGCTACAGGCAACGTCATCCTCATCATGGTGCTCCGAAACGTTTCCTATACGGTAGACTTCCCATGCAAGGCTTCTTCGGACGGGGTTCTCCATCGGATTCTGACGATGGACTGCGCACCCTACTTGGCCCTGGAACACATGATTATGGTGTCCCTGGCCTTATCTCAGTCATGGTGAAGTATGGATCATCCAGGTTTGGCTCTCCTAGCCCAGCCCTTCTCTGAGCACTGGCGATCATCTTATCCATCTGGTATTGCTGTTCAGAAGAGATCATCTCGCTTTGACGAAGGATCTCTCGTAGTTCAGATTTCGTCCTCCTTCTCCTTTGAGTAGGGATAGGCTGGGACCCTTTGTACACCATTGTTCGGCCACTCCTTCCAATACCATATTCGGTATAAAGTGTTTCCCAGTCAGCATCAGTCATGAGTGCGTACTCTGGCACTGGTGGCAACTCTTACACAGGTGGTAACTCTGAACTGGGGTGAATCAATTGCATCCCCGGTTCCTGACTATCCACCAACAAGTGCCTCAAGTCATCGGACTCCTGATTCTGCCCGTTGAGGTCCATCTCGGTATTCTCCTCGGGATCATCCTCGATGGGGTCCTCTTCCTCGTCGGGGTCATCCTCTATGGGGTCCTCTTCCTCGTCGGGATCGACCTCGAGCATTTCCTCCTCTTCTTCATCTTCCTCCTCGCTCCCTTCAGGAATCATGTCGATCTGGTAATCGTCATTGTAGTACTCTCTCGCGTACCTAGACGATTCATCCTCTTCTTGCACTGCTTCCTCCCTCGGTGGCTCCACTGGCGCTGTCACTGGAACTACAGCATTCCTTGACACTAGGACTACCGACTCAGGAAGCACATGCTTGATCTCCTCAGGTGGGCTGCTTGGTTCTCCAACCTCGGAGCACCCTTGGGGTATTGGGAAGTCGAGCCTTCCTGGAGATGGTGAATCCATCCCGGCATCTACCGAGTCCCTCTTATGAGAAAGACACGCACCCATATCCTACAGGATAACGAGGAAGGAATTAGTCTTTCTAGACATAGAAACAAGCTTACTATATCAGACTATAGATAGAAGACATGACTATGAACGGTGTTTTATTTTCAAATTATTTTCATTTTGAAAATTCAGAGCCCTTTTGAAAATACTTTTCAATCGAAAACGAGTAATTGGTTTTCAAATACCCAACCCGTTTTAAAACTTAGGCTCTGATACCACAACTGTAACACCCCCAAATCTTAACCCATTTGGAAAGGTATTACCGCCAGTGACCTCGGTTTTCCTCACCGAAGCCACCCAAGGCTTTACCGTTTAAATACAATCCAAGAAACACTTATGATACAAAATCATCATAATATTCGATTAAAGCATGAGTCCCGGAATTACATCCCAATTCCGAATAGGACTAAATACAGAGTTAAACAAAATACAGCGGAAGTCTTACAATATACAAAAAAGGGTTGTGATCACCATGATCACCTGCCCAAGGTTCTCAACCTGATAAAAACATTAAAAACATCCAAAAACCACCGTCGTCTTCATAGTCATTCTAGTCTCCTCATATCTGCGTTCTATCTGATGTGCCGAATCGAACAGATGACACCAGCCAACCATTCAGAGAATAATTTCGGTTGGTTAGTCTAATGAAATACCATGCAAGGGCACAAAGCAGAAGGTTCTAAGTAGTCGTATTAGGTTAGACTCATCGCTTCTCGAATAACAGTTGAGTACGCTAGTCAACCACCATACTCTACTTGAATACAGCAAAAGGCATGCACAAGAGAAGATTCTGGAAGACCGAGTCTTCCCAGAAATCAACTCGAAAGAAGACTCCAACGAAATGAGTCTTATAGGAAGATATGACAAAGTCTGGGACAACACAGAATTACAGTATCGCATTCGAGCGACTAAAAGTTAAGACGAGCTTTCCTAGCTGCACTAGCGCCTAGCTGCACTAGCGCCTAGCTGCACTACTCGCCCAAGATATATTAATTATGTGCGACAACGGCACTTATCTTATGATATTCTCAAACGCACAACACGTTACAAGCTTTTAAATGTATATATCCCATGGATCCTATACATATAGTATTAGGTGGGGTCTAGCCACCTCTCTACTAAATTCCGAGATTTGTGCCACCAGCTAAGTGCACCACCTCTATACTCGTGTATCAGAGGTTGGGTCATGACCGTCCATATGGTATTAGGTGGGGTCTAGCCATCTCTCTACCAAATTATAAAGAAACGACTGGATCCCAACGAATCCAACATTCCTAACTACTAGTGCTAACTAAACAGTTCAAGCACAACAATAGTCCACAAACATCAACATAACCGCCCTCAAGGCTATCAACATAAATATATATCCATAATAGTGTTGTTCTAACAGATATACAACCTATTATAATATCATATTTTAGTTCTCCAAAACAATTAACAAAACTGTTCCCAGACGAACACAGTATTCATTCCAAATTAATTACTCAATTAAACAACTGATAATTAATGGAAACATGGAATGATGAGCAAGAGCGAACCGCCACTTGCCTTAAATCCGCAGAATCTTAACGAAGCTAGGTACGACGACAACTGGTTTACGGGCTCGAAGCAGGGACAGATCTGGCAACACAGATTCCTTCGGATCGACCCATAAAGAAACCCTAAGTTAGATTCGACAACAACGAGTACGAACCTAAAGAATAACGGAAGAAATCGAAAGGAACGAAGCCCGATCGAAAGCCACAGAAGCCAAGGCCGAAACAAGCCAAGAGCTTCTGGGCGGCGGTCACCGCCTGCCTTACGGCGGGCGCCGCCTGTTCGTGGCGGCGGTCGCCGCCTGCCTTACGGTGGGCGCCGCTACGAACACCGGAAAAATTACGAGAAGCACAAAACTCACCGACGACGATCGTTTTGCCTCTCCTTTGCCTTGCTTTGGATTCTAAGCTTCCAAGGGCCTCCAAAGCTTCACTTTGCAACTGGAATAACACCAAATGGAGCTCCGGCGATCGATTGCGAATTATCCGGCGAAAGCTTGAATTTCCGGCGAGTGATTTATGGGGAGATTGAGCTTCGGATTTGTGCTCAATTCAGCTCCCAAATCCTCCTTTAAATAGCCAAAACTCCAGGGGACAACCAAGGGCACGTGGAGGGCTAAGATCGGAGGTCATCCGATTCGCCGACCATCACGGAGTCAAGCCGGCGAGGCAGAGCTAGGCCTGCACCTAGGCGGCGGTCGCTGCCCAATTTGGCCGGCGGCGGTCGCTGCTTTTTGGCGCCACTTGCCAACTTGCCGGGAAGAGGATGACGATGTCAGAGCCTGTCAGGCGGCGGTCGTCGCCTGCCTTACGGCGGTCGCCGCCAAGCCCATTTTTCGTCCGTTAAGCTTGGAACAACAAGGTCTTAATCCGGGATAAATAATAATCGTACACGAACGAGTATTAAGTCCCAAAATACGTCGACTGTATATTATTTCACTTAGAAAAATATTACAGAGATTAAGAACATTACAGAATGTCTTTCTGTCTCCAAAATTAAATTGACGTACACAACAGTCGTTCGGGTAATTTCCAAAATACCCTTACAGAAATACGGGATATCACAGGGCCTCCTCAATGTGACCTCTCGTGAACAAGCCTTCCAAAATCTTAGCAACCAGATCCATGTTGTCCTTAATGCCCTTCTCCAACATTGCCTTCATAACCCGACTAGCGGTTTGGATCCTTCTAAATGGCACAAATCTGTGTGAATGTGATTGTGCAATGAGGTTGCATTGAACCTGAACCAGGAAACGTCGATATATGGTTTGGTTATCATACAACAGAAGAAAAGGAAGTGGATATTGGGTACCGTGATGGGTGGGAGACGAACAAGGCGCTTCTTCAGTCTTCATCTGTGGCAGGAAACCACAAACCGATTTTGAGAGAGAGGAAATCCTACAACCAATTTTGAGAGAGAGGAAATCCTAAATCCCAGAAGTCCTTCAGACGATTCCGCCTCCCTCAAATCCTTCTCCCTCGCCTGCAAATCCTTCTACTCCGCCGAATCCCGCCACCGCCAAACTCTCTGCCCCTTCCGCTCTGACCTCCTGCTCCATCTCCTCTGTTGTCGTCGCTACCCCGCCGTCTCTAACCTCGACCTCTCACTCTACCCCGGCGTCAACGACGAATTCCTCCACCGGATTGTGTCGTTTCTCCCTGACCTCCGGTCCATCAAGCTCCCCGGCTCTCGCTTCGTAACTACTGCTGGAAATTCTTGAGATCGACCTTCTTGTTCATCTTGCAACTTCGTAATCGAGGGGAAGGTAAGGCTGGAATCTCGCCGCACTTCTCCTGCAACTTCGTAATCGATGGAATCTCGCCGGAGGGCGATGGAGGGGAACAGCCTGGGTCGGGCAGCAGAGTTGTGGAGGAAGAGCGTCTTGGGGTCGGGCCGGTCGGAGAGCCAGCAGACAAGGCTGTCGAAGGAGGCCGCCGAGGATAAGGGGAAGGTAAGGTTGTACATGTGGGGGAGAAGAGTAAACACTATTATCAATCGATTGTTAAGAAATAATTAGCAGTTGTTAAAAGTATAATTTTCATAAAAGAAAAGGTAAATGAAAATATGATTTTATCTTATTTGTTTTAAAAAGTTTTGCAGTTTTTTGGTAGTTTTGCAATAATTTTTAAAACCTGGTATTTTTGCAAAGAGCTATCAAAAAGTTGGTATTTTTTGCAATTCCGCCGTATATATATTATCGTTATGTGTTTGACAATTCTGTACAACACTGAATTACATACATACCCATATCATAAAAGATTTCTTAACAGCACCAGACAACAAACACAAGCCAAATTCACGTGACCTGCACTAGTTTCGTTAATAAAACTTTGAATTGAAATATTAAATAATATTTTTAAAAACTGATATGGTAAAGTGTACGCTCAATTTTTGACATTTATATGATTAGAATTGAAAAAAAATCACAAATTTGTATACAAAAATGGAGAGTAAACTAAGAATTTCATGCAAATAATTGAAAAACAAACATATAAATTTAATTTTAATAATGAAGACTATTAATTGTATAACTAATTAAAAGAAAAAGAGTAACTTGTTCAAGGATACCTGCACTTTATCTCGTGGCATGAAATTTCAGTTTCTTGAACATCTATATGTTATTGGGAAATTTCTGTGAGATTAGTGAGTGGGGAAATGCAAGCATAAAATCTTTTCCATGGAGTTCTGAAATTATTCTTGACTGGCATTTGGGGAAAAAAAATTAGTGAGAAAGGTAAATACCATAGCCACAGTTTTTCTTGTTAATTCTACTAATCCAGGGAGAAATGTCATTATTGAGAGTCACGAATGAGCTTTGATAGGAATACATGGTAATTACCACCTGTTGGTGGTAGGTTAGTTTGTCTGGAGCGAGAAACCCACAGAACCCTGAGTTTGATCTGTTAACAAATAAAGGCGATATGTTTTCTCTTGTGAAATTGAAAAATAATTGAGTATATCGTTTAGTTAAATCACAGTCTACTGAATTTGTATTTGGTAGGTGGAAATATTTATGGTCTATATCTCGTCTGTTTAAGAGCAAGATTATAACTTATGTTGCTTAACCAATTTTTGTGTATTCATTGTGCGCCAACGCTCTGAGTCTTTTTGAGAGCAATGCTTTTGTGGCATGCTTTTCAAGCTGTTGTTTCCTTTCATGTATGCTAAACTGCTGTAACTTTTTACAGCAAGTGGGAACGATGAAAGCAGTGAAGACATCTTGTCTGAGGTTCCAATTCATATAATCACAGATCCATCTCAACTTCCTCCTGAATTGGACTTCTCCTGGTAAGGAAGAAGTTATTGGATTTGACTGTGAAGGTGTTGACCTTAATCGAGATGGAGTTCTTTGCATCATGCATGTATATGCTATTTTTAGTTTGCTTAATTTGAATTAGAAGGTTAACTTTACTTGTTAACAACTTTCTGTTGTTTTTAGATTGCAGCTCAACCTGCTGTATACACAATCGATGCTTTTCTAGGTGGAGACAAACTCTTGCAAGCATGTTCTTGAATCTGACCTTGTCACAAAAGTTATTCATGACTGCGTGACAGTGAGGCATTATATTTTAATCATGAATTTTCGTGAACTGGAACTGTGACAAATGACTTCTACTGACATTTCATTGCATATGCTACATCAAGCTTTTACTGATAACCCAGGAACCTCTTTAAATTGTACTTATAATTGACTTTGTGGATTATGTCATTTCATTTCATGCATAATGTTTGACTTTTACACTGATTTTTCGGAATGATACAGGTAGCAAGACTCTTCTCAAAGCTGAATATTAGAACTAGTAACAGTGATTTGAAAGAAAATGATTCTCATCAAAATGGTTCTTTACGAGAAACTACTTTACATGATCGCAATATTGATGTCAGACACAGACCTCCAAGTGTTTTTGAAGAGGCTCCATGTGCTGACACCCAGTGCTGCGAGTGCTACGTGGACCCTAACCTTCAATATTGATGTCAGACACAGAACTAGTAACCTTCAATTTAAGGGTGCAACAAAATGAGAAAGACTTGGAGCTTCAGCTGGAAGACATGACAATGGCAGGGCCAGAAGGTGAAGATGGACGGCTGCCAGTAAACAAGCAGCTTCCCAGTTCAGGAGGTATTGTGGATATCAGCCATGGAAACCCAAATCCTTTAGGGAGAGGGGATCAAGAATCCAGCTCATTGATTGACTGTGAGATTAGTTGGGAAGACCTGCAGTTAGGTGAAGAAGTTGAATTGCTAGTTCGGTGGCGCGTTCGAATGTGCCACCGAACTAGCCTCGGTGACGCTTCGAATGCGCCACCGAACTAGCCTCGGTGACGCTTCGAACACGCCACCGAAATAGCCTCGGTGACGCTTCCAACGCGCCACCGAAATAGCCTCGTTGACACTTCGAACGCGCCACCGACTAGCCTCGGTGACGCTTCGAACGCGCCACCGAAGTGACGCTTCGAACACGCCACCGACTAGTTGTGATGACAGTTTGTGACATTAACTAGTTACGATGACAATATGTGTCATCAACTAGTTGCGATATCGTTTGTATTTGATGACAGTTTGTGTTTTCATGACAGTATGTGTCATCAACTAGTTGCGATATAATTTGTATTTGATGACAGTTTGTGTTTTGATGACAGTATGTGTCATCAACTAGTTGCGATACAGTTTGTATTTGATGACAGTTTGTGTTTTGATGACGATATGTGTCATCAACTAGTTGTGATACAGTTTGTATTTGATGACAGTTTGTGTTTTGATGATAATATGTATCATTAACTAGTTGCAATGCAGTTTGTATTTGATGATATTTTGTGTTTTGATCAGTTTGTGTTTTTGATGACAATTTGTGTTTTGATGACAGTTTGTGTTTTTGATGACAGTTTGTGTTTTTGATGACAATTTGTATTTTGATGACAATTTGTGTTTTTCATAACAGTTTATGTTTTGATGACAGTTTGTATTTTGATGATAGTTTGTATTTTGATGACAGTTTGTATTTTGATGACAGTTACTGTCATCAAGATGATGACATCACTAAAAATATTTTTTGGCGGGAAAAAATTCCGTCGGTCAACACCGGTCAACGGCCGTTGACCGAGAATGGTCAAATGTGTTAACTTGATTGACTTATAGTGATGTCATCATTATGTAATGATGACATCACCATGGATCATGGTTTTAGAATAAGTTTATTGTGGGGCATTTGTCTAATATCACTATACTTAAAGGGTCATTTAACGTGAACAGGGATAAAAACAAACACTGGTTAATTGCGGTTGTGGAGACTCTCGAACACGGGTGAAAGCTTTTAGCATAACTAGTGTGGTACCCGTACCTTGTACGGGTAAATATAATTTGATAAAATTAAAAAAATATATAATTGAATTTAAATTAATGTTATATCGAAGTATTTTTTAGAAAAGTATAATTCTTGTTGAATCATTGGAAATAATATGCTATGATATATAGGAATTTATGTATACTCATTTAGAGAATAATTAATATAGAAATATTAAATAATTATTAATAAAAAATCTCGATAAAATTATTCCCAATTTACAAGATTATTTAAATTAATGTTATATCGAAGTATTTTGTAGAAAAATGTAATTCTTGCTGAATCATTGAAATGATATGCTATGATATATAGGAATTTATGTAGACTCATTTAGAGGATAGTTAATATAGAAATATTTTAATGATTATTATATAAAAAATCTCGATAAAATTATTCCCAATTTACAAGATTATTTATACGTCAGATATATAATAGATGGTCTTTTAAACAATTAAACAGATTTCAAACAAAAAATTAATGTGTGGTTCATTGACAAAAACTATTAGATTAGTAATTACATATTTTGAATAAGAAAGCCAAAATCTTCATAATATGTATAACTCATGTTTGGATTATAATAGAAAAATTTTTAAAGAAAAAATAAAATTGACAAAATCGTGAACATGATCCTCTTTATGTTGAATATTAAGCATTATAACAAAATCTTTATTTTTATGTTTTTTTAGTTTGATATTTGAACAATTAATAATCAAATTTTCAAATATGGGAAAAGATAAGGTGAGGATGGATGCTTAGGAAAGGAGTGAGGATACTCCAAGACCGTCGGATCAAGAAAAAGACCATCCAGATCAGCCAAGGAAAGAATTCAAAAACAATTCGGCACGATCGAATTTTTCGCGAAAAAAACGAGTTCCGTGTGCACACGCATTTTGGTCCGTATGCACACATACATTGTTTCGCATGCACACACACGTTGTTTTCATGTGCACACACAGGTCATTCCGTATGCACATGTAGGTTATTTTTGTTGGTTTTTATACGTATGCACACATGTTATTTCGTACGCGCTTTGAGTCATTTTCTGATGCACACATATGTTATTTTCATGTGCACACATGTACACCTATGTTATTTCATATGCACACATGTCTATTTCACATACACACATAGCACATAGTGCATTTTGTATGCACAAATAGGCCATTTTCACATGCACACAGTAGTATACTTCGCATGCACTCGATAGTATACTTCGCATGCACACAGTCGTGTTTTCATGTGCACACGTTTTGTTCATTCCATATGAACACACGCGTTTTATGCATGCACACAAAAATAAATTTCACGTGCACACCGTAGTGTATTTGGCATGCACACAACATTGTATTTGGCATGCACACAGATCTGCACTTCGTATGCACGCGAATCCGTCTTTTTCGCGAATAATTCGGCCGTGTCGATTTTTTGCCGATTTTTTCCCAAATTTTTGAAAAGCAATCTGGGCACTCCGTTTGCTTCCCATCCAACAACTCTCATGCGTCCTCATTCCTCTCCTCTCTTCCCATCCTCACCGGATCTCAACCCTTCAAATATTAACTACTATATTATACCTTCAAACCAAGTTTTTAGTTAAACATGGATAAAAGTCAGGTCAAAATAAAATGAGGTGAAGATTTTAAAGTTATAAAAATTAAAAATATATATGTATAATTAATGAATAAGGCCAGTCTAAATTTAAAAATAAAAAATTAATATTAAAATAAGATTAATGTTTTTCAAGAAGATATATATAGCTAAACAATGGGGATCCAAAATTGTTGTTACACCATCAACGATACTTGTAAAAATCACAATATAAAACAATGATTTCTTAATATTTACAAAAATAATAATATACGTAAAATTAGTTAAGAAACCAATATTTATCATAGCAATCTACTTTATGATATAAAATATTATGTTTTAGATATTTCATTTGCATATGGAAAAGAAGTGACATCAACCTAATACATATGATATTATCTCGTATGTATTTGTTATAAGATTTGGGTTCCGGTGCGAAATGTCCTTCCCGGGCGAAATGCAAAGCGATCTCGACCATACATTTTATTTTATTTTGTCAACATTTTTTTTTCGTTTTCGTCCCCTGATCATTCTGGAATCGCCTATACAGAAGGTTCACAAATAAGCACTAAATGTTCATTTATTTGTACATTCACGTTCACAAATAAGCATTGAATGTTCAAAGATATGTGTTGGAACATGATCATGTTATATGTGAACTTTTACGGCACATAAAATGAACATGTAGTACTTATATGTGAACGTCAATAATTGTCTATTCCAGAACGATCAGAGACAATATATAAATAAAAATTTAAAAAAATTGTTGACCGAAAAAAAAAAGTTTATCGTATTTACGGTTATGCCACCGCGTCACTATTCACTCTTTCTCCCCCTTTTTTTTAACAGTACCGTCCCTTGAATATTATCCCCCAGATAATGAACATTACCGCCCAGATAATGAACATGTGGTGTCAATTTATGAATGCGACCGTTTCGCACTTCGCACGGTAAGCTTATTTCGCACCTGAAACGGACTCTTTATTATAATAAAAATTAAAAAAAAATTATTGAAAAATAAGGTGGAACTCAATATTTGAATATATTTATTTCAATGATTATTAAAAAAATATTTTTCAATTTAATTACTCAAAAAAGATAAAATAAAGGGCAAGCTCAATTTAAAATCTTATGCATATATTCAGAATGGATATTATATTGGACCCTTATATTAAGTTAAAATAATTATATAACAGTTTTATCGTAGAATATAAATGTGAAAATTAATATCCAAATAAAATAAAATGTTAATATTTGATCAAAGGTAATGTTCACACGAAAAGATTGAGTTATTTGATGAAATTTTGAAGATTTTTATAGTATGAATTTAGTTAGTTTAAGGAAAAAAGTAAACTAAAAATAGGATTAATCGCAAAATAACACGTAAGCAAAGTTGATCCATAATTATTTTGGTGTCTCGAAAGGGGATATGAGATCAAACGAATGGAAAAAAATAATTTTGATATTATAACTTTTTTTAATATAAATATATGAAATAATTCAGGAAAATATATATATATAAATTATTACAAATCAGCCAGATAAATAATATTTTTTAGTATTTTCTAATTACATAATGGACCCATATAAAGTTATAAAATTTTGATTTTAATTTATATCCTTATTTCCAGTGTTTTAAAAATCGGGCTAGGCAGCCCGACACCGACCCGATTTTGGCCAAATCGGAATGGCTAGGCGGCTGGGGGGGCTCGACGGGGCCTAGGCGGGTAAATCGGGTTCCAATCGGGCTAGGCAGGCAAGTCGGGCTATGTTTATTCCTATTTTGTGTTTTTTTCTTTCAATTTCTTCAAAATTTTCTAATTCTTCTCATTCTTTGCTTCAAATCATTCAATTCTTCCTATTTTTCTGATACATTTCTAATTCACCTAGGCCTCGCCTAGTCGCTAGCCCACCCCCCCTCATCGCCTAGCTCCCACCTAGCGTCTTTTAGAACATTGCTTACTTCTAGAAAACGATAATTAACCAGTTATTTGAATAATTAATTAATCAGTAGTGGCTGATTTATGTAGGTGTAAAGTTCTCTCAAATTCAAATACTTATAAAATTTGTATACGTACTACATTTAATTTACTTTTGATAATGTGTATAATCAAATGAAATTGAAAGTTTGTTACAACAAAGATTTACCTGAATTTTTTACTTAAACTTTTTGTTTGATTTAACAAAATTTTCTTGGTAATTTATAATTGATATTTACAGTTTGTTAGTGATAATTTTCTTGGTGATTAATAAACTCAATTTTATTTGTTAAAACTGAAAATTATATTTAGCAAAATGATAAGGAATAAGCCTAGAGAAACATTGTAAAATCGGAAAATAGAGACCATGTATTTTTATAGAAAATTATAACCAAATAAAAATTGTTAAATGAGAATGTACAAAAATTCGTTAAAAATCTGATATGATATAATTGTTGTTAAGATGAGTTATTAAAATTGAAAGGTTTAGAAGAAAATCTCAAGATTATATAAATTAATTTTGTTAAGATACATTAGTTTGAAATTTCACTAAATTGTTAATAAAAATATGTATGTGTAATAATGTAATATAGTGGGTTGAATTATAAAAGCACGTGTACTTTGAGTTGAAAATTGTATATATTGTATGATTTTGGCCCATAAATTTATGTATGTCAAACTATATATGCAAAATCATAAAAATTGTATACATAAGATGTATTTGACATATATAAATTTATGGGCCAAAATCTATATATATATATATATATATTAAAGCAAAAAATGTGGATTAATAACAAAATTACACGTAGGATTTGTGGGACTAGAAACATTCTAGTGGGTCGAAATTCAATAGCTTTAATATATATATATATATATGGGTCATAAAATTTATTCGGGTCATTTTACTCTAAATGGGCAATAAAATTTGTATGTGTAATAATATAATATAGTGGGCTTGATTATATAAGCACATGTACTATGAGTTGAGAATTTTATATATTGTATGATTTTGGCCCATAAATTTATATAGGTCAAATTATATATGCAAATGCATGAAAATAATATTACTAATTACATAAATGATTATAAGATGTATTTTATATATAAGTTTAGTAAGAAATCTATCTTATATTATTTTGACTTATATTATAAGCTTATTGTATGTGTAATTTGTAGAAATCAAATTTTATAAAAAAAAGTTGTATATAGTTTTTATATATTTGAAGTTAGTTGTGATTAGATATTGTGATTCATAAATATTTGAAGTTAGTTGTGATTAGATATTGTGATTTAAATTGAAATATAATGTTAATGGAAAAAAGTGGATTAATAAGAAAATGACACGTAGGATTTTTGGGGCCAGAAGCTTTGTGGTGGCTTTAAATTCATTTCCTTTAATATATATATATATAGATTTTGCTGATTATTTAATATAATAATAAACAGAAAAAGGAAAAATAGAATAAAATTGTAACAACTTAGGCCTAAAAACACTCTGGTGGCTTAAAAAGAGCCAGCTTTAATATGTATATAGATATATAGATTGATGGTTAAATTTATTTACAATGTTATTTGTCACTTTAAAGTTTGGTTGGTTTTGGAAGTAATTGTAATCTAAATATTTACATATAAATTTTGATTTGATAAACGGTTTTTATTTAAGGTTAAATAAAATAAAAATTAAAAAAAAAGAACGAATGAGAAAATGACATGTAGATATTATAGGTCCAAAAGCGTTCTAAGAACTCAAAAGGGGAGAGCTTTAATATATATAATAGATTCTTGTGCCAACTGCACAAGTGGAGCATTGTATATTATATTGAACATTTTGTTATATACTAGATTCTTTAGACTAGAAGCAAAAACGATTGTCGTCCTAATCCATCCCTCTGGCTCTACTGCTGAGAATTGGCAATATTGAGGAAACGTTACATAAATCGAAACTTTGTTGGTTTGGGCATGTGTCGAGTAGGCGGCCCAACGCCCTAGTGTGAAGGTGTAAAGGTTGTTTTTCGGCGACTTCCGTCATGCCAGAGGTAGACCAAAAAAAAGTTGGAAGAAGGTGATTAAGCGGCATTTGACCCTCTTGACACTCACAGAGGAAATGTCTCGGAATAAGAATTTATGCAGAAATATAATTAGGGCAGAGAATCGCTAGGTTGAAGGGTGGGTTTGTAGTCTTGTTTGGTTTTTGTGTGTCTTGTTGTTTGCCTTATACTCACAGCTTACATGCCTAATCTGCCTTGCTATACTTTGCATCTGTCTACTTAGGTCTTTCAAAAATATCCTCTTAACTTGGGCAGGGCATGGATGTGTACATCTCGACCCCCTTAATTCTGGTTGTGCGAGATTTAACAAGGTTGATTGTTATACTTTATTCTATTTTTCCACTATGTTCCTTAGTCACTCTTGTAATACCCCGTATTTGAGATTGATTTGTAAGGATTAAGATGTTACTCCATGTCAACAAGAGTTCTTCCGTTTCAGGGTTCAAGTGAGGACAAAACAAATTAATCGTGCTAGGACGAGAGTAATATCAGGATGATTGACCTCTTGGAAAGTCCTCGTGTTGGCATGAATGAAACTTCTAAGGCCTCGAGCCTTACAATTGTACAAAGCCTAGTGCCCCATCTGCTGTGTCATTGCCCTTTGGGGGGATGCACCATTGTCTATGACAATGTGTATTCCACATATATAGGAAGAAATGATAACAAAGCATCCTTTATATGAGTGTAGGAACCTTTCCTTCTAGAGTGCAAAGTGGACAATATCCACAATCAAGGAGTCTCGAGGCTGTTATATAACTTGACGAGGACATCAAAGGTTTAAGTGGGGGAGATTGTAATACCCTAGATTTGAGATTAATTTATATGGATTAAAGTGTTAACCATGTCAACAAGAGTTCTTCTTTTTCAGGGTTCAAGTAAGGACAAAGAACTCCAAAGTTAAGCATGTTAGGACAAGAGTAGTACCATGATGGATGACATCCGGGGAAGTCATTGCGTTGGCATGAGATGACACTTCTAAGACGTCCAATATTGTAACGTTTTTCTCGGGAACAGAGGGGATAATTCAACCTATGTACCATTCAAGAAACCTACTACAGACAATACATTTTAATGATTTTGAATTATCAAGTTGCATAGTAAATTATTCTCAATGGATATATGCAGTTACCTTTGAATTTGTCTATTCCTTGTTCTTGGTGCAACTAATTATTGTGGAGTGTACACTTTCCTCAGCATGTCTTCGATTTTTGGAGTGTTGTCCTTTGATCATGAAGAGATTACAAATTTATTTGGAATTGAAATTATGTCCTTTTGAAGTTAGGTTGCATCAATTATCTAAATGAGTTCATTGTTGATGCACAAAACCTTTTGGTATGGGCTTGAGAATTTTGTGTTTGACTGGCTAATAAATGATTATAGGTAAGGGTGCCTTGAAGTAGTTTAGTTGAATTGGTTCGTTTAACTTCTTTTTCCTTTGGAGCGTACAACTTACAAAGCTGCCTATTCTTTAAATTGTTTATTTTACTTTTGGTTTAGTTTTAAATATGTATCTCAAAGGGCTTTTATGGATGTGACTAAACTTCATGAACATCACCTTTTTTCTTCTAAATGTCTTGTCCTTTGTTGATGCACTTCCAATTTCTTGCATGTTTTACTTATGCTCTACTCTAGTTACATGAATTACCTCTCTTATTGAGAAGAATTTAAAAACTCAAAAAAATGAATGTAAAAATCACAGAGACACATCATAGAGAGTTTTTCACCATATGATTTACCTCTCTGAAAACATGATTAATTCAGATGTTTGAGAAGGACTAAAGGTCGAGAATAATGTTTAAGACAATCATCTCAAATCTCCCACGGGCATGTCCATTTACCTTTGAGGATTTAATTGCATTGATTAGACACGGGTTATTCCCTTCTATTTCAAGTCATTTTGTATCAATATGTTTTGCTTCTACATAAGCCTTTTCGAAGTGTCATTGCTCCAACAATTAAGATAGGGGTTTACTTTTTAACGCATAGGCATTTTTGCTATTTAACGCATAGGGCTGACACGTAACGTGTGAAACATTTCCCCACGTTACGTGCCGTTTGCTACTTTTCAAGTCTCCACACATAATGTGGGGAGTGTCTCCATACGTTACGTGTGAAAGGGCTCCACACGTAACGTGGGAACCAGCTCCCCACGTTACGTGTGGAGTGTAAGTGGCTTTAAAAGCCAAATTTCTTCTTCCTCTACCCTAAACTGCCGCATCCTCTCTCAGCCCACTGCTCCATCCCACGTAACGTACCTCGTGGATCTCCTCGTTACGAGTCAACAAACTTGTGGATCTCCTCGTTACGATTAATAGGTATGTTTAGGTTGACTTTGATTTTTAATTATTTTGCATCCTATTATGTTTAGGTTGATTGGATGCCGTACGGTATGGTTGACTTTAATGATGTGAGCTTCGCTTCATCGCGCTTCCATGGAGTTATCTCGTGTTTTTGGATAACCGAGTTGTACATGCCATACCGTGTGGCGAGACAGTTTGCTTGTGTACATCAGGTTCCAAGAGCGCCTATAGTGCCTACAAAGGCTTGGAGAGGAACAAAGATCAGCAGCTACACGGTGGAGTACGACATAGCTCGATTTGCATGGGATGCGCAGAATATACATTCCATGACCCTAGCTGCGATGGGCCCTCCTATTCAGCAAGGCCATGATTGTAGCGGTGATTACATGGGCTGATACCTCCCACGTACACACTCATTCGTCAACCCCCGACCATTGAAGATGCGACACATGTATGAAATTGACTAATTTGTAGGTTGTTTAATTTCCGGTTAACTCTATCTATATTTATTATACATATCAACGTTTTTGTGTTGTGTGCAGGCCTTCGAATATTGCTACAATGATCTTCAGCCACATCGCAACCATGAATGTGAAGATGTAGCAGAGGCGCTACGCCGGTCATTGGAGCGAATGTATCCCTTCCTTCCCAATCACTGAGGAAGTTGTGGAGACTGTTTTATGATTAAACTTGTTTCATTTTATGGATTTGATTGAACTTTGGATTATGGAAACAATGAATGTTATGACTTCTATTTGAATGTTTGTTATGATATTCTTGAGAGTGTATTCCCAAGTTTAAGATGTCTTCATTTTGTATTGTGTATGAGACCGTATTTTAATTCACGTGAAGCTAACGAACTAGATGATGTAATTATGTGTAAACCGCCATCACGATAAACAGTAGATCATACAGATAGGTTCATTTTTTTCTTATTTTCCACAAGTTTTAATTTTACAGAAAGCACATAACATGTGGAACATTTCCACACGTTACGTGTTGTTTGGATGTAATATGTGAAAACGCACGGCCGTGTGTTTTACCGCATAGGTCGTGCGGTGATCTCGGCTTTTTAACCAAAAAATACAGCGAAGACCGCACAACCTTGAGACGATTCTTTCCCTGTACGGGTCAAGCCAGTTTTTTTGTACGTACTGGAGATATTTTGGATATTTCCTCCAATCTTGCTGAATCTTCTTCAGTGTTGCTTCATACCCTTCTATGGTTGTTTCCTTCAATAGTTTCATGTAATCATTGGAAAACGTTGTACCCCTAAACTTGTCCATGGCCTTCTTCCCGAAATCTTCAATATTCTTCCTCACATGGCGCCTACATAGGAGCAATTTTGCAGTTGGAAACTGGTTCTCTAAGGCGTTCATCAACGCCTTCTCCCGATCTGTGACCAAGCATATGGGTGCTCGTTGGACCTTGACAAACATTTTTGAAAGTTGTTGTATGGCCCACTTGTAATTCTCTTCGTTCTCATGCTTCAGAAACGCCCCGGCAATATTGTAGTGTTTCCAAACAGATGTGATGCCGACAATTTCAAGGAAGGGCAAATCGTAACTGCACACATAATGATATGTTATGGCATGCTAATGATTACATGAACAAGTGAAGAATATAATAGATATGTGTGTTACTAACTTGTTAGTTGCGTATGTAGAGTCTAGCAACACAATGTACGGGAATGCCTTCAGCAGCGACAACTGGTCAGGGCTTGCGAAGAAGATATATGTGATCTTATTGGTCTCCTTATTGAATCTATGCTCCATGAAGTATCCCTTCTCATTACACTCATAGAAGAACTGTTGTATCACTGTTCTTCCTTCCATGCCTTTTTTTCGTATGTCATGCATTATGTTGTACACTTGTTTCATCTTGGTCAAGTTTCCTGGGGATGAGCTGATTGTAGTAAAAATCTTTGAGGCTTGCAATGATTAACTGTCATCACCCTAATAATCTCCTTCTCTTCAGCGCTTGGTCGCCCAGCTAATGCATGACCATACAAATTCTCTTTGATCACATGATTGTGAGTTCCATGTTGTACATTGATCTTCCATGATCCCTTCGGCCCTTCTTTCAACCTCAACATGAATGGACACCCATACTTCTTCGACTTTGTGATCTTCCTCACTTGGTCAGCTTGTTTACGGATGTTTTGTCCATGCCTATCGCATGGTAACCAAGTCCCCCCAAGGGCTCTATACATGGAAGGTTTATTGATGCGTTCCTTCTTGTGAATGCCGGATCGATGCTCTTGGTGGGAAGTCACGCGGATTGAATCTGGGGTTGAACGAGTGGAACGCGGAGTTGGTGGTCTAGCGTGAGTAGATGAACGCGATGATGGAAGGTGGTATTGCGATGGCGGGAGCGATTGTTGGAGGGGATAGATGACTTGAAAAGACAAGTCTTGGGCCGTAGCGTCGACAGCGGAGTGAAGGGAGATGCGAAGGAAGACTTGGCTTGAAGAATCAAGCGATTGCCGTAGCGTCGGCGGCGGAGTGAAGGAGATGAGAAAAATAGAGATGTGTTTGACGTCCAATCAAAGGAAGGAGGCGATATGATCTCAAACTTAAGCTTTGATTCAAATTAGACGTAACCTAGTACAGAAGGTCGAGATGACCTTTTATAGGAGATAGCGGGACTCGGATGGGCCGAGTCTCGCTTAATGGGTTGGCCCACGCGACACGCGTGGAACACACACCCAAAAGAAAAACACTGAAAATAATAATGTCAGAAATAACAAACAATCTCTAAATGAACGCGGTCATTGATGGTAGAAGGGATCTTGAGATAGAACGCGATCTCTGTGCTTGGCTAGTGGCGCTTTGAAAGAGAACGCGTTCTCTGGTGATGGCTTGCATTGGCTAGCGTTGAGGCACGCGATGAAGCATTGCCCGACATTGGCACGGGATCTACTGGCAGGGTCGCATCACCCTCCCCTGCTTGGCTGTGAAGCATCCCCGCTTCACCATCATCGAATGTTAGAGGGTAAGGTGTATCTTCAATTGAATGTACAACGCAGAAGGATCTTTCTCCGTGGGAGTGCAGCTTATGGGTGTCCTTCGAGTGAAAACGCAATGCGCGCAAGTGCTGACACATTTGGACCCCAGGTTCGAACACGATGCAACAGCGGCCACTGGTGTGTATCGGCGCGTAATGCGTTGCGCGATGAATCTCGTGGACTTGCTCAGCACGGTTGGTCGCGATTGTGTGCTCATGTTCTTTCGAAGTGCACGACAGGTTGGCGAACGGCCTCAGAGGTGTCAGGCGGGGAAAAGGTTGACAGGTTGGCCGCGCGAGAAGCACACGGTGCTCACAAGAGTCTTTCAACGCGGTTCTGACAATGTCCCTGCCATGGACGCCCAAGCAAGAGATGGGTGGCGTCCGAGCACTTTGATGTTGTAGGTGTTCACGCACATCGTAGCTTCATGGCTGGGTAGTTGGCGTCTCGAAATCGGCCTCATCGCGTCTCTTGTGCCCACTGGCACGTCGACTGGGTCTTCACGGCGTCGCAGCGGCTAACCCGGCTTCGCGTAATCGGCCTTCACGAGGTGCTGAGCCTTGAACGCGGCGCTGGGTGCGTTAAGATGCATACCTGTCATCAAAATCATATGGTTCAGAAAACTCACTTTGATGATCATTGTCGCGGTCAGAGCTGGTGTCGTAGTCGTTAGGATTTGCGCACAGAGCGGAATGATCGCGGTGCAACACGTATCCCTGACGACTCTCTATGACTGACTGAAGCCGTTGTAGGCGCGGTTGGAGGTCGACGACATCAACCCTGTTCCCTTATCCATGCGTTGTTGGCTTGGACCAGCGTCAGTTTGTCGCGGTCCTCCCGCCGCATCCATTGGGATCATTTGTGTTGGCGCGATCATCACGGGTGTGACGCGCTTCATTGATTGGAGTTGAGCAACTTGGCGTCGTAACTCCTGTATCTCGCGTTGTTCATCCGAGAGCTCCAAAAGATGATCTTCATTGTGGTGGTCTTGTTGTGGCACCAAGGGTGGTTTTGGCGCGTTCGCATTTCCTAAGACAATGTGACCAGACATCGCAAGTAAAAACGAACAAAAGACAACACAACCAAAGATCAAGCAAGCAACGAGCAAGTAACAAGTGTTCACGTAGGAGGGCGCGTTCTTTTGGCCGTGAGGGCGGCTTAAGGCAAGCAAAACAAGTGTGATATACAAGCACAAATCCAAACGGAACCAATTGAATAAAGTCTTAACCTCTTACGTAAACAACACAAACACACAAGAACCAACCTTCAAGGTGTTAACCTAGACGGTGGAGAGATGAAGAAGATGAGCCTACCCGAGAGGGGGAAAGAAGGTTGTCTTATTTTGGCTTTCCTTCTTTTTTTCTTTTTTTTTTTAAATAGTCGCGTTCTTTTTTTTTTTTGAAATGCGACTTTGACTCTTTTTTTTTTTTAATATGAAATTCAAATCTGAGATCTTGTTTTGACTTTTGATTGAAGATCGGATAAGAATTAAATGAAACAAAATAAAATAGGCTAAGTAACGGTGATACCCCGTAATTTTGTAAGGTTATTTTGGGAATTATGGAATTTTCCCGAGTACCCGTTGTGTACGTCGGATTTAATTCAGGTAGCGTGAGACATTCTGTAATGTGCTCTGTATCTGTAATATTTTTCTCAGTGAAATAATATACAGACAAGGTGCCTTAGATTTTAATTGTCGTTCGCGTACGATAATTTTTATCCCGGTTTAACGTCTGGTTCGTTCAAAGCTGAACGGGCGGGAAAAGGGAGAAACGGCAACCGCCGTTCAGAAACGGCGACCGCCGTGGTTGGGCCGAGAGGTCAACGTGTCAGCTTCTAGCTGGCCGCGACAGGCCTAGCGACGGCGACCGCCGCATTTACGGCGACCGCCGCGTGCCCGCCGCAGGCAAAATTACGGCGACCGCCGTGATTGTCCAGTGGGCTTTGCCCGATGGTCGTCGGCGTCGTTCGAGGTGCGCCGTTGCATCGTTTGCCGTGTCTGAGGGTTTGCAGAACACTCCTTGGGGTTTGCCTATAAATAGACGAGCTTGGGCATGGGTTTTGGGTCATCTACAACCCCGAATCGCTGCCAAATTTGCCTCTCGCCGGAGTTGTGTTTTCGCCGGAATTCGAAGGTCTCGCCGGTGTTGCCTTGGTGTGTTTCCAGAGTGCCTTTGTGAAGCTTTTGGTTAGCCTTGGAGGTTAGAAGCCAAATCAAGTCGAAGGAGGCCAAACCGCTCGTGTTTTGGGGTGAGTTTTCTCTCGTTTCAGTCGGCCGTGTTCTTCACGGCGACCGCCGTGTTCTTCACGGCGACCGCCGCCAGAGCCCAGAACGCCTTCGTGGCTTTGGCTTGGTTGGTTGTCGTCGTGGCGTCTTTCCTTTCGTATTCTTTCGCCGTGTTTAGATTCGTACTGTTTATGACGGATCTAACTTAGGGTTCCTTTTATGGGTCGACTCGAAGGTTGTTGTGCTGTCGGAACTATACCGTGTCGAGCCCAGAATCCAGTTGACGTCGTTAGACTATTCTGCGGATTAAGGCAAGTGGCGGTTCGCTCTTGCTCATTTGTTCCATATTTACATTAATTATCAGTAGTTTATCTGAGTAATTAATTTGGAATGAATATTCTGTTTGTCTGGAAACGGTTTTGTTAAACTGTTTTGAAAATCATATAATAGGTTGTATATCTGTTAGAACAACGCTATTATCTGTGATCGTCTTTCGGGCCTTTATGTGGATTTATTCAGTAACTGTTGTTGTGCTATACTGTTTAGTTAGCACTAGTGGCTAGGAACGCTATGTACCTTGAGGGGGTTTAGCTATTTCTTTATAACTGGTACTTGGTGGTTCATCCCCAGTACTTTCTCTTTGGTCATGACCATACCCTTTCACAGGGTAGGCGCACTTCGCTAGTGCCAAATCTTCCAGGGTTCATCCCTTCGATATCTCTTGTGAGGAGATCTGATATCTCTTGTGAGGAGATCCGATATCTCTTGTGAGGAGATCCGAATCTCTTGTGTGGAGATGTAAAAGCTTATAATGTAATGCTCATTTTGGAATTAAATAAGATAAGTGCCCGAGTGCACATGATTAATATACCTTGGGCGAGTAGTGCAGCTAAGTTCAGTGCAGCTAGAAAAACTCGTCTTGACTTGAATGTAGTACGTTCTCTTTCCAATCTGGATTCGCTGTAGGCGATGAGGTTGGTCGTGAACCGAAGCATCTCAGTCAGTTTTAAATCATTGTTGTATGATCTTGTAATCATTCCAGATTTGTCATTTTTCCTTAAAGACTCAATCTCTTGGAGTCTCTTTTCGAGTCGATTTCTGTGAAGATGAAGTTTTCCAGAATCTTCTCTCATGCATACCTCTTGTTGTTATTCCGTGAAAGTGCCGGGTTATGTATCGTCCCTTCGGTTATTATTCGAGGGACAATGATAGTAAACGGTTACGATCACTCGAACCATTCTGCTTTTTACCCTTGCTAGTCTATTCAAGTAGACTAACCCACGAACTTTGTTCTCCGCATGTGGGCTGGTGTCATCCGTTCGATTCGGCACATCAGATAGAGTGAAGATTTGAGGAGACTAGATTGACTATGAAGACGACGGTTGTTTTTGGATGTTTTAATAATTGCTTTTAATCAGGTTGAGATCCTTGGGCAGGTGATCATCACGATCACAACCCCGTTTGTAAAATCTTTTATTTGTCTTCCGCTGTACTTTGTTTGAACTCTGTGTTTTGACCTATTCGGGATTGGGTTGTAATCCCGTAACTCTTGTTTCCTCAACAATGTTATGTTTTGGAATTTATTGCTTGATCTTTGTGTATCAATTGCATTTCATAAATTGTATTTATTTGGTAAAGCCTTGGGTGATCTCGGTAAGGAACACTGGGGTCACTGGCGGTAATACCTTTCCAAAAGGGTTAAGTTTTAGGGGTGTTACAGTTGTGGTATCAGAGCCAAAGGTTTTAAAACGGGTTTGGGATTTTATAAATCATTTATCCGTTTTTGAAAATGCTTCAAAAGGGCTCTGAATTTTCAAAGTGAAAAGAATTTCAAAACACTGTTCATAGTCATGTCTTCTGTACAGTCTGATATAGTAAGCTTGCTTCTATGTCTAGAAAGACTAATTCATTTCCCGTTGCCCTGTTTGATATGGGTGCATTCTGTTCTCTTCAGAGGAACCCGGGAGAAGCCGAGGTGGTTTCACCATCTCTAGCTAGGCTTGATTCCCAGTTCCCTCGTTGTGAGTTGAGGTTGTAGAACCTAGTAACTCGGTTCGAGTCCATCAATAGAAATTACCAAGTTGATCTATTCTAAGTTGATTTTATTACAATAATTATATCAAAATGATACTAAAGTGATAAAATCCTTGGAATTTGATCGGTAAACAGATGGTGAACACAAGGAACACTATCCGTACTGGTGCAGGGCCAAGCATTGACCACAGACTAAATCCGAGGAATGTTGCAGACCCATCAGAAGAGCGTGAGTCTGTCTTCCATAATAATCCTGGAGGCAATGACCCAGCTAGGGACAACGCTCCAAGGATATTTGATAAAGCAGTTGTTGCAGAAATTCGGGGAATCATCATGCAAGCGATTGCCGACGCGTTACGCCCGAATGTGCATCAGGCACAAGGAGTGCCAGTATCTCGAGAAGTTCTGAGGTTTGAGGAACAAGAGAACCATGTGTTGCAGGGAGGGGTGATCAGGAATAGAGGGGAGTATGGCCGAGCCCTGAAGGCTGTTAACTCCATGAGGCCTGACAGCTTCGATGGGAAAGAAGAGCCAGTCAAGGTGGCTCATTGGTTTTCCCACATGGAGCGGCTATTCCGTAATGTTGAGTGCACTGAAGCTGAGAAGGTGCATATAGCCTCTCTTCAGTTAAAGGAAAAAGCCAGTGAATGGTGGGAGAGTACCGGCTTAGCTGATAGCCCGGTTTTGACCTGGTCTATGTTTAAGACCAAGATGACTGATCGTTTCTTCTCTCGTGCTATGAGGGAGGAGAAACACAAGGAGTTTCTGTATCCGCAAACGGATGGATTGAAGGTGACCGAGCTTGCAACCAAATTCAATCATCTAATGCAGTACGCTGGACCTGAGATATCCAGTGAGGCATAGAAGATCTGGTATTTCCACGAATGGATGAGTCCAGACATCAAGCCGATGATGGTGCACCACACATGCTCTACTCTGGAGCAGTATGTGGATACAGCCTACAAGCTGGAGGTGACTCTGGAGGAGTCGACCAAGAAGCGTAACAGCCAGAGGCAAGTGTAGTACCAGCCTCAGGCAAGTGGGTTCAAACGCCCCGCGCCACCATCAGATTTTGCCAATTCTGGCCGAGCAAGAACGAATAAGACTCATGATGAGTCTACGCAACGTTCTGGCCAAGGCAATAATCCGATTCAGTGCTACAACTGCGGTACGCACGGGCACAAGAGCAATGAATGTCTGAAGGACAAAAAGACATGCTTTGACTGCGGAAAGGAGGGTCATATGCAGGCGTTCTGTCAGCGGAGGAATGTGAAAAGAGCTGAGTCACGACAAGGGTCTGTTAATCAGAACAACCGACCCAAGTTCAGTCCGGTGGAAGCTCCTAGCCCTTCAATGCAGACGACTGCGCAGAACAAAGGGAAAGCCCCGATGGCTTCAGAAGCCAAGGTCAACGCCTATACGTGATACGTGGGGTGGATGGACCCTATGCTCCTAATGCTTAGAGTACCTTGTATCTGCATTACACTTTTGTTAATGTGTTGTTGATGTGGGTGCTACCCAGACTTTCATTTTGGATGGTTGTAAGTTAAGTTGCGTGTGCAACGAGGTTGCGAACCTTTTGTTGTAACTCTTCTTATATATGAACCTTTGGTTTATACCAAGTTAATGGTTCGTTGCTTGTTGATGGGGTAAGGTCTCGTGTTCGAGACTCACCAACAACCTCTGAGGAGATGGCTGCCTATTAATTAGGTGGAGCTACCAAGGATGGGTTGAGATGTATGGATAGCGGCTCATGGCAACAGAGGACGCTAGTAATGGCTGGGCCTGGACTCGGAGCCACTAGTGAGTCGTCTGTGAACCATGTAGTGGGCTGGTCCAAGATGGTGACCATTTAGTGGGAACCAATCGTCTGTCGGATTGTCAATTACCATCAAGGGTAAGAAATTCAAAGCGATTTGACCTAAATAACCATGGTCCATACGATAATTATTCTCGGTATGGATTGACGGAAGCGTCACAAGGCAGTGATCGACTTCAGTTTTTGATATTTCTGTGGTTAGAGGATTTCCGGGTGTCTTTCCAAAAGATATTCCTGGATACCCCAAATCGTGTCATGGAGTTTGCAATTGATCTCGAGCCGTGTACCACGCCGATCTCTGAGGCACCGTACCGGATGGCTCCTATTGAGACGCAAGAATTGAAGAAGCAACTCAAGGATCTTCTTGACAAAAGTTATATAAAGCTGAGTGCATCACCTTGATTAGGAGTGCCCTAGTTTTATGTGTCAAAGAGAAAGATGGACCGTTTCGACTTTATTTTTGACTTTCGAGAGTTGAATAAAGTCACGATCAAGAGCAAGTATTTGTTACCAAGGAATGATGATCTGTTGGATCAACTACAGAGAGCAAAAGTTTTCTCCAAGATCGACCTGAGATCTGGTTTTCATCAGCTCAGGATTCGTGAGGATGATATTCCGAGGATTGCGTTTCGGACAAGAGATGGTTACTACGAGTTTGTAGTCATGCCATCTGAGCTTACGAATGCTCTAGGAGTTTTCATGAACCTAGTGCATCGATGTTTTAGACCAGTACTTGAATAAGTTCATAGTGGTCTTCATCAATGGCATTTTGATTTTTCCCGAGCAAGGAAGCTCACAGGGAACGTCTGCGGATTGCTTTATCGGTCCTTAGACCAAGTCGGTTGTACGCAAAGTGGGCTAAGTGTGATTGTTGGATCTAGAAGTGGCTTTCTTAGGCCATGTGATCAATAAGAATGAGGTTATGGTTATTCCCCAGAAGAGTGAATCAGTAGTTGTTTGGAAGCGGCCTCAGGGTGTGAGCGAGGTACACAGTTTCCCAGAGCTTGCAGGACATTATAGACGGTTCATGAAAGGATTTTTTTCTAAGATCTCTCCACCTATGACCAGTCTGTCCACAAGGTCAACCAGAAGTTGTCTGGGATGACAAGTGCAAGACCAGTTTTCAAGAAGTTGAAACAGTGTCTGACTTTTGCACCAGTTTTGGCATTGTCAGAAAGAATGATGGCTATATGGTCTATAGTTAATGTTTCGAGAAATGGGTTGGGATGTGTCTTTGATGCAGAAAGGCAAGGATATTACATACGCATCTAGACAATTGAAAACCTATGAAGCAAACTAACCAACACATGACCTAGAACTAGCAGCAATAGTGTTTGCATTAGAAACTGAGGTTACTTGGGTAACCCAGAGGTCAGCAGAAGTTTCCACCAGGAGATTGTCCGTTACATGGCATTCCTAAGACCATTGTATCGGATCGAGATGGCCGATTTATGTCAAGTTTATAGCAAGAACTTCACAAGGCCATGGGAACTGAATTGAGATTCAGCATCGTTTCATCCTCAGACAGATGGTCAGTCTGAAAGACCATCTAGACCCTGGAGGATATGCTAAGAAGTATACGTACTCGATCATCCGACTAGCTGGAAAGACAGCCTAAGTCTGATTGAGCTCACGTACGATAATAATTGGCATGCTACAATCAAGATGGCTCCGTTTGAAGCTTTGTATGGTCACAGATGTAGATCTCAGATTTGTTGGGTTGAGTACGCCGACAAGATTCTACTTGGACCAGAGTTGGTCGAAAGGACAACTTCGAACATTGCTCTGAGTAGACAGAGGTTGTTGACCGCTCAGAGTCGACAAAAGTTTTACGCAGATCAGAAGTGTTAAAAGTGTTGAGTTCGAGGTTGGTGTCAAGGTACTTGTCACAGTATCGCCACCCAAGGATGTTTTTAGGTTTGGTAAGCGTGGGAAGCTTAACCCTCGCTATATGGGACCAATTCAAAAATTCTGGATAGAGTAAGATCTCTAACGTACCGTTTGGCATTGTCGCCATCGGCATACCCAGTGTATAATGTGTTCCACGTATCATTGCTAAGGATATTCATGCCAAGATGAGTCTCGTAGGCTGAGCTATAAGGACGTCGAAATTCAGGCAAATGGTACTTGAGAGGAGATGCCAGTGTGCATTCTCGAACGCTGTGTGAAGCGACTGAGCAACGAGATCGTACTGTTGGTACGAGTTCTATGGTCCAGGTCTGGGACTGAGGAAGTTCCTTGGGAAACCGAGGCAGAGATGCTCAGATACTTTCCCGAGTTGTTGTTTTTTCGGCCAAGTTTCGGGGTCGAAACTTCTTTTAAGGGGGGGGTGATGTGATACCCCGTAATTTTGTAAGGTTATTTTGGGAATTATGGAATTTTCCCGAGTACCCGTTGTGTACGTCGGATTTAATTCATGTAGCGTGAGACATTCTGTAATGTGCTCTGTATCTGTAATATTTTTCTCAGTGAAATAATATACAAACAAGGTGCCTTAGATTTTAATTGTCGTTCGCGTACGATAATTTTTATCCCGGTTTAACATCTGGTTCGTTCAAAGCTGAACGGGCGGGAAAAGGGAGAAACGGTGACCGCCGTTCAGAAACGGCGACCGCCGTGGTTGGGCCGAGAGGTCAACGTGTCAGCTTCTAGCTGGCCGCGACATGCCTAGCGACGGCGACCGCCGCATTTACGGCGACCGCCGCAGGCAAAATTACGGCGACCGCCGTGATTGTCCAGTGGGCTTTGCCCGATGGTCGCCGGCGTCGTTCGAGGCGCGCCGTTGCGTCGTTTGCCGTGTCTGAGGGTTTGCAGAACACTCCTTGGGGTTTGCCTATAAATAGACGAGCTTGGGCATGGGTTTTGGGTCATCTACAACCCCGAATCGCTGCCAAATTCGCCTCTCGCCGGAGTTGTGTTTTCGCCGGAATTCGAAGGTCTCGCCAGTGTTGCCTTGGTGTGTTTCCAGAGTGCCTTTGTGAAGCTTTTGGTTAGCCTTGGAGGTTAGAAGCCAAAGCAAGTCGAAGGAGGCCAAACCGCTCGTGTTTTGGGGTGAGTTTTCTCTCGTTTCAGTCGGCCGTGTTCTTCACGGCGACCGCCATGATGAATACGGCGACCGCCGCCAAGAACGGCGACCGCCGCCAAGAACGGCGACCGCCGCCAAGAACGGCGACCGCCGCCAGAGCCCAGAACGCCTTCGTGGCTTTGGCTTGGTTGGTTGTCGTCGTGGCGTCTTTCCTTTCGTATTCTTTCGCCGTGTTTAGATTCGTACTGTTTATGACGGATCTAACTTAGGGTTCCTTTTATGGGTCGACTCGAAGGTTGTTGTGCTGTCGGAACTATACCGTGTCGAGCCCGGAATCCAGTTGACGTCGTTAGACTATTCTGCGGATTAAGGCAAGTGGCGGTTCGCTCTTGCTCATTCGTTCCATATTTACATTAATTATCAGTAGTTTATCTGAGTAATTAATTTGGAATGAATATTCTATTTGTCTGGAAACGGTTTTGTTAAACTGTTTTGAAAATCATATAATAGGTTGTATATCTGTTAGAACAACGCTATTATCTGTGATCGCCTTTCGGGCCTTTATGTGGATTTATCCAGTAACTGTTGTTGTGCTATACTGTTTAGTTAGCACTAGTGGCTAGGAACGCTATGTACCTTGAGGGGGTTTAGCTATTTCTTTATAACTGGTACTTGGTGGTTCATCCCCAGTACTTTCTCTTTGGTCATGACCATACCCTTTCACAGGGTAGGCGCACTTCGCTAGTGCCAAATCTTCCAGGGTTCATCCCTTCGATATCTCTTGTGAGGAGATCTGATATCTCTTGTGAGGAGATCCGATATCTCTTGTGAGGAGATCCGATATCTCTTGTGTGGAGATGTAAAAGCTTATAACATAATGCTCGTTTTGGAATTAAATAAGATAAGTGCCCGAGTGCACATGATTAATATACCTTGGGCGAGTAGTGCAGCTAAGTTCAGTGCAGCTAGGAAAACTCGTCTTGACTTGAATGTAGTACGTTCTCTTTCCAATCTGGATTCGCTGTAGGCGATGAGGTTGGTCGTGAACCGAAGCATCTCAGTCAGTTTTAAATCATTGTTGTATGATCTTGTAATCATTCCAGATTTGTCATTTTTCCTTAAAGACTCAATCTCTTGGAGTCTCTTTTCGAGTCGATTTCTGTGAAGATGAAGTTTTCCAGAATCTTCTCTCATGCATACCTCTTGTTGTTATTCCGTGAAAGTGTCGGGTTATGTATCGTCCCTTCGGTTATTATTCGAGGGACAATGATAGTAAACAGTTACGATCACTCGAACCATTCTGCTTTTTACCCTTGCTAGTCTATTCAAGTAGACTAACCCACGAACTTTGTTCTCTGCATGTGGGCTGGTGTCATCCGTTCGATTCGGCACATCAGATAGAGTGAAGATTTGAGGAGACTAGATTGACTATGAAGACGACGGTTGTTTTTGGATGTTTTAATAATTGCTTTTAATCAGGTTGAGATCCTTGGGCAGGTGATCATCACGATCACAACCCCGTTTGTAAAATCTTTTATTTGTCTTCCGCTGTACTTTGTTTGAACTCTGTATTTTGACCTATTCGGGATTGGGTTGTAATCCCGTAACTCTTGTTTCCTCAACAATGTTATGTTTTGGAATTTATTGCTTGATCTTTGTGTATCAATTGCATTTCATAAATTGTATTTATTTGGTAAAGCCTTGGGTGATCTCGGTAAGGAACACTGGGGTCACTGGCGGTAATACATTTCCAAAAGGGTTAAGTTTTGGGGGTGTTACAGTAACTAATATAGAAAGAAATCGCGAGATTGACGCGATAGGAGAGAGAAGAATATTCAGATTTATGGCGGTCAATCAACAAGAAGATGTGGCATTTATGGCATGCAAAATTCACGGAATTAATTAAGCATATAATTTCTGAAGATTTCACGCGAGCAAATCACACAAATTTCGCGAGGAGATCAAGCAATTAGCGGCCAAGAGATTCTCTTGTAGAAACCGAAAGGACTAGCATGCGTCTGAAGGAAAAAAAATTGTGACAATGGCGGAAGCAAGATGATGGAGAAGAAAAAATTGTGAACAAATGAGACTTGACAAGCGACTTACAAGATCAAAGGCTCTGATGCCAGTTGATGCGTTCCTGCTTGTGAATGTCGGATCGATGATCTTGGTGGGAAGTCGCGCGGGTTGAATCTGGGGTTGAACGAGTGGAACGCAGAGTTGGTGGTCTAGCGTGAGTAGATGAACGCGATGATGGAAGGTGGTATTGCGATGGCGGGAGCGATTGTTGGAGGGGATAGATGACTTGAAAAGACAAGTCTTGGGCCGAGCGTCGGCAGCGGAGTGAAGGGAGATGCGAAGGAAGACTTGGCTTGAAGAATCAAGCGATTGCCGTAGCGTCGGCGGCGGAGTGAAGGAGATGAGAAAAATAGAGATGTGTTTGACGTCCAATCAAAGGAAGGAGGCGATATGCTCTCAAACTTAAGCTTTGATTCAAATTAGACGTAACCTAGTACAGAAGGTCGAGATGACCTTTTATAGGAGATAGCGGGACTCGGATGGGCCGAGTCTCGCTTAATGGGTTGGCACACGCGACACGCGTGGAACACACACCCAAAAGAAAAACACTGAAAATAATAATGTCAGAAATAACAAACAATCTCTAAATGAACGCGGTCATTGATGGTGGAAGGGATCTTGAGATAGAACGTGATCTCTATGCTTGGCTGGTGGCGCTTTGAAAGAGAACGCGTTCTCTGGTGATGGCTTGCGTTGGCTAGCGTTGAGGCACGCGATGAAGCATTGCCCGTCATTGGCACGAGATCTACTAGCAGGGCTGCATCATTTATTCCTCCCCTTAATGATGCAGAAGTTGTGACACATAGCAGTCTCACGCGCCCATATAAATGCTTCTTCTCTGGACTCCCAGATTTGGTCTGTTGTGAAGAACTCTGAATAATCAGCAGAGACAAAAACATCCTCTTCTGGTGGTACATTGAACTGAGGTTGTGTGTGTAGGGATGGAAAACAAAATTATGGGTTAGCAGAAGCCGAATTCTTAGCTTCTTCATGAGATAAAGATGCTTTTGGAGGCGGACAACTAAAGTCAAACACTCCAAGTGAGAAGGATGGTATATCATCTGGTTTTTTACACTCAGATGGTGTGTTCCATTCCGGCAACGGTTGATGAGGTGTTTCCCAACCAGAAAATGATTTTTGTGGGGTGATCCAGTCATCGAGGGAAATATTGTTCAACCCATCGTACAAATAATAGTTCGCCTACATACACATGGAATCGTCTCATCAAGTAGTGAACTAATTATCAAGTGTGAAACCATAATTCCCTTTAAGGAAGCATTCTTAGACATCAATTTAAAGTGAACAAACCGTTCCCTTTTACAGAAGGCACAGAATGTGTAATAACCCATCCCTCAAACCTTTCATCAACTCTCCACACATTATTTTTCTTTTTTTCCACAAGGTTCAATTTTACAGAAGGAACAGAAACCGGCAGAAACCACATTCTGGTAAAGCGCACGGTTTTTGACAAACCGTGCCCTTTTACAGAAGGCACATAAACCGCCAGAAACCATAATCTGGCACATGATTCACACGTTACGTGTGGACATGTTTCACACGTTATGTGTGGACATGTTTAGGGCATAACGTGTGAAATTGTTCTTCAATGTAACGTGGATCTTGCTTTCTTACACATGTATCCCTCAAAATCTAGCATGTAAAACTTGGTTTCTAACACCTAAACAACAAATATCAAGTTCAAAACTTTGAAAATCTAGCATCTGAAACTTGGTTTCTAACACCTAAACAACAAATATCATGTATTGTTTTCAACAACTAAAGATCAAAACTTTGAACATATCCCAAACAAAATATGAAAACTTTAACTTTAAATAACGGAAATTACCTCATTTGGAAGTGGATCCTCTTCAAGATTGTTGTTCCAATAATCATTGTCGTTCATATTGTCCATTTTTTAAACAAAAATTGAGAGTGTAAAACACAAATTTTTTAGTGTTTCAAATGAAGGGTTTAGGCTCGAAATTGGGGCTTAGCCGGGGAAGATGAAGAGGGGACCATTAATTCAGTTAGGTGGGGACAAAACGGTTAATTCAATGCGTTTTACACCAACCGTATCCCCACATTACGTGTGAGGTTATCCCACACGTTACGTGTGAGCATCTATCACACGTAACGTGGTGATTCTTTTTCCCTTAAGGGTTGAGGTTTTAGGGTTTAGGGGGTGTAGGTTTTAGGGTTTAGGGTTTAGGGGGGGTTTTGTGTTTAGTTTTTTAAAGTCTTTAAATATACATGTATTGTGCAGTGGTGATGTTGTCCTTGTCCATCACGTGAATTCAGATTGAACAAGGTGCGCACACGTAACATGGTGATATATTTCCCCCTTGGGGAGGGTTTAGGGTTTAGGGTTTTGAGGTTTAGGATAAAAGGCTTGTGACTAAAGCTGTATACAACTATATACAACAACTGGTTATTAGCTGTCAAATATTTGTCAATCAGATTTTTCCTTTTTTTCCAGCTGGTTATTAGTTGTCAAACACATTGCCTTTTCACTATATAAGAAGCATTAGGGTTGTTTGTTCACTAAACAATTCCAACACAAGCGGAGCCTACAGATACACTTTTGGGTAAGCTTCTTCTTCCAGTTTCTATCGATTTAGTAACCCTAATTTTTGATATTAATGGATTTATGATATTTGTAGGAAACCAAACACTACAACAAATAATGGCATCTTCATCCAAATCATCAACAAACGCAGATACGCTATGCTATTGTAATTTGAAAGTCGTTGTTCGAACTTGGGATTTGCAGTGGAACTACGGAAGGAGGTATTGGGGATGCCCATAAGTGGGGTGTCGTTTCAGGGAGTGGATTGATCCAATGTACAAGGACAGGGCACACACGGTTATTCGACAACAATGGCAGGAAAAATAAGATCTTGTTAAGGAAAATCAAGAACTTGTTAAAGAGCTTGATAACATTCCTAGGTATAACTTCAATCTATTAAATGTCGTATCTTTTGTGTAATATTGTTTATGTACTATCAACCTTTGTAGGGAGCAAACAAATTTAGCAAACCAGAGATATCATATGAAGCGAACGTTTACCAGAGACTACCCTAATTTCTTCAAACGCTAAAGCAGTGTCATATCTTTTCTCTATTTTTTTCTAAGTTTATGATCAATTTGTATTGTTTTCTGTATTGTGTGCTAAATGTGGTTGTAGTCAATTTGGGTTATGAACAATTTGTATTGTCTTCTATGTTGATGATCATTTTGTATTGTTCTTATAAAGATTAATACAAGTTGGGATACCCAATGGGGGTAACTCTCCCCTAATAAGCGAATTGTAAAACTCAGACGCTAAACCAGAGATATCATATGAAGCGGCACGGTGGCTCGATCGAGAACTTTACATTGGAAGGGCAAAAGACCGAAATAAGCGAATGTAACGGAATCAATACAATCGTAACTTCAATCTTATTGTAAAACTCGATACTAAGCGAAAAAGACCGAAATACTTCGTATAACGTTACTTAATCAAAAAAAGAGCTCTACTTAACGTGGGGAAACTCTCCTCACGTTATTGAATCTATGGGGACTCTTCACGTAATGTGTGGATAGGTTCCACACGTTACGTGGTGCACTGAGCCACACGTAACGTGTGGACATTTCCCAGACGTTACGTGTGGATCAGTGCACCACGTAACGTGTGAAGCCTCTGCGTTAAACATCAAAAATGCCTATGCGTTAAAAAGTAAACGTGTTAAGATAAGATTTCTACTACACCTTGCATTTCCCATACTTATGGGTTTATCTTGGTGGTTTCTAATGAGAAACCAAACACACCATTAGTTTGTTTAGAACCATCAAAGTTGATTTTTTTGGTAGTTTGCCATTGTTTTTTTATGGCTCGGTGTTTAATATGGTTTATTTGATTACCTCCGTCCTCAAATTTTCTTATTCTTTCCCAAATTTGTAATTGTCTTATGATGAAATATGTGAATTGTTTTATTAGTATGATTGAGTCTTATTTAGATATGATTTGGTGCCTTTGGTACCATATACACTACCAAGTGACAACTAGTTCGGTGAGCTTCTATTTGGTTAAATTATAGTTAAGTTTTTTTAGTATTTCCCAAGGTTTATTGTTGCATGTGTTAATTTTTTTACCTTATTTTTTGGCTATCATTTTAGATTTGGTTAGTCATATATGGATGTGGTGGAGATCTTCATGTGTATGGATACATAGAGCACATTCCACTTGAATCACTATCTTTTGTTCTCTAGGATGGTTTTAGTAGGGAGTCCATTGTGTCCAATTTTCCTAAGAAAGTTGAAACATATTTATATTCCATATTCATGTCATATTGGTTGTATTATTTTCTCTTTGTTTAGAGATAAGGTTAATAAACGTGTTTATGGATAATCATCCATTCTTTTGTATCGCCAAGAAAGTATGTCTGGGATCTCGTTATTTGGTATCTGTATGTCCATTATCTTGTTGACAATCAAGTGGTATAATGTTCATCCATAATGTTTCGTTATTGTGTTTGTAACTACCTATATTCGCTTACAGGTTTTTGCGGGTCCATCATTAATTGTGAAATTGCATTTTCCATTAGGTTTAATGGGAGAGCCCAATTGTCGCTCCAATATTTGATTATGTGTGCAATTGAAGGTTTCTATAAGATCTATTAGTTTGGTCTACTACCATGATATATTAGTGTTTTTAACATGTTATAGTATATGCATACTTTTTAGGTACTTTTTGTTGATTATCTTGATCCACAATCAAAGTTATGCAATAAATTTCCAAATTAGTTTTATTTAAAGAGTTTGGTCCATGTATTGGTTTTTTAATCCCCATCTACACTTCTATCTTTGATGGGTTTACAAAATTAAGAACCATTCACCAAAAAGATTAGAAACCAAAATGAATCTTGATAAGGGTTATGGTCTAACAATGAACAACTCCTAAATTGAATACTCAATCTTGATATCAATAAACAGAAACATTAGAATAGTTTATAAGGTAATATCTAAGGTATGAACCATCCTATATCTTCCTTTCTGATGAGGATCCTGATTATTAGCCTCTTAGGCTCTTACCACTTTCTGTAATATTGTTTCTAATATAAAATTTCAACTACATAAACCAGCCTTAGTTCTCCTCGTGTCTTTCTATGCCATCCAAATTCTATTTTCGTTGGTGTTCTTGTAACACCCCAGATTTATAATTGGTTTATAAGTATTAGAGTGCTACTCATATCAACAATAATTCTTCCTTTTCAGAATTCAAGCAAAGATAGAGAACATTAAAGCTAAGTGTGCTAGGGAAAGAGTAGTACCAGGATGAGTGACCTCCTGAAAAGTCCCCGTGTTGACATGGGATGACATTTTTAAGGCATCGGGCCTTACAATGGTATCAGAGTTGGCTCTAGGTTACGAGTGGGTTTGGCTTGGAGAGCCGTCACTCGACCCAAAGGGCGGTCTTCGGGCTTTGACGAGGACCTCAAGGGTTTAAATGGGGGAGATTGTAACACCTCGGATTCGTGATTGGTTTGAAATGATTAGAGTGATATCCATCTCAACAACAAGTCTTCCTTTTCAAGGCTCAAGTGAGAATAAAAAATTCCAAAGTTAAGCGTGCTAGGACGAGAGTAGTATCGGGATGAGTGACCTCTTAAGGAGTACTCGTGTTGGCATGGGATGACACTTCTAACGCCTCGGGCCTTACAACTCTAGTGAAGTTAAAATGAAGCTTATATATAATCAACAGACCTAGGAGTCACTTGCACGACTAATGTGCTCACATGAGTTATGGTTTTGACTCAATAATTACTCAAAGCAAAGAATGGTTGAATACAATATGTGCTAGATTGTTTAATTTGATTAATGCTTAATTAATTGTTTAATAGAATAAAACTTTCAATTAAACTAATTTAAATTGGGTGAATAGTATTTCCGACATATAGAAAGAGTTTTTTTGTCATAAAAAACTATTCTAACACTCTTGAATCGAGTGTTTTAGCTTATGAAATGGTAAAATTGTTTCATGGACAACAGAATATAAAAACATTGAGGTAACAATGGAGACACGATTCCTTAGAAAGGAAGTATAGACTCATTAGGATTTCAAAAGTCTACTTATTTTACGGCGATAAATCGCGCACTCCCATTTTTTACGCCTCGCACTCTTCCCTGGACGGCACGAGGTGCCGCCCAGAAGACCCTATCAAAAACCCGGTCTAACTATGGGCGGCAATATGTGCAGCCCAGACGAACCGGATTTTTGTAAAACCCGATTCAGAGGCTGGGCTGCACCTATTGCCGCCCAGATTTGTTTTTTTTTTTGGGAGAATCCGGTTTAAAATTTTATTTTATTTATTTAAATAAAAATAGATTGAATTTGAGAAACTCGGGTTTAATTGTGGGCGGCAACAACTGCCGCCCAGAAAACCCTCAAAAGAATTTAAAATTTGACGTGGGCGGCACCTATTGCCGCCCACCTTTAACCCCCAAAAAAAAAATTGTACTTTTTTTCCATAATCATGTAGAGAATTTCAATACGAGTCCGTACATATAAAATTTGTCCAAAACGGACATCGTTTGCCCCTCCAAAAACCCAAAAAACGAAGCCTTGTAGTGAAATTTGGTGTCCGACATATAGCGCATTGTAGTGAAATTTTTTGCATTTTTCTACTATAATTTTGTATAAAATTTTAATACGAGTCCGTACATATAAAATTCATCCAAAACGAATATCATTTTCCCCTCCAAAAAACCAAAAATCAAGAATAAAAACTTTATATACTATAATATTTTATTATATTTCATATATTTATACTTATATATTATAGTATTTCATTATATTTCATATAGTTATATTATATATTATAGTATTTTATTATATTTCATATAGTTATACTTATGTACTACAGTATTTCATTAAATTTCGTATAGTTACACTTATATACTATAGTATTTTATTATATTTCATATAGTTACACTTATGTACTATTGTAATTCATTAAATTTCATATAGTTACACTTATGTACTATAGTATTTTATTAAATCTAGTATACTTAGACTTATATATTATAGTATTTCATTATATTTCATATAGTTACACTTATGTACCATTGTATTTCATTATATTTCATATAGTTACACTTATGTACTATAGTATTTCATTACATTTCATGCTATAGTATTTTATTATATTTCATATAGTTACACTTATATACTATAGTATTTCATTAAATCTAGTATACTTAGACTTATATAATATATTATTTTATTATATTTCATATAGTTACACTTATATAATATAGTATTTCATTAAATCTAGTATACTTAGACTTATATACTATAGTATTTCATTAAATTTCATATAGTTACACTTATGTACTATAGTATTTCATTAAATCTAGTATACTTAGACTTATATACTATAGTATTTCATTAAATTTCATATAGTTACACTTATTTCATATAGTTACACTTATTTCATATAGTTACACTTGTTGTTGTTGACTATAGTATATAAGTCTAAGTATATAAGTCTAAGTATACTAGATTTAATAAAATACTATAGTTCATAAGTGTAACTATATAAAATATAATGAAATACTATAATATATTGTAACACCCCCAAATTTAACCCCATTTGGAAGTGCTACTGCCGATGACCCCGGGCGTAAATCCCGAAGTCACCCCAGGCTTTTCCGACGTCATAACTGACTTAAAACACAGTTACGATACTAAAATCATAACTTTTATTAAACCACATGGTCGCGGAATTACACGATTCCTAAAACGACCCAAATACATCATCAATACAAAAATCAGAATTTACAACGGAAGACTTATAAACAAAATACAAAATAGCACAGCGGAAATCGTTTTAAACACAAAGCGACAAAACAACTTGTCGAAAACAAAACACCGTTCATATTCATAGTCGCTCTAGCCTTCTCTGAACAGCAACATATCTGCATGTGCCGAAACGGACGGACGACACCCCCATGACGTTACAGATAAATAAAATACAAGCGTTAGTCTAATGAATAGACTAAGCAAAGGCTCATGGCATACAATTCACACAAACACATCACAAGCAGTTCAACATATCACAAATCACATCACAATCTCAAGTCACATGATTACAGTATATCTTTTATATTAGCGTTGATTCTAGCAGAAATACAACCTAATATAATATCAGATTTCAATTATCTCAAATTAATTAAAAACCACTTGCCTGGAATAGACGAGCTCAAACAAAGCCAAACCACAAAAACACAACTCGGACACACATATACCGCGATCGCGGCAGGTCGCGGTCGGTCGCGGTTCATCAACAGTGGCAAGCTTCGACAACTTCCATGGCGGGGAGGGAATTTACCCGATCGATTCAAGCTTCGTCTTGCATTCAATTTGATCACAAAGCACCTCTAAGCTTCACCTAACACCTTGGCAACCTTCTCCAATCCACGAAGCCTCTCGATTCAAGCCCAAAACCGAGCTCACAGCTCGTGCATCAATGGCGAGACAGGGGAGAACAGAGGAGAAAGAGAGAAGAAGAAGAGAAGAAGAAGAGTTTGGTCTTCACCTCCTTTTATAGCACAAATCCGACACCTCCAAGGGGACAAGGGGACAAAGGCGAAGGCCACTAGCGAGCCACTTGGCCTGCCCAGAAAATATCCCAGCCGAGCTACAGTAACCGCCTTCGAGGAAGACGACCGCCTCTGAAAAAGGCATTACCGCGATCGCGGTCGATCGCGGTGAGTCGCGGTTGATCGCGGTCAATCGCGGTTGATCGCGGTTTCTGGCCGACTTCATTAATACTTATCCGAACTCAACTTGGGTTAATTTCCTTAACTCCGGGTTAAATATATTCGTGCATCATCTAGCACAAACATCTCAAGCAATTACCTCGCACAATTACCGTGCACAAATATCTTATATAAATACCGTGCACAAATATCTTATATAAATATCTTGCACAAATCCTTTATATAATTATCCTGCATATATTTGTGACACTCCCCAGGCCAACTAACACAGCTACCAAGCCACCCAACCATCTTACATGATGCCGGTGCCGGTACTGGTGCCGCCTGAGAGTCCACAATTATCTTACACGAATATCTTATATAAATATTTTACAACAATATCTTATATAATTATTTTGCAACGATATCTCATACAATTATTTTGCAACAATAACTCATACGAGTAAAGCTCAAAAATATCCTTAAAATTACGGGGTGTTACATATATAAGTCTAAGTATACTAGATTTAATAAAATACTATAGTACATAAGTGTAACTATATGAAATTTAATGAATTACAATAGTACATAAGTGTAACTATATGAAATATAATAAAATAGTATAATATATAATGTAACTATATGAAATATAATAAAATACTATAATATATAAGTATAAATATATGAAATATAATAAAATACTATAGTATATAAAGTTTTTATTCTTGATTTTTGGCTTTTTGGAGGGGAAAACGATATTCGTTTTGGATGAATTTTATATGTACGGACTCGTATTAAAATTTTATACAAAATTATAGTAGAAAAATGCATAGTATTTCACTACAATGCGCTATATGTTGGGCACCAAATTTCACTACAAGACTTCGTTTTTGGGCTTTTGTAGGGGCAAACGATGTCCGTTTTGGACGAATTTTATATGTACGGACTCGTATTGAAATTCTCTACATGATTATGGAAAAAAAAGTACAATTTTTTTTTGGGGGTTAAAGGTGGGCGGCAATAGTCAAATTTTAAATTCTTTTGAGGGTTTTCTGGGCGGCAGTTGTTGCCGCCCACAATTAAACTGGTTTAGTGGGCGGCACATATTGCCGCCTATTAATCCGGTTCAGTGAACCGGATTAAAAATAAAATAAAATAAATCATAGTTTTAATTAAAAAAAAATTGAACCCATCCTGGACGACACCTAGTGCCGCCCAAGAAAATTGGATTTTTTGGGCGGCACCTCGTGCCGCCCAGGGAGGAATGCGAGACGTAAAAATCTAGAGTGCACGGTTTTACGGCCTTATTTTATGAATGGTTTACAAATAATCAAACACGCATGGGCTTCACAATCTAGTCAAACAAAGTTTCTAGATCTAACTTTAACTTCTAAGCAAGTGTAAGTAAACCTAAATCAACAAGAAAACACAACCCAACTCAAGTACGAACCTCAAAACACGAAGCTTCAAGATTGTACCATAGCCTCTCTCTTTTTTATTTGAATACTATGGATCGATAACATAACTAAATCCCTAAACTCAGTCTATATATAGCGGTTGGAATATATCTCAACTTATCTTTATATTGGCTAACACATACCAACAACGGAAATTTTGTTTTCGTCTTATCCAATTACCATAAATACATATCTTCTCTAAAATAGTTCATAAGATAGAGTTTCCTAAAATGGAATTCAACCAAATATATCCTAAAACTAAAGCCTTGTAGCCCAAGTCTTTATAAAGATCAAGTTTTCATATTTGATTACTCTTCTAACAAAGCCAAAACATCATATGAATCGTTTTGCAACTTCGTTCCTTTCGTAGAGGGACTGTTGTGCTAGCTAAAATACCAATGAAAGGGTATTTTAAATTGCTACGACTTAAAGAGTATATATTATAAGTAAATGGATTTAAAATACGGAAATTCCGCGAGATAACCCTCAGATTTTGCAAATTCCGTAAGGTGTCCACAGGTTTCGACTATTTCGCGTGATAATCCCGAGTTTTCTAAAAAGTTCGTCAAATAACCCTCTCGTTAATAAAATATTATTAAATCATTATTTTTAAAAAAAAAAAACTAAAAAAAGTTTTTATGTAATTTTTAAAAGAAAAAAAAAAAAAACACAAAAGTCCGGCTGGACCTGGACGCCGGTCGGGGAATCCGGCGGCGACGGGGAGGCCGGCTTGAAGGACGGCGGCGACGGAGAGGCCGGCTTGGAGGACAGCCTTGAGGTCCGGGGGGAAGGAAAAGCCGAACTCGGCCTCGGCGCGGGCGAAGTCGGGGTCGAAAAGGGACCTGGACGCCGGAGGCCTGGAGGTGGGAGACGAGCTTGCCGGCGAGGGAGGTGAGGTTGCGGGAGGGTAGAGGGGTGGAAGGGGCGGGGCGGCGGCGGTGCGGGCGGAGAGGCGGCGGAGGCCGGCGATGACGCCGAGAGACCAGACGGCGAGAGATGGAGGATGCGGTGTCGATTCATCCGTTTTTGTGTGGTACTGAGAAGGAATCTAGTGAATTTCACTTCTATGGCGTCTTCGACGGCCATGGCTGCTCTCATGTAATTTTTCAGTTCTATTCAATTCAGCCATTCAGTTTAGTCTCGTGCCGCTCTCCTCCTCCAGCTTCCCAAATCAGGCGATTATTAATATTATTATTTCCCTTGTTTCATCTCGTTACCAATTCTGTTTACCACAGATCTCAATCCCCCCTATTTAAAGTCTCCGGGTGCTGGTTTTTGCACTGTTCTTAGTTGGCTGTTTTTTTTTTTTTTTTTGGGTCAAATTAGTTGGCTGTTTCTTGGTTCCATAGCTAATTTATGCAATTTGGGGAGAACTAAGAAGGGTTGTTTTAGTAGATGAAACCAATTGAAGCTTCAAGAATTGAGATGGGTGGACAAGTCAAGCTCAATAGCAACAGATGAAACCAATTGAAGCCTCCCGCAACCTCACCTCCCTCGCCGGCAAGCTCGTCTCCCACCTCCAAGCCTCCGGCGTCCAGGTCCCTTTTCGACCCCGACTTCTCCCGCGCCGAGGCCGAGTTCGGCTTTTCCTTCCCCCGGACCTCAATGCCGTCCTCCAAGCCGGCCTCCCCGTCGCCGCCGGATTCCCCGACCAGCGTCCAGGTCCAGACGGACTATGGTGTTTTTGTTATTTTTTGTTTTAAAAATTACATAAAAACTTTTTTTAGTTTTTTTTTTTAAAAAAATAATGATTTAATAACATTTTATTAACGAAAGGGTTATTTGACAGACTTTTTAGAAAACTCAGAGTTATTACGCGGAATAGTCAAAATCTGTAGACACTTCACGGAATTTGCAAAAATTGAAGTTTAAAATATCATCCTACTTAAATTAGGGAAAAGATTTGAATTTTATTTATTAAAAAATATTTAGTATAAGTCATTTCACAATGTCAGAATTAACTTGAGTATATTTGAATCGCAGGGATTCGCAACCTATAATACATAAATTGTACGATATTCAGGTTAAATGACTCTTTGAGTATAGTAGAATTAGAAAAATAACCCCCAATAAACTTCATCTAAACTCATGACTCATGGTGATGTCAAACAAACTATCACATTTGACCATTGACCGGTCAACGGCCGTTGACCGGCGTTGCCCGGTGGTCAACGGCCGTTGACCGACGATCAACGGGCGAAAATTTTTCCCGTCAAATTTTTTTTGATGACGTCGTCGTCATCTTGATGACAGTTATTGTCATCAAAAACAAATTGCCATCAAAACATAAACTGTCATCAAAAACACAAACTTTCATAAAAAAAAACACAAACTGTCATCAAAAACACAAACTGTCATCAAAATACAAACTGTCATAAAAAACACACATTATCATCAAAAACACAATCTGTCATCAAAATACAAACTGTCATCAAAAGCACAAATTGTCATCAAAATACAAACTGTCATCAAAACACAAATTGTCATCAAAAACACAAAGTGTCATCAAAACACAAATTGTCATCAAAACACAAATTGTCATTAAAAACACAAATTGTCATCAAATACAAACTATCATCAAATATAAACTGTCATCAAAAACACAAACTGTCATCAAAATACAAATTGTCATAAAAAACACAAGTTGTCATCAAAATACAAACTGTCATAAAAAATACAAATTATCATCAAAATACAAATTGTCATCAAAACACAAATTGTCATCAAATACAAACTATATTTTAACTAGTTGATGACACATATTGTCATCGCAACTAGTTAATGTCATAAATTGTCATCACAACTAGTTGATGACAATACAAATCTCATTTTGACGACAATTACTGTCACCATCTTGACGATAGTTATTGTCATCAAAACACAAGTTGTCATCAAAACACAAACTATATTACAACTAGTTGATGACACATATTGTCATCAAAACACAAATTGTCATCAAATACAAACTATATTTCAACTAGTTGATGACACATACTGTCATCGCAACTAGTTAATGTCACAAATTTTCATCACAACTAGTTGATGACAATACAAATCTCATTTTGACGACAATTACTGTCAACATCTTAACGATAGTTACTGTCATCAAAACACAAGTTGTCATCAAAACACAAATTGTCATCAAAACACAAACTGTATTGTAACTAGTTGATGACACATATTGTCATCAAAACACATATTGTCATCAAAACACAAAGTGTCATCAAATACAAACTATATTTGAACTAGTTAATGACACATACTATCATCGTAACTAATTAATGTCACAAATGGGTCATCACAACTAGTTGATGACAATTATTGTTTTGACGACAAATCTCGTTTTGATGACAATTCTCGTTGAAATGTTACCACCACTAGTTGGTGGCATTTATGAAGTGTCATCTCCACTAGTTAATGCACGTTCAAAGTGTCATCAAGACTAGTAATTAGTGACGCTTTCAAAGTCATCGAGGCTAGTAAGTGGTAACACTTTCAAAGTGTCGTCGAGACTAGTTGATGACACTTTCAAAGTGTCATCGGGACTAGTTGGTGACACTTTGTTGGATGCGTGTTCGAAGCGTCACCGAGGCTAGTCGGTGACACTTTCAAAGTGTCATCAAGGCTAGTAAGTGGTGACACTTTGAGAGTGTCACCAAAGCTAGTCGGTGGCGCTTTCAAAGTGTCATCAAGGCTAATAAGTGGTGACACTTTCAAAGTGTCACCGAGGCTAGTTGGTGACACTTTGAAAGAGTCATCGAGGCTAGTCGGTGGCGTGTTCGAAACGTCACTGAGGCTAGTTCGATAGCGCGTTCGAAGCGTCACTGAGGCTAGTTCGATAGCGCGTTCGAAGTGTCATCGAGGCTAGTCGGCGGCACGTTCAAAGCGTCACCGAGGCTAGTCGGCGGCGCGTTCGAAGCATCACCGAGGCTAGTCGGCGGCGTGTTCGAAGCGTCACCGAGGCTAGTCGGCAGCGCGTTCGAAGCGTCACCGAGGCTAGTCGGTGGCGCGTTCAAAGCGTCACCGTCGGTGGCGCGTTCGAAGCGTCACCGAAGCTAGTCCGGTGGTGCGTTCGAAGCGTCAGTGAGGCTTGTCTAGTATTTCATAAAAATAAAGCGATAAATAAAATAAGAACTCCAACTAACCAGTAAATAGGCCATATGCCACTGCTAAAAGAAGACCAAACAGATCCCTCAAAAGTTTGTTCTCCCCATCTCTACAAGTACATAATTGCAGAGGCAAAATCATCACTTAAGCATTGCAATGAAATAAGCGAATTTGAAAAGAGGCTAATTTATGAGGGATTCGAACAGGTCATCATAGTTATAGAAGAAGTTTCAGATAATAATCAAGCCAACACCCATAAATTGAATGTTTGTCATTATAGGCCTATTTTACCATTAGAATTGGCCTAATTTAAAAGAGAAAAAATGATAAACTGGAAATCACTATCCTGTATGTTTACTCACACAACCATTGTCCTACCGTAGTAGTGAAATGCTAAGAAAACACCCAACTCACTCCTCCAAGGTTAGTAGAAAAGAATACTTCTTCAAGTACAGTTTGGCTGCTAAATTTCAGCACTTAATATCATATATTAGTTCCATTACCATGTAGGTTATAGACTTTCGCAGAACAAAAAACATCATTCCTAAAAAATAACGTATATAGAAATCGTAAACAAAAATATTATAGAATACATGTAAATAAATAAGATAATGAAGAAGATTTAGCTTTTTGATTTCCTTAACCACTCACAGTTGATATAGGGCTTAGAATTGTATAAAAGAGCATGCACCTAGAGCATTTCTGGCTATTATTGACCTTCACTCACAACTGCACAAGCATAATCACCTTAACTAGATATATATACACATAATCACCTTCTTTTAATTATCTAGAAACTTCACTTAACTAGATATATACACATAATCATACCCTTTTTCTATAGAGAGAGAGAGAGAAACAAAAGCTTTTGACAGGGAAGAGAAAAATTAGGATTCAACCTTGTCACAAGGAAGATTACACACTTCACATGACTCGCCTCTTCCCTGACCAACAGATGGTGACAGACTCTTCAGGGCATGGCAAGTTTTGGTGCAAAAGTGATTGCCACAAGCAAGAGAATTCCCACACAAGTTGTCACAGGAAAATTCAGCACTTTTGGAGCATACCATCTGAAATGAAATTTTCCATGGAACAATATTTGGACAAAATTAATAGCTTTGTGGAGCATGCAGCTGTTTAAAGAGGCAAAAAGAAAATAATCTGTATCAAAGAAGGGTAGAAAGACCAACCATTCTCTCTGCTCTAATGTGTTGGCCACGGCATGACCTCCAAATAAGTTCTGAACATGGTGGGCATGGTGTACCTGGAGTAGGTTCACTCTGGTAGTTTGATTTCTTCTTCTTTGGCTTCAGTGTGTACTCTGGATTAGGAGGAGGTCTAGGACCATGGCACCTATAGTTTAAAATATAGGATCCCTAATTTAAAAAAAGAACAAACAAGAATGAAAGCACTATCACGTAATTGGCAGAAATTGTTTGATGAATGGTAGTGAGATACTCTAGTCTGCATGTGTGGCTGCATGGATATTCTTCTCCACAAGGAAGGCGGAATGGAGGGCAAGCTCCATAATGGCATTTGTGTGGCTGTGATAACAAAATTTAAGCATGATAATCAAAATTATTGTGAAAATATAGCCTCTTTCTTATACAAGAGCAACTGAATGTAAAGCACCAAAGGGGATAAATGCATCAAAATGTTAAGGCAGTGTTGATAAGGATATTGATCTTATCAAACAAAAAAGTAAAGAGAGGAAGTTGACAGTCTAGTTCGACACAAAATACAAGAACTTAAGCTTTGACGGCAGAAGTAATACCTTGGTGATTGAACTGTGCCTGCATAAACGAGGAATGTGACATATATAATTTGCGACAGCGAGGTGGATTCTGTACTGCTTCAGTACCACATGGAACCTATTACAGACGTCATCTAATTACTGATAAGCAAATAACAGGTAGGAGAAGCATTAAAGCGATATTTAAATACATCCCAGACTCCCCAAATCAGAATGGCAAAAACAAAGATAGTAAAGCTATCCTACAGCCTCAATTTTGAACTTTAGTTGCCTATCAGACAATCAAGTGACATTAACTTAACAAACAATAGCCTCGATATCTTCAGATAACAGGTAGGGATGAGAAGATAGAATCTTATCAAATCAACTTGAAAAATAGAGCATAAAAACGTCATATCAATTCCCTAAAAAGTGATCAACACATGAACAATATTACCACAATAAGATCATCACCTCGAATCGTGTATGCCCACAGGCACATGAAATTGTAACCATGAGTGGACAAGGTGCACAGGGACCCCTGGGACAATAAATTAACATACTGATAGCCTGAGAAAACCCTTTAGTACAAGAATATGCATATATTCATTATATACATAAATATACATTACGCAATTTCTAAGAATCCACATTCGAAGTACCCTAGATTTCATCCTACAGCTAAGAACACAACCTCTTAATCAACAAGGATATTCCAAAAAAATGTCCTAGGACAGTTTAATATATTTAGCATCTCTATGCATGTAGTAAAATCAGTATTAAACATAACCAAGTTTTAAGGTTGGTCCCAAGAACAGATTGTAATCTATGGCGTGATATATATCAAGGGGGGTTTGGAAAGAGCAAAATGAAGCCAAATACCTCACAAGACTACTGACTGCATTTACTAACTAATGTCATCAAAACAGTGTTCTTGATAGAGGGATGAATTTACAAACAAATTGGTGAGAAGAAAAACCAGTATGCACCAAAGAGCAGATACAAAAGATTGATCAAGCAGCTCAAATATTGGACAGACTATTTGTTTAACAAAAGAAGATGACGACACGAGCACAACTGCACAAGCAAGTTGTGATATTGGGGTAATACTAATAGTGACACGAGCAAAACTTACTGCTTGGCAGATAATTTCTGAGACCTCGAAAAGCTGGTTTAGGTCTTTGTGATTCACACCGCTTATGATTCTAATCTGCACAGTTGCAACCAAATATCAGAAGAAATAAATCTGTAGATATTGATTTTTTATACTTCCAATTGATTGAAGTCACTTGAAACTGATACAAATCAAGGAAAAAAACGTTTCCACTTTCGTACTAAACAGTAGTTCAATTTAGTTTTACGAAAACAAAATCAGTTACATTAATTGAAATGATGGAGATGGAACACTCACCAGTACATTGAAACGCGTCTCCTCCTTCACTACATAGCTTATTCATCGGCATTTCAACTTTGCAATCGAAATCAGAACCGGACGAATCCTCCATCAGACTCGTGCTGCGAATCAGAATCCGTTTCCTGCTCAGCGATCGAATGCAGCCTACTCTCTGTCCTGATCCGAAATCGACAATCTTGGTATCTGGAGGGCAGGCTTTTGATTTCGTGTGCTGCTCAGCTTTCAATTTACACCTTCGAGCTGCTCAGCTTTCGATTTCGTGTGCTCAACTTTCGATTTCGTGTGCTGAGATCTCAGCGAAAGCTAGGGCTTTGGAATTGGAGAGATCAACAAACAAGCTAGGGCTTCCATTAGCATTAGCAGCAACATGAATTTTCGGGGTCGTCGATATGGCGGAGGAAGGAGGAGGACGAGGCCGGAGACGAAGGAGGTTGATGCCGGAGATGGAGAGGACGGAGGTCGAGGTCGAAAATGGACGACGAGGGCGGACACGGGTGACAGATTTGGAAATAGAGGAGCTGAGAAATGGGAAAGGGGAAAATGTGAGGAGAGAGAGCGTGAAAGTGTAAATAGTAAAGGGTCAATTTACCATAGATTTAAGTTTGGGGGTGTTTATTATATTTTGATTTAAGAAAAGGGCAATGGGCCTCAATCTGTCTAAATCGTATGATATTGTTATTTTGATGTATATGGACCGCAATCCAAACACCCTAGTTTTATAATGATAATTTCAGATAGAAAAAGAAATATGAGCTTCTAGTTTCAAATAGTGTTGGTTATTCTTTCACTTGAAAAATATATTAATTGCTCCTTCTATGCAATTAATAATATACTAAAAATAAATAAATAAATAAACTAGAAAAGAGAATCATCATCAATCAATCATCAATCAATCAATCAATCAATCATTAATATCTAATATAAACTTGTCCTATTGAAAGGGTCATACTATGAATTAACTCCTATTGTTAATTCATTGGCTGTTTCAGCCATTACTTGGGAAATAGTATTCCCACGTGGGCAGGCCAAAACTGAAACCCTGATTTGAATTGTTACACGTTTCAGCCGTTAACAAATTGAGGAGTACAAATAAATGCCCGTTACTGTTTCAAACCCTCTCAGACGTTAGCAAATGTTTACTACCAATTACATGGGCCGTTACAGGCCATTAGCTATTTTAAAGCAGATGTAACGGGCCCAAATTAATTGCCCATGTTACAATTCTCAGGTTGGCATCTACCTCCCTATAAATGTGGCTAACATTGCATTAGAGCCAGGTTTTCAACTCCATATAACAAAAAATGGCTTCATCGTCCTCCTCGAAAAAACAAAACAACTCGAGCTCCTCTAAGAACCCACCGCAGAAGGGACTGTTAAAGGCCATCGATGATTTCCTAGCGGCGTCGTACACCCCCTTTTCTAATCTGGCCCTAGGCATGGATAGCACCGTAAAGGCAATGGTGATCCGCAAGTGGGATGCCATCACCTTGCAAAAACATTATATAAGTACAGACTATATCCTAGCCGACCATACGGTAATAAAAAATTGCACCTACGGCCACCCCCACTTTTTAACATGATTTAGCATCTAACCTTATTTGTCGTCTGTCTCAGGGAGGCGTGCGCTATTCACTGCGTAGTGAGGGCCAACATCAGCCATTGCTTCACCGGGAAGCTTGTGGTCGGAGAGGTGTACTCCATTAGGCGGTTTACCGTTGTGCCACCGAAACCTGTTTATCGTCTCCGCAACGGTGACCCGTTTGTAATCCATCTAGAGGGCAACACCATTGTCAGCCATATTGACTGCCCCCCGATAGGATTTCACAGATATCCGCTCCAACTGGTCCCGGTTCAAGATATTGTGCTCAACGGTTCCAAATTCCTTATAGGTCAGTCATGCTTCAATTATACTCCTGATGTTGAATATGACAGCAAACATAACCAGTACTAGGGAGCAAACACAACCAAGAAACTCTATTGTATCAGTTTTCAACCAAATGGCTAAAAGCATCGGTTTTTAATTTCCCCCCATTTCACCAATGCACATTTCAGCCTTACAAATGACCTCTAATTGAAAGAATTATCCCTCCAACATTGATAAAATCTCCTCCAAGATATGCTTATTCGAGTTTAACTCCTAACTCCAAATATTCAATGAAATAGTAAAATGCCAACTCATGTCAAATTACAGCTTTTAATCAAAGCGCTGAAAGCATCAGTTTCAACTCCATATAACAAAAAATGGCTTCATCGTCCTCCTCGAAAAAACAAAACAACTCGAGCTCCTCCAAGAACCCACCGCAGAAGGGGTTGTTAAAGGACATCGATGATTTCCTAGCGGCGTCGTACACCCCCTTTTCTGATCTAGCCCTAGGCATGGACTGCACCGTAAAGGAAATGGTGATCCGCAAGTGGGATGCCATCACCTTGCAAAAACATTATATAAGCACAGACTATATCCTAGCCGACCATACGGTAATAAAAAATTGCACCTACGGCCACCCCCACTTTTTAACATGATTTAGCATCTAACCTTATTTGTCGTCTGTCTCAGGGAGGCGCACACTATTCACTGCGTAGTGAGGGCCAACATCAGCCATTGCTTCACCGGGAAGCTTGTGGTCGGAGAGGTGTACTCCATTAGGCGGTTTACCGTTGTGCCACCGAAACCTGCTTATCGTCTCCGCAACGGTGACCCGTTTGTAATCCATCTAGAGGGCAACACCATTGTCAGCCATATTGACTGCCCCCCGATAGGATTTCACAAATATCCGCTCCAACTGGTCCCGGTTCAAGATATTGCGCTCAACGGTTCCAAATTCCTTATAGGTCAGTCATGCTTCAATTATACTCCCGATGTTGAATATGACAGCAAACATAACCAGTACTAGGGAGCAAACACAACCAAGAAACTCTATTGTATCAGTTTTCAACCAAATGGCTAAAAGCATCAGTTTTTAATTTCCCCCCATTTCACCAATGCACATTTCAGCCTTACAAATGACCTCTAATTGAAAGAATTATCCCTCCAACATTGATAAAATGTCCTCCAAGATATGCTTATTCGAGTTTAACTCCTAACTCCAAATATTCAATGAAATAGTAAAATGCCAACTCATGTCAAATTACAGCTTTTAATCAAAGCGCTGAAAGCATCAGCCATTGCTTCACCGGGAAGCTTGTGGTCGGAGAGGTGTACTCCATTAGGCGGTTTACCGTTGTGCCACCGAAACCTGCTTATCGTCTCCGCAACGGTGACCCGTTTGTAATCCATCTAGAGGGCAACACCATTGTCAGCCATATTGACTGCCCCCCGATAGGATTTCACAAATATCCGCTCCAACTGGTCCCGGTTCAAGATATTGCGCTCAACGGTTCCAAATTCCTTATAGGTCAGTCATGCTTCAATTATACTCCCGATGTTGAATATGACAGCAAACATAACCAGTACTAGGGAGCAAACACAACCAAGAAACTCTATTGTATCAGTTTTCAACCAAATGGCTAAAAGCATCAGTTTTTAATTTCCCCCCATTTCACCAATGCACATTTCAGCCTTACAAATGACCTCTAATTGAAAGAATTATCCCTCCAACATTGATAAAATGTCCTCCAAGATATGCTTATTCGAGTTTAACTCCTAACTCCAAATATTCAATGAAATAGTAAAATGCCAACTCATGTCAAATTACAGCTTTTAATCAAAGCGCTGAAAGCATCAGCCATTGCTTCACCGGGAAGCTTGTGGTCGGAGAGGTGTACTCCATTAGGCGGTTTACCGTTGTGCCACCGAAACCTGCTTATCGTCTCCGCAACGGTGACCCGTTTGTAATCCATCTAGAGGGCAACACCATTGTCAGCCATATTGACTGCCCCCCGATAGGATTTCACAAATATCCGCTCCAACTGGTCCCGGTTCAAGATATTGCGCTCAACGGTTCCAAATTCCTTATAGGTCAGTCATGCTTCAATTATACTCCCGATGTTGAATATGACAGCAAACATAACCAGTACTAGGGAGCAAACACAACCAAGAAACTCTATTGTATCAGTTTTCAACCAAATGGCTAAAAGCATCAGTTTTTAATTTCCCCCCATTTCACCAATGCACATTTCAGCCTTACAAATGACCTCTAATTGAAAGAATTATCCCTCCAACATTGATAAAATGTCCTCCAAGATATGCTTATTCGAGTTTAACTCCTAACTCCAAATATTCAATGAAATAGTAAAATGCCAACTCATGTCAAATTACAGCTTTTAATCAAAGCGCTGAAAGCATCAGTTCCCCCCCCCCCCCCCCCCCCCCCCCCCCACCCCAACATTTCATCAGTGCACATTTCAGCCTTACAAATTACCTCTAATTAAGAGAGTTAGCCCTACAACATTGACTAAATCTCCTCCAAAATATGAGTCAAGTTACCAAAACCCAATTCCTTTTAAATTACTAAAAGGGCCAGTTAGTTTTCACTTTTAAACTCGAAATTTACCTGAAATTAAGATGGGAGGTAATTGTGAGACTACATCAAACGGGACCTCATACCAATTTCCCTTTTTCAATTTACTAAATAGTTAACGAACATGGCACAGTTAAAATTTCACAAACAACAAGCTAAACCTACTGTCAACAACAGAGCCCCTAAAAAACACATAAGGGAATCAGAAAAACCCAATTCTCCCTTTTCAATTTACTGAATAGTTTAAGAACATGGTACAGTTAAAATTGCACAAACAACAAGCTACAAAACCAATTAGCATGTAAACTACTTCTATGTGAAACAAGGATCTGTTTAAGAAGTCTTAATGTAGGAAACACATGCCAGAATCACAATAAGCCAAAGTAGAAATTACCATAACAAGTTTAAACCCAAAGTTAAATGGAATTACCTTGAAGTGAACTTGCATCCATCATGACCTGCACACAAATTCCAATCAAACCATCCAAAATTGATCATAAAATAAGCAATATTTAGAAATACAGATTGACCAGCTGCAAACAAAACCCTGCTATTATTCGTAACTACAAATATGAAATGCAACAACCAGCAAGCAACAAGCACAGTAAGGAAAGAAGCATATATATTTTATTTTCTTGTATAGTATTTGTTGGTGAGAGAGGGAGACAGAAATATAGAATCTTAGTCTCTTTAGTTTGCCTTTCTTAATGAAAAATCACCTCTAATTGAAGAATTATCCCTACAACATTTATTAAATCCCTACAAAGAGATTTCGTTTAAATCAACCTAATGCATCCAAATCATTCATTAACACCTAATTAAGAATAAACTCCAAATTGATAAAGCTAGGGTTTATGAAATTGGGGAAAATTCTATACCATACAAATTGGACAAATTGAAAGCCTAAGAAGCTTGAAAGAGACTCATACACGATTTGAGAAGTAGCACACAATTGAAGAAATGAGAACTGGAATTGGGGATCTTAAAATTAGATACTTGAGCTTTGATTTGGTGTGATTCGATTCAAATCTCCATCGCTCATAAGAATAACATCAAATTGTGGCTAAGCTAGATATAAGAACAATTGTTTATATGCCGATGATGAAATGAAAGGAACCTATCCGGATTTCGTCAGATCTCAACGAATTAGAAGCCAAACACAGATTCATATGCTAAAAAAATCCAGGATTGAATGTAAAGAAACACTCAGAATCAAATCGAAGTGAAATCAAGCTAAATCGATCGATCGGAGAAGGAAACGAAAAAACCCTAAACTGCAAATTATCATGAATCTGAAAATTGCTAATTCAATCGAGAACAAAATGAATTTTTTGCGGTCGATCAAGAGAAGGGATCGAGATGGGAGAAAGAGACTTACAGTGATAGGGCAGGGGATATGACCGGCAGTGGCTATGCTAGGGGATATGACCGGCGACTGGAGTTTGGAGGACGACCAGCGGAGGAGGGGCTGACGTGGCAGGACACTGCACACCCATGGAAGAGTGGTATAGAATCCGAGCGAGAGTGCGCCGTTTCCTGGTTGATTTGGGGCTTTACCGAGCTCCATGGGCCTGTGGATATCGGTTGAAGTGGAGCGCAGATCTGAAAGGCATGCAGAAAGGAGAGCAAGGGGAAGTGAAGGAGGGAGATTGAGTATCAGACAGATATCCGCTCAAGGGGAAAAAATAATTAACAAGAGCAATAACATTCACTTTTTATTTTCTGGGAAAAACCCAAATTATTGTATTTTTGATATATGGGGCCTGCCAAATCCGGCCCTTACAAATATTAGCTTAGCCAAATCTATAACCCATACCAATATATCATACGTAAATGTTATCGCGAGCCTAAAATTAAATATTGTTCAACGCTTCGCCGGGGTTAAACTTGAACATTCATTTATAGAGTGGTTTACCCTGCCAGCTGTGATACACCGAGAAGGAGTGCAATCTACGATGTTTACAAAGTGGTTTACCCTCAACTGTAGAGATGATGACGCACGGAAATTAAAGTATGTAGAAATACCCATACATTACACATGGGATGCGTCACAGAAGGTGTGGGGGCCAAGGCGAAATCTCAAACCAATTGGGAGAATTGTGTATGCCCATCCTGCCTCCGACGAAAGGTATTACCTATGCATGCTACTGAATGTTGTTGTAGGACCTCGAACCTTTGAAGAAATCCGGACAGTGAATGGAAAACAATATGACACCTTCAGGCAAGCGTGATATGCCCGTGGAATGCTCAAGGAAGACAATGAGTGGACCGACGCAATCAAAGAAGCACAAGTGTGGGCAACAGGGGTACAACTGCGAGATTTGTTTGTCACGATCTTGACTTTTTGTGAGGTGACCGATCCGGGGAAATTGTGGGACAGTAATTGGGTTGCGTTATCAGAAGACATACTATACCGGAAAAGAAGAGACTTCAAATTCCCGACCTTAGAGCTCAATGAAAACCAGCTAAAAAACTACTGTTTGCTTGACATTGAAGAGCTCCTTGCCAAAAATGGGAAAAATTAGCTGACTACCCGGGAATACCGATGCCAGATAAATAACTTCTCACAGCAATGGACAATCGCCTTATAAGGGAGGAACTCTCCTACAATGCAAAGAAAATGGGAGAGTTGCACACGGCCATGTTCGATTCACTGAATACGGACCAACGATTAATCTACGACAAGGTAATGAATGCAGTGAATAAGCAAACCAAAGAGTTCTTCTTCATTTATGGGGCAGGCGGAACAGGGAAAACTTATCTCTACAAGACAGTAATGGCCCGCATAAGATCAGAAGGGAACATCGTTATTGCCGTAGCATCGTTAGGTACGTACTCAACTACTGCCTTCATACACACAAAAAAGATACATCGCACATTCCATTACGCTCACATCTAACAATTTGGTTTCGCACAGGTATTGCTTCCCTTCTATTACCAGGTGGCCGAACAGCCCACATCAGGTTTCTAATCCCAATCGAGTTGCTTGATTATAGCACATGTGGTATTAAACAAAACACTCAATTAGCACACCTGATGCATGAAGTCAAGCTGATTATTTGGGATGAGACTCCAATGACTCATAGAAATGCATTCGAGGCATTGAACAGAACATTACAAGACATCCAAAGCATCAAACATGGAAACAACAAACACAAGCTGTTTGGCGGTATAACAGTACTACTGGGAGGAGATTTCAGGCAAATATTACCAGTAATTACCAAAGGGAAATGACAAGACATCGTTCAGGTTTGCATCAGCAACTCACCTATTTGGAGCCATTGTCAGGTTCTCACGTTAACAAAGAGCATGAGGGTGAATGACCAACAGGCCAATGGGGAGGTTGACATCCATAAACAACAATTCAACAAATGGATTCAAAAGATCGAAGATGGAAATGCTGAAGCAATCGCGCTAGACAATGAAGAGGAAGAAACATGGACTGAGATCCCACAAGAGTTCATAATCGGACCAGGGACAGATCCGATTGAGCAGCTAATTGCCAAAGTCTTTCCAGATTTCATGGCAAACGAAACCAATCTGTCATACCTCCAAGACAGAGCTATCCTAATCCCTTTAAATGAAGATGCAGATCAGATAAACCGCTACATGTTCAACCGTCTGCACGGCCAAATGAGGACATACAAAAGCGCTGATGAAATTTGCAAGGCATCTACCGATGTGGCTGAACAAGAGCATTTGTACCCACCCGAATTCTTGAACAGCCAAGATTTCCCTGGTACAGTTCGCTTACATTTCCATACACTATGCCTAATAAGTTGTAAACTCATCAACTACTGAAAATAACATGGACACTAAATTACAGGAATCCCACCATTAAAAAAAGCAAGCCAAAGAAATATATGTCCGGGTAAAACTACCAACGCTTCGAGTCTAATGTTTTGTCGAGGTTGAAATATAAAAACATGCTTACTTCAAACCACCAGTTCGAAATTGTAGATCATCCGGTCGTTTCATGCTCCCCGCTCGCTACAGAATCATCGTCACTACCCGATTCATCGTCCGATGATGAAACAACAACTTTCCTTTTTTTCGACAGGGTTTTGTTTGGGGTTTTCCTAATAGGTGTGACCTCATTTGCGCCATCATGCCTGACATAGAAAGAGAAAAATCATGAATGTACATTTTAATACCAAACGGCTTGCCTAGATTCAAGAAAAATGATCCTCACTTGTCTTTCTCCTCTGATCCATCAACATCAACAACGCGGTCTCCTGTAAGCTGCTCTTCAGCATCTACGATAAGTGGCATAGTCAGCAACCCACTTTCACCCTCTTTTTCCTACATGGTGTGTTGTTTTTGTATAAGAAATTGTATTTTTTTGGAATTAGAATTAAGAAGTATAACAACAAATGAATCTTGGTTCAATGCTCACCTTAAGAACAGGGCGAGTACTGACAATCCGTGACACGGTGAATTTTTCGTTGTCGTTAGAAGCGGTGAAGTATGTATGCGTTTTGACCTCAAACACATGGTATGTGTTTGCTAACTGCTTGATCTCTTGCGGGAGCACACACTCTTCTGGGTTGTCCTGCACAAGCCAAAGGGCAGAATTGAGCAGAGCTACATAAAGCAAACTTTCATCCGCATTTTGTGTGAGGTTCCATTGTAAACTTACAGACACTTATTTAAGCAGGGTCGCAGCTTTCTTCTTGAGCAAGGTTTCAGCAAGGTCATCGAACACAGTTACCGGAAGGGTTGCTGTGTGATCTGAAACTTCAAGATTTAGTCTGTACCTGCACGGAATTAGATGCTCACCCAATTGTGCTTTGTGGATATGGATTTGGGCGGTTTAATGAGAAATCAAAGGGGCACCACATACCTCACCAGAGGGAACTCCGCCGTCTTACAACATGAAGCACAATAGAACTGGCCTCCAATCGGGGTCAACCCCTTCCTATAGTTACGTCCACCGCACGAAAGATAGTTCCATCTGTTCTCAGGAAGTACCCTTTCAATCTTAGCCTCAATGTTGAATGTGATGGAGTCCTACAAAAGGGGAAAAATGTCACTGGGTGTTTCTTTTTATGAGCATAAATTGAAGCCTGATTAGATTTCATATTACAGATACCTTCCTGGGAAAAGCCTTCTGCTCCCTTCCTAGAAGTAGTAGCTCTGAGAGGGTTCCTTGTCTAGCAGTAATTGTAGGGAGGGGGGGCAATGTCGTAGGTAGGCCGACGGTACTGGGATGTCGCATACGATGGGTTAGAAACATATTTATAAATGCATGAGCATATAGCTATACGTGTCGACCAAACATGTACCTCATTTCAAGTTGTAATTTCTTGATAGCAGGTATGTCCTCCGTGTCATACAGCATCGTGGCCGAGGTGGTGGACAAATAGACATCACCTGCGCATGCATCAATCAAATGGCTTAAATTTTTTTGGTGTGTAAGCTTCAAAAATAACAATAATTGAAAAAGGGTTAGAGTACCATTCCAATGTCGCACGTTCATGGAGGCCAAAGCAACTATGAATGGGGTCTTGGCCCGCTTGTTACGCTGAAGGAAGTCCTCGCCTATGCTGCCCCACATGGAGACCTTGATCATGTTTCCCCTGTGCGTATCACAAGAGGCCAAACGCAGGGTAAGTGAAACATATGTGCGATGTATACGACAGATGACATGAAAAGCGACATGTAAATTGTACCTTTCGTTCATGAGGTGGAACTCCAGTAGCTGAGCACCTGTAGGAGTGGTTCGCACGGTCCCAATATTAATAGGGCAACCTACAACATCTGGCAGAGAGGAGAAACATTAGCGGGTAGGTAATTAACACTGTATTACTAAACCTAATTACATTACATTCAGAAGGCATGGAATAAGTCAATATCTACGCATAGAATGGAATATTAAAAAAAAATCACTTTTTTATGCGCACCACAGTGCAAATATAAAATGCGCTGTGGACATATTTGTTTTGGATGGAAAAAGACAAAGTTGAATATCAATATAGTACATCATGTTTCTTATATTAGATAATATAAACTAAGTTCCATAACACATTTATTCTATCATTTTTATTGGTAATTAGTATATTAATAAATTTATATTATTAAATGATTATAATACAATTAAATTATTTATTGTATTATATACATTCATATACATATGTTTACATCTCAAAGCTGGATATCGATATAGTATATCACTTTTCTTATATTAGACAATATAAACTAAGTTTCATAACACGTTTATTCTATACTTATTATTGGTGATTAGTTCATTAATAAATTTTAAATTTATATTATTATATGATTACAATACAACTAAATTATTCAGTATTCATTTTTATATATATATATATATATTCATATACATATCTGTAGACAATTTTTAATTTTTAGGGAAATATACATCTACATAAACTCATACCACGTAAGAGAAAAGAAATTATGACTTTTTTTAGTTTCATATGTGTTTTATTAAGTTAATCAAAAGTGTAATATTTTCTATTTAACAACAATGGATCAACTCTATGACTTGTACGATTACCAACTTGATTGATCTCTCATTTTGCCACTCATTCTAGTTACTAAAAACTGCATATTAGATTCTATATTTAATAAATACAACACAAAATTTGCACAATAATAACATTAATTAACAATTAATTCCGCAATTAACAAATAAGGGGGGGAAGATTGGAAGTGGTGATTAGGGTTGCAAGTCATCAAATTTCGTAGTTCAATCTAATTATGCGTCTTCTCTTCCATTTCTCTTGTGTAGTTATAAATCACTAAATTTAGAAACTCTACCAAGATGATTAAATCTCAGCCATGGATTCTATTCAATGGTCAGGATTTAATACGTTTATTTATTTGTAATTTGTAAAAATTGAGAAACGACGTCGTAAGGTTGTCAATAGTTTTGACTCCCATACATAGTCCATCCCCAATTCCGTTGTTTCTTCGTTTTAAACCCTTGTTTCTGATTTACTCAAAAACCCTAGCCCCCTTTTCCTCCCCACTGCTCTAATCGACCCGACATTCAAATGGTACTTTCTATGTCTTTTTAATTATAGTGATTGAATATCAGGTTGGAGTTTTCTGTTTTGTTTTGGAATTGCGTGGTAGTAAGTTGGTTTTTATGTTGCAGGGAGGAGAAGCGGTGAACCCAAAGGCGTACCCTCTCGCTGATGCTCAGCTGGCCGTTATGATAATGGATTTGGGTTCGCAAGCTGCCAATTACAAGCAACTCAAAAAGGGTGTCAATGAAGGTAATAGTTTCTGTATCTAAATTCTTTTTTGTGTATCGTTTTTTGGTTTCTAGGGTTTTGATCGGTTATTGAATTTGCAGTCACCAAGACGTTGAACAGAGGGATATCTGAATTTGTAGTCATGGCTGCTGATACTGAGCCTCTTGAGATCCTTCTGCACCTTCCATTGCTCGCTGAGGACAAAGTATTTATCTATGCTGTTTTTTTGCTCTATGTTTGTGCTGACCTTTTATGTAGTTTTGAACTTTAGGCTTGTTTGAAGTAGAATCTTTTGGTGACCAGAATGCTTCGACATAGATAAACCCACTCACAGACACCACACTATTTGATTTGGGTGTTTGTATGTAAACTTTCCTTCTGCAATACTGGCATGTGTATGCATATAGTAACGAATCTAATGAATTTTCATTTGGTGGTTCAGTTCATTGTTACAACAATTTCAATATGTTTTTTTTCCGCTGGGTTCGATTATGGATCAATCTGTTGTTTTAAATGAATGCTTTTGTTTGTTACCAATATAAATCAGGGATTTAGTACAATCAAATTTAACATCTTGTGATGGTCTAAGAGGGAAAAAATTCATTCATATTTTGGTGCTCAACTTAATAAAATTTCTATATTTACTGGAAAAGAAAGGGAGGTTAACTGGTGCTTTCTATACTTTCCAATGTGAAGCCTTGATGACAATAGAAGAAGGCATTACTCGAGATTGGGATCTCTTAATTAGCTGAACAATACAATTTCAGGCTTCTCTAGATATGTCTGCTCATGCTAGTGCAGAAATGGTTGAGAGGGATGGAGACGTGTGGTTTTAGTTTTAGGAAAATTTGTCTATTCAGTCCTGAGCCGTGGTTGAAGGATGCATATGGAAATAATAAATCTGGTCATAGGAGAATGCATGCAATTTGTGATGAGTGGCTGCGTATCCTTTCTCTTCATGATGCACATAAGGTTGAATGTACTATTTGTATGTATAAGGAAGGAAGTTCTAGGTTTTTGAGTTTGCTTTTTTGTTTTGAATCAAGACTTCCCCCTCTCACTTTGTCGCTATTTCCTAACCAACTGCTGATATTTGTGTACTGTTTTTTGGGTGTAGTTAAGGATCATATGGAACATAGTATAATTGAAGCATGACTGACCTATAAGGAATTTGGAACTGTTGAACTCGATGTCTTGAATCGGGACCAGCTGGAGTGGATACCTTTCGAAGCCTTCTGGGGGACAGTCTAGATGCCTCACAACAGTGTTGCCTTCGAGTAGGATCACGAACGGGTCACCGTTGCGGACCCGATAAGAAGGTTTCGGCGGTGCAACGGTGAATTGGCTAATGGCGTAGACCTCTCCTACCAAGAGTTTGCCCGTGAAACAGTGGCTGATGTTGGCCCTCGCTACGCAGTGGATCGCGCCTCCCTGCGATAAACGGCAAAAAAGGTTAGTCGTTAAGGCATTTTAAAAGTGGGGGTCGCCCTAGGTGCATTTTTTAATTACCGTATGGTCGGCTAGGATATAGTCTGAGCTTATATGATGTTTTTGCAAGGTGATGGCATCCCACTTGCGGATGACCATTGCCTTGACGGTGCATTCCATGCCCAGGGCCAGATCAGAAAAGGGGGTGTACGACGGTAACGACGCCGCTATGAAATCATCGAGGGCCCTTTGACATGCCCTTCTGCGGTGGGTTCTTGGTGGAGCTCGAGGTGTTCTTTTTTTTCGAGGAGGAAGACGATGCCATTTTTGAGTGTATATGGGGTAATGCGGCCGAAAAACGGGCTCTAATGCAACGTCATCCACATTTATAGGAAGGCTGCCATCTTTGGAATTGTGACGTGGACTGTTATGGGAGAGAGCTGTGGGTTGAAATAGTAATTGAATTTAATTGTACCCTATTTATTTTGTTAACGGTTGGTGTTATGGCTGAGAGCTGTGGATGATTATTATATGCATTTACTTGTATGCTTGAATTTCATAACGGATTAAAATAGTAACGGCTGGTGTTATGGTCGAGAGCTGTAAACGGATGAACAATTCAGTGAACGGCTGAATTAACATTTATCAGCCCCTATGAATTAGCATTTACTTGTATGCTTGAATTTCATAACGAATGAACAATTCAGTAAATTAGGCTTTATTGCAGGGTTTCAGTATTAGTCCCTATGAATTAACCGCAGTGGTTTGAATTAGGAGAAAGAGTTAATTGAAGTCTCCGTTCTTTTTCAGAAGGTTAACTTTATATTAGATGATATATACATTAATCATGTTCATTCAATAAAATAATGTGCTGTACAACTATAAATGCATAATAATGTTTCTCAGAATAATCATCAGTAAGAACTTTTTCTCATACGTTACAAATGAATAAAAGAACTTGCGTGGCCGAAAATCGGGTAAGAAAAATAGTGCTTTTAATTTAAAAAATAAATGCCATTTTTCAATGACAAAGTTCAAAGACTGGTTATATGAGAGACCTTCTATGCAATTAATTGCTTTGCTGGGTATATGAGTTGTATTTATTCAAGAAGAAAATGCATAGTATAATTAATATTATTTTTTTGTAGCAATAATAAGTATCAGTACAAACTTTTTCTCTTACGTTACAAAAGAAAAAGGCAACTTTGCTTGACCCAAAACCAGGAAACAAAAATATTCTTTGTCATATCAAAGAAATAAAAAATAATATGTAAAAATTTTAAGGGAATTAATGGTTGCATATGAGATATTATTCTCCTCGTGACGGGTAGAGCCTTCATACATTTTTCATATTGTAGAAGTATTTTTCAATTGAATTTGAGATGTATGTCATCAAAGACGACACCTAGACAATTGTACAATTCTTCATAACACATAATATAAGAACAAACTTACATGTAAATGGATTGGTTAACATTTTAAGGTAAAATATAACGCCTTTTTTTATACATATTGAAATAAAAAACAATGTTGTAAATTTAAAGTTTTATTTTTAAATTTTGGGTTTTAGCTCAATTTTTTTCCCTTAATATATTTTTATCAAATTAGAACAGTAAAATGATTATTAGAGCTAACAACCTTGAAATCACATTTTAAAATAATTGTAAGAAAATAAGAACCTTGATCATGAAAATTGAACCGTAATATCAAACGATGCTAAAAAAATGATGATTAATTACTAGAGATTTCATGTCATTTTAAGGGTATTTCTCCCAAAACCAATCCCTTTTATAGCCGCAATTTCCGTTTAATTTAAAAAAACTTCTTACATTTTGTGAGGCTTTGTCATCTAATATCCAAAATTGCTCTCTCTTTCATACTCGAATTATAGTTCTTATTGTCCGATTTTGACCGGCGTTGATTTATCGGTCTTTCAATTTACTCGACGTTGTTATGTCGGATTATTCAAAAAAATTTCTTGTAAAAGAAAAATTGCTCTCTCTTCAAACCAAAATCTCTATTTAACACTGTTTTTTTCCTTGAACTATGTTGTCTTGCATTCTTTGAAGGTTTTATATGAATCTAAAATATACTTTATCTCTTCTGCCTTTCTCTCCAATTAACTCAGAACACATTATTTAAGCTTAAACTATACATGTTCGTCTTTATTTTTGTACGTTTTTCACCCGAACATTCAATTACTCTATTTTCTTCTTCATGTAGGATTTTCTCTTCTCCAACTTCAATTGGATATGGCAGCATCAAGCAATACCTCTGGATCTAGTAGGTCTCTTGACCAAGGTGATACATACTTGCACCCATATCTTCTTCTTTCAATTGCATTTTGTTGATTGTTTGTGAGCTTTTTTTTTATTTTAATGTTTAGTAAATGAAAATTGTTTTTAACTAAGATTTTTTCTAGCGTGTGTTAATGGGAACACTATAAAAACTCTTTTTTTAACAATAAAACTCCATTTTTAGTAATTATTTTTGTATCCATTAGTTTAATTTTATTTGTTAGGGGTTTATCCATTCTCATTTAAAGAATATTTTAAAAATAAATTTCTATTTTAATTTATTATCATGTGTCCATAAACACACTAGAAAAACCGATAATTATTGATTGAATGTCTCAAATTTCATTTCAGTTTACTAGCTAGAAAATGAAATGATTTGCTTGTTTTCCCAGATTTGCCCAATCTCTTATGTAGATAATCAGATCTAAAAGCCTTAGTTCAATAACATTTTGAGAATTGCCCTCAAATCCTGTTTTTGATTATAAAATACGGAGTATCTTCTTTCTTTTCCAACAGCATGCCTTTTTGTTGTGCAAGTTCAATTTTTCATACATAGTAGAAATAAATTCTTTTTTCAAAATGACACGAATGTAATTCCATTCCGTTCAAATTTCCCTAATGAATTTCTTAAGGAAAAACTGTAATATTTTTAATAAATAAATGAAAAATATTATTTGTAAGTTTTAACAATTTGTTTCTTTTTTTCTAATATATTTGTGTGACGCTATATAATGGACAAGGCACCTTTTAGACATTTTGCGCGGGATAATAAATTAGAACAAGAAAGTTTTTTTGTTTGATATAAATGGTAAAATTGGTATATGTGCTTATAATATGTTTTTAAATTAATAATGTGCCAGAGAGGTAGTTTGTTATTTATTTTGTGCAAGAAAAAAATTACTTATATATTTTTAAATTAATAGTATTTGCCACGTGTGCTTATAATATGTTGACACTAATTATAAAATTTTAACTTATAGATTATGAAAGTTATATACGTAAACATACATATATTTTAACTTGAAAAATTAAATGGTTAGATTGATTAATTGATTGATCGACTTTTTTGCACTCATCATAAAATTACTCCATTATTCGTATGTCATGTATTGATTTAGTAGCATATATATACACTAATTACCATTTATTTCTTGCCTAAAAAGAGCTATATATTTTTTGGTAGGAAAAAATGATGTACCTCAAACAAACTATATGAGATTGTGTTATGCATACAAATACATAGTATAGTAAGTAAAAAATAATATATATCATATATGCATTTGTTGTGTTGGCTAACTAGATTTATGTTAGAGTAAAATAGTTCCTCTGTCAATGTATGCACATTTAGCCGTTAACCTCTTATCACTTCAATTGATGTGCACTTACATAAGATAAGTACAATCACAAATATAATTATGTACTCATGCATATCTACGATAAATATCATTATATTATAGGAATTTAGATGCTTTAAGAGGAATTTCAGAAAACAGTTTCTAACATCTAACTCATGATTTCATGTATAAACTTGATATGAATCATATATGAAAGAGTAATATATTTTTTGATGCAAAACTTTTTTTCCGGGATCACCTTGGAGAACAGAGCCTCAAGTGTGACTCTTATTGATCCACAGGAGCACGGTACTAGATCGTCTTACATTCGTTTGCTAAAACGAACAAGAAACAAGCAAAATCTCTCTTTTCCCTTTATTGGAGTTTTGGCAGTACAAAACTAATGTGTAGCTTCGGTTGCACTTTTTGCCATGCCACACAATTGCTTAATCTTACGTTAAGATTAGCTTTGGTAACATATATGAAGATTTATATAATATATATTTATATATATTATCTTATCTTATATCATATATCTCATAAGATAAATCTTCTTTTAATTAGAAAGAGATATTCAAGGTTTATACAATATCTTATATTTTCCAAAGATAACTTATATTATGTCATCAAGTAAATAGATAACAATTTATTATTAATTGATATCCACTTTCCAATTTTACCATATAGCCGAAATTTCTTTGTCCCACTATGGGCCTCGAGTTGCTTTAATCTAGCTCAATAACTCTATTGTGTGTGACCTTATAGGACCCGAATATAATAGCAATGGATTAAATCTAATTTATCCCATAAGTCATAGTTGACTTCTAGCAAAACACTAAGACTACCTAAAATATTCGGATTATTAATCTCCATTACAATCCTATTCTATTATTAGTAATTGTCATCTTGATTAAATGACATATTCCTTCATATACAAGGTATCCTGGGCGGACACATGAATTTTAGTTTGGTGGGAACTAAAATCCGGAATACCAAAATACAAACTGTTATCAAATACCTTCAAGTAAATTATTTTCTTCACTCTATGTCATTGAGCTAAATGCAAAAGCTCTAAGCGATACCCTGCCCAACTCCAATTTTGATGTTGTTTACACTAAGTCTACCGTCTACCTTATACAAGTAACCCCAATTTCAAACAACAAACCCTATATCCGAATCCTAAATGAAATTTTGCTCAAAATTGATATGAAAATTACACAATTTAAACAAATTTTATCATTAATTACTACTTTCTCGGCATAATTTCAACAAATTTGTATAAAAAATTTTGATTTCAAAATTTCGAAACCCATAAACACTAAATTTAAGAAATTCTAACACAATTAAGAATAGATATAGAGGAAATAGTGCATTTTTATTAAAGGACATGTGTGAAAATTTTGGATAAAGTTGTGTTTTTTTAGTATTTGTTAGAGTTATGCATAACAAATTCCTAAATAAAAAAAATTATTTAAAATAAAAAAATACATAAGTAAATTTGACAAATTTTAAGGAAAATAATTTCAAAAATAAATATTTATATTTTTTGAAGATAAATTTCCTATTTAAGATTGTTAGCATGTGCACATGGACACACACTAAAAAAATCGTTTTTTGAAATTCAATGTGGACTACAATCCCCAATAGGCCGCACTTGGGTCTGCCCATGAAAGTATCCTTATTATTTTTAGATGCATATTATATTGTACCATTTTGTTAAGATGTGCAATCTTTATGCTTTTTTTATGTACATACATGATCTCACTTATGGTGTGTGGATTGAATTTACTTATTTGGCTAATCTAGTTACGGATACTTGCAGCTGGTCCATTCTATCTTTTTGGAACCTTAATCCAAGCAAATGGCAAGTGATTTCTACTTTAATTTCTTAGATATTTCTCTCTATCTTTTTTGTTTGGAAGAATACTCTCCAAGTACTTCATTAAAAATTCAATATAGTCTTAAATCGAGTCTAGCATTTTTTTTATGTAAATAGGAAATTTATAGCACAAACTATATGAGATTTTGGTTACTTCAATTTTACTAATCTAAAAACTATATTGATTTTTTTATAGAGAATCAAGAGATTGTTGTACACAATGATGTACCTCAACAACCTCAGCAAATAATTAGTGCTACGGTATATATGTTAATCCACATCCAATGCATTGACATAAATGTAATTGTCATATCTAAGTTTCTATGCATCGATAACATTACTGTTAACTTGTTATCTCAAATATTTTGACTATTAGGCTGATGCGGGTATTCGAGTGACTGAGGAAGCAATTAATGAAGCCAATATGGGTAAGATGTAACCTATATTTATTTTCTACGTTTTATTTTGTACACATTCTCTAGCTCCACCAGATTTGTATTCATCTCTAAAGCAAATAAAATGATCATATTATTAGTTTGATGAAATCCTTAGCAGTTAGCACTACGGTTTTACTCGAATCATTTTTACTTTTGATTTTTGTCAAGATTAATAGAGAAAAACACAGGGCAAGCAAATCAAATACGAGTATGAATATGGGAGTGAATTCTAGTCATGATTTTAAGCAACTTCAAGCATGTAATTAACCACTCCGACAAAGATGACACCATCAATCATAAATTTTTCATAACTATATATGTAAATTTACTTGTAGACAATTAATATATTCATGTTGTTTTAGTAACAAATATTTTACTTGTACAATGGAATATTAGTGACAAGCAAAGGGGAGATGAACCATGATTTTGTTATGACTAAAAATCCTAGTGATATCCTCATTAAAAATATTGAGGACAATAATGAAGATGCCTTGGAAATCCCACTGGTGCAAGGAGAAAACTTGGTAATCAAGCTATCTATAAATTTTTTTGTACATACAATATAATGTTGGGACTCCATTATAATGCAAGTTGTTTATGAGATTGATAATGAGTGCATGGTTAAATCTTTGATTTGATGATCAGAAGCCTCAGTTGACCAAAGAACCTTCTTTAGAGAACTTTGCCATTGATGGTGAAAAGCAGGAAAAAGTTATTGAGGACAATGATGAAGAACAACAAAATGAAGTGGATGTTCTTGAACCCAATGTTGAAGAAATTGAGGTAAGGAACTCTCAATCTAACAATGAAAGTGAGAGAGATTTCGTGAGATTCGTGAGTAAAATCTCCTTCTGTTTCATACTCTGATTGATCGTAGTTTAGATGATGAATTCAATTCAATACAACGCCTTTCGATCCCTTTGTTTTCTTTTGAGAGTTATTTTGTTAGTCTAATGTGTATACTTATGTGAAATGTTGTTGTATTGAATGATCAGAAGGATCTTAGAGAACACATGATAAATGAGAACATAAACTTAATCGGTAGATGCGTGTCAAGAGTGGACCAACACAGAAGATACATGGGATGGGTTGCAGACTACGACACTGAAGCCGCTATATTTACGGTACAACATATGTCGTTTTGGATTGATCTCTGTCAAGATACTATCCTACAACGGAAATAAAGACTAAACAAGACTACTATATAAGCTTAGTGGACTACTCCTCCTATTGTCAATTGGTTTTAGATTGAAATCTCACTAGGCTTTTGTGATGGGCTTATATGCGCATGTGCGCACATACTGATATGTCCCTCGTCTATCGGTCCACCAGACTTTTTCATACGTGAAAATTTGTGCATGTGTAGGTGGTGTACGAGGACTCAATTGTTGAAGAGATGGATATTGAGACTCTAGAGGGTTGTTTGCCTACGGTCCCTGAGATCCGAGGCTACTTCGCAACTAGGCTTCGTAGGTAAAGTATACTTTTGTACGTTGTTTATAGAATAGAGAAGGGAATCCGGCCGAGTAGTCTAATATAAAAAAGTTGTTTTTGGTATAATGAAGGATGCGTGAGAATGGAGGATCGCGCAAGAGGACGAGGAGGCCAACAATGATGCAAGCAACCCCAAGGGATCAACAGGTGGAAGATGAAGGAATGTGGGGAAGCTCACAAGAATCAAACTAGAGATGCAAGTGAAAAAATGTGAGTTAAGTGAGAAATATGTTCCTTTTCTTGATATATTTTTGAACAACGTACATATATATGAACATTTTCTGTTATATACTCGAATCCTAGTGTCAAAGATACAATTTATCTTGTAGGCTTAGTTATGTTGTCGCGGAAGAATGACTAGAAGACAAGGTAAATGACGTACATATGAAGTTGGGGAAATCAATGATGTTCAATTTTATGTTTTTGTGACTTAGTTCGATCTCATGTGTGATCAGTGGCGGAACCAGAAAATTTTGAAAGGGGGGTCACACTCTCTAGTGGCGGATCGGCAAAGTACGGACGACCGGCGGAGTTTTATTATTATTAACTAAAGAATTTAAAGCTATTTTGTATATATTTATATACAAGGCTTATTCTTTCCTTTAGGAATAAAGAAAAAAAATAACATATAATTAATAAATTCGTTAAAGAGTATGTAAAATAAATAAGACATATTTCATACAATACTTTCTAAATTTACAATTGTCAAACTGCATATAATTTTTTTTAATTCTTTATCCTAAGTCTCTAACAATTTCTATTATTTCATATATTATTTAATTAAAGATTAATTTACTAAATAATAGACTAACAAATACGAAAAGATGTGTTAGTCAAACATACATATACCTAATGAAGTTAACATACTATAAAATAATGAAAAAAAATAAAAGGAGAACAGGGCCGTGAAGTGGTGGTATTGAAGAGAGCCCAAGAAATTGAACTAAAATTAAAAGTTGGACAGTGCTCCATTCAAAGCTCGAACACGGGGCTAATTGAAGCAATAGGTGGGTAAATACCAACTAGGCTGAGTTTTACCTTTGCTCATTATACAAGCTTATATTAATATATTAGCTGTAGGGAAGGGGGGGCACAGGACCCCGCTGCCCCCTGGTTCCGCCTCTGTGCGTGATATCGATCTATCTTGAATCTTTCATGAAAATCAAATCGGATCAAATTTAGCTGTAAATCCTCTAAACCATTGAGATCTTAGTTTTCATATAAATTTATGTGAGAAATAACATCTCACATTGAAAAACTTAAAAATAATAGACATAGTATATAAGCTTAGTGAACTCCTCCTCCTATTTTCAATTGGTTTTAGGATGAAATCTCACTAAACTTATGTGTTGGGAACTTTGGTTTATACGCGCATGTGCGCACGGATTGACACGTCTCCTGTCAATTGGCCCACCGGACTTTATCAATTTAGATAGGGAAATGTAACATCTAGAAACCGTCAAAAATAAATTTGGATATATTTTAACCAACGCATGCTATTAAGAATCGAACAAGAGTACGTACACGACAAGAGGCAATATCTCTAGCTCTCACATTTGTTGTAGGAGGAGCAAACAGAAATAAGGGCAAAGTGTGAGATGGGGAAAAAAACTGTGATGTCGTACAACTAGAGGTGAAAATTCCATATTTTGGATGAGGATGAATTTACGATAAACCTTTGGATTTGGTGCTTTTTATACACTTGAGCCAACTACCATGTTATCCTTGAACTTCTATTTGAATGGCAACCTTTTAATAAAACAAATTTTAGTCTATATTTTGCAATTTCCTTGAAAGTCTAGGTCATACCTTTGCCTTTTTGGTTTTGTTAATCTCATATCAATATTTACTTCAAATATTTAACTCTTTTCATGTCTTCAATCTCTCCATAAAAATACAAAGTCATAGATAAAAAAGGTTTATCCAGCATTTTTATATACTACATCCAATCTAAATTAAATATTGTTTTAACACTTAAATTTTGTTCAACTTTATATGTCATTTTATAACTTCTAGGCAATTATTTAAGAGTGAGCAGAGACGGACTTACGTAGGGACCAGTGGAGGCACCAACCCCACTGATTTTTTTACTTCAAATCGCGTCTTACCTGAGGCTACCTCAATCGTCTCCATTCTCCATGTTGAATGTTATGTTATGTTAAATTGAATGCATGTTGTGTGTGTGATATGCATAGGGTGTTGATATTATACAACTTAACCATGAGTTTTTGTTTCTCTATATACTAAATGAATTAGATTGGGTACTTCGAGAAACATCTTATGTCGAAAGTTGACTAATCCAATAATCAGAGTACGAGATGAGATCATCTTCAATTTTTATTTTCGATAAAGGGTAAATTGAGTTGATATGGGGTAGAATATACAAAGTTTATGTTCACCAAATATAAAGCAGATCTAACACTGCTATGTAATTCGGCAAGATAAAACAGAGCAATCATAAGTAATGTTTAGTTTCCTAAACCACTGATTAGTCAACTAACCTCATCTTATCATTCTTGTCCTCATGGGTATGAAAAAGAGAATTTTTATTATGCATCTGCTATGTTCACTCACACTCGATTAATTTTTGCTTTGTTGATTTTTTTACACCTCATCCCTACATTGTTGAATCTTTATTTTGTAATCTTGTACCCCTCATGGGAAACTCTTCTAATTTGTTATTAATAATAATTGCATCGGGTTAGTCTCGTCATATTGACCCAAAAACAACAATTTTTTTATTTAAGATTGTAATTAAAATTGATTTTAATCACGCATGATTTTCGCCCCCACTAGACGAAAATCACGCGTCCGTCCCTGAGAGTGAGTTACATGAATTGTCGTTAGAATTTATTTTTGTTTTCTATTCTATAAAGATCAATCTCCATTTATTGACTCAAAAATGTTGTGATTATTTATTATGTGGGAAGATTGACAAAAAAATGCAAGATTCTAAATGTATATAATATTTTTTTTTAATATTATATCCAAACTAAAACCACACTTATTTTAAAATCAGAAGAAGTATTAGTTTCTTAACATGAAATTAATGGCGTTTAAAACTCATAGGTGGTGAAGTAAATTGGAAAAGGATACTCACGTCTTAATTAGAGATCTCAAAATTCGAACTCTAAGAATGAACATCTATTAACTTTGTGAGCGAATACTTTATCTTGTTATTAGGCCTACCCAACACGAAATACTCCACCACTAATTTGACGTCCATAAAAGATTACATAAAAAAATCATCTAATAGCATATGCGTTAAATTTTTCTTCTTTCGACCTGTCTAATTTTTTGCTTGCCACGTAATATTTCTTTCTATAAATTTATTTTTTTGTTGAGGGCTTAGAGATAAATAAGTTAACGGAGTTAATTTCACTACTTAGAAAAATATTAATATGCAAGAAACGAGACCTAAAAACATGAATATACATTAGGTGTTGAATATACAGTGAGAGTGCTTAGGCTACGTTTGAGAAATTATTTATAAATAAAAAATATTTTTCTTAACCTTACACAATTTTTAATACCTCATAAATTTCAAAAATTATTTTTTTAAAATAAACACATTATAAACAATAAATATTTTTTATCAAACAAACCCTTAGATGTTGACCTCCTTTCACCCTATGATCTTGCACTCTGAGTCACTTCTTTATGGGCTCTTTGGTTCAATAGGAATTCAAGGGTATTTGAGGACAATTTCGGGGATCCTTTTCAGCTCCTAAAGTGGATCAATCTTCAGTTGCTGACACCTGTCCCTTTCCAAGTGTCTTCTAATCTGCACCTTGTGGACTCTTCTCCCTGGATTCCTTCTCCTCTAGTCGCCTATTATCCTCGTCTTATGTGTAATGTTAGTCTCTCTACTGATGGCAAGACATCTCTTGACTGGTTTTTTTTTACCAAAATAGGCTTGAAATCAAACTAAATTATCGATATAGGCTCGATCTCAAAAGATTTCTCGGAATAGGATGGCAGCGTTGGCTCGGGTAAAATCGTTGAAATAGCTAGTGTTTTCTACTTGTGACCCGACGGATGGAAGAACGACTCGACTTTTCTCTTTTAAAATTAAAAAAATAGAAATGTAGAGTCGCTAGCTTAATTGGTAGACGATCTTCCATTGATAAATCGTTTAGCTTTTTAACCAAATATAATTTAATTATTTTAAAAAAAATGATTTGACAAAAGCTGATGAGATTCGCGGATATCTATTTGGTTGGGCATCTCTGTTTGAGTGGACAAGACACATAGAGAGTCGCTAGTTTGGAATGAGTTTCTTTTGGCCAAAATTTTTAAACCATCTAGTGATTCTTTAATTCTTTAATGAAGAATCTCAAAAAAATTAAAAATCAATTACATGCATAAATGCATCTAGCTGGTTGGAATGACTTTTTATTTAAGATGTTTTTATTCATCAATTTTTTTATGCAACCCTAAATTACTCTTTTGTTTCACATTATTAAAAATATAAACGTGAAAATGATAATTGATCTCATATTCAAAAATTTATAAAATAAAAAAGATCAACTAAAGTAAATTCCCGAAAAGACTTTAATATCTACAGAAACATGAGAAAAAACAAAGGCAAAATACAAACTAAATGAGATTTTGTAACAGTTATTCCTACGAACAAACAAAAACCAACCAAATATCTAAAAAACAAATAAAAGCCAACAACCTTTTGATATACTAGCGACTCTATTTGATATTATTTTTCATATTAAAAAATCACTTTTAGACGTATTTTTAATTTTTAAAAATAACAAAAGGCGAGCCTCTTGATCGTTTAGCGATTCACTCTTCAATAACATTGAATTTCTTCAGTGACTTTTCCCGAACCACTACAACCAGCCTATTTCCGTTATTTTTTTCAAACCAAGCCTATACTAAGAATTTAGTTTCTTTCCAAGCCTATTTTGGAAAAAAAATCCTCTTGGTTTCATTTTGACAAATGGTAATACCTCTCTGATTGTGCTAGGGAGTAAGTTTTTAAAACTTAGTCCTCTTGTTGAGGTTTTAGAAGCCAAGGTTGTCATCTGAGGACTTCAAATGGCACAGAATTATGGGATCTCCCATCTCCAGGTTTTGTCTGACTGCAAAGCTATTGTGCAAGCTTGTTCTTCATGCTCATCCTACATGTCTTCCTCTACTTTGTTCTATAATAAAATTAGGTGTTTAATGTCCTCTTTTATTTCTTGTAATCTAGATTTTGTTCCTAGGAAAAACAATATGTTAGCTCACTCTGTTGTCTAGTATGGGTTTTCCTTGCCTTCTATGGCATTGGTCTTTTATTTTTATGTTTCTTAAATGCCAATCGAGTTGGCTTGTAAGTGACTTTTTTTTGGGTCCGAAGCTTGTAAATGACTTTGTAATTACTCTTAGTTAATGACGGTTTGTTTGCTATAAAAAAACATGAATATACCAAATAAAGTGTAAAAATAAATTTAGTCTACCAAATGGAATATATAAAACCACAAGGATACAAGGCAAACTTCTAGGTAATATTACATCAAAATACACGCGTTGTTGTTTCTTTTGTACAAGTAACTGTAGTTGAACATGAGATAAATTAGGGGCCTTACTATTCGGCGCATAGACAAAATTGTCTTTCAGCGCATAGGGTCGCCACGTTACGTGTGGAGTGGCTCCACACGTAACGTGGGGTACATTTTTTTTAATCCACACGTTACGTGTGGAGTGGCTCCACACGTAACGTGTGGTATTTTTTTTTATATAAAAAAAAATTAAATTTTTTTTTTTTATTTTAACATCACGTAAAAAAATGTCTAAAACTTATTTTTTTTTATCAATGTTAAAATGTTAGGAAATTAGTCCTAACTGGATGGAGGATGCTGGTTTGAGAACGTGAGCTGATTTTTTTTGTCTCCATAAAGGTTCAAGCTAGCGTACTTTTTTATCTGACATTTGATCATTTCAAGGCTTAATACATCATTACTTATACGCCCTGCTTATTGCTGTGCACATCTTAAGCATTCATTTTTTGTTCATGTATGTAGTATTGGGTAAGTCTGACACTGGTCAAGCTTGGAGTATTAAAAATTTGAGGTTATAGAAAGAAAACTTCTTAGTAAAATATATATATTTTTGTTTAGAATTGACTCTTAATTTTCCAGCTAAGATACTTCATATTACAATCATTGCTCATACCACTTTTTGTCTTTTTTGGGGTCCTGTGACACCCTAAATCCCATGCCCTAGAAAACCCTAGGGTAAGTAGGGTTTCAGATTTAGGGTTTTCAAAACCATATTATTTTCATACCCTATCATGCTTGTAGCACATAGGGAGTTCATACCACATTTTGTCTTTTTTGGGGTCCTGTGACACCCTAAATCCCATGCCCTAGAAAACCCTAGGGTAAGTAGGATTTCGGATTTAGGGTTTTTAAAACCATATTATTTTCATACCCTATCATGCTTGTAGCACATAGGGAGTTCATACCACATTTTGTCTTTTTTGGGGTCCTGTGACACCCTAAATCCCATGCCCTAGAAAACCCTAGGGTAAGTAGGGTTTCGGATTTAGGGTATTCAAAACCATATTATTTTCATACCCTATCATGCTTGTAGCACATAGGGAGTTCATACCACTTTTTGTCTTTTTTGGGATCCTGTGACACCCTAAATCCCATGCCCTAGAAAATCCTAGGGTAAGTAGGGTTTCGGATTTAGGGTGTCACAAGACCGCAAAACAAGACAAAAAGTGGTATGAACTCCATATGTGCTACAAGCGTGATAGGGTATGAAAATAATATGGTTTTGAAAACCCTAAATCTGAAACCCTACTTACCCTAGGGTTTTCTAGGGCATGGGATTTAGGGTGTCACAGGACCCCAAAAAGACAAAATGTGGTATGAACTCCCTATGTGCTACAAACATGATAGGGTATGAAAATAATATGGTTTTAAAAACCCTAAATCTGAAACCCTACTTACCCTACTTACCCTAGGATTTTCTAGGGCATGGGATTTAGGGTGTCACAGGACCCCAAAAAAGACAAAATGTGGTATGAACTCCCTATGTGCTACAAGCATGATAGGGTATGAAAATAATATGGTTTTGAAAACCCTAAATCTGAAACCCTACTTACCCTAGGGTTTTCTAGGACATGGGATTTAGGGTGTCATAGGACCCCAACAAAGACAAAAAGTGGTATGAGCAATGATTGTAATATGAAGTATCTTAGCTGGAAAATTAAGAGTCAATTCTAAACAAAAATATATATATTTTACTAAGAAGTTTTCTTTCTATAACCTCAAATTTTTAATACTCCAAGCTTGACCAGTGTCAGACTTACCCAATGCTACATACATGAACAAAAAATGAATGCTTAAGATGTGCACAACAATAAGCAGGGCGTATAAGCAATGATGTATTAAGCCTTGAAATGATCAAATGTCAGATAAAAAAGTACGCTAGCTTGAACCTTCATGGAGACAAAAAAAATCAGCTCACGTTCTCAAACCAGCATCCTCCATCCAGTTAGGACTAATTTCCTAACATTTTAACATTGATAAAAAAATATAAGTTTTAGACATTTTTTTACATGATGTTTAAAAAAAAAAAAATTTAAATTTTTTAATTTTTTTTTTATAAAAAAAATACCACACGTAACGTGTGGATTAAAAAAAAAAAAATTACCCCACGTTACGTGTGGAGCCACTCCACACGTAACGTGGCGACCCTATGCGCTGAAATGCAATTTTGCCTATGCGCCGAATAGTAATCGTGTAAATTAGGGAACTCTATCTCTTGGACACCGAGAACATTTACAAGGTTTTCCACTAAATTTTTATCTGATTTATTAGTTGAAAGGAAAATTTGATAGTGAAATGTTCAAAATATGTTTACTTTATTTTAGAATATATTAGGACAAATGAGGCCCTAAGAAGCTAAAACTCTTAAGTCTTATTGTAAAAGATATGTTAAGCTTGAATTGCCATGAAGATTACTAGATAGGGTATATGCTCCAAAGTAAGGAAATTGAAGGTCAAAAAGAGAGGGTGACAATTGACGTGGCTAATCATTTATGAATAGTTATGATAGTGCACCTAATCTACTATTATATACTAAAACAATAAGAATTTTCGCCACATGGCATTTTCACAATCATTTTGCCACATGGCATCCCTTCAATGTTTTTGCCACGTGTCATTTTCTTAGAATTTCACATTTTTTAAACCTCAATATATATAGTATATATTTAATTTTTCCTATTCTATCAAACAGTTTTTAATTAAGATAGAATCAAATCAAAATTTCCTAATTTATACTAAATATCGTACAGTGATTAGAAAGTCTCAAAAAAAGAAGAATCACACAATTATTTTCATAATCTACTTTTTTCATAAATATTTTGAAAATATAGTTTCACCTTTTTAAATATGAAAATATATAACAAATATTTTATCATTTTCTAATATACTATACATATTGGTTGATGATCTTACGAAAATCAAGATCGTGGCTTCTGAAAATGGAGTAAATCAAAATCTTAAATTGTTTTTCTAACATAGATTAGGAAGGGATCAAATCAATCACACAATTTTTTTCGTAATATACTTTTTTATATAAGTACTTTAAATATATAATTTACCTTTATAAGCATCTAAGTAATAATCCGATAAACAAATTCCGTGATAAATCAATTCGTGCAAGGCACGAGAATTAAACTAGTTAATGATGGATTATACAAAAGTCATATTGATATCATAATTTTTTTTATTAAAGGTAAATTTATATTAAAATGAAGAGGTTGTGTATAAACTATAAAGCTCAAGGAGAGCTTAAGACAAAATCACTGAAGATTAACAAGAGATTTTGGCAAGGTACGGAGAATAAACAAAATCATTGAACATTCAATTAGCGCAGCCACAAGATGGTGGCGTCATCCGGCCAATTCTGTAGGAGAAGGAGCCGCTTGGTGGTGAGCAAGACCACTTTATAGAAGCATTTGTCACTCGATGGAGGCACAACTTGAAAAGTAGCTTGATTGAGAGCATACCATATAGTTTAGACAATAAGTGCCATGGTTCTCGTCAAAAGCTCAATTATTTTTTTAGCCCAAAATAGTGAGAACTTGAGAGATGCATTCCTGGAAACTACTTGGAGGGGTTGACCACCGCAACCAAGAGAGCAACCATCGAAGGGTTCCTTTTACAAAAGAGCGTGTTGAGAATCTGCTTAAATATCTCCAGAATTCAGCAAAAGAGACTTTTAGTTACAGCTGTCAATAGCCTGTATATATACATATATGCCGTACATGTCTAAAGGCATTCTTCCAATTTTGCATTCTCAATTTATAGAGAACTCTCTCTTCCAATTCTCTTGCTCTTCATAGAGAATCTTGTATCTCTCCTTGTAATTTCTTCCTCCTTATAGTGGATTGTTTGCCTGATGGTGCTTGTGGGGTTTTTCTCCCTGTTCTAGGGTTTCCCCACGTTAATTCCTTGTCTCCAATTTACTGCACTCACTTCTTGTTTGCTTTGATTCACATTAAATCGGGAGTTCGAATTCTAACAAGTGGTATCAGAGCATTGGTTCTTCAATTCACAATCTGGAATTCAACGCTCCTCTCATCCCTGCATCGACGATCGTTCAGAAGATTGATCAAAAGAAGACCTTCAACTTCATCTTCTTAATCTGTTCTCAATCCCTTTTTCAATTTGGGGATTTCTCTTCAAGAACTTTTCATTTCTGAAGCTTTATGGTTTCTCAAACAAGAATGTCGACAGTGACAGAGTTCGACATCGACAAATTCGATGGAAAGATCAGCTTCTCCATCTGGCGGGTACAAATGCGAGCGGTCCTAACTCAGAATGGGCTAAAGAAGGCGTTGGATGGCAAAGCTAAAAAGCCAGCCACCATGACAAACGATCAAGGACTGAATTGGACGAGAAAGCTCTCTCTGCAATCCAACTTTGCTTGACAAGAGAAGTGCTCCGGGAAGTCATCCATGAGGAAACAGCGGCTGGGCTTTGGTCAAAGTTGGAATCCCTGTATATGACAAAGAGCCTAGCAAACAAACTGAGATTGAAAGAAAAGATGTACACTCTGCGTATGAAAGAAGGTACTGAAATTCAGTCTCATCTTAATGAGTTTAGTTCGATATTAATCGATCTTGAAAATCTGGATATTAAGATCGATGATGAAGATAAAGTTGTTCTGCTGATATGCTCTTTACCTGCCTCATACAAGCATTTCAAGGAAATTATGTTGTATGGAAATAATTCTGATTGTTTGGCTTTAGAAGATGTCAAGTCAAATCTGTTAGCCAAGGAAAAATTTGACGTTGACAAACCTGTAGAATCCAATGCTGAAGGATTGAATGTTAGAGGGCGTAGTAATGACAGTAAATCTAATGGGTCAAGATCTCGATCTAAGTCCAGAAATAAGAATAAAAGTAGCAGTAAATCTTGCAAATACTGTAAGAAATCTAGGCATGACATATATGAATGCTACAAGCTGAAAAACAAAAAGGAGAGTATGAAATCAAATCAATCCAAGGATTCAGATACTTCGAATGCTTCCTCTATGAATACTTGCTCAGATGGTGATATGCTGCTAGTTGATAATGATGAACAGGACACTAAAACTAAGTGGATTCTTGACTCAGGTTGTACTTACCACATGTGTCCTCATAGAACTTGGTTTGTCTCTTACGAATCTGTTGATAATTGTCATGTGCTCCTTGGTGACAATACACCTTGTAAGGTGTTAGGAAAAGGCAATATAAGGATCAAGACTCATGATGGAGTCATCAGAACCCTTACTGAGGTTAGGCATATTCCTAACTTAAGGAGAAATTTAATCTCCTTAGGCACCCTTGAGTCAAAGGGATGCAAGTACACTGGTGAAGGTGGAGTTTTAAGGGTTTCTAGAGGATCTCTGATATTGTTGAAGGCCATCAGAAAAGGTGGTCTGTATGTTCTATAGGGAAATACAGTTTTTGAATCATTAGCTGTGACAGTTGGTTCGAAGAGCATTGATACAACTCGGTTGTGGCACCTCAGACTAGGCCACATGAGTGAAAAGGGTCTTAGCTCACTCTTTAAGTGAGGCTTGCTAGGCAAAGACACCAGCTACAAGCTAGAGTTTTGTGAGCATTGCATTTTAGGAAAGCACAAGAGGGTATGCTTCAAGCAGGCCACTCACAGTACACAAGGCACCCTAGATTACATTCACTCTGATATTTGGGGTCCTTCACAAGTCCCCTCACATGGTGGTCATAGGTATATGCTTACCATCATCGATGACTACTCTAGAAAGGTATGGCCTTACTTTATACATCATAAGAATGAGGTGTTTAAGTGTTTCAAGGAATGGAAAACACTTGTTGAGAATCAGACAGGGCAGAAAGTGAAGAAATTAAGGACTGACAATGGCCTGGAATTTTGTGTGAAAGAGTTTACTGACTTTTGCAAACAGAATGGCATAGCTAGACACTACACTGTGGTTGGGAAGCCTCAACAAAATGGTGTCGCTGAGAGATACAACTGAACCATCCTTGAAAAGGTAAGGTGTATGTTATCTCATGCTTGCTTAAGTAAGAGTTTCTGGGCTGAAGCTGCTTCAACTGCATGTTATATAATAAATCGATCCCCTCATGCATCTTTAGATGAAAAAGTTCCTGAAGAAATATGGACAAATAAATCTGTTGATTTTTCATGTCTAAGAGTTTTTGGCTGCCCTGTATATGTACATGTAAATGAAGGAAAATTAAATCCTAGAGCTAGAAAATGCATCTTTCTTGATTATACTAATGGCATTAAAGGCTTCATACTATGGTGTCCTGAAATTAGTATAAAGAAAGTTATCCATAGTCGAGATGTAGTCTTCAATGAGAATGCACTTTTATCTTTGAAACAAGATGCTGCTCTAGTTCCTTCTTGTGCAGGATCAGAGAGGAGATCAGAAAAGTCATTTGAGATTGAAACTTCTAGCAACTTGGATGATCCTCCACAATAAAATTCAGGCTGCAACCAAGAGCAACCAGTTTGCAATGAAGAGCAGCCAGTTTGCAGCCAAGAGCAGCCTACTGAATCTGTCACAACTCAGTCCACAGATTACTCCCTAGCACGTGACAGACTTAGAAGAGAGAATGTAAGAAAACCAGCCAGATATGATGATGAAAGCCATTACATTGGATATGCATTGGATGTGGCTCAAGAAGTAGAAGAAGAATCTGAGCCCAAGACTTATTATGAAGCCATCTCAAGTCGTGATTCTAATAGATGGATACTAGCGATGCAAGAAGAAGTTGAAAGCTTGCATAAGAATAGTACCTGGCAGCTTGTTCCTCTTCCGAAAGGGAAGAGGGCAATCTCCTGCAAATGGATTTTCAAGAGAAAAGAAGATATTTCTACACCAGAGAAAATCAGATACAAAGCCAGATATGTTGTGAGAGGTTTTGATAAAAAAGAAGGGGTAGATTTCAATGAAATATTTTCTCCAGTGGTTAGACACTCTTCAATCAGACTCCTATTGGCTCTAGTTGCTTTACAAGACTTGGAATTGGAACAACTAGACATCAAGACTGTGTTCTTACATGGAGACTTAGAAGAAGAGATTTATGTCCAACAACCTGAAGGATTTGTCGCTCCAGGAAAGGAAGATCATGTTTGCAGGCTAAAAAAATCCCTCTATGGACTCAAGCAAGCGCCGAGACAATGGTACAAAAAGTTTGACACTTTCATGGCAAAGCAAGGATTTACCAAAAGCACTTATGACAGTTGTGTCTACATTGGTGTATGCTGAAAACACCTATCTATACTTGCTTCTCTACGTGGATGACATGTTAATTGCATCCAGTGATAAGAAATTGATCTCTGAATTGAAAAGACAACTTGGTAAGGAATTTGAAATGAAGGAGTTGGGAGCTGCTAAGAAAATTCTGGGTATGGAAATTCAGAGAGATCGCAACAAAGGTACTTTAGCCTTATCTCAAAAGGGCTATGTTCAAAAAGTACTTGAAAAATTCCATATGAGGAATGCAAAGGTTGTTTCTACACCTAGTGCCGCTCACTTTAAACTTTCTAGTGAGCAATGTCCAAAGACTGAAGATGAGAAGAAGTTGATGGATAATACACCATATGCAAGTGCCGTTGGAAGCCTTATGTATGCAATGGTATGTACAAGACCTGATTTGGCTTATGCAGTGAGCTTAGTGAGCAAGTTTATGCACAGTTCAGGAAAACAACAATGGGAGGCTGTCAAGTGGGTATTAAGATATTTGAAAGGAACACCTGAGTTTGGTTTGACCTTTGATAAGAACAAGGAAAGTTGTAATATCCCTCATTTTTGTAAGGAAAATTTCGAATTTTCTTATGACCATATTACAAGTCAGATTAAATTCAGAGAAATGCGGACATTCTATGCGATGTGTGACCTCTGTAATATTTTTCTGAGTAATATAAAATACAGTTAAGGTATCTTTGGGTTAAAAGGTCGTTCGTATACGAATATATTTAACCCGGAGTTAAGAATATTTTTACCCCATGATAAAAACGACAAAACGGGTCAAAGGGGGCAAAATTGGCCTTGACCGCACCCTGGCCGCACCCGCGGCGAAGGCCAAGATAGTGCCGGTCAAAAGTCGGCCACCGCACCCCCACCGCACCTTGGCCGCACCCCGCGGTGACAGTTGTCTCCTTGACAGCGTGCAAGCAACTTGGCGAGGCTATAAGCGTAGCTTTGTTGAGTCATCCACCCTACGTTTTTAGGCTGGACACTTCATGGTGTATGTGTCTAACACCTGAGCAACCTTGTGGGACTATAAATGGAGAGAGGAGGCGGAGAGGAAGCTCAGAAATCAGTTGCAACATCATCTTCCTCCCAAGAAAACTCCATTTTTGTTCCAAAGTTCAAGCTTGTTTTGAGAGGGATTCGAATCCCTTTTCGAGCGTTAGAAAGGTGTTTCTAAGTGGTAATACAAGGCTTAAGAAGGTGGGAGATCAAACCAAGAACAAATCGAAGTCGAACGAATCGATTTGGGTAAGTTTCTCCATGGCCGCTGTCGAAGAACTCGCCCATGGCACCTGACCGCACCCCGCGGCAGAGGCTCCACCGCATCCGCGGTGAGCTTACCCGGGTTGTGTGTTTTTGAGTGTTTGGCTTCGGACGAGGCTTGATTCCTTCGATTCCTTTTGTATTCTTTTAGATTCATATATGTAGATATTGAATCTAACTTAGGGTCTTGTTATGGGTCGTTCCATATAGATTTATTGTCTAGGATCTGTCCCAATTTCAGACTCAGAACCCTTCGTTCCTAAACTTGTGAAGCTTTCGTCGATCTAAGGCAAGTGGCGGTTCGCTCTTGCTTATCATTCCATATTTCCATTGATTATCAATTGTTTAATTGTTAATTAATTTGGAATGAATATCGTTTCTGTCTGAGATCAGTTTGATAAACTATTTTGGAAGATTAAAAGATGATATTATAATATGTTGTATATTCTGTTAGAATCAACACTATTATATATATATATATATATATCTAGATTGAAATATATCTATGATGATGACCTTGATGGCTTTGATATGATTTTGGACTGCTCTGAACTGTTTAGTTAGAACGAGTATTCGTACGAACGCTACTCGATATCTCCTTGTGAGTACTAGTCGTTTCTTTATAACTAAGTGGATGGGATGTCCAAGCCCCAACACTTCTCTTTGGTCATGACCATTCCCTGTCCGTGTATAGGGAAGGTGCACACAGCTGGTGCCACTCTCTGGATTTAGTCCCTACTTTATATCTCAATATCTGCGAGGATGAGATTCTAAAAGCTTGAAACGTGAATGAGCATTTTGGAATTTTATAAGATAAGTGCCCGAGCGCACATGATTAATATACCTTGACGAGTAGTGCAACTAGGCAATAGTGCAACTAGGAAAACTCGTCCTGACTTTGATCAGAGTACGTTCTCTTTCCAATTTGGATTCGCTTTATGCGGTGAGGTTGGTCGTGAACCGAAACATCTAGTCAGTTTTTAAACGCTTGTATGTGAAACTATAATGTTCCAGACAATTGTCATGCTTCGGATAAGACTCACTCTTTTGGAGTCTTCTCTTGGATATTTTCCTATAAGACTCATATCCGTTGGAGTCTTCTCTTGATCATATCTTTTGATATATTCCAGTAGAAGTATGGTGGTTGACTATCGTTATCGGTTATTATTCGAGAAACGATGAGTCTAATCTAATACGACTACTTCGAACCACTCTGCTTTGTACCCTTGCATATTCTTTCATTCCAACTCCCGAATTACTAGTCGGATTAATTTTAGAAGAGTTTCGGACATTCTGTAAATGGTTTGAACTCTGTAAATTTTTCTGAGTTATAATACAGTTGAAGTGTCTTCGGGGTTAATTTGTCGTTAATGTACGAATATATTTAACTCGGAGTTAAGAAATTTAACCCAAGGTGATTCGGATAAGACGAAAGCATTTTAGCCTTCACCGCACCCCGCGGCAAGACTCCACCGCACCCGCGGCAAAGGCTAGAAAACAGAGTCGTCGTCTTCGCGATAAGGCCGGTCTGACACGACTGTTTGGGCAGCCAAGTGGGCTCTTTTCCTTGTCCCCTTGTTCCCGGTTGTCCCCTTGCTTGTTCCCTTTGAGGAAACTCGGATTTGAGCTATAAAAGGGGTCGAGTCAGAGGATGAAGAAGCTCTTCATCTCCTTCCCTGCTTCCTCTGTTTTCCCCTCTGATTTTTGCCATTTTCGAGCTGTTCCGAGCTCTCTTCGAGTTGTTTCTTGAGTTGAGAAGGGTACCTTAAGTGTTATTTGAAGGTTTAAGGTGTTGGGAGATCGAACCATAAGCAAATCGAGGCAAACAAACGATTTGGGTAAGATTTTCTCCATTGAAGCTGTCGCGAGAAAGCTCGCCACTGTCTGTCCACCGCACCCCGCGGCAAGCTCCCACCGCACCCGCGGCGAACCTTGTCCGAGTGTGTGTTTTTGGATGTTGGCTTTGGGCGAGGCTCGATTCCTTTGATTCTTTTTCTATTCTTTTAGATTCATATATAAGTGTATTGAATCTAGCTTAGGGTCTTGTTATGGGTCATTTCTTAGGGATTTATTATCCAAGATCTGCCCCAGTTTCAGATCCAGGAATCAGACGTTGCTAAGCCTTGTTTGTACTCGTCTAATCTAAGGCAAGTGGCGGTTCGCTCTTGCTCATCATTCCATATTTCAATTAATTATCAATTGTTTAGTTATTAATTAATTTGGGATGATTTCTTGTGCATGTTGGGAACAGTTTTGTTAATTGAGATAATTAAAATCTGATATTATAATAGGTTGTATATCTGCTAGTATCAACGCTATTATAGATATTATTCTGGATATTGGCCTTGATGGCTTTACTGTGATTCTTTGTTGTGTTAAACTGTTTAGTTAACACGAGTATTCATAGGGACGTTTGGGCTCTGCTAGGTCCAAGTCGTTTCTTTATAACTAATGGTAGAACGGGTGGTTAGTAACTGATAGGTGTTATTTCATACACCTTTATTAGCAATTATTAGCATGATTTGGAGAGGTTTTGGATTAGTTTTGGTGCTAAGTCTGCAATCCAGATGTTTTGAAGAGAAGTGAAGAAATCCAAGGATTTGCAGCTTAGATTAAGCATGAGGATAGAAGAGCAGCAAAAGCAGAGAAGAAGAGAGCTGGAGAAATGAGTCCACCGCCCCGCGTTAGAAGTACCGCGGTCCGGCGATGACTCTCAGTGAAGATGAAGCCCGCGCCAGAGGATGACACCGCCCCGCGGTGGAAGTTCGACGCCTCGCGGTGGAATTCGCCGCCCCGCGGTGGCTGTGCTTAATGACCTCGCGCCAGAGACGATTTTCTTTCCTTTTATGTTTGAGACTTTATTTTATTATTATTCTATTTCCTTTAATTTCCGCTTTAGTTTAACCTAGTTTGTTAAGACTATTTAAGCCTCTTTTCTAGGTTAAAGAGGAGAGACTTTTATGATCGCTTGTTTAGCTTTTCAGTTTTCAGACGTTACTTTCTATAGAGTTTTTCATCCCCTTTGATGGAGAACTAACTTCACCTTTGTTCTGCTAGACGATTGAAGCAGTACAGTTGATGTGTTTGTGAGATTTCTATTCCTTGTTCTTATCCTTATAAGTATCGGATTGATTCTCTTGGTTATATTGATATTGATTTCTTGTTGTTCTTCTTAGCCTGATCAACTAGGTTGAATACGTTTTATCAATTGCTAGGATTGCATATAGGGGTTTTGAGTGCATATCTAGTGGCAAACACAATTGTGCGTATAGGGGTTCTGAGCGTACAATTGTGAGTGAGAATCGATTGCATGTTAAGTAGGGGAGTGAGTACTTGTACGTCTTTCTACTTGCATGTTGCCTATATCTTTGTGTGCATTGCTATTGCTGTGTTGGTGCTAAGGTACGCTGACAACTGTGAGAATCAGTGGTACTTTATCATTAGCATAGTAATAAGTCTATTGACAACTGTGAGAATCAATAGTACTTAAGATTAGGGTGGGAACGACTATCAGGATAATTAAAAAAACTTGGATGAAATAGATTTCAGTGATCAAACCCTATCTCTGTATTGTGGATTTCGCTCTAGTGGAACTACTTTTCCCTCATTATATTTTCTAAACTCAACTCAATTCATTTTCTTTGTTTGCTTTGTTCTCTTGATAACTAAACCTCCGTTTGTGTTACTTGTCATTCACGGCTGCACACTACATCAAACCTTCTCTGTGGGATCGACCCTTACTTGTCTACTATACTTCTGTTTGGTGGGTTTGTTAGGATAATTTACTTTGATAAGGCTAATTAACGACATTTGTTTGTGCATCTTTAGCCACGTCAGTAACCCTAATACCAATTTACGGTCATGACCATACCTCTATTCGAACATAGAGGCGGTGCACTTAGCTAGTGCCACAACTGCGGGATTCATTCCCTTTAATAAAAGCTTACAACGTGATGTTGGTTTTGGAATTAATTCAGATAAGTGCCCCGTCGCACATGTTAATATACTCTCGCCGAGTAGTGCAGCTAGGAAAGCTCGTCTTACTTTCTAATCGCTCGTATGCGACTTTGATTGTGTGATTATTTAAGTTTCCCAACATTTGTCATATTTCCGATAAGACTTAATTCATTGAAGTCTTCTCTGGGATTGATTTCTGTAAGATTCAGTCTTCCATGAACATCTCTTAAATCATGTCATTTCATATATTCCAGTAGAAGTATGAAGGTTGACTAGCGTACTCCGTTATTATTCGAGCGACAATGAGTTTAAACCTAATACGGCTACTTCGAACCAAACTGCTTTGTGTCCTTGCTTGGTCTATTCATTAGACTAACCAACCGCATTTGTTATCTGCATTGTTGGCTGGTGTCACCCGTTCGATTCGGCACATCAGATAAGTTGAGGATCCGAGAAGGATAGAACGACTATGAGGATGGACGGTGTTTTGTCAAGTTGTTTTGTTATTTCATTTAAAAGACTTCCGTTGTATTGTTTATGTTTTGTATTTTAAAGACTTCCGCTGTAATAATTCTGATTATGTATTTTGTTATATCTGGAATCATGTGTAATTCTGAGACTGTGGTTTTATAAAAGTTATGATATTTGGTATTGTAACTGTGGTTTGATGGTTTATATCAACTGGAAAAGCCTGGGGTGACTTCGGAATGTTATATCTGGAGTCATCGGCAGTAATGCTTTCAAAAGAAATTTGGGGGCGTTACAGAAGTGGTATCAGAGCCTAAAGTTTTTAAAACGGGTTGGGAATTTCATAAACCATTTACTCATTTTAAATTAAAGATTTTTTTTGAAGGCTCTGAAGTTTCAAGAAAAAATTTTTTTACCGTTCATAGTCGCGCCTTTCTCTTAGAAGTCTGATATGGAAGTTCACTCCAATATCTAGAAAGACTAACTCTCTTCTTGTTGTCCCGTAGGTCATGGGTATCTGCTTTTCTCTAGCAAAGGATAAAGGGGAAGTAGTAGCGACTCCACCCTCCCCTATGGAGCTGGATTTTCCGATTCCGCTTCGTTGTTTCGAGGTGGGAGAACCGAGTGAACCACCAGAGGAAGTAAAGCATGTACTTCCAGAGTCGGTCGTGCAAGTATCTGATCAAGCTTTGGTTCCAACGACTGAGCCAGTGGCGACGCCACAAGAGAATGTGGGAGTCGGGACAGAGTTGTCAAGGTATGACATGGGATTCTACGACGACGACTATTTGCTAGAGGCGATCCCAGAAGGGGAAGAAGAAGAAGAAGAGGAGATTCTGGAAGTTGATCCTGTAGAGAATGATGAGGAGTATGAGTATTCCGGAGATTTCCTTGGTAGTGATGTTGAGATTGAGTTGGTTACCGGGATTCAGTCCATAGGGGACCAGGAGGAGGAAGACCCTGACAAGGACCCCGAGGAGGATCCCGAGGAAGACGAAGATCCCATAGAGGAGCCTGAGGAAGGTGATCATGTGGGGCATGCGCCATTATCCGATGCCGACTGGGAGACGCTTTTTGCTGAGCACGGCATCAGGAGGGATGATTCGCAAGCGGTTCTTGAGGGTCCTGAGGAGAACCATGAGGTTGGTGACTGGAGGCACTTGGGGGTGATCGGTGAGGATCCGGAGATGCAATCTCTCTAGCCAAACCCACCGCCCGAACCTGATTACACGCCGTTTACTGACGCAGAGTGGGAAGCCCTTTACGTCGAGTACGGTATTATTGGAAGTGGACCTCCAGGGAATTCTGGGGACCCAGAACCCAGTCTTGTTCCGAGGAGGCGTAGGTCGAGCCCAGAATTGCGCGAGATACTTTGTCAGTTCGAGGAGATCTCTTTTGAGGAGAACCGACTGAAGGATGAGATGGCCAAACTCGCTCTCAGAAGGGCAAGGCCGAGCACGCCAGAGCCAAGGGACGGACCCAGTATTCCGGGGCTGAGTAGGGCCAGGAGTTCGTCGTTGGGTCTTGATGAAGAACCCCATCCGAAGAGATCCTGTATGGGCAGTTTGCCATATAGGAAGCATTTCGGGGGACTTTGATTATGACCGACGTTAGCAGTTGTAGTTTTCTCTTGCTATATTTTGATGTGTATATTAAGTGTAGTGTTTAATCTCCGAGCACTTTTGTTGGAAAGCTCGGGAGATTCCGCCTGTACAAACAGTAGTTTTGTTAAGAAGTTCACCTTTATATATATATAAATTACCCAGTTGATCTATTCCGAGTGACTTTTATCACATTAAAGTATTGTGGAGAGATATTAATGTATAAAATACTTGGGATTTGATCGGTAAACAGATGGTGAATACAAGAAACAATGTTCGTACTGGTGCTGGGCCTAGCAATGACCCGAGGCTGGATGCAAGAGTCATTCCCGAACAAGTGGAGGAACATGAGTCTATGTCCCACAATCAACCTGGAGGCAGTGGCCATGCTGAGGTCGACGCTCCAATAGTTTTTGATGCAGCAGTTGTTGCAGCTATTAAGGGAATATTCATACAAGCATTCGCTGAGGTTATGCAACCTAATGCACCACAGGCACAAGATGTGCCAATTCAGCCGGAAGTTCCTAGGTTCGTTGAACCTAATGTTCAAGTTTACCGAGATGAGATGGTCAGGAATAGGGGTGATTATGGTCGAGCTTTGAAGACCATTACCTCTATGAGGCCGGACAATTATGACGGTATAGGAGAGCCGGTCAGAGTGGCTCATTGGTTCTCTCATATGGAACGATTGTTCCGCAACATCGAATGCACTGAGGCAGAGAAAGTGCATATAGCTTCTCTACAGCTGAAGGGAGATGCTAGTGAATGGTGGGAGAACACTAGACTAGCTGATTGGGCTGATTTGAACTGGCAGATGTTCAAAACTAAGATGACGGATCGTTTCTTTTCCCAAGCCATGCGGGATGAGAAACACAAGGAATTCCTTTACCCCAAGAACGATGGATTGAAAGTGACCGAGATGGCGGCCAAGTTCAATCATTTGTTACCTTATGCTGGGTCAGATGTGTCTAGCGAAGGTAAGAAGATTTGACACTTCCATGAGTGGATGAGCCCAGACGTTAAACCATTGATGTTGCGTCACGTATGCTCTACCTTGGAGCAGTACGTAGATGCAACTTATAAGTTAGAAATGACGTTGGAGGAATCAGCCAAAAGACGGAACTGCCAGAGGTCAATGCAAAATCAATCTCAGGCGAGTGGATTTAAACGTCCTGTGCCACCGTCTAATTTTCACAAGTCTGGCAGGGCGAGGACTGAAATGACTCAGGAAGGGTCAACTCAACAGTCGGGTCAGATCAAGAGTCTGATCCAGTGTCACAACTGTGGTGCCAGTGGGCACAAGAGCACTACATGTCTGAAAGAGAGGAAGACATGTTATGGTTGTGGAAAGGAAGGGCACATGCAGAAGTTTTGTCGTCAGGGAAGGCAGAAGGGGATGGAGTCACATCAGGGGTCAGTTAATCCGAACAACCGACCTAGGTTCAAGCCGACGGAGACTCCAGTCCTTCGATGCAAACTACTGCACAGAATAAAGGCAAAGCCTCAACTGCTTCAGGAGGCCAGGGTCAGCGCCTTTATGAGATGCGTGAGGCTGATGGACCTAACGCTCCAGTTGCTCAAGGCACTCTATACCTTCATTCTACTTCAGTATGCATACTGTTTGATTCGGGTGCTACCCATTCCTTTATTTCGGAGAATTGTGTTAATAAGTTAGGATTAGTTTGCAATGAGGTTTGTGAACCCTTCGTTGTCAATCTTCCTAATGGTGACCATTTAGTGGGCACCAAGCGTCTTTCAGAGTTTCCAGTTACCATCCAGGGTAAGAAGTTTGAGGCAGATTTGATCTGTATTGCTATGGCCCCATACGACATTATTCTCGGTATGGATTGGCTGACGCGTCACGGGGCAGTAATCGACTTTAGTTTAAGAACTGTGATGGTGTCATCCGGGGGCCAGTGTGTATGCAAGTTCAAGGGTCGGAATGACGCTGATAACGGCAGGCTTATCAATGCGATGACTGCGTTTAAGCTACTTCGACAAGGTTGTGTCGGGTACCTTTGCTACCTGGATTCGTCCCCGAATGATGAACCAACGATTCTTGATATTCCTGTGATTAATGAGTTTCCTGATGTCTTTCTGGAAGAAATTCATGGATTACCCCCGAAGCGTGACATAGAATTTTCCATTGATCTCAAGCCTGGTACCGCGCCAATTTCCAAGGCACCATACCGGATGGCTCCTGTAGAGATGATAGAATTGAAGAAGCAACTTGAGGATTTGCTCGACAAAGGTTATGTAAGACCGAGCGCATCGCCTTGGGGCGCTCCGGTTCTGTTTGTTAAGAAGAAGGATGGATCGTTCCGACTTTGTATCAACTATCGTGAGTTGAATAAAGTCACGATCAAGAACAAATATCCTTTACCTAGGATTGATGATTTGTTGGACCAACTGCAAGGAGCAAAAGTCTTTTCCAAGATCGATCTGAGATCTGGTTATCATCAGCTCAGAATTCGTGAGGAAGATATTCCGAGGACTGCATTCCGGACGAGGTATAGTCACTACGAGTTCGTAGTCATGCCATTTGGACTTACCAACGCTCCAGCGGTTTTCATGGATCTGATGAACCGATGTTTTCACCAATACTTGGACAAGTTTGTGGTGGTCTTCATCGACGACATTTTGATCTATTCTCCGAAGCGTAGGAATGTTGAGTTTGAGGTTGGTGACAAAGTGTTTGTCAAAGTATCGCCATCCAAAGGTGTGTTCAGATTTGGTAAGCGTGGGAAGCTTAACCCTCGCTATGTGAAACCGTTTGAGATCCTTGATAGAGTGGGATCCCTAGCGTACCATTTTGATTCGTTCCTACTTGATGAAGGATCGAAGATCTTGTATTAGGAGTCGCGAACGCCAAGTTGATGTGTTCTGGAGAGGAACGCGTTGAATTGGTGGGTGAAAGAATGCGGTGTTTGATTGTGGAGTGAGGTGTTGGAGTGTGGAGCGAGATGGTTTGAGAGTGACAGCGGGTGGTGTTTGTCTCGAAAGAGATCGAGAAGGCCATAGCGTCGGCAACGGAGGAAGGGGATGCGAAGACAGACTTGCTTGAAGATCAAGCGGGTGCAGTAGCATCGGCGCGGGTGAAGGGGATGAGAAGACAGATTTGTGACGTCCGAATTCAAAGGGAGGAGGCAATGGCTCTCAAACTCAAGCTCTGAATTAGAAATGAACGTAAACCTGCTGTCGATGAGGAGAATCCTTTTGTTGTTGATCTTGTCCTCCAGACTTGGGACAATCAGAGACATGTGTGTGGTGATTGCCCTGAGATGGGGCATGTTGTGCGGTCTCGCGAGAAGCCGTTGTAGTAGGCATCGCGAGTGGTGCATCATTGCCTTGGTTGTACGTGTTCGATGCTGAGACTAGAACACGCACATTAGTATCAAAGGAGTGACAAGGGGTTGGATCATACCTTTTCTGGCACGGTGGAGGTGGAGTGAGCGCGAGTTGTGCATCGTGTTCTCTTGCGCGTTCTCGTGCTTTGCAAGGTGCAAGTTCTTGTCAAAGAGCTTTGAGCAACTGTTATTGTTCGGTCAACTCCACGAATGGTGCCTGTGCTGGGAGGTGGGTAGGTTGATGATCCTGCACTTCATGGTTTCGATATCGAGGTTGTGTCTCTTCAACGCGGTCATGGCGTCGCCTCTCGCGTGCAAGTTGTGGCTCGCTGCGAGCAAAACATTCACTTGGCGCGTAGGCGTCATCGTGTTGACGTTGTTGCCTCTGGGTTCTGTAACCCTCTTTGATAATCTTTGTGGGCCTGACATCACGGCGCTCGCCGCCAATGCCGTGATCTCTTCGTTCGTGGTGACGCGGTGATGGACTCCAAACCGAATGGTGGTCCTGCACATCAAGTGGATTTGGAAGAGATCGGTAATAAGAGCCAGAATGTGTCATACTTGAGTCCTCTAATTCTTCATCGTCGTAGTCCTCAGAGGCATGATGGTGTGTTGGCGTCGTGTAGCCATAGCCATAGTAGTCATCACGCGAAGTGCGCGTACTCTGATGGCCAAGGTTGTCACGAACACTGAACGGGATGGGTGTTATAGCTGGTGATCTCACGCGATGATCGTCGCGTTGTTGGCGGCGAAGAGATCGACACGGTGTAGAAGCTTCTTGCGCGTTGTAGCGCGATCTATTGTCTCGCGTCACGAAGTATGGTTCGTCGGTGTAGTAACTTCTTCGCGTTGTTGACGCGTTCTCAGTTCCTAAGACAAGATAACCAGACATCGCGAGTAGAAACGAACAAAAGACAACACAGCCAAAGAGCAAGCAAGCAACTAGCAAGTAACAATTGCTCACATGGGTTATCGCATTCTTTTGGCCATGAGGGCGGCTAACAGGCAAGCAAAGCAAGTGTGAAATGCAAGCAAGAAAACCATGTAACCAAAAGAATGAAGTCTTAATCTCTTGCGTAAAGAACGCGTTAAAACAAGACACAAAACCACACGAGACACTAGACGGTGGGGAGATTGAGAAATGAGCCTATCCGTTGGTGGGAAAAGGTTGCCTTATTTTGGCTTTCCTTCTCTTTTTTTTTTTGAAAGTTCGCGATCCTTTTTTTTTGAATTTCAATTTCAATTTCAAATCCGAGATCTTGTATTGATTGAAGATCGGATCTGAATTAAATGAAAATAAAATAACGGCTAAGTGACTCGAAGAAAGAAATCACGTGATTGTCGTGATGGAGTGAGAGAATTTAATGTAGATTGTTTTGGTCAACGCATTGAATATGTCAAGTATTAAATGCGAAGTTTAAGCAATCAATTAAGAAAACCACACAATTAATTACGTAAGATTCAAACAAACAAGACACACAAGTTTGCTGGGAATAGTGATTCGGCCAAGATTGCTCTTGTAGAAACCGAAGGTAAAGGTGAAAAGAAAAAAAAATTGTGAAGATGACGGTGGCGGAAGCAAGTATGATGGGTGAGAAAAAAAAAATTGTGAACAAAAGGACTTGAGAGAGACTTACAAGATCTAGGCTCTGATACCAGTTGATGCGTTCCTACTTGATGAAGGATCGAAGATCTTGTATTAGGAGTCGCGAACGCCGAGTTGATGTGTTCTGGAGAGGAACGCGTTGAATTGGTGGGTGAAAGAACGCGGTGTTTGATTGTGGAGTGAGGTGTTGAAGTGTGGAACGAGATGGTTTGAGAGTGACAGCGGGTGGTGTTTGTCTCGAAAGAGATCGAGAAGGCCGTAGCGTCGGCAGCGGAGGAAGGGGATGCGAAGACAGACTTGCTTGAAGCTTAAGCGGGTGTCGTAGCGTCGGCGCGGGTGAAGGGGATGAGAAGACAGATTTGTGACGTCCGAATTCAAAGGGAGGAGGCAATGGCTCTCAAACTCAAGCTCTGAATTAGAAATGAACGTAAACCATTTACAATGGGCAAGGTGCCCTTTTATACAAGTCTATCGAGGTCTTAATGACCCAAATCTAAGAATTAAATGCGAATTGAATGCTAAAAGATTACATTGAATGCTTACAAGATTATGATCAATTTGAAAAGATCACATTCAATGCAGAAATATCTCCTTCTGTTCAAAAAGGACGCGTTCATTAGACCGATGAGAGGATCTTCAGATAGAACGCGTTTGATGATGGCGAGTGCGCTGAATGAAGAACGCATGGAACGCGTTCAATGGAGATGGCCAGTTTCTGATGAAGAACGCGATCTCTTGGCTTGGATGAAGATGGATGGATGAGATCGCGATCTCTGAGCCAGAAGATAGAAGTTCCTTGAAGATCACGGGCTATGTGCTCAATGCGAGTCCTGTAAGGACGAACGCGGTCATCCTGGAGGGCAGGGTCGCATCATGTTTGGCATTGCCGCCATCGGCACATCCAGTGCACAACGTGTTCCACGTGTCCTTGTTAAGGAAGTATGTGTCAGTAGAATCTCATGTGCTAAGCTATGAAGACATCGAGATCCAAGCAAATGGTACTTATGAGGAGATACCTGTGCGTGTTCTTGAGCGCCATGAGAAGCAGCTACGCAACAAGGTGGTACCTTTGGTACGGATTGTGTGGTCCAAGTCAGGAACCGAAGAGGTTACTTGGGAGACTGAAGAGGATATGCTTATACGCTTTCCCGAGTTGTTTTCGGCCTAGAATAGCCAAGTTTCGGGGTCGAAACTTCTTTTAAGGGGGAGGTAATGTAATATCCCTAATTTTATAAGGATATTTTGGAATTTTTTCAACTCCCGAATTACTAGTCGGATTAATTTTAGAAGAGTTTCAGACATTCTGTAAGTGGTTTGAACTCTGTAAATTTTTCTGAGTAATATATAATACAGTTGAAGTGTCTTCGGGGTTAATTTGTCGTTAATGTACGAATATATTTAACCCGGAGTTAAGAAATTTAACCCAAGGTGATTCGGATAAGACGAAAGCATTTTAGCCTTCACCGCACCCCGCGGCAAGACTCCACCGCACCCGCCGCAAAGGCTAGAAAACAGAGTCGTCGTCTTCGCGATAAGGCCGGTCTGACACGGCCGTTTGGGCAGCCAAGTGGGCTCTTTGCCTTGTCCCCTTGTTCCCGGTTGTCCCCTTGCTTGTTCCCTTTGAGGAAACTCGGATTTGAGCTATAAAAGGGGTCGAATCAGAGGATGAAGAAGCTCTTCATCTCCTTCCCCTGCTTCCTTTGTTTTCCCCTCTGATTTTCGCCATTTTTGAGCTGTTCCGAGCTCTCTTCGAGTTGTTTCTTGAGTTGAGAAGGGTACCTCAAGTGTTATTTGAAGGTTTAAGGTGTTAGGAGATCAAACCATAAGCAAATCGAGGCAAACAAACGATTTGGGTAAGATTTTCTCCATTGAAGCTGTCGCGAGAAAGCTCGCCACTGTTTGTCCACCGCACCCCGCGGCAAGCTCCCACCGCACCCGCGGCGAGCCTTGTCCGAGTGTGTGTTTTTGGATGTTGGCTTTGGGCGAGGCTCGATTCCTTTGATTCTTTTTCTATTATTTTAGATTCATATATAAGTGTATTGAATCTAGCTTAGGGTCTTGTTATGGGTCATTTCTTAGGGATTTATTATCCAAGATCTGCCCCAGTTTCAGATCCAAGAACCAGACGTTGCTAAGCCTTGTTCGTACTCGTCTAATCTAAGGCAAGTGGCGGTTCGCTCTTGCTCATCATTCCATATTTCAATTAATTATCAATTGTTTAGTTGTTAATTAATTTGGGATGGTTTCTTGTGCATGTTGGAAAAAGTTTTGTTAATTGAGATAATTAAAATCTGATATTATAATAGGTTGTATATCTGCTAGTATCAACGCTATTATAGATATTATTCTGGATATTGGCCTTGATGGCTTTACTGTGATTCTTTGTTGTGTTGAACTGTTTAGTTAGCACGAGTATTTGTAGGGACGTTTGGGCTTTGCTAGGTCGAAGTCATTTCTTTATAACTAATGATAGAACGGGTGGTTAGTAACCCTAATACCAATTTACGGTCATGACCATACCTCTATTCGAACATAGAGGCGGTGCACTTAGCTAGTGCCACAACTGCGGGATTCATTCCCTTTAATAAAAGCTTACAACGTGATGTTGGTTTTGGAATTAATTCAGATAAGTGCCCCATCGCACATGTTAATATACTCTCGGCGAGTAGTGCAGCTAGGCGCTAGTGCAGCTAGGAAAGCTCGTCTTACTTTCTAATCGCTCGTATGCGACTTTGATTGTGTGATTATTTAAGTTTCCCAACATTTGTCATATTTCCGATAAGACTTAATTCATTGAAGTCTTCTCTGGGATTGATTTCTGTAAGATTCAGTCTTCCAGGAACATCTCTTAAATCATGCCTTTTCATATATTACAGTAGAAGTATGAAGGTTGACTAGCATACTCGGTTATTATTCGAGCGACGATGAGTTTAAACCTAATACGACTACTTTGAACCAATCTGCTTTGTGTCCTTGCTTGGTCTATCTATTAGACTAACCAACCGCATTTGTTATCTGCATTGTTGGCTGGTGTCATCCGTTCGATTCGGCACATCAGATAAGTTGAGGATCCGAGAAGGATAGAACGACTATGAGGATGGACGGTGTTTTGTCAAGTTGTTTTGTTATTTCATTTAAAAGACTTCCGCTGTATTGTTTATGTTTTGTATTTTAAAGACTTCCGCTGTAATAATTATGATTATGTATTTCGTTATATCTGGAATCATGTGTAATTCCGAGACTGTGGTTTTATAAAAGTTATGATATTTGGCATTGTAACTGTGGTTTGATGGTTTATATCAATTGGAAAAGTCTGGGGTGACTTCGGGATGTTATATATGGAGTCATCGGCAGTAATGCTTTCAAAAGAAATTTGGGGGCGTTACAGAAGTGGTATCAGAGCCTAAAGTTTTTAAAATGGGTTGGGAATTTCATAAACCATTTACTCGTTTTAAATTAAAGATTTTTTTTTGAAGGCTCTGAAGTTTCAAGAAAAAAAAAATTTACCGTTCATAGTCTCGCCTTTCTCTTAGAAGTCTGATATGGAAGTTCACTCCAATATCTAGAAAGACTAACTCTCTTCTTGTTGTCCCGTAGGTCATGGGTATCTTCTTTTTTCTAGCAAATGATAAGGGGGAGGTAGTAGCGACTCCACCCTCCCCTATGGAGCTGGATTTTCCGATTCCGCTTCGTTGTTTCGAGGTGGGAGAACCGAGTGAACCACAAGAGGAAGTAAAGCATGTACTTTCAGAGTCGGTCGTGCAAGTATTCGATCAAGCTTTGGTTCCAACGAATGAGTCAGTGGCGACGCCACAAGAGAATGTGGGAGCCGGGACAGAGTTGTCTAGGTATGACATGGGATTCTATGACGACGACTATTTGCTAGAGGCGATCCCAGAAGGGGAAGAAGAAGAAGAAGAGGAGATTCTGGAAGTTGATCCTGTAGAGAATGATGAGGAGTATGAGTATTCCAGAGATTTCCTTGGTAGTGATGTTGAGATTGAGTTGGTTACCGGGATTCAGTCCATAGGGGACCAGGAGGAGGAAGACCCTGACGAGGACCCCGAGGAGGATCCCGAGGAAGACGAAGACCCCATAGAGGAGCCTGAGGAAGGTGATCATGTGGGGCTTGCGCCATTATCCGATGCCGACTGGGAGACGCTTTTTGCTGAGCACGGCATCAGGAGGGATGATTCGCAAGCGGTTCTTGAGGGTCCTGAGGAGAACCATGAGGTTGGTGACTGGAGGCACTTGGGGGTGATCGGTGAGGATCCGGAGATGCAATCTCTCTACCCAAACCCACCGCCCGAACCTGATTACACGCCGTTTACTGACGCAGAGTGGGAAGCCCTTTACGTTGAGTACATTATTATTGGAAGTGGACCTCCAGGGAATTCCGGGGACCCAGAACCCAGTCTTGTTCCGAGGAGGTGTAGGTCGAGCCCATAATCGTCCCCGAATGATGAACCAACGATTCTTGATATTCCTGTGATTAATGAGTTTCCTGATGTCTTTCCGGAAGAAATTCCTGGATTACCCCCGAAGCGTGACGTGGAATTTTCCATTGATCTCGAGCCTGGTACCGCACCAATTTCCAAGGCACCGTACCGGATGGCTCCTGTAGAGATGATAGAATTGAAGAAGCAACTTGAGGATTTGCTCGACAAAGGTTATGTAAGACCGAGCGCATCGCCTTGGGGCACTCCGGTTCTGTTTGTTAAGAAGAAGGATGGATCGTTCCGACTTTGTATCGACTATCGTGAGTTGAATAAAGTCACGATCAAGAACAAATATCCTTTACCTAGGATTGATGATTTGTTGGACCAACTGCAAGGAGCAAAAGTCTTTTCTAAGATCGACCTGAGATCTGGTTATCATCAGCTCAGAATTCGTGAGGAAGATATTTCGAGGATTGCATTCCGGACGAGGTATGGTCACTACAAGTTCGTAGTCATGCCATTTGGACTTACCAACGCTCCAGCGGTTTTCATGGATCTGATGAACCGATGTTTTCACCAATACTTGGACAAGTTGGTGGTGGTCTTCATCGATGACATTTTGATCTATTTTCTGAAGCGTAGGAATGTTGAGTTTGAGGTTGGTGACAAAGTGTTTGTCAAAGTATCGCCATCCAAAGGTGTTTTCAGATTTGGTAAGCGTAGGAAGCTTAACCCTCGCTATGTGGGACCATTTGAGATCCTTGATAGAGTGGGATCCCTAGCGTACCATTTTGATGCGTTCCTACTTGATGAAGGATCGAAGATCTTGTATTAGGAGTCGCGAACGCCGAGTTGATGTGTTCTGGAGAGGAACGCGTTGAATTGGTGGGTGAAAGAACGCAGTGTTTGATTGTGGAGTAAGGTGTTGGAGTGTGGAACGAGATGGTTTGAGAGTGACAGCGGGTGGTATTTGTCTCGAAAGAGATCGAGAAGGCCGTAGCGTCGGCAATGGAGGGAGGGGATGCGAAGACAGACTTGCTTGAAGATCAAGCGGGTGCAGTAGCGTCGGCGCGGGTGAAGGGGATGAGAAGACAGATTTGTGACGTCCGAATTCAAAGGGAGGAGGCAATGGCTCTCAAACTCAAGCTTTGAATTAGAAATGAACGTAAACCTGTTGCCGATGAGGAGAATCCTTTTGTTATTGATCTTGTCCTCCAGACTTGGGACAATCAGAGACATGTGTGTGGTGATTGCCCTAAGATGGGGCCTGTTGCACGGTCTCGCGAGAAGCCGTTGTAGTAGGCATCGCGAGCGGTGCGTCATTGCCTTGGTTGTACGTGTTCGATGCTGAGACTAGAACACGCACATTAGTATCAAAGGAGTGACAAGGGGTTGGATCATACCTTTTCTGGCACGGTGGAGGTGGAGTGAGCGCGAGTTGTGCATCGCGTTCTCTTGCGCGTTCTCGTGCTTTGAAAGCTGTAAGCTCTTGTCAAAGAGCTTTGAGCAACTGTTGTTGTTCGGTCAACTCCACGAATGGTGCCTGTGCTGGGAGGTGGGTAGGTTGATGATACTGCACTTCATGGTTTCAGTATCGAGGTTGTGTCTCTTCAACGCGGTCATGGCGTCGCCTCTCGCGTGCAAGCTGTGGCTCGCTGCGAGCAAAACATTCACTTGGCGCGTAGGCGTCATCATGTTGACGTTGTCGCCTCTGGGTTCTATAACCCTCTTTGATAATCTTTGTGGGCCTGACATCGCGGCGCTCGCCACCAATACCGTGATCTCTTCGTTCGTGGTGACGCGGTGATGGACTCCAAACCGAATGGTGGTCCTGCACATCAAGTGGATTTGGAAAAGATCGGTAATAAGAGCCAGAATGTGTCATACCTGAGTCCTCAAATTCTTCATCGTCGTAGTCCTCAGAGGCATGATGGTGTGTTGGCGTCGTGTAGCCATAGCCATACCCATAGTAGTCATCACGCGAAGTGCGCGTACTCTGATGGCCAAGGTTGTCACGAACACTAAACGGGATGGGTGTTGTAGCTGGTGATCTCACGCGATGATCGTCGCGTTGTTGGCGTCGAAGAGATCGACGTGGTGTAGAAGCTTCTTGCACGTTGTAGCGCGATCTGTTGTCTCGCGTCACGAAGTGTGGTTCGTCGGTGTAGTAACTTCTTCGCGTTGTTGACGCGTTCTCAGTTCCTAAGACAATATAACCAGACATCGCGAGTAGAAACGAACAAAAGACAACACAGCCAAAGAGCAAGCAAGCAACTAGCAAGTAACAATTGTTCATGTGGGTTATCGCGTTCTTTTGGCCGTGAGGGCGGCTAACAGGCAAGCAAAGCAAGTGTGAAATGCAAGCAAGAAAACCACGTAACCAAAAGAATGAAGTCTTAATCTCTTGCGTAAAGAACGCGTTAAAACAAGAGACAAAACCACACGAGACACTAGACGGTGGGGAGATTGAGAAATGAGCCTAGCCGTTGGTGGGAGAAGGTTGCCTTATTTTGGCTTTCCTTCTCTTTTTTTTTTTGAATGTTCGCGATCCTTTTTTTTTTTGAATTTGAATTTCAAATCTGAGATCTTGTATTGATTGAAGATCGGATCTGAATTAAATGAAAATAAAATAACGGCTAAGTGACTTGAAGAAAGAAATCACGTGATTGCCGTGATGGAGTGAGAGAATTTAATGTAGATTGTTTTGGTCAACGCGTTGAATATGTCAAGTATTCAATGCGAAGTTTAAGCAATCAATTAAGAAAACCACACAATTAATTACGTAAGATTCAAACAAACAAGACACACAAGTTTGCTGGGAATAGTGATTCGGCCAAGATTGCTCTTGTAGAAACCGAAGGTAAAGGTGAAAAGAAAAAAAAAATTGTGAAGATGACGGTGGCGGAAGCAAGTATGATGGGCGAGAAAAAAAAATTTGTGAACAAAAGGACTTGAGAGCGACTTACAAGATCTAGGCTCTGATACCAGTTGATGCGTTCCTACTTGATGAAGGATCGAAGATCTTGTATTAGGAGTCGCGAACACCGAGTTGATGTGTTCTGGAGAGGAACGCGTTGAATTGGTGGGTGAAAGAACGCGGTGTTTGATTGTGGAGTGAGGTGTTGGAGTGTGGAACGAGATGGTTTGAGAGTGACAGCGGGTGGTGTTTGTCTTGAAAGAGATCGAGAAGGCCGTAGCGTCGGTAGCGGAGGAAGGGGATGCAAAGACAGACTTGCTTAAAGATCAAGCGGGTGCCGTAGCGTCGGCGCGGGTGAAGGGTATGAGAAGACAGATTTGTGACGTCTGAATTCAAAAGGAGGAGGCAATGGATCTCAAACTCAAGCTCTGAATTAGAAATGAACGTAAACCATTTACAATGGGCAAGGTGCCCTTTTATACAAGTCTATCGAGGTCTTAATGACCCAAATCTAAGAATTAAATGCAAATTGAATACTAAAAGATTACATTGAATGCTTACAAGATTATGATCAATTTGAAAAGATCACATTCAATACAAGAAAGATCTCCTTCTGTTCAAAAAGGACGCGTTCATTAGATCGATGAGAGGATCTTCAGATAGAACGCGTTTGATGATGGCGAGTGCGCTGAATGAAGAACGCATGGAACGCGTTCAATGGAGATGGCCAGTTTCTGATGAAGAATGCGATCTCTTGGCTTGGATGAAGATGGATGGATGAGATCGCGATCTCTGAGCCAGAAGATAGAAGTTCCTTGAAGATCACGGGCTCTGTGCTCGATGCGAGTCCTGCAAGGACGAACGCGGTCATCCTGGAGGGCAGGGTCGCATCATGTTTGGCATTGCCGCCATCGGCACATCCAGTGCACAACGTGTTCCACGTGTCCTTGTTAAGGAAGTATGTGTCAGTAGAATCTCATGTGCTAAGCTATGAAGACATCGAGATCCAGGCAAATGGTACTTATGAGGAGATACCTGTGCGTGTTCTTGAGCGCCATGAGAAGCAGCTACGCAACAAGGTGGTACCTTTGGTACGGATTGTGTGGTCCAAGTCAGGAACCGAAGAGGTTACTTGGGAGACTGAAGAGGATATGCTTATACGCTTTCCCGAGTTGTTTTCGGCCTAGAATAGCCAAGTTTCGGGGTCGAAACTTCTTTTAAGGGGGAGGTAATGTAATATCCCTCATTTTATAAGGATATTTTGGAATTTTTCCAACTCCCGAATTACTAGTCGGATTAATTTTAGAAGAGTTTCGGACATTCTGTAAATGGTTTGAACTCTGTAAATTTTTCTGAGTAATATATAATACAGTTGAAGTATCTTCGGGGTTAATTTGCCGTTAATGTACGAATATATTTAACCCGGAGTTAAGAAATTTAACCCAAGGTGATTCGGATAAGACGAAAGCATTTTAGCCTTCACCGCACCCCGCGGCAAGACTCCACCGCACCCGCGGCAAAGGCTAGAAAACAGAGTCGTCGTCTTCGCGATAAGGCCGGTCTGACACGGCCGTTTGGGCAGCCAAGTGGACAGCCAAGTGGGCTATTTGCCTTGTCCCCTTGTTCCCGGTTGTCCCCTTGCTTGTTCCCTTTGAGGAAACTCGGATTTGAGCTATAAAAGGGGTCGAATTAGAGGATGAAGAAGCTCTTCATCTCCTTCCCCTGCTTACTTTGTTTTCCCATCTGATTTTTGCCATTTTCGAGCTGTTCCGAGCTCTCTTCGAGTTGTTTCTTGAGTTGAGAAGGGTACCTCAAGTGTTATTTGAAGGTTTAAGGTGTTGGAAGATCAAACCATAAGAAAATTGAGGCAAACAAACGATTTGGGTAAGATTTTCTCCATTGAAGCTGTCGCGAGAAAGCTCGCCACTGTCTGTCCACCGCACCCCGCGGCAAGCTCCCACCGCACCCGCGGCGAGCCTTGTCAGAGTGTGTGTTTTTGGATGTTGGCTTTGGGCAAGGCTCGATTCCTTTGATTCTTTTTCTATTCTTTTAGATTCATATATAAGTGTATTGAATCTAGCTTAGAGTCTTGTTATGGGTCATTTCTTAGGGATTTATTATCCAAGATCTGCCCCAGTTTCAGATCCAGGAACCAGACGTTGCTAAGCCTTGTTCGTACTCGTCTAATCTAAGGCAAGTGGCGGTTCGCTCTTGCTCATCATTCCATATTTCAATTAATTATCAATTGTTTAGTTGTTAATTAATTTGGGATGATTTCTTGTGCATGTTGGAAACAGTTTTGTTAATTGAGATAATTAAAATATGATATTATAATAGGTTGTATATCTGCTAGTATCAACGCTATTATAGATATTATTCTGGATATTGGCCTTGATGGCTTTACTGTGATTCTTTGTTGTGTTGAACTGTTTAGTTAGCACGAGTATTTGTAGGGACGTTTGGACTCTGCTAGGTCCAAGTCGTTTCTTTATAACTAATGGTAGAACGGGTGGTGAGTAACCCTAATACCAATTTACGGTCATGACCATACCTCTATTCGAACATAGAGGCGGTGCACTTAGCTAGTGCCACAACTGCGGGATTCATTCCCTTTAATAAAAGCTTACAACGTGATGTTGGTTTTAGAATTAATTCAGATAAGTGCCCCGTCGCACATGTTAATATACTCTCGGCGAGTAGTGCAGCTAGGAAAGCTCGTCTTACTTTCTAATCGCTCGTATGCGACTTTGATTGTGTGATTATTTAAGTTTCCCAACATTTGTCATATTTCCGATAAGACTTAATTCATTGAAGTCTTCTCTGGGATTGATTTCTGTAAGATTCAGTCTTCCAGGAACATCTCTTAAATCATGCCTTTTCATATATTACAGTAGAAGTATGAAGGTTGACTAGCGTACTCGGTTATTATTCGAGCGACGATGAGTTTAAACCTAATACGACTACTTTGAACCAATCTGCTTTGTGTCCTTGCTTGGTCTATTCATTAGACTAACCAACCGCATTTGTTATCTGCATTGTTGGCTGGTGTCATCCGTTCGATTCGGCACTTCAGATAAGTTGAGGATCCGAGAAGGATAGAACGACTATGAGGATGGACGGTGTTTTGTCAAGTTGTTTTGTTATTTCATTTAAAAGACTCCCGCTGTATTGTTTATGTTTTGTATTTTAAAGACTTTCGCTGTAATAATTATGATTATGTATTTCGTTATATCTGGAATCATGTGTAATTCCGAGACTGTGGTTTTATAAAAGTTATGATATTTGGTATTGTAACTTTGGTTTGATGGTTTATATCAATTGGAAAAGCCTGGGGTGACTTCAGGATGTTATATCTGGAGTCATCAGCAGTAATGCTTTCAAAAGAAATTTGGGGGCGTTACAGAAGTGGTATCAGAGCCTAAAGTTTTTAAAACGGGTTGGGAATTTCATAAACCATTTACTCGTTTTAAATTAAAGATTTTTTTTGAAGGCTCTGAAGTTTCAAGAAAAAAAAAGTTACCGTTCATAGTCGCGCCTTTCTCTTAGAAGTCTGATATGGAAGTTCACTCCAATATCTAGAAAGACTAACTCTCTTCTTGTTGTCCCATAGGTCATGGGTATCTGCTTTTCTCTAGCAAAGGATAAGGGGGAGGTAGTAGCGACTCCACCCTCCCCTATGGAGCTGGATTTTCCGATTCCGCTTCGTTGTTTCGAGGTGGGAGAACCGAGTGAACCACCAGAGGAAGTAAGGCATGTACTTCCAAAGTCGGTCGTGCAAGTATCCGATCAAGCTTTGGTTCCAACGACTGAGCCAGTGGCGACGCCACAAGAGAATGTGGGAGCCGGGACAGAGTTGTCAAGGTATGACATGGGATTCTACGACGACGACTATTTGCTAGAGAAGATCCCAGAAGGGGAAGAAGAAGAAGAGGAGATTCTGGAAGTTGATCCTGTAGAGAATGATGAGGAGTATGAGTATTCCAGAGATTTCCTTGGTAGTGATGTTGAGATTGAGTTGGTTACCGGGATTCAGTCCATAGGGGACCAGGAGGAGGAAGACCCTGACGAGGACCCCGAGGAGGATACCGAGGAAGACAAAGACCCCATAGAGGAGCTTGAGGAAGGTGATCATGTGGGGCATGCGCCATTATCCGATGCCGACTGGGAGACGCTTTTTGCTGAGCACGGCATCAGGAGGGATGATTCGCAAGCGGTTCTTGAAGGTCCTGAGGAGAACCATGAGGTTGGTGACTGGAGGCACTTGGGGGTGATCGGTGAGGATCCGGAGATGCAATCTCTCTACCCAAACCCACCGCCCGAACCTGATTACACGCCGTTTACTGACGCAGAGTGGGAAGCCCTTTACGTCGAGTACGGTATTATTCGAAGTGGACCTCCAGGGAATTCCGGGGACCCAGAACCTAGTCTTGTTCCGAGGAGGCGTAGGTCGAGCCCAGAATTGCGCAAGATACTTCGTCAGTGCGAGGAGATCTCTTTTGAGGAGAACCGGCTGAAGGATGAGATGGCCAAACTCGCTCTCAGAAGGGCAAGGACGAGCACGCCAGAGCCAAGGGACGAACCCAGTATTCCGGGGCCGAGTAGGGCCAGGAGTCCGTCGTTGGGTCTTGATGAAGAACCCCGTCCGAAGAGATCCTGTATGGGCAGTTTGCCATATAGGAAGCGTTTCGGGGGACTTTGATTATGACCGACGTTAGCAGTTGTAGTTTTCTCTTGCTATGTTTTGATGTGTATATTAAATGTAGTGTTTAATCTTCGAGCACTTTTGTTGGAAAGCTCGGGAGATTCCGCTTGTACAAACAGTAGTTTTGTTAAGAAGTTCACTTTTATATATATATAAATTACCCAGTTGATCTATTCCGAGTGACTTTTATCACATAAAAGTATTGTGGAGAGATATTAATGTATAAAATACTTGGGATTTGATCAGTAAACAGATGGTGAATACAAGAAACAATGTTCGTACTGGTGCTGGGCCTAGCAATGACCCGAGGCTGGATGCAAGAGTCATTCCCGAACAAGTGGAGGAACATGAGTCTATGTCCCATAATCAACCTGGAGGCAGTGGCCATGCTGAGGTCGACGCTCCAATAGTTTTTGATGCAGCAGTTGTTGCGCTATTAAGGGAATATTCATGCAAGCATTCGCTGAGGTTATGCGACCTAACACACCATAGGCACAAGATGTGCCAATTCAGCCGGAAGTTCCTAGGTTCGTTAAACCTAATGTTCAAGTTCACCGAGATGAGATGGTTAGTAATAGGGGTGATTATGGTCGAGCTTTGAAGACCATTACCTCTATGAGGCCGGACAGTTATGACGGTACAGGAGAGCCGGTCAGAGTGGCTCATTGGTTCTCTGATATGGAACGATTGTTCCGCAACATCGAATGCACTGAGGCAGAGAAAGTGCATATAGCTTCTCTACAGCTGAAGGGAGATGCTAGTGAATGGTGGGAGAACACTGGACTAGCTGATCAGGCTGATTTGAACTGGCAGATGTTCAAAACTAAGATGACGGATCGTTTCTTTTCCCAAGCCATGCGGGATGAGAAACACAAGGAATTCCTTTACCCCAAGAATGATGGATTGAAAGTGACCGAGATGGCGGCCAAGTTCAATCATTTGTTACCTTATGCTGGGTCAGATGTGTCTAGCGAAGGTCAGAAGATTTGGCACTTCCATGAGTGGATGAGCCCAAACGTTAAACCATTGATGTTGCATCACGCATGCTCTACCTTGGAGCAGTACGTAGATGCAACTTATAAGTTAGAAATGACGTTGGAGGAATCAGCCAAAAGACGGAACCGCCAGAGGTCAATGCAAAATCAATCTCAGGCGAGTGGATTTAAACGTTCTGCGCCACCGTCTAATTTTGACAAGTCTGGCAGGGCGAGGATTGAAATAACTCAGGGAGGGTCAACTCAACAGTCGGGTCAGAGCAAGAGTCTGATCCAGTGTCACAACTGTGGTTCCAGTGGGCACAAGAGCACTACATGTCTGAAAGAGAGGAAGACATGTTATGGTTGTGGAAAGGAAGGGCACATGCAGAAGTTCTGTCATCAGGGAAGGCAGAAGGGGATGGAGTCACATCAGGGGTCAGTTAATCTGAACAACCGACCTAGGTTCAAGCCGACGGAGACTCTCAGTCCTTCGATGCAAACTACTGCACAAAATAAAGGTAAAGCCCCAGCTGCTTCAGGAGGTCAGGGTCAGCGCCTTTATGAGATGCGTGAGGCTGATGGACCTAACACTCCAGTTGCTCAAAGCACTCTATACCTTCATTCTACTTCAGTATGCATACTGTTTGATTCGGGTGCTACCCATTCCTTTATTTCGGAGAATTGTGTTAATAAGTTAGGATTAGTTTGCAATGAGGTTTGTGAACCCTTCGTTGTCAATCTTCCTAATGGTGACCATTTAGTGGGCACTAAGCGTCTTTCAGAGTTTCCAGTTACCATCCAGGGTAAGAAGTTTGAGGCAGATTTGATCTATATTACTATGGCCCCATACGATATTATTCTCGGTATGGATTGGCTGACGCGTTATGGGGCAGTAATCGACTTTAGTTCAAGAACTGTGACGGTGTCATCCGGGGGCCAGTGTGTATGCAAGTTCAAGGGTCGGAATGACGCTGATAACGGCAGGCTTATCAATGTGATGGCTGCGTTTAAGCTACTTCGACAAGGTTGTGTCGGGCACCTTTGCTACCTGGATTCGTCCCCGAATGATGAACCAACGATTCTTGATATTCCTGTGATTAATGAGTTTCCTGATGTCTTTCCGGAAGAAATTCCTGGATTACCCCCGAAGCATGACGTGGAATTTTCCATTGATCTCGAGCCTGGTACCGCGCCAATTTCCAAGGCACCGTACCGGATGGCTCCTGCAGAGATGATAGAATTGAAGAAGCAACTTGAGGATTTGCTCGACAAAGGTTATGTAAGACCGAGCGCATCGCCTTGGGGCGCTCCGATTCTGTTTGTTAAGAAGAAGGATGGATCGTTCCGACTTTGTATCGACTATCGTGAGTTGAATAAAGTCACGATCAAGAACAAATATCCTTTACCTAGGATTGATGATTTGTTGGACCAACTGCTGGGAGAAAAAGTCTTTTCCAAGATCGACCTGAGATCTGGTTATCATCAGCTCAGAATTCGTGAGGAAGATATTCCGATGACTGCATTCCGGACGAGGTATGGTCACTACGAGTTCGTAGTCATGCCATTTGGACTTACTGATCGGTGCTATTTTGTAGTGTTTATCTAGGGGTTATTACCTGGTTTAAGGCGCCATTTGGTTGGATTTAGAGCACAATTGGAGATTATAGAGTTAGAGCGGAGAAGTGTGGTTTTGGTGGTTTGGATGAGCTAATTGGAGACATTCAGAGGAATAGGACTTGGCCATCTGAGGAGACAAGGAAATCCATGAAGAAACCACATTGAAAAGACCAAATTCGAGAATTAATTAGGGCCAATTCGAGAACAAACCGCGACCGCGGCCAAAAGGCCGCGACCGCGGCCATCACGCGAAGCAAAATCAGCTTAATTAAATAAGCATGATGGTGAAGCTGGAATTTGGAGGAACAAAGGCCCGTGGAAGCTCGGCCCAATGGAGAAGAAGCCCATGAAGGCTTCGGCCCATGAAGATCCCGCGTGAGTTGATACGGGAAGCAGTGAAGCAATTCGGACGTGATGTCACCATGACGTAGGCGACCTGATTGTTGCATGTGATGGGCCGCCGCTGACGAGATGTTTGCTGGAGTTGGGCCGTGCGGAGCAGCTGCTGGACGAGAGAGGCCGAGAATCCGGGATTAATTTCTCCTGTTTTGGATTGTTAATTTTGGTTTTTATTTTATTATTATTTTTATTATTGTTAATTTATTATTTTACACACTTTTAGAATTAGGTTAAAAACACTTTTAGTTAACCTAGTTGCAACCTATCTTCGGATCACGTTAGACCTAGTTTTCTATTCAGTATTGTTTTTCCCTTTCTTAGTTTAGTTCTTTGTTTTGTTTTTGGCTAGACAATTGAAGCCTTGGTTTGAATTTGATATTGAGATTATTCCTTTACTCTTTCTATGATTGTTTTAATTCTCTCTCGTGCTTAATCTCATTGATCATATATCGATTCCCCTTGATTTGTTGATTAGGACATCAAATAGATTTATAATAGTAGTTCCCTCTAGATTGACAACCTAGAGAAATTAGTATTATGCTATTGGTTCCCCTTTTCCATACAACCTGTTGAGATTGTTATTGATCATACTACTAAGGATTGGAGGATACTGGTTGAGAATCTAAATCCCTTAGTTTGTGTAGAGAATTAATTGCATTCAATTGTATGACTGGTTGCTACACTTGCATGTACCTATCTATTCCTGAACTTCCTGCTGCTATTGAATTAAATCGTGAAGGTTAGTAGGGATTTGTTTAATAGTTAGGGTTATCAGGACTGGTTGGACTGGTAACTAATTCAGAACAGGGATTAGGACTTTCATGAGTATTGAGGACTAGGAGTAATCAATGATTGATCAACCAAACTAAAGGTGGATATTTGTCTAGCCAAGCTTTTTATGTTTTATTTATCGTTTTATTAGTTAGATTCATACAACTCCCCCCCATTGTCTTTGTTATCAATTGGTGAATGATTTTGCAAACAGGAAATATAACTTGATTCTCTGTGGGATTCGACCCTTGCTTACCAGACTACATTAGTTAGGTTTGTTTAGGATTATTTTGTTTAGGTGTCACAACAACGCCTATCACTTACCAACGCTCCAGCGGTTTTCATGGATCTGATGAACCGGTGTTTTCACCAATACCTGGACAAGTTTGTGGTGGTCTTCATCAACGACATTTTGATCTATTCTCTGAAGCGTAGGAATGTTGAGTTTGAGGTTGGTGACAAAGTGTTTGTCAAAGTATCGTCATCCAAAGGTGTGTTCAGATTTGGTAAGCGTGGGAAGCTTAACCCTCGCTATGTGGGACCGTTTGAGATCCTTGATAGAGTGGGATCCCTAGCGTACCGTTTGGCATTGCCGTCATCGGCACATTCAGTGCACAACGTGTTCCACGTGTCCTTGTTAAGGAAATATGTGCCAGATGAATCTCATGTGCTAAGCTATGAAGACATCGAGATCCAGGCAAATGGTACTTATGAGGAGATACCTGTGCGTGTTCTTGAGCGCCGTGAGAAGCAGCTACGCAACAAGGTGGTACCTTTGGTACGGATTTTGTGGTCCAAGTCAGGAACCGAAGAGGTTACTTGGGAGACTTGGGAGACTGAAGAGGATATGCTTAGACGCTTTCCCGAGTTGTTTTCGGCCTAGAATAGCCAAGTTTTGGGGTCGAAACTTCTTTTAAGGGGGAGGTAATGTAATATCCCTCATTTTATAAGGATATTTTGGAATTTTTCCAACTCCCGAATTACTAGTCGGATTAATTTTATAAGAGTTTCGGACATTCTGTAAATGGTTTGAACTCTGTAAATTTTTCTGAGTAATATATAATACAGTTGAAGTGTCTTCGGGGTTAATTTGTCGTTAATGTACGAATATATTTAACTTGGAGTTAAGAAATTTAACCCAAGGTGATTCGGATAAGACGAAAGCATTTTAGCCTTCACCGCACCCCGCGGCAAGACTCCACCGCACCCGCGGCAAAGGCTAGAAAACAGAGTCGTCGTCTTCGCGATAAGGCCGGTCTGACATGGCCGTTTGGGCAGCCAAGTGGGCTCTTTGCCTTGTCCCCTTGTTCCCGGTTGTCCCCTTGCTTGTTCCCTTTGAGGAAACTCGGATTTGAGCTATAAAAGGGGTCGAATCAGAGGATGAAGAAGCTCTTCATCTCCTTCCCCTGCTTCCTCTGTTTTCCCCTCTAATTTTCGCCATTTTCGAGCTGTTCCGAGCTCTCTTCGAGTTGTTTCTTGAGTTGAGAAGGGTACCTCAAGTGTTATTTGAAGGTTTAAGGTGTTGGGAGATCGAACCATAAGCAAATCGAGGCAAACAAACGATTTGGGTAAGATTTTCTCCATTGAAGCTGTCGCGAGAAAGCTCGCCACTGTCTGTCCATCGCACCCTGCGGCAAGCTCCCACTACACCCGCGGCGAGCCTTGTCCGAGTGTGTGTTTTTGGATGTTGGCTTTGGGCGAGGCTCGATTCCTTTGATTCTTTTTCTATTCTTTTAGATTCATATATAAGTGTATTGAATCTAGCTTAGGGTCTTGTTATGGGTCATTTCTTAGGGATTTATTATCCAAGATCTGCCCCAGTTTCAGATCCAGGAACCAGACGTTGCTAAGCCTTGTTCGTACTCGTCTAATATAAGGCAAGTGGCGGTTCGCTCTTGCTCATCATTCCATATTTCAATTAATTATCAATTGTTTAGTTGTTAATTAATTTGGGATGATTTCTTGTGCATGTTGGAAAAAGTTTTGTTAATTGAGATAATTAAAATCTGATATTATAATAGGTTGTATATCTGCTAGTATCAACGCTATTATAGATATTATTCTGGATATTGGCCTTGATGGCTTTACTGTGATTCTTTGTTGTGTTGAACTGTTTAGTTAGCACGAGTATTTGTAGGGACGTTTGGGCTCTGCTAGGTCGAAGTTGTTTCTTTATAACTAATGATAGAACGGGTGGTTAGTAACCCTAATACCAATTTACGGTCATGACCATACCTCTATTCGAACATAGAGGCGGTGCACTTAGCTAGTGCCACAACTGCGGGATTCATTCCCTTTAATAAAAGCTTACAACGTGATGTTGGTTTTGGAATTAATTTAGATAAGTGCCCCATCGCACATGTTAATATACTCTCGGCGAGTAGTGCAGCTAGGCGCTAGTGCAGCTAGGAAAGCTCGTCTTACTTTCTAATCGCTCGTATCCGACTTTGATTGTGTGATTATTTAAGTTTCCCAACATTTGTCATATTTCCGATAAGACTTAATTCATTGAAGTCTTCTCTGGGATTGATTTCTGTAAGATTCAGTCTTCCAGGAACATCTCTTAAATCATGCCTTTTCATATATTCCAGTAGAAGTATGAAGGTTGACTAGCGTACTCGGTTATTATTCGAGCGACGATGAGTTTAAACCTAATACGACTACTTCGAATCAATCTGCTTTGTGTCCTTGCTTGGTCTATTCATTAGACTAACCAACCGCATTTGTTATCTGCATTGTTGGCTGATGTCATCCGTTCGATTCAGCACATCAGATAAGTTGAGGATCCGAGAAGGATAGAACGACTATGAGGATGGACGGTGTTTTGTCAAGTTGTTTTCTTATTTCATTTAAAAGACTTCCGCTGTATTGTTTATGTTTTGTATTTTAAAGACTTTCGCTGTAATAATTCTGATTATGTATTTCGTTATATCTGGAATCATGTGTAATTCCGAGACTATGGTTTTATAAAAGTTATGATATTTGGTATTGTAACTGTGGTTTGATGGTTTATATCAACTAGAAAAGCCTGGGGTGACTTCGGGATGTTATATCTAGAGTCATCGGCAGTAATGCTTTCAAAAGAAATTTGGGGGCGTTACAGAAGTGGTATCAGAGCCTAAAGTTTTTAAAACGGGTTGGAAATTTCATAAACCATTTACTCGTTTTAAATTAAAGATTTTTTTTGAAGGCTCTGAAGTTTCAAGAAAAAAAATTTTTACCGTTCATAGTCGCGCCTTTCTCTTAGAAGTCTGATATGGAAGTTCACTCCAATATCTAGAAAGACTAACTCTCTTCTTGTTGTCCCGTAGGTCATGGGTATCTGCTTTTCTCTAGCAAAGGATAAGGGGGAGGTAGTAGCGACTCCACCCTCCCATATGGAGCTGGATTTTCCGATTCCGCTTCGTTGTTTCGAGGTGGGAGAACTGAGTGAACCACCAGAGGAAGTAAAGCATGTACTTCCAGAGTCGGTCGTGCAAGTATCCGATCAAGCTTTGGTTCCAACGACTGAGCCAGTGGCGACGCCACAAGAGAATGTGGGAGCCGGGACAGAGTTGTCAAGGTATGACATGGGATTCTATGACGATGACTATTTGCTAGAGGCGATCCCAGAAGGGGAAGAAGAAGAGGAGATTCTGGAAGTTGATCCTGTAGAGAATGATGAGGAGTATGAGTATTCCGGAGATTTCCTTGGTAGTGATGTTGAGATTGAGTTGGTTACCGGGATTCAGTCCATAGGGGACCAGGAGGAGGAAGACCCTGAGGAGGATCCCGAGGAAGACGAAGACCCCATAGAGGAGCCTGAGGAAGGTGATCATGTTGGGCATGCGCCATTATTCGATGCCGACTGGGAGACGCTTTTTGTTGAGCACGGCATCAGGAGGGATGATTCACAAGCGGTTCTTGAGGGTCCTGAGGAGAACCATGAGGTTGGTGACTGGAGGCACTTGGGGGTGATCGGTGAGGATCCGGAGATGCAATCTCTCTACCCAAACCCACCGCCCGAACCTGATTACACGCCGTTTACTGACGCAGAGTGGGAAGCCCTTTACGTCGAGTACGGTATTATTGGAAGTGGACCTCCAGGGAATTCCGGGGACCCAGAACCCAGTCTTGTTCCGAGGAGGCGTAGGTCGAGCCCAGAATTGCGCGAGATACTTCGTCAGTGCGAGGAGATCTCTTTTGAGGAGAACCGGCTGAAGGATGAGATGGCCAATCTCGCTCTCAGAAGGGCAATGCCGAGCACGCCAGAGCCAAGGGACGAACCCAGTATTCCGGGGCCGAGTAGGGCCAGGAGTTCGTCGTTGGGTCTTGATGAAGAACCCCGTCCGAAGAGATCCTGTATGGGCAGTTTGCCATATAGGAAGCGTTTCGGGGGACTTTGATTATGACCGACGTTAGCAGTTGTAGTTTTCTCTTGCTATGTTTTGATGTGTATATTAAATGTAGTGTTTAATCTTCGAGCACTTTTGTTGGAAAGCTCGGGAGATTCCGCCTGTACAAACAGTAGTTTTGTTAAGAAGTTCACCTTTATATATATATAAATTATCCAGTTGATCTATTCCGAGTGACTTTTATCACATTAAAGTATTGTAGAGAGATATTAATGTATAAAATACTTGGGATTTGATCGGTAAACAGATGGTGAATACAAGAAACACTGTTCGTACTGGTGCTGGGCCTAGCAATGACCCGAGGCTGGATGCAAGAGTCATTCCCGAACAAGTGGAGGAACATGAGTCTATGTCCCACAATCAACCTAGAGGCAGTGGCCATGCTGAGGTCGACGCTCTAATAGTTTTTGATGTAGCAGCTGTTGCAGCTATTAATCGAATATTCATGCAAGCATTCGCCGAGTTTTAAACGATGTATTTCAACGCCGTTCATAGTCGTGCCTTCTTTAGTCTGATATGGAAAACAAACTTCCATATTTAGAAAGACTAACTCTCTTCTCGTCGCCCGTAGATTATGGGTGCTTTCGTTTCTCTTCAGAAGGACTCGGAAGAAGCCGAGATGGTTTCACCATCTCCAGTCAGGCTTGACTTCCCAGTTTCCATGTCATGTTTTGAGGTTGTAGAACCTAGTAACTCAGTTTGAGTTCATCAATGAAAATTACCAAGTTTGATCTATTTTAAGTTGATTTTATTACGTTAAGTATATCAGAATGATATTAATGTGATAAAATCCTTGGAATTTGATCGGTAAACAGATGGTGAACACAAGAAACACTATTCATGATGGTGCTGAGCCGAGTAATGACCCCAGGCCAAACGTAAGGGATGTTGCAGACTCAATGGAGGAACATGAGTCTGTTTCCCATAACAATCCAGGAGGCAATGGCCAAGCTCAGGCCGACGCTCCAGCGATATTTGATGTAGTGGCAGTTGCAGCAATTCGAGGAATTGTTATGCAAGCCATGACAGACATACTACGACCAAATGCGCCTCAGGCACAAGGAGTGCCAATTCCTCCACCAGTTCCCAGGTTTGGGGAAGCAGAGACTCATGAAGCCGTGATTCAAGAGAACGTAGTCGGGAATAGAAGTAATTATGGCCGAGCTTTAAAGACCATAAACTCTATGAGGCCTGATAGTTACAATGGAAAAGGTGAGCCAGTCCGTGTAACTCACTGGTTTTCCCACATGGAAAGGCTATTTCGTAATGTAGAATGCACTGAGGCTGAAAGAGTGCATATAGCGTCTCTCCAACTGAAGGAAGATACTAGCGAGTGGTGGGAGAACACCGGTCTTGCAGATAGCCCTGATCTGAACTGGGCAATGTTCAAGACCAAGATGACAAATCGTTTCTTCTTTCGGGCTATGAGAGATGAGAAACGTAAGGAGTTTCTGTATCCGAAGATTGATGGATTGAAGGTGACTGAGCTGGCTACCAAGTTCAATCATCTATTGCAGTACGCTGGATCGGAAGTATCCAGTGAGGAACAAAAGATCAGGTATTTCCACGAATGGATGAGTCCTGATATCAAGCCACTAATGGTGCACCATACATGCTCTACCTTGGAGAAGTACATGGATGCAGCCTATAAGCTGGAAGTGACCCTGGAAGAGTCAACTAAGAGACGTAACCGCTAGAGATCTATGCAGAATCAATCTCAGACGAGTGGTTTCAAGCGTCCTGCACCGCTGTCGAACTTTGCAAAGTCTGGTCGGGCAAAGACTGAGATGACTCAGAGTGGGTCTACACAGCAGTCCGGTCAGAGTAAAAAACCAATACAGTGTTTTAACTGTGGTGTGCACGGACACAAGAGCAATGTGTGTCCAAAGGAGAGAAAGACATGTTTTGCTTGTGGAAAGGAAGGACATTTGCAGATGTTCTGTCCGCAAAGGAAGCAGAAAGGTGCTGAGTCGCAGCAAGGGTCAATTAATCAGAGTAACCGACCTAGATTCAAGCCAGTGGAGAGTCCTAGCCCTTCGACTCAGACTACTGCGCAGAACAAGGGGAAAGCCCCAGCTGTTTCCGGAGGACAAGGTCAACGCCTGTACGAGATGCGTGAGGCGGATGGACCCAATACTCCGATTGCCCAAGGTACTTTATACCTCCACTCTACTCCAGTATGCATATTGTTTGATTCGGGTGCTACCCATTCCTTTATCTCTGAGAGCTGTGTCAGTAAGTTAAGATTAGTATGCAACAAAGCTTGTGAGCCTTTCGTTGTGAACCTTCCTAATAGTAACCAATTAGTGGGAACCAAACGTCTGTCAGAATTTCTAGTTACCATTCAAGGTAAGAAATTCGAAGCAGATTTGATCTGCATTGTCATGGCTCTACACGACATCATTCTCGGTATGGATTGGTTGACACATCATGGGGCGGTAATCGACTTTAGTTCGAGGACTGTGACAGTTTCATCTGAGGGCCAGAGTACATGCAAATTTAAGGGTCGTAATGACGCTGATAACAGCAGGCTTATCAATGCGATGATTGCGTTTAAGCTACTTCGACAAGGTTGTGTTGGGTACCTTTGCTATCTGGATGCGCCCAAGAAAGATGAACCACCAGTTCTTGACATTCCAGTCGTTAGTGAATTCCCGGATGTCTTTCCGGAGGAAATTCCTGGATTACCCCCACATCACGTCGTAGAGTTTACGATAGATCTTGAACCTGGTACTGCGCCGATTTCTAAAGCACCATATCGGATGGCTCCTGCTGAGATACAAGAATTGAAAAAGCAACTGGAAGATCTTCTTGACCAAGGATATATAAGGCCGAGTGCATCGCCTTGGGGTGCTTCGGTTTTGTTTGTTAAGAAGAAAGATGGATCGTTTCGACTTTGTATCGACTATCACGAGTTGAACAAGGTTACGATCAAGAACAAGTATCCTTTGCCTAGGATTGATGATCTGTTAGATTAACTTCAAGGAGAAAAAGTTTTTTCCAAGATCGATCTGAGATCTGGTTACCACCAGCTCAGAATTCGTGAGGAAGATATTCCGAGAACTGCATTCCGGACAAGATATGGTCACTACGAGTTTGTAGTTATGCCATTCGGACTTACCAATGCTCCAGCAGTCTTTATGGACTTGATGAATCAATGTTTTCACCAGTACTTGGATAAGTTCGTGGTGGTCTTCATCGATGATATTTTAATCTACTCTCTGAGTGAGGAAGCTCACGAGGAACATCTGCGGATTGTCTTGTCAGTCCTTAGACAAAATGAGCTGTATGCTAAGTTGTCTAAGTGTGACTTTTGGATCAAAGAAGTGGCTTTCTTAGGCCATGTGATCAATGAAAATGGGATGATGGTCGATCCCCAGAAGATTAAAGCCGTAGCAAACTGGAAGCGGCCTCAGAATGTGAAAGAGGTGCGCAGTTTCCTTGGACTTGTCGGATATTACAGACGGTTCATAGAGGGATTTTCTAAGATCTCTCTACCTATGACCGGTTTACTCCGCAAGGTCCACAAGAAGTTTATCTGGGATGATAAGTGCGAGGCTAGTTTTCAAAAGCTGAAACAGTGTCTGACCTCTGCACCAGTACTAGCACTGCCAGAAGGAAACGATGGATATGTGGTCTATAGTGATGCTTCTAAGAGTGGTTTGGGTTGTGTGTTGATGCAAAAAGGCAGAGTCATTGCATATGCATCTCGACAACTAAAAACCTATGAAGCAAACTATCCGACCCATGATCTGGAGTTGGCAGCGGTGGTATTTGCATTGAAGATTTGGAGACACTATTTGTATGGTATAAGATGTCAAGTCTTCACTGACCACAAGAGTCGCAAGTATGTATTCACTCAGAAGGAGTTGAATATGAGACAACGATGTTGGCTAGAATTGCTCAAAGACTATGATATTGAATTGCTATATCATCCAGGCAAGGCTAATGTTATAGCCGATGCGTTGAGTCGGAAGACACCGTATGAGACGGTGGTAGCACTCCTCACTGCTCAAGCCAGACTAAACCAATTGATATGCGAGGTTAAAATCTTGTATGATCAGCGTAAAGGATACCTGAGTATGCTGGAAATTCAGGCCATGCTACTCGATCAGATTCGAGAAAAGCAAGGTGATGATATCGTCTTGGTAAAGCTAAGCAGTGAAGTGTTAAACGGGAAAGCTCCCGATTTTGTGATTTAGGAGGATGGATCACTCTGGTTTCAGGACCGAACTTGTGTACCTGACGTTGATGGTCTTCACCAGTTGGTCATGAGGGAAGCCCATTCGTCAGCTTATTCTGTACATCCAGGCTCTAGCAAAATGTACAAGGAACTCAGAAAGAAATTCTGGTGGCCCAACATGAAATGGGATGTGGCAGAATTTGTAGCAAGATGCTTGACTTGCCAGAGAGTCAAGATAGAACACCGTAGACCAGGCGGTGAATTGCTACCTCTCTCAGTGCCAGAATGGAAATGGGAGGATATTGCTATGGACTTCGTCACCGGATTACCCAAGACTCGAACTCAGAAAGATGCTATATGGGTGATTGTTGACAGGCTCACGAAGAGTGCTCACTTCGTGGCTATCAAGTCAACATGGGGAGTCCAAAGGTTAGCCGAAGTATATAAGCAAGAGATCATCCGGTTACATGGTATTCCCAAGACCATTGTATCAGATCGTGATGGCCGTTTTACGTCGAGATTCTGGAAGGAACTCCACAAGGACATGGGAACCGAGCTAAGGTTTAGCATCGTGTTTCATCCTCAGACAGATGGACAGTCAGAGAGGACTATCCAGACTCTAGAGGATATGTTGAGAGCGTGTGTACTCGATCGACCGACTAGCTGGGAGGACAGCTTGAGTCTAATCGAGTTCACATACAACAATAGCTGGCATGCTACTATAAAGATGGCTCCATTTGAAGCTTTGTATGGTCGGAAGTGCAGATCGCCAATTTGTTGGGATGAGAATGCTGACAAGATTCTGTTCGGACCAGAGTTGGTCGAGAGAACTGCTTCAGACATTGCTTTAATTAGAAAGAGAATGTTAACAGCACAAAGTCGGCAGAAGTCTTACGCAGATCCAAGGCATAGTGTTAGGAAACGGAACTCAGGAACCTCAGTTCCTATGAGAGTTCCTTTCCTCAGTTTCTCTACTTTTAAAGATGACAAATACTTTGATACTAATGTTTTATCTCCAAGATGTGTTTAGAGGAACCACAGGATAGTTACTGAAACTATGGAAGCCAAACAAGATAAAGAAACCAAGCAGGCAAGCCAAAGGAACCCAGGTGTGCCCAGAAATGCAACATGTGACTTTGCGTTTCCCGAGAAATCTGGGAACACCAAACCTCGGACAAAAGGAGGTGAAAGCGACTTGAGAGAAGCTTCCAAAAGCCTGCCACCATCCAAGAGCAAGACTCCAAGATGCCTAGAACAATGAACCTCGGACAGAGAAAGGTGAAAGCGACAGGACATGGAACCTGTCGATGTCCAGAAGACAGTTCCCAAGTGCCCAGATTGTTGAACCTCGGAAGAAGGAAGCTGAAGAATGACTTGGCTGAAGTAGTTGACTAACCTAGAAAGATTCTGAGCTGCCTAGGTTGTTTGCACATGCCAAGAACAACGTGGACCAAGGAGAACCACTTATCCTAGGACAAGCTCAATCTGTGGGAAACCAGAGAAGATTAAGCTGTGAAGAATCCTCTATAAAAGGAAGACTAACTCAAGGGTTATCTTCAAGCACTGAAATACGACTCACACACATTAGCAAATATCCAGTGTGAACCTTCAAACAAGATCATCAAAGCAAACCGAGATCAAGAGGAACCAGTCAAGGAATAGAAGAGCTGAGTGCTAAGTTCCTCTGACTGTAAGTGATAGTTCCTAGGTGCGAAGGTCTGTTTCTTGGATTAATTATTGATTGTGTTAAGTTATCTAGGATTGCCTAACTGTGTGTAAGGCAAAGAAACTGTGTGTTTGTTCCTAGGATAAGTTGTAACCAAAAGAGATAAAAAATCAAGAAGTAGACCTTGAAATCATTTCGAAAGAAAGGTAGTGGTTTTTATCCTGGATTGCTAGTTGGCAATCAAAGGTTTCCACTATAAGGAACTTGTCATTTGTTTGATTGTTTATTTCCGCTGCGAAGGGAACTTAGAATCCATATTATGAGTTCCTTAAGTTATTATCTAACAATCACGATCCTACAATTGGTATCAGAGCAGGAAAAGCTCTAGATCTTTGTTAAGTTTGCAGATCATGTCTCAACCAAGCAAGTTTGAGCTCGGAATCTCCACCAACAAGCCACATCTCCGAAAGAAAGGAGAAGAAACATGGTGGGAAAAGTGCATGGAAAGCCACATCAAAACCAACGACTACCAATGCTGGAGGATAGTCAAAAATGAAGATGGCTATGTCGACCTCACCATGAAGGAAGAAGATTGGAAACCAGAACACTATGTTATCATGGAGAAGAATGCCAAGGCCAGGCAGTTCATCTTCAATGGATTGGACAGAGAGGACATGGACAAGGTCATAGGCATCAAGACGGCCAAGGAAATGTGGAAAGCTCTCAAGGAGATGCATGAAGGAAGTGAGGAACTAAAGCAAAGCAGAAAATTTGCTTTGGAAGGAGAATACCACACCTTTAAAATGATGGAAACTGAGACCATCTCAGAATACTACTCCCGCTTCAACAGATTGATTGGAAAGTTAACAGCGGCGGGAGTCGACCTTGATGAAGTTTCCAAGTCACTAGTGGTCATGAACGGACTCAACTCCAAGTTCACCCTTCTCAAGGGAATCATGAAGAACACTCCAGGCATCCAATCCCTTCCCTTGACCCAAGTCATAGGGAAACTGGAAGTTGAAGAAGGAGAGCACACCAAAGCCAATGCCGATAAGAAATTGGAGAAAGGAATCGCCCTTAAAATCTCCAAAGCCTTCTCCAGGCTCGAGATGGAACAAGAGAACTCAGACCTAGAAGAAGAAGAAGAAGAGGACGAACTAACCGCCCTCTTCTCAAAGAACATCAAAAAATTCTTTGTGAAGAGAAGGTTCCAAAAGGGCAGTTCCTCCCACAATGGACCCAGAAGGGTCTCAAGGAAGTCTCTTGTTACGAGTGCAAGGAAAAGGGACATTATGCTAAGAACTGTCCCAACAAGGAAGACTCCAAGGAAGAAGAAAGACCTCAAAGAAAGAAGGCTCTCGTAGCCTCATGGGGAGAAGACTCAGATGAGGAACTGGATCTGAGTGGATTCTCTGGAGGAAGATGTCTCATGGCAAAAGGAGACTCAAGCGACTCAGAAGACCTTGAGGTAACTTCTGACGATCTCTTAAAATCCCTAGTTGACTGTGATAAGAAACAACTTCTTAAGATCATAAAGAAACTAGGAAAGGAAACCAGTTCCCTTCAACAGAAACTTGATGATTGTGAAGATGAAATTGCTTGCTTGACTGTTGAGAATTCTGTTTAGAGTAAGAAACTTGATGAAACTGAGAAATACCTAGCTGAAACTCACTCCAAAGTCATTGATATTAGGAATGTGCATGCTACTCACCTTAAAACTTGCAAATCTTGTGATGAAACTAGCATAGATTATGTCAAAGTTCCCTTGCATGCTAACTTACCTGGAAATGACATGCTTCAATCCATAATTGATAGATTGGACATTCTCACTGATTCTATTAATGAAAAAACGATAAATCAAACTGTTTTTGTGAGACAACGTCATGGAATAGGATATGTCAACAACAAAGGGAACAATGATGCTGAAAATGAAAAGGCTAGGTGAAACTTGTTGAGATGAATGAGAACCTCAGTATTGCTCTTGCCACTTCTCGTGATAGGAATCAATTCCTATCAGAAAAGATCAGGGTTCTTGAGAACAAGGCTGAGGTTGCCAAACGTCTAAATGAAAGTTCTCAAAGTCCTAAGAAGGAACCTAAGGGAAAAGAAAAGATGGTTCCTGAAAACCAATGGTTCACCAATTCCTTTGCTCACAAAAGATATATTGACATGGCCCATAGCAAGGTTAGAAACAATGTTGATTTTAACAAAAGGAAAACTGAAAAACCTTTTAGGCCAGGAAAAGGAAAATATGGACATGTTGTTTACAATCGTTTGTGTACCTACTGTGGTAAGAATGGTCATTACAACACTGATTGTGCTAAGAAAAGGAACTTTGAAAAGGAGAAAAGTACTCATTACCATGAAAGGAACCAGTTCCCTGGTTATTCACAGACTCGCAATGCTAATCCCCCCAGTAAAGCCAAGCTTCGCTGGGTTCAGAAATCTTAGTTCCCTTATGTGCAGAAAGAAGAGAGGCAACCTCAACTATGGTACATCGACAGTGGTTGCTCATGCCATATGACTGGAAGAAGAAATCAAATGACCTTTCTTCAACCTCTCCAAGGAGGGAACATATCCTTTGGAGACAAAAGCAAAGGGAAAATTTGTGGAATAGGAACTGTGAAACTCAACGATCACATTCAGGTAAACAAAGTTCACCTTGTTGATAATCTTGTTTTTGACCTAATAAGTGTGTCACAGCTGTGTGATCAAGGAGACAATGAAGTTAGATTCAGATCAAACGAATGTTCAGTCCTTGACTCCTCGGGACAAATCATCCTAAAAGGGAAAAGATTCAACAATGTCTACATAATTGATCCATCCTTTGTTCCCAAGGAGAAACTTTGTCTCTCAACTGTGAATGACCAAGCTGATTTGTGGCATCAACGCCTCGGTCATGCTAGCACCAAGCTGATTCAAAAGCTACACTCAAAGGAGCTAGTCAGAGGGCTGCCAAAGCTAAGTGGCACATCTAAGGAAATGTGCTCTGACTGTGTAAAAGGGAAACAGGCTCGTAGTTCCTTCAAGTCCAAAAATATGGTAAGCACCTCAAGGCCTCTTGAACTCATCCACATGGATCTGTGTGGACCCATGAGAGTTCAGAGCCTAGGAGGGAACAGGTATATCTTTGTTCTTGTCGATGACTTCTCTCGCTTTACTTGGACCATCTTTATTAAATCTAAGAGTGAAGTCATTGACCGCTTTAAAGATCTGGTTCCTTTGTTAGAAAAATCTCTTGATTGTTCACTCATTGCCATTCGGTCTGACCATGGTACCGAATTCGAAAATGGAGAATTTCTAATCTTTTGCAGTGAGCATGGAATTGATCACAACTTCTCTGCACCATACACTCCTCAACAAAATGGAGTAGTGGAAAGGAAGAACAGAACTTTGGAAGACATGGCTCGGACTATGCTGATCTCAAGTGGACTCTCTCAATCATTTTGGGTTGAGGCGATCAACACAGCTTGCTACATCATCAATCGAGCCATGCTTCACCCAATCACAGAAAAGACACCCTATGAGCTCCTAAGAGAAAGAGTTCCCAACATCTCACATCTGAGGGTGTTCGAATGCAAGTGCTTTGTGCACAACAATGGGAAGGACAATCTTGGCAAATTCGACCCAAGAAGTGATGAAGGAATCTTCATTGGATACGCCTCGGGTAGCAAGGCGTACAAAGTCTTCAACAAAAGGACTAAAAAGGTAGAAGAAAGTGTTCATGTTATTTTTAATGAAAAATCACTTGGAAAGATTGTGCAAAACACCACCAATTCCTTTGAAGACCCGTTTCTCAAGTCATATCAAGAAGATCCAGATGAAGATGTCACTACACCCAATTCCTGTCATGTTGCTCGGAACCCTCCAATGGCTCCTCCACCAGTTCCCATGGATAATGAACAACAATCCATCTCTGGGAACCAGGAGCATGACGACAACATCTGTGGAGACTTCAATGATTCATCTTCCCACATGATCTTCAATGGAGAAGGTGATCCCAACCAGGAAGCTGAATGCTCAACTCAGAATGTCTCCACATCAAATGCTCTAGCTCCTAACAGAGAAAGAAGAGTCATCAAGCCTCTAGTCAGGTTCGAACATCTAACCTTCTTTGCCTTCAATGCCTTTCTATCTATTGTGGAACCAAAGAACATAGGTGAGGCACTGAAGGATACGGACTGGATCCAAGCTATGCAAGAAGAGCTTCATCAGTTTGAAAGAAACAAAGTATGGCATCTAGTTCCCCGCCCCAAGGATAAACACATCATAGAAACTAGATGGGTTTTCAGAAACAAGCTAGATGATACAGGAGTTGTGATAAGGAACAAAGCTAGACTCGTTGCTCAAGGATACAATCAATAAGAAGGCATCGACTATGATGAAACTTATGCTCCAGTGGCAAGGATCGAAGCAATAAGATTGTTGATTGCCTTCGCATCTCACAAAGGGTTCAAGTTGTTCCAAATGGATGTAAATACGGCCTTCCTCAATGGAATTCTTCAAGAAGAAGTCTATGTCAAGCAACCACCTGGTTTTGAAGACGACGATCATCCAGATCATGTCTACTTTCTAGACAAGGCACTCTATGGCCTCAAGCAAGCTCCCAGAGCTTGGTATGATCGTCTTGCCCAGTTCCTACTCTCAAATGGATACAGGCGTGGAGTCATTGATAAGACTCTCTTCATCCTAGAAGAAGAAGGTAACATCTTAGTGGTTCAAATTTATGTTGATGATATCATTTTTGGTTCCACTAACCTATCCCTTATAGATAAGTTCAAAGACTTGATGAGCAGTGAATTTGAAATGAGCCTAATAGGGGAACTCACTTTCTTCTTCGGATTACAAATCACTCAAAAGAAAGATGGCATACAAATTCACCAACAGAAGTATGTCAGAGAACTACTGAAGAAGTTCAAAATGGATTCATGCAAGCCTCTCTCCACTCCCATATCCACCATTGCCCATTTGGATAAGGACCATTCGAGTCCTCTAGTAGAGGAGAAGCTCTATAGAGGTATGATAGGCTCACTCATATACCTAACTGCTAGTCGACCAGACATTATTTTTGTTGTTGGCTTGTGTGCTAGGTTCCAATTTTGTCCAAGAGAAACCCACTTGGCTGCTGTGAAAAGAATACTTCGCTATCTCAAGGGAACTGACTCTCTCTGCATTTGGTACCCCAAAGAGTGTCCCTTTGAGCTAATGGGTTTCACTGATGCTGATTATGCTGGATACTTGGTGGATAGGAAGAGCACCTCTGGAATGTCACAGTTCTTAGGCCCTTGCCTTGTGTCATGGGGATCAAAGAAACAAGTCTCAGTCTCCCTCTCCACCACAGAATCCAAGTACATTGCGGCTGCCTCATGTTGTTCCCAACTTCTCTGGCTAAAGCAACAACTCACGGATTTTGGTATGTCTTATGGTCCCCTCACCATTCTTTGTGATAACACCAGTGCTATAAACATTTCTAAGAATCCTGTGCATCATACTAGGACCAAGCATATAGACATAAGACATCATTTTCTTAGAGATCATGTTGAGAAGGGAAACATCATTATGAAATTTTGTAGAACTGAAGATCAGGTTGCAGATATATTCACCAAAGCCTTGAATAGAGTTCCCTTCGAGAACCTTAGATTAGAACTGGGAATAATTCCTATAAACTAGCAGTCCCTTTAGTTTAAAGTTTTTTCTCCAGTTCCCTTGATTGACTAGTTCAGAACTCTTTACTTGTCTTTATCTTGGAATATTTGTGTCATTTCTCTTGCGTTAGACCCTCATATTCATAATGGTTTCTCAAAAGGCTTTGACAAATTTTTCTAGTTCTTCTCCTTGGTTGTTCACCTCTTATTAAAATTCAATCATTGTCCAAGTCTCTTTGTTGGCCCAAAAGTCACAATCTGATCATCTTTCTAACCCAACAATACAAGCCGAAATGATGATTGTGTACTATGACCCTCCCTTGCCTCATTACACAATCTATTTCCCTATGATCCTCTTCTTAACCCTCTCTGGGAACTAGTGTGTAATGCGATAAATGGCCTTCCCCGATTTCTTTTATGGGAACGTACTTTCTGGTCCTATGTTTTAAAACCCACATCAAAGGTTCCCATATATCCCTCTAGCACACTGAAAATATCGCCAGAAAGGAACTAGGATGGGCTACCCCTTAAACGGCTAGTAAGAGAATTGCTCCTCCCAAGACAGTATTTATGGCAAATCTCACAGCGTCAGAGACGTCTTCTCAGCCTTGAACAGTTGCCATTTTTTAGCATTTTATCTTTGAATTTGTGACCGTTGCAAAGGCGCAAAAGCTTCAAGAAAATTAGTCGTTTCAACTCTTCAGAGTTCCTAGAAATATCTCCAATGGCTTGATTCTCAACGGCTCCAAAATTGCTCAAGGGTTATTTAAGGTTTCCTATTTGATTGAGCCGAGCACTCTGTTCTCTCACGCCTTCTCTCAATCTCATGTTCACCTGTCTCTCTCAAAACACAAAGCTCCTCAAATGGCCAAGAAAAACCTCAATCTTAACCTTGCTCAATTGGAGGTAATCAGGCCGATAAGATGACAACAGGCCAAGATGAAGGAACTGCATAAAAGAAGGAAACTGAAGAGAAGGCCACTACGTTGCCATAGGAACGTCTCTCCTAGTTCCCAGTGCTATAACATCACAGTGTGCTAGTAGTTCCCTAGGGTCCTACTCCCCTCTTTTATCCTTATTTTGTCTAATGTCAAGTTGGTTGTGCTCTTTTGTTTCTCTTTCCACTATACATCTCTGGGCAATGTTCTTGACTTTAATGATTAATGAACTCTTATGGTAATGTTTCTAATGCATCATTTGTCTTTGCCTTAAGTTTCTATTATGGTCACTGTCATGGGTTTAACGCAAATTGTTTATTTCACATTGATATCCTATACTTGATAAGTAACTTGATCTTTTCGATGATGTCAAAAGGGGGAAGAATGGATAGGAACCTTGAACTCTTGGAACTATAGGACTTATAGGAAATCTGAACCCATTCTCTTTCTGAGGGGGAACTCGAATAACTTAGTTCATTTGCTTAGGGGGAATTTGCAACTATTGAATGTTCTCTCATTATTTTATAAAATTGTAAATCTCTTAGCTCAACTGTTCTCATGCATTTCATGTCCTTATTATGTTGTCAGGTTCCTTATATTTGTCATCATCAAAAAGGGGGAAATTGTTAGGAAACGGAACTCAGGAACCTCAGTTCCTATGAGAGTTCATTTCCTCAGTTTCTCTACTTTTGAAGATGACAAATACTTTGATACTAATGTTTTATCTCAAAGATGTGTTTAGAGGAACCACAGGACAGTTACTGAAACTATGGAAGCCAAACAAGATAAAGAAACCAAGCAGGCAAGCCAAAGGAACCCAGGTGTGCCCAGAAATGCAACATGTGACTTTGCGTTTCCCGAGAAATCTGGGAACACCAAACCTCGAACAAAAGGAGGTGAAAGCGACTTGAGAGAAGCTTCCAAAAGCCTGCCACCATCCAAGAGCAAGACTCCAAGATGCCTAGAACAATGAACCTCGGACAGAGAAAGGTGAAAGCGACAGGACATGGAACCTGTCGCTGTCCAGAAGACAGTTCCCAAGTGCCCAGATTGTTGAACCTCGAAAGAAGGAAGCTGGAGAACGACTTGGCTGAAGTAGTTGACTAACCTAGAAGGATTCTGAGCTGCCTAGGTTGTTTGCACATGCCAAGAACAACGTGGACCAAGGAGAACCACTTATCCTAGGGCAAGCTCAATCTGTGGGAACCCAGAGAAGATTAAGCTGTGAAGAATCCTCTATAAAAGGAAGACTAACTCAAGGGTTATCTTCAAGCACTGAAATATGACTCACACACATTAGCAAATATCCAATGTGAACCTTCAAACAAGATCATCAAAGCAAACCGAGATCAAGAGGAACCAGTCAAGGAATAGAAGAGCTGAGTGCTAAGTTCCTGTGACTGTAAGTGATAGTTCCTAGGTGCGAAGGTCTGTTTCTTGGATTAATTATTGATTGTGTTAAGTTATCTAGGATTGCCTAACTGTGTGTAAGGCAAAGAAACTGTGTGTTTGTTCCTAGGATAAACTGTAACCAAAAGAGATAAGAAATCAAGAAGTAGACCTTGAAATCCTTTCGAAAGAAAGATAGTGGTTTTTATCCTGGATTGCTAGTTGGCAATCAAAGGTTTCCACTATAAGGAACTTGTCATTTGTTTGATTGTTTATTTCCGCTTGCGAAGGGAACTTAGAATCCATATTCTGAGTTCCTTAAGTTATTATCTAACAATCACGATCCTACACATAGGAATGTCGAGTTTGAGGTTGGTGACAAAGTATTTGTCAAGGTATCGCCATCCAAAGGAGTATTCAGATTTGGTAAGCGTGGGAAGCTTAACCCTCGCTACGTGGGACCATTTGAGATTCTCTATAGAGTGGGATCTCTAGCATACCGTTTGGCATTGCCGCCATCGGCACATCCTGTACATAATGTGTTCCACGTATCTCTATTGAGAAAGTACGTGCCAGATGAATCTCATGTGTTGAGCTATGAAGACATTGAGATTCAGGTCGATGGTACTTATGAAGAGACACCTGTACGTATTCTGGAATGCCGTGAGAAGCAATTGCGCAACAAAGTGATACCATTGGTACGGATGCTATGGTCTAAAGCAGCAACGGAAGAGACTACTTGAGAGACTTGGGAAACTGAGGTAGATATGCCTAGACGCTTTCCCGAGATGTTTACGACCTAAGTTTCGGGGTCGAAACTTCTTTTAAGGGGGGAGGTGATGTAATATCCCTCATTTTTGTAAGGAAAATTTCGAATTTTCTTATGACCATATTACAAGTCAGATTAAATTCAGAGAAATGCGGACATTCTATGCGATGTGCGACCTCTGTAATATTTTTCTGAGTAATATAAAATACAGTTAAGGTATCTTTGGGTTAAAAGGTCATTCGTATACGAATATATTTAACCCGGAGTTAAGAATATTTTTACCCCTTGATAAAAACGACAAAACGGGTCAAAGGGGGCAAAATTGGCCTTGACCGCACCCTGGCCGCACCCTGCCGCACCCGCGGCGAAGGCCAAGACAGTGCCGGTCAAAAGTCGGCCACCGCACCCCCACCGCACCTTGGCCGCACACCGCGGTGGCAGCTGTCTCCTTGACAGCGTGCAGGCAACTTGGCGAGGCTATAAGCGTAGCTTTGTTAAGTCATCCACCCTACGTTTTTAGGCTAGACACTTCATGGTGTATGTGTCTAACACCTGAGTAACCTTGTGGGACTATAAATGGAGAGAGGAGGCGGAGAGGAAGCTCAGAAATCAGTTGCAACATCATCTTCCTCCCAAGAAAACTCCATTTTTGTTCCAAAGTTCAAGCTTGTTTTTAGAGGGATTCGAATCCCTTTTCGAGCGTTAGAAAGGTGTTTCTAAGTGGTATTCCAAGGCTTAAGAAGGTGGGAGATCAAACCAAGAACAAATCGAAGTCAAACGAATCGATTTGGGTAAGTTTCTCCATGGCCGATGTCGAAGAACTCGCCCCTAGCACTTGACCGCACCCCGCGGCAGAGGCTCCACCGCACCCGCGGTGAGCTTACCTGGGTTGTGTGTTTTTGAGTGTTTGGCTTCGGGTGAGGCTTGATTCCTTCGATTCCTTTTGTATTCTTTTAGATTCATATATGTAGATATTGAATCTAACTTAGGGTCTTGTTATGGGTCGTTCCATATGGATTTATTGTCCAGGATTTGTCCCAGTTTCAGACTCAGAACCCTTCGTTCCTAAACTTGTGAAGCTTTCGTCGATCTAAGGCAAGTGGTGGTTCGCTCTTTCTTATCATTCCATATTTCCATTGATTATCAATTGTTTAATTGTTAATTAATTTGGAATGAATATCGTTTCTGTCTGAGATCAGTTTGATAAACTATTTTGGAAGATTAAAAGATGATATTATAATATGTTGTATATTCTGTTAGAATCAACACTATTATATATATATATATATCTAGATTGAAATATATCTATGATGATGACCTTGATGGCTTTGATATGATTTTGGACTGCTCTGAACTGTTTAGTTAGAACGAGTATTCGTAGGAACGCTACTCGGTATCTCCTTGTGAGTACTAGTCGTTTCTGTATAACTAAGTGGATGGGATGTCCAGGCCCCAACACTTCTCTTTGGTCATGACCATTCCCTGTCCGTGTATAGGGAAGGTGCACACAGCTGGTGCCACTCTCTGGGATTTAGTCCCTACTTTATATCTCAATATCCGCGAGGATGAGATTCTAAAAGCTTGAAACATGAATGAGCATTTTGGAATTTTATAAGATAAGTGCTCGAGCGCACATGATTAATATACCTTGGCGAGTAGTGTAGCTAGGCAATAGTGCAGCTAGGAAAAATCGTCCTGACTTTGATAAGAGTACGTTCTCTTTCCAATCTGGATTCGCTTTATGCGGTGAGGTTGGTCGTGAACCGAAACATCTAGTCAGTTTTTAAACGCTTGTATGTGAAACTATAATGTTCCAGACAATTGTCATGCTTCGGATAAGACTCACTCTTTTGGAGTCTTCTCTTGGATATTTTCCTATAAGACTCATATCCGTTGAAGTCTTCTCTTGATCATATCTTTTGATATATTCCAGTAGAAGTATGGTGGTTGACTATCGTTATCGGTTATTATTCGAGAAACGATGAGTCTAACCTAATACGACTACTTCGAACCACTCTGCTTTGTACCCTTGCATAGTCTTTCATTAGACTAACCAACCGAAATTGTTCTCTGCATGGTTGGCTGGTGTCATCCGTTCGATTCAGCACATCAGATAAGTTGCCACCCCACGAAGGCTAAGAAGGACTATGACGGGAGGTGTTTTTGACAAGTTTACCCAGGTTGAGATCCTTGGCGTTGATCGCTATGGTCAAGACTTGTATTTATCTTTAAAAGACTTCCGTTATGCTTTGTTTACTCTGATAACAATGTTTTGCCCTATGGGGATTGGGTTGTAATCCCCTGACAAATGTTTTAACTGATGGTTGTTGAATATATAAATGTTGTTTATGATTTGTATAATCCAGTAAAGCCTTGGGAGGCTTCGAAGGTGAAATCCGAGGTCACTGGCGGTAATACATTTCCAAATGGGTTAAGATTTGGGGGTGTTACAAAAGTAGTGATCAGATTAAGGGGTTCGTTGATTCTGATTTTGTAACACCCCCAAAACTTAACCCTTTTTGGAAAGGTATTACCGCCAGTGACCCCAGTGTTCCTTACCGAGATCACCCAAGGCTTTACCAAATAAACACAATTTATGAAATGCAATTGATACACAATGATCAAGCATTAAATTCCAAAACATAACATTGTCAAGGAAATAAGAGTTACGGGATTACAACCCAATCCCGAATAGGTCAAAACATAGTTTAAACCAAACACAGCGGAAGACTAAGAAAGTACATTACAAACGGAGTTATTGTCCAAAGGATCATAACCTGATTAAAGAAATAATTAAAACATTCAAAAACCACCGCCGACTCCATAGTCCTTCTAATCTTCTGAGCTACTTCTTAACTGATGTGCCGAATCGAACGGATGACACCAGCCAACCATGCAAGGGAAAAATATTGGTTGGTTAGTCTAAATGAATAGACTAGCAAGGGTATAAAGCAGACTGGTTCGAAGCAGTCATATTAGGTTAGACTCATCGCTTCTCGGATAATAACCGATAACGGTAGTCAACCATCATATTCCTACTGGAATAAACAAGAGGTATGCACAAGAGAAGATTCTGGAAGACTGAATCTTCACAGAAATCGACTCGAAAGAAGACTCCAACTGAAATGAGTCTTTAAGGAAGAATGACAAATCTGGAATATTACAAAATCATTCAACAATGATTTAAAACTGACTGAGATGCTTCGGTTCACGACCAACCTCATCGCCTACAGCGAATCCAGATTGGAAAGAGAACGTACTACATTCGAGTCAAGACGAGTTTTCCTAGCTGCACTGAACTTAGCTGCACTACTCGCCCAAGGTGTATTAATTATGTGCGTCAAGGTAGCACTTATCTGATTTATGTTTCAAAAACACACATCACGTTATAGACTTTTACATGTGTACCCCACCAATGGGACGACACGTCTTAGTATACGTTTCGTCGAGAGTGACGTATACCGAAAGGTTTGTGACACCAGCTAAGTGTTCTGTCTCTACACACATGTGTAAGAGACCGATCATGATCATAGAATAGTACCAAATAGGGACGAGCCATCCCGATATCAGATTATAAAGAAACGACTGGACAGAGTCCGAGTAACGTTCCTATCTAACAGTGCTAACTAAACAGTTACAGCACCACAACATTTACAGGATAAATCCACATAAAGGCCCGAAAGGCGATCACAGATAATAGCGTTGTTCTAACAGATATACAACCTATTATATGGTTTTCAAAATAGTTTATCAAAACCGTTTCCAGACAAACAGAATATTTATTCCAAATTAATTACTCAGATAAACTACTGATAATTAATGTAAATATGGAACGAATGAGCAAGAGTGAACCGTCACTTGCCTTACTCCGCAGAATAGTCTAAAGACATCACTGGATTCCGGGCTCGACACGGTATAGTTCCGACAGCACAACAACCTTCGAGTCGACCCATAAAAGGAACCCTAAGTTAGATCCGACATAAATAGTACGAATCTAAACACGGCGAAAGAACACGAAAGGAAAGACGCCACGACGACAATCGACCAAGCCAAAGCCACGAAGGCATTCTGGGCACTGGCGACGGTCGCCGTATTCATCACGGCGGTCGCCGTGAAGAACACGGCGGTCGCCGTTAAGAACACGGCCGACTGAAACGAGAGAAAACTCACCCCAAAACATGAGCGGTTCGGCCTCCTTCGACTTGCTTTGGCTTCTAACCTCCAAGGCTAACCAAAAGCTTCACAAAGGCACTCTGGAAACACACCACGACACCTCCGGCGAGCACAAGAAAACCGACGAAAACACAACTCACTTTGAGGGAGAGTTTTGGCAGCGATTCGGGGTTGTAGATGACCCAAAACCCATGCCCAAGCTCGTCTATTTATAGGCAAACCCCAAGGAGTGATCTGCAAACCCTCAGACGCGGCAAACGACACAATGGCGTGCCTCGAACGACGCCGGCGACCGGCGGGCAATGCCCACTGGACAATCACGGCGGTCGCCGTAATTTTGCATGCGGCGGGCACGCGGCGGTCACCGTCGCTAGGCCTGTCGCGGCCAGCTAGAAGCTGACACGTTGACTCTTCGGGCCCAACCACGGCGGTCGCCGTTTCTGAACGGCGGTCACCGTTTCCCCCTTTTCCTGCCCATTCGGCTTTGAACGAGCTTGACGATAAACCGGGATAAAAATTATCGTACGCGAACGACAATTTAAAATTCAAGGCACCTTGTCTGTATATTATTTCACTGAGAAAAATATTACAGAAATAGAGCACATTACAGAATGTCTCAAACTCTCTGTATTAAATCCGACGTACGCAACGGGTACTCGGGAAAATTCCATAATTCCCAAAATAACCTTACAAAAATACGGGGTATCACATCTCCTCCCCCTTACAAGAAGTTTCGACCCCAAAACTTAGGTCGAGAATAACTCGGGAAAACGCCTGAGCATATCTGACTCGGTTTCCCACGTCTCCCAAGTAACTTCTTTGGTCCCTGACTTGGACCACAGCACTCGTACCAACGGCACGATCTTGTTACGCAATTGCTTCTCCCGATGCTCCAAAATGCGCACGGACAACTCTTCATAAGTACCATTAGCTTGAATCTCGATGTCCTCATAACTAAGCACATGAGACTCATCTGGCACATACTTTCTGAGTAAAGACACGTGGAACACGTTATGCACCGGGTGAGCCGATGGTGGCAATGCCAAACGGTACACTAGAGATCCCACTCTATCCAGAATCTCGAATGGTCCCACGTAGCGAGGGTTAAGCTTCCCACGCTTACCAAATCTGAAAACTCCTTTGGAAGGCGACACCTTGACAAAAACCTTGTCACCGACCTCGAACTCGACAGTCCTGCGCTTCCGATCTGCGTAGGACTTTTGTCGACTCTGAGCGGTCAACATTCTTTGTATGATCAAAGCAATGTCTAAAGTCGTCCTTTCGACCAACTCTGGTCCAAGCAGAATTTTGTCGACATTATCGTCCCAACAAATCGAAGATCTGCATCTGCGACCATACAAAGCTTCAAACGGAGCCATCTTGATTGTAGCGTGCCAGCTATTGTTGTACGTGAACTCAATTAGACTCAAGCTGTCCTCCCAGCTAGTCGGACGATCGAGCACACAAGCTCTAAGCATATCCTCCAGAGTCTGGATGGTCCTTTCAGACTGGCCATCTGTCTGAGGATGAAACGCTATACTGAACCTCAACTCGGTTCCCATAGCCTTATGAAGTTCCTTCCAGAATCTTGACATGAAACAGCCATCTCGGTCTGATACAATGGTCTTAGGAATGCCATGTAAGCGGACAATCTCCTTCTGGTAAACTTCGGCTAGCTTCTGGGTTTCCCATGTGGTCTTGATGGCTATGAAATGAGCACTCTTCGTAAGCCTATCCACAATTACCCAGATAGCATCTCTCTGACTTCGAGTCTTGGGTAGCCCAGTGACGAAGTCCATGGAAATGTCCTCCCATTTCCATTCTGGTACGGGGAGAGGTAGCATCTCACCACCTGGTATGCGGTGTTCGATCTTGACTTTTTGGCAAGTTAAGCACTTTGCCACAAAGTCTGCTACGTCCCACTTCATGTTTGGCCACCAAAACTTCTTCCTGAGATCCTTGTACATCTTGCTAGAGCCGGGATGCACAGAATAAGCAGATGAATGAGCTTCTCTCATCACCAACTGACGAAGACCTTCTGTGTCAGGCACACAGATCCGATCCTGAAACCAAAGTGATCCATCATCCTGAACCACAAAACTGGGAGCTTTCCCATCCATCACTTCACTGCTTAACTTTACCAAGATGATGTCATCGACTTGCTTTTCTTTGATTTGATCCAGCAGTGTAGCCTGAATCTCCATCATACTCAGGTACCCTCTACGCTGGTCATACAAGACTTCGATGTCGCATGACTCTTGGTTTAGCTTGGTTTGAACAGTAAGTAGAGCAACTACAGTCTCGTGCGTTGTCTTCCGGCTTAGTGCATCAGCTACTACATTAGCCTTGCCCGGATGATACAACAACTTCATGTCGTAGTCCTTGAGCAACTTTAGCCAGCGGCGTTGTCTCATATTTAACTCCTTCTGAGTAAATATATACTTGAGACTTTTGTGGTCAGTGAAGACTTGGCATCTTATACCATAGAGGTAATGCCTCCAAATCTTCAGCGCAAAGACAACTGCTGCTAACTCAAGATCATGGGTCGGATAGTTTTCTTCATAAGTCTTGAGTTGTCTAGATGCGTAAGCAATGACTCTGCCCCTTTGCATCAAAACACAACCAAGGCCACACTTGGAAGCATCACTATAGACCACATAATCGTCATTCCCCTCTGGGAGTGCTAACACGGGTGCCGAGGTCAACCGTCGCTTCAACTCCTGGAAACTGACCTCGCACTTGTCATTCCAGACAAACTTCTTATGGACCTTGCGGAGTAGATTGGTCATAGGTAGAGCGATCTTTGAAAATCCTTCTACAAACCTTCTATAATACCCGGCAAGTCCAAGAAAACTGCGCACCTCCTTCACATTCTGGGGATGTGTCCATTTAGCCACCGCTTCAATCTTTTGGGGATCAACCATAACCCCATTTTTATTGATCACGTGGCCTAAGAAAGCCACTTCCTTTATCCAGAATTCACACTTAGACAGTTTAGCATAAAGCTGATGTTGTCTAAGGATCGACAAGGAAATCTGTAGATGTTCCTCGTGGACTTCTTCATTCGGAGAGTAGATCAAGATGTCGTCGATGAAAACCACCACGAACTTATCCAAGTATTGGTGAAAACATCGGTTCATCAAATCCATAAAGACAGCTGGAGCATTTGTAAGCCCAAAAGGCATCACTACGAACTCGTAATGACCATATCTGGTCCTAAACGCAGTTCTAGGAATGTCCTGCTCCCGAATCCTGAGTTGATGATATCCAGATCTTAAGTCGATCTTGGAGAAAACCTTTGCTCCCTGCAACTGGTCCAACAAGTCATCAATCCTAGGCAAAGGATACTTGTTTTTGATCGTCACCTTGTTCAACTCTCGATAGTCGATACAAAGTCGGAACGATCCGTCCTTCTTTTTGACGAATAATACCGGAGCATCCCACGGCGATGCACTCGGTCTGACATAACCTTTGTCAAGAAGATCTTCAAGTTGATTCTTCAACTCTTGCATCTCAGCTGGAGCCATCCGATACGGGGATTTGGAAATCGGCGCCGTACCAGGCTCGAGATCAATTGAAAACTCTACGTCACGATTTGGGGGTAATCCTGGAATTTCTTCCGGAAAGACATCCGAAAATTCCCTAACTACAGGAATATCAAGAACCTCAGGTTCATCCTTCTCATGCGAATCCAAGTAACAAAGGTACCCGACACATCCTTGTCGTAGTAGCTTAAACGCAGCCATCGCATTGATCAGCTTGCCGTTATCAGCGTCATTTCGACCTTTGAACTTGCACACGAATTGGCCCCCGGATGACACCGTCACCGTTCTTGAACTAAAGTCGATCACCGCCTTGTGACGCGTTAGCCAATCCATACCGAGGATAATGTCGTATGGAGCCATGGCTATGCAGATTAAATCTGCCTCGAATTCCTTACCCTGAATGGTAATCGGAAAGTCGGACAAATTCTTGGTTCCCACCAAACGTTATCCATTAGGAAGATTAACGACGAAAGGGTCGCACGAATCGTTGCACACTAAGTCTAACTTGCTAACACAGCTATCCGAAATAAAGGAATGCATAGCACCAGAATCAAACAGAATGCACACTGAAGTTGAGTGAAGGTATAGAGTACCTTGAGCAATCGGAGCGTTGGGTCCATCTGCCTCATGCATCTCGTACAAGCGTTGGCCCTGACTTCCAGAAACAGCTGGGGCCTTTCCCCTGTTCTGAGCAGTCGTCTGCACTGAAGGGCTAGGAGTCTCGGCAGGCTTAAACCTAGGTCGGTTGCTCTGATGAACTGACCCTTGCTGCGACTCTACTCCCTTCTGCTTCCCCTGCTTGCAGAACTTTTGCAGATGACCATCACGTCCACACCCAAAGCATGGCCTCCTCTCGTTCCGACACTCAGTGCTCTTGTGCCCAGCAGTACCGCAGTTATAACACTGAACTGTACTCCTGGTCTTCCCTGACTGTTGAGTCGATCCTCCTTGCGTCATCTCCGTCTTAGCTCTGCCGGATTTGGCGAAGTTAGACGGTGGCGCAGGGCGCTTAAAACCACCTCCCTGGTTCTGATTCTGCATCGACTTCTGTCGGTTGCGCCTCTTGGTCAACTCCTCGAGAGTTACCTCCAGCTTATAGGCACAATCCACATACTGCTCCAAGGTAGAGCATGTGTGGTGCACCATTAATGGCTTAATATCCGGGTTCATCCACTCATGGAAGTACCAGATCTTTTGAGCCTCGCTGGTGATCTCGGTAGTGGCGTACTGTAGAAGATGGTTGAACTTAGATGCTAACTCGGTCACTCTCAGACCATCAGTCTGAGGGTACAAGAACTCTTTATGCTTCTCCTCTCTCATAGCATGAGAGAAAAAGCGATCAACCATCTTGGTCTTGAACATCGACCAAGTCAACACTGGGCTCTCAGCCAAACCAGTGCTCTCCCACCACTCGCTAGCCTCCTCCTTCAGCTGAAGAGAAGCGATATGGACCTTCTCGGCCTCCGTACACTCCACGTTCCTGAACAGCCTCTCCATATGGGAGAACCAATGAGTTACTGCCACTGGCTCCCCTTTCCCATTATAGCAGTCGGGTCTCATGGAAGTAATGGTCTTAAGAGCGCGACCATAGTTGTCCCTTGCCCTAACGGCAGTCTCCTGAATCACAGGGTTTCTGGGTTCCACAACATCAGGAACCGCTGCATGAATAGGCACTTCTTGTGCTTGAGGCGCACTTGGTCTCAAGACATCTGTAATAGCCTGCATCACGATCCCACGGATTGCCTCAACAGCTGCAGCGTCAAACAGCGTCGCGCCTGGGTCTGATCCTGACCTTCACGCCTCTGCTGGATGCGAGACTCAGACTCGTGTTCATCCTGAACACCTCTTCCTGCTGGTCTGGGGTTTTGGCTAGTCCCAGCACCGGCTCGAGTCGAATTCCTCGTGCTTCTTGGGTTCACCATCTATTTACCGATCAAATTCCAAGCATTCAATAGGTTAATATTATGCAATATACTTATGCAATATACCAACGTAAATAAATTACTCAGAATAGATCAACTTGGTATTTTATAGATAAACCTTTGAATTCTTACACAAGTTACACATAAGTTTATCATTCGAGCGCTAGGACAATGTTGCTCGAAGATATAAGTGTTTCTCAGAGTACTTACCGCAATACTGAAATATTACACAAAGTACAACTTGGAATACTAAGAAACGAACTACTACGATAGGCAACGCCACTCCTCCTCAAGGCGTTCCAAAATGTCTCCCATACGACTGGCTACTCGTGCATGGTCTCTTCGGGCTAGGCTCACCATCGAGCTCTGGCGATGGGTTTCGCACCCTGCTTGACCCTGAAGCACATAGTCCTAACTCAGTCATGGTAAAGTATGGGTCGTCCATGACTGGTCCTCCTATTCCAGCCCTCCTCTGAGTACTGGCGGTCAACTCATCCCTCTGACGCTGCTGTTCTGCGGAGATTACCTCGCTCTGGCAGAGAATCTCCTGCAGCTCGGATTCCGACCTCCATCTCCTTGGAGTAGGGATAGACTGAGATTCTCTGTCACTTCTCCCAATACCGTACTCGGTATACAGTGCCTCCCAATCAGCTTCTGACATGGGTGCGTACTCTGGCACTGGTGACAATTCTGTACTGGGCTCCTGATTCTGCCCTCCAAGGTCCAACTCTGGATCCTCTTCTGGATCATCCTCTATGGGATCCTCATCCTCGGGATCATCCTCGATGGGATCCTCATCCTCGGGATCATCCTCGATGGGATCCTCATCCTCGGAATCATCCTCGATCAGATCCTCGTCCTCGACAGGATCTTGCTCAAGCATCTCCTCTTCCTCCTCCTCGTACTCGATCTCCTCGGGAATTGGTCCCAGCAGAAAGTCGTCTTGGTAAACCCCTTGTTCATACCTTGACAACTCGTCTTCCTGCTCCCATTCCTGTACTCCCTCCACCCTTGGTGGCGGCACAGGTGCAGGTCTAGGGACCATAGCATTCCTGGCTACAAGGACAACCGACTCGGGGAGAACGTGCTTGACGTCTTCGGGTGGGCTACTCGGGCCTCCAACCTCGAAACATCGCTGAGGTAACGGAAAATCTAGCCTCGGCTGATCCGACTTGGCGTCTTCCGACCCCCTACCAATAGAAAAGCAGACACCCATCCTATCGAACAATAAGGAAGGAATTAGTCTTTCTAGACATAGAAGCAAGCTTACTATATCAGACTATAAAGAAGACACGACTATGAACGGTGTTTTTAAATTCTTTTCAGAATGAAAAATTCAGAGCCCTCCTTAAAGCATTTCGAAAACGGATAAATGGTTCAAAAAAATTTCAAACCCGTTTTAAAACATTTGGCTCTGATACCACAACTGTAACACCCCCAAAACTTAACCCTTTTTGGAAAGGTATTACCGCCAGTGACCCCAGTGTTCCTTACCGAGATCACCCAAGGCTTTACCAAATAAACACAATTTATGAAATGCAATTGATACACAATGATCAAGCATTAAATTCCAAAACATAACATTGTCAAGGAAATAAGAGTTACAGGATTACAACCCAATCCCGAATAGGTCAAAACATAGTTTAAACCAAACACAGCGGAAGACTAAGAAAGTACATTACAAACGGAGTTATTGTCCAAAGGATCATAACCTGATTAAAGAAATAATTAAAACATTCAAAAACCACCACCGACTCCATAGTCCTTCTAATCTTCTGAGCTACTTCTTAACTGATGTGCCGAATCGAACGGATGACACCAGCCAACCATGCAAGGGAAAAATATTGGTTGGTTAGTCTAAATGAATAGACTAGCAAGGGTATAAAGCAGACTGGTTCGAAGCAGTCATATTAGGTTAGACTCATCGCTTCTCGGATAATAACCGATAACGGTAGTCAACCATCATATTCCTACTGGAATAAACAAGAGGTATGCACAAGAGAAGATTCTGGAAGACTGAATCTTCACAGAAATCGACTCGAAAGAAGACTCCAACTGAAATGAGTCTTTAAGGAAGAATGACAAATCTGGAATATTACAGAATCATTCAACAATGATTTAAAACTGACTGAGATGCTTCGGTTCACGACCAACCTCATCGCCTACAGCGAATCCAGATTGGAAAGAGAACGTACTACATTTGAGTCAAGACGAGTTTTCCTAGCTGTACTGAACTTAGTTGCACTACTCGCCCAAGGTGTATTAATTATGTGCGTCAAGGTAGCACTTATCTGATTTATGTTTCAAAAACACACATCACGTTATAGACTTTTACATGTGTACCCCACCAATGGGACAACACATCTTAGTATACGTTTCGTCGAGAGTGACGTATACCGAAAGGTTTGTGACACCAGCTAAGTGTCCTGTCTCTACACACATGTGTAAGAGACCGATCATGATCATAGAATAGTACCAGATGGGGACGAGCCATCCCGATACCAGATTATAAAGAAACGACTGGACAGAGTCCGAGTAACGTTCCTATCTAACAGTGCTAACTAAACAGTTACAGCACCATAACATTTACAGGATAAATCCATATAAAGGCCCGAAAGGCGATCACAGATAATAGCGTTGTTCTAACAGATATACAACCTATTATATGGTTTTCAAAACAGTTTATCAAAACCGTTTCCAGACAAACAGAATATTTATTCCAAATTAATTACTCAGATAAACTACTGATAATTAATGTAAATATGGAACGAATGAGCAAGAGCGAACCGCCACTTGCCTTACTCCACAGAATAGTCTAAAGACGTCACTGGATTCCGGGCTCGACACGGTATAGTTCCGACAGCACAACAACCTTCGAGTCGACCCATAAAAGGAATCCTAAGTTAGATCCGACATAAACAGTACGAATCTAAACACGACCAAAGAACACGAAAGGAAAGACGCCACGACGACAACCGACCAAGCCAAAGCCACGAAGGCATTCTGGGCACTAGCGTCGGTCGCCGTTCTTGGCGGCGGTCGCCGTATTCATCACGGCGGTCACCGTGAAGAACGCGGCGGTCGCCGTGAAGAACGCGGCGGTCGCCGTGAAGAACGCGGCGGTCGCCGTGAAGAACACGGCGGTCGCCGTTAAGAACACAGCCGACTGAAACGAGAGAAAACTCACCCCAAAACACGAGCGGTTCGGCCTCCTTCGACTTGCTTTGGCTTCTAACCTCCAAGGCTAACCAAAAGCTTCACAAAGGCACTCTGGAAACACACCACGACACCTCTGGCGAGCACAAGAAAACCGACGAAAACACAACTCACTTTGAGGGAGAGTTTTGGCAGCGATTCGGGGTTGTAGATGACCCAAAACCCATGCCCAAGCTCGTCTATTTATAGGCAAACCCCAAGGAGTGATCTGCAAACCCTCAGACGCGGCAAACGACGCAACGGCGCGCCTCGAACGACGCCGGTGACCGGCGGGCAATGCCCACTGGACAATCACGGCGGTCGCCGTAATTTTGCCTGCGACGGGCACGCGGCGGTCGTCGTAAATGCGGCGGTCGCCGTCGCTAGGCCTGTCGCGGCCAGCTAGAAGCTGACACGTTGACTCTTCGGGCCCAACCACGGCGGTCGCCGTTTCCCCCTTTTCCCGCCCATTCGGCTTTGAACGAGCTTGACGATAAACCGGGATAAAAATTATCGTACGCGAACGACAATTTAAAATTCAAGGCACCTTGTCTGTATATTATTTCACTGAGAAAAATATTACAGAAATAGAGCACATTACAGAATGTCTCAAACTCTCTGTATTAAATCCGACGTACGCAACGGGTATTCGGGAAAATTCCATAATTCCCAAAATAACCTTACAAAAATACGGGGTATCACAGATTTTGCCGGTGACTTAGACAAAAGAAGGTCAATTTCTGGGTACATCTTCACACTTTGTGGAGCACCGATCAGTTGGTGTGCTACACTCCAGCCTACGATTGCACTCTCCTCCACCGAGGCTGAGTACATTTCTGCTACAGAAGGTATTAAAGAAGCTACATGGATACAAGGTTTGGCTTGTGAACTTGGCTTGATACAAGACAAAGTTTCAGTATTTTGCGACAATCAAAGTGTTATATATCTGGCAAAGAATGGAAGCTACCACAGCAAAACCAAACACATAGATGTGAAATATCACTTCATCAAGCAGATCATTGAAGAAGGCAAAGTGGAGTTAAAGAAAGTCCACACCGGTGAAAATCTGGCTGACATGTTGACCAAGACACTTCCTTCCAACAAGTTCAATTCATGTTTGGACTTGGTTGGAGTTTCTACTGCATAACTCATCATTTTGAGCACCCAGAGGCAAACAGATATTGAAGCAAGGTGGAGATTGTTGAGAATCTGCTTAAATATCTCCAGAATTCAGCAAAAGAGACTTTTAGTTACAGCTGTCAACAACCTGTATATATACACATATGCCGTACATGTCTAAAGGCATTCTTCCAATTTTACATTCTCAATTTACAGAGAACTCTCTCTTCCAATTCTCTTGCTCTTCATAGAGAATCTTGTAGCTCTCCTTGTAATTTCTTCCTCCTTATAGTGGATTGTTTGCCTGATGGTGCTTGTGGGGGTTTTCTCCCTTTTCTAGGGCTTCCCCACGTTAATTCCTTGTCTCCAATTTACTGCACTCACTTCTTGTTTGCTTTGACTCACATCAAATCGGGAGTTCGAATTCTAACAGAGCGATTTAGCCAAATATGGGTGTTAGTTTCAGCATCAACATGGCAAATCACACAGTTAGCATTATCCACATGTGTCCATCGACTAATACGATTCTTGGTTGGAAGTCACTCATGAAGGGCCAACCAAGTTATGAAGGAGCATTTAGGTTCATGGAGACCCTTCCATATAACATTAGACTAAGGAACTTGAATTCCAACATCATGGAGTAGATTGTAGGTCTTGATTGCACAAAATCCGCCATTAGAACTAAGGAGGCGAGTACGTAGGTGCTTAGAATCACCTCTAAGGAGGAGATAATCACATACATTGAAGAGGATTTTCCATGTCCAAATATTAAGAGTGTTTGCATGAACTTCCCAAATAGATAAGGCTGAAATAAACTGTGTTGTGCCCAAATAGTCTAGGAGTCATTGACGTTGCAGTGCGCAAGCTCAAGGATAGATTTAGCCATAAAGACTTGGTTATAGGATAATAGTTCCCTTAATCCAAGACCACCCTCGCACTTAGGTTTACAGATAGCCTTCCATAAAATAAGGTTGCTTTTAGAATCAACTCCACCAGACCATAAAAAGGATTGGAAAATACTTGAACTTTCTTGAGCATAGCCTTAAAGAAAGGAAGCATCCTGCACCAGAAATTCTGAAGCCCATATAGCATTGCCCGAATTAACTCTAGTCTTCAAGCGTATTAGAGGTGCCTAGCAGTCCATGAACGAACCTTGCTCGTCAGATTGTCAATAATTGGAGCAAAATCATAATTTTTGGGTTTTCACAAGCCAACAAGAACACCCGGGTAAAGCATCGGAGGGTACCTTTAATAAACTGATTACCATGCATAACAAGTTAACAACACTCTTCCATCTATCACAATTCCCCCCAAAATAAAACTCAGTCTTTGACGGATTAGCACAAAGGCCAGACATAGCCCCAAAGTCATCCAACAATAGCTTAATGGTGGAGACAATGTTCTAAAAATCGGACTAGGCGGCGCCTAGACGCTAAGCGGCCCGACACCGACCCGATTTTGGCCAAATCGCTATGGCTAGGCGTTTGGGAGGCTAGACGGGTTCTAGACGGGGCCTAGGCAGGCTAGGCGGGCAAGTCGGGCTAGGCGGGTTTAGGCGGGCTAGGATTAGTCCTATTTTGTGTTTTGTTGTTTTCAATTTCTTCAAATTTTCCAATTCTTTGCTTCAAATATTTTAATTCTTTCAATTTTTCCGATACAATTCTAATTTACCTAGGCCCCCGCCTAGCCACCTAGGCCTTAAGCCTCCCTCACCACCTAGATCCTGCCTAGCGTCTTTTAGAACATCGGCGGAAATAGAGTCAAAATTACCCTTACAGAAACTCATAAGGTCATTTGCAAAACTTAGATGAGAAAGTTTAGTGTTGTCACACCTTGGGTGATAGGAGAAGGTTGGATTGTGGGCAAGTGATTTGAGCATATGTTAGAAATACTATAATATTTCAATTAAAGTATAAGGGTATTATGGTATTTTTTATAATAATAAAATTTATGAAATTTATTTTATTCTTTTAAAAGAGTAATTTAAATTTTCATTAACTTAAGTTTAAAAATTATGTTAAGATAATTTTTGTACAAATATAGGTTATAATAGTATAGATTAAAAATAAATAAATAAGAATAACCATGAATGTAGTTTTGGAATTTTAAATATTATAATAAAGGTTATATGATTTATTATGTTTATTCCATGTAGGGATAAAATAATACTTAACCTAAGTATGGTATCTCTTAAAGTTATGAATGGTTTAAAATTATGTTAACCTTATGTTAATTATAATATAAATAAAGTTATCAATTTAACTTTAAGTATTTAAATTAAGATTAACAAAATATTAATTAGGATTTAAATATGGTTAAGTTAATAAGAAAATGTAACTTAAGCTTAAAGCTAAGCTAATTTAATTTTTAATTCAACTTAAATTTGGGTTAAAATGTATAAATAAATATAGGATAAGTTATAAATAAGTTTGGGTAGATTTTGTAATTTTTAAAAATCAAATTAAGGGCATTTTTGCCACAACTTAAAAAGTTGGGCAAAAATGTGTAATTAAGCCAAAAGTAGGGGTTGACCGTGAAAAATATTTTCTTCAACCTCCAGCCACCTGCTGAAACGCAGCTTCAAGGGCACTTTAATGGCGGATTTGGACCCCAATGTCACTCGTTTTTCCTCAATTAGACCATGGACTTTTATATTAGGTAATCACGCATCTAATCCTTCAATCACCGGGCGTTAATTCCCCTAAATTTACGTGAATTTGATTCGAGAAGGTATACACGTTAGAATTGCGTGTCATTCGAATTTCGAGATATTAGGACAAATTAGGATCAATTAAATCCCGTGATTTGGGCCGTTGTGTTGTAGACATTCCAAGCTTCAAAACCCTATAAATACCGCTTCAATCATTCACAAATTCCCATCCAATTCTCCACGTTAGGGTTCTTAGGTTTTTAGAAAATTTTCGGTTGTTACAGGGTTAGGATGTGTGGCCTGCAGGCCTGATGTGAGTTTCGGTTGCACTTTTATGATGTGAGTCTGACTCCACAATCCATCTCGGTGGGCCCCACGTCGGCCCTTCGGGCGGAGGTCCGGCTAGCCACGGCCCGTCGGGCTAGACTGACAGGAACAGTCGAGACTCACATCAGGCCTGCAGGCCACACACCCCAACCAGATGCTCCTGGGTTCGAGTCTCACCTCCAACAACCTACAGGCTAACACTCTGTGAGCATCTGGTTGGGGTGTGTGGCCTGCAGGCCTGATGTGAGTCTCGGTTGTTCCTGCCGGTCTAGCCCGACGGGCCGTGGCTAGCCAGACCCCCGCCCGAAGGGCCGACGTGGGGCCCACCGAGATGGGTTGTGGAGTCATACTCACATCAACTTATGTGTTATAATGGTGTGGAAAATGAATTATATACTATGTTGTATATATTGCTAGTAAACATCCTTATATATGTTGTTATTATAGGGTGCTAGTTGAACTTGGTGTGGACTTGTTTGCTTAGTTAGCACGAGTATTCGTAAAAATGTTATATGTCTCGCGAGGTTTAGCAGTTTCTTTATAACTTGGTATTAGGAGGATTATTGCTCTAATACTTTTGGTCATGATCTACCCTTATTCGAGTATATGTGATGGTGCACTTAGCTAGTGTCGTTATTCAGGATTTGTCCCATGATATATCTCGTATTGAGATTGATGTGAATTAAAAGCTTTAACGTAAATGCATATTTTGGAATTAAATAGGTAAGTGCTTTTATGGACATAATTAATATATTTTGGACGAGAAGTATAACGTGGAAACCGCTTGGGCTCTTGTATAAAGTAAGTCTCATTTCCAATCTGAATCCGCATTACACGGGGAGGTTGATTGAGGACCCAAATAGTCAAAAAGTCGTTTTTAAAATCTTGTTGTGTTCATTATCAATGTTCTCAAACAAATTCATATAATTCCCATAAGACTCAATCTCATTAGAGTCTTCCTTTGAATCATGCATTTTTCGTTGTTTTAGTAGAAGTGTAATAGTCATATATCGTTTATCGAGTTTTACTTGAGAAACAAGGATAGTGACTATATACGACTATACAAAACCTCACATAAATGCTCTTGCATAGTCTTTTATTAGACTAACCAACCATTTCTTTTCTTTGCATGGTTGGTTGTGTCATACGTCCCATACGACACATCAGTTGTTGGTCTCATCTATTTGAAGTAACAAATCGAAGACGAAGGCTTACAGTTGAAGTTTAGTTTGAAGAATTTTCAAGGTTGTTTGAATATAAGATCGAATTTCCTAATTAATATAATAGGTGAAATTGTTATATCATAGTAATGTAATTAAGATTTATTTGAAGTCTTCCATTGTAATTTCAATATCATTTGTAAAACTTATCTCCTTAATTTACAAGGGAAATATTAATACAGATTGAGTATTTGTTCAAAAGTCTTCCACTATTTACTCTTTATTATAAATGTATTTAAGTATAATTATTCATATTAAAACCTATGGTGACTTTGGACTTAAAGTCTGAGTTTATTGGCGTATTGCACTACCGACATAAGTCAGAGGTATTACAAATACTCCATGGCAATGGTTAAAAGATAAAGGTGAGAGGGGATCTCCCTACATGACCCCTCTTTGCCATTTGAAAATTCCTTCTAAGTTGCCATTAACACTGGTTGAAAGGGAAGTGGTAGTAATACAACTTTCAATCCATGAAACAAATCTCTCAGGGAATCCCATATGTCGTAGATAATTAAGAATGAAAGACCAATCAAGTAGGGTTGAGCACTGGTCCAAACCCGAACCGGACCGACCTAGACCGGAACCTGAAATTCCAAAAATGATGGACCAGTTTATATTCTTAAATATAATTTGGACCCTCAAATCTAAATATAATTTACTCTTAAATATAATTTATCCTAAATTCTAAACCCTAAACCCTCAAATCTAAAAAAAACTCAAACTAGTTTATATCCTTAAATATAACTTAGGGTTTAAAAAAAAAAACGGATCAGACCGGACCGGACCGGTATTAGCCCGGACCGGACCCGAAAATCCAAAAATCTCTGGACCGGTTAGAACCGGTCCGGTCCAAATTTCCGATCCAACTCGAATTTTGCTCGACCCTACAATCAAGAGTATCAAAAGCTTTTTGAAAGTCAACTTTAATATCACATCTAACAAGAGAGGCCTTCAGTGAATAGTGCTTAAGTAGGTTGATATGGATCAAAATATTATGCTGGAGTGATCTTCCCGGGACAAAGGCGGCCTAATGAACATCAAGTAGAGAAGGGAACACAACTTTGAGTATAGAAGAGATGATTTTTGTAACACCCTTGTAAATTGAATTCCATCAGGATATTTGACGAAAATCCTTGACATTAGTAGGATTGGGGCATTTCGGGATCAAGCTAATGGTCATGTGGTTGATCTGGCATAACAATCTACTGGTAGAAAATAACTTATTAACTGCATTAAAAACACCAGCTCCAATAATATCCCATCCCTTCTTCAAGAAAAAGGGGTTGTAACCGTCCAGACCCATGAACTTATTTTTTTCTCATGCTAAAGAATGCCTTACAGATCTCTACATCAGAGACATGTCAGATTAGTTCAAATGCAACATCTAAGGGGAGGCATTGGCCATTAGCAATATGGTCTACTTGAAAGATAGAAGGTGTAGAAGACTGCCTAATCAGGTTTCCATAGAACGGAGAAAAATGGCTTGAAATGTCACATTGATTAGTAAGCCTGATGCCATCCTCCTCAACAATGAGCCCAATAAAGTTGAGGCTTCTTATTCTTTTAATTTGATTGTAAAAGTAGGAATAATTGTGATCACCAAACTTAATCCACTTGACCTTTGCTAACTGTCGAGACATAGACAAAAGGGAGTCAAGGTTTGCTTCAAGAGTTTCACGACAGACTTATTCCCTAGCTTGGTGATCATGATCGAAAGGCATGTGCTTAAATTGTAACTGGACAACATCTGGGTTATCCATATGATAATATTTTTTAATTAAATTTATTTTTTAAAAAAAAGAAAATGATAGATGACAGTTTTAATGAGAAAATGTCATATGACGTAATTATATATATATATACACTATATTATTTTTTGGTTGTAATTTCCTCGAGAGAAAGGGTAAAATAGCTCATTGTTTGAAAGTAGGATGAGAGCACTTAAAACATGTTTGATAGAAATTGGGTATCGGTTTGTGATAGGAAATTGGGTTGGAGATGTATATGATTGAGAATGATAGATTTTAGTTGACTGTTTGTTTTTACATATGAGAATGATATTTATCTATAAATCCTTCTTCACTTATCATACCCACTCAAACTCATAAAAATTGAAATGATTGAGAAATTCATATCTTAAAAAGTTAAGAAATAAATAACATATCCAAATTTCTTTAAGCAAACAAAATGTATGAGATTGAAATTCCTAACCCATCTCAATCTCAAACCTCATTCCCCAACCCTCCTTACCAAACATCCCCTCGTCTCTTTCATTAAACAAGAGAAAAATCATTAGTTTGTACTAGGGTTCTAGCTGGTTAGGGAGCAAAAATCACCACATTTCCCCCAATTCGATGTATTTTCTTGTTTTCCAACCAAAGGTGTGAAATAAATAGCCCTCAATTTGTTGTTTGAGGCCCCGTGAGGAAACCCTGTTTGGGAGAAGATATCGACATTGTATAGTTCCCCGAAATGGCTGTTTCCCTGAAAACGACTTGCTTTCTCCACCGCCACGAGTGCTTCCAGCAGCAATTTCTCACCGCCGCTTCGCCTTCTTCTCAGAAGCAATCGGCGGTTTGCTTCAGATCCACCAGGATAATGGCCTCCCTTGCTGCTTCAAAAACTGTTTGCATCTCCGAAACATTTGCTCGATTGAAAGAGCAGAACAAAGTAAGCTTGCCCCCCTCTCTCTGAGTAATTATCTGGGAAACCCCATATCTGCGTCAGTTTACGTATTTGGATGAGCGGATATTTGCTTGTTTGATTGAAGTTCATTTGGGTTTAGTGGGTCAATCTTCACTAGCATTAATAACAATGATTTTCTTTTGTTCGCAAACCGCTGTGATTCGATGATTGAATCTTTTTATCACTTTTTTTTGCGTGATTGCTACGTGTTTGATGAAATGTGCCCGAGACTTGGAAAGATAAATGTATAGAAAAGAAGGGGAAGGACAATTAGACAACTTTTGACATCTTGAGCTGATGTAGCTGCTGGCCTTGTGGTCCGAAGTGAGTAATCTAATTTCAGTTAGTATTGTGGTGGTGCTGTGCAATGCCACAGTTCAGTGTTTGATGGAGCTTTGAGCCTATCACTTTGTTGGGTCTAACCTTTTGCTTTAAGCATATCCATATGTTGCCAATATAATTGTCCATCTTGTTCTTTTTTTATCCAGGCAAGAAAAAATTAAGACAAGGTTGAATATTTTCAAACATTATAGAATTTTAAACTATCAGTACATCATATTTCACATCTAAAAAGTGCTATCATATGAATTGTAAAATTTTCATTGAGGAAGAGAATTTGTGCTGAAAAAGTATTTTTGTGGTTGAGAAGGTGGCGTTTATCCCTTATATCACAGCTGGAGACCCCGATCTTTCAGTAACAGCAGAAGCTTTGAAGGTGCTTGACAGTTGTGGTTCTGATATCATTGAACTTGGTTTACCTTACTCTGATCCACTCGCAGATGGTCCTGTTATCCAGGTGCATAATGAATATTATTGCCATCATTTTCTATTCCCATTGCAAAATTTCCTCAGTTGATTTTTGCTTTGTTTTGCACACTGTAGGCTGCTGCTACACGGGCATTGGCTAGAGGGACTGACTTTAATTCTGTCCTTTCGATGCTGAGGAAGGTGAAAATCTTCCGTTTTGTTTGCATTTCCATCCAGATTTTGTATTTAACCTTCCCTCTTCTATGCTTCTTAAATCTTAACTCGTCATTAATTTATATTGCTTTCTCTCTCGATAGGTTGTGCCAGAGCTATCAAGCCCAATAGCATTGTTTTCTTATTACAACCCAATACTCAAGCGTGGTATTGAAAACTTCATGTATACTATAAAGGATGCTGGTGTATATGGTAACTCTCAGTTTTGCTCCTTAGATTTTTTTTAATTACAGACCCTTATCCAATTCTTTGTATGTGTAATCATGATATTGAAAACTCCTGTTTAGCATGAAATATGATGTGTACTGCCAAAACTCTCAGTATTGGCTAATTGGAAATTCCTTTGATGCTTCAAATTGGTTGTCTTCCTTGGCTATCTAAATGCTATTAAGAAAAATTCTATACTATCTTGTTTCAGGACTTGTGGTTCCTGATGTTCCTTTGGAGGAGACTGAAATCCTGAGAAAAGAAGCCATTAAAAACAACATTGAATTGGTAGGTTTCTGTATAAGTCATTCTTTGGCTAAGAGTTCTTTTAGTATATATTCCCATAATAATGATTTAGGTTGAGATATAATCTAGGAGGAAAAAGTAAGTAATACTGTAATAACTTGGATTGGGGTCAACTTGGTTTATTGAAGTGAACTGTCACTTGCTTTGTCTTTGTGATATCTGTTTGTCCTTACTCTTGATAGTGGTAACAGCATCACTGACAGTCTGATATGCTTTTGTTACGTGGTCTAGGTGCTGCTCACAACGCCCACTACTCCTGTTGCTCGAATGAAAGCTATTGTTGAAGCCTCGGAAGGTTTCGTCTATCTTGTAAGATCCCAAGCTGTTCCCTTTGAAAACTATATGCTTTGGAACAGCAACAAAGCATTGTGTCAGTAAAATTGAATATATTCTCTTGGTTATCTTCTCACGCTCCTGAAAACATTGTTATGATTAGTCACAAAACCTATGATTTATTTCTGTTCTAGCCACTGAATTGAGAATGAATCAATGAATTATGATATTAGTTTCTTGCTTTGTTTGTCTATATCTATAGGTTAGGATGCAGTAATATCACTTGCTTTAAAATGATGGATAATAGAGTTAGCTCACACGCTTCATTTGTCATGCTACCGAATGAACTTAATCATCTTTTATATGAACAGGTGAGTGCAGTTGGAGTTACAGGTGCCCGTGCATCTGTGAGCAGCAAAGTTCAAATGCTTCTAAAAGAAATTAAAGAGGTTTGTTGTTGTCTTAGACTTGGACATCATTCATTGTTTGTTACTGTAGAGGCTCTATTTATCAGGAGCCATTTTACAAAAGGAACCCATTCTACTTCAGTTTCATAGTTGTATGAGCTATGACACGTGGTAGGCTATATCTATATATATTTGGAGCTGTGTCAAGGCTTTTTATTGTTACCCTCTCTTTGCACGCTGCAATTACTCGCCGTCTATGGCAGGCAACAAAGAAGCCTGTGGCAGTTGGCTTTGGCATATCTAAACCGGAACACGTAGCACAGGTTAGTGCACTTATGTCTCGAACGTTTATGTGTCTAGGCTCGTAATTCTCGTCTAACGTCTGCTAACTCCATGCTGTTGTTTTTTGACTTGCAGGTGGTGGGTTGGGGAGCTGATGGAGTGATCGTTGGTAGCGCTATGGTGAAGCTACTAGGCGATGCAAAGTCACCGGAGGAGGGGTTGAAGGAGCTTGAGTTGTTCACTAAATCCTTGAAGGCTTCACTTGTTTGAGCATTGTTATTTCCTATTTATATTGAACGGAAGCACTTGCCATGAAGTGTAACTAAAAGTTATGGAAGAAGAAGAATAAAAAATAATTGAATTTTGCAATCTTCTCATCCGCTTGACCTTTCTCATACTATCCTAGTGGCATAAACAAAATGAGATGCTATTGCTATCATGAAGGGACTAATCCACCTTGCAATCTTGCATGATCAAATTCAAAGCCTAATATTGTAAGGGGATTTTGCTATGTAATCTTGTAAGGGGTGTTTGGAGTCGGGTTAGAATAGGTGGTTGTGGGTGGTTAATCGTGGTCTCGGTTAATCGAAACTTTTCAATATTTCAGTTACTAAATTCGTTGAGTCCGGTTATTTGGGCGTGGTGAACCAATATTCTGAAATTGTTAATCAATCAATATACCAACAATTGACCAAATGTTTGTAACCCCCGCCTGAGAATGATGGAATCGTTCTCACGCTGACATGCGGTAGTTTTATGTGTCAAATATATTAACAATCATATATTTATTTTATTTATTTATTTTGGGCTAACTTTTTTTTATTTTGTTTTATGGGCCAATGTTCCCCCACCCCCTTGACTTCTCTATGATTATGGGATTGATCTTGGGTGTGAACTGAGTTGTTTTAGTCGATGTTGTGGTCGTTTTTGAGGCTCCTAAAAATCTTTCTTTTGGGTGGAGGCAACGTCGATATGACTCATTAAGCACATTCTGAGGTGATACATTATATGCATGTGTTCCAACAACACTTTTTTATTGTGCTTTGCTCACTCTACTCGCGAGATTGCTTAGACTTTTTATTCATTTTGATGTATTCTTTTTAGCTTGTTTTCTTTATTTGTTTTTCATTTTGGTTTGTCTGACTGTCGATTTTAATAGCCTCTCAAGTTACTATTTATAAAGATAAGTGATTTATCATATGAAGTGCTTATCCAACCCAATACAATATAAAGGAGAGACCATGTTTTTGTTAGATATTGAATCATTTGGCATCTCAAGTTACTATTTATAAATAATAAGTGATTATTGGGAAAGTATCAATAGAATCTTAGTTGTTGTTTCTGTCTTAAATCCTCGAAACAAGTTGGCATATGTGAATTTCTACTTTCAAACGATCTATGATGATATTGCCGATATGGAGATTGAGAGGGTTAGATCATTATTATATGATCTTTTGCCTCAATATCAAGAGAGATATCCCTTAAGTGGTGCTGATTTTTGGTAGTAGAAGTGTTGTGCCTGCAAAGCGACAAGTAACCGGTGACCATTCTTTTGAGAAAATTACTTCTAGTACTAGAGTTACTCGATGGGATATGGCTAAATAGGAAGAATATGATTTCTGCCAAGGCCGAGTTATCTTAAGGAGCCTCCTCTTCCACCTAGCAACGACTTTGATGCTCTTCACTTTTGGAAGCTTGATTTGAAGTACCCAGCTTCGCATATGGTTGCTAAGGAAATTTCAGCAATTCTCGCTTCTATTGTTGCTTCTGAGAGTGCTTTTAGTTCGGGTGGTCGACTAGTGAGTCCTCATCATTCTAAGCTTCATGTTAATACTGTTGAAGCACTATCATGCTTGCAGAATTGGATGAGTGATGAGTTAGTAGGTAATTACATCTCAATTAATATTGCTTAAGTTATTACTTTGGAAGAATTACAAATCGATAATGCTCAAGCATGTGATACTTGTGCGGATGATGAAGTTGAAGAAAGCGCTACTAGTGAAGTTGTCAATGTAATTTAATTATTTTCTTTACTTTAGATGTCATATAATTTACTTGAATTTGAACTAATAATATCCTAATTTTTGTGGTATAATAGGATTTGCTTTTCTAAGGAGTAAGGAGGTGTATCATGTATTCATGTATGAATTGTGGATGAAGATGGATGAAGTTGAAGACTTGTATGGTTGTTTTGTCAACTTAATTTTCTAGATGTATCCTCTTAATCTTGAATGAAGACCAAATACGACCAAAGACTTTAGACTTTTATCATGATTGTCTTGCCGACTTGTGGTTTTTTATGTGGTGTACCGTGTACGAGTGGTCTTAATCATAACATTTTTTTATTGTGATTTACCAATTATAGTAATTAAACTAGTAGATAAGCCCGTGCCTTGCACGAGATCTTAAAAATAAAACTTTATTATTTATAAATAATAATTTATAATCAATAACTTTAAAATTAAATTAAAACAATTAATACTAATTTTGTCATATATTATACCATAAATATTAAATAGAGACTAATAATAAAAATACGTCTGATAACAATTTTATAAAATATGAAATCCTAGTATTCAATAACTAACCAATATGTGAATACAAAATGTACCATAAAATAAAACCAATAGGTGAAGAATATGTCTTATAAATATTGAACATAAGCTAACCAAAATGTACTATAAATAAATATAAAATCATATAGTATGCTGCCATAATTTGAGTAAGGAAATATATGTGGAAGAAATAGATATGGAATCCTGCTAGAAAATTAGTAGAGAGCTATAACATAATTAAGAATATAACTTATGCCAAAATTTAGCTACAAAAATATATATGGAAACTATATATGTAATCTTGCTAGAAAAAGATGGAGCAATTAGGAGAAAATTAGAAGGGTGGATATGTAATTGTACAAATTAAATTGATGACTTGACATAGCTAGATGTGTGACAAATAGGAGAGATATTTATGGCTTTAGTAATAGTATATAGATTTTATAAAAAATTAATGTGAAAGTGCATCCAAAAATCACCAATCCACCCGATCACCCGCGTATGATCGGGTGGATCAGGTTCCTATGATACCCCTTCTGGTGCGGGTCGGGTGACCAAATGTAAAAATCGGATCGGGTGATGGATGTGGTCCACCCGTCCATCACCCGACTCATTGCCAACCCTAATGTCATACATTCTCATTCCACTATTTTTCTAATTTTATTTATATTATTAGTTATTAAAAGTATAAAAATGGATTAGTAACTTCTTATTTTTATTGTAATACTTATAAAAAATGAAAATCTTACCTATATCAATAATGAGAAATAAATTCTATAACAATCAGTTATAATCATAATTTTAATAGAATCACTCCTAATATCACGAAAATTGAACTAATTAATGTACACGATTACTTTTCGGCGCATATGCATTTTTACCTTTCAACGCATAGGCTCCACACGTTACGTGTGGAGTGGCTCCACACGTAACGTGTGGGTATGCACCACACATTACGTGTGGTTCTTTTAGTGTATTATAATGTTGAATTATAGTATATTTTAGTATATTTGTGCATATCATATTATTGTCTATTTTTAGTATTTATTTGTGTTTCAATGTTGAATTATTGATTATTTTTAATATATTATAATGTTGTGTATGGATGTTGTATCATATTATTGTTTATTTTTAGTATTTATTTGTTTATCTAATATTAATAAAAAAACACCCCAAAATAATCAACCTAGAAGACAAAAAAGAATTGTTCATTACGCTGGATGACTACAACCATATTTAGCTCACAATACAGGAAATAATACAAGTTGTTCATAAACTTAGAAAAAATAAGTCAAAATAAATGACATTGCTTTAGCGTTTGAAGAAATTAGGATAGTCTCTGGTAAACGTTCGCTTCATATGATATCTCTGCTTTGCTAAATTTGCTTGCTCCCTACAAAGAAGGTTGATAGTACATAAACAACATTACACAAAAGATACGACATCAAGGCAGTATACGATGTACATCATTTGATAGTTTGAGGTTATACATATGCATGTTATCAAGCTGTTTAAGGAGTTCTTGATTTTGCTTTACAAGATCTTGATTCTCCTTAACAAGATCTTGTTTTTCCTGCCATTGTTGTCGAATAACCGCATGTGCCATGTCCTCGTACATTGGATCAATCCACTCCTTGAAACAACACCCCAGTTCTGGGCATCCCCAATACCTCCTTCCGTAGTTCCACTGCAAATCCCAAGTTCGGACAACAGCTTTCAAATTACAATAGCATGATGCGTATGTTGATGTTTTGGATAAAGATGCCATTATTTGTTGTAGTGCTTGGTTTCCTACAAATATCATGAATCCATTAATATGAAAAATTAGGGTTAATAAAATGGAAGAAAAACTTACCAAAAAATGTATCTTCAAACGCCGCTTGTGTTGGACTTGTTGTAGTGAACAAACAACCTTAATACTTCTTATATAGTGAAAAACAATGTGTTTGACAGCTAATATACATCTGTAGTATATAGTTGTATACAGCTATATATAACTGTAGTATATAGTTGTATACAGCTATATATAACTGTAGTATATAGTTGTATACAGCTATAGTCATGAGCAATTTATCCTAAACCCTAAACCCTAAACCCATACCCTAAACCCTAAACCCTAACCCTAAACCCTAAACCCACACCCATCACCCTAAACCCTAAACCCATACCTATCACCCTAAACCCACATCCATCACCCTAAATCCTAAACCCTAACACTAAATCCTAACCAAACCCTATGCCCACACGTTACGTATGAGGCAAGCCCACACGTTACGTGTGGATGATGCTCACACATAACGTGTGGGTCGGTCTGTTGCAAAACGCATTGAATCCAGAGCGGACTACTCTGCAAGAGTCAGCTAAAGTTAGGCATAAGGGTCGGTCTCAAGGAGCTCTAAACTTTGCCACCAAAAGACAACTGTCATCATGGGAGTACACTGACCAACAAATGGAGGGAACACCTCCGAAAAAGTAAAAAGGAAAACCACCGAAGAAGGCTTCAACTATGCCTTCGGATCACACATCACTGATCAAGAACCCCAAGCGATATATTACCCAGTTTCACAAGTGTATGAGACCACACGTGGGAGGATGGTGGGAAATAGTGGGTGATGGAAACTGCGGGTATAGAGCAATTGCGCATGGTTTGGGGTTAGGGCAGTGGGCTTTTGTTCGACGTACCATGATCGCTACGTTAAAACAAGAGTATGAGCTACTCGTGCCACTTTGGATGTCTACGATGACACTTGAGGCAATGGAGGCGAAGCTTGCATGGTTTCCTTCGCCCAACAAACCGGCCCCATTGGAGACGTGGTTGGACCTCCCGGATATGGGATGTTTGGTAGCAACTACATTCAAGTGTGTGTTCATCTCCGTCGGAAAAGGTGTGGGAACGACATACTTGCCTATGAGGGCGAAGCCAAACCAAGCATCGATTGGCGAGAAGCTGAAGACGATATGCATTTTCCATGTCGAGGAAGAGCAACATTTCATTGTGGTACATTAATACAATCACATCTATTGAAACTATCTTATGTTAAAACATATGTATGATGCATTGACTTTGATGTAGATTGGCCTTGCCGAAACCGCACCCTTGCCGATTCTTTACGCGCCGTGGGTGAGATATCATGACCCGTCTGCGGGTGATTATGTAGATCAAATAATCCTTGATAGATTGATGGAGTACCAAGAAGCCGTTGCCCCAAAGAAGACAAGACGAAAGAAGAAAGTTAAAACGGTCGATTTATGTAATGACTGATATGTATGAATTATGATGCAATGAATTTGAAGACTCTAGTTCGTTAGCTTCACGTGAATTATAATATGGTCTCATACACAATAAAAAAAGAAGACATCTTAATACAAAGTTATAATCCAAACAAGTCATAACATTTGCTCCAAAGTTTAATGAAATCCATAAAATGAAACAAGTTTAATCCTGAAACAGCTTCCTCAATAATGCCCTAATCTTCGTACCCCTCCATGCCTTAATTGGCACAATCGGTGTTCTTGGAATCTGTTGTGCACGCCCAAACTGCCTAGCTGCTCGATGTGGCATGTAAGGCTCGGTGACCCACAAACAGGATATGACTCCATGGAATCGCGATGAAGCAAACATCCCATTGTTGAAGTCAATCGGTCCGTATGGCATCCACTCAACCTAAACATAATTGAATTTCAAACAACTAATCATGCCTATAATTTCATATTTTAACATACTAGATAAGGACCGTATATGCACTTACACTCTCAGCACGCATCCCATCCAGCTCCTCCCTATAATTCCTGGTCCGGTTGGGTGGCTGTGACATGTCCCATCGACTGGCGTATGGGATCGGCTGTTGGCGGTCCCAGTATACACTTTGTGCAGGTCTAAACATGGGGAAGTATTGATATATCCATGCCTACAAAACAATTACATGTAAGTCAATTCCCTAAATAACAAATATACATCTATAACAAAACTACAGATGTTTTAATACAAGCAATTTTATACCTGAATCAGAGTGAAACATGTGAACATGAGTCGCGCCTCCTTCCTTGTGCACTCGCCCAAGCTGCGGTACACATGGGCAAGAACACCGGTACCCCATGAATAGTTCGTGGCTGACGAGGGATCAACCACGAACGGAGTGTAATAAACGGGCAACCTATGCTGAGACTTGTCAGGAAAGAGACAAGACCCCACCAAGTACAGCAAGAACCCAGCCGCATGCATCTCGTCAGCCAAATCCTGGCAATGAGCCCTAAAATCTCCCGCATGCACGGTACCGACGACGATAGCACCACCCTGCAGCTCAAAATACTCCTTCACCTGCTCCATCAACGCCTTCTTCAAATCATTGTGGCTCAGCTGCTCGTGCCATTTCTGTGGGGGGACCCATGTCTTGCCCTTGTATGTTCAGCCCAAGGATCATTCACACATCATGAAGAGTTATAGTCATCTCTCCCCATGGCATGTGAAATGAGTTGGTCTCTGGTTGCCAACGCTCGATGAAGGCACCAATCAGCGTCTCATCCACATGCTCGTGCAAGATGTCCGATAGATGACATAGCCCGGACGCAGACGCCATGTTACCCCACGCGTCATTCAGTGTGCGACGCCATGAGCGTAACTGCTTGCCTCGCTACTGGAACCTCAAAGGTGGCACCGACTGTATATGAACATATTTAAGCAATCCATTGGACTTATTTATAATAAGATTAATAATTACAAGAAATAAAATTCCATGCAACTTACAATGCGCTGGTACAGGAGGTACGCCACGTGGTTCACAAAACTCTTGAGGAGTTCAGGGCTAGCTCTCTCCGGACCTCCAGCAAGGCTCACCCGCAATTCAGGGTCATATCTCACATTCTTCTTTGATCGGGGCGGTTTTGCCCGCGAAGAAGAGGCTTCCTGAGGCTCCTCGTCCTCGTCCGGAGCGTCATCCCTTGGCATCCAGGCATTGTTGGACTGGTCCTGAGTCCCCCATGTATTGGTCTGATCCTACATTTATTAAATATATCAGAAATAATTACAATTTTTAAACAAATTCATGTTATACTAAATGTACTTATTATAGGCTGATGATAGGGAGCGTTCAGATACATTGACGGGTTCTCCCAAGGGTTGTGCTGATCATCATCCCCCTGATAATAATACGAAGGGCTATGATGAGGCGTTACGGTTCGAATGGAAGGAGATGTGGTTTCAGAATGGGAGGAGATCTGGCTTTTAAAGCCAGATCGACTTCACACGTTACGTGTGGAGTGAACCCACACGTAACGTGTGAGACTTGAATGGGTCTGTCGTCGCGCGTAACGTGAAAAACCTATTTCCACGTTACACGCGACCCTATGCGTCAAAAGACAAAAATGCTTATACGCCAAATAGTAAGAGCCTTAATGTATCGTGGAAGTGCTTACAAATTGGCTCGAAAAAACGCATAAAATTTGGGCCAGGTTGATGTCCGAAATATTGCGGTTTACTTTAGGAGAACTTGAACATCTTACATCTGATCTTACATTTGATGGGCCGACCAGCCTACTACATGATAACAACCCGGTCCACTACAAAATATTCATGCCAATAATTTTTTTTTATAATTAAAACTACATCTGGAAGTTCAAATTTGAAATGGTCCCGCTCCCAACGGTCCGATTTCCGTCTCTGCAGGTTCCGCTGTGACCTAAATTTACACATTATATAAACCACACTCCCCTCCGCCTCTCCCACCATCTCTATCTTCTGCACACAACCTTTCTCCACTTACCCAAACAAACAAGAGAAGCTCTTCAATATCACGTTGAAGAAAACTAGCCATGGATTTCCACACCCTTTCAAGGAGAGATCTGCAGGCCCTTTGCAAGAAGAACAAGATCCCCGCCAACTTGACCAATCTTGCCATGGCCGACGCTCTTCAAGCTCTTCAAACTGTAAGTTTCTTTATTTCCGATCTTGCTTGTTATATCATCCTCATGGTCTTACGGTTTGCACATTATTGGCTGAGAAACATTAAATCGCCACCAAGAAAGTAGAAACTGCTGTGTATATAGATAGATGGCTTAGGTTTTACAGTTATGCCTTTCAACTGTTTGTGAAAATGTGATAAGATGGCCGGGTGACACTTACGTTAGAACGATGTGCTTAGTTTTATAATTGCACCCATCAACTGTTTGTGAATTTGCCCAATTGGCAGCTGACTTTTTTTGGGAGTATTCTTTGTTCTTGGTGTCTTGGACATTGATTTGGTTCCATCGCTGTCATGAAATAGCCTGCAATGACTGCTGACCTGTCAAGCAATTTTATCAACTTGATTATGCAAATTATTAATCTTCAGCCAATCTAGTATATTGACTTTGAACTTGCTTTGGCCAATTTTGTTACCCTTCTATGACTTGAAGCATACATCAATTTTGTTCAAGTCTCAAGTTAACTGCAATTGCTATCAATTTTTTCATCTTTTTTTTTATATAGTTTGATTAACTAACAGGATAGACACTTTCTTCTAACTAGTAGAAATATTGTTCATATCCTAAATTTATCATTTTGTTAACAATCCTTGCTTTTACTATCTAAAAGTGATATACACAGCAGGTTGATGCGTACTGATATATTTATACATTGGTATTTCCATAAAAAATAGCAATGTCCTCCATAAATTTAGGTTTCTCTTATTCAACTTTACAGGTTGAAGGACTTGAAGAAGTGTTAGCACATCCAGCAACAGAAACTCCTGCAAAATCAATGGCTGCAACACCCAGTGTATATCGCACTTCAAACCGGCAAAGAACTGTAAAGGAAGAGCCAGAGACCTCAAAACTGACAAAGAGTCGTGCAAAGGTTCCAATGGCTCAGTCGACACTAAAAAACCCCGAGAATGGTACTGTTCTGCATGCCTACAGCACACGTCGATCAACCAGGTTGTTGGAGAAGCAAATGGGTCAATTGAGTATAAAGGAGAATGAATCTATGGTTGATGCCAAAGCTATTCTAGAGAAAGATTCCCAAGATATGCAAAGACAATTTAGTCATGATATGGAGAACTCTTTGGCTCCAGATAATGAGATCATCTCTGGTAAGGTTTTGGCTGACTTTTTATGAGACTGAATTTGATGTGCTTCACTATGATATATCTTTTTATGTGCCAGAAATATTTATTATGTTCATTTTTGTTAGATAAATCAAATGTCACCAAAGAGGCCACAGAGGAACCAAATATGGTAGATGTCTCCGTACAGCATATGGATGTTGTTTTGAAGAAGGAAGCTGGGGATCTTGATAATGCTGGCGATAAAAATGAAGAACCGAATCTTGTAGAGATCCCCGTTCAGAATATGGATGAAAAATCATTACCATTTGAGCCATCTATGAAGCTGAAAAATGATGATCTTGAAAATGCCAGCAATCACGTTGAAGAATCCATTGAGGAGAAGGAATGCTGCAAGGGTAAGCCACACCTAATAATTGAATAGTCAGATCTATTTGTTTGCAATAAGTCCTTGATTGTACTAACATTTTCCTTGTTTGTTTTCTAGGTGATGACGAGGTTCAACCAATGCAGGAGGATGCTAATGATCTAGAAGAAACAAACAACATGAATGGTTTGTTTTTTCCCCTCACCGATGTTACTTCGCAATTTGTTTTGCTTACTTTTAGGTGTTGATGGAAAATTGCTTACTTTCAGGTGTTGATGCTGCCCATGATGCATCTTCTCCGCCCATTACTATGAATGAGGATCATATTGTTTTGGGGAGTGAATCCAACGCAACTGCAAAGGCTACTTCTGTTGATGTGCTAATAATGCAAGAGGGTGTTGTTGAGCAACTGGGTAAGTATGCATTTTATGCTACCAATTTACTTTCAGGTTTTGATGACCTCCAGAATGCAGGAGGTATTGAATATAAACATACTAAAAATGTTACTTTGGTTTACAATTATGTAATTGTAGGTATTGAAGAAACTGGTTCAAGTGACATACCCTGCCATGCTGTTTCTGAAGATGATGATGCTGAAGCTGCGCCAAGTGATAGTGAATTTGACTTTCTTTCCTATTCATCATCGGACAATGGAAGTGATAATAGTGAAGATGTGGATCAGCTATTGGTCGCCCCTGAACCTCTGTTGGATGGAGATATGGCCAATGGCTTTGGCAACATCAAGAACTCTGAATCAGCAGAACAAGATAATGAAGTAAAAGACTACATACCAAACCAATCTTCCAGCAAGAATTCAGCCAGAAAACAATTGGGGACACTACAGGAAGAAAATATGTCTGTTGCTGCAACTGGAACTCCAATTGAGAAGAAGAGTCTAAGGCAGCTAAAGAAGATGGTTAAAGAAATTCGCCACAAGGTTAGACATAAGCGACTTTATACAGTTTTTGTTGATGAAATTTGCTACTCAGAATTTGACTTTGAGGATGTTTTGTTTGTTCATTGTTGCTATTGACAGAAACTACAAGCAGTGGAGAAGCCAACAACAACACCACTTCAAGTGCACCAAGAGAATGTGTAATTGCTGTGGGTAGGGGAGAGAGAGAGAGACCACTCTGCTTTGTGGTTGTTCTGTAGGAATGGTTTTTGATTCAAGATATATGGGGGGAGTTTTGGCATACTTTGTTTGAGCTTTTAAATGAAGCCCCTGGTTTCCTTTGTCTCATTACTATAAATCAAGTACTTCTTCATTCAAATGAAGCTCTGAAGTTCATTCTGGGAAGCGGCAAAGTGTCAGACTTCCCTTTTAATAATACTAGAAGTTCATTCTGTCGAAGTTTGTTTATGGATGTTAAAATTTGTGGGAGATAATTGTTATATGGTGGAAACATTGTATGTTAATGTTGGTTAATTTTTTTAAGAAAACGAAGCGTATAAAACGGCAGTTACCTGAAGTACTATGTGTTTGTGAAGACGTAGAACACATGGAGGCGCTGACGGACATTAAATAGTTTGTGTTTTTTGTACTTCGCACGGGGATGTCGAAGTTTGTTTGTGGATGTTAAAATTTGTGGGAGATCATTGTTATGTGGTGGAAACATTGTTTGTTAATGTTGGTTAATTTCTTTAAGAAAGTGAAGCGTATAAAGCGGCAGTTACCTGAAGCACTATGTGTTTGTGAAGCCGTAGAACACATGGAGGCGCTGACGGACGTTAAATAGTTTATGTATTTTTTTTAATTCGCACGGGGATGTCGAAGTTTTTTTTGTGGATGTTAAAATTTGTGGGAGATCATTATTATGTGGTGAAAACATTGTATGTTAATGCATAAAAAAATTAAATTAAAAATACTTGTATATATTAAATGTTTACACGTCACACCTTTAATGCAAGTAATTATAAATTTTATGTATAGTCTTTTTCAAATCTAATGTAAAATAAAGAAACTTAAACCAAAGATAACTTAATTTAATCATTATAGCATAAACTTTGTTTAGTTTCTTTATTCAATGATCGGTCGATCGAATATGTGATCATAAGAGGTAGATTTTTTATAAGAGGTAGATTTTTTTAGACAATGTATTAAATATATATTTAGCACGTGTGACCATGCAACCATATGATAATATTTATATTAGGAGTAAGATAAGTTATATAGACAATGTATCATCTGTTTTTTAATGAGGGGACTCTATATATGTAAAAAATTTAATATGATATGATAAAAGAAAATTAGTTGATAAGTTTTAGAATCCCTTAATAAGAATGATTGACAAGATTAACAAGCAAACGCTTCCTTAGTAGCATCGGTTACTCAAGAAAAGGCATGTACTAAAAAAAATGTAAAAGTCACGTTGAGAATCATGAAAACAGATCCACTGATTATTGTAAAATCTAGCATGCCTCTCATGACCTTGCGGCATTGACTCTTTAAATTTTTTACCCAATATGTGAAGTACTTTATATTTGAAGTCCATCAACCTCTTGGCACAAGATGGCTTTGAATAATCTTTAATACCATATGAGATCCCATGCTCTTAACACTAAATGTTTATCCTTGTGAGGGAAGTCATAAGCGTTTATACGGTAAGATCAATTTTTTCGTCCTTTATGCTCGGATGTTGCTTGTTCTCTGATCGTATGACTTTCAATTACTCTTGTAATGTTTTGATATGCAAATTAAGCTTTTCCTCACCTTGTGACATCAACTCCTTTTGCTTGGATAATATGACTTTAATCCTTTTCCAATGTTTGATACGCAAATTGAGTCTCTCATCACTTGACTTTTTTTTCTCTCCGACTCAACAAATGAAGCATTATGTATATGAAGTTCCTTACTCTTCTTGGTATCAAATACCAAAGATTAAACATCTCACTTAAGCTCTACTCCTTCAATCTTCTTTGAGCTCTCTACTTTTATATTGAGATTCTTGAATGCTTCCTTTATGCATGAAAGTTCCTTGTAGTTGGATATTATGGTTCCAGTTTCTATCGCAATATTTTGATATGGAAATTACATCGACTCTCGTTGAATAAGACTTAACATGTTTAGCACTGATTGAAGATCCTCAAACTTCTTGGCGTTAGAGATTAAAGAGTGTAATTCACTTCATTTAGACCTAATACTACTCTCAATTCTACATTGTACACTCATATGCTGCATTCTCCTCACTGTGATCTCCATTCTTCTAATCATCCTATCACTCGTTTTCACATCCGCTCTCCTCTGCCTTGCGCTGCTCGATCTCTTCAATGTCTACATTGCTCTCTCTTTCAATCTTGAAGATTTGAAAGCGGATCTTCAGCTGGTTCTTCTGTGGGCGTTATGCACGTGTCTAATGTTTGGGATCATAGCGTTGCTCGTTCTGAAACCTCCGCTTTTCTCTATTCGTGCTCGTGTGGAATCCATGACGAGGAATTCAGCTTACCGAATAAAGGCATTAATGTAATTTGCACTGCAGGGATAATGTAGAAGGAAGCAGGAGAGGGAATTTTTGTTGTCCCTCTCTAGGTTTTCATACATTCCCCGTTGCATTATTCATTTTCTAGCACCAACTCATCGATTTCTTGTCAATTAGATATAGAAATGAGTTCCCAAGTTCAAACCTTGAAGATCCGAAAAACTCAACACAAATGAAACAAGCAGCTGCATTGTATAAGAATAAATAAAGCACTTTCAGATTACTTTGATTCCTCACTTGCAGCAAAAGATTATTTAAGTTACTCCAAAAAAGTGCCGATACATGACATGTTTCAAACAACAGCTATTACAAAGTACAACTACACCAAAGGCTTTTTTGATCTTTAGTTTACTAATTAAGCAATAATTGTAACACCCCGACTTACATCGGAAATGCCACATGCCAGTGACCTCAGACGTTCTGTCCGATGTCACCCAAGACTTGGTCGAAATAATTAAACTTAAATACATAAACATATTAAATAAAAGATTAAACAGCGAAAGACTTTATATAAATGAAACTCAACCTTTTATTAAAGATCTCTCTTCAAATGAGGAGATGATTTTTCAACAGAATGATAATACAACGGAAGACTTTTAAGAATCTTAATCAACTTAAAACAATTAACAACTTAAAACACTGACACTTAAATCTTCGTCTGCAAGCCTCTTATCTTTCATCAGGTTACTTTGACTCCGGGAATCAACCACTGATGTGCCGAATCAAACGGATGACACCAGCCAACCATGCATTGGAATAAATCAGTTGGTTAGTCTAATGAAAGACTAAGCAAGGGTACAAACAGAATGGTTCTAGTGATCGTAACCGTTTACTATCATTGTTTCTCGAATAATAACCGAAGGAACGATATATAACCCGGTACTTTCACTGAATGATTAATAATTAGATATGCATTGAAGAGAAGACTCCAAAGGAAATGAGCCTTATCGGAAGCATGACAACTGTTTGGGAACATTTATAATTACACACAAGCGTTTAAAATGACTTTGATGTTTCGGTTCACGACCAACCTCACCGCATAATGCAAATCCAGATTGGAAAGAGAACTTTACTCTGATCAAAGTCAAGACGAGTTTCCCTAGCTACACTATGGCCTAGCTGCACTACTCGTCTGAAGGTATATTAATTATGTGCACTAAAGCACTATATTTAATTACAACACTTATATTAACGTTAAGACTTTTAATATAACCTCGAGTAACTACGAGGATGAACTCACGTTAACATTAAGACTTTTAATATTATTAAGAGCAGCTACGAAGCTTTAAACCTCAGGGTGACAATTATGCCCACCCAAATTAGTACAACTACCAAAGCTTATTAATTATGTGCTTAACCGCACTTATCTTATTAAATTACAACACACACACTACTGTTAAGGCTTTTAATTATTATTCCGAGTAACAACGGAAGATTAATACACTGGGTGACCTTACGTTCACCCCGATACACTAGCGAGGTGTTTAATTAATTTACCGCCATTAAATTAATCCGAGTAACAACGGAAGTTTAATACACAGGGTCATGTTACGTCCACCCAATGGCGCTAGCTAGGCGCTTATACCCCTCCTATCTTAGCGGGTGGTAGGAAGTATTTAAAGAAACGACTAATCCTTACTTGGACTAGTGTTCCTACGAATATTAAGTTAACATTAATTTCACAACAATACCATCATGGTAATTAACACATATAACAACATTGTTCTAACAACTTATTATAACATCACCTTTTAATCATGTTATTTATGAAATTAGTTCCCAAACGAAAACAACAGTTCACTCTAATTTAATTAACAATTAAACAATTGATAATTAACGGAAACATGGAATGATTAAGCAAGAGCGAACCGCCACTTGCCTTAGATTCGACGAAAACTTGAACAAAGCTAGGGACAGATCTGGCAACATAGATTCCATCGGATCGACCCATAAAGAAACCTTAAGTTAGATTCGACAATAGCTAGTACGAATCTAAAGAATAACGAAAGAAATCGAAAGGAACGAAGCCCGATCGAAAGCCACAGAAGCCAAGGCCGAAACAAGCCAAAAGCTTCTGGGCGGCGGTCGCCGCTGTTCGTGGCGGCGGTCGCTGCTACGAACAGAACATAAAATGCGAGAATAGAAATCTCATCGACGTCGATCGATTTGCTTCTCCTTTGGCTTGCTTTGGATTCTAAGCTTCTAAGGGCTACCAAAGCTTCACTTTGCAACTGAAATGAACACCAATGGAGCTCCGGCGATCGATCTCAACTTTCTCGGCGACACTTGAATTTTCCGGCGAGTGATTTAAGTGAGGATTGAGCTTGGATCGCCCTCTAAATCAGCTCCCAATCCTCCCCTTTTATAGGCAAAGATCCAAGGTGAAGGAAGGAGGCACGAATTTTCCTCAAAATATCACGTCTGACATCCCCGACATTGGCGGCGGTCGCCGCTGTCGGCAAGGGGGGTCGCCGCCCAATATGTGTGTCTGGCGGCGGTCGCCGCTTTCTGGCAGCGGTCGCCGCTCTCTGGCAACGGTCGCCGCTTTCTGGCAGCGGTCGCCGCTCTCTGGCAACGGTCGCCGCTTTCTGGCAGCGGTCGCCGCTTTCTGAGCCACTTGGCTAGATGAGGATGACGAAGACGATGACTAGTTGGCGGCGGTCGCCGCCAAGGCCATTTTTCATCCATTTTAGCTTTGGAACAACTTGGCCTTAGCCCGGGATAAAAATAGTCGTATATGAACGAGTATTAAGTCCCAAAATACGTCGAATGTACTTTATTTCATTGAGAAAAATATTACAGAGACCAGGAACATTTATGAATGCTTGAACTTCTCTGAAATACATTCGACGTGTCTCACGAGTGTTCGGGAATTTTCCAAATTGCCCTTACAAAAGTGAGGGATATTACATTATCTCTCCCTTAAAATAAGTTCCGACCCCGAAACTTGGCTAAACTAAAAGAGAGATTTAATCACTAAAACTCTTACTACTGGAGCTTAAAATCCTTAATCAAGACATCATCTCACAAGTCTTATCTCCATAAATCATATCCTGTAATAACTGTGATACCCCGTATTTTTGTAAGGTTATTCTGGGAATTATGGAATTTTCCCGAGTACCCGTTGTGTACGTCGGATTTAATTCAGGTAGCTTGAGACATTCTGTAATGTGCTCTGTATCTGTAAGATTTTTCTCAGTGAAATAATATACAGACAAGGTGCCTTAGATTTTAATTGTCGTTCGCATACGATAATTTTTATCCCGTTTTAACGTTTGGTTCGTTCAAAGCTGAACGGGCGGGAAAAGGGAGAAACGGCGACCGCCGTGGTTGGGCCCGAGGAGTCAGCGTGTCAGCTTCTAGCTGGCCGCGACAGACCTGTCAACGGCGACCGCCGCATTTACGGCGACCGCCGCGTGCCCGCCGCAGGCAAAAACGGCGACCGCCGTGATTGTCCAGTGGGCATTGCCCGTTGGTCGCCGGCGGAAATCGAGGGCGCCGATCTTGCTTTCGGCCGCGTCTCAGGGTTTGGTTGAACGCTTCAGACACTTTGGCTATAAAAGGAGGTGTTGGGGTGAGGTTTTGAGCCATCCCAGCACCGAACCTCTGCCAAAATTGCCTCTCGCCGGAGTTGTGTTTTCGCCGGAATTTGAAGGTCTCGCCGGTGTTGCTTTGGTGTGGTTCCTGAGTGCCTTTGTGAAGCTTTTGGTTAGCCTTGGAGGTTAGAAGCCAAAGCAAGTCGAAGGAGGCCAAACCGCTCGTGTTTTGGGTGAGTTTTCTCTCGTTCTGTGTCGTCTGAGTTCGTCACGGCGACCGCCGTGTTCTTCACGGCGACCGCCGTGATGAATACGGCGACCGCCGCCAAGAACAGTGACCGCCGCCAGAGCCCAGAACGCCTTCGTGGCTTTGGCTTGGTTGGTTGTCGTCGTGGCGTCTTTCCTTTCGTGTTCTTTCGCCGTGTTTAGATTCGTACTGTTTATGTCGGATCTAACTTAGGGTTCCTTTTATGGGTCGACTCGAAGGTTGTTGTGATGTCGGAACTATACCGTGTCGAGCCCGGAATCCAGTGACGTCTTTAGACTATTCTGCGGAGTAAGGCAAGTGGCGGTTCGCTCTTGCTCATTCGTTCCATATTTACATTAATTATCAGTAGTTTATCTGAGTAATTAATTTGGAATGAATATTCTGTTTGTCTGGAAACGGTTTTGTTAAACTGTTTTGAAAATCATATAATAGGTTGTATATCTGTTAGAACAACGCTATTATCTGTGATCGCCTTTCGGGCCTTTATGTGGATTTATCCAGTAACTGTTGTTGTGCTATACTGTTTAGTTAGCACTAGTGGCTAGGAACGCTATGTACCTTGAGGGGGTTTAGCTGTTTCTTTATAACTGGTACTTGGTGGTTCATCCCCAGTACTTTCTCTTTGGTCATGACCATACCCTTTCACAGGGTAGGCGCACTTCGCTAGTGCCAAATCTTCCAGGGTTCATCCCTTCGATATCTCTTGTGAGGAGATCTGATATCTCTTGTGAGGAGATCCGATATCTCTTGTGAGGAGATCCGATATCTCTTGTGTGGAGATGTAAAAGCTTATAACGTAATGCTCGTTTTGGAATTAAATAAGATAAGTGCCCGAGTGCACATGATTAATATACCTTGGGCGAGTAGTGCAGCTAAGTTATAGTGCAGCTAGGAAAACTCGTCTCGACTTTGATCAGAGTACGTTCTCTTTCCAATCTGGATTCGCTGTAGGCGATGAGGTTGGTCGTGAACCGAAGCATCGCAGTCAACTTTTAAATCATTGTTGAATGATTCTGTAATATTCCAGATTTGTCATTTCTTCCTTAAAGACTCACTTCCGTTGGAGTCTTCTTTCGAGTCGATTTCTGTGAAGATTCAGTCTTCCAGAATCTTCTCTTGTGCATACCTCTTGTTTATTCCAGTAGGAATATGATGGTTGACTACCGTTATCGGTTATTATCCGAGAAGCGATGAGTCTAACCTAATATGACTGCTTCGAACCAGTCTGCTTTGTACCCTTGCTAGTCTATTCAGTTAGACTAACCAACCAATGTTTTCCCTTGCATGGTTGGCTGGTGTCATCCGTTCGATTCGGCACATCAGATAGAGTGAAGATTTGAGGAGACTAGATTGACTATGAAGACGACGGTTGTTTTTGGATGTTTTAATAATTGCTTTTAATCAGGTTGAGATCCTTGGGCAGGTGATCATCACGATCACAACCCCGTTTGTAAAATCTTTTATTTGTCTTCCGCTGTACTTTATTTGAACTCTGTGTTTGACCTATTCGGGATTGAGTTGTAATCCCGTAACTCATGTTTCATTTGATTGATGTTTTGATTTGGATACTTTGATCATTATGTATCATTGTATGCCTTAAATTGTATTTAATCCGGTAAAGCCTTCGGTGATCTCGGTAAGGAACACTGGGGTCACTGGCGGTAATACCTTTCCAAATGGGTTAAGATTTGGGGGTGTTACAGTTGTGGTATCAGAGCCAAATGTTTTAAAACGGGTTTGGGATTTTATAAATCATTTATCCGTTTTTGAAAATGCTTTAAAAGGGCTCTAAAAAATTTTTTTTTAGTAAAAAGAATTTCAAAACACCGTTCATAGTCATGTCTTCTGTACAGTCTGATATAGTAAGCTTGCTTTTATGTCTAGAAAGACTAATTCATTTCCCGTTGCCCCGTTAGATATGGGTGCATTCTGTTCTCTTCAGAGGAACCCGGGAGAAGCCGAGGTGGTTTCGCCATCTCCAGTTAGGCTTGATTCCCAGTTCGCTCGTTGTGAGTTGAGGTTGTAGAACCTAGTAACTCGGTTCGAGTCCATCAATAGAAATTACCAAGTTGATCTATTCTAAGTTGATTTTATTACAATAATTATATCAAAATGATACTAAAGTGATAAAATCCTTGGAATTTGATCGGTAAACAGATGGTGAACACGAGGAACACTATCCGTACTGGTGCTGGGCCAAGCAATGACCCCAGACTAAATCCGAGGAATGTTACAGACCCATCAGAAGAGCGTGAGTCTGTCTTCCATAATAATCCTGGAGGCAACGACCCAGCTAGGGACAACGCTCCAAGGATATTTGATAAAGCAGCTGTTGCAGAAATTCGGGGAATCGTCATGCAAGCGATCGCCGACGCGTTACGCCCGAATGTGCATCAGGCACAAGGAGTGCCAGTACCTCCAGAAGTTCTGAGGTTTGAGGAACAAGGGAACCATGTGCTACATGGAGGTGTGATCAGGGATAGAGGAGAGTATGGCCGAGCGCTGAAGGCCATTAACTCTATGAGACCTGACAGCTTCGATGGGAAAGGAGAGCCAGTCAAGGTGGCTCATTGGTTTTCCCACATGGAGCGGCTATTCCGCAATGTTGAGTGCACTGAAGCTGAGAAGGTGCATATAGCCTCTCTTCAGTTAAAGGAAGAAGCCAGCGAATGGTGGGAGAGTACCGGCTTAGCTGATAGCCCGGTATTGACCTAGTCTATGTTTAAGACCAAGATGACTGATCGTTTCTTCTCTCGTGCTATGAGGGAGGAGAAACACAAGGAATTTCTGTATCCGCAAACGGATGGATTAAAGGTGACCGAGCTTGCAACCAAATTCAATCATCTAATGCAGTACGCTGGACCTGAGATATCCAGTGAAGCACAGAAGATCTGGTATTTCCACGAGTGGATGAGTCCAGACATCAAGCCGATGATGGTGCACCACACATGCTCTACTCTGGAGCAGTATGTGGATACAGCCTACAAGCTGGAGGTGACTCTGGAGGAGTCGACCAAGAAGCGTAACAGCCAGAGGCAAGTGCAGTACCAGCCTCAGGCGAGTGGGTTCAAACGCCCCGCGCCACCATCAGATTTTGCCAAATCTGGCCGAGCAAGAACGGATAAGACTCATGATGAGTCTACGCAACGTTCTGGCCAAGGCAATAATCCGATTCAGTGCTACAACTGCGGTACGCACGGGCACAAGAGCAATGAATGTCTGAAGGACAAAAAGACATGCTTTGACTGCGGAAAGGAGGGTCATATACATGCGTTCTGTCAGCGGAGGAATGTGAAAGGAGCTGAGTCACGGCAAGGGTCTGTTAATCAGAACAACCGACCCAAGTTCAGTCCAGTGGAAGCTCCTAGCCCTTCAATGCAGACGACTGCGCAGAACAAAGGGAAAGCCCCGATGGCTTCAGGAAGTCAAGGTCAACGCCTATACGTGATGCGTGAGGCGGATGGACCCTATGCTCCTAATGCTTAGAGTACTTTGTATCTGCATTACACTTTTGTTAATGTGTTGTTGATGTGGGTGCTACCCATAATTTCATTTTTGGATGGTTGTAAGTTAAGTGGTGTGTGCAACGAGGTTGTGAACCTTTTGTTGTAACTCTTCTTATATATGAACCTTTGGTTTATACCAAGTTATGTTTCGTTGCTTGTTGATGGGGTAAGGTCTCGTGTTCGAGACTCACCAACAACCTCTGAGGAGATGGCTGCCTATTAATTAGGTGGGGCTACCAAGGATGGGTTGAGATATATGGACAGCGGCTCATGGCAACAGAGGACGCTGGTAATGGCTGGGCCTGGACTCGGAGCCACTAGTGAGTCGTCTGTGAACCATGTAATGGGCTGGTCCAAGATGGTGACCATTTAGTGGGAACCAATCGTCTGTCGGATTATCGATTACCATCAAGGGTAAGAAATTCAAAGCGATTTGACCTAAATAACCATGGTCCATTACGATAATTATTCTCGGTATGGAGTGACGGAAGCGTCATAAGGCAGTGATAGACTTCATTTTTTGATAATCCTGTGGTTAGAGAATTTTCCGGGTGTCTTTCCAGAAGATATTCCTGGATAGTGGAGTTTGCAATTGATCTCGAGCCGTGTACCACGCCGATCTCTGAGGCACCGTACCGGATGGCTCCTGTTGAGATGCAAGAGTTGAAGAAGCAACTCAAGGATCTTCTTGACAAAAGTTATATAAAGCTGAGTGCATCACCTTGAGTAGGAGTGCCCTAGTTTTATTTGTCAAAATAAAAGATGGACCGTTTCGACTTTATTTTGACTTTCGAGAGTTGAATAAAGTCACGATCAAGAGCAAGTATTTGTTGCCAAGGAGTGATGATCTGTTGGATCAACTACAGGGAGCAAAAGTTTTCTCCAAGATCGACCTGAGATCTGGTTTTCATCAGCTCAGGATTCGTGAGGATGATATTCTGAGGATTGCGTTCGGACGAGATATGGTTACTACGAGTTTGTAGTCATGCCATCTGGATCTACGAATGCTTTAGCAGTTTTCTTGAACCTAGTGCATCGATGTTTTAGACCAGTACTTGAATAAGTTCATAGTGGTCTTCATCAATGGCATTTTGATATTTTCCCGAGCAAGGAAGCTCACAGGGAACATCTGTGGATTGCTTTATCGGTCCTTAGACCGAGTCAGTTGTACGCAAAATGGACTAAGTGCGATTGTTGGATCTAGAAGTGGCTTTCTTAGGCCATGTGATCAATAAGAATGAGGTTATGGTTATTCCCCAGAAGAGTGAATCAGTAGTTGTTTGGAAGCGGCCTCAGGGTGTGAGCGAGGTGCACAGTTTCCCAGAGCTTGCTGAGCATTATAGACGGTTCATGGAAGGATTTTTCTAAGATCACTCCACCTATGACCAGTCTGTTCCGCAAGGGCAACAAGAAGTTGTCTGGGATGACAAGTGCAAGATCAGTTTTCAAGAAGTTGAAACAGTGTCTGACTTATGCACCAGTTTTGGCATTGTCAGAAAGAATGATGGCTATATGGTCTATAGTTAATGCTTCGAGAAATGGGTTAGGATGTGTCTTTAATACAGAGGGGCAAGGTTATTGCATACGCATCTAGACAATTGAAAACCTATGAAGCAAACTAACCAACAAATGACCTAGAATTAGCAGCAATAGTGTTTGTATTGGAAACTGAGGTTACTTGGGTAACCCAGAGGTCAGCAGAGGTTTCCACCAGGAGATTGTCCGTTACATGGCATTCCTAAGACCATTGTATCGGATCGAGATGGCCGATTTATGTCAAGTTTATAGCAAGAACTTCACAAGGCCATGGGAACTGAATTATGATTCAGCAGCGTTTCATCCTCAGACAGATGGTCAGTCTGAAAGACCATCTAGACCCTGAAGGATATGCTAAGAAACATACATACTCGATCATCCGACTAGCTGGGAAGACAACCTAAGTTTGATTGAGCTCACGTACGATAATAGCTGGCATGCTACAATCAAGATGGCTCCGTTTAAAGCTTTGTATGGTCATAGAGGTAGATCTCAGATTTGTTGGGTTGAGTACGCCGACAAGATTCTACTTGGACCAGAGTTGGTCGAAAGGACAACTTCGAACATTGCTCTGAGTAGACAGAGGTTGTTGACCGCTCAGAGTCGACAAAAGTTTTACGCAGTTCAGAAGCGTTAAAGTGTTAAGTTCGAGGTTGGTGGCAAGGTACTTGTCACAGTATCGCCACCCAAGGATGTTTTCAGGTTTGGTAAGCGTGGGAAGCTTAACCCTCGCTACATGGGACCATTCAAGATTCTGGATAGAGTAAGATCTCTAACGTACCGTTTGGCATTGTCGCCATCGGCATACCCAGTGTATAATGTGTTCCACGTATCATTGCTAAGGATATTCGTGCCAAGATGAGTCTCGTAGGCTGAGCGATAAGGACGTTGAGATTCAGGCAAATGGTACTTGAGAGGAGATGCCAGTATGCATTCTCGAACGCCGTGTAAAGCGACTGTGCAACGAGATCGTACTGTTGGTACGAGTTATGTGGTCCAGGTTTGGGACTGAGGAAGTTACTTGGGAAACCGAGGCAGAGATGCTCAGACACTTTCCCGAGTTGTTTTTCGGCCAAGTTTCGGGGTCGAAACTTATTTTAAGGGGGAGGTGATGTGATACCCCGTATTTTTGTAAGGTTATTCTGGGAATTATGGAATTTTCCCGAGTACCCGTTGTGTACGTCAGATTTAATTCAGGTAGCTTGAGACATTCTGTAATGTGCTCTGTATCTGTAAGATTTTTCTCTGTGAAATAATATACAGACAAGGTGCCTTAGATTTTAATTGTCGTTCGCATACGATAATTTTTATCCCGGTTTAATGTCTGGTTCGTTCAAAGCTGAACGGGCGGGAAAAGGGAGAAACGACGACCGCCGTGGTTGGGCCCGAGGAGTCAGCGTGTCAGCTTCTAGCTGGCCGCGACAGACCTGTCAACGGCGACCGCCGCGTGCCCGCCGCAGGCAAAAACGGCGACCGCCGTGATTGTCCAGTGGGCATTGCCCGTTGGTCGCCGGCGGAAATCGAGGGCACCGATCTTGCTTTCGGCCGCGTCTCAGGGTTTGGTTGAACGCTTCAGACACTTTGGCTATAAAAGGAGGTGTTGGGGTGAGGTTTTGAGCCATCCCAGCACCGAACCTCTGCCAAAATTGCCTCTCGCCGGAGTTGTGTTTTCGCCGGAATTTGAAGGTCTCGCCGGTGTTGCTTTGGTGTGGTTCCTGAGTGCCTTTGTGAAGCTTTTGGTTAGCCTTGGAGGTTAGAAGCCAAAGCAAGTCGAAGGAGGCCGAACCGCTCGTGTTTTGGGTGAGTTTTCTCTCATTCTGTGTCGTCTGAGTTCTTCACGGCGACCGCCGCCAAGAACAGCGACCGCCGCCAGAGCCCAGAACGCCTTCGTGGCTTTGGCTTGGTTGGTTGTCGTCGTGGCGTCTTTCCTTTCGTTTTCTTTCGCCGTGTTTAGATTCGTACTGTTTATGTCGGATCTAACTTAGGGTTCCTTTTATGGGTCGACTCGAAGGTTGTTGTGATGTCGGAACTATACCGTGTCGAGCCCGGAATCCAGTGACGTCTTTAGACTATTCTGCGGAGTAAGGTAAGTGGCGGTTCGCTCTTGCTCATTCGTTCCATATTTACATTAATTATCAGTAGTTTATCTGAGTAATTAATTTGGAATGAATATTCTGTTTGTCTGGAAACGGTTTTGTTAAACTGTTTTGAAAATCATATAATAGGTTGTATATCTGTTAGAACAACGCTATTGTCTGTGATCGCCTTTCGGGCCTTTATGTGGATTTATCCAGTAACTGTTGCTGTGTTATACTGTTTAGTTAGCACTAGTGGCTAGGAACGCTATATACCTTGAGGGGGTTTAGCTGTTTCTTTATAACTGGTACTTGGTGGTTCATCCCCAGTACTTTCTCTTTGGTCATGACCATACCCTTTCACAGGGTAGGCGCACTTCGCTAGTGCCAAATCTTCCAGGGCTCATCCCTTCGATATCTCTTGTGAGGAGATCTGATATCTCTTGTGAGGAGATCCGATATCTCTTGTGAGGAGATCCGATATCTCTTGTGTGGAGATGTAAAAGCTTATAACGTAATGCTCGTTTTGGAATTAAATAAGATAAGTGCCCGAGTGCACATGATTAATATACCTTGGGCGAGTAGTGCAGCTAAGTTATAGTGCAGCTAGGAAAACTCGTCTCGACTTTGATCAGAGTAAGATCTAGACTTGAATGTAGTACGTTCTCTTTCCAATCTGGATTCGCTGTAGGCGATGAGGTTGGTCGTGAACCGAAGCATCTCAGTCAACTTTTAAATCATTGTTGAATGATTCTGTAATATTCCAGATTTGTCATTTCTTCCTTAAAGACTCACTTCCGTTGGAGTCTTCTTTCGAGTCGATTTCTGTGAAGATTCAGTCTTCCAGAATCTTCTCTTGTGCATACCTCTTGTTCATTCCAGTAGGAATATGATGATTGACTACCGTTATCGGTTATTATCCGAGAAGCGATGAGTCTAACCTAATATGACTGCTTCGAACCAGTCTGCTTTGTACCCTTGCTAGCCTATTCAGTTAGACTAACCAACCAATATTTTCCGTTGCATGGTTGGCTGGTGTCATCCGTTCGATTCGGCACATCATATAGAGTGAAGATTTGAGGAGACTAGATTGACTATGAAGATGACGGTTGTTTTTGGATGTTTTAATAATTGCTTTTAATCAGGTTGAGATCCTTGGGCAGGTGATCATCACGATCACAACCCCGTTTGTAAAATCTTTTATTTGTCTTCCGCTGTACTTTGTTTGAACTCTGTGTTTGACCTATTCGGGATTGGGTTGTAATCCCGTAACTCATGTTTCATTTGATTGATGTTTTGATTTGGATACTTTGATCATTATGTATCATTGTATGCCTTAAATTGTATTTAATCCGGTAAAGCCTTGGGTGATCTCGGTAAGGAACACTGGGGTCACTGGCGGTAATACCTTTCCAAATGGGTTAAGATTTGAGGGTGTTACAATAACTCTTACTACTACCTTATAATAATGGTCTCCACCATCATCATAACGACATTAATGCACCTTTAACAGGAGAACACACATTTCTCCTCCAATCTCCTTATGAACAATCCCAATGTTCACACCTTAACTCCTTATAACCTATACATCAAACCTTAATAACCTCGAATCATCACAACCTTAACTTCCTTAAAGATACTTCCCACAATTCCATTACTCATTACCCTCGGGTTTGGCCCTTATGCCAAATTCTAACTTAAAATTCTTATGAGAATAATTCGACGCATTCCTTTAAGCAATCTCTAACTTAAATCCTTTTCGATACTGACTTAACTTATTCCTTTACTCATTTTATAACTTAAACTTTCAAGATTCCTCAATTTTCTCCAAACATAATCACCACACTCTATAATCCTCGAAACGGTTCACATGAGATTTTACTCTTACTTCCTTAAGATATTATTCTAAAAATGATTCATTCACATCAATGCTTATAACACGAACTCACCTACGAGAGATAGCTCTTAATCTCTTAGCACATTAACTCCACACATTTATCCTTATACCTTAAGAAATTCTTGAAAGAACTCAGCGTATGAGATAACGCTTACCACTATACTCCTTAGGCGTACATAGACAAAGTCTCTTCACTGAATCTTTAATACATCGGGATCATTAACATATCCCATCCTTAAACTGTAACCTTTCTATTAAAAGTGATCTCCTCTTAACACAGCAACTTTACAACTTAATCTTCTTCAAAGAGTTGCACCATAAACCTTATAGATGACATACTCCAGGTATGAAGAAGAATCTTAGGAATGAATTTAGATTTAAACACTAGAGTCGACCCTGGGGTTAACCACATAGGGAATGAAAATTTAAGCTACACACAATACTCTTTTACCATAAGTCCGACAGTCTATCCTTACATGGCATATACTGTTCTGGCACTCACGGGAATTCTTATGAACAATTAATTTGTAATGACAATGAATTCAGAAATTTTCCGGAACAAGGAAACACTTCTTTATCATTCGAGCATTACATTAAAACAACTGACAAAAGTCGAACAGACAGATTACAAAACTACGGAGATTATCAACATAAGTCGTTACTCCTTAATCTTAAGGAAAGGCTTAACACAGATACAACTTAATCGATCAGGGTTCTTCCCCGTTGGCTTGACTCATTATGAAGAGTCGTTGCCCTTGGCCTGAAGACCCCATAGGCACCTTGCCTTTATTACGAGCCATAGACTGCTTAGGAGCAGATACCTCTGGCTTTGGGTCCTGTCCATTGCCAACATTCGAGGCTTGATAAGACTGCATTGGTCCTTGACCCTTCAGTCTGCAATATGTTTTCATGTGGCCTTCCCTTCCACAATTATAACATACTCGCTTATCCTTTTGGCAATTAATACTTTTATGCCCAAATTCACCACAGTTGTGGCACTGAATCACTCCGCTACTCCAACCTGAGCCTCTGGCGGAGTCAGACTGAGTCATCTCGGTCTTAGCACGACCAGACTTTTCAAACTTGGTAGGCGATGCCGGTCGTTTGAACGAACCAACCTGGCGATCCTATTGCCCACCCTTTTTCTTAAACTGCTTTTCCCACTTTTGGGCGGATTCTTCCAGCGTGACCTCTATCTTGTAGGACACATTCATATATTGTTCTAACGTAGAACAACCGTGACGCACAATTAGAGGTTTTATCTCTGGATTCATCCATCCATGGAAGTACCAGATCTTTTGTTCTTCGCTTGACACCTCTGGCCCAGCGTATTGCAACAAGTGATTGAATTTGGCCGCAAGCTCAGTCACTTTCAATCCATCCGTCTTTGGATAGAGAAATTCCTTATACTTCTCTTTCCTCATAGCCCGGGAAAAGAATCGATCAATCATCTTAGCCTTAAACATTCCCCAGTTCAACCCAGGGTGATCAGCTAGACCGGTGTCTTCCCACCACTCGCTAGCCACCTCCTTCAGTTGAAGGGAAGCAATGTGCACCTTTTCAGCTTCAGTGCACTCAACATTGCGGAACAATCGCTCCATGTGCGAGAACCAATATGCCACTTTGACTGGCTCTCCATTCCCATCATAGCTATCAGGCCTCATAGAGCTTATGACCTTCAGTGCTCGGCCATAGTCGTCTCTATTCCTGACTGCTTCTTCCTGGGGTACATAAACTTTAGGTTCCTCGACTCTAGGAACCGCTGGAGGAACTGGCACATCCTGTGCCTGAGGTGCGATTGGACGCATAATATCGGTGACTGCTTGTATCACAATCCTCCGAATTGCCTCAATTGCTGCGGCATAAAAAACTACTGGAACGTTGGCCTGAGCTTGGCCATTGCCCCCTGGATTATTGTGAGAAACAGACTCGTGTTCCTCCCCTTGATTATCAGCGCTCCTCAAATTTAACCTTAGGGCATTACTTGGTTCAGCACTAGCATAGGCTGTGTTTCTCGTGTTCACCATCTATTGGTGAATCATAACATTACTTTAGAACTTTTCCAACTTGATCATGACACTATAGTCAAACACGTTATGATATAGATTATAAGGGTCCAAACTAATAACTTTATACTAGTCTGACTAACCCCTTACTATTAACTGCAGAAACGATCTCCTTCTGCTTACTTAAGAATGAGTATCCTAGGGAAATGTCAATCTTTAAATGACATTGACCCTAAGAAGAGACAATATCCCTAAGAATGGATCTAAGGAATAAGTAACACTTGAAGCTTGCAGAAGTTTGAAACCACTTTATTAATAATCTCTTACTTTCAAATTTCATACTTCATACTATCATAAAACTTGTACCGAGACTAAAATCATACCTTTAAAGTTACAACCAGGAACTTATTTTGACTGCGTATAACACACCTTTTATAAACCAATTATAAATAGCCTTCAAGGTTCAAATAACTAAACCATTATTTTAAACTCCAAGGAGTAAAGAACACTTTTAAATCCAACAATTAAATCTTCTAGTTCTTTTTAATAGAACATGGGTTGAAAATAGTTTCGAAATTAATTCTTTTGAAAATTCTCAAACCTAACAATATGCCAAGAATTTTAAAACCATTGCTCTGATACCATGTATGTAACACCCCCGACTTACATCGGAAATGCCACATGCCAGTGACCTCATACGTTCTGTCCGATGTCACCCAAGGCTTGGTCGGAACAATTAAACTTAAATACATAAACATATTAAATAAAAGATTAAACAGCATAAGACTTTATATAAATGAAACTCAACCTTTTATTAAAGATCTCTCTTCAAATGAGGAGATGATTTTTCAACAGAATGATAATACAACGGAAGACTTTTAAGAATCTTAATCAACTTAAAACACTTAATAACTTAAAACACTGACACTTAAATCTTCGTCTGCAAGCCTCTTATCTTTCATCAGGTTATTTTGACTTCGGGAATCAACCACTGATGTGCCGAATCAAACGGATGACACCAGCCAACCATGCATTGGAATAAATCGATTGGTTAGTCTAATGAAAGACTAAGCAAGGGTACAAACAAAATGGTTCTAGTGATTGTAACAGTTTACTATCATTGTTCCTCGAATAATAACCGAAGGAACGATATATAACCCGGTACTTTCACTGAATGATTAATAATTAGATATGCACTGAAGAGAAGACTCCAAAGGAAATGAGCCTTATCGGAAGCATAACAACTGTTTGGGAACATTTATAATTACACACAAGCGTTTAAAATGACTTTGATGTTTCGGTTCACGACCAACCTCACCGCATAATGCGAATCCAGATTGGAAAGAGAACTTTACTCTGATCAAAGGCAAGACGAGTTTCCCTAGCTGCACTACGGCCTAGCTGTACTACTCATCTGAAGGTATATTAATTATGTGCACTAAAGCACTATATTTAATTACAACACTTATATTAACGTTAAGACTTTTAATATTACCTCGAGTAACTACGAGGATTAACTCACATTAACATTAAGATTTTTAATATTATTAAGAGCAGCTACGAAGCTTTAAACCTTAGGGTGACAATTATGCCCACCCAAATTAGTACAACTATCAAAGCTTATTAATTATGTGCTTAACCGTACTTATCTTATTAAATTACAACACACACACTACTGTTAAGGCTTTTAATTATTATTCTGAGTAACAACGGAAGATTAATACACTGGGTGACCTTACGTTCACCCCGATACACTGGCGAGGTGCTTAATTAATTTACCGCCATTAAATTAATCCGAGTAACAACGGAAGTTTAATACACAGGGTGGTGTTACGTCCACCCAATGGCGCTAGCTAGGCGCTTATACCCCTCCTACCTTAGCGGGTGGTAGGAAGTATTTAAAGAAACGACTAATCCTTACTTGGACTAGTGTTCCTACGAACATTAAGTTAACATTAATTTCACAACAATACCATCATGGTAATTAACACATATAACAGCGTTGTTCTAACAACCTATTATAACATCACCTTTTAATCATGTTATTTATGAAATTAGTTCCCAAACGAAAACAACAGTTCACTCCAATTTAATTAACAATTAAACAATTGATAATTAACGGAAACATGGAATGATTAAGCAAGAGCGAACCGCCACTTGCCTTAGATTCGACGAAAGCTTCAACAAAGCTAGGGACAAATCTGGCAACACAGATTCCATCGGATCGACCCATAAAGAAACCTCAAGTTAGATTCGACAATAGCTAGTACGAATCTAAAGAATAACGAAAGAAATCGAAAGGAACGAAGCCCGATCGAAAGCCACAGAAGCCAAGGCCGAAACAAGCCAAAAGCTTCTGGGCGGCGGTCGCCGCTGTTCGTGGCGGCGGTCGCTGCTACGAACAGAACAGAAAATGCGAGAAGAGAAATCTCACCGGTGTCGATCGATTTGCTTCTCCTTTGGCTTGATTTGGATTCTAAGCTTCTAAGGGCTACCAAAGCTTCACTTTGTAACTGAAATGAACACCAATGGTGCTCCGGGGATCGATCTCAACTTTCCCGGCGACACTTGAATTTTATGGCGAGTGATTTAAGTGAGGATTGAGCTTGGATTGCCCTCTAAATCAGCTCCCAATCCTCCCCTTTTATAGGCAAAGATCCAAGGTGAAGGAAGGAGGCACGCCGTTTCCTCAAAATATCGCGTCTGACATCCCCGACATTGGCGGCGGTCGCCGATGTCGGCAAGGGGGGTCGCCGCCCAATATGTGTCTGGCGGCGGTCGCCGCTTTCTGACAGCGGTCGCCGCTTTCTAAGCCACTTGGCCAGATGAGGATGACGAAGACGATGACTAGTTGGCGGCGGTCGCCACTTTCTGGCAGCGGTCGCCGCCAAGGCCATTTTTCATCCATTTTAGCTTTGGAACAACTTGGCCTTAGTCCGGGATAAAAATAGTCGTACACGAACGAGTATTAAGTCCCGAAATACGTCAAATGTACTTTATTTCACTGAGAAAAATATTACAGAGACCAGAAACATTTCTGAATGCTTGAACTTCTCTGAAATACATTCGACGTGTCTCACGAGTGTTCGGGAATTTTCCAAATTGCCCTTACAAAAGTGAGGGATATTACAATAACCATATCCTGCTTTACAAGTATTTTGAATTCACCTCCACATTAAACTTGCCTAATTGAGCAATAACCATATCATGCTTTACAAGATAAACTATAGAAATGACGCAAGTAAATAATACATTTGACTGTTCCAATAAGCTGGAGTTATGGTTGAGGGCAAGTATATGTGAGCCATTTGTTTTTAACTAACCAAGCCAAGACAATCAAGGCTAAGATGATCAGCTTGTTGCCTACGCAGTTGATATATCAAACAGCGAAAAAAAAGAACAAAAACACTGCAAATTAGAGATGGCTCTATAAGTAAACATCACAGATATGAGGAACCCTGTCTTTGTATCCTAACACAAACCTGCTTATGAACTCAGCAAATTAGAGTTGCTTCCGACTTCTTATCAGCCTGATGCTTAGCCATTGTCACCTCCAACATTTGAACTGATATTGTCAATATTAAATAATATCACATGTGCTGAAAGCCTGAAATAGGCTACTCATAATAATTTTATGCAACTACGCTTTTGACAAGTCATGCAAAGCATAACAGCTAGTACAGATTACAGAATTGCTTGGAAAAAAGTTTCAAACTTAGCTACTATCAGACAAGATTTAGTCAATTAAGAAAAATTACGACGGAAGAATAATCATTCCAACAAAATCTACAAAGGTATCGCTTATTCTTATTGAACAAAACAATATCCACAGAAGATTACAAGCAATAGGAAGAAAGCACAAGGCTAAGCTTTTCAAAAATAATAATTAGTACCATTGCATAAAAAAAACGGTGATTAATATGGTAAAAGGGACGAGTAATAATTATGAACTCTTTTTTCATATAGCAATCAAAAAGGCACTAATCAGTCTCATCTATATCCATTTCAAATTCAGTTGAAGATTCAACATGAATTTATAGTCTTTGTTGACATAAAGGTCCACATAAGATTTTTTTGGGATATCCAAAACAATTTATAGTTACATTTGTATCTCTTATTTTATTACAAGAAAACTTAACAAAAGATATTAAGAGTACTTTTGGATTTTCAAGGATAATGCAATTTGTTGCATTATTTTGGATTTTCAAACAAATCCTAAAGCATATATATATATATTGTAATTAACATTTTTGGATTCTCAGATATCCAGTACTCAAAGTATCTTAATTTGTGTCCGGTTCGAATATCCAGAAAAATAACCCATATCTTATCAAATTCGGATACAAATCTATACAAATGTTTTCAGATGTGAAATTTTGAAATCCGGATCGACGAATTATCAGATCAGGTACCTTTAAAAATTAGAAAACTTTGGACATTATTTTTTGAACATGTAACAAAGTTATGTTGAGAAAATGCAATAATGTTAGTTGTTCACTAAGAAATTGCGGTATTGGGCCACAAAATTTATGGTTCCGAGGCCCAAGCATTTAAGTAGCCTATCTAAAGAATCAGATACCCCACATATCACTCATATCTCTCGTTCTCCTCATATCTCCCATATCATCCCACAAGCTTCTCTGGCGGTCTTCTCCGAGAGCAAAGTCCGATCGTCTTCTCCGGCGCTCGTCTTCTGGAACAGGTTCGTCTTTAATCTTTCGTTCTCGTCTTCTCCATCTCATTTCTTCTTCCTCCTCATTTCTCGTCCCATCTCGTTCTTCTCCAGGGTGCCGACTGGATCGAGGTTTTTAGGGCTCGTCTTCTCCATCTCTCGTCCTCCTCATTTCTTCTTGTTTGGGCTACCTATTTATCGCGAATTTAGGGCTCACTTCTTCATCGACTGGATCGAGCTTTTTAGGGTTCACTTCTTCGATCAGGAGGCGAACCGACACTTGCAATCAAACTTCTCAAAGGTTTGTCTCGTCCTCCTCATTTCTTAGGTTTACTGCCTGCTAATTGAATGAAGCTCTTGTTTGAGCCAAACCTGTATGTCTACTTTACTGCCTCCTTGTTCATACATCAGCTAATATTTAAGGCAAATTTTTTCATTGGCTATGACATGATCATATTCTTTTGAACAACTAAAGTTTGATTTCATTTTGGGATCATATGTGCTCCAACAACATTCCTTTCTGATTCCTTTTTGATTGGTAGCCCATTGCAAAAAAAAAATCATGTATAGCTTAGCGGTGATAGTACTTGACAAATATTAATAGGTTATAGGTTCAAGTATTTTTAATTTGCACAAGTATTCTACTTATATTTATATCAAAAGAAGGGGTATTAGATGTCTATATAATTGCTGATAATGGAGTTGTTTTTCATGACAAAAAAGATTTCATAATATGTGATTGTGCAAATAAAGTGTAGTTGTAATGTTGTATCACCAAAAAAAAGGTGTGATTGTGCAAATAAGGTGTTGTCTTTGGTCAATGCTTTATTGTCTACTTTACTGCCTAAAAATTGCAAGAGTTGCTTATGCTGACATTCACTTTTGAACCTACCTTAAAAAATGCAAAAAAAGAAGAAGAAGAAGTAATCTAAATATGGGCCTTTCATAATCAAGCCCACAGGTGTGTAGTTTGGGCCCAAAGTCTATTATAACATCAGGTAAATCCATATATGCTAAATGCCTAAATACCACAACAACAAATCCCTAATACCCTAGTATCCGACATTGAGCACACAACGGTGGCATGTCTCTAGATATTTTTGGAAACTTATTGGGGGATGAGATGTGGATGGATCTGACCCACTGAACGGCAATAGGCAGGGGTCTGTTCTATATATTTCTTTGAATTGAAATCTAGATCTTAATAATGGTCTACCATTTATCTTTTCTGAGTAAGTATTCCTTTCAGGATTAGACTTTGTGGAAGGATTAGTAGTGGGTGCGTAGAGATAGATTGCAAGGGTTTTCTAATTTGGGGTTTTCTTTTTGGGTTTTTTAAAGCGAAATCAGTTTTGGGTTTTCTCTTTGTTCTAACAAACGAGTACATCTCACCAGCTCCAGATCTCTTCTCGTTGCTCTGCTCAATAATCGAAGCTGAGTTCGGCGCCGCTACCGTTGCCGCAACGCCGAAAAAAGCAGTTGCATCATGCATCTTAACAGCCCAGTTTAGCAGATAACTATCTCCTCCGGATTTGACATTGATCTTGCCACCCAAGATTCAAAGCAAAAGCTATGGATGAGTTGGAGGAAGAGAATCTAGGGTTGGAAGTCTTGTTAACACCAAAGGTTTGTTCTTTGAACTTCTCTCTTTAACTCATTTATTTAATCCTCCCTAATAAGCTGAAATTTGGATTTTGTTTAAGCTTGATCTCTTTGCATGTATATTTTTCATCTGCATTTGAATCTAGTCTTCTGGGTCTGATGCTATAAAAAGCAGTTGAAAACATAGTGTAAACAATTTCTTTACTCATTTTTTCCCCTTTTATATGTGGGTGTTTGATTTCTTTGCAGTTGGTCGAACCCTTTTTAAAATCTGATCTTTGTGATGCCCTCTTGCTTGCTGGATAAGGAGGGGTGTTGTAGGGTTTCTGAGGAATTGGTTGATTAGAGCTGATAGGCTAATTTCAAATGCTAGTTTTTCATGATATCACGCCTTGAACTACTAAATAATCCAAGTCGAAGTAAGCACATTGAACTGGATTTCCTAGATTTGTTAAGTTTACAACAAGTACATGTACTTTATATTCTGAAGTTTTGGCTACCTATTTTATCACCTAACAGCGTTGGATCATACAAGAGAAGATAGATTTCGCACAACAACAATTAAAAGCAAGCAAGACCATCCTGCAATAACATCAAGATTGAAGAGGGAATGGAGATGGCAAGACAAGTTTAATTCAGACTTGCCTTAGATTGTGAAGATTGAGGTTTCCACAGAAGCTTGCAAACCACCACAAAGGAGAATAAGCTTGGGTTCAGTTGAATCCTGAAAAGGACTACAAAGTATGTATATATAGAGAGCAAAGGCGGTTAGCCACCCAAAAAAATAAAGAAAGTAAATGTACATATGTACACATGGCACAACTAAAATGTAGAATGAAGAAAAAGAAAATCCAAGTGATGATGACTATGTATACGTAATTCAATTATGAAAGAGTGACGGTCTCAAAGTCAATCTCTTTCAATATTGGTTTGAAGTGCTTTCCTCGAATGAAGATCTAGCCAAATGTGCATCGTGTTTGCAACTAATTTATGTAAAAAAACAAATTGTGGTGTTTTTCAGTATTACAAAATTTCGTAATTTGTATACCTCAATTTTGTATTACTCATTTTTGGTCGAATATTTTAGTACTCTTTAATCGAACAAGTGAAGCTTTGTTTGTCATGTAATTTAGTGGTGGCTTATGTTGATTACTTTGTCTGCTTTCTTAAGTTGATCCTGCACCATGAGAGGTAAGAGATCGCAAAACTTCTTTTTCCTTTTAAATAACGACTCCTAATTTTTAATTTTATACCATGATAATTTATTAGTTAATAATCTTTGTAATATATCTGTCCACCAACCAACAAAATAAAATAATGTCAAAAGTTAATAAATATTGAACTCACAAAATATCGGCATATTTTGCATAAAATTATTCCAAATTTTTGTTCTAAACTTATTTATTTTAGATTCAATTTTACACACCAATTTCAAATAAATTCTAATAAATAATCTTAACATATTTTTTTAAAGAAAATGTGAAGTGTCCTAAGAATACTATTTTTCAACAATTTACCAAGAACAAAATCACACCTTATAATTAATAACTTACATATAAAATGAATGTTGATTTTATAAAATAATCCATTCCATTGATGAAATATTATGACAAATTTAGAAGAAAAACCAATTATGCCATCTAGTTACATATAATCCTACCCCCAAGTTTATTTGAGATACTTTCTAAAAACCAATTATGAAAACACTCCACTACACGAATCATGATTCATTCCCATATTACAAAATCCAAAAGAAAGTAACACACTTCCCATACTGTAAAAACTAATTTCCCATGTTTTTTGTAATTGAGGTCTAGATCAACTCGATAGTTTTACTCAATCAGGTGAATTGGCATTGCATGTATGTGTCTTCATGCACAAATTGGTGTAAAAAAGAGGTTTACTCCTATTTTATTTCAATATGGATTTTGTATTCCTCTTCTACAATCATCTACATAAAGCAGCTAGTAATGTTTTCTCCTAGAAAGAAGTGGTAACAACATGATTAAGGATTTTTATTCACGATCATATTAATTAATCAAGCCCAATATGAATCCATCAGAACTTAACAGCTTCTAAGGCCTAAATTGCATTACTGAAATATCCAACTGTCTATTGTAGTCCACAGTTGATGGTTCCCGTGTTCTTTTGTGAGCGTGCTGGAAAATAAAACTAAACTTAGCTATCAAATTAACGCGGTCTTTACAATAACGCGGAAAATCAGGAGACAATATAAATAACTCTTTTTTTATTAAGTGTTCTAAAAATCCCCGCCTAGTCGATAGGCGGTCATCCCCTGCCTAGGACCGCCTAGGCGAGAAGAAACTTCTGATGTTGTGGAAGCAACAACATCTTAGTTGATGATGGATGCATAAACCATAGTTTTCGGTTAAGCTTTGTAAAATAAGGTCCATAATAAATATCAAACCCCATCCCAACATAATTCTATAAACAATAATTGATTTGAGAGAATATAGCAAAATAATCATATGGATCAAGCATAAAGCTAGGCCCCCCTTTACCGCCCAGCTCCCGCCTAACGACTTTAAAAACATTGGTCATGAGGACAGAAGTAAGTTACATCACTTTAACGATAACACGAGAATCATACACATATCTTAACATACTGTACCAATAAAGTTGGGTCTCGAATCAAAATCCTCTTTCTCTGAGGTGTTGGAGCCTATTTATAGTCGGAGAGTCCTGCTCTTGTTTAGTGGCAATGTGCAGACGCATGGTGATATGTGATTGGTCATGCTCTCTGAGTCGGCAAGTGTGCATCACATAGTGATTGAATAATTGAACAACAAGTCACGTGGTTGGGAAAGATAGTGTGAGGGTGCTTTGTTTTTGTTGAAACTCATTATTTGAATGTGGCACCGGGCACTTTTCTGGGCACAATTCCGGTGGGCTCCGGCCATTGTCAACACCGGAAAGTGGAAGCATTGGCTTCCTCTACGCGAGCACACTCTCGTAGTATACTCATATGACAAAAATGATTTCCGTTTGAATGAGAAACGGAGGCCCAAAGTAGCTTGCATAAAGTGCAAGACTTGGGGAAAATGTTGGGAACAAAATGTGTCCCACATTGAAAGTTTGGAGGTAGAAATACCACCATATATAGTGGAGAAATGGACTCAAGGTTGTGGCCTTGGGTCATTACCCATTTTCAATGGGGAGAGGACCAAGCTTATCAAGCCCACACGCGCGCCGGGCTCGGGCCGGGCCGGGTTGGATCGGCTTGGGCTGGCCAGCCAACGCCCTATCTTTTTGGGCCGATCCAGAAGGGCCACTAGTGGGCTTTGACCCAGCTTACTGTTTGTAACGTTAGAATCAGATCTGCAACGTCCGGATCAGGTTTCGTAACGTCCTCCACTAATTTTGAAGATCTGCAACGTTCAGAAGAAGATCTATAACGTTCATTAGCAGATCTGTAATGTTATCTTCCATAAAAGCCTTCCGAAGCTCTTTAAAAGGAGCGGTCAACCTCTCATTCGAATATACAACAGAACAATCCTCTTCCCCCTTCTCTATTTTTTCCGAAAATCTGAGTCTGAGAGTACTACACAGATTGGTTCGTAGCCTTCTGAATTCTTTGGTTGCGCAAATCAGAAGTCGTCTTGCAGTTGTATCCTGGGATTCAGAACGTCGAAGAACCGTCACAATACGGGACGTTTTCAGAATTAAGGAGAGAGATCTAATCTCGACTCTGCATCCGTTCGAAGTTCGGTATAAATTTCGTTCATTCGTTTGTAATTTCTATGCGTTTATTCCTTTGCAGTTTAATTCTGTTCGTGCTTCAAATTGCGTTTCTACAGTCTTAATTCTGAACTCGTTTAAACTGCTTATTCGCACTAACGAAATTTGTGTTCGAGTTCCTTTCTCCGCTCTTGCAGGAACAGTTGCAGATTTTAATTCTGAAATTCTGTGCAGTTTTAGTGTTTCCGCTTCTGTACAGGAAATTAATTTCGTATCTGTGCAGGAAATTTTTTCCTAATTTTCCTGCGTGTTTACTAACATTCTGTGTTGTTTCGATTCTGTGTTTACTACTTTCGATTCTGCACAGGACAGTTTTCCCGAATTTTTCCTGTCTGCATTTTTTTTGTTCGTTATTTGGTTCTGCAGTTCGTAATATAAATCTGCTGTTCATAATTTAAATCTGCTGTTCGTAATTTTTATGTTCTGCTGTTCGTGGATTATTTTCTACAGATCGTAAATTCAACTTGCTGATTTGTGTAGTTGTCTCTATTTCTGTATTTGCGGTTTCTAACCTTATTTTGCAGGGAAAATTCGCATTTGGAATTTCGTTCGAATTAAGTTCGAACCTAATTTGGCCATTCGAATTCATTTCTGAATATTATATCGAATCTGCAATTGAATTCGAATATTAAGTTGCATTCGTAAATTTCCATATTGATTTCTGGTTTGCGTTCTGTGAACAGATTCTGATATCATGGGTGATAACATCGAGAAATCTATCGCTGATGGAGCCGGAAATGGAAACCCGTTTGAGTCGACGCTCCAAATTCAGTTTGGGAGTGGTCTGCCAGCGGTGAATTTGCCAATGGGGAATGTGCAAGCAGTGAATCTGCAAGATGCAAACCTCTCAGCGGTTAATCTGCAAGCCGCAGGGGTCGGAACTTCTGAGGTTCGTCAGACTGTCCACCCAACTGCTTTTCAGATTGTCCAACCGACAGTCCATATGCCTGGCGCTGTGAACGCAAGCTTGATGCCAGAGAAGTTCGATGGAACGGGCTTCAAGACATGGCAGCAGAAGATGTTCTTCTTCCTGACCACGTTGAAGCTTGAGAAGTATCTGAATGAGGACAAGCCTGTGATGTCGCCTCACAATACAGATGCATACCTCCTAGCGAGCGTTGAGGCCTGGACTCATGCAGACTTTCTGTGCAAAGATTGGGTTCAAAGCCGCCTGATAGATCCACTGTACAATGTGTACAGCAAGGTCAAGACCTCCAAGGAGCTCTGGACTGCTTTGGAGAAGAAATACAAGTGTGAGGATGCAGGCTCGAAGAAGTTCGCAGTGGCAAAGTTTCTGGACTTCAAGATGGTGGACAATAAGCCCATCATGAAACAGGTCGAAGAGCTGCAGCTTCTTACGCATGAGATCATTGCTGAAAGGATGTCTATCTGTGAGACGTTCCAGGTGGTTGCTTTCATTGAGAAACTCCTTCCAAGCTGGAAGGAGTTCAAGAGCTACCTGAAGCACAAGCGAAAGGCAATGACTGTGGAAGACTTGATAGTTAGGCTGCGGATTGAGTCAACCAACCGCAAAGCAGATGGGGTTCAGCCTTTTGAACAGAAGGCTAATCTGGCTGAACACAAGGACAAGGACAAAGGGAAGAAACGAAAGTTCCAACCCCAAAGCTCCAACAACTTCAAGAAGCAACCAGCTAAGAAGTTCAGTGGGAAGTGCCACAAGTGTGGCAAAATGGGTCACAAGGCTGATGAGTGTCGTAGCAAGGCTAATCCGCCCAAGGACAAGGGGAAATCCCAAGCCAACATGACTGAAGGCATGCTCTCGGATGCAGATCTGTGTGCTGTAGTGTCTGAAGTCAACATGGTTGGAGACAACCCAAGAGAATGGTGGTACGATACAGGTGCTACCAGACACATCTGCTCTGAGAAGGGAATGTTCACCACCTATCAGCAGAGCAAGAGCGACGAGCATCTATTTATGGGGAACTCATCCACATCCAAGGTGGAAGGTCACGAGAAAGTGGTGCTGAAGCTGACTTCAGGAAAGGAGCTGACTCTCACTAATGTTATGCATGTGCCAGACATTAGGAAGAATATGATCTCCGGCACTTTGCTGAGCAAGAACGGCTTCGCTGTGAAGTTCGTGTCTGACAAGCTAGTTCTCTCTAAGAATGGGGTTTATTTGGGCAAAGGTTATGTAAAGGATGGACTGGTCAAAATGAATGTAATGACAGTCATCCCAAAAACTATTGTAACTGATATTTCAATGAATAAGACTAATCCTATTGCTTATGTTGTTGAGTCTTTTAATATTTGGTATGAACGATTAGGGCATGTGAATAACAAGTCTATTCAAAGACTAATGAACATGAACCTGATTCCAAAATGCAAATCAAGTAAAGACAAATGTGAAGTGTGCGTACAGGCCAAACTCACAAAAACGCCATCCCCACATATAGAGAGAACAACTGAACCTCTAGGTTTAATACACACAGATTTGTGTGATTTAAAATATGTGCAAACTAGAGGCGATAAAAAGTATTTCATAACCTTTATTGATGATTGCACAAAATACTGTTATGTATACTTACTAAGAAGTAAGGATTAATCCTTGGAAAAGTTTAAGGAATACAAGTTGGAAGTTGAAAACCAACTTAGTAAAATCATAAAAATAATCCGAAGTGATAGAGGAGGCGAGTATGATGAACCTTTCAACGCGTTCTGTAGAGAACACGTGATTATTCATCAAATAACTGCTCCCTACTCACCAGAATCTAATGGAGTTGTGGAACGAAAGAACCGAACTCTGAAAGAGATGATGAATGCAATGTTGCAGGAATCTGGGTTACCCCAGAACATGTGGGGGGAAGCGCTGCTTACCACCAACTATATCCTCAACAAGATATCGCATAAAGTTACTGGCAAGACGCCATACGAACTTTGGAAAGGTAACGTACCTTCGTACAAATACCTCAAAGTGTGGGGGTGCCTAGCAAAAGTGGCAGTACCACCTCCTAAAAAGGTCACAATTGGACCTAAAACCGTTGATTGTATTTTCATAGGATATGCACATAACAATAGTGCTTATCGGTTTTTGTTATATAAATCTGACATACCAGATATACATGCAAATACAATAATGGAATCAAGGAATGCGTCCTTCTTTGAAAACGTGTTTCCGTGCAAGGATAAAGAACATCCGAAACGAACTCGTGAGCAAAGTGAAGCAGGCACTTTTGTAAATGAAACAGAAGATGAACCTAGACAAAGCAAAAGAGCTCGAAAGGAAACGGAAGCTGAACCTAGATGAAGCAAAAGAGCTCGAAAGGAAAGAACCTTTGGGCATGAGTTCATCACGGCCTTTCTTTTGGAGAATGAGCCTAGAACTTTCAAACAAGCAATGTCTACACCTGATGCACCTTCATGGAAGGAAACAGTTAAAAGCGAAATCGACTCCATTATGCAGAATCATACATGGGAGTTAGTTGATTTGCCACAAGGGTGTAAAGCACTTGGGTGCAAATGGATTTTCAAAACCAAATTGAAAACCGATGGCTCAGTAGATAAGCACAAGGCAAGGCTTGTGGTGCAAAGATTCCGGCAAAAAGAGGGCTTGGATTTCTTTGACACTTATTCTCCAGTTACGAGAATAACTTCAATAAGAATGCTAATAGCAATAGCTGCATTACGAAATCTCGAAATCCATCAAATGGATGTAAAAACTGCCTTTCTAAACGGAGAATTAGAAGATGAGATATATATGAAACAACCTGAGGGTTATGTTGTTCCTGGACAGGAACACAAGGTGTGCAGACTTGTCAAGTCTCTATATGGACTCAAACAAGCTCCAAAGCAGTGGCATGAAAAATATGTCAATGTCATGATGTAAAATGGCTTCAGCATCAATGAATGTGACAAATGCATCTACTTCAAAGACACCCCAAGTGGGTACATTTTGTTGTGCCTGTACGTAGATGACATGCTCATTATTGGAAGCAACAAAGACATGATCAACCGAACTAAGAACATGCTTAGTGGGAAGTTTGACATGAAAGACTTGGAATTAGCAGATGTCATACTAGGGATTAAAATCACTAGACATTCTGAAGGAATTATCATGTCTCAAGCACATTATGCTGACAAAGTACTTGAGAGATTCAAGAACTACTCAAGCGGGAATGCAAAGAGTCTCGTTGATCCTCATCTCCACTTGACCAAGAACTCGGGGGATGCAGTATCACAATTGGAGTATGCACGTGTGATTGGAAGTCTGATGTACTTGACCAAATGCACAAGACCTGACTTGGCGCACTCAGTCAATGTACTAAGTCGCTACACAAGTAATCCAGGACACAAACACTGGAAATGGATAACTAGAGTATTAAATTACTTGCGATATACTCAAAGTTATGGGCTGCACTATGGTAAATACCCAACAGTTTTGGAAGGATACAGTGATGCAAAATGGATATCAGATTCCAGAAACTCAAAATCCACAAGTGGATATGTATTACACTTGGAGGCGCAACAGTCTCATGGAAATCTTCCAAACAAACACTATTGGCCAGATCCACTATGGAGTCTGAGTTCATTGCTTTAGATAAAGCAGCAGAGGAAGCTGAATGGCTTCGGAATTTGTTGGAAGATATCCCGATGTGGGACAAACCAGTGCCAGCAGTAGGTGTACACTGTGATAGTCAATCGGCTATAGCTCGGGCACTGAGTCGTTTGTACAATGGCAAGTCACGTCATATAAGAAGACAACATAAAACCATTAGACAACTACTCTCGCATGGTATAATCTCAGTAGACTATATCAAGTCGGCTGACAACCTAGCGGATCCGTTTACTAAAGGTTTGTCATGAGATCAAGTTGTTAAATCATCAAGAGGAATGGGTTTAAAGCCTATGACTAAAGAGGATGCTTGATGGCGAACCCTACCTACCTGACTGGAGATCCCAAGAAGTAGGTTCAAAGGGAAAACTAAATCAAGCTGAATCAAGATGAGCACTGGGAGAAGATGAAACTGTATGATAGTTGTTGTCTGTGAGAAGATGAAACTGTATCAAGGCCAAAATGAACACAACAAGAGAACCTAGTTCTGTGAGAAGATGAAACTGTATGATAGTTGTTGTCTCGATTTACATCAAAGCCCGGGTGGTTCAAGACATCATGTTTACTACCTGGTCGAGTAAATCCGATAGCTACTCACTATGGGTGGTTCAAGGCTGAAACATGCTACCAACCCAGATGCAGTGATTTTTCGACTGTACTCTCAAAAGTCTTTCTGTTTTTTAACCAATGTTTAGAATCATTTCTATTCATGTGGGGGATGTTGGAACTCATTATTTGAATGTGGCATCGGGCACTTTTCCGGGCACAATTCCGGTGGGCTCCGGCCATTGTCAACACCGGAAAGTGGAAGCATTGGCTTCCTCTACGCGAGCACACTCTCGTAGTGTACTCATACGACAAAAATGATTTCCGTTTGAATGAGAAATGGAGGCCCAAAGTAGCTTGCATGAAGTGCAAGACTTGGGAAAAATGTTGGGAACAAAATGTGTCCCACATTGGAAGTTTGGAGGTAGAAATACCACCATATATAGTGGAGAAATGGACTCAAGGTTGTGACCTTGGGTCATTACCCATTTTCAATGGGGAGAGGACCTAGCTCATCAAGCCCACACGCGCGCCGAGCCGAGTCGGGCGGGCGAGCGAGCCGGGCTCGGGCCGGGTTGGGTTGGGTTGGATCGGATTGGGCTTGGGCTGGCCAGCCAACGGCCTATCTTTTTGGGCCGATCTAGAAGGCCCACTAGTGGGCTTTGACCAAGCTTACAGTTTGTAACGTTAGAATCAGATCTGCAACGTCCGGATCAGGTTTCGTAACGTCCTCCACTAATTCTGAAGATCTGCAACGTTCAGAAGAAGATATGTAACGTTCATTAGCAGATCTGTAATGTTATCTTCCATAAAAGCCTTCCAAAGCTCTTTAAAAGGAGCGGTCAGCCTCTCATTCGAATATACAACAGAACAATCCTCTTTCCCCTTCTCTGTTTTTTCCAAAAATCTGAGTCTGAGAGTACTACACAGATTGGTTCGTAGCCTTCTGAATTCTTTGGTTGCGCAAATCAGAAGTCGTCTTGTAGTTGTATCCTGGGATTCGGAACGTCGAAGAACCGTCGCAATACGGGACATTTTCAGAATTAAGGAGAGAGATCTAATCTCGACTCTGCATCCGTTCGAAGTTCGGTATAAATTTCGTTCATTCGTTTGTAATTTCTATGCGTTTATTCCTTTGCAGTTTAATTATGTTCGTGCTTCAAATTGCGTTCCTACAGTTTTGATTGGTGAGTGTGTGTCACCCTCACTTGTCACGTTGATATATAGCGCGGTGGATTCAGATGGCTAATGCCATTTGTCTCTAATGGCGCATACTATCAACAATTTCACAAACTTGGCCTCTTTAAGGCCGAGAATGTTATACTTGTGTCACGATTGCATAGTTTTATCTTGTTATCCTTCATAGAGGTCTAGAAGCTCATAGTTTCTTTGAGCAAGGCAATGTCCAATTGCTATCACACCCATGAGGCAAAAATTCATAGCAATTAGTTTCTAATCAGGTGCATGGTGGTGGTGTTGGATCACAACTAAGTTGTTTTATAGGATGTCACGGTATCGATCAATTATCAATAAATACACCCTTTCGTAAAACTCCATTACTTAGTTGCATATGAAACACAACAATGTCAGACATAACATGCTATAATACTTTCTACTCACTCATAGACTATGCTACACATATAGATATGACATACCTCCTAATGTGGGAAGTTTCTCAATCAACTTCGTCAATTCCGTAGGGAATCTTTATAATTGTTGAATTATCGTCTTTGCATTATAGGAGAACTCATCATAGTTGTTGTAACTACATCAAGATGTTGAAGCAGTAAAAAACTCTAGCTTTCACAATCGGTATAACAAGTGACCCTATCATAAAAAAAATTGTGCCCAATATTAGAAAACCCAATTTACTCCTATGTTGAACTGCCAATATAACTTCCATTCAGTATATCATCATCCTCACATGGAGAACCCTTTTCTACGTTTGACTTTAGCCCTCGTTTGGTTCGTACTACACTTCCCAGGAAGTTGAACTTTCCCATGTATTTATTTCCTGTATTTGGTTCAAAAATAAAACGTGGGAATTTACTTTCCAGGAAGTTGCAATTCCTCCGATCAAAGGAATTGCACTTACCTTGAAGAGGTAGGTAAGATCTACTTCCTGCGTTTTTAAATGGAAATATCATTACTTCCTATGTTGATATAAAAATAACAATTTTGAACCAAACATGATTTCGCAATTTTCAGCAATTTACAATTCCTAGAAAATAACTAAATTCTCAGGAACTTAATTTTCTACGTTCAACCAAACAAGGGGTTAGTCTCACTACAAATCCACAAACCTGATAATTTTAGAAAAAGACAAATAAGGAAGTTGCTAAAGTAATAAAAAATTATAGAGTAGCAAATGCTACTCTATAATTTTTATAATTGTTGAATTATCGTCTTTGCATTGTTCGTATTTCCCAAGGGATTTTCCATACTTTTTTTTTGATAAAGTAAGATTTTGAAATTCCAGGAAATATCAAACTTGGAATATCGAGAGGCCAAAAAATCAGTAGTCGGAACAATCGACAAGAGGAAACAAAAGAAACAAGAACAGAAACAAAATTACAACAAAAGTTCAACATAAACAAACAAAACTAAAAGGAGACAAATAAGTTTAATCGATGAGAAAGGCTCAAACATGGGTTGTAAGACACCAACGCGACGTTGACACAGCCGAAAAGCAGATGCAAGACACAATCTGGAGGCACTTCGTCGGTAGAAGCCACCAGGGATCACACGATCACTATCTCGATCTCTAAACTAAAACAACAGTATCAAATCAAACCTAAAACAGCTCCACATTAGAATTGAATGTATCTAACAAAGGTAGAAGTTGTAGTTAGGTATAATTTTATTATGTCTTTTTTGTTCTTTTGTAATTACTATCCATTTTTTCAAATTTGAGACTTTCAGAGTGTAACACCCCCAAATATATCCTTGAAGTATTACCGCCAGTGACCTCAGATTCCACATCCGAAGCCACCCAAGGCTTAACCAATTTATACAATATATAAAACACACTGATAATATGAAATATCATAATCTTTAATTAAACCAAAGTCTCGGAATTACATCCGTAAATCCCAAATACAGTAGAATACAAAATATGTTTAATACAGCGGAAGTCTTTTAAATAAATAACATAAGGGTCTTGATCTAAGCGATCACCCGCCTAAGATCTTCAACCTAGGTAAAACTCTTAAAAACTTCATCTATCTTCATCGTCGGATTCTAGCCTTCACGGAACGGAAGTTTACCTGATGTGCCGTATGAGACGGATGACACCAGCCAACCATGCAAGGGAAAATAACCGATTGGTTAGTCTAATGAAAGACTATGCAAGGGTAAAATAGAAAGGTTCTAAGTAGTCGTATTAGGTTAGACCCATCGCTTCTCGAATGAAAGGGCTCGATACGAGGGGGCTTCGACGCCAACCTTCCTTGCACCTCCAATGCAACACCCTATGAGCACCACAACCACCAACGAGAGCTCCGGCGACACTTCGAAAACTCCGACGAGGGCTTGAAACTCCGGCGAGCAAGAAAAACGAGAGAGAGAGAGAGAGAGAGAGAGAGAGAGAGAGGGAGAGGGATTGGATTTGGGTGCCCAGAGACCCTCCAAGATTGCCTCTATTTATAGCCAAGGAGAGGAGCCAGCCCCGACAAGATCGACGGAGGAGCATGCGATCAACGGCGGGGTGGAAGACGAAGCGTCGCTGGCGTGTTGCAGTTTTCCGCGATCGCGGAAAAAGCACCGCGGTCGCGGAAAATTGTTGTGCCCAGCTTCGATGTGCCCTATTATTCCGCGGTCGCGGAATTGCTTCTACGGTCACGGAATTGCCCTTTTCGCGTCTGTTTGCCCGAGAAAAGGTTTGGCGTGGGTTTACCCCGGATTATATATATTTGTACCCGAACAAATGTTCTAAGCCTCGAAAATACGTTGAATGTATTTTATATCACTCAGTGAAATATTACAGAGATCAAACACGATACAGAAATCCAAACTTCTCCAAAAGCGACACGATTACAGAACGAGGGTTGGGAAAATTACCCAATTACCCTTACTAAAAATGAGGGGTATTACATCACTTCCCCCTAAAAAGAAGTTTCGACCCCGAAACTTGGTCGAATAACCCAAAAAAATGAGGCGTTACATCACTACTCCCTTAAAAAGGTTTCGACCCCGAAACTAGGCCGAAAACAGGTTGGGAAAGCGACTAAGCATATCCTCTTCAGTCTCTCAGGTTTCCCAAGTAACCTCTTCAGATTCAGCTTTGGACCAAAGAATTCGTACCAATGGTACTACCTTGTTCTGCAATTACTTCTCGCGACGTTCGAGAATACGCACAAGTATCTCTTCGTAGGTACCATTTGCCTGAATCTCGATGTCATCATAGCTCAGCACATGAGACGCATCTGGCACGTACTTTCTCAACAAGGACACGTGGAACACGTTATGCACTGGATGTGCCGACGGCGGCAATGACAAACGATACGCTAGAGACCCTACCCTGTCAAGGATCTCAAATGGTCCCACGTAGCGAGGGTTGAGCTTTCCACGCTTGCCGAACCTGAACATACCCTTGGATGGCGACACCCTGACAAACACCTTGTCACCAACCTCGAACTCGACGTTCCTGCGCTTCAGATCTGCGTAAGACTTCTGTCGGCTCTGAGCTGTCAACATCCTCTGTCTGATCAACACAATATCCAAGACAGTCCTTTCGACTAACTCTGGTCCGAGCAGAACCTTGTCGGCATTCTCATCCCAACAAATCGGAGATCTGCACCTTCGACTGTATAAAGCCTTGAATAGAGCCATCTTAATAGTAGCATGTCAGCTGTTATTGTATGTGAACTCAATCAGACTCAAGCTGTTCTCCCAGCTAGTCGGACGATCGAGTACACAAGCTCTTAGCATATCTTCCAATGTATGGATGGTCCTCTCAGACTGTCCATCCGTCTGAGGATGAAATGCAGTACTGAACCTCAACTCGGTTCCCATGGCCTTGTGGAGTTCCTTCCAGAATCTCGACATGAATCGGCCATCACGATCCGATACAATGGTCTTTGGAGTACCATGCAAACGGACAATCTCGTGTAGGAACACTTTCGATAGCTTCTGGGTTCCCCATGTTGACTTGATAGCCACGAAGTGAGCACTCTTCGTGAGCCTGTCAATGATTACCCATATCGCATCCTTTTGACTCTGAGTCTTTGGCAACCCTGTGACGAAATCCATAGCGATATCCTCCCATTTCCACTCTGGCACTGGAAGAGGTAGCAATTCACCACCTGGTCTACGGTGTTCTATCTTGACTTTCGGACAAGTCAAGCATTTTGCCACAAATTCCGCGACATCCCACTTCATGTTGGGCCACCGGAATTTCTTCCTGAGGTCCTTGTACATCTTGCTAGAGCCTGGATTTACAGAATAAGCTGACGAATGGGCCTCCTTCATCACCAACTGACGAAGACCATCAACGTCAGGCACACAAATCCGGTCTTGAAACCAGAATGAATTCGATAGCTTTCCCGTCCATCACTTCACTGCTTAGCTTTACCAAGACCACGTCATCAACCTGCTTCTCCCTGATTTGATCCAGCAGCGTAGCCTGAATCTCTAGCATACTCAGGTAACCTCGACGCTGATCATACAATAGTTCAATCTCGCACAACCCTTGGTTCAGCTTGGTCTGAGCAGTGAGTAGAGCCACTACAGTCTCGTGCGGCGTCTTCCAGCTCAATGCATCAACTACTACATTAGCCTTGCCCGGATGATACAGCAACTCGATGTCGTAGTCTTTGAGTAGCTCCAACCAGCAACGTTGTCTCATATTCATCTCCTTCTGAGTGAACACGTACTTGAGACTCTTATGATCGGTGAAGACTTGGCACCTCACACCATAGAGATAGTGCATCCAATGTAACACCCCCAATTTATACCGGAGATATTACATGCCAGTGACCTCAGACTTTACCGTCCAAAGTCACCCTAGGCTTTTCCAGAACAGTTAAGCTTAAATACATAACATAATTACATAATAATGGAAAGATTAAACAACAGAAGACTTTAAATTACACAACGGAAGACTTTAAAGAGCCAACTTATAACATGGCTAAATTATGAAGATACATTGAAGTAATACTTTAACAATCGTAAAACACTTAACAACTTAAAACACGGACTTTTAAACCTTTGTCTGCAAGCTTCTTATTCTTCAATAGGTTACTTAAACTCCGGGAATCAACTCCTGATGTGCCGAAACGGACGGACGGCACCAACCATGATGATGCAGATAACAAAAAATACAACAGGTTAGTCTACTGAATAGACTAGCAAGGGCACAAAGCAGAGTGGTTCGAGTGATCGTGACCATTTACTATCATTGTCCCTCGAATAATAACCGAAGAAACGATATATAACCCGACACTTTCACTGAATGATTTAACAATTAAGATATGCACTGAAGAGAAGACTCCAACTGAAATGAGCCTTATAGGAAAATATGACAACCGAGGGAACACTAAAGTTACACACACCAATGATTTAAAAGTTGACTGAGATGCTTCGGTTCACAACCAACCTCATCGCATACAGCGAATCCAGATTGGAAAGAGAACGTACTACATTCAAGTCGAGACGAGCTTTCCTAGCTGCACTATTACTTAGCTGCACTACTCGCCAAAGGTTTATTAATCATGTGCACTCGGGCACATATCTTATTTAATTACAAAACACACATTACTGAAACACGTTAATGTTATTAAGAGCGACAACAAGGCTTAAATCTTAAGGCGACCATTACGTCAACCCAAATTAAAACACACACAACACACACGCGGGACTTAACATTATTATGCCGAGTAACAACGGCGTTATAATTACACCGGGTGACCTTACGTTCACCCTGATTGCACTATTACAGTGCTTACACTTATTAATTATGTGCTTAACTGTACTTATCTTATTAAATTACAACACACACACACACACACACACACACACTGTTGAGGCTTTTAATATTATTCCGAGAACACGGAAGTTATTATTACACCGGGTGACCTTACGTTCACCCTGATTGCACTACCACAGTGCTTACAATTTAATTTACAGGGTGACAGTTACGTCTACCCCAATGCACTAGCTAAGTGCTTAATACACAGGACTGCAATTAAGCTCATCCAATGGTGCTTAAACACTTTAGATCCTTACATGTGGATAAGAAGCATAGGTCATGACCCTTAAATTATTCGGAATTAATCCGAGGAATATTATGATTTAAAGAAACGACAAATCCTTACTTGGATTAGCGTTCCTACGAACATTAAGTTATTAAGAAATGACTAATCCTTACTTGGATTAGCGTTCCTACGAACACTCGTGTTAACTAAACAGTCTAACACAATAATTAATCACATTAAAGCCATCCAGTCAATCAACTTAAACACAGAGATAATAGAAACAACTAATCCTTACTTGGATTAGTTTTCCTATTAACCCGCATGCTATTCTAGCATTAAGATTAATTTCACAGTAATACCATCACGGTAATTATCACATATAATAGCGTTGTTCTAACAGATATACAACCTATTATAACATTACTTTAATCACGCTTATTTATGAACTTAGTTCCCAAGCAAAACAACAGTTCACTCCAATTTAATTAACAATTAAACAATTGATAATTAATGAAACATGGAATGATTAAGCAAGAGCGAACCGCCACTTGCCTCAATCCGCAGAAAAGCCTAACGATGATGGGATTCCGGGCTCGACACGCGTATAGCTCCACTAGCATAAACACCTTCGAGTCGACCCAAAAAGGAACCCTAGGTTAGATTCGACAAACAATAGTACGAATATACGAAAGGACGAAAGGAATCGAAGGATACGAGACCCGGTCGAAGGTCTCGGAAGCCAATGCAACAACTCTCGGGCAGCAACCCTTCACGGCCGGCCACCAAACAATTGCGGCGGGCGCCGCCTTAAATGCGGCGGGCGCCGCCACCATCACGGCGGGCGCCGCCTCAAGCACGGCGGGCGCCGCTCATCGGCTTCCTCCACGGCGGCTGGACACACACCACGGCGGCACCAAGATCTTCACGGCGGTCGCCGTCCCCAACACGGCGGTCGCCGAGCTCATCACGGCGGGCGCCGGGATCTTCACGGCGGTCGCCGTTCCTGGCGGCGGGCGCCGTCTCCCTGGCGGCGGTCGCCGTCTCCCTAGCGGCGGTCGCCGTTCCTGGCGGCGGTCACCGTCGCTGAACAGAAACTTAAAAACGGGCAAGAAATCTTACCCGCGACGCTCGATTTGGTTCGCCTTCCGCCTTGCTTGGCTTCTAGGCTTCTAAGGGCCTTCCAAGTCTCCTTTGGCCACCGAGAATGACACCAAATGAGCCTCCAACGATCCACGAGAGCTTTCCGAGAGAGAGCGTTTTTCTTTGGGAGCGTTTTTGAGAGACGAGAAATGGACAGCGTAATGGCGTCTTTCCCCTCCTCCTTACACTCACCCCATGCTCTCTATTTATAGGCAAAGATTAGGGTTTTGGAGGGAGCTTGGGTATTAACCCTTGGTTAATACTCTTGTACTTTTGCCTCTTGGATATTAGCTCTTGGACAATAACCTTCGGATAAAGAATCTTGTACTATTGTCCATTAGATAATAACTCTTGGGCAATAAACTTGTACCAATCTTAATCCGCGTTAACAAAAGTCATACACGAACTTTCAAAACATGTCGACTGTATATTATTTCACTGAGAAAAATATTACAGATACAGAGCACATTACAGAATGCCTCCAACTTTCTAAATTAAATCCGACGTACTAAACGGGTGTTCGGGAAAATTCCAAAAATTCTCAAATAATCCTTATAGAATTACGGGGTATCACATCCAAATCTTCAACGCAAAAACTACAGCTGCTAACTCCAGATCATGCGTCGGGTAGTTTGCCTCATAGGTTTTCAATTGTCGAGATGCGTATGCAATAACCTTCCCCTTCTGCATCAGTACACATCCTAACCCATTCTTTAAAGCATCACTATAGACCACATAACCATCATTCCCTTCTGGTAGCGCTAACACTGGTGCGGAGGTTAGACACTTCTTTAGTTTATGAAAACTGGCCTTCCACTTGTCATCCCAGACAAACTTCTTGTGGACTTTGCGGAGCAAACCGGTCATAGGTAGAGCGATCTTAGAAAATCCCTCCATGAACCGTCTGTAATATCCATCGAGTCCTAAGAAACTGCACACCTCCTTCACATTCTGAGGCCGCTTCCAGTTGGCTACCGCTTCAATCTTCTGGGGATCAACCATAACCCCATCCTCATTGATCACATGGCCTAAGAAAGCCACTTCTTTGATCCAGAAGTCACACTTAGCCAACTTTGCGTACAGTTGATTTTGTCTAAGGACTGACAAAGTGATCCAAAGATGTTCTTCGTAAGCCTTCTCACTCGGGGAGTAGATCAAAATATCGTCGATGAAGACCACCACGAACTTATCCAGGTATTGGTGGAAACATCGATGCATCAGATCCATGAAGACTGTCGGAGCATTGGTAAGTCCAAATGGCATGACTACAAACTCGTAGTGACCATATCTCATCCGGAACGCAGTCCTTGGAATATCTTCCTCACGAATCCTGAGCTGATGGTAACCAGATCTCAGATCGATCTTGGAAAAGACTTTGGCTCCCTGCAGTTGATCCAACAGATCGTCAATCCTCGGTAACGGATACCTGTTCTTGATAGTGACCTTATTCAACTCTTGATAGTCGATACAAAGTCGGAATGATCCATCCTTCTTCTTGACGAACAAAACTGGAGCGCCCCAAGGTGATGCACTCGGCCTTATATATCCATTCTCAAGAAGGTCCTCAAGTTGCTTCTTCAACTCTTGCATTTCCGCTGGAGCCATCCGATACGGTGACTTAGAGATCGGCGCGGTACCAGGCTCGAGATCAATGGTAAACTCCACGTCACGACTCGGGGGTAAACCAGGAATCTCCTCCGGAAAGACATCCGAAAACTCACAAATGACCGGAATATCAAGAACTAAAGGCTCATCTTTCTTGGGCTTATCCAGGTAGCACAGGTACCCGACACAACCTTGTTGAAGTAGCTTACACGCAGCCATCGCATTGATGAGCTTGTCGTTATCAGCGTCATTACGACCCTTGAATTTGCATACAAACTGGCCCTCAGATGACACCGTCACAGTCCTCGAACTGAAATCGATCACCGCCCCATGACGCGTCAGCCAATTCATACCGAGAATAATGTTGTATAGAGCCATGGCTATACAGATCACATCTGCTTCGAACTTCTTACCCTGAATGGTAATCGGAAATTCTGACAGACGCTTGGTTCCAACCAAATGTTCACCATTGGGAAGATTCACAACGAAAGGCTCACAAGCCTCGTTGCATACTAAGCCTAGCTTACTTACGCAACTTTCCGAAATGAAAGAATGAGTAGCACCCGAATCAAAAAGTATACACACAAAAGTAGAATTGAGGTATAGAGTACCTTGAGCAGTAGGAGCATTTAGTTCATCAGCCTCACGCATCTCGTAGAGTCGCTAACCTTGACCTCCTGAAGCAACTGGGGCTTTCCCCCTGTTCTGCGCAGTTGTCTGTGTCGAAGGACTAGGAGCCTCCACTGGTCTGAATCTGGGTCGGTTGTTATGACTAACGGACCCTTGTTGTGACTCGGCTCCTTTCTGCCTCCTCTTTGGACAAAATGTCTGCAAGTGCCCCTCCTTTCCGCAGCCAAAACACGTCTTCCTCTCCTTTGGACACTCATTGCTCTTGTGCCCGGGTGTACCACAGTTGTAGCATTGGATCAGATTTTTGCCCTGACCCGAACGTTGCGTTCCATGAGTCATCCCTGTTCTCGCCCGGCCAGATTTGGCAAAGTTTGACGGTGGCGCGGGTCGCTTGAACCCACTTGCATGAGGCTGGCTCTGTGCCGGTCTCTGGCGGTTGCGCTTTTTCTTCAACTCCTCCAGAGTCACCTTCATCTTATATGCTGCATCCACGTACTGCTCCAGAGTATATCATCTGTGGCGCACCATCAGTGGCTTAATGTCTGAATTCATCCACTCGGGGAAATGCCAGATGTTCTGTTCTTCACTGGACACCTCCGGCCCAACGTACTGCAACAAGTGATTGAACTTGGCCGCAAGCTCAGTCATTTTCAATCCATTCGTCTTCGGATAGAGAAACTCTTTATGCTTCTCTCCCCTCATAGCTCGGGAAAAGAATCGATCAGTCATTTTTGCCTTAAACATTCCCCAGTTCAATCCAGGGTGATCAGCTAGACCGGTGCTTTCCCACCACTCGCTAGCCACTTCCTTCAGTTAAAGGGAAGCAATGTGCACCTTCTCAGCTTCAGTGCACTCAACATTTCTGAACAGTCGTTCCATGTGCGAGAACCAATACGCCACTCTGACTGGCTCTCCTTTCCCATCATAGCTGTCATGCCTCATCGAGCTTATGACCTTCAACACTCGGCCATAATTGCCTCTGTTCCTGACCGTATCCTCATGGGGTACACGGATATCTGGCTCCTCGAATCTAGGAACCCCAGGAGGAATTGGCATACCTTGTGCCTGAGGCGCGATCAGTCGCATAATATCGGTGACTGCTTGCATCATAATCCCCCGAATAGCCTCAATTGCCGCAACATTGAATATTACTGGAGCGTTGACCGGAGCTTGGTCATTGCCCACTGGATTGTTGTGAGAAACTGACTCGTTCTCATCAATCGGATTCGCGGCATTCCCCAAATTCTGTCTAGGGTTGTTGCTTGGCCTAGCACCAGCATGAATGGTATTCCTTGTGTTCACCATCTGTTTACCGATCAAATTCCAAGTATTTTATAACATTAATATCATTTCAGCATGCACAATGTATAAAATCAACTTAGAATAGACCAAACTGATAAACTTTTCATTGATGAACTGAAACTGAGTTTGATAGGGTCTACATAGGAAAAGCTCCTCTAAGCGACAAGACAAAATTGCTTGGGAACTACAATTCTTAGCAAAACGAAACAAACAAAACACTGGCAAAGAAAAAAAAATGCTAAACTCAACACCGGCCCCCATCATGGTGCCTTGAAAAGGTTCCTATAATCATGAGCCCTCATGCACTGCTTCTTCGAACGGGGTCTATCATCGGGGTCTGGTGTCGGACTCCTTGACTTGCTCTGCCCTGGAGCACATGGCTCGTCTCTCGGCCTTGGTGCCCTCGGCCTTTCCCTAGGCGCGGGAACACTTGGTCCAGCCCCATCAGATCCCGGTGAGTAGCAAAACTCCTCCAGAAATCCTGGTTGGAAGTCTGCCCTGTTCACCATATATTGCGGGTCGAGTAGCAACCTTGCTTGGCGGATATACTCCTGGAGCTCGTGGACGTCCTCAAGCATTCGGAAGAGACCGAGCTCAGTCTCGTATGTCCTCTCCTCCATGTCGTACATGGCGTTCGTCCACTCCTCCAGTCTCTCCTCTAGCAATCGGGGCCTTATCTTGGCCTGTTGGGTCGGGACCACCCTCGGTGTGCCCATCGACTGCCATGGCCTTGGCCTTCCTCGAACATGCTCAACCGCCTCATCCACCTGGCGACATTCTTCAGAGGAAACCATCTGACTCTGGCGGAACGCCTGTCGCGAGTCAGGACTCAACACCAGCCTCCTCTGAGTAGGGACAAATTGTGAGCCCTCAGGCACACCCCACGGTCCACTCCTTCTCCTGGCGGTACCTGCTTCGCTAAGCGCCTCCCAAGCGGCAGGAGACAATGGTGAATACTCCCGCTCAGGTTGTGACGCCGGACTCGGGAAGATGAATTCCATCCCCGGATCCTCGCAGTCCACCAGCAAGTTCTCCAAGCCATCGGACTCGTAGCCCTGCCCCTCGAGGTCCTCCTCGGAGTCCTCCTCTGGACCCTCCTCCAGATCCTCCTCCGGATCTTCTTCCGGATCCTCTTCCGGGTCCTCCTCGGGATCCTCTTCCGGAACCTCTTCGACCAGGAAGTCATTGTCGAAGTACCCTCCTATGTACTCCGTCGGGTATTCTTCCTCCTCAGTGTCCTCCCTTGGCTCCGCTTCAGACTCCGTCACAGGAACCTTGGCCTTGCCGGACACTAACACCACCGACTCCTCGAGCATGGTCTTCACCTCCTCGGGTGGACTACTGGGCTCCCCAACCTCAAAGCACGGCGGGGGAACCGGGAACTCAAGCCTAACTGGAGATGGCAGGCCACCTCGGCTTCCTTCGGGTTCCTCAGTTGAGAGATGAATGCGCCCATAACCTGCGGGGCGACGAGAAAAGGGTTAGTCTTTCTAAATATAGAAGCGAACTTGTAATACCCCCAAATCTTAACCCATTTAGAAAGGTATTATCGCCAGTGACTCTGGTGTTCCTTACCAAAGTCACCCAAGACTTTACCGTTTAAATACAAATCATGAAACACGAATGATACAAAAGCACAGTCTTATTTATATAAAACATAAATTCCGGGATTACATCCCAATCCCGAATAGGAAGAATACAGAGTTTAAACAAATACAGCGAAAGTCTTAAACAAGGTACAGCGGAAGTCTTAATCAAAGTACAGCGGAAGTCTTATAAAATATATTACAAACAAAAGTCTTGACCACACAGGTCATTGCCCAAAGATCTCAACCTGATTAAAAGAAATTATTAAAAACATCTAAAAACATCGAAAACCATCGTCTTGTTCATAGTCAGTCTAGTCTTCTCAAATCCGCACTTTATCTGATGTGCCGAATCGAACGGATGACACCAGCCTACATGCGGAGAACAAAGTTTGTGGGTTAGTCTAATGAAAGACTAGCAAGGGTACAAAGCAGAAGGTTCGAAGTAGTTGTATTAGGTTAGACTCATCGTCCCTCGAATAATAACCGAGTACGATAATCAACCTTCATACTTCTACTGAATATAACAAAAGGTATGCACAAGAGAAGATTCTGGAAGACTGAATCTTCACAGAAATCGAATAGAAAGAAAACTCCAATGGAAGTGAGTCTTAAGGAAATATGACAAAATCTGGAACATTTTAAGAATCACATAACAGCGAATGAAAGCTTAGAAACGGGTCCTGAATCTTGAAACTGGTCGAGGAAATATGACAAAATATGGAATGATGAGCAAGAGCGAACCGCCACTTGCCTTAGATTAGACGAGTACTACGACAAAGCTTAGAAACAGGTCCTGAATCTTGAAACTGGAACGAATCCTGGATAAAAATCCTGATGGAACGATCCAAAACGAGACCCTAAGTTAGATTCAATACACTTATATATGAATCTAAAAGAATCGGAAAAGGAATCAAAGGAAATGAGTCTCGCCCAAAGCCAACATCCAAAAACACACACTCGGACAAGGCTCGTCGCGGGTGCGGTGGGAGCTTGCCGCGAGGTGCGGTGGACAGACAGTGGCGAGCTTTCTCGCGACAGCTTCAATGGAGAAAATCTTACCCAAATCGTTTGTTTGCCTCGATTTGCTTATGGTTCGACCTCCCAACACCTTAAACCTTCCAACAACACTTGAGGTACCCTTCTCAACTCAAGAAACAACTCGAAGGGAGCTCGGAACAGCTCAAAAATGGCGAAAATCAAAGGGAAAACAGAGGAAGTAGGGGGAGGAGATGAAGAGCTTCTTCAACATCTGATTTGACCCCCTTTTATAGCTCCAAATCCGAGTTTCCTCAAAGGGAACAAGCAAGGGGACAACCGGGAACAAGGGGACAAGGGAAAGAGCCCACTTGGCCGTCCACTTGGCTGCCCAAACGGCCGTGTCAGACTGGCCTTATCGCGAAGACGACGACTCTGTTTTTTTGGCCCTTGCCGCGGGTGCGGTGGCGTCTGCCGCGGGGTGCGGTGAAGGCTAAAATGCTTCGTCTTATCCGAATCACCTTGGGGTTAAATTTCTTAACTCCGGGTTAAATATATTCGTACATTAACGACAAATTAACCCCGAATACACTTCAACTATATTATATATTACTCAGAAAAATTTACAGAGTTCAAACCATTTACAGAATGTCCGAAACTCTTCTAAAATTAATCCGACTAGTAATTCGGGAGTTGGAAAAATTCCAAAATATCCTTATAAAATGAGGGATATTACATTACCTCCCCCTTAAAAGAAGTTTCGACCCCGAAACTTGGCTATTCTAGGTCGAAAACAACTTGGGAAAGCATCTAAGCATATTCTCTTCAGTCTCCCAAGTTTCCCAAGTAACCTCTTCGATTCCTTACTTGGACCACAAAATCCGTACCAAAGGTACCACCTTGTTGCGCAATTGCTTCTCACGGCGCTCAAGAACACGCACAGGTATTTCCTCGTACGTACCATTTGCCTGGATCTCGATGTCTTCATAGCTCAGCACATGAGATTCATCTGGCACATACTTTCTTAACAAGGATACGTGGAACACGTTGTGCACTAAATGTGCTGATGGCGGCAATGCCAAACGGTACGCTAGAGATCCCACTCTATCAAGGATCTCAAAAGGTCCCACGTAGCGAGGGTTAAGCTTCACACGCTTACCAAATCTGAACACACCCTTGGATGGCGATACTTTGACAAACACTTTATCACCAACCTCAAACTCCATATTCCTACGCTTCGGATCAGCGTAAGACTTTTGTCGACTCTGAGCTGTCAACATCCTTTGTCTTATCAGCGCAATGTCCGATGCAGTCCTTTCAACTAGCTCTGGTCCGAGCAGAATTTTGTCGGCACTCTCATCCCAACAAATTGGAGATCTGCATTTACGACCATATAAAGCTTCGAACGGAGCCATCTTGATAGTAGCATGCCAGCTATTATTGTACGTGAACTCAATCAGACTTAAGTTGTCTTCCCAGCTAGTCGGACGATCGAGCACACATGCTCTCAGCATATCCTCTAGGGTCTGGATGGTCCTCTCAGATTGTCCATACGTTTGAGGATGAAATGCAGTACTAAACCTTAACTCGGTTCCCATTGCCTTGTGCAATTCCTTCCAGAATCTTGACATAAATCCGTCATCACGATCTGATACAATGGTCCTTGGAGTACCATGCAAACGAATAACCTCGTGTAAAAACACTTCTGACAACTTCTAGGTTCCCCACGTTGTTTTGATAGCCACGAAGTGAGCAATCTTCGTGAGCCTGTCAACGATAACCCATATAGCATCTCTCTGACTTCGAGTCTTTGGCAGTCCTGTGACGAAATCCATTGCTATGTCTTCCCACTTCCATTCGGGAACTGAAAGAGGTAGCATCTCACCACCGGGCCTTCGGTGTTCAATCTTGATCTTCTGACAAGTCAAGCATTTTGCCACGAACTCTGCCACATCCCACTTCATGTTGGGCCACCAGAACTTAATTCTGAGGTTCTTGTACATCTTGTTAGAACCTGGATGTACAAAATAGGCTGATGAATGGGCTTCCCTCATCACCAACTAGCGAAGACCATCGACGTCAGGCACACAGATCCGGTCCTGAAACCAGAGTGATCCATCATCCTGAATCACGAAACCGGGAGCCTTCTCGTCCATCACTTCGCTATAAAGCTTCACCAAGATCACATCATCAACTTGCTTCGCTTTGATCTGATCAAGAAGCGTAGCTAGAATCTCAAGCATACTCAGATATCCACAACGTTGATCGTACAAGACTTCGATCTCGCACAATCCTTGGTTCAGCTTGGTCTGAGCAACAAGCAAAGCTACTACGGTCTCGTGCGGCGTCTTTCGGCTCAATGCATCTGCTACCACATTAGCCTTGCCCGGATGATACAGCAATTCGATGTTGTAGTCTTTGAGTAGCTTCAACCAGCGTCGTTGTCTCATATTCAGCTCCTTCTGAGTAAATATGTATTTGAGACTCTTGTGATTCGTGAAGACTTGGCATCTCACTCCGTAGAGATAGTGCCTCCAAATCTTCAGCGCAAACACTACTGCTACTAACTCCAGATCATGCGTCGGATAATTTTCTTCATAGGTTTTCAGCTGTCTTGATGCATAAGCAATCACCTTGCCTCTTTGCATCAACACACATCCCAACCCATTTTTCGAAGCATCACTGTAGACCGCATAATCGTCATTACCTTCTGGCAGCGTCAACACTGGTGCAGAGGTCAGACATTGCTTCAGCTTCTGAAAACTGGCCTCGCACTTGTCACTCCAGACGAACGCCTTGTGGACCTTGCGGAGCAAACCGGTCATCGGTAGAGCGATCTTCGAAAATCCCTCCACAAACCGTCTGTAGTATCCAGCAAGTCCTAGGAAACTGTGCACCTCTTTTACATTCTGAGGCCGCTTCCAATTAGCTACTGCTTCAATCTTCTGGGGATCAACCATCACCCCATTCTCATTGATCACGTGGCCTAAGAAAGCCACTTCCTTGATCCAAAAGTCACACTTAGACAACTTTGCATACAACTCATTTTGTCTAAGGACTGATAAAATAATCCGAAGATGCTCTTCATGAGCTCCCACGCTCGGAGAATAGATCAAAATGTCGTCGATGAAGACCACCACAAACTTGTCCAAGTATTGGTGAAAACCTCGATTCATCAGATCCATGAAAACCAGTGGAGCGTTGGTAAGTCCAAATGGCATGACTACGAACTCGTAGTGACCATATCTCGTCTGGAATGCAGTCCTCGGAATATCTTCCTCACCAATTCTAAGCTGATGATAACCAGATCTCAGGTTGACCTTGGAAAAGACTTTTGCTCCCTGCAGTTTGTCCAACAAATCATCAATCCTAGGCAAAGGATATTTGTTCTTGATCGTGACCTTATTCAACTCACGATAGTCGATACAAAGTCGGAACGATCCATCCTTCTTCTTAACAAACAGAACCGGAGCGCCCCAAGGCGATGCACTCGGTCTTACATAACCTTTGTCGAGCAAATCCTCAAGTTGCTTCTTCAATTCTTTCATCTCTGCAGGAGCCATCCGGTACGGTGCCTTGGAAATTGGCGCGGTACTAGGCTCGAGATCTATAGAAAATTCCACGTCACGCTTCGGGGGTAATCCAGGAATTTCTTCCGAAAAGACATCAGGAAACTCATTAATCACTGGAATATCAAGAATCGTTGGTTCATCATTTGGGGACGAATCCAGGTAGCAAAGGTACCCGACACAACCTTGTCGTAGTAGCTTAAACGTAGCCATCGAATTGATAAGCCTGCCGTTATCAGCGTCATTCCGACCCTTGAACTTGCATACAAACTGGCCCCCAGATGACACCGTTACAGTTCTTGAACTAAAGTCGATTACTGCCCCGTGATGCGTCAGCCAATCCATACCGAGCATAATGTCGTATGGAGCCATAGCAATACAGATCAAATCTGCCTCAAACTTCTTACCCTGGATGGTAAATGGAAACTCTGAAAGACGCTTGGTGCCCACTAAATGGTCACCATTAGGAAGATTGATAAAGAAGGGTTCACAAACCTCGTTGCAAACTAATCCTAACTTATTAACACAATTCTCCGAAATAAAGGAATGGGTAGCACCTGAATCAAACAGTATGCATACTGAAGTAGAATGAAGGTATAGAGTACCTTGAGCAACTGGAGCGTTAGGTCCATCTGCCTCACGCATCTCATATAGGCGCTGACCCTGACCTCCTGAAGTAGCTGGGGCTTTGCCTTTGTTCTGTGCAGTAGTTTGCATTGATGGACTGGGAGTCTCTGTCGGCTTGAACCTAGGTCGGTTGTTCGGATTAACTGACCCCTGATGTGACTCCGTCCCCTTCTGCCTTCCCTGACGACAGAACTTCTGCATGTGCCCTTCCTTTCCACAACCATAACATGTCTTCCTCTCCTTCAGACATGTAGTGTTCTTGTGCCCATTGGCACCATAGTTGTGACACTGGATCAGACTCTTGCTCTGACCCGACTGTTGAGTTGACCCTCCCTGAGTCATTTCAGTCCTCGCCCTGCCAGACTTGTCAAAATTAGACGGTGGCACAGGACGTTTAAATCCACTCGCCTGAGATTGATTTTGCATTGACCTCTGGCGGTTCCGTCTTTTGGCTGACTCCTCCAACGTCATCTCTAACTTATAACCTGCATCCACGTACTGCTCCAAGGTAGATCATGCATGACGCAACATCAATGGTTTAACGTCTGGGCTCATCCATTCATGGAAGTGCCAAATCTTCTGACTTTCGCTGGACACATCTGACCCAGCATAAGGTAACAAATGATTGAACTTGGCCGCCAACTCGGTCACTTTCAATCCATCATTCTTGGGATAAAGGAATTCCTTGTGTTTCTCATCCCGCATGGCTTGGGAAAAGAAACGATCAGTCATCTTAGTTTTGAACATCAACCAGCTCAAATTAGCCCGATCAGCTAGTCCAGTGTTCTCCCACCATGCACTAGCATCTCCCTTCAGCTGTAGAGAAGCTATATGCACTTTCTCTGCCTTAGTGCATTCCATGTTGCGGAACAACCGTTCCATATGAGAGAACCAATGAGCCACTCTGACCGGCTCTCATGTACCGTCATAACTGTCCGGCCTCATAGAGGTAATGGTCTTCAAAGCTCGACCATAATCACCCATATTCCTAACCATCTCATCTCGGTGAACTTGAACATTAGGTTCCTCGAACCTATGAACTTCCGGCTGAATTGGCACACCCTGTGCCTGTGGTGCATTAGGTCGCATAACCTCAGCGAATGCTTGCATGAATATTCCCTTAATAGCTGCAACAGTTGCTGCATTAAAAACTATTGGAGCATCGACCTCAGCATGGCCACTGCCTCCAGGTTGATTGTGGGACATAGACTCATGTTCCTCCACTTGTTCGGGAATGACTCTTGCATCCAGCCTTGGGTCATTGCTAGGCCCAGCATCAGTACGAACAGTGTTTCTTGTATTCACCATCTGTTTACCGATCAAATCCCAAGTATTTTATACATTAATATCTTTCCACAATACTTTAATGTGATAAAAGTCACTCGGAATAGATCAACTGGGTAATTTATATATATATATAAAGGTGAACTTCTTAACAAAACTACTGTTTGTACAGGCGTAATCTCCCGAGCTTTCCAACAAAAGTGCTCGGAGATTAAACACTACACTTAATATACACATCAAAACATAGCAAGAGAAAACTACAACAGCTAACGTCGGTCATAATCAAAGTCCCCCGAAACGCTTCCTATATGGCAAACTGCCCATACAGGATCTCTTCGGACGGGGTTCTTCATCAAGACCCAACGATGGACTCATGGCCCTACTCGGCCCCGGAATACTGGGTTCGTCCCTTAGCTCTGGCGTACTCGGCCTTGCCCTCCTCTGAGCATGATCTGTAATCTCATCCATCAGCCGGTGCTCTTCAAAAGAGACTTCTTGGCCCTAACGAAAGATCTCAGATAATTCTGGGCTCGACCTTCTCATTCTCTGAACAAAATCAGGCTGAGGGTCGCCTCTCTCTTTGATGCCGTACTCGACAGAGAGCGCTTCCCAATCAGCTTCAGTCATTAGCGGACATACTGGTCCAGGTGGCGGACTAGGGTAGAGAAATTGCATTCCCGGGTCCTCACTATCCACCAACAAGTGCCTCAAACTATCGGGCTCTTGTTCCTGTTCCTCAGTGTCCTCATCCTCCATAGGATCTTCCTCGGGATCCTCTTCTTCTGGATCCTCCTCGGGAACTGACTCAACTTCGAGGTTGATATCGATATACCGGTCAGATGATTCTTCATCTTCTTCTTCTCCTTCTTCAGGGATCACTCCCATCGAATAATCATTACTGTAGTGGCCTAGAGCGTACCTCGATGGCTCAACTGGCGCTACAACCGGTGCTACCACAGCATTGGATCTCAACACCACTGACTCTGGAATTACATGCTTTACTTCCTTTGGTGGTTCACTCGGTTCTCCCACCTCGAAACAACGAAGCGGAATCGGAAAATCCAGCTCCATAGGGGAGGGTGGAGTCGCTACTACCTCCCCCTTATCCTTTTCTAGGGAAAAGCAGATACCCATGACCTACGAGACAACAAGAAGAGAGTTAGTCTTTCTAGATATTGGAGTGAACTTCCATATCAGACTTCTAAGAGAAAGGCGCGACTATGAACGGTAAAAAAAAAAATCTTGAAACTTCAGAGCCTTCAAAAACATCTTTAATTTAAACGAGTAAATGGTTTATGAAATTCCCAACCCGTTTAAAAACTTTAGGCTCTAATACCACTCCTGTAACGCCCCCAAATCTCTTTTGAAAGCATTACTGCCTATGACTCCAGATATAACATCCCGAAGTCACCCCAGGCTTTTCCAGTTGATATGAACCATCAAACCACGGTTACAATACCAAATATCATAACTTTTATAAAACCACAGTCTAGGAATTACACATGATTCCAAATATAAGGAAATACATAATCAGAATTATTACAGCGGAAGTCTTTAAGTACATAAACATAAATAACACAGCGGAAGTCTTAAAACAAAATAGTTCAACAAAACACCGTCCATCCTTATAGTCGCTCTAGCCTTCTCGGATCCTCAATTTTTCTAATGTGCCGAATCGAACGGATGACACCAGCCCACATGCGGAGAACAATATCCGTGGGTTAGTCTAATGAAAGACTATGCAAGGACACAAAGCAGATTGGTTCGAAGTAGTCATATTAGGTTAAACTCATCGTCGCTCGAATAATAACCGAGTACGCTAGTCAACCTCCATACTTCTACCGGAATGAATGAAAAGGCATGATTTAAGAGATGTTCCTAGAAGACTGAATCTTACAGAAACCAATCCCACAGAAGACTTCAATGAATTAAGTCTTATCGGAAATATGACAAATGTTGGAAAACTTAAATAATCACACAATCAAAGTCGCATACGAGCGATTAGAAAGTAAGACGAGTTTTCCTAGCTGCACTAGCGCCTAGCTGCACTACTCGTCGAGAGTATATTAACATGTGCGACGGGGCACTTATCTGAATTAATTCCAAAACCAACATCACGTTATAAGCTTTTATTAAAGGGAATGAATCCCGCAGTTGTGGCACTAGCTAAGTGCACCGCCTCTGTGTTCGAATAGAGGTATTGGTCATGACCTTAAATTGGTATTAGGGTTACTAACCACCCGTTCTACCATTAGTTATAAAGAAACGACTTGGACCTAGCAGAGCCCAAACGTCCCTACGAATACTCGTGCTAACTAAACAGTTCAACACAGCAAAGAATCACAGTAAAGCCCTCAAGGCCAATATCCAGAATAATATCTATAATAGCGTTGATACTAGCAGATATACAATCTATTATAATATCATATTTTAATTATCTCAATTAACAAAACTGTTCCCAACATGCACAAGAAATCATCCCAAATTAATTAACAACTAAACAATTGATAATTAATTGAAATATGGAATGATGAGCAAGAGCGAACCGCCACTTGCCTTAGATTAGACGAGTACTACGACAAAGCTTAGAAACGGGTCCTGAATCTTGAAACTAGAACGAATCCTGGATAAAAATCCCGATGGAACGATCCAAAACGAGACCCTAAGTTAGATTCAATACACTTATATATGAATCTAAAAGAATCGGAAAAGGAATAAAAGGAAACGAGCCTCGCCCAAAGCCAACATCCAAAAACACACACTCGGACAAGGCTCGCTGCGGGTGCGGTGGGAGCTTGCCGCGGGGTGCGGTGGACAGACAGTGGCGAGCTTTCTCGCGACAGCTTCAATGGAGAAAATCTTACCCAAATCGTTTGTTTGCCTCAATTTGCTTATGGTTCGACCTCCCAACACCTTAAACCTTGCAACAACACTTGAGGTACCCTTCTCAACTCAAGAAACAACTCGAAGGGAGCTCGGAACAGCTCGAAAATGGCAAAAATCAGAGGGAAAACAGAGGAAGCAGGGGGAGGAGATGAATAGCTTCTTCAACATCTGATTCGACCCCCTTTTATAGCTCCAAATCCGAGTTTCCTCAAAGGGAACAAGCAAGGGGACAACCGGGAACAAGGGGACAAGGGAAAGAGCCCACTTGGCCGTCTACTTGGCTGCCCAAACGGCCGTGTCAGACTGGCCTTATCGCGAAGACGACGACTCTGTTTTTTTGGCCCTTGCCGCGGGTGCGGTGGCGTCTGTCGCGGGGTGCGGTGAAGGCTAAAATGCTTCGTCTTATCCGAATCACCTTGGGGTTAAATTTCTTAACTCTAGGTTAAATATATTCGTACATTAACGACAAATTAACCCCGAATACACTTCAACTGTATTGTATATTACTCAGAAAAATTTACAGAGTTCAAACCATTTACAGAATGTCCGAAACTCTTCTAAAATTAATCCGACTAGTAATTCGGGAGTTGGAAAAATTCCAAAATATCCTTATAAAATGAGGGATATTACATTATGCACTGGGTGTGCCGATGGCGGAAATGCCAAACGATACGCTAGAGATCCTACTCTATCCAGAATCTCGAATGGTCCCACGTAGCGAGGGTTAAGCTTCCCACGCTTACCAAACCTGAAAACTCCTTTCGAGGGCGATACCTTGACACTGACCTCGAACTCGACATTTCTACGCTTCCGATCTGCGTAAGACTTTTGTCGACTCTGGGCGGTCAACATTCTCTGTCTAATCAATGCAATGTCCGAAACTGTCCTTTCGACCAACTCTGGTCCAAGTAGAATCTTGTTGGCGTTCTCATCCCAACAAATCGGAGATATGCATCTGTGACCATACAAAGCTTCAAACAGAGTCATCTTGATAGTAGCATGCCTCGTACTTGTCATCTCAGACAAACTTCTTGTGGACCTTGCAGAATAGACCGGTCATAGGTAGGGTGATATTAGAAAATCCCTCCACGAACCGTCTGTAATATCCAGCAAGCCCTGGGAAACTGCGCACCTCGATCACACTCTGAGGCCGCTTCCAAACAACTACCGATTCAATCTCCTGGGGATTAACTGTAACCCCATTCTCATTGATCACACGGCCTACGAAAGCCACTTCTTTGATTCAAAGTTTACACTTAGACAATTTAGCATAAAGCTGATGTTGTCTAAGGACTGACAAAATAATCCGAAGATGCTCCCCGTGAGCTTCTACGCTCAGGGAATAGATCAAAATGCCATCGACGAAGATCACCACGAACTTATCTATGTACTGGTGAAAACATCGATGCACTAGATCCATAAAGACTGCTGAAGCATTCGTAAGTCTAGATGGCATGACTACAAACTCGTAGTGACCATATCTCGTCTGAAACGCAATCCCCGGAATATCTTCCTCACGATTCCTGAGCTGATGATATCCAAATCTCAGGTCGAACTTGGAGAAAACTCTCGCTCCCTGTAGTTGATCCAACAGATCATCAATCCTAGGTAACGAATACATGATCTTGATCGTGACTTTATTCAACTCTCGATAGTCAAAACAAAGTCAAAACGGCCCATCTTTCTTTTTTGACAATTAAACCAGGGTACATCCTAAAGCGATGTACAGCTTTAAATAACTCTTGTCAAGAAGATTCTCAAGTTGCTTCCTCAACTCTTGCACCTTAACAGGAGCCATCCGGTACGATGCCTCCGAGATCGGCGCGGTACCTGACTCGAGATCAATGGCAAACTCCACATCACGATACGGGGTAACCAGGAACATTAAGAACCCAAGTCGATCACCGCCCCGTGACGCGACAGCTAATCCATACTGAAAATAATTATCGTATGGAACCACGGTTATTTAGGTCAAATCGCTTTGAATTTCTTACCTTGATGGTAATCGACAATTTTGATAGACGATTTGTTCTAACCAAATATTTATCATTAAGAACATTTACAACCAAAGGTTCACAAACTTAGCCGCAAACAGAACTTAACTTACAACCATCCAAAATGAAAGAATGGGTAGCACCCACATCAACAACATACCAACAAAAGTAGAATGCAGATACAAAGTACTCTAAGCATTTGGAGCATAGGGTCCATCCGCCTCACGCATCTCGTAATGGCGTTGACTCTGACTTGCAGAAGCCACTGGGGCTTTCCCCTTATTCTGCGCAGTCGTCTGCATTGAAGGGCTAGGAGCTTCCACCGGACTGAACTTGGGTCGGTTGTTCTGATTAACAGACCCTTGCCGTGACTCAGCTCCTTTCCCATTCCTTTGCTGACAGAACGCCTGTATATGACCATCTTTTCCGCAGCCATAGCATGTCTTTTTGTCCTTCAGACATTCATTGCTCTTGTTCCCGTGCGTACCACAGTTGTAGCACTGAATCAGATTATTGCCCTGACCCGAACGTTGCATAGACCCATCACGAGTCTTATCCGTTTTTGCTCGGCCAGATTTGGCAAAATCAGATGGTGGCGCGGGACGTTTAAACCCACTTGCCTGAGGCTGGCTCTGCACTTGCCTCTGGCTGTTACGCTTCTTGGTCGACTCCTCCAGAGTCACCTCTAGATTGTAGGCTGTATCCACATACTGCTCCAGAGTAGAGCAGGTGTGGTGCACCATCATCGGCTTGATGTCTGGACTCATCCACTCGTGGAAATACCAGATCTTCTGCTCTTCGCTGGTCACATCCGACCCAGTGTACTGCAATAGGTGATTGAATTTGGTTGCCAGCTCGGTTACCTTCAATCCATCAGTCTTAGGATACAGAAACTCCTTGTGTTTCTCCTCCCTCATAGCACGAGAGAAGAAATGGTCAGTCATCTTGGTCTTGAACATAGACCAGTTCAACACAGGGCTTTCAGCTAAGCCGGTACTCTCCCACCATTCACTGGCTTCTTCCTTTAACTGAAGGGAGGCTATATGCACTTTCTCAGCTTTAGTGCATTCAACATTGCGGAATAACCGCTCCATGTGGGAAAACCAATGAGCCACCTTGACTGGCTCTCCCTTTCCATCGAAGCTGTCAGGCCTCATAGAGTTAACGGCCTTCAGTGCTCGGCCATACTCCCCTCTATTTCTGATCACACCTTCTTGTAGCACATGGTTCTCTTGTTCCTCAAACCTAGGAACTTCTGGAGGTACTGGCACACCTGGTGCCTGAGGCACATTCGGGCGTAGCGCATCGGTGATCGCTTGCATGAAAAATCCTCGAATTTCTGCAACGGCCGCTTCATCAAAAATCCTTGGAGCGTCGCCCCGAACTGGGTCATTGCCTCCAGGATTATTCTGAGACATAGACTCATGCTCTTCTATTGGGTCTGCAACACTCATCGCATTTGGTCTGGGGTCATTGCTCGGCCCAGCACCAGCACGGATAAGGTTCCTCGTGTTCACCATCTGTTTACCGATCAAATTCCAAGGATTTTATCACATTAATATCATTCTGATATACTTATCGTAATAAAATCTACTTAGAATAGATCAACTTGGTAATTTCTATTGATGAACTCAAATCGAGTAACTAGGTTCTACAACCTCAAATCATAGCGAGGGAACTCGAAATTCAAGCCTTATTGGGTATGTCAAAACCACCTTGGCTTCTCCCGAGTTCCTCTGAAGAGAACAGAATACACCCATAACTTATGGGGCAACGGGGAAGGAATTAGTCTTTCTAGACATAGAAGCAAACTTACTATATCAGACTGTATAGAAGACATGACTATGAACGGTGTTTTCAAATTCTTTTCATTTTGAAAATTCAGAGCCCTTTTAAAGCATTTTCAAAAATGGATAAATGATTAATAAAAATCCCAACCCGTTTTAAAACCTTTGACTCTGATACCACAACTGTAACACCCCCAAATCTTAACACATTTGGAAAGGTATTACCGCCAGTGACTCCGGTGTTCCTTACCAAATTCACCCAAGGCTTTACCGTTTAAATACAAATCATGAAACACGAATGATACAAAAGCACAGTCTTATTTATATAAAACATAAATCCCAGGATTACATCCCAATCCCAAATAGGACGAATACAGAGTTTAAACAAATACAGCGGAAGTCTTAAACAAGGTACAGCGGAAGTCTTAATCAAAGTACAGCGGAAGTTTTATAAAATATATTACAAACAAAAGTCTTGACCACACAGGTCATTGCCCAAACATCTCAACCTGATTAAAAGAAATTATTAAAAACATCGAAAACCACCGTCTTCTTCATAGTTAGTCTAGTCTTCTCAAATCCGCACTTTATCTGATGTGCCGAATCGAACGGATGACACCAGCCCATATGCGGAGAACAAAGTTCGTGGGTTAGTCTAATGAAAGACTAGCAAGGGTACAAAGCAAAAGGTTCGAAGTAGTTGTATTAGGTTAGACTCATCGTTCCTCGAATAATAACCGAGTACGATAATCAACCTTCATACTTCTACTGAATATAACAAAAGGTATGCACAAGAGAAGATTCTGGAAGACTGAATCTTCACAGAAATCGACCCGAAAGAAGACTCCAACGGAAGTGAGTCTTAAGGAAATATGACAAAATCTGGAACATTTTAAGAATCACATAACAGCGAATGAAAAACTGACTAGATGTTTCGGTTCACGACCAACCTCACCGCATAACGCGAATCCAGATTGGAAAGAGAACGTACTCTGATCAAAGTCAGGGCGAGTGTTCCTAGCTGCACTACTCGCCAAAGGTATATTAATCATGTGCACTCGGGCACTTATCTTATTTAATTCCAAAACGAGCATTGCGTTATAAGATTTTAAATCTCTTCGCAAGAGATATCGGATCTCCACACAAGAGATATCAGATCTCCTCACAATAGTTATAGAAGGGATGGACCCTGAAAGATTTGGCACTAGCGAAGTGCGCCAACCCTGTGAAAGGGTATGTTCATGACCAGAGAGAAAGTACTGGGGATAATCCACCAAGTACCAGTTATAAAGAAACAGCTAAACCCCCACAAGGTACATAGCGTTCCTAACCACTAGTGCTAACTAAACAGTTCCAGCACAACAACAGTTCAGGATAAATCCACATAAATGCACGCAAGGCGGTCATAAATAATAGCGTTGCTCTAACAGATATACAACCTATTATAATGTCATATTTTAGTTTTCCAAAACAATTTACAAAACCATTTCCAGACAAACACAATAATCATTCCAAATTAATTACTCAGATAAACTACTGATAATTAATGTAAATATGGAACGATGAGCAAGAGCGAACTGCCACTTGCCTTAATCCGCAGAGCTGGAACAAAGCTAGATGAAGAGTTTCCGGGCTCGACACAGGGATAGCTTCGACAACACAGATTCCTTCGAGTCGATCCATAAAGAAGCCCTAAGTTAGATCCCACGTAACAACAGTACGAATCTAAGGAAATATGAAAGAAATCGAAAGGAACGACGCCCGAAAGACGACCACCCAGGGCCGAGGCCAAAAGAGGCCACAACCCTCTAGCGGAGGTCGCCGCTGTCATCACGGCGGGCGCCGCTGTTCATCACGGCGGTCGCCGCCAAGAACACGGCGGGCGCCGCGATGAACCCAGAAACGAGAACGAAAACTCACCAAATGGCAAGCGATTCGACCCCTTTTTGCCTTGCTTTGGATTCTAAGCTTCCCTTGGCTTCCAAAGGCTCACTTTGGCAACTGGAAACACACCAAATGGGCACCGGCGATCACTTGCACAACTCCGGCGAGGCACACAAAACTCCGGCGAGAGATTTTGGGAGGGGGGGATTTAAGCTTGCTTTCTGTGCTAAATCCGAGCCCCAAATGCCCCAATTTATAGGCAAAGCCCAGGGAACATCATCATGGCTAAGGAGGGACGTGGAGGGGCTACAAACGGCGTCGTCAGAGGCTCGCCGACGACCACAGGGCTACGCCCTCCAGTTCGCTCGCGGCGGGTGCCGCGCCTCCCCAGGTCGCCGCCTTGCAAAAACTACTGCGGCGGTCGCCGTTTTCTAGCCTTCGCGCCCAGCTAGAAGACGAGAGAACGGCTGCCTCGAGCCACTAACGGCGGTCACCGCCGTACCCACGACGGGCGCCGCCAGGTCACCCACCTCCGATTGGCTTATGGACGACGTTGGCTTAACCCGGGATAAAATAATCGTACACGAACGAGTATTAAGATTCAAAGTACGTCGTCTGTATTTTATTTCACTGAGAAAAATATTACAGAGATTGAGTACATTACAGAATGTCTTAAACTCTCTGAAATAAATCCGACGTACACAACGGGCGTTCGGGAATAATCCCAGAACTCCAAAATAGTCCTTACAGAATTACAGGGTATCACAGAAAAACAAGAGAGAAAGAGGGAGAGGGATCGGATTTGGGTGCCTAGAGACCCTCCAAGCTCGCCTCTATTTATAGCCAAGGAGAGGAGCCAGCCCCGACAAGATCGACGGAGGAGCAGGCGAACGGCGGAGTGGAAGACGAAGCGTCGCTGGCGTGTTGCAGTTTTCCGCGATCGCGGAAAAAGCACCACGGTCGCGGAAAATTGTTGTGCCCAGCTTCGCTGTGCCCTATTATTCCGCGGTCGCGGAATTGCTTCTGCGGTCGCGAAATTGCCCTTTTCGCGTCTGTTTGCCCGGAAAAAGGTTTGGCGTGGGTTTAAACCCCGGATTATATATATTTGTATCCGAACAAATGTTCTAAGCCTCGAAAATACGTCGAATGTATTTTATATCACTCAGGAAAATATTACAGAGATCAAACACGATACAGAAATCCAAACTTTTCCAAAAGCGACACAATTACAGAACGAGAGTTGAAAAAATTACCCAAATACCCTTACTAAAAATGAGGGGTATTACACAGAGTTTCTGCAACAGTTTATGGAGCTTGAAAATCAAGCATGGGTTTGTTTTCAACATATATGGATCAATTTTTTGTTGTCCATCAAATCAGTTATATGCCTTCTCGGCTAATTTGGTGTGCCTTCTCGACTAATTTGTTGTGCCTTCTCGGCTAATTTGTTGCCAAAACACAAAATAGAAAAATGTTCATAGCTAATTTATTGTGCCTTCTCGACCACCAACTTAAACCTTGCTGAAAGGCTGAAACAAGTTCATGAGTCTTTTGAAGATCTTCTTGGGGTTTCTGTTTTTTTTTTTAGAGAAAACTCAAAACTAAGGGGATGGTGGGTACAACCATACCTCAACATATCAGAGAGCAAGGTTCAAGGATCGATTTTGAAGTAGAGGGTCAAAATAGGCATGTTTTTCACTTTATTTGGATTTGATTGACAACTTTATGAGTTACGTGGTGGATTTTGGAACAGATCAGATATTTATTTTCTAGATCTGGAATTTTGGTTAAGAGGAGGGCTTTGGGATCGTTAGGGTTTCAACTTTTTTGGGATATTCTTTTTCGATTCCAAGCTTTGATCCATGAACAAAATTTCAAGGAAGCTAGGTCCCAAGCTGAGATCAAAGAAACGATATCAGATCAAGGATTTTCAGAAGTAAAATGAGGCGGTGGCAGGGTTGATTTTTCGGAATCAAAGAACGGTCTTGGATTGGAATTTTATTGATGAAGAGGAAAAATTGGAACAAGATTCCAAGAATCATGTTGAATGGATGATGGGGTTGCAAGATCTGTTTTTTTTTGGGAGAGATGGTGTGAAGTGGCGGTATGAAGAGAAGCATATTAGGGTTTGAGAGTGAGGTGTTTTTTCAGGATCGATGTTGGATTTTCCATACTTTATTAAGGCCCAACAAAACTTTGTGGACGAAATAAAGACCAACAAAATTAATAAAAAAACAAGTAATAAAATGAAAAGTTGTCTCGGAGTTTCCAACTAGAGGCAAATAGTCAATTAATCTCCTTCTCTTATCAATGGAGCAAGTATGCCTATGGCTCTTACTCAATTTTAAAAAATAAAGGTCCTCTAAACTTTTGGGGCAATATTTTTATGGGTTGTTTGTACTAGAGGTGAGCAAATATATCCGATCCGGCTGATCCGATCCGACTGATTCGATTCGAAAATCCGTTGATCCGTATTCTAAAAATTTGTATCCGAAAATATCCTTTAAGTTTTTATCTGTATCCGATCCGGGTGATTTTGCCGGATACTTGAACCGGATACGGATCGAGATATTTAGCTTACCGGATATCCGAAAATATCCAGTACTATTCATATAATATTTATAATCATAAATTTGTTTATTATAACTAATATATTGAGTAATATATTAATAAATTTTACATCCTTAATCACATATTTATATTGTTGTCCAAGTAAAATATTGTAAATACATTTTCATATGAATAATAAGTGTGTATATAATTTAAATCGTACGAACAAATTAAGAAACAACCTACAAATTTTATTTCTTAATTTACAAATTTATTACTTTTGAATTTAAAAAATGAATATATTGATTTATTTTTAATAGATTTGTAGTAACCGGATAATTCGGATATCTGGCTCAGATATCCGATCCGATCTGGGTCCTTTTTATTGGATATCCGTTTCAAAACGGACCGGATACGGATCGGGATTTTGTAAATTTTTTAAACCAGATATCCGGTATATCGGATCGAATCGATCCGTTTGCTCACCCCTAGTTTGCACGACTTAGTGCACGTGCATGTGTACTTGAGTATTTTTTTCCACACCAAATCCTCTTTTTCACTCCACTTTATCTTAAGCTATATATTTTCCTTCTTTCATTTTTTCCAGGTTTATGGCCCAAAAATTTCACCCACTCTCTTAGTCTTTAGATTTTTCAAGGTTTTCTCTTCTCAAAATTCAAGAGATGGTAGAATCAAGCAATACCAATAGAGCTAGTAATCCTCTTGAAAAGGTGATACACACTTGCACTCATATCTTCTTCTTTCAGCTACATTTAATTTTGTTTTATGAGCTTTTTCAAAATTCCAATTATAACATTCAACATTTTCAATTGTTTACATTGAATTTGTGCAATTTCTTTTAAGAAAATGGTAGATTTTAGTTGGAAAATTGACGTTTTTCAATAATTTTCGAATGAACATCTCAAATCTCGCAATTGTTTCTATGAGAAAATATATTTTACCATTTTCTCTATAATTGTTCAATCCTTTTGTAATAATCAACTCTAAAACAAATCATAGTTCAAGCATAATTTTTTTAGAGAATCATGCCATTGTCAGTAGAGCTGTCAAAAAGTTATCGAATCCGTTTTACCGACCTGACCGACTCGCTTTTGGACCCGACCCAACCTGACCGAAATTTTTGATAACCCGAAGTTATCGAACCCGAATTTACTGAGACCGAACCCGACCAACTCGAACCCGACCCGATTAACGAATAAATGTGGAGTATTAATAAAATATAACATAAAATAATATGATATTTGGCATATAAATAATGATAATATGCTTAATATCCTAAAAAAGAACATTGTTGTACTTATATAATTTTTTATAATGTAGAAATTTATAAATTAATAAATAATAAAAAAAAAATGATTTTGGTCTACTAATATCAATTACATTAAACCATCTAATAATAATATTATTATTTTAATCCATTTCAACTTATTTTGACATATTTAAATTAGTTTTTAACTATTTAATAATATTTAAATAGTGAACAAAATATTTAAAAAATGACGCTCTTGACCCGTTGGTTAACTTGAACCGCCCGCTGACCTGTAATGACCCGACTGACTTGACCTGTTATCCGAAATGACCCGACCCGTTCTCAACCCGAACCGAAAATAACCGAACCGAACCCGACTTGACCGACCCGATTGACAGCTCTAATTGTCAGTGTCAAAAGGTTGATTTTGTTATTTTTATTGTATAAGTTCAACTTACATACATATAATGAAAAATGTATACAGTCACAAATGTATTTCAATCTCAACTTTCTTTTGTGAATTCCATAAGGGAAAATGGTATTATTCAATGAATAAATGAGAAAAATCATTCTTTTTAATTTTATGATTTTTTCTCCAATACCTTTGTATTGACCATCTAACATTCATTTTCTCTGTGTACATGTGAAATGAACATATAATTATTCTAGTTTACATCGACTTACATGAAAGTAATTGATTATTTTGAATACTTATGATTGTTAAAATTTATAAATTTATTAGAACGTTACATGGCGTGCAATTAAAGAAAGGTTTTTGCTAGATATAAATCCATTAATCCAGTACATGGTGCGCGAAAAAAGGTGGTTTGTTTGGTATTTTGCACAAGACAATAAATCAATATATAGTGTGCATGGAAATATGGTTTGTTAGATATTATGCGCGGGATTGTAAATTCTTTTGTACTAACAAAGGCCCAATAAGACTTGATTGACCAAGTAAAGACCAAACAAAAACTAATAAAAAGAGCAAATAATAAAATGAAATGTTATTTGTGAGTTTGGAACTCTATTTTCCCTTTACCAATGGAGCAAGATGCATACTACTACTCTTACTCAATTTTAAATATAAGGGGCCCCAAATTTTAGAAGCCTTGTTCCAATGGACTATTTACACAGCCCAATACACGAGCCTGCATATTTAAGTATTTTTCGCACACCAAATCCTCTTTTCCACACCATCTCACCTTGACCTATAAAATTTTCTTCTTTCATTTGTTGATTTCTCAAAGATTTCTTTTCTCAAACTTCAAAAGATGGCAAAATCAAGCAATACTAATGGAGCTAGTAGGCCTCTTGAGCAAGGTGATACATACTTGCACTCATATCTTCTTTCAACTACATTTAGTTTTGTTTCATAAGCTTTTGCAAACTTTCAATTATAACATTCAACACTTTTCAATTGTTTACATTGAATTTGTGCAATTCTTTTTAAAAAATGGTTGATTTCAGTTGGAAATTTAGCATTTTCAATAATTATGGAATGGATATATATATCTCAAATCTCATCTTTTTCTATGAGAAACAAATGTTTCCCCTTTTCTCTGTATTTTTTCAAATATTTTGCAATAATTAAATCTAAGACAAATCATAGTTCAAGAATAAATTTTTGAGAGAATCATGCTCTAAAGGCTTCATTTTCTTTGTCAAACGATTGATTTTGTTATTACTATTGTAAAAGCATGTATTTTGTTGTATAAGTTCGACTTACATTCCTATAATGAAAAAGGTTTACAATCACAAATGTATTTCAATCTCATCAATTTTTACATTGAGTTTTTTTAATTTTCTTTCGTGAATTCTATAAGGGAAAATGGTTTTGTTTTATGAATAAATGAAAACTATCATTTTTGTTAGTTTAGATCGACTTACATGAAAGTACAGTCACAAATGTGATGTTCTATGATTTTTTTTTCCAATACTTTTTGTATTAACCATATAACATTCATTTTGTTTGTGTAAATGTGAAATGAACATTTAGTGTATAATTCTTCTAATTTAGATCGACTTATATGAAAGTACTTGATTATTTTAAATACTTTTGCTTGTTAAGTTTTATAACTTTGTTAAAATAATATTTGACGTGCAAAGAAAGGTTTTTACTAGATATAAATCCGTTAGACTGGTACGTGGCGCGCGAGAAAAGGTGGTTTGTGAGATAGTTTGCGCGGGACAATAAATCAATATATGGTGTGCATGGAGATTTGGTTTGTTAGATATTATACGGGGGATTGTATATATATTCTTTTGTAATATCAATTTAAATTTGTGCTTTATATAATGTTGACGTTTATTTTACAAATTTAAATTTACACATTATTATTATTATTTTATAAATTTAAATTAGATTAATTGATTATTGATGTTGATTGACATTTTCCCTTCATCATAAAAATTACTCCATGAATTCATAAGTAAAGGATTGTTTTAGTAACATATAGTGTCAGATGCATGTGTACATAGTAAGTTATTGCTAATTTGCATTTAATATGTTGCCTAAGATTTGTGTTTCAAACAGAGTGTTAAATGTATCTAGATCCATATATATAGTAAGTAACTATATTCATTTATTATGTTGCCTAACAATATTTATCTTCATATATTCACATAACACGACTTTTTTTTTGTCAATGTGTATACATTTTCCGTCAGTACTTACAACTTTGACAGATTGGCATGTCACATAATCAGTTACATAAGACAATTTTAATTACATGCATAATTATGTATTCACACATATGTTATGTTGGATTATTATGTAAGCACTTTATTATGATGTACACAAAATCAAGGTATTATTATTCATATAATATGCAATTTTCTTCATGTTTTAATTTTTTTGGGTAAAGTTTTCTTCATGTTTTATTAGGAACACGTAACTTGTATACTTATTAATAACTACACTAATAAGTAATAATGATGTGAATTGTTTTTTTTTTCGGATATTTCACCTGGTAACCCTGAGGTATGGTAAATTTCGCGAAATATCCAACTCTTTTACATATTTCGCCAGGTAACCCTGAGGTTTGGTTTTATTTCGCCATATACCCAATCGTTAAAACTTAGTCTGTTTCCGTTAATTTTATAAAAAAAATAAATAAATTAAAATCACTGAACAAAAATTAAATTTCGCGAAATACCTCTTCTCTTTCTCCCGTGTCTCTCTGTGTCGTCTCTCCCTTGTCTCTTTGTGTCGTCTCCAGCGAACCACCGAGAACTCTCAAACCTCACCCTCTTCGCTGACGGTGGCTCGTCGAATCCGGCGACCACGACGGTGAGCACGGCGGCGCGGTGAGCAAGGCACCGGGCGTCAGCGCGAGTGGGGCAACACAGCGTCGGCGGTGGCTCGTCGGTGGCTCGTCAACTCGTCGGCTCGTTAGTTCGTCGGTTGGTGGGGCTACTAACCAAGGTGTGTATATATTTCAGATTCCTGGAAACTTAGGGTTAGGGTTGTTTTGACATTTGGGGATTTAGGGATTTTGAAATTTAGGGTTCCTAGAACATAAATAAAATCAGAATTTAGGGTTCCTAGGAACCCTAAATTTCAAGATAAATTCTAATTTTATTTATGTTCTAGGAACCCTAAATTTCAAGATAAATTCTGATTTTATTTATGTTCTAGGAACCCTAAATTTCAAAATCCCTAAATCCCCAAATGTCAAAACAACCCTAACCCTAAGTTTCCAGGAATCTGAAATATATACACACCTTGGTTAGTAGCCCCACCAACCGACGAACTAACGAGCCGACGAGCCACCGACGAGCCACCGCCGACGCTGTGTTGCCCCACTCGCGCTGACGCCCAGTGCCTTGCTCACCGCGCCGTCGTGCTCACCGTCGTGGTCTCCGGATTCAACGAGCCATCGTCAGCGAAGAGGGTGAGGTTTGAGAGTTCTCGGTGGTTCGCTGGAGACGACACAGAGAGACAAGGGAGAGACGACACAGAGAGACAAGGGAGAAAGAGAAGAGGTATTTCGCGAAATTTAAGTTTTGTTCAGTGATTTTAATTTTATTTTATTTTTTAAAATTAACGGAAACAGGCTAAGTTTTAACGATTGGGTATATGGCGAAATAAAACCAAACCTCGGGGTTACCTGGCGAAATATGTAAAAGAGTTGGGTATTTCGCGAAATTTACTATATCTCAGGGTTTTCAGGCGAAATATCCGTTTTTTTTTTCTCATTTTGTTGATCCGTTTGTGAATATTTGCAGGTGCTTTCTATCTTTTCGGAAATTTGATCCAACCAAATGGCAAGTAATTCACACCTTTTACCTTAAATATGTATCTCTCATATACTTTAATTTGAATATATTTAATCCTCTAAAATCATAAGTTGATTTTAGCATTTGATTTTGAAACAATTAGGACAATTATAGTACTAAGCTCATGAGATTTTCATGACTTATACTAATCTTACCAAAATACTTATACGAACAATTTGTAACTTCGTATACACAGAGAATGCAAACGTTGTCGTGAACAACGAAGAACACCAACAACCTCATGAAGCAAATGTTGCTATGGTATGTAAATGTAGTTTTTTGAACATCTCTTTCCTCATCCAATGCACAAACAAATATACTACTTCCATATTTATTTTTCTATGTAGTGATGAATTTATGTGTAACTCGTTAGCTCAATTCTTTTGACATTTTAGGTGAATGTGGGTATTCAAGTGTCTGAGGATGCAACTGATGAAGGATGCATAGGTAATATGTAATTTCTGTATGTAAGCCGCGTATAAAGTTTATTACATAAATCCAGTAAGATTTCATCATAATATCAATTGACAATAGAAAAAATAAACCACTAAATTTATATACTAGATTTTTTAATCCCAACTTTTTGATATAAAACAAGTTATTTCCACAGCTTCTCTAACTAGTCACTTAATTGAAATTCATCTCGAATCAATGAAATCAAATAAGATGATCAAATTGCGCGCCCTGATATTTTTAGCCTCGTCTTTCAATATGTGGTTTATTTTTATCTTTCGTTTTGTTTCATATTCATTTTGAGAATAGATAAAACTGCAGGAGAAGCGAATGAAAATGCAAGTATGAATGTGGAAGTGAATTCTTGCCAAGCTTCGGTCAACTTCGAGCCTGAAACTGATGTTAACAACTCCGGTAAAGATGTCATGATCAATCTCAAATTTTCTTCATTACATATATGAATTTTATTGTACATGGCCAATGAATATAATGCATGTTGGTTCAGTAGCAACTTTTTTCAAAATGATTTTGGTTCTTTAATGTAAATTGTCTTCCTTAGCTTTTAACTTTGCTTATTGAATTTTATGTCTCATCACCCGTTGCTCGCCGATCAAAGGTCGGTCAACGTCGGACAACAACCGTTGATCCGGATGATGATACATACTATGAAATTTGTAGGGATTTAGATGCTTTAAGCGGAATTTCAGAAAACAGTTTTCTAACATCTAACTTAGGATTTCATGCATAAACTTGATACAAACCATATATGAAAGAGTAACATACCTTTTGATACAAAACTTGTTTTCGAGATCACCCTTGAGAATAGAGCCTCAAGTGTGACTCCTCTATTTGGTCCACACGAGCACGGTATTAGATCGTCTTGCCTTCGTTTGCTAGAACGAACGAACGAGAACAAACAAACTCCAACAAATTGGAGTACGGCCGTGAGAAGCAAATTTTGTGGCTTCAATGTTTGCGGAATTCACGTGAAGTCCCTATTTTCATTTGGAAGCTGCCTATGATTACATACATATCCAATATGTATATATAAAAATATATATTATCATATTCCTTGTTTTATTATCAGTATATATATATATAACAATTATATATTATCTTATCATATATTTTAAAAGATAAAATTTTTTATATTATCAAGTAAATAGATAATTCTTTATTATTATTTGATGAATAATTCACTCTTCCAACAATATACACTGATCGAAATTACCAGTCCCACAATAGGCATCGGGTTGCTTTGATCTAGTCCAATTACTATATTGTGTATGACCTTATAGGACCCGAATATAATAGCAATGGGTCAAATCTAATTTATTCCATAAATCATAGTTGGCTTCTAGCAAATCAATAAGATTACCTAAAATATTCGGATTATAAATCTCCATTATAATCATATTCTATTATTAGTAATTGTCATCTTGATTAAAGGACACATATTCCTTCAATCTCTCACTTGTCCTTAAACAAGTGTGCAATATCAATTCATTTGTCACTTAGTGTCTAATTTGATGATATGATGACATCTTATGTAATCCATATCAATATTCAAATTGTTTCTTGAACTACGAGCTTGAACTGTCAAAACAAATGATACTATTAATCCATTTGAGCACGGCCATGTATTTTCAGTTCTTACTCTTCAAGTGGCCAAGACACCATTCCTATCCACATATATACATATATATAAATAGGAGGACTTTTCCAATCTTGTGTGACTATAGCTTCCACTCAATTTTCAGCAATCCCGATCACTGCCTTTATAGCCGCCTTTTACACAACGGTGTTTGACAATGTCAAACACTACCAATCACCAAGCAAGAGGTATATCGCACTCATGTCTGAGGAATCTACTAATCATAGTTCAACTTAAAATTCTAAAACTCATTTGAAGAATCTTAAGGTAGGTCTGCCCAACACATATCCACCATACATGTCCATGTAATTGATTAGACATCTTCATGTCCATATAGCCTGTGAAACTTGGCTCTATCAATCAACTTACATAATCGCCTGTATTGAGTCATTTATGTCCAATTTAATGACTTAGACTACGGACAACTCATAATTCATAATATCAGTTCACTTAATAGGGTTTCATCCACCATAACTTTTATAATGATCCTATTTGATGATTATAAATTATTAGGACATTTTACTTAATTCTAAACCATAATTAAATAATAATGAAACTTTTTTTTCAAAAACAAACATGATGCAATGTTTCAACAATCATGAAATCATCATCCATAATCTCAAAACAATACAATCTCAAAGTCATTCTCCAATGTGCTTGAGACTCTTAGCCCTAGTGACTATCACGCTTGGGCTTAGGTAGAGGTTTAGTCAACGGATCTGCAATGTTGTCATCCGTATGTATTTTGCAAAACTTCACATCTCCTTAACGAATAACTCATCATCTCCTCCATACACCAAGAGATCATCTTTAGTACTTCTCAAGTACTTTAGGATGTTCTTAGCTGTATTTCAGTGTGCTTCATCTGGATTTGATTGATATTTGATGCACATACTCAAAGCAAATGCAACATCTAGGTGAGTACAGATCATGACATACATGATGGATCCTATTGTTGATGCATAAGGAATCCTACTCATTCTCTCTTGCTCAACAGGTGTCACTGGGCACTGCTTCATGCTGAGATGTAAGACATGCTGCATATGCAAGAATCCCGTCTTGGAATTCTTCATATTGAACCTATCAAGAACCTGATCCACATAAGTTCATTGACTTAGTCCAATAAGGCTCTTAGATCTATCTCTATAGATCTTGATGCCTAATATGTACTCGGCCACTCCTAGGTCCTTCATTGATAATTTTTTCTTAAGCTAGTCATTAACGGACTCCAGCATAGGAATGTCGTTTACAATGAGTAGTATGTCATCCATATACAAGACCAGAAAGATCACTTTGCTCCCACTAAATTTCTTGTAAACACAAGGTTCTTCTTCACATCTAATGAAGTCAAACTGTTTGACCACTTCATCAAATCGAAGGTTCCAACTCCTTGACGCTTGCTTAAGTCCATAAATGGACTTCTTAAGCTTGCAAACTTTCCTAGGATTCTGTGGATCCTCAAAACCCTCAGGCTGTGTCATGTACACATCCTCTTCTAAACATCCATTTAGAAAAGTGGTCTTGACATCCATTTAGAAAAGTGGTCTTGACATCCATTTGCCAGATCTCATAATCATAATGAGCTGCAATTTCTAGGAGTATCCGAATGGATCTGATCATGACCATTGGAGAGAAGGTTTCATCATAGTCAATACCATGAATCTGCTTAAAGCCTTTTACAACCAGTCTCACTTTGAAAACTGCTACGTTTCCATCCTTGTCTGTTTTGAGTTTGTAAACCCATTTGCACCCTATGGATACTACCCCATCTGGCAAATCAATCAAGTCCCATACTTGATTCTCATACATGGAATCCATTTCAGACTTCATGACAATACGCCATTTCTCGGAGTCTAGACTCGCCACAGCTTGCTTGTATGTAGTAGGCTCATCGCTTTCTAAAAGCAAGATGTCCAAACTCACAATCATTATGAAATCAATGTATCTCTTTGGCTGCGTTTTGGGCCTATCTGATCTATGTGTGGGCTGAACAACAGGGGGTTCTGCCATAACATTTTGTGGAACCCCATTGGAATCAGATTATGGCGCAACGATAGGAATGGGGTCTTGCGACTCCACTACCTCTAATGTATGAGTTCCCTCTCCTTGCGGGATTAGGTCCCCAAATACCGTCATCTCTGATATAGAATAATCCATGTCCTCTTGTTGCTCAGTTTGTTGCTCTTCTCGAACTTCTTCGAGATCAATATTTCTCTCACTTGACTTTTTGGAAACAAATTCTTTTTCCATAAAGACATTATCCCTAGCAATAAACACTTTGTTCTCACTGGGATTGTAGAAGTAGTATCCTTTAGTTTCCTTAAGATGCCCTACAAAGAAGCACTTATCTGATTTGGGTGCAAGCTTATCTACTAGTAAACGTTTTACATAAGCTTCAGATCCCCAGATCTTTAGAAAAGACAAACTTGGAACTCTTCCAGTCCATAACTCATACGGTGTCTTATCTACAACTTTGGACGGAGTCCTATTTAGTGTGACCACTACAGTTGTGAGAGCATATCCTCAAAAATATATTGGAAGATCAACAAAGCTCATCATAGATTGAACCATGTCCAGCAAGGTTCTATTCCTCCTTTCAGACACACCATTAATTTGTGGTGTTCCAGGTGGAGTTAGTTGTAAGATGATCCCACAACTTCTTAAATGATGATCAAATTCTTGACTCAAATATTCACCACCACGATCAATTCGTAGTGCTTTAATTTTCTTGCCAAGTTGGTTTTCAACTTCATTCTGAATCTCTTTGAACTTTTCAAAAGATTCAGACTTATGCTTCATTAAGTTTATGTATCCATATCTACTAAAATCATCAGTAAAGGTTATGAAGTATATGTAACCACCTCTAGCTTCTGTGCTCATTGGTCCACATACATCCGTATGTATTAGGGCCAAAAGCTCAGTTGCCATTTCACTCACTCCAGTAAAAGTTGACCTTGTCATCTTTCTCATTAGGCAAGATTCACATGTTTTAAATGAGTCACAATCAAATGAGGTTAGAAGTCCATCCTTATGGAGCTTCTTCATGCGATTTAGGCTAATGTGACCTAATCGACAGTGCCATAAATAGGTGGTGCTACAGTCATTTGATTTTTGTTTTTTGGTGTTTATGTTATAGATGTTGGATCCCTGATCCACAATATAGAGTCCATTACTCAGTATGGCATCGACATAAAAGATGTTATCTTTGAAAATAGAAAAACGATGACCTTTAAGAGTAAAATCATAGCCTTCTAAATTCAAAACACAAGTCGCAATCAGGTTTTTAGTAATAGACGGGACAAAATAACAGTTATTAAGTTATAATACTAAACCAGAGTGTAAAGGTAAACTATAATCTCCAATTGCAAGTGCAGCAACCCTTGCTCCATTTCCAATGCGTAGGTCTACCTCTCCCTTAGCTAAGCTTCTACTTCTTCTTGGTCCATGCACATTCGAAATAATGTGAGAACCACAACCTGAGTCCAATACCCAAGTTGAAGCTTTAGCTGTTAGGACTTCTATAACATCTATACCTGAATTAGAACTCACAGTTCCATTCTTTTTATCTTCCAGGTATTTTGGGCAGTTCCTCTTCCAATGACCCTTGGCATGGCGGTAGAAACAATCATGGTCAGCCGCTACATTAGCCTTTTTAGAAGTCTACTTGGATTGTGCAACTTGTTTGCCCTTCCCTTGCACGTTCTTCTCCTGCTGTCCAGATGCCCCTTTCTTGAACCCTCTTCCCTTGTTGACCATCAATATCTCTTTCTTGGTGTCAACGGAGAGATTTTTCTCAGCTGTTTTGAGCCTCCCATGTAGCTCTTCAAGTGTTTTTCCAACTCCATTCATATTGAAGTTTAACTTGAATTGAGCAAATCCATCATGCAAAGAGTGAAGTATGATGTCTGTAGCCAACTCTTGACTATAGGGGTGGCCAAGTCTTTCCATGTTTTCAAAATGTCCAATCATATTGAACACATGAGCACTAACTGGCTTGCCTCTCTCAAGTTTGCAATCAAGAATTGCCTTATGATTCTCATATCTCTCCATTCTCGCTTGCTCCTGAAACATAACTTTCAGGTTGCGAATGATAGTGTAGGCATCCATCCTCTCAAACCTCTTTTGAAGGCTCGATTCCATGGAAGCCAACATAAGACAAGTGACAATCACTGACTTATCTTTGATCTGCTTATCCTCTACTATCTCATCTGAAGTAGACATAGTAGTCAATATTGGGATAGGAGTGTCAAGGACATTCTCTCTTCCTTCAGACCTGAGAACAATTCTCAGATTTCTTTCCCAATCGAGGAAGTTGTTTATGTTCAGCTTATTCTTCTCAAGAATCTAACGTAAGTTGATGATTGTTGAGTTATCGTTTCTAGACATGATATCTATAACAGAAATAACATGCAAAATGTAAATCATGCTTGTCATGCAAGAGCTTAAAATTTTTAAACATGCTTTAAACATAAATAAGCTAATGCCATTTTATCCATTTAAAATTTTCCCCTTGAATAAAATGATTTCAAGATCCTATTTCAGATAAGAGTTTAGGCGTACTTTGACACTTTCCTAAATCCTATGTGATCAAGGTAAGTAACTTTTACTAGTTATAACATTTATAACTCTTGGTTGATAGATTACATCTTATGTCAAATCTATCTCATGCCTCAAAATCCAAAACTTTATCTTTTGATCTTTTGTCGAGTATAATCAAATCAAGGTTGTAAACCCCTTATATAGATTTACCTGTACTATCCCAAGGTCAAAGCATGGACACCTTGCTTTGGCAAAACCTATCCATCAAATTCCAAGGGCCTCATAGGTTATGATTTGGAAAGGCAAAATCTCAATTTTCTTTTAAGGGAACTAGGTTTATCATGCAAGTCTAATTTACTAGTGAACTAAATAGCATAAATAAACAAGCAAACATAAACTTAGAGATATTTAAAGCAAAACAAATGCAATAAACAAATGTGATCCTAGTATGGCCCAAAAAAAAAACCATAAGATCTAATCTTCATAGATTCTTCTTGTCTCTTAGATCTCCATCCTTGATTCTCCTCTGAATCTTCATCCTTGAATATTCATAGGATCTTCTTCTCTTGTATTACATGATGTAAATCTAATCTAATTTCTTGAAAATTAAATTACAAAAATACATAACGATACGCAGATCGTGTACAAGAAAACAATAACGATACGCAGATTGTATTTTCTATCATATTTGGGTCATACCAGTCACCGCATGCACTAATAATATCATAATATTAAATCATACATGCAAAATATAATATCAATAATTAAGAGACAATAATAGACTATTAATCATATTAATATACTTTTAAGATTAAATTAATTAAATTATCCAATAAAATAATTAATCCAATCTTCTTATTATTTTAATTCAATAAAATCATATATGGAATTAATACAAATATTAATCATTACCGTGTATAATTGGATAAAATATACTCTAGAGATAATATATCTTGTTACCCTATCTAATTAAGGTAGTTATGATCTTATGCTAACAAACCCTAACCCTAATTCAGCCCCCACCCTAACTGGAGTAACTGGACCATGCAGCCACCACCCTAGCCAACCCGCACAGCCAACCGCCCCTCGGACCGCCGCCGCACCACCACCCCTGGTGATGCGAACAACCCCTGAAGTGTCGTTGCAAACGCAGGATCTTCGTTTCCTCAAGCTTGTAGTCGAATCTCCTCTTGCGTAGCCAAAGAGATGGCTTTCCTAGGGCTAAAGAGATAGCCAAACTCGTCCAAAGAGATGAATGTAGGGATCAACGTGATGATCGCGAAATACCGAAGAAACGGTGTTTGATTGCTCGAAGCGACGAGCTACGGGATAGTTTGATATGTGGGATCGTAGAGAAGATGCAAGGGATTTTGTAAAGGAGATAACTCAACTTAATTCTCAAAATATGCATAACCTTACAAACTATGGTTTGCTAGTTTAAATAACTACTAAAATAATAATAATAAAATAATAATGAGTTTTTGAAATAAAACGACAAAGCGCTATGCTCGGCCCAACTTCCGCGGGCACGGAAACACTTTTGTGGTCGCGGAAAGGCTAAAACACGCGAGCGACAGGAACTATTCCGCGGGCGCGGAAATACTTCTGCGGTCGCGGAAAACGCGTTGTAGAATTCGAGCCTCAGTAACAATTCCGCGATCGCGAAAAACCTTCTGTAAAGACACGATCATCAGTAGCAATTCTGCGGTCGCGGAAACGCTTATGTTCTGCTACTCTACATCTGGCTCTCCTCGAGCGCACTCCCATTGCTTCTTCTTCGTCCTTCGCCGTCATCGAGGGGGTCATGGAGCTATCAATCTTCCCTTCTTGGCAGCGAAGCGTCCCCGCTTCGTCCTCGTTGTCAAAAGCATGAGGCGAATAAGGAGAAAGAGCAGTGACTTGAAAGTAGGATGAACACCATAGTCATCGGGTATAGCTGGCAATCCCTCGGGTAGCGCTTCGGGCATCACATCCTCAAATTCCTGCAAAAGAGAAGTCACGGCAGGGGATAAATCAACAAGATCTTTAACAGTTAAGAGACACGCGAAAGGAACAAGTAAAAAGTAAGGACGACGTCCTTGAATGATTGGAGAGACATCCCGAGAACTAGCCAATAGAAGCCGGTTTTCACAAGATCCTTGAATGCCTTGTTAAGCTGGCTTAGGGGGATGTTTTGTTGCTGACTTTTGTGGCTTCTCACTGCTAGCTGAGGACAGTGGATGTCCCTTGGCTTGTTCAAGTGCCTTGACTCGGTTCCGTTCAACTTGATCTTGCATAATCTCCTTAGGGCTCATAGGAAGCAATGTTACCTTTCTTCCATTGTGCATGAAGACGTAGTTGTTGAGGAATCCATCATGAAGAGTTCTCTTGTCAAATTTCCAAGGTCGCCCTAAGAGGAGATGAGTGGCATCCATGGCACTACGTCACAAAGCACCGAATCCTTATAATGGCCAATGCTGAAATTGATCGTGCATTGTCGCTTCACAACATTGGAATCATCACCCTCGGAGATCCATTGTAGACTATAGGGTTGTGGGTGTGGAGTTGTATCGAACTTGAAGTGCTTGATCACCTTTTCATTGATGATATTGGAAAAACTTCCACCATCTATAATAACACTCAAAGAAGCACCCTGGACCGCACACTTAGTATGAAACAAATTTTCACGTTGGTCAAGTAAGGTACCTTCTTTGGCGGTAAGAATGCGGTGTATAACCAAGCTAAGAGGCACGTTTCCTTGCTCATCCATAGAGCTGCATATGTATCCAATCATCTCCTCCTCCTCCTCATGGCCGTAGGTGTCAAATACCGGCCTGGCGTCAGAGGTGTCCTCGTCAAAAGACACGTATCCGGAGGTGTTCGAGAAGAGAACTCGCTTGTTGTTAGGACAGTCCCGCTGCATGTGGCCACGCCCTTGGCACTTAAAATAGACCTTGTCCTTTTCCCTATCATCGGAAGGAGGCGCTCGACGTTGTGGTGGCTCATTGACGCGCGCCGGTGTGTTGCTCGGCCGAGTGGCCGGCGTTGTAGTCGCGGGAGCGGAGTGCAAAGAGGAGCGCACATTAGAATCAAACGAACCTGAATTAGGGGAAGGAGCATACCTTGTATTAGGGTGAGACCAAGACACTCTCTTAGCCGCTTGAGCTTGCGACCATATCTCTTGTGCCGTATGTGCGCACTTTTGGAGGTCTCGTATGTTAAGCACCCAAAGTTGGTTTCTAATAGGCTCATGCAGGACACAAAGGAACATGCTCCGAAAGTTCGTCAGTGTGATGGATACCTACCTTATGGGATAATTTTTCAAGTTCAGCATAAAAATCAAGGGGAGAACGGTTACCTCGGGCCGCTAGTTGTATCTTGAGGCGCATTTCGGAAGTAAAGTCCTCGGAGACATACTTCTTTCGTATGATCCGCATAAGATGGCGCCATGAAGTGACTGGACGCTCTTGGCGACGCTCAAGGTCAACTCGGAAATGATGCCACCAAGCCTTGGCGGCGCCGTCGAAGTGCAAAGCGGCGGTTTCAACCAGTTCGTCATCCGGGTAGCGATAATGATCCAAAATATATTATGTGGACTGCTTCCAATCAAGAAACTTAATGGGATCAAATTCACCAAAAAAGTTTGGAAGTTTTACCTTAATGTCGGGCCCAGGGCTCGGCCGACGTTTGTCCGGTGTGTGTCAGCGGTTGCCATGGCGCGTGGGACACATCTCCTCCTGGCGCTCCAACTCATACGCCTCATAGTCATCAAATCTGTCTCGGGAGTAGTCCGAGGCACGGTCGTCATCATCATCAAGCTCGGATTCGGGATCGTCATACCGCGTATGTTGTCGGCTTCTTTCCTGACGACGACGACGGGAGCGATCCGAGGAGTAATCCTCATCCCAAGGAGCAAACATAGGATTATACCTAACGCTGGGGTCGCCACGCTTAGGAGGGTAGCCTTCGATTTGAGAGCGAAGACGATCATGAGGGGTAGACAAGGCGCCCTTACCCTTGTAGTCCATTGGCCGGCTGGTGGAGGCCGTAGGGTTCAACATTGGATCAGTCGTGGGCAACCTCAAGTCACTCACGGTCCGACGAAGGTGCGCAAGCTCGATAGCATGCGCGGCCAGTTGGCGGTCTTTATCTTCATTCGATGCATGAAGTGCGTCAATTTGCTCATAGGCGGAGTCCATGTGTCCGGGGCTGCGGTGACCCGTAGAAGGAGAGTAGCTTGTCATAGGAAACTCCATAGTACCTATACGAACCATACAACACAAGGAGTAAGTTGCACCAAGCAAAAGAACAAGTCCAAGCCAAGTCCTTGTCTCAAAAGTGAACCAAGAAATTTTCCGCTAGGCGTACTAATTTTGGTTGCTCGTGAGGAGGGAGAGGCTTGAACGGAAGGCAACAAAGCAAGAACTAGCAAATCAAGTCCCAAATAGCACACAAATTCCCAAGTTCAAGCAGATCAAACAAGTTTCTTAGAATTAATCACAAGAGAGTTGAAAATATTGCCCTTTTCAATGAGAGTTGCGTAGAGACATGAAAGGACTGAAGATGGAGTATGGCCGTATGGTGCGTTCTCTTGCCTTTTTTGTGTTTTTGAGGCTTCCGTCTTCCCAAACCTTTTTGTTTTTGTTTGATGGAAGGTGAGAATGATATGTTTGTTTTTGTTTATACGGCCACACTGTTTTTTTTATATGATTTCTAATCAAGCAAGAAAGAACCACACAAGCAAGTGCAGGAGGAAGAAGGAAGAGACGTATGCAACTATGAGGAAATAAGAACTAACAACTAGTCGAGCAATTAATCCAAAGATGAAGCAAGAAGTAATCAGACAAATAAACAAGGAAATCAAGTATGCAAATAAGGAACAATATATTGCTAGCATGAGAGATTTAAGGAAAATGGAAAAGTCAAAGGTTACTCTAACTTGAGAATAACCAAAACCTAAAGGAAATTAGGGTAAACAGGCCGTGAAGGAGAGGGTGGCGGACGGCGGTGGTGGTGGCAGAACGATGGTGGTGGTGTGGAACGATGGTGTTCACGGCGGTTAGGGTGTCCGGCGAGTGCTGGTGGGGAAAAAAATTATGGGCTTGTAAGCGGAAAATTTTCAAGGAATCACAATAAGAGAGAAGAAACAAACTTAGTTTGGATAGGCTCTGATGCCAATTGATGCGAACAACCCCTGAAATGTCGTTGCAAACGCAGGATCTTCGTTTCCTCAAGCTTGTAGTCGAATCTCCTCTTGCGTAGCCAAAGAGATGAACGTAGGGATCAACGTGATGATCGCGAAATACCAAAGAAACGGTGTTTGATTGCTCGAAGCGACGAGCTACGAGATAGTTTGATCTGTGGGATCGTAGAGAAGATGCAAAGGATTTTGGAAAGGAGATAACTCAACTTAATTCTCAAAATCTGCATAACCTTACAAACTAGGGTTTGCTAGTTTAAATAACTACTAAAAATAATAATAAAACAATAATGAGTTTTCGAAATAAAACGACAAAGCGCTACGCTCGACCCAACTTCCGCGGTCGCGGAAAGGTTAAAACACGCGAGCGACAGGGACTATTCCGCGGTCGCGGAAAACACGCTGTAGAATTCGAGCCTCAGTAACAATTCCGCGGTCGCGGAACTTCTTCCGCGGTCGCGGAAAACCTTCTGTAAAGACACGATCGTCAGTAGCAATTTCGCGGTCGCGGAAACGCTTCTATTCTGCTACTCTATGTCTGGCTCTCCTCGAGCGCACTCCCATTGCTTCCTCTTCGTCCTTCGCCGTCATTGAGAGGGTCATGGAGCTATCACCTGGCCTGTCGCCGGACACCACGCACCGTCGTGAGCCACTTTTGGCCACCCAGCCACGGTTTTACCCCTTCTCCCACTCAAATTTTGTAACAATTACAAATTTTGATAATTTTAAGGATAATATGGTGTGATTTTTAGAAAATTAATATTTTTTTGAAAAATTAATGTATGAACCAATTTCATACAAAATTAATCCACTTTGGGCATTCAAGGCATGCAATTCTAAATTTCTAGGGTTTGAATCAATTTTCACCAACATGAAAAATTAAGTATTTTTATGTGTGATTATGATTTATACAAGAAATCATATCTCTTGCATAAATTAAACATACAAATCGATTTTGGGGTCAAAATTAAGCAAAAAATTAGAATTTTAACATGCATAATTTCGATCATAAGGCTGAAATTTTCGAATATATTATATACATAAAAGTCACAACTTTATGCATCCAATCAATTAAAATCACAATTTTAATCATACAAGTTAATCCATACATCAATTTTATCACTAAATTGAACCAAAATAATCAAAAACATACATCAAAATTAACAATTTTAATCAGGATCATATCAATTTATGCAAGAGGCTCTGATACCACTATAGGGATTTAGATGATTTAAGCGGAATTTCATAAAACAGTTTTCTAACATCTAACTTAGGATCTCATGCATAAATTTGATACAAACCACATATAAAAGGGTAACATATATTTTGATGCAAAACTTGTTTTCGAGATCACCGTGGAGATTAGAGTTTCAAATGTGACTCCTTTATTTGGTCAACACAAGCACGGTACTAGATCATCTTGCTTTCGTTTGCTAGAACGAACGAACGAGAACAAACAAACTCCAACAAATTGGAGTACGGCCGTGAGAAGCAAATTCTGTGGCTTCAATGTTTATTGGATATATAAAAATATATATTATCCTATTCCTTGTTTTATTATCTTATAATAATAGGAAAGTATATATATATATAACAATTATATATTATCTTATCATATATCTCAAAAGATAAATTTTCTTATATCATCAAGTAAATAAATAACTCTTTATTATTATTTGATGAATAATTCACTCTTTCAACAATATAACCGAAATTCTCAGTCCCACAATAGACCTCGAGTTGCTTTGATCTAACTCATTTACTCTATTATGTGTGACCTTATAGGACTCTAATATAATAACAATGGGTCAAATCTAATTTATCTCATAAATCATAATTAATTTCTAACAAAGTACTAAGACTACCTAAAATATCTGAATTATAAATCTTCATTCTAATTCTATTCTATTATTAGTAATTGTCGTCTTGATTAAAAAACACATATTCCTTCAAAATTGTCAATGAGCCTGATGTCGACCGTCAATTAATGGTGGTGAACAGCCGGTCAATGGCCACTGACCTCTTATGACAAGTGGCATCGGCTGACGGTAGTTTAAAAGTGTCATAGGCGGTCACAAGCTTAATATAATATTTTTTAGGGTTTATTATTTTAATTTCACTCTCCTAAGCAGGTCATTTACCAAAACGTACTTGTTTTTACTTACCCAAGGTAATTTAGTGGCAGGTGAAGAGAAAGATACAGCTAATGTTGTTATTACAACTGAAAATTCGAATGATGTTGTCATTCAAACTGTTGAGAACGGTGGTGAAGAAACCTTGGACATCCTGATCCCTATGGAAGTGGAACAAGAAGAAAACACGGTAATCTGATATGCTACACCATATTTATAGTCAGGGGCAGATTTATATGGAGCCAGAGAGGGTTGTAGCTCGTTGAAAATAATAATATTTTTTTTTATGAAAATAAAATTATCATAAGCTTTTTCTCCTAATCTCATATGAAAATATAACTCCAGGCGACCCTAATAGATTTAAGTTATGAAAATAAAATGCTCTAATAGACAAAATCTTCACGAAAATTAAAATTGATATTTGTGAAGCAAGATTTAAGCCACTCAATATTTCAATTACGTAGGATTTTAGTCCCCGGAGTAAAATTCAGACTCCGCCCCTGCATATAGTATATGATGTTAGAATTTCATTATAATTTAATTTTCAAGGGATTTGTGTGTTCTAGGATTTATGTGTATGGTTGAACAACAGTTTGTTTATTTTCCATGATTTAGTATTATCTTTCGCTTGATAATCAGGAGCCTCGTACAGAGAAATCAACAAGAGAACAATCATTGGAGAAGTTCGTCATTGATTGTGAAAATCTTGAACATGTCGTTCCTGCAGACGTTGAGGATAATGATATTGTAGATCATGAAAATGACGTGGATGTAACTGAACCACAAGCTGGAGAAATTGAGGTAAACTAAAGTGGATCGATGTTGACGTAACGATAATTTTTATATAGTCGGTTATTTATTACTCCATCTGTCCCAGTTTATAAGTCCTATTTGCGTTTTTTACATTGTTTACAGTCGAAGGAAATCTTCAAGATTTCTTTCAATATATAAGAAAAACATAGTAATGTGGTGTATTGTTTGATTCGTCTCAACGAGTACTTTGATGATATCAAAAAATTATAATTTTTAGGATTATGTAATTAGAGTTATTAACAATACAAAACTCGTATTGACATTTGAGCTCAGTCAAAGTGGGGCTTATAATATGGGACAGAGGGAGGGAGTAATTTATTAATAATGTATACGTACGTACTTATGTGAATGATGTTGTGTGAATTAAGCAGGAGGATTTCCGAGAACGGATAACAAGAGAGAACTTGAACTTGAACTTGATTGGAAGATGTGTGTCAAAAGTGTACCACCATAGGCGGTACATGGGATGGGTTGCAGATTACAACACTGAAACTGATATCTTCACGGTATAAACAAACTATTTGGTTTTTCTATTTTCAAACTATATATATATATATGACATTTTCATTTTGATTCCCAACTTTTCTATGGAGATCTTGCTTTAGTTTTATGTAGAGTTTCTTAATTAAGTGATACTTTGATAATTTTTTGACTATTGTAAATGATGTGTAGGTGATGTATGAAGATTCATCTATGGAGGAGATGGATATTCAGACTCTGGAAGGTTATCTGCCTACCGTCCCTGAGATTCGAGGCTACTTTGCTACTAGGCTTTTCAGGTAAACTGAACACGTTTTTTCAAATAGTATTTCATTAAGAAATATATTTGTTGTTTTAGAGTTTAAGTAATGATTTATTGATGAGTTATAAGTAAAGATGTTAAAAAGTGATCGAACTCGTTTTACTGACTTAACTGACCCGTTTTTGGACCTGATCTAATCGAAAATTTTGGTAACCCGAATTTACCGAGATCGAACCCGATCAACCCGAACCCGACCCGATTAACGAATAAATATACAGTATTAATAATATATATATAATAAATGACATATAAATAATGATATTATGCTCAATTATCCTAAAAAAGAACATTATTGTACTTATATAATTTTTTATAATGTAGAAATTTATAAACTAATATAATATATATTAAAAATAAAAATAAAATATGATTTTGGTCTACTAATATCAATTACATTAAAATAATTAATAATATTATTATTATTTTAATTCATTTCAACTTATTTTGACATATTTAAATTAGTTTTTAACTTTTTAATAATATTTAAAGGCAATGGCTAAATACAAGCGAGAATGGAGCTAAATGGACGCGAAATTACACGCTTACGCTAAGCGTCCGGTTTTACACGCTTAGCTTAAGCGTGTAAGGGTATTATTGGTATTTTAAAAAAACAGCCCACGGTTCTTACACGCTTAAGCTAAGCGTGTGCCCACACGCTTAGCTTAAGCGTGTAGTTTTTTTTTTTTTTGCAAGTCTAAAAACACACGCTTATCTTAGGCGTACAGTACAAAAAAAAATCCCAAAATTGCATTTTTTTCCATAATCATGTAAATAATTTCAATACGAGTCCGTACATATAAAATTCGTCCAAAACGGACATCGTTTGCCCCTCCAAAAGCCCAAAAAACGAACCCTTCAACCCGCACGCGTATCTTCTTCGAACAACCCATCCGTAAGCTTTTATAAGCTTCAATGGAGGATTTGGCAAATTTCTTGGATCCGATTGAAGCCATTAACTATTGGGCATTTAAGAGGACCTTATCATACACGTAATTCCACATTTAATCGGATTGAATGTCGATTAAAATCGTAGAATTTTATCCCCAAAGCCACCGTGTCGTCCAAGGGGCCGATTTGAACAAATTCAAAATTGGACCAAATCATCTTCAATTGGAGGGCATGAACCATAGGGCCTTGTTGAGGGTGTCCTAAGATTCAAAATGCCTATAAAATCTCCTTCAATCGTTGCCCCAATGCATCCAATTTCGAAGTCAAAACTCATGAATCCTAAATCCCGTTACCGGTTGTGTCTTGACCGAAATTCGAGCACATAGAAGCTTTATTCTTGCAATTGTTGGTACTACTAGCCTTGAAAATTGGTCATCTTTCAAAGCCCTCTCTTTACATCGCCGGAAAAAGACCACTTTCATTCAATTTGAAGTTTTTCCGACGAGGTGTCAAGAAGGTATTCCGGCGGGATTGAATTTGTGCCCATTTTGCGGTTTTTGGGGTATTTTTCATTTGTTTTGTCTTAATCTTGGTTTAATTAATTAATCTAGATTAGTGAAAAATATTTTAGGATCAATTTGGTGCCCGACATATAATATGTAAGTAATAAGTTTATAATATTTAACCATAATGTTTAACTATAGTATATAAGTAATACGTATGTAATACTTAATTATAATGCATAACTATACTTTATAACTAATATATTTTGTAATACTTAACTATAATACATAACTATAGTATATAAGTAATAAGTTCATAATACTTAACCATAATGTGTAACTATAGTATATAAGTAATAAGTTCGTAATACTTAATTATAATGAAATACTATAGTAAATAAGTGTAACTATATGAAATTTAATGAAATACTATAGTAAATAAGTCTAAGTATACTAAATTTAATGAAATAGTATAGTACATAAGTGTAACTATATGAAATTTAATGAAATACTATAGTATATAAGTCTAAGTATACTAGTTTAATGAAATACTATAGTATATAAGTCTAAGTATACTAGATTTAATGAAACACTATAGTATATAAGTCTAAGTATACTGGATTTAATGAAATACTATAGTATATAAGTCTAAGTATACTAGATTTAATGAAATACTATAGTATATAAGTCTAAGTATACTGGATTTAATGAAATACTATAGTATATAAGTGTAACTATATGAAATATAATAAAATACTATAATATATAAGTTTAAGCATACTAGATTTAATGAAATACTATACTATATAAGTGTAACTATATGAAATATAATAAAATACTATAATATATAAGTTTAAGTGTAACTATATGAAATATAATGAATTACAATAGTACATAAGTGTAACTATATGATATATAATGAAATACAATAGTATATAAGTGTAACTATATGAAATATAATAAAATACTATAGTATATAAGTGTAACTATATGAAATATAATAAAATACTATAGTATATAAGTCTAAGTATACTAGATTTAATGAAATACTATAGTATATAAGTATAACTATATGAAATATAATGAAATACTATAGTATATACGTGTAACTATATGAAATATAATGAAATACTATAGTATATACGTGTAACTATATGAAATATAATGAAATACTATAGTATATAAGTCTAAGTATACTAGATTTAATGAAATACTGTAGTACATAAGTGTAACTATATGAAATATAATGAATGACAATAGTACATAAGTGTAACTATATGATATATAATGAAATACTATAGTATATAAGTGTAACTATATGAAATTTCATGAAATACTATAGTATATAAGTGTAACTATATGAAATATAATAAAATACTATAGTATATAAGTCTAAGTATACTAGATTTAATGAAATACTATAGTATATAAGTGTAACTATATGAAATATAATGAATTACAATAGTACATAAGTGTAACTATATGATATATAATGAAATACTATAGTATATAAGTGTAACTATATGAAATTTCATGAAATACTATAGTATATAAGTGTAACTATATGAAATATAATAAAATACTATATTATATAAGTCTAAGTATACTAGATTTAATGAAATACTATAGTATATAAGTTTAAGTATACTAGATTTAATGAAATACTATACACTATATGAGTGTAACTATATGAAATTTAATAAAATACTATAATATATAAGTTTAAGTATACTATATTTAATGAAATACTATACTATATAAGTGTAATTATATGAAATGTAATGAAATACTATAGTACATAAGCGTAACTATATGAAATATAATGAAATACTATAATATATATGTGTAACTATATGAAATTAAATGAAATACTATAGTATATAAGTCTAAGTATACTAGATTTAATGAAATTATAGTATTTTATATAGTTACACTTATGTACTATAGTATATTTCATTACATTTCATATAGTTACACTTATATAGTATATTATTTCATTAAATCTAGTATACTTAGACTTATATACTATAGTATTTCATTAAATCTAGTATACTTAGACTTATATACTATAGTATTTCATTAAATCTAGTATACTTAGACTTATTTACTATAGTACTTCATAAAATTTCATATAGTTATACTTATTTACTATAATATTTCATTAAATCTAGTATACTTAGACTTATTTACTATAGTACTTCATGAAATTTCATATAGTTACACTTATTTACTATAGTATTTCATTATAATTAAGTATTACGAACTTATTACTTATATACTATAGTTATACATTGTGGTTAAGTATTATGAACTTATTACTTATATACTATAGTTATGTATTATAGTAAGTATTACAAAATATATTAGTTATAAAGTATAGTTATGCATTATAATTAAGTATTACGTACTTATTACTTATATACTATAGTTAAAACATTATGGTTAAATATTTATGAATTTATTACTTATATACTATGTATTATAGTTAAATATTATGAACTTATTGCTTACATACTATAGTTACACATTATGGTTAAATATTATAAACTTATTACTTACATATTATATGTCGGACACCAAATTGATCCTAAAATATTTTTTCACTAATCTAGATTAATTAACTTAACCAAGATTAAGACAAAACAAATGAAAAATACCCCCAAAATCGCAAAATGGGCACAAATTCAATCCTGCCGGAATACCTTCTTGACACCTCGTCGGAAAAACTCCAAATTGAATGGAAGTGGTCTTTTTCCGGCGATGTAAAGAGAGGGTTTTGAAAGATGACCAATTTTCAAGGCTAGTAGTACCAACAATTGCAAGAATAAAGCTTTCATGTGCTCGAATTTCGGTCAAGAACAACCGGTAACAGGATTTAGGATTCATGAGTTTTGACTTCGAAATTGGATGCATTGGGGCAACGATTGAAGGAGATTTTATAGGCATTTTGAATCTTAGGACACCCTCAACAAGGCCCTATGGTTCATGCCCTCCAATTGAAGATGATTTGGTCCAATTTTGAATTTGTTCAAATCGGCCCCTTGAATGACACGGTGACTTTGGGGATAAAATTCTACGATTTTAATCGACATTCAATCCGATTAAATGTGGAATTACGTGTATGATAAGGTCCTCTTAAATGCCCAATAGTTAATGGCTTCAATCGGATCCAAGAAATTTGCCAAATCCTCCATTGAAGCTTATAAAAGCTTACGGATGGGCTGTTCGAAGAAGATACGCGCGGGTTGAAGGGTTCGTTTTTTGGGCTTTTGGAGGGGCAAACGATGTCCGTTTTGGACGAATTTTATATGTACGGACTCGTATTGAAATTCTCTACATGATTATGGGGAAAAAAAATGCAATTTTGGGGATTTTTTTTTGTACTGTACGCCTAAGATAAGCGTGTACTTTTAAACTTACAAAAAAAAAAAAAAAAACTACACGCTTAAGCTAAGCGTGTAAGAACTGTGGGGTATTTTTTTAAAATACCAATAATACCCCTACACGCTTAAGCTAAGCGTGTAAAACCGGACGCTTAGCTTAAGCGTGTAGTTTCACGTCCATTTAGCTCCATTCTCGCGTGTATTTAGTTTGTCCGTATTTAAATAGTGAACTAAATATTTAAAAAATGACGCTCTTGACCCGTTGGTCAACCTGAATCGCCCGCTGACTTGTAATGACACGACCCAGCTTGACCTGTTATCCGAAATAACCTGACCCGTTCTCAACCCGGACCTGAAATAACCGAACCGAACCCGACCTGACCGACCCGATTGACAACTCTAGTTATAAGGTATGTTATTGAAAATTACACATATTATCACTTTTAATGTAAGTTGTCTTTATTCATTGCTTAAAAATAAAGAAAATAGTTATTAAATTTTCAAAAACAATTATAGATTTTCAGCTTAATTATTTAATTTCTTAATAACGTGTCAAATGCTAAAATGACAAGTATTATTAAACAGTAATAAGAAGCATAACGTACAAAATGGTACAGGATGCGCGAGAGCGAAGGATCTCGGAGGAGGAAGAGACCATTGATGATGCAAGCGACCCCAGGGATTGAGGAGGAGAGCGAGGAAGAAGGATTGTGGAGAGCCTCGGATGAATCAAATAGTGATACAAGCTAGTGAAAAATGTGAGTAATATGAAAAAATAGATAAATTTGTGCTTGATATTTTTTTTTAACAATGTAGATAGTTCATTTCCTGCTAGTGTCTAAGCTAAATATAGTATATCTTGTAGGATCTTTTTGCTGGAAAATGACAACTAGAAGCTGAGGTTGAAAGCATATGGAGATGAAGAAAACAAGTGATGTTCAACATTCTATGTTTGCAAGTTAGTGATTTCATGTGATACATTTATTTTTGAATCTTAAATGGTTTTCTATTTAATTTGCTATGAACTTTCACTTTGCTAGAAAGTCTAAGAACTTGGTGGCTTTGTTTTGTTTTTGGTTTGCAATTTGGATTTGGATTAATTATTAATAACGCTTTATATATAAATCTGATAATTGATGTTTGTTGTTTGACTTTTAACTACACATACATATACTTGCTTGCACTAGTTAAGTGTGGTTTTCACACTCCAACCTAAAGTCATATTTGACTTCCAAGCTACTCAAAACACCACTCTATAAGTGCATATAATTGTATAGTATCTAGTATATGATTGACCTTAACACCATCTGCTATAGAACAAAGAATTTTTTAATCATATTTTCGGTAAGGGGATGGCGTCTCTGTCAAGGACGCGAAAGACCCAAGGATCAGAGAAAGTCTAAGAACTTTCCTCTCTTAACCTTCATCCCACTTTTCTCAACTCTCTATCGTTGGTGGCGGAGGAACAACGGCCACTCACGTTCGAATATATTTTCTAGTCATCATGTGAGAATGACCGTTCAAGTATGGACGTGAAAACAAACTTTTCAGATGCATATATAGGTAGCAAGCGTATGCATACATAAGTAGAAAGTGTATGAACACATAGTGAATATATGCAAACTTAATCTGAAAACGTATGCAAACATAGAAAGCGTATGTACACTTACTAATGGTCTGGTTCATAATTTTTCATAAAATGTTATTTTTCGTATTGATTTTTAAAAAGATAATTTTAAAATAATTGAGAAATGAATTTATTAGTATATTGATTTTAAAAAAAGTTATAGAAAGAGTGAGGATCGTGTGAGAACGGCCGCTCAAAGGTGGACGTCCAAACATCATTTTTAGATTTATATATAGGTAGAAAGTGTATGTACACAAAGACATATGGAGATGAAGAAAACAAGTGATCGATGTTCAACATTCTATGTTTGCGAGTTAGTCATTTCATGTGATACATTTATTTTTGAATCTTAAATGATTTTCTATTTAATTTGCTTTGAACTTTCACTTTGCTAGAAAGTCTAAGAACTTGGTGGCTTTGTTTTGGATTTGGATTAATTATTAATAACGCTTTATAAACTTGATAATTGATGTTTGTTGTTTGACTTTTAACTACATATACGTACACTTGCTTGCACTAGTTAAGTGTGGTTTTCACACTCCAACCTAAAGTCATATTTGACTTCCAAGCTACTCAAAACACCACTCTACAAGTGCATATAATCGTAGTATGTAGCATATGATTGACCTTAACACCATCTGCTATAGAACTAAGAATTTTTTAATCATATTTTCGGTAAGGGGACGGCGTCTCTGTCAAGGACGCGAAAGACCCAAGGATCAGAGAAAGTCTAAGAACTTTCCTCTCTTAACCTTCATCCCACTTTTCTCAACTCTCTATCGTTGGTGGCGGAGGAACAACGGCCACTCACGTTCGAATATATTTTCTAGTCATCATGTGAGAATGACCGTTCAGGTATGGACGTGAAAACAACCTTTTCAGATGCATATATAGGTAGCAAGCGTATGCATACATAAGTAGAAAGTGTATGAACACATAGTGAATATATGCAAACTTAATCTGAAAACGTATGCAAACATAGAAAGCGTATGTACACTTACTAATGGTCTGGTTCATAATTTTTCATAAAATGTTATTTTTCGTATTGATTTTTAAAAAGATAATTTTAAAATAATTGAGAAATGAATTTATTAGTATATTGATTTTAAAAAAAAGTTATAGAAAGAGTGAGGATCGTGTGAGAACGGCCGCTCAAAGGTGGACGTCCAAACATCATTTTTAGATTTATATATAGGTAGAAAGTGTATGTACACAAAGACATATGGAGATGAAGAAAACAAGTGATCGATGTTCAACATTCTATATTTGCGAGTTAGTCATTTCATGTGATACATTTATTTTTGAATCTTAAATGATTTTCTATTTAATTTGCTTTGAACTTTCACTTTGCTAGAAAGTCTAAGAACTTGGTGGCTTTGTTTTGGATTTGGATTAATTATTAATAACGCTTTATAAACTTGATAATTGATGTTTGTTGTTTGACTTTTAACTACATATACATACACTTGCTTGCACTAGTTAAGTGTGGTTTTCACACTCCAACCTAAAGTCATATTTGACTTCCAAGCTACTCAAAACACCACTCTACAAGTGCATATAATCGTAGTATGTAGCATATGATTGACCTTAACACCATCTGCTATAGAACTAAGAATTTTTAATCATATTTTCGGTAAGGGGATGGCGTCTCTGTCAAGGACGCGAAAGACTCAAAGACCAGAGAAAGTCTAAGAACTTTCCTCTCTTAACCTTCATCCCACTTTTCTCAACTCTCTATCGTTGGTGGCGGAGGAACAACGGCCACTCACGTTCGAATATATTTTCTAGTCATCATGTGAGAATGACCGTTCAGGTATGGACGTGAAAACGACCTTTTCAGATGCATATATAGGTAGCAAGCGTATGCATACATAAGTAGAAAGTGTATGAACACATAGTGAATATATTCAAACTTAATATGAAAACGTATGCAAACATAGAAAGCGTATGTACACTTACTAATGGTCCGGTTCATAATTTTTCATAAAATGTTATTTTTCGTATTGATTTTTAAAAAGATAATTTTAAAATAATTGAGAAATGAATTTATTAGTATATTGATTTTAAAAAAAGGTTATAGAAAGAGTGAGGATCGTGTGAGAACGGCCGCTCAAAGGTGGACGTCCAAACATCATTTTTAGATTTATATATAGGTAGAAAGTGTATGCACACAAAGACATATGGAGATGAAGAAAACAAGTGATCGATGTTCAACATTCTATGTTTGCGAGTTAGTCATTTCATGTGATACATTTATTTTTGAATCTTAAATGATTTTCTATTTAATTTGCTTTGAACTTTCACTTTGCTAGAAAGTCTAAGAACTTGGTGGCTTTGTTTTGGATTTGGATTAATTATTAATAACGCTTTATAAACTTGATAATTGATGTTTGTTGTTTGACTTTTAACTACATATACATACACTTGCTTGCACTAGTCAAGTGTGGTTTTCACACTCCGACCTAAAATCATATTTGACTTCCAAGCTACTCAAAACACCACTCTACAAGTGCATATAATCGTAGTATGTAGCATATGATTGACCTTAACACCATCTGCTATAGAACTAAGAATTTTTTAATCATATTTTCGGTAAGGGGATGGCGTCTCTGTCAAGGACGCGAAAGACTCAAAGACCAGAGAAAGTCTAAGAACTTTCCTCTCTTAACCTTCATCCCACTTTTCTCAACTCTCTATCGTTGGTGGCGGAGGAACAACGGCCACTCACGTTCGAATATATTTTCTAGTCATCATGTGAGAATGACCGTTCAGGTATGGACGTGAAAATGACCTTTTCAGATGCATATATAGGTAGCAAGCGTATACATACATAAGTAGAAAGTGTATGAACACATAGTGAATATATGCAAACTTAATATGAAAACGTATGCAAACATAGAAAGCGTATGTACACTTACTAATGGTCCGGTTCATAATTTTTCATAAAATGTTATTTTTCGTATTGATTTTTAAAAAGATAATTTTAAAATAATTGAGAAATGAATTTATTAGTATATTGATTTTAAAAAAAATTATAGAAAGAGTGAGGATCGTGTGAGAACGGCCGCTCAAATGTGGACGTCAAAACATCATTTTTAGATTTATATATAGGTAGAAAGTGTATGCACACAAAGGCATATGGAGATGAAGAAAACAAGTGATCGATGTTCAACATTCTATGTTTGCGAGTTAGTCATTTCATGTGATACATTTATTTTTGAATCTTAAATGATTTTCTATATAATTTGCTTTGAACTTTCACTTTGCTAGAAAATCTAAGAACTTGGTGGCTTTGTTTTGGATTTGGATTAATTATTAATAACGCTTTATAAACTTGATAATTGATGTTTGTTGTTTGACTTTTAACTACGTATACATACACTTGCTTGCACTAGTTAAGTGTGGTTTTCACACTCCGACCTAAAGTCATATTTGACTTCCAAGCTACTCAAAACACCACTCTACAAGTGCTTATAATCGTAGTATGTAGCATATGATTGACCTTAACACCATCTGTTATAAAACTAAGAATTTTTTAATCATATTTTCGGTAAGGGGATGGCGTCTCTGTCAAGGATGCGAAAGACTCAAAGAATAAAGAAAGTCTAAGAACTTTCCTCTCTTAACCTTCATCCCACTTTTCTCAACTCTCTATCGTTGGTGGCGGAGGAACAACGGCCACTCACGTTCGAATATATTTTCTAGTCATCTTGTGAGAATGACCGTTCAGGTATGGACGTGAAAACAATCTTTTCAGATGCATATATAGGTAGCAAGTGTATACATACATAAGTAGAAAGTGTATGAACACATAGTAAGTATATGCAAACTTAATATGAAAACGTATGCAAACATAGAAAGCGTATGTATACTTACTAATGGTCTGGTTCATAATTTTTCATAAAATGTTATTTTCGTATTGATTTTTAAAAAGATAATTTAAAATAATTGAGAAATGAATTTATTAGTATATTGATTTAAAAAAAGTATTAGAAAGAGTGAGGATCGTGTGAGAACGGCTGCTCAGATGTGGACGTCCAAACATCATTTTTAGATGCATATATAGGTAGAAAATGTATGCACACAAAGGTAGAAAGTGTATGCACACATAATGGATATATGCACACTTACTATGAAAATATATGCCCACATAAGGAGCGTATGTACACTTACTAAGAGAGCATATACACACTTACTAAGAGAATGTATGCACACTTAGCAACCACTTAAGAGCATAAGCATACATACTAAGAAAGCATAGGCATACATACTATAAAGTATATGAACACATGTTCATACGCTTCTTACTCTGTGTGCATACGCTTTCTACCTATATGTTCATATTAACACATCGTTCCTATTTCTGCAACTAAGCAACCGTCTGTATGGAATCTTTTCCCAATTATAAAAACGTATATATATATATAATTAATCAATACTAAGTATACATATAAAAGGCGTCTTGTTACTCACTATTCAAACCTTGCTAATCAACGTTCAATATTAATTTTGCAAATTAATATTGATGTCGCAATCCTTGCAAATGGGTTCTATGGTTTGGGTATGGTTTGTAGAAATTCCGATGGCATTATTATTCAAGATGTTATTAAACGTACCACATGCTCTTCTGATGTTCTCATGGCTGAAGCTATGGCTTTAAGGTTCGGGTTGACTATTGCTTTGTCACTTGGCAAGAATCCCATTATAGCTGAATTAGATTCCCTTTGCCTAATTAATTACCTTTATTCTCGAGTTGTTTTGTCCTTTTCATATATAGGTTTGTTAGTTTCAAATATCTTACATAATAACACTGCTTTTTCTTCTATTATGTTTTGACATGTTTGCATGACAGAATATTGTGTTGCACATCATGCCGCGAGACTTGTTCCAGAGGATGGTTGCTCACAAGTGTTTGATGTAAATGTCCCATTCTCTCCTAGAGTTGGGGGGTGGGGTGATCTTATATATAAGTAGTCTTGTGCCTTTCAAAAAATTATATAAAAAAAAGGTGTAGATCAAACTAACGTGACCGTAATCCGAAAGTAGAAATTTGTAAAACCATGGATAATGGATTGGAACGTGAGATAATTGTCATGGACCCGAACCGTAAATTCCGATTCGAGTTTATAAGTCAATCCAAATTGCACAACCTTGGCTATTAAATATGTAGAATAGTAATACTAGGTGGCGTTTAATTGTCACCACAAAATGTAAATAGATCGGTAATGTTTATTAGGGAGGAAGTGAAATGAATAGAGTTGCATCCAATATATGTTTGGTTTTCATTAGGAATGAATGAAGTTTCTCGAATAAATAATCTCTCAATTAAAAAAATAACGACCACAAAATCATCAAAACAAGTCCTAAAATTACATCAACATTTGAACAAAATAAAATACAAGAAATCAAATCAGACAAAGGAATGAAACATAAAAAATTGAACAAAGTAAGAGGACGAGTGAAGGAGAGAATGACGGTGTCGTTGGAGGTTGGTGGCAACGACTACGATAGATGGTGGCGGTGAGATTCCGACGACAAAGAGGTGAGAGGTGGACGACGTCGTTGGAGGTTGGTGGCAACGACTACGATAGATGGGCTAAATCATTAAATGCTTGAAGGGGAATTAATCTATTGAGGGGGTCAACCAAACTTTATAGGATGAACAGTGTTCTAGTCTTATCTTATATACAGAATGTGTTGTTGTCACCATTTATTGCTCTCATTAAACATGTTCATCATAATATCAATATAATTATCATTTAAAAAAGAGAATTAAATAATTGTGTGTAGCTTAGTGATTAAACTATCTCTCAAGAATCCATAAGTCATAGGTTCAAGTCTTTTAGATGTCATTTTGACCAAATAAATTTTTTCCCTTATTACTCTCATCAAACATGCTTATCAGTTATCACAATGATTTATTAATTCTTGTCATACGCTCTATACAATATTAAACATATATAATAACAAAAATGTCCTTCTTAATTTGCTTTTATCTACGTGAGATAATTTATCGAACTTTTTCCCTTTTAATTTCATTTAAAACAAAATAATTTTCTATAGCTAAATTAGTATTTTTTTTATAATATTACAATTAAAAGGTCCACATTCCTTAGTTACATAATTGTTTAAATATTGTCACATTGTGATAGATTCAAACTCACGTAGACAAACAATTAATTGGTTCTCTATAAAATTTAAACGGGTAAATATGTGTTTATTTTTTGTCTATTTTTCCACCATGATTAAGAAGTTGCAAGAAAATATATTTATTTTTTAATCCTTTTTTATAACACTCTCAACAATACCAACGCCAATCCAAATCCATAGTCAAATTTGGTAAATAACATCGCTTTTAATAAGAAAACTAAATGACTCATTTAAATTATTATAACACCCACACCATATAGGAAAGACAAGGTCAACGTTCATCAATATAAATCTCCTTATAGAATTTCATAAAAATCCATTAATTGTTAAAATCTATTCAAATTCCCAAAACATCTTACTATTATGTATACATGCCACTTTATTGTAGCCCTAACCATTAACCATGCAACATTAAAATTATCTTAGTTTTCCTCATAATCTCTATTTTCACATTCTCGGTATTAGTTGCCATATTGGCCGATCAAAATGCTTTACTACTAAGAAAGGAAAAACAACAATCAACAAATTAGAACCATCATTTGCTACATCCTTTATTACCCGAGGTACAATTCAAACAAAATAAATGACGCCTTTTAGTATTTGTAATTGGTATATATTTAATTTATTTTAAATATTTTTATTTTGTTTCAAAATACAAATTATCACATCCAGTAAATATATAGCTTGATAGATTAATCTATATCTATTAGCTACTATAATAATTATTTACAGTATAGTGGGTTATTTTTATCTCAAAAATATAAAAATATTCTTTTTATCCATCTATGATTATTTACAAGTTAGTGGTGTATGTCTTCATGGATATCACAAGTTTTTGTTTAAGTATGCATCTTTAAAAAAAATCTTGATGGAATAAAAAATCTACTTAATAGTTTGAAATAAATCAAAATCATTAGACTAGATGTTTAAAAATATTCTTATTTTTATGGTTAAAAAACTTTAACAAATTAATAACAAAACATAAATTAAAATCTTTAGATGGAAAAAAGTTATATACCTACCTAAAGTATATATAATACATAAAAAAATTATTAATAAAAAAGTGATTTGTGCATAACACGTTTATAATCACTAGACGACAAATTTAATGTTAAGAACTATATGTATATATATGTAAATTTGGATTTGCCAGTTTCAATAAGAAAACTTGAATGATAAATATGAATTTATAGAAATGAAATAAGATATTTTTATTAAAATTAGATAAATTAAAATAAAAAACGCAATTGTGCGTAGCACGGGCATAAAGACTAGTAAATCAAACGAGTCCTCACATAGATTAAGTAAATGTCAACCTTCAACATAAGTTATGTACTTACAATAATATTGTAATATATAGATTGGTAAATCTTGCTCGAACAATTGTGTCATTTTTCCCATACATGTATCCTTGTTCTTGCGATCAACAATATAGAGGCTCGCCCAAACAATAGATCATGACTATAAATCTTGGCCAATATCTAATATGTATCTACAACAATTTTGTTCAAATAAGGATTGGAATTCAACAAATTTAAATTGAGAGTTGTATGTTTGTATGCCTACTTAGTGTTTGTTCGGTATAGTTGAAGCTAAACAGAGTTGGAACTGGATTTAGTAGTTAGAGCTATACAAAGCTGGAACGAATAGCTGAAAGTTGAAGCTGGAATAAGTAGTCAAAATTAATATGAGTGTTCGATATTTAGAAGCTGAGATTGTAAAAGGTATTGTAAAATGACATAAATGCCCATAAAATAAAATTTTAGAGGAGATATCTGCTTGATTTGTAAATGGGTATTATCTTCCACCTCCATCCTCCTCCCACTTACTTTTTGATTTATTTAAAAAAATCAAGACATCCAAATTTAAAATGCTATGATAAGAATTAAGATGTTACTTGTTGCTCAACAGTAGAAATTAAGTGCTAAATTTTGGCATGAAAGTTATAATTGCAAGTCCAAAACAACTCAGAAACCCAAACACAACTGAGTTCCACCTCCATCCTTTTCCCACCGCAATTGAATCTTGTTGCTCGATTTGTTCAACAATGGCATCTTCCACCTTCATCCTTCTCCCACCGTCATTGAAGCTTGTTGCTTCATTTGTTCAACAATGGCGTCTTCCAGCTCCATCCTCCCACCTCCATTGATTTTTGATATTTTAGGAGCCAGATACTACCAATTTAAGGGCGAGAAACACAATTATAAACATGGACCGCAATACCCCTAAACTCAGGTATATCCACCAGAATTTCCCTAAAAACATTAATCTAACGAATGAGAAAAAAAACAAAATGAAAGAGGGGGCACCGGACCCCCCTAGCCCCCCTCAGTTCCACCCCTACTTCCGTTCATATTCATCCATCTTTCAAATGTCATCAAAGTTACATCCATCAACTATCTTCAACGGAAGGTTGAAATTCAAGCTACGCTAGAAGGATATGACATGTTCAAATTCCTTGATGGTTCTCATGCCCCTCTGACGGAAACCATTCCAAAAGACACCACCATAATTCCAAACCCAAAACATTTGTCGTGGAAGAGGCATGATCGTCTCCTATATGGTGTTGTCTTTGACACGCCCTCTTCCTCTGTGATGTCTCTTGTCACGCCAGCACAACACAACGAGTCTGGGACACCCTAAAGCACACTTTTGCCAAAGCATTTGATACATTAGGAGTCGCTCCAATGTAGAATTTAGGTCCCGTCTTTAAGACAAGATTGAAAATGCAAGAACAACAAGCAATTGAGTAATGACAGCGAGAGACAAGCAAGAGAAGAAGAAGGCTTCTTAGGGTTCTCTTGGTAGAGAAGAGCCTAGGGAGAAAAGATAAACTTTTCCTCCAAAAACTAATTTTGATTAAACTAGAAACGAGTTGAAATAAAACAAGAAATAACGAAACTTGCAAAGAAAGCTAAACATACATAACCGACCCTAATGACCTAAAATAAACATTAAATCTAATTTGATTAAGGCTGAAAAATATAAGATAATAAATGTCCATAAAACGATAGATAAATCCTTCAAAGATAAGCTTGCGAAAGAATTTCCCGAATGGAAGAAGTGGCGCGTCTAGAAGGAAACGCACGGACAATGCAGAATAGTGCACGGGACGTGCACGGACTGAGCATTTTGCACGATCCGTGTAATGTAGTGCACGGGCCGTGCATTTTTCCTGGTAGTAAGAGGTCGGCGTTTTTTATCATCTTCCCGATGGAATTTCGACTCGACGTAAACTAAAGAGTTGTAGATCTTTGAGTCATGTTTCCAATGATTCTCTAACAAGCTTGAGATCAACTTTGTAGCCAAAGTTATGGCTGTTTTACAAAGCATTGTCCAAGTTTTGACGGAATCTTCAAATTCCCAAAACTTCTTTGGCTTGAGCCTCTTTCTTGGCGATCTTGGTCTTCTTCCTAAGAGGTTTTCAAGTCATTTCTCATCAGCATCCCGTGGAAACACCAAGCAGATCAAGGAGAAACTTCGGTTCTCTATAAACGACTCTCAATCGATCTCTGACTACATGCAGTCCATCAAGATCTTCGCTGATCTCCCGACTTCTCTTGGCTAGCCCATCAATCAAGAGGACCTCATTGATTATGTTATTCAAGGTCTTGATGATGTGTACAAGCATGTTATTGATAGTGTGAATGCTCGAGACACACACATATCCTTTGAATAGTTTCACGAGAAGCTTATCAACCAAGAGTTGCGTATCACATTCGACTCACCCTCCAACTGACGACCACTCTCACACCTCTAACCCCACATCCTCAACATCAACACCACCAACATAAAATCCTCAACCCCAAAACAAACCTTACCGCATGCACTTTCAATGGTATAAAACCATTGGTCACATTCTGACCCAATGTCATGTCTTTCGCCAACAACATCCCACCCTCCAATTACCCTCTTTCACTCGCTTCTCTGCACCCAACTTTGTACCCCGTCTAGAAACCAGGGACGTTACATGGTAGTGGACCACATAAGGGTCCACCAGACCTAGCCTAACAACAAATTCACTAAATTGAACCTGCCAACAAAGGCACGACGAGAAAACAAGAAAAAATATCCAACTTATAATTATTGTATTAACCTCAATAAAAACCAACATGTATGAAATAATCAAGTATAACTAGAGAAACGATGCAAAGACAAAACTACTATAATATCTCAACTGCTCCTAGAACTACTGAAAAGTTCCTAGACAACCAAATAACCGATAAACTCAAAAGCTAACAAGAAAACCAAGAACCTCTTCTAAGGCACATCCCGTCAAGGTTGGCCACCATCATCTTGTAAGTGTTCCCCTGAAGCACCAATCATAGCGGGATTATTACCTACAACCACAATTACTATCACGTTAGCTAATGATCCCGATATGAACCAAACAAGCAAGAAAAAAAATTGTAAAAGCAAAAGCACAACTAGAATATACTAACATAATGTCAATATACATGAGTATATATATAGCTATCCAAATAAGTCTATATGTATATGCTCAAAACATAGTATAATAACTATAATGCTAAACAACTACGCAACAACCAACCAACAAAGCTCACACAAATCTCACAACAAAAACAACTATCCAACATAACTCAAAGTCCCTAATGAATCACATGGCACCCTCCCTCCTCAACTCATGACACACAACGGTCAACACGTAGCTCTACACGTTATCCATTATCCAACCATCAACTTCTAACCATGGCTGAGTCTCTACTAGAGCACCCGCCAAAACATTTCATGATTTCGAGAAGGGGTCCCGCCTAGCTGTATGGTTATACCCGGGGGTCACTTCCTCAACGACTTGCCTCATGCCCATAACCATACCGATGAAAACCAATACAAACAATCATTAAAAAGTTTAAAATAATAATTAACTAAGGAGTACTATGTCCCAAAATACGGCCCTACACACCCCGCCTACAAGTATAGCACATACAAGAAACGAAAGCTAAGTAAGTCCCAAGGGAACTTACCTCGGATGACGACAAGTACGAATAAGAGCAATCATGTACAATCTTAGTAACCTAAACAATGTCAAGAAATCATAATTAATTTCTAAGAGATTTACAAAGGGCAACATAACATATGAAAGTAATTAACACCACAAAAGCCTACGAAACGTGATTCTCACTGGTTACAACTTACTCGTCATTTCCTAAACAATTACCAAACAATCACCACAAATTCTCACATAAATGTTCATAGAAATCCAACTTAATTATGATCAATTCACAACAATTCTTTTCACTCAACAACTCCATATTTCACAATCAAAGCCATGAGTCATGTTTACCTCCATATATGGGAAAATGCAAAACCCTAAAAATTATAATAAAAATGTTCTAGAAAAGTTCATGAAATTATCTTTCCAGCGCATATTCATGGGTTTCATAACTCCATATACACAGATCTAGATTTCAAAGTTCAACACTCAATCTAGATTTCGAAAAACATAAGTAACTTCCACGAATTTTAACTCTCAATATAAACATCCGATTGATCCCAATTTTTATAAGTATACTCTTTCAAATGTTATTATCACTTTAAAATGTTTCATTGATTTATAAGTTCGGGAACTTAGTTCGATTGACCTCTGTAACCAGTCATGCTATCTAGCTCTTCGTTCCGAAATTAAATAAGAACCCTAAATCAGCCTAAAACCTTAATTATTACTAATTAAAACAACTAATGAAAGAGAAATAAAGTATAGCATGAACAATCCTACAAATGTTTTTTCAAATTAACAAGTCAGTAAGTCCTAAGTACCGTAATTAATAACAATCATCTATCTATAAATATATAAAGAAGACCGAATGCCCAATAAATGCCCTCATTAATTGTAAAAATTATGCTTAACCAGGATTTGCAATGCGCATGGGCCGAGCATTCCTATGGGCTGACATGTAGACGTATTGGGCTTCTATGTCAGGCTTCTGATGAAGGGATCGACATTAATAGGGTACATCATCATAACGTGGGAAGCTAATTCAATTGCCAATAAATTGGTTTTTTGAGATATCCCAACCATTAACTTGGCGCAGTGTAACAACCTTTGAATGTTAAACTACTATGTTTTAACGCTCTGGAAACGTGGTAAAAGCATAGCGTCAGTAATCCATTACTTCGATTACATTGACGCAACAATAGTCATTGCCTCTTCAGCTTGACCTATAAATTCCAGTCTTTCGGGCTTCATCTGTTTAATCCAGTTGTGCCATCTACACATACAGAAAAGATCTTGAATATGAAAATTTTCAAGGTTAAATGAGTTGGGGGAAAGAGCTCCTGCGAGCATTCAAGTAATTGTGTGTCAAAAATGGGATGTATTCACTAGAATGGGATCATACATTAGTACTGATTTCGTCCTGGCTGATGACACGGTATGCACACATTGCATATATGTCATGCTTTATCTTATGCTTCATGCTATATTCTCTCATTGTACATATTTGTTGCATGCTACATTTTCTCAATGCACGTATTAATCTATTATTCTCCTGACAAATGCAGGGCAATGTCATTCACTGCACAACGAAAAGCAATATGGCACATATTTTCATAAACAAATTAGAAGAGGGTTGTGTATACATTATTAAGGGCTTTAATGTGTTGCCTAACAAAAAAATAATTTTCTATTGTTATAAATAATAGAAGCTTAATCGAACTGCATGATGGTATGGTTGTTAAGAAAATGCAACATAACACTCATGGGTTTCCTCTATATCCTTTTTATTTTACCGAAATTGATGAGATCCAGGTGTCTGATGCTAATAATCTTATTAGTACAGGCTTTGTTTGGGTTACTCCCATTTTAGTCACAACTATTGGGCAGACGCCTAATACTTTCATTTTCTCCATGTGCAGAGGTCATTGGGTATGTGACAGGTGTATGGCTGCAAAAAATGATAGGGGCGCCTACTAAACAAAAGGGAGTTGTGAGGACTCTAGATTTCCATCTACAGTGCAACACGTAAGACTTATTCTGTCCATTACGAATTCATCCCATGTTTTGAGCATCTTCAATTCATCCACTTTCCTAATTACTACTGATCTTGCACGTAATGTCAACTACAGTGGTGAAAGCATAAGAGTAACGTTGTAGGACAATCTAGGGGATGAACTTTTGGAAAGGAAATCAACCCATGGAGGCCCCTACGCTGTCATTTTGGTTGCAGTGCATGTTAAAAAATTCAAAAGTACTATGGAGTGTTCAATTTTGTAATTAGTTTCTAAATACACTATTATACGAAGATTGTTGCTTAATGGATGCAGATGAGGTCTACATATCAAGTACTCTATCAACAATTATTTATGACTTTAAGAACATACCTCAGTTGGTGGAGTTTAAGAGTCGAAATACGTAACTCTGTCAAAGCACATGTTTCGCCGTCATATATTAGCATGACTCTTAGTAGACCAATTAATACAACCACTACTGACCATTCTTGCTTGCGCTCTTCCCCTTGTAGAGATGAAGTTGTCCTAAATGGAATTCCTGCATATCAAGGCCCATCAACTATGAAAGTGACAATTCTGCAAATGCTTCAGTGGTACAGAGAAAAAAAAAGAGTAATCCACATAACTGTAAAGATGCATACAATCAATCCATCTTACGCTGGCCTAGAAATAACCCTTCCCTCAATAGGTTTTCCTTGCAGGATGCCGTATTCCACTGTGAGGTCACAATTTCTGGCATTACAACACATACCCCATGGTACTACTTTGCATGTACCAGCGGAAAATGCAAGAAAGGCGTCACTCGCTGGAGCGGGAATTTTTTCTGCACAACATGTGAAAGGCCAATTATCTTTCCAAAAGCCCGGTATTTGTGATTGTCGCTCCCTGCAATTGTATGTTTACGTAATGCTATAGTTTTCATACAACAATCTCACGTTTGCGTATGGTATACCGGGTTTAAGCTGCGAATAGACATTGAAGATTACACAGGTGCTACTGTAGTCACCCTATTTGATGACACCACTGAGAAATTGGTGGGAGCGACGATAGATTCCCAGTTGAAAAATGTATACAATTTTGTACAAAAGGATAGGCTGTTTTTTTCTCATTCAGCCAAGTAACGTTTACACTCCTTGGAAAAACATGATGACAGTGAGGATAGTGTGTTACCTAATGGGTTAGCCAACATCATCGACACCTTTCATATATTGGAGATCAAATCATACACTTATTATTCCATTGGTACGGAGAGCTTTACATGCACCAACATTCTTCCTGCCAAAAAAGACCCCGTACAGGTAAAACCATGTTGCAAGTTATACCTTGGTCGTAGCAATAATTTTGTGAAACAACAACTTTCAATTTCTTAATTGGATCTGACAATGACATGCTTGACCACACAAGTTGCTACAGACATTACAGAAACGTCCTAGAGAGGAGGATCAAAGTACTTTGACCCCTGCAACAATTATTCGAGATGAGACCCTCAAGTGAGTATATATTTGGTCTCTACAAACATTCATTAAATTCCAAATAAAACAATGCACACAACATGTAACACACATGTTTTCTGGTTGCAAACTTACAGATGCAACAAAGAAAGCAATGACCTAGAATTGTGCACTAGGGGGGGGGGGGAACACCAATTTGTGGTTACTATTACTGCATCAGAACGAAGGATGGTTGATGGCGATGTAGGAAATAGCACAGATTCCAACAAGGGAAACCTTAGTAAGCCAGACTCATCAGAAGCAAAGGGAATTTTCACAGCAGACGCAGTGGTGGAAGCAAAACCTTAGGTTCCTGCAAGCCACCGGATGCAGATTTGCTATGCAATTAATAAGTGGCAATCATATTTGTTTTCTGCCCATTTGTCAGTTATCTATTGTCTCTGAAAATGCGTTTCTTCAGCCGTTTTAGAACATTAAGGGAGTAAATTTCATGGGTGAACAAATGTAATAGTCTACGATTTCAGAATTAGCTATCAATGCAAACACCTTATTACAACTAAATGGATACCGTTTGCTACACCATTTTAGACGAGTTGACAACTAACACACCCCCCCCCCCCTCCCTCGTCAAGAAATTTTTTACATTTGTCCAATCCCTTTACCCAAACAAGACAAGGAACTTTGGGGAAGACGAAATACAAGGAAAACTAACGACAGGTTGAACAATGGTAAACACTCATGGCAGCAAATACAAAAGACAAACCATTAAGCGCAGTGGCGTTAATGAACCTGGTGGATTTGTACAAAATAACCCAGGTCCAAAGATAGACATAGCCTTATAAGGAGACAACCGTCTTAGCTGTTAAATAATTAGGAATAGCTTATCAAACTCATTGTAACTTCAGTAAGTTCCTTAAATGATTGTTTGGTGCACACAATATAGATGGAAAACTTAGAAGAGATTGAGCAATGGTAAGTACTCATGACATAAAATACAAAAGACAAAACCTTAACAATCCCACGGTGATGAACCTACTGGATGTCTACAAAAGAAAATAGAATCAAAGACAAACACGGACTTTAAAGGAGACAATCAACAATAGGCTTAAATAGTAAGCAATTGTCCACAATACCCTATCATTTTGCTTACAATCGTTTAGAACTTTAACATAGCTTAATGTTAAAGATATGCAAGTGAGGTACAACAAACTAGATTACCCAAAGTACAAATGCAGGTTTTGTTATGGAAATTTCTGGTTTGAAGAAAAAACTGGTGATTGCTAGAGTGATGAACTACCACAGTTCTCCATATGTTGCCAGGAAGGGAAAATACGTTTAACTAGGTTACAGGAAGCACCTGAACCCTTAAAGTACCTACTGCACTCTACCTCTTATCCAGCGACTTCAAAATTTCAGCGTCTAATACGGGTGTACAATGGCGCCTTTAGTTTCACATCATTTGGCGGAAGAACTGACAACACAATCAACAACACCAAAGGGCCGTACACTTTCAGGATGTCATGCCAAAACTATCACAATTTTGACTCTCTCTTACCGCCTCAGGGAACTAGGCCGATGTTTGCTCAGTTGTACTTCCATGATATCGTGAATGAGGTACAGAACAGAATGGCCTGCATAGATCAAGATTCAAAGGAGCTAGATGCAAGCATAGTTACATCTTTAGTCACCATGTTAGATGCGAACAGCTGTGTTGCTAGAGCTTTCAGAATGGCCAGGGATTGGTGTACCACTAATAACTCCTATGATTTCAAGCTAAAGCTCATTGGGGACAAGCAAGAAGGCAAAAGACAGTATGATAGGGGGCAAGGTTCTAAAGTAGCAGCACTCATCGTAAGGGACTTTGGCCAAAAGAGCGGTAAAAGAGATATTATCATACAAAGTAGAGCACATGGCTTACAAAGAACTTATGAGTTGCATCCACTTTACATGGCACTAAAATATCCCCTACTATTCCCTTATGGCGAAGACGTATACCATGAACAAATCCCATTTTATAGCAATCAAGGCAAGAGAAAGACAAAGAGGGATTACATGACAATGAGGGAGTTTTATTGCTACAGGATTCAACAACGGTTATCTGAAGAAACTACATTAATTAGAGGTGAGAGGCTGTACCAACAATACATTGTTGATGCCTATCCTGCATGAGCAATCGGAAAAAAGAATTGTGTTGCCTGCAACTTTTACAGGTGGATCACGCTACATGGTCCAAAATTACCAAGACACCATGGCTCTTTGCAGATCTCTTGGGAATCCATAACTTTTCATAACATTTACAGTCAACCAGAAATTGGCTGAGGTAGAAGACATGCTAGCCCAAATACCATGACAGACGCCAGAACACAAACCAGATATCATGACAAAATTATTCAAAATAAAGCTCACAACTCTCATGCAGGATATTCAGAAGGATGAAATCTTCAGGACAACACATGTTGGTACACACTAAACCCTTTTCCAACAACAATGTAATTACTACTCCACCAACCTACTGATCGATAAAAACGAGGCTTGCCATACGCACACATTCTGGTGTGGCTCGAGAAAAAATATCAATGTGACACTAGACCTGAGATCAAAAAAATCATAAGTGTTGAGATCCCAAACAAAGAATTTGATCCCCTTAGATATGAAGCAGTCAAGGAATTTATGATGCATGGCCCATGTGGGAAGGAAAACCCTAGATCTCCATGCATGAAAGACGGCAAATGTGGTAAACACTATGCAAAATTATTTTATGCAGATACTACTATTGATGAGGATGTATTTCCGGTATACCGACAAAGGAACAATGGAATCGAAGTACCCAAAGGAAAGCATACCTTGGATAATAGATTTGTAGTACCTTACAATCACTTCTTCCTTCTCAGGTATGAACTTCAATTGTATTTGTTCCATATCTGCTTCATCAACAACATGCAATTTATGCCATCACACCCATGCACAATGTCTTTCTCTTTAAGTTTAACAAAAAAAATGACCTTGTAACAAATCATGCCATTTTATACAAGCAGGTATAATGCATACATAAATGTTGAATGGTGCAACAGATCTGGAGCAATTAAGTACTTATTCAAGTATGTTAACAAAGGCCCTGACCGTGCAACCGCAGTCATACAAGAGAATGTACTGGCAACATCCAGTTCTACAATTGACACAATCATTGAGGTCAACGAGATCAAGCAATATTTAGACTGTTGGTATTTATCCTCATCTGAAGCATGCTGGTGATTATTCACATTTGACATTCACTATTCAAAACCAATTGTTATGCGGTTGTCGTTCCATTTGCCCAACCAAAACCCAATGACATTACGCGATTCGAAACATTTATCCTCACTACTATGTAGAGATGGTATTAAAGATTCAATGTTCACTGAATGGATGGCTCTAAATGTAAATGACCATAGATACAAGCCAGTACACATATACAGAGATACCCAAACACTATGTTTAGAATGCGTCAGCAAAGAAAAAGACAAAGAGGAAACTAGGCAAGAGCATTGGCAGAATTACATATTGTTATCCTATAGCCAGGGAGAGATACTACTTAAGGATGCTACTAAATGTGGTCAAGGGACCATGCTCATTCAAGGACATCAGAACCATCAACGGAGCAGTGTACAATAGTTATCGAGAAAGTTGTTACGTCCTAGGCCTGGTAAACGATGACAAAGAATGGACAACTGATATTATAGAGGCACAACAATGGGCTTTAGCATCTCAACTACGAGAATTATTTGTTACCATTCTTTTATTTTGAGAGGTCAACAACCCAAAAGATTTCTGGGAGAAAAATTGGGAAGCACTCGTGGAAGACGTTGTGTACCAAAAGAGGAAGCAGTTTAGATTTCCAAATTTGACCCTAACACATACCCAAATACAGATTTACTGCCTCCTCCAAATAGAAGATATTCTCAATAGGAATGGGAAATCCATTGCAGATTTTCCAGACATCCCAATGCCTGATGATTTGCTTTTAACAATAGCATATAACCGGTTAAACCAGCAAGAACTAACCTACAACACCAATTGTTATGCGGTTGTCGTTCCATTTGCCCAACCAAAACCCAATGACATTACGCGATTCGGAACGTTTATCCTCACTACTATGTAGAGATGGTATTACAGATTCAATGTTCACTGAATGGATGGCTCTAAATGTAAATGACCTAGATACAAGCCAGTACACATATACAGAGATACCAAAACACTATGTTTAGAATGCGTCAGCAAAGAAAAAGACAAAGAGGAAACTAGGCAAGAGCATTGGCAGAATTACATATTGTCATCCTACAGCCAGGGAGAGATACTACCTAAGGATGCTACTAAATGTGGTCAAGGGACCATGCTCATTCAAGGACATCAGAACCATCAACGGAGCAGTGTACAATAGTTATCGAGAAAGTTGTTACGTCCTAGGCCTGGTAAACGATGACAAAGAATGGACAATTGATATTATAGAGGCACAACAATGGGCTTTAGCATCTCAACTACGAGAATTATTTGTTACCATTCTTTTATTTTGAGAGGTCAACAACCCAAAAGATTTCTGGGAGAAAAATTGGGAAGCACTCGCGGAAGACGTTGTGTACCAAAAGAGGAAGCAGTTTAGATTTCCAAATTTGACCCTAACACATACCCAAATACAGATTTACTGCCTCCTCCAAATAGAAGATATTCTCAATAGGAATGGGAAATCCATTGCAGATTTTCCAGACATCCCAATGCCTGATGCTTTGCTTTTAACAATAGCATATAACCGGTTAAACCAGCAAGAACTAACCTACAACACCAATTGTTATGCGGTTGTCGTTCCATTTGCCCAACCAAAACCCAATGACATTACGCGATTCGGAACGTTTATCCTCACTACTATGTAGAGATGGTATTAAAGATTCAATGTTCACTGAATGGATGGCTCTAAATGTAAATGACCTAGATACAAGCCAGTACACATATACAGAGATACCCAAACACTATGTTTAGAATGCGTCAGCAAAGAAAAAGACAAAGAGGAAACTAGGCAAGAGCATTGGCAGAATTACATATTGTCATCCTACAGCCAGGGAGAGATACTACCTAAGGATGCTACTAAATGTGGTCAAGGGACCATGCTCATTCAAGGACATCAGAACCATCAACGGAGCAGTGTACAATAGTTATCGAGAAAGTTGTTACGTCCTAGGCCTGGTAAACAATGACAAGGAATGGACAACTGCTATTATTGAGGCACAACAATGGGCTTTAGCATCTCAACTACGAGAATTATTTGTTACCATTCTTTTATTTTGAGAGGTCAACAACCCAAAAGATTTCTGGGAGAAAAATTGGGAAGCACTCGTGGAAGACGTTGTGTACCAAAAGAGGAAGCAATTTAGATTTCCAAATTTGACCCTAACACATACCCAAATACAGATTTACTGCCTCCTCCAAATAGAAGATATTCTCAATAGGAATGGGAAATCCATTGCAGATTTTCCAGACATCCCAATGCCTGATGCTTTGCTTTTAAAAATAGCATATAACCGGTTAAACCAGCAAGAACTAACCTACAACACCAATTGTTATGCGATTGTCGTTCCATTTGCCCAACCAAAACCCAATGACATTACGCGATTCGGAACGTTTATCCTCACTACTATGTAGAGATGGTATTAAAGATTCAATGTTCACTGAATGGATGGCTCTAAATGTAAATGACCTAGATACAAGCCAGTACACATACACAGAGATACCCAAACACTATGTTTAGAATGCGTCAGCAAAGAAAAAGACAAAGAGGAAACTAGGCAAGAGCATTGGCAGAATTACATATTGTCATCCTACAGCCAGAGAGAGATACTACTTAAGGATGCTACTAAATGTGGTCAAGGGACCATGCTCATTCAAGGACATCAGAACCATTAACGGAGCAGTGTATAACAGTTATTGAGAAAGTTGTTACGTCCTAGGCCTGGTAAACGATGACAAAGAATGGACAACTGCTATTATAGAGGCACAACAATGGGCTTTAGCATGTCAACTATGAGAATTATTTGTTACCATTCTTTTATTTTGAGAGGTCAACAACCCAAAAGATTTCTGGGAGAAAAATTGGGAAGCACTCGCGGAAGACGTTGTGTACCAAAAGAGGAAGCAGTTTAGATTTCCAAATTTGACCCTAACACATACCCAAATACAGATTTACTGCCTCCTCCAAATAGAAGATATTCTCAATAGGAATGGGAAATCCATTGCAGATTTTCCAGACATCCCAATGCCTGATGCTTTGCTTTTAACAATAGCATATAACCGATTAAACCAGCAAGAACTAACCTACAACATCATGGAGTTATGTCTGCAGCATCAAGTACTATATGCATCGCTCAATGCACAACAGCTCGCCATTTATGAACGGTTGATCAGATCAGTACACAACAACGAAGGTGGTTTTTTCTTCGTTTATGGTGCGGGAGGAACAAGGAAGACATACTTATACAAAGCTGTAATTGCACAGATAAGGTCAGAGAAAAAAAATCATCCTAGCAGTTGCATCATCAGGTACATTTGTACATTCAATTCACTTTTTATGCACTCATATGGCAACTTCATTGATTACCTAACCAACCCAATGCATACAAGAATTGCATCACTACTGCTGCCCAATGGGAGAACGACACATAGCCGCTTTGTCATTCCCTTAGAACTCATGGAATCCAGTACGTGTGGCATCAAGAAAAGCACACATTTAGCCGACCTCTTAAATAAAACTGATTTAATTATATGGGATGAAGCACCAATGACTCAAAGATTTGCCTTTGAAGCACTAGACAGGACACTAACAGACATTTACAGGAGCAAAGAAGAAGGGAACAAGCACAAGTTGTTTGGGGGAATAACGGTTTTCCTGGGAGGCGACTTTCGCCAGATCTTGCCAGTCATTCCAAAAGGAAGAAGACATGACATTGTAGAAGCCACAATCAACAATTCTAACCTCTGGAAAGATTGTCAGCTGCTAACTCTCTCAAAAAAACATGTGTGTCAGTGATGTTCTTTCGAATGGGGAAATACATGAGAGCAAAAGAACATTCAACGATTGGGTTTTAAGCATTGGCGAAGGTAAAGCAACTGCAAAGTCAAGAGACGGAGAAGAGGAAGCCACTTGGATTGTGATCCACAAAAATTCATCATCGATCCATCAAACTGTCCTATACAACGGATAGTGGAACACATATTTCCAAGGTTCACTACAAACAAGCATGATCCACATTATCTGAAACAAAGAGCAATTTTGACGCCTTTAAATGATGATGCGGATGCAATCAATGATTACATGTTTGAGATGTTGCAAGGAGTTGTCAGAGAGTATAAGAGTTCTGATGAAATATGCAAGGCTTCGACTGATACAGCAGAACAAGAAAACATGTACCCCCGGAATTCTTAAACTCATTAAAATTCTTAAGTATGCATTTCACCACTCAAAGCATTCATATTACATATATGGCATGAAATCATATACTACCACAATTCAATCTTGCAGGTATACCCCCTCACTTACTTAGACTAAGGGAAGGATTGCCAGTCATGTTACTAAGGAATGTCAACCCAAGTCAGGGGCTATGCAATGGCACAAGAATGATAATCTCAAATTTGGGAGCATGGATCATTGAAACTACAATCATTACATGGAGCAATATCGAGAAAAAGGTTTTAATCACAAGGATTACTATGACATCTACAACCGGCGATTGGCCATTTATTATGAAACGGCGGCAGTTCCCAATCAAGCCATGTTATGCTATGATAATTAATAAAAGACAGGGTCAGTCCCTAAACCATGTCAGTGTATACCTGCCAAAGCCTGTTTTTAGCCATAGCCAGTTCTATGTGTCCGTATCAAGAGTAACAAATCCAGACGGTTTAGAGATACTGTTACTATAAGAAGATAACAACTACTTTGCTCATACAAGAAACATTGTCTTCAAAGAAGCTTTCAACAACCTCACAATACAGTAACAAGTACAGTCTTTTATTCATACATGCCCTAACATTACTACTGCAAACAAAGCCGAGATAACATCCTATCATCGAATATTATATTCGTACATGAAGAACAGAGGAGGTCGAAAAGAAGCCATACCCAGAGAGGCGAAAGAGAGAGCGATGACGGATGCAAAGAGAAGAGGAAATGAAAAGAAATTAGGGCCCTCGAAACTGACTACAACGTATTACTAACCCCAGTTGAATGTAAGGCAGAAGTTCAGGATCAGAAAACCATTGAAACTCTGAATCTCCTTTATGACAACTCTGACATGAGCCACCATCTAGAATGGTGGTACTAAGTGTACCATTAGGACATTTAAAAAAGGGGGGGAAATAATGCTTGAAATTTTGAGAAAGTATATAATAACAAGTGAGTCTCACCTGCATGGTGCTCATTTTTTAGCACAAAAAAAAATATGACATTTTCAAGAATTTAAATTTCTTTAAATGCTTATGTTACTCAACTCCATTTCCACCATTAAAGATGGTCTTCAACACGTTCATCCACTTTCAACGGAACACTTAAACTGCAATGTTATGAAACTTTTATTACCAATAAGGAATAACAATAAATACGGTGTAAAATAAATTACATTAATTGCCACTTAAATGTTAAAGCAAAACAAAGCCAGAAAACACACACTTACGTAACCCACCAATAATTTTAAAAATACAAAATTTAATACAATTAAAAAACCAACGATATAACATAATTAAATCTTAATAAAAAAATGCTACAATAAGGTTTCCCAAATTTTAAGCCCATAACAATAAAAATAATATGTTCTCTACATTTTCATCCAATGAATTACACGCCTACAAAATGTTAGAAATAACAACTTCATGATCCTACACTTCAACAGCTACTCCAATCATTTGATTAACAAATATACACAAATTAAACATTCCTCTTGTCCATCATCTAAATAGATAATACTCACTCTATGTAACAATATATGTCATTTTAGCTCTTGAAACACATGTTAAGAGTGTCATCATTTAGCCTAAAAAGATATAACTTCTGGCTCTTGACACACATATTATTATTTTGATTTTTATAACATATAAATAATAAGTATGCTCTAGTGTATATTTTTTTTGTTTTATAACATAGTATTTGTTTATTTCTTCTAAGATTTGGGGTTATTCTATTTACGATTTGTGATTGGGTAATTTCCTTTATAATTGTAACTAATACTCAATAGAGTACTTAATTTTATTTGTTTAAAATTGGTTTATCTTTATATCGATGATTTTATAATAATTTTGCTCACGTATATGTTATATACTTTAAATAAGGAGTAATTTTATTTTGTTGTACAATAGAAGACATGAAGAGTTGACATTTATATAATAACAAATTCATTTAATGATACTTTATTTTATGAAGAAACTTAAATAACATAAAGTTGACAATATATGCCCTTTTGTATAAATTATATAAAAATGACCTTTTACCATTGAGTATAAAACTTTATTACAAAAATATTACTTTACATTCAGCAGAGATATACAAACTATTATTGTGATAACAACAATAATGAAAATGCATTTACTGTGTTATTTCGGGTGGAAATAGAGAGAATGTTGTGAAAATTAAAGCATTTATTTGGGAAAAGGCTAACTTTTTATGTAGTATAGACGGTCGTAAATACTATACATCATTAATAACCACTACGCCTACCCTTTAACATGTCGAAACTTCAATTTCCCCATCAATATGAATACTTACATCATTATTACTTAGTTTCTAAGTTGTATAAGTGTTTCTCTCAATAAGGGCAATGCTACACTTCGGGTTTTTATGAAATCATATTAAACTCATCTCATAATAATTAATTTGAATTTATCCATTGTCTTTGCATAATTCTTCTTGAGTTAAAATTGTTTCCCCTTTATTAAAACTATTGTTTCGTTTCTCTATGAAATTATTTATAAATTAGTTCACACTTTATAGGATCTTAGCTTAAACATTTTATGATTAATGTCGCCAATATTAATATGATTTATATGATAGAGGGCCGTTCGGATGAAATTGGGGCTTAAGATAAACACTAAGAACAAACCTCCACCGTATGATGCAGCCTATAGACGATCCAGATTGAAGGATAAAGAAAAAGAAAAAAAACAAGCGAGTATGTGGATAATGGACGCGGTGGCAATTTTGAAATTCCATCTAAAATTAAAACGCCATTACACATTTGCCCCTCACCTGTAAAACCCCCAAAAAAGAATCAAACGCGCTCAGACCAACTCTCCACAGAACTCGAAGAGACCAAGTCCAGAACTAGCAATCGATCGAAGACGAGAACTACAAACGAGAAAATCGATTGAAGACGAAGCTCAGAACTAACAAATTACAAGCCACGACAACGTAAAAAACAATCTTACGAGATGAGGAGCGACACAGACTACAGCGATGACGACTTTGGAGGTACGGATATCAGATTTAGGGTTTCGATTTCACGAAAACACCTAGATTTTTTGATTATACGTTAAATTTACTCAAAATTGAAGGTTTCGAGAGTTTGTTAACTGTTGTTGAACCATTTGAAACACAGATCTCGAAGTTAGGGTTTCTTCAGTGCTATTGTGATTTTGTTTTCCTTGCTTGAATTGTATGTTCGTTTCCTGATGTTAATTTTGTGATGTTAATTTTCTGTGTTGGAGATTCGTTGTAGGTTCGTTTTCGTGAGTTATAGGTTTGTTTTATGTGTTAATTTTCTGAGTTGTAGCTTTGTTTCCTGAAGTTAGGGTTTGTTCAAGTCAATCCTATATTACAAGGAATTCATTTCATGAGGTTCGTTTGCTTTTGCAAACTTAGGTTCATTCTGCTTACGTTCATATTAAAGCAAACTTAGGTTCATTTTGCAAATTGAGTTGGTGAAGAATCTAGGACTTTTTGTTGAATATCATGACATCAGGTTCATAATAAGAAAAACTTAGGTTCAATTTGCTTTATTTGACATTTCATGAGGTTCATTTTATGAGTTGGAGGTTCATTTGCTTTTTCCAGAGTTCATGCATGTGAGATAAAAAACTTAGGTTTACCTGAGTTGCATTCATTTCATGAGGTTCATTTTATGAGTTGGGGGTTCATTTGCTTTTACCAGAGTTCATGCCTGTGTTTACCTGAGTTGCATTCATTTCATGAGGTTCATTTTATGAGTTGGAGGTTCATTTGCTTCTTCCAGAGTTCATGCCTTTGTTATAGACAAATTAGGTTTACATGAGTTGGCATTCATTTCATGAGGTTCATTTTATGAGTTGGAGGTTCATTTGCTTCTTCCAGAGTTCATGCATGTGAGATAAAAAAACTTAGGTTTACCTGAGTTGCATTCATTTCATGAGGTTCATTTTATGAGTTGGAGGTTCATTTGCTTCTCCAGAGTTCATGCCTTTATTATAGACAAATTAGGTTTACCTGAGTTGGCATTCATTTCATGAGGTTCATTTTATGAGTTATAGGTTCATTTGCTTCTTCCAGAGTTCATGCATGTGAGATAAAAAACTTAGGTTTACCTGAGTTGGAACTCATTCGATAAGGTTCATTTTATGAGTTGGAGGTTCATTTGCTTTTTCCATAGTCCATGCATGTGTTATAAAAAACTTAGGTTCATTATGCTTTCCCTACTTGAGTTGGAACTCATTTGACGGGGTTCATTTTATGAGTTGGAGGTTCATTTGCTTTTCCCGGAGTTCATGCATGGATTAAACAGATCTTGAAGTTAGAGATTTGGATACTTAGGTTCATTTTTTGTGTATGAGGTTCATTTACTTTTTTTAGAGTTTATTTCATAGTCTGAGGTTGATCTTACAATTGTGTTGTTTCTCTTAGCAGGATCTACCAGTCGATCAGGACGATGTTCAAAATACAAAGGGCCAACATACAAGGACATAGAGATCGACTATGAAAGTACTGAGAGTGAGCAACTTGCAACAACAATAAGAGTGTCTGCTAAGAAGTCTCTGGTTTCAAGGAGAAAGACAAACCAGCCTCGAAAGAGAACAAAACAGACTCCAAAGAAAACACGAAAGCCTAGACAGAAAATGGTAAGACAGAAAAGAGTAGGACAGACAGTGTCGAAGGCTTCAAAGGTTCAAAGTTCACAAGAAGAAGAACCACCAGCAAATAAGCAATGCACACGAACAACAACTGAAGATGAATAGCCTTCTCAAGCAATTGAAAAGGACAACGCACCTGACGTTTGTCAACAAACAACTGGAGATATATCAGCTTCTGCAGAGAAGGAATTACAAGCCACTGATGAAAATGTGACAACATCGATCAACACAACGCCAACGGTTGAAATAACACTGGGTTCAGAGGAGAAAGAGAAGAGTAAAGCATCCAAAGACACTGAGGAAAGCCTACAAATTATAGTGTCAAAGAGCACAGAAAGAAAGGGAACAACGACCGACAGAGTGAGTTTAGAAGAAAAGAACAAGAGCACTGCATCCGATAGTTGTCAAGAAACACCAACAAGCCTGCCAGCGACTCCAAACAGTAGGTCACCAACTGGAGATATATTGGGTTCTGCAGATAAGGGGAAGGGTAAGGAACTACAAGAGAAGGAAAGCGTGAGTTCATAGGAAAAGACCAACAGCAGTGCATCGGACAGTTTTGATTATAGTCAACCAAGGAGACCAAACACTCGGTCTAGGGCTGCAGTTCAGCCAGATGCAGAAGGTGAAATACAAAGTTTGAGTGAAGAGGAGGTTGAAGAGAGTTTGAGGAAAAAACAAAAGACCAAAGAGATTAAAGGTAAGAAAGACAAGGGCAAACGAATAATGGAGGTTGACGAGGAAGACACTACAAAGAAAAGGAAGAAAGAAAAGTGGGTCGTAGTCAAGGAAAGAGGACAGAGGACAGAGGAAGCTAGTAATTACAAAGGGAAAAAAAGAGAAGGAGAGAAAAACAAAGAAGAACAACAAGCTGGAAATAGTTTTTGCACACCTAAAAATCAAAACAGAAGAGGACGGATCACAGTACAAGTGGTTGAACACAAGAAATGTGTCGAAAGCGTTTGTTAACGCACTGGACAGTATCCCTGAACAAAGGAAGGCACAAGCAAAGGTGTGGATTAGAGAAATGGGGTTTGAAAGCATGCTTCATTTAAAGATTAAAGGGGTGCCTCATTGCCTGGCTTTTTGGATCCTCGAAAACTACGATGAGATCAAATGTGAGATGAAGATGGTGGATGGAAGCACCATAAAAGTGACAGAGGAGGAAGTCCAAAGAGTACTAGAGATCCCTAGAGGGCAGAGGAAGGTAGAAAGGAGAGGCAAAGAGGCCGCTGACAACGCCATTATAAAAGAATGGAAAGAGTATTTTGACAATATCAACCAAATCAGGCCAAGTCATGTGGCAGCAAAGCTCAATGCGTGCACATCAAAAGTATGGTTCAAAAGGTTGTTCATCGTGTTGTTCATGTCAGTGCTTGTGGAAAGCAACCAAAAGGGCACTATTCCTCAGCACATGATGATCAGTGACGTTGAAGACATAAAGGGCTACAATTGGTGTGAGCTTGTAATGAGTGTCTTTCCTCAAACAACAAATGAATGGAAGGGGAATAAAGAGAGGTTCTACAGAGGGCCCATCATGTTCCTTTGTGGTAAACAACTCTTATTTAATTACAAAAAAAACATCTTCTACTGTGTATTATGTTGCATGTTATGTGTGTAGTAATATATTTTTGTTCTTCTATACAGTTGTTGTATTTAGACAGGGTATTTGTCTTTGGAAATACAAACCCAAACAATACACCAGTCTTCCTAGGATGGACTGACAACATTTGGAGGAAAGGGAGAGCAGGGAGATGAAGTTTGATGGCTTTGGACTAGGAACACTGCAACAACCAAGACCAGCAAAGGAGAGGAAAGAACACGGATTTATGAATAACAAGCTACAGGTAAAACATCAAGCTTCAAGTTCAAAAAATAGTATAGTGGGTTCATCAATTTAAACATCAAGGTTCATTAGTTTACAGATTGAGGTTCATTTATATATACATTAAGGTTTAGAAATTGTATTTGTTGGGCCATGTTTTGATCAGGCTGGATCGACCCACAAACGGTTGAAGAATGAAGCCCACCATGCGGAAAAACCGACCTGCTTGTTGGTGCGACCAACAGCTCCTCCAGCGTCCAAGCGAAAATCACGGCCATGATCCTATCACTTAAACGGCTAAATGATATTCCCAAAATCTCGCATTAAATCCCCTCATTATAAATAGATTGTGATCAGGCCATTGTAAAGAGGGTTCTCTACTATTCCATTGCTGAAATACTAAAACTCCATAGCTCTCATTATACTAAAAGCTCGTTTAATATATTTGCAAAGTTCGTCCGATTGTGCTTGGTTCGACTCAATATTCTCCATTTCGATTCGTCATAGCTAAGCTTTACTGTTATTATTTTGTCTCATCATTTTGATTCTCTGATTTGTTTGAAGTTATAATTTGATTCGTTCGACTAATAGCACCACATCGAAGGCAATTTAGGTTTGATATCTTTTTGCCCAAAACAATTTGGCGCCCACCGTGGGGCCATTAGCCGATTCACATTCAAAAACTTCATCAAAAATTATCCAAAAATGGTGAACGACATTCCTCCTAGCACCTCCGGAGAAAGGCCGACCTTGGGAGCAACAACTGACGACACCGTTGTCAACGCAGCAGAGGTTTCCACCCAAGAACAGATCCGTCAAATGGCGCAGACCCTGTCGTCTCTCCAGGAAGAACTAGCCGACCAGCGTCGGACTAACGAATCGATCTGTGCTACTTCCGTTGCCACAGTTAATCGTTTGACTAACGAAAATGAGCTTCTCAAAGCGCAGGTACAATCCGCCGCATCCGCACCGGCTGGAAGCAGGCGCCCAATCGACCTCGGAGGGATCCAAACTCGATTAGATATGGAGGGTATAGTCGTAACGCCAGTAGGCGAGCGAAACCAAATCCATACGACCGGTATTCCTGAAACTTCTCGTGTCAATCCTATTATGACTAACCATGTTTCTTTTGTCACCTCGACCGGTTCCGAAAGGACCCGAGTAACCAATTCGCAGGTTACGACGACGCCCATCCAACAAGCTATCAACGAGCATATGAAGTCTCTCGACGAACGTCTCGCGAAAATCCCGGGCGTCCCCAACCTATCGAGAAAGAGGCGTTGGACGGCTTCGAAGAATCCCCCTTCGTGGATGATATCGCACGGGTCGAGATCCTGAAGAAGTTCCATCTCCCAAGCATGGTCAGTTACGATGGAACGAGCGATCCAGACGACCATATCTCCCTCTATAAGCAAAAGCTCATGACAATTTCCGTCTCCAGGACCAATCGCGAGGCGGTTATGTGTAAAAGTTTCGGTACCTCCCTCGCAGGGCCGGCACTTACTTGGTTCATGCATCTGCCACAAGGATCGATCGCGTCCTTTGCAGAATTAGTCAACGCTTTCAAAATTCAATTCGCTAGTAGTAGAAGACTAGAGAAGTAATCTAGCGATCTATATCGTATTGTCCAAAAGCATAACGAACCTCTACGTACGTATCTTAACAGGTACAATAAGGAAAAGGTCGCCATACCCCACTGCGACATTCCTACATCTGTCGAAGCCTTTCGACGAGGTCTGGTCCAAGGCAGCGAGCTATATCGGGAATTGATGAAATATCCCTGTCGAAGTTTCGAAGACGTCCAAGCCAAGACGATGGCTCAAGTCATACTGGAAGAGGACGAAGAACCCTTCAAGACCGAGCCAAGTCCAGATTGAGTCAACCGCAGATCGACGTCCGGTAATCGTAGGGACAAGCGTCAATAGCCATACTCCCGAGGACGCGATGACCAAAGTCAAGACAGGGGACACGAATGGAAGGAAAACCCTTCGCTACCCCCCAAGGTACAATCGTATAACTTATGTGTTTCGATTGTAGAGATAGTTAAGACATTCGACAAATATGGCAAAGACGTAAGATGGCTGCGAAAGAACGACAAGCCGAACTCCAGGAATAACATGACGAGGTGGTGCGACTTCCATGGAGACCACGGGCATAAAACCGACGAATGCGTCGCACTACGAAAAGAAGTCGCAAGGCTACTATCGCAAGGACTCCTCTGAGATGTCATCTCGGATAAAGCCAAAGCCACCATGGAACGAAGAGATGAGGTACAAAACAAACGCCCTTCTTCTCCTATACCTGCCAAGATTGTCAACTCCATTTCAGGTGGGTCCAACGTGTACGGGATCTCGTATTCCGCGGCAAAATGACACGCCAAAGAAAGCATAGGCGATTGATCGGCACTATTTTGTAGTGTATTTCTAGGGGTTGTTACCAGGTTTGAGGTGCCATTTAGATGGATTTAGTGCACAACTGTGGATTATGGAGTTAGAGAGGAGAAGTGTGGATTTAGTGGTCTGGAGAAGCAAATTGAAGATATCCAGAGGAAGAGGAGTTGATCACTGAGGAAACGAAGAAGAACCAAGGAGAGAGTCCACACGAGAGTAGAAGAACAATGTGCTGAATTCAATTGATTCGTTCTCTCTACTCAGATGTCCAAATGGAGTGATTCCAATTCGATGAGTTAGATCTTGAAGTCTAATACAAATCCTCAAAATATGAGTACAATCCGAGTTGGGAATCAAAAGTTATGGCGTTTTTACGGAAGTGTCACAGAAGCTGAACCAAAGAAATCTCAGCGACGACCGCTGCCGCCGTCAGAAGAGACCCGGGCTTTTATTTCTTTATTTCGTTATTTTATTATTATTAAGTATTTTTATTATTTCATTTTTGATTTACTTTTGAAGACTTTTTATTATTTTCTAGTATTTAGGGTTAGAAGGGAGCTTGGCCTTCCTTATCATCGTTTTTCATCTCGAACCCTAATTTCATCTTTTCCCTTTCTACGTACTTTGCTATGAAGAACTAAGTCACTCTTGCTTAGTCAGACGCTGAAGCTTTCGTTTTGATTCAGTTGTGAGATTTTTGTTCCTTATCTATTGCATGGATTTTATCTATTCTCTTGCTTGAATTGCTTATGATTGATATTGATAATCTCTAGCCTGCGCAACTAGGGTTTGTCGTTATTGATCTATTGCTAGATTTAGATTGTTACCGGTTGAGCATATTCATTTCAAAGTGGCAACTGCATCGTACTAGTATCTGGTTGTGCTAGTCTTTTGCAGAAGAGAACTGATTTACATTCTAGGATAAAAGTTGGTTGTTTTATGCTAGAATTGTATCCAACTATATTCATATTCTTAACGCTGCTATTAAACTGAATCTTGATAGTTTCATGGTTGTTTAAATAGTTAGTGCTAATAGTATCTGGTTGTGCTATTAGTTATATCTGAAAAGGAATTGGAATTTCCATTGCATGAGATATTGAATGATTATCTAGGATCAACTTGTTATACGAATAGTGGATGTTTGTTTGACTGAGCTATTTTTCCCATTACTGAATTCATCAACTTTTAGTTTGTTTGCTTTTGCATGCTTAGATTTACTGAAACATACAAAACTCCCCTTTGGTTACTTTGGATTGACACATAAATTACATATAAAGATAGAATTTGTCTCCCTGTGGACTCGACCCTTACTTACTTAGGACTACGGTTTAAGGTTTATTTGTACTACTTGCATAGCAGTAATTAACACGACAAATTGCTGGTATCAGCGATGTGCCTCCACCTTCTGAACCGAGACCTAAGGAAACAAGCGACTTGCCCACAATCACCTTCGATGAGACCGACGCTAGCGGATGGGCAGAGCATCACGACAGCCTGGTAATATCTTTGTCCATTGGAAACTGTCTTATACGCAGGGTACTAATCGATACAGGTAGCTCCACCGACTTGATCACTCTCAACACTCTAAAAGAGATGGGTCTTAGTGAGAAAGATGTGACCAAAAGGAAGTTACCCCTGGTCGGGTTCAGCGGTGAAGTTCGATACTCACTTGGCGAAATCACCCTAACCACCTATGCAGGAGGAATCAACCGACAGGTAAAATTCATAGTATTAGACTATGAGTCTCCCTATAATTGCATTATCGGCAGGTCTTGGATACATTCGATGAAGGCGGTCCCCTCCACTTATCATCAAACGATCAAATTCCCAACCAAGTGGGGAGTCCAAGAGATCAAGGGAGAGCAAAGAATCGCGAGGGAATGCTATGTGACATCCATGAAGCAAGCGGTCGAAAACAATACGGCATAGCAGTTACAGAACGAGGAGAGGTCGAACAAGTATATCGAACCAGAAACAAAAAAATTAATCGAAGTTGTTCTCGACCTCACCTTGCCAGACCGAACGGTCAGAGTCGAATCCGATCTCGATGACGCAACCCGTGAAAAGTTGGTGGAATTCCTGTGGTCGAACTCCGACTGTTTTGCGTGGTCTCATGAAGACATGATAGGTATTTCTCCTGACATCACAACTCATAAACTAAATGTGGATGCAAGTTCTCCCCCTGTCAAACAGAAACGCAAGAAAATTCACCGCCGAACGAAACAAAATAGTCGATGACGAAGTCAAAAATTTATTAGAGACAGGCAAGATTAGGGAAGTCAAGTATCCCGAGTGGCTGGCCAACGTGGTGGTGGTCGAAAAGAAGAACGAAAAATGGAGGGTCTGTATAGATTTCAAGGACCTCAACAAAGCATGTCCAAAAGACTCGTTCCCTTTACCGCACATTGACGCAATGATCGACGCGACGGCATGCCACGAGATGCTCTCTTTCATGGACGCATTTAGCGGCTACAACCAGATACTGATGGATCCTCAAGACCAAGAGAAGACAGCCTTCGTCACTAGTCAGGGGACCTATTGCTACAAAGTCATGCCCTTCCGTCTGAAGAATGCGGGGGCAACTTATCAACGACTGGTCAACAAAATGTTCAAAGAACAGATTGGGGACACCATGGAAGTCTACATCGACGACATGCTAGTCAAGTCAAAGCAAAAGAAAGACCACATTGAACACCTGAGGGAAGCATTCGAGGTACTTAAACGCTATAACATGAAATTAAATCCCACTAAATGTTCTTTCGGAGTCTTTTCAGGAAAATTTTTGGGATACATGGTGACCCAAAGAGGGATTGAGGCAAGCCCTGAACAAGTAAAAGCAATTATCAATCTGAGGTCGCCCAGATACGTCAAAGATGTCCAAAAGCTCACAGGACGAATAGCAGTGTTGAACCGCTTTATTTCAAAATCATCTGACAAGTGCAAGCCGTTCTATGACGCACTTAAGAAGAACAAATCATTCCAATGGGAAGCAGAGCACGAGGTGGCATTCCAAGAATTGAAGAAATATATGTCGAATCCATTGCTGCTCGCCAAGCCAAGGGATGACGAGCCATTGCCCATCTACTTAGCTGTGTCGGACACATCGGTAAGGGTCGTCTTGGTAAGAGAAGAGGATGGCAAACAATCCCCGATTTACTATGTAAGCCGATCACTACTCTCAGCCGAAACAAGGTACACTTCATTGGAAAAGCTAGTTTTGGCATTAGTCATGGCCTCTAACAAGTTAAGACCTTACTTCGAATTGCATACTATCATTGTGAGGACTAACCATCCCATGAAAGCAATCATGAGGAAAACTGAGTTCACAGGTCGAATGGCTAAATGGGCTATACAACTGAGTGGCTACGAAATCGAATACGAGCCCAGAACATCCATCAAATCTCAGGCTTTAGCCGACTTTGTGGTAGATTTCAACCCAACACTAGAACAAGAAGCCATAAAAGAAGCGACAGATGTACTCGCGACAGACGAACAAGGTACTTGGGAACTACACAACGATGGAGCATCAAACGTCAGGGGCACAGGTTTAGGTGTCGTACTAAAATCACCGCAAGGGGACAAGATAGCCCAGGCCATAAGATGTGAATGGGACGCAACCAACAACGAGGCAGAATACGAGGCACTCGTATTCGGCCTCAACCTAGCTCGGGATCTCGTAATCGATGACATAAAGGTAGTTTGGGACTCTCTACCGATCGTAAACCAGGTCCAAGGATTGTACGTTGCCAAAGACGATAGAATGGTTGTATATCTAAGTGTCGTTCGAAGATTGGTCGCACTATTCAAGACATTCGACATCAGCCAAGTACCAAGAGAATTAAACACACAAGCCGACGCACTGGCTAACCTGGGGTCGACGCTAGACCCAAAATAATTTCCCAACATTCCCATAGTCCACGTCACAACACCAGTAGTGTCGAGAACAGCCAAAGACACAAAGCAACAAGACGAATTGAAAGAGGTCATCATCATAACACAAGACAAATCCGAAACTCATTCGGCAGGCGATTCCGAAGATTGGACAAAACCATTCGTCGATTGGATAGCACACGGCACCCTACCAGATGACAAAGTCGCGGCCAAACGCCTAAAGGTACAAGCATTATCCTTTAAAATGAAAGAATGTTTTCTTTTCAAACGATCTGTCATAGGTTTTCAAACGATCTGTCACAGGTTGGCGGGATCGACTAAGACGGGGCCTCACCTAACCCTTCATAGGTCAAGAGAAGGACCCATTTAGGACTAGATGAACCCGCGTCACTTGCTTGCGCCCGCAAGACTAATGATTGTGTCGCTCGCTCCATTGCCCGTGCGCGAGCTCTTGTCATCGGGCCATTCGAACGCACCTTCATTGCTTCCTCTTCGTCTGTCGCCGTCATCGAGGGAATCACGGAGCTATCACTCACGCCCGTCGAAGCTCAAAAACTTCTTCAATCCTTATATGATGGAGAATGCGGCAATCATGCCGGAGGACGAAGCTTAGCTTGTAAGGCTCGACGCATGGGATACTATTGGCCAACGATGAACGCAGACGCGTTACAATATGCCAAAAGATGTGACGCCTGTCAACGACATGCGCTGGTCGCACATCAACCATCAGAACCCCTACATCCAACACTTGCGCCTTGGCCATTCATGAGATGGGGAATGGACATTGTCGGCAAATTGCCACCAGCACAGGGGCAACGCGTCTTCTTCCTGGCCATGACCGACTACTTCTCCAAATGGATCGAAGCCAAAGCTTATCGAGAGGTAAAAGAAACTCAAGTCATTTCATTCATCAAATGAAACATTTTGTGCAGATTCGGTGTGCCATCAGAAATCGTATGCGACAATGGCTCCCAATTCATTGGTCGCAAGACTAGAGCTTTCTGCGAACAGTGGAACATCAACTTAGTCACGTCCACCCCCAGATATCCACAGTCGAATGGGCAAGCAGAATCCAGTAACAAAATCATCGTTAATAACCTAAAAAGAGATTAGAAGGCGCCAAGGGCAAATGGGCAGACGAACTCCCTTACATCCTTTGGTCCGATAGAACTACACCGAAGAACGCGACAGGGCAGTCGCCCTTCTCACTCGTCTACGGATGTGAAGCGGTCATACTAGCTGAGATACTTATCCCTATAGTCAGGTACGGCCTGTAAACCCTAGAGCAGAACAACGAAGAATTATCGCACAACATTGACACGATCGACGAAGTCAGAGAAAAAGCCAGACTTAGGATGGTCCAATACCAGCAACAGGTCGCCAGGGGCTATAACAAAAATGTACGCGTCAGAGTTTTCAAAAAAGGTGATTGGGTTCTAAGGAAGACGTTTCAAAACACCAAAGACCCCAGGGACGGCAAACTGGCCCCATAATGGGAAGGACCCTACCTAATCACAGAAGTTGTTGGACAAGGCGCCTACAGATTGCAAGATACGGAAGGACGCATCATCCCGAGAAGTTGGAATGTGACATACTTAAAGCAGTATCATTTCTAAAAACCTTTTGTCATTTGTTGGCTTACCAATTACATTTGTTCGGTCCGTTATTATTTCATCGGACGCGTTCACTGATTTAAGCATCGGAGGACCATTGGGTTTGCCCCCAACAGCCATTTCCTAGCGATTCTTTACTTTGCCTCATTCAACACAGGCACAACAAATTCAAACAAAGCAGTGGATCCACTCAAGACACACAAGAGCGCTTACATCTCACACAACACGATCGATCGGCACACAGGGAGTTGAAAAACAAAGGCACGACGGCACACCGCCCGCCTTATTACCAAATAAGGTATACAAAGCCTTAGACGAAACATTTAACGCAAGACACATTTGCTTACCTCCTTGGATTACGATATACAATTGTCATGACTAAACTTAATACGATTCACAAGCCTCCCCTCTTCCTGAAACAAAAGATGCGTCTATACAAGCATACATCAAACACAACATTCGCTAGAATCAAAGAGTGCTATTCAGAAAAGGATAGGCATCCGTCCTCAAAAAGAGTGAAACGCCAATTATCATTGTCTTACAAACACACGACCCGCGATGGTGGATGGGTCGTCAAAACACAGAGTTTGCCTACACAACGGAAGGACTTTCAAACACAACTAGTTCGAATATCCAAACGACAAATCAACAAACTAAGGCATAAAGAGCTTCAAGCTTCGACATCCTTACCTGGGGCAGCGTCAAGGACAGGGTCGGGTATCACTTCTGTTCGACCAGAACTCACCTCAACTCCTTTTCCCGCCACGACTCTAACAGTCCCGCATGCTTGAAGGAAGTCAACATCGGGGCAACCATTGGGAAACTGCTCGTCTAGGTAAGCCTGCTCCTTCTCCAGATCCCACGATTCATGGCGACCAGCCTTGAAGTCCTCCATCATCTCGATCCTGGACTCAAGCGTGAAGTAGGCTCCAACATCAGTAGCGACCTCGCCGCCCTCCTTCTTGGCATTCTCAAGCTGAGCCTCCAATTCACTTATCCATTGCTCATAACCCCTCATGTCAGCTTCAATGATGCGACATGCGCCCTTTGACGCCTTCAACGACGCATCCGCTTTATTTGCCCTGCTCTCGGCTTGGGAAATCTTCAACTAAGCATCGTCCCACATCTGTTTAGTCTTCAGGTGACTAGATCGAAGATGCTGGAAGACCTGCGCATGCGGATAACTAGTCAGCAAACTCGCCACGAACAGAGGTCAGACAATGAAATCAAAAAAGTTTATGACTAACCGCCCAAGAACTCGTAGCAGCCATCTCCAAGCTCTCCAAAACAGGAAGGTCTTCGATGTCGTCAGGCACCGGTAAAGTCAAGAGTTCAGGGAAGCCAATGGTCCTCTTCACCGACTTGCCTTTCGACGTGTCGTCTAAAACAGGAACATACTTTCTCTTGTGGTCAGACGATTTTGGAGGAAGCGACTTCGAGGAACAACCTTTGGGGAGAGCCTTGGAACGCATCCTCTGCTCTAACAGATCTTTCGCCGAGAGACAAGCACTAGACCTCTCACCATGAGACAGAGCTGCATTTGACAAAAGAGGAGTCAATTGTAATGGATAAGAGAAACAAAGCAGGATAAACCCAACCGATACTCACGTTTGGAAGAAGACGACATCGGCGAAACTACTTCGACGGGAGGAAGCTGGGCAGACGAAAAAACATTGTTGTTAGCAAAGGTCCTCTCGATCTTCGAAAGCTTCAAGACCGCTTGCGTCTTTGATTCCAATACAGGATCTTCCTCTGGTTTCGCAATCTCAGGTTCTGCAAAAAATTACATGTAAGCCAAAGTTAAAAGCCATGCGACCAATCTCAAGTAGAGGAAAAAACGCAAACCTCTCCACATCCAATCGGTCAGCAGGAACGGACAATCACCCCCCAAGCTCAATGACGCAATATTCACAAAAAAGAACCACTTTTTTCCATCCACGGTCATTCACATTCAACTTCAAAACCAAGGGTTGGCGATCAGAGCGGCATCGGAGGTTATATTGGTATGACCGCTTGGATCCTAAACAATAGTTGTAGTCCAAAACCCTAAAATCTAGGCCGACAGCGAAGTCCCTATTTAGGCGGTCTAAAACCTTAAGCAGACGCCAAGCATGAGGCATTACTTGGCAAGGGGCTAGAGAGAAAGAGGAAAGCACAGATTGGACCAACTCAGAGAAAGGGAAGGTATGACCTATTTTGAAGGGATATTCGTAGAAGCACACCCATCCTGGACACCTAGAGTCAGCGCGTTCGTCTGGATAAGGGAGACGAGCTTTGGTGCCCTTGGGAAAGCCTCCGACTTGCAAAACCCTATCGAGTTTCGCCTGGGCCATGGTGCTCAGAACGCTCTCATGCTCGCTGAGAAGGAAGAGAAAAGGGTGATCCTCAGAACTTGATTCCGAGTTAGAAGTAGCCATGGACGAACACCGAAAAAAATTCAAACTTGGGAAGAAGAAGAGTTACCTAGGGAGAAGAAGTTACAAGCGGTAAAGATAGGAAGGGAAGGCAGGAGTCAAATCAATTTATTGGTGAGGCTGGGATCCAACTCCATAGATGGGTCGTCCGATCTAGAGCCACGTGTCCATGATCCACAAGGAAAGAAAACCGCCCAAGATCGACGGGTACTCATCCGGTTTCCTTTGGGGCAATTGTTGGGCCATGTTTTGATCAGGCTGGATCGGCCCACAAACGGTTGAAGAATGAAGCCCACCATGCGGAAAAACCGACCTGCTTGCTGGTGCGACCAACGGCTCCTCCAGCGTCCAAGAGAAAATCACGGCCATGATCCTATCACTTAAACGGCTAAATGATCTTCCCAAAATCTCGCATTAAATCCCCTCATTATAAATAGATTGTGATCAGGCCATTGTAAAGAGGGTTCTCTACTATTCCATTGCTGAAATACTAAAACTCCATAGCTCTCATTATACTAAAAGCTCGTTTAATATAGTTGCAAAGTTCGTCCGATTGTGCTTGGTCCGACTCAATATTCTTCATTTCGATTCGTCATAGATAAGCTTTACTGTTATTATTTCGTCTCATCATTTTAATTCTCTGATTTGTTTGAAGTTATAATTTGATTCGTTCGACTAATAGCACCACATCGAAGGCAATTTAGGTTTGATATCTTTTTTCCCAAAACAGTATTGAGGGTTCATCTGGTTACACAATTAGCTACATGACTTTAGACATTGTAGTTCATGCATCACACATAGTGAGGGTTCAATGTAAAAACCAAGCAAAAATAATGAAACTTCAACTTCAAAAAATAGTATAGTGGGTTCATCAGTTTAAAGATCAAGGTTCATCCATGTATAGACGAAGGTTCAATGTGAATTGACTTGCATGTTCATGTAATTCTGATGAGTAATACATGAAAAATGATCAAGAGGTGCATGAATAAATAGTATAAGGTTCATTAAACTGAATAATAATGTATGATGCCGGTGATATAATGTAGGGTAGTACTTTAATGTGAATTTGATTCATGGTAAATGTAAAATCAATCTTTGGTTCATGGAGTTGGGCAAACAGGTTCATGAGCTTCAAATTTGACCTTTTTTTCTTACTAATTATATCAAGAAGCACAAATATAAGTGGTTTAGCTTGATTTCCTTCGTGTGTCATGGTATTGCATGCTATTTTTGTTTTTTATTTCATCTATTTACCACTTATTTTTTTTTCTTGTATGCAGGAGTGGTTGAATAACTTTATAGTCCAACAATTTGTAGTAGCAACAGAAATGTTGAAACTGACAGACATGGTAGAAAATTTGTCTACTGAGTTCAACGAGGAGCCCAAGGTCAGAAGCATGATTAAGACAGCACAGACGCTGACTGGGAAGAAAAAAGCCGAGGAAGAGGAACAAAGTGAGTTCGAGAAGATATGGAATGATGCTGACCACCCATTCTGGAGCGATCCATAACTTATAGAATGCTTGAGACAAGTTGAGAAGGCTGATGCTTCTAAAGAAAAGATCAAATTCTCATAAGCTGGAGCTTCAACTTCTAAAGCAAACAAGGGCGTGGATGCCACACAAACTTGGGAGGATGTCAACATCATTCTGAATGAGTACACTGATGTGCTGGGAGACAAAGAAAAGGTAAGAGAGCAAGTCGCAGAGGTGGATAAAGAGAAGGTGGATGGGTTAGGTAATGACAGTGAGCAACTAAACACTGTAAGTGAAGGAGGCATGGTAGAAAAGGGACAAGGGTCCGTTTCTGTCATGGAGAACACAGAGCAAGCAGTGCATAGGGCAGACAACGCAGAGCAAGAGACAGTGGGTGGAAGTAAGAACAAGGAACCAACACCCGCAACACCAAAAACAAGGAAGAAGGCCAGAAAGTCAGCGGATTTGACAATTCCATCCTTCAAGCTTATCAGTTCAGAGGAGTTAGAGAACTTTGATATTGACAAAGACATGGATGAAGAACATGAAGTGCCTGATGCACAGAAGGACAAGGAGGTGCTTATCATCTAGATGAGTTAGAGAACTTTGATGTTGAGAAAGACATGAATGAAGAACATGAAGTGGCTGATGCACAGAAGGACAAGGAGGTGGCTGAAACTGAAAAAGCAAGAGAAAAGGACAAGGGAAAGGGGAAGGGGAAGCAACTGGAGGCTCATGCTGATGTGGTTCATGGGCCAAGGCACAAGAAACTTGGAAAAAAACTCAGAAGCCCCTACAAAAGCCAAACTGTGGACATCTTTGCCAAGAGAACTGAGGAAGCAATAGTGGTGTACAACTACTGTCTCCACTGCAGCATAGGAGGGTAAGATCTAGATACGTTATGACATATTTTATTTTATTTTATTATTATGGTCAATAATACAGATAAATATTTACTAATGGATAAAATTTCTATTTCTATACAATTGAATAGTGAGCCTCTATTCAAACACAAGTCTCTCAAAGTCACAGGAATGAAGTTGGCTATGGACATGGACATCCACTACAAAGTTATTGATGCTTGGAAAACAATTTTGAACAATAATGAGGAAGTGAAGAGCATCAACAAACCGAGCAGAGCATTCTTGTATGTCTACCAAATGGTACGTAAACTGTTTTAAAGTTAACAAAATAAGGTTCATGGATAAATACTATAAGGTCCATCGGTATATACTATAAGGTTCAAAAGTTAACAAAATGAGGTTCATCATATAAAAAGTGAAGTTCTTGTATAAGGTTCATGTAACAGAGGTTCATTTATTAAAAAAGATGTTCATGGATTATTGAATAAGGTTCATGAAATTCTACATCAAGGTTCAACAATTTCTCTGTGCAGTTTTTAGCTTGTATATATAATTGGTGTATGCTAACAAAAAATTATGAAATGTTGAAAACAGAATGTCAACTTGAAAGATCATTTAGGAGAGTTCATGAAGAACTTCAACTTCGCCGTGGGTGAGGTGCATGGACGAAAAATAAAGGACGTAGACATGGTAAAATTATTACTAGTCTGAGCTTGTCTGTTTTTTTTTTTTGTGTTGATTATTCTTTTGGAGTAAATTTCAAAGGTCACTAAATAAAGGCATTATTATAGGTTGTTGTACCTGTCATAGTCCACAATGACCGTTACTTTGTCATCGCCATGAACATTAAGAGTAAATGCATACATGTGCTCGACAGTACGCCAAACAGCGGCGATATGGGCGTCTATGCACCAACTATTCAGAAGATTGTAAGTGTACAAGAGTGTATAAAACTGTGCTATTTTGTACAATATTTTTTTGTTTGGTGAAAATTGCACGTGAACACACCTATAAGATGAAATATATCCATTTGTTGTGTGCAGGTATCGATGACTGCAATTTACCTCCGCCAGAATCACTTGATCAAAAGAGCAAACGACCTCGAAGCTGCACAGGCTAAGGCGCAATTGATTCCTCTTCCATGCCAATCTGACTGTGCACAAGAGCAAAGCTCTGGGGTGTATGCCATGCGACATATGGAGAAGTACATGGGGGTGCTGAATGCCAACTGGGAGGACCAGATGAACAACAAAAACAAGAACAAGGCCATTGAAGAACTAAGGATCAAATATGTCCATACCATCATCACCTCGGAAGCTAATGAAATCAAGGACAAGACACTTTAGACCATTAGAGAAAACCCTGAAGGACCATTTGAATGAACATTGGATGATTGTTAGCATTTTGGTTAGAATGATACTAGTTTGCTTGTGTGGATTGTGAAAATTTAGGATTTCAGATTTGGTAGTATTCTATAGGCAAAGGAAAATATTATTTACTAGCAGGTAGCACTAATCACGTGATTGATTGACTAATTAGGATGAAGAAGATGTAGACTTCAATATATTAGCAGGTTCATCGATTTTGTCGTGCAGGTTCATTGGTGTTGTTTTACAGGTTCATTGATTTTGTCTTGTAAGTTCATTGATTTTGACTTGTAGGCACAGTCAGATATGTGTGTACTATGTCCAAGCATTGGGTTCATGAATTAGATATGTGTGTACTCTGTCCAAGCATTGGGTTCATGAATTATAACAATTAGGTTCATCATATACAACTAACAGGTTCATCGCGTATAAGTAACAAGTTCATCAGATATATAATAGATTATACACTTCAAAAATCAAGCGGGTGCCCGTTTTGTGTTTTTAAAAAAATTTGTGACAAAACTCATTGAATAGTTCAAAGTTCAATAACTTTTGTCATTCAAATACCCTATAAATGAAAAAGTGAATATGGGTTCATAGAAGATAGAAAGTATGTTCATCTAAGTTACTAGGTTCATCGACTATAACAAAAAGGTTCATCGTGTATAGCTAACAGGTTCATCAAGTATAAGGAACAAGTTCATCAGAGTTGTAATATGATTATGCACTTTAAATAAAAAAGACTGCATGTGCAATTTATTGAAGCCTACCTCTTCTTCATCCTAATTAGTCATTGATTAGAACAACAAGGTGCATCTGGAATGATAACAAAGAGATTGGATCATGTTGATAGGAGGTTCATCAAGTTTACAAACTAGGTTCATCGGTTTCAACGGATAGGTTCATACAATGAAACTAACAGATTCATCGATTAGAAACTCAGACAATAGGTGCACCAATGAAAGACCATAATGAAGTAGTTTCATAAGAGGTTCATTAGATGTATACAGTAGATTCTTGAAGGAAAAATAGAAGGAAATGATTTATGAACTAGAATTAGCATGTGCAAATTGAACTCTTAATGATATTTAGCAGAGCAAAATTTAAAAAAATCTGCAAACGTAATAAAATACTAAAGAGTACTAAGAATCAAGCACTTTAGTGCAAGTGCGACTATTGTGAGTAGCATACTTGTTGCATCTGCCACAACGCCTTTGGCCTGCACGGATGGAAGCAATAGAAATTTCTCTTCCACTCCGGATACGCGAGCCGCTTCCTTTGTTCTTAGCTTGATCTGGTGGCAGCACATTAATAACTGAAGGGACTTCAACTCCAGCATAAGACTGCAACTGCTCAAGGTTCGACGGACCAGAACTAGACGAAGCACCACTCGCAGACAACAGAGCCGCCTTTTTCTCCTTAAGCAGAAGGGAAAACTGTTTCATGAGGTCTGGCTTGTCATCCAATAGCCCGACACAACTATAAAAGTCAGAAATCAACTCATTCATGACCAACTCACGCTCTTCAAGGGCCACACACTGAGTGACAATGGTATCGTCGATAGTGAACACCGGTGTGATAGTGGCATCCTTGGTCCAACGGGCAAGGGCATACCTTTCTGGAATCCTATCAAACTCGAGGTTCCTGAACACAAACATGAGGTGACAACAAGGCAGACCAATCCTTTGAAACATATGACAACTGCATAAAAAAATCCCCACATGCAGCTGAGTGCTCGACTGTGAACGTCTTGGATAAGCAATCCTTGACACCATAGATTTTTATACCATTGACCTCAGACATGCTCACCATAAAGCATGATAAACAACATTCCATAATCCGATCCTGAATAAGTTTGAAAATTGAGAGCGTGTACACCTCAGACGCATGCTTCTCCAATCTTAAATGTGTCTTAAGATCTGGACGCATAGTCGAAGAATCAAAGTTCAACTTCGCCTTCTTGTGTCTTTGTGTGTCCAAGGCAATGTCAAAGTGCATCACCAACTCAACTAGGCGATAATATATGTCCGTGAAGTGACCAAAGTAACTGTTTGCAGATTCGGAAATAGAAGTAATCCTAAGCAAACCACCAAACATCACATCCATGAAGTAGGCTGGGATCCAAAAATGTCAGATTGCAAACATGTCATCAAACCACCTCCGCTTCACCAAGGGGAATTCATCAAGCAACGCAGTCCACTGTGACTCAAACTCTGCAGGTGAAAGGTCATGGGTCCAGACAATGTTGTCCAACCTAGCCCTAAATTCTGAACCAGTGGCAGTGTCATACTTGGTCTTTACGGGGACTTTTTTCATGATGTGCCACATACAAAGCCTGTGGCGCGACCGGGGGAAAACTTGTTCAATAGCGGACTTTATGGACTGGTCTTGGTCTGTCACTATAACCTTTGGCTCGTGCACCATAGCTGCCTTGAATTTCTCCAACAACCAAACATATGATCCAGCATCTTCCTTGAAAAATAAACCAGCCGCAAAAGTGACACTCAATTTGTGATGGTCTAGGCCGGTGAATGGTATGAAAATCAGATTGTACCTATATGGAAGAAATGTAAACAAAGCCAACAATGCATAAGTAAAATGTCATAAAACACTAGAATAGTCTGTTATAATAAGAGCAATCAAAGGAGGATTCATAAGTAGACAAGGAGGTTGATTAGAATGAATATACAACTACAACGGAGAAAAGTTAGAGTAGGTTCAACAGAATACAAAAACAAGGTCATGGTTGTAAAAAGAAGCTCAATAACTATGAACATGAAAAGAAAATAGCTAGGTGCAACATATAACATTAACTAAGTTCATCTAAGTAGTTACATCATGTATAACTACCAGGTTCACCAAGTACGAGGAACATGTTTCGTCAGAGTTGTTGTAATAGGATTATGCCGTTTAAAATGAAAGGTTGTATAGATGGTCTATTAAGGTATCGATTACAACTAGAAGGTGCATTTGGAACCTCAACAAAGAGACTGGAATATTTTGATAGCTAGTTCATCAGATTTCAAACTAGGTTCATCACGTCTACAAGCTAGGTTCATCAGTCTCAACGGAGAGGTTCATGCAATCTAACTAACAGGTTCATGCAATAAAACAAACAACAAAAGAACAAAAAATAGAGTAGTAAATGCAAGGATAGTTACATTGTAAAATAAAAAAGGAAAATGCAATGAAAAAGGATAGCCAATAACCTGTTGGTTTGGTATGTAGCATCAAACGATACAACGTCACCAAAGAGAGAGAAGTTCTTGCGAGACACGGGATCAACCCAAAATAAACGTGTCAAACGATCACGAGAATCAATGTTGTACTAAAAAAAAGGCAGGGCAAAGTTCTTTTTTGTTGAACAAACGGTTGATCGCCATCTGAGCATCGGAACCAACAATAGAAGCCAACATATCTCGTCGGTAGTTCTTGAAGTCAACAGCAGAAGCACCGACTTGGGAGTAGCCGCCAACAAGTTCCTTGAATATTCTATGCGACCTGACTGGACCGATATGCGCTTTCTCATAATCCATGACAAATTTCTTATGACCAAAGTGCAACTTCCTCATAGACTTCATAAATTGTTTATCCTTACCAACAACCATTTCATGTGTATGGCGATCTTCAAACGCTGTTACTTTGTAGCCCTGATTACCGACAAAACTAAGGGTCAGTTTCACCTTACAACCAACTCTGTTTGAAGGACGTCGTCGCATGCGTTTTGTGTTGTTCTGGCCAGTTTTAAAACCTTGTCTGGTGCAATGCAAGTACTTCAATGCAACCACATTGCCTGCCATGCGTGATCCACCAAGCCTAACAACAAAGCCACATTCCAGTGCATATGCCTTGTAAAATTTAACAGCTTCCTCCAATGACCCAAACAGCATACCAACAACTGGTTTCAGAGCATCAACACATATTGGAATGTGGTACACAGAACCACCTTGAGATAGACGGGCAACAGTTAAGTCAGAAGACATCTCAATGTCAGAATCACTTGGATATGAACTAGGAAAACTCTGACCAAGGGATACACTACCACTAGCACCAACAGACACACTTCCAGGCACTGCAAACATAAAGCACATTGAGGTTCAATTGTATTAGGTACATGTTCAAAATAATCGTCCATTGAAGAGAGCAAAAACCTAATAATGAAAAGTTGAAGACGAATCTGTCAAAGAAGACAATAGAAACGCCACAAACGAACAAATTGAATAGAATCATTCTCAGATGACTATCAAGCGTAGAACATAAATAAACGCAACAACAAATTCTGAAACCCTAGAACATAAATAAACAAATTAACTTACCAGAATCCATAGAAACGTCTATGCGAATCAATCCAATAGCGAGAATAGATCGAAAGAGGCGAAATCGATGAAGAACATGAACTGAAACGAGCGAGAACGAACAAGTCCTCCAATGGCGATTCCGGCTACAGCGAAGACGGAAGCGAAACGAGGGAGATCAGAGAACAAATGAAGGTCGAATGACGAAAATGCCCCTCCGTGCTGTTAAATGATGGATCAATGCCAGTCATTTGATGGTGACACGTGGACGGCTATATCACATGCTCAATGTTTACTTTAACACCCGTGCTCATTTGATCCCCTCTCTTATATGATATTATAACATAATTTGTAATTGATAAAGAAGCGGAAATTAGGGTTACATATTCATAACTTATTTCCATTATTCCAATCATGGCAACCACCTAAGCATACTACACACACATGAAACGACAGTAAATACAATTTGCGCAAACCACACAAATTAACCATGAACTTAGATACCGCACTTGCAGCTAATCCATGCATTATATTCATAGTTGTCCAACCAACACAAAAATCGCATTACATCCGTTCATATACCCATAACAACACAAAAGAACATCCCACAAAGACCGCTTCATCTACCATACCTTCTTTATAAAGCGTGGGATACACCAAAGCCAGTATACATATAACGAAAGTTAAAAACAACAAAACAAGGCTATATCAGTCAATGTACCGAGCCTTCAGCATTCCCTTCAAAGAGTCGGCTTGATCAATTTGTTTCCTAAGCTTTATACCGTTAAACAGCGCACTCCATTCCAACTGCAGAAACAAATCAACATAAGCTCCACAACACACAAATACAGGAAAACAAATTAATACCCTTACCTCTAGAAACTTGACTTTGATCTTCCCTAGCCAAGCATGATTCTCAGCAGCAGAGGGATTCAGTTCAGCTACTTCTCGCCTCAGCCGAACTGTTTCATTCGACATCTTATCCAACTTAATGTCACCCTCAACTATCTCCTTCAAATAGAAAATCCACATATTGTGGCTCATCTTCTTCCCTGCAATAACAAAAGGCAAAATCAAACAACATATAACAAACGATATTGATGAAAAAACGTGCTGCACAAGAGGATTCCTTACCACCCCAGGGAAGCTAAGCCTCGCTTGCGACTTTCAACAAGTCAAACAACTCTAGGTACACATTAGTCTAGAAGCGGTGTTTGGGTGCCACGTTGTACTATAACAACAAAAAATGAACATTAGAAATTCCAACCATGTAAACATGGAAACAAATTCAAAATTAATCATGCGTTGAAATTATTTACCCAAATCTGATAAAACTACACTACCGACTACTACTAACTATACCAGTGCCAAGTCTCCTCCACATACACAGGTGACACAAGATAAATATAATATTTAGCTTAGTTAGATCTTCTACTATCTTGTTATTCTCTTTGTTATCTTATCATTTACTAGAGATATCTTCTAGTTATTTGTTAGAGATATCTTCTAGTTATTTGTTAGAGATATCTTCTAGACTTTGTGTAAAAATAATAAATTCATTATTAATGTTAAATCACTCAATTGTCATATCTCTATAATTAATGCAGCTTAAGAATCCAAATTTTATTATGGTTGCGTTCCAGTAGCAGTTGTTCCTATTCTAGATTCGTTGGATAACACAACTTCTCTGGGATTTAAAGATCGGGTTTTGATTCAGTTTTGAGTTTTAAAAAAATAACCAAAAATTAGTCCCATTGACTTCACCTTGTGTCCAACATGAAATTCCAATTTTCTTCGGATTTCAGAAAGATCTAGAGAATACATTAGAAAAAAGTAGTTGTTTTTTCAACAGTTTTCCTTTGTTCAGCATCTGGAATGTTGACCAATATTGTGGGGGAATTGAGGACTCGTTTGGTATCGATATTAAAGATATGAGATATCGGATATGGATATCAAGATATGTATATGAGTGATATCAAGGTATCGAATATGGGTATGGTATGAGTGATATATTTGATATACTAATTTTCTGGAAGATATCAAAATAACACTCCAATACCACTCTGATATCACTGATATCGATATCTACCTATACCAAACAGCAGATATCAGTTTGATTTCGATATCAGGATATATATCAAACACAAATATGAATATGACTGATATCTCATACACATACATGATATCCTGATATCAATACCAAACGGGCCCTGAGTTATAGCCATAGTTTTATGTGTCTACGCTAGTAGTCAAGTACTCCAAGTCTTCACAACTTAGCTAATAAGCATGGCACCCCCATGATCACAAGGTCACGAGTTCAAATCCCCTTCCCCGTTATAATGGCAGTGTGCCTCCTATGAACAAAAAAAAATGCTATAGTAAACAAGATTTGGTTTTTTTAAACATTTAAGTTTAGTAATTTTGTTATCTTGAAGCTCTTGGAACTTCTAGAGTTATGTTAAAAGATAGTTTATTTTAGTTGCTAACTTGCAAGTTTATCTGTATTTTTTGTGAAGGTTGCGTGCATGCTTGTAAGTTAATCTATATATTTCCATTAAAGCTCAACATTTTTTAGCCATAAAGCATTTTTAAGTTCATGTTGTTGAGGTGTTTTTTTTTTTTTCTAATTTATTATTATATTATGGCAAAATATAAATTAACAAAGAGATCTCAACAAGATTTGTACCAAAAAATATAAATCTTAACAATTGTTACTTTTTTATATGAATACAATTTTTTTTTCAGTTTAAGCAAAAGATATAATACAATTTATTACATTTCTCTTTCATTATTAATTATTTAACACTAGCCTTAATATTTTCAGGCACTAATTACCATATGTATAAGCAAATTACTTTTTCAAAATGAATTTGTAAAATTCATATAACTTAAAAATAAATAATTCAATAAATTGTAAAAGTTGCTCAATCGATTAATTTTTTAAATATACGACCATGTATCGATGAAATAATTTTAACCATTTTTTTTCATTTTACGATTGTTTCTTTTTTGCATATTCATACTTGTGGTAATTGTAAAGTGATTTTTGTTCCATTTACCCACCGATAGAATAACCTAAGATATTTGGAATCAAAAAAATATTCTAAAAATAAGATAAATATAATACAATATAATATAATCGTAATTTTTTATTAGCCTGTGAACTTTATGTCTTTTGTATATATTTGACTCTTCATTTATGTAAATATTTCAACAATTTGAGACATAAGTTAAAACAATTTATTTTTGAAAGATATTGTCTTAGATATTATAGATTTGAAGATTTTAATTTAAGGCATAAGTTAGATAGACCGTTTTAAAATATAAAATAAGTCCGATACGTATAAAGATGCAGTTTCATGTCACAATTTCTTTTGAAAGAAGAATCCGACAAAGATAGAAACTAATACTAATTAAACCGTATATAGTTGCAAATGCATCATAATCACCTATCGTCATATTTTAGAACTTAATCCATATTTGATAAATTACTCAAAATTGAGTAACGAAATCTATTTGTTGAAGTTGCATGAAAACAACATATTTATACATTTAATAATATCTAATTAATTTATATACCAAATTCTAATATAATTTTGTGCTTTATTTTTAAGAATTGGTTCTTGAGTTTGTTTTGAACTAGATATCATATTATTTCATATATGATTTGTTTTCTTAATTTTTATTTCTAGATTTTTGTTGCTATTATTTAGAAGCAATAAATCGCCCTTATTTGTAAAATATATGTTTATCAACTTTATTGATTGTTCTCTTATTAAGATCTTAACTTAAATGAATATTAATATGAAAACTATTTTTTTTTATTCTCTTATCTCATCTTGTACTTGTGTGTTTTTTTGCATCACTATGTTTAACTACATTTAGTAGGGTGAGTTTATTTTACCATTGTTCTCCATGCATATTTTCAGATTTTTCCTTTTCTAGAATTTTTTCACCACTATGTTAGTATTTATCTTTATTAAATATTAATCAATTTCAAAATTTTGAACTTTAGTTGAAAATAGTTCATACAAGTGAAATATGAAAAAATTAATCATAATATTGTAAATAATCACTTATATTTACAGTTATTTAGAGGTGATTCTAATCATACATTGATAATTATATGAATTTCAAATAACCGTGCATGACACATTGCACTAGTTCTTTTTTTAAACTTAATGGCCCTTTTATTTTGAGGTCTTGATCGCTTGATTCGACCGGTCGAAACCGCTCTACGTCCTGACCGAAATATTGTTGGCACACGAAATCGTAGACCCTTCTCAACATCAATATCTCCATACACGACTCCAAGAACCTCATGAACTGGTGGAGTAAAACACGAGTCCCATTTGTATTAAAATAACTTCTATACTAGTAGAGTAGTACTACATAGAAGGCAAGTTGACTGTTAAGCCCGTTGGGCCATGATATTACAATAGTGTGGGCTTTATCATTGGGCTGAAAATTCTACTTTTAGCCCAGCTAAAAGCTAGACCTTGGTATGGTTTTCTCTCTTTTCTTACGCCAAAAACGACAATAATGCTATCTCGACATGGACAGATTTAGCATTGTTATGTGCCAAATACATATAATAATATTACTAAGTACTAATATATAGAGTATAGACCCCAAATAATGGAAGGACTAATGTCTTATCTTATGTCCCTACTTTTCTATTTGGAAGGAAACACTGCAAATAGAAAGTCGATGAGAGTTGCACATATGATGTAGCACAAGCACATTGTTAGACAGCCATGCTTATAAAGCCGGTGAGTTATGTAAATGACCCTTTGACAAACATTTTTTTAAACTAATGGACCCTTAGTAAAAATGGACCCATCTCTCTCTTCCTAAATCCTACTCCCTACCCCTTAAACCCTAAACCCCAAAAAACAATATTTTACAGAGAGAAAAAACAAAGAAAATGAAGGAAAAATAATAATAAAATAAACTAATAAGGGATATGAAAAATACATAAAAATTAATAAGGATCTATTTTATTAATTGAAAACGCTTAAAGGGCCAATGGGCCCAAAATCCTCTTATACAGCTTTGTAATAAGAGAGGAGGAAAAGAGAATGAGTTGGAATGGGCCACAAAGGGCCCATCATATGGAAGTCTAGGAACATGTATATATACATTGATTGAGGCCCATGTCTATTGGTTGGGAATTTGCTTGACCCCTTTATTTTGTTTCCTTTCCAATCAACTGCACTAATAGGATAAGGATATGGTCAAGTATAGCCTAGAAAATAGTAGTCTTGCTAAATTCATTCTCCATGCCTTTAAGGTCCAAATGTGGGGCTTGCTTATGCTTGTAGCTTGGCTTGTTATGAATATGAATCAAACTTGTAACGTTTATGTTGAAACTCTAGTGCCTAATAGTATCAAAAGGGTTGAATTGTACAAAAAACACATGAAAATTAAAGGAAGAGAGAGAAAAGGGAGAGGTGAATTTTCACACACATTACCCTATTATTTTCTGGATTAACATTGGAAAACAATATTTGGAGAATGCCTTGTTAATTTTAGGACAAATTAGTCTTACTATAATTTGCTAGTATACATGGTCACATGGGATCTTGCTTCAGTGCTGTCAATTGTATGTGCAAGATCTCAATCTTGCTACTCATCTCTACATTTGATTCTTGCTTGTCTAAGCAAAGATTGACTGATTATGATCCACAATTCTGCATAGATTTTGCAGGTTAGGCTAGAATTTTGTACGATTTTGGATTAATTTTGAAGACCTCAATGTTAGGACATCATGCCACTACATCATAAATACTCCCTCCGTTAAGTTTTAATTGACGTTTTAGTAAATTTCAGACAAAATAAGAAATCAATTATTTTTTCAGATTATCCTTATGATTAATGACTAATTAATTTTTTATTACTGTTTATGAAATCTCACAAAAAAATTAAAAAAAAAAATAGAAAATCAAAAGAAAATCTCCTCTTGTTAGGTTTTTCCTAGAAAATGGGAAAGCAATGAATAAAAAACTAAAAACCTAAAAAATAAAAATAAAAAAATTACTAAACATGAGGATAAATTTGAAAAAAATAGGTGAAAAAGTCTAAAATGACAATTAAAACATAATAAGGACTTAAGTCTAGAACATCAATTAAAACTTAACGGGGGGAGTAATAAATAATACTTTTTTACATTTGTAATTTTGTGTATGAAATACGGGAGTTAGGACATCGCATGTGTATTGAGTCAGATTATTCCTCTTCTTAGCCTTCAACTTGAGAGTTTGAGGCCCTCAGTCTCTTGTTTTTTTTCAAGCAAATTCTCTTAGAGCACTCCTTATGGAGGGCTCAAATGAGAGGCTTAAATGGAGGTTTTTTGAGTTTAAACATCCATTTAAGTCCTATATCAAAAGAGCATATTAATGGAGGAGTTTTTGGAGTGACTTTTGAACTTAATTTATATTTATATTAAATATATCTAAAATGAATGTCTATAGATAGAGAAAAATGAAACTAGAATTATGGTATTTTTTATTTTTTATTTTAATGTTTAAAATTTTAAATAAACATTTTTTGCCTTTTGAAAAGCCCCTTGGAGGACGCAGCTCCAATAATGGAGCGACACGTGACGCTCCCTTTAGTTTAAGCCCCATGAATTGAGGCTTAAACTTTTGCCTTTTTTTAAGCCCCAAAGAAAAAACTTAACTAAAGTTCTAATATTTTAATAAAATATAATGTTAAAGTCCCATGAATAAGCTCCCATAAGGGATGTTCTTAAGTATCAATGAATCTTATATTGATGTGAATTGGTATAAAAATATAATTTATGAATATAGCAAAATACAGGATGAAAATTCTGACATCAAATTGATTTTTGAAAAACTTTCAGCTTCAAATATGAAAAGTACTAGGCATATATTATCTTCGCGTTTTGATTTACTTAAATAAAATGTATACACTTCAACTAAAATCAAGTTTGCTTTGTATTAAAAGTAACAAAGCGGGTTGATGAAAGGTTTTTTCCTTCTTTCTTATTGTTGCTCTTTTTTTTCTTTTTTTTTTCTTTTGATCAAGTATAAGTTTTTTTTTTCTCGCTGATCCATTGCTATTTTTATCAACGAATATATTAGAAGTGGAAAACTGTTCAAATTTACTAGACCACTACTAGTTAACTATAAATTCGATGATAAGTGATAACTATATCCATGTATGTTTAACCCCCGGTTTGGTCAAACTATAAATTTGTAGGAGGTAAAATATCATGTTTGATACAAACAAATTTATTGTATTTTGTATTGATATAGTCTAAGAATTTTATCATAGAAAATCATAAAAAGTGGATCTTATGTACATGTCAAAATTAGTATAATTTATGTGATTCAAAGGAATTGCAATCTCCTATAAAAATAAATTCTCATACTTTTTGTATGAACCAAATCGTTAAATAGAACTACCTTCTATTTAACGAAAAGTGAATGATAAATCAAACAATTCTTTACATTATTCAAAACAATGCCCACCTGCATTCTTCTCGGAGGACAAAATAAGGAAAAAAGAAAATCTCTTAATAATTCTTTACATTATTCAAAACACCTAATTTATACCTCAAAAGTCACAATCATCTCCACTTACATAATTAGTACAGTATATAGTATAAACCTATAAGCTCATAATATTCCCTAATACCGTAGACTCTAGGAAAAATTCTTTCAGGAGGACTAAGGCTTCCTTAGTCAAACACGAGCTTATTTAAGTTGAAACTGAAGTTGGGATGATTTGATAAATGAAGATGATTTGAAGCTGAAATGTGTAGCTGAAATCGAAGATGATTTGGTAACTGATATTTTTAAATAAGTTTGTTATGTGTTCGGTAAATTAAAGCTTATTTAAGGGTATTCTTTGGAGACTATTTGTTAAGCTAGCTGATAATGTCTATAAATTCACCCCAATATTATTTTTTTAGCTTAAAATCAACTCAAATAAGCTCATATTTCAACTTAAAGGTTCCATTTAAGCTTGAGCTTAAAAAAAATGTTCGATTACAACTGAAGCTTAATTTTTATATAAGGGCATGTTTATTGGTGAGACCCTTTCAGGGGTTTTTACCTTCTTTTTTTGGTTCAAGAGACTCATCAAAAAATTTCATTTTATTAGTGAGACCCAATAGAGTCTCATCAATCATATACTCCCTCCGTCCCATAATATTTGTCCTGTTTTGTTTTTGTATACTATTCATAGTTGAAGAGAATTTTTAAGATTTCTTCCAATATATAAGAAAAAACATAGTCACGTGGGGTCTTGTTTAATTCGTCTCAACGAGTACTTTGATAATATCAAAAAATTATAATTTTTATTAATATGTAATTAGAGATATTAACGATACAAAATCCGCCTCGACAAATGTGCCCGGTCAAAACAGGACAAACATTATGGGACAGAGGGAGTATTAAACTACACAAAATTATTATTAAAAATTAAAGAAAATTCATGACAAAAACAACATAAATTGGTATTTATTTTATTTTAAACCAACATAAATAATAATAATATTTTTTCTTTCACTTATTGATATACAAAAAATATAAAAATAAAATAAAAACTATCAAATATACCCAAAATGAGTGTCTGTGGATAGAGAAAAATGAAACTAGAATAATGATAATTTTTTTATTTTTTTTTAACTTACCTATTTTGAAATATTTCATTTAAAAAAAAATTATTCAATAGCCAAGAATAAATCTTGACCATCGATAGCACGTCACGTATCGCGCATCGTGTGATGCGCTGAGCCATGATACTCTCATGAAGAGTCCCATGAAATCCCATTTTCTTGAGACTCTTAAGGAAATCTCATGGATTTTTTTTATTTTTTTAATTAAATAAATTCTAAAAATCTACTACATACAAGTCTCACCAATAAACATAACCTAAGCTTCAAATAAATTCCATTTAAGACTCCCCGAACAGAAAAGTGGGGGTGCAATGTATACAATTAACCAAAGAAGCCAGCAATGGCAATGCCACTGTAGAGTCTGTAGGAGGAGCAGAGCAGAGCAAAGGTGCAAACCAGCTGCCCTTGTAGTACTTTTTGGACAACCCATGTTGTTATGAAAATGATTAACAATTTGGCCTCAGAGACAAACAAAAACACATGCAATTACATGAAACACAACACCCTATTCTTTTTTAATTGCTTCTTCTTTTCTGCTCACTTTACATTATTCAATTCCCATGCACTAAACAAAACAGGACACATCAACTGAACATGGACCCATACGACCACAAGCCACTTTTCTTTTTCGTTCATCTTTTCAGCTCATACACATGCATCTTCTTCACATAGTCACATGACCTCTTCTTGTTATTTAATTCAACCTGCCCCACTTTCCATCTCACCCTCACACTTCTGACATCTTTATCTGCCTCAAATTAAAGTCATATTATAACGAAAGAAATAGATGCACAAGTGACCGTTAGATTTGCCTGCTTTTCAGCTGAGCCTAGCTACATTCTCCAATCTTAACTTAGTAGTCCACAAAGCCATGGATTTTGGCCCCACCCCCATCCAAGAAACTAAACCCTAACTCTCGATCAACCGACATTTATAGAGTGGAAAAAAGCGCGCCAAATTCTGTTTTGAATCTTCCTCCCCTTAGAATACCAGCTTCCGACGAGGCGCGTTTTTCCCGGCAAACGTCGCCAGATCACGGATCGTCTCTCCGATCAAATCCTTGAATATGAGCCGTTCGATGTCGAGCACGGCCTCTGAGGTCTCCAGTCGACACTCTCCCCACCCGTTGATCGAATCCCGGGTCAGATCCCTCTTCATCACTCCACAAATGACCTCAAACATGTCCTCGGATTCGTCCCTCTTCTGGATCCTCTGGAGCTCCGACCAGACCTCTCTCAAGTTGGACCCAGGAGAGGCCGGTTTCCATGGCGACAACTGCCTGTTCTCATCGAGGATTTCGGTTATGGTGTCGAAGATCAGCCTCCTCTGGAGCCTGGACGCGGTCGACCCGTCCCTGCCTTTCCCGGGCTGCTGCTTCTCGAGCAAGAGAAAGACGTCGGAGTCGTCTGGGAGGTAGTTTGATGCCCTGATGATCTCAGAGACGTACGCGAAATCAGGATCTTGTTGATCGTCTGTGTTGTTGTCTTCTGTATCTGAGGACTTTGAGTTGAATGCGTCTCCTGAGCTTGATGGGCTCCATAACCCATCTTCCAGGTCTACAAATTGTTAGAAAGAGAAGGAAGTAAAAATCAGAGATAATGTGAATGGCATTTATGACAATTTCAAACCACACAACCAGCTGTTAAGATGGGCCACTATATTATTCTATCATTCTAAGATGCCAAATTGCTAAAGTGGGTACTAGAAAGTTTGGCATTACACAATTTACTCCCCATAGCATTTTGGGTTCTACCCATTTAACACACTTTCTTTACCTCTTCCCACACTTAATGAGTAGCCTTTGCCCTCTCTGACTACAGAACTACTCCCCATCAACTTCTTTGTGATTTCTTGACGTCTACAGATCTTCCAAGGCAAATCAAAACATAATGAGCTTACCTTCGCCTGCATATGAACGTAAGTCTTCATCCTACCACCCAGAGAATCTTAACCAAAAATGAAAGGCAGAGGGACCACAGTCTGGGGCTATGTACTTGTAGATCCCTACTCCCTACCAGATCATAGCTCTATACGTATTTTTTGCAGAAAATAAAATCTACAGAAATGAGAGAGATGATTGTACTTCTTTTGGCCCATGATCTTCATAAAAGTTCAAACCAGTCAGTGCAGCATTGAGCTACTTATTAGCCAGCTATAGAGCTGTGCATAAGGCCAATAGACACTAGGAGAGTAGGAGTCAAAAATAAGAATTCCAATCACACAAAAAAATGTCTCTAAAGTAGTAGTCCCTCCTTTTATTATTATTTTAGTCATTTGTAAAACTAATAAGAAATTTAACAATTATACTAAAATACTACTGTATAAACTTTTCCTAAAATTTAACCAATATATTAAGAGTATTTGCATAGAAAAAATCAGGAGAGGGAGTAGTATTTAACAGTTGTTGTATACATTTCTTAACAAAATTTGTGGCATATTTTGCAATCGGGGAGGGGGTGGGGATACTAGCGTAGTAGTATACTACTAGGTTGATGATTGATCATGACTCATGTAATATAAGCATTGAGGTGGGCACAATAAACATAACATCCCACGTGATACCATCAGCCTAACACACAAATACACAGGGAGATTATTATATAAAGAGGGTTTTTTTTTATATAAGGTCAAGCTAGGACTTTCCATTTTTCTGAAAGTGAAATCCCCTTCCCTCTCCATCTCACATTGGCTGGATTTAGATGGATAGGTCTGCCCACTGATGCGCTTTAGTTAATGCTGTCAGTGGGAAGCCCTAAACAAATTGACCAATTGGATACACACAACTACAAGTCTACAACCCCTGTGGAGTATATATCCTTCTATTGACTGTAGTTGGCAGTTCTTTGCATTTTAGTTCGACCAATTTGGTTTGGAAGGGCAATACAATAAGTATAAATGTTAATTCTAGCTTCTAACCAGTAATTAGACATTTTCTATTCGTAATCAACCAATCATGGCAATAAAATATTAAAAAAACAAAGATGATGCAGTTTTTGGAGGCAATTTGTATGCCAGCAGGCAGCAACTACTTGAAAGAAGTAAGATCTGATCATGACTGACCTTCCAACACCAATTCTGATGTGTTTTACTCACTAGACAACCATAAACTAAAGCCATAGCGCTATAATTCTCCATACCTTGAGCTCTAACTAATTTCAAGGTACAGAGAGAATGAATCAAAGGGGTATACTAATCCACAACAGGGTAGCTTGTACAATTAACTATGTCTTCGTCATTCCCTTTCTTTAATTTCCATCCAATTTGCATGCCAAAAGGCCAGCCATGAAAGTGAAGAGAGAAATATACTCAAAAAGCTAAGAGGATAAGACAAGCAGGCACCAACCAAAAACCTAAACAGAGTGAGCGTGAAATAATTACCTTTGAAATCAATGGTACGTTTCATAACAGGGGATGGAGACGACTCCTCCTTGTAGAAGGACGAGTCAAGGACCGAGACGGGACTCGGCTGTAACTCAGTGCTGCTGCTGCTTGCTGACGTCATTTCTGCTATGCTGTGAAGCAGCTTATCGCACCTCTCTAACAAGCTCTTCCCGTCCTTGTAGCAATCCTCCATCTTCGACCTCTGCATTGCATTAACAATTTCCTAATTAACGAACATGAATAATGTAGAACGGGGAATAATAAAGATTTAATAACATAAATTAGTGATTTACCTCTGTATCGGTGTGAGAGGAAGTGCTAAAGCTGCTCTCAGAAATGGTGGATGATTCATCCTCCGCTCTACCTGAACGAATCTCAGCCGTTGATCTATGTCTCCTCGGCGACTGGCTAGCCGTCTGATCCGTCCTCCGATTTCCCATTCTCGGTGACCGAACAGGGGATACTCTTCGTGGCTCTGTCGTTGTGGCTTCTTTCACTCTTCTCTGCGTTTCGAGGTTCTGCGTCGCCTTCCTCCTCGTCGCCGCCGGACTCATACTCCGGTTCTCACTCCGTCCAGGTGAGGTCGGAGTCATATTTCTCATCGTCCGCTCTGTCCTCGGACTCTGCGACGAGAACGAGTCGCCGCCGGTGACAGGCAAATTCCGGCGAGGAGCTGTCCTCGACTGAAATTGCGTCGGAGAAGGCTCGGTCGCCAGCCTCCTCGGTGATCTCGCTGGCTTCATTACGACAATTGGAGATTCCTCGTAGGAAAACCGTTGCTCGTAGACGAAGTTTCGCCTTCCAATTTGCGAAGCCGGCACCGTCGGTGGCTTGGAGTGGTGGAGGAGACCTTTGAGCTGTAGAGCTTCGAGGATTTGCTTAAGAGTCTCCAGATCCTTCAGCGGCTCATCAATTCCTCTCATCTTCAACCTCTTCTCTATGTCGTCGGAGGATACCTCCGGCTTTGGCTCCGGGAAGAAATCGCCGAAATCGTACGATCCCTTCCGAAGCTGCTGCGGTGTAATAATCCGTCGAGGCTTCCGCACCGGCTCGGGATTCGCGTTCCAAGAACTGTAGCCTCGATCGATTGCTCTTCCGTTCATCCTGTTGAAAATTTCAATGTTGCTGTTGCTCGAATCTCGACCGCCATTGCCGTTCTCTCTCGTGTTGTTAGGCGTTGCGAATCCCGAAGCCGATTGGTACTGTAGGTTCGCTGGAAAGATGTTCCCGTCGGTGAAACGACAATGCAACAGATCCCTTGATCTGGACTCAGACGCGGATCTCCGGAGCTCCACCTTCTTCTCCGGCAAATCGGCGGCGCCGGACTGTGAAGAAGGCAGTGTCCCCAGGCCCATCAGCCTCGCCACGACGCTAGGCGACCGTCTCTGCCTCTCGCTCTCATCTTCGCAGGCGCCTCCGATGTTGCCATCACGGCGAACCCCTCCCGCCGCCGCCGCCGCCGCCGTCGTTTTGATACCCCTTGGATGGAGCTGGCTATCTAACGACAGCCTCGGCGTCTCCCTCGTAAACTTCCACGGCGATTTGATCCCGTCCTTTAACTCGAAAGACGACATCGCCACTGGCGATTTAGTCAATGCGTCCGGCACCTTCGCCGGCGAAGCCGTTGCAGGGGCAGGCGTCATCGGACGGTCAGGCGAGACCGTCAATTTGGCCAGTTCTTGCGGTTTTGGTCTCTCGAACTCCCTGGATATCGCCGGAGATCCGATTGAGGAGGCAGATCCAGATGGAGATTCAACAAGCTGTAGAGAACATCTCAAACTGATCAGATTCGGCAAATTAAACAACAAAATCCAAAATCATGGGAGATGTGCAGATAACGAAACTCACAATGGAAGAAGGTAAGCGTTTCGGATAAAGGCGCTTGCCGGAGAGCACGTGATTACGATCGAAGATGTTGAAGAATCCGGACATACATCCGCGCATGTGCTTGTCAATCTGCTGGTGCTCCATGTTCTGGTCATGGACTATCCCGGTCGTCATCTTCCTTCTCCTTCTCTAATTCTCTCTCTCTCTCTCTCTCTCTCTCTCTCTCTCTCTCTCTCTCACACACACACACACACACACGCAGAAACTCACTCTCTTAGAAGTTCAAAAACCCAAAACCGCCATGGATTTCTTCATCCAACACACACACAGTTTCTGTAACCTGGGGCTTTATCGTTAGCTTAGCTCCCGCTTTTCTGGCCTTTTAAAGTGGTGCAGGTCAAGTTAAAGAGTAGTTTTTCAAGAGGCAAAATGGTCATTTAAGATCATAATCGTTAAAATGACGAAAATGCCCTCGGGATTGGCTGGGTCCGGTTACGCTGGCGAGCCTGGACAGGGCAAGTAGCAAGGCCAAAGCTTATTGGGGGTAAATGTGGAAGTTTGGAGCCAATAAAATTGGATGGAGTTCTGGGCGAGAGTAGTCCGTGGGATTGCACTACGTGTCAGACGGACCCACCTCTCCCTTGGTTTCCGAAAGCTTTGAACGATGACCAAGCTTTTTCCAACACTTCACAGGGGACTAGTTTGCCGATTTTGCCCCTCGTGGATAGAGGTATTTACGGTACCCGAAATTTCGATCAATTTAAGAAATTTTGGGGAATTTGGCGTGGGAAAGAGACGCTTGGTTGTCTGATTCGAAGCATGTATTTGGCTTCAATGAACTTATACTACTGCAAAAGCATTAGGTCGGATTAATTGTACATGACTAATTGACCGATCACAAATTTCCTCTTATATGTCAAGTAGCTAAAGTTTGGTCGACTTGAAGTTTGGTATAAATAAAGATATATATTATGGAATTCAGAAATCTCATTATTAAATTTTAGGATCTTTTACAAGAAATTACTCATTAAATATGTTATTTTGTAATGAATCACTGTTATCTCAGCTACTTATTTAAACATATCCCTTAAATGTTAATCAAATGCCATCCAAGAGTCCCTTATATCTAATTTTTGTTAAATTGTGTAAAAAGACCATAATGCCCCTACATTTATATTAAAAGCATGAGCAAATATGACTTTAGCCACCAAGGGACGAATTGACAGTCTATGTATTTAATTTTCACCAGTTTTGTTTTAAAAATTACCCAAACCGGTTTAAGTATATAAAACCCAGATTTGAGTGAATCACTCAGACACCACAAATCTTCCAAACCGGCGGTCCAAATTAGGATCAACTGTCCCGGATGGTGGATCCAAGATATAAGGGGATTTGACCCATTCCCACCGACATCACCATTCACCTCTTCCTCCGCCTTGCAGCCGCTTTCACGTCTCAACCTACCGTGTTTGTCGCAACCAATGACATTGACGCGTCCGATTCCTATGAGGAGGATGAAGAAGGTGGTTGTGAAGAAGACGGTTGCGACGGATTTGGATCAAGAGGAGGTGGAGAAGCTAGAGAGCCTGGTGAACACGCCACCGAGTCAGAGGAGGATGTCAAAGCAGCTCCCGATGGACGAGATATCGACGGTGAGAGACATCGTCTTGGAGAAGTGGCGGAGAAGGTCTACCACAAGGACAAGCGCGTGAACAACATCTCCATCGTAACGCCAAACATGGATCATATCAGGCGTTCGCCGAAGAGGCAGGCGAGAAGATATTGACGGATACGGATTTGCACGATTTGTGATCTAGGTTTTGGATTCAACGAAAATGAAGGATAGAAATTGTGCAACACGTCGGCGCTGTATCTACTTCGCCGTGAACCGGAAGCTCTCGCCGAGCCCAATGTTGAAAGCCCTCAGGGCAATCAGGATTCTTGGAAAATTTGCGGTCCGAGTTAGCTCTTCCTCCTCCGTCTCTTGTGATTCACCCAAATTTGGGTTTTATTTACCTAAGCCGGGTTGGGTAATGTTTGTATTAAACAAAACCATTGAAAATTAAACACACAGATCGACGGTTTGTTCCTTGGTGGCTAAAGTCACATTTGCTCATGCTTTTAATATAAATGTAGAGGCATTATGGTCTTTTCACACAATTTGATGGAAATTTAGACAAAAGGGGCTCTTGGGTGGCGTTTGGTTAACGTTTTTGATTTAATGGGTGTGTTTGAATAATTAGATGAAATAAGGGTGGTTTATTGAAGAATGGCCTATTTTACGGATGGTTTCCCATAAAAGACCCTAAATTTTATTTCACTTGAGTGAAAAAGACTACTATATGAGGTTTGAATTTTTGGTTAACAAAGTCATTAATGGGAGTTTAATGTTACAGATAGTAAACATATAGAGAAATGACTAGTTAATTTACTCGTGCATTGCACATGGCTTTTTTTATTATATTTTATTTTATTTTTAAGTATGAGTTAATTATTCATTTCAATTTATTAATATTAGAAAAATACCTTTAAATAATACAAATTATCTAAAGGTAATAGGGAATCAAGTTTTTCTTAGTAACGTAAATAAAAGCTTTAAAAATGATCTAGTGCATGGAAGAATTTTATGTTGGTTTATAAAATTGATTCTTTGAAGGTAATATGAATAAACGATTTGCAAACCTTGATTTCTAAAATTGATTAAAGTTAATAAGACTAAAAAATAGATTTAATTATATAGTTTTTTTTTATAAAATTTAGGTAATATATTCATAAACAATATGAATTTATATTAATAGAAATGAATGTAAATTAGGAATAAGCTAATTTGGATTAATGATATAAATTAATTAAAAGTATTCAATTATTTTGGTTATATAAAATGTGGATATATATAAATAAACCTTAATAGATTAAGATAGATAATGAAAAATATTTGATAATATTTTATAACTATATTAAAAGTAAAGACCATTGTATTATGATTATTTTTTGTTGAAATGTTTATTATTATTTTTAAAGAGGTTAAAAGAATTTCAAATAATATTTGTATCTTAATTTTTCTTAGTAAATTAAAATAAAAGTATGTATATTTAGTATCCTATTTATGTATATTAAGTAATAAAAGATAATGTAAAATTTTAAAAGTTTATGGGCTGAACACAATATCATCCTTGTATATTTTTGCCTAATTTATATAAAAGCCTACCAGTTAAAAAAAATATCATCCATAGTTTATATTTATTTAGTCACTAAAAAAAATATGTGAGTGTCATATGCTAATTACATATTTGGTAATTAATGATTTGAATTTATTATCAAATATATAATAATAAGTATAAAATAGTATATAGATATAATATAGATTTTCTTATTCATCTACAATGATATCACCTAGATATATATTATATAAACCACTATTAATTTATATGATAAGAAAGATATATCTAATTTAGGTTGATAATTGAGTTTTAATTTGTAGAAAAATGAAAAGACAAATAGGTAAATTAGTAAATTAAGTTGATGTTGACTTGGCATAGCTTGATGGATGATACTTGGGAGAGTTAGTTATAACTTTAGTAATAGTATATAGATAATATAATAAGTTAATTTTGGTAAAAAAACAACTTCCGATCATCAACCTATTTAAGATTGAACATATCAGTGGTTGGTAATACAACTTTTGTAATAAGTTAATTCAGGTTTGGTATATAATAATATTAAATAATGAAATTTTATAATATTATGTTAATTCAGGTTTGATATATAATAATATTAAATAATAAAAATTTATGATATTATGTTATATTCAATTATTATTTTCAATATAATGAAAATAATTAAAACTTCAAATATGTTTATAGGAAAGTAATATATTCTCACTTTATAATATTTACTTTTATTATATGAATAAGACAATTATATAAAAATATGTTTATTTTATGAATAAGACAATTATTATGGCTCGATACAATGAAAATAATTAAAAGATCGGATATTTTTAAATGAAAGTAATCTATTCTTACTTTATATTATTTATTTTCATTATATGAATTATGAATAAGACAATTATGTAAAATATGTATATTATATGAATAAGACAATTAAATAAAATATGTATATTATATGAATAAGACGATTATTATGATTCAATACAAATTTCCATAAATTAAAGTTCGAATATGTTAAAAGGAAAGTAATTTATCATTATATGCAATGGGGAGATACTTGGTTGGTAATTAAGAAAATTTATATAGATAAAAGATCATATAAATTGTAAAATAGTAGAAGGGCGAATATGTAAATGGAGATTTTTTTGACAATGTGACATACTTAAGAGGTTGACACATAAGAGAGATTAGAAAGGTTTTAGTATATATATCATAAGATATATTGAATTGTGCATCGTACAATTCTAGGGACGGGGAGCGTAATCCCCGCACCAAATCCACCTCGTTGTCATCCATATACACATTCTTTGTGATACACTTGTGGATGTGTATCATATGCTATATTGAATTTTGCATCGTAACTACACTAAAATGTGCATTGGTCGCACATTGGCATGAAAATTGTTTTTTGCACCTAATTAATTCTCTAGTAATATAGGGGTTGATCGAGTGCGAACGGAGGTAGATGTGTGAGTGTGCAGACAAATATCTACCAATTAGATATAACGCTAAAAAGTTGGCACGATTGAATTCCATTCGTATAATTTTCATGTGAAATTTGTTAGGCATGTTTAAACTTTTGTGCACCACATTGTACCAATTTATGCATCAAAGTTTGTTGAAATCTGCACCAAAATTATATTGAATTTTGCCCTAGACGTTTATTTGTATTATGTGCATTGGTGTGTAAGATTATGCATTTTCGTAAAAATTGTGGATTGGGATTAGATTTTTTAAAATAGCCATATATTAGCATGTGTTTCATTTAATGTGATTTTCCTATATAAATGAAAGTTAAAAACACATGATTTATTGTAATTTTAAAATATACACCAAATCTATAAGAGTATGTGGTGCACAAACACATGAAATGTAGTGCACATAATAACATAAATGTGGTGCACTTAATAAAATACATGTTATGCACTGACACATGAAAATATGATGCACAAACACATGAAATATGATACACATAATAACATAATTATTGTGCACAAATACATGGAAATACAATGCACAAATATAGAAAAAAAAAGTGATGCATAAACACATGAAACATAGTGCACATATTACATAATTGTGGTGCATAAACACACAAAAAATGTGATGCACATACACATGAAATGTGGTGCCCATAGTAACATAATTGTGGTGCTCAAACACATAAAAAACCGGATATACAAATATAAAAATTTGTGATGCACAAACACATAAAATATAGGTGCACAAACACATGAAATATGATGCACATACTAACATAACTGTGGTGCACAAATACATGAAAAATACGATGCATAAACAAATAAAATGTGATGTACAAACACATGAAATATGGTGCACTTAATAACATAATTGTTATGTTGGTGCACATTTATTTTTTTTATAATTATATGCACATGTATTTGTAAGATGATGCATAAACTTACGCCGGTGCACAATTATTTATAACTTTATGCATATTTATTTGTAATATGGTGTACATTCAAAAATAATACAAAATTATATGTAACTTGGTTGTACTAACCAGTCCACGACCGATCAACGACTGGTCAACAAGTGGTAAACACCGGACAATAACGGCTAACGATCGGTCAACAATTTTCAATGTCGGAGACCATTGGGTCAATGTCAGAGACCAATTGTTCACCAATATAGTGCACAATTGCTCGTCAATATATTTGTGTACCATATTACACATAAAATATACACCTGATCACCCTTGTGCACCGAATCACAAAATTATGCACCTTGATTCGCACTTTAACGCAACCTACATGGAACAACCATCCGTACCGGACACAACCCCTAGTAATATTATGTAAATGTTATATTTATATAGAGTTATTTGTCAAAATAGGATTCTAATATCAAATTTACTTTATTTGACTTTGTGAATTGATTCTCTTATCTTAGTTACAATGTCTAGAGACATTAAAAACTAAATACAATAAATAACATCTCCATAATTCACAATAACACGATCCCCTTAATCACTATTGGTGATGAAGTTTGGCATATTATTACTTGGGTATTAGAATAAGAACTTATTTATGTAATATGATGTTTACCTCATATTTCACTCAAGTGAGACTATAAAGAATTTATTGTTATGAGTTTTATAGCTAGAAGTCTAGTAGATGAGTTATATAAGATTCATTTGAAATTTGAAAGAGTTAACATTTTATGTATTATATTTACTTTTTATTGACTTCATACATCGAAGTTTTTTACCTTAAAAATCAAATCAATAGACTTTATTACTTAAGTGAAACAAGGCTCAAATCCTATGTATGTAAAAGATAATCTCCTAATACTGTAATTGAGATCAAAGAAGTCAGATATGATGACATTCAAATATTTTCATGATTCGAACTCGATAACTCTAATTAAAGAAAGAAAGCCGCTTACTAAATATTTTCATGATTAAGCAAGTTGTTATGCTTAATCACGTGGAGCAGAGGACAGAGGGTGTAGCGGCCCGTGAGCTAAGCTTGATCATCAAATTAATGTACGGAAACGGATACTAAACCACGCACTTGCTCGCCATCCCAAGTACTCTATTTCCATCAAATTCCGGATCAAACTATATAAGATGAATTTTATATGTGTACCTATTATTTTTAAAATTCAGTAGGCTAGGAATAAATTGATCGAATCTTTAAACCTTCTCTTCCACGTTCAGCAATGTTATTTGACATTAGATTGTTGATTTTCTAAAATAATATTGGATATTTTAGCTTTAGAATTGTTTGGCGATGATATTCGGTTTTATTTGCTAGTAATGCACTAATGCATAATATTAGGAATTGATGTTTCATTTATTATATTGATATTTTCATATTTATACTTGTATAATATAAATATATATACATCAATATACTTTTGGCAATTTTAAGTTGGATTTCACCTTCTCTCACATGGTATCTATCTAAAGTCAAATCTTTCAAAACCTATAATTTCTCTCCAAACCCGAACCGGAACCGTGAAATCGGACCAGGTCAAACCCTCAACCGAAACCGGACCGACGGTTCAAAGTTTTAGAAGGTCCAGGTTCAAGGGTATCTTAAACCACTGAATCAACCCTTAAAATAAAAAAACACATTAAATATTAACAACTTGGTTAAAAAACATTATAAAGTTAAAAGTGTAAGGTTAATGTTAGATTTCAAGTCGAATTTTCTTATAAATTAAGTTCAAAATATATTAAATATATTTTTTGAGATTTTTTCCCATTTTGAACCGGATTCCGTACCGTACCAGACCGTCGATTCAAGGTCCCCCGGTTCTTTAACTGGAATCGTCAATTCATGAATCGGGGCCAACACAACTCTACGATCCTAACATCCTCTTGAGATGTCTAACCTCACACCCACCACCATCAACGATCAAGGCAACCAAACATCGCCGCCCACCCATCCCATCATTGCCATCGGCGCTGCCTACCACTCTCCTATGGCGATAGCCCAACAACAAGTCCTACACCAGGCTAACATCAACATTAACGTCCCAATCCAATTGAATCTAGCCTCCTCAAACTACAATAAATGGAGAGAGCTATTTCTTGTTACTCTTAGAAAATTCACTCTCAAGTCACATATTGATGGATCATCTTCATCTACCTCTACAACAGATGACACATGGATGATGTTGGACTTCATTGTCCTCTCTTGGATCTATATTCATGGATATCTTTGATATCGTCATTGAGCCAAATGCTTCCTCTCTCACTATCTGGAATGCTATCGAGAACCTCTTCTGGGACAACAAGAAGAGCATGGCCATTCAACTTGAGTCCCAATTAAGGAGCCTTACCCAAGGGACGATGAGAGTGACAGAATAATGTCAAAAGTTGAAGACATTTATTGATGATCTCACTAACGTCCACAACACAGTCTTTGAAGAAACTCATGTTCTTCATACTATATGGGGTTTCAATGATGACTTCCAAACCAAGGCAGCCATCATACTTATTCAACAACCCTTTCCGTCTTTCCTAGAAACTCGAAGCATTCTTCTTCTGGAGGAATCTCGACGCGCCAAAAACGCGCATCCCACATCTGCCCTCACTGCCGTCGTAATCGCCCCTCCAGCAACAATGCACACCAAATGCAAACCCGCAGCAAGTCCAACATATCCAAACCGAACTCCATCTACAATCTTTATGCCTCCATCTCTCCAATTCCCAAAAGTCACAAAATAGCCACCCAGGATCTACAATGGTTTAAAGCTATACTATAAGGATTTGATGCTTTGATTAAAAATATGACTTATATACTTGTGCCAAGGTCGAAAGTTGCTACTCCGTTTACAAGAAAGTGGTTGTTCAGACACAAATTTGGAGCAGATGGTGCATTATCTCGATACAAGGCACGTGTGACTTGCGAATACTATCAACAACAAGGCATTGACATTGATGAGACATTTTCACATTTATAAAGTATGCAACGATTCGAACCATTATGAGTCTGGCTTGAGCACGTGGTTGGCCAACGCATCAACTGGATGTGAAAAATGACTTTCTTCATTGGAAATCATTTTCTATCTCTGAGCTTGTTTACTTTCAGCAACCTCTAGGATTTGTAAGTTCTCGATCATTTTCTAGATTATGTTTGTAACTGAACAAAGCTTTGTATGGTCTAAAGCAGGCCCCTCAGACATGGTTCCAACGCTTTACAACACAACTGTTTAGGCTTGATTTTCGTGAAAACAAATTAGACCCTCTCTGTTTGTCTACAAACTCGGCAACAATCAGACTCATTTCCTAGTTTTCTTTGACAACATCATTCTAATAGCATTATCATTAGTTTCCCTAAAGGCAATAATCACGACTCTTAGTAAAGAATTTCCCATGATTGATCTTGGAGAATTGAATTATTTCTTGCGTATTGCGGTAACCAAGAATGATTTTGGCCTTCATCTTAGTCAAGAGAAATAGGCCTACGAGATTCTACAGAAAGTTGGAATGTGTGCTTGTAACCCTTGTCGTACACCAGTTGACTCCAACCCCAATATCGAGCAAGATGTTGTTGCGCCGATCTCAGATATAACCGAATACCCGTACAAATCATTAGCAATGGTGTTGCAATACCTCTCCTTCACTCGCCCTAACATCAGTTATGTCGTTAAGAAATGTTGCCTACACATGCATGATCCTAGAGAAAGACACTTTCAAGCGCTGAAATGAATACTTTGCTATGTCAAGGGTACAACACAACCCGACTTGAGCCTTCAAAAAGGTCGAGTAGACAAGCTCACGACCTATTCAAATGCTAATTGGGTAGGTTTTTCGGACTCCAGGAGATCTACTTCAAGCTATTGTTTAGATCTGGGTGACAATTTGCTATCCTGGTCATCCATACGACAAGCTACTATTGTTCGTTCAAGTGTAGAAGCTGGATATATAGTCGTTGCTAATGTTGTTGATGATTCATGTTGGCTCAGAAGTCTCCTTACAAAACTCAACTCCCCAATCAAAAGTGCCATCGTGGTCTTTTGTGACAACGTAAGTGTTGTCTATCTCTCCTCCAATCTGATTCAGCATAAATGAACCAAACACATCGAGATTGACATTCACTTTGTTCGGGAGAAAGTCACACTAGGGAATGTACGAGTTCTACATGTTGTGTCATCACATCAGTTTGAATACATTCTTACAAAAGTGTGCATGTGAAATGACTTATTTGTGCATATGAAATGCATTATGTTGTATCTGTGCATGTGATTATGTGAAACAACATAGGTGTGCATGTGTTTAAAACCTACGAATATAGTCTATGTAGCATATGAAAATAACATATGTGTTCATACGAAAATGACATAAGAGTGCGTACGAAATAACATGTGTGCATATGTATGAAAACCTACGAAAATAACCTATGTGTGCATATAGCAATGACTTGCACATGAAAATAACGTATGTGTGCATGTGAAACAACATATGTGTGCATACAAAATAACATGTGTGTGCATGATACGCGATTTTTTCACAAAAAATTTATCCGAATTTTTGTCTTCGCGATTTGGACAGTCCGTTATCTTTATCCGACAACTTCAAAGCGTCCTCACATATCTTCTAAGCCCCGTTCTCATGGACAAATGTTATGATTAAACGCTTACTCTATATAATTTTCTGTACATCATTTAATTTTATCAAATGTATTGAATTCGATAGCAATTGATGTTGATGGACCCCTTAGATATTGCTATTGAAATTCGAATTAATAAAGAAGCGTTGAACGATCGAATGGATAACACCCAAAAAAAACTAAATTGAATTATTATCCCATTATAAATTTATTATGCAACGATTGAATTTGGGGAGCAATTAGTTAATTTGTCACGTTTGTGGTACCATTCGTGTTTGATGATAATAGAACAAGTAAAACGAATCACTAACCATTGTCGATCATTTTTTCCCTTGTCATAATTGAATATTATTAAGCACTATCCACTATTTGAGTATTTTACAAATATATGATATTCCGTACATAGCATAAGATCGCGAATTAAAATGGATAGTTTTTGTCTTCTATAGTATCACTAGTTAGGTTACTTGAAATTCACCCAATTCAAACACAAATACCCATAAATTTCAGCAATGTACCAACTTGAATTTTAAGCAACTTATGCATAGATACACATTATAAATGGCAAAAAAACAGTGTATATACGGTTGATGAATATCAATGCTGTGTTTCCACACTATGTATAATTAAAAATGCTGAGCCAGATCTTATGGGTGTACTCAAACGTTAATCGATAATTACATTATTTAATTCAGGATTTCTCTTCCCAAGTAACGGTACTGTTGCATTTCTTACCAAAATTATTAAAATTAAAAGCATTCATTCTAATGATTTAGGCAGTTAATTTATTTAGATGTACCCTAATATTTACTTTGTATAAAAAAATAAATTTTTGAAAATTGATTGTGAATATCGAGTATTATATATTAATATTTTGTTGCTAACTTTAATAGTATGCTGCTCATGCGTACAACTGACCATGTGATGTCAATGATTTTATGTGTAATCTTGGTCTTTACAATTTATGATAAATTTCATTACTGTATTATATATGTATATTCTGTTTTGCTAACTTCTTTTGGGACGTAATCATGACTAAATCCAATTGCTAATTTTAATAGACTTCCTATTTAAGCTAATGATTTCCTAGTTGGCAAACTTAGAGTATCTTTTTGGTGCATGGAACTCGAGGTATTCTTGTTACCACTATATTGCACATTTTAAGGCATTTGCTAAAATGTTATTTTCACTCCATGATCAATTATCAACATTGCTTTCTATACGGATAGAATGTTCGCACCCGATTTTTCTTACAACGCACCCAATTTTGAGCACAACCAAAAAAAAAAAAAAAAAAAACAATTTTTTAGGTGCAATCTGGTTGCGCCCAAGTGAATGAATCGAGTTTTTTAACAACCCGGTTCACGGCCGATTTTTTTTTTTTTAAAAAAAAAATCGGTTCACCATGAGCGCAACCACGTTGCGTAAAAAAAACAAAAAAAATTGGGCGCTACGCTAGCTCACACTTGTATTTAAATCAACAAATTTATTTTATATTTAAATTAATAAATTTATTTTATATTTAAAATAAATTTACTACATACTCATCCCATTGTATTTATCTTGATATTTTAAATGATTTGGAAATTTAAATACCTAGTAAATTTGTACATTTGTGTGCATTTGACTATAGTAATAGACGTTTTCAAGTAATCAGAGTTACATGACAATAAATTGTTTGTATCATGAGGTTACATGGCAATAAATTTATGTATGTTTCTCCACTAATTCGTTTGTTATTAACTGTTTATTATTATTATTCTCAAAAATCACATATAACTATGGTTATATCCAATTTAGTTATGTCTTATGGTCATATACTACGGTTATATTCTATAGTTATATACTATGGTTATATCTTATAATTATATCTTATGGTTATATTCCATAGTTATATACTATGATTATATCCTATATTATATCATATAGATATACTATGTTTATATCCTATAGTTATATACTATTATTATATCTTATTGTAATATCCAATTTGGTTATATCATATTGTTATATCTTATAGTTATATACTATGGTTATATCCTTTATTATATTCTATAGTTATATACTATGGTTATATCATATATTATATACTATGATTATATATTATAGTTATATCCAATTGATTATATCATATCGTTATATTCTATAGTTATATACTATGATTATATCTTATAGTTATATCCAATTGCGTTATATCATATCGTTATATACTATGGTTATATCATATAGTTATATAAAATGATTATATCTTATAGTTATATGACTTATATCCAATTTGGTTATATCATATCGTTATATTCTATAGTTATATATTATGATTATATCTTATGGTTATATTATATAGTTATATACTATGGTTATATCCTATAATATATTCTATAGTTATATACTATGGTTATATCATATATTATATAGTTATATACTATGGTATATACTATGATAAAAACCCTAAACCCTAAAACAATCCCCACACACCCTTTAGGCGCAACTAGATTGCGTCCAGAACTATGGGCGCAACCTAGTTGCGCCCAAGGGGTTTCTAGTGTTTTTTAGGGTTAGGTTTTGGGGTTTAGGGTTTGTGGTTTATGGTTTTAGGGCGCAACCAAGTTGCGTCCAAGGGGTTTCTAGTGTTTTTTAGGGTTTAGGGTTAGGTTTTGGGGTTTAGGGTTTGGGGTTTTCGTCCATTCGAGTACAATCCCCACACACCCTTTGGGCGCAACTAGATCGCGTCCAGAACTATAGGCGCAACCTAGTTGCGCCCAAGGGGTTTCTAGTATTTTTGTAGGGTTTAGGATTAGGTTTTAGGGTTTAGGATTTGTGGTTTAAGGTTCAGGGTTTTTGGATGCAACCAGGTTGCGTCCAAGGGATTTCTAGTATTTTTAGGGTTTACTATTAGGTTTTGGGGTTTAGGGTTTCCGTCGATTCGAGTACAAACCCTAAACCCTTAAACCCCAAACAATCCCCACACACCCTTTGGGCGCAACTATATTGCGTCCGGAACAATGGGCGCAACCTAGTTGCGTCCAAGGGGTTTCTTGTGTTTTTTAGGGTTTAGGGTTAGGTTTTGGGGTTTTGGGTTTGTGGTTTAAGGTTTTGGGTTTTTGGGCGCAACCAGGTTGCGTCCAAGGGGTTTCTAGTGTTTTTAGGGTTTATGATTAGGTTTTGGGGTTTAGTCCATAAAAATAGAGTTTAATCCATAAAATAATATCGTTATATACTATGGTTATATCATATAGTTATATACAATGATTATATCTTATAGTTATATGACTTATATCAATTTGGTTATATCATATCGTTATATTCTATAGTTATATACTATGATTATATCTTATGGTTATATTCCATAGTTATATACTATGGTTATATCCTATATTATATCATATAATTATATACTATGTTTATATCCTATAGTTATATACTATTATACTATAATTATATCTTATAGTTATATCCAATTTGCTTTTATCATATCATTATATCCTATAGTTATATACTATGATTATATCCTTCGAAAATCACATATAACTATGGTTATATCCAATTTGATTATGTCTTATGGTCATATACTATGGTTATGTCTTATGGTCATATACTATGGTTATATCTTATAATTATATACTATGATTATATTTTATGGTTATATTCCATAGTTATATACTATGATTATATCCTATATTATATCATATAGATATACTATGGTTATATCATATAGTTATATACTGATTATATCTTATAGTTATATGACTTATATCCAATTTGGTTATATCATATCGTTATATTCTATAGTTATATATTATGATTATATCTTATGCTTATTATATTATATAATTATATACTATGGTTATATCCTATATTATATTCTATAGTTATATACTATGGTTATATCCTATATTATATCATATAGTTATATACTATGGTTATATCATATACTTATATGGCCCATTAGCAAATATACCAGATTTGCTAAAGCAACTTGCAGAAATCCAAGATTTTCAAAAGTATTGCAAAAGTATCATAATTCTGTACGGTTTCTGGTATTATTGCTATTGTTGGGTGTGGAATTTATCTTTTCTTTTAAATAGAAAATGGGTAAAAGTTAGCTAATATTATCTCTAAAAAATATAAAAGAATGGGTTAATCTCTCCTTAATGAGTTTGAAGCCGCCGGTGACAGAGGCATCACATCAACCAAGGTGCTTGAACTGTGACTAAATTTCCCATCATTAAAATTGGCGGGCAAGTTTCCCTCCAAAAGAAATCTGGCCTCCTTCAACCTTTAATCCCTCCAGCTAAGCTCCCCTGGAAATATCCCTGAATATTCCTGGAGAACTTCAAAGCAGCCTGACCACTTATTACACGTGAGATATTTCTCACCTGATATTTAACACCCGACGCATGCAAATATAGCTTGAATGGGTAAGTAAACTCTCCTGAAAAACAATCGATTTCCCCCCTCTGTATACGTGAAGTTCAAAAACCTTCTTTATTTGTAGGTAAGAAACTAGTGTATGTGACGTTCATTAGTGGTGGAGAATGGAAACAACAAGGGAAAAGGTGGTTGTATGAGGGTGATAGAACAGTGAAAGCCATGTTGCTTTCCCTTGACATGGACTTGGCTATACTACGCAATAAATGGACTGAGAAGAATCCATTTGATGAAGAAAAATTGTTTGTGCAATACGCTTATGAAAATAAACCAGAACTTCCACCCATCTTTATAAATGATGACGAAGATCTTGGTGCGTTCAAGTTCTTGAACAAATGTGGAGAAAATTCATCAGAGTGTAATATTGAGTTGTACACCAACCTTTTAAAGAAGGAAGAGATTCGAAGTGAAAGGGCTGAACACCGTACTCTTCCTTCAACAACTCCACCACCAACTCAGAGCCAGAGCCAAGATAATAAAGACTTTTTCAGGTCAGTTTTTAAACAAGACAGAGCACCTCACACAGATGTCAGGTCGATTGATGAAATTATTGAAGCTGACAATGAAGCAGAGTTAAGGAGATTAAAAAGGGATGAAGTGAGGGGGAAAGACAAGAGAAATTGTCCCCTGATAGTGGAAGACATTATATCATTGAGTAGAAATGATGAGGACATTGAAGCTGCTACATCAAGAAACAAAGGGAAGGAGAAAATGACTGATTATGCCAACAGTGGAGATTCTTTGGAGGATGAAATAGAAGATGGCTTTGACTACGAGGGATATTATCAATCAGGTGATGATGATCGTGTTGATGGTGTGGAAGGGTTAGGGTATGCTTCAGGTGATGATGTGAATACTATTGGTCTAGATGACGTGTGGGAAGAAATAAATGGCATTGAGGGAACACAGAACGAGGAGCAAATAGAGGAGGATAAAGAAGAAGAGATTGATGTTGATGAAGACATGCTTAGAGAGATTGAAAAGAGGTACTATCCAGCGGAGATGGAAATGTTAGTTGAAGATGAGGAAACAAGTGAAAACAAGTCCTCATATCCAACAATGAAGGTTGGTCAGCTCTTCAATTCTAAGGAAGAGTTCAAAGCTGCACTCTTCTCCCTAGCAATGGAAAACTTCTATGAGATGTGTGTGAAGAGGTCCGATAAGTCCAATTATGATGTTGAGTGCGTTGACGACAAATGCACCTTTTTTTGTCGTGGCTCATTGTATCAAAAAACGTCGTTGTTTATGGTGCGACAATATGATGCGGATCATACCTGTGGCATGAGAGTACACCACAATCATCACAAAGGAGCAACTTCTCGACTGATTGCCGATAAAGTACTTCACAAGTATGTTTTTCTTGCATTTGAACAGTTTTTGTGATCAAAGGCCAATATGAATGCATCTATAGATTCACTTCGTTACATCTCAGGTTTTTAAACGGCCGTAAAGGCCTACGTGCTTCAGAAATTCAGGATTTCATGTTACAGCATGGGATAAGGACAAGATACTACAAAGCCAATCGAGCGCGGCTCTTCGCCCAGGACATGGCACATGGTATAGCTAAGGATAGCTACAAGGCAATGTACTCTTACATGCACATGTTACAGAAATGTAATCCGGGAACATACACGCGAATAGTCAGAGATACTGAGCAACGCTTCAAGTACGTCTTCTGGACTTTAGGTCCATGGATAAGGGCAGCGCCACATCTGAAAAAGGTCAGTATTCAGTCGTCATGTTGTTACGTCAGGAAATATAGTCATTTTGTCAGGTAAATCTACTATATGACTGCATATGTGACAAACAGAACAAGCATCATTTGTCAGGCTATATAATGTAGTTTCAAAGCTTATAACTCTCTTGTCAGGGCAACATCTGAGAAAATAGTTCTACGTGTGTAGGTAATATCAGTTGATGGCACTCACCTCACAGCCAAGTTCAAGGGGATACTTCTTTTGGCAACGGCACAAGATGGAAACGGCCAAATATATCCACTTGCTGTTGCCGTTGTTAATAGTGAGAACGATGATGCATGGTCATTTTTCTTCAGTGAATTGAGGCTTGTTGTTCCTGATCATCCCGAGTTGTATTTCGTGTCTGATCGTCATCTTAGCATTGGGAAGGGTCTGAGAAATAGCTATCGTTTTTCCAAGCATCGATATTGCATATATCACATATACCAAAACTTCAAGAGGAAGTTTGGTAGGCAAGACCTCTTCGGCATATTCAAAAAAGATGCTCATGCGTACACAGTAGTTGAGTTCAATCATCAGTTTGCTCAAATAACAGCTGCATCTCCAAAGATTGGTCACTATCTAAAAGAAGCTGGAGTTAAAAATTGGGCGAGAGCGCATTTTCATGGGAACAGGTTTAACATCATGACAAGCAATAACGCCGAGTGTCTTAATGGCTTGTGGAAAACACAGGGTCAGTGGCCTATTCTTGCTCTATTTGATGCGATTGTTGAGACCATTTCTAAATGGTTTTGTCAAAGAAGGGAAGCGGCTTCAAACTGGGACCAATACTTGTCACCCTCTGTGTACACGCTGGTAGAGGTGAACTACAGAAGGTCAGCAAAGATGAGTATTCGAAGACTAAGCCAGTTTGAAGCAGAGGTCATGGAAGGAACTTGTAGATACTCGGTGAACCTTAATGCTCGTACATGTGATTGTAACATGTTCCAGATTGATAAAGTTCCTTGTGCTCATGCCAGAGCGGTTGCAAGTGATAGGGGAGTGCGACTCACTGATCTCGTCCATCCCATGTTCAAGAACGACTGCGTGAGAGAAGTGTACAAGAAAACTGTGCATCTTGTTCCTCCCACAGGCCGATGGTCAATTCCTAAAGCCGTGTCATCCATTCCATGCTGTCCACCAAATGTAAAACGTCCTCCTGGAAGGCCACAAATTAACCGATACAGGGCAACGTGGGAGGGGAACTATACTAGGAAGAGGCGGTGTTCGTATTGCGGCAACCAAGGCCACAACAAGCAGTACTGTAGGAGGAGAAGGACTGACGAAGGATTATAGGAAGAGAATGTTGGTGTTTTTGGGTGTTTATGCTAGTAAATGTTGTTGTTGGGTGTTTCAGTGAAAAGATGTATGATTTAAGTCTATATAGTCGTAAGCCACACCTCTTTTTTGTGGGGGCTCCCTTTTGGATGATATACAAACTAGATAAATTAAATCTTTTGCTTAAGATTTACTTGTCATCTTGAACCTTCAGCAACCCTAGAATCAGGTGCGAAGTTCTACTGAAAAAGTGCTAAGGTTCTCTGCAAACGTTGCATTTTGTCCTGTCACCATCTTTGCTTAAGAGTTGATTACTTCTCAGCATCAGTCAGTGTTAAACTCGTCACAAGGAGAAACCATAAGACTCTACAACACCCTGTAAAACAACGTAGATGTCTTGACATACTCATTTGCTCGAGGAAAACCTAATACATAAAAATGACATGTAAAGCCAGAAAGCGTCCTGTAAAACTCTAACATGGTCTGACAACGGAATCTAAAAACCTAATAAATAAACACAATCATTTGCGAACCCATTTCAGTTGTGAAGTCTATAAATTCTTCATAAGAACCCTAGAATCAGGTGCGAAGTTCTACTGAAAAAGTGTTAAGGTTCTCTGCAAACGTTGCATTTTGTCCTGTCACCATCTTTGCTTAAGAGTTGATTACTTCTCAGCATCAGTCAGTGTTAAACTCGTCACAAGGAGAAACCATAAGACTCTACAACACCCTGTAAAACAACGTAGATGTCCTGACATACTCATTTGCTCGAGGAAAACCTAATACATAAAAACGACCTGTAAAGCCAGAAAGCGTCCTGTAAAACTCTAACATGGTCTGACAACGGAATCTAAAAACCTAATAAATAAACACAATCATCTGCGAACCCATTTCAGTTGCGAAGTCTATAAATTCTTCATAAGAACCCTAGAATCAGGTGCGAAGTTCTACTGAAAAAGTGCTAAGGTTCTCTGCAAACGTTGCATTTTGTCCTGTCACCATCTTTGCTTAAGAGTTGATTACTTCTCAGCATCAGTCAGTGTTAAACTCGTCACAAGGAGAAACCATAAGACTCTACAACACCCTGTAAAACAACGTAGATGTCCTAACATACTCATTTGCTCGAGGAAAACCTAATATATAAAAACGACCTGTAAAGCCAGAAAGCGTCCTGTAAAACTCTAACATGGTCTGACAACGGAATCTAAAAACCTAATAAATAAACACAATCATTTGCGAACCCATTTCAGTTGCGAAGTCTATAAATTCTTCATAAGAACCCTAGAATCAGGTGCGAAGTTCTACTGACAAAGTTGTACTGACAAACCTAATACATAAACACGACATGTAAATTCACAATACGTCCTGTAAAACTCCAACATGATCTAAACCTTATAAACACAATCATTATATTACATTGTTCAACTTTACAAAAAACGTGCCCTTGGCATGGCATTCCCACACTAGCATTGCAAAGTTCATACATTAAAAACACTTATCCACACATACTCAGAAACTACCATGTTATGAAAACATTATCCCATGAAGATAGATATCGAGACTTCAGCTTTCCCTCCAGCGACTGAGCATGGTCCAACACCCTTTTTATGTTGAGCTCAGTGAAGGTGGTGTCCCATTCAATCTGCAAAAACAAAAATTAAGCATCTTAGGCACGTCCCTTGCACATAGGAAGAAAATATACAAGAAAAGCCTTACCAGTCTAAGCTTGAGCTTGATCCGGGCCTTTTCTTCTTCGGTCTGAGCCCCTTCCGGACTCACAGCAGCAAGCTCCTACCTCAGGCGGCGCAAATTCTTAATTAAACTTACCAACTCCAAATCCCTGGCCACAATGTTGCAATTGTACTCCTGAAATTCGGCCTCGGTCATCTTCCGACCTCCAACATGATCCTTCACTTCCCGGGCAGATTGAATCAGTTCATTTACTTCAAAGTATGTCCCAGTGACAAAGTGATGTTCTCCCGCCATGCATTTAGAGTATAGAGAGGGAGTATTTGAAGAACGTGGGAGTGGGAGTATTTGGGAAAGTGGGAGTATTTGAGTTTACAAAAGAACGTGGGAGTTTTTGAAGCACCTTGGTAGACAGCGTGGGAGTGTTTGGAGATCCTTGGTAGAGAACTTTGGTAATGGACCGGTGAGTATTTGAAGAGACTTGGTAGAAAAGATTTGGGCAAGTAAGGGTGTTTTAGGGAAAATTAAGAGGGGTCAAATCGGATACAAATTTGAAACGAACTCACTTATTTCAATGTTACCTGACAAACCTGAATACGTACTGTAAAAATGTTTATAATGCCTGAGAAACCCGAAAAGGTAAAAACTATCTATGTTGTTATTTATCCGACTTCAATATGACCTGACGCGCGAGTCAGACAAACAATAAGCCCTGAAAAACTACATATCTCAGAAACAGAACAAGCATTAATCGTCAGTCGACATATGGTTGTTTGCAAGGCTTATAACTACGTTGTCAGGCCAAATTTTGAGTATGTAGAGAAGCAAGTGAGAGCATCGAAGTATTTTTAAGAACCTTGCTACAGAGCCTGGGAAAAGCATTAAGGTCTCGTTTGGTACAATATTCATGTCCATCTCAAAACTTAAAATTTATTTCACTCCTTGTGTAATGCAGCAAAATTGATCTACTTATTTTTTTAATAATCGCTCCTCTTAATCGAACATTGTTAATACGCCTCATAATTACTAAATAATTGAATACTATTAAATATTTTTATTCAATAATACTAATTATTTTCATTGAAAAATCTTGATAATTTTTATTGATAATCAAATATATTAAATAAAATTGGCCCCGTTAATTTGTTTAAATAACAAAAACTAATCTCATTATATTATTTTACCTTTTAAAAATAACTCATTGTAAATACATAATTAAGTGACAACCTGAAAACTTACCCTTGAAGACTTAATTGGAAAGGATAAGGATGACGTCAGGTCAATATTTATTCAAAAGCCTAGGTTGTGTACTTAAGCTGACCTGACAAAGCTGACAACGTCTTGTAAGACTTTAATACGGCCTGACTGCGTCAAACCTTTGCCTCCGTAGTTGCAAATAATCGAGAGTATCTTATTGAAAATAATCGTTTAAAAACCCATTTAATTTTTTAGTTTAAAATCCCATTAAATTTTAAAAATTTTAATGTGGAAGTTTTTATACAGTTTAAAAACCCATTTAATACTCTTTTGGTTAAGGTGGAAGCTTTTACACAGTTATTGAAGTATTTGTATACGGTTTCAACAAATTGAAATTTTTTGACTGAAATCTGCATATAAGAAAAAGATATTGACCTGACACACATCACATCAGCATTGAACTTTGATTTCATTTCTCTTTCTTGAATAAAAACAACAAAAAACAAGTACGGACACAAAGAAGATCATCTTTTGGAGAGGGCACGAAGCTGGACACAAGGAAAAGAACATCTGCAATTAAAATTCGAAAATTTGCACAGAAGAAAAAACAAAGAACAACGCAGAGTAGAAAGAGGAACACCGTCTTCGAAAATTTGGCCGAAATTTTACGATGACAAACGGCTGGACACAAGGAAGATCATCTGCCAATTCAAATTCGTGGAGGAGAGGGCACGAAGCTGGTGAATCATCAACTCAAAAATGTTTCCATGGCCTCCCTGCAACAATACAAACTTGCAAACACACTCAAAATTCGGGAAAACAGTTCTATGGGTGTCCATTATGGAAGGTATTGTTGAATGTGAAATTTCGTGCGAAATATGCTTTTCAATTGGGATTTCATTTAGAATTAAATTAGTTGATTGGTTTAATTTTGTATTAAACCTTAGGCAAGACACGATTGCAAATACTTCAAATGGGTGGATGGTCAAGCTTATAATTTTAGAGCCAATGAGTCCATTGAAAGCGTAAGAGTTGTTGAAGATCACGGGACAAACTCTCGGCCAAATATTTACCCGCATCAATCGATTTCAATGAATGACATTATGAATATCAAAACAGAAAATTTCGTTTTGAAAGTTGTACTTGGTGTGGTGGTACTTGTGGTGTTACTTGTTGTCTTCGTTGTCCAATTTGTAACCTTGTTGGTTAAATTATGATAACTACTCATAACCGTATGTTTAGCAAGACAATGTATTCTGGTTCCTTGTTTATAAAACGAGGGTTTTCTGCAGGTAAAACATGAATATTTCCTGACTTAAGCACCAATTTGCTTGAAAACATCCTTGAAATTGTCAACACAATTTCAAATACAATTACCACATGTTGTTAGTACTCTGACATATGACGCGGATTCTCCTGAATATGTTTCAGTTGTCCTGAATATTCATGTACACATATTCGATGTTATTGCTCTGAAATATTAATCTTTTTGCCCTGAACATTAGTACATTTAGTATGAACATGATAAGTTTTGTCCTGAAATGAAAATAGTCAAAAGTAGTAAATGCGAGAATAAGGGCAAAGGATCTATATTATTATCAGTCGCTAGCATTACATAAGTAAACAACCATAACAAACAACATAAAAAACAGCATAAAAAACAAAGCAACATCATTAAAAAACATCCCCACGGCCATCACCTCGGCCATCATCACTGGGGCAGAGAAAAATCTGGATGATCCCGCACCACATACACCTTCACTCCGGCGACCCTCTCGCCGAGGCGGGCAAGGTCTGTATAGTCGGCCTGTGTCTGCAGCGGTTGAAGAAACCGTTGGCCGGATGATGTGACCTGTTCAAAAAATAAGGATTTTGAACCGGGAGAGAGCAGGCTTATCATACCATGCACGTACCAGATGTTCATCTTGTTCGCTGGCAGTTTCAGGAGTTTGGTGCTCCCGTCAGTGTACTCGTTGGTAGTCAGGAGGGCCATCACCCCGCTGGATGGCGATAGTTGGCCATCCTAGTAGACTTGCAGGAAAACTTTCTTACGTGAATCGGCCATGTTGCAATAGAGTTTTTTGGAAATGAGAGAGGAGTGCGAGGAGTTTCAGAGAGTAAATGAGAGAGGAGTGCGAGGAGTTTCAGAGAGTAAATGAGAGAGGAGTGCGAGGAGTTTGAGAGAGGAAATGTGAGGGGTTGGGACAAGGCAAGAACGGTATTTATACACAAGGATGAGTGGATAATGGAGTTAATGACGGGTAGTTGAGGGAATACATGATATTTAATTGAAAATTAAGAGGGGTCAAATCGGATATGCATTGGGAAAAAAGCTTTGGTCTCAAGCACTAACCCCGCGGTTATTTACCATTGTGATGTTTCTTCCAGTTCCGCCATAAGTCATTGGATGACTTTGAATAAGATTTCTACAAAATGACCTGACAAAGCTACATATGTACTGTAAATATATAGTGTGGACTGACGTAAGTAACAATTAGAAAAAAAGCTTTGGTCTCAAGCACTAACCCCGCGGTTAAAAACGGTTTTAACTGTTTTTGTACCATTTTTTTCCGGTTTCATAACCATTTAAATGTAGCACAAATTTAGGTTAATGTGTACTTTCCGCCCTCGTTTTAAAGGCTATTTTTCGATTTAAAAACCCTTTAAATGTAGGAAATATTAGGTTTCAATGAATGACAAATATGAATAACCTCTCGGCCAGATATTTACCCGCATCAATCGACTTCAATGAATGACATTATGAATATCAAAACAGAAAATTTCGTTTTGAAAGTTGTACTTGGTGTGGTGGTACTTGTGGTGTTACTTGTTGTCTTCGTTGTCCAATTTGTAACCTTGTTGGTTACAGTATGATAACTAGTCATAATCGTATGTTTATCAAGACAATGTATTCTGGTTCCTTGATTATAAAACGAGGGTTTTCTGCATGTAAACCATGAATATTTTCTGACTTATAACGCGGAAGTGCTCTGACAAATACGAATAAGTATTGTAAGTTTGTAACATGGCCTGACGTATGTAACAATGTTTCAAATCTTTGGTTTTATTCATGAACTAACCCCGCCATTTTACACGGTTTTAAACCATTTTTAACCGTTTTTGTACCATATTTTCCCGATTTCATAACCGTTGAAATGTAGCACAAATTTAGGTTAATGTGTACTTTACCCCCCCTCTTTTTAAAGGCTATTTTTCGATTTAAAAACCCTTTAAATGTAGGAAATATTAGGTTTCAATGTGGGAGTTTTTTTCTAGCGTCTTTGACAATTTAGGTTGATGTTTGTACGATGACATGACTCATTGGAAATGATGAATTTGAAAAAGATATATCAAAACAACCTGACAAATGTGAATATTTACTGTAAATCCGTAATCTGGCCTGACTTAAGTCACAATTTTTCAAAGCTTTGGTTTTATTCGAAAACTAACCCCGCCATTTTAAATGAAATTCACCTGACAAACCGGGGTGCCTGCTTGTAAAACCAATATCTTGTCTGACATAAACACCATAACAAGCATGTAAACATGCTGAAAACAGTATCTTTGAAATTCAAATACAATTATAAGTCGTGTTCCTAGCCGGATGTTTCCCAACAACACAATACAATTACCACATTACATCAAAAGTCTTTAAAGACCATCCCAACAACATCTAAAAATACTATGAGCCATTTGACTTCTATGTGCATCTATGAATTTGTCCGACGCAAGATCCAAGTTTGACATGCCGAGAATCAATAACTCAATGTACTTCAAGGTGTAGACCCTACAGTCTCCTCTACAAGATGTACAAAACACGTTAGAATGTATATCAATTGCAGTTTGATAAGGATTTATCATTGCATAAATACATGTATACTTATCCGCGCTTGTTCTGCTTAAGGTTATCATGACGGGACACCGACATTGGATTGTCCAACAACGGTTCACATCTCTTTGCCAGTGGCTCGTACATCTTGACATATCTTGGAACAGTCTCAACGATGGGCCGGATCATATCGAAAATATCCTTGTCTGAGTGCAGGTCCACATTGCAGTCATAAACCGTCACACACCAGTCACATAGATCAATTTCTAAGGCAAACCAGTGGTACTCTGGGATGTTGAAGCACACATATATGCGTTCCGCATCATCCCATCTCTTGCCATAATCTTGCGGACATGAACCCATCATGTACAGTATCAGTTCATACTTACCAACAAGTGGGGTATTATTCTGGAAGCGATCGAATTCACCTTTGACATAGTTTTGCCAAAATGGGTCAAGCACAACCACCTTCGAAAACCGCTGTGGATCCTCTAAAATCCTTTGACGATAGAGGACCATCATTTGAGCCAGATGCTGTAATGGTGCAACAATGTTAATGTATCCACTGGAAACTATTTTACACATGCATACTATTTTGAAAGAATGCATTGGAATATTACCTCACCGTGCAACCAAATCTTTGGGGCAAACAATCTCTCAAAGAACTCATTGTCCAATGATTGCCCACCCGGTCCAGTTCGGGGTTCAATACTACATGATGGTACATATTCATTTGAATACTAAACAAGGCAATATATGTATTAGTATATATACAGGCTATATATAAGTTAGTCAGTCCACAAAGTATCAATTTCAGGTTAGAATTCTAACAGTCACGCCAGATAAGATTTTGACATTCAATTCATCAATTCCTTATTGAGTATAATGGTTAAGTCACTAACCTCTCACTCTGCATCCACTTTACCAGCTCTGTCATCCCTTCTACCTTGCTATTTTTGGTAATCGTTTTTGCCAATTTCTGCTCATCCATATTGCGGTAGGGTGATTTTGCCTTGGCAGCTAGCTCGCGAGTGCGACTTGGATATGTCTTGTTCGGAACTTGGCTACCCTTCCTTGGTCTGCCCTTCCTCGACACTTTGGACTCCTTGGTCTCCCCTTCATCACCCCCACGTCATCAAAATCAGCATGTGATACCTTCTCACCTTGTATTTCAGTCCTCGCCTCAACACCTAGCTCATCAACCTTGGTCCCTCCCTCCACAACATCTCCCGTTGATTCCTCCATAACTCCTACATCAACCGTGTTTAGTCCCTCCACATCTCCCTTCGGTTCCTCCACAACTTGGTCACCAACCTTGGTCCTTCCCTCCACATCAGCTCCCTTTGCTACCTCCTCAACATCCACACCTCCGTCATCAACCTTGCTTCCTCCCTTCACAACAGCTTCCTTTAGTTCCTCCACAACTCCGTCATGCACACCCTCATCAGACACTGCTTTTGTTGCCACCTCAACTTGTGTTGCCACCACAGTCCCATCATTAACCAACTCGTCATTAACCAACTCCTTGATGAGTCCCTCCATATCTTGCGGTGTTGCCTCATTAACCATCTTCTCATCTGCATGTAGTATTGTACAAGTTTTGACAAGAACTGACAGTGGATCTGTTGTATCCCCTTGATCTTCTTGCTCATCTACTATTGCGACATCTTCCCCTTGATCTTCTTGCTCACCAGTATTTTGCTCTCCAACCATTGTCTCCTGAAACGATGATATAAGGTCTGAAATAAGAACTGACAGCAAATATTTTTGGAATTTTGCTCAAATTGACTGAAATGTGCATATATGGACTGAATACATATATGGACTGAACTGTTGACTGAAACGATGATATATGGTCTGAAATGTGCACAAATGGTCTGAAATATGTACATCTGGACCGAACTGTACATATAATAACTGAAAATTTTGGGCATACATACCTCATCAGTCTCGGTCTCTTCGGACTCTCCCTCTTTGGACTCATTGTCTTCGTCATCTTCAGACTCCATCTTTTCCTCTTCATCATTTGCTTCAGACTCCGTCTTTGCCTCGTTACCCAAAACCTCCCTCATGCTCTGCTGGTGTTGGGTTCATTATCACTGTTAACCTCCCCAGAGAGCTCCTGGTGTGTACTGATGTGTTGATCACTGGATGAAGATGCCCCTGTTCTACGAGCTTTGCCTCTTATGAACTTGTTTAACTCGATAAATTCCTCCCTTAACAGATCATGCCCTTCCTTTAGAGCATAAATCATTTCATGCATTTCATTCAAACAACACATAAATTGCCTTGGGTCGAAACCCTCAATGTTTCCAGCTTGCCCTCCCTTACCAACTCCCTTGTCCTTTTTACCAGCCCTTTTTCTTCTGGGCTTCAAGTGCTTAACAATCTCATCCAAGGATTTGTGTCCTTCCTCCTCCGGGAAATAACAGCTTTCTCCCAATTCCTCTCCGTCCTCCTCAACAAGGATCTGTTTAGCAGGGAATTTCCCCTCTAGGGCAGCAAAAATCGCATCCAAGCTTGGCTTACTAGATTTAAGCCACCTCACACCTCGGGGCTGCACATCTTTATTCAGCTTTTGGGAAAATGTTCTGCCAATATGGGGCACTGCCTCATACAACCATATCTGAAACAAACAAAATTGGAATTAATCCACAATTATGAACAGATGCATTAACCTTTCTCAGTTTTACATACTCAACTACTAACACATTACCTGAAACACCATCGGGAAACCCCGTATGGTGTATCCTGCTCTGGCATTGTCTGAAACTGCAAGTGCAGCCTGAACTGACTCCATTCTTGTGTCCAAAGCAGAAGCCAGACTTTGATGGAGGTCAATATATGCACTCCTACCCCATGGGAAATTATTGAAACGATCTAAGTCTTCGGTCAATTTCACATATAAGGGTCTGACCTTCCTCTTCTTATCACCCCCAAGTACAACACCCTCAAGAATTAACAACAAGGCCATCTTCAGCTTATATACATTTTCCTTCCGATAGGATAAGAACTTGGTTAAAAGGTTAGCAATAGTAATACTCATCACACCAAAAAAATCAAACACTGCTTTCTTATCCTGCATACTGTCCTCCTCATCGGGCATCCCACAATTCAGTCCTGTTATTAGCCTAAACTCCTCTATTGAAAACCTACATGGTTGTCCACCAAGATCATACCATGTCTCAAACTGCTTTTTTGTGTCCAGTTGCCTAAACAAGACATGGTGAATCAGTTGTGCAGACAGTTTCATGTTTTTCATTATTTTGATTATTGGGCCAAAGGGCCCCTGCAGAACTGTCTGCCAGTCTGTTCGAGTTAGCGTGTTCTCGATACAAGAAAGATACTGAAGCCTTGAGTTCTGATTTATCCGACCAAAAAACAACTCCTCAGAATGCCACTTGTAACTTATCTGTAATGAATGACATTCACATATACATGACAGGTAAGAATGACTTTCATATTCACATAAAAGAGAGGCACCATCTTACTTTGTCAGGTAAAGATATATGTTTTCAGGATACAAAATAAATTGTCAGACTACATTGTGGTTTGCCAAGACAAATGGAAGTTGTTGAGGATAAGTCTTTACCCTAGAGTATAACTTACACTTTTGTATCAACATGAATCAGGCTACTATGACATTCTAACATTCTAACCACAGAACAAATACATGACATTCATATTCACCTAAACCCTAAAACTTACTTTGTCAGGTAAGATAATTCGTTTCATCAGAATATAATTTCGTTTGTCAGGCCATATGGATGTAACAGTTTAGGCTACTATAAATTTTCCACATCTCTCCGTGCTTTGTTTATCACAGAGCAAATCATGCTCTCATTTTCACATAAGCCTAATTTTAGCATGCATCACATTCAGACAAAATTTTGTTTTTTTTCTTCCAGAAAATTAAGAGTTAGAGAAGATCACTAACCCCGCCAACCGACTTCGATGGCTCCTTCCTCAACCTCTTGGCTTTTGGTTCTTCAGCCATTCTCGGTTTCTTCTTCTGCATCGAAACGACTGGACTTGGTGATTCTTCTTCCTCTGACGAACTGTAGGCTCTCTTCTTTCGGCCACTCGCCACTGGAGCCGCCTTCGCATTCGCGCTCTCCTCAACCCTATTTCTCTTAGACTCTATAGAAACATTCGGCTTCAGCTTCTTCACTCTGGCTTTCGCAGACTGCAAACCTCTGGTCCTCACCATTGTCGATCTAGGGCTTCAGAAAGGGCTTCAAAAAGGGCTTAACAAAGGGCTTCTCGCCTTTGGGGATTTAGGATTTGCTGTGAGGAATACGCTTCAGGGATGAAAGCAAAAAATATTCTTCAGCGGAGAACATTAATTGGGGAAGATGAGATGTGCTACCGGTTGAACAGGTATATAATTAGGCTTACTCATATAACCGTTTGACACTTAACTGCATCTTAAGCACTTTTACTTATTTTGAAAAAGGTTTATTCAGATTTTATTTTACCTTTTTTGTTTTCAAAAGTATTGCAGCTTTATGGCATATTTGCAATACTTTATAAAATCTGATATTTATGCAAACGACCCATGAAATTCTGGTAGTTTTTGCAAATGCTTCTACTTATATACTATGACTATATCTTATAGAGTTATAGTTATATCCAAGTTGGTTATATCCTTACAGTTATATCCAATTTGGTTATATCCTTATGGTTATATTTTATAGTAATAACCAAATTGGATATAACTACAATGATATACTCAAATTGGATATAACTACAAGAATATACCCAAGTTGGATATAACTACAAGGATATAACCAAATTGGATATAACTATAAGATATAATCATAGTATATAACTATATGATATAACCATAGTATATAAATATAGAATATAATCATGAGATATAACCAAATTGGATATAACTATAAGCTATAATCATAATATATAACTATATGATATAACCATAGATATAACCAAATTGGATATAATTATAAGATATAATCATAGTATATAACTATATGATATAACCATAGTAATAACCAAATTGGATATAACTACAAGACATCCAAGTTTTTTTTTTCGGTTTCTGGGTTTTTATTTATTCATTTTTTCTTGGGCGCAACGTACTTGTGCCCAAATCAACCGGTTCAGACCCAAAACCGGTTCAATAATCTTTAAAAAAATCGTTTTTCAAAATAAAAAAAAATCACCTAGGTTGCGCCCAAGGAATTGTTTTTTTTTTTGAAAAAAAAATCCGTTTTTTGGGCGCAACCAGGTTGTGCCCAAACACGGGTGCGCCACAAGAAAAAACGGGTGCGAAAAAGAATCCGCTTTCTATATCATTCTTTAATCAATCAATATATACTATAATTTTGTCCTAGGAGAAAAGATTGAAAAAATAGGTAGGAATAGGCTTGGTACTAAATGCATATGCAACTAATGTTTGGCTAAAACAATTTTCAGATTTTCCTCATTCTAAGTTGTAATTGCCTATTGTGAAGTATTAAGTGCTATCTTAATTTCAATGATAATATTTGCAAGTCAATGCATGACCGTTACATTACACAACCGGATTAAGGCAAATGTAACGGACATATATTTACATGTCATTACAACACATTACTGCTTCAATGCAAAGTTTTCGGGCAAAGGTAAACCACTCCTGGCCGTTACAACTCAGTCCTCATTCAAGGCAAAGGTAACTGGCGCACAGTAAACCTCCGTATATGTTAAGCATTCTTGCATTAGAGCCACCCTATGAGAGCCACATTTCCAACACCAGGATTGAAATGGATTCAAGTTCTTCAAAAAAAACCTCCATTTCTAGCTCCTCCAAAAAAGCCATCCGGAAGGGGACGATGAAGGCGATCAATGATTTTCTGGCTTCTTCATACGTCCCATTTTCTGAGCCTGCTGTCGGGGTGGACTGCACTGTGAAGGCAATGATGATCCACAAGTGGGATGCCACGACCCTGCAAAAACATTATATAAGCACCGATTACATCTTGGCCGACCATAAGGTAGTAACAAATTGTTTTTGCTCACTTCACCCACCCTCTTAGATGGTTGTCGTGCTTACATTATTCGCCTTGTGCGTCAGTGAGGTGCTACTCACTGCGTGGACAGGGCGAACATCAGCCATTGCTTCACTGACAAGCTTTTGGTGGGAGAGGTTTACGCCATCAACAGCTTCACCGTTGCCCAGCCGAAGCCCAGGTATCGCCTCCACAACGATGACCCATTTGTATTACACTTGGAGGGCAACACTATTGTCCGACATCTTCACTGCTCATCGGAAGGATTTACCTAGTATCTGCTCCAATTGGTGCCCATACAGGATCTCGAGGACAACGGCTCAAAGTTCCTCATAGGTCAGTGTTTCTTCAACTTTTTATTGCTCCCCCCTTCTGTTGAAACATCCTAAATACACCACAGTTCATGTACTTTAACACCATGTTAGGAAATGCAGAGAAAGGGAAATTCAAAAAGGCATGAATTCAGAGACACTTCACCCACACATAATCAACACTAATAACACAAAGCACTAAAATTCCACACGTCTACATTAGATTTGTAGGTATAGGAATAGATGAACTAAAATAAATGTAGCAGTGCAACACCATTAAAATGAAATAAGAGGAAAGAAGACTTCAGCATTACGCAATTGAACTGAAATTAGAGGAAATAAGAGATTAAGACTATGCAGTTCACCTAAAATCAGAGGAAAGCAGAGACGAAACTGAACCTCAATAAACTACAAGAATGGAACATAAAATTTGCCAATACATAGAACTAACAGGGTTGTTCAAAATCAAATCTAAAAAGAAGCTACACAGGATGTCAAAAGAGAGAAAAAAAACAGAGATAAAACGAAAAAAGAATTTGTAGTTTGTTCCCCAACATTTCTCAATGCATCTCAGCAAACAAAAAAATATAGACATTAGAAGTTAGACCAAAGAGATATAGGAATTTTCTTCCACATATGCTACATAGTAATCGTGTAAACCAAAACATTCAACATCAATAGGTTACATGAAAGGCCATGCCTACTTGTGCTGAATGATATGGCAAAACATAGTTCATCATATTTTTAGTGGAACATGACAATTACAACAAAAGGATAGAGTAATGTATGATAATTTACAAGCTAAATATATTAGGGAAAATATTATTTCATTCACAATAACTAAGACAATGAAGTTTCCTGTTTCCAATTTCAAGAGTTTTCCAAATTACTAAGAACCTTCAAATTAGCCATACTTAATGAAGTCTGAAAGATAGAGCAACCAACTTCCCATGAACAATTTCAATATAGACAAGGCAATACTTGAGGAGGATGTAAATCAATTGTTAATGTTGTTACCCATGTATATGTAACCCAACAAATACTATAATTATACTATCAAACGGTTTGAGAGGCATGCTTGACAAAGTGTAACCTAACTCAAAATCTATTGCGCTCAAATTATCCTTTTTCCTTCTATAAATCCCTTCAATAACAAATTTTTCCTCGACCTCTTGTGAAACTATTTGTGGGTGATTTCAATCAGGAGAAAGAAACGAGAGTGGAAAACAATACTGGGAGTACCACATAGAATTGCCTGAAATTAATTTTCACACTTCAGACGGCGAAAAGTGAGCTTAATAAGTCAAAATCATCTATCACAAAGCACTGACAAGAGCTGAAAACCCAGAAATTGTAGTTTTGGGAGAAAGAATGAGAACTGTAAAAAAATACCAAATTTCAGGCCGATCCGTTCAACTCTTCCATATTTCCAGAACAAGCGCTCCAATTCCCACAAGCGGGTATCGTACCTGAAGTTCCCGACGAAAACGGATCTCATCCTTTTCGGCTTCGAGCACCTGTACTACGAGCATCACAAGCACTAGGAAAAAATCAAGCAGGAACCCTATTGAACACTATACAAATTCTACTAATTCACTTCCAGTACCATCAAAGAAGGATATTCCTAACACTATACCTTCAGATTTCCCGACGAGAGAACCCCTTATTTCTCTCTTTCACATATGAACACCTCACTCGACGCCTTCTTGAGGACCAAACAAAGCTTCAGAGAATTCTTTTGGAACCGGCCATAGATCTCCCCATTCTTCTTTCCAGCTGACTAAAACTCAAAAAAACAAATGGTTGAAATGAGAACGACAGATGCCCTCTCACCAAGAAGGGTGAAGCAATGGTAGGGTTTCAAAGGCTTATAGAGCACGAGTCAGTGACCACCATCCTACACTTAACATTAAAGTACTACCTATAATCATTCAATTTAAATATCACCGCATAACTTAAGTAATTTTCCCTTTTTGGTCAAACTATATCTAACTCAATTCAAGTACTAATGTTGTTAACTTGGGTTCGCTAATGATTAATAATAGAATAAAATAATACCATCCTTTAACAATATTCCCTTAATACTGTAACAGATAAAAAAAGAAGCGTAAAAAAAAATTACTCAAATATTTTGCAAACGAAAACTTGGACTTAGTTCATTTCATGCAAAACTATATATCTTTTTATACTTTTACATAATAAATTTCATACAGTAATGATATATCCTACATAATATAAAATAGACAAGATGTAAAATACGCTTCTCAGTAATGTACTGAATCAATATTTTTAATGTTAGGAAGAGATTAATTTGACTAACGTGAATATGGAATAGCACATACTTGTAGACCTGACGCCTGGGACGGGTTTGCTAAGGTCGGGTCGGGTTTGGGTAAACAGGCTCGGGTCGTCCAGGCTTGGGTCGCCCATGCCTGCTAACATGTTAGAGTCGGGTGGAATGGGTTTGTGTTGGCCGAACGGGTTGAAGGTAACCATCCTCACATGAATCGTATTATGATTTATCCCAAGTAGTAAATTCATGATATTGTACAAAATGAGATTGTATACTTTTTAAAAATACTATTTCAAATTATTAAATAAAAGAAAAGTGAAGCGATGAAATAACGGAGACCGTTGAGCTCAGATCCGCTATTCGGGTTTGATCCCATCCTTTGAGTTTGGCGTCGGGCCCTTTCAATACAGTACCATCTTCACCCACTGACTTCCAGGCCGCGTCTCAAACCAAAACCACCGGGACGGGTCAAGTTATATTTGGACAAGCAAATTAGGCTCCATGTTATACATAGACATTTAATAATTCCATGCCCTATTCCAGACTGATGTGCCTCCTTTGTGCCAGATGTTGTAGGGTGTCCTATTAATATTGGGGCGATGAAAACTATTCCTACAGGTTCTCAACTACTCGAGTGCCACCTCATTAACGAGAGGTAAATCTTACATGTTTCCCCTTTTCATGCCATCCATCACATACTTCAAGCAAATGTAGCACTTACCCTGCATTTGGCCCCTATCATACGCACAGGGGAAACACGATCAAGGTGTCCATGTGGGGTGGTATAAGTGATGGCTTTCTTGAGTACAGCAAGCGGGGCAAGATCCCATACATTGTTGTTTTTACCTCCATGAACGTGCGACAATGGAATGGTACTATAGCCCTCTTCCAATTGATTATCAGTTTATATGCATGCATACCAAACAACCAAAGGGAAACGACAAGACATCGTTCAAGCGTGCATCGGCAACTCGCCTATTTGGAGTCAATGCCAATTACTCACGTTAATAAAAAAACATGAGGGTCAATGACCAACAGGCCAATGGCGAGATTGACATCCACAAACAACAATTCAACAACTGGATTCTAAAGATCGGGGATGGAAATGCATAAGCAATAGTGCTAGATGATGAGGAGGAAGAAACATGGATTGAGATCCCACAAGAGTTCATAATCGCACCAGGGGCAAACCCGATTGAGCAACTAATTGACAAAGTCTTTCCAGATTTCATAGCAAATGAAACCAACCCGCTGTACATCCAAGACAGGGCTATCCTGACCCCTTAAACGAAGATGCAGATCATATAAACAGTTACATGTTCAAACGTCTGCACGGACAAATGAAGACATACAAAAGCGCGGATGAGATTTGCAAGGCATCTACCGATGTGGATGCACAAGAGCATTTGTACCCATCTGAATTATTAAACAGCCAGGATATCCACAGTACATTGCGCTAACATTTCCATACACTATGCCTAATAAGTTATAAAATCAACAACGAATGAAAATAACATGGAAACCAAATTACAGGAATCCCACCACACATGTTAGAACTGAAGAAAGGGTTGTTATTGGGCCCATCATTCTCCAAGAGGATCAGACGAGCCAGCTGGGCCCAGATCCAAGTGAAATCGGAAGCCCAGGGAAACCAGAAAGAAGCGTCGGACAACCTTCAGACGTGTAGGATCCGACCAATCCCAGAAATCTCGCCCAGGGCATTGAATGCTCGATCGATGGAAACGGCCATGGAATTAAATGGAGAAATTAAGATGGCAATTAAGAGCATATCCCTAAGATATCGCCCACATTAAATGAGGAAGATTGCAAGAGAAGAATAACGGACACAAGACGATAATTGCCATATATAGACCACGACGGAGCATGGAAGAGACACACGTCTACATCACACATCCGATGACTTGCTCTGAGAAGAACCTAAGAATACACCCACTCTAGCTTATTCTCCTCAGAACATCGCTCAGTCTCCACCGGTCGAGTCACAGGGTCACCGATCGAATCAGATCCGATATTTCGTCCTTCAAGGATAAGTTGTACTTTGATCCGACTCAATCATCGATATATCAATAAAATTACTTTGCTATTTCGTATTCTTTATTTATTGGTTGATCGTCTACTTGGTTTGTATTGATTTCTATTATTCGATCGACTAGTTACCCCGTCTAAGGCGATTTAGGTCATCCGATCTTTTCGCCCCAAAACAATTTGGTGCCCACCGTGGGGCAACTTGCCGATCATCATCTTGAAACCTCCCAACCATGACTATCAACCCACCTACCGATACCGAAGAGCCACGCCTCGAAGACAACACCCAAGCTCAAGGAAACACGACCGAAAATCCTACTCCAACCCAATTCCAAGAGCTTGCCCAGAAAATGACTGTCCTCCAAGAGGAACTTGCCCAGCAACACCAAAATACCGAAGCCTTAGCTACCTTATCCACCCAATCTGAGGCCGAGATTGTGCAACTAACCCATGAAAATGACTCTCTTAAGTCGCAGGTACAATCGATGGCTTCCGGATCCAGAAGGATGCCCGTTCATAGCAAAGTTCAGACGCGTCTTGACATGAACGACATTGAACTGACCCCTCCGAGCATACGACGACCCAGGAACACCAAGGGTACATCTCGAACTCCTTTGGCTAATCCATTTTCGACTAACAATGTTACTTTCTCCACACCGACCGGGTCAGCAGGGACCCGAATCGACGAACCACAGGTTACCAATCCTCCCGACATCCTAGCTCTCGTCCAGTAGACTCTCAATCAACATATGAAGCCACTCGAAGATCGTATCGCCAGGATTCTCGGAGTTCCACAGCCAATCGAGAAGGAAGCGTCAGGTGGATTTGAAGAGTCTTCGTTCGTCGAAGAGATCGCTAGGGTCGAGATCCCAAAGAAATTTCATCTCCCCACCATGGCGACATTCGACGGAACAAACGACTCAGATGATCATATTTCTCTCTACAAACAAAAATTAATGACTGCGTCCGTTCCAAGAGAGAGCCGCGAGGCTGTCATGTGCAAAAGCTTTGACACGACTCTCGCGGGTCCCACACTAACTTGGTTTATGCGTTTGCCTCAGGGAGTGAACGCATCGTTCGCAGACCTGGTCAATTCCTTCAAGATCCAATTCGCTAGCAGTCGGAGGCTCGAAAGACAATCGAGTGACCTCTATCGAATCACCCAAAGGTATAACGAACCTCTCCGAAGCTATCTTAACAGGTACAACAAGGAAAAAGTCGCGATCCCCTATTGCAACGTCACTACCTCCATCGAAGCCTTCCGCCAAGGTTTGATCAAAGACATAACCTCTACAACGAGATCACCAAGTACCCGTGCAGAAACTTCGAAGATGTCCAGGCCAAAACCATGGCCGAGGTACGTTTGGAAGAAGATCGCAAATCCAGGAAAGCCTCCCATGGACCTGACCAATCCGATCGCAAATCCTCCTTCGACAACCGTCGGGACAGATGCCATCATCCCTACCCTCGTAATCAAAACGAGCAAAATCAGGTAAACTCTTTCCAAGACAGGTCTCAAGACTGGAGAGATGGTCCGACATTGCCTCCCAGGGTTCAATCTTACAACTTCAACGTTTCCGTGTCGGAGCTCGTTAAAAGTTTTGACAAATATGGAAAAGAAGTAAGATGGCCCCGAAAGAGAGACCGATCGGACGTCAAAAAGGACATGAGCCGATGGTGCGAGTTCCACGGTGACCACGGTCACTCGACGGATAAGTGCATAGTCTTGCGTAAAGAGGTCGCTAGTTTACTCGCGCAGGGGCTCCTGCGTGACGTAATCTCGGAACGAGCCAAAGCTACCATGGAACGACGAGATCAAGTAAAACAAGACAAACCTCCATCTCTTGTCCATGCAAAAATTGTCAATACTATTTTAGGTGGTTTAGACGAATGTGGGAATACGTACTCCGCGGCCAAACGACGTGCAAAGGAAAGCAAGGGCAGTGGACCCGAAACGCCAGAGTTCAGACCAAACAAGGTCTTCGACCTCCCGACGGTCACGTTTGACGAATCCGATGGATCGGAAAGCCATCACGATGGTATGGTAATCTCTTTATCTATCAGAAACTGTTTGATACGTAGAGTACTAATTGATACAGGAAGTTCGACCAATCTCTTGACCTTTGACGCCCTCAAAGGGATGGGTCTGGGTGAGGATGACCTGATAAAGAAATCGACTCCACTAGTCGGATTTAGAGGCGAAGTTAAACACACTATCGGCGAAATCGTTCTCATAACGTACGCCGGAGGAGTCAACCAACATGTGAAATTTCTAGTCCTAGATTGCCCGTCTCCCTATAATTGCATTCTTGGCAGGCCATGGATACACGCTATGAAGGCGGTACCTTCGATGTACCATCAAATCATCAAATTCCCTACCAAGTGGGGAGTCCAAGAAATCAAGGGAGACTAGAGGACAGCCAAGGAGTGCTACATCGCCTCCATGAAAGGTGTTGTCGAGCATAAGGTCGCATAGCAATCACAGAGCGACAAATGACCTAGTCGATACGTCGAACCAGAAATGGAAAAACTCGGCGAGATCGTACTAGATCCTTCAAAGCCAAGCCAAACGGTAAGGGTCGGGTCGGACCTGGACGACTCGACCAGACAACAAGTTCTTGATTTTCTCAGATCCAATACTGACTGTTTTGCGTGGTCACATGAAGACATGGTCGGTATATCTCCAAATATTATTATTCATAAGTTGAATGTAGATCCATCTCACCCCCCTGTAAAGCAAAAGCGCAGGAAATTCGCCCCAGAGCGAAACAAGATAGTCGACGACGAAGTCAAGAGCTTGTTGGAAACTGGAAAAATAAGGGAAGTCCACTACCCCGAGTGGTTGTCCATACGTAGTCGTAGTCCAAAAGAAGAATGGCAAGTGGAGAGTCTGCATCGACTTCACCGACCTCAACAAGGCATGTACTAAAGATTCGTTCCCACTTCCTTACATCGACGCCATGGTCGACGCGACGATAGGACACAAAATGTTAACCTTCATGAACGCGTTCAGTGGCTATAATCAAATCCTCATGGAACCCGAGGACCAAGAGAAAACGACATTCATCATAAGCCAAGGTATCTATTGTTACAAAGTAATGCCATTCGGACTAAAAAATGTCGGGGCTACTTATCAACGGTTGGTCAACAAGATGTTTAAAGACCAGATCGGGGATACAATGGAAGTCTATATAGACAACATGTTGGTCAAATCAAAAAAGAAGGAAGATCATATCGACCACCTCCGCGACAGCTTCGAGGTACTAAAAAGATACAACATGAAATTGAATCCTATGAAGTGCTCTTTCGGAGTGTCGTCAGGAAAATTCTTGGGGTACATGGTAACGCAAAGAGGAATAAAAGCCAGCCTAGAACAAGTCAAGGCCCTCATCAACCTCCGGTCCCCCCGATGCGTCAAGGACATGCAAAAACTGACAGGTCGGATAGCAGCTCTGAACATATTCATCTCAAAGTCATCCGACAAGTGCAAACCCTTTCACGACGCTCTCAAGAAGAACAAATCCTTTAAATGGACGGAAGAGCACGAAGCCGCATTTCAAAACCTGAAGGAAGACCTTTCCAGTCCCATGTTGCTAACCAAACCTAATGACGACGAACCACTATTGCTATATCTAGCAGTGTCGGAATCAGCCGTGAGCGCGGTACTGGTCAGAGAAGAGGATGGCAAGCAGTCGCCAATATAATATGTCAGTCGAACGCTGCTACCAGCAGAAACAAGGTACTCGTCGCTAGAAAAACTTGTACTATCATTGGTAATGACATCGAATAAACTCAAACCATATTTTGAATCCCATACTATAATTATCCGCACTAATCATCCCATGAGAGCAATCATAAGGAAACCTGAGTTCATAGGACGAATGACCAAGTGTGACATACACCTCATCGGCTATGATATCGAGTACGAGCCCAGAACAACGATCAAGTCGCAAGCCCTGGATGACTTTGTGGCGGACTTCAGCCCGACCCTAGAGAAAGAAGCCACTAAGGAAGCAGCACAATTGCTCGCGATGGAAGAAACAGGCAAATGGGAGCTCCACACAGATGGCGCATCGAATGCCAGAGGATCGGGGCTAGGGGTCGTGCTGAAATCGCCACAAGGGGACAAGATAGCCCAGGCCGTGAGATGCGAATGATAAGCGACCAACAACAAAGCTGAATACGAGGCACTTATATTTGGGCTCATCCTGGCCCGTGATCTAGGAGTCCAAGAGATCGAGGTCATCTGCGACTCCCTCCTAGTCATAAATCAAATACAAGGGTCGACAATGCAAAGGACGTCAGGATGATAGCCTACCTGGAAGTGACTAAGAAGCTGATAGATGAATTCCAAACGTTCGACATCAGACAAGTACCCAGAAATCTTAACTCTCAAGCCGATGCGCTAGCCAATCTGGGGTCCGTCCTGAATCCAAAAGAATATCCATACATCCCACTGGCACACGTCATGACACCAGCCATCCCGGAAGTATCCAATGAGTCGACCACACCATTAGAGGAACTTGTCACGATGGAGATAGGCGACCGACCAGAAGAAGACATCGTCAACACTTACGACGACTGGACGCTACCTTACATCAAATGGCTAAGAGACGACATCCTACCCAACGACAAAACAGAAGCAAAAAGGCTAAAGGTACAAGCACTTTCTTTCGATATCATAAATAACGTCTTGTATAAGAGATCTGTCACAAGGATACTCCTACGGTGCCTCAAGACTCCAGAAGTCGGATGTATCCTACAATCATTACTTGAAGGAGAATGTGGAAACCACACCGGCGGACAAAGCTTCTCGGGAAAAGCCTTGCGAAACGGGTACTACTGGCCCACAATGAACAGAGACGCAATGGAGTACACCAAGAAGTACGATGCCTGTCAATGACATGAACCCGTTCCTCATCAACCCTCGGAGCTCCTCCATCCGACTCCGGTGCCATGGCCTTTTATGAGATGGGGGATGGACATCGTCGGGAAACTCCCTCCTGCGTCGGGTCAACGAGACTTCTTCCTTTCCATGACAGACTGCTTCTCCAAGTGGATCGAAGCTGAAGCCTACAGAGAGGTAAAAGATCAACACGTCATTTCATTTATAAAGCACAATATCTTGTGCAGATTTGGCATCCCATCAGAAATCGTATGTGACAATGGCTCCCAGTTCATCAGTCATAAGACTCGAGCCTTTTGCGACCAATGGAACATCAAATTGGTCACCTCCACCCCTCGGTATCCATAATCCAATGGACAAGCCAAGTCCAGCAATAAAATCATCACCAACAACCTCAAGAAACGCCTCACAGGGGCTAAAGGCAAATGGGCAGACGAACTCCCATTCATTCTCTGGTCCGACATAACCACTCCAAAGAACGCGACCGGACAGTCGCCATTCTCACTCGTCTATGGAAGTGAAGAAGTCATCCCCGCTGAGTTATTGGTTCCAACTGCTCATTACAGCCTTCAAACAAACGAGCAGAACGATGTCGAACTAGCGCACAACTTGGACACAGCACACGAGACTAGAGAAAGAGCCAGGATCAGGATGGTCAAGTTCCAACAACAGGTCACAAGAAGCTACAACAAGAATGTCCGAGCCAAAGTCTTTAAAGTCGGAGATTGGGTCCTCCGAAAAACATTCCAGAATACCAAGAATCCGACCGACGGAAAGCTTGCACCTCAATGGGAAGGACCCTACCTAATCACGGAAGTAGTCAGACAAGAGGCATACCAATTAGAAGACAAATATGGACGACAAATCCCAAGAAGTTGGAACGCGACACATCTGAAATTATACCACTTTTGAACTAGCAAGGTGTTTTGGGGCGAAAAGACCTAACGAGTCCAAATCGCCTTAAGGAGGGCAACTAGACAATTGTTAGATAGATTATATCTAATAGATCCAAATCGATTTAAAGAGCTAGACGAAATGAAAAGAAATAGATAAATGTATTGCTTATCTCCCTCGAATTAGAGATCGGTCGGATAAGAATTCAGACGTCGGTCGCTTCAATATGGTGAGAATAACTCGAACTTCGTAAATGAACAAGCAAGAACAAGATGTATGATTGTACAAGAATGAGTAAGTAGTATTGATTCTGATTACGTCCGTTTACAAGTTTACATCGTTGTGCTTTTATACAAAGAAAATAATATTGTTACTAATCTAGCCGTTGGCGCCGGATCTTCTGACAACTGTCTAACAGATATCCGAGATCTTTGGGGATCGTTCTAACTGTGCACTGGTCACTCCGAAATCCGTGGAGGTCATCGCTTCGACTACTAGTCACCCCGATATCTCTGGTAGGCTGAATTGACCGGACCAAGATCTCTGGAGGCTTTAACTGACCGGACCTAGATTTATGGAAGTGGTTGCTGATCGGATCTTCTAGAAGGCCTCTTTGTTTCAAGCTATTGGGCCGATCTAATGGGCCGAAAAATCGAGGCCCAATAATTGCCCCAAAATTAAACTAGGTCGGAGCGTCAAGTGATGAGACGGTTTGATTTTATAACTTCGACTTCGTTGCTTAAACTGAGAGTCAACTTAATACAGCCAATGACCATGTAAAGATGGCTGATGGCGTTTCTTGTGACGGCGAAGGGTCAAGAGACCGCTTCTTGTTTGTTGTACATTTTGTTTTGCAGATGGACTCGTCAGTCGCTTCCTGGTCAAGTCGTGTGACGTTGGTCGTGTAGACTTATAGTTGAGTGTGACATGTCGTGTAGTTTTGTCGTTGGTCATGTAGACCTGTAGTCGGTCGTGTAGACCTGTAATGTAGCATGCTTTGTGTGTCGGGGGAGGAGTTGTATGTAGGAAAAGACGAACGCCCTAGGTAGGACAAGTCTTTGTGAGTAGTTTGTAGTATGTTGTGTCCTCTACTCCTCGTGTACCGATCGATCATGTAATGTGTATTGTAAGCGCTTTTTTGTATGTGGTAAGGATATCCGTTTGAATGTTGAGTTTCGTCTTGGAGGCCTCTTGTTATGTTCCTGTCGAAGACACTTGTAAAATATAGAAAAGATAGAAGAATGACCGTTGTGTATAAGTCCAACAATCCTCCAACGCTTAATTTAGTAAGCAGTTGAATAAACATAATCGACTGAATCTTAAATGAATTGCAACGTATAAGTTTTCAAAAGTGAGACGTCTCCCAATGGGTTATGCCCCAGTTTGGTTGGTCGTCTGCTATGGACTCTTCGCCTTCTTCCAATCTGACATGCGCCATCCCCTTGGCTTGGACATCTTCGAAGCTTCGACATGGATACTTGGTCAGGTCGCGATAAAGTTCATTGCCCCTGACCAAGCCTCGACGGAAGGCTTCAATAGACGTTGGGACGTCACAATGCGGGATCACGACCTTCTTTTTGTTGTACCTGTTAAGATAATCCCTTAAGGGCTCATCGTACCCTTGCACGATCCTGTATAGGTCGCTTGATTGTTTTTCCAGTCTCCGACTGCTCGCGAACTGGATTTTGAACGAATTGACCAGATCGGCAAATGAAGCGACCGAACCCTGCGACAGATGCATGAACCATGTTAGTGCGGGTCCCGTGAGGGTCGTGCCAAAGATTTTGCACATGACCGCTTCACGATTCCCTCTTGGAATAGAGATAGTCAATATTTTTTGTTTGTAAATAGAGATATGATCGTTGGGGTCCCCGGTCCCATCATAGTTGGGCATGTTGGGGACATGGAACTTCTTCGGGATCTCGACGCGCGCGATTTCTTCCACGAACGGCGAGTCATGGTATCCATCGGTTGCTTCTTTTTCGATCGGTTGCGGGACTCTTGGAATCTGAGCGATGCGATCGTCTAGAGCTTTGGTATGCTCACTGATGGATTGTTGTATAAGGACTTGTAAGTCCATCGACGGGATGACCTGTGGAGTGACTACTCGAGCTTCTGTGGGCTCGGTCATGGGAATTGGAGCGTTAGTCATGAAAGTACTGACTAGAGGAGTTTGAAACATACCAATGGGTTGAACGATGCTCTGAGTGACCAGATCCATGGGCGTTGGGATTGCCCCATTCATGTTGAAACGTGTTTGTAGTCCTCCGGTGTTGACTATGCGTCTTGATCCGCCCGGGATCGATGCAGCCGAATTCACCTGCGATTTCAAGAATTCATTTTCACGAATTAGTCTTGTAATTTCAACTTTAGATTGGATGCTTTGTAATATCCCTCAATTTTTAGTAAGGATATTCGGGTAATTTTTCCCAACCTTCACTAATTAATTATTTCACTTTCAGTGAAGTTTGAATTTTCTAAAATATCCATCATCTCCGAAATAATTCCCCGAGTGGTATAAAATACATTCGATGTATTTTCGGGATTTAGAATATTTGTTTGAAGACAACCAGATAATTCCCGGGGTTAAATGCCCATCCCCATTTTAATATTCTAAAACCCCACTCCTCCTTGTCTCCCCAGCATGCCCACATCGAGCCACGTGCTGTCGGGGCACACTGCTCAAGAGATTGGTCGGGGAAGTTGCCCTCCTCCTAGGGCTATATTTGGATCAGATCGGAAGGGGGACGAGTGGCAATCACACCATCGCTCCCCAGCTCTCCTCTCGGCCATCTCTCTTCCCGCCGGCGAGCAAACCCCCCCCGAAGAGCTGCTGCTGTCTGCATGAGCCACCGCTGAGGCGAGACGATGAGCTGGTGCGAGCCGCGGTGAGCCGAGACCATCGCCGAGCTTCGCCGACCCGTTGCTGGTGCTCGATCTCCCCTGTTCAGACCCTCCGGCGTCGCAAGTTTCCCTTGCCTCGCCTTCGTCTTTCCTCCCCCGCCAAGTGCTGTGGTGGTGTCGTGGTATTCCTCCCCGTCGACGCCACTCCATCCCCGACGTCAAGAGACCCCGGCGAAGCCCCGTCGGAGACGAAGACGTCGCCCCTGTTTTGCCTTTGCGCCCGCCACTCCGCCGAGCCCTGTGCGAGCTCCTGCTCAGCCGTGCTGCTGTCCGAGCCACCGCCGTGGTGTTGCTCCTCCCTGCCGCCGCCTGCTCCCCGACGCCGTTGAGCCTCCCCGGCCGAAGCCAGCCGAACTCCCCTGGTTCGTGCTCGATCGGCTCGTTGATGTTGAAGACGCAGTGGAGGGGGGTTGAAGGTGATGAACAGTGGGCGAGTGGGCCCCTCCTTGTTGTGTTGTTGTTGGGCCGAGCAGCCCAATAACCGTCCAGTCTAGTTTTGACCCGAAATCATTCGAGCGGTATAATTTCGTTACGCTTTCGTCCGTATTTTTCTTAGGAAAATTTAATAAATATTTTTATGATTTAATATCATAAAAATTTATTAAATATAATTCCTTAAATTCGTCCAGTCAGATTAATTGATAGATAATTAATTTGTCAGTTAGAACGTGATTTGCTGGATCGCGTGTGGACTCGTTTTCTGCTAGGACTATTCTGAAGCTTAAGCCATATTCTCGAAAAGGATATTTTCCGTAGTCGTCTCGTCTAGATTCATCGCCGAATCTACTCCAGGCAAGTGGCGGTTCGCTCTTGCTCATCATTCCATGCTTTTATTAATTATCAGTTGTTTAATTGAGTAATTAATTTGGAATGATTATTGCGTTTGTCTGGAAACGGTTTTGTTTAAACTGTTTTGGAAAACTAAAATATGATATTATAATAGGTTGTATATCTATTAGAACAACGCTATTATGAATATATATTTATGATCTCCTTGAGGGAATTTATGTGGATTTGTCGTGAACTATCGTTGTGCTTGAACTGTTTAGTTAGCACTAGTAGTTAGGAACGTTACTAGGGCCCTGCCAGGTCCAGTCGTTTCTTTATAATCAGGTAGAGAGGTGGCTCGTCCCCACCTAATACCATTTTTACGGTCATGACCCAACCTCTGATACACGAGTATAGAGGTAGGTGCACTTAGCTAGTGCCACATCCTCGGGATTTCATCCCTTCGGTATGCGTCACTCTCAGACGAAACGCATATCAAGATGTATAGTTCCACTGGTGGTTTATACATTTAAAAGCCTATAACGTGATGCGCGTTTTGGAATATAATAAGATAAGTGCTCTTGACGCACATGTTTAATAAACCTTCGGCGAGTAGTGCAGCTAAGCGAATAGTGCAGCTAGGAAAGCTCGTCTCGACTTTTGATCAGAGTACGTTCTCTTTCCAATCTAAATTCGCTGTATGCGGTGAGGTTGGTCGTGAACCGAAACATCTAAGTCAGCTATTTTAAATCGCTCGAATGCGATACTGTGATTCTTTAAATATTCAAGACTTTGTCATACTTCGTTAAAGACTCAATCTGTTGGAGTCTTCTCTTGGATATTCCAATAAGATTCGCTTCAGTTGGAATCTTCTCTTGTGCATGCCTTTTGTCATATTCAAGTAGAGTATGGTGGTTGACAAGCGTACTCGACTATTATTCGAGAGACGAGAAGTCTAACCTAATACGACTACTTAGAACCTTCTGCTTTGTACCCTTGCATGGTCTATTCATTTAGACTAACCAACCGCAATTGTTATCTGCATTGTTGGTTGGTGTCATCCGTTCGATTCGGCACATCAGATAGAGCGAAGATATGAGAAGACTAGATTGACTATGAAGACGACGGTTGTTTTTGATGTTTTAATAATTATCTTTTAATCTGGTTGAGATCCTTGGGCAGGTGATCATTACGATCACAATCCTTTTTGTAATATTTCAAGAAAGACTTTCGCTGTAACTTATTTACTCTGTTATTTGTTTATCAAGACTTCCGCTGTACTTTGTTTAAAATTCTGTGTTTGTCCTATTCGGGATTGGGATGTAATCCCGGGACTCATGTTTTATTTGAATACTTTGATCATTATGTATCAATTGTATTCCATGAATTGTATTTAAACCGATAAAGCCTTGGGTGACCTTGGTAAGGAACACTGGGGTCACTGGCGGTAATACCTTTCCAAATGGGTTAAGATTTGGGGGTGTTACAGATTTGGTATCAGAGCGGAAAGTTTTAAAAACGGGTGGGTTTTAAAATGTTCTTTTGGGAACAAAATTTTTAAACCGATTACTCGTTTGAAACTGAGAAATGTTTTCGAAGGCTCTGGATTTCCAAATGAAAATTTTAACCGTTCATAGTCGTGCCTTCTCTTGAGTCTGATATGGAAGTGAACTTCTATATTTAGAAAGACTAAACTCTCTTCTTGTCGCCCGAAGGATATGAGTGCATTCCTTTCTCTGTAGAGGAACTCAGAAGAAGCCGAGATGGCTCCGCCATCTCTAGATAGGCTTGAGTTCTCGGTTCCCTCGTCGTGTTTTTAGGTCAGTGAACCTAGTAGTCCACCCGAGGAAGTGAAGACCGTACTGCCTGAGTCAGTAGTGCTAGTGTCCGACAAGGTCGTGGTTCCTGTGGAAGAGCCTATAGAGGAGCCAGAGGAGGACACTGAGGATGAAGAAGAGTTGTCAATGTACGCTAAAGGGTACTATAACGACGACTTCATGATCGAAATGATTTCCGAAGAGGAAGATCCTGAGAAGAAGGACCCCGAGGAAGACCTCGAGGGGCAGGGCCACAAGTCCGATGACTTGGAGCGCTTATTGGTGGGCAGCGAGGACCCGAGAGTGGAGTTTATCTATCCGAGTCCGGTGTTGTCACCTGAGCGGGAGTACTCGCCATTGTCTCCTGCCACTTGGAAGACGATTAGTGCTGAAACGCATCGCTAGGTTGATGAGACGGTTGGGCATGCTCGTTGGAGGGCAAGGCCGTGGGAGTCAATGGGTACACCAGTTGTGGTCCTGACTCAACCAGTCAGGCCAAGGCCCCAAGTACTAGAGGAACGATTAGAGGGCAAGGTCAACGCCTTTACGAGATGCGTGAGGCTGATGGACCGAATGCTCCAATTGCTCAAAGTACTCTATACCTTCATTCTACTCCTGTGTGTATATTGTTTGATTCGGGTGCTACCCATTCTTTCGTTTCGGAGAGCTGTGTTAGTAAGTTAGATTTATTCTACAACAAGGTTTGTGAACATTTCGTTGTAAATCTTCCTAATGGTGAACATTTAGTGGGCACCAAGCGTCTGTCAGAATTTCCGATTACCATTCAGGGTAAGAAGTTCGAAGCAGATTTGATCTGTATAGCCATGGCTCCATACGACATTATTCTCGGTATGGATTGGCTTATGCGTCATGGGTCGGTAATCGATTTTAGTTCAAGGAGTGTGACGGTGTCATCTGGGGGCCAGTGTGTATGCAATTTTAAGGGTCAGAATGACGCTGATAACGGCAGGCTCATCAATGCGATGGCTGCGTTTGAGCTACTTCGACAAGGTTGTGTCGGGTACCTTTGCTATCTGGATTCGCCCATGAAAGATGAACCTTCAGTTCTTGATATTCCTGTTAATTGTGAATTCTCGGATGTTTTTCGGAGGATATTCCTGGTTTACCCCCGTATCGTGACGTGGAGCTTACTATTGATCTCGAGCCTGGTACCGCGCCAATTTCTAAGGCACCGTATCGGATGGCTCCTGCTGAGATGCAAGAGTTGAAGAAGCAACTCGAGGATCTTCTTGACAAGAGTTATATAAGGCCGAGTGCATTGCCTTGGGGTGCCCCGGTTTTGTTTGCCAAGAAGAATAATGGATCGTTTCGACTTTGTATCGACTATCGAGAGTTGAATAAAGTCACGATCAAGAACAAATATCCTTTGCCAAGGATTGATGATCTGTTGGATCAAATGCAAGGAGCAAAAGTCTTTTCCAAGATCGATCTGAGACCTGGTTATCATCAACTCAAGATTCGTGAGGAAGATATTCCGAGGACTGCATTCCAGACGAGATATGGTCACTACGAGTTTGTAGTTATGCCATTTGGACTTACCAATGCTCCAGCGGTCTTCATGGACCTGATGAATCGATATTTTCACCAGTACTTGGATAAGTTCGTGGTGGTTTTCATCGAAGACATTTTGATCTATTCCCCGAGCGTGGAAGCTCATGAGGAACATCTTCGGATTATTTTGTCAGTCCCTAGACAAAATCGGCTATATGCGAAATTGTCTAAGTGTGACTTTTGGATCAAAGAAGTGGCTTTCTTAGACCATGTGATCAATGGGAATGGGGAGCGATGACTTGTGTCAATAGTCCCCCTAGTTTCATAATTTTTCTGATCGACTTCCTGTCAGTTGCTTTATGTAATGTTTCGAATAATGAAGAAGTGTTTCCTTATTCCGGAATTTTTTTTTAGGGTGTTTGAACAAATGTGAGTGAGTAATGCCCTATGGGATCTAAGGGATAAACTCTCATACGGGTACCCTGAACATTTGTTCTGATAAAAGTATATAAGGATGAACTATATGAGGTTCGGAATGCCTCGTTGTGAGGCCATGATGTAGGCATTGATGGACAGACTGCTGAGAAGGGAAATGTATAAGAGGGATAGTTCATAGGGAACTTGTTTCCTCTATTACGACCAGTGTAAGACAATGGTTAAGGTTGCTTTTGGAAAGCCAAGTGTGCAAAGTCATAGGTATTATTTTGGAAGATCTATTCGAAGTTTCGTTTTGAGGTCCGTTATGAGGCTTCCTTAAGAGAAGCGATATAAGGATTAGACAGACAGTGATTGATGTCTTTTATGGCGATTTGATGTCACATTTAGGGAAATAAAGTGATTAGGCACAAATGTGCTAATCGATTATTGCAATCTTGTTTCGAGGAAACTAGAGGTCTGAGTTGGCAGTGAGCCTTAGGGCCAAATTTAAGTGGGCCAAATGATTAAATTTGAGAAGTTGTCCTTTTAGGGAATAAAGAGTTATGACACTTGGGAATTTACAAGGTTCGATATTTGAACCTTATGTGATTGGGCCATCCATAAGGCGTATAGTACAACCCTTATTGGAAAGATCAGGTTGTGAAGTTACTGTGTTAGGAAGAGGCCACTTAAATGGAAGGATTATAGTTTAAGGATCGATCATAGTGATGATTTCGATAAAATGAAGGATTTAGTTCATAGATTAAGTTTATGTATGCTTAAGGAGTAAGGTAACAACGTTACTCGTGTACATCTATTGAAGGATTAAGATACAAGTGATTGATTCAATTAGTAATGAATCATTTTAGCAATATGATACTTTGAGGAAATGGGAGTAAGCTCTCATGTGATTGGTTTGGGGAGCATACAAATAAATGTTATGATTATTCTTGGAGAAAGTATAGAATTCTTAAAGGATTTAAGTTAGAAGTGGCTTAAGGTCAAACTTACTTCCAGATAAATGATGGAATTGTAAGAGGTACCTTTAAGGAAATTAAGGATGTTATGTTTCGAGGTTACTAAGAGTTGATAATGGGATTATAAGGAATTAAGATGTGAACTTGGGAATTTTGTATATAAGGAAATTGTGAGGGAGATGCGTGTTCTCCTATTAAAGGTACAATAATGTCGTTATGACAATTTTGGAGACCATTATTATATAATTGCCAGAACCTTGTGGATATAGTGAGAATGATTACATGGTATTATATATAGAGATGAGGTTGCGGATGAGATCAAGTGGACTTGAGGAAAAAGGTAACCCACGTTGGTTAAAGTAATTATATAACACGTTCGAGTAAGACAAGAGTACAATCCTATGGAATGGATTAGTAAATCATGTTGAGGTAATCAGACATAGATTGTGGTATTGCTGTTTGTGGGATCTTATGAGTAAAGATTGTGAGATAGAGATTTGGCATAAGGGCCAAAGATGATTAAGGTAGCAAGTGAATCGTTTATGTAAGGTCCGTATGACAAGTGGAGATACTAAGTAGTAGTACTGTTGATTTCTAAGTATTTAGTCAAGGACTAGATGGTCAAAGGAGGTTAGTAGAAAGATGTTGTATTCTTCTGTGCAAGAATATTAAGGTCCTTACGAGTAATAAGGCATAACAACAAGGTTACATTGGAGATTTTTGTAATGGATTCAGGATCGAATAGGAAGTTCGATGTTGGCAATATAAGTTGTGAAGACCTAATTGGTTAAGGATACCGACCTAAGGAGGTTTGGGTATATACTTCAAGAGAAGTTTAGAGGTAAGAGCATATGTATTCTCATGATTTAAGTATAGCGAGTCTTTGGTGGTGATCATGACTTTGAGAATGGTCACAAGTTAGTACAAGTATAGTGTATGGAGAGAGGTTATGCTGAGAGCCTGTGTACTCAATCGTCCGACTAGCTGGGAGGATAGCCTGAGTCTGATTGAGTTCACAATACAATAATAACTGACATGCTGCTATCAAGTTGTTTTCGGCCAAGTTTCGGGGTCGAAACTTCTTTTAAGGGAGAGGTAATGTAATATCCCTCAATTTTTAGTAAGGATATTCAGGTAATTTTTCCCAACCTTCACTAATTAATTATTTCGCTTTCAGTAAAGTTTGAATTTTCTGAAATATCCATGATCTCCGAAATAATTCCCCGAGTGGTATAAAATACATTCGATGTATTTTCGGGATTTAGAATATTTGTTTGAAGACAAACAGATAATTCATGGGGTTAAATGACCATCCCCATTTTAATATTCTAAAACCCCACTCCTTCTTGTCTCCCCAGCATGCCTACCTCGAGCCACGTGCTGTCGGGGCACACTGCTCAAGAGATTGGTCGGGGGAGCTGCCCTCCTCCTTGGGCTATATTTGGATCAGATCGGAAGGGGGACGAGTGGCAATCACACCATCGCTCCCCAGCTCTCCTCTCGGCCATCTCTCTTCCCGCCGGCGAGCAAACCCCCCCCCCCGAAGAGCTGCTGCTGTCTGCATGAGCCACCGCTGAGGCGAGACGACGAGCTGGTGCGAGCCGCGGTGAGCCGAGACCATCGTCGAGCTTCGCCGACCCGCTGCTGGTGCTCGATCTCCCCTGTTCAGACCCTCCGGCGTCGCAAGCTTCCCTTGCCTCGCCTTCGTCTTTCCTCCCCCGCCGAGTGCAGCGGTGGTGTCGTGGTATTCCTCCCCGTCGGCGCCACTCCATCCCCGGCGTCAAGAGACCCCGGTGAAGCCCCGCCGGAGATGAAGACGTCGCCCCTGTTTCGCCTCTGCGCCCGCCACTCCGCCGAGCCCTGTGCGAGCTCCTGCTCAGCCGTGCTGCTGTCCGAGCCACCGCCGTGGTGTTGCTCCTCCCTGCCGCCGCCTGCTCCCCGACGCCATTGAGCCTCCCCGGCCGAAGCCAGCCGAACTCCCCTGGTTCGTGCTCGATCGGCTCGTTGATGTTGAAGACGCAGTGGAGGGGGGTTGAAGGTGATGAACAGTGGGCGAGTGGGCCCCTCCTTGTTGTGTTGTTGTTGGGCCGAGCAGCCCAATAACCATCCAGTCTAGTTTTGACCCGAAATCATTCGAGCGGTATACTTTCGTTACCCTTTCGTCCGTATTTTTCTTAGGAAAATTTAATAAATATTTTTATGATTTAATATCATAAAAATTTATTAAATATAATTCCTTAAATTCGTCCAGTCAGATCAATTGATAGATAATTAATTTGTCAGTTAGAACGTGATTTGCTAGATCGCGTGTTGACTCATTTTCTGCTAGGACTATTCTGAAGCTTAAGCCATATCCTCGAAAAGGATATTTTCCGTAGTCGTCTCGTCTAGATTCATCGCCGAATCTACTCCAGGCAAGTGGCGGTTCGCTCTTGCTCATCATTCCATGCTTTTATTAATTATCAGTTGTTTAATTGAGTAATTAATTTGGAATAATTATTGCATTTGTCTGGAAACGGTTTTGTTTAAACTGTTTTGGAAAACTAAAATATGATATTATAATAGGTTGTATATCTGTTAGAACAACGCTATTATGAATATATATTTATGATCGCCTTGAGGGCATTTATGTGGATTTGTCGTGAACTATCGTTGTGCTTGAACTGTTTAGTTAGCACTAGTAGTTAGGAACGTTACTAGGGCCCTGCCAGGTCCAGTCGTTTCTTTATAATCAGGTAGAGAGGTGGCTCGTCCCCACCTAATACCATTTTTACGGTCATGACCCAACCTCTGATACACGAGTATAGAGGTAGGTGCACTTAGCTAGTGCCATAAACTCGGGATTTCATCCCTTCGGTATGCGTCACTCTCAGATGAAACGCATATCAAGATGTATAGTTCCACTGGTGGTTTATACATTTAAAAGCCTATAACGTGATGCGCGTTTTGGAATATAATAAGATAAGTGCTCTTGACGCACATGTTTAATAAACCTTCGGCGAGTAGTGCAGCTAAGCGAATAGTACAACTAGGAAAGCTCATCTCGACTTTTGATCAGAGTACGTTCTCTTTCCAATCTGAATTCGTTGTATGCGGTGAGGTTGGTCGTGAACCGAAACATCTAAGTCAGTTGTTTTAAATCGCTCGAATGCGATACTGTGATTCTTTAAATATTCCAGACTTTGTCATACTTCGTTAAAGACTCAATCTGTTGGAGTCTTCTCTTGGATATTCCGATAAGATTCGCTTCAGTTGGAATCTTCTCTTGTGCATGCCTTTTGTCATATTCAAGTAGAGTATGGTGGTTGACAAGCGTACTCGACTATTATTCGAGAGACGAGAAGTCTAACCTAATACGACTACTTAGAACCTTCTGCTTTGTACCCTTGCATGGTCTATTCATTTAGACTAACCAACCGCAATTGTTATCTGCATTGTTGGCTGGTGTCATCCGTTCGATTCGGCACATCAGATAGAGCGAAGATATGAGAAGACTAGATTGACTATGAAGACGACGGTTGTTTTTGATGTTTTAATAATTATCTTTTAATCAGGTTGAGATCCTTGGGCAGGGGATCATTACGATCACAATCCTTTTTGTAATATTTCAAGAAAGACTTCCGCTGTAACTTATTTACTCTGTTATTTGTTTATCAAGACTTCCGCTGTACTTTGTTTAAAATTCTGTGTTTGTCCTATTCGGGATTGGGATGTAATCCTGGAACTCATGTTTTATTTGAATACTTTGATCATTATGTATCAATTGTATTCCATGAATTGTATTTAAACCGGTAAAACCTTGGGTGACCTTGGTAAGGAACACTGGGGTCACTGGCGGTAATACATTTCCAAATGGGTTAAGATTTGGGGGTGTTACATGCTTAGGGTTTCAGTTCTTAGGCGTTGCTGAGCCAATTCTTCCTGGAGGATGCTTATGGCTTTTGCAAGCTCTTGGATTATGGGGTTCGTGACCGATCGAGCATTGGCGTCTTGAGCTTGGATTCTGATAAGCACTACTTTATAGGGCTTAACTAAGAGTCATTAGAGGGTTTATTGGTGTCATTCGGGTAGATTTAGACACATTCATGTGCATGGCATTTGGGGGCGAAGTTGGTGTATTTGGAGGTGTTTGAGCGGTTTTGGAGATCATATGAGACACTGAGGAGAAGCCACCAGTAGAAGACGCCAAGGGAGTGCAATGAAGAGTAGAAGAACGGTAGGCTGAATTCAATTGGATCGTTCTCTCTACTCAAATGTCCAAATGGAGTGATTCCAATTCGAGGAGTTAGATCTTGAAGTCTACTGCAAGTCCTCAAAATATGAGCGCAATCCGAGTTGGGAATAAAAAGTTATGGCGTTTCTACGGAAGTGTCGCAGGAACTGAACCGAAGAACAGCGACGGCGCCCGCCGTGCACATTGCGGCGCCCGCCGCCAATTCCCCTCCAGCGACCACGGCTACGACATAGGAACGGCGCCCGCCGTTTAATCCCGGCGCCCGCCGCATTTTCGGCGCCCGCCGCCGCTGTTGGAAGCACCGTCGAGCCGTTTCCTTATTTGTTTATTCTGCATTATTTTATTACGTTTTTATTATTTCATTTTAGGTTAACTTAGACTTTATTTCCTTTAGTATTTAAGGGTAGAGAGATGCTTGATTATCCTATCATCTCATCAAGCTCTCGAACCCTAATTTCCCTTTCTACGTATTTGCTATGAAGAACTAAGCCTCTCTTGCTTAGTCAGACGCTAAAGCTTTTCGTTTTGATTCAGTTGTGAGATTCTCGTTCTTAATCTATTGCATGGATTTTATCTATTATCTTGCTTGATTGCTTATGATTGATATTGATAATCTCTATTTGGACGCAACTAGGGTTTGTCGTTATTGATCTATTGCTAGATTTAGATTGTTACTGGTTGAGCATATCTATTTCAGAGTAGCAACTGCATCGTACTAGTAACTGGTTGTGCTAATCTTATGCAGAAGAGAACTGATTTACATTCTAGGATAAAAGCTGGTTGTTTTATGCTAGAATTGTATCCAACTATATTCATATCCGTAAAGCTGCTGTTAAACTGAATCTTGATAGTTTCAGGGTTGTTTAATTAGTTAATGCTAATAGTATCTGGTTGTGCTATTAGTTATATCTGAAAAGGAATTGGAATTTCCATTGCATGAGATTTTGAATGAGTATCTAAGATCAACTTGTCATACGAATAGTGGATGTTGTTTGACTAAGTGCTTTTCCCATCACTGATTTCACAACTCTTTCGCTTGTTTACTTTTACATGCTTAGATTATTTAAACTCACAAAACCCCCCTTTGGTTACTTTGGATTGACATATAAATTGCATACTAAGATAGAATCCGCCTCCCTGTGGATTCGACCTTTACTTACCTAGGACTACGGTTTAGGGTTTGTTTGGATATTTTGCATAGTAGGAATTAGAACGACAAATTCCTGTTATCAGATTCCGACCATGGGGTCGACTTGAGTTCGCTCTTCGGTGATGATTGTGGGGTTTCCGGAACCGTCCATGGTTGGATACAAGTTGGATCGTTGATTGGCTAGATGCCCCACGGTGGGCGCCAAATTGTTTTGGGGCGAAAAGACCTAATGAGTCCAAATCGCCTTAAGGAGGGCAACTAGACAATTGTTAGATAGATTATATCTAATAGATCCAAATCTATTTAAAGAGCTAGACGAAATGAAAAGAAATAGATAAATGTATTGCTTATCTCCCTCGAATTAGAGATCGGTCGGATAAGAATTCAGACGTCGGTCGCTTTAATATGGTGAGAATAACTCGAACTTCGTAAATGAACAAGCAAGAACAAGAGGTATGATTGTAAAAGAATGAGTAAGTAGTATTGATTCTGATTGCGTCCGTTTACAAGTTTACATCGTTGTGCTTTTATACAAAGAAAATAATATTGTTAATACATACATAATGAAAATTGAAAATTCAAAGGGGCTTAAACCAAATACTTGACATATTATAAGGGGTTCCCCGGGGGAAAGCGGGGGCTGTCGCATGTCGCCCCCTCAGCCCGCCTAGATTCGCCTTTGCACATAACGATCAACGTATAGCTCTACATGTTGTGGTTATCTTTCTACAATCTATTAAATCAAATTCGTTATCATGTTTATACCAACATTTAAGCAAGGAAGTGAAAGAATTGTGTCCTTTAATTAAATGTGTAATTACCGAACATGGAATAAGACTATTATTGAAGATTTATAAGATGGGTACTTTAGGGATCGTAGTGCTTTGCTAGAAGCCAACTACGATTAATGGGCTTAATCGGGTTAGACCCATGACTATAATAACCGGATCCTATGAGGTCACACACATAGAGTTATCGGGCTGGATCAAACCGATCCGAAAGCCCATGTCGGACATGGTATTTCGGCCCCAGGGTCTTTAATTGGGATATTGGATTTTATTATTAATGGATAAGAGTTACCATTGATAATTACTAGATAAGGAGATATCTTATTAGAAGATATATAGATTCAATATAAGGATATTATATCTATTATCAAAGATAAGATACGATCTTATAAGTAATCGTTTTCAAAAGGAAACAAACACACTTCTGTAATATCTCTCATTTTGTAAGGGTATTTTTGAAAATTTTCTAGCTCCCGTACTACAAGCCGGATTAAATTCAGAGAAGTTCGGGCATTCTGTAACATGTTTGATCTCTGTAATATTTTTTCCGAGTAGTACAAAATACAGTTGATGTATTTTCAAGGTTAAATAGTCGTTCGTGTACGAATATATTTAACCCGAGAATTTAACCCCTTAAGGTTTTGTCTTTCTCGGACAAAAGGGGCAAAAAATGCCCAGAACCGCGACCGCGGCCCAGAAACCGCGACCGCGGTAAATGACGGAAAGAAAACGTCTTGTCAAGTCTGACAAGCGACAATGGTCGCGACCGCGGCCCAAAAATCGCAATCGCGGCCCAAAAACCGCGACCGCGGTTTAGGCGAAAAGTCAGAACCAAGTCTAGAAATGTGAATCTTTAACACCTTGAGACACATTCTTCTGCTGATGTGTTGCTGATGATAGGTTGGTTTGAGATTGTTGTTTCAGCAAGAGATGGAAGACGTGGTCATGTGATTCCTGGTGGCTTCTAGAAACGAGCATTGATCCAAGTGTTACGGTTGCACTTCCAGAGTGTGTCTTCTTTCTGCTTTCCGGTTGTTGCTTCACCGTGTTGGTTTCTTCCGACCCGTGTTTGCGCCCTTCTCTTTCGTCTTCTTATTTTCTTGCTCCCTTCGGTTTTGTTTGTTTTCTCTTCGGTTGTTTGTTGTTGTTTTGTTTCTTGCTTGCCGGTTTATTCTGGATGCCGTTTATACGGCCTCTCGATGATTTTTGTCAGGTGTGACTTTGATTTTCGAATTCTTACCTTAATAAAAAAAAACATTTACATTTCTTCGACTTTTCTTGCTATGTTATAAAAATAGATGTAAGGGCATAGATTAGAAGAAAAAAACGTGAGTAAAGATGGACATGTTAGGGACTTAGAGCAACCACAGTGGTGTTTTTTTAGAATTTTAAAATATTAGATTTTTTAACTACAGTGGCAAAATGTTAAAAAACCAACTCACCGGTTGCTACGTAAAAAACTCCTAAAAAACCAACATAAAGTAGGCTATGTTTGGTTTGCTATTTTATTTTGTTTGAATGGAGCCAAAAAGAGCCGTTTCTGGTGAAGGAACCAAACGGAGCCCTATGCCACGTGGCAGCTTTTGCTGAAGGAAGGAGGGTGCTTTTTAGCCATTTGATCTGAAGTTGATCAAGGGTGGAGAAAAAATGGTTAAATGGGTTGTTTTATGCTATTTTAAATACCTTTTTAGCACGGAAATAAATAAATTGATGGAAAAAATATTTTTAATATTTTTATTTTATTTTTATCTATCCATAGACACCCACTTTGTATATGATTTTTATAAAAACGTTTTTATTGAAAATAAGACATAAGAAATGTAAATATTTATAAATCGTTTTTAGTATTTAATATAAGTAATTTAATTTATGTATTATATAAAATATTGTGTTGTATATAATAGATAAAATAAAAAATAATACATTTACACATAAAAAATATATTACAAGACATTATACATAAACATATACATCACAAGAAAACATATAAGATAAAATTGAATAGATGTGAACAACATTAGATTTTTACGCATGGAAATAAAAATATTGAAACAACATCACACATGAAAATTAATATATTACAAGACATTACATATATATTATACAATACAACACAAACATAACTAGAAGAAACAACATAAGTAAATTAAAATAAAAACTAACACAAATGTGAAGCTATTCTTCACTTAGGAAATGGAAAACATAGACGTGAAGCTAATCTTCTCTTACAAAAGAAGACTTGGTTAAGCACATATGGCAGAAATTCAACCATGTTTATCTTAGAAATTAGTAATTTTATGTACGATTTCCTTTCTAATATGTTTTTATGTATTTGCGAGTGTTGTTAGAATTTCATATTCTTGTTTTTATGTATTTCCATGTTTTCATTTTTAATATGTTTTATGTATTTGTATCTGTTGTTAGAATTTCATGTTCTTGTTTTTATGTATTTTTAAGTTTTAATATAATAAAGTAAGTGTTATTTACGTTTTATTATAATTAACTTAAGATGTCGATTTTATATAGTTGTTTTACAAATTTATGGACACAAAGTATTTATAAACGTAAAATTGAAAATTATAATTGTGTTGAACAATTACAAAAAATATTAACTAATATTTAAATTTAATAATAAATATTATTCTATATTAATACGATTATCTTTTAATTAATTTTAAATTATTAAATTTGAGATTTACTATTCAAAACATTATTATATATTTAAATAGTTGATAGGTAAATAAAAATGTAGTTAAAAAACCGAAGTTAAAAAACTATGGATGTAGAGAAAAAATAGATTGGGTTTTTAAGATGGGGTAGATGAATAAAAAATATTAAAAAACCGCTAAAAAACCATACCATTGTGGTTGCTCTTAGAGCACCCACAATGAAGGTTTTTTAGCCATTTAATATTATTGATTTTTTAGCTACAGTGGAATATGGCTAAAAAATCCACCATCCGATTTCCTGCTAAGAAACCTCTAAAAAACTTGTTTTTTATGACACAAACATTTATAACCATTGGATAGAAAAATTTTGAACGGCTCACACAAATAGAATTTGAGTTGAGATTTTATAGTTTTTTAGTCAATTTCTAGCCCAAGAATAATATTAAAAAAAATTAATTCTGTTTTCAATATTTTTAATTTATTTTTATCTATTCATAGACATTCATATTGCATATGTTTATCATAAAAATGAAATTCGTATTTGATTTGATAATGTATGTATATTATTTTAGAATAAATGTGAGTGATATATTTTATTGTTTTAAATTATAAAATGAAATTCGTATTTGATTTGGTGATGTATGTATACTATTCAAACTATTATTATATATTTAAATAGTTGATAGATAAATAAAGAAAAACTAGAAATGTGAAGAAATGTAGATTGAATTTTTTTAAATGAAGTAAATAATAAAAAATAATAACAATTGGCTAAAAAACTGTGGGTGTTCTTAGGGTAGTGGATCCTGACCGACTAGTTAGAAAGAAAGTAGATGGAAGGAAGGTAAGCGCGCAGTGGGAACGTACGAACGTGTGAAGCTGCCCGCGCGTATCTCATCGATGCATCATTAACACTTTCAAATCCCCACAATATTCCCCAACTACACATCAACTATCAAGCAAGGAGTGAGATCGATCGAGCTCAACTCCAAAATGGCGACCCACAAATGCAGCTCGTTGTCATCTCCATGGGGATTGTGGGCAGTTATTTCACTCTTGATTTCCCCTGTCTTCAGTTCTAGGGTTCATCATCCTTCTCCCAACAAGCACGCTGCTGCTTTATTCGTTTTCGGTGACTCGCTTTTCGACCCCGGCAACAACAACTACCTCAACACTACCACCGGCGGCGCCGCAGCCCAGGGAATGGGGCAGGCAACCGCTTGGCCTTACGGCGAGACCTACTTTAAACACCCCACCGGCCGCATCGTCCCCGATTTCATCGGTAATTTTTTCACTGAATTCTCGAATCATACTGTAGATGAATAATTTTCTCAGGATGAACTGTCTGAATCGATTGAATATGTGTACAACTGAGTTCTTCAAGCTGCCAATTTGGAAGCCGTATTTGCAACCAGGTGCACACACACTCACTAACAGCACTAATTTTGCTTCCGGCGGTGCTGGCGCACTTCCCGGGACTCATGCTGGTACCGTAATTAATTTCACTCCCCCTTTTTATGGACACTTGATCTTACTAATCATAGGATATACTGTTCATTTTAGTAATTACACTGTTAAGTTACAGTTGCTAGTAAAACTACTTGCATATAAATGGAGATACAATTCCTATTGTATAATATAAGTAGTTGTTCTATTTGTTGCCACAAAGACTTTCTGAATCAAAATTGTGAAGACATAATCAAATGACTAGTATATTAACTCTAGAAACAACCCCCAAATAACACTGCAGATTAGTCTAAGTTTGCAACTGAGCTACTTCAAGGAAGTTGTGAGCAGCTTAAAGAAGCAGATATGAGAAGCACAGACTCAGAAACTGCTCCATTTAGCAGTTTATCTCATCAGCATGGGTGGGAACGACTATTTCCCCACTACAATACCTACCCTAATGCATATGCTTCAAACATCAAGCAGTCTGTTGGCGTTGTTAATTCGAAACTTAACCGAGTTTCTAGAGGTATTTGAAACAAAGATCATATATGTCATGGAACTTTTAGTACAATATATGGCTGATGTTAACTAAACCCCATGGTTTGTTCTTGTGTTAATAGGAGATATACTACATAGGAGGAAGGAAAATAGCCTTCCAAAATGTAGGAGCCCTTGCCCTTGGTTGCATCCCGATCAATGTGGCAAAGAGTGTTGATGGTAAAACTTGTCTTGATAAGCTTTCAGCCATGGCTAGGATGCATAGCTCTGTGCTTTCCAAGTCACTTAAAACGCTTAGAGATACGGTTACCCGAATTCAGGTACTCCATTTTCAACTACTACAATGCAATCCTGGACAGGGTGCATCATCCCTCAAAATATGGTACACTACACTTTTCCTCCCTTTGCCTGTATATGACATTAGACCATATAAAGTACCAGCATTATTTTGACTTCTGATGCAAATTATTGTGCAGGTTTCGAAAATGGTACAGGACAATGTTACAGCGGAGGCTCTAGCCCGCCTGGAGCAAAGGTAGGGAAGACAACAGTATGCAAGGATCCAAGCAAGTATGTTTATGTTTGGTTTGATGGTGGTCATACAGCTGAAGCTTGCAATTGGCAGCTGGCTAAGTTGATGTGGAAGGGCAACCGAGATATCGTCGGCCCTTACAATTTTAAGGAGCTTTAGGTAGATCTTAAACTGGAATATGCTAGAGAGAATAATATGAATCAGATCATGTATATCAGTTCCTTTCGACTGATGATTTATGTAGTCTTGTAGCATGATGTTAATGTATCTAAGACCATATAGAAGGGATTTGCAGCTGAGATTTGTATTGGCAGAAACAATGTTATGGTTCTGTTTTTGAACCCTATATATGAAGCTAGATGCATCTTAATTTCAATTGCTTAACACCCAGAAAAGATAGGCACAAAAATTGCAGAAATTGTTGGTACCAGATTGACCCAGTTTGTGGCAAAATTATGGTCGTGTGAATATCCAAGTATGGAAGGAAGAACACAATAGCAAAGTAAGCAAGATGAGTACTAATCTTGCGCAATAACTTGTTGCAAATATTGCTGTATATTTGATCTGGTTAATGGGAATTCTTGACTTCAGTATGTCACTCAAGGACAAGAAAAAAGGAAACAGAGTATGATATATATAAGGTTAAACTTCCACTGACTACCCATCATTCACCCCGATTTTCACTTAACCATTCTTTATCCTGAAAATTACATAACCCACTCATTCTAATGGGAATATCAGCACAACACCACTATAGGTCACTTCTCTTTGATTACTTACAATAGTTCCATTGGCCAAGGCAATCTTGTCATTCTTCAATCATTGAAGGTTTTAATGATGAAAAAGTGACCTGGGCTGGTGTTATGCTGATGTGCATTATAATTGGGTGGTTTACATCATCTTCAAGATAAAGTGTGATTAAATATAAAAAGAGAGGTTTATTAGTGGTGGTTAGATGAAGTTTGCCCTATTTATAATGTCATGGTGAGTGGAAGAGAGTCTTCAAATCATAAGCTCCAAGTTGTGCACTATGCAGGGGTGACTTGGAAGTGTAGTTGTAGGTCCACATTTGATCAGCCAACTGCTTGTAGGCCATCTCAGTGAGATGGAAAGAGTCCCAAAATACATAATCCTTCACATTCTTGCACACTTTAAACCCTCCTTTTAACCTTTTGTTCTCCCACAACTAAAGGTTGCCCTCAACTTCCCTGATCCACAACATGCACTAATTCCTTCCTTGTAACCTTTCCATGAAAAAGAACATATGCGTCTCATGAGAAATTTACAATCATTTTTCAGTTCTTCCTAATTCAAATTATAATGTCAAATAGACTGTCATTAAAGATCTACAGAAAGAAGTATAGAGTCAAACAGTCTGTCTAACCCAACCTAAACTATAAAATCTGTTCATTTCTGATGCTTCCAGTCATTTGATTGCAAAATATGCCTTTTAAAAGCAACCATGATGATAGATGATTAACAAAGAAAGCAAGATCAATGTAGCTTAAGTGCATACCATATTTATAAGGGTGCTTGATTCTTTGGAGAAGAATCATCACCTCATCCCATTTAGGCAGATCTATTTCAATTAAGTGCTCTAAAGTTAGATACCTTAAAAAATCAAGTCCTAGTCTTTATGCATAACAGCCCCCACAAAATAAAGTCCTAGAGGCTAGAGATATGAATAGTTGGTTGAGTGAAGAATCTGGAATTTACTTTTCTGATCTCTTACCTTTTCACTCAATCAGTGCACATGTGAATTAAACTAGGAGCTAACTGAATGTTAAAAGTAGAATGGTCCAAATTGATAGCTGTAACCAGGTAGATATTTTGTTTTCATTGGCATAATAGTTGAAACAGAGATTAGCAGCACTGACAATATGAGAATCACACCTCCTTTTTTTCTTTGTCTAAAGTCTGCAACTTCACAAATTATAAGACATACAAGAATATATAGAGAGAGATCAGTACTTACTTCGATAACTAAAGTAATGTTGCCCATGACCATCTCAACATACTTAGATTTGGAATAAGAAGCAAACACTTGAGAGTTAGTCAAGAAGGTGCTCATGTAGTCATTTGTTCCAATGCTGAACAAGTAGACACCTCCTCTTTCAGCTATCATTCGAGCCTTTTCACCGCCTTGATCGTCTCTTAACTTCGCCGTGACTTTATTGTAGCTGCATCCCAAGATTGATGACCTGCATACATCAGGACCAAATCTCACACACAAGTATTACTAAGAACCACATAAGCTAGAACCCAAGAAAGAAGGGGATATACAAGAAATTATCTTCATACCAATTACCAAGCCTTGGAATGTTTCCTTGAGTGCACCAGCTCCAGCAGATGCAAAGTTAACTCCCTGAGAGAAGTCATGGTTGCCGGGTTGAAGATAAGGAAGAATCAATGGAAGCTTTGCATGTTCAGCTGTCAAATTTTCATCCAAAAACAAGAGAAAAATAAGGTATTATACTGCATTCCAACTTCTTCTTATTCTTTGCATATGATTTCTTACCAATGAAATCAGATATGAGACGGCCATCGGAGAAGCGCCCGGTTGGGAATTTGGCCTTGTCAAGGATAGTGGTGTTGATGTAGTTGTTGTTGCCAGCATCAAAGTAAGAGTCTCCAAACACAAACAAAGAGGCTGATTCACAGTTTCTCAAGTTCCCTAGGAAGAGGACTGCCAATAAAACTGTGGTGCAAAATGGAATCTAAATGCAAATCTTTCCATAGCTTTGGAGTGCTAGCAATTGAAAGATGGTGGGCCAACAAACAACTATATCTACAATGGCTTTTGTTACTAGAACACCATACCAAATTATTACTTTTTTTTTTTTACCAAGGGAAGCAATGAAACTCAAAAGGTGCAGCAATCAAAGTTGCATAAACTGGAATTAAGAGAACAACTGGTGTACCAACCACACTTCTTAGTACTGCATATAAGATGTTCAGTTGCAGATGCACCAAACACAACCGACAATGAGGGCTTTCTCAAGTTGCTTCCATTTACAGTTTTTATTGCAGATAACATTTATTGCTTTCTATTTTTTTCCTTTAGTTATTTGTTTGCAGAAAGTTTGATGTTTGACCTAGCTTGGTACTGGGAGGAGAAATTCAACGAAAATGGGTCCAAGAGATCAAGCTAAAGTTACTTTGGATCTCTGGCTATTTAGCTAGGTTTGAGGGAATTCATTTATTATATGGCCCCTACTTGCCACTATAATAGAAAGCATGGCTTCATTCCACATGATTTAGTTGCATGATATCTTTTTTTTAAGGATTAGAACTTTTGTGATGGAAGACACAATCTTCTTAGAGCCAATTTAGAATATGATATATGGAGTAAGCCAAAGTTGATTCATACTTTGGAAGAAAGATATTGCCCATAAATAAAAGGACCTCAATGATAGTCAGAAAAGACAAAAGTGTTGATTGCACTAGTTCTATTTGGTGTCAAAGAAGATCACGAAAACTTGGACAAGTGTTGATGTTGATGAATTTTTAAACAATTCAATTTGAAGATTGAAATTGTATTCTCAAAATGTTCATCTGCTACAAGGGAAATGGCTGAAGAGCATAGGCTTGGTACTAGTTCAGTGAATCACATGGATGGATGATGACCATTCCTAAATGTTGCCATGCTAAAATGTTCCTTGTTTACTAGATTGATCAATAGTTCAATACTACAAGCACTGGTAAAATGGTACAAAAAATAAAATATGGGGTGTGCCCAGAAAGCGGTCAAAATTAGGGGCACCCCATTTTTGAAGGGTCCTTGTGCTGCTTGCACCTGATACAAACCTAAACCAAAAGCATACATTCATGCATTCCAAGAGGCAAGAGCAGAGCATAGAATCCTGAATATTACATACAGTAGATATAGTTTTTCAGAAGTCATAAAGCATTAAAGTTGCACAGCTTGATCATAAAGATACAATCTCAGGTTTTTGGATGTTATAAAAGAGGGCCTAATATGTTACCTAAGCACTCTTGCGACATAATGGCACAACCTTTAGTCATCCAGCCTATGAACTTTCTCTGGGCATTGATAAACATTGTTGAAAAGATCTTCAATAAAACCAGGAGCAATCAGGTTGATCTCCCGCACAAATTTAGACGGATCGCGCAAGAGAGGGGAACCTCTATCATTCTCATAGGCTTGCTTCCTTGCTTGGTCCAGATGGTGGATGTTGTTCCGTATATACCTCAGCAAATCTCTATCATCATTTCTATAAGCCTCTGGATTCGCATGATATATCAGGGATATGTCGCTATCTTTTACATGGACAAGATGTCCCAGCCAAGGTCGGATAGATCTAGGAAAATATTTACGGCTTTCTTTATCGTGGGAAGCCCAATACATCATCGGTAAACAAGTATGGAGCTTTCAGAAGCCTCTTCCTCAGAAGTAAGGAATTGGCGGTTTTTAGGTGTTTGCACAAGGAAGACATCGAATATGTGAATTTTGCTCGGCTGACCATTGCCTCATTCAATTCCATATAATACTGGCTGAAGTCACGTGGCTTGAGGGAAGCGTCTTCGTACATGATACAGCCCATTGTACCGCCTTCAACCATGAACTGTACCCGTCGTCCAAAGCTCACTCGGCTATTTTCCAGATGTAGGAGACCAGATAGAAACCCCATCATCATCGTCGGGGTTATACCACTGTTTAAAACTCCAACGTTGTCAGAAACAAAGGTCGAAAGGTCAACCAGAGGGGACTGTGTCTGAACCAAGAATCTGTGTGCCGCCACCTCCTTTACCTTTGCATGAAAAGAAAATGGAACCCGCACCATTGGTCGAACAATACGATTCATCTTGTGTTTGATGCAATCAATTTGTCTCATTCATTACAATATTCCAACATTACAATATACTAGATTTAGCTCTATTACGAGCAACAACATCATAAAAATCGCAACCATTGAAACATGAGTCTAATGAAACAGTAAAGAGCACATGTTCAAAATCACAGTTATACTTAACACAGTAAACATCAAGCCAAGGAAGAGGCTTCTAACGTTAGGGTAAACAAAGAGAGAGCAAAATCTAAGGTTTAGGGTTCAGTCTCACAAAATAATCAGGTAAGAAAAGCATAATCTGAGCAACAAAAACACAGATTAGAGCATTTCATGCGATAGAAACGAAATTGCATGGTACAATTTAACGATGTAAGATAAAGACTTTCAGTGTTACTTTCAAGTCATAACTGAAAGTGATACATAGAAATTAAGGTACAACAAGTAACTACATAAAGCAAGCTTGCAGCTTGAGCCAGTCCATCGGTTCTATACACATGCCTTTCCATGATATCAACACGGACAAACTCCAGCTCAACAGGCCACGCCTCACTTTTTCCTTTTGCCACCACTTGTCTAACCTTGTCAGCAGCATCAGGAAACTCCTTTACAGTGAAAATGTCAATGAAAACTAAAGCGTCAATTAAGCTGCCCACCCATGGGTGTCCCGTACAAATGGAGCACATCGTTTTCTTTTTCCCACACTCATCCTCCTCCTCAACTTCCACAAGTGTAGCACGTATCATCATTCTCACACCCTTGAAGAAACCAACCAGGGGTTGAATGCAAAGAATTAGCCCAGACGAGTTGACAAGGTAGGCTATGGCTCGTGTATTTTCATCTTCCATGCAGTCATCCAGTTCAACTAGAACATAGAGCGGGTCTCGTACATCTCCGTATGCAAATTCACCAACACACCAGACATCATGAAACTTCCTTTCTAAATCCCACACGTGTCTGATTCTGCGAGATCTTGAACTCGCCTCCCATTTCTTCTGCTCAATGTCAAACACCAGTACAGAAACATCACCAGATGCTTCTTCTGCATAGATTTTCTTGCCAACCACCAAGTAAGAATGTATATCAGACTCAGGCAAGTGGAAAGGCACACAGTCAGTCACAATTAGTTTTTCATTGATCTCCTCAACAACGGGCCAGTTTCGGGGTGAAGCGAAAATTATTTGGATCGAACGCAGCTAAAGAATAAACTTAAAGCATGCACAAGTGAGAAACAAGAGCGAGCCAGGACACAAAGGTTTTTACGAGGTTCAGACAAGCCTACTCCTCGGGACCTCAAGATGGTGGTCCAATCCAATATAATAACTTAGTTACAAGAGGGAAATGGCAGCAAGGTTTCGGTGCAGAGCTGTGAGTTGTCTCTTAATGATGCTGAGAGGACAGTAGCTTAGGGGGGGGGGGGTGGTGCGTCAGTGGCACGATTGAGGAACTCAAGTGGCGCACGATTTCCTCGTACAGCTTCTCGAGACAGCCAAGCTGATACACAACCCTAGGCTGGGAATCCAGAAGCAGCCTTTGCACCGGGTTGAGGTTTGAGATTTGGACTCCGCGCCCGCGGAGATCTCTCCTCATTTGGAAAAGTTGATCATACTTTTTGGACAGATCTTGGATGTGTCTGGAGAGGACCTTCAGAGCTACAGTAGTAGTAGTACTACTACTCGTGGTGGTGATGGTGGAGGCATAGCCGCGGACCCCGGAGATGATGATGGTAAATGAAGAACAACGTTGAAGAAACAAGAAGGCCATGGGGGGCATTCACTTCAGCGAGGGCTCAAGCAGGCAGGAGCACTACACATATTAACGCTAACCCTAACCCTAGATACATAAACACTTGACTTGACTACACATATATGGCAATTGCGTACATAAAATAAATAGGGAAATCGAGGAAGAAGGTGCCGTAATAGACATCAAGGAGCGGCGACGCAGCTGCCAACGGCGGCCGTCTGTGTTGTGAGTGAGGCTCGAAAGTCACGAAGGAACTGTCTGTGTTTTGACTGAGGCAGGAGGAGGAGGTCTGCGTGGGCGGGCGGGCGGGCGACATCCAGTAAAAACGACGATCTTGCGTATGGGCCTCCACATTGCCGATGAAGTAGTGGGGCGGGCGGGAATGAGAGTCCACAACAGTACACTTGCTACGGAGGAGATGTTCTGAAGTAGTTAGGTTCATATAATCTACATCTACATATATACTAAAACACAACCATCCCGCCTACAAGTCGACTTCACCGTTTAATTTGCCTATGTGTCGCCCTCACGCTTATTTGAGCTTTTTTTATTATCTTATCTAATAATATTCCACCATATAATCCAACCTTCAAAAAAAATATAACAATGGGTCCACTTAAATATATCATACAATTTATTTAGTTAAATAACCATATATATTTCTTTAATTAAAGAAATAAATTTTAAAAGTATATCATAGGTTTTATTAGATTACCTTATCATGAAAAAACTGATCAAATATTAGTATGCTTATATATCTCATTTGCCTTAATATTTTCAATTTAGATTTGTTATGAAATGATTACTTAGAGCAAGCTAACTTAAACTTGCCAAAATAAAACTTAGAACAACTTTAGAACATTGGAAGAGAGGAAGAGAGAACAAGGAGCTTTAGACTTTGATTCTTGTTCTTGTTGGTGTGTATTTTATAATGGATGAAGCCTATATTTATAGGCCAAGAATGGAGTGAAAAAACTTAGGTTAATCTCTATGATTCAATAATGAATTCAATGAGGTGAAGAAGGTGAATAATTCACCTTGTTCAATCTACCACAAACATCCAAATACATTCAATCATCTACTTCAATCATACAAGTGAGACAAACAATCATGTTGGTAGTGCTTGTGGTTGATCTTATCTTCATAACACTATCTTTATAACACTCCCCTCTTGAATATTCACCTTCTCACTGTTGTGGGATATGAGTGTATGTTGCCTCATTAAAAATCTTGTCAGGAAAAACCCGGTGGGATAAAAAACCTGATCGAAGGGAAAAAGAGTGCAACTATGAATCTCATTTTACGCCTTGATGCCTCCTCATTAAAAACATTGTCAAGCAAAACCCAGTGGGATAAAATCTTGATCGAAGGGTAAAAGAGTGTAGCGCGTATGATGCTCCCTTGAGATCAATGTATCTCTTGAAATCTGCACATTCCAATCTTGGATACCAACTCTGCAAATTTCTTATGAGCCAATGACTTTGTGAACATATCAGTCAAATTGTCATCTGATCGGATCTGCTAGATTTCAACTTCTCCTGCTTCTTCCCGTTCACGGGTAGAAAAGAACTTTGACAATATATGCTTTGCGGTCTCTCTTGATGTAGCATTTCTTCATTTGAGCCGAGTTGTCTTCATACAATATTGTTGGCTTGTCGGTGATAGGCTTCATCCCACATTCATCCTGGATGAATTTGATCATTGCTCGTACAGTCGCACATTCTCTTCCAGCTTCATACAAAGCAATCAGGTCCGCTTGATTTGATGATGTGGCAGTCACGGTTTTCTTTGTTGACCTCCAAGAGATAGTTGTGCCTCCATATGTAACGCCCCAAAATTTAAACCTTGGTGAGCTACAGCGCCAAGAAATTTCTTTGTAGAAATTCCCTCAAGCTTTAATAGAAAACTCACCTTAAAAGTTTCTTTCCAACCAATATCAATTCTTGACATCACTCATCCTAACTTAGCATCATGCCGCATGTCCTACCTCCTCCATGCTTCTGCTGCGCTACTCTGATATTCGGGCCTGTAACCACAATTGTACCCCACAACGGGGTTAGTCCTTGAACGGACTAAGCAAGTCATAAGCGAATCGAGTACATGCAATAACATAAATAAAGAATACATATATGCACACACAATAATAGCCTAATACCCAAGGTTATAATTATCTATACCTCGATACACAAATTACCTAAATATCCCAACACTGTATAGCTCACAATATTTCACTAAGTCCCCAAGGAATACAACTTACTACTTACTCAATTCTCAAGCTTTCTTATAATACTTAACTCATCATCATAATTCATGTAATAACTCTTTATCATATAGATTTTCACAATTCATAACTATATTCCAAATTCTCCCATAAACACTTAACTATACCTCAAATATCTAGTGGATCCAAGTACCTAGCTATTCTTCAATTACCAGTAGATTCAATACCTAACTATACCACAAATATCAATGGATCCACTTATCCAAATAAATCATATATCCCTACATCAATTGGTTTCCATAACTTATAACTATATGCTACAAAACTCTATACCTTTATAATACCTCGAGGAATCATACCCTTAGATACTTCAATATGTGTATTATCATACAATAACTCATAGCCTCTAATAAATATCTTTACGTTATAATTCATATTCTCAAATCACAAACCATAAGTCTTATCATCATAACACTTTTACTTTCTGAACCACAGTATCACCCATAATTCCACAACATCTATTAAACCTTATACAATATATCATACTTAGTCACAAGTTTCCTTATAATATCTAGCTACTCCATTTTCATAACCTCCACCATCATATTTCTAATCGAATTATAAATCATCGGGACCATAAAGCATCATTTAGAAAACCATACTATACCCGGGTATTAGGGGTGTTCATTCGGTCCGGACCGGAGACCGGACCGGATAGGTCCGGTCCGGTCTTAATCCGGTCCGGTCTTAATCCGGTCCGGTCCAAGACCGGATTGGACCAGATTTAATTTAAAAAAATTAAAAAAATTAAATTCTTATTAAAATCTATAAAAAATATCTATAAAACATATATACTCCTAACTTATTAAATTTAAAAAAATATCTAAAAAAATACATATAAATCTCTAAAAAAAATATAAAACATATAAATTACAATTTTTTTTTTTTAAAAAAAAAATTCCGGTCTTCCGGTCCGGACCGGATTTTTTCCGGGTTTGGACCGGACCGGACCGGATTAAGGGGAAATGGTGGACCGGAGACCGGACCGGAATTTTACCGATCCGGTCCGAAAATCCGGTCCATTGGACCACTTGAACACCCCTACCGAGTATACTTTCATAATGAAAGAATAAACATATCAATAAACCATTTTCATAAAAATCATATACGATAATATCGAAAACACGTCCAAGAACTTTTGGGCACGAAGGTACCTTCTTCCTACACCACCCTTTACCTGCGGGACGGAGATACAACATCGCTAGCTAGGCGACCGACCATCCCTCGCAACAAGTAAAGGTTACCACCTCGACCCACTCATCTCGGGTGCCACATGCCATAACCCGCAGAAGAGCCATAATCGAGGGGCTACAGAAATTGCCACACAGGCCACATCATCATTACGTTGCCACACAAGCATCATAAATATTTCACGATATAAATGCCACACAAGCGTCATAAACACTTTACGAAATAAATGTCACACAGGCGAAATCATCATTATTTATCAAATAGTTGCCGTACAGGCAAAAACTCAATGATCATTTATTTTTAATACACGTTTATAAAACAATATGAAAACTAATCCCGATTATTCACAACTCATCTACCCAATCACATGCCACACATGCCTATCTTATTCCATATAACTCATCCTCATACTTATAGGTCACACATGCACCACACTAACTCATTATAACTTATTCCCAATGCCACACAAACTCACAATAATTCAACTTATGTCACACACAATATCAATACTATATCTATATCCCAATATCAATACTATATCTATATCCCAATATCCACTAGTATCATTTCATTCATAACTCTCACATAAGTATTATTCTCATATAATCCTATCACTCAGTCATATAATCATAACATCTAATTTATAAACCTCGATATAATATCATATCAATTTCCAATATCATATCAAACCTCAACGTATCATCTTATATAACTATCGATCCTATAACCTCAATATCATATCTATATCCCCAATCATATAATGATATCATAACCTATATTCATATCCTCAACAGTATAATCTTATCTTATGATATCAAAACCTCAATATATAATCATATCTATTTCCAATATACCATCATATCAACCTCACATATCAAATCTCATAAACCTCATCATATATATATATATATATAACTCAAGTAAGACAATCATCATACACACACATACTAGTTATGGTATATTGCTTATACAGATAATCAATATTTATGCAAAGCACATAAACATTCACATATTACTTGCATGTAAGATGTCCACGACAACAATCCTTGTTGTCCCATCCATGCTATGGCCCGGTATTTAACATTGCAGCAGATCCCTGAATCTGCAATATATTACAGATTCACTCATAACTTTTGATATATAACTCCAAATCAGGATCCGTCAGATTCCTCATACTTCTAATGACTTTCCTCATTTTATAATCTTAACCCCATATTTTTAGTAATTACGGGATATACCCAGAACTTTCCAAAAGTTACGATTCTACCCTTTTCTTACACTTTCACCTTAAACCTTAATTTTAATCTATTTAAGATATCTCCCAACATCATTAAATTTTATATTAATCATTATTAGCATGCTAAGTATCATCCGTATACTCAAAATCACCTTCATCATGCAAACTATATTTTAAAAACATTTTTGGAAGAGATCATACCTTATATTAGCCTAATCAAGAATATCATAATCATCTAACTTATATTTAAGAATACTAAAGAGAGAATCATACCTTATATTTACTCTAATTCAAGGATAATTGCTTGAGGGAATATTTTAGTTTACATGAGCCATGGAGAAGGTAAGCCATAAAGATTAAAGAGGAGGAGATGGCCGGCTGCACCCCCTTGGCCAAAATGAAGGGAGGTAGGTGGTATTTTTTTTTTTTTTTTTGGTGAGAACGAGAGGCAGCACTCTCGGAAAATCAAATAAACACAACACAAATCACAACGAAATCAGACGGGGCGAGCAAAAGCCCCTAGAGTCAGCGGAAAGGAAAGGTTGGACCCCCACAGGCGGGGAATCTAACACACACAGGCCAAGCGGAAAAGAAAAAGCCAGAGAGGCGAGCCAGTCAACGACAACAATATAAACAATGCAAACTACATACTATATCATGTTGACTAATGTCACATTTCTTTGAAGAAATATGTAAGATATGATTTTGTGTTCTCCTTCACCAAGAACAATGGTGTCAGACAGAATAACCTAAAATCACTCAAACTCATTCCATATCCTAATCTGATTCAAGGTATGGTACCAAACAAGCATGTATCAACTAGCCTTTAAAGTATAGCAGAGAAACATGAGTAGATCTTAAAAACATAGTCATGAAGATGGATGCGTACACGCGTGTATGTATATATAAGACATTGTAGATGGAGAAGACAATACCAAGCAAGGCAACTAGTCTAGGAGTGTCAACTCCAATGGCCTTGAACCTGTCAAGGACAATATACATGCTCTCATTGTGGTCAAGAAGATATTGCTCCAGCTCATTAGCTCTACTTCTCCTCCCATCTGTAAGAGTATAGTAGAAGTCACAAAAGGCTGGACAGTCTTGTCATTTCATAATTAGTTCTTGTTTTGGCTTCTTCTTGACCAGAAAAGATTCATGATTTCTTCCTTTGTCACATAATAAAAGGGTCACAAAAACACCACCTTACATTTCATCTAATCTCACCAATTCATATAATCAATGTGAACTCAAAGAAGCAATCAAACTCTCATTCTCATCTTCTCCATCTTCTTCTTCTTCCTTCTCCTAATCGAGTTCTCGAGTTGTCGCCTCATTCCACCTGCATCAAGCAAGGATTCAGCAGAGCAAAGAAGCCTGAAAACACAAGTGAATTCTCAAATAAAATTGCATGATCTTGCTGATACTCGAAAGTGAATCAAAACCGATTGCAACAAGAAGGATGATCAAATCTATGGAGTTTCACACAGAAATATCCCAGGAGGTCCAAACTCGCTACATAATTGATCACTTAGTCAACACTTTCCATTGAATTTCATTTTTGTTTCATTATTTCTTTCTTTTTCACAAATCAGGCCTTGTATTATACAAAAGAATACATTATTTCTATAGGTAAGCTCTGTACATTTAGCATACATTAAATAGAACACTATTTTTTTTCCTATCAAGTGTTGATTCAATATGTTCTTAAGCTTTTCTGGTTTTTTGGGAAGAAGACATAATTATGTAGTGGTTAGTAAAAGTCTCAAACTCATTCCATATCCTAATCTGATTCAAGGTATGGTACCAAACAAGCATGTATCAACTAGCCTTTAAAGTATAGCAGAGAAACATGAGTAGATCTTAAAAACATAGTCATGAAGATGGATGCGTACACGCGTGTATGTGTATGTATATATAAGACATTGTAGATGGAGAAGACAATACCAAGCAAGGCAACTAGTCTAGGAGTGTCAACTCCAATGGCCTTGAACCTGTCAAGGTCAACAGACATGCTCATCCTGTCTTTAGAGGAATCTGAGTTCCTCCTAGCTGAAAAGTGAACATCCCAAAACATACCATTTAAACTTGGAAACAACCCTCTTTTCTTGCAATAAATGTTCAAATCATCAGCCACTTCAAGAAACTTATCTATGAACATTACCATAGAGTGTCTAACTTTCCCCAAGAGTACTGACAAATTTTACAAAAAGCATATGTAGTTCGGAAGATAAGTGTTCTCAACAGAATAGAGTTTTTAGCGCAACAATATCAAATGAATACTGAGTTAGAAAAGGCAAATTATGCATTATCTATCACAATAGCAAGACTTGGCAAACATTATCTATTTTCTAGTACAAACACAATAAGAATCCCCAAACAACACCATAATATTTAGTAAGCATATATGCGAAACTTACACGAAAACATCCATTCCTTTCCACGAAGCTCAACCTTTTCCACCTTGCAAGAGAATGGAAGGAGGATCAGAGATTCAACATTTAGGACTTAAATTCATACTCAATATAAGCTGCAAATATCAATGTTGCACAACTTGGCATCTCCGTTCAGTGTAGTCAGTGGTCCAAATTTGAAATATCACTCCAATCCACAAACTGAAAAACGAAAAGTCCTCTACTCGAAAGAGAAAGAAGAAGCTTACCTTAGCTTCGTAAAAGCATCTTTTGTGGTTGGCTAAATCGATCTCTCGAATAGCGTAAGGGCAAGGAACAGACTGGGAAGATGCGTCGTCGACGGAGGGAGAAAGAGCGACGGAGGAGACATCTTCTTTGTCGTATGATTTGTAGAATTTTCCATCTCTCTCGGTAGCTATCAGGTGGAGCATTTCTGGAAGGAAGGAAGGAGGCATATAGCTATAGATAGGGACGGAATGTGGAGAAAGAAATACCTCTAGAAGAGAGGAACCTGGTTAAACATGGAATCCTTTATAATATTACAATACATACAGAAATTTAAAGAGCAGTAAGATTAACAAATAGCAACACATACATAAATTCATCTTCTCAAAATAGACAGATATAAATTGAAATTCTGTATAAACTAGTTAAAAGTACCATTACCGTAGTAGATTTTTCCTTTTCCGCCTTATTTGTCCTTGACCGGGAAATTCATCTTCTCGAAATAACGAATCGATAGGAGAGAGAGCAATAACTGAACCTCATCCTTCCCCCATCGCACGGGGTTATTCTTCAGAGGCGGTTTCATCGAGAACGATGTTGTCAGGCACGGCATCAGAATCGAAGACGAAGAAGAAGACAGCGGCGGTTTAGAGAGTGGCCAGAGGTAAAGGGAGTGGAGCCGCCGGAATCCGTCGAGAGCAAGAACAACATATTTGAGATGTTGCGTACTGCAGCCGACCTGAGCGTAGTGGCGTGTGCAAATCAGCTCCCAGAGATGCTCGTCCAACGTTGTACGATTCCAGAGCTTGCTTACGCACGCGGCCGTGGCCAAAGACCTAGCGTCGACGTGCTTGAGGATTTCGTATAGAAGATTATCGTCCAAGTTGACAAATCCAGTTCCATGGTGATATGTTTCCTCATCTGTCGTTGGTTTTGCCTTTTCATCTTCGATTTTGACCTTGATCTTCTTGAGCTTGTCGTCGCCGGAGGGAGAGACATCGGAAGCCATGGATCTCTTCACGGCGGCCATAGAGAGTAAATGTATTTTAGGAGTAGATCTGGAATTTGGGGAATTTTGTTGGGAAGTTGATTTTTGGTTGGAGAAGGGGAGAAGTTGGGACGGGATTAGGCAAATTGCAGAGGATGGAGTGGACAACCTACAACATGTTTGGTCGGAGAGGTGGCCGGAAAAAGTATTTGGTCAGAGCGAAGTGTCGAAGCGAAAGTGAAAGTAGCCATAAACATCAAAATAACTCATGGTATTAACATTTGGGCATTGTGTTCATGGAATCCCCAAACTCGATTGCACTTACCTCTTTCTTCTTCCACCACACCGACGACAACAACGACGACACTGCAGTGACTGGATCGAGAAAGTGAGAGGAGAGGTGGCCGAAAAAAGTATTTGGTCGGAGCGAAGTGTCAAAGCGAAAGTGTTGTAGCGATTGACATGGAAGGAGGCAACACTGGACTTGGATCGATCAGAAGGAGAGGCAGCGCCGCAGCGGAAGCCCTAAACCTAGAAATTGAAAAATCAAAAAACATTTACCTCGCTAGTTATACAATCGTGGTCCGAGGTAATATTTTACCTCACTTCAAAATTAAATGTGGTCCGAGTTTAAAATTTTACCTAGGTTGAAAATAACCGTGATTCGAGTTTAAAATTTTACCTCGCTTGAAAAACAACCGTGGTCCGAGTTTAAAATTTTATCTCGCTTTTAAATAAACCGTGGTTTGAATTATAAAAAAAAACACTTTGTACCTCATTTTTAAGTATAACCGTGGTCCGTATATCTTCTTTACCTCGATTTTAAAAATCCGCTCCAATTATTGTGCGGTTAATCCCCATTTTTGTACTAGTGTATGGGGATGAGAATTATAGTTTAGAATACCACACAGACTAAATAAGAAAATTTAGAATAAAAAAAAGAAAATAAATTCCATATTATATTTGAAAAGGGGAGGGTATAAGTGATTTAGGATTTGTCTATATTTTATTATATTATAATACAAGATTAAATAAATTTATACTAAATTCCATATTATAATTATAAATAAAATACGATCCAAATAGACCTTGATTTTTCATATTGTAATTTAATTTATTTTATTTTTTTGGGAGTTAACGGTTGAACCCCAAAATTTATCATTTTTTTACGTCAAGGATATTTGATGAAATTTGTCAAAACCTCAGGGGTACCACGCGAAATATAACAAACATTTGAGTATTTCGTGAAAATTGAAAAAACTCAAGAATACCACACGAAAATTCCAAAAAAAACATCGGTGAGCGTCACCGTTAAATTTTTAAAAAAATAATAATAAAGGAACAGTGACTATCACCGTTCCTTTTTTTAAAAAAAAGTTAAAAAAAGACTTTCAATAGTGAGAAGCACCATTGAAATCAACAACACCTGCAGTTGTGTCTGCAACACCACTGCAGGTGCAAGTAGTTGCATCCCTGCTTGTGGGGTATTTTTGCCACAGAATTTTGTGTGGGGTAAATATACAAAAGTTTTAAAATATAGGTAGTTTTGCAATCAGGAGTCAGTACTGAATAAATGAAAAGAGTAGGAAAGGCATGTAAAAATGTAAATGCTGGTGCAAATATTGGCTGGAGAGGAAGCAGATGGTGATAGTACTCCGTATATTGGAGTAACAGTAGTAAGTAGACAGGTGAAGGTATGTACGTAATTGGCCTTTGCTGGTTTATCTTGGTTTGGTTTAGCTTCTGCCACTTCACTGCCATCTGCTGCTCTTGACAAGATAGATGGCTGATTTTGACTACCATCTTTCATGCATTTGATTTTGGACTCTTTCACCTGACTCTTTCATAATGTGATTCTGACAAATAATTGACTGATGAACTAAATTTACAACCTTGTCAATCCTGCTCCTACTCATTGTTGTTATTTGGGGTACCTAAGGTTGTTTAACCAGTTCTTTCAACTAATCAAGATTTTGATTAGTTGATAATTGGATAAGTGTTACTAGTTTTTTTTTTTTTGTAACACTTAGGCCGTTACAAACGGGTTAAAGGGTTTCGAATTTGTGATTAGTACTTGTTAACATAGTTATTAGTACTTGTTAACCTTGTTTCGGTTTGATTTGCAATTAACCAAGAGTAGTATGTATGAATTGTTGTGTTGGCTAAATAACATTTTAATATTGTTTTCAAAAACAAGTTCAGCTAACAAATTTTTGGTGATTATTTTGTTTCATAATAGCTTGACAGTTGCTCGTCATAAAGAAATTCTCATTTATCGTTTTAGGGTGTATTTGACGCAGGTTTTAGGAATTTTTTGTAGGTTTGTAGATTTAAAATCTATTCAAATTAATTGTTTGTTGAAACAAAGGTTTTTCAGAATGTGAGAGTTTTAGTAGGTTTTTTAAGAGGTTAAATACTGAAAAATAGAAACTTATGGATATAAAGGTTTTTAGAGGTTTTAAAAGGTTAGAGAAATTTGGCTCATAATATTCATGTAAATTCATATTAACTAATATCTTTTTTGGTAATTTCATAGGTATAACCTATCGAAAAACCTTATAATACCAAACACCCAACTAGATATTAGGAGGATTTAAATAATAAATCAAATACCTATTAAAAAAACTACATCTGCTCAAAAACCTTCTACAAAATTTATACCTTATAAAAAAGCTTGTTTTGTCGAACATAAAACTACTAAGAAAAATTTATGTTGGTTTACCTGAATCTAAGGATATTTCAGTTAGTGTCTCAAGATCAATTTTTTTTTGACTGATGTCCCTAATTAAGGTTTTATGTTGTTTTTCTTTTTAACCAAACCTATCCATATTTATATTCTTTCGGTTCGAATTGATCAAATTCAAGCTCTCTATTGTATTCATCATCCTCAAATTAATAGGATTCGACCCCTAAAACATCCAAATCCATACCAAAATCATTCCAATTGAAATTCCTAAACAACAATCATTTTTTTTGCTAAATTGAAAACAAAAATGTGTGACAACGTCAAAATAAATTCTTGTTTCAAGTAAAAGTCTCTATTACTAATCTACTAAGAACCCATAATCTACAATATAATCACTAAATTATAAGCGGTTAAGGCCACTTGTCACTCGATATTAATACACCTAGACTTCTGTCAATTCTTTATTAGTGGTTATTATCAATAGTATTTTACATTTATGAACTAAGAATTTGGATTTGGTGCGGACGGTTCTTACAGTACGGACGTGCGGATATGCACTTTAAGGTCTTAAATGTACACTTTTGCAAAAAATTAAAAAATAATGCTTGGGGAAAAAATCAAATTTTTTTTTGTTTCCTTTTTTTTTTTTACAAAAGTGCACATTTAAGACGTTAAAGTGCACATTTAAGACTCTAATATGCATGTCCGCACGTCCGCACCGTAAGAATCGTCCGCACCGGAACCTTACTCTATGAACTAATATGGTTGTTTTTTATTATTAAGGCCATATTATTTAAATTAAACAAAAAAAAGTTAATACTTTGCGGTGGTAGATAGAGTGGGAGAAAGAGTGAGAGAATAATAAAATTGTTAAAAAAACAATATGACACATGTCTATTAATGAAGATGACAAATGTCAAATGTTAAATTCGCGACATGGCGCAATCTTTAACAAAGAGTTGCACTCTTCAATGAAACCGCTTCAACCCATTTTGATATAGGAAAGTTACTATAGATACTAGTTTAATTCTCGTGTCATGCACAAATTGTTTTATTACGGAATTTGTTTATCAGATTATTATTTAGATGTTTAAAAAGGTAAATTATATCTTCAAAATATTTATGGAAGAAAATTGTGTAATTTATTTGATCCCTTTATAATCTATGTAAGGAAAAAAAATTAAGATTTTTATTCACTCCATTTTCAGAAGTCACGATCTTGATCTTTATAAGATCACCAACCAATATGTATAGTATATTAGGAAATGATCAAGTATTTGTTATATACTTTTATATTTTAAAAGGTAAAATTATATTTATAAAATATTTATGGAAAAAAGTATATCAAAATAATTGGGGAGCATGTACAAATCCGGCTATTATAGGTAGTAATTTTATTTTGTTTGATTTTATTAGTTTTTTGACATATCTGCTGAAAAAATATGAGGGCGACATGTGGCAAATTGAATACAGGGGCGCCACGTGATATCATAAATTTTGGACTCATTCTGCGGACGCCATGTGGCGCAATCAGTATTCTGCTTTAGTAATTATATAGTAGATTGGTCGGTAAAGACGATGTATTTTTTCATTATTATTTGTACACTTATTATCTTTGTGTTTTTTTGTTGAATCAATAATATATTGAAACAGGTCTTTTGATGTGTGAGTGTGTGACCATGAACAATTTAAAAATTCTAAACTTGATAAATATATATATAGGGGTAAATGCATTAAAACACCCTTATATACACTTGTTTATAATAAATCACAATTTATAAAAAAAAATTGCATAAAACCACCCCTTATTTTTTCTTGCAAACAACCACCCATATCATAAATTTTTGTAATCATCATATTACATATATTAAAAGACCAAAATAACCTTATAACTTTTATTTGTTTTTTATTATGTTTTGTGTAATTTCATCCAAACAAGATAAACGTACACCCTAAATTAAAAACATCATCGGTGCAAATCGTAATGGATCCAAAATTCTTCCAAAACCTAGACCGAAGACCAGACCAAATAATTCACTTCGTTCCAATTCTGATTTGGTCCAAACCACTTTGGTCTCGATTATGGTCCGTATGATTATTTTTTTCTTTTTTTATTCGTTCTCTAAATGATTTTGATGATGTAAAAATAATAATATTATTAAAATTCTAATTAAGTTATATTTAAGTAGAAAATATTAATATAATTAAAATTGTGGAATGGATCATGTGATAACGGTCACTCTCGTGCGAATGATTCACATAAGGCGTAGAATATATGCGAATTTAGGATAAAATTTATAAACTAGAGGAATTTATGCAAATTTATATGTGTTTTAAAGTATATAAATTTTTTGCCTGAATGTGTAAATTATTTACGTTATATTTGCATAATTGTTTGTGTATAAACTATGAACTAAAATTATAGCTAAATTGAAATATTTTAAAAAATAAGGGTTGGGGTGGTTGTTTACAACAAATTATATATAAGGAGTGATTTAGTGCAAACTTTCTTATAAAGGGTGGTTTGTTACAAACAAGTGTAAATAAGGGGTGGTTTTATGCATTTACCCCATATATATATATATATATATATATCCAAACTTTACCCTGAAGTGGAACTAATAAACCCTAATATGTCAAACAAAATTTAATTAGTAAAAAATAAAGTACTTTTGTGGTTAGCATGTGCTGAGATACACACACTAAAAATATAATATTTTATTATGCTTTACGTATGTACTCAGGGGCGGACGCAGGTGGGGCTCAGTGGAGGTTGTAGTCCCCACTGGAATTTAAAAAAAATAATAATATTTGTTTAAAAAAATTATACGGGATTTCTTTTCCCTCATCCAAAGCTTGAAAGCAGTCGACCCTAATTTATTTCTTTTCTCGGTCTCCTTCCATCTCTTTCTTCTGGTCTCCTTCCACCTCTTTTGTAACAACCCCAAAACTTAACCCTTTTGGAAAAGTATTACCGCCAGTGACCCCAGTGTTCCTTACCGAGATCACCCAAGGCTTTACCGTTTAAATACAATTTATGAAATACAAATGATACATAATGATCAAGGCATTCAATTCCAAAACATAACATTGTCAAATAAACATGAGTTACGGGATTACAACCCAATCCCGAATAGGCTAACACAGAGTTTAAACCAAACACAACGGAAGTCTTATAAAACACATTACAACCAAAGTCATTGTCCAAAAGATCTCAACCTGATTAAAGAAATAACTAAAACGTTCAAAAACCACCGTCGACTCCATAGTCCTTCTATTCTTCTGAGCTACTTTCGATCTGATGTGCCGAATCGGACGGATGACACCAGCCAACCATGTAAGGGAATAATATCGGTTGGTTAGTCTAAATGAATAGACTAGCAAGGGTACAAAGCAGAAGGTTCTAAGCAGTCGTATTAGGTTAGACTCCTCGTCCCTCGAATAATAATCGAGTACGCTTGTCAACCACCATACTCTACTTAAATACAACAAGAGGTATGCACAAGAGAAGATTCTGGAAGACTGAATCTTCACAGAGATCAACTCGAAAGAAGACTCCAACGGAAATGAGTCTTAGGGAAATATGACAAATCTGGAAAGTTTAAAGGATCACACAAAACTGATTTAAAAGCTGACTGAGATGCTTCGGTTCACAACCAACCTCACCGCATACAGCGAATCCAGATTGGAAAGAGAATGTACTATGATCAAAGTCGAGAGGAGTTTTCCTAGCTGTACTATAACTTAGCTGCACTACTCGCCAAGGTTTATTAAGTTTGTGCGTCAGAGTAGCACTTATCTGATTTATATTATAAAACACAGATCACATTATAGACTTTTACATGTGTACCCCACCATTGGGACGACACATCTTAGTATACGTTTCGTCGAGAGTGACACACACTGGAAGGTTTGTGACACCAGCTAAGTGTCCTGCCTCTACACACTTGTGAAAGAGACCGATCATGATCTTAGAATAGTACCAGATGGAGACGAGCCACCCCGATACCAGATTATAAAGAAACGACCGGACGAAGTCCGAGTACATTCCTAACTAACAGTGCTAATCACACAGATACAACACAATAACAGTTACAGGATAAATCCACATAAAGGCCCGAAAGGCGATCACAGATAATAGTGCTGTTCTAACAGATATACAACCTATTATAATATCAATATTTTGTTTTCCAAAACAGTTTACCAAAACCATTTCCAGACAAACAGAGTATTCATTCCAAATTAATTACTCAGATAAACTACTGATAATTAATGTAAATATGGAACGAATGAGCAAGAGCGAACCGCCACTTGCCTTAATCCGCAGAAAAGTCTAACGACAACGACGGGATTCCGGGCTCGACACGGGTATAGCTCCGACAGCACAACGACCTTTGAGTCGACCCATAAAAAGAACCCTAAGTTAGATTCGACATAACCACAGTAAGAATCTAAGAACGACGAAAGAAAACGAAAGGAACGACGCCACAATGATGATCACCAAAGCCAAAAGCCAAAGAGGCGTTCTGGGCTCTGGCGGCGGTCGCCGTTCTTGGCGTCGGTCGCCGCAGTTCATCACGGCGGGCGCCGTGAAGAACACGTCGGTCGCCGTGAAGAACTCAGACGACAGAAACGGCGAGAAAACTCACCCAAAACACGAGCGATTCGGCCTCCTTCGACTTGCTTTGGTTTCTAACCACCAAGGGCTACCAAAAGCTTCACAAAGGCACTCTGGAAACACCACCAACCGACACCAACGAAGCTTCCAAAATCCGGCGAAACTAACACTCCGACGAGGCGAAATTTTGGCAGAGATTCGGTGTTGGGATGGCTCAAAACCCTTCCCCCAACACCTCCTTTTATAGCCAAAGCAATGGGAACATCATCATCACCCTAGACGAGGCCGAGCAGGGCTAGATCGATGCGGCCAGAGCTCGACAACGACCAACGGGTAATGACTACTGGGTAATCACGGCGGGCGCCGCAACTTTGCCTACGGCAGGCCGCGGCGGACGCCGTAATTACTGCGGTCGCCGTTCCTAGCCCTGGCGAGCCCAGAGTAGGAGACGATGGCCTGACACCTCGGGCCCAGCGACGGCGGGCGCCGTTACTGTACGGCGGTCGCCGTTTTTGCCTTTTCCCGCCCATTCAGCTTTTGAACGAGCAAGACATTAACCCGAGATAAAAATTATCGTACGCGAACGCGTATAAACATCCGAAGCACGTCGTTTGTATTTTATTTCACTGAGAAAAATATTACAGATACAGAGCACATTACAGAATGTCTCAAGCTACCTGAATTAAATCCGACGTACTAAACGGGTACTCGAGAAAATTCCAAAATTCCCAAAATAACCTTACAAAAATACGGGGTATCACATCTCCCCCCCTTAAAAGAAGTTTCGACCCCGAAACTTAGGCCGAAAATAACTCGGGAAAACGCCTGAGCATATCTGACTCGGTTTCCCACGTCTCCCAAGTAACTTCTTCGGTCCCTGACTTGGACCACAGCACTCATACCAACGGCACGATCTTGTTGCGCAAACGCTTCTCCCGATGCTCCAAAATGCACACGGGCAACTCTTCATAAGTATCATTAGCTTGAATCTCGATGTCCTCATAGCTAAGCACATGAGACTCATCTGGCACATACTTTCTGAGTAAAGATACGTGAAACACATTATGCACTGGATGAGCCGATGGCGGCAACGCCAAGCGGTACGCTAGAGATCCCACTCTATCCAGAATCTCGAATGGTCCTACGTAGCGAGGGTTAAGCTTCCCACGCCTACCAAACCTGAAAACTCCCTTCGAGGGCGACACCTTGACAAACACCTTGTCACCGACCTCGAACTCGATATTCCTACGCTTCTTGTCTGCATACGACTTCTGTCGACTCTGAGCGGTCAACATCCTTTGTCAAATTAAGGCAATGTCAGAAGCTGTCCTCTCGACTAACTCTGGCCCAAGCAGAATCTTGTCGGCGTTATCATCCCAACAAATCGGAGATCTGCATCTGCGGCCATACAAAGCTTCAAACGGAGCCATATCGTAGCATGCCAGCTGTTGTTGTACGTGAACTCAATCAGACTCAGGCTGTCTTCCCAGCTAGTCGGACGATCGAGTACATAAGCTCGGAGCATATCCTCCAGGGTCTGGATGGTCCTTTCTGACTGGCCATCTGTCTGAGGATGAAAAGTTGTGCTGAATCTCAACTCGGTTCCCATGGCCTTGTGAAGTTCTTTCCAGAACCTAGACATGAAACGGCTATCTCGATCTGATACAATGGTCTTAGGAATGCCATATAAGCGGACAATCTCCTTCTGGTAGACTTCTGCTAACTTCTGGGTTTCCCATGTGGTCTTGATGGCTATGAAATGAGCACTCTTCGTAAGCCTATCCACAATTACCCAGATAGCATCTCTCTGACTTCGAGTCTTGGGTAGCCCAGGGACGAAGTCCATGGAAATGTCCTCCTATTTCCATTCTGGTACTGGGAGAGGTAGCAACTCACCACCTGGTCTGCGGTGTTCGATCTTGACCTTTTGGCAAGTTAAGCACCTTGCCACAAAGTCTGCTACGTCCCACTTCATGTTTGGCCACCAAAACTTCTTCCTGAGATCCTTGTACATCTTGCTAGAACCAGGATGCACAGAATAAGCAGATGAATGAGCTTCTCTCATCACCAACTGACGAAGATTCTCTGTGTCTGGCACACAGATCCGATCCTGAAACCAAAGTGATCCATCATCCTGAATCACAAAACTGGGAGCTTTCCCATCCATCACTTCACTGCTTAGCTTTACCAAGACGATGTCGTCAACTTGCTTTTCCTTGATCTGATCCAGCAGTGTAGCCTGAATTTCCAGCATACTCAGGAAACATCTACGTTGATCATACAGAACTTCAATGTCGCACGACTCTCGGTTCAGCTTGGTCTGAGCAGTAAGTAAAGCAACTACCCTCTCGTGCGTTGTCTTCCGGCTCAATGCATCAGCTACCACATTATCCTTGCCCGGATGGTACAACAACTCGATGTCGTAGTCCTTGAGTAACTCTAGCCAGCGGCGTTGTCTCATATTCAACTCCTTCTGAGTAAATATGTACTTGAGACTCTTATGATCGGTGAAGACTTGGCATCTTATACCGTAGAGGTAATGCCTCCAAATCTTCAGCGCAAAGACAACCGCTGCTAGCTCAAGATCATGTGTCGGATAGTTTTCTTCGTACGTCTTGAGTTGCCTGGATGCATAAGCAATGACTCTGCCCCTTTGCATCAAAACACAACCAAGACCACACTTTGAAGCATCACTATAGACCACATAATCGTCGTTCCCCTCTGGAAGTGCTAACACGAGTGCCGAGGTCAGCCGTCGCTTCAACTCCTGGAAACTGGCCTCGCACTTGTCATTCCAGACAAACTTCTTGTGAACCTTGCAGAGTAGATTGGTCATAGGTAGAGCGGTCTTCGAAAACCCCTCCACGAACCGTCTATAATACCCGGCAAGCCCAAGAAAACTGCGCACCTCCTTCACGTTCTGGGGCTGTGTCCAATTTGTCACAGCTTCGATCTTCTGGGGATCAACCATAACCCCATTCTCATTGATCACGTGGCCTAAGAAAGCCACCTCCTTCATCCAGAATTCACACTTGGACAGTTTAGCATAAAGTTGATGTTGTCTAAGGACTGACAAAGCAATCTGCAGATCTTCCTCATGGACTTCTTCACTCGGAGAGTAGATCAGAATGTCGTCTATGAAGACCACTACGAACTTGTCCAAGTACTGGTGAAAACATCGATTCATCAGATCCATAAAGACAGCTGGAGCATTTGTAAGCCCAAAAGGCATCACTACGAACTCGTAATGACCATATCTAGTCCTGAACGCAGTTCTAGGAATGTCCTGCTCAGGAATTCTGAGTTGATGATAACCCGATCTCAAGTCGATCTTGGAGAAAACCTTTGCTCCCTGCAACTGGTCCAACAAGTCATCAATCCTAGGCATAGGATACTTGTTCTTGATCGTCACCTTGTTCAACTCTCGGTAGTCGATACAAAGTCGGAACGATCCGTCCTTCTTTTTGATGAACAATACCGGAGCACCCCACGGCGATGCACTCGGCCTGACATAACCTTTGTCAAGAAGATCTTCAAGTTGATTCTTCAATTCTTGCATCTCAGCAGGAGCCATCTGATACGGTGCCTTAGAAATTGGCACGGTACCAGGCTCAAGATCAATTGAAAACTCTACGTCACGGTTCGGAGGTAATCCAGTAATCTCCTCTAGAAAGACATCCGAGAACTCTCTGACCACTGGAATATCAAGAATCGTAGGTCCATCTTTCACGGGCGAATCCAAGTAGCAAAGCTACCCGACACATCCTTGTCGTAGTAGCTTAAACGCAGCCATCGCATTGATCAGCTTGCCGTTATCAGCGTATTTCCGACCTTTGAACTTGCACACGAACTGGCCCCCAGATGACACCGTCACCATTCTTGAACTGAAGTCGATCACCGCCTTGTGATGTGTCAGCCAATCTATACCGAGGATAATGTCATATGGAGCCATGGCTATACAGATTAGATCTGCCTCAAACTCCTTACTCTGAATGGTAATCGGGAAGTCGGACAGATGCTTGGTTCCCACCAAACGTTCTCCATTAGGAAGACTAACGATGAAAGGGTCGCACGAATCGTTGCACACTAAGTCTAACTTGCTAACACAGCTATCCAAAATAAAGGAATGCGTAGCACCATAATCAAACAGAATGCACACGGAAGTAGAGTGAAGGTATAAAGTACCTTGAGCAATCAGAGCGTTGGGTCCATCCGCTTCACGCATCTCGTACAAGCATTGACCCTGACTTCCAAAAACAACTGGGGTCTTTTCCTTATTCTGAGCAGTCGTCTGAATTGACGGGCTAGGAGTCTCGGCATGCTTGAACCTAGGTCGGTTGCTCTGATGAACTGACCCTTGCTGCGACTCTACTCCCTTCTGCTTCCCCTGCTTGCAGAACTTATGCAGATGACCATCACGTCCACACCCAAAGCACGATCTCTTCTCCTTCTGGCACTCATTGCTCTTGTGCCCAGCAACACCACAGTTATAACACTGAACTGAACTTCTATTCTGACTGGACTGCTGCGTTGACCCTCAGTGAGTCATGTCCGTCTTTGCTCGGCCAGACTTGGCAAAGCTAGACGGTGGCGCAGGTCGCTTGAATCCACCACCCTGATTCTGATTCTGATTCTGCATCGACCTCTGTCGAATGCGTCTCTTTGTTGACTCATCCAAAGTCACATCCAGCTTGTAGGCAGCATCCACATACTGCTCCAGAGTAGAGCATGTGTGGTGCACCATCAACGGCTTGATATTTGGACTCATCCACTCATGGAAGTACCAGATCTTTTGTGCCTCGCTGGATATCTCAGGTCCAGCATACTACAAGAGATGGTTGAATTTGGTTGCAAGCTCGGTCACCTTCAAACCATCAGTCTTGGGGTACAGAAACTCCTTGTGTTTCTCCTCTCTCATAGCTCGAGAGAAGAAACCATCAGTCATCTTGGTCTTAAACATCGACCAGGTCAACACAGGGCTATCAACTAAGCCTGAACTCTCCCACCACTCACTGGCCTCATCCTTCAACTGCAAGGAAGCTATGTGGACCTTCTTAGCCTCGGTACACATCACATTGCGGAACAGCCTCTCCATATGAGAAAACCAATGGGTCACCCTGACAGGTTCCCCTTTTCCGTTGTAGCTGTCAGGCCTCATAGAACTGATGGTCTTCAGAGCACGACCATAGTTGTCCCTAATCGTGACTGCATTCTCTTGGACATCACGGCTTTCTGGCTCCTCAAACCTAGGAACCTGTGGGGGAATTGGCACACCTTGTGTCTGTGGCACATTTGGTCGCATAGCATCAGCGATAGCTTGCATGGCAATTCCTCGAATTGTCTCCACTGCTGTAGCATTAAACACCACTGGTGCATTACTCTGATCCTGACCATTGCCCCTGGATTGATTATGGGATTCAGATACATGCTCATCTTGTGCAACATCTCTTATGATTGGTCTGGGCTCCTGACTAGTCCCAACACCAGCTCGCCTTGTGTTCCTTGTGTTCACCATCTGTTTACCGATCAAATTCCAAGCATTTCATACATTAATATTCATTCCATAAACTTAATGTAGCAAAAATACTCAGAATAGATCAACTAGGTATTTTATAGATGAACTGGAACTGTTACACAAGCTACACATAAATCTATCATCCGAGCGCTAGGATAAACATTGCTCGAAGATAAAAGTGTTTCACATAGTACTTGCCGCAATACTGAAATCTTACACAAAGAACAAACCGAAATTCTAAGACAGAAACTACTACGATAGGCAACGCCGATCCTCATCAAGGCGCTCCAAAATGGCTCCTGTAAGACTGGCTACTCGTGCAAGGTCTCTTCGGACTAGGCTCACCATCGAGCTCTGGCGATGGGTTTCGCACCCTGCTCTGTCCTGGGTCACATGGCTTTGGTGACTCAGACCCAACCTCAGTCGTGGAAAAGAAAGGATCGTCCATAAGAGGTCCTCCTATCACAGCCCTCCTCTGAGCGCTAGCGATTGCCTGATCCATCTGCTGCTGATGCTCCATATGAGAGCTCATTTCGCTCTAGCGAAGGATCTCTCTCGACTCAGCCTCTGATCTCTTCCTAAAACCGTGCTCAGTGTACAGTGCCTCCCAATCAGCATCAGTCATGAGTGCATAAGCCGACACTGGTGATAGTTCTGGACTGGGGGGAATAAACTGCACCCCCGGCTCATGACTGTCCACTAGCAAGTGCCTCAAGTTGTCTGGCTCCTGGCTCTGCTCTTCCAGGTCCAGCTCGGGGTCCTCCTCAGGATCATCTTCTATGGGATCCTCATCCTCGGGATCAATCTCGATCATATCCTCGTCCTCGACAGGATCTATCTCAAGCATCTCTTCTTCCTCATCTTCGTCATCCTCGTCCCCTTCCGGGACCATCTCTATCTGGTAATCGTCATCGTAATGCCCTAAGGCGAATCTAGACGACTCACCCCACTTCCTGCACTACTTCCGCCCTGAGTGGCTCTACAGGTGTAGCTACAGTGACCACTGCATCCCTAGGCGTAAGGACAATAGGCTCGGGAATCACATACTTGATGTCATCGGGCGGGCTACTCGGGCCTCCAACCTCGAAACATCGCTGGGGAATCGAAAAATCTAGCCTACTTGGAGACGGCATGTCCGTCTTGGCGTCCTCCGACCCCCTATCAAGAGAAAAGCACGCACCCATCCTATAGGACAACGAGGAATCGAGTTAGTCTTTCTAGACATAGAAGCAAGCTTACTACATCAGACTATCCAGAAGACACGACTATGAACGGTGTTTTGAAATTCTTTTTACTTTGAAAAAGATTCAGAGCCCTTTTTAAAACATTTTCAAAAACGGATAAATGATTTATAAAATCCCAAACCCGTTTTAAAACCTTTGGCTCTGATACCACAACTGTAACACCCCCAAAACTTAACCCTTTTGGAAAGGTATTATCGCTAGTGACCCTAGTGTTCCTTACCGAGATCACCCAAGTCTTTACCGTTTAAATACAATTTATGAAATACAAATGATACATAAATGATCAAGGCATTCAATTCCAAAACATAACATTGTCAAAGAAACATGAGTTACGGGATTACAACCCAATCCCGAATAGGCTAACACAGAGTTTAAACCAAACACAGCATAAGTCTTATAAAACACATTACAACCAAAGTCATTGTCCAAAAGATCTCAACCTGATTAAAGAAATAACTAAAACGTTCAAAAACCACCGTCGACTCCATAGTCCTTCTATTCTTCTGAGCTACTTTCGATCTGATGTGCCGAATCGGACGGATGACACCAGCCAACCATGCAAGGGAATAATATCGGTTGGTTAGTCTAAATGAATAGACTAGCAAGGGTACAAAGCAGAAGGTTCTAAGCAGTCGTATTAGGTTAGACTCCTCGTCCCTCGAATAATAATCGAGTACGCTTGTCAACCACCATACTCTACTTAAATACAACAAGAGGTATGCATAAGAGAAGATTCTGGAAGACTGAATCTTCACAGAGATCAACTCGAAAGAAGACTCCAACGGAAATGAGTCTTAGGGAAATATGACAAATATGGAAAGTTTAAAGGATCACACAACACTGATTTAAAAGCTGACTGAGATGCTTCGGTTCACGACCAACCTCACCGCATACAGCGAATCCAGATTGGAAAGAGAATGTACTATGATCAAAGTCGAGACGAGTTTTCCTAGCTGCACTATAACTTAGCTGCACTACTTGCCAAGGTTTATTAAGTTTGTGCGTCAGAGTAGCACTTATCTGATTTATATTACAAAACACAGATCACATTATAGACTTTTACATGTGTACCCCACCATTGGGACGACACATCTTAGTATACGTTTCGTCGATAGTGACACACACTCGAAGGTTTGTGACACCAGCTAAGTGTCCTGCCTCTACACACTTGTGAAAGAGACCGATCATGATCTTAGAATAGTACCAGATGGAGACGAGCCACCCCGATACCAGATTATAAAGAAACGACCGGACGAAGTCCGAGTACATTCCTAACTAACAGTGCTAATCACACAGATACAGCACAATAACAGTTACAGGATAAATCCACATAAAGGCCTGAAAGGCGATCATAGATAATAGCGTTATTCTAACAGATATACAACCTATTATAATATCAATATTTTGTTTTCCAAAACAGTTTACCAAAACCATTTTTAGACAAACAGAGTATTCATTCCAAATTAATTACTCAGATAAAGTACTGATAATTAATGTAAATATGGAACGAATGAGCAAGAGCGAACCGCCACTTGCCTTAATCCGCAGAAAAGCCTAACGACAACGACGGGATTCCGGGCTCGACACGGGTATAGCTCCGACAGCACAACGACCTTCGAGTCGACCCATAAAAAGAACCCTAAGTTAGATTCGACATAACCACAGTACGAATCTAAGAACGACGAACAAAACGAAAGGAACGACGCTACAACGACGATCACCAAAGCCAAAAGCCAAAGATGCGTTCTGGGCTCTGGAGGCGGTCGCCGTTCTTGGTGGCGGTCGCCGCAGTTCATCACGGCGGGCGCCGTGAAGAACACGGCGGTCGCCGTGAAGAACTCAGACGACAGAAACGGTGAGAAAACTCACCCAAAACACGAGCGATTCGGCCTCCTTCGACTTGCTTTGGTTTCTAACCACCAAGGGCTACCAAAAGCTTCACAAAGGCACTCTGGAAACACCACCAACCGACACCAACGAAGCTTCCAAAATCCGGCGAAACTAACACTCCGACGAGGCGAAATTTTGGCAGAGATTCGGTGTTGGGATGGCTCAAAACCCTTCCCCCAACACCTCCTTTTATAGCCAAAGCAATGGGAACATCATCATCACCCTAGAAGAGGCCGAGCAGGGCTAGATCGGCGTGGCCAGAGCTCACCGACGACCAACGGGTAATGACTACTACTGGGTAATCACGGCGGGCGCCGCAACTTTGCCTATAGCGGGCCGCGGCGGGCGCCGTAATTATGGCGGTCGCCGTTCCTAGCCCTGGCGAGCCCAGAATAGGAGACGACGGCCTGACACCTCGGGCCCAGCGACGGCGGGCACCGTTACTGTACGGCGGTCGCCGTTTTTGCCTTTTCCCTCCCATTCAGCTTTTGAACGAGCAAGACATTAACCCGGGATAAAAATTATCGTACGCAAACGCGTATAAACATCCGAAGCACGTCGTCTGTATTTTTATTCACTGAGAAAAATATTACAGATACAGAGCACATTACAGAATGTCTCAAGCTACCTGAATTAAATTCGTCGTACTAAACGGGTACTCGGGAAAATTCCAAAATTCCCAAAATAACCTTACAAAAATACGGGGTATCACATCTCCCCCCCTTAAAAGAAGTTTCGACCCCGAAACTTAGGCCGAAAATAACTCGGGAAAACGCCTGAGCATATCTGACTCGGTTTCCCACGTCTCGCAAGTAACTTCTTCGGTCCCTGACTTGGACCACAGCACTCGTACCAACGGCACGATCTTGTTGCGCAAACGCTTCTCCCGACGCTCCAAAATGCGCACGGGCAAATCTTCATAAGTACCATTAGCTTGAATCTCGATGTCCTCATAGCTAAGCACATGAGACTCATCTAGCACATACTTTCTGAGTAAAGATACGTGAAACACATTATGCACTGGATGAGCCGATGGCGGCAACGCCAAGCGGTATGCTAGAGATCCCACTCTATCCAGAATCTCGAATGGTCCTACGTAGCGAGGGTTAAGCTTCCCACGCCTACCAAACCTGAAAACTCCCTTCGAGGGCGACACCTTGACAAACACCTTATCATCGACCACGAACTCGACATTCCTATGCTTTTTGTCTGTATACGACTTCTGTCGACTCTGAGCGGTCAACATCCTTTGTCGAATTAAGGCAATGTCAGAAGTTGTCCTCTCGACTAACTCTGGCCCAAGCAGAATCTTGTCGGCGTTATCATCCCAACAAATCGGAGATCTGCATCTGTGGCCATACAAAGCTTCAAACGGAGCCATCTTGATCATAGCATGCCAGCTGTTGTTGTACGTGAACTCAATCAGACTCAGGCTGTCTTCCCAGCTAGTCGGACGATCGAGTACACAAGCTCGGAGCATATCCTCCAGGGTCTGGATTGTCCTTTCTGATTGGCCATCTGTCTGAGGATGAAAAGCTGTGTTGAATCTCAACTCGGTTCCCATGTCCTTGTGAAGTTCTTTCCAAAACCTAGAAATGAAACGGCCATCTCGATCTGATACAATGGTCTTAGGAATGCCATGTAAGCGAACAATCTCCTTCTGGTAGACTTCTGCTAACTTCTGGGTTTCCCATGTGGTCTTGATGGCTATGAAATGAGCACTCTTCGTAAGCCTATCCACAATTACCCAGATAGCATATCTCTGACTTCGAGTCTTGGGTAGCCCAGTGACGAAGTCCATGGAAATGTCCTCCCATTTCTATTCTGGTACTGGGAGAGGTAGCAACTCACCACCTGGCTTGCGGTGTTCGATCTTGACCTTTTGGCAAGCTAAGCACCTTGCCACAAAGTCTGGTACGTCCCACTTCATGTTTGGCCACCAAATGTTTTTCCTGAGATCCTTGTACATCTTGCTAGAACCAGGATGCACAGAATAAGCAGATGAATGAGCTTCTCTCATCACCAACTGACGAAGACTCTCTGTGTCTGGCACACAGATCCGATCCTGAAACCAAAGTGATCCATCATCCTGAATCACAAAACTGGGAGCTTTCCCATCCATCACTTCACTGCTTAGCTTTACCAAGACGATGTCGTCAACTTGCTTTTCCTTGATCTGATCCAGCAGTGTAGCCTGAATTTCCAGCATACTCAGGAAACATCTACGCTGATCATACAGAACTTCAATGTCGCACGACTCTCGGTTCAGCTTGGTCTGAGCAGTAAGTAAAGCAACTACCCTCTCGTGCGTTGTCTTCCGGCTCAATGCATCAGCTACCACATTAGCCTTGCCCGGATGGTACAACAACTCGATGTCGTAGTCCTTGAGCAACTCTAGCCAGCGGCGTTGTCTCATATTCAACTCCTTCTGAGTAAATATGTACTTGAGACTCTTATGATCGGTGAAGACTTGGCATCTTATACCGTAGAGGTAATGCCTCCAAATCTTCAGCGCAAAGACAACTGCTGCTAGCTCAAGATCATGTGTCGGATAGTTTTCTTCATACGTCTTGAGTTGCCTGGATGCATAAGCAATGACTCTGCCCCTTTGCATCAAAACACAACCAAGACCACACTTTGAAGCATCACTATAGACCACATAATCGTCGTTCCCCTCTGGAAGTGCTAACACGGGTGCCGAGGTCAGTCGTCACTTCAACTCCTGGAAACTGGCCTCGCACTTGTCATTCCAGACAAACTTCTTGTGAACCTTGCAGAGTAGATTGGTCATAGGTAGAGCGGTCTTCGAAAACCCCTCCACGAACCGTCTATAATACCCGGCAAGCCCAAGAAAACTGCGCACCTCCTTCACGTTCTGGGACTGTGTCCAATTTGCCACAACTTCGATCTTCTGGGGATCAACCATAACCCCATTCTCATTGATCACGTGGCCTAAGAAAGCCACCTCCTTCATCCAGAATTCACACTTGGACAGTTTAGCATAAAGCTAATGTTGTCTAAGGACTGACAAAGCAATCCGCAGATGTTCCTCGTGGACTTCTTCACTCGGAGAGTAGATCAGAATGTCGTCTATGAAGACCACAACGAACTTGTCCAAGTACTGGTGAAAACATCGATTCATCAGATCCATAAAGACAGCTGGAGCATTTGTAAGCCCAAAAGGCATCACTACGAACTCGTAATGACCATATCTGGTCCTGATCGCAATTCTAGGAATGTCCTGCTCACGAATTCTGAGTTGATGATAACCCGATCTCAAGTCGATCTTGGAGAAAACCTTTGATCCCTGCAACTGGTCCAACAAGTCATCAATCCTAGGCAGAGGATACTTGTTCTTGATCGTCACCTTGTTCAACTCTCGGTAGTCGATACAAAGTCGGAACGATCCGTCCTTCTTTTTGACGAACAATACTGGAGCACCCCACGGCGATGCACTCGGCCTGACATAACCTTTGTCAAGAAGATCTTCAAGTTGATTCTTCAATTCTTGCATCTCAGCAGGAGCCATCCGATACGGTGCCTTAGAAATTGGCGTGGTACCAGGCTCAAGATCAATTGAAAACTCTACGTCACGGTTCGGAGGTAATCCAGGAATCTCCTCTGAAAAGACATCCGAGAACTCTCTGACCACTGGAATATCAAGAATCGTAGGTCCATCTTTCGCGGGAGAATCCAAGTAGCAAAGCTACCCGACACATCCTTGTCATAGTAGCTTAAACGCAGCCATCGCATTGATCAGCTTGCCGTTATCAGCGTATTTCCGACCTTTGAACTTGCACAAGAACTGGCCCCCAGATGACACCGTCACCGTTCTTGAACTGAAGTCGATCACCGCCTTGTGACGCGTCAGCCATTCCATACCGAGGATAATGTCGTATGGAGCTATGGCTATACAGATTAGATCTGCCTCAAACTCCTTACTCTGAATGGTAATCGGGAAGTCGGACAGATGCTTGGTTCCCACCAAACGTTCTCCATTAGGAAGACTAACGACGAAAGGATCGCACGAATCGTTGCACACTAAGTCTAACTTGCTAACACAGCTATCTGAAATAAAGGAATGCATAGCACCAAAATCAAACAGAATGCACACGGAAGTAGAGTGAAGGTATAAAGTACCTTGAGCAATCGGAGTGTTGGGTCCATCCGCTTCACGCATCTCGTACAAGCGTTGACCCTGACTTCCAGAAACAGTTGGGGTCTTTCCCTTGTTCTGAGCAGTCGTCTGAATTGACGGGCTAGGAGTCTCGGCAGGCTTGAACCTAGGTCGGTTGCTCTGATGAACTGACCCTTGCTGCGACTCTACTCCTTTCTGCTTCCCCTGCTTGCAGAACTTCTGCAGATGACCATCACGTCCATACCCAAAGCACGATCTCTTCTCCTTCTGGCACTCATTGCTCTTGTGCCCAGCAACACCACAGTTATAACACTGAACTGAACTTCTGTTCTGACTGGACTGTTGCGTTGACCCTCCGTAAGTCATGTCCGTCTTTGCTCGGCCAGACTTGGCAAAGCTAGACGGTGGCGCAGGTCGCTTGAATCCACTACCCTGATTTTGATTCTACATCGACCTTTGTCGGATGCGTCTCTTTGTTGACTCATCCAGAGTCACCTCCAGCTTGTAGGCAGCATCCACATACTGCTCCAGAGTAGAGTATGTGTGGTGCACCATCAACGGCTTGATATCTGGACTCATCCACTCGTGGAAGTACCAGATCTTTTGTGCCTCGCTGGATATCTCAGGTCCAGCATACTGCAAGAGATGGTTGAATTTGGTTGCAAGCTCGGTCACCTTCAAACCATCAGTCTTGGGGTACAGAAACTCCTTGTGTTTCTCCTCTCTCATAGCTCGAGAGAAGAAACGATCAGTCATCTTGGTCTTAAACATCGACCAGGTCAACACAGGGCTATCAGCTAAGCCTGTACTCTCCCACCACTCACCGGCCTCATCCTTCAACTGCAAGGAAGCTATGTGGACCTTCTCAGCCTCGGTACACATCACATTGCGGAACAGCCTCTCCATATGAGAAAACCAATGGGTCACTCTGACGGGTTCCCCTTTTCCGTTGTAGCTGTCAGGCCTCATAGAACTGATGGTCTTCAGAGCACGACCATAGTTGTCCCTAGTCCTGACTGCATTCTCTTGGACATCACGGCTTTCTGGCTCCTCAAACCTAGGAACCTGTGGGGGAATTGGCACACCTTGTGCCTGTGGCACATTTGGTCGCATAGCATCAGCGATAGCTTGCATGATAATTCCTCGAATTGTCTCCACTGCTGCAGCATTAAACACCACTGGTGCATTACTCTGATCCTGACCATTGCCCCTGGATTGATTATGGGATTCAGATACATGCTCATCTTGTGCAACATCTCTTATGATTGGTCTGGGCTCCTGACTAGTCCCAACACCAGCTCGCCTTGTGTTCCTTGTATTCACCATCTGTTTACCGATCAAATTCCAAGCATTTCATACATTAATATTCATTCCATAAACTTAATGTAGCAAAATAACTCAGAATAGATCAACTAGGTATTTTATAGATGAACTGGAACTGTTACACAAGCTACACATAAATCTATCATCCGAGCGCTAGGACAAACATTGCTCGAAGATAAAAGTGTTTCACAGAGTACTTGCCGCAATACTGAAATCTTACACAAAGAACAAACCGAAATTCTAAGACAGAAACTACTACGATAGGCAACGCCGATCCTTATCAAGGCGCTCCAAAACGGCTCCTGTAAGACTGGCTACTCGTGCAAGGTCTCTTCGGACTAGGCTCACCATCGAGCTCTGGCGATGGGTTTCGCACCCTGCTCGATCCTGGGTCACATGGCTCTGGTGACTCAGACCCAACCTCAGTCGTGGAAAAGAAAGGATCGTCCATAAGAGGTCCTCCTATCCCATCCCTCCTCTGAGCGCTAGCGATTGCCTGATCCATCTGCTGCTGATGCTCCATATGAGAGCTCATTTCGCTCTGGCGAAGGATCTCTCTCGACTCAGCCTCTGATCTCTTCCTAAAACTGTGCTCAGTGTACAGTGTCTCCCAATCAGCATCAGTCATGAGTGCATAAGCTGACACTGGTGATAGTTCTGGACTGAGGGGAATAAACTGCACCCCCGGCTCCTGACTGTCCACTAGCAAGTGCCTCAAGTTGTCTGGCTCCTGGCTCTGCTCTTCCAGGTCCAGCTCGGGGTCCTCCTCAGGATCATCTTCTATGGGATCCTCATCCTCGGGATCAATCTCGATCATATCCTCGTCCTCGATAGGATCTATCTCAAGCATCTCTTCTTCCTCATCTTCGTCATCCTCGTCCCCTTCCGGGACCATCTCTATCTGGTAATCGTCATCGTAATGCCCTAAGGCGAATCTAGATGACTCACCCACTTCCTGCACTGCTTCCGCCCTAAGTGGCTCTACAGGTGCAGCTACAGTGACCACTGCATCCCTAGGCGTAAGGACAACAGACTCGGGAATCACATACTTGATGTCCTCGGGCGGGCTACTCGGGCCTCCAACCTCGAAACATCGCTAGGGAATCGGAAAATCTAGCCTGCCTGGAGACGGCAGGTCCGTCTTGGCGTCCTCCGACCCCTATCAAGAGAAAAGCACGCACCCATCCTACAGGACAACGAGGAATGGAGTTAGTCTTTCTAGACATAGAAGCAAGCTTACTACATCAGACTATCCAGAAGACACGACTATGAACGGTGTTTTGAAATTCTTTTTACTTTGAAAAGGATTCAGAGCCATTTTTAAAACATTTTCAAAAATGGATAAATGATTTATAAAATCCCAAACCCGTTTTAAAACCTTTGGCTGTGATACCACAACTGTAACACCCCCAAAACTTAACCCTTTTGGAAAGGTATTACCGTCAGTGACCCCAGTGTTCCAAAACATAACATTGTCAAAGAAACATGAGTTACGAGATTACAACCCAATCCCGAATAGGCTAACACAGAGTTTAAACCAAACACAACAGAAGTCTTATAAAACACATTACAACCAAAGTCATTGTCCAAAAGATCTCAACCTGATTAAAGAAATAACTAAAACGTTCAAAAACCACCGTCGACTCCATAGTCCTTCTATTCTTCTGAGCTACTTTCGATCTGATGTGCCGAATTGGACGGATGACACCAGCCAACCATGCAAGGGAATAATATCGGTTGGTTAGTCTAAATGAATAGACTAGCAAGGGTACAAAGCAGAAGGTTCTAAGCAGTCGTATTAGGTTAGACTCATCGTCCCTCAAATAATAATCGAGTACGCTTGTCAACCACCATACTCTACTTAAATACAACAAGAGGTATGCACAAGAGAAGATTCTGGAAGACTGAATCTTCACAGAGATCAACTCGAAAGAAGACTCCAACGGAAATGAGTCTTAGGGAAATATGACAAATATGGAAAGTTTAAAGGATCACACAACACTGATTTAAAAGCTGACTGAGATGCTTCGGTTCACGACCAACCTCATCGCATACAACGAATCCAGATTGGAAAGAGAACGTACTATGATCAAAGTCGAGATGAGTTTTCCTAGCTGCACTACTCGCCAAGGTTTATTAAGTTTGTGCGTCAGAGTAGTACTTATCTGATTTATATTACAAAACACAGATCACATTATAGACTTTTACATGTGTATCCCACCATTGGGACGACACATCTTAGTATACGTTTCGTCGATAGTGACGCACACTGGAAGGTTTGTGACACCAGCTAAGTGTCCTGCCTCTACACACTTGTGAAAGAGACCGATCATGATCTTAGAATAGTACCAGATGGAGATGAACCACCCCGATACCAGATTATAAAGAAACGACCAGACGAAGTCCGAGTACATTCCTAACTAACAGTGCTAATCACACAGATACAGCACAATAACAGTTACAGGATAAATCCACATAAAGGCCTGAAAGGCGATCATAGATAATAGCGTTGTTCTAACAGATATACAACCTATTATAATATCAATATTTTGTTTTCCAAAATAGTTTACCAAAACCATTTCTAGACAAACAGAGTATTCATTCCAAATTAATTACTCAGATAAAGTACTGATAATTAATGTAAATATGGAACGAATGAGCAAGAGCGAACCGCCACTTGCCTTAATCCGCAGAAAAGCCTAACGACAACGACGAGATTCCGGGCTCAACACGGGTATAGCTCCGACAGCACAACGACCTTCGAGTCGACCCATAAAAGGAACCCTAAGTTAGATTCGACATAACCACAGTACGAATCTAAGAACGACGAAACAAAACGAAAGGAACGACGCCACAACGACGATCACCAAAGCCAAAAGCCAAAGAGGTGTTCTCGGCTCTGGCGGCGGTCGCCGCAGTTCATCACGGCGGGCGCCGTGAAGAACACGGCGGTCGCCGTGAAGAACTCAGACGACAGAAACGGCGAGAAAACTCACCCAAAACACGAGCGATTCGGCCTCCTTCGACTTGCTTTGGTTTCTAACCACCAAGGGCTACCAAAAGCTTCTTGCTTTGGTTTCTAACCACCAAGGGCTACCAAAAGCTTCACAAAGGCACTCTGGAAACACCACCAACCGACACCAACGAAGCTTCCGAAATCCGGCGAAACTAACACTCCGACGAGGCAAAATTTTGGCAGAGATTCGGTGTTGGGATGGCACAAAACCCTTCCCCCAACACCTCCTTTTATAGCCAAAGCAATGGGAACATCATCATCACCCTAGACGAGGCCGAGCAGGGCTAGATCGGCGTGGCCAGAGCTCGCCGACGATCAACGGGTAATGACTACTGGATAATCACGGCGGGCGCCGCAACTTTGCCTACGGCGGGCCGCGGCGGGCGCCGTAATTACGGTGGTCGCCATTCCTAGCCCTGGCGAGCCTAGAGTAGGAGACGACGGCCTGACACCGCGGGCCCAGCGACGGCGGGCGCCGTTACTGTACAGCGGTCGTCGTTTTTGCCTTTTCCCGCCTATTCAGCTTTTGAACGAGCAAGACATTAACCCGGGATAAAAATTATCGTACGCGAACGCGTATAAACATCTGAAGCATGTCGTCTGTATTTTATTTCACTGAGAAAAATATTACAGATATAGAGCACATTACAGAATGTCTCAAGCTACCTGAATTAAATCCGACGTACTAAACGGATACTCGGGAAAATTCCAAAATTCCCAAAATAACCTTACAAAAATACGGGGTATCACATCTTTCTCCTCTCAAATATCAATTTTCATCTTCTCTGGTGCGGCGGTGCACCTTGCTGTTGAGAGGAACAAGGCGACGGAGACGGAGTGACGAGCGGTGGTGCGGTATGCGGTGCCTAGCGGTCGGAGGAACAAGGTTTGATGTTGGGAGGACCGGTGCACAGCGGTCCTTAGTGCTACCGCAATGGTGTGGTCTACGATGCCAGCGGTGGGAGGAACAAGGTTTGTTGGCGGTGGTGCTACTGTGCGCTTGCAACTTGTTGAGTTGCTGGTGTAGTGCCCTGCGGTGGTGTGACTGCCACTGGTGTCTGTTGAGAAGACTGGTGCCCATCTTGTTGAGTTGTTGGGGGTAACGAGGGTGATATCTAGATGGTGGAGCCGTGTCGTGGAGGATTAATGTGAATATGTTTTAAGGTTTAAATGATTTCACTACAATACCTATTGGAATTGTTGGTTGGCTCAAGTTAGAGATATGATAAATGTGTGAGCTAGTTTTTTTAAAGTCTGATTTGTGAGGTAATAATGGATGTTTAGCAGTTTAGGCTTTAGCAATGAAGTAGGATAGTTTAATTTCTGCTTATTTTCAATTTCAATTTGAGATCAATTTTTTTAACGGTCTGTATAGGCAGATTAGCAATGCAAGAAATCCTCTTAAGCTTCTCTTGTTTGATTGTTTGCTTATATTGCTATATGTTAATGTAATTTATAATTTGATTATTTCAGAAAATAAATAGATTTTTTCAAGTATTGATGGTTCAGAAAATGAAGAGATTTTCCAAGTATTGTATTGCTATATGTTAATGTAATTTAATTGATTTTATCCCCCATTGGGTTAAAATCCTACGTCCGCCCTGTATGTACTTTCATTATCATCCACAATTTTACATTAGGAAGAGAGTTATTGACAACCAAATATGAATTACTATTTGTACCCTTAAATTATAAGGTCTATTAACTTGATGCTAAATGTGCTTATATCTTAGTTTTTCTTTAATTATGTCAGTACAATCATCATATACTTTTAGATAGATTTTTTTTTTACTTTTGTTCTATTTTTACAAGGCTGACAAAACTTGACCCGACCCAAATAACCGCTCGGCTCGACAAAACCTAAAAACAACAACAAAAAGTGTATACCCGAGACTGCCCCCACACAAACCGATCTTGCCCAAACCCAAAAACAACCCAAACCCGAAAATAATCCAAATCGATTACACACAAATAGACTAGTAGGTTATCAACTTGATACCCGAAGCCACTCGACACGAAATAACCCAAAATCCTGAAGTCATCCGACTCGGAATCATCAACCTGGAATCACCCGAGAACCAGGAGCCACATATTACAATATTAAATTTATTAGTTATAATATCCTTAAACAAGCAATTAATCTAGTAATGTGCTTGGTGAATATAACCAAATATTAAGTAAAATATAATTTTATGATATTTGTATTCATATTTTTTTGTATCTTAGCTTATATCACTATATGGATTGATTTATTTATATATATAATTATTTTTATGTTAATTATAATATTTATTATATAGAGTCTAAACCTCCCAAACCAAATTTTTGGAGGTTCACCAAAGCTAAATTTGGTCCATAAACTCTTTATTCTTTAAAAGTAATAAAGGGGAAAAATCATCATAAGAAATCCGATTTAATCGAAAGCTGACTGTACATGTAATCTGACTTAACTTGAAATTTGAACCAATGGAAATCTAGTTCGATCTAAATCCAAATTAACCTGACTAAAATTAATCTGAGAAGCCAACTTCACTCGATAAACGAATACCCAACCCGGGCGAAGCCGATTTGATATGAGTTGTTAGAATATTCGACATTCATGTGAATCCGAAGCGGCTCGAAACCGAAATGACCCGTCTCGAAACCGAAGTGACCCGTCCAGTTGATACTCTATTTTCTAAATTACAAAAAATACAACACACCATACAAGGCGCAAGTATTAAGCTAAGTTTAGGAAATTTAACATTAAAAAAGATATAAAAAATCTAGAAAATCTCTTTCAAATTAAGTTGTTAGAACATGTGATAGAAAAACTGTTAATTTTGTTATTTTCTTCCTTTTTATTTCAAAATCCAATAAATTTTCGGTTTGAATGCTCATGTTAAAATTTGGAGATCGAGGTCCCTGACAGTAAAAAAAAAAAATACAAATACAGAACAAGTTCATGTCACAATCTTATTAATCTCCTACGGAAATGATCTGTCCTAGCAATAATAGAAACCTCCCATCACAGTTAAATGCTCCCACGATTCATCCCAATTTGTTACCCATAATTAAAGGAGGACAAAAACGTAAATCTAGTGTGCCAAAATGGGCACATCATACCTACTAGGCTACTAACCTACATTCCAGATAGCTTACCAATAGCACGTATAGAGTAAGTTTGTCACAATATGGGGTAAACAAACTGCACTCATTAAAACATGTATGTAAACATGTAATTATGTGGTGTTTACAGGCCACTGATTTAGAAACTGGATCCACTGAAAGATAAATACTTCATGCCAGCCGGCATCAACTGGTACCAATTTCCCACTTTATGACTCATCCTATACAGCTAACCTGGCCTAGCTAGTTTTTTTTTTTTTTTTTAACAGACAAACAAAAAGTATTCTTACAAACCGTAAGGCATATCTAAATTATCATTACGGATGATTTTTACAAACTCTTTACAAGCTGATTGAACGTTAGAGCTCATATCTAAATAATGGAGTCTAGCTTGAAGAAACTGCGCATGCTGATGTTGTGTTGAGAGGAATTCCGAAATAGCACTGCGAAGAACAAATGACGATATGTTGGAAGTCGCAAAGAAATCAGCGGCTTTGTTTGACTCTCGGTAGAAGTGGTGGACCTAAAAAAAATCCAAGCCCTGCAATAGAGATTGAATTTCCATAATAATGGGACAAATTTCCCAGGGAATTTTCCAAATTCCACGAATGGAATTAATAACAGTAAGATTATCTCCCTCAAGAACTATTCGCATAAAACGATGCGAAATAGCTCTACGAAGGCATTCAAGCGCGGCCAGCGCCTCAGCTTTAAGAGGTGAGGAGCAGATAACCTGCCTATGGTCTAAGAAAACCACCTCACCACAGTAGTTACGGAATATATATCCAATATGAGTAGAACCATTTGATTTTACTGAAGCATCAAAATTTAGTTTAATGCAATCAGGAGGCGGTCTTCTCCAATGAGAAACAGTTCTACTATTAGGTTTCCTTAATTTAGTTGATACGGAAGTAGATTCCTGAAAGGATCTAGTCCAATCAATATGCGAAATGTATGCACATTGGACTGATTTTTGAATATTAAAAGGAACCATCAATTTCCCACTTTATAGTTGCTAAGCCATTTACAATGGTGATTTTATGAGTTTATTAAAAAAAAAAATTAAAAAATTATGTGTTTGAATTTTTAGTTGAGAATTTTTTATTTTTGGAAAAAAGTTTCTACGGTAAGAAATTTTTACTTTTAAAATAAAAAACATTAATCTAAATAATCTGACATATTAATTATTAATCTTTTTTCTATTTTTAAAAAAAAAAACACAAGACTTCCTTAATGAATGGTCTAACCGTCCAATAGAAGACACGTTCCATTTTATAATTACAGTGTAACCATACTTTAATTTCGAAAATAAACATTGACACATGACGATATTTTAAAAAATCTCATCAATAGAGTATTAGAGAACATAATGGATGAATTCCGAAATAGAATAACGCCGAATCAATTCATAGAGTTGGCAATTACTTTATGGGACATTTGGTACCAAAGAAACTAAAAAAAAAATCAACCACAAATCCAAAAATTGAAAGTTAATAAGGAACTTACAAAATATATTCATAACCTAAGTTATAATTGGAAGAAAACAAATTGCTGGAATACATATTGCACAAGCAATAACACGAACACACTTATGAAAAATTTAAATAAGAGAAAATAAAAGAATTTTAAAAATCAATCTAGATGGATCAATAAAAATCAATGGATATTCATCTTAAGGTTACATTTTCATAAATGACAAGGGGAGTTATGATTAATTTTCGCATATCAATGTGGAATTGACTGCCCTACGAAGACTCATGATTCCCGGAATGCCCTTATTAAGGCTAAAGACATTAAACTCCAACAAATTGAAATTGAATGTGATAATTTAACAATTGTAAATATTTTGAAACAAATGTAACATTGTCAATGAGATATTGAGATTATTATCTCTGCTACAATCTTTTTGTAACCGTGCGAATTTTCCATGTCTTTCGTGAAATCAATTTGGTGATTAATTGATATGATTGCTAAGCTTTGCCACGTATTCTCACTGGAAGAATTAATGACTAATTCAGAACTTCAAGCCAAAAGAATATTATAGACAGGTTTTCAAGTAGATCTTAAAACTGCTCTAATTCTTACATTGTCAAATAAAACTATATACGAAGCGCTAAACTATGGGAATTATTACTTACACCGCACAACATCGAAAATTGAAATTTTCGTTCATATGAACGAAATCCCATTTCTGTTGTATGTGTATAGAATCAATTGAACAAAAGTCACTTTTGAACGGAACCCATTTCCGTTCATATGAGCGGCCATGTGTCCTCCTTCTACATTAGTCCAGGTTTCGTAAAATTATACCGGATATTTACGCGGGTTTTTGTGCATTATTTCTAAATTTAGACGATAAAAATATATATTATATTAGTATGTTCGTATCAAATATAATTAAAGAAGATTAGCGGATTCGTGTGAATTATGTCGTTAAAATAAATTATTGGTTCATATAAGTATATTTATTGATGCGTACGTATGGAATATACCAATATATATCCAGTAAATATAAATTGTATAAAGAAAAATGAAAATAACGATTAAACTTGAGTATATATAAAATTTGAATTCATGAATATATATAAAAACGAAAATATGTAAACATTTACATTAATTCTATCATAATTGTATTATGATAAATTCTAACCGGAAAAAAAAGAAAGAAAGAACGACTAAAAATATAACCAGAAAATATGTCTTGCTTTGGTAACATTAATGTCTCAATCGTGTTGAAAAAAAAATTCAACACTTTAAGCCAGTTCGGAAACTAAAACAAGTTTTGGAAACATGGTTTGGGCTCCGTCCATTTCTGTTGACTCTTGACATGTCCTCCTCCAGCAGCATTCATTTTCGTTCCATCGTCAGACTGTTGTGATGTCTGCAACGATGAAAGTAAGCCTACACACACCTATGTTATTGAGGTTAGCAAGAAAACTAGAGTATAATTATAATTTAATATTAAGAGCATATTGGTAATTGAAGGGGAAAAAATAATTTTAGAAATTTATAAAAAAAACCTTGATAAAATTGTAGAAATGGGTATTGAGATCCCTAGGGAGAGAAAATGAAAAAGTTAGTTGAAGAGTTCATTGGAGAGCCCCTTAATAAACATTACTCCTTTCGATTAATAATAATTGTCGTTTTACACTCTCTTTCTCTATCACATTTAACTGACGTTTTACTTTTAGTTCTATTATTCTCAAGTTTTCTATCATTAAAACTCTCTCTCTCTCATCCTTATTTTCTCAGCAAAAGGTCATTTCATTAATTACTCCCTCAGAGCACTCTCTCATATTTTCCAAGCCTCCATCAAACATCAGAACGAAGATTAAATGGCACCCTCTTCAGGTTTAAAATTTTTAAGTTTGGCTCCATAATGAAAATTTTATAATTCTTGTTCAAATAAAATCCAAAAATTTGGCTATACAATGAAAATCTGCCTTTGAAATTTTAATCCAAATTTAAATGTAATCATTGTGTTTGTGCTACTGGAGGAAGGAGGAAGTTAATGAGGTAAATTAAACTTCTAGCGTCCTTGTGTATCTTCAAATAAAGGTAATAGCATGCTTGTATCTTCATTTAATGTGTTAAATGGAAATGGGAAAAAATTAGCACGCTTCTGTATCCTCATTTTCTGAGATAAAAGAAATTGGGTCATTAATTGAGTTTAGTAAGTAAAGTGACTTTTTCTTAATCTATGTAAAATATTATAAAACGACAGTTATTGATGATCGGAGGGAGTATCTTATAACCTCTTACAGTAAATAACTTGGAATTTATTTATCACATTCATAATATAAACCAAATGGATTCTAAAAGTTGATTTTAGCATGTTTTATAAGAAAATAAACCAAAATAAATCTAAAAGTTGAACTTTGTGATACCCCTCAATTTTAGTTTAAATTTTTAAGGGGTTTATCCAATAATTAATCTATGATTTTGGATAGTTACTTTTTAAATTACGGAATTTTAGTTTGTTATTTTACTAGTTTAATATATTCTTGACTTGTATTTCGTAAGCCTCGTATATTTGGGATATAGCGTTCGTATTAGCTATGTTTGAGGTGACTTGGTTCTATTATTTTGGAAAATAGAGATGTATTTTATTTTTAATTGTATTAGGAATTTTAGCTTAATTTTTGATGATAAAGACTTATAATTTGGGTTGATAATGTTATGTGTAAGAGTTTGGAGATATAATATATATATATGATAAATGAGGTTGTTGGTATTTTTATATTATTCTTTATAACTTTTATGTATGAATTTGACAATTTTTTATAGAATTAAGTCAAAATAAATCATATTATTATCATTTAGGATAATTTATAATATAAATGTGTAATAATTTCATTTATTTATATTAAAATGTCATTTTATTTATTAATTTTTATACATTTTAATGAAATAGAAAAAAATATATTAAATGATCTTATTTGCATATAAATAAGATGTAATGGTCATTGCAAAACTCACATATTCCTCACTCATTGGAGAATCTTTAATAAATGGTATAATTGTAATTTAATATAAAAGATATATCGGTAATTTCATATAAAGGGTATAATTATAATTCAACATAAGGGATATATTGGTAATTTATGTAATAACCCTCATTTTTAGATAATGATATGAATGCAATTTTACTTTTAAAGCGTATGAATTTTTGTTACATTATTCCAAAGGAATAAGTTAAACATAATTTTATTCCATAAAAGTATGTTATATTTTAATTCATGGTGCACTTAAAATTATTTTAACATTATGTTAATGATAAACTAGCTAGACTTATCAATTTTAACCTAAAGTTTTAAATTAAGATTTAAATAAGGTTAAGTTTATAAGGATATGCAACTTAAGCTTAGAATTAACTTAAATAAAAATTTCACTCTTCATAAATTTGAGTTGGAATATATATATAAACTTTTGGTAAGGTTATATATAAGTTGGGACAAATTTTAAAATTTTTGAAAAGTGAAGTAAGGACATTTTTGTCACAAATGGAAAGGTTGGGAAAAAGTGCAATTAGACCAAAATATAGGGGCCGTGTGTTCATTTTCTTCTACCTTGGGCTGGCCGAGCTTCAAGCTCATTTTCATGGAGGATTTTGGTACAATTTTCGCCCAATTTCACCAAATTAAATCATGGACTTTAAAGATATGTTAATCCTGAACCCAATCCCATTAAAATCAGGATTTATAACAACCCCAATAGATAGAATTTCATTCTTAAAGATAAACATTTCGGTTTTATGAAAATCCGATAGAAATCTAAAATTCAATCTCGTTTTACATCTGTTTAAGCCGAAATTATCCGAAAGTTATCTTCAAGAGCTTTAATTTCCCTATAAATACAACTTCATCCATGGTAGAACTTCATCCAATATCGAGAGTTAGGGTTCAATTATTTATAGAAAAAGTCGTGAGCTTCCAGTGTCCAAGTCTTCGTCTTAAAGTCACGAATCTAACGACACCAACCATGAGCCAGTTGGTGGTCAAACGAATCCAAATCAAGTCGTTTTCAACGATGTACTGTTCGAACCGAATAAGTAATACCGATTCTGAAATTTATTTTATTTTATTAATCACGATTAGTATTGCTAATTAGGGTTAATTAGATATACATTGGATTAATTTAAGTTTAAGAGTGTTAAATTAAATTATACATACAATAAGATATTATCTTAGGTTGTAAATTGTTAATATTCAACATTACAATTGGGTAATATGTGGGTTAGGGGTGCGCTCCGGTAAAACGGGTATTGTGGTAAAACGAAAGTATAAATAAAGAGCGTTGGATTGAAGAGATTGGAGGACTGGATTTGATGGAGCAAAATAAGCCACATGGGGGTGTATTGTACCGAATTTGAATAACCTGCCTTCTTTATTGAATTACCGAAATTAATATCCTACAAAATAGGAAGTTGTTCCTACAAAATATGGTAAATGTGCAAATTGGAGAGAGAATGAGATTATTCCAATATTTAAACTTTAAATGGGAAGATTATTTTAAATTCGTTTAGATTTAAATTCGTTTTGCTCGTTTAATGATTTTCCAGTGTTCGTGAATATCGTTAATGTGTTCACGAATATCGAACATATGTTAATGAATATCGTTCATGTTTGTTTGAATATCGATTTCTATTTAATAAGTGAATATAATGTTGCGATATTCATACAAACTGTATTGATATTCGTGTGTTAATCTCAATCTTCTGGAATCGATTCATGTATCTTCGAATTTGATTTTTTTTTTGTATTTGGTGAATATCGCATATCCAATTTTGAATAACCCGATTGATAGTAAACTGATTATGATGAGATGATATTCATGTATAGTGCATACATATTCATTCAATATGTTATGATATTCACGTATTTTCTACACATAGTCATACAAGTAAGCAGTACAAACAACACTAGTAATACACCAAAACGACCAACATGAATATCAACACCATTACAATGAATATCACACCATAAAATTTGAATATAATTACTCAGAGTATGAAACGTACATCTCACATGAATATCAACGGAATTTGTATGAATATCGCATCAAACAATTTAAATATCAATTGCAAACAGTAAAAACTTACTGATGTTTGTGCTTGATGTATAATACATAGAAACGTTGTTTTTACTGATGCATAGAATAGTTGACATCCTTCTCTATTCAACTACCACAACTGAACCAATTTTGAGAAAAATAGAGAAATTAAGTTGTCAAAATAGCTTTACTGTCAAAAAAAATTGTTGTTAAAATTTGTTTTGTCAAAATTATGTTTGCAGTGAAATTTTATGTTGTCTAAGAATTTGTTAAAAAAATTTGCTATAAAAAACAGAGGGGTCAACAACCACATTTGTTAGCTGACAAAAATTTAAGCTGTCAAAATTTTAGACCTACTTCAGCATCAATAAGCAATTCAATAACATTACTCTTGTTGAGATAACCAAATTAACACACTATTCTTCTAATGAGCATTTCATTAATTTGCTAGATTGATTGGTTTCTTAGAAGGTGTAGCAAAATAGGCCGAAAAATCAAAATATGATGTAATCCGTGAAATATGAAAACTGAAGTGTGACTCTCATGATTCTAAATTTTGTATTGTTATCACTTTATTCAAGACGCTTAGCTCGGTACCTCAACAAGGTTTGTGAGACTGTTGCTTGAAAAGAGTTCTTGGGTTATGCTCTTTCATTTTTTATGTTAAAGTGTTGATCCAAAAACAAGAAAGTTAGATGAATTTATCAACTAAATCTTTTTAGATGCTTGTATTTTGTTATTGATTGGTGGCTAACATATTTGCTTCTATTTAGAGATGAAACATGTGAAAGTCTTATATATCTATTTGTGTTTGTGTAAATTGTGTTGGTATACTAAGAGTTGTGTTCTGATTGGAATAATGTATATGAGTGCATGAGTTGTGAAGTAAGTCTTATGGATAATGGTAATTCTGATTTACATGTCCTCATTGTCCAACCTCTATGTCTGAGTTGTCTGGTGGTTTATGATTCAACATGGTTCTCGTTTTCACTTATGATGCTCTCTGAATCTCTATTGGCGGGAAGAATTTCAATTGGTGTTATTCAAGAAAGAAAAAAAAGGAAAAACATTTTGCAAATCCAGTATATGTTTTTGTTGAACTCATATCTTATAAGTTCATGAACAACTCTCTTCTTTAATATACTTATGCTTCAGTGTATGGATGTATTAGTTATCTTCAATAATTTGTGTTCCTATCTATGACAATTGAGCCTTATAAATATAGATTAAGGCCCAACTCAGGGCTACTTTATACTACTGATATTTTATTTTACATATCATGTTAAAAACTTGATGATATCTTTCTCTGAGCTTCGATGTGATACGCTGATTCTGGATGCATAGATTTTCATTATGGTTTTTATATATTATGTTAGGCAGGTTAAAGACTAGTGGCAATTCTACATGCAAGACTTAGATTGAGATTTATATATGTCCATTCAAGTGTTATTAGGCTTGCTATCTAGATGATATATGCATGTGTCTGATGCAATACTTATACATGCAGATATTTCATATGTTTGACGTCAAGCACAAGGGGTTTATCGACTTCGGTGACTTTGTCAGATCACTTAATGTTTTTTATCCAAGTGTATCACAAGAAGCCAAGATTGACTCAGTTATTCTATTAATTTTCCCCACATCATTCTAGAACTTCTAGACTGATATCAGTCTTATGTGTTGCTTCATATTGCAGTCATATTTATGATCTATGATCTAGATGGTAACGGATTATTGAGCGACATGAGGTATAATAATTGTCCCTTTCATACCACATATGTTAGTTTCCTTGGTATAACAGTCTTAATGTTTTTAAGATGTGTCCTTTTGGCATCAAGTGCTTCTCCTTGTTAGTATCTCTTCTTCTTTCCCATATGTATATGCCACGCCGCCGAGAGTTATGATAATCTATGTTATGCTGCAAACCCAAAAGGCACATGATTGCATAGATTTTGTTTTGGTCTCTATTCCGATTTTTTCGATAATTTTCCATTTCTGGTCTAATCTGGTCATAGACCTGAGTTTACAGTTATAGGCTTCACGTACTCAGATAATATGGTCATAGACCTGAGTTTACAGTTCCTAGTTTCATGTACTCAGATAATTTATGCATGTATTTGAACTCTATTCGTCTTTTGCAGGTCAAACAAATGTAAATTGCCCTTTTGTCTGAGTCTGACATGAAGTTGCTAGATGATATTATAGAGATTATACTTAATAAGGTGTGTTCTTTGTGACATTTTTCATTATAGGCTCCTTTACTTTTTTTCATGTTGAGGAAATCACAAAGTAAAATTGTAGTGATATGGTAAGACAAACAAAATTTTAGGGAAGGGAATAAAGTTATTCATAAGGTATGGAAGAAAGTAAGGAACAAAGTTTTGATTGATATCATTGCAAGTGGATTATGCCTTAGATTGATAAATAAATAGTTTTTAGTCATGATTAGACATGTAGCAAACATGTTCAAGAGTCCATTAACTTTCTTGCAACTTTTCTTCAGTTGCTTTCCTAGTTCACGTTCAATTCACTTATTTGAATAATTCATGAGATCTTCGGTTGCTTAGTATTTATATAAAGCCCACTTGTCTTTTGTGTTCGTATGTGGGATAGGTTGTTCTGCAATTTCTGTCTAAAAGTTATTCGAAATCACATGCTATGATTTAGAAATGCATACATTTTTTTACTGATTAATGTCTTTCCATTTTTTTACTGATTGATGTCTTTGCATTTTTTTATTGGTTGTCCTGCAAGATGTACTATTTATACTACAGATCCCACACATGAAGACAAAGCTCACTCACATGATCATCTTTTGCAGACGTTTCAAGATGCAGATACAAACAAGATGGAAATATTGACATATTCGAATGGCAACAATTTTTAGGAATAAACCCTTCATTGTGGTTGTTGCATACTGTTGTGGTGCAAGGCAAATTTTTTTCAAGGGGACATTTTAGCCCGGACCTTCAGACATTCGAGCTAAAATGCCTCTTTTCTGAAGGAAAAAAAAGTGACTCTTTAGCTCGAATCAATATAGGTCCGGGCTAAAAGGTCCCATTTTTTCAGCTTGGGTGCGTCTTGTACATCCAGGCTATTTGATCTATTATCACACCACTTTGAAGCCCGGCCATATTTTGCTCTATATCCGGGCTAAATGTAAAATAACGCCCGGGCTAAAATCACTATTTTGTACTAGTGACACCCCATATTTGTAATCCTTTATAAGGATTAGAGTGTTACTCATGTCAACAAGAGCTCTTTCTTTTTAAGGTTCAAGTGAGGACAAAGAACTATGAAGTTAAACATGTTAGGGCGATAGTAATATCAGGATGGGTGGCCTCCTGGGAAGTTTTCGGGTTGACATAGGGTGGCGGTTCTAAAGCCTCGGGCCTTATAGGGTCTGGGTCATGTTCGGATCCATCAACGTTAGGTCCTTCTTGACATATTGACTTTTGGGTTGGAATTTTATAGGTGAAGCTGGAACGAATCCAATCTGAATGTTATAATGATTTGAGTGACTCATCTCCAATATCGACTTGGTGATAGTCTCTTTATTCTATGATAACAACTCTTTAAAGGCAATACCTCCCTCAATTTTAGGTTTGCAAATCTTCTCCCAGGAAATATGACAACGTTGAGACTCAGGAGTACCTGACCAAAGATAGGAGCGCATAATGCCTTCAATTTTTTAAAGAACCTCAACAGGATAGAGTAGCATAGAACACCAGAATGTTTGGATGTCGTATCACAAACCGAATCAGCTCCACTCCTCATGCGTAGAATATGCATTTTGCAGTCCATGAAAGAGCTCTTGTTGTCATTTTCTCAATAACCTGATCCTTATAATCACTAGAATAAAGTCTCTTGAATTCGAGAGGAATTCCATGGTAGCGAATTATTGGAAGGCATCCTTCTTGGAACCTTGTATTACTAATGATAGTTTTCTTATTCCCCTAATAGATTCCACCAAGACATATATTGGTTTTCTATTGTTGCCTTGTTGGTGACAAGTCCAGAAATTTGCCCAAATTTATCAATAATATACTTAACTGTTTAATCGAGTTGTTGTCACCTCTGTAGAAGATCATCAGATCATCCGCAAAGCTCAAGTAAGTCAATTTTGATCATTGATAATTAGGGTGGAGTCTGAAAGAACTAATTGAATCCAACGATTTAAGCATTCCATGTCAATTATAAAGAGATACGGAGATATATGATTGTCTTGCCTAATCCTTTTCCTTCATGGGAAGAACCCTTCAATACTTCTGGCCACTAACATTGAAAGAGTACATTGTAGTGGAAATACAAGTTTTCACACATCCAACAAGTTGTGCATCAAAGTTCATGGCATTCATTTCATCTATAATAAGTTGTCAGTTCAGAGATCAGACGCTTTGAAAAAATCATTTTTTTATGACATACCTTGGAGAGATACCAGTCCTCGAGTTGTGCTTCAAAATATCATGACATATGTGGATCTTGTGGCGAAATGGAATGGCCCGAGACAAAGGCCCTTGTTAGTTATCAACGAGGCTCGGGAGAGTAATCTTGATCTGCTCGTCGATGATTTTTCATTTGCAATGGATTTGTATAGAGTATTACAACATGCTATGGGTCGGAAGTCCTTTGCAAACATGTTCTTTTTGTTTTTACATAAACTTAATCAATCACGTTTATTACTTTGTGACTCTCCACAGATAGCTTTATTCCTATACATTATCCTCAAACAAGGAATTTCAGCCTATATAAATCTAAAGCACGTCAAATGTGATCAAAGGTGATTTTTAAGTAGCTCGTTGTAAGTACTTATAATGAAGCTTATTCCGGAGTCATACATAATAATAAGGTGATTATCGTGTCAAACAATTGTAATTAAAAAGATATATGCCTATCTACCTATGGACTCACCGACTTTCACATAGCTTATTCGAGAATCATAAATAATAATGCCATGTGCCGTGCAATTGTGTAATAATGCCATGTGCCATGCAATTGTGAGTGAAAGGATGCAATTTCACTGTATACGAATGTTGCTTACGGAATCCAACACCTCATATTATACTTTCACATATCGTTAGCGTACATTTTAATAAAGCAGTACAAGTTCGCAAGTAGAATTCATTTATTTCACATAATATACTCGTTTAGGCATAATTGTTATAGATATGAACAACTATATACTCCAATCCAGACTTATATAACTAATTTGGGTGCTTATTTTGCTTGATCGTGCGTTCACATTGTTGGAACTCATTTTTACCATGTGGCGTCGGACACTTTTTCGGGCACAATTCCGGTGGAATCCGGCCATTGTCAATACCGGAAAGTGGAAGCATTGGCTTCCTCTACGCGAGCATATTCTCGTAGTGTACTCATACGACAAAAAATAATTTCCGTTTGAATGAGAAATGGAGGCCCAAAGTAGCTTGCATAAAGTGCAAAACTTGGGAAATATGGGGACAAATTTCTTGTCCCACATTGGAAGTTTGGAGGTAGAAATACCACCATATATAAGGGAGAAATTGACTCAAGGTTGTGGCCTTGGGTCATTACCCATTTTCAATGGGGAGAGGACCTAGCTCATCAAGCCCACGCGCGCCGAGCCGAGTCGGGTCGGGCGAGCGAGCCGTGCTCGGGCTCGGGCTCGGTTGGACCCAGATTTGTAACGTTCAAATCGAGATCTGTAACGTCCGATCTTGCAGCGTAACGTTCTCCTCTTTTTCCGAAGCTCTGTAAAAGAGTTGTAAACCTCTCATTCGAAGGATGATCTAACAGAAACAATCTTCCTCCCTCTTCTCTGTTTTTCAAAAAAATCGAGTCTGAGAGTACACACAGATTCGTGGGTTCGTAGGCTCTTGTCTTACTGGGTTGTGCAGTTCAAGAGATCGCCGCAGTTGTATCCTGGGATTCGGAACGTCAAGAACCGTCACACTACGAGGCGTTTTCAGAATTAAGAAAAGAGATTTCGGTCTAAACTCTACATCAGTTCTTCGTTCGGTATTTCTAAACTTCAGATTTCCTTAATTTATGTTCGTATATTCGCAGTTTATCGCTTTCGTATGCATATAGGAAATTATGTTCCTACAATCTTAATTCTAAAAAAGTTCCGCTTCGTTTGACTGCTGTTACGGACTAACGATTATGGTTTTCCTGAAGTTTACCTTGAACAGGTTTTGGTTTAATCTATCTCGCATTCTAATTCATGTTCGTGAATTCATTTGTTGATTCGTGTATGTGTTTTAATGCATACTATTTTCGGTGTTTCCTGATTTTGGTCTTGTGTATATGGTTTGTTGTTCTTGATTAATCTGTTGTTCATCAATTAATCTGATTCGTGAATTTGTTTCGATATTTTTTGCTATTCGAGCATGATTTGTTTGCTGATTCGTGAACCTGTTTAATTAATTTGATGTTCGAGCATGATTTAATTTTGATGTTCATGAATCTGTCTTGCTGCATGTTTATTCTGCTTGCTGATTTGGGTCTTCTAGATCTGAATCTTTTCGGCCATCTGTACTGGTGTACGGAAAAATCAAAGAAAAACAATAACATATATATACGTATGAAACTGCAATTTATAGTTTAAATTGCTTCGTTTGAGAATTTGCTCATTGAACTTGTTGGTGCAATCGTACTCAATCTGGTTTAATTTCTGTAAAGTTATGGGATGTATGATTAACCAAACTGAGAATGCTAATTCTGGTTTTGGTGCTCGTGTTGGAGCCGGTATTAGAAATCGTGTTGAGTCGACACCCCAGATTCAGTCTAGGAGTGGTCTGCCATCAGTGAATTTGCCAGTCATGAGTTCGGAAATGCTATTAATCAGATTGTCCAAACCGACAGCCTATCAGACTAGAAAAGTTTCTGAAAGAGGATAAGCATGTGCTTTTGCCTCAGAATACATATCTTTTCTCCCTATCCAGCGTTGAGGCCTGGACTCATGGGGACTGTCTGTGCAGAGGTTGGGCTCAAAGCCGTTAGATAGATCCACTGCACAAGTGTACAGCAAGATCAACACTTCCAAGGAATTCTGAATTGCCTTGGAAAGAAATACAAGTCTGAGGCCGCAGGCTCTAAGAAGTTCGCAGTGGCGAAATTTCTGGACTTCAAGATGGTGGACTCCAAGCCCATCATGGAGGAAGTTGAAGAGCTGCCATTGCTTACGCATGAGATTATTGCGAAAGGAATGTCGATCTATGAGACGTTCCAGGTAGCTTCTTTCATAGAGAAACTCCCTCCAGGATGGAAGGTTTTCAAGAGCTATCTAAAGCACAAGTGAAAGGCTATGACTGTTGAAGACTTGATTGTCAGGCTACGGATTGAGTCCACCAACCACAAAGCAGATGGTGGTCAGGTACTGAACTCGAAGGCCAACTTGGCCACGCGCAAGGACAAGGGGAAGAAAAGAAAGTTTCAACCCCAAGGCTCCAACAACTTCAATAAGCAACGAGCTAAGAAGTTCAGTGAAAAATGCCACAAGTGTGGTAAAATGGGTCACAAGGCTGACAAATGTCGTAGCAAGGCTGATTCGCGAAAGGACAAGGGGAAATCCCAAGTCAACATGACTGAAGGCAGGCTCACGGATGCAGATCTGTGTGCTGTGACGTCTGAAGTCAATATGGTTGGAAGCAATCCAATGGAATGGTGGTACGATACATGTCTACTCTGATAGGGGAATGTTTACCACTTATCTGAAGAGCAAGAGTGACGAGCATCTATTTATGGGAAACTCGTCCACATCCAAGGTCGATGGTCACGACAAAGTGGTGTTGAAGCTGACTTCCGAGAAGGAGTTGTCTCTCACCAATGTCATGCATGTGCCAGCTATACGGAAGAATATGATCTCCGGCACTTTGCTGAGCAAGAACGGCTTCGCGGTGAAGTTCGTGTCTGACAAGCTTGTTCTTTCTAAGAATGGGGTGTACTTGGGCAAGGGTTATGTAAAGGATGGACTGGTCAAACTGAATGTAATGACAGTCATCTCAAACTCTATTGTATCCAATATTTCAATGAATAAGAATAATCATATTGCTTATGTCGTTGAGTCTTTTAATTTTTGGCTTGAACGGTTAGGGTATGTGAATAACAAGTCTATTCAAAGACTAATGAACATGAACCTGATTCCGAAATGCAAATCGAGTAAAAGACAAATGTGAAGTATGCGTACAGGCCAAACTCACTAAAACACCATCCCCACGTGTAGAGAGAACAACCGAACCTCTAGGTTTAATACACACAGATTTGTGTGATTTAAAATTTGTGCACACTAGAGGCGGTAAAAAGTATCTGGTGACCTTTATCGATAATTGCACAAAATACTGTTATGTATACTTGCTAAAAAGCAAGGATGAAGCCTTGAAAATATTCAAGGAATACAAGTTGGAAGTTGGAAACCAACTTAGTAAAACCATAAAAATTATCCGAAGTGATAGAGGAGGCGAGTATGATGAACATTTCAACGCGTTCTGTAGAGAACACGGGATTATTAATCAAACAACTGCTCCCTACTCACCATAATCTAACGGAGTTGCGGAATGAAAGAACCGAACTCTGAAAGAGATGATGAATGCAATGTTGCAGGAATCTGGGTTACCCCATAACATATGGGGGGGAAGCGCTGCTTACCACCAGTTATATCCTCAACACGATACTGCATAAGGTTACTGGCAATAAGCCATACCAACTTTGGAAAGGTAACGTACTATCGTACAAATACCTCAAAGTGTAGGGGTATCTAGCAAAAGTGGCAATACCACCTCCTAAAAAGGTCACAATTGGACCTAAAACCGTTGATTGTATTTTCATAGGATATGCACATAACAGTAGTGCTTATCGGTTTCTGATACATAAATCTGATATACCAGATATACATGTCAATACAATAATGGAATCAAGGAATGCATCCTTCTTTGAAAACGTGTTTCCGTGCAAGGATAAAGAACATCCGAAACGAACTCGTGAACAAAGTGAAGCGGGCACTTCTGTAAATGAAACAGAAGATGAACCTAGACAGAGCAAAAGAGCTCGCAAGGAACCAGAAGCTGAACCTAGACGAAGCAAAAGAGCTCGAAAGGAGAAAACATTTGGGCAATAGTTCATAACAGCCTTTCTCTTAGAGAATGAGCCTAGAACTTTCAAAGAAGCCATGTCTACACCTGATGCACCTTCATGGAAGGAAGCAGTTAAAGGCGAAATCGACTCCATTATGCAGAATCATACATGGGAGTTAGTTGATTTGCCACAAGGGTGTAAAGCACTTGGGTGCAAATGGATTTTCAAAACCAAATTGAAAACCGATGGCTCGGTAGATAAGCACAAGGCGAGGCTTGTGGTGCAAGGATTCCGGCAAAAAGAGGGCCAGGATTTCTTTGACACTTATTCTCCAGTTACGAGAATAACTTCAATCAGAATGTTAATAGAAATAGCAGCATTACGAAACCTTGAAATCCATCAAATGGATGTAAAAACTGCCTTTCTAAACGGAGAATTAGAAGAGGAGATATACATGAAACAACCTGAGGGTTATGTGGTTCCTGGATAGGAACACAAAGTGTGCAGACTTGTGAAGTCTCTATATGGACTCAAACAAGCTCCAAAGCAGTGGCATGAAAAATTTGACAATGTCATGATGTCAAATGGCTTCAGCATCAATGAATGTGACAAATGCATCTACTTCAAAGACACTCCAAATGGTTACATTTTGTTGTGTTTGTGCGTAGATGACATGCTCATTATTGGAAGCAATAAAGACATTATCAACCGAACTAAGAACATGCTTAGTGGGAAGTTTGACATGAAAGACTTGGGATTAGCAGATGTCATACTAGGGATTAAAATCACTAGACATTCTGAAGGAATTATCCTGTCTCAAGCACATTATGCTGAAAAAGTACTTGAGAGATTCAAGAACTACTCAAGCGGGACTGTAAAGAGTCCCGTGGATCCACATCTCCACTTGACTAAGAACTCGGGGGATGTAGTGTCACAGCTGGAGTATGCACGTGTGATTGGAAGTCTCATGTACTTGACCAATTGCACAAGACCTGACTTGGCGCACTCAGTCAATGTACTAAGTCGCTACACAAGTAATCCAGGACACAAACACTGGAAAGGGATAACTAGAGTATTGAACTACTTGTGTTATACTCAAAGTTATGGGCTGCACTATGGTAAATACCCAGCAGTTCTGGAAGGATATAGTGATGTAAACTGGATATCAGATTCCAGAAACTCAAAGTCCACAAGTGGATATGTGTTTACACTTGGTGGTGCATCAGTATCATGGAAATCTTCCAAACAAACACTATTGGCCAGATCCACTATGGAGTCTGAGTTCATTGCTTTAGATAAAGCAGCAGAGGAAGCTGAATGGCTTCGGAATTTGTTGGAAGATATCCCGATGTGGGACAAACCAGTGCCAACAGTAGGTGTACACTGTGATAGTCAATCGGCTATAGCTCGGGCATTGAGTCGTTTGTACAATGGTAAGTCACGTCATATAAGAAGACGACATAAAACCATTAGACAAATACTCTCGCATGGTATAATCTCAATAGATTATATCAAATCGGCTGACAACCTAGCGGATCTGTTTACTAAAGGTTTGTCACGAGATCAAGTTGTTAAATCATCAAGAGGAATGGGTTTAAAGCCTATGACTAAAGAGGATGCTTAATGGCGAACCCTACCTACGTGACTGGAGATCCCAAGAAGTAGGTTCAAAGGGAAAACTAAATCAAGCTGAATCAAGATGAGCACTGGGAGACTTAAGTCTCCTCCCAGTTCCTAGGATGATGAACAGTGCTACCTGTATGAGTTAAGGTTAAGCTTGGCTTTTAATGATTCCATAGCTTTAAAATAAAAGTAGGGTATGACATGATACTCTTTATGGCAATCACCTTGTGAGTGTGAAATGGGGCCGTTTCTAGGAGAATTAAGAGAGGCTAAATTCTCCAAGTTCACTCATGAATAACCAGGGATGTTCAATGCCAAAATGAACACAACAAGAGAACCTAGTTCTGTGAGAAGTTGAAATTGTGTGATAATTGTTGTCTCGGTTTACATCAAAGCCCGGGTGGTTCAAGACATCATGTTCACTACCTGGTCAATTAAATCCGATAGCTACTCACTATGGGTGGTTCAAGGCTGAAACACGCTACCAGCCCAGATACAGTGATTTTTAGACTGTACTCTCAAAAGTCTTTCTGTTTTTAACCAATGTTTAGAATCATTTCTATTCATGTGGGGGATTGTTGGAACTCATTTTTACCATGTGGCGCCGGGCACTTTTCCGGGCAGAATTCTGGTGGGCTCCGACCATTGTCAACACCGGAAAGTGGAAGCATTGGCTTCCTCTACGCAAGCACATTCTCGTAGTGTACTCATACGACAAAAATGATTTCCGTTTGAATGAGAAATGGAGGCCCAAAGTAGCTTGCATGAAGTGCAAAACTTGGGAAATGTGGGGGCAAATTTCTTGTCCCACATTGGAAGTTTGGAGGTAGAAATACCACCATATATAAGGGAGAAATGGACTCAAGGTTGTGGCCTTGGGTCATTACCCATTTTCAATGGGGAGAGGACCTAGCTCATCAAGCCCACACGAGCGCAAAGCCGAGCTCGAGTCGAGCCGTGCCGTGCTCGGGCTCGGGCCGGGTTGGGTTGGGTTGGATCGGCTTGGGCTGGCCAGCTAACTCCCTATCTTTTTGGGCCGATCCAGAAGGCCCATTAGTGGGCTTCGAAGGAAACTCTGTTTTATGAAAAAATCGAGTCTGAGAGTACACACAGATTCGTGGGTTCGTAGGCTCTTATCTTACTGGGTTGTGCAGTTCAAGAGATCGTCGCAGTTGTATCCTGGGATTCGGAACGTCAAGAATCGTCACACTACGGGGCATTTTCAGAATTAAGGAAAGAGATTTCGGTCTCGACTCTGCATCAGTTCTTCGTTCGGTATTTCTAAACTTCAGATTTCCTTAATTTATGTTCGTATATTCGCAGTTTACCGCTTTCGTATGCATATAGGAAATTATGTTCCTACACACATTATTCTCAGTATTTGTCGTAAAAGTATTTCTCATTTGAACCAGTTTGTGTATATATTTGCCATGTCCTTCAAGGTTTTGACATGATTAGAAGATAATTAAGGGAAAAGAGAGTTGCAAAGAGAAAGGAAGAAGAAGGTAAGTAGAGAAGGAGAGGAAGATCGTAGGGAGAAGAGTAAGGTAATTCCAATTACAATCCTAACTATTTATACTAATCTTCTAAACACCCTAAAACCCCATACATGGCATTACTCCCTCCTTATTGTCCTCAAAGCTAATTACAAAATTGGGACAATTACTAAATTGACAACTACAGTATTTTAACAATATTAACACCATATAAAATTGTTGGGATAAGCTAAATTTGATAGAGCATATATCAGCAGTTCTTGTGGCATACAGGGGCAAAAACAAAAATTGCCACGAACTTGGAAATATGGGTTTTCTGATGTTGTGGATAGAGCCTACAATTGTTCAGTGCGTATATGAAGGAAACTTCTTCTCAAATTATAGCAGGTAATTAAGCCAACTTCATCACAACTTAATTCCACCTTGTCCTTTCTTGCCAATAAACTTGCACTCTTGACATAAACTGCTCAAACTTAATCAAAACCCAATTCAGATGTGCCCAAAACAAAATTATGTTGTGCTCCCAATCTGAAACAACCACAAGCTTGACCGGGAAAGTTTGAAAATTTAAGTCTATTGAGCATGGCAGCAAACATCTACTCCTCGTTGATCCTTATTAGATAGTAACTCCATTGCAGCAAAAAATATTAGCCAAGAATATGAAACCCATTTTAAGCAACACATGAGGCATTCCTCTTACAAATATCACACCATTTTCGAATTCTTCATAGGTGGAATCCAAATGTGTTTCTCATGGTAATATGCATCAACCAACCCTCTAGGATCCCATTTCCATCTCTGATCAACAATTTCATCCTCAATGGCAGCCTCGATTCCACTCGACCTCAATTTCGATCCATTAGCAAACAAAGCAAGATCTCCTCCCGGGTCGAAAACCGGAAATTTCTTGTCAATCATAATGATACAAGAACCCACTGGTGCTTGCGTCATAAACGCATGAACAACTGAAGCACATAACGCATTGTTATTTGCCTCAGTTTTCCTCTTTGGCATTCTGTCAACACCTTGTGTGCACTAAAAATTCCCAAAATTTCAATTGAACTCATTCGAACATCACATAAGCCAATTTCAATCGATTTCACATGATCAACAACCAATTTACCCAATTCCTCGGATTTAACCTCGAAGGCCATTATATCCAAAGAAGAATTGGAAATTACCTTCAAAGGCTTACTCGGGTTTTCTTCTATGGCTTTGTCCAACTTGGAAGATTCACCTTCTATTTTTGATCTTCTGAATCTTCCATAATGATGTTGTTCAGTTGAGTATCGAGCACCTATGAATCAAAACCCGCCCATCCTTGAACATTGCGTTCCTGGCATTCAGAATTGGCTCCAAGATTAATCGGTGACTTGTCGAATTTTTGATCCTCCATGGTATCCGGCCGTGTAGCTTCTTCACTAACCTCCAATTCCATGGTGGAATGCCCTAAATCACAGCTTGAGGTTTCTCTTGAATCGCGACTCAATTCCTTGGGAGGTGATGTTGGAACTCATTTTAATTAAGTGGCGCCGGGCACTTTTTCGAGCACAATTCCAGTGGGCTCCGGCCAATGTCAACACCGGAAAATGGAAGCATTGGCTTCGTCTACACGAGTACATTCTCGTAATGTATTCATACGACAAAAAATGATTTCCGTTTGAATGAGAAATGGAGGCCCAAAGTTGGTTGTATGAAGTGCAAAAACTTGGGAAGATGTGGGGGCAAAACTGTGTCCCACATTGAAAGTTTGGAGATAAATCTCCTAGTATATATACTAGGAAAATGCACCTAAGGTTGTGGCATTGGGTCATTATGTAACACCCTAAATTCTTAACCTTGAAAAGGCATTACCTCCAGTGACCTCAGACTTCACACCCGAAGTCACCCCAGGCTTTACTAGTTTATACAAAGCATAAACAACACTTGTTGATTCTGGAAGACCAAGTCTCACAGCAATCAACCCAAAAGAAGACTCCAACGAATTGAGTCTTATCGAAAGCATGACAAATCTCTGGAACATAATAATAACATACAAGCGTTCAAAAATGACTTGATGTTTCGGTTCACGACCAACCTCACCGCACAAAGCGAATCCAGATTGGAAAGAGAACTTTACTCTGATCAAAGTCAAGACGAGTTCTCCTAGCTGCACTATTCCCTAGTTGCACTACTCGCCCAAGGGTATATTAATCATGTGCAACAACGGCACTTATCTTATTAAATTCCAAAATGATCATCCACATTATAAGCTTTTAAATCATCTCATCCCTCAGGATATTGAGATACAAAGTCGAGAACTAAATCCCTAAGGCGGAGTTGACTCGGGAACTAAATCCCTAAAATTGAGTCGGGAACTAAATCCCTAAAATTGAGTCGGGAACTAAATCCCTAAAAGCGGCACCAGCAGCGTGCATAAACCCTGAATAAGGGTATGGTCAAGACCAGAGAAGGATGGTAGGAACCAAATCCTAACCACCAGGTTATAAAGAAACGACTAGCACTCGCAATGAGATACTCAGTAGCGTTCCTACGAATACTCGTTCTAACTAAACAGTTCAGAACAGTAATAATTCACATCAAAGCCATCATGGCCCTCATCATAGATATATCTCAATCTATATACATATATATAATAGCGTTGATTCTAGCAGAATATACAACCTATTATAATATTATCTTTTAATTTCCAAAACAGTTTATCAAACTGTTCCTAGACAAAAAACAATATTCATTCCAAATTAATTAACAACTAAGCAATTGATAATTAATTGAAATATGGAATGATGAGCAAGAGTGAACCGCCACTTGCCTTAGATCAGACGAAGCTTAAACAAGCTGAGGGATTTCTGGGTCCGAAACGGAGCTAGATCTGGGAGTACCAATTCCTTTGTATCGACCCATAATAAAATCCTAAGTTAGATTCGATAATAATATATACGAATCTAAAGAAGAACGAAAGGAATCGAAAGGAACGGAGTCCCGATCGAAACCACAAAAGCCAAGGCCAAACATGGCCAAGAGCTGGGCGGCAGCGAGCGCGGTTTTCCAAGGCAAAGCCGGCTTGATCAGAGTCATGGCCGCGGGCGCGGTTCTTAGGCCGCGGTCGCGGTCGTGAACAGATCTGAAATTCGAGAATTTTAATTCTCACCGGCGACGTCGGGTTCGATCCCCTTGATGAAAGCTTTGGTTTCTAGGCTTATTTGGACCACCAGGGCTTCACTTTGCAACCACCAACAACAACAACGAAGCTCCGACGAGAGCTTTGAACTTTTTCCGGCGAAGCTTTGAGTTTTCTGGGGAGATTTGGAAGAGAGATGGAGAGCTCATATTTGCCCTAAATCTCCTCCTCCTCATCAGTATATAAAGGCCAAGCAAGGAGCTTACACCCCCGACCAGATGGGATGCCTCCCAAGGCGGCAAACGGCACGAGTTCCAATCTCCGGATAACAGAGCAAGTTGGGGTCGAACTGGTCAATGGCCGCGGGCGCGGTTTTTGGCCGCGGTCGCGGTCTTGGCTTTTTGCCTAAACCACGGTCGCGGTTTTATGGCCGCGGTCGCGGTTTTATGGCCGCGGCCTTCGCCGCTTGTCAGATCTGTCTGTCCCTTAACTTTCGCCTTTTACCGCGGTCGCGGTTTAGGCCATTTCTGGCCCCCCCTTTTTGTCCGAGTTAATTTGTGGTTAAATATATTTGTACCCGAACGAATATTTAACTCCGAAAATACGTCAACTATATTTTATACCACTCGGAAAAATATTACAGAGATCAAACATTTTACAGAATGCCTGAACTTCTCTGAATTTAATCCGGCTTGTAGTACGGGAGTTAGAAAAAATTTGAAAATACCCTTACAAAATGAGGGATATTACACATTACCCATTTGTAATGGGGAGAGGACCTAGCTCATCAAGCCCACACGCGCGCCGAGCCGAGTCGGGCAGGCGGGCGAGCGAGCGAGTCGAGTCGAGTCATGTCGAGTCGAGCCGAGCCGATCCGAGCCGTGTCGTGCCGTGTCGTGCCGTGCCGTTCTCCTCAATGTTCGAATCTGTTGATTCAACAAAGTCGCTCCATGATAAGCACTACTTTGTAGGGCTTAAGTAAGAGTCATTAGAGGGTTTATTGGTGTCATTCGGGTAGATTTAGACACATTCATGTGCATGGCATTTGGGGGCGAAGTTTGGTGTTTTTGGAGGTGTTTGAGCTATTGTGGATATCTTAGGAGACACTGAGGAAGGAAGCCACCAGGAGAAGACGCCAAGGAAGTGAAGAGACGAGTTGAGGAGCGGTGTGAAGGATGCAAGGAGGAGTCTTGGAGAGGAGACATTACTGGAGCCTTGCCGTACCCGCGCCGAAGGCCACCGCCCCCAGCGGTGGAAGAAGAAGAAACCTGGTCAGAAGACTGGAGTCCCACCGCACCCAGCGGTGGGCACTGCCGCACCCGCGGCGAGATCACCAGAAGAGTGGCACCTGGCCACTGGAGAGCCACCGCACCCCGCGGTGGGATGACCGCACCCCGCGGTGGCGACACGCTGAAGACTTATTTCTGAGTTTTTAATTTCGTTTTATTTTAATTCCAATCTTAGTTTCCAAGTTTGTTATTTTCCTTTATTTTATTCCTAAATATTTGTCTTAGTATTTAAGACTATTTTCTAAGACTTTGTTTAGTTAACCCTAGTTGCCACTTTTTCATATTTTCTCTCACAAACCCTAATGGAGAACTAAACCTCCATTGTTGCACTTGACAGTTTGAAGCCAACACTTGATTGGTTGTGAGTTTTCTACCCTTGTTCGTTTTCCTATCTAGTTGGATTAATTCTCTTGCGCTTGATTGTTTATTGGTCTATGTTGATTTATCTAGATTGATCACCTAGGTTTATTGATATCTTCCTAATTGCTAGGACTTGTGATTCTGGGATCGGGTTGCATATCTAGTAGCGAGCACGATTTACATAAGCGGGTTGCGAGTGTTCATCGTGAGAGAGAGTTAATTGCATGCTTATAGTAACGGGTTGTTTATATTGCATGTATCTTGTAAATCCTTGGTTGAATGCTATTACTTTATTGAGTCTTGAAGGTTTTCGGATTTGATTTGGTGATAAGTACTATTAGGGCTGGTAGAACTAATAGTTATCTATGATCGGGATAAGAACAACTATAGGAATGATAAGAACTTGAGATTGATAGAATTCTGTGATCGACCTTTCTATTGTTGTGTGAATCTATGTTAAGTGTGGCGCTTTTTCCCATTATATTCACAACATCTATTTGCGAACTTGTTTACTTGATTTCTTATTACTTGTTTCGAAACACTACAACCCCCCCCCCCCCTAGTTCCTAGTTGGTGACGTGAATTGCAAGAATAGATAACCTGACTCTCTGTGGGATCGACCCTGACTTGCTTGCTATACTATTTAGTAGGTACTTTAGGATTTATTTGATAGGGATACGACTTTAGTCCTGTCAAATTTGGCGCCGTTGCCGGGGAGTCAAATTTTCTATTTTTGTAGTTTGTTTGTTACCAACCTTGGTGTGGACCTATCTTATGGTTCACACTCGTGCTACTAATTCACCTCTTCTTGATTTTGATCCAGAGATTGAGAGAACTTTGTCCCAGGATCGCGGAGTCAACCGTACTTTGGTCTTTGACAACCCTGCATTCGAGATAGGTGACGCAGATAGAACGTTGAGGCAATTGACTGCGCCTAACCTGCAGCAGCAACCTTTAGCTGTGGTGATTCCTGCTGTAGGAGAGGGCGTGAACTTCGAGTTGAAGCCGGGGCTGATTCATTTGCTCCCAACTTTCCATGGACTGGCTGGAGAGGACCCAATCAAGCACATGGGTAAATTCCATACAGTCTGCATGAGCATGAAATCGGCGAATGTTACTGAGGAGCAAATCAAGATGAGAGCTTTTGGGTTTACCCTGAAGGACACTGTTGATGACTGGTACTACCATCTGCCTACTGGAAGCATTGATACGTGGAACAAGCTACATAAGGCGTTTCTCGAAAAATATTTCCCTGCAAAGAAGACGAACAGTTTGAAAAAGGCTATTAGCAACATTGAGCAGGAAGCTGACGAGAGCCTGTATGAGTACTATGAGCGGTTCAAGAGACTTTGTTCAAGTTGTCCGTTCCACGGGTACTCCAACCAAGATCTGGTGCTTCATCTTTACAATGGGCTGCTGGACAGTGAAAGGAGGATCGTTGACGCTGCATGCGGTGGCAAGATTCTAAACACAACACCGGCAGCAGCTATGGAGAAGATTCAGGAGATGGCAGAGGGTACAAGAAATTTTGGTAGAGCTTCTACAAAGAGAGGAGTCAATGCTGCTGACTTTGGTCGCTCTGCGTATGCCAGTGATATGGCTGAGTTGAAGGACATGGTGAGGAGACTTACGCTGCAAGGGACTCCTTAACAGCTCAAGGCATGTGGGGTCTGTGTCGATCAATTTCACCCCACTGACGCATGTCCTCAATTACAAGATGATTCGCCTGCTGAGGTAAACGCTGTAGGAGGTTATGGAAATCCAAGACCTCGGCATGATCCCTACTCCAACACATATAATCCGGGATGGAGAGACCACCCTAATTTCAGATGGAGGGATCAACCGAATCAACAACAACAACCTCAGCCCAGACCGCCTTTTGTACCAAGGCCACAAGTCCCACAACCTGATGCGTCTCCTTCAACTGAAGATATGCTCAAGGCATTGACGAAACATTTCAGCACTCACGTCCAAGCTACGACGTCGAGTATCAAGAATCTTGAGACGCAGATGGGACAGATGGCTGAGGCGATTACAAGGATTGACCAGCGGACTTCGGGGAATCTACCATCTCAAACGGTAGTAAACCCAAGGGAAAACGTTAGCGTCGTAACCCTCAGAAGTGGGAAGCAATTGCCAATCGCCCCTAGTGCTGAGAGGGACGAATCAGAAAAAGAAGAGCTTCTGGAGGACCACCGCACCAGGCGGCAAAACGACCACACTCGCGGTGAGGATGAAGAGGAAGAACAGAATGTTCTGTCGAATCCACCGCACCCAGCGGTGGAGTCCACCGCACCCCGCGGTGACGGTACTGTTTCTCGAGAAATTTCTGGGGATTCACCGCACCCGCGGCGAGACTTCTGGAGCTGTTGACGAGCCTTATGTGGACACCTACGTTCGGCCATACTTTCCTCCTCTCGGTTCCGAAAAGCCACCCACCCCTTTCCCAGAGGCGCTTAAGGAGATAAGGGTAGTCGACGACAAGGATCTCTTCGAAACTTTTAGCAAGTGTGAGGTTAACATTCCTTTGCTGAAGCTTGTTAAAAGCATTCCCAAGTATGCTCGGTTCTTGAAGGAGCTTTGCACGATAAAGAGGAACCAAAAGTTGAAGGGAAAACAGAAGGTCAAGGTGAGTGAACGTGTCTCAGCGGTGTTTCAACGACGTATGCCCAAGAAGTGCGCTGACCCAGGTATGGTAAGCATTCCCTGCATTATAGGTGATACTAAATTTGATAGAGATATGCTTGATCTAGGAGCTTCTATCAATGTTTTTCCTTACTCTCTTTACAAATCACTTGGATTGGGACCTTTGCATGAAACAGGAATTGTTGTGCAACTTGCTGATAGGTCTAGTGTTTATCCTAAGGGGGTAGTTGAGGATGTTTTGGTTATGGTTGACAATTTGATATTCCCTGCTGATTTCTTTGTTCTAGATATGGAACATGATGAGCATGCGGCCCCTATTTTGTTAGGAAGGCCATTCTTAAAAACTACTAGGACTAAGATTGATTATGTAAGTGGGACACTTACTATGGAATTCGATGGAGAGGTGGTTCAATTTAACATTTATGATGCTATGAAACACCCCGTTGATGACCACTCTTTGTGCTCTATTGATGTGATTGAATCCATTGTGCAAGATGTATTTGATATTTCTGGTATTGATGAGTTGCAATCCATTATTGAGAATGATATAGATGAGTCCCACACGGAATATGCTTTGTCAACTAACATGCAGGTGGTTTTATCTCAGATGGATGTGAACGGTAAGCTTTCTATTGAACCTTTAGGCATTGACCCCAACTTGCTAACACCGAGCGAGAAGCTTGTTCCTTCTGTTGTACAGGCTCCCGAGAGTGAACTCAAACAACTCCCTGATCACCTCAAGTACGCTTTTCTTGGAGTCAACGACACTTTGCCAATCATTGTGTCTAGTAAGATTTCAAAGGAGCAAGAGGAGAAGTTAGTGGAGATCTTGAAGGAGCACAAGACTGCGCTGGGATGGACCATTGCCGACATCAAAGGGATTAGTCCCTCTACATGTATGCATCGGATCCTACTAGAGGATGACGCCAAGCCGTCCAGACAGCCACAGAGGAGGCTTAACCCACCTATGATGGAGGTGGTGAAGAAGGAGGTGCTGAAACTCCTTCAGGCTGACATGATCTTCCCTATCTCTGACAGTCGTTGGGTCAGCCCCACTCAGGTTGTCCCCAAGAAGGGAGGGATCACAGTGGTTGAGAACCAACAAGGAGAGTTGGTCCCTACAAGGACGGTAACTGGCTGGAGAGTTTGCATTGATTACCGTAAGCTGAACGCGGTAACCCGAAAAGACCACTTTCATTTGCCCTTTATTGATCAAATGCTAGAACGCCTTGCTGGGCGCCCCTATTATTGTTTTCTAGATGGATACTCAGGGTATTTTCAGGTGGCCATAGCGCCAGAAGACTAGGAGAAGACTACCTTTACATGTCCCTTTGGCACTTTTGCATACCGTAGAATGCCTTTTGGACTATGTAACGCACCCGGTACTTTTCAATGATGTATGGTAAGTATTTTCTCTGAGTATATTGAGAATTTCATTGAGGTATTCATGGATGATTTCACGGTACATGGGGATAGCTTTGATAAATGTTTGAACCACTTGACACTTGTGCTTAAAAGATGTGTTGAAACTAACTTAGTTTTAAATTCTGAAAAGTGTCATTTTATGGTAGAACAAGGGATTGTGTTAGGTCATATCGTCTCTGCTAAGGGTATTGAGGTCGATAAGGCGAAGATTGATGTAATTCAGTCTTTGCCTTATCCTACTAATGTGCGTGAAGTTCGTACCTTCCTAGTCCATGCAGGTTTTTATCGCAGGTTTATCAAGGATTTTTCCAAGATCTCATCACCCTTATGTGAGCTGCTGAAGAAAGAGGTGACTTTTGATTTGAATGAGGAGTGCAAGAAGGCATTTGATTGTTTGAAGGAACGCCTGACAAGTGCACCGATTATACAAGCACCTGATTGGTCTCGACCGTTCGAGATAATGTGTGATGCCAGTGATTATGCAGTTGGAGCAGTTTTGGGGCAGAAAGAGGAAGAGCCTCTCATGTGATTCACTATGCGTCCATGACTCTGAGTGGCGCGCAATGAAACTACTCCACTACTGAGAAAGAGATGTTGGCTGTGGTGTTTGCCCTGGAGAAATTCAGGCAATATCTTTTGGGAGTGAAGGTGATCATATACACAGATCACGCCGCCCTTCGTTACCTAATGACGAAGAAAGAGGCGAAGCCGAGATTGATTCGATGGGTTCTTCTGCTGAGTGAGTTTGATGTGGAGATACGAGACAAGAAAGGAGCAGAGAACTTGGTGGCGGATCACTTGAGTAGGCTTGTGAATGAGGAAGACAAGCCCGGGAAGCAAAATCCCATCCATGGAACCGTCCCGGATGACACCCTCTTCCAAGTAGGGATTCTGGAGCCACACCGCACCAGGCGGCCGGACCACCGCATCCACGGTGGGAATGCAGCAAAGGAGGCCAAGGCCACTGGAACTCCACCGCACCCCGCGGTGGAAGTCACCGTACCCAGCGGTGACGGTGGTAGTTTTCTCGGAATTTGCCCAGCACCACCGCACCCGGCGGTGGGATCCACCGCACCCCGCGGTGGAGACACTGTTTCTGGCGAGGCTCCTGGAGTGTCACCGCACCCCGCGGTGATCCATGCCGCACCCACGGCAGAAGGGAAAGAAGGAGATTTTTGTACTGTGAGCGTCTCTTCGCTTGATGCATACTTCCACAGATCCGTTCTCGGGATCCGTTCTTTCCGACCATGGTACGCTGACATTGTGAACTACTTGGTTCGTGGGGAATTCCCTCCGGATCATACCAAGGCGCAACGGGAGAAGGTGCGGAGAGAAGCTCGACACTACTGGTAGCATAATTTCAGTCGTGCGCGCTATCAAAGTAATCCTAATATGCAACTAGAGTATAGCATCCAAGTAAGGAGTCGAACCCAAGGGAATCAACACGTCAATTTCTATGTAATTACTAATTTATCAACTTTAAAGAACAAATGGGGGGGATTGGTTTTCTACTAAGACTACACAAATGAAATAACACCAAAATCAAGCTTAAGAAAATAAGAAGAAAGGGAGTTTCACCTAGCAAGTTTCCACACAATAGTTAACCAAGTTGATCATTGATTCCTCTCATGTTCATATTCACCATATTGATTTGTTCCTAGTCTTATCTTATCCGTATTAACAAGCCAACCAGACTTGCTAACACTTTCTAATTGATAACCTAGAAGACCTTCTAAGTTGGTTCAATCAGTAGCATAAAGCGTAAGATTAACGGATTGTATGAAAAGACTCAACACTGCAAGTATGACATGCAAATCAATTTCCTTTTCACAATTGAATTCAGTTTACCAATTTCATGCAATTGTGATTGCTACAAGCGATTAGGGATTCCACCGTATATCCCAATTCTAGCAATTAGATAACTATAGACTTAAACCAGGAGATCAATCTAGTCAAAAATATAGAAATCTGAAATATGCTCAAGGAAATTAATATCAAATCCAATAGGGGATGAACAAGAGAAATCAACATTACAACCGAGTTAACTTTGTGCTTCCACGCTAGGCAAAACAGGAAATTAGTTCTGGTTCATGTTCTTCACACACAATTCAAACCCTGGTTCATATTAGGATATTTCAGATTTCTATATTTTTGACTAGATTGATCTCCTGGTTTAAGTCTATAGTTATCTAATTGCTAGAATTGGGATATACGATGGAATCCCTAATCGCTTGTAGCAATCACAATTGCATGAAATTGGTAAACTGAATTCAATTGTGAAAAGGAAATTAGTTCTGGTTCTTGTTCTTCACACACAATTCAAACCCAAAAGAGACAAGAAAAACTAAGTGTTTGTGAGAGAAAAGAAAGGGAAAATTAAGGTAAGAGGCTAGGTCTGGACGGGCCTCAAACCCTCATCCGAGCCCCTTAAATACCTAGATTAATTAAACAAAACGAAACAGCCAAGCAGTTCGAGAAAATCGGAAGTTGTTCAGTCGCTCAGAAAACCGCAACCAACAGCGGGTGGCAGCGATCGCGGTTTGTGCTCCCCAAGGTTCTGCTGGAAATCTGCTAACCGCTGGTCGCCATTAGTCGCGTCAGCTCGCGGTTTTCTCTCCAGCAACTTCTGTCTTTTGATCACCAGCTCTCCTACATGGCTTCGAGCTCCGTCTTCAACTCGTAAGTGCTTCCAAAACATCCACAATGCAGCTCCGCACCTCAAACACCAACTTACCTCAAAAACCCTGCCAAAGTCTCCTATAAATGTGCTAATAATCCCTAACTACGCCATACAAAATACGGCGTATCAAACTCCCCCATACTTAGACCTTACTCGTCTCGAGTAACTAAAGAAAAGCTACCCTCACCAATATATGCAATCCAGGTCTCAGGAATTATGACGAACCTTGTCTAGAGATTACAACAACTCAGCAATAAACATTCAAACCAAATCAACAACCAAATAGAGCAATGCGAAAGACAATCAAAAAGAACCCAACTACACCTTATCCCTCCAAGTGGTGGCCTACCCGAATCCTCCTATACTCTGTCCCCTTATGTCGCCACGCCAAGCAAGAAAGTCCTAGATCACTCACACTCATTTTGCTTAGGCGCCCTTTCGGGTTTTCACCTAACCACTCTTTTTTTTTTTAGATGGGCTCACCAATCTCGCATCACTCCAAGACTCATTTTTGTCTCAACCTAGTGTTGAGCGAGTCACCTTCTTTTTGCCTATGCGGCCCTTTTGGGTTTTCCGCATATCCAAGGATTTTCTATGCCTTTTATCACATTTTTATGGCTTTTTTTGTTTTTTTTTAAGAAAATGCAATGCAATGAGATATGTACAATGTAAAGTATTATCCCCTTCCCCATACTTGAATGACGCATTGTCCTCAATGTGATACAAAAAGGACCTGAAATGATTAGGGAAGGAAGACAAAGACTCACTGTGGTGGTGGATAGTAGGGGCAGCACCCCTGAAGTACTCCTCATGTGCTCTCCTCATTGCAGCAATGTCTTGCTGCATCTCCTCCTGAGTAGTCTGCACCTCTCTCATGCTACGCCCAAAATCAGAGAATTGGGCATACATACCCTCTTGCCTCAGCGACATACGGGCAAGCTGTGCAACCATGTCACCCCTCCAATCAGATTCCTCATAAGAGGATCCAGCGTATCCTCTGGAAGGGCCTGCCTCATCACTCATGGGGGCATGAACAGGCTCAACATGCTCCTCCTGCTCATCCTCCATCTCCTCATCATCCTGACCTGGCTCATCGGCCCCAGGTGGATCTGATGGCAACATGAAATCCCGGTAGCGCGGACCAAACGGCATCGGTCGCGGCAGCCTCATCCTGTGAACTCTTCCTGCCAGGGAGAGCCATGTGTATCCTCGAGTAGAATTTCCCTCCAAAATATGTGCACGCCTCAATGTCTCCAAATCATAGACATGTGAACCAGTCAAGGGCGCAGGAAACTCGTCAGCCCCGATACAAGCCCTAGCAATGAGGGTGATCATGCCCCCTATAGAAATCTTTCCAGCTGATCTCGTCTTGTGCTTGAGGCAGCTGCAGATGAATAACTCGACCCAATCCGGAATGACGGTACTCCTCGGGATCAAGCACCATAGAGTGGACAAATCCATTGCTGAGATCTTGTTGACCTCGCCCTGACCAAAGAACGTCATGGCGAGAACCTTATGAGCGAGCCTCAGCGGAGGATGAGTGAGCTTGTAATTGTACTCACTACTAGATGGCTCAAGCTCTTGCCTTGTTGCTGCGCGCCAGAAATTAAAATGACTCTGGATTGGGTCACTCCAATTTTCGGTACACTCAGCTGTGACACCAAAAATAGCTTTCAAGCTGGAGTAACTCAGTTTATATTCCTTCCCCATCAAATGAAACCGGATAGATTCATCATCCTTGTCATCCACAATCGAGCACAGAAAATCATATGTGATCTCCCTATAGGTAGGAGCATTCCTACTCATGAATTCTCCCAATCCACCATGGGCAAGCAGCTGTAATGAACACTCTTCTAACCCGAGGACTCGCAAAGCATGAATGTCAAAGAATTTTGTGACTAAAATCGGCTTGCTAGTGAGGGCGTCCCTAACAGCCCGTTCTCGGGTGCTCAAACTCTTGCGTACTCCTCTAACCATGATGACTACGGTAATAATGCGAGAGAAGGACAAAGAGCAACTCACAACTGCTGTCTGTGGAGGAAAACCGCGAGTGGACGCGAGGAACAGCGATCGTAATTTTTGGCTTGAAGTTTCTGTAGACAAACCACGGGCTGACGCGATCGCAGTTGGTCGCGATCTGGGCCTGGTTTTGCTCGCGTGGAGTCGCCGGTCTCCGTGAAGGTTAGCTTGTAGCGCTCGCCGATGGTCGCGGTGGGTTATAAGCTCGGTGGAGGCAAGGTGAAATGAATCGTTTGTGGGAGGGGGGTTTTTGGAGAGTTCGGCGGCTGGGAATTTGAAGTGGGAGAGTGAAGGGTTAGGTTTGGGGTATGTGGGAAATGGACTTACAGTGGGAAATGGAAGTTTGATGTTGTTTTGGGTGGAGATGGAGGTTGTGGGAGAAATGGAGGTAGGGTTTGGAGGAAGAAGGAGGTGAATTTGGGGATTTTGTGGATTTTGAGAACCGTAGGTTTGCTCTTTTTTTTCTCTTTTTTTTTTTTTTTTTTTTTGCTCAGTGGAAGGACGGACTTACAGTGGGGGAAACCGCGACCGGACGCGATCGCGGGAGGTCGCGGTTTTGGCTGCAGACTGCAGCTGAACCTGTGCTTCGGGCATCCTTCCCTAACCACAAACTCACTAAAATGGCAGTTAAAATATACAAAAATATTCAAAAAGAATTAAAGCATCACAAACCTCGGGTTGCCTCCCGAGAAGCGCCTTTTTTTTACGTCGTGGCTCGACTCAATGGTGCTCAACTCAAACCTCGGTTTTGGGCACCTCCAAACGTGCCTCCTCAAGAATTCCATTGTCGAAGCCCTCATGATACGGCTTCAGACGCTGTCCGTTCACCTTGAAAACCTTGTATGTCTCCCCATCATATAAATCCACCGCTCCGTGGGGGAAAACTTGGGCAACGACATACGGTCCCGTCCATCTAGACCGGAGCTTTCCTGGAAAGAGTTTTAGTCGTGACTGAAATAAAAGAACTTTATCTCCGACCTTGAAGTTCTTCCTCAGAATGTTCTTGTCATGCCACGCCTTAGTCTTCTCCTTGTAGATGACGACGTTGTCATAAGACTCAAGACGGAGCTCTTCCAACTCATGCAGCTGTAACTTCCGAAATTCTCCAACTTCATCAGCCTGCATATTGCACCTTTTCACGGCCCAAAATGCCTTGTGCTCAAGCTCCACTGGAAGGTGACAACCTTTTCCAAAAACCAATCTGTATGGTGACATCCCAATAGGAGTTTTGTAAGCTGTTCGATAAGCTCACAGTGCATCATCTAATCTCAAACTCCAATCTTTTCTATTGGGCCCGACAGTTTTCTCCAAGATTGTCTTGATCTCTCTATTGGACACTTCAGCTTGTCCATTCGTCTGCGGGTGGTAGGCTGTAGAGATTCTCTGGGTGACATGGTATTTCCTCAACAGAGCACTCACGGTCTTGTTACAAAAGTGAGTGCCCTATCACTTATAGCCTTCGGGATACCAAAACGAGCAAAAATGTTCTCCTTCAAGAAACCTGCTACAACTCGTGAATCATCAGTTTTGGTGGCCTTCGCTTCCACCCACTTGGAAACGTAGTCCACCGTAAGTAAAATGTATAGGTTCCCGAATGAACTAGGAAACGGTCCCATGAAGTCAATACCCCAAACATCGAAAATCTCACAAAAGATGATCGGCGCTTGCGGCATTTCATTCCTTTGGGACACATTCCCAAGTCGTTGGCATCTATCACAGGTTTTACAAAAGGCGTATGCATCCCGGAAGATGTGCGGCCAATAAAAACCTGCGTCTAACACTTTTCTAGCTGTTTTGTTAGCCCCGAAATGTCCCTCACATGCATAGGAATGACAAAAAGTTAAGGCCGATTGTACCTCATTATCTGGGAGACAACATCGTATGACTTGATCGTTACAGTGCCTCCAAAGATAAGGGTCATCCCACACATAGAATCTGGCATCACTTCGCATCTTATCCCTTTGGGCCTTGGAATAGTTGGGTGGAAACTCTCCAATGATGAGAAAGTTCACCATATGAGCATACCATGGCTTGAAGGCTTTAAGTGCAAGAAGCGTCTCCTCTCGAGCAACATCGGAATTCATATCAAGTTGGAAACCGCGAGGGACCGCGGTAAATGGCGATCGCGGTTTTGTGTCTGTTGCAGAGATGGAATCTGTCTGACATTCTGGAGAATAACCGCGATCACGGTAGATCGCGTGGGGTCGCGGTTTTGCTGCTGCAGTAACTCCAAATAAAGTGTCGTCAGGGAAATTTCCTTGAATCTGCATTTGCAACTCAGACTTGTCATGTCCTTGCACCAGCCTGCTCAAATGGTCAGCCACCAAGTTTTCGGCCCCCTTTTTATCTCTAATCTCAATGTCAAACTCGCTCAACAACAAGATCCACCGAATCAGCCTTGGCTTGACATCCTTCTTCGTCAATAAGTAACGAAGTGTTGCGTGGTCGGTGTAGACGATTACTTTGGTCCCAAGAAGGTACTACCTAAACTTTTCCAAGGCAAACACAATTGCTAGCATCTCCTTTTCGGTGGTAGAGTAGTTCCTTTGTGCTCCGTTCAAAGTCATGGAAGCATAATGAATCACATGGGACGCCCTTGCTTCCTTCTGTCCAAGAACTGCTCCTACAGCAAGATCACTTGCATCACACATGATCTCAAAAGGGCGAGACCAATCCGGTGCCTGAATGATAGGGGCGCTAGTAAGACGTGCTTTCAACTCATCAAAGGTCGCTTTGCATTCATTGCTCATCACGAAATCAACCTCATTCTTCAGCAACTCACACAAAGGAGATGAAATCTTTGAAAAGTCCTTAATAAACCTGCGATAAAAACCCGCATGGCCTAAAAAGGAACGCACTTCCCGCACGTTAGTAGGGTAGGGCAATGTCTTAATCACATCAATTTTGGCCTTGTCCACCTCAATGCCTTTAGCTGACACAATATGTCCTAGCACAATTCCCTGTTCAACCATGAATTGGCACTTTTCTGAGTTAAGAACCAAGTTGGTTTCAATGCACCTTTTGAGCACTAGAGACAAATGATTCAGGCATGCATCAAAGCTGTCACCGTGAATGGTGAAGTCATCCATAAACACCTCAATGAAGTTTTCCACATACTCAGAGAAAATACTCATCATACACCACTGAAATGTCCCGGGTGCGTTACACAACCCAAATGGCATCCTTCGATATGCAAAGGTACCAAAGGGGCATGTGAACGTCGTCTTTTCTTGGTCCTCCGGTGCTATGGCAATCTGAAAATATCCTGAGTACCCATCAAGAAAGCAATAGAATGGACTGTCGGCAAGTCGCTCAAGCATCTGATCGATAAATGGCAAGGGGAAATGATCCTTTCTGGTTACCGCATTCAACTTACGGTAATCTATACATACTCGCCATCCTGTTTGTAACCGGGTGGGGACCAACTCTCCTTGTTGATTCTCCACAATCGAGATACCTCCCTTCTTGGGCACAACTTGTGTCGGGCTCACCCACTGACTATCAGAGATGGGGAAAATCATACCAGCTTGTAGGAGCTTCAACATTTCCTTCTTCACCACCTCAGTCATTGGTGGGTTAAGTCTTCTCTGAGGTTGCCTGATTGGCTTGGGATCTCCTTCTAGTAGAATTATGTGCATACAAGTTGAGGGACTTATCCCTTTGATATCTGCAATCGTCCATCCTAAAGCTATCTTGTGCTCCTTAAGCACCGCTATCAACTTCTCCTCGTGTTCTTTGGAAAGACTATTAGAGATGATGACCGGCAATGATTCCTCTTTCCCGAGATACACGTACTTAAGATGCTTGGGCAGCTGCTTTAACTCAACTTCGGGTGCCTGCACAATAGAAGGTAGGAGCTTCTCGCTCGGTACTATTAGTTCCATGGGTCCACTGCCCAAATGGGTACGAGAATACTTACCTCCAGCATTCAGATGAGCCAATACTACCTGCATGTTAGTGGACAAAGACAATTCCGAATGTGGATCTACTACATCATTCTCTATAATAGATCGCAACTCATCACAACAAGTAATATCAAACACATCTTGAGCTAAGGGCTCAATCACATCAATGGCACACAAGGAATGATCATCAATGGGATGTTTCATAGCATCATATATGTTGTATTGCACTTTCTCCCCATCAAATTCCATTGTAAGTGTTCCACTATTCACATCAATTTTTGTTTGTGCTGTTTTCATGAAAGGCCTTCCTAACAATATAGGTGCCGCATACTCGTCATGTTCCATATCCAACACAAAAAAATCAGCAGGAAATATCAAGTCACCTACCATGACAAGAACATCTTCAACTACTCCCTTCGGATACACATTGGACCTATCAGCTAGTTGAACAACAATTCCGGTCTCATGCAAGGGTCCTAATCCTAGGGATTCATACAAGGAGAAAGGCAAAACATTGATAGATGCACCAAGATCAAGCATAGCTCTTTCAATTCTTATATCACCTATCACACATGGAATGCTAAACATGCCTGGATCACCACACTTTTTAGGCATTCGCATTTGAAACACCGCAGACACATGCTCACTAACCTTGACCTTTTGTTTCCCTTTCAATTTTTGATTCCTTTTAATAGTGCAGATTTCTTTCAACAACTTAGCAAACCTAGGAATACTCTTAACCAGTTTAAGCAATGGAATGTTTACCTCACACTTACTGAAGGTCTCAAATATTTCATTGTCATTATCCGGTCTTCTAGTCTCCTTCAACGCCTCAGGGAAAGGAGGGACCGGCTTCTGAGAGCATAGAGGTGGAAAGCTTGGACGGACATAATCATCAAGATGGTCCTGGTCTAAACCGCGGGAGGCAGCGGGTTTCGGCGATCGCGGTTTTTGAGTTGAGGTTTCTGCATAACTGTCTGGGGTATAACCGCGGTCGGGAGCGGGCGCGGCAGGTCGCGGTTTTTCTTACAGACTCTCTTCTGTAGAATCCAGTGGGCTTTCATCGTCAAAACAGCGATCGCGGTAGGACGTGGTAGATCGCGGTTTTCTATTTTCACATGCTGCAGAACCGTCTTGCAATTCACCCTGTTCAGCAATAGGGCTTATATTCAGCTGCTTTCCACTTCTCAAAGTCACTGCACTCACATTCTCCCTCGGGTTGACTACCGTTTATGACGGTAATTTTCCCGAATCTCGAGCCTCTAGATTACTCACATCTTGAGCAATTTGTGCCACTTGTTTCTCAAGATTCTGGAGGGATGACTTTGTTTCAGCATCTTTCTGCATGACTGTCTGAGCCAAGGACTTGATCATTTCTTCAGCTGACATGGAAGGTTTAGGGTTGTATGGTGGCCTCGGTTATTGTTGTTGCATGAGGTGAGGATTCTGAATATTTTGCTGATTACTCCACCTGAGATTTGGATGATCTCTATATCCTGGATTGTAGGTGTTAGAAAATGGATCATATTTTGGTCTTGGTTGCCATCCTCCTACAGCTTTCACCTCAACATTTGACTCCTGAAGCGTTGGGCATGCATCAGTTGAGTGCCCTACTTCAGTACAAATTCCACATGGTCTGGCTTGTGGTGGAGTGCCATTGAGCATAAAGCACTTCATCATTTCCTTCAACTCATTCACATCGGATTCAATCTTGGACGAAGAACCCACAGCCTTGAGACTCTCTCTTTTGCTAAATTGCCTTGAGCCTTCATATAGCTCCTGAAACATCTCAAAAGCTTGGGGAGGAGTTTTGTTCAGAATGTTACCTCCACAAGCGGCATTCACCATTCTACGCTCCTCATCCGAGAGGCCATTGAACAAGTAGAGGATGAGATCTTGATCACTGTAACCATGGTATGGGCAACTTGCACATAACCGCTTGAATCTCTCGTAGTACTCATACAAGCTTTCAGAACCTTGTTGTTCAATAGTAGCAATGGCTCTCTTTAGACTATTCAGCTTTGTGGCCGGGAAGTATTTCTCAAGAAAAGCTTTCTTCATTTCGGCCCATGTCGTGATGCTTCCCGGGGCAAGATAGTAAAGCCAATCATTTGCAGAATCCTTCAAAGTGAACCCAAACGCTCTCAACACGATGGTGTCAGCAGTAACACCCCTTGGCTTCATGCTAGAACATACCGCATGAAATTGTGCTAAGTGCTTGTTCGGGTCTTCTCCAGCAAGTCCATGGAAATGAGGCAACTCATGGATCAATCCTGCTTTCAACTCAAAGTTCACTCCTTCAGCTAACTCGGGAATGGTTATAGCCAAAGGTTGTTGCTCCAAGTTCGGGGCAGTCAACTGTCTCAGCGTCCTATCAGCCATCTCTGGTTGGTTCAGAAGTTCACGGGCTGCTCTTCGATTCCTGAAAAATATCCGCTCAATTTCTGGATCACAATAAAAAATGGGAGAATCAGTAGCACGGGTGTGAACCATACAGAAGGTTCACACCAAAAGTTGATAAACAAACAATTATAAAGAAAAAGAACAATAATCAATTCCCCGGCAACGGCGCCAAATTTGGTAGCGTAATTTCAGTCGTGCGCGCTATCAAAGTAATCCTAATATGCAACTAGAGTATAGCATGCAAGTAAGGAGTCGAACCCAAGGGAATCAATACGTCAATTTCTATGTAATTACTAATTTATCAACTTTAAAGAACAAATGGGGGGGATTGGTTTTCTACTAAGACTACACAAATGAAATAACACCAAAATCAAGCTTAAGAAAATAAGAAGAAAGGGAGTTTCACCTAGCAAGTTTCCACACAGCAGTTAACCAAGTTGATCATTGATTCCTCTCATGTTCATATTCACCCTATTGATTTGTTCCTAGTCTTATCTTATCCGTATTAACAAGCCAACCGGACTTGCTAACACTTACTAATTGATAACCTAGAAGACCTTCTAAGTTGGTTCAATCAGTAGCATAAAGCGTAAGATTAACGGATTGCATGCAAAGACTCAACACTGCAAGTATGACATGCAAATCAATTTCCTTTTCACAATTGAATTCAGTTTACCAATTTCATGCAATTGTGATTGCTACAAGCGATTAGGGATTCCACCGTATATCCCAATTTTAGCAATTAGATAACTATAGACTTAAACCAGGAGATCAATCTAGTCAAAAATATAGAAATCTGAAATATGCTCAAGGAAATTAATATCAAATCCAACAGGGGATGAACAAGAGAAATCAACCTTACAGCCGAGTTAACTTTGTGCTTCCACGCTAGGCAAAACAGGAAATTAGTTATGGTTCATGTTCTTCACACACAATTCAAACCCAAAAGAGACAAGAAAAACTAAGTGTTTGTGAGAGAAAAGAAAGGAAAAATTAAGGTAAGAGGCTAGGTCTAGACGGGCCTCAAACCCTCATCTGAGCCCCTTAAATACCTAGATTAATTAAACAAAACGAAACAGCCAAGCAGTTCGAGAAAATCGGAAGTTGTTCAGTCGCTCAGAAAACCGCGACCAACAGCGGGTGGCAGCGATCGCGGTTTGTGCTCCCCAAGGTTCTGCTGGAAATCTGCTAACCGCTGGTCGCCATTAGTCGCGTCAGCTCGTGGTTTTCTCTCTAGCAACTTCTGTCTTTTGATCACCGGCTCTCCTACATGGCTTCGGGCTCCGTCTTCAACTCGTAAGTGCTTCCAAAAACATCCACAATGCAGCTCCGTACCTCAAACACCAACTTACCTCCAAAATCCCGCCAAAGTCTCCTATAAATGTGCTAATAATCCCTAACTACGCCATACAAAATACGGCGTATCAACTACATTTGGGACGATCCTTATCTCTGGAGACACTGTGTCGACCAGGTAATCCGGCGATGTCTTCCGGATAACGAGGTACAGTCTGTCCTTAGTTTTTGCCATTCTGAAGCATGTGGGGGTCATTTTGGTGCAAATAAGACTGCTAGGAAAGTGCTAGATGCAGGTTTCTATTGGCCCCACATTTTTCGGGATGCATTTGCGTTTTGCAAGGTGTGTGATAGATGTCAGAGGATGGGGAATATTTCTAGGAGGAATGAGATGCCTCAATCATCTTTGATTTTTTGTGAGGTTTTTGATGTATGGGGTATTGATTTTATGGGACCCTTTCCTAGTTCTTTTGGGAATCTCTATATTTTGCTTGCGGTGGACTACGTTTCCAAGTGGGTGGAAGCGAAGGCCACCAGGACTGATGATTCTAAAGTTGTGGCAGGTTTCTTGAAAGAGAACATATTTTCCAGATTTGGGATCCCCAAAGCTTTGATTAGTGATCGGGGAACCCACTTCTGCAACAAGACTGTGACCGCCCTGTTGAAGAACTATCACGTCACACAAAAGGTTTCCACTGCCTATTATCCACAGACCAATGGGCAGGCTGAGGTGTCCAATAGGGAGATCAAGACCATTCTTGAGAAGACAGTGGCACCCAATAGGAAGGATTGGAGTTTGAGGCTGAATGATGCATTGTGGGCTTACCGCATCGCTTATAAGACTCCGATAGGAATGTCCGTCTTCCGGCTCGTATTTGGCAAAGCTTGCCATCTTCCTGTCGAGCTGGAACACAAGGCCTGGTGGGCGGTGAAGAAGTGCAACATGCAGATTGATGAGGTAGGAGAGTTTCGCAAGCTGCAGCTGCAAGAGTTGGAAGAGTTACGCCTTGATGCATATGACAACGCTGTTATCTATAAGGCGAAAACCAAGGCATGGCATGACAAGAACATCTTGCGAAAGGACTTCCACCCTGGTGATAAAGTCCTTTTGTTTCAATCTCGCCTGAAACTCTTTGCGGGGAAGCTTAGGTCGAAGTGGATAGGACCATATGTTATTGCTGAAGTCTACCCACATGGCGTCGTTGATCTAATTGAGCCAACAACTCAGAAGACATTTAAGGTCAATGGTCAAAGGTTAAAACCTTACCATGAAGGCTTCCACACCGAGGCAATTGATGAGATGGCTCTGGAGGAGCCAAGTGCTGAAAATGAATAGACAAGAGTCTACGTCGAGCCAACGACGTGAACCAAGGTGATGCTCGGAAAGCAACCCGAGGTATTTTATTTCTTTCTTTTTCTTTTGTCTTTGCATTTTCATAGCTTAGCTAGGTAGTTGTTTTCTGTTTTTCGTTTTCGCCTGCGTACTAACATGCAGGTACGAAGAACAAGACGCAACGGAGGTTCTGGAGAGCTCACCGCACCCAGCGGTGAGCAGCCCACCGCACCCACGGTGGGCACCCCTCTATTTTCCTGTTGCAAAAAAAAAAATTGTGGTAGGCCACCCGACCCTATCTTTCCTTTTCCTTCTTCCTCATCAACCCTAACCTCCCCTACCCTCACCATTCACGAACTCCCTCACGCCCCCTTTGCCTCCATCTCACCCAATTCTCTCATCCTTCACAAACCTCACCAAGATCCACTCATTTCCACCAAAATCTCTACCATTTCCTCCACCAATCTCCATCCCCGCACCCAAATCCAACCTTACTCACCCAAAACCCCAATCTCCAACCCCAAACCTTCAAAATCCCATAACCACCACCGCACCTACCTTGATCCACCGCACCCGCGCCGGATCCACACCACCCTTGCCCAGTCGACCCCCACCGAGCCAAACCCGAAGCCCTTGGACCAACCCCGGCTCGTGGAGCCCGTGTTTGCTGCATTCGGAGAGTCACCCAGCATCGTTCACCGCACCCAGCGACAGACGCCCTCACCGCACCCACGGTGAGGCGACAGAACCCAGACTGTTCTTCCACCGCACCCCGCGGCAACTTCCCACCGCCCCCGCAGCAGCACTCCAGAGGCATTTTTCAGTGCCCTTTTGTGAGTCCCTCATTCTCCTTTGCTTTCAACATCGTGATTAAATACCATGTCGAGATCAAGGAAGGTCGGGATGACCGAGAGGGAGAAAGAAAAATATGAGGTCGTCAAATTGCGTAGTGTCCTCCCGACAAAGTTTTTGGATAGGGGGACTCTGGAGACTCTGGGGTTGTATGAGTGTACTCAGCTGTGTTTAGAGCACGCAGGACTGGGGGGGTTCATTGATGCATATGCCCCCTCGTACGAGAATTTGAGCAAGCAATTCATATCTACATTCGTGCACACCATGGAAGGCGATACGCTTGTTTCGATTTCTTTCAAGTACAAGGGGAGGGAGTACAGGGTGAGTGCCGAGCAGGCGAGAGAGGCCATTGGGGTAACTAAACTCCCCACTGAGAATTGGATACAGGGCACCACTGAATCTGATCTGTGTGACTTCTGGGAAGGGGCTACTGGACAGCGTTACCACATGGGCGATGAGTATAACAACAGATTCACTCACCCATGTCTGCGGCTGGTGCACAAACTGATTCAGGGGACGTTTCTGGGGCACAAAGAGGACAACAAGGTGCCCCTGAAGGACCTACACTGGCTTTACTGCGTCCTTCCCCAGGCTACTTTTGTCCCGGACTGGGTTTAGCTCATCTTCACCGCCCTCCAAAGGATCCGCCTGGGCGAGAGGCGGGACATTATTCAGGGTGGTCTGATCACCCTTATTGCTGAGAAGGCCCTCCAGATCGCCGCAGATGAGGTGCCCATCATCTCGCACTTGTTCGACGTCAATCGGCTGAGGGCGAGCAACATGCTGAAGGTCGTGAAGAGAAAGCCCTTCTGGTGCTCCTATTCTGACAGGAGCCACCTCCTGGGCCTGCCGAGAGAGATCCCCTACGGTCCCGAGTACCGCGACTGGTTCATGGCTTCCGACCCCTTCACACCTACAGTGGAGTCGGTGGCTGCCGATATTCTGGATGACGTGCCCAGGCCTAGACGGAGGTGGGCCACTGCCGGTAGCTCGAGCCAGGCCCCCTACTGATGACGAGGATGAGGAGATGGCTGTTGCAGGCCAGGGACCACCACCCATGGACCCCTGGCAGGATATGATGTATCGATAGATGGAGTCGATGTCGCTGCAGCAGCAGCAATGGCAGCAGGGCTTTGATGGCCGTTTTGACGGGTTTCAGACACAGCTCTTTGAGCAGATGGATCGGCAGGACGCGAGGATGGACCGGAAGGATGAGAGGCTCCAGCAGCTGGGGGAGCAGCAGATGCAGTACTTCGGGCAGTACCCTTGGCCGCCCGACCCACCACAGCAGTGAGTTTTACTTTCTTGTTCCCCATTTATTATGATTGTCTTCTATTTCACACATTGAGGACAATGCGTACTTCAAGCATGGGGGAGGGAGTGGACTCATTACTTATCCTTCTGTACAGTTTTTTAGTTTTTGTGTACAGTTTCTTTCGTTTCTGCATTGCATGAGTTTCAAAAAAAAAAGCCAAAAAAATGAAAAAAAGGCAACACAAAATCCTAGGATGAGTTAAAAACCCGAAAGGGCGACTCAGGTAAAAAGCAGGTGACCCGGACCAGCGCTAGGCTGGGGTAAAAAGGTGTCTGAGTGACGTGAGCTTATGTGAGCACATCTATGGAAAAAAAATGAGTGGCTAGGATGAAAACCCGAAAGGGCTCCTAGGCAAAATGAGTGAAAAGAAGATGAGTGTTTCTAGGATCGCATTTTACCGGCGGGGCGACATAAGAAGTGAAGTCAAAGAAGGATTGTCGGGTAGGTCACTTTGGGAGGCATAAGGAGTCATAGATGGAGGCTAGGATTAGAGGTTACTCACACTATTGGATGTCCGGGTTTAGCTTGGGGGAAGTACTATGCTTGCCCCTTAAGCTTGTTGAGTTATGGATGTGTTGTAGATGAGATTGGTGCCAGGAGCTTTGGCATGGGTTAGGTGACTCTAAGTTGGAGGATATGCTTCCTGAGACCTTAGGTAATACATTGGAGGAGTAGACTTTCTTTTAGTTTATTCGAGGACGAGCAAAGGTCTAAGCATAGGGGAGTTTGATAAGCACTACTTTGTAGGGCTTAAGTAAGAGTCATTAGAGGGTTTATTGGTGTCATTCGGGTAGATTTAGACACATTCATGTGCATGGCGTTTGAGGGCAAAGTTTGGTGTTTTTGAAGGTGTTTGAGCTATTGTGGATATATAGTCAGGCTGCGGATTGAGTCTACAAACCGCAAAGCAGATGGGGTCAAGCCTGTTGAGCAGAAGGCTAATTTGGCTGAACACAAAGACAAGGACAAAGGAAAGAAACGAAAGTTCCAACCCCAGAGCTCCAACAACTTCAAGAAGCAACCAGCTAAAAAGTTCAGTGGGAAATGCCACAAATGTGGTAAAATGGGTCACAAAGCTGACGAATGTCGTAGCAAGGTTGATCCGCGCAGGGACAAGGGGAAATCCCAAGTCAACATGATTGAAGGCAGGCTCTCGGATTCAGATCTGTGTGTTGTGACGTCTGAAGTCAACATGGTTGGAAGCAACCCAAGGAAATGGTGGTACGATACAGGTGCTACCAAACATATCTGCTCTGACAGGGGAATATTTACCACCTATCAGCAGAACAGGAGCGACGAGCATCTGTTTATGGGGAACTCGTCCACATCCAAGGTGGAAGGTCACGGGAAAGTGGTGTTGAAGCTGACTTCGGAGAAGGAGCTGACTCTCACCAATGTCATGCATGTGCCAGACATAAGGAAGAATCTGATTTCCAGCACTCTGCTGAGCAAGAACGGCTTTGCTGTGAAGTTCATGTCTGACAAGCTAATTCTCTCTAAGAATGGGGTCTATTTGGGCAAGGGATATGTAAAGGATGGACTGATCAAAATGAATATAATGACAGTCATCCCAAAATCTGTTGTAACCGATGTTTCAATGAATAAGAATAATCTTATTGCTTATGTTGTTCAGTCTTTTAATATTTGGCATGAACGATTAGGGCATGTGAATAACAAGTCTATTCAAAGACTAATGAACATGAACCTGATTCCAAAATGCAAATCAAGTAAAGACAAATGTGAAGTATGCGTACAGGCCAAACTCACAAAAATGTCATCCCCGCATGTAGAGAGAACAACCAAACCTCTAGGTTTAACACACACAAATTTGTGTGATTTAAAATTTGTGCAAACTAGAGGCGGTAAAAAGTATTTCGTGACCTTTATCGATGACTGCACAAAATACTGTTATGTATACTTGCTAAGAAGCAAGGATGAAGCCTTGGAAAAGTTTAAGGAATACAAGTTGGAAGTTGAAAACCAACTTAGTAAAACCATAAAGATAATCTGAAGTGATAGAGGAGGCGAGTATGATAAACCTTTCAACGCGTTCTGTAGAGAACACGGGATTATTCATCAAACAACTGCTCTCTACTCACCAGAATCTAACAGAGTTACGGAACGAAAAAACCGAACTCTGAAAGAGATGATGAATGCAATGTTGCAGGAATCTGGGTTACCCTAGAACATGTGGGGGGAAGCGCTGCTTACCACCAATTATATCCTCAACAAGATACCGCATAAGGTTACTGGCAAAACGACATACGAACTTTGGAAAGGTAACGTACCATCGTACAAATACCTCAAAGTGTGGGGGGTGCCTAGAAAAAATGGCAGTGCCACCTCCTAAAAAGGTCACAATCGGACCTAAGACCGTTGATTGTATTTTCATAGGATATGCACACAACAGTAGTGCTTATCAGTTTCTGGTACATAAATCTGACATACCAGATATACATGTAAATACAATAATGGAATCAAGGAATACGTCCTTCTTTGAACACGTGTTTCCGTGCAAGGATAAAGAAAATCTGAAACGAACTCGTGAACAAAGAGAAGCAGGAACTTCTGTAAATGACACAGAAGATGAACCTAGATGAAGCAAAAGAGCTCGAAAGGAGAAAACCTTTGGGCATGAGTTCATAACGGCCTTTCTTTTAGAGAATAAGCCTAGAACTTTCAAAGAAGCCATGTCTACACCTGATGCACCTTCATGGAAGGAAGCAGTTAAGAGCGAAATCGACTCCATTATGCAGAACCATACATGGGAGTTAGTTGATTTGCCACAAGGGTGTAAAGCACTTGGGTGCAAATGGATTTTCAAAACAAAATTGAAAACTGATGGCTCAATAGACAAGCACAAGGCTAGGCTTGTGGTGCAAGGATTCCGGCAAAAAGAAGGCTTGGATTTCTTTGACACTTATTCTCCAGTTACGAGAATAACTTCAATAAGAATGCTAATAGCAATAGCAGCATTACAAAACCTCGAAATCCATCAAATGGATGTGAAAACTGCATTTCTAAACGGAGAATTAGAAGAGGAGATATATATGAAACAACCTGAGGGTTATGTTGTTCCTGGACAGGAACACAAGGTGTAAAGACTTGTCAAGTCTCTATATGGACTCAAACAAGCTCCAATGCAGTGGCATGAAAAATTTGACAATGTCATGATGTCAAATGGCTTCAGCATCAATGAATGTGACAAATACATCTACTTCAAAAACACTCCAAATGGTTACATTTTGTTGTGTTTGTACGTAAATGACATGCTCATTATTGGAAGCAATAAAGACATGATTAATCGAACTAAGAACATGCTTAGTGGGAAGTTTGACATGAAAGACTTGGGATTAGTGGATGTCATTCTAGGGATTAAAATCACTAGACATTCTGAAGGAATTATCCTGTCTCAAGCACATTATGCTGAAAAAGTACTTGAGAGATTCAAGAACTACTCAAGTGGGACTGCAAAGAGTCTCGTGGACCATCATCTTCACTTGACTAAGAACTCGGGGGATGCAGTGTCACAATTGGAGTATGCACGTGTGATTGGAAGTCTCATGTACTTGACCAATTGCACAAGACCTGACTTGGCGCACTCAGTAAATGTACTAAGTCGCTATACAAGTAATCCAGGACACAAACACTGGAAAGGGATAACTAGAATATTGAACTACTTGCGATATACTCAAAATTATGGGTTGCACTATGGTAAATACCCAGCAGTTCTGGAAGGATACAATGATGCAAACTGAATATCAGATTCTAGAAACTCCAAATCCACAAGTGGATATGTATTTACACTTGGTGGTGCAGCAGTATCATGGAAATCTTCCAAACAAGCACTATTGGCCAGATCCACTATGGAGTCTAAGTTCATTGCTTTAGACAAAGCAGCAGAGGAAGCTGAATGGCTTCGGAATTTGTTGGAAGATATCCCGATGTGGGATAAACTAGTGCCAGCAGTAGGTGTACACTGTGATAGTCAATCGGTTATAGCTCGGGCACTGAGTTGTTTGTACAATGGTAAGTCACGTCATATAAGAAGACGACATAAAACCATTAGACAACTAATCTCGAGTGGTGTAATCTCAATAGATTACGTCAAATCGGCTGACAACCTAGCGGATCCGTTTACTAAAGGTTTGTCATGAGATCAAGTTGTTAAATCATCAAGAGGAATGGGTTTAAAGCCTATGACCAAAGAGGATGCTTAATGGAAACCCTACCTACGTGACCGGAGATCCCAAGATGTAGGTTCAAAGGGAAAACTAAATCAAGATGAATATAGATAAGCACTGGGAGAATCAGTTCTCCTACCAGTTCCTAGGATGATGAACAGTGCTACCTGTATGAGTTAAGGTTAAGCTTGGCTTTTAATGATTTCATAGCTTTGAAATAAAAGTGGGGTATGACAGGATACTCTTTATGGAAATCACCTTATGAGTGTGAAATAGGGCCGTTTCTAGGAGAATGAAGAGAGGCTAAATTCCCCAAGTTCACTCCTGAATAACCAGGGATGTTCAAGGCCAAAATGAACATAACAAGAAAACCTAGTTCTGCGAGAAGATGAAACTGTGTGATAGTTGTTGTTTCGGTTTACATCAAAGCTCGGGTGGTTCAAGACATCATGTTCACTACTTGGTCGAGTAAAGCCGATAGCTACTCACTATGGGTGGTTCAAGGCTGAAACACGCTACCAGCCCAGATGCAGTGATTTTTCGACTGTACTCTCAAAAGTCTTTTTGTCCTTTAACCTATGTTTAGAATCATTTCTATTCATGTGGGAGATTGTTGGAACTCATTTTAATTAAGTGGTGTCGGGCACTTTTCCGGGCACAATTCCGATGGGCTCCGGCCAATGTCAACACCGGAAAAGGGAAGCATTGGCTTCGTCTACACGAGTACATTCTCATAATGTACTTATACGACAAAAATAATTTTCGTTTGAATGAGAAATGGAGGCCCAAAGTTGGTTGCATGAAGTGAAAAAACTTGGGAAGATGTGGGGGCAAAACTTTGTCCCACATTGAAAGTTTGGAGATAAATCTCCTAGTATATATACTAGGAAAATGCACCTAAGGTTGTGGCATTGGGTCATTACCCATTTGTAATGGGGAGAGGACCTAGCTCATCAAGCCCACACGCGCGCCGAGTCGGGTCGGGCGAGCGAGCCGAGCTGTGCTCGGGCCGGGTTGGATCGGATCAGATCGGGTCGGGCTGGCTAGCCAATGCCCTATCTTTTTGGGCCGATCCAGAAGGGCCCATCTGTTGGGCTTTGACTCATTCCTGGAGCTGGAGAGATTTCGAGGTTGCAGACCCAGTCTTCCTCCACGTTCAACAGCTCCCTGGTTTTTCTCTCCTCAACGTTCGAATCTGTTGATTCAACAGAGTCGCTCCACTATCTCCTCCACTACGTTAGTGGTTCCTCCGAAGCCTCTTTAAAAGAGCAAGGTTGTTCTCATTCGAAAGACACCAGAACATCAATCTCATCTTCCTCTCTTATCTATTTTCTAAATCGAGAGTACTACGCAGAAAAGCGTTCGTAGAACTTCTGATCGTTGGTTGCGCAAAATCAGAAGAGTTTGTAGTTGTATCCTGGGATTCGGAAAGCCGAAGAACCGTCGCAATACAGGGCGTTTTTAGAATTAAGGATAGAGATCCTTCTCGCCTCTGCATCCAGATCCGTTCTGAAATCCGTTCGGTATAAATTTGTTTAATTTGTAATTTATGTGCGATTTCTAATTGCAGTTTACATTCCTAAAGCTCAAATCGGAATCGGTCGAATACATTCCTAAAGCTCTTCAAATTGGCAATTCATTTTTGCCCTCCATTCTAGAAGGAAACACTTAATCTCCTTGAGTTGATCGTTGAAAGTCTCCAATGATGGAATTCGAGTTCACGAATTTAGGTAAAAAAAATGGGCAAAATGAATCAAAATTTGTGCAAGAACCGAATGGCTCTAATACCATTTTGTCATGTCCTTAAAGGCTTTGACATGATTAGAAGAGAATTAAGGAAAAAGAGAGTTGCAGAGAAAAAGGAAGAAGAAGAAGGTAAGTATAGAAGAAGAAGAAGAAGAAGGTATGTAGGGAGAAGAGTAAGGTTAGGGTAAGAAGAGAGATAAGGTTCAAAGAAAGAGGTAAAGGGAAGTACTTTTAAATTATGCTCATTGATAATGTTTCCAATTATAATCCTAACTATTTATACTAATCTCCTAAACACCTTCTAAACAACATACATGACAATATTATAAAGATGGGTGCCACTCAACCAATTCTTTCCTTTGGAAGAATGTTTGGAATCTTAACGTGCTCCCAAAAGTCAAGACCTTTATTTGGAGATCCCTCAACAACTTCATTCCTTGTCTGCAAATTCTGAAATTCGGAAAACTGGTTCAGACAGATATTTGTTCTCTCTGCTTGGCGAAGCCTGAATCTCTTTCACATGTTTTAAAGAAATGCAGTTTTGCTAAGGATTTCTGGAATTTGGTGTCGATTGATCAATCTCTCTTTGACTTCAAACCCTGTTCTTTTTGGGATCGGTGGGGCTTCATTGTTGATCATGTTCTTCTTCTGAACAAGATCTCTAGGTTGTCTATATCTGGGCATTATGGAAAAACATAAATGGCAAGACTTTTGATGGCTCTCGTATGACACCACTTGATACCTTTTATTTTGTATCCTCTATGTTGTTGTCACCACAACCTTCTATGCATCCTGATCTTGCTTCACATATCTCTGCATCAAATCTGGCTTTGGTTATTGGCCTTGTTTCTACTTTCCATCTCACTTCCGATGCCAGCTTGTCAAGTGATGGTAATGCTGCTAATGGTTTTATTTTTACTCGCCCTATTGGTTCAATGCTTGTGCTTGGGAGTAAGTCGTTAAAACCAAGTACACTCATTGATTCATTGAAGGCAAAAGCTCTCATTTGGGGCCTTGCAACTGCTTTTCAGTATGGGATTGAACATCTGGTTATTGGAATTGATTACTTAAGGGCGGTTGATGCTTGCTCATGTCAATTCCTCCTAGTACCAACCTTGGCATGCATGTTTCCATCATCAAGCAGCCGATGTGCCAATTTTCTTCTTGCTTTCTACACCCTATTCCTAAAAATAAAAATACTTTTGCTCATGTAGTTCCTAAATTTGGTTTATTCTTGCCTTTTAAGGCAATGGGTCTACTGTAGTCATGTTTCTCAATTGCTAACTTCTTTGGCAACTTCCTTGTACGATGTAATCTCTTCTTTTTAGTAATGAATCTTGTATGTTATCCATAAAAAAAAAGACACGAAATTATTAGGGGAGCGTATATAAAAAAGTTAGGGAAAATATCACAATGAGATACTTGCAATATCATATATGAATGGTATAAGGAGAAGGCTTCGCATTGTGGGTGGTTCACATGGCTTGGCATCACATTTATTCCTTTGGACTCAGAAGCATCCCCTTTAAAATGTGCACGCCTTACCAATGCCGTGTTAGTCCAGTGGTTAAGGCATTTGCCTTGCCACTGGCGGAGGTTCGACCTCCATTGGCTGTGGTATGACCCCTTCGGGGGTGAGGGTCCGCCTAGGTATTAGGGGGCCCGTTTCTAGCCTAATCAAAAAATTAAAAAAATGTGCACACCTTCCACTTGTACTTTTCTGCTTTTTCAAACACTCTTATTTCGTCATAGGCCTCAATTTTACATGTACACACTTTTTTGTAGACAAAATCTAACATACAATTATGTATAATGTATTTAGGTAATAGTATGTATGGAGTATATACAGTTTGCGACTTTGCGTGTCATGGATTGAGTTAAGGAATTTGTTATTCTTAGGCGTGGCAAAATCTGACCCGATCCGAGAAAACCGCTCGGACCGTCCGACTCAAGACCCGACCGATATCCGAAATAAAAAACAATATCTAAAATCAATCCGATCTGACACGATTTGACCCGAACATAAAAGCAACCCGATTTAAATACATATCGAACCCGCTTATATCCGAATAGACTACTCCATTGTCAACCCGAAACTCGAGCAACATGAATCCGAATATACCCGACACCCGAAACAACCCGAGCCTGAAACAACCCGAAACAATCCGAACCCGAAATAACCCAAACCCGGGACAATATGAACCCGATTATACCTAAACTCGTAACAACCCTATTATACCCGACACCCAAAATATCTAAACTCAATTAAACCTGACTTTAAATAATTTATAAGTTGTTCCACTTGTTGAAATATATGTTTATATTATCATAATATGACTATTTTTTGCAAATATATATCGAATTGATTTGGAGCTAATGCAATCTTGATAACGAATAGTTGCACAAACTGAACAGCACCACAAAGTCCAATGTCAGGGAAAAGAGATCAAAAGTCCTATGTTAATATTCAAGAATTGCTGGTCTTTGTGCAATGACCAATTTCTGCAAGCAACTCATAGTCTCATAAGCCGATATATATTTGCAGCTATGAAATTTGCATTGAAAATATTTCCACCTGCTTTGCTTTGCACCTAGAAATATAGTCAAGGAACTTTGTTATACAAGCTATGATGTATAAGATAAACATGCACTTGCTGACGTATTATTTTGATGTTTGAAATTACTTAATTCACGCTTATAAATCTTCCATTCTACCTTTGCTTCTTCCTTATGTCATAATTCTCCATTTACATACTCTTTGTATGACAGTTGGGATTTAAGTTGTTCAACTAGTTTAAGTTTGAACTCAACATTTGATCTGTTTATGTTCATTGATTTACTCCAAGACTCTCAAATTAGTGGAAAATGACAATCCTCTATTCCATAAGAATCTGGATGCAATTAGTCTCGAATCTGGATGCAATTAATTAAAATTGGTACCTGTCAAGAAGCGGACCGGCGAAACGATGGCCAGACCGGGAAGACGAGGGCCGGACCGGCGAGACGAGGAGCGGGCCGGCGAGACGATGGCCAGACCGAGAAGACGAGGGTTGGACCGGCAAGACGAGAGGCGGACCGGCGAGACGAGAGGCGGGCCAGCGAGACGAGCCACCGGGACGGTTGTGTTGGGAACTGCTGAAGGGCTGCGTGCGTGAGGTCGTGACTCGTGAGTCGTGAGGAAGAGGCTGCCGATTAGATGAGATATTTTTGAACAATTAGGGTTTGATTGCACGGGGGAGTTTAGGGAGGGATTATTTTGGAAAAATTTAACATTTAGTTTTTAGAGGGATAATTTACAAACAAATTCGTAAATAAATTTTAAATATAAATTATTTAAATTTTAGAATAGAATGAGATATTTTATAGTTTTGTAAAATCAGATGATTTTTAAAATTAAATAATCTTAATTGATTTATCTGTAACATGTTTATTTTTAATAAATTTTTAAGAGTTGATTTAAACATGTATTATATGCATTTGCTTTGTATAAATAATAAATTAAATTACTCAAATATGTACTATATGACCCTTTTAATATTCAATTGACCCAACTATATACTATATAGAAGTATTAGCAAAAACTATCAGATTCCGAAACGCCGTTTGCAGAAATATCATGTTTTAGAAAGTATTGCAAAGATGCCATAAAGCTGCAACACTTTTGAAAACCAAAAAGGTAAAATCAAAATAAGTAAAACGGCCTAAGATGCAGTTAAGTGTTAAACGGATATATGAGTAAGCCTAATTATATACCTGTTCAACCGGTAGCACATCTCATCTTCCCCAATTAATGTTCTCCGCTGAACAACTTTTTTCCTTTCATCCCTGAACTCTTGAAGCGTATTTCTCACAGCAAATCCGAAATCCCCAAAGGCGAGAAGCCCTTTCTCCCTTTGTTCAGCCCTTTGTTAAGCCCTTTTTGAAGCCCTTTCTGAAGCCCTAGATCGACAATGGTGAGGACCAGAGGTTTGCAGTCTGCGAACGGCAGAGTGAAGAAGCAGAAGTCGAATGGTTCTACAGAGTCGAAGAGAAGGGTTGAGGAGAGCGCGAATGCGAAGGCGGCTCCAGTGGCGAGGGGCCGAAAGAAGAGAGCCTACAGTTCGTCAGAGGAAGAAGAATCACCAAGTCCAGTCGTTTCGATGCAGAAGAAGAAACCGAGAATGGCTGAAGAACCAAAAGCCAAGAGGTCGAGGAAGGAGCCATCGAAGTCGGTTGGCGGGGTTAGTGATCTTCTCTAACTCTTAATTTTCTTGAAAAAACAAATTTTGTCTGATGCATGCTAAAATTAGGCTTATGTGAAAATGAGAACATGATTTGCTCTGTGATAAACAGAGCACGGAGAGATGTGCAAAATTTATAGTAGCCTAAACTGTTACATCCATATGGCCTGACAAGCGAAATTATTGTCTGACGAAACGAATTATCTTACCTGACAAAGTAAGTTTTAGGGTTTATGTGAATATGAATGTCATGTATTTGTTCTGTGGTTAGAATGTTAGAATGTCATAGTATCCTGATTCATGTTGATACAAAGGTGTAAGTTATACTATAGGGTAAAGACTTATCCTCAACAACTTCCATTTGTCCTGGCAAACCGCAATGTAGTCTGACAAGTTATTTTGTATCCTGAAAACATATATCTTTACCTGACAAAGTAAGATGGTGCCTCTCTTTTATGTGAATATGAAAGTCATTATTACCTGTCATGTATATGTGAATGTAATTCATTACAGATAAGTTACAAGTGGCATTCTGAGGAGTTGTTTTTCGGTCGGATAAATCAGAACTCACGGCTTCAGTATCTTTCTCTTATCGAGAACACACTAACTCGAACAGACTGACAGACAGTTATGCAGGGGCCCTTTGGCCCAATAATCAAAATAATGAAAAACATGAAACTGTCTGCACAACTGATTCACCATGTCTTGTTTAGGCAACTGGACACAAAAAAGCAGTTTGAGACATGGTATGATCTTGGTGGACAACCATGTAGGTTTTCAATAGAGGAGTTTAGGCTAATAACAGGACTGAATTGTGGGATGCCCGATGAGGAGGACAGTATGCAGGATAAGAATGCAGTGTTTGAATTTTTTGGGGTGAGGAGTATTACTATTGCTAACCTTTTAAACAAGTTCTTATCCTATTGGGAGGACAATGTATATAAGATGAAGATGGCCTTGTTGTTAATTCTTGAGGGTGTTGTACTTGGGGGTGATAAGAAGAGGAAGGTCATACCCTTTCATGTCAAACTGACGGAAGACTTAGATCGTTTCAATAATTTCCCATGGGGTAGGAGTGCATATCTTGACCTCCATCAAAGTCTGGCTTCTGCTTTGGACACAAGAATGGAGACAGTTCAGGCTGCACTTGCAGTTTCAGACAATGCCAGAGCAGGATACACCATACGGGGTTTCCCGATGGTGTTTCAGGTAATGTGTTAGTAGTTGAGTATGTAAAACTGAGAAAGGTTAATGCCTCTGTTCATAATTGTGGATTAATTACAATTCTGTTTGTTTCAGATATGGTTGTATGAGGCAGTGCCCCATATTGGCAGAACATTTGCCCAAAAGCTTACTAAAGTTGTGCAGCCCCGAGGTGTGAGGTGGCTTAAATCGAGTAGGCCAAGCTTGGATGCGATTTCTGATGCCCTAGAGGGGAATTTCCCTGCTAAACAGATCCTTGTTGAGGAGGACGGAGAGGACTTGGGAGAAAGCTGTTATTTCCCGGAGGAGGAAGGACACAAATCCTTGGATGAGATTGTTAAGCACTTGAAGCCCAGAAGGAAAAATGCTGGTAAAAAGGCCAAGGGAGTTGGTAAGGGAGGGCAAGCTGAAAACATTGAGGGTTTCGACCCAAGGCAAATTATGTGTTGTTTGAATGAATTGCATGAAATGATGCATGCTCTAAGGGAGGAATTTATTGAGTTAAACAAGTTCATAAGAGCCAAAGCTCCTAGAATAGGGGCATCTTCATCCAGTGATCAAGACATCAGTACACACCAGGAGCTCTCTGGGGAGGTTAACAGTGATAATGAACCCAACATCCCCCAACACCAGCAGAGCATGAGGGAGGCAAAGACGGAGTCTGAGACAAATGATGAAGAGGAAAAGATGGAGTCTGAAGATGACGAAGACAATGACTCCAAAGAGGGAGAGTCCGAAGAGACTGAGACTGATGAGGTATGTATGCCCAAAACTTTCAGTTATTATATTTACAGTTCAGTCCAGATGTACATATTTCAGTCCATTTGTGCACATTTCAGACCATATATCATCGTTTCAGTAAAAAGTTCAGTCCATATATGTATTCAGTCCATATATGCACATTTCAGTCAATTTGAGCACAATTCGAAAAATATTTGCTTATTTCAGAACTTATATCATCGTTTCAGGAGACAATGGATGGAGAGCCAAATGCTGGTGAAATAGTTGTGTATGATGCAGGTAATGTAGGTGGTCAGAAAGAGGCGGGTGAAGATGTCGCAATAGTAGATGAGGAAGAAGAGCAAGGGGATGCAACAGATCCACTGTCAGTTCTTGTCCAAACTTGTACAATACTACATGCAGATGAAAAGCTGGTTAATGAGGCAACACCACAAGATGTGGAGGGACTCATCAATGAGTTGGTTAATGACAAGTTGGTTAATGATGGGACTGTGGTGGCAACACAAGTTGAGGTGGCAACAAAAGCAGTGTCTGATGAGGGTGTGCATGACGGAGTTGTGGAGGAAGTAAAGAAAGATGTTGTGAAGGGAGGAAGCAAGGTTGATGACGGAGGTGTTGATGTTGAGGAGGTAGCAAAGGGAGCTGATGTGGAGGGAAGGACCAAGGTTGATGACCAAGTTGTGGAGGAACCGAAGGGAGATGTCGAGGGACAAAACACTGTTAATGAAGGAGTTATGGAGGAATCAACGGGAGATGTTGTGGAGGGAGGGACGAAGCTTGATGAGCTAGGTGTTGAGGCGCGGACTGAAATACAAGGTGAGAAGGTATCACATGCTGATTTTGATGACGTGGGGGGTGATGAAGGGGAGACCAAGGAGTCCAAAGTGCTGAGGAAGGGTAGACCAAGGAAGGGTAGCCAAGTTCCGAACAAGACATATCCAACTCGCACTCGTGAAGTTTCCGCCAAGGCAAAATCACCCTACCGCAATGTGGATGAGCAGAAATTGGCAAAAAAGATTACCAAAAATAGCAAGGTGGAAGGGATGACAGAGCTGGTAAAGTGGATGCAGAGTGAGAGGTTAGTGACTTATCCACTCTACTCAATAAGGAATTGATGAAATGAATGTCAAAAACTTTTCTGGCCTGACTTCTAGAATTCTGATCGGAAATTGATTCTTTGTGGACTGACTAACTTATATATAGCCTGTATATGTACTAATATATATATATCCTTGTTTAATATTCAAATGAATATGTACCATCATGCAGTATTGAACCCCGAACTGGACCGGCCGGGCAATCATTGGACAAGGAGTTCTTTGAGATATTGTTTGCCCCAAAGAACTGGTTGGGCGGTTTGGTAATATTCCAATGCATTATTTGAAAATAGTATGCATGTGTAAAATAGTTTCGAGTTGATAGATTAACATTGTTGCATCATTACAGCATATGGAGCAAATGATGTTCCTTTATCGTCAAAGGATTTCAGAGGATCCACAGCGGTTTTCGAAGGTGGTTGTGCTTGACCCATATTGGCAGAACTATGTGCAACGGGAATTCGAGTGCTTCCAGATAAATTCTCCACGTAAGGGTAAGGATGAAATGTTGTCATACATGATGGGTTCATGTCCGGGAGAGTATGGGAAGAGATGGGATGATGCGGAACGCATATACGCGTGCTTCAATATCGAAAGGAAGCACTGGTTTGCCTTAGAAATTGATCTATGCGACTGGTGTGTGACGGTTTATGACTGCAATGTGGATCTGTACAAAGACAAGGAAATTTTCGATATGATCTGCCCCATCGTTGAGACTGTTCCAAGATATGCCAAGATGTACGAGCCACTGGCAAAGAGATGTGAACCGTTATTGGACAATCCAATGTCGGTGTCCCGTCGTCATAACCTTAAGCAGAACAAGCGCGGGTAAGTATACATGTATTTATGCCCAAATAAATCCTTATCAAACTGCAATTGATATACATTCTAACGTATTTTGTACATCGTGCAGAGGAGATTGTGGGGTCTACACCTTGAAGTACATTGAGTTATTGATTCTCGGCATGTCAAACTTGGATCTGTCGTCGGACAAATTCATAGATGCAGATAGAAGTCAAATGGCTCATAGTATTTTTAGATGTTGTTGGGATGGTCTTTAAGGACTTTTGATGTAATGTGGTGATTGCATTGTGTTGTTGGGAAACATTTGGTGGGGTTAGATTTCGAATAAAACCAAAGAGGGGGGGAAATTGTGACTTAAGTCAGGCCAGATTACGGATTTACAGTACATATTCACATTTGTCAGGTTGTTTTGATATATCTATTTCAAATTCATCCTTTCCAGTTATTGCAAATCATCGTACAAAAACTCCCACATTGAAACCTAATATTTCCTACATTTAAAGGGTTTGGAAATCGAAAAATAGCCTGTAAAAGGGGGGGGTAAAGTACACATTATAAATTTACAGTACATATTTAGCTTTGTCAGGTCATTTTTTAGAAATCTTATTCTAGGTCATCCCATGACTTATGGCGGAACTGGAAGAAACATCACAATGGTAAATAACCGTAGGAAAAGACAATGTTTTTAAGTGGTTTTGAAACCGAAGCTTTGTTCTACATATAAATGGTTATGAAACCGAATAAAAACATGGTACAAAAACAGTTAAAAAAGGTTACATGGTTTATTATTTGAAAATAGCCTTGGAAAAGAGGGGGGTTAAAGTACACACTAACCTAAATTTGTGCTACATGTCAACGGTTATGAAACCGGGAAAAAAAGGTACGAAACCGGATAAAAACGGTAAAAAACAGTTAAAACCGGTTTTCACCGCGGGGTTAGTTCTTGCGACCATATTAATTTTGGTTTTTTTTACTTACGTCAGTCAACAATATTGACTTACAGTATGTATTTAGCTTTGTCAGGTCATTTTGTAGACATCTTATTCGAAGTCATTTAATGGTAATTAACCGTAGGAAATCTTATTCAAAGTCACCCTTTCCAATGCATATTCTTATTTGTCAGGCGAGACTACGGATTTATGTCAGTCCATAAAAGCGAATTACAGTGCTTATTGATGTTAGTCAGGTCATCTATAGAAATCTTCTTCAAAGTCATCCAATGGTAATTAACCGTAGGAAAATCTTATTCAAAGTCATCCAATGACATTATCGTCTTCCCACTTGACATGAAATATTAATTCCTGCGACATTAACATACCATACCAAATATACTATCTCATAACCTACTGACTATATATAGTCACTATATGTCATTATCATCTTCCTACTTGACATACGTATCATAAAACAACAGAACCTCCTAAATACTACACTGTATTACATTGTCACTAAACTAGATTCCTTCATCAGATACTAATTATGTGTGGAGGAGACAGATGATTCTGGGCCGTCACGCTGCGGAAGTTCATCAACAACATCTTGGGTGATAAATATGTTGATGAGAGCAACGGTTCTACCTTGGGCGGCAAGGGCGACAGCGTCTCCGCGGCGTTGTAAGGCCCTCAAGGTACGAGGCCCGCCATGGGGGGAACTACTTCGAAGAAGTAAGAGGCGCCTAGATCAGAATCGTTAAAATAAAATAGTTGGTTCAGTAACCCATGGATTTCCCATACCCTTTCAGCATGGGCCCTCCAGTTTTGCCTCTGTCCGCCTTGGTAGACATGGGTGGAAATCATGGCATCTTGTCCCCTTGAAGGGATGAGTCTCCCTCCGGTGTGGACAGTTGTGTAAACGAAGTGATCATTAAGGTCTCATTCATGGTTGTCAGGCTCATAAGCCATGGAAACAAAAGAAGCACGAGAACGGAAATTAGAGTTGTTAGGGTGATTCGAAGATGTTTTTGGATGAGGAAATTCGAAAAGTTTTTATAGCGGATTGTGGATGAGGAAGAATGTGGATGAGGGGGTATATAAATAGTTGTTTGGGTTGGTGGCGGTTAGGGTTACATTCATGAGGGTGATTAAAAAATTCGAAAAATAAAACAACAGAACCTGTACAAAAACAGTTAAAAACGGTTAAAAACAGTTAAAACAGTTTATAACCGCGGGGTTAGTTCTTCAGACCAAAGCTTTATTCTAATTGTTAAATAAGTCAGTCCATAATAGATATTTACAGTACATATTGATATTTGTCAGGTCAATTTGTATAAATCTTATTCCAAGTCATCCCACGACTTATGGCGGAACTCGAAGAAACATCACAATGGTAAATAACCGTAGGAAATAACAACATTTTTAAATGGTTATCAAACTGAAGCTTTGGCAATAAGCTATTTTAAAGATGGGGTTAACTAGTTTTCGAATAAAACCAAAGCTTCGGCAATAAGCTTTGTCAGGTTCTTCTACTCTCTTACAGTATGTAATATCTTTTGTCAGGTCATGATGAAGAAATTTTATTCAAAGTCATCATTTCCAATGCATACCCGATTTGACCCCTCTTAATTTTTAATTAAATATCGTGTGATCCCTCAACTACCCGTCATTAACTCCGTTATCCACTCATCCTTGTGTATAAATAGCGTTCTTGCCTTGTCCCAATCCCTCACATTTCCTGTCTCAAACTCCTCGCACTCCTCTCTCATTTCGAAAAAAATCTCTTGCAACATGGCCGACTCGAACGTTTTCCTGCAAGTGTACTGGGATGGGAAACTATCGCCATCGACCGGGGTGATGGCCCTATTGACTACGCACGAGTACAAGGGAAGGAGAACCCAACTCCTCAAAGTTCCAGCCAACAAGATGGACATCTGGTACGTCCATGGTCAGATAAGCATGCTCTCTCCCGGTTCAAAATCCTTAGTTTTTGAACAGGTCCCATCAGCCGGCCAGCAGTTTCTTCAACCGTTGCAGACACAGTTCGACTATGACGACCTTGCCCGCCTCGGCGAGAGGGTCGCCGGCGTCAAGGTGTATGTGGAGCTGGACACTCCAGATCTTTCTCTGGCCCAGTGATGATGGCCGTGGTGTTGGCCGTGGGGATGTTTTGTAATTTTTTTTTGCTGTTTTTTATGGTGTTTGGTATGGTTGTTTAGGGATGTAATGCTAGCATTTCAGGACAAAACGTTTATGTTTGTTATGGTTGTTTTGTAATGAAGATCCTAAACGTTTATGTTTGTTATGGTTGCCCGTAATCTCGCATTTATTACTTTTGACTATTTTCATTTCAGGACAAAACGTATCATGGTCATACTAAACGTACTATTGTTCAGGGCAAAAAGAGTAAAATTTCAGAGCAATAACATCGAATATGTGTACATGAATATTCATGACAAATGAAATATATTCAGGAGAACCCGCGTCTAATGGCAGAGTACTAACAACATGTGGTAATTGTATTTGAAATTGTGATGACAATTCAAGGATGTTTTCAAGGAAATTGGTGATTAATTCAAGAAATATTCATGTTTTACCTGCAAAAAACTCTCATTTTATAAACAAGGAACCAAAATACATTGTCTTGGTAAACATACGGTTATGAGTAGTTATCATAATTTAACCAACAAGGTTACAAATTGGACAACGAAGACAACAAGTAACACCACAAGTACCACCACACCAAGTACAACTTTCAAAACGAAATTTTCTGTTTTGATATTCATAATGTCATTCATTGAAGTCGGTTGTTGGTAGATAAGATTTTGCCGAGTGGTTGCCCCGTGTTCTTCAACAACTCTTACGCTTTGAATGGACTCATTGGCGGGGTTATTATAAGCTTGACCATCCACCCATTTGAAGTATTTGCAATCGTGCCCTGCCTAAGGTTTAATACAAAATTCAACCAATCAACTAATTTAATTCTAAATGAAATCCCAATTTAAAAGCATATGTCTCACGAAATTTGACATTCAACAATACCTTCCATAATGGACACCCATAGAACTATTTTCCCGAATTTTGAGTGTGTTTGCATGTTTGTATTGTTGCAGGGAAGCCATGGAAGCATTTTTGAGTTGATGATTCACCAACTGCGTGACCTCTCCTCCACGAATTTGAATTGGCAGATGATCTTCCTTGTGTCCAGCCGTTTGTCATCCTACAATGTCGGGCAACTTTTCGAAGACGGTGTTCCTCTTTCGACTTTGTGCTGTTCTTTGTTTTTCCTTCTATGCCAATTTTCGATGATGACGGTGTTCCTCTTTCGTGCCCTCTCCAGAAGAGGATATTCCTTGTGCCCATACTTTGTTTTTCTTGTTTTTATTAAAGAAAGAGAAATGAAATGAAAGTTCAATGCCTGATGTGATGTGTGTCAAGTCAACATCTTTTTCTTATATGCAGAGTGCAGTCCAAAAAATTCAAGCGTTGTTGACACCGTTTACAAATACTTAAAAAACTGTGTACAAGCTTCCACCTTAAACCAAAAGAGTATGAAATGGGTTTTTAAACTGTACAAAAACTTCCACATTTATAGTTTTTCAAAATTAAAGGGACCCTAAAATGAAAATTTAATTGGGTTTTTAAACTATTTCAAGAGGGATAAGATACACTCTATTATTTGCAACTACGGCGGCAACGATTTGACGCAGTCAAGCAGTATTAAAGTCGTACAAGACGTTTGCTGCTTTGTCAGGCCATAATAAGTACACAACATCGGCTTTTGAATAAATCTTCAGCTGACGTCATCCTTATCCTTTCCACTTAACTCTTCTAGGGTAAGTTTTCAGGTTGTCACTTAATGTAGTATTTGCAATGAGTTATTTTGAATAGGTAAAATAATATAACGGGGCCAATTTTATTTAATAGATTTTATTATCAGTAAAAATAATCAAGTTTTTTCAATGAAAATAATTAATATTATTGAATATAAATAATTAATATTAGTCAATTATTTAGTAATTATGAGGCGCATTAGCAATTTTCGATTAAGAGGAGCGATTATGAAAAAAATAAGTAGATCAATTTTGCTGGAATGGATGAAACGTTGGGTTTTAAGATGGAATGAAAATGTTCCTTCAGCTTGGAATGGCCCATTACACAAGGAGTGAAATAAATTTTAAGTTTTCAGATTGACATGAAAATCGTACCAAACGAGGTCTTAATGCTTTTCCCAGGCTCTGGAGCAAGGTTCTTAAAAATACTTCGATGCTCGCACTTCCTTCTCTACATACTCAAAATTTGCCCAGACAACGTAGTTATAAGCCTTGCAAACAACCATATGTCGACTGACGATTAATGCTTGTTCTGTTTCTGAGATATGTAACATCGTACATAGTTTTTACCTTTTCGGGTTTCTCAGGCATTATACAAATTGTTACAGTACGTATTCAGGTTTGTCAGGTCACTTTGAAATAAGAGGGTAAGTTTGAAATTTTTCATTCCGATTTGACCCCTTAAAAATTTCACTAAAAGTACACCCTTACTTGCCCAAATCTTTTCTACCAAGTCTCTTCAAATACTCACCGGTCCATTACTAAAGTTCTCTACCAAGGATCTCCAAACACTCCCACTTTCCCAAATAGTCCCACTCCCACGTTCTTCAAATAATCCCTCTCTATACTCTAAATTCATGGCGGGAGAACATCACATTGTGACTGGGACATACTTATATGTAAATGAACTGCTTCAATCTGCCCGTGAAGTGAAGGATCATGTTGGAGGCTGGAAGATGACCGAGGCCGAATTCCAGGAGTACAATCGCAACATTGTGGCCAGAGATTTGGAGTTAGTAAGTTTAATTAAGGATTTGCGCCGCCTCGGGCAGGAGCTTACTGCTGTGAGTCCGAAAGGGGCTCAGACCGAAGAAGAAAAGGCCCGGATCAAGCTAAAGCTTAGACTGGTAAGGCTTTTGTTGTATATTTTCTTCCTATGTGCAAGGGCCGTGCCTACGATGCTTAATTTGTGTTTTTGCAGACTGAATGGGACACCACCTTCACTAAGCTCAACATAAAAAGGGTGTTGGACCATGCTCAGTCGCTGGAGGGAAAGCTGAAGTCCCGATATCTATCTTGATGGGATAATGTTTTCATAACAGTGTAGTTTCTGAGTATGTGTGCATAAGTGTTTTTAATGTATGAACTTTGCAATGCTAGTTTTTTTGTTCTTTTGTGTGTGGGAATGCCATGTGAAGGGCACGTTTTGTTTAAAGTTGAACAACGTAATATAATGCTTCTGTTTATAAGGTTCAGACCATGTTGGAGTTTTACAGGACGTATTGTGAATTTACAGGTCGTATTTATGTATTACGTTTGTCAGTACAACTTCGCACCTGATTCTAGGGTTCTTATGAAGGTTCATTTATAGACTTCGCAACTGAAATGGGTTCGCAGATGATTGTGTTTATTCACTAGGTTTTGTAGATTCCTTTGTCAGACCATGTTAGGCGTTTACAGGACGTATTGTGGCTTTACAGGTCGTTTTGTATGTATAAGGTTTTCCTCGAGCAAATGAGTATGTGAGGACATAAGCGTTGTTTTACACGGTGTTCTACAGTCTTATGGGTTGTCATTTATAGGGTTTAACACTGACTCATGCTGAGAAGTCATCAACTCTTAACCCAAAGATGATGACAGGACAAAATGCAACGTTTGCAGAGAACCTAAGAACTTTGTCAGTACAACTTCGCACCATGATTGTGTTTATTCATTCGGTTTTTTAAATACCTTTGTCAGACCATGTTAGGGTTTTACAAGACGTATTGTGGCGTTACAGGTCGTTTTGCATGTTTTAGGTTTTCCTCGAGCAAATGATTATGTCAGGACATATACGTTGTTTTACAGAGTGTTCTACAGTCTTATGGGTTCTCCTTGTGAGGAGTTTACCACTGACTCATGCTGACAAGTCATCAACTATTAAGCAAAGATGATGACAGGACAAAATGCAACGTTTGCAGAGAACCTAAGAACTTTGTCAGTACAACTTTGCACCTGATTCTAGGGTTCTTATGAAGGTTCAAGATGACAAGTAAATCTTAAGCAAAATATTTAATTTATGTACTTTGTATATCATCCAAAACGAAGCCCCCACAAAAAAGAGGTGTGGTTTACGCCTATATAGACTTAAACCATACATCTTTTCCATGAAACACCCAATAACAACATTTACTAGCATAAACACCCAAAAACAACAACATGGTGACAATTGTAAACCCAAAAAAAACTAACTCATTCTCTTCCTATGATTGTCCATCATCAGTCCTTCTCCTCCTACAGTACTGCTTGTTGTGGCCTTGGTTGCCGCAATACGAACACCGCCTCCTCCTAGTATAGTTCCCCTCCCACGTCGCCCTGTATCGGTTAATTCGTGGCCTTCCAGGAGGACGTTTTACATTTGATGGACAGCATGGAATGGATGACACGGCTTCAGGAATTGACCATTGGCCTGTGGGAGGAACAAGATGCACAGTTTCCTTGTACACTTCTCTCACGCACTCATTCTTGAACATGGGATGGACGAGATCAGTGAGTCGCACTCCCCTATCACTTGCAACCGCTATGGCATGAGCACAAGGAACTTTATCAATCTGGAACATGTTACAATCACATGTACGAGCATTAAGGTTCACCGAGTATCTACAAGTTCCTACCATGACCTCCGCTTCAAACTGGCTTAGTCTTCGAACACTCATTTTTGCTGCCCTTCTGTAGTTCACCTCTACCAGCGTGTACACAGAGGGTGACAAGTATTGGTCCCAGTTTGAGGCCGCTTCCCTTCTTTGACAAAACCATTTAGAAATGGTCTCAACAATCGCATCAAACAGAGCAAGAATAGGCCACTGACGCTGTGTTTTCCACAAGCCATTGAGACACTCGGCGTTGTTGCTTGTCATGATGTTAAACCTGTTCCCATGAAAATGCGCTCTCGCCCAGTTTTCAACTCCAGCTTCTTTTAGATATTGACCAATCTTTGGAGATGCAGCTGTTATTTGAGCAAACTGATGATTGAACTCAGCTACTGTGTAAGCATGAGCAGCTTTTTTGAATATGCCGAAGAGGTCTTGCCTACCAAACTTCCTCTTGAAGTTTTGGTATATGTGATATATGCAATATCCATGCTTGGCGAAACGATAGCTATTTCTCAGACCCTTCCCAATGCTAAGATGACGATCAGACACGAAATACAACTCGGGATGATCAGGAACAACAAGCCTCAATTCACTGAAGAAAAATGACCATGCATCATCGTTCTCACTATTAACAACGGCAACAGCAAGGGGATATATTTGGCCGTTTCCATCTTGTGCCGTTGCCAACAGAAGTATCCCCTTGAACTTGGCTGAGAGGTGAGTGCCATCAACTGATATTACCTACACACGCAGAACTATTTTCTCAGATGTTGCCCTGACAACAGAGTTATAAGCTTTGAAACTACGGTATATAGCCTGACAAAATGACAAATTGACTATTTCTCAGATGTTGCCCTGACACACGCAGAACTATTTTCTGTTTGTCACATATTCAGTCATATAGTAGATTTACCTGACAAAGTAACTATATCTCCTGACGTAACAACATCACGACTGAATACTGACCTTTTTCAGATGTGGCGCTGCCCTTATCCATGGACCTAAAGTCCAGAAGACGTACTTGAAGCATTGCTCAGCATCTCTGACTATTCTCGTGTATGTTCCCGGATTAGATTTCTGTAACATGTGCATGTAAGAGTACATTGCCTTGTAGCTATCCGCAGCTGTACCATGTGCCATGACCTGGGCGAAGAGCCGCGCTCGATTGGCTTTGTAGTAGCTTGTCCTTATCCCTTGCTGTAACATGAAATCCTGAATTTCTGAAGCAAGTAGGCCTTTACGGCCGTTTAAAAACCTGAGATGTAACGAAGTGAATCAATACATGCATTCATATTGGCCTTTGATCACAAAAATATATTCAAATGCAATAAAACCATACTTGTGAAGTACTTTATCGGCAATCAGCCGAGAAGATGCTCATTTGTGGTGATTGTGGTTTACTCTCATGCCACAGGTATGATCCGCAACATATTGTCGCACCATAAACAACGACGTTTTTCGATACAATGAGCCACGACAAAAAAACTTGCATTTGTCGTCAACGCACGCAACTTCATAATTGGACTTATCGGACCTCTTCACACGCATATCATAGAAGTTTTCCATTGCCAGGGAGAAGAGTGCAGCTTTGAACTCTTCCTTACAATTGAAGAGTTGACCAACCTTCATTGTTGGATATGAGGACTTGTTTGCACTTGTTTCCTCATCTTCAACTAACATTTCCATCTCCGCTGGATAGTACCTCTTTTGAAGCACTCTAAGCATGTCTTCATCAACATCAACCTCTTCTTCTTTATCATCCTCTATTTGCTCCTCGTTCTGTGTTCCCTCAATGCCATTAATTTCTTCCCACACATCATCTAGACCAACTGTATTCACATCATCCCCTAAAGCATACCCTAACCCTTCCACACCATCAACACAATCATCATCACTTGATTCATAATAGCCCTCATAGTCAAAGCCATCTTCTATTTCATCCTCCAAAGAAACTCCACTGTTGGCATAATCAGTCATAGCCTGCTTTCCTTTGTTTCTGGATGTAGCACCTTCAATGTCCTCATCATCGCTGCTCAATGATATAATGTCTTCCACTATCAGGGGACAATTTCTCTTGTATTTCCCCCTCACTTCATCCCTTTTTAATCTCCTTAACTCTGCATCGTTGTCAGCTTCAATAATTTCATCAATCGACCTGACATCTGTGTGAGGTGCTCTGTCTTGTTTAAAAAATGACCTGAAAAAGTCTTTATTATCTTGGCTTTGGCTCTGAGTTCGTGATGGAGTTGTTGAAGGAAGAGTACGATGTTCAGCCCTTTCACTTCGAATCTCTTCCTTCTTTAAAAGGTTGGTGTACAACGCAATATTCCACTTTGCTGAATTTTCTCCACATATGTTCAAGAACTTGAACGCAGCAAGATCGTCGTCATCATTTATAAATATGGGTGTAAGTTCTGGTTTATTTTCATAAGCGTATTGCACAATCAATTTTTCTTCATCAAATGGGTTCTTCTCAGTCCATTTATTGCGCAGTGTAGCCAAGTCCATGTCAAGGGAAAGCAACATGGCTTTCACTATTCTATCACCCTCATACAACCACCTTTTCCCTTGTTCTTTCCATTCTCCACCACTGATGAACGTCACATACACTAGTTTCGAACCTACAAATAAATAAGGTTTTTGAACTTCACGTATACAGAACAGAGGGGGAAAATTGATTGTTTTTCAGGAGAATTTACTTACCCATTCAAGCTGTATTTGCAAGCGTCAGGTGTTAAATATCAGGTGCGAAATATCTCACGTGTAATAACTGGTCAGGCTGCTTTTAAGTTCTCCATGAATATTCAGGGATTTTTTCAGGGGAGGTTAGCTGGAGGGATTAAAGGTTGAGGGAGGCCAGATTTTTTGGAGGGAAACTTGTCCGCCAATTCGAAGTCCACTTTGCTGAAATTTTTTCACACTGATGTGATGCTTCTGTCCACCGGCGGCTTCAACCTCATTAAGAGAGATTAACCCTTTCTTTTATATTTTTTAGACATAATATTAGCCAGTTTTTACCCATTTTCTATTTAAAACAAAAGCTAAATTCCACACTCCACAATAGCAAGAATACCAGAATCCGTACAGAATTCTGATACTTTTGCAATTCCGTTGAAAATCTTGGATTTCTGCAACTGGCAAAAGCAAATCTAGTATTTTTGCTAATACGCCTACTATATATAGTATGCGTAGTACATATAGTATATATACATTACAATATATAGCATATTTGCATATCTGGATATATATATATATATACACTAGCATATAGCATTATATATATAGGGGCGCGCTCCGGTAAAACGGGTTTTGTGGTAAAACGGAAGTACAAATAAGGAGCGTTGGATTGAAGAGATTGGAGGGCTGGATTTGATGGAGCAAAATAAGCCACATGGGGGTGCATTGTACCGAATTTGAATAACCTGCCTTCTTTATTGAATTACCGAAATTAATATCCTACAAAATAGGAAGTTGTTCCTACAAAATATGGTAAATGTGTAAATTGGAGAGAGAATGATATTATTCAAATATTTAAACTTTAAATGGGAAGATTATTTTAAATTCGTTTAGATTTAAATTCATTTTACTCGTTTAATGATTTTCCAATGTTCGTGAATATCGTTAATGTGTTCACGAATATCGAACATATGTTAATGAATATCGTTCATGTTTGTTTGAATATCGATTTCTATTTAATAAGTGAATATAAAATATCTTAAAAATGTGAATATCATCACTTAAATCATGAATTTCACCACTTGATAATATGAATATCACACTAAGTTACATGAATATCTCAATTAATCACATTGAATATCAAATTCACTTACATGAATATCACCACTCAATTTGTGAATATTACTACCCGTTTTGTGAATATCACCCACCACCCAATTACATTAATATAGTCACCCAAGTACATGAATATCATCACCTAACTACACGAATATCACCACCCAATATCTTTGAAGCTTTGATTCATGGCGGTAAGGTTTAACAATGACATTGTCGCGTCGATTTTGGGTCGTACAGTCGTACGATCAACCTGAATATCAACATTATTATAATGAATATCAAGAAAATTATATTGAATATCACATCATAAAATTTGAATATCGACTATTCAACGCATGAAACCTCATGAATATGAACAATATTATATTGAATATCACATCATAAAATTTGAATATCGACTATTCAACGCATGAAACCTCATGAATATGAACAACATTATATTGAATATCACATCATAAAATTTGAATATCTACTACTCGGAGCAAACAGTACACACCAGTATCAATGACATCACACAGTGAATATCACATCATAAAATTTGAATATCTACTACTCAGAGCATGAAACGTACATCCCACATGAATATCAAAAAAATTTATATGAATATCACATCAAACAATTTGAATATCAAGTGCAAACAGTACAAACAACACTAGTAATACACCAAAACGACCAACATGAATATCAATGCCATTACAATGAATATCATACCATAAAATTTGAATATTAACTACTCAATGTATTAAACTTTAATGCACCTTGAAGAAGAGAAAATACTAAAAACTTCTACACATAGATGAATCATTTAGTGCACGACGGAGCCGAATTTTGCAAAACAATGTAAAAGATCAATTCAAATCTCGAAAATCCAAACAATCATTCCTAAAAATCCTACCAGAAACATAAGGAAGAAAAAAAAATCCCAAAATTTCACATGCCAAGAGACCACAAACACCTTGACGGGTCAGATCCCTGGAGGCAAATTTGTGTGGGAAGCCCACAAACACCAAAAAGTAGAACTGCTACAAATCAACAATGTAAGGAAGCAAGATTGATGAAATTCATGCAGAATTAAGCTCTAATAAATCATAATTTTAATCTTAATCAGACAATGATGAAATTAGAAAGGAAACAACAATGATAGGAGGCAAATCGGCCGAAAAATCCTAGATCCAGATTCGGCAAAATTCAGAGTGGACTCACCAGAAGATGGTGTCGGAGAAGTCCTCGGATCCAGATTCGGCGAGTGGACTCACCAACAACTCGGCACTGGTCGCAATAGACAGATCTAGATCTGGAGACGTCCTCTTCAACGACATCAAGGCCGACGACGTCGGGAGATCAGTCGACAGTCATCCCGTAGGTGAGATCTCTGACGCGGAACAGAGAGTACGGCGACGGTAGGAGCGCGTGCCTCGACAGAAACTCCCTGGTGTTCGCTCCTCTACCGTGCCTTGCCCCGGCCACCTTTGTAGTCAGCGATCCCCCTTGCCACCACCCGCGACCACACCAGACCCGCGCCGGCGAACCCTGCCCTGAGGCCACCTTTGTTGTCGGAGAGGGAGAGAGAAGATGGAAAGGGGATCGAGAGAGAGATTTGAGAGGGAGAGAGAATATGGAGAGAGATCTGAAAGGGAGAGAGAAGAATAAACTGTATTGATAGGAGAGAGAAGAATCAATTTCAATTTCAATCCCCTAAAATCCGGGATTGATATTGATTGTGTAGAGCACCATCTATTTTCCTAATATGCACCTTAAATTGGTGTAATCCAGCCCATCCATTAAATCTCATCTAACGGATGTGATTAGTACTTCTGTTTTACCCTAAGAAGCCGTTTCACCAGATCCTAAATCTATATATATATATACTACTTGTATTAGTTGTATAGCATGTAGCATTTTGTATATATTATATATAGTACATATATAGCATATAACATTTTGTATATATATATATATAGTATATAGCATATAACATATCTGCATTTCTAGATATATATATATATATATATATATATATATATATATATATATATATACTAGCATATAGCTTTTTGTATATATATATCACTTGTATTAGTTGTATAGCATATAGCATTTTGTATATACTACATATATAGCATATAACATATCTGGATATATATATATATATACACTAGCATATAGCATTTTGTATATATTATATATACTACATATATAGCATATAACATTTTGTATATATATAGTATGTAGCATATATCACATCTGCATATCTGGATATATATATATATATATATATATACTAGCATATAGCATTTTGTATATATATACTACTTGTATTAGTTGCAAAGCATATAGCATTTGTATATTATATATACTACATATATAGCATATAATATTTTGTATATATATATAGTATGTAGCATATATCACATCTGCATATCTGGATATATATATATATATATATATATATATATATACACTAGCATATAGCATTTTGTATATATATACTACTTGTATTAGTTGCAAAGCATATAGCATTTGTATATATTATATATACTACATATATAGCATATAACATTTTGTATATATATAGTATGTAGCATATAACACATCTGCATATCTGGATATATATATACTAGCATATAGCATTTTGTATATATATACTACTTGTATTAGTTGCAAAGCATATACCATTTTGTATATATTATATATACTACATATATAGCATATAACATTTTGTATATATATAGTATATAACATATAATATATCTACATATGGTATATGAATAAATACTACATATATACTACGTGTATATATGTAGTATATAGCATTTTGTGTATATATACTACGTATATAGTATATAGCATATAACATATGGTATATATACACAGACATTGTATATTGTATATAATTGTGAGTTGGTGAATGTATGATAGTGTCCTAGTGAAGTATTAAAGTAGTACAATATATATTTTAATTAGTATATATGTAATGTACTATTTCCTTAATAATATTATATTATATAAAAATATAGAATACATTGTGCAATAGACTATTATATTATATTATTATACCTAATAATTAGTAATATACATTTTAAAATAATAATTAATACATATAAATATATAATGGATGTATAGATATGTAATATATTGTTTAACTTAAAGTTACTATTCTTATTCATGTATAGAGTATAGATTGTATAGTGTATAGACAATTAGATAGCAAAACTTATTTTTCAAACACAACACGAGTTTAAAGCCCAAAAGTTATAATGTCTGATCTAAACATCAAAAATAATGTTAAATAACTTATGTATAAACATTTGACATGGCTTACTACATAAATTAATTTAAGTATTTTATTATTAGTAAATGATATATATTGACTGTAATATTTTTTATTATTAGTGAAAGAAAAATAATTTATTTATTTTATATTAAAATATATGTTCACGTATGATAAAAATAGTAATTCAAAAAATTAATAAAAAATATATTATGTTGGTTAATGTCTCATCTTTTATACAAACGAGACTTTTTAATCATTAGTAATTTAGCATGGGTTAGATCCTGGGAGTAGATCTTGGGGTGCAAATCCCCCCGGGTTCGAAACGGACCACCATCACTTTGAGGATGAAACTCTCGCGATTTAACCAAGGATCATGGCGTGAAGGACTAGCGGTCATGGCCCGGGATTAGTGGGTTCACTTCGGTGGCCCGACACCCGGCTCTGGCAAAAAAAAAAAAAAGCAAAGCGAATAAATATATAAAATACTTTTAATGTGCTATGATAAATATTTAATTAGATATGAAACCATCTAAAATATACACATATAATATAAATTAGCTTTGTCGTGTTATAAAAATGACTAAATACATGGATAGCTATATAATTTATTTATTTAAATTGGTGTAGTTCAATGTGACCCTATTTCTAAATATCTTGGCTCCACCATTGAATTCAATCTACATGAAATTAGCTTCATGTCTTCATGCTTGTCCATAAACTGATAAATATGTGCAAAGAGGGTGGTCAGACAATGCCCCAAATTCTTAGGACCCGATATATATAACTAGGATAGTAATATACTAATATAGTATATACAATGGATCAAACTATCAATTATCACTTCATAGTAGATCATCTTCATTACTAATTTTAGCATCACATGGTGGTGCTCCAATGGAAACTAGTCTAAATCTGATATCATATATCGATATTCTTATTTAAGTTGTATTACAAATTCTAAAATATTATATATAAAAAATATTTATAGTTAATGGATATAATTTATTTTTAAAAAATATTTTTATTTCGTTATTAGAAAATTATTATTATTAAATAATCATCCATAAAAATGAAGTATTAATAAGAAATCTTATTCGACCGAAATCCGATTCGACTGCCACGCCCACGTTTCACATCTGTTATTCGATCAAAATCCGATTCGGTTCACTGGAATCTAATTCGATTGATATCTGATTCGATCAAAAACCGATTCGGTTGACCAAAATCTTTTTCGACCAAAATCTGGTTATACAAATCCGATTACGCTCGAAATCCGATTCGACCAAATCCGATTACGCTCGAAATTTGATTCATCTGAAATCTTATTCGTTTGAAATCCGATTCAACCCGAAATCAAATAAACCGAATCAACTGAAAACCGACTTAGCCAAAACCGGGCTCAACTGAAATCTAAAACAACCCGACCGAGTTTGACTCGATAACCCGACTTCCCCGACTATAAGACGATATGAACTGACCCGATCCGACCCATATTGACCCGATGTTAAATCATGCACGATATTGATCTGAACCCGAAATAACCCGAAATCCGAATTATCCGCCCATTTGCCACCACTCACTTATTTTGATAGTGAATTAAAAAAATGTAAAATACTAGTGTACGTACGTATAATTAAAGTGAAAAGAGTGGTGGATGGTTTCGCATAGTTCGATGGGCTTTAAATTTAGTGAGTGAGGTCAGGATTGATCGCATGCCAACTTCACTTTCACCAATCCATGGCACTCGATTTTAGGAACATGCCCTTCTTCTTTTTTCTTCTTTTTTTATGAGGAAAAAATTTGAAGTATCCGACATAACAACGTCGGGTAGATCGAGAGGCCGATAAATCGGCGCCGGTCAAAATCGGACAAAAAGTACAACAAGTATGAAAATTACAACAAAGTAAAAATAGAGCTAAATCGACCTAAAACGAGTAGTGAGCAAGCACAATCAGACGAAAGTGCCACCGGCAGACGAGTCAGACAGGAGAACTCTTGCGGAAGTGTTGAACGGACTACAATGATGATGTCCTCTCTTCAAAGAGGGATCTTCAGGAGTCTCAACCATGACGTTGCCCTCGTATAAGAGGGATCTTCATTGAGTCACAGACACGACCACGACCGGACACTCAGACAACACCCGAGATTAGCTCCACAAATGCAGCGAGGAATATGTCACCCATACTTGAGCCAAACGGAACCACAATAGATAAGCAAGGGTGAAAGTTGATGTGAGAAGAGAACATCAATTAGTCTTGTCATTTGGTAATATTAAGTGAACTCGTTTAACAATTTGTTATTAGTTTGTTATACTCAAAGAAGGATAAAAATTTAATGGTGGACCGTTTAAGGGTCCAAAATAAATAGCCCATAAACAAATTTTGAAGGTAGACCGTTATTGCTTATAACTTGTTTGTTTTTTTAGGACTTTAAACAAGTTGAAATACCCAAAAAATTGAGTACTGCAACACGTCAATACTTTTGCTTTTTCTGATGTTTTGAGTAGTCAACTCAGTTGTTGTACTGATGGTGGAAAATCTCTTATTTTTCCTTCCATTTTTTTTTTTGAGCTAGGTGGTCTACGAAAGTAGCTTGGTCAAAAGCTTTATCACTTTTTCATTTCTTTTTTATTTCCAATTTATCTATCTTGCTCAATGACCCAAAAACAACAGAAGAGAATGGGGTCGGTTAACACAATCAGAGCCCATGACGACACTAAGAGGCACAACGGAGTCAAATAATGGTTGAATCTGGAAAGAGATTGGTGGATTAAGTCGATTCAGCGACATCTCATAAGATTATGTGAAATAAATATCTGAAATGGATGAGTTAAGTGGGCATAAAGGAAAGTACAAACTGGCTCAATGAGTAATGTTGGGTCCGGAGGAGTGGCCGCGAGATGGGGTTGGGTCCGGCCGTGTGGCCGTGAGATGGGGTTAGGTCTGGCAAAGCGGTTGGGTACGACACAACCAAAGACAAGGATCGGCTAGGGGTTAAGTATGGAAAGATTTCGGTTAAATTATCGCGGTTGTGCAGGTGGTCATGGATGCGGCCCTAGAGAACCAGATCTGCACAGAGCGATGCCCTTAAAGTCGGCCACGGACGAGCGATTCTGTTCGGGTGGATGGTGGGGGTCACGACCGGCTAGCGGCCTGGATTTCTCCCTGGTTGCGACTTGCGACGATGGTTAAGTCTAGATCCAGACCGAGGATAAACTCGATAGAAACAGGAAGATGACGGACAGGGAAAAGTTTGCACTTTTCAAGAGTAGTAGGTGAGGCCCATTTGGTTTGATGAGGCTCATTTACTAAGAAGGGAAGGTATTTAATAACATAAACCTACCTAGAAATCTAGGGGCTAGATAAGTTTTACAACCTCCTTTTCATCTCCTCCCTCTGGGGAGAAAACACATGTTTGATTGTAGTTGTGATCGATATCATATTGAAGGATCCTGGCTTGGTAGCCTCCAGATGTAGTCATTTATGGCGAACTGGGTCAATAAATATCGTGTCTATTTTATCGCTTTTCGCATCCATTGTTCATTCGTAGGGAGATCAATCGTTTTCTTTTACAAATCTATTGTGGTACAAATTCATGCTACCACAATGACCAAGCCAACGAGCAACCATAAAGTGAGATGTTTGGATGTAGGTTTATGATTGTTGCAGATTTTCTTTAATCTAAACTTCTCTTTAGACAAAGAAAGAAGAAAATAGATTTGGGTTGACTTGAAGTCTAAACCCAAAAGTTCATAGAGGATGATAATCCATGTAGAGAAGTTAAGAGATTTGGTTGATTTTGTTTGTCTTTTGAATTGATTAGATCTTGGTCGATAGATTAGAGGTTGGTTGGGGTTTTTAGAGAGAATGTTCTCTAAGTCCCATAGAGTTTTAATTCACCCATTCTTTCAAGTTAGAGAGTATTTGGGGTTTGATCCCAATGTATTGTTAAAGATGACTATTGTTGATGTTCTTGTTATTAAATGTTGTTGAAAGAAGTTTGATTCTTCATATGGGGTTAAACCTTTTGGTTTTGGGGGGTTTGAGCCTTTCTCTCTAAGTCGTCCATTGGAGTGTGGTTTAGGTTGTTGAAGGATTCTTGATTTGGTTGTAGAAGTTTAGGAACATGCCCTTCATCCATACTCCCACTGAAACCTGCCATTATTTTAATTCAATTATAGGACCTCCATCTTCCATTATTTCCGAATCAGCGCCTTTTCTAAACCATCTTCTACAAACCAGATGATTTCATTTACCAATCCTAACGGATACCATACCATTTTCCACTTCCATTTTACTGTAATATATATTCCTATACTTATATGGAGAAAAATATTACTCCCTCCATTATGTAATAATAAGTATTATTTTAGTATTTGATTTTTGTTAAGAAACATTTGCTATTTTAGAATTATTGATTTATTGGTGAGTTACGAGTGGAAATTATATATATTCATTGGTTAAAAATGAAGAGTGCGGTTCCGGTGCGGAGCACTCTTCCCGTGCGGACGTGCGGACATGCACTATAGGGCCTTATTTGTGCACTTTTGGGCCTTATTTGTGCACTTTTGCAAAAAATTTGAAAAATGCTTGGAAAAAAATTTGAAAAAGAATTTTTTTTTTTTTTTTTAAAGTGCACAAATAAGACGTTAAAGTGCACAAATAAGACCCAAAAGTGCATGCTCCGCACGTCCGCACGGGAAGAGTGCTCCGCATATGATCCAAACTCTAAAAATGAAATGGATAGTTATTAAATTGTAGATTTTAGGAAAATTTGTAATATTTCAGTTATATTATTATCCTAAATAGTTAAAATGACAAATACTTTTAAATGACAAGTATTGTAAATGATATACTCTTTAGGAGTATCTTGTATGATTTACATTAATTGTGTCACAATTCGGGTGACCACTAAAGTTGTGACGGACAGTCAATACATATCGAATAGTCATAAGGTCATATGTTATTAGTGGTTAAGGCCACATATTCAACATTCATTGTAGTCATGTATGGATTAGTTATTGAAGTCGTGTATCATTTAGTTGTGATACATTTGTCATGACTGAATTATTTTATTTTATTTACATACTAGACATAATATAAAAAGGGACACGTCGTCTTGATTCTAAAATGATTTCTTAAGAATAAAAACTATATCATGATTAATACAATTGTGTAATAAAATATGCACGATAAAAATAATAATTATTAGTATTATTATATGTTGAATTATTTCAAGTAATCTATAAAAGGTGCAATTTTTACAAGTTTGTTATCATTTCTTAATAAATGATATAATTATATTAAATATAGGCGTATTAGCAAGAATACCATATTTTCAAAGACAACTTGCAAAAAACCCATCTTTTGAAAAGTATTGCAAAAACACCAACTTTTTGTACTTTTTCTGGTATTTTTGCTATTGTTGAGGATGAAATTTAACTTTTCTTTTAAATAAAAAAATCAGATAAATCATTAAAACTTTTGAAAAGAAAAGGTAAAAAAAATCTTAATCTTATTAATCAATCCCAAATATTAACTTAATCAATCCCAAATCCTCAACCCTTTCTCGTCTCCTTCCTCTACTTCCGTCTTCCCCGAAGGCAGCCGTTTCTTCTGACCACCGTCGTTGCTCTTCCGACCGCAGACGGTCGTCGACGAAGTAGGCGGAGCGAGGGCCAGAGATGGAGCCTTAAATTACAGTTTCCGCAACCGACTGGAGTTCGTCGGCGACGCCACTCTCGGCCTCGCCCCTCTTCTTCCACTGTATCGTCGTACGGACGGCTAGAGTTCCTCCTCAGAAGTTGTCGACGCTCGCGGCGACACTGGTTGTTCAAGGGCCAAATTAGGGCTCGTCAATGAAGCTCCGACATCGGGACAAGAGGGCTTTCAAAGGGGACGCAAGGGCACAACTTCGATTTTATTCGTGATATAAACCTTTCGATTCCATAAAGATCTTACGCGTCAAGATCATATCTTCGAAACCCATAGGTTGATTGAACAAAACGAGGCAAAAACAGGGCCGAAATCGGCCTATGACAGCCATGGATGGTGCTCGCCGAGAGCTTGGGCTGTTTGGAGGAAGAGGATGAACAGTAAACGGTCGGGCCCCCTCACTTTTGGGCTATTTGCAATGTTTTTTCCAACTTTTAAAGTTGTGGCAAAAATACCCTTGAATAACTTTTCAAAAATTACAAAAATTACCCAAACTTCTTTATTTATTATTATGAGTTTATAATATTGTTTTACCCAAAATTAAGGTGTAGAAAAATTCACTTAGATTAAAATATTGCTTAAGTTACCCCTTTTTATAATTTTAACCATACTTAACCCCTTTTTTACACTTTTTAAAATTGGTTCAAGCATTCTAAGTTAAAATTTGATAAGTTTATACTCTCTTATTTTAGTTAGTTTTTTTCTTGGCCTCAACCCACCGCAACCCTCTCTGAGGTGGAATAATACTCTCTTATTTTAGTTAGTTTTTTTCTTATGTGTTCTAATCGAAGTGATCTATACAACAAACTTTAAAAATTGTTACTTGTTTCCACATGTTTACTATTTAATCTGTGTTCTAATCTCTACAAGAGAACATCATTCTTAACTAGGCAGGTTCTGGTATAAAAGTGGTTCTGCTTAAAGCTAATATAACAGAGTAATGACCTGACTACGTACAAATGTGGTCTGACAAAGTGAATATTGCTCTGAAATTTGAAATCGGCTAACATTAGAAATTTTGTGATATAACAGAGCATTGACCTGACTTCTTATAAAGTGGTCTGACTTCGTACACATGTGGTATGATAAAGTACATAATGCTCTGAAGTTTTAAAGTACCTTGTTCATCGCCTATATACATCACCACCAAGAGAGAGAAACGGTTAGGGTTTACCTGTTTCAATTTTCGACTGCACAAGTACAAGTGTTCTTCGCACCGGGAGGGAATTCAAGCTTGTTTGGAAACAGTGGTGCTAAGAGAGAGAAACGGTTAGGGTTTACCTCCAGATCCCTAAACAGCCATCTGTCGGACGGATCGTCGGCGTGAGGGCCATGTCTCGGCGGTGAGAGATGATAGAGGGTGGTGTAGTTAAGAAAACAGAGATCGTCGGTAGGGGAGGTGGAATCGGAGTTTAATGGCGGCAGTTTCAGAGGAAAGGGAGATGGCCTTAGACGAGGACGAATTGAAGCTCGCCATGATGAGCAGACGGACCGGAGACGGAAGATGTCGACGTCGGTGTTGAGGATTTTTGATAGGAGTGTTAAGATGTCTACTGGGAGGTTGCTCCATACCACAGGCGCCATGGAAGAGGAAGCGGGAATCGACATGAAAGAAAGTAATAGCAGTTGGAACGTCAACCTTGATTAATAGGAGACAGAGACGAAGAAAAACAACAACGAAGGAGAAATTGGAGCCGGAAGCGGCGGCGATGGGCCAGATATGGTGAAGGAAGCAGCGCCGATGAGAAGAAATTCGAAGCAGAGGAGAGGAGGAGGAAGCTTAAACATGTTATAGTTGTTAAGTATAATTAGTCTCCTTAAAAGTTTAATTCTCACCCAAAAGAAAAGATAAATATAAATATGAATTTATCTTTTCTTTTTTTTAAAGTTTTGCAGCTTTATGGCATTTTTGCTATATTTTTCAAAACCTGATATTTTTGCAAACGGCCTATTAAAATCTGGTAGTTTTTGCAATTCTGCCTTAAATATATTTACATTCCAAAAGTCGTGCTTAGCACGGGCACTATGCTAGTTGAAAGCTAAAAGCACACACCATTGGTTGCAACAGGTGAGCTACTTGCACCCTGACACGGTGCTATTTGCACCGTGTCATTGGCGCACGGCACTCACTGCCGCGCAGTGAGTACCGGCTTGAAAGCTAAAAGCACACACCATTGGTTGCAACAGGTGAGCTACTTGCACCCTGACACGGTGCTATTTGCACCGTGTCATTGGCGCACGGCACTCACTGCCGCGCAGCAGTGAGTACCGGCCGGCGGTGGGTGCCGACGACGGTCTCACGGTGATGGATTTAGGTTGCGTTCGTGATGGGTTTAGGGTTTTAGAGTTTTAGGGTTTATGGTAGAATATTCGGTGGCTTTCAATCAGAATTATTGTTGCGTCTGTGAATGAATTACTTTCGGTGGATTTCAATCACAATTTTTCGGTGAATTTTAAGAACCCGACTCGACCCGAACCTGACTCTATATTTTTTAAGACTCGATATAATTTTAAATTCAATATTTTTTAAATATCAAAGAAGAACCCGACTCGACCTAAACTCGGTCCGAACTCAACCCGAAAATTTATACGACTCGATCAATCTACCGCCGGCCACCTCCGACATTCACCGCCGACATCCACCGCCGGCACCCACCTCCGCGCGGCAGCCACTGTCGCACGGACTGCAAGTGCAATTTGGCACTCTGCAGCCGGTGCAAATAGGATCCGCCGGTTGCAATTAGAAAGATGGAGTACTACTTTATGAATGCTTTTGATTATCTTAATTACAAGCTCTGATGCATGAATCCATGTAGTCAACTTTCAACTAAGAAATAATAAGTGACGACTGTGCTCCAAAAACCAATAATAGTGTGCGAGTCCGGTGCATAGAGAATGGTGAAGTCGCAAATTCAGATGCAGTGTTTCAGGGTTTGGGCATTGATGATGCAAATGCAAGTGAAGCCTCAGACAGACTGCACGTCCAATGCATTCCTCACTCGCATCAACCAACGTCCTTCACTCACTATCAATCTTTCTTTTACCATATTTATTCTTATACGAATCTCTCTTTGCATATTCAACTACATTTTCTCCATCACAATCAACAGAGATTGCCCAGTTGATCGAAATTACACCAAGTGAAGTAATCTAAACCTGAATTCACAACCAGAAACTAAGTCTGGTGTGTTCAAATCAGTTCCTTTTCAGCACGAATCGGCACTCGTCTAAATACACATAAGCGCCTTATTTGATTCGGTTCAATTCGGTGTAATTTGATTTGGTTCACTAAGACCGATTTCAGTAATCTAAATTAACATAATATCAAAATGTTAATATCAAAATGTTCAGTTATTTAGGTTTATAACCAAACCGAATAAAACTGAACCCGAAACGAGCATGTTCAATTCGGTTTCGATCCACTAAAATCCAAAATTCGATTTTCGGTTCGGTTTTATTCGGTTCGATTTTGGACCGATGAACAGACCTACAATAAACTCAAAAGAACGCTGGAGCTCCTAAAAAGGTAATAGCCAAACATAGCTCCACCATGGTATATCAGATGTTTAAACTACACATTCAGTGGCGTGACATTCTAAATATGAACATGGTTAATCATTAACCATAAATGTCCATAAAAGAAGCTGATTGTGCAAACAACGACGTTTAACTTATTCCATGGTCCGGGAATTTCGGGCTGCCTAGATGGAAGTCATGCAAAACCAATTTGAAAAAAGTGTGAAACTAGTAGAGAGCACAAAAACAAGGACCCCCAAACGGTTCCCATGGCAAAAGATGATCCTCTCAGGTTCATTAAACAAAGCCGAGCATGGCGGGATTCAGAGGCCACAAGAAGCCTTACCTTGAACCAGCATCGGGACTTCCATCGCCATACGAAACCAAACCCCTTTGACCCGCTGGAGAGCTCGATGTCGACTTGCTTGGCGATGCAGACAGCGTCTTCTCACGGCGCTTGGGTGGAGAATTGACAGGGGACCTCGAGCGAGATGAGCTCCGGCTCCTGGATCTTCTCATTTGGCCTTTATCTTCAATTCGTGCACCCAAACGGGACTTCAACATATCGCTCATTGCAGGCCGGCTTCGATCTGGACTACGACTACGCTTCGGGCTTCGGTCCCTGCCGTGGTCGCGTTTGTATGGGCTTCGAGATCGTCTTGGGCTACGACTCCGATTTCTCCTGTGTCAAAAGTATGAGTTAGGCTGCAGGGATCGGTATTTCATGCCCACAAAAATCCATCATATATCAAATACCAATAGTACCTGGGTGACCTGGCTCTTGGTGGGCTCCTGTAACGTTGTCGTGGAAAGCGATCTGCATAATCCTTGTGGCTTGAATTCCTGTCATTCAGAAATTAGATATCAAGCTTGACTTGGAAAGACTCTTGTTGAAGCTAATGATAAAAAAAATATACCTATCACGATTCCTATCGTAGAAACTTCTCCCGTAATTGTAGGACCTGCGAGGGGAGCGCTCTGGAGATGGTGTTCGGTAGCGGCGTGCAAAAGAAAAGCGCTCGGTAAAGCCACGGCCTTTCCTGACACGTGTCGGTCCACCATTTTGAGATGGACTTCCAGGTGCATCTTTATCGTGAGACAAAGCAGGAGGTTCAAGTAGCTCGCGAGCAGGGTTTTTATCGAGGGGCTCATCTTGAGGACTCCTTTTAGGGATGCTTGGACTTCTCGTTGGACTAGGTCCTTTATCACGTCTAGCAACTGGAGTCGAACTCCTGATGGACAAACATTGCTTGTTAAAAAAATTCAACAAATTATGGAAATGATATCTAAAAAGAATGTCATTAGCAGAAACCTTGATTTGTCTGATACATATGATGGAGGTGAATCAGAAACTTTCTTGGATTTACTTTCTCCATCATGCATTGACTTGTCTACCATTTTTTGTGCTTCATCTTTTTCTCCTCTTGCAAGAGATGCAGAATTCTTGCCCGTGTCTGAATCAGCCACAAAAGCCAACAAGTAATTAATATACTTATCTCTCATGTATACCTCGTATATCATAATCATCATGCATACAACTAAAAAAGGCACATACCGAGACTTCTTGGCTTTTTCAAAGACTGTGATGACTTCCCCTTCTTACGAGCAGCATCTCTGGACTTACCATCATCAGAGGTACTTCTGCTACTGGTATCACTCTCAGAACCACTAGAGCTCCTGAGAACAGTAAAACATACAGATTCGATTAAAAGCCACAATCAGAATGGTAACGAAGGAGCAAAAAGCATGAACAATACATAAAAAAATAAAACAGACCATTTCGATTTCCTTTTTGATCTGCGGTCAGAAATACTTTTCCTACTTCCCTTCCCTCCAGCCCCTCTTTTTGACCCACGCTTGCTCTTGTCACCTTTATAGGACCTCTTCCTCTTCCATCGCTTCCCATCACTAGATGATCTAGACTCAGATGCAGAAGAATCTGAGTCCGAATCAGAATCACTGTCAGAATCTGAGGTATGGGAACCAGAATCACCATCACTCTCAGAGCTACTGTATGAATCAGATGAAGAGTATCGTCTTCTCTTCTTTCTTCGGTCTTTTAGCGACTTACGTCTTCTTCCAGCTTTTCCATCAGAGCTATTATCAGAACTAATCTCTTCTTTGCTGGATCTTTTCTTTTTATCCCCTGAAAGAATGAAATTATAAAAACTGTAGATGTTGGCAGCATGTGGTATGCATCTATCATCATACTTAACTTCCAGCTCTTACCTTTCTTCAATTTAATATCAGATTGACTTTTAGTATCAGACACTTCACCACAATCCACAATTTTGACAGGTTCAGTAGGTTGGCCATTGCCAGTGCCGACTTGTTCAATTTTCTTCAAAATGTCCATCCCTGTCACTTGTTTTCCAAACACAACATGCTTCCTGTCATACCATCAATCAGCAATAAGAAAACAAGATAAGACAACTTAGTCCATACAAAAATCGCACTTAATACCATGAGAAGAAACAGATTGGAGCTTTACCCATCAAGATGAGATTGACGCTTGAATGTTAGGAAGAACTGAGATCCGTTGGTGCCAGGACCACTATTTGCCATAGACAAAATACCAGGACCATTATGATCTAATTTGAAATTTTCATCTGCAATAATAAATATCCCCATTATTTTTAGAAGCTTGAATTATAAACTATAATTACTATATGTGAAAATGATGGAGCAAATTCTTACCTGGAAACTTGCCTCCATATATACTTTCTCCACCAGTGCCTGCAAAGTGGCAAAATTCCAATCCTTACAAGTCCATTTGAACATGCTAGTTAAGCAGAGACTTGCTATATTAAACAAAAAGGCTCCAACGTAGAAAGAACATACCATTTCCCTTTGAAAAATCACCACCCTGTAAGGAAGAAGCACATCGATTAGAGTCACTATGGAATGGAGTAAAAGTCTTCAGATATAGGATGCAGAAACAATGACAACTTCATCCATATATGCGATGATAAGAAAAAAAAACAAAAAAGAAGATAATTCTCGTAGCCCTTCCTATATCAAAAAAAGAGTTGTGGGGCAAAACCTGCACCCAACACACAAGTAAATTATGTTCCAATGGGCAACTTCTCAATTAATGACAAGTTTCTGAAAGCATCAACCAAGGCAAAGTTCCCTAAACCAAGATTGTACAAAAAACTGCTATGTGGTTATCTGTTGCACCTTTTCAAGACATCACTGCCAGATATCAACTTCAAATGTAAAAACTTTATTACTAAAGCTAATTATAAGCTATAAGCTGCTTTTGACAACTAGATCAAGATGACCAATATATTACTCATGCCAACTAAAGGTCAATATGAATTTGACGACCCCAAACACCATCAGCTGAGAAAAATTCAACATATACAATGAGAGTGTGACATTAGAAAGGAAAACTGGTTCTAACATAGCAAGGTGACTTAGCAAGTATTGTGCAAGAATTCCATTAACACATTCAACCAAACACCATAAGATTTCTGGCATAAAAAAGGGTAGTAAAATACTTGAGCCATAAATCCTTTGATTATTCGATGAAAACTTGATCCTTTGTAGTGCAATGATTTTCCAGTAGTCGCTCCAACTCCCTTCTCACCTGAGCCAGGTCAGTAAAGGGTAAAGATGAATGTATAAAAAAATCATAATTACACATTACTATAGAGTTCTAGCTCACTTGTTGAACTACAACAAACTTGAGTGGATACACGCAAAAATGTGGGAAATAAGTATATAGGTCATTCATCACAATCAAAAGAACTAAGGCACTGCAAATAATTCATAATGGTCATAAGCTTCCACCTGTACAGAGTGCCCGGAAATTTTCTGCTGTTTTAGGAACAACATCGGCAAAAAGCTGCATAGCACATAAACAAGACGTGAGATATTTGAATGGATAAAAACGTAAAATATCAGTCTTCCACTATGACAGCAAAACAAAATAGGAACACAGAAAGGCCTAACTAGAAGGTAAGTGTTACCTCAAAAGTGATTCTCTCAGACGGTTGACCACCAATACTCACATCAAAAAACACATGAGGGTTCTTTTTCTTAACCATCTCCACTCCAGACTGCAATTCCTATGAAACTAAATCCAGGTTAGCCGTCAAATAAAGACTTTTTAGTAAGCTATCCCACAACTTTTGAGAGGAATGCTTCACTTGATTTCCAAAGTCAAATGTTGACATTAGTAAGCTATCCCACAACTTTTGAGAGGAATGCTTCACTTGATTTCCAAAGTCAAATGTTGACATTACAAATTACAATTAACTCTCTAGGCATGGTAACTATATTGAAATTTAAGCATAGAGGACATAAGGTATCAGATAATTCGTGCCAAAGCAATGATACTAGCCATTCATTCGCTTTAATGGTGACGTTACTAGGAGAGAGTAAGGTACCATACCACAAACAACTTTCAGTTTGAACACATAATTCCTATTGAATTCCTCTTTTGGTAGGAACTACAGCTTTCTGTCAAATAGAAGATCTACAAAAATAGCCATGCCATAACACTCATACATTGTCCAAAGCAAAAGATATATATTTTCGGCACCAAAGGTGAAATGAAATCAACCTAGCATTTCAACAATTTTAGGATAACTTTAATGACAATCCAACCAGATTGCCACTATGAGCACTTGAACCCTAGGACTTGTTCTCATAACTTTGCAAAACCAAAATACAGGTTACCCAGCTAACGCGTAGAACACAAGTAGAGCATTGATAACAAGGACAAAATTATCATGCAAAATCAGTTTGATAGTAATAAGAGAGCATAAAGCAAAGGAACCAAGAACCCAAAGCTCTAAAAGATGTAAAAACAGGCATGGTAACCGATACCCTAAAACCCTAAACCCTAGCTTCCCAATTGAAATTTGGAATCTCCGCTCAAGAAGCCATTTTGAACGCCAATTCATCATGTTTTTACACATTTGAACCCCAAAATACATCTAAAAACAAAAAGGACTATAGATTAATAGTGCTAATCGGACAATGGAAATCCCGAGATCTGGGTAAAGCAAAATAGACGGTGATTTAGACAGAATATTAGGAATAAGAAACAGAAAAAGGAGATATTCATGGAAAAGGTACCTTTGACGCTGGCTCAAAGATGGCAACTGCGCAAGAAGTGAAAATTTCAGAGACAGAGGAATACTACGAGAGTGAGGGATGAACGAGAGAGAAGAGACCTTCTTGTCACCCTTCGCTTCTCCTCTGTCCAGTATTCTAAGTACTGATTATTATTCACGAAAAACCTTTAAAAAAAATAGAGAAAATTTATTAAAATAATCTAACCTTTAAATAAACTAGAAATCGAAGCCCGTGATTTTGTGTATATGTTGTCACGGTTTAAATGTGAATTTATAATATATGGATTGTTGTTGTATGTTTTATCTTAAATGATATATTGTTTGATATGTATTTAATGTAATATTTAAGTATTTTAGGTATAAAATGTTATAATTGTACGAAGTACAATTTTATTTATTTTTTTGGTCAGAAGTTCAATTTAAATTTTGATTCAAGGTGGTAGTTGTTTTTTGTAGGAATGTATTTTTTTTTCCTTTGAAAATATTTGGGAAATATTTTAGAAATTTCATCTAATTATATGTTGTATATGTTGTGCTTGAAATGAAGTATTTGTAAGAAACTTCCTACAACAACTCTCATTTCATGCTCTACTACCCTCCACATTTCTAACTTTTGCCTTTATCTTACAAATATATTGCTTTTAATAATGTTTTATTGTTATGCTTTAGTTATTAATATTCATTAATATATTGTTTTATTTTTTTGGTCTGGAATATTTTTTTTTATTGGTCACATTGACTTTACATATTCCTAGACAAATATCATTTTAATTAAAATATATTAATCATTTCTTCATATTCTTATAAGTAATAGAAATAATTGGTGATTCTGTATATTCTTAAACCTTGATACATTTTATATAAAAGTACATTAGTTGTTTTATTGGTACATGCTTACTCTTCTTAGCGAAATTATAAGTCATAACTTCTTCCTTGTACATTTCATATGTGAGAGTGAGTATATGTCAATTATTTCGACTTCCATCATTGATTAATTCCTCTAGACCAAGAAAAATGAGGCCAAATTTAGTATATATACATGATGAGTGTAAAATGAATATATATAAAATAGAACAATAAAAATCATCCTTAACCAAAATAACAACACACCTACCTAAATCGATTAGTACAAAAAAGGAACTAAAAATACGAACCTAGTTGAATTTATGCTACCAAAAGTTGAAGGGTTTACATCGTCCATAAAATAGTTTATTTTATTCATTACTAACAATCAATTGTCCTAGATCAATTTTATTTGTCCTCCTTCTAATGAAAGTTATCCGTGTATGATGTAAACAATTGATGCTTTAATAGTGCTATTAACCTATCTCAATCAAAATACAATTATATTAATAAATTTAAACAGATAGATGTAAGTATTTAGTGCATGCATGTGTAGACTACTAAAGAGATCCAAATACATATAATCAAGGACAGTTTACCATGAGGTGGATATATACTTGCATCATCGACAATCGAGAATCCTTATTCACATCTTTAACTTAATAATTATGCTTACTTCAACGATCATGTTTTTTTAAGGTGTTGTCCAATATCTCTCAATTATATGTGTAGAGGCTGCCTTATTATTTTGGAAGAATAAAGTGTATCTAAAAAGGTGACTTTAAATTGTTTCCCTTTCAGTCAGTAATATACTTGTCCAAATGATTCTATATGTTGAGTATAACACATTTGCATGTCCTCATAATTTCAGCAAGGTAGTGAGTATGAGATTATTAAACACTACTCCAAGTTGAAAGCAAAATATAAAAATAAACACAATATAACTGAATACATAGAAAATTTTACGTTATTGTACATGATTTAATGCTTTATGCATTGCGTCAACTTGCTTTATTTCGTGCAGCCCCTGTATAAGTAGAGCACATAATTTTCATCAATTTATATTAACAATTATAATGTGTTGATCTAAATACAGATAAATGTGTTGCCTTATTTTGCGTGGTGAGCTTGCTGAAAGCTTCCTTAAACAGAATATTCCTTGTGTGTTTAAAGCAATTTTGATCCTCTTCAAACAAAAAACATTTATATTAACAATTATAACGAGTTGATCTAAATACAGATAATGAGTTGATCTAAATACAGAGAAATTTGTTACCTTATTTTTGCGTGGTGAGCTTGTTGAAAGCTTCCTTAAACACAATTTTTCTTGTGTGTTTAAAGTAATTTTGACCCCCTTCAGCCAAAATATTTTGAAACCTTGTGGATCTGTCACTCTAGAGATGGCAACATAAAGTTGTCTGTAACTTTCAGTTATTTATTGAATTAGAGAGAAAATTAAACCAAATATATATTTGCTTTGTTTACGTACCATGTTATCGGATAGAATGAAGCATGTGATGATGTATGTAATTGATCCTGTCGAAGGCATCCCACTTGCGACAAACATGTCAGAGTTAAACCCTTCGGTTAATTGGTTTAGTGGTATATAGTTTTTTTCATGATTGTTATTTGTGTGTGAAGAATGGAGCAGCGAAGCGAAGAGTAGTGGGGTGATCAGGTATCATATATATATATATATAGGAAGAGATGAGGTAAGTGTAATACTAATGTAATTTATATATTAAATATAGCTATAATGTGGTAGAATCGTTTCACTTGTGGGATATGATTATAACTTCTGCTTTAATTTTTTTATTTTGTGATGTACAAACTTTGATTTAAATATGTAGTTATTGGACTGTCAATGATTAAATTGTTGGGGTCGTCACTAAGGCTGGATCACCAGGGGACGACAATAGTATAACGGTTACGACAATAGAATTTGAACATCTGATTTAAATATAGCTATGATGTGGTACAACCGTTTTAATTGTTTTTTTGTGTGTTAAAAAGTCTGTTGTTTGTCGTTTTATGTTGTACAACCTTTGAACTTCTTGTGATTTAAATATAGTTGTAATGTGGTACAACCGTTTGACTTGACTCTCTTTTTTTTCCTTTTTTTTCCGGTTAAAATTCCGTTTGACTTAAGCTTTCTTTGGTTGTTATTTCATCTTCATATACTTAAATGTGTTAATTGTGAGAGATGAAAGGCTTAGCAGTTGACGCCTATTCCATTTGGGATGCAATAGGGCAGTCCATGCATGTGTGGCACAATTTTTAATAGCCCAATATCTAATTGTATTTTTTTGTCTTTTTATATCATTCGGTGGTCCAATATTTGAGGGCAAAACATATGTTCAACTCTATTGTGAAGCAAAACAATTGAAGAGAATTCAAGTGGATCATTAATGAGGACAAGAAAGTCAACTTTTAAGTAGATATAGATGAAAAAAAATAACTCAACCATAAGAAAAATTCCTAAACTTTGAAAATGATGTTAAAATGCTAACCTATAATTATTTATAGATAATTTTTTCCAAAAAATGATGATGTGTCAATATATATTGTGATTTGGCACCTAGGTAGAGACTCATTCACATACCCAATTGAAATAATGGCTTTAGCATCTGTTCTATTTATGAGACTTTACATGAAATTGGGGATTAGGGTTTGGGAGGGAAACATTTAGGGGTCAAAATTCATCTCCTCCTCCCCTGTCACCACCATCTTCCCCCACTGCCACGACCGTCTTACAGACCACCCTCTATGCAAACCAGCACCAACACTAATTCTTCCTTCTGCTATGCTTATTTGATGCTTTAAACAAGGGATGTTCTTGCTTTCAAGGAAGAAACATAGAAACTTCAGCAACTCCAAATCAGTGAGAAGATGAAACAATCCATAACTCTTTCCCAAAGCTGAAACTGAATTCTTCTGTCATCAATGAAAATTTAGTCTTACCGAAAATGCATAAAAAAGTTAATAAAGATAATTACCTAGAAGGGGGATTGTTTAAACTGAGGAGCAATAATTTCTAAATAGGAATGTGGAAGAGTTCATAGGAGCCCCTGCATCACAACAACTCAGTTGTTGATCACCCCTCCCCACAATCCACCACTTCCACTTTAAGGGCATGGAGTTTTGTTATTGAATTCTGCATAAGCAAACATTCTATGGGTGTTTTATTTAGTGTGGCAAATCATCATTATACGATACCAAATCACCATTTTATAATGCCAAATTACATATACATTGACACATCATCAAAAAAAATTGAAAATTATCAAAAGATAATTATAGGTTTGCATTGTAGAGTCCGTTTCACGTGCGAAATATGCTTATCGTGCGAAATGCAAAGCGGTCGCGTTCATAAATAGACATCACATGTTCATTTTCTGAGCGGTAATGTTCATTACCTGGGGGGTAATATTCAAGGACATTGTACTGTTAAAAAAGGATGGGATAGTGAATAGTGACACGGTGGTATAACCGTAAATATGACGATTTTTTTTTCGGTCAACAATTTATTTTATTTTTTATTTATTTATTGTCTCTGATCATTCTGGAATAGACAATTATTAATGTTCACATATAAGTACTATACGTTCATTGTATGTGCCGTATAAGTTCACATATAACATGATCATGTTCCAACACATGTCTTTGAACATTCAGTGCTTATTTGTGAACGTGAATGTACAAATAAATGAACATCTAGTGCTTATTCGTGAACCTTCTATATAGGCTTTTCCAAAATGATCACGGGACGAAAATGAAAATAAAATAAAATTGTTGACAAAAAAAAAAAAAACCGTACGGCCGAGATTGCTTCGCATTTCGCACGGGAACCCAAATCTTGCATTGTAACACCCTTCCTAAAGTTCGGGTTATTTTATTACCCTTTGAAAGATTAGGTTAATTTTTTACCACTCACCCAAAAGTTGGGTTAATTTAATTAATTTTCATAGACTTCAATATAAGTGATAAGCACTACTTTGTAGGGCTTAAGTAAGAGTTATTAGAGGTTTTATTGGTGTCATTCGGGTAGATTTAGACACATTCATGTGTATGGTGTTTGGGGGCGGAGTTGGTGTTTTTGGAGGTGTTTGAGCGGTTTTGGAGATCATATGAGACACTGAGGAGGAAGCCACCAGTAGTAGGCGTCAAGGGAGTGCAATGAAGAGTAGAAGAACAATGTGCTGAATTCAATTGGTTCGTTCTCTCTGCTCCGATGTCCAAATGGAGTGATTCCAATTCGAGGAGTTAGATCTTGAAGTCTATTGCAAGTCCTCAAAATATGAACGCAATCCGAGTTGAGAATCAAAAGTTATGGCATTTTTACGGAAGTGTCGCAGGAGCTGAACCGAAGAACGGCGACCGCCGTACAAAGACGGCGACCGCCGTAATTACGGCGCCCGCCGTGAACCTTATGGCGCCCGCCACAATTGGCTTTCCACCGACCTTGGCTACGAAGTGATTACGGCGACCGCCGTTTAATTGCGGCGCCCGCCGCGATTACGGCGCCCGCCGTGGGAGATGCGGCGACCGCCGCCGATGTCTGAAGTCCGCCGCGCCGTTTCTTTATTTGCATTATTTTATTACTTTTTATTATTTCGTATTAGGTTAACTTAGCTTTATTTTCTTTAGTATTTAAGGGTTGAAAAAAGGCTTGTTTGCCAATCTTGGATCATCTCTTGAACCCTAATTTCCCTTTCTACGTTATGAAGAACTAAGCCTCCCTGACTTAGTCAGACGCTGAAGCTTTCGTTTTGATAAAGTTGTGAGATTCTTGTTCTTAATCTATTGCATGGTTTTTATCTTTCTCTTGCTTAAGTTGTTTATGATTGATATTGATAATCTCTATTTGGACGCAACTAGGGTTTATTGTTATTGATCTATTGCTAGATTTAGATTGTTACTGGTTGAGCATATCTATTTCAGAGTAGCAATTGCATCGTATTAGTAACTGGTTGTGCTAGTCTTATGCAGAAGAGAATTGATTTACATTCTAGGATAATATCTGGTTGTGTTATGCTAGAATTGTATCCAACTATATTCATATCCGTAAGGCTGCTGTTAAACTGAATCTTGATAGTTTCAGGGTTGTTTAATTAGTTAGTGCTAATAGTATCTGGTTGTGCGATTAGTTATATCTGAAAAGGAATTGGAATTTCCATTGCATGAGATTTTGAATGAGTATCTATGATCAACTTGTCATACGAATAGTGGATGTTGTTTGACTAAGTGCTTTTCCCATTACTGATTTCATCACATCTAGTTGTTTACTTTTGCATGCGTAGATTAATTAAAACTCACAAAACCCCCCTTTGGTTACTTAAGTTTGACATACGAATTGCATAATTAGATAGAATTCGCCTCCCTGTGGATTCGACATTTACTTACCTAGGACTACGGTTTAAGGTTTGTTTGGATATATTTTGCATAGCAGTTTTTAGAACGACAAAAACCTGTTATCAAATTGGCGCCGTTGCCGGGGAAGCAATAATCTATTTTGTGTGTGATTTGTGTGTCAACTATTGTGTGAACCTATCTTACGGTCCACACCCGTGCTATTGATTTTTGTTTTTCCTTTTTGATTTTGTTACAGAGATGGATAGATTTCCCCAATTCCAGCAGGAGCCGCGATATGACCCATACTCATACGCACATACTCCAGGGTGGGGATATCACCCCAATTCGAGTTATGGGAACCTGCAATACCCTTCATATGATCATGACTACCAGGAGTTCTACCCAGAACCAAACCAACAACAGGGTAATCCTTCACCTTCTATGGATGACATGATGAATATGCTGATGCAGAACATTGCTAAATTGAGTAAGAGTTCATTGCAATTCCAAGAGACTACAATAGCTAGCATTCAGAACTTGGAAAGGCAGGTTGGTCAGATCTCTCAAGTGGTGAGTAAACTTGAAGCAAAGGAGTCGACAACTCCGAGACCGCATGAGGAATTCAGCGACCAAGAGGAGGAGAGCCACGATCGCGAAAATGATCATGTGACGCTCGTTCCTCTCGAAAATGCCCCGGCAGCCCCCGACCCTCTCGAGGCTGCCTATGATAAGTATGTGCATCTCAACTCCTTTCCACTTGTCTCGCTGCACCCCGTCACGCCCTTCCATGCGGTATTCCAAGATACTCGAAGGCTGAAGGACGACAAGGAGCTATATGAAACCTTCAGTATCTGCGAGGTAACCATTCCCTTGATCGAACTGGCAAGTTGCATCCCTAGCTACACAGAGTTTTTAAGGGCGCTGGGCAATATAAAGAAGAAACTAAAGGGGAAGCACAAGAAGGAGGCCTTAATTCAGGACATACATGCAGCCCTTGAGATGTTGGGTAGACCGTTCATGAAGATGGCAAGTGCATTCATAGATATGAACAGCGGTCCATCCATCAGCAAGTGCACAAGCAAGGGGGAAAGGCTCAACATGGAGCACACAAAGCGGCATCCCCCTGATATAGACCTCAGGAGTTCAAGTGATAGGACAAACCCGAGTTGAGGAGGATTGAGTAGTATGTCGAGCCAACGACATTAACCAAGGCGCTGCTCGGGAGGCAACCCGAGATTTGGTAGTTTATTTTCTTTCCCTTAGTCTTTATTCAGTTGTTTTCCTTTTAGTTTTTCCTTTCTGTGTCGAACTAACCTGCAGGAAGCGCGAAAAAACGGAGAAGGTGTTCACGGCGCCCGCCGCGAACCTTACGGCGCCCGCCGTAATTGCTTCGCCAAGAAGGATAGCTGCGACATGAAAACGGCGACCGCCGTTTAATTACGGCGCCCGCCGCAATTACGGCGACCGCCGCACCCTTCACGGCGACCGCCGCACTTTTTCAAAAAAAAAAAAAAAAAATCGAAAAAAATGGGCCCCGAAAAAACCTTAAACGGGGAGCAAAAGACGAAAATAAGATACCCCGAAAAGACCTTAAACGGGGAGAAAAGTCAAAAAAAAAAAAAAAAATTAAAAAAAAAAGTTAAAAAAAAAAAAAAGTTTTACCCAACTGTCCAGAGTTCCCCACGGAGAGGTGCGCATCATGTTGCTAAACGGAGGAATACATTCACCCTATATTTATTTGGCAACGATGATGGCCCTGCAGTCGACAGTTGGAGAGAAGGTACACCAGGGCCCGACCACGATGACATCTGGGCCCATTTTTGAAGACCATGCAGCCCTGATTTCCTACATCACCACCACACCCTACAGTGATTTCTTATGGTTGCACGATATATGAAGGTTATAGCGTTGATGCAGACATCCAGGACAGGAACTTTCATGACTACACCGCCAGCAACAAGGAAGTGTCCAAGCCAACTCGGCAACGTTGTGAGTTATTTTTTGCTTTTCCCTGTGCTTTATTCTTTTTTCTTTCATTACATTGAGGACAATGCAATATTTAAGCATGGGGTGGGGTTTTATACTTGCTACGCTGCTGAGGAGAAAAATGAAAAAAAAATGAAAAGAGCCAAAAAAAATTGAAAAAAGGCTATCATAAAAAATCCTGGGATATGTCGAAAACCCGAAAGGGTGGCCTAGGTAATAAGCAAGTGGCTTGGACCAGCATTAGGCTGGGATAATATGAGGTCAAGAGTGACGTGAGCTTATGTGAGTACATCTATTGAAAAATGAAATGAGTGGCTTGATGAAAACCCGAAAGGGCGCCTTGGCAAAACGAGCGAAAAAGAAGAAGAGTGATTTTAGGATTTCTCATTATTCTTGGCGAGGCGTCATAAGAAGAGGAGTCAAAGAAGGATTGTCGGGTAGGTCACTCTGGGAGACATAAGGAGCAATAGATGGAGGCTAGGATTAGAGGTTACTCACACTATTGGATGTCCGGTTTAGCTTGGGGGAAGTACTATGCTTGCCCTTAAGCTTGTTGAGTTGTGGATGTGTTGTAAATGAGATTGGAGCCAGGAGCTTGGCATGGGTTAGGTGGCTCTTAGTTGGAGGATATGCTTTCTGAGACCTTGGGTGCTGCATTGGAGGAGTGGACTCTTATTTGGTTTACTCGTGGACGAGCAAAGGTCTAAGCATGGGGTGGTTTGATAAGCACTATTTTGTAGGGCTTAAGTAAGAGTTATTAGAGGTTTTATTGGTGTCATTCGGGTAGATTTAGACACATTCATGTGTATGGTGTTTGGGGGCGGAGTTGGTGTTTTTGGAGGTGTTTGAGCGGTTTTGGAGATCATATGAGACACTGAGGAGGAAGCCACCAGTAGTAGGCGTCAAGGGAGTGCAATGAAGAGTAGAAGAACAATATGCTGAATTCAATTGGTTCGTTCTCTCTGCTCCGATGTCCAAATGGAGTGATTCCAATTCGAGGAGTTAGATCTTGAAGTCTATTGCAAGTCCTCAAAATATGAGCGCAATCCGAGTTGAGAAGCAAAAGTTATGGCGTTTTTACGGAAGTGTCGCAGGAGCTGAACCGAAGAACGGCGACCGCCGTACAAAGACGGCGACCGCCGTAATTACGGCGCCCGCCGTGAACCTTACGGCGCCCGCCGCAATTGGCTTTCCACCTACCTTGGCTACGAAGTGATTACGGCGACCGCCGTTTAATTACGGCGCCCGCCGTGGGAGATGCGGCGACCGCCGCCGATGTCTGAAGTCCGCCGCGCCGTTTCTTTATTTGCATTATTTTATTACTTTTTATTATTTCGTATTAGGTTAACTTAGCTTTATTTTCTTTAGTATTTAAGGGTTGAAAAAAGGCTTGTTTGCCAATCTTGGATCATCTCTTGAACCCTAATTTCCCTTTCTACGTTATGAAGAACTAAGCCTCCCTGGCTTAGTCAGACGCTGAAGCTTTCGTTTTGATAAAGTTGTGAGATTCTTGTTCTTAATCTATTGCATGGTTTTTATCTTTCTCTTGCTTAAGTTGTTTATGATTGATATTGATAATCTCTATTTGGACGCAACTAGGGTTTATTGTTATTGATATATTGCTAGATTTAGATTGTTACTGGTTGAGCATATCTATTTCAGAGTAGCAATTGCATCGTATTAGTAACTGGTTGTGCTAGTCTTATGCAGAAGAGAATTGATTTACATTCTAGGATAATATCTGGTTGTGTTATGCTAAAATTGTATCCAACTATATTCCTATCCGTAAGGCTGCTGTTAAACTGAATCTTGATAGTTTCAGGGTTGTTTAATTAGTTAGTGCTAATAGTATCTGGTTGTACGATTAGTTATATCTGAAAAGGAATTGGAATTTCCATTGCATGAGATTTTGAATGAGTATCTATGATCAACTTGTCATACGAATAGTGGATGTTGTTTGACTAAGTGCTTTTCCCATTACTGATTTCATCACATCTAGTTGTTTACTTTTGCATGCGTAGATTAATTAAAACTCACAAAACCCCCATTTGGTTACTTAAGTTTGACATACGAATTGCATAATTAGATAGAATTCGCCTCCCTGTGGATTCGACCTTTACTTACCTAGGACTACGGTTTAAGGTTTGTTTGGATATATTTTGCATAGCAGTTTTTAGAACGACAAAAACCTGTTATCAATAAGTAGTACCATTTACACCAAAAAAATATAAGTAGTATCATATATTATTTAAAAAATAAAAAACTGTTATAATATTATGTATTTGGATGTACATAAGATAAAACCCATGTAAATCCTAAAGTTGGCTTATGGACCAAGCATTGTAAATCCTATATATACCCTCATTTGATGTCTAATAATACACAAGTCTATTATCTTATTCTCCTCTTCTCCTCCATCAATCTCTCTCTTTCTCTTAGTTTATAACACGTTATGTAAGAATAGCTCAAAGTTAGAGTATTGGTCACAAATATCTATGTGCTTTGCGTCTCCATATTCGACCTCCTATCTGCAATATAGGTTTTGATAATTTCAATTGGTCTTGAATCTCGGTAACGTGGTCCTTTAACAAAGCCTCTCTATTTGATTAATTTTTGTTGGTTCTATTTTCCTTGCTTAACTGCTTCGCATGTTTTGCTATACTATTTCTACTAGTTAATTGAAATTCGTTCTCAATTAATTGAATGAAGATATGTTTGTATCTATGTTAATCGATAATCATTGCTTAATTGTATATCTCCAACCTTTTTCTACTACGCTGTTTTTGCTTGTATACCATTCTTGTCAGTTGACAAATCTTGCTCATATACCCTAACATGTGAAGTTAGTATACTTGACCTGATTTCCATATAAGTTTCAATGTTTCGTGTACTGTTTATACCATATTTACATAAATTTGCTTATATCTCTGAAAGTGAATATATATATATATAGAGACACGTTCAGGTAAAATGACTCTTATGGTGAAACGAGTGTACAATTATGGAGCGTCGGATTGAGAGTATTGGATGGTTGGATTTGGAGAGTATAATAAGGGTGTATGGGGCGGTTTTCAAGGGATAGAATATCCATACTGATTTTCTAAATTTCTAAAAATTAAAAACCTCCAAAATATTCAGTTAGAAGGAGATTGGAGAGAGAAAACGTAGATCCTCCAAAATAGGCAGTTATTCACCACCATCTTCCACGCAGAGCTTCGGTCCAGAAATTTCTAAACCGTTCTGCATATCGACACAAAAAAGATGAATATTGTTATATATAATTTGCATATATGTTAATCTTGTTCATGTTCCATCGTATATAATGCATCGACTGAATTGAAATACAATGTGTGAATATCAAAGCACATTATCTGAATATCGTTCAAGTATTATTGAATAACTGTTATTCGTGATCATGGTCAATCGTATATATACTGATATTCAAAAACATTGAACATATATGCACATTGTGGTAATTGATAATCCAATTTAAAACATACAAGTATATTCTGCATATCACTGTACAAGGAGAAGAAGATTGGAGAGAGAAAAATTGTATATCATACAAGTATATTTTGCATATCACTGTACAAAAAAATGCATATCTCATCCACACAAATGAATATCATATTCACGGCCAAGGAAATAATCCATAATTACAAATTGCATATCATACAAGTATATTATGCATATCACTATACAAAAAATGCATATCACATCCACATAATTGCATGGCCGGACTCAGCGAGATCTTCCTTGGTCGCGCCCGCGGCTTCCTTTCCGCGCCCGCGGCTTGTTCCTCTCAGCTTCTGATGAGAATATCACTCAACGAGATCTTCCTTGGCCGCGCCCGCGGCTCCCTTTCCGCGCCCGTGGCTTATTCTACATATCAATGTATAGAAAATGCATATCTCATCCACACAAATAAATATCACAATCACAACCAATGAAATAATCTATCATAAAAAGTTGCATATCATACAAGTATATTCTACATATCAATTTATGGAAAATGCATATCCCATCCACACAAATGAATATCATATTCACGGCCAAGGAAATAATCCATAATTACAAATTGCATATCATACAAGTATATTCTGCATATCACTGTATGGAAAATGCATATCCCTTCCATACAACTGAATATCACATTCACGGCCAGAAACATAATCCATAATCACAGAATGCATATCATACAAGTATGTTTGAATATCATACATAGACGATGAACCATGGCACGAAGACGATAAAATCAACCAGCGATGAATGGAGGTCGATGACAATCTGCAACAATGGTGATTACATGAGCAAAATTGACTGAAATTTCTATATTAGAACTCCAAATTTAAGAAATCGTTTACAAAATTGAATGGAAATTGAAGGCGAAGACGAAAACGATTTTAGGGTTACCTTTAATCGGCGACCGAATACGAAGATGACGGCGGCGCTGTAGAGATCGACGCAAGGGATGACGGCGCGCTTCTACTCAAGAGGAGGAAGAAGACGAAGAGGGACATGACGAGGACCCAGCCGGAGAAGAAGAGGAAGATGCCCCACCGGAAGTGGCAGAGCATCGAGAGGAAGGCTTGCGCGATGACGAACGTGAACATGAGGTTGGTGCACACCGTCACACTCTGCCCCGCCGACCGCATCTCCAGCGGGAACGTCTCGCTCGGGATCAGCTACCCCAGCGGGCCCCATGACCACGCGAACCCCAACACGAACGTGCAGATCAGCACCACCACCACAATGCCCACCGAGAGGAACATCTGGACCCCCGCCTCCAGGAGGAACATCTGCGAGAGGACCACGACGGCGAAAATCGAATCCGGCGAAGACGGTGGGGCTTCACGCACGACTTCAATGGCGTTTGAAGGAAGCTTTAATGGATGATGAAGAAAGCATCGGTGAGGAGAGAGGGAGGAGTACATAGATTTGATTTCAAGATCTGGTTGAATTTGGAAAGTAGGTAAAAAGAATCCCTAATAAGGTGCGTGGGAAAATAATCCGGTGTGTGCAAACCAACATACAACCTATGCACCCCTCTTGGATAAATCTAATCTATTGATATCACTCTCATCTAATGGCTTTAATTTATCCACCCGTTTCACTATAACAACTTGTTTTACTAGAGCATAGATCTATATATATATATATGAAATGTCACCTAGTAGTGATACAGTTTAATTGATGAAGCGATTATTTTCAGTCCCCGAAGCGACAAGTTTCAGTCCCCGAAGCGACAAGTTTCAGGTCCCCGAAGCGATAGTTTTCAATCTCCGAAGCGCCCTGAAGCGATAATTTTCAATCCCTGAAGTGATAGTTTTCAATCCCTGAAGCGATAAATCTCAATCCCGGAAGCGATAAATCTCAATCCCGGAAGCGATAAATCTCAATCCCCGAAGCGATAAATCTCAATCCCTGAAGCGATATGTCTCAATCCCTGAAGCGATAAATCTCAATCCCTGAAGCGATATGTCTCAATCCCTGAAGCGATATGTCTCAATCCCTGAAGCGATATGTCTCAATCCTTGAAGCGATAATTTCCATTCCCTGAAGCGATAATTTCCATTCCCTGAAGCGACAATTTTCAATCCCTGAAGTGACAGTTTAGTTTTCAATCCCTGAAGCGATAATTTTTGAAACGATAGTTTTCAATCCCTGAAGCGATAGTTTTGAAACAGTAGTTTTCAATCCCTGAATCGATAATTTTTAATCCATGTCCCTGAAGTGATAATTTTATCTCTCGAAAAGGATATGTTTATTCTAAATAAGATGTACTTATAAAGTAAATGATAAGGCTGATGGATTCATCCCTAAAGATGATGTGTTTATAAGGATTACATCACCCAGTAGTGTGATGGATTTCATTCCCCGAAGCAGATGACATATTAAAAATCTAATTACTTATCCATTTTATTTGTTAGCTTTGTTTTTTTCAGTTGCATATTTATTTTCACGTTCTTTTATTTTGTTCTTATACTATTGAAAATTGACATCCCTTGAAGTGGATGCACACATAATATATTTGTCAAGGTACAAACAAATCCAAAATCATCCCCGTAGTGATAAGCTCAATCTCCCGTAGTAGACGAAACAATAAGTCATATTACTCCTTGTAGTGAGTAACTATAGAAAATATCATCTCCTGAAGCAGATAATAAAAGGATATATTAGAAATAATCTCTTGTAGTAGGTTATAAAAGGGTCAATAAATTTGGTGTTTAATTTCTTGTCACCCGAAGTTGACAACGATCCTCTTTATTTAAGTAGTATTGTTTGTGTTTTTTTGTTGTTGTTTCCTTAATTATGTTTACTTTTACATATTTTATGTATTTATAGTAAAATAATAATTTCATCCTTGGGAGTGGATGTACACATAAAATCAAATTGTCCCTGAAGTGACATGATTCCTCGAAATGAAAGAATGATGAATTTATCTTCTTTAAATAGTGTTTTAATTCTCTAATTTATTTTGGAATAGTTGCTATGATTGCAATGCCAAATTTTAAGAGTTTCCAGAAGAAACAGTTTAACACATGGTTTTAAGTGTTAAGTTTTATTTGGCTAAACATATTTGGAAAACCAATTTAGCACTTGGGATTCTTGTAGAAATTGTGCTAAACTAATGATTTGATCATATCATCCTCAACTCGATGAGAGTATTAAGACTCGATATTTTGACAATTTAGAGATCACTATATACTCCTGAAGAGTTTCATGATCATACGTCAATTATTTGTACTATGGTAGTAGTACATATTTGAATGCATCTGTTTTTATTCGAAAGTTAGAAATCAATGTGATGATTTATCTAATTCTGAGTTGATGATATCCCAAATATTAAAGGATCACCCATATGAAAATTTCAATTGTGGGAACTATCGTCGATAATGCCATTACTTGTACCATTTTGATAAATCAGAAGTTTCTTTATCCTGCAAAATGGCAAAAACCAAGTGTGAAAAATAAGGTTTAGAAAGAGCATCTCATTTTATGACTCTAGAAGAGGTCTATCTTGTTATTGGAAAGAACAATATACTAACACTCTATGTTTACAAGTTCAGGACAAACTTGTTGATCATTTGAAAAGATATTCGACAAATTGGCTATCGTGCATAATTCATGAATGAGGAAAATATCAAATATCTATCTTAAAGTTCATAGAAAACTTCGCACATTAGGTATATACGACAACCCATTGAATCATATAATATTTCTAACCAGAAGTTAGTTGATGGCAAAATTATTTCTTTGTGGCAAAAATAAATTCGATCACCTAAGTGAAGTAATGATGTGCAGGATCATTATAAATTCACTCAAACACCTACTAAAGTACCGGAGGATCCTAGGACACGGAGTCCTTGTCTTAGAGTGATCGTAAATACACGACTTGTTTTCTTGGTAACAATGTCGATTATGTAAAGAGTAAATGCATAGTCTCCATGTTTCTTGACATATTCAAGAATATATATGAGGACTAATAACACCGTCATATGGACCAATGTTAATTGTTCATATATTTTATGATGTTGATAGATGCCTCAACACATTGGTCACACGAAATATAAAGTGGGAGAAATAAATCAATCAAGTAGTGTAACCGTTGAGCTTCGGGTAGCTCACACTATTTAATAGAACGACATAGTACAGTCGTTAATTATATGATCATCAATCATAGTTGGGTTAAAGCTAATACATGAAACGATCTAGAAAAATCGTTGACCGTATGAGGTCATACAAAGTTTAAATGTCAAGAATTAAGTTTGACTTTGATTGACCATGATATATTTCTCTAATTGAAACTTATCTCCAGAAGAGAACTGAAAGTATATAGATGTGCGGTGTACGTCCCATTCTCACCCTAAATGAACTAAATTAATGCTACAAGGAAAGTTGAGATTCTACGAGGGCAGGAGTCCCTATAGATTATTGAATACCTATAGCTTATATTGGGTGATCGCTCGGTATCAAGATTATCATTTTGAAGAGATAAAATCCCAACTTTAGGGGGAGCGGACAATGAGACTAATATGTATAAGAGATTGCAAGGAATGCAAATTCTCGATAATTTTATATCCTTGGTTAAACGAACATGAACCGGAAGTTCAACGGATCGTATACATAATGATATAGCTAGGATGCTATAAATTGCATTTACTAAAAGCCAAGAAAGTGACGGAGTCACATATACCAACTGAAATGCCTAGCTCATTTGGAGGTTCTTGTAGTAACTCCAGACCAATCCACTACAAGGGAGTCTTAATTATGCCAGAAGCGTGGGAGACTATCAGACTATATCTGTGTAACACCCCGTAATTTTTAAGGGTATTTTTTAAGCTTTACTCGTATGAGTTATTGTTGCAAAATAATTGTATGAGATATTGTTGCAAAATAATTATATAAGATATTGTTGTAAAATATTTATATAAGATATTCGTGTAGGATAATTGTGGACTCAGGCGGGCACCAGTACCGGCACCGGCATCATGTAAGATGGGTGGTGGCTTGGTAGCTGTGTTAGCTTGGCCTGGAGTGTCACAAATATATGCAGGATAATTATGTAAAGTATTTGTGCAAGATATTTATATAAGATATTTGTGCACGGTATTTATATAAGATATTTGTGCACGGTAATTGTGCGAGGTGATTGCTTGAGATGTTTGTGCTAGATGATGCACGAATATATTTAACCCGAAGTTAAGAAATTAACCCAAGTTGAGTTCGGATAAGAATTAGCGAAGTCGGCTTAAAACCGCGACTCACCGCGACCGGCCGCGATCACGGTTTCGCTGAAAACAGAGCTGGCTTCGTCTTCCTCGCGCAAGTGGCTTGGGGGAGATATTTTTGGGCTCGCAAGTGGCTCTTTTGCCTTGTCCCCTTGTCCCCTTCTTGTTTCCCATGAGGAGGCTCGAATTTGGGCTATAAAAGGGGTGAGAACCGGAGCTCTCTTTCTCTTCTTCTTCCTTCTTCTTTCTCCTCTGTTTCTCCTCTGTTTTTCACCACTGTTGAGCAGTTTTGGAGCTTCGTGAGAGGGAGATTTCGAGTGGTTCTTGAGTCGAGAAGGTACTCTTGAGTGTAGTGAGAAGCTTTGAGGTGTTGGGAGATCGAACCATAGACAAATCGAGGCAAACAAATCGGTTTGGGTAAGAAATTCTCCATGGGAGCTGTCGAGCTTCGCCACTGTCAGGCCACACGAAAACCGCGACTGGCCGCGATCGCGGTGAGGGCGTCCGAGTGTGTGTTTTGTGGTTTGGCTTTGGGCTTTGCCCGTTTCCTTTGATTTCTTCTTGTATTCTTTTAGATTCATATATAAGTGTATTTAATCTAAGTTAGGATCTTGTTATGGGTCATTTCCTAGGGATTTTTATTCCAGATCTGTTCCAGTTTTGGACCCAAGAGCCGTTGTCTCTAAGCTTTGCTTAAGCTTCTGCGGATTCAGGCAAGTGGCGGTTCGCTCTTGCTCATCATTCCATACTTTCATTAATTATCAATTGTTTTGTTGTTAATTAATTTGGGATAATTCTTAATTATGTTGGGAACAGTTTTGATAACTATATGTGATTAGTATATGATATTATACTAGGTTGTATATCTGCTAGAACGACGCTAGTATAAATATATGTTTATGATGTTGGCCATGTTGGCTTTGATGTGGATTATTATTGTGCTGAACTGTTTAGTTAGCATGAGTATTCGTAGGAACGCTATTGTGCATCTCATCGCGAGTGCTAGTCGTTTCTTGATAACCTGGTGGTTAGGATTTAGTTCCTATCATCCTCCTTACTCTGGGTCTGTGCACACAGCTGGTGCCGCTTGTAGAGATTTAGTTCCCGATTTCGTTTTGAGGGATTTAGTTCCCGATTCCGTTGTTTGGGATTTAGTTCCCGAGGAATTTAGTTCCCGATTCGACTTTAGGGATTTAGTTCTCGAGTCAACTCCGCCCTAGGGATTTAGTTCCCGACGGTATCTCTTTATCCCGTGGGGATGAGATTTTAAAAGCTTATAACGTGGTGCGCATTTTGGAATTTAATGAGATAAGTGCTTTAGTGCACATGATTAATATACCCTTGGGCGAGTAGTGCAGCTAATTATAGTACAGCTAGGAAAAGCTCGTCTTTCCAAGCAAGTGGTTATGAATTAATTTGAAATAATTAAAATCTGATATTATATTAGGTTGTATATTCTGCTAGAATCAACGCTAATATAAGAGATATGCTGTAAACATGTGACTTGAGATTGTGATGTGATTTGTGATATGTGGAATTGCTTGTGATGTGTTTGTGTGAATTATTGGTGAAGCCCTTGCTTAGTCTATTCATTAGACTAACTCTTGTATTTTTATATTTCTGTAACGTCATGGGGGTGTCGTCCGTCCGTTTCGGCACATGCAGATCTAAGAAGGCTAGAACGACTATGAAGATGAACGGTGTTTTTGACAAGTTGTTTTGTCGCTTTGTTTAAAAGTTTTCCGCTGTGGTATTTTGTATTCTGTTAAAGACTTTTGCTGTTGTAATTCTGATTATTGGGTCGTTTTTGGAATCGTGTAATTCCGCGACCATGTGGTTTAATAAAAGTTATGATTTTAGTATTGTAACTGTGTTTTAAGTCAGTTATGACGTCGGAAAAGCCTGGGGTGACTTCGGGGTTTACGTCCGGGGTCATCGGCAGTAACGCTTTCAAATGGGGTTAAATTTGGGGGTGTTACAATCTGAAGCCCAATTTTCCTAAAGAGGAATGATATATTGCAGCTTAACAAGTTGTTAATTGTTGACACGTGATGTTTCTTGAGATAAGTTCTTCAAGAAAATCGTATCTCAGATTACACATCATAAGCAAGGACTTTAAAGGACAATTAAGTACGAAATGTTTGTTACAATCCATTTCGGAAGGACTCGAAATGCGCTTGTCCTTGATGATGTTGTTTGAATAAGTACTTGCACCAGAAGTGACATACGAAAAGGTTAATGATTCTTGATCAATGGAAATACGTCGACAATGATGATTGGTAGAGTTGAGAAAGGCTATTCAAGCAAAGTTAAATTTTGTATATTAAAAGTGATATATTTTTGGACCAGTTACATATGTAAATCATTAATTTGGAATTGGTTATGTGTATTGGTTTGTATTTATATTTTTGATACATGTACATGCAAGTTCTTGAAGAATCGAGATTTATGTGCAAATGGAGATATATGAAGATCATGCATCACTCCACCCTCAATCACTTACATATTGACGATATTTATCTATACTCATGAGCTTTGAGTTGAAGGGAGGACCAGTTCAGCAGATTCAGTCAAGCAATGTTAATTGAGGGGGAGAACTACAACTGCACTCTTTTTCCCTTAGTCTTGGTTTTTATCGCATTGGGTTTTTCCAGACAAGGTTTTTAACAAGGCAGTTAGTGATGTACATCCAAGGGGGAGTGTTATAATATTATGTATTTGGATGTACATAAGATAAAGCCCATGTAAACCTTAAAGTTGGCTTATGGGCCAAACATTGTAAACCTTATATATACCCTCATTGGATGTCTAATAATACACAAGTCTATTCTCTTATTCTCCTCTTCTCCTCCATCAATCTCTCTCTTTCTCTTAGTTTATAACAAAAACTTATTTTTACTTGGGTTGTTATACAATATAAAAAGTAAAAATGTAAAAAAAAGGCAAGTCAGTCAAATGTAAAAAAAGCTCTCGCCTAAGAAACATAAAAACGCTCCCGGACCAGGAAACGAAAACCCTAGCAACTCACCCCCCTTACACACCGGCCACCGCTCTAGATCTGGCGAACCTCGATCATTTCCTACCCAAAATGCCTAACCTCCTACCCCCTCACACACCAGCAACTGTTCCACACACCAACCACCTCTCCAGATCCGGCTTGCAACACCCCCGACGAGGTCCACCGATGTGCTAGTGCGCCTCCACCGTACCCAGATCCGGCGTACGCCGGTCCTTTTCTACTCACCATGCAGCCCGAGCCCTTTGTCGTTGGTCACCTCTCTACCCTCCTCCTTTTCTGATGCTCGTCCTGCCGCCATGCCGACCACCAAACGCCTGCAACCAGGCCTAGATCCGCCTCAGCCCCCACCCACTTCTCGGGTTGGATCTGGTGCGGTTCAGAGCTTGGGCAGTGTGGGTTGGTGCTGCCCATGGTACCTCTCCTTCTCTCTATACCCAAATGAGCCTCCGAGCCACCAACGAAAGTTGTTCTTGACCCACAACAACACACCCACACAACACTAGACCCACACCACAACGGACCCCCGTGCAGTCGGCTAGTGCTTGCTATGAGCAGTCCGTCTGAGGGAACTATGCCCCTGAACCATCATCCAAATCCAGAGTGGCAGAGTCTGTCCGTCGCTCACCAATCCCGACTACCACCGCGCAAGACTGTGCACCCGTCCTGATCCCAGTTCTATGCCGACTCTTCGATGCAGATTCCGTCCTGATTCGAGAGTTCGTTCTTCGGTATGGTTTGAGATTGTTGTTCCGGTCTAGAGATCGAGATAGTGATCGTGTGATCCCTGATGGTTTCTACTGACGAAGTGCCTCCAGATTGTATATTGTATCTGTTTCCGGGCTGCGTCAACGTCGTGTTGGTTTATTCCAACCCATGTTTGAGCCCTTTTCTTTGGTCTTACCTCTTCGACTCTCATTTCGGGTTTTGTTTGTTTTTGCGTTTTTTTTTTGTTTTTGTTATGTTTGTTGTTTTTGTTTCTTTGTTGTATGTTGTCGGTTGTTCCGATTGCTGTTTTATCTGCCTCTCGAGGATTCAGGTGTGATTGTTCTTGGAGCCTCGAATTCTTACTGTATATAAAAAAAAAGCTCTCGCCCGATGATTCTTCCTCTTCCTCCTTCTTGCTTCTTCGTATTCGTGTAAGTATTTCTTGTTTATTGGTTGCTTTTTTCTTTTCTACTTTCTATGAAACAACCCATAACTCTACCTATGAAACAAATATTGCATGTCACAAAAATAATTTCATCAGATCTATTCATTCCATTTGAATTCACTTTGCTAAACAATATGCCAATACATACACAATATCTACCTTTTTCTACTGCAATATGTATCTTTGCACCGAGTCCACAATCTTGGCACTCTTGGTTATATACTCCTCCCCTGTGATTTCGTTTGCGGTTATGCTATGTGTTATTACGGATGCGGAAAAACAAACAATAACGAGAAGAACGAAACACAGATTTACGTGGTTCACTAATGTTGTGTTGGCTACGTCCACGGGCAGAAGGAGAACCGAATTTTATTAGGAGACAGACAATTCATATTTCATTACTTTGAGGAGAAGGGAGAAAGATAGTATATATTTAACCCTAAATCAACCCTAAACTGACTTGGCTCACAAACCCATGTATCTTATGATATTTCAGTTTCTCCTTTCCAGTTCAAGTATTTGATTACTTCGTATATTAATTATCTATTGTTACCCATCCTCTGATATTTAATTATTTTCTGTGCTGTTATTTCTTTTAATTTGACACTTGAATTTGCATATCAAATCTTTGTTTGGTATCTGATGTTTTTTGCTATCACAGAAAATTTCATTATTTTTTCATAAATTTCATTTTGATTCCTTTCTGACAATTCATATGTGTCTTTGTCCTAGAACTTTTCCCATTGACTCATACTTCTCCCTTTATGACACTTGTCCACTTTGCTCTTTTGCTGGCACTCATATCTCCCTTCGCTTGAATTTTCCTTCTTGCTTGTTCATGCAACTCTCCTTCTCTATCCGACTTAATACACCCCCTTCCCTTCTTTATTTTATTCTTACATTCTCTGCTCAATACTCTGTCATCCCGTTTTCCAACCTCTCCCAAATACTCCAATTTATTTTTAACTTTCCTTTGTCCCATATTAATATCTTTGCTTGTAATCTTTCTTATGACTCTTCACTACTTCTTATACTCTCATCACCTCCATGGTTTCCTCATGCCATCCTTTCATTCTCGTACTTTTCACCATGGATGAAAACCAATCTTCTTCCTATGCTTTTGTTAATTCCCCACAAATCTCTTCCTATGTTCCTCATACTGAAGCTCCTCTTATGGATGAAGCTTACATGGAACATCCAACTTCATCTTTGATGACGATATCCAACATGGCTCTGTCTGACACTGATAATGAAATTCTTCATGTTGCAATTTCTCAAGAACAATTTGAACCTTCTCATCTTCAAACTATGCCTCAAAGCTTGATTGTCTCTTTGCACTTCATGAAATGTTCTAATCAACTTGATATGTTATGCTTAGCGGAAACGAAAACTAATGAACTACCCAGTCCAACCTTATTCAACAAACTAGCTTTTAAATCGGTTGTTATGACACCAGCCCAGGGCTCTAGAGGTGGACTATGGCTCCTTCTTAACGACTCCCGGTTTTACAAAAAACAGTTGTTCTATTTAATGATAACAATATTCTATTACTACATCTGCAACATAATAATCTAACATTTCTCCTCTTTTTCCTTTATGCTCCAAGTCGTGAAGAGCTTAAAAATGATTACTGGAACACACTTGGGAATATCATTAGCTCCCACAATTTGCCAGTAATGATCATGGGCGACCTTAATGACATTCTCCTTCCCTCCGATAAACTTGGTGGTATACCTCCTTCTTACTCGAGATTTTCTCGACTCAACAGTTTTATAGCAGACTTTGGTCTTTGATAGGGCGTTGTCGTGACACCTAAACAAAATAATCCTAACAAACCTAAACAAGTAGTAGAGGCAAGCAAGGGTCGATCCCACAGAGAGGAAGTAATCAATCTATGTGTTTATAAGCATGCAAGGTAACAAGGAAGGGGGGTTTTGGTTGTTCACAGAGTAACAAGGTTAAGTTGGCTTGAGAATATGAATGGGGAAAGTAGTTCCACTAGAACGAGATCCACAATACAGAGATATAAGTTGATCACTGAAATCTATTCAATCCAAGTTCTTTAACTATTCTTATGGTTGTTCCCATCCTGATCTTAAGCACTATCGATTCTCACAGTTGTCGATAGACTTATCACTATGCCAATGGGAAAGTACATCCGATTCTCACAGTTGTCGGTATACTTTACCACCAACAAAGCAATAGCAATGCACACAAGGATATAGGATACATGCAAATAGAAAGACGTATTAATACTCGCATGCAACTGACTCTCACTCACAATTGTACGCTCGGAACCCCTATACGCACAATTGTGTTTGCTACTAGATATGCACTCGGAACCCCTATATGCAATCCTAGCAATTGATAAATATTACTCAACCTAGCTGGCCAGACTATGAAGAACAATGATAAATCAATAATCAATATAACCAAGAGAATCAAACCAACACACATAAGAATAAGAACAAGGAATATAAATCTCACAACCGAATCAACTGTATTGCTTCAAACGTCTAGCAGAACAAAGGTGTTTAGCTCTCCATGGGTTAGAACCCTGGAGGCAGAAAAGAACTACGAACTTCTAAAACTAAATTGTAGATTGTAAAGTGTCTGCCTCTTAACCAAGAAAGAGGTCTTAAATAGGTTTAGGAAATAAGTTAACCTAATGAAAATAACAAAGAAAATAAAATAATAGAAAATAAGGAAATCCAAAATAGCAAAAATAAGGAAATAAAGTAGTCTGGCCGCGAGGCGCTACGTGCCCACCGCGGGGCGTCAGTCTTCTCTGAGATTCACCGCCGGGTCGCGGTGGCTTCTGGCGCGGGGCGGTGACTTTTGCCCGCCTTCTCCTTCTCTTCTACTCTTTATTGTGGTTCCTTCATAGATTTTCAACGTCTCCTCAGGTGGTCAACTCCTCTTCCTCTGGATGTCTTCAATTAGCTCCTACAGACCACCAAAACCACACTTCTCTGCTCCAACTCCATAATCTCCAATTGTGCATAAAATCCAACCAAATGGCGCCTCAAACCTGGTAATAATTCTTAGATATGTGCTACAAAATAGCACTTATCAAATCCCCCATGCTTAAACCTTGCTCGTCCTCGAGTAAGCTAAAGTCAACCTACTCCTCCAATTCAATCCCCAAGGCTTCAGGAAGCATAGACAACTCAACCATCCAAGAATCATACCCAACAATAAACTCCAGGCAGCCATACAAATAAGCTCAGCACAACAGACTACAACACATAATCAACAAATCTCAACACCCACACATCCAAGCTAAAAGGGAAGCAGAATACTTCCCCCAAACTTATCCCAAACACCATAGAGTGAATAAATTCTAATCCTATCTCCCATCTATCTTCTTATCCCTCTAGAGTGACCTACACGAATCCTCCTTATATCTCCTCTTCTTATGACGCCTCGCCAAGAATAATGAGAAATCCTAAAATCACTCTTCTTCTTTTCGCTCATTTTGCCAAGGCGCCCTTTCGGGTTTTCACCAAGCCACTCATTTCATTTTACAATAGATGTACTCACATAAGCTCACGTCACTCTTGACCACATATTACCCCAGCCTAATGCTGGTCCAAGCCACCTGCTTATTACCTAGTCCGCCCTTTCGGGTTTTCGACCTATCCCAGGATTTTTATTGTATGCCTTTTTTCAATTTTTTTTTTTGGCTCTTTTCTCTTTATTCTTTTTTCTCCTCAGCGACGTAGCAAGTATAGAACTCTCCCCCATGCTTAAACGTTGCATTGTCCTCAATGTAATGAAAGACAAAAGAATAGAAGCAGAGGGAAAAGCAAAAAATAACTCACAAACGTCGCCAAGCTGCTTGGACACTTCCGTTGTTGCTGGCGGTCTTCTCAGTATACGCCCAGGTCTCTGGTGTTGGGCGGGTGTCTTCATCAACTCTGTAATCTTCTCCTACCGTGCAACCAAAAGGGAACCACTTTGGTGAATAGTGGTATAGCAAAGATATCGGGATTGTACGGCCTTCTAGGAACACATGGTGGAGCCCAGATGTAATCATGGTGTGGACTCTAGTGTTCCTCCTCCTCAGCTGTCAATTGTAGGGCCATCATCGTTGTCAAATAATGTGTGGGGCTATGTCTCCTCCTTGACAACATGATGCGCACCATCTCCATGGGGAACTCTGGACAACTGGCCTTCGGTAGAACTTTTTTTTTTCCGGTTTTTTTTTTTTTTTTGGCCCCCCGTTTAAGGTTTTTTCGGGGGGTGACTTAGTGCAGGGACGGAAGAGACTTACATTGGTGTGGAAACACCTTCTTCAATAGGCATGGGTCTCTTCCTTGTAGGTTAGTCGGAAACAAAAACAAAGCAAAACTAATGCAGGAAATAAAGAAAGAAAAACAAAGAAAGTAAAACATACCTCGGGTTGCCTCCCGGACAACGCCTTAGTTATTGTCATGGCTTGACATACTACTCCATCTTCTCAACTTGGGTTGCTCAAAGCAACTGAACACCTGAGATCTATATCAGGGGGATGCCTCTTTGTATACTCCCTGTTGAGCCTTTCCCCCATGCTGGTGCACTTCATGATGGTTGGACCGCTGTTCATATCTATGAATGCACTTGCCATCTTTCGAAATGGTCTACCCAACATCTCAGGGCCTGCATGCTTATCCTGCCCCGTATCCAGTATATAAAAATTCACCACTTGAATCAAGGCTTCCTTCTTGTGCTTCCCCTTCGGTTTCTTTTTTATCAAGCCCAACACCTTTAACATTTCCTTGCAGCGAGGGGTGCTGTCTGCCAAATGGACCAAAGGGATGGTTGTCTTGCAGCTACTGAAGGTGTCAAATAAGCCTTTGTCATTCTCCACCTTTTGGGTGTCCTTCATAGCTTCAAGGAAGGGTGTATCGAGATGCAATGCGACGAGCGGGAAGGAGTTGAGACGCACAAACTCATCATAGGCAGCCTCTAGAGGGTTGGGGACTGCCGGGGTGTTTTCGAGAGGAATGGTTGTCTCTGGCGTATTTTCGCGATCACGACACTCCTCCTCATCGTCACTCCACTCCTCCTCTCCAAAGAAGTTCTCCTCCTCAGTCAGCCACTCTGGACGATGATAAGGATCAACCCAAACCTCATCAGCATAAATAGAATTTTGGACGTCGGGTCGCGGTGAGATATCACTAGGAGGCACTCCATCCACCGCGGGGCGGTAGTCATCATCGCGGGGCGCTGGACTCACCGCGGGGCGGTGTACTTGGCCGCGGGGCGGCGAGGTCGCGGTGGGGTTACTGAGGTTCACCGCCGGGTCGCGATGGGAAGCACCGCGGGGCGGTAGGAGTCTTCCATCTTCAATTTCAACTTTATCAGTGTCGTTTTCGCCCTTGATCACCTTCTCTTCGTGGGATACCTCTATACTCTCCTGGATCTCCTTCTTCATGACCTTACTGGTCCCAATCTCATCCTCTTGTGTATTTTCTGCTACAGGGACTTGTGGTTGTGCTGACTTTGACTCAAGCAACACTTTACTCAGCTGGTTAACTTGGCTTTGGAGACTGGAAATCGCCTCTTGTTGTTGTTGGACACTCTGAGCCATGGTTGCTTGCAGTGAGGACACGTTCTGGGCCATGGTTGTATGCATTGAGATCACGTTCTGGGCCACAGTTGCTATACTTTGCATCAGAGTGCTGAGTACATCAGCATTGGGTGCAGGCGAGCACTGTGGTTGATTTCCATATGGAACTGGGTTATAGTGCTCCCTCCACCCTGAGCTGTAAGTGTCCGGATATGGCTCTTGTTTCGGTCCCTGCGAGTTCAGACCTCGACGTGCATTTACTGTTGCTCTGAATGCGGGAAGTCCTGGACAATCGTCAGTGGTGTACAACGCATCGCGACAGATTCTGCAGGCACTAACTGGCCTTCCTGCACTGGGAGTTGGGACGTATCCCCTCTCTGGAGAGAAAGAGCAAGGGTATGAGTTATCGCGGGGCTCTCCCCAGAAATCCATATCTGTGACAAAAATCAAAAAGGAAAAACAAAAGTCAGTAGCACAGGTGTGGACCGTAAGATAGGTCCACACCAAAGTAACACGCACACGAACAAACACAAAGAAAGATCAAATCTTGCCTTCCCCGGCAACGGCGCCAATTTGATAAGGCGTTGTCGTGACACCTAAACAAAATAATCCTAACAAACCTAAACAATTAGTAGAGGCAAGCAAGGGTCGATCCCACAGGGAAGAAGTAATCAATCTATGTGTTTATAAGCATGCATGGTAACAAGGAAGGGGGGTTTTGGTTGTTCACAGAGTAACAAGGTTAAGTTGGCTTGAGAATATGAATGGGGAAAGTAGTTCCACTAGAATGAGATCCACAATACAGAGATATAAGTTGATCACTGAAATCTATTCAATCCAAGTTCTTTAACTATTCTTATGGTTGTTCCCATCCTGATCTTAAGCACTATCGATTCTCACAGTTGTCGATAGACTTATCACTATGCTAATGAGAAAGTACCTCCGATTCTCACAGTTGTCGATATACTTTACCACCAACAAAGCAATAGCAATGCACACAAGGATATAGGATACATGCAAATAGAAAGATGTATTAATACTCGCATGCAACTGACTCTCACTCACAATTGTACGCTCGGAACCCCTATACGCACAATTGTGTTTGCTACTAGATATGCACTCGGAACCCCTATATGCAATCCTAGCAATTGATAAATATTACTCAACCTAGTTGGCCAGACTATGAAGAACAATGATAAATCAATAATCAATATAACCAAGAGAATCAAACCAACACACATAAGAATAAGAACAAGAAATAGAAATCTCACAACCGAATCAACTGTATTGCTTCAAACGTCTAGCAGAACAAAGGTGTTTAGCTCTCCATGGGTTGGAACCCTGGAGGCAGAAAAGAACTACGAACTTCTAAAACTAAATTGTAGATTGTAAAGTGTATGCCTCTTAACCTAGAAAGAGGTCTTAAATAGGTTTAGGAAATAAGTTAACCTAATGAAAATAACAAAGGAAATAAAATAATAGAAAATAAGGAAATCCAAAATAGCAAAAATAAGGAAATAAAGTCTTCTGGCCGCGAGGCGCTACGTGCCCACCGCGGGGCGTCAGTCTTCTCTAAGATTCACCGTCGGGTCGCGGTGGCTTCTGGCGCGGGGCGGTGACTTTTGCCCGCCTTCTCCTTCTCTTCTACTCTTTATTGTGGTTCCTTCATAGATTTTCAACGTCTCCTCAGGTGGTCAACTCCTCTTCCTCTGGATGTCTTCAATTAGCTCCTACAGACCACCAAAACCACACTTCTCTGCCTCAAATCCATAATCTCCAATTGTGCATAAAATCCAACCAAATGGCGCCTCAAATCTGGTAATAATCCTTAGATATGTGCTACAAAATAGCACTTATCAGTCTTCTTAATACAAACTTCTCTAGATTTCCTTTCACTTGGAGAAAATCTGCATTGACTACTGACACCATCTACGAACGGTTAGATCGAGTACTTATCCAGCATGTATTCACAAATACTTTCTCATCCATTATCGTTCAACACCACCCCTTTACTACTTATGATCATTGTATTATCAGACTCTCTTTGGGTCACTCTCAACCTTTTAGGAAATACCCATTTCCCTTTGAAACTACATGGACCACAGATCCTTCCTACCGTTCTCTTGTCCATAAGGTCTGGAAATACAATCATAAGGGTTCCTATACGTTTAAACTTTATATGAAACAAAAATTACTCAAATCATTATCCAAATCTTGGAATAAATCTAAACATTATAACAACTATGAACAACTTAAAACAACCGAAGCTACATTGTAAAACTTACAAACGAACCTCCTACAATCGCATTACTCTCCTCAGCTTTTTGCAAAGTATAAGCGTCATATTCTGAAATATAATAAATTTCTTGAATTTCAACATTTGTTTTGGAAACAACGTGCTAAATCTATTCATTTGACAAATACTGATAAAAACACGAAATATTTTCAATCAACGGCTAAAATAAGAACATATAAACAAAAGATCTCTTCATTCCAAACCCATGATGGATGTATTTTTCACGACCACCAGCTCATTCAAAAAGTGATTTCTCAAGAATTACAGTCCCACTTCACTCCACACGCCTTACATTCCATAACAGACGATGACTTACATATTATTTCGCATCTAATTACTCCTGAGGATAATATTCATCTTCTCACTCCACCTTCTAATTCTGAAATTAAAAAGGTTGTCTTTGATTTGCCTTAATAAAACGCCACGTCCTGATGGTTATCCTACCGAATTCTATTAGACATATTGGCCCTTTGTTGGTAATCTTTGACAAGTGATATCCAGGCCTTCTTTCACTCAGGACAACTCCTTAAAGAATGTGCACATTCTTTCATTGCACTAATCCCTAAAAACAATAACCCTATAACTATAAATCATTACCGCCCTATTAGTTTATGCAATACGACTTACAAAATTATAACAAAACTCATGGCAAATAGATTAAAATCCTTCATGCCAAAACTAATTAGTTCATATCAAGGCGCCTTTGTCGAGGGTCGGTTGATTCAATATAACATCCTAATTGCTCATGAAATTTTTAATTCCTTCCATACTAAGAAAAAAGGAAAAACATGATGGATGACTCTTAAATTAGATATGGAAAAGGCTTACGATAAACTGAACTGGAGTTTCATAAGAGAAATTCTCATCAAGTTCGGATTTTCTGAAACATGGGTTCAACTCCTAATGACCTACATCACGTCAACCTCCTTTTCGGTGCTTGTCAACAATGAACCATGTCCGATTTTCAATCCCTCTTACGGACTACGACAAGGTGACCCTATTGCACCTTTTATATTTATTATTGCAATAGAATTACTTTCTAGAACCCTTACCATTGAATCTCAACATAGAAATTGTAAGGTGGGTATTCAACTCACTCGTAATGGAACATGTATCCCATATCTTACCTTCGCAGATGACACCCTGATCTTTGCTACTACAACACGGACAAACATGCTATACATTTAAGGCCTTCTTGATAACTTCAGTCGTATCTCTGGTTTATCCATTAACTTCCATAAGAGATCCTTTCAAACATCCTCTAATATTACTACAGCACAAACAGAACATCTTGCATCTATTTTAAATATTCAAGTTACCAAATCTATGGAGAAATACCTTGGTATTCCAATTGTTCAAGGACGTGTCAAAAAAGAAATTTTTGATTACTCTATTGTTAGCCTTAAACAACAACTTTCTAAATGGAAAGCTAACTCTCAGTCTCAGGCTGGACGTCTTGTTCTTATTCAGTCCAACTTATTATCCAAAGCCAATTTCTTAATGCAGAGTTTTCTGCTTCCCTCATATCTTTGTAATGACATTGACAAAATCAACAAAGACTTCTTTTGGAATAAACAAAACCCGACAAAATCAACAAAGACTTCTTTTGGAATAAACAAAACCCTAAATATCGCTTTCTTGTTAGCTGGGATAGTCTTTGTCAACCTAAAACATTTGGTGGTTTAGGTCTTCATAAAGCAGCCAATATGAATAAATCATTACAAATAAAATTATTGTGGAAACTATTAGTTGAACCTGACAATCTCTGGGCTCGTATTATTTCTGAAAAATATCTTGGATCCTCGAACTTATTTTCTTATAAAAAGAAATCTAAACAGTCATGGCAATTCTCCAAACTTCTGCATCTCCGAGATCTTTTTAAGAAGGGTATTGGCTGGGAAATTGGAGACGGTAAAAAAGCAAAATTCTAGTTAGACAACTGGATACCAGACTTTAGTCTGCTCTCTTACTTTAATAACACCATTGACCTGAATATTACAGTTTCTTTTTTATTACTCCTAATAATGAATGGGATATTCATCCTCTCCAAATTTTGCTTCCCTCTATGGTTGTTAATAAAATTCAGAGTGTACACATTACATCGACTCCATCGAAAGACCGCCTTATCTGGAAACTTACCTCGGATGGGAATTTCTCGGTTAAATCCACACGTCCCCTCACCGAACCGGGTCAACTTATTCCTCAAAATAATTATTTGTTCTCTTGGATTTGGAATTTACACATCCCTCATAAGATTCAAAACTTTCTTTGGAAAGCTATGGCAAATGCTCTTCTAATCATTGAAAGATTAAATCGCCACTTTTGTATGGACTTGTGGTTGTGCTGACTTTGACTCAAGCAACGCTTTACTCAGCTGGTTAACTTGGCTTTGGAGACTGGAAATCGCCTCTTGTTGTTGTTGGACACTCTGAGCCATGGTTGCTTGCAGTGAGGACACGTTCTGGGCCATGGTTGTATGCATTGAGATCACGTTCTGGGCCACAGTTGCTATACTTTGCATCAGAGTGCTGAGTACATCAGCATTGGGTGCAGGCGAGCACTGTGGTTGATTTCCATATGGAACTGGGTTATAGTGCTCCCTCCACCCTGAGCTGTAAGTGTCCGGATATGGCTCTTGTTTCGGTCCCTGCGAGTTCAGAGCTCGACGTGCATTTACTGTTTCTCTGAATGCGGGAAGTCCTGGACAATCGTCAGTGGTGTACAGCGCATCGCGATAGATTCTGTAGGCACTAACTGGCCTTCCTGCACTGGGAGTTGGGACGTATCCCCTCTCTGGAGAGAAAGAGCAAGGGTATGAGTTATCGCGCGGCTCTCCCCAGAAATCCATATCTGTGACAAAAATCAAAAAGGAAAAACAAAAGTCAGTAGCACAGGTGTGGACCGTAAGATAGGTCAACACCAAAGTAACACGCACACGAACAAACACAAAGAAAGATCAAATCTTGCCTTCCCCGGCAACGGCGCCAATTTGATAAGGCGTTGTCGTGACACCTAAACAAAATAATCCTAACAAACCTAAACAATTAGTAGAGGCAAGCAAGGGTCGATCCCACAGGGAAGAAGTAATCAATCTATGTGTTTATAAGCATGCATGGTAACAAGGAAGGGGGGTTTTGGTTGTTCACAGAGTAACAAGGTTAAGTTGGCTTGAGAATATGAATGGGGAAAGTAGTTCCACTAGAATGAGATCCACAATACAGAGATATAAGTTGATCACTGAAATCTATTCAATCCAAGTTCTTTAACTATTCTTATGGTTGTTCCCATCCTGATCTTAAGCACTATCGATTCTCACAGTTGTCGATAGACTTATCACTATGCTAATGAGAAAGTACCTCCGATTCTCACAGTTGTCGATATACTTTACCACCAACAAAGCAATAGCAATGCACACAAGGATATAGGATACATGCAAATAGAAAGATGTATTAATACTCGCATGCAACTGACTCTCACTCACAATTGTACGCTCGGAACCCCTATACGCACAATTGTGTTTGCTACTAGATATGCACTCGGAACCCCTATATGCAATCCTAGCAATTGATAAATATTACTCAACCTAGTTGGCCAGACTATGAAGAACAATGATAAATCAATAATCAATATAACCAAGAGAATCAAACCAACACACATAAGAATAAGAACAAGAAATAGAAATCTCACAACCGAATCAACTGTATTGCTTCAAACGTCTAGCAGAACAAAGGTGTTTAGCTCTCCATGGGTTGGAACCCTGGAGGCAGAAAAGAACTACGAACTTCTAAAACTAAATTGTAGATTGTAAAGTGTATGCCTCTTAACCTAGAAAGAGGTCTTAAATAGGTTTAGGAAATAAGTTAACCTAATGAAAATAACAAAGGAAATAAAATAATAGAAAATAAGGAAATCCAAAATAGCAAAAATAAGGAAATAAAGTCTTCTGGCCGCGAGGCGCTACGTGCCCACCGCGGGGCGTCAGTCTTCTCTAAGATTCACCGTCGGGTCGCGGTGGCTTCTGGCGCGGGGCGGTGACTTTTGCCCGCCTTCTCCTTCTCTTCTACTCTTTATTGTGGTTCCTTCATAGATTTTCAACGTCTCCTCAGGTGGTCAACTCCTCTTCCTCTGGATGTCTTCAATTAGCTCCTACAGACCACCAAAACCACACTTCTCTGCCTCAAATCCATAATCTCCAATTGTGCATAAAATCCAACCAAATGGCGCCTCAAATCTGGTAATAATCCTTAGATATGTGCTACAAAATAGCACTTATCAGTCTTCTTAATACAAACTTCTCTAGATTTCCTTTCACTTGGAGAAAATCTGCATTGACTACTGACACCATCTACGAACGGTTAGATCGAGTACTTATCCAGCATGTATTCACAAATACTTTCTCATCCATTATCGTTCAACACCACCCCTTTACTACTTATGATCATTGTATTATCAGACTCTCTTTGGGTCACTCTCAACCTTTTAGGAAATACCCATTTCCCTTTGAAACTACATGGACCACAGATCCTTCCTACCGTTCTCTTGTCCATAAGGTCTGGAAATACAATCATAAGGGTTCCTATACGTTTAAACTTTATATGAAACAAAAATTACTCAAATCATTATCCAAATCTTGGAATAAATCTAAACATTATAACAACTATGAACAACTTAAAACAACCGAAGCTACATTGTAAAACTTACAAACGAACCTCCTACAATCGCATTACTCTCCTCAGCTTTTTGCAAAGTATAAGCGTCATATTCTGAAATATAATAAATTTCTTGAATTTCAACATTTGTTTTGGAAACAACGTGCTAAATCTATTCATTTGACAAATACTGATAAAAACACGAAATATTTTCAATCAACGGCTAAAATAAGAACATATAAACAAAAGATCTCTTCATTCCAAACCCATGATGGATGTATTTTTCACGACCACCAGCTCATTCAAAAAGTGATTTCTCAAGAATTACAGTCCCACTTCACTCCACACGCCTTACATTCCATAACAGACGATGACTTACATATTATTTCGCATCTAATTACTCCTGAGGATAATATTCATCTTCTCACTCCACCTTCTAATTCTGAAATTAAAAAGGTTGTCTTTGATCTGCCTTAATAAAACGCCACGTCCTGATGGTTATCCTACCGAATTCTATTAGACATATTGGCCCTTTGTTGGTAATCTTTGACAAGTGATATCCAGGCCTTCTTTCACTCAGGACAACTCCTTAAAGAATGTGCACATTCTTTCATTGCACTAATCCCTAAAAACAATAACCCTATAACTATAAATCATTACCGCCCTATTAGTTTATGCAATACGACTTACAAAATTATAACAAAACTCATGGCAAATAGATTAAAATCCTTCATGCCAAAACTAATTAGTTCATATCAAGGCGCCTTTGTCGAGGGTCGGTTGATTCAATATAACATCCTAATTGCTCATGAAATTTTTAATTCCTTCCATACTAAGAAAAAAGGAAAAACATGATGGATGACTCTTAAATTAGATATGGAAAAGGCTTACGATAAACTGAACTGGAGTTTCATAAGAGAAATTCTCATCAAGTTCGGATTTTCTGAAACATGGGTTCAACTCCTAATGACCTACATCACGTCAACCTCCTTTTCGGTGCTTGTCAACAATGAACCAGGTCCGATTTTCAATCCCTCTTACGGACTACGACAAGGTGACCCTATTGCACCTTTTATATTTATTATTGCAATAGAATTACTTTCTAGAACCCTTACCATTGAATCTCAACATAGGAATTGTAAGGTGGGTATTCAACTCACTCGTAATGGAACATGTATCCCATATCTTACCTTCGCAGATGACACCCTGATCTTTGCTACTACAACACGGACAAACATGCTATACATTTAAGGCCTTCTTGATAACTTCAGTCGTATCTCTGGTTTATCCATTAACTTCCATAAGAGATCCTTTCAAACATCCTCTAATATTACTACATCACAAACAGAACATCTTGCATCTATTTTAAATATTCAAGTTACCAAATCTATGGAGAAATACCTTGGTATTCCAATTGTTCAAGGACGTGTCAAAAAAGAAATTTTTGATTACTCTATTGTTAGCCTTAAACAACAACTTTCTAAATGGAAAGCTAACTCTCAGTCTCAGGCTGGACGTCTTGTTCTTATTCAGTCCAACTTATTATCCAAAGCCAATTTCTTAATGCAGAGTTTTCTGCTTCCCTCATATCTTTGTAATGACATTGACAAAATCAACAAAGACTTCTTTTGGAATAAACAAACCCCGACAAAATCAACAAAGACTTCTTTTGGAATAAACAAAACCCTAAATATCGCTTTCTTGTTAGCTGGGATAGTCTTTGTCAACCTAAAACATTTGGTGGTTTAGGTCTTCATAAAGCAGCCAATATGAATAAATCATTACAAATAAAATTATTGTGGAAACTATTAGTTGAACCTGACAATCTCTGGGCTCGTATTATTTATGAAAAATATCTTGGATCCTCGAACTTATTTTCTTATAAAAAGAAATCTAAACAGTCATGGCAATTCTCCAGACTTCTGCATCTCCGAGATCTTTTTAAGAAGGGTATTGGCTGGGAAATTGGAGACGGTAAAAAAGCAAAATTCTAGTTAGACAACTGGATACCAGACTTTAGTCTGCTCTCTTACTTTAATAACACCATTGACCTGAATATTACAGTTTCTTTTTTATTACTCCTAATAATGAATGGGATATTCATCCTCTCCAAATTTTGCTTCCCTCTATGGTTGTTAATAAAATTCAGAGTGTACACATTACATCGACTCCATCGGAAGACCGCCTTATCTGGAAACTTACCTCGGATGGGAATTTCTCGGTTAAATCCACACGTCCCCTCACCGAACCGGGTCAACTTATTCCTCAAAATAATTATTTGTTCTCTTGGATTTGGAATTTACACATCCCTCATAAGATTCAAAACTTTCTTTGGAAAGCTATGGCAAATGCTCTTCTAATCATTGAAAGATTAAATCGCCACTTTTGTATGGTTCCATTTGCGTGCAGTTTCTGCAGCTCACAGGATGAAGACCAAAATCATTTCTTCTTCACTTGCCCATTCACACAGTCTATGATATCGAAACTTGAAACTAAATTGAATTGTTCCTTTTCTCTTCAGTTTACGACAAATTTCTATTACAACTTCGACTTCTTCACACAATCTAATTCCTCAACTATACCATTGCTCTTTCTCTGGTGGAATATCTGGAATTATTGGAATACCCTTATTTTTTATCGACATGAAATCACACAAAAGACCTGTCCCTTAGACCAGGCCTTCTTTCAATTTCATGAATGGACTATACAATATAAAAAGTAATTATTATTTATTGTAAAAAAAATTGCTTATTTCCGCTTGTTCAGATATTTTGGATTTGTTCGGATATTTATGCTTATGCTGATACTTAATTTGTTGTTGAAATTATGTACTTATTTTCCATATCTATGTCGGTAAATATTCAGTTGGACAAGTTGGTTTTTATAGAGGGCTGAAAACCCGGTCCATAATATAAATTATGTACTTAATTTCTGTATGCATTCTTCATTTGGCCAAGAAAATAATAATAATAATTTAAACACTAATATATCAAGACTGTACTTATAGTTTTGTATTTAGGCCATTTTTTAAAGAAATCATATTTATTTAAAAATGTAAATAATAAACAAAAAAGTATTTGAAAATATAAAAAAACATTTTATAATTTTAACAGTGGTCTGGACTGGACTGGCTTGGACTTTACTTTGCACCTTCATTTGCTTCTCTACTTTGTCGCTTAGAAAGTTAGAAGAAGAAGAAGAAAACAATTATGACCTCTTTTTCAACAGATTAATGAGGCATCTACCCACCATATATCTAGAAATTTTATATAAACATTTTTCTATTTAACAAAGCATGAAAACAATTCAAAAATTACAAACCATCATTATCAGTGAGAGGACAACAAGAAACTCAACAAAATAGTATTGCTGAACACTTGATATTTCATAGTTGAACACCAACATCATACTTTAATAAAAAAAACTGAGACCCAAAAAACCCAGAGAAGTTTCAGAAAGTCTCAAATGAAGAAAAAAAAGATAATCTAACCGACAATTTTTTTTACACCATGAACATGAAATTACATCTACACATTGACATTGTTGTTCACAAGCAACAAATATTCTGAAGTCCAGCCTTCTTCTGAATGATCTACATACTGCAAAAGAAAAAAGACCAATTAACAACATCAATCCAAACTGGACACTCTACTGAACTGAATACAGATCACACAACTCCCCAAGAACAAGAACTGAATACAGATCAATTGACCTTCAGACACCCTGTAGTCAGAAAGATTTGGAATAGCTGTTGAGAAGAACTCCTGCAAATCCTACCAGCATCTGCAATATATAACGTTAGGAGTTATAACAACAACAGCAAATGATACAAGTTCAAGAATGTCAGAAGAAAAACAATGCCTACCCAGATTAGACAAGATGATGATCATCTTGTCTAATCTTTATGTACTATATCATATGATCTTGGCCTTCACTTAACAACTCATCCCAAAACTCCTCATCAAAATCCTTATATCCAATTCCTTCTTCCTCCTCCTCGCCTCCCCCAAACCCTTGCATCTCCAATGCAAGCGCCTGAAGCTCGGAAACGCCATACCCGTCATGCTCCAAAGGCTCATCCTTGACAAGCTTCCTTCCTATTGAAGCAAAAGCCGAGTATCCTTGATCGATCTTTCGTCTTCTCTTCTTGCTAAGAGCCTCCTGAAGCTCCTTCCTTTTCTGCCTTTGCTGAGACAGGTGTTGCAGGAAAGCCGGGTTCTGCATTGCCCTTGCAAGGAAGCTCATCATTTGCTGTTGCTTGGCCTCTGCTATGTGGAGCCTCTCCTCCATGGACTGGAGGTAGGCACGTGTGGTTTGCTGTTGTTGCCTCAGCTTCACCAGCTCGGTCATGAGGACTTGCTTGTCGCGCTTTAACCGATCAATTTCCCTTTCCACTCCGAATGGGCCGAGTTCCACACAAGGGTCCAGTGCTCCTTGGTGTGAAGAGGATGGACCTCTTCTTCTTCTGATGTTCTTGAGGAAGTGCTTTTGGCCTCTGAGGAACTCTTCATTGGCAAACTCCCACCTATCTGGGTCAATTTTTCTGAATCCCTGCAAGTTGTTTATGTCAACACATTAGCAGAGAAGTTGAATTAGAGATTTGCTATGAACAACTTATGGGCAAGACTAAAATAAACCCCATTTTACATATTCTAAAATAAACCCCAAGTGTTTATTTCTCATTTAGAGCTTATGGAAACCCCATCATGTCAAAATTAGGGTAGATTATTTATGTAATTGTATAAAATACTCATGTGGAATACCACATGTCTAAAAGGAAAGTTACGAGGAGACCTAATTAATCAGCATATGATATTGATATTAGAATAGGCTTGTTGAACTATAAAAGTATAAAAACAAACACTAGAAAACTTGAGAGTTCACAGCAAACAACAGAACATGATTCAGAATCCTATTATGATCATAGTAGCAGTTAGTTGAGAATTTCAATGGAGGAATTATGGGTCAGATGAAACCCTATCTACTTCAAAAAAGAGGGGGAGTTGTGATCAACTTACATAAGTATTGAGCTGCCTTACAAAGCTGGAGAAGTTGTTGTGTTTGAAGTATCTTGGGAGGAGATCAGCGGAGAAAGCGTGAGGATCCCACACTACAAAGCTCTGCCCTCCCCTGTTCCAAGAGATTATCTCATCACTTGCAGAATCTTCCACCATCTCATATGTCTTCGTCAAGAACGGCGGTGGGCCCACCTCGTGGAGGCCCTCCATCGGCCGAGGAGCCGGAATGACCGCCGGAGCCTCGCCGGAAAACGACGTCGTCATATTCGGCTCAGCTAGCTCCTCTTTGACAGGACGCCAGGGATCCATAAACTGTTAACGGAATAATAATTCTACAAGGAAAGTAAGACTGTACTAAATTGGTCAAATGGGTATTAAGAAATCCAGGGAAACTTTCAAATTTTGATGAAATGGTAAGATACCCAGATGGGATTTTGATTAAATGAAGCTTGCTCTGTTTTTGTGTGCGTGTGTCTGGTTGAATGAGAGAGAGCAATAGGAAATTTGACAAACTTCTGAGGGATTTTTTTTTATTTAAACATATTTGGTAGAACATTCTAGATAGAAGGATCTATGGTGCTCACCTGCTTTTTTGTGGGTGGTATTATGTGATATTTTTATTTTATGATATATGGATTGATTGTTTCATACTGAATTTTGTAAAGAAAAAAGTGTATTGGTTTAAAAATCACACAGATGTGCTTACGCAAGTTTTGAGTGAGAAGCTTCTGGAATCGGCTGACGCACAGATGAACTCCATTTTTAGCACGATATTGATTTACTTGAAATTAATTTCAGTGTCTTATACAAGTTTTTTTTTTTCTTTCAAAATCTTATACAAGTTTCTGTTATATATATTTATGAGTTTGGATCATATAGAAAGAGATAAGAGATTCGTTGAATTGAATTAATTAAAGGGTTGTCATGCTTTTTTATTTCTTTTTCCTCATTTGCCTCCTCCTTCTCCCCCATTGTCTGCGTGTATACCAAAATTGAACAGGAACCCGTCCGTCATTGAAATCTGCTTAGCTTGCCTTTGTTGCTCCACTCTCGGCGTCATGGATAAAGTATTCACTTGTTCTCTTGATTCCTTCTTGTTATTCATTGATTTTGATTTGTCTATGAAATTCGTTATCTTCTTTATCGACTTCTTTTTCTTGTTCTTAAAGTAGGATTTGTTCGTGAAATTTCTAAATTCCTTCGTTCAATTTGTTGTTTTGCTTTGTAAATTTCTTTTGTTCGTTCAATTCCTTCGTTCAATTATATTATATGAGATTTCGATCAATTGCTTTGTTCAATTGCTTCGTTTAATTTGTTGTTTTGCTTCATTCAATTTCTTCGTTCGTTAAATTCTTTCGTTCAGCTATATTATATGAGATTTTGTTCAATCCCTTCATTCAATTGCTTTGTTCAATTGCTTTCGTTCAATTACGCTGCGAAATTTTTGTTCGTGATTTTGATTCCTTCTTTTTTGCTATGTTTATGCTATTACCAATTGCACCTTATTTGTGCACTTCCACACCTTATTTGTGCACTTTCACACATTGTCCTCTTATTTGTGCACTTCCACGCATTGTTAATATTCCACATCTCTATTGTATTCGTTCATTCCTTAGAAAAGTTGTTAATAATGCACAAATTGTATCTTATTCGTACACTTTCTTCTATTGTATATATTTTCAGTTGGGTCTTCTTCCTCTATTATTAATTCTGCTACATCTAGTGTCGTGGGTGGTGTTGGAAGGACGATCTTTTCGACTCAACATGGCTTCAAATAGAGCTCGCTCTCCCCTTCATTAGTGGATCCTAGCTCAAAGGAGTCAGTGGAAGAGACTTAAGATAGTGAAATTCTTTCTGAAGTGAACTCGTGAAAACACATGCTTTCAAATTCTTGGACAAACTTGAAGAAGGATCTCTGGTGACAACTACACAGCAGCAATTGGTTGGCTTCTCTTCCTTTTGAGTTTAGTGATCTGTTGCCTTGTGGATAATTGCGACTTGTTTGACAAAGGGGATTTTGGAGTGTTAATGGGTGTGACAAACCTGGCAATCTTAAGGTATTTGTGTGACGTGGGATAATTGTCATGGTGGCAATTAACTGGCAATATTCATTATTTCGTTTGACCACAGATTATGTATGCAGTTCTGAACAACATATTTTTAATTTGATATGTATTTGTTTGTTGTTTTGGCGAGGGAGAATTAAAAGGTTAGATTTTAAATGTCTATGTTACCATTACCCATTAATATGTTATCACATTCAATTTAGATAAATAATACAGATGAAACCATATCCAATATAAAGGTAGATGAATCAATCAATCAACCCACAGACCAAGCTCAAGAGTCACACTGACACCATATGCATTATCTCTCGCAACAATAGTAAATGCAAGTCCAAGAGAATGATTTAAATCAAATCATTTAAACCTGAGATAAATTCAAATGTTCGAATACCTCAAGATTTCTCCCCAACAATGGTAAAGAAGAATAAGATCAGAGGGCTGAGTGAAGACAAACAATCAAAAGGCACAAGGGAGGGGGTTGAGAATTTATTTATGCGCCTATAAAAAAACCAAAGAAAAACATCAAGTTTGCAACAACTAATACATAGGTTGTCTTTTGAATAGTAACCACATCTTCTTCCACCACATCTTCTTCCATTGCGTTATTATTTTTTGTGTCTTCTTCCTCTCCATTCTTATCTTCTCCCTCTTCTTCACTCACAACGTTCTGCCTAACATGTTCTTTCTCAGGTTGTACTTTAGTCCCATTGTCTTCTTTAGTCTCCTTTGTATCATCAGTTTCATTAATTTGACTGTCATGTAGCTCACTATCTTCTTCTGAGCTATCTGTGTCATCATATATGAGCTTCTTCCTTTTATGTGCATCACTAATTAGAGGCAAACGAAATTGGTTGAGTTGACCCTTTGGAGATGGTGCTAGTGGCAACTTCAACCTGTCTCTTAAAACCCGTTGGGGATGGTGTAGGGCTTTGCTCTTGTCTTGACCTCTTCTTTTTATTTAGTTTCTCTGTGTATATGAACACAAAATTAGTTTTGATGATAAAACAACAATAATGAATTCTAGAATCAGAAACCGAACACATCAATATATAGATAGAAAGACAATTGTCATAATTATGCACATAAAGATCTTATTTAAGAACTCTTATACATAATTCGTGCACTTTAGAAATCAATTCAATAAAGTCTTTTTAGCAGAAGATTTGCTTTATACACATAAATCTTAATTATGCACAAGCAACTCGTATTAAAGCACTACTATACATAATTCATGCACTTTAGAAATCAATTCAATAAAGTGTTTTTTTGTGAAAGATTTTGTTTATGCACAGATATACCTTAATTATGCACATGCAACTCTTCTTAAAGCATTGGGTCAATCTTTGTTGAAACCAAGTGCAAGCACAACAACTAGTTTACATAATTCATGCACATAAAGCTCTTATTCATATAGAGAAAGCTCTCAGCTTCAAGTTATAGGCGGATGGTTTCTCCTCTAGGGACAGGAGGTACTATACACTTAGGATCTATGCAGAAACTTAGAATTCTATAATGGAGTCTGTAGATTATGACGAATTTTTTTGAAAGATTTTTAAACCCCTTTTTAAGGAGTTTAATATCAAGGATAAGAGTACTACTGATTCTTGGATCTGGCATATCAACTGTGAAATTAGGAGAACAGTTGAAGAAGATGGGGCCATTACAAATATTGGTTTGGATAACGGCAATTAAAGAGTCTTTGTAATTAAGAAGTCTATCATCTCTCAGGGTTATAAAGACTGGGGTGTCTATTCCTAGTCTGGCTAAAGGTTTAAGAGCAACTTGAATTAGCCCTATGTGAATGTATCTATAGTTCTTTTCTAGGTATTTTTCAATAGCTATGGAAGATAATAATTGAAGAGTCAGTTGTTCTTTGTCAAGGCTAAGTGTCTCTTCATGACTGTTAATACTAAAGGCTGTTTTGAAGTCTGACCATCCTATTCTGTAAATGGATTGTATGGACTATTGTGGTATGTTCCAATCAATATTATTTTCTTCGTACAGACTTTCATTACTATGGACAACTGGGGTGCTAGATGAACTAGAACCTCTAAGAAGCATACGTCTGAATTGTAGTGCCATAATTAAATACGTTTTTAGGAACTGTTTATCTTAATCGTAAGTGTTATTGTTACCAAATGGCGTGGGACCGTCGACCGGGACCACCCTATCCAGCGGGCTAAACCAAACGGCTTTACGCGATACCTCACACGCACTATCTAGCAACAATAACAAGTATTATTTGTGCACTTTCACACATTGTTCTCTTATTTGTGCACTTCCACGCATTGTTAATATTCCACATCTCTATTGTATTCGTTCATTCCTTAGAAAAGTTGTTAATAATGCACAAATTGTATCTTATTCGTGCACTTTCTTCTATTGTATATATTTTCAATTGGGTCTTCTTCCTCTATTATTAATTTTGCTACATCTAGTGTCGTGGGTGGTGTTGGAAGGACGACCTTTTCGACTCAACATGGCTTCAAATAGAGCTCGCTCTCCCCTTCATTAGTGGATCCTAGCTCAAAGGAGTCAGTGGAAGAGACTCAAGATAGTGAAATTCTTTCTGAAGTGAGCTCGTGAAAACACATGCTTTCAAATTCTTGGACAAACTTGAAGAAGGATCTCTGGTGACAACTACACAACAACAATTGGTTGGCTTATCTTCCTTTTGAGTTTAGTGATCTGTTGCCTTGTGGATAATTGCGACTTGTTTGACAAAGGGGATTTTGGAGTGTTAATGGGTGTGACAAACCTGGCAATCTTAAGGTATTTGTGTGACGTGGGATAATTGTCATGGTGGCAATTAACTGGCAATATTCATTATTTCGTTTGACCACAGATTATGTATGCAGTTCTGAACAACATATTTTTAATTTGATATGTATTTGTTTGTTGTTTTGGCGAGGGAGAATTAAAAGGTTAGATTTTAAATGTCTATGTTACCATTACCCATTAATATGTTATCACATTCAGTTTAGATAAATAATACAGATGAAACCATATCCAATATAAAGGTAGATGAATCAATCAATCAACCCACAGATCAAGCTCAAGAGTCACACTGACACCATATGCATTATCTCTCGCAACAATAGTAAATGCAAGTCCAAGAGAATGATTTAAATCAAATCATTTAAACATGGGATAAATTCAAATGTTCGAATACCTCAAGATTTCTCCCCAACAATGGTAAAGAAGAATAAGATCAAAGGGCTGAGTGGAGACAAACAATCAAAAGGCACAAGGGAGGGGGTTGAGAATTTATTTATGCGCCTATAAAAAAACCAAAGAAAAACATCAAGTTTGCAACAACTAATACATAGGTTGTCTTTTGAGTAGTAACCACATCTTCTTCCATTGCGTTATTATTTTTTGTGTCTTCTTCCTCTCCATTCTTATCTTCTCCCTCTTCTTCACTCACAATGTTCTGCCTAACATGTTCTTTCTCAGGCTGTACTTTAGTCTCGTTGTCTTCTTTAGTCTCCTCTATATCACCAGTTTCATTAATTTGACTGTCATGTAGCTCACTATCTTCTTCTGAGCTATCTGTGTCATCATATATGAGCTTCTTCCTTTTATGTGCATCACTAATTAGAGGCAAACGAAATTGGTTGAGTTGACCCTTTGGAGATGGTGCTAGTGGCAACTTCAACCTGTCTCTTAAAACCCGTTGGGGATGGTATAGGGCTTTGCTCTTGTCTTGGCCTCTTCTTTTTATTTAGTTTCTCTGTGTATATGAACAAAAAATTAGTTTTGATGATAAAACAACAATAATGAATTCTAGAATCAGAAACTGAACACATCAATATAAAGATAGAAAGACAATTGTCATAATTATGCACATAAAGATCTTATTTAAGAACTCTTATACATAATTCGTGCACTTTAGAAATCAATTCAATAAAGTCTTTTTAGCAGAAGATTTGCTTTATACACATAAATCTTAATTGTGCACAAGCAACTCGTATTAAAGCACTACTATACATAATTCATGCACTTTAGAAATCAATTCAATAAAGTGTTTTTTTGTGAAAGATTTTGTTTATGCACAGATATACCTTAATTATGCACATGCAACTCTTCTTAAAGAATTGGGTCAATCTTTGTTGAAACCAAGTGCAAGCACAACAACTAGTTTACATAATTCATGCACATAAAGCTCTTATTCATACAGAGAAAGCTCTTATTCATGCACATACAACTCTATTTCCTAATTTGATTACCACTCATCAAAACGACAACAAAATAAACTTTGTTAAACCATGTGCAAGCATAACGATTAGTTTACATAATTCATGCACAAAAAGCTCTTATTCATGCACATAAAGCTCTTATTCATGCACAAAAAGCTCTTATTCAAAACTACAGCAAATTAAACTCCGAACAGTCAACTATCAAAAGTTTTATTGCTGATGTGATTGCTTTCCATTTGATATCTATTGATCTATCAAGATCTATCATCTATGTAAATTGCAGAATCAAAATTTCCCCAAGCTATCCAAGTGTAATAGAAGAAATGACAATTAGTTTAAAAAAATGGAAATTTTGGCATGAAAGAAGTGGATCGATCAGGAAATCCTCCCAAAATAATAGCTAAAGAAGGGATCCTCAACTCTAGCTCATGTGTAGATCAATTTATAAGGAAATCTCAAGCTCAAATTATTTCCAACACTAAGCAAAAATTAACACTTCACAACCAGACACACAATTTCAGCAAGGTTTGTAAGAGGAACGAATGAGCCTATAAACCGACATCCATCATTGAACCTGAGTTGGATGCTACCCCTATGATGTAGCACGCAAGTAATCGAACGACGTTCAATTGAAACCCTAATTATTAGGATCGTGATCTCAATCGATGAAAAGTACCAACATGATAGAGTAAAGAAACCTAAACAATCAAATCATAAAGCAGAATAAACGATCCAAACAAAACAAGATTTGATAGTTACATGGAATTAGGTAGACTGAAATTGATGCACAAAACGCTAAAATCGAGCACACAAATGGCAATTAGGCACGAGATCTGATAGTTACATGGAATTAGACACGAGATTTGATAGTTACATTTGGATGATTTTCCTTTTCCTTTCGAATCGTTCCCCGCTTTCTCCATGTTCTTCGAATTTTAGGGCTTGCAGATTTGGATCTATGTTGCAATCAAGCCATGCTCCTTCAACACATCACAATCTAGATTTTTCTTTTTAGATTGTTGCTTTGTAAGATCATTGATTTACGATGATTTTGGAAGAGATTTGGAGATGAAATAGAGTTGGATTGGAAGTCGATGATTTCTTTTGGGAGTGTTAGGAAGAGTGCATGAGAAGAATGGTTTTGTTCAGGTATAGGAAGGGTACATTTTTTCGATTAATTACACCCACTGTCACTCTAAATGACAAAATATGAGGCGCATGCTTCCTTTTCCTCTTGCCTCAGCTCGTTGACGTGGCTTCATCCAAGCCTTCCATGCTCTGTATCCAAGGGCCACGGAAATATTGCACTTTACACAGTAAAGTAACTCTGTATAGGAACCGCACTCATACATTTATATATAAAAATACTAATAAATAATTATTTTTTAATATACATTATAAATAATTATAGGTGATTTATGATAAAGTATAAAATTTTATCTTATAATCATATAATTATTTTATATAATATTTTTTACAAACTATTATTCTTAACCGTATACACTTACAAGTAGAGGTGAGCAAAAGTATCTGATCCGGCCGACCCGATCCGATAACTCACCAATCTGAACCCTAGAAGTTTATATCCGAAAACATCCGTTTAATTTTATTCGAATCCGATCTGATCCGGGTGATTTTTTCGGATACTTGGACCAGATACGGATCGGGATATTTTGCTTACCGAATATCCAAGAATTTGATACTATATATAATATATATGTTTTTATAACTAATATACAATGTTTAATTAGTTTAGATGATCTCAAAATGGTGCTTCTATATTTTTAAGTAATTCAACCCACTTCAATTCTCCAATACAATATTCTTTATTTTATACATTTTAATAAAAAAAAATAACCTTGATTATTATTCTTATAAAATTAAAACCCTAAATTATGTACTAATTGTCACCTAACTAAACAAAGCAAATATGTTTTTTTTTGTCAAAACTGAGTATTCATCATTGAATTGAATTTTGATTATATAAGTTAAAGTTACAACTTTATATATACTTGTCAATTCATCTTGTTATGTAATATACACGTTTATGGTTCTCAATTTAAAAAGGTTGACAAGTTTAATTGTTTAAAGTTTTTACAGGGACTTGCAAATGGTGTTGATATTGGACATTTAGTTTGCACTTTGCAAATTATTAGTTTTGATTGAATTAAAAAAAGTAATATTTTGATTTAATTTTTATTAGATTTTCTAGTAACCGGATAATTTGGATATCCGAGTCGAATATCCGATCCGATCCGAATAATATTTATCGGATATTCGGTCCGAAACAGACCGGATACGTATATGAGTTTTGTGAATATTTTTTTACTAGATATCTGACATATAAGACCAGATCGGATATATCTGTTTGCTCACCCCTACTTATAAGGGCGTTGATCTGATGCGCACGCACGAACTTACGTATGGAGGTGCAAAAGTTTGTGCAATATGGTGTACAAAAGTGATAAGGTGTACAACCATGTACACTCCAGTGCACAATCATGTACACTCCAGTGCACAATCATGTACAATCTGGTGCTTAACCATGTGCAATTAGGTGCACATGTATTTTGATGCACAATTGTGCATTGCATCGGTACACAATTGGTCTCTCAAATTGATCCATCAGGGCTCCGACGTTGACCAAGTTGATCGATCGTTGACCGGTGTTGATCCTTCCTTGATCGGTCAATGCATTAGAGTTACTTCATAATTGTGCACCGATTTGGATGTACACCATATTACAAGTAATTGTGCATCATGTTACGAGTAATTGTGTACCATGTTACCAATAATTGTGCAACATGTTACCAATAATTGTGCATCATGTTACGAGTAATTGTGCACTTTCACACATTGTTCTCTTATTTGTCCCACGAACAGCTTGGCTCAGACCCGAAGCTCGCACATATGCGGGTGATTAGAGATTGAGTAGCCCTGACGATGCTTCTAGCACATGCCCTAGTCATCGGCCCATCGGAACGCACCCTAAGGAGGTCTTTTTTGTCTTTCGCCGTAGGGGTAGGCATGAAGTCATCAAAACTGTCCTTAGAAAAAGGGTAATTTGTTTATTTATTATGTTCTATATACTAATAATGTCGTCTACTTCAAATAAATATTAATAGAGATGTGGATTTGTAATGGTGCAGTGTAAGGAAACTCTTCTCAAGTTTGACACGCCTCGTTATCTGACAGAGGTACGATTTAACCTTTTCGAATCTTGTATTTAGATTTAACATTGTTTATAGTTTTGTGACTAACTCATTTTTGTTTTTCTAAACAGATGCAGTTCTTGTTGCTTCAAGGTGAGTGTAGGAACATAATTTCCTATATGCATACAAAAGCTTTAAACTGCAAATATACGAACATGGATTAAGGAAATCTAAAGTTTAGAAATACCGAACGAAGAACGGATGCAGAGTCGAGACCAAAATCTCTTTCCTTAATTCTGAAAATGCCCCATAGTGTGACGGTTCTTGACGTTCCGAATCCCAGGATATAACTGCGACGATCTCTTGAACCACACAACCCAGTAACAAGAGCTAACGAACCCACAGATCTATGTGTACTCTTAGACACGAAAAAGAAGAAGGAGAAGGAAAAACCGAAAGCTTCTGTGGTAGGATCTTTTGATTAACGAATGATCGTCTGTCCAAGAGCGTATGAGACGCAGATCGCCATTACATATGTAATGCGTAACTGCTGGAGTTACACTTCTGATAATTCGTAACTCTTGGAGTTAGTGGAGAGAATCATAGAGGGAGTTACGAAGCAGTAAGCTGGGTCAAAGCCCACTAATGGGATTTTCTAGATCGGCCCAAAAAGATAGGGCGTTGGCTGGCCAGCCCAAGCCCAATCCGATCCAACCCAACCCAACCCGGCCCGAGCCCGAGGGTATTTATAATGAGAGTTCTAGGGTATTTATAGAAAAAACAAGGGAACACTAGGGTTTTGAAGGGAATCCTAATGGGCTTGGGCCTAAGACAACAAGGCCCAACCCATCTCATCATCTCAAAATAGAAAAGCAATTCAAACTAGTAAAGTTATAAATAGCAAGCGGACCCGGGGCAGAATCGTCAGATAACCCCTAATAATCAAGGGTCGAAAGAGAGTCCCACAAACAGCTTGGCTCAGACCCGAAGCTCGCACATATGCGGGTGATTAGAGATTGAGTAGCCCTGACGATGCTTCTAGCACATGCCCTAGTCATCGGCCCATCGGAACGCACCCTAAGGAGGTCTTTTTTGTCTTTCGCCGTAGGGGTAGGCATGAAGTCATCAAAATTGTCCTTAGAAAAAGGGTAATTTGTTTATTTATTATGTTCTATATACTAATAATGTCGTCTACTTCAAATAAATATTAATAGAGATGTGGATTTGTAATGGTGCAGTGTAAGGAAACTCTTCTCAAGTTTGACACGCCTCGTTATCTGACAGAGGTACGATTTAACCTTTTCGAATCTTGTATTTAGATTTAACATTGTTTATAGTTTTGTGACTAACTCATTTTTGTTTTTCTAAACAGATGCAGTTCTTGTTGCTTCAAGGTGAGTGTAGGAACATAATTTCCTATATGCATACAAAAGCTTTAAACTGCAAATATACGAACATGGATTAAGGAAATCTAAAGTTTAGAAATACCGAACGAAGAACGGATGCAGAGTCGAGACCGAAATCGCTTTCCTTAATTCTGAAAACGCCCCGTAGTGTGACGGTTCTTGACGTTTCGAATCCCAGGATACAACTGCGACGATCTCTTGAACCGCACAACCCAGTAACAAGAGCTAACGAACCCACAGATCTATGTGTACTCTCAGACACGAAAAAGAAGAAGGAGAAGGAAAAACCGAAAGCTTCTGTGGGAGGATCTTTTGATTAACGAATGATCGTCTGTCCAAGAGCGTATGAGACGCAGATCGCCATTACATATGTAATGCGTAACTGCTGGAATTACACTTCTGATAATTCGTAACTCCTGGAGTTAGTGGAGAGAATCATAGAGGGAGTTACGAAGCAGTAAGCTGGGTCAAAGCCCACTAATGGGCTTTTCTGGATCGGCCCAAAAAGATAGGGCGTTGGCTGGCCAGCCCAAGCCCAATCCGATCCAACCCAACCCGGCCCGAGCCCGAGGGTATTTATAATGAGAGTTCTAGGGTATTTATAGAAAAAACAAGGGAAAACTAGGATTTTGAAGGGAATCCTAATGGGCTTGGGCCTAAGACAACAAGGCCCAACCCATCTCATCATCTCAAAATAGAAAAGCAATTCAAACTAGTAAAGTTATAAATAGCAAGCGGACCGGGGCAGAATCGTCAGATAACCCCTAATAATCAAGGGTCGAAAGAGAGTCCCACGAACAGCTTGGCTCAGACCCGAAGCTCGCACATATGCGGGTGATTAGAGATTGAGTAGCCCTGACGATGCTTCTAGCACAGGCCCTAGTCATCGGCCCATCGGAACGCACCCTAAGGAGGTCTTTTTTGTCTTTCGCCGTAGGGGTAGGCATGAAGTCATCAAAACTGTCCTTAGAAAAAGGGTAATTTGTTTATTTATTATGTTCTATATACTAATAATGTCGTCTACTTCAAATAAATATTAATAGAGATGTGGATTTGTAATGGTGCAGTGTAAGGAAACTCTTCTCAAGTTTGACACGCCTCGTTATCTGACAGAGGTACGATTTAACCTTTTCGAATCTTGTATTTAGATTTAACATTGTTTATAGTTTTGTGACTAACTCATTTTTGTTTTTCTAAACAGATGCAGTTCTTGTTGCTTCAAGGTGAGTGTAGGAACATAATTTCCTATATGCATACAAAAGCTTTAAACTGCAAATATACGAACATGGATTAAGGAAATCTAAAGTTTAGAAATACCGAACGAAGAACGGATGCAGAGTCGAGACCGAAATCTCTTTCCTTAATTCTGAAAACGCCCCGTAGTGTGACGGTTCTTGACGTTCCGAATCCCAGGATACAACTGCGACGATCTCTTGAACCGCACAACCCAGTAACAAGAGCTAACGAACCCACAGATCTATGTGTACTCTTAGACACGAAAAAGAAGAAGGAGAAGGAAAAACCGAAAGCTTCTGTGGGAGGATCTTTTGATTAACGAATGATCGTCTGTCCAAGAGCGTATGAGACGCAGATCGCCATTACATATGTAATGCGTAACTGCTGGAGTTACACTTCTGATAATTCGTAACTCCTGGAGTTAGTGGAGAGAATCATAGAGGGAGTTACGAAGCAGTAAGCTGGGTCAAAGCCCACTAATGGGCTTTTCTGGATCGGCCCAAGCCCAATCCGATCCAACCCGGCCCGAGCCCGAGCACGGCACGACTCGACTCGGCTCGGCGCGCGTGGACTTGATTAGCTAGGCCCTCTCCCCATTGAAAATGGGTATTGACCCAAGGCCACAACCTTAGGTCCATATTCCCCTTATATATACTAGGAGATTTATCTCCAAACTTCCAATGTGATATACACTTTTATCCCAATATTTTACCCATGTCTTGCACTTCATACAAGCTACTTTGGGCCTCCATTTCTCATTCAAACGGAAATCATTTTTGTCGTATGAGTACACTACGAGAATGTACTCATGTAGACGAAGCCAATGCTTCCATTTTCCGGTGTTGACAATGGCCGGAGCCCACCGGAATTGTGCCCGGAAAAGTGATCGGCGCCATATTCAAATAATGAGTTCCAACAGTGAGGAGGGTGGAGTCCCCTCCCCTTGCAAATGAATTTTAGACAAGCTCAATTTCTTTTCCATGGAATAGATCATGGAGTACAGATTCTATTAAGGTTTTGGACCTACCTAGCTCTGTTTATTTATATTTGAAGCAAGCTTTTCCCTGCTTGTTAATTTTGCTGACAGGCCTATATGGGAGCTTGGCCGTAGCGACCCCTTCACTCTAAAGAACACAAAATAGCATAAGCAGTTCTCCTTTGAATCTGTGTTAGGCTTTTATGTCCTTTTAATGAACGTGCTCTCTGAATATGATGATTTTGGTAGCTAAATTTCTTCTCACTTCTTTTCTAGCATTACAAGTGATATTCTGAGAGCAGTTAGGCAGTAGTTATGGACCCTTTGCTCTAAAGAACACAAGAATAGCATTGAGCAGTTCACCTTTGATTGTGTTGAAAGATATGTTAGTTTCTGGTAGGCGTTTATTTCCCTTAAATGAACGTGTCCCAGTTTTGAAAGGACACTCAACTTTCCATCTTTACTTGTATATATGGACTCTTCAAAGAAATTTCTATACTGAGAGAAGTTACATTTACTTTCTAAACGAAGACAAGACAGCACAATACATTATATGCATGATGCCCTAGGCTGGCGCTATATTACATATTGTATGAAAACACATCCTGGAACTGCCAAATGAAAGATTAAAAACCTAAGAAAATGACGTTTCGTTGCTAAACAAGATTATTTAACTGAACCCCAAGTATGAGAGCTTTCATCTTTGTACCCAGAAATGAGGGTAAAGAAGTTTGCTAGCTATCAATCTCCAAACCTTCTCGGCTATTCAAACGCCATAGACTGGAACAACAATTGCATAATGAGGGTAAATAATACAAGGCCATATCAAGAGTTGCATAATCGTATCAAGAGTTCGGGATAGAACTTCCTAGCAAACAAGGGTTTGTTTGGATAGTCTATTTTTAAAGGCATTTTGAATTATAAGTATTCATTTGTAATAGTTATGTTTGGTAATGTTGGTTATAATGACTTTATTTCTAATTTCTTTTCTTCCTACTACAAATAAAAGTGACACAAATTTCAAAGTCCCTAAACTATTTTTATAACGAAACATACATTATAAATGAAAAGGCTTTGTAAATAGCCTTGCCAAATAAGGCCCAAATAGCACATACACTTCACTCTCCGTTCCATAGGAAAGGACTTTGTTCCACGTCGCTCCGCAACACAGCACAAAGGAACAAGGTTGGTACTTTCTGCCAACAAGTATGTAACTACATGCAGTTGCGGATGCATAATTTTCACTAAATGAGGCTAAATTTATTATAATATACAAAAAAAATAGTATTCTTAATACGCAATATACAAAAGTAGTGACATAAACTTGTTGGATTTTTTTTAAAGTTTTTTTGCTTTTTCTAGGCCCAAATATAAAGCATAAGTACTATTGTAATGATCTTATTACATTAATTGAAAATAAAATAATAATGGGTAACAATTGGCATGATTCACTAAGGCCAAATATATAGATCATCAGGTTCACATAAATCCCCATATTGTAAATTTGGTATCATCATTTCGTAACTTGGACTTAAAATTCAAATCTCATTTTAATCTATAAACATAAATCATTATGTTTTTTTTTCTTAAATAAAAGAACAAATATTAAATTCTGCAACTCAATTTCATTAAATTTTTATATCAAACAATAAGAAAAATAGTTAATTCATTTGGAAAAAGAAATTAAAAATTAGTATCATCGTTTGCCCAACTAAATATTTAAATTGTGTATTTTTGTGTTTGTTGAAAGATTTACTATAACCTTTTTCATAATAAAATTTATAAACTGAAATTTAACAAAAAATTCCCCAAGTGGACGCTAGCGCGATTCCAGCCATGAGGGAGTATGCCAGTGAGGGAGACTCCCAAGACCACATCTCAACCTACAAGTACACGATGCTATCTTGATTGGCGGACATGCCGAACATGTGCAAGCTATTTCCGAGTTCACTCACTAGAGAAGCCCTCACGTGGATGATCAACCTTCCGACAAAAAGCATTAGGAACTTCCCCCAGTTGGAGGAATCGTTCCAAACACACTTCGGGAGCTCAAGGAGGAGGCGCACGGGAATACATGAAATCTTTACCCTAAAGCAGTGAGAGATGGAGAGCTTGGCGTCGTACATAAAGAGGTTCATGGCCGAGGTGATATAGGTGTGTGATTTTGACGAGAAGGTAGCCAAGATCACATTCATACAAGGGCTCGAGAACTCAGACTTCAAGTTCTCGGTCACTAAGAAGGAACCGACAACCTACTCCAAGTTGCTCGATAAAGCCAACACTCACGTCCGGGCCGAGGAAATGGCAAGCCTATACCGCGGGCCCTTGAATACATCCCGGAATGAGGCTAAAGAAAGATATCAGGGTCCATGGGAGCCAAGGAGGCCCGCGGGGGCCGCGAACAGAGGAAAAGCCCCAGAGCGAGCTCTAGTGAACACTGTGTCAATGAACCCACCACCCCTGCAGTACAATCCCTTTCTAAGTCGCTCCAAATCCCAAGCAGTACCCCAGCAAAGACCGCCCTCTCAAAAGTTTTGCTCGTACCACCAGTCAAAAACTCACGGTGATAAAGAATGCATGGGATACGGCTCCCCAGCCAAGAAACCCACTCTGGGGTCTCTGTTCGCTAAGGGCTACAGAGCGGTGAGCAGATGGATGAGAAAAAAAACCCAACACCACCCCTACCCCCACCGCGGAAGGACAACTTCCCGCCCCCGGATGGTTGCGTGGGAACAATTTCTGGTGGCGCTAGTCCTTGGAGGGAAAGCATGAGGGCCGCCCGTAGATACGCGCGAGGAGGGAGGCATCACTCCGCAATACCAATTCTCAGCATTGCTAATAGTTTGCCCGTAGGGCACCATCTCTCTTTCATGGAGGCGGACGCGGAGGCGGTAGAGATCCCGCACTATGACCCCTTGGTCATTCATGCTGAGTTCAGAAGCAAGCTTGTTAAAAGGATCCTAGTCGACACGGGAAGCTCCGCAGATATTTAATACTGGGATGCCTTCCTGCAATTAGAGATCCCACCCACAAAACTCCGCCTCACTGACTGCTCGCTGGTCGGATTATCAAGGGAAAGGGTTATCGTCTCCGGTATCGTCACCCTGGATCTCATCCTAGGGGATGAGGGGAGCCCGCGCATGTCCGAGTCGGTGGACTTCATGGTCATGAGAATACCCTCCGCGTACAACGCGATCCTCGGGCGAGTGTCCCTCAGCAAGTTCCAAGCTATTGCCACCGTATACCACCTCAAAGTAAAGTTCCTAGTTTGCGGAGAAGTAGGAGAGTTGAAGGGCCGGTAGGCGGAAAGCCGGGCATGCTACTTGACCACCCTGAAAGGAAAAAGTCCTTGTGGAGCAAGTATTGCAAGTCCAGGAACTCAATCCGGGAGTAGGATCCTCAGATGGGACCCAGGAACATGCCGACCTCGAAGTACGAGAGCAAGTCCACCCAATTGTAGAAAACAAAGAGACCAGGGCCATAACCCTATTCGGCAAAGAGGACGAGAGACTGTTTTTAGGGACCCACCTAGGCGTGAACGACCAGGAGCAGATTGAGGAGATATTAAGCCAGTCCAGGGATGTATTCTCTTGGATGCCAAGGAACCTGATCAGAATTCCTCGCGCGCTCATGACCCACAACTTGAGCATCATCCCAGGGACCAAGCCGATAAGGCAGAAAAAGCGAAAGAAAGCTAACGACAAGGCTGAGGGAGCCCGCGAAGAAATCCTCATGCTCTTGTCGACATGGTTCATCTGAGAAGTACAATATCCCACTTGGCTAGCTAATGTGGTGATGGTAAAAAAGTGAGCGGCAAGTGGCGAATGTGTGTAGACTTCGCCGATCTAAACCAGGCATGTCCTAAGCATAGCTACCTGCTCCCCTCTATCGACCGACTAGTGGACTCCACGGTCGGGCACGAGGCCCTCAACTTTCTCGATGCATACTCCGATTACAATCACACTATAATATATATATAAAAACGCTAACAAATCGAACCAAATAATCATATACTATTTTTTGTGGAACTGATCAATAATATTCGTAACAAATCTCTAATATTAACATTGAGCCAAAATCATAGATTTTTAAATTATAATTTCATCATTCAATGATTGTTCATGATCAGATAATAATTAATATATTTTCAAGTATGAGCATATGAAAATTATCAAGAAAAGTTTTATGGATTACATGAAATTGTTAAAAAAGTCATATCAATATTGTCTTCAAAATTATTGTTAACACTTTCCCAAATTTTGTGTTGCATACTACATATATATGAACTTTTTTCCCCCAAATTTTGTCTTCAAAATTATTGTTAACACTTTCCCAAATATTATTTTCAAAATTATTGTTAAGACTTATTTCACTTTATAGTTTGAACTTATAAATTTATCATTTTTATTAAAAAAATATATATATATAATCATATAAACATATTTCATATTTTAAATATCTAATTTGTTAAAAAAAATTCAATATAATATATATACATATTAAATTCATCCTCTTTTGAGTCACTAGAACGCTTTTGGGCCCACTTTATTTATGTGCAAGAGTATGTTTTTTTTTAATTGTTTATTATATCAAATTACATAGAAAATTTTAATAAATAAATAAATGTGTTCCCATAACAAATTGACTTTGTACTTATATTCTAATATTATTTGATTAAGCAAAATGTGTTTGATTTGATTTGATTAGTTCAGATCTCATTATTAATTATTAATACATTAATATTTTAATTAGCTTTTTTTTATACGACTATAATTTCACGATCTTTATCAAGTTATATGATGAGCTTCAACTAACGTTATGGAAATTAAATTTTGTACATTCAAGTAAATTTAAACCAAGCTATGTAGCTAACTATAAAATAACTTATACACATCAAATACTTTTTTCTATTTATAATTAATTATGTATTTTTGTTTTCACTATCTCATCACTCCCATACGATGAAAGAGAAAGTGAATCAAATGAGTTGGATCGGAAATCATGCATCCAAAATCCCGTATATATAAATACACTCACAAATTTTGCTATATACACCTTATGATTAATATTGTACTTCCTTTTCATAACACAATCAAATTATTTATTTCTCAATTCATCTTAATCATAATAAGCTTTTTTGACATGTAAAATTGTAGTTTTTTCTTCATTCTTTATACGTTAGTCACTTCTTTTAGCAAATTTTCAACACCTTAATAAGATTTTTATAATTTCCTAGGGTATTATTTTTATTATAGACATCAAACCAAAGTTTTAAATTTAAATATGATTTACTTGATGTGATAAATATGTTTATTGTTCATGATATCAATTGTTTTGTTTGTGTTCTTAAGTTGCTTACATTTCCTTGAACAACAGTTCTTTTTAAGCATTGAGCAAATTTAACCAACGTCAACATTCAGAAGCTCATTTCTCAGCAAAGATCACTCAAATCTAAAATAAATGTTCATTGAAATAAATTGATGAATTTGATAATTTTCTAAATTATTTACATTTATTAAATGTTTAATTATTAATTGTTATATAAAATTTTATAATTGTTTATATTCAATTGATGAAACACGATTTTTAATCAAAAATATCATTCTCACCAAAAAAGGTTTACCCATATTTTTCACTAAATATTTTACTTTTTTTGTATGCTTAATTATATATCTTCTAATATTATATGCTGATGTGATATATTATTTCTCTTTTAGTTTCTATAAATTTATTATGATATATGTGAGCAATATTGTTCTTTTTTTTTTCATTTTTACTAAAATTATGAGTACATTATTATTATTTTAAATAAAATATATACAAACTTTTTATAGTTTATATTAATATAATACAATTTCATAAAAATAATATTAACTGTATACTAAAATAACACTTTAATAGAAATATAGTTTTCCTAATTTGACAATAATTTTGGATTACCACGCCAAAAACTGGCTCAATGGTTATTCGACTGGGTAAGACTATGTTGCCGAGTGAATCCTATTTGCGCCACTGCAGGTTGCTATTTGCACCCTGTAGGCCGCGCGACGGCGGATCTCCCTTTGCCTCCACCACCTCCACCTTCTCCCCCGTCCTCCGACGTCCATCACCGGCGAGATCAAATTCCCGGTACCACCACCTCCACCTTCTCCCTTCGCCTCTCCTCCGCCGCGCGGCACCCACTGCTGCGCGCCCTGACACCCGGCGTAAATAGCTTAACCGATTCGTATCCACAACACCATTCTCTTCTTCCCATTCAAGCCAACTGACCAAGGCTTTCCCTCCCCTGTGGCTCCTCGCTGAGATCAAAGGAGATACTTGGCCCTTTTCAAAGCATGGTTATTTCTTCGGCTTAGATTTGCATATCATATCAGATCCCTACGCCCTGGGATTCGAATACTCTTTTCCGACCACTATCTTTCTCCTTCTTATATGCCAGTTATGTCTTAGATCAGATCCACTTTACCTTTCTTGCATTGTTAAGTCTAACTCATAGTGACTGGTAATTTTAGACGTTGTACATACTTGGGAATGATCCTCTGTCTTAAAGGACCTTTGCTCTGAACCTGTGAAATTTGATGATGGCTCTAGCCTCCAGGGTGGCCGGGTCCCATTTAGTCCATAATTGAATAGTTAATTAATAGCTTTTTATAATATACTCCCTCCGTCCCTAATTAAAGTTCCCATTTCAATTTAGGCACAAGTTTTAATGCAAACCCTGCAGAAGAATAATTTGTGCACAGAAACTACAGACTGCAGAATATGTACTCCCTCCATAATCCAAAGATCTCAATTCTCAACCAATAAGATTACACCATTTTAAGCACACAGATTATGCCCTTAATATAAATAGTGTTCAGCTAGCTGGGGACACCATTTTCACAAGCATTCAAAGCTTTGCATTCAAAGCTCTGCAACCATAAAATACCAAAAGAAACAGAAATCAAAGAACAAAAGGAAAAAAGGGACTTTTTAAGCATCATTGCCTGCGTATTGATGGCTTCAGACTAGGACTTGAATGAAGCTCCATTTCCAATTGATGAAACTGAGAATGGAGAAGGCATGGAAGAAACAGAGTTCTTTCTTGATCTCAATCAGCCAGTTGGGGACATGGAACCACAAGATGAACAAGACAATCAACATCCAACAATCAGAACAAAGGGGACTTTTGATCTGAACCAGCAACCAGAAGATGAAGCAGAGGATGGAACACATGCTACATGTCATTATCAGCCACCAATCCGCAGGCTCAGCAGTGATAGAAGATTGCATATATTGATATGGCTTTTCCAGAGAGCAACATGAGGTAAGCTTGAACATGGGTCAATACAAGCAGCTGTACAAGAATTTGGTTTATCAAGAAGGTGTATAGACAATCTATGGAACACAGCCAAGAAGCAGGAAATTGCTGGACAGAGATACAATGTCACCACAAATTTTCATAATGCTGGTAGAAAGAGAATACAAGTGCCAACATAAGCTATCACATCTTTGCAAATGGGGGACAGATCATGCATCAAGGATCTAACTACCAAACTCAGCCTTTCAAAGAGCACAGTTCATAGGATGATCAAGAGGGGACAAATCAAGCCACATACAAACTCACTTCATCCAGGTTTGGGAGGTGCTAATAAAATAACAAGACTGGAATGGATTTTGATGCTATTACAAGGGAATACAGCAGGATCAAAGAGATAGTATTATTCCATGTTTGATTTCGTCCATTTAGATGAAAAATGATTCTACCTCAGCAGGAAATCACAAAGGGTATACTTAGCACAAAATGAGAAGGGACAGTATAGGTCAGCTACTTCAAGCAAATGGTTACCAAAAGTCATGTTCACTGCAGTAGTAGCTAGACCTAGATATAATTCTGAGGGACATTGCACATTTGATGGAAAAATTGGTATCTTCCCATTCACTTATCAAGAGCCAGCCAAGAGAGCATCCAAAAACAGAGATAAGGGGACTATCATTACCAAAATAGTGGAATCAGTTAACAAGAATGTCACAAGGAGCATGCTGATCAACCAGATTATACCAGCTATCATGGAGAAATGGCCAAGAGATGGGGGACATAAGGTTATTTTTATTCAACAAGATAATGCAAAGGCCCATATAACTCAAGAGGATGCATAATGGCAAGAGGTATACATGCAATGTGAATTCACATTCATTTTGATTCAACAACCACCTAATAGTCCTGACTTAAATATTTTAGACTTGGGTTTCTTTAGAAGCATACAGTCTTTAATGCATAAAAAATGCCCAAAGATGTTGAAAAGATGATTGAAGCAGTACATGAAGCATTTTTTGAGTTAGACCCCCATACCCTAAGCAATGTTTGGATGACACTTCAATATGTAATGAATGAGATCCTAAAGTCAAAAGGGGGGAATGAATATGACTTGCCACATGTCAACAAGAAGAAATTAGAGGCTCAAGGAAATCTACAAACACAAATCAAGGCACCCATGTGGGCTATATTAGAGGCCTGGGACATAGTGCATAATGGTGCACAACCAACACAGGCACAACAAGCAAGAACAAACGGACTACAAGACACTGAACAACCAACAACATCAAGTGCAGCTCAAGATAGTCAACAAGCAGTAGCATTAAATGGAGCAGAAGGAAGTCAACAATAGATCATCATAGAATAGCATTTACTTTAATATGCTATTCTAGCATGATCTATTAATAGAAGGCAAGCTACATATTTTGTGATCTTAGAAATTTTTGAATATGACAACTTTTTTGTAAAGGCTTGTGGAACCTAGATACATGTTAACATATGAAGCTATATATTTTGGGACTTAGCAGTGAAACAACATGAATTGCACCTCAGATACAAGAAACATTCATCATTGATTATGACCCTAACAATAATTAAGCAACAAGCAATCTCAGATGTCCCCAATCCTCACAGGCACAACCATAGTCACATACCACTAACATGCTCACAAGCCTCATTCAGTCACAAAGCAACTAGTTTCTTATGGCGTGTTAATGCAGTGAAACAACATGAATTGCACCTCAGATACAAGAAACATTCATCATTGATTATGACCCTAACAATAATTAAGCAACATGCAATCTCAGATGTCCCCAATCCTCATAGGCACAACCATAGTCACATACCACTAACATGCTCACAAGCCTCATTCAGTCACAAAGCAACTAGTTTCTTATGGCATGTTAATGCAGTGAAACAACATGAAAATTCAGCAAGGCAATAATCTGTGCACAAGGGCTACAGAGAATAGAAGGTTCAAAATTTCAGAATCCAAGGGGTTTACTTCTCAACCAATATAATTACACCATTTAACATATCCAATAGTATAACTATCCACACAATCAAACTCTCATTCAAGCTCAACATCACACAACAGTCAAGGATTTCTCAATGCAACACCCACAGAGCACGTTTATACAACCAATCAAAGCCTCATTCAAGCTCAACAGCACACAACAGTCAAGGATTTCTTAATGCAACACCCACAGAGCACGTTTATACAACCAATCAAAGCCTCATTCAAGCTCAACAACACACAACAGTCAAGGATTTCTCAATGCAACACCCACAGAGCACGTTTATACAACCAATCAAAGCCTCATTCAAGCTCAACATCACACAACCATCATAGTCATAACATCATTACCAACCAATCAAAGTCTCATTCAAGCTCAAAAGGGGACAATAGTCAAGTACACATAGTAATTCCATAAACATAAATAAAATTAAGAGGATTAGGGGACTTAGCTACGCAGTTTCTGTAGAATCGGGTCTAACAACATCCTCTGAATCACCAACAACTCCATCTTCTACAGGATCAACAACACCATCAGAGGACTGAGATGGACCTTTCCCAGAATCACCATCATCAATCAACTCAGCCAGATCTACCAAGCTTCCCTCCACAGACGACTCCTCACTTCGACGTGGGATGTATGTGTGCCGCCCTTTGCATTCACCGGCCCACTCACAATGTGGATTTTGGGAGCAGGAGTAGCTACCAGATTCAACCGATTCAGGGGAACTTTGGGAATCTTTGAAGATTTCATCGGCACTCATCTTGAACAAAGCAGGACTAACTCAAGAGACAGAGAAGATGAAGAGACAAAGAACTGGAGGGGACAAAGATCGAAGAAACCAAAACCAAGAGACCGAGAAGATGAAGAGACAAACGCATATATGGTTTTAGGGTTCTTTGAGGGGAGTTGAAGAACAATCGAAGAAACCCAAATATGAGGGGAAATAGATCTTACATGAAGATTAGGGGACAAAGAACGATCGAGAGAGGCTTGAATCTGGAACAAACGCAGATATGGTTTTAGGGTTCTTTGAGGGGAGTTGAAGGGACCCGAGAGCCTACATGCAAGATCGAGAGAGGCTTGAATCAAACGAGTGAGATTAGCATGGATTGAGAGAGAACAATCGAGAGATTAGCATGGATTGAGAGAGAACAAACGCAGATCTGGTTTTAGGGTTCTTGGGGAGGGGCAGAAGAACAATCGAGAGAGTCTGAGAATGAGAGGGTTTGAGAGAGTGGGGGGGGGGGGGGAGGCAGAGAGAATGAGAGGGTTTTGTATGAGGCTGAGGGGTATTTTGGTACATTTTATATTACCAAATCAGGAAAGAACCAGAAATGGGAATATGATTTTAGGACACCTTAAATGGAAAGCGGGAAGATAAATAAGGTACGGAGGGAATATGTCTTTTCTGTGTTTCATTTCTCCAACTGATGAATCTCTAGGCTGGCACTGAAAATAGGCTTTGTTTAATGGCCTACAACAACACATTACAGGAGATATTGTCATGGATGCCTGCAAAAGCCGTCATCAAATTCTCATCCTCTCTCTGCAAAGAGAATGGCTTGTTTCTGCAGCCTAAACATGGATGTGGCTACGGAATTGAGTTCCACGTTCTCCCATGGCTGCAACCTTCGTCTTCAAATCGCTTGATTTCCTCCGTCATGGGCTTACTTCTCAAATTTTAAACTAATTATCACTACACCACTATAAAAAATTACTTGTATAGGAATTATTGATTTCAAGAAAATTTAAGTAAAATTGTAAAGCTACCTATGCAAGTTTTAAATTTGAATTTGAAGAATTGTTCAACGAGAAATCTCAAATTTTAAACTAATTATCACTACAATTTTCTATAAAATTTTGTTTTCTTAATTTAAAAACTATCTTTATGATTTACTCTTCCTTTGAAAATAGATTTATGTTAAAATAATCAATATTAAATCGTTTTTTCCTAGTAACGCGAATTATTCGCGAGGTGGTCCAAAATTTTACCTATTTTACGCGATATCTTCTAGTTTTTTTCTTCGTCAAATGTCCATCTGTCAATTTTTTAATTAAAAAACTAAAAATCCAAAAAAAACTAAAAATCCAAAAAAAATCATCTTCTTTTCGGTTCCGACTTTGGATCTCTATGAGAATACAAAGGGGGCCGGTCCCTTTGTATTCTCTTAGAGATCCGAGAAAAACCCGAACAAGAAAACCCAACTCCTTTGATAAGCTTCGAATCTTGGTTTCTCGTCTTCTTGTGGCTTCGGATGGATGCCAATCACTTGGAATAGGACAAGTCTTATCCTATTCCACCACTTAAAACGACTCCTTAATCACATCCATTGGTTAAACTAATAAGTGAAGTAAGTTTCTACCAAAAAAAAAAAAAGTGAAGTAAGTGGAAAAGGGAAGCATACTCTGAATCTTCGTAGTCAAATGACGCATATCCAGAAGTTAAACTCTTCTCATTGTAAAAGTCAACAAAAAAGTTCCCTCAAAGGTAAGCGACACTTTATAAAGGCCCTTTGGCTGCATTTTAAAACAAAGAAATCAACCCTAAGAATGACTACATTATGAAAGATGGATACAAAAATACAGTATGATCAGAAGAAGAAGATAAACAAAAAAAAGCAAAATCCAAAAATGATTAGAAATATACAAAGTGGAGCCGAATAGAAGATGATATTTTTTGTGGGGGGGGGGGGGGGGGTGTTTGGATTTTTTTTTTGCTTTTTAGTCTTTTTTTTTGGATTTTTTAATTAAAAATAAATAAAAGATGGGCATTTGGCAAAAAAAAAAAAAATCGGAGGTATCGCGCGAAATAAGTATAACTTTGGGACACCTCGCGAATTTTGCCTTACCTCAGGGATACCAGGCGAGAAAACCGATATTAAATCCTAGGTTTGCATAAAATTGTCAAGTGCTTATACATCAGAATGCATACTTTACAAATGACATACGACAAAAAAGATATATAATGTATAGTGAAAATAAGATGATAGATTATAGGATGTAGGATCCTGAACATTTGTCTTCTATTGTGTGAAATGCGAAGTAGTTTGTACCGTTAGATTGTGTCCATCCATGACTGATATTCCACCCGCGTTATTTAAAGCTTTTAAGTACTCTAGGGACATTTTCGTCATTTAATCGCTTATGTCTCCTTCCTTCCCCAAACTGTCCCAGCTTAATTTTTCTGGTTTGGCCTTGTTCTCCATGGATTCTCTCGCCCGATTTGCACTTCGTTTATATTGATTCCTCTCTATTTGCACTCGAATATTGAAATCTGACCTCAGATTATGCAATAGATCGTGTTTCTTCATTCATCCCCGTTTCATAGTGCATCTGATTTTGCTCAAATCGACGTTCACAAATGCCATGGATGTCGGTATTGATTTCCTTTCAAACACTTCATTCTTTTTTCGTATTTAAGTGTACGCTTGATTTTTGGTTGCTTACATGTTGTAATTTCATGTTTTTACTAAACTTTCAAATTTTATTGATATTTTGCATAAAAAATTCAATTTTAATGTGTTGAATTGTAATATGAGTTGCTACAAGGTGTTCGATGTTAAGGATATTCAACAAAGTGGACCAATCCATTGTTGGAAATGATTCATCCCTTGATTGAGAAGCTTGAGATTGACTATGGTGGGTGAGTTGAGAGATGCCCGCAATGTGTTTGATGAAATGCTTGAAAGAGATGTTGTGAGATAGAGATCCTTGAAATAGAAATTTGTACCTTTTCAGTTCAAATTGATTAAATTAAAGCCTTCCGTTGTGTTCATCTCCCTCAAATTAGTAGGATTTGACTCCTAAAACACTCAAATCCAAACATTGTTGAATGTTTGTATCAAAGGATTTCTTGTTGTTAGATAATCCAAACAAATGATTGATACCTCATTTGATTTTGAAATATGCACATATTATGAACCTCGTACGATTAATTATGAACTTGTCATGTTGTTGGGCGGAAGTTGTGAATGGTTGTGTGTTGATTCTTATCATTGATTAATTTAAATCTGGCATCTTTGTGTTGATTCAATGGATTGATATGAAGTTTTTTTAGGCAGACCCTATATACACACATGTTTTTTTTCGTACGCAGGTGCGCCTAAAATAAGTATAGAAGCAGAGGGATACTGTTTGACAAAAAATGAGTAAAAGTGGTATGCCAAAACAAAGCGCACCAATTTATGCTAAAATTTGGCACGCCTAAATGATGCATATCAATGTACAGGGCCTTTATTTGGGCCTTCATTTGATGTGAGCCAATTAAAGGCCCAAACTGGTGCGCCATTTATAGGTGCATCGCTGGTGCGCCTCGCGTTAGCGTACCAGATTTAGGTTAAAGCCAATGCGTGAGCACACCAACTTTTCCTTCCTCTTCTTCTTCTACTCTGCGACGATAGCGGCGGCGACACCTTCGTCTTCTCGATCTCCACCTTCCTCTTTTCTTCTCAACCAATCAATCATGGAGGTGACACCTGGAGGCGGCGGCGACCTTGGCGGAAGTGGCGGCGAGACTCCATCGACGGTAGTGGTGGAGCAGGCTGTAACACCCCCAAATATATATCCTTGAAATGTATTACCGCCAGTGACCCCAGATTTCACATTCGAAGCCACCCCAGGCTTAACCTGTTGATATAGTTCATCAAACAACAGTTATAATACAAAATATCATAACTTTCGATTAAAATCACTGTTTCGGCATTACATCCATAATCCGAAATACAACTGAAATACAAAGTAGTCTTGCTATAAAATATGTTTAACACAACGGAAGTCTTTAAAATAAAATAACACAAAGGTCTTGATCGAAATCGATCACCCGCCAAGGAATCTCAACCTGGTAAAACTCTTTGAAATCCCAACTGCCTTCGTTGTCGTTTCTAGCCTTCATCGGAACTGCAGTTTATCTGATGTGCCGTATGAGACGGATGACACCAGCCAACCATGCAAGAGAATATAATCGGTTGGTTAGTCTAATAAAAGACTATGCAAGGGAAAATCAGATAGGTTCTAAGTAGTCGTATTAGGTTAGACTCATCGTTTCTCGAATAAAAGTCGATGACGATAGTCAACCACCATACTCCTACTGAAATATATGAAAAGGTATGATCAAGAGAAAAGACTCTGAAAGATTGAGTCTTAAGGAAACATATGAAGAGAAGACTCCAACGAATTGAGTCTTATCGGAAAGTATGACAAATACTTGGGAACATTAATTTCACACAAGCGTTTTAAAACTGACTTAGGTGTTTCGGTTCACGACCAACCTCACCGCACAATGCGAATTCAGATTGGAAAGAGAACTTTACTCTGACCAAAGTCTAGACGAGCTTTCCTAGCTGCACTATTTTCCTAGCTGCACTACTCGCTGAAGGGTATATTAATTATGTGCACAACGGCACTTATCTTGTTTGATTCCAAAATGAACATTCACGTTACAAGCTTTTAAGACCTCCTTACAAGAGATATCACGGGGAATAAATCCCAGGGAATAAATCCCAAATGGCTGCACCAGCTGTGTGTACGTACCCTGAGTAAGGGTATGGTCATGACCGGAAAAGTACTAGAGGAATAATCCTCCTAACACCAGTTATAAAGAAACCACTAAACCTCGCAAGATACATAGTGTTCCTACGAATACTCGTGCTAACTAAACAATTCAACACAGTAATAATCCATAACAAAGCCATCGCGGCCAATAACAGATAAAATAGCGTTGTTTCTAGCATTATATACAACCTATCATAATATCCGTATTTAATCATATATATATATATAATAGCGTTGTTTCTAGCAATATATACAACCTATTATAATATCTCTTTTTAAAATCACATACAGTTATCAAAACTGTTCCCAAATGAAAATAACAATTCATCCCAAATTAATTAACAATTAAACAATTGATAATCAATATAAAGATGAAATGATAAGCAAGAGCGAACCACCACTTGCCTTAGATTTAGACGAAGCTCAACGAAGCTCGAGATGACGGATTTCCGGGTCCGAAACGAGGAAGAACCTGGATTATGGTTTCCTACGGAACGACCCATAACGAAACCATAAGTTAGATTCGACAATAAATAGTACGAATCTAAAGAAAAACAAACGAAATCGAAGGAACAAAAGTCCCAAACGAGATCACAACGCCCAAGCCACCACCACACTCGCCCAGGCCCACCGCGGGTGCGGTGGCCTTGACCGCGGGTGCGGCGAGGCTACAGAGGCGAGACGCCGACAGTGAAAACTCACCGGGGAAGACGATGGGGCTCGACTTGGGTTGGTTTCGACTTCCAAACTCCTTGTGTCACTAACCACCACCTTGAGGGCACCTCCTCCTCCTATGGCAACTCCGACGACGCTTGCAACTTCGGCGACAATGGTAGTGAAAGAAAGAGAGATTTGAGGGAGAGAGAGAGAGAGTGGAATGGCCTCCTCCTCTTAGCCCCCTCCTTTTATAGGCCATCAAGGAGCCAGAAGGAGTCCAGCTGGCCCCCTCTCCCACCGCCTCACCGGGGACAAGATCAACAAGCAGCTCAGACGAGTTCGGCGGAGCAGAGAAGCCATCATCACGGCGCGGGTGTGGTGGGTCTCACCGCGGGGTGTGGTGGCGACCAGTTCTTGACCGCGGGGTGCGGTGGGTATGGCCGCAGGTGCGGTCAAGGCCAATTTTGTGCCTTTTGCCCATTTTTGACCGGGAAGCCCATTTTTGACCGAGAAGAATCTTGGATATGGGTTTTAATCCCGGGTTAAATATATTCGTACCCTAACAAATATTCTAAACCCCAAAAAATACGTCGAATGTATCTTATTCTACTCAGAGAATTATTACAAAGATCAAGTATTTATCAGAATGTCTGAACTCTTCTGGAAATAATTTGACTACAATACGAGTGTTTGGAAATCTTACCAAAGTACTCTTTACTAAAATGAGGGGTATTGCATCACCTCCCCCTTACAAAAAGTCTCGACCCCGAAACTTGGCCAAATAAACCAAAGAAAAGCGAGGCGTTACACAGGCAGAGGAGGCGGTGGCTAGAGCAAGCGGAGGCGGCTCTCAGTTGGAGGCTGAGGTTGGAAGCAGTCGGGATATGGAGGCGGTTGGTGGCGTCGGATTTGAGGTGGTGGAGGCGGTGGTTGTCGACGGCGGCTCAGAGGTGGTGGCTAGTAGCGGCGGCTCAGAGGTGGTGGAGGCGGTGGCTGGCGGCGGCTTGGAGGTGGTGGAGGCGGTGGCTGAAGGAGGTGCCCTGTAATATATTGTGTGACAATATACCCAAACAACAAAGTGTTATGGATATGTACAAATCAATTCATATAATATATAAAGTTACATATAACGTATATTAACTGATTAACAAATTTAAATTACTTTGTATATTGGTTTCATCTTTTATTCTACCAAAACAATAGTTTTAAAGTGACTCATTAACATTGTTATAAATATATTCAAGTAATAAAAATTTAGTAAATCGACAACCAAGATGTCCATAAAATTAAAGTAGACTTCTGAGTTAAGTAAATACATTTTCATAATTTAATATTGGATATGTTGAGTGAAACGTTATGGGTCTGTTTGATAACCTTGTGAATTTTCAGTTTTATGTCCAGAAAATTATTTTGGACAAAAATAATTTATATTCATGTAAACAAGTAACAATTGTAAAGATTTGTATTTGTTGGTGCAAATCTTGTTAAGGACTTTTTGTTAATTTATATTTTGCTGATTATTTAATATAATAATAAAAAGAAAAAAAAACTCTTAACAACTTGGGCTAAAGACACTCTGGTGACTCATAATGAGTGAGCTTTAATATATATAATAGATGTTAACATATGATCGGTCGATCTATAACATATACTATAAATTTAGAGTGATTAAAGCATCATGAATCTATGAGTAAGAATACTACTATATAAGGGAAATAACTTTCGCTCAAATATCTTCACAATATAACCTACAAGAAATTTAAAAGTCATAACTTTCGCTCAATATTGTGCCTTGTGTCGTAAATTGTAAATTATACGTGTTTTTAATGTTGTTTGTCGTCCATACTCTTAGCTCTTTGTTTTCCCCAATATTTTGAAAATTTAAGATGATTCGTGAAAAGAAATTGACAAAATTTGGAAGTCATAACTTTCGCTCAAAGTTGTATCTTGTGTCGTAAATAGTAAATCGTATGTGTTTTTAGTGTAGTTTGTCGCCCAAACTCTTACCTCTTTGTTTTCCCCCAATATTCTGACAATATTAGATGATTCAAGGAAAGAAGTTAACAAGATTTGAAAGTCATAACTTCCGCTCAAAGTTATGCCTTGTGTCATAAATGGTAAATCGTAGATGTTTTTAGTGTTGTTTGTCACCCAAACTCTTAGTTCTTTGTAACCCCTCAATATTTTGACAATATAAGATGATTCACAGAAATAAAAACTGACAAAATTTTAAGGTCATAATTTTGCTCAAAGTTGTGCCTTGTGTCGTAAATGGTAAATCGTATGTGTTTGTAGTGTTGTTTGTCGCCCAAACACTTAGCTCTTTCTTTCCCCCCAATATTTTGACAATATAAGATGATTCACAGAAAGAAATTGGCAAAACTTAAAACTCATAACTTTCGCTCAAAGTTGTGCCTTGTATCGGAAATGGTAAATCGTATGTGTTTTTAGTGTTGTTTGTCACCCAAGCTCACTACAAGAAAAAATGCCATGGGCGACAAAAACAATTGTCACCCAAAGACAGTTTTTCGTCGCCCAAAATCATTTGTGATGACAAAAAATTCATCGCGGAGGCGTCGCCATAGACTTTCGGCGACAAAAACATATTTTGTCGCCCAAAGTTATATTTGGTGACGATGTATGTTTGTCGCCCAAAGTCTATGGCGACGAATATCATATTTGTCGCCTACATCTATGGGTACAGATCTTCAATTCGAGAGCTGCCATCTTCTTCGCGGCAAGATCTGGAAGCTTGCATAACCCGCCATTGAAGCTTGCACAGAAGAGCCGCCATCGAAGCGAGGTCGAGCAGCCGAGGTCGAGCAGCCATCGAAGCGAGGTCGAGCAAATTTGTAAGTATTCTTCTTCGCTCTCTTCACTCTCTTCTTCGCAGATCTCTTCTTCAAAGCTTCTTCTTCGCAAATCTTACAAACCCTAGAAAATAATGCTTGCTCACTCTCTTCTTCGCAGATTTTAATAGTCTTCACATAACTCTTCTTCGTAGATCTTACAAACCCTAGAAAATAATGCTTGCTCCCTCTCTTCTTTGCAAATTTTTAGTCTTCGCATATCTCTTCTTCGCAGATGTTACAAACCCTAGAAATTAATGCTCGCTCGCTCTCTTCTTCACATATATTCTTTGCAGATCTTCTTCTTCGTTCAATGAGTGACATTGTGCTTCAATTTGTCATCATATGTGCTTCTTTTTCGCAGATCTTCATCATCTCAGGTTTGAATGTTGAGTCATTAGCAAGTCAAAAGCATACAACTTGAATACTAGTCATGTGTTTTGAATGTTTGCCATTAGCAAGTCATCATCGCAGGTTTGAATGTTGAGTCATTAGCAGGTTTGAATGTTTGCCATTCATTACTGCATAGTCCTGTGTTGTTGCAAATGGCCTGGTACTGTTAGATGTTGAGGTTGAGGTTGGGAGGCATATTGACATATATTTAGTTGACACAACCAGAAGTAGGATGTTAAAAGTCCAATGTGTACAACCTTTTCATGCTAGGACAGGTTTTCTCTAGCTCTATCCCCTTTCCTTAAATGTCATTTCAGATATCAGCAGATATGCATCAGAACTAGAGATCTTGAATATGTCCCCTGATGAGTTGAAGATATGGATAAATGTCATTTCTCTAGCTCAAAAATCTTGAATATGTCCCCAAATGAGTTGAAGATATGGATAAATTACTGAAGAACTTTTGTGTTTGAGTAGAGTACATGTTTGTGGTCAATTTAAAAACTGCCTGATTCTGACATACTTCTTTATGTGTTGTGGCATTAGTGAATAACCACTGATGTTGTTTAGGGATGAATTCAACTAGGAAATGCATGAATTCATCCGTTTGAGTTTTGTCTTGTCTTGTATGTTGATAAACTCAAGTTGGTTGTTGATCTTCTGTTGCTATCATGTTCAAGAATCATGTCTTAAAGTTGTTTTGAACTTCTCCCGCTGAGTTTTTCTGTTGCTGATATGTTCATTCTTTCCCTAAATGATCCAAAGGTGTGTTCATGTTATACATAGAGAAAAACATCTCACCGTTCCTCGATCCAATCAATTTAATCGTGCAAAAGATATACATAGAAGGGATGGGATGTAGTGGGTAGTGGCTACTAAGAGGTTGCAAAGAGGTTGCATTATAAGAAGGCCAATGTTTATTGTATTTGTTCTTGATCTTTTCTTTTTGTAATTTGTCATCTTCTGGACAAACACTTGATCAACTGAAGCTACTTTGCCAGCCCTGAAAACCCAAAAATCCTTGAACAAATCCTCCTGAAAAGGACACCACCACCACCACTACTAATCCCAAAAATCCAGAGTAGTTGTTGCTCTTTACTTGCTTGGTGATGCTAATTCTTAAATTAATGTTCTAGTTATGTATTAATGTATGAATTTGAAAGTTGAGAAGCAAAGAACCAACTTCTTTTCTTATACTGTGAATTTGAAAGTAAAATATTTAGGCACAATACTCACATATCTGAACTAGAGATTCTGTCTGAAAGGGCCAAGAACCAACTTCTTTTCTTATACTGTGAATTCTGAATGTTGCTAGTTATCTACATATCTGAACTACATAAGTCTTTAGTTTTTTATTCGGATTCATTTTCTATTGTCAGCTTGCATTCTTTTGATTGCATTCATATGTGAGTATCTGCTTTCTGTTGAACTTGAATTTCAGAACACTGATATTGATAAAGCATGTCATAAAACACTGATACTGAATTTCAGAACACTGATATTGATAAAGCATGTCTAATTGCTTTTGATTGCATGTCATAAAGCAATTAGAATATCTTTAGCAATTAATAAACTCAAGGTGGGCAATACGTGCAGATTTCAGGATCTGTTTGCCCAATTTTCAAATGTGAATTTGGATATTGCGTATCTGTCATCTTGTCGAGTTTATATGGACCAATCTAGGATTGTGAGATGATTCTTATGCATTTTGTTTAAGTATTGACATGATTTTTGTTAACTATTGTCTCTTGTTCTTGGACCTCAATGTTTATTTTTTTCTTTGCCTTTCGTAGCCATAATGTCAAGTGAAGGAGATAATGATGGTTACGACGAGCTTTCTAGCTAGGTAAGGGAAGCACTATCTGATTATAGCGACGAGTCGGTGTAGCTCGATCCTTATTTTGAGGTAATGAATTTATAAAAAAATTGCTTTTATAATCTAAATTGAGAACTTGCAAGGGATCTTATGTTTTGAAATCTATTATTTTCTATAGTCGTACAACATGACCAGGTTTGATGACTCTATCTATGGGGTTGAAGAAACGGAGCCTATGGAACGGATGTTTCAACAAATTACAAGGGATCTTAGGAACTATATTGTTGAGGAAGGCGATAGGGAACAAGTTAGAGTTGCCGATCGAACTGTCGATCTTACCCATCAACTTGAACAAGAGATTGCAAATGTTGGTGTCTTGGATATCAACAACCAAGAACTTACTGAACGGGTAAGTGAATTATCGAATGCATACGTTCAAGCGGCATTAGAACATGACATTGCAAGGAGGAGGTTCAAATATTATGGTTCGGTCGTCACAATTCTTATGATCTTCGTTGTTTTGGGAGTTATCATTCGAAACTTCGTAAGGTTATTGGTAGTGATGTGTGCATGAACCACCTAGCAATGTCACTTTGGGTGTTCATTTTGATTGTATATGCACACATACATTGTTATTGTTGTATGAATTTGTAATTGGGTGACTGTAGGATGGTGAATGATTGTTTTAAAACTTTAATTATTGCTATGAATGTAGGATTGTGTGGTTGTTGAAATTTCAAAATGTGTCATTGATGGTATTGGGTGAAAAGTCATTAAAAAAATTGTAGACTCGTAATATGTCATTGATAGCATGTGATATGATAATGTATAGTAATGACTGAAAATTTCTGAATATGTCATTGCTGTCTGCGAATGTCATTGATGGTATTTAGGGGTGTTCATGGGTGGACCGGACCGGATTTTCGGACTGGACCGGAAATGATCGGACCGGACCGGTAAAATTCTGGTCCGGTCTCCGGTCCACCATTTCCCCAAAACCGGTTTCCGGTCCGGTCCAAACCCGGAAAAAATCCGATCCGGACCGGAAGACCGGAATTTAAAAAAAAAATTTTTTTTTTTGTAATTTATATGTTTTATATATTTTTTTTAGAGATTTATATGTATTTTTTTGTATATATTTTTTTAAATTTAATAAGTTAGGAGTATATATGTTTTATAAATATTTTTTTATAGATTTTAAATAAGAATTTAATTTTTTTATTTTTTAAAATTAAATCCGGTCCGATCTTCGGTCCACATATGCCCAAAAATCCAGTCCGGACCGGATGAACACCGCTAATGATATTGATAACATGTGATATGTAATGTATAGTAATGGTGCATGTGATAAGTAATGACAAATAAGAAGATACTTCAGCCATACCGAAGATACCCTAAGTAGGCCGGATGATTTTAAGGCTTTAAAGGGGGCTTATTGAAGGTTTGAACTTTTTAATCAAAAAGCACCCAATGAGCACCGGGCTGGTATCGGGGGAAAAAAATGCACCGATGACTTCTTTACTCCACCGCAGCCGTCTAATAATCATTCTCCACCTCCTCGCAACCGCCACCTTCTCCGCCGGAGAATCGCCGACGTGCCTGACGGTGTACAAGGAGGGGGGAGCGCCAGCGGTGTTCAAATCTCCAAAATGCCCTCGCTGGAAGCTGTCTAATTACGATCCTCACCGTATCTCCAATTGCCAGACCGCCATGCTCCAGGGCCGCCGGAGTTACCAGGAGGACCGCATCCTTTGCGCCCTCGACGTTCGCATCCCCTTTCCTGGTCCGTTCGCTTCTCAATGCTTTAGTTTTTCAGTTTTAGGTTTTTACTTAAGTATTTGAAATGATGGATGTTTGCTTCTTTTGCTTTGAACTGATGCAATCATTGTGTATTCTGCATTTACTTTCTGAATTGGGGAGGTTTCTAAATTTGGAACTTTGATTTTAGCTTATTTATGTTGTAGGATCGGGCAGTGGAATGTAAAACCAGTGCAAACGAGTATGACTGTTCTGGCGATCTGCTAATTTTGCATGTGAAGTAGTTTCAATGATGGTAGAGTTTTGGGAAGACTGATGTTCTTTGGACATGCTCTTGTGGTTTTGGATATTTATGATAGTCGGGTAGGCAATAAAAGTAAATGAATAAGGCTACAATAATATCCAGTTTGGGTGACATGGATTAATATTTTTTAGCTCCTACAAATACATAGCAGTTTTGATGAGTGAAGCTTTGTGATTCTTAGGAATCAAATAGTGTGTATCAGCAGATTATGGAACACATGGGGCCATGAACACAAATAGGTTGAATGTGCAATTGTGCATTATTCTATGATGAATTTGGATTTTTCCAAATGCCATTCATATACCTATCCAATACTTTCTATATTTGGTGTAGGACCTTATGGGCTGACAGAGGCTCAGGTGGGCATCATAGCAGTCTTTGACGGTCATAATGGTGCTGAAGCCAGTGACATGGCTTCAAAACTTCTAATGGAGTATCTCGTTTTGCATACATATTTTCTGCTTGATGCAACATTTGCATCCTTGTTAAAGAAACCGATAAGAGGGCTGACAGATAATAACAATGACAACTTTGTGAGAGACCGAGATCAGAACTTCTTTGACCAATCAAGGTGTGACCTGTCAAGCATCATGCTTTCATAACTTTACTTTTTTTGTTGTTGTTAGTGTGCAATCATCTATACTTGAATGCTTAACACTTCACTAATGTTGTCCTTAACAATTTGAGGTATTAAAAAACGATTTTTGTTAAATTGGACAAAGTATGTTGTTGCTGAATTTAATGAATGATTGCAGTGTTATGTGGTCTCACAGTCACTGTGTAAATTGTCAATAAATTTGGAAAGAGAAAAAAAATGTATAATGTATTTAAGTCTGATCTGCAGGGTAAAAAAAGTCACATTTCACGATGGAAGGATTGGAAGTTTGGAACTTATTGTTGAATAGAGAAGTTAGGGAAAAACAGGGAGAGCTGTTATATTATCTTCATTAATCTCTCTGAATAATGGTTGTTAATATTTTGATAGGTATAAGGTTGCTTGGCCAGAGGATTATGATAGATTTTTTCACCTGAAAATTTTGAAGGAATCATTATTGAGGACAATTCATGATATTGATGCTACATTTTCTAAGGCAAGTCTAAGTTGTGTGTTATATTTATATAATTAGATTCACATTCACTAGCCAGCATGCTATATCTTTGTGCTTATGTTGATGATGAATGATTGAGCTGTGAAGGAGGCATCTAAATACAATCTTGATTCGGGTTCCACGGCTACAGTTATATTGATCGCAGATGGTCAAATATTAGTTGCCAATTTAGGAGACTCGAAGGCTCTTATTTGCTCTGAGAATGACCTATCTCCTGCAGATGCTAAAGGTACAGTCTTCCAAAATCTAATTTGCAATTTCAATTTGTGTGATTGCATTGTGATTATGTAGAAGGTTTGTATCAGCTTCTTTTATCCCATGTATAGTTCTTTTTTTGGGCTTCATTTTTAAGTGTACCTTTAGTTTCTAATGTAGCAACATGAGTAATAGATATAATGTGTTCGGATGAGCAGCTATTTTGTTGAGGTTATGCCAACAGAAAAGAAGAAATGGTCTTGTGAAACGCTTTAAGGAATGTGGTGATTTGGAAATGATGGCCTCCAGTGGCTTGAGCTATCTTTCGGTGAAGGAGCTGACAAGAGATCATCGCCCAAACAGGGATGATGAGAAGTCTCGCGTCGAAAAGTATGGTGGTTATGTTGTTGAGTGGGGAGGAGTTCCTCGAATTAACGGTCAGCTGGCTATTTCGAGGGCTATTGGTGACGTGTCTTTCAAAAGGTGAGGTAATAACATGTCAGGCTGTGCTTTAATTCAGTACTTTGCATACGTAATTCTGTAAATTGGTTTGCTGGTTCACTTAATCTAGCTTCTTTTAAAAATCCTTACTCCTAATCATATTTTCTGTATTTGATTAAAGTTCTTGTGAAGTTAAGACGATTCGGTTTTCTGTGGCTTCCAGTTTTGGTGTTACATCTGCTCCTGAGGTGACAGATTGGCAGCCACTCACTGCCAATGACAGCTATCTGGTTGCGGCGTCTGATGGTGTTTTTGAGACGCTGGATGCCCAGGATGTTTGTGATTTGTTGTGGGAAGCACAGAATGAAAATCCTCTGAAATCAAAGTTCTCTCCGGCATGCTCTTATTCATTGGCTGATTGTGTAGTGAACACTGCTTTTGAGAAAGGCAGCAGGGATAACATAGCTTCCATTGTTGTTCCTTTGAAGCCAACTGGACTTCCAGATACCTTTTACGAAAAAGCGTATACTATAGATAGAGGGGTTGAATACTCATTTTCAAAGTCACGAGAAAGTGATAGGCATATAGGTAAATTCCATTCTGAAATGTTCTCTATGTATTATGGCCGTTGATGTATGGAAGTAGATCAGCAGTCTAAAAGCAAAATGTTTTATGCTTAATTGCTTATGGACTGTGGTCATGGATTTGTGTGGATAGGATACTAAATGTATCAAATTTTAATCACCAAAATTTGACAGGTGAACACTCGTCTGCCCTTGTTCATTTGGAGCATGCTCAGCCACTGGCTGCAAAGCTTGATGAGTTGTTGGTTAGTGTAATATTGACTTGTATTGATGCTATTATAAATTTGACTGCAGTTTCGTTCTTTTTTTCCTGCCAGTCTGTATTTGTTGTGAAAGAGTAGGAATTTTGCATTCAAGAAAAGAGATTTTATAGAAGGCTACTCCACGTATTGTGAGAAAGAAAATAAGGACTGAAACAGCTCAGCATGCTTTGCATGATGTTTACTGCTGAGGCGTATGCTTTTTAAATAGGATGATTGTACTTCTTCATCAATGCGATTATGTTTTGTGAAAAGTGTTGTTCTATTTTTGATGTAGGTAGAAGCAAAGCAAGGAAGTTTTAGTTGTTTTTATTTGTCTGAGAATCTTAAGGAAAGCGAGCATTCCAGGCTTCAGGCTTTGATGGATGGAAAGGATGAGAACAGTGTTGACTTATCGCATGCCCTCCTTCCAGACATGGAGTCAAGCTGTGGTGAGTGCAGTTGCCTTGATTGTTTGGAAAGTTTAATCCATCACTCCGTACTCCTCTTAAGCTGCCTTGCATCTGCTAAAAAATCACCATTCATTACTTTTTGGCTTCTGAACATAGGTGAATCTCTTAATTTATACAACGAGAGGAGTTTGTGCTTGCATTTGGGGACACCTTCTGTTGGAGATAGAGATCACAGCCTATATTCCGAATCTTTTGTTAATTTCTTTGGTTTGCTCGAGTCCATCCCATTCTATGTTAGTGGATCGAATTTTGGATCTTTTGAACATGTTAAGCCTAGTATGAGGTATTGTGCTTCTGCATCTTATTCTTCATGCATTGCTTATATACTTCGTTCTACTTGAGCTGTAATACATGTAACGACAGAAACAAACACCGGATAACAAAAATGGGAACATCTAATAAATATTCATCTGCAGATATTTGATGTGGTGGCAAATTGTAGTGCAACCTGTACAATTATATGTTTTGGTCATCCATTTCACCATCAAGAAAAGAGGTTTCATGTCGCTGAATTCATGACAACTGTAAGAGATGTTTACCTATAAATTAGTATTATAGTGACATTACTGCTGGAGAAAAGCAATGATTTATAAAACTTATGGACCTTGTACCAGAAACAAGTGGTTCGTCTTCTTTAGTCATTAAAGAAGACCTGAGATAGACGTTTTGTCTTTTGTGTCCTTTGTGCATGAACATATATATATATGGTTTAAGATCTGATGCATGGGATTTGCTTTTGAAAATTTACAATATATTTCTATGACTTGCAGGTACATACTGAACAAAAGATTTGGCCGTGGAGCTTATGGTGAAGTTTGGTTGGCCTTCCATTGGAACTGTTCTCAACGTGGTGATGTCTCAAGCTGGAATAAGAAAAACAGAAGTTCCTTTAAAGATTCAATTAACATTAAACTACAAGAAAAAAGTCTGCCAATGAACAGAACTGATGATGATTGCGACATCAGCTCTTCTGATGACAACGTGTTCATTTTGAAGCGAATAATGGTAGTGCTTTGATTCACTCAATTCTGATTTTGGTTACTGGGGGTTGTGATATACATTAATAGTTTTCCCGAGTTGAAGCGTAAATTGGATATCAACATGAAAAAAGTGTGAATTCCATATGTTGATTCTGTATTTGTTTACGGGGCTTGGAAAGTATCCTGTTGACAAATTAAGCTATTTGGATGAAATTCTTATATATAAAGAAGACTGAATGTGTTATTTTTCCTTCAGCCTCTCACTCTCCCTCCTTCTCGGATTGCAGTTGTAACTGATTTCAGTAAATTACTCTTTCTACTTTTTTTCATTGCTTTTTTTAATTAAATGTGATAGCAGAACACTATATGCTTTCCTTGCTAAAATTTGCAAATCGTTGATCTTCACTTTTGCTCTGCGTATTCTACTTTTTAGATAATATAGGTAGGTAGAATTGTTTTCATACAAGTGGACAAAATTCAAGGATTCAACTGTCTTATCATGACCCTACCTTGACCTTATAATGTTCTTTGTACTCCTGGTACTTGACCTTTGTAATTTTATGAAATGCCTAATATTTTGCGTATGTTTCTTCTCTTTGACTGTATAAGTTCTTGTGAAGTACTTGTACGTTCTTGTAAAGTACCTTTATAAACCAGCTACTTTAAAATTACCTAAATGTGGAGGACTTCATATATTGCATTTTGTACTTGTTAACACTTCTTAATTTTCTGTAGTAAGAGCACTCTCGTTTGATGTAACAGGTGGAGAGAGGGACTGCTGTTTATTTAAGTGGCTTACGAGAAAAGTACTTTGGTGAAGTTTTCTTGAATGCCTCAGCATATTGGAGAGTTCCTTCATCATCTAGATTACCAAATTCATTATTTCCCGAGTCCAGAGGGAACTTATATGGTGTATTAAAGAGGGAGAAGGAAACTTCTGTAGAGACTGAAGACTCAGAGAATCTTGAAAATTTAAATGTAGATGGAAATACAACTGGTGGAGCCCACTATGAAGAAGGCCTCAGTCATATTGCTAGATATGTTGAATCTTTTGAGTCAAGATCTAATGAAATCTGGCTCGTGTTTAGGCATGAAGGTTTTTCCTTATCAAAGCTCATTTACACAGCTGAAGAAGTGATAAGTGACGCTGGGGAACCCGAGTCTGAAAAAGCTGGGAATGCTCAGGTACTAAATCCATCGAAGTGGTGGCATTGGCTGAAGACAACGAAAGCAGGTCAAGAGGAAATGAGAAATCTTGTTAGACAGCTGGTACGGACAACTCAATGAGGAAAATTTATATGTGACAATGTTTCTAATTAATTTTTTTAACGAAAAAAACATGGCTAAGGAGACATTTGTCTGTTGAATGAAATGAAACACTTACATCACTCTGTATATTGGAGAGTTAATAATGTTGGGTGGTTGATTCTTTTTCTCTTCTCTAGATTTTGTAGTAGATGTACTCGAGGCTTCTTTCTGCATTAACTTTTTAAATGGTGTTTTTGTAAACTCTATCAGTACTGTATTTCGAATCTCTAGACTGATATGTATCTGAGCTCTGTCTCTTTATGTGTTTCAGTTGATGGCAGTGAAATCCTGTCATGACCGCAACATTACCCACAGGGATATTAAGCCGGGTGAGTGCAGTGAACCTCTTTGATTGTAGATAGCAAGATTACTGGGTGTTGTGAAAGCAAGCGTTTGTTACAATTACCTATTTACATAGTGTATACTATGATCACATCAGGAACATTGCTTATTTGTTCTGATGAATTTGAAAGCAAATTCTTTTTACCTTCAATATTGTTACCCTTTTGCTAAGTTATCTTCAGTTAATGGGTATGCATCTTTGTATAAGTGAGTTGGAATAATGCTTCATCACATAATACATGCTCTTGAAATATGTACTGATACTTTCTGCTTTGAGACGTCTGAAAGCATTTTCTGTCCAAACAACATTATTGAAGCAATTTATGGAGTCTCTACCCTTTAAGTCATGCTGCTGAACAAGTTGACATACTTCTATGTTTTCTAAAATATGTTTTTCTGGATTTGGTTCTTGCTTGACCATGTGAATGTTTTTTTACTAATGAACGAACTTTAATAATTTTCATCTTACTTACCATCAGTTGAGAATCCAGATTCGTATATATTTTCTTATAATAATTTTAATCCACTTTGCAGAGAACATGGTCGTATGCATTGAAGATCCCGAAACTGGAAGATGCATGCTAAGAAGTCCTAATATGAATATGACACATGCCAGCAAAATGTATGGAAGTAATAAATTATCATCCTCTAATATGCGAGTCTATAATTGATTTTATAGCATAAAAGGATGTTTAGTTACTTCTCTGATATTCTCTTGAGTGTAGACTGTAGGTTATGTGAGAGAAAAATAAGGTCTTCATTTATCCTCTTTTATTTTGAGAATGCTTCTCTAATGTCTATCTGACATGAGAGTTTCAAAAAAGTATCTATCTTGACTTCATAAAGAAAGAGAATATATAACGAGTTGCTTCATGTGGCATGAAAGTTAATAAGACTTGATCCATTACTGTTCCTGCACATGCACAACTTTACAAGCACAACTCTCTTGACCTTGTTAATTATATTTGACATTGGTAATTAATATGGTATATCAACTTTCTTTTCATGATGGCCCTGTCTCAACAACTTACGAAAGCTATTGACTACTGGTTGCTGATATTTTTTACTATTGCTCACTCGAGATGCATTAATATGATTCTTGATGAGAAACTGCATTTAGCCAGATGCTCCATTTCATTTATCATGGTAGTTGTTCAGAACTTGTATTTGTTTTATTGCTTATCATAGTATGAGCTGTATCAAATTTTTGTTCCTAGAGCTTGATTCTACTCAAGAGCTTTATTTTGCAATGCTTGATGATCATGCCATGAATGTCAACTTCTTATACCCTCCATTGACATGAACACATCAATAATGAAATTCCTCTGTTCTTATACAGGCGCATTATTGATTTTGGTAGTGCAATTGATGATTTTACCATCAAACATTTGTACAACTCTGCAGGGCCTACTAGGTATTTTATACTTCACAATTCGTTTGGCTGGATCTCTATATATGACTATGTTTTGTATTAAAAAAGCTAACACTGTAATCATGACTTGTTATAAACTCTATTTAGATATTCTTGATCAGATAATTTGAGAGGCATGGATAATGTGATCATCAAGAACTATGAAATAGGCACGTGGAAATATGCTTGCAAGTGATTGATCTTCTGTTACATTTGCTGCTTTCTGGTTGTAGGATATACAATATATGTACTATACAGGGAAACTGTAGCTCCCTTTTTATTATGATCTCTTCCTTTCTTTCTTAACTCTTTTTTTGTGTTTCTTTCCGTGTACACACTTCAATCTTATTTTCTTCATCTTGTTCTTGTTTGACTTCTATCTGACTCCTTGTCTCTATTGCTATAGAGCCGAGCAAACATTTGAATATACTCCTCCTGAGGCTTTGCTGAATTCTACATGGCACCGCGGACCAACAAAAAGAACTCTCAAGTAATGCTTGTTTGATTTTATTTTTGGCAATATTAAGGGCTTTATATGTAGAATTATATGTATATACAACAAGCCCTGTTTTCTGGATAAGAGAGGTTCATTTGCTCCCAATAAAATTTCCTTGTATATTGCTAGGTATGACATGTGGAGCGTTGGTGTGGTTATTTTGGAGTTAATATTAGGCTCACCAGATGTTTTCCAGATAAGCACTCTATCACGAGCTCTATTGGATAAACATATTGAAGGCTGGAATGAAGAATTGAAGGAGCTTGCATACAAGTAAGCCCTGCTACAAAAAGGAATTCTGCTCTCTCAATATCTTTGTGCATTGGTTGAATATTAACAGCTGACTGGGTAGCAATTAACTCATAATATCACTTATAAATATGAACCTTTTGGTAGTAGACTAGTAGCATATGTAGTCCATTGCTGAAAAATGCTGATCTGATATATGGATCAGTACTTGGTTAAATCAACTTGTACTATGCTGTTTGAATGGTTTAACGTAACGTCGTAAACTAATGGCTAGGCATAAAACCTTTGTGAGTGAAAGAATATCTGTCTTCATTTTCTAATAATCAGATGCCTAATTTGTTCATGCTTAACCCTCGATCCTTCCTTAAAAAAAAGAGTGTAACTCTTCATCAAGTTTATCTACAATTGTAAATGACATACACAAATGTCAAATATTATGGTGCTTCAATTGGTTGCTACATTCTTACCATTTTTCATGTGTGGTTAAGTTTGAATAAAAACAAGCCAGTATTCTTTGAAGTCAACTTCATGCTTTGATGAATTGTGACATTTTTGTGTGCAGACTTAGGTCATTGATGGAAATGTGCATACTAATAACTGGCAGTCCTAGTAAATTGTATCATAATCGCCGATCAAGCTATGGAGTAAGTTTTCTAATCCTCGTACACAGTCATTATGTGTGTTATCCACTTTCTACAGGGAAACGTTTACAAGGTTGCCTCTTTCCACCCCTCTTAATTTTCTTTTTGGTTCTCTCGGTCATTTGAATTTGGTTGCTCTGCTGTGCTAGCTTCTAAAACAGACATTTATTTTTGCAATACACTATTATTTTTGCAGTGTGCTATCTTGTTTGCTTGATCTTTTACTATAGCAATGGCCAATGAGCGAAATTACTGTATACGCGAACAGGATGGAATCAGTGTACATATTGGTTTAAAAATGAGACTTCAGAAAGTCAAAGTAGATGTTATCTTTAAATCTCTGATTTGATATATTATCAGCTGTATGCATGATATGATTCCACCAGCTTTCGTAACCCGTACATAGAATTGTAATGGATTGATGAACTATAGCCATGAAGTTTTGCACAACGTTAACTTTTAGGTTAGAAGGTTTTCTAAGATGAGCCCGATAGGGAATCATAGGGATCATTTTTTTGCTTATAAAGGCAGAGGATTTTATAAGGTTAGCCTGACAAACAAGTGGAAAGGAGGGAAAGCCCTCTCCAAGTGGAGAGAATGGAAAGAAAATGCCTTTGGCTATTCGCTTCGTACATTCTAGCTATAAATATAATCTCTTGCTACAGTATAAAGTTGTGCTTATTGTCGTATTTACTTTCTTGATATACTGATCATGGAAATGTGTTCAATTTTCTTTATATGATGCTCTCTTTTGGATCTCATAGAAGTTCTGTTTTGTCACCTAGGCTGGAGCGTCACCTGCTTCCTGGAAATGCTCTGAAGAGTTCTTCTCAAATCTTATGAAGAGCAGAGATCCTCTAAAGATAGGGTCTGCTTCCAAAACGATCTCTTGTAAAATTTGTTTCTCTTTAATGTGATGTGTGACATGTGTCTAAATACTACTGCTCTTATTGGCAGCTTTCCAGATGTTTGGGCTATGCGCCTTGTGCGACAGCTGTTGCTCTGGGACCCAGTAAGTTATTTGTGTAGTTGCTTACTTCTCTAGTTGAGGATAATATTTCATTTTGTCGGTTTCCTATTGAATGCATTTGCTTCATTTCATCAAATCAAAGTCATCAAAGACTAAAGCTGTATTAAATATATGAATTATGGAACCTGCAATCTGGTCATGAGCTGTAGCTGGGGCCTGCTGTGGGCTGTAGAACCTGATTCATGAACATGAAATAGTCTTTGGGGGGAAGTAAAAATGAATGTTATCCTTATATATCTGCTATCTCTAAAATGAATGTCATTAAAAGAAGTGTAATGCAATCTCTAGCTGCAATTCTGCTATCCTTTCAATATCCTCATGATACATTCGTCTGCATTTCTCAAAATGAATGTTCTCCTGATCTTTTAAAATGCAGGATGACAGATTGAGTGTTGATGAGGCTTTGGAACACCCTTACTTCCATCCTCCCCCATGAAAACAGCCCACGTGTTATTCAGATCAAATACTTGATTGCCGCCTACTGTAAAAAGGTTCGTAGAGAGATCCATTAATCTAGATGCTCCCTTGATACTTGACATGACAATGAGGATTCGTAGTTTCGAAGTACCATTGATTCTTCTGATGATCGCAAGCTCTGGAGACTTGCTCAGAGAAAGAATCCCTACCCAGATTTACCTGAACCCTAAAATTTCTTAACAACCATTCTTCCCTCTCCGACGACACTCCTATTCACCGCCGTTGGTGACCATGAGATACGACAATGTTTTCTTGGATGTTTCTCGTCTGATGTCACTATTAGTTCTCCGAGAATGGGCATCTTGTCTAATTGTACTTCATCGAGGTTATGAATACGATCTTCAACCTCACTTTAATCTCACTTTTCATCATCCTCGCTTGTTTGTTATATATATCTTCGTTTTTTTTGCACTCTATGCAGGCAGAAGAGTTTTAATTTGCCGAGTCCTTGTTGTGTCAGTTGGAGGATAAGCATTAGAGTGTCCAATCTCAGCTTCTACTACTTTTATACGTTCTTATGAGTTTTTGTTATTCTAAAGCCACGTTGTAAGTTCTAGTACTTTTATAGTTTTATTTCTGTCACTTGAATAAAGTTTAGAGCTTGATAAAAAAAAATTCATATAATATAATAGGAGAGGAAGTTCGTTAAAAGAAAATAATAGGAGAGGAGAATTATTTATTAGTACATGTAGTGCAGTATGGTGCACTATATATGCTTACATCTTGTCTCATAATCAGCTATCAAAGTGCTCGAATGATATAGTGTACTTGTTACCAGATCGAGTTTAGATGCAAGAAAGACGTGCTCTTGTATTTGCATGTTGTTAGAATGATGTTCTGCCATTTATTTTTAAACTATGAACAGTTAGAGACCTTTTTAGAAATTGTGTTGCCTCTTTCTCTACTTCTTGCTACTTGCTACTACTGATCTACATAATGAATTATAGAAACTAGAAAATATTCGTCTTATTCAATGGCTACTGGAGCTTATTGATTTACACTTCTCACTTGTCATGTGGATTGATGGTCCTTTTCCAATTTTTTACATTAAGTTGTCATTCGTGCTTCATATTCATGTTTCAGCCTTTCTTTTTAGAGTGATGGTCCTCGTATAACTTGAAATATAATTATTATGGTGGGTTTCCATATATATATAGAGAGAGGGACGCTCAGGTAAAACGAGTCTTGTGGTGAAACGGGTGTATAAATGAGGATCGTTGGATTAAAGCAAATCAATGGATGGATTGAGGGGTTGTAGGGATTTTATGGTATGAGGGTTTCTATAATAATCAGTTATCATAAAAAATGGATGAGAAAAAAAAAATTAAAATAGGAGAGAGAATATCCTCCAAAATAGGCAGTTAGAAGGAGATTGGAGAGAGAAAACATAGATCCTCCACGCAGAGCTTCGGTCCAGAAATTTATAAACCGTTCAGCATATCGACACGAAACATTTGCATATCGACACGAAAAATTTGCATATCGACACGAAAAAGATGAATATTGTACAAGTATTATTGAATAACTGTTATTCATGATCATGGACCATGGTCAATCGTATATATACTGATATTCAAAATCATTGAATAGATATGCATATTGTGGTAATTGATATTACAATTTAAAATATACAAGTATATTTTGCATATCACTATACAAGGAGATTGGAGAGATAAAAACTGTATATCATACAAGTATATTCTGTATATCACTGTAAAAAAAAATGCATATCTCATCCACACAAATGAATATCATATTTACGGTCAAGGAAATGATCCATAATTACAAATTGCATATCATACAAGTGTATTCTACATATCACTGTACAATAAATACATATCCCATCCACATAATTGCATGGCCGAATTCAGCGAGATCTTCCTTGGTCGCGCCCGCGGCTTCCTTTCCGTGCCCGCGGCTTGTTCTTCTCAGCTTCTGACGAGAATATCACTCAGCGAGATCTTCCTTGGCCGCGCCCACGACTTATTCTGCATATCAATATATAGAAAATGCATAACTCATCCACACAAATGAATATCACAATCACAGCCAATGAAATAATCTATCATAAAAAATTACATATCATACAAGTATATTCTGCATACCAATTTATGAAAAATACATATCCGATCCACACAAATGAATATCATATTCACGACCAAGAAAATAATCCATAATTACAAATTGCATATCATACAAGTATATTCTGCATATCATAGTATGGAAAATGCATATCACTTTCATACAACTGAATATCACATTCACGGCCAAAAACATAATCCATAATCACAAAATGCATATCATACAGCAATTTCGCTTGTTCAGACATATCCTCACACAAGATAATCAATGTATAGAAAATGCATATCACATCCACATTAATGAATATCACATTCACAGTCAACGAAATAATCTATCAAAAAAAAATGCATATCATACATGTATATTCTGCATATCAATGTATGAAAAATGCATATCTCATCCACACAGATGAATATCACAATCATGTCTAGTGAAATAATCTATGGAGATAAGTGAGTAATTCGAGATCATGGTGGAAATTATATATTGACTACCCAAATTACAAAACAAGATGAATAAATTAGAAAATTTGAGTGAATCACAAAATCAACAAATTAAACCAATAAAATTGAATTTTACCACCATTAACAGTGGAGATGTCGATTAGAGTTTTTACCACAAAATCAACTAAGTTTTTACCACCATTAACAGTGGAGAAGATGGAGTCCGCGCCTGAGCCATCGATTCCGCTGGGACCTTCTCCTTCTTCTTTTTGGGCAACCTGCCTTATCCATCTCCTTCACCCGCCGCTGCCGTCGTTCCTCCATCCTTCCCTGAACCTTCGTCTCTGCGCTATCGTCGCTCCTCTTCTCCTCCTTCTTCATACCTAATTTCTCACGCCATCTCCCAAAGAAAGACTCATCCGAATTGGGATTCCGCGTCTCCACTTCACCAGATCTCATCATCCACTCAAGTGAACCGACCATATCCGGCGGCATCATATTCGGATCTTTCTGTAAAATCAGAGGAGGCTCAATCCGCTGATGCTTCATCATCACGATCGTCAGGCCTTCGATGAGAGCCAGAATACCGTCGCCGAAGAGAGTGGAGACGGCGGTGCGGCCGAGACCCTGGCGGAACGCAAGGACGGCTCCGGCGTTGGCGCCAAAGAAGATTGAGTTCCAGGGATCCTCTTTCTGGCAGAGGTACACCAGTGCGCAATCGGTGGCGGAGAAGAGGCCGCCCCAGGCGGCGAAGCTTCCGCCGATACGTGGGGCGTTCATCCGGGCGAAGACGGTAGGGTTTCACGCATGACTTCAATGGCGTTTGAAGGAAGTTTTATTGGCTGATGAAGAAAGCAATGGTGAGGAGAGAGTACGTAGATCTGGTTTTTAAGATCTGATGTGAATTTGGAAAGTGGGTAAAAAAATCCCATAAAAATCATAATAGAAAGGAATTGAGTGTGTGTGGTTCCACTCCCCATATTTGTGCCTCTTTAGATTAAATCACAACCATCCATTCTAATCTCATCTAATGTTCTAGAATCATTCACCCGTTTCACTATAAGAGCCTGTTTTACTAGAGCATAGATCTATATATATATATATATATATCGTTAGAGCATTACCAATAGTACCTAGTGTTGGTGAAGTTTCAAAATTATCACCAACTAATTTCGGTGACAATTCGAATCGCCACTAAATAGTTTCAGTGACAACTTGAATCGCTACTAACTAGTTTCAATAACAACTCGAATCGTCACCAACTAGTTTTGGTGACAACTCAAATCGTCACCAAATTTATGTCACAATATATCTGTCACTAGAAATATGTCATAAAAAAGTTGTCACTAAAAATCTGTCACAAAAAAGTTGTCACCAAAAATCTGCCACAAAAAACCTGTCATCAACCACGGTCAACGCCGGTCAAAGGGAAAAGAGAGGTGCATGTACTTGGTAAAAAAATTGGGGTAGAATCATCTAATTTGATGGTTGGGAAGTGAATATTTACACAAGTCATCCTTATTTGAAGGGTGCCACCTAACTTACTTAGATTGACATTTTGTAATTCTATTTTTCTAACCTACACCTTAAGGGCGTAAGTTAAAGGTCCATATATAAAAAGATTATATTAGATGTCAATTATTTAGGGATTTTTAATTTTTTTTTAAAAAGAAATTATTATTTTCTGTTTAGGATTTAGTTTCCTAAACCGGAATCTTTAACTTGTAGTAATTATAGGTCATTGTTAAATAGAATCCACTCTATCTTTTTTATAAAGCTCCCTCTACACATATATATAAGCAATTTATTCCAAAATTACAACTCTACCACCCTCATTTCTTCCCCACTTCCCTACCCTCTCTTCCTTTCTTCCATTTTCCATCTCACAAACCATCAAAAATCAACCATTTTCTTCCTCACTTAGCCACTAAATCGCCATCAAATTAGATCAAGAAGATGCAACACTTGAAAAATCAATCAACCATTCCAAGAAAATGCAAGTTTACGGACTAGTTTTTGTAATTTTTTAGTTAGGGTTTACACAAATTTTCAAGATTGAATTTTGGGTATTATAGACTAATTTGTATCATAGATTCGAAGTTTTAAGTCTATATATGAATACAATGTGTAATATATATCATTTAGATAGATTTTGGGTTGATTTCTTGTTGCTCGTTGAAATTATTTCATTGCTCGTTAATGGTTGATTGTGCTCGATGAACATACAGTCGCGTCGCGTCTTCTGATGAAGAAGACGGCGTTCCACCATCACAGATGGAATGCATTCCTCCGTGACGGGTGGAACACTTCCGTCCTTCACGAACGGAACACTTCCGTCCTTCACGGACGGAACACATTCCTTCGTGGCCAATTCACGGACGGACGCAGTTCCTCTTTGGTCAATTCACGGACATAAAGTGGGCGCTATAAAGAAATATATGGTGGGTGTTAAATGACAACCACGTAATTATATATGCACTACTAGATTAATCACTTTACCATGTTAACACAATAATTTTCTTTCCTTAGTTTAAATTGGTTCAATCTTCCGGCATATTTTTTTATTTTTTTATGAAAACCACCCCATATATTAAAACAACATAAAAATAACAACATTTGCTAAAGAAATGGGCAAAATACAACCAGTTTGCAAGTTGCAATTTTTTATTTTTTGATAAAGGCAAACATTAGGACTCCTTCAACCAGAAAGACTATCCTAAATCATCCGAATGAATGATCTTTACAAAGTGAATATCGAAATGATCAAAAGTAGAGTTCAAACTGGTGAACTCATATCTACCGTGAAGAAGATAAACCGCAGTAGTAGCTGAATTTAGAAGAGAAAGAAGACGCTGAAAAGCTTGAAGAGCATGAAGGGGAATGGGGTGAGTAGCAAGAAAGTCGGCAGCACGATTGGCCTCCCTAAAACAATGTTGTACCTAAAAAGAAGTAAAAGAAGAAAGTAAAGCAGTAATATCAGTAATAATACTGTGAATTTCTCAGGGAATTTTCCAAGTGGCCCTAATAGAATTAATGATTACAAGATTGTCTCCTTCAATAACTAAATGTTGAACCTGACATTGAGCAGCACGTTGAATACTAGAAAGTGCAGCCAAAGCTTCTGCTTTAAGGGCAGATGTAGAGGGGATATTCTCTCGATGGAAGGCTAGGAAATTACCATGGTGGTCACGGAGAATGTAGCCCAAATGAGTTGAGTCGTCGTGTTTTCTGGATCCATCAAAATTTAATTTGACCCAATTTAGAGGAGGTTTCTTTCAAGTTCGATTCGTGGAGCATAAAGACAGTTGTAGTTGAAATGGTCCAGTCATGTAGATGCAGAAAGGCTTGTTGTGCAGGGCAACTTTGCAAGGTAGGAATTTGGTGTTGAAAAATAAGATTATTTCTATGATTCCAAAGAAACCACCATAGAAAAAGTAGAGGTATGATGTGTGTATTAGAGTGTCTGAAATAGTCGAAATTGAATAAGAAGTGCGGTGTAAACTGAAGTGAAAATGAAGCATGCAGTTTGTGTTCTAATTTAGAGATCATATGTTGTGTAAAGGGGCGGGTATAAAAGAGATGATTCAAATCTTCATTGTTATTGGAGCAAAGGCTACAAGATGCATGAACTCTAGAAAAATAACTATTAAGACGTTTAGTAGTAGGTAAAGTATTCACCAAAGCTTTCTAGAGGAAATTTTGTATTTTAGGCGGAATGTGTAGCTTCCAAAGCTAGGAGAGGGAATTTGATGTAAGATGCGGTAAAAGAGATTGGAAAATGGGACGAGTTGATTTGACTGTGAAGTTGTCGTCTGATGTCACTTTCCAGATGATGCGATCTTCCAAAGGGAAAGAAGGAATGTGAACTTTAAGAATTTTAGCAAGTATTGACGGTGGTAGCAGTTGTTGAAGTTGAAGAACATTCCATGATTGGAGGTTGTAATGAAAGAAGATACTGTTATATCAATTGGAGTAGAGTGATTGTAATAGGAGAAAAGTGTACAGAACTTTATATTTTTGTCATTTCCGAGTTCCTAGCAGGGCCCACTTCAAAATACATCACGTAGATGTAGGAGTCGAGAGAACTGCCAAGATTGTTTAGGCTTATTTTTGTAAGAGAAAAGGTCAGTCGAACGAATATATTTTTCAGTAATGATACGACACCATAAGGATTCCTGAGAAGTCAATAATTTCCATAATAATTTAAGTTATAATGCTTTATTCATAATGGAAGCTTTATACAAACCAAGACCACCACCTAATTTTGGTTTGCATATACTATCCTAACTAATAAGAGCTCGAAAATTGGGTTGATATTTATTCCAGAACAAGTCTTTGTTGATATTATCAATGTTATTACAGACGGATTGAGGTAGTAAGAAACTTTGCATAAGGTAATTCACTTTAGATAACAAATTGGATTGAATGAGGATAAGTCGTCCTACTTGAGATAGTGAATTCGCTTTCCATCTCGACAGTTGTTTTCTAAGAGAATTCAATGAGTAATAAAAAAATTCATTTTTAACTCGGCCTCGAACTATAGGAATACTAAAATATTTTTCCATAGAAGTAGTAACCTGAATATTAAGATTAGCTACAAGTGACTGTTGTTGGGATGAAGATATATTGGAAGAAGTTTGAAAAGAACTTTTATGGAAGTTGATAAATAAACCAGAAGTACTACTGAAATCTCGGAGGAGTTGTTGAATATATAACATATTCGTTTGTGTTGCATTTGCAAAGATGAGAGTGTCATCAGCAAAAGTAAGGGAGGGGATACAAGTACCGTTACGAGTTAGTTTAACACCCACCTTTGAATTTTGATATTGGGATTGTATAGTAAGATTTCTGGAGAGGAACTCAATGGCAATGATAAAGATAAATGGAGCGACGGGGTCATCCTGTCGTACTCGTAGGCCACAAGTAGGGTAAAATAGAGGATCGGGTTCATTGTTAACAAGGACAGAGAATGAGGTAGATTTGATATAAGTCATAAGTAATTTAACCCATTCATGAGATAATCCAAATTTTAGGAGTATTGTCGTAATAAAATTCCAATTGAGTTTATCATAAGCATTTTTCATATCTAGTTTCAAGGTCATTCAACTTTTTTTACCTTTGGTTTTAATATGAAATGAATGAAAGATTTCATGAGCAATTAGGATATTTTCTTGAATAGAACGACCTTCCATGAAGGCCCCTTGAGATAGACTGATAATTTTTGGCAATACACATTTTAGCCTGTTTGCCATGATTTTAGTGATAATTTTATATGTTGTATTGCATAAACTAATCGGACGATAATAATTAATAATAAGAGGGTTATCGATTTTAGGGATAAGAGCAATAAAGAAATGCGCGCATTCTTCGAGAAGTTATTTAGAGTAAAAAAAATGCTTAAATAGCAGAAATTAAAGATTTTTTCACAAAACACCAATAAGTTTGATAGAATTCGGGTAGGTATCCGTCTAGGCCAGGCATTTTGTTCAAAGGCAATTTGAAGACCACCTGTTTAATCTCAGTGCAGTGCAAGTTGCAATATTTGGCTCGATCTAGATGTCCAACTGTCTAATCCAATCCTCTTTATAGTGGTTGTATCTTATCAATCAATGTTCCATACATAAAAAAAAAAAATCAATGTTCCAAGTTGCAACATTAATTAACAAAATACAAATATAGAATAATTTATGAGTGGTTGGACCATTTGACCTTTAGTTTCCAAGTTGCAACTTTAATTCATAAAATATGATTACACGGATTATAAGGATCATTAGACATTTACAAGTTCCAATATATAATACTCCCTCCGTCGTAACGATATCGTTAATATCTTTAATTACATATTTATAAAAATTATAATTTTATAAATTATCAAAGTAATTGTTGAGACGAATCCTACAAGACCCTACATGACTATGTTTTTTCTTATATATTAGAAGAAATCTTAAAAATTATCTCCAACTATAAATAGTGTATAAAAGAGAAATAGGCACATCATTATGGGACGGAGGGAGTAAAATGCTAAATTAAACTACTTATTAGGCAGTATGTACTCCTCCCATTAAAAAATATTTACATGTTGAATTATGCTTTATTTCTTTTTTTCAAATAGGAAATGAGTTCGGATGGATTGCAAATTGCAGTATATTTGTACTCCATTCTTTATTAGAAGGTTATATTATTGTTTTTTTAATATATAAATTATAAGTTTGTATTAGTGAGTTTTTTTTTTGATTTATAAGAGATTGTCTGATTATTTTTTAGATTTAGGGTTTATTTCATTAAAGATTTGTAATTGGATGATTTAGTTTGTGATTGTGAATAATATTTAATAGAGTATTTAATTGTATTTGTTAGAATTTGGTTTATTTTTATATTAATGATTTTCTAATAATTTTACTAAATTTTTTATGTTTTATACTTTGAATAAGGATGATTTCATTTTGTTATATAATAGAAGACATTAAGAGTTGAACTTTTTATAATATCAAATTATACTATAGTTTATTTTATGATAAAAACTTAAATAAAATAAAGATGATATATAATTATATTTTTAGCATTATGAAAATAACATTTTTCCTTTTAAACATATACATTTATTAATAAAAAAAACTTTAAATTAGCAAACAAAATCCTTAAAAATAAATTTTGAACAAATTCTAGAATTTTATTTTTTTAGACCATTTTATAAAAGATGTCATATTTGAATATAAAAAATTATAATTTAGTAAATTTACATTTGTTTGATTTCTTAATCTTTAATTGTTTGCTTCATATTAAATATATTTAATACTTTCAAAATGTTTGTTATTAAAAAAAATTGTATGGTATTGAATGAACACATTTAATATACAAAAAAATGCTAACTTTTTTTATACCATTTTATAAAAGATGTTATATTTGAATATAAAAAATTACAATTTAGTAAATTTGCAGTTGCTTGATTTCTTAATCTCTATTTTTTTTTATTTCATATTATATATATTTATTACTTTCAATATGTTTGTTATTAAAAAAGTTGTATGGTATTAAATGAACATATTTAATATACAAAAAATGGTGCAATTCAGGTGCGAAAGGGCCTTATAATACAAAATAAGAAAGAATCTCAGTCGTTAAAACAGATTAAAAGCTATAAAAAAAGTGCAACACGGAGGCCCTTTTGTGCATGCCTTTGTTTTTTGAACATTATTGACAAAGTACAAGCCGGAGGCCTAAAAGTGCAAACCGGTGACTTGAAAAGTACAAGCGAATACAACACTTCTGTGCATGTAAATTCAACATTTTGTGCATGTATTTTTTTGGATTGGAGTGCAAGTTGTTGGCTTAAATGTGCATGCGAATTATTGTGCATGTGAATTTAACGTTTTTGTGCATATATAACTCGCATGCACTCTCAGTTGAATTCACATGCACTTTCAGTTGAACTCGCATGCACTCACATGTATTTTTTTGGATTGGAGTGCAACTGTGCAAGTTATTGGCTTAAATGTGCATGCGAATTATTGTGCATGTATAACTCGTATGCACTCTCAGTTGAATTCACATGCACTCTCAGTTGAACTCACATGCACTCACAACACATAAAACATGCACTTGATTTCACATACACTCAAAAGTCAAAAGACATATAAGTACACTCAAAGGCATTCACTCTCAGTTGAATTCACATGCACTCTCAGTTAAACTCGCGTGCACTCACAACACATAAAACATGCACTTGATTTCACATGCACTCAAAAGTCAAAAGACATATAAGTACACTCAAAGGCATGCACTTCAGTAGAATTCACATGCACTTCCGGTTGAATTCACATGCACACTCCTAGTAGAATTTACATGCACCAATTTTCTAATTTGTATGCACTTTTCAGTTGAATTTTCATGCACTCCCAATAAAACTTGTATGCACTAATAATACATAAAATATGCACTAGATTTCACATGCACTTGAAAGTCAAAAAGCATGCACACTCAAAGGCTTGCACTTTTAATAGAGTTCACATGCACCCAAGGGTGGTTTGGTGGCCGGTGGTGGTCCGACGGTGGTCCGGCGACCAGCGGCGGTGGTCCGGTGATCGGCAATGGTGGTCGGTGGTGGTGCTCCGATGGTCAACCCTTTGAATTAAAGACATGTGCATGTCACATGACTTTTAATGAAAGTTCAATCATGATCTTTGATTTATTTCTAATCCAATGGTCTATATTCATTCTTATTTTGTACTATAATAATCTTTCTCACATGACACTTATCCTACAAAAAATGCTAACTTTTTAATAGATATAGATGAAAAATTAAATCTATATATATTTAAAAGTTAGCATTCTAGGTCATTGAATGCTAATTTTTAAAGATGAATTAGTTTTTTTTTTTTCATTTCATGCCTTATTTATTTAGCACAAAATTTAAACAATTTCTCAAATCCCAAAAGTACTAAAGTGACAATTTCATATATTAACAATTATTTTAATAATCTATAATTGTCTATATAATATACAAAGTTTTTGATTCACAATTATATACAGTTACTACATATTAATCAGTTAAAAAGTCCTTATTTTCATATCGTTGTATAATTCTTATATCTTCACGTTAAATTTTCAACATAGTTCAATTTATATTTCTATTAAGCATGAAAAATAACCATCTATATCTATATATATTTAAAAGTTAGCATTCTACGTCATTGAATGCTAACTTTTAAAGACAAAATCAAAAGCTTAAATAGGCCTAAAGTTATAGTTTGCATGTAGGATTAGTTTATCACCCTTAATATATAATATGTATATAATATGTTAGATTTTCTGATCGGTTTTTACTATAGGGTTTATAAACCAATATAAAATACATAAGTATAATTATAGGCTACTTTGTAATTTAAGTAATTAAATTTTTCTTTGTTTATTTTAATATACCATAACATAATTATGTGTATATATAAAAATGAACACTATTTGTAAGTAATTATTCCCTCCCCTCACACACTTTTTTCAGCTAAATCTTGCCTCTACGTACGGACTACTCTTTAGGTTTTGACTCATTTTTTAACCTAAATCTCAATTAGTGATAGTTACTACATACTGTATACGTTATATTTTGCTCTCATTTACTCCTATTTTAATATTATCCAATTACTACACGTAACTCCCGTATTTAGTACATAGTGAATGGTTGGAAACAAATTATAATCAAGATGTCTAAACGGTTATATGTCAAAATGGCTTCACTTTCCAAGTAACATTTTCATCTATAAAAAGGGCAAAAACGGTGGTATTCTGTTCATTTGCTCTGGGCATCCATCATCTCATTCTTCTACATGGAAATTAGCTTTAGAAAGTCATATAGTGAAGCTTGGGAGATAGTGGGCAACACCTTAAAAAGACATGGTCACTGAAGTAAGCATAATTATTAAGTTAAAGATGTGAATGAGGAGTTCTGATTGTCGATGATGCAAGTATATATCCACCTCACGGTAAACTATCCTTAATTATATGTATTTGGATATCTTTTGTAGTCTACAATACTTATATATATCGGTTAAAATTTATTAATATAATTGTCTTTTGATCGAGATAGATTAATTTTATGTGAAGATGTCAGAGAATTGGATAATCTAATAGCACTATTGAGGCATCGACTGTTTACATCATACACCAGTAGCTTTCACTAGAAGGAGGACAAAGACAATCGATTTAGGACGACTGATTGTTAGTAAAGAAGAAAACAAACTATTTTATGGATGATGTAAACCCTTCAACTATTGGTGACATAAATTCAATTAGGTTTGTATTTTTAGTTTCTTTTTTGTACTAAATCGTTTTAGGTAGGTGTGTTGTTATTTTGGTTAAGGATGATTTTTATTGTTCTATTTTATACATAAAAGACATTATTAACATACAATAAATTTGTAAGATAAAGGCAAAAAATTAGAAACGTGGAGTGTAGTGGAGCATGTAAGAAATGAGAGTTGTTATAACAAGTTTCTTACAAATACTCGAGTTCAAGCACAACATATAATTAGATAGGCATTTCTAAAATATTTCTCAAATATTTTCAAAGGAAAAAACGTATCCTTACAAAAAACAACTACCACCTTAATTCAAAATTTAAATTGAACTTCTTACCAAATTAAATAAATAAAATTATACTTCGTACAATCATAGTATTTTATACCTAAAATACTTAGATATTATATTTTTTTGTCAAGACTTAGATATTACATTTAAATACAGAGTGCGGTTTCGGTGCGGAGCACTCTTCCCGTGCGGACATGCACTATAGGGCCTTATTTGTGCACTTTTGGGCCTTATTTGTGCACTTTTGTAAAAATTTTGAAAAATGCTTGGAAAAAAATTTGAAAAAGAATTTTTTTTTTTTTTTTTTTGAAAAAGTGCACAAATAAGACATTAAAGTGCACAAATAAGACCCAAAAGTGCATGCTCCGCACGGGAAGAGTGCTCCGCATATGATCCAAACTCTTTAAATACATATCAAACAATATATCGTCTAAGATAAAACATGAAACAATAATCCATATATTAGAAACTCAAATTTAAATTGTGACACTATATATATATATATATATATATATATAAAAGATCATATATATATATATATATAAAAGATCATATATATATATATATATTTATATATATATATATTTATATATATATATATATATAAAATTCGCACGGACTTCGATTTCTATTATCATGAATAGTTAACCGAACCCCTCTAATTTCAACCTCCATATTTAGTTTTTCTAAAGGCTGCAATTTTGCCGTGTTCCAAACAAGGACTTCTGGAAAACCATCGCATATAAAAACTTGTTCGTATCCTCTGAAATTTCAACTAGAAACAGAGAAATCAATTGTTGTGGGGATTTCCAACTTCTTCCGATCGAAGATGTGGAACCAAGCGTACCAGAAGAATGACTTGGAGGCCGGAGCGAGCATCCCGCTGTATCCGATGATGATGGAGTCGCCGGAGCTCCGGTGGGGCTTCATCCGCAAGATCTACTCCATCATCTCTATTCAGCTCCTCGCCACCATCGCCGTTGCTGCCGTCGTCGTTACCGTCCACCCGATCGCCAACTTTTTTGTATCCTCCAGCGCCGGCCTCGCCGTTTACATCGTCCTGATCATCACTCCCTTCATAGGTATCCTTTCCTCTCCCTGTTCAGTTTATTTCATTGGACAAACCAGAAGAGATGAAATGAAGATAGAGACTGTTTCGTTCCGATTGTCAGATTAGGGTTTTTTCCTGATTAAATTGGTTTAGTCTATTACATTGGATAAACTGGAAGAAATGAAATGAAGAAAGAGACATTTTTCGTTCGAATTTCTGGTTAGGGTTTCTCTCTCTCTTTGTGATAAAATTGGTCTTCTTACTTTGCTGTCGACTTGCAGTTTTGATCCCGTTGTACTACTACCACCAACGCCACCCTGTGAATTATTTGCTTCTGGGGATTTTCACGATCGCTCTTGCATTCTCTGTTGGCTTGACTTGTGCCTTCACGAGCGGTGAGTTTCTCCCTATCCATATTTTTTTGTTTAGGTCCGGCTATAAATTTGAACAAGATTGTAGTATATTATTCTTCTGAGAGGAATCTTGTGGGAGTTTGCCAAAACTGAGCCATTGAATTTGGCTAAGAAATTGCTATTTCGAGTTATGCTGTACATACTGATTGTCTAGAAATTATAAAATGTTTTCATTCTTGCAAGGAATGATTTTGGGTTGGCATTCATCCAATTGTAGTAACTGTGTGATCTAGTTGTGATAAGTGATAACTGATAACTTGTTGAACTGAAAATTGTGGTTAGTCGCTAACCTTCTATTATCTTCTGAGTATGAAAAATCCTAATCTGACCGATGAAAGTAATGAAGACTTGGATACCAACATATTTGGAACAAGGTATTTAAACAGACAGGCCCGTGGATTCACCTGTCCCGCATAAATGGGGCAGGGATCCCTGACATGGGCCAGGTTTTCCGACCCCAAAATGTGTACAACTTAACCCAAATTATGACGCATCAATTTAGTAAGATGTGTCTGTTTAAATGGATAATGTGACAAAATCTAGAATGAGAGGGACACAAGATGATACAGTGTAAAACATAGGATCTGCAGCAGTTTTTATGTAGTTGTACTGAACTATCTAGCAATGACTTTCTCCTTTGTCAATCACATCATGTACTTACAAATTAGATTTCTTGTATCAGTTGCATGCGTTTTGATGTAACGCTTTAATCTTTTTTGCAGGCAAGGTTATCTTGGAGTCGGCGATCTTAACTGCAGCCGTGGTTGTCAGTCTCACGCTGTACACATTCTGGGCTGCAAGGAGGGGATATGATTTTAACTTCCTTGGTCCCTTCTTGTTTGGAGCTTTGACCGTTTTGATCATCTTTGGCATCATTCAGGTAACAAGAAATTTGAAGGCGTTTTTTCTGGCGTTTATAAAACATCTGTTTAGTAATTTTTGTACGCTTGTTCAGGTATTTTTTCCACTGGGCAAATTATCTGTGATGATATATGGTTGCTTGGGTTCCATAATCTTCTGTGGGTACATCATATATGACACCGACAACGTCATCAAGCGCTACTCTTACGACGAGTACATATGGGCTGCTGTTGCATTGTATCTGGACATCATCAACCTCTTCCTCTCTCTTTTAACCATATTCAGAGCGGCTCAGAGCTGAAGCTGAAGCTGAAGACCATCCTTGCTGAAACTTCCAATTTCATTGATGTATGCTGTGTGAATAGTATTTTGTGTTCTGTACACGGAGCAAGGCCCTGATTCTGGGCTGTGTATCATTTCCTTTTAAAGCTTTACTACATCTTAATACAAAGTGAATAATAATATGATAAAATTGCTATGATTCTGTACACGGAGCAAGGTCATGGGACCCTCTGCTGTTGACAGTATTGTTATGTTTATGGAGTTTAAGGTAGACAATTTTAGACTTTCCAGTGGAAACAAATTCATAAAGGGTTAGTTTGCTTTCAGGGAAGTTTTGTAGTTGCATTACAAACCCATTAGGCATTAGGCTATCATTACTAGGGCATAAATAGAGGCTTATGAAACTGGATCACTATTTAGGCCTCGTTTGGTACGATTCCTGTGGAATGAGGAATGAGCGATTTCGAAAATATGTTTGGTTTGGTAAAAAATAAGAAATTCTTTTATATCTTGGAATGACTCATTTTAAGCCCAAAGAACAACTTTATTCCAATAAAAAAACTAGGATTTCATCCATTCCAAAAACAAATTAGGGTAAGCGTTCAATTCTCCTGTACGGCTGTACCACAGTCGCTCCTTCGCCCCAACGATCTTCCCGGCGTCGTTCCGGCGTCTTCCGTCGTTCCGGCGTCGTTCTCCGTCCCAACCCGTCAAGATATTGTACAGTCTCCAAGCATTTTACTAATGCTAGAGCTTTTTACTGATGCTAGAGCATGTTACAAAATAAGAAATTGTTTGTGCTGAATATGTACAAGTGAGAACCGAACAATTTAAAACAATTCATTGATTTTTTTAAAGCAATTTAACAAAACAATTTACGAATTTTGAGCAATTTAACCGAGCATGAATATATTGTATTACGAGTGAGACCGGGAAGAAACGAATTGTTTGTGCTGAATATGTACAAGTGAGACCGGAAGAAACGAATTTGCTCGGTTCTCACAGTGGAGCAATATACGAATTGTTTGTGCTGAATTTTTTCAATTATTATATTGATTTTAGGTTGAATTTTTTTCAATTATTTATGTTGGAATACTTTGTGTGGATGTTTATTGTGTAAATTAGTTTATGAATGTTTGTAGTATTTTATTATCACTTTTAGTACTTAATCTTGTATTTATAAATTGAAAAATTCATCTACTTATATATATATATCTATGCAAAATAAAATGTAGTTATACTTTTTTAGCTTACATATTCTAACATATACATTTTATCATGTTTAGGGACACCCTAAGGCTAATGGGTAATGGAGGGTGAAATTTCCTCATCTTCATAAGTTGGATATTATATTTGGAGTAGATGGGGCTAAAGGCAATCAAGTGAAAGACATAGATGATGCAATTGACGATTTGGAGAATAATGTTGTGAATCTTGCAACGGAAGAAGAAGAGTTTGGAAATTTACCCGATTTACCAAATCCACCACCTTTGAAGAAGCTAAAGAAAGGAAAAACATCTTTTGGAAGATCGGGTAAGAGTGACTTGACCGACAAATGGGCAAGTACAATGGATGACATGAACGCACATCTCGACAAGATTGCAAGTTCTATGGTTGCTGCAGAGGAACGCGAGCAAGCTGCAGAGGCTCGTAAACAAGCTGCACAAACTCGTGAGATAGAGGTAATGGAGCAAAAGAAGAAATTACTCTCCGATATTGCCATGATAGATGGACTTTCTATGGATGATGCCATTGATGCTGCTCGTATTCTAAGTAACAATCCGAATGAGCTGGATGTCTTTTACAGTTGCCCAAATGATGAGTGGAAGAAGAGTTATGTCTTGAAACTTATTCGCTAAGCTGGAGCTTGAAGTGGAGGTTCGTTGGATGTCTTTTTTTTGTGGTGATTGCAATAACTTTTTGAGTTATGTGTCACATAACCTTATATGTTAAACATTTGTGTTGATAGCCTTTGTAATTTTTTGGGTTGTTTGAGACTTGCTATGATAACATGTTTGGATGTGAACATGTGGTGTTATTATGTGCTTACAAGACACTTAAATATTGGATATTTTTTATGTCTAAGTTGATTATCTTTATTTTTTTCATATTTATTTTCATATATAATGTATATATATGCGTGAAAAACGTGAAAATTAAATTTATAGAGAATTAATTTCTCATTTTAGATTTTATATACAGTCAAACAATATTTTCAGGAATGATTCATTCCAACAGCATACCAAACACCAAATTACAGAAATGGTTCATTTTGACAGCATACCAAACGCCAAGTTACAGGAATGATATATTCCGATTCCTGATTCCATTCCGATTCCAGACAGCATACCAAACGAGGCTTTAGTTCCAAAAGTTTATAAGTTTGATTCCAACACAATCACTGGCTCACTTCAATGACTTTTAGATCTTTGCACAAAATCAATGGACAATAGTAGAATTAATTCACCAAACTTATATACTGGTTATTTAGTCCCATCCTTCCAATATGGGATAACTTTATTCTCCAGGCATCATATGTTGTCAGGTTGTTCGGGATCGAGTTGGTTCAAGTTCGGGTCATTTTGGGTTCAAGTCATTCCCGGGCGAGGTCTTGCCAGTCCAGATATTTGACTCGGGTGTGATACCAAACAAAACCCCCCAATAGTATTCTCATTTCAAACTCCAAAACCCGTTATTTCATTAGAAGTTGATCAACCCTGATCTCTGAGTCTCTGACAAAGCAGCATGAGATGATCAGCATTAGAAAGCAACAGAACTGAAACTGCATCTGTTACTATAGCTAGGCAAATTTATCAGATAAAACTGAAAGATTTTCCCTAAAAGCTATTCTCTGGTCCTCTACCATCTATTCCTTAATCATTACTACGAAGTACAAACACAAGACAACAGGATCTTTAGCTCCCTAAAAGCCTTGCCCTGCTCTATGCTATGCTGCAGTCTCCTTGAAGCTCTTGGTAAGCCAGATTGCGGTCTCCCTAGACGACACCTTCTCCTGCCCAAACGGCCTCAGCAACACGTTGAGCTCGTCGAACCTCTCCTGCCGAAGCAGCCTCGCACTGAATTCCAGTAGCCCCTCCAGAGCCTCCGCCCTCTGCTGATACGACGACATGTCGAACCGCCTCTGCCTCGAGTCGGACGACGATCTCGACTCCGTCCCGCCTACCAAAGTCTCAATCAGGCTTGCCTTTGACACGCCTCTCTCCATAACCTCAACTGTACACTTGTCCTTTGTGGTAGAGCCGCCGCCTCCTTCCGCCTGGTTTCGACTTGTGGAGTTGTTAGACGAGCATTGCGCAGAAATCGACGAGTTCTCGTTGATACGACGACGGCGAGAGGTGGAAGAGTGACAGGCGGTGGTTGACGACGTGGCACGGTTTGGAAACCCGTATAGAGGGTCCTCTGAAGAGGCCAAGGGGAACTCAACTATCTTGCCAAGAAGCGGGGCGTTCACTGAGATGTCAGGAGAGTCAGTTCCATGGAGGACGCCTGCATTGGAGCGGTAATGGGGCAACCGTTGGCTGGTAGCTTTGGTGCTCGACAGTGGGAGCGAAACCCTGCGGGATGATGCACGGATCGATCTGGATCCTGGAGTTGGAGGAATAGGATGCTGAAACAAATCAAACAAACAAGAATAAGCATATAGAGATTTTCACCTCATTAGTAGCACAAGGCACCCATGTTTGACTTTGGGTTCGTTTGGATAGCCGAAATAATGCATTAAATTGACAATTTAATGCATTATCTCCGGGAATCCAAACGGACCCTTTGTTTCATATGCATTAATCTATGGGGTTTTGAGGCATTCAAATGTGTTCATGCCCAATTGAACCTTGAAATGTTCACATTTGGAAATAAGATATATAATTATTATAAGTCTGCAGAAAACTGAAGAATTATTGTGACCCAAAACTGGAGATAAACTTACAGAAGAGCGATTTGATCCTATGCTTGAAATCTTTGATGGTGTTGTCTGCCTCCTCAAAGCAGAAGAAGCCTTAGCAGGTGTCGGTATTCTGGGAGTTCTAGCTGCTATGGAGCTTCTTGAAGGGGTTCTCGGCTTATCAATACCAATATCCTTATGCGTACTACCCGTCGATAATTCTTCAAATTTCCGAGCCAAGTACCTGGAGAAGTCCTTCCCGTTCCTGAGAGTAGAGACGGAGTCTTGTTCGGTCCCCGATACACTCGGATCTAAGGTCCTGTCATTGCTGAAAGACCGCCTTCTATCTCTGTCAATGCGCTTTGGAACCTCCTCGGGCTCCACGAATCTAGTTCGTCTTTGGTACGGAGAATCTGAGCAAGGGAACGTGTTCCTCCGGGGATTGTCATACTTGAGGTTCATTCTAAGAACATGTGGCTGAAGAAGAGGATGCTTCAGCAGCTCAGCAGCCTGGATTATTAAGAAAATATAAGTCTTTTAACAAATCATTTGACCCCTTTGAACTAGAGAACAAAAACTTTAAACCACTTCTAAGAATATCTATCTAGTGCAGGAATTCAACAATGTTGAGGCAGAGAGCTAGAGAGTAAGAGAGAATCGTACGCTTGGTCTCAATAGAGGATTCTTCCGCAGCATGCTCTTAACTAGCCCACGACTGTAAAATAAGGTAATTTAGACAACAGTACGATTATTGGCTTTTCTAAAACATAATATGTGGAGAGACTTACAATGCACCGGAATACATGGTAGGAAGAGGAGACACAATTGACTTGTTTATTTTGTTAATCAGTCCTTGCATGTCCTGCTCACAAGAACATATCAGAATTACTACTGCATTAAAATTTGGGTCAAATGCAATTTGAAGAAGTGAAGATGACTTACAAAAGCTTTGAATGCTGGCTTCAGAGCAGCCATTTCGTAGATACAACATCCTGGAAAGCAGAAATACCGGTTTAATATTGGATATGCAAAGGTAAATGGGCTTTTTAAATCACAAGAGCGAAAAATAATGAAATTACCTAGAGACCAAATATCCGACTTAGACCCGTATGGTATATCAGCAAGAAGCTCTGGACACATATAGGTAGGAGTTCCAACCACCTGTGATTTGGAGGTAAAATTGTGACCCATTTAGTTGAAAATAAAGGTTTAGATGCTAAAATCACAATTCTAAAGTAAAACTCATTACTCACCGAAGAAGCAAGATCATCTGAAGTTAGCATCTTGGCAAGGCCAAAGTCACCTGAACAACTAAAAGTCATTGCTTAACTACGACTTCCAATGTCTCGTCCTCTTGTATAAGAAGTATAAATTTCAAGGTAAGGTTACTTACCTAGGCGAATGTCGTGATCTTTCGTCAAGAATATATTTGAACACTGATGCACCAACATAAAATCACAGCTCAGTCATATATTACTTTCAAAATGGAAATGAAGTAATGCAAATACTGGATTAATGATCGAGAAATTATCTGAAGCAAAATCTTGCACAAGTTGGCGTAAACCAACCTTGACATCACGATGAAGAATATGATTCATGTGCAAGTAATCGAGTGCCATCAGAAGTTGGACAAGCCATTTGCAGAGTTTCTGCCCACAAGTCAAGACATGGTAAATATAATTCAGGATTCAAGATATAGAATAAGCCAAGGGTGGAAAAAGCAAGAATGTACACTTCAATCGTGTTTGTGTATGATGGAAATGTAGTAAAAATGCAAACCTCCTCCGGAAAATTAACATTGTTGGATTTCTTAATGGCTTCTGTTCTGCAAGTTCAAAACAATAAATTTTCACAAGTTAAAAAGGATATTTTTTTAATAAATATCCATTTTAACACTCCATTTGATGAAAAAGCTCAGAACTTACATGTCACCACCTTCACAGTAACCTATGATAATGCAAACATAGCAACCCTGAAAGATAAGAAAGACGCCAACAAAGTTAAATTGACTGAGATTACGGTCCTGGAGTTGTGACGAATGAACTATAATCAACCCAGTTCTATAAGAGAATGATAAAGTTTCACACGTAGTCTACAAAGGATTTATCATGGAAAGAAGAAAAAATTTCTAATGACTGTTAGGGAAGTAGTGAAAACAGATATCATACAGATGCAGGTTAATTTCGAATCTATCAAGGTAGAACAAAATGATGAGTTGAATTTGATAATAATGTATAGTTCCAAAATCGGTCCAATAAGGTACATGTGTTCACCTTTTCCACCCAGGAATCTTTGTACTCAACAATAAAAGGATTCCTCATTCTTGAAATCAGCTCCATCTGCCAAAAAGGTCGTCAACATAATTTTACAAACATAGGAGAAGCCAATCAAACATATCAGATTTTATAATAGGAATTAGGAAAGGTAAACAGGTAAGCCGGCTCCAAAAATACTTATTCAGTTCCTGAACAGGCATAAATCACAGGCAAAGCTAACCTCTAGGTGGGCAGATCTACGAGTTCTGTCAGATTGACGAGCAAGGCGGATCTTCTTTAGGACATACCTGAAAAAGAATTTTAATATCACTTTCAAGTTTCAACAGAACATATAGTAAACAGAAATTTCCCAGCATCAAATGAAAATACATGCTGATTTGTCTGAAGTTCTGGAGAAATGCAGACTCACCTCTTCTTTTCAGCTCTATGTCTGACAAGAAGCGCCGAACCAAATGCACCTTTCCCAATCTGCTCGAGGATTTCGTATTCATCCATTGCGACAACACCGATTACCAGGTATCACCTCAGGTATAATTCTCAATTCTGACAAGCACGCAAACAGCAAAGAAACAAAATATAAGCACATCACTCAGATGGATAACAGCAAACCAGACACATGAACTATTGACGTGCAATGACTATCAAAAACCGCAATACTAACACTTATATGAACACAAGAGGACTTACTTTCCTCACGAAGATTGAACAATCATTGGAAACATATATAAGTAACCTAGAGTAACAGGGTTATATATTATATTATTTGCAGCCTTTTAAGGTAGACTTGATCTCTCATTCTAAGATGAGAGGTTCCTCAGTCTCATTCAATTCACAGTTTTGAACACCATAATTATGTAAGAAGGAACTATTTTAGCAGTGTAAGAAAGCAAGAAACTATACAATTCACCTACCACTTTCTCACAGTTAACTCCTAATCAAGAATTGAGAACTGCTAAATCTCTAGAACCCAATATAGTGCACAGAAGACATGAAGCTGAAGGGCATATAAACTGTCCAGCAGCCCTTCAAATCCACCCAAAATGAAGGGGAAACGACTTGTGACAAAAAAATAGAACCCTCGAGATAAATATTATAGTATGACATCAAATCAAATAATGGCGAATCCAACCAAAAATATTACATAAAGAAATCATAATAAACCCAATTTATCAAGCATGGGATTCTCCATTACTTCCAAACAATGCATTTTTTTCATGAAGAGCGCCCACGCACAGGAATTAAAAGTGAATAGCTTCAACTTTTTGCTACCGTTAACTGCTACCAAGAATCCCACTAGCGAAAACAAGAAAAGATTAGAGATCAGGATGAGACGAAATGAATTAAGTACCACACAACTCCCAAAACCGACAAAACTTGAGCATAAAATACACATACAATTATACATGTATACAAATACAACCCGAGTCTAAAAAGTATGCTGTCATGACAAGTAGAGGACGACCCACCAAATTTAGGTACACACCCAGAAACCTAAACATTCAATTAGGTCTAGAAAATGCAGATTTAGAAAATGGGTACCAATGCAGAATCAGAAGCACCTGAAAACCCAGCATAGTTTTTGAAGAAATTGGATCTCTGTCCACTTCTTGCTTTAATAATGGGAGCAGATTGGAAGTGTGAAAAGGGGTAGAAGAAAAAATGGGGCGGCAAAAGAAGTTTGGGATGGAAAAGAAAAGGTCAAAGCTAGTTAATTCAAGTTCAAATCTTGAGAGCACAAAACTGCAAAAGAAAGTGAGATATTTGATGTAGTCAAAAAGAGGAAGAAGAGGGAAGCTCCACTGTGATTAGTGTGCTTCGTTGTTTCCTTTGAGGATGTTCTTCTGAAAGTGACTGGGCGAGTAAAGAAGGGGAACACGGGAGTGGGAATGGATCTGCTGCTACTGCTGGTGTGCATAGTGCTGGGTTTGCAGCCAATCAGATAGTGCCACGGGGCCCTTTGATCCTTTGAATTTGAGGAAACTTTCCAGGAGTAGGCTATTAGGTGGAATAAGCTACTCCAATGGGGTGGTACTTTTCCTTTTCTCAGAGTTTTGGGTTTTACTGTATCAAAAGAAGCTCAAGCACAATGAAAATGGATAAAGCTGGGAAATTTGAATGGGTGGGAACAAAATAATCAAAACCCACTTTGTAATTTTGTATTGTATTGTAGCCAAGGTTTTGACCACTATTTACTAATGGGAATATGGTATAGTTTATGGGATATATTCTAATCGTGGTGTATCTAATGTGGATACTAGAAATAATATACAAGTTAGAAAGTGCAATGTAATATGGGTGTCCTAAATTTGGTTAAGGGTTTGTTAAACGATAGAGTTTTTTAAAAAAAATGGTTTATAGATAATTAATAAATAGAATTGTATAAAAAATATATTTGGTAAAAAAAAAAATTATGAGTATCTGTGTAGTTATTAGAAAAGTATAAGTAGTGAAAAAAAATATTACATGTTTATCGAAATGTATAAAATTAAGTGCTTATAAATAATAAACATATAAAGTCAAACAAAGCCTAACTTTTATAGTAAATGCGATAAAAAAAGGATATATAGATAAAAATTACTCTTTACTTTCATTGTTTGAACAAAATCACCCCTTATTAAAAAGTTTGAAAATATGCACCTTTATTTATATTTTTTTTGCAAACAATAACCCAAATCATTTTGGTAAGATAATATTATTAAATATATTAAAATACTAAAATACAATTATGTTTTTTTAACATTTTTTTTATTGCTTCATATACTCTCACCGAAAAAGATAAAAACGCCCAAATCTAGAGATGTCATCGGTTTAAACCGTAAACAGGCCTAGAATCCTTCCAAAACCTAGACCAAAGATCGGACCGATTTGGCCCAAATCAGTCTGGTCGTTTATGGACTGGTGTGATTAATTTATTTCTTCTTTTTATTTGTTTTCTTGATACTTTTGATGATGTAAATATAATACTATTAATCAAATTCTAATTAAAACATATTTACTTTCAGTAGAAAAATATTAATATAAAGAAAAATAGAGAATGGATCCCGTGAGAACAATCATTCTCGTGCGAAATACGAATGATTCGCATACAATATAAAATATATGTACATTGAGGCAAAAATGTATGCATGTTTTAAAGTGTATAATTTTTTTCCTAAATGTGCATATATTTTATACTATATGTGCATCGTTTTTTAAGTATATATTTTTTCGCTTGAATGTGCGTGAATTTCTGAAGTGCATAATGTGGGAGCCGGGTTTAGCTCGGCCCAAGTGCATAGGCCCAAACAGGAAAAAACTCATTTAGCAATACGGCCCAACTCGGAACAAGACCATAACGGCACTACCTTGGCTTGATCCGGCTACATGGTCCGCGACCCCTCTTCTCGCTCTACCTTGTCGGCTCCTATGCAGTTCGAGAACCCTCCTCTCGGCCTGGGCCGGCTGCGCGACAAAAGGGTCATTTGGCCTCAGGTATATAAGGGGGAGGGGGGGGGGGGGGGAGGAGGGGTTGTGACTGGAAATGGGATTATCGACCATTTCTCTGGTTATCATTTCTCTCCCACACCATCGACTAACACTTCTACAACACTGGTCAACTCAAGATTGGATTATTGTCCTCTCATAAAAAAAGAAGATTTGGATTGATCTGCATGTGAGTCTTCGCCGGTGAGCGTTGTCCCTGCCTTCGCCTCTTTCAAAGCTCAGCTGCCATCGCCGGTGAGCGTCGATCTTTTTTTCATCCATGGCCAATCTCCCTTTATCGCCATCGCCACACCATCACTGATGAGTGCCGCTCTTCACATCTCCTACCGCGTCACCATCTTGGAATCTCTGATTTGTCACGACGTTTAGAGGCTTTGGACCTTTTAATTGACCAAAAAAAACCTTAAAGTTGCAGTACTAGCCATTATCTGGAGCACAACAGTTCAAATACTTGTACATTGTTAAAAAGTGAGACTAATTGAATATCATATACTCAAAAATCTTAACAAAAGAAATTGATGGTCACTTGAAAATTAAATAGCAGTTATAGAAAATTGAGGTAAGCATTGAAAAATGAGTTTTGGTTATAACTATTTTCTTAGAAAAACAATTAAAAGATATTCGATATAAGATTAAAAATACAACATCTAAAACTAATTTAGGATATTAGATTTATGATTGATTTTTCCTTTTAAATTTCGTAATTTTCCATTTTAGCTTATGGTTCTTATTACCCAAAATAATTTTTGACACTACTAACTTATTTTTCATTTTACCTAATCGGTATGATATGTCAAAAGATTTGGTTATAACGACTTTTTATTAAAATAAATAAATAAAATATATCTGATAAAATCAAAGATTAAGAAACATAAAATCTACAACGAATACTTCCCAAACAAACTAAAACTCATATCAAAATTCATGTGTTTATTTTAATTAATATTTATTTGTCAACATAATAACCAAAACAAAATTCATTTTTGTTATTTTGATATTTTTTCTATATTTAAATTTCAATCTAATCATAAATATCTCATAAATGGTATATTATATATACTGGATAATCTAAATGTTGCTTTAATTAATAGTATTCAAATATCTTAAAAATTTTAAATAGATTGTTTTTGAAACAATATTATTTTAAAAGTATTTTAAATAGTCTTAAGGGACTATATATTATCATATATTTTAACTAATTTGTTACACCTTTATATTTCTATATTTACAAGGTTATTCATTTATATGATTGGTTTGAAGTAGACCTGTCAACTAGGTCGGGTGGGTTGGGTTTAGGTCAGGTCAAGTCAGGTTCATGTCAAATTAGGTTTGGGTCAGTCGAGTCATTAAAATTTTCGGGTTGATCGAGTCGGGTTCGGGTTGACCAATGGGTCGAAAGTGCGCGTTTTTTATGATTATTATTATATTTTTAATTTAATAAAACAATTAATAATAAAATATTTATCATTACATAACTATTTAATAAAGTGTATTAAAATACTTAATATAAATGGAATAAAATATATGAAATAATGGGGTCCCTCGAGCTTGGATTTGCGTTCGGATCGGGTTCGAGTCTTTGGGTTTGGGTCTTTCTTGATCTAGTGACTTTCGAATTGGGTCTCGACCCAAAACATTCGGGTCAGTTTGAGTTTTTGGATCGGGTCAGTTTTTGACAAGTCTAGTTTGAAGCCTTTGATGTCTAATCTACTATATAATACTAAAGTAAAACCTAGCTAAGACCACTTGTTGTTTTGAGATTAGGTACGCTACGTCATTTTTTGTCATATGTTTACTCTACATGCCATATCACTATTTTATTATTATTATATAATATATTTTAGATATGATATTCATTTCATTTTCAATATATAGATTATTCACATTTGATCATGATTTTCATATTAGATAGAATATATTAGGTATTTTTTGAATATTCTCTTTTAATTTGTTCATGTAATTAGTCACATTTTATTCAAATTTTTTAGTTCATTTATTTCTCGGTATAAGGACCTGATTCAACATATTATGATTTATGTATGTACAAAATCTCATAGATTTTATTTGATTATTGGCAGGGGCGGAGCCAGGATTTTACCCCAGAGGGGGATAAAATCCTGTGCGATAAAAATATTGTGTGGCTTAAATCCAACGTGACTTAAATCCTATTTCGCAAAAATCAATTTTAATTTTTTTTATAAAGCTTAAGGTAATTTTCACATGAGATGAAGGAAAAAAACTTAAGTAATATCATTTTTTGACTTAAATCTGTTAGGATTTGCTGAAATTGCATTTTCAGATGAGATGAGGGGGGGGGGGATTTAAGGTAATTTTATTTTCATGTTTTAAATTTATTAGGACTGACTGAAATTATATTTTTAGATTAAATAAGGGTAAAAAAAGATTAAAAATTTTATTTGAAAAAAAAAGTTTAGGGGGGAATTTAAGGTAATTTTATTTTCATGTTTTAAATTTATTAGGATTGACTGAAATTATATTTTTAGATTAAATAAGGATAAAAAAAGATTAAAAATTTTATTTGAAAAAAAAAGTTTTTTTTTTCAGGCCTCTTCTGAGCCTCAAGTAGCTCTGCCCCTGATTATTGGTAGAGATTTATGTATATTATCATACTTATCTTAATTTCATTTATATTATCACTAATTAATTAGATATATTTTTCATTTATTTACTATTTTTTAAATATGAAGTCAATATATTTAAATAATTAAAAAGAATATCAATATAAAATTTAGCCCATGCCCCGTGTGGGCCGTATACGACCCATAAACTAAGCTAGTATTTAACAAAATAAGGATGTGGGGTGGTTGTTTGCGACAAATTCTTAATAAGAGATAGTTTTATGTATTTTTCTAATTTGTAAAGAATAATTTTGTGTAAATAAAGGGTGATTTTATGCATTTTTCTTTAAATGATGATACATGTCTTTGAAGATGCTTAAAGTAGCCGAGAAACTTAAATTATCTTGCTAATTGGAATATAAGTGCATATCCATATATAATCATGCAGTTTATTATACATGCTGAATCCTTTTACATAAATCAAAATAACCTTATCAAAATCAAAGTTCCCATGATAACTTTACATAAAAGTAGGTTAAGTGGTGATTCAGAAACATGACTCGATCACAACCTGAAAGTTGTTTAGATCAACCTAATTAATAATAGTCTTCCTGTCTGATATGCTTGTAACTTGTTTGTCCGGTTCAAGTTTAGAATGGTTCTGACTATATTTTATTCTTTTTAGTAGTATTTGTAAAGATTAATCAGTATATGGACAACGTACAGAGTATTTTAGAAATAAACACGTAGAAAATAGATTAGACTGTATTTATTTCTGAAAGCAGATGAAGTATAATTGAATTATCGTACGCATGCTTGCTTTGCTCGGGACCAAGTGAAGTGAGCAACATAATTAATTTGATCATTTGTATCTTTCCGTGAATTTGACGAGCCGATACTACGGTATAATAATAACTGCATGCATATATCTTTCCGTGATCTATGGTTGGTAGTCGGTAGTTGATATTGGCACTTTATATCCATTTTCTCCTTATTTATATTTTTTTTATGAGAACAGTCAACCCAATAAATGATGATACTATCTTTATGATCCGGAGTCAGGGAAGAAGAGCAGATCCCGTGCGAAATACGAGGCTTTTTCGGTCGTTGATCCGCGCACGTCCTCTCTTCTTAAGGACAATAATACGTTTATACTGGGTGTATAAAAGTGTAAACTATCTGTCTAACAATTTACATACACGTGGCGTTTCAACAGATAAGAAATAGATATATTAGAATAATAGTATGTCTATTTTAGTCATTTTCTTTCTCTGCATCTGCATTCTCTGTAAAAGTCAGAAACCCTTCGTCTCCCTTTTTCTTCTTCAACTTTAATGGCGAAATTCGATCCGGCCCTAGATGACCTCCCTACCGTACTCCTTCTCCAAATTCAACTCGGCCCTGGACGCTGGGCGTCGGATCAGCTCGCAGGGATTTAAAGGGGGTTTTGACACCGGAGGGGCGGAGGAGGCACGGTGGTTCGTGATAAGGGACGACGACACGGATCTGGCAACAGTATCGGCGCGATACGACCACCGAGGATGTGGTACGCCGACGACGTCTTCATCACGGATCTAAGAGAGAAAGAAAAAGAAGATCTACAGATTTGGTGAAGGAGATGGAAAAAAAAATGATTTCAGATCTTTTGAAGGAAATGGAAAGAATGGAAGACAAATGAGATATGGGAAGAGGAAGAAGAAAGAAAATAAAAATAAAAAATGTAATTATTTGGTGAAGGAGATGGCCGGCGATGACCTCCCCGCCGTACTCCTCCAAATTCGACCCGGCCCTGGACGCTGGGCGTCGGATCCACTCACAGGGATTTAAATGGGGTTTTGACACCGGAGGGGCGGAAGAGGCATGGTGGTTCGTGATGAGGGATGACGACACATATCTGGCTGCGGTACCGGCGCCGATACGACCACCGGGGATGTGGTACGCCGGCGACGTCTTCATCACGGATCTAAGAGAGAAAGAAAAAGAAGATCTATAGATTTGGTGAAGGATATGAAAAATAAAATAAAATGATTTCATATCTTTTGAAGTAAATGGAAAGAATGAAAGAAAAAACAGATCTGGGAGGAGGAAGAAGAAAGAAAAAATAATAATTATTAGCACATTTTTCAATAAATTATAGCAGATATTAAATTTGTTGGCAAGCAGATGTTAGACTAGTAAAGGTGCGAGCCTTGTTCATCCGTTGTGCGACGACCGTGATCGTAATAGTTTTAACAATAACAAAATTATATTTTAATGCATGGAAATTACTTAAACTGACCAGGAAATAAGGCACGGAGATGTAGCCGGAGATGAGGAGCCACTGTAAGCCGTAGCCAAATAAGCCGAGGAAGGCGGCTAGGAAGACGACGAGCCATACTGGGAAATAGAGGAGGGAGACCCCAGAGCACCAGCCGAAGACCTTGCCCATGTCGGAAGCCATGGACAGGAAGCTGAGCTGAAGCTGAGAGATTTGCATGACCGACTTGAGCTGAGTCGAGTAAGCCGAGAAGTCCAAGTTCGTCCCCGTCAGCGCCTGTATCCACGTCGTCGCCACCAGCACCCCCCATCTTCAATAACATTTAACTTAGGAGGTTCCTATTTAACCTCTTCAAAAACCTCTTAAGCCTTAACTTTCTAAAAAATCTTGTACTACCAAACACATAAAAAGATAGGTTTTAAATAGTACAAACCTCTAATAACCTTCTATAACCTACGCCGACCACAACCTAAGTGACAATATATGAACATTAGATGTTGATATATAAACATCAACACACAACGTATAATCCTTTAGTTTATGAACCTCATAGAATTAATATATTAGCATGTGCATGCTACATATGAACCTTGGCGTTATTAGATATGAACATCGACAAAATGATCAAGTAAAAAGAATTTCAAACATAGAATAAATATATGAACCTCAAAGACCAAGTAAAAAGAATTTCAAACATGAACATGTGTATGTTAGACATGAACTTTATAGTACTAATATATGAACATTGTATGTTATATATGAATTTCAAAGACCAAGTAAAAAGAAATAAACAATACACTATGCTTAGGATTTAGGGTTTTGGGGTTAAGGGGTTTATGGTTTAAGGATTTAGGGTTAGGGATTTAAGGGGTTTAATTAGGGTTTAGGGGTTTATAGATTAGGGTTTAGAGTTTAACACAACATAAGTCCATACTTGATATATGTTGGATTGTTAGAGTTACGTCTGAGGGAACAAAGGCTTTGTTCCTACAGAAGGTGCAACGGAATAATATAGCAAGAAAGATAAGAAACGAACTCACGATGTATAGTGGAAACCCTAATTAGCCAACTAGCTAATCAAAGAAAAACCACTACCTTCAAGCTTCTCGCTTGAGAGGTTTTTAAAGCGTCTACTTGTCTTATTGATTTCTTGTTCGATTACACTTGTAGCATGGACTCCAAACCCTAGACTACCCAGCTAGATTCGAAGATTACTCCTACAATGATGAATATGAACTCAACCCTCAAAGACTCACACACGGCTTCACTCTCCTTTTTCTTTTCTCAGTTTAATGCTCTTAGTTCATCGTCGTACATAGAAATGAATCCACACTCCTATAAATACAACTTCGACTAACACAATCGTAACAAGATAAAAATCTTTTCTAAACTTTGTAACAAGACGATATTTAAATGATTTGAAGAATATTATCTTATCAGCCGATATTATCTAAGGAAGGAATTTCCTAAGATAACAAAATCGGATAAAGATAAAATCCTTCTCTCTCCAAATATATTATCTTAGGAAAGATTTCCTAAGATAACACATTCGGATTCTCTCTCCAAATCTTCTCTTCGGCGAGATCCTTCCAGCCGAAATCTTTTTTCTTGACCGCGTGATATTCCAAGATAGTTTCCATAATCGTCACGCTGGAAATCCTTCATTCCATTCGCAGCTCGAGCGTTGTTCGTCATTGATGTTCCTTGAGAGGTAACAAAGCACATGGACAAAGTTTTGTTCCCTCTGCGATCCTTTGCTGCAATGGTTCCCTGTGATAGCTGTCTTTGTTCCTGAAACACTTAGTTACCAGATTAGCTGAATGTTTGTTACTATCAAAACCTAAGGAATTCAACAAATTCCTCCTTTTTGATGGTGACAAACATCCTTGACAATAAAACATATACATGAGATAAAGACAGTTGTGAAGAGAAAGTTTTCCACACTTAGGCATAATAGTTCCCCCTTAGTCTAGCAACATATGAAACCATGTTAGTTCCCCCTCAAGTAAAGCTACCTGTCATTTCCCCCATTTTGGCATCATCAAAAACATAAGTAAAGAGATAGAGAAAAATAAACACATCAAGATAAGCAAAACAACCCCTTGTTCATTAAATAAAACCAAACAAACTTAAACCAAGTGCAATCACAAACAACAAAACATGCAAAATATCCAGACAAGATCAACATGCCACACAGGGCAAACACAAGTGAGAAACAAAGAAATTCAAGATAGTGGGGATAGATGAGCTAGGGAACGAAAGAGGGGTTGGAAGGCGGGAAAGCGATTTAAGCATCACTGGGACCAGTCGATGGAGCCGGTGAGTGAAGAGAGATCAGAGCGCGCACGTCCGCCGTGAGAAGCCGTTGCTGTTCAGCTAGGTTGGTTACTGCCCGGCATAGGCTCTTCAGTTCCTTCCCCAGAATAGAATTTTCCTTCAGTTCCCCCTCAGAACCAGCATCCTCAGACTCCTCATGTACTTCAGAAATGACATGCACACTTCCTACTTTTACCCACCCTTGGCCTTCTTGAAGAGTGAACTATATCTTGTGCAGATTGCTGATATCCAGGGGGCGGGAAAAGACGCTCGATTCCGCCGAAGAGTTGTATACTTTGTGGTACTCCAGAATTTTCTTGATAACTCTTGGGAACGGAAGATCGTGCTGGTCAGTGTTCTTGGAATGCGCCATGTGATGCATCATTATCTGTGGGAGACAGATTGGCTCCTTTTTCAACAGCAATGAGAGAAGGACTACATCCAAAATAAGCAACTTGTTGCACTTCTGTCCCCTTAGGGTAACATTACAGATGAAGTAGTGAAAGAGCATCTTGTTAATTGCAGACATCTCTGAAGTGTCTAAGTCTCCAGAGCCTTGAGGATTCTGTAAACCGGACACCGCTCATACTGCCTCAGAGTAGAGAAAGTCCTTGGGCCAACGACCTTTTGGATACCCCTCATAGCCTTCGTGAGGAACCTCCAGAGCAACCCCCAACTCGATGCTAGAGAACATGTGGACGGTTCCACCAATCTTGTAACTCCCCAGAACTGCATGGGGTCTGACCTCCATAACAAACGTAGAATAGAACTCCCTCAACAGAACCTCATCAACTCCCTCCTCTTGCATAAACAGATGACCCCACTTCTGGACTTGCAACACCTCAGAGACCTCCTCCAGAGCATTTTCCTTGAGGAACTCAAGATCAACCATCAGCTCCTTGACCACCGACTTGTGGCTGACGTCCTTGGTCTCATCAGACACCCCTTTTGCCTTGGTCTTGGCAACCTGACGCCTTTGGCTTTTTCGAACCGGAGCTGCAGAGACCTTGGCCCTTTTGGCTTGGTGCCCAGAGAGGGGTTCTGACTCTTCATCAGAACTGAGAGTGATCGCCTTAGCATCCTGCTTCTGAGCGCGGGTCCTCCTCTTGGCGGTATAGCCCATCTTAACCCTACCAGAGGGCTGTGGGACCTTTGAAGGCAATTCCTCCTCAGCCTCCTCTGCCAGTTCCCTTGCAAGGCTGCGAACCACCCCTTGGATTTTCTGCGTGAGAGCAGTGTGTTCCTCTGTCGCTGATTGCGTGACGGCTTCTCCAAGAAAATCCTCTGTCTCCTCTTCGATCTGGGTAAGATGGGTAGGAGAGGATTGGACCTCCTCTCTTTCATTTGAGGAGATAACGGTTGGAGCGGCCGAGGATGGTTTAGGGTTAGGGTTTTGAGGAGCGAGTTCAGGAGTTGGAGAAGTTGGGGCTGTGTAAGGGACCATGATGAGTTTGTCTGGTGTTGGTGATGGTGGAGGAGTGACTTTGGTGGCTTCCAGAGGGGATGATGGTGTGTTTGAGGAGGAGGGTAGAGACTGAGTGATGGCGGCTAGTAGGGCTGGGTCAGTTCCCATCGCCGAGAGTTTGTTAAGGAGGATTTGAAGATCCTCGGCGACGGCGGTGGGGAGGTTGGAGTGAGAGGCCATTTTTGAGAGGTAAGAGATTTGGGAAGACAAGAGAGTGTATAGGAAATCGAAGAGGATGAAGGTGAATAGTGAGAGGGGAATACCTAGAGAGCCGATATTTATATTCACCACGAGATCTTTTCAGTTGTCATAGATAAATTCATATCTTCTAAGTTTTCAAAGGATAATCATCACAATCTTCAACTTCCCAAAATAAACTTTCAGAATCTCATCCAAATTCAACCGAACCCTAACACAAGGCCCAATCAGTTTCACAACCATCAAATCAACCCTAAATTCTCAACACTTCCCAACGGCAGGCGCAAAACATAACTCCATGTCACATCAATCAACTCACAGCAGCAAGTCCCATAGGGACGATTCGTTTTCCCGCCAAACCAAAAGAAAGTAGTAATGTGTGGTGCTTGGGGATAGTTACCAGAGAGGGTATAAAGAACAACACACGAAAAAAACATATGACATTTTTGATAACTTTTAATCATGCATGAGAGGCTCCCAGATGTGGATGATTAGAGGGGCTTATAGGAAGCATCAAGCATGAAGGCTAGGGTAAGCTGTAGAGTCAACAATCATGTGGGCTTATAATGAGGGAACAATGCATCAAGTTGACTCTTTTGGGCCGAAAGAAAGCTGATTCATATGTTATTGTGATAGCAAAGATGATCATGTAAGAAATTCAACACATAAGTGAAGCAAAAGCACAGATCTAAGCCAGTTGTTTATTTGATAACCAGGAGAAAAAATGCAGATCAAGACACAATGATTAAACTTTCACACTTTACCATGTAATTTAATCAATCATCGAGGGAACATAACAGATAGACATATATTAGAGGGCACAAATCAGGTTTCGTACGGAACTGAACAAAGGGTTCCCCATTTAGTGCCTTGATGAGAAAGTTAGCGATTTAAGCCTTGGTTCCGTAGAGATCCATGGATGCTAACCCTTTCTCCTCACAATCACGCAAGGAGTGATGTCTTATCTCAATATGTGTGGTACCTGAGTGTTGATCAGGAAAAAACCAGACAATTAGTGCTCATAATCACAAAATTTTTCCCTTATCTTGATTCACCAGGTTGTTGAGTCCCAAGAAGCCTTTAGAAGTGAACATAAAGATAACAGTTTAGAACAATTTGAGAAAAAGTCAATAAAAATTTTGAGAAAAAATCACAATTTTTTTCCCTTACCTAGCGTTTATATATGAACGTAAAGATAACAGTTTAGAACAATTTGAGAAAAAGTCAATAAAAATTTTGTGGACCAAAAAAAAAGGTTCACGATATTTAAGAAAATGTCATCATGTCACTTTTAATCTCACCTTGTCCTTCTCCTTGATCTAAGATTTCACAATGACTCTTAGTTTTTATTTTAAGAGACAAATGTATGAAACCCCTCCTATTTTTATATAAAAAGGTTGATAGAAATTTGCCAATCAATTATAATTTTCAAAGATTTGGGTTTGAACATTTTATATAAAAGTAATTACGGAGTATTTAATTATGGTGAGAGAAAGATGGTAAGTTCTCTTATCTTTCAGCTAAAAGTATGTAATTCTAGTTATATTTCTTTTCCACATATTATGGGATGATGGATTACTAGTTCATAAGAAACAATAGTATGATTTTCGTTCTAGGGCAAATTAATAGATGTAGACCTTTTCTTTTTCTTTTTGAGAGGTTATAGATGTAGAACTTTGGCATGAATAATGTGATGGATGTGGTTGCAAAAAGAAAGCATTTAAAAAACACACATTAAAATATATGTAGTGGAAAATCACATCGTTACAAGAGATAAGGTTGTGGCATTAGTCCAACTTTTTTAGCATGACAAACATAAAAGAACATGTAGGTACTGTCACCTACACAACTACTTCACTTCGTACGGCATCCTTTATTTATTTACGCCGCGGTTAAATGCATTTTCTAAATATACAGTGTATAGACACGTATATATAATACGTGCTCGTGTCAAGTTAACACGTAAATATAACACGTGCCCGTGTAATTTATTGTTATTTATATATAAAAAAAATCTGTAGCACGGGCACGTATCCCGTGCACGTGCTACAATTTTTTTTATTTTTTTTGGGGATTACAGTATAGTAAAACTTAGGATTACAATAATGAAGTTAGTATTCCTAACTACAATAATCCTATTCGAGTATACTTGGTATATCCTCGAAGTATACTTAAGGTATATTCGACAAAGTTAAAGGGAAGTTATAAGTAAGTGGAAGGAAGTTGAAATATATTGTATTCCTAACTACAGTAAAACTTAGGATTACAATATAGTTTGTATAACCGATATTCGAATAATACAATATAATGTAATCCTAACTTCATTCATTACATTATTATTCAAATACCGGTTATACAAGCAATATAGGTTATGAAAATCAACGGGGTTTGATATCTCTACATCTCAAACCCTGCTTACCCTAGGATTTCTAGGGTATGATAATGAAGTTAGGATTACATTACATTTAGTATAATCGTTATTCGAATAATACGATAATGAAGTTAGGATTAAAATATAATTAGTATAACCGATATTTGAATGATAACGAATAATAATTTAATGAATTCATGATTACATTATACTTAGTGTAATCGTTATTCAAATAATACGATAATGAAGTTAGTATTACAATATAATTAGTATAATCGATATTCGAATTATACGATAATAAAGTTAGGATTACGTTACACCTAATAGAATCGATATTCGAATAATACAACAATCAAGTTAGGAGCATTATACATAGTTTTTTAGTTTGATTAAACTTATAAAAAAAATAAAAAAATATTTTTACTGTAGCACGTGCACGGGATACGTGCCTGTGCTACAATGTTTTTTTTTTTTAAATAACAATACATTGCATAGGCACATGTTATATTTACGTGCCAACTTGGCACGGGCACGTGTTATATATATACGTGCCTATACACTGTATATTTAGAAAATGTATATAGCACCTCCCTTTATTTATTAATGAATTTTTAGGATGAGTTGGCTAAATGACATATGAGTCATGTTTTTATTAATAAACTACCCCCTAGAAAACTAACCCCCTCCCCCAAGTTTTTATATTATTATAATATTAAAACAAACTAACGACCTCCCTCCCTCCCTATGCGCCCCCGACTTCTTCTTCTCCACGGCACCGCATGCCAGGGCCAGGAGGTCGCTGCCGATCGACGCTCGCCACCGATCGACGCTCGCCACCGATCGACCCTCGCCACCGCACGCCACCGCACGCCAGCAACTACAAGTGGACTGTTTTTCTTTTTCGCCGGGAAATTGAATGAAATTCGTGGACGAGTTTGAGACGAAAGTGTCATCGGAAATCTTGTTCTACTTGCCGGGAAATCTACTGAAAAGCTCTCGCCGGTAATAGTGTAATTACTGAAACAAGTAATTTTCTAACAAACCCCTTATTGTAGCTGTGAGATTTTATTATTGAAATAGTGTCATTAGTGTTTTCCAATAAGTGTCATTAGAACTATTTTGAGCATAATCGAGACATAGGGTCATTGATTAACAAATCTGAATATGAAATATGGAATGTCATTAGATTTTTCTGAGTGTCACTGATTTTGAATGACACTTTTTTGGTTGTTGTGTTTATAGTGTTCAAAAAATGTCATTAGATTGATTATATGCACAATCTAGAAACAGTTTCTTTGAGGGCTGAATTTTTAATGACACTTTTTTGGATGTTGTGTTTACGTTGTTGAAAAAGTGTCATTGAATTGATTATGTGCATAATCCATAAATACTGTCATTGATTAAAAAATTTGAGTATGAAATAAGGGATGAAAAAAGTGAGAAAATAAGAATGTCATTAGAATTTTTTGTGTTTCTGAATTTGCAATGACACTTTTTCAGGATGTGGTGTTGACAGTGTTGAAATAGTGTCATTGGATTCATTAATCTTATCTACATATCTGGAATTGTAGTGACACTTTGAAATTCTATAATTTACAAAATTGTCATTACAATTATCCGCATTTATGGATTTGTAGCGACACTTTTAAAATCACATGTAAAAAAGTGTCATTAGAATCATTTTGTGCATAATTGAAATAGTTTCATTGGAAATCAAATTGGCATAGATCAATAAGGTTTATAATAAGAGTTTTTAGGATAGTGAAAAGACTGTCATTAAAGCTGTTGTGTTTGAATTAATAAAAGTGTCATTAAGATAGTTTTGTGGATTTGATATTATTCAGATGCAGATGAGAATTCTAACAGTGTTCTTTGGAGGGGAATGGAAAGTAGAAGAGGGATGTTGTGCTTATATTGGAGATGCCATATCCACAGATTTTATGGTTAATGACAGTTTGCAGTTTGAAGATCTTAAAAAAATTATTATAGACAGGTTCAAGATAAAATCAACATCATCTGACCTTGTCTTAGGTCATTTGCATCCTTTCTAGCAGCTAACAAGTCCATATGTAGTTGATACAGATGAGGATTACAGTTTATTTGTTAGTATTAATGAGTGCCCACAAGTATCATGGACGCTAAGGTGGTAGCTGTGTTGGTTCAAAAAACACATCCTCAAACTGTGACAACAAGTAAGAGATTGTAGCAGGTTCCTCAAAAGACTCACCAGTCAATGAGAAAAAACTAGCTACCTGAGTAATAAGCATGGGAACTATTTTCTTGAACAATTTCTGAAGTTTGTGACCTGTTATCACCTTCATAGAAGCTTCCTCCTTAACACCACAAATTTCGATATGCTTACTATCCTTCAAGAAAGAGATCTTAAGTTGCTTAAAATCAAACAACACTAGACTATACTTTCTCAACCAATCTCCTTCCAAAACCATATCACAGCCGCCCAATTTCAAAATTCTCAAATCAAAACTAAAATTGTTTAGCCTGCATTTCCCAAGTAAAACCCTTACAAACTTGGTAGCTAAACATTTTATGTCCATTAGCAACAACAACTTCCATAACAGATGCTTCATTAACAACAAAATTAGTCTCCCTAGCAATTTTTGGATCCAAGAAACTATGTGTTGCCCCACTATCAATCAAAATAATAATTCTTGTAGATGTGACTACACTTTTAATCTTGATAGTAGTCAAAGAATTGCTACCTGAAATAGCATGAACATAGACTTCAGGCTCTTCCTCTAGAATGCCTTCCCCTTGATCAAATTTTGGGGCCATAATTCCTCCCTCTCAGCAGATTGAACCTCTTTAATTTGAGCAACTAACAAGTTGTGCAAGGTCTGCGTTTTACAATGATGGCCCACAAAATACCTATCTCCACACTTGTAACACAACCCCGGTTGCCTCATGACTTCTGTAGAAGGGTTAGTGCTTGGGTTTCTATTGGAACTGGTAGGTTGTTGTAAAGGTGGGGTAATAGAAGGTGTGGGTTTTGAGAAGTTCTTGTTGTCCAAGAAAGTGTTGCTAGGATTTTGGTACTGGGAAAATGGAGTATTTAGTTTCCAAGGAGGTTTACTCAAATGCACAATAGCTTGCACTACACTATTATACAGTCTTGCTTGTTCAAATACAACAACAAGATCCTTAGGCCTGCTCAACTTTACTAATGGCTTAATCTCACTCCTTAAGCCACTCACATAACTCGATACAAAATAAGATTCTAGAAGGTGTGGATTAAAAGACAACATACAAGCTCGCAACTCCTCAAATTTCTCATTGTACTCTTCCAGATCCCTTTTTTGTTCAAGCTTGTTGAACTCTTCGACCACCTCAACTCCCTGCCTTTCCCCGAATCGAATGCATATAGCTTCCCACAATTCTTTTCAGGTAATGTTAGGTTGCTGAAGAAGAATTCCCTGCAGCCAAGTATTTGCTTGATCATTGACGTATATCGCCGCAATCTCCACCTTCTGCAATTATGGAATTGCAAAAATAGTGAAGTACTTGTCACACTTGCGAACCCAACTTCTTGGATTACGACCATCAAACTTCAGAAAATCCAGTTTTGGTGCTTGAACATGGCTTTCCCGACTGTCTTGAGACCAAGAACCACCTGAATTTCCCTCTTTTGTAGTCTGTAATGTAGGATTGCTAGAATTCCCTTGATCCCTAACTCTGGCTCCCGGTCCAGCTTCCAAGATTCCTCGATCTAGTGGATTAGGATTCAAATTAGGACCAGGTGCCCTCGCATTCACGTTTGACGTCGCCGGAGTTTGATCCTTATACAGAAAGGATCTCATCATCTCAGTCAATTGAGAAAACTGTTGATCAGTTTTCCTTCCTTGCTCCTCGAGCAATTTCTTATGTTCATCATGCTTCACGCGCGTTTCCTCCACAAACAATTGCGTGGAATTCATGAATTGTTGTAGCTCCAACAGTTGTGATTCGGTTCTTCGAATGCTTTCTTCCATCATGTGCAATCTGGTCCCATCCGCCATTACCGAGGTCGTAGAAGCTCTGATACCAAATTATGTTATGTCTCGGTTTAGGAAATAGAGAGAGAGGATATAATGAGAAAGGATGAGATAAAGAGAGAGAAATTGTTAGGAGATGAGATATTTATTATTGATATTTGCATAACCCTTCCATTACATCTCACAAAGGCTTATAAAGACATGTATAAGGCTTAACTGCCTAAGACATAACAGATTTATGGTTTAGGCGGATTGAGATTTAAATTTAATATTTAGATAACATAAAATTTAAAGAGTATACGATATAAAATTTAGGATTTGAAGTTTGAAAAAACATAGCGTGGAATACGTAAACTTTTTTTTTTGATGAGAAAAGAATTAGACAGGTCTTAGCAGCGATGCGTAGACCAACTTAGAGCATCCTTGCGGATGAGAATCCGAAGTTCTGAATCAAGATTTAGGTTAGACACAAGTGGTGAAAAACTAAGTTTAGCAATGCGATCAGCAACATGGTTTACCTCTCAAAAAATGTGTCTAAAACAAACCTACTGGAAGGAATGGATGGCTACAAGAATGTCAGCAACAACCATTTCAATCTCCCAGGGACAATCCCAGATGCCCTTAATAGCATTTATAAGGCAAAGATTGTCTCCCTCAATTTGAAGTTTTTGAATGTTTAGGGTCTTGACATGATTAATGTTGTTTTTTAATGCTAGTGCTTCAGTCATGAGAATGTTATTATACCCGCTTCGTTTGCTTTCCATGTGGATTACTTTGGCTTTATCATTTCTAATAATGAACCCAGTACCAGCTTCACCATTAGCTAGTTTGGATCCATCAAAATTGATTTTGTAAAAGTTATGAATTGGTTTTTCCCATTTTAGGAATTTTAATTTCCTAGTTTGTTGTGGTTTCCTCTTTATTTGGGGCAGGTCATCCATTTCGGAATTTTTAGTGTTGTTCCAGTTTTTAATTAGTGTGGTGATATATTGCGAAAGATCCTTAATTCTAATATTAGGATCAGAATTAAAGATGAATTGATTTCTGTTAATCCAAAGTCCCCACCAAGTAGTGATGAGGCATATGAATTCTTGTTTACTGAGGAGGGAGGTTAGTTCAACCAAAATGTCCCTTGTTTTTTTGTTAGTAATGTCTAGGTGTTTGACTATGGTTTCAATTTTCGGATTTTGTTGTTTGATGTGTTTGAGTGTGAAGGGACATTGTGTGAGAAAGTGGATAAGGTCTTCGAGAGGGTTGTCGCAGGAGTCGCAAGCAAGGGGGACAAGAACATGCTTCATGGCTAATCTTTGTTTGGTGGGTAGTCCATCATGACAGATTTTCCAGATAAAATTTTGTATCTTTGGATAAGTGTCTAGTTTCCAAATCCAGGCAAAATTGTTATTGGAGGATGTTTGTTGTTTAGTGATTAATTCGAATGCTGATTTTGTAGTGAACCAACCATTTCTACTGGGGGCCCAATACAATCTATCAGGAATAGGGTGTATTGGGATTGGTATGTCAAAGATTTTGTTAATAGCAGTTGGATTAAGAATTTCTTTTAGTTTGGTGTGATTCCATGTTATATCATTGTTGATGAGCTCATTTACTTTAATATTATTGTTGATAGTTGTATGTGGTAGGGTGTTATTTCTAAGATTGAGATCTGATATCCAGTTGTCAGTCCAGAAATTAATGGAGTTTCCATCTCCGACAAGCCATTGGAGGCCAGAATTGAATTCCTTTCTTTGTTTGATTAGTTGTGACCATTGTCAAGAGTGGAAATACGTAAACTTTGAATCTAACACAATTTCCCTTTTCTCTATATTTTTTTTTGTTAAAGACCCTTTTCTATAATTTAAACTAGAGGTCATGCTCGTGCTACACACGAGGCTTATTTTTTATTATTACTATAATATATTCTAATACGAAAATATTATTTTCTTACAAACTCAATTTATCCAATTTTATTATTATCTCAATTATTAATGTATGGTCATTATATATAAAATGTCCAATGTACTTTCACTCAAAAAAATATGTATATAGACACACGTTTCTTGTTAATATATTTTTTGCGTATTATTTACATTTGATCAAGATAATGCATGTTTATTGCTAAATTTGTAAATTACCAATGCTAGTCTTGCATCTAATTTGAATTAGTTTAGGTAAATATAGTAGCATTAATAACACGTTTTTTTTCTAAAATATTGACAAATATACAAGTAAATTTTACATAAGAGAATATAGTGTTTCACTATTACTTGAAAAAATCGATAAGGTTTTACAATTGGACTAAATATATTAAAACAAATAAATACATATATTGGTAAATATACAACTAAATTTTAAATAAAAGAGTATAACATGTTAGATCTCACATTGCTTGTTAGATCACGATAAGTTTTTGAAGTTGGTATCATAAATGATAAAATTTCTTATCCTCAATTCTGAACAGTCTCGATCTAATTTCACCTTTAATTTGATAAACGATACAACCTATATATAAAAATTCTAATTATATACATGAAACTTTGACATCAATAAAAATAATATTTTTCATAATTTTAAATTAAAATATAATCATTTTTTTCTTTGATACTATCACACTTTAACACATTATCTCCACCATCTAATCACCCAACGAAAAACACACTTTTTCACCTTTAGACTCTTTTATTAGTCATTACTCCCTCTTCCGGCCTTTATATCTGTTGGGTACTTGAGTTGTGGCATGTGACCAATAAATCTCTCATGTGACCAATAATCTCTCAAGTCTTCTTGATATCATAGTTATAACAAATTTGGAACACTTTTTCTAACCGACCAAAAAAATAAAAGGATCACTTCTTCCCTTGTTACTACTTAATGAATTCTTATCCACAATCATATTATTATAATACTTTAATTTAGTATCTTTGAAATATAATTTATTTACTTCCTAGCATTTTATGATCAAATTGAGTCATTTTTATAATACATACTATGAAAAATATGAAGATACATATAAGAATATTTTCTCCCTACAATGTTTTAAAACCGATTTTTTTCTAGTTTCAATAATTATAACTCCTATATTAAAGATAATGGTCTATATTTCTTAAAATATTTTAAATCTATCCATCTTTATCATCTAATAGAGTTCAATATAATTAAACCGTTAATGACCTTGTAATTAATTAGGAAAAAAGGTCTATACATAATAGGTATGTGAAAGGTTTAGCATGTTAAAAAATTCTAACTCCTTGATTTTAATTTTTAATTTCTACCATTTTAAGTTTCTCATGCTAATTTCCCGAATATCTCCCTGTATTAATTGACTGTAGATTCATTAAAATTTATTTTTGAGAATAATTATTATTTTTCAAAATTAATTAATTATAAAACAAAACCGGCCTTTGAAAAATACATATGAAAAAACAATTTCTACAATTTTTTTTTAAGTCTATATAATTAAAATGCTTGATATATATGTCTTTATAGATGCTATACACTTTCAGTGGACCCCTACTATGCATCAATATGTTTTTATAGTTTATAAACTTTATGAACAATCATTTTTCAATTTCTGTTTTTTTGGGAATTTCATATTATTATCTTTCATTTTTTATTTTATCATAAGTAACATCTCCACATGACAATTCTTTACGTTTTATAAAATTTTATGAACTGTCATTTTTCATTCTATTTTCTTTTTGAAAATTTTGATTGTTTTATATTATTTTTATTTTATCATAAGTAAATCTCCAAAGTGCAAATACATCACATGCCGTTTGATTATTTTGGCTCCGTTAACTCAATAGTTTTTGTAGTATATGTTATTTTATTATTCCTCATTAATATGTGTACTTTTTATTGATTCAGACTCTATTTTATATTATAGCACGTTCTACTCATGGGTCCTTTTATTATTTATTATCATTTTATTTATTATAGTCAATAGTTTTAAAATTATATATATTTTTAATAAATAATTTCAAGACTTGTTCTATTATTATTGTATTTTTTATGCATCAATGATATTGTAAATGTATAATACATTTTTATATTTTAGTGTTTGAAACAAAGTATTTTACAATCTATAAAAACATTGTAGAGATTCATATATTGTAAAAATCTACACATAGATTAGTGTACAACTTTTATACATATTAAGGATTTAGATTATAAATATAGGTGAAAAATTAATATAATCGGGAAAAAAGTATTGACATTAGGGCTGAGCACGGGCTGAGAAAACCGAACCCGACCCGAAAAACCCGAACCGAACCCACATGACTTCGGTTCGGGTTTCGATCCGAATTTATTAGGATTTCGGGTTCGGTTCGGGTTCGGTTTTTAGTCTGTTTTTATGTGCGAATGCTGTCTTAGCCCAAACCCGAACCGAAACTGAACTAAACCCGAACATTCGACTCGGTCTTCGGTCCCATTTTTTTGGGGTTTCGGGTTTCGGGCTTTTCGGGTTCGGGTCGGGTTTAGGCCCGTGCTCAGCCCTAATTGACATACTACTCCTTATAGGTGAAAAACTCGTACAACATGGAAGATTATATAGATATATGCTTAATATATACATAGTTTATTTAAAAATCAGCATTTTTAACCAAATGGAAACCTAAATGATTTTTTATTTTTATAATTATATTTTGTTGAATGAAACTCATTATGAATTCTTAGTTTCATCTAAGTGAATTGTGTATAAAGGTTAGTAGTATATAAAATCATAAAATAGCCCTTACAATTATAATTAAATATTTATGATTTGAATGATTATGTAATTTAATTTATAAATTTGTATCTGAAATGAAAATACATGTAACACAATTCATTTTTTAATTTTATAACTATTAATTAATACAAAATAAGAAAATAGTAATTAACTAAATTGTAAAGTCATTTTACTATTTTACATTGTTTTGCATATCGATTCAATTTTATAAATAACCAATTTGTTGATGTTATTTAACATATTATCATTTATCAATGTTATTTTAGTTTAATATTAACAGATTATCATTCTTAAAATATAAATATAATTATGAAATTTTATCCAAATTAATAAAAAGGACAGTTTAAAAATAACGATATTAGGTTGTTCGAGAAACCACCCGTTCACCTATATTACATAGCTTTTCATCTTCGTAATTCACCGTTTATTTTTAATAGCTTATAAGCTATAACAAATAAATACCAGATAAAATAGCTAGCAATTAAAACCCTACAAATCTGTAAAATTTATAATATAAATCAGTTATTTGTAACAAAAAAAATTGGTTATCATGTTAAAATAATATATTTATATTAATTAATAAGAAGGGGCTTCAAAAATTAAAAGAATATAGATAACATGAAAATATATACGAGTTTAATTTAAAAAGAGTAATCTAGTTTACACGATTTACATACCTCTTTAATCTTGGATGCATCAACTTAATTATTTGTTTTAAGGAGACTAAAGATCTTCGGTGAAGAGAAAACAAAATAACTATGATCATCTCGAACTTAGTCTGAAAAAATACAATAAACATAAAAGCAAAATTAAATTATCATTTCTATTATAAATTAACAATAAACAAATGAAACCTGGCATATATATTTTTCCTTCATCTTTATTTTTGAGATGTGTTGTTTGCTTGTCCTCCACTCCCATTTGGAAATTGCTATATAGTATTAGAATGACGGTAAGAATATGAAAATGTTAGAATTAAGCACTTAATTATACTGGCAATTATGATGTTGTACATGCACTCTTATCTGCTTTTGTCGTCCCATATAAAGTGTAACGCTAGAGATTCTATTGCAGTTACAACGACAATTAGAATATTGGAGGGTCAGATTCAATATTAATCACCCCGTAAATTTGAAAGAAAACAGGTTACAACAATTTTCAACGGTTCTAGTCATCAATTGCTTGTATTTTTGGGTCTTTTTAGTTTTGTCCAAACCATCGTATTTTAATACGGAGTATCGTTTAATTTTACATATTTTTCATAGAAATATATATATATTTGCATATAAAATATATTAATTATGAATTTGGCCATTAATTGGACAAAAGCTCTATTTTATATGTAGATAGATAGATAAATAGATAGATATAAAGATTTGAGTAACTAATTAATATAAACAAAAGAATAATGAAAGATAAAATTGTAAAACAAAGTTGTTAAAAATGGGATTGAACCATATACCTCTTATATTATGAGAGTGTCTTTAACTATTCAACTATATTAGAAAATTTAGTTTGTAATGAAAGATCAATAAAAAAATAAGAAATAATTTATCATATTTAATGAATATTAATTACATCCTTAATCTACTTTATATATTTATAGATAGATACTGTAGTAATTTGCCTCAAGAGGTGATTAATGTTATAATGTTCATTTTCCTACTTCTTGCAGTAGACTTTCATTTATTTATTTCTACAGAAAAAAGAATTCTTTCCAATTTCGCTGTTGGGTGCACTGATTGGCACCTGAGGCGCCTTCCCCTGACAAGTTTTTGCTGGTGAATCTCGCTGCAGAATTGCGGGTAATTCCAGCTTAAAATTTCAAATTAGGGCTCTTCTTCTTCTTCTTCTCTTTTGCACCCACCACACACTTGAACAGCAGAAAGATTGTTTTGTGTCTGTGTTGATTGATGGCTCCTACATCGAAGAAGGATTTCAAGAAGAAGTTGAAGAAGAAAAAGAAGAAGAAGGTGAATGTGGTTCCCATTGATCCAAGAGCCATTGAATCCGACTGGTGGGATACTTTCTGGCACAAGAACTTTTTTGTTCCAGGTCTGCTTCCCCTCTCTTTAATTGCTTAGAAATTTCTGCAGTTTCCTGATGTGAGATTGTAAATTTTATGTGTTTTGCCTTCTGGGTTGCAATTAGGGCTTTAGTATGCAGAAAAGGAGCTTTGTCAATTTGGACAAAAATTGAAATTATAGTTCTAAGACTTCTACTGCTAAGCTAATCAGTCATGACATTGCAAATTTGGGAAAATTGTTGCCTTTTCAATTGTATATACATTCCAACTGATAAGCTGTCTTTGTGACCAAAATATCATGAAATTCAGGTTCTGTTGTACCTGCTGATGAGGAAGAAGGGTTCAAGCACTTCTTTCGAATGTCGAAAAAGACATTTGAATACATATGCTCACTAGTGAAGGAGGATCTGATCTCAAGGCCCCCATCAGGACTGATCAACATTGAAGGGAGGCTTATCAGTGTCGAAAAGCAAGTGGCGATTGCTGTAAGAAGGCTAGCATCTGGTGACTCCCAGGTTTCTGTGGGCTCGTCGTTCGGGGTTGGCCAATCAACCGTCTCTCAGGTGACTTGGCGGTTCGTGGAAGCCATGGAGGACCGAGCTAGGCGCCATCTCAAGTGGCCTGATGAGGGCCAAATGGAGGTGATCAAATCAAGATTCGAAGCATTGTGCGGGTTGCCCAACTGCTGTGGAGCCATAGACACCACCCATATCGTGATGACTCTCCCGGCTGTTCAGACGTCCAATGATTGGTGTGATGAGGCCAAAAACTACAGCATGCTCCTCCAAGCCATTGTTGATCACGAGATGAGGTTTCTTGACGTTGTTACTGGCTTTCCCGGTGGAATGAATGCGCCTACTCTGCTCAAGTTCTCTGGCTTTTACAAGCTATGTGAAAACGGCGAGAGATTGAATGGGAAATCAAGGGTTTTGGCTCATGGGGCGGAGGTCAGAGAGTACGTGGTCGGTGGGAGCTTCTACCCGCTTCTTCCATGGCTCATGACGCCCCCTTGTGGGAGCAAGTACGCGTCAAGCTTTGAGGCTGCAAGGTCGCGTGCAACACGAGCTTTATCTCAATTGAAGGCTAGTTGGAGGATCCTTAGGAAGGTGATGTGGAGACCAGACAAGCAGAAGCTTCCTAGTATCATCTTGGTGTGTTGTTTGCTTCACAACATCATCATAGACTGTGGTGACATGGTGTGTGCAGAGGCTTCTTTGCCCCATCACGACTCGAATTACAGTGAACAGTCTTGCGAGCAAGTCGATCCGCTGGGGAAATGTTTGAAGGAGAATCTGATCAAGTACTTGCAGCTTGGTAAGGAGAATGCACCACAAGCTTGAAATGAAGGGGAATTTGGCCTTGTCTTTGTACTTTCTGATATATGAATTTTGGACCTGTGGGGAAACCATTTCTATTTGTTGTTGTGATGTTGGTTAAAATTTAGACTAAACAAGCTTCTAAAATGTACAATACTGCTAATCTCTAATAGAAGTTCTGCAGTTCTGCTCCGAATAGAAATATTGAAAAGGAGTTTTAATGTCATGAGCCAAAATGGAAGAAAACTAGTAGGTAGGTGTAGATCCTAAGTGGAAAGCTGCTGTCATCTGCATCTATAGGAGGATGGTCGTTAATCTCCGCTGGTGGGTGGCTGAACGCAGCCACAGAAATGGGCCTTCTTCCTCCTCCGGGGAGTCCGAGCTCCAACGTAGAGGTAATCTTTCAGGAGAATCCTCGTATTCCGCTCTGAAACCCGAGTTCCGGTTGCCCTTCCCATCTTGTTGTTGCTGCCATCAAGGTTTAACAGGAGAAACTGTATCTTCTGCACCTCCAGCTGAAGCCTTCCAATCTTCTGTGAACACCTCCTTGCTTGTTCGCAGACGTTTGTCCTCCTCTTACTCCCTCCAACCTCAGGGGAGTCTGCAATGGAAGACGGCGTGTTTCCTACAGAGGAACTAGGGGAGCAATTGTCGACTTTCTTCATCAATTTGCCATTGACGTTGAGGAGCTTTGCAATGGCCCTATCGGTTTCATGTAGCTGCTCCTTTACGCGTACGTATTCAATGCCTTTTCCTTTCGTGGGGTTCGAGTTCTCTGTGATCACCACTTTCTGTTTCAGGTCCTGGACTGTGATCTGAAGGTTGGCTAGCCTTTGGACATCAGATGCAAGACTTTCTAGAACCTTCCTGTTGGTGTTCTCCACCTCGCTGGGTCCCATGAATCTCCTTGGAATCTCTTGCTTGTCAACCTCAAGCAGTGATTCTGAGGAGTGACGCTCGTTTCTTTTCTGAGCCATCTCAACCGTCAGGTCAATGCTTCGGGTTTGATCCATGGTTTCCCAAAGCTCGAGGATCTGATCATCGCTCTCACTGTTGTTATACCCACCTCTTCTGTTCTTCCCACGAGACGACGCTTCTGATGCCTGATCAAGCATGATGTCTTTCATCATAAGCTCGCTAGCTTCACTGGGATAAGAAGCGTGTTTCTGGTGAGCGGTGATATGGTTTGCTGGTTGTTTTTCAGTGTATTCTGATGGGACGCGCCTGCTGGATCTGCCACTCCCACGGCGTGACCTGCTACTTCGAGATTTTAGTGCTTTGAGGCTTCTTTCTTGAGAGAGCTTCTTCATTTCCATCACCTTGTTTTCAACTGCCTTCATCCTAACTGCTATATCCTGCAAGTCGGAGAATCCACCTGATGTTGTAAGGACTTCTTCATCTTTACTTGCTTTGTGAGAGCTGGCGGTATCCTGTAAAGACATTAGGACCAACTGAGAATACACCAAAATGGGAAATAACTGATAATGCTATACCTATAATAATATTGATTGGATAAGATGCCTACCAAGATTTTTATTTTGTTTATTCTCTTACAAAATTGCTGTTATAATTTCAGACCCTGTGAGGACTGAGAACTGAGGAGCTCATACTATCCCCTTACCAGAACTAGTTAGAGCCTGTAACTGAGCAGATTTATATAATGTTTCACCACTAGCTATAAAAGCCTATAACCTAAGGAGGTAGTTGAATGACATCATGAGATAAAAAAGGAAAATACCTTGTAATTATCGTCTCCACATTCAGTATTCATGGCATGGGTCTCAAGAGATGCCACGGAATCCCTCAGAGAAGCCAAGACTGGTATAAGCTGAGCCAACTGAGCTTTTACTCTACTATTTTCACCTTCCAATGATTCGAGTCTTTCCTTCAGCTGCACAATCTCCACCCCTTTAGAATATTTTCCAGCTTCAGTGCACTCGTATTCTTTGGTAAGCTCTGAGAACTTCTCTCTGAATAACGCTTCACGAACAGAAGAGGTCTGTAGCTCAACGAAGAATGATCCAGCAACAGTCTCCCACAGTTCAGCTTCAGCTTTACCCTTTTCCAGTTCCGAATGCAGCATTTCCACCATTCCTTCGGTTTGTATTTGTTTCTTGAGAATTCTGTGCAGTTCAGCATCAGCATTTTGCTTCGAATCTCGGAGGGATTCATTCTCCTTGAGTTGCTGGGCATACCTCTCTGACAGCTTAATAATCTGCTCCGCTTGATCATCTTCTACCATCACTGCTTCCAAAAGCTCCATTTCTTTCTGAGACAACTCATCTCTCTCACTTGCAAGTTCAAGCTGCAACTGATTGTTTCTTATTCTAACTTCTTCCAGTTCATCATCATATTTCTCTAAGGAGTCTTTCAGATTCAGATTCTCCATCTGATATTTATCCAACATGCTCTCCATGATTCTCACCTTGCCTTCAAGCACACTGTTGTCATCACAGAGCTTCCTCATATTTTGGGCCAACTGGTTTATCACTTCTGATTTCTCCGAAACATTGTTCTTAAAAATCATTGAGATAGTATCCAGAGTAACAGCTTCAGCCACCAAACAAGAGTTTTCATATTCTACTTTACGTTTATCCTCATCTAATTGTAAAACTGTCTTCATCAAGGATCTCTTCTCCCCCAGAATTCTGCAATTTTCCTTCTCTACATTCTGGGAGACACCTTGCATTTTCAGAAGCTTTGCCCTGAGATTATTCATTTCATCAGCAAGTAAATCCTCTTTGTGATTTCCTTCTGTGACTCTCAGTATTAATTCTTCATGACTCTGAAGAAGCTTGGGCATATCCTTGTGTAAAGAAGACAATTGATTATTCCCATTCCTAAACTCCTGCTGGAGAGTGTTAATCAACACCTTCAAATCAGCCACCTCCTCCTTAAGTTGCTCATGCAGTGTCTCAAGAACTGATTTCTCAGCGACAAGCTTCTGATTTTCATCCCAGGCTTTGCAGAGAGCGTTTCTCATATCATCAAGTTTGATAAGTATGCGGTGTAGAACAATTTGATCATCCATTAAATTACCTTCATACGCAAGTTTCAGATCAACATCTAGCACCTTCAACAACTGAAACATCCCCATCCTCAATTTCTTGATTTGTTCAGACAGAAAATTCTCTTCCTCCTGTTGCTCAATGTTCTCATATTCCAACTCCAAAATGAGCTTCTCAGAAAGCTTGGACGACTCTAATAGTTTGTCACACTTGCTCAGCAAAGATGAATTTGTTTCTTGCAAATCATGCATAATGTTCCTCAAGATAAAAATCTCAAACTGAGAATTTACAGCTTTATCTAGTTCTTTTTCCAGTTGGCCCCTTGTGTCTTCACCTACCTCTTGTAGGTTACGAATCTTGTTCTCCATCTCCTCCATTCGCATATTGCTCAACTTAGCAGAAGTTTCTTGCTCTTGCTTTTCAGCAGCCAAGGAACTGCAGAGATTCTCTGCCAGTTTGAGAGCCGATTCTCGCTGTTCTTCTACGACAATGTACTTTTGCTCTAGTTCCTCGTTTCTTTTCCCCATCGTTTGTAGTCCCCACTGAGCAGTTTCCAGCTTTAGCTCTAAGGCCCGTCTCTCACTAAGAAGGATGGACTTGTCCTCGTTAAGCATTTGGCATGAAACTTCCAGATCCTTTGATTGTTTCCTCAGCACCTCAAGCTCCTCATTTGCTTGAAAAAGAGAGTTATCCAAACATGTGTTTCTTGCTGTAAGGCTCTCTAAATTCTCAGTTATTATCTCTAATTGAGAAATCAAAGTGGACTTCTCAGCAATCACAGCAGACTTCTCTTTCATGAGCAACTGATATGATTCCTCCAATGCCTTGACCTTTTCTCTAGCCTCCTCCAATTCCGCACTTAATTCAGAGAGACAATGCTCCAAAACAGCCTTCTTTTCGGTAAGCTTCTCCATCATGACCAACTTCTCCAAAAGGGCAGATATCTCAGCTTCAGTCCTCTGGCAGCTTTCTCTTAGCTTCGAGTTCTCATCCTGCAAGTCTTTGACAGAAGATCCAACAGAGTCTGGCTGAAAGCCAACCAGCCTCACCTGCTCGAGCATATCCTGATATGCCTTGTTTAAAGTGTTTAGCTCCTTTTTCAGACAGTAAATTTCTTGCTGCAGAGCACTTCTTTCAACCAATCCAAGTTCTAGATTCCCTTCAAGGTTGTTCTTTCCCGCTTTTAAGTTTAAGATTTCATCCTGCATATTCTTTATTGAGACAGCAGAAGATAAATTAATTTCACTCAAGCTCTTGTTTTCACCCCTAATCCTCTGTACTTCATCTTGCAAGCTCTGGCCATGAATTTCCATATCCTTCATAAGTTGGACTCTTCTCTGAAGCTCTGCAGCAGCAGATCTTAGTTCATCCTGAGTTTGACAATGCAAGCTCTGCAGTGTCCTCAAAGCAGTTTCTGCTTCCAGAAACCGCAAACGTTCATCTTGAACACATGCCCATAGTCGTCCCAGTTCCTCCTGCTTTTCTGAAAGTTCTTGATTCTGGACCCCCAGTTTATTCACAAAGGAGTCCAGTTCACCCTGCATAGACTTGTTCGAACTCTCCAACAGGAGGCATTGTTCTTCAGCGACCTTTAACTTTGCAGCCCCCTGATCTATCTCATCCTTGAGCCTCGCTGCCTCTTCACGGGAAAGAGCAATTTCACTCTCAAGACTCACTATCTTCTCAAGACATTTCTGGCGTTGTAAAGTAGCAGCTTCTTTTTCTTCAGTTGCTCTGTCAAAAGCTTCCTTTAGAGTTGCAACTTCCTTTTCAGCATTATAAGCTCTCTCACTTGTCATGCTGGCTTTATCTTCTGCTAGCAATAATTTGTTCTCCAGATTTGCTATCTTCTCAAGTGCCTCCATATATTTAGCAAGGTAAGCTTCTTTTTCTGCATTTAACTGTACAAGCTCCTCCGTTAAGATTAGGGCCTCCTTTTCAGCTTTACAAGCTTGCTTGTCGAGTCTTTCTGCATCCTCTCTGGCAAGGGAAACATTACTCTCCAAGTTGGATATCCTGTCCAGACATTGCTGGTACTTTTGAAGGCTGGCTTCTCTTTCTCCTTCTAATTTGGCAAGTGATTCCTTCAAACTCTGGACTTCAGCTTCTGCATTGCTTGCCCGTTCATGGAGGCCACTTGAATCCTCTTGCGCATGCAATACTTCAGACTCTAGTTTCGACAATCTTCTCAAGCTTTCTTGATACTCCAGCAATCCGGCTTGCTTTTCAGCTTCCAGCCCAGCAAGGGCTTCTTTTAGTGCCTGAATGTCAGTCTCAGATCTCCCCAGCCGCTCAGAATCAGAATGCACTTGAGCCTTTTCAGAGCATCCCTCATTCTTCGGTATTTGTACTACCTTCTCATCAGCATCATGAAAATTCAAGCTTTTTCTGGCCCTCCCCTCAGCAAGCATGGATAAACTCCGTGCTTCCTCAGTTTCAAATGCTCCATCTTTCTCCACATAATGTAAATCATCAAGACCATGGAATGCTCGTATAGAAACTGATGTCTCTGGTGTACGGGGATCAGAGTCATCAATAAAACTGAAAGATCCATCATCAGATTCATCAAAAGGGACGTGATTTGGAAATACTTCGGCCATGGTCTTATGAGCCTGCTTTATTACACCAGTTGCATGATCGTATCTTTCAGCCAAGGCACGGTATGCTCGGTAGAACTCTTCAATCAATTTCATAAGTTCAGGACGTTTCTTGTAGTACATCTCAGCCCTTCTAGCAAAAGAGTCTTCATCCACTTCCACAAGCTTGATCATTTGCTTCACTTTAGCATCTGTATCTGCATTAAGAAAGCACTTGCAAAGTAAATCAAGATGGCCAAGTTTTTAACACCACATGATCCACATCCCCATTCACTTGTCTTAGTTGTCTATAAGACTTAAATAGTTTATATGAAGAACTATCATGTCAAGCAAGAAGTCTTGAGTCATTTAGCGGTGCACTAGAGTTCTTAAGCAATCAAATTGGAAGGTCAATGACATCCATAGAGATGCATAATTGATCTCTTTATAACTATTCTTTGCTTAATGCTACATGTATTAGGTTCTGCTTTTACACAATACACTCATCTTGAAGATTGAAATATGTTGTTGTCATCAGTTAAGGACAGCTAGGACATGTTCAGTAGCATAAGTATGATAGCATTAGAATACAAACTACATCATGTAGAAATTTAATACTGCAGGCACTCAAGCCTATTTGACAACCTGAAGAGGAAGGAATCCATAGTATGTGATTATAAGTGCATCAATATCTAAAACTAGAAATATCATTGGAGTAACCAAAGACGCAATGCAGAGAAGGAGCACATGGATTACCTGCAAGATTCTCCTGCAACCATTTTGAATTCTTTGGGCTGATATGACTGTCCCACCACCAGGAATACATGTGCTTGGACTCCGCTTTAGTCAAGGTAGCCATTGTTGCAAACCAATTCCAATTGCAAACAGACAGGGTGAAGCCTCGAGCGTGTTGTATCTGCTAAACCCTAACACCTACCAACTGTAAAATTGAAACGATTATACAAACCAGAAAACAGCAGATGTTACAATGTGATTACTGCAGATGTACAATAATGCTCAGAGGAGATTACGAGTTCAGGATTCGTTATTTCGTACCTTTATAAACAGATTTGACAAAGTTATCGCTACAAGTAATTGAATCATCCGCACATACTACTAAAACGCCCTGATATGAAAGGCCGACCAGAATCAGAATAAGACTAAAATGCAATTTACATAAAATTCAAAGAGAATTGACAATGATGAACACATTGGAGCAACCGAGCAAGGAAAATCCCTCCGTTTTTCTCCAAAAACACCATATTGCCTACTTCTTTGCTAGCAAAACACGTTTTTTCAACAAAAATGACGAAACCTACCGAATCTAAGAGAGGTAAAGGAGAAATTAAAGCTGCACTGCAGTAGTATCAGTTTTCGAAACGGAAGAGAAACTTACCGGAAAAATCAGCAGAAACGTGTAGAAATGGCAGTTTGTGGACGAGTAACTGAAACAGAAATGCGTATGGAGGAAGAGAGAGAAGGCATTTCTGCTCCCATTCGCAACTCTCACACCATCTCTATCAGATCTCTCTCTCTCTCTCTCTCTCTCTCTCTCTCCGGAGAGTCTGTTTCTCCTCTACTGGTAGTGGTAACTGGTAAGAATGAATGAATGAATACGGAGTACTGAATAGTGTTGTTGTCTTTGTTTTATTCGGCAGCTTTTGCTTTTTGTTCTTTGCTTTCGCGCACAGAGCGGTGGCTTGATTGCTGAACCTCAAGCCTTTGGCAGGAGCACTGTCAAGTGTTGACGCTTTTTCGCAAAAAGAAGCTTATAAACAAAACCGCAATTATTTGAAGAATTGTCTAAACTAAACGCATGAATATTTTCAAGGCTAATGACTTGTAATAAATCCGTATCAAGAGCAATTACGTAAAATCACCTAATTTTAGGTTTTTCTTTCTGATGAATGACCCACAAATCTCGGTTTCAACGCTCAAAATATTAGGTTTCTACGTTATCCCTTCACAGCTAAAATTATCAGAAAATGAATTAAATAAAATAATACAGTAAGAAACATTTTTATTTATTTATATAATGTATGTATTTGCAATATGTTAAATACTCTATTTTACTGCTACTGCCCAGTTAGGCAAAAAAAAATTATGCCGTTGAGGTTATTTTGAAAGTGTAATTAATAAGGAAATAATGGCATTTTGATAAACGCAAGATCTGTTTGTGATCTTGTATTTAAGAGAAACGTTGTGAAATAAAAAGATTGATTTAAATTTTAAAGTTTATACAGTATTTTTTTGGCATAATTGACAAGGACACCAGCATGTTTATGAGGAATGGTCACGTTTTCTGATCAAGAGTGATTATTTTGTCCAAAGAGACCCGTTTGTACTTTGTAGCCCATACGCTCCTCCCTCACTCGTATCTTTTTCTGACGTCTATGATTTTCATTTTGGCTAACTAGCTTAGTTTCTCCATGCATGCCTGGATAAATTTTAAGTTAATATTTTTTAATTATTAAAAATATATCAACTTTACATTTAGAAAATATTAAATAAATAAAAAACATATCTAACTAGTGACAATATAAATAAAAATAAGATAAGTACGATAAAAAGTATCTACTAATAACAATTAATAGAGAAATTTTGTTTTAGTAGGGAAATTTTGTTTTAATAGGTATATTATATCGGTTTATCTAACCTATGTCCTAAGGGCATAAGTTAAGAATTCATATTAAGGAATATAAACCCTAAACAAGGAAAGGTAAATCCATTTTAAAAAAAATAAAATATCCTAAAAAATTAACACATAATTAAAAGTTTCTATATATGGGATCTTAACCTATGCCCTTAGGGCATAGGTTAGAAAAACTCATATTCTGTTATATTATATATAATAGATTAATTAAAAACTTATAGTATTTGATTTCAAATTTTATTGTAATCATCAATTAATTATCTGATATAACTTTTAAGTGAATTAATAAAGAAAAATATTACATCAATATATATTAAATCATATCCAATCAAATCATAAGATTTCACTAAGGATTAAATATGGAAACAAATATATAAAGTATTGATTTTTGGAAATAGGATAAAAAATTTAGTGCTCGTTTGGTTGGGAAGTAAATTCCCATGATTTTAAATTACTTGGGAAGTGATATCAAATATATGTGTTTGGTTGACTTTTTTGTTTTTGAAAAATACAGATATTTAATTCATGGATTTTCAATTCCTACAAAACATAAGAAGTGCAATCACTTAGGGATGGATGTGTAAGATTTTATTCTCCCATATTTCCCATAATTTAGATTTTAACCATAGATAATTTATCAATTCCCATGAAATTAAATTCTCATGAATTTAAATTCCCATGTTTTGATTTTACATGAAGTAACTTTCTAGGAATTATACTTCCACATCAACCAAACAAGCACTTATATATAATTATTATATTGAATTTAAAAAAATAAAAAATTAAGAAAATATTATGTGACAAAATGAATATGAGTATGTCATGTATCATAAGAAATTCGTAGGCTTAATAGAGTGTGTCATATAACATAAAATAATTTTGGTTTAGTATTTAAATATATAGTAGATTGGTTTTATTCTTTAAGAATACGTTGGCTTTATTATAACATCTCATCTCACATTTTGGAAGCTAACCAAGTTTTTGCTAGTTGTCCATGGTCAAACATTAGATATTCCATATTTAATAAGTTATAACTTTTTTAAGGATTAATCAATTCTAACTCATCTGACCCAAAAAAATCAATTCTAACTCAGGGAATAGTTTGAATTTTAATTTCCCCCCTAATGTGTATACATGGATAATAAAAAAAGTCAGCAATCAAACTATTAGCATGATTGACTAATCTGTCGATTATAGAACTTGACAATAGATGATTATCAAATATACCATACCATATATTTACACGATTTCTATTTCACGCACAGGTGAAATTGCTATTTCATGCACGGTTGTTATTTCACGTACTGTTTCGTCCGTGACGGATCATGTGCATTCGTCTGTGACGGACCATGTGCATCCATCCGTCATGGACGAATCACTTTGGTCTGTCACAGACGGATGCACATGGTCCGTCACAGACGAACTAAACAACCAAAATTTTGAATGTTATTTGTCTCCACCTAACAACATTAACTACCCCGTCATATCTCATCAATATTACAGCCAAAATTAAACCCTAAACCTCTCCATCACTCTTCCTTTTCCCTCCCACAACACATCTTCCATTCTCTTCCGATCCATTTCCAAGAGTTCTTTTCCATGGCAAATGAAGATGATTTTTCCAACTTCAATGGTGGAGAAGATGTTTCAAGGGGTTACCATTACAATGAGGTATATTTTTTAAGCTTTTATTTTACATGTTAGTAAAAGTTAAGAATTTTATGGTTCTTTCTTGTGAATGTATATGTTTGAGTTATTCTTTGGGAAAAACAAACACTTTCTTAAGGTAATTTCAATAGTTGTTACTATATGTTCATAAAAACTTCATCTTTGATTAAGTTGTACTAAAAAGTTGTAGATTTTGTGTGCAAAACTGCATGTTTGATTGTTTGGGCTTGTTATATTGAATTTTGACTAGATCATTGTAAGTGCAAGAACTTTGTTCGGTGACTGTTTTTTTAAAGAAAAACAGTCTGTGACGGATGGACGTGTTCCATTCGTCACGGATGGATGTCATTCATCCGTCACGTATGGATTCACTTTATACGTGACGGATGGGGTGCTAGTGTGCTACCATCCGTGACGGATGGAACACGTCCATCCATCACGGATGGATTTGTTTGACAGAAACTGAATTCTTACATGCTTCTATGCTAACTTATTTTTTTACTTCAATAGGAGAACAATATCGTGAACAACGATATTAACAATATGTCCCTGAATGATGCGTGTGACATGGCACCACCGCCCTTCTCACTTGGGTTGTTCGGCGAACCTATGGCGCCTCAACAACCTCATATGCCGGGATTAGATTGTTTTGCTCGTAGTGAAATTCCGTCCGTAAGGTGGCAGGCTCCACCTCAGATTGGGTTTCCGGCATTACACACACAACCGCAATTTTATTATCCTACACCTGAAGAAGTGATTGTTTCGGAAGATTATTCAGAGAAGTTTACCACGGGTAAAGTATTCGGCTCCAGAGATGATGCAATTAAATGGGCTAGACAGATTAGCTTTGATAATCACTTATGCATCAATATTGGTCGGGATAGAAACTTTGGTAGAGAAAGCCTTCGGAAGTCATGGTTGTTGTGTGAAAAAGCGGGAATTTACATTCCTAAAGATGAAAACAAAGTAAGGCAAAGAACAAGGAGCAAAAAATGTGATTGTCCATTCAGATTGTTGTATCAAGAAAAACCGAGAGACTCGTATACAATCAAGGTAGTTGTTGGAACCCACAACCATGTCATTGGTGATGACTTGTATGGGCATACATCAGCTGACAGGATGACACCTGAGCATAAGAAGTTGTGTAAGGTCATGACAAAAAAATCATAATAAACCATCAAAGATTGCAACAACACTTAACCAGGACCCGAACAACTGCACTAAAATAAAACAAGTGTACAATGAAGTGTACAATGTCCGACATAGTGGGATGGAAGGAAGAACCATGGTCCAAGAGTTCTTCCATAAGTGCAAGGAGAACAACTACTTTATGGAGTATAAGTCGGATCCAACGACGAATAAGATCACCTACATTTTCTTTGCCAGTCCAGATTCCATGAAACTCCTAAAGGCATTTCTGTATGTCCTTTTGCTAGACTCCACATACAGCACTAACAGGTTAGTATAACACATCTACATGCTACATCTACTTGTTGATATGTTTATTCATTATGCATGACACATCTTCTTGTGCAGGTATGACTTGCCTTTCCTCGAAATAATAGGAGTCACGTCTACATGGAAGAAATATAATGTGGCGGGGGCGTTTCTACATCATGAGAAAGAAGACAACTACGTGTGGGCTGCACAACAACTTCTTAAAATGTGCAAAAAGTGTCAAGTAACACCGACATGCCTAGTGACAGATCGTGAAAAGGCTTTGATGAATGTGTTAGATAGACTCTTTCCAAGTGCCAAGTATATCCTCTATAGGCGCCATGTGAAGAAGAACATAGAGGACCATGCTAGGAAGGAGATGAAGGATAAAAGCTTGGGTATAAGGTTTGTAAATGCATACTATAATTTTTGTAAGCAAATAATTGTACCCGAGTACGAGATGGAGTTGCGTAGAATTCAGTCAGAATGGAGGGTTTGTCCACGTCTAACTCAATATGTAAGAAACAACTGGCTCATCTCGTACATGGAGAGACTTGTGTCAACTTGGACAGATAAAGTTTTCACGCTTGGAACGTCAACGACAAATACGTTAGCTTTGTGTACTGCATTCTGTATTCACTCATTTGCTATATTTTGGGAGCTTTTTGTTATCTGCATAGCTTTCTGTTTTTGTTATCTGCATAGCTTTCTGTTTCTATTATCTGCATAAGTGGTCCGTCACGTATGGATGCACTTCATACATGATAGACTAAGGTTTCTGGTCCGTCACGTGTGGATTCCATCCACACGTGACAGACGAAAGAGTTTTGTCCGTCACATATGAAGTGCATCCATACATGATGTACAGTTTATGCAGATAACAGAAAGGTCTTGTATGATCAAACTTTAAACTCTTTTGTACTAAATATAGGGTTGAATGAGCACACTCTAGTTTGAAAGACTTCTTGACTACTCCATATGGCAGTCTAGACACGATATTCGGTCAATATCATTCAAAGATGGGTAACCAAGTGAAGGAAATCAAGGGTACGTTCAACGAGAGTGCACAGATTATGATGACGCTTGTGTCAGGGGCTGATGTTTTCAAGTTGTTGAAGTACAAAGTATCTAAGGTTGCACTTGACCGCTTGACTGAGGAATACAGAAAAAAGGGAAAATCCATTTTATGACAATACCTGCACATGCCAGATGAGGGTGAGAGATGGATTTCTGTGTATGCATGACATCGCTAGATATGTGACGAGTTCAATCCCTATTAAGCCTTCAGCGTTACATCCGTTTTGGAGACGATTAAGTTTATCAGAAGTGCAAGACGAAGGTGAGGCTGAGGTGAAGCGCAAAGTCGCGAGATCTTTGATGGATCAATTTTATACGGATCAGTTCCCCAATCTGTCAGCAAATGATCAAGAAAAATGTGTCTCGTGACTTTACGACATCGCTCGCCCCGAGGGGACCAGTCTGCAAGAGCCGGTTATTGTGAAGCATAAGGGACGGCCAATGGGAGATCCAAACAAAGATAGCACTAAAAGACATCCTTCTTCATGGGAGTACACAGACAAAGATATGGAAGGGACACCTCTCAAGAAGCAACGAGGTAGGCCACCAAAGCCCACTAGTACACCTTCACCAAGCCCTACAACTCATACCACTCCTTTGAGGCCATCTCAGGTTAGAGCTCCCAAGAATCCAGTGGGTCAAATGTTTTCACCACCTTTTCATGCTCCACAGTCCTTCATTAAAGACTTTGAACCGTATATGAATATAGTTCCGTCATGTATGCACGAACAAATGAATGATTACTTTGATATTGTTGGTGATGGAAACTGTGGATACATAGCCGTTGCAGATCAAATAGGCATCGGCCAGGAACAATGAAGGATCATCCGACAATCCATGATTGATAAGGTGAAAGACATTATGCATTTGTATGTTGGCACTTGCATCTTTCCGACGACGCTGGATACAGTACTGAAACAACTTACATGGTTTGACTCTGGGATGGCCCCAGAGAAGACTTGGATGGTGCTTCCAGATATGGGTTGTCTGGTCGCTTATATATTCAATTGTGCAGTTGTCGTGGTGGGTGGTGTAAACGCTACTTTCTTGCCTTTGCAAGCGGTTCCACATCATCCCAGGGGTGCTAAGCTTAAGACGATATGCATCTGCCATGTTAAGAATGAGAGTCATTTTATTTCGGTATGGTACTAATCATTTTTTATTGATTATTTAAACCCATTAACTAGGCAAGTGAATACGTTCTCCATTCTTTTATAGATGACCTTATCAGATGAGTCACCATTGCTGCCCGTATTTACAATGTGGGAGCATGCAAAGGATGCCTCTACTACTTGTCTGTATGATCCATTCACTACTCAGCTGATGGCATACGAATCTTCTTCCACAAGAAAGAGACGAGGTCGCAAGCCGACTTAAATATTATTTTACTCGCACATTGTAAAGCTATTGTAAGCCCAACTTAATACTCTATTTTTTTAAAGGTTTTTTAGAAGTATAACATTTTTACGTAACCCCGAATTGAGTGATTCCAATGCCACATTAAGGATCAAGATGTCAACTATAACTCCTCAAAATTTCAACGCGTTTGGACCAGGGAATCAAACGTTATGTCAATTCCAAAATCGTATCACAGTTTTGTAAAGTTGCACGATTTGCAACAAACCGTGCCCTAGACCGTTCGTCACGTATGGAGCCTATCCGTACGTCATATATGGCTTCTATTCGTCCATGACGGACGAAGCCCCACCATCCGTCACAGACCATCTCTTCATATACAACTTGGAGGCTTATGTAATTCTAGCTTATCGATTAGAGGATTTATTTTAGGACGGTATTTTAGGATTTAGGGTTGTGTCCAACAAATAAATTTAAATTAGTTTGATTATCAACAAACTACCAACAAAGACGTCCAATTTGTCCCTAAAATACAACCAAAGTACCAAATGAAAACCTATGCATCTTAATCTTCGTCATCCTCATCATCATTGTCGTGTGCGAAGGGTCTGAAGTCTAAGCCAATAACAATTATAGATTTAACTAACTTATCGGTTCGTAATGGACGAATTCGATTGATACGTGACGAATGGAACGAAAGAGAGTGAAAGGGGAAATTATCCCACTTTCCTAAAACAGAAGATCAGGCCCATTTACTTAAATGAGGTCCATTAAGACATAAATAAGAGAGGTATTTAATAACCTAAACCTATCCTAAATCGGAGAGAACGAGATAATCAGTTGGTAACCTCCATTGATAGGGAGAGAGCTTTTGAGTATATGTTCTTATTGTAAACAAAAGAAAGAATGAATAAGAGAAGTAGACTGTTCAAATCCTTCTAGCAAGAAGCTAGGAGGTAGTGGTTTTTCCTTGTGTGCTATTTGATACTAGGATTTTCCACTCTAAATTGTTCGTATTATGTTCGTTATTCGAGTTCGTAGAAGATCGATCGTCGTCGCAATCAACTTCATGTCACTCCAATTGGCACCGTCTGTGGGAAAAGAAGACGATGATACGAGACTCAGACTTCAACGCCGACAGGCTACGAGGACAGGTTCAAACTACACTGGAAACAAGCCAACCGGGAGGATGCATCTGTTTTTGGGTGTTTTTGGGACTACTCCCGACGTCATTCAACAGCCAGGTACCACCTGCTGTGATCACCTTCAAACTCAGATCATTGCCTCACACCAGTGGCGGATCCATCTTCAACGAAAAGTGAGGCCCCGAAGATAGCCCGAGTGTCGTCAAAGCCATAGGCGAGCGGGGACGAGTCTGGATCTGGGCCGCCACCGGAACCCTATCGACCGAGATGACGCAGATCTGGATACGTATCGGGATCTAAGGGCACGACGAGGCCTTCGACGCGAGGAGCGGGAGGCAGAGATCGATCCCGATCTCGTGGCTTGGGGGCGAGAGCATGAGGAGTTCATACGGTGGTGGTGGCGCGAACTTCTTCCTCTGCTTCCAGTGCCGGAGGGCGGCAGTCCGACCAACGAGGACGCCAGGTTTTGCCGCGCCAACGGGCTCCGTCCGGGCAACTTCGCATGTCTTCCAGTTCTGAGACCTCAGTTCGCAGAGGGAGGTCGATTTCTCATGTCAGCGGGTGCCACCAGCATCGCCGGAGGGAGTCCGCCAGGGAGGCCATCGTCAACGGGCTGGCGCCGTCCGGATCACCGGAGGGGGAGTGCAGATAAGGCAGAGCCGGAGAAGCATCGTCCGCCGACGGAGCGAGGAAGGATATGGTTGTGTCGGTGGTGGGGGCATCTTCTCCGACGAAGGCAAGTTAGTTTGCAAGTCGGTGGTGGGGGCATCTTCTCCGAGCGAGGAAGGAAGAGGTACTCCTTTTGAAACTGCTATATATTTATCCATATGGCATGTTTGCTTGCAAGAAGGCATGTTTGATTGGCTCGTTGACGGCTCAAACGGCGACGACATGGAGCAAGGCCAGTATCATTGGGTTCGTGTCGCTGCAAGGATTCATCGAATGTGAGTCGCAGAAGCTGTCCCCTTTCACTGGAAGCAGACGGGTCGCGCGAACATGGCTCAAGAGTGCTTTGTTATATGTATTTCCAGCATGCGCCTTAGCAAGGGTCCAAGTTTGAGCGACTCGTTGGAGGCTCAAGTGGAGTCCGAATGGGGCAACGCCAGCGATGTTGGGTTCGTAGCATTGCGTGGATTACTCGAGTAAGGGTCGCAAGGGCTGCACTGTTTCACTAGATTCAGAAAAGTGGTGTGAATATGATTTAGGAGTGCTTCGCTATATGTTTTTTTCAGCATGTCTTTGCAAGGTACAAGGTTCAAGCGCCTCTTTAGAGTCTCAAACGACGTACGAATTGAGCAAGATTAGCGGCGATGATGAACAAGTAGCACTGCAAGCGATAGTCGAATATGGGTTGTGGAGGCTGAGTCTCTTCACCGCCATTGGTGAATTTGTGTGCAGGTAATGAGATTGTGCGAGGGAGACGGTGATTTGTGCTGGAAAAAATCGTAGTGGGCCAAAGCATGGTTATTGGGCCGAATTCTGGCTAGTGGGGCCAATTGGTAAAGTTTGGATTTTGTGGATTAGAAGCCAATCAAGCCATGTACAGTCACATCGGTAAGTTTCGACCGAACTTATTCAATTTAAATTGAATCAATTTTTTTTATTAATGATGGTATATTTAGAATGATCCAATTTAATTAATGTATAATTGTTGCTTGTCTATATCATGCATGGTACGAACTCGGAGCAAACCGTTAATGAAAGCAGAAATGAGATCCAAGCATTGGCCATCAAGGGATTGAGATTTGGGGCTAATAAAGTTCTCATGTAGCTATCTTACAACGATAATGGGGGCACGCAACAATCCCTACGAATTTTGATCAAGAGGAATTGAGCACAACCTGCTTGGAAATCATGATAGCACAAGACGCCTCGTTCATTCTACCAGCCTAGGGGCAACGGAGCATGCTAGCTGGAGTGCATGGACGTCAAGCTTGGACTAGAAGGCAGAGCATGAGAGCATACAAGCTGTAGTGCATGGACGACAAGCGAACGAAAGGGACCCTACCATGTAATGGCGGGCAGGGGCATTAGAGCGGGAAGCTACAGGATATGAATGACAAGGTGATCTTTCACAACGCAGTGTAAGTCTGGCACGAGAGCCGAATTCGAGCTACTCGTAGTCAGGCATGTATTTTCGTGGTAACGAGCCACACGGGCGCCGAATCCGAGCGACCCACGCTAGGCAAGAGCCAGCAGTGTAAGTCCGACACGAGAGCCGAATTCGAGCTACTCGTAGTCAGGCATGTATTTCCGTGGTAACGAGCCACACGGGCGCCGAATTCGAGTGACCTACGCTAGGCAAGAGCCAGCAGTGTAAGTCCGACACGAGATCCGAATTCGAGCTACTCGTAGTCAGGCATGTATTTTCGTGGTAACGAGCCACACGGGCGCCGAATCCGAGCGACCCACGCTAGGCAAGAGCCAACAGTGTAAGTCCGACACGAGAGCCGAATTCAAGCTACTCGTAGTCAGGCATGTATTTTCGTGGTAACGAGCCACACGGGCGCCGAATCCGAGCGATCCACGCTAGGCAAGAGCCAGCAGTGTAAGTCCGACACGAGAGCGGAATTTGAGCTACTCGTAGTCAGGCATGTATTTTTGTGGTAACGAGCCACATGGACGCCGAATCCGAGCGACCCACAAATGAATATAGGAGTCGAATCCGAACGCCTATAAGCAAACATAAACCAGTTAGACAAGGGCCAACGCATTACGAAACGGCTTGGGTAGCTTAGGTCCATCAGATGGATGACCGAGTGCTGCAAAATCGAGACAAAAATCATTCAGATCCGAATGTTGATTCGAGGTACGACCCGGAGTTATCGGATCCTACGGTTTCTGTCGAACCCGAAGAACCCGAGGGGCAAAATGAAAGGGGAAATTATCCAACTTTCCTAAAACAGAAGATCAGGCCCATTTACTTAAATGAGGCCCATTAAGACATAAATAGAGGAGGTATTTAATAATCTAAACCTATCCTAAACCGGAGAGAACGAGATAATCAGTTGGTAGCCTCCATTGATAGAGAGAGAGCTTTTGAGTATATGTTCTTGTTGTAAACAAAAGAAAGAAGGAATAAGAGAAGTAGACCGTTTAAATCCTTCTAGCAATAAGCTAGGAGGTAGTGATTTTTCCATGTGTGCTATTTGGTACTAGGGTTTTTCACTCTAAATTATTCGTATTATGTTCGTTATTCGAGTTCGTAGAAGATCGATCGTCGTCGCAATCAACAAATATTAGTGGTACAAATTCATGCCACTACAGAGAGCGAAGAGGACGAAGAGAGGAGAGAGCGAGTGAACACGATCTGTTTTTGGGTGAAATGACGAAGGGGATGAAGTTGTTGCTTTTAAAGGCAGCAACTTCGTCCGTGACGGATGAAATGTGTTCGTTTGTGACGTGCAGATTGCTTCTGTCCGTCACAGATGGATATATTTGGTCCGTCACAAACGAAATAGTGTGATAAATAGCAATTTACCCAGTGCGTGAAATAGCAATGATCTATCTTTATACATGTTTTCCTCATGTAAGATTATGTTCAAACTAAAAATCAATAACCTCATTGATACGAAAGAGTAATTAATGAGATGGTTGAGTGAGTCAAAACCAATATATTAAGATCTCTAACTAGCTCAAATCAGGATCATCACATGACACAATCAACTTGGTTAATTTGTTTCTTACATTTATAATTTAGAAATCTAGTTTTTTATTCATAAGAGACACTAAGGTATTACAATAAAAGAAGAGGATACAAATTCGTAACTTTATAATCATGGAATATCATATTTTTCAGTTAAGGTCCACAACAGTGTTAACTGGTTTCTAATGTTTAATTATATGCAACTTGTTAAAAGTTGTCTAGGTAATTAAATAAATTAAACTATTGCATGCAAGAAGGATGAAATTGGAGAAAAGTGTAGTAAGGTGATTGATGAGACTAGTATGTGATATATAGATGGATAACTTATGAACAAGACTAGCAAACAACAATAATGTATTGTAGATGATATGATACGATACGAGGGAATTAAGTGGCAAAAAGGTGACACAATTTAGAGGAATGTATATGGGCCACCATGATAATCGCTTTCAAGGAAAATAACAAGGTCGCTCCTTTAAGTAAATACGTGGCCAAAACCCAACTTCATTAATCCACATACCATTTGGATTTTGGGACCACTCCATCTACATTATTTTGTCTACAAAAATCTTATACTTTACTATTTGTCGCCCCCGAATAAAATGTCTAAAATATGACTTTTGTCTAATTAAAATTTATAAATTTTATTTTTTTACTTTCTTAACGATTAGAAGTATATCTTTTTTAACAAACTAATCACCATATCAACTGATCAGTTATCTTTAATTCTAACATAGGAATCCCAAAACTACTATGAAAATAAAATTGAAAGCTACTGTCAATTCTATGTTTACATTTGTATAAAAACACACATATAAACATAGAAAATAATCAAATTTAAACTATCAAATATAGAAAGCCGACTGATCAAATTTAAACGATATCATTGCTAATTTCATTGTTAAAGTAAGTAGCACATATACACTAGCTAACTAGTACATATATATGACAAATCTAAACTATCAAATATCATTCTAATATTTTATTGAAAAATTTGGGTTACCTTCTTTGATATTGATGTTGTATTGGAGAGATCAATGAGGAGGGTAGACAAATGGGTGAACATTAAATGGAAACAAATCAATTTAATTATTATTTAGTTAATATTTAGATATGGTGATTAGTTTATTAGGAAAATATATACTTGTGATTCTTAAGGAAGTAAAAAGATAAAAAATTTAGATTTTAATTAGATAAAGTTTTACTTTAAGCATTTTATTTGTCGCCTCGAACGACAAATAGCAAAATTCTAGATATATATATACCTCATAATTTTGTCCTAACAGAACCTATATTTGTTTGATTTAAATCCGGTGAAATTAGTCTATCCATAGATTTATAGTAATTTTACTATAAGTGAGTCCTAAATTATACTCTTCATCTAATCTTTTATATTTCAGTACTATTACTATCTAAATTTACCATTTGTTACTTTTTTCCATAGTTTTGTACTTTTGTTAGATGAGCACGTACATACAATAAGAAGTAGGTGTGTTTCAAAGGTGAGAAGGTCGGTGTACGTCAATGCTTCGATAGCAACTAGCAGGTATGTATCAACACTCAGTTGGTCTAGTGATTTGACACTAGATTTTCTTAAGTGTTTTATTCAGAGGTCTCGAGTTCGATTTCTGCTGGAGGCGTGTATGGAGACACTGATGTTGGGAGGGGTCTACCACTTCGTGTGTCAACAGTATCCCGATCTGGACGTAGAGCGACTCTGTCCGATCGAATCAGGCGATCACGACCAAAAAAATAAAATAAAAATTAGCAGGGATGTGGGGTCCAATGGAGAATTAATTAAGGTGACTTTCTAAGCGTGCTTAAGAATAACTTGGCAAGGAGATCACTAGTCCTCCACTTCAAGCTATTCTCTCTCTTGCAAACTACAAGATATTTTCAGACACAAATCAAAGATTAATCTGGTATTTTTTATTTTATGTTTTTAATAATACATTTATTGAGTATGATTTATGAAGCATATGAGAGTTAGGGTTGGGGTGAATATTGAGAAGTAATAAAATTACTAGATCTAGAAAATAAAGAGCAGCGGTTAAAAGATAAGGAGTGATTAAATCGTAAATATAATAATATTTTTTAATTAGATTTTTACAATTTTTTTTGCCCATAATTTTATTTTATTTTTTGTCATAAATTTATTCCTAATTTGTTTAGTACTATACACTTTAACATCTTATTCATGCACCTTAACAGACTTACACATGCCTTTTTAGCATACTAAACATGTTCCTTAATGTACTTTAGCATAATAAACATACACTAACTAAAATGTGCACTTCTAATATACATGTTAAAACTTTCACATTTACATATTAAACATGTAATTTTTATACTATGTGTGGACATTTAATATATACGTATATTTTTTAACGGACAAACTAAATACACGCGAAAATATGTTTAAATGGACGCGAAACTACACGCTTAAGCTAAGCGTCCGGTTTTACACGCTTAGCTTAAGCGTGTAGGGGTATTATTGATATTTTTAAAAAACAACCCACGGTTCTTACAGGCTTAAGCTAAGCGTGTGCCCACACACTTAGCTTAAGCGTGTAGTTTTTTTTTTTTTTTTGCAAGTTTAAAAGCACACGCTTACCTTAGGCGTACAGTACAAATCCCCCCCCCCCCCCCTCCAAATTGCATTTTCCCCCATAATCATGTAGAGAATTTAAATACGAGTCCGTACATATAAAATTCGTCCAAAACGGACATCGTTTGCCCCTCCAAAAGCCCAAAAAACGAAGTCTTCAACCCGTGCGCATAGCTTTTTCGAGCAGTCCATCCGTAAGCTTTTATAAGCTTCAATGGAGGATTTGGCAAATTTCTTGGATCCGATTGAAGCCATTAACTATTGGGCATTTAAGAGGACATTATCATACACGTAATTCCACATTTAATCAGATTGAATGTCGATTAAAATCGTAGAATTTTATCCCCAAAGCCACCGTGTCGTCCAAGGGGCCGATTTGAACAAATCCAAAATTGGACCAAATCATCTTCAATTGGAGGGCATGAACCATAGGGCCTTGTTGAGGGTATCCTAAGATTCAAAATGCATATAAAATCTCCTTCAATCGTTGCCCCAATGCATCCAATTTCGAAGTCAAAACTCATGAATCCTAAATCCCGTTATTGGTTGTTCTTGACCGAAATTCGAGCACATGAAAGCTTTATTCTTGCAATTGTTGGTACTACTAGCCTTGAAAATTAGTCCTCTTTCAAAGCCCTCTCTTTACATCGCCGTAAAAAGACCACTTCCATTCAATTTGGAGTTTTTCCGACGATGTGTCAATAAGGTATTCCGGCGGGATTGAATTTGTGCCCATTTTGCGATTTTTGGGGTATTTTTCATTTGTTTTGTCTTAATTTTGGTTAAGTTAATTAATCTAGATTAGTGAAAAATATTTTAGGATCAATTTGGTGCCCGGCATATAATATGTAAGTAATAAGTTTACAATATTTAACCATAATGTGTAATTATAGTATGTAAGTAATAAGTTCATAATATTTAACTATAATACATAGTATATAAGTAATAAATTCATAAATATTTAACCATAATGTTTAACTATAGTATATAAGTAATAAGTACGTAATACTTAATTATAATGCATAACTATACTTTATAAATAATATATTTTGTAATACTTAACTATAATACATAACTATATTATATAAGTAATAAGTTCATAATACTTAACCACAATGTGTAACTATAGTATATAAGTAATAAGTTTGTAATACTTAATTATAATGAAATACTATAGTAAATAAGTGTAACTATATGAAATTTCATGAAGTACTATAGTAAATAAGTCTAAGTATACTAGATTTAATGAAATATTATAGTAAATAAGTGTAACTATATGAAATTTCATGAAGTACTATAGTAAATAAGTCTAAGTATACTAGATTTAATGAAATACTATAGTATATAAGTCTAAGTATACTAGATTTAATGAAATACTATAGTATATAAGTCTAAGTATACTAGATTTAATGAAATACTATACTATATAAGTCTAAGTATACTGGATTTAATGAAATACTATAGTATATAAGTGTAATTATATGAAATATAATAAAATACTATAATATATAAGTTTAAGTATAATAGATTTAATGAAATACTATACTATATAAGTGTAACTATATGAAATATAATGAAATACTATAGTACATAAGTGTAACTATATAAAATACTATAATTTTATTAAATCTAGTATACTTAGACTTATATACTATAGTATTTCATTATATTTCATATAGTTATACGTATATACTATAGTATTTTATTATATTTCATATAGTTACACTTATGTGCTATAGTATTTCATTACATTTCATATAGTTACACTTATATAGTATATTATTTCATTAAATATAGTATATTTAAACTTATATATTATAGTATTTTATTAAATTTCATATAGTTACACTTATATAGTATATAGTATTTCATTAAATATAGTATACTTAAACTTATATACTATAGTATTTCATTAAATCTAGTATACTTAGACTTATATACTATAGTATTTTATTATATTTCATATAGTTACACTTATATACTATAGTATTTCATGAAATTTCTTATAGTTACACTTATATACTATAGTATTTCATTATATATCATATAGTTACACTTATGTACTATTGTAATTCATTATATTTCATATAGTTACACTTATGTACTATAATATTTCATTAAATCTAGTATACTTAGACTTATATACTATAGTATTTCATTATATTTCATATAGTTACACGTATATACTATAGTATTTTATTATATTTCATATAGTTACACGTATATACTATAGTATTTCATTATATTTCATATAGTTACACTTATATACTATAGTATTTCATTAAATCTAGTATACTTAGACTTATATACTATAGTATTTTATTATATTTCATATAGTTACACTTATATACTATAGTATTTCATGAAATTTCATATAGTTACACTTATATACTATAGTATTTCATTATATATCATATAGTTACACTTATGTACTATTGTAATTCATTATATTTCATATAGTTACACTTATGTACTATAGTATTTTATTAAATCTAGTATACTTAGACTTATATATTATAATATTTAATTATATTTCATATAGTTACACGTATATAATATATTATTTCATTATATTTCATATAGTTACACTTATGTACTATAATATTTAATTACATTTCATATAGTTACACTTATATAGTATAGTATTTCATTAAATCTAGTATACTTAAACTTATATATTATAGTATTTTATTATATTTCATATAGTTACACTTATATAGTATAGTATTTCATTAAATCTAGTATACTTAAACTTATATATTATAGTATTTTATTATATTTCATATAGTTACACTTATATACTATAGTATTTCATTAAATCTAGTATACTTAGACTTATATACTATAGTATTTCATTAAATCTAGTATACTTAGACTTATATACTATAGTATTTCATTAAACTAGTATACTTAGACTTATATACTATAGTATTTCATTAAATTTCATATAGTTACACTTATGTATTATAATATTTCATTAAATCTAGTATACTTAGACTTATTTACTATAGTACTTCATGAAATTTCATATAGTTACACTTATTTACTATAGTATTTCATTATAATTAAGTATTACGAACTTATTACTAATATACTATAGTTACACATTATGGTTAAGTAATATGAACTTATTACTTATATACTATAGTTATGTATTATAGTTAAGTATTATAAAATATATTAGTTATAAAGTATAGTTATGCATTATAATTAAGTATTACGTACTTATTACTTATATATTATAGTTAAACATTATGGTTAAATATTATAAACTTATTACTTACATATTATATGCCGGGCACCAAATTGATCCTAAAATATTTTCCACTAATCTAGATTAATTAATTTAACCAAGATTAAGACAAAACAAATGAAAAATACCCCAAAAATCGCAAAATGGGCACAAATTCAATTCCGCCGGAATACCTTCTTGACAACTCGTCGGAAAAACTCCAAATTGAATGGAAGTGGTCTTTTTCCGGCGATGTAAAGAGAGGGCTTTGAAAGAGGATCAATTTTCAAGGCTAGTAGTACCAACAATTGCAAGAATAAAGCTTCCATGTGCTCGAATTTCGGTCAAGAACAACCGGTAACGGGATTTAGGGTTCATGAGTTTTGACTTCGAAATTGGATGCATTGGGGCAACGATTGAAGGGGGTTTTATAGGCATTTTGAATCTTAGGACACCCTCAACAAGGCCCTATGGTTCATGCCCTCCAATTGAAGAGGATTTGATCCAATTTTGGATTTGTTCAAATCGGCCCCTTGGACGACACGGTGGTTTTGGGGATAAAATTCTACGATTTTAATCGACATTCAATCCGATTAAATGTGGAATTACGTGTATGATAAGGTCCTCTTAAATGCCCAATAGTTAATGGCTTCAATCGGATCCAAGAAATTTGCCAAATGCTCCATTGAAGCTTATAAAAGCTTATGGATGTGCTGTTCGAAGAAGCCATGCGCACGGGTTGAAGGCTTCGTTTTTTGGGCTTCTGGAGGGGCAAACGATGTCCGTTTTGGACAAATTTTATATGTACGGACTCGTATTGAAATTCTCTACACGATTATTGAAAAAAAATGCAATTTTGGAAAAAAACAAATTGTACTGTACGCCTAAGGTAAGCGTGTGCTTTTAAACTTGCAAAAAAAAAAAAAAACTACACGCTTAAGCTAAGCGTGTAAGAACCGTGGACTGTTTTTTTAAAATACCAACAATACCCCTACACGCTTAAGCTAAGCGTGTAAAACCGACGCTTAGCTTAAGCGTGTAGTTTCGCGTCCATTTAGACTTAGTTTCGCGTGTATTTAACCATTGCCTTTTTTAAAGTGTACTTATATAGTAAATTCACTTTGGGTTCTTATATATGCACTTTTTGGGTTCTTATATGTGCACTTTTGGGTACTTTTATATGCACTTCAAGTATAAATTTATAGATTGTTGAAACGTAAAAAAAACTAAACAAATTTCGAGCAAAAATAACAATTGAAAATGAAATATTTTGTTGAAAAAACTTGAAAAAAATAATCCTTTAAAAAAAATTAGATTCAGTCATATAAAATGGAAATTTGAACTAATGTGACTTATATCATGGTCATACGTATTTTACTTATACGTAGATTACAACTGCCACTATATGCGATTAGCATACAATACATGACACCAACAAGAATTTAATTCTTACCCATACATATAAATATATGTTATATGTATACATGTCCAGAGATTACACAATCTTTTGCATATATCTCAAGATCATCAATATGGTTTAAATATCACGGTCTTCGCATAACCACACATGAATAAAATTTAAATCCACTTTATACATTTAATGCCACATCTAAGACCGTATAGAGACCGGTCTTACATATATATATGTATATACCCAATACATAAATAACATAGAGGGTATGAAACCTCCATTTCCGCGGCCCCATATCACCACCATTCATGCTTTATTAGCATTAGCCTTTATCGTGATTAGGATGTGTGGCCTCTCAAATTAAAATTTGATAGCCAACCACTACCGCACATGACAAACAAACGTCTGATCTTGCCATTTTCCACTTGTTGCGCCTCCTCATCTCTTCCAAGGGTTCGTTCTCCGCATCTTCCTTGAGCGACGTGAGGGGTAAATTCATTGTCTTTTTCCAACTCTGGAAGTCCACGCTCTTGAACTTTTCCAACTTGCCAAACTTGGAAGTAATCCCACGCACCGACGTAACCACCATTGATCAACTACGAAATTATTGGTTTTGATATCAGGGTGTAACGTTGATCAAACTTTGATTCGACTTGGATATAGATTGAATCGTGCCAACGCATTTTCCAAAACCAATATTTTGACCCTTACTCTTGTAGCCTTAGGGTTGCACGGAATTCGATTTGGGGTAAGACAATCAAACCTCTATTGAACAAGGCAATATCAATAGAGAGCACTTGGTGTTTGTTCGATACAAGAGATCGTTCTCTTTTTGGATATCCCAAGACTTGCCCCAACCTCACCCTTATATATGGCATAAGTAGTTAGGCGGTTACATTGTGGTTGGGAAGTTGCATGGCGGTTGAAAAACGGTTAAAAAACCGCCAAGCTACTCAACCATAACCCCACCCTTATAAATATGACTTCTCGGTGTCCGCCTCTCGAATCCCAACATATTTCGTAACCCCGAGTCCGAATCAACGCACACGAGTGTGCACTCTGCACCGCCAAAACTCGTTATGCGCCGAACGAAATCCATAAGTCTTGAGCGAATTCCGACTATACCAAATGGCCGATGACACTAAAATCACCAACATGATGTATAATTTATTGGTTTAATTTGTTACTTAGATTTAAAATACCCTTATATGAAAAAAAAAACCTTATATGCTTTTAAAAACCCTGACTAATTTCATTCTAGCCAATTATTATTTGAATCTTAAAAAATCATGATTTACTCAATTTTTATTTGATTTTAGAGAACTTAACCATTTTTATAAAATCCTACCTAAATTCTTTCTAACTAATTATTGTTTTAACCTCATTCTAATATTTAGTTTTGGTCCTAAATCTATTGTCAAATAAATTGGTTAGTACTTTTTGTCACTTTATTCACTTTTTAAATAAACTAAATTCTAACTCTTAAAGTTCACCAAATCTTAGCTAAAAATATCATAAGCTAAAAAGATTTTTTATAAGAAAAATTGACTTCTTTCATTCAACAATACATTATAACTAATTTAAATCTTTTGTCTATTTGTATATTAGTTTTTCATATTCTAGCAACCATACATGATTGTTTTAAATAAAAGGTTTAAATTATTTTTCGTGACCAATATATATATACTTCTAACAAAGCCCTAGCCTTTATATATAGTGTTGGAGTAGTCAACTTGCGACTTTTCATTTTATTATAATCTTTTTAATAAATATAATTATTTTTTGCATGCAATCCGCTATTATTAACCACATAATTACTAACATAAAATGTTGTGCAATTGTACCGGAACATACTTATACTATAGATAATGCACAATAAAATAGGATTATGATGCACATACACAAAAATGCACAATGAATTAAAAATAATATTCAAAATATACCAAAATTACTTGTATATATACAGACTTAGTGATGAACACTTCAATACATTTGTAATGCACATTTATGCATAAAAGTGATTAACATCTTACATTCGTTCACAATTAAGAGTGCGCAATTTTTTTTGGAAAAAATGTTTTATTAAGATAAAATACAGTTATGCCATTTTTACTGTTAAATAAAAAGATAATCTGGACTATGTATTTTTCAGATTTGGATGTCCAAATATATTCTTAATGGTTCTCAGTTTTCACGGATGCTTTCCCATATAATGTAATTGAATTTATAGGTAACATATCTCTATTTAAATGACTTGGATAATACCTAAGTGAGTTTTGGTAAATAAATTTCATTGTACCTTTTTTTTTTGTAAATAAATTTCATTATACTTAAAGTGAGTTTTTCTTTTTCCATGTTTTCATTTCATTCGTCACTTGGCTTGCTACCTTTGTTCGATCGAGAATTTCTATTTAGTCGATCCATGCTCACTCATTTCGTTGGGAAAATGTTCCATGGATTCTATTTTCCTTTGCAGATTTAGGGTAGTGCATGTGCGGTATTTGTTGATTGATGCTGCTTTTGTCACGTAAGGTAATTTTCTGTTTCACTGATTATATGAGCTAAGTGTAAGGGTTTTGGTTACAAATCCAAGATTAGCTTATTATAGAAGAGTAACATTCAATTAAAAAAAAGACCAGTTTGATATATGGAGTCAACAACCTTCAGAATTCAGATACTAAGATGATGAGCATCAGTTACAGCCAATGGCAGATATAGAACTTAATCGAAAAAGGGACGAATTTCATATATTTTTCACTCTATAAATCAATATTTATATTAATATTTTAAAACTATAAAAAAAATGAGATTCACCTTTTGAAATTTGATTAATTTTATGCAACATGTACTCTAATTTCTAGCGTTTTGATTTTTTTTTTAAAAAGGATCGGAAAAATGATTAAAAAATTAAACTCATGACCTATTACTTTTTTACACAAATTCCAAGACAAATATCACTAGACCAATACATTTTTTTTTTGTCATTTACTTATCATTTTATATATACATAATAAAGATTCAAAATTCAAAAGAAGACTTAACACATATTATAAAAAATTTATCGGGGGAAGCGGGAGCTGTTAACCCCGGGCCCCCGTAGATCCGCCTCTGGTTGCAGCAACAATGATCTACTTTTGTTGTCCCTCTAAACACGCTGAAACAAACTCGTGTATGCAGTGGATGACGATAGGATTAACCAATCAGAGTGGCGCAGCGGAAGCGTGGTGGGCCCATAACCCACAGGTCCCAGGATCGAAACCTGGCTCTGATAATGGAGTTGCTTCAGCTTGTTTAATTTATTCCTTTTGCTTGTTGTTATGGCAGCTTAGTTTCTCATTTTTTGATTGTTAATTCATTAGCAGAAGATTGAGGCCATGAGGAGGTAAAGGCACAATCTCATGCTTCTGAATGTTGTTTCCATCGACAAGCAACTACACAAGGGGATTGATTAGCATTGGTGGGTAATTGCAGAACTGCTTCGAACACCATTGCATATCCATATGCACATCAATTAGACCATGATACATTAAATGCAGAAAGCTGATTTTCCCAGTCTAAGCTTGGAAATTGATCACATTTGCTGTCAAGAACACATCATTCCTCCATAAAACATTCTACATCAAGTACTCCAGGGGAACAGCCGTTGGCTTCCATTGTGTGCATCCTCAAGCATCCCTCCTTTGCAATACCCTTGTATCAGTGTACTATACGTTATAACATTAAGCAGATTATGTGCATCCTCTAGCATCCCCGCTTTGCTATATCCATTGATCATTGTGCTATATGTCACTACATCACACTCACAACCATGACTTTCCATTAACGAAACTACATTTTGTGCATCAGCCATCCTACCTTCCTTTTTCGCTTGTATTATACTTCCGTTTGGCTGAATACCGTCTCCAATCATATCTTCCAGGACAATTTTTGCCTCCTCGTCCTTTCCAGAATCAAACAACCCATCAATCAAAGAATTATAGGTGACAACATTGGGAGAAATGCCGCTACCTTTCATGTCCAAGAAAATCACTTTAGCCTTATCCACGTGTCCGGTTTTACGTAGTCCGCCGATCAAAGAATTATAGGTGACGACATCGGGAGAAATGCCGCTACTTTTCATGTCCAACAATAGTATTTTTTGGCTTGCAACACTCTTCAAGAGACATGCCCTCCTTGGGATGCACCATTGCCCGGTGCAATTGCAGGGCGGTGACGACGTTCCCGGTCTTGCACAAACCGTCGATGATGGTGTTGTAAGTAACAACATTGGGATCACAGCCGAATCGGATCATCTTTGGCAACAAACAGGCAGCTTCACCCACTTTCTGCTCCAAACACAGACCTTTGACCAACGAAGTAAAAGTGAAATTATCCGGGCGATATCCCTGCTTCAAGACGAGGCCAAATGCTGAAAATGCAGCGCTCCCTAATTTCATCCTAGAGTAGCAGTTGACCAAAAGATTTAAGGTGGCCAGATCTGAACTCAACCCAGAAACGGATAGCGTCTTGTAGTAAGAGATAGCTAGAGAGTAATGCCTACGCTTAGCCAGGGCACCCAACAATGCATTGAAACATGAAATTGGGGGTGGGGGTCTCATCGAAAGCATGTAATCGAAGTAGTGGTGGGCATCACTGATGTCCAATTTACCCGACTTACAATCAATCTGCAGGAATTTGTCGAGTGGACTCCTTCCACCCTTGTTGTAGGCGATGAATGAAGAAGAGAGCTTTTTCATGGTACCTGTGGAAGACATCCTCCTCACTCGCAGCCGATCGATTGGTAGTGAATCAGGTCCTTGTTGGGGTCATGGAGCCTGAAGGGAAGGACGGACGCGTAAAGGTTGGCACGGCGGTCTACAAACCGTGCAGGAACCACGGAAGGAAGCTTAACAGCGAGCACGGTTAATGACACGGTTTGCTAACCGTGCCAGATCTCGGAATTGCTCTCGAATAAATGGCACGGTTAACGGCACAGTTTATTAACCGTGCGAGACCTTTTTCGGGAGTTAGATGGGCCGATTTCAGTGTTGCGTTTTGTGGGCTTTTCTAGGTTTTGTCCGTGTTGTTATTTAAACCCTAGTTGATCAATTGTAATCTTTAAGTCGTTGTAAGTCGTCATCACAATATTGAGAGGAGAAAATACCATGGCTTGGTAGTGCTCCCTGACGTAGTCAATTCTTGACGAACTGGGTTAACAATTCTTGTGTTCTTTGCTTCGTTTTCTATTCGTTGCCGCGTTTGAATCCTAACAGTCGTGCCATTATTAAGACCAATTAGTAGGAGCACCGTAGCAGGCATGGAGAAATTGCAATTGGGGGTTTAGGGCAAAATCAGAAGAGGGAATAGAAAAGCAAAATAGAACCGGTAACAGCCGCAACAACAACTTACTCGTAGGAATCCTCACCGGTTGCCGCCGATCGAGATTCGAGAGGGAATGCACAGCGTGAGGGACTTAGTTGCCTAATTAAAGTAAATTCTCAAAAACTACTATAGTAGACCATTAACAAAGTAACAAAGGGGTTTTGTTGGTTTGGTTATAATTAAACTAAATAAAATAAAGTAAATGTTGTAATCAATTGGAAAAAAGTACTTAGCCAGACAAATATCCACCATTCATTTGATTGGTTGATACTAAATTATCTCTATTCCTTTCTATGAATGTTCCTATTCATTTTCTTAAGTTATAAACAGGATAAACAGACCCTGAGAATACTAAGTATCAAATAACCAGGAAAACCTCCAGATTCAATTCAACAGCAGCAAGAAGCACATAAATTTCAATAGATACATGCAAGAGTAGCAAACAGTCATGCAATTAATTCTCTCTACAATAAACCAGTTCAAACAGTTCTTAGAATATTGCAGTTGCTACTCTGAATTAGGTAACTCAAACAGTAATTACCAAACCCAGCAATAGACAATTACTAATATCAACTAGATGATCAGGCCAGTCAAATCAGCAAGAATCAATGGAATGAAGCACAAGAGAATCAATACATTCAAAGGAAAAGAAATAGAATTATAACCTCACAACCAAATACAAACGAATGTTTCAATTGTCGGACTAAGCAAAAGTTGCTTAGTTCTTCATAGTCTTGAAACGTAAAACTCAAAGGGAAAAACTAATGTAAAACTAGATAATGAAAGTGGCTGCTAGGAATTAGGTTATAAACCTAACCAAAAACCTAATGCTAAAAGATAACAAACATAATCTAAAAGAAAAATAAAATAAAGTAATCGGAATAAAGAAATAAAAGAAAAGGAAATAAAATAAAATAATAAACTCGGACGAAATCTTCTCGCGCGCATCTGACGAAGGGATTTCCGCGACCGCGGTAATAGCTTCCGCGGCCGCGGAAATCTTACTGTAAAGGCTCTCATCTTCGATTTTTCCGCGACCATGGCTCTGGCGTCTGCGACCGCGGATTCTTCATTGTTGCACTCTTTGCTTCTGATCTTCGTCTTCTCTTGTGGCTTGTCTCCATCTTCAATATATCTTCATTTAAGCTCTTCTACGCCACCAATATCATACTCCTTCTCCTCAACTCCATACTCCACAATTGTGCTCTAAACTCATCCAAATAATACCCAAAACATCGGTAACAACTCCTAGTTAAACCCTACAAAGTAGTGCTGATCAAATCTATACTTTTATACTACATAATTATGGGTGAAATTCCGGTGAGGAAGGCCTCTTAGAGAAGGAATAAAGATGAACTCCATCCATAGGATGGAGTTGATCCAAATGCCAGAAGCTATGTGTAGGATGTGTGGGCCCGCGCGTGCAATATCCAGAATTTGGGAATTAAAAAATAGTGGGCTTCCAAAAAACCGTTCGCTCTCTTCTCTACTCGATTCTATCGTTCAATTGCTCAAATCAACCACAAACCGTTCGCTCTCCTCTCGATTCTCTCGTTCAATTTCTCAAATCGAACTTCCGCTGCACCTACAAGGGATCACTCAAGCATTTTCGTGGCGATTTCAAGCGATTCGAACTTCAAAACCCTAGAAAAGGCGATTTCAAGCAATTTCGAAGCATTAAAAGGCGAATCGTCGCGATTTCGGCAACAACCTAAAACACAGAAGGAAGAAGAAGAATCAACAACAAAGAAGAACAAAATGAGGTCAAAGATTGCAAGTCGATCACAAGGTATATTTTCAGTTGTTCAGTTGATGAATCGTCGCGATTTCGATATGCATTTTATACAGTATGCAAAGGTAGATGTAGAGATTTATAATCGCAAAAGTTTATGATGATAGAGAATACTCTGATTTGAACTTGCTTCTATATATGTGACTGAATATAACTCTGTGCATAATAGATTATTAAAAAGTGCATGACTCGCTGCTTTTGCTCTAACATGTGTGTGTAGATGCATGACTGAAAGAGTGGTGGTGCATGAGTAAGTGTTTCTAGCTGCACGACTTAGTGTATGATGGTGTATGAGTAACTATGTGTGTAGATGCAAGAGTTCATGAGCTTATTTATATAGGTGCATGACTGAAAATGGATTGGTGCATGAGTAAGTGTTTATAGGTACATAAGCTAATGAACGTTGGTGCATAAGTAAATTTGAATCTAGATGCATGAATATATCTGTGTGCATGAGTCAGAGAATATGATTGCATGAGTAAGTGTTTCTATGTGCATGACTTAGTGTGTGTTGGTGCATGAGTAACTATGTGTGTAGATACAAGTGTTAAGAGTGTGTAGATGCATGAGCCTATTTGTATAGGTACATGACTGAAAATGGATTGGTGCATGAGACAGTGTTTATAGGTGCATAAGCTAATGAACGTTGGTGCATAAGTAAATTTGTTTCTAGATGCATGAATATATCTGTGTGCATGAGTCAGAGAATATGAGTGCATGAGTAAGTGTTTCTAGGTGCATGACTTAGTTTGTGATGGTGTATGAGTAACTATATGTGTATGTGCCTTGGTCTTTGTATGCAGGTGCTTGAGTTAAGAGTGTGTAGATGCATGAGCCTAACATGTGGTTATGTGAATAATATTGTCCATTATGAATGATATATGTGTATAATATGTAGGAAAAAGCAAGCATGGTGATGACAAAAATCCACCCCATATAGTGAAGGAGTTACAATAATCATTAGTCAAACACCAGTCCAGCTTACATCACCAAGCAAAACTCAAAGAAAATCCAGATCTCAAGCTAAAACAAAACAACTAGATCCAGTTACCACAAATACAACTTCGCCATCACCATCAATAACAAAAAGAGTAACAAGATCACAAAAATATATAGACATTGGTAAGTCAAATAGAAATATAAATGCATGAGTCAAATAGAAATATAAATGCATGAGTAATAATAACTGAAAGTGCATGAGTTATTTCTTATTGGTGCATGAGTTATTTCTTAGTAATTTTGTAACACCCCCAAATCTTAACCCATTTGGAAATGTATTACCGCCAGTGACCCCAGTGTTCTTTACCGAGATTACCCAAGGCTTTACCGTTTTAAATACAATACATGGAATACAATTGATACATAATGATCAAAGTATTCAAATCAAAACATCAATCAAATAAAACATGAGTTACGGGATTACATCCCAATCCCGAATAGGACAAACACAGAGTTTAACAAAGTACAGCGGAAGTCTTTAAACAAGGTACAGCGGAAGTCTTTTAAATATAATACAAACAAGGATCTTGACCACAATGGTCATCTCCCAAGGATCTCAACCTGATTAAAAGAAATTATTAAAAATATCCAAAAACAACCGTCATCTTCATAGTCAATCTAGTCTAGTCATATCTTCGCTCTATCTGATGTGCCGAATCGGACGGATGACACCAGCCCACATGCAGAGAACAATGTTCGTGGGTTAGTCTACTGAATAGACTAGCAAGGGTACAAAGCAGAATGGTTCGAAGCAGTCGTATTAGGTTAGACTCATCGCTTCTCGAATAATAACCGATGACGATAGTCAACCATCATACTCCTACTGGAATAAACAAGAGGTATGCACAAGAGAAGATTCTGGAAGACTGAATCTTCACAGAAATCGACCCGAAAAGAGACTCTAAGAGATTGAGTCTTTAAGGAAATATGACAAATCTGGAACGTTTAAAGAATCAGACAACAGAATTTAAAAGCTGACTTAGATGTTTCGGTTCACGACCAACCTCACCGCTTACAGCGAATCCAGATCGGAAAGAGAACGTACTCTGATCAAAAGTCGAGAACTTTATAGAATCATATAACGATGATTTAAAAACTGACTGAGATGCTTCGGTTCATGACCAACCTCACCGCTTACAGCGAATCCAGATTGGAAGGAAAACGTACTATGATCAAAGTCGAGATGAGCTTTCCTAGCTGCACTATTTACTTAGCTGCACTACTCGCCAAAGGTATATTAATTATGTGCACTCAGACACTTATCTTATTTAATTCCAAAATGAACAACACGTTATAAGCTTTTAAATATATATGCCCTGTCACGCAGAACACATATCTAAGGAATGAACCTCACAGAGTCCAAACCTCATCTATCTCGAAAGAATGAACTTCACAGAGTCCAAGCTTCTACTATCGCAGGGTCTTACTCGCCCTTAACAGTTATAAAGAAACGAATGGACCTCTCAGAATCCAAGCCTTCCTACAAATACTCGTGTTGACTAACAGTTCAAGCACAACAATAGTTCAGGATAAATCCACATAAATGCCCTCAAGGCGAACATAAATAATAGCGTTGTTCTAACAGATATACAACCTATTATAATATCATTATTACAGTTTCCAAAACAGTTTATAAAACCATTTCCAGACAAACACAATAATCATTCCAAATTAATTACTCAGATAAACAGCTGATAATTAATGTAAATATGGTACGATGAGCAAGAGCGAACCGCCACTTGCCTGAGTCCGCAGAGATTGAACGAAGTCTAACGACGGGATTCCGGGCTCGACACAGAGACGAATCTGCCAACTCCGGTACATTCGGATCGACCCATACAGAAACCCTAAGTTAGATTCGACAAACAACAATACAGAAACTACGAAAGGAATCGACGGAAACGAAACCCGAACGAAGGCCTCGGAAGCCAACAACACTCACGGCCACCACCTCTCGCCGGCGGGCGCCGCCTTAAATGCGGCGGGCGCCGCCTCACACGCGGCGGGCGCCGCTCATCCACGGCGGGCGCCGCCCATCTGCGGCGGGCGCCCGCCGCCGCAGATGGGCGGCGGCGCCCGCCGTGGATGAAACAACAATTTTTTTCTCCACCCTGGCTTGAAAAAATGGACAAGAAATCAATAGTATGAAACAACAATTTATTTCTTGTTGGATTGAAAATTCATTTAAATAGTGCAAAAACAATTGATACACCCATTTTTTCTCCACCCTTGATCTCTTTTTGATCCAATGACAAGTAGCTCTTGTGGAAAAAAACACATGTAATTGGGCTTTATTTGATTACTTGTCCAATTTTGGCTAAAAGTAAAAGAAGACTGGGTGTAATATGCTGGAAACCAAACATGCCTTAATGAAGATGAGTTTTTTGTGGATTTCTTAACGAGCGGGTGAGTTTTTTAGCCATATTGCACTTTAGCTAAGAAATCAATAGTATTAACTCTCACTCCCATACTCTTCACTTTTTGCAAATTCGTCGTCCTCTTATATTTCTTTTTTTTTTCTTACCTATTTGCTCTTCTTGTTTTACCACGACCTCCTTTATTTTTAATCTTTTTTGGGAAATTTCGCATGGTAACTACGAGATATTGTGAATTTCGCATAGTTTTCAAAAATTTTAAAAAATTTGCGTGATAACAACGAGGTTTCACAAATTTCGTCTAATATCCTCAAATATTTTAAAAATTAAAAAATCATTTCAAGTTATATATATATTAAATATAATTTAATAAAATCATAGATATTTTGTGGCATTGAAATAAACCTCATCATTATTTTTTTATAAGACCACCCAATTTTATATTTTTTGTAAGGAAATATAAAAAATCTACTCTTATTTACATATTCTTCATTACACCATAAGTTTTTTATTTTTAGAGAATTAATATAATTTATTTATTTGTATAAAATTTAAAAATACAAAAATTTTCAAATATCTTTTTCAATAATACATTTTTTCAACAATCAAAAGTCAATGGCATTTTGATTAAATTGTTTTTTATTTAAAAAAGTATTTAAAATTTGGGATCTTTGTAAAAGTTATTCAATAACGTTTTATGGGAGAATAAAAAAATCCATTAAAGTAGTTTTTTTATGAAAAAAATTGTTTAAAAATATATAATGTTGGGTTTTTTTAAAATAGTATTATGTCATTAAATATATAAATAAGATAAGGTTTCTTAAATTTCTCTAAAAAATTATAAAATTTTGTAATTTTATAAAAGATAAAGATTAGATGTTTGCTTAACAAAAATATGATGTTTTTATTAAATTAAGTTTGTAATATGGCTAATTTGTAATTATTTTTGTTTTTTATAATATTTGAGAGCTCTGATACTACGCGGAAATCGCAATACCCCGTGCGGAATTTCCCATCTTTTTTTTTGTCTTCTTTTTACCTTCTGAATTTGGCACTTTTGTGGCTCTAAATTGGCCTGGCCTTGGTCTTATATTATGACCTGGATCATTGACATTACTATAACCTGGAGCATTGCCTCTACACATCAATTTGACCATGATACTTCAAATTCAGAGAGCTTGGAAATTGATCACATTTGCTGTCAAGAACACATCATTCCTCCATAAAAACATTCCTACACAGATTCTACATCAAATACTCCAGGCAAACATCTACCAAGTTTAAGAATCAAAACCTGAGTAAACCCCACTCTCCCTTAACAGCCTCTTCTCCTCCTCCACATAGTTCTTGCCCCGGCTGGTCTGTCCAATATCTCTCTTCCTCTTCTCCTTCTGTGCAAAAGAGGCAGCCGCCTTCTTACGAGCCACAGCATCAGCCGCCTGCAACTCTGCATCGGCCACAATATCTCTCAACTTCTGCCGTTCTCTGTAAGATTCCTCGGTATCCTTATCAGCTGCAGCCCTGTCCTTCCCCGTGGACCATGACCAATCATGCTTTTCTTCTTCCTTAGGAGGCGGCACGTTCAAGATTGACAGGCCACCCTTGTATCCGTGGCGGGTCAGAGCATCAAAGTCTATACCTCCACTCTTTTTCTTGCCAGATTTAACTGCAATTTCAGTAAGTTCACAATGGGGATCACTTCAAACCTCTTCAATGACAATTTGTTTGCTAACAGGCAACAATCAGATAATCATACTCAGATAATTAGTACTTATTACTAACTGTAGATAGATCAATGTCTCTACTGATTACAAAAAAACAAGCAGTGAAAATCTTGCTTCTAGTAGACAGATTCAATTAGAGTTTGAAACCAAATCAAAGATCAGTACACAAATCAAAGATAAGTACAGATTTGTTTCCAAAGTAGATCAAATTTTCAATTGCCTTTCCAAATTAACAAGTACACAAGCAGAAAACGAAAGGAGGAGAAAAACAAAACAAGGAATTACCATCAGAAGGTTTCTCTGATTCGCCGTGCTGAATTTTCCTTGTCTTCGATCTCTTAGGGCTATGGTTGCTTTCTTCTCCTTCTGTATCGGAGGAGGACGATTCATCAGACGAGGATTCGTCCTTCTCATCGTTCCATCTCATTGTCTTCTTCATTTTACCAAAGGCCAATGTAAAGCTACAAAACAACGGAGAAACGCAATCTCAAAAGCTCAATCAAAACCCTTCAAAGAACTAAGAAGCAGGCATTCAACACTTAGCACATAATCCTAGCTATATTCCCGAAATCAATCATCAAAAACAATTTATGGCTTCTGCACCGAACGGTTAGAAATGTTTAGGGTTTTGAACAAGCTGCAGAAAATCAAAAGTTCCCGACGAAATTCGGTTGCAATTATACTATAGAAAAGAGAAAATTCGATGAATTCGACAGAGCAAAGAGGCGTAATTTAGTACCTGAGGACAGAAAGATGTCCAATTGAGCGCAAGTAATCGTGTTCGTTGTTTAGGGTTAGGATTTGAGGACAAGGCAATGGCGTTTTACTTAATTAACGTTCGAGTATTATTGAGACCGATACGCGTACAGTACGTATGATACGGGGGAGGGGATACCGAATACCGGCACGGACACTAGAAGCCAGTTAACGGAATTTTATTTTTCATTTTTTTCATGATTATTTTACTCGAGTACAAACTGGACGAGAACAGAGAGGAGCACGAGGGTTTCCGGCGGCGCTCCAAGATTGCAGGTAAGCTTGCTGTCTGGCATTTCCATGCCTCCGCTTCTGAGGCTTCTCTCTGTTTTGATGTAATTTTATATTCGAGGGTGTTGAATTTCGCCCGTGTTGTATATTGCTTGATATGTTTAGAGTGCACTCCAATTGTTCGACGAAATGTATCTACTCTTGTATGTACTCTCCAATTTGTTTGGAAAGTGGGGAAATTCATAATCTGTTATGCTTGAATGATTTCTGTTGGAGGAATGAGGCTATTTGATGTTACTAGCAAGTGCTTGGCCCTAATTATAATAGTTATAGTATATGTACTCTTTCCCGTTTTACCAATTCGTGGCTTTTTTTATGTATTTGAACATGGTGTTGAACGTATGAAGCTTGTTGGTTTTGTGGCGTTATCTATCTTTTGGTGTTGTTATCGTGAGCTTGGAGGCCGTTTAGAAGGTTGTCAAGTTTGTAAATTGACCAGTTTTTAATGGCTATTTGCTACTTGTGTGACTATAGCTTTTGGTTTCTTCTTATGCTGGTTGGCATCATTAGTCGGCAATGTTATGTGTTTCTCTTTATGTTATCCAAACAAATCAATTCTCTTCTTCCTCCATCCCCTTTTCTTCCTTATCCACACAGCAATAGCATCAATATTAGTTGCAGACGTCCATCTGAAATCAGGGTATTGGTATGAATAACAGAGGGAAACTTGATTTTGGATCCTGATGTATAGAACGGTCCATCTAAAATGAAGCTGCTAATGCTTTTGTAATCTGAATCATTCTGTCCTGGCTCGTGATTGGATTTTTCTCTTCTTGCTCAGTGTGCTGTTCAAAAGTATTCAAAGACTTGAGTGAAAAAATAGCATTCCACTGACAATTGAATCACATCTGCAAGTCTCCAGATATGGATGTTGAAGGAGGAAATGATAAGTCTCTCGTTCTTGTGAAGCAAGGAGCTGAAGCTGTGAGTTCTTCTTCTTCTTTTTCTTTTGCTCTAATTTCTTGGATCGAAAGAATCGTGCTCTTGAAAATGGGAGAAATTGCAGGGACTTCAAAAAGTGTTACTTCTCGTCTGTAATTTTTCCAGTATTTGGATACTTACAAGAATATCAGAAATTTAGATATCTAGGTTTTGATGTCTTTTAGTAAAAGGCGAAAGAATAGTTTGCTCTGTGCACACTGCATGACTCCATGGGATCTTGATGTCCTTTGTATAGCTGGCCAGCCTTAAGTTTTACCAAATTTATCTACTGATGGAAGTATAATCTTGAGACTACCCTTGTATGTATGGTGCATGTCTTGTTCAGAGGCAATTGATACAACAGTATTATTTGTAATATGATACAAGTATACAACACAACAGTATAAGAATATTATTCAATGGCTGAGTGATACATGGGAATTGTAAATGTTACAATGTGTTATATCTAATTTAATGATGAGCTCTGAGTATGTTTTTTTTCGCTCTCTGTAGAGAGTTTTTGAATCAACCTTTGTAGGAAGAAGGTGCATTATCAAGGAACGTTTCTCAAAGAAGTACAGGCATCCTTCCTTGGATTCAAAGCTCACACTGAAACGTCTGAATGCGGTCTGTTTTCTCTGAATAGTGGCTAGATTTTCTTAGTGTTGTTTATCCTCAAGTTCTGCACTTGAAGATGAACTGTGTAGTTGTACAAACATGCTTACAAACTTATGATTTTGAAACAGGAGGCGAGATGCACGACAAAAGCTCGAAGACTTGGAGTTCGCACCCCTATTCTGTACTCTGTGGACCCTGTCCTGCATTCCCTGACCTTTGAATATGTAGAGGGTTCATCTGTGAAGGACATTTTCTTGGACATTGGGGCCAGTGGTGTTGCTGAAGAAAGGTTGGAAGATATTTCTACCCAGATCGGCGAGGCAATTGCAAAATTACATGATGGTGGTGTGGTGCACGGTGACTTAACTACATCCAACATGTTGATCCGTAGTGCTACAAATCAGCTGGTATGCTTCTACTGTTTCCACCTTTTCTTGTTATACCAGAGCAAGTTTCGGCTGTGCAGGAATGAGTTAAATGTTACTTTGCATCTACAAGCTTGTTTCTTGCAAATTATTCAACATTCGCTTCTACATAATCCAGGTCTTGATTGACTTTGGTTTGAGCTTCATATCCACACTACCAGAAGATAAAGCAGTTGACTTGTATGTGCTTGAGCGAGCCTTGCTATCCATGCATTCTTCATGTGGAGACGTGGTATAAAACTAAACCCTTCTTCAAACGTACTTTGATCACTCGTGAATTTTCTTTTCTGTGAATTGTTCATTAGTTGTATTGGATAGTGACTTGTACAATGTTCCTCGGCATTTTCATCACTGCTGCTTTATCTGAACTGTGAATCAATCTGTCAACAATCTTTAGAAGTGTTCAAATAGCTTATTCCACTAGGTATACATATGTAGAGCACCAGCTAGATAATAAGCCCTCTAGAAACAACCAAATTCTTGGGTGAACACATTTGACCTTCATTTCATTCGTTCGGTCGCCTCTGTAGATGGAGCGAGTACTCACAGCCTATAGGAAGTCATCAAAGCAGTATTCCTCCACATTCAACAAGCTGGCTCAAGGTCAATCATATGATCTTCCTTTCATAAGCTTTTCCATTGTCCTTGTGCTCGTTTGCTTACTCTTAATGGTTTCCTTGATTTACGCAGTGAGACTGAGAGGTAGAAAGCGCACCATGGTTGGATGAACCCTTTCACTTGCCTAATGCATGCTGGCATGGATTCATTCTGTTTTACCACTCATTCAAGAATTCTAACTTTTCTCTTGATTGTAAGATTCATAATGTATTGATGTCCACTTTATTTGATTGTAAGATTTATAATGTATTGACTCCTTCATTCTCCCATTCCCTCTTTCAATTGGCAGCTTAGGGTTTTTACCCAAAAAATCTTTAAGTGGGCTTGGGCCCATTGAACCATACGTTGTGCTTGTCTAAAGAAGGCCCAATGGAGCTCTTAACTGCCTTGCTTCTCAATAAAGGCCTAATACCACCACCTAATTACACCCAGATCCCTAGGATGGCTAGGCGCGCGGTGAGAGGCGTGCCTAGGCGTTAGAGACTCCGGTTGCATGGGCGCGCCTAGCGCATTTTTAATCACTAATGTTGATGTGTTACTCATTGAGTTATTGAGGAGCAACAATTTTGGGATTGATTCAAGAATAAATATCAGAAGAGTAACAAATTTCACTCTTCAAAATCCGGACCTCCACCCACTAATCTTGATCCAAAATTCAACATAATATATTACAAAATTATGTGAATTTTTGTAATATATTATGTGAATTTAGTAGATATTTTACGGAATTGAGCACATTAGTTTTCCTTGAACAGCCTTTAATATTTTAACCTAAGAAACATTCTTTCATTAATGTCCATCTTCAATACCAAAAACTATTCTGTATTCAGGCTTTATTTCTTGCCAATAAAAGCTTCTGGATCCCAACAACATTTGTTTCCTTTGACAAGTTACTACTACACCACTTACTGTTGAACTTGGTGTTCTCTAAGGCAAAGTTTGAGACAAACAAGCACAGTAATCAAAGAGGAATGACAGCCAGCGTGAAGAGAAGCTCAGAAGTTAAACTACACGGGTAAACTTCTCTGCCATTTTACCTGCACAAAAAATAAATCTGCATTGTTTTCTCCCCTTGCTTCAACCACAAGTCTAGTGTTAAATTGCTGTTTTCTTTTCCTATGTAACCAGACCTTATTACTATTGTTTCTCCAAAATTGATATGAAGGTGGAGAGTTTTGTTTATCTAATGGAAATTTGAACTCCACAAGGCCTAATTAAGAGTGGTCAGTTTAAACAATTATGATCCAATTATATATACCATGACTATGATGTAAAAATGATGAAATAGAATACCCAATTTGATTTGATGGCTAACCATTGAGAGTAAAGGAGATTTGATAGATAACCATTAAGAGTTAGGACTACAAGTCTATGATGACAACATGTTTGCTTCAGTGTCAATGAAAAGAAGTGCACTCCTTAAAATTGTGTAAGAAAAAGACTGACCGTTGGAAATTAATTGCTCTTCAAACTGGATTCAGGGTTTCTGATTTTTGTGACTAAAAAACTGATTTACTTTTAATTAGTGATGCTGTCATCATCTAAGCTAGAATACAACCCTAGCCTCACAAAAAAAGGACTATAGGCTTTATCTGAATGATGGTCTTCATGTGGAAAAGGACTTTGAGGAGTTCATAATGGCAACAAAAAAAAAATGATCAAGTCATATATATCAGATTGCACAGTACAAACAACTTATTCAACTCAACACTCACCTGATTGAATGTGAGAAGACCCATCAATAATCCTGTTCTATTGGAAGTCATCAAGGTGACATAAGACTACATTTTATAGTATTTATTTCTAACAGCATTTTTGTTAATTTGTTTTGTTAATGCATATAACACTTGGTTTTACTAGTAAAATCTTTGAGTAATGTGCTTGAGAATTAGATTGAGTTGAGATCTTGTGCAGCTTACTTGTGCCTTTGCAAAATTAGGTGTTGAAAAAGAAAAAGGGAAGCAACATAAATGCTTTGGCAAATATGCTTCTTCTTTTTTCACTCCTTCTCAGTACTCAGTATGCAGAAGATAAAGAAAATGACAGAAGGAGATACTCCCCTGTTAAACTGAAGCCCAGATGACAATTTTTATTTAAATTGAAATATATATGGAATTTCTTTGGGGATGGGTGTGGAAGAGAAATAGTCTTGTTGGCTCTCACAAACAGCATGTGTTTTAAAAAAGCTGAAAAAGAAAAAGAATATAAGAAAAGAAAACAGGAAAAACAGAAATCAGAATCCTCTCTTCCTAGTGAGACTGAGAGGGTACTTTGCTCAAAGGATTAAAGCTCATCTCTTCAAATTCTGCTTTTGTCCAAATATGTGCATTGTCTTGCAGATGGCCAAGTGTTGGAAATTTAGACCATTTTGTGAACTTTGCATAGTTTGAACAACTATAGAGGGGTTGGTGTTTTAGCCTCTCGCGACGTCCCAACATTTTAGGATGGCCAAGTTTTGAAAGACCATTCGCGTGGATAAATTAGATTGACCTTTGCCCTTTGTCTAAATATACCAAAAGGCACAAATATAGGAGGGCATATTGGGAAGGAACTAATACTATGGAGATTTATAAAGACAAAATAGGGATAGATTCACGTGTATACGTAATACGTGTCATGACTCATGTCATGTGTGTGCTTGTTAAATCCAAAAGGCATATGGCATCCTCCAAAATCCCCCCTTTTGTTGGTGTGTTTTCACAATCAAATGTGTGTCCTTAAGACCTAAGAAATGCAACCCCATTCTGTCATTCCTCCATCACCTTTCAAGAAGTACCTTGCCTCCATGGATGAGCTTGCATTTACTTGAAGAGACCTTTTTTTACCTTTTTACCCCCCCAACTCAAACTTCTTTTAAAAATCAACATACATAGAATTAGCAATTTGCAAGGTTGTCATGGTTTATACGCAAGCTTATATTTGGTTATTTGGTCTTAAAACAGAAAATAATTTAATACAGGGTTTGTTGGTATTTGAGCTTACTTAAAGTTGGGCCATAATTTGTTTTGTGCACACTCCATTTCAAATTAAATGTTCTTGCCTAACTATGAAGTCATCTGCCATTTGATATGTCTTGACTCTTAAAGCATAAATGCCAAGGCTATGTGCTCCAACATGTGGCATGTGTATCAACATTGGTCAAATTAAAACTAGAGAGAGATTAGCTTAATACTACAAGAAACCACTTTGTGTTAGCTAAGTGATTAACTAATTCGATGTCTAGACAAAACCATGCTTATTCTAGGTTAATTAAATAAATCCAAACCCGAATTAAAGCACAAACTGCACAAAACTCCATAAGATCCTGTGGGGGCCTTGGAGATTAATTAGAGGATAATTGATTGGATTAGGGCTAATTTCCCTAACAAGATCCTACATTGGTGCAAACGAGCCATAGTTTATTCAAAGAACCAACTCATTTTGAGACAAGTAATGAATATAAACACAATTAGCAGAGCTAATGAACCTAAAAGATTTGGGAATGTAGCATCTAGCTTAGGCATTCAAGAAATATGTCTAGATTGGGTCAAAGAAGGGCATTGAGAAGTACCCAAGAATCTATTTCTAAATCATAACATTGTATGATAAAGTAACAACATTGGGGATTTTTTTTATAGGAGATTTAAGCATGCATGGATGGGTATAGAAATTAGCCCCAAAGAAATGCTTTGTGGACCTAAATCTTAATTCATCACCCAACAAAAGGGATTAAAAAAATAGTAGTTTTCCCCTCTTCTTGCACAATTTCTTGTATGGGGGTGATAAAAATTAACCTCTAAAATTGTGAGTACTGCAAACCCCAAAGAACCACTTTAAGAAGAAGACTATCAGTTCAAAGTTCAAGTGAGGAATTAGAGGAAAATTTGGTTTTGCCAATTAAGATGAGCGTTTACTGTATTTATTCAATGTAATTTCCAATTTTTTTGGTAAAATCAATGTAATTTCCATTGAACATGTTTATTTTCCTACTGAATTTCAGAATCTTCAGCAAAAATGGATAGGAAAGCCAGAAATCGAAAATGGGCAAATAAATATGCCATCTATTTAGATATAATTGTCATTTTAGTCATTTGCACAACTATTAAAAAAAATTATAATTACACTAAAATATTATAATTTTTTTTTTCTAGAATTTACAATCTATTAATTATCAACCTTATTTATAACCAATAGTTAAAAAATTATTTGCAAAAGTAAATATCTACAACTTTCAATCATAAACCTCGTAAATCACCATTAAATCATTATCTAAAACTCTAAAAAAAAAATACAAAAAATGTAAATTTAAATGACAATTATATTCGAACGGAGGAGTACAATATAGATCTTGATTTTTTTTATTGGGTAAATTGCATAAAAACGCTCCTTATTTTGGGGTGTTTGCAACAAACAATCCCTTATTTTGGTTATTAGAAAACCACCCTTTATAACAATTAGTTTGCATAAAAAACCTTATTTGATTTTTGCATTAAACTATTCCTTAAAAGATAATGTTGCAATGAACCACCCCTTCCTAGCTTTCTGGTTAAACATTCAAATAGAGAAGAAAATCATGAGAACTACCATATATTAGCTCACATTAATTTACTCATTCAAAGAAATTAGGATTATGTAAATTTAGTTGCTCAATTTTCATTTTTATGCTCAATTAAAATCTTTATATTATGCCTCCAACCGATGGTCTGAACCGATATCAGTCCAGCAGAGACAATGATTTGCTTCTCCTCGACGACAGCATATGCGAGGATCTTGGAGTTTGCTATGGATCTCGAAAGCCTCACTTGCTTCAAGTACATTAGGGAGGACAATGCCAGTGAGGAGGGGCGTACGATTAAGTACAAAAAACCATTATTAATTGAGCGTAAGAGAACTGAGGTTAGTTGAATGCTTAACGATAAAGGAATGGGTGGTTCATTGCAACATTATCTATTTAAGAGGTGGTTTAATATAAAAATCAAATAAAGGATGGATTATTGTAAACTAAGAGTAGTTATTACAAGGGGTGGTTTTATGCAAATACTAAAATAAGGGATAGTTTATTACAATCACCCAAAATAAGCGGTGGTTTGTTACAAAGACTCCAAAATAAGGGAAGATTTTGTACAAATACAATGTCCTTTTTTATTTGAACTTGACTTCTTCAGGTGTGTTTGATTTGAGAGAGTAATAAAAAATGGTGGGTTGAGTGGAAAATGGTCCAGTGGTTACAAACTACGAAGCTAGACACAGCTGACCGGGGCAGCGGTTACATTGAAAGAGACACCAAATTAGGCTCATTAATTTGCATATGGAAACATGTACTCCGTATTAATGAGTATGAATCTATTGTTATTTTCAACTACTCAACTTATATTAAAAGGATAGTACACCAATAAAACCAAAATTTACATAAGAATGAGAAAACACGAATTTTCAACCTTCTCCTTTCGGTGAAGATCTTCTAATCTGTTTTAGTACTCCATTTCTTATGTTCACTTGAACAAATGAATTAAGTGCACAGTCTTCTAGGCTTGATTTCACTTACACTTAATTTTGAGGGATTTTTTAATGTGTATCTTTGGACAGATACTAGAAAGTTAAATTTGTATGAGTGAAAAATTTATAAAAAGAACAATTAAATATTTAGTTGTTTGTTAAATATAAATTCCCTTCCCATGTAAAAAAGCATAATTTTTATATTCTAGATGATGTGTTTGTTTGGTTGAATGTAGGAATTGTAATTCTTAGAAAGTTACTTCATGTGAAATCAAAACATGAAAATTTAAATTCATGAAAATTTAAATTGATGAAAATTGATAAATTATGTTTGGTTAAAATCTAAATCATGAGAAATATGGGAAAAAAAAATTTTACCCACCCTTCCCTAGGTGAGTGCACTTCCTATGTTTTGTAGGAATTGAAAATTCCATGATTTTTTCAAAAATAAAAAGGCCAACCAAACACATATATATTTGATATCACTTTTCAAATAATTTAAACTCATGGGAATTTACTTCCCAACCAAACGAGCACGATGTTTCATCTTCTATTCCACGTCCTTAAATATATGCCATAAGTAATCCTATGAGCTTCTAATTATTAGTTTTGAAGTATTTTTTATATAACTATTAATTGAATTACTTTAAAACATATTATATTCTAATTAGGGGTGTTCATCCGATTCGGACTGGACCAGATTTTTTCAAAATTCTAGACCGAAGATCGGACCGGACCTATTCGGTCCGGTCCAATTCTGGTCTGGTCTAGGGCCGGTTTAGACCGGATTTTATTAAAAAATAATAATTTAAATTCTTATTTAAAATCTAAAAAAAATATCTAAAAAAATATATACTCCTAACTTATTAAATTAAGAAAAATATCTATAAAAAAATACAAATAAATCTCCAAAAAAACATATAAATTATAAAATTTTTTATAAAAATCCGGTCCACAGATCCGGACTGATTTTTTTCCGGATTTGGACCGGACCAGAACCGGATTAAAGAAATTATCTGGACCGGAGACCGGACCGTATTTTCACCGGTCCGATCGAGATTTGAACAGTCCTAATTCTAATAGCCACCTTAGTTTTTAAAGCTGACAATAAAAAATTGAAAACCTAAAAAGGAGTTTCTAAAATTATGCTTTTAGTTTTGAAAAAAAAAACTAGAAACTCATAAGGTTATCAAATAAGGCCTTTACAATTTCATAAGGATTATGAAACAAGGCCTTCATAATTTCTAAAATTATGCTTTTAGTATTACGGTTTTTTTAACCTATGTTTTAAGAGTATATGTTAAGAATTCCTATTAAGGAATATAAATCATAAAGAAGGAAATGTGAACTCATTTATAAAAAATTAAAATATCCTAAAAAATTAACACTTAATTAAAAATTTATACGTATAAGATGTTAACCTATGTCCTATATTAGAAAAATCGTTAGTATTATATACTCTACGTTTAAATACACATGATATGATATTCACATTATGGTACACATACCAATTTGTTTTTTTTCTTCCACAAAATAAAAACTCAATTACTCTAGGAAATTTCAACCAAAAAAGTTACTCTTTAGGAAAGCCATGACATAATCCAAAACTCGCCCATGCTTGTGAATCGGGTCGGGTCTTGTTCCTTGGTTTTAGAGCTTAATCAAGAAAGAGACCTCCCACTTCCAAGTTCTTCAAATTTGACACATTTGAGGTTGCATTAGCCACTGCATTTCACATTTCTCATCTCTCACTCTCTTTCTGGCCTTCCCCTGCATTGTCTTCTTCTCATCCAGGAATATCACACTACTACTACTACTAGTAGTACTACTCCCCCTTTGTCTTTTGCTGTGGGTTCTCTTTCTATTTGGATTTCTGTGTATCTGATTGTATGCACTTTTACAACTACAAATTCCCATCTGGGTTTCTCGCATTTGACGTTGAGACTAAAACCCACCACCACAAACTGGCAAAAAATAAATAAAATCTTCTGTTGTCTTCCTTCTTCTTCTTCGTTACAGAAGATACTGGCAATTGTTGTTGGCTTAATTGTGATTTTGGTTCGCCTTATGAAAGCAGTGGAACAATGACAGATGGGAACTCCAAGAAGGGCAAGGTTTGATTTTGGTCTCTTGTCTGCATTTGGATGATGAATTTCTCATTTCTGATTTGGGTTTTTGTGTGTGTGTGGGAATGAAGCTTTCTTGGACCAAGAACCTGGTTAAGAAATGGTTCAACATCAAGAGCAAAGCTGAGGATTTTCACGCGGATAATGTTGTCTATGGAGGTAAGATTCAAGTTTTGTTTCTTGACCCACATTGATAGAAGTCTAGAATGGGGCTTTAGTGATTCAGAAGCACTCCTTTAAACTTGCTTTGATGATCACTTTCGAATTGGTCCACACCCTTTTTGCTTCAAATTTATATATCAAATCACTGTTCTTGCACTGTTTGGATTTCAATGGTCATCTTTCGCAATCTTAAAAACTTGTCTTTGTTTCCCTTTCAAAACTAATTCCATGGGTGTTAATGGTGGGGCTTATGGGCTCACAGAATCAAAAGAGAGACCATTCAACTTTTATGGGTTCCCTTTTTTCAGGTGGTGATGCAGATTGGAGGAACAACTTCTCAGAAAGAGAAGCATGCTGTTCTGTCAAGAAAAGCAAAACAGGTTCAGTATCAGACAATGTATTACTTTGGACCACTCCGCACTTAAATCACTTTTTTAAAAACACAATCAATATTCTCAAAATAAACCCAAAACTTAATTTACCAGCCACCTAATTTCTCTTCTGAATCTCTTGTCCTTGATTACTTGTTATGTGTTTCAGATAGATCAAGTAGGAGAAGCTCTGAGCGGATTCGGCGTGGTAAGATTGATCCAGATGCTTCTCAAGTCACAGATGTGAATAACTATAGGTAAGTTGATGTTGTTTACTTCTTTGCAATTGATTTGATTACCAAAAAGCTAATTTTCTGGTGGTCAATTAGGGTCTTTGTAGCTACATGGAATGTGGCTGGAAAATCTCCTCCTAGTCATCTGAACCTTGAAGACTGGCTTCACACATCACCTCCAGCTGACATTTATGTTCTTGGGTATGCTTATATCTCCTCATACATCTCCAATTTTCATGTTTAATCAGACTTGTTTTTCTTGCAAATTGTAGAAGATAGTTACATTCTGCCCTGCAGGTTTCAGGAAATTGTTCCTTTGAATGCTGGTAATGTTTTGGGGACTGAAGACAACGGCCCGGCCAAGAAATGGCTTGCCCTTATCAGGAGGACTCTTAGCAGTCTCCCTGGTGGTGTGACTGGTGGCTATGGTAGCTACCACACGCCTTCACCGGTTCCTGATCCCATTGTGGAGTCGGATGCTGACTTTGAAGGATCAACAAGGCAAAATGCCTCATCTTACTTCCACCGTCGATCCTTCCAATCATTGAGCCGCAGCATGAGAGTGGACAATGACTCGTCGATGATGCCACAACCAAGACTTGATAGAAGGTTTAGCGTGTGTGATCGAGTTATGTTCGATAATGATTCGTCTGATGACGACTCTGGGCCTACAGAGTCACCAATTGCCACAAACTACTCACCCATATGCTATAACGGGTCGTTCCCTTCGGAGGAGACGGATAGGCAAAGAGGGCAATCGAGATATTGCTTGGTTGCTAGTAAACAAATGGTTGGTGTATTTCTCACTGTGTGGGTGAAAAGTGATCTTAGAGACTGTGTTAGGAATCTTAAGGTGTCTTGTGTTGGGAGAGGATTGATGGGCTATCTCGGGAACAAGGTACAAATTGTGTTGTTTGGAAGTAAATCCTCTCAGGAATTTCGACGGCAACTTATACTCTGCTGGTTTTATTTTCTTACAGGGTTCAATCTCAATCAGCATGTCACTGCATCAAACAAGCTTTTGCTTTGTTTGTAGCCATCTGACTTCCGGGCAGAAGGAAGGCGATGAGCTACGAAGAAACTCGGATGTTTTGGAGATCCTTAGGAAGACGAGGTTTCCTAGGGTTAATGGAGCGGGCGATGAGTACTCCCCTCAGACAATTCTTGAGCATGAGTAAGTCTCTTATTTATGTCAAGAAGTAGTAGTTTGGCTAGGAAATTTAGCTCTTGTGATGCTATATAATATAACAAATCTTGGTGCAGTCGAATAATTTGGCTTGGAGATCTGAACTACAGAATAGCACTGTGTTACCGATCTGCAAAGGCTCTTGTTGAGATGCAAAACTGGACGGCTCTTCTAGAGAATGACCAGGCAAGTCACCATTGTTGTTTGAATTAGCTAGCTGTTGTGATTACTCCTAGTCTAAATACAGATCATATGTTTAAACAGCTTAGGATAGAGCAAAGAAAAGGACGGGTCTTTACCGGATGGAACGAAGGAAAAATATATTTCCCTCCAACGTATAAATACTCTACCAACTCAGACAGATATGCTGGTGATGCAATGAATCCCAAAGAGAAGCGAAGGACACCGGCTTGGTAAATCTTCTAAATGCTACGACATTGCAATATCAAATCTCATTCCATTGGTAATGTTATTCACTAGTGTTTATTTGTGAAGGTGTGATCGGATTCTGTGGTACGGGAGAGGCATGCGCCAATTATCCTATGTTCGTGGGGAATCGAGATTCTCAGATCATAGGCCGGTCTACGGAGTATTCTTGGCTGAGGTTGAATCCATCAGCCGTTGTCGGATCAAGAAAAGTATGAGCTGCTCGAGCGCTAGAGTTGAAGTGGAGGAGCTGCTACCGTATTCACAAGGGCTGCATTACTATTGACTATTGAGAGGTTGTTTTCCTTCTGCTACAAAGAATGGTGGGTTCAATCTGTTTGACATATTATTGTATAGCAGCTTCTTACATTCTTTCTTTGACTAACTCTCTTAATGCCTTAATCCACAGGTACCCACATTGTAATTATACGCCGCCATCTTCAGCTTACCATTGTTTCCACTATGGAAGAACATATCAATCAGCAATTAATATATCCAGCCAGGTGAAGAAGCAAGTTGTTAATACATCCTAGTTTTCAATGCCTGGTGGTTAGGTTTCCTTGACATAGATCTTAGTTGTTCCCCTGTAAAAAAAATTGAGATTTTTGTAAGAGAAAAGCAGGCAAAATAATGATGCTGAGCACTCGAAGCTCCGACTCCGTACGTCATAAAAGAAGAGGCAATGAGGTGAAGACACTCATTGTATTGTTCTTACTTAGTGTATCTAAAGTTGTTGTTCTTGAGTGATGATCTCAAAAGAGCTTAGCTTTAACATCTTTTGCTGCTCTTCTTTTCAAAAGAGTGGGTTTCTGGGTCTTTTTTAATTAGCCCCTCCATATTTACAGCTTCTGCAATCCATGCTCTACTCAACTGAGAAAAGCAATGGGGGCTTTTTAAGGGGAAAATTAAAAGATAAACATTTATGTGGTATTTACTAGCTAAGCTGGAAAGTAGTTGTACAAGACATATATCATATTCATCAGTTAAGTTAGAAAGATTTGACTCATCAAATATGTATAACCATTTGTGTAAAATATCATTTGAACATAACAGTTGCAAAATCGGATGAGTAAATTACAGAAAATGCAAACTTAATTGAAAAGAAGAAAAATGCTTCCAACATTTGCAGGTGAAGAGAAGCCTTAAAATGAGACATTTTTGGATGTTTTTGAGGAGGAATTTAGGGGGGGAAAGCTTATACAATGCAGAAGAAGGCAGATGTGACATCTGCTTCCTTTCTTTTCTGCGGATGTTGGCAACAAGTGCAGCTCTATACTTGTATTCAATATTAATTCAAAATGCAGGAATGGTCGATTCTTCACATTCGAGCATCTGGAGGCACTGATTCATTTCAATTTCAATATTATGCGTCTATATAATCTAAATCACATTTTAATATGTTCCACAATCATGGAATTATAACTTCTAGTTTGGCGAGACAAAATTTTTTGGAGTAGATATTTACCTTTTTAAATAAAAAAGAGAGGAGAAAAGTCCCTTCCCGAGCCGTGCTTGTACGCTACGCACGTAAAATCTCTGCTACATTTTTTTTTTGGTTGCAGGTTAGAAATGGATCTCTATTCTAAATAGATGACAAATCCAGATCATCCGTAAGGATGATCTGAAAAAACTCCAGCGCAGTCTCACAAGCTGGTGAAGAGAAAGATTCATTTTGAAAAGTTCTGATAATAACATCAGGTATAAAAGAGCCTTGAATATAAGGTAACGCAGCCCGAATCCAATGTAAGTTCAATTCATTGGAAGCTAGGCAATCAGCTGCGGCGTTTGCTTTTCGATAGTTGTGGAATACTTGGAAGGAATGGAAGTTGTTAAGGAGGTGTTATTCTCTGCTACATAATTGTACACCCTTCTACCCTTCTATGTTTCTTTTAGATTTTATTTTTATATTTTAAATCTTAAATTAGGGTTTTAAAATTTATGATTTATAGATTAAAATTTAAGTGTTAGAATTTAGAATTTAGAATTTTAGAAGTGATGCGTTCCTACTAGGATGAAGGATCTCGATCTTGTTTGGGAAGTCGCGTGACGTTGGAAATGGTGATGATGGAAGGGAACGCTTGGTTCTGAGGATGGCAGCGGAGGATGATCGACTCGAAAGAGATCGAGTTCGGTGGCCGTAGCGTCGGCAATGGGAGGAGAAGCTCGATGTAGATCGAGAGATTGTCGTAGCGTCGACAGCGGGGAAGGGAGATGATAAGTTAGAGGGTGTTTGACGTCCGATCAAAGGGAGGAGGGAAATGCTCTCAATAATCAAGCTTTGATTAAAATTGAACGTAACCTAATTACAGAGGACGAGACGTCCTTTTATGCTAGCTCGCGTGACTCGGATGGGCTGAGTCTCGCCTAATAGGCCGGCCCACGCGACATGCGTGGAGCACACGCCCCAAAATTCAAAATAAAATAATAAATGTCTGAAAAGATTACAATCAGTTCAAAAAGAACACATTCATTCCATAGTTGAGAGAAGAAGGATAGAGAACGCGTTCTCCGGGCTTTGTTGAAGACGCTTAAGAGAGAACGCGATCTCTTAGGTGCCTTGGCCAGCGACGACGCGAGTAACCAAAGATTGTGTCGTGTTGGCGTTACCTTTAGCGCGTGCTCTGGTTACTGGTCCTTCTGAGCGAATGCTCATAGCCTCCTCTTCTTCAGTGTCGTTCATGGAGGGCAGGGGCGCATCACCCTCCCCCACTTAGCTGTGAAGCATCCCCGCTTCACCATCATCGAACTCAGGTTCCACGTACGGCTCCAAGTCTGCAACGTTGAAGGTCGCGTGTACACCATAGTCTGGAGGGAGTGCGATCTCGTAAGCGTTGTCGCCAATGGCCTTCACAACCTGGAAGGGCCCATCACCTCGTTGTGCCAACTTGGACTTCCTTTTTGCTGGAAAACGGCCTTTGCGAAGGTGGACCCACACCAAATCTCCAGGGGCAAATATGACGCGTCGGCGCCCATGGTTGTGCTATTTGGCATACTGTTCTGCGCGGCGTTCCAGCTATGCTCGCGTCCGTTGGTGTAGCTCTTGGATCATCGCGACGCAGTTGGCCGCGGTGGGGTGCTCAGTATCCTTCAAAGGACGCGGCAGCAGGTCCAGCAGAGTTAGAGGGTTGCTGCCATACATAACTTCGAACGGCGTGAGCTTTATTGTTGAGTGCCTGGACCTGTTATAAGAAAACTCAACAATGGCAAGTAAGTCCTCCCAACGTTTTGGGTTGGTTTTGAGCATGGTCCTAAGGAGGGCTCCTAGGGTTCTGTTGGTCACCTCAGTTTGACCATCAGTTTGAGGATGGTAGCTAGTGGAGTATAGGAGTTTGGTTCCCAACTTTCCCCAAAGAGTTCGCCAGAATAACCCCACAAATTTGGTATTGCGATCACTAACCATAGATCGCGGTATCCCATGTAAGCGGACCACGTTGTCAAAGAACAACGCGGCGATTTCACTAGCACTGTAGGTGCTCTTACACGCGACGAAATGAGCCATTTTTGAAAATCTGTCAACCACTATAAAGATAGAATCCTTACCCCGTCTAGAGAGAGGTAAACCCGTGATGAAGTCCATTGACAAATCTTCCCAAGGTCCTAAGGGAATGGGCGGTGGTGTCTAGAGACCATAAGGGTGGGACGTGGATTTAGCGCGCTGACATGTGACACAACTGGTGCAATAACGCGTCACCTGGGTGGTCATACGCGGCCAGAAGAAATGCTCACGAAGAGCAACTAATGTCTTGGTGACCCCAAAATGACCGCATCCCTCGTGGGCTTCTTGGATGAGGAGTTGCCTAATGGGTGAGCCAGGAATGCACAAGCGACCAGCTTTGTACATGTAACCCTCATGGAAGAAATAGGCGTCGAACTCGTGTTCCCTAAGGCAATGCTCTACAATGGGCTTAAAGAAGGATCAAGCAGATATAAATCCTTAATTAACGCGAAACCAAGAAGTTTTGACTGAAGATGAGTAAGGAGAACATACATGCGAGAAAGGGCGTCGGCGACCACATTCTCCTTACCTTTCTTATGCACCGCCACGTATGGAAAGGTTTCCATGAATTCCACCCAGCGAGCATGGCGGCGGCTGAGGTGTGCTTGACTCTTGAGATAGCTGATTGGCGCGTGGTCCGAGTGGATGACGAACTCGCGTGGCCACAGGTAGTGCTGCAAAGTCTTGAGTATGCGAATCAACGCGTAGAGCTCCTTGTCATATGTTGGGTAATTCAAGGTGGATCCAGTGAGCTTCTCGCTAAAGAACGCGATGGGCCGCTTCTCTTGGTGGAGTACTCCACCAATTCCTACATTTGACGCATCACATTCTATTTCAAAATATCTGCTGAAGTCAGGGAGTTGAAGTAGTGGCGCGTTGCATAGAGCCTCTTTCAACGTGTTGAATGCGTTGTTGTGCGTCTCTTTCCAATTCACCGCGGTGCCTTTCTTGGTGAGTTCATGCAATGGCGCGGCGATGGAGCTGAAATCCCTCATAAATCTCCTATAGAAGCCTGCCAAGCCAAGGAAGCTTCTAACCATTGTTGGCATTGTGGGTGTTGGCCAATCTCTGATGGCCTTCACTTTTTCCTCATCAACGCGGAGGCCATCCTTGGAGACCACGTAGCCTAGGAAGTTTGTGGTGCCGGAGGCAAACCGACACTTGCCAAGGTTGGCACACAACTGTTCTTTTTTCAAGCACTCTAACACAAGCCTAAGGTGTTGTAAATGAGTGGCATGATTACGAGAATAGACCAAAATGTCATCAAAGTATACCACAACGAATTTTCCCAAAAAATCCCTAAAAACATGGTTCATCAGCCTCATGAAAGTGCTTGGCGCGTTGGTGAGACCGAAAGGAATGACTAGCCATTCATAGAGACCATATTTTGTCTTGAACGCGGTCTTCCATTCGTCATCTTCGTTCATGCGAATCTGGTGATATCCACTCTTTAAGTCAATCTTTGTGAAGAGTAATGCGCCATGCAACTCATCTAGCATATCATCAAGGTGGGGTATGGGGTGCATGTACTTGACTGTGATTTGATTCATGGCGCGGCAGTCAACACACATTCGCCATGAACCATCCTTCTTTGGCACTAGGATGACTGGGACCGCACAAGGGCTTAAGGATTCCCTCACGTATCCCCGATCCAGAAGTTCTTGAACTTGGCGCTGGAGCTCCTTTGTTTCATCTGGCCCAACACGATAAGCAGCTCGATTGGGGAGGGAGGCACCATGCACCAAATCGATTTGGTGCTCAATGCCTCGGAGATGGGGAAGTCCTTGTGGAAGCTCTTATGGAAACAAGTCGTTGAAATCTTCAAGCAACTCAGCGATTTCTCGCGGCATGGTTCTAGTGTGGGAGTGTCTTGAGTACATGGCGTTGGCACTAGCAGAAAGCATGGTGCCTTGCCATTTAATGGTGCAGTGAGGTCACTTGGCCTCGCCAGGAGTAGCCTGTGCTCACAGGTGCCTTTCAAATTGTTTGTAGGCTGTGCGATCGTTTGCCTGTCTTTGGAGCGCATTCTTTCCCTGGTCTTGTTGTTTGATTGAGGGTCTGTGTTCCCAGGGGAAGAACGCGTACTATTGGAAGTCTGATTCTTTGAGCCTTCAATAGCCTTCTGTCTATCTCGTTCAACCTGGTCATGCAAGATCTCATGTGGCGACATAGGTAAGAGAGTGACGCATTTCCCGTGATAAGTAAACACATAAGTGTTTAAATAGCCATCGTGAAGAACGCGCCTGTCAAATTGCCATGGGTGCCCCAACAACAAGTGCGTCGCGTCCATGGTAATGACATCACAAAGGATAGAGTATGTGTATTGACCAATTGAAAATAAAATAAGACATTGACGAGTTACAGTGTTACCAGAACTCGAAGAAATCCATTGCAGTCCATATGGTTGTGGGTGAGGAGTAGTTGGCAAGTTGAAATGAGTGACCACCTTCTCATTAATGATGTTGCAATAGCTACCTCCATCAATGATGACGCTCAAGGTCACTGTCTTCACCAAACAACGCGTGTGGAAAAGGTTCTCTCATTGATCACCAAGAGTTGCTTCTTTGACAGTGAGCAAATGCCGCGTGACAAGACTCAGTGTTGTGTCTTCATGCAACGCGGTGGCCTCACTGTAACACCCCCAAATCGTAACCCATTTGGAAAGGTATTACCGCCAGTGACCTCAATGTTCCTTACCAAGGTCACCCAAGGCTTTACCGGTTTAAACACAATCATGAAACACAAATGATACAAAATCATTGTAATATTTAATTAGAACATGAATCCCGGGATTACATCCCAATCCCAAATAGGACAAATACAAAGTTTAAATAAGTACAGCGGAAGTCTTTTAAATATAAACAAACAAGGATCTTGACCATGATGGTCATTTCCGAAGGATCTCAACCTGATTAAAAGAATTTATTAAAAACAACCAAAAACCACCGTTGTCTTCATAGTCATTCTAGTCTCCTCAACTACATTCAATCTGATGTGCCGAATCGAACGGATGACACCAGACCACATGCAGAGAACAATGTTCGTGGGTTAGTCTACTGAATAGACCAGCAAGGGTACAAAGCAGAAGGTTCGAGTAGTCGTATTAGGTTTAGACACATCGTTTCTCGAATAATAACCGATAACGATAGTCCACCTTCATACTTCTACTAGAATAAATATATATATCCAAAAGATATGATCAAGAGAAGACTCCAACTGAACTGAGTCTTATGGGAAAATCCAAGAGAAGACTCCAAAGGAACGAGTCTTATCGGAAGCATGACAATGTGTCTGGAACTTTTAAAGAATCATACAACAATGATTTAAAAGCTGACTGAGATGCTTCGGTTCACAACCAACCTCACCGCTTACAGCGAATCCAGATTGGAAAGAGAACGTACTACATTCAAGTCGAGACGAGCTTTCCTAGCTGCACTATTTACTTAGATGCACTACTCGCCGAAGGTTTATTAATCATGTGCTCTCGGGCACTTATCTTATTTAATTCCAAAACAAACCACATCACATTATAAGCTTTTAAATATATATGCCCTGTCACGCAGGACACATATCTAAGGAATGAACCTCGCAGAGTCCAAACCTCTGGATTATATCGAAAGAATGAACCTCACAGAGTCCAAACTTCTACTATCGCTGGGTCTTGCTCGCCCTTAAAAGAATGAACCTCACAGAGTCCAAGCTTCTACTATCGTAGGGTCTTGATCGCCCTTTACAGTTATAAAGAAACGCACATGGAACTCTCAGGATCCAGGCGTTCCTACGAATACTCGTGCTAACTAACAGTTACAACACAACAACATTAATACGGATAAATCCACATAAAGGCCCGTCAGGCGATCACATATAATAGCGTCATTCTAACAGATATACAACCTATTATATGATTTTTCAAAACAGTTTATAAAACCATTTCCAGACATGAACAATAATCAATCCAAATTAATTAACAATTAAGCAATTGATAATTAATGGAAATATGGAATGATAAGCAAGAGCGAACCGCCACTTGCCTTAGATCCGACGAAAGCTTCGCACGCTTAGAATTAAAGGGTTTCCGAGTCTGGAACGGGAACAGATCCTGGATAATAAATCCATATGGAACGACCCATAATAAGACCCTAAATTAGATTCAATATCTACGTATATGAATCTAAAATAATGAAGATCAAAGGGCCTAAGAAAGCCAAGTCTCAACCAAGCCAACACCCAAGACACACACACACACACACAACACGAACCACACCTGCCGCGGGTGCGGTCGTGGTCTGCCGCGGGGTGCGGTGCATAGGCAGGGGCAAAGACAGGGGCGGAGATCGAGCCGGCAACGAGGAAAACTCACCCATATCGACCCCTTTAGGCTTCGATTTTTCTTGGTTCGAGTCTACCACCCTCTTAAGCTACCAACAAGCTCTAAGAACCTCCTGAAAACGGATCAAAACAAGGCCGGAACGACCACGCAATTCGGGTTCAAAGTTCAGCAAAAATCACGAAATTCAGAGGTTGAAATCAGTGAGCTTCAAGGGTTTTCTTACCAAGTTTTGATCGACTTCCACTTTGATTCGAACTTGGTTGATCTTCTCACCCTTTTAAGCTACACACCACCTCCAAAATTCAACTTTTATCTGCTCGAACGAGTGACAGAATCTTTCACAAACCGAGCTCGAAGCTCAGCTCAGAGTGCTGATTTCTGGGTTTTTGACAGCAAAAGGTGGTGAGGAGCTATCTTCTGGCTTCTCCCACGACTTCTCCTCTCCTTTTATAGGAAAACCACGAAGACCACCCTGAAGACACGTATCCCATGAGGTGTACCAGCTAGGCCAATAGCCCCGGTGAGTCACCTAAGCTAGTTTGCCAGCCGTGCCAAAATGCTTGCCAGATGCTGAATTTCTGGGCTTTTGACAGAAGAAGATGGTGAGGAGCCGACTTCTGGCTTCTCCCACGACTTCGTCTCTTCATTTATTGGCAAACCACGAAGACTAATCTGAAGACAAGTATACCAAGAGGTGTCCAAGATAGGCCAAGTAGCCCCGATGAGTCATCCAAGCTAGTTTCCAACTGCCTCAAGTTGGCTTGCAAGTTGCTGAAATGTTTGCTGATTTTTGGCTAAGGCATGGGCCGAATTCCCACTTTGCCCTTATTTACCTTAAGTGGTAAATTTTACTTAACCTCAGGTTAAATATATTTGTACGCGAACGACCTGTTAAGCCAAAAATACCTTAACTGTATTTTATATTGCTCAGAGAAATATTACAGAAGCCAAACATTACACAGAATGTTCGTATCTCTTCAAAATTAATCTGACTAGCAATATGGCTTAAGAAAAATTCGAAATTTACCCATATAAAAATGAGGGATATTACACTAACAAGTGTCAGCCTTCTCGTCATCTTCCAGATCTTTATCAATTGTTTCAAGCGCGATGTCTTCCTCCTCAAAGGATTCATAACCCGCGGAGGCTGCAGAGAAAATGACTTTCTTGTTGTTAGGGCAACTCCTCATGACGTGCCCTCTGCCTCCACACTTATAGCATTCTATGTCACGTGCACGTTATTGGGTAGTTGATGTACCCTTTTGTGGTGGCACACGTGGAACACTGCTTGGTATGATCGTGGTCTTTCCTTGTCTGTTTAAAGCAGACGCGTTGTTTCCTGGAGTAGGACCGCACACATTAGTAGAAGGAACTTGACTAGTTTGGGAGTCATACCTTCTTTACCCATAGGGTTGGTAGGGTCCTTGACGCTTTCTCACGAGTTGATTGTGGAGTTGCATCGCGGTGTGCGTCAGCTTGGTCAGATCCTTGATTGGAAGGATTTCCAATTGGTCTCTGATGTTGGTGTTGAGACCACTTAAAAACTTCATCCTCATCGTAGAAGGAGCCATACTTATGGACGCCTTGTAGTACATGTCCTCGAGTTGCGAGAAAAACTCAAGGGGTGTCTTTGACCCTTGTTTCGCCATGGCAATGTCCAGGCGCATCTAGTTCTTGTAGTCTTGGGGGACATACTTAAGGGTCATCACAAATTTGAGTTGGTGCCATTCAGTGAGGGGCACCAAATTTCGTCTCACACGATCATCCACAAATCGGTGCCACTAGACTCTCGCGGCACCTCGGAAATGAACTGTGGCAGCTGCCATGTAATCTTCTTCAGGGATTTGGCAGAAGATCAAGCTGTACTCTGTGGCCTGTAATCATTCGAGAAAAACTGCAGGGTTGTATTCACCAAAAAAGAATTCAAGTTTTACCTTAATATCATGGCGATTGAGCCTCAAGGCAATTACTTCTCGCGGTATTTGTTGCCGCGGCACTGGGATATCCAAAGGAGAAAATTGATGGCCTTAGGCCTGTTGGAACTGGACATGCCCCCTTTGATTCCTTCTCGCGTCCATATTGTCGCACTGATTTTCCAAAGGAGCATGTTGCTCTCTTCCTTGAGCGCGTCTACGGCGCTGATGTCCTTGGAGTTGTATGTCGCGATGATCATCATAAGGCATGTCTTGCTTTCTTTGCATGTCATCGCGCCTGTCCAAGTACGCGTTGGTCATTGTTGGGCCTTGGTGAAGCTTCACTGGAGGGATCCAATCTGCAGGGCGGTCTTGCAACTCCATGGGATCACCAAGTGGAAGATGAAAATTCCCTGGATTGATCATCCCTGAGTCCTCCATCTCTTCATCATCGAACTCCTCGAACTCGTCTTGGTGGAGAGGAGTGTAGGAGAAGTATCCCTCAGACCCATAGTGAGGGGTTCTTGCACGTGATGTCTGTGATGCGAAACAACATCCCTGGTGCGATGGGAATGCCGCGGCAGAGTTGTATCGTGCTCGCCTCTTCTATTCTTGCCAGCACGCGGAGTAGTGGCTAGCTCGCGTTGGCGTGTGGACCGTCTGGCTTTGTACCTGTCATTGAAATCATATGGGTCAGAGTACGCACCTTGGGACCCTTCATCGCCATCAGAATAGCTGTCATCGCGTAATGGTGTTGCTTATGGGATGTAGCGGTCGCGATGCGATGTATATCCCTGGCGACTCTCTATGATGGATTGGATCTGTTGTAGGCGCGGTTGTAAGTTGGAAGACGAGGGCATGACTCCTTTGCCCTTGTCAACGCGTTGTTTGCTGGGTCCAGCCTCTGTTTGTCTTGGCGCGACCAAAGGATCCATTGGTATTTACAACGTGGGTGTGGGTTGCAACATTTGAGCGCGTTCCTTTTCCTGGAACTCTGCGAGTTGGCGCCTTAGGGTTTGTGTTAGGAAACGGAACTCTGGAACTTAGGTTCCCCTGAGAGTTCCTTTCATCAGTTTCTCTACTTTTGACGATGACAAATATTATGATACTAATGTTTTATCTCAAAGATGTGTTTTAAGGAACCACAGGAATATACCGAAGGCAAGAAAGCCAAATAGAACAAGGGAACCAAAGGAACAGGACATACGAAGGAATCCAGAGGAACCCAAGTGTGCCCAGAAACGCAGCATGCGGCACTGCGATTCCCGAGAAATCTAGGGACACACAACCTCGGACAAAAGGTGTCAAAAACGACTTGTCCGAAGCTTCCAAAAGCCTGCCAATGTCCAAGAGCTAAAGAACAAGATACCTAGAGACACTCTACCTCGGACATAGACGATGAAAGCGACATGACATAGAGATGTCGCTGTCCAGAAGACAGTTCCCAAACGGCCAGCTTATTCAACCTCGGACGAAAGCAATTGGACAACGACATAGCAAGACTCGTCTGAGGTAGTTGACCAACCAAGAGAGATTCTGAGCTGCCTAGGTTGTTTGCACATGCCAAGAATAACGTGGACCAAGGAGAGCCACTCATCCTAGGGCAAGCTCAATCTGTGGGAACCCAGAGAGGATCGAGCTGCGAAGAATCCTCTATAAAAGGAAGACTAACCCAAGGGTTATCTTCAAGCACCAAAATACGACTCACACTCATTAGCAAATATCTAGTATGAACCTCCAAACAAGATCATCAAAGCAAACCGAGATCAAGAGGAACCAGTCAAGGAAGAAGAGCTGAGTGCTAAGTTCATGTGACTGTAAGTAATAGTTCCTAGGTGCGAAAGTTTGTTTCTTGGATTGATTATTGATTGTGTTAAGTTATCTAGGATTGTCTAACTGTGTGTAAGGCAAAGGAACTGTGTGTTTGTTCCTAGGATAAGCTGTAACCAAAAGAGATAAGAAATCAAGAAGTAGACTTTGAAATCCTTTCGAAAGAAAGGTAGTGGTTTTTATCCTGGATTGCTAGTTGGCAATCATAGGTTTTCACTATAAGGAACTTGTCATTTGTTTGATTGTTTATCTTCCGCTGCGAAAGGAACTGAGAATCGTTATTCTGAGTTCCTTAAGTTTTTATCTAACAATCACGATCCTACAATTGGTATCAGAGCGGGAAAAGATCTAGATCTTTGATAAGTTTACAGATCATGTCTCAACCAAGCAAATTTGAGCTCGGAATCTCCACCAACAAGCCACATCTTCGAAAGAAAGGAGAAGAAACATGGTGGAAAAAGTGCATGGAAAGCCACATCAAGACCAACGACTACCAATGCTGGAGGATAGTCGAAAATGGAGATGGCCACGTCGATCTTACCATGAAGGAGGAAGATTGGAAACCAGAACATTATGTCATCATGGAGAAGAATGCCAAGGCAAGATAGTTCATCCTCAATGGATTGGACATAGAGGATATGGGCAAGGTCATAGGCATCAAGACGGCCAAAGAGATGTGGAAAACTCTCAAAGAGATGCATGAAGGAAGTGAGGAACTAAAGCAAAGCAGAAAGTTTGCTTTGGAAGGAGAATACCACACCTTCAAAATGATGGAAACTGAGACCATCTCAGAATATTACTCCCGCTTCAACAGATTAATTGGAAAGTTGACGGCGGCGGGAGTTGATCTTGATGAAGTTTCCAAATCCTTAGTGATCATCAATGGACTCAACTCCAAGTTCACCCTTCTCAAGGGAATTATGAAGAACACTCTAGGCATCCAATCTCTTCCCTTGACCCAAGTCATAGGGAAACTGGAGGTTGAAGAAGGAGAGCACACTAAAGCCAATGCCGATAAGAAACTGGAGAAAGGAATCGCCCTTAAGATCTCCAAAGCCTTTTCTAGGCTCGAGATGGAGGAAGAAAACTCAGACCTAGAAGAAGAAGAGGACGAACTAACAACCCTCTTCACAAACAACATCAAAAAATTCTTTGTGAAGGGAAGGTTCCAAAAGGGCAGTTCCTCCCACAATGCACCAAGAAGAGATCTCAAGGAAGTTTCCTGTTACGAGTGCAAGGAGAAGGGACACTACGCTAAGAACTGTCCCAACAAAGAAGAGTCCAGGGAAGAGGAAAGACCTCAAAGAAAGAAGGCCCTCGTAGCATCATGGGGAGAAGACTCAGATGAGAAACTGGATCTGAGTGGTTTCTCTAGAGGAAGATGTCTCATGGCATAAGGAGACTCAAGCGACTCAGAAAACCTTGAGGTAACTTCTGACGATCTCTTAAAATCCCTAGTTAATTGTGATAAGAAACAACTTCTTAAGATCATAAAGAAACTAAGAAAGGAAACCAGTTCCCTTCAACAGAAATTAGATGATTGTGAAGAAGAAATTGCTTGCTTGACTGTTGAAAATTCTGTTTGGAGTAAGAAACTTGATGAAACTGAAAAAGACCTAGCTGAAACTCACTCCAAACTCATTGATATTAGAGACATGCATGCTAGTCACCTTAAAATTTGCAAATCTTGTGATGAAACTAGCATAGACTCTGTCAAAGTTCCCTTATATGCTAACCTACCTGGAAATGACATGCTTCAATCCATAATTGATAGGTTAGACATTCTCACTGATTCCATTAATGAAAAAACGATAAATCAAACTATTTTTGTGAAACAACGCCATGGAATAGGATATGTCAATAATAAAGGGAACAATGATGCTGAAGATGAAAAAGCTAGGCGAGAAATTGTTGAGATGAATGAGATTAGGCTAGGCGATTCAAAAATCTGGTTCCATTGCTAGAAAAATCTCTTGATTGTTCACTAAATGCTATTCGGTCTGACCATGGTACCGAATTCGAAAATGGAGAATTTCTAACCTTTTGCAGTGAGTATGGCATTGATCACAACTTCTCTGCACCTTACACTCCTCAACAGAATGGAGTAGTAGAAAGGAAGAACATGACCTTGGAGGACATGGTTCGAACTATGCTGATATCAAGTGGACTCTCCCAATCATTTTGGGCTGAGGCGATCAATACAGCGTGCTACATCATCAATAGAGCCATGCTTCGCCCAATCACAGAGAAGACACCCTATGAACTCCTAAGAGGAAGAGTTCCCAACATTTCACATCTAAGGGTGTTCGGATGCAAATGCTTTGTGCACAACAATGGAAAGGACAATCTTGGCAAATTCGACCCAAGAAGTGATGAAGGAATCTTCATTGAATATGCCTCAGGCAGCAAGGCTTACAAGGTCTTCAACAAAAGGACTAAAAAGGTAGAAGAAAGTGTTCATGTTATTTTTAATGAAAAATCACTTGGAAAGATTGTGCAGAACACCACCAGTTCCTTCGAAGATCCATTTCCCAAGTCATCTCAAGAAGATCCAGATGAAGATGTCACTCCTCCCAGTTCCTGCCCTGCTGATCGGAACCCTCCAATGGCTCCCCCACCTGTTCCCATGGAAAATGAACAACAATCCATTTCTGGGAACCATGACCATGACGACAACATCTGTGGATACTTCAATGATTTATCTTCCCACATGATCTTCAATGGAGAAGGTGATCCCAACAAAGAAGCTGAATGCTCAACTCAGAATGCCTCCACATCAAACGCTCTGGCTCCCAACAGAGAAAGAAGAGTCGTCAAGCCTCCAGTCAGGTACGAACATCTAACCTTCTTTTCCTTCAATGCCTTTCTGTCTATTGTGGAACCAAAGAACATAGGTGAGGCACTGAAGGATGCGGACTGGATCCAAGCTATGCAAGAAGAGCTTCATCAATTTGAAAGGAACAAAGTCTTGCATCTAGTTCCTCGCCCCAAGGATAAATACATCATATGAACTAGATGGGTTTACAGAAACAAGATAGATGACACAGGAGCTGTGATAAGGAACAAAGCAAGGCTTGTTACTCAAGGATACAATCAACAAGAAGACATCGACTATGATGAAACATATGCTCCAGTGGCAAGGATTGAGGCAATAAGATTGTTGATTGCCTTCGCATCACACAAAGGGTTCAAGTTATTCCAAATGGATGTAAAGACGGCCTTCCTCAATGGAATCCTTCAAGAAGAAGTTTACGTCAAGCAACCACCTGGTTTCGAAGACGATGATCATCCAGATCATGTCTACTTTCTTGACAAAGCATTGTATGGCCTCAAGCAAGCCCCTAGAGCATGGTATGATCGACTTGCTCAGTTCCTACTTTCAAATGGCTATAGGCGTGGAGTTATTGATAAGACTCTCTTCATCCTAGAAGAAAAAGGTAACATCTTAGTGGTTCAAATCTATGTTAATGATATCATCTTTGGTTCCACTAACCTGTCCCTTGTAGACAAGTTCAAAGACTTGATGAGCAGTGAATTTGAAATGAGTTTAATTGGGGAACTCACATTCTTCCTCGGATTACAAATCACTCAAAAGGAAGACGGTATTCAAATCCACCAACAGAAGTATGTCAGGGAACTACTAAAGAAGTTCAAAATGGATTCATGCAAGCCTCTCTCCACTCCCATATCCACCATTGCCCATCTGGATAAAGACCATTCGAGTCCTCTAGTGGAAGAGAAGCTCTATAGAGGTATGATAGGTTCACTCATGTACCTAACCGCTAGTCGACCAGACATTGTCTTTGCTGTTGGCTTGTGTGCTAGGTTCCAATCTTGTCCAAGAGAAACCCACTTGGCTGCTGTGAAGAGAATACTTCGATATCTCAAGGGAACTGACGATCTCTGTATTTGGTACCCCAAAGAATGTCCCTTTGAGCTCATGGGTTTCACTGATGCTGACTATGTTGGATACTTGGTGGATAGGAAGAGCACTTCTGGAATGGCACAGTTCCTAGGCCCTTGCCTTGTGTCATGGGGATCAAAGAAACAAGTTTCAGTCTCCCTCTCCACCACAGAATCCGAATACATTGCGGCTGCCTCTTGCTGTTCCCAACTCCTCTGGCTAAAGCAACAACTCGCGGACTTTGGTATGTCTTATGGCCCTCTCACTATTCTTTGTGATAACACTAGTGCCATAAACATCTCTAAGAATCCTGTGCATCATACTAGGACCAAGCATATTGACATAAGACATCACTTTCTTAGAGATCATGTTGAGAAGGGAAATATCATTATGAAATTTTGTAGAACTGAAGATCAGGTTGTAGATATATTCACCAAGGCATTGAATAGAGTTCCTTTTGAGAACCTTAGATTGGAACTAGGAATGATTCCTATCACTCAGTAGTGACCTTAGCTCAAAGAATCTTTTTCCAGTTCCCCTGATTAACTAGTTTAAGATATTTATCTTGTTGAGTCTTGATATCTTTGTGCTATACCTGTTGCTACAAACCCTTCTTTTCATAATGGTCTCTTAATAGGACTTAGATTAATTTTTCTGGTTCGTCTCCTTTTGGTCCTCATTTTTCTTACAATTCTTTCATTGTTCAAGTTTCCTTGAATGGCCCAAAAGTCATAATCTGATCATATTTCTAACCCCACATTACAAGCCGAAATGATGATTGTGTACTAAGACCTTCCCCTGCCTCACTGCTCAATTCAATTCTCTATGATCCATCTCTAAACCCTCTTTGAGAATTATTGTGCAATGCGATAAATAGACCACCCTGATTCCTTGTATGGGAATGTATTTTTCTGGTTCCATTGTTTAAACCCACATCAAAGGTTCCCATATGTCCCCCTAGCACGCTGAATATATAGCCAGAAAGGAACCAGGATAAAGCATCTCTCCAACGGCTAGATTGGCACTTCCCAGAAGCTATTTATGGCAAAATCACAGAGATAAGGCACGTCTCATCAGTTGGCAGACTCCTCCTTCTCAGAATAAAAAAATTTGAAAATGGGTTAGCCGTTCCAAAAAGCTGCAAGCATAATCAATGCCCCGGATTCACCTTGACCTTCTCAACGACCCGATTTGGTTCAACGGTCATCTCAGCTCTTCACCGCCTTTAAAGGGTTGCTCATTTGCTCCAAGATGATCCCACAACTCACCATTTCCTTCTGATCTTCTGCTTCTCTCATTCTCAAACTCAGAAACTCTTAGCTTCACAAAAATGGCCGACAAAAATCCCAATATTGTCCAAGACGAAGAGGAGATTGCCCTTCTCTGTGCCTTCAGAGAAAAGAAGGCCGCCTCGTCCAACAAGCCTGTCCCTGCCTCAACTTCTCAGAAATCCCAACCTGAAGAAGAGCCTGTGGAGAAAGCCATAGAGGAACCTGAAAAGAAGCTTGAGGAGCCACCAAAGGCTAAGGAGAAAACCATGGCCATCACTTTGGCTTCGGAGTCGGCTACCAAATCCGTCTCTGAAGGTGGCTCTCATGACTCCTCGCCTGATAAATCTGTCCCAGAGCCCCTTAGCCATGAGACCTCCCCAGTTAGCCTCAAATCAAAACCTCCCACCAATCCCGGTCCCTCTGTTGCAACGAGAATGAAACAGAGAAAAAGAGGCTCCCAAGCCATAGTTCCCTACGAGGACAAGTCCACAAAAGAAGCCAAATCCACAAAAAGAGCCAAAATCACCACCCTTTCTGCCTCCTCTTCCTTGGGTCAAGTCTCCTCTCTCTTCTCTAAAAGGAAGATCCTTAAGCCTCTCATAATCGGCAAGGAGTTCTGGACCCAAGAGCTGGAAGAAGAAGAAGAGGAACTCTTTGGAGAAGCCCTGGATAAGTTCCACTCTCTGCTGCAATTTCAAGGATGGGACGAGATACTGTGTGAGCCATTCTCTGCTTCCGATGAGGTCGTCCGCCTTTTTTACCAGTCCATCGAGTTTGTGCCTCCAAAGGTGAACTCTCCCTGTAACGACGCCATTCTCATATGGAAGGGAACCAGCTATCCCTAGTCCGCCAACCTAATTGCGTCTGCTCTGGGGATTGAGTCAAGGTCTGGGTTTGGCATTCTGCCTCAGAAGAAGGGATGGCCCAAAGGAAAGGGCTTCAAGTCCAAGGGAGCAGTGGTAAAGAAAATCTACGACGACGCCTCCCCCTCATATTTGGAGACAAAGGACCTCTCCATCGCAAACAAGTTGTTACATTTCTGGATCACCCGCAACCTGGTTCCCAGGCAAGAGCACAGGAACGACGTTCTAATCACAGACGCCATCTTCATGGACAAGGTGCTTTCTGGCGTTCAGTTGGATCTCCCTCGCATAGTCTTGGCACACATGCAGTTCTGCTCCTCCCACTCCTCCCATGCTTTACCCTTCCCTCATATCATCAAGAACATTCTCTCCAACCTTCACCAGTACCCAGTTGATCTGCCTGAAACAGTCTATAGTAAGTGTCTTACCTTGGCCACAGTTCGGAAGTTGAAGACCAAGGAACAACAGCCCAACCCTTCTGCCGCTCAAGAAATCCCGCCTAAGGAAAAGGCGAGTTCCCATGGCCCTTCTAGTTCCCACCCACAGCAACCCCCCTCTTCAGACTCCTCTGCGATCCTCTCTGCTTTGGATCGTATTGAAAAAGCTATCATAGAAGGCTCGACTGCCATATCGATCGCCCTCCATGATCAAGTAAGAGAGTTGGGGCGAATAAGTTTTGCTGTTGTGAGTTTGGTGGAAGTCTTGCAGAAGGATTGGAAAGAAGCAATTGGAGCTCATCAGGCCGCGGGCCATCATGTAGGAACCGACGACAACACTGAAGAAGAGGAGGCCGCTACTCTGCCCTAGGAACGCTTGTTCTGGTTCCCAGTGCTCTGACTCCACCGCGTGCTAGTAGTTTCCCTTAGGATCCTACTCCCCTCTTCTATCCATTTTGTTGTCTTTCCTAAGATTGATGTTGTTGTTGCCTTTGTGGTCTTTGTTTTAATGTTATTTTGTGTTGTCTTGTGTCTTACCCGTATGTGAACCGTGATCGAGCTTAAGCTTTAATGACTACTTTCTGATTTCGTTCCACTGATCAATTTGTCTTTGCCTTTAGCTTCCATTATGTCTTTTATGGGTCTGATGCAATTACATATTCACTTGGATATCCCGTTCTTAAACAGTAATTAATCTTTTCGATGATGTCAAAAGGGGGATGAAAAGGATAGGAACCTTGAACTTTGGAGACCACTAGACTAATAGGAACCCTGAACTAGTTCTTCTTCTAAGGGGAAATTTGAAATAAACTCGTTCACTTGCTTAGGGGGAATTTGCAACCATTGAATGTTCTATCATTAATCTGTAATGTTGTAAATCCTTTAAACTCAATATGGTCTCATGAAATTCAAAGTCCTATTATGTTGCTAGGTTCCTTGTATTTGTCATCATCAAAAAGGGGGAAATTGTTAGGAAATGGAACTCTGAAACTTAGGTTCCCCTGAGAGTTCCTTTCCTCAGTTTCTCTACTTTTGACGATGACAAATATTATGATACTAATGTTTTATCTCAAAGATGTATTTTAAGGAACCACAAGAATATACCGAAGGCAAGAAAGCCAAATAGAACAAGGGAACCAAAGGAACAGGACAGACGAAGGAATCCAGAGGAACCCAAGTGTGCCCAGAAACGCAGCATGCGGCACTGCGATTCCCAAGAAATCTGGGGACACACAACCTCGGACAAAAGGTGTCAAAAACGACTTATCCGAAGCTTCCAAAAGCCTGCCAATGTCCAAGAGCTAAAGAACAAGATACCTAGAGACACTCTACCTCGGACAGAGACGATGAAAGCGACATGACATAGAGATGTCGCTGTCCAGAAGACAGTTCCGAAACGGCCAGCTTATTCAACCTCGGACGAAAGCAATTGGACAACGACATAGCAAGACTCGTCTGAGGTAGTTGACCAACCAAGAGAGATTCTGAGCTGCCTAGGTTGTTTGCACATGCCAAGAATAACGTGGACCAAGGAGAGCCACTCATCCTAGGGCAAGCTCAATCTGTGGGAACCCAGAGAGGATCGAGCTGCGAAGAATCCTCTATAAAACGAAGACTAACCCAAGGGTTATCTTCAAGCACCAAAATACGACTCACACTCATTAGCAAATATCTAGTGTGAACCTCCAAACAAGATCATCAAAGCAAACCGAGATCAAGAGGAACCAGTCAAGGAAGAAGAGCTGAGTGCTAAGTTCCTGTGACTGTAAGTAATAGTTCCTAGGTGCGAAAGTTTGTTTCTTGGATTGATTATTGATTGTGTTAAGTTATCTAGGATTGTCTAACTGTGTGTAAGGCAAAGGAACTGTGTGTTTGTTCCTAGGATAAGCTGTAACCAAAAGAGATAAGAAATCAAGAAGTAGACTTTGAAATCCTTTCGAAAGAAAGGTAGTGGTTTTTATCCTGGATTGCTAGTTGGCAATCAAAGGTTTTCACTATAAGGAACTTGTCATTTGTTTGATTGTTTATCTTCCGCTGCGAAAGGAACTGAGAATCGTTATTCTGAGTTCCTTAAGTTTTTATCTAACAATCACGATCCTACAATTGGTATCAGAGCGGGAAAAGCTCTAGATCTTTGATAAGTTTACAGATCATGTCTCAACCAAGCAAATTTGAGCTCGGAATCTCCACCAACAAGCCACATCTTCGAAAGAAAGGAGAAGAAACATGGTGGGAAAAGTGCATGGAAAGCCACATCAAGACCAACGACTACCAATGCTGGAGGATAGTCGAAAATGGAGATGGCCACGTCGATCTTACCATGAAGGAGGAAGATTGGAAACCAGAACATTATGTCATCATGGAGAAGAATGACAAGGCAAGACAGTTCATCCTCAATGGATTGGACATAGAGGATATGGACAAGGTCATAGGCATCAAGACGGCCAAAGAGATGTGGAAAACTCTCAAAGAGATGCAAGAAGGAAGTGAGGAACTAAAGCAAAGCAGAAAGTTTGCTTTGGAAGGAGAATACCACACCTTCAAAATGATGGAAACTGAGACCATCTCAGAATATTACTCCCGCTTCAACAGATTAATTGGAAAGTTGACGGCGGCGGGAGTTGATCTTGATGAAGTTTCCAAATCCTTAGTGATCATCAATGGACTCAACTCCAAGTTCACCCTTCTCAAGGGAATTATGAAGAACACTCTAGGCATCCAATCTCTTCCCTTGACCCAAGTCATAGGGAAACTGGAGGTTGAAGAAGGAGAGCACACTAAAGCCAATGCCGATAAGAAACTGGAGAAAGGAATCGCCCTTAAGATCTCCAAAGCCTTTTCTAGGCTCGAGATGGAGGAAGAAAACTCAGACCTAGAAGAAGAAGAGGACGAACTAACAACCCTCTTCACAAAGAACATCAAAAAATTCTTTGTGAAGGGAAGGTTCCAAAAGGGCAGTTCCTCCCACAATGCACCAAGAAGAGATCTCAAGGAAGTTTCCTGTTACGAGTGCAAGGAGAAGGGACACTACGCTAAGACAAAAATCCCAATCTTGTCCAAGACGAAGAGGAGATTGCCCTTCTCCGTGCCTTCAGAGAAAAGAAGGCCGCCTCGTCCAACAAGCCTGTCCCTGCCTCAACTTCTCAGAAATCCCAACCTGAAGAAGAGCCTGTGGAGAAAGCCATAGAGGAACCTGAAAAGAAGCTTGAGGAGCCACCAAAGGCTAAGGAGAAAACCATGGCCATCACTTTGGCTTCGGAGTCGGCTACCAAATCCATCTCCGAAGGTGGCTCTCATGACTCCTCGCCTGATAAATCTGTCCCAGAGCCCCTTAGCCATGAGACCTCCCCAGTTAGCCTCAAATCAAAACCTCCCACCAATCCTGGTCCCTCTGTTGCAACGAGAATGAAACAGAGAAAAAGAGGCTCCCAAGCCATAGTTCCCTACGGGGACAAGTCCACAAAAGAAGCCAAATCCACAAAAAGAGCCAAAATCACCACCCTTTCTGCCTCCTCTTCCTTGGGTCAAGTCTCCTCTCTCTTCTCTAAAAGGAAGATCCTTAAGCCTCTCATAATCGGCAAGGAGTTCTGGACCCAAGAGCTGGAAGAAGAAGAAGAGGAACTCTTTGGAGAAGCCCTGGATAAGTTCCACTCTCTGCTGCAATTTCAAGGATGGGACGAGATGCTGTGTGAGCCATTCTCTGCTTCCGATGAGGTCGTCCGCCTTTTTTACCAGTCCATCGAGTTCGTGCTTCCAAAGGTGAACTCTCCCTGTAACGACGCCATTCTCATATGGAAGGGAACCAGCTATCCCTAGTCCGCCAACCTAATTGCGTCTGCTCTGGGGATTGAGTCAAGGTCTGGGTTTGGCATTCTGCCTCAGAAGAAGGGATGGCCCAAAGGAAAGGGCTTCAAGTCCAAGGGAGCAGTGGTAAAGAAAATCTACGACGACGCCTCCCCCTCATCTTTGGAGACAAAGGACCTCTCCATCGCAAACAAGTTGTTACATTTCTGGATCACCCGCAACCTGGTTCCCAGGCAAGAGCACAGGAACGACGTTCTAATCACAGACGCCATCTTCATGGACAAGGTGCTTTCTGGCGTTCAGTTGGATCTCCCTCGCATAGTCTTAGCACACATGCAGTTCTGCTCCTCCCACTCCTCCCATGCTTTACCCTTCCCTCATATCATCAAGAACATTCTCTCCAACCTTCACCAGTACCCAGTTGATCTGCCTGAAACAGTCTATAGTAAGTGTCTTACCTTGGCCACAGTTCGGAAGTTGAAGACCAAGGAACAACAGCCCAACCCTTCTGCCGCTCAAGAAATCCCGCCTAAGGAAAAGGCGAGTTCCCATGGCCCTTCTAGTTCCCACCCACAGCAACCCCCCTCTTCAGACTCCTCTGCGATCCTCTCTGCTTTGGATCGTATTGAAAAAGCTATCATAGAAGGCTCGACTGCCATATCGGTCGCCCTCCATGATCAAGTAAGAGAGTTGGGGCGAATAAGTTTTGCTGTTGTGAGTTTGGTAGAAGTCCTGCAGAAGGATTGGAAAGAAGCAATTGGAGCTCATCAGGCCGCGGGCCAACATGTAGGAACCGACGACAACACTGAAGAAGAGGAGGCCGCTACTCTGCCCTAGGAACGCTTGTTCTGGTTCCCAGTGCTCTGACTCCACCGCGTGCTAGTAGTTTCCCTTAGGATCCTACTCCCCTCTTCTATCCATTTTGTTGTCTTTCCTAAGATTGATGTTGTTGTTGCCTTTGTGGTCTTTGTTTTAATGTTATTTTGTGTTGTCTTGTGTCTTACCCGTATGTGAACCGTGATCGAGCTTAAGCTTTAATGACTACTTTCTGATTTCGTTCCACTGATCAATTTGTCTCTGCCTTTAGCTTCCATTATGTCTTTTATGGGTCTGATGCAATTACATATTCACTTGGATATCCCGTTCTTAAACATTAATTAATCTTTTCGATGATGTCAAAAGGGGGAAGAAAAGGATAGGAACCTTGAACTTTGGAGACCACTAGACTAATAGGAACCCTGAACTAGTTCTTCTTCTAAGGGGAAATTTGAAATAAACTCGTTCACTTGCTTAGGGGGAATTTGCAACCATTGAATGTTCTATCATTAATCTGTAATGTTGTAAATCCTTTAAACTCAATATGGTCTCATGAAATTCAAAGTCCTATTATGTTGCTAGGTTCCTTGTATTTGTCATCATCAAAAAAGGGGAAATTGTTAGGAAATGGAACTCTGGAACTTAGGTTCCCCTGAGAGTTCCTTTCCTCAGTTTCTCTACTTTTGACGATGACAAATATTATGATACTAATGTTTTATCTCAAAGATGTATTTTAAGGAACCACAAGAATATACCGAAGGCAAGAAAGCCAAATAGAACAAGGGAACCAAAGGAACATGACAGACGAAGGAATCCAGAGGAACCCAAGTGTGCCCAGAAACGCAGCATGCGGCACTGCGATTCCCGAGAAATCTGGGGACACACAACCTCGGACAAAAGGTGTCAAAAACGACTTGTCCGAAGCTTCCAAAAGCCTGCCAATGTCCAAGAGCTAAAGAACAAGATACCTAGAGACACTCTACCTCGGACAGAGACGATGAAAGCGACATGACATAGAGATGTCGCTGTCCAGAAGACAGTTCCGAAACGGCCAGCTTATTCAACCTCGGACGAAAGCAATTGGACAACGACATAGCAAGACTCGTCTGAGGTAGTTTACCAACCAAGAGAGATTCTGAGCTGCCTAGGTTGTTTGCACATGCCAAGAATAACGTGGACCAAGGAGAGCCACTCATCCTAGGGCAAGCTCAATCTGTGGGAACCCAGAGAGGATCGAGCTGCGAAGAATCCTCTATAAAAGGAAGACTAACCCAAGGGTTATCTTCAAGAACCAAAATACGACTCACACTCATTAGCAAATATCTAGTGTGAACCTCCAAACAAGATCATCAAAGCAAACCGAGATCAAGAGGAACCAGTCAAGGAAGAAGAGCTGAGTGCTAAGTTCCTGTGACTGTAAGTAATAGTTCCTAGGTGCGAAAGTTTGTTTCTTGGATTGATTATTGATTGTGTTAAGTTATCTAGGATTGTCTAACTGTGTGTAAGGCAAAGGAACTGTGTGTTTGTTCCTAGGATAAGCTGTAACCAAAAGAGATAAGAAATCAAGAAGTAGACTTTGAAATCCTTTCGAAAGAAAGGTAGTGGTTTTTATCCTGGATTGCTAGTTGGCAATCAAAGGTTTTTCACTATAAGAAACTTGTCATTTGTTTGATTGTTTATCTTCCGCTGCGAAAGGAACTGAGAATCGTTATTCTGAGTTCCTTAAGTTTTTATCTAATAATCACGATCCTACAATTGGTATCAGAGCGGGAAAAGCTCTAGATCTTTGATAAGTTTACAGATCATGTCTCAACCAAGCAAATTTGAGCTCGGAATCTCCACCAACAAGCCACATCTTCGAAAGAAAGGAGAAGAAACATGGTGGGAAAAGTGCATGGAAAGCCACATCAAGACCAACGACTACCAATGCTGGAGGATAGTCGAAAATAGAGATGGCCACGTCGATCTTACCATGAAGGAGGAAGATTGGAAACCAGAACATTATGTCATCATGGAGAAGAATGCCAAGGCAAGACAGTTCATCCTCATTGGATTGGACATAGAGGATATGGACAAGGTCATAGGCATCAAGACGACCAAAGAGATGTGGAAAGCTCTCAAAGAGATGCATGAAGGAAGTGAGGAACTAAAGCAAAGTAGAAAGTTTGCTTTGGAAGGAGAATACCACACCTTCAAAATGATGGAAACTGAGACCATCTCAGAATATTACTCCCGCTTCAACAGATTAATTGGAAAGTTGACGGCGGCGGGAGTTGATCTTGATGAAGTTTCCAAATCCTTAGTGATCATCAATGGACTCAACTCCAAGTTCACCCTTCTCAAGGGAATTATGAAGAACACTCTAGGCATCCAATCTCTTCCCTTGACCCAAGTCATAGGGAAACTGGAGGTTGAAGAAGGAGAGCACACTAAAGCCAATGCCGATAAGAAACTGGAGAAAGGAATCGCCCTTAAGATCTCCAAAGCCTTTTCTAGGCTCGAGATGGAGGAAGAAAACTCAGACCTAGAAGAAGAAGAGGACGAACTAACAACCCTCTTCACAAAGAACATCAAAAAATTCTTTGTGAAGGGAAGGTTCCAAAAGGGCAGTTCCTCCCACAATGCACCAAGAAGAGTTCTCAAGGAAGTTTCCTGTTACGAGTGCAAGGAGAAGGGACACTACGCTAAGAACTGTCCCAACAAAGAAGAGTCCAGGGAAGAGGAAAGACCTCAAAGAAAGAAGGCCCTCGTAGCATCATGGGGAGAAGTCTCAGATGAGAAACTGGATCTGAGTGGTTTCTCTAGAGGAAGATGTCTCATGGCATAAGGAGACTCAAGCGACTCAGAAAACCTTGAGGTAACTTCTGACGATCTCTTAAAATCCCTAGTTGATTGTGATAAGAAACAACTTCTTAAGATTATAAAGAAACTAGGAAAGGAAACCAGTTCCCTTCAACAGAAATTAGATGATTGTGAAGAAGAAATTGCTTGCTTGACTGTTGAAAATTCTGTTTGGAGTAAGAAACTTGATGAAACTGAAAAAGACCTAGCTGAAACTCACTCCAAACTCATTGATATTAGAGACATGCATGCTAGTCACCTTAAAATTTGCAAATCTTGTGATGAAACTAGCATAGACTCTGTCAAAGTTCCCTTATATGCTAACCTACCTGGAAATGACATGCTTCAATCCATAATTGATAGGTTAGACATTCTCACTGATTCCATTAATGAAAAAACGATAAATCAAACTATTTTTGTGAAACAACGCCATGGAATAGGATATGTCAATAATAAAGGGAACAATGATGCTGAAGATGAAAAGGCTAGGCGAGAACTTGTTGAGATGAATGAGATTAGGCTAGGCGATTCAAAAATCTGGTTCCCTTGCTAGAAAAATCTCTTGATTGTTCACTAAATGCTATTCGGTCTGACCATGGTACCGAATTCGAAAATGGAGAATTTCTAACCTTTTGCAGTGAGCATGGCATTGATCACAACTTCTCTGCACCTTACACTCCTCAACAGAATGGAGTAGTAGAAAGGAAGAACAGGACCTTGGAGGACATGGCTCGAACTATGCTGATATCAAGTGGACTCTCCCAATCATTTTGGGCTGAGGCGATCAATACAGCGTGCTACATCATCAATAGAGCCATGCTTCGCCCAATCACAGAGAAGACACCCTATGAACTCCTAAGAGGAAGAGTTCCCAACATTTCACATCTAAGGGTGTTCGGATGCAAATGCTTTGTGCACAACAATGGAAAGGACAATCTTGGCAAATTTGACCCAAGAAGTGATGAAGGAATCTTCATTGAATATGCCTCAGGCAGCAAGGCTTACAAGGTCTTCAACAAAATGACTAAAAAGGTAGAAGAAAGTGTTCATGTTATTTTTAATGAAAAATCACTTGGAAAGATTGTGCAGAACACCACCAGTTCCTTCGAAGATCCATTTCCCAAGTCATCTCAAGAAGATCCAGATGAAGATGTCACTCCTCCCAGTTCCTGCCCTGCTGATCGGAACCCTCCAATGGCTCCCCCACCTGTTCCCATGGAAAATGAACAACAATCCATTTCTGGGAACCATGAGCATGACGACAACATCTGTGGATACTTCAATGATTTATCTTCCCACATGATCTTCAATGGAGAAGGTGATCCCAACAAAGAAGCTGAATGCTCAACTCAGAATGTCTCCACATCAAACGCTCTGGCTCCCAACAGAGAAAGAAGAGTCGTCAAGCCTCCAGTCAGGTACGAACATCTAACCTTCTTTTCCTTCAATGCCTTTCTGTCTATTGTGGAACCAAAGAACATAGGTGAGGCACTGAAGGATGCGGACTGGATCCAAGCTATGCAAGAAGAGCTTCATCAATTTGAAAGGAACAAAGTCTGGCATCTAGTTCCTCGCCCCAAGGATAAATACATCATAGGAACTAGATGGGTTTACAGAAACAAGATAGATGACACAGGAGCTGTGATAAGGAATAAAGCAAGGCTTGTTACTCAAGGATACAATCAACAAGAAGACATCGACTATGATGAAACCTATGCTCCAGTGGCAAGGATTGAGGCAATAAGATTGTTGATTGCCTTCGCATCACACAAAGGGTTCAAGTTATTCCAAATGGATGTAAAGACGGCCTTCCTCAATGGAATCCTTCAAGAAGAAGTTTACGTCAAGCAACCACCTGGTTTCGAAGACGATGATCATCCAGATCATGTCTACTTTCTTGACAAAGCATTGTATGGCCTCAAGCAAGCCCCTAGAGCATGGTATGATCGACTTGCTCAGTTCCTACTTTCAAATGGCTATAGGCGTGGAGTTATTGATAAGACTCTCTTCATTCTAGAAGAAAAAGGTAACATCTTAGTGGTTCAAATCTATGTTAATGATATCATCTTTGGTTCCACTAACCTGTCCCTTGTAGACAAGTTCAAAGACTTGATGAGCAGTGAATTTGAAATGAGTTTAATTGGGGAACTCACATTCTTCCTCGGATTACAAATCACTCAAAAGGAAGACGGTATTCAAATCCACCAACAGAAGTATGTCAGGGAACTACTAAAGAAGTTCAAAATGGATTCATGCAAGCCTCTCTCCACTCCCATATCCACCATTGCCCATCTGGATAAAGACCATTCGAGTCCTCTAGTGGAAGATAAGCTCTATAGAGGTATGATAGGTTCACTCATGTACCTAACCGCTAGTCGACCAGACATTGTCTTTGCTGTTGGCTTGTGTGCTAGGTTCCAATCTTGTCCAAGAGAAACCCACTTGGCTGCTGTGAAGAGAATACTTCGATATCTCAAGGGAACTGACGATCTCTGTATTTGGTACCCCAAAGAATGTCCCTTTGAGCTCATGGGTTTCACTGATGCTGACTATGTTGGATACTTGGTGGATATGAAGAGCACTTCTGGAATGGCACAGTTCCTAGGCCCTTGCCTTGTGTCATGGGGATCAAAGAAACAAGTTTTAGTCTCCCTCTCCACCACAGAATCCGAATACATTGCGGCTGCCTCTTGCTGTTCCCAACTCCTCTGGCTAAAGCAATAACTCGCGGACTTTGGTATGTCTTATGGCCCTCTCACTATTCTTTGTGATAACACTAGTGCCATAAACATCTCTAAGAATCCTGTGCATCATACTAGGACCAAGCATATTGACATAAGACATCACTTTCTTAGAGATCATGTTGAGAAGGGAAACATCATTATGAAATTTTGTAGAACTGAAGATCAGGTTGCAGATATATTCACCAAGGCATTGAATAGAGTTCCTTTTGAGAACCTTAGATTGGAACTAGGAATGATTCCTATCACTCAGTAGTGACCTTAGCTCAAAGAATCTTTTTCCAATTCCCCTGATTAACTAGTTTAAGATATTTATCTTGTTGAGTCTTGATATCTTTGTGCTATACCTGTTGCTACAAACCCTTCTTTTCATAATGATCTCTTAATAGGACTTAGATTAATTTTTCTGGTTCGTCTCCTTTTGGTCCTCATTTTTCTTACAATTCTTTCATTGTTCAAGTTTCCTTGAATGGCCCAAAAGTCACAATCTGATCATATTTCTAACCCCACATTACAAGCCGAAATGATGATTGTGTACTAAGACCTTCCCCTGCCTCACTGCTCAATTCAATTCTCTATGATCCATCTCTAAACCCTCTTTGAGAATTATTGTGCAATGCGATAAATAGACCACCCTGATTCCTTGTATGGGAATGTATTTTTCTGGTTCCATTGTTTAAACCCACATCAAAGGTTCCCATATGTCCCCCTAGCACGCTGAATATATAGCCAGAAAGGAACCAGGATAAAGCATCTCTCCAACGGCTAGATTGGCACTTCCCAGAAGCTATTTATGGCAAAATCACAGAGATAAGGCACGTCTCATCAGTTGGCAGACTCCTCCTTCTCAGAATAAAAAAATTTGAAAATGGGTTAGCCGTTCCAAAAAGCTGCAAGCATAATCAATGCCCCGGATTCACCTTGACCTTCTCAACGACCCGATTTGGTTCAACGGTCATCTCAGCTCTTCACCGCCTTTAAAGGGTTGCTCATTTGCTCCAAGATGATCCCACAACTCACCATTTCCTTCCGATCTTCTGCTTCTCTCATTCTCAAACTCAGAAACTCTTAGCTTCACAAAAATGGCCGACAAAAATCCCAATCTTGTCCAAGACGAAGAGGAGATTGCCCTTCTCCGTGCCTTCAGAGAAAAGAAGGCCGCCTCGTCCAGCAAGCCTGTCCCTGCCTCAACTTCTTAGAAATCCCAACCTGAAGAAGAGCCTGTGGAGAAAGCCATAGAGGAACCTGAAAAGAAGCTTGAGGAGCCACCAAAGGCTAAGGAGAAAACCATGGCCGTCACTTTGGCTTCAGAGTCGGCTACCAAATCCGTCTCCGAAGGTGGCTCTCATGACTCCTCGCCTGATAAATCTGTCCCAGAGCCCCTTAGCCATGAGACCTCCCCAGTTAGCCTCAAATCAAAACCTCCCACCAATCCTGGTCCCTCTGTTGCAACGAGAATGAAACAGAGAAAAAGAGGCTCCCAAGCCATAGTTCCCTACGAGGACAAGTCCACAAAAGAAGCCAAATCCACAAAAAGAGCCAAAATCACCACCCTTTCTGCCTCCTCTTCCTTGGGTCAAGTCTCCTCTCTCTTCTCTAAAAGGAAGATCCTTAAGCCTCTCATAATCAGCAAGGAGTACTGGACCCAAGAGCTGGAAGAAGAAGAAGAGGAACTCTTTGGAGAAGCCCTGGATAAGTTCCACTCTCTGCTGCAATTTCAAGGATGGGACGAGATGCTGTGTGAGCCATTCTCTGCTTCCGATGAGGTCGTCCGCCTTTTTTACCAGTCCATCGAGTTCGTGCCTCCAAAGGTGAACTCTCCCTGTAACGACGCCATTCTCATATGGAAGGGAACCAGCTATCCCTAGTCCGCCAACCTAATTGCGTCTGCTCTGGGGATTGAGTCAAGGTCTGGGTTTGGCATTCTGCCTCAGAAGAAGGGATGGCCCAAAGGAAAGGGCTTCAAGTCCAAGGGAGCAGTGGTAAAGAAAATCTACGACGACGCCTCCCCCTCATCTTTGGAGACAAAGGACCTCTCCATCGCAAACAAGTTGTTACATTTCTGGATCACCCGCAACCTGGTTCCCAGGCAAGAGCACAGGAACGACGTTCTAATCACAGACGCCATCTTCATGGACAAGGTGCTTTCTGGCGTTCAGTTGGATCTCCCTCGCATAGTCTTGGCACACATGCAGTTCTGCTCCTCCCACTCCTCCCATGCTTTACCCTTCCCTCATATCATCAAGAACATTCTCTCCAACCTTCACCAGTACCCAGTTGATCTGCCTGAAACAGTCTATAGTAAGTGTCTTACCTTGGCCACAGTTCGGAAGTTGAAGACCAAGGAACAACAGCCCAACCCTTCTGCCGCTCAAGAAATCCCGCCTAAGGAAAAGGCGAGTTCCCATGGCCCTTCTAGTTCCCACCCACAGCAACCCCCCTCTTCAGACTCCTCTGCGATCCTCTCTGCTTTGGATCGTATTGAAAAAGCTATCATAGAAGGCTCGACTGCCATATCGGTCGCCCTCCATGATCAAGTAAGAGAGTTGGGGCGAATAAGTTTTGCTGTTGTGAGTTTGGTGGAAGTCCTGCAGAAGGATTGGAAAGAAGCAATTGGAGCTCATCAGGCCGCGGGCCAACATGTAGGAACCGACGACAACACTGAAGAAGAGGAGGCCGCTACTCTGCCCTAGGAACGCTTATTCTGGTTCCCAGTGCTCTGACTCCACCGCGTGCTAGTAGTTTCCCTTAGGATCCTACTCCCCTCTTCTATCCATTTTGTTGTCTTTCCTAAGATTGATGTTGTTGTTGTTGCCTTTGTGGTCTTTGTTTTAATGTTATTTTGTGTTGTCTTGTGTCTTACCCGTATGTGAACCGTGATCGAGCTTAAGCTTTAATGACTACTTTCTGATTTCGTTCCACTGATCAATTTGTCTTTGCCTTTAGCTTCCATTATGTATTTTATGGGTCTGATGCAATTACATATTCACTTGGATATCCCGTTCTTAAACAGTAATTAATCTTTTCGATGATGTCAAAAGGGGGAAGAAAAGGATAGGAACCTTGAACTTTGGAGACCACTAGACTAATAGGAACCCTGAACTAGTTCTTCTTCTAAGGGGAAATTTGAAATAAACTCGTTCACTTGCTTAGGGGGAATTTGCAACCATTGAATGTTCTATCATTAATCTGTAATGTTGTAAATCCTTTAAACTCAATATGGTCTCATGAAATTCAAAGTCCTATTATGTTGCTAGGTTCCTTGTATTTGTCATCATCAAAAATGGGGAAATTGTTAGGAAATGGAACTCTGGAACTTAGGTTCCCCTGAGAGTTCCTTTCTTCAGTTTCTCTACTTTTGACGATGACAAATATTATGATACTAATGTTTTATCTCAAAGATGTATTTTAAGGAACCACAAGAATATACCGAAGGCAAGAAAGCCAAACAGAACAAGGGAACCAAAGGAACAAGACAGACGAAGGAATCCAGAGGAACCCAAGTGTGCCCAGAAACGCAGCATGCGACACTGCGATTCCCGAGAAATCTGGGGACACACAACCTCGGACAAAAGGTGTCGAAAATGACTTGTCCGAAGCTTCCAAAAGCCTGCCAATGTCCAAGAGCTAAAGAACAAGATACCTAGAGACACTCTACCTCGGACAGAGACGATGAAAGCGACAGGACATAGAGATGTCGCTGTCCAGAAGACAGTTCCCAAGCGGCCAACTTATTCAACCTCGGACGAAAGCAATTGGACCACGACATAACAAGACTCGTCTGAGGTGGTTGACCAACCAAGAGAGATTCTGAGCTGCCTAGGTTGTTTGCACATGTCAAGAACAACGTGGACCAAGGAGAGCCACTCATCCTAGGGCAAGCTCAATCTGTGGGAACCCAGAGAGGATCGAGCTGCGAAGAATCCTCTATAAAAGGAAGACTAACCCAAGGGTTATCTTCAAGCACCAAAATACGACTCACACTCATTAGCAAATATCTAGTGTGAACCTCCAAACAAGATCATCAAAGCAAACCGAGATCAAGAGGAACCAGTCAAGGAAGAAGAGCTGAGTGCTAAGTTCCTGTGACTGTAAGTAATAGTTCCTAGGTGCGAAAGTTTGTTTCTTGGATTGATTATTGATTGTGTTAAGTTATCTAGGATTGTCTAACTGTGTGTAAGGCAAAGGAACTGTGTGTTTGTTCCTAGGATAAGCTGTAACCAAAAGAGATAAGAAATCAAGAAGTAGACTTTGAAATCCTTTCGAAAGAAAGGTAGTGGTTTTTATCCTGGATTGCTAGTTGGCAATCAAAGGTTTTCACTATAAGGAACTTGTTATTTGTTTGATTGTTTATCTTCCGCTGCGAAAGGAACTGAGAATCGTTATTCTGAGTTCCTTAAGTTTTTATCTAACAATCACGATCCTACAGTTTGGATCTCGCATTGTTCCTCCGAAAGCTCGAGAATGGGATATTGTGGAGGGTTGGCGAGAGGCACCACTTCATGCTGCTCGATCTGTTGTTGTAGGGGGTTATTGTTGTTGTCTCCTTGAGCATTCCCACCAGTGGGTGCCAAGTGGCTACCTATAAGAACATGACCATCCATCGCGAGTAAAATTGCACAAAAGACAGTAGAAACCAATGAACAAGTAAGCACTCAACAAGTAGTAAGTGTTCACGTAGGTTAGCGCGTTCTTTTGGCCTTGAGGGCGGCTAATAGGCAAGCAAAGCAAGTGTGATATGCATGCACAAAAGCAACGAAACCAAAAGAAGGAAGTCTTAATATCTTGCGTAAAGAACGCATTCAAACAAGACACAATAACACGCGTGACACTAGACGGTGGAGAGGTTAAGAAGATGAGCCTAGCCGTTGAGGGGAGAAGGTTGCCTTATTTTGGCTTTACTTCTCTTGTTTTTGAAAGTCATAGTCTTTTTTTTTGAATGCGACTTGATTTTTTTTTGAAATTTGAAATTCAAATCCGAGATCTTAGTCTTAAATGAAGATCAGATAAGAATTAATGAAAATAAAAGTAAAATAAACGGCTAAGTAACTTAGGAAATAAATCATGAGATTTGCGTGATAGGAGAGAGAAATATTGATGCAGACTTTATGATGGTCAACGCGTTAAATATGGCAAGTATATAAGCGAAATTTTAGCAATTAATTAAGCAAATCATGCAATCAATTATGCGGATTTCATGCAAACAAATCACACTATTTTCGCGTGAGGATCAAGAGACGTTCAAATAAGAGATTCTCTTGTAGAAACCGAAGGACTAGGAAGAAAAGAAAAAAAATTGAATGAGTATGGCGGAAGCAAGTATGATGGGGGAGAAAAAAATTTTGTGAACAAGTGAGACTTGAGAAGCGACTTACAAGATCAAGGCTCTGATGCCTGTTGATGCGTTCCTACTAGGATGAAGGATCTTGATCTTGTTTGGGAAGCCGCGTGACGTTGGAAATGGTGATGATGGAAGGGAATGCTTGGTTCTGAGGATGGCAGCGGAGGATGATAGAATCGAAAGAGATCGAGTTCGGTGGCCGTAGCACCGGCAGCGGAAGGAGAAGCTCGATGTAGATCGAGAGATTGTCGTAGCATCGACAGCGGGGAAGAGAGATGTGAAGTTAGAGGGTGTTTGATGTCCGATCAAAGGGAGGAGGCAAATGCTCTCAATACTCAAGCGTTGATTAAAATTGAGCGTAACCTAATTACAGAGGACGAGACATCCTTTTATGCTAGCTCGCGTGACTCGGATGGGCCGAGTCTCGCCTCATGGGCCGGCCCACGCGACATGCGTGGAGCACATGCCCAAAATTCAAAATAAAATAATAAATGTCTGAAAAGATTACAATCAGTTCAAAAAGAACGCGTTCATTCCATAGTTGAGAGAAGAAGGATAGAGAACGCGTTCTTTGGGCTTTGTTGAAGACGCTTCAGAGAGAACGCGATCTCTTGGGTGCCTTGGCCAGCGACGACGCGAGTAACCAAAGATTGTGTCGCGTTGGCGATAGCTTTAGCGCGTGCTCTGGTTACTGGTCCTTCTGAGCGAATGTTCATAGCCTCCTCTTCTTCAGTGGCGTTCATGGAGGGCAGGGGCGCATTAAGAAGGGAGTAGAGAATTTAAACTCGCTTGTACGTACACCTTCAATATCGTTACTTTTCTAGATGGAAAGCAGAATACTCACTTGATTCAAACCCCATTTCATGAACATTTCATAATGGAAATTGATGATTTTTTATTAAAATTTCGATAATTTATTTTGTTGATGACGATGTCAAACTCAGGGTCTCACCAAATAGTTATTATCGCGAATAGCATGTGTAAAACCCTGCAAGGCGATGAACTCCTGACAAGAATGGCTACAAAGCGGCCATCAAGAACACCAATGAACAATCACAATTGTTGTGAGAAAAGACAAAAGGAACACAAAAAACACAATGATACCACATAATCACCATCAAAGTCCTCTTAAAAATTGATCTTAGCACCAAGTTCATAACGGAACATGATGACATGATGAACACGATGACAAGATGAGCACATTGACATGATGAACACAATGACAAGATGAATATGATGAATTGATGATACTATATCACCGTCATCGTCAAGAGGACGAAAAAACTAGGTCATGGCATGTCCGTACAAGCAAAATATACTATTTCATGTCCCTACAAGCAATCCACCATTGCATATCCGTGCACGCAAATCCTAGCGTTAACGTGTCCGTAAAAGTAAAATCTCAATGATGGCGTGTTCATACAAGTGGACAGTAACCTGATCCCGGAAATCGCGGATCTTGCATTCATGACCATCACATGACCGTTCCCCCTGTCGATGGCATCCCTTCTCCTCTATAAAAGCAAAAATGAGGCTTGATTGGTTTTTTTTTTCCAACTTTTAGAGTTGGAGAATGGTCTTGTGGGAGGTTTTAAAGATCAAAGGAGAATTCATGCTTCAAGTTCTTCATTTCTCCATGCATTCTTCATCAAGGCAAAGGCTCCATTTCATCACATCTCCTTCAATTTCTCTATATTTTCTTCAAAGATCTCTTCATGTGCTCATCAACTTCAAGAAAATCAAGATCCTCATCCTTCAAGCACAAGTCTAAGAACTTCATTCTTTGAGAGCAGTTTCAAGAGCATCAAAAGCCCCATCACTCGAGCATCACATCAAGTTATTCATATTCATCATGTCAAACACCCCTTTTGATTTCTTCATCTTTTTTATGCACTTCATCTACACATTTTTTCATCATGTTAGAGGCCCAAACTGGTTTTGCTTTTGTTGAGGGTTCTCCCAAGGGTCCACCCCCTTGGGATTTTCAGGTGCGACATGGAGTAAATAGACGCAAATCATGAAGTCCATCATCATCATCGCCGAAGAACATGACGGACGTTAGTGCGACATGGGGAGAATGGGCACAAATCATGAAGTCCCCCATTATCATCGCCGAAGAAATCGATGAACATTGGTACAATGTGGAGCGAATGAGCGCAAATCATGAAGACCATCATCATCATCAACGAACCGGGTGAATTCTAAAGCACAAGAGAAATTGAGCAAAGAACGGTACAACATGGAGATCATCATCCTCGTCAATAAACCCTAAAGACGCTAGAGCATATGGATGAATAGACATGTAATGTACATCATCGACGCCATCACCGTCATCCATGCACCTAAAGAACGTTGGGGCGTAAGGGAGAATAGATGAGTAACGAGACACCACCATTGCCATCAATGAAGTTTCAGATCCTTGAAATGCATGATGTAACTCATAGCAAAGATGTCATTGTCATCATTGATGTCGCATGAAGTCAATAAAATGTGCAAACAATCAATGATGATGTCATGAACCATGAAGAGAATCGAGAGAGCCTTGATGGATCATGATCATCACACCTCTAAATCCCCCAACAATCTTTGAGGTCTTCAATTATGTAACACCCTGGATTTGTAATCTTGTATAAGGATTATATTGATGCTACCCATGTCAACAACAACTCTTCTTTTTCATGGTTCAAGTAAGGACAAAAAACTATAAAGTTAAACATGCTAGGACGAGAGTAGTACTGTGATGCGTGACCTCTTGTGAAGTCTCCGGGTCGGCATGGGATGAGACTTCTAAGGCTCGGGCCTTATAAATGGTATCAGAGCTGACTTTGAGTTACGAGTGGGCTTGGTCCGGTGGACAGTTGCTCGACCCAAAGGGCGGTCTTTGAGGCTTGACGAGGTCAATAAGGGTTTAAGTGGGGGCAATTGTAACACCTCAGAGTTGTACTCCTTTATAAGGATTAAGGGCTATCCATGTCAACAAGAACTTTTATTTTTTATGGTTCAAGTGAGGACACAAAATTATGAAGTTAAGCGTGCTAGAGCGGGAGTAGTACTGGGATGGTTGACCTCCTGGAATGTCTCCAAGTTAACATGGGATGACACTTCTAAGACTCGAGTCTCGAGCCTTACAAGAGTCTCGAGCCTTACAAGTTATTACATAAATAATTACTCAGTTGATTCAAACCTTACTCCCTGATGTAAAAACCTTTTTGAAACTATAATTCTCAATTCTCACTCAAAAGGTCGATGTAGAATGATTCTTATTTGCCAAGATGAGATCACTCAATATGTTTTGCATTAAAAAACACTTTAAGATCAACTATAAATTTTAAAAGGTTCATATATATATATATATATAGATTTATGCTCTAGTAAAACAACTCCTTAGAGTGAAACAAGTGTACATATATAGAGCGTTGGATTTGATTTAGGTGGATGGCTGGGATTTAATCTGGAGAGGTTCACAAAAAAAAAAACTCACCCACACCCGATCTCGTCCATTTACGATTCTCCCGGGATTTGATTTCCATATCCAGACGATTCAATTTCCATTTTCCCTCCTCTGCTCTATCGTGCTCTGCTACCCATTTTCTCCCTCGCTCTCGCCGCCTTCATCGTCTCATCCTCTCGCTCGATCGTCCTCATCTTCCATCGCAGGAGTATCGTCTCATCCCACAGGTAGAAGAGCCGTCGACTCATCCTCTCGCTGTTATCGTATCGCCATCGTCGGACCAATTTCGGTTTTGCGAAAGGTAACCCTAAAATCTATTCACCTCAAATCTTCCCCTCTTATTTTCTTTCTCATCTTAGATTTGGCTAAAATAATCGCCGTCGTCTCGCCGCCGTTCAATTCCTAACCTGTTTTTCAGTTTCAGTTCTATAACCGCATATTTTTAGTCTTGAATTTCATTCACTTCCTGTTTAACTCGACGACAGGGTTGTTTTCGTCTCCATCAATGGTGTTTTACTCTTCGATTTCGTTCATTTTCGTGTTAGTAGTCGATCTATGTCGAATAGAACAATTTAGAGTTGAGTATTCCTTTGCATCGAGGGCATTAGAAGGTTTGTATGGTTCAAATTTGTTCGAATTGCAATTCTAGTTCGTTTAGGGTTTAGTTTTTACTTTGTTTTTGAGATTCAATTAGTTCGAATTGCACATTTATTGATTTTGAGTGGTTGATGACTTGATATGGATTGCTGTTTAGGGTTGGAGTGGCTTTTTTTGTTCGTTTGAGACTGAAGAGTAATGGTCAAACAGTACATTTATGTTGTTATTATTCAATAGACCATTGAAAGCATATACTCTGTGTTTTGATATTCAATTTTGTAGATGAAATATGCATTTTTACATGCATTGTTATGCAGAACATGTGCAATGTATTTATTGGTTTGATCCAGGTTAATTGTTTGGGTTCTTTATAATCATTTTGTTTCAATTGTTGTTCGAGTTGGAGGTTGGTTTATAATGTTGCTCATCGTCTTATCTAGGATCTCTTTCATGGTCAGAGGATTCTTGGCTAGGGAAAAAATGTCTCCGAACACTAAAGGTGGTAAGCGAAGAAGGCTCGTCAAAGGTAATGTATTTGTTTTGTGTTTATTTGTATAGCTTCGAAGTAGTAGTAAAATGGTAGGCCTGGTTTAATGTTTGTTACTGATATGATTACCAACCAATTTAGACTAGTTTTTTTTCATTTTGTTTAAATTGATATGCATTATATTCTTAGAGTGACCATTTGTGTATGCGTTTTTCATTTTTGTTGTTTAGATATGCATACTAGCTGTTATGGTATTCATGGTCTAAGCAGTTATCTATTGTGCATGTGTCTTTCATTTATGTGATTGAGAGATGCATTCTTCATTTCACTGATATGCATACCCAGCTGTTACATTATGTTTAGATTAGTTGTTCATTTTTTAAAAATTGATATGCATTACATTCATAGGGATATGAATTACATTCAGATAGATATGCAATGTATTTCCAACTATGACATTTGCATCTTTGTATAAGCTTTTGTCATTCATTCTTATACTTTATATACAATTAAGCTTATTATGTTATGTATAGGATTATCCTCAAGCAAGTCCGCTGAGACTCTCCCAAAAGATGCTCAGGTCACACTTGCCGAACAACATACCTCAACAGTGGTGGATAGTGGACCAGTAGAAGCCCAGGTTTCTTCCCCAACCCGAAGGAGTCCGCAGGCAAAGAGGCAGTTGAAGATGGCTGTTTGTAGTGACAAGGGTAAGTCCACCAGAGAACCAACTGAGGATTTGCTTAAGAGAAAATCGAGAGGTATGTTATTATTAATTGTTCAGTGCATACATTTCCAATGGTGATATGAATCATAAAGTCAGCTTGTATTAGTCAATTTGCTAATTACCTCTTAATTCATTGTAGAACCACCCATCTTATATGAAGATGAAACACTGGCCAACATTCAAAAGGCCAAATCAAAGCATTTGAAGGAAAAGGGTGCATCCTCTAAATCAGTTGCTCACGCTGATTCTGGTACATTATATTTACATGTGAATATTGGGTTTTGTATTTGTTAATGTTATTTTCCATTAATATACACTGACTAATACATATTTTTATCATGTATCAGGTTTAAAATAATAAAAAACGGTTGATAAGGGCAAGGCTAAGATGATTGTGGAAGAATTACAAGAAGTGGTATGTGAGAAGAAGAAAGTCAAGAAAAATGATGGTTTCAAACCTATCAAACATCGTGGACGCCTTGAATATTTCGTTGAGGCCATTGGAAAAATGAACCAAATGCAGAAGGAAATTGTAGAGGAGTATGGCTTTGGGAGACTGTTAAGAATGGAAGCGTTCCCGTTACCAAGGTACATGTTTTTTGTATTAAGATGTTAATTAGATACGTAAAATCCGTATATATGATATTCAGATATGCCTTGCTGATATGCAAATTGGCACAACTGATGATTTAATTGGCCGTGCATATGATTTGTTTCTTTATGAGTGAAATTTGCATCAACCATATATCGATATGCATATTATTTGTTAACATATGCAAGACATACTGAATAGATATGCATATAACATTTTGAGATATTCAGTGGTCGATTTGCTATGAGATCACTGCAAGGATGAATAGTTATGCATATAAAATTAGGAGATATTCATGATATATATAGGTGACCATTTGTGTATGTTTTTTCATTTGAGATATCCAATTATCGATTTTTCAGGTGATATTCAATTCTGTGGTTGTGTTATGCATACATCCTGAATAGATTTGCATATAAAATTTTGAGATATTCCTAATATATACAAGTGACCATCTATATATGTGTTTTTCATTTGTGATGTTTGGATATGCATATTAGCTCTTATGATATTCATGATCTGAGCAATGATCTATTGTGCATGTGTCTTTCATTTGTCTGATTGAGATATGCAAATTATACTTTAAGAAATTCATGATGTATGGTTGTGATGTGCTTGTTTCAATCCTGATTATGGATACACATGAATTTAGAGCTGTTTTGTTTTGCGTTGTAGCTGAAAAAAATCTGTGTCTTTCTTCAGTTTCATGTGTAGGTGGCTGGTCCAGAGCTACCATGCAATGAAAGGGAAGATTTTGCTTCCAGATGGGTCTGCTATAGATGTCACATATATTGATGTGGAGATCTGCATGGGCATTCCACGTGGCCCAGTTCAAATAATCAAGTTCGAACCAATGGTTAAGATGGATGTGGTAGAGAAGTGGAGGAAAAATTTCGATAAGAAGCTGCACAATATCAGATACAATCATGTGGGGCAACATATGTTGTCTATTGAGGAAGGAGGCGAAGAATTCATACGGAACTTTATTGTTCTGTTCCACTCTTGTGTAGTCGAGCCGACACAGAGTGGTGCTGCAAATCAGTCCCTCATACGTGGCTTAGAGCAGCTAAATTCCTTGAGCACGATGAACTGGTGTGGCTTCGTTATCGATTGTCTTATTGAGGCTAAGAAGAGGTGGGATACGAATCCCGACGGCTACTTTACTGGGCCACTCTATTTCTTGACGGTATGTGGGTCCTTAAATATACAATTTGGGGAACAATTTTGAATTTTGATATATTGGGGCATGCATTTTCAATGATTTGTGTTTGATATTCACAATTCATACACTAATATTCATCATATTTTTGTTTTATTCAGGTTCTATACTTGGACCGCGTGGTCTTGTATGGTAAACATACCGTTCCAAGGAAATTCCCCGCATTTGTCGGATGGAATGAAGTTCTTATAGCTGCGAGAGAAGAGACTGAGATGAGTTGGGGGGTGTTCGGGGATGGGAATTTGGAACCTCAGCTGTCTATAAAAAAAAGGCAAGGTGTTGCATGTGCGGTTCAGGAATCAAGTACCAAAAAGGTATATATAGATTTTGCATAACGTAATAGTTATTGACTTTAGTAATGAAAAAAATACGTAGGATATCATTCATAGCATGCTGCTGAATTAGGATTATATACTGTTGTATGACTGACAATTTCGTGTACGATGTTTAATGTGTGATGTTGATATTCATATTATATGCGTAGTTATGCTGATTATATATTCAGGTATGCATAATCTTTTAGCTTGTGTATTTGTTATGTGACACTCAGTTATATGACTATGATATGCACACTTACTGTATCGATATGCATACTATATGTTCACATATGCATAATGTTTTAAGTTATCGATATGCATACTAAATATTCATTTGTTTGGTTGTGATATGCACACTTCATGTATAAATATGCATACTATATACTCACTGTTTAGGGTTGATCTAAGCAGATGATTACATCATGGTTATACTTTATAGTGTTTATGAAGCTATTGTTAACAATATTACAATGCAAAATTTACATTTTGATATGCAATTTTTACAGGAGTACAACAAAGGGATACTAAAGGATCTGAAGCTCATTGCAAATGCTATTATTAGGATAGCCGACAGGACCAAAAACATGCATGTCGAGTGCAAGGATGATGCTGTGTCAATCGCCCTCACTGAGTCGGCCAGGGCTTTACTGGGTTCTAGATCAGATTCTCTGCACGAGGCTCCATTTGATGTATGCACTCAAGTAGAGAATGTGCTTTCGCAAGCTGAAGACCCATTCTGGACTAGTCCTGAGCTGACGAAGGTGATGGAAGAGATCGATGCAGCATTGTCTAGGCAGAATGACAACATGAAGTGCGAGAATGACAAATTCGGGTTTGATGACGACATTCCTTTTTTTTCAAGCAGATTCGGGCCATACTGATATGCCTCAGGTTTATGCAGATTTATTTATTACACAAAGCAAATTTATTTAGTTTAAATAATATCTGGATAATATTATAAATGAAATTTCCCTAGGGCAATGCTGGAACGAGCGAGGTTGACCCACTAGTCGAGCAACACCAAAGTGAAACTCCAGCCGTTGTTGACGATCCGTCCAAAATGACCGAAGCCACCACAGTAGGGAATGTTGACCCACCAACCCAGCTCCATGAGGTAACAAAGTTTTAGTACAATATTTATGAAATAATACATTAGGCTATCATGTTATAAGTAGTTGGTAACCATTCAATTTATGAAATAATACATTAAGCGATTTAGGTATGCATTTCAGTGGGTATGTTATGTAATTATTGATAGCCTAATGTATTATGGTATGATATCCATGTCTCACTTATTGTTATGCATCTTATTTCTTGTTGATATGCATTTTACTGTGTATGTTATGCATTTTTCACACACTCATATGCAGGATATACAGTTATTTAACATATGTTAATTTGCACAAGTGCAACCGAATCCAAGTGATATGGTTATGGGGGTGGTGAATGATATTGCTATTGAGCATCACCAGACTGAACCTGCTGCCCCAACTCAACCTACAGTTGCTGCGTCCGATGTTAAGGAGCTTCGGCCTAAGAAGTCAACATGTGGCCGTCCAGGAAAGGGTCCCGCTATTCCTCAAACTGATTCGGTAAGCCTGAGGAGGAGTAATAGGGTTAGAAGCAAATACTGATGGTCACACTTAAGGCCTGAATTTGTGAAGTTGTATTCTGGGTGTACCTCTAATATGAAGACTAGATCTAGTTGGGGTGATTGTATGGACATATTCTCGTACCTTGTAACTGCTTAATATATGTAATGTTTAACAGGATCAGATGCGGTGGATGTGTGTTCAAAACACTCGTGTAACGACTTAATTATGTAACGTTCATCAGACCTTGTTTGATATTCACATGTTCTGTGTCCGTATGCAAAGTATGTGTGCTGGTATGCGTTGTATTATTACATTGCATTTATGTTTAATTTGATATTACTTGAAATTCAGGCCCAAATGGACGACAATGAGGAAGGAGATGATTTTGTAACACCGATGAGAGCTGTCCAACAAAATACAAAGAGGAACATTAAGCTACCGGCGACAAAAAAGAGCCCATGGTTGAATAGGATTATAAACGCAAGTAAAACAATCAGTAAACAACAACATGACTTATATTCGTATGTTATGAATCACGCTCCGGATGGGTTAGTGTTTACTACTGAAGTGCGTTGCATTCAATGATTATGCTTCTTTTTTGATGTGTCTACTGTCTTTCTCGTAAACAGGGAACCCCTTTTTGAATATAATGGTTATACACTTGATGTGAGCGAATTCCAGACACTCAAAGAATCCACCTATGTTTCAATTAATATTGTCGACCTGTGGTGTATATATTTAAATGACTTAGAAGAGGCTCGAAACCATACAACTGCATCGCGGTTGTTCGTTCATCCATCAACTATGGTATGTATTCAGTTTTTACATTGTGATATGCACATGTCATTCAATGATATTCACTGAATCCGTATTCATTTTTACATAAGCAGGTTGGCCCCCTTTCCATCACAAACAAAGTTGAATACGACTCCAAGTTCTCCATTTTCAAAGCTGGGCTGGATGAATTGGTAGCGAGCATCGACCATACATCTATGGTGGATGTAGATTTGGTAATAACTCATCAGACTATATCAATTTCTTAGTAGCGCTCTTATAAACGATATTTTGATAGTTGTCAAATAACATTTTGATGCAATGACAGGTTTTCTTCCCCATTTTGAAACATGAGCATTTTTACCTGATTTGTTTCAACTTCATGAATTCGAAGATAGAGATTATTGATAATTCAAAAGGTAGCGATGATGACCAGACATGAAAATATGGCGAAACAATGATCGTACTGGTAATATACATAGATTATTATGCATAGTACCATATTGAATAAAGACTATATACTTTTATGTTTTATATATGTGACATTTATATTAGTGAGTGAGAAGTGTTGTATGATATTCACACGTGTGATTATGATATTCATACTGACTAAATAGATATGCAGATTATATATTCAGACATGCATGATGTTTTATGTGATATTCAGTTATTTGACCCTGATATGCACACGTCCTGTGTAGATATGCAAACTATACATTTATGTATGCATGATGTAATAGTTTATCATGTTATGTGATATTAATTTGTTTGGTTTTGATATGCACACTTATGGTTAATATTTGCAGACTAGTTGTTCACAGGATGTACACTTCATCTGTTTATCATGTTTGTCCACAGTCCAGGATGTTCTTCCAGTATATGGATTCTTTGAATCTCGGCACAAGATGCAGTGGTTTTACCAGAGGTCGTATGTTCGTTTTGAAGATGATGTGGCGTGATAACACAAACAAGGTTGATTGCGGGATATATGTAATGCGCCATATGGAGACATATTTTGGTCAGGCATTGAACAATTGGCAAACCGGATTTAAGCCAAACTCCAAGAAGTGCATTGTTCCATTGCGCCATATGTATCTCCATGCCCTTATAACGCAAAAGAAGAATATTATGAAAAACTTCATCATCGACGACGCTACTGCACGTATGCGGGTGTAGAAACCATGACATCATGATGGCAATCAAATGGCAGCGGAGAAGACATCATTGGGTCGTTTTATTCCATTACTTAGACGTTATTCTTACGTATTAGACTTGTTATTCCACTATCCAACAGTGTTGTTTTCAGTTCAACTCATTGATATTATCGATAGAATATTTTGTTGGTTTGCAATTTCGTTGTTTTAGCATGCACGACTCATGAATTATTTAACGTTATATTTTGGAATAAAGATTTTGTTTTGATATGCACGAATATTTCGTAGGTATGCATTTCTTATGTTAAGGTATTCACGATATATGAATTGATCAACATTATAGTTGATGCATTTCGTTTAAAGTAGTAGACTATTGGAATGTATGAAATACGCAAACAAGCAGAAACGCTAAAAAACATACACATAAATGAAGTCATAAAACATGATTCCAAAATCCGAAATTCCTGCATATGAGTAGCTAATGAATATTGCAATACAGTTTCTGAATACCAAAAGAATAATGTTGCATATCAATAGACTACATAATTTCTTTGCAATTTCTGCTATCATGTTTGGCATACTTATTGCACCTTTTACATTTCCTCATGCCTTTCTGTGCATTTTCGTCTATAACCTTTTTTTTCCGAGCTTCGGCTATATACTTCTCCTTTCCATCTTTGTACCTCTTCCCTGTGCCTTTGTTCTTCGCTTGTGCCGGAGGTTGAACATAGACCTCATTCGGCGCACTAATTCCCGCAAAGCTCTCTACCATTGATTCTCTTACTCCTTCTTCCCTGCTTTCAGAGTTATCGTCTGCTTTGTATTCTGATTTCTTGTTCTTCAATGTTAACAGCAAATCATTTATCTTCTCACCGTCTTCCTCCACAAGTCCAACACAAGAATATATCACTGACCATAATTCGTTCATCATAGCTTGTTTCTTTTCTATTCGTACACTCTGATCCCAGACGTCATTAGGAATACTACTCTTAGTCCTCGTTGCAGCACCTTTTCTCCATCTAGCTAGAATCAGTCGTTCAGGAACCTTATCATAACCATAAGACTTCAAAGCGGTGAATATATGACGACATGGTAAACCAACTTTGTTGAACATCATACAGCTGCACATAGTGATGTCGTGACTTAGTGGATGGTCTACTTGAAATAAATCTCCATTGACATCCTTTATTGTATATGTCAATTGGTCCTCACCTGCGCTTGAATACCATTTCGTAAAACTACGAATATCAATCATAGTTAAATGCATATCTCATCACACAAAATAAATATCAGTTTATGTACTAGTTTATATCAGTGCAACATTCACAAGCAAATAAATTGAATAACATGTTTGCTCTTCATAAACACAGTTATGCAAAAACTCCATGTCGATATTCGCAATTTCATTCATTGATATACAAGATATGCAATTTTTGTTTACTCTAAAAAATGCATATCCATTTCATAATAGAAAATCAATACGCAATATTTGAATATCAGACCACATTATAATACCGTACCTGGTGTCTCATTAGTGACAGAATAATCGAAACACGCTGCGGTAATCTCTTCTTGAACCTGAGAAAAGATTTTCAGAGTATATACCTCTGAAGCATGCTTCTCAATCAACAATGGCGTTTTCAATACATGGGTCCGTGTGTCTGATTCGATATCATTCCTCATTTGGTTATAACGTTGGGTTTCCATTGCACTCTCAAAGTGCATCAACAGCTCAACAAGGCTAAAGTTCCTGTTTGAATAATTTCCAAAAAAACTATTCTGAGACTCCGATATTGATGTTGTGCGAACCAGACCACCAAGCACAATATCCTTAAAATACACTGGGATCCAATAGCGTCGTAGATCAAACATATCACCGAACCAAGGTTTATTATCAAGCTCATACTCAACCACGAATTCTTTCCATCCATCCTCAAACTCTGAGATTGTATGGGTATCATCCCAAACCAACTTGCCGAATTTCTTTCTGAAATCCTTCGAGTTAATTTTTTTTTGCACCAACCTTTTTCGACACCTTCTCCATGATGTGCCACATACATAAACGATGTCTGGTTTGGGGCAATACATTCTCAATAGCAATCTTCATTGCAGGATCCTGGTCTGTCATAAGGATCTGTGGTGCATGGCCCATTGCTTTCTGAAAGTGTTCAAAAAGCCATTCGTACGATTCCACATCCTCCTTCATGACCAAACCTGTACCGAACGTAAGACTTTTCTTGTGATTGTCAATCCCAGTGAAGGGTGCGAATACCATGCAGTACCTGTATGCATATATGTTTAAATATATTGCATATCCAATCACAATAAATGTTAAAGTCTCAAACGAAAGAGTACCTGTTTGTTCTGTAGGTTGAGTCAAAAGAAACCACATCTCCAAAAGCAGCGTAATTCCGACATGAGATCGGATCTGCCCAGAATAAACTCGTTAACTGTTGTTCATTGTTGACATCATACTCAAAGTAGAAGGCATCACATTGCTCTTTCTTCTTTGCAAATCTATTAATCACCATTTGCGCATCAGCAGCTGTGATATGCGACATCGGATCTCGTTTGAAATTCCGAAAGTCCCTTGACATCGACCTCATGTTCCCATATCCACCAACCATCTCTTTTAAGAGATTAAAAGACCTTACGGGCCCCAAGTTCGCCTTTGCACAACTCATCATGAATTTTTGATGTCCAATGTCCATCCTCCTACTACTTTTGAGGAAATGACGTGCTGTATTCGGTATCATATCGTGGTTGTGTTTCTCTATAAAGTTATCAACAATGTAGGTTACGCCGTTATTACTCTTCAGAGAGATTTTTGCACCACACCCAATCCTGTTCGATGTCGTCTTACGTTTGCCCGTACTATTAGCTACATTCTTGAATCTAGCCCTATTGCACACAAAGTACTTGATCTTAACAACATCTGAGTGGCTGAACTTGTACGCGGTGCTTGATCTAACATCAAAACCAACTGTGGATGCATATTCACGATAGAATGCCTCTTCTGCATCCAGAGAATTGAAGCTTTGCCCAAGCACCAGTTTTATGGAAACGGGACACAGTGGAACCCAGTGCTTTATGTTACTGTCGTCTGGGTCAAAAACACACTCTGTACCATACGCGAAATCAGCCTCTTCTCCGTCTGACAAACCATCATCAGATATATCAACATCATTATCTGATGAAGAGAACCGCATATCTACACAACAATAATGCATATATGGTCAGTATTATTGCATATTAGGATATGTGCTATATAGGCGGCGATGCAAACCCTAAAACATTTCGTTCATTTACAGATATGCAAATATTATAGGTCGTTATGCAAACATTTAACTCTTCATATGTATGCGTAACTGGTCAGTATTATTGCATAACTGGTCAGTATTATTGCATATCATGATATATACCATATAGGCGGCGATGGAAACCCTCAAGCAATCAACATTTTCAGTTATGCAAATCATTTAGTAGAATATGCAGATTTTAATAGTTGTTATGCAATCGGTTATCTTTTTGTACTTTATGACTATGGTTTTAACATTGGAATATCGTTGAACAAATACTGCATAATCCATGAAAGTATAAAGAATATGCGCGTCATCTAATAACAGTGTCATTATCTAATGAATTGAACCGCATATCCACACAACAAGAATGCATATCTGGTCAGTATTATTGCATATTAGGATATGTGCTATGTAGGCAGCGATGCAAAACCTAAATCATTGAACATTTACAGATATGCAAATATTAAAGGTCGTTATGCAAACATTTAACTCTTCGTATGTATGCATAACTAGTCATTATTATTGCATATCATGATATATACCATATAGGCGGCGATGGAAATCCTAAAGCAATAAACTTTTCGTACATTATGACTATGGTTATAACATTGGAATATCATTGAACATATACTGCATAATTCTTCAAAGCTTATGAATATCAGTACATATATGAACTACTATAATCACGATGATCATGTATATCAGTTATTCAAAAACACTTGAATGATATTCCGATTACGTAATATGATATTCATAGATTTTACAGATATGCACATTATATGTAGAAGTATTCTTATTTCCTTATCAATATCCGGAATTTCGATTTTCAATTATTTGCATAGACTGATATGCATAAAATTTGATATGCATAAGCGTATACAAAATATGCACGTGATCTAATAACAGTGTCATCGGAAAATGCTTTCGGATTGAATGCAAAGAAATTTAAATCAAATGTCGGTATTCAAAATAGTATCAAGAACTCAATGCCAAACCCTAAAATTCAAATCAATTACAAATCATTCATAAAATTCACAATGAAAGGTTTGAATATCATAGAACATCGGACCATTACGCACTAACCTTCTTCCATGTTCAAATCCGGTATTTGCAAACCACAAATTCCGACTGTGTGACTGTTGAAGACGTAGACGTAGAAGAATCGGCTATGGAGGGCAAGAGGAAGCAGACGTAGAAGACGCAACTACCAGGAACGTTATTTCTTTCTCTCTCCTATTTTAGATTCTTCCTTTTTTCTCATCCGTTTTTTATGGTAATTGGGTTTAGTGAGGCTTGTTTTATGGGATCACACCTACCATAAAATCCCTACAACCACTCCATCCGGCCATCCATTTGCTTCAATCCGACACTCCATAATCGTGCACTCGTTTCACCATAAAAGTCGTTTCACCTGAGCGCCTCTCTCTCTCTCTCTATATATATATATATAATTTTGATATAATTTAATGTCTAGTTTAGATGAGAACGAATATTTATATGCGAACGGGAGAACGATACATACACAATACAAATTTTATAAAATGTAAAAAGCGATGAGCATATAGTATAAAATTATGTACTATAAATTTATGCACACATATTTCAATAAATTGATGCATGTACAGTACAATTTTTTATGCATACATAGCACTAAATTTATGATCCCACATTTTTTTAATAAATTAATGCACATATAATATAAAATTTATGCATACATAGTACCTATTATGCACACGTAAGTATGAGTTTTTATATATAATACGGTCAATCGTTTTTCTCGCCGTGTTTATAAATTTTGTATTGTATTTTCTCTTATATGCGCATACAAGCGTCCATTCTTATATGATCAATCCTCTTACATTTAACATAAATACTTTGCTGAGGGCATATGACCACACAAATTTGTCCAACAAAATGCACAAGTCCCATAAAAAAGTTATTAATATATGTAATAGTACATGTTGCTCAATACCCCTAGTTAAGAGACATAAAAAAACCATGTTGTTAACATAATAATGTACACATGACCATGGACATTAATAACAAATTTGTCCCACAAAATAACACAGCATAAACGAGTGGGCCAAAATTACACAACACGGAGACAAAGATGAACAAAATGTTTTTTTATAAGGTAAGGATTCGATTTACACGACATAACAATGTCGGCTAAATGGAGAGGTCGATAAATCGGCAATCTGACAAATCGACATGAAAGAAAAACAAGCAAGGCAAATAAAAAAGCAATAAAATAGCCTAAAGGACCTAGGGAGAGTAAAGAGTAAAGTACTATTGAATGAAAGCGCCACCAGAGAACAAGTCAGAGGGTAGTGCTAAATGGACCATCATGACATTGCTCCCCACCAAAATGAAGGATCTTTAGGAGCCTCGACATGACGTGCCCCCATCTAAACGAGGGATTTTCAAGAGTCTCGAACACAATCACGACCACGACTAGAACAACATACTCGGTCTCCACCCTAGACCAGCTCTACAATTAGAGAGAAGTAATGACATTCAAGCTTGAATTAACGGGTCCGTAGTTTGCAAAATAGTTCAAAGAATTTCAGTTTAGTTTTTTTTTTTTTTACTTTTCACCATCCTCCGATATTAATTAACTTTGTATTTGTTTATCTTAGTTGTCAATTACTGTAATATTGGTCATATGCAAATATCAATTTTTTCCATTAGTTCAGTCCAATCAATAATTCATCATCACCCAATACATTGATGAAAGGATTGTTACACCACAAAGAGGGAATTTATAAGCATGTTCCAAATTATAGTCACTAAACCAATTGCAGTTAAGACTAATTCTTTGTTAGTCATGGGTCTGACAATTGATCTAAAAAATCATCGAATAAAAAAATGAAAGAATTCATTATCAATCCAATCATAGAATAAATTTCAATCAAAAGATACATAACAAAGGCACATATGTTAAAGTTTATCAAGTAGAAACCAAATTGGTAGTAGTACGAGTTCTCATAGAGCAAGTGATGCAAAGTTTCTACGACATAATGATTTTAGTCATCCATTCGAAGAATATTTCATAACTAGAAATCGGAGCCCCGTGCGTATATATCCGTTATGCTCTCATTGTATTACTTATTGGATGTGTGGTAAGTAGTTGTCATTAGCTGTGACTGAGGATGACCTAAACTGATCTGTTGTTGATTTTATCGCCATAGCAAGATATCCAAATACCAAAGGACTCACAAGGCGCACGTTTGAGGTAAATTCTGCTTTCCCATAGTTGATGTTTGCCAGATTCTTTGATATGTAATTCCTCCTTTCCAATGGTGCCAAATGTCTAGTATCATGTGTTGTTAAACCTTGAACATGAATGAATATATTTAAGCAGGCTATACTTAACGCGTTATAACATGCTTGTCATATTGTGCTCCAAGAAATCCTTATGTGATGTTATAATCTCGTACATTAATCATCTCCTCTAGTTTGATAAATTTTAGCAGGTTTTTGTCTACTTTTAAATAGTGAGTTGTAGCTTTTACATTCATCTCGGTGACTAAGTTGTTGAATGTCTCTTTGAAAATTATATTCCGTGAGTAGTTAGTCGACTCTTTTCCCGTTTGTAATAACAATATACTAAGTCTTTGTGGGTCAACCACTTAAGAAATTGTAGCATAGAGCTAGCCCGTGGCAAATAATTAGTCTTGGTAAATACAACCCCACATACTTTAGTGATTGCCCCTGACTTTTATTGATAGTCATAGCATAGCAAGCTTTGAGTGAGAATGGACGACGTTTCATTACGAATGACCATTTTGATTGGGTAACGTTGAGTGTTGTCCTAGGAATTTGGACTTTATTTCCTATGCACGTGTCTATTATAATCTCAGTCTCAACAACCCACTCCCCAAAATGCGTAATGATGAGACGGGTGCCGTTTCACAATCCTTGTCAAGGGTTAACATTTCTAAGAAGCATCACCGACAACCTTTCCTTTAGTTGAAGTGCGTGTGGTGAGATTCTTGTAATTTAACATCCACGTTATTTCCATTAGTTAGTGGTTTTACAACTTATTCGGCATAGTCTATGGAAATGTAATCGCAATGTACCGGGGAGGTCTTGGTTGTTTAAGAATTTGGGTGGGTACAAATGTTCTTGTTCAACCACATCGGTAGATGACTTGCAAATCTCATTAGTGCTTTTATATGTCTTTATTTGTCCGTGTAGAGGTTTGAACATATTGTTGTTTATCTGATCTGCATCTTTATTTAAGGGGGCCAAGCTAGATAGCTCTGTCTTGGAGGTATGATGGGTTGGTTTGGTTTGGTATAAAATCTGGAAAGACGTTGTCAATCAGCTGCTCAATCGGATTTGCCACTGGTGCAACTATGAACTCTTGTGGGATCTCCGTCCATGTCTCTTCCTCTTCATTGTCTAGCGCTATTGCTTCAACATTTCCATCCCCGATCTTTTGAATCCAACAGTTGAATTGTTGTTTGTGGATGTCAATTTCGCCATTGGGATATTAGTCCTTTACCTCCATGCTCTTTGTGAACGTGAGCACTTGACAATGGCCCAAATAGGTGAGTTGCTAATGTAAGCCTAAACAATGTTTTATCGTTTTCCATTGCTGATGATTGGTAGTATTTGCTTGAAATCTCCTCCTAGTAGTACAGTTATACCGCCAACACAACTTATGTTTGTTGTTGGCATGTTTGATGCTTTGGGTGTCTTGTAATGTTATGTTCAATACCTCTAATGCATTTCTATGAGTCATTGGTGTTTCATCCCAAATAATTAGTTTGACCTTATGCATCAGGTAGGATAATTGAGTGTTTTGTTTAATACCAAAAGTACTATTATCAAGCAGCCCGATTGGGGTTGGAAACTTGTTGTGGGTTGTCCGCCCGGACGGTAATAGAAGGGAAGCAATAGTTGCGGGTGTAGAAGTGTTAAAAGTAAGCATAATTGAATATGTGGGGTATATTACTTTGTAAATGAAGGCATAATTTAACCAACGGGTAGTTAACAACATTGCAATGTTGGTAGTTGTAGGACATAAGAATTGCAAAATCTTCAAGTAATTCAATTCAAAATAATTTATAAATCTAGAACATGTGCAGTAGACATTAATAGTCCGATATTTTCATGTATTTTTCCTTGCTGAGCAATGGAATAAGGATGAAAATATTACCGAAAAAGGTGAATAGAACTCAGTAGTTACCGAACGATGCTAATGCAAGGATGATGTTCCCTTGTGATCTTATACGGGCCATTATTGTCTTGTAGAGGTAAGTTTTCCATGTTCTTCCTGCCCCATAAATAAAAAAGAACTCTCCCGATTGCTTATTCACTGCATTGAATACCTTGTCGTAGATTGCTATTTGGTCCGTGTTTAGTGATGGTACATGGTTGCATGCAGCTCAAGTAGTTGAACACCTGAAGGAGTGATTTTCATTGTTAATAACGCACCCCACAAAATTTGGCACAAAGGAAGCACATTAGTAGGCTGGTAAGTTGCACGAAGTACATCAGTTTTTCATTCGAAGCATCATTTACCAATGAGAAATCTAGAACCATTGTGATCGATATCTTGTATACGGACCAATTGGAGCGGATATTTCTGAAATCCTTCCGGAGAGCACTCTAGATATCTTATCTCTCACTCTCTTGGGTAATAACTTGTAAGATGATCCTAGTCTAATTACAGATCATATGTTTGAACAGCTTAGGGTAGAGCAAAGAAAAGGGCGGATCTTTACCGGATGGAACGAAGGAAAAATATATTTCCCTCCAACGTATAAATACTCTACAAACTCAGACAGATATGCTGCTGATGCAATGAATCCAAAAGAGAAGCGAAGGACACCGGCTTGGTACATCTTCTAAATGCTATGACATTGCATTTCAAATCTCATTCTAAATTGGTAATGTTATTCACTAGTGTTTATTTGTGAAGGTGTGATCGGATTTTGTGGTACGGGAGAGGCATGCGCCAATTATCCTATGTTCGTGGGGAATCGAGATTCTCAGATCATAGGCCGGTCTATGGAGTATTCTTGGCTGAGGTTGAATCCATCAGCCGTTGTTGGATCAAGAAAAGTGTGAGCTGCTCGAGTGCTAGAGTTGAAGTGGAGGAGCTGCTACCGTATTCACAAGGGCTGCATTACTATTGACTATTGAGAGGTTGTTTTCCTTCTGCTATAAAGAAGCAAGCTTCTTACATTCTTTCTTTGACTAACTCTATTAATGCCTTAATCCACAAGTACCCACATTGTAATTATACGCCGCCATCTTCAGCTTACCATTGTTTCCACTATGGAAGAACATATCAATCAGCAATTAATATATCCAGCCAGGTGAAGAAGCAAGTTGTTAATACATCCTAGTTTTCAATGCCTGGTGGTTAGGTTTCCTTGACATAGATCTTAGTTGTTCCCCTGTAAAAAAAAATTGAGATTTTTGTAAGAGAAAAGCAGGCAAAATAATGATGCTGAGCACTCGAAGCTCCGACTCCGTACGTCATAAAAGAAGAGGCAATGAGGTGAAGACACTCATTGTATTGTTCTTACTTAGTGTATCTAAAGTTGTTGTTCTTGAGTGATGATCTCAAAAGAGCTTAGCTTTAACATCTTTTGCTGCTCTTCTTTTCAAAAGAGTGGGTTTCTGGGTCTTCTTTAATTAGTCCCTCCATATTTACAGCTTCTGCAATCCATGCTCTACTCAACTGAGAAAAGCAATGGGGGATTTTTAAGGGGAAAATTAAAAGATAAACATTTATGTGGTATTTACTAGCTAAGCTGGAAAGTAGTTGTACAAGACATATATCATATTCATCAGTTAAGTTAGAAAGATTTGACTCATCAAATATGTATAACCATTTGTGTAAAATATCATTTGAACATAACAGTTGCAAAATCGGATGAGTAAATTACAGAAAATGCAAACTTAATTGAAAAGAAGAAAAATGCTTCCAACATTTGCAGGTGAAAAGAAGCCTTAAAATGAGACATTTTTGGATGTTTTTGAGGAGGAATTTAGGGGGGGGGGGGGGGGGGGGGGGGAAAGCTTATACAATGTAGAAGAAGGCAGATGTGACATTTGCTTCCTTTCTTTTCTGCGGATGTTGGCAACAAGTGTAGCTCTATACTTGTAAGAAACTATGATATAGCTATAGAGATATAAGATAAAACATTTATTCAATATTAATTCAAAATGCAGGAATGGTCGATTCTTCACATTCGAGCATCTGGAGGCACTGATTCATTTCAATTTCAATATTATGCGTCTATATAATCTAAATCACATTTTAATATGTTCCACAATCATGGAATTATAACTTCTAGTTTGGCGAGACAAAATTTTTTGGAGTAGATATTTACCTTTTTAAATAAAAAAGAGAGGAGAAAAGTCCCTTCCCGAGCCGTGCTTGTATGCTACGCACGTAAAATCTCTGCTACATTTTTTTTTTTGTTGCAGGTTAGAAATGGGTCTCTATTCTAAATAGATGACAAACCCAGATCATCCTTGCGGATGATCTGAAAAAACTCCAGCGCGGCCTCGCAAGCCGGTGAGGAGAAAGATTCATTTTGAAAAGTTCTGATAATAACATCAGATATGAGAGAGCCTTGAATATAAGGCAACGCGGCCCGAATCCAATGTAAGTTCAATTCATTGGAAGCTAGGCAATCAGCTGTGGCGTTTTCTTCCCGATAGTTATGGAATACTTGGAAGGAATGGAAGTTGTTAAGGAGGTGTTATTCTCTGCTACATAATTGTACACCCTTCTACCCTTCTATGTTTCTTCTAGATTTTATTTTTATATTTTAAATCTTAAATTAGGGTTTTGAAATTTATGATTTATAGATTAAAATATAAGTGTTAGAATTTAGAATTTTAGAAGTGATGCGTTCCTACTAGGATGAAGGATCTCGATCTTGTTTGGGAAGTCGCGTGATGTTGGAAATGGTGATGATGGAAGGGAACGCTTGGTTCTGAGGATGGCAGCGGAGGATGATCGACTCGAAAGAGATCGAGTTCGGTGGCCGTAGCGTCGGCAACGGGAGGAGAAGCTCGATGTAGATCGAGAGATTGTCGTAGCGTCGACAGCGGGGAAGGGAGATGAGAAGTTAGAGGGTGTTTGACGTCCGATCAAAGGGAGGAGGCAAATGCTCTCAATAATCAAGCTTTGATTAAAATTGAACGTAACCTAATTACAGAGGACGAGACGTCCTTTTATGCTAGCTCGTGTGACTCGGATGGGCTGAGTCTCGCCTAATAGGCCGGCCCACGCGACATGCGTGGAGCACACGCCCCAAAATTCAAAATAAAATAACAAATGTCTGAAAAGATTACAATCAGTTCAAAAAGAACACATTCATTCCATAGTTGAGAGAAGAAGGATAGAGAACGCGTTCTCTGGGCTTTGTTGAAGACGCTTCAGAGAGAACGCGATCTCTTAGGTGCCTTGGCCAGCGACGACGCGAGTAACCAAAGATTCTGTCGTGTTGGCGATACCTTTAGCGCGTGCTCTGGTTATTGGTCCTTCTGAGCGAATGCTCATAGCCTCCTCTTCTTCAGTGGCGTTCATGGAGGGCAGGGGCGCATCACCCTCCCCCACTTAGCTGTGAAGCGTCCCCGCTTCACCATCATCGAACTCAGGTTCCACGTACGGCTCCAAGTCTGCAACGTTGAAGGTCGCGTGTACACCATAGTCTGGAGGGAGTGCGATCTCGTAAGCATTGTCGCCAATGGCCTTCACAACCTGGAAGGGCCCATCACCTCGTTGTGCCAACTTGGACTTCCTTTTTGCTGGAAAACGGCCTTTGCGAAGGTGGACCCACACCAAATCTCCAGGGGTGAATATGACGCGTCAGCGCCCATGGTTGTGCTATTTGGCATACTGTTCTGCGCGGCGTTCCAGCTATGCTCGCGTCCGTTGGTGTAGCTCTTGGATCATCGCGGCGCAGTTGGCCGCGGTGGGGTGCTCAGTATCCTTCAAAGGACGCGGCAGCAGGTCCAGCAGAGTTAGAGGGTTGCTGTCATACACAACTTCGAACGGCGTGAGCTTTGTTGTTGAGTGCCTGGACCTGTTATAAGAAAACTCAACAATGGCAAGTAAGTCCTCCCAACGTTTTGGGTTGGTTTTGAGCATGGTCCTAAGGAGGGCTCCTAGGGTTCTGTTGGTCACCTCAGTTTGACCATCAGTTTGAGGATGGTAGCTAGTGGAGTATATGAGTTTGGTTCCCAACTTTCCCCAAAGAGTTTGCCAGAATAACCCCATAAATTTGGTATTGCGATCACTAACCACAGATCGCGGTATCCCATGTAAGCGGACCACGTTGTCAAAGAACAACGCGGCGATTTCACTAGCACTGTAGGTGGTCTTACACGCGATGAAATGAGCCATTTTTGAAAATCTGTCAACCACTATAAAGATAGAATCCTTACCCCGTCTAGAGAGAGGTAAACCTGTGATGAAGTCCATTGACAAATCTTCCCAAGGTCTTAAGGGAATGGGCGGTGGTGTCTAGAGACCATAAGGGTGGGACGTGGATTTAGCGCACTGACATGTGACACAACTGGTGCAATAACGCGTCACCTGGGTGGTCATACGCGGCCAGAAGAAATGCTCACGAAGAGCAACTAATGTCTTGGTGACCCCAAAATGACCGCGTCCCTCGTGGGCTTCTTGGATGAGGAGTTGCCTAATGGGTGAGCCAGGAATGCACAAGCAACCAGCTTTGTACAGGTAACCCTCATGGAAGAAATAGGTGTCGAACTCGTGTTCCCTAAGGCAATGCTCTACAATGGGCTTAAAGAAGGATCAAACAGATATAAATCCTTAATTAACGCAAAACCAAGAAGTTTTGACTGAAGATGAGTAAGGAGAACATACATGCGAGAAAGGGCGTCGGCGACCACATTCTCCTTACCTTTCTTATGCACCACCACGTATGGAAAGGTTTCCATGAATTCCACCCAGAGAGCATGGCGGCGGCTGAGGTGTGCTTGACTCTTGAGATAGCTGATTGTCGCGTGGTCTGAGTGGATGACGAACTCGCGTGGCCACAGGTAGTGCTGCAAAGTCTTGAGTATGCGAATCAACGCGTAGAGCTCCTTGTCATATGTTGGGTAATTCAAGGTGGATACAGTGAGCTTCTCGCTAAAGAACGCGATGGGCCGCTTCTCTTGGTGGAGTACTCCACCAATTCCTACATTTGACGCGTCACATTCTATTTCAAAATATTTGCTGAAGTCAGGGAGTTGAAGTAGTGGCGCATTGCATAGAGCCTCTTTCAACGTGTTGAACGCGTTGTTGTGCGTCTCTTTCCAATTCACCGCGGTGCCTTTCTTGGTGAGTTCATGCAATGGCGCGGCGATGGAGCTGAAATCCCTCATAAATCTCCTATAGAAGCCTGCCAAGCCAAGGAAGCTTCTAACCATTGTTGGCATTGTGGGTGTTGGCCAATCTCTGATGGCCTTCACTTTTTCCTCATCAACGCGGAGGCCATCCTTGGAGACCACGTAGCCTAGGAAGTTTGTGGTGCCGGAGGCAAACCGACACTTGCCAAGGTTGGCATACAACTGTTCTTTTCTCAAGCACTCTAACACAAGCCTAAGGTGTTGTAAATGAGTGGCAAGATTACGAGAATAGACCAAAATGTCATCAAAGTATACCACAACGGATTTTCCCAAAAAATCCCTAAAAACATGGTTCATCAGCCTCATGAAAGTGCTTGGCGCGTTGGTGAGACCGAAAGGAATGACTAGCCATTCATAGAGACCATATTTTGTCTTGAACGCGGTCTTCCATTCGTCATCTTCGTTCATGCGAATCTGGTGATATCCACTCTTTAAGTCAATCTTTGTGAAGAGTAATGCGCCATGCAACTCATCTAGCATATCATCAAGGCGGGGTATGGGGTGCATGTACTTGACTGTGATTTGATTCATGGCACGGCAGTCAACACACATTCGCCATGAACCATCCTTCTTTGGCACTAGGATGACTGGGACCGCACAAGGGCTAAAGGATTCCCTCACGTATCCCCGATCCAGAAGTTCTTGAACTTGGCGCTGGAGCTCCTTTGTTTCATCTGGCCCAACACGATAAGCAGCTCGATTGGGGAGGGAGGCACCAGGCACCAAATCGATTTGGTGCTCAATGCCTCGGAGAGGGGGGAGTCCTTGTGGAAGCTCTTATGGAAACAAGTCGTTGAAATCTTCAAGCAACTCAGCGATTTCTCGCGGCATGGTTCCAGTGTGGGAGTGTCTTGAGTACATGGCGTTGGCACTAGCAGAAAGCATGGTGCCTTGCCATTTAATGGTGCAGTGAGGTCACTTGGCCTCTCCAGGAGTAGCCTGTGCTCACAGGTGCCTTTCAAATTGTTTGTAGGCTGTGCGATCGTTTGCTTGTCTTTGGAGCGCGTTCTTTCCCTGGTCTTGTTGTTTGATTGAGGGTCTGTGTTCCCAGGGGAAGAACGCGTACTCCTGGAAGTCTGATTCTTTGAGCCTTCAATAGCCTTCTGTCTATCTCGTTCAACCTGGTCATGCAAGATCTCATGTGGCGACATAGGTAAGAGAGTGACGCATTTCCCGTGATAAGTAAACACATAAGTGTTTAAATAGCCATCGTGAAGAACGAGCCTGTCAAATTGCCATGGGCGCCCCAACAACAAGTGCGTCGCGTCCATGGTAATAACATCACAAAGGATAGAGTCTGTGTATTGACCAATTGAAAATAAAATAAGACATTGACGAGTTACAGTGTTACCAGAACTTGAAGAAATCCATTGCAGTCCATATGGTTGTGGGTGAGGAGTAGTTGGCAAGTTTAAATGAGTGACCACCTTCTCATTAATGATGTTGCAACATCTACCTCCATCAATGATGACGCTCAAGGTCGCTGTCTTTACCAAACAACGCGTGTGGAAAAGGTTCTCTCGTTGATCACCAAGAGTTGCTTCTTTGACAGTGAGCAAACGCCGTGTGACAAGACTCAGTGCTGTGTCTTCATGCAACGCGATGGCCTCACAAGTGTCAGCCTTCTCGTCATCTTCCAGATCTTTATCAATTGTTTCAAGCGCGACGTCTTCCTCCTCAAAGGATTCATAACCCGCGGAGGTTGCAGAGAAAATGACTTTCTTTTTGTTAGGGCAACTCCTCATGACGTGCCCTCTACCTCCACACTTATAGCATTCTATGTCACGTGCGCGTTATTGGGTAGTTGATGTACCCTTTTGTGGTGGCGTGCATGGAACACTGCTTGGTATGATCGCGGTCTTTCCTTGTCTGTTTAAAGCAGACGCGTTATTTCCTGGAGTAGGACCACACACATTAGTAGAAGGAACTTGACTAGTTTGGGAGTCATACCTTCTTTACCCATAGGGTTGGTAGGGTCCTTGACGCTTTCTCATGAGTTGATTGTGGAGTTGCATCGCGGTGTGCGTCAGCTTGTTCAGATCCTTGATTGGAAGGATTTCCAATTGGTCTCTGATGTTGGTGTTGAGACCACTTAAAAACTTCATCCTCATCGTAGAAGGAGCCACGCTTATGGACGCCTTGTAGTACATGTCCTCGAGTTGCGAGAAAAACTCAAGGGGTGTCTTTGACCCTTGTTTCGCCATGGCAATGTCCAGGCGCATCTAGTTCTTGTAGTCTTGGGGGACATACTTGAGGGTCATCACAAATTTGAGTTGGTGCCATTCAGTGAGGGGCACCAAATTTCGTCTCACGCGATCATCCACAAATCGGTGCCACTAGACTCTCGCGGCACCTCGGAAATGAACTGTGGCAGCTGCCATGTAATCTTCTTCAGGGATTTGGCAGAAGATCAAGCTGTACTCTGTGGCCTGCAATCATTCAAGAAAAACTGCAGGGTTGTATTCACCAAAAAAGAATTCAAGTTTTACCTTAATATCATGGCGATTGAGCCTCAGGGTAGTTACTTCTTGCGGTATTTGTTGCCGCGGCACTGGGATATCCAAAGGAGAAAATTGATGGCCTTAGGCCTGTTGGAACTGGACATGCCCCCTTTGATTCCTTCTCGCGTCCATATTGTCGCACTGATTTTCCAAAGGAGCATGTTGCTCTCTTCCTTGAGCGCGTCTACGGCGCTGATGTCCTTGGAGTTGTATGTCGCGATGATCATCATAAGGCATGTCTTGCCTTCTTTGCATGTCATCGCGCCTGTCCAAGTACGCGTTGGTCATTGCTGGGCCTTGGTGAAGCTTCACTGGAGGGATCCAATCTGCAGGGCGGTCTTGCAACTCCATGGGATCACCAAGTGGAAGATGAAAATTCCCTGGATTGATCATCCCTGAGTCCTCCATCTCTTCATCATCGAACTCCTCGAACTCGTCTTGGTGGAGAGGAGTGTAGGAGAAGTATCCCTCAGACCCATAGTGAGGGGTTCTTGCACGTGATGTCTGTGATGCGAAACAACATCCCTGGTGCGATGGGAATGCCGCGGCAGAGTTGTATCATGCTCGCCTCTTCTATTCTTGCCAGCACGCGGAGTAGTGGCTAGCTCGCATTGGCGTGTGGACCGTCTGGCTTTGTACCTGTAATTGAAATCATATGGGTCAGAGTACGCACCTTGGGACCCTTCATCGCCATCAGAATAGCTGTCATCGCGTAATGGTGTTGCTTGTGGGATGTAGCGGTCGCGATGCGATGTATATCCCTGGCGACTCTCTATGATGGATTGGATCCGTTGTAGGCGCGGTTGTAAGTTGGAAGACGAGGGCATGACTCCTTTGCCCTTGTCAACGCGTTGTTTGCTGGGTCCAGCCTCTGTTTGTCTTGGCGCGACCAAAGGATCCATTGGTATTTACAACGTGGGTGTGGGTTGCAACATTTGAGCGCGTTCCTTTTCCTGGAACTCTACGAGTTGGCGCCTTAGGGTTTGGATCTCGCGTTGTTCCTCCGAAAGCTCGAGAATAGGCTGTTGTGGAGGGTTGGCGAGAGGCACCACTTCATGCTGCTCGATCTGTTGTTGTGGGGGGTTATTGTTGTTGTCTCCTTGAGCATTCCCATCAGTGGGTGCCAAGTGGCTACCTATAAGAACATGACCATCCATCGCGAGTAAAATTGCACAAAAGACAGTAGAAACCAATGAACAAGTAAGCACTCAACAAGTAGTAAGTGTTCACGTAGGTTAGCGCGTTATTTTGGCCTTGAGGGCGGCTAATAGGCAAGCAAAGCAAGTGTGATATGCATGCACAAAAGCAACGAAACCAAAAGAAGGAAGTCTTAATATCTTGCGTAAAGAACGCATTTAAACAAGACACAATAACACGTGTGACACTAGACGGTGGAGAGGTTAAGAAGATGAGCCTAGCCGTTGAGGGGAGAAGGTTGCCTTATTTTGGCTTTACTTCTCTGTTTTTGAAAGTCGCAATCTTTTTTTTTTGAATGCGACTTGATTTTTTTTTGAAATTTGAAATTCAAATCCGAGATCTTAGTCTTAAATGAAGATCGGATAAGAATTAATGAAAATAAAAGTAAAATAAACGGCTAAGTAACTTAGGAAATAAATCATGAGATTTGCGTGATAGGAGAGAGAAATATTGATGCAGACTTTATGATGGTCAACGCATTAAATATGGCAAGTATGTAAGCGAAATTTTAGCAATTAATTAAGCAAATCATGCAATCAATTATGCGGATTTCATGCAAACAAATCACACTATTTTCGCGTGAGGATCAAGAGACGTTCGAATAAGAGATTCTCTTGTAGAAACCGAAGGACTAGGAAGAAAAGAATTTTTTTTGAATGAGTATGGCGGAAGCAAGTATGATGGGGGAGAAAAAAAATTCGTGAACAAGTGAGACTTGAGAAGCGACTTACAAGATCAAGACTCTGATGCAGTTGATGCGTTCCTACTAGGATGAAGGATCTTGATCTTGTTTGGGAAGCCGCGTGACGTTGGAAATGGTGATGATGGAAGGGAATGCTTGGTTCTGAGGATGGCAGCGGAGGATGATAGAATCGAAAGAGATCGAGTTCGGTGGCCGTAGCGCCGGCAGCGGAAGGAGAAGCTCGATGTAGATCGAGAGATTGTCGTAGCGTCGACAGCGGGGAAGAGAGATGCGAAGTTAGAGGGTGTTTGATGTCCGATCATAGGGAGGAGGCAAATGCTCTCAATACTCAAGCTTTGATTAAAATTGAGCGTAACCTAATTACAGAGGATGAGACATCCTTTTATGCTAGCTCGCGTGACTCGGATGGGCCGAGTCTCGCCTAATGGGCCGGCCCACGCGACATGCGTGGAGCACACGCCCAAAATTCAAAATAAAATAATAAATGTCTGAAAAGATTACAATCAGTTCAAAAAGAACGCGTTCATTCCATAGTTGAGAGAAGAAGGATAGAGAATGCGTTCTCTGGGCTTTGTTGAAGACGCTTCAGAGAGAACGCGATCTCTTGGGTGCCTTGGCCAGCGACGACGCGAGTAACCAAAGATTGTGTCGCGTTGGCGGTAGCTTTAGCGTGTGCTCTGGTTACTGGTCCTTCTGAGCGAATGTTCATAGCCTCCTCTTCTTCAGTGGCGTTCATGGAGGGCAGGGGCGCATTAAGAAGGGAGTAGAGAATTTAAACTCGCTTGTACGTACACCTTCAATATCGTTACTTTTCTAGATGGAAAGCAGAATACTCACTTGATTCAAACCCCAGTTCATGAACATTTCATAATGGAAATTGATGAATTTTTATTAAAATTTCGATAATTTATTTTGTTGATGACGATGTCAAACTCAGGGTCTCACCAAATAGTTATTATCGCGAATAGCATGTGTAAAACCCTACAAGGCGATGAACTCCTGACAAGAACGGCTACAAAGCGGCCATCGAGAACACCAATGAACAATCACAATTGTTGCGAGAAAAGACAAAAGGAACACAAAAACACAATGATACCACATAATCACCATCAAAGTCCTCTTAAAAATTGATCTTAGCACCAAGTTCATAATGGAACATGATGACAGGATGAACACAATGACAAGATGAGCACATTGACAGGATGAACACAATGACAAGATGAATATGATGAATTGATGATACTACATCACCGTCATCGTTAAGAGGACGAAAAAACTAGGTCATGGCATGTCCGTACAAGCAAAATATACTATTTCATGTCCCTACAAGCAATCCACCATTGCATATCCGTGCACGCAAATCCTAGCGTTAACGTGTCCGTAAAAGTAAAATATCAATGATGGTGTGTTCGTACAAGTGGACAGTAACCTGATCCCGGAAATCGCGGATCTTGCATTCATGACCATCACATGACCGTTCCCCCTGTCGATGGCATCCCTTCTCCTCTATAAAAGCAAAAGTGAGGCTTGATTGGGTTTTTTTTTTCCAACTTTTAGAGTTGGAGAATGGTCTTATAGGAGGTTTTAAAGATCAAAGGGAGAATTCATGCTTCAAGTTATTCATTTCTCCATGCATTATTCATCAAGGCAAAGGCTCCATTTCATCACATCTCCTTCAATTTCTCTATATTTTCTTCAAAGATCTCTTCATGTGCTCATCAACTTCAAGAAAATCAAGATCCTCATCCTTCAAGCACAAGTCTAAGAACTTCATTCTTTGAGAGCAGTTTCAAGAGCATCAAAAGCCTCATCACTCGAGCATCACATCAAGTTATTCATATTCATCATGTCAAACACCCCTTTTGATTTCTTCATCTTTTTTATGCACTTCATCTACACATTTTTTCATCATGTTAGAGGCCCAAACTGATTTTGCTTTTGTTGAAGGTTCTCCCAAGGGTCCACCCCCTTGGGATTTTCAGGTGCGACATGGAGTAAATAGACGCAAATCATGAAGTCCATCATCATCATCGCCGAAGAACATGACGGACGTTAGTGCGACATGGGGAGAATGGGCGCAAATCATGAAGTCCCCCATTATCATCGCCGAAGAAATCGATGAACATTGGTACAATGTGGAGCGAATGAGCACAAATCATGAAGACCATCATCATCATCAACGAACCGGGTGAATTCTAAAGCACAAGAGAAATTGAGCAAAGAACGGTACAACATGGAGATCACCATCCTCGTCAATAAACCCTAAAGACGCTAGAGCATATGGATGAATAGACATGTAATGTACATCATCGATGCCATCACCGTCATCCATGCACCTAAAGAACGTTGGGGCGTAAGGGAGAATAGATGAGTAACGAGACACCACCATTGCCATCAATGAAGTTTCAGATCCTTGAAATGCATGATGTAACTCATAGCAAAGATGTCATTGTCATCATTGATGTCGCATGAAGTCAATAAAATGTGCAAACAATCAATGATGATGTCATGAACCATGAAGAGAATCGAGAGAGCCTTGATGGATCATGATCATCACACCTCTAAATCCCCCAACAATCTTTGAGGTCTTCAATTATGTAACACCCTGGATTTGTAATCCTGTATAAGGATTATATTGATGCTACCCATGTCAACAACAACTCTTCTTTTTCATGGTTCAAGTAAGGACAAAAAACTATAAAGTTAAACATGCTAGGACGAGAGTAGTACTGTGATGGGTAACCTCTTGTGAAGTCTCCGGGTCGGCATGGGATGAGACTTCTAAGACTCGGGCCTTATAAATGGTATCAGAGCTGACTTTGAGTTACAAGTGGGCTTGGTCCGGTGGACAGTTGCTCGACCCAAAGGGCGGTCTTTGAGGCTTGACGAGGTCAATATGGGTTTAAGTGGGGGCAATTGTAACACCTCAGAGTTGTACTCCTTTATAAGGATTAAGGGCTATCCATGTCAACAAGAACTTTTCTTTTTTATGGTTCACGTGAGGACAAAAAATTATAAAGTTAAGCGTGCTAGAGCGGGAGTAGTACTGGGATGGTTGACCTCCTGGAATGTCTCCAAGTTAACATGGGATGACACTTCTAAGACTTGAGTCTCGAGCCTTACAAGAGTCTCCAGCCTTACAAGTTATTACATAAATAATTACTCAGTTGATTCAAACCTTACTCCCTGATGTAAAAACCTTTTTGAAACTATAATTCTCAATTCTCACTCAAAAGGTCGATGTAGAATGATTCTTATTTGCCAAGATGAGATCACTCAATATGTTTTGCATTACAAAACACTTTAAGATCAACTAGAAATTTTAAAAGGTTCATATATATATATATATAGATTTATGCTCTAGTAAAACAACTCCTTAGAGTGAAACGAGTGTACGGATATAGAGCGTTGGATTTGATTTAGGTGGATGGCTGAGATTTAATCTGGAGAGGTTCACAAAAAAAAAACTCACCCACACCCGATCTCGCCCATTTACGATTCTCCCGGGATTTGATTTCCATATCCAGACGATTCAACTTCCATTTTCCCTCCTCTGCTCTATCGTGCTCTGCTACCCATTTTCTCCCTCGCTCTCGCCGCCTTCATCGTCTCATCCTCTCGCTCGATCGTCCTCATCTTCCATCGCATGAGTATCGTCTCATCCCACACGTAGAAGAGCCGTCGACTCATCCTCTTGTTGTTATCGTATCGCCGTCGTCGGACCAATTTCGGTTTTGCGAAAGGTAACCCTAAAATCTATTCACCTCGAATCTTCCCCTCTTATTTTCTTTCTCATCTTCGATTTGGCTAAAATAATCGCCGTCGTCTCGCCGCCGTTCAATTTCTAACCTGTTTTTCAGTTTCGGTTCTATAACCGCATATTTTTACTCTTGAATTTCATTCACTTCCAGTTTAACTCGACGACGGGGTTGTTTTTGTCTCCATCAATGGTGTTTTACTCTTCGATTTTGTTCATTTTCGTGTTAGTAGTCGATCTATGTCGAATAGAACAATTTAGAGTTGAGTATTCTTTTGCATCGAGGGCATTAGAAGGTTTGTATGGTTCAAATTTGTTCGAATTGCAATTCTAGTTCATTTAGGGTTTAGTTTTTACTTTGTTTTTGAGATTCAATTAGTTCGAATTGCACATTTATTGATTTTGAGTGGTTGATGACTTGATATGGGTTGCTGTTTAGGGTTGGAGTGGCTTTTTTTGTTCGTTTGAGACTGAAGAGTAATGGTCAAACAGTACATTTATGTTGTTATTATTCAATAGACCATCGAAAGCATATACTATGTGTTTTGATATTCAATTTTGTAGATGAAATATGCATTGTTATGCAGAACATATGCAATGTATTTATTGGTTTGATCCAGGTTAATTGTTTGGGTTCTTTATAATCATTTTGTTTCAATTGTTGTTCGAGTTGGAGGTTGGTTTATAATGTTGCTCATCGTCTTATCTAGGATCTCTTTCATGGTCAGAGGATTATTGGCTAGGGAAAAAATGTCTCCGAACACTAAAGGTGGTAAGCGAAGAAGGCTCGTCAAAGGTAATGTATTTGTTTTGTGTTTATTTGTATAGCTTCGAAGTAAGGTAGTAAAATGGTAGGCCTGGTTTAATGTTTGTTACTGATATGATTACCAACCAATTTAGACTAGTTTTTTTCATTTTGTTTAAATTGATATGCATTATATTCTTAGAGTGACCATTTGTGTATGCGTTTTTCATTTTTGTTGTTTAGATATGCATACTAGCTGTTATGGTATTCATGGTCTAAGCAGTTATCTATTGTGCATGTGTCTTTCATTTATGTGATTGAGAGATGCATTCTTCATTTCACTGATATGCATACCCAGTTGTTACATTATGTTTAGATTAGTTGTTCATTTTTTAAAAATTGATATGCATTACATTCATAGGGATATGCACTACATTCAGATAGATATGCAATGTATTTCCAACTATGACATTTGCATCTTTGTATAAGCTTTTGTCATTCATTCTTATACTTTATATACAATTAAGCTTATTATGTTATGTATAGGATTATCCTCAAGCAAGTCCGCTGAGACTCTCCCAAAAGATGCTCAGGTCACACTTGCCGAACAACATACCTCAACAGTGGTGGATAGTGGACCAGTAGAAGCCCAGGTTTCTTCCCCAACCCGAAGGAGTCCGCAGGCAAAGAGGCAGTTAAAGATGGCTGTTTGTAGTGACAAGGGTAAGTCCACCAGAGAACCAACTGAGGATTTGCTTAAGAGAAAATCGAGAGGTATGTTATTATTAATTGTTCAGTGCGTACATTTCCAATGGTGATATGAATCATAAAGTCAGCTTGTATTAGTCAATGTGCTAATTACCTCTTAATTCATTGTAGAACCACCCATCTTAGATGAAGATGAAACACTGGCCAACATTCAAAAGGCCAAATCAAAGCATTTGAAGGAAAAGGGTGCATCCTCTAAATCAGTTGCTCATGCTGATTCTGGTACATTATATTTAAATGTGAATATTGGGTTTTGTATTTGTTAATGTTATTTTCCATTAATATACACTGACTAATACATATTTTTATCATGTAGCAGGTTTAAAATATAAAAAAACGGTTGATAAGGGCAAGGCTAAGATGATTGTGGAAGAATTACAAGAAGTGGTATGTGAGAAGAAGAAAGTCAAGAAAAATGATGGTTTCAAACCTATCAAACATCGTGGACGCCTTGAATATTTCGTTGAGGCCATTGGAAAAATGAACCAAATGCAGAAGGAAACTGTAGAGGAGTATGGCTTTGGGAGACTGTTAAGAATGGAAGTGTTCCCGTTACCAAGGTACATGTTTTTTGTATTAAGATGTTCATTAGATACGTAAAATCCGTATATATGATATTCAGATATGCCTTGCTGATATGCAAATTGGCACAACTGATGATTTAATTGGCCGTGCATATGATTTGTTTCTTTATGAGTGAAATATGCATCAACCATATATCGATATGCATATTATTTGTTAACATATGCAAGACATACTGAATAGATATGCATATAACATTTTGAGATATTCAGTGGTCGATTTGCTATGAGATCACTACAAGGATGAATAGTTATGCATATAAAATTAGGAGATATTCATGATATATACAGGTGACCATTTGTGTATGTTTTTTCATTTGAGATATCCAATTATCGATTTTTCATGTGATATTCAATTCTGTGGTTGTGTTATGCATACATCCTGAATAGATTTGCATATAAAATTTTGAGATATTCCTGATATATACAAGTGACCATCTATATATGTGTTTTTCATTTGTGATGTTTGGATATGCATATTAGCTCTTATGATATTCATGATCTGAGCAGTGATCTATTGTGCATGTGTCTTTCATTTGTCTGATTGAGATATGCAAATTATACTTTAAGAAATTCATGATGTATGGTTGTGATGTGCTTGTTTCAATCCTGATTATGGATATACATGAATTTGGAGCTGTTTTGTTTTGCGTTGTAGCTGAAAAAAATATGTGTCTTTCTTCAGTTTCATGTGTAGGTGGCTGGTCCAGAGCTACAATGCAATGAAAGGGAAGATTTTGCTTCCAGATGGGTCTGCTATAGATGTCACAGATATTGATGTGGAGATCTGCATGGGCATTCCACGTGGCCCAGTTCAAATAATCAAGTTCGAACCAATGGTTAAGATGGATGTGGTAGAGAAGTGGAGGAAAATTTTCGATAAGAAGTTGCACAGTATCAGATACAATCATGTGGGGCAACATATGTTGTCTATTGAGGAAGGAGGCGAAGAATTCATACGGAACTTTATTGTTCTGTTCCACTCTTGTGTAGTCGAGCCGACACAGAGTGGTGCTGTAAATCAGTCCCTCATACGTGGCTTAGAGCAGCTAAATTCCTTGAGCACGATGAACTGGTGTGGCTTCGTTATCGATTGTCTTATTGAGGCTAAGAAGAGGTGGGATACGAATCCCGATGGCTACTTTACTGGGCCACTCTATTTCTTGACGGTATGTGGGTCCTTAAATATACAATTTGGGGAACAATTTTTGAATTTTGATATATTGGGGCATGCATTTTCAATGATTTGTGTTTGATATTCACAATTCATACACTAATATTCATCATATTTCTGTTTTATTCAGGTTCTATACTTGGACCGCGTGGTCTTGTATGGTAAACGTACCGTTCCAAGGAAATTCCCCGCATTTGTCGGATGGAATGAAGATCTTGTAGCTGCGCGAGAAGAGACTGAGATGAGTTGGGGGGTGTTCGGGGATGGGAATTTGGAACCTCAGCTGTCTATAAAAAAAAGGCAAGGTGTTGCATGTGCGGTTCAGGAATCAAGTACCAAAAAGGTATATATAGATTTTGCATAACGTAATAGTTATTGACTTTAGTAATGAAAAAAATACGTAGGATATCATTCATAGCATGCTGCTGAATTAGGATTATATACTGTTGTATGACTGACAATTTCGTGTACGATGTTTAATGTGTGATGTTGATATTCATATTATATGCGTAGTTATGCTGATTATATATTCAGGTATGCATAATCTTTTAGCTTGTGTATTTGTTATGTGACACTCAGTTATATGACTATGATATGCACACTTACTGTATCGATATGCATACTATATGTTCACATATGCATAATGTTTTAAGTTATCGATATGCATACTAAATATTCATTTGTTTGGTTGTGATATGCACACTTCATGTATAAATATGCATACTATATACTCACTGTTTAGGGTTGATCTAAGCAGATGATTACAGCATGGTTATACTTTATAGTGTTTATGAAGCTATTGTTAACAATATTGCAATGCAAAATTTACATTTTGATATGCAATTTTTACAAGAGTACAACAAAGGGATGCTGAAGGATCTGAAGCTCATTGCAAATGCTATTATTAGGATAGCCGACAGGACCAAAAAATGCCTGTCGAGTGCAAGGATGATGCTGTGTCAATCGCCCTCACTGAGTCGGCCAGGGCTTTACTGGGTTCTAGATCAGATTCTCTGCACGAGGCTCCATTTGATGTATGCACTCAAGTAGAGAATGTGCTTTCGCAAGCTGAAGACCCATTCTGGACTAGTCCTGAGCTGACAAAGGTGGTGGAAGAGATCGAGGCAGCATTGTCTAGGCAGAACGACATCATGAAGTACGAGAATGACAAATTCGGGTTTGATGACGGCATTCCTTTTTTCAGGCAGATTCGGGCCATACTGATATGCCTCAGGTTTATGCAGATTTATTTATTACACAAAGCAAATTTATTTAGTTTAAATAATATCTGGATAATATTATAAATGAAATTTCCATAGGGCAATGCTGGAACGAGCGAGGTTGACCCACTAGTCGAGCAACACCAAAGTGAAACTCCAGTCGTTGTTGACGATCCGTCCAAAATGACCGAAGCCACCACAGTAGGGAATGTTGACCCACCAACCCAGCTCCATGAGGTAACAAAGTTTTAGTACAATATTTATGAAATAATACATTAGGCTATCATGTTATAAGTAGTTGGTAACCATTCAATTTATGAAATAATACATTAAGCGATTTAGGTATGCATTTCAGTGGGTATGTTATGTAATTATTGATAGCCTAATGTATTATGGTATGATATCCATGTCTCACTTATTGTTATGCAGCTTATTTCTTATTGATATGCATTTTACTGTGTATGTTATGCATTTTTCACACACTCATATGCAGGATATACAGTTATTTAACAAATGTTAATTTTCACAGGTGCAACCGAATCCAAGTAATATGGTTATGGGGGTGGTGAATGATATTGTTGTTGAGCATCACCAGACTGAACCTGCTGCCCCAGCTCAACCTACAGTTGCTGCGTCCGATGTTAAGGAGCTTCGGCCTAAGAAGTCAACATGTGGCCGTCCAGGAAAGGGTCCCGCTATTCCTCAAACTGATTCGGTAAGCCTGAGGAGGAGTAATAGGGTTAGAAGCAAATATTGATGGTCACACTTAAGGCCTGAATTTGTGAAGTTGTATTCTGGGTGTACCTCTAATATGAAGACTAGATCTAGTTGGGGTGATTGTATGGACATATTCTCGTACCTTGTAACTGCTTAATATATGTAATGTTTAACAGGATCAGATGCGGTGGATGTGTGTTCAAAACACTCGTGTAACGACTTAATTATGTAATGTTCATCAGACCTTGTTTGATATTCACATGTTCTGTGTCCGTATGCAAAGTATGTGTGCTGGTATGCGTTGTATTATTACATTGCATTTATGTTTAATTTGATATTACTTGAAATTCAGGCCCAAATGGACGACAATGAGGAAGGAGATGATTTTGTAACACCGATGAGAGATGTCCAACAAAATACAAAGAGGAACATTAAGCTACCGGCGACAAAAAAGAGCCCATGGTTGAATAGGATTATAAACGCAAGTAAAACGATCAGTAAACAACAACAGGACTTATATTCGTATGTTATGAATCACGCTCCGGATGGGTTAGTGTTTACTACTGAAGTGCGTTGCATTCAATGATTATGCTTCTTTTTTGATGTGTCTACTGTCTTTCTCGTAAACAGGGAACCCCTTTTTGAATATAATGGTTATACACTTGATGTGAGCGAATTTCAGACACTCAAAGAATCCACCTATGTTTCAATTAATATTGTCGACCTGTGGTGTGTATATTTAAATGACTGAGAAGAGGCTCGAAACCATACAACTGCATCGCGGTTGTTCGTTCATCCATCAACTATGGTATGTTTTCAGTTTTTACATTTTGATATGCACATGTCATTCAATGATATTCTCTGAATCCGTATTCATTTTTACATAAGCAGGTTGGCCCCCTTTCCATCACAAACAAAGTTGAATACGACTCCAAGTTCTCCATTTTCAAAGCTGGGCTGGATGAATTGGTAGCGAGCATCGACCATACATTTATGGTGGATGTAGATTTGGTAATAACTCATCAGACTATATCAATTTCTTAGTAGCGCTCTTATAAACGATATTTTGATAGTTGTCAAATAACATTTTGATGCAATGACAGGTTTTCTTCCCCATTTTGAAACATGAGCATTTTTACCTGATTTGTTTCAACTTCATGAATTCGAAGATAGAGATTATTGATAATTCAAAAGGTGGCGATGATGATCAGACAGGAAAATATGGCAAAACAATGATCGTACTGGTAATATACATAGATTATTATGCATAGTACCATATTGAATAAAGACTATATACTTTTATGTTTTATATATGTGACATTTATATTAGTGAGTGAGAAGTGTTGTATGATATTCACACGTGTGATTATGATATTCATACTGACTAAATAGATATGCAGATTATATATTTAGACATGCATGATGTTTTATGTGATATTCAGTTATTTGACCCTGATATGCACACGTCCTGTGTAGATATGCAAACTATACATTTATGTATGCATGATGTAATAGTTTATCATGTTATGTGATATTAATTTGTTTGGTTTTGATATGCACACTTATGGTTAATATTTGCAGACTAGTTGTTCACATGATGTACACTTCATATGTTTATCATGTTTGTCCACAGTCCAGGATGTTCTTCGAGTATATGGATTCTTTGAATCTCGGCACAAGATGCAGTGGTTTTACCAGAGGTCGTATGTTCGTTTTGAAGATGATGTGGCGTGATAACACAAACAAGGTTGATTGCGGGATATATGTAATGCGCCATATGGAGACATATTTTGGTCAGGCATTGAACAATTGACAAACCGGATTTAAGCCAAACTCCAAGAAGTGCATTGTTCCATTGCGCCATATGTATCTCCATGCCCTTATAACGCAAAAGAAGAATATTATGAAAAACTTCATCATCGACGACGCTACTGCACGTATGCAGGTGTAGAAACCATGACATCATGATGGCAATCAAATGGCAGCGGAGAAGACATCATTGGGTCGTTTTATTCCATTACTTAGACGTTATTCTTACGTATTAGACTTGTTATTCTACTATACAACAATGTTGTTTTCAGTTCAACTCATTGATATTCTCGATAGAATATTTTGTTGGTTTGCAATTTCGTTGTTTTAGCATGCACGACTCATGAATTATTTAACGTTATATTTTGGAATAAAGATTTTGTTTTGATATGCACGAATATTTTGTAGGTATGCATTTCTTATGTTAAGGTATTCACGATATATGAATTGATCAACATTATAGTTGATGCATTTCGTTTAAAGTAGTAGACTATTGGAATGTATGAAATACGCAAACAAGCAGAAACGCTAAAAAACATACACATAAATGAAGTCATAAAACATGATTCCAAAATCCGAAATTCCTGCATATGAGTAGCTAATGAATATTGCAATACAGTTTCTGAATACCAAAAGAATAATGTTGCATATCAATAGACTACATAATTTCTTTGCAATTTCTGCTATCATATTTGGCATACTTGTTGCACCTTTTACATTTCCTCATGCCTTTCTGTGCATTTTCGTCTACAACCTTTTTTTCCGAGCTTCGGCTATAGACTTCTCCTTTCCATCTTTGTACCTCTTCCCGGTGCCTTTGTTCTTCGCTTGTGCCATAGGTTGAACATAGACCTCATCCGGCGCACTAATTCCCGCAAAGCTCTCTACCATTGATTCTCTTACTCCTTCTTCCCTGCTTTCAGAGTTATCGTCTGCTTTGTATTCTGATTTCTTGTTCTTCAATGTTAACAGCAAATCATTTATCTTCTCACCGTCTTCCTCCACAAGTCCAACACAAGAATATATCACTAACCATAATTCGTTCATCATAGCTTGTTTCTTTTCTATTCGTACACTCTGATCCCAGACGTCATTAGGAATACTACTCTTAGTCCTCGTTGCAGCACCTTTTCTCCATCTAGCTAGAATCAATCGTTCAGGAACCTTATCATAACCATAAGACTTCAAAGCGGTGAATATATGACGACATGGTAAACCAACTTTGTTGAACATCATACAGCTGCACATAGTGATGTCGTGACTTAGTGGATGGTCTACTTGAAATAAATCTCCATTGCCATCCTTTACTATATATGTCAATTGGTCCTCACCTGCGCTTGAATACCATTTCGTAAAACTACGAATATCAATCATAGTTAAATGCATATCTCATCACACAAAATAAATATCAGTTTATGTACTAGTTTATATCAGTGCAACATTCACAAGCAAATAAATTGAATAACATGTTTGCTCTTCATAAACACAGTTATGCAAAAACTCCATGTCGATATTCGCAATTTCATTCATTGATATGCAAGATATGCAATTTTTGTTTACTCTAAAAAATGCATATCCATTTCATATAATAGAAAATCAATACGCAATATTTGAATATCAGACCACATTATAATACCGTACCTGGTGTCTCATTAGTGACAGAACAATCGAAACACGCTGCGGTAATCTCTTCTTGAACATGAGAAAAGATTTTCAGAGTATATACCTCTGAAGCATGCTTCTCAATCAACAATGGCGTTTTCAATACATGGGTCCGTGTGTCTGATTCGATATCATTCCTCATCTGGTTATAACGTTGGGTTTCCATTGCACTCTCAAAGTGCATCAACAGCTCAACAAGGCTAAAGTTCCTGTTTGAATAATTTCCAAAAAAACTATTCTGAGACTCCGATATTGATGTTGTGTGAACCAGACCACCAAGCACAATATCCTTAAAATACACTGGGATCCAATAGCGTCGTAGATCAAACATATCACCGAACCAAGGTTTATTATCAAGCTTATACTCAACCACGAATTCTTTCCATCCATCCTCAAACTCTGAGATTGTATGGGTATCATCCCAAACCAACTTGCCGAATTTCTTTCTGAAATCCTTCGAGTTAATTTTTTTTTGCACCAACCTTTTTCGACACCTTCTCCATGATGTGCCACATACATAAACGATGTCTGGTTTGGGGCAATACATTCTCAATAGCAATCTTCATTGCAGGATCCTGGTCTGTCACAAGGATCTGTGGTGCATGGCCCATTGCTTTCTGAAAGTGTTCAAAAAGCCATTCGTACGATTCCACATCCTCCTTCATGACCAAACATGTACCGAACGTAAGACTTTTCTTGTGATTGTCAATCCCAGTGAAGGGTGCGAATACCATGCAGTACCTGTATGCATATACATTTAAATATATTGCATATCCAATCACAATAAATGTTAAAGTCTCAAACGAAAGAGTACCTGTTTGTTCTGTAGGTTGAGTCAAAAGAAACCACATCTCGAAAAGCAGCGTAATTCCGACGTGAGATCGGATCTGCCCAGAATAACCTCGTTAACTGCTGTTCATTGTTCACATCATACTCAAAGTAGAAGGCATCGCATTGCTCTTTCTTCTTTGCAAATCTATTAATCACCATTTGCGCATCAGCGGCTGTGATATGCGACATCAGATCTCGTTTGAAATTCCGAAAGTCCCTTGACATCGACCTCATGTTCCCATATCCATCAACCATCTCTTTTAAGAGATTAAAAGACCTTACGGGCCCCAAGTTCGCCTTTGCACAGCTCATCATGAATTTTTGATGTCCAATGTCCATCCTCCTACTACTTTTGAGGAAATGACGTGCTATATTCGATATCATATTGTGGTTGTGTTTCTCTATAAAGTTATCAACAACGTAGGTTACGCCGTTATTACTCTTCAGAGAGATTTTTGCACCACACCCAATCCTGTTCGATGTCGTCTTACGTTTGCCCGTACTATTAACTACATTCTTGAATCCAGCCCCATTGCACACAAAGTACTTGATCTTAACAACATCTGAGTGGCTGAACTTGTGCGCGGTGCTTGATCTAACATCAAAACCAGCTGTGGATGCATATTCACGATAGAATGCCTCTCCTGCATCCAGAGAATTGAAGCTTTGCCCAAGCACCGGTTTTATGGAAACGGGACACAGTGGAACCCAGTGCTTTATGTTACTGTCGTCTGGGTCAAAAACACACTCTGTACCATACGCGAAATCAGCCTCTTCTCCGTCTGACAAACCATCATCAGATATATCAACATCATTATCTGATGAAGAGAACCGCATATCTACACAACAATAATGGTCAGTATTATTGCATATTAGGATATGTGCTATATAGGCGGCGATGCAAACCCTAAAACATTTCGTTCATTTACAGATATGCAAATATTACAGGTCGTTATGCAAACATTTAACTCTTCATATGTATGCGTAACTGGTCAGTATTATTGCATAACTGGTCAGTATTATTGCATATCATGATATATACCATATAGGCGGCGATGGAAACCCTCAAGCAATCAACATTTTCAGTTATGCAAATCATTTAGTAGAATATGCAGATTTTAATAGTTGTTATGCAATCGGTTATCTTTTTGTACTTTATGACTATGGTTTTAACATTGGAATATCGTTGAACAGATACTGCATAATCCATGAAAGTATAAAGAATATGTGTGTCATCTAATAACAGTGTCATTATCTAATGAATTAAACCGCATATCCACACAACAAGAATGCATATCTGGTCAGTATTATTGCATATTAGGATATGTGCTATGTAGGCAGCGATGCAAAACCTAAATCATTGAACATTTACAGATATACAAATATTAAAGGTCGTTATGCAAACGTTTAACTCTTCGTATGTATGCATAACTGGTCAGTATTATTGCATATCATGATATATACCATATAGGCGGCGATGGAAACCCTAAAGCAATAAACTTTTCGTACATTATGACTATGGTTATAACATTGGAATATCATTGAACAGATACTGCATAATTCTTCAAAGCTTATGAATATCAGTACATATATGAACTACTATAATCACGATGATCATGTATATCAGTTATTCAAAAACACTTGAATGATATTCCGATTACGTAATATGATATTCACAGATTTTACAGATATGCACATTATATGTAAAAGTATTCTTATTTCCTTATCAATATCCGGAATTTCGATTTTCAATTATTTGCATAGACTGATATGCATAAAATTTGATATGCATAAGCGTATACAGAATATGCGCGTGATCTAATAACAGTGTCATCAGAAAATGCTTTCGGATTGAATGCATAAGAAATTTAAATCAAATGCCGGTATTCAAAATAGTATCAAGAACTCAATGCCAAACCCTAAAATTCAAATCAATTACAAATCATTCATAAAATTCACAACGAAAGGTTTGAATATCATAGAACATCGGACCATTACGCACTAACCTTCTTCCATGTTCAAATCCGGTATTTGCCAACCACAAATTCCGACTGTATGGCTGTTGAAGACGTAGACGTAGAAGAATCGGCTATGGAGGGCAAGAGGAAGCAGACGTAAAAGACGCAACTACCAGGAATGTTATTTCTTTCTCTCTCCTATTTTAGATTCTTCCTTTTTTCTCATCCGTTTTTTATGGTAATTGGGTTTAGTGGGGCTTGTTTTATGGGATCACACCTACCATAAAATCCCTACAACCACTCCATCCGGCCATCCATTTGCTTCAATCTGACGCTCCATAATCGTGCATTCGTTTCACCATAAAAGTCGTTTCACCTGAGCGCCCCTCTATATATATATATATATAATTTTGATATAATTTAATGTCTAGTTTAGATGAGAACGAATATTTATATGCGAACGGGAGAACGATACATACACAATACAAATTTTATAAAATGTAAAAAGCAATGAGCATATAGTATAAAATTATGTACTATAAATTTATGCACACATATTTCAATAAATTGATGCATGTACAGTACAATTTTTTATGCATACATAGCACTAAATTTATGATCCCACATTTTTTTAATAAATTAATGCACATATAATATAAAATTTATGCATATATAGTACCATTTATGCACACGTAAGTATGAGTTTTTATATATAATACGGTCAACCGTTTTTCTCGCCGTGTTTATAAATTTTGTATTGTATTTTCTCTTATATGCGCATACAAGCGTCCATTCTTATATGATCAATCCTCTTACATTTAACATAAATACTTTGCTGAGGGCATATGACCACACAAATTTGTCCAACAAAATGCACAAGTCCCATAAAAAAGTTATTAATATATGTAATAGTACATGTTTCTCAATACCCCTAGTTAAGAGACATAAAAAAACCATGTTGTTAACATAATAATGTACACATGACCATGGACATTAATAACAAATTTGTCCCACAAAATAACACAGCATAAACGAGTGGGCCAAAATTACACAACACAGAGACAAAGATGAACAAAATGTTTTTTTATAAGGTAAGGATTCGATTTACACGACATAACAATGTCGGCTAAATGGAGAGGTCGATAAATCGGCAATCTGACAAATCGACATGAATGAAAAACAAGCAAGGCAAATAAAAAAAGCAATAAAATAGCCTAAAGGACCTAGGGAGAGTAAAGAGTAAAGTACTATTGAATGAAAGCGCCACCAGAGAACAAGTCAGAGGGTAGTGCTAAATGGACCATCATGACATTGCTCCCCACCAAAATGAAGGATCTTTAGGAGCCTCGACATGACGTGCCCCCATCTAAACGATGGATTTTCAAGAGCCTCGAACACAATCATGACCACGACTAGAACAACATACTCGGTCTCCACCCTAGACCAGCTCTACAATTAGAGAGAAGTAATGACATTCAAGCTTGAATTAACGGGTCCGTAGTTTGCAAAATAGTTCAAAGAATTTCAGTTTAGTTTTTTTTTTTACTTTTCACCATCATCCGATATTAATTAACTTTGTATTTGTTTATCTTAGTTGTCAATTACTGTAATATTGGTCATATGCAAATATCAATTTTTTCCATTAGTTCAGTCCAATCAATAATTCATCATCACCCAATACATTGATGAAAGGATTGTTACACCACAAAGAGGAAATTTATAAGCATGTTCCAAATTATAGTCACTAAACCAATTGCAGTTAAGACTAATTATTTGTTAGTCATGGGTCTGACAATTGATCTAAAAAATCATCGAATAAAAAAATGATAGAATTCATTATCAATCCAATCATAGAATAAATTTCAATCAAAAGATACATAACAAAGGCACATATGTTAAAGTTTATCAAGTAGAAACCAAATTGGTAGTAGTACGAGTTCTCATAGAGCAAGTGATGCAAAGTTTCTACGACATAATGATTTTAGTCATCCATTCGAAGAATATTTCATAACTAGAAATCGGAGCCCCGTGCGTATATATCCGTTATGCTCTCATTGTATTACTTATTGGATGTGTGGTAAGTAGTTGTCATTAGCTGTGACTGAGGATGACCTAAACTGATCTGTTGTTGATTTTATCGCCATAGCAAGATATCCAAATACCAAAGGACTCACAAGGCGCACGTTTGAGGTAAATTCTGCTTTCCCATAGTTGATGTTTGCCAGATTCTTTGATATGTAATTCCTCCTTTCCAATGGTGCCAAATGTCTAGTATCATGTGTTGTTAAACCTTGAACATGAATGAATATATTTAAGCAGGCTATACTTAACGCGTTATAACATGCTTGTCATATTGTGCTCCAAGAAATCCTTATGTGATGTTATAATCTCGTACATTAATCATCTCCTCTAGTTTGATAAATTTTAGCAGGTTTTTGTCTACTTTTAAATAGTGAGTTGTAGCTTTTACATTCATCTCGGTGACTAAGTTGTTGAATGCCTCTTTGAAAATTATATTCCGTGAGTAGTTAGTTGACTCTTTTCCCGTTTGTAATAACAATATACTAAGTCTTTGTGGGTCAACCACTTAAGAAATTGTAGCATAGAGCTAGCCCGTGGCAAATAATTAGTCTTGGTAAATACAACCCCACATACTTTAGTGATTGCCCCTGACTTTTATTGATAGTCATAGCATAGCAAGTTTTGAGTGAGAATGGACGACGTTTCATTACGAATGACCATTTTGATTGGGTAACGTTGAGTGTTGTCCTAGGAATTTGGACTTTATTTCCTATGCACGTGTCTATTATAATCTCAGTCTCAACAACCCACTCCCCAAAATGCGTAATGATGAGACGGGTGCCGTTTCACAATCCTTGTCAAGGGTTAACATTTCTAAGAAGCATCACCGATAACCTTTCCTTCAGTTGAAGTGCGTGTTGTGAGATTCTTGTAATTTAACATCCACGTTATTTCCATTAGTTAGTGGTTTTACAACTTATTCGGCATAGTCTATGGAAATGTAATCGCAATGTACCGGGGAGGTCTTGGTTGTTTAAGAATTTGGGTGGGTACAAATGTTCTTGTTCAACCACATCGGTAGATGACTTGCAAATCTCATTAGTGCTTTTATATGTCTTTATTTGTCCGTGTAGAGGTTTGAACATATTGTTGTTTATCTGATCTGCATCTTTATTTAAGGGGGCCAAGCTAGATAGCTCTGTCTTGGAGGTATGATGGGTTGGTTTGGTATAAAATTTGGAAAGACGTTGTCAATCAGCTGCTCAATCGGATTTGCCACTGGTGCAACTATGAACTCTTGTGGGATCTCCGTCCATGTCTCTTCCTCTTCATTGTCTAGCGCTATTGCTTCAACATTTCCATCCCCGATCTTTTGAATCCAACAGTTGAATTGTTGTTTGTGGATGTCAATTTCGCCATTGGGATATTAGTCCTTTACCTCCATGCTCTTTGTGAACGTGAGCACTTGACAATGGCCCAAATAGGTGAGTTGCTAATGTAAGCCTAAACAATGTTTTATCGTTTTCCATTGCTGATGATTGGTAGTATTTGCCTGAAATCTCCTCCTAGTAGTACAGTTATACCGCCAAACAACTTATGTTTGTTGTTGGCATGTTTGATGCTTTGGGTGTCTTGTAATGTTATGTTCAATACCTCTAATGCATTTCTATGAGTCATTGGTGTTTCATCCCAAATAATTAGTTTGACCTTATGCATCAGGTAGGATAATTGAGTGTTTTGTTTAATACCAAAAGTACTATTATCAAGCAGCCCGATTGGGGTTGGAAACTTGTTGTGGGTTGTCCGCCCGGACGGTAATAGAAGGTAAGCAATAGTTGCGGGTGTAGAAGTGTTAAAAGTAAGCATAATTGAATATATGGGGTATATTACTTTGTAAATGAAGGCATAATTTAACCAACAGGTAGTTAACAACATTGCAATGTTAGTAGTTGTAGGACATAAGAATTGCAAAATCTTCAAGTAATTCAATTCAAAATAATTTATAAATCTAGAACATGTGCAGTAGACATTAATAGTCCGATATTTTCATGTATTTTTCCTTGCTGAGCAATGGAATAAGGATGAAAATATTGTCGAAAAAGGTGAATAGAACTCAGTAGTTACCGAACGATGCTAATGCAAGGACGATGTTCCCTTGTGATCTTATATGGGCCATTATTGTCTTGTAGAGGTAAGTTTTCCATGTTCTTCCTGCCTCATAAATAAAAAAGAACTCTCCCGATTGCTTCTTCACTGCATTGAATACCTTGTCGTAGATTGCTATTTGGTCCGTGTTTAGTGATGGTACATGGCTGCATGCAACTCAAGTAGTTGAACACCTGAATGAGTGATTTTCATTGTTAATAACGCACCCCACAAAATCTGGCACAAAGGAAGCACATTAGTAGGCTGGTAAGTTGCACGAAGTACATCAGTTTTTCATTCGAAGCATCATTTACCAATGAGAAATCTAGAACCATTGTGATCGATATCTTGTATACGGACCAATTGGAGCGGATATTTCTGAAATCCTTCCGGAGAGCACTCTAGATATCTTATCTCTCACTCTCTTGGGTAATAACTTGTAAGATGATCCTAGTCTAATTACAGATCATATGTTTGAACAGCTTAGGATAGAGCAAAGAAAAGGGCGGATCTTTACCGGATGGAACGAAGGAAAAATATATTTCCCTCCAACGTATAAATACTCTACAAACTCAGACAGATATGCTGCTGATGCAATGAATCCAAAAGAGAAGCGAAGGACACCGGCTTGGTACATCTTCTAAATGCTATGACATTGCATTTCAAATCTCATTCTAAATTGGTAATGTTATTCACTAGTGTTTATTTGTGAAGGTGTGATCGGATTTTGTGGTACGGGAGAGGCATGCGCCAATTATCCTATGTTCGTGGGGAATCGAGATTCTCAGATCATAGGCCGGTCTATGGAGTATTCTTGGCTGAGGTTGAATCCATCAGCCGTTGTTGGATCAAGAAAAGTGTGAGCTGCTCGAGTGCTAGAGTTGAAGTGGAGGAGCTGCTACCGTATTCACAAGGGCTGCATTACTATTGACTATTGAGAGGTTGTTTTCCTTCTGCTATAAAGAAGCAAGCTTCTTACATTCTTTCTTTGACTAACTCTATTAATGCCTTAATCCACAAGTACCCACATTGTAATTATACGCCGCCATCTTCAGCTTACCATTGTTTCCACTATGGAAGAACATATCAATCAGCAATTAATATATCCAGCCAGGTGAAGAAGCAAGTTGTTAATACATCCTAGTTTTCAATGCCTGGTGGTCAGGTTTCCTTGACATAGATCTTAGTTGTTCCCCTGTAAAAAAAAATTGAGATTTTTGTAAGAGAAAAGCAGGCAAAATAATGATGCTGAGCACTCGAAGCTCCGACTCCGTACGTCATAAAAGAAGAGGCAATGAGGTGAAGACACTCATTGTATTGTTCTTACTTAGTGTATCTAAAGTTGTTGTTCTTGAGTGATGATCTCAAAAGAGCTTAGCTTTAACATCTTTTGCTGCTCTTCTTTTCAAAAGAGTGGGTTTCTGGGTCTTCTTTAATTAGTCCCTCCATATTTACAGCTTCTGCAATCCATGCTCTACTCAACTGAGAAAAGCAATGGGGGATTTTTAAGGGGAAAATTAAAAGATAAACATTTATGTGGTATTTACTAGCTAAGCTGGAAAGTAGTTGTACAAGACATATATCATATTCATCAGTTAAGTTAGAAAGATTTGACTCATCAAATATGTATAACCATTTGTGTAAAATATCATTTGAACATAACTGTTGTAAAATCGGATGAGTAAATTACAGAAAATGCAAACTTAATTGAAAAGAAGAAAAATGCTTCCAACATTTGCAGGTGAAGAGAAGCCTTAAAATGAGACATTTTTGGATGTTTTTGAGGAGGAATTTAGGGGGGGAAAGCTTATACAATGTAGAAGAAGGCAGATGTGACATCTGCTTCCTTTCTTTTCTGCGGATGTTGGCAACAAGTGCAGCTCTATACTTGTAAGAAACTATGATATAGCTATAGAGATATAAGATAAAACATTTATTCAATATTAATTCAAAATGCCCCGTATTGCGACGGTTGATGGCGTTCCGAATCCCAGGATACAACTGCTTGAACAACTTCGGACTTGCGCAACCAAAGGACCGAAGGCTACGAAGCCCATTCCACAAGCCCACAAGCCCGAGCCCGACCTGACCCGACCCGAGCGGACCGGACCGGACTGGACCGGATCGGATCGGACGGACGGACGGACGGCGTGCGTGAGTGGTCAAGCTCTTCTCTCCATAGTCACCAAGTTCTTACCTTGGCTTGGGTGATAGTGGTATATAAACCACTCAATTCTACTCTCACTTTTCCGATGTGGGATGTAGAATTGCACCCCAAACTCCATTTGGATGTTGCAACCAACCACCTTTGAGTCCTCATTTCTCATTCAAATGGAACCCGAATTTATCGTATGAGCACACTTCGTTGTAGAGCTCGCGGAGACGAATCCAACGCTCCCATAATCCGGCACAACCGGTGACCGGAGCCCACCGGAAAAGTGCCCGGAAAATTCAGTTCCAACAATCCCCCACATGAATAGAAATGATTCTAAACATTAATTTTATGAAAACAGAAAAAACTTTTGAGAGTACAGGCGAAAAATCACTGCATCTGGGCTGGTAGCATTTTTCAGCCTTGAACCACCCATAGTGAGTAGCTATCGGATTTACTCGACCAGGTAGTGAACTTGATGTCTTGAACCACCCGGGCTTTGATGTAAACCGAGACAATAACTATCACACTGTTTCATCTTCTCACAGAACTAGGTTATCTTGTTGTGTTCATTTTGGCCTTGAACATCCCTGGTTATTCATGAGTGAACTTGGAGAATTCAGCCTTTCTTAATTCTCCTAGAAACGGCCCCATTTCACACTCATAAGGTGATTTCCATGAAGAGTATCCTGTCATACCCCACTTTTATTTCAAAGCTATGGAATCATTAAAAGCCAAGCTTAACCTTAACTCATACAGGTAGCATTGTTCATCATCCTAGGAACTGGGAGGAGACTTAAATCTCTCAGTGCTCATGGTGATTCAACTTGATTTAGTTTTATCTTTGAACCTACTTCTTGGGATCTCCAGTCAGGTAGGTAGGGTTAGCCATCAAGCATCCTCTTTAGTCATAGGCTTTAAACCCATTCCTCTTGATGATTTAACAACTTGATCTCGTGACAAACCTTTAGTAAATGGATCCGCTAGGTTGTCAGCCGACTTGATATAATCTATTGAGATTATACCATGCGAGAGTAGTTGTCTGATGGTTTTATGTCGTCTTCTTATGTGACGAGACTTACCATTGTACAAGCGACTCAGTGCCCGAGCTATAGCCGATTGGCTATCACAGTGTACACTTACTGATGGCACTGGTTTTTCCCACATTGGGATATCTTCCAACAAATTCCGAAGCCATTCAGCTTCCTCTGCTGCTTTGTCTAAAGCAATGAACTCAGACTCCATAGTGGATCTGGCCAATAGTGTTTATTTGGAAGATTTTCATGAGACTGCTGCACCACCAAGTGTGAATACATATCCACTTGTGGACTTCGAGTTTCTAGAATCGGATATCCAGTTTGCATCACTGTATCCTTCCAAAACTGATGGGTATTTCCCATAATGCAGCCCATAACTTTGAGTATAGCGCAAGTAGTTCAATACTCTAGTTATCCATTTCCAGTGTTTGTGTCCTGGATTACTTGTGTAGCGACTTAGTACATTTACTGAGTGCGCCAAGTCAGGTCTTGTGCAGTTGGTCAAGTACATGAGACTTCCAATCACACGTGCATATTCCAATTGTGACACTGCATCCCCCGAGTTCTTAGTCAAGTGAAGATGAGGGTCCACGGGACTCTTTGCAATCCCGCTTGAATAGTTCTTGAATCTCTCAAGTACCTTTTCAGCATAATGAGCTTGGGACAGGATAATTCCTTCAGAATGTCTAGTGATTTTAATCCCTAGTATGACATCTGCTAATCCCATATCTTTCATGTCAAACTTCCCACTAAGCATGTTCTTAGTTCGGTTAATCATGTCCTTATTGCTTCCAATAATGAGCATGTCATCTACGTACAAACACAACAAGATGTAACCATTTGGTGTGTCTTTGAAGTAGATGCATTTGTCACATTCATTGATGCTGAAGCCATTTGACATCATGACATTGTCAAATTTTTCATGCCACTGCTTTGGAGCTTGTTTGAGTCCATATAGAGACTTCACAAGTCTGTAAACTTTGTGTTCCTGTCCAGGAACCACATAACCCTCAGGTTGTTTCATGTATATCTCCTCTTCTAATTCTCCGTTTAGAAAGGCAGTTTTCACATTCATTTGATGGATTTCGAGGTTTCGTAATGCTGCTATTGCTATTAGCATTCTGATTGAAGTTATTCTCGTAACTGGAGAATAAGTGTCAAAGAAATCCTGGCCCTCTTTTTGCCGGAATCCTTGCACCACAAGCCTCGCTTTGTGCTTATCTATTGAGCCATCTGTTTTCAATTTGGTTTTGAAAATCCATTTGCACCCAAGTGCTTTACACTCTTGTGGCAAATCAACTAACTCCCATGTATGATTTTGCATAATGGAGTCGATTTCGCTTTTAACTGCTTCCTTCCATGAAGGTGCATCAGGTGTAGACATGGCTTCTTTGAAGGTTCTAGGCTCATTCTCCAAGAGAAAAGCCGTTATGAACTCTTGACCAAAAGTCTTTTCCTTTCGAGCTCTCGTGCTTCGTCGAGGTTCAGCTTCTGGTTCCTTTCGAGCTCTTTTGCTTTGTCCAGGTTCATCTTCTGTTTCATTTACAGAAGTTCCTGCTTCACTCTGTTCACGAGTTCGTTTCGGATGTTCTTTATCCTTGCACGGAAACACGTTTTCAAAGAAAGACGCATTCCTTGATTCCATTATTGTATTGACATGTATATCTGGTATATCAGATTTGTGTACGAGAAACCGATAGGCACTACTATTATGTGCATATCCTATGAAAATACAATCAACGGTTTTAGGTCCAATTGTGACCTTTTTAGGAGGTGGTACTGCCACTTTTGCTAGGCACCCCCACACTTTGAGGTATTTGTACGAAGGTACGTTACCTTTCCAAAGTTCGTATGGCGTTTTGCTAGTAACTTTATGCGGTATTTTGTTGAGGATATAATTGGTGGTAAGCAGCGCTTCCCCCCACATGTTCTGGGGTAACCCAGATTCCTGCAACATTGCATTCATCATCTCTTTCAGAGTTCGGTTCTTTCGTTCCGCAACTCCGTTAGATTCTGGTGAGTAGGGAGCAGTTGTTTGATGAATGATCCCGTGTTCTCTACAGAACGCGTTGAACGGTTCAGCGTACTCTCCTCCTCTATCACTTCGGATAATCTTTATGGTTTTACTAAGTTGGTTTTCAACCTCCAACTTGTATTCCTTGAACTTTTCCAAGGCCTCATCCTTGCTTCTTAGCAAGTATATATAACAGTATTTTGTGCAATCATCAATAAAGGTTACGAAATACTTTTTACCGCCTCTAGTTTGCACATATTTTAAATCACACAAATCTGTGTGAATTAAACCTAGAGGTTCGGTTGTTCTCTCTACATGTAGGGATGGTATTTTTGTGAGTTTGGCATGTACGCATACTTCACATTTGTCTTTACTTGCTTTGCATTTTGGAATCAGGTTCATGTTCATTAGTCTTTGAATAGACTTGTTATTCACATGCCCTAATCGTTCATGCCAAATATTAAAAGACTCAACAACATAAGCAATAGGATTAGTCTTATTCATTGAAACCTCAGTTACAATAGTTTTTTGGATGACTGTCATTACATTCATTTTGACCAGTCCATCATTTACATATCCTTTGCCCAAATACACCCCGTTCTTAGAGAGAACCAACTTGTCAGACACGAAGTTGGTCGCGAATCCGTTCTTGCTCAGCAGAGTGCCGGAGATCAGATTCTTCCTTATGTCAGGCACATGCATGACGTCGGTGAGAGTCAGCTCCTTTCCAGAAGTCAGCTTCAGCACAACTTTCCTGTAACCTTCCACCTTGGATGTGGACGAGTTCCCCATAAACAGATGCTCGTCCGTCTTGCTCTGCTGATAGGTAGTGAAGCATCCCTTGTCAGAGCAAATATGTCTGGTAGCACCTGTGTCGTACCACCATTCCCTTGGGTTGCTTCCAACCATGTTGACTTCAGACACTACAGCACACAGATCAGAATCCGAGAGCTTGCCTTCAGTCATGTGGACTTGAGATTTCCCCTTGTCCTTGCGTGGATCAGCCTTGCTACGACAGACGTCGGCTTTGTGACCCATCTTGCCACAGTTGTGACACTTCCCACTGAACTTCTTAGCGGGTTGCTTCTTTGAGTTGTTGGAGCTCTGGGGTTGGAACTTTCGTTTCTTCCCCCTGTCCTTGTGCTCAGCCAGATTAGCCTTCTGTTCAGCCGACTCTTTCCCTTCTGCTTTGAGGTGGTCAGACTCAACCCGTAGCTTGATTATCAAGTCTTCCACAGTCATGGCCTTTCTCTTGTGCTTCAGGTAGCTCTTGAAATCCTTCCAGGATGGAGGAAGTTTCTCAATGAACGCAGCAACCTGGAACGTCTCACAGATAGACATTCCTTCAGAGATGATCTCATGCGTAAGGAGTTGCAGCTCTTCGACCTGTTTCATGATGGGCTTAGAGTCCACCATCTTGTAGTCCAGAAACTTCGCTACGGCGAACTTCTTCGAGCCTGCATCCTCAGACTTGTACTTCTTCTCCAAAGCAGTCCAGAGCTCCTTGGAGGTCTTGACCTTGATGTACACTCTGTACAGTGGGTCTATCAGGCGGCTTTGAACCCACCCTTTGCACATGAAGTCTGCATGAGTCCATGCCTCAACACTGGCTAGCAGATAAGCATCTGTATTGTCAGGTGACAGCACATGCTTGTCCTCAGTCAGATACTTCTCAAGCCTTAACGTTGTCAGGAAGAAGAACATCTTCTGCTGCCATGTCTTGAAGCCAGTTCCATCGAACTTGTCAGGCATCAAGCCAGCGTTCACAGCCCCGGGCAAATACACCGTTGGTACAACAGTCTGAAGTGCAGCTGGATGGACAGTCTGACGAACCTCAGAAGTCCCAACCACTGCGGGTTGCAGATTAGCAGCAGGCATGTTTGCATCTTGCAGATTAACTGCTTGCACATGCCCCATTGGCAAACTCACTACTGGCAGACCACTCCCAAACTGAATTTGGGGCGTCGACTCAGACAAGTTCACATTGCCAGCTCTAGCGATCTCGGTGTTATCACCCATGAAAACAAAATCTGTTCACAGAAATGCAACCAGAAGTCAGTAAATGAAATCTCGAATTACTTTGAAAATTCGAAATGAAATATATTCAGATATGGTTTTTCGAAATAAATTCGAATGGCCAAAAATAATTCGAAAATTAATTCGAACTAAATTCCCGAAGCGATAGCTCCTGCAAAACACGTTAGAAAAATACAGATATGCAGAATCGAAATTATTCTTGCACAGAAAATATACAGAACTGCACAGAAAATCAGAATTTAATTTTTTTCTGCACAGAATCCGCACAAAAACTGCACAGAAAATGCAAATAGAAAATACAGAAGTGAATTTCTACGCACAGAAATAGCAAGATCTGCAGCGAAACGTTAGTAAATACACAGAAATATAATCAAAATTAATTTCCTGCAAAAACGAGTTAGAAATCTACACAAAAAGGCAGAAACGCAAAAAAATGTGAAGTTTTCTGCACAAAAACGCAATTTTTCTGCACAGAAATTACACAGAAATACAAATCTGTACAAAACCAAAGTTTTCAATTGTTCCTGCGAAACCGAACTCAGAAAAGCAAGTTTCGTTAGTACGATAATGCAGTTTAAACGCGGTTCAGAATTAAGACTGTAGGAACGCATATACGAAATATAAACTGCAATAAGAACGCATATACGAAAGGGTCCATTTCATCACATCTCCTTCAATTTATCCATGTTTTCTTCAAAGATCTCTTCATGTGCTTGTAGGAACGCATATACGAAATATAAACTGCAATAAGAAAGTGTGCAATAACGAAACGAAATTATACCGAACAGAATTACGAAGCAGAGTCGAGAACGATATCTCTCTCCTTAATTCTGAAAACGCCCCGTATTGCGACGGTTGATGGCGTTCCGAATCCCAGGATACAACTGCTTGAACAACTTCGGACTTGCGCAACCAAAGGACCGAAGGCTACGAAGCCCATTCCACAAGCCCACAAGCCCGAGCCCGAGCCCGACCTGACCCGACCGGACCGGACCGGATCGGATCGGATCGGACGGACGGACGGACGGCGCACGTGAGTGGTCAAGCTCTTCTCTCCATAGTCACCAAGTTCTTACCTTGGCTTGGGTGATAGTGGTATATAAACCACTCAATTCTACTCCCACTTTTCCGATGTGGGATGTAGAATTGCACCCCAAACTCCATTTGGATGTTGCAACCAACCACCTTTGAGTCCTCATTTCTCATTCAAACGGAACCCGAATTTATCGTATGAGCACACTTCGTTGTAGAGCTCGCGGAGACGAATCCAACACTCCCATAATCCGGCACAACCGGTGACCGGAGCCCACCGGAAAAGTGCCCGGAAAATTCAGTTCCAACAGTGCTCATCAACTTCAAGAAAATCAAGATCCTCATCCTTCAAACACAAATCCAAGAACTTTATTCTTCGAGAGCATTTTCAAGAGCATCAAAAGCCCCATCACTCGAGCACCATGTCAAGTTCTTCATATTCATCATGTCGAACACCCCTTTTGATTTCTTCATCTTTTTATGCACTTCATCTACACATATTTTCATCATGTTAGAGGCCCAAACTGATTTTGCTTTCGTTGATGGTTCTCCTAAGGGTCCACCCCCTTGGGATTTTCAAACATGGAGTAAATAGGCGCAAATCATGAAGTCCACCATCATCATCGCTGAAGAACATGACGTACATTGGTACGACATGGGGAGAATGGGTGCAAATCATGAAGTCCACCATTATCATCACCGAAGAAATCGATGAACATTGGTACGATACCGATGTGGGGCGAATGAGCGCAAATCATGAAGACCTTCATCGTCATCAATGAACCGGGTGAATGCTAAAGCACAAGAGAAGTTGAGCGGAAAAGGGTACAACATGGATATCATCATCCCCGTCAATAAACCCTAAAGACGCTAGAGCATGTGGATGAGTAGACATGTAATGTACATCAACGAAGCCATTACCGTCATCCATACACCTAAAGAACGTTGGGGCGCAAGGGGTAATAGATGAGTAACGAGACACCATTATTGCCATCAATGAAGTTTCATATCCTTGAAATGCATGATGTAACTCATAGCAAAGATGTCTTCGTCATCATTGTTGCCACATAAAGTCAATAAAATGTGCAAACAATCAGTGATGATGTTATGGACCATGAAGAGAATCGAGAAAGCCTTGATGGATTATGATCATCACACCTCTAAATCCCCTAACAATCTTTGAGATCTTCAATTATGTAACACCCTGGATTTGTAACCCTTTATAAGGATTAGAGTACTACCCATGTCAACGACAGCTCTTCCTTTTCATGGTTCAAGTGAGGACAAAGAACTATGAAGTTAAACGTGCTAGGGCGGGAGTAGTACTGGGATAGGTGACCTCTTGTGAAGTCCCCGGGTTGGCATGACACTTCCAAGGCTCGGGCCTTACAAATTGTATTAGAGTTGAATCTGGGTTACGAGTGGGCTTGGTCCGGTGAACAGTTGCTCAACCAAGAGGACGGTCTTTAGGGCTTGACGAGGTCGTTAAGGATTTAAGTGGGGGAGATTGTAACACCCCAGAGTTGTAATCCTTTATAAGGAAGTAAGTGATACCCATGTCAACAAGAGCTTTTCTTTTTTATGGTTCAAGTGAAGACAAAGAACTATAGAGTTAAGCGTGTTAGGGCGAGAGTAGGACTATGATGGGTGACCTCCTGGGAATTCCCCAAATTGACATGAGATGATACTTCTAAGGCTCGAGCCTTACAAATTATTACATACACAATTACTCACTTGATTCAAACCTTACTCCCTGATGTAGAAACCTTTTTGAAACTATAATTCTTAATTAATTCTCACTCAAAAGGACGATGTAGAATGATTCTTATTTGCCAAGATGAGATCACTCAATATGTTTTGCATTAAAAAACACTTTAAGATCAATTAGAAATTTAAAAAGGTTCATATATATATATATATATATATATATATATATATATATATATATTGATATAATTTAATGTCTAGTTTAGATGAAAACGAATATTTATATGCGAACGTGAGAACGATACATGCACAGTAAAAATTTTATAAACATGTAAAAAGCGATGAGCATATAGTATAAAATTATGTACTATAAAATTTATGCACACATATTTCAATAAATTGATGCATGCACAATACATTTTTTTATGCATACATAGCACTAAATTTATGATCCCACGTTTGTTTAACAAATTAATGCACACATAATATAAAATTTATGCATACATAGTACCATTTATACACACGTAAGTATGAGTTTTTATATATAATACAGTCAACCATTTTTCTCGCCGTGTTTATAAATTTTGTATTGCGTTTTCTCTCATATGCGCATACTGGCGTCCATTCTTATATGATCAATCCTCTTACATTTAACATAAATATTTTATTGATGGCATATAACCACACAAATTTGTCCAACAAAATGCACAAGTCCCATAAAAAAGTTATTAATATATGTAATAGTACAAGTTGCTCAATACCCCTAGTTAAAAGACATAAAAAACATGTTGTTAACATAATTGTGTACACATGACCATGGACATTCATAACAAATATGTCCCATAAAATAACACAACATAAACGGGTGGGCCAAAATAACACAACACAGAGGAACAAAATGTTTTTTTTATAAGGCAAGGATTCGATTTACATGACATAGCATTGTCGGGTAAATGGAGAGGTCGATAAATCGGCAGTCGGACAAATAGACATGAATGAAAAACAAGCAAGGCAAATAAAACAATGCAATAAAATAGCCTAAACGACCTAGGGAGAGTGAAGAGTAAAGCACTATTGAATGAAAGCACCACCAGAGAACGGGTCAGAGGGTAGTGCAGAATGGACCATCATGACATTGCTCTCCACCTAAATGAGGTATCTTTAGGAGCCTCGACCACCATGACGTGCCCCCGCCTAAACGAGGGATTTTTAAGAGCCTTGAACACAATCACGACCACGACTAGAACAACATACTCGATCTCCACCCTAAACCAGCTCCACAATTACAAAGAAGTAATGACATTCAAGTTTGAATCAACGGATCGTAGTTTGCAAAATAGTTCAAAGAATTTCAGCTTAGTTTTTTTTTTTACTTTTCACCATCATCCTATATCGATCAACTTTGTATTTGTTTGTCTTAGTTGTCAATTTCTGTAATTTTGTTCATGTGCACATATCAATTTTTTCCATTAGTTCAGTCCAATTAATAATTCATCATCATCCAATATATTGATGAAAGGATTGTTTCACCACAAAGAGGAAATTTATAAGCATGTTCCAAATTATAGTCACTAAATCAATTATAGTTAAGACTAATTCTTTGTTAGTCATGGGTCTGACAATTGATCTAAAAATCAACGAATAAAAAAATGAAAGAATTCATTATTAATCCAATCATAGAATAAATTTCAATCAAAAGGTACATAACAAAGGCACATATGTACATATGTTAAAGTTTATCAAGTAGAAACCAAATTGGTAGCAGTATGAGTTCTCATAAAGCAAGTGATGCAAAGTTTCAACGACATAATGGTTTTAGTCATCCATTCGAAGAGTATTTCATAGTAGATCCTTTGTCTATGATCTAATGGTATGACTTTGTAGGTATCAAAGTCATGTAAGATTGTCACAGTAAACCGAGAATGAGTCAAACCAAGGATTCTAGCCCACCAAAAAAACAAGGAAAAGAAAACAGATAGGAAGAAACCAGAAAGAAAGAGAGAAAATCCGAGCAAAATCCAAATAGGGAAATGAGATCACGAAGAAGAAAGACAAAGATGTACTCAAATTCAATAACCTTGAATACATACGAGAGAGTCATGTTCTTCATATAAATACCATGTCAAGGATATGCAGTGGTGTAGCCAGGAATCGATCCTAGGGAGGGCTAAAATCCTGTGCGGAATTTTTTTTTTGTGACTTAAATCTAACGTGGTTTAAATCCTATTTCGCAAAAATTAATTTTAATTTTTTTACGAAACTTAAGGTAATTTTCACGTGAGATGAGGGGAAAAAACTTAAGTAATTTTATTTTTTTGACTTAAATCTGTTGGAATTGACTGAAATTTCATTTTCAGATGAGATAAGGGGGGAAATTTAAGATAATTTCATTTTTATAGCTTAAATTTATTAGGGCTAACTAAAATTACATTTTCAGATTCAATAAGGATAAAAAATGCTTAAAATTTTTAAGGGAGGGCTATAGCCCCCTGGGCCTGAACTGATGATATGCATCAATGTGAACGCATAGTAATGGGTCATAGTCATCATTTTTTTTCCAAAAGAGAGAGTATATTCATCATCAATTTTAAGTCATTAGTCATAACAATTTTAAGGAATCTAGTAATATAGAAAATCACTTGCTTAATGTTGTCACAAGGATCGTACCAAGAGGCAAGATAACTAGTAGTCATGTCATACCAAGAGACAATGCTATTAGGACAAAACAAATTGGAAAGGCATTCAGTTTTAGTGATGGGTTTTTTATCTTCATCCAGTTCAAGATAATACTAGGATCTAGCAAGAAATCAAAGCTAAGTTTCCAATATAGATTCAACATGATAATAAACCAAAGCTTAGAGTCAAGATAGTTGTAAATGATTATGGATATTAGATAAGAGTTTATAGCCACTGAGTAAAAAAAACATCCATATATGATTCAAAGGAAGAGTAGACATGAGCACATAATTCCGAAGCAGTCACCAAATTTCGCCCAAGAAACCCTCACCGATCAGTTCAGACCTAGCTTTAACTATGAAGATTTAACAGAATCACTCACTGCCAGAGAGAGGAGGCCGATTTTGAAGGTCGCAGCTCCCCGCTCCAAAGCCAGAGAAAGGAGATCGACCAAGCACTCAAGCTAATTTCACAAATTTTCATGAATCCTATCTTTTTGTGAGATGAGATAAACAATTTCTTTAGTCTTTATCCAAAGATCATTTTAGAAAAAGGGAACAATGATTTGTTGGAGGTGCATTGGAGCAACAGAAACTCAGATTTCAGATTTCATATTGTGATTTTTTTTATAGAAATAGCACCCAATACCCCAAATTGAACATGGCTTTGCAATTCTACCCTAGTACTTTTTTTTTATACAAAACTACACCTTTGACCATTTTTTTTCTTGTTTTTTTGCAAATATACCCCACAAATAAAAAGATAAATAAAAATCAGACTTTACCTTTTCTTTTCGAAAATAAAATATGATATGACACTATTTTAAATGCAAAAAAAAAGCAAATCCCAAATAATTTTGAAATCCCAAATGAAATCTGAAAATTTTGCTACAGGAAAAAAAACCAAGGCCTCCCAGATCTGATATATTCCGGCGGAATGTCCATCTTCTCTGGCGGAGTGTAGATCTGTTTCTCTTCCAGGTTTGTTTGCTTAAACCCTTCTTCACCCATTCGAGGTAGCTTAAACCGATTCGAGGTAGCTTAATCCCTCCATCGCCGCTTGAGCTCCGATTAAGGCCCTTGCGATTCGGTCGCGAATCCGATTCAACTGCCTCTTCTGTCTATCTCCTTCGAGCCTTGTTGTTCATTTGGGTTGCTCCGATTAAGGCCCTTGTTGTTGGAGGTAGGTATGTCAAGTTTTTCAGAGTTCAAGTGAATTAACGCCATTTTAGGGTTGCTCCGTTGCTCTTCATTTGGTTATTAGGGTTGATTCACTGTTGTTTGAGCTGAAATGAAGTGAGGAAGTGAGGTTGAATGCAGCGAATTGTATAAACCTGTAAAATCCGTGTTTGTAAAATGAGAATGTCAGATTATGTTTGTTTTTGTCACAATTGCAGGAATGACCATTGTTTCAACATTTCTTGTCAGCGTTGATGAAATATTTGTCACATCGTATAGTCTTATTGTTGAAATGATCAATTTGATTGTCATGAATGTCAGATTATCTTCCTTACTTGAAAGTATAATGTTTATATTTTCCTGACATTATAGCTCTCTTACTCTTGCAACTTCCTTGTCTTCTCGTGTGATCTCTACATCTGAGTATGTTGAGTTAGGTGCTTAGAAAAAGCTTAAATGTTGATATTTTTGTTGTTTGTCTATCTCCCCCAGTGCAGCTGAAGTGGTGTAGTTCTCCATATTGAAACAGAGGAGATTAAAATGGGTAAAAAAGTAGATTTTGTTGAGCTCATTGTGTGTAGATTTCCATAGTTGACATCCTGTCAGTTTGTTTTTAAGTATATGTTCGTTTTGTATTTATTGACCTTGTATAATTTGTATTTGGTAGGGTCATTTATTGAGATTTGAAGGGAAAAAATTCATCGGCAGAGTCAACCAAAACTGTCGGCGTGAATTGCTGAACATTATTGAGAAATGCCTCTCCCCTGTGGACTGGCAGAGGATAATAGATGGTCCATTTGGACCTACTGTGAAGATGGTTCGTCGACAAAACTTTTCATGCCAGCTTGTACATTACGTTTTATTCCGTCAAGTAGAAACGAGGAAGTTGTGGGAGACGTGGTATGACCTGTAAGGACAGCTGCTACGTTTTTTAATGAAGGAATTTGCACTTGTGACGGGGTTATGCTGCCACGGAATGAATGATCATTGATAATGAGCTGAACCCGGATAAAAAGGCCGTGAAAGAGATATTTGATGTACAGAATTTGACGTTGGTTGAGCTCGAGTCTTTATTTATGCGTACACATCTTGATAGCCTATTGAAATATAAGATGGCATTATTGATTATATTAGAGGGCGTCATTCTTGGGGTTGAGAAAAAAGTTCGCATAAGCACAGGTCATGTGAAATTATTGGCTGATATCGATCGATTCACGAAATTCCCATGGGGCAGGGTTAGCTACATTGAAACTCCCCAGTGATTGAGTTCAACGGTGAAGAATAGATTGGAAACGGTTGAAACAAGCAGAGACTCAAGTGCAAGGTTGGGTTACAAACTCAAGGGGTTGCCAATGGCCTTTCAGATAACATGACAGGATGTAATGTATATTGTTTTGGAGTCGGTATTGTAGTTACAATATATTGATGGTTTGGTTGTTCAGGTTTGGCTGTTTGAAGTTGTTAAACCAATTGCTTCAGCGTTTGCACATTTGGTGGATAAGGAGGCCTACCCACGCGGTCTACGATGGTCATCCGATTCACAACCTGATGCGACGGCTGTGGAGTCTTTCTTAGGGAAGGCCACATCCCGTTTTATTCCAAATGTGGTGTTGATAGCGGAAGAAGCTGAGGTGGAGGTCTTAAAAGAATGCAAATTTTATGGGGAAGTGAAGGACACTTACTTTGACAAGGCAGTTGAGAAATTCGAGCTAAGTAATAAGAGGTCTATCAATGGTAAAAGAAAAGGAAAGAGTGATTCGGACTCTGCCCCTGCTACAAAGTCATCAGGCCTGGATGCAAGACAAATGATGTGCGCTATGAAAGAGCTTCATGAGCGTATGATTAATTTGGAAAACCAAGCGGACGCAGGGTTTTGTGCTATAAATAAAACCTTGGGCATAATGCAACAGATGATCAAGGAGAGGGTATTCAACAAGTCAAGTTCAACAAATGATGAACAAGAGGAAGGGGAGGTAAGATAACTGTCAACAATCGTTATTAAGTTATGTTTGGGAACTTAGATATATATATGTCGTGGAAGCTCAAGCATTTATACTTGTGTAGAATTGTAATGTCATTTTGAAATGTAATTTAGTTATGCATAAAGCTCTGTTTTTGACAAACATTATAGAATGGTGCACTTACTGATTATTCTTTTGAGTTAAATCTAACTTGTAATTTATTGAAGCAGAATGGTGTACATGGTCGTGATGAGGATGTCGGAATGGATAGAATTGGGGGGGGGGGGGGGGGGGTCTGATTCAAATCCCCTACAGGATGACGATGTTGAAGGTGCCACTAAAGTCGACAATGGCAATTTAGGAAGCATGGTTGTTTATCGAGAGCACAAGGATGATGAAGATGGTGCAGTAGAAGAAGAGGGGGGGGGGAATGGAGAAATGATGACAAAAGAAGAAGACGATAAGAAAGAAGGAAAACAAGTTGCAAGGAAGACTCATTCAAAAAAGAAGAAGGATGATAAAGATGGTGCAGTTGAGGGAGATGATGTTGAGGGTGCAATACATGATGAGGGGAAAAGTATTCGCAAGGAAGGAAAAGTATTGACAAGGAAGACTCGCTCAGAAAAGAAGATGGGTGATGAAGATGGCGAAGTTCAGAATGAGGCGAAAAATAAAAAAGGGAGGACAAGAGGAGTTAAGGTATGCATCAATAAACCATCCTGACAGGATGGTCCCTCAGATCACCAACATGTTATTTATGAAAAAACTTATTTGCAGACGCAAAAACAAGTTGAGTTGGAAGGAGAGGCTACCAATGAATCAATTGGACTCTCAACAAGAAAAAGCAGCTCAACAAAAACAATTGATACAACTGGTGAACTGAAGGACCATCCTGTCAGGAAGAGAGGACTGTCCAGAGAAACCGATAATCCCAAACGATGCAAGGTTTCAACGCCCAAAGGATTTTCAAACATGAATAAATTACAGCGTTGGTTAGACTCGAAGGAAAGGTTAGGAAGTTGTCCCTCCTGTCTTGATTATATGAACATGTCTTGAAGATATGAATGCGTGTTTGAGGTGTTAATTTATGATGCAGTGAGGAAATTGTTTCTCCAAGTGGACAATATCTAAAGAGGGAGTTTTTTGAGCCATTGTTGCAACCAAAGGGGTGGCTGAAATCTTACGTAAGCTCCTTACATTTTTTATATAAATTATCGTGGCATGCATCAAATTTGTGGTCTGACATATATTTTTGGTTTATAGCACTTGGACGAATGTATGTATTATCTTGGGTGTCGCGTGCGTGACAAACCAGTGGCAATATTGGACACCTGGTTTCAGCGTAATTTGGACAAGGAAATGAATAGATGGTTATCAGATAAGCAAAGTTATGTTGCTGATAAATCTAAGATGAGATACCTACGTGGGGAACTGCCTACAATTTATGGGAAGGATTGGAAGGATGTGGATCGTATATACCTCCCCTTCAATTTCAAGAACAAACATTGGGTAGCTCTGGAGATACAACTAAGTAAATGGTGTGTCACTGTATACGATCCCGACGTCAATTTGTTCAAATTGTCTCAAGTCCATAGGCTCCTTGCAGAGTTGACATATATTCTTCCTGTCATGATAGCACAATATGAGCCTTTGGCAACAATTTATGAACATAGGCGGGGAAATCCCCTAAATGTGACTCGTGTTCCTACATTGGAGAGAAACAAGAGAGGGTAAGTTGTTTACATAAATTGTTCATTTGTTTGTGTGAAATTGGTTATAATATCAGCAAATGAACTACATTTTTTACTTGTGTGCAGGGGCGATTGTGGCGTCTTCACGATCAAGTACATAGAACTGCTAAGTTTCGGACGTCAAAACATCGTGAACGTGGGTGACAAATTTGTGGATGAGTACAGAAAAAGGATAGCCGATAGTATTTTTGATATGAACTGGTTTGACTAGTGGAGGATATGTTATTCACTTTCATGTAAGCTTCACTGTAGTTGGGATAGTGCTAGTGTTGTATGATTCCTTGTTGGGTGGAAGACCTAGAATTGACTTGTATTGTTGACAATAACTTGTGTTAAAATTGTTTTGGAAATGTAGCAATATTGGTTGGTGCATTTCTTCTTCAATGACCCTGCTAGTGTTGTTCATAATTCCTGTCAGTGTTGTTTTGGAAATCTAGGGTAATTGGTACTTCGTTGTAGATGCATACTTCGTGTCAGTATTCTTCATAATTCCTGCTAGTACTTTGTAATTTGCGTACATATGTTATTTGTCACATTGTATACTCCTATTGTCGGAAATATCCTGAGATTTCTGTTGTTTTAGGGTACAAACTTATTTTGTAATATTATTTGTGCACCGATTTGACTGTTTTAATAATATGTAATTTAGATTAAAAAGCGTAAGACATACACCGATTACCTTTCTTCGAAGTTCGAATTCTCCCAAAAGCCCCTCCGTGTTACCTTACAAAATTCCCTCCACATTTCTTATTATTCCTTCCCAAGAAAGCGACTCTGCAAACATCCATCATTGTTATCAGACATTTTCTTCTTCCCTAGAAGGCGACTCTTCAACTCCTCCATCTTTCTCGTTTTTTTCTTACTCTTGAAGTCCATCTCCACATTTTCTTACTTACTCCATCCTCCATCTTTCTCCATTAACGCGTTACAAAAGAACCCTAGAAAATGGTAGTGCTTAGAGACCGTAAAGAATCGACCCCAAAGAAGAGTGGAGAGAAAAGGAAGAGAAAAGAAGACGACAGCCAGGTACGAAAGAAGAAGAAGCAGAGAGACGTAGTGCAGGCGAAAGGCTGAAAAACTTCTAAAAGTTCCATAGGCAAAAAAGCCGCGAAGGGCAGGTCGAGGCCAAAAACGAAAATCGATGAGGAGGAGGATAAACCCTTAATCTTTAAAGAGGATGTAAGTTGTCTAAATTTTTTTGTTTAGGGCTGAGCGTAATTTTTCAATTGTCATGTCACCCATCTGAAATGGTTTACTTTGTATCAGGATTGTTTTTTTAGGGTTTTATCATTTTTCATCTGTCGTCTGAGGTTCTGAAATGGTTTGATTGCGTTTGTTTATGGTTATTTTCATTGGGCTTGCAGATTAGATACAGTTATTTCAGAGGTGCAACTTTCTACGGCAGAATTAACATAAACTATAGGGTGCACTTTGTTCGTGAGATTGAAAACAAGTTGACACATGTGGATTGGCAACGGGTTTTGGATGTCCCGTTTAGAAATGTCTTGAAAATGTTGTAGCAGGTATCATTTTCTTCACAGACAGTGCATGCAGTTCTATTTAAGCAACTTGAAACAAAAAAGAAGTGGGAGTCTTGGTATGAGGTGGCAGGGAAAGAGTTGAGGTTTTCGATTAAGGAGTTCTCTCTCATAACTAGACTGAATTGTGGGGAACTTCCAATTGTGGATACTAAAGCAGACGGGCTATTAATGGAGCGTTTTTTTGGTAGTCCTGGTGGTGCTAAGACGACCATACAAGATGTTTACAATAGATTTAAAGAACATCGTGAATTGGACAACTACAAAATGAAATTGGCACTTTTGTTGATAGTTGAGGGTCTATTGCTGGGAGGGGATAAGAAGAGGCTAGTGAAGCCGCTGCATGTTAGGCTGTTGGAGAATATGGATAAGTTTTGGGATTATCCATGGGGAAGGGTTGCTTATGAAGAGCTTCACAAGTCATTGACCACAGCATTGGCGAAAAGGATGCAAATAGTAGAGAAGGCAAAGCTACTCTCCGACACACCAAGAATTCCATATTACATTCAAGGCATGCCAGTTGTGTTTCAGGTAGTTTTATTGCTTCAAATAGCAGTAAACTTTATGCTATACTATGACAGGATATTTGAGTACTGGGTGACAGGATAGTGGTGAATATGCATGAAGTCTTTCTTGTTTGATTGACACTATATAGTAGTTTTCCAACACACTTTTAATTGCATTCCAGATTGTTTTAGCGTGACCTGATCTAAATTTGCTATGGTTGAAATATGAATTACTGAATGTGTTTTATTTGCAGCATAGTAGTATAATTTATGCTATACTATGACAGGATATTTGAGTACTGGGTGACAGGATAGTGGTGAATATGCATGAAGTTTTTCTTGTTTGATTGACACTACATAGTAGTTTTCCAACATACTTTTAATTGCATTTCAGATTGTTTTAGGGTGACCTGGTCTAAATTTGCTAATTCTCAAACCGCTTGTTATTGTAGATATTAGTATGGGAAGCTGTGCCAACATTTGGTCTCCAATTTGCAGCAAAGTTGAGTGAATCTGCAATGCCTCGAGGTATTCGTTGGTTTTCAGATGACGCCCCTGAACATGGAGTGTTAGAGTTGTCTTTGGCTGATCCTACACATGTGGTTAAGCCCATTCTTATTCCCGATGAGGATGAGGTGGATAAGCTGTCCGACTACTACTATGTTGTTGAATTTGATGACCCGCATTTTGACAAAATTGTAAAGGAAGCAATGAAGGGTTTGAAAAAGAAGGGGAAGGGGAAACAAGGAAAAGATGGAGCGAGCTCGAGTAATGCATCTGTGCAGTCATCAGAGGTGATAAGTCAGATGTTCAGAATGATGAAGAGGTTGGAAAAATGAGTGATTGACAGGATCACCAGGCTGGAAAAGAGGGTATCAAAGGAGGAGGAGGTGCCTAAGCTCAAGAGTACTGGAAAATCAAAGAATTATTCGGATGAGGATGAATCCTATGGTGATTCTGATGAGGAAGAGGAGGAAGTTTATACGGATGATGAGGTGGATGATAAGAAAGTTAAGGGTGTTTTATCTGAGAGTGATGAGGTTATGAGTGATGATGATGATGATGATGATGATGATGATGATGATGATGATGATGATGATGATGATGATGATGATGATGATGATGATGATGATGAATCTGGTGATGGTGATGAGGCTAATGACAATGAAGAACTTCGGCAGGGTGGTGACAAACCGAAGGAGGATGACAAGGTAGATGTTTCTGCTGAGGAGGAAGTTTCTGATGAGGATAAGACTGATGGTGAGGAAGTTAAGGAGGCTGCGGAGGAGGAAGTTTCTGATGAGGTGGAAGTTAAGGAGGCTGCGGAGGAGGAAGTTTCTGATGAGGATAATGAGACTGATGGTGAGGAAGTTAAGGAGGCTGCGGAGGAGAAGGCTGCGGTGGAGAAGGCAGAGGCTGAGGTTCAGGAGGCTGCGGTGGAGAAGGTACAGGGAAAAGAGGTATGAAAATTATCAAATTTTCATCAGTACTATGACATTAATATTTGTACAAAGTGACAAGATTTCTAGTGTGTGCGTTTAGGGTTTTACAAGAAAAGGCTGGCATGGTGACAGGATTTGTACGCATCGTGTTTTATGTGGATATAAGATTTTTGGATATTTTGACCCACGTCGTGTTTTATGAGAACTTGAACTTGTTTAGATTGCTCACATCGTTTAGATCACAGCATGTTTTATGACAACTTGACTGACAACAAAAAAGTAGTCAACCGTCATGAACCTTCATTAACTGCCCACCTACTCCTGTCAATCAGGATATTAACCCAATTAACCCTAACCGTAATAAATGAAACCCAAACCGCCACCAACCAAAAAACCTCTTTATATACCCCCTCATATAGTGACTATATATAACTACGACATGAAATAGTACTCTATGGTGAGTACTCTATGTCGGGATATATATATAACTACGACAGGATAATATTACATTAGTATCTGCCCCTAACCAGCGGTATTGACTGACCCTAACCAGCCGCATTGACTGACAATAAAAAATTAGGAAACCGTCATGAAACACACATTAACTGCCAATGAACTGCCCACCAACTCTTGTCAATCGATGACAGGATATTAACCCAATTACTAATATTAATTTAATCACCCTCATCAATGTAACCCTAACCGGCACCAACCCAAAAACCTCTTTATATACCCCCTCATCCACATTCTTCCTCATCCACAATCCATTCCAAAAACTATTATTTCCTCATCCAAAAACATCTTCGAATCACCCTAAAAACTCTAATTTCCCTTCTCTTGTTTCTTTTGTTCCCATGGCTTATGTGCCTAACGACCATGAATGGGGCCTTAATGATCACGTCGTTTACACAAGTGTCCATACCGGTGGGAGACTCATCCCTTCAAGGGGACAAAATGCCACGATTTCAAGCCATGTCTACGAAGGCGGGAGGACACAAAACTGGAGGGCCTCGGCTGAAATGGTAAAGGAGATCCATTGGTTGTTGAACCAACTATTTCATTTTAACGACTCTGAATGGGGCGCCTCTTACTTCTTCGAAGTTGTGCCCCCCCATGGCGGGCCTCGTACCTTGAGGGCCTTACAGCGCGGCGGAGACGCGCGCGCCCTTGCCGCCCAAGGTAGAACCGTTGCTTTAATAAACATATTTATCACTGGAGATGTTGTTGATGAACTTCCGTAGCGTGACGGCCCAGAATCATCAGTCTCATCCGTACATAATTAGTATCTGATGAAGGAATCTAGTTTAGTGACAATGTAATATAGTGTAGTATTTTGGAGGTTCTGTTGTTTTATGATAGGTATGTCAAGTAGGAAGATGATAATGTCATGTAGTGACTATATATAGTCAGTAGGTTATGGTATAGTATGTTTGGTATGGTATGCTAATGTCGGAGGAATTAATATGTAATGTCAAGTGGGAAGACGATAATGTCTTATTATGTAATTCTGTTTTATATAATATAGTATGTTATGGTAATTTAGAACTCTATGGTGAGGACGGTTTATGTTTTTCCTGTGTATTATTCAGATACCACTCATGTCGTTCTGGAAAGCATATTGAATCTGTCATTCTAAATATGGAAGAATAAAAAGTGGGAAGAAGTGCAAGGTACAAAATGGAGTGAAAGTTTGTTCATATAAATATAACCAAAAGAAGTAAATATTGACCATGTCGGGATATATATATATAACGATGACAGGATTATCTTACATTAACATACGGATGCATATTAACAAAATACATACCATTTATACGAAAATTAATATGAGTGGTAAGAGATCCTTCAAGAGTTTGGAAGTCTTACTACACATATTAACAAAATACATAATTCAAGAGGTAACACAACACAATTAACGGCATCATGGGCCAGTTGAGGGGTTAGGACAGTTTCGTGAGTTATGGCCGACAACACCACAACTTCCACACCTTCTCCTCGGGCCCCTGTATTCTCCACGTGACGGGATCCTTTTCTTCCTTGGTCTTCCTGATTTCCTCCTAACAACCGGGGGCAAACATGCTCTATTCAAGACCGTGTCAGGAACTTCCCAACGCTCAAATGCAAGAACCGGATATATAGTTTCCTTGTACACTTCCTTCCACATTTCAGCAGTAAAGAAGGGATGAACAAGAGTGACAGGATCTACACCAGAATCCTTCGCGGCCGCTATTGCATGCGCACAGGGAATTTGGTCAACTTGGAAGACGTTGCAATAGCAGGTTCGAGCATGCAGATTTACCAAGAGTGTAGTTCCATTGGCATGCACTTGAAATTCATATTGATTTAGCCTACTCACAACCATTGTCAACGATTTCAAATAATTACCTTCTAGCTCAGCACAAACGGTCGGGGTCAGAAGATCCGCATGTCGCTCTCCCTTAAATCGCATGTCACAAAACCAATTACTCATGGCATTCAGTATACCATCAAGCAACCCAATCAACGACATTCGACGCGAGGCCATTAAGCGACTATTCTAGGATTCAGCGTTATTGGACGTCATAATGTTTAATCTGTTAGCAGGCATATGCGACCTTGTCCACGCTTCAAATCCAACACCCCTGAGGTACGTACCGACTTCAGGAGACTGGTTGCAAAGTCTTGCAAATTCACGATTAAAGTCCTGTTTGGTGTACGCTTGACTTGCCTTTTGGTACAAAAACCACAAGTCATTTCTTTTAAACCTCGTCTTCACGTTACCCCATAGGTGAAGTGTGCAACAACCATGCTTTGCGAAGATATAGCTCTCTCTTAAACCTTTGTATATACTTCCATGACGGTCTGACACAAAAACGAGGTCATGATCATCGGCAACAACAGAGCGTAGGTGTCGGAAGAAATATGACCATGAACTATCATTCTCGCTGTCAACAACAGCAAAAGCCACTGGATATATTTGTCTGTTTCCGTCTTGTGCCACTGCAACTAGAAGTGTGCCTCTGTATTTTGATCCTAGATGGGTTCCATCCATAGTTATGACCTGCGTTAGTTTTCAATCAGCTCTACAATGTTAAGTGACGATTTGACAATATAATTTGGGAACGTGACAAGATATGAAAAGGTACCTTTCTGAAAAACTGCATTCCATTGCGCCAAGCACCCAAGCTGATGAAACAATACTTGAATCGACGATTACAGTCGACTTCAACATGTGTGACTGTCCCTGTATTCATCCTTTCAAGCATGTACATGTATCCATGAATCCTATTGTAGCTTTCTTCAGTTGTGCCTCTTATCCTGTCAATGGCGGTTAAACGTGCTCTGTTTGCCTTGTCGTAACCAACTGCCACTCCCATTTTCTTCATGCTGTCTTGAATTTCGGCAGCACTTGGTCCGGGACATGTACCGGCTGTGTTAAATCTGTAACAGGATTGTATATGTAACATGCTAAGGTTAGTTCATAGACATGCTCATATATGATCGTACTGACAGGATAGTTGACTTACCTTGACATAATATGGTCAGCAATTACGCTTGAACTTGCATGTCTGTGGTAATTATGCTTTAGCTTCATGCCACATGTATGTTGTCCACAATACTTCCTTACTTGAAACAATCCTGTGCTGCCAAGAGCGGTCTGATCGGCACTATTTTATAGTGTATTTATAGGGGTTGTTACTAGGTTTGAGGTGCCATTTGGTGGGATTTAGAGCACAATTGGAGATTATGGAGTTAGAGCGGAGAAATGTGGTTTTGGTGGTTTGGAGGAGTTAATTGTAGACATCCAGAGGAAGAAGAGTTGACCTGAGGAGATGGCAAAATTCCCGAGAGAAGTGGAAATTCACGTGAAGCTGGAATTTGGGTGAAGCTCGGCCCATGAAGGAAAGGCCCAAATTGGAGGAAAGGCCCAAGCAAATGAAGAAGAAGCCCGTGAAGGCTGGGGCCCGCGTGAAACGAAGAAGAATTGCTTCCGCGTGAAATTGAAGCTGGAAAGAAATGGCCGTGACGCCGCATGATGTCAGCGAAGTAGCTGCAATTGGAGTGGGCCGCTGCTGATGGAGTTGGGCCGTGCTGATCCCACCGAGAAGAAGTCTTGGAAGTGGGCTTTGCTGTTGCTGGGCCGAGGTGTCACGCTGAGATAATTGTTGGATGGAGAATACGGGATTAATATCCCGTGATTTTTTTTTTTTTATTATTTTTATTATTGTTAATTTATTATTTTACACACTTTTAGAATTAGGTTAAAACAACTTTTAGTTAACCTAGTTGCTACGGAGAAAATAGTTAGACCCAGTTTCATTCATCGTTGTTTTCCCTTTTGCTCAGGCAGACAATTGAAGCCTTTGGATTGATTTGATTGTGAGGTTATTCCTTTACTCTTTCTATGATTGTATTAATTTTCTCTCGTGCTTAATCTCATTGATCATATATCGATTCCCCTTGATTTGTTGATTAGGACATCAATTAGATTTTTAATAGTAGTTCCCTCTAGATTGACAACCTAGAGAAATTAGTATTATGCTATTGGTTCCCCTTTTCCATACAACCTGTTGAGATTGTTATTGACCATACTACTGAGGGTTAGAGGATACTGGTTGAGAATCTAAATCCCTTAGTTTGTGTAGAGAATTAATTGCATACAATTGTATGACTGGTTGCTACACTTGCATGTACCTATCTATTCCTGAACTTATTGCTGCTATTGAATTAAATCGTGAAGGTTAGTAGGGATTTGTTTAATAGTTAGGGTTATCAGGACTCGTTGGACTGATAACTAATTCAGAACAGGGATTAGGACTTTCATGAGTATTGAGGACTATGAATAATCAATGATCGATCTATCAATCTAAAGTGTGGATATTTGTTTGGCTGAGCTATTTTCCTAATTTGATTTCAAGTCTTTGCTTTTATTTATTTTGTTTATTTGTTTGTTTTTAATCAGAAACCCCCCCTTGGTTACTTGTTGGTATACAATTACATCATTGGGATAGTATTTGATTCTCTGTGGGATTCGACCCTTGCTTACCAGACTACATTAGTTAGGTTTGTTTAGGAATATTTTGTATAAGTGTCACGACAACGCCTATCAAATTGGCGCTGTTGCCGGGGAGTCAATTTTACTATTCTAATTGTGTGTTTGTTTACCAACTGTTGTGTGGACCTATCTTACGGTCCACACTTGTGTTACTAATTGGTTTCATTGAGATCTCAATCCAGACAGATGGCAGCATTTGATTTTTACTATCAGCAGCAAGGCTGGCCCCATTACTATCCTGAACCTCAAGAGACGAGCCAAAATTCATATACGTCAATGGAGGAGGGATTCAAGTCACTTGTGCAGAGCATGATGACTATTCATCAGGCGACAAACTCCAACATCCAACTTCTAACAACTCAAGTTGGAAGTTTGGCAACTCAGCTTGGAAGGTTGGCTCAAGTTGTGGCAAATATGAAGGAGGATTTTGAAAAGCCACCACCCCAACCGACCCCAGTGGCTAATGTGAGTGGCATATCACAACTGAAAGGAGAAAAGACAGAGGAGAAATTCGAGAACCAGCGTCCGCAGGCTTGGACAAAATTCTGCGGATCAGTTCTTGGAGTATACCCTTTGGAAGCGATTCCTGTTGATTACACTCCTCCACCTCGTGATCCTAGGAAGCCACCTCCTCACCTTCCTAAGATGCTAAAAGTGAAGAAGAAGTTGGAGCTCAATATGGAGCCGCGCAACTCCATAGGTGAGCATGAGGTAAATCTCCCTTTACTTGATTTGATGCTTGATGTGCCTAAATTTGCTAAATACATGAAATGCTTATGCTGGCCTAGGAAGAGAAAGAAATTGACAGGAGAAATTAATTTGAATGAACATGTGTCTGCTGCATTCGGAAGACATTTGCCTGAAAAGTGTAGTGACCCTGACATGTTTAGTATTCCTTGTGATATAGGTTACTCCAGGTTTGATCATTGCATGTTAGACTTGGGCTCATCTATTAATGTGTTACCCTACTCTGTGTATAAGTTGCTAGATCTTGGACCTTTGCTTGGAACTGATTTAGTTATTCAATTTGTGAATGGATCCAAAGTTTTTCCGAAAGGAATAGTTAAGGATGTTCTTGTAAAGGTTAATAAGATGATTTTTCCTGTGGATTTTGTGGTGTTAGACATTGGTTATGATATGCATGTGCCCCCTATACTGTTAGGTAGGCCTTTTCTTAAGACTGCTAACATCCGAATCATTATGAGTAGAGGTATTGTGTCTGTGAAGTATGGGGGTGATAGGGTGACATTTAAGATATTTGATCATAAGAAACACCCTCCTGATAGTAAGTCTGTGCTGTGTTCTGGATTGAGTGATATCACATGATCATAGTAGCACAATGTCAAGCCATGACAATAACTAAGGCGCTATCCGGGAGGCAACCCGAGGTATGCTTTTCTTTTCTTGTTTTTCTTTCCTTATTTTTGCATTTGTTTTGGTGTGTTTTTGTTCTTGTTTTTGTTTCCGACTAACCTGCAGGGAGGAGACCCCATGCCTATTGAAGAAGGTGTTTACCACCATTGTAAGTCTTTCCTTCCCTGCACTAAGTCACCCCCCGAAAAAACCTTAAACGGGGAGCAAAAAAAATCAAAAAAAAAAATCAAAAAAAAAAAATCAAAAAAAAAAATTCAAAAAAAAAAAATCGAAAAAAAAAAAACGAAAAAAAAAAGTTTTACTGAAGGCCAGCTGTCTAGAGTTTCCCATGGAGAAGGTGCGCATCATGTTGTCAATGAGGATACATTGCCCTACACTTGATTTGACAACGATGATGGCCCTACAATTGACAACTGAGGAGGAGGAACACTCTACCCACACCATGATTACATCTGGGCTCCACCATGTGTTCCTAGACGGCCGTGCAATCCTAATATCATTGTTTTACCACTACTCACCAAAGTGGTTCCCTTTTGATTGCACGGTAGGAGAAGATTATAGAATTGATGAAGACAGCCGCCCAACACCAGAGACCTGGGCATTTATTGAGAAGACCGCCAGCGACACCTACAGTGTCCAAGCAGCTTGGCGACGTTTGTGAGTTATTTTTTGCTTTTCCCTGTGTTTTATTCCTTTGTCTTTCATTACATTGAGGACAATGCAATGTTTAAGCATGGGGGAGGGTTTTATACTTGCTACGTCGCTGAGGAGAAAAAGAATAAAGAAAAAAGCCAAAAAGTTGAAAAAAGGCATACATAGAAATCCTGGGATAGGTCGAAAACCCGAAAGGGCGGCCTAGGTAATAAGTAGGTGGTTTGGACCAGCATTAGGCTGGGGTAATACGAGGTCAAGAGTGACGTGAGCTTATGTGAGCACATCTATTGTAAAATGAAATGAGTGGCTTGGTGAAAACCCGAAAGGGCGCCTTGGCAAAATGAGTGAAACGAAGAAGAGTGATTTTTAGGAATCATCATTTTACCTGGCGTGGCGACATAAGAAGAGGTGATATAAGGATGATTCGGGTAGGTCACTCTGGAGAGATAAGAAGATAGATGGGAGATTAGGATTAGATTTTAGTTCACTCTATGGTGTTTGGGATAAGTTTGGGGGAAGTACTCTGCTTTCCTTTTAGCTTGGTTGTGTGGGGTGTTGAGATTTTCTTGATTGGTATTGTTGTGTGCTGTGGTGTGCTTATTTTTGTATGGTTGCCTGGAGTTTATTGTGGGGTGTTATTCTTGGAGGTTGATTTTTCTATGCTTCCTGAAACCTTGGGGATTGATTGGAGGAGTAGGTTGACTTTAGCTTACTCGAGGACGAGCAAGGTTTAAGCATGGGGGATTTGATCGGCACTATTTTATAGTGTATTTATAGGGGTTGTTACTAGGTTTGAGGTGCCATTTGGTGGGATTTAGAGCACAATTGGAGATTATGGAGTTAGAGCGGAGAAATGTGGTTTTGGTGGTTTGGAGGAGTTAATTGTAGACATCCAGAGGAAGATGAGTTGACCTGAGGAGATGGCGAAATTCCCGAGAGAAGTGGAAATTCACGTGAAGCTAGAATTTGGGTGAAGCTCGGCCCATGAAGGAAAGGCCCAAATTGGAGGAAAGGCCCAAGCAAATGAAGAAGAAGCCCGTGAAGGCTGGGGCCCGCGTGAAACGAAGAAGAATTGCTTCCGCGTGAAATTGAAGCTGGAAAGAAATGGCCATGACGCCGCATGATGTCAGCGAAGTAGCTGCAATTGGAGTGGGCCGCTGCTGATGGAGTTGGGCCGTGCTGATTCCACCGAGAAGAAGTCTTGGAGGTGGGCTTTGTTGTTGTTGGGCCGAGGTGTCACGCTGAGATAATTGTTGGATGGAGAATACGGGATTAATATCCCGTGATTTATTATTTTTTTATTATTTTTATTATTGTTAATTTATTATTTTACACACTTTTAGAATTAGGTTAAAACAACTTTTAGTTAACCTAGTTGCTACGGAGAAAATAGTTAGACCCAGTTTCATTCATCGTTGTTTTCCCTTTTGCTCAGGCAGACAATTGAAGTCTTTGGATTGATTTGATTGTGAGGTTATTCCTTTACTCTTTCTATGATTGTATTAATTTTCTCTCGTGCTTAATCTCATTGATCATATATCGATTCCCCTTGATTTGTTGATTAGGACATCAATTAGATTTTTAATAGTAGTTCCCTCTAGATTGACAACCTAGAGAAATTAGTATTATGCTATTGGTTCCCCTTTTCCATACAACCTGTTGAGATTGTTATTGACCATACTACTGAGGATTAGAGGATACTGGTTGAGAATCTAAATCCCTTAGTTTGTGTAGAGAATTAATTGCATACAATTGTATGACTGGTTGCTACACTTGCATGTACCTATCTATTCCTGAACTTCTTCCTGCTATTGAATTAAATCGTGAAGGTTAGTAGGGATTTGTTTAATAGTTAGGGTTATCAGGACTGGTTGGACTGATAACTAATTCAGAACAGGGATTAGGACTTTCATGAGTATTGAGGACTAGGAATAATGAATGATCGATCTATCAATCTAAAGTGTGGATATTTGTTTGGCTGAGCTATTTTCCTAATTTGATTTCAAGTCTTTGCTTTTATTTATTTTGTTTATTTGTTTGTTTTTAATCAGAAACCCCCCCTTGGTTACTTGTTGGTATACAATTACATCATTGGGATAGTATTTGATTCTCTGTGGGATTCGACCCTTGCTTACCAGACTACATTAGTTAGGTTTGTTTAGGATTATTTTGTATAGGTGTCACGACAACGCCTATCACGGTCCCACGACAAAAATATGTGCAACTAGGATCAATGCACCTTACCACATATAACTTCTTATCAGACTTTTGGACGTGCATCTGGAAGCGCCTCTGTAATGACATCAAGGATAAACGATCCTTAAGATCCTTCTTGCAATTGAAGTGCTCTCCAACTTTTATTTCCAAATTATTGCCGCTCACCCCATTATCCTCCATTGGCTCATCCAATTGCCTTTTACACAACTGTTTGCTACCATAGTACTCGGCTTCAATCTGTTGTAGAACTTCCTCATCAATGTCTATGAATAAGTTTTCGACTTCATTAGTGTCATCCAATTCCTCAATATCCTCCTCAACATCATCCTCAAACTCATCCTCAAGGTCATCCCAATCAAAATCTCTCCCAACGTCTTCCCTATAATCACTCTCAATGTCAATACATTCCTGTATTCTTTTCGTTCCTGTGCAAGACCTTATTTCTGTGATACCCCGGTATTTTAAGGTCATTTTTGGAATTTTTGGCATTTTCCCGAGTACCCGTTTTGTACGTCGGATTTAATTCTGATAGATGGAGACATTCTGTAATGTGCTCTGTATCTGTTATATTTTTCTCAGTGAAATAATATACAGTTGACGTGTTTCGAAAGTTATTTCTCGTTCGTGTGCGTTTGTTTCTACCCCGGTTTAAAACGAGGTCGTCCAAAGGAGCCACGTGGACGAAGCCACGGTGGCGGCGACCGCCGCATTAATGGCGGCGACCGCCGCACAGGGCTCGAGGCACCGTCTTCTCCGACTAGCTGGGCGCCAGGGCTAGGGGGCGGCGACCCGGGTCACGGCGACCGCTGCGAGATTGCCTGTCGTAGTGCAAAATGTGAGGCGGCGACCAGGCTGGGGACGACGACCGTCGCGGACTAGAAGAGGCGTAGTCTCGTGGTCGCCGGCGTAGCTTCTGGCGCGCCAAACTAGCCCGATCCGCCTACGTTTGGGCCATCATTGTGTTCCCCAGTTGTTTGGCTATAAATAGGAGAGATTTGGGGTCAGATTCAACCACAAATCGAGCCCAAATTCTCAAATCCCTCTCTCGCCGGATTTTCTTGCCCTCGCCGGATTCTTTGGAGTGTTCGCCGGAGTCGTTTGGTGGTGTTTCCAGGAGCCCTTTTGAAGCCTTTTGGTTGCCTTTGGAGGTCAGAACCCAAGCAAGGCAGAAGGGGAGTCGAATCGCAAAGCAATCGGTGAGTTTCTCCCTCACCTTTGTTATCTGGGTTCGTCGCGGCGATCGCCGTGTTCTTCGCGGCGACCGTCGTGTTCTTCGCGGAGACCGCCGTGATGAACAGCGGTGCCCGCCGTGATGAACCCGGCGACCGCCGCCTGTGGCCAGAAGCCTCTTTTGGCTTTGGTCTTGGTGGTCGTCGATAAGGCGTCGTTCCTTTCGCTTTCTTTCGTCTTTCCTTAGGTTTGTACCGTTGTTCTGTCGAATCTAATTTAGGATTCCTTTTATGGGTTGACTCCAAGGTCATTGTGTTGTCGGAGCTATACCCGCGTCAAGCCCGGAATTCTATTGTCGTCGTTAGACTTTCTGCGGATTAAGGCAAGTGGCGTTCCGCTCTTGCTCGTTCGTTCCATATTTATATTAATTATCAGTAGTTTGGCTGAGTGATTTATTGGGAATGATTATTGTGTTTATCTGGAAAATGGCTTTATAAAATGCTTTGGAAAATCATATAATAGGTTGTATATCTGTTAGAACAACGCTATTATTGATGATCGCCTTCCGGGCATTTATGTGGATTTTATCCCATATTGTTGTTGTGTTGGAACTACAGGTAGACAGGAACGGTACTCAGACTTCATCCGGTCGTTTCTTTATAATCTGGGTATCGGGGTGGATCCAATCCATCTGGTACTTTATTCATGGTCATGACCGGTCTCTTTCACAAGAGTGAAGAGGCGGGACACTTAGCTGGTTTCATTATTCTGGGATCTCTGTCCCTTCGGTGCGCGTCACTCTAGATGAAACGTACACTAAGATGTGTCGTCCCCTCTTAATGGGGTGCACATATAAAAGTCTTTAACGTGATGTGTGTTTTTGAAACATAATCAGATAAGTGCTATTCTAACGCACATAATTAATGAATACTGGCGAGTAGGGCAGCTAGGTTATAGTGCCTCTAGGAAAACTCGTCTGGACTTGAATGTAGTACGTCCTCTTCCCAATCTGGATTCGCCGTAAGGCGGTGAGGTTGGTTGTGGACCGAAGCATCTCAGTCGGTTTTCACATCATCGATTATATGGATCTTGTATTATCCAGACTTGTCATATCTTCCCTTAAGACTCGGTCAGGTTGGAGTCTTCTCTTGTTCATATCTATTGTTGTTATTCCAGTAGCAGTGTAAAGGTTGATTGTCGTACTCGGATTTTGCTCGAGGAACGATGAGTTTAACCTAACATAGCTACTTCAACCTTCTGTTTAGTTCCCTTGCTAGTCTATTCAGTAGACTAACCCTCTGTATTTTTGTTCTGCATCGTCTTGGTTGGTGTCGTCCGTCCGTTTCGGCACATCAGGTAGAGTATAATGGAAGACTAGAAGGACTATGGAGTCAACGGTGGTTTTCATACGTTTACCAATGTTTTATAATTTCTTTAAATTAGGTTATGATCTTTTGGGAAATAAGTTTGTAAAGACTTCCGTTGTGTTTGGTTTAAACTTTGTGTTTTGCCTATCCGGTATTGGGTTGTAATCCCGTAACTTATGTTTGGTTGACCCATATTATGTTTTGAACTGAATGTTTGATCATTACGTATCATTGTGTTTCTGTATTGTATTCTAAACCGATATAAGCCTTGGGTGACTCTAGTACGGAACACTGGGGTTACTGGCGGTAATACCTTTCCAAATGGGTTAAGATTTGGGGGTGTTACAGTTGTGGTATCAGAGCCAAAGGTTTTAAAACGGGTTTTGGAATTTTCTAAATCATTTATCCGTTTTGAAAATGCTTTCAAAGGGCTCTGAATTTTCAACATGAAAAGAATTTAAAAACACCGTTCATAGTCATGTCTTCTGTATAGTCTGATGTAGTAAGCTTGCTTCTATGTCTAGAAAGACTAACTCAATTCCTCGTTGTCCTGTAGGATGGGTGCATGCTTTTCGCTTAGCAAGGGGTCGGAGTTGGCCATGATGGAACCGCTGTCTCCAGTCAGGCCAGACTTCCCTATTCCTCAGAGATGCTTCGAGGTGGGTGGCCCGAGTAGTCCGCCCGAGGATATCAAATACGTTCTCCCCGAGTCGGTCGTCCTTGTAGAGTTGTCAAGGTACGAACAAGAGATCTACCATGATGACTTTTTGTTGGGACCGATCTCGGAGGAGATCGAGTATGAGGAGGAGGACGAGGAGATGCCAGAGTTTGATCCAGTTCATGCTGAGGATGATGGGATTGAGGTTGACCCTGAGGATGAGGAGTATGATCCCGAGACCGATCCAGAGAATGAGGACCCTCCTGAGTACAATCCTGAGACTGATCTGGAGGATTATGATCCCATTGAGGACGATCCCGAGGAGGAAGAACCCTTTGAGGAGGACCCGAAGATGGACCTTGAGGGGCAGGATCACGAGCCCGGTACAGACTTGCCACGTTTGATAGAGTCATTCCCGTTGCCGCGTTATTCTCTCATGACCAACGACGATTGAGAGGCTCTGTATACTGAGCATGGTATCGGGAGAAGTGAGCCGACGTTGATCTACGAGGAGTATCCGCTTACTCCGCCTCATAGGAGGAGGAGGATACCAGGGGCTAGGCCGACAGAGATCCCTAGCCAAAGCGAGATGATGGATCAGATGCAGCAGCAGTAGATGGATCAGTGGATCGCTACCGCCCAGAGGAAGGCTGGAATCGGAGGACCGCTTATGGATGATCCCTTTTTCTCCATGACTGAGGACAGGCCAGTGTCGCCAGAGCTGTGTGTTCCGGGACCAAGCGGAGAGCCATGTGAGCCAGGGCCGAGCAGGGTGCGAAGCCCATCGCCAGAGCTCGATGGTGAGCCGAGTCCGAAGAGACCTTGCTCTAGCGGCCAGTCTTACAGGAGGCGCTTTAGGGCGCCATGATGTGATTCCGCGACACCTAGTGTTGTAGCTTCTTTTGCTAGTAGTTCCGTCGTGTTTTGTATAGTCTCAGTATTTCGGCTAGTATTCTGTGGATTTTCTATTTCTCCGAGCAAGTTTTGTTGTAATGCTCAAAGGATTGACTCATGTGCTATGTGTGTAAAAGCTTAAGTTCATCTATAAAATACCCAGTTGATCTATTCTGAGTAATTTTATTACATTAGTATATTACATAATATTAATGTATGGAATGCTTGGGAATTGGATCGGTAAACAGATGGTGAACCCAAGAACCACGAGACCTCGAGGGGGTGCTGGGACTAGTCAGAATCCCAGACCATCGGGAAGAGATGATGCACATGATGAGCACGAGTCTGAGTCTCGCACTCTTTCAAGACGCAAAGGTCAAGATCAGACCCAAGTACCGACGCTGTTTGACGCTACAGCAATTGAGACGATCCGAGGCATCGTCATGCAGGCAATTACAGATGTGTTGCGACCCCGTGTGCCGCAAGCTCAAGAAGTGCCTATTCACCCACCGGTTCCTGGTGTTGTAGAGCCTGAGGATCCTGTGATCAGAGAGAATGCTGCTAGGGCCAGAGACGTCTATGGTCGCGCTCTTAAGACCATCACTTCCATGAGGCCCGATAGCTATAACGGAAGGGAGAGCCAGTAGCAGTGACTCATTGGTTCTCGCACATGGAGCGGTTGTTTCGCAACGTTGACTGTTCTGAGGCCGAGAAAGTTCACATCGCTTCTCTCCAGTTGAAGGAGGAGGCTAGCGAATGGTGGGAGAGTACGGGTTTGGCAGAAAGCCCGGTGCTGACTTGGTCGATGTTCAAGACCAAAATGATGGATCGCTTTTTCTCTCGTGCCATGAGGGAGGAGAAGCACAAAGAGTTTTTGTATCCAAAGACCGATGGTCTCAAGGTGACTGAGCTGGCAGCTAAGTTTAACCATCTTCTGCAATACGCCCCGACCGAGATATCCAGCGAGGCCTAAAAGATCTGGTACTTCCATGAGTGGATGGGTCCAGACATCAAGCCACTAATGGTGCACCACTCCTGCTCTACTTTGGAACTGTATGTGGATGCGGCCTATAAGCTGGAAGTGACTCTGGAAGAATCTAAGAAGAAGTGTAGTAGCCTTAGAGCAGTACAGAACCAGAACCAGGGGAGTGGCTTCAAGCGTCCTGTGCCGCCATCTAACTTCGCCAAGTCTGGGCGAGCTAAGACAAAGATGTCTCAGGGAGGTTCGACTCAGCGTTCAGGGCAGACCAAGAATACGGTTCAGTGCTATAACTGTGGTGTCGCTGGCCACAAGAGCAATGAATGCCCAAATGAGAAGAAGCCTTGCTTCATATGTGGTCGTAATGGGCATCTGCAGCGGTTCTGCAGACTGGGAAAGCCAAAGGGAGATGAATCACAGCAGGGGTCGGTCAACCAGAGTAATCGGCCCAGGTTCAAGCCAGCTGAGGCTCCAAGCCCATCTGTGCAGTCTACCGCTCAGAATAGGGGGAAGGCCCCAGCTGCATCAGGAGGTCAGTGTCAGCACTTGTACGAGATGCGCGAGGCTGATGCACCCAACGCTCCTATTGCCCAAGGTACTCTATACCTTCATTCTGCTTCAGTGTGCATTCTATTTGATTCTGGAGCTACGCATTCCTTTATTTCGGATAGTTGTGTTAGCAGGTTAGGCTTAGTTTGCTTTGAATCTTGCGAGCCTTTTGTTGTGAATCTTCCGAATAGTGAGCGTCTGGTAGGAACCAAGCGCTTGTCCGAGTTTCCAATTACCATTCAAGGCAAGGAATTTGAGGCAGATTTGATATGTATCGCCATGGCTCTATACGACATCATTCTGGGTATGGATTGGCTGACGGGTCACAAAGTGGTGATCGACTTTAGTTCAAGAACAGTGACGGTGACATCTAAGGGCCAGTTCGTTTGCAAGTTCAAGGGTCGAAATAAAGCTGACAACGGCAAACTAATCAATGCGATGGCTGTGTTTAAGCTACTACGACAAGGATGTGTCGGGTACCTTTGTTACTTGGATGCGCCTGTAAAGGATGAATCTACAATTCTTGGCATTCCCGTAGTTAGAGAATTTTCGGATGTGTTTCCAGAGGAGATTCCTGGATTACTTCCCCAGCGGGACATGGAGTTTGGCATTGATCTTGAGCCTGGTACCGCGCCTATCTCCAAGGCACCGTATTGGATGGCTCCTGCAGAGATGCAAGAATTGAAGAACCAACTGGAAGATCTACTTGACAAAGGATATATCAGGCCAAGTGCATCGCCGTGGGGTGCTCCGGTACTATTTGTCAAAAAGAAGGACGGATCGTTCCGACTTTGTATCGACTACCGAGAGTTGAACAAGGTGACGATCAAGAACAAGTACCCGTTACCGAGGATTGACGATCTGTTGGATCAGTTGCAGGGAGCGAAGGTGTTCTCCAAGATCGACATGAGATCTGGTTATCATCAGCTGAGGATTCGTGAGCAGGATATCCCCAGAACTGCGTTCAGGACCCGTTATGGTCATTACGAGTTCGTGGTGATGCCTTTTGGGCTTACGAATGCCCCAGCCGTCTTCATGGATTTGATGAATCGATGTTTCCACCAATATTTGGACAAATTCGTGGTGGTTTTCATCGATGACATTCTGATTTATTCGCCAGATGCGGAGGCACATGAGGAACATTTGAGGATTGCTTTGTCAGTCCTTAGACAACATCAGCTTTACGCTAAGTTATCTAAGTGTGAATTTTGGATGAAGGAGGTGGATTTCTTAGGCCATGTGATCAATGAGAAAGGGGTTATGGTTGATCCCCAGAAGATTGAAGCAGTGGCTAATTGGAGGCAGCCTCAGAACGTGAAAGAGGTGCGCAGTTTTCTTGGACTTGCTGGATACTATAGAAGGTTCGTGGAGGGGTTTTCAAAGACCGCTCTACCTATGACCAAATTACTCCGCAAAGTTCACAAGAAGTTTGTCTGGAGTGACAAGTGTGATGCCAGTTTCCAGGAGTTGAAGCGTCGGCTGACCTCGGCACCAGTGTTAGCTCTCCCTGAGGGGAATGATGATTATGTGGTCTATAGTGATGCCTCAAAGAGTGGTTTGGGTTGTGTGATGATGCAAAGAGGCAGAGTCATTGCTTATGCGTCCAGACAGCTCAAGACCTACGAGGAGAACTACCCAACCCATGATCTGGAGTTAGCCGCGGTAGTGTTCGCACTAAAGATTTGGAGGCATTATCTCTATGGTGTTAGATGTCAGGTCTTCACCGATCACAAGAGTCTCAAGTATATATTTACCCAGAAGGAGCTGAATATGAGACAACGTCGTTGGCTAGAGTTGCTGAAAGACTACGATCTTGAGTTGCTGTATCATCCGGGCAAGGCTAATGTGGTAGCTGATGCACTAAGCCGGAAGACAACGCACGAGACAGTAGTTTCTTTACTTACTGCTCAGATGAAGCTGAACCAAATGTCGTGCGACATTGAAATTCTGTATGATCAGCATAGAGGTTCCTTAGTATGCTGGAAATTCAGGCTACACTACTGGATCAGATCAAGGAGAAGCAAGTTGACGACGTTGTCTTGGTAAAGATAAGCAGTGAGGTGATGGATGGGAATGCTCCCAGTTTTGTGGTTCAGGATGATGGATCACTTTGGTTTCAAGACAGAATCTGTGTGCCAGACACAGAAGGCCTTCGTCAGTTGGTGATGAGAGAGGCTCATTCCTCAGCATATTATGTGCATCCAGGCTCCAGCAAGATGTACAAGGATCTTCGGAAGAATTTTTGGTGGCCAAACATGAAGTGGGATGTGGCAGACTTCGTGGCAAAGTGCTTAACTTGCCAAAAGGTCAAGATCGAGCACCACAGGCCAGGTGGTGAGTTGCTACCTCTCCTTGTGCCAGAGTGGAAATGGGAAGATATTGCCATGGACTTCGTTACTGGGCTGCCAAAGACTCGAAGTCAGAGAGATGCTATCTGGGTAATTGTGGATCGGCTTACGAAGAGTGCAAATTTCATAGCCATTAAAACCACTTGGGAGGCCCAGAAGTTAGCAGAGGTCTACCAGAAGGAGATTGTCCGTTTACATGGTATCCCTAAAACCATTGTATCAAATCGAGACGGTCGTTTCATGTCAAGGTTCTGGAAGGAACTTCACAAGGCTATGGGGACTGAGTTAAGATTCAGCACAACTTTTCATCCTCAGACAGATGGCCAGTCTGAAAGGACCATTCAGACTCTGGAGGATATGCTCAGGGCTTGTGTGCTTGATCGTCCGACTAGCTGGGAGGACAGCTTAAGTTTGATCGAGTTCACTTATAACAACAGCTGGCATGCGACGATCAAGATGGCTCCGTTTGAAGCTTTGTATGGTCGCAGATGCAGATCTCCGATTTGCTGGGATGATAACGCAGACAAGATTCTGCTTGGACCAGAGTTGGTCGAGAGGACAGCTTCTGACATTGCTTTGATTCGACAGAGGATGTTGACTGCTCAGAGCCGACAGAAGTTGTATGCAGACAAGAAGCGTCGGGATGTTGAATTCGAGGTCGGTGACAAAGTGTTTGTCAAGGTGTCGCCTTCCAAGGGAGTTTTCAGGTTTGGTAAGCGTGGGAAGCTTAACCCTCGCTACGTGGGACCGTTCGAGATTCTAGATAGGGTGGGGACCTTAGCATACCGCCTGGCGTTGCCGCCAACGGCTCACCCAGTGCATAACGTGTTCCACGTATCTCTGCTCAGAAAGTATGTGCCAGATGAGTCTCATGTGCTTAGCTATGAAGACATCGAGATTCAAGCAAATGGTACCTATGAAGAGTTGCCCGTGTGCATTTTGGAACGCCGAGAGAAGCAGCTTCGCAACAAAATTGTACCGTTGGTGCGGATTCTGTTGTCCAAGTCTGGGACCGAAGAAGTTACTTGGGAGACGTGGGAGACCGAGTCTGATATGCTCAGGCGTTTTCCCGAGTTATTCTCGACCTAAGTTTCGGGGTCGAAACTTCTTTTAAGGGGGAGGAGATGTGATACCCCGGTATTTTAAGGGCATTTTTGGAATTTTTGGCATTTTCCCGAGTACCCGTTTTGTACGTCGGATTTAATTCTGATAGATAGAGACATTCTGTAATATGCTTTGTATCTGTTATATTTTTCTCAGTGAAATAATATACATTTGACGTGTTTCGAAAGTTATTTCTCGTTCGTGTGCGTTTGTTTCTACCCCGGTTTAAAACGAGGTCGTCCAAAGGAGCCACGTGGACGAAGCCACGGTGGCGGCGACCGCCGCATTAATGGCGGCGACCGCCGCACAGGGCTCGAGGCACCGTCTTCTCCGACTAGCTGGGCGCCAGGGCTAGGGGGCGGCGACCCGGGTCACGGCGACCGCCGCGAGATTGACCGCCGTAGTGCAAAATGTGAGGCGGCGACCAGGCTGGGGACGGCGACTGCCGCGGACTAGCAGAGGCGTAGTCTCGTGGTCGCCGGCGTAGCTTCTCGCGCACCGAACTAGCCCGATCCGCCTACGTTTGGGCCATCATTGTGTTCCCCAGTTGTTTGGCTATAAATAGGAGAGCTTTGGGGTCAGATTCAACCACAAATCGAGCCCAAATTCTCAAATCCCTCTCTCGCCGGATTTTCTTGCCCTCGCCGGATTCTTTGGAGTGTTCGCCGGAGTCGTTTGGTGGTGTTTCCAGGAGCCCTTTCGAAGCCTTTTGGTTGCCTTTGGAGGTCAGAACCCAAGCAAGGCAGAAGGGGGGTCGAATCGCGAAGCAATCGGTGAGTTTCTCCCTCACCTTTGTTTTCTGGGTTCGTCGCAGCGACCACCGTGTTCTTCGCGGCGACCGCCGTGATGAACAGCGGCGCCCGCCGTGATGAACCCGGCGACCGCCACCTGTGGCCAGAAGCCTCTTTTGGCTTTGGTCTTGGTGGTCGTCGATAAGGCGTCGTTCCTTTCGCTTTCTTTCGTCTTTCCTTAGGTTCGTACCGTTGTTCTGTCGAATCTAACTTAGGATTCCTTTTATGGGTTGACTCAAAGGTCGTTGTGTTGTCGGAGCTATACCCGCATCAAGCCCGTAATTCTGTTGTCGTCGTTAGACTTTCTGCGGATTAAGGCAAGTGGCGTTCCGCTCTTGCTCGTTCGTTCCATATTTATATTAATTATCAGTAGTTTGGCTGAGTGATTTATTGGGAATGATTATTGTGTTTATCTGGAAAATGGCTTTATAAACTGTTTTGGAAAATCATATAATAGGTTGTATATCTGTTAGAACAACGCTATTATTGATGATCGCCTTCCGGGCATTTATGTGGATTTTATCCCATATTGTTGTTGTGCTGGAACTGCTTAGTTAGCACAAGTAGACAGGAACGGTACTCGGACTTCATCCGGTCGTTTCTTTATAATCTGGGTATCGGGGTGGATCCAATCCATCTGGTACTTTATTCATGGTCATGACCGGTCTCTTTCACAAGAGTGAAGAGGCGGGACACTTAGCTGGTGTCATTATTCTGGGATCTCTGTCCCTTCGGTGCGCGTCACTCTAGATGAAACGTACACTAAGATGTGCCATCCCCTCTTGATGGGGTGCACATATAAAAGTCTTTAACGTGATGTGTGTTTTTGAAACATAATCAGATAAGTGCTATTCTAACGCACATAATTAATGAATATTGGCGAGTAGGGCAGCTAGGTTATAGTGCCTCTAGGAAAGCTCGTCTTGACTTGAATGTAGTACGTCCTCTTCCCAATCTGGATTCGCCGTAAGGCGGTGAGGTTGGTTGTGGACTGAAGCATCTCAGTCGGTTTTCAAATCATCGATTATATGAATCTTGTATTATCCAGACCTGTCATATCTTCCCTTAAGACTCGGTCAGGTTGGAGTCTTCTCTTGTTCATATCTATTGTTGTTATTCCAGTAGCAGTGTAAAGGTTGATTGTCGTACTTGGCTTTTGCTCGAGGAACGATGAGTTTAACCTAACATAGCTACTTCAACCTTCTGTTTAGTTCCCTTGCTAGTCTATTCAGTAGACTAACCCTCTGTATTTTTGTTCTGCATCGTCTTGGTTGGTGTCGTCCGTCCGTTTCGGCACATCAGGTAGAGTGTAATGGAAGACTAGAAGGACTATGGAGTCAACGGTGGTTTTCATACGTTTACCAATGTTTTATAATTTCTTTAAATCAGGTTATGATCTTTTGGGAAATAAGTTTGTAAAGACTTCCGCTGTGTTTGGTTTAAACTTTGTGTTTTGCTTATCCGGGATTGGGTTGTAATCCCGTAACTTATGTTTGGTTGACCCATATTATGTTTTGAACTGAATGTTTGATCATTACGTATCATTGTGTTTCTGTATTGTATTCTAAACCGGTATAAGCCTTGGGTGACTCTAGTACGGAACACTGGGGTTACTGGCGGTAATACATTTCCAAATGGGTTAAGATTTGGGGGTGTTACAATTTCTCTCCCATCAGTTTCCGACTCTGCCTCAGATTGGCTCACCAAATCAACTATTTCTATTTCCCCGTTGTTTACACGACAAATTTTTGGTTTAAGTTCATACATGTCACAATCAACGATATTCCGTAAAGCTTCAGTGGAATAATTGTCGCTTACCATATTGCTCTTGTCGGATTTTGTACGATCAGTGACAGGATGGAGACCTACCACATCCTCCGGCTCTGCCTCTTGAGTTTGTGTTAATGGTGGCGGAGTCAGACACGCTGTGATGTCCTCGTCATCAATTCTTCTTGGATGGCAACCTACCACAACCTCTGGCTTTTTGATTTCCTTCTTTTTCATACTCGCATATAACTCGATAGGCCAAATGTTATCGTGCGAGTGTGCGTTCAAAAACTTGAATGCACCAAGGTCCTCGTCATCTTTGACATCGATTGGTTGTGCCAGTGGTTTACACAGTGCCACATATTTTATCTCCATTTCATCTATCTCGTCATTGCATTTAATCTTCTCAGCTAACTTTTTCCTGAGATTTGAGTAATTCATATCTGCATACAAAAGAAAGCTTGTTGTCGTTGTGATCCCATCAAAAACCCACTTGTTTCCCTTACATGTCCATTCACCACCTGTTTTGAGAGTCAAGTAGTATGACGTTGAACCTGTTACACGAACAAAAACCAAACACAAGTTCTCAGCTAACTTTATTAGGGCCAAACGGGGACCCCCTTATGATAATGCCCTAACACCGACATGAAAGAGTAAGCAAGACCACAAAAGATTTTATTGTGAAGAAGAATAGGAATATGAGCGTGAAATTCAGAACTCATCCATTATTAAACTTCTTCTATTCCAAAGACATTGAAGACGCTGCACAATCTATTTTGAAGCTTTGTGGTGTTACAGAAGCTTTGTGCAGGTTTACAGGTTGGCTTATGCTTGGATAACAATCCCTAACACGTGGGTAAAGGGCTTCTCAATTGGAGGGAAATTATAGAGGGAAAACAGAGGTTTTCCCTCTAAATGTGTACTACATTTTCAGAAGTCATTTAAGGTGAATAGTTATGAAGTAATATTTCTCCAACAAATAAATCTAAATAAACCTCAGCGGGGACCCCCGACCATTCCTTCTCATTTTTCCTCAACAATCCCTAAACCCTCTCTGCGTCCAACTTGAAGGTAAACCTCTTTGTTTATTGTGTGGTTTTCATACTGGATCAGTAAGCAAGCACGTAGTATAACTTATTTTTGGCTCGAAATCTTTCTTTGTTTCTGCAGTACTCGAGTACAATGTCATCCAGCGACACCTCAAGTTATCAAAGCGGGGACCCCCGCAAATATGAACATCCACCTTCATCTCCTACACTTTCTCAATTAGAGGAGAAGTTGCAAGAAGAGTTAGACATGTTGCTAACGAATAGCCCACGTTCCAACATGTTGGGTGAAATAATCACACGCCTACGTACTGAGATACATGAACTTGGATAGAGAATCATGGAACTCAATACAACTGAGATGCAATTAGATCATGCAATTTGGCGACTAAATGCAAGGGTGGCAAAACTTGAAGCTGAAAACAAGGCACTATACTCCCAGGCAAACTTCAGAAACCATGTAATATTTCCTCTTTCTGTGTTTGGTGCTGGTGTGATTCTAGGGATTAGTGCTTTCAGCTTTTGTAATCGAGCATGTAGGCATGGTGGACGATGAATTGACTATGAAGTATGTACCTCATGACTTTGGTTTTTTATGTAAGAGGCTGAATTTTATTTTTGAAAAGTTTTATAAAGCATGGTTTCAGCATTTGTAATCTACATGTCAGATTGCCAAAACATTAATGTCAACACTACACACACCGACAATGACCTTACTAGAATAGTTGTCAACTGGATACTACCATTACATTCCCTACACTATTGTAGCGTGGGCTACCATTACATTTCTACAAAAAAGGATAGTTGTCAACTGGATGCTATCATTACATTACTAGAATCACAACTACCTACTGTCAGCCTCCTCATGCACGCGGAATGCACAGCCTTCATAGGCGCTTTTTAAAACACAATCCTTTAGGATTTCTCTCCAGTGCCAATCCTGTCAAATACAACAAACACGGTAGTTAATCAACCTTGTTAATCCTGTCAATGACTAACATCAATGAACAACTCTACTTTTTTTAACCAGGAATTACCTTTTCTAAAATATAAGGGTTTCCAACTATAATAAGCAATGATCGGGCACGATTCAGGGCAAAATTTAACCTATTCGGGTTGCTCAGATATCCCATGCGGAAAGTCCTGTCATATTCATCGTGGTTAGCGGTCGATCTGACGGTTGACAGGATGATCACTTCCTTTTCTTCACCCAGAAACTACTCAACCCCGCCAATCTCAATATCCCTCATACATAGAGACATGAGAGCCTTCCTTATCTTTAGTACTTGTTGTGGGAAAGGGGTAATAATCCTGATGTCTTGCTCAGCCACATTCCTTCTTATCAGCCTCTGGACGACCTCAACCACCTTGCTAGCTTCAATCCTATTAAACCATGATGGGCTGCCCTTTTCCCTCTCATCAAAGCCTTGGATGCCACAGAACAAGAAAGGGAAGTTCCCATTGGGAAGCATATCAGCCCAAGGTAAGAAACATGTCTTACTGTCTTCTGCATATGTGATGAGCACTACTTTATAGGGCTTAACTAAGAGTTATTAGAGGGTTTATTGGTGCCATTCGGGTAGATTTAGGCACATTCTTGTGTATGGAGTTTGGAGGCGAAGTTGGTGTTTTTGGAGGTGTTTGAGCTACTTTGGAGATCATGAAGACACTGAGGAAGAAAGTCACCAAGAGAAGACGCCAAGGAGTGAAGAGGAGGCGAGTTAATGCAAGACAAAGGCGAGAAGGTCGAGCATTAACCGCGATCGCGAGTGCAAGTGCCGCGACCGCGGGCCTCGGAGCAGGTCGAGAGCTTTCTGCAGGCGCGGAGTGAAGTGAAGAGCGTGGAGCCACAAGATGTTCCGGCGATCGCGGGGTATGTTCCGGCGATCGCGGGTCTGACACGCCAGAAGCCGGATTTGTTCCGAATCTATCTTTTTACTTTTTTCTTTTCCCTTTTCTTATTTCCAATTCAGTTTTTGCTTATTGGGCTTAGGTCATTTTGTTAGAAGCCCTATAAATACCTTCTTTAGTATTAGGTTTAGCAGAGACACTTTAGAGCTTGACTTTGGCAGTTTTTCATTCTATGTTGTTTAGTTCCTTTGAAGTTCTCTACCATGACTATGAGGAGCTAAGCCTCTATGGCTTAGTCCGGTAATGGAAGCATGAGTTTATTCATCTGGTTGTGAGGTTTTGTTCCTATCTATCTATCCCTATTGAGTTATATCTTTTCTCTGAGCATATTCATATTTGAATGTTTGTTGGTTTATCTAGATTGATCACCTAGGTTTATTGCTTTCATTCTTATTGCTAATACTAGGGAACTGTTGGGCTAACGCTCTAGTATAAGTAGCAAGCATTGATTATTGTCTGCGTTTGTGGATTATTATCTATATGGGAATTGATTACATGGTAAATGCATCTGAGCGAGCGTTCTGTGTATCCTGGTTAATTCTTATTTGCATTGCTGCTTTTGGATTGAACCTTTAGTGGTACTAGGGTTATTCATTGGTAAGGGTTCTTTGTGAAAGATTTCCCTCTGAATTTACATAAGATCGGGACAGGAATAACCGAATAGGAAGATAGGACTTAATTGATGAACAACCTTTGAATGACTCATGTGGATATTACTTGGCTAAGTATTTCTCTCTATTGATATTTCATCCATTCTACTTTGCTTGTTTGCTGTGTTCGTGACAACAACCATAAACCCCCCTTGTTACCATTGCATGCAACCACCACTGATTCCTTCCTTCTCTGTGGGATCGACCCTGCCTTACTTGCTATACTTTGTTTAGTGAGGATTTTAGGATTTACTTTTGACCAGAGGTAAGCGACTACTTCTGCACCTGTCAAATTTTGGCGCCATTGTCGGGGAAGGCAATTGCGAATTTTTGGTGTTTTGCATACTTGTGTGTTTTTCGAGCTTTAGTGTGATTTTCGTGTGTTTGCGTTGGTGTGTGGACCTATCTTATAGTCCACACCCGTTTTGCTGACTCTCCACCTTTAGATCTTGATCCAGAGATTGAGAGAACTTTCTCTCAAGGCCGCAGAGTCAACCGTTCTTTAGTCTTTGACAATCCATTTTTCGAGATGGCTGACGAACCACCACCCACATTGAGGCAGCTGACTGCGCCTAACTTGACGCAGCAGCCACTGGCCGTACAGTACCCTGAGCTAGGGACAGGAGTGAACTTTGAGCTCAAGTCTGGTCTAATCCACCTTTTGCCTCAGTTCCATGGGTTTGTTGGAGAGGACCCCAACAAGCACCTCTCAGAGTTCCATGCCGTGTGCAGTTCCATGAAGCCACGGAATGTTACTGAGGATCAAATCACGTTGAGGGCTTTTCCTTTTTCCTTAAAGGACTCAGCCAACGACTGGTTTTACTACCTCACCCCAGGAAGCATCAACACTTGGGAGAAGATGAAGAAGGCATTCCTGGAAAAGTACTTTCTAGCAACGAAGCTGAACAGTCTCAAGCGCCAGCTGAGCAACATAGAGCAGCATGGGACAAAGACGCTCTACGAATACTACGAGCGTTTCAAGAGGTTATGCTCTAGCTGCCCCTATCACGGGTATTCAGAGCAAGATTTGGTCTTGTACCTGTATGGGGGATTGCTAGACGAAGAGCGTCGGATGGTGAACGCCGCGTGTGGGGGTAACATACTGAACAAAACCCCCATCGAGGCATTTGAGATATTCAACGAGCTGTCAGAAGGATCCAGACAATTCAGCAAGAGGGCGGGCGCCCAAGCTGTGAAAGCCACTTCAAGTGAGCAAGCCTCTCCGTCTATGATGAAGGACGTGAGCGAGATGAAAGAGATGCTCAAAGTATTGATGAGGAAGGAAGGACCCCAGCGGGTCAAGGAGTGCGAATTTTGCTATGCTACCTCGCACGCAACTGACGCATTTCCTACACTCCGTGAGGAGTCCACTGAGCAAGTCAACGCTGTTGGGGGGTTCCAACCAAGACAACGGTATGACCCCTACTCCAGTACCTACAATCCGGGGTGGAGAGACCATCCCAACTTGAGGTACGGGAACACACATAACGTGGAGAACCCCCCTGAGTTCCGACCAAGACCCCCTCAGCAGTACCAGCAGCAGTATCAACAGCAACAGCAGTACCCCCAGCGACCATTTCAAGGAGGCCAACAGTTCAGAGGCCCAGCAGAGCAGAGACCACAGGGACAAGGAGCTCCCAGACCCGCGAACCTCGAGGATCAGGTCAATACACTGGCACATGCCATGACCACGCTGACGCAGACAGTAGGAACCTTACAACAAAACATGGTTCAGTTCCAACATGAGACCAAGTCCAGTATTCAGAACCTGGAAAAGCAAGTGGGACAGATATCCCAAGCGGTCAGCAAGCTCGAAGCTAGAGATTCCCGGGCACTCTCATCTCAGACTGAGATAAATCTGAGGTAAAACGTCAACTGCATGACGTCAAAGCCAAGATGGGAGAAGGAAGAGGAAATGCTGGAACTAAAGGAGAAATACGAGGACAAACCGCGATCGCGGGGCAACAGCCGCGATCGCGGGTTTACGGAGCCAAAAACCGAGAAATTGGTTGAGATTAATTCGAGAATTAACCGCGACCGCGGGCATGACAGCCGCGATCGCGGGGACCAAGAGCAAAAACCGCGATCGCGGGTCTACACCCGCAATCAGATTCTGGAAATCGCTCCACCTCGCACGACCTTCATGAACAAGTATGAGTATCCTGAGGGATATTTTGACATTCCACTGCCATTTCCAGCAGCGATGGAAGATGATGGACCATATGAGCTATACCCGTCATACCAGGGCTTCCCAGAGGACGCTTTCCTGAGAGAGCTGTGCAAGACCATCGCAGAGCAAAAAGAGCGCTCCAAGAAGAAGCCTAAGGTCAAGAAGGATGTCTCAGCCTTGACGCAGAAAAGGATCCCCAAGAAGTGTGAGGATCCTGGAATGTTCAGCGTGCCCTGCAAGATTGGGGAGGCTGAATTCAGCGAGACATTGCTGGATTTGGGAGCCTCAATCAATGTCCTGCCATTATCCATCTACAACAACCTTGACATTGGACCACTAGAGAGCACGGAAATTGTCATCCAACTGGCTGACAACTCCGTCATCATTCCCGAGGGCGTTGTGAAGGACGTACTGGTAAGCGTCGATACCCTTGTTTTCCTTGCAGACTTCTTTGTTATGAATACAGGAGAACAAGGAGGACGAGTAATGCTGGAGAGGTCGTTCATGAAGACCTCCAATACAAAGATCGACGTAGGCAGGGGTGCAGTCAGCATGGAGTTTGACCAGAGAAAGATAGAGTACGGGCTGAAAAACATTCCGGGACACCCTCCAGATGCAAGAGGGAAGAACACGGTTATAAGAGGCAACCCAGGATGAGAAGTACAGCAGGACGTCGTGCCGCGACGATAACCATGGCACTGCTCGGGAGGCAACCCGAGGTATGAGTTTTTGAACTCATCATTATTTTTACCTTTCGTAGGACACAGATTTTCATTTTCTTTTTTTCTTTGCACTTGTTTTTCTTTTCCTGTGGGCACTAGAACTAACTTTACAGCGGAGGACAGAAACCAGCACCACGCGATCGCGGTATCACACCCGCGATCGCGGTTTCCCCTCGGCAATCCAAGGAGAGTTCTAGCAACAACAACAAAAAGGTTTATGCAAAAAAAAAAATAAAAAAAAAAGAGAAGTTTCAAAAAAAAAATAAAAAAAAAATTTAGCCCACAGTTCAATAAAACCGGCACGTTTTACGAGGCAGTCAACGCCTCGTAATTCACGCCGGCCGTTACATGTCACGGGGCATTAAGCCTGCGATCGCCGGATTCAGCCCCGCGATCGCGGGCCTTCGTCGCCAGCGCCTATAAGACGAGGCATGGTGGAGTCATTTTTCAACACCTCCACCACTCCCTCCACTCTCAAAACGCTCGGATCTCCGCTCCGACCACCGCGACGAAGCCCTACAGCCCCGCGACCTTCGTCCCGCCACCGCGACGTCGTTTGGGTGAGATCTCCATTTCCAAATCTTGGATTTCTCATTGCCAGTCGAGCCGCGATCGCCGGACCCCCGCCATTAGCCCCGCGACCACCGTAGCGCCACCGCCAAGCACCAGAGCAAATTTATCTCGAAGTCCTCTGCAAACCCAGAAAACCGCGATCGCCGATGTCACCCCAGCGATCGCGGCCCATCTTCTCCAGAGAACTTCGATCGAGCAACCCCCGTGATCGCCGCCCCCAACCCCGCGATCGCGGGTCTCCCTCTGGTGCTCCTGTCCGTGCCCTCTCGCTCCACCTTCCCATCATGGCGGCCTTCGTTGGCAACATGAGGAGCCAGAGGCACAGGCGCTACTACGAGACCTTCAGCGCCCGGAAGTTCGTCCAGATGAAATTCTTCGACGAGGAAACGCTGGAGCACCTCGGCCTCGAGGAATGCACGCAGCAGATGCTGAGCCACGAAGGGCTCGGCGAATTCATGAGAGTGGCCGCCCCGACCTCAAAGGAGCTGACCCTGGAGTTTTTGGCCATGTTGGAGCGCCATGACAACGGGATCACGTTCAACCTACTCGGGCTGCAGAGGACGATGTCCTACCAAGGTCTGCGGGACCTTTTCGGCGTTGCTTAGGCTCCCTCTGAGGATTGGGAGGCCGTAGGCAGCGCGCCAGAACTCTTCTGGCAAGCTGCGACCCGGGAGGTACTCAACCCCAGCGCCGGCGAGTACAACTACAAGATGACGCATCCCTGTCTGAGGCTGGCGCACAAGGTGCTCGCCATGTCCTTCCTGGGACAGGGAGAGGTGAACAAGGTGACAACGCTGGACCTTACCGTGCTCTGGTGTCTGACACCGGAGAGCAACAACATCCCCGACTGGGTCGGTTTATTCCTCTCCAGCTGCCTCGGGCTGAGAGAGAAGATGGGCGGCAAGATCTCCATGGGGGGCATGGTGACCGTTATCGCCCAGCAGTACGAGAGGATCATGGACCATTGGGAGTTCCCCGCCGACATCTACGTCTACAACATATCACTGATGCGGAGATCCCATTTGCTGGAGGTACGTGATGGAGAGTACACCTGGCTCTCCAAGAAGGAGAGGGACCACAGGATGAGGCTGCCTCGTCTGATGCCTTATGGGCCTCGGGCGAGGGACTTCTATCTTAGAGCCGATGGAGTGCCAAGGTCGTCGTCCGACGAAGAAGAGGACGACGATGATGAGGAGGAGGAAGAGACTGCAGCGGTGGACATGGAGCATGAGCCATCCCCGCTGCGTTCCAGGGGCCCACCAGTTTACCCCGACTACACCAACCAGACATCTGGGTCTGGTAGTGGATCTAGAGGGGCGCCCTGGGACCAGCTCCTAGACAGAATGCAAAACCTGCAGCTGAGGCAGGACAAGCACATACGGAGAAGTGCCGAGTGGGAACGCAACATCTCCAACAGGCTAGAGGAGCAGAGTCGGAGAAGCATTCAGTGGGAACGCCAGATCACCACCCGCCTGGATGAGCAGGAGAGGCGGAGCGCTGAGTGGCAGTGCAACATGGAGGTCAACCTCGCACACCACGCCAACCGCCTGGATAGTCACCTTACCACTGTTGAGGACCAGGTGATTCAGTTACAGAGGAGAGCTGAGGCTTTCTTCAACGCTTATGAGTATTGGCCTCCACCCCAGTGAGTATTTCTATCTTCCCCTTATCTTTTTCTTGTCTTCCATACATTGGGGACAATGCATGATTTAAGCATGGGGGAGTAGAAGTATTCACTATCTATCTTGTACGTATTTCTTTTTCAGCATTGTACTTTGATTTTCAGCATTTCGAATTCAGTACTTTGATTTCCAGCATTTCGAATTCAGCAATTCCTTTTAGGAAAAAAAAATCGAAAATCCTAGGACAAGCTGAAAATCCGAAAGGGCGGCTTGGGCAACAAGCAGGTGACCCGGACCAGCACTAGGTTGGGGTAAGAAGGTGTCTGAGTGACGTGAGCATATGGTGAGCACATCTATGAGTAAAAACATGAGTGGCTAGGAGGAAAACCCGCAAGGGCCCCTAGGCAAAATGAGTGAAAACAAGATGAGTGTTTTTAGGATCTCATTCTTCTGGCGGGGCGACATAAGAAGGGAGTTGAAGAAGGATTGTCGGGTAGGTCACTCATGGGAGGCATAAGGAGCATAGATGGAGGCTAGGGTTAGAGGTCACTTACACCATTGGATGTCTGGGTTAGGTTTTGTGGAAATACTCTGCTTGCCCATCAGCCTGTGGAGATGGAGGATGTGTTATAGATGAGATTGGCGCCAGGAGCTTGGCAATGGGTTAGGTAACTCTTAGTTGGAGGAGATGCTTCCTGAGATCTTTAGTGCTATATTGGAGGAGTAGACTCTCTTTTAGTTTACTCGAGGACGAGCAAAGATCTAAGCACGGGAGAGTTTGATGAGCACTACTTTGTAGGGCTTAACTAAGAGTTATTAGAGGGTTTATTGGTGCCATTCGGGTAGATTTAGGCACATTCTTGTGTATGGCGTTTGGAGGCGAAGTTGGTGTTTTTGGAGGTGTTTGAGCTACTTTGGAGATCATGAAGACACTGAGGAAGGAAGTCACCAAGAGAAGACGCCAAGGAGTGAAGAGGAGGCGAGTTAATGCAAGACAAAGGCGAGAAGGTCGAGCATTAACCGCGATCGCGGGTGCAAGTGCCGCGATCGCGGGCCTCGGAGCAGGTCGAGAGCTTTCTGCAGGCGCGGAGTGAAGTGAAGAGCGCGGAGCCACAAGATGTTCCGGCGATCGCGGGGTATATTCCGGCGATCGCGGGTCTGACACGCCAGAAGTCGGATTTGTTCCGAATCTATCTTTTTACTTTTTCTTTTCCCTTTTCTTATTTCCAATTCAGTTTTTGCTTATTGGGCTTAGGTCATTTTGTTAGAAGCCCTATAAATACCTTCTTTAGTATTAGGTTTAGCAGAGACACTTTAGAGCTTGACTTTGGCAGTTTTTCATTCTACGTTGTTTTGTTCCTTTGAAGTTCTCTACCATGACTATGAGGAGCTAAGCCTCTCTGGCTTAGTCCGGTAATGGAAGCTATTCATCTGGTTGTGAGGTTTTGTTCCTATCTATCTATCCCTATTGAGTTATATCTTTTCTCTGAGTATATTCATATTTGAATGTTTGTTGGTTTATCTAGATTGATCACCTAGGTTTATTGCTTTCATTCTTATTGCTAATACTAGGGAACTGTTGGGCTAACGCTCTAGTATAAGTAGCAAGCATTGATTATTGTCTACGTTTGTGGATTATTATCTATGTGGGAATTGATTACATGGTAAATGCATCTGAGCGAGCGTTCTGTGTATCCTGGTTAATTCTTATTTGCATTGCTATCTTTGGATTGAACCTTTAGTGGTACTAGGGTTATTCATTGGTAAGGGTTCTTTGTGGAAGGTTTCCCTCTGAATTTACATAAGATCGGGACAGGAATAACCGAATAGGAAGATAGGACTTAATTGATGAACAACCTTTGAATGACTCATGTGGATATTACTTGGCTAAGTATTTCTCTCTATTGATATTTCATCCATTCTACTTTGCTTGTTTGCTGTGTTCGTGACAACAACCATAAACCCCCCTTGTTACCATTGCATGCGACCACCACTGATTCCTTCCTTCTCTGTGGGATCGACCATGACTTACTTGTTATACTTTGTTTAGTGAGGATTTTAGGATTTACTTTTGACCAGAGGTAAGCGACTACTTCTGCACCTGTCAATATGGCCTCAATGCTCCACTATAAAATAGTCTTGAAGGAACATTGACAATAACAGGGTGGCTCCGGTAATTGTTCAACAACATTGTGACATAATTAGGATCCCCTGATCTGTAAACTTCAAAGTCCAACAGCCTCTCTAGAAAAGATCTTCCCAAACCATAAGCCTCAGCTTGCTTTGAATAAATATCAGGCCCAAGTTGTTTGGGATCACCACAAAGAACAATAATTGTGTTCTTTTCTATGAGGGTTGATATGGGGATCATTGTCTCTGGCTCTGAAACTTGGCTTGCATCATCTAAGATGATGTGGGAGAAGTGGCCACGGTTAACCCTTTCAGCATGATAGAGGTAAGATGCACTCGTGTATGTTGTTATTATTATCTTGTACATGCGGAGTGTATCTCGAGAAGGGCAAGTGAAGAAACCAGCACTGTAGGTGTCATTCTTTGTAAGGGACGATGTGTGGCATTCAACCTATAAATATCTTCCTCCCTAACTGAAGGACACTCACAAAGGATTTTCTCTAATATGTGATCTGCCGCGCAATTTGAATAAGCACATACCAGTATATGAGAATCACGTCTAGTTGTATAGAGTTGTAGGATCACCTCCACCAGTGTTTTTGTCTTTCCTGTTCCCGGGGGTCCATAAATCACATAAGGAGCTCCTCCTATGCAGCCTAAAATTAACCGAATAGCATTTTGTTGTTCCTCATCAAGAAGAAGTGAGATAGGCACAAAATTGTTGGTTGTAATCCTCCGTTTTGACTGATACTCATGGGGAAAGAGGAAGTTTTCATGTAATGCCTCTGTAGATAGAATGGCTTCATGAAGCTTACTGAAATTTGCCCCATTGAACACAAAACAGATTTCATACACATTGCTATCTATATGCCTTTGGTAAAATTCATCATTAAATTGCAATACTAATTCATCAACTTCAACACGGTCGATCAAGCCCTGTTCAAATAACATTAGCAAGTTCAACATGAGAACATAACTTTGACAACGATAATTCGTGCAATTTCATAATTCATACCGACAATAGTATATAACACTTTGACAAAAAACATAAGATATCTAACATTATTGACATACCTGATGGACAGAATATTCTCCATAAACATTCACCACATCACCTTTGACAACTGAGGGCTTTCTTTCACCTAGTCCTGACACTTTAACTGATACAAGCCTGGCATTATACATTTGTCTCAAAGTAACAAACTTCATATTATAAGCTTTGACATACTCCTGTAAACAAAAATAAATAAAAAAGTCATTCAACAACTTGGTACTACGGCAAAATGATGCCATTTAGCTATCCCCTCAGTCCCCCAACCCCCATACATAGAAAACATAACACTTACCATTATCAGAAGTTGCTCCATCCCTAACAACTCAATGAAATACGACACATAATTTTCCTCTGTTAAGCCTTATATGACCACTTCAGGGATTTCCTCAAACTCTATCGCTTTCCTGATCTGTGTTGGTATGTTATATGGTCTCTGAGGTGCCAAAGCTTTGGATACCTCATCTTCAGCCAAGAGGAAGACAAGTCGTTCAATAATCCCCTCATCAGTTTGGATATGTAGTATAGATGTGAAAAGGCCAATCTCCTTGGGCACACAAGACATCCATATAGTCAGGCTACCATGTGGGTTCAAAATTCGTTCCTCCATATCAAAACAAGGGACAAAATCTTCCTCGGGTATGTCATCTGGCTGGCCAGATGGAGGTTTCATCAATGACAACACAAATGAATCTTCAGGACTTGAAGCATAAATCTTCACACCCCAAAGTAAAATATATTCATCTGTCAAATTTTCTATGGTGAATGACGCCACGGCAACCTCGTTCACGGGAATCGATTGAGGCTTTCCTCCATCAAATGGAAACGGCACAGACACCATGACAGGACCCTCCTCAGTTGGCGATGATGTTGTGACTGAAGGAACATCGATGAAGCCAACCTCTCCCTTGTCTCCAATGGTGGAGTATTCATCGTCCATACCTATTTGCCACTCAATTAAAATCCAACTGAAGTTTGTGACTCCCCAGGAAAAAAAACCAACAACCACACGAGCTGCTCTAAGGAGAGGAAACAGATGAAATTGGTCAGAAAGAGATGGGTAAGATGAAGTGAAACAAAGAGAGAGTAGAACTGGAAGTATGTACAGTTTGGATAGTCAAACAACACACATTCCAATGAGATGGGGTAGATGAAGTGCCATTACTATCTCCATAAAGTAAGACCTCTGCGAAGTAAATCAGTCTGAATACGGTCACATTTGTCAATCATACATTATTACACTGTGAAAATAGTATAAATAGTATGTCACAATAACAATTTAAAATGTCACGCTTTGGAAATCACCAGCACTACAAGTGCTTCCTCTGTACCTAAAAATACTCAAACATGGAGCATTTTCTAATTAATATATCTTTAAAGTAGATTGGTGAGATGAAGTGCAATTAATATCTATGTAAAGTAAAATTGCCAAAGAAGTATAGCATCAGGAACGGGAGATCTAATTAAGACATCTTGTATTTAGATTAGTGAGATGAACTATCCACCTTCTTAGTAGACATATATCCAATTTCAACGCTGTAGTTATGACATTTTTATTTCTAATTATGACAATTGTTTTGCTAAGTCCGACATGAACTTTATATTATAGCAGGAAAAAAACCTTTCAATATAACTACCAGTTCATCCAGACTAGAATCATTTCTTTACTTCAGAAATTTTCCACTTCATCTCTTCACTCGGGTTTTACATTTGCTCCCTTCTGAATATTTGTTTTTACATACTTTAGCCCTAGAATAATTTCTTTAACTACCAGTTCATCCAAACTAGAATCATTTCTTTACTTCAGAAAAAAACCTTGTCCATATAACTACTAGTTCACCTTGAAAACTGCTTCTTAATCAATCTGCTGAGTTCAACAATTCTTCGGGTTCATATGCTGAGGTTCAACCCTTCTCTCGCCCATCGCCATTCCTTTTTAACAATTGCACAGTTCGCCATGGAGATACTTCATCATTCCTGTTTACATCGCCATGGAGATACATCGTCATTCCTAGTTTACAGTTGCACAGTTCGCCATTACAAAAAACTTCTGAATATAACTACCTACCAGTTCAAATCTTTCACTTTAACAATTACAAGGACGTCTGCAGAATGGAAGGGAGAGGGAGGGGAGGGAGGATGGGTTTAAATCATTCACTTTTAACTGTTGATGCACCGGCCGGCGGGATAGAGGAAGCCGGAATGGCCGGGAAGTGGGCGGGAAGTGGGAGGGAAATTTTTTGGGGTTTTAGAGGGAAATCCTACAAATTATTATTTTACTATTTTGGGCTTTTTGTTTCCTTTTTCTTTTCATACTTTTTTTTATTTTACTTTATTTCTGAATTAAAAGAAAAAATTAAATATTTTACAAAAATTCCTCATTTGGTGTATATATGTAAAAAAAAAGTCAACTAGGTATTTTTGCAAGACACTAATGTCTTTGGGGTATTTTTGCAGCTGGGTGATTTTTTTTTTGTAATGGAGGCGATTGGGATCATGTTTAGGGTTTCTCGTCAGCTCTGATTACTTAAATTATGATGTGAGGAACAAAATGTTTGATTAGAGTTAGGTTAATTCTATTTATATTTATAAATTATTAAATTCTATTTGATATAAAAATAAGAGATATAGATATATAAATTTTTTTCCATAAACTATTTTTATATTGTTATACAAATCGCACTCGGGTTAAACTGGTTTTAACAATGGAAAAAAAAATGTTTTGGTGGGTCTGGTTTGACTACAACATATTGGGCTGTGATTCATTATACGGGTCGCGTCGGGTCGGGTCAACATCTGACAGCCAAGTACGAGTATAACCCTAACTTCTGTGTTGCTAACATCTATGGAAATGGATGGTGTTGTTTTCGATTCCCATAGCGCAGGACAACAAGCAGCAATGGACGTGGATACGCATCTCGGAATAGAAAAGAAGACTAGGAAAAAGGGTTTGAAAAGAAAACAATCTGATGCTCCTCTAGGTAACGGCAATGAATTTATTATTCTTTTGATTTTGAGATTTCTCAATTAGTATTATCGTGTTTGAATTTTGGTTTGCTTGCTACAGTTCGTTGCATTGGAGTATTGCTTGATGGAACCAAGTTCGATTGCAGTGTTGACCGTGGATATTCATCAAATTTGGAGATTGGGCAAGGTGTATTTCTTTTCTAAATTTTCTTTCTTATATGTTGTTTGTTTTAGATTGATGAGATATAAATTATATTCATCTGGATAGGTTTGAAGAACTAGTCACTTTTTTTTTTCATATTTAAAGTAATTTTGATTTTGCATAGCTTCATATATGCCGCTGGTATGTAATGATACGAAACTAGTTCATATGCAAATTGCTTTTTCACATGAACATAATGCGAAGTTATTCATACGGGAATATGAACCGTATGAGTGATACGGTCTTTTTATTCCCATCTTTTTATTCCCATATTCGTCGCGGTAGAGGTCGACCAAAAAAGAGTTAGAAAGAGTTAGTTAAGCATGATCTGACGCTCCTGACACTGACAGAAGACATGGCTCAAAGCAGAGAGCTTTGGAGGGAAAAGATTAGGCTTGAGGACTGATGTGGACAGAAAGTGGGTCTTTGGTTTAGGTTTTCGGTTTTGGTTTTGGGTTTTCTCTACATGTGTGTCAGTCTCTTTTGGGTCTATCAGGAAACACCCTCTCGAACTACTTCGGGGTATGGGTGCGTACATCTGAACCCAGACCTTACCATTGGTGGGACTTCACTGGGTCGATTGTTGTTGATGTTGTTGTAAAGTTTCTCATGGTATTATATTTGACAGGGCAACTAGTGATCAAAGAGGGGGATGAGGGTATTAAAACAATTCTCAATGCTAGTCCTCCCAATGCTACAGTACTTCAAATTGGTGTTGAATGTCTTTCGTGGTCTAGCGCCGAGGACAATTGCAAGGATGGATCCATGTTAAAAGATGAAAGAGAGAAATGCAAGGAGAATCTCAAAGAACTTGGTTTAGTGTTTTTGACATTCATGCCTTGAAATTTTCTGATTTTTCATGTATATGTTAGGCAGGTTATATTTATGTTTTTATCTTTTCTTGTACATAATGCAGCTAAATTTGAAGCTAGTCCAGAGGATGGAACTTCTTTGGTTTCAAAGTCTGAGCGGTTAGACTTCACTGTTAATGATGGTTAGAGTACTATGACCTTCTTTGTAGCTTTAGGATTGGTTGGTGTAACTGTTATGGTTTTTCTGACAAGGGGTTTTTGTTTCATTCAACCAGGTAAATTCCTCGAAGCAGCAAAGAAATCGAAAAAGGGAGAAGTAGTAGTCCTAACTGCTAAGTCACAAGGTAAGTTTGTATTGGGCAAAGTAACACCATTGATTGATTTGCATTGATTATTTCAGAAGTTATGTAATAAGTTTTTTATATGGATTGCAGATGGTTTCCCAAAGTTAGCCTCTGATGGCGAAGGTGACGTGCCTTTAGATGCCACACCGTCAACTTTGGAACTAGTTTCATGGAAAACATTTGCTGATGCGACTGACGACAATAATAAGATTGTCAAAGGTGGAGAGGTCTGTGAGTCCCCAAATGACGGAACAGTGGAGGAAGGTGCTTGCTAATATTTTTGTTTAGAGAGTTGATCATTATTTCATTTAATAAGTAGTACGTTCAGTTGTTGGAAGAGGATAGTTACAATGTGATCTTGTGTGTACTTGAAATCTTTGTTTTGTTTTGAATTGGCAGAGGATGATTCCGATTATGATTTTGATTCTCATCATCTCTATGGTTGCGCAACTGCTGAAGAAGCTGAAAGAAGGAGATATGAAAGTTATAAGAGATACAAAGAGGGATGTAGAAGGATTGCTGAGGTGGAGAAGGAGGCTAAGAAGGCGTGGGAGCGAGATTTTGGTAGTTGGTTTAGTTTATATCTTGCTGGGGAAGTTTCAGGTAACTGGCGTGACTCATACAGAATCGACGAGGACGGATTTGTAGCAACTTATGATGCAGGTTCACCACCACCAGCTTTAGATGGACTTGGTTTTTCTGACTCGGATGATATCTGAGATTATCCTGACTCGGGTTTCTCAAATGGTTTGGTGATTATTAATTATGCAAAGTTGTTATGGTTGGTTTTCTGAATTGTTTCTTGTTCGTTCGTTGAATAATTTCTTTAAAAATGGTGTGTAGTGTAGCTGTTATAATTTTCTCTGTTGTCACATTTGGTTTGCATTACTTTCTTTTCTCATTAGCTTGGAGTTTAACGTACACCCTATGTATCTTTTCTATGGATGCTTTTGATAAAATTAATCTGTTATAAAATTACCAAAAAATGAATAAATTTAGAACTATTCATGTTTTTTTGAGAGGACGACACACCTTTATCCTGCCTTCTCATGAGGCTTCTTTGGACACCCTATGTATCTTTTCTATGGTGAAATATTTCTCAAGTACAACTATGTTTTCCCATTACTTCACTCAATGGTCCTTTTTTATCTGTACAAGTGATATAACCAATGAAAAATTGTGTTTTCATCTTTGGTATAGGCTTAAAAAGTTTTTATTTTGGATGGAGGTATAGTCTTAAAAGTTAAAACCATCCTGAGGACGATGGGCAAAATTATGTCATACCAGGTATGAAGCTGGATGGAGGTATAGTCTTAAAATTATGATAATAAATTAGTACCAAAGTAAATGATTAGATTAAATATAAATGTTCGAAATTGAACCCCCAAAAGAAATATATGTTAGAAACTAGAAATTGAAGACTGAGATAGCATAGAAATTGAACCCATTATAACCCGCATCATTATCTTGTCAAATAATTCAGTATGGCTTCTTAGTCAATCTCCGAATCAATTCAGGAAAGAACTGAGTTGGCTTCTGGAAAAGCCAATTAATCACACAAGAATTTTGAAAGAAATATGCTTAAACAAGCCCTTTAGTAAATTGATGCAGTCAAAATATATACAAAATCAAAGGTCACAGACATAGTAAAACTATATGGAGAAGGCTTTTACCTTAAATATAAAAACAGAAGCAATCAAACCCGTCTGAGCATAGTCAAGTACTGCATAAGTCCCAGTCAGAGCAACTCCAAGGAATTTCTAGCATATGAAAGAGAGGAAAAAGCTAAGGCTTTATGCTTCATTAAAGAAATTCAGTATCGGAGTTTTAATAATGCAAATGCAAGAAAAGATATCTGGATGAACCTCCACTGCTCAACGTGAAAAGGTTTAGAGAGAATCTTGTGCTCATGAATGTATTTTATTTTTATCTAGCAAAATGGTTTGATGCAGCACAACGTCTCTACTTTTTCCATGCACAATATATAATTAAGCATCTAACTGAAACTAATGCATGTTTTGGAACTCTGCATTATTTTAGTCTTCGTGGAATTGCACCCGAAGATCTCAGAACTCTTAAAGAGAAGCTTGAACAAGAGGTGAGATCTGCAGTAACTTGTTTACTGTTTTTTTCAGAATATGAAGAAGGCTTATTCTCCTTTGTCGACTTAGCATCTTGGCCACTTTTTTGAACAGGCAGCAGACAATCTTGGAATGGCTATGGTCTATACACTTGTTTCATCCCTACATTTCTTTCACTCATGTCACTGCTAAGTGTGATTTTGAGATCAGCAAGGCTTGTAACTATTTGATCAATGGTAGAAATATGCTCAGCCTGAGTTTGGGTCATAGTGAAACCTGCAAACATTCAATCCGCATGTGTTCCTCGTGAACTTCCTCGTTCGGGGAATAAATCAAAATATCATCAATGAAAACCACCACGAACTTATCTAGGTACTGGTAAAAGCATCGATTCATCAGGTCCATGAAGACCGCTGGAGCATTGGTAAGTCCGAATGGCATAACTACGAACTCATAGTGGCCATACCTTGTCCGGAATGCAGTCCTCAGAATATCTTCCTCACGAATTCTGAGCTGATGGTAACCGGATCTCGGATCGATCTTGGAAAAGACTTTAGCACCTTGTAGCTGATCTAGCAGATCGTCAATCATTGGCAAAGGATACTTGTTCTTGATCGTGACTTTATTCAACTCTCGGTAGTCGATACAAAGCCGAATTAATGATCCATCTTTCTTCTTGACAAACAAGACCGGAGCACCCCAAGACGATGCACTCAGTCTTATATAGCCCTTGTCGAGAAGATCTTCTGCTCTTCATCATTGGCTTAATCTTCGGGTTCATCCACTCATGAAAATGCCAGATCTTCTGTTCTCCAGTGGATACATCCGATCCGGCGTATGGCAATAAGTGATTAAACTTAATTGCCAAATCAACCACCTTCAATCCTTCGGTCTTAGGGTAAAGGAATTCCTTGCGCTTTTCCTCTCTCATTGCCCGAGAGAAGAACCGATCTGTCATCTTGATCTTAAAAATTGCCCAAGTCAGATTCTGGCTATTTGTAAGACCGGTGTTTTCCCACCACTCGCTAGCGTCTCCTTTCAGTTGTAGAGAAGCTATGTGTACTTTCTCAGCTTCGGTGCACTCCACATTGCGGAACAACCGCTCCATGTGAGAAAACCACTGTACTACCTCAACTGGTTCACCTTTCCCGTTGAAGCTACCAAGTCTCATAGAATTAATGGCCTTCAGCGCTCGGCCACAATCGTTCTTGCTTCTGACCATAGTCTCTTGGTGTCGGGGTACATGAGTTTCTTGCTCCTCAATTCCCTGGGCTGCTGAGGACGTCGGCACATCATGTGCCTGAGACGCACTCGGGTGTAAGACATCAGTCATGGTGTAGGATCGTGATTGTTATATAATAACTTAAGGAATTCAGAATATCAATTCTAAGTTCCATTCGCAGCGGAAATAAACAATCAAACAAATGACAAGTTCCTTATAGTGGAAACCTTTGATTGCCAACTAGTAATTCAGAATAAAAACCACTACCTTTCTTTCGAAAGGATTTCAAGGTCTACTTCTTGATTTCTTATCTCTTTTGGTTACAGCTTATCCTAGGAACAAACACACAGTTTCTTTGCCTTACACACAGTTCGGCAATACTAGATAACTTAACACAATCAATAATCAATCCAAGAAACAGACCTTCGCACCTAGGAACTATCACTTACAGTCACAAGAACTTAGCACTCAGCTCTTCTATTCCTTGACTGGTTCCTCTTGATCTCGGTTTGCTTTGATGATCTTGTTTGAAGGTTCACACTGGATATTTGCTAATGTGTGTGAGTCATATTTCAGTGCTTGAAGATAACCCTTGAGTTAGTCTTCCTTTTATAGAGGATTCTTCGCAGCTTAATCTTCTCTGGGTTCCCACAGATTTAGCTTGCCCTAGGATAAGTGGTTCTCCTTGATCCACATTGTTCTTGGCATGTGCAAACAACCTAGGCAGCTCAGAATCCTTCTAGGTTAGTCAACCTCTTCAGCCAAGTCGTTCTCCAGCTTCCTTTATCCGAGGTTCGACACTCTGGGCGCTTGGGAACTGATTTCTGGACAGCGACAGGTTCCATGTCCTGTCGCTTTCACCCTTCTCTGTCCGAGGTTCGGCGTTCTAGGTGTCTTGTTGTTTTGCTCTGGACATTGGCAGGCTTTTGGAAGCCTCACACAAGTCATTTTTGACTTCCTTTTGTCCGAGGTTGGTGTTCCCAGATTTCTCGGGAATCGCAACCTCGCATGCTACGTTTCTGGGCACACCTGGGTTCCTTTCTTTGTCTTGTTCCTTTGGTTCTCTTGTCCTGTTTGGCTTTCTTGCCTTCGGTATATTCATGTGGTTCTTTAAAACACATCTTTGAGATAAAACATTAGTATCATAATATTTGTCATCTTCAAAAGTAGAGAAACTGAGGAAATAAACTCTCATGGGAACTGAAGTTCCAGAGTTCCATTTCCTAACAATTTCCCCCTTTTTGATGATGACAAATACAAGGAACTTGGCAACATAATAGGACTTGAATTTCATGAGACCAGTTGAGATTAAGGGATTTACAACATTACAAATTAATGAGAGAACATTCAATGGTTGTAAATTCTCTCTAAGCAAGTGAACGAGTTTATTTCAAATTCCCCCTTAGAAGTAGAACTAGTTCAGAGTTACTATTAGTCCAGCAGTTTCCAAAGTTCAAGGTTCCTATCCTTCTTTCCCCTTTTGACATCATCGAAAAGATTAGTTAACAAGTTAAGAATATGATATCCAAGTAAATGCACAGTTGCATCAAACCCATAACAGAAGCATAATGGAAACTTAAGGCAAAGACAAATGAATCATAGGAACGAAGCCAAAAGATAGTCATTAATTTATCAAAAGCCTAACATTGTTCAAGGCGGGGTAAGACCGATCACAACCAACACAAAACAACAAACGACAAAGACAACAGCAAAAGCAATCGTTAAGAAAGACAACATAAGGATGGAAGAGGGTAGTAGGATCCTAGGGGAAACTACTAGCACGCTGTGAGGTTACAACACTAGGAACCAGAAGAAGCGTTCCTAAGGCAATGCAGCGGCCTCCTCTTCATCAGCTTTGTTGTCAGTTCCTACATTTTGGCCCGTGGCCTGATTAGCACCGATTGCATCTTCCTAATTCTTCTGAAGAACCTCTACCAGACCTAAAACAGCAGAACTCATTCTCCCCAACTCTTTTACTTGATCACAAAGGGCGACCGGAATAACAGTCGAGCCTTCCATGATGGCCTTTTCAATACGATCCAGGGCAGAGAGGATCACAGAGGAGTCTTGAGAGGGGTTGAACTGTGGTAGGGAGCTTGAAGGGGCCTAGGAACCGGCCTTTTCCTTAGGCGGGTTAGCTTGAGCTTCAGAAGGGGTGGTCTGTTGTCCCTTTGTCTTTAATTTCTGAACTAGCTGTTGGAAGCCCATTTCTTCTTGGTTCCTTTCTGGCGATATATTCAGTGTGCTAGAGGGATGTATGGGAACCTTTGATGTGAGTTTAAACTGAGAAACCGAAAAGTACATTCCCATATATGGAATCAGGTAGGCCATTTATCGCATTGCACAATAATTCCCAGAGTGGGTTTAAGAGATGGATCATAGGGAATTAAATTGAGCAATGAGGCAAAGGAGGGTCATAGTACACAATCATCATTTCGGCTTGTATTGTTGGGTTAGAAATATGATCAGATTGTGACTTTTGAGCCAACAAAGAATCTTTGAACAATGAAAGAGTTGAAAGAAAAATGAGGACCAAAGGACACGAACTAGAAAGATTTATCTAAGCCTTTTTAAGAAATCATTATGAAAAGAGGGTTTGTAGCAAAGGATATTACACAGAGATATCAAGACTCAACAAGTTAAAGATCTTAAACTAGTCAATTAGGAGAACTGGAAGGAAGCATTTAAACTAAGGTCACTGCTAGGTTATAGGAATCATTCCTAGTTCCAATCTAAGGTTCTCGAAAGGAACTCTATTCAAGGCTTTGGTGAATATATCTGCAACCTGATCTTCAGTTCTACAAAATTTCATAATGATGTTTCCCTTCTCAACATGATCTCTAAGAAAATGATGTCTTATGTCTATATGCTTGGTCCGAGTATGATGCACAGGATTCTTAGAAATGTTTATGGCACTAGTGTTATCACAAAGAATAGTAAGAGGGCCATAAGACATACCGAAGTCCGTGAGTTGTTGCTTTAGCCAGAGAAGTTGGGAACAACAGGAGGCAGCCGCAATGTACTCGGATTCTGTGGTGGAGAGGGAGACTGAGACTTGTTTATTTGATCCCCATGACACAAGGCAAGGGCCTAGGAACTGTGCCATTCCAGAGGTGCTCTTCCTATCCACCAAGTATCCAGCATAATCAGCATCAGTGAAACCCATCAGCTCAAAGGGACATTCTTTGGGGTACTAAATACAGAGGGAGTCAGTTCCCTTGAGATATCGAAGTATTCTCTTCACAACAGCCAAGTGGGTTTCTCTTGGACAAGATTGGAACCTAGCACACAAGCCAACAACAAAAACAATGTCTGGTCGACTAGCGGTTAGGTACATGAGTGAGCCTATCATACCTCTATAGAGCTTCTCCTCCACTAGAGGACTCGAATGGTCCTTATCCAAATGGGCAATGGTGGAAATGGGAGTGGAGAGAGGCTTACATGAATCCATTTTGAACTTCTTCAGTAGTTCCCTGACATACTTCTGTTGGTGGATTTGAATACCATCTTCTTTTTGAATGATTTGTAATCCGAGGAAGAAGGTGAGTTCCCCAATTAGGCTCATTTCAAATTCACTGCTCATCAAGTCTTTGAACTTGTCTACAAGGGACAGGTTAGTGGAACAAAAAATGATATCATCGACATAGATTTGAATCACTAAGATGTTACCTTCTTCTTCTAGGATGAAGAGAGTCTTATCAATAACTCCACGCCTGTAGCCATTTGAGAGTAGAAATTGGGCAAGACGATCATACCAAGCTCTGGGAGCTTGATTGAGGCCATAGAGTGCCTTGTCTAGAAAGTAGACATGATCTGGATGATCGTCATCTTCAAAACCAGGTGGTTGCTTGACATAGACTTCTTCTTGAAGAATTCCGTTGAGGAAGGCCGTCTTTACATCCATTTGGAACAGCTTGAACCCTTTGTGAGATGCGAAAGCAATTAACAACCTTATTGCTTCGATCCTTGCCACTGGAGCATAGGTTTCATCATAGTCGATGCCTTCTTGTTGATTGTATCCTTGAGCAACGAGTCTTGCTTTATTCCTTATCACAGCTCCTGTATCATCTAGCTTGTTTCTGAAAACCCATCTAGTTCCTATGATGTGTTTATCCTTGGGGCGGGGAACTAGATGCCATACTTTGTTCTTTTCAAACTGATGAAGCTCTTCTTGCATAGCTTGGATCTAGTCTGCATCCTTCAGTGCCTCACCTATGTTCTTTGGTTCCACAATAGACAAAAAGGCATTGAAGGCAAAGAAGGTTAGATGTTCGTACCTGACTAGAGGCTTGATGACTCTTCTTTCTCTGTTAGGAGCTAGAGCATTTGATGTAGAGACATTCTGAGTTGAGCATTCAGCTTCCTGGTTGGGATCACCTTCTCCATTGAAGATCATGTGGGAAGATGAATCATTGAAGTCTCCACAGATGTTGTCGTCATGCTCATGGTTCCCAGAAATGGATTGTTGTTCATTATTTATGAGAACTGGTGGAGGAGCCATCGGAGGGTTCCGAGCAACAGGATAGGAACTGGGTAGAGTGACATCTTCATCTGGATCTTCTTGAGATGACTTGGGAAACGGGTCTTCAAAGGAATTGGTGGTGTTCTGCACAATCTTTCCAAGTGATTTTTCATTAAAAATAACATGAACACTTTCTTCTACCTTTTTAGTCCTTTTGTTGAAGACTTTGTACGCCTTGCTACCCGAGGCGTATCCAATGAAGATTCCTTCATCACTTCTTGGGTCGAATTTGCCAAGATTGTCCTTCCCATTGTTGTGCACAAAGAACTTGCATCCGAACACCCTCAGATGTGAGATGTTGGGAACTCTTCCTCTTAGGAGCTCATAGGGTGTCTTCTCTGTGATTGGGCGAAGCATGGCTCGATTGATGATGTAGCAAGCTGTGTTGATCGCCTCAGCCCAAAATGATTGAGAGAGTCCACTTGAGATCAGCATAGTCCGAGCCATGTCTTCCAAAGTTCTGTTCTTCCTTTACACTACTCCATTTTGTTGAGGAGTGTATGGTGCAGAGAAGTTGTGATCAATGCCATGCTCATTGCAAAAGGTTAGAAATTCTCCATTTTCGAATTCGGTACCATGGTCAGACCGAATAGCATTGAGTGAACAATCAAGAGATTTTTCTAAAAAGGGAACCAGATCTTTAAAGCGGTCAATAACTTCACTCTTAGATTTAATAAAGATAGTCCAAATAAAGCGAGAGAAGTCATCGACAAGAACAAAGATATACATGTTCCCTCCTAGGCTCTGAACTCTCATGGGTCTACACAGATCCATGTGGATGAGTTCAAGAGGCCTTGAGGTGCTTACCATGTTTTTGGACTTGAAGGAACTACGAGCCTGTTTCCATTTTACACAGTCAGAGCACAGTTCCTTAGATGTGCCACTTAGCTTTGGAAGCCCTCTGACTAGCTCCTTTGAGTGTAGCTTTTGAATTAGCTTGGTGCTAGCATGACCGAGGCGTTGATGCCACAAATCAGCTTGGTCATTCATAGTTGAGAGACAAAATTCTCTTTGGGAACAAAGGATGGATCAACAATGTAAACATTGTTGAATCTTTTTCCTTTTAGGATGATTTGTCCCGAGGAGTCAAGGACTGAACATTCGTTTGATCTGAATCTAACTTCATTGTCTCCTTGATCACACAGCTGTGACACACTTATTAGGTCAAAACCAAGATTATCAATAAGGTGAACTTTGTTTACCTGAATGTGATCGTTGAGTTTCACAGTTCCTATTCCACAGATTTTCCCTTTGCTTTTGTCTCCAAAGGATATGTTCCCTCCTTGGAGAGGTTGAAGATAGGTCATTTGATTTCTTCTTCCGGTCATATGGCATGAGCAACCACTGTCAATGTACCATAGTTGAGGTTGCCTCTCTTCTTTCTGCACACAAGGGAACTAAGATTTCTGAACCCAACGAAGCTTGGCTTTACTGGGGGATTAGCATTGTGAGTCTGTGAATAACCAGGGAACTGATTCCTTTCATGGTAATAAGCACTTTTCTCCTTTTCAAAGTTCCTTTTCTTAGCACAATCAGTGTTGTAATGACCATTCTTACCACAGTAGGTACACAAACGATTGTAAACAACATGACCATACTTTCCTTTTCCTGGCCTAAAAGGTTTTTCAGTTTTCCTTTTGTTGAAATCAACATTGTTTCTAACCTTACTATGGGCCATGTCAACATATCTTTTGTGAGCAAAGGAATTGGTGAACCATTGGTTTTCAGGAACCAACTTTTCTTTTTCCTTAGGTTCCTTTTTAGAACTTTGAGAACTTTCATTGAGACATTTGGCAACCTCAGCCTTGTTCTCAAGGACCATGATCTTCTCTGATAGGAATTGATTCCTATCACGAGAAGTGGCAAGAGCAGTACTGAGGTTCTCATTCATCTCAACAAGTTCTTGTCTAGCCTTTTTATCTTCAGCATCATTGTTCCCTTTGTTGTTAACATATCCTATTCCATGACGTTGTCTCACAAAAACAGTTTGATTTATCGTTTTTTCATTAATAGAATCAGTGAGAATGTCCAACCTATCAATTATGGATTGAAGCATGTCATTTCCAGGTAAGTTAGCATGCAAGAGAACTGTGACAGAGTCTATGCTAGTTTCATCACAAGATTTGCAGATTTTAAGGTGAGTAGCATGCACATTTCTAATATCAATGAGTTTGGAGTGAGTTTCAGCTAGGTCTTTCTCAGTTTCATCAAGCTTCTTACTCCAAACGGAATTCTCAACAGTCAAGCAAGCAATTTCATCTTCACAATCATCAAGTTTCTGTTGAAGGGAACTGGTTTCCTTTCCTAGTTTCTTTATGATCTTAAGAAGTTGTTTCTTATCACAATCAGCTAGGGATTTTAAGAGATCGTCAGAAGTTACCTCAAGGTCTTCTGAGTCGCTTGAGTCTCCTTTTGCCATGAGACATCTTCCTCCAGAGAAGCCGCTCAGATCCAGTTCCTCATCTGAGTCTTCTCCCCATGAGGCTACGAGAGCCTTCTTTCTCTGAGGTCTTTCTTCTTCCTTTGAGTCTTCCTTGTTGGGACAGTTCTTAGCATAGTGTCCCTTTTCTTTGCACTCGTAACAGGAGACTTCCTTGAAATCCCTTCTGGGTCCATTGTGGGAGGAACTGCCCTTTTGGAACCTTCCCTTCACAAAGAATTTTTTGATATTCTTTGAGAAGAGGGCTGTTAGTTCGTCCTCTTCTTCTTCCAGGTCTGAGTTCTCTTGCTCCATCTCGATCCTGGAGAAGGCTTTGGAGATCTTAAGGGCGATTCTTTTCTCCAGTTTCTTGTCAGCATTGGCTTTAGTGCTCTCCTTCTTCAACCTCCAGTTTCCCTATGACTTGGGTCAAGGGAAGGGATTAGATGCCTGGAGTGTTCTTCATGATTCCCTTGAGAAGGGTGAACTTGGAGTTGAGACCATTGATGACCACTAGAGACTTGGAAACTTCATCAAGATCGACTCCTGCCGCTGTTAACTTTCCAATCAATCTGTTGAAGCGGGAGTAGTACTCTGAGATGGTCTCAGTTTCCATCATTTTGAAGGTGTGGTATTCTCCTTCCAAAGAAAACTTTTCCGCTTTGCTTTAGTTCCTCACTTCCTTCATGCATCTCCTTGAGAGCTTTCCACATCTCCTTGGCCGTCTTGATGCCTATGACCTTGTCCATGTCTTCTCTGTCCAATCCATTGAGGATGAACTGCCTTGCCTTGACATTCTTCTCCATGATGACATAGTGTTCTGGTTTCCAGTCTTCTTCCTTCATTATACTTCCTTTTTTGCAAATATTATTCATTATAACATTAAACATCACGACGTCTGGCTGAATACCGTCTCCAACCATATCTTCCAGGACAATTTTTTCCTCCTCGTCATTTCCAGAATCATACAACCCATTTAACAAAGAATTATAGGTGACAACATTGAGAGAAATGCCGCTACCTTTCATGTCCAAGAAAAGCACTTTAGCCTTATCCACATGCCCATTTTTAGATAGTCCGTCGATCAAAGAACTATAGCCTATAGGTGACGACATTGGGAGAAATGTCGCTACTTTTCATGTCCAACAACAGCAATTTAGCCTTACCCATGAGTCCGCTTTTACATAGTCCGTCAATCAAAGCATTGTAAACAAAGATTTTCGGAGAAATGCCACTACCGCGCATTTCTGAGAAGAGATCTTCGGCCTTACCTAGACACCCATGTTTACACAATCCATCAATCATAGTAGCATATGTAAAATGATTTGGTCCATGTGCAGAAACAAGACCTGGCTTAATGTGCATCTTTGTCATGTTGCTAAATAAGCTTATAGCATCCTCAAATCTCTTTCAGCGAAAAAGACCCTTCAACAAGGTATTAATCGTCACATTGTTCGCGGATACTCCTCTATAACTCATATCCCGGTACAGCTTCATAGCCTCTTCTATCTTCCCAATTCTACAGTAACCGTTAAGTATCGTGCTATACGTAACAATGTTAGGCAACACTCCTCTTGAGATCATCATTTCCAAAAGCTCCATTCCTTGTTCCATTTTCCCTTTCTTGCATAGAAAATTTATCAAAATGTTAAAAGTCACTGAATTAGGATGAACACCATGGTCTACCATTTCAAGAAAGACCGACCTAGCTTCTTCTTCCACCCCTGAACGACACAACCCATCAATCAAGCAAGTATAAGAAACAACATCTAGTGAAATTCTGGCACCCTTTTGTTTCAAACCAGCTGTAGGCCACTCTATGCCTGATCCATCAATCAGAGGAAAGCGCAACATATTTTTTGGCTTGCAACACTCTTCAAGAGACATGCCCTCCTTGGGATGCACCATTGCCCGGTGCAATTGCAGGGCGGTGACGACGTTCCCGGTCTTGCACAAACCATCGATGATAGTGCTGTAAGTAACAACATCGGGATCACAGCCGAACCTGATCATCTTTGGCAACAAACGAGCAGCTTCAACCACTTTCTCCTCCAAACACAAACCCTTGACCAACGAATTAAAAGTGACGATATTCAGGCGATATCCATGCTTTAAGACGAGGCCAAATGCTGAAAATGCAGCACTCCCTAATTTCTTCCTAGAGTAGCAGTTGACCAAAATATTTAAGGTGACCAGATCTAAACTCAACCCAGAAACAAATAGCGTCCTGTAGTAAGAGATAGCTAGAGAATAATGCCTACGCTTAGCCAGGGCACCGAACAATGCATTGAAACATGAAATTGGGGGTGGGGGTCTCATCCAAAGCATGTAATCGAAGTAGTGGTGGGCGTCACTAGTATCCAATTTACCCGACTTACAATCAATCTGCAGGAATTTGTCGAGTGGACTCCTTTCACCCTTGTTGTAGGCGATGAATGAAGAAGAGAGCTTTTTCATGGTACCTGTGGAAGACATCCTCCTCACTCGCAGCCGATCGATTGGTAGTGAATCAGGTCCTGCCATTATTAAGACCAATTAGTAAGAGCACCGTAGTAGGGATGGAGAAATTGCAATTGGGGGTTTAGGGCAAAATCAGAAGAGGGAAAATCAAAATAGAACTGGTAACAGCCGCAACAGCAGCTTACTCGTAGGAATCCTCACCGGTTGCCGCCGATCGAGATTCGAGAGGGAATGCACACCGTGAGGGTCTGAGGCCTGAGGGAGTTAGTTCAGACTTCAACAGGAAGGAGGAAGCACAACACAGGATGGAATATCGTTTCTTCGTCAAATAAATGTTCTAAATAATCTCTACTTTTATAAAACAGAATGTAAACAATCATGATTTTTTTTGATAACCCTCTTTTTGAAAGTATCAGAACTTATATCTTAAGCAAGAGAATGAAAAGTGATGGGGAAGCACCCTATGGGTCACCCCGACGAACCCACACGAGCCCTTTCGTGGGTCATTCATGGAACCCAACCATGGCCCCTGAGACACAACCTGATCAAGGCTTATAGACCATATACTCCACCCCGGCCTATCTCAGGCCCAGGCCGAGCTGATCAGGCTAGGCCCATCTCTCAGGTAGGCCCAAAGCCTACCCAAACGGATTGTTGCTAGGGGGGATCGATCCCCTGACCTTTGGCATATCCTCCCATTCTAGGAAGATATGTCACCAACTGAGCTGTCAAAAAAAAAGTCATTGTTGTTTTTCTTCAAGTGTCTTTCTAGTGTTTGTGTAACACCCCCAAATTTAACACCATTTGAAAGCGCTACTGCCGATGACCCCGGACGTAAATCCCGAAGTCACCCCAGGCTTTTCCGACGACATAACTGTCTTAAAGATAGTTACAATACTAAAATCATAACTTTTATTAAACCGCATGGTCGCGGAATTACACGATTCCAAAAATGACCCAATTAATCAGAAATACAACAGCGAAGAGTTTTAATAAATTAAATAAATATAACACAGCGGAAGACTTTTAAATAAAACGACAAAACAACTTGTCAAAACACCGTTCATCTTCATAGTCGCTTCTGGCCTTCACGGAACAGCAACATACCTGATGTGCCGAATCGAACGGATGACACCAGCCAACCATGCAAGGAATATTACGGTTGGTTAGTCTACATGAATAGACTAGCAAGGGTACAAAGCAGAATGGTTCGAAGCAGTCGTATTAGGTTAGACTCATCGCTTCTCGAATAATAACCGAGTATGCTAGTCAACCTTCATACTCCTACTGGAATAACAAAAGGTATGCACAAGAGAAGATTCTGGAGATCGAGTCTCACAACAATCAATCCCAAAAGAAGACTCCAAAGACTTGAGCCTTAACGGAAACATGACAAATGTTGGGAAACATAAACAAACACACACAAACACATCATCACAATATCGCATACGAGCGATTAAAAGTTAAGACGAGCTTTCCTAGCTGCACTAGCGCCTAGCTGCACTACTCGCCCAAGGTATATTAATTAGGTGCTCTCAGGCACTTATCTGAATTAAAATGACCACACACACACATCACATTATAAGCTTTTAACCTATGCCTCCTATCGCGCAGGAGTCGGAATGGAACTCACGGATCCAAACCTCTAACATATAATCGAAGAATGAACCTCACAGGATCCAAACCTCTTACTATCGCATGGGTCTTAATTGCCCTTAACAGTTATAAAGAAACGCGCATGGAACTCACAGGATCCAGGCATTCCTACGAATACTCGTGCTAACTAACAGTTAAACACACAACAACCACACACAGGACCATCACGGCCCAACCTGAACAACTATCACCCTAGATTTAATAATCTAAACACACACAATAAATCACATCAAAGACCCTTACGACCTTCACCTGCACAAATCTACAATATACTAGCGTCGGTTCTAGCAGAATATACAACCTAGTATAATATCAGATTTTAATTATATTACTAACAAACAGTTCCCAACATATTTCAGAATCATCCCAAATTATTTAACAACTAAACGATTGATAAATAATTGAAATATGGAATGATGAGCAAGAGCGAACCGCCACTTGCCTTAGATCCGAACAAAGCTCAGCAATGTCTAGTTCTTGGATCTGAAACTGGAGCAGATCTTGGATATTAAATCCCTAATAAATGGCCCATAACAAGACCCTAAGTTAGATTCAATACACTTATATATGAACCTAAAAGAATACAAGAAGAAATCAAAGGAAACGAGCCAAGCCCAAAGCCAAACCACAAAACACACACTCGGACAAGCTCGCCGCGGGTGCGGTGAGAGTCTTGCCGCGGGTGCGGTGGATGCACAAAGGCGAGAACTTGACAGCGGCCATGGAGAAAACTTACCCAAATCGATTCGTTCGACTTCGATTTGTTCTTGGTTTGATCTCCCAACACTTCAAAGCTTCCAACTACACTCAAGAGCACCTTCTCAACTCAAGAACCACTCGATCTCTCCCACACACGAAGCTCACAAGCTCGGTTTTAATGGAGAAAACAGAGGAGAAAAGGAGGAAGAAGAAGAGAGCTCTTGGCTTCGGTTTCACTCCCTTTTATAGCCCAAATCCGAACCACCTCCAAGGGGACAAGCCGGGGACAAGGGGACAAAGCGAAAGAGCCACTTGCAAGCCCACTTGGACTGCCAAACAGACGCTACAGTAACCACCTGCGAGGAAGACGACACCGACCCTATTTTCTGGCCTTGCCGCGGGTGCGGTGGCTCCTGGCGCCGGGTGCGGTCACGGCCAAAAAGCCTTCGTCTTATCCGAAATCACTTTGGGTTAATTTCCTTAAACCCGAGTTAAATATATTCGTACACTAACGATACATTAACCCCAAAAATACTTCAACTGTATTATATAATACTCGGAAAAATCTACAGAGCTCAGACATATTACATAATGTCCGATCTTCTCTGAATTAAATCCGTCTAGCAATACGGGCATAAGAAAAATAAAATTTCAAAATACCCTTAAAATTTATGGGATATTACATTACTACCCCTTTATTTTAAGTTTCGACCCTGAAACTTGCATTAATCAAGGCCGAAAACAATTAGGGAAAGTATCTAAGCATACCCGCCTCAGTCTCCCAAGTAACCTCTTCGGTTTCTAACTTGGAGCACAAAACTCGTACCAAAGGTACCACCTTACTGCGCAACTGCACAAAGCCAAAGAGGAACCTTGCCTCAGCACAAAACTTACCACCGGAACTCAACATCCTTAATCACTTCACCCTCTAGATTACTACTAGAGAGATCAGTCGATTTTCCTCAGTGTCTTCCCTCGGCTCCACCTCAGGAACCTTGGTCTTAACAAACACTAACACTACTCACTCAGGGAGTACAGTCTTCACTTCCCAGGGGGAAAACTAGGTCCTACAACCTCAACTCTCGACAAGAGAACTAAAACTCGAGCCTAACTGGAGATGGCGAAACCACCTCGACTTCTTCCGAGTCCTTCAGAAGAAAACAGAATGCACCCTCAACTACGGGTGACAAACAGAGAGTCTTAGTCTTTCTAGACACAGAAGCAAACTTCCATGTCAGACTGTAGAAGGCACGACTATGAACGGCTTTTTATTTGAAAACTCAGAGCTCTTGGAAAACAAATTTTAGCTCTGATACCAAATCTATAACACCCCCAAATTTAACACCATTTGAAAGCGCTACTGCCGATGACCCCGGACGTAAACCCCGAAGTCACCCCAGGCTTTTCCGATGACATAACTGTCTTAAAGATAGTTACAATACTAAAATCATAACTTTTATTAAACCACATGGTCGCGGAATTACACGATTCCAAAAACGACCCAATTAATCAGAAATACAATAGCGGAAGACTTTTAATAAATTAAATAAATATAACACAGCGGAAGACTTTTAAATAAAACGACAAAACAACTTGTCAAAACACCGTTCATCTTCATAGTCGCTTCTGGCCTTCACGGAACAGCAACATACCTGATGTGCCGAATCGAACGGATGACACCAGCCAACCATGCAAGGAATATTACGGTTGGTTAGTCTACATGAATAGACTAGCAAGGGTACAAAGCAGAATGGTTCAAAGCAGTCGTATTAGGTTAGACTCATCGCTTCTCGAATAATAACCGAGTACGCTAGTCAACCTTCATACTCCTACTGGAATAACAAAAGGTATGCACAAGAGAAGATTCTGGAGATCGAGTCTCACAACAATCAATCCCAAAAGAAGACTCCAAAGAAATGAGCCTTAACGGAAACATGACAAATGTTGGGAAACATAAACAAACACACACAAACACATCATCACAATATCGCATACGAGCGATTAAAAGTTAAGACGAGCTTTCCTAGCTGCACTAGCGCCTAGCTGCACTACTCGTCCAAGGTATATTAATTAGGTGCTCTCATGCACTTATCTGAATTAAAATGACCACACACACACACACATCACATTATAAGCTTTTAACCTATACCTCCTATCGCGCAGGAGTCGGAATGGAACTCACGGATCCAAACCTCTAACATATAATCGAAGAATGAACCTCACAGGATCCAAACCTCTTACTATCGCATGGGTCTTAATTGCCCTTAACAGTTATAAAGAAACACGCATGGAACTCACATGATCCAGGCGTTCCTACGAATACTCGTGCTAACTAACAGTTAAACACACAACAACCACACACAGGACCATCACGGCCCAACCTGAACAACTATCACCCTAGATTTAATAATCTAAACACACACAATAAATCACATCAAAGACCCTTACGGCCTTCACCTGCACAAATCTACAATATACTAGCGTCGGTTCTAGCAGAATATACAACCTAGTATAATATCAGATTTTAATTATATTACTAATAAACAGTTCCCAACATATTTCAGAATCATCCTAAATTATTTAACAACTAAACGATTGATAAATAATTGAAATATGGAATGATGAGCAAGAGCGAACCGCCACTTGCCTTAGATCCGAACAAAGCTCAGCAACGTCTAGTTCTTGGATCTGAAACTGGAGCAGATCTTGGATATTAAATCCCTAAGAAATGGCCCATAACAAGACCCTATGTTAGATTCAATACACTTATATATGAACCTAAAAGAATACAAGAAGAAATCAAAGGAAATGAGCCAAGCCCAAAGCCAAACCACAAAACACACACTCGGACAAGCTCGCCGCGGGTGCGGTGAGAGTCTTGCCGCGGGTGCGGTGGATGCACAAAGGCGAGAACTTGACATCGGCCATGGAGAAAACTTACCCAAATCGATTCGTTCGACTTCGATTTGTTCTTGGTTTGATCTCCCAACACTTCAAAGCTTCCAACTACACTCAAGAGTACCTTCTCAACTCAAGAACCACTCGATCTCTCCCACACACGAAGCTCACAAGCTCGGTTTTAATGGAGAAAACAGAGGAAAACAGAGGAGAAAAGGAGGAAGAAGAAGAGAGCTCTTGGCTTCGGTTTCACTCCATTTTATAGCCCAAATCCGAACCACCTCCAAGGGGACAAGCCGGGGACAAGGGGACAAAGCGAAAGAGCCACTTGCAAGCCCACTTGGACTGCCAAATAGACGCTACAGTAACCGCCTGCGAGGAAGATGACACCGACCCTGTTTTCTGGCCTTGCCGCGGGTGCGGTGGCTCCTGGCGCCGGGTGCGGTCACGGCCAAAAAGCCTTCGTCTTATCCGAAATCACTTTGGGTTAATTTCCTTAAACTCGGGTTAAATATATTCATACACTAACGATACATTAACCCCAAAAACACTTCAACTGTATTATATAATGCTCGGAAAAATCTACAGAGCTCAGACATATTACAGAATGTCCGATCTTCTCTGAATTAAATCCGTCTAGCAATACGGGCATAAGAAAAATAAAATTTCAAAATACCCTTAAAAATTACGGGATATTACAGTTTGTGGTTGTTTTTATCACCTCTCCGCCATTTTCCCATTCAACTACCACCACCGGCCGCCACCTTTCAGCCACCACCACCCTTCGGCCACCACCCAGCTGCCACCACCCACCTACGAACTGTCCCCAAGCTACCCAAAGCCACCTACTCCCATTAACACCCCCCCCCCCCCCCCCCACCAACTCCCCTAAAAGTATCCCTAAGACAGCTACCAACTCCCCAAAGTCTTACCAACTCCCAACAACTTTGATCATTTTGTTCCATCAAGTCTTCATGGGCTTTCAAAGTCAAAAAGAAGTAGCCAACACTATTTCTACCTTATAATGTTGATGCTACACGTGTGATTACAAGAGGAAGGGAAAGAAAATTGTGACTTTTTCTTCATATCATCTTTATTTGCTTCAAAGTCAAAAGGAAAGAAAAGGGAAGTAGCCATTGTACGTACCTCTTGTTCTTCAAATTCAGCTTGCAACAACAAGCTTGTGTTCTTAAAAAAAAGAAGAGGGATAAACACATGAGTGCAAACACATTGTGAGGTTTTTGATTTATCATTAACCTTAACAAGTTTATTGTAGTGTGTTATTATGACTCATGCAGCTTGTCCATCACAAGGAACACATGTGGAGTGCATTCGGAAATTGCATGAACATATAGGGACCAAGCTACTAGAAGAGGCAAAGTATAATGCATACAAACTAAGATTCGGGTCGAATCTTCTTCAAGAAAGGGAGAATGATGCGGGAGCATCCAAGGCTTCACCCAAGATGCATACGAGGGCCACACGACCAAGCCGAGCCAAGCGCGGGAGAATGGCGACCACAAGAGTTAAAGGCCATCTCTTGACTCGGCCCACACAACTCGGCCGGATCAGGGACCGAGTTGTGTCCAGTCAAGGCAACCAGCCCCTGACTCGGCCAACAACTCGGCTGAGTTTCAGGCCGAGTTGTTGGCTGTTTTATTGACCTTTGTCCCGGCTTGCTTGGTTTCTTGTGGGGGCCACTTAGGGACTTTATTTCTTGTTATTTTAAGTGTGTTTAAGACTTATTTAGGATGCTTTTATTTTTGGGCCTTTTAAGGGCTTGTTGGGCCAAGTCCCCTAGGACTATATAAGGCCAAGAGTTGTTGTATTTTCAAGGAAGGTAATGAAGTGATTTTTTGGAAGAAACTTGTGGCTTGACCATGGAAATGAGAGCTCTAAAGGAGAGGCCTCTCAAGGTGTTGATCCGGTTCGCTTGGTTTGTCTTGCGTTATGTTTCCTCCATGAGGTTGGTGTTCGTAGGCGTCCACAAGCCTCCTTCTCGTCCTCTTTGGATACGTCCATCGTTGTGTGAGATTGTAGAAGGAAGGGTCGATTGTGCACATTGGTTTGGTTCTTGTCGTCTTACGAGCTTTAAGGGTTTCTCCATTGCATCTTTCGGTTATTCCTATATCCCACTTGTTTATTCATTTTAGTTTTGTGCCTCTTTGTATGTTGTTTGTTCTTGTGCTCCTTGGTCCGCCCTTGGTTGTTTAGGATAGCATAGATTGGGAGCTCCGTTGGTGACATATCTTCCTCGGATGGGAGGATATGCCAAAGGTCAGGGGATCGATCCCCCCTGGCAACAACCCATCTGGGTAGGCTTTGGGCCTACCTGGGAGATGGGCCTAGCCTGATCAGTTGGGCCTGGGCCTGAGATGGGCCGGGTTGGAGTGTATGGTATGTAGGCCTTGATCAGGTTGTGTCTCAGGGGCCACGGTTGGGTTCCATGGGTAACCCGCGAAGGGGCTCGTGTGGGTTCGTCGGGGTGACCCTGAGGTGCTTCTGCATCAAAAATAACTTGGACTATCTAATTTAGTATCAAGATACATAGTATATGCCTTTAACTTCTGCTTTTCGTTTCAGGATGGCTGGCTATTTCTCTGTATTCTCTCTAGATTTTTTTAGAGAAGTTTTCATTGTCTCTATACTTAGGCTATGTTGTATTCAGGGATTGAGAGGAAATTTGAAAGGAGAGAAAATAAGGGAATTGTGTTTCCTTATTTGATTAAATTTTGTGAGGGAAATTGAGAGGATTTTAATAAAAACAAGGGAAAATTATGAAGGAATTGAAGGAAAATTAAATCTCATCAAATTGATAAAATTTGGGTGGAAACTATAAATAAATTCGTTTAAAATTTATAAAAAAAATTAACATCATTTATCTTTCAATTCCCTCCCTCTTAATATTTTCTTCTATCCAAACAAGAGAAAATTTTAAAATTCTTCCCTTCACTTCTCATTCTCTCCCTTTCTTTTCCTTCTCATCATTTTATATTGCTCAGAAAAATATTATAGTGGTCAAACATTACACATAATGTTCATACTTCCCTGAAATTAATCTGACTCGCAACATGGGCTTAAGAAAATTCAAAATTTACCCTTACAAAATGTGGGATATTATACCTTATCCTTTCCATGAGATCCATATTCAGATTGCTTGTGCTTTTCTTTTCTCTGAGTGACTGCATCCTTGGTGCGGTTTTTCAACTGCCCCTTTGATCTTCTTTGTTGAATTCCTTAGGTTTTGATAGTAACAAACATTCAACTAATCTGGATACTAAGTGTTTCAAGAACAAAGATAGTTGTCTCAGGGAACCATTGTAGCAAAGGATTGCAGAGGAAATAAAGCTCTGTTCATGTACTTTGTTACCTCTCAAGGAACATCAGTGACGAACACCATCAAACTGTGAATGGAAGGAAGATATCTAGCGTGATGATTATGGAAATTATCTTGAAGATCACGCTGTCAAGATAAGAAGAATCTCGGCTGGAAGGATCTCGCCGAAGAGAAGATTTGGAGAGAGAATTCGAATATGTTATCTTAGGAAAACTTTCGTAAAATAATATATTTGGAGAGAGAAGAATCTTATCTTAATCTGTTTATGTTATCTTAGGAATTATTTCCTTAGATAATATCAGCTGTTAAGATAATATTCTTCAAATCAATTAATATCATCTTGTTACCAAATTTAGGTAGATGTTTATCTTGTTACGCTTTTTGTTTAGTCGAGTTGTATTTATAGGGGTGTGGATTCACTTTCTATGTACGAACTCGGGGCATTAAACTGAGAAGAAAAAGAGAGTAAAGTGTTTGTGAGTCTTTGAGGGTTGAGTTCGGATTCATCGTTGTAGAAGAGATTCAAACTTAGGTGGGAAGTCTATGTGATACCCCGTAATTCTGTAAGGATTATTTTGGGAATTTTTGCGAACACCCGTTTAGTACGTCGGATTTAATTCAGAAAGTTGGAGGCATTCTGTAATGCGCTTTGTATCTGTAATATTTTTCTCAGTGAAATAATAAACAGTCGACATGTTTTGGAAGTTCGTACTCGTTCGCGTATGATAATTTGTATCCCGAGTTAATGTCATGTTCGTTCAAAGCTGAACGGGCGGGAAAAGCTGGTCACGGCGACCGCCGTACAGTCACGGCGACCGCCGTCGCAAGACCCAAGAACGGCGACCGCCGTGGGTATGACGGCGCCCGCCGTCGCAAGGCTCGAGGCAGCCACTGGTAGTCTTCTAGCTGGGCGCGAAGGCTAGAAAACGGCGCCCGCCGCAGTTATGACGGCGCCCGCCGTCGATGTTGTCCGGAGGTCCTTGTCCGAAGGTCGCCGACGAACGTCTGACTTCGCCGAACTAGCCCCGCCACGCCTCCAGTTAGGCCATCATTGTGCTCCCTCGGTCTGTGGCTATAAAAGGAGAGGTTTGGGATCAGATTAAACACAGAATCAGAAGCTCCATCTCAGAATTCCTCTCTCGCCGGAGTTTGGTGCCCTCGCCGGATTTCTGAAGCAATCGCCGGTGTCGTTCAGTGGTGTTTCCAGCAGCCCTTTCGAAGCCTTTTGGTTGCCTTTGGAGGTCAGAACCCAAGCAAGGCGGAAAGGGGTCGAAACACGCATCGTTTAGGTGAGATTTCTCTCGTTTCAGTCGTCTGAGTTCTTCACGGCGCCCGCCGTGATGAACTACGGCGACCACCGCCAAGAACGGCGACCGCCGCCAGTGCCCAGAATGCCTTCGTGGCTTTGGCTTGGTTGGTTGTCGTCGTTGCGTCGTTTCTTTCGGGTTCTTTCGTCTTTCCTTAGATTCGTACTAGTTTATGTCGGATCTAACTTAGGGTTTCCTTATGGGTCGACTCGAAGGTCGTTGTGATGTCGGAGCTATACTTGTGTCGAGCCCGGAATCCCGTTGTCTCTACTTTGTTCCAGATCTGCGGACTAAGGCAAGTGGCGGTTCGCTCTTGCTCATCGTTCCATATTTACATTAATTATCAGCTGTTTATCTGAGTAATTAATTTGGAATGATTATCTGTGTTTGTCTGGAAAAGGTTTTATAAACTGTTTTGAAAAATCATATAATAGGTTGTATATCTGCTAGAACGACGCTATTATCTGTGATCGCCTTCCGGGCATTTATGTGGATTAATAGGAAAACTAATCTAAGTAAGGATTAGCTGTTTCTATTATCTCTATGTTTAAGTCGTTTGCCTCGATGGCTTTAATGTGAATAATTGTTGTGTTAGACTGTTTAGTTAACACGAGTGTGCGTAGGAACGCTAATCCAAGTAAGGATTAGTCGTTTCTTTATAATTTAATATTCGTGGGAACGCTAATCCAAGTAAGGATTTGTCGTTTCTTTAAATCATAATATTCCTCGGGGTTATAGCCGAATAATTTAAGGGTCATGACCTATGCTTCTTATCCACATGTAAGGATCTGAAGTGTTTTAAGCGCCTTGCAAGCGCCAGTGGATGAGCTTAATTGCAGTCCTGTATTTTAAGCACTTAGCTAGTGCATTGGGGTGGACGTAACTGTCACCCTGTAAAATAAACTGTAAGCGCTGTGGCAGTGCAATCAGGGTGAACGTAAGATCACCCGGTGTCATCATAACTTCCGTGTTCTCGGAATAATATTAAAAGCCTCAACACTGTGTGTGTGTGTGTTGTAATTTAATAAGATAAGTGCAGTTAAGTACATAATTAAACTGTAAGCGCTATAATAGTGCAATCAGGGTAAACGTAAGGTCACCCGGTGTAATAATAACGTCGTTGTTGCTCGACATAATAATGTTAAGTCCCGCGTGTGTGTTGTGTGTGTTTTAATTTGGGTTGACGTAATTGTCACCCTGTGATTTAAGCCTTGTTGTCGCTCTTAATAACATTAACGTGTTTCAGAAATGTGTGTTTTGTAATTAAATAAGATATGTGCCCGAGTGCACATGATTAATAAACCTTGGGCGAGTAGTGCAGCTAAGTTATAGTGCAGCTAGGAAAACTCGTCTTGACTTTGATCATAGTACGTTCTCTTTCCAATCTGGATTCGCTGTAGGCGATGAGGTTGGTCGTGAACCGAAGCATCTCAATCAACTTTTAAATCATTGTTGTTTGATTCTGTTAAACATTCCAGATTTGTCATATTTCCTTAAAGACTCAATCTCTTGGAGTCTCTTTTCGAGTCAATTTCTGTGAAGAGGAAGTCTTTCAGAATCTTCTCTCATGCATACCTCTTGTTGTTATTCCGTAAAAGTGTTGGGTTATGTATCGTCCCTTCGGTTATTATTCGAGGGACAATGATAGTAAACGGTTACGATCACTCGAACCACTCTGCTTTTTACCCTTGCTAGTCTATTCAAGTAGACTAACCCACGAACATTGTTCTCCGCATGTGGGCTGGTGTCATCCGTTCGATTCGGCACATCAGATGGAGTATAGATGAGAAGACTAGAAGGACTATGGAGTCGACGGTGGTTTTCCGACGTTTTAATAATTTCTTTTAATCAGGTTGAGATCCTTGGGCAAGTGATCATTATGATCACAACCCTTTTTGTAATATCTTTTAAAAGTCTTCTGCTGTACCTTGTTTAAGATTTCCGTTGTAATTTATTTAAACTCTGTGTTTGTCCTATTCGGGATTGGGATGTAATCCCGGGACTCGTGTTTTATATGAATAAGGTTATCATTTTGTATCATTGTATTTCATGATTTGTATTTAAACGGTAAAGCCTTGGGTGATCTCGGTAAGGAACACTGGGGTCACTGGCGGTAATACCTTTCCAAAATGGTTAAGTTTTGGGGGTGTTACAGTCTAAGGTTTGGAGTCCAGAATACAAGTGTAATCGAACAAGAAATCAATAAGACAAGTAAATACTTCAAAATCCTCTCAAGCGAGAAGCTTGAAGGTAGTGATTTTTCTTTGATTAGCTAGTTTGCTAATTGGAGTTTCCACTATACATCGTGAGTTCGTCCCTTTATCTTTCTTGCTATATTATTCCGATGTGCCTTCTGTGGGAACAAAGCATTTATTCCCTCAGATGTAACTCTAACGAACCAACAATTGGTATCAGAGTCTGGTGCTCTAGATTGTTTTCATTAAAGACTTTACAGGAAAGATATCGTCAAGCAACGCTATTGGTGATTCATTCTAGAAGCCACCAGTCCTGAAGGGAGGTGAATATTACTGGTGGGTTGAGCAAATCGAATCCCATATTTGTTCTCTCGATGGACAGATATAGAGAATCATCGAGGTTGGCCCCATGGCTATCCCAAATGAAAAGGACGCTACAAAGCCTAAGCCAAAGGTTGACTACACGGATGAAGACTGGAAGAAGCTGGAGAAGAATTGCAGAGCCAAGAAGAACCTTCACATGGCCCTTCTCCCCACGGATCTAAAGAAAATCATCGGCTATAAAACCGCCAAGGAGATTTGGGATGCTTTAAGACGTCTCCATCATGAAAATGAAGATGTCAAGAAAAACAAAATTCTTTCCTTGATGAAGAAGTACGATCGTAGGTCAATTGGAGTTCCTTGATGAAGAGATGTCAGACTGGAAGCTCACTCATCACTTCATGCAAGGCATCACCTCTCAGTGGGACGCAATTGCTCTAGCTTTGTACTCCCAAACCGACGTCAAGTCTCTCACCATGGAAGAAGTTGTTGCCAAGCTTGAAAGCAATGCCTCTGTATACAACCATAAGATGAACAAAAAGGGAGAAGAGAAGGCTCAAAGCATTGCCTTGAAGGTTGAACGTGCCTTTGACCTATCTCAAGTTGAAGACGAAGACGAGGATGGTGATGAAGATGTGGCTCTTATCACTAAAGTCATGAATAAGATATGGTCTCGAAACAAGGATACGTTGAGTTCCTTTGAAGGGAACAGAGACATGAGGGATGTCGTTTGTTACCGCTGTTAGAACAAAGGACATTTCGCCGAAAACTGCTTCAAGAAGAAGGCAAGTCACCCTCCAGTTCGCGAAGGGAAGCAAGCAATGGTCGCAACATGGGGCGATTCTGACTCAGATGATGAAGATTCGTCACGCTCTAGGGATCTCTGTTTGATGGCCATAGAAGACCATGACAAATCAAAAGGCGGCATACAAGGAACTGAGGTAAGTGAATCTGAACTCATCTCTAGCTTGAAAAGTAAGTCCAAAGAACACTTGATCTTCTTCATTAAGAAACTTGCTCATGAGAATAGTCTTTTCAGTGAGCAGATTGAAAAAAAGGATGAATCGATCTCAAGTTTGATTGAGAAAACAAAGGTTAGGAAGAAAAAGTGTTCAAACTTGAGAAAGGTTCATTCTCTTCTCCAAGCCCTTGCATTGAGTGTCCTAAACTCACTGAGAAGATCATGTCTCTAGACTCCTCCGTCTCCTCACTTGAGTCCGAGTCTTTAATGTTAAAACTTGGAAATGCAAAATTGTCTTGTGATCTAACCAAACTTAGTAAGGAACAGAAGGACAAACCAAAATCTATTGTATTTGTTGCAGCCAAGAATGAAAAGAAAACATAAAATAAGGAAGTACCTCGCTTTGGAATTGGTTATCAACCTAAGCTTCCTGTTGATGACATCAAGTCTAAAAGTCCTAAAGTCGAAGGAAAACAGCCAGAAAAAGGGGAAAGTTCCTCGAGAGGGAACAATGGCAAAGACTGTTCAAATTCGATTGACGGGAACAAGGCCCGGTACCATGGACAGAAGGCTCATTCCATTTGGTTGAAACAATATCAAAGCGATAAGTCCAATCATATTGATTTTCATTCTAGGATTGCTAACAAAACAATTTGGCATGGACAGAGCAAGTATGTTGATTTAAAATGTCAAAGGATATGTTGGTATTGTGGACACTCTGGTCACTACAAACAAGAGTGCCTCCTGAAGAAACATAATGAGGAACTTGCTCGCACTACTAGGGAGAAAATGAATGCTAAACCTCCAGAAATCAAATATGTTGCTCCCACACCCAGAAAGCCTAAGCTTGTCTGGGTTCGAAAAAACTAACTCTTTTTATACAGGCTGAAGTGAGGATGATTCCTGGTACTTCGATTGTACTTGTTAAAGTTACCTGGCAAGGAACAAAGTATGTCTCATCTCACTTCAACATGCCAATGGTACCTTGCATTTTGAGATAAGACATCACTTCTTACGTGACTGTGTGGAGAAAGGGTTGGTGTCCATGGATTTCTGCGGAACCAAGGATCAAATCGCTGACATTTTCACCAAGGCTCTAAATAGGGAACCCTTCGAACAGTTCTGTATGAAACTAGGTATGATCTCTCTAAACTGATTGCTTATCTCTTATGTTCCCTCGATGATTGGCTAAATTACATGCTATAGTGTCAAAGGTTAATCATCATGTCTTGATCTGCATCCATTCTCTTGATTATTAGTTGAACAACTTGCTTAGACTCGTGCAAATACTTCACTTATGTGCAAAATTTCATGCATAATCATCTATGTTATCTTGATAATACATGATTCAGCTTTCTTTCAGCCCAAAAGGGTCAACTTGATGCATTGATCCCTCATTATAAGCCCAATGACTGTTGACTCTATAGCTTACCCTAGCCATCATGCTTGATGCTTCCTATGAGCTCCTCTAAACATCCACATTTGGAAGCTTCTCATTCATGATTAAACATTATTAAAAACTCTCGTATATGTTTTTGTGTGATGTTCTTTGTACCCTCTCTGGTAACGTTACTCCCGCATCACACTCTTCTACTTTTTTGGAAAGCCGAGAATACGAATTGTCGCCTCTGTGGTCGGGATTTAACATGTATGATGTGTAATGATAGCTTGCGACTACTTGAGAAGGGTTATTTGCTTTAAGGATTGGTGTGTTGGTTGCGTGATGTTTGTTGTGCTTGAGATTTTGTGGGATTTGATGGATTTGGACATAATCTTTTTCAAGATATATTTGAATGATTTCTTCTTGGTTGTGATCTTTGGACAAAGAAGGAAAGAAGAGGATTAGGAGCATCATCCTTAGTACTTAAAAAAAATATGGAAAAAGATTCTCATGATTTCTCCCCTCCTATCTATATGGCGATTTCTGCAAAGTTGTCTTGTTGTTCCCGTGTGTTGTTCCAAAAAAAAATTAGAACACCACAAGGTACACAAAAAGGGGACCAATGAATTTTTCTTCTATTGGCGGTTGGATGCTAGTAACCTACACAAGAAGTAGTTTGTGCTGCAAGAAGGTGTTGGCCTGGTCAAGGTTGAGCCTGAGATGGAAGCTGATGCGGATGAGGAAGAACAGACTCTGAGGGGGAACAAAAGATGAACTTATCTGCGAAGGGCCGTGAGGAATTTGTCTCGCGCAACATCTCTGTTGGCAGAACAATAAAGGCGTCCTATGGAGGAAGTGCATGGTTTAATTGCTATTCATACTTCGGCTCCCTTTGCAGGCACTAGTGGTGCTTGATCCGTCTTTCTCTGGCCAACCAATCCCTTTTTTGTTCCCAGCACATCTTTCCCCTACTGCTTTGCTTTTCTTTGCTTCTGTTTCATGTGTTTGCAATGATTGGCATGTTAATCATATGTGTTATATGTGCTCATTTTGCTGTTGTCTTTGTATGTAGTCTATGTTTTCCCCTTATATAATGAGTATGTTAGTTTTACTCTTTAAATAACTGAGCATTATATGTTTAATTAAATATCACGAATTTCCTAAAGTTTCAATCTCCTAAATTTGGATGATCCTGTTCTTAAAATGAGGTTGATATGATCCTGGCTTAGTCCCGAGAATAGCCTTGTTTCTGACTCTGCTTCTATTGATCCAAGGGAAGAGCTACTTCGAGTGTCAGCAAAAGGCTTTCCTTGGATGAAATTTGAGGATAAGAAGCAACACAAGGGTTTCAAGTAAAGGAGGAGGTGAAGAGATTCGATCAATGAATAACGATGTCGGAGCTGCGTAGAGGAGTGCATAGAGGTTGAGCATCGAGGAAGGATCCACAGATGAGAACAACAACCATCAGATCAAAGATCGGGGAGCGCCGACAAATAACACCAGGGGACGCGGAAGGATCCACAGATGAGAACAACAACCATCAGATCGAAGATCGGGAAGCACCGACGAATAACACCAGGGGACGCGGACGGAAGCATGCTGCTAGGGAGAACAATTCCGACGGTGGTAGAGGTCGTGGTAGGAAGAATGTAACGACAACTGCGGTGGAGGTACTGCCGGCGATTGCTGAGGAAAAGGTTGAGCTTTCGTGGATTTCGAGCTCGTTGAAGGAAGATAATAAAAAAGCTGATAGAAAAATATAATCCGATTATACCTGTTGAAACCCGGTTTAACCCTTCGTGAAGATGTCGAGGGTCAACACACCCTCGACCCAGTTTTGCTGAGGATTTGTTTGTTTGTGGGAGATCCTCGACAGATTCTTCTCATGCTTCCAGTTCGCGGACTTCTTTAGAAAAACTTGATAGCCTTCCTATTCGCTCAACTTCCAGATATGTTCTGCTTTGCTCCTGAAGATCTTTGACTCCACTCGGAAAAACTGCTTCTTCGCCGACCTGAAAACCCGGAGAGAGCTTCTCCGGGAGAACACCCTCCGACGCCCAAGTCAGTATTGGATTCAGGGGAATGTATTTGAAAGATGAAGAGGAAAAGGAGAAAGGAAATAAAATCGAACTCAGAGAAACCCCCAAAAGCTCTTCTGAAAAGCAGATGAAAAACTCTAGGAACAAGAGCACTGATGGAGTACCAAACTCTCTCTATTTCCACTAGCAAATGCCCGGAATTGCCTCTGCTCTTGTCCTTGGTTTGGAGTGGTATTTATAGGGAAAAAACCCACCTTCTCTCCTAACACCACGTGTCTATTGCTGATTGACGGGATCCTTAACCGCATTGGAAGCTTCTTTTCTGTCAAACTTACTCTCTCTCCATAACAGAATTCTGGTAGACTTTCATTGCTACGCGTAGGATTTGTTACGCGAAGGATAAAAGTGCCTCCCACAGCCGGCCCCCCAAGTCCTTCGCGAAATTTGAGCGAAGACTTGGAAACAGTGGTTGCTCTGAGCCGGAATCATCACGCGGAGAAATTCGAGGCTCCTTGCGCCCTCCTTTTTTGCCGACGTCTTCTTTTTCAAATTTCAAAATTAAGTACCCCTGAGCTGACAAATGTTGCTTTCGGATTGCTCCATGTGTCCCCTCTGACGCCCTTTCGACTTCCCTTTTTCTATATATATGGACTGTTCATTTTCGTCCTTCTTTCATCCATTGTCCTCCTCTTCTCAAATTTTTCTTTTTTCTCTCTGTTTCGGTGGCCGAGTCTCGCCAATCTCGCGTTTCGGGTGTCTCCTACTCGTCAGGTAAGGCCTTTCGTTCCTCCTTCTCTTTAGCTTTCCTTCCACCTCTCTTCTTGCCTGTGGGTTGTGGTAAAGAGACGGTTTTGGTTTATCACTTGTTTCAAGGATAAAGGTCGCAACTTTCCGGTCGCCGGAATTTTTCATGTTGGATCGTTTTCTCTCTTGGTGGTGAATCTCTTGGTGGTGAATCTCTTGGTTCCGAGATGTCTCTTCATAACTTCTTCCCCGGCTGAGGGTGGGGATTTCTTATCCTTGATTTGCGTTTTTTAGGGTTTCGCTTAGTTGAGGTCGTTCTGAGTTTCTTCCGCTTCATCAAATAGTTTGGGGCTTCTCTCTGTTTGTTTCTGATAAAGCGAGTCTTTTCTATTCTGGATCTTGACACCCTCTCTTCTTCTGTTCAAGCTGTGGGTGTAAGCCCCCCCCCCCCCCCCCCTAGGAGGGTCATGAATCACAAGCATCAGGTTCTCTCTTCCGGCGAATATAGTCAACACTCTTCGCGAGAGCGATCTTCTGAGGCTACAGGGTCGGTTATTCAGGAAGCGTGCCCTAGAAGGCGTTTGGTCTTGCCTGAGGCTCGCTATAAAGCTAGGCACGATCGTCCTCCTCAATACGACATGGAGAGGATTCGCGAAGAGGGGCTTCGTGTAGAAACTTCTCCTTCAGAGCGGAGAGAGGCTCAAGGTGCGAATAATCCGGTATCTTCATCCTCGCGATCGGGGACAGGGAGTGCCCAGGTCTGGATATTAAAGAAGCCCGTGCGCCGTCTGCCCTTTTCTGACAACTCGGTTTTCCAGGAGGGGGCTGGAGACGAGTCTGAGTTGGAACTGGAACACTTGGATCAGATTGTGAAGACATATCCTTTTCCTACGGGGTCGGTTCTGGCTCTTCCGGAGGAGGGTTCGACTTCTTTGCATCATTATCCGGATTTCATGGCAGTGTCGCTCCCGGCATTGTTCGCGGGGTTCCGTATACCTATTCACCCTTTTTTTAAGGAGATCCTAAATGCCCAGGGTACTAGCCCTATCCAATTGCATCCTAATAGCTGGAGGAATTTTTTGCTGTCTTTTCCTTCATTGTCGTGAGCTTAACGTCGATCCTTCACTTGGGGTGGTGAAGAACTTGATATCCACGCGAGATATATCTCGTGGGTATTGGTCTTGGAAAGTGGAGTATGTGCAGGGAGTTATGAAGCCCTCCAATCTGGGTCCGTGGAGGAGTGAGTGGTTTTTGCTTCGTATTCCCGGCTCGTTTGGAGTTAGCATTCATCCGGGGAGGGCCTTCCATTTTTCGTGTTTAGCGGCTGGTTCTGCTAAGGAGAAACAGCAGGCAGAGAAGAAAGCTTTGGCTGCGAAGTTCAAACGTTCTGTTACCTACAATTATGGTCAGCTGATGACTCTTGAAAAGCTCGAGGAGTTGGGTTTGAGCTCCCTCCATCCTCGTGAGGGTGAGCTATTTTGTCGAGGGGACGATTGTCATCCGCGGGGCTTGTCTATTTCTTGCTTTCGCTGAGAGTGATTATTGTTATGTTCTTTTAACTTTGCGTCAGGTTTTGCTAATTTTACTCATTCTGTTCCTCAGGCTCTTCAAATATGCAATTCGATCATTTGGACGATATAGCTGATCTGGAGAAGGGGCTTTCTATAGATGACCAGGATCATGATGAGCTTTGCTCCGGTCCGACTGTGACTGGCGGTGTGGGGCTTTTCCAAGATTACGCTGAGGAATTAGGGGATATGGTTGACGATGTTGCGAATGTTCTTGCTATTGAGGAGAAGAACCCGGCGGTTGAGGTGGGGAACAGCTCCGATCCCCCTTTGGTCAAGTTGAAAGGGAAGTCTTCGCGATCTAAGAAGGCAAGTCGCCGTTCTCGTGATTCTTCTCATCCCGAAGGGTCGGTGGCCCATCATCTGGAGGCTGTAAGTATTTTCCTTTGCACGTGTTTAAATATGAGTTATGTCTATTGCTCACCTCATTTTTCTTTCTACGCGTAGGCCATGAAAGGGTGTCGTGACGCTTTGAGCTCTTGGGAGAAGGCATCTTCGAAGGTTGCTGATGTCAAATCCCTTCGCGAGCAGATTACGCGGGTGACTTTAGAGCTGAATCGTACGAAGACCGAGAGGGATGCGGCCAAGTCTGAGATGGAGCAGGTGAGAATTGCGAAAGACGCTTTACAGGCGGAGATGGATCAAGCTGTTAAGAAGGCTTGTGCGGAGGGTAAGCAAGAGGGCGTGGACGAGTACGTAGCGAGTTATCGCATGAAGGCCCGGTATGCACACATTGCCGCTGGGGATTTCTTCTTTGGCTTGAAGGTTGGTGCTAAGCAGGTGTTGAATCATTATAAGCTTAAGCCAATACGCCTTGATGCCCGTGATAATGCTAGGGTGGAGTATATGCCAAGGCCTCCTTATATAGCTCCCATCATAGGGGATATAAAAGAGGATCACGACGCTGTCTTGGAGGCTTGGGATGTAACTGTTCTGAAAGAAGGGGATCCTTATGCCAAGAAAAGACTTTCCCCAGCCGCTACTTCCACTGGGGTTAAACGTATTCGAGATGGATCCCTTCGCGGGGATACCTCGAGTGCTCCTGTGTCTAAGCCTTAGCCTTCTAGTCTGTCCCCTTTGTTCTGGGGGTTGTTCTCTTTTGATACTTTTGGTGATTGTTCTTTTGACATTCTGAAGACAACTGTGTTGTTTGGATAACGTTAGCTTTTTTATAAGTACTTATTGCGATGAACGTTGTTGCCTTGTAACTGTTTGTCTGTTTGTTTCACGACTTCGCGAGAGAGCCCTAGTTCGTCTGCTTTAAATGTTGTTATAGATTTGGCAGGTGGCCTCGGTAATAGCCCCAGCCTCTTAACTTCTTCCTTCTCATTGCCTTACTTAAATGTTGTCTAGTCTTGTCAAACCAATCATTTCTTGTCTTTAATACTGATTAGCTTTCTTTATTTATGGAAGAAAGAGAGAGAGGGAGAGAGAGAGAGAGAGAGGGAGAAAGGAGTTAAGGCCTTGGGGTGGTTTTCTTTTTTCTTTTCTCTCTTGGGGAATTAATTGCTTCTTGTGCAGTTATCTCAACTCCTCTATAAATACCCCTTGTTTCTTTTCTCTCTTCATTCAGCGATTATGGTTAACCTGGTTCTGATTGCTCACCACGGTGGTCGAATTGTATGTCAACGAGGGGATCGTCGTTTGTCTTCCGTTCATCGCTATGATAGCGGTTGGGTTTGGAGCATGGATATGGGAGATGTGGGAGAGGAGGCGGGAGAATTTGACTTGCATGTTCTCCGCGCCCGCCTTTTCCCAGACGCTGTTGACTATGGTGTGGGTCGTCTTTTCTACTTTCCTTACCCTCATGCTCGAGGTCGACGCCTCCGGGAGATCCGGACTAATTGCGACACGGCTCGTATAGCCCGTCTAGGGCGGGAAGGGCCCGTTAACATTTATGCTCATGGGCCGCCTCCTCCAGGCTTTCTACTCCCTTCTCTCCGCGCGGTGGGCTTGTAGGATATTGCTTTGCTTTTGTATTTTTGTATATGATCCCCCTTCTCCCCCCCATGCTTCTTCTTGTCTTCGGAGACTAGAAGAAGTATTAGGAAGGGGGCAGTAAAGGCTGGTCTCGCGTATATTTTAGGTGTAATGTTTAGGTGTTTTGCTTAGACGCTTTGTTTTGTTGTTTTGATGTATTTCGCGTGGGCTAGCACTGTTTCGAGTAAAGAAAAGTTCTATTGTGCTTTTTGTAATGGCGAAGATACCTTGTAATTACAACCTTGTGCAATATATAAGAAAGCTTTCTAGTGTTTCTTAAGAGAAATTCTTCGATCCTGTCATTGCTCCGGGTGTGTTGCCTTGCTTCTCCTTTTGCTTGCATGTTTGTTTTGTCTTGGGCTAGCCCTGTTTCATCATTGCTTTACTCATTAAAGGACTTGATTTCTGTAATGACCAATACATTGTATGGTTGCGTTGTTCATACCTTGTCGCTACTTTGCTTCTAGCTTGCGAAAGACTTGCCGTATTGCTACGCGTGCTGGATGCCAAGCAACCAACACGGTCTGGACTTGCTACGCGCACCAGCTTAGCCTTGCCAAGCTAGTGCCGTTCTGGGTGGGGCTACGCGTGTCGATCCGTCGATCAGGCACCGTCTGGTGTTGCTACGCGTACCGCCATTACATGGCCGGTACCGTCTGGGTATTGCTACGCGTACCGCCATTACATGGCCGGTATCGTTTGGGTATTGCTACGCATGTCGATCCATTGATCCGACATCGTCTGGGTGGGGCTACGTCCACTGCTCACTCTTGCCGAGTCAGTGTCGTCTGGTGTTGCTACGCGTACCGCCATTACACGGCCGGTACCGTTTGGGTGTTGCTACGCGTATTGGCTCGATATGGCTGAGTTCAATACCGTTGTTTATTGCATTAGTTGCTTTTTCCTGAAATTTAAAAAAGAATGAACTTTAGTTGCTTTTTTTTTATACGGTCTTGCAAATAAAGTGTTATGGGTTTCTGGGGTACCTTATCGTTTTTATTTCATTCTGCCCCCAGGCCCCTGGCTTTTCATCTTTTGCACCACATTCCCATGGCCTGTATAAGGTGGAGCTTTAGTTTTTAAGGTTTTCGTGGTGAAAAAGCTTTTCGCGGGTAGGGTCAGTTTTGAGTTCTTCCGGTATCATACCTGGGGTGGGTTTCTCTTCACGGGTAATATTTGCGGAGCCTCATGATGTTCCATGAGTTCGGGACCATATTCCCCGCGTGGTCTTTGAGGCGATATGCTCCTGGTGCTACTTCACGTACGACTATGTAAGGGCCTTCCCATGCTGGATCAAGCTTTCCCCCTTCTGTTTTCCTGAGCACTAGGTCTCCCTCCGTGAACTTGCGCCCTTTCACTTTTTTGTTGTAATATGTTGCTATACGCCGCTTGTATTCATTTTCGCGGATTGACGCCATCTCTCGAATTTCTTCGGCCAGTTGTAATTCTAGCTGCAGTTTTTCGGTGTTGCTTTCCTCATCGTAGTCCAAGAGTCTTTCGCTTGGGAAGAGATGCTCTATAGGTATGACAGCTTCAAACCCGTATGTCAGCGCAAAAGGTGTTTCCCCTGTTCCCCGCTTTGACGTAGTTCTATTAGCCCAGAGTACCAAAGGGAGGGCTTCTGCCCACCTCCCTTTTGCTCGCGTGAGCCTTCTCTTGAGGTCGAACAATATCCTCTGATTTGCGTTCTCTACTTGGCCATTGCATTGAGGATGCGAGACGGAGGAAAATTGTAATCTGATGCCTAGGCTTTCGCAGAAATTGATCAGCTTATCGGTGTTGAATTGTGGGCCTCTGTCTGTGACAATGCTCTGAGGGAGTCCGAAACGGCAGATGATGTTTTGCCATAGAAATTTCTTGACTCGGTCAACGGTCGTTGTAGCTAGGGGGACGGCTTCGACCCACTTGGTGAAGTAATCAATTGCAACCAGTATGAATTGTAACTGCCCAGGTGCTCGCGGGAAAGGCCCTAACAGGTCCATTCCCCATTTCGCGAAAGGGCATGGGGCGCTGATAGCTTGCATCTCGACCCCTGGTCTATGTGAAGTTGGCGCGTGTCTCTGGCACGCGTCACAAGTTTGAGCCGTGTGGACGGCGTCTTTATTCATAGTAGGCCAGAAGTAACCAGCGCGTAGTGCCCTGTGGACTAGAGCTCTCCACCCCGTGTGTCCCCCACATAATCCCCCGTGGACCTCCGTCATCAGTTCTTTACCTTCCTCGACGGGTACACACTTTAAACCCGTGGCCATGTACCCCCGCTTGTATAATACCCCGCTCTTGATGTAGAAGCGGCTTGCCCTTATCTGTAATTTTCTTCGCTCGTGAGCGTTTTCTGGCGTAGAGCCTGTGTTGATGTATTGCATGATGGGAGATCTCCAATCATTCCTGTCTTCTTCTGAGTTGAGCATCATTACGTCTGTGTTGATGGCCCGGGTGGCCCTGGAGTCTACCCACACCTGCCTGTGTGTTCTAGCTCTTGACCCAAGCTTAGCAAGTTCATCGGCTCTGGAATTTTCTCTACGAGGAATGGCATGTATTTCAAAATGATCCAAGGCGTTGATGAGTGTCTTGGCCTTAGCATGATACGCGGGCAAGTTTCCTGTTAGAGCTTCGTACTCCCCCTGTATTTGTTTCACCATTACCTCTGAGTCACTGTAGCATACTACTCTTCGAGCCCCGCTGGCTAAAGCAAGATCTAGACCCGCGAGAAGTGCCTCATATTCTGCTTCGTTGTTTGTGACTTCGAATTCGAGATTCAAGGCATACTCGAATTGTTCTCCCCCAGGTGATGTGAGAGTAATGTCGGCTTCGTTCCCTTCTTCATTTACAGCCCCATCCGCGAACAAGGTTCATTGCTCCTTTTCAACTGCTTCTTCTTCCTCAGCCCCGCGAAAACTTGTTTCTACTAAAAAGTCAGCCAGGGATTGTGCTTTGATTGCTGGGCGGGGTCGATATTCTACATCAAATTCTGACAGCTCTACAATCCATTTGGTCAATCTCCCTGACATGGTGGGTCTTCCGAACATGCATCGCAAGGGGAGGTCGGACAAGACTTGGATGGGATGCGCTTGAAAGTATGGGCGAAGTTTCCGCGCGGCAGTGATAAGGGCCAAAGCCACCTTCTCAACAGGGGGTATCTCGTCTCGGCTGATCCTAGCGCCTTACTCACGAAGTATACTGGTTTTTCTCGCTCGCGGACTAGGACTGCGTTGATCGCTCTTGATCCTGTAGCTAAATATAACTGTAACTCTTCTCCCTGAGTTGGCGAAGCTAGCGTAGGGAGCTTAGTCAAATGTATTTTGAGTTCCGTGAACTCTATCTCGCATTCTGGTGTCCATTGGAAGTTTTGGGGGTTCCTTAGGGCAGAGAAGAAAGGTAGGCTTCTTTCGGCCAACTTCGAGCAGAAACGCCCAAGATAGTTGATTGACCCGACAAACCTTTGCACTTATTTGACGCTTCGCGGGGGTTCCATCTGTAAGACAGCTTCAACTTTATCAGGGTTAACGTCTATTCCTCGCGAACTGATCATGAAACCAAGGAATTTTCCTGCTTTGACTCCAAACACGCATTTCTCAGGGTTGAGGCCCATCCCATGTTTGCGCAACGTAGCAAATACTTCACGGAGATCTTCGACATGCTCTGATTCTTTTCGGCTTTTGACAACTATGTCGTCCACGTAGGCTTCCACGGACAAGCCGATCTGATCCCTGAATATTAAGTCTATCAATCTCTGGAACGTAGCCCCAGTGTTCTTAAGCCCAAAAGGCATGACAGTGTAGCAGAATGTTCCTCGTTCCGTGATGAAGGCGGTTTTCTCTTCGTCGGCCGGGTTCATCTTCACCTGATTATACCCCGAGTATGCGTCGAGGAAGCTTAGAGCTTCATGTCCCGCCGTTGAATCCACTAGCTGATCAATCGAAGGTAATGGGTAACTGTCTTTAGGGCAGGCCTTGTTCAAGTCGGTGAAGTCGACGCACATTCTCCACTTGCCGTTGGCCTTTTTTACCATGACGACATTCGCGAGCCATTAGGGGTATTTGACTTCACGGATGAAATTGGACCTTAATAGCTTTTCTACCTCTTCTCTGGCCCCTTGGGCCCTGTCCCCAGCCTGCTTTCTCTTTCTCTGTATTTTCGGCTTGATGTCTGGACTTGTATTCAACGAATGTGTCATCAGAGATGCTGGGAACCCCTTCAAGTCTCTAGATGTCCACGCGAACACGTCTCTTGAGGCTTTTAATAGTTCGATGATCCTTTCTAGCGTATCCTCCTTCATGGCCTTCCCCACATATAACTGTTCTTCTTTGCACGCAAACAAGGTCACGGGTTGTTTTTCCCCTTCTGAGACTGTTGCCTCCATTCGACTTCGGACTTCTAATTCAGGCTCCTCCAATTTTTGCTGCGAGGGCAGTCTCGTTCCTTCAAGGCTCAATACGGGCAGATTCTTGCCTTCCAGTGCAGCAAGGTAACAGGTTCGGCTTTCGGTGTGCTGGCCCCTTGCTACTCCAACGCCAGCTTTAGTTGGGAATTTCATATCAAAGTGGTAGATGGAGACTACTGCTTGGAATTTGCATAGCGAGATCCTTCCCAAGATAGCGTTATACGCGGAAGGTGACTGGAGGACCAAGAACTCTACTTTCTCAGACCTACGTGGGCCTCCTTCATCACCTAGTATCAAATCAAGGGTAATCACCCCAATGGGCTTTACTCGTTCTCCCGCGAAGCCTACCAGCGTGCAATCGGTGGGCGCTAAACTTGCTGGATCAAGTCCCATTCTCTGAAAAGCTTCCCAATGCAGTATGTCAGCCGAACTTCCTGTATCCACCATTACCCTCTTGACAATCTTGGTTCCCATCTGCACATGGAGCACAAGCGGATCAGTACTTGGCATGCATGAATCTGCCAAGTCTTCTGAACTGAAAGTCATCTTCTGTTCTCCTCGCGTAGGATTCGAAATACTCATAACGGGCTTCCCGATTGGAGGCGGTGCATTGGTTATCCTTCTCATCTCCCGCTTGCTAGGTCCTTTTGGCGTATGTCCTCCGGAGATAGTTCCTATCTGCCCATCTGGGCGGGGAAAATTCTGCTCAACTGGCGGATAAGGTGTCGGACGCCTGGGCGCATGCCTTGGTTGGATCGGCCCCGCATGAAACGCATTTTTCGTTCGCGGAGGACCATGTCGTTGGCATTCTCGCTCGTCGTGGGCCGTGGACTGATGGTATACACAAAACTTTTTCCCCGGCCGAGTTTGAGGGGGTGGCATATTGGTTCGCGGATTAGGATGTCTCTGAGCGTAAGAGGGGGTCTGCTCTCGGTGGTTCATCTCGACTGCGATTAAACGCTTATCTGGTGTTTTCCCTCGCTCTCCTGTCTGATGCCTACGCGGCTCCCATGAGCCTGTGTCCCTTCTTGCTGGCTCGTTCCTCCTCCCGCTACTTGCCGATGGGTTGACTGTGACTGTACTTCCGTGGGCCAGTTCTTCTGCCATTATATGCTGATTTGCCTTCTCCAACAACTTGGTATACGAGTTAGGCGGCTTTTTACAGACACTCAGTTTGAATGGCCCATTCTTGAGCCCCTGGATGAAGGCCATACGCGCGACCTTTTCATCGAAATCATGGGCTTGGACTGCTTCCGTCGTGAATCTCTTCACGAAGGATGCGAGGGATTCCCCATCTTTCTGTCTCACGTTTAGTACCTCCTGCATGCTCATCCGCCTTCTCTGAGAGCATCCGAAGTGAGCCATGAAGGAATCTGCCAACTGTTGAAAACCTTCAATGCTCTTGGCTGGTAAACTGATCATCCACGTTAAAGCTGGTCCCGATAGGGTGTTGGGAAAACACTTGCACATTGTCGCCTCATCTGCCTTGCTCGCGAGCATGAGGTACTGATACCTTGACAAATGATCCTTGGGATCTTCGTTTCCCGCGTACTCCTTGAATGTAGGAATCTTGAAATCTGCTGGGGGAGGTGCCAGGACTATATGGTCCGCGAAGGCCGTAGAGCCGAACAACTCTAGTGGTATCCCCGGAGCAGCGTACTCTGGGTAGTATTGTGGCTCATACTCCTGATGCCTTCCTCCATAAGTATCTCTCCATGGAGAATACTGCAGACTTTCACGGGCGGCGGAGGCGCGATCTGCCTGGTAACATTCTCCATATTCTCCGCGTGGGTATCTTGGACCGTGCGGCTCAGGGCACATTTGTCTTGTCTGGCGTTGTGGCAATTATGTCTCCTTCGCGGGGAGCTCCTGACTGGTCTTATGCCATTGGCGGAAAAGGCGAAATTGCTCCCATTCTTCGTCGTTGACAATCACTTCGCGAGTATCTTCTTTGGATGTTGCTTGGAGTGACATATCTTCTCCTGCTACCACCGTCGGGCTCTTGTTCATCGTGAATGAGTTCGTTTTTCTGACTTAGCTGCGCGAGGGATCCCCACGGTCGGCGCCAGTGTTGAAACCCGGTTTAACCCTTCGTGAAGATGTCGAGGGTCAACACACCCTCGACCCGGTTTTGTTGAGGATTTGTTTGTTTGTGGGAGATCCTCGACAGATTCTTCTCCTGCTTCCAGTTCGCGGACTTCTTTAGAAAAACTTGATAGCCTTCCTCTTCGCTCAACTTCCAGATATGTTCTGCTTTGCTCCTGAAGATCTTCGACTCCACTCGGAAAAACTGCTTCTTCGCCGACCTGAAAACCCGGAGAGAGCTTCTCCGGGAGAACACCCTCCGACGCCCAAGTCAGTATTGGATTCATGGGAATGTATTTGAAAGATGAAGAGGAAAAGGAGAAAGGAAATAAAATCGAACTCAGAGAAACCCCCAAAAACTCTTCTGAAAAGCAGATGAAAAACTCTAGGAACAAGAACACTGATGGAGTACCAAACTCTCTCTATTTCCACTAGCAAATGCCCGGAATTGCCTCTGCTCTCGTCCTTGGTTTGGAGTGGTATTTATAGGGAAAAAACCCACCTTCTCTCCTAACACCACGTGTCTATTGCTGATTGACGGGATCCTTAACCGCATTGAAAGCTTCTTTTCTGTCAAACTTACTCTCTCTCCATAACAGAATTCTGATAGACTTTCATTGCTACGCGTAGGATTTGTTACGCGAAGGATAAAAGTGCCTCCCACAATACCTATACACATGGCAACAAAATAAATTTAGAGGAGGAAAAAGAAAAAACATTAAGCATAAGCAAACCTTCGTACATTTTGACAGGTAAAAGAAGGCAATGTGTGGCAAAATGGAATACAAACACATACGCTAAATTCATGCAAAATTGTAAGTGGTTCAACTCTTGCTTTTAGGATTTTATGATCTGGGCAAGGTGTAGCTTCCCAATACATTCTATCATGTATATTATTTAAGGCACCTGGAATGGATATTATTTTGCATTTTGTACATGTCAATTCTTCACTTAAAATCCTCAATGTGCCATACAGATCAAGAAAATCAAGAGGCATACGTTCAAAGTAAAACAGAGAAATGATTTTCTTCCAACCAAAGATTTGCAAGGATCAATCTAATGGAAGGGATCGGTACTCTGAATCCAGGGGAAAAGCAGCTCAGGAGGCATCCTTAAAGGCGGCTGATGACAGCCTCAACCTCAGATGGGGTCTACAGATGGTAATTGGGGGCAACTTTGGCAATGTCAACTTTGTTGGGCGTCACCTGGGAATAATTAACAAAACATTAAAAATATTGCAAATGTGAAGGAAATTGCTTCTAATTACAAAGAGCCCCAGTGTGTGCACTCACCTTCTGCTCCATCACTTGCTTCAAAATTGACAGCTATGGTTTCAGCCTCCAGAAGACTCAACTCCTAGTGATAAGAGAAAGAAAGTTACAATTACACTCTGATGATATAGGGGTTGTTTGTCTCTACACTAAGTATTGATTTTTTATAAAAAAATGTTTGGTGCAATAAGTATGTTTATAAAAAAATGTAACAAGTCCTCAAATACCTTAAAATTTCAAAACACCACACAAATCCCAAAGATTTGAAAGGATATTTTTACCATGAAACCGCATTATAAATAAAAATGCCATTATAAAATGGTTTGGCAAACAAACCCTTAAACCAGTTGTGTTGAATAAGAAAATGTTGCACATACAACAGTCAAGGGGAGGAATTATATATGAGACAGTGAAAGTCAATCAATAGGCAATAGGAAGAGCATGTCTTTACCTTGTTGAATTGCTCCTGCAATGAGCTGTCTGCGCCTTCTGAACTGAACCTATAGCTTTGGCAGTGCATTGCCAAAAGGTGCCAGATGGATCTGTATAGTATCTGTCATACGAAAAAATGGTTTTAAGATATTTAATGTAAGAAAGCATCTAAAGAGATTGGATGAAATTTGAACAGAAGATAAGCATAATCTAAGAGTGGGCAATTTTTTTTAGATTAACAAATCAATAAAGAAAAACAATATACTCTAGATTGGGAAGAACTAAATTCTTGAAGGACTTACAAACTTGGTCCATTCTCATCATGGCCAGCAATGAGAAGAGAAACCCCAAAAGGACGAGACTGCAAATTAAACAAGATTTCAGAGGCGACGAATCTTTTAAATTGCAAAAAAAATAATTAAGAATTATACTGATCATATATGTTGTGGTGATTGAAAAGGAGGTCAGCTGCATAGGAAATTGCACAATCAAATACATAAACAAGCAAAGATATCGAAAGCAAAACATGCAGGGAAAAACATAAATCAGTATGAGAAACACTCTAGCACAAAAATCGCAACAATGTGGAATGATTGTCCTATGAAAGCACAAACCATGCTACAAGCATCACTTTTATGGAAAAACTTAAAAGAGTACAGTATCTTAACCTCAGGACTTAAAACCAAGAAACTCTATGGTTATACTGGGATATCTAGTTTTACACATTTTCTCATATGACTGAGAAAGGTACAAACTAACTTCCAATTAATATATTACACACCTTGGAAGCCTAAACTAGAAAGAAGGATGATCAGGATAACATCAAAAGTCACCAGTAGTGACCTAAAACCTTCAGTAATTAGACACCAGCATTGCTGATACGATGAAGCTGACCATGTTGTGATAAGACATGGGAGCAACTTGTCTTCGTGATGACTCAACGTTTTGCTCTCCGGGTTGACCCAGTAGCCTACGCCGACCATTCATACAGACGAACAAGGCGATCTACTGCAACGCGTTCTACTTCGAACGCCTCAGCTCCAGCATGCGTCCTAGATCTAGCGCGTCTTCCTGAGCATGCCCCAGCGCGTGCACCGGCTCCCTTACCCGCTACGGCCCCTATTGTGCTCTTCGCGGCGCCCACAGAGCCAGAGTTCATCGCAGCGCCCACCGAGGCAGAGTTCATCGCGGCACCCAAAGAGCTCGAATTCATCGCGGAGCAGACAATCACCGCGGCGCCTAGTGAGTCGACAATCGTCGCGCCGCCTACAGAGCAGACCATCAAGGCAGCGCCTATTGAGCTGAAATTCACCGCGATGATTGCCGATCATGTTCCCATGGGCTCATTCCCCTTGCTGTCCATTGATGCACCCGACGATGCGCCCTCTCCTGGACCCAAGTTCTACTTGATCACATTCGAGGTTCCAAGAGTCGGACTCCTGCCCGACGTCGTCTATCTGCTGCCCATCGAGCGCTTCCTCTCCCTAGCCCCACCAAGCTCGAAGCGGTAACGCTTCGAATCTAAAGGGGAGAGAATGATGCGTCCCAGACCCGAATCAAGCCGGGTTCAGGCGAGACCCATGCGTCCAAGACCTTGGAGACCACCTTGGCTCAAGACGAGGAAGAACGCGATGACCGTGAGGGAAGAAGAGCCAAGTATGAAGACCGCGATCTTCATCAAGCGTCTTCATACAAGTCCAAAGATTGCGTGCCTCAACGCGTCGTCCGTCAAGCGGCTCAACCACCTTCATCGTTTCACGCGTTCTTTCTAACGCGTCCTTTCTAGATTTAGTATTTATATCGTTTTAGATAGTTTCTATTTCGGGCGTGTGTCTTCTCTTGCAAGAGAAGACTAGCCCACTAGCATTACCACTCAGCCCAAGCCCATTAGGGTTCTTGGCCGAGCCACTTGGCTATTTAAAGCCTTCTTTGTACTTCGTTTCAAGCACGTTGAATATTAGCAAAGTTTAAGTCGAGTGTTTATCCTCCTTCCTTTGCTCCGACGTCACCCTTGATTCTGAATCCGTTTTGGTAGTTGTTTTGGGGCGAAAAGATCGGACGACCTAAATTGCCTTAGACGGGGTAACTAGTCGATCGGGTGATAGGAAACAATCCAAACCAAACAGATAATAGACAAGCAAAGAGTAAATGTAGAGTAATAAGATGATATAATATAAATATTATAAAATATTAATTAGATCGAATCAAGATACAACTTATCGTAGTAAGACAATGGGTCGTGTTGTACTCGACCGGCGATTTCAAGGTTGTGACCGGTAGAGAATAGACGCAGGTGAATATTAGAAAGCTAAGCTGAGAGCGAGTATGTTGTTCTGTTGTTTTTTTCTGAGCGAGAACGATTGGGTGTTTTGCATAATTGGTGTTTGTATTCCTCTTATCTTCTTCTTCGTCCATATATGGTAAGTCTCTTAACCCTCTTTACCGTTATACTTCGATTATATCTTCTATCTTCATTGCCGAGAGTAATGGCTGGGATTATGCCATTTAAATCATTGTAATTACGATGGTTTGAATGCTGTGGCCGTTTGCTCAATCTGAGCATTTAATGTTTGGCGAGATTCTCGCAATCTTGTCGGAGAGCATTCGATCAGGAATGCTTCGTCGCCTCCTCTGGACTCTCCTCTGTTCTTCCGACCAATCGTGGGCTTGGGCTTGATTTGCTTGATCTATCTTCCCAGGGGATGCTAGTCCCAACAGTAGTTGCGTTAAACTACATTCTATCTTCTCAATCCCCATTCCCAAACACAACCCACGACTTGTTCGTGCCTATCCCGCAACGTTTCGGTGAACATCTCGATCTAGATCCGGCGTAGAAGAGTCGTTCGGACCCAGAAACGCATCAACTAAGGAAGAGACGGTTGGGCCGATACGTTGTACTCATTCAATGAGATGTTGTTCAGTCCAGTGAACATGGAAAATTGACCCTATTCAACAATATAAAAAAAAAATCATCAGAGTTTGTCAAAACCACTGTGCAGTACACATGCTGTAACACTGTGCGTCACGCATGGTGTGTCACCATAAGTAACGTATGGAATGTGTGAATCCATACGTTACGCATGGTGTTACACCATGCATACTGTGCCAACTTACGTTATCCAGAATTTACAGAATCCAGTACATTTCACATTGAAGTATAAAATAACACCCTAATTAATATACAAAACTGTTTTACCACAATCATACTCACAATCCGTTACTACATCAACATAAAACATACCAACATACACCAACACCATGTTATAAGTTTTATTTCCTTGCAAAAACTATATATCTATGCTTAGGAAGTATAAATAACTAAACTTTCATCCAAATAACAACATAAAAACATACAACTCCTCTTTTCTCTAACAAAACAACTTATAAATGTATACAAAACATAAGACACACATTATGAATAAGATATATACTTCATACATTTGACATACATACTACATTTATCATAAAAATCATGCTAATCAGGTATTTTACAAACATATAACATTAAAACTAACATATGAAGTAGAATAATACCTCATTAAAGTTATAACTTGAAGAAGCTCCCTCTCCCCCATTGAAATGGTTGATATCTTCATTGTTTGCCAGGGTTTTTGTGGTTTAGAGTGTAATGGTGAAAGTGAAATGGTATTGAGGTTGAAGATGAAGTTAAATAAGGGAGGTTAATGGTGAAATGATGTGTGATTGTAAGGGTTTTACGAAATAGGGTGTAGAGTTAGGGTAGTAAATGGTTATGGGTGGGGACAAGACGTTTTTGGTGCCAAAAGCCTGTTGCATGTCCGTGCTTTACGCACCATGTCACACCGTACACTGTGCGTACTGTATGGAGTGACACGGTGCGTTACACACGGACCTGGACGTCAAATAGCAAAAATTTACGGGCGCTAAATAGCAACTATGTATTGGAATAGGCCATTTGGTTCAAAACTGAAAATCAGTACCTTAATGATTCGAAGTGTATATTAAGAACTCAAACACTGTCAAAATGAAAATCAAATTATTGAGTGAGAAAGGCCGGTTTAGGGAGAGTAATACATGAAATGAAATAAAGGTTTACCTCTAGGTCAGATCTTCAGAAATCTTGTAGGAAGAACTGATTCGTATCTTGTATCTAATATATTATATAAATAGCATTTATAAATATATAAAGTAGAGAGAAAGGACAATTAATGCCCTAATGAATTCAGCAAAAGTAATCCTGTCACAATTGGTATATCATAGTGCATGTGTTTCCAATGAGAGGCCCATGTATTACAATCTATGAAAAGGCCCATGAAAAGGCCCAATAATTCCTCATGAAAATAGATATGAACTTGTGTTATTCATACGTAAACGTGAGTCAACTCAACTGGAAGATGTATAGGCTGAGTTTCAGAGGCCCATGTATTACAATCTTTGAAAAGTCCCATGAAAAGGCCCAATAATTGCTTATGAAAAGAGATATGAACCTGTGTTATTCATACCGAAACGTGAGTCAACTCAACTGGAAGATGTATAGGCTGAATTTCAGCCATCTGTAATGCAATACCAATCCATAATTAGGTCCCATTTAGGAGCCATGAATAGGCAGTAATTACGCAGGAAAAAAAATGGAATACAGTCTTTAATATGGTTTTTAATTTTCATATTTCAAACAGCCCCAACGAGGCCACAAATCTGCACCTATATTAACAGCCAAAAAAACGTTTGACCCCAGCCAAAAACTGTAACGTTCTACCTTAATTGCAGTGAGTAAGTACTCATTTTGAGTGAGCAAAATAAAAGACATTTAAAGCCAGTTATATGCAGGCATTAAAAGGCCATCCAAGTTTGAAACGCCATACCTTAGTAATCCGATATAAAACCTGCTCATTCAGCCATTCAGCCATATCCAGCCTCCATCTATTTCCTTCGGTAGACGCAGCCTCCATTTATTTCCTTCGGTAGAGTGCATCAGCTCTTTGATCTGCACAGTGAGCCAGAAATAAATCATGAATTCTGCATTTCTAAATCAGTTGGGGGAAGGGGTCGCAGCCAACATTCAGGTAATGGTCTATCGTAAATGGGATGTTTTCACTCGGATGGGCACCTACATCAGCACTAATTTCATTCTATGTGATAAAATGGTATGTACGCACTTCGTCTATGTTGTGTAGTCATTTATGCTCATTCCTTAAATCTTTTTCCCGGAATTTTGACATCTTTTCCCCCATGTCTTATAGGGAAATGTGATCCACTACACTACCAAAAGCAACGTAGCCCATTGTTTCATAAACAAGCTAGAAGAGGGGTTTGTCTATAATGTAAAAGACTTCAATGTGCTGCCTAATAAGAAGGAATTTTGTATTGTTAGAAATAACAACAACATGATTGAACTTCATGGAGGCTCTATTGTCAAAAAAATCCAAAATAGCAATCATGGTTTTCCCCTATATCCTTTTGATTTTACTGAAATTGAAGACATCCGCCTTTCTCAAACTAATAACCTCATTGGTAAATGCCAACTAATTCCTACACCTTTACTGGAAATTGCCTAATGCAGCCAACTAAGTTTATTTGGGTTTTGCAGAGGTTATTGGCTACGTGACTGGTGTGGGCCTGTAGAAAACAGTTGGGACGCCAACTAGACAAAGAGGTGTCTCAAAGACTCTTGATTTTCACCTACAATTCAATACATACGCTTAATTGTTGCCATCTATAGTAGTTTATTCTCTTTCATTCATCTTATTACCCAATTTCTATTGAATCTGTACTGCTTGCTGATTGTAGTGGTGAAAGCATCAAAGTAACACTCTGGGACAAACTAGGGGACGGCTGAACAGAAATAGTATAGTGATGAGGGTACTGAGGCTTGCTGATGATTAAATAGATTAGGATAAATTACTGCCCTACACCCTTTGGTCTTTCAAAATGATTAAATAGATTAACCCTTATAAAATAACCAGGCTTGCTGATGAGGGTACTGAGGTGAACACAATCATCAAAGGGAATGATGAACACCAACCTAAGAGTGCTGATATTTCGTCATTGGGTAGCGCCAAAGATGATGAAGAATCTGATGTTGAAGAAGACAATACATTGGAGGGCGTCACCACAACTCAAGGTGAAGGAGATGTGCTTCCACAACCAGTGATCGCAGACACAACTTAGGATCCTGCAAAACAAAAGTTCAGTATTAACTTAGTGGTTTATGGAATCAAAATGCTTCTTTTGATATTATGCAATTTCATAGCTGAATATTTTATGTTCTGATACGTTTAACCTTTTATAATAATTATTGATCTCTTGCCTCAAAAATTTGTTATCGTACATGGATTTTTTCCATTTTAGGAATTTTGTTCTTGGACTGCACAACTAATTGGCAACAAATATACACAATCCAGCCTGACCAACTTAGACAAAGTTATAATTTCTAACTAGGGACGGCTGAACAAAAATAGTATAGTGAAATGTAATAAAACCAAGCTCCTACCAAAATAATGTTCATACTAATGGTGCTATGATGCTCCAGAAGTACTAGCTATTGCTGCTCCCAATTTTATGAAAACCATCTAAAAAATATTCAATCGCAATTTAAGGCAATCCTTTATCACCTGAAATGAATAGACATGCTCGACACTGGTATTCACTGGAGTATTGGACTCTTTCACTCTTAGCTACATAAGTATAAAGGAAGGATTGTGCTGACAAGAGAAATTACATGGAGAAGAAGAACTAGATCAATACCTTTACTGATTCCTCTATCTTCAAACAGAGCCCCAGCTCCTAAAATCAAGAGAAATTCAAGTGCGATGGATCTTAAAGTACGCCACAAACCTTGGGATCTAAAAAGGGGGAAATATTCAAACAGGAAGCGCAAAAACAGGGACAGCTTACAAACCTTGGAATCTCGAAGGTGGTGAACACTTTTCTCCAATTCAGCTTTCGCTTCATCAACACCCTTCACATCACTAAATTTAGGCTCAGACTCCATAGTATGTTGAACCTCTTCGTTGAGACCAAGACCTGAAAAGGCAAAAAATGAAAGACACAAGGTTGAAATCCTTTGTCACATGAAATGAACAGACATGCTCGACACTGGTATTCACTGGAGTCCTGGACTCTTACACTCTTAGCTGCATAAGTATAAAGTAAGGATTGTGCTGACAAGAGAAATTAAATGGAGCAGAAGAACCAACATTAAAAGAACCAACAGTTCTTATCTGCTGCATTAGATGATTCTGACATGATCACTCCACTGTCATAAGCCAGATGAGGGAAACCAAAAGCTCCTGTGGTTGGAGATGCCTGAGAGAAAAAACTTCATTACACTTACGACTTTTGTGGCCTCTACGCAAACACAAGTATAATACATAAATATATATACAAATTGGCTACCACATTACAGCCTAAACATGAGATCAGAAAATGGATACCAATAAAAAATAGTTGCACATTTCTCAAGAATTCAAGATACAATGACTAACTATAATCGTTTTATTTACTAAGTGAAGAAACTAACATTTATCCATGATTCTACTGATTCACTGCTAATCACATAACTCAATCCATTCACATTTTGTTCCCACTAATTCTCAGAGTTCGTAAGGAAATTGGATCCTAGCAAATAGCCTCCACCACTATATACATCAGGAAAGGATTTACCAAAGCAAGAATCGGACATAAAACCCGGAAAGAATCCATTAGGGCTCACAGCGAGGCTCCTCCACGCATCAATTGCATCCTCACTCCCCTCCATTTGCCAAATTCCATGAAACCCTAGAAACCGAAAATTGGAAAATTTTCAAAAAAGAACCAATGGTAACCAGAAATCGTGGGTAAATGAGCTGTAAAATGAAGGCCATATGTACAGTCCAGAAACCAACCGGAATCGAGAAAGGGGGCCTTGACGGTGGAGCCACGTTGAAGAAGAGTCTTGACGAGCCACGACGCAGTGAAGCCCAAATCGCCGGTACCGCACACGCCTTCTTCCGTTCCACTCATTCCCTCGCTCCCGTGCTCTGCCTGGAGGTGACCGACAATCTGATCCATGTCCGGCATGTGTAGGGGGTGGAGTAAGGTGGAGGCTGTGAAGTTTTTGAGGTTGTGCAATGTCGGGGAAGGGTAGGGTTGTGGGAAACAGGTTGCCGCACATGGGTTTGGAAAAAATTAAATTCCTTTTATTTATGGAAATGCATATGGATTAGGTTCAGTTATATTAATGTAAGTACGTAACTATTTAACTCCTCCACTTTAATATCTTTGACATTTTCAGATAGGTGAATAGGAAACAAAATTTTCATAATCTAACTCATCCACATTATTACATCATTTTAATTTTAATATATATACAAACAACTCAATGTACTTACTTGGTATTTTATACTCACACTTATGTTAAATTAAATATAAAAACAAATAAATCATTGTAAATACTTTGTAGTTTATACTCACAGTTATGTTAAGAAATATATACTATCTTTAAATATAAAAATCATTTTCTTATAAAAAATTTAAAGTCTCTACAAACCAAAATAATTTATACCCAAAAAAAAATCAATTTTACTCGCGAAATCAATTGTGGTACACCGTACACGAAACTTAAGACGTCACTATTTACATTACTATCGTAACACGCCACCAAACACACAAAACATTACAAGTTGCATCTTAAATACAAAAAACTATTGAATAAAAGAATAAATATATAATATCAAAAATAACAAATACATTGACAGACCAAAAAAAAAATATAATATGAAAAACTCGCTCTAATTCACGACGTCTTAATACAGGCTTACAAACTTATATATAACATAAAATTATATCATACAAGTTTTCTGTAATCTACTTTAGTACTACAAGTGCTTAAGCAAAACTCCGATTAAAATAACACCATTTAACCTATGCACAACTTCATAAACCAATATTAATGTTACACAAATATAATTATATATACGGAAAGGCTATATGTACGCGGTTTCGCGTCTAAATGGACGTGAAACCGTGCGCGTAGCTTAGGCGCACAGTTTTGTGCGCCTAAGCTACGCGCACAGGGGTAAAACATGCATTTTTGAAAATGCATGTGACAAACCCGTGCGCGTAGCTTACGCACACACAAAAAAAGTACATAACCCATGCGCGTAAGCTAGGCGCACCAAAAAAAAAAAATTGCAGAATTTTTTTTCCACATAATCATGTAGAGAATTCAATACGAGTCCGTACATATAAAATGCGTCCAAAACGGACATCGTTTGCCCCTCCAAAAGCCCAAAAAACGAAGTCTTCCTACCCATTTTTTTACAATTTGGTGCTCGATATATAGCGTATTGTAGTAAATTTTTTTGGTATTTTTTTCATTTTTAAACTATAATTTTGTATAAAATTTTAATACGAGTCCGTACATAGACCTGTCAAAAACCGACCCAACCCGAAAGGACCCGAACGTCACTGGGTCAAGAAGGACCCGAACCCAACTCGACCCGAATGCAAATTCGAGCTCACGGATCCCCTTTATTTTATATATTTTATTTCAATTATATTAAATATTTTAATATACTTTATTAAATAATAATATAATATTAATTATAATATTATAATTATTTTATTAAAGTTAAAAATCATAATAATAATCATAAGAAAATGACATGTTCGACCCGCCAGGTCAACCCAAATCCGCCCGACCTGAAAATTTTACCAACCCGATCGACCCGAACCCGAGAATAAAAACTTTATATAATATAGTATATATTATAGTATTTCATTATATTTCATATAGTTATATTATATATTATAATATTTCATTATATTTCATATAGTTACACTTATGTACTATAGTATTTCATTGTCTAGTATAGTTACACTTATATACTATAGTATTTCATTATATTTCATATAGTTACACTTATGTACTATAGTATTTCATTAAATCTAGTATACTTAGACTTATATACTATAGTATTTCATTATATTTCATATAGTTTCACTTATGTACTATAATATTTCATTAAATCTAGTATACTTAGACTTATATACTATATTATTTCATTATATTTCATATAGTTACACTTATATACTATAGTATTTCATTAAATTTCATATAGTTACACTTATGTACTATAGTATTTCATTAAGTCTAGTATACTTTGACTTATATACTATAGTATTTCATTATATTTCATATAGTTACACTTATGTACTATAGTATTTCATTAAGTCTAGTATACTTTGACTTATATACTATAGTATTTCATTATATTTCATATAGTTACACTTATGTACTATAATATTTTATAAGTGTAACTATATGAAATATAATGAAATACTATAGTATATAAGTGTAACTATATGAAATATAATGAAATACTATAATATATAAGTTTAAGTATACTAGACTTAATGAAATACTATAGTACATAAGTGTAATTATATGAAATATAATGAAATACTATAGTATATAAGTGTAACTATACTAGACTTAATGAAATACTATAGTATATAAGTCTAAGTATACTAGATTTAATGAAATACTATAGTACATAAGTGTAACTATATGAAACAAAATGAAATACTATAGTACATAAGTGTAACTATATGAAATATAATGAAATACTATAGTATATAAGTATAACTATACGAAATATAACGAAATATACTATAGTATATAAGTCTAAGTATACTAGATTTATTGAAATACTATAGTACATAAGTGTAACTATATGAAACATAATGAAATACTATAGTATATAAGTGTAACTATACGAAATTTAATGAAATACTATAGTATATAAGTCTAAGTATACTAGATTTAATGAAATATTATAGTACATCAGTGGAACTATATGAAATATAATGAAATACTATAGTATATAAGTCTAAGTATACTGGATTTAATGAAATACTATAGTATATAAGTATAACCATATGAAATATAATGAAATACTATAGTATATAAGTCTAAGTATACTTGATTTAATGAAATACTATAGTACATATGTGTAACTATATGAAATATAATGAAATATTATAGTATATAAGTGTAACTATATGAAATATAATGAAATATTATAGTATATAAGTCTAAGTATACTAGAATTAATGAAATATTATAGTACATAAGTGGAACTATATAAAATTTAATGAAATATTATAGTATATAAGTGTAACTATATGAAATATAATAAAGTACTATAGTATATAAGTCTAAGTATACTAGATTTAATGAAATAATATAGTACATAAGTATAACTATATGAAATATAATGAATTACAATAGTACATAAGTGTAACTATATGAAATATAATGAAATACTATAGTATATAAGCATAACTATACGAAATTTACTGAAATACTATAGTACATAAGTGTAACTATATGAATTTTTATATGTACGAATAAACCTGTCAACTGGGTCGGGTTGATCGGGTTCGGGTCATGTCGAGTTCGGGTCGACCGGGTTGGTAAAATTTTTGGGTCGGACGAGTTCGGGTTGACCCGACGGATCGAACATTTCCTTTTCTTATGATTATTATTATGTTATTTAACTTTAATAAAATAATTATAATAATATAATTAATATTATATTATTATTTAATAAAGTATATTAAAAAAATTAATATAACTGAAATAAAATATATAAAATAAAGGGGATCCGCGAGCTCGAATTTGCGTTCGGGTCGAGTCGGGTTCGGGTCCTTCTTGACCCAGTGACGTTCGGGTCCTTTCGGGTTGGGTCGGTTTTTGACAGGTCTATGTACGAACTCGTATTAAAATTTTATACAAAATTATAGTTAAAAAATGCAAAAAATACCAAAAAAATTCACTACAATGCACTATATGTCGGGCACCAAATTATAAAAAAAATGGGTAGAAAGACTTCGTTTTTTGGGCTTTTGGAGGGGCAAATGATGTCCGTTTTGGACGCATTTTATATGTACGGACTCGTATTGAAATTATCTACATGATTATGGGGGGAAAAAATTGTAATTTTTTTTTTTGGTGCGCCTAGCTTACGCGCATGGGTTATGCACTTTTTTTTTGTGCGCGTAAGCTACGCGCACGGGTTTGTCACATGCATTTTCAAAAATGCCTGTTTTACCCCTGTGCGCGTAGCTTAGGCGCACAAAACTTCGCGCCTAAGCTACGCGCACGATTTCGCGTCCATTTAGACGCGAAACCGCGTGCATATAGCCATTGCCTATATATATATACGAGACTACTTAGTATTCAGTTTATTTTAACAAACAAACAAAACGTCTCATCTTATAAATCGATCTATATCTTTCATTACCCCCCTTCTTAACAACTTAGCTTTATTATTTCATTCATCATGTTTTATTAGACAGAGATCAATTAAATAATAAAAAAAGGAAACATAAACCAAACAACAAAAACAAATAAACCATGCATAACCCCCATTCATATTAATATTATTAATTTTTGGTCTATAAAAATAACATTGTAGCCGAAATATCAAAATGGTCATGTTTTTGGGTGTATATTATCATTCACTTTGTCAGGCATATTCTGTCATTTCACGTCATTTATGTATGGAGTTTCTTTCTCACTTAGAAGAAACTTTAAAAAACAATCACATGTGTGAATTTAAAAATAGATTTAATAACCCATCATTCAACTTATATTAAACAAATTGATGCGAAAATAATAAAGACATATGAACTCTACAACATCACACTGAAATAAGTTTTACACTTATAGAGAAGTTACATCAGCCAATTGCACAAATAATATCCATGCTTATAAACCGGATTTTGTTCTTTCTATTATTAGAATATACACGAGATAATTACTACTAATTATTTGTGATGACTTATTCCGTTAAAAAAAACTCAATGCTTTCATCTAACCAACTTTGAAGCTAGAAAAATTATGTATTGCTTTTAAAGGTAAAAAACACAATTAAAAACCCTATTTCAGAATTACATTTAAAATTCATATATATTAAAAATAAACTTTCTTTAATATAGAACTTCAAATGACTTCAAATTTCATTGTTCTTCCCTTCATCTATTTAAGGTAAATTTAATTTCATTATTTATATACTACGTTAACATTTAGAAATTCTTAAACTAATAATAATTTTTTACCAACAAAAAAAATCAATGTAAAAAAGTCGACCCCGTGCGTAGCACGGGCATGAATGTCTAGTTGTAAATAAATTAAGGCATTAGCATTCAATTTCATCATTCAATGTCTTTTATTTTTTCCCTTTGATTTTTGTCGTTAATTGTAGTAACTAAGGTTAATTTCATACAAGCATCCCAATCTCATCAACCATATTAATGTTGTGTTACTCTTAGCATTTTAGCTTTCATCGTTTAAGCTCCTAGCATACAATAACAACACATGCACAATCACCCTCTATTCCCTATTTTGAAGATGCTGAAGGCGAGCTTTGATGGTTCAACATTTCAACGCATGTGATGAATTCACTCATTGCATTAGACATGGAAAAAACGTTTCTTCTCCCTTAATTCTCTAAACCCCGTTTTATTTCTGGGTTGGGTTATCCTCCTCATTAATTTCCCAAACCATAACCCCTTACGTTTAATTTGTTGAAGAATCAAGGAAGGAGACGACGTTGATCAAGAGGAAAGACGTCATAGACAGCTGCAGACGCATTAATTTAATCTAGTGGAGGCTAAAATCTTAAAGAGTAAAATAATACCGTCTACATTACACAAAATTCTAAATCGTAATTTTTAATTATATCATATGTTTTCCACAAACAATCTCAATTTCAAACAATAAATTCTATATCCAAACTTCAAATAAAATTTTACTCAAAATTGACAAAAAATTACACAAATTTCATCATTACAGACTACTTTCACTGCGTAATCTCAACAAATTTGTATAAAAATTAATTTATAAAATTTACAAATTCATAAATCCTAAATTTTGAAAGTTTTAACACAAATAAGGATAAATATAATGAAAATATTACATATCTTATTGAAAAAGTGTGTACAATTTTGGATAAATTTTAATAATTTTGAGAATTATGCATAATAAATCCAATGTAAAAAATATTTTTAAAATTAAAAAAATACAAAAAAAATTTAATTTTTTTTGAAAATTTTAGATGAGGAAAAAAAATCATATAAATTAATTAAATAAAAAAATATTTCAATGATGGCTATAGCCCCACTGGACCCCACCTGCATCCGCCCTAGTCATACTCGGGGTTGGAGCCATGTTACTCTTCGCCATTAAAGACGTCAAACATTCCAACCTCTACACCTCAAAACCAAGATCCCTCAAAATCGGTCACATCGGAGAAACCGATCGAACCACGATGATAAGAAACAACACCCATGGCAGTCGACGTTTCAATTTCAAAGAGATTGACACGGTAAGACTCTACCTCTATGATAAATCATGTTTGAAATTTAATTTACAATACCATTCGTACGTGTCAAGAAGAAAGGAGTTGTATTTAGTGTCGCCATGGGGTCCAATTGAATCTAATTGAAGAGGAATCCGCCGCCTTCAAAGTAATCCCTCCTCCTCATCCTCTTTCTTTAGATTTTCTATCTCTTCACCTACTTCTTAATTTGCTTTGACTATGTCTATCCTTCACTGGTGTTCGATTTCCGGATGTGAAATTTGAAAGCTTTTAATTTATTTGCACAAAGGTTTGTAATCTCTATATATATTTAAAAGTTAACTTTCTTACCAATTTAATCCTCTTTTCTAAACACTTAAAACAAGCAAATAAAAAATATATATTGGGTCAGCCAACATTTTGACCCTAACTGGATTGCAACACTTAATAATCAGCATTTGGGCCCAAATGGATTATAACCCTTATTACGATTAGGCCAATCAGCATTTTGGGCCCAGCTGAATTACAACCCTTATTACGGTTACACCTGATAGGAGTTGAATAGCCTTGCACAAATATGCAGTAATAAGCATTAGAGACTGCCCTTCCAGCTCCAAGTGAGACGTTGAAGAGGATGTGAAAGGATTTCACACATCTGCAACAACCTTAATTATGCCCTTCAAGTACTGTTGGTGGCACCTACAATAATCGTAACTTACATTACCTCTCATCTCCTTCAGAATGTCTACTTCCAAGGACTCCTAGAGCAAGGCTTCGTCCGTCGTCGGTTCTAATGCATCCATGAAAGGGAAAGGTGTCAGCAGCATTATCGCACCCATAACTCCGCCCAATAAGAAGGGGGTTGTTGTGGTGGTGTCACCATCAGAAAATTCATACGTTGCTCTCGGCCAGTTGAGTTTTGGAACAGCCTGCACAGTAAGAGTTATGTTGTAACACCCCCAAATCTTAACCCATTTGGAAATGTATTACTGCCAATGACCTCGGATTTCACCTCCAAAGTCACCCAAGGCTTTACCGGATTATACAAATCACAATAACATTTATGACATAAAACATCAAAACCTCCAATTTAAACATAAGTCTTGGGATTACATCCCAATCCCAAATAGGATGAAAACATAGTTATCAGAGTAAACAAAACATAGCGAAAGTCTTTTAAAATAAATACAAGTCTTGATCACAACGATCAACGCCAAGGATCTCAACCTGAATGAACTTGTCAAAAACACCTCCCGTCATAGTCGTTCTTAGCCTTCGCGGAGCGGCAACTTATGTGATGTGTCGAATCGAACGGATGACATCAGTCAACCATGCAGAGAACAACTACGGTTGGTTAGTCTTTATTAAAAGACTATGCAAGGGTACGAAGCAGAGTGGTTCAAAGTAGTCATATTAGGTTAGGCTCATCGCTTCTCGAATAACAACCGATAACGATAGTCAACCACCATACTTCTACTGAATATATATCAAAAGGCATGCTCAAAAGAAGACTCCAAAAGAATTGAGTCTTATGGGAAGCATGACAATTGTCTGAAACATTATAGTTTCACACACAAGCATTTTAAAAACTGACTAGATGTTTCGGTTCATAACCAACCTCACCGCATAATGCGAATCCAGATTGGAAAGAGAACGTACTCTGATCAAAGTCAAGACGAGTTTTCCTAGTTGCACTATTGCCTAGCTGCACTACTCGCCAAATGTATATTAATCATGTGCACTCAGGCACTTATCTTATTTAATTCCAAACGTTCATTCACATTTAAAGCTTTTAGAATCTCATCCCCGCGGGATATTGAGATATAAAGTTGGGAATAAATCCCAGAGAGTGGCACCAGTTGTTGTGCACCTTCCCTATACACGGACAGGGAATGGTCATGACCAAAGAAAAGTGTTGGGGCCTGGACATCCCATCCACCTGATTATAAAGAAACGACTAGTACTCACAAGAAGATACCAAGTAGCGTTCCTACGAATACTCGTTCTAACTAAGTAGTTCAGAATAGTCCATAATCATGTCAAAGCCATCAAGGCCATCATTATAGATATATTTCAATATATATATATATATATAATAGCGTTGATTCTAGCAGAATATACAACCTATTACAATATCCATTTTAATTTCCAAAACAGTTTCACAAAGCTGTTCCCAGACAAAACAATATTCATTCCAAATCAATTAACAATTAAACAATTGATAATCAATGGAAATATGAAATGATGAGCAAGAGCGAACCGCCACTTGCCTTAGATTTGACGAGAGCTTAACAAGCTTAGGAACGATGGTTTGTGAGTCTGAAACTGGGACAGATCCTGGATAATAAATCCCTATGGAACGACCCATAACGAGACCTTAAGTTAGATTTAATATCTACATATATAAATCTAAAAGAATAGGAAAAGAATCAAGGGAGTCGAGCCTCGCCCAAAGCCAAACGCCCAAGAACACACACTTCGGCAAAGCTCACCGCGGGTGCGATGGAGTCCCTGCCGTGGGTGCTGCGAGATGACAGAGGCGAGAACTCTCCGACAGCTTTCATGGAGAACTTACCCAAATCAATTCGTTCGACTTTGATTTGTTCTTGGTTTGATCTCTAATTAGCCCTTTTAATGCCACTTAGGAGCACCTTTCTATCGCTCAAAGGGATTCGATCTATCTCACAAACAAAGCTCAAACTTTGGACAACAATGGAGGAACTCAAGGTAGGAGATGAAGTTACAGCTCCGCTGTGGCACTCCTCCTCCACAATTCTCCCTCCTTTATAGACTCCTCAAGCAGCTCACACATAGGAGACAACAAGCAAGAGGTGGCCCGACCAATAAGCATAGGCTAGGTGACTCAACAAGGCTACTCCTGCTGTTGTCCGGGCTGCAGAGCAACTTGCGAAGAGACAGCTGCCCACCGCGAGGTGCGGTGGGGTGCGGTCAAGGCCAAAAATCGGGCCTTATGCCTTGTTTCGTCCGATTCGCTTATGGGTAAATATTTTAACCCCGGATTAAATATATTCGTACCCTTCTAACATATTTGCATACGAATGACTATTTAAAGTCCCGAAAATACGTTGAATGTATTTTATTTCACTCAGGAATTTATTACAGAGGTTATACATTTCTCAAAATGTCTGGATTTCTCTAAAATAAATTTTACAATGGTACAAGGGTTAGGGAAAATTACCAAAATACCCTTACAAAATTGAGGGATATTACATATGGTCTGTCGTAAGTGAGAGTCAAGAGACTTGAAAGGGAAGCCTATCAGCACCGACTACATCGTCTCCGATGAACATGTATTCTACTCTACCTTTTCAATTACGTTTTTAGTACTGCATAAATAGAAATCAGAAGGTAGTAATTTCTCTGGGGTTGTTGAACTTTACATTTTTTGTATGACATATTTATAGCTACACAACCTCTATATTACAGTACACTTGCCTGAGATAGTAAGGACTAAGAAAAACTAAGCATATTCTTCAAATGCTGATGCTTAAATAGGTTTTCTTAAGTATAAATAAGATACTAAGATGAGGATGAGTTAGCAATAGAAGTAGAAGCCTAAATAGTGAGATATATGGAAACAGAAATAAGAATGCATAATGAGGCATAGTAAACCTGTAATGGGGCATTTATAAATATCAGTTTCTTTTTCTTGATGGTTATAATCCTGATAGCAAGAGTGAGAGCAAATCAGTGATATAGGAGGATTATTGTATATGAATTGACTAAGAATTTTTTTTGGAAAATACACTAAATATTCAAAGCATCCCAGTAGAATTTGTTTAACTTATGACAAATAAAAGGATAGAAGGTCCATTTCAGCATAGTATCAGTTTGTTTGTAATATCCCGTATATTTGTACGAATAAATTTCGAATTTTCTTAAACCCGTATTGCAAGTCGGATTAAGTTCGGGGACGTATGAACATTCGGCGTAATGTTTGGTCTCTGTAATATTTTTCTGAGCAATATAAAATACAATTAACGTATTTTGGGGTTAAATGATCGTTCGTGTACAAATATATTTAACCCGGGGTTAAGTAAAATTTACCATTTAAGGTAAAATAGGACAAAAGAGGCCGAAGTCGGCCAAGGCTCTTACCGCCCCCTGCGGCACGGCGTCTACCGCCCCCCACGGTCGCCTCTGGCGCGCAGACATCCGCAAGTTGCAAGCAACTTGGCGTGGCTGGAAACGAGTTGTGCTGACTCGCCGGGGCTACGAGGCCTAGCTGGTACACCTCATGGTATACTTGTCTTCAAGGGGCTCTTCGTGGTCTGCCTATAAAAGAGAGGAGAAGCCATGGGAGAAGCCAGAAGTCGGCTCCTCACCATCTTCTTCCTGTCTTTTCTGTCAGAAAACCAGAAATCAGCTTCTGAGCTGAACTTCAAGCTTCGTTGGAGAACGATTCTGTCATTCGTTCGAGCAGATAAAAGTTGAATCTTGAAGGTGGTTTGTAGCTTAAAAGGGTGAGAAGACTAGCCAAGTTCGATTCGAAGTTTAAGTCGATCGAAAGTTGGTAAGAAAACCCTTGAAGCTCATTGTTTTCACCTCTGAAATTCGTGACTTTTGCTGAACTTTGAACCCGATTTGAGTGGTCATCTCGACCTTGTTTTGATCCGTTTTCAGGAGGTTCTTGAAGCTTGTTGGTAGCTTAAGAGGATGGTAGACTCGAACCAAGAAAAATCGAAGCCTAAAGGGGTCGATTTGGGTGAGTTCTCCCCGTTGCCACCACTGTCTTCGCCTGTGCACCGCACCCCGCGGTCTTGTGCCCGCCGCCCCCAGCGGTGGCCTTGCCGAGTGTGTGTGTGTGATGTTGGGCATGGGTCAAGGCCCGTTTCCTTGATTCGTCTCGTATTCCTTTAGATTCGTATATATAAATATTGAATCTAATTTAGGATTTTGGTATGGGTCATTCCATATGGATTTATTGTCCAGGATCTGTTCCCGTTCCAGACTCGGAAATCCTTTAAATCTAAGCTTTCGAAGCTTTCGTCGGATCCAAGGCAAGTGGCGGTTCGCTCTTGCTTATCATTCCATATTTCCATTAATTATCAATTGCTTAATTGTTAATTAATTTGGATTGGTTATTGTTTATGTCTGGGAACAGTTTTATGAAACTATCTTTGGAAGATAAAATGAATACTATAATAGGTTGTATATCTGCTAGAACAACGCTATTATATATATATGATCTAGATTGAAATATATCTGAGATATTGGCCTTGATGGCTTTATTATGATTGACTGTTCTGAACTGCTTAGTTAGAACAAGTATTCGTAGGAACGCTACTCGGTATCTCTCAGTGAGTACTAGTCGTTTCTTTATAACCAGGTGGATGGGATGTCCAGGTCCCAACACTTTTCTTTGGTCATGACCCTCTCCTATTCGAATATAGGGGATGTGCACAACAGCTGGTGCCAATCTCTGGGATTTAGTCCCAACTGTATATCTCAATGTCCGCTGAGGATGAGATTCTAAAAGCTTGAAACGTGAATGAGCGTTTTGGAATTATACAAGATAAGTGCCCGAGTGCACATAATTAATATACCTTTGGCGAGTAGTGCATCTAAGTTTAGTGCAGCTAGGACACTCGCCCTGACTTGAATATAGTACGTTCTCTTTCCAATCTGGATTTGTATCGTGCGGTGATTCGCATTGTACGATGAGGTTGGTCGTGAACCGAAGCATCTCAGTCAGTTTTTATCATTACATGTGTTTATATATGAATTTATAATGTTCCAGACATTGTCATGCTTCCAATAAGACTCGTTTCCTTTGGAGTCTTCTCTTGGATTTCCCCATAAGACTCAATTCAATTGGAGTCTTCTCTTGATCATATCTATTGATATTTATTCATTCCAGTAGAAGTATGAAGATTGACTATCGTCATCGGCTTTTATTCGAGAAACGATAAGTTTAAACCTAATACGACTACTCGAACCATCTGCTTTGTACCCTTACTAGTCTTTCATTAGACTAACCCACGAACATTGTTCTTTGCATGTGGGCTGGTGTCATCCGTTCGATTCGGCATATCAGACAAGTTGCCACCCAGTGAAGGCTAAGAACGACTATGACGGGCAGTGTTTTTGACAAATTTATTCAGGTTGAGATCCTTGGCGTTGATCGCTATGGTCAAGACTTGCTTTATCTTTAAAAGACTTCCGCTATGTTATTTACTCTGAAAACAATGTTTTATCCTACGGGGATTGAGTTATAATCCCCTGACTTATGTTTGAACCGATGGTTTGTAGATTATATAAATGATATTTATGATTTGAATAATCCGGTTTAGCCTTGGGTGGTTTCAGAGGTGAAATCCGGAATCACTGGCGGTAATGCCTTTCCAAATGGGTTATGATTTTGGGGGTGTTACAGATCTGGTATCAGAGCTCAAGTTTTAAAATGGGTTGGGTATTTGACAAACCATTTACTCGTTTTATATACTGAGAAAAGTTTTCAAGGAACTTGAGTTTTGAAATGATATATTTTATACCGTCCATAGTCGTGCCTTCTTCTTTGGTCTAATATGGAAAACAAACTTCTATATTTAGAAAGACTAATTTCCTTCTCGTTGCTTGTAGGATATGGGCGCGTGCTTATCCTTTTGAAGAGACTCGGAGGAGATTGAGATGACTCCATCATCTCCCTATAGATTTGATCTTCCTATTCCCCAGCGGCACTTCGAAATCGGAAGCTCAAGCAAGCCACCGGAGGATGAGGAGGATGTGAAGCACGTCCTTCCCGAATCAGTGGTGTTGAGATCCGATAATGCAGTGATTCCAGTCGTGGAACCTGTTGTACCACCAAGGGTTGAGCCATCAAGGTATGCCCAAGGCTACTACAACAATGATTACATGATTGACCGTATTCTGGAAGGGAATGAGAAAGAAGCAGAAGCAGAGGAAGATGAGGAGACTGTGCAGGTTGACATAGACGGTGATACATCTGAGTATTCAGGAGAGTATTTTGATGAAGATGTAGAAACCGAGTCGGTCACCGGGATCATTTCAGATATAGACCCTGATGAGGATCCGGACGAAGATCCCGAGGAAGATGACCCTCAGGAAGAGGTAAGTCTCGAGGAGACTCAAGAAGGGCAGGACCAGGAAGACCCTGGAATGCAAGTTGATGATCCCGATCTATCGGCTGAGACTGATTATACACCTTTGACCGACGCCGAGTGGGAAGCACTTTACGTCGAGTATGGTCTCAGGGAGGATAACAACTCACGCTATGATTCAGAAGACGCTCCGCCTCTTCGTATTCGAAGAAGGCGAAGGTCAAGTCCCGAGTTACGTGGGATTCTCCGTTAGAGTCAACTGAGGAGGGAGGAAGGTCAGCATGAGATTGAAGAGATGGAACGTGCTCAGAGATAGGCAAGGATTGGAGAGGAAAGTCAGAATGGTCAGGATTCTCGTATAAGGCCAAGGACACTGATTTCCAAGAATGAATCGTGTGCCCCAGGGCCAAGTCAGGCGAGAGATCAGTCACCTGATTCTGATGAGGAGCCTCGTCCAAAGAAGCCTTGCATGAGTAGCCTTCCATACAGGAAGCATTTTAGGGGTCTGTGAAGGAAGGGCCAGTGTAACAAATAGTAGTACTTATGTATAATAGTCGGATATTATATGATGTAGTACTAAATTCTTAGAGCAATTTTGTCAAAAGCTCTAAAGAATTAATTTTGTAAAACCTTGCGGCAATGTTAAAGTTCATCATATATATATGTTACCAAGTTGATCTATTCTGAGTTGATTTTTATTACATTCAATATGCTGAAAATATATTAATGTAACAAATCCTTGGAATTTGATCGGTAAACAGATGGTGAACACAAGAAACAACCGTAACGGTGTTGGACCTAGTGGTCATCTCCGATTAGCTGGAAGGGATGCTGCAAACCTTGAGGAGGTGCATGAGTCTGCATCCAATGCTAACCCTGAGGGCAATGGCCAAGCTCAGGCCAATGCTCCTATGGTATTCAATGAGGCAGCAGTTGCAGCGATCCGAGGGATTGTGATGCAAGCTATGGCTGACGCTCTACGACCTAATGTACCTCAGGCACAAGGAGTGTCAAATCCTCCACCAGTTCCCAGGGTTGGAGAACCAGGAGTTCAGGAACCTGTGATTCCAGAGAACGCAATCGGGAATAGAAGCAATTATAGTCGAGCTTTGAAGACCATAACCTCTATGAGACCCGATTGTTACAACGGGAAGGGTGAGCCAGTCCGTGTGACTCACTGGTTTTCCCATATGGAGAGACTGTTTTGCAATGTAGAATGCACTGAAGCTGAAAAGGTGCATATAGTGTCTCTTCAGTTGAAGGAGGATGCCAACGAATGGTGGGAGAACAGTGGACTTGCAAACAGCCCTGATCTGAATTGGGCAATGTTCAAAACAAAAATGACTGATCGTTTCTTTTCTCGAGCCATGAGAGAAGAGAAACGTAAGGAATTTTTGTATCCAAGGATCGATGGGTTAAAGGTGACTGAGTTAGCCACCAAGTTTAATCACTTGCTGCAATATGCTGGATCAGATGTATCCAGTGAAGAGCAAAAGATCATGTACTTTCATGAATGGATGAGTCCTGACATCAAGCCCTTAATGGTGCACCATACTTGCTCTACTTTGGAGTAATATGTGGATGCAGCCTATAAGCTGGAAGTGACTTTAGAAGATTCGACTAAGAGACGTAACCGCCAGAGATCCATGCAAAATCAATCTCAGGCAAGTGGTTTTAAACGTCATGCGCCGCCGTCGAATTTTGCTAAGTCTGGTAGGGCTAAGACTGAAATGACTCAGGGTGGGTCTACACAGCAGTCTGGTCAGAGTAAGAAGCCGATTCAGTGTTTCAACTGTGGTGTGCATGGGCACAAGAGCAATGTGTGTCCAAGGGAGAAGAAGACTTGTTTTGTTTGTGGCAGAGAAGGACATTTGCAGACGTTTTGTCCGCGAAATAGACAGATGGGTGCTGAGTTGCAGCAGGGATCTGTGAATCAAAGAAACCGGCCTAGATTCAAGCTAGTAGAGAGTCCCAGTCCGTCGACTCAGACTACTACGCAGAACAAGGGGAAAGGCCCAGCTATGTCCGGAGGGCAAGGTCAATGCTTGTACGAGATGCGTAAGGCGGATGGACCAAACACTCCGATTGCTCAAGGTATCCTATACCTCCACTCTACTCTAGTATGCATTTTGTTTGATTCGGGTGCTACCCATTCCTTTATATCTGAGAGCTGTGTTAGCAAGTTAGAATTAGTTTGCAACGAAGTTTGTGAGTCTTTTGTTGTGAATCTTCCTAATGGCAACCAATTAGTGGGAATCAAACGTTTGTCAGAATTCCCAGTTACCATTCAAGGTAAGGAATTCAACGCAGACTTGATCTGCATTGATATGGCTCCTTATGACATTATCCTTGGTATGGATTGGTTGATACGTCATGGAGCGGTAATCGACTTCAATTTAAGGACTGTGATCGTTTCATCAGAGGGCCAGCGTACATGTAAGTTTAAGGGTCGAAATGAAGCTGATAACGGCAAGCTCATCAATGCGATGGCTGCGTTTAAGCTACTTCGACAGGGTTGTGCCGGATATCTTTGTTACCTGGATGAGCCCAAGAAGGATGAACCATCAGTTCTTGATATTCCAGTTGTTAGGGAGTTCCCAGATGTTTTCCCGGAGGAAATTCCTGAATTACCCCCGCATCGCATCGTAGAGTTTACGATTGATCTTGAGCCTGGTACTGCACCAATCTCTAAAGCACCGTATCGGATGGCTCCTGCCGAGATGCAAGAACTGAAGAATCAGTTGGAAGATCTTCTTGACAAAGGATATATAAGACTGAGTGCATCGCCTTGGGGTGCTCCGGTTTTGTTTGTTAAGAAGAAGGATGAATCGTTTAGACTTTGCATCGACTATCGTGAGTTGAACAAAGTTACGATCAAGAACAAGTATCCTTTGCCTAGGATCGACGATTTGTTAGACCAATTGCAGGGAGCAAAAGTCTTTTCCAAGATCGATCTGAGATCTGGTTACCACCAACTCAGGATTCGTGAGGAAGATATACCGAGGACTGCATTCCGGACGAGATATGGTCACTACGAGTTTGTAGTTATGCCATTTGGACTTACCAACGCTCCTGCAGTTTTCATGGACTTGATGAATCGATGTTTTCACCAGTACTTGGATAAGTTTGTGGTGGTTTTCATCGATGATATTTTGATCTACTCTCCGAGTGAGGAAGCTCACGAGGAACATCTGCAGATTGTCTTGTCAATCCTTAGACAAAATGAGCTATATGCTAAATTGTCTAAATGCGACTTTTGGATCAGAGAAGTGGCTTTCTTAGGCCACGTGATCAATAAAAATGGGGTGATGGTTGATCCCCAGAAGATTGAAGCTGTAGCAAACTGGAAGCGTCCTCAAAATGTGAAAGAGGTGCGCAGTTTTCTTGGACTTGCAGGATATTATAGACGGTTCGTGGAGGGATTTGTTAAGATCGCTCTACCTATGACCGGTTTACTCCGCAAGGTCCACAAGAAATTTGTCTGGAGTGACAAGTGCGAGGCCAGTTTTCAAAAGTTGAAACAGTGTTTAACCTCTGCACCTATTCTAGCGCTGCCAGAAGGGAATGATGGGTACGTGGTCTATAGTGATGCTTCTAAAAGTGGTTTGGGTTGTGTGTTGATGCAAAGAGGCAGAGTAATTGCTTATGCATCTCGACAACTAAAAACTTATGAAGAAAACTATCCGACCCATGATTTGGAATTGGCAGCAGTGGTGTTTGCATTGAAGATTTAGAGACACTATCTGTATGGTGTGAGATGTCAAATCTTCACGGACCATAAGAGTCTCAAGTATGTATTCACTCAGAAAGAGTTGAATATGAGACAACGACGATGGTTGGAACTACTCAAGGACTATGACATTGAATTGCTATATCATCCCGGCAAAGCTAATGTTGTAGCCGATGCGTTGAGTCGAAAGACACCGCATGAGACGGTAGTATCACTTCTCACTGCTCAAGCTAAGCTAAACCAAATGATATGTGAAGCTGAAATCTTGTATGATCAACGTAGAGGATACCTGAGTATGTTGGAAATACAGGCTACGCTACTTGATCAAATACGAGAAAAGCAGATCGATGATATCTTCTTGGTAAAGCTAAGCAGCGAAGTATTGAGCGGGAAAGCTCCCGATTTTGTGATTCAGGAGGATGGATCACTTTGGTTCCAAGATCGTGTCTGTGTGCCTGATATTGATGGTCTTCGCCAGTTGGTGATGAGGGAAGCCCATTCGTCAGCTTATTCTGTACATCCTGGCTCTAGCAAAATGTACAAGGACCTCCGGAAGAAATTCTGGTGGCCAAACATGAAGTGAGATGTGGCAGAATTTGTGGCAAAGTGCTTGACTTGTTAGAGAGTCAAGATAGAGCACCGTAGGCCAGGCGGTGAACTATTACCTCTTCCAGTGCCATAGTGGAAGTGGGAGGATATTGCTATGGACTTTGTCACTGGATTACCCAAGACTAGAACCCAGAAGGATGCTATATGGGTAATTGTTGATAGACTTACGAAGAGTGCTCACTTCGTGGCTATCAAGTCAACATGGGGAGTTCAGAAGTTAGCCGAAGTGTTTTTGCATGAGATTGTCCGGCTACATGGTATTCCCAAAACCATTGTCTCGGATAGTGATGGCCGTTTCACATCCAGATTTTGGAAGGAACTCCACAAAGCCATGGAAACCGAGCTGAGATTTAGCACTGCCTTTCATCCTCAAACGGATGGACAGTCTGAGAGGACTATCCAAACTTTAGAGGATATGTTGATAACATGTGTACTCGATCGTCCGACTAGCTGGGAAGACAGCCTGAGTCTAATCGAGTTCATATACAACAATAGTTGGCATGCTACAATCAAAATGGCTCCATTTGAAGCCTTGTATGGTCGGAAGTGTAGATCGCTGATTTGTTGGGATGAGAACGCCGATAAGATTCTGCTCGGACCAGAGTTGGTCGAGAGAACTGTTGCGGATATTGCATTGATCAGACAAAGAATGTTGACAACTCAGAGTCGACAAAAATCTTACACGGACCCGAAGCGTAGGAATGTCGAATTTGAGGTTGGCGACAAAGTATTTGTCAGAGTATCGCCATCCAGAGGAGTTTTCAGAACTGGTTAGCGTGGGAAGCTTAACCCTCGCTATGTGGGACCATTCGAGATTCTTGACAAAGTGGGATCGCTAGCATATCATTTAGCGTTGCCACCAGCAGCACATCCTGTGCATAATGTGTTTCACGTCTCTCTCTTGAGAAAATATGTGCCAGATGAATCTCATGTACTGAGCTATGAAGACATTGAGATTCAGACAAACGGTACGTATGAAGAGACACCCGTGCGCATTCTAGAGCGTCGTGTGAAGCAGTTGCGCAACAAGGTCGTACCGTTGGTGCGAATTTTGTGGTCCAAGTCAGGAACCGAGGATGTTACCTGGGAGACTTGGGAAACGGAAGAGGATATGAGTAGACGCTTTCCCGAGATGTTTGCAACCTAAGTTTCGGGGTCGAAACTTCTTTTAAGGGGGGAGTGATGTAATATCCCGTATATTTGTACGAATAAATTTCGAATTTTCTTAAACCCGTATTGCAAGTCGGATTAAGTTCGGGGACGTATGAACATTCGGCGTAATGTTTGGTCTCTATAATATTTTTCTGAGCAATATAGAATGCAGTTAACGTATTTTGGGGTTAAATGATCGTTCGTGTACAAATATATTTAACCCGGGGTTAAGTAAAATTTACCATTTAAGGTAAAAGAGGCCGAAGTCGGCCAAGGCTCTTACCGCCCCCTGCGGCACGGCGTCTACCGCCCCCTGCGGTCGCCTCTGGCGCGCAGACATCCATAAGTTGCAAGCAACTTGGCGTGGCTGGAAACGAGCTGTGCTGACTCGCCGGGGCTACGAGGCCTAGCTGGTACACCTCATGGTATACTTGTCTTCAAGGGGCTCTTCGTGGTCTGCCTATAAAAGAAGAGGAGAAGCCATGGGAGAAGCCAGAAGTCGGCTCCTCACCATCTTCTTCCTCTCTTTTCTGTCAGAAAACCAGATGTCAGCTTATGAGCTGAACTTCAAGCTTCGTTGGAGAACGATTCTGTCATTCGTTCGAGCAGAGAAAAGTTGAATCTTGAAGGTGGTTTGTAGCTTAAAAGGGTGAGAAGATCAGCCAAGTTCGATTCGAAGTTTAAGTCGATCGAAAGTTGGTAAGAAAACCCTTGAAGCTCACTGTTTTCACCTCTGAAATTCGTGACTTTTGCTGAACTTTGAACCCGATTTGAGTGGTCATCTCGACCTTGTTTTGATCCATTTTCAGGAGGTTCTTGAAGCTTGTTGGTATCTTAAGAGGGTGGTAGACTCGAACCAAGAAAAACCGAAGCCTAAAGGGGTCGATTTGGGTGAGTTCTCCCCGTTGCCACCACTGTCTTCGCCTCTGCCTGTGCACCGCACCCCGCGGTCTTGTGCCCGCCGCCCCCAACGGTGGCCTTGCCGAGTGTGTGTGTGATGTTGGGCATGGGTCAAGGCCCGTTTCCTTGATTCGTCTCGTATTCCTTTAGATTCGTATATATAAATATTGAATCTAATTTAGGATTTTGGTATGGGTCGTTCCATATGGATTTATTGTCCAGGATTTGTTCCCGTTCCAGACTCAAAAATCCTTTAAATCTAAGCTTTCGAAGCTTTCGTCGGATCCAAGGCAAGTGGCGGTTCACTCTTGCTTATCATTCCATATTTTCATTAATTATCAATTGCTTAATTGTTAATGAATTTGGATTGGTTATTGTTTATGTCTGGGAACAGTTTTATGAAACTATCTTTGGAAGATAAAATGATTAATATAATAGGTTTTATATCTTCTAGAACAACGCTATTATATATATATGATCTAGATTGAAATATATCTGAGATATTGGCCTTGATGGCTTTATTATGATTGACTGTTCTGAACTGCTTAGTTAGAACGAGTATTCGTAGGAACGCTACTCGGTATCTCTCAGTGAGTACTAGTCGTTTCTTTATAACCAGGTGGATGGGATGTCCATGCCCTAACACTTTTCTTTGGTCATGACCCTCTCCTATTCGAATATAGGGGATGTGCATAACAGTTGGTGCCAATCTCTGGGATTTAGTCCCAACTGTATATCTCAATGTCCGCCGAGGATGAGATTCTAAAAGCTTGAAACGTGAATGAGCGTTTTGGAATTATACAAGATAAGTGCCCGAGTGCACATAATTAATATACATTTGGCGAGTAGTGCATCTAAGTTTAGTGCAGCTAGGACACTCGCCCTGACTTGAATATAGTACGTTCTCTTTCCAATCTGGATTCGTATCGTGCGGTGATTCGCATTGTACGGTGAGGTTGGTCGTGAACCGAAGCATCTCAGTCAGTTTTTATCATTACATGTGTTTATATATGAATTTATAATGTTCCAGACATTGTCATGCTTCCAATAAGACTCGTTTCCTTTGGAGTCTTCTCTTGGATTTTCCCATAAGACTCAATTCAATTGGAGTCTTCTCTTGATCATATCTATTGATATTTATTCATTCCAGTAGAAGTATGAAGGTTGACTATCGTCATCGGCTTTTATTCGAGAAACGATAAGTTTAAACCTAATACGACTACTCAAACCATCTGCTTTGTACCCTTGCTAGTCTTTCATTAGACTAACCCACAAACATTGTTCTTTGCATGTGGGCTGGTGTCATCCGTTCGATTCGGCACATCAGACAAGTTGCCACCTAGTGAAGGCTAAGAACGACTATGACGGGCAGTGTTTTTGACAAGTTTATTCAGGTTGAGATCCTTGGCGTTGATCGCTATGGTCAAGACTTGCTTTATCTTTAAAAGACTTCCGCTATGTTATTTACTCTGAAAACAATGTTTTATCCTACGGGGATTGGGTTGTAATCCCCTGACTTATGTTTGAACCGATGGTTTGTGGATTATATAAATGCTATTTATGATTTGAATAATCCGGTTTAGCCTTGGGTGGTTTCGGAGGTGAAATCCGGGATCATTGGCGGTAATGCCTTTCCAAATGGGTTATGATTTTGGGGGTGTTACATTGTTTTTTTTTATATAGTAGAATGGTAGAGAGTGTATTAGCGGTTGTAAAGCATACATGAATCAACAACAACAGACATGTATAGAGAAGGTAAATGATATAGCAAGAAAAGATAAAGTAGTAGATATTCAACATGGTCAGAAAGAACAAAACCAGGGAAGCAAGTGAGATATCTAGAAGTAGAAATAAGAATGCATAATGAGGCATAGTAAACCTGTAATGGGGCATTTATAAATAGCAGATTCTTTTTCTTGAGGGCTATAATCCTGATAGCAAGAGTGAGAGCAAATAAGTGATATAGGAGGATTATTGTATATGAATTGACTAAGAAAAAAAATTAGGAACTACACTAAATATTCAAAGCATCCCAATAGACATTGTTTAATGATAGGTGTCATTTCATGCATCTTTACTAGCAATTATTAGCATTATTTAGAGGAGTTTATGATGAGATTTGAGGCTAAGTCTGTAATCCAGAAGTTGTGGAGATAATTGAAGATATCTAGGGATTTACAGCTTAGATGGAGATGATGAAGATGGATGAGGATCTGCTGGAGATTACTTGGAGAAGACTACCAACACTTGGTAGTAATGAAGAGCAGAAGAGAAGAAGAAGAGCTGAAGAAGGAGTGGGTGAGTGCCACCGCCCCGTGCCAGATGCCACAGCGACCCGGCGGTGGGTCTCAGAGAAGGATGCTGGTCGCGCCAGAAAGAAGCCACCGCCCCGCGGTGAGGCACGTAACGCCCCGCGTCCAGAAGATGTTATTTCCTTTTATGCATTTTTGGATTTTCCTATTTCTATTATTTTTATTTCCTTTGTTATTTTCATTAGGTTAACTTATAACCTAAGCCTATTTAAGACCTCTTTCTAGGTTAAGAGGCAGAGACTTACTTAGACTTTTATTATCGTTGTTTTCTTTCTCATTAGGGTTTCATTTACATCTGAATGGAGCACTAATTCCCCTTTGTTCTACTAGACGTTTGAAGCAATACAGTTGGTGTGTTTGTGAGATTTCTATTCATTGTTCCTATTCTTATAAGTGTTGGTTTGATTCTCTTGGTTATATTGGATATTGATTTATTGTTATTCCTCATAGCCCGATCAACTAGGTTGAATACTATTTATCAATTGCAAGGTTTGCATATAGTGGAATATGAGTGCATATCTAGTAGCATACACGATTGTTGCATATAGTGGAATACGAGTGCGCAATCGTGAGTGAGAATCATTTGCATGTTAAGTAGTAAGGTTATCTTCTATTTGCATGTATCTTATATCCTTGTGTGCATTGCTATTGCTTTATTAGTGATAAGGTTTTCTTCCATTGATATTGTAGTAAGTACTATCAATAACTGTCTGAATTGGTAGTTAATTAAGATCAGGGTGGGAACAACTATAAGAATAGTGAAATAACTTGGATTTAATAGATTTCAGTGATCAAATTACATCTCTCTATTGTGGATCTCATTCTAGTTGAACTACTTCCCCAACCATATTCTCACATCAACTAAACTTGTTTGCTTTGTTCTCTTTGATAACTAAAACCCCCATTTCTTGTTACTTGTTAATCATAATTACATACTTCATCAGATCTTCCTTGTGGGTTCGACCCTTACTTGCTTGCTATACATCTGTTTAGTAGGTCTGTTAGGACTTTTACTTTGACTGGGCCATTCAATGATATTTGCACTGCATATTTTGGCCACGTCAAATTTGGCGCCGTTGCCGAGGAAGATTTCTGTTTTGTTGTGTGTTTTTGTGATTGATTTTTGGTGGAGACCTATCTTATGGTCGACACCCGTAGTACTGACTCTCCTCTAGCTGCTTTTGACCCAGAAATTGACAGATCGTTTCATGCGAACCTACGCGATCAAGAAGAAGAATAAGCAGAGGTTGAGATCGGTGAGACAATTGAGACCGTTGAGCCGACTGAGCCAGTTGACATCCCTCCTATTGTAATGGCCGAAACTCTGAGAGAGCTGACTGAACCAAATATTGGGGCACAACCCTTGGCTGTCATCATCCCTGCGCTTGGCAAAGGGGTGAACTTTGAGCTGAAGTCTGGAGTTGTTGCTTATCTCCCGAAATTCCATGGTTTGAGTGGAGAGGACCCGATATCTCATCTGGGTAAAGCCAAGGAATGTGACGGAGGATCAAATCAAGATGAGAGCTTTTGATTTTTCTTTGCTAGACTCTGCTAGCGACTGGTATTATCACTTGCCGCCAGGGAACATAGATACCTGGACTAAACTGCACAAGGCGTTTCTTGACAAGTACTTCCCAACGAAGAAGGCGAATGCTTTGAAAAAGGCAATTGCTAATATCGAGCAGAGTGGTGATGAGACGCTATATGACTATCTTGAGCTGTACAAGAGGCTTTGCTCTAGCTGTCCGTTCTACGGATACGCCAAACATGATCTTGTTCTCTACTTACACAATGGTCTGCTAGATCAAGAGAGAAGAATGGTTGACGCTGTATGCGGTGGGAGTATTCTGAATCTGACACCGGACGCAGCCATAGAAAGACTTCAGGAGATGAGTGAGAGCACCAGGAACTTTGGTAAGATGTACCAGAGAAAAGTAGTCAATGATGTGACTCCTGCAGGACCAAGCCCAGTGCTGAATGAGTTAGTTGAGTTGAAGGAGATGGTGAAGAGAATGGCGAACCAAAACACTCCTCAACAAGTCAAAGCATGTGGGATTTGCTGTGATCAATTCCACCCTACTGATACTTGTCCTCAGCTACAGGAGGAAGGTACTGCTGAAGTGAATGCTGTAGGAGGTTACGGACCCCCTAGACCGAATTTTGGTGGATAACCCAACTATAATCCGAGAGGGCGAGATCATCCGGGTTTCAGATGGAGTGACCCACAAGGTGGTCAACAGCCAGCACAACAGCAATACCAGCAGAGAGTCCCATACCAACAGAGAACTCAAGGCCAAAACTCTGGTGCTACTACTGAAAAGATGCTAAAGACCTTGACTCAGCACTTCGCCACTCATGTGCAGACTACTAAGTCAAGCATAAAGAATATGGAGAGGCAGATTGGCCAACTGGCTGATGTTGTGACAAAAGTTGACCAGAGGACATCAAACTCCTTGCCATCTCAGACTACAGCGAATCCGAGGGAAAATGTGAGTGCCATCACCCTCAGAAGTGGTAAGCAACTGGTTGTTCCTCCTAGTGCTGAAGAGGAGAGCAAAGTTGAGATGGATAATATAGGTGACCGCCCCGCGGTGGACCCCACCGCGACCCGGCGGCGAGTTGGATCTGAGGCCAGTGAAGAAGCATGCCTATCACCGCCCCGCGGTGACACTGACCGCGACCCGGCGGCAAGCTTCAGTAATCCCACCGCGACCTTACCGCCCCGCGGCGATGACCACTGCCCCGCGGTGAGCCTACCGCGACCCGACCTCTAAAATCCCAGCTCTACCGATGAAGTCTGTATTGATGATTATATTCATCCGGTTTTCCCCCTCTTGGTTCCGAGAAGCCGCCAACACCTTTTCCCGAGGCGCTGAAGGCTAGAAGGGTCGCCAACGACAATGACCTGTTCGAGACGTTCCGAAACTGTGAGGTGAACATCCCTCTTCTCGAGCTTATTCAGGCTATCCCTCGATATGCCAAAATTTTGAAGGAGCTATGCACCGTTAAGAGGACACAGAAGCTGAAGGTCCAGAAGAAAGTTCCGGTTGGTGAACATGTCTCGTCGGTATTTCAAAGGCGTATGCCTGAGAAGTGCAAGGATCCAGGTACATTCACTATCCCTATTGCTATAGGTGCGCATTGATTTGAGAAAGCCTTGTTAGACTTGGGTGCCTCTATTAATGTTTTACCCTATTCGTTGATTGAACATTTAGGAGTAGGACCTTTGCATGATACAAATATTGTGATCCAACTTGCTGATGGTTCTTGTGTGCCCCCTAAGGGTATTGTGGAGGATATTCTTGTTAAGATAGGTCCTTTAATTTTCCCTGCTGATTTCTTCGTAATGGATATGGACTATGATGAGCAGGTTGCTCCTGTTATGTTAGGGCGACCTTTTATGAAAACATCCATGACGAAGATTGATGTGGATAGTGGAACTTTGACTATGGAATTCGATGGAATAATTTTTGAGCATAATATTCATAAGGTCAACTCCATTGAATTACCTTCCCTTTGCTGCATTAGTGATATTGATAATCCTATTCAGGAAAATGTTAAAACTAGTGTAGTAGAGACCATAGTTGAATACTCCACTATTGCTGAACCTTTTGATTTGCATGAGCGTGATGTCTTACCTGATGACATAGGAGAGTCTATTCCCTCTGTTTTGGGCACTTGCCCCCCTGCACTAACCATACAAGGCTGTAAGCCTTCATCTAGTGTCGTGCAGCATGATCAGGTCAAGCCCTATCGGCCCCCACATCGCTCTAAGTATGGGGGAGATGCTCCAAAGGAAGCAATTATGGAGGGATTGGCTAAGAAGGAACATGGTCTAAGGTTCAAGCCTTTCCATGGAAGGTTCCAGCAGGAAGAGACGAGTAAGAGGATTCCGAGGGGATCCTATTCTAGGTGGTGATTGATTTGAAGTACGTCGAACTAACGACGTTAACTAAGGCGCTGTCCGGGAGGCAACCCGAGGTAATTTTCCTTAATTTTTCTTTTCTCTTAGATTACTTCCGTAGTTTCTTTTGTTTTGTTTTGTTTTGTTTCGTTCGCCTGTCACTAACATTTCAGGTACAAAAGTAAAAGGAGAGGAGACGATGTTCCCAGTCCCTCACCGCGACCCGGTGACAAGTCCGTCGCACCGCGGTGGAGACCACCGCCCCGTGGTGGAGACCACCGCCCCGCGGTGGAGACCACCGCCCCGCGGTGGAGACCACCGCCCCGCGGTGGAGACCACCGCCCCGCGGTGGAGACCACCGCCCCGCGGTGGAGACCACCGCCCCGCGGTGGAGACCACCGCCCCGCGGTGGAGACCACCGCCCCGCGGTGGAGACCACCGCCCCGCGGTGGAGACCACCGCCCCGCGGTGGAGACCACCGCCCCGCGGTGGAGACCACCGCCCCGCGGTGGAGACCACCGCCCCGCGGTGGAGACCACCGCCCCGCGGTGGAGACCACCGCCCCGCGGTGGAGACCACCGCCCCGCGGTGGAGACCACCGCCCCGCGGTGGAGACCACCGCCCCGCGGTGGAGACCACCGCCCCGCGGTGGAGACCACCGCCCCGCGGTGGAGACCACCGCCCCGCGGTGGAGACCACCGCCCCGCGGTGGAGACCACCGCCCCGCGGTGGAGACCACCGCCCCGCGGTGGAGACCACCGCCCCGCGGTGGAGACCACCGCCCCGCGGTGGAGACCACCGCCCCGCGGTGGAGACCACCGCCCCGCGGTGGAGACCACCGCCCCGCGGTGGAGACCACCGCCCCGCGGTGGAGACCACCGCCCCGCGGTGGAGACCACCGCCCCGCGGTGGAGACCACCGCCCCGCGGTGGAGACCACCGCCCCGCGGTGGAGACCACCGCCCCGCGGTGGAGACCACCGCCCCGCGGTGGAGACCACCGCCCCGCGGTGGAGACCACCGCCCCGCGGTGGAGACCACCGCCCCGCGGTGGAGACCACCGCCCCGCGGTGGAGACCACCGCCCCGCGGTGGAGACCACCGCCCCGCGGTGGAGACCACCGCCCCGCGGTGGAGACCACCGCCCCGCGGTGGAGACCACCGCCCCGCGGTGGAGACCACCGCCCCGCGGTGGAGACCACCGCCCCGCGGTGGAGACCACCGCCCCGCGGTGGAGACCACCGCCCCGCGGTGGAGACCACCGCCCCGCGGTGGAGACCACCGCCCCGCGGTGGAGACCACCGCCCCGCGGTGGAGACCACCGCCCCGCGGTGGAGACCACCGCCCCGCGGTGGAGACCACCGCCCCGCGGTGGAGACCACCGCCCCGCGGTGGAGACCACCGCCCCGCGGTGGAGACCACCGCCCCGCGGTGGAGACCACCGCCCCGCGGTGGAGACCACCGCCCCGCGGTGGAGACCACCGCCCCGCGGTGGAGACCACCGCCCCGCGGTGGAGACCACCGCCCCGCGGTGGAGACCACCGCCCCGCGGTGGAGACCACCGCCCCGCGGTGGAGACCACCGCCCCGCGGTGGAGACCACCGCCCCGCGGTGGAGACCACCGCCCCGCGGTGGAGACCACCGCCCCGCGGTGGAGACCACCGCCCCGCGGTGGAGACCACCGCCCCGCGGTGGAGACCACCGCCCCGCGGTGGAGACCACCGCCCCGCGGTGGAGACCACCGCCCCGCGGTGGAGACCACCGCCCCGCGGTGGAGACCACCGCCCCGCGGTGGAGACCACCGCCCCGCGGTGGAGACCACCGCCCCGCGGTGGAGACCACCGCCCCGCGGTGGAGACCACCGCCCCGCGGTGGAGACCACCGCCCCGCGGTGGAGACCACCGCCCCGCGGTGGAGACCACCGCCCCGCGGTGGAGACCACCGCCCCGCGGTGGAGACCACCGCCCCGCGGTGGAGACCACCGCCCCGCGGTGGAGACCACCGCCCCGCGGTGGAGACCACCGCCCCGCGGTGGAGACCACCGCCCCGCGGTGGAGACCACCGCCCCGCGGTGGAGACCACCGCCCCGCGGTGGAGACCACCGCCCCGCGGTGGAGACCACCGCCCCGCGGTGGAGACCACCGCCCCGCGGTGGAGACCACCGCCCCGCGGTGGAGACCACCGCCCCGCGGTGGAGACCACCGCCCCGCGGTGGAGACCACCGCCCCGCGGTGGAGACCACCGCCCCGCGGTGGAGACCACCGCCCCGCGGTGGATGTCTGGTATATTTTCTTTACTCCGAAAAAAAATTGTTACAAAGGAATTGACGGATTGGCCCCCTTTTGGCTGAGTTTTCTCTTTGGGCCTTGTACATGACCGGGCCCCATCATCCCCTTCTTCCTATTCCCTTTTCCCTAACCTAGCCCCCACTCTCACAAACACTCCATATTCAACACCCCTCTCACGCTCTCCCAAGCCAAATCCCCCATTTCCCCACAAATCCCTCTTTGTATTGGTCCGAATCTAGCCTCCAATTACATTAACCTTGAGGTTCTTTGCCCAATTTGGAATTTAGCCTCACAATCGAGCCAAACACATACCCCACCGCCTCGCGTTGCCCCGTACCGCGTCGCCAGCCACCGCCCCACGGTGACCCCCATCGCGACTCGGCGAGAAGTCCCAGTTCCCTCACCGCGACCCGGCGTGACTCCCACCGCCCCGCGGCGAGGTTACCAGGCAGTGTTGTTCGCTCGTTTGTAAGTCCTTTTGGTCACCCCTTGTCTTGAGCATCTCAATTCATTACTTATGGCACCTAGAGGTAGGAAGCAGGTCTTTATGAGGGATAAGAATGAGGTGTATAACGTTGTGAAGGAGAGGAAGGTGTTGGCCACCAAGTTATTTGACAAGCCAACGTTGATTGAGTTTGATATGCTGGAGTGTGTATCTATTTGTTTAGCAGAGTGTGGCCTGGGGACCTTCCTAAACAAGTCCGCTGATGCTTATCCCAAGCTATGCTACCGGTTCATTGCCTCTCTTAAGAGGTATTCTGATGGTTCCGTCGACAAGAGGTTGACGAAGATCACGTTCACGTATAATGGCCGTGAGTATGCTTTGTTTGCTGAGGAGATTCGTGGTGCCCTAGGCATTACAAAGGAGCCGTCTGATGGGTGGTCTGGTGGTTTGGTTGAGACGGATATGATGGAGTTTTGGGACGCTGCCACGCATAGGACGTTCAAGAAGGGCCATGAGGTGAATTCGAAGTTGGTGAAACCTTGCTTAAGGTTGATACATAAGGTGTTGATGAGAGATTTCTTTGGCCATGCTGATGATGGTAAGGTCCCTTTGAAGGATTTCCAGTGGTTTTTGAGCATCTTGTCTATTGTCACGTACACCCCGTGTTGGGCGAGTCTCTTTCTGAGCTCCCTGAAGAGGATTCAAGATGGTGAGCCACGTGATATTTGTGGAGGTGGTTTGATCACCCTTCTTTGTGCTGAGATTATAGCTACCGATCGTCTTCCTCGACCTATTGCACATGCGGTGTATGACATGGCGCACATGAGAGTGTGCTCGATGCTGAAGCCATTGGACAGGGATGGTGATTTAGTTTGGTCTTCATATGATGGTCATATTCTGATTCTTCCCCGAGTTTTCACTTATTCTCCTTCATTTGCGGATTGGTGGATTCCCAGTGATAGCAGAGTTATGGCTGATGATACCCCTGCTGCTGCTCCTTCGAGTCCGTTTGGAGAAGGCCCTAGTGCTGGTGTAGCTGTTATTATTGCTGATTCTGTGGGTGAGGATGTCCCTCTGCCTACTCAGTTTGATGCGCCTTCGTCTTCGTATGGTCCTACCATACCTTGGCAGGAGTTGTACGCAAGATTTGATGCATTCTCGGTGCAACAGACTCATTGAAACACCCGAGTAGAGACCGGTCTACAGACTTGGCAGACCCAGTTCCGTGCTGATGTAGATGAGCGTCTGGACGCTATGGATGCTCATATGAGGGACTACTTTGGGAGGTTCCCACCACCACCACCATCCGGCCCACAGTGAGTTTATTTCTCTTTCCCCCTATTTCTTTTGTTGTTATCTTTTCTATATTGAGGATAATGTTCGGTTTAATTATGGGGGAGGGACTTAGACTGTACTGTCTATCTAGCTAGTGTACATAGCTTTGTTTTCTGTAATTTTCTTTCAAGTATTCCTTTCAAAAAAAAAGCCAAAAAGATATGAAAAAGGCAATCAAAATCCTGGGATGAGCTGAAAACCCGAAAGGGCGGTTCAAGTAAGAAGCAGGTAGTCCGACTGGTATAGACCGGTGCAAAAGTGAACTGGAATAATGCGAGTATATGTGAGATATCTAGCAAAATAAAATGAGTGGCTAGGTGAAAACCCGAGAGGGCGCCTAGGCAAGATGAGCGAAAAAGAAAAAGAGTGATTTTAGGATTTCTCATTATTCTTGGCGAGGCGTCATAAGAAGGGGAGTCATAAAGAGGACTCGGGTAGGCCACTCTGGAGCGATAAGGAGCTAGATTGAAGTTAGGATTAAAATAATCTTTGCATCACTTATTTTGGTTGTCTGGAGCTGATTGTTGAGATGTTGTAGTTGCCGGTGTCATATTTTCTTGTACTTCCTGAGACCTTGGTGTTTGATTGAGGGAGTAGGTTTTTCATTAGCTTACTCGGGACGAGTAAAGGTCTAAGTATGAGGGAATTTGATATGTGTCATTTCATACACCTTTACTAGCAATTATTAGCATTATATAGAGGAGTTTATGATGAGATTTGAGGCTAAGTCTGTAATCCAGAAGTTGTGGAGAGAATTGAAGATATCCAGGGATTTACAGCTTAGATGGAGATGATGAAGATGGATGAGGATCTGCTGGAGATTACTTGGAGAAGACTACCAACACTTTGTAATAATGAAGAGAAGAAGAGAAGAAGAAGAGCTGAAGGAGTGGGCGAGTGCCATCGCCTCGCGCCAGATGCCACCGCGACCCGACGGTGGGTCTTAGAGAAGGATGTTGGTCGCGCCAGAAAGAAGCCACCGCCCCGCGGTGAGGCACGTAACGCCCCGCGGCCAGAAGATGTTATTTCCTTTTATGCATTTTCGGATTTTCCTATTTCTATTATTTTTATTTCCTTTGTTATTTTCATTAGGTTAACTTATTTCCTAAGCCTATTTAAGACATCTTTCTAGGTTAAGAGGCAGAGACTTACTTAGACTTTTATTATCATTGTTTTCTTTCTCATTAGGGTTTCATTTACATCTGAATGGAGCACTAATTCCCCTTTGTTCTACTAGACGTTTGAAGCAATACAGTTGGTGTGTTTGTGAGATTTATATTCCTTGTTCCTATTCTTATAAGTGTTGGTTTGATTCTCTTGATTATATTGGATATTGATTTATTGTTATTCCTCATAGCCTGATCAACTAGGTTGAATACTATTTATCAATTGCTAGGGTTTGCATATAGTGGAATACGAGTGCATATCTAATAGCATACACGATTGTTGCATATAGTGGAATACGAGTGCGCAATCGTGAGTGAGAATCATTTGCATGTTAAGTAGTAAGGTTTTCTTCTATTTGCATGTATCCTATATCCTTGTGTGCATTGCTATTGCTTTATTAGTGGTAAGGTTTTCTTCCATTGATATTGTAGTAAGTACTATTAACAATTGTCTGAATTGGTAGTTAATTAAGATCAGGGTGGGAACAACTATAAGAATAGTGAAAGAACTTGAATTTAATAGATTTCAGTGATCAAATTACATCTCTGTATTGTGGATTTCGTTCTAGTGGAACTACTTCCCCAACCATATTCTCACATCAACTAAACTTGTTTGCTTTGTTCTCTTTGATAACTAAAATCCCCCTTTCTTGTTACTTGTTAATCATAATTGCATACTTCATCAGATCTTCCCTGTGGGTTTGACCCTTACTTGCTTGCTATACATCTATTTAGTAGGTCTGTTAGGACTTTTACTTTGACTAGGCCATTCAACGATATTTGCACTGCATATTTCGGCCACGTCATTTAACTTATGCCAAATAAAAGAATAGAAGGTCCATTTCAGCATACTATCACTTTTTTGTTTTTTATACAGTAGAGTGGTAGAGAGTGTATTAGCGGCTATAAAGCATTTATGAATCAACAACAACAGACGTGTATAAAGAAGGTAAATGATATAACAAGAAGAGATAAAGTAGTAGATATTCAACATGGTCAGATAAGAACAAAACAAGGGAAGCTTCGTTGATAGTCTGAAATTAAAAGGACAAGAGTTCACAAAGATTATCATGCTCTTATCCTGTAGATACAAGGTAGACATATGGAAATTGAAATAAGAATGCATAATGAGGCATAGTAAAGCAGGATGAGTTAGCATATAGAAGTAGAAGCCTAAATAGTGAGATATTTGGAAGCAAAAATAAGAATGCATAATGAGACACAGTAAACCTGTAATGGGGCATTTATAAATATCAGTTTCTTTTCCAGAAGGGTTATAATCCTAATAACAAGAGTGAAAGCAAATCAGTGATATATGAGGATTATTGTATATGAATTGACTAAGAAAGAATTGGAAACTACACTAAATATTCAAAGCATCCCATTAGAAGTTGTTTAACTTATGACAAATAAAATGATAGAAGGTCCATTTCAGCATAGTATCAGTTTGTTGTTTTTTATACAGTAGAGTGGTAGAGAGTGTATTAGCGACTGTAAAGCATATATGAATCAACAACAACAGACGTGTATAAAGAAGGTAAATGATATAACAAAAAGATATAAAGTAGTAGATATTCAACATGGTCAGATAAGAACACAACCAGGGAAGCTTCATTGATAGTCTGAAATTAAAAGGACAAGAGTTCACAAAGATTATCATGCTCTTATCCTGGAGATACAAGGTAGACATATAGAAATTGAAATAAGAATGCATAATGAGGCATATAAGTAAAGTAGGATGATTTGGCATATAGAAGTAGATATCAACATAACTGAACACATAATTTGAGGATAAAACGGGGTTGAGTATAAGAAAAATATGGATTGTGAAAATATATGATAGTCTGATAACATAAATAATTATTACTACAATAAAGATTATGATGATCAAAAGTACCTCCACGCGTCGGACGAGCAACCCTCCACCACCGTCATCGCAAGCTACCACCCTCCACCACCGGTGTTGTCGCGCTCCTTGGTGTCCCCGGCATCGTCGTGCTCCTTGGCGTCCCCGACGTCATCGTGCTCCTTGGCATCCCCGGCGTCGTTGTGCTCCTTGGCGTCCCCGACGTCGTCGTGCTCCCGGCGTCTTCCAATCCCCAGCGTCCCGCTCACGACGTCTCCCTATCCCAATCACATGCAAAGTCGCGCAAGTGATCGACATCCATCGACTTCTCTTGTTCGCAACGAGCAAATAAAAGCGATGTTGCTTTTTTTTCTTTAATTAAACTTGATTGTGTTTTGTTTTATATTTCTTTTAAAAATTAAATAAAAACTTTTTTTTAGTTTTTTTTTTAAATATTAAACAACGTTTAAACAGTGGAGATCACAGAAGGTTATTTGACAGACTTTTTAGAAAATTCGGGGTTACCTCACGGAATAGTCAAAATATGTGGACACTGCGCAGAATTTGCAAAACATGAGCGTTATTTCGCATAATTCTCGTTAATTATTCTACATTTTCCTCAAATTTTAGAACTTACATATATACTTATATGGTTGAATTCGTACTTCGTACGATCCAAAATATATTATTATTTTTTAAATATATAAATTATGAGTTTTCATTAATGAGTATTATTTTTTAGTTTCATAAGAGATCGTATATTCATTTTGTTATACAATAGAAGACATTAAGGGTTCATTTTTTTACAATATCAAATTAGAATACTAAAATTTATAAACAGACTATACTTTATTTTATGACAAAAACTAAACTAAAATAAAGATGATATATAATATTTTTTTAGTTTTATGAAATTAACATATTCCCTATTAAACCTATACATTTATTAATAAAATATAACTTCCAATAAGCAAACAAAATCCTTATAAATAAATTTTGAACAATTTATAAAATCATTTTTCAAATTTACATTTATTTGATTTCTTAATCTTTATTTTATTGCTTGATATTAATCATATTTAATACTTTCAAAATGGTTGTAGTAAAAAATGAATTTTGTATGGTATTGAATGAACACACTTAATGCACAAAAATGCAAACTTTATATTATATATAGAAGATTCCAAACACTTTCATCAAAACATAAACACATCCCTACAAAAAACAAACTTTCACTATAATTCAAAATTAAAATTATACTTCTAACCAAAATTATTAAAAAAAATAACCCATTTCATAACACTTTATACCTAACATACTTACATTAAAATAAATATCAAATAATATATGTCTAACATGAAAAACAGAACAATAATCCATATATTAAAAAATCATCTTTATATCGTGACACTACATCGTCTAGACGATGAATTAGTTTTTTTAAAAGAGGCTGAGGGAACTTTTTAATACATTGTCTAGATGATGAAAAAGTCATCTTTAAATACATATCAAACAATATATCGTTTAAGATAAAACATGAAACAAGAATCCATATATTAGAATCAAAAATTAAAATCGTAACACTACATATACATAAAGGCCCGTGCTTCGATTTCTAGTATCTTCTAAATTTGCTAAAATTAACATGATTTAAACTAATTGGTACGATTAATGGAGAGATAAGAGTATTTATGTTTACATATTTGAACTATTATAATATTTAAGTTTTTCTAAAGTAACATGAATTAACAATGGCGTGAACCTTTTGCATCAGACACTAATGTCTATACACGTAATTAAAAACAAGTACACTTTTGTAGATGTCAAAACACACTAAAACACGCTAAATACATGCGAGAAATTGGCTAAATATACGCGATATTACACGCTTAAGGTACGCGTCTGCTTTTATACGTCTAAGCTAAGCGAGGAGGGGTATTATTGTCATTTTCGAAAATATATATGAAGTACACGCCTAGCTTAAGCGTCTGGTTATATGTGATAGTTATTGGGCCGGCCCAATAACTAGCCCATGCCCAGTAAAACCAGACGCCTAGCTTAGGCGTCTGGCCAGACGCCTAAGCTAGGCGTGTAAGCACACGCTTAAGTGAGCACATCGTCTTCTTCCTCCCGCCGCGTTCAAAACCTAAAAACTTTGAAAATGATTTCGACGAAATATCTCCTCCATTTGCTTCGATTGTTTGAAATTAGGCATGGATTGTGATTGGGCTGGGCGAGTTCATTGGTGGCGGAGAGAGGTCCGAAAGCGGCGGCGGAGCGGTGGGCAAAATTCTGGAGCAAGGGGCGACCGGCGGCGCTCCCACTGGCGCGACGCCGAGAGAGGCTGGCGACGCGGAGGCGGCTGGCGGAGGTGCGAGCGGTGGCAGAGCAGAGGCGACTGTAGGCGGCGGTGGGAGTTCCGGCGTCGGTGGTGCGAGCTCCGGTGGAATTTATGCGTGGCTGGCGGTAGAGGAGGAGGAGGAGGAGGAGGAGGGCTTGGTGGTTTCTGGCGGAGCTCGGACCCATGGTGGAAGGGGAGGTCGAGCTAGGGACCTAGCGGATACAACTCCGACGACGCCTGGATCGAGTCACATCGGTCTACGAGCGGTATTATTTTAAATTTTAAATTGATCATTATTATCGTAATTGTTTTCTTAAATACTTAGTCCCAAATTTAGCAAATAATGTATTCAATGATTTAGTAATTAATTTAGTAAAGTAAATAATATTATTAATTTGAAATAGAATAATTTAGTAAAGTAAATAATATTGTTAATTTGAAATAGAATAATTTAGTAAATAATTAGTCTCTAATTTTCGTAAATTAGGTAGTTATAGATTAGAATTATTGGCTCGTATAGTATATTTTGAAAATAACAAGTATCTAAAAAAATAGAGTATATTGGCGGCCATCACCCCTACTGGGCGTACGGAGCCAACACCTGTTGTTGCTGACCGCACCCGGCATGTTGGTATATCGGAGTCTATTCGTCGTTGCACCGGTATTGTGAGCACTGATATACTGTCGTCTAGTGCGGTATCTTTGCATCCGCCTATGACCGGCACCGTTGATGATGACTATTTGGAGGACGTTGAGGACTTGGCAGCTGAGCCCATGACGGTTGATGATGAGGCTGTTGAGGATGAGTCGCGTGATGGGGCAGGGTGTGACTTTGTCGAGTCTTTGGAGCCTACATTACCGACGCAGGAGTTGAGTACGGACGACATTCCATTTTCTCATTCCCCGCTTTTTTTTTGGGTCGATACCTACTCATGTCCCCTCTCCATCCCATGTCGGTCCTTCTTCTACACCTTCTGCCGATATTTCTTCTCCACTTTCTGCCGGTCCTTCTTCTCTACCTCATGCTGGTCCTTCTTCTACATCTCCTCCCGGTCCATTTGTTGTACATACTTACCATCCTTGGATGCCTGGAGGCCCAAGGTGTCCGATTCTTCTCCCTAGCTACGAGACACACATTGCTCGGGCTATATTTGACCGTCCTATACCTCAGCCCGCTCCTGAGACACTTCCGCAGATGCCGCCTCATGTACAGCAGAGGAGACGGAGACGTAGAGGAGACGTTGCAGTTGTTAAGGATGCTCCTGTTCCTCAGATTGCCGAGCAGGCGGAGCCTCGTCATAGCGGGGTAGCCCGTCGTCAGGCGGAGCAGGACCCGGTATGTTTTAGGGTTTTAGTTTATGTGTTGAGCCTTTAAATGTTTTTTATTAGAAAATGTATACTAATCTTAAATGTATACTAATCTTAAATTACGTGGTTTAGGCTGGCAGAGCGGAGCGGGCTTACCAGTCTACGCACACTAGGCATAGCATGCAGCATGGATGCGGCGTTGATTTCTGCATTTGTGGAGAGATGGCATCCCGAGACGAACACATTTCATATGCCCTTCGGAGAGATGACCATCACTCTTGTTGATATTCACCACATCTTACGGGTTCGCATACGTGGTAGGAGCTGCACTTCAGACCTCGATGAGCCGACAGTGAGACAGCGCATCTGTGCTGATCTGGGCGTTGCTGAGGAGGAGGTGAGGAGATGGCACACAGTTGGTGGTATTCCTTTGGGGCATTTAGAGACTACAGTACTGGAGGCCTGGATGAGGAGTGAGGTTCGTGACGAGGGTGTTATTGCTACGTACTACCTCTTCTTACTTCTCGGCTCGACTGTCCTGGTGGACAAGTCGACTAACGCCGCGAAGCAGAAGTGGTTGGCGCTTTTGTTTGACCACGACGTCACATGCGACACTGCATGGGGAGCTAGGATTCTAGCGTACGTCTATCGCAACTTGGGAGAGGCGTCTAGGCATGGAGCACAGGGTATTGCATCGTGCGGGATTCTGATCAGGATAAGATATTAGATAGATTAGTGAAATATTAAGTTATGTTTTAATATTTTGGTCATTAATGTCCTTAGTTATTCATTTACAGTGCTGAGTTTAGGCATATTTCCCATATTTTTGGGAACAATATGTCACGAACCCTCAGGCCTTTGGAGGAGTTGTTTCTGGTGCCGCGGAGGTGCCGAACAGTAGAGACACCGGTCGTTTGATCGCCATACGCCGCATGTTGGACCGCATGAGATACGAGGAGGTAGAATAGTACACGTAATTTTCGATATCTTAGTCTTTAATTTATTTTAGTATGTATGTATTCACTTTGCCTTTTTGACTTTACAGGTTACTTGGACTCCCTGGGTGGGGTTGGACTTCCAGGCTCCTGAGGTAGCTCCTGCCAGGTTTCGCGGTATACTGCACATTGCAGATGTTCAGGAGCCGTACCACCTGGACAGAGTCCTCAGGCAGTTTGGGATAATGTAGCATATCCCAGTTCTGCCCATTCAGCCGGCCAAGGTCGTCAGGAAAGCGGAAATCAAGGGATACGAGGTGAGTTTTGCGGATGAGCTTCTACTGGCTTGGGATGCAGACCCGAGACCCCTGATTGACCTCTAGGGATTAGTTGCGACACATGGTTGGGACATGTCTGCCGATTATTTAGATTGGTATGACGAGTGTTCTCATCCATTGGTTGATCTCGGTTCAGTCAGACGTGATCATCCGGTCGGCCCTATCCACGTCCCTCCAGCCGTTGACGCAGTTGCGGTACGCTAACTTTTGTCGAATTATTTGAATGATTTATGTATAATTTTATATTTTGCAATATTTTGACAAATATTACGCCCATATCCAACGCATTCAGGTGGTTGCTGCTGATATCCGCACTTATTTGCGCACACCTGAGGCGGCGACACGAACGTTCGAGCAACACGCGGTGTTATGGCTGCATATGCTGACTGGGCAACCTCCCCCCATGGCCCCACCCCCAGCTCGCCAGTCCCAGATGTTTCGTGATTCTGTCATGGAACCTGGCAAAGGTAGTGGCTCTCAGCCACAATAGTTTTTATGTTTTGGATTAGACAGGATTCATATGTACGGTTTATGTAAATGTTATCTATTTATCTTATTTGGTTTACTATGTTTGTTCATGTTTATTATGTGGTTTGATGCTTACCTATGTGTACGAGAGAGCAACATAACGTTATCGAACCATAAAAAGATGTATGAACAACTATAAGAAAATCGACACGGTACAAAACGATTAACATCGGAAAAAAACGGTGGTTGGGAGCTCATTAATTCCAGTCGTTCAGACTTAGAGAGCGAGTGGTTAGTACCTGCATCAATCGAGAGTTCGATTCTCTCTGAACGTCCCCGCAATCCCATGCATGGGATGCATGGGATTGCTGCATGGCCATGTATAATCACACGCTTAAGCTATGCGTGTGCCTACACGCATAGCTTAAGCGTGTAGTCACAAGCTTAGCTTAAGCGTGTAAGGCACAAGCTTAGCAAATATGTCTAAACCTAGACAACCCGTCTCTAGATAGAACGCGTACAAAAGCAGGGTCACAACCCACGCCTGGAGGCCACCAACTGCAAGGAAGCTGTGAGCACAGACTCCTCCTAGCGCGGCCAAGTGACCTCACTACCACTCTGAATGGCAAGGCACCGTGCTTCTTTCTAGTGCCAACGCCATGTGATCAAGACGCTTCCACTCTAACAACCATACCCACCGCGATTTCCCAGCTGCTTGAGGAGTACAAGGATTTGTTCCCAAAGGAGCTACCAAAAGGGCTTCTACCTCTGCGAGGCATTGAGCACCAAATCGACTTGGTGCCTGGTGCCTCCCTCCCAAACAGAGCTGCTTATGGCGCTGGTCCAGATGAAACCAAGGAGTTATAGCGTCAGGTGCAAGAACTACTCGATCGTGGCTACATAAGGGAATCATTAAGCCCTTGCGCGGTCCCAGTCATCCTTGTACCTAAGAAGGATGGATCATGGCGCATGTGTGTCGACTGTCGCACCATCAACCAGATTATTGTCAAGTACAGACACCCAATCCCTCGCCTTGATGACATGCTCGATGAGCTATATGGCGCAACCTTCTTCACCAAAATCGACCTCAAGAGCGGCTATCATCAGATTCGCATGCAAGAAGGCGACGAGTGGAATACCGCATTTAAGACCAAGTATGGCCTCTACGAATGGCTAGTCATGCCTTTCGTCCTTACCAACGCGCCCAACACATTCATGCGACTCATGAACCATGTTCTCAGGAATTTTTTGGGAAAATTTGTTGTCGTTTAATTTGATGACATTTTAGTCTATTCCCATAGTCTGGAAAGTCATGTAGAGAACCTTAGGCTTGTGTTAGAGTGCTTTAGAAAACAAGAATTGTATGCCAACCTTGGCAAGTGTCGGTTCGCCTCCGACACCACAAACTTCCTAGGCTACGTGGTCTCCAAGGATGGCCTACGCGTTGATGAAGAGAAAGTCAAGGCCATCAGAGATTGGCCAACTCCTACAACGCCGACAATGGTGAGAAGCTTCCTCGGCTTGGCAGGCTTCTACAGGAGATTTGTGAGGGACTTCAGCTCCATCGCAGTGCCTTTGCATGAACTCACAAAGAAAGGCGCCGCGGTGAATTGGAAAGAACCTCACAATACCGCGTTCAACGCATTAAAGGAGGCCCTCTGCAACGCGCCACTTCTACAACTCCCAGACTTCAACAAACATTTTAAAGTAGAGTGTGACGCGTCAAACATCGGGATTGGTGGCATTTTCCACCAAGAGAGGAGACCCATCGCGTTCTTCAGCGAGAAGCTCACTGGGGAAACATTGAACTACCCCACTTATGACAAGGAGCTCTACGCGTTGATTCGCATTCTCAAGACTTGGCAACACTACTTGTGGCCGAGGGAATTCGTTATCCACTCCGATCACGCGACCATCAGCTACTTGAAGAGCCAAGCTCATCTCAGCCGCTGCCATGCTCGCTGGGTCGAATTCATGGAGACATTTACATACGTGGTGGTTCATAAGAAAGGTAAGGAGAATGTAGTCGTCGACGCCCTTTCTCGCAGGTTTGTTCTTCTTACCCATCTTCAGTCCAAACTTCTGGGTTCACGTTAATTAAAGACTTATATGTGCTTGACCCCTTCTTTAAACCAATTCTTGAGCATTGCCTTAGAGATCGCGAGTTCGATACTTACTTCTTACAGGAGGGGTATCTTTACAAGGCAGGTCGCTTGTGCATTCCCAGCTCCCCAATTCGGAAACTACTTGTACATGAAGCACACGAAGGCCGCGGTCATTTCGGGGTGACCAAAACGCTGGCTGCCCTTCGCGAGCACTTCTTCTGGCCAAGAATGACCACCCAGGTGATGTGCTATTGCAGCAGTTGTGTTACTTATCAGCGCGCTAAATCGACTTCTTATCCTTATGGTATGTACACACCGCTGCCCATTCCCTTAGCACCTTGGGAGGACTTGTCAATGGACTTCATCACGGGCTTACCTCTCTCCAGACGAGGTAAGGATTCTATCTTTGTAGTGGTTGACAGGTTTAGTAAAATGGCTCATTTTATCGCATGCAAAACCACCCATAGTGCTTCTGAAATTGCCGCGTTGTTCTTCGACAACGTGGTACGCTTGCATGGGATTCCGCATACTGTTGTTAGTGATCACGATACCAAGTTTGTAGGATCATTCTGGCAAACACTTTAGGGGAAATTGGGTACCAAACTTTTATATTCCACTAGCTACCACCCTCAAACAGATGGTCAAACTGAGGTGACCAATAGAACCCTAGGTGCCTTGCTTAGGACCATGCTCAAGACCAACCCAAAGGTGATGAGAACAACCCCTGACGTGTTGTCTGCAACGCAGAATCTTGGATTCCTCAAGCGTGGATTTGGTTTCTTCTCTTCCGTAGCCAAAGTGATGCCTTTCCTAGGGCTAAAGAGATAGCCTTCCAAACGCATCAAAGAGATGACGAAGAGATCAAAAAGATGATCTTGAACACCGAAGAGACGATGTATGATTGCTCGAAGCAACAAGCTATGGGATAGGTTGATCCGTGGGATCGAGGGGGTTAATGTTGGAACTCAAGGGAAGGAGTGTACTCAACTTTACTACTCAAATTCAACATAAAAAGTACAAACTAGGGTTCCAAGTCTTTAAATAGTGGCAAAAGAAATAACATAAAATAATAAAATTGTTCATTAAAACGACGGGTCTTGAAATCCTTGACGCGGAACCAAACTCGCAAACGGCGGTGGTCGCCGTCATTAAACTTCGGTCGCCGTCATTTGCCACAAGTAACATCCTCTCGGGGCCAAGCACGGCGGGCACCGGAAGACATGTGGAGGGCGGGCACCGGAAGACATGTGGAGGGCGCCGCCCAGAAACGGTGGGCGCCGTAAGGCCCGCGGCGGTCGCCGCCCCGACGGCGGGCGCCGTAAGGCCCGCGGCGGTCGCCGCCCCGACGGCGGGCGCCGGACTCCCTGCGGCGGTCGCCGACCCTCAGCGTCTTCCGCGAGCGCGGCGTCTTTGTCTTTTGGTCCCTTCGAATGCACTCCCATTGTTCCCTCTTCGTCCTTCACTGTCAACGAGCGGGTCATGGAGCTATCAATCTCCCCTTCTTGGCTGCGAAGCATCTCCGCTTCGTCCTTGTCGACAGAAGCATGAGACGTTGGAGGAGAAAGAGCGGTGACAGTGAACCTAGGATGCGCACCATAGTCATCAGGTAAAATCAAGCAGTAGGTGTCGGCACCAAGGCATTGTAGCACCTGAAATGGACCAATACCGCTAGTGTCCCACTTGCGGCGTCGCTTTAAGGGAAAGAGATCGCGACACAAGTACAGCCAAACCAAGCATCGGGGCTCAAATTTCATGGCATGTCGGCATGCATTGCGTTCTTGCATAAGAGTAGACACCGTAGGGGATAAATCAACCAAAGTCGCAACATTCAAGAGACACGCAAGAACGCAAGGAAGACGTCCCTGAATTATTGAAGAGACATCTTGGGACCGGGCTAAGGGCAGCCGGTTCTCGCATTCGCCGTGAATGTCGGGTTAGGGAGGCATCTTAAACGGGAAGTACTGGAGCACCTTTGTATTGATGATTGTGCGGTATCTCCCACCATCTATGATCACGCTAAAAGAAGCACCCTGGACCGCACACTTAGTATGAAACAAATGGGCACGTTGGTCAAGTAAGGTACCTTCCTTGGCGTGAAGAACACGGCATGAAACCAAGCTAAGGGGCATATGGTCTTGCTCATCCATAGAGCTGCATATGTAGTTGTCCTCCTCCTCCTCCTCCTCCTCCTCCTCCTCCTCCTCCTGGCCATAGGTGTCAAAAACTGGTCCGGTTTCGGGAGTGTCCTCGTCGAAGGACTCGTAGCAGGAGGTGGTCGAGAAGAGGACTCGCTTGTTGTTGGGGTAGTCCCGCTGTATGTGGCCGTCCATCGCCTCCTCGTCATCATCGTCATAGGTGTCGAAAACCGGGCCGGCTTCGTAGGTGTCCTCGTCAAAAGACTCATAGCCGGGGATGTCCGAGAAAAGGACATTGAGAAGAGGAGCCTTGTGGTCTATGGGCCGGCTGGTTGTGGCTGGAGGGTCAGCCGTGGGCGGCCTGAAGTTACTCATGGGCAGACAACGTTGCACTAGCTTGGCACCCAGTGCGGCATTCCAAGCTTGAAGGTGGTCAATCCGCGCACAGACAGAGGCAATGTTTCGGGGGCTGCGGTGGCCCGTAGATTTTAAGTTACTTATAAGCCGCCGAAGGTATGCAATCTCGGCACAAAGTTGGTCAATTTGCTCATCGACAGAGTCCATATATCTAGGGCTGCGGTTGCCCGTAGAAGGAGAGTGACTTGTCGTAGGGACTTCCATAGTACCTGTACGGGGCATACAACACAAGAAGTAAGCTGCACCAAGCAAAAGAACAAATCCAAGCCAATTCCTTGTCTCAAAAGTGACCCAAGAAATTTTCGCTGGGCGTACTAATTTGGGTTGCTCGTGAGGAGGGAGAAGCTTGAACGTAAGGCAAGAAAGAAAGAACTAGCAAGTCAAGTCCCAAACAACGCACAAATTTCCAAGTGCAAGCAAATCAAATCAAGTGTCTCAGAATTAATCACAAGAGAGTTGAAAATTTTTATTTGCCCTTGTTAATGAGAGTTGCATAGAGACATGAAAGATGAGAAGATGGAGTATGACCGTATGGTGCATTCTCTGCCCTTTTTTTTTGAATTAATGGGTTTTCGTCTTCCCAAACCTTTTTTTGTTTGATGGAAGATGAGAATAGTATGTTTGTTTTTGTTTATACGGTCAAACCTTGATGTGTTTGTTTTGTGTTGCTATGATTTTGAAGCAAGCAAGAAAAGAACCACACAAGCAAGTGCAGGAAAAGCAAGAAGAGACAAGCAACTAGGAGGGAATAAACGTAACAACTTATCTAGCAATTAATCCAAAGATGAAGCAAGACGTGATCAACAAGAACAAGGAAATCAAATATGCAAATAAGGAAACAAGAATTGATAGAAGGTAGATTGTAGGATTGGGAAACAAGTAATCAACACCTAAGGGAATTTAGGGTTATGCGTGAAGGAGAGGTAGGCGGCGGCGGATGGTGGTGGTGGCGGAGGACGGTGGTGGTGGTGGCGATCAGTGGTGGTGGCGAGCGGTGGTGGTGGGTTGTGGCTAGAAAAAAAAATTCTAGGGTTTGCTAGCGGAAAAATTTCAAGATTCACAAAAGAGAGAAGAACAAACTTAGCTTGGAAAAGGCTCTGATGCCAGTTGATGAGAACAACCCCTAACGTGTTGTCTGCAATGCAGGATCTTGGATTCCTCAAGCGTGGATTTGGTTTCTTCTCTTCCGTAGCCAAAGTGATGGCTTTCCTAGGGCTAAAGAGATAGTCTTCCAAACGCGTCAAAGAGATGACGAAGAGATCAAAGAGATGATCTTGAACACCGAAGAGACGATGTAGGATTGCTCGAAGCGACGAGCTACGGGATAGGTTGATCCGTGGGATCGAGGGGGTTGATGTTGGAACTCAAGGGAAGGAGTGTACTCAACTTTACTACTCAAATTCAACATAAAAAGTACAAACTAGGGTTCTAAGTCTTTAAATAGTGGCAAAAGAAATAACATAAAATAATAATAAAATTGTTCATTAAAACGACGGGTCTTGAAATCCTTGACGCGGAACCGAACTCGCAAACGGCGGAGGTCGCCGTCATTTGCCGCAAGCAACATCCTCTCGGGGCCAAGAACGGCGGGCGCCGCCCCGACGGCGGGCACCAGACTCCCTGCAGCGGTCACCGGCCCTCAACGTCTTCCGCGAGCGCGGCGTCTTCGTCTTTTGGTCCCTTCGAATGCACTCCCGTTGTTCCCTCTTCGTCCTTTGCTATCAACGAGCGGGTCATAGAGCTATCAAAAGGGTTGGGAGGACTTACTTTCAATTGTTGAGTTCTCTTATAACAGGTTCAGGCACTCGGCAACAAAGCTCGCGCCCTTCAAAGTGGTGTACGGCAGGAACCTCCTCACTCCGCTAGACCTGTTGCCGCGTCCTCTGAAGGACAATGAGCATCCTACCGCGGCAAACCGAGCTACTATGATCTAGGAACTTCACCAAAAGACGCGGGAATAACTGGAACGACACGCTCAATAATATGCCAAGGAGTATAACCATGGGCGTCAACGCGTCATTTTTGCACCAGGAGATTTGGTGTGGATCCACCTTCGCAAGGGCCGCTTCCCAACTAAACGGAAGTCTAAGCTGGCACAACGAGGTGATGGACCCCCAGAATATGGCATGCACAATACCTTCAACGCCTACTGGATATAACGCCTACGAGATCGCCTTACCCCCAGAATAACGCCTACGAGATCGCCTTACCCCCAGAATATGGCGTGCACAATACCTTCAACGTTGCAGACTTGGAGGCTTATGCGAAGCCTGAATCCGATGATGGTGAAGCGGGGACGCTTCACAGCCAAGTGGGGGAGGGTGATGCGCCCCTACCCAGCATGAGTGCCAAAGAGGAGGAAGAGGCCTTGCGCATTCCATCAGAAGGCCCAATCACAAGGGCACGCGCTAAATCAATAGCCAACGCGACACAATCAATGATTACTCGCGTTGTTTCAGGCCAAGGCACAATGGAGTCCAGTCCAGAGAATGCGTTCTCTCTGAAGCGTCTCCAACACAGCCCAGAGATCGCGTTCAACATCTGCCTTCTCTCAACCATCGAAGGAACGCGCTCTTTTTGAACAGAACATGATCTTCGGCATTAATTGAAGATCTTTTCAAATTAGATTGTGATCTTTTCATATTTAATGTAATCTTTCTGCATTAATGTTTAAGATTTGGGGCGTGTGCTCCACGCATGTCGCGTGGGCCGGCCCATCAGGCGAGACTCGGCCCAACCGAGTCATGCGCGAGATTGTATATAAGGGCATCTTGCCCTCTGTAATTAGGTTATGTTTAATTGAGAATCAAGCTTGAGTTAGAGAGCCAATTGCCTCCTCCCTTGATTTTGAACGTCAAACACATCTCATTCTCATCCCCTTCTCCGCGCCGACGCTACGGCACCCAACTCGACCCTTCGAGTATATCCCTCTGTGCCGATGCTACGGCCTTAACTCGATCTCTTTTGAGTCGTTTCCACCCGCTGCCGCCCTCAGAACCACGCGTTCCTCATCCATTCCACCAACTTCGACGTCTTGCGGCTCCCAATACAAGATCATCGGTCCTTCACCCTTGTAGGAACGCATCAACCTATCAGACACTTGGTAGAAGAGCCTAGAAAAAGTAGCTCGTACAACTGCCGGCATCGATGCATCATCGAAATCTGTTGGTCGTTTGGAAAGTGAAAGGTTCATGCTCCCCCTAATCTGATCTATTTGAAGGATGATGGCATGGTGAATCCTCACGATCACTCTGTTGTAGCCCCCTCTGCTAGAGCTAATAATATCTTTCAAAACCTTATGCATCCCCTCAACCATGTCAAATCACATGACGTTAGTACGACATTAACAACTATGAGTACAAAAAACAACATATTGTGCACGTCATACCTGTTTGAAGTCCTCGTGAAGAAGTGAAGATGATGATCTGTTCACGCCCTTACTATGCTCATCTTGTACGGAATAAGCCATGTGTCCTCCACGTATCCAACAAGGCCTTTCTTCCACGATGTCCGTAATACAGCAAGCCTCTCTTCATAGCTTTCTTCACTAGTTGAGCAAAAAAGTGCCCAACATTGGTTTGCAAAGGCATCCACACTTTCCTTCTTTTTCAAGATGGACGAGGCACGTGCCTCGATGTTGTGCTTTATATGCACCCAGCACAAGAGGTGTTGAACTTCGGTGCCGAAAACACTCCGAATAGCACTTATGAGGGCCTTCTCACAATCTGTCATAATTGCAGTAGGCATCACTCCCAAATGCAAACACAATGCTCGAACTTTCCTCATTATCCACGTGTAATGGTAAATCTGTTCCGCCCGGGTGAATGCATAAGCAATGTTGAACGTCTTATGAGTGTTGGTGAAACCAACAATCTCCACAAGTGGCATTCCATATCTACGGAAAACATTTCAAAATACAATACACATTTTTAAATGAAATACTATAACAATTTATGTCATAATAAACTACACATTATTACAATTAATGACTTACTTGTTTGTCTTGTATGTCGCGTCAATGATTATCACGTACGGAAACTTCTTCAACAACCGCAGCGACTCCGGATTAGGAAAAAATAATATTGCAACATCATCAGTCTTTGCATCCCTCAAAGGATGAACTATGTATTTCTGCTCAACCATAAACCTTATGGACCACTGTGTAACCGTTAAGTCTCCCAGATCCTCGTACTGCAGCTTCTGCAAGAAGTTGGCCACTTGCTTCCTAGAAGTCACATTTCCCGGGAAGTTTTGCCTTAATTCCGAAACAATTTGATTCAGCGTCTTGTGACCGTCTCCCCACCTCCTAGTGCACACCTGCTCCGCCTCGGTCATTTGACCCATGAATGCATGGCCGTCAAAGCTAGTTCGTAGCTTATGGTTGTGTCGACCTTCAATCACACCCAACACCCACTTTTCACCAACCGTCCATGCCTTTTTCTTCTTGCGAATGCCCATTATCTCAAACTTACACCCACACGTTTTGGATCTCGACTCTCGGATTTTAGGAACCGGCAACTCTGCATTCTCTTTGTTCACCTTCGGCCTCCCTGATCTCCAGGGCCCAAACCTATCGCACACTATACTAATTTGGTACGGACTTGAGTTACGCTTCACCAAAGCTATCACAAGCTCCTTTCCTTTTTCTTTCACCCATTTGTACAATTCTTCCTTACTATCCCACACTAGGTCCGTAGTAAAATGCTCTTTATAGTCTTTCCCCTATAAATGTAGCGGTAAATGTTAACTATGTTATACACTAAATATGATTTCCAATTATATACTACGAATTCATGCTAAATATTGGCTATCTAATTAAGTGCAATATTTAACACACTAATTACGAATTAAATTACCGATGAACGAAAGAACAATTTTTTTTTAATTAGGTGCAATATTTAAGACACTAATTACGAATTAAAATAACGATGAACGAATGAGCTCAATTTTTTAAACACTAACCACAAATTCGCCGTTAGGGTCCCAATCGCCTTCCGCTTCCTCGTCTTCCACGTCTAACACAAATTTCGACTGCATCCATTTGTCGTCCTCCTCCTCCTCTTCTTCACTTTGAACCCACTCGTTTTGTTCGTCACTACTATCCTCACCACTATGATACATCTTTAAAATTTAGGAGTAAACAATTTCAGTTTCTGAGAAATGAAATGGACCTTCGACTATAAATAGAAAGAAAAGCGTCTGGGAATTTCAGTTCCAACGGCTATAAATACACGCTTAAGCTAAGCGTCTGGGAATTTTCCAACGGCTAAATATACACGCCTATATTAAGCGTCTGCCCACACGCCTATATTAGGCGTCTTCCCACACGCCTAATGTAAGCGTCTGGGATTTGAAGATCGACTAAGATACACGCGTATCTTAGGCGTATGGTCAGACGCCTAAGATACGCATGTGTTTTTTGGTTCTCGTGGAATCTGGTGTCTCTCTTTTCAAAATACCAAGAATACCCCTATACGCCTAGCTTAAGCGTGTAAAATATCGTCTATTTAGATAATTTCTCGCGTGTATTTAGCATTTGCCAAAATGTAAGCATGATGCTTAATTTGTTTTTTGAACTTTTGCAGATGAGAATTAGTTTAGTGTCTAGAAATATTTTACCTTATTTGTAGTGTGTGCTCGGTCCAAAGAAAAATTTGTTCAAGAAGATGAGACTACAATTTTATATGAACTTTGTAAAAGCTAGAGAATTTGGTGTGATAGACAAGAGGTATACTATATATTCTTTGTCACTCTGCTCCCGTTTCTCTTGACATCTAATTTTTTTCTACTTCTTGAGAAGTAATCATCTTCTTTTTTATTGAAAGAATTATTGAATGCTCCAAAAAAAATTCAGGATTTGTTCCCTTACCTGAGTATCAGGACAAAAACGCAAATATTAGAAAACTTGATCCTATGTGAATTAATTGAAATACTTCTAGGATGTAAAAACTTTCGTAACTAGAGAGGCAAGTGACTTCTATTGTTTTAGCATCTGATAATCTCATACTTAAAATAAACACCAGACCAACCAAATGATGGAGGGAAAGATGAATCAAAGATTGAAGAAGGCAAGGAAGACAAAGGTTACTTCAATTACCATTTATGAAAACGAATGTGTCTTAGCGAGGTAATCCATCAACGATTCTCGATTCCCATGCTAAAATATGGAAATGAACTCCTGCTGAGACTGCAACTTAGGGAATCCGCATCGAGGTTGAGATACATGTGTCGCAAGAGAGCCTATTCAACCTCACTATCCATTCGGAAACAACACCTCGCTGATATTTCGGAACATTTTTAATTGCCTCGGCCTCAGGTAAACCTCTTTTTCAGCAACCTGAAGCATTATTCCATTACATATACTGCGTCGTTTAGGTTTTCACTTTTGTACTTCATTTCTTGGCAAAATGAATTGGTTTGTTGATATTCTCTTATACATGCACGACAATGATGATTGTTGTAGTATTTAAAGAATATCATCTTTATAATGCATATATTCATCATAATACGTTTGGACCTTTATTCATGGGATATCCTCTTATATAGGGAATGAATTAGACCCTTTTTCTGTTTCATGTTCAAATTGGCACTTATGATTCAAGCAATACTCAAAATAAGAGGGATTAAGGTGACAATTTTACAAAACTAGATTCCATTTGGAGTCATTTGTAATGGAACTCATTTTTGAAATGCGGCGTCGGGCACAATTCCGGTGGGCTCCGGTCAATGTCAGCACCGGAAAATGGAAGCATTGGCTTCGTCTACACGAGCACACTCTCGTAGTGTACTCATACGACATAAATGATTTCCGTTTGAATGAGAAATGGAGGCCTAAAATTGGTTGCATTAATTGCAAAACTTGGGAAAATATTGGGTACATTTTTTGTCCCACATTGAAAGTTTGGAAGTAGAAACACTAGTATATATACTAGGAAAATGCACCTAAGGTTGTGGCCTTGGGTCACTTCCCATTTGTATTGGGAAGAGGATCTAGTTCATCAAGACTACGCGCGCCTGCCCGGCTCGGCCCGAAAGTGGAGCATTAATGAGGGCAAGAAAACAACTTTTTAAGTAGATATCAAGGTTAAGCAATATTCGCGAAATGTACAGAGGTATGATATATTTCGCGCGGTACCCTTATACTTTGACAAAATTTTGCCAAATGCCCAAAGTTCATCCCTCCGTTAATTGAGCCGTTAAGTTCCAAAAAAATAAAACAAAAGAAATACTCAGTGGAGGAAGCTTCCTCCTCTGTGTTTTGGAGTCCAAACCCGACATTGACAAGCTGTTGTCTAGAGGAGGAGACGCGACTACGGGGTTCAACGACTAGTGGTGGCGGGGTTCGACGGCTGCTACTACTGCCTGGAGGAGGAGACACAACCAAGGAGAAGCGGCAAGGAGACGACGACGGGCCTGGAAGAGGTCGACTTGATGACAGGCGACAACGACGGTAAAGCAACTTTTTAAGTAGATATCAAGGTTAAGCAATATTCGCGAAATGTACAGAGGTATGATATATTTCGTGCGATACCCTTATACTTTGACAAAATTTTGTCAAATGCCCAAAGTTCATCTCTCCGTTAATTGAGCCGTTAAGTTCCAAAAAAATAAAACAAAAGAAATACTCAGTGGAGGAAGCTTCCTCCTCTGTGTTTTGGAGTCCAAACCCGACATTGACAAGCTGTTGTCTAGAGGAGGAGACGCGACTACGGGGTTCGACGACTAGTGGTGGCGGGGTTCGACGGCTGCTACTACTGCCTGGAGGAGGAGACACAATCAAGGAGAAGCGGCAAGGAGACGACGACGGGCCTGGAAGAGGTCGACTTGATGACACGCGACAACGACGGTGCTAGTGGCGACGTTGAACAGAAAAGCTCACAACGCAGCTATTTTCTTTTCTGTACAACAAAAGCTCACACGCAGCTTCAAATTTGGAAGACATAAAAGAAAATAGGAAGACTTACCTCCCTTTCCCCGATACTTCTGAAGCTGCGCTGCGCCATGGGAGGAGGCAGGAGCTCGCAGACCTCAGACCCCCGCCGGTGAAGCTAGGCCATTCGGCGGCCGGTTTTCGCAACCCTCAGCAGCTCGCAAACGGAGGACGCAACTCTTCAATCGGACGACGCAGCTTTTCGCAACCCTCAGCGGCTGGGGCGACAATCGGACGACGCAGCTCTTCAAGAACGACGACGATTGTGGACGACGCAGCTTCTCACACGCAGCTTCTCAGGTAAGATGGCAGAAAAGTATGGATTGGGTTTAAGTTTCAAATTGGGGATGATTAAGTTTCAAATTGGGGATAAAATTAGGGTTTATGTTGAATTGAAATTCGGGATAAATTAAGGCCATTAACGGTAGAAAATGTTCAACCAGGATGTTCAACGCAGCTTCCTATTTTCTTTTCGGTTCAACGCAGCTTCAAATTTGGGGATAAATCTGTTGGTTAGGTGCTGTTGTTGATAACTGATGTTTTTATACCTACTGTCCTGTGTTTTTTCATGACTTCACCAACTCTGCTATATGAGTTTCCTGGGAGCTGGCCTATAAGCTTTTGTTGTCCATCTGAGATTGATTCAGTAATCAGAACCGGTTTTTAGTTGCTAACTTGCTATGATTGTGATGAAAAAGCCCTTGGTTTGGTTTAGGGTTAATAATTCAACCAGGAAAAGTTTTCCCTTCTCTGTTCCAGGTAAGCTTGAGTTGTGATTGCTGTATTAACTTCAAAACCTTAATCTTTCCACACTAATTACAATTAACATTATACAGGAAACATCACAGACACAAGATATCATCTAAATATAGGTTCACAAATAACAGACACAAGATATCATCTAAATATAGGTTCACAATAATAAGCTTTTAGCCTATTAGCTCAATCGGTAGAGCAATGTGCTTACGCACTAGTATGTGGGTTCGAGTCCCACATAGGCTGTCTAAGTATTTGCTTGTTATATCGTTAACAAATCTTGAATAATGTATAATGCTTCAAAGCTAAAATTTAACAAATCTACATACTACCTTGTTCTAAGGTTACTTGTGTGTCATCTTAATAGACATTAATGAGAAAATAACACCATTTGCAGCAATCTGATTACTCATTCAAGGTAATAACACAGATAGCCAATTCCTTGTTCTAAGGGTACATGTGTGTCATCTTAATAGAAGAGAAAGTACTCTGCCTTCAAATTTGAATGTATTAACTCATCAAGGTTTGCAGTACAAAACTACATACTACCAAAATCATGATAAAAAGGAAGAAAACAAAAGAAATGGGATTTAGGAAATCATACAATGCAACAAAATTGTAGGATATCTGCAAGTAACCAAAAAACTGCCTCTGATGCCTCAAAAAGATTGAATTTTTTTCTTTAGTAGATCATTGCTGGATGTATGGTGCCGTCCCCAACGATTACATACACTGCCGTCACTGTACTGAAAACGGGGTTATAATTAAATTCCGCCAGGAGGTCACGTAGAATGAACAATCTGAACGAGACAGAAAATTTCAGAATGGGATTATCAGCATCCACTTAATATTACATTAAGGCGATATACAGATCATACTACATCATGCACAATAACTGAAGTCAGAAATTTTTGCATTCAAATGAAAACTACTAGCTAAGTGATAGGTGTTATTTCATACACCTTTACCAGCAATTATTAACATGATTTGGATGTGTTTTGGTGGAGTTTTGGTGCTAAGTCTGTAATCCCTGAAGTTATGGAAGAAAGTGAAGATATCCAGGATTTACAGCTTAGCTGGAGACATGGAGATTGAGCTGCTGGAGCATAAGTGGAGAAGACTACCAACACTCGGTGGGATTGAAGAGCAGCAGAAGAAGAAGAAAAGAAGTGAGTTCACCGCCCCGCGGCATTGCCACCGCGACCCGGTGATGACTCTCAGTTGAGATCGAAGCGCCGCGCCAGAAGACCTTACCGCCCCGCGGTGGATTTCACCGCCCCGCGGTGGGTGTGTTTATTACCTCGCGGCCAGAATTATCTTTTTCCTTTTATGTTTTATTCGGATTTCCTTTGTTATTTTATTTCCTTGTAGGATATGGTTTGTGATCTTGGGCTTTAGGTTAACTCTATTTAACCTAATTCCCACAGCCTCCAAATCATATTCATCGTCATCAGTATTTCCGAACAGGTTTTCATAGTTAATTTCAGATTATAGTTTTTCATCCCCTTTGATGGAGAGCTAATTTCCCTTTGTTCTGCTAGACGATTGAAGCAGTATAGTTGATGAATTTGTGAGATTTCTATCCCTTGTTCTTATCCTTATAAGTGTCGGTTTGATTCTCTTGATTATATTGATTTTGATTTATTGTTATTCCTCTTAGCCTGATCACCTAGGTTGAATACTTTTTATCAACTGCTAGGATTTGCATATAGGGGTTCCGAGTGCATATCTAGTGGAAAACACAATTGTGCGTATAGGGGTTCTGAGCGTACAATTGTGAGTGAGAATCAGTTGCATGTTAGGTAGGGGAGTGAGTACTTGTACGTCTTTCTACTTGCATGTATCTTATATCCTTGTGTGCATTGCTATTGCTGTAATGGTGCTAAGGTACGCTGACAACTGTGAGAATCAGTGGTGCCTTAGCATTGGCATAGTAGTAAGTCTATTGACAACTGTGAGAATCAGTAGTACTTACGATCAGGTTGGGAACGACAATAAGGATAATCAAAGAACTTGGGTTAAATAGATTTCAAGGATCAAACTTTATCTCTATACTGTGGATTTCGCTCTAGTGGAACTCTTTTCCTCATTATATTTACTCAACTCAATTCGATTTGTTTGCTTTGCTTGCTCTGTGTCCTCACGATTACTAAACCCTTCAGTTACTTGTTACTTGTCATTCACGGTTGCATACTATATCAAATCTTCTCTGTGGGATCGACTCTTACTTACTTGCTATACTTCTGTTTAGTAGGTCTGTTAGGATATTTTACTTTGACTAGGCTGAGCAACGATATTTGCACTGCACACTTTTAGCCCCGTCACTAAGCTGGACTTTCATAAACATCCATGTCACTAATTGGTGCAACTTCATCAAATATTTTTATGTTAAAGATACATCTCCTTGATGTTGAATAGCACGACTTTTGGTAGCTGCGTAGTTTTTACGTATAGTTGCTATTAGTATTTGTTTTCATTGTAATGGAAGATTGGTGTGATTAATAACCCAAGATAAATGAAAATAGCCTACATAAAATGTTGTCCTCAGCCATTCCTGCTATAGCCTACTACACTGAAACTTTCATCCAGAAAAGCCCTATTGGTCTCTTGTTTTCATATCAAGCAATTTAGAGCTACAAAAAGCTTTTGAAATTAAATCAATCATTGCAAGTACTTCCCTATTATTGCATATTGTCCTCAATTATTCGTGAGTGGGAAATAGCAAACCACAACTACTTTTGCACAAGAGATGGTTGAGAGGAGGATCCAATTATTCTGCAACAAGTATAAGAACCTTGTTTAAATCAGTGTTCATGGAGTCATGACTTCTTCGAAGTTTATAAAGTTGAAAACCATAATACTGGTTTTGAATTTCATTACGTGACATCAAGCACATGAATTTTCATATGAGTTCACTGGTTTACAACAAGCATTATACATTATTCATTATTCAAAATTTGTTAAATTTTAGCTTTGAAGCATTATACATTATTCAAGATTTGTTAACGATACAACAAGCAAATACTTAGACAGCCTATGTGGGACTCGAACCCACATACTAGTGCGTAAGCACATTGCTCTACCGATTGAGCTAATAGGCTAAAAGCTTATTATTGTGAACCTATATTTAGATGATATCTTGTGTCTGTTATTTGTGAACCTATATTTAGATGATATCTTGTGTCTGTGATGTTTCCTGTATAATGTTAATTGTAATTAGTGTGGAAAGATTAAGGTTTTGAAGTTAATACAGCAATCACAACTCAAGCTTACCTGGAACAGAGAAGGGAAAACTTTTCCTGGCTGAATTATTAACCCTAAACCAAACCAAGGGCTTTTTCATCACAATCATAGCAAGTTAGCAACTAAAAACCGGTTCTGATTACTGAATCAATCTCAGATGGACAACAAAAGCTTATAGGCCAGCTCCCAGGAAACTCATATAGTAGAGTTGGTGAAGTCATGAAAAAACACAGGAAAGTAGGTACAAAAACATCAGTTATCAACAACAGCACCTAGCCAACAGATTCAGCAGACGTATTTGATCAACGATCAATAGCCCAATCAAATTCGAAAATCAATCAAAATCTACAAATATATCTAGACAATTTCAATTTCAATAAAAATCCACAAAATCCCTCAATCAAATTCGAAAATCCCAAATTCAAATTAGAACCCTAATTTTTTAAAAGCCCAATCAAAATTTAAAATTATGCAAATACGTACCTAAATGCAGTCAACAGACCACCGTCGTCGGGTCGTCGCCACTAGCATCGTCGCCGGGTCGTCGCCACTAGCACCGTCGTTGTCGCCTGTCATCAAGTCGACCTCTTCCAGGCCCGTCGTCGTCTCCTTGCCGCTTCTCCTTGGTTGTGTCTCCTCCTCCAGGCAGCAGTAGCAGCCGTCGAACCCCGCCACCACCAGTCGTCGAACCCCGTAGTCGCGTCTCCTCCTCTAGACAACAGCTTGTCAATGTCGGGTTTGGACTCCAAAACACAGAGGAGGAAGCTTTCTCCACTGAGTATTTCTTTTGTTTTATTTTTTTGGAACTTAACGGCTCAATTAACGGAGGGATGAACTTTGGGCATTTGGCAAAATTTTGTCAAAGTATAAGGGTACCGCGCGAAATATATCATACCTCTGGGCATTTCGCGAATATTGCTTAATCTTGAGGGTATCACACGAAATTTCCCATTATTTAATTGCCCTCATTAATGCTTCACTTTCGGCCCGGCCCGGAAGTGGAGCATTAATGAGGGCAAGAAAGCAACCTAGTTCATTAAAGTGGAGCATTAATGAGGGCAAAAAAGCAACATTTTAAGTAGATATAGATTATTTAATTGGCGGAAGAAGAAGATCAAATAATTCTTATGTCTGATTAATATTATCCTTATTTAACATATTTAAAACTTATGCTTATATATTTAATTAAATAAAGTTGTATATATAATTAAATTAAATTTTAGTTGATTTTTTAATAAAATTCCAATAGGCTTATGTGTTAATTGATTTTTTTGGTTAAAAAGTTTAATTATTTTTTTATTTTTTTGGGAAATAAAAATGTTTAATTGTTGCATGGGAAATTGAGAATTAATGGTTATGTTTTTTATAGACCTAAAATTGGGTTCATTTTCTTTCAGCAAACACATTCACACGTACAGTAGGAGTCCGTGCATGCATGTATGATCCAATATGTGATTGCAATTTTGTTGTCTTCTCAAATCATTTGTTGGCCTAATATGTGAGGGTAAATATATTATTCAACTCTATTGTGAAGCAGAACATGTAATATCAGAGATTTCTTCTACATATATTTATATTCCAAAATTTAATCTTTTTTAAATTTTAACTTTTATTCATCTATAATTCTAATTTTCTATCCCTTCTAGATTCTTCATTTTTACCCCATAAAATATTAATATCATTTTCCTTTCCTTTCTCATTTTATTTCCCCTCTCACCTCACATTCTCTCTCCTCCCCCTTTTCAAGTCATCCCCCCGTAAGAACAAAACCCCATTTTTTCTTCCTTGCTCTTTCTCTTCCATGGTTGCCCACCCATTTCTCCTTCTCGTTTGTTAGGCCACCACCGGAGAGGACGTGTGCCACCGGCCACGAGCCGCCTCATCTCGCCCCCGACTCGTTCCCTTGTCGAGCTCGCGCCATGGTTGCTCCTCCACGCTCAGCCGCACGCAGCTCGCTCCCTCCCACCTCAGTCATCGAGCTCCGGCCACTCCCCACAGTAGGTCGTCGCTGGTGAAGCCTCCTTGAATCCCCAACGAGCCTTTTGCACCACCATCTCCTTCCAATTACTCTTATGTGAGTTTTCCCCCAATTTCTGTAACCCTAGCTTGATAGATTTGTGTGTTTATGTTCAATTGAGGAGTTTAGGTGCAATTGGTTCTTAATTAGATGTTGACTGATGTTGTGGAATGATTAGGTTGATCAAATTTGAAGGTTGGAGGTGGATGATAGCAGATTTGGGCATTTTTGGGGACTTCTGAAAATTCTGGATAATTTGCGTAATTTCTGGGAAGTTATTAGGCCAAGGCCCATTTATATGGTACGCGGTGTACCAAATAGGTTTTAAGCCATCGCGAGGCGCACCACCTCTTCTTCTTCCTCTCTTTCTCATTCCCGACGGCAACAATTATTTTTAAACAAAAATTGAACCCTTCTCCGATCCACGACGGCAGCGATGGAAGGTGACGACAGTGGTGGCGAGCTTGGCGGAGGCGAATTGGAGAAAGAGCACAGCAGATATACCTTTTGTTTTCCACTGCCCTGGCCTCATTATGTCTCAATATCAAACTCAACGAAAGAGGAACAACGATTACAGATTTACAGGCTTCGCTCTTCCCTCATTTGCTTTGCTTAATTAATTCGTCAATATTTGCTTATGTAATTTGAAGCAATTTCTTTCTTGATTCCTCAATTTCATTGCTATTCGGTTTCCATCTGGCTTGCTCGTCAAATTTCTGCTTCACTGTAGCCTCGTTTTTAGCTTCACCCATTCTATTTTGACCTAAATTACAGATTTACACTAAATAATCTGTATTAGTTTGACCTAAATTACATATTTACACTAAATAATCTGTATTAGTTTGACCACAGATCTCTACTGCAGCTTCTTTCACTAATTTAGGATTCAGATCCCTTCTTGTTGGGGGGCGTTGATGATAGAATGGCAGAGCAACAAGTGTTGGAGGCAGATCCATTCTTGTTGGGGGCGTTGCATGTCTAGTAATGTTGATGGTATCTTTGGCTTTCAACTTGGACATCGTTGAGGCAGCAGATCCGTCGTTGGCTTTCAACTTGGACATCGTTGATGCAGCAGACTCGTTATTGTTTGTGGAAGTAGCCATTGTGTATGAGATGGGGGCAAATCAAAGTGAGGGAATTTGAGGTAATTTCCAACGGTATTTATAGGGGAAAGGATGAGGAACACCATTGATATAGGTGTAGGTGAAAGGTCAATAGTTTACTTCCTTCCATGCCTCTTCATCGTCCCAGTTTAATGTTTTTAATTATATGTTTTAAGTGGAGGCAGATGTAGGGTTTATCAGAGATTAGTGATCATCAAATACGTTTAACTGATTAGGCCTATGGGTCCATTAAATGTTAGCAAATGTGTGTTGGTCTAATTTTGTTTGGATCATAGCAGATGCTATGTAAACTAATCTCATATTATTGGGCCTTTGGTTTGGGTCCATTTATAAATTGCTCGTGTATATATATTGTCGGGCCTTATAATCAAGGCATTTGGATTTTGCCATTGCATTGAATTTCTATATAGATATTGATGATTAAGTATATAGATTAGACCCATTTAAACATACTCTTGGGCCTATTTAACCATTACAATATATTAACTTTTTTATTTTAGGAACTGACCCATTTAAACATTAAAATATTTTAATTTTTTCATTTTAGGGTCTTAAAAGTTAACATTCATTGCATCAGAATACTAACTTTTTATTAGATATAGATTTCTAACTTCTTCCTCTCATTCTTTTGTAAATGCAGGAGAGTCACTTTAAGTTCATATTCTATGAGAATGCTAAAATATAGATGATTTACTATTTCAATTTAATTTAAGAAAAAACCATCATCTTTCTATCGTGCATTATTGTGTTATTACTTTCATTTTTGCATTCATTTTTCCTTTCAGGTTATGGCAGGAATGCAACATCTTATAGTAACATAATTCAGCCGATTATTCAATATAACTTTTAGTCTCATCATTATTTAAAATATTTAAAAAAAACATAATATTATTACTAAAATCCAAACCCATATTTTTGCCCCTCGCGGGACAATGACCCTAGTATATATATAAGAATGTCAATATCTTTATTATGGTAACGAGAGTGATTGATATAATATTATTATTTTTATTTTATTTTTTTGATGAGGAAAGAATTCAACGTATCCGACATAACAACGTCGGGTAAGTCGAGAGGCCGATAAATCGGCGCCGATCAAAACCGGACAGAAGAGACACTACAACAAGTATGGAAATTACAACAAAGTAAAAATAGAGCTAAGACGACCTAAAACGAGAGCTGATCAAGCACAATCAGACGAAAGCGTCATCGGTAGACGAGTCAGACAGGAGAACTCATGCGGAAGTGCTGAACGGACTACCATGACGTTGCTCTCTCTTCAAAGAGGGATCTTCAGGAGCCTCAACCATAACGTTGCCCTCGTACAAGAGGGATCTTCATTGGGCCTCAAACACGACCACGACCACTACCGAACACTCAAGCAACACCTTAGATCAGCTCCATAACTACAGCGAGAAATTTGTCACCCATACTTGAGAACAAACGAAACCGAATTAGATTACAAGGGTGGAATTGATGTACAAAAAGAATATCAATTAGTCTTGTTATTTGGTAATTCTCCATAAGAAGAAAGATAAAGACATAAATGTCAACACATTTATCCCTTTTTTTTTTGGTGTTAACCAAGCTTGTTCAAGAAGCTGAATATTGTTTTGTCTTCTCTACTTTTTTTCTTGTTCTTGTTCTTTTTTTCCTGCGAGAATGGGATGGGCCAAATCATGCTTGGGCCAAATCATGGTCAATGGGATGGGCCAAATCATGGTCAATGGGATGGGCCAAATCATGCTTGGGCCAAAGTAACGCCGAGTCCACTAGGGTTTAATTTATGGGGGCTTTACTCAGAAAGCCAAATTGTGATGAACAGACAAATCTACCATCTTGCACAACAAGCCAGAGAACGGATCTGGATCGGAGGAAAGGAGGGGAAACAACCGCACTAGCGGCGCCAGAGGTGTGAAAAGGGTCGGAAAGTTCGAAGATCCGATTAAAGCGGTGTTGAATTTGGGGACCACAGTCAAGGTTGTCAGAGAAGAGTTCATCTCTTAGAGAAGGCGGTAGGAGAAAGCGATATCTCTGAGCGGGGTAGTCACCGGAGGAGACGATCGACGGTGTTGGTGCTGGAGACAAGGTCGGTTGGCAAAAATTAAGGGATTAAAGAACCCAATTGGGAATAAGGGGTGACTGTCAACCACAAGCTGGCATAGCATTGTTGCTTCCATTTAAGGGGTAGTGGCTCGACGAGGAGAACAGGCGGCGGGTCGATGGTATTAGATCTGGTGCTAGATCGGGGGATTTGGGTTCAAAGCCAAAACCACCGTCAAGGATGGAAGTTTTTCCTTGTTTGCTAAGGAGATGGCTCCCAGATCCAAGTTTCTGCACTAAACATCATCTAGAGGTTTGCACCACAATCAGAGGAGGGGAGCAAAGAAGGGGTCAAGGTGGCGGTTCAACGGTCAAGGCCCGTGTTGCCTCTGGGTGGTGGTTTCGGGAAGGTGGTGGTTTCGGGAAGGTGGATAGCGGCTAGCCGTCATCCGAAATTCCCCCTTGACTCTATATTGTTCTACTGCTGTATATTTTCTTTATACCCACCACACAAAGGGCTACAGGGTAAGGTTGAAATTACAGAAATTGGTTGGGGGCTTTGACCTCTTGATCTGTAAGAATAAGTGATTGGATATGACACATCCATAAATTTGAGAGTAGTTATTGTGAAATGGACAAATGTAAATGTAGATCTAGGGTTGTGGTTCAAGTGGTTGTAAGGCATATGTGGTCAATAAGTTGTGGTTTTTGGTTGTTGGCGGTTTTGCTGGGTTGGTCAAGGAAGTGGGTAGATGGCCCTGTGCACCAGAAGGAGAAGATAAAGAAGGTATATGACAGCTTCATTCTAGTAAATTTGGGTAGTTTGTAGAGAGGTGCTCACATGTTGGTGATGCGTACCCGGTAGACAATAATGGTGATTTGGGTTTAGTTTGGTGGTTGATGACGAAATTGGTGAGGTTGTTTGCTGCCAGCTAATAATAATTAAGCTTCACTGGTTTGTGGTACTAGGAGGGGTTAACCCATATGAAAGAGGAAGATGAAGAAAGGAAGAAAAAAAAGATGAGTGTGTTCAAGTTAGAATGATTTGGGAGGTTGTCTCTTGTTGGAAGGTTGTCCCATAGATAGTGATTGGGAGGCAATCCCATGAAAATGATAACGATCCATTGATGTTGGATGTTATTGTTGTCGGGTTTGAGTTTTGATTTTTAGTTGGGGTGTTCTTCCCTTTGATTTTTTAGAAGTTTATTCTTTTGGTGTTTTGGGATTTCTAGAGAGGAGGGAGAGCCCTTCTCTCTAGTTCCCTAGCTCTCCTCTTTAATTGGTATAATATTATTATTGATTGTCTTTCTAGTAGACTTTCTTTGATTGATTTTCCTTAATTGACTTTCCTTGATATAATATCTTTATTATTTTTCTTTGATTGACTTTTTTTTTGTACATAGGAAACACTAGGCTCCCTTTAATCATCTTCAATGATGGCTTGAAAAAATAGGGAAAAGTCTCTATATCTACTTCCAGAACTAGATGAAAGTTCTTGTCGTATGGAATGGGCAGAAGAGCCAGCGTCGAGGTAAGATGCAGTCTCTCCTATATGAATTTCTAAAAACAATACTATTCTTTTTAGGCCAGATTGCATGCCATAAAAAGAAAATGTGGTCTCTTATTTTACACTGATTTACATATATATCCCAAATGCATTAGTGAGTTGTACAAATATTACTTTGACTTATTTTTGCATATATATACTATTTGGGATATTTTTGTAAAATATTAAATTTTTTCTTTTAATTCAGAAATGAAGTAAAATATAAAAAAATCATGAAAAGAAAAAGGAAACAAAAAGCCTAAAATAGTAAAATAATATTTTTTTAGTTTTCCCTTCTAAAACCCCAAATATTTTCCCGCTCCCTTCTTCATCTCTCCTGCCCACTTTCCGCCCATCCCGGCTTCCTCCATTCCGTCGGCTAGTGTATGAACAGTTGAAAGTGAAAGATGCAAACCCATCCTCCCTCCCTCCCCTCCCCTCCCCTCCCCTCCCTCTCCCTTCCATTCTGCAGACGTCCTTGTAACTGTTAAACAAGATGCGATGAACTGATAGTTATATTCACAAGGTTTTTTTCATTGCGAATTGTGTAACTGTTAAAAAGGAATGTCGATGTATCTCCATGGCGATGTAAACATAAATGACGATGTATCTCCATGGCGAACTGTGCAACTGTTAAAAAGGAATGGCGATGGGCGAGAGAAGGGTTGAACCTCAGCATATGAACCTGAAGAACTGTTGAACTCAACAGATTGATTCAAAAGCAGTTTTCCAGGTTAGGGTTAGGGCTAAATTATGTAAAACCAAATATTCAGAAGGGGGCAAATGTAAAACCCAAGTGAAGAGATAAAGTGGTAATTTTCTGAAGTAAAGAAATGATTCACAAGACTAGATGAACTGGTAGTTATATTCACAAGGTTTTTTTCCTGCTATAATATAAAGATCTTGTCGGACTTAGTAAAACAATTGTCATACTTAGTAATAAAAATGTCACAACTACAGCGTTGAAATTGGATATATGTCATACCAAATATCACAGAATAATGTCATAATTAATAACTAAAATTTTTAGTCATTAGACTATATTACATGCTTGTCTATTGCCTAATTTGGGTAGGACGTGTGACATCTGGTTGAATAGTTCTACTCAAAAGGTGGATAGTTCATCTCACTAATCTAAATACAAGATGTCTTAGTTAGATCTCCCTTTCCTGATGCTCTGCTTCTTTGACAATTTTACTTTACATAGATATTAATTGCACTTCATCTCACAAATCTACTTTAAAGATATCTTAATTAGAAAATGCTCCATGTTTGAGTATTTTTAGGTACAGAGGAGGCACTTGTAGTGCTGGTGCTCGTGATTTCCAAAGCGTGACATTTTAAATTGTTATTGTGACATACTATTTACTATTTTCACAGTGTAATAATGTATGATTGACAAATGTGATCGTATTCAGACTGATTTACTTCGCAGAGATCTTACTTTATGGAGATAGTAATGGCACTTCATCTACCCCATCTCATTGGAGTGTGTGTTGTTTGACTATCCTAACCGTACATACTTCCAGTCCTACTCACTCTTTGTTTCACTTCATCTTACCCATCTCTTTCTACTCTTCATCTCTTTCCTCTCCTTAGAAAAGCTCGTGTGGTTGTGTTCTTTTCCTGTGGACTCACAAACTTCTGTTGGATTTTAATTGAGTGGCAAATATGTATGGACGATGAATACTCCACCATTGGAGACAAGGGAGAGGTTGACTTCATCGATGTTCCTTCAGTCACAACATCATCGCCAACTGAGGAGGGTCCTGTCATGGTGTCTGTGTCGTTTCCATTTGCTGGAGGAAAGCCTCAATCGGTTCCTGTGAATGAGGTTGCTGTGGCGTCATTCACCATAGAAAACACCACAGATGAATATATTTTACTTTGGGGTGTGAAGATTTATGCTTCAATTTCTGAAGATTCATTTGTGTTGTCATTGATGAAACCTCCATCTGGCCAGCCAGATGACATACCCGAGGAAGATTTTGCCCCTTGTTTTGATATGGAGGAACGAGATTTGAACCCACATGGTAGCTTGAGTATATGGATGTCTTGTGTGCCCAAGGAGATTGATTTTTTCACATCTATACTGCATATCCAAACTGATCAGGGGATTATTGAACGACTTGTCTTCCTCTTGGCTGAAGATGAGGTATCCAAAGCTTTGGCACCTCAGAGACCATATAACATACCAACACAGATCAGGAAAGCGATAGAGTTTGAGGAAATCCCTGAAGTGGTCTTACAAGGCTTAACAGAGAAAAATTATGTGTCGTATTTCAATGAGTTGTTAGGGATGGAGGAACTTCTGATTATGGTAAGTCTTATGTTTTCTATGTATGGGGGTTGGGGGACTGAGGGGATAGCTAAATGACATCGTTCTCTCGTAGTACCAAGTTGTTGAATGAATTTTTTTATATTTGTTTACATGAGTATGTCAAAGCTTATAATATGAAGTTTGTTATTTTGAGACAAAGGTATAATGTCAGGCTTGTAGCAGTTAAAGTGTCAGGACTAGGTGAAAGAAGGCCCTCAGTTGTCAATGGAGATGCGGTGAATGTTTATGGAGAATATTCTCTCCATCAAGTATGTGAATAATGTTAGGTATCTTATGCTTTGTGTCAAAGTTTTATATATTATTGTCGATATGAATTATGAAATTGCACGAATTATCGTTGTCAATGTTATGTTCTCATGTTAAACTTGCTAATGTTCTTTGAACAGGGCTCGATCGACCATGTTGAGGCTAATGAATTATTATTTCAATTTAATGATGAATTTTACCAAAGGCATATAGATAGCAATGTGTATGAAATCTGTTTTGTGTTCAACGGGACAAATTTCCGTAAGCTTCATGAAGCCATTCTATCTGCAGAGGCATTACATGAAAACTTCCTCTTTCCCCATGAGTATCAGTCAAAACGGAGGATTACAACCAACAATTTTGTGCCTATCTCACTTCTTCTTGATGAGGACCAAAAAAATGCTATTCGCTTAATTTTAGGCTGCAGAGGAGGAGCTCTTTATGTGATTTATGGACCCCGGGAACAGGAAAGACAAAAACACTGGTGGAGGTGATCCTACAACTCTATACAACTAGACGTAATTCTCATATACTGGTATGTGCTTTTTCAAATTGCGCGGCAGATCACATATTAGAGAAAATCATTTGTGAGGGGATGGAACTTAGGGAGGAAGATATTTATAGGTTGAATGCCACACATCGTTCCTTACAAAAAATAAACGCCTCATTGTTGAGGTTCTGCACCTACAGTGCAAGTTTCTTCACTTGCCCTTCTCGAGATGCACTCCGCAGGTACAATATAATAATAACGACATACACGAGTGCATCTTACCTCTATCATGCTGAAAGGGTTAACCGTGGCCACTTCTCCCACATCATCTTAGATGATGCAAGCCAAGTTTCAGAGTCAGAGACAATGATCCCCATATCAACCCTCATAGAAAAGAACACAGTTATTGTTCTTTGTGGTGATCTCAAACAACTTGGGCCTGATATTTATTCAAAGCAAGCTGAGGCTTATGGTTTGGTAAGATCTTTTCTAGAGAGGTTGTTGGACTTTGAAGTTTACAGATCAGGAGATCGTAATTATGTCACAATATTGTTGAACAATTACCGGAGCCACCCTGCTATGGTCAATGTTCCTTCAAGACTATTTTATAGTGGAGCATTGAGGCCATATCGAGAAGACAGTAACACATGTTTCTTACCTTGGGCTGATATGCTTCCCAATAGGAACTTCCCTTTCATGTTTTGTGGCATCCAAGGCTTTGATGAGAGGGAAAAGGGCAGCCCATCATGGTTTAATAGGATTGAAGCTAGCAAGGTGATTGAGCTCGTACAGAGGCTGATAAGAAGGAATGTGCCTGAGCAAGACATCGGGATTATTACCCATTTTCCACAACAAGTACTAAAGATAAGGAAGGCTCTCATGTCTCTACGTATGAGGGATATTGAGATTGGTGGGGTTGAGCAGTTTATGGGTGAAGAAAAGGAAGTGATCATCCTGTCAACCGTCAGATCGACCGCTAACCATGATGAATATGATAGGACTTTCCGCATGGGATATCTGAGCAACCCGAAGAGGTTAAATTTTGCCCTGACTCGTGCCCGATCATTGCTTATTATAGTTGGAAACCCTTATATTTTAGAAAAGGTAATTCCCGGTAAAAAAAAGTACAGAGTTGGTCATTGTTGTTGGTCATTGACATGATTAAAAATGTTGATTAACTACCGTGTTTTTGGTCTTTGACAGGATTGGCACTGGTAAGAAATCCTAAGGGATTGTGTTTTAAATAGCGCCTATGAAGGCTGTGCATTCCGCGTGCAGGAGGAGGTTAACAGTAGGTAGTTGTGATTCTAGTAATGTAATGATAGCATCCAGTTGACAACTATCCTTTTTGTAGAAATGTAATGGTATCCCATGCTACAATATTGTAGAAATGTAATGATAGTATCCAGTTGACAACTATTCTAGTAAGGTAATTGTCGGTGTGTGTAGTGTCGATATTAATGTTTTGGCAATCTGACATGTAAAATCAACCATGCTTTCTAAAACATTTCGATAATAAAATTCATCCTCTTACATAAAAAACCAAAGTCATGAGGTACATACTTCATAGTCAATTCATCCTCAACCATGCCTACATGCTCGACATGCTCGATTACAAATGTTGAAAGCACTAATCCCTAGAATCACACCAGCACCAAACGCAAAAATATGAACTATTACATGGTTTCTGAAGTTTGCCTGGGAGTATAGTGCCTTGTTTTCAGCTTCAAGTTCTGCCACCCTTGCATTTAGTCGCCAAATTGCATGATCGAATTGCATCTCAGTTGTATTGAGTTCCATGATTCTCTGTCCAAGTTCATGTATCTCAGTACGTAGACGTGTGATTATTCCACCCAACATGTTGGAACGTGGGCTATTCGTTAGCAACATGTCTAACTCTTCTTGCAACTTCTCCTCTAATTGAGAAGGTGTAGGAGATGAAGGTGGATGTTCATATTTGCGGGGGTCCCTGATTTGATAACTTGAGGTGTCGCTGGATGACATTGTACTCGAGTACTGCAGAAACAAAGAAAGATTTCCAGTATGAAAACCACACAATAAACAAAGAGGGTTACCTTCAAGTTCGGCGCAGAGAGGGTTTAGGGATAATATGTGGTCAAGAGTGACGTGAGCTTATGTGAGTACATCTATTGGAAAATGAAATGAGTGGCTTGGTGAAAACCCGAAAGGGCGCCTTGGCAAAATGAGCGAAAAATAAGAAGAGTGATTTTAGGATTTCTCATTATTCTTGGCGAGGCGTCATAAGAAGAGGAGTCAAAGAAGGATTACCGGGTAGGTCACTCTGGGAGGCATAAGAAGATAGATGGGAGATACGATTAGATTTTTATTCACTCTATGGTGTCACGACGACAACGCCTATCAGCAAACATGATACCCAGGTATCATGTTTGCTGATAGGCATTGTCGTCGTGACACCTAAACAAATAAAATAATCCTAACAAACCTAAACAGGTATTAGAGGCAAGCAAGGGTCGAATCCACATGGAGGAAGTGATCAATCTATGTGTTAGTAAGCATGCAAAGTAACAAGGGGGGTTTTGAATGATCACAGAGTAACAAAGATGTAAGCTTTAAAAGAATAATAAGAATGATGGGGAAAGTAGTTCCACTAGAACGAGATCCACAATACAGAGATGCAAGTTGATCATAGAAATCTATTGAATCCAAGTTCTTTAACTATTCGTATGGTTGTTCCCACCCTGATCTTAAGTACTACCGATTCTCACAGTTGTCGATAGACTTATTACTATGCCAATGATAAAACACACCAGTCACACCTGTCATGCGGTACCAGACCGGGATACTTTACCACCAACAAAGCAATAGCAATGCACACAAGGATATAGGATACATGCAAGTAGAAAGACGTACAAGTACTCACTCCCCTACTTAACATGCAATGATTCTCACTCACAATTGTACGCTCGGAACCCCTATACGCACAATCGTGTTTGCCACTAGATATGCACTCGGAACCCCTATATGCAATCCTAGCAATTGATAAAAAGCATTCAACCTAGTTGGCCAGACTATGAGGAATAACAATAAATCAATATTCAATATAACCAAGAGAATCAAACCAACACACATAAGAATAAGAACAAGGAATAGAAATCTCACAACCGAATCAACTGTATTGCTTCAAACGTCTAGCAGAACAAAGGTGTTTAGCTCTCCATGGGTTGGAAACCCCAGAGGCAAAACTAAAACTACGAACTAGCAGATTATTCGATCATTAGGAATGGAGGCTGTGGGAATTAGGTTAAATAGAGTTAACCTAAAGTCCAAGATCACAAACCCTAGCTTACAAGGAAATAAAATAATAATAATAATAAAAGGAAATAATAATAAAACTAATAAAAGGTAAACAAATCAAACTGGGAAAATAATCCCATCTTCTCTCGCGCTCGGCTTCTCTATCAATTCAAGCTCGCGGTGGCCCATTCCACATCAGCAGCTTCAGCACGGCCCACCAGCACTCGGCGCTGACGTCATGGCTCCGCATCAATCTTCCGAATTCAATTCACGCGCGCGGTTCTTCTTCGTGGGCCTGTCTTCTCCTTCACGTGGGCTTTTCTCCTCAGCTGGGCCGTTCTTCTTCACTTGGGCCTTTTATCTTCACTTGGGCCTTTTTTCCTTCAATTCCAGCACTCACCACGCGGCGCTAATTAATTAATTACTTCGCTTCAACACGCGTGATGGCCGCGAGGCGTGATTTTCACCGCGGGGCGGCATCCTTCTCTGAGATCTATCGCCGGGTCGCGGTGGCTCTGACGCGGGGTGCCATTTTCTGCCCTCTTCAGCTCCTCTTCTTCTTCTCTTCTTCTTCTCTTCATTACTACCAAGTGTTGGTAGTCTTCTCCAATAAACTCCAGCGGATCCTCATCATCTCCATCTAAGCTGTAAAACCTTGGATATCTTCACTTCTCAACTACTCTTCTGGATTACAGACTTAGCCTAAATCTACTCCAAAACTCCATCTAAAATATGTCAATAATCACTAGTTAAGGTGCATGAAATGACACCTATCAAATATCCCCACACTTAGACCTTTATTCGTCCCGAGTAAATCAAAACCAATCATACTCCAATCATCAAACACCAAGGTCTCAGGAAGTGTGCGCAAATGATAAGTGCTATTTTGTACCACTTATCTAAGGATTATTACCAGGTTTGAGGCGCCATTTAGTTGGATTTTATGCACAATTGGAGATTATGGAGTTAAAGTGGAAAAGTGTGGTTTTGGTGGTCTAGAGGAGCTAATTGAAGACATCCAGAGGAAGAGGAGTTGACCACCTGAAGAGACAAGGAAAATCTATGAAGAAACCACAAAGGGCGAGTTTTACCGCCCCGCGCCAGAGCCACCGCGACCCGGCGATAGATCTCAGAGAAGGATGTCGCCTCGCGGTGGAAATTACCGCCCCGTGGTGGGAAAACGGTGCCCCGCGGTCACGCGAAGCGGAATCGAATTAATTATAAGCCGCGTGTTGCTGGAATTGGAAGGAAGAAGGCCCAATGGTGAATTAGGCCCAAACGAAGATAGAAAGCCCATGAAGAAGCTGAGGAGACAAGCCCACGAAGGAGAGAATGGCGCGCGTGAAGAAGCCGAAGAATTGAAAGCGCGGATTGATGCGGAAGATGATGTCAGGTGACGTCAGCGAGTTGTTTGAATTGGAGATGGGCCGAGCGCTGCATTTATTGGGCCGTGTTGCTGCTGCTTATGTTGGGCCGAGATTTGCTGATGCTTGCGCGAGAAGCAGCTGCCGCGAGGGGACGATGCCGAGCGTGATTGCGGGATTAATTTCCATGTTCCGTTTATTTACTTTCCTATTATTTTATTTCCTTGTAAGTTGGGGTTTGTGATCTTGGGCTTTAGGTTAACTCTATTTAACCTAATTCCCACAGCCTCCATTCACCAATTAGATTAGAATTAAGTTCCGAAGTTCAGAAGTTTGTTCTTTAGTTTTGCCTCCTGGGTTTCCAACCCATGGAGAACTAAACACCTTGTTCTACTAGACGTTTGAAGCAATACAGTTGATTATGTTGTGAGATTTCTATATCCTTGTTCTTATTCTTATGTGTGTTGGTTTGATTCTCTTGGTTATATTGATTATTGATTTATTGTTATTCCTCATAGTCTGGCCAGCTAGGTTGAATGCTTTTTATCAATTGCTAGGATTGCATATAGGGGTTCCGAGTGCATATCTAGTGGCAAACACAATTGTGCGTATAGGGGTTCCGAGCGTACAATTGTGAGTGAGAATCTTTGCATGTTAAGTAGGGGAGTGAGTACTTGTACGTCTTTCTACTTGCATGTATCCTATATCCTTGTGTGTATTGCTATTGCTGTGTTGGTGCTAAAGTACGCTGACAACTGTGAGAATCAGTGGTACTTTATCATTGGCATAGTAATAAGTCTATCGACAACTGTGAGAATCGGTAGTACTTAAGATCAGGGTGGGAACAACCATAAGAATAATGAAAGAACTTGGATTTATAAGATTTTAATGATCGACTTATCTCTGTATTGTGGATCTCGTTCTACTGGAACTACTTTTCCCATTCATATTTTCTCATTAACTACACTTGTTTGCTTTGCTCTGCTTGATAACTAAAACCCCCCTTTTGTTACTTTGCATGCTTGTGAACACATGAATTGATCACTTCCTCCCTGTGGATTCGACCCTTGCTTGCCTCTACTACTTGTTTAGGTTTGTTAGGATTATTTTATTTGTTTAGGTGTCACGACGACAATGCCTATCAAATTGGCGCCGTTGCCGGGGAGGCAAGTTTTGATTTTTCTTTGTGTTTGTTTGTGTGTGTTACTTTGGTGTGGACCTATCTTACGGTCCGCACCTTTGCTACTGATTTGCTACTTATTGAAGTTGATACAGAGACATGTACGAATGGCTCAGACACTCCGATAATTGATTGCGCCAGATCTGATACAGCAGCCCTTGGCTGTAATTATTCCACCCCTTGCTGATGGTGTGACATTTGAGCTCATATCAGGAGTGATACGGTTGCTCCCGAGATATTATGGACGAAGTGGAGAAGACCCCATCCTACACTTGAGAAAATTCCACAACGTCATTATGAGCATCAAACCAGCCGACGTCACTGAGGATCAAATTAAAATGAGAGCCTTCGGGTTCACTCTTAAGGACGATGCTGAGGACTGGTACTATCATCTGCCTGGCGGAAGCATAAATTCATGGGCTGAGCTACATAAGGTATTCCTCACACAATATTTCCCCACCAGGATGGTGAACGCTTTGAAGAGGGAATTTGCCAGTATTGAACAAGGAGAGGAGGAGATCCTTTATGAATATTATGAGCGGTTCACACAACTTTGCTCTAGTTGCCCGGTCCATGGTTTTGACAAGTCAACTCTAGTACTCTATGTTTACAATGGGCTGCTGGATGATGAAAGAAGAATCATAGATGCTACGTGTGGTGACAGTATCTTGAACATGACCCCTGATGCAACCATGACTACACTTCATGATATGGCTGAGAGCATAAGAGATTTTGATGAAGCCCCAAGGACCAGAGGAGTTAATGCTGTCAACTCCAATGATGCACATTTATTGCAAGAAATTGCTTCATTGAAAGATATTATTGCGAAGGTGGGTAAACAAGAAGTACCTCAGTCCCACTTTGATGAGCTACCAGTAGCTCCCCATGCTAGTAACTCCCCTTCAACTGAGGATATGCTCAGGACTCTGACTCAACTTTTCACCACGCATGTGCATGCCACTGAGTCAAGTCTTAAGAACATGGAGAGGCAGATTGGCCAGCTGGCTGATGTTGTGACAAAGTTTGACCAGAGGAGGACGAATATGAGGGAAAACGTTCCTCCTAGTGCTGAAGATGAGGACGAATATGAGATGGAGGACGTCACCCACCGCCCCGCGTCACCTCTCACCGCGACCCGACGTGAAGTCTCAGTTATCTCACCGCCCCGCGGCGAGACTGACCGCGACTCGGTGACGTGCCTCAGTATCTCCACCGCGACCTCACCGCCCCGCGGCAATGACTACCGCCCCGCGGTGGACGGAGTACCTCCTAGCGCGATCTCGCCGCGGCCCGGTGTCCAAAATTTCAGATATGCTGGTGAGGTTTGGGTGGATCCTTACGGGGTTGCAAGGTAGGTGCTTTCTGAGGAGGAGTATTTTTTGAGATACGAAGAGGAGTGGAGCGACGATGAGGAGGAGTGTTGTGATCGTGAAAATACTCCAGAGACAATCGCCCCGACAGTCCCCGATCCTCTGGAGGCTGCCTATGATGAGTTTATGCGTCTCAACTCCTTTCCGCTCGTTGCGCTGCAACCCGATATACCCTTCCCTGAGGCTCTGAAGGACACCCAAAAGGTGGAGAGCGACAAAGGCTTATTTGACACCTTCAGTAGCTGCAAGGCAACCACCCCTTTGGTCCATCTGGCGGACAACACCCCTCGCTGTAAGGAAATATTAAAGGTGCTGGGCATAATCAAGAAGAAGCCGAAGGGGAAGCACAAAAAGGAGAACTTGACTCAAGTGGTGAATTCTTACATGCTGGATACGGGGCAGGACATACATGCAGCCCCTGAGATGCTGGGTAGACAATTTTTCAAGATGGCAAGTGCATTCATGGATACGACGAGCGGTCCAGCCATCAACAATTGCACAAGATTGGGGGAAAGGCTCAATAGAGAATATACAAAGAGGCATCCCTCGGATATAGGCCCCAGGAGTTTAGTTGCAATGAGCAACCCTAGTTGAGGAGTTTGGAGCAGTATGTCATGCCATGACAATAACTAAGGCGCTATTCGGGAGGCAACCCGAGGTATGTTTTTCTTTTCTTGTTTTTCATTATTCGTTTTGCATTTTTTTAGTGTGTTTTTGCTTTGTTTCGTTCGCCTGTTACTAACATTTCAGGTAAGAAAGTAAATGGAGAGTATGGTGTTCTCAGCTATCCCACCGCCCCGCGGCGACCCTCACCGCCCCGCGGTGGATTTCTGGTATATTTTCTCTCTCCGAAAAAAAAAATAATAATAAAAAAAAATTCGAAAAAAAAAATTATAATAAAGGGCTCCGAAAAAAACCTTAAACGGGGAGTAAAAATTGAAAAAAAAAATTGAAAAAAAAAAAAAAAAAAAAAAAAGAGGTACCGAAGGCTAGCTGTCCGGAATTTCCATAGAGATGGTGCGCATCATGTTGTCAAGGAGGAAACCTTAGCCCCACATTATTTGGCAACGATGATGGCCCTACATTCCACAGTTGGGGAGGAGGAACGCTAGAGCCCCCACCATGATTACATCTGGGCTCCACCATGTGTTCCTAGAATGCCGTGCAACCCCGATTTCATTGTTTTACCACTATTCACCAAAGTGGTTTCCTATGGTTGCACGGTAGGAGAAGATTATAGAGTTGATGAAGACACCCGCCCAACACTAGAGACTTGGGCGTATACTGCGAAGACCGCCAGCGATCACCTACAGTGTCCAAGCAGCTTGGCAACGTTTGTGAGTTATTTTTTGCTTTTCCCTCTGCTTCTATTCTTTTGTCTTTCATTACATTGAGGACAATGCAATGTTTAAGCATAGAGGAGAGTTCTATACTTGCTACGTTGTTGAGGAGAAAATTTAAAAAAAAATGAAAAAAGCCAAAAAATTGAAAAAAGGCATACATTAAAAATCCTGGGATAGGTCGAAAACCCGAAAGGGCGGCCTAGGTAATAAGCAGGTGGCTTGGACCAACATTAGGCTGGGGTAATATGTGGTCAAGAGTGATGTGAGCTTATGTGAGTACATCTATTGGAAAATGAAATGAGTGGCTTGGTGAAAACCCGAAAGGGCGCCTTGGCAAAATGAGCGAAAAGAAGAAGAGTGATTTTAGGATTTCTCATTATTCTTGGTGAGGCGTCATAAGAAGAGGAGTCAAATAAGGATTATCGGGTAGGTCACTCTGGGAGGTATAAGAAGATAGATGGGAGATAAGATTAGATTTTGTTTCACTCTATGGTGTTTGGGATAAGCTTGGGGGAAGTACTCTGCTTTCCTTTTAGCTTGAATGTATGGGTGTTGAGATTTGTTGATTTGATGTTGTAGTTTATTGTGCTGTGCTTATTTTGTATGGTTGCCTGGAGTTTAATGTTGGGTGTGATTCTTGGATGATTGAGTTTTCTATGCTTCCTGAAACCTTGGGGATTGATTGGAGGAGTAGGTTGACTTTAGCTTACTCGAGGACGAGCAAGGTTTAAGCATGGAGGATTTGATAAGTGATATTTTGTACCACTTATCTAAGGATTATTACAAGGTTTGAGGCGCCATTTAGTTGGATTTTATGCACAATTAGAGATTATAGAGTTAAAGTGGAGAAGTGTGGTTTTGGTGGTCTGAAGGAGCTAATTGAAGACATTCAGAGGAAGAGGAGTTGACCACCTGAAGAGACAAGGAAAATCTACGAAGAAACCACAAAGGGCGAGTTTTACCGCCCCGCGCCAGAGCCATTGCGACCCGGCGATAGATCTCAGAGAAGGATGCCGCCTCGCGGTGGAAATTACCGCCCCGCGGTGGGAAAACGGCGCCCCGCGGTCACGCGAAGCGGAATCGAATTAATTATAAGCCGCGTGTTGCTGGAATTGGAAGGAAGAAGGCCCAATGGTGAATTAGGCCCAAACGAAGATAGAAAGCCCATGAAGAAGCTGAGGAGACAAGCCCACGAAGGAGAGAATGGCGCGCGTGAAGAAGCCGAAGAATTGAAAGCGCGGATTGATGCGGAAGATGATGTCAGGTGACGTCAGCGAGTTGTTTGAATTGGAGATGGGCCGAGCGCTGCATTTATTGGGCCGTGTTGCTGCTGCTTATGTTGGGCCGAGATTTGCTGATGCTTGCGCGAGAAGCAGCTGCCGCGAGGGGACGATGCCGAGCGTGATTGCGGGATTAATTTCCATGTTCCGTTTATTTACTTTCCTATTATTTTATTTCCTTGTAAGTTGGGGTTTGTGATCTTGAGCTTTAGGTTAACTCTATTTAATCTAATTCCCACAGCCTCCATTCACCAATTAGATTAGAATTAAGTTCCGAAGTTCAGAAGTTTGTTCTTTAGTTTTGCCTCCTGGGTTTCCAACCCATGGAGAACTAAACACCTTGTTCTACTAGACGTTTGAAGCAATACAGTTGATTATGTTGTGAGATTTCTATATCCTTGTTCTTATTCTTATGTGTGTTGGTTTGATTCTCTTGGTTATATTGATTATTGATTTATTGTTATTCCTCATAGTCTGGCCAGCTCGGTTGAATGCTTTTTATCAATTGCTAGGATTGCATATAGGGGTTCCGAGTGCATATCTAGTGGCAAACACAATTGTGCGTATAGGGGTTTCGAGCGTACAATTGTGAGTGAGAATCATTGCATGTTAAGTAGGGGAGTGAGTACTTGTACGTCTTTCTACTTGCATGTATCCTATATCCTTGTGTGTATTGCTATTGCTGTGTTGGTGCTAAAGTACGCTGACAACTGTGAGAATCAGTGATACTTTATCATTGGCATAGTAATAAGTCTATCGACAACTGTGAGAATCGGTAGTACTTAAGATCAGGGTGGGAACAACCATAAGAATAATGAAAGAACTTGGATTTATAAGATTTCAATGATCGACTTATCTCTGTATTGTGGATCTCGTTCTAGTGGAACTACTTTTCCCATTCATATTTTCTCATTAACTACACTTGTTTGCTTTGCTCTGCTTGATAACTAAAACCCCCCTTTTGTTACTTTGCATGCTTGTGAACACATGAATTGATCACTTCCTCCCTGTGGATTCGACCTTTGCTTGCCTCTACTACTTGTTTAGGTTTGTTAGGATTATTTTATTTGTTTAGGTGTCACGACGACAACGCCTATCAGCAAACATGATACCTGGGTATCATGTTTGCTGATAGGCGTTGTCGTCGTGACACCATAGAGTGAATAAAAATCTAATCCTATCTCCCATCTATCTTCTTATGCCTCCCAGAGTGACCTACCCGGCAATCCTTCTTTGACTCTTCTTCTTATGACGCCTCGCCAAGAATAATGAGAAATCCTAAAATCACTCTTCTTCTTTTTCGCTCATTTTGCCAAGGCGCCCTTTCGGGTTTTCACCAAGCCACTCATTTCATTTTCCAATAGATGTACTCACATAAGCTCACGTCACTCTTGACCACATATTACCCTAGCCTAATGCTGGTCCAAGCCACCTGCTTATTACCTAGGCCGCCCTTTTGGGTTTTCGACCTATCCCAGGATTTCAAATGTATGCCTTTTTTCAATTTTTGGCTTTTTCTCTTTATTTATTTTTTTCTCCTCAACGACGTAGCAAATATAGAACTCTCCCCCATGCTTAAACATTGCATTGTCCTCAATGTAATGAAATACAAAAGAATAGAAGCACATGGAAAAGCAAAAAATAACTCACAAACGTCGCCAAGCTGCTTGGACACTGTAGGTGATCGCTGGCGGTAATCGCAGTATACGCCCAGGTCTCTGGTGTTGGGCGGGTGTCTTCATCAACTCTATAATCTTCTCCTACCGTGCAACCAAAAGGAAACCACTTTGGTGAATAGTGGTAGAACATAGAAGTCGGGGTTGCACGGCCTTCTAGGAACACATGGTGGAACCCAGATATAATCGTGGTGGGGGCTCTAGTGTTCCTTCTCTCCAGCTGCCTATTGTAGGGCCATCATCGTTGCCAAGTAATGTGGGGTGAAAGTGTTCCTCCGTTAGCAACATGATGCGCACCATCTCTGTGGGGAACTCAGGACAGCTTGGTAAAACTTTTTTTTTAAAATCCGATTATTCTTTTTTTTTCGGATTTTTTTTTTGCCCCCCGTTTAAGGTTTTTTCGGGGGTGACTTAGTGCAGGGAAGGAAGAGACTTACATTGGTGTGGAAACACCTTCTTCAATAGGCATGGGTTTCTTTCCTGCAAGTTAGTCGGAAACAAAAAACAAGAACAAAAACAAAGCAAAAACACACTAAAGAAAATGCAAAAACAAAGAATGAAAAACAAAGAAAGAAAAACATACCCCGGGTTGCCTCCCGGACAGCGCCTTAGTTATTGTCATGGCTTGACATCCTGCTCAATTTCTCAACTTGGGTTGCTCATAGCAACCAAACTCCTGGGGTCCATATCAGGGGGATGCCTCTTTGTATACTCCCTGTTGAGTCTTGTCCCCAGTCTTGTGCAATTGTTGATGGCTGGATCACTCGTCGTATCCATGAATGCACTTGCCATTTTTAAAAATTGTCTACCCAGCATCTCAGGGGCTACATGTATGTCCTGCCCCGTATCCAGCATATAGAAATTCACCGCTTGCATCAAAGCCTCCTTTTTATGCCTCCCTTTCGGCTTCTTCTTTATCAAGCCCAGCACCTTTAACATTTCCTTGCAGCGAGGGGTGTTGTCCGCCAGTGTGACCAAGGGAACGGTTTCTGCGCAGTCACTGAAAGCCTCATAGATATCATCGTTGTTCTTTAGCCTTTGAGTAACTCGGGGAGCCTCAAGGAAGGGTGCGACGGGTTGCAGCGCGACGAGCGGGAAGGAGTTGAGACGCACAAACTCATCATAGGCAGCCTCCAGAGGGTCGGGGACTGCCGAGGAAATTGTCTCTGGAGTATTTCCGTGATCGCGGTACTCCTCCTCATCGTCGCTCCACTCCTCCTCATATCTCAGAAAATACTCCTCTTCAGTCAGCACCTCTGGATGATGATAAGGATCAATCAAACTTCATCAGCAGAGCTAGGATTTTGGACGCTGGGTTGCTTTGGTCTCATCGCGGGGCGGTGGTCATTGCCGCGGGGCTGTGAGGTCGCGATGGAGATACTGAGGCACGTCGCTAGGTCGCGGTCAGTCTCGCCGCGGGGCGGTGAGATAACTGGGACTTCACGCCGGGTCGCGGTGAGAGGTGACGCGGGGCGGTCGGCGATGTTCTCCATCTCACAATCGTCCTCCTCTTCAGTACTAGGAGGAAAGACCAATCACTTTTCACACCCCAAAATCCTTGCATCGATCCGTGTAATCGACTGCACCATCTGGCCCACCAGCCCTACTATATCCTTGATGCTTGACCCAGTAGTCTTCACATGAGTGGTGAAATGCTGAGTCAGAGTCCGGAGCATATCCTCAGTGGTAGCGGAGTTACTGGTATGGGGAGCTACCGGTAGCTCATCAAAGTGGGGTTGAGGTGCTTCTTGTCTACCCGTCTTCGCAATAATGTCTTTCAATGAAGCAATTTCTTACAATAAATGTGCATCATTGGAGTTGACAGTATTAACTCCTCTGGTCCTTGGTACTTCATCAAAATCCCTTGTGCTCTCAGCCATATCATGAAGTCTAGTCATGGCTGCATCAGGGGTCATATTCAAGATACTACCACCACACGTAGCATCTATGATTCTTCTTTCATCATCCAGCAGCCCATTGTAGACATAGAGTACTAGAGCTTTCTTGTCAAAGCCATGGAACGGGCAGCTAGAGCACAGTCGTGTGAACCGCTCATAATATTCATAAAGGATCTCCTCCTCTCCTTGTTCAATACTGGCAATTTCCCTCTTCAAAGCGTTCACCATCCCGGTGGGGAAATATTGTGGGAGGAAAGCCTTATGTAGCTCAGCCCATGAATCTATGCTCCCGCCAGGCATATAATAGTACCAGTCCTCAGCATCGTCGTTAAGAGTGAACCCGAAGGCTCTCATTTTAATCTGATCCTCAGTGACGTCGGCTGGTTTGATGCTCATAATGACGTTGTGGAATTTAGCCAAGTGTAGGATGGGGTCCTCTCCACTTCGTCCATAATATCTCGGGAGCAACCATATCACTCCTGATCTGAGCTCAAATGTCACACCATCAGCAAGGGGTGGAATAATTACAGCCAAGGGCTGCTGTATCAGATCTGACGCAGTCAATTGTCGGAGTGTCTGAGCCATTCGTACCTGTCTCTGTATTAACTTCAACAAGTAGCAAATCAGTAGCAAAGGTGCGGACCGTAAGATAGGTCCACACCAAAGTAACACACACACAAACAAACACACAGAAAAATCAAAACTTGCCTCCCCGGCAACGGCGCCAATTTGATAGGCGTTGTCGTCGTGACACCTAAACAAATAAAATAATCCTAACAAACCTAAACAAGTAGTAGAGGCAAGCAAGGGTCAAATCCACAGGGAGGAAGTGATCAATCTATGTGTTAATAAGCATGCAAAGTAACAAGGGGGGTTTTGAATGATCACAGAGTAACAAAGATGTAAGCTTTAAAAGAAGAATAAGAATGATGGGGAAAGTAGTTCCACTAGAACGAGATCCACAATACAGAGATGCAAGTTGATCATAGAAATCTATTGAATCCAAGTTCTTTAACTATTCTTATGGTTGTTCCCACCCTGATCTTAAGTACTATCGATTCTCACAGTTGTCGATAGACTTATTACTATGCCAATGATAAAACACACCAGTCATGCCTGTCACGCGGTACCAGACCGGGGTACTTTACCACCAACAAAGCAATAGCAATGCACACAAGGATATAGGATACATGCAAGTAGAAAGACGTACAAGTACTCACTCCCCTACTTAACATGCAATGATTCTCACTCACAATTGTACGCTCGGAACCCCTATACGCACAATCGTGTTTGCCACTAGATATGCACTCGGAACCCCTATATGCAATCCTAGCAATTGATAAAAAGCATTCAACCTAGTTGGCCAGACTATGAGGAATAACAATAAATCAATATTCAATATAACCAAGAGAATCAAACCAACACACATAAGAATAAGAACAAGGAATAGAAATCTCACAACCGAATCAACTGTATTGCTTCAAACGTCTAGCAGAACAAAGGTGTTTATCTCTCCATGGGTTGGAAACCCCGGAGGCAAAACTAAAACTACGAACTAGCAGATTATTCGATCATTAGGAATGGAGGTTGTGGGAATTAGGTTAAATAGAGTTAACCTAAAGCCCAAGATCACAAACCCTAGCTTACAAGGAAATAAAATAATAATAATAATAAAAGGAAATAATAATAAAACTAATAAAAGGTAAACAAATCAAACTGGGAAAATAATCCCGTCTTCTCTCGCGCTCGGCTTCTCTATCAATTCAAGCTCGCGGTGGCCCATTCCACATCAGCAGCTTCAGCACGGCCCACCAGCACTCGGCGCTGACGTCATGGCTCCGCATCAATCTTCCGAATTCAATTCACGCGCGCGGTTCTTCTTCGTGGGCTTGTCTTCTCCTTCACGTGGGCTTTTCTCCTCAGCTGGGCCGTTCTTCTTCACTTGGGCCTTTTATCTTCACTTGGGCCTTTTTTCCTTCAATTCCAGCACTCACCACGCGGCGCTAATTAATTAATTACTTCGCTTCAACACGCGTGATGGCCGCGAGGCGTGATTTTCACCGCGAGGCGGCATCCTTCTCTGAGATCTATCGCCGGGTCGCGGTGGCTCTGACGCGGGGTGCCATTTTCTGCCCTCTTCAGCTCCTCTTCTTCTTCTCTTCTTCTCTTCATTACTACCAAGTGTTGGTAGTTTTCTCCAATAAACTCCAGCGGATCCTCATCATCTCCATCTAAGCTATAAAACCTTGGTTATCTTCACTTTTCAACTACTCTTCTGGATTACAGACTTAGCCTAAATCTACTCCAAAACTCCATCTAAAATATGTCAATAATCACTAGTTAAGGTACATGAAATGACACCTATCAGAGCCTCCTTTTTCTTGGCCTTCCAGTCTTTCTCCTCACAAATGGTGGACATCATTCTATGGCAAGTACATCCTCAGGGATAATGTAGTCTGATTCTCTAGGCACCAGATATATGGTTTCTTTGTATGTTGTATACCAAGACTGATATTGGTAGTACTTGCTAACAAAATCAGTTATGTTCCAATTTTTCTTTTGAATTGCAGCAATTGCATGTGCACATGACATGTGATCCAGATCAAACACTTTACATCTACATTTTTTTGTCTGCAAATCAACGACGTCGTAAAAGTTTCCACCAAGTACCTGAAACTGAACTGGGTTCAGGATTTTCACCTCATATCTCTTTGACAATGTATATCTCTCGTCTAGTATTTTTGCCACATTTGGTGGTAATCTGTTCACACCTTTTTCTGTCTTTTCCCGTCACTGATTAAACCATTTGGTTAGAAAATCCATGATGTACTCGAGGAGGGCAATAATCTGGTACGACCGAGCCTCTTTGAGTATTGCATTTAAAGTTTCTGAATTGTTCGTAGTCATAATATTGTATATGTCTCCCTTGCAATGAGCTCTAGACCATTTTTCAAAATTTGCTTCACGCAAGTACCTTTCCATCTCTGCATTGATATCGCAAATTTTCTGAAAATTTTCCTCAAATTCCCTCATGGTATAACTGTCAGCAGCCTTTGTAAACAACCTGTGTACGCCACGCTCCTTGAATCTTGATTTCAAGTTCTGTTTTAGGTGACGTGTGCATATCACATGTTTTGCAGTAGGGTACACAAACTCCACAGCTTTGCCGATGCTCAAGTGTCTATCAGACACAAATATCAACTCTGTTGAAGAAGGGATGACATTGTGTAATTGCTGGAAAAACCATGTCCAAGAGTTGTCATTCTCAGAGTCCACCACAGCATAAGCAATAGGGTAAATCTGTTGGTTTCCGTCTTGTGCAATGGCAATCAAGAGATGTCCCTCATACTTCCCATGTAAGTGTGTTCCATCTACCATGATGACCTTCAAAATTAAGTGAAATGGAATTCAGTTTATTCATGTGATGCTGTCATACAATCAATTGTCTGTGACACAATATTTTATTTGATGACATTTATTTACTGTGATAACCGAATCATTGTCATCAACCAATAATGAATATGTTCATGGAAGCTTAAAACTCTCATCAACCAATGAATTGCTTGATGCTGGTTAAAACTGTCTTCAACAAATCAATTGGTTCATGACATTTTCATCTGTCATCAAGCAAATAATGAATATGTTTGTTTATGCCAATTTATATCTGTCACCAACCAATCAATTGGTTGATGCCAGTTTACACTGTCATCAACAAAATAATAAATTTATTGATTCTAGTTACATCTGTCATCAACCAATTCATTGATTGATGACAGCCACATCTGTCATCAACCAATGAATTGGTTGATGATAGCCACATCTGTCATCAACCAATGAATTGGTTGATGCCAATTACATCTGTTATCAACCAATTCATTAGTTGATGCCAATTACATTTGTCATCAACCAATCAGTTGGTTCATGCTAGTTTGCACCTGTCATCAACCAAATAATTAATATGTTGATTTCTGTTATATCTGTCATCAATTGATTCCAGTTTCATCTGTCATCAACCAATCAATTGGTTGATGCTAGTGACATTTCTCATCAATCAACCAATTGGTTGATGATAGATGTAACTGGCATGTCATCTGTCATTGATTGATGACAGATGTGACTATCATCAACCAATTCATTGCTTGATGACAGTCTCAGTTTATCTACTGGTATTACTATTGATTTGAAATTACCATCAACCAATGCAGTTGTTGTGACAGTTTCTCAGTGTGATTGTTGAATTTTTGGTTTGTACCTTTTGCATTACTTGAAATCCTCTAATCGATACTCCAATTGAAATAAACACATACTTGAAACGATTATTACTTCCAATCTCAAGGCATGTGTATGTCCCATTGTTGACCTGTTTTATCATGTGACAGTATACGGGAAGCATTCCGTAATTCTGTTCTGGTGTTCCTCTTATCAAGTTTTGTGCCCATTCTTGTGCTTTTCAAGCCTTTCAGTAGCTTACATCTTGATAGAACTCACATCTCATATCATTGCGAATCATATTAGGATTTGGTCCCTTTTTGACACCTTCATACCTATGTTCAAGATATGAGATGTATATTTAGAATTTATTTTACAGAATATGCATGATATAATATGCTTCAAGTTTGTAATGTTACCTTGTCTTTATCTTCTCTCCCACCATCTTGTAAGTAGGTTTACATTGGTTTGCACATCTAACGTCAAAGGAGCAAGTATGTTCTTCTCTGAATTTTCTTATCTCGAAGAATTCAGTTCCCTTTAATACAGTAGCTCGTATTCTCCACTTGCACTCAACATCTACACATAGGACTTTATATAGATGAGGTGTTGATTTCCTTACCCTGAATCCAAAGTTGTCACGCATTGCCATGTTCTTCACCGCATCCTTTAGCTCTTGTTTTGACCCAAAAATCTGCCCTACGTGAAGAAAATCAGTAGCTACTTTAGTACGACTTATTTCATCTTCTTCTGATCTTTCCACAATTTCCAGCTTGCTTCTGTTACGATTTTCAACACTGTCACTGTTTCCTTGAAAATTATAATCAGATTGCAGAGAGAGTATACTGTTGTGTGCACTATCACGAGTGTGTTGACTCCCACTCCTTGTCTTAGTTGATGACACGTACAACGGTAAAGTCCATGAAATTTGAGGTGCCTCATTGATATCTAAGAAAGATATGAAATCATCCTCTGTGTCAACCATGTATGGATTCAAATGTGTGAGTGCAATCTCAGCTGGTGTTGAATTGATATGAAATCTCTCAATAATCAATTGCTTAATAGCTTGCAACTGCATACTGTCATCAAATAAGATTGTATTTAAGATCAAGTTTCCAACATATGAATAAAATCCATCTTTGATCTTCCACTCCCCTCCATAGCATACAGTAAGAATTTTGAGTTCCATCTGCACAACACCAAAAACTTGTCATCATTTATATATTGTTCGTTGAATATTTGTCATCACAATGGTTTTAGTATTTTACAACTCACATTAAGCAATTTTCATGTTCAGAAGGTTGTCATCACAACTTAATAACTATCATGAACTTATTAATTAGGGTCAATTACCGAAAACCACCCGTATAATGGGTCATATTGTCCAAAACCACCCCTTTAATGCGATATTACTGAAAACCACCCGGGTATCATACTCCGTTAATCAAACGCCACCCTACCCCACTCTTCGTCCATTAAAACGTTAACATAATTACAAATTTAACCCAAATTTTTTATTTTCATTCAATTTCTCCACAACTTCAAAACTTGGATCAAAATTGCAATTACGCCAAAAAAGAGGAGAGCCCGATCGGACACTGTTCATCACCCCCAACCTCATCCCCAGCCGAGCTCTCCACCCTCCTCCAAGCTCGTTAATGGCGGATCGGGACGAGTTTTTGAGCTCGAAAAATTCATCCAATCCATGGGCATTTAAGAGGGGATAATCCCGCATCAAAATCGAGCAAAATCTACACACGAGTACAACCCCAATTCATCCAATTTTTCGTTTGAAGCTTAGAACCCTAATTCCGCCATTGTTGAGTGTTTGAGAGGGAAATTCGAGCTTGTTCGAGCTTGGTTGAGGACGATTCCGGACCCATTTGAAGCGCCGATGTATCCTCTTCAAAAAACCCAGGTCTATGCCGTCGTGCAACCACCGGAGCCGCCTCAATTTTGAGCTCGAAAAATTTGCAACACCCGCGAGCTTCAAGCCTTCTTCAATGGCGGAATTCAGTCCATTTTTGGACGCGATCTATAAGGCGCGGAGGATCTACAAGGCAGTGCGGGGGAGGTGGAGGAGCCCAGATCCGGCGCGGAGGAGCCCAGATTCGGCGCGGAGGAGCCCAGATCCGGCGCGGAGAAAAATTTGCAACATCGGCGCGGAGGAGCCCAGATGGTGGTCGATGCGCAGCCGGTCCGGGTGAGGCTGAGTCCGAGGTCGGGGTGGTGGAGGAGGGTCAACCGGAGGTGGTTGAGGCCGGTGCCGGGGGGCGGCTGGTGCCGGGAGGATCACGAAGCTCCACATTAATGGTGGAAGGGGTGGCTGGTGAAGAAGAAGCAAAATTCAGGAATTTGCACACTCACCCTAATTTTAGCTTAATTGCAATTTTGATCCAAGTTTTGAAGTTGTGGAGAAATTGAATGAAAATAAAAAGTTTGGGTTAAATTTGTAATTATGTTAACGTTTTAATGGACGGAGAGTGGGGTAGGGTGGCATTTGATTAACGGAGTATGATACCCGGATGGTTTTCGGTAATATCGCATTAAAGGGGTGGTTTTGAATAATATGGCCCATTATACGGATGATTTTCGATAATTGACCCTATTAATTATGTAATTATTATTTTCAATTGAAGTAGCAAATAAGATTTTATTCATCATACTATCAACTTAATGGCTAATGTGATGCATAAATGCATTGGTTGATTCAATTTGAAACTGTCATCAACAAATGCATTGTTTGTAACAGTTTATTATTATCCCTAATAATTTATTTGTTGATGATAGTTTTACAATTGCCATCAACCAATGAAATGGTTGATGACAGTTTACATTTGTCATCACCAATGCATTGTTTGAGACAATTTCTCATGGTCACCATAGATGCATTGGTTGATGACAGTTTACATCTGTCATCACCAAGTCATTTTGAAAGTGAGAAACTCTCACTATAGATGTATTGGTTGATGACAGTTTACGACTGCCATTAACCAATGAATTGGTTGATGATAGTTTACATATGTCGTCACCAATGCATTATTTGTGTCAAATTCTCATGGTCACTGTTGGGCCTAGCATCCCTTGGGAAGATAGATCAAGCAAATCAAGCCCAAGCCCACGATTGATCGGAAGAACAGAGGAGAGTCCAGAGGAGGCGACGAAGCATTTCCGGTCGAATGCTCTCCGACAAGATCGCGAGAATCTCGCCAGACATTAAATGCTCAGATCGAGCAAACAGCAACAGCATTCAAACCGCTGTAATTACAATGATTTAAATGGCATAATCCCAGCCATTACTCTCGGCAATGAAGATAGAAGATATAATCGAAGTATAATGGTAAAGAGGGTTAAGAGACTTACCATATATGGACGAAGAGGAAGATAAGAGGGATACGAACACCAATTACGCAGAAGACCCAATCGTTCTCGCTCAGAAAAAACAACAGAACAACATACTCGCTCTCAGCTTAGCTTTCTAATATTCATCTTCGTCTATTCTCCACCGGTCGCAACCTTGAAATCTCCGGTCGAGTACAACACGACCCATTGTCTTACTACGATAAGTTGTATCTTGATTCGATCTGATTAATACAATATCTAATAATATCATCTTTTTACTCTATATTTACTCTTTGCTTGTCTATTATCTGTTTGGTTTGGATTGTTTCCTATCACCCGATCGACTAGTTATCCCGTCTAAGGCGATTTAGGTCGTCCGATCTTTTCGCCCCAAAACAATTTGGCGCCCACCGTGGGGCAACTTGCTGATCACCCTTTCGAAACTTTCCAACCATGACTATCGACCCACCTACCAACAACGAAGAACCACGTCTCGAAGACGAATCCCAAGCTACATGAAACATGACCGAAAATCCTACTCCAACCCAATTCCAAGAACTTTCCCAGAAAATGGCCACCCTACAAGAGGAACTAGCCCAGCAACGCCAAAAGACCGAAGCCCTAGCCGCTTTGTCAACCCAATCCGAAGCCGAGATCGCGCAACTAACCCGTGAAAATGAGTATCTTAAGTCGCAGGTACAGTCAATGGCTTCGGGATCTAGAACACGCCCGTCCACAGCAGCGTCCGAACGCGCCTCGACATGGATAACATCGAGCCAACACCTCCGAGCATTCGACGGCCCGAACACACGGAGGGTACATCTCGAACTCCTTTTGCTAATCCATTTTCGACTAACAATGTCACTTTTTCCACACCGATCGGGTCAGCAGGGGCCCGAATCGACGAACCGCGGGTTACCAATCCGCTAGATGTCCTGGCTCTTTTCCAGCAAGCGCTCGACCGACACATGAGGACGATCGACGATAGCTTCAATAGACTTCCAGGAGTCCCACAACCGATCGAGAGGGAAGCGTCCGACGGATTCGAAGAATCCCCGTTCGTCGAAGAAATCGCTAGGGTCGAAATCCCCAAGAAGTTTCACCTCCCCAACATGGCGACGTTCGACGGCACCACCGATCCAGATGACCATATCTCTCTCTATAAACAAAAACTAATGGCTGCATCCGTTTCAAGGGAGAACCGCGAGGCCGTCATGTGCAAAAGCTTTGGCACAACCCTCGCGGGTCCCGCACTAACTTGGTTTATGCGTTTGCCTCAGGGAATGATTGCATCATTTGCGGATCTGGTCAACTCTTTCAAGAGTCAATTCGCCAGCAGTCGGAGGCTCGAGAGACAATCAAGTGACCTCTACCGAGTCACACAAAGGTATAACAAACCTCTCCGGAATTATCTCAACATGTACAATAAGGAGAAAGTTGCGATTCCCCACTGTGACGTCACAACCTCCATTGAAGCCTTCCGACAAGGCCTGGTCAAGGACATCAATCTTTACGATGAGATTACCAAGTACCCATGCAAAAGTTTTGAAGACGTCCAGGCCAAGACCATGGCCGAGGTAAGATTGGAAGAGGACCGTGAGTCGCGTAAAGCCTCACGCGGACCCGATCCATCCGATCGTAAAAATCCCTCCGACAACCGTCGAGACAGACGTCCTCACCCCTATTCTCGTAATCGAAACGAGCCGAATCAGGTAAACTCTTTCCAAGACAGGTCACAGGACTGGAGAGACGGTTCGGCGTTGCCTCCAAGGGTCCAGTCTTATAACTTTAACGTTTCCGTGTCGGAGCTCGTCAAGAGTTTCGACAAGTATGGAAAAGAGGTAAGATGGCCCCGAAAGAGCGACCGACCGGACGTCAAGAAGGACATGAGCCGATGGTGCGAATTCCATGGCAACCACGGTCATTCGACCGATGAATGCATCGCCCTGTGAAAGGAAGTTGCTAGGCTGCTCTCACAGGGACTCCTGCGCGACGTAATCTCGGAGCGGGCAAAGGCTACCATGGAACGTCGAGATCAGGTAAAACAGAACAAACCCCATCTCCCGTCCATACAAAAGTTATCAATACTATTTCAGGTGGATCAGACGTATGTGGGAACACATACTCCGCAGCTAAGCGGCACGCGAAGGAAAGTAAGGGCGACAAGCCCGAATCATCAGAATTCAAGCTAAGGAAGACTTTCAACCTTCCGACGGTCACATTCGACGAGTCCGACTCCGACGGGTCGGATAGTCACCACAATGGTCTGGTAATCTCTTTATCCATTGGTAATTGCTTAATACGGAGAGTACTAATCGATACAGGGAGTTCGACCAACCTCTTGACCCTTGACGCTCTTAAAGAAATGGGTCTAACTGAGAACGACCTAATCAAGAAGTCGACCCCACTGGTCGGGTTTAGCGGTGAGGTCAAGCATACGACTGGTGAAATCATTCTAACCACATACACTGGAGGAATCAACCAACAGGTGAAATTCTTAGTCCTAGACTGTCCGTCTCCCTATAATTGTATTCTTGGCAGGCCATGGATACACGCTATGAAGGCAGTACCTTCAACATATCATCAAGTCATCAAATTCTCCACTGAATGAGGAGTCCAAGAAATCAAAGGAGATCAAAGGACCGCTAAGGAGTGCTACGTCGCTTCTATGAAGAGCGCAGTCGAACACAAGACCGCATAGCAACCATATAGCGGCGAAGGACCTAGTCGGTACGTCGAACCAGAAATGGAAAAACTCGACGAGATCGCACTAGATCCTTCAAAGCCAAACCAAACGGTAAGGGTCGGGTCGGACTTGGATGACTCGACCAGACAACAACTCCTCGACTTTCTCAGGGCCAATGCCGACTGTTTTGCATGGTCGCATGAGGATATGGTCGGAATATCTCCAAACATTATTACTCATAAATTAAATGTGGATCCATCTCATCCTCCCGTCAAGCAAAAACACAGGAAGTTCGCCCCCGAGCGGAACAAGATAGTCGATGACGAAGTCAGAACTTTATTGGAAACAGGAAAGATCAGGGAGGTCCACTACCCTGAATGGCTGGCCAATGTGGTCGTAGTCCAGAAGAAGAATGGCAAGTGGAGAGTCTGCATCGACTTCATAGATCTCAACAAAGCTTGTCCCAAAGACTCGTTCCCACTACCCCACATCGACGCCATGGTCGATGCTACAGCGGGGCACGAAATGCTTACCTTCATGGACGCTTTCAGCGGCTACAATCAAATCCTCATGGAACCCGACGATCAAGAAAAAACAGCATTCGTCACTAGCCAAGGTATCTATTGTTACAAAGTAATGCCCTTTGGTCTAAAAAACGCAGGGGCTACCTATCAACGACTAGTCAACAAGATGTTCAAAGACCAGATTGGAGACACGATGGAAGTCTACATAGACGACATGTTGGTCAAGTCCAAAAAGAAGGAAGATCACATAGACCATCTACGCGACAGCTTCGAGGTGCTTAAAAGGTACAACATGAAACTAAACCCTACTAAATGTTCCTTCGGAGTGTCGTCAGGAAAATTCTTGGGGTACATGGTGACACAAAAAGGAATAGAAGCCAGCCCAGAATAGATCAAGGCTCTCATCAACCTCCGATCCCCCCCCGATGCATCAAAGATGTACAGAAGCTCACAGGTCGGATAACAGCTTTGAACAGATTCTTCTCCAAATCGTCCGACAAGTGCAAACCCTTCCACGACGCTCTTAAGAAGAACAGATCCTTCCAATGGATGGAAGAGCACGAAGCAGCGTTCCAAGACTTGAAAGAGTATTTGGCCAGTCCCATGTTACTGACCAAACCTAAAGGCGACGAGCCCTTATTTCTATATCTTACAGTGTCAGAATTAGTCGTAAGCGCAGTACTGGTCAGAGAAGAAGATGGCAAGCAGTCTCCAATATACTACGTCAGTCGGACGCTATTACCAGCCGAAATGAGGTATTCGTCACTTGAAAAGCTCGTGCTATCATTGGTAATGGCTTCGAACAAACTCAAACCATATTTTGAATTCCATACTATTATTGTTCGGACTAATCATCCCATGAGAGCTATCATGAGGAAACCTGAGTTCACAGGACGAATGACTAAATGGGCTATACACCTCAGCGGTTACAACATCGAGTACGAGCCCAGGACAGCGATCAAGTCGCAAGCCTTAGCCGACTTTATGGCCGATTTCAGTTCGACCCTAGAGCAAGAAGCGACACAACTACTTGCGACGGATGAAACAGGCACATGGGAGCTCCACACAGATGGAGCATCAAACGCCAGAGGATCGAGGCTAGGGGTCGTACTGAAATCGCCGCAAGGGGACAAGATAGCTCAGGCCGTCAGATGTGAGTGGGATGCAACTAACAACGAAGCTGAGTACGAAGCACTCATATTCGGACTCGTCCTGGCTCGCGACCTAGGAGTCCGAGGGATTGAAGTCGTTTGCGACTCCCTATTGGTCGTAAACCAGATACAAGGATCGTACAGTGCTAAAGACGTCAGGATGATAGCCTACCTGGAGGTAGCCAAGAAGCTGATCGGACAATTCCAAACATTCAACATCAGATAGGTACCTAGGGATCTTAACTCCCAAGCCGATGCACTTGCCAATCTAGGATCCGTCCTAGACCCGAAGGAATTTCCACACATACCATTGGCCCACATCATGATGCCAGCCGTCCCAACTCGTCGCCATGGAGTTCGGCGACCAACCAGAAGAAGACATTCACTAGTACAAAAAGCCATATAGACCTCTCTTTTCTTACCCCGGTTTTATTAAACCGGGGTAACAAAAATATCCAGTCCCCGGTTATTGGTAAACCGGAGTAATGTAAATTTTCGGACCCCGGTTGATAAGAAATAACCGTGGTCCGGGATTTTTTTTTTTTTTTTTTAAAAAAATGATATCTCGGACCCCGGTTTTTAAACAAACCGGGGTCCGAGTTTTTTTCCTTTTAAAAACCAGATCCCGGTTTGATCGAATTATTGGGGTCCATGTTTTTATTTTGGGCCGGACCCCGGTTTGTTCAAATTACCGGGGTCCCGTTATGTGCTAAAGTCGACACCGTCTTTTTCCTCGATCAGCCCTAGCCTTCGCCGCTCTCACAATCTCGTCGCTGCCCTTCTCCATCGCAGTCTCACCGCTCTTGTCGCTGCCCTTCTCCATCACAATCTCGCCTCCCTTGACAATTAAAGAAGAACTTGTTCGCGTTCCAGAAGAAGCGAGGCAAACCTTTGCAACTCACAACAATGGCATCCGTTGGCGTGGTTGAATGGCACCAGAGACCTTCAAACCCTAAAAATCTAGTTGTCTTCTTCGACATCACCATCGGCACCATTCCAGCTAGTCGCATCAAGATGTAGCTTTTCGAATCTGAAATTTTCTTCAGAATCTGCCCCGTTGAAAATTCCTTCTCTCCTCGCATCTCCATCTCCGACGCTCGAGTAATCCTCGCTTTCTCTTATCTCCATATCATCCCAGTATCATACTAATCTACTATCTTTGTATCTCCATCTACGAGATATCTTAACTTTCATCCCTAATTTCTGTTTCTTAAATTGCAGGTTTCATTTGAAATTTCTCCCGTGAAACAGATTTTTCACAGGTTCTCCATCCTCCTTTGATCTTCAATCTTCTATTGGCTGTTTGCATCTGTGAATTTGAGTTTCTTCTCTCTTCCGAGATAGATCTTGTGTGCTCATTGATTCTGGTAAAAACGCTTTATCATCATCTTGTAGGTGGTAGTTTTCTTCGGATGAATCACGAAGTGATAAATTGGGTGGTATCTTATGATTGGGTGATGAGAACTTAGATGGCTCTTGTGGGTAGTTTCTTTATCTTGCCTTATAGAAGCTTAGAGGTTTCTACAGCATTATTGAAACGATGTTGTTTGGGGATCATTTCTATTCACTAGTGGAAAAAACACTTGTTGAGGCGCCCTTTTAGAGGCGGGCCTATAACAAAACGCCTCAACAACGTCCTACGCAATCAGTTTTTCAGGTTTTTGAGGCGGATAATTATTTTATACGCCTCAAAAAATTCTATTGAGGCGGGCAAAAATTTATACGCCTCAAAAAGTTTCCGAAAAATTATTCCCGCTAAAGTATTAGAGGCGGGCCGATTAAAGGCCCGCCTCTAATGGTAAGTAATTGAGGCAGGCGAAAATGCCCGCCTCTATTAAGTTTTGTTGAGGCGGGCCTCCATAAGCCCGCCTCAACAAACGTATGCAATAGAGGCGGGCATTAGGAGGCCCGCCTCTATTGCCTCTTTCTCGGCCATAACGTTGGACTTATAGAGGCGGGCATAAATAGGCCCGCCTCTATAAGTCTACCCTAATATACTTAATTAAAACATTCAGCTTCTCCGCGCGCGCTTCGTTCACCAGAACATTCACCTCTTCGCTTCGTTCAGACTTTGTCTCCTCTCCTCTCGCCGAGCACTCGGTTTCACCAGAACTCCGACTTCCTCACCCGATTCCTCTGGTGGGTAAGCGTTTCTCTAATATGCGTTTCTCTGTATTGTGTTTAAAGCTTGTACGAATTTGTTTATTTTTGTGTTTAAAGGTCGTGCATTGAAGGTGTTTGATGAAATGCCCCTATGAATATGCGTTTGTCTAAGCAGATTTTTTGATGAAATGCCCCTACGAATATGCAAATCCTAATGTACTGATTTCTAATTTGTGTATTTTGTGTTTAAAGCTTGTACGAATTTGTGTATTTTGGTCAACTTGCTCATGCATTGAAGGTGTTTGATGAAATGCCCCTATGAATATGCGTTTTTCTAATATGCGTTTCTCTATATTTTCTGTCTCATAATCTATGTATTATATTGTATTGAAGATGTAATATACTAGAGGATCACATTTTTACGGTTTATTTAATTAGGGAAATTACATTCTGCAAGTTGATAAAGGCATTGTCTTGAAGGCTCGATATTGGGTCAAGGTAATACTTCTACCCTAATTCCTTAGGCCCTTGGCGGGATAGAATTCATAATCTAGGCCTTTGGCGGGATAGTTGAGTTTGTATTTTTTCTTGCTTAGTTGCTTATTATTATCTATTTAGGCCCTTGGCGGGATAGAATTCATAATTTAGGCCCTTGGCGGGATAGTTATTAGAAATGATATTAAATCTTCCTTGTTTTGCATTTATTACTAGAAATGAGTCATCCTTGGATGTACGGTGACCATACTACGACAAAATACTTGAGTGGGGTTGAGGAGTTCATTAGATGTGCTTTAGCACACCAACGGAGTACGAAAGCCAAAAAAATCTATTGTCCATGCCGTGATTGTAAGAATATAAGGCGGTTAGATGGTATTGATGAGATTGAGGATCATTTATTTCGTCGTGGTTTCAAACAAGATTACCATATTTGGTTTTGGCATGGTGAGAAAATACTTGATCGTCCAAGTTCTAGTGTCAATGAGTTTGATGTTCGGGTAGACACTGATGATAGTGATGATGATATTGCTGAGAATAATGAGATGGATGATGATGATGACCAAGAAGATGATGAAATAAATGGGATGATGGATGGGGTGAGAGATCACTTGAACGAACGACCTCAGATGTTCGAACAGGTATCAAAGGCTGCAGAGACTCCCTTGTATCCCGGGTGTACAAAATTTAGCAAGTTAGAGGCTGTGTCAATACTTTACAACTTGAAATGTGCTTCTGGTTGGACTAATGGAAGTTTCAACACCTTATTGGAATGGTTAGGTGATTTTTTACCAGAAGGCAATGACATGCCTATCTCTACTTATTATGCCAGGAAATTGATGTGTCCCTTAGGCTTAGAGGCCGTCAAGATAGATGCTTGCCCAAATGATTGTATGCTTTACAGAAATGAACATGAAAATTTGAATGAGTGTCCAAAGTGCGGTGCATCTCGTTACAAGCGTAAAGGGGTAAATTCGGCTAAGAGGGGGCCAGCAGCTAAGGTTATGTGGTATCTTCCGATAATACCTAGGTTTCAGCGTTTGTTTTCGATAAAGAAGGAAGCCAAAAATCTGAGGTGGCATGCGGAAGGGAGAAAGAAAGATGGACTCCTTAGACATCCTGCTGATTCTCCTCAATGGAGAAATATTGATAAGAAATATTCTGAATTTGGTGATGAGATTAGGAATCTGAGACTTGCTTTGTGTACAGATGGTGTGAATCCGTATGGCACTCTAAGCAGCCAACATAGCACATGGCCGGTTCTTCTAGCGATTTATAATCTTCCTCCATGGTTGTGTATGAAGCGCAAGTATATCATGTTATCACTCCTCATCTTCGGGCCTAAGCAACATGGGAATGACATAGATGTGTATCTGGCTCCACTTGTTGATGATTTGAAATTACCGTGGAATGAAGGTGTTCCAATGTTCGATGCATACACCAACTCAAACTTTACCTTGCGAGCTATGGTTTTTTGTACCATAAATGATTTTCCGGCATATGGAAACTTGTCTGGGTACAAAACCAAAGGAGAACAAGCATGCCCTATATGTGAAGAAGATATGAAACCCGCCTACTTGAAAAATTACAGGAAAAATGTGTATCTAGGGTACCGGAAGTTCCTTAGTCGATATCACCCTTACCGTAAAAAGAAGAAGGAGTTCAATGGGTACACCGAGGAAGGAGTAGCTCGTACACCTTTGACAGGATCACATGTTTATGAACGGATTAAAAATGTTGACACCAAATACGGCAAGGGCTTCAAGTCCGTCTCTGCAAAGGGTGTTTTATGGAAGAAAATGTCTATACTATGGGATCTTCCTTATTGGCAAGATTTGTCGATTAGGCATTGTCTCGATGTGATGCACATTGAAAAAAATGTTTGTGATGCTATAATTGGGACTTTGCTGAATATACCCGGAAAGACGAAAGACAATCAGAAAGTTCGTTTTGATATGAAAGAGAGGAATATTCGACCAGATTTGTGGCCCGTTGTAAAACCGGATGGTAAAAAGACTTTTCTACCTCCGGCCTGTTACACAATGTCAAGAAAGGAGAAAAAGGTGTTTTGTGAGTGCTTACATGGCATTAAGGTTCCATCGGGATATTCGCCAAATGTAAAACGTCTAGTTTCTCTTTCGGACCTTCGGTTGATTGGTATAAAGTCTCATGATTGCCATGTATTGATTAATGTTTTCTTGCCGATCGCACTTCGTGGGATATTGCCGAAACATGTGAGACATGTTATAACAAAACTGTGCGTGTTTTTCAGTTCCATATGTGCTAAGGTTATTGATCCGGAAATATTGGATGCTCTCCACGTTGATATTGTTGAAACTTTGTGTCGATTTGAAATGTACTTTCCGCCGTCTTTCTTTGACATAATGGTGCACTTGATTGTTCATTTGGTTCGAGAAATCAAGTTATGTGGTCCGGTGTATTTAAGATGGATGTATCCTTTTGAGAGATTTTTTGGCAGTTTAAAGGACAAAGTAAAGAATCGGGCGAATCCAGAGGGTAGTATCATTCGTGGAGTCCTTCATGAAGAGATATCTCAATACGCAGCTGAGTTTTTGTCAAGGCTTCATCCAATAGGTCTTCCAAAATCTCGTCATGCAGGGAGGCTTGAAGGAGAGGGAGTAATTGGTAAAAATGTGATATCTCCTCCATCTGAAAGGAAGATTAAGGCACATCTTTGTGTGTTGCAACATCTTACAGAGGTCAATCCTTACATAGAAAAGCATTGCCTTGAATTGCAACACAATAATCCAAAATTGAATGAAAGAGCTTTGATGAGGGAACATAATCGCACATTTGTTGATTGGTTTAAGAAGGAAGTTGCTGAGGAACTTAGGAAAGAACATGACGTTTCTGATACGGTGAAGTGGTTATCTCGAGGTCCTCGACTATGTGTTCGGTCTTACGAAGGGTATGATATCAATGGGTTCACATTCTACACTAGAAGACAAGATGAAAAGAGTGTGGTGCAGAATAGTGGAGTGAAGGTTGTTGCAGCATCTAGGGTCTATGCGAGCGCTAAGGACAAAAGACCGGTTGATGCGACACAATCGTATTATGGTGTTATCGAAGAAATATGGGAGCTTGATTATAACAATTTTACAATCCCTGTTTTTCGGTGCAATTGGGTGAACAACACTAACGGGGTGAAGCAAGATGAAATTTATCCGGGTTTGACATTGGTAAACTTTGACCGATTAAGTGATAGTGACGAGCCATTCATCCTAGCATCACAAGCTAAGCAGATTTTTTATGTGGTAGACAATGTTGATCCTAGATGGCGTGCAGTTGCCCAAGGTAAAAGACATATTATGGGTATTGATGATGTTGTGGATGAAGAAGAGTATGACGAGTATGACGACACACCCTTGTTATCAAATGTTGTTCAACCATTACCCGAGGAGGAAGATGCAAATACTACTAATCACATCCGTACGGATCATAGGGAGGGAATATGGGTTACAAATCACAAATGAATAAGATGAGGTAATTTATTTACAAATCACAAATGAATAAGATGAGATTTTTTATGTGGTAGACAATGTTTATTTTTATATGTACTCATATGCTTTTTTTTGATATGTACTCATGAAATCATGATCTAGTTTTTTGTGTATGAGCATTTCCGGTAACATTGTCTTCCTTGGATTTTTAATTATAGCTTGTTCTCTCCTTTTAGGAAGTTCATTTTCATGTGACAATGCAGGAAGGCTCCGAGGCATTTCCGGTAACATTGGGGCTACCTGCTGCCACTAGACGTTGTTCGTGAGCAATGGGCACAGTATTTTACATCGAAGTATTTATTATCGGATTGAACTTGTTTGTACTTGTCCTGTATACTGTTGTTGAGAATCTGACTGTACTCTGGTGAAATCTGTTATATTATTCTGTGAATGAAATCGATCTGTTATGTTGATGTATATTATTCTGCAAATCTGTGTGTATGGTATTTCAACAATTCGAGCCTGACTCGGCCGAGCACTCGGCCGAGTTCTGGGTCGAGTTAGGCTCGAATTGTTGAAATACAATAAACCGAGCCTGACTCGGCCCATGACTCGGCCGAGTCAGGTTCGAATTGTTGAGGCTTTTAGAGGCGGGCCTATGGAGGCCCGCCTCTAAAAGACACTTGTTGAGGCGGGCCTCCATAGGCCCGCCTCAACAAGTGCACGGCCGAGCACTTTTAGAGGCAGGCCTATGGAGGCCCGCCTCTAAAAGCCACTTGTAGAGGCGTATATAGCCCGCCTCAAAAAGCTTCCCTACTTGTTGCAGCTCCCTCAGTTACGGCGATCGATGTTCGCCGCAATAAGTGTCAAAAGGCCCGCCTCTAAAAGGATTTTTTCCACTAGTGATTGTTTCACTTCCATAAAATAAATTTATTTTTGGGAACTCTGGGCAGGTAGTCGGACCAAATTGGTTGAATTTAGGACTTGAGTTGGTTGCTGATGGTTGTATTAGTCACACCATTACAGGTTTGAGAATTGGGACTCATGGAAAGTACTTGACATGGCTTTCATACGACTCATACCAGTGAGATCAACTCAACTTAAATAGTTTTTGACACCGAGACTTTGGTTTATGCTATATCTCAACTATGGTTCAGTTGTTCAACTTCAACCCCATCGTAAGAATTGGTTTATCTGATAAATTACTATCAATCTACCATAGTCACACCATTACAGACTTTGAAGAGTTTTCGAATTTTGGATTGCAGTAACCTTTGTCAAGTCCATGATCATTGGATTGCATCTTCAGAAGTTAGAGGTATATATCCGTTTCTTTCTTTTAAATGTATGCTTCGTTTTAGCAATCATACCTTTTATATACTAAGCTGGTGCTTTTTGTTGGCCTGACAGATGTCTTAACGATGGACATTGATCGCATTTTCAAGCTCATTCCGGCGTGGTCAGAAACTGTAAGATGTGGCCATGCGCCAATTCTGCTATGTGGCTTATACTTCCTATTTTTTCTTTGTTCTTCACATGCCTTCAATATCTCCCTTTATGAACCAGAAATATTGAGCACATAACCTGACTGAGCTCCCAAACTTCCTTGTGTGTTTGGAGAACTAATTAGGTTCAAAATTGGAAATCATTAGTTGGACCACTGCTGGACAAGATGTTTTCTGATCCATCAAATGCGACAATAGTCAAATTTCTTAGTTGTGTAAGTGGGCATTTAGCAGATGCTGCCTATTGTATTTAGAGGCAGGATTTGCTTATCATTTGTTAATTAAGAGTGACTGATTTGGTTCTCTATTATATTGAAATTCATATATCTAGGGTCACCCTATATACACATGAAAAATCGTCTAAATGCACACTATTTGGTGCGTTAAGGCTAAACTTATAGTCTGATGCGTTTAGGCTTAACGTACAAGGGACAAAACTGGAATAAAAGTGGGGAAAATATCCAGAACTGGTACGTTAAGCCTTAACGTACGGCACTGTAGCTGTACGTTAAGACTTAACGCACATACAAAAAAAAAAAAAAGTTGCCCCATAATCATGTAGAGAATTTCAATACGACTCCGTACATATAAAATTCGTCCAAAACGGACATCGTTTGACCCTCCAAAAGCCCAAAAAACGAAAAATTTTTACCCGTTTTTTTTTACAATTTGGTGCCCGGCATATAGCGCATTATAGTGAATTTTTTGGTATTTTTTCAATTTTCAACTATAATTTTGTATAAAATTTTAATACGAGTCTGTACATATAAAATTCGTCCAAAACGAACATCGTTTGTCCCTCCAAAAGCCCAAAAAATGAAAATTTTATACCCATTTTTTTTACAATTTGGTACCCGACATATAGCGCATTGTAGTGAAATTTTTTGGTATTTTTGTATTTTTCTACTATAATTTTGTATACGATTTTAATAGGAGTCCGTACATATAAAATATAATGAAATACTATAGTATATAAGTGTAACTATATAAGATATAATGAAATACTATAGTATATAAGTGTAACTATATAAAATATAATGAAATACTATAGTACATAAGCGTAACTATATGAAATATAATGAAATACTATAGTCAATAAGTGTAACTATATCAAATTTAATGAAATATTGTAGTATGTAAGTCTAAGTATACTATATTTAATGAAATACTATAGTACATAAGTAAGTATACTATAGTATTTTATTATATTTCATATAGTTACGCTTATGTACTATAGTATTTCATTATATTTTATATAGTTACACTTATATACTATAGTATTTCATTATATTTTATATAGTTACACTTATATACTATAGTATTTCATTATATTTTATATAGTTACACTTATATATTATAGTATTTCATTATATTTTATATAGTTACACTTATATTTTATATAGTTACACTTATATACTATGAAATATAATGAAATACTATAGTATGTAAGTCTAAGTATACTAGATTTAATGAAATACTATAGTATATAAGCGTAACTATATGAAATATAATAAAATACTATAGTACATAAGTTTTACTATATCAAATTTAATGAAATACTATAGTATGTAAATCTAAGTATACTATATTTAATGAAATACAATAGTATATAAGCGTAACTACATGAAATAATATAATGAAATACTATAGTATTTCATTATATTTCATATAGTTACACTTATGTACTATAGTATTTCATTATATTTCATATAGTTACGCTTATGTACTATAGTATTTTATTAAATCTAGTATACTTAGACTTATATATTATAGTGTTTCATTAAATCTAGTATACTTAGACTTATATACTATAGTATTTCATTATATTTCATATAGTTACACTTATATACTATAGTATTTTATTAAATTTCATATAGTTACACTTATGTACTATAGTATTTCATTACATCTAGTATACTTAGACTTATAAACTATAGTATTTCATTATATTTCATATAGTCACACTTATGTACTATAGTATTTCATTATATTTCATATAGTTACGCTTATGTACTATAGTACTTCATTATATTTCATATAGTTACACTTATGTACTATAGTATTTCATTAAATTTCATATAGTTACACTTATGTACTATAATATTTCATTAAATTTCATATAGTTACACTTATGTACTATAATATTTCATTAAGTTTCATATAGTTACACTTATGTACTATAGTATTTCATTACATCTAGTATACTTAGACTTATAAACTATAGTATTTCATTATATTTCATATAGTCACACTTATTTACTATAGTATTTCATTATATTTCATATAGTCACACTTATGTACTATAGTATTTCATTGTATTTCATATAGTTTGTAATATCCCGTATTTTGTACGGATAATTTTGAATTTTTCTTAAGCCATATTGTTAGTCAGATTAATATTGAAGAGATACGAACATTCTGTGTAATGTTTGGCTTCTGTAATATTTTTCTGAGCAATATAAAATACAGTTAAGGTATTTTTGGCTTAAAAGCTCGTTCGGGTACGAATATATTTAACCCGACGTTAAAGAAATTTACCCATTAAGGTAAAATATCTCCAAGGGAGACATGGCCAATTCCGGCCCTTGCCGCACCCGGCGGTGAGGAGGGTGCCGCACCCCGCGGTGAGCGCTGGAGTAGAAGCAGCTGCGTCGTCCCTGCAGGCTTCTTTGGTTGAGGCTTTTCGTAGGTCCGCTGACTCGATAGGCCTACTATAGCTAGCTGGGGTGACTCATGGGATACCTGGCTTGCTGATGAAGGTCTTGGATGGCCTATAAAAGGAGAGGAAGAGGCTGAAAATCGGGCTTAAAGTTAGCTCCTTAGCCATCTCCTCCACCAGAACTCATCACTGAAGCTACTTTGAGCTCTGTTTCTGGGCGTTTCTGTCATTAGTTCGAGCAAGTCGAAGGTGTTCTTTGAAGGTGGTGTGTAGCTTAAGAGGATTAGAAGCCAAGGAGGATCGATTCCAGGTGGAAGTCGATCAAAACTTGGTAAGAAAATCCTTAAAGCTCACTGAATTTCACCTCTGAAATCCGTGGTTTTTACTGAACTTTGGACTGATCGTTGAAGGTGTTACAAGCTTCGTTTTGGCAAAGGAAAGGGTGATTCTAGGCGTTGGTTTGTAGCTCTAGAAGGAGGGAACCAAAGCCAAGAACGAATCGAAGCCGAAGGGGATCGAAGTGGGGTAAGTTTCCTCGTTGCCAGCCACGAGATTTCCGCCTCTGTGCGACTACCGCACCCAGCGGCACGAAGGTCACCGCACCCGCGGCAGACCTTGTGTCCGTGGCGTGTAGTTAGGTTGTGTTTGGTTTGTAGGCTTGGCTTGAGTCTTTGTTTTCTTATTCCTTTAGGTTCATGATTAGACATTGAATCTAATTTAGGGATTTATTGTGGGTCGTTCCAGAAAGATTTAGAAACCGAGATCTGTCTCCGATCAGACCAAGAATCGACGTCTTTAGAGCCCGTTAGGCTTTCGTCAAATCTAAGGCAAGTGGCGGTTCGCTCTTGCTTATCATTCCATAATTCCATTGATTATCAATTGCTTAATTGTTAATTAATTTGGGATGATTTATTGAATTGTTGGGAACAGTTTTATTAAATGAGATAAAAGAATATGATATTATAATAGGTTGTATATCTGCTAGAACAACGCTATTATGAATATATATTTTGGCCTAAGGGCTTTGATATGATTATTACTGTGCTTAGACTATTTAGTTAGCACGAGTATTCGTAGGAGCGATGGACTAATAAGAGTTCAGTCGTTTCTTTATAATGGAAAATGGTGCTTGGGGTAAAGCCCAAAAGGCCATTTGGTGGGTCATGACCGTGCCTCTGTACAAGGGTATGGAGGTGGTGGCACGAAGCTGGTGCTACAAATTTGGGATCCGTCCCTATCAGAAATATGTTCCGCTGTCGGCAGGCATAATTAAAAGCTTATAACGTGATGAGCGTTTTGGAATTTAAATAAGATAAGTGCCCGAGCGCACATGATTAATAAACCTCAGATGATTAGTGCAGCTAGAATAGTGCACTTAGGGAAACTCGTTTTGACTTGATCAGAGTACGTTCCCTTTCCAATCTGGATTCGTATTATACGGTGATTCGTATTATGCGGTGAGGTTGGTTGTGAACCGAAACATCTTGTCGTTTCTTGTGAACAGTTGTAAAGATGTTTGTGTTTCCCCAACATTGTCATATTTCCGATAAGACTCAATCTCTTGGAGTCTTCTTTTGTCGATTGCTGCGAGACCTAGTCTCCAGAATCTCATCATGATCTTGAATTGTTATATTCCAGTAGAAGTATGAAGGTGAACTATCGTTATCGGTTATTATTCGAGGAACGATGAGTTTAACCTAATACAACTACTTCGAATCTTCTGCTTTGTGCCCTTGCTAGTCTATTCATTTAGACTAACTGATTGTGTTTATTATCTGCAACGTCATGGTTGGTGCCGTCCGTCCGTTTCGGCACATCAGACAAGAATCCGAGAAAGGAGGGCTAGAACGACTATACAGGCAAACGGTGTTTTTAACAGATTTATCAGGCTACGATCCTTGGCGGGTGATCTTCATGATCAAGACTGATGCGACCTTGATATGAAGAAGGTCTCAAGCCCCGGATGAGATCGTGATGAATCCGTAGTGGGGCGAAGCAACTCCTTGGATAGGCGTCTGCGTTTGATGGAGATTGCAAGACGACGGTGAGGCGGAAGCGATTGCGGAAGCGATAGAAATTTGAGTGGATGACCGTAGGGATGAAGGGGTGTTCACGGCCAGTATAGGGCTGGAAAAGATGGAGATTTGGAAGCGGAATAGATGAAGGGAGCACGCTCGACCTAGATCTAAAGGATTTGATGTGAGAATGACGAAGGAGCAAGCTCGACTAGGTGATTCAAGGTGACGTTGAAGGAGCTTCAATGGAGGTTTTCTCTCAACATAAAAGTATAATTATCAACGTCCAAGAGAAAGGAGGCTACAAAGCTAGGTTAAGTAAAAGGAAGACTCTTCCTTTTCCTTAACCAAAACGTTTAAAAAATAAAACAATTAAAACACTAAAAATTACTCTAAGGGGGCTGGTCATTCTAAGTATAAAAATGACCTCCTAAACTCCCTTAAAAAATGCTGAAAATAATAATAAATAATATCCGGACTAAAAGCTTAAAATGTCATAAATCAGAAATATCGATAACTAGGCGAATATCGATCAATATTTCTAATCTGTAAACTCCGGGATCTCTGTAGACTGTGTAGACATCCCAACTGTCACTAAACTCAGAATGGATCCCTCATCTGTAGTTGGACGTCCCTGACCTGCTACGAGTCTGGTCACCAGTGATTGAGTCGCAGCTTGAATAGCTTTGGCTCGTGCTCTAGTAATGGGACCTGAGGACCTAAGACTCATAGCCTCCTCGTCTGCAGCTGTCATGGTAGGCGAGGTCACATCATCCTCCCCCACTTGAGTGTGAAGCGTCCCCGCTTCACCCTCATCATACTCTGGCTCCACGTACGGTGATAGATCAGCAACATTGAAGGTTGGGTGAACACCATACTTGTCTGGGAGCTCTAGCTGGTAGGCGTTGTCATTGATGGCCTTGACAACACGGAATGGTCCATCACCCCTTTGGTCGAGCTTAGACTTGCGGTTGGAAGGAAAACGTTCCTTCCGCAAGTGAAGCCAAACCAAGTCGCCAGGAGCAAAGACAATCCTGCGTCGTCCTTTGTTCTTCTGGGCTGCATACTGTGCTGCTCTGCGCTCCAGCTGGTTGCGCGTCCGAGTGTGCAGTTCCTTGATGTGATCGGCCAATCTGTCAGCTGTGGTGCTGTCTGTATCCTTCCTATGATAGGGAGTCAAGTCCAGCGGCGTCAGCGGGTTCCGTCCATAGACAACTTCGAACGGAGTCAGTTTAGTCGCGCTGTGCCTGCACCTGTTATAAGAAAACTCCACAGTAGACAGTAAGTCCTCCCACCTGCGTGGGTTACTCTTCAGAACCGTCCGAAGGAGGGCTCCAAGAGTGCGGTTGGTCACCTCTGTCTGACCATCCGTCTGTGGGTGGTAGCTCGTAGAAAATAGGAGTTTAGTACCGAGCTTACCTCACAAGGTTCTCCAGAAATGGCCGACGAACTTGGTGTCCCGATCACTAACAATAGTGTGCGGAATACCGTGCAGTCTCACGACATTGTCGAAGAACAGAGTAGCAACGTCAGTGGTGTTACTAGTGTTCTTACAGGCAATGAAGTGTGTCATCTTAGAGAACCTGTCTACGACCACAAATATAGAATCTCTACCACGCCGAGACATAGGCAACCCAGTGATAAAATCCATGGAAAGATCTTCCCACGGGCCAGCTGGAATCGGCAGAGGCGTGTAGAGACCATGCGGACTAGACCTGGCCTTAGCCTTATGGCATGTCACACAACTCTGACAATACTTCGTAACACTGTTGGCCATCTTAGGCCAGAAGAAGTGCTCGCGAAGTGATGCCAGCGTCTTAGACACGCCAAAGTGACCACGACTATGTGCTTCCTCAATCAGCAAATTTCTGACAGAGGATGAAGGAATGCAAAGCTTCCTACCTTTGTACAGAAAGCCGTCATCAAGGAAATACATAGCATGTTCACGACCAGTGGATTTACATTGCTCAAAGAATGTAGAAAAGAAAGGATCAACAGCATAAAGATCCTTGAGCAATGCAAACCCAAATAACTGAGACTGTAGCTGAGTAATGAGGACGTACCTGCGAGAAAGGGCGTCGGCTACCACATTCTCATTACCTTTCTTGTGAACAATGAGATAGGGGAACGTCTCCATGAACTCAACCCAGCGAGCGTGGCGTCTGCTAAGAGTCGTCTGGCTGCGCAGATAACTAAGAGCTGCATGATCTGAGTGAATCACGAACTCTACAGGCCACAGATAGTGTTGCCACGTCTTCAGAACCCGAATCAGCGCGTACAACTCCTTGTCATACGTCGGGTAGTTCAGCTGTGCACCTGACAGCTTCTCTGAAAAGTAGGCAATCGGCCTCTTCTCCTGCAGCAAGACACCTCCGATGCCGAAATCAGAAGCGTCGCATTCCACCTCGAACCGACGGGTGAAGTCAGGAAGCTGCAGCAGCGGCGCGCGGCACAAGGCATCCTTCAGGGCGGCAAAAGCAGCATCATGCCATGGAAGCCAAGTGATAGACGCGGCCTTCTTGGTCAGCTCGTGTAATGGGGCGGCTATAGTGCTGAAATCACGAACAAACCGTCGATAAAAACCAGCCAAACCCAAAACAAACGTACCTAAGTAGGAGTAGCTGGCGTCGACCACTCCTGGATAGCGCAGATCTTTTCTGCATCCACCTGCAGGCCGTCCTTGCTGACGACGAAACCTAGGAAGTTTGTAGAAGGAGAACAAAATACACACTTGCCAAGATTGGCGTATAAGCTCTCTACTCTCAAACACTCTAAAACAAGGCGAAGATGCTCAGCATGGTCATCTAAAGTCCTGGAGTAAATAAGAATATCATCAAAATAGACAACTACAAACTTACCCAGAAAAGCTCTCAAGACATGGTTCATCAGTCTCATGAACGTAGAAGGAGCATTGGTCAGTCCAAATGGCATGACGAGCCACTCATACAGACCATACTTCGTCTTGAAAGCAGTCTTCCACTCGTCCCCCTCCTTCATGCGAATCTGATGATAGCCGCTCTTTAGATCAATCTTGCTGAAGAACTGCGCTCCATGTAGCTCGTCAAGCATGTCGTCGAGGCGAGGAATGGGATATCTGTATTTGACGGTGATCTGGTTGATGGCACGGCAATCCACGCACATCCTCCAAGAACCGTCCTTCTTAGGCACCAATATGACGGGAACAGCGCACGGGCTAAGAGACTCGCGCACATACCCCTTCTCCAACAGTTCCTGCACCTACTTTTGCAACTCCTTTGTTTCCTCTGGAGAAGTTCTGTAGGCAGCTCGGTTGGGAAGAGTAGCTCCTGGAACAAAATCGATCTGGTGCTCAATGCCACGAAGTGGTGGAAGACCATCTAGCAACTCGTCAGGCAGCACATCCTGAAACTCCTGCAAAACAGACAAAATACAAGAGGGGAGTGCGGACTCTGAAACAGGTAGGGCAGTAGGAAGAGCAATGAGTAGGAAACAGGGAGACTTGCCTTGGATGACGTCGGAAACCTTCCGGCGTCGCGCCAAGAGAAGTCGCTGCTCACAAGTGCCTTTCAGCGCAGAACTACCTTTGCCACCCTTTTGATGAGCAGAACCCTTTACAGCGCCCTGTTCTGAAGTGCCCTGGGTACCCGAAGAAGATGCTGCAGGAAGTTGTAGGGAACTCTGCTGGAAAGCTGTAGGGGACTCTGGAGGGGGTTTTCCGTTGTCCTTTGCAGCCTGTATAGCCTTGTTCCTCTGTCTAATAGCATGGTCCTGTAAAATCTCATTCGGAGTCATAGGTAAGAGCGTCACGCGCTTTCCATGGTGAGTGAACATGTAACTGTTCAAAAACCCATCATGGAAGACGCGACGGTCAAATAGCCAAGGACGCCCTAACAGAATATGGGTGGCATCCATGGCGGTAACATCGCACAAAACAGTGTCTGTAAATGGTCCTATGGAAAAAGTAACGGGACACTGTAAAGAGACATTGTTACCGGGTTGGTCTGAAATCCACTGCAGACCGTAGGGCTGAGGATGTGGTTGCGTCTGAAGATTGAAGTCGCGGACGACTCTCTCATTTATAATGTTGCAGCACGACCCTCCATCAATTATCAGACTCAGCGACGCATTCTTCATACGACACCGGGAATGAAACAGATTCTCCCTTTGGTCAAGTGGACCTCCTTCCTTGACGCTGAGGACGCGTCTGGTGACCAAGGCATAATGCATGACGTCTGTATCATGGTCGCCCGGCCTGATCACCTCATCAGTCAGCTCTGCAGACTCCTCTGGGACGTTCTCCTCTTCATCCGAAAGGCTCTCGTAGTCTGCAGTTTGGGCGGAGTAGAGGACACGCTTCTGATTAGGGCAGTCCTTCCGATAGTGTCCTTGTCCACCACATCTGTAACACTCTATATCGCTAGAACGATCTGTATGGCCTATCTCAGCAGAGGCCGATGGCTGTCGGCGCGCAGAAGAAGGGGGCGCCGGCCGCGGCGTCGTAGAAGACGCAATACCTGTGCGATCCTGTCTAGGCACAGAACTAGAAGAAGAGTTAGTGCGATAAGAATTGACAGGATTCGAGGTATACCTTGGTGCGGGAGAAGACGAAGACTGCCAAGGCTGCTGTCGACGTCTCTGCGCTTGAAGATAGAGCTTCTGCGCAGTATGTACTACGTTGTTGAGGTCTCGGATTGGCAGAACGTCAACCTAATCCCTGTACGGCTGTGACAAACCCGTTACAAAACGTGTACGTAGAGTAGAGGGAGTAACACTTACCCCGGCCTTGAAGTACATGTCTTCTAAGCGAGCAAAGAACTCATGTGGCGTATCACGACCCTGAGTAGCAAGTGCAATGGCTGTCTTCATATCCTCTCGGTATGTCGTCGGCACGTACTTGCGCGTCATGAGCGCCACTAGCTGTTGCCACTCTGTCACAGGTGGCCACCCCATGCGTGCCTGCTGTTGGACCAGTCGGTTCCACCAGGTGCGCGCTGCTCCTTGGAAATGCAAGGTGACGATCTCCACCTTCGCATGCTCCTCATATTGATAGTGTTGAAGAACATGGCAGGTACTCTGCAACCAATCTATGAAAGTAGAAGGATCATAAGTACCAAGGAAGGGTTCGATTTTCACCTTAATTTCTTGGCGATACGTAGCTGGGGGTGGGTATCGCTGTTGGCCTGCAGCTGGAGCATAGAAATTCTGTGGTGGAAGCCCCTGCCGCTGTTGTCCAACTGGTAGTTGTCATCGTCGCTGCACTCGTGGAGGACCGGCAACACGCTGTTGCTGATATTGCCGTGGATGACCCTGTGCAGCGTAATAAGCAGCCTGATTCTGTGGCTGCTGTGGAGGAGGAACCCAACCTGTACGATGAAATTGCTGCTCTGGTGGGTCCTGTAGGGGTGGGTGATAACCTGCAGAAAACCCATAGGCCCCTTCTTCCTCATCCTCAAGGTCAAATTCCTGGAACCCTTCATCTGGATCTGACTCAACAGGAGAAACAGTACTCTGATGGTCAGTAAAAGAATGGACATTGAAGGTTTCAGAATTTACCTGGTGTCGACTTGGACGAGCTGTGGAGGGTTTCCCTTGCTTGCTGGAGGAAGCATGTGGGTCTGTGCGTCTGCTCTGGCGTCTGACGACACTGTCATCGACCTGTTCATCCTCCTCTGAAGATGACTCATCATCGTCATGCTCGTCCTCGTCCTGAGAGTTGTGTTCAGGAATTGTCAACTGGGCTGATTTGGAGCGCACCTTCTTCTTCGACGCGCTGTTTTCTTTATGTGATCCTTTCCGCTGAGGCTGCGTAGGAGGATCGGATATCAGAACGCCCTTGCCCTTTTTCTGCTTCTGGGCTAGGGTACTCTGGTCGTCACGCTGGTTCGGTGACGGAGACGGCATCACTCTACTGAGCAAGTCACGCATGGCTGCAAAATTGGCTTCGGAACGTTCATCGGAATGTTGCTGATTGGCCACCAAAAGCTCAATGGCAGTAGCCAGTTGATCGACCCAACCCGTATCCTGTCCGTCATTGGAGTTCACCATTATCCTGAAAAGACAACAGAAACCCCAACAGAGCAAAGGAAAAACAAAAACAAAAACAAAGCAACAGAAATGAAAGAGAAGTCGAACTACCAAGATATCACAACTGAAAGCAAGGCGGATATGGCCGTGAGGGCGGGATGGCTAAGGATAATCACACAATAATCACAAAATGCAGCGATAACTCAGCAAACAAATTGTAGATATAAATTACAGCAATATAAGCCTAGATATGCCAACAAGACTATAACAGCCAAGACAGTGAGAGAGAGAGAGGAAATGGTAAATGAATCAATAACGATAGGGCAACGATTACCTTATTTTGGCTTTGCGCACCCTATATCTCTTCACTGATGCCACTTAAGTTCGGCTTTTCTCACAAAAGCTCATGCACTCTAATACCCCTACAGAAACCTCAACTGCTGTCGCCAGGATATAACGGTAGGCACAGAACTTAATCCGGCGTGAACCTAGGCGTCCCGGCTAAGCAGCTGCAAACTAACAAAAGCGGATAACTCACGCCAAAGTCAGAAGGATAACTGTAAAAAGCGAATGCAGAAACCGACACAAAAAGGAAAAATAAAAATAAAAGGACTCAGATCCCTGCAATCTAATACCCCTACAGTAACCTCAACTGTTGTCGCTAGGATATAACGGTAGGCACAGAAATTAATCCGGCGTAAACCTAGGCGTCCCGGCTAAGCAGCTGTAAACTAACAAAAGCGGATAACTCACACCAAGGTCAGAAGGATAACTATAAAAAGCGAATGCAGAAATCGACACAAAAAGAAAGAAATAAAAAATTAAAATACCAAAGACCTTCGTAGTGTGCAAGATGCGGAACCCACGAAAAGAACCCGGATCTGAGGCATCCGTGATCGTTGCGCTGGGGGGGTCTTTTAACCCGGATCAGAGGCACCCGGAATAGAAGACGTGGCTGCTGGGCGCGCAGGCGCGGCTTGCTGGGCGCCGACGCTGCGTGTGTCTTGGCTTGGAGGCGCCGACGCTGTTGCTTGTGTGGCGCCGAAGGCCAAGTGCCCTAACCACTTTCCCTAAATACTAGGGTTTGATTGCCTTGATTATTTTTTTGATTGATAATTTTTTTGGCAATTCTTCAGATCTGGCTTTTTCTACAAGGAAAGATCTCAGCCTTTTTTTTTTTTGAATTAGAGAAATTGCAACAAGACTCAAGAACCCTAATCTTCAAGGGTGAAAATTCTTCAAAGATGCCTCCTTGCGCAGATCGGTACTCAAAAAATGTAAAAAAAAAAATATTCTAGACACCAACACACTCAACTGATTCAAGTGGGAAACGAAGAGATCAAAGAAGATGCAGATTAATGGCAAATAGGTCAAGTACAACAATTCAACGTATATGCATGCAAATCTAGATCTATAATTCAATCACCAATTTATCAACACAAGAAGCAATTGTTGTGTGTAGGGGACAAGGTAAGAACTCTAAAAATCAAGCAAACGAATTTTTTGAGGACGAAATTCACTAGAGTCATGAAGAACTAGAGAAAATCACCCAATTTTTGTTTAGAATCAATTCGGTTTTGAAGGGAAAAAAAAAATTCGAATTTTTTTTGACTATAAAAACTGAACTGAATAATAACAATCAGAATTATCACGAAAAATGCAGGAAAAAAAAATTTGGAATTTTTTGACACGAAAATAAGGTTGTGATAAGCAAGGAATCGATTCGACTTACAGATTCGAAGGCTCTGATGCCAGTTGATGCGACCTTGCTATGAAGAAGGTCTCAAGCCCCGGATGAGATCGTGATGAATCCGTAGTGGGGCGAAGCAACTCCTTGGATAGGCGTCTGCGTTTGATGGAGATTGCAAGACGACGGTGAGGCGGAAGCGATAGAAATTTGAGTGGATGACCGTAGGGATGAAGGGGTGTTCACGGCCAATATAGGGCTGGAAAAGATGGAGATTTGGAAGCGGAATAGATGAAGGGAGCACGCTCGACCTAGATCTAAAGGATTTGATGTGAGAATGACGAAGGAGCAAGCTCGACTAGGTGATTCAAGGTGACGTTGAAGGAGCTTCAATGTAGGTTTTCTCTCAACATAAAAGTATAATTATCAACGTCCAAGAGAAAGGAGGCTACAAAGCTAGGTTAAGTAAAAGGAAGACTCTTCATTTTCCTTAACCAAAACGTTTTAAAAATAAAACAATTAAAACACTAAAAATTACTCTAAGGGGGCTGGTCATTCTAAGTATAAAAATGACCTCCTAAACTCCCTTAAAAAATGCTGAAAATAATAATAAATAATATCCGGACTAAAAGCTTAAAATGTCATAAATCAGAAATATCGATAACTAGGCGAATAGCGATCAATATTTCTAATCTGTAAACTCCGGGATCTCTGCAGACTGTGTAGACGTCCCAACTGTCACTACACTCAGAATGGATCCCTCATCTGTAGTTGGACGTCCCTGACCTGCTACGAGTCTGGTCACCAGTGATTGAGTCGCAGCTTGAATAGCTTTGGCTCGTGCTCTAGTAATGGGACCTGAGGACCTAAGACTCATAGCCTCCTCCTCGTCTGCAGCTGTCATGGTAGGCGAGGTCACATCAAAGACCCATGTATTTATATTTTGAAAGACTTCCGCTGAATTAATCTGTTTTGTCCTAAGGGATTGGGATGTAATCTCTAGACATCTGTTTTATTTAACGGTTTTGATGTTTATATCTTAATCATGTTTATGGATTATGTTGAAACCGGTAAAGCCTGGGGTGGCTTCGGTGTGGAAACCGAGGTCACTGGCGGTAATACCTTTCCAAATGGGTTATAAATTTGGGGGTGTTACATAGTTACGCTTATGTACTATAGTACTTCATTATATTTCATATAGTTACACTTATGTACTATAGTATTTCATTAAATTTCATATAGTTACGCTTATGTACCATAGTATTTCATTAAATTTCATATAGTTACACTTATGTACTATAGTATTTCATTACATCTAGTATACTTAGACTTATAAACTATAGTATTTCATTGTATTTCATATAGTTAAACTTATGTACTATAGTATTTCATTATATTTCATATAGTTATACTTATGTACTATAGTATTTCATTGTATTTCATATAGTTACGCTTATGTACTATAGTACTTCATTATATTTCATATAGTTACACTTATGTATTATAGTATTTCATTAAATCTAGTATACTTAGACTTATATATATTATAGTGTTTCATTAAATCTAGTATACTTAGACTTATATACTATAGTATTTCATTAAATGTCATATAGTTAAGCTTATGTACTATAATATTTCATTAAATCTAGTATGCTTAGACTTATATATTATAGTGTTTCTGTAAATCTAGTATACTTAGACTTATATACTATAGTATTTCATTATATTTCATATAGTTACGCTTGTGTACTATAGTATTTCATTAAATCTTGTATACTTAGACTTATATATTATAGTGTTTCATTAAATCTAGTATACTTAGACTTATATACTATAGTATTTCATTATATTTCATATAATCACACTTATGTACTATAGTGTTTCATTGTATTTCATATAGTTACGCTTATGTACTATAGTACTTCATTATATTTCATATAGTTACACTTATGTACTATAGTATTTCATTAAATTTCATATAGTTACACTTATGTACTATAATATTTCATTAAATTTCATATAGTTACACTTATGTACTATAATATTTCATTAAGTTTCATATAGTTACACTTATATACTATAGTATTTCATTACATCTAGTATACTTAGACTTATGTACTATAGTATTTCACTAAATTTCATATAGTTACACTTATGTACTAAAGTATTTCATTATATTTCATATAGTTACACTTATATATTATAGTGTTTCATTATATTTCATATAGTTACACTTATGTACTATAGTATTTTATATAGTTACACTTATGTATTATAGTATTTTATTAAATCTAGTATACTTAGACTTATATACCATATTATTTTATTATATTTCATATAGTATGTACTATAATATTTCATTATATTTTATATGTACGGACTCGTATTAAAATTTTATACTATTATAGTTGAAAAATGAAAAAAATGCCAAAAAATTTCACTATAATGCGCTATATGTCGGGCACCAAATTGTAATAAAATGGGTAGAAAATTTTCATTTTTTGGGATTTTGGAGGGACAAACGATGTCCGTTTTGGACAAATTTTATATGTACGGACTCGTATTAAAATTTTATACAATATTATAGTTGAAAAATGCAAAAAATTCACTAAAATGCGTTATATGTCGGGCACCAAATTGTAAAAAAAACGGGTAAAATTTTTTCATTTTTTGGGCTTTTGGAGGGGTAAACGATGTCCGTTTTGGACGAATTTTATATGTACGGACTCGTATTGAAATTCTCTACATGATTATGGGGCAAATTTTTTTTTGTATGTGCGTTAAGCCTTAACGTACAACTACAGTACCATACGTTAAGGCTTAACGTACCAGTTCTGGATATTTTCCCCACTTTTATTCCAGTTTTGTCCCTTGTACGTTAAGCCTAAACGCACCAGACTGTACGTTTAGCCTTAACATACCAAATAGTGTGCATTTAGATGATTTTTCGTGTGTATATATCTTTTTCCTATATCTATATGTATTTAGATTTATTTTTTTTTTTAAAAAAGAAATGGGACCCCGGTATTTACAAAAAACCGGGGTCCCGATCTTATTTTATTTTATTTTAAAAAAAACTCGGACCCCGGTTTTTTCGAAATACCGGGGTCCGGATCTTTTTTATTTTTTTTTTAAAAAAGAACTTGGACCCCGGTTTTTTCGAAATACCGGGGTCCGGATTTCCGGACCCCGGTAGCAAAAAACCGGGGTCCGGCTCCCAGACCTCACCAAGAACAACCCCGGTTTTGATACCGTGGTCCGGAGAACAAAAAAACCGGGGTCTGGGTAGGGGTTTTGTACTAGTGATTGTCGACAACAATGACGATTGGATGCTATCTTACATCAGATGGTTGAAAGACGGCATCTTGCCCGACGACAAAACAGAAGCCAAAAGGCTCAAGTTACAAGCACTCTCTTACGATATTATAGATAACATCTTGTACAAAATATCTGTCACATGGCTACTCCTACGATGCCTCAAGGCTCCAAAAATCGGACGCATCTTACAATCGCTACATGAAGGAGAGTGTGGCAATCATACCGACGGACGAAGCCTCTCAGGGAAAGTCCTACGAAACGGGTACTATTGGCCCACGATGAACAAAGACGCTATGGAGTACACCAAGAAGTGTGACGCCTGTCAGCGGCATGCACCCGTCCATCACCAACCCTCAGAGCTCCTCCATCCGACTCTGGCTCCATGGCCCTTCATGAGATGGGGAATGGACATTGTCGGAAAGCTCCCTCCCGCGTCGGGTCAAAGAGTTTTCTTCCTTGCCATGACGGACTACTTCTCTAAATGGATCGAAGCCGAAGCCTACAGAGAGGTAAAAGATCAACACGTCATTTCATTCATAAAACGCAATATCTTGTGCAGATTTGGCGTCCCATTAGAAATCGTGTGCGACAACGGCTCCCAATTCATCAGTCATAAGACTCGAGCCTTTTGCGACCAATGGAACATCAAGTTGGTCACATCCACACCTCGGTATCCACAATCCAACGGACAAGCCGAATCCAGCAACAATATCATTATCAACAACCTCAAGAAACACCTCACTGGGGCTAAGGGCAAATGGGCAGACAAACTCCCACTCATTCTCTGGTCCGACAGGACTAATCCAAAGAATGCGATAGGGCAATCACCTTTCTCCCTCATCTACGGGAGTGAGGCAGTCATCCCGGCCGAGTTACTGGTTACGACCGCTCGTTGCAACCTTCAGACAAACAAGCAAAACGACATCGAACTAGCACACGACCTGGACACAGCGGACGAGATCAGAGAGAGGGCCCGAATCAGGATGGTCAGGTTCCAACAACAAGTCGCAAGGAGCTACAACAAGAACGTCCGGATCAAGGCATTCAAGGTCGGAAATTGGGTCCTCAGGAAAACTTTCCAAAACACCAAGAATCCACCGACGGAAAGCTAGCACCACAATGGGAAGGACCTTACTTAATCACCGAAGTGGTCGGACAAGGAGCATATCAGTTAGAGGACAAAGACAGACAACCGACCCCGAGAAGTTAGAACGCAACACATCTAAAGCTATACCATTTCTGAATCGATAAGGTAAAAACATCACACAATTTCATACATCGCTTACTATCGCATATACATCGCTTACTATCGCATACACATCGCTATCTTCTCTTACATGTTATCGTCTGACACTAAACGAGGACTTCCTCCTTACAAAACACAAATGCAGAACAACATTGACATATACACTGGATCCAGTCATCCGCAAAAAGCGCTTACATTACATTACACGATCGATCGGAACACGGGGAGATGACAACACAGGCACGTCGGCACACCGCCTGCCTTACATAAAACATAAGGTACGACACCTTATTACATTCACGCAATAGAAACATATTGCTTACCTCCCCGGCATAAAGTCATGACTAACACATACACAAACATTTACAGGCCTGTTTTACACACATACATATGGGGAGCCCCACTCAACGGAGCACACGGGCGAAACCGACACACCAAACACAAAAACGTCATCGACAATTCCCTTGGATGTCTGACAACATGTACGAAACAAGCAAACGTACGATTTTATATGTAAAGACAAGTTGCATTAAGTAAAAGTACTAGCATTTTTATACAAATATGCGACCCGCGATGGTGGACGGGTCGCCAAAATATATTGTTCGCCTACACATCTGTAGGACTTCATCAAACATTCATTTAAAACATTATGCGACCCGCGATGGTGGACGGGTCGCCAAAAATACCAAATGTCTAAACCCACACACAAGTGGGACAGCAAGTCAAAATACGCAAGGAAAAACAGATCAAGCGTCAGGGACAACGGCGTTACCTTCGGCAGAGGTCGGCTCCAGAGAGGCTACCTCATCAGTCGGCTCGACATCGCCAGAATGGGCCTCATCCTCGTCGGCACCCTCATCCACGGCCTCTTCTCCGACGCCAGCCAAGCGAAATAGCTCCTGACCAGGGTTGCCCTTTGGAAACATGGAGTCCAAGGTCTCCTTCTCTGCCTTCAAGTCCCAGAGCTCGTGCTTTCCTTCACCGAACTCCTCGATCATTTCGACACGTGACTTCAGCGCATAAAAAGCGCCAATGTCACCAACGATATGGCCATCGGCAATCCGAGCCCGCTTCACCTCCTCCTCAACGCCTGATCGGCTCTCCTCAAACTCTTTCCGGCTTGCGACCAACTCCTCTTGACAACCCTTCAACTCCCTGGTAAGGCGACGTTCAATCTCACGACTACGACTCTCCGCTCCCTCCAATTTGGTCCTCAAGGACGCAAGGTTGGACTCTGTCCTAGCAGCCCTTTCCTCAGCCTTGACAACCATCACCTTAACACCAGAGTATGCCCCCAAGAGGTACTGGAAGGACTGAAGGAAGAACACACAATCAGCGATCAGAAAACTTATCAAAACACAAGAAAGAAAAACGGCACGGAACAGGGACAACTCACCTTCCACGCGGAGCACCCCGCCTCACCAATGCAATCAAGAGGAGAGACGTCATCAACCTCCGACTTCAGAGTCGGGTCCTGAGCGTAAAAGAGGTCAGCGATTGATTGTTCGACTGTACCAATCTTGCCAATCCCTTCGGTGGTCGCCTCTTTCTTCTTAGGGATCTCCTCCGCCTTGACATCTTCAGAGGGAGCGCTCGCCTTCCTCTTGGAGCCAACTTTGACTGGAGCCGTCGGACCCACCGGAGCTGGTTTGCTTGATGCAACTTTGGCCGCCGCCTTCCTTTGTTCAATCAAACCCTTCCCAGACACTACTTTCAGACGAGAACTCGCTCGACCACCAGGGGAAACTGACACGACAAGACAAACAGAAAAGGAGAAAATCCTAAAGCACACGACAAAATAAAAAACAGTAAAGAAGGACTCCCAGGATCGAGAGTCTACCTTTTGCATGAGATGATGAGACGTTCGACATGCCGTCTTGAGAAGCAGGAGTCGTCGATAGCAAGTTGACGTTCACAAACTTTCTCTCTGATGCGGGAACTCCAAGGACAATCTTAGACAAGCCTTCCGACCGACTACTCACTTCCAAATCTTCTGGCTCAAGGACTGCAAAAGAGAAAAGTTAAAACAAAGAGTTAAAACACATAAACAGGCAAAAAGAGAAGGCAAACACATACTCTCAACTCGCCACTCCGTCAACAAGAAAGAACACTCTCCCCCCTTCTCTAGAGAAGAACGTTCGACAAAGAAGAACTTCGACCCCCATCCGCGGTCATTGACATTGAGATTATGCACCAAAGGCTTCCGACCATGTCGGATACGTAACTGAACGCGAGAGGAACTCTTCGACCCAAGGAAGTAGTTGTACCACAAAGCATCAAAATCGAAATCGGCCCCAGATCGGACATTTACAAGGTCCAAGACCCTGAGAACCCTCCATGCCTGCGGCATCACTTGACATGGCGCCAACGCCAAAGTAGCTAAGAAGTCCCTAACAAGGGGAGAGAAAGGAAATTTATGCCCTATTCGAAACGGGTATGCATAAAAACAAACCCATCCTTCATAACGCGCATCGGCCCTCTCGTCCGGGTGAGGCAGCTTGGCGATCGTCTCCGGTGGAAAACCTCCGACTTGAAGAATTTGATCCAACTCCGCTTGGGACAGAGTGCTTGTCAGAGCGTCCGATTCTTTCAGAATGAAGAGGGGAGGAGCTTCGCCCTCGCGCGAGTCAGAAAGAGTCTTCGACGACTCAGAGCTTTCACTGGAAACCATCTCGAGAATGGAAAAAGAAGGGAATCGGAAAGCTATGGCGAGAAAAACTGAGAAACTTACCAGAAGAAGCCTGTAAAAGAAGATAAGGGTGAAGTCGAATCGCTTCCTTCTGCTCTGAATTTATGGAGGGAAGTAAAAACCTACAGAGACGTCGCATCGTGCCCCGATCGCACGCCACGTAAGCCTAGACAACCGCGCCAAAAAAGGATGGTAGAGATCGTGTCTAGAGAAGTTGCCTCGGATTCCGCTTGACTTGCCTAAACCGAAAGCCCAAGGCAACTTAGGGCTATTGTTGGGCCTAGCATCCCCTGGGAAGATAGATCAAGCAAATCAAGCCCAAGCCCACGATTGGTCGGAAGAACAGAGGAGAGTCCAGAGGAGGCGACGAAGCATTTTCGGTCGAATGCTCTCCGACAAGATCGCGATAATCTCGCCAGACATTAAATGCTCAGATTGAGCAAACGGCCACAACATTCAAACCGCCGTAATTACAATGATTTAAATGGCGTAATCCCAGCCATTACTCTCGGCAATGAAGATAGAAGATATAATCGAAGTATAACGGTAAAGAGGGTTAAGAGACTTACCATATATGGACGAAGAAGAAGATAAGAGGGATATGAACACCAATTACGCAAAAGACCCAATCGTTCTTGCTCAGAAAAAACAACAGAACAACATACTCGCTCTCAGCTTAGCTTTCTAATATTCATCTTCGTCTATTCTCCACCGGTCGCAACCTTGAAATCGCCGGTCGAGTACAATATGACCCATTGTCTTACTACGATAAGTTGTATCTTGATTCGATCCGATTAATACAATATCTAATAATATCATCTTATTACTCTACATTTACTCTTTGCTTGTCTATTATCTGTTTGGTTTGGATTGTTTCCTATCACCCGATCGACTAGTTACCCCGTCTAAGGCGATTTAGGTCGTCTGATCTTTTCGCCCCAAAACAGTCACCATAGATGCATTGGAAGATGACAGTTTACATATGTCATCACCAAGTCATTTTGAAAGTGAGAAACTCTCACTATAGATGTATTCGTTGATGATAGTCTACGACTGCCATCAACCAATGAATTGGTTGATGACAGTTTACATATGTCATCACCAATGCATTGTTTGTGACAATTTCTCATGGTCATCATAGATGCATTCATTGATGACAGTTTACTTTTATCATCAACCAATGAATTTGATGCGTTCCTACAAGCGATGAAAGGACCGAGATCTTGTAACGGCAGTCACTGCGACGAGTTGGCACGTTCTGGACAAGAACGCATTGATTTGCGAGGGTGGAACACGAGGAATTGTGGTGATGAGTGGAGTTTGAGTGATGGCAGTGGAGGGGATCTGTATGGGAGCGGAAGTGTTTAAGGTGGAGTTGTGTTTGGTAGCAGCGGAGGGGAAGTGTGGCGATGAAGTGTAGCCGATGGAGCGGTGGTGGAAAGGTAGACTCGACGTGGTCGAGTGGTGCCGGAGCGCGAGCGACGGCGGTGAAAGGAAGAGAAGTAGACGGTGAAGGAGGTGAGAAGCAGAAATGACGCCCAAAACTCAAAGGGAGGAGACAATGGCTCAGAACTCAAGCTTTGAATTATATTTCAGACGTAAACCTTTTACAATGGCCAAAGGCCCTATTTATACTATGCTAATTAGGGTCTTAATGACCCAAATCTATGACATAAATGCAAAGATAAGGATAAAAGATTACATTAATTACACCGGATCACGTTTGAATTCAAAATGGATTCAGCCATTAATGCCGAATATTCTCAATTAATGCTCATTAATGCTGAAGATCATGATCTGGATTTGAAATGATCGCGTTCATTCAATGGTTGAAAGAAGACGCACTCTGAACGCGATCTCTGTGTTCCCTTGGAGGTTTTGAAGGGAGAACGCGTTCTCTAGGTTGTGTTGGAGCCGTGGAAGAGAGAACGCGTTCTCTTGACTTAGCTCCTTGGTGCTTTGATTTGCATGAACGCGTTGAATTATGGAATTCACCGCGTTTGCAATGGATTTCGCGCGTGCCCGTGTGATGGGTCCTTCTTCTCGCGCGTGCAAGGCTTCTTCCTCTTCTTCTGTACTTAGGCGTGGCTGTAGGATCGCATCACCCTCCCCCCCTTGGATGTGAAGCGTCCCCGCTTCACCATCATCACTGTCGGGCGCCACGTATGCCTCCAAGTCTGCAACATTGAAGGTGTTGTGAACGCCATAATTCGGGGGCAGATCGATCTCATAGGCGTTGTCGCCAATTGCCTTAAGCACTTGAAATGGCCCATCTCCGCGTGGTGCCAGCTTGGACTTCCTTTTTATGGGGAATCGTCCTTTGCGAAGATGCATCCAGACCAGGTCACCTGGAGCAAAAATGACGCGCTTGTGTCCTTTTCTGTGTTGCTTGGTATATTCGTCAGCGCGTTGCTCCAACTGTTCGCGCGTTCTCTGATGCAACTCTTGAATCCATCGCGCACGATTTGCCGCACTTGGATGTTCGTTTTCCTTCAAAGGACGCGGCAGCAGGTCCAAAGGAGTGAGCGGGTTCCTGCCATAAATGACCTCAAAAGGCGTGAGCTTTGTAGCAAAGTGCCTGGACCTGTTATATGAGAACTCAACAGTAGAAAGTAAGTCCTCCCAACCTTTTGGGTTGGTCTTCAGCATCGCCCTAAGCAAGGCGCCTAGTGTCCAGTTGGTCACCTCGGTTTGACCATCAGTTTGTGGGTGATAACTGGTAGAATATAACAGTTTTGTACCAAGTTTTCCCCAAAGGGTTCTCCAGAAAATTGACACGAACTTGGTATCGCGGTCACTGACCACAGACGCGGTATTCCATGTAATCTTACCACGTTGTCGTAAAACAACGCGGCAATTTTGGAAGTGCTTTGTGTGGTTTTGCACGCGACAAAGTGTGCCATTTTGCTAAACCTATCTACCACTACAAAGATAGAGTCTTTACCTCATTTGGAGACATGCAATCCAGTGATGAAGTCCATCGACAAGTCTTCCCACGGCGCTAGAGGAATTGGTAGTGGTGTGTAAACGCCATAAGGATGTGAAGTGGACTTGGCGCGTTTGCAGGTGACACAACTGTTGCAATAGCGCGTCACCTGGTACGTCATCTTGGGCCAGAAAAAATGCTCGCGAAGAGCTGCCAGTGTTTTGTTGACCCCAAAATGTCTGCGTCCTTCATGGGCTTCTTGTATCAACAGCTTCCGAATGGGAGAGCTGGGAATACACAAACGCCCTGCCTTGTATAGGAACCCGTCCTGCAAAAAGAAGCTTTCTATCTCGCGATTCCTAAGACAATGATCAAGAATAGGCTTGAAGAAGGGGTCAGACGTATACAACTCTTTAATCATCGCAAAACCAAGTAGTTTGGATTGAAGATGAGAAATGAGCACATACCTGCGAGAGAGCGCATCGGCGACCACATTCTCTTTTCCTTTCTTGTGCACCACCACGTAAGGAAATGTTTCCATGAATTCCACCCAGCATGCGTGGCGTCGGCTGAGGTGGGCTTGGCTCTTCAAGTAGCTTATTGCCGCGTGGTCTGAATGGATGACGAATTCGTGTGGCCACAGATAATGTTGCCAAGTCTTCAGAACCCTAATCAGCGTGTACAACTCTTTGTCGTACGTAGGGTAGTTCAGCGTGGCCCCTGTTAGTTTTTCGCTAAAGAACACGATGGGCCTCTTCTCTTGGTGGAGCACTCCACCGATGCCAATGTTGGACGCGTCGCACTCAACTTCAAAGTGTTTGTTGAAGTCTGGTAGCTGAAGTAGTGGCGCGTTGCACAGAGCCTCCTTTAACGCGTTGAAGGCGTTAGCGTGGCTTTCCTTCCAAATCACCACGGCACCCTTTTTTGTCAACTCATGTAAAGGCGCCGCGATGGTGCTGAAATTCCTCACGAACCTCCTATAAAATCCTGCTAAGCCGAGGAAGCTTCGCACCATGGTTGGAGTCGTGGGGATTGGACATTCTCTTATTATCGCGACCTTCTCTTCATCAACGCGCAGACCATCTTTTGAGACAACATATCCCAGAAAGTTGGTCGTGTCGGCAGCAAATCGACACTTGGCTAAGTTGGCATATAACTCCTGCTTTTTTAGACACTGCAAAACAAGTCTCAGATGATTAACATGATCAGCAAGAGTTACAGAGTATACCAGAATATCATCGAAGTACACGACGACGAATTTGCCCAAGAAATCGCGAAGCACATGGTTCATCAGTCTCATAAACGTGATCGGCGCGTTGGTCAATCCAAATGGCATGACAAGCCATTCGTAAAGACTGTACTTGGTTTTAAACGCGGTCTTCCACTCGTCTCCCTCTTGCATGCGAATCTGGTGATATCCACTTTTGAGGTCGATCTTTGAGAAGATTGTCGCGCCATGAAGCTCGTCCAGCATGTCGTCCAGGCGAGGAATTGGGTGCATGTACTTCACCGTGATCTGATTGATCGCGCGGCAGTCGACACACATTCGCCACGAGCCATCTTTCTTGGGAACCAGGATGACCGGTACCGCGCAAGGGCTTAGAGATTCCCTCACGTAGCCACGATCAAGGAGCTCTTGGACTTGGCGTTGAAGCTCCTTGGTTTCTTCCGGGCCAGCGCGATAAGCCGCTCGATTGGGAAGTGAGGCACCAGGCACCAAGTCGATTTGGTGCTCAATGCCTCGCAGTGGTGGCAATCCTTGTGGGAGCTCCTCAGGAAAGAGGTCCTTGAACTCCTCTAGCAGCTGGGTTATTTCGATGGGCACGCCTTGTAGGATAGGCGCATCTTCTTGACTTGGTTGTGGCACTAGTAAGAAACAAGGCGCCTTCCCTTGGACAGTAGGCGTCAGGTCACTAGGCCGTGCCAAGAGGAGTCTGTGCTCACAGCCTCCTTGCAAATTTGTGCCTGCCTTGGTGGGGTGAGGCACCTCCTTGGATCACGTTCTTTCCTGAGAAGACACCTCTTGCTTTTGCTTGGCTTCCCCAGAAGAACGCATACTTTGGCTGCCTTGGCTCTTGGCAGCCTCAATAGCCTTTTGCCTCTCGCGCTCTACCTGATCCTGTAATATCTCATGTGGCGACATAGGTAAGAGCGTGACGTGCTTCCCGTGGTAAGTAAACACATGAGTGTTTAAATACCCATCGTGAAGAACGCATCGATCAAATTGCCATGGACGCCCCAGCAACAAGTGTGTCGCGTCCATGGTGATAACATCACACAGAACAGTGTCTGTGTACTGGCCAATGGAAAAAGGAATTAAGCATTAACGAGTTACAGTGTTACCTGAACTCGACGATATCCATTGTAGTCCATATGGCTGTGGATGCGGGGTAGTTGGCAAATTGAAGTGGTTCACCACCTTTTCGTTGACGATGTTGCAACAACTACCTCCATCGATTATCACGCTCAAGGTGGCAGTCTTGACCAAACAACGCGTGTGAAACAGATTTTCGCGTTGATCCACAAGACTTGCTTCCTTGACTGTGAGCAATCTCCTAGTGACGAGGCTTAGCGCGGTGCCTTCATGCAGCGAGGTTGGTTCACAAGTGTAGGCCTCCTCGTCTTCAGCTTCAGCTTCAGCAGCAGTAGTCTCGAAGGCTTCTTCTTCTTCAAATGACTCATAGCCTTGCGAGACCGTGGAGAATAGGACCTTCTTCGTGTTGGGACAGTTGCGCATCATATGTCCTCTGCCTCCACACTTGAAACACTCCATGTCACGCGCTCTTTCTTGGGTAGTGGGAGGACCCTTTGCTTGTGGAGCGCGTGCAACAGTCCCTGGAGTCATCACGATCTTCCCTGTTTTGTTTTGAAAACTTTGGTTGTTCCCTATAGAAAGACCGCGCACATTAGTCGAAGGTAATTGAGAAGAGTTAGAATCATACCTCCGTTGCCCATATTATTGGTATGGTACTTGGCGCTTGCGAACGAGTTGATTGTGTATCTTCATCGCGGCATGCGTCAAGTCATTGATGTTTTTGATGGGCAATACCTCCAATTGGTCTATGATGTTTGTGTTGAGACCACTCAGAAACTTTGTCCTCAAGGTTGAGGGCGCGACACTAATAGACGCCTTGTAGTACATGTCCTCGAGTTGGGAGAAGAACTCGAGGGGCGTCTTGTTCCCTTGCTTTGCCATCGCGATGTTTAGTCGCATCTGGTTCTTGTAATCTTGGGGAACATACTTTTGTGTCATGACAAACTTAAGCTGATGCCATTCAGTAAGAGGCACAAGGTTCCTTCGGATGCGATCATCCACGAAACGATGCCACCAGACTCGCGCGGCACCCCTGAAGTGCACTGTTGCAGCGGCCACATAATCTCTCGTAGGGATCTGAGTGAAGATCAGAGTGTACTCCGTTGCCTGCAACCATTCAAGAAACACAGTGGGATCATATTCGCCATAGAAATGTTCAAGTTTTACCTTGATGTCGTGGCGATTGAGTCTCAGCGCGTTGGGGTCACGCGTTCCTTGTAGCTGAGGTGCCGGCATGGCATCGTAGGCATATTGCGGGCCATCCGGCTGTTGGAATGGGCCTTGACCTCTGTGATTGCCTCTCGCGTCCCTCTGAACGCGTTGATTGGCATCCTGGGCATGTGGGTATCTCCCTGAAACGCATTGTTGGCGTTGTTGGACCGGAGGGAGTTGTGCTGGTGGGATCCAGTCTTGGGGTCTGTCTTGCAGCTCTGCTGGATCCCCAAGTGGTTGGTGGAAGTTTCCTGGGTTGATCATCCCAGAATCCTCCATCTCCTCGTCATCAAACTCCTCAAAATCATGCTGTGGCAGAGGAGTTGTTGAGTAATAACCGTCTGAACCATAGCGCGGAGTACGCGCACTTTGATGACCCAAATAGTCATCCACGTTGAAGGGCACTGGTGTGTGAGTTTGATGCTTCTGACGCGGCAACACTTGTCTGTGGTGACTTGATTGGCGCGCCAGCATGGGATCACGGTTGCCCCTCTGCTTTCTTCCTATACGCGTGGTTGTAGCAACCTCGCGTTGATCTCTTTGATGGTACCTGTCATCATAATCAAAATCGTCAGGATACTCACCTTGGTCATCGTCCGCATCTTCTGGGTATTCGTCATCGCGAACTGGAGTTGCTTGTGGGGCATATCTACCGCGATGAGAGACATAGCCTTGTTTACTCTCGATGACGGATTGGATCCTCTGAAGGCGCGGTTGAGGATTTAAAGTTGAGGGCATCACGCCTTTGCCCTTGTCCACGCGTTGCTTGCTTGGACCCGCGTCAGTTTGATTGGGCACCACCATGGGGTTCATCGCGATATGCATAGTCGGTGCCGATTGTTGCATAGCAGCGCGTCGTAAGGCCTGTAGCTCTTCTCGATCCTCAGCGAGTTGGCGTCTCAACTCTTGGATTTCGCGCTGCTCCTCAGACAGTTCTAGGAGAGGTTGATTTGGATCTTGAGGAAGGTTGAGGTCTTGTGCTTGGGGTGGGGGATGGTTGTTCCCTTGTCCATTGGCACCAATCTGTGTCGCGACATTCCCTACAACATCATGACCTTACATTGCAAGTAATGAAGCACAAAAGACAACGAAGCACAAATAAAGCAAGCACTACGAAGGCACAAGTGTTCACGTTGGTTATAAGGATTGTTTGGCCGTGAGGGCGGCTAACAGGCTAGCAAACAAGTGTGAAATGCAAGCGTGAAAAACCACTTAACCAAACGAATGTTATCTAAAGCTCTTGCGTAAAGAACGCGTTAAACCTAGACAAAAACCCACGCGAGACACGAGACAGCGGAGAGATTGAGAAGATGAGCCTAGCCGTTGGTGGAGAAAGAGGGTTGCCTTATTTTGGCTTTACCTCTTTTTTTTTCTTTTTTTCTTTTTAAATTGTCGCGATGTTTTTGAAATTGCGACTTCTTCTTTTTTTTTATAATGTCAGATCCAAGAACTCGTATTGATTGACGAGAGGATCGGACTAAAAAACAAAATAAAAAGAACGGCTAAGTAACTAGAGAAAGAAATCACGTATTTGGTGTCGTGATGAGGGAAAAAGGAGTTGATGTAGATTTTTTTGGTCAACGCGTTGAATATGTCAAGTATTCACCGCGTTGTTTTTGCAATCACTTACGAAAACACGCAATTAATTAAGGAAATTTTCAAACAAGCAAAAACACACCAGTTTGCAAAGGTATCGCAATTCGGCCAAGATTTCTCTTGTAGGACCGATAGGTGGGTGAAAAAGAAAAAAAAATTGTGAAAATGGGGGTGGCGGAAGCAAGTATGATGGATGGAAAAACAAAATTTGTGAACAAATGAGCTTAGTAGCGACTTACAAGATCAGGCTCTGATGCCAGTTGATGCGTTCCTACAAGCGATGAAAGGACCGAGATCTTGTAACGGCAGTCGCTGCGACGAGTTGGCACGTTCTGGACAAGAACGCATTGATTTGCGAGGGTGGAACGCGAGGAATTATGGTGATGAGTGGAGTTTGAGTGATGGCAGTGGAGGGGATCTGTATGGGAGCGGAAGTGTTTAAGGTGGAGTTGTGTTTGGTAGCAGCGAAGGGGAAGTGTGGCGATGAAGTGTAGCCGATGGAGCGGTGGTGGAAAGGGTAGACTCGACGTGGTCGAGTGGTGCCGGAGCGCGAGCGACGGCGGTGAAAGGAAGAGAAGTAGACGGTGAAGGAGGTGAGAAGCAGAAATGACGCCCAAAACTCAAAGGGAGGAGACAATGGCTCAGAACTCAAGCTTTGAATTATATTTCAGACGTAAACCTTTTACAATGGCCAAAGGCCCTATTTATACTATGATAATCAGGGTCTTAATGACCCAAATCTATGACATAAATGCAAAGATAAGGATAAAAGATTACATTAATTACACCGGATCACGTTTGAATTCAAAATGGATTCAACCATTAATGCCGAATATTCTCAATTAATGCTCATTAATGCTGAAGATCGTGATCTGGATTTGAAATGATCGCGTTCATTCAATGGTTGAAAGAAGACGCACTCTAAATGCGATCTCTGTGTTCCCTTGGAGGTTTTGAAGGGAGAACGCGTTCTCTTGGTTGTGTTGGAGTCGTGGAAGAGAGAACGCGTTCTCTTGACTTAGCTCCTTGGTGCTTTGATTTGCATGAACGCGTTGAATTATGGAATTCACCGCGTTTGCAATGGATTTCGCGCGTGCCCGGGTGATGGGTCCTTCTTCTCGCGCGTGCAAGGCTTCTTCCTCTTCTTCTGTACTTAGGCGTGGCTGTAGGATCGCATCAGAATTGGTTGATGACAGTTTACATCTCTCATCAACCAATGAATTTGTTCATGCCTGTTTGCACCTGTCATCAACCAATGAATATGTTGTCATCAACCAATGAATGGATTAAGCATTTTCCGTCGTCTATATTGAATAGCGCAAAATATGAGTTGTCATCAATATTGAAACATAAAAATTAATGTTTGTTCTCTGATTTCTACTTGAAATGACTCGAAGTTGTCATCATTCGCTTTGAATTCCATAGTCGCATACGTATTTGCAGCATATAAGCTTTAAAAATTGTTCTCTCACAGTTTTAGATAAATACCTGGATCGGTGTTTTCTACGGTGAAAGTTGTGGAAGAATGTGGTTTTGATTTCGATCGATTGTCTTGTAAGAATATTCACGTTGTTTACTGTCGTCTTCCTTTGTTAATTTCTGTCTCTTAGGCGAATTCAGACGCCTTCGCCATTGAAGGAGTTGGCATGGAGATTCGAAGCTCGTTGGGTGTTCAATCAGCGCGCGCCGCGCGCGAGGAGGTATTAGGGTTAGGGGGTCACGCGGCCAAATTTAGCTAATTTGGGTGTAGTAGCTTGGTTTCAGTTATGTTAAGAGGTCATTTAACCTGAACATCGTTTAATTTATTCTATTTAGGTCCATGAACTTTTGAAGTGTGCACCGGTTTGGTCCGGTCTAATTACGATTTGATCCGATCTGGGCCCGTAATAAACCGATTTTATTTTCTTAATGATTTTTCTTCTGAATTTTGAGATAAACCCGGTCTAGTATTGGTTCATTTATTGTCCAAATTTAGACCAAACTGTAATTGTACCGTAAAACTGGATGTATTTCTTAAGACTTAGGGTTTGGTGAATTCTATTTGTTAATGAAATTATATTATGGTTCCATTATAAATCGGACCGTAACACAAACTATTAAAATCTTAAACCACAGAACAACCATTAACATACATACAAGGTCCAGGATTGTATTGCAATTTACGGTATGAAACGTCCGCTTTATATTTACAGTCCGACTCTAAAATAAATAGAACTAAATAACATTGGGTTGTGAAGAATTGAAAAAACAATACAGTAGAGATTAAGGACCTCTCTAAATTCTTAAAATAATATATTAAATTACATTATTTTATATTAAATATCTTATTAATACAAAATAATTCAATTTAAAAATAAGGGTCAATATCGGAAACCACCCGTTTAATAGGTCATATTGCCCAAAATCATCCCTTTAATTCGATATTACCGAAAATCACCCGTATATAACATGCCGTTAAACACTCGCCACCCACTTGACTTCCGTTTAAAATCCGTTAAATCCCAGACCCGCATCTTCATTTCGGGCTTTTTTAAAAGTAAAATAGAAAAACTTTAAAAGAAAAAAAAAGAAATTAAACCTAGGGAGAGAAGGCATTGTTCATCTTCTTCCCCAAAATAAAATCAGCAGCTTTCTCTTCTGATAACCGATCGGAAATGATGTGGAGAGAAAGGGGACGAAACTCAAAGGTAAATATAGAGGTGGAGAGAATATCAGAGATTTCTAGATGGTGGCCATATTGCTCTACAGAAGAAACCTTCACCGGGTGTCGGATGTTCCCCGACGATGGGTGATACTACGACCGTGCATCTCTCTCCTCAAAGACGGTGAAGCGTTGGCCTCCGCCTCCGCGCCTCCATCCACCATAAATAACTTGAATCCATCTCCACCAGCACGATCCCTACCTCCGGTGCCTCCTCCGCCACCACCAAATCAACAACATCGGAGACTAGATCGGCAGATCAAGGAAGAGGATGTTAACCCTGGAGTTCGGGATTTGACTTTTCCAGTGCCATTGGGAGTAGAACAAATTAAAGGGTGAACTGAGTTTAAATTTTATAAGAAAAACCCCAAATTATGATAGAAATGAAGTAATGATAGCGAAATTAAGGTTTATGATGTACGAATTCAGTGGAGAAACAAGGGAACATACAAACTCTAATAACAAGGTTGCGAATTCACAAACGAAATCCTGGGAATTCTCACGCAGAAATTGGAAGCAAAAAAAAGAGAAATCTCATCAAATTGACAAGCAAGCAACAACATATTTTATTTTGGGTCTTTGGGGGAAGAAGATAATGTGCTTTTTCTCCTTGGGTTTAATTTTCATTTTTTCCTTTTATATTTTTTCTATTTTACTTTTAAAAAAAATCAAAAATAAAGATGGGTCCGAGATTTAACGAATTTTAAACGAAAGTCAATGGTGGGTGGCGAGTGTTTAACGGCATGTGATGTACAAATGATTTTTTATTATATCGAATTAAATGGATGATTTTGGACAATATGACCTATTAAACGGGTGGTTTCCGATAATTGACCCTTAAAACAAACATAGTTTTTATTTGAGTCTATAGTCAAAAGTGTTCGAATGTTAACTACTCCTCCGTCAGTCTCTTCAGGTTTCCCGACTTGGTTCTGGAAATTGAAGATTCCACCAAAAATTAAAAACTTCCTTTGGAAATGCTTCAGTGATTCCTTACCAACTACGGAACGTCTGAATAGATTCTTCAGTAGGGTTCCTTCTAGCTGTACGCTCTGTAACTCTCCCATCGAGGACTTCAACCACTTATTTTTCAATTGCCCTTTCAGTTTACGGGCATTACAAATTCTTCAGGATCTTTTGAGTATCAATTTTAGCACTGATTTTGATCATGATTTCTATACTAATTTGGAATGTTTTCATTCCAGAAATAAAAATATCATTCAAGCTCTTTTTCTTTGGTGGACAATTTGAAAAGATCGTAATGTATTAATATTTACAAATATCCCAATCAATTTGGATACCACAGTCAACAATGCCTTCATTTCTTACAAGGACTAGATGTGTTTTTTTTGGAAAAAGATTCATCTTCTTGCATAAATAAGAGACCAAGACATTTTTTAAGATGGAAAAAACCACCTTTAAAGTGTATTAAATTGAATTTCGACGCCTATGTCAAACAGAATGGTTCTACACATATTGGATATGTATTCCGTAATCATTCTGGTGAGGTGATCTTCTTAGATCACAAGCAGATTCTCTGCTCCTCACCTATTAAGGCGGAGGCTTTAGCCGCTCTTGAAAGCCTTCGTAGTGCGATTTCTCATCGTTTTACGAGAGTTGTCCTCGAGGGATATAATCTTTCTGTAATTAATTCCATCCGTGGTGTTTGAAAAATCCCTTGGGAAATCTATCCCATCATCATAGAAATTAGATCTCTGTTATTTGGTTTGGAATATTTTCATGTTCATCACTGCTTTCGAGAGTCAAACAAAGCAGCTTTTCTTGGCTTCAACTATCGTCCCTTCAACTGCTCTCCGTAGTATAATCTCATATTTCATTTCAAAGAATCAAGATCATACACAATGACTTCGCGCTCGAAAAAACTATGTAGATTCGAGATTCAGGGTTCCGTTAGCTTGTAAATTCTCTATGAAAATCATCCGTGGCAATAATTTAAGGCGAAAAAACCGTGCACTCCCTTTTTTTTACTTCGCACTCCGTGCTAGGCGGCCCTTAGTGCCGCCCACAAAACCCCTTCCAAAAACCGGTTTGCATCTGGGCGGCAATAGGTGCAGGCCAGTCAAACCGGATTTTTTAATAACCCGGTTTGGACCTGGGCGGCACGTATTGCCGCCCATGTTTTTGTTTTTAGGGAGAACCCGATTTTGAAATTTAATTTAAAATAAAAAATGTTGATTTTCTGGAAACCGGGTTAAAACTAGGTGGCATTAAGTACCGCCGAGAGAACCCCCAAATTTTGTATTTTGAATTCAAAATTCATGTCTGGGCGGCACATACTGCCGCCCAGGAATAAGCCGCCCAATAATCCAAACTCGGCGGTATTTAATGCCGTCGAGGGGTCGTCTTCTCCAGTGTTTCAGAACCTAATTCGAGAGAGAAAAATGGATTATGGCGGCGATTATTTCGTTGACGACATATGGGAGGAGGTAGACCTGAGGGACCATCAGATGGCGGCGGCGGGAGTTCTTGGCGGAGACGGCGACGATCTACTAGCGTCGATGGCAGAATCGACGACGACGGCGGCGCCGGCGGCGGTGAATTTGTGTTTCACTGGGGCAGCGGCGAGGCGGCCGAAGAGGGAGGCAAGGCAGGGGACAGGGGAGGTGACGTGGCGGAAGAGGCGGCGGAAGCGAGGCTGGGCGAGGCCGAAGAGGGAGGCGGGTCTGGGCTGCCCATGATCGGGGAAGCTGGGCTGCACGTGGAGCCGCCCAGGACTGAGGCGCTTTTGGGCGAGGAGGGCGATATCGGGGCGGACAATGCCTTCGACGTAGCGTGCGCGGTTGCGATGCAGGCGATGTCAGACTTGGGAGATAATCCTGTTCGCCAAAAGCGAAAATATGAACGGAGGCTAACTGAAAAGGTATGGTGTTTGTAATTTTTAAATCGTTATATCTAATTTATTTAATTAAATTGTTACTGTAATTGTAGATTTGTAAACTTGGCTTTTATAGTATTTAATCATTATAAAAAAGAATATAGGTAATAGGCTCAATTATACTGTTAAATAATATTAAATATAATATCGTAATGAAAATTATAATATATTGATTTTGTTTGTAAGAAAATAATTTTCTATATTTGCAACTAGGTTGTATTGGGTAAAATGAATATAGTTATATTTGTAAATTTGGTTTTTATTGTATTTAATCATTATAAAAAAGACTATAGGTAATAGGTTCAATTATACTGTAAAATAATATTAAATATGTTATCGTAATGAAAATTTTAAAATATTGATTTTGTTTGTAAGAAAACAATTTTCTATATATGTAACTAGGCTCTATTGGGTAAAATGAAAATAGTTATATTTCTTATGGAAAAATAAGAAGTATTGGGTAAGATCGCACGGTCCGATCGAGATAGTCGCCCTACTACTGCATCTGCTCGCAAGAGGAGGGTTGGCGGTGTATCGCATGACGATAGTGAGGGCACTAGTGAAGACGATGTTGGTCCCGTCCGCTCAGATGAGGACGTGGTTATGGAGGACCCACCTCAGCAGTCACATCAGGAGGACCCACCTCATGAGGACTCACCTCAGCACCAGCCACCTCTGGAGGAGTCACATGAGCAGTAGCCATCTCCGACTGAGCCACATGAGCAGACTCCATCTCAGCATGCCCCATCTCCACCTGAGCCATCTCAGCAGGCCCCGTCTCAGCCTGAGCCAGCCACGCAGGACCCATCTCCTCTTGCGCCAGCTGAGCAGTTTCCTTCTTTGTTGAGGAACTTTGATACGCACATTGCATAGCTGATATGGAGGAAGGCGTCGTTGGACCCACCAGAGGACGTTGTTAGGAGTTTGAGAGTCCAGACACGCCCTATGCAGTTTGCATTTTGGAGGGATCGTATTCCCAGAGGGGTCCCGGTGGAGGGTTCTTAGTTTTGGATTGCACAGTAGACGGGGTTGACCGGTTTACTTGATTTGCAGTTCGGCAATGCTGATCACAGCCTCATTTCAGCATTCATTGAGAGATGGCATCCAGAGACGAACACCTTCCACTTTCCCTGGGGCGAGATAGGTCCTACTCTACATGACGTGCTGATGATTTTAGGGCTGCCGATCGAGGGATTTGAGGTGACGTCACCATGGACCGGTCATGATAGCGAGCTGGCGGAGTGTGAGGCCTTGTTCGGCTATTTGTTTGGGATAGATCCGGAGTATAGCTTTGACGAGGATGATGCTGACATGGTCCGTGACCTTAGGAAGGGTTGGGTCAAGCAATTCCAGCTTGGTAGGCATGTGATGAGGATGATTGAGGAGGGTGCCTACCCAGAGGATATAGCAGCCGGTTTCTTATGGCACGCCATGTCGGCTAGCATCTTCGTTGACAAGTCAACGAATGAGCTGAAGACCACATTGCTACCTCTTTTTGTGGACTGGGAGCATGTCGTTCATACTGTTTGGGGTACCGGGGTTCTAGCTTTCCTTTTTAGGAACCTCGGAGAGGCTTCTCTACGCGGAGCTGCACAGTTTGCCGGTTGTGCACGTCTCTTAGAGGTAGACCTTTATTATAGTTAATTTATAATTTAAATCTTTAATATATATTATTGAATTGTTTATAACTATTGGTTGTCTTCCTCCGTACGCAGGTTTGGATTTGGACGTACTTTGTATACTTTTCGGGCAACCCTAACCTCAATGAAGGTGCGGACGACGACCTTCGACGCGCTAGACGATACTCCATTGGCAGGACCTCGCGCCGGTCCCCTCGTGACCAGTCACACTACAGACGGATTCTGGACGAGTATAGGCCAGAGGATGTACGTATTATTATTTAATTTTAATATATTGTAAGATTACTTAATGAATTAATTTATGTTCCATCGTGTTGGGTTAATTGCAGATACGGTGGATGCCGTATGAGGGTCTTGATTTTCGAGGTGCTCACAGGGCCTCTACTTATCGAGGGATTATTCATTTTCTCGGTGTAGAGGAGCCGTACATGCCAGATCTGCTTACACGCCAGTTCGGTTATCAACAGAACAGGCCGATGGATATCATAGAGCCTTTGGTTGCAGTGCATCCTCATGATTTTAGGGGGACGAGGCGATACCATTTGCAAACGCCAAACCAGTAATAAGCATTATACACCAGAAGTTCGTCGTGCACGGTGAAGTAATATAATTCAATTTCCTAACAAATGCTTCCACCGTCAATGCTTCCTCCGCAAGCATCGCTACGTAGTTGGCTCCATGTGTCTGGACGTGCTTCGAAAGCTCTAACCGGACATCAATGTACTCGTCTTCTCGGCGACATAGCAAAACGACAAGAGAACGAAACCCACAATGACCATCACCTTTGACATTTTGTACTCTAGAAATGTATGCGAGCATGAAATGATCAATATTTTCGTGTCCCCAATTGAAGCCGATATACTTGATCGACTTGTTTGAAGCCGACTTGGACTTGCTTGAAGCAGATTTGGGCTTTGCAGGTTTAGTGGCACTCCCCTTTACTGTTGAAACTCCACTGTGAGGTCGTTCGCTAGAAGGACATCCTTTCGATCCCTTTGATCCCACAGACGATTTCACATTGGTCGTCTCTTTTTCTGCAGGCGCATCCTCCTCTTCCACTCTCAGCTCCTCATCCTCCATCTTCATCTTCATCTTCTACTTCTCCTTCATCTTCTTCATTTTTGCATCCACATGCTCGTCCCAACCCATTTTCCTCTTAGTGCCGGTCTTTCTCGCATTCATCCTAGGCCTCCCCTTCTTGGTCTCACCATGTGGCGGGTCTTGAATATCGCACGATGTAGGGTCCTTTGACTCACGCCACTTTTCCGCCATCTTCTTCAACGTAAACCGGTCAATTGTCCCACAAAAGAACTCTTCAAAGAAGTCCTACACCGTGACATTGTCCGCTGTGACTACAACACCATCATCGACATCAAGATCCTTAGCATCCACCCCTTCCCATCGGATCTGCTTCCAGAAAATATCAACCTCTTCAGGCACTAATGGGTATCCCGTCTCCACGTAGACCTTAATTGTGTGTGGGCAAGGCAGTCCTAGTGTGGACCTCCACCAAAAATCATCACAGTTGTCCCCAATTTTCCCCTCCTTTGCTAACACAGCTTGGGCATACAACATTTTCAGGCATTTCTCAGAGCACTTTTCAAGGATGCGCTTGAAGAACACCTTAACCCACTCAGGGCCATTTACTATCTCCATGGAAAAGACAGTGCAGTTCTTGGTCATCTCAAATCGGATCTTCCGATGCTGATCAATAAACATGTTGTCGATGTGCTGCACAATTGTGTCGAATCCTCCGACGGATGTCTCAATCATGTCCTTAAGCATAGAGTGCTGACCCTTAACCATGACAATAATATATTCGTTTACAATTTACTAAATGAATTTTATAACCAATTCGATTGCAAATGTTTGTATGAAAGTTACCTGTTTGATGTTCTTGTGGCAAAATGGAGAATATCATCACACCATGCCGCAACTAGCTTCTTCTTATGCTCATTAAACCAAGTTTGCTCCACATATCTCACCAAGCCTTCACTCCATATCTCCTTAAAGTGAGCAAGTCGCTCTCTGTACTCCTCCTTTGTGTGAGACCTCATCACCCGACGAACACTTCCCGAGAATTTCTTCTCGTCCATCTTCATCGTCTTAGCATATGCCTTCACATTACGGTCTACATGGACCTGACACAAGTGATGACGAACCTTCGGAAACACCAGTTTGGCAGCCTTGATCAGTCCTAGCTCTCGATCAGACATGATGCATACGGGACTTTTCCCTCCGTACAACCACTTCAATCGTCTCAGTGCCCATGCATAGTGGCTTGTCGTCTCCCTTTTCCATGAACACAAGAGCAATGCAATATGTGTAGTTGGTGCAAGTAAACCCAACAATCTGGAACAGAGGCATACCGTACCTATAAATACAATACAAAATATACTTTAAACCCGCATAAAATACCATTATCTACACATAATACAAAAACGAGTAAGGTTTACATGTTGGTTTTGTAGGTCGAATCCATGATGACGACATTAGGGAACATGCACAACAAATGTCGAGCGTCTGGATGAGAAATAAACAAGCACGCCAAAACCTCATTCCCATCTTCCCTCGTCTTAGTAGCAGTGTCCAACAAATAGCCTTTCTCATTCAAAAACCCCAATGACCATTGTGTCACATTCAGATTGCCCAGGGATTTCAACCTCTCCTTAGCCCTAACAGTGTACACCTGCCTCCTCGAAATCGTTGAACCCGTATATTCATTCCTAAGCTGTGTAGAAATAACCTTGGGTCTTGCACCCGCCGTAGTATCAATCATCACTTTCCTACGCTGCTCCTTCGTAAGTCGGGAAGCAAATGCATGGCCGATCAAGGTGGTCGAAAGCATATGGTTATGGGATCCACTAACAACCGATATGGTCCACCCAGGATCTCTAATAGCATTTTCTTCCCTAAAAGTACCATGCAACAAAAAAGGACAACCCTTCTTCTTTGACCTAGCTTTATTCACTCGTATCGGGCTGACCTTTTTACCATCGACTAACACCTTCTTCTTGTCGGACCTAGGTAACCCGGATCTCTCGCAATGAAATATAATCTTTTTAGGCTTTGATGATTTAGTAGTGATCACCATAAAAAGACTAAAACCGACATTTTGCACCCAATCTCTCAATTCCTCCATACTCGGAAATATATCATTACTAGTAAAATGGGATGAGAAGTCGATTGCTACAAATTCATCATCACTAGAATCACCCTATTTATATACAAAAATTAGTACATTAGAGACTAATTAATAATTAAATTCATACAAACTAATATTAAAAATTTATACATTATTTCAAAACAGTCTAACATTTCAAAGACTAATTACATTTAAGATCTAATCATTTTATACAATAAAAATTAAAATATTACGTACCTTGAAGTACTCAGGAGAAATCGGCGACTGAAAATCACCCTCATCATCTAGAGATGTGTGCGCGCTCGAAGACGACTCCGACAACCCCCTCCAACCAGGATCGCTTGACGACGACATTTTTGAAGACAAATCGGATATGAAATTTTGGGCTCCAACCTTTGCTATTACATCTCCAATATATATAGCCGGCTACATGCGCTGGGGGTATTTTTGGGCGGCCCTATGTGCAGCCAAAATTTACCGTTGCCAATCGTACACTCCCTGTACTGCACATAGTCCCGTCCAGGACTCCGGTTTTCGCAAACCGGTTCAATGGGCGACACGTTTTGCCGCCCATAAACCTTCCCCCCAACAAACCCGTTCACTGAACCATTTTTTTGGGCGGCACATGTTGCAGTCCACTAAACCGGTTTCAATGAACCGATTTTTAAAAAATACATTTTAAATTATTTTCTAAAATTAAATAAAAACTGAACTCATCCTGGGCGACACGTTGTGCCGCCTAAGAAATTCGGATTTTCTAGGCTGCAACATGTACCACCCATAGGAGAGTGCGAGGTGAAAAGAACTAGTGTGCGCGGTTTTTCGCCGTAATTTAAGTATGTCTTCTGGTTTGCAAGAGTACCTTCTGTTTGTCTATATTAAAATAAATAAATAAATATTGTGCATTATAAAAGAACTACGTCGTTTATTAGCCGAGTCCGTGGAAACGACGTCGTTTATTCACCGCCATAGCGCAAGACTTTCCCTTCGTGCGAGATGCAGAGTGACTCCCACGCACAATTCTTTAAATTTCGCCATTTGTATCCTTCAACTCTCTGATCTCTCCGTCGAATAATCAATCTCCTTCATCTATCGTGATTTTCTTCCCGTTTCTAATCTCCGGTGGCTTTCCGGCGTCCCCACAGCATCTGGTAAGACTCCCTATCTTTATCTATTCCGATCTGCGACTTTGAAAACATTTCTAGGTTTTCAATCATTGTTCCATTATGCGTCTCGATGCATTTTAATCTGGCAAAGAGATTTTTTTTGTGTTTGATTTGGTCTTCTCTTTTGATTCGTGATGAATTGTGGTTGTTCATACATAACCTGTCCTAGAATTGTGGTTGTACTATACTTGCTACGATTGATTTTAGATCTGAATACTGTCACATGTCTGAACTCAGATCTGATGTATTTGTGGAAGTTTAGGGCAGTAGATTGTTACTTAATAGATGGATATGCGCTGTTACTTCCTTGGTTATGTTTATGTGTACTAGGACAATTGGATAAATTAGGCTTGAAGTCGAATTCGTTCGCTGTTGATATCTGCTTGTTCATTATCTTTGTGAACAAGGTGTTTGAACTTCATTTCTTTTGGTGTAGTGTTAGTATCATTGAGACCTTCTGTGATTTAAATGAATTTTGAGTTTTAAGGTTCCAAATTCTCAATGTTTTGCAGGCTCTAAGATAGTGGTTGATAGTGTTGAGGAGACAAGGGGATAAACGAAGGTAAGATGCCTGCTCAGAAGATTGAAACGGGCCACAGTGATGTTGTCCATGATGTTCAGATGGATTATTACGGGAAAAGAATGGCCACAGCTTCATCAGACACCACCATTAAGATTCTCGGTGTAAGCAACAGCTCTGCTCCACAGCATCTGGCTACTTTGACTGGCCATCAAGGACCCGTTTGGCAGGTTGCATGGGCTCATCCAAAATTCGGGTCTCTACTTGCTTCATGTTCTTATGATGGAAGGGTGATTATCTGGAAGGAGGGTAATCAGAACGAGTGGACTCAATTCCACGTGTTCCATGAGCACAAATCATCAGTCAACTCTATTTGTTGGGCGCCCCATGAGATCGGGCTTAGCTTGGCGTGTGGATCATCTGATGGGAACATCTCAGTGTTCACTGCTAGGTCTGATGGTGGTTGGGACACTGTAAAGATAGACCAGGCTCATCCTGTTGGTGTCACCTCGGTTTCTTGGGCTCCAGCAATGGCTCCTGGAGCCTTAGTTGGATCGGGTCTGCTTGACCCAGTTTACAAGTTGGCTTCTGGAGGGTGCGATAATACGGTGAAAGTGTGGAAACTGTATAATGGCACCTGGAAGATGGACTGCTTCCCTGCTCTTCTGAGGCATACGGATTGGGTGAGGGATGTTGCTTGGGCTCCAAATTTGGGACTTCCCAAATCCACTATTGCTAGTGCATCACAAGATGGAACCGTTGTTATCTGGACTGTGACCAAGGAAGGGGAACAATGGGAGGGCAAAGTTCTCAACGATTTCAGCACTCCTGTATGGAGGGTTTCATGGTCCCTCACCGGGAATCTCTTGGCTGTGGCAGATGGGAATAACAGTGTTACATTGTGGAAGGAAGCTGTAGATGGGGAGTGGCAGCAAGTTACTACCGTTGAACCATAGGGTATTGTGCATTTCTTTTTTATTTTCTTTGTACTCATGATGATGCTCTTTGGATAGTTTGCTAATCCCTTTTTAATTGTTCATGGTTTTGTGATGAAAAATAGGGATACTCTATGTTTTCTAAGCTGGGAGAACATTTGCTCATTTCTTTCCATTAGTATGGTACCATCTTTTCAGTTGAAAAAGAAGTTGAAGGTAGTATACAATACTTTTGCTGCTCCCTTCTAGCTCTTGAATTTATGCTTGCCAAGTAATTCTTCTACGCCCAAGTTCCATATGGTTCTGTGACTCCAATGATATGCTTTTATGCTAGAAATAGGAATTCTTTGTGAAATAAAAGAACTGTGGGATGTTGGTTGGCAGTCCATTTGAATATCACAAGTGAAAGACGTCTATTATGGACAGTTGAACTTAAGACAGTGAATCTTGTTTAAATGTTTTATCCTTTGTGTAAGGTGATGTTGAAGATATTGGTAGCAACAGGGTCAGAAGTAGGCCTACTGAGCTGTTTTAATAACTCGTGTTTCGCTTGCTGCTTTGTCAACCATACACTTGTGCTGTATATATTGGTAATAGACAGATGAGTGAATGTCACTGGTTTCGCTCGCTGCTTCCATACGCTTGTGCCTTATTGGTGATACTACGTTGTATTGTATCCCCTTCTTTTTTGTCATTTTGCAAAAGATGTTTAACATGCAAAACTTCCAATAAGGCATTCATAGACTCATAGTAGCATATCAAAACTGACCGGAACATCAATAAAAATTTGAAAAAAGAAATTTACAACTTGAAGATTGAAAGGTCTATCAAATGAAAAAAAAACTGATGAGGAAAGTATTCGAATTACCCAACATGATAAATCGAGAGGCCGATAAATCGGTGTTGGGCACACAAAATAGAATACATCAACATCTATCAAATGATATCATAGAAGTGGGAGGTTGCCAATCAGGGATAATGTTTACTTCTCTTAGACCCACACACACATTAGCTATATCATATGGAGAACATTCAAGGTTACTAGTGATGATTCCCGTGATTATAGAGTTAATGAATACAAATTTATTTGACATTGACTATCAGAAAAGGTGCGACAACCTTCCTCGTTATTGCATCTTGAGAGGTTCAACTATAGACTACAAATCAAAAACTTAATTACATAAGAACCAATCACGGACCTTCAATCCTAAAGTGATAAATTGGGCGTCGGATTGAAGATCCTCTCAAATGAAATGCAAGATGCCTATTAATAGAAAAAGCTAGCTTCTAAGTTAAGCGCTAAGTTTATTTCACCAGTTTGTATCGACTACTTGTATCACCTGCATGCATCAACTACTTGCTTGCATCAACTACTTGTATCACTAGCTCGCATCAGCTATTGGTATCACCAGCTTGCATCAGCTATTTACTTGCATTAACTACTTGTATCACATGCTTGTATCAGCTGCTTGTATCACCATCTAGGTTGGACAACTAGCTTGGTTTAAGCGTCACGCGTGCTTTGACGAGGTGTCAAACGATATAGCTTGGGAGAACGCGATGAAAAAAGACGACGAGTGTTGATTTTACAAAATTAACACGTCCTAAAAATTAACACGTTCCATCAACTAGTGTTGGTAACTCATGCTTGGCCTTCATGTATTTGGTTGTTCTCAGTGTCAGAAAAGCGAACTGTGCAGCTTAAATCTGCAATCAACTATCTAAATAGAAATTCACTTCCTACTTGTTAGGAACAAGTCATGGGAAGGACGAGCAATTGTTGTAACTGTGACATGGTTTCTTATGTGGAGAGTCGACGAGTTGTATCTCTCGATCTTAGCAGCCCTTTCAAGATCTTCGATATTATGATTTGTATGGCAACTCAATCAAGGGTTGGACTCAGCATCTAAGACAACAAATGCTCTGTTTAATAAATTTAGCTGAAATGGAAGCTGAAAATTGAATAAGTAACTGAAGCTGAATAAATAATTGAAGCTAAAGCTGAGTTCATTAGCTTAATTATTTAAAAAAATATAGTTAGTGTTCAATATTACAAGCTGAAATGTGATAAAGATAAATTCCAACTTGTTAATCTTCAACAATCTAGGGGAATTACATTAAAAAAAATAAAAAAATAAATTACATTAATCTACTATAAGCTTCCTAAGTTAGATTAATAATATTTTACCAAACACTTATTAATTAGATTAAAATTAATTATTTGGTAAGGCCAAAATGTATGATTCTTAATTATTTCAAAAAAGTTTAAAATGGCTGATAAAAAAGGTAGCTTGGGTAAAAAAAATGTGACAAGGAAAATAGCTTTTTAAATTCAACTTACATAAGATACTATTGTATATAATTTACCTTTAAAAAAGACTTTTTTGGAAAAAGTAGTATGAGAAAGTATATAAGGACGAAAAAAAATATTTTTATTAGACCAAACAAAGACCATAAACAAAACTTCCGACCAAAAAAATATACATTGGCCCATCGTCCCACAAATATTTAGGACTGCGTTGTAGGGCTTTACCCAAGCAAAGCAAGGGAGCCCTTCCAGAAATTCTCGACGGCCCGAGTCAAGCCAAGGCCGAAGAGGGGGTTTGGAAATAGTTTTCAACCAGCAATTGACGCGCCTCGGTTATTACCTCACTAGCTGCGTCATTGCCCCAAGCGCAAAGATACCTTCAAATCACCCATCCTCTCGCCTTTTATAGCCGCTCGCTTCTGCTCAAACTTTCTTCTTCGCCGATGTGGGATTCATTCAACTCTCAGAATCCGCAAAAACCAAAACTCTGTTACGTATCAGGGAATCACTTACACTGCCAATTTGAAGTAGCTAGACATAACAAGCCGTGTGTTAGTGTTAGAGAGTGTACAGTATCGGATCATGTCAGTAAACATATGGGATCACTGCATAGCGATCACTTGGGTAGTTGTCGAACTTGCGACGATACCATCTATGCGTTTCTGCAGCAGCAAGTACAAGATTTGCCACCTGCAACATACCAAACGAAGAAATTTTTTAGTCTTTCAAATGAGATACACTTAACCCAAGGGATTAAGTTGGAGAGAGTACCACGAATATGTGTAGCAGCCAGAACGTGAGGTCTGTCCCTCCACTTGCAACCAGGATACCGGCATATATAACCTTCAAAAATAACCAAATGTGGTTATTGCTAAAATGATGTTAGATTCTATCAAGACTTCAAAATGGAGTTGAAATCTCTTGTTCCCTAAGCCAAAGCATGGAAAATTTAGAAGAATTTCCCTAATGCCCTTACACTATCTATACTTGCAGGGATTTCTTGATGGGGCAAATTCAAAACATATCATACGAGCTCTCAGTGACTTTGAATTAGATGGTTTCATCTAGCACTTTAAGGTTAGCCAAGGTATTGAGCATCAAAGATAATAACTCCTCCAAGTTAAAAAAGGATTACCATTTCAGCCAGATAGTGCGGGGAAGAAACAAGTTCGAACCAATCACCACGAGGAATTACGTAATCATTGGCTTTCTCTTTGCCTTCTCGCAGCTCCCCCTGATAAGATATCATCATTCCAGGATCAGCCCTTGCTACCAAATGGCAACTGGCGCGATCGGATAGCACTAGAGGAACCGTGTAGCTAGATTGATAGTTTAATTTAGTAGGACTTACAAGGATTGCATGACAACGGTACTGATGAATTGATCCCCACAAGAATATGACTGCACCAACCCACTGGCGCCATCCGAGCGTAGTAAGAGGAATTACGTACTCCAACCATTGAAATTCTACATCAGACATTTGATCTGTGCCTCTCACAATAGCCTTGACAGCTAGGTTTGCTACGTATTTGAATTCATCTGGTGCAAGATCAGCACAGAGCGATAGTGGCGCTGCTGTATAGAAGCTAACCTTGTAAAATTCAAGGGGTAAGTGCAATCTAGATGTATTGGATGCATATGAAAAGTGAAATTTCTCCATACGAAAAATTTAGTAGTTATCATGATTATGAGTTTAAATCGTGAAATGCATAGAAGCCAAACAAAAGATCTGCATTCAATGTGTCAAGCAAAAGAAAGAAGATACCCATGAAAAAGAGAAGCAAGTCGAACAACCAGCAATCATGTTCATCAGAATCTAATAATTAGACATGTTAGGTGTAGTTGATTATCGATACTTATAAGCACATAGCATAGGCGGAATGGATGGTATAACATTAGAACTAAGCTGTAAATGATAGGAGAATCTTACAAGAGTCCCGTTAAATAACCCAAAACATGCATTCGAGCAGCAGGACTGTAGTTGAATACATTAAATGACTCGTATAAGCGCCGCAATGCTTGCACTTCCATTAACAAAAGAAGAAACACTGATTTCCACGCCTTGTATCTTTCCTTCATCAAACTAGAGCGAGTTTTGTGGATGTGGAAAATATTCGAGCCACGAGAAAAGTAGCTGCCAACATTAGAAAGGAATGTAGATTTGGATATTAACGGTGCCGTTTCGTGTGCGTAGATCCAAGTTGTAAGAAGCAAGATTGTTGTAGATAGCACAGCCACCACATAGAAATGAGTGAAAAACTTCTGAGGGACGGTGAATTTCTACAGGTTATCAGAACTTTAATGTAAGTTAAGAGCATTTGACATTTTTACACAAATCAACTTGATGACAAGGGAGAAACTAAAAGAAAAGTGTTCAATGGGGAGAAGAGTGTAAACCAACAATGCAGACAATGCAAGCATTGATCAACACGGCATTGAGTCATTGTGCAGTCAAATTTGAATGATAGAAGAAGCCTTAATTGATAAGATGACATGCAATATCACCACCCGACTTCAACTACCATTTCCGTTCTGCCTTATTCACGAATTACAAAATTTAACATCTACAACAGATGGTTTACAGTAAAAGAAATACAGTTTGGGTGTCTATTGATTGGTTGCTATACAGATTCCTACCTTTCTCTCTACACATGCATTCCATTGACAGAACTTAAGAAACAAAAACACAAATCAAAACAAACAAAGTAAACTGAATTAAGCAAAGTAAAACATATAAATATTCCTATTCCAACCCGATTCCAAATTTTACTAAAAAAAAACTAATCAGAAATACAACCAGGCTCTTTGAGTCAAAACATCCAAACCAACCCAAAAAGGAATATAATCTGAACTCCAGCAGCAACAACAAAGACTAACACCAATAAGACAGTAAAACACTATGGGAAGCTACATTTCCCAACTTACACAGAAATCAACTCAAGCACCTGCACACCAAAATCACAATTGAATAGACATTAGAGAGACAGGGAAAGAGAAGAAACTCACACGAGAAGAAGTCTTCAGAGTCTTGCCTCTCCCAGACAACAAAAGAAGGATTTGGTGGAAGGTGTTAAGGCGAGAAGATGGAACTGATGCCACAAGAATAGGGAGAATAGCAGCCACCCAAGCAGCTCTCAACAAACCCACAAACCCAATCTCCATTTGCTTACCTTCTCCAGTACAGCTCTTATTCTTGCACACTAAATTATTTTGAAGGAGAGGCTTTGATATAGGAAGATACCAGAATTGATTTTGGAGAATTGGGGCCCTGAAAGAAAAGTATCTATGACGTTGCTTGTTATAGTAACAAAGTTGTGAACCATGTGATTTGGAAGTTCGATGGGGTTTTGGTAATAAAGAGGACTGTCATCAACTCAGAAAAGATAAATCTTCAGAATAAATCGGTAGGTAGTGCATTTGAATATAATGCATGTTTATCCAATTATGTATCATTCTTCCTTTCATTATTAAATATTCAAATCTCACCTGAAGCCCGATGAAAAAATCGAATACATTAAAAAGATTTCAGTAGATTCATTGGCTCCTACTAACAGAAGAAATTATTACCCAAAAAAGTCCCCCACTGTGCAAGCTCAGTGAAGCAAAGCTTGCGATTTTACGAAGCCAAATTGCCCCTTTATGACTGAATTTGCTAATTACTCAGCGGGAAAATGAGCTGAAGCACTTCGACGAAGGTTCCTCTGCAAAGATCAACCTCACGCCCTCGAAATCCACAAAATCAAACAATTTTGACAAAAATATTCGTGCTAATTCAAAAATAAAAACCGAATCACTCCGGACAAGTGAAAATGATTAACAATAACGGAAAAATTTCTCTCAGAGAGAAGAAAAAACTAGAGGAAATACGCATTGTAAATACTAGAACCAGAAATGAAAAACAAAATCTTCCGATTTCAACTTTGTTAAACAACCGGCTTAAAATCCCTAAACCAGTGGTTTTCCTACTAATTTCGCCGGTTAAAAGTCAAGGCATTAGCCATATGGGAGACAGATAAAGGAAGCAAAGGGAAGCAAAGAAAACAACACAACACACGAACGAACGAACGAATCTTACCGCTGATTGTAGCCGGTGAAGATGCCGGCAACAATGAAGAAAGGCCGGGGGCGAGAGACACGGAGAAAAGGCAAGCGTTATCGTAGCCAGAAGGAAATTGAAACGGGGGTCTTGTTTACAACATTAAATATTATGTTTTGCACGGGAATACACAAACGCTACATAATTAATTTTAAAAATACAAAAAAAGAAGTAAACGCTATATGTTATATGAATAAACCCGATTCAAGCTAAACGCTATATGATAGCGTTTATCTTTTTCAGGGATTTAATAGAATTCAAACAAACATAAGGAAAATTGGAAGAAAAAAAATACTGTTTACAAACGTTAATTTTTTGAACGCTACGATGTAGCGTTCAGAAACGTTGTTTAATCGTGTTTCGTTTTTTTCTTTCTCCTCCTTTTCCTTTTAAAATTTTCAGAAATCCTAAATGTCTAACGGCGGTGGCGATCGTGTGGCGGACAAGGGAGGAGAGACGGAAACGGCGGTGGCTCTGATACCGGTGGTCCCAGATCTGTTGGCAGAGGCGGAAGGAGAGACGGCGGTGGCGGAAGCGGGAGGAGAGACTGTGGAGGAGGCGGGAGGAGAGAGGAGGAAGAAGACTGTGGAGGAGGGGAGATTTGAGACGGTGGTGGAGGAGGAGGAGGCAACAGAGGTTCCGATGGAGGCGGCAGCGGCGAGGAGGAGGACGTCAGAGGACCTTGTTTCGGGGACGACAACAGAGGAGGTGGAGGTGGCTCCGATGCTAGGTCCGGTGGAGGTGGCGGCGTCAAAGGTGGGGTCGGAAAATGCTCTCTCTGTGGCGGTGGCAGTCAGAGCGGCAACGGTGGCGCAGTCGGAGCGGCAGTCGTCGACGTGGGATGAGACGGTGGAGGTCTATGATCGAGGCGAGCGGAACGAAGAGTGTTTCGGTGGTTCCAAAGCCGAAACGACGTACTTGTGAGGTATTTGATGAATTAATAATTATATATTTAGATATTATTTAAATATTTATAATATATTAATTATTTTTTATATATGATAATTGAAATGCAATCATAATTAAATTATAATAGGAAAGTAAAATTTGACGTCCAAATATTAGAGGGATTTTAGGTATAAATTGCTTATGAATGTAAAAAAATGATATTAATAAGCAAAAAAATAAATGAAAGAATAGTTAAAATTTCATAATAAATGTATGTTAATTGATAATTTATACCATGTTAAAATATTAAAAGTTGGAAATATAGATTTATTATAATTAAAATCAAAGAAAAAAATGTAATGAAACAAAATATATAAATCAAAAAAAAAAATTAAATAATGATTTAAAATAGCAAAAAAAAAATGCTTATACTATCAAAGATCCAAAAATCTGTATAATTAAATAATGAAGCTCATCTGGAAAATTCTTGCGGAACTTAACAATATCTGGGTTAAAATCATAAACGGAAAATATCTCAAGAATTGCAATATCCTCAACTATACCAGAACTACAAACCACTCATGGCAATGGGGACAACTCCTTAAACTCCGCAAGGATTTCAAAAGTGGACTACAATGGCTAATTGGTAATGGCGAATCTATCCACTTTTGGGAAGACCCATGGATCCCGAATCTTAAACTCATAGACTACATCACCCCACATACCAATATCATCCCAAACACCAAAGTTAGTAACTTCATAACCAACAAAGAATGGAACATTACTAAGCTGAAAAATGTGCTCCTTGATGAAGCAATCGAGGCTATTACCTAAATCCAGCTACCACATAATAATATCCATGATCGACTTTATTGGACCCCAAACAGATATGGTTGGTTCTCCACGAAAACTGCATTTGAACTTATCTCCAAACAAACTACCCCCTCAACAAATGATACCTCCTGGATTTGGAAACTCGATACCTACCCAAAAGTTAAGAACTTCCTGTGGAAAATATGTCATGATGGTCTGCCCTCCAAGGCAAGACTTGTGCAAAAACATGTCGTGGTTCCACTCGCGTGTGACTCCTGTGATAATCCCTACGAGGATCTAAACCACTTTTTATTCAAATACCCTAACACACTCTCCCAAATCAAAAATCAAAATCAACCCATTGAATTCATCATTAAAAGACTCAATACAACAAACAAAAAACCTGTCGATCTAATACGTGAACTCCAAAAGGTACTCTCCAAAAGGGAATGGGTCTGTCTTGCGACTGGTGGGGTACCTGGATCAACAGAAATCAAATAATCTTCCAAACGCCGAACCCAGAGAAGATTACAAATCTCACCGAATACATCAAAAACCTCTCTCTAAATTGGAACAAAACTAAACATTTAGGCACAGAGGAACCCAAAAAACAGAAACCCAAACCAGCTGAACGACGCAAAACCCGAAATATTAAATGGGACAAACCCCGGCTAGGATTTCATAAAATTAATTTTGATGGAAGTAAAATCCCTAATGGAAAAACAGGAACGGGTTTTATCATCAGGAATGATAAGGCAGAAACAATCCACATGTCTAACTAACAATATGGTTGCATATCCATTCTCATGGCTGAAACCATGGCTCTTAGAAACATTATTAAAAAAGTTGCGGCGCTTAATCTTAACAAAATTGAAATTGAAGGAGACAACCTTTGCCTTATCAACTCTATTCTAGGCATTTGGACTTGCCCTTGGAAAATTGAAATGGTTATCGCTGACATCCTTATCGATCTCCATTCTTTTCAGGAAGTCCTTGTCAGGCACGTTTTTAGGGAGGTGAACCGTTCTGCTGACCAAATTGCTAAACTCAGCTTCTCACCCTCAAGAACTGCCCTAGATTCAAATCAAGAACTATGTGTTCTCATCCGCAAGGATGCCCTAGGCCGGACCTTGCATCGTTGATAGGTCCCGTCTAATTCTTTCCTCATCAAAAAAAAAAAGATCCAAAAATCTCAAACACCCTCACCCGTAAACCCTTGCTTTAACATAGACCCTAAACCATAATAGTAATTCCTAAACATGCATACCTCAAAACAATATAACGTTTGAATTTGAGGTTTAGGATGAACAAAACACAAATCAAAATCCTAAATCATAAACCCTAAACAATATAAATGCTTACGCTATCAAAGATCCAAAAATCTCAAACACTCTAACCCTTAAACCATTGCTTTAACATAGACCCTAAACCATAATAGTAATGTATAAACATGCATACATCAAAACAATATAACGTTTAGATTTGAGGTTTAGGATGAACAAAATCCTAAACCCTAAAACTCAATATCCTAAACCCTAAATCGTAAATCCTTAACCCTATAAACCCTTAACCCTAAAATCCTAAGTTTATTTTAGGGTCCATACACACAATCAAGTGACGTTCAAAAGTAGCCCAAACCCCAAACCCAAGCCATACAAGCCACAATGTAGCGTTTGGTGAATGCTATTGGGTGAGAGGTTCTGTTATTCAACACGGTAAGGTACACAGTCTGTGACAGACCGTGCATGCATATAAATGTTTTTTTTAATATAAATGATTATTTCGACACGGTAAGGTGTACGCCATTGAATATAAATGATTATTTTATATTTAATTTTTTAGTGTTGGATAAATGTTTTTTTTACACAATTGAATGATTCACATTTATCAAATATAAATACCAAGATAATTGAATATTCATATTACAAAGTGGAAAAGGAGTGGATTCACATGTGATCCTAATTTATCCAATCTCCCTCACGAAACTACATAACCAAACCGCCACAACCTTGGTTTCCACGTTTGACGAGATATTCATTCATCATTTTCCTAAATGGTACATCCCATCCTTCAACACTAGTATGCTTCCAATTGTTCCAAACGGCCGGCGAGGGTGGGATAGGGCAACGATCATCAACTAGCCAAACCTGTAAAAAAAATGAGCTAAAATGAGTATTACATAATTCACAAGATAAAGCTTCCGAGTATAAGTATGTTTACCGGGACAATATGATCATGATTTCCTACTAGTGCTACGGTATGCACCGTTGTGGGAGGCCGAGCACCCGGACGAGCTAACATGGGGAGACATGTATGAGATCCACTCCATGAGAGAAAGACAAGAGCCACCTGGAATCTGGTTACAAATGCTAACCCAACCATTGACATTTCCATCCAGTGATCTTCCTAGCAAGGTCTTGTATGATCAACCATCTTGATAAGATGGTCAATGTCAGTCACCATACTCGCTGGTCGATAGAGATCTCGATGCAATTGCAGTTCCTTTTAAAGCTCATGTCGCACGTAGTCGTAACTCTGTTCCCCCAACCCTAATAGTACAGACAAGGAACGATACCCATAATGATTGTCACCTTGTACGTCTTCTACTCTGGTGATGTAGTTGAACATGAAAGGGTCAACATTTTGTACACCCCAATAAGTCGAGGTGACAAACATTTTTCCCATTGCTTGGATTAACTTCAATTTTGGGCGGGATCGGACCAGTGCCACTCTCTTTGCCGTCTGAAACTCTTTTGGTGTCTCCATCAGGCATCGGAGAAGGTTTCGATCCTCCTCCTTGTGCTCCAACCAAGTGGGATCCCTCTTGGTCGAGTCCTTCTTAGGTCTCCCCTTACTAGTATCTGCGCACGGGGGCTCTCCCAAGGTGAAAGTGCTCGGGTTATAGAAGTCATCGTACCTTGTTGTGAGAATGCATAACAGCTCATCGGGCATTTCCTTTCCTTGCCAATATTGGATCAGCTTCTTCATTAAGACATCTTGTCTTGAAATATGCTCAGTATTATCACTTCTGAGATCTTCTTGGCCTACTCCTTCCCACTTTATTTGTTTCCAAAATAAATGGATTTCACTTGTCAATATTGGGATACCATCCTCTACATATCTCTTGATCGTGTGTGGGTAAGGCAACCCAAGCGAGGATCTCCACCATACATCGCGGCATTCTTCATCAGGTACCTTCCCTCCTTTGCTCGAATAGCTTGTTTGTATAGTAATCTTATACACTTATCCGATATCTTGTACTTAAGGCGACTGAACACAATCTTCACCCATTGGGCCCATCCTTTATGACGGTGGCCAACTTAAAACTGCTCTGCTCCATAGACCCCCTAATGACACGTATCTGATCATTCATAAAATGCTAATTCATATTATTTTCCCCATAGGCACAAATTAGTACAAATGAAAATAATACAACGAGACCAAAATATTACACGCACTTGATCCGTGAACATATTGTCGATGTGTACTATGATTGTATCAAACCCTCGAATAGATGATTTTAGGGTGTTCTTGAGCATAGAGTGTTGAGACTCGACCCTGACAAATAATACTCATGTTATACTTCATAAAAAATAATACGTATCTAACGAGAAAATATGTTATATAATTTACCTGTTTGATGATCTTGTGGCGAAATGAAGAATATGATTAGACCATGCATCAACTAACTTCTTTTTGTGCTCGTTAAGCCAAACTTCCTCGAAGTACTTCATAAACGTACCTTTCTTCCACTTGTCCCTCAAATACTTAAGTTGGGACTCGTACACATCCTCCGTGGGTGACCTCAACAACCAACGAATATTCCCCGTAAAATGCTTAATACTTTTGTTGCACATATTCTCGGTGACCCTTGCTTCAACATTACGGTTCACATGGACCCTGCACAACAAATGGTGTGCATTGGGAAATACTATTGGTACAACCTTCACAACGGCCAAATCTCGGTCTGACATGATCATCGTAGGTTCTTTTTTATCGAACAAGGATTCCAAATGCCACAGGGCCCATACGTAGTGCTTTGTTGTCTCATTTTGCATGAATACGATTGCAATACAATAGTTAAGGTTTGTGCAAGTGAACCCAACAAACTCCAACCACGGCATACCGTACCTATACATGTACATTAAAAAGAAAATAAGATGCAATTATATAGTGCAAAGTAGTGAAAAGTTAAAACTAAAGATTACCTGTTGGTCTTGTAGGTTGTATCTCTAATGACCATGTGGGGGAACAAACCCAACAAGTGCTTCGAGTCGGGGTGACTAATAAAAAGATCACTCATAAGTCACAACCTCCTTCACCACATACTTCCCCTTTTTTCATCTTAACCTTAACCCTTTCAACGTCCGCATAATATCCTTTAGACCTTAGAAATTCCAACGTGAATTGCGTCACCGTCAAATGGCCCCTGGATTTCTTCCTCTCCCTAGCCTTGCAAGTGTACACTTGACTCCTTGATGTCAAGCATTTTGGGTCTACTCTGACAAAAAGAGAAATAATGTTCTTTGGCGTTGAGCCGGTGGCAGACAACAACTTTACTGCCTCGATTTGATCCGCATCAAGGCGTCCAACAAAAGCATGCCCTATTTAGGATGTTGGGATGTCATGGGTGTGCCATCCACAGATGACCTTTATGCTCCACTTACTCTCTTTTGATAACAACCCGTGCATCTAAAACAGACACTCGCTCTTCTTTGTCCTCATTGACCGGTTTGATTTAGGGGTTGGCTCACAACCTTCGACCACCTTCTTCTTCACCGGTCTGTATGATCCAGACTTCTCACATGATAGTATCACCTTTCGATCCCAGGATTTTTGTATGACAATAAAAAATGTTCAGTTCCTTGCCCACTGAACGAACCCATTGAATCATACTATTTATTTCACAAACATTGGTATTCATTATAAACATTGGTATTCATTATAAATCTACACCAACAAAGTGTTCTATACCTAACCTAATGTTCTACCTTGAAAATCATAGTGCAAATATGAAACACGTAGAAAATTAAAACATTTGTCCGTTCTCCTCATTTACCTAAATTAAAATACGGAGCGTTTCCAATTCTACGCTAGTTACATATTTTATCACATTTCTACAGTAAAATGATAATGTGCACTATCATAATTTATCACAATTCTATGCTAATATAAGAATATGTCACATTCTATACTAATATAATTTATCACATTCTATAATAATATACATACAATATCTCTGGCATAGAATTATTACTAATAAGAATATGTTAACATATAACTTATCACTAATAATGTGACTAACATACATATAATATCTACAAGATATAATGTACAACTACTACACTAACATAATAATATTAAATCCATAGTATACATACCAGTACATTATTTTCACTAATCGATTCAAGACCGGACCCGTCGACTATGCTTGAGAACGACATTCTCTCTCTTACTATTGTGCTTTGAAATTTTATACATGTGAAGAAGGCATATGGAAGAAACGATTATATAAAAGTGTGAGGAATTCGACCGTTGGAAAAATGGAGAATTGTAAACGCTACGACGTAGCATTTACAAGTTACCGTTTGAATAGTAAATGCTACGACGTAGCGTTTACTATTCAAACGGTATTCCCATAGGTTTGATTAAACTGGTTTAATCGAACCAAATTTTTTTTTTTGGGGGGGGGGGGGTCAAATCTCATTATGCATTTTTCGTGATTTTGGGTCATTTCATGTCATACGAAAAATGAATATAATATTAAATGCGTATTAGTACATGTCATCCGAAAAATACATACATAACAAAATAAACATAATATCCCTATGCTTTGAATATGGTAACGTTGTATATAACTTGGGGACGCCGACCTATTATTTCAAACACTAATGCGTCATTGATTTCTAATCTATGGTACTGAACAAAATTCCACCAGTCGTTGCCAAATATGTAGCGATCCCCACTGGTTGCGATAAACACATGCAAAGTAATATTACCGCAATCCAGGATGACTTCAGTTGTTCTTGTAGAATTCAAGAATTTCAATCCATGCTCCCTCGGGACACTCTGCATATCAGTAAGTGCATTTAAAGTTGATATTATGATCAAATCTGAATCATAAATTTACATTATGAAGGATGCGGTGCCTACCAGCCGAAATTCTGGGTAGACATTCGTTTGATTTAATACAACAATGAAACTCCTCTGAGGATCACGTCGCATAGCTTCGACTCTTTCTAATGTTGAATTTGCAACATCTCCAACATCATCATCATCTCTAGTACCGTACGATGTGTAGTTGTTGTCTTCTTCGACAATAGAGGAATTTGAGTCATCGCTTATTACTATAACATTTCTAGACGACGAAGTCATACTAACTTTTGGAGAATTAAAACAAAATAAGATAGGGGAATGATGCATAAGTTATGGTGAAATTGTTTGTATTTATAGGATAAAATAGAGTAACGGTCACTTTTAAACGCTACGACGTAACGTTTAAATTTGTCGTTTGAATTGTAAATGCTAAGTAGTAGCGTTTACAATACCCAAATGTTTGATTAAGCCGGGTCCATTTTAAACGCTATTAAATAGCGTTTAAAATGGATCCGATTTAATCGAACCGATTTATTTTTTGGTTAAATCTCATTAATTCTTAAAAAAATGAAAACTAGTTAAACTCCACAATGTGGCATTTTTTTTTAAAAAAAAATTGCTACCAGGTTGCGTTTAAAACCTGGTGCGAAATAAAAAAAGCGGTGCAAAACCGAACGCCCAATTGAAATCACGGGTTGTCCATACTGAAAGAGAAGCGAATTTGGGCCTTAATAAGTCCTAATGGGCCATATAAACACATGGGCCCATTAAAGTAAAACAAGCATAACGGAGTTGAGAGTTTTGGGCCTATTGACCCTTTAAGAGTTTTCAATTAATAAAACTACCCCTTACTAGTTCCTATGTATTTTTTCTACCCATATTAGCTTATTTTATTATTTTTTTCCTCCATCTTCTTTGTTTTTTTTCTCTCTAAAATATTATTTTTAGGGGTTTAGGGTGTAGGGTTTAGGGGATAGGGGATAAGTTTTAGGGAGAGAGGAAGGGGGTTAGTTTCCTAGGGGATTGATTTCTTAATAAAAATGTTGCACATGGGTCATTTACTCAACTCATCCTAACAGAGTTTCAATTCCCATCCGGCTCGATTCAATGTATTACAGTTTAATAAACTGCACACACGAATGCGATCTAGGCTTAGTTTATGGATCTATGCTATTGAATCTATAAATATATAAAGTAGATTAAGGGTGCAATTAATACCTAATAAATATGACAAATTTTATCTTATTTTTTTGTTAATCTTTCATTACAAACTAAATCTTTAAATATAGCTCAATGGTTTTTTTTTTAAAGGGAGGGTTATACCCATTTTATTTAATAGAAGGATTATGTTATAAAGGGTATCTCGGTGATCAATGTCTTGGATAAAGATTGAATCGTGTTTGGACACTTTTCAAAATTAATATTTCGACCCTATATATGTTGCCTCGGGTTACACAAAATTCGATTCGAGATAAAACAATCTCACACCTCTAAAGATTCAGGCATAATCAATAGAGAACACTTGAAGATTTCGATATTGTTCGATATAGAGAGATTGTTTCTTCTCGTATCCGCAAGGCTTGCCCCAAACCCGCTCTTATATAGAGCATCAGATTTTAGGCAGTTAGATGTCGGTTTAGGAGGTTAAAAAGTAGTTTAGCGATTAAGTTAGGTAAAAACCCGCCAAAAACCGCCACAACTTCCTTCCCGGCAAGCCGCACGGTTTGTGACAAATCGTGCGGCTTTACAGAAGCCAAATCCAGATTCTGTTTTACCCTGGCACGGTTTGTCCCCACATGCACGGTTTGACACAAACCGTGCACGTCCTTAGGACCCCCGAAAACACCTGTTCGGTATCCGCCTCTTAAACCCCGACATGTGTCTTAACGCCGAGTCCGAAACCACGCACACGAGTGTGCACTCCGCACCCACGAAACTCGTTATGCGCCGAACAAAATCCTTAAGTCTTGAGCAAATCCCAACTACACTAAATGGCCGATGATACTAAAATCACCAACATTCCTCCCCTATTTTAGTGTAATCCTTGATTCACTATACATACATCAAACACAAACTCATGTATAAATGAAAATGTCCTTAGGATTGAATTTTCAGATTAGTGTAGTACACATTCCAAATAATCGAGAATCAGAGTGTCCAAAGGATTGAACCCATCAACTCATTTGACTACTTGAAGATACAAACACACATAAGTTTCTACACTACTCCAAGTGCTAACTTGACACTATTCTAGCCATGTGTCCTTATCCATTCATGAACGCATATAAAGCCAAGCCCGGGCTAGTTAAAGCGGTACCACTTCACGCTCGTAGGAGGGCGCATTCTTTTTGCCGTGAGGGCGGCTAGAGGCAAGCAAAGCAAGTGTGATATACAAGCACAAAAGCAACAAAACCAAAAGAAAGAAGTCCTAACCTCATACGTAAATAACGCATACACACAAGACACACTTACAAGCGTGACACTAGACATTGGAGAGATTAAGAAGATGAGCCTAGCCGTTAAGGGGAGAAGGTTGCCTTATTTTGGCTTTACTTCTCTTTTTTTTTTAGAATGTCGCGGTTTTCTTTTTTGAAATGCGACTTGACTTTTTTTTATGAATTTGGAATTCAAATCCAAGATCTTAGTCTTAAATGAAGATCAGATAAGAATTAAATGAAATAAAATAAAAATAAACGACTAAGTAACTTAAGGAAAGAAATTGCGAGATTGACGCGATAGAAGAGAGAAAGTTAATGGAGAGTTATGACGGTCAACACAAGCAAATATGGCAAGATATGTAATCGAAATTCACGCGATCAATTAAGTAAACTTTGAATTAATGACGCAGATTTCATGCAAACAAATCACATAATTTTCGCAAGGGATCAAGCAATTAATCGGCCAAGAGATTCTCTTGTAGAAACAGATAGGACTAGCAAGGAAGAAAAGAAAAAAAGTTGTGACAAACGCGGAAGCAAGGATGATAGGAAGGAAAAAAAATGTGAACAAGTGAGACTTGTCAAGCGACTTACAAGATCAAAGGCTCTGATGTCAGTTGATGCGTTTCTGCTTACGGTGTTAGATCTCTGATCTTGGTGAGAAGTCGCACGCGTCGTAACTAGAAGAGTTAAGGTGGAATGCGGTGTGTAAAAGGCGGCAGTGGAGGAGAACGACTCGAAAGAGATCGAGTGCTTGGCCGTAGCATCGGCAACGGGGTTGGATAATCTCGATGAGAATCAAGTGGTGGCCGTAGCATCGGCAGTGGAGGAAGGAGATGAGAAGACAGAGATTTGGTGACACAGAGCTAAGAAGATGGAGGCAAAAGCTCTCGACAATAATCTTAGATTAAAATGATGCGTAACCTAGTAAAGAAGGTCGAGATGACCTTTTATAGTACATAACGGGACTCGAGTGGGTCGAGTCTCGCTAAATGGGTCAGCCCACGCGACACGCGTGGAACACACGCCCCAAATAAAAAACTAAAATAATTAATGTCTCAAAAGATTGCATTCAGTTCAAAAAGAATGCGTTCATATGATGATTGAGAGAAGACAGACAGAGAACGCGTTCTCTGGGCTTGGTTGAAGACGCTTCAAAGAGAACACGGTCTCTTGTGTGCCTTAGCTGGCGACGACGCGAGTAACCAAGGATTGTGTCGCATTGCCGATGACTTTGGCACGTGATCTTGTGATTGGACCCTCTGAGTGAATGCTCATAGCCTCTTCTTCCTCTGTGGCATTCATGGTGGGAAGGGGCGCATCATTCCATTTGTGGATACTAAAGCTGACAGGCTAGTAATGGAGCAATGTTTTGGTAGTCCTGGTGGTCCTAAGACGACAATACAAGATGTTTACAATAGATTTAAAGAACATCGTGAGTTGGACAACTACAAACTCAAGTTGGCACTGTTGTTGATAGTTGAGGGTCTGTTGTTGGGAGGGGATAAGAAGAGGCTAGTAAAGCCGCTGCATGTTAGGCTGCTGGAGAATATGGATAACTTTTGGGATCATCCATGGGGAACGGTTGCTTATGAAGAGCTTCACAAGTCATTGGCCACAACATTGGCCAAAAGGATGCAAATAGTATATAAGGCAAAGCTACTCTCCAACGCACCAAGAATTCCATATTCCATTCAAGGCAAGCCAGTTATGTTTCAGGTAGTTTATTGCTTCAAATATTAATTACTTTATGCTATACTATGACATGATATTTGAGTAGAGGGTGACAGGATCATGGTGAATATGGAGGAAGTTGTTTGTTGTTTAATTGACACAACATACTAGTTTTCCAACATACTTTTATTTGCATTCCAGATAGTTTTAGGGTGACCTGATCTAAATTTTTAATGGTTGAAATATGAATTACTGAGTGTGTTTTATTTGCGGCATAGTAGTATACTTTATGCTACACTATGACATGATATTTGAGTACAAGGTCACAAGGTGACATGATCATGGTGAATATGGAGGAAGTTGTTTTTTGTTTGATTGACACAACATACTAGTTTTCCAACATACTTTTATTTGCATTCCAGATAGTTTAAGGGTAACCTGATCTAAAATTTTATTGGTTGAAATATGAATTACTGAATGTGTTTTATTTGCAGCATAGTAGTATACTTTATGATACACTATGACAAGATATTTGAGTATAGGGTGGCAGGATCATGGTGAATATGGAGGAAGTTGTTTGTTGTTTCATTGACAAAACATACTAGTTTTCCAGCATATTTTTATTTGCATTCCAGATAGTTTTAGGGTGACATGATCTAAATTATAGGGTGACAGGATAAAATGATTTAATGTATCTTAATTTGCTAATTCTCAAACCACTTGTTATTGTAGATATGGGTATGGGAAGTTGTGCCAATATTTGGTCTCCAATTTGCATCAAAGTTGAGTGAATCTGCAATGCCTCGAGGTCTTTGTTGGTTTTCAGATGAAGCCCCTGAACATGGAGTGTTGGAGTTGTCTTTGGTTGATCCTACACATGTGGTTAAGCCATTCTTATTCCCAATGAGGATGAGGTGGATAAGCTGTCCGACTGCTACTATGTTGTTGAAAATGATGACCCGTATTTTGACAAGATTGTGAAGGAAGCAATGAAGGGTTTGCAAAAGAAGGGGAATGTGAAGCAAGGAAAAGATGGAGCGAGCCCGAGTAAGCGAGCCCGAGTAATGCATATGTGCATTCATCAGAGGTGATAAGTCAGATGTTCATATGGAAATTATCATATTATCATCACTACTATGACATTATTATTTGTACGAGGTGACAAAATTTCTGGTGTGTGATGAGAGTTTTTATGTTTTACAAGAAACGTCTGGCATAGTGACAAGATTTTTACTCATGTATGGCATGGTTATTATGATTGCAGTATGTATGACATTGAGGGTAACAATGATGTTGAGGGTGCGTATAGTGTTATAGCCATTGTCAAAGACCTAAATGAAAATGTTGGTGAAAAGGACCTGGAGCGGGATTTTACTAACGACATTGAAGGAGCACTGGAGGCTACCCAACAGGAGCTAACCCTATTAGAGGTTGAGGAAATAGAGGAACCTCTTTCAGTGCTAGCCGCTATGGTTGTTTCATCCAGCAAGGCGAAACCCAAAAATAAACGAAAGCAGCATGTCCAACCGAAGAGGGTTCTTCCTAGTCGTATTGTGAAGTCATCCGCCAAAAAACTAACACCTTACACAGATGAGAAGAAGAGAAAAATTGTGAAGAAGGTAACCAAGGATTCACAGGTGAAGGAGATGGCTGCTTTGCTGAAATGGATGAATGATGAGTATCTCACGGATTTAATAATGTTCAACTATCTTTCATGGATTTAATTACGCCTTCTTTATTCTTCAGCTCTGAGCCAAGAGTTAGACTGTGTGGTCAAGAGATGGACAAGGAATGATTTGGCCTAATACTGGAACCAAAAGCTTGGCTGGAAGATGGTGTAAGTTATTTACTTATGATGTCAAATTAGTTTACTGTTGGGATTTGTTACAATGCCTGACAATATGAATTATATTTTTTTTGAAGCAAATCGATGAAGTTTGAAGTCCGAAGTTAAAAGCAAGGCCATAATATTGGACGTTTTCTGGGATGCTGATTATATGGAGGCATATAGATACTATGTCCAAAACAATAGTACTGTTCCACCTGCATCTGAACGTGCACTTGAATACTTTAGGGGAGATCGGACTAAACCTTATGGGTCCAGTTGGGATGATCTGGACTTCATTTATGTGCCCCTCAACATCGATAACATGCATTGGGTGGCTGTAGAGATCGATATACCGCAATGGTAGGCAAATGTATATGATTGTAATGTGGATTTGAACCCTAACTTAGCGTAAAGACCTGGTTGCATGGGGTTTGTCGATTTCTTCCTCACTTCATGACACAGTACCCGCCTCTTGCCAAGAAATTTGAACATCGGGGTACTCAAGAGATTAAATTTGAGAGAATTCAAGGACTGAAGCGGAACAAGCGTGGGTAAGTCGAAATATCAATCCACTTACCAATTTTATTATATACTTCATCTAGATAACTTTTTTGCATTTTATGTTCGTAGTCATGACTGTGGGATATACACTCTGAAACACATGGAGTTGCTCAGTGCTGGTTGGAAAAATCTTGACGATGTGGCAGATAAATTTATTGACGGCTTCAGGAGCGACATGGCTCACAGCGTGTTTGACGGGGTGTGGAGGTTGAGCCTAAGGAACTCCGTCGTTTAAATTGGATATTTGGATGTTCTTTTTGGGGTTTGGATGGCATTTGCTAGATTACATACAATTGGATGTTTTCGAAGACATTTGTCTACATTACATACAATGTTACGACAACTTGTTTAGATTACATACAATGGCAGTTAAATGGAAATTATGTGCGTGTAGGTTAAATGGAAGTTATATGGCACTTAAACGGCATTCGAATGACAGTTGTGTCAAATAATATAAGGACATTGACTAACTTTATAATATACATATTAAGAAGTAGCATGACAAGATGAATCTAAGAGGGATGTGAGATACAATAAAAAACTCCAAACAGGGTATCGGCTCAACTAACTCCTTTTTTGAGAAGAGACAATAAAAAACTCCAAACCGTCATGAAATTAGCAGTAATTGCTCACCAACTCCAATTTACGATGATTAGACAAGATATCAGTGACAGGACATGATATTAACACAAGTAATTAAATTAAGAAAATATTAGAGCACCGTCATAAATGTATCTGTAATTGTCACCAACCCAAAAACCTCTTTATATACCCCCTCATACAAAGTCATATTTTCTCATCCACAATTCAGGCAAACATCTTCCACCTTACCCTAAACACCAAATTCCCTACGCTTCTTTCATTTCCATGGCTGATTAGCCTAACGATCACATGATGTTTGCAACTGTCCATACCGGAGGGAGAATCATCCCTTCAAGGGGAGCAATGGCCAGGATTTCGACCCATTACTACCAAGGCGGAACGATGCAAAACTAGAGTCCGTTGGCTGAAATGGTACAAGATATTTGGTGGCTGATCAGCCAACTGTTTCAGTTTAACCATTATGAACAGGACGCTTCGTACTTCTTCAAAGTTGTGCCCCCCTATGGCGGCCCTCGTACCTTGGGGACCTTATAGAACCGCGGAGACGCGGCCGTCCTTGCCGCCCAAGGTAGAACAGTGGCCTTCATAAACATATATGTCATCACCGGAGATGTTGTTCAAGAACTTCCGCAGTGCGATGGCCCAGATTCATCTGTCTCCTCTGCATCAGTATTTATGTAATATTTAGTATTTGATTAAGTAATGTAGTGTAGGGACTTTGTAATTTAGTGTAGTATTTAGTAGGTTATGAAGTCTGTTATTGTATGAATATATAATGTTAAGTGGGAACTTGATAATGTCATATAGTGACTATATATTGTCAGGTAAATGTCAGATTGCCAAATGAAGCATATTATGTAATTCTATTTTATATAATATAGTATGTTATGATAATGTCGCATGAAATAGTACTTTATGACATGAAAGACGACAAGCCAAAACAGTTAGTATGACAAGCCCAAAAAAATGCCATAGTCGGCCCAATTTCTGAGCGGTTCCTTAGAGCACACAATGCCATATTAGGGCCAATTTCGACCGGTTTAACAATTATATTAAGAACTTGTTATGAACCCGGTTTAACAGACTATTATATATACAATTTCTGAGCGGTTCCTTGACTTTATTTCATCTATCTCAATTTGGGTAAGTTTTCTAGGGTTTGTCGGGATTGAACAACCGAAATCAAATTGACCCCATTTGAAGAGAGTTCAACCACAATCAACACTAGTTCACTCACGAAAAAGGAATTCCAGATATTATCATGTAGCATTATTATTTTTAAATTGTTTTGAAAAGTTTACCTTGGATTCGAACAGATGGAGTTGCTACAGTGATATTCTGAGTTCAATAAAAGTCTCTCTTTGGAACTGGGTATGATAATTGCTTTACCATATTGCATCAAAGTCCTCTTCTGTGTGGTGTTGTTAACAGGATGCCGAACAATGTGATTGATATCACCTCTGAATCCCACAGTGAAGAAGACACCAGTTACAGCAGTTGGAGTACTGGAGAGTACAACAGTGGCAACCACCCAATTATTCTTGAAGATGATGGAGATGTTGATGATGATGTTGGAGCTATTGTAGCTGAGCCACCATCAGCATTACAAAGAGCCCAAGCTTTTCCATGTGACAAGATTAATAGTTTCATTATTTTAATGAATCAAACCAATGTCCAGGGTGACTATCATCTGGTAGGATTATTGAATCTTATAATGTAAATGTGTGATAAGGATTACTTCATAATATCAACTTGCAATGCACTTACTGCTATGTAAGGTATCCCGAGCAAACATGCTATCAAATTCTTGAGTGCTGCAAGAATCACTGAAGTCAACCTAAATTGTGGTATGGCTGTGTGGCCCGTGTATATCACAAAAAGTGAGAATCGCTACAGATTTGGAACAGGCTGGAGGCAATTTGTAATTGACAATGGATTAGAGATGAACGATGCATGTGTATTTGAAATAGTGAGGCGCCATAATGTTATATACAACATTACCATATTAAGATATTTATTTTGAAATTGAAGAATGTAACTATATGGTGATGCTTTTGTTGGTGTAAAGTAGTTGTGTTGAACATCGTATTAGTGACTATGTAATGTCGTGAAGGCATGTGAGTGTCGTGAAGACATAATGTCATGTAGTGACTATGTAATGTCACGTAAATGTAGTGATTTTAAGAAGCATGTTATGTATGGTCGAGGACAGTTTATGTTTTTCATGTGTGTTATTCAGATGTCACTCATGTCGGTCCGTTGGTTATTTGAAAGCATATTGAATCTGTCATGATAAATATGAAAGGATAACAAGTGGGGTTAAGGGGTAGATACAGAATGGAGTGAAACTTCTATCATATGAATTTAACCAAAAATAGTCAATATTGACAATGTTAGGACATAAATGTAGTCATGACAGGATAGTGTTATATTAACTAACCGCGTATTAACAAAATACATATCATTTATACGAAAAGTAATATGAGTGGTAAGAGATCCTTCAAGAGTTTGGATATCTATACATAATTTAAGACGTAACACAAGGAAACACATATTAACAAAATAGATAATTGAAGAGGTAGCACAATTAACGGCATCATGGGCCGGTTGAGGGGTTAGGACAGTTTTGTGAGTTATGGCCGACAGTGCCATAACTTTCACACCTTCTCCTCGGGCCTCTGTATTCTCCCCGTGATGGGGTTCTTTTCTTCCTTGGTCTTCCCGATTTCCTCCTAACATACGGGGGCAAACATGCTCTATTCAAGACCGTGTCAGGAACTTTCCAACGCTCAAATGCAGGAACCGGATATATAATTTCCTTGTACACTTCCTTCCACATTTCAGCAGTAAAGAGGGGATGGACAAGAGTGACAGGATCCACACCACAATCTTTCGCAGCCGCTATTGCATGCGCACAAGGAATTTGGTCAACTTGGAAGACGTTGCAGTAGCAGGTTCGAGCATGCAGATTTACCAAGAATGTAGTTCCATTGGCATGCACTTGAAACTCATATTGATTTAGCCTACTCACAACCATTGTAAACGATTTCAAATAATTACCTTCTAGCTCATGACAAACTGTCGGGGTCTGAACATCAGAATGTCGCTCTCCCTTCAATCTCCTGTCACAAAACCACTGACCCATGACTTTCAGTATACCACCAAGCAACCCAATCAATGACATTCGACGCGGGCCCACTAAGTGACTATTAACGGATTCCGCATTATTGGACGTCATAATGTTGAATCTGTTTGCGGGCATATGCGACCTTGTCCACGCTTCAAATCCAACACCCCTGAGGTAGGTACCGACTTTCGGAGACTGGTTGCAAAGTCTTGCAAATTCACGATTGAAGTCTTGTTTGGTGTATGCTTGATTTGTCTTTTGGTACAGAATCCACAAGTCATTTCTTTTAAACCTCGTCTTCACATTTTGAAATAGGTGAAGTGTGCAACAACCATGCTTTGCGAAGATATAGCGCTCTCTTAAACCTTTATAAATGCTTCCATGACGGTCAGACACAAATATGAGGTCATGATCGTCGGCAACAACGGAGCGTAGGTGTCGGAAGAAATATGACCATGAATTGTCATTCTCGTTGTCAATAACAGAAAAAGCCATTGGATATATTTGTCTATTTTCGTCTTGTGCCACTGCAACTAGAAGTGTGCCTCTGTAATTTGATCCTAGATGGGTACCATCCGCAGTTATGACCTGTAATAGTTTTCACTCAGCTTTACAAAGTGACATATGCTACAATGTACTATATCAATTTGACAATAGCATCGCGGAACGTGATAAAATATTAAATATACCTTTCTTAAAAAATGCATTCAATTGCGCCAAGCACCCAAGCTGATGAAACAATACTTGAATCGACGATTAGAATCTACTTCAACATGTGTGACTGTCCCTGTATTCATCCTTTCGAGCATGTACATATATCCATGAATCCTATTGTAGCTTTCTTCAGGTGTGCCTCTTATCCTATCAATGGCGGTTAAACGTGCTCTATTGGCCTTATCGTAACTTACTGCCACTCCCATCTTCTTCACGATGTCTTAAATTTCGGCAACATGAGGTCCAGGACATGTACCGATTGTGTTAAAGATGTAACAGGATTGTAATAGTAACGTGCTAAGGTTAGTTCATATACATGCTCATAAATATATATATGACCATATCGATAGGATTGTTTACTTACCTTGATATAATATGGTCAGTAAACGCTTGAACTTGCATGTCTGTGGTGGTTATGCTTTAGTTTTATGCCACATGTATGTTGTCCATAATACTTCCTTACTTCAAACAATCCTGTGTTGCCAAGAGCAGTCCCATGACAAAAAAATGTGCAACTAGGATCAATGCACCTTACCATATATAGCTTCTTATCAGACTTCTGGACTTGCATCTGGAAGCGCCTCTGTAATGCCATAAAGGATAAACGATCCTTAAGATCCTTCTTGCAATTGAAATGCTCTCCAACTATTATTTCCAAATTATTTTCTCTCACCCCATTATCCTCCATTGGCTCTTCCAAATCATCAAATGTCTATGATAGTACTCGACTTCAATCTCTTGTAGAACTTCCTCATCAATGTCTATGAATAAGTTGTCGACTTCATTAGTGTCATCCAACTATGTCCCTTCTTCAATATCTTCCTCAACATCATCCTCAAAGTCATCCCAATCAAAATCTCACCCAACGTCTTCCCTATAATCACTCTCAATGTCAATACATTCATGTATTCTTTTCGTTTCATGTGGAAGACCTTGTTTCTCTCCCAGCAGTTTCTGAGTTTTCCTCAGATTGGCTCACCAAGTCAACTATTTGTACTTCCCCATTGTTTACACGACAAATTTTTAGTTTCAGTTCATACATGTCACCATAAACTATATTAAGTACAACTTCAGTGGGACAATTGCCGCTTACCATATTGCTCTTGTTGGATTTGGTACCATTTCTTCTTGGATGGCAACCTACCACAACCTCGGCCTCTGCCTCTTGAGTTTGTGTTAACGGTGGCGGAGTCAAATACACTGTGATGCCCTCGTCATCACTTCTACTTGGATGACCCGCCATCACAACCTCGGCCTCTGGCTCTTTGTTTCCCTTATTTTTCATACTCACATATAACTCGATAGGCCAAATGTTATCTTGTGATTGCAAGTTCAAAAATTTGAACGCATCAAGGTCCTCGTCATCTTTGACATCGATTGGTCGTAGCAGTGGTTTCCACGGTGACAAATATTTTATCTCCATTTCATCTATCTCGTCAATGCATTTAATCTTCTCAACCAACTTTTTCCTCAGATTTGAGTAATTCATATTTGCATACAAAAGAAGTCATGTTATCATTGTGATCCCATTAAAAACTCACTTGTTTCCCTTACATGTCCATTCACCACCTGTTATCAGAGTCAAGTAGCATGCTCTTGAACCTGTTATACGAACAAAAAAGCAAACACAAGTTCAATACTTTATGCCAAATGGGGACCCCCGTATGACCAATACCCTAACACCGACATTAAAGGATTTTCAAGCCATAATAAAGGGTTTTTAGGCTGGCGATTTTGATAATTATATTGATGGTAGTTCCATTTATAGGGAAAACAAATATTCTAGAATCAAGGATAAACGGGATTTAAAGTTGGTGTAATGCTCAACAAGAAGCTGAAAGGTTGTTCTCTCGTTTAGGGAACCACAAAAGAATGTCTTGTAAATAAGAATTTGAACGTGAAAGTCAGAACTCACCCATTATTAAGTTTCTTCTATTCTAAAGACATTGAAGACGTTGCACAATCTTTTTTGAAGATTTGTGGATTTAAGGTCTTGTGGTGTTACGTTGGCTTTGTGCATGTTTACAAGTTGGGTTCTGCTTGGATGACAACCTAACACGTGGGTAAAATGGGTAGAAATTGGAGGGAAACTTGTTAATTTTTAGAGGGAAAACGGAGGTTAAAAGATGGTGTGTACTACATTTTCAAAAGTCATATCAAGTAAATAGTTATGAAGCAATATTCAATAGAGAATGACATGCCTAAAAATTGAACAAAAAAAATAAACCTAAGTGGGGACCCCCGACCATGTTCCTTCTCATTTTGATTCAACAATCCCTAAACCCTCTCTGTTCATTTTGCATTGGGTAGCAAAGATACTTCACTGATGCACTGAACTTAAAGGTAACCCTCTTTGTTTATTGTGTGGTTTTCATACTAGATCAATAAGCAAGCATGTATCACTGTGTTTTTGGCTAGAAATCTTTCTTTATTTCTGCAGTATTCGAGCACAATGTCATCCAGCGACACATCAAGTTATCAAAGCGGGGACCCTCGAAAATATGAACATCCACCTACATCTCCTACACCTTCTCAAATAGAGGAGAAGTTGCAAGAAGAGTTAGACATGTTGCTAACGAATAGCCCACGTTCCAACATGTTGGATGAAATAATCACACGTCTACGTACTGAGATACATGAACTTGGACAAAGAATTATGGAACTCAATACAAGTGAGATGTAATTCGATCATGTAATTGGCAACTAAATGCAAGGGTGGCAGAACTTGAAGCTGAAAACAAGACGCTACACTCCCAGGAAAACTTCAGGAACCATGTAATAATTCTTATTTCTATGTTTGGTGCTGGTGTGATTCTAACGATTAGTGCTTTCAGCATTTGTAATCGAGCATGTAGGCATGGTTGAGGATGAATTGACTATGAAGTATGTACCTCATGACTTTGGTTTTTTATGTAAGAGGATGAATTTTATTTTTGAATAGTATTCATAAGCATGGTTGATTCTACATGTCAGATTGCCAAAATATTGATGTCAATCTTCATGTAAGTTTTGCAAATTCAATCACAATGCCAGCACTACACACACAGACAATTACCTTACTAAAATAGTTGTCAACTGGATGCTATCATTACATTCCTAGAATGTTGTAACGTGGGCTACCATTACATTTCTAAAAAAAAGGATAGTTGTCAACTGGATGCTATCATTATATTACTAGAATCATAACTGCCTACTGTCAACCTCCACCTTCACGCGAAATGCACAGCCTTCATAAGCGCTTTTTAAAACACAATCCTTTAACATTTCTTGCTAATGCCAATCCTGTCAATGAGCAATAACACAGTTAGTTAATCAACCTTTTTAATCCTGTCAATGACCAATAATGTAAGTTTGTTTTATCGAGAATTACCTTTTCTATAATATAAGGGTTTCCAATAATAATAAGCAATGATCGGGCACGAGTCAGGACAAAATTGAACTTCTTCGGGTTGCTCAGATATTCCATGCGGAAAGTCCTGTCATATTCATCGTGTTTAGCGGTCGATCTGACAATTGACAAGATGATCACTTTTTTTCTCTTTACCCAGAAACTGCTCAACCCCACCAATCTCAATATCTCTCATATGTAGAGACATGAGGGCCTTCCTTATCTTTAGTACTTGTTGTGGGAAATGGGTAATAATCCTGATGTCTTGCTCAGATACATTCCTTCTTATCAGCTTCTGTACGAGCTCAACCTCCTTGCTAGCTTCAATCCTATTAAACCATGATGGACTGCCATGTTTCCTCTCATCAAAGCCTTGGATGCCACAGAACATGAAAAGGAAGTTCCCATTGGGAAGCATATCATCCAAAGGTAAGGAAGATGTGTTGTTGTCTTCTCAATATGGAACCAATGCTCCACTATAAAGTAGTCTTGAAGGAACACAAAGAATTGCAGGATGGCTCCGGTACTTGTTCAACAACATTGTGACATAATTGCAATCCCCTAATCTGTAAATTTCAAAGTCCAACAACCTCTCCAGAAAAGATCTTCCTAAACCATAAGCCTTATCTTGATTTGAATGAATATCAGACCCAAGTTGTTTGGGGTCACCACAAAGAACAATAATTGTGTTGTTTTCTAAGATGATTGATATGGGGATCATTGTCTCTGGCTCTAAAACTTGGCTTGCATCATCTAAGATGATGTGGGAGAAGTGGCCACGGTTAACCCCTTCAGCATGATAGAGGTAAGATGCACTCGTGTATGTCGTTATTATTATCTTGTACATGCGGAGTGCATCTCGAGAAGGGCAAGTGAAGAAACATGCACTGTAGGTGCAGAACCTCAACAATGCAACGTTCATTTTTTGTAAGGGACGACCTGTGGCATTCAACCTATAAATATCTTTCTCCCTAAGATTCATCCCATCACAACGGATTTTCTCTAATATGTGATCTGCCGCACAATTTGAAGAAGCACATGTAACACCCCCAAATCTGAACCCACTTGGAAAGGTATTACCGCCAGTGACCCCGATATTCCTTACCGAAGTCACCCCAGGCTTTACCGTTTAAATACAAGTCATGAAATACAATTGATACATAATGATCAAAGCATTCAAATCAAAACACAACATTAATCAAATGAAACGTGAGTTACGGGATTACAACCCAATCCCGAATAGGCCAATCACAGAGTTTAAACAATTACAGCGGAAGTCTTGGAAGATATAAATAGAGTACAGCGGAAGTCTTTATCAAATACATTGCCCAAAAGATCTCAACCTGATTAAAGAAAATATTTAAAACATCCATAACATCTAAAAACATTGAAAAACCACTGTCGACTCCATAGTCCTTCTAGTCTCCTCAATTACACTCTAGCTGATGTGCCCAATCGAACGGATGACACCAGCCCACATGCAGAGAACAATGTTCGTGGGTTAGTCTACTGAATAGACTAGCAAGGGAACAAAGCAAGGTTCAAAGTAGTTGCGCTAGGTTTAGACTCGTCGTTTCTCGAATAAAAGCTGATAACGACAGTCAACCTTCACACTTCTACTGAAATAATAACAAGAGGTATGCACAAGAGAAGACTCTGGAAGACTGAATCTTCACAAAAATCAACCCGAAAGAAGACTCCAACGGAAATGAGTCTTTAAGGAAGTATGACAAATCTGGAGAGTTACAGAATCAGATAATAATGATTTAAAAGCTGACTGAGATGTTTCGGTTCACGACCAACCTCACCGCTTACAGCGAATCCAGATTGGAGAGAAGGTACTCTGATCAAAGTCGAGACGAGCTTTCCTAGCTGCACTATTTACTTAGCTGCACTACTCGCCAAAGGTTTATTAATTATGGGCGAACCTACGGCCCTTATCTGTTTATATTTCAAAACAAGCATCACGTTATAGACTTTTATGTGTACACCACCATTGGTATGACACATCTTAGTATGCGTTTCATCGAGATTGACGCACACCGAAGGGATGAAATCCCAAGAATTGTGACACTAGCTAAGTGCCCTGTCTCTATACTCTTGTATGAGAGACCGGTCATGACCTTAAAATGGTATTGGGTGGGGACGAGCCACCCCTCTACCTGATTATACAGAAATGACTGGACAGAGTCCGAGTAACGTTCCTATCTAACAGTGCTAACTAAACAGTTCCAACACAACAACAGTTTAGGATAAATCCACATAAATGCCCGTAAGGCGGTCATTAATAATAGCGTTGTTCTAACAGATATACAACCTATTATAATATCATTATTCAGTTTTCCAAAACAGTTTGTAAAACCATTTCCAGACAAACAAATGAATCATTCCAAATTAATTACTCAGATAAACTACTGATAATTAATGTAAATATGGAACGATGAGCAAGAGCGAACTGCCACTTGCCTTAATCCACAGAACTGGAACAAAGCTAGATGAAGAGTTTCCGGGCTCGACACAGGGATAGCTCCGACATCACAAATTCCTTTGAGTCGACCCATAAAGAAACCTTAAGTTAGATTCGACATAAACTAGTACGAATCTAAAGAATAACGACAGAAAATGAGAGGAACGACGCCCGAACAACGACCACCCAAGGCCGAGGCCAAAAGAGGCCACAACCCTCTAGCGGAGGTCACCGTTGTTCTTGGCGGCGGGGGTCGCTGTTCATCACGGCGGTCGCCGCCATCAACACGGCGGGCGCCGTGAAGAACGCCGGCGAACAGAAACGCGCACAAAACTCACTAAAACACCAGCGAAATTGCCTCATTTAGCCTTGCTTTGGATCCTAGGCTTCAAAGGCCTCCAAATGCTTCACAAAGCCACTGGAAACAACACCCAAAAGGACACCGGCGAACCATTTTAGAAATCCGGCGAGGGGCACAAACTCCGGCGAGAAGAGATTTGAGGATTTGAGTTGAGATTTGATGCCCAATCTGACCCCAAACCTTCTCAATTTATAGCCAAATCCCAAGGGAACACAATGATGGCTAGGAGACGACTTGGAGGGGCTAAATTCGGCATTGTCAGACGTCGTCGGCGACCACAGGGCTACGCCCCCGCTAGCTTGCGGTGGTTGCCGTTTCTCAGCCTAGTCGCCGCTTTGAAATACAACGGCGGCGGCTACCGGCGGCGGTCGCCGCACTGTGCGGCGGTCGCCACTTCCTAGGCCTGGTGCCCAGCTAGCTGGCGAGAAGACAACTGCCTCAAGCCACTAACGGCGGTCGCCTCCGTACTTGCGGTGGGCGCCGCCAGGTCATCTTTGACCAATTGGCTTTTGGCTGACGTTGGCTTAACCCGGGATAAAAATAATCGTACACGAACGAGTATTAAGATCCAAAGTACGTCGACTGTATTTTATTTCACTGAGAAAAATATTACAGAGGTAGAGCATATTACAGAATGTCTCAAACTTATCTGAAATTAACCCGACGTACAAAACAGGCGTTCGGGAAAAATCCCAAAACTCCAAACTATCCTTACAGAAATACGGGGTATCACAGCACATACTAGTATATGAGATTTACGTCTAGTTGTATAGAGTTGTAGGATCACCTCCACCAGTGTTTTTGTCTTTCCTATTCCCGGGGGTCCATAAATCACATAATGAGCTCCTCCTCTGCAGCCTAAGATTAAGCAAACAACATTTTTTTGCTCCTCATCAAGAAGAAGTGAGATAGGCACAAAATTTTTTGTTGTAATCATCCGCTTTGCATGATACTCATGGGGAAAGAGAAAGTTTTCGTGTAATGCCTCTACAGATAGAATGGCTTCATAAAGCTTATTAAAATTTGTCCCGTTGAACACAAAATATATTTCATATGCTTTGCTATATCTATGTGCCTTTGGTAAAATACATCATCAAATTGTAATAATAATTCATCAGTCTTAACACGATGGATCAAGCCATGTTCAAAGAACGTTGGCAAGTTCAACATGAGAACATAACATTGGCAAATGGCAACGATAATTCGTGCAATTTCATAATTCATTCCGACAATAGTATATAACACCTTGACAAAAATAATAAGCTACCTAACATTATCCACATACCTGATGGAGAGAATATTCTCCATAAACATTCACCACATCTCCACGGATAATTGAGGGTCTTCTTTCACCTAGTCATGGCACTTTAAGTGCTACAAGCCAATAATACTTTTGCCTTAGAAGCGCTGTCCCCATGCCAATCGGGAACTTCCCAGGAGGTCACCCATCCCAGGACTACTCCCGCCCTAGCACGCTTAACTTCCTAGTTCTTTGTCCTCACTTGAACCAGGAAAAAGAAGAGCTGTTGTTGACATGAGTAGCATTCTACTCCTTATAAAGGATTACAAATCCGGGGTATTACAATCACCCCCACTTAAACCCTTGACGACCTCGTCAAGTCCCAAGACCACCCTCTGGGTCAAGCGACTGTCCATGGGACAAAGCCCACTCGTAACCCAGAGTCGGCTCTGATAGCATTTGTAAGGCTCGCAACCTTAGAAGCATTGTCCCCATGCCAACCAAGAACTTCCCAGGAGGTCACCCATCCCAGGACTACTCCCGCCCTAGCACGCTTAACTTCCTAGTTCTTTGTCCTCACTTGAACCAGGAAAAGGAAGAGCTCTTATTGACATGAGTAGCATTCTACTTTATAATAAGGATTACAAATCCGGGGTATTACAATTGTTACAAGAGTGTCACAGTGGTGACATTAATTGTTGCGAGAGCGTTGTCTCGTAAGCTGAGTCCTGTTGGGATTTCTTAAGGTGTAGGAATAAATATGTGGAGTTAATGTTCTAAGAGATTAAGAGTTATATCTCACTTGTGTACTTGGGATTTTTGTTCCATTAGAATTATATAGAGGTGGACTAGTGCAAAGTCCGGAATGCCTAGTTGTGGAATCATGTTGTAAGCATTAATAAGGATAGAGTGTTGTGAAGGGAATAAATTGATTAAGGGAATAGTTCATCAAGAACTCGTTTCCCCTATTGCGATCTTGAGTAAGATGGTGAAATCCGGAGTTATGATGGTCGAGTTCATAAGTAAGTATGACCCATGTAGGACCAATGATTAAAGATTTTGGAAAAGTCAAGTGTACGAAGTCATAGGTATCCTTTGGGGAGATCTATTTGAGATTCATTTGAGGTAATATAAGGAATTGATGCGATTAAGTCCTGGATGGATAGTAGATTGTGTGAGGAATATAAGGATTATAAGTTAGAATTAAGTCATTTAAGACAGTACGAGTCATTGGACTCGATAAGTGGAATTTCCAGAGGATGAAGAGTTATGACTCTTGAGAATTGTCAAGGATTGACATCTTGTGAGTATGTCATCTATAAGGCTTATGGTATTACTCTCTTTGAGGAAATAGGAGTAATATCTTATGTGATACGTTTCGAGGAACGTAGGAATAAGATATTGTGATTGTTCTTGAATTTAAAGGAGTTAAGTTAGAAATTGTTCAAAGAGATGTGTTAAATTATTCTTGTAAGAATGTTAAGTTAGAGATGGCATAAGGTCAAACTTACTTCCAGATAAATGATAGAATTGTAAGAGGTACCTTTAAGAAAATTAAGAATGTAATGTTTCGAGGTTACTAAAAGTTGATAATTGGATTGTAAGGAATTAAGATGTGAAGTTTGGGATTTTGTATATATGGAAATTGGAGGAGAAATGTGTGTTCTCCTATTAAAGGTGCAGTAATATCGTTAAGATGGTGGTGGAAGACCATTATTCTAAGGTAGACATGATCTGGTAGAGGTAGTAAGAGTTATTACCTGGCATGGAGATAAGATTGTATGATGATGTTATGATTAAGGATATTAAGTTCAGATAGTAAGTTTAGTGGTGAGACAGGTTCCACATTGGTTTAATGCAAGTTTTGGGGTCGAAACTTTTCTTAAGAGGGTAGTAATGTAATACCACACATTTTTAGTAAGGACATGTTGGTAATTTTTCCAAATGCTTGTTCTGTAGTCAGTTTATTTTCAGAGGAATTCAGACATTTTGTAAAATGTTTGATCTCTGAAAATATTCGTCTGAGTGGAATATATTACATTCGATGTAATTTCGGGGCCAAGATATTTGTGCAAGATATTTATATAAGATATTTATGTAAGATATTTATATAAGATATTTGTGCAAGATATTTATATAAGATATTTGTACAAGATATTTATATAAGATATTTGTGCGAGATATTTATATAAGATATTTGTATGAGATATTTCTCTTCATGTGACCTATATATAAGGCATCTCTCTCCCCAACTCCTCTCTCGGCCATCTCTCTCTCTCTCTCTTTCATCTCCTGCCGGCGACAAGACGGAGCCGGAGCTGTTGCTGCGTGAAGGCTCCAAGCTTATTCTCCGGCGATTTGTTGTTGCCGCCGCTAGTGTTGGCTGTTGTTGGAGTTCGGCGACGAGGAGCCACCTCTTCCGTCCCCTGTTCGAGCTCCCCGCCGGCGTCGTTCCTCCCCTCCGGCACCAAGAAGCCCGGCGAGAGCTTCCCCCGGTCGATCGGCGTTGAGCCCCTGCTGGCTGTTGTGCTCCGTGTCGCCCTGTTGCGCCTTGCCGCTGCTCCTCCCCGGGCGCCGCTCCATCTCCGGCGTCGACGAGCCGACCGAAGCCGCCGAAGCCATCGTTGATGCTCCTCTGTCCTTGGCTCTGTTTTGGAGTCGGGTTGAAGACAAAGGGGGTAGGAGGAGGACATGAACAGTAGCACAGTGGCCCCCCTCCCTTGTTGATTTGTGTTGGGACGAGTTGGCCCAATTCGCTTCTAGTCCAATTTTAATCCAAAATTATTCGAGTGGTATAATTTCGATTCTCTTTTATCCGTATCTGTCTTTAGGAAAATCCAATCAATATTCTTATGATTTAAAATCATAAGAATTTATTGAATTTAATTCCTTGAGTTCGTCCAGATAAATTAATTAAGATTAATTAATATGTCATGTGCTGGATCGCGTGTGGACTCGTAATTTGTTGGAGTTATCTGAAGCTTAGGCCATATCCTCGGAAAGGATATAATCGGTAGTCGTCTCGTCTAGATTCATTGCCGAATCTACTCCAGGCAAGTGGTGGTTCGCTCTTGCTTAATCATTCAATGTTTCATTAATTATCAATTACGTTAAATTGTTAATTAAATTAGAGTGAACTGTTGTTTTCGTTTGGGAGCTAATTTCATAAATAATTTGATTTAAATCGTGATATTATAATAGGTTGTATATCTGTTAGAACAACGCTATTATATGTATTAATTACTGTGATGGTATTGTTGTGAATTTAATGTTAACTTTAATGCTAGATTAGCAAATATTCGTAGGAACGCAGAGTCCAGATAAAGATTAGTCGTTTCTTTATAACTTAATATTCGTAGGAATGCTAATCCAGTTAAGGATTAGTCGTTTCTTTATAACTTGGTACTCATCGGGATAATTTCCGAATAATTTTAAGGGTCATGACCTATGCTTCCTATCCACCGTTAAGGATCTGAAGTGTTTAAGCGCCTTGCTAGCGCAATTGGGTGGGCATAATTGTCACCCTTTTATTAAGTACCTAGCTAGTGCAATCTGGGTGGGCATAATTGTCACCCTGTGAGTTAAGTTTAAGCACCTTGTAAGTGCAATCTGGGTGGACGTAAGGTCACCCTGTGTATTAAATTTCCGTTGTTACTCAGAATAATATTAAAAGCCTATAACGTGTATGTGTGTGTTGTAAATCAAATAAGATAAGTGCGGTGATGCACATATATTAATATACTCTTGGGCGAGTAGTGCAACTAAGAGTAGTGCAGCTAGGGAAACTCGTCTTGACGTTATTCAGAGTAAAGTTCTCTTTCCAATCTGGATTCGTATTGAGCGGTGAGGTTGGTCGTAAACCAAAACATCAAGTTAATTAAAAGATTGTGTGAAACTTTAAATGTTCCCAAACAGTTGTCATAATTTCCTATAATACTCAGTTCCTTTAGAGTCTTCTCTTCAGTGCATATCTAATAATAATCATTCAGTTAAAGTACCGGGTTATGTATTGTTCCGTCGGTTATTATTCGAGGGACAATGATAGTAAACGGTTACGATCACTCGAACCACTCTGCTTTGTACCCTTGCTTAGTCTTTCAGTAAGACTAACCAACCGTAATTGTTCTCTGCATGGTTGGCTGGTGTCATCCGTTTGATTCGGCACATCAGATAGATTGTAGTTCCATGAAGGCTAGAAGCGACTTTGAAGGCAAATGATGTTTTGAAGAGTTTTATCCAGGTTAAGGATCCTTGGCGGGTGATCATTGCGATCAAGACCCTTTGTTAATTATTTAAAAGTCTTTTGATGTGTTAAATATGTCTGGTATCAAGTCTTCCGCTGTATTTTGGTTGTTTTCGGATTATGGATGTAATGCCGAGACAATGATTTTAAATGAAAGTTATGATATTTTGTATCATAATTGTTGTTTGATGACTTATATCAACTGGTAAAGCCTTGGGTGACATCGGACAGAACGTCTAAGGTCACTGGCGGTAATGCCTTCAAGGTTATATATTTGGGGGTGTTACATTCACGTACTCTTGTAAACAAATATAAAAAATCATTCAACAACTTAGTACTGCGAGAGAACGATGCCATCTAGCTATCTCCTCAGTCCCCCAACCCCCCATACAGAGAAACTATAACACTTACCATAGTAAGAAGTTCATCCATTCCTAACAACTCATTGAAATACGACGCATAATTTTTCTTTGTCAAGTCTTGTAAGACTACTTTAGGGATTTTCTCAAACTCTATCACTTTCCTAATATGTGGTGGTATGTTATATGGTCTCTGAGGTGTCAAAGCTTTGGATACTTCATCTTCAGCCAAGAGGAAGACAAGTCGTTTAATACTCACAACATCAGTTTCGATGATCACTATAGATGTCAAAACACCAATCTCCTTGGGCACACAAGACAGCCATATAGTCAGGCTACCATGTGGCATCAAATTCCGCCCCTCCATATCAAAAGAACGGACAAAACTTCCTCGGGTATGGAGGTTTCATCAGTGACAACACAAATGAATCTTCAGGAATTAAAGCATAAATCTTCACACCCAAAGTAAAATATATTCATCAGTGGTGTTTTTATTGTGAATGACGTCGCGGCAAGCTCGTTCACAGGAATCGATTAACGCTTTCCTCCAGCAAATGGAAACGGCACATACACCATGACAGGACCCTCCTCAGTAGGAGTGGAACTTGTGACTGAGGGAACATCGATGAAGCCAACCTCTCCCTTGTCTCCAATGATGGAGTATTCATCAGCCATACCTATTTGCCACTATATTAAAATCCAACAGAAGTTTGTGAGTCCACAAGGAAAGAACACAATCACACAAGCTGCTCTAAGGAGATAAAAGAGATGAAGAGTAGAAAGAGATGGGTGAGATGAAGTGAAACAAAGAGAAAGTAGGACTGAGAACATGTACAGTTGGGATAGTCAAACAACACACACTCCAATGATATGGGTGAGATGAAGTGCCATTAAGATCTCTATAAATTAAGATCTCTGCGAAGTAAAACAGTCTGAATACGATCATATTTGTCAGTCATAGACTATTACTCTGTGAAAATAGTATAAACAGTATGTCACAATAGCAATTTAAAATATCACGGTTTTGAAATCACTAGTAGTACGAGTGGCACCATGTACCTAAAAATACTCAAACATGGAGCATTTTCTAATTAAGATATTTGTAAAGTAGATTGGTGAGATGAAGTGTAATTAATATCTATGTAAAGTAAAATTGTCAAAGAATCAGAGCATCGGGAAAGGGAGATCCAATTAAGGCATCTTGTATTTAGATTGGTGAGATGAACTATTCAGCTTCTGAGTAAAACTATTCAGTCAGATGTCACACGTCCTATCCAAATTAGGCAAGCATGTAATATGGTTTAATGACTAAAAACTTTTAGTTGTAGTTATGACATTATTATGTGAATATTTGGTATGACATATATCCAGTTTAAACGGTGTAGTTATGACATTATTCTTATTAAGTATGACATATGTTTTAATAAGGCCGACAAGAACTTTCTATTATAATAGGAAAAATACTTTCTGAATATTTGTCTCCTTTAGAAAACTACCAGTTCATCTGGTCGCTTGGGTAGATTTGGTTTTACATGTGGTCCCTTCTGAATATATGGTTTTACATAATTTAGCCCTAACCCTAACCTGAAAAACCGCTTGTGAATCAATCTGCTGAGTTCAACAGTTCTTCGGGTTCATCTGTTGAGGTTCAACACTTATGTTACACAGTTAATCGCCCATCGCCATTCATGTTTAACAATTACACAGTTCAACACTTCTTCATGTATCGTCCATCGCCATTCTTTTTTAATAGGGTATTCGTGTTCAACAATCAAGAGGACGTTTGTAGAGTGGAAGGGAGAGGGAGGGGAGGGAGAATGGGTTTGGATCTTTCACTTCCAACTGTTCATTGACCGGCCAGCGGGATGAAGGAAGGCGGAATGGCCGGAAAATGGGAGGGAAATGGGCGGGAGAAATGAAGAAAGGGGCGGGATAGAATTTGGGGTTTTGGAGGAAAATATTATTAAATGATATTTTCCTATTTTGGGATTTTTTATTTCCTTTTTCTTTTCTCCAATTTCATTGATTTAATTTATTTTTGGAATTAAAAAAAAATATATTATTTTGCAAAAATACACCTAATTGTGTATATATGCAACAAAAAACAGCTTCTATGTTTACAAATGGCAAATCCATTTGGGATATTCTTGCAAATCCGTGAAAAACAAATGAGGTATTATACTAAGATGCAAAAGTAGATTTAAAAACAAAACACTTTGAGTTTGGGATATAACGATATACAGTAAACTAACATTTTATATGTACATAATATATATATATATATATTAAATAACTACGGGTCGCGTCGGGCTGATCGGCCCATTAGTGCTTGTTTTTTTTGCCCTTATCGGCCCACTTACCCATTTGGCCCGGGCCAAACAGCCCGTTAGGGCTCTTACCCTTGTCCAAACCCATATTTTTTGTCGGGTGGGCGGTACGGGCTGAGCGGGCTAACCCACTTTTACACAAGTCTAAATGTAACAAAGTCCTCTATCATAATATCAAATTGTCTTCCTTTTATTGTTTCATGGATTCAAGCTGGGATATCAATTCTTCAATGCAATTATGTAGTTGAACTAGGGTAGAGTTCAAGTTGTTCCGGTCATTGTCGTGGTCATGCTCGAGACTCTTGAAAATCACTCCTTTTGTAGGGAAAATGTTATGGTTGAAACTGAAATCACTTTTTAAGGAGACAATATTATGGTGATCCATTCAGCACTTCAACATGATTGATTATATCGGACTCGATTTCCGACGGCGCTTTTTTCAATCGTGCTTTACTATCCTTTCTACATACTCCCTTCGATTTTTATTTTTTTTATGGTCCCTCCGATTATCTTTAATTGACTTTTTAGTCATTTAATCTATAACACAATTAAGTGACGTTTTACAGTTACTTTTTCTATTTCCAAGTTCCTTTTATTATTAATGCTCTATCTCATATCTCATACTTCGTATTTCCCCCACCAAATGTCCCATTTCATTAATTTATTCCTTTTCTCTCATATTTCCAATGTATATCTTACAACTCATTAATGTGTAAAGTGAAAAGAATCGAACATAACTTGCACGGGAAATGCACGCCTTGTGCGTCTTCCAATTTTACATTGATGTTAAATTTATTGAGGTAGATTTTACAGAGTAATTAATTGCGTTTAGAAAGTAAACTAGTGTAGTATTCGTGTCTTGCACGGAATCTATTTCTAATTTTTATATTTATAAAAATAGTATATTTTAATTATATGTTTCATTGATATAGAAATATATAGTTGATGACTATTATAAAAGTAGTTAAATTCTTATATAAAAATGACTAATCGACTAAAAAATATTCAAGATATAAAAAAATTACATTATATAAAGAGAGACGGAACTCTCCATAACTTTATTAATAATAAAACTTAGTTAAGTGGTCTTTGAAACAGGAATAACCACACCCCTAACATCAATACTACTAAAACAATAAAGCATAATAAAACTGTTCATCTAATACATAAAAATGAAACGTACATTTAAATTTAAATAATCGACTTATTAGGTCATTACATGATTAATAATACTAATGAGACTTGTAAGCTGTAATGGGCTTATAGACCCAAATACAAACTTTTTTAAATGTATTTCGGGCCCAGTATATATCATTAAATTTAAGAAAACTGACTAATTTTTTTAAATAAATTTATATTGATAAACAAAAATAAATAAATTAATACACTATTGGCCCATTAAATGTGTAAAATATTAATGAGTCTCATAATTGTTAACCGACTTATACAACAAACTTCATTTAGTTAATAACACAATCACTGAAATATATATATATAATCAATTTAATACAGTCGACTTAATTTCGTTCATAACACAATCACTGAAAAATCTTATATATATTCGAACTAAAATAATTAGATGTACATACTAATCATTTTTTAATATAATAAAAATATATAGACATATGTAAATACTTAATATATTTATGCAAAAGTAGGAAAAATATATGTAAATACTAAATATTTATATTAATATTTTAAAAATATAATAAATAATTTTAATATTAAATAGACTTATGGGCCAATATTATATTTGGATGGGCCATAATAGTAGCAGCTAATTTAAATTATTTTATGGGCTTATTACATGCCCGATTAATTAGATGTCATAATGTAATTAGGGTCGGTTCATCACGTGTTTAGGACATGTTAAGCCATTTTGTTTGATGGACTTATAGGCCCATACGAAGCAACATTACCGGATTCTTCTAAAGGAAAAGTCGAAACCCTATCAATATCTCATTTGCAGTTTTTGGGTTGTCTTTCTCACTCTCCTTCTCTGTGAAGCTACAAGCTTCAACACTTACAGATCTATGGTGATTTCTCTAAAAAAAAACATTCGACTTCTTCAACCTTCACTTTCTTAAACCTTCGTCGAAATCCAGATCCATGGCGTTTTTGGGTTTCTCTCCCCCTCTCCTTCTCTCTGAACCTTCAAGCTTAAAATTTACAAATCTATGGCGATTTTTTTAAAAAAATCATCATTCGCCTTATTCAACCTCTGCCTTCTTCAACCTTCGCCGAAATCCATTTCCAACCTTTGCCTTATGCATACTTTGTCGATTGTCTTTCTCTTTTGGTAAATCTCGGCCAATGATCTCTCTCCTTCATCGTTTGTCTTTCTCCTTTTTCACAAATTTCATATCCAAAACAAATTAGTTTGAAGAGATCAGTTTACATATCTAAAAGCAAAAAGGGATTCTCGCCACTCCCTTCCCCTTTTCTCCGTTCGTCTTGGAGGGTTAAGCCATACACAACCATCGCCAGAAGATCTAGATTCCACCACTGGGAGAAGAAGAGGAAAATATGGATCAATCTGCTGATGGGTAAACTAAACCCTAATCCACCCATGCGTGAGTTCCTTTCACTCTCTCGTTGTCTTTCTATATCGTTTTCTTATGTTAATTATTTTATAGATAGGAAAAATCATACATAAACCCTAATTTTCTGAGATATGAGACAGATCATATACCATGAAAAGGACACCAATGGATAGATGGGCAGATCTGGAGATTGGTAATGGAGGGTTCCCAAACCATAATTTTCTGAGATATGTGACCCTTCGTCTTTATTAAAAGTAGGTTATGGAACCCTATAAATTCGGTGTTCGCGAGATTGTACCTTCCGACATATGTAAGATCTCTATCTATCTCAATTTATCCCAATCTATTGACCAATTTCTTTTGAAATGCTCCATTCCTTTTGAAATGCTCGACCTATTCCTTTTAATTTGATTTAATTTTTTTTATTCTGCTTAATTACTCTCTGACAAAATTTAAAAAAAAATCATATGAGGACATCTGGACGTTGGTGAGGATCTGTGTCTGTAAGATCCTGATTTCATTCATATGCTCTTTGTTGTTCATTATGTCGCTCTACCTACTGTCATCAAGGGAATCAAAATTTAAGGTATTTTCTGTATATCTATTTAACTACATCTCGCCCTCTGTTGTTTTTTGAAATGTTCGACTGCCTTTTGTTCAATACAACTGGAGGAACGATTTTTAGGTGGGAATTTGGATTTCATTCGGTCTTCGTTTTTTTTATTGGGTCATTGTTTTAATTCTTGTACAAAAAAATGTGTGTTTCTTTTTTTGAATATTTTTGTTTTAGTCTGGGATTTTTTACACGGATCAAAAAATTGATTTCAGAAAAAAATTAACAGCTACAACCAAATAATAACTCTTAATCCATATTTATATATTTATACTTAAAAAACATTTAATACTTAAAATTTAAATATAAGTGTAAGGTTATTTGTTTAGTATATAATATAAATATATTATAATGCATTTAATCTTTGGAATATACTTTATGCATATTAATACTTTAAAAAATAAGTGTAACCTGCTATTCTATACAGTGTCTGTACAGATTTTGAACCCTTTAGCTCGATAAATAAGAAGCATCGAGAAAAAGTTGTTAAACATTTATTGAGTTTTATTGTGCATATCTTGCAATTGGAATCTTTTAAAGACAAATATGCATATTTGTTTATGGACATGTTCGATGTATTTTGGTTTGTCCATAGCAGAAAGATTTGCAGAATGTGTGTTTTGAGGCATCAGTTGCAGAATGTATGTTTTGAGCCATACGGGCTGTGTATTTTTTGTGGCATAATTTGCATTATTGTCAGTTTTGAGGGTAATTTGTGTGTGCTTCAGTTTTAGTCTTGCAGTGTGTTGTCATATATATGCAAGTTTAGTTCTTCCAAGTTTTGCAGAATGTGTTGTCATTTTTAAAGGTGACAATTTTTGTGGAGATTCAGTTATTGCAAGGTTTGCAGAATGTGTATTATATGGTGCAGATTTAGTTATATTTCAAGTTTAGTTCTTGTAGGTTGAGTTTCAGTTTGGGCATTTCTAATAAATTTGCATTTTCAATTGCATAATGTTATTAATTGGTTAATTTTTGTGCAATAATTTTTTTTTATGAGAGCACATGATTTTGATTATATTACAAGTTATAACAATATTTTTTCTGCAATCTTCTATTATTACAGGTTGTAACAATCACGAACAACACAACTATCCATGATTTTGTGCAATATTTTTTTGCCAATTATTCATGATTAAAGATTTGATTCTATACACAAATTATAGGGCATAGAATATTAATTGGTAAATTTTTAGAAAGATTTAGAGTATAAAATTATTTCAGTCTGCTTGCAAATCTGGATAAATTGGATCATAATTTTATTTTATTTTATTAGTTTTTTGAAAAAACAACCAAGAAAACAGGAGCACGACACGACTGCGGCGCCACATGGTAGCGTAATTTTTGGACTCATTCTGGGGGCTCCACGTGGTGCAAATGATATTCTGCTTTAGTTATTATGTAGTAGATTTCATATTTTTCTAAGATAAAATATCAAAAAGAAATATCAAAAGAAATTGTTTAGGATATAATAACATATTAATACTAAAATATATTATAACCAAGATATAATTATTTGGATTATGTTACCGAATTGTAATTATTTTTTGGATTAAGGACTAAATTGATATTTTTTGCCCAGTCCAGTTCATAAAATGGTTCGAATTAGATTTTGCACATTTCTAAGAAAATGGCCAAAATGCTACATCATGGAAAATGTCCCTTTTAAATAAAGTTTGCTCTAAATTTATTTATTTTTTAGGTAAAACTCTAAATTTCTTTGTAGAGTTCATCTGAATGGCTAAAATGCTACATCATCATAAATACTTGAAAAATGTCTATTAATAGGAATTCTTTAACTTTTAAGAAAATAGATATACATAAAGATAATGTTAGAAAAGGTAATAAAAATATACTCAAATTATCTTGAGACAAATCTAGTGGAATGTGAACTGATAAATGCTGATATCTTCCATGCCAATTATTCATGATTAAAGATTTGATTCTATACACAAATTATAAGGCATAGAATATTAATTGGTAAATTTTTAGAAAGATTTAGAGTATAAAAACTATTTCAACCTTCTTGCAAATCCGACTAAAATGGATAGTATTTTATTTGATTTTTTTGAAAAACAGCCAAAAAAACAGAAGCACGACACATGTTCAAATTAATACCGCGGTGCCATGTGACAACGTAATTTTCATGTTCATTCTGGGGGCGACATGTGGTGCAGATGGTATTCTGTTTTAGTTATTATACAGTAGATTACTCCTTTCTTAATCCGTGTGAAATTCTCTAAAACGTCACTTAAAGATAATTAGAGGGAGTACTAGTTTAGGCTCTTCATTTACTTAGTTATAATTTTCTTATTTAGTTAGTTAGTAATTTGTCCAATTTTTCTAATGTTAATTTATCGACCTCTAAGTTTATCAGAAATTATTACTTCGGATAGTTCAAAATATTTCCTTAATAAAAAAAAGTCGTCTATCCAGGATCTAGGCTGTAGGCATAGCCATCCACATCCCTCAACATACAGTGGCCCACACGTACGGCACTAGAAACTTTATAAGAAAAATTGGAACAAGGTAAAGAGTAAACCAGCGGCGGCGAAACATCCTCATGCAACTTGCAAGCCTCACCACCACCGCCACCTTGCGTATATATGTGCCGCTTCCTCTCCTCTCCTCTCCTCGTACGCCCATATCCCAAACACTACCATCGTATACAATAAACATATTCTTTATTTTTTCATAGTTAACTTTCGAACCTACTGAAGCCCTAAAGAATTGAATTTCAAATTAATCAAGTGCTGCTGCTGCTGAGCAATAATGTGTGGAGGTGCCATCTTAGCTGACATCATCCCCCGCGACGAGGCCACCACTACCGGCGGCGTCTCCAGCTCCGACTTCTGGCCTAAGGCCTTCTTCGCAGCCTCTAGATCCATCCGCCTTCCCCCAAAGCGAACTCCTCCTCCTACATCCGGTAACGTAACGCTGTCAATTCATTGACAGGAGTCTTCTTTTGTGGTGTTGCAAAATTGGTTTATCTCACTGGGTAATTTCGTCGAACAGGTGATGAGCACGTTGAGAAACCGCACAAAAAGCAGAGGAAGACCCAGTACAGAGGGATCAGGCAGAGGCCATGGGGCAAATGGGCGGCCGAGATTCGCGATCCCATGAAAGGGGTTCGGGTTTGGCTCGGCACTTTCAGCACCCCCGAAGAAGCCGCCATGGCTTACGACAGAGAAGCCAGAAAGATTCGTGGAAAGAAGGCCAAGGTCAATTTCCCCAACGACATCCAAGACGAACAACTTGTTTTCCTCAATCATCCTCCTCTAACCCATTACAAACTCCCAAATCACTCTCCCCCTCCCCACCAGCCCTTCAAATTCAATCAAGATCCGGACAATTTCGACTCAGAAGCCGCAATTAGCGTCGCTGAACACGAGACTAAGCAAGAAGAGGAGTTGTACAAGGAGAAGAAAGTGGAGATGATTGATAATTTGGGAGAGCAAAGCGAGGTACAGAAGCTTTCCGAGGACCTTATGGCTTATGAGAACTACATGAAATTCTATGAGATTCCTTACCTGGAAGGGGAGTCAGCAGCCGCTCCCGCCGCCGCCTGTCAGGAGGTTGGCGCCACCTTGGAGCTGTGGAGCTTCGATGACGTGCAATCTGCTGTGGCCTAATTCTAATCGCCGAGGAAAGCCTGTTTTACAGTCATTTGTGTTGCAAATTCCTAGTAATTTCTTTTTTACTGTAATTTAGTTTTTGCTTCGTACAATTGTTTACTTGTTTGATCTGTAAGTTGAATTTTGAAGTAAATTGTTTTCAAGTGTCGTGCTAATGGCGGATTACCTTGTAGGTGAACGTTCTCATGGCTCTGTTTCCTCTGTTTTTAGGGCGGAACAGAGAAGGGTTGTTTGTTGTGGGAGGAACAGGGGAGGGGCAACAATATGATGTACATAGTAATTTTCCAAAAGGATTAAATACGATGATAAAATTTTTTTTTTTTGAGGGGACTTGTATATAGGGCTGGAAATCATCCGTGGGTGACCGATCCATCCGAAAATCCGATTTGAATATATGGATAATCACCCGAAATAAATCGGGTGATGGATGGTTGGTGGGTCGGGTAAAACGGATGACGGGTGGGTGATGGGTGCTGTAAATCTCACCCATCACCCGATCCATCACCCGTATTTCATCCACCCATCCGTTCACCCGTCGGCGATTATAGTTTTAATTTCATTTTATTAAAATATATGACGTTAATTTTAGTTTTTATATGTTTAAAAGTTAAATATTCTAAGAATATTTTATATGAACATCCATCAAATCCTATAAATAGAACAAGTATTTTCATATATTGAAGAAAATTAATTCACCTTTTATATTTAATCTTATATTTTATTACATTTAAATAATTATAAAATATTTATAAATATTATGCGGATGACCTGACTCACCCGAATCACCCGTTAGATGATAGATGGACGAATGTGGGTGAAAGAGTTCACGGGTGACGGATGGGTCGAATGAAGAATTTAATTTACGGATCGGGTGATAAAATGGCTCCACCCATCCATCATCCGACCTATTTTCACTCGTACTTGTATAGTACTAAAATATGATTATCATTTGGACATCAAGTACTCATAAAAGTACATAATATGAAAGACAACAATAAATTGACAAAATATTATTGTAATTATTCAATGCAAAGTTGATATTAAATAAATAACATATTCACATACGCTAGAATATTTTTTTAAACAATGAATTTTTCATAAAATTATAAAGTTTATTTTTCCGTAAAATATAAAAAATATTGTCTTAGTATATACAATCAAACTTAAATAATAGGAAAAATTACTTAAAATAATACCAACTATTCACTATCAACTCAAAATAATACCAACTTTGAAAATTACTAGCAACTATACCAACTATACACCTATTTACCGATAATAATACAACCATTTTTCCGATGTTGATGACTAGGACTTTTGGAATAAAATAAATAAAAATCATGTGAAAAAATCCAAAACATTAACACTTTAGTTACATGTTCAATATTAATAACTAAGGGTCCGTTCGGTTCGCCTGTTAAGTTGACTTAAAGTGATTTAACTGAACGTAATTAAAAATTTAAGTCAGGATGACTGAACTTACTTACAAAGTCCGTTCGGTTCGCCAAAAAAATTAAGTCGACTTAAAGTGACTTAAAACGACTGAACTTACTCAAAAAAATTTAAGTTAGGAATCCTGACTTTTTTTATTTGAGTTGACTGAATTTAACAAAAAAATATCCAACCCCCAGTTTAGTTTTATTAAATTCAGTCATCTATTTCAGTTCAGTTTCAGTCTAGTTCAGTCATCAGCTTAAAATTTTACCTTACAATTTCAATTCAATTTTATACCAGTTCAGTTTCAGTTCAATTTAATATTTGCGAACTGAACATACCCTAAATCAACCTAAAAAACTAATAGTAACTAAAACAAAATAAAACCAAAACAAAATAAAACCACTAGGCTGCTAATTAACTAATGAATTAAATCAAATATCATACATCGAAAGTATTAGACTACTTTCGAAGAACCCTTAGGTCTAAACCGTTCATCAAGTCAAGAATCAGATCGTCAAACTTCATAGACAATGCTACACGAGGCTACGTGAGGCAATTCCGGGAAGGAGGACCTTGGACCCCGGTGCATCCGAGGTACAATCTATAGAGAAATAGAATAGGTCAGATAATTAGTCTAATTTGATTTGGTATCATATATAGAGAGAGAGGCGCTCAGGTAAAACGACTCTTATGGTGAAACGAGTATACAATTATGGAGTGTCGGATTGAGAGTATTGAATGGTTGGATTTGGAGAGTATAATAAGAGTGTATGGGGTGGTTTTCATGGGATAGAATATCCCTACTGATTTTTTTAATTTTTAAAAATTAAAAACCTCCAAAATAGGCAGTTAGAAGGAGATTGGAGAGAGAAAACGTAGTTCCTCCAAAATAGGCAGTTATTCGCCACCATCTTCCACGCAGATCTTCAGTCCAGAAATTTCTAAACCGTTCTGCATATCGAGACGAAACATCTGCATATCGACACGAAAAATCTGCATATCGACACGAAAAATCTGAATATTGTTCAAGTATTATTGAATAACTGTTATTCGTGATCATGGACCATGGCAAATCGTATATATGTTGATATTCAAAAACATTGAACCGATATGCACATTGTGGTAATTGATATTACAATTTACAACATACAAGTATATTCTGCATATCACTTTACAAGGAGAAGGAGATTGGAGAGAGAAAAACTGCATATCATACAATTATATTCTGCATATCATTGTACAAAAAATGCATATCCCATCCATACAAATTAATATCATATTTACGGTCAAGGAAATAATCCATAATTACAAATTGCACATCATACAAGTGTATTATGCATATCACTATAAAATAAATGCATATCCCATCCACATAATTGCATGGCCGGGCTCAGCGAGATCTTCCTTGGCCACGCCTGTGGCTTCCTCTCCGCACCCGCAACTTGTTATTCTCATTTTCTGACGAGAATATCACTCAGCGAGATCTTCCTTGGTCGCGTCTGCAACTCCCTTTCCGCGCCAGTGGCTTATTCTGCATATCAATGTATAGAAAATGCATAACTCATCCACACAAATGAATATCACAATCACAACCAATGAAATAATCTATCATAAAAAATTGCATATCATACAAGTATATTTTGCATATCAATGTATGAAAAATGCATATCATATCCACACAAATGAATATCATATTCACGGCCAAGAAAATAATCTATAATTACAAATTGCATATGATACAAGTATATTATGTATATCACTGTATGGAAAATGCATATCCCTTCCATACAACTGAATATCACATTCACGGCCATAAATAATCAATCCAACAACTATTTTGCATATCAATGTTCAACTTAGGCAGCGAAATTTACGTTTTATTTGTGAGTTCAACAAAGATTCCTTATACCTACATTTCTTCTACTTGTCCAAATCTCCATAGGAAGACACATTACAAATTCAATGCTCGAAAGAACTCAGCGTTCGAAATCGACACAATCCTCAATGTCATCAAGGATAATCCATTACAACCCCAAATTAAGCATAAATTAAGCAGCTTCTAGCACAAAAGAAAAGATCGGTATCATCAATTTAACATATCATAGCAGAAGTTAGAAGTCCACAGAAATGTCAATTTTTTAAAGAACCAACTTATTCATTCCGTCTTCTTTCAATCAATTTATGCCAAGAAAGTAAAGAAACAGATCTCAGAATGAGAAACACCAACCAAGCATTCAAACACTGCTACTATAGTTGATATAGATCAAATGATAACATGTTTCAAACTTTCAAAGCACTGAACGAGAAGAAAACGATTTGTAACAGACAGAAAGTACAAAATACAACACCGAATTCAATCCTCCATGTTTATTTGCCTCTAGCATTTCAACAGAAGCAATAACCACCAAACAAATTCAAAACAAACCTTAATAATCCCTTGAGATAGAGGAACGACAAAATCAGGCCGAGTAGGAGCAGAAGATCTGGGCGAATTTTTGAGATCCAAGAGGGATGAGGAAGATCTGGGCCCGAGGGGGAGTGGGGACGGGCGCGGTGGCTCGCGGCGGGATGAGGAAGATCTGGGCGCGATGGTCGTGTAGGGGTGAGTCCGGGCTGGTGGCTCGCGAGCGGGTCTGGTGGACAGGGTCGAGGTGGGTGACGAAGTGGAGGACGTCCTGGGTGAGGCGGGGACTTCTTGCTCTCGGGCGAGATGGTCACGACTGGTTCTGGGTTTAGGGTCGAGGCGGGAGACGAAGTGGAGGACATCATGTCGCTTTCACCGATGAGCGGGGGAAGAGGAAACCTGGAGGAGAGGAAGACGATGAGCGGTTTTTAGAAGGAGAAAGGAAGAGACGATTTAATAGGAAACTTAATCTATAGATTGGAGAGAGAGAGAGAGAGAGTAAATTGGGGAAAATAAATCACATAAATTTAGGTAATCTAGTGTGGGTGATTCTATCCCCTAATCTTGTATCTTCCTAGATTCAATCTCAGCCATCCATCCTCATCTCATCCAACGTCCTAAATTGATACACTCGTTTCACTATAAGAGGTTGTTTTACTAGAGCGTAAGTATATATATATATATATATATATATATATATATATATATATATGCAGTTCGGAAAAAAGGTTGGTTTTGTGATTGTTTAGCATGGAAAGTAGCTTTAATTAGTTAACAACCTACATTTTAATTGGTTTTAGTTATGAGTATTGAATCTCTTATTAAAATGATTTAGTTTTCGATCTTTTTACCATTTTATTTTTCTTTTTCTTAAAAATATCCTAGTCATCAATGCCTATAACATTTTCCGGGGGCCATGTCAGCAATTTCGTCGGAATCTTCACCGAAAAAATGGTCGTATTGTTATCCGTAATTAGGTGTATAGTTGCTAATAATTTTAAAAATTGGTATTATTTTAGGTTGATAGTGAATAGTTGAGATTATTTAAAGTAATTTTTCCTGAATGATAACAATGTTTATAAGTTTAGCAAAAAAAAAATTGTGTACTTTTTCATCATAAGACTGTGTTTTTTTTAGAGAAAATTGCGGGAAACCACTCGTTAAAGGGCCGATTTTTAATGGAATCACCCGTTATAGAGAAAATTATTTTAAATAACCCATTATAACCATTCCGTTAGCGCGCGACCACCCAAAGTCAAGATCCGTTAGTTTTTTCGTCAGATTGTGTTAAATGACCAATATACCCCTGGTTTTAAAAAAATTACCAAATAACCCTCCCGCTGGCTCCCACCTCTCCCGTCGACGTCACCTACAACCCTCCTGCTGGCTCCCACGGCCAGCAACCGGAGCAGGTCACCGCCGAACTCCAACATGTTGGCATTTCCTTCGTTCGCCTCCCCTCTGTCGTCCGCGCCTTCTCCTACTCCAACATCTCCATCCTCCTCACTGTCCCCAACAACATCATTCCCGCCCTCGCCACCACCTGGCTCTACGCCCACGTCGTCCCCTTCTACCCGCGTCCGCATCTCCGCCATCTCCGTCGGATCCGACGTCCTCGACGATGACACCGACCTATCCGACTCCCTCCTCTCGGCCATCCGCAACGTTCACGTGACCCTCCATGAGCTCGGAATCCGGCGGATTTTCTAGGGATTTTGAACAATTCAGGGGTGATTTGGTTCCCGATTTTCTAGGAATTTTGGACGAGATACATACATCTAAAAAGCCCACTCCTTAATTTGAAGAATGGTGCAAAATCGGGCCTGAAATCCGCCATGGAAGGAGCTTCTGCCGCACGTGTTTCTAGAGGTTGAAGAAGACAGTTGAGTTTGCGATCGTGGCCACACACTTTTGGCTTAATTACAAATTTTTGCCAAACTTTTCTAGCTGTAGCAAAAATACCACTATTATTTGGTACTTTTTAAAAAAAAAATCAAGGGTATATTGGTCATTTAATATAATCTGACGGAAAAACTAACGGATCTTGACTTTGGGTGGCCGCGCGCTAACGGAATGGTTATAATGGGTGGTTTAAAATATTTTTCTCTATAACGGGTGGTTTCACTAAAAATTAGCCCTTTAACGAGTGGTTTCCCATTTTATTTTATTTTAATCTTAAGACCATGTTTTACGAACGATATTGTTGTTTTATTGAAATGAAATTTTATGCCGAATATGTATAACACACAAATCTTTTAATTGCTATCGATTTTGACCTAAAGTTTAGAAATCTTTAGGCATCCTGCCAATAAAATATATATATTAGTATGAAATGCAAATTATAAGAAAATGATTGAGAAAATACCCTTACGTAGAGATAGACTAAAAAAGAAGTAATCCGTTAGTATATAATCTACTATATAATAACTAAAGCAAAATGGCGGCTGAACAACACGCGCCCCCAGAATGCTTCCGCAATTCCCGCTGCCACGTGGCATTCCCACAAAAAAATTGTCCACGTGACAACCAATCCTTATTGTCCGGGTTTTATCTCATTTTTCCATTGAATATTTGTTATCTTTTGTAATCGTCAAGATTGATCCGAAACGCTATTTTTGTCAGAAAATATTTCGAAAAGATAAATAATGTTTTTTTTGGCTAATTTTTTATACTGCATATTTGATTCATACCTAAATTAAGCCTAATATATTATCATGTATTATACGTATACCTAATCTGTATATTTATTAAACATTATCCTGCATATTTATTTAAAATTATAATTATAATCTATCTAAATAGCAAAATTATGAACCTGTAATAAACAAAACCTGCCCAGAAACAAACAAGAAATTGCCAACAAAAAAGAAAGAAATTACATGCCCAGAAATCACAAGGCAATTAACAAAACCTGCCCAGAAACAAATTAATAATGCCACAAATAATACACAAATCTTTAAAAATGCTGCCTCAATTCACATATTCTGCAAACAAGTTGGTACAAACCTGTCCATAAACATCCATATGAAAAAAGATTACAAAAAACCACACAATAAATGGCATAATATCACATGATATCACATAAAATATATGTCCAAATATTATGCACCAAGAATCTATATTTCCCATAAATTAAAAACGAACTTGGTAATGAAAATATCAGCATTGCAGAATAGTTTATGTACAAAATTAAAAAGATTACTAGGAAGATTTGATATTGAAAAATATGTGCATTCCAAAAATAAAAATATGACCATGAGTTTCTACATAAACTTATAATAGAAGACTCATCTCTTCCACATATTCGTCTATAAATCTCGAGCTTCTCAGTTATTTTCAGCAGATAAACTCCAGCATAATACAGACATTTAAGAGGTAATGCTTATATCATATGTAATGCTTATATTATTTCAAACAGAACTTCAGTTTTGTTTTGTAGGGATAGAGATTTAACATTTCAAACAGCAATGAATGTATGATTTATTTTCTTTGTTTCAGTTTTATTCAAGAAATCCAGAACTCAATTACAAGGTAATAATTCAAAACCTGTAGCAATAGGTTAGGGCATGAATAATGTTTGATTTATTTATTATGCTTCATTATATGCATTTAGAACTAGATCTAGATGTGTTCACTTTTTTTGATTAAGGGCTACTCAATTTATTTATTATGCTTCATTATATGCATTTAAGATTTAGATGAAGGGTTTAGAGGTGAGGGTTTAGGGTTAGCATTATTGTTAGGGTTTAGGGTTAGGGTTTTAGGTTAGAGTTAGGTATTAAGGAGTAGGATTTGGGTTTAGGACTAGAGTTTAGAGTTAGGGTTTAGGGTTAGGATTTAAGGTTAGGGATTATGGTATTGAGGACTGGGATTTAGGGATAGGGCCATAGTCTAGAGTTAGGGTTTAAGGTTGGGGTTAGAAATTAGGGTTGGGGTTTACGGATTGAGATTTAGGATTTAGTGTAAAAAATCAAATGAAGGATCTCTAGAGACAGAGAGAGAGAGAGAAAAGAGAGATAGAGAACAAGCTTACATTTATCGACTTTGAAGCTCACAATAACATTCTTTTCTTCCATCTCTTGACCAACCTTCACATCTGCTCATATGAAATAAATTATTTAATTATTTTCATACGGTAATGAAGTTGCTTTGAACGATATTCAAAAGACTCATTTCATCCTTCAATTCAAGTATCACAGACAACAATATTGCATACTATGAAATGACAGAATAACTATGTTACATGATCACGATCTCCAACACTCTACAAAAAACAAGTTACTCACCAATGTAGAGCCTCTTTGACTGTTAAATCTCTACCCAAGTTATTGTCACCTAGAGAGGGAAAGAGCTTTAATAACTAGGCATGAGACTTGCTATAAACCTGTTAACCTTTGACCTAATTCTTATAGAATAGACCCACAGAATTTATGTACATGTTTTATGATTAGTGATTACTGATCAATTGTCTCATCATTTTGTAACCATATTACCATATCCAGTCAACGTCAAATCAGCTAGAAACCAATATCATTATCTCCAGATAAATTATGTACAAATTATTCACAAGAAATACATAACATAAAATTGGTTTATAAATTCACCAACGAACACTCACAATTGCCTTCTTTTGAAACCCTAAACAGTAATGAACCGAGAGAGAGAGAGAGAGAGAGAGAGAGAGAGAGAGAGAGAGAGAGAGAGAGAGGAACTTTTAAGGAAGCAGTCGGATAACTGGATCCTCTTCTTCAACTTACACTCCACGTGCAATTATCTTCTCATATCCTGTGAAGTTATTAGTGGTTTGAAGAACAGGACTAGATAAGAGGAAATGAAAGCGGCACAACAAGAAATTTCTTAATGTGGTAGGGTTTCCCAAAATGTAAATCGATAACACTTATTTATCAGGCCTACATTCCAGAAAAAAAATCCAATGACAAAATAACAATACCCAAATTATATGGGCCTTTAAGCCCATTGACTTATAGGCCCATCTGTTATTTTTTAATGCTATTAACTGTAACCGTTATTTAAAGTTTGGACCACTGAGCCGATCTAAATTAAACTTGGGCCAAAAAAATTTTAAACAAGATGGGCCGCATTAATCAAGCCCATTAAAAAATTGATCCACTATGCCATTATATCAAAGATAGAAAGTATGTTATTAATGATTGGGCCTAAATTCATCATTTAATCTAACACATTAATAACTTATGCCTCTAACCCGTTATAGAAAAGCAATCAATTCAATTCGTATGAAATATAAATTTAATATATATTGTATTGTTGAACCCAGTTTATATATTATTATTGAACCCATTATAACAAATATAATGTATAGATTCAACGAGAAGATTCTAGATATTGCTTATTGAACATGGAAACACCGTATTGTAATTAATGCAGACATAATAAAAAAATTCAAACAAAGTATTGAAACAGATCTTTAATGATTCATGCAAAAGGTTGATGTTAAGTTTTTTCGAAGCAAGGTAACATAGAATTTCAAACTAATTGAGAGTAGATGATGAACAAGCATGAAAATATTTAAACAAAGAATTTAAACAAAGAATTGATGATTTTTAAATCGAAAGGGAAATACTCAGGGAGAGAGATCTTACATTTCTGCAAAGTATTGAGCTCTCCAGAACATTCTACTTCCAGATATCTAGCAAAATCGAAAGGGAAATGTAGATAATCAGAAAAGGAGAGACAAAGATACTCAGAGAGAGAGAGAGAGAGAGAGAGAGAGAGAGAGAGAGAGAGAGATAGAGAGAGAGAGAGAGAGAGAGAGAGAGAGAGAGAGAGAGATCTTACATTTCTGCAAAGTATTGAGCTCTCCAGAACATTCTACTTCCAGATATCTAGCAAAATCGAAATGGAAATGTAGATAATCAGAAAAGGAGAGACAAAGTTACTCAGAGAGAGTGAGAGAGTGAGAGAGAGATCTTACATTTCTGCAAAGTATTGAGCTCTCCAGAACATTCAACTTCCAGATATCTAGCAAAATCGAAAGGGAAATGTAGATAATCAGAAAAGGAGAGACAAAGATACTCAGAGAGAGAGAGAGAGATCTTACGAGCACTGCCATATTCGACTTTCTAGGAAGGAAAAGATGAAAACAAACCAAAAATCTGTAGATCTGTAATCAGAAATAGAGATGAAACCTCTATATCAGATTGTATTATGGAGGAATAAACTTCAATCTCCAAGATTTGTAAAAAAACAATACGAAACCTTGAATGCCATCTTCAGAAAGAGCAAAATGGAAGGTTGAAATTGGAAAGAAAGGATGAAAGTTGGAACTAGAAAGACTGAAAGTGGAAACTTTGTAAAAGGAAGGTTCAAGAAGGAGAGAGCAACTCGGCGCAGAAGAAAGTGATAAAGAGGGTGAATTAGGGTTTCAGTGTTTAATCAAATGGTTGGCATTGTTATATTGGGCTTGGGCCAGACCCGTATTGTAAATGGGTAATTAGGTTTACGTTATATATAGCAGGTCGGGCATGGGGTTTATGGCTTGGGCCACCGACAACTAATTCGGCCTTGAAGGCAAGGCCATCTCAATGTCTTTGAAGGCCCAATATAAATAGGTCCAATATAAATATTCTTAACATCAGTAGCCATAATAGGAATTCAACACTCCAGCTCATTTATCAATTATAACTAAATAATCTAAATTGATATGCATTTAACAATATATATCATAATTTAATAGCCAATTCAATTAATAATAACTATTAACTAAATTAAACCCCTAAAATTGACTAACAGTATCTAAAAAATCAGCAAATCAACGAATCTAAAAAATTAAGCCAAGCTAAGAGTAAGAGAGCAAGAGACTAGTAGTAAAAAAATGAGTAGCTCTATAAGTATTAACTCTATTTTTGCTTATTATTATATGATATCAGTCACCAAATCATTTTTTGCTGATTAACAATATTTACTGCATTTTTGCTGACTAACAGAATCTAAACAAATCCATACCATATCAAAAAATAATTCACACCTGAATGATGAATATTTACTAGGGAGTAGGGAGTGACAGCAAAAAAATCCATACCATATCAAAAAATAATTCACACTTGAATGAGAGTAGTAGAAATGCAAGATGGAGCTAAGCAAACCCTAGATCATACCTTTAGTTGGACCAAAAGCATTCACCAAAGAGTTAGAGGCAGTTGAAAGATTTTCATAAATCAATATTTCTCCATTGATCTCAGACTGAACTATATTTACAAGTAGGGGTCTTTCACAGTGGCAGGTGATGTTCTGCAAAGAATGAACACAAATCCAAAATTAGACACAAAGTTTAGCTTTACAGTAAACAGAGTCCAAATTAAAGTAGGGAGGAAAAAAAATCAAAAATCCATTTTAATTTCTAAATTGATATCTAAAAGGCTGTGGTTTGCACATATGTCTTGATTATGGGGTTTTCACAGGACACCATAGCCTCAAAAGTAAGTACTTACTTTTCCACCAATGTTGATGTTCTAGAATCTAGATCCTTAAGAACTGGTAGTGCAGGGGCCTTGAGAGCATTCCCTCTTTCTTCATATCCATTTTACTTACAGACAGATCCATTCATCCCACCTCCAGCATCTATCATATGCATCACATATTAAAAAGAAAAGGTGCCATAAGAAACCAAAATTCACTTCCATGTAGCTAAGATATATGGCTAGAGTAGCATGATTAATTTATTAATAGAAGATATAAGATGCATCTTATTTAACAAGAGCTTAGAGCAAAATATTACAAAAGAAAGAACCAATAATTTTTCCAATTTCACACATCAAAGTCACACAACTTTTCTATCATTATAATATCCGTTGTTTGAGTCAACAAATGCAACTTTTGCAGTTTTGCTAAGAGATTGAGACCCACCAGAGGGGGGAGGGGGTGCGAAATTGTGGGGGAGAAGATCATTTTTCCCTTGAAAATTGCACTAAAATAAAAATATCCAAATGTTAAAAGTATAATTCCTTCCATGCTATGTGAATATAATTGCGTATGTAGAATTTGCTCATTTCATGGACGGATGTGTTTTTAACCCCGGGTCTCCCAACAAAATAATAGTTCGCAAATATGGAGCAATTTGCAGCTGCCTTAACAGTTAACACTGCAAATTTGCAGGCTGGGTGGCTGGCATACAATACTGAAAACAATTTCAAGACCTTTAATTTTATTTCACTTTGCTCAATTTTTTTAAGAAAAATTGCAGGATGGCATACACAAAACCCATGTGAAAAGGTACCATGAGATACATATTGAGAAGAAAATCTCCCTCGGCGGCCACTCCTAGCTCCCCGTACTTGGAGCAACCGAATATCATTTATGATTTATCAAAGAATAGCAGGTAACAAGGAGTGCATAAAGTATAAAGGAAGCAGTTTAATAATTATTTGTGACCAATTCATGAACTTGGAAAACCAAGCATTAATCTGCAAATGCTGACATGGAGAGATCATGTTACACCTAACTATATTCAATAAATGCATGATAAGTTGGTATTAGACTGAAAATCTATCTTTTGCCACAACATTTTTTATTTTTCCTGCAAAATTTATTATTGTTTGCATCCAAACATGAAAATAACTTTAAGAGACACCTAAATGAAAAAAACTTTAAGAGACACCTAACAAAAACAGGTTGATATCAGCACCTCTAAACATTATGCAACATTAAGAGACACCTAAATGATATATTGCTCTGTTTGTCAATGCAATAGATGAATTATGCAATCCTAATCCTATAACACCTTCAGTCAGCCTATAGTCATGAATATCTACTACATGCAATGCTAGCAACAGAATTAAGAAAAAAGGATCATAAATCACATGTTACTTCTCTCAAAATGAAGCAACCAGATAATGAACATCTTAAATCTTAGGGAGTAGAAAGTGCATATTTATGATGAATATTTTGTCGAGGTGTCAAATTAACTAATTAAGCCCTTAACAACTAACAATTAAAATCACAAATTAGCAAGGCCAAATAGGTAACAACCAACAATCTTATTCTATCAACTAGGAAATTAGTCATTCAAAAACGGCAACACAACTTACACAATTCACAAAAGAACCTCCGCCATTCACAAGAGCATCGTTCGCAAACCTAAACCCACTCTCCGGTGACGCCAAGCTCAAATCCAGCGGAAAACTGGCGCCGAGCGCGGGTCCACCGCCAACGAAGCCAATCGCGCCTCCATATCCGCCGCCTCCAGCACCAGAGCTCAGCTGAGACGAAGAAACGGTAGACGAAGCCGTGGATCCCAACCTCTCATCACTCCCAAGCGAATTTCCCCCGGCGGAGTCTGTATAGTTAGGGATGGCGAGGAGCCGCTCGAGGAAATCGTTGGTGGCGAAGCCCTCGGAAGTCGGATTCGTCCCCATGGATTAGGGAGCAGGCGATTGAGCAGTCGGATTTGTTGGCGGCAAAGCCCTCAGAAGTCGGATTTGGAAGCCGCTCGAGGAAAGCTGCCCTATATTTGTTATGGGCCTATGGCCCATTAGTGTATTTTATATATAAAAATAAGTATTATTTATTAATGATATTAAATTAAATTATTGTTATGTATATTTTCTAAGTTATTTATATTTATTTATATATAATTATATTATTAAATCAAATATTAAATTTGTATATTTTTTTTATTTGGAATATATATTTTTAAAATTTTCAATGACTGTGTTATGGACAAATTAAACCAAAATAATATAATGTTGAGATTTGATGCTATTAGAGATAAATGACAATGAATAAATTAATTTTACTACAAATAATAACTTTTTACATAAAAATCGGGGTTTTTTAGTTGGCCATCTATTTTACTTTTGAATTTATTCCACTTGGGCCTAAAAGCCCATTAAACCAATTCAAATTTGCATTAAAAATTTAAAGTTTATACAAATATGATTTGGGCTCATAAGTCCATTTAGTATTTACAAATTTGTATTATATTTTTATAATACTAAAATAAATAATTAAATTGTATTGTATTTGGAATACTTATATTAAGTAAATACACATGCTTATGTATTTTTATAATATTAAAACAAATGATTAATATGTAGAATTATTTATTTAACTTTATTTATATCTTAGATTGTCACCTTTTTTTGTTATGGACGAATTAACCCGACGTAACAGAACATTGAAATTAACTGCTATTAAAGAGAAATGACAACAGACAAATTCAAATTGATCAGGTTAAATAAATTGCATTCAATTCTTTGACATTTTTTACAATAAATGAAACATATACTAAACTATAATTTTTTTACAAAGGTCAGAAAAAATAAACAGATTCCGTGTAAAACATAGATACTATCTGTTTGCATTTTAATAATTTGTAGTAATTTTGAACATCGTTTCACATTAATGTTTTTCGTTTCATTTTCATGTATTATATGATAATTTTTATTATGCTTGATGGTTTTAGTAGTATTGATGTTAGTGGTGTGATTATTTGAAAGACTACTTAGCCAATTTTTATTATTAATAAAGTTATAGATAGTGTTGTCTCTCTTTATATAATTTAGTTTTTGGTATATCTTGAATAATTTTTTTATTAGTCATGCTTTATTTAGATAACTAATCAAAAAAATATTGAACAAATGACTCATCGATAATTTTATAAAAAAACAATTTTAACAAACGTAAAAAAATATATATACAAATCCCGTGCAAGGCACGGGTATTACACTAGTATATATACTAAAGGAGTATTTCTTAGGAGTACTTCTTAGGTGTTGAGAAATCTGTAGGCATCCTCACTCGTATAAAAAATATTGTTATTTTAGCCCATAATTTTTGTACAGAAAATTTTGTCATTTTAGGTGTTTAGATAATAATTTATTGATGAGTTATGAGGTTTGACATTGAAAATTATATTTTTGGCTATTTTTATATAAATTCTCTATGTTTATTGGATATAATTGAGATGAGTTATTAAATAATTATAAATTTTAAGAAAAGTTTATTAGAATATAGGATAATTATTGCATATTAGTGGGGTGATGTTTTTTTATGTTATAGGTGTGTTTATGTACATTAGCTTTATAAATCATATATGAAAATTAGAATTTTGAATTTACGTTAAAAAATATAAAAACTAAATTAGTTTGAATTGATTTTTTTTTTCATTTTGAATTCTATCTATGAATGATACGAATATAAAATAAAATAATAATATGATGATGATACGCTCTCAAGGGTCTGGGAGCTTTCAAGGGTCTGTGGTGCCGGAAACTGTTGATGATGATGATACGATGACTGATTGTGATGGGAATGATAGACCGCCGGGGGCTCCGCCAGACAAGAAGGGGTCGTGGGCAGATAAAGTAGCGGAAGGGGGAATTGGAGGAATGCCAAATCCTGAGATGGTTCTAGATGATGAGTTTGTGATGTCTAGAATGCGAGTGTCGTTCCCGGATGGTGTTGATGGGGAGCCGGAAGTGGTGATTGGGCAAGAGGTCTTACAGGCGATGGCAGGGATATGGAAAAACTGTATTTTTGTCAAAGTCTTGAGTCGCTCGGTGCCTTTGCTGGTCATGGAGAGGAAACTAAGGGAGATTTGGAGGCCTATGGGAGGAATGAAGGTCATTGATTTGCCCAGACGCTTTTTTATGGTTCGGTTTGTTTCGGATGCGGACTATGAGGCAGCGTTGACGGGGGGTCCATGGAAGATATTTGGCAGTTACTTGTTGATGAAGGCTTGGACACCGGAGTTCGATCCGACGACGGATGATATTTCCACAACACCGGTTTGGGTTAGGATATCCAATATTCCGATGTTTTTCTACCATAAGACGATTCTTATGGGGATTGCGTCGGGATTGGGTAAACCTGTTAAGGTGGACATGGCGACTTTGAAATTTGAAAGGGGTCGTTTTGCTCGTGTGTGCGTTGAGATTGACCTGAGTCGGCCGCTGAAGGGATCAATAGCGATTAATGGTACGAGGTATTATATATCGTATGAAGGTTTGAACTCTATATGCTCGTTCTGTGGTATCTATGGGCATTTAGTTTCAAACTGTCCAAAGAAGAAGTTGATGGGGACAGGGCAGGAACCGAATGGTGAGTTACGTTCTGAGGAGGGAAGGCAACAGGCTGAGACTCAGACGAGGAGAAAAAAGAGTAACGAACCAGAAAAGCCCGCGAGCACGGTGTTGAGGGATGATCCGACAACTAATAGCGGCCGGAAGAAGGTGTCGGATGCTCGCCGGAAAGAGGATGTGGTTGAACAGAACTTGCCGAGAAAGCAAGCGCAAATCCAGGGGGAGAATCCGGGAATATCGACCAAAAATAGATTTGCTGGATTGGATTTGGATATTCCGGATTCAAGAAAGGAAGATGAGAAGGATTCAGAGGGGATATGTAAAGAAGGAGGACAAGATATGGGGGTTGTTAAGGAGAGAAGTAAGGGTAATTTTAAAGTGGCCCCCTGGAAGAATGAAAAGGGGAAGGAATTAATTAGTGGGATGGAGAATGGGTTACATCCTGGAACTAGTATGGGGCTGGTGTTTAAGGCTAAAATGATAAAGCCCAAACCACGTAAGGAGTTTAAGCCTACTCGTGGGCTTGTGTATGGGCCGGCTAGTCATGTGAACGAGAATAGAGGATTGGGCAAGAGACAAAGGTTGTATGAAGGGGATGTGGGCCGAGATGCCTTGGAAACTGGAGATGAGCTCTTTGGAAGGGGTGAGCTGCAATTAGCGGTTCTGCAGCAGGCTGACAGTAGATTGAACATTGAGAATCAGATCTGCTTGGGGGTCTCGCAGGGTGTTGAGAGCAATGAACGCAAAGCCTTGGTTTTGAACCGGGCTGGTTCGACGGGATTGAATGGGTCCCAGATGGTGGATTAACGGTGGTCCTCGGTAACTCCTTCTATCCATATTGATTATATGATGAATGTTATTTTTTGGAATTGCCGGGGGGCAAATAAACCCAAATTTAGACGTTCGATCCGGTATTTGATGAAACGTTATGATACTGATTTTCTGGCTCTGTTTGAGACTCATGCGGCGGGAAGTAAAGCTCAACAAATCTGTCATCGTTTGGGGTTTGAGAATAGCTTTAGAGTGGATGCCTGTGGGCAAAGTGGGGGTGTTTGGTTGCTTTGGAGACAAAATTCAACTCAAGTGTCTGTCATTGCTTCTTCTAATCAATTTATCCATACGGTTGTTGATTTTGGAAACGGCCCGGTGAACTTGATTGTGGTTTATGCTGCTCCTACGCCCACTCAGAGAAGAGGTCTATGGGCTGTACTGGAGAGGGTTATTAATGGTGCGTCGGGTCCGACGTTCATTGGGGGCGATTTCAACACCATTGTCCGCTTGGACGAGAGAATGGGTGGGAATGGTAGGCTCTCGCCGGATTCCGTTGAGTTTGGTGATTGGATTAATCGGTTGTCGCTGGTGGATTTGGGGTTCAAGGGTAACCGATTCACTTGGATGAGGGGTAGATCTCTGACCAACAGGATTGCTAAACGACTGGACAGGGTGATGTGTTGTGCTCATGCTAGATTGTTATGGCAGGATGCGGGGGTTACACATTTGCCGTTTATGTCGTCGGATCATGCTCCCTTACTTTTACAGCTCACCCCTACTAGAGATTGTAACACTGCTCGTCGTCCGTTTAGGTTTGAGGCTGCTTGGTTGAGTCATCCTGGTTTTAAGGACTTGCTCCAGGCTTCTTGGCAACCAAATATGTCTACTCCCGAGGCTCTGGTTCGGCTGAAAGGGAAGCTTAGAAAGTGGAATAAGGAAGTGTTTGGAAGTATTCAAGTTAGAAAGAAAGACTTGATGGAAGATCTTGAGTCGGTCAGGGCTTTGATTGAGCATAATGTCACGCCTGCTCTACTTGAGCGTGAGGAAGCGTTGGAAAAAGAGGTAGATTTGGTTCTAGAGCAGGAGGAGACACTCTGGTTCCAAAAATCCAGAGAGAAGTGGGTGGCATTAGGGGATCGCAACACTTCTTTTTTTCATACGTCTACTGTTATCCGTAGGCAAAGAAATAGGATTGATATGCTTCGTAAGAATGATGGGAGCTGGGAGTCGGATAGGGAGCAACTTGAAAAGTTGGCTGTCAGATATTTTACTGAATTGTACTCGTTAGAGGTGGACGAGCCAGCTACTGTGTTACCTCGATCCGGATTTCAGAGGTTGACTACTGCAGAGAGCAGGAGAATGAATGAGCCGTTTACTAGGGAGGATATTGTGAAAGCGGTCATGGGAATGGGCCAATTCAAAGCCCCTGGCCCTGATGGGTATCAACCGGTCTTCTACCAGAGGTGTTGGGATGTGGTAGGCGACTCGGTTATTGAGTTCGTTAAAGATTTCTTCTGCTTCGGAGTCCTACCTGGAGCCATGAACGACGCTTTAGTTGTGTTGATTCCGAAAGTGGCTAAGCCGGAGAGATTTAGCCAATTTCGGCCAATTAGTCTGTGTAATGTGCTTTTCAAAGTAATTACTAAGACTATGGTGAATCGGATGAAGGAGGTGATTGCAAAACTTGTTGGCCCTGCTCAGGCGAGTTTTATTCCGGGTCGTCTGTGTTCGGATAATATTGTTATTGTGCAAGAAGCGGTTCATTCCATGAAGAGAAAGCAGGGGCGTCGGGGCTGGATGCTGCTTAAACTTGATCTTGAGAAGGCTTACGATCGAGTGAGATGGGACTTTTTGGAGGATACTTTATGTGCTGCTGGTTTGTCAGTGGATTGGGTACGATGGATTATGGCGGGGGTCTCCTTTCCCTCGATGCGAGTCCTATGGAATGGGGAGATGACTGATGCTTTTACTCCGCAGCGGGGAATCCGTCAAGGTGATCCGTTATCGCCTTATTTGTTTGTGCTTTGTTTAGAGCGTCTCTGTCACATGATTGAGAGGTCGATTGGGAACGGGGAGTGGAAACCGATTCGTCTGTCTAGGACAGGCCCGCAATTGTCTCATATTTGTTTTGCGGATGACTTAATTCTTTTTGCTGAAGCTTCGTGTAGCCAGATGAGGATTGTTAAGCAGGTGTTGAGCGAGTTTTGTTCGGCTTCAGGCCAAAAGGTCAGTTTTGAGAAGTCTCGGGTGTTCTTCTCAGCGAATGTCAGTAAAGAGTTGAGGACGCAGATTGGCATTGTTGGAGGTATTGCTTGCTCGCATGACTTGGGTAAGTATTTAGGGATGCCGATTTTGCAAAAACGGGTCAATAAGGATACATTTTTGGAGGTTGTTGAGCGGGTCAATTCCCGTCTTGCTGGGTGGAAGAGCAGGTGCTTGAGTCTTGCCGGGCACATCACTCTTACGAAGTTGGTTCTAGCGGCCATCCCAATTCACTCTATGAGTACAGTGGCTCTACCGGCTAGTATTCTGGATAACCTCGACAAAGTGGCGAGGGGTTTTGTTTGGGGGAGTTCTCCGGAGAAGCGTAAGTTGCATCTTGTGGCTTGGAAGAATGTGTGTCGCCCCAAGAGGGAGGGGGGGCTTGGAATAAGACGCCCTAAGGCTATGAACTTGGCGTTGTTGGGCAAGCTAGGATGGCGTGTCTTAACCGATGATGGGGGCCTGTGGGGGAAGGTTCTGCGGGCGAAGTACAATGTGGGGGATATTCATTGTTTGTTTGATCTACGAGCTAAGGCGAGCTCGTCTTATAATTGGAGAGGTATAGTGAAAGGTTTGTCGCAAGTGGTGGCGAGAGGTATTCGGTGGGTTCCGGGAAATGGCCGGGATGTGCGATTTTGGAAGGATAGATGGGTCGATAATAGTGCGTTGATTGATAGTTGTAAGGTTCCAATTCCTACTGGGATGGAAGAACAACGGGTGTCTGATCTTTGGGTCCGTGGTGTTGGTTGGAATATGGACGAACTTGGGAAGTGGCTGGATGAGGTCGGGTGTTTGCAGGTAGCGGCCATGGCACTCGACGGACTTCCAGGCTCCAAGGACCGTATCGCCTGGGGAGGAACTGCAGATGGTAATTTTTCTGTTGGGTCTGCGTACAATATCATCTGCAAAGATGTGATTCCGGGTGTCCAATTTGGGAAGATGTTCGATCGGGTGTGGAGAAGTCTGGTGCCGGAGAGGGTTCGTGTTTTTATGTGGTTGGTGGTCCATGAACGGATTCTGACTAATGTCGAGCGAGTTCGTCGAAGGCTATGTGATGATGATGTGTGCAGCGTGTGCAATATGGGGGTCGAAAGTATTCTCCATGTACTTCGGGATTGTCCCGCCATTGAAGGTATTTGGCGTGTCTTTGTTCCTTCGTTGAAACAGGATGAGTTTTTTAGCAGTAATCTGTGGGAGTGGATGTTTGTGAATTTAATGCCTGCAGTTATTGTTAATGGTAGAGATTGGGCAACGGTGTTTTCCACTATCCTTTGGTGGAGTTGGCGTTGGAGGAATGCTAATATCTTTGAACAAGGAGGTAGGTGCAGGGATATGGTTCACTTTTTGAGAAAGATGGTTGATGAGTATTTTAATGGCCACAAGGGGGTGCTATGTGGAGGACAACCAAGGGAGAAGCGGTTGATGGCAGTGGCTTGGATTAAGCCAGATGAGGGGTGGGTGAAACTCAATACGGATGGTGCATCAAGGGGGAATCCGGGTTTGGCCACGGCGGGAGGAGTGATTAGAGGTACTGATGGACTGTGGATTGGGGGGTTTGCCCTGAATATTGGGATTTATACTGCTCCGCTTGCTGAGTTATGGGGCGTGTACTATGGTTTGCATATTGCTTGGGAGCTTGGATATTGGCGAGTTGTAGTTGAAGTGGATTCGAGGCTTGTGGTGGGTTTACTACATACTGGGGTAAGAGACTCTCATCCCCTTTCTTTCCTGGTACGTATGTGCCATGACTTTATTACTAGGGACTGGAATGTCCGGTTTGATGCTGTGTATAGGGAGGCTAATCGTCTAGCTGATGGATTAGCTAACTATGCGTTTACTGTTGATGTAGGCTTTCATTTTCTTAGGAAAATTCCTGTTAGTTTGAATTCTATTATTTTAGATGATGTAAGGGGTTTGGCTTCCCCCCGCTTAGTTCTAAGGTAGCCTCTTTTTTTCCATTGAATAAACTTTTAGAGAGTGCTGCCTCTCTTTCTACCAAAAAAAAAAACGAATATAAAATAATATTTTTGCATATGGGAATATGGATACAATGTCAAAACTACTCTTTAAAACGAAAAATAAATCATCTAAGATTACCATAATAAAAATATATTCTATATAACTATTTGATTTTATTTTAACACGTAGGACCTAGTTAAAATCTTAACTATACACTCTTGAGTAAATTCTTAAATGAATCAGATCTTTAATTTTTGGCCAATAATAATTTATCCAATTATAAATCAAAATATACAAAATTTCAATGTAAAAAAATAAGAAAAAATCAAATAAAGTGTGCATGTATATATTGAACAGTAGATTTAATATTTAATTTCAATATCAAGAGAGCATTATCTTTAAAAAATAACTAAAAGTAAATTTTAACAAAAAATCATAGAAAATAAGATATTAGATTTGTATATAAAAAAACATCGCCTTTATCTTTAATCTTTAACAAATATGAAAGTAGTTGAAAGATATAAAATTTAAATTTGAAAAATATCGTAAAGCTATTACATTTAGTTGAGATCTTAATATACAAATCAGAAAAAAACATTTAGTAATAATATATTGAATTAGGATAAAAATTAATATTATGTTTAACATAGCTAAGATATACTATTAACATAGCTAAGATATACAATTAAAAGTATTTTAATTTCTATAGTATATATTAAAGATAGATAGGATGCACTTTTTATAATTTTTTCTAAAAAATTGGATGATGTGACAGATAATGATTGAATGGTAAAGACACGTAGGCGAATTGAATATATTATTGACACATATGATTTTGGCATCTCCTTTAGACTTTAGTATATAATATATATAATAGATAGATAAATTTCACATCTGCGGCTGCTACAATATTTGTTCAGTAGAGATTAGTTGTTGTCTTGTTGAGTTGTGTCACAGATTTTCAATAACTTGGATGCCTTTCTTGTAGGGCGGAGCTACTTGAGGCTAGACCTGAGCAAACGCGGGCCGACCCGCCCGCCCGGTCCGCCCGATATAAATGGGCGGATATGATTATTATATTATCCCATTTTGTCCGGATAGCCCGGCCTGCCCGTTTATATGGGCGGGATACGGTCACTGATAATATCCCATTTAGCCCGGATAGCCCGTCCGGAAGCCCGAATTAATTTTTAAAAATAAATAAAATAAATATATTTTTATATATAATAAAATTCATTAAATTATTATATAAAATAAATAAATATTTATACCCTAAACAACCTAAAACTTATACATACAAGACACTTAAAATTGACGATGTTGGTTGTGACGAATTTAACGACGAAGAAGATTCAACTAAGGTGTGATTGTGTGATGTATGCACTACGCTGAAGGCAACAAAAAGAGACAACCAACTCCATTTTCTTTTGAAATTTGCTTAATTGTGTAATATTGTGTTACGATGTTCAGGTTAAATGACCCTTTAAGTGTAGTGAAATTAGTCAAATACCCATCAATAAACTTTATCTAAACTCATAACCTATGGTGATGTCATCATTACATAATGATGATATCACCATAAGTCAAACAAACTAACATATTTGACCATTGACCGGTGAAATTTTTTTCCGTCAAAAAATATTTTTGGTGACGTCGTCATCTTAATGACAGTAACTGACATTAAAATACAAATTGTCATCATTTTGATGACTGTCACTGTCATCAAAACACAAACTGTCATTAGGATATAAATTGTCATCAAAAATACAAATTGTCATCAAAACACAATCTGTCATCAAAAACACAAACTGTCTTCAAAACACAAATTGTCATCAAATACAAACTGCATCGCAACTAGTTGATGACAATATCTGTCATCAAAACACAAATTGTCATCAAATATAAACTGTATCGCAACTAGTTGATGACAATATCTGTCATCAAAACACAAATTGTCATCAAATACAAACTGTATCGTAACTAGTTGATGCCACATATTGTCATCAAAATACAAATTGTCATCAAATACAAACAGTATCGCAACTAGTTAATGACACATACTGTCATCAAAACACAAATTGTCATCAAATACAAACGATATCGCAACTAGTTGATGACACATATTGTCATCGCAACTAGTTAATGTCACAAACTATCGTCACAACTAGTTGATGACAATACAAATCTAGTTTTGATAACAATTATCGTTGAAATGTCACCACCACTAGTTGGTGGCATTTACGAAGTGTCATCTCCACTAGTTTGTGGCATTTACGAAGTGTCATCTCCACTAGTTAGTGCATGTTCAAAGTGTCATCAAAACAAGTAATTAGTGGCGCTTTCAAGGTGTCATCAAGACTAGTAATTAATGACACTTTCAAAGTGTCACCAAGGCTAGTAAGTGGTGACATTTTCAAAGTATCACCGAGACTAGTTGGTGACACTTTCAAAGTGTCACCGAGGCTAGTCGGTGACGCTTTCAAAGTGTCATCAAGGCTAGTAAGTGATGACATTTTCAAAGAGACTAGTCGATGGTGCTTTCAAAGTGTCATCAAGGCTAGTAAGTGGTGACACTTTCAAAGTGTCACCGAGACTATTTGGTGACAGTTTAAAAGTGTCAACGAGACTAGTCGGTGATGCATTCGAAGCGTCACCGAAGCTAGTCGGTGGCGCGTTCGAAGCGTCACCGAGGCTAGTCGGTGGCGCGTTCGAAGCATCACCGAGGCTTGTCGGTGGTGCGTTGTAATTACCTTAAGTTTCAAGCCATTTCCTAGAACAACCGGTGCATGGAAATTACGGTCAAGGCTACTAGCACCCACTATGATGATCCGAGTTTGGGTGGCACGGTAATATGGCAATGCAAAACCAAGGTCATGGTGTGCGTATTGTTTGATGTATTGAGCTCCTATCACCTTCCTGAAATAATATACGTACATATGATAACAAATTAATTTTCATCATTATTACCTATTAGACACAAAAAACTTATGCAATCAAGTAATATGAGAGTCAAAAGAGACCCAAAGAGCTAATGTTTCTCTGCAGTTAAGATATTATTCTGTGAGAAAGCAAAACATGATGCACTTCTCATATTTACCCAGGAAGTAAAGTTATTTGGGACTATGGAAGATCAATAGGCACATGTGAGTCTAAAACTCCTAAGATAGGTACTACACGTCATGTTGTCAAGGACTTTCCGACGACCAACCTGAAAAAATAACATTCCACAAACAATCAACTAGTTAGATGCACCAATGAAAATTTAAGCTATGAAAAGGAAGGCAATCTATCTTGGCATGTACATTTGATAAATCAGTTGTTCAGCACACATAATACTACAAGTTAAAACATGAAAATAACAACTGCCATACAATTAAGTTGACCAAGCACTAACTTGTCACCAATCACAGAACTTTATGTCACATAAAGTTCTAGTAGAAGAAATTGAAACAAATTGAGCTTGATTTAATGGTAAACAAAGCAATTATGAGATAGACAAACACACTTGCTCCAAATGTATGGGCATCTCCTGAGACCTAACATTTGCTGTATTGGGCATCCACCAAACGTGAACCAAGTCAGCTGATGGAACCTCAGAGGGATCAATTGGCCCCTTTAATGAAGATGAAGCATGAAAACAACTATCACTCCATCCATAAGATGCCCCTCTTCCAGCTACACCTTCAACTAGTAGCACTATTATCTCCTGGGGATTGCCTGTAAAGTGAAATGTGTATGAATTAAATAGACTTAAAAATTAGAATGCTAATCCACCTACAGAGTAAGTATTTGTAGGGATTTTAGATCCATAAAGCGGAATTTCACGAAACGTTTTCCTAACATCTAACCAAGGATCTCATGCATAAACCAAATAAATCATAGATAGGAAGAATCAAATACCTCTTGATGTGTGTTTCAATCTGCTGGAATGGAGAGAATAGAGTCTCACATGTGACTCCTCTATTTGGTCCACCCGAGATCGGATCTGGATCGCCTAGGACTCGGTTGCTAGAGCGAGGAACGAAGGTGAACGAGGAGAACTCCAGGGAGAAGGAGGCAACCGTATTTCTTGAAGTGAATTAGGGTTATGGGCTTTTCCTAAAAGCCCTCTTTTATATTGTCATGTGTAGATATCTTATTTCCTAAAGAAGTATATCTCTTATTATTAATAATAACACTTTATTATTAACAAGTCTTATCTCCCAAGTTATATCTTATATAACTTTATATTATATACTTTATATAATATGTCTCCCATTAAACTGATCCACTCCAAACTCTAAGGGTGTGACCTCGTAGGAACCGATAATAATAGCAATAGACTTTATGACATACTCTATAACATATAGTCTATAAATCATAGTTGGCTTCTAGCAAAGCACTATGACTACCTAAAATCACCGGATTAAATATCTTCATAAATGGTCCCACTTCATAATCAGTAATTGCACCTTTGATTAAAGGACACAATTCCTTCAATCTCTCACTTGTCCTTAAAACAAGTGTGCAATGTTAAAATTCCTTTGTCACTTAGTGTCTTATTTGACTATATGATGAAACTCATCTTTACCGCCAAATACGTTTCTTGAACTCTTGAGATCAAACTGTCATTACAGATGATTACTAATAATCCATCTGAGCATGGCCATGCGTTTTCACAGTTCTCACTCTTCTAGTGACCGAGACACCAATCCTTTCCAAATGTATCATGGTATACACGGAATAGGAGGACATATTCAATCTTGTAAGACTACAGCTCCCACTCAACTTTTGGCAATCCCAATCACTGCCTTTATAACTGCCTGTTACGGTCAGCGTTTGACAGCGTCAAAGACATACCAACAGTCAAATGATAACTATATCATACTCATGTCTAAGGAACTCACTAATCATGAATAATCCTAGAACTCCACAGTAAAGTCCCGAGGAATCCTAAGATCGGTCTATCCGATATGTATCGGTATACATATCTATGTAATCTATTAGACATCTCCATGTCCCTATAACACATGAAACTCGGTGTTATCAATCAATCTCACATATGGTCTTTTGATTAAGTCATTTGTATCCAAGTTAACAACTTAGACCATGGACTTTTAACAATTTTATAATTTTGGTTCACTTAATGGGGTTTCATTCACCAAAACAGTTTTGATGAGCCCATTTGATAACTATTAAATTGTTTGGATACTTTATCTAATCCCAAGCAATGATTAAATAATAATATGAAACTCATATATAAATCAAGCATAATTGTTTGTAATAACAATAAACAAGGTTTATCATAAAACAAACAATGTCTCAAAAGAACTCTCTAATGTGTCTGAGTCCCTTGGCCCGAGTGTGACTGTCATGCTTAGGCCTAGACATGGGCTTGGTCAAAGGATCTGCAATGTTGTCATCTGTATGCACCTTGCACATCCTCACATCACCTCTATCAACGATATGTCTGATCAAGTGATATTTCCGCAGAACGTGTCTGGACTTGGAGCTAGAGCTAGGTTTCTTGGCTTGAGTAATGGCGCCATTGTTGTCACAATAGACGTCAATAGCTCTAGAAGTGCTAGGAATGACACCGAGCTCAGCTATGAACTACCTAATCCAGACAGCCTCCTTAGCTGTTTCACCAGCAACAATGTGTTATGCTTCCGTTGTATAATCTGCTACTGTCCCTTGCTTCGAGCTCTTCCAGCTGATGGCTCCTCCATCAAGAATGAAGACGTATCCAGATTGAGATTCAAAATCATCTCTGTCTGTCTTGAAACTTGCATCAGTATAGCCCTTGACGACCAGCTCGTCATCACCTCCAAATATCAAGAGATCATCCCCAGTCCTTCGTAAGTACTTCAGGATGTTCTTGGCTGCACACCAATGTGCATCACCCGGGTTTGATTGGTACCTGCTACACATGCTCAAAGCAAATGCAACATCTGGGCGAGTACAAGTCATTGCATACATGATGGATCCTATGGCTGAGGCGTAGGGAATCCTGCTCATCCTCTCAGTTTCACTAGGTGTCTTAGGACACTGGCTCTTGCTGAGATGTAAGCCATGCTGCATAGGCAAGAACCCTTTCTTAGAGTTCATCATATTGAATCTCCCAAGGACCTTATCTATATAAGTTCCCTGACTCAGACCAATAAGTCTCTTAGATCTATCTCTATAGATCTTAATGCCTAATATGTACTCAGCCTCTCCCAAGTCCTTCATTGAGAAATACTTCTTAAGCCACTCCTTAACTGTCTCCAGCATAGGAATGTCATTCCCAATGAGTAGTATGTCATCCACATACAGAACTATAAAGGCCACTTTGCTCCCACTAAACTTCTTGTAGACACAGGGCTCTTCTTCGCATCTGATGAAGTCAAACTTTTTGACCACTTCATCAAAACGAAGATTCCAACTCCTGGATGCTTGCTTAAGTCCATAAATGGACTTCTTAAGCTTGCATATTCTCCTAGGGTATTCTGGATCCTCAAAACCTTCTGGCTGCCTCATGTATACATCCTCTTCTAAATACCCATTTAGAAAAGCGGTCTTGACATCCATTTGCCAAATCTCATAGTCATGATGAGCGGCAATTGCTAGGAGTATCCTAATGGACCTGATCATAACGACCGGTGCAAACATTTCATCATAGTCAGTACCATGAACCTGTCTAAATCCTTTGGCAACTAGTCTTGCCTTATAGACAGAAACGTTTCCATCCTTGTTTGTCTTGATCTTAAAGACCCATTTGTATCCAATGGGTTTTGCCCCATCAGGCAAATCTATCAAGTCCCGTACTTGATTTTCAGACATGGAGTCCATTTTGGATTTCATGGCTTCCAGCCATTTCTCGGAGTCGGGGTCCGCCATTGCTTGCTTATAGGTCGCAGGCTCACCAAACTCTAAAAGTATAACGTCAATGCTAACAGTCAAGACGTAATCCTCATAACGCCTAGGCAGATGTCTTAGCTTGTCTGATCTCCAATGTGGTCTAACAATATGAGAGATTTCAGCAGCTGGGTTGACCACATCTGTATGCAGGACCTCAGGTGCTTCATCAACTTGAGGAATTGCATCTTGGATATGGGCAGTTTCCCTTTGAGAAGGTACGCCCCCAAAGTCAAGTTCCTCAGTGACATCGTCTATGTCCTCACTTTGTTGGGTTTGTTGCTCAGGTTGAATCTCATCAAGTTGAACATTTCTCCCACTTGGCTTCTTGGAAAAGAAGTCATTTTCCAAAAAGACACTATCCCGAGCAACAAACACTTTATTCTCAGCGGGATTGTAGAAATAATATCCCCTTGTTTCCTTGGGATAACCTATAAAGAAGCATTTGTCTGATTTTGGTGCTAGCTTGTCAGATAGTAAACGCTTTACATAAGCCTCGCAACCCCAGACCTTCAGAAATGACAAGCTAGGAACATTTCCATACCATATCTCATGTGGTGTCTTGTCAACTGATCGTGACGGGGTCCTGTTTAGTGTGAACGCGGCAGTGGTGAGGGCATATCCCCAAAATGATGTAGGAAGATCAACAAAACTCGTCATTGAGCGGACCATGTCTAACAATGTCATGTTCCTCCTCTTAGATACGTCATTCAACTATGGCGTGCCTGGTGGAGTTAGTTGTGTCAAAATGCCATAACTCCTCAAGTGATGGTCGAATTCTTGGCTCAGATATTCGCCCCCTCGATCTGATCGGAGTGCCTTTATCTTCTTGTCAGTCAGTGTCTCAACTTCATTCTGGAATTCTTTGAACTTTTCAGAAGACTCAGATTTATGCTTCATTAAGTAGATATACTCATATCTACTAAAATCATCAGTAAATGTAATGAAGTATCGATAGCCTCTCCTAGCTTCTGTTCTCATAAGTCCACACACATCGGTATGTATGAGAGCTAAGAGCTCAGTAGTCCTCTCACTCGTACCAGTGAAAGGTGACCTTGTCATCTTGCCCATCAGACATGACTCACATGTTTCAAATGATTCTAAATCAAATGACTTTAGGCTACTAACTGTTTGGAGTTCCTTCATGCGTTTGATGCTAATATGACCCAAGCGACAATGCCATAGATTGGCTTCACTTATATTCGAGTTTTGCCTCTTTGTATCAACGTTATAAATTTCAGATTTGAGATCCAACATGTATAGTCCACTACTACTCACATGGGCTCGAGCATAGAAAATATCATTCTTATAAATGGAAAAATAATCCTTAATGATAAATTCATAACCCTCAAGGTTCAAAACTGAAATTGAAATCAAATTCTTAGTAATAGAAGGAACAAAATAACAATTATAAAGTTCTAAAACTAAGCCAGAAGGTAGAGGTAGACTATAATCTCCAATGACAAGTACAACAACCCTTGCTCCATTTCCAACGCGGAGATCTATCTCACCCTTCTGCAACCGTCTCCTATTTCTTAGTCCTTGCACATTCGAAATAATGTGAGAACTACATCCTGAATCTAATATCCAAGAATGAGACTTGATTGATAAGATTTCAGTAACGTAAATACCTGAAGTGGAGACTGATCCCCTCTTCTTTTCTTCCAGGTTTTTGTGACTTGCCTTATCCTCATTAGATAAGGTGGCAGTCAACTCTGGGATGGGGTTTTCAAGGACATCCTCTTGTCCCTTAGACCTGAGACTGATTCTCATATGTCTTTCCCAATCAAGGAAATGCTTGTCGTTCAAACGGTTTTTCTCAACGATTGAGCGGGGAGTGAATTTGAGGTGTTCAGAAGACATAGTAACTACAAAACGGAATAAAAACATGCAGATAAGTTATGCTTGACATGCAAGAACTTAAAATTTAGACAAGTTATAAATAGTAAGTTATTGCCCATTCTACTCAATTATCTTTTCCCTTGTGAGTAAAATGATTCCAAGATCCTATCTTAGATGAAACTCGAGCGTACTAGGGCACTTCCCCAAGTCTCATGTAATCAAGGTAAGTAAACTCCTTTACTAATAATAACACCTTATAACTCTTGGTTGATGGCCACATCTTATGTAAGACTCATCCTTATGCCTCAAGATCCAAAACTGAGCCTTTTGGTCTCTTATTGAGTGTAACCATACCAAGGCAGCATGCCCCTATTAGACATACCCGCTGATACGCACAATTATGTTGCGTGTATTGACGGAGTTTTGGCATGATTTTAGTGATATTTTAGGATGCTCTAGTGATGATTTGGAGACTTGGCAAGGAGGCGCGGAAGTTGCGTTTTTGGAGCTTTTGGAGCTGAGGAGCGAAGTATGAAGAAGCAGAATTACGGCGACCGCCGCATAACAACGGCGACCGCCGTTAATTCCCCCTGGAGAACCTCAGCTACGACATTGAAACGGCGACCGCCGTTTAATTGCGGCGCCCACCGCATTTACGGCGATCGCCGTGGGAAAGGCAGCGGCCGCCGCCGCTGTTGGACAAAACGCCGGGCCGATCTTCCTTTTCGGTTTTAGTTATTTTATTTTATTACGTTTTGTTTTTATTTTAAGTTAATTTCCCTTTGGTATTTAAGGGTTGAGAAGACTTATTCTTTTCTCATCTCGGAACCCTAGTTTTATTTCTTACGTATTTTTCCCTTGCTATGAAGAACTAAGCGTCTCTTGCTTAGTCAGACATTGAAGCTCTTCGTTTGATTCAGTTGTAAGTTTCTACTTTTAATCTATTGCTTTGGCTTTTATCTTTTCTCTTGCTTGAATCTTATGATTGCTATTGATAATTTCTAGTTTGATCAACTAGGGTTTGTTGGTATTTATCTATTGCTAGGTCTAGATTGTTACTGGTTGAGCATATCTATTCCTTAGTAGCAACTGCATTGTGTTAGTAACTGGTTGTGCTAATCTTATGCAGAAGAGAATTGATTTGCATCTTAGGGTAAAAACTGGTTGTTTTATTCTAGGTTGTATCCAACTAAATTCCTATCCATAAAGATGCTGTTAAATTGAATCTTGATAGTTTCAGGGTTGTTTAATTAGTTAGTTCTAATAGTATCTGGTTGTGCTATTAGATACTTTTGAAAAGGAATTGGAATTGCCATTGCATGCGATTTTGAGTGGTTTCTATGATCAACTTGTCATTCGATTAGTGGATATTGTTTGACTAAGTGCCTTCCCCATACTTGATTTCGGCACTTTAATTGCTTACTTACTTTTGCATGCTTGGTTACTCTACAAACAAACAAAACCCCCCTTTTGGTTACTTCAATTGACATACACTTTACATACTGCGATAGATTGTGTTTCCCTGTGGATCGACCCTTACTTGCCTGAGACTGCGTTTTAGGTTTTGTTTGGATTTCTTGCATAGTAGGAATTAGAACGACAAAATTCCTGTTATCAAATTGGCGCCGTTGTCGGGGAAAATGAGTGAAAAGAAAAGGAGTGTTTTCTAGGATCTCATTTTACCGACGGGGCGACATAAGATGAGGAGACAAAGAAGGATTGTCGGGTAGGCCATTGAGGGAGACATAAGGAGTCATAGATGGAGGTTAGGACTAGTGGTTACTTTCATTTTTGGATGACCGGGATAAGCTTGGGGAAAGTATTCTGCTTGCCCTTAAGCTTGGATGTGTTTTGAGTTGGCTGTTGTGGTTGAGGTTGTGGATATTGCATATGTTTGTGTTGATGTTGTGCTGATTATGATGCCGGTGTTGAGGGTGTAGTTGTGTTGTGATTGGTTGGCTGAAGGATGTTGAGCTTTCATGTACATGCTGTTACTCTTGGTTGTGGGCTTTCCTTGCATGTTGATGATCTAGGTGCTTGTTGGTGATGGGTGGTAGTTCTCTATCCACTCGAGACGAGTAGAGATTCAAATGTGGGGGAGTTTGATACGCACAATTATGTTGCGTGTATTGACGGAGTTTTGGCATGATTTTAGTGATATTTTAGGATGCTCTAGTGATGATTTGGAGACTTGGCAAGGAGGCGCGGAAGTTGCGTTTTTGGAGCTGAGGAGCGAAGTATGAAGAAGCAGAATTACGGCGACCGCCGCATAACAACGGCGACCGCCGTTAATTCCCCCTGGAGAACCTCAGCTACGACATTGAAACGGCGACCGCCGTTTAATTGCGGCGCCCGCCGCATTTACGGCGATCGCCGTGGGAAAGGCAGCGGCCGCCGCCGCTGTTGGACAAAACATCGGGCCGATCTTCCTTTTCGGTTTTAGTTATTTTATTTTATTACGTTTTGTTTTTATTTTAAGTTAATTTTCCTTTGGTATTTAAGGGTTGAGAAGACTTATTCTTTTCTCATCTCGGAACCCTAGTTTTATTTCTTACGTATTTTTCCCTTGCTATGAAGAACTAAGCGTCTCTTGCTTAGTCAGACATTGAAGCTCTTCGTTTGATTCAGTTATAAGTTTCTACTTTTAATCTATTGCTTTGGCTTTTATCTTTTCTCTTGCTTGAATCTTATGATTGATATTGATAATTTCTAGTTTGATCAACTAGGGTTTGTTGGTATTTATCTATTGCTAGGTCTAGATTGTTACTGGTTGAGCATATCTATTCCTTAGTAGCAACTGCATCGTGTTAGTAACTGGTTGTGCTAATCTTATGCAGAAGAGAATTGATTTGCATCTTAGGGTAAAAACTGGTTGTTTTATTCTAGGTTGTATCCAACTAAATTCCTATCCATAAAGATGCTGTTAAATTGAATCTTGATAGTTTCAGGGTTGTTTAATTAGTTAGTTCTAATAGTATCTGGTTGTGCTATTAGATACTTTTGAAAAGGAATTGGAATTGCCATTGCATGCGATTTTGAGTGGTTTCTATGATCAACTTGTCATTCGATTAGTGGATATTGTTTGACTAAGTGCCTTCCCCATACTTGATTTCAGCACTTTAATTGCTTACTTACTTTTGCATGCTTGGTTACTCTACAAACAAACAAAACCCCCCTTTTGGTTACTTCAATTGACATACACTTTACATACTGCGATAGATTGTGTTTCCCTGTGGATCGACCCTTACTTGCCTGAGACTGCGTTTTAGGTTTTGTTTGGATTTCTTGCATAGTAGGAATTAGAACGACAAAATTCCTGTTATCAAATTGGCGCCGTTGCCGGGGAAAATGAGTGAAAAGAAAAGGAGTGTTTTCTAGGATCTCATTTTACCGACGGGGCGACATAAGATGAGGAGACAAAGAAGGATTGTCGGGTAGGCCATTGAGGGAGACATAAGGAGTCATAGATGGAGGTTAGGACTAGTGGTTACTTTCATTTTTGGATGACCGGGATAAGCTTGGGGAAAGTATTCTGCTTGCCCTTAAGCTTGGATGTGTTTTGAGTTGGCTGTTGTGGTTGAGGTTGTGGATATTGCATATGTTTGTGTTGATGTTGTGCTGATTATGATGCCGGTGTTGAGGGTGTAGTTGTGTTGTGATTGGTTGGCTGAAGGATGTTGAGCTTTCATGTACATGCTGTTACTCTTGGTTGTGGGCTTTCCTTGCATGTTGATGATCTAGGTGCTTGTTGGTGATGGGTGGTAGTTCTCTATCCACTCGAGACGAGTAGAGATTCAAATGTGGGGGAGTTTGATACGCACAATTATGTTGCGTGTATTGACGGAGTTTTGGCATGATTTTAGTGATATTTTAGGATGCTCTAGTGATGATTTGGAGACTTGGCAAGGAGGCGCGGAAGTTGCGTTTTTGGAGCTTTTGGAGCGAAGTATGAAGAAGCAGAATTACGGCGACCGCCGCATAACAACGGCGACCGCCGTTAATTCCCCCTGGAGAACCTCAGCTACGACATTGAAACGGCGACCGCCGTTTAATTGCGGCGCCCGCCGCATTTACGGCGATCGCCGTGGGAAAGGCAGCGGCCGCCGCCGCTGTTGGACAAAACATCGGGCCGATCTTCCTTTTCGGTTTTAGTTATTTTATTTTATTACGTTTTGTTTTTATTTTAAGTTAATTTTCCTTTGGTATTTAAGGGTTGAGAAGACTTATTCTTTTCTCATCTCGGAACCCTAGTTTTATTTCTTACGTATTTTTCCCTTGCTATGAAGAACTAAGCGTCTCTTGCTTAGTCAGACATTGAAGCTCTTCGTTTGATTCAGTTGTAAGTTTCTACTTTTAATCTATTGCTTTGGCTTTTATCTTTTCTCTTGCTTGAATCTTATGATTGATATTGATAATTTCTAGTTTGATCAACTAGGGTTTGTTGGTATTTATCTATTGCTAGGTCTAGATTGTTACTGGTTGAGCATATCTATTCCTTAGTAGCAACTGCATCGTGTTAGTAACTGGTTGTGCTAATCTTATGCAGAAGAGAATTGATTTGCATCTTAGGGTAAAAACTGGTTGTTTTATTCTAGGTTGTATCCAACTAAATTCCTATCCATAAAGATGCTGTTAAATTGAATCTTGATAGTTTCAGGGTTGTTTAATTAGTTAGTTCTAATAGTATCTGGTTGTGCTATTAGATACTTTTGAAAAGGAATTGGAATTGCCATTGCATGCGATTTTGAGTGGTTTCTATGATCAACTTGTCATTCGATTAGTGGATATTGTTTGACTAAGTGCCTTCCCCATACTTGATTTCAGCACTTTAATTGCTTACTTACTTTTACATGCTTGGTTACTCTACAAACAAACAAAACCCCCCTTTTGGTTACTTCAATTGACATACACTTTACATACTGCGATAGATTGTGTTTCCCTGTGGATCGACCCTTACTTGCCTGAGACTGCGTTTTAGGTTTTGTTTGGATTTCTTGCATAGTAGGAATTAGAACGACAAAATTCCTGTTATCAAATTGGCGCCGTTGCCGGGGAATATACAATTCTATCTTGTGTGTGTGATTTGTGTGCCAATTTTGGTGTGAACCTCTCTTATGGTTCACACCACCCGTGTTACTAATACTCCACTTCTTGATTTTGATCCAGAGATCGAAAGGACTTTTCACCAGACTATCAGGGCTGCGCGTACATTACTGCAGGATACTGATACGATGGCTGATCAACGTGTTACTCTTGAGTCCTTGACGGTTCCCAACTTAGACCAACCAACCCGTGCTGTGGAATTTCCCGCTCTTGGTGCAGGAGTAAAATTTGAGCTTAAGACAGGAGTAGTTCACTTACTCCCGAAATTCAGCGGAACTCCCCTTGAAGACCCTATTCAACATTTGGATGAGTTCGTTGAGGTCTGCACCAGTATGAGGCCATCTGAGATCACCGAAGATCAGATGAAGCTTAGAGTTTTCTCCTTCTCACTGAAGGACTCTGCGAAAGACTGGTACCATACTTTGGCCCCCGGAAGCATCACCACCTGGACTGCCCTGAAGAAAGTTTTCCTAGACAAGTACTTCCCAGCAATCAAATCTAATCAGCTGAAGAAGAAGATATGCAACATTGAGCAGCAGTCTAATGAGTCCCTCTATGAGTATTATGAGCGCTTCAAGAAGCTAGTGAAGAGCTGCCCCTACCATGGGTATGAAAAGCATGATCTTATTCTTTATCTGCATGGAGGACTCCGTAAAGATGACCGTCGGATGGTGAATTCCTCTTGTGGCGGTAATATTCTAAAAAGGACCTATGAAGAGGCCTTGGAGATTTTTGCCACTCTAGCTGATGATGCGAGACAATATAGTGGGAGAGGCTCTCAAAGCTTGGTTGCTGCAAGCTCTCAGTCTAAGTATGATCAAGCTGATTTTGATTTGCTGCGAGAGGAGGTGAGGCGTCTGAAGCTGAAGGGTACGCCTCAACAGGTTAAGGCCTGCGAGATCTGTCACGATGACCTACACCCTACTGATGCATGTCCTACTATGCAAGAGGAGGTGAATGCAGTAGGAGGATATCAGCAGCGGCCCAGGAATGATCCCTATTCTAGTACATACAATCCTGGCTGGAGGAATCATCCCAACTTCAGATGGAGAGACCCGGAGCAGGATCAAGGCCAAACGCAACAACAGGGTAACCCACAACAGTCTAGACAACCCTATGTACCGAGACCCCAAGGGCAGAGCTCGAATCCTTCATCATCCATGGAGGACATGATGAAAACATTGACTGCGAATGTTGTCCAAATGAGCAAGAATCAAAAGGAATTCCAGGAGCATACACAGTCCAGCATCCAGAATCTGGAAAGACAGTTTGGTCAGATTTCTCAAGTGGTGAATAAACTGGATGCCAGGGATTCCGGTAAACTCCCGTCTCAAACTGAAGTAAACCCAAACATTCGAAATGTCAGTGTTGTGACTTTGAGAAGTGGGAAGAAGCTTGGGGAAAATAATTCTGAGATTAACGAGGAAGAAACTGAGGATTTGGCCAAGAACAGTGACGGCGACCGCCGTGACGACCACGGCTCCCGCCGTCAGGAGGGGTCTGCTCTCGACTTTTGTGATGAAAACAACGGCGACCGCCGCATCAATTGCGGCGCCCGCCGTGACGGTGTTCCAATTTCCGAAGTTTCTGATGATGTCCACGGCGATCGCCGTGAAATTTACGGCGACCGCCGCGAAACTTCCGGCGACCGCCGCGAAACTTACGGCGACCGCCGCGAAACTGAAGTAGCTCTCGACTTATCCGAAGAAAATCACGGCGATCGCCGTGACAATTGCGACGCCCGCCGTTCATCTGGAGTCGAAGCTGAGGCTGAAAAGAAGTCTGACTCTCCGGTTTTTCCTGAGTGGAAGCCGGTTGCGCCCTTCCCTTCTGCTCTGAAGCGCACCAAGCCACTTGCGCAGGACAAGGACATGTTCGAGATGTTCAGGAACGTCGAGGTCAACATACCTCTTCTCAATCTGATCAAGTCCGTCCCCCGTTATGCCAAATTCTTGAAGCAGATGTGCACCATAAAAAGGAACCAAGACAGGAATAGCAAGAAGAAGGTAAAGGTAAGCGAACATGTCTCTGCTGTTTTTCAAAAACGCTTACCCAAAAAGTGTGGTGACCCAGGTATGTTCACTATCCCTATCACCATTGGAGGAACCAAGTTTAATAAGGCTATGCTGGATTTGGGTGCTTCTATCAATGTTTTACCTTCCTCTCTCTGCGAATCCTTGCGACTAGGACCTTTGCATGCAACTAATATTTCCATTCAATTGGCTGATAGGTCTAGTGTGCGTCCTATAGGGATTGTGGAGGATGTCTTGGTTATGGTTGGTGATCTTACGTTCCCTGCTGATTTCTATGTGCTCAATATGGAACATGACAAGCATGCAGCCCCTATTCTGTTAGGGAGACCTTTCCTCAAAACTGCAAATACTAAGATCAATGTGAGCACAGGTTCTTTAACTATGGAGTTTGATGGCCAGGCTATTAATTATAACATATATGAAGCCATGAAATATCCTGCTGATGATCACTCTTTGTGTGCTATTGATGTGCTTGAGCCTGTAGTACAAGATGTCTTTGATGATGACCAAGTAGATTCTATGCAATCCATGATTGTTGATTCTAGTTTAGATTTTACTCTATCTGCTAACGTGTAGGAAGTTGTCAATGAGTTGGATGCTTACTATAAGCGTCCTACTGAGCTACCAGGTAAAGCACCTCTTCCACTAACCCTGCCTGGCGAGAAACTTTTACCCTCTATTGTGCAGGCACCAGTGATTGAGTTGAAGCAACTTCCCGAGCACCTCAAGTATGTCTTTCTTGGAGACGAGGAGACCTTGCCAGTGATCATCTCTAACAAGCTCACCAAGGAACAAGAAGACAAGTTGGTGGTGGTTCTCAAGGAACACAAGACGGCAATTGGTTGGACCATTGCCGACATCAAGGGAATCAGCCCCACCACATGCATGCACCGAATTCTGCTGGAAGGCGAAGAGAAGCCTTCGCGACAACCCCAGAGGCGTCTGAATCCACCTATGGTGGATGTTGTCAAGAAGGAAGTTCTGAAGCTTCTGCAGGCAGGTATGATCTTTCCTATTTCTGACAGTAAGTGGGTTAGTCCTACGCAGGTCGTCCCAAAGAAAGGAGGGATCACAGTTGTGGAAAACCAACATGGAGAGTTAGTCCCTACACGACTGCAGACAGGCTACAGGGTGTGCATTGATTACCGCAAGCTGAACGCGGTGACCAGGAAGGACCACTTCCCTCTACCATTCATTGACCAGATGCTCGAGAGACTGTCAGGTCGTGCATTCTACTGCTTCCTGGATGGATACTCAGGCTATTTCCAGATAGCCATTGCACCTGAAGACCAAGCGAAGACGACATTCACTTGTCCCTTTGGCACTTTTGCTTATCGTAGGATGCCATTTGGATTGTGCAATGCTCCAGGTACCTTTCAGCGGTGTATGGTAAGCATATTTTCTGAGTACATTGAGAACTTCATAGAGGTATTCATGGATGATTTTACTGTTTATGGAGATGACTTTGATGCATGCTTGCACCATCTATCACTTGTGCTTGCAAGGTGTGTTGACACCAATTTAGTGCTGAATTCTGAGAAGTGTCACTTTATGGTTGAGCAGGGCATTGTTTTGGGTCATATTGTGTCGTCTAGGGGTATTGAGGTCGATAAGGCAAAGATTGAAGTAATTCAGTCTTTGCCCTATCCTACTAATGTTCGCGAAGTTCGTTCTTTTCTGGGCCATGCAGGTTTCTATCGCAGGTTCATTAAAGATTTTTCCAAGATCTCATCACCTCTATGTGACCTGCTGAAGAAGGAGATTGGATTTGAGTTTACAGCTGAGTGTCGGGCAGCCTTTGATGAACTGAAGGCCCGCCTGACAAGTGCCCCAATCATCCAGGCACCTGACTGGTCTAAGCCCTTTGAGATCATGTGCGACGCCAGTGACTATGCTGTGGGGGCTGTGCTGGGCCAAAAAGATGGAAGAGCATCCCATGTGATCCAGTATGCATCCATGACGCTAAATGGTGCGCAGAGGAACTACTCCACCACAGAGAAGGAGATGCTGGCAGTAGTGTTTGCCCTTGAGAAGTTCAGGCAGTACCTGCTTGGTACAAAGGTCTTTGTCTACTCCGACCATGCTGCTCTGCGCTACCTCATGACGAAGAAGGAAGCCAAGCCAAGGCTAATCCGGTGGATCCTATTACTCAGCGAATTTGATGTGGAGATCAAGGACAAGAAGGGTGCTGAGAATCTTGTTGCTGACCACCTCAGCCGAATTGTCCAGGAAGATAACACCCCACAACCCCAGATTCAGACGAGATTTCCTGATGAGTCTCTATTCCGGCTCACTACTGTAGAGCCTTGGTATGCTGATTTGGTGAATTTTCTCACCACGGATGACTTTCCTCCACCCTTCAACAAGGCTCAGAGGGACAGGCTGCGCAGTTCAGCTAGATTTTTTGTCTGGGACGACCCCTACCTATGGAAACATTGTTCTGACCAGGTAATTCGTAGGTGTATCCCAGAAAATGAGGTAAATTCTCTCCTTACTTTTTGTCATTCTGAGGCATGTGGTGGACACTTTGGGGTACAATGAACCGCAAGAAAGGTACTTGAAGCAGGATTTTGGTGGCCTTCCATCTTCAAGGATGCGCATAACCACTGCAAATCCTGTGACAAGTGTCAACGGGTTGGAAATATATCTCAGAGGGATGAGATGCCACAAACAGGGTTGATTTTCTGTGAAATCTTCGATGTTTGGGGTATTGACTTCATGGGACCGTTTCCATCCTCTTGCGGTAACATATATATTTTGCTTGCGGTGGACTACGTTTCCAAGTGGGTGGAAGCGAATGCCACCAGGACTGATGATGCTAAAGTTGTTGCAGAATTCTTGAAGTCCCACATATTTACCAGGTTTGGAGTGCCAAAGGCTCTCATCAGTGATAGAGGAACTCACTTCTGCAACAGGACAATTACTGCGCCGTTAAAGAAATATCATGTCACGCAGCAAGTTTCTACCGCCTATCACCCTCAAACGAATGGGCAAGCTGAAGTGTCCAACCGGGAGATAAAGTCCATCCTGGAGAAGACGGTGTCTCCCAATAGAAAATACTGGAGTTTGAGGCTTGATGACGCACTCTGGGCATACAGGACAGCTTACAAAACACCAATTGGTATGTCACCCTTTCGGTTGGTGTTTGGTAAGGCTTGTCACCTTCCAGTGGAGCTAGAGCACAAGGCATATTGGGCTGTAAAGAATTGCAGCTTGCAGCTGGATGAGGCTGGAGTGCTTAGAAAGCTCCAACTACAAGAGCTGGAGGAGGCCAGGATCGAGGCTTATGACAATGCCATTCACTACAAGGAAAGGACTAAGACCTGGCATGACAAGATCATACTGAGGAAGGACTTCAAGGTTGGAGACAAAGTCATCTTATTCCAGTCACGCCTTAGACTTTTCCCAGGCAAGCTGAGATCGCGTTGGGCAGGACCATATTATGTGACCAAAGTCTTCCCACACGGTGCCGTAGAGCTGTTTGACTCGACATCACAGACTTTGTTCAAGGTGAATGGGCAGAGGATAAAGAAATACCATGAAGGCTTCACCAAAGACACCATTGAGGAGGCATTCCTGAAGGAACCCGAAGATGAAACGTGATTGAACCTACACTGAGTCGAGCCACGACGTTAACTACGACGCTTCTCGGGAGGCAACCCGATGATTAGGTAATTTCTTTTCCCTTCCCTTAGTCAATTCTAGTTATTTCCCTTTTGTTTCTGTGTTTTTGTGTCGACCTCACCTGCAGAAACGTGAAAAATCGAAGAAGGTGCTCACGGCGACCGCCGCGTAACTTACGGCGACCGCCGTTAATTGCTCACCATGGAGGATGCCTACGACTTCAAAACGGCGATCGCCGTTTAATTGTGGCGACCGCCGCAATTACGGCGACCGCCTCCCTCCATACGGCGCCCGCCGTTTCACCCCCCTCGATCATGCTGTTTGCATCAAATGACGGCGACCGCCGTTTAATCACGGCGACCGCCGCCGTCTCAGGTTCGATCCTTTTCAAAAAAAAAAAAAAAAAAAATGGACCCTGAGAAAACCTTAAACAGGGTGCAAAAGGCATAAAAAGAAACCCGTTAAAACCAAACGGGGTAAAAGCCAAAAAAAAAAAAAAAAAAAAAAAATAAAATAAAATAAAATAAAATAAAATTTTGGGCCCCCTCCCCAGACCTATCATCTAACCTACCCCCCTACCCTCCCCCTCACTTTCCCATTCCCCATTCCCCTCTCTCTCTCGCCACTCGCCCTCAACCCCAGATCCGGCGACCGCCGCGCCAGACCGCCGCCAACTTCGCTCGCCGCTTGCCCGCCGCCAGCCAAGGTCGCCGTCGTCGCTCGCCGTTTCGGAAATCTGCAGAATCTGTGCAAATTGAAAACGGCGACCGCCGCATTCAACACGGCGACCGCCGTTCTTAGCAGCGACCGCCGCTCAACCCGGCGACCGCCGTTTCATCGAATCTGGTGATTTTATTCTTATTCCCTCCCTGTTCTGTTTTTTGATGTTGCTAGTAGTTGGGATTATTGAGATGTCGGGATTTTTGAAACGCTCATTGTCTTCCCGGAAGAAATCAACGGGAGGTGAGCCCTCTCGAAAAAAATCATCGGGGGTTGAGCCCTCCCGTAACAAGGTTGAGGAGGCTCGTAGGAGGCTTTTGCAGGAGAGGGCTTTTCAGTCCACATTATTCTTTGATCCGGGCACTCTGCGGGAGTTGCAAATATATGAGAGTACGCAGGAGCTTTTTGTCAATGGTGGGCTAGGTAGTTTCTTCCATTTTGCAGCACCCACATTCCCCAGCTGGACTGTGGAGTTTCTAGCCAGCTTTGATAGTCATTGCGATGAGGAGAGGATCACATTTAGTTTGGGTGGTAGCAGGCACTCTATGTCCTGGACGGACCTTGATCTAGCGCTTGGGATTACCAGGCCACCATCTTCTGCGCAGGCGTGGAACGCCGCCAATGGTTACTTCCCCTTTTGGTACCACTCCACAGGGTCCAATGTCTACAACCCGCAGGATGGGGAGTACAATTACAAGTGGTCGCATCCGGGCCTGCGGCTGGCACATAAAGTAGTACGGATGGCCTTCCATGGCCAGTCCGAACTGAACAAGCTCCCGTATGACGATTTGTATGCTGTATGGAGTATGACCCCCGAGTGCCCTCTGGTGTGGGATTGGCGTACCCATTTTATTGCTGCGTGAAGAAAATTTCAGGATAACAAGGGGCAAAAGATCGTCATTGGGGGCATGATCACTTTGATAGGCCGCCACCTGGGTCTCGAGCAACCCAACCCTTCCCAGCAACTCTCTCCTGCTTTTACATATGATTGGAGGCAGCTCAGGACTTCCGCTGTGATATCCGGGACCGGGTCTAACCCGAAGTTCTGGCTGTATGGCACGCGGGGTATCTACAAAATCCCCATCCCTTTTCCGTTTGTGGTGACCTGTGGCCCGCGCTACAGAGATTTTGATGTGAGCGGTTACCGGGTGGGAGCCCCTGGGGTGCGTCCCATGCCAGCTGGCAGTGTTGCTCAGGATGATGATGACAATGAGGATGAGGACGATGATACCAATGATGATGAGGACACTGCTATGCCTGCGGTACAAGCTACCGCTGCTGCTGGACCGTCTCAGGATTACCAGAGACAGACTTGGGAAATGGTCCAGGGGATTGATTCCCGCCAGCAGTCTATGCAATCGGACTTTGCTGCCTACCACCAGGAGTTCATTGACTTCCGCCAGGAGTCCAGGGATCACTACGCGACGCAGGCCCAGGACATTCAAGCCATGGAGGAACAGATGAGGCAGTGGAACCTTTTCATGGGTTCCCAATATCCCGATTTCCCACCACCACCGCAGTAGTAGGTACATTCTTCACTTCTCCTCTGTTATTATGTCTGATATCATTGAGGACAATGCTCATTTTAAGTGTGGGGGAGTGGATTATGTATTTATTATCGCTAGTTTATTTTTATTTTTATTTTTAAAAAAAAAAAAAAAAATCCTGGGATGGGCTGGAAACCCGAAAGGCGGTCCAGGTAAAAAGCAGGTAATCCGACAGGCACTAGGCCTGGGCAAAAGTGGATTCAGAGTGGTGTGAGGCGGTGAGTCCATCTATGATAAAATGAAATGAGTGGCTAGGATGAAAACCCGAAAGGGCTCCTAGGCAAAATGAGTGAAAAGAAAAGGAGTGTTTTCTAGGATCTCATTTTACCGACGGGGCGACATAAGATGAGGAGACAAAGAAGGATTGTCGGGTAGGCCATTGAGGGAGACATAAGGAGTCATAGATGGAGGTTAGGACTAGTGGTTACTTTCATTTTTGGATGACCGGGATAAGCTTGGGGAAAGTATTCTGCTTGCCCTTAAGCTTGGATGTGTTTTGAGTTGGCTGTTGTGGTTGAGGTTGTGGATATTGCATATGTTTGTGTTGATGTTGTGCTGATTATGATGCCGGTGTTGAGGGTGTAGTTGTGTTGTGATTGGTTGGCTGAAGGATGTTGAGCTTTCATGTACATGCTGTTACTCTTGGTTGTGGGCTTTCCTTGCATGTTGATGATCTAGGTGCTTGTTGGTGATGGGTGGTAGTTCTCTATCCACTCGAGACGAGTAGAGATTCAAATGTGGGGGAGTTTGATACGCACAATTATGTTGCGTGTATTGACGGAGTTTTGGCATGATTTTAGTGATATTTTAGGATGCTCTAGTGATGATTTGGAGACTTGGCAAGGAGGCGCGGAAGTTGCGTTTTTGGAGCTGAGGAGCGAAGTATGAAGAAGCAGAATTACGGCGACCGCCGCATAACAACGGCGACCGCCGTTAATTCCCCCTGGAGAACCTCAGCTACGACATTGAAACGGCGACCGCCGTTTAATTGCGGCGCCCGCCGCATTTACGGCGATCGCCGTGGGAAAGGCAGCGGCCGCCGCCGCTGTTGGACAAAACATCGGGCCGATCTTCCTTTTCGGTTTTAGTTATTTTATTTTATTACGTTTTGTTTTTATTTTAAGTTAATTTCCCTTTGGTATTTAAGGGTTGAGAAGACTTATTCTTTTCTCATCTCGGAACCCTAGTTTTATTTCTTACGTATTTTTCCCTTGCTATGAAGAACTAAGCGTCTCTTGCTTAGTCAGACATTGAAGCTCTTCGTTTGATTCAGTTGTAAGTTTCTACTTTTAATCTATTGCTTTGGCTTTTATCTTTTCTCTTGCTTGAATCTTATGATTGATATTGATAATTTCTAGTTTGATCAACTAGGGTTTGTTGGTATTTATCTATTGCTAGGTCTAGATTGTTACTGGTTGAGCATATCTATTCCTTAGTAGCAACTGCATCGTGTTAGTAACTGGTTGTGCTAATCTTATGCAGAAGAGAATTGATTTGCATCTTAGGGTAAAAACTGGTTGTTTTATTCTAGGTTGTATCCAACTAAATTCCTATCCATAAAGCTGCTGTTAAATTGAATCTTGATAGTTTCAGGGTTGTTTAATTAGTTAGTTCTAATAGTATCTGGTTGTGCTATTAGATACTTTTGAAAAGGAATTGGAATTGCCATTGCATGCGATTTTGAGTGGTTTCTATGATCAACTTGTCATTCGATTAGTGGATATTGTTTGACTAAGTGCCTTCCCCATACTTGATTTCAGCACTTTAATTGCTTACTTACTTTTGCATGCTTGGTTACTCTACAAACAAACAAAACCCCCCTTTTGGTTACTTCAATTGACATACACTTTACATACTGCGATAGATTGTGTTTCCCTGTGGATCGACCCTTACTTGCCTGAGACTGCGTTTTAGGTTTTGTTTGGATTTCTTGCATAGTAGGAATTAGAACGACAAAATTCCTGTTATCACCCGCACTATCCCAAGGTCAAGGAAGGACACCTCGCTAGGGAAAAAACTATTCAACGAATCCCAGAGGCCTCATGGTTATGATATGGAAAGGCATGATCTCAATATTCTGTTAAGGGACTTAAGTATGCAATGGTTGTTTATTTACTAGTGAATAAAATAGCATAAACAAACAAGCAAGCATGCAAAGTGGGAAATAAAGCATTCAAGTAATACAGTAATTACATATGATCCTAGTATGGCCCCTAAAACCAAAATTAAAGATCTAATCTTCATGGCTCATGTTACTCTTGGATCTCCATCCTTAGTATCATCCATGGATATCCATCATTTGGTCTTCTTAGGATCTTCTTCTTCTTGTCTTACATACAATTGAAATAAACTCTCTTGCAGAAATTTAAATTACAAAAATACATAACGATACGCAGATCGTGTACAAGAAAAACATAACGGTACGCAGACCGTATTTATCTATCCTAATGTGGGCCATACTAGTCACCTCATGCAAGCAATAATATCATAATATTATAACACATGCATGCAATAATAATATCAAATATTATCAATAATATTAATCTAATTAATAGTAATAACAAATTTAACTAATTTAAATAAAAAACATATCAAATTAAATAAATCATCTCATGACATAAATAATTTAATATCAAATTCTTAATTCAAGTTAAAAGTAATATATAGAATTAATCATAATTAATCATTAAAATGCATTATTGGATAAGATATGCATAAACAAGATAAGATATCAAATATCCTTATCGAAATCTAGTGGGAATTTATCCTAATAACTTTAAGGATAATATATAATTTAGATGATATCAAATATTATCCAATTAAGTAAATAAGATCTTATCTTATAATTTTAAAAAATATCCTAAAACGCCAAATCTACCCAACCGGACCGAGTCACATCCGAGTCAAACCCGGACCAACCCGCTCCCACCGAACCGCGCAGCCCCTGCGGGCCGATCCGGGTCCGACCCGAACCAGCCACCGCAAGACCATGAGCCGAAGAATTCTTTAAAGCCGAACAATTTAACAATTTAATTAAGCCGAACGATTCTTTAAAGCCGAACAACTTAACAATTTAAATTCGAACAAAACTGCAACTTATGAACATGCAATTTCATAAAAATTTACCGCATGTCCAAACGATTCTTTAAAGCCGAACGGTTCTTTAAAGCAGTTGATAGATTAAGTCTGGGACAATTTATGAACAATTTCATAAGAATTTACCGAACGATTCGGAAATAGGCCCTAGTCAACAATTTTCTAAAAATTCAGAATTTAACCAAAAAACCAGAATTTTGGATAGTTGATTCATCTTATGAAAATCAAAATCTTCATGTTATGATTTATACATGTCAAAAAATCACATCTCTTGCATAATTAAATCATATGAATCAAGTATGGGTAGATCAATTGTACATGCATATACATATTGAAAGTTCTAGACTTTGTTAATCCAATCGATCAAAATCTAAAATTTTAATCATGCATATTAACCTATATCTCAATTTTCCACTTAATTTGAATCAATACAATCATGAACATGCATCAAAATTTAAAACTTTAAACTTGATCTAATCAATTTACGCAAGAGGCAACTGATACCACTGTCGGGATTTTAGATGCATAAAGCGGAATTTCAGGAAACGTTTTCCTAACATCTAACCAATGATCTCATGCATAAACCAAATAGATCATAGATAGGAAGAATCAAATACCTCTTGATGCGTGTTTCAATCTGCTGGAATGGAGAGAATAGAGTCTCACGTGTGACTCCTCTATTTGGTCCACCCGAGATCGGATCTGGATTACCTAGGACTCGGTTGCTAGAGCGAGGAACGAAGGTGAACGAGGATAACTCCAGGGAGAAGGAGGCAACCGTATTTCTTGAAGTGAATTAGGATTTTGGGCTTTTCTTAAAAGCCCTCCTTTTATATTGTCATGTATAGATATCTTATTTCCTAAATAAGTATATCTCTTATTATTAATAATAATACTTTATTATTAACAAGTCTTATCTCCCAAGTTATATCTTATATAACTTTATATTATATACTTTATATAATATGTCTCCCATTAAACTGATCCAGTCCAAACTCTAAGGGTGTGACCTCGTAGGACCCAATAATAATAGCAATAGACTTTATGACATACTTTATAACATATAGTCTATAAATCATAGTTGGCTTCTAGCAATGCACTATGACTACCTAAAATCACTGGATTAAATATCTCCATAAATGATCCCACTTCATAATCAGTAATTACACCTTTGATTAAAAGACACAATTCATTCAGTATTGGCCTATACGGAAGCACTACAATTCATCAGTAATGCAAATAGACACTAAAATCCTAATAGACACTAAGAAATTAGAAGGATCCTCTCGGAGAGTAGAACGACTCTTCCTCGTCTTCCTGAACGGAGCCAGAGCTTACATCCATATTCTGGCGGGGATTTTGCTTTGCGAGTGGGGGAAGCAGTTGGAGATCCAACGAGTCGGTTTTCCTCGGGTCAAATGCACCTCTTCTTGCTCCTCTTCCATAAATAACGGCTGCGGAGTTCACCATTGTACCGAGGTAGAGAAATTCAGAGCTATTATTAACACTATTCATCAGGATCCTGGCCGGAAGGCCAAGGGAACCAGCGGCGGCGGAGCAGGAGCGACGTCAGAACTCGAAGCGATTGGAGGCTTATCGTGCTCCTCGTCCGAACGGCAGAGGCGACCGCGAAAGTAGAGGAAGAGGCAGAAGATGATGATGGCGATGACAGAAACGGAGAGAGTGACAGTGACGGCGATTAGGGCGGGGGAGACGGGGTTGATGTGGGGTCCAGCGGAGGAGAGGGGGATTGGGAGGGGGAGATGTTGGCGAGGAAGGTGGCTAATGCGGAAGGCGACGACGGCGGGGGGAGGGGAAGAAGGCGGAGATGGAAGCCAATGTCGGAGATTGAAGTCGCGAACTGAAGAAGGTGAAGGAGAGAGACAAGTTTGAAGGAGAGTATACCTAGCCGAAGAATTAGATAATGTTAGGGGTCAAAACCCTTAACTAGATTGTTTGGGGACACTTATCATATAACACCTAAGAAAAGGGACAATGAGCCTTAAATATTCTATTGCGTTATTTTGTGGGAAATTTGTTATGATAAGTTTGTAAAAATAACTATATTTACCATTTGTAATAAAAAGACACTTTTTATGGGTATTCTGCGTTAAATTATATTTGCTATGTTTCGTTTTATAACAGATTTGTCTTGTCTCGCGGGCTAAATGGGACCCGCGGGCTACCCGGGTTTGGATATCCGAGCGGATCCGAGAAGCCTCCCTAGCCCGTTTCCTTAGCTTGCCCGGATCCGACCCGCCCACCCGGGCATCATTTTTGTCCAAAGCCTGACCCAATTCCCGCCCGGATCCGGATTTGATCAGGTCTACTTGAGGCCCAGAGAGGGCTATAGCCCCCGCTGAAGAAAAAAAATTAAAATAATACAAATTTTAAGCTTTTTTTATTCTTATTTAATTTGAAAATGTAATTTCATTCAGCCATAATAAATTTAAGCCATGAAAATAAAATTATCTTAAATTTCCCCCCATCATCTCATCTGAAAATGCAATTTCAGCAAATCCTAACAGATTTAAGTCAAAAAAATAAAATTACTGAAGTTTTTTTTTTTCTTATCTTATGTGAAAATTACCTTAAGCTTTATAAAAAAATTAAAATTGATTTTTGCGAAATAGGATTTAAGTCACGTTGGATTTAAGCCATACAATATTTTTATCGCGTATGATTTTAGCCCTCTCTAGGTAAAATCCTGACTCCACCTCTGTTTTCCTGCATGACAACTGACAAGGATAATGTCTAAGAATGATATTTTTTCCAACATCTACCAAGTGAAGCAATAACCTCCTGACATTTTGTTAACTTCAAATGACATTGTAAGATTATAATCAATGAACTGATCTACAGACAACGGATTAGTATAACAATGCTTGGCTCTTTAGCTTTACCAACTAACCACAAGTGCATGCCTTAAAACAAATATGGAACTCGTTGCAAACATCACTTGAATCTCCTACCGTTACCATCCATAACTTTACCATTGTATACATATAATAGATTAAATAAAAAAAATTAATTGTAATGTTAAATTAACTAAAATTAATCGATCAAATCCTATTAGAAAATATCTACAAAAAAAACTCTTATTACGACATCATCAATTCGTGTATATATATATATATATAATTACTTTGCATATATATATATGTGGTTCATTCATATATTAATACTAGTATAGTGTTCGTGTCATGCACGAGATTTGGTTATTAGAAGTTTTAATAATTATATGTTATTTGTAATTGAAAATAAAATAATTTTCAATCCAAATTTAATCTTATAAATTGATAAAGTTATCAAATTTAATCTTATCTTATATAAAAAAAAAATTATCTAATGGGTATGGACTATGGATAGTGAAGAATAATAGATTTAAGCTAATATTTTCAATTAAATACTAATAATGTTCAATACTAATTAAATTTTAATCAATGTTATAAAAAAGCATATGTACGTTTGATTTTATCAAATTTTGAACCACAAACTCTTATATTTATTTTAAAGTATATAATCTCTGATAGGTCCTAGTGTTGTATTTTATTAAATATATTATTTTTTATTTTGATATTATATCATTTTTTAACTTGATATTATAATTTTTAAAGGTGTACGTTTGATTTATCAAAATTTATCCTTATTTTTATTTAAAGTATATAATCTTTGATAGGTCCAAGACTCCAAGTGTTATATTTTATTAAATATCTTACTTTTTATCTTGATATTATATGGTAATTTTTAATGGTTATAACTTATAGGATTAGATTGATAATGAAAAAATAAAGAAGGTATACGTAACTACGTAAGGGAAAAGATAAAATTATTAATCTTAGGGAGGAAAGTTATACAAAATTACCAAAAAACCGAATTTATTAGTTTTTAAATCACAAATAATTTTATTAAAAGAAGTTTGGATTTATTATTTTTAATCCAAAAAAGTAAGATAAAGTTCTTATAAAGAAATAGGAAGAAATGAACAATAAGATAAGATCGGATGACTTGGCGGATGATGTGACACATCTCAGAGGCAGACACGTAGGCAAAGTGAACGTGATGACGACACGTAAGCAAATTGAACGTGAGGCGAACATGTAGGATTTAAGCTTCTCCTTTAGTATATAGAGATATAGATATAGATAGATATGATTAAAGGGAGAAGAAAATCACTCAATATACATACAACAATATATAAGAAAATACTTAATATACGTGTCAAAGATTTCCATAAAAAAATGTATCAATAGCTAGCGGGGTAGAGAAGGTGACATACCAGTTACCACCGTAAGCAAGTATATAAATACGCGTGTAGTGACATACACACATAGATAGACATATATTTGATTTTTCAAGAAAATTAAACGAGGAATATATTAGTGATAGGTTTAGGGTTAAATTAGGAAGAAATTAGTCCTAGATTTAGGATGGAGAGAATGACATGTGACAAAGGACGAGGTGACTTAATTAAGGGGTGTTATGTGAAGAAATTAGTCCTAGGTTTACTCGTACAGGGGAAGGTGTGAGTTGGGCCATTGGGCCATAGGCTGTGTGATGAGTTGTAGCAGCCTATAAGGCTAACATCCGAAGGAGGTAATGGTATGAATTAGACTTGTGCAAACACGGGCTCGGGCCCGGCCCGTTCGCAAAATTCGGGCCCGTTTTTGCGGGGCCGGGCTCGTTCGTCGGGCCGAACATGCTGCCCGGGCCCGCCCGCAATTACGGGCCGGCCAATTTCAATATATAGTATAATTTTTTTTAAAAACCTACATAAAATACAAAAAACATGCTTAAATTCATTATAAGTTAAAATTATATGGGTCGATTTTAATTTTTACCATAAAATGTGTTTTTAAAAACCTTTAAAATATTTTTTTATCCATATATATTTGTATAATTAATATAAAAAAAATAATATACGGGCCACGGGCCGGGCCGAGCGGCCCGTTCGGGCTTGGCCCGCTAACTGTGCCCGGCCCGTCGGCCCGTTTGGACCGGGCCCGTCGGCCCGTTCGGCCGAAACCTCTACCCGGACCCGTTTCTTTTAACGGGTGGAAGGGCCAGGCCGGACCGCGTTTGCACAGGTCTAGTATGAATGAACAACCCCTATCCTCTCTCTGATCTATCTCTCTCAATTCCCTTTCTATCCTATCTTTCACAATTCGTTATACTAGTATCAGAGCCAATTGATTCTTGGTAATTTTTTTATTTTTTTGTTGATTTTTTTTACCTAATTCGACGATGACAACATTCAACGATTACTCCGAGAGATTGAGCACCTTCTTGTGGAATTGTGGGCCAAAATGGAGTCACTACCCAAGAAATCGAGCGGCGATTCTGAGCGCTCCATGGGAAATGGAAATCTTGGAGTCAATCTGACGAACTCGCACTCAATTCCAACAACTATCGATTCGATCCTCGTGGAGGAGGAAGAGGTCAATTCGAAGGAGCCAATTCGAGTCAATTTTAGTGGCCCAATTGATAAATCCAGTGAAGGTGGTCGAGGAAGATTTGACCAAAATCGTAATAAAAGATTGTAAAAGTCCGGTACAAAATCACATATCCTTGGTCTTACATCTTGATGAGTTTCCAAAAGATCGTGTTCTAGTGGTCTCGAACCCAGAGGCCGTTCTTAATCAATCAGTCTAGAGGTCGAATCTAGAGTTATGAGGAGATAACAATCAATTTTTCAGACTTGAATTTGTTGTGGTTGATGTCAGATTAAAGCAACTAGTTGATAATATGAAGGTTTCAATGGAATCCTACATTCCAAATGCATACATGGTGTTTAAAGAAATGCCAAATAGGAAAACTGAGGCAAATTGCAAGGAGTTAAGTTCTTATATTGCTCAGATTAGGATACTGAACGTGTCAGTTTATTCTTGCCTAGTTGTAGGTGACAACAGGAATCTTGTTTTCGACCCAGATGGTATTTTCGATCATGGTAGATTTTATTCTAATTCGTCATGTGCAGTGGTATTAGTCTTTGTATTGGATGGATTATTCTTAGTCTTTGATCCGAGAGGAACAAAGACCATGATTGTAATTACTAATTGGAACGAACTCATCCTGAAGGGAAAATGCAGCTTGTTGGAACACTTGAACTGCAACCAAGATAGGTTGGAAATGCTGAATTCTTTGGCCTATTTTGGAGTACTGGCCATCACTGCTGAATTTTTTTGGAGTATGTGGCTAGTGTTCAGGTTCCATTTGAGGAGTATGAATCATATGGGTGCTTTAGTTCAAGTAGTGCAATAGTAGATTACTGGATTTGATGCTATCATGCTAAGGCTGGGGTGTTGACATGCTACTGCAAATTTGGTGTTGCAAATTTGGCCATTATATTGAAGTAGTAAAGCTCTAAAGTGAGTTGTGTGCTGAAATTTGGGTTGTTGAATGTTTGGGCATCCATCAGAAGGTGACAACATATAGCTACATGCTACGTACATGGCATTGGGCCTTTAGTTTCATTGATTCATAAGTAGTGGCATGTAATTGGAAGCTTGTTCTGGTTTGTAAATAGCTACTTCCATTTAAGTTTTTTTTTTTGATAAAGTAAGAATTCAAGAATCCAGGACAACCAACCTGAAAACTCGAGAGGCCGATCAAACGGCGAACAGAACAACAACAAACACAATAGCAAAGAGCAAAACAAAAATAAAAAAAACAACAGACACAATAAAGAACAAAATACAGACACAACCGAACAAGCAAACCAACAAGGCTTAATCAACGAGAAAGTCTTCAAATAGGGGTTGGAAACCTCCAACAAGTCGTTTGAAGCAGCCGAAAAGAAGAGACAAGACACAATCTGGTGGCAAATCGTCAGTAGAAACCATCAGGAATCACACGATCACTATCTTATCTCGAACCGAAACAACAATCTCCAATCAAACCTAAAGGCAATCTGCAATAGCCGTGAGAGTACCACAGAACAACAAGGAACCTGTAATACCCCCAAATCTGAACCCATTTGGAAAGGTATTACCGCCAGTGACCCCAGTGTTCCTTACCAAAGTCACCCAAGGCTAATACCAGTTTAAATACAATAATGAAATACGAATGATACAAAACGATCAAACATTCAAACCCGAACAGAACATCGTTCAGCAAAACATAGGATACGAGATTACAATCCAATCCCGAATAGGCCAAAACAGAGTCTTAAACCAAATACAACGGAAGTCGCAAAGTTGTAAACACAATACAGAGTATAACGGAAGTCTTTCTTAACACATTACAAACCCAAAGTCTTAGTCCAAAAGTCTTGTCCTTATCACAGACAATAATAAAACATTTGAAAACCACCGTTGACTCCATAGTCCTTCTATTCTTCATAACTACCTCCTATCTGAAGTGCCGAATCGAACGGATGACAACAGCCCACATGCAGAGAACAATTACGTGGGTTAGTCTACTGAATAAACTAGCAAGGGCACAAAGCAGAAGGTTCGAAGTAGTTGTATTAGGTTAGACTCGTCGTCCCTCGAGTAATAACCGAGTAAGACAGTCAACCACCATACTCCTACTGGAAATAACAAGAGATATGCACAAGAGACGATTCTGGAAGACTAAATCTACACAGAGACCGACTCGAAAAGAGACTCTGAGAGACTGAGTCTAAAGGAAGATATGACAAGTCTGGAATAGTACAGAAACACATCAACGGAGATTTAAAAACTGACTGAGATGCTTCGGTCCGCAACCAACCTCACCGCCTTATAGCGAATCCAGATTAGAAAGGAGACGTACTACATTCGAGTCAAGACGAGCTTTCCTAGCTGTACTATTACTTAGCTGCACTACTCGCCGATTGATTATTATTAATGTGCGTCAAGTAGCACTTATCTGATTATGTTCCAAAAACACAGATCACATTATAGACTTTTACATGAGTACCCCATCATTGGGATGACCCATCTTAGTATGCGTTTCCTCGAGAGTGACGCAAACCGAAAGGGATGAAATCCCGAGAATACTGACACCAGCTAAGTGTCCTGTCTCTACACTCTTGTGACAGAGACCGATCATGACCGAGAAAATGGTATTGGATGGGGACGAGCCACCCCTCTACCCGAGTTATAAAGAAACGACCGGACTGAGTCCGCGTGACGTTCCTACCTAACAGTGCTACTAAATAGTTACAGCACAACAACAGATCCGGATAAAATCCACATAAATGCCCGAAAGGCGAACATTAATAATAGCGTTGTTCTAGCAGATATACAACCTATTATAATATCAACACTTTGTTTTCCAAAACAGTTTATAAAACCATTTCCAGACAAACACAGATAATCATTCCAAATTAATTACTCAGATAAATTAACTGATAATTAATGTAAATATGGAACGAAAGAGCAAGAGCAAACCGCCACTTGCCTTAGTCCGCAGAATAGCCTAAACACAACAACGGGGATCCCGGGCTCGACACGCGTATAGCTCCTCTAGCACAAACACCTTCGAGTCGACCCATAAGACGAAACCCTAAGTTAGATCCGACACAACAACAGTACGAATCTAAAACGACAAAGGAATCGAAAGGAAAGACGCCACAATGACAACCGACCAAGCCAAAGCCACAAAGGCATTCTGGGCACTGGCAGCGGTCGCTGTTCTTGGCGGCGGTCGCCATCTTCATCACGGCGGGCGCCGCGAAGAACACGGCGGTCGCCGCGACGAACTCAGACGACACAGACCGAGAGAAATCTCACCCAAAACACGAGCGGTTCGGCCTCCTTCGACTTGCTTTGGCTTCTAACCTCCAAGGCTAACCAAAAGCTTCACAAAGGCCCTCTGGAAACACCCTTCGACAACTCCGGCGAGCTCAAGAAACTCCGGCGACACACAACTCACAAAGAGAGACAATTTTGGCAGCGATTCGGTGTTGTGATGGCTCAAAACCCTCTCCCAAGCAGCTCTATTTATAGCCAAACCATCTGGAAGCCTCAACCAAACCCTAAGACGCGGCCGAAAGCAAGATCGGCGCCTCGAATACCGCCGGCGACCAACGGGCAATGCCCACTGGGCAAAACACGGCGGGCGCCGTAATTTGCCTGCGGCGGGCACGCGGCGGTCGCCGTCGCTAGGCCTGTCGCGGCCAACTAGAAGCTGACACGCTGACGCCTTGGGCCCAACCACGGCGGTCGCCGTTTCTGAACGGCGGTCGCCGTTTTCTCCCTTTTCTCGCCCGTTTCAGCTTTGAACCGGACGAGACTTAAACCGGGATAAAAACACCATACGCGAACGCGTAAAAACTTCCGAAGCACGTTGTCTGTATTTTATTTCACTGAGAAAAATATTACAGATACAGAGCACATTACAGAATGTCTCAAGCTACCTGAATTAAATCCGACGTGCTAAACGGACACTCGGGAAAATTCCAAAAATTCCCAAATTAACCTTACAAAAATACGGGGTATCACAGAACCAACATATCAAAACAAGGACGAGGGTCACTCGTAGGACGGGGGACATGAGAGGGAGGTGGACGGCGGAGAAGGAGGAGGGGATTAGATGAAGACAAGGAGGAAGGCGGGGGAGGCGCGGCGGGGCAGAGATGGAGGGCGGAGATGGAGGGCGGCAGAGAGGGACGAGGGTCACTCGTTTCACGGCGGGGGACAGGGGAGGGAGGTGGGCGGAGAAGGAGGAGGGGATTAAGAGAAAGACAGGAAGAAGACGGGGGAGGCGGCGGCGGACCGAGATAGAGGGCGGAGAGGAAGACGACCGGCCAAGGCTCTTCCATGGGACGGGGTAGCGTCGGCGGAGGAGGAGAGGCGGCGGCGAGGCGACGAGTGGAGTCGGGAGTAGCTTTCCGACGATAGAGCACGAGCTGGAAACGGCGGCGGCTTCTCAGGAGCTCCGACGCGATTGGCTCGGTAGGAGCAGGGAGCTCGGTCAGAGCGGGGCTCAGTCGGAGCGGGGCTCGGTCGGAGCGGGGCTCGGTTAGAGCGGGTGCCATGGTAGCGGTGGTGACTCGTCGGGGGCGGTGGCCAAGGGTTTTCACGACCAGCTAGGGCCGGCTCCCCTGAAGGGGAGTGTTTCTCTGTTTCAAAATTTATCTGATAATTTACTTTCATTTAAGTTGTTAGTGAAGAAATCAATTTTCTTTTATACCAAGTCTTGAGGACAAGACTTCTTGAAAAGGGGAAGAATTCTCATGTACCCTACATAGGAGTAGATGGGCCTAGGTGTGAGTTGGAATATTGGGCCATAAGCCGTGTGATGAGTTGTAACAGCCTATAAACCATCATTTGGTTCGTGATACACTTCTCAGGAAGTTGAACTTTCTTAGGAAATATATTTATTTTATGTGTTTGGTTTAGGAAAAAAATGTGAAAATTTACTTTCCAGGAAGTTACAATTCCTCCAATTACAGGAATTGTACTTACCTTGAAAAGGTAGGTAGGATATACTTCCTGCGTTTTTAAACAGAATTATTATTACTTCCTATGTTAATATAAAAATAACAATTTTAAACCAAACATGATTTCGTAATTTCCAGCAATTTACAATTCCTATGAAGTAGCTAAATTCTCAGAAACTTAATTTACCACGTTCAACCAAACATGATTTCGCAATTTCCAATAATTTACAATTCCTATGAAGTAGCTAAATTCTCAGAAACTTAATTTACCACGTTCAACCAAACAAGGGGTAAAACTATCATGCGAAGGAGGTAATGGTATGAATGAACAATATAAAAAAAAATGTGACATTTTTCGTGGCATAATAATGTAATATTTTAGTAGATATATAGCAGTTTAATGTCAATATAGCTAGGCATTAACAGTTGGATTTCGTGTTGTAAATATAGGATCATAGTCAGCCGTGTTATGTTAAAGAGTTTAAGTTACGTAAATTAATACCACCTTTTTTTTTTATCAATTGCAAATGAATTCATAATAGTGCAATTTACATAACGTTTGATACCTATTCATATTTTTTTTTAAACGGGCCAGCTATCATGGGATGCCCCAAATACCATTTAGGATTGTCTCTAGCTACAAAAATGTGTAGAAAATGTCCAAATACAATATATCGTAGCATAGCCAACTAATACTATTCCCTTCCTTTTATCAATAATATCTATATCGATGTATAAAGTTACAACTTGTCAATTTATGCCGGAAATTGGTGAAAGGCTTTGTATATTCTGATAGCCACTGCAACCACCACCACCACCACCACCAACAGTGTACACCAGGGAGACAGTTAAAAAGATGAGCGTTGTCAAATCATTTCTAGGCCGGTCAATTTGTCCTCCACACCTGAAACATAAACCAAGATTCAAGGGAGCTAGATTTGCATTGGATCTATAGGGCATAAATGTAGCAGAGATTTAGACTAAATGCTAGAAATTTGACAAATTTTGCAAGGGTCAACTACGCAATACCACGCTAAATATCATCCCATTTTGCACAAAATCATCCTTTATAGTCAAAATTATATTTCAACCACTCACTTAATCCATATTTTTGCTATAATTCAACACCGAGACTCATTTTAAATTTAGTAGAATGCTTAGAAAAATCCCTGAAATATACAATAAAATCCCTTATTCACACATACTCGTTTCTTAGAAATGTTTTTATAAGGTTAAAATGATGATGGGGGTTGAACAGCTAGTAAGACATCGAGTGGTTTAAACACGATTTTGATTGTTTTGTATAAAGTGGACTAAACCAAGGTTGGTTTTGTGTAGTGCCCATCAATGAAATCTAATTTAGTTCTACATGAAGGTATTCTGTGATGAAATAAATAAAGTGCATACCCAAGAACAAAAATGTTGCCAGGATGTCATCTATGTAGCCAGCCTTCAAGATTCAGATGTCAAGGAGAAGACTGGAGGCCACTTTCTATGAAGCTACAACCTGATTGACCGACAGAAAATAAGAGAAACTGTATTGATAATCACACAAGAAACATAATTTGAACGATGAAGTTCACCTGAGCTTAACGCAGACGTGTAGGTTGAGAGGCTTGTACTGGAGTTTTTCCAGGCTGAATCCTCTTAGAGCTTGACCTAGTCGATAGAAGACATAAAATCAGAGAGGAGGATAAAGGAAAATGAAATGGAGAAGAATATTCTTGGACAGATATTCAACAGTCTTTATACCTTATTAGTCCAAGCCCACCCATTTCTTGAAAGCTAATGCAGCTTCTCTTTTCCTGGATCGGGTCTCCGTCTGAAACTTGGGCGCCTTACCCTTATACATGGTTTTATGGTACTTGAGGAATAGAGTTCTGTACTTGTACTTGTCAACAAACATCTTCCCTTTCTCCATCATCTCCACAACTTCATTCGCTCTAACAAAGAAACCGCCCCTCACAAATGTGTATAGGACAGAATCCAAGAGCTCCTGGTCGAATTTCATGGTCATGGAGGAAGCTAAGGATTTCATTTCTGCCCAGAGCTCAGTTACCTCTTGATACTTGCCACCAATAGCTGCATATCCAGTGACCAGAGAGTGAAACGTCTGGGCGTTTGGGCTGTGACCCAGACTCCTCATCTTCTTTAGGGCCTTGTCTGCATCTTGCATCAGCCTTTTCTTGCAGAAAAAATGGATGACATTATTCCAATCATGGACCCCACATTCCTCTCTCTGCCCTTCCTTGATCTCGTCCAGGAGCTTGGACATCATCCCAGTCTGCCTGCTCTCGGCGCATCCCTGAACCAACAACTCAAATTCTTGGTGGCCAGATCCTCGAGGTATTTTGGCTTCTTTCATCTCTTTGAAAAGATGCAGAGCGCCCTGTGTATCCTTGTTTATCACTTTCAACTGAATCAGAGCCTCGTAACAGCTAGAATCTAGCTGAACCCCAGCTTTCCTTACCTCCCTAAGGAGAGAAGCAAGTGCGGCTGTCTGATTTGTATTACAGTAGGCTTTTAGGAGGGACGAGTAGAGGGATGAACTAGGTATGATTCCTGCAAATCGCATCTCATCCAGGAGATCATGTGCTTGTTCTAACCATCCAGCCGAAATGCAAGAATTGATGACATAGGCCAAGGCTGATTCATCAGCAGAAACTGGGGAATCTTCTTTTTCCACCTTAATCAAAAACTCAGCGAGATCCTTGGTCTTACCAGCTTCCAACAAGGCCTTTGATAGCTTCACAAAAGCTGTTTCTGTTGGTTGAAGGATTCCGTGTTTGGTGGTGAGCATCTCTACTTGTTCTTCCAACTTCCCCATTAAGACATTTAGCACCTCTGTTGCCTCAGCCTCCATCCTTGTAAATTTTCTGTCTCTTAGGAAATCTTCAAATGATACATTACAAGATTTTTCCATATCAACTGATCCTTTGGTCTCAGAAACTGATGTGGCAGATGACAATATCCCCCTATTAGGGTATCCAAGCATGAGGTTAGCTGCAGCCAATGAATTCCTTGCCTCTCTTCTCTTTCGAAGCATCTCTAGAACCATTCGAGACACGGTATCTAGGTCTCCAAGTTTCAAATGGCAAGTGATCAAGCAGTTGTGGTACTGCCTATACTGAGCATCAGTCAAATCAGGAACTTCTTCTACATGCCTTTTGAGCCTTTTAAGCTCCTCTATCCTGCCGTTTCTCTCATATATATGTGCCATTATAGTAAGCAATGTAGCATCTGGTTTGATACCCACTCTGGGCATCATTTCAAGAAGTTGCTCAGCTTTTCTAGTAATCCCAAACAAAAGGCACCCAGCCAAGGCGATGCTCAAAGCAAGAGCACCTGGCTTCATTGCAATCAACGGTCCATTGCTCTTCTTTCGTGGGTCCACTCTATTATCTTGGAACAAGTAGCCTATCTCGAGCACCATCTCAGCAGCAAGGTAGGCTCCCGGACCAAATTGCGACATGTGTGCCAAGACGGCTGACCAAGCTGTAACAGGAGGATACTGCTCTGTCCTCACCAACATCCTCAAAACAGCAGCGGCGTTGACAGGTAATGCGCATCTTGCAAGAGTATAGGAGAGATAAATAAGAGTCTCCCTCTCAAAGAGAGACTGCTTATTCTCCTCAAACGCAAGCTCAACTAACCCATAAGTTTTCTCAAGCCATTGGGGATCTAAGCTCTCAGCAAAGCCTGCAATAAATTTGTTAGCCGCAGACTTCCGAGGAAACCCTTCCATCTGCATGTGTTGCTGATGCAGCCTCCATGCCTCATCAAATTGTTGTTCATCAATTGCATTCTGTATTTCAAGGCTCAGCTTAGCTGGGTCCCGTGCCTGGACCAAGATAGTCGCACCAGCAGTTGAAAACGAGCACACTGAGTTGATAAGAGTCGGTTCACATCTTATACTATGTACTGGCACATTAGCACTCGTCAGACAGGATACAATTCGCTCCAAGATTGAGGTCCGGTGCCTGGTATTTCTTGAAAATCTGGGGAGCGGGTAATCACTATAGCAACAAAGGGAGGAAGATGAGAAAGAAGGCAAAACCCCTGAGAGTCTACATCTCAGATTCCTGACTGAGATCATATTTGCAGCAAACAGACACCCTGGTAGCCAGAATTTGAAGCTAAATTAGACAGTGACAGTAGACTATGAAATAAAATAATTAAAAACAAGCTAAATAAAAAAACCAGAGAAGATGTTTGAGATTAACATCTTTTCCCATTACTAGACAGAAACAAATCTGAACAAAATAACCCGGATTGAGTTGGATATCTGGGTTGAATATTCAGGTGATCAGACTACTATACTTAGTTAATATATTGTTCGGACACTCCTTCATCATGCGACATTTCTGTTTTCAACTTAACATTTTTTCGACCGGTAACAGTAAACCCATCAAAATATAGACCCATCAGTACCCATGTAATAAGAGTGATCAATTCAAGGTGAAGTGACAATAGCCCCAACAAAAAATAAACTGGCCTGAAACGAAAAAAGTGATAGATCAAATATATTCAATATCATTGAACTTTATAATATTTTATAGCAAAATATCACTTTTTCAATGCTGAGGTAAAATGGAAGTCCAATATTATAAGAAAGTATTCAGCCAATCTACATGATGTAACAGATGTACACAATACTCTTTAAGCAATGAAAAATAGTGCAGAACTAGACCTACCATATAAAGAAAGGTAATTCAGGATGTTGAAGCAGGCAAACCAAAGGCATGAGTGCAAGTAGATTTCACTTATTCGATCTAGTACTATATACGATTTCAAAGCATATGTTGTACACTTAACCAAGACAGAGTACCAAGCTCAATTTTCCTAACATCAATTTGCTTTCAGTTAAGTTCATATCCACATTCAGAGCCCCTAATTCTAACCCTAACCCCTAATTCGAACCCTAAAATAACCCTAACTCAGATTTCACCCTAAATTCAGCCTAACAAGAGTAAGTAATAATGTAAATTAGATGAATCAAATTCTAATCCTCCCTAATCGCACCCAAATTCGAAAAAAAACACAGATTTGAGCAACACTACGAACACCAGAACGAACCTGCATGCCGTCGGGTTAGCACTTTTCCGCCGCCGGGTATCCCTCCTCCGTCTCCGGCCTTGCCCACGCCGTTCCGATCTTGCACGCCCTCCGGCCTTGCCCACTAGTAGGAGAGAGTCGGGTTCCTCAAATGTGAAGTCGAAGATGAAGATTTACATGGTTAAAAGTTAAAAGAAGGGATTTTATCATTTTACTTTTTTTTTCGGAATTTTCGCGTATTAAGTTTTTGCAATTTTCGGCTAAATATCGGAAGATTTGTTATATTTTGCTTAGTATCCCTGAGATTTTGATAAATTTCGTCAAATATCCTTGATGTCAGAAAACGTTAAATTTTTGGGGTTTAACCGTTAACTCCTAAAAAAAGAAAAAAAATATTAAAATACAATATGAAAAATCAAGGTCTATTTGGATCGTATTTTATTTATAATTATAACATGAAATTTAGTATAAATTTATTTAATCTTGCATTATAATATAATAAAATATATCGAAATACGCAATTTAAACAAATCCTAAATCACTTATATTCTCCTTTTTTCAAATATAAATATATCACAAATAATTAAGTCGAGAAGTGTTATTTTCTTTTTTTTTGTTCTTAATTTTCTTATTTAGTATGTGTGGTACATTGGTACTCTAAACTACAATTCTCATCTCCATACAATGTCGATTTTATAATATATATATTATAAAAGATTATTTATCTTTACATATAAATGAAGCATAAGACCACCAACTTTGATATTATTGTTTGAAAAAATAAAAGCACACGACCCTTCCACTATTTAGATTTATATAAAACAAAATACATAGTTTATTTGTAGTTAGGATGATTTTTCGTTCATATTTATTCTTAGATATTTTGATTTATGAATGGTTTTATACACATTCATCTCGACTTAATTATTTGTGATACATTTATATTTGAAAATGGGAGGATATAAGTGATTTAGAATTTGTTTAAATTGCGTATTTTGATATATTTTATTATATTATAATACAAGATTAAATAAATTTATACTAAATTCCATGTTATAATTATAAATAAAATACGATCCAAATAGACCTTGATTTTTCATATTGTAATTTATTTATTTTTCTTTTTTTAGGAGTTAACGGTTGAATCCCAAAATTTAACGTTTTTTGACATCAAGGGTATTTGGTGAAATTTGTCAAAACCTTAGGGGTACCACGCGAAATATAACAAACCTTCGGATATTTCGCGAAAATTGCAAAAACTCAAGGGTACCACGTAGAGCTGTCAATCGGGTCGGTCAAGTCGGGTTCGGTTCGGTTATTTCGGGTTCGGGTTGAGAACGGGTCGGGTCATTTCGGATAACAGGTCAAGCCGGTCGGGTCATTACAGGTCAGCGGGCGGTTCGGGTTAACCAACGGGTCAAGAGCGTCATTTTTTAAATATTTTGTTCACTATTTAAATATTATTAAATAGTTATAAACTAATTTAAATATGTCAAAATAAGTTGAAATGAATTAAAATAATAATATTATTAATTATTTTAATGTAATTGATATTAGTAGACCAAAATCATTTTTTTTATTATATTAATTTATAAATTTCTACATTATAAAAAATTATATAAGTACAACAATGTTCTTTTTTTAGGATATTAAGCATGTTATCATTATTTATATGTCATTTATCATATATATTTTATTAATACTCTACATTTATTCGTTAATCGGGTCGAGTTCGGGTTGGTCGGGTTCGGTCTCGGTAAATTTGGGTTCGGTAACTTCGGGTTATCAAAAATTTCGGTCAGGTCGGGTCGGGTCCAAAAGCGGATCGGTCAGGTCGATAAAACGGGTTCGGTAATTTTTTGACAGCTCTATTACCATGTGAAAATTCCGAATTTTTGGTTTTTTGTGTTTTTATTTTTTTAATTTGTTTTTCTTTTATTTATAAATAAACGAATAGAAAACTAAGGAATTTTAACACCAAGGGTACAAACCCGAACTAGTTACAAATCACATGAGTATTAAACAAATATATGTTTTTAAATACGAGACATCATCAAAAATAACTTTAACCATAGAAATACCAAACGGAATTTCCAAAAAAAATAAATTGGACTGAAACAAAAAAAAAGTAATATATTCAATATTATTGAACTTTAAAATATTTGTAACTAAGCTATAGCCAAGAAGCAAAATATCACTTGTTCAGTGATAAATTGCTCAGGTAAAATGGATGTCCAATATAGTGCAGAATTAGACATACCATAATAATAAGGGTCAATTACCGGAGACCATCTATCCAATAGGCCATATTGCTCAAAACCACTCCTATAAATCAATATTATTGAAAACTACCCGATAACGTACGCCGTTACAAAATCATCATCCATCCCCTGACCCCGTCTAAAATCCGTTAAACTCGGTCTCACACGTCCGTTTTTTGAATATTTTATTTGAAATAAAAATAAAGTAATTAAAAAAAGTTAAATTAAAAAACATAAATTCAGTTCTTCCCCAAATCAATTTTTTCTGAGAGCAACCAAAATCAATTATAATCAAATCAATCCAAAATCTTCGGAGTGGGGGAGAAGATCTGAGCCGTGCAGTCTTCCAGAGAGATCGCCACCGGGATCCGGAGAAATTGTAGGCAACGATGACGCCGGAGAGGAGGCGAGGCAAATCGCGAGAGCGTCGTTGTTCTTAGAGAAGCAGTATTCGGCGACGGAAGCGAAGGAGATGATGACGACAAGGCGGGAGCCGAATCAGGATAAAATTGGACCGAGGGAAAGGGAGAGGCGGTGGAGGGAGTAGCGGACGGGGTGGGAGAGGAGGTGGAGGTTGTCAAACACCGGGAGAGAGAAGGATGGCGACGTCCGAAGGTTGCGGTTTCAAACTTGCCAAAGAGTGAGGAGGAAGAAGAGGAGGTGTGCGAAGAAAGGGAGAAGAAGAAGAAACCAGAATTCCATGGCATTTTGGATGTTTCAATGGCAACTTTTGGAAATTTAAGTGGCAAAGAAGGGTATTTTTGTCATTTCGGATATAAAAATGACTTAAAAATCATAAAAAAATACACGTGGGTCTGGGCTTAACAGATTTTAGACGAAGTTAGGGGATGGGTGGTAATTTTGTAACTGCGAACGTTATTCGGATGGTTTCCAGTAATATCGATTTATTGGGGTGGTTTTGGGCAATATGACCTATTGGACGGGTGGTTTCCGATAATTGACCCTAATAATAAAGGTAATTCAGGATGTTGAAGCAGGAAAACCAAAGGCATTGTGCAAGTAGATTTCACCTATAGTAGAATTAGTAGGTGAAGCTCGTATCTTATTTTAGGAACTCCTTTACAAAAATATTATGGTTTTACAATGTTATAAAAATGCCCAAAATAATTAAGCTTATACCCAAAATAATAGCAACAAATATCCAAACACTAAAAAATGGATTTTTATGAAAAAGGTAAATTCTAATTCCATTAATAATTGTTTTTTTTAAAGGAAACCCGTTTATGTTAAGATAAATTTTTTTTGTTATTTTCATCTTTAATAATCGTGATTATAGGAGGGATGGAAAAAACACACTTAATTGGTAAATATTTTCATTTTTTTCCTTTAAATTTTTTCTTTTTCAATTTTTAATATATTTTCCGGTGACAGAATAAATATGGAGGCCGATGGAAATCATGTATCTTGTCTGATTGAAATTGTCTTATTTACCAAATATAGGAAATTTGGAATTACCTCATATTCAGATGACATGTAAATAAAGGAGATCGACATGATGTTTACGGGTTTGTTCTACAACAAAATAGATCGAGCTTGTTCTACAACAAAATAAGTTGTTAGCTAGAACAGGATGGTTCTAAAACAATGTAATTCGTCAACAAAACATCATATTAAATTCAATAATCACTTAAACAACATTCATTAAACCAAAACAAAAAACAAACATGTTCATAAACAAGGCAATTATGAAAAAGTACTTCAAAACAAACTAAACAATGTAGTTCCAAACAAATCAAATCACAACAACGAAAGAATACAATAGTTACTCTCTCAATGTGCATGGAACGTGTTATTCCGAGGTCTTCCAACATGCCTTCTTACCAGCGGTGGATGACAAGTGATTGCAACAATCGATGGAGGTACCTCCCAACGCTAAAGCAGGGGAATTGGATGCACGGTTTCCTTGTACATTTCTTTCATTTGATCATTCTTCAGCAGAGGATGCATAAAATCCACAAGATCCATGTTTATATTTGTTGCCGCATCTATGGCATGTGTAAGGAATTTGATCATTTTGGAATACCTCACAGTCGCATGTTCGAGCATGTAGATTGATTTCGAACCTAGATGTGTCGTTAGTCATCTCTGCTTCAAACTCACTAAGTCATCGCATCACCATTGTGATAGACCTTAAGTACCTGGAATCAAGTATCCCCCTCACCTTTTCTGTGATGACTTCATCCCATTCGTCAGCTTGTTCCCTTCGTTCAACGAACCACTCACACAAGATTTGTAAGATCTTATCAAACATGACAACTATAGGCCAACCATGTTCCTCTTTGAAGACCGAGTTCATGCTTTCGGCGTTGTTGGTCATCATAATGTTGAATCGATTTGCGGTGAAATGTGCCTTGGACCAGTTCTGAAAACCTGCTTCTTTTACACATTTACCAATCTATGTCGATGAGTTGCAAAGTTCTCTAAACTGATTATTGAACTCTTGAATGATATATTCCTTCATAAACTTATTCCATAGGTCAAGAAGGTCTCCTCTCCCGTATTTGGCTTTCTAGTTTTGATATATATGGAAGATGCAATACCCATGAGTAGCTAATGCGTAGTTGTTCCTCAACGCCCTTGTTATGCTTGCATGACGGTGAGAGACGAACACTACGTCATGGTTGTCTGGTACAACAACCTTCAATTCATTAAATAAAAACAACCAAGAGGGGTCATTCTCACTGTCAACAATGCCAAATGCAAGTGGGAAAATATGTTTGTTTGCGCCTTGCACTGTAGCAAGAAGAAGAATGCCCCTGAACCTGGTACGTAAGTGAGCACTATCCACCGATATCACCTAACGCAAGGTCGATAAAACAAATCTCTTCATGTCATATGACTAGATATAAATGGTCATCTCAATGCAATGTACTATAAAACAAATATCATCCTGTCATATGACTAGATATAAATGGTCATCTCAATGCAATGTACTATAAAACAAATATCATCCTGTCAGATGACTAGATATAAATGGTCATCTCTATACAGTGTACTATAAAACAAATATCATCCTGTTAGGTTACTAGATATATAAGGTCATGTTCAAACGTTATCTCCAAAAGTAATTAATAACATAGTTCTTAAGTAAAAGAAATACCTTTCTCAAATTGAGCAAAGTCCTAATACTTGCAACTAACGCCCAAAACACATATTTGAATCTCTGGTTAGTGTCCCTTTCAATAGATGTATGAGATCCTTGATTTTGTTGCTTGAGCATAAATAACCATGAATGTAGCCAACTATAACTTTCTTTAGTTGAACCTTTTGCTAAGTCTTGCCCTATCAACCACGCTCGATTTTCTTTTAATATAAGGCTTGTATAGAGTTTTATAGGCCACACTCCTTTTGACAATTTTGTATTGAGAAATTTGTAGGCTTCAAGATCGCCACCATCACTAATATCGAAAGGTGGAAGCATTCCACTAATTGAGGACACATCACTTGAAGATCGTACCTTTCACAATCAATGGTCATCTTCATGACAATCTTCTTTTTAAGGGCGTGAAACTGTATGCTTTCTGACACCACAATTGCTTCTGGTTTTTTATGTCCTTCATATGACCACTTATCTCCCGAAATCTTCCATTCACCACCGGTAATCAACGTAAGTAAATAGTTACTTCGGCCTAACAAATACACAAACACAACAACATAGGAATATTACGCCTATAGTAACATTGAAAAACAATCCCGTTAGGACAATATTTGTAGTGCAACAGGTACAAAACTTACCCATAGATGCTTCTATAGAGATTACAACACTCAACTTCGGAAAAAATGATGAAATCAATGGTGTAAGAGGAACGAAGATGAACGAATTAAGGTCTTAGGGTTGAATGGAAGACTGTCAGGATTGAGAAGAAGGGATGACAAGAAGATAACAAAAACTTTTGATAAAGATTTCGCTAACTCTTTACTTTTCATCTTTAATAATATTTATTTTCTATCTTTAATAACAAAAAGAGAAAATTGGTTTTAAAATTTTGTTTACTTTTTATAATTTTAATTTTAGTTTCTTTTCATAATTTTTTTTTTGATTTTCCGTTTTAAAAGAAAAAAAAATAGAATTTATGGCAAAAATACCCAAATAGGCATGCTTTACTATTTTGTAATTTATGAGGTATTTCTACAAATTTTTAAAAAAGTGGGATATCCATGCAAATTCACCCTTCACTTATTATTTTAAAGCATATGTTGTACACTTAACCAAGACAGAGTATCAAGCTCAATTTTCCTGACATTTATTTGCATCACTGTGATGGCACCCAAACACTAAGCCCATAGGCACAATGTCAAAGCCATGTAATACTACTAGAACATCATGTACAACTGTTTCCTTCCACTAAAGTTAACAAATCCTACCATAATTTGAAATCGAAGGACTAAATCGGATATCTTAATGCAGAAAAGCCAATAAAACTGACATTATCAGTATTTTTACTACCTAGTAGCTAATAACCATGCACAAATTGCAGTTCTAATTGGTCAAAAAAGCTTATCATCAATGCACTTGATCCATTTTCTTCCAATTTCTTGTACTTCTAAACAACTTATTGGAAAATGAAAATCAAGATTATAGTAAGCAGACTGGAGTTTGGAACGCCGACAAAATGACATTGGTCGATTGTTGGGCCGCGTTTTCATCTGGTCCGTTAGACCGGCCCAATAAACTTACCAGGTCATCTTCTAGAAGATCTGGAGAACCAAAAGTGAGCGTTGGCACAAGGAGGACGTTGGAGAAGATCTCGGTCCGGACGGTACGCAGAGTGACGGCTCCCGTGAATCTCAGGCAGATCAGTTAAACCGACATGAGATTAGGATTAGTATAAGTACAAGGAAAATTATCAATGTAAAACACACAATATCAGTCTTACTCAATTCAAGCAGCATTCTACTATTGTTCTATTCATTACGAAGGATCATTCTCTTGCTAAGCCTTTTGTTCAAACATTGAGGCGACCGACAACTAATTTTTGTATTCGTTTGGTCTCTCATTCCAGGGAGATAAGCTTATTTTACGTCTGTTTAATCTAGTTCGCTTGATTGTTAAGTTGGTTTGGATTATGTAGATAAATTCAATCTAATTATTGTCTAGTTACCCTTCTTAAAGCGATTTAGGTTGGTTCGATCTTTTTGCCCCAAAACACCGATCAAACCAACGACAAGACATAAGTCTTCATTTTCTGCGTTCCTGACTTATGTCTTGTCGTTGGTTTGATTGGCCAATGTCATTTTATGTCCGATCGAGTATTTTATAGCCCCGTTTAAAAATAGATCCTCTTAATATCAATTTATCCAAATATATTGTTAGGAAATTCAAGCTCCAGTCCTTCTATATAACACTTGTCTTAACTATACCTGTCAACTGGGTGGGGCGGGTCGGTTTTAGGTCTGATCAAGTCGGGTACGAGTCAAATCAGGTTTCAGGTTTATCCGGTCGTTAAATTTTCCAAGTTGGGTTCAAATTGACCCAGCGGGTCGAAAGTTCCCATTTCTTATGATTATTATCATTATGATTTTTAAATTTAATAAATAGTTATAATAAAATAATTAACATTATATAATTATTTAATAAAGTATATTAAAATATTTAATATAAATGAAATAAAATATATGAAATAACGCATCCCTCGAGCTCGGACTCACGTTCGGATCGATTCGGGTTTGGGTCCTTTTTGACCAAGTGATTTTCGGGTCGATTCTCGACCCAAAAACGTCCGGATTGGGTCGGGTTTTCGAATCGGGTCGGTTTTTGACGATTCTAATCTTAACTATTAGACCAATTAAATATTGGTTATTTTTCTTTTTAAATATGTTTGTCTCATTCTCGTGTATGTCACTTGTCAATAACAACATGATCCACATTATCAATTTAAAATATTAGAATCATATGTCCTGAATAGACCTGGCAATCGGGTTGGGCGGGCGGGTTCGGGTCTGAGTACTGCCGGGTTCTGGTTATTTCGGGTCAGGTCATTTCGGGTCTAAAATTTATCGGGTCAAACCAGGTCGGATTATTACGGGTTTATTGCCGTTTCGGGTCAACTCAATGGGTCGAGTTATGCAATTTTTTCCTGCTTTTTTTGTTAATTTAATTTGCTTTAATTTACGAAATATTTATATTAAGTTTTTTTTCCGCATGGCTATCTATCGTTTAATTTTAATCCCAGTAAAAATAATGTTATTATAATGCCTTAACTCTTAATTTTAGCATCTTAGTTCTATTTTATTAAAACTATCTTATAAAGTTATACACTTATACAACTTATACACTTATACAACTAATACACTTATAACTACGCAATAGAACTTCAGCATAAGTTTTAGGTTTATACTAGCTTATATATAATATATTCCAAGATTTCTTCTCCCAAACAAACACTTGAGCTATCTCATATTAGACAAGTGGACAACCACATGCTTATTATTTATTAATGAGTACAACTTAACTGGTTGAGCTACCTTATGATGCGTTCCTGCTAGGGATGAAGGATCTCTGATCTTGGTGGAAAGTTGCACGCGTCTTGTGCGAGGTTGATAGGGAGGAACATGTGGTGTAGAAGGCAGCAGTGGAGGAGAACGACTCGAAAGAGACCGAGTTGGGTTCGACTCGAAAGAGATCGAGTTCTTTGGCCGTAGCGTCGGCAGCGGGTTGGATAATCTCGATTAAGATCGAGTGGTGGCCGTAGCGTCAACAGCAGAGGAAGGAGATGAGAAGACAGAGAAGTGTTTGACGTTCGATCAAAGGGGAGGAGGCAAATGGCTCTCAATACTCAGGCTTTGATTAAAAATGAACGTAACCTAAAACAGAAGGCTGAGTTGGCCTTTTATAGCGAGACTCGGATGGGCCGAGTCTTGCTTAATGGGTTGGCCCACGCGACACGCGTGGAACACACAGCCCAAAAGAAAACACTGGAAATAAATAATATTCAAACATTTACAAAGATATTCAAAGAACGCGTTCAACATTGAATGAAAGAATCTTCAGATAGAACGCGATCAATGATGGTGGCGAGAATCTCGGTTGGAGGCTCTTGATGGGGATCGCGGTCTCTATTTGTAATATCCCTCATTTTATAAGGATATTTTGGAATTTTTCCAACTCCCGTATTGCTAGTCGGATTAATTTTAGAGAGTTTCAGACATTCTGTAAATGGTTTGAGCTCTGTAATATTTTTATGAGTAATATAAAATACAGTTGATGTATTTTCGGGGTTAATTTGTCGATCGTGTACAAATATATTTAACCCGGGATTAAGGAAAATTAACCCAAAGTCAAAACGGACAAAAGGGTGAAAAATGGCCTTGACCGCACCCCGCGGTCAAGTGTCCGCACCCGCGGCGAAAGCCAAACAACAGAGTCGGTCATTGGGCATCACCGCACCCTACCGCACCCTTTTCGCACCCCGCGGTGGACGTTGTTGGGCCTGGATTCTCCAGAGAAGACAGATCGAGAGGACCGAGCCCAAGCCCACTGCAAATCGGGAGAATGGCAGACGAGTTCAGAGGAGTCGACAAGGCTTCTCTGGTCGAGCGACACCCGACAAAACCTCTCCAATCAAGAGTCATCCGACAAGATCGCGGATATCTCGCCACACATTTAATACTCAGATCATGCAACATCTGCAACGTTCAAACACCTTAATTGCCAGTAATTCAACGGTGAAATCCTTGCCATTACACTCGGTATTGAAGATAAAAACATAAAAACGGTGCAACGGCCACAGGAGTAAAGGGACTTACCATATTTGGAACGACGAAGAAGATAAGATTAGGGAACTCACAACTACGCAAAACACACGCATTCTCACTTAGCAAACTCACCAGAATAGCACTCTCGCTCTCCATCTAGCTCTCCAAACGGCTGCCTACGCCTGACCCCTGCCGGTCGCCACTCACAAGTCACCGGTCGAGTCCCACTCGATCTCTGATTTTATTACGATAAGTTGTATTGCGATCTAATCCGATTCATACGATATCTAATAAAGTCATCTCGCTATTATATATTTATTTCTTGTTTACCTATTATTTGCTTGGTTTGGATTATTTCCCATCGTCCGATCGACTAGTTACCCCGTCTAAGGCGATTTAGGTCGTCCGATCTTTTCCCCCCAAAACAATTTGGCGCCCACCGTGGGGCAACTTGCCGATCACCTTTCCGGAATCTTCCAACCATGGCTATTGATCCCCCTATTGATAACCAAGAACCACGTCTCGAAGACGAAACCCAAACCACAGAAAACCCAATCGAAAATCCTACTCCAACCCAGTTCCAAGAACTCTCTCAAAAAATGGCCGCCCTTCAAGAGGAACTAGCCCAGCAACGTCAGAAAACCGAAGCCCTAGCCGCTTTGTCAACCCAATCCGAAGCCGAGATCGCGCAACTAACCCGTGAGAACGAGTCTCTTAAGTCGCAGATATAATCAGTGGCCTCAGGATCTCGGAACGCGCCCGTCCACGGCGGCGCCCGAACGCGCCTCGACATGGACAATATCGAGCCAACGCCTCCCAGCATACGACATCCCTGACACACTGAGGGTACGTCTCGAACTCCTTTCGCTAGTCCATTCTCGACTAACCATGTCACCTTTCCTACACCGATCGGGTCTGTTGGGGCCCGAATCGACGAAACACAGGTTGCCAATCCGCCAGATGTCATGGCCCTTTTTCAGCAAACGCTCGACCGACACATGAAGGCAATCGACGATCGTTTCAATAAGCTCCCAGGAGTCCCGCAACCGATCGAGAGAGAAGAGTCCGGCGGATTCGAAGAATCCCCGTTCGTCGAAGAAATCGCAAGGGTCGAGATCCCCAAGAAGTTCCATCTCTCCAACATGGCGACATTCGACGGCACCACCGATCCAGATGACCATATCTCTCTCTATAAACAAAAACTAATGGATGCATCTGTTTCAAGGGAGAGTCGCGAGGCTGTCATGTGCAAAAGCTTTGGCACGACCCTCGCGGGCCCCGCACTAACTTGGTTTATGCGTTTGCCTCAGGGAACGATCACATCATTTGCGGATCTGGTCAACTCTTTTAAGAGCCAGTTCGCCAGCAGTCGGAAGCATGAGAAACAATCGAGTGACCTCTACCGAGTCACACAAAGGTACAATGAACCTCTCCGAAATTATCTTAACAGGTACAACAAAGAGAAAGTGGGAATCCCCCACTGTGACGTCACAACGTCTATCGAAGCATTCCGACAAGGCCTGGTCAAAGACAGCAATCTCTACGACAAGATTACCAAGTATCCCTGCAAAAGTTTCGAAGATGTTCAGGCCAAAACTATGGCCGAGGTAAGGCTGGAAGAGGACCTTGAGTCGCGTAAAGCCTCGCGCGGACCCGATCCATCCGATCGCAAACATTCCTCCGACAATCGTCGGGACAGACGTCCATATCCCTATTCTCGTAATCGAAATGAAGCAAATCAGGTAAATTCTTTCCAAGACAGGTCACAAGAATGGAGAGACGGTTCTGTGTTGCCTCCTAGGGTCCAGTCTTATAACTTCAACGTTTCCGTGTCGGAGCTCGTCAAGAGTTTCGACAAGTATGGAAAAGACGTAAGATGGCCCCGAAAGAACGACCGACCGGACGTCAAGAAGGACATGAGTCGATGGTGTGAATTCCACGGCGACCATGGTCATTCGACCGACGAGTGTATCGCCCTACGAAAGGAGGTCGCTAGGCTGCTATCACAGGGGCTGTTACGCGACGTCATCTCGGAACGGGCAAAAGCCACCATGGAACGCCGAGATCAGGTAAAATAGAACAAACCCCCATCTCCTATCCATACGAAAGTTGTCAATACCATTTCAGGTGGATCCGACATATGCGGGAACACGTACTCCGCGACTAAGCGACACGCCAAGGAAAGCAAAGGCGACAAGCCCGAAGCATCAGAATTCAAACCAAGGAGGGCATCTAACCTTCCGACGGTCACATTCGACGAATCCGACTCCGACAGGTCGGATAGTCACCATGACGGTCTGGTAATCTCTTTGTCCATTGGTAATTGCTTAATCCGGAGAGTACTAATCGATACAGGAAGTTCGACAAACCTCTTGACCCTCGACGCTCTCAAAGAAATGGGTCTGACTGAGAACGACCTAATCAGGAAATCGACCCCACTGGTCGGGTTCAGCGGTGAGGTTAAGCACACGACTGGCGAAATCATTCTGACCACATACGCTGGAGGAATCAGCCGACAGGTTAAATTCTTAGTCCTAGACTGTCCGTCTCCCTACAATTATATTCTTGGCAGGCCGTGGATACACGCTATGAAGGCAGTACCTTCAACATATCATCAAGTCATCAAATTCCCCACCGAGTGGAGAGTCCAAGAAATCAAAGGAGATCAAAGGACCGCAAAGGAATGCTATGTCACTTCCATGAAGAACGCGGTCGAACACAAGATCGCATAGCAACCACAGATTGGCGAAGGACCTAGTCGATACGTTGAACCAGAAATGGAGAAACTCGACGAGATCGCACTAGACCCTTCAAAGCCAAACCAAACGGTAAGGGTCAGGTCGGACCTGGATGACTCGACCAGACAACAGCTTCTCGACTTTCTCAGGACCAATGCCGACTGTTTCGCATGGTCACATGAGGATATGGTCGGGATATCTCCCAACGTTATTACTCATAAATTAAATGTGGATCCATCTCATCCCCCTGTCAAGCAAAAACGCAGGAAATTCGCCCCCGAGCGGAACAAAATAATCGACAACGAAGTCAAAAGCTTATTGGAAACTGGAAAAATCAGGGAAGTCCACTACCCTGAATGGCTGGCCAACGTGGTCGTGGTCCAGAAGAAGAACGGCAAATGGAGAGTCTGCATCGACTTCACAGACCTCAACAAGGCTTGTCCCAAAGATTCATTTCCTCTACCTCACATCGACGCTATGGTCGACGCCACAGCAGGGCACGAAATTGTCACCTTCATGGACGCCTTCAGTGGCTACAATCAAATCCTTATGGATCCCGACGATCAAGAAAAAACAGCGTTCATCACCAGTCAAGGTATCTATTGCTACAAAGTAATGCCCTTTGGTCTGAAAAATGCAGGGGCTACATACCAACGATTGGTCAACAAAATGTTCAAAGACCAAATCGGAGACACAATGGAAGTCTATATCGACGACATGTTGGTCAAGTCCAAAAAGAAAGAAGATCACATCGACCACCTACGCGACAACTTCGAGGTACTCAAAAGGTACAATATGAAACTAAACCCTACTAAGTGCTCCTTCGGAGTGTCGTCAGGGAAGTTCTTAGGATATATGGTGACACAAAGAGGAATAGAGGCCAGCCCGGAACAGATCAAGGCTCTCATCAACCTCTGATCCCCCCGATGCATCAAAGACATACAGAAGCTCACGGGTCGGATAACAGCTCTGAACAGGTTCATCTCCAAATCATCCGACAAGTGCAAACCATTCCACGACGCGCTCAAGAAAAATAAGTCCTTTCAATGGACGGAGGAACATGAAGCAGTATTTCAGAACCTCAAGGACTATCTAGCCAGTCCTATGTTACTAACCAAACCTAAAGGCGACGAGCCCTTATTTCTTTATCTTGCAGTGTCGGAATCTGCCGTAAGCGGTGTACTGGTCAGAGAAGAAGATGGCAAACAGTCGCCAATATACTATGGCAGTCAGACGCTATTATCAGCCGAAACGAGGTATTCGTCACTTGAAAAACTCGTATTATCATTAGTAATGGCTTCGAACAAGCTCAAACCATACTTTGAATCCCATACTATCACTGTGCGCACTAATCATCCCATGAGGGCTATCATGAGGAAACACGAGTTCACAGGAAGAATGACAAAATGGGCCATACACCTCAGTGGTTACGACATCGAGTACGAGCCGAGGACAACGATCAAGTCGCAAGCATTAGCTGACTTTGTGGCCGATTTCAGTCCGACCCTAGAGCAAGAAGCCGCAAAAGAAGCAAATCAACTACTCGCGACAGATGAGACAGGTACATGGGAGCTCCACACAGATGGGGCATCGAACGCCAGAGGATCGGGGCTTGGGGTCGTACTGAAATCGCCACAGGGGGACAAGATAGCCCAGACTGTCAGGTGTGAGTGGGATGCGACTAACAACGAGGCTGAGTACAAAGCACTCATATTCGGACTCATCTTGGCTCGCGATCTGGGAGTCCAAGAGATCGAAGTCGTTTGCGACTCCTTACTGGTCTCAAACCAAATACAGGGATCGTACAATGCCAAAGACACCAGAATGATAGCCTACCTGGAGGTAGCCAAGAAACTGATCGGACAATTCCAAACATTCAACATCCGACAGGTGCCCAGGGATCTTAACTCCCAAGCCGACGTGTTCGCCAATCTGGGATCCGTCCTAGACCCAAAAGAATTTCCACACATACCATTGGCCCACGTTATGACGCCGGCCGTACCAAAGACATCCGTCAAGTTAACAACACCACTTGAAGAACTCGTCGCCATGGAGATAGGCGATCGACCAGAAGAAGACATCGTCGACACCAATGACGACTGGATGCTACCTTACATCAAGTGGCTAAAAGATGGTATTTTACCAGACGACAAGACAAAAGCAAAAAAGCTTAAGGTACAAGCACTCTCTTACGATATTATTGACAACATCTTGTACAAAAGATCTGTTATAGGGCTACTCCTACGATGCCTTAAGACTCCAGAAGTCGGACGTATCTTACAATCATTACACGAAGGAGAGTGTGGCAACCACACCGGCGGACGAAGCCTCTCGGGAAAGGCCCTACGAAACGGGTACTATTGGCCAACGATGAACAAAGACGCCATGGAATACACCAAGAGGTGCGACGCCTGTCAGCGGCACGCACCCGTACGTCATCAACCATCGGAGCTCCTCCATCCGACCCTAGCTCCATGGCCCTTTATGAGATGGGGAATGGACATCGTCGGAAAGCTCCCTCCCGCATCGGGTCAAAGAGTCTTCTTCCTCGCTATGACAGACTACTTCTCTAAATGGATCGAAGCCGAAGCCTATAGAGAGGTAAAAGATCAACACGTCATTTCATTCATAAAACGCAACATCTTGTGTAGATTTGGCGTCCCATCCGAAATCGTGTGCGACAACGGCTCCCAATTCATCAGTCATAAGACTCGAACCTTTTGCGACCAATGGAACATCAAATTGGTTACATCTACACCTCAGTATCCGCAATCCAACGGACAGGCCGAATCTAGCAACAAGATCATTATCAACAACCTCAAGAAACGCCTCACAGGGGCTAAAGGCAAATGGGCAGACGAGCTCCCACTCATTCTCTGGTCCGACAGGACCACTCCAAAGAATGCGACTGGGCAATCGCCTTTCTCTCTCGTCTACAGGAGCGAAGCAGTCATCCCAGTTGAGCTACTGGTTCCGACCACTCGCTGCAACCTCCAAACAAACGAACAAAACGACATCGAACTAGCACATAATCTCGACACTGTGGATGAAATCAGGGAGAAAGCTCGAATCAGAATGGTCAAGTTCCAACAACAAGTCGCGAGGATCTACAACAAGAACGTCCGGATCAAGGCATTCAAGGTCGGAGACTGGGTCCTAAGGAAGACATTCCAGAACACCAAGAACCCATCCGACGGAAAGCTAGTACCACAATGGGAAGGACCTTACTTGATCACCGAAGTGGTCGGACAAGGAGCATATCAACTAGAAGACAAAGACGGACAACCAATCCCGAGGAGTTGGAACGCAGCACATCTTAAGCTCTACCATTTCTGAACCAATAAGGTAAAAACATCACACAAAACTCTATGCATCGCATACATATCGCATGTACATTGCCACCTGTCGCATACATATCGCATGTTATCGCATGTACATTGCCATCTGTCGCATACATATCGCATGTTATCGCATGTACTTTGCCATCTATCGCATATGTATCGCATGCTATCGCATATACATCGCCACTTTCCTTTATATATCATCGCCTTGACACCAAGCGAGGACTTCCTCCTTACAAAAATACAAATGCAGAACAACATTTACATTGGACCCAGTCGTCCACAAATGGATCCTGTCATCCGCATATAGCGCTTACATTACACGATCGATCGGATTACGGGGAGATGACAACACAGGCACGTCGGCACACCGCCTGCCTTATACAAAACATAAGGTACAACACCTTATTACATTCACGCAATTAAACATAAGGAACAAACACCTTATTATATATTTCTTACCTCCCCGGCATAACGTCATGACTAACACATACACAAACACATCGCAAGCCTGCTCTACATACGGTGAAACCCCACTCGACGGAGCACACGGGCGAAACCGACATACACGATATACTAAACATCGTCGACAACTTGCTATCTATCGCAAACATGTACGAAACACGCTAGTATACAATTCTACGTGTAAAAACACATTTTTGCATCAAAATAAGAAGCATTTTCTATAAATACGCGACCCGCGATGGTGGACGGGTCGCCAAACCATAATTGTCTGCCTACACATCTGTAGGACTTCATCAAACAGAAACATCTTGCGACCCGCGATGGTGGACGGGTCGCCAAAACATACAGACACCAAATGTTTAAAAACCCAACACAAAGGGGACAAATAAGTCAAGCATCAGACACACCAACATTATCTTCGACGAGGGCTGGCTCCAATGGGGCTGTCTTATCGGCCGGCTTGGCATCGTCAGAATGAGCTTCGTCCTCATCGACACCCTCATCCACCGCCTCCTCTCCGACGCCGGCTAAGCAGAATAACTCTTGACCAGGGTCGCCTTTTGGGAACATGGAGTCCAAAGTCTCCCTCTCCGCCTTCAGGTCCCAGAGCTCATGCTTGCCCTCATTGAATTCTTCAATCATCTCAATGCGCGACTTCACAGCATAGAAGGCCCCCACATCGCCAGCAATCTGACCGTCGGCAATCCTAGCTCGCTTCACTTCCTCCTCAATGCTTGCCCTGCACTCCTCAAACTCCCTCTGACATGCAGACATCTCCCCTTGGCAGCTCTTCAGCTCCCTGGTGAGACGACGCTCTGTCTCTCGACAGCGACTCTCAGCTCCCTCCAGCTTGGTCCTTAAAGAGGCGAGGTCGGACTCTGACCTAGCAGCCCTGTCCTCAGCCTTAGCAAGCATTGCTTGGACACCAGAATAAGCTCCCAAGAAATACTGAAAAGCCTGACAAAAAGGCATACGACAACGCAAATACACAACTCAGAAAGCGAAGTCGAAACAAAAGAAATACAAAAACGCACAAGACAAAGGCCAACATACCATCCACGCGGAACTGCCTGCTTCGCCAATGCAGTCCAGGGGAGAAACATCCTTAACCTCCGACTTCAAAGTCGGATCTTGAGCACGGAAGAGATCAACGATCGATGGCCCAACGACACCAATCTTGTCAACCCCATCGGCAGTCACGCCTTTCTTCTTAGGGATGTCCTCCACCTTAGCATCGTCGGAACGAGCGCTCATTTTTCTCTTAGAGCCAGCTTTCGTCGCAGTCGACAGGTCAGTCAGGACCGGCTTACTCGATGCCGCCTTAGCTGCAGCTTTCCTTTGCTCGATCAAACCTTTTCCAGATGCCACTCTCAGTCGAGCACTCGACCGACCACCAGGGGAACCTGACACGACAGAGCATCAAAAAGGGAGAAATCCTAAAATACACGACAAAGCGAAAAACAACAAAAAGATTCCTAAAGCCGAAAGTCTACCTTTCGCACGGGATGAAGAAACATTCGACATATCTTCCTGTGGGGGAGGAGTTGGCGCCAGCAAATTGACGTTGACGAATTTCCTCTCAGACGCGGGAACTTCAAGCACAATCTTTGACAAAGCCTCCGATCGGCTTCTAGCTTCCAATTCTTCCGGTTCAGGGACTACAAAAAGGGAAAGTTAAAAACAGAGTGTTAAAAACGCATAAACGCGTGAAAGAGAAAACAAAGTACATACTGTCGATCCGCCACTCCGACAACAGAAAAGGACATTCTCCTTCCTTCTCTAGAGAAGATCGTTTGACAAAAAAGTATTTCGACCCCCATCCACGGTCGTTCACATCGGGAGTTTGCACCCAGTTTGCTCATTCACTAAGTCTAAAACCCTAAGGACTCTCCAAGCTTGAGGCATCACTTGACACGGCGCTAACGCCAAGGTAGCTAGAAAATCTCTAACAAGAGGAGAGAATGGGAACTTATGCCCTATCCTAAACGGGTACACATAGAAGCAAATCCACCCTTCGTAGTGCGCATCGGCCCTCTCGTCCGGCTCAGGCAGCGTAGCAATCGTCTCCGGAGGAAAGCCCCCGACTTCGAGGACTTGGACCAGCTCTGCCTCCGACAAATTGCTAACCAGCGCGTCCGACTCTGTTAGGAGGAAATGAGGAGAAGTATCGCCCTCTCCGGCATCGGAAAGAGTCTTCGGCGACTCAGAAGCCTCGAGAGAGACCATGTCGAGAATAGAGAGGAGAGGAAATCAGAAAGCAAATGGCAAGAGAGACCGAAAGGCTTACCAGAAACTTGCAAAGGAAGGAGATGAAGACTAATCGCTCCCCCTGCTCAGAATTTATGGAAGGAAATCATGATCTGCAGAAGACGTCGCATCGTGCCCTAATCGTGCGCCACGTCGACCTGTGCAACCGCGCCAAAAAGGACGGTGAAGATCGTGTCCAAGGAAGTTGCCATGGATCCCGGTCTACTTGCCTAAACCGTAAGCCCATAGCAACTTGGGGCTATTGTTGGGCCTGGATTCTCCAAAGAAGACAGATCGAGAGGACCGAGCCCAAGCCCACTGCAAATCGGGAGAATGGAAGACGAGTTCAGAGGAGTCGACAAGGCTTCTCTGGTCGAGCGACACCCGACAAAACCTCTCCAGTTAAGAGTCATCCGACAAGATCGCGGAGATCTCGCCACGCATTTAATACTCAGATCATGCAACATCTGCAACGTTCAAACACCTTAATTGCCAGTAATTCAACGGCGAAATCCTTGCCATTACACTCGGTATTGAAGATAAAAACATAAAAATGGTGCAACGGCCACAAGAGTAAAGGGACTTACCATATTTGGAACGACGAAGAAGATAAGATTAGGGAACTCACAACTACGCAAAACACACGCATTCTCACTTAGCAAACTCACCAGAATAGCACTCTCGCTCTCTGATAACATGTTTTTGTCGTGTGAAAAACTGCTATGCAAAATATCCAAACAAACCTTAAACCGTAGTCCTAGGTAAGTAAAGGTCGAATCCACAGGGAGGCGAATTCTATCTTAATATGCAATTTGTATGTCAAACTAAAGTAACCAAAGGGGGGGTTTTGTGAGTTTTAATTAATCTACGCATGCAAAAGTAAACAACTAGATGTGATGGATTCAGTAATGGGGAAAGACACTTAGTCAAACAACATCCACTATTCGTATGACAAGTTGATCCTAGATACTACTCAAAATCGCATGCAATGGTAATTCCAATTCCTTTTCAGATGTAGCTAATAGCACAACCAGATACTATTAGAACTAACTAATTAAACAACCCTGAAACTATCAAGATTCAGTTTAACAGCAGCGTTACGGATAGGAATATAGTTGGATACAATTCTAGCATAACACAACCAGATATTATCCTAGAATGTAAATCAATTCTCTTCTGCATAAGACTAGCACAACCATTTACTAACACGATGTAGTTGCTACTCTGAAATAGATATGCTCAACCAGTAACAATCTAAATCTAGCAATAGATCAATAACAATAAACCCTAATTGCGTCCAAATAGAGATTATCAATATCAATCATAAACAACTTAAGCAAGAGAAAGATAAAAACCATGCAATAGATTAAGAACAAGAATCTCACAACTTAATCCAAACGAAAGCTTCAGCGTCTGACTAAGCCAAGGAGGCTTAGTTCTTCATAACGTAGAACGTAGAAAGGAGAAGTAGAATTAGGGTTCAGAGATTTGATAATAGATTGGCAAACAAGCCTTTTCTCAACCCTTAAATACTAAAGGAAAATAAAGCTAAGTTAACCTAAAACGAAATAATAAAAAGTAATAAAATAATGCAAATAAAGAAACGGTGCGGCGGACTTCAGACATCGGCGGCGGTCGCCGCATCTCCCACGGCGGGCGCCGTAATCGCGGAGGGCGCCGCAATTAAACGGCGGTCGCCGTAATCACTTCGTAGCCAATGTCGGTGGAAAGCCAATTGCGGCGGGCGCCGTAAGGTTCACGGCGGGCGCCGTAATTACGGCAGTCGCCGCAATTAAATGGCGGTCGCCGTTCTTTGGTTCAGCTCCTGCGACACTTCCGTAAAAATGCCATAACTTTTGATTCCCAACTCGGATCGCGCATATATTTTGAGGACTTGCAGTAGACTTCAAAAGCTAACTCCTCGAATTGGAATCACTCCATTTGGACATCGGAGTAGAGAGAACGAACCAATTGAATTCAGCCTATGGTTCTTCTACTCTTCAGTGCACTCCTCTTCCTCGTCTTCTCATGTGGTTTCTTCCTCAGTGTCTCATATGATATCCAAAACCACTCAAACACCTCCAAATACACCAACTTCGCCCCCAAACGCCATACACATGAATGTGTCTAAATCTACCTGAATGGCACCAATAAAACCTCTAATGACTCTTACTTAAGCCCTACAAAATAGTGCTTATCAAATCACCCCATGCTTAGACCTTTGCTCGTCCTCGAGTAAACTAATAAAGAGTCTACTCCCCCAATGTAGCATCCAAGGTCTCAGGAAGCATATCCTCCAACTAAGAGTCACCTAACCCATGCCAAGCTCCAGGCACCAATCTCATTCACAACACATCCACAACTCAACAAGCTTAAGGGGCAAGCAGAGTACTTCCCCCAAGCTAACCCGAACATCCAATAGTGTGAGTAACCTCTAATCCTAGCCTCCATCTATTACTCCTTATGTCTCCCAGAGTGACTTACCCGACAATCCTTCTTTGACTCCTCTTCTTATGACGCCTCGCCAAGAACAATGAGAAATCCTAAAATCACTCTTCTTCTTTTCGCTCATTTTGCCAAGGCGCCCTTTCGGGTTTTCACCAAGCCACTCATTTCATTTTTCAATAGATGTGCTCACATAAGCTCACGTCACTCTTGACTTCATATTACCCCAGCCTAATGCTGGTCCAAGCCACCTGCTTATTGCCTAGGCCGCCCTTTCGGGTTTTCGACCTATCCCAGGATTTCAATAATAGCCTTTTTTCAAATTTTTGGCTCTTTTCATTTTTTTTCCTCAGCAGCGTAGCAAGCATACAATCCCACCCCATGCTTAAACATTGCATTGTCCTCAATGTAATGAAAGACAAAAGAATAAAGCACATGGAAAAGCAAAAAAAATAACTCACAACGTTGCCGAGTTGGCTTGGACACTTCCGTGTTGCTGGCGGTGTAGTCATAAAAGTTCATGTCCTGAATGTCTGCATCAACGCCATTATCTTCATATACCGTGCAACCATAAGAAACCACTGTAGGGTGTAGTGGTCAATCAAGGGAACGGGGTTGCAAGGCCTTCAAAAATGGGCCCAGATGTCGTCGTGGTTGGGCCCTGGTGTACCTCCTCTCCAGCTGTCGACTGCAGGGCCATCATCGTTGCCAAATAAATATAGGGTGAATGTATTCCTCCGTTTAGCAACATGATGCGCACCTCTCCGTGGGGAACTCTGGACAGCTGGGTAAAACTTTTTTTTTTTTTGACTTTTTCTCCCCGTTTAAGGTCTTTTCGGGGTATCTTATTTTTGTCTTTTGCTCCCCGTTTAAGGTTTTTTCGGGGCCCATTTTTTTCTACTTTTTTTTTTTCGGTTTTTTTTTAATTTTTTTTTTTGCGAAAATGCGGCGGTCGCCGTGAGGGGTGCGGCGGTCGCCGTAATTGCGGCGGTCGCCGTAATTAAACGGAGGTCGCCGTTTTTAGGTCGTAGCCAACTTGCTTGGCGAGGCATTTGCGGCGGTCGCCGTAAGGTTTGCGGCGGTCGCTGTGAACACCATCTCCGTTTTTTCACGCTTCCTGCAGGTTAGTTCGACACAGAAAGGAAAAACTAAAAGAAAAACAACTAAATAAAGACTAAGGGAAAGAAAATAGACTACCTAACATCGGGTTGCCTCCCGAACATCGCCTTAGTCAATGTCGTGGCTCGACATAGTGCTCAACCTCTTCAATTCGGGTTGCTCCTATCACTTGAACTCCTGAGGTCTATGTCAGGGGGATGCCGTTTTGTGTGCTCCATGTTGAGCCTTTCCCCCATGCTTGTGTACTTCATAATGGTTGGACCGCTGTTCATATCTATAAATGCACTTGACATCTTCAGAAACGGTCTACCCAGCATCTCAGGGCCTGCATGTTTGTTTTGCCCCGCATCCAGCATGTAAAAATTTGCCACCTGAATTAAGGCCTCCTTCTTGTGCTTCCCCTTTGGTTTCTTCTTTATATTGCACAACGCTCTTAAAAACTCTGTGTAGCGAGGGATGCAATTTGCCAGTTCGATCAAGGGAATGGTTGCCTCGCAGATACTGAAGGTTTCATATAGCTCTTTGTCGTTCTTCAGCCTTCGAGTATCTTGTACTGCCTCAGGGAGGGGCGTGACGGGGTGTAGCGCAATGAGCGGGGAGGAGTTTAGACGCACATACTCATCATAGGCAGCCTCGAGAGGGTCGGGGGCTGCCGGGGCATTTTCGAGAGGAACGGACATCGCAGGATCGTTTTCGCGATCGTGGCTCTCCTCCTCTTGATCGCTGAATTCCTCCAGTCCCAAATAATACTCTTCTTCAGAAAGCACAACGCGGTCCAAAATATCGTCTGGAATACCCATCTCCTCAGTGGGTGAACCGAGGTGGAGGTATACCTCCCGCGGTCTTGGGTTCTCTTCTGCAGATATCTTGCTGTATTCTGCACCCGTCTCACAAATTTGTTCCTCCTTGTCAGCTAAGGGGGCGACATGCAACTGCTCAGTACTTTGTAGGGTCAACGAGAAGACATTCTCTTCCTGGTGCACCACTGGGTGAGATAGTGGTTCTGCCGACGTCATGGACTCCACCCTGCTCAATGCTTGCACCATTTGCTCCGTCTGCCTCTCAATGATCTGGATATTGGACTTTATTTGTTGTTCAAGTTGGATCGTGTTCTGTTTGAAAGATCGAAACATGTCCTCCAATGACATGGAGGGACTTGGACTTGGATTATTCCACTATTCGTATGACAAGTTGATCCTAGATACTACTCAAAATCGCATGCAATGGTAATTCCAATTCCTTTTCAGATGTAGCTAATAGCACAACCAGATACTATTAGAACTAACTAATTAAACAACCCTGAAACTATCAAGATTCAGTTTAACAGCAGCGTTACGGATAGGAATATAGTTGGATATAATTCTAGCATAACACAACCAGATATTATCCTAGAATGTAAATCAATTCTCTTCTGTATAAGACTAGCACAACCAGTTACTAACACGATGCAGTTGCTACTCTGAAATAGATATGCTCAACCAGTAACAATCTAAATCTAGCAATAGATCAATAACAATAAACCCTAATTGCGTCCAAATAGAGATTATCAATATCAATCATAAACAACTTAAGCAAGAGAAAGATAAAAACCATGCAATAGATTAAGAACAAGAATCTCACAACTTAATCCAAACGAAAGCTTCAGCGTCTGACTAAGCCAAGGAGGCTTAGTTCTTCATAACGTAGAACGTAGAAAGGAGAAGTAGAATTAGGGTTCAGAGATTTGATAATAGATTGGCAAACAAGCCTTTTCTCAACCCTTAAATACTAAAGGAAAATAAAGCTAAGTTAACCTAAAACGAAATAATAAAAAGTAATAAAATAATGCAAATAAAGAAACGGTGCGGCGGACTTCAGACATCAGCGGCGGTCGCCGCATCTCCCACGGCGGGCGCCGTAATCGCGGCGGGCGCCGCAATTAAACGGCGGTCGCCGTAATCACTTCATAGCCAAGGTCGGTGGAAAGCCAATTGCGGCGGGCGCCGTAAGGTTCACGGCGGGCGCCGTAATTACGGCAGTCGCCGCAATTAAACGGCGGTCGCCGTTCTTCGGTTCAGCTCCTGCGACACTTCCGTAAAAACGCCATAACATTTGATTCCCAACTCGGATCGCACACATATTTTGAGGACTTGCAGTAGACTTCAAAAGCTAACTCCTCGAATTGGAATCACTCCATTTGGACATCGGAGTAGAGAGAAAAAACCAATTGAATTCAGCCTATGGTTCTTCTACTCTTCAGTGCACTCCTCTTCCTCGTCTTCTCATGTGGTTTCTTCCTCAGTGTCTCATATGATATCCAAAACCACTCAAACATCTCCAAATACACCAACTTCGCCCCCAAACGCCATACACATGAATGTGTCTAAATCTACCTGAATGGCACCAATAAAACCTCTAATGAGTCTTACTTAAGCCCTACAAAATAGTGCTTATCACTCTCCATCTAGCTCTCCAAACGGCTGCCTATGCCTGACCCCTGCCAGTCGCCACTCACAAGTCACCGGTCGAGTCCCACTCGATCTCTGATTTTATTACGATAAGTTGTATTGCGATCTAATCCGATTCATACGATATCTAATAAAATCATCTTGCTATTATATATTTATTTCTTGTTTACCTATTATTTTCTTGGTTTGGATTATTTCCCATCGTCCGATCGACTAGTTACCCCGTCTAAGGCGATTTAGGTCGTCCGATCTTTTCCCCCTAAAACAGACGTCATCTTCTTTGTCAACGCGATAAGGCTTGGCTGACTTTGCTGGGGATGTCAGGCCTAGGCCGCCCAAGTGGCACCTAGCCTTGCCCCCTAGTCTCCTTGCTTGTTCCCTCAGAGGAGGCTCATTTTGGGCTATAAATAGGGGTCGAAATCAGAAGTCAAAGGCACTTCACCTTCCTCTCCTCTGTTTTCTCCATTGAAACACCAAGCTTTGAGCTTTTTTGTGAAGGTGTTCGAATCCCTTTGAGTGTTGGGAAAGGTACTCCTAAGTGGTATTAGAAGGTCTAAGGAGTTGGGAGATCGAACCATAATCAAACCGAAAGCAAACGAAGTGATTTGGGTAAGTTTCCATCAAAAATATGTCGAGCTCTCGCCACTGTGATCCCACCGCACCCGCGACAAGCCTCCCACCGCACCCGCGGCGAGCCTTGTCCGAGTGTGTGTTCTTTGGTGTTTGGCTTTGGGCGAGGCTTGATTCCTTTGATTCTTTTCCTATTCTTTTAGATTCAATTATGTGGATATTGAATCTAACTTAGGGTCTTGTTATGGGTCGTTCCATAGGGATTTATTATCCAGGATCTGTCCCCGTTCAGACAAAAGAATCCGTTGTTCTAAAAGCTTTGTTCGAGTTCAACTAATCTAAGGCAAGTGGCGGTTCGCTCTTGCTCATCATTCCATACTTCCATTAATTATCAATTGTTTTGTTGTTAATTAATTTGGGATGATTCATCTGCTTAAGTTGGGAACAGTTTTGTTAATAATATGACTAAAATATGATATTATAATAGGTTATATTTCTGCTAGAATCAACGCTATTATATATATATATATTATGTAGATGTAGGCCTTGATGGCTTTGATGTGATTTATTGTTGTGTTGAACTATTTAGTTAGCACGAGTATTCGTAGGAACGTTGGCCTCTATGTGCGGTCCAGTCGTTTCTTAATAACTATTGGTTAAGGGGCCTTAGAGCTCCTGACACCAACGGATGTGGTTTGGTTAAAGGGCCTTGGAGCTCCTGACACCATCGGATGTGGTTATAATCGTGATGTGGATATTTAAAAGCTTATAACGTGATGTGGTATGGTTTTGGAATTAAATCAGATAAGTGCCTTTGTCGCACATAATTAATATACCTTCGGCGAGTAGTGCAGCTAGGTGTTAGTGCAGCTAGGAAAACTCGGCTTAGTTTTTAAATCGCTCGTATGCGATACTGTGATTGTGTGATTATTTATGTTCCTAACATTTGTCATATTTCCGATAAGACTCAATTCATTGGAGTCTTCTTTTGGGAATGATTTCTGTAAGACTCGGTCTTCCAGAATCTTCTCTTAATCATGCCTTTTCATGTATTCCAGTAGAAGTATGATGGTTGACTATGTGATATCCCGTATTTTTGTAAGGTTATTTTGGGAATTTTGGAATTTTCCCGAGTACCTGTTGTGTACGTCGGATTTAATACAGAGAGTTTGAGACATTCTGTAATGTGCTCTGTATCTGTAATATTTTTTCAGTGAAATAATATACAGACGACATGCCTTGGATTTTAATATTCGTTCGCGTACGATAATTTTTATCCCGGGTTAATGTCATGTTCGTTCAAAGTTGAACGGGCGGGAAAAGCTGGTCACGGCGACCGCCATACAGTCACGGCGACCGCCGTCGCGGGATCCAAGAACGGCGACCGCCGTACAGTTCCGGCGCCCGCCGTCCCAATGCTCGAGGTGGTAGCTGGCGTGCCACGCTACGGCGGCGACCGCCGTAAATTACGGCGCCCGCCGTAATTGCCACCGTCGTTGTCCGGAGGTCTTTGCCCGATGGTCACCGGCGTGGTTCTGGCAAGCGCCGAACTAGCTTTCTTAGGCCCATCTTCGTGCTCCCGATGCTTTGGCTATAAAAGGAGGTGTTGGGGAAGGGATTTGAGCCATCCCAAACACCGAACCTCTGCCAAATTTTTGTGTCGTCGGAGTTGTGTTTCGCCGGAGTTTGGAAGCTCTCGTCGGTGTCGTTTGGTGGTGTTTCCAGAAGCCCTTTAGAAGCCTTTTGGTTGCCTTTGGAGGTCAGAACCCAATCAAGGCGGAAATGGGTCGAAACGCGCATCGTTTTGGTGAGATTTTCTCTCGTTTCCGTCGTCTGAGTTCTTCACGGCGACCGCCGTGTTCTTCACGGCGCCCGCCGTGATGAATGCGGCGACCGCCGCCAAGAACAGCGACCGCCGCTAGTGCCCAGAATGCCTTCGTGGCTTTGGCTTGGTTGGTTGTCGTCGTGACGTCTTTCCTTTCGTTTTCTTTCGCCGTGTTTAGATTCGTACTATGGTTATGTCAGATCTAACTTAGGGTTCCTTTTATGGGTCGACTCGAAGGTCGTTGTGCTGTCGGAGCTATACCCATGTCGAGCCCGGAATCTCGTCGTTGTCGTTAAGCTTGTTTCTATTCTGCGGATTAAGGCAAGTGGCGGTTCGCTCTTACTCATTCGTTCCATATTTACATTAATTATCAGTAGTTTATCTGAGTAATTAATTTGGAATGAATACTCTGTTTGTCTAGAAATGGTTTTGGCAAACTGTTTTGGAAAACAAAATATTGATATTATAATAGGTTGTATATCTGTTAGAACAACGCTATTATCTGTGATCGCCTTTCGGGCCTTTATGTGGATTTATCTTGTAATTGTTATTGTGCTGTAATTGTTTAGTTAGCACTGTTAGATAGGAACGTTACTCGGACTCGGTCCAGTCATTTCTTTCTAATCTGGTATCGGGGTGGCTCGTCTCCATCTGGTACTATTCTAAGATCATGATCGGTCTCTTTCACAAGTGTGTAGAGACAGGACACTTAGCTGGTGTCACAAACCTTCCGGTGTACGTCACTCTCGACGAAACGTATACTAAGATGTGTCGTCCCAATGATGGGGTACACATGTAAAAGTCTAATAACGTGATGTGTGTTTTTGGAACATAAATTAGATAAGTGCTACTCGACGCACATAATTAATAAGCCTTCGGCGAGTAGTGCAGCTAAGTTATAGTGCAGCTAGGAAAACTCGTCTCGACTTTGATCATAGTACGTTCTCTTTCCAATCTGGATTTGCTGTATGCGATGAGGTTGGTCGTGAACCGAAGCATCTCAGTCAACTTTTAAATCATTGTTGTATGATGCTGTAAACATTCCAGATTTGTCATATTTCCTTAAAGACTCAATCTCTCGGAGTCTCTTTTCGAGTCGATTTCTGTGAAGATTCAGTCTTCCAGAATCTTCTCTTGTGCATACCTCTTGTCTATTCCAGTAGGAGTATGATGGTTGACTATCGTCATCGATTTTTATTCGAGAAGCGATGAGTCTAACCTAATACAACTGCTTTGAACCAGTCTGCTTTATACCCTTGCTAGTCTATTCAAGTAGACTAACCCACGAACTTTGTTCTCCGCATATGGGCTGGTGTCATCCGTTCGATTCGGCACATCAGGTCGAAAGTAGCTCAGAAGAATAGAAGGACTATGGAGTCGACGGTGGTTTTTGAACGTTTTAATTATTTCTTTAATCAGGTTGAGATCTTTTGGACAATGACTTTTGTTTATACTGTATCCTACTTTATAAGAATTCCGCTGTATTTGGTTTAAACTCTGTATTGACCTATTCAGGATTGGGTTGTAATCCCGTAACTCATGTTTCCTTGACAATGTTATGTTTTGGAATTGAATGCTTTGATCATTATGTATCATTTGTATTTCATAAATTGTATTTAAACGGTAAAGCCTTGGGTGATCTCGGTAAGGAACACTGGGGTCACTGGCGGTAATATCTTTCCAAAAGGGTTAAGTTTTGGGGGTGTTACAGTTGTGGTATCAGAGCCAAAGGTTTTAAAACGGGTTTGGGATTTTTATAAACCATTTATCCGTTTTCGAAAATGCTTTAAAAAGAGCTCTGAATTTTCAAAGTAAAAAAAAATATATTTAAAAACACCGTTCATAGTCATGTCTTCTGGATAGTCTGATATAGTAAGCTTGCTTCTATGTCTAGAAAGACTAATTCCTTCATTGTTATCGTATAGGAGATGGGTGCAGGTCTCTCTCAGAAGAAGGGGTCGGAAGATGCCGAGATGGATTCACCGTCTACCGAGAGGCTAGACTTCCCTATACCCCAGAGGTGCTTCGAGGTTGGAGGCCCGAGCAGCCCATCTGAGGAGATCAAGCATGTGCTTCCTGAGTCGGTAGTCCTGGTGTCAAGGAATGCAGTAGTTCCTGTGACAGCGCCAGTGGAGCCACCAAGGGAGGAAGCAATGCCAGAAGATGAATCGTCTAGGTACCGAGAGGGTACTACAATGACGATTACCAGATGGATTTGATTATTGAAGTGAGCGAAGAGGAAGAAGAGGAAGAGGACCCTATAGAGGATGACCCCGAAGAGGAAGAGGACCCCATCGAGGATGATCCCGAGGAGGATACCGAGATGGACCTCAGCGGACAAAACCTGGAGTCCGATGACTTGAGGCACTTGCTGGTGGATAGTCAAGAAACGGGGATGTAATTTATTCACCCCAGTTCAGAGTTACCACCTATACAAGAGTTGCCACCAGTGCCAGAGTACGCACCCATGTCAGTAGCTGATTGGGAGGCACTGTATACCGAGTACGGTATTAGGAGAAGTGACAGGGAATCTCAGCCTGTCCCTACTCCAAGAAGAAGGAGGTCAGAATCCGAGCTGCAAGAGATCCTCCGCCAGAGTGAGGTAATCTCTGCAGAACAGCAGCGTCGGAGGGATGAGCTGATCGCCAGTACTTAGAGGAGGGCTGGGATAGGAGGGCCAGTCATGGACGACCCATACTTTACCATGACTGAGATAGGACCATGTGCTTCAGGGTCTAGCAGGGTGCGAAACCCATTGCCAGAGCTCGATGGTGAGCCTAGTCCGAAGAGACCTTACACGAGTAGCCAGTCTTATGGGAGACATTTTGGAACGCCCTGATGAGAATTAGTGTTGCCTATCGCAGTAGTTTCGTTTCTTAGTATTCCAAGTTTGTACTATGTGTAATATTTCAGTATTGCAGCAAGTACTCTATGAAACACTTTTATCTTCGAGCAATGTTGTCCTAGCGCTCGGATGATAGACTTATGTGTAGCTTGTGTAACAGTTCGAAGGTTCATCTATAAAATGCCAAGTTGATCTATCCTGAGCAATTTCTTTACGTTGGTATATTGCATAAGTATATTGCATAATATTAATGTATTGAACGCTTGGAATGGGATCGGTAAACAGATGGTGAACCCAAGAAGCACGAGGAACTCGATTCGAGCCGGTGCTGGGACTAGCCAAGATCCCAGGCCAGCAGGAAGGGGTGTTCAGGATGAGCACGAGTCAGAGTCTCGCATCCAGCATAGGCGTGAAGGTCAGGATCAGACCCAAGCGCCGGCGCAGTTTGATATCGCAGCTGTTGAGGCGATTCGCGGGATTGTGATGCAGGCAATTGCAGACGTATTGAGACCCAGTGCGCCTCAAGCGCAATAAGTGCCTACCCACCCAGCGGTTCCTGATGTTGTGGAACCCAGAAACCCTATGGTTTAGGAGAATGCCGTCAGGGCTAGAGATAGCTATGGTCGCGCTCTTAAGACCATCACTTCCATGAGACCCGATTGCTATAACGGGAAAGGGGAGCCAGTAGCAATGACTCATTGGTTCTCCCATATGGAGAGGCTGTTTTGGAACGTGGAGTGTACTGAGGCCGAGAAGGTCCATATCGCTTCTCTTCAGCTGAAGGAGGAGGCTAGCGAGTGGTGGGAGAGCATAGGTTTGGCAGAAAGCCCGGTGTTGACTTGGTCGATGTTCAAGACCAAGATGGTTGATCGCTTTTTCTCTCGTGCTATGAGAGAGGAGAAGCATAAAGAGTTCTTGTACCCAAAGACGGATGGTCTGAAAGTGACCGAGTTGGCATCTAAGTTCAATCATCTTTTATAGTACGCCCTTGCCGAGATTACCAGTAATTTTGTAAGGTTATATTGGGAATTATGGAATTTTCCCGGGTACCCGTTGTGTACGTCGGATTTAATTCAAGTAGTTTGAGACATTCTGTAATGTGCTCTGTATCTGTAATATTTTTCTCAGTGAAATAATATACAGACGTCATGCCTTGGAGTTTAATTGTCATTCGCGTACGATAATTTTTATCCCGGTTTAACGTCATGTTCGTTCAAAGCTGAATGGGCGGGAAAAGGGAGAAACGGCGACCGCCGTGGTTGGGCCCGAGAAGTCAGCGTGTCAGCTTCTAGCTGGCCGCGACAGACCTAGCGACGGCGACCGCCGCGTGCCCGCCGCAGGCAAAATCACGGTGACCGCCGTGATTGTCCAGTGGGCATTGCCCGTCGGTCGCCGGCGTCGTTCGAGGCGCGCCGTTGCATCGTTTGCCGCGTCTTAGGGTTTGCTGGGTACTCCTTGGGGTTTGCCTATATATAGAGGAGCTTGGGCATGGGTTTTGGGTCATCTACAACCCCGAATCGCTGCCAAAATTCTCCCTCAAAGTGAGTTGAGTTTCGTCGGTTTTCTTGTGCTCGCCGGAGGTGTTGTGGTGTGTTTCCAGAGTGCCTTTGTGAAGCTTTTGGTTAGCCTTGGAGGTTAGAAGCCAAAGCAAGTCGAGGGAGGCCGAACTGCTCGTGTTTTGGGGTGAGTTTTCTCTCGTTTCAGTCGGCCGTGTTCTTCACGGCGACCTCCGTGTTCTTCACGGTGACCGCCGTGATGAATACGACGACCACCGCCAAGAACGGCGACCGCCGCCAGAGCCCAGAACGCCTTCGTGGCTTTGGCTTGGTTGGTTGTCGTCGTGGCGTCTTTCCTTTCGTGTTCTTTCGCCGTGTTTAGATTCGTACTGTTTATGTCGGATTTAACTTAGGGTTCCTTTTATGGGTCGACTCGAAGGTTGTTGTGCTGTCGGAACTACCGTGTCGAGCCCGGAATCCAGTTGACGTCGTTAGACTATTCTGCGGATTAAGGCAAGTGGCGGTTCGCTCTTGCTCATTCGTTCCATATTTACATTAATTATCAGTAGTTTATCTGAGTAATTAATTTGGAATGAATATTCTGTTTGTCTGGAAATGGTTTTGTTAAACTGTTTTGAAAATCATATAATAGGTTGTATATCTGTTAGAACAACGCTATTATCTGTAATCGCCTTTCGGGCCTTTATGTGGATTTATCCAGTAACTGTTGTTGTGCTATACTGTTTAGTTAGCACTAGTGGCTAGGAACGCTATGTACCTTGATGGGGTTTAGCTGTTTCTTTATAACTGGTACTCGGTGGTTCATCCCCAGTACTTTCTCTTTGGTCATGACCATACCCTTTCACAGGGTAGGTGCACTTCGCTAGTGCCAAATCTTTCAGGGTTTATCCCTTCTATAACTCTTGTGAGGAGATCTGATATATCTTGTGAGGAGATCCGATATCTCTTGTGTGGAGATGTAAAAGCTTATAACGTAATGCTCGTTTTGGAATTAAATAAGATAAGTGCCCGAGTGCACATGATTAATATACCTTGGGCGAGTAGTGCAGCTAAGCTATAGTGCAGCTAGGAAAACTCGTCTCGACTTTGATCATAGTACGTTCTCTTTCCAATCTGGATTCGCTGTGTGTGATGAGGTTGGTCGTGAACCGAAGCATCTCAGTCAACTTTTAAATCATTGTTGTATGATCCTGTAATCATTCCAGATTTGTCATATTTCATTAAAGACTCAATCTCTTAGAGTCTCGTTTCGAGTTGATTTCTGTGAAGATTCAGTCTTCCAGAATCTTCTCTTGTGCATACCTCTTGTTTATTCCAATAGAAGTATGGTGGTTGACAAGCGTACTCGATTATCATTCGAGGGACGAGGAGTCCAACCTAATACAACTGCTTCGAACCACTCTACTTTTTACCCTTGCTAGTCTATTCAAGTAGACTAACCCACGAACTTTGTTCTCCGCATGTGGGCTGGTGTCATCCGTTCGATTCGGCACATCAGATAGAGTGAAGATTTGAGGAGACTAGATTGACTATGAAGACGACGGTTGTTTTTGGATGTTTTAATAATTGCTTTTAATCAGGTTGAGATCCTTGGGCAGGTGATCATCACGATCACAACCCCGTTTGTAAAATCTTTTATTTGTCTTCCGCTGTACTTTGTTTGAACTATGTGTTTGGCCTATTCGGGATTGGGTTGTAATCCCGTAACTCATGTTTATTTGATTGATGTTTTGATTTGGATACTTTGATCATTATGTATCATTGTATGCCTTAAATTGTATTTAATCCGGTAAAGCCTTGGGTGATCTCGGTAAGGAATACTGGGGTCACTGGCGGTAATACCTTTCCAAATGGGTTAAGATTTGGGGGTGTTACAGTTGTGGTATCAGAGCCAAAGGTTTTAAAGCGGGTTTGGGATTTTATAAATCATTTATCCGTTTTTGAAAATGCTTTAAAAGGGCTCTGAATTTTCAAAGTGAAAAGAATTTGAAAACACCGTTCATAGTCATGTCTTCTGTATAGTCTGATATAGTAAGCTTGCTTCTATGTCTAGAAAGACTAATTCCTTCCCTGTTGCCCCGTTAGATATGGGTGCATTATGTTCTTTTCAGAGGAACCCGGGAGAAGCCGATGTGGTTTCACCATCTCTAGTTAGGCTTGATTCCCAGTTCGCTCGTTGTGAGTTGAGGTTGTAGAACCTAGTAACTCGGTTCGAGTCCATCAATAGAAATTACCAAGTTGATCTATTCTAAGTTGATTTTATTACAATAATTATATCAAAATGATACTAAAGTGATAAAATCCTTGGAATTTGATCGGTAAACAGATGGTGAACACGAGGAACACTATCCGTACTGGTGCTGGGCCAAGCAATGACCCCAGACTAAATCCGAGGAATGTTGCAGACCCATCAGAAGAGCGTGAGTCTGTCTTTCATAATAATCCTGGAGGAAACGACCCAGCTAGGGACAATGCTCCAAGGATATTTGATAAAGCAGCTGTTGCAGAAATTAGGGGAATCGTCATGCAAGCGATTGCCGACGCGTTACGCCCGAATGTGCATCAGGCACAAGGAGTGCCAGTATCTCGAGAAGTTCCGAGGTTTGAGGAACAAGAGAACCATGTGCTACAGGGAGGGGTGATCAGGAATAGAGGGGAGTATGGCCGAGCCCTGAAGGCTGTTAACTCCATGAGGCCTGACAGCTTCGATGGGAAAGGAGAGCCAGTCAAGGTGGCTCATTGGTGTTCCCACATGGAGCGGCTATTCCGCAATGTTGAGTGCACTGAAGCTGAGAAGGTGCATATAGCCTCTCTTCAGTTAAAGGAAGAAGCCAGCGAATGGTGGGAGAGTACCGACTTAGCTGATAGCCCGGTATTGACCTGGTCTATGTTTAAGACCAAGATGACTGATCGTTTCTTCTCTCGTGCTATGAGAGAGGAGAAACACAAGGAGTTTCTGTATCCGCAAACGGATGGATTGAAGGTGACCGAGCTTGCAACCAAATTCAATCATCTAATGCAGTACGCTGGACCTGAGATATCCAGTGAAGCACAGAAGATCTGGTATTTCCACGAATGGATGAGTCCAGACATCAAGCCGATGATGGTGCACCACACATGCTCTACTCTGGAGCAGTATGTGGATACAGCCTACAAGCTGGAGGTGACTCTGGAGGAGTCGACCAAGAAGCGTAACAGCCAGAGGCAAGTGCAGTACCAGCCTCAGGCAAGTGGGTTCAAACGTCCCGCGCCACCATCAGATTTTGCCAAATTTAGCCGAGCAAGAACGGATAAGACTCATGATGAGTCTACGCAATGTTCTGGCCAAGGCAATAATCCGATTCAGTGCTACAACTGCGGTACGCACGGGCACAAGAGCAATGAATGTCTGAAGGACAAAAAGACATGCTTTGACTGCGAAAAGGAGGGTCATATGCAGGCGTTCTGTCAGCGGAGGAATGTGAAAGGAGCTGAGTCACGGCAAGGGTCTGTTAATCAGAACAACCGACCCAAGTTCAGTCCGGTGGAAGCTCCTAGCCCTTCAATGCAGACGACTGCGCAGAACAAAGGGAAAGCCCCGATGGCTTCAGGAAGCCAAGGTCAACGCCTATACGTGATGCGTGAGGCGGATGGACCCTATGCTCCTAATGCTTAGAGTACTTTGTATCTGCATTACATTTTTGTTAATGTGTTGTTGATGTGGGTGCTACCCAGACTTTCATTTTGGATGGTGGTAAGTTTTGTGTGCAACGAGGTTGTGAACCTTTTGTTGTAACTCTTCTTATATATGAACATTTGGTTTATACCAAGTTATGTTTCGTTGCTTGTTGATGGGGTAAGGTCTCGTGTTCGAGACTCACCAACAACCTCTGAGGAGATGGCTGCCTATTAATTAGGTGGAGCTACCAAGGATGGGTTGAGATGTATGGACAGCGGCTCATGGAAACAGTGGACACTGGTAATGGCTGGGCCTGGGCTCGGAGCCACTAGTGAGTCGTCTGTGAACCATGTAGTGGGCTGGTCTAAGATAGTGACCATTTTGTGGGAACCAATCGTCTGTCGGATTGTCGATTACCATCAAAGGTAAGAAATTCAAAGCGATTTGACCTAAATAACCATGGTCCCATACGATAATTATTTTCGGTATGGATTGACGGAAGCGTCACAAGGCAGTGATCGACTTTAGTTTTTGATATTTATGTGGTTAGAGGATTTACGGGTGTCTTTCCAGAAGATATTCCTGGATATCCCGAATCGTGTCGTGGAGTTTGCAATTGATCTCGAGCCATGTACCACGCCGATCTCTGAGGCACCGTACCGGATGGCTCCTGTTGAGATGCAAGAGTTGAATAAGCAACTCAAGGATCTTCTTGACAAAAGTTATATAAAGCTGAGTGCATCACCTTGAGTAGGAGTGCCCTAGTTTTATTTGTCAAAATAAAAGATGGACAGTTTCGACTTTATTTTGACTTTCGAGAGTTGAATAAAGTCACGATCAAGAGCAAGTATATGTTACCAAGGAGTGATGATCTGTTGGATCAACTACAGGGAGCAAAAGTTTCTCCAAGACCGACCGGAGATCTGGTTTGTTTTTTTATCAGCTCAGGATTCGTGAGGATGATATTCCGAGGATTGCGTTCGGACGAGAGATGGTCACTACTAGTTTGTAGTCATGCCATCTGGGCTTACGAATGCTCCAGCAGTTTTCATGAACCTAGTACATCGATGTTTTAGACCAGTACTTGAATAAGTTCATAGTGGTCTTCATCAATGACATTTTGATATTTTCCCGAGCAAGGAAGCTCACAGGGAACATCTGTGGATTGCTTTATCGGTCCTTAGACCAAGTCGGTTGTACGCAAAGTGGGCTAAGTGCGATTGTTGGATCTAGAAGTGGCTTTCTTAGGCCATGTGATCAATAAGAATGAGGTTATGGTTATTCCCCAGAAGAGTGAATCAGTAGTTGTTTGGAAGCGGCCTCAGGGTGTGAGCGAGGTGCGCAGTTTCCCAGAGCTTGCTGAGCATTATAGACGGTTCATGGAAGGATTTTTCTAAGATCACTCCACCTATGACCAGTCTGTTCTGCAAGGGCAATAAGAAGTTGTCTGGGATGACAAGTACAAGATCAGTTTTCAAGAAGTTGAAACAGTGTCTGACTTATGCACCAGTTTTGGCATTGTCAGAAAGAATGATGGCTATATGGTCTATAGTTAATGCTTCGAGAAATGGGTTAGGATGTGTCTTTAATGCAGAGGGGCAAGGTTATTGCATACGCATCTAGACAATTGAAATCCTATGAAGCAAACTAACCAACACATGACCTAGAACTTGCAGCAATAGTGTTTGCGTTGGAAACTGAGGTTACTTGGGTAACCCAGAGGTCAGCAGAAGTTTCCACCAGGAGATTTGTCCGTTACATGGCATTCCTAAGACCATTGTATCGGATCGAGATGGCCGATTCATGTCAAGTTTATAGCAAGAACTTCACAAGGCCATGGGAACTGAATTGAGATTCAGCAGCGTTTCATCCTCAAACAGATGGTCAGTCTGAAAGACCATCTAGACCCTGGAGGATATGCTAAGAAGCATACGTACTCGATCATCCGACTAGCTGGAAAGACAGCCTAAGTCTGATTAAGCTCACGTACGATAATAGCTGGCATGCTACAATCAAGATGGCTCCGTTTGAAGCTTTGTATGGTCACAGAGGTAGATCTCAGATTTGTTGGGTTGAGTACGACGACAAGATTCTACTTGGACCAGAGTTGGTCGAAAGGACAACTTCGAACATTGCTCTGAGTAGACAGAGGTTGTTGACCGCTCATAGTCGACAAAAGTTTTACGCAGATCAGAAGCGTTAAAGTGTTAAGTTCGAGGTTGGTGGCAAGGTACTTGTCACAGTATCGTCACCCAAGGATGTTTTCAGGTTTGGTAAGCATGGGAAGCTTAACCCTCGCTACATGGGACCATTCAAGATTCTGGATAGAGTAAGATCTCTAACGTACCGTTTGGCATTGTCGCCATCGGCATACCCAGTGTATAATGTGTTCCACGTATCATTGCTAAGGATATTCGTGCCAAGATGAGTCTCGTAGGCTGAGCTATAAGGATGTCGAGATTCAGGCAAATGGTTCTTGAGAGGAGATGCCAGTGTGCATTCTCGAACGTCGTGTGAAGCGACTGTGCAACGAGATCATACTGTTGGTACGAGTTCTGTGGTCCAGGTCTGGGACTGAGGAAGTTACTTGGGAAACCGAGGCAGAGATGCTCAGACACTTTCCCGAGTTGTTTTTCGGCCAAGTTTCGGGGTCGAAACTTCTTTTAAGGGGGAGGTGATGTGATACCCCGTAATTTTGTAAGGTTATATTGGGAATTATGGAATTTTCCCGGGTACCCGTTGTGTACGTCGGATTTAATTCAAGTAGTTTGAGACATTCTGTAATGTGCTCTGTATCTGTAATATTTTTCTCAGTGAAATAATATACAGACGTCATGCCTTGGAGTTTAATTGTCGTTCACGTATGATAATTTTTATCCCGGTTTAACGTCATGTTCGTTCAAAGCTGAATGGGCGGGAAAAGGGAGAAACGGCGACCGCCGTGGTTGGGCTCGAGAAGTCAGCGTGTCAGCTTCTAGCTGGCCGTGACAGACCTAGCGACGGCGACCGCCGCATTTACGACGACTGCCGCATGCCCGCCGCAGGCAAAATCACGGCGACCGCCGTGATTGTCCAGTGGGCATTGCCCGTCGGTCGCCGGCGTCGTTCGAGGCGCGCCGTTGCGTCGTTTGCCGCGTCTTAGGGTTTGCTGGGTACTCCTTGGGGTTTGCCTATATATAGAGGAGCTTGGGCATGGGTTTTGGGTCATCTACAACCCCGAATCGCTGCCAAAATTCTCCCTCAAAGTGAGTTGAGTTTCGTCGGTTTTCTTGTGCTCGTCGGAGGTGTTGTGGTGTGTTTCCAGAGTGCCTTTGTGAAGCTTTTGGTTAGCCTTGGAGGTTAGAAGCCAAAGCAAGTCGAGGGAGGCCGAACCGCTCGTGTTTTGGGGTGAGTTTTCTCTCATTTCAGTCGGCCGTATTCTTCACGGCGACCGCCGCCAAGAACGGCGACCGCCGCCAGAGCCCAAAACGCCTTCGTGGCTTTGGCTTGGTTGGTTGTCATCGTGGCGTCTTTCCTTTTGTGTTCTTTCGCCGTGTTTAGATTCGTACTGTTTATGTCGGATCTAACTTAGGGTTCCTTTTATGGGTTGACTCAAAGGTTGTTGTGCTGTCGGAACTACCGTGTCGAGCCCGGAATCCAGTTGACGTCGTTAGACTATTCTGCGGATTAAGCCAAGTGGCGGTTCGCTCTTGCTCATTCGTTCCATATTTACATTAATTATCAGTAGTTTATCTGAGTAATTAATTTGGAATGAATATTCTGTTTGTCTGGAAACGGTTTTGTTAAACTGTTTTGAAAATCATATAATAGGTTGTATATCTGTTAGAACAACGCTATTATCTGTGATCGCCTTTCGGGCCTTTATGTGGATTTATCCAGTAACTGTTGTTGTGCTATACTGTTTAGTTAGCACTAGTGGCTAGGAACGCTATGTACCTTGAGGGGGTTTAGCTGTTTCTTTATAACTGGTACTCGGTGGTTCATCCCCAGTACTTTCTCTTTGGTCATGACCATACCCTTTCACAGGGTAGGCGCACTTCGCTAGTGCCAAATCTTTCAGGGTTCATCCCTTCTATAACTCTTGTGAGGAGATCTGATATCTCTTGTGAGGAGATCCGATATCTCTTGTGTGGAGATGTAAAAGCTTATAACGTAATGCTCGTTTTGGAATTAAATAAGATAAGTGCCCGAGTGCACATGATTAATATACCTTGGGCGAGTAGTGCAGCTAAGCTATAGTGCAGCTAGGAAAACTCGTCTCGACTTTGATCATAGTACGTTCTCTTTCCAATCTGGATTCGATGTGTGCGATGAGGTTGGTCGTGAACCGAAGCATCTCAGTCAACTTTTAAATCATTGTTGTATGATCCTGTAATCATTCCAGATTTGTCATATTTCATTAAAGACTCAATCTCTTGGAGTCTCGTTTCGAGTTGATTTCTGTGAAGATTCAGTCTTCCAGAATCTTCTCTTGTACATACCTCTTGTTTATTCCAGTAGGAGTATGGTGGTTGACAAGCGTACTCGATTATCATTCGAGGGACGAGGAGTCCAACCTAATACAACTGCTTCGAACCACTCTACTTTTTACCCTTGCTAGTCTATTCAAGTAGACTAACCTACGAACTTTGTTCTCCGCATGTGGGCTGGTGTCATCCGTTCGATTCGGCACATCAGATAGAGTAAAGATTTGAGGAGACTAGATTGATGATAGGCGTTGTCGTGACACCTAAACAAAATAATTCCTAACAAACCTAACTAATGTAGTCTGGTAAGTAAGGGTCGAATCCCACAGAGAATCAAATACTATTCCAACGATGTAATTGTATACCAACAAGTAACCAAGGGGGGGTTTCTGATTAAAAACAAACAAATAAACAAAATAAATAAAAACAACGACTTGAAATCAAATAGGGAAAATAACTCAGCCAAACAAATATTCACACTTCAGATTGATAGATCGATCATTGATTATTCCTAGTCCTCAATACTCATGAAAGTCCTAATCCATGTTCTGAATTAGTTACCAGTCCAACCAGTCCTGATAACCCTAACTATTAAACAAATTCCTACTAACCTTCAAGATCTAATTCAATAACAGCAAGAAGTTTAGGAATAGATAGGTACATGCAAGTGTAGCAACCAGTCATACAATTGCATGTAATTAATTCTCTACACAAACTAAGGGATTTAGATTCTCAACCAGTATCCTCTAATCCTTAGTAGTATGATCAATAACAATCTCAACAGGTTGTATGGAAAATGGGAACCAATAGCATAATACTAATTTCTCTAAGTTGTCAATCTAGAGGGAACTACTATTAAAATCTATTTGATTTCCTAATCAACAAATCAAGGGGAATCGATATATGATCAATGAGATTAAGCACGAGAGAAAATTAATACAATCATAGAAAGAGTAAAGGAATAACCTCACAATCCAATCAATCCAAATGCTTCAATTGTCTGTCTGAGCAAAAGGGAAAAACAATGATGAAAATAAACTAGGTCTAACTATTTTCTGTTTGGCAACTAGGTTAACTAAAAGTGTTTTAACCTAATTCTAAAAGTGTGTAAAATAATAAAATAACAATAATAAAATAATAACAAAAATAATAAATCCCTACTAACCTTGATAGGCGTTGTCGTGACACCTAAACAAAATAATTCCTAACAAACCTAACTAATGTAGTCTGGTAAGTAAGGGTCGAATCCCATAGAGAATCAAATACTATTTCAACGATGTAATTGTATACCAACAAGTAACCAAGGGGGAGTTTCTGATTAAAAACAAACAAATAAACAAAATAAATAAAAACAACGACTTGAAATCAAATAGGGAAAATAACTCAGCCAAACAAATATTCACACTTCAGATTGATAGATCGATCATTGATTATTCCTAGTCCTCAATACTCATGAAAGTCCTAATTCATGTTCTGAATTAGTTACCAGTCCAACCAGTCCTGATAACCCTAACTATTAAACAAATCCCTACTAACCTTCAAGATCTAATTCAATAGCAACAAGAAGTTCAGGAATAGATAGGTACATGCAAGTGTAGCAACCAGTCATACAATTGCATGTAATTAATTCTCTACACAAACTAAGGGATTTAGATTCTCAACCAGTATCCTCTAATCCTTAGTAGTATGATCAATAACAATCTCAACAGGTTGTATGGAAAAGGGGAACCAATAGCATAATACTAATTTCTCTAAGTTGTCAATCTAGAGGGAACTACTATTAAAATCTATTTGATTTCCTAATCAACAAATCAAGGGGAATCGATATATGATCAATGAGATTAAGCACGAGAGAAAATTAATACAATCATAGAAAGAGTAAAGGAATAACCTCACAATCCAATCCATCCAAATGCTTCAATTGTCTGCCTGAGCAAAAGGGAAAAACAATGATGAAAATAAACTAGGTCTAACTATTTTCTGTTTGGCAACTAGGTTAACTAAAAGTGTTTTAACCTAATTCTAAAAGTGTGTAAAATAATAAAATAACAATAATAAAATAATAACAAAAATAATAAATCACGGGATATTAATCCCGTATTCTCCATCCAACAATTATCTCAGCGTGACACCTCGGCCCAACAACAGCAAAGCCCACCTCCAAGACTTCTTCTCGGTGGAATCAGCACGGCCCAACTCCATCAGCAGCGGCCCACTCCAATTGCAGCTACTTCGCTGACATCATGCGGCGTCACGGCCATTTCTTTCCAGCTTCAATTTCACGCGGAAGCAATTCTTCTTCGTTTCACGCGGGCCCCAGCCTTCACGGGCTTCTTCTTCATTTGCTTGGGCCTTTCCTCCAATTTGGGCCTTTCCTTCATAGGCCGAGCTTCACCCAAATTCCAGCTTCACGTGAATTTCCACTTCTCTCGGGAATTTCGCCATCTCCTCATGTGGTCAACTCCTCTTCCTCTGGATGACTCCAATTAGCTCCTCCAGACCACCAAAACCACTTCTCCGCTCTAACTCCATAATCTCTAATTGTTTTCTAAATCCAACCAAATGGCACCTCAAACCTGATAACAACCCCTAGAAATTCACTACCAAATAGTGCCGATCAATTGACTATGAAGACGATAGTTGTTTTTGGATGTTTTAATAATTGCTTTTAATCAGGTTGAGATCCTTGGGCAAGTGATCATCACGATCACAACCCCGTTTGTAAAATCTTTTATTTGTCTTCCGCTGTACTTTGTTTGAACTCTGTGTTTGGCCTATTTGGGATTGGGGTGTAATCCCGTAACTCATGTTTCATTTGATTGATGTTTTGATTTGGATACTTTGATCATTATGTATCATTGTATGCCTTAAATTGTATTTAATCCGGTAAAGCCTTGGGTGATCTCGGTAAGGAACACTGGGGTCACTGGAGGTAATACCTTTCCAAATGGGTTAAGATTTGGGGGTGTTACATATCAAGCCGTTAATGGTGCACCACACATGCTCTACCTTGGAGCAGTATGTGGATTATGCCTATAAGCTGGAGGTAACTCTAGAGGAGTCGACCAAGAGGCGCAACCGACAGAAGTCGATGCAGAACCAGAACCAGGGAGGTGGTTTTAAGCGCCCTGCGCCACCGTCTAACTTTGCCAAGTCTAGCCGAGCTAAGACGGAGATGACGCAAGGAGGATCGACTCAGCAGTCAGGGCAGACCAGGAGTTCAGTTCAGTGTTATAAATGTGGTACTGCTGGGCACAAGAGCAATGGGTGTCAGAAGGAGAAGAGGTCGTGCTTTGGGTGTGGACGTGATGGTCATCTGCAGAAGTTCTGCAAGCAGGGGAAGCAGAAGGGAGTAGAGTCGCAGCAAGGGTTAGTTCATCAGAGCAACCGACCTAGGTTTAAGCCTGCCGAGACTTCTAGCCCGTCAGTTCAGACGACTGCTCAAAATAGGGGAAAGGCCCCAACTGTTTCTGGGAGTCAGGGTCAACGCTTGTACGAAATGCGTGAAGCAGATGGACCCAACACTCCGATTTCTCAAGGTACTCTATACCTTCACTCTACTTCAGTGTGCATTCTGTTTGATTCTGGTGCTACACATTCCTTTATTTCGGATAGCTGTGTTAGCAAGTTAGACTTAGTGTGCAACGATTCGTGCGATCCTTTCGTTGTTAGTCTTCCTAATGGAGAGCGTTTGGTGGGAACCAAGCATCTGTCCGACTTTCCACTTACCATTCAAGGTAAGGAGTTCGAGGCAGATCTGATCTGTATAGCCATGGCTCCATACGACATTATCCTCGGTATGGATTGGCTGACGCGTCACAAGGCGGTGATCGACTTCAGTTCAAGAACGGTGACGGTGTCATCTGGGGGCCAGTTCGTGTGCAAGTTCAAAGGTCGAAATGACGCTGATAACGACAAGATGATCAATGCGATGGCTGCGTTTAAGCTACTACGACAAGGATGTGTCGGGTACCTTTGCTACTTGGATTCACCCGCGAAGGATGGACCTGAGGTTCTTGATATTCCTATAGTTAGGGAGTTTTCGGATGTCTTTCCGGAAGAAATTCCTGGATTACCCCCGAACCGTGACGTAGAGTTTTCAATTGATCTCGAGCCTGGTACGACGCCGATTTCCAAATCACCGTATCGGATGGCTCCAGCTGAGATGCAAGAATTGAAGAATCAACTTGAAGATCTTCTTGACAAAGGTTATGTCAGGCCGAGTGCATCGCCGTGGGGTGCTCCGATACTGTTCGTCAAAAAGAAGGACGGATCGATCCGACTTTGTATCGACTACCGAGAGTTGAACAAGGTGACGATCAAGAACAAGTATCCTTTGCCAAGGATTGATGACCTGTTGGACCAGTTGCAGGGAGCAAAGATTTTCTCCAAGATCGACCTGAGATCTGGATATCATCAACTCAGGATTCGTGTGCAGGACATTCCTAGAACTGCGTTTAGGACCAGATATGGTCATTACGAGTTCGTAGTGATGCCTTTTGGGCTTACAAATGCTCCACTGTCTTTATGGATTTGATGAACCGATGTTTTCACCAGTACTTGGATAAGTTCGTGTTGGTCTTCATCGACGACATTCTGATCTATTCTCCGAATGAAGAAGTCCACGAGGAACATCTGCGGATTGCCTTGTCAATCCTTAGACAACATCAGCTTTTTGCTAAATTGTCTAAATGTGAATTCTGGATAAAGGAAGTGGCTTTCTTAGGCCACGTGATCAATAAAAATGGGGTTATGGTTGATCCCCAAAAGATTGAAGCGGTGGCTAATTGGACACAGCCCCAGAACGTGAAGGAGGTGCGTAGTTTTCTTGGACTTGCCGGGTATTACAGAAGGTTCGTAGAAGGATTTTCAAAGATCGCTCTACCTATGACCAATCTACTCCGCAAGATCCACAAGAAGTTTGTCTGGAATGACAAGTGCGAGGCCAGTTTTCAGGAGTTGAAGCAACGGCTGACCTCGGAACCCGTGTTAGCACTCCCAGAGGGGAACGACGATTATGTGGTCTATAGTGATGCTTCAAAGTGTGGTCTTGGTTGTGTTTTGATGCAGAGAGGCAGAGTTATTGCTTACACATCTAGACAACTCAAGATTTACGAAGAAAACTATCCGACCCATGATCTTGAGTTAGCAGCGGTTGTCTTTGCGCTGAAGATTTGGAGGCATTACCTCTACGGTATAAGATGCCAAGTCTTCACTGATCACAAAAGTCTCAAGTATATATTTACTCAAAAGGAGCTAAATATGAGACAACGCCGCTGGCTAGAATTGCTCAAGGACTACGACATGGAGTTGCTGTATCATCCGGGCAAGGGTAATGTAGTAGCTGATGCACTAAGCCGGAAGACAATGCACGAGACTGTAGTTGCTCTACTTACTGCTGAGACCAAGCTAAACCAAGAGTCATGCGACATTGAAGTCTTGTATGACCAGCGTAGAGGGTACCTGAGTATGATGGAAATTCAGGCTACACTGCTGGATCAGATCAAAGAAAAGCAAGTCAATGACATCATCTTGGTGAAGTTAAGCAGTAAAGTGATGGATGGGAAAGCTCCCAGTTTTGTGGTTCAGGATGATGGATCACTTTGGTTTCAGGATCGGATCTGTGTGCCTGACACAGAAGGTCTTCGTCAGTTGGTGTTGAGAGAAGCTCATTCATCTGCTTATTCTGTGCATCCTGGCTCTAGCAAGATGTACAAGGATCTCAGGAAGAAGTTTTGGTGGCCAAACATGAAGTGGGATGTAGCAGACTTTATGGCAAAGTGCTTAACTTGCCAGAAGGTCAAGATTGAACACCGCAGGCCAGGTGGTGAGTTGCTACCTCTCCCTGTGCCAGAATGGAAATGGGAAGATATCGCCATGGACTTCGTCACTGGGCTACCCAAAACTCGAAGTCAGAGAGATGCTATCTGGGTAATTGTGGATAGGCTTACGAAGAGTGCTCATTTTATAGCCATCAAGACCACATGGGAAACCCAGAAGTTAGCAGAAGTCTACCAGAAGGAGACTGCCCGCTTACATGGCATTCCTAAGACCATTGTATCAGACCGAGATGGCCGTTTCATGTCAAGGTTCTGGCAGGAACTTCATAAGGCTATGGGAACCGAGTTGACGTTCAGCACCGCGTTTCATCCTCAGACAGATGGCCAGTCTGAAAGGACCATCCAAACCCTAGAGGATATGCTTAGAGCTTGTGTACTCGATCGTCCGACTAGCTGGGAGGACAGCTTGAGTCTGATTGAGTTCACGTACAACAATAGCTGGCATGCTACAATCAAGATGGCTCTGTTTGAAGCTTTGTATGGTCGCAGATGCAGATCTCCGATTTGTTGGGATGATAATGCCGATAAAATTCTGCTTGGACCAGAGTTGGTCGAAAGGACGGCCTCAGACATTGCTTTGATCAGACAAAGGATGTTGACCGCTCAGAGTCGACAGAAGTCCTACGCAGATCGGAAGCGCAGGACTGTCGAGTTCGAGGTCGGTGACAAGTTTTTTGTCAAGGTATCGCCTTCCAAAGGAGTTTTCAGATTTGGTAAGCGTGGAAAGCTTAACCCTCGCTACGTGGGACCATTCGAGATTCTGGATAGAGTAGGATCTCTAGCATACCACTTGGCGTTGCCGCCATCGGCTCATTCGGTGCATAACGTGTTCCACGTATCTTTACTCAGAAAGTATGTGTCAGATGAGTCTCATGTGCTTAGCTATGAGGACATCGAGATTCAAGCTAATGGTACTTATGAAGAGTTGCCCATGCGCATTTTGGAGCGTCCGAAGAAGCGTTTGTGCAACAAGATCGTACCGTTGGTACGGATTCAGTGGTCCAAGTTTGGATCGGAGGAAGTTACTTGGGAAACGTGGGAAACCGAGTCAGATATGCTCAGGCGTTTTCCCGAGTTATTTTCGACCTAAGTTTCGGGGTCGAAACTTCTTTTAAGGGGGAGGAGATGTGATACCCCATATTTTTGTAAGGTTATTTTGGGAATTTTGGAATTTTCCCGAGTACCGGTTGTGTACGTCGGATTTAATACAGAGAGTTTGTGACATTCTGTAATGTGCTCTGTATCTGTAATATTTTTCTCAGTGAAATAATATACAGACGACATGCCTTGGATTTTAATATTCATTCGCGTACGATAATTTTTATCCCGGGTTAATGTCATGTTCGTTCAAAGCTGTACGGGCGGGAAAAGCTGGTCACGGCGACCGCCGTACAGTCGCGGCGACCGCCGTCGCGGGATCCAAGAACGGCGACCGCCATACAGTCACGGCGTCCGCCGTCCCAATGCTCGAGGTGGTAGTTGGCGTGCCAGGCTACGGCGGCGACCGCCGTAATTACCGCCGTCGTTGTCCGGAGGTCTTTGCCCGATGGTCGACGGCGTGGTTCTGGCAAGCGTCGAACTAGCTTTCGTAGGCCCATCTTCGTGCTCCCGATGCTTTGGCTATAAAAGGAGGTGTTGGGGAAGGGATTTGAGCCATCCCAAACACCGAACCTCTGCCAAATTTTCGTGTCGTCGGAGTTGTGTTTCGCCGGAGTTCGGAAGCTCTCGTCAGTGTCGTTTGGTGGTGTTTCCAGAAGCCCTTTAGAAGCCTTTTGGTTGCCTTTGGAGGTCAGAACCCAAGCAAGGCGGAAAGGGGTCGAAACGCGCATCGTTTTGGTGAGATTTTCTCTCGTTTCCGTCGTCTGAGTTCTTCACGGCGACCACCGTGTTCTTCACGGCGCCCGCCGTGATGAATGCGGTGACCGCCGCCAAGAATAGCGACCGCCGCCAGTGCCCAGAATGCCTTCGTGGCTTTGGCTTGGTTGGTTGTCGTCGTGGCGTCTTTCCTTTCGTTTTCTTTCGCCGTGTTTAGATTCGTACTATGGTTATGTCGGATCTAACTTAGGGTTCCTTTTATGGGTCGACTCGAAGGTCGTTGTGCTTGTTTCTATTCTGCGGATTAAGGCAAGTGGCGATTCGCTCTTGCTCATTCGTTCCATATTTACATTAATTATCAGTAGTTTATCTGAGTAATTACTTTGGAATGAATACTCTGTTTGTCTGGAAATGGTTTTGACAAACTGTTTTGGAAAACAAAATATTGATATTATAATAGGTTGTATATCTGTTAGAACAACGCTATTATCTGTGATCGCCTTTCGGGCCTTTATGTGGATTTATCCTATAACTGTTATTGTGCTATAACTGTTTAGTTAGCACTGTTAGATATGAACGTTACTCGGACTCGGTCCAGTCGTTTCTTTATAATCTGGTATCAGGGTGGCTCGTCTCCATCTGGTACTATTCTAAGATCATGATCGGTCTCTTTCACAAGTGTGTAGAGACAAGACACTTAGCTGGTGTCACAAACCTTCCGGTGTACGTCACTCTCGACGAAACGTATACTAAGATGTGTCGTCCCAATGATGGGGTACACATGTAAAAGTCTAATAACGTGATGTGTGTTTTTGGAACATAAATCAGATAAGTGCTACTCGACGCACATAATTAATAAACCTTCGGCGAGTAGTGCAGCTAAGTTATAGTGCAACTAGGAAAACTCGTCTCGACTTTGATCATAGTATGTTCTCTTTCCAATCTGGATTCGCTGTATGCGATGAGGTTGGTCGTGAACCGAAGTATCTCAGTCAACTTTTAAATCATTGTTGTATGATGCTGTAAACATTCCAGATTTGTCATATTTCCTTAAAGACTCAATCTCTTGGAGTCTCTTTTCGAGTCGATTTCTGTGAAGATTCAGTCTTCCAGAATCTTCTCTTGTGCATACCTCTTGTCTATTCCAGTAGGAGTATGATGGTTGACTATCGTCATCGATTTTTATTCGAGAAGCGATGAGTCTAACCTAATACAACTGCTTCGAACCAGTCTGCTTTATACCCTTACTAGTCTATTCAAGTAGACTAACCCACGAACTTTGTTCTCCGCATGTGGGCTGGTGTCATCCGTTCGATTCGGCACATCAGGTCGAAAGTAGCTCAGAAGAATAGAAGGACTATGGAGTCGACGGTGGTTTTTGAACGTTTTAATTATTTCTTTAATCAGGCTGAGATCTTTTGGACAATTACTTTTGTTTGTACTGTATCCTACTTTATAAGACTTCCGCTGTATTTGGTTTAAACTCTGTGTTGACCTATTCAGGATTGGGTTGTAATCCCGTAACTCATGTTTCCTTGACAATGTTATGTTTTGGAATTGAATGCTTTGATCATTATGTATCATTTGTATTTCATAAATTGTATTTAAACGGTAAAGACTTGGGTGATCTCGGTAAGGAACACTGGGGTCACTGGCGGTAATACCTTTCCAAAAGGGTTAAGTTTTGGGGGTGTTACAGACTAGCGTACTCGACTATTATTCGAGCGACGATGAGTCTAACCTAATACGACTACTCCGAACCACTCTGCTTTGTGCCCTTGCATGGTCTATTCATTTAGACTAACCAACCGTATTTGTTATCTGTATTGTTGGCTGGTGTCATCCGTTTGATTCGGCACATCAGATAAATTGAGGATCCGAGAAGGCTAGAGCGACTATGAAGATGAACGGTGTTTTGACAAGTTATTTTTTTGTTACTTTGTTTAAAAGACTTCCGATGTGCTATATTCATATGTTTTAAGACTTCCGCTGTAATAATTCTGATATTGTATTTTGTAGTATTCAGAATCATGTGGTATTCCCGAGACTTTGGTTTTAATAAAAGTTGTAATATTTGGTATTATAACTGTGGTTTGATGGTTTATATCAACTGGAAAAGCCTGTGGTGACTTCGGGATGTAATATCCGAGGTCACTGACAGTAATACTTTCAAGAGGATTTGGGGGTGTTACACTATTCCAGATGCGAGAATCATGACGAAGAGCGTGATCTCTGTACTCGATGTGAGAAGCATGACGAAGAGCGCAGTCTCTGCACTCGATGCGAGTAGTGAGAGGAAGATCGCGGTCTTCGTACTTGGCTCTTCTGAGCTCAAGGTCATGGATTCTTCTATGGCCGTCATGGAGGGCAGGGTCGCATCACCTTATATAGTCATATTACTCATATAGTGATATAGTCATATATATAATGAATTAATGATGATGCTGAATCAGTGGATCCTCTAGTATTCTTGTCGTCTTATTATTCCTGCATCAAACAAGGAACAAACAAACATGTAAAAAAAGTAGTGCTGAATCATGATATACTATCACTCAGCTGGGTGCCTGGATCAATGCTTTCTAGATACCAGTTATTTCCAATGTTCCTCATCTGTAGAGAATGTTCAAAAGTCAAAACACAACACCCTAAACAAAACCATAATTAAGCCATCATCCAACGACGTTTCAAGTTTGATAAAGTAGCAAATTAGTAATAAACTAACAACTTAGTCACAATTCAAAACACAACAAAATAAATAATCTCATAACGAAGAAAATATCCAAAACAATTAAACAAGTCCTTAATAGTTATGTCAATCCTCCATCTCTACTGTTTCATCACCATTGTCAACGTGCAACCTCGTAAATTGGACTTCTAATCCTTCTTCTAGATTCTCCTCTAGGCCTGGACAATTAAACTTTGAATTCAACTCAAATAAATAACATTAAAATGTCATACTAAGGTGAAACAAAACAATAACTTACCTTCTTCGATATCCAATCCATAAATCCAAGAGCGAGTCGTCAAAAATGCTTTAGCGGTTTCTGCAAGAAGAGAATATCTCCACCTTGTTATAACTCTACTTCCCATGCTAAATGCAGACTCAGATAGGTCCACCATCGCAATACTGAAATTAGAAGTACCCTTTCAGCATAAGCCTTAATAGGTTCACCACCGCAATACTTACAAATAAATCGTGGCACAAGATCATCAAACTCATTCCCGTCGTGTGTTTCATAATGTTGCCAAATTGGAGCATTCCAACTTTTTTTCCGAGTTTGAGTTTCTAGAGAAGGGGATGAACTCCCTAAATAAAAGAAAATAAACATCATTATAAAAAGAATATTGATATACATATTAATAAAAATTATGATGTCAAAATATGAGACTAGATACCCAAATTTGGAGCGGGTGATAATGCTGATGCTGATGGGGCTACGGATGCAGATTCAGATGCGGATCCTGATGTAGATGTGGATGCAGAAATTCTAGTCCGAAATGGCAACGGAGGTCGATCTCCTCTTTTGGATTTTCGAGTTGCAGGAATATCTTTTCGTGGCGGCATGTTCTACCCTAATAGAAAAAAATAAGTTAATAACAAAGAGTAAAAATGAAGCAGCAAATCAAAACATTCACATGACTTGTGTTAAGAGAACATAATAATAGAATAATAGTCCAAAGCAAAGAAATCAATATATAATCACTCTTTCGACTTTGATGCTTGTTCTGTTCGGTTAATAATCACGATTTCAAGTTCCCCGATCTACCATTATGCCCTGGGTTGACAAACTTCTTGCAGAACATTGAAAAAAATAACAAGTCACTAACAAAGATAAGATTACTGTTTTCAATTTCAGATTGCATATCGTAATTTTGCATACTTGTCTTGAATGTTGGCAATTTGTGTTTCTCTGTACATTTGTGTTCGATTTCATCAATGTCCTCCAAAGTAACAAGCTTTTAATTTTTTCTAGTTAAATCGTGCTATTAAGGAAGCTAATCGAGAGAGAATGGAATTGGAAGGCGGCATTGTGGTGAAAGGACGAGTCACCATCGACACAAGGCCGCCGTTCCGGTCAGTTAGCTGGCGCGGTTTATGGTCCCATGCTCGAACAAGTGATGGTATCTATAACTAACAACTAAGAAATAAAGTTCACATAGCTTAATTACTTCTAAATAGAATAGATGAAAGAGTACCTTTGAAAGGCTGATGAAGAGGAGAGTGAAGGTGCCGCCGCCGGTGAAGCCGAGGAGCTGCCGGTCTGGACAAGGTGAGCTGTGTAGATTGGACGAAATGACAAGGAGCCAAGAGGCGATGAGCTGCGCTGCTGCGTAGATTGGACGGGGCGAGGCGGGGCGAGGCAGGAGGCCAGGAGCTGCGGCTGCACAAACACCAGAACTTCCAAAGTTGTTTTTCTTTTTAGGGTTTGGTAACTTTGGTTGGTTTGACTTGGCTGAAGTCTGGCCTTGTGAAAGAAATCAAAGATTGGAAATTGGGAAAGAATGAACGCGCTTACGCGCCTGAATTCTGATTTTTTTTTTTCATTTTCCCGTCTTTTTTTTTACCCATCGGGTTGACTTGTCCTAACCCGTTTTTGACCCAAAATTTATTTGGGTCATCGGATTTAATTGAAAATGGGTTTCGGGTTTAACTTTACGAGTTATAACCCAGAAAATTTTGGGTGAAACGGGTCGGGCCATATTTTGCCAGGTCTAATCCTGAACCATACATTTTAAGTCGAAAAAAAAATGTCTACGGATCGGATGTTCAAACTCAAAACTTTATTAAAAAATGGAATCTTAATACTTTTTTCTTAGTGGAAAATGGAATCTTAGGACTCTTCTTATGAAATGTGTCAGAATGTCTTTAAGATAGATGGACCAAAATATGACATTTTTTTCCCGAAACATACATGGAATTTTAATTAGTACGTATTATTTTTATCAAAATATCGAAATATGTTGGAAGATAGATGGACCAAATATATAGCATCTTATTCGAACAATCATCAATATATATTTAAAAGTTGGCTTCCAAGCCAATAAATGTTAATCCTTTAATGTTAATCCTTTAATGAGGATCCCGAAGATCCTGCGGAGGAGCACGAACAAGAGCCCGATGAGTTGAGGCACTTGTTGGTAGATAATGAGGATACGGGGATGCAATTCCTCTACCCGAGTCCGCCACCCGAGCCAGTTTACGCACCAATGACTGAAGCTGATTGGAAAGCCCTCTATGTCGAGTACGACATTAAAGAAAGGAGTGACTCGCAGCCTATTCCTGCTCCGAGAAGGTTGAGATGGAGAAAGTCAAGCCCTGAATTGCGCGAGATACTTCGTCAAAGTCAGGAGATCTCTTTCGAGGAGAATCGGCTGATGGACGAGATAGCAGATCGTGGAGGAAGGAGGGCAAGGCCGAGAACTCCAGAGCCAAGGGACGAACCGTGCGTTCCAGGACCGAGTAGGGTCAGGAGTCCGTCACCGGATTCCGACGATAAACCCCGCTCGAAGAAACCGTGTCTAGGGAGTTTTCCTTACAGGAAATGTTTTTGAGGCGCCATGTAAAGGGCCGACGTTGACTGTGGTAGTTTCCTTTTTGCTTATGTTTTGATGTATATACGACAAGGTATAGAAATCTCCGAGAAATTTTGTCCGAAAGCTCGGGAGATCCCTCTTGTATAATATGTAGCTCTGTTAAAAGTTCATCTATATAAATTACCAAGTTGATCTACTCTGAGTTGACTTTTATTACATTAAGTATTTTGGAAGGATATTAATGTATAAAATACTTGGATTCTGATCGGTAAACAGATGATGAACACGAGGAATACTATTCGTGCTGGTGCTGGGCCAAGTAATGACCCCAGACCAAACGTAAGGAATGTTACAGACCTTGCAGATGAACATGAGACTGCTTCTAATAATAACCCTGGAGGCAATGACCAAGCTCAGGCCAACGCTCCAATGGTCTTTGATGCAGCAGCTATTGCAGCTATTCGGGGTTTATGCAAGCATTCACAGATGTTATGCGACCAAACGCACCACAGGCGCCAGGTGTGCCAATTCTGCCAGAAGTTCCTAGGTTCGAGGAACCTAATGTCCATGTACACCGAGATGAGACGGCCATGAATAGGGGTGATTATGGTCGAGCGCTGAAGACCATTAACTCTATGAGGCCGGACAGTTATGACGGAAAAGGAAAGCCGGTCAGGGTGGCTCATTGGTTTTCCCATATGGAGCGGCTGTTCCGCAATATCGAATGCACCGAGGCTGAGAAGGTGCATATAGTTTCTCTTCAGTTGAAGGGAGATTCCAGCGAATGGTGGGAGAACACTGGGCTAGCTGATCGGGCTGATTTGAATTGGGTGATGTTCAAAACAAAGATGAATGATCGTTTCTTTTCCCAAGCCATGCGGGATGAGAAACACAAGGAATTCCTCTATCCCAAGAATGATGGATTGAAAGTGACTGAGCTAGCAACCAAGTTCAATCATTTATTGCAGTACGCTGGGTCTGTTGTGTCCAGCGAAGAACAGAAGATTTGGCATTTCCATGAGTGGATGAGCCCAGACATTAAACCAATGATGTTGCGTCACGGATGCTCTACTCTGGAGCAATACGTGGATGCAACGTATAAGTTGGAGATGACCTTGGAAGAGTCGACCAAACAACGAAATCGCCAGAGATCGATGCAAAATCAATCTCAGACTAGTGGAGTTAAACATCCTGCGCCGCCGTCCAACTTTGACAAGTCTGGTAAGGCGAGGACAGAAATGACTCAAGGAGGGTCAACACAACAATCGGGTTAGAGCAAGGGTCTGATCCAGTGTCACAATTGTGGTACCGTCGGGCACAAAAACATTACGTGTCAGAAGGAAAAGAAGACATGTTTTGCTTGTGGGAAGGAAGGCCATATGCAGAGGTTCTATCGTCAGGGAAAGCAGAGAGGAGCGGAGTCGCAACAGGGGTCTGTTAATCAGAACAACCGACCTAGGTTCAAACCGACAGAGACTCCCAGTCCTTCGATGCAGACAACTGCCCAGAACAAAGGCAAAGCCCCAACTGCTTCAGGAGGTCAAGGTCAACGCTTGTACGAGATGCGTGAGGCTGATGGACCTAACGCTCCAGTTGCTCAAGGTACTCTATATCTTCATTCTACTTCAGTGTGCATACTGTTTGATTCGGGTGCTACCCATTCCTTTATTTCAGAGAATTGTGTTAGTAAGTTAGGATTAGTCTGCAACGAGGTTTGTGAACCCTTCGTTGTAAATCTTCCTAATGGTGACCATTTAGTGGGCACCAAGCGTCTGTCAGAATTTCCGGTTTCCATTCAGGGTAAGAAGTTTGAGGCAGATTTGATCTGTATCGCCATGGCTCCATACGACATCATTCTCGGTATGGATTGGCTGACGCGTCATGTGGCGGTGATCGACTTTAGTTCAAGGACTATAACGGTGTCATCTGGGGGCCAGTGTGTATGCAAGTTCAAGGGTCGGAATGACGCTGATAACGGCAGACTTATCAATGCGATAACTGTGTTTAAGCTACTTCAGCAAGGTTGTGTCGGGTACCTTTGCTACCTGGATTCACCCATGAAAGATGGACCAACGATTCTTGATATTCCTGTGATTAATGAGTTTTCTGATATTTTTCCGGAAGAGATTTCTGGATTACCCCTGAAGCGTGACGTGGAATTTTCTATTGATCTCGAGCCTGGTACCGCGCCGATTTCTAAAGCTCCGTACCGAATGGCTCCTGCAGAGATGAAAGAGTTGAAGAAGCAACTCGAGGATCTTTTCGACAAGGGTTATATAAGGCCGAGCGCATCACCTTGGGGCGCTCCAGTTTTATTTGTCAAAAAGAAGGATGGATCGTTCCGACTTTGTATCGACTATCGTGAGTTAAATAAAGTCACGATTAAGAATAAATATCCTTTGCCAAGGATTGATGACATGTTGGATCAACTGCAAGGAGCAAAAGTCTTTTCCAAGATCGATCTGAGATCTGGTTATCATCAGCTCAGAATTCGTGAGGAAGATATTCCGAGGACGGCATTCCGGACGAGGTATGGTCACTACGAGTTCGTAGTCATGCCATTTGGACTTATAAATGCTCCAGCGGTTTTCATGGACCTGATGAACCGATGTTTTCACCAATACTTGGACAAGTTCGTGGTGGTCTTCATCGATGATATTTTGATCTATTCTCCGAACGTGGAAGCTCATGAAGAACATCTGCGGATTATTTTATCAGTCCTTAGACAAAATCAACTATATGCAAAGTTGTCTAAGTGTGACTTTTGGATCAAGGAAGTGGCTTTCTTAGGCCATGTGATCAATGAGAATGGGGTGATGGTTGATCCCCAGAAGATTGAAGCAGTAGCCAATTGGAAGCGGCCTCAGAATGTGAAGGAGGTGCGCAGTTTTCTTGGACTTGCTGGATACTACAGACGGTTCATGGAGGGATTTTTAAAGATCGCCCTACCTATGACCGGTCTGCTCCGCAAGGTCCACAAGACGTTTGTCTAGAGTGACAAGTGCGAGGCCAGTTTTCAAAAGCTGAAACAATATCTGACCTCGACACCAGTATTGACGCTGCCAGAAGGAAATGATGATTATACGGTCTATAGTGATGCTTCAAAAAATGGGTTGGGATGTGTATTGATGCAAAGGGGCAAGGTGATTGCTTACGCATCAAGACAGCTGAAAACCTATGAAGGAAACTATCCGACACATGATCTGGAATTAGCAGCAGTAGTGTTTGCACTGAAGATTTGGAGGCACTATCTCTACGGTGTGAGATGCCAAGCCTTCACGGATCACAAGAGTCTCAAATACATATTTACTCAGAAGGAGCTAAATATGAGACAACGTCGCTGGTTAGAGCTACTCAAGGACTACGACATCGAATTGCTGTATCATCCGGGCAAGGCTAACGTAGTAGCTGATGCATTAAGCCGGAAGACGCCGCACGAGACTGTAGTGGATTTGCTTGTTGCTCAGACCAAGCTGAACCAAGAATTGTGCGAGATCGAAGTCTTGTACGATCAACGTCGTGGATACCTGAGTATGCTTGAGATTCAAGCTACGCTTCTTGATCAGATCAGAGAAAAGCAGGTTGATGATGTGATCTTGGTAAAGCTGTGTAGCGAAGTGATGGATGGAAAAGCTCTTGATTTCGTGATTCAGGATGATGGATCACTTTGGTTTCGGGACCGGATCTGTGTGCATGACGTTGCTGGTCTTCGCCAATTGGTGATGAGGGAAGCCCATTCGTCAGCCTATTCTGTACATCCTGGCTCTAGCAAGATGTACAAGGACCTCAGAATGAAGTTCTGGTGGCCCAATATGAAGTGGGATGTGGCAGAGTTCGTGGCGAAATACTTGACTTGCCAGAAGGTCAAGATAGAACACCGAAGACCCGGTGGAGAATTGTTACCTCTTCCAGTTCCAGAATGAAAGTGGAAAGATACTGCAATGGATTTCATCACAGGACTACCCAAGACTCGAAGTCAGAAATATGCTATTTGGGTTATCATTGACAGGCTCACGAAGAGTGCTCACTTTGTGGCTATCAAGACAACGTGGGGAACCCAGAAACTGTCAGAAGTGTTTTTACACGAGGTTATCCATTTACATGGTGCTCTCAAGACCATTGTATCGGATCGTGATGGCCGATTCATGTCAAGATTCTGGAAGGAATTGCACAAGGCCATGGGAACCGAATTAAGGTTCAGTACTGCATTTCATCCTCAAACGGATGGACAGTCTGAGAGGACCATCCAGACCTTGGAGGATTTGTTGAGAGCTTGTGTACTCGATCGTTCAACTAGCTGGGAGGACAACCTGAGTCTAATCGAGTTCACATACAACAATAGCTGGCATGCTACTATCAAGATGACTCCATTCGAGGCATTATATGGTCGAAAGTGCAGATCTCCGATTTGTTGGGATGAGAATGCCGACAAAATTCTGCTCGGATCAGAGCTAGTCGAAAGGACTGCCTCGGAAATTACTTTGATAAGACAGAGGATGTTGACAGCTCAGAGTCGACAAAAGTCTTACGCTGATCCGAAGCGTAGGAATATTGAGTTTGAGGTTGGTGATAAAGTGTTTCAAAATATCGCCATCCAAAGGTGTATTCAGATTTGGTAAGCGTGGAAGCTTAATCCTCGCTACGTGGGACCATTCGAGATCCTCGATAGGGTAGGATCTCTAGCGTACCGTTCATTGTTTCATCACCATTGTCAACGTGCAACCTCGTAAATTGGACTTCTAATCCTTCTTCTAGATTCTCCTCTGGGCCTGGACAATTAAACTTTGAATTCAACTCAAATAAATAACATTAAAATGTCATACTAAGGTGAAACAAAACAATAACTTACCTTCTTCGATATCCAATCCATAAATCCAAGAGCGAGTCGTCAAAAGTGCTTCAGCGGTTTCTGCAGGAAGAGAATATCTCCATCTTGTTATAACTCTACTTCCCATGCTAAATGCAGACTCAGATAGGTCCACCATCGCAATACTGAAATTAGAAGTACCCTTTTCAGCATAAGCCTTAATAGGTCCACCACCGCAATACTTACAAATAACTTGTGGCACAAGATCATCAAACTCATTCCCGTCGTGTGTTTCATAATGTTGCCAAATTGGAGCATTCCAACTTTTTTTCCCGAGTTTGAGTTTCTAGAGAAGGGGATGAACTCCCTAAATAAAAGAAAATAAACATCATTATAAAAAGAATATTGATATATATATTAATAAAAATTATGATGTCAAAATATGAGACTAGATACCCAAATTTGGAGCGGGTGATGATGTTGATGGGGCTACAGATGCAGATTCAGATGCGGATCCTGATCCTGATGCAGATGCGGATGCAGAAATTCTAGTCCGAAATGGCAACGGAGGTCGATCTCCTCTTTTGGGACCATTCGAGATCCTCGCTACGTGGGACCATTCGAAGTCTTGTACGATCAACGTCGTGGATACCTGAGGAGCCCTTTCATGTACCCCTGAATGTAACCGCAAGAAGCATTAATGTAACCGCAAGAGGAGCCCTTTATTGGACAGATTATGCGTTGCATAACCAATTGAAAATGAGGCTGTGTAGCTGCCTGGGGTAGGCCCTAATAATTACCAGCTGCAGAGGAGCCCTTTCATGTACCCCTGAAATGTAACCGCAAGAAGCATTAATGGACAGATTATGCCTTGCATAACCAATTGAAAACGAGGCCTTTAAATATTGTTTCCAGCCTCTACCTCATGCACTAAAACTACCTCTGATTTCATGCACCATGTCTTCTTCAAAGGAAACCCAAAGCCATGCTTCGCATGTGGTTGTTTGTGATGCATCGACGAAGGGAAAATGGCCTGCCAGCATTACCGGTCCCTCAACCCCGCCCAACAAAAAAGGCTCGGCTGCAGTGGTGGCGCGCTCGGCTGACTCCTGCGTAGCTCTTGGCGAGCTGACCTTTGGAACCGCCTGCACAGTCAGAATCATGGTCTGTCGTAAGTGGGAGTCCACAGACTTGAAGGGTAGACCTATCACCACCGACTATATCATCTCAGATGAGCATGTATTCTCCTTTTCATTGACTTTACCCTATTGTATTAGTACGCCTTTAGTTTTTACCTTTGTCTGCTTTGACAAAAATAATGCATAATAGGGGGGGGGGGGGCTATACACTGTACTGTATGGAGTGGGATTGCTCACCGCTTCACCATAACACTAGAGGAGGGTAATTGCTATATTATTAAAGGGTTTACCATCAAGCCAAACAAGGATAGATTCCGCTTGCGCAGTGCTGACAAATATTGTATCCAACTGGAAGGTAACATCGTCGTGAAGGCCCTCGAATGTCATTCTTCGCTCTTCCAACGGCATCCCTTCCAGCCGACACATTTTGAAGATATAGCTCCGAATGGTTCCAGGTTCCTCCTGGGTACGACATTCTTTATATCCCTGAAATACTGAAACATTGCACAGTGAGGGCTACAAACTTACTATTCTGTTTGACCCTGCAAATGTGATAGGAATTGTTACCCGCATCGGTGAGATCACTGCCACAAGGAACAATTCCCAGCTGCTCGACATCCAACTCCAAAATGAAAGGTACAACAGCCTTCTGTTTCTCCTATTGGATGCCCTAATTGAGGTGCAGGATGGCACACATCACTACTTCTAATTGCCAAACATAAAACAATGAACTCAGAAATATATAATCCTTGCCTGTCCAGGGGCAGGCAGCTCCGCGTGACGCTGTGGGGCCCGCTATACAACGAGTTTCTCGAGAGGAATGCTGCCTCGCAGTCCAACTATGTCCTTATCCTGCCCGACCTGCATGTCAAGGAGTGGAAAGGTATGAATTATATCACTATGCATTGTTATTGCTATATCATTTGAACTCTTATTAGAACCCTAAATGCCCTCCTAAAAAAACAAGAATAACGTTTGAATGAATTCCATATACAAGAATAACATTTAAACTCTTATTGTTATTGCTACAGCAGAAGGCTGTTAAAAAAACTAAAAAAAATAGCAGCATTTCGCATCATAATCTTTTTTTTTTAACAACCTTCTGCTAGCATGCTGAACTTGTGCCACCTGACTCACCTTTATGTATTATTTCTCACTCACTCCATCCACTCATGTACAGGGGAAATATATTTATCGAGCACTTCAGCAACTTCATTGCGTGATGGGGATGACATCTCTGAAATACAAACATTTAAGACATTGCTAATGTACTTTTTTTTATCCTTAAACTTACCATAGTATTGTTGCAAAATGCTAACTTCTCTTCGTAATCCAGCAGCGCGGGCCTTCCTCCTGTTGCACCCCCACTCGGCCCCCAAATCCCAATAGAGGGAACACTTCAACAACTTCTGCACCTGGGGAGGGAGCAAAAAGCAGACAGGCAGAAGGTGAGTCTTACGCAATTCGGCATGCCACTAATTTACTTTGTCCTTTCCCAAATTTATCATTTTCCGTTCCTTTGTTGATAGGAATCTATAGCCCTGCACTGCAAAGTGAAGATCGAGAATGTTAGGACCAAACATAGCTGGTATTATTTCTCATGTGGCATGACTAATTGCAAAAAAGGCATTAGCAAGGTGGGTGACCAGTTCTGGTGTGAATTGTGCTCCAAGATTTGTGAATTTCCCCAAACAAGGTAATATGTTCCCAACTCCTTTAGCACTACGCTACGTAAATATACAAAGCAAGACTACCTTACATTAGGCTATTATGGGCAGGTACCGGCTGCATTTGGATATTTCCGATGATACATCCTCAATGTCTATCACTGTTTTCGACGAGATAGCTAAGACCCTAATCAAGAAAAGGGCAAGCAAGCTTTTAGAAGAAGTAGCGGTATGCTTTGCAGTAGCATGAACGTAGCAGACTTTTTTACATGTACCTATAATTACCTATTTACTCCCTCTGTTTCTTTCCCGGCGTAGGATGATGCCGACGAGAGCGTCCTCCCCAAAGATATCTAGTCCCTGACAAATACGCAGCATGTTCTGGAGCTGAAGACCCATACCTACTTCAATCATGGAGATTACGAGAGTTTCACTGCGAGCAAAATAGTCAATACCTCAGCAGTTCGAAAGGTATTTTTGAAGCAGAAACCCACCCCCTACTTACCTCCTTACAATGCATCGCGTATTTAATTGCCTCACCTAAGCAGCACATCGGGACATCATGTCATGTACGGGATGCCGCAGCTGCTCTTGCTGGTGCCATTGAATCCCACCGTGAAGTTTCTGCGCAGCATGCAGAAGAAAATGGGCCTGGGTAAGAACTGCCCCAGGTCAATGAAATATAAGGGAACATGTTGGCAGTACCTTGTATGGCTAAATATAAACTCGGCTTACAGCTGTGCTTCATTGCAATGGCGTGCAGGTTAGGAGGTGTGCACCTGCGCGGCGACACAGTGGTTGTGCCCAAGAAAAGAAAGTTGAATTGTGCCTCAGATGGGCGGGAGGAGATGGGTGCTATGTATTCAGGAGCCAATATGACTGCACATGGAACACCCCAAAGCAAGGACATGTTAGTTGCGACACCTGCATTGTGCACTATAACTTAACTTTTGACAATGCCTAACCTATTATGTTGCATCATGCTTTGTAGAATTGAGGATGACATTACAACAGGTTGTGGGAGCCCAAGCGTCCAGAAGAGGAGACCATTTGTTATCAAAGGCGAGGACTGAAACCAAAGCTTAGCGGTTATTGTGGGCCACTTTGGGAATATGGGAAGCAGAATTAGATAGTTCTTTTCAAATGCCTTCCGTTTGCAACTTTGTTTTTTTACGCTTTCCAGGAATTATGTTTTTAATGCTTCTATCCTACTGAAATAAAGCCCACAGAACTATTCCCGGCCTACATGACCGTCACCTTGCATGATTTGTTTATTGTTTCCGTCTACATTTGATGTTGTGGGGAGGGGAGATCTCCTTACCTATGCCCAGCATGCTTGAAGAATAATCCTGCAGGGTGATCTTTCCTCTTTTCATCATTAGTTTTGCCAATATGAGATACAAGTAACTCTATTAGAATGCGCATGCACTGTGAATGGTAAACTAGAAATTTATGCAGACAAGAAGGGTCAGGCCAGAGAACAAATGATGCTTGAATTGTAACTCAGTGAAACCTTACGAAACATAGATGAGAAGTTATACATGAGCGAGTGGAAGAAGCCTATTTAACATTTAATCAAATCGAGTGGCGCAAATGCTGCAGGTACATGTACACAAAGCACTGGAGCCTCATGACCTTCGAACAAACCATAACTGTGGATCTATAGCCACTCTAAGGTCCGTTCTGACCATGCTCCTTTTTCTAAGGACACTATATTATGAAAAAATTCCAAACAAACCATAACTTATAACAAAAGGAAAATCTGTGGGTCTATAGCCACTCTCTTTTTTCCAAGAAAAAGAGCACAAGGGCCAGGTCCTGTCCTTGGAAGATAAAACTTAAGATTCAGCCAAAATCCAGACTACTGAATTGTCAATGTCTACATCCACCAATAATATCTTCAAACAAAAGCTACCTCTCATAGACATCTGAAGTTGCAGATTGTGCAGCCCATTACCCAATGACAAGACGTGGTTATGTTTCCAATTTCATTTTCAAGCTTAAGGAACTCATGGAACCTAGAATTGTCATAGCAACAGCAGATAGATTAAGAACCTCACCAATCACTTTCACGATAACAAAATTTGGTTTATTTGGACAAAGATAGAAATATATTTCTACAAATTTTGGCCAACATCCCAATCCATCCTTCCAATATATTCCCTGGGGGAATTGTTTTGATTTAACATACTAAATGATTTTCATTATTCAAGATATAGAAAATATAAGAAAACCTATTGATTCTTGTGATGAATCCTGGTCAAATCACAAATGTAAGTTATTGCCCAAATGACCTCAGCTTTTCATAGAAAAGATCTCTTGAGCCGAGGTAGAGGTAACAACCCAACATCTATACCTCACATCTCTCCACCCTCAAAAGCTGGCAGCTATAACTTTAGTTTTTTGTTTAGTTGTTTTGGTATACGTTAATTTTGTCCTTTCATAGAATTATGGCTTTGATATGGTCAAAGAACGAAGATATCAGCATAAAGCACCAAAATGCCCCACATCCTTTATTTCAAAGTCTATATCATAAGCTCACACACTCACAAATCTGTGAACAATATTTCCTTTTACTGGTACTAAATAGTAAAAATGAGGAGAATTAGTTAATGTAGTAGTATGAATAAAGTTATACTTGTTCTTCTAAACCATGTAATGAAATTATTCAAAGTAATCTACTAAGTGTTGCTCCTCTAACCATGTTAACCAATATCACAAAGTATATAACATATGAGTACTTGTACTAACAGGCACTTTTTCATATTAATATCTCATGAAACAAGTGCCTGAAACTGGTACTACCCTCCTTAATTTGAATTATAAAAATGAGCTTCTCGGACAAAAAAAATGGCACACCTTGCGAGGGTTTGGTTCTTCCTCAACTGATTCCGTGAAAAATTCAAATGCCATGCAAGATTCTCAGGAAACCAAGGCAATGGTGTAATGGCATCTGCTTCATCCTCGCCAGTGAACTATGCAGATTAAGTAACAAGGTAATATCAACATAAAAACATGCTTTACTCAGATGGGACATAGACAAGCAGACCAATATTAACCTCTTCCTGGAGAGTTTTGACAAAGTCGTCCTCCAACTGCGAGCGGATATCCGAGCAAAACTGGCCACTACATATTTGCATTCAATGTGGTATCAGTAAATCAATCACTGGATTAAACATAGAAGATCAGACCGAGTGGATCATAAGCGACCTCGAATTGCTTCGAAAAGCAGAAGGCAAAGGCTTTCAAAGATAATCGATGAAAGTATCCCACTCGTCAGCAGTCACAATCCCTTGTCTCTGTGAAAATTAGGGTTTCAAAAGTCAGATACTCATAAACAACAGCAGAACACCAAGCTAATTCAAACCATGTAAAAGCTGAATGATACACCAGAATACGCAAGAAAAAAAATAAGATAGAGATTATTCACCTTGTAGTATTCATCAAAAGTGGCGTTCTGCGTTGGCAAGGGCTGCCAATTAGGGCTACTTCTATCTTCGCCATTGTTGGGGGCTACTTCTATCTTCTATCTCAGCAGAAAATTAATACTATGAAGTATACATTACATATAAGGAATTATACTAAAAAAACTAGATCCCTCCTTATTTTATAGATCAACATTTCACACTATTTATAGTAATAGTAACAGTATAAGAAATAGGCTGGAAAACCCTAATAAACATTTAGCAAAAAGGGAAAGAACATTAGGCATGAAAATGAGATAGAGGAGAGCATAGAGAGAGTAAATAAGGGTATATTGGACATTCATTTCTGTTTTTCCATTGATGTATTAAATTATATTTGTGGACAAAATGAACATCGATATACACCACTACTTATGGGATACAAGGTATGGCTTTTAACTTTCAAAAGTGCGAATGAAAAAAAACATAGCTCCCTACCAAAATAAAATTCCGAACGGGTATCATATAATACATTTTAATCTACCCTGTGAAAAAATCTCAAACGTCCATTAAGGAACCTTGAATTAGCTTTAAAAAGTTGACAAACGACATTTATCTCTTCCTTAGCCTCTTTATCTCATCCTCCTCAGCCAGCTGTATAAGCAGAAGAAGATCAAGAGAAGTTTAGGAGAGCAGATATGGGCAGATGATCTAAAAAAGGCTAATTGGAGAAATTCAAGTACACGAGGTTATTGTAGATATTACCTTTAGTGGTCTTTCTCTTTCCATCATGTACTGCTCAATCAGAGCCATCTTCTCGGCCACATGGATCCAAAAAAAACGAATTCCTGTAATTTGTATGAATGACTCACAGGACATGAACAAAATTAGTAGGGCAAGATATACGTCAGAGTTACTTAAGATTATTCTACTAACGCCAAGTGTAAATGATTTATTGGATTTTAGTTCCACACATGGTCGAGAGTCTTACTACCAAAAAACAACAAAGATGCCCAACAGTTTCTACATGGAATTTACTTTTTTCAATAGGGGCAAAGCAATCAGTGACATCATAAATTAGATATTAATTTACATGTCTAGATGAGATGAGAAAGTAGTGTCATCATTCATCAAATGGCACATTTAAGCCATAACATGAAAATAAAAAACACAGGAAGACATTCACAAGTCACAACAGGAACATGTACCATATTGTCTTACAAATCAAACAAGGGTAAGTTAAACAGGTTAACAATTGAATAAACAGTGTTTCTGAACTAACACAGTCCAGAAAGCAAAGCATAACTCTCTACTTAATATCGTTCTCTTCTCTTAACCAAAATCATAAGAAAAATGCACTCTTCCTTGATCCAGTTTATCAAGATAGAGCTCTAAATACTCAAGAATATCTTCTATAAATCCAGACTCATCTCCACCAACATTCCACACCTCTTTCATTCAACGTGTATATTTTGACTAACTCTTTATAAAGACAAAGATTGTTGTGATTAAAGACCAAAGCTTTCTATTGCTTTCAATTTTAAAAGTAGCCTATGTTTCCTCAGGAACACATGTAAAGGTACATGACCAAAGCGTGTTGCAATTTCCCCAACTTATTTCATAACAAGAAGAAACAACAAACTGTACAATAATTAAAAGTCTATCTTTGAAGGATGAAGATTGTGCACAAACGGCAGTCCACCGACTCCCAGGGTTATATTAACATCTCCTATAGACATAGCTGAGTCTCCAAATAGGACGATCTTTACAGAAGAAGTGACAATGTTCATTCAGAAGAAGTGACAATGTGAACAGAAGAAGAAATTAATCTGGACAACATGAAAGGGAAATGCAGTAAAGGTGAGAGGAAAAACAATGAAGCCTATTGTCATTTACCTATTTGAAATGGCTCAAAACCAATTGTCATCTACATTCAATCCATCATTAAGTTAAGACTTGTGAGCTCCAATATCGTCCTTCGAGCAAAACACAAAAACCCAGTTTTATAGTTTCCTACACCAGCATATAACAAAATTGAGGTTTCTACAGGGTTCATGAATGAAACAAAAGTGAAGAGTATATAGCATATTGGAATTATCTCTGGTCACTATCATCTGAATTTGAGATGACAAACTTATTTGCCTATGGACAAATATCAAATGCTACCAGCGGTAACTTTAAGGCTCAAAATACATTATCTCCCACAAAAGTATTCATACACGGTCCTATAGTCTAGAAACCCAAAACAGCAAATGAGAACACCCAATTCATTCCAGAAAAAGAATGTTGTACTTTACATATGGGAAAGTAAAGCAATCAGTTTTAGTGAACATTTATGAAGACGCTTATATGAAAAAAATAACAAACCTCTATCATTTCGATTGTTTGGAGTTTCATCAACCATGGCTGTGATGTAAGTGTCCCTGCCAAAAATAAGATATTCATAGGAGGATTGATGTATCATTCTTCATAAGCGTTAAAAGAGTTCTAAAAATCATAAGTCAAGTATGTATAATAATTGATGAAGATAAACTTTAAAGTACAAAAAGAATAGTCAATACTTTACTGAAACTATCTATGGTACACGACCAAAACGTGTTGCAATTTCCCCAACTTATTTCACAACATGAAGAAACAACAAACTGTACAAGAATTAAAAGTCTATCTTTGAAGGATGAAGATTGTGCACCAACGACAGTCCACTGACTCCCAGGGTTATATTAACATCTCCTATAGACATAGTTGAGTCTCCAAATAGGACGATCTTTACAGAATAAGTGACAATGTTCATTCAAAATTTAACAGCAGCATTTTACATTTTGAATAGGACATCGACGTTTTCGATTACAGCAATGCATCATAAATTTTCAAACAGCTTAACCTGAAAGCTGAAACACAATGAATAATCAATTCCACTCCTTCGAACTATAAATCAGAAAGCAAGAAGCTACAATTGACAACTCCAGATTAATTCTCTACCGGAGGAAGCCTAGAAATTTCAGTGAATCGACAATACAGGTGAGCTAAAGGTCTAGGGTTTTTAGGTGGTACTGGGAGTGAGAATAAATTACCTACGGTGCCACCGAGAGCTACACCGGCGCCGACTCTAGCCAAACAACTATCCCTTGCCATCTTTGCCTTTGCTCCGCGCTCTCACTTTCAATGACGGCCCTCTCATCATCCGGCGGCTGCTACTCGCTCGTCGGGAAAACATCGCCACTTGGCACAACCCTTGGGTTCGCACCGACTGGATAGTGTTGGATCCGGCTGCGCTCCAGGATGCCAAGGCCGACGATTGAGCGAGGCTCCGGCCGTAGAGCGAACTGCACAGAAATGGCGTCGCATCGACGGCCGCTTCCGGAGCTAGGTTATCGGACCTTGTGCTACTCGACATCGATGGATGTCCGGCGCTCTTTGGAGTACCTCTAGCAGATCAAGAGCTTCATCACTAGATCTATGGCGCCAGGGAAAAACTCTCGCTGTGTCCTCGCCGAGATGTTGTCTCGGTGGTCCAGCGCCTCAATGCCGGAGAAGCGCCCTAGAGAAGTATACATTTGAGGGTCGGGGTTGAAGATGAGATTTGCTTCGATTTTTTATTTTTTTTAAAGCCTGGTAAAACGACGTCCTCTTGAAAATGATCTTTCCTTTCTTTTGGGTCCAATGCCAAACGACGACGTTGTGACCAAAAACAAAACCCTATTTCATTAAAGAAAGAGAAGGAAAAAATAAGAAAAAAATAAATCCCCACCTTTTTCCATTTTCCCATTCCTGAGCAGCATAGTACCCCAGTCAGCCGGGGTGAATAGTCAGTCCTCCGACGACCGCCACGATTCGCCACCTCTCACTGGCATCTCCGCCCTTATGATGACTGATTAACTGTAAGTTCTTTCCGCATCCCCTATATGCTTTTACAAATGGAATTTTATTTTGTCCATGAATGGATTTTGGCTAATTTGGATTTTTTTTAAAGGGTTTTAGCTTCATAGTTTTTGGCTGAATTTTATTGATAATTGGTTGAAAATTGATATTTGTGATTGAGTTTGTGTGGATTGAAAATTGGTTTAAGGTCAAATGTGGATTTGGTTTTTTCCCCTTACTAGGATTATGGACAACTTTGTTATTCTTAATAAGAATTCAACAATGACAACTACCAAGGCTTTGGACAAAGAAATAAGAATTCTACTATATCTATTTTAAGCTTATATGAAAGTTACTTTTATTTTGTTGCATAGGTGTTTCAATACAAATATGGATTGAGATTAACTAAAGAAACAGGTGCTATTATTCTATTAATAATATACCTACACATCTAATTGAACATAGCAAAGTCATGCTAATCTTTCAACCCTAGGTGCGGCTTCAAAAACTTAATTCGTAGATACTTTGTATTCAAACTTCGTCAAGTCCCTATAATTTCAAATTGTCGTTGGCGCAATGAAGAAGACTAAGACGACGAAGAAGACTGCCACGCCAAACACCAAAGGTACCGTCTACACCAATACTATACGTCTATACCTACCCATATGGAATTGCACACCATGACGCAATGACAATTGCAGATCCAGGCGAGTTACTCAATTTCGCAAATTCAGGGCATCAACTGCATTTATGCACAACCACGATACGGAGGAAAGATGGATTGGTTCAAACCTTTTGTGGCCTGCAAATACCACCCTCAGGTATATCTCCCTAACTAATGGTAACCACACATCCTAATCATCAGTTGAACCCATCATGAACAACACACATACTTATAAATCGTACGACTCAATGGCAACAGGGCACTTACCAGATGTCGCCTCAGAACAACAACCATCAGATACGTATCAATCACACCAACGTATGACACCACGGGACCTACAAAATGTCAACGCAGAACATCAACCGGCAATACATCCAACAGATATAGTAGTTGGTTAGTTCACTACATACTTTCATTATAAGGATACAAGTTTAAAGAGAATGATTCACAAAAAAAACTAAAAGGAATACCCAGTCAGCTAACCAACTAAATAACCACCGCTAGATTATTGTAAAAAGAATAACGGTACTTATCAACGTATTTCTAAACTTACCCATACATGTTATCAACGTATTTATAAGTTTAAACGAATTTTTGATATGGAAATACACAATCACATAGATTCTTATATCAACATATTGTCAACCTACACATGTAAGTAAATGATGTGCCCCGAAGATGGCATTATAATCTCAATATCACATGTCTACAGGCAACAGTGCATGTGTAGTCCCTGCGCAATCAGTAAAGGTGTATGCAGCACATAAATCAAGTGGTAAGATTAATCCATACTTACATTTAGCAATTCATACCAACACAAATTGTGTACTAACCATCAATTGTCATACCAGGGACACAGGTATTATATGAAAAGTTGGAGTATCCTAAATATAAATGTCGTTTCTGCAATGCCAGCATGTGGAAGGAGGAAAAAAAAAACAAGAGCAACAGAGGCAAATCTCAGCTTCTCCATATGTTGTCAAGAAGGCAAGGTCAAGCTCCCAACCTTACCAGGCACCCCAGAACCACTAAAACATCTACTGCAAGGAAGCAACCCTGAATGTGTGGATTTCCGACAGAAAATCCGGATCTACAACAGCATATTTGCATTCACATCATTTGGCGCCCGAATTGATGAGAAAATAAACCAGTCACGCGGACCATACACTTTCAGGATCTCGGGGAAAAACTACCATAGACTAGGCTCCCTTATGCCTGAAGAAGGAGCCCCACCCAGGTATGCTCAGCTGTACTTCTCCGACACCGGGAATGAACTACAAAATAGGATGGGGTGCATGGATTTGACCGGTAAGGACATAGACCAATCAGTCGTGCTGGATTTGATGCAAATGTTGCATTCGACTAGCAGTGTAGCAAAGGCATTTACAATGGCGAGAGATTGGGCAACATCGAATGACTCTATGGAGTTCACACTCAAACTCCTTGGTGAAAGGAAGCCAAATGAAAGGCAATATAACCTCCCTATTGTTTCTGAAGTGGCTGCCCTAATTGTGGGAGACTTTGGCCAGAGTACCGCCCCAAGAGATGTTTACATACAAAGCAAAACAAGAGGAACCCAAAGGATATCTGAATTGCATCCCCTTTACATGGCTCTACAATATCCACTACTCTTTCCCCATGGTGAAGATGGCTATCATGAAAACATTTCATATTTTTCAAATAATGGAAAGCGGAAAACTCAAAGGGGACGTGTGACAATGAGAGAGTTCTATTGTTATAGACTTCAGCAACGAATTGATGAAGGGACGACCCTGTTACGCGGAGGGAGGTTGTACCACCAATTTCTGGTGGACGCATATACCGCAATGGAGGAACAATGCCTACGCTGGATCAAATTCAACCAAAAACAGCTACGGGCTGATCTGTATAATAATATCTATGATGCAGTGCTGAAAGGCGACACTGAAGCAAGGTCCATTGGTAAACGAATAGTTCCCGCAGCAACCTTCACTGGCAGCCCGCGGTACATGGTCCAGAACTATCAAGACGCAATGGCATTATGCAGGACATTTGGAAACCCTAGCTTGTTCATCACATTCATAGCTAATCCAAAATGGCCAGAGATAGAAGAAATGCTAAAAGAGTTAGAAGGACAACAAGGGGCTGACAGACCGGAAATCATGACGCGTCTTTTCAAGCGGAAGTTAGCGCAACTAATGCAAGACATCAACCAAAAAGGCATTTTTGGACCAACAAATGCTAGTATCATCTTCTTCACATAAATATTCCAAATACACAATGCATGAATATTTGTACCTACTTTTCGTAATTCTATATTCTCAATCTCATCATGCTAACATGCACATATTACAAATATATTTAGTTCGCTCAGTCCATAGCACAATTTTTAAGATTGTTTATCGCATTTCATATTACTAATCCGTTCATTTTAAAATGAATCACAACTGTCTATACAATCGAATTCCAAAAAAGGGGACTTCCACATGCACATATTTTAATTTGGCTACAAGAAGGGATGTAAGCAAAGACAGCAAGGGACATTGATGAAGTCATTTCATCTGAAATCCCTTCCAAGGAAAGAGATCCAGAAGCACATAAAGTTGTGATTGAACATATGTTGCATGGCCCGTGTGGTGAGGGAAACAAAAATGCACCATGCATGAGTAATGGTGTATGCAAGAAACATTTTCCAAAGCCATTTTATGCAGCCACTACACTTGATGAAGATGGTTATCCCATCTACCGTCGAAGACAGAATGGGGTATTTGTGCAAAAAGGCAAGACAAAGCTTGATAACCGATATGTGGTGCCATACAACAGGTATTTGTTGCTAAAATATCAAGCCCACATTAATGTGGAATGGTGCAATCGTTCCAGAGCAATTAAGTACCTCTTCAAGTACATCAGCAAAGGCCGGGACAGAGCAACTGTAGTCTTTATGCAAAGCACTAACAATGCTGATAATAGTGAGCCAGGGAAAAAGGTGGAAGTAGATGAGATCCAACAGTTTCTGGAGTGTCGTTACTTATCTGCTTGTGAAGCTGTGTGGCGGATCTTTGCTTTTGATATTCACTATTCTAGGCCGGCTGTCATTCGCTTGACTTTTCACTTGCCCGATCAAAACCCGGTGACAGTTTCAGATAGTCAGGACTTGTCAGCATTACTACAGAGGGAAGAAGTCAAGAAAACTATGTTCACTGAATGGCTTACCCTAAATACCATAGATGTTGAAGCAAGACAATACACATATGCAGAAATACCTACATCATATGTGTGGAATGCAACAGACAAGGTATGGACTAGAAGGGCCCAACAAAAGCCAATTGGGTGGATTGTGTACTGTCATCCAGCTGCATGAGAGAGATACTATCTTAGAATGCTCTTAAATGTTGTCAAAGGGCCAAAGAATTTTGAAGAGATCAGAACGGTGGATGGGTCAACATATGACAGCTTCAGGCAAGCTTGCTATGCACGCGGCATGCTAAATGAGGACACTGAATGGACGGATGCGATTCAAGAAGCACAAGTATGGGCAACTGGACCCCAGCTACGGGAATTGTTCGTCACGATACTACTTTTCTGTGATGTCAACAGCCCCGCCAAACTTTGGGACCACAATTGGAAAGCACTTTCAAAGGACATACTCTACCAAAAGAGAAAGCAGTTCAGATTCCCAACCTTAGAGCTCAGTGAGAATCAAATCAAGAACTACTGTTTATTGCATATTGAAGACATACTTGCAAGGAATGGGAAAGGACTATCAGATTTTCTGGATCTACCAAAGCCAGACAAAAGTTTGCTCACAAATATGGATAATAAGCTAATTCAAGAAGAGATGGCGTATAGCACTTCAGAAATGGCTGACCTACACCGTACCCTTCTCAGAGCACTGAACTCAGATCAACTCATTATTTATCACAAGGTTATACAATCAGTTCAAAATCAGGCCGGGGAATTCTTATTTGTTTATGGGCCAGGAGGCACAGGAAAGACTTTTTTGTACAAAACCATCATGGCAAAATTAAGATCTGAGAGGAAGATTGTGCTCGCCGTTGCATCCTCAGGTATGTAATACACACATTTTACAAACCACAACACAAACTACTACAAGGTATTGCATTATTTCCAAACTAACATCCATAACGAAATAACTTCCCTCCACATTGTTACCTTAAATTGTACAGGAATAGCATCGCTACTTCTTCCAGGAGGCCGGACAGCTCACAGCAGGTTCGTCATTCCAATTGATCTTCTTGAGAATAGCACCTGCGGTATCACACAAAACTCATATTTAGCCCAACTAATGCATGAGGTTCAACTGATAATTTGGGATGAGGCCCCAATGACGCAAAGGTTTGCATTTGAAGCACTCAACAGAACATTGCAAGATATTCAAGGCATCAAAAAAGAGGAAAACAAACAGAAAATGTTTGGAGGTATTACAGTACTACTAGGAGGAGATTTTAGACAAATCCTACCGGTGATAACAAAGGGGAAAAGACAAGAAATTGTGCAAGCATGTATAAACAACTCTCCTTTATGGCAAAGTTGCCAGGTATTGACATTATCACAAAGCATGAGAGTGAATGAGCGTCAGAGCAATGGAACGATCGACACCTACAAACAAAAGTTCAATGAGTGGATCCTACAGGTGGGCGATGGGAATGCAAAAGCAATAGCTCTTGAAGATGAGGATGAGGCAACGTGGATTGACATTCCCCAACAATTCATCATTGCTCCAGGAAATAACCCGATTGCACAGATAATTGATGAAGTGTTCACTGATTTTGCCCCAAACCAGAAAAATGCAGACTACCTCCAGGAAAGAGCTATTCTCACACCACTGAATGAAGATGCAGACAAGATAAACGAGCATATGTTCAACACCTTGAAAGGAACAATGCACACATACAAGAGCTCTGACGAGATTTTCATGGCTTCGACAGACATCGCACAGCAGGAGCACATGTACCCCATCGAATTCCTGAACAAACTTAATTTCTCAGGTACAACTACATTTAAGCATACCCACTCCATACTAAAAAACGAAACCTACCCCTTACACCACGTTGAATTATGTACAATTTAATAACAGGTATGCCTCCCCACATCCTCAACGTAAAATAAGGGTTGCCGGTCATGCTAATGCGCAATGTTAACCCTACCCAAGGACTATGCAACGGCACACACCTCATAATTACACATCTAGGTGAATGGGTCATCGAGGCTGAAATCATAACAAGCACAAACATGGGAAGAAAGGTGCTTGTTCCGAGAATTACACTAAGTTCAACAAAGACAAAATGGCCATTTGTTATGAAGCGGAGGTAGTTTCCCATTAAACAATGCTTCGCAATGACTATCAACAAAAGTCAAGGGCAGTCTTTAAAGCATGTGGGTTTATATCTTCCAAAACCCGTTTTCTGCCACGGGCAACTGTATGTTGGTATTTCACGTGTCACAGACCCACAAGGACTGAAGGTGATGATTGTGAATGAAGGAAACCAACCCAACAACCGCACTAAAAACATTGTGTTCAAGGAGGCTTTCAACAACTTAGCATCACAGGCAAGCTTATCCTAATAACACTACCCAAACACTAATTACATTACATGTATTGTTATTTCATTTGTACCAACTATTATCCCCTATACTTCTTTTTGGAATACAACACCCTAATACATTTCTTGGGTTGCTGTTACAAAACACAACTTACACCGGGTACACAACACCGCCTCCGCCACTCCAGCATAAAGCAAGAAACAGCGAAGAATCACAAAAAACATGTATGGGTCACTTACATTAACAAAAAAAACATTTTAGAGTTCAATTTCCCCTCCACACTGCTCCTCAATAGGCAACTAACAAGTCTAACTTCAAAGCCTTATGAGGCTGCATGAAACAACATTTTCTGGTGATCATAACTGTGATACCCCGTATTTTTGTAAGGTTATTTTGGAAATTATGGAATTTTCCCGAGTACCCGTTGTGTACGTCGGATTTAATTCAGGTAGCTTGAGACATTCTGTAATGTGCTCTATATCTGTAATATTTTTCTCAGTGAAATAATATACAGACAAGGTGCCTTGAATTTTAAATTGTCGTTCGCGTACGATAATTTTTATCCCGGTTTATCGTCAAGCTCGTTCAAAGCCGAATGGGCGGGAAAAGGGGGAAACGGCGACCGCCGTTCAGAAACGGCGACCGCCGTGGTTGGGCCCGAGATGTCAGCGTGTCAGCTTCTAGCTGGCCGCGACAGGCCTAACGACGGCGACCGTCGCATTTACGGCGACCGCCGCGTGCCCGCCGCAGGCAAAATTACGGCGACCGCCGTGATTGTCCAGTGGGCATTGCCCGCCGGTCGCCGGCATCGTTCGAGGCGCGCCGTTGCGTCGTTTGCCACGTCTGAGGGTTTGCAGCTCACTCCTTGGGGTTTGCCTATAAATAGGTGAGCTTGGGCATGGGTTTTGGGTCATCTACAACCCCGAATCGCTGCCAAATTCGCCTCTCGCCGGAGTTTTGTTTTCGCCGGTTTTCTTGTGCTCGCCGGAGGTCTCGCCGGTGTTGCTTTGGTGTGGTTCCTAAGTGCCTTTGTGAAGCTTTTGGTTAGCCTTGGAGGTTAGAAGCCAAAGCAAGTCGAAGGAGGCCGAACCGCTCGTGTTTTGGGGTGAGTTTTCTCTCGTTTCAGTCGGCCGTGTTCTTCACGGCGACCGCCGTGTTCTTCACGGCGACCGCCGTGTTCTTCACGGCGACCGCCGCCAAGAACAGCGACCGCCGCCAGTGCCCAGAATGCCTTCGTGGCTTTGGCTTGGTCGGTTGTCGTCGTGGCGTCTTTCCTTTCGTGTTCTTTCGCCGTGTTTAGATTCGTACTGTTTATGTCGGATCTAACTTAGGGTTCCTTTTATGGGTCGACTCGAAGGTTGTTGTGCTATCGGATCTATACCGCATCGAGCCCGGAATCCAGTGACGTCTTTAGACTATTCTGCGGAGTAAGGCAAGTGGCGGTTCTCTCTTGCTCTTTCGTTCCATATTTACATTAATTATCAATAGTTTATCTGAGTAATTAATTTGGAATGAATATTCTGTTTGTCTGGAAATGGTTTTGATAAACTGTTTTGAAAATCATATAATAGGTTGTATATCTGTTAGAACAACGCTATTATCTGTGATCGCCTTTCGGGCTTTTATGTGGATTTATCCTATAACTGTGGTGGTGCTTTAACTGTTTAGTTAGCACTGTTAGATAGGAACGTTACTCGGACTATGTCCAGTCGTTTCTTTATAATCTGGTAGAGGGGTGGCTCGTCCCCATCCAATACCATTCTAAGATCATGATCGGTCTCTTACACATGTGTGTAGAGACAGGACACTTAGCTGGTGTCACAAACCTTTCGGTATACGTCACTCTCGACGAAACGTATACTAAGATGTGTCGTCCCACTGGTGGGGTACACATGTAAAAGTCTATAACGTGATGTGTGTTTTTGAAACATAAATCAGATAAGTGCTACCTTGACGCACATAATTAATACACCTTGGGCGAGTAGTGCAGCTAAGTTCAGTGCAGCTAGGAAAACTCGTCTTGACTTGAATGTAGTACGTTCTCTTTCCAATCTGGATTCGTTGTAGGCGATGAGGTTGGTCGTGAACCGAAGCATCTCAGTCAGTTTTAAATCATTGTTGAATGATTCTGTATTATTCCAGATTTGTCATTTGCTTCCTTAAAGACTCAATTCCGTTGGAGTCTTCTTTCGAGTCGATTTCTGTGAAGATTCAGTCTTCCAGAATCTTCTCCTGTGCATACCTCTTGTTTATTCCAGTAGGAATATGATGGTTGACTACCGTTATCGGTTATTATCCGAGAAGCGATGAGTCTAACCTAATATGACTGCTTCGAACCAGTCTGCTTTTTACCCTTGCTAGTCTATTCAATTAGACTAACCAACCAATGTTTTCCCTTGCATGGTTGGCTAGTGTCATTCGTTCGATTCGGCACATCAGTTAAGAAGTAGCTCAGAAGATTAGAAGGACTATGGAGTCGGCGGTGGTTTTTGAATGTTTTAATTATTTCTTTAATCAGGTTATGATCTTTTGGACAATAACTCCGTTTGTAATGTACTTTCTTAGTCTTCCGCTGTGTTTGGTTTAAACTATGTTTTGACCTATTCGGGATTGGGTTGTAATCCCGTAACTCTTACTTTTCCTTGACAATGTTATGTTTTGGAATTTAATGCTTGATCCTTGTGTATCAATTGCATTTCATAAATCGTATTTCTTTGGTAAAGCCTTGGGTGATCTCGGTAAGGAACACTGGTGTCACTGGCGGTAATACCTTTCCAAAAGGGTTAAGTTTTGGGGGTGTTACAATAACTACAGCCTGGTGTCGGCTTAGTTAGCAACTTTGCAACTACAATTTCTGTAATGATGGAAGAGCTAGGGCTGGAAGATGAAGTTAACTACTTACTACATTCTGGATGGGATGCTTGGAATGCTAGGCGCAACATTGAGGTCTATCTGCTCCCGATTTCCACTCTTTTCTATTTGCGTAAATGATGTTTCTATTTGTTGACCATGTGTAGACTACCCGTTTTGTTCATAATACTTCATATGAGCAAAATCAGAAAATTCACTTCAGTCTTTTAATTTGTAGCTGACAACCAACATGCCCTTCAGCCTCTCAGCATGATGAATCAGCCGTTTCATATGCATCAAATGACTATTTTTTACATTTACATTTGTTTGACTTCTACATCTTGATTCAAAATTAAAAGTATACTTCTAAACATAAATTTTTAATAAAAACCGATTCATAAGTACAATCACACCATTTCATACCTATCAAAACTATATTTAAAAAAACATAAAATAATATATGTCTAATATAAAAAATATAATAATAATCCATATATTACGAATTTATTTCGATAGCGTCACATAAGCGGCCTATGCGAAGCACGGGCTCTGATTTCTAGTATATATCAAGATATATGTTCGAATAAAATGTCAAAGTTTCTTCTATCCTCCCAAAATAAAAGGTGTTCTCTATGTGGAGTTAACGATCCACAAGAGATTGATAAACCTTGTCACAATATAATAAATTCTATTAAAAATATTTTATAGCAAAAGATGCAGAGAGACTATATTAACCTCAACCTCTCATTTATAAATTAACTAACATAGTGTCCATGTCAAATACGGATTAAAATATTAGTTATTTTTAATAGACATATATTAAATATTATTGAAAATATAATAAACTTTAAATAATAATATGTGATTTAAATGTATGTAATCGTGATTTTTATCAAAATAAAAAATTACTCATTATATCTAGTATGTCTTATACAATGGTATTTCCTAGGGGTGTTCATCCGGTCCGATGGACCGGATTTTTGGGCATATGTGGACCGAAGACCGGACCGGTCCGGTCTTAGACCGGATTTAATTTTAAAAAATAAAAAAATTAAATTCTTATTTAAAATCTATAAAAAAATATCTAAAAAAATATTTATAAAACATATATACTCCTAACTTATTAAATTTAAAAAAATATCTATAAAAAAATACATATAAATCTCTAAAAAAAATATATAAAACATATAAATTACAAAAAAAAAAAAAAATTTTAATTCCGGTCTTCCGGTCCGGACCGGATTTTTTCCGGGTTTGGACCGGACCGGAAACCGATTTTGGACATATGGTGGACCGGAGACCGGACCGGAATTTTACCGGTCCGGTCATTTCCGGTCATTTCCGGTCCGGTCCAGTCCGAAAATCCGGTCCGGTCCACCATGAACACCCCTAGTATTTCCATTCAAAAATAAGACTGCAGAAACACTTTTTCAAATTTATTTATAGTTGTAATGAGGTGACATGGACGAGAGGATAACTGACATGCAAAATATATATTAAGCTGATACGTCAAAGATAAAATACCTTATTGTCAAGGACCAACAAAATAAGATAAAAGACCATATTGTAATATATATTGATTATTATAAACCATAAATAATTAATGTATATGTTCACATGCCATATGCAGCCACTTCTCCTAATGTCAAAACTAATATTTTTTTACGACAATTCCACTAGGTAACTCTGAAGTTTTGCAAATTTTGCGAGACGTCCACAAGTTTTAACTATTTCGCATGGTAATCCTCAACTTTTTAAGAATTTCGTCAAATAACCCTCAGTTACTTGAATCGCTAAAAGAGCTGTTAAATTATTATTTTTAAGGTAAAAAAGTTGTTATTTGTTTTTTTAAATGAAAAATGTAAATAATTAATATCACACATAAAAAAGAAAAAACAAAAGAAATAAGTGTTATGAAACAAGTACAAGCTTTATGAGATAGAAGAATTTGCACGACCCAAGTCCCAAATTAACATTTGTTTTCTTTTATTTTTTTATTTTTTCTGTGTGATATTAATTATTAATATTTTTTTCTTTTTCCTTTTCTTTTAAAATAAAAAACAACTTTTTACCTTAAAAAAATAATAATTTAACAGCTCTTTTAACGATTCAAGTAACAAGGGGTTATTTGGCGGAATTTTTAAAGCGGTGAGGGTTATCACGCGAAATAGTTGAAACTTGTGGACGTTTCACTGAATTTGTAAAACCTCAATGTTACCTCGCGGAATTCCCAATTTTTTTACTACTAGGGGGACCCGCATGCTTCGTATGCGGGTATTGAGTTTTGGCTAAATTGTTAGAATTTATGATCGTAAATTTAAATAGTTATAGTCGGTCTTATAATTAAAATAAATAATAAAAAATATATAATATAAATTAAAGTATAAGATGCAATAGAGTACAAGGAAATCCAGGACAATAACATAGTTTTAGCAACTGCCAATAACATTAGAGGGCAATTGTAAATCCAGGGTAAACTGATAATGGAAGTAAAGACTTCAAAATCCAATGCAATCGTCACAACATCAATCAATCACAGAAGGTATAACCCCATCTATCCAGTATGGCAGCTAGGCCAGTTTATGATGTAGAAGTTTTTTCATCTGCAGTACCTCGACGTGTCATACATAACATAGAAATCACACTTTCAAAGGATGGAAAATTAGCTAGAGAAGCATCACCATCTAGCCTAAACAATCTTGGAGAAAGCGTTTTGATCTACTCGTAGACCTGATCTACGACCACCCTCGAATCAAAACGATTTTTCTTTGTTCTCTTAATAAATTTCTAGTTTGATCAGGGAAAATAAAACTTCCATCGAAGAGAAGGAAATGAAAGGCTTTCATAAAAATTCTCGTAGAATCGAGACTCAATTTTTATTGGTTTTATCTCGAGCATCTCCTGATGCACCTGCTGCTTTCTTGGTCGTCTTCTCCTGCAAAACTTTTCCATCCTTGTTCATGTTGTGATTACTTGTAGCTTGCATATGATGTATCAACAATCAAGATCAAGAACTACATTACTAAACATTGGATATGAAAACATTCAACAATTACCAAGAAAATTACAGTTGGGCAATGGAAATTGAAAGATAAAACAGACAAGTGAAAAAAAATTGATGGAGAATGAGGTAATCAACAATGAAGAAGAAAAAAAAGGACAATTCTTATATTAAATGTGAATAAAAAAAATGAGAAGAAAGGTCAGTTCATATATTAAACGTGAAAAAAAAAGAGAAGAAATGTCAGTTCTTGATGAGGGCCTTCCATCTTCAGTTGAGTACTATCGGGTGTTTTATGCTGAGGTGCACCTTGGTGGTTGGTGATTAAGGCAATAGAAGAACGTGGGCACTTGGCCATGTTGTATGACAATAGTGCGATGAAGAATCTTCTCAACAATATTGAGACAATTGAGAGGTTTCTTGCTTCGTAGTTCGATATGATGAAGGTTGGGTTGAAGGATGAAGGAGAGGTATTGTGTTATTGAAGGCTGGCATACTCACACCTACAGTGAGTACGTGTCTTAAACCATTACTTTTGGGGGAAAACAGCTCTTTTCATTATTGAGTTGCAATTTTGTAGTAAAATATTTACTCTATACTCTTATCAATGTTATAGACTTAGGAATTTTGAATGCAGTGACATGAGCCACACATGCGCAGACTTGTAGTAGAAGTAGTACATTTACATGCTTGCTTTTTTGCCTTCTTCCTCTATAAAAATACGTTGTTAAAATCATGATAAAAAAGGTGAGGTTATAATATATTAGGACTGAGTTATAATGGAAATTTTATGAACTGAGTTAGAATCTGATAGATGTCTACATTTGTTTGGTTAGACTTGCAAAAAAAAAAGGGGAGGCACTTATATCACTAAACACTTCCCATATGTGTATGAGAAACCCATTCCTGTGGGTTCTTTGGGAATCGAGTAACACGATTTGTGGGGTTTTGATTGCCGAAACCGATTCTTAATACCCATATCCCTCAAGCAAATGCCATCTTAGTCCTTTCCATGTGGGATGTGCTTCGTCAATTAAGTAGGTAGTCTGAAATCTGAATCTTTCTACTGTAATGGGATCTCACTCTTGTTTGTCAGGGATTCGTCATGAATTTGCAACCTTCTGAAGCATAAGCAGGTTTTGATGTCAAGGTCCACCAACTGTTGACCCAGAGTATTTGGAGAAGCGCATCGTTAAAGAGTGGGCTACTGCTGCACGCAACATGATGTTTGAGGTATTTCTCAACAAAACTTTTTCGTGGTAAGGTAGAATTTTTAGTCCTCCTATAGTGATGCAAATATTAAGTAATAAAATAGGGAAATCTCTCTTGAGTCTTCTGATTGTTCTTGTGGCTTTGCTTTGATGCATTGAATGCGACATTCTATTTTTTTAATTGGCCGAGGATCTATCATTTAGCTTGCCATGGTAGGCAACTACTCGTATATTATGATATATATAGGGAGGATGTAACCCTAGATTAAAGCAGATTTACAACATTACATCCAAGCTGAAAATATATGCAAATTGTATACATCCATAATCAATATATTCGTTATCACATCTCTGTTGGAACTCATTTTAAAAGTGGCGCCGATGACTTTTCCGGGCAGAATTCCGGTGGGCTCCGGCCAATGAAAACACCGGAATATGGAAGCATTGACTTCGTCTCCGCGATCACATTCTCATAATGTACTCATATGTTAAAAATGAATTCCGTTTGAATGAGAAATGGAGGCCCAAAGTTGGTTGCTTGAAGTGCATAACTTGGGAAAAGTTTGGGGTGGAATTGCATCCTACATTGGAAGTTGGGGGATAAAATTCACTAGTATATACTAGGAATTTGGATCCAAGGTTGTGGCCTTGGGTCACCACCAATGTGTAATGTGGAGAGGACTTGGCTCATCAAGACCACACATGCGTCGTGTCGGACCGGATGGCTGAGCTGAGCCTGGGCTTGGGCCTTGGGCCTAGTACGTAGCTTAGGTTGGCCAGCCAATGCTCTACTTTTTGGACCGGTCCAGAGTCTCAAGTTGTTGCAACAGCTTTGACCCAGTCCGCTATAATTCGGGGCAGTTGCTGAACTGACTCGGTCTTCCACCTTCTTCTCTGCCACTCTGTTGCCCTTGAGTCAATTCAGCAACTGACTCGGTCTTCCACCTTCTTCTCAGCCAATGCTCTACTTTTTGGACCGGTCCAGAGTCCCAAGTTGTTGCAACAGCTTTGACCCATTCCGCTATAATTCGGGCCAGTTGTTGAACTGACTCGGTCTTCCACCTTCTTCTCCTCCACTCTGTTGGCCTTGGGTCACCACCAATGTGTAATGGGGAGAGGACTTAGCTCATCAAGACCACACGTGCGTCACATCGGGTCGAGTTGGACCGGATGGCTGAGCTGAGCCCAAGCCCAGGCTTGGGCCTTGGGCCCAGTACGTAGCTTGGGCTGGCCAGCCAATGCTCTACTTTTTGGACCGATCCAGAGTCCCAAGCTGTTGCAACAACTTTGACCCATTCCGCTATAATTCGGGGTAGTTGTTGAACTGACTCGGTCTTCCACCTTCTTCTCCGCCACTCTGTTGGCTGAGCTGAGCTGAGCCTGGGCTTGGGCCCAGTACGTAGCTTGGGCTGGCCAGCCAATGCTCTACTTTTTGGACCGATCCAGAGTCCCAAGCTGTTGCAACAGCTTTGACCCATTCTGCTATAATTCGGGGCAATTGTTGAACTGACTCGGTCTTCCACCTTCTTCTCCGCCACTCTGTTGGTGCGCCAATAGACTCTAGAGGCTGCTATAAGAGAGCACTCTGCGTCTCATTCTACAACACACAGAACTCCATTGCTCTACTTTTCTTCCTTCTTTGTTTTGCATCTGAGAGTACACACAGAAAGCAAGTTCGCATGCTTCTGACGTTTGATTGTGCAACATAGAAGTTCAATTGCAGTTGTATCCTGGGATTCGGATCGCTATAGAACCGTCGCAATACGGGGTGATTTCAGAATTAAGGACATAGATTTCTTCTCGACTCTACATCAGATCCAATCCGATCGCTGTTTGGTAGTTCTTCGTTGTATTTTTACAATTACAGTGCGCTTTAGTTATGCAGTTCTTAATTCTGTTCGATTCAAGAATATAGGTTCCTACAGTCTTAATTCTAAAATTTCTCTTAAACTGCATTACGCACTAACCGAATTTTGTTTCTGAAGTCTCTATACAGCGCATGCAATTTTAAAATCGGTGTTGTTCATCAACACATTTCGGAAATTCTATACCTATAATTTTCGCTTCTGCAATTTAATTAGAAATTAAATTGCTTCCGTTAAATTCCCTGATTGAACTTCGTACTAATTCTCGTTTACTTGTTTATAAACAGATTCTGATAGTATGGCTGACGTGATTGAGAAAACTTCTTCTGGATCTGCTGATGTTGCTGGAACCGATAATGGAAATCTTGTTGAGTCGACACCTTAGATTCAGTTTGGGAGTGGTCTTCCAGTAGTGAATTTACCAGCAGTGAATCTGCCAGCCGTGAGGGTCGGAACTGATGCTAATCAGATTGTCCAACCGACTACTTATCAGACTGTCCAACCGACAGTTCATATGCCTGGTGCTATAAACGCATGGATGATGCTAGAAAAGTTTGATGGAATTGGCTTAAAGACATGGCAGCAGAAGATGTTCTTCTTTCTAACCATACTGAAGCTCGAAAAGTATATGAATGAGGATAAGCCTGTGCTTTTACCTCACAATACAGATCCGTTCGCCCTAGCCAGTGTTGAGGCCTGGACTCATGGGGACTTTCTGTGCAAAGGTTGGGTTCAAATCCGCCTGATAGATCCACTGTATAATGTTTACAGGAAGATCAAGACTTTCAAGGAACTCTGGATAGCCCTGGAAAAGAAATACAAGTCTGAGGATGCAGGCTCTAAGAAGTTCGCAGTGGCGAAATTTTTGGACTTCAAAATGGTGGACTCTAAGCCCATCATGGAATAAGTTGAAGAGCTGCAACTACTTACACATGAGATTATTGTTGAAGGAATATCAATCTGTGAGATGTTCCAAGTAGCTGCCTTCATTGATAAACTCCCTCTAGGTTGGAAGGATTTCAAGAGCTACCTAAAGCACAAGCGAAAGGCTATGACCGTTGAAGACTTGATTGTCAGGCTGTGGATTGAGTCAACCAACCGCAAAGCAGATGGTGTTCAGACTGTTGAACAGAAAGCCAACTTGGCCGAACACAAGGACAAAGGGAAGAAACGAAAGTTCCAACCCCAAGGCTCCAACAACTTCAAGAAGCAACTAGCGAAGAAGTTCAGTGGGAAATGCCACAAGTGTGGTAAAATGGGTCACAAGGCTGATGAGTGTCGAAGCAAGATTAACCCACGCAAGGACAAGGGAAAGTCCCAAGTCAACATGACTGAAGGCAGGCTCTCTGATGCAGATATGTGTGCTGTAGTGTCTGAAGTCAACATGGTTGGAAGCAACCCGAGAGAATGGTGGTACGATACATGTGCTACCAAACATATTTGCTCTAATAGGGGAATGTTTACCACTTATCAGAAGAGCAATAGTGACGAGCAGCTATTTATGGGGAACTCGTCCACATCCAAGGTAGAAGGTCACGACAAAGTGGTGTTAAAGATGACTTCAGAGAAGGATCTGACTCTCACCAATGTCATGCACGTGCCAGAAATAAGGAAGAATCTGATCTCCGACACTTTGCTGAGCAAGAACGGCTTTGCGGTGAAGTTCGTGTCTGATAAGCTAGTTCTCTCTAAGAATAGGGTTTATTTAGGAAAGGGATATGTAAAGGATGGACTGGTCAAAATGAATGTAATGTCAGTCCTCCCAAAATCTATTATTTCTGATGTTTCAATGAATGAAAAGAATCCAATTGCTTATGTTGTTGAGTCTTTTAATATTTGGCATGAACGATTAGGGCATGTGAATTACAAGTCTATACGAAGACTGATTAACATGAACCTGATTCCAAAAATGCAAATCAAGTAAAGATAAATGTGAAGTATGCGTACATGCCAAACTCACAAAAACGCCATCCCCACATGTAGAGAGAACAACCGAACCTCTAGGTTTAATACACACAGATCTATGTGATTTAAAATTTGTGCAAACTAGAGGCGGTAAAAAGTATTTTGTGACCTTTATCGATGATTACACAAAATATTGTTATGTATACTTGCTAAGAATCAAGGATGAAGCCTTGGAAAAATTCAAAGAATACAAGTTGGAAGTTGAAAACCAACTTAGCAAAACCATAAAAATAATCAGAAGTGATAGAGGAGGCGAGTATGATGAACCTTTCAACGCGTTCTATAAAGAACACGAGATTATTCATCAAACAACTGCTCCCTACTCACCAGAATCTAACGGAGTTGCAGAACAAAAGAATCGAACTCTGAAAGAGATGATGAATGCAATGTTGTAGGAATCTGGGTTACCCCAGAACATGTGGGGGGAAGCGTTGCTTAGAACCAATTATATCCTCAACAAGATACCGCATAAGGTTACTGGCAAGACGCCATACGAACTTTGGAAAGGTAACGTACCATCGTACAAATACCTCAAAGTGTGGGGGTGCCTTGCAAAAGTGGCAGTACCACCTCCTAAAAAGGTCATAATCGGACATAAGACCGTTGATTGTATGTTCATAGGATATGCACACAACAATAGTGGCTATCGATTTTTGGTATATAAATCTGACATACCAGACATACAGGCAAATACAATAATGGAATCAAGGAATGCGTCCTTCTTTGAACATGTGTTTCCGTGCAAGGATAAAGAACATCCGAAATGAACTCGTGAACTAAGAGAAGCAAGCACTTCTGTAAATGAAACAGAAGAGGAAAAAGATGAACCTAGACGAAGCAAGCAAGCTTGAAAGGAGAAATCATCTGGGCATGAGTTCATAACGGCTTTTCTTTTAGAAAATGAGCCTAGAACATTCAAAGAAGCCATGTCTACACCTGATGCACCTTCATGGAAGGAAGCAGTCAAAAGCGAAATAGACTCCATTATGCAAAACCATACATGGGAGTTGGTCGATTTGCCACAAGGGTGTAAAGCACTTGGGTGCAAATGGATTTTCAAAACAAAAGTGAAAACCGATGGCTAAATAGAGAAGCACAAGGCTAGTTTTGTGGTGCAAGGATTTCGGCAAAAAGAGGGCTTGGATTTCTTTGACACTTATTCCCCGGTGACGAGAATAACTTCAATCAGAATGCTAATAGCAATAGCTGCATTACGAAACCTAGAAATCCATCAAATGGATGTGAAAACTGCCTTTCTAAACGGAGAATTAGAAGAGGAAATATATATGAAACAACCTGGGGGTTATGTTGTCTCTGGACAAGAACACAAGGTGTGCAGACTTGTAAAGTCCCTATATGGACTCAAACAAGCTCCGAAACAGTGGCATGAAAAACTTGACAATGTAATGATGTCAAATGGTTTCAGCATCAATGAATGTGACAAATGCATCTACTTCAAAAACACTCTAAATGGATATATTTTACTGTGTCTGTACGTAGATGACATGCTTATCATTGGAAGCATTAAAGCCATGATCAATCGAACTAAGAACATGCTTAGTGGGAAGTTTGACATGAAAGACTTGGGACTAGCAAATGTCATACTAGGGATCAAAATCACTAGACATTGTGAAGGAATTATCCTGTCTCAAGCTCACTATGCTGAAAAAGTACTTGAGAGATTCAAGAACTACTCAAGTGGGACTGCAAAGAGTCCCGTGGACCCCCATCTTCACTTGACTAAAAACTCGGGGGATGCAGTGTCACAATTGGAGTATGCACGTGTGATTGGAAGTCTGATGTACTTGACCAATTGCACAAGACCTAACTTGGCGCACTCAGTAAATGTACTAAGTCGCTACACCAGCAATCCAGGACACCGTCATTGGAAAGGGATAACTAGAGTATTGAACTACTTGCGATATACTCAAAGTTATGGGCTGTACTATGGAAAATACACAGCAGTTCTGGAAGGATACAGTGATTCCAACTGGATCTCAAAGTCCACAAGTGGATATGTATTTACACTTGGTGGTGCAGCAGTATCTTGGAAATCTTCCAAACAAACGTTATTGGCCAGATCCACTATGGAATCTGAGTTCATTGCTTTAGACAAAGCAGCAGAGGAAGTTGAATGGCTTCAGAACTTTTTGGAAGATATCTCGATGTGGGACAAACCAGTGCCAACATTATGTGTACACTGTGATAGTCAATCGGCTATAGCACGGGCACTGAGTCGTCTATACAATGGTGAATCACGTCATATAAGAAGACGACATAAAATAATTAGACAACCACTCTCGAATGGTGTAATCTCAATAGATTATATCAAATCGGCTGACAACCTAGCGGATCCATTTACTAAAGGTCTGTCATGAGATCAAGTTGTCAAATCATCAAGAGGAATGGGTTTAAAGCCTATGACAAAAGAGGATGTTTGATGGAAAACCCCACCTACGTGACTGGAGATCCCAAGATGTAGGTTCAAAGGGAAACCTAAATCAAGCTGAATCCAAATGAGCACTGGGAGACTCAGTTCTCCTCCAAGTTCCTAGGATGATGAACAGTGCTACCTGTATGCGTTGAGGTTAAGCTTGGCTTTTAATGATTCCATAGCTTTGAAATAAAAGTGGGGTATGACAGGATACTTTTTATGGTCAATCACCTTATGATTGTGAAATGGGGCCGTTTCTAGGAGAATAAAGATAAGCTACATTTTCCAAGTTCACTCATGAATAACCAGGGATGTTCAAGGCCAAAATGAACACAACCAGAGAACCTAGTTCTGTGAGAAGATGAAACTGTGTGATAGTTGTTGTTTCGGTTTACATCAAAGCCTGGGTGGTTCAAGACATCATGTTCACTACTTGGTTGAGTAAATCCGATAGCTACTCACTATGGGTGGTTCAAGGCTGAAAAACGCTACCAGCCCAAATGCAGTGATTTTTTTACTGTACTCTCAAAAGTCTTTCTGTCTAGTTTACATATGTTTAGAGTCATTTCTATTCATGTGGGGGATTGTTGGAACTCATTTTAAAAGTGGCGCCGGTGACTTTTCCGGGCAGAATTCCGGTGGGCTCCGGCCAATGAAAACACCGGAATATGGAAGCATTGGCTTCGTCTCCGCGAGCAAATTCTCATAATGTACTCGTATGTTAAAAATGAATTTCGTTTGAATGAGAAATGGAGGCCCAAAGTTGGTTGCTTGAAGTGCATAACTTGGGAAAAGTTTGGGGTGGAATTGCATCCCACATTGGAAGTTGGGGGATAAAATTCACTAGTATATATACTAGGAATTTGGATCCAAGGTTGTGACCTTGGGTCACCACCAATGTGTAATGGGGAGAGGACCTAGCTCATCAAGACCACACGTGCGCCGAGTCGAGTCGCGTCGGGTCGGGTGGATGGCTGAGCTTGGGCTTGGGCCGAGCCGGGTTGGATTGGGCCTTGGGCCCAGTACGTAGCTTGGGTTGGCTAGCCAATGCTACTTTTTGGACCGATCCAGAGTCCCAAGCTAGTGCAACAGCTTTGACCCATTCCGCTATAATTCGAGGCAGTTGCTGAACTGACTCGGTCTTCCACCTTCTTCTCCGCCACTCTGTTGGTGCGCCAACATACGCGAAACAAAGGAGGAAGAAAAGAAGACGATGTGGAGTTCTGTGTGTTGTAGAATGAGACGCAGAGTGCTCTCTTAGAGTACACACAGAAAGCAGGTTCGCAGGCTTCTGACGTTTGATTGTGCAACACAGAAGTTCAATTGCAGTTGTATCTTGGGTTTCAGATCGCTATAGAACCGTCGCAATACGGGACAATTTCAGAATTAAGGACAGAGATTTCTTCTCGACGCTGCATCAGATCCAATCCGATCGTTGTTCGGTAGTTCTTCATTGTATTTTTACAATTACAGTGCGCTTTATATATGCAGTTCTTAATTCTGTTCGATTCAGGAGAATAGGTTCCTACAATCTCAACACTAAGCATAACTTACACAAATCTTATTTGGAGTTGTTCAAAATCATTTTCAATTCCATTTCTTACAAGCCAATTTCATCAATCCAAAATCTTCCATAAACATTGTCTTTCAAAGAATTAAACAGGCATGAAGCAAAAAAATAGATAAATAGTAACATCAAGGTCTCTGTAGAAAGCAATTAGAAAGAGGAAATGAGGATTGGGAACGAACTTGATGACGGTAGGCCGAAGTGAGATCAAGGTCTCTGTAGAAAGCTGCATCGGGAGAACTTGAATCCATCGAATAGCTCTTCGGTGACGGCGCTCAAGGACAGTCATAGATCGGCCAGCTTGTGCCAAGTAAGCGGCTGCGGTAAGGCCGTTGCGGCGGCGGTAAGGAAGACGGTGGAGTGGTCGGTGATGAAGAGGATATGTCATCGGCGAGCTCGAAGGAACGAGAAGGAGATGTCGTCGGCGAGCTCGAAGGAACGACATCGTGACGTGGCCAGATCTAGAGGTGAAGTGATTTGGGAGGAGAGAGAGTGTGAGGGTACGGTGAGTAAATGTAAGGGATCAAATTTCTAAACCAATTTTTTTAGGAAAATTTTTAGATATTAACTAGTGTAATTTCTGTGCCAAGAACGGGTTTTTACGTCATATATCTTGAACTAAAAATATTAATAATTATTAAAATCAATCTATATATTAAAAAATAGATTTAGATAATATTGATATTAAAATCAATTTTAGATCAATAATTTCGTATCTCAATCATCCACATAATTAGGAAATTTTGGATTTGTATATAATTAGGAAATTTTGAAATTATAATCTTTGTGCTTGATTTGTATTTAAATTAGGGAAAAAGTGATAAATTTAGGATAATAATTTTTGATTTATAATTAGATTTATTTTAAAAAATTGAGAAAAGAAGAAAATGACATCTGGGTTATGGCGGTTTTAAAGAGGGAATGACATGTGGCATAATTAGGTTCTAGTGTAGTAGATAGGTAGTAGATTAGGAAATTTTGGATTTGTATATGATTAGAAAATTTTGGATTTGTATATAATTAAGAAATTTTGGATTTGTAATCTTTGTGATTAACTTGTAATCTTTGTGCTTGATTTGTATTTAAATTAGGAAAAAATGAGTAATAGGTTTAGGATAATAATATTTGATTTAAATTTAGATTTATTTTAAAAAATTGAAAAATGCAAAAAATGACATGTAGCGGTTTTAATGAGAGAGTGTCATGTGGCGGTTTTAATGAAGGAGTGTCATGTGGCGTAATTAGGTTCTAGTTTATAAGATTAGGAAATTGTGGATTTTTATATAATTAGGAAATTTTGGATTTGTAATCTTTGTGCCTGATTTGTATTTAAATTAGGAAAAATGAGTGATAGGTTTAGGATAATAATCTTAGATTTATAATTTGATTTATTTTAAAATTTAAAAAAAAATAACATGTATCGGTTTTAAAGAGGGAGTGTCATGTGGCGGCTTTAAAGAGGGAGTGCCATGTGGCGTAATTAGATTCTAGTTTAGTAAATATATAGTAGATTCTTGGAAGCGTTTTGGAAATAATAGATTACAGAATAAATATATGGCTGATAATTTATGATTACAGATATATTTATGTACAAAATAAATATATGGTTGATAATGCTGTTTGCTACATTTTGGAAATAATAGATTACAAAAATGTTCATATTGTATCCATATCTTGTTAATATGGACAAATATTTTATTTTATTTTATTTTTAAAAAAAAAAGGAGAGCTTACCACGTGACAAAAGCAATGACGTGATGCCACGTGGTAGTAGAAAGGTATGGTTTATTTTGGGGGCGCCACGTGGTGTAGTAGGTATTATGCTTTAGTAGATACTAGTGTAGTACCCGTGCCTTGCACGAGATTTGTTTATTTTTTCTTACATTTAAAAAAAATAGTATATTTATATTATACATTTAATTGACAAAAGCAATGACGTGATGACACGTGATAGTAGAAAGGTATGGTTCATTTTGGGGGCGCCACGTGGTGTAGTAGGTATTCTGCTTTAGTAGATACTAGTATAACACCCGTGCCTTCTACAAGATTTGTTTATTTTTTCTTACATTTAAAAAAATAGTAAATTTATATTATACATTTAGTTGATATAGAATTATGTAGGTAGTGACGGTTATAGAAGTAGATAAATGCTAATATAAAAAAAACTAATTGAATACAAAATATTAAAGAGATTGACAAAATATTATCGAAAGAGATACGAAACTCTCTATAACTTTATTAATAGTAAAAATTGGTTAAGTAATTTTGAAATGGGGAAAGCCACATTCCTAACATCAATTCTACTAAAATAATAAAGCATAATCAAAATGTTCATCTTATACATGAAAATGAAACCCTAAACATAAAATCTCGTAAGATATTCAAAATTGCTAGAAATTATTTTAAAAAAGACTTCCTTGTATACTACATTGGTTGTAGTATTAGATCTTTTTTGTTTTTTGTCGTATATCAAAATCGACAAACCTTTCTTGCTAGTAACTCTTGATGATGCAACAAAAAACTGATCATGAGTGAAAACAGGGTGTGAAAGATACAAACTGACATTTGCAATAGAATGGTCCTAGCTCTTGTTTATCGTCATAGCAAAATAGACACTGAAGGGAAATTGTCTTCATTGAAACTTAAACGGGTATAAAGTGTTTGATGATGACATAATCATGCGATGAATCAAAATTGTATATCCAATATTGTTGCCTGAAATATTCTTCTTGGTTTGACATGACTGTCGAGCTGCGTGGTTATTAGTGTTTTTCCTAATTATGCTTTTGTAATCTTTGTGATTAACCTATAATCTTTTTGCTTGATTTGTATTTAAATTAAGAAAAAATGAGTAATAGGTTTAGGATAATAATCTTTGATTTATAATTAGATTTATTATAAAAATTTGAAAAAGCAAAAAATGACATGTGATGGTTTTAATGATGGAGTGTCATGTGGAGGTTTTAATGAGGGATTGTCATGTGGCGTAATTAGGCTCTAGTTTAGTAGATGTATTGTAGATTAAAAAATTTAGATTTATATATAATTAGGAAATTTAAGATTTGTAATCTTTGTCATTAACTTGTAATCTTTGTATTTGTTTTGTATTTAAATTAGGAAAAATTAAGTGATAGATTTAGGATAATAATCTTTTATTCATAATTAGATTTATTATTTTTTTAAATGAAAAAAAAAACAAAAAATAACATGTGACGGTTTTAATGAGGGAGTATCATGTGGCGTAATTAGGTTCTAGTTTAGTAGATATATTGTAGATTAAGAAATTTTAGATTTGTATATAATTAGGAAATTTTTTATTTATAATCTTTGTGATTAACTTATAATCTTTGTACTTGATTTGTATTTAAATAAGGAAAAATGAGTGATAGATTTAGGATAATAATCTTTGATTTATAATTACATTTATTTATTTTTTTAAATGAAAAAAAGCAGAAAATGACATGTGACGGTTTTAATGAGGGAGTGCCATGTGGCAGTTTTAATGAGGGAGTTCCATGTGGCGGTTTTAGGTTATATTCTAGTAGATATATAGTAGATTAGAAAATTTTGGATTTGTATATAATTACGAAATTTTGGATTTGTATATAATTAGGAAATTTTGAATTTTTAATGTTTATGATTGATTTGTATTTATATTAGGAAAAAATGAGTGATAAGTTTAGGATAATAATTGTCTATTTATAATTAGATTTATTTTAAAAAATTGAAAAATAAAAATAAAATAACATGTGACGGTTTTAATGAGGGAGCATAATGTGATGATTTTAATTAGGGAGTGTAATATGGCATAATTAGGTTCTAGTTTAGTAGATATATAGTAGATTAGAAAATTTTGGATTTGTATATAATTAATAAATTTTGGATTTGTATATAATTAAGAAATTTTAGATTTGTAATCTTTGTGATTAACGTGTAATATTTGTGCTTGATTTGTATTTAAATTAGGAAAAAATGAATGATAGGTTTAGGATAATAATCTTTAACTAATAATTAGATTTATTTATAAAAAAAAAAGCAGAAAATGACATGGGGTGGTTTTAACGAGGGAGTGCTATGTGGCGGTTTTAATAAGGGAGTGTCATGTGGCGTAATTAGGTTATAGTTTAGTAGATTAGAAAATTTTGGATTTGTACATAATTAGGAAATTTTGGATTTGTATATAATTAGGAAATTTTGGATTTATAATCTTTGTGCTTGATTTGTATTTAAATTAGAAAAAAGTGAGTGATATGTTTAGGATAATAATCTTTGACTTATAATATATTTTAAAAAATCATAAAATGACATGTGGTGGTTTTAATGAGAGAGTGTCATATGATGGTTTTAATGAGGGAGTGAGTCAATTTTCCTTAAACCTTGTTGGAGGTTAGCTCAGTAGCTCCTAGAACATCCAATAATATGAAATGTAAACTACCCGCGGCTACTTCAACTCGGGATGAAATCAGCAACATCAATATCTTAGTTAGTCAGCAATGGGCTCATCGGTTAACTCAAGCATCGGTACGCCCCGTACCGACTTACCTATGGAGATAAAAGAACTCAAGGGGAACTCCTAAAACATCACTCTCATAGCTGCCTTAGGCTCTCGGAATATGTAGCCCATAAAATAGAATGTAATACTGCTTATACCATCCCATATTGCCCAGAGAGCCGAACCTCATATCGGATTCAATTTATCTCCATTTACCTACTTTAGCCACTTCAACCCGAGAGTCGCTCAATCAACTACGAGATCCGGAAGTCGAAGCCTAGAAGCGAGCATATTTGCCTTACGATGGAAGGTACGTAGGCGATTGCCATGAATGAATGAACTTGCCTGTAGATAGACTGAAGATCTAATAATTGGATTTGTATATAATTAAGAAATTTTGGATTTGTAATCTTTGTGATTAACGTGTATTATTTGTGCTTGATTTGTATTTAAATTAGGAAAAAATGAGTGATAGGTTTAGGATAATAATCTTTAAGTTTTTATTTGATTTATTTAAAAAAAAAAACAGAAAATGACATGTGGAGGTTTTAATGAGGGAGTGCTATATGGCGGTGTTAATGAGGAAGTGTCATGTGGCGTAATTAGGTTCTAGTTAAGTAGATATATAGTAGATTAGAAAATTTTGGATTTGTACATAATTAGGAAATTTTGGATTTGTATATAATTAGTAAATTTTGGATTTGTAATCTTTGTGCTTGATTTGTATTTAAATTAGAAAAAAATGTGTGATATGTTTAGGATAATAATCTTTGACTTATAATATATTTTAACAAAGCATAAAATGACATGTGGTGGTTTTAATGAGAGAGTGTCATGTGTTGGTTTTAATGAGGGAGTGCCATGTATGTGTCGTAATTAGGTTCTAGTTTAGTAGATATATAGTAGATTAAGAAATTTTGGATTTGTATATAATTAGGAAATTTTAGATTTGTATATAATTAGGAAATTTTGGATTTTAATCTTTGTGACTAAATTAATCTTTGTGCTTGATTTGTATTTAAATTAGGAAAAAATGAGTGATAGGTTTAGGATAATAATCGTTAATTAATAATTAGATTCATTTTAAAAAATTGTACAAAGCAAAAAATGACATGTGGCGGTTTTAATGAGGGAGTGCCATGTGGAGTAATTAGGTTCTTGCTTAGTAGATATATAGTAAATTAGACATGGTAGGCTTAGGTCTTGCAGCTTTGCAAGTAATATGTAGATCAAGCATACAATCTCCTAGTCCGATGAGCTGTCTCCATCTTTTTTATGAATAATTTTTAGATCTTGGCTTCTTCTAAAGTTACACTTATAACAAATTATATATGTGTTTTAAAGAAATTTTCAAAGAGGTTATAAGATTCAGCACAACTTTTACAATTGTTTCTTTTTCGTCGTCGTAGACAGATTTTTTATGGTACTTTATAGTTTTGTATACAATTATTTTCACAAATCCTATTTATAGTAGACAATTCGAAAATTTATTGTGGTAAGTTTATTATGGAATAAACAATTATTACAATTCTAAGTAAGATAATAATAATTATGGATATTCTTGAGCCAATATGTACGCATAGACATTACTTGCAAAAGTTATAATCTACTATATCCATAATAATTGTTTATTCCATAATAAACTTATCATTATAAAATATTCATATTAGGTTGCATATTTGGCTAATATGTGAATATTTTGTTTTCTACGTTTTTGGAAGGAATAGATGATACAAAATATTCATATTAGGGTGCATATCCGGCTAATATGAGAATAGTTTTTATTTTCTTTGATTTTCAAAAAATCAATGAAAAAATGAGAGCTCAACACGTGCCAAATTCTATCGTGATGCCACATGGCAGCCAAAAAATTTAGTTCAATTTTGGGGGTGCCACGTGACATAGTAGGTATTCTACTTTAATAGTTATATAGTAGATTCTAGTGAAACTAAATCCCAATTCTCAAGTATCAAAAACTATCCAAAAAATATGTACCCAATATATATAGGTGATATCAAAGTTGTACGTTATATACTTACTTAGAATGATAGAGCCAGCTAGTTATTTAACATGTTTAGTTGATGATTCAAAATCAAATTGTGATTTCATTGCTTTAATTTCTTCTTTCACTTTGTTCGCTTATTCTACTGATTACTTGATCCTATAATATGAAATTATCAAATTTTGAGTCAAACAATATATTATTATTTATGGCATGTAAGTCTGATGTAACTCTATGATTCAAGATATATATATATCCACCAGTTCACCACTTTAATTTATAAAAATAAAATTCAGAGAATGAAAATCTCAACCTGGAATCAAAAGATTTTTGTAATATAGTTGAATGCGTTTTGGCAATTATAGATGATTATAGATTTGATTATGTACAAAAATTATAGGGCTGAGAATAAAACGTAGTAAATTTTTAGAAAAATGTATACTATAAATTAGTATAAAAATTATTTGGGAGAGTACAAATCTGGCTATTATAGGTAGTAATTTTATTTTCTTTGATTTTATTAGTTTTTTAACAAAACTCTCGAAAAAATAAGAGTGTGACACATGGTAAATTGAATACAGTGACGCTACGTGATATAATAAATTTTGGTTTATTGTGGGAGTGTCACGTGGCGCAGTCAGTATTCTGCTTTAGTATATATATAGTAGATAAAATATTCAGATATTATAGGTACGTACTAGGCATGTCAATGGGGCGGATTCGGGGTGGGGAGTAGTATCCTCGTCCCCATCCCAGTTTAGAAAAGCACTCCCCGTCCCCATCCCCACGTGGGGAGCTAAAGTTGTCCCCGTCCCCACCAAATCCTCGTCCCCGTCGGGGATTCCCCGTCCCCGTGAATTTTTCTCAATTAACATTTGTTTCCAGTCATTTCGTGGAAGTTCATGCGATTTCTCCATATATAGTCAAACAAGTTCCTCATAAATATCCCCATTTAACCCCCACATAAATTTTCTTACTCGTTTTCCAATTATAAATGATTCTTTAATTAATCCACATTGTCAAACAAAATATAACAATATAATAAGTGAGTTGAATTCAATTAAAAACAAGTCCTGAAAATTTCATAGTACATGCGTACCGTAAGCTCCCAACTTCATCCGTGAAAATTTCTCATGGGAAATCTCATAGAGTTTCCAAATGGGGATATTCAATGGGTAATCCCATGGAAAAACTCAATGGACGATATCACAGGGATTACCAATGGTGATATTCGTGGGGATTCCTGGCGGGGAGTGGGGTGGGGTGCTCTATCCCCATTCCCGTCCCCATCCCCACGTGGGGATGTGTTTTTTGCCCCATTCCCACCCCCGTCCCCATTTAAAATCCCCATCCCCGCTCTCATAGCGGGGAATCCCCACGGATAATGGGGAATCCCCGCCCTATTGACATCCCTAGTACGTACATATACGCTTACTCTAGTTATGTGTTGTAATTCGACCTCTCGGCATTAAACCTGATCAAAAACAGGGCCGGGACAAGTCTGAGCCAAATTTTGAGCCCGTTTTTGCGGGTCCGTACCGGGCCCGTTTGTCGGGCCCAAGATGGTAATCGTGCCTGCCCGGAAGAGCGGGTCGGGCCGGCCCACATGTCATACAACCTATTTTCAAATTAAATTTTTTTTTTTTTTTGGTATTTAATGGGACGGGCCGACTCGTTAAATTATTTTTTTAATGTATTTTTTAGTTTATATTTATTTTTTTAATGTATTTTTTAATATATTTTTATATAATTAAAGTTTTATATGGGCCACGGGCCAGGCCGAGCGGCCCGTACGGGCTTGACCATGTTACCGCGCTCGGCCCATCAGTCCGAACGAGCCGGGCCAACCAGCCCGTTCGGCCTGAAACCCTTGTCCAGGCCCGTATTGTTTGGCGGGCCGACCGGCCCGCGTTTGCTCGGGTCTACTCGGCATCTATAACATGTGCATACGTACGTCAGCTTATATATAGTACGTTTCGATACCAATTCATTGTTAAATTAACGATCACAACTATAGAATTAAGGGGTTGGTTGCTTGATTATGTGTATGGATCGATACATATATGTAATTAAGCAAATATACACTACCCTTATTAATTTATTTATTTTGGTAGAAAACACAACCCTTATTAATTTTTCGGCCACCAGAGGTAAATTATTATATTTGATCAACAATCCATCTTCTCAGAAATCTAATTACATGCACATCGGCCTTGGTGCCTTACTAATCAATATAGCTATTCAAATATCTCTTTTATTTAATTTTATTGTGAAACACATATGAATATATACATATAGCTTTGATGTCTATATATTTAACATAGCTAGGTTTGGTATATATATAGGAGATAACATGATGATTAAATAGTGTTAACATATATATATATATATGTAAACAAATTTCTGATAGGTCATACGTATATAATCAGGCAATTTTAGATGATTATAGATTTGATTATGTACAAAAATTATAGGACTGAGAATATTATATAGTAAATTTTTAGAAAGATTTATACTATAAATTAGTATAAAAAATATTTGGGAGAGTGTGCAAATCCGGCTATTATAGGTAGTAATTTTATTTTATTTTGATTTTATTAGTTTTTTGACAAAACTCCCGAAAAAATAAGAGCGCGACACGTGGCAAATTGAATATAGTGACTCCACGTGGCAGAATAAATTTTGGCTTATTGCTGGAGTGCCACGTGGCTCAGTCGGTATTTGTGTTTAGTAGTTATATAGTAGATTGCGACTAGGGATTTCAAAATGAAAGATGAGAGGATTTAGCAACTCATATCATTATATCAAAGTTTACACAAACTTATTACATATTTATCCATAGTATTAGGTAATAAAGAGTATTTATTCTAATAGAAACATTGTGATCCATTTATCATGATATTGCCATATTGGTGCAAATTTATTAGGTTAATAATTAAAAAAGTGATTTGGTGGATTTCTAGTAATATAGTTTGAAGATATGCTTATCGTATTGATATATTAGTTGAAATAAAGAGTTAATGAATGGAAGTTTATGATGAAAAGATATTATGCTAATTTGGAAGGAGGATATTGCTAGATGGATATCATTTTCAAAATTTACATTTACACTATAAAATGAGATCTATTAAGTAAATGAGATCTTTAGTAATAGTATATAGATATAGATTACATATAAAAAATATATGGCTGAGAATATTATTTGCTACATTATTAGAAAGATTAGAGTATAAAAAATATTCATATTGTATGCATATCCGACTAATATGGGTAGTGATTTTATTTTCTTTGATTTTATTAGATTTTCGACAAAACAACCGAAAAAATGAGAGCTTGACACGTGGCAAATTCAATGCGGTGATGCCACATGGCAGCAGAGGGGTTTGGTTCATTTTCGGAGCGCCATGTGACGCAGTTGAATTTTTCTTTAGTAGTTATATAGTAGATTAACAAATGGGCAATGAGACTCATTTGTTCATATTCAAACTTACATTCGTCTCACCTTGGATTATCTATTGATGGGCTTGAATTTTCTTTAATAGTTATGGGCCGATGATCCAACATCAGTTATGGGCTTTATCCAAAAGTCGAGGCCCAACAATTGTCCCAAAGTGAAGAGATAGATTGGACTCGATCATGCTTCTTCACTTTCAATCGATGCAAGCTGGCGCCTTGGCCTAGATCTGCAGAAAATTTGAGATACGTGACGGCCATCGGAAGGTTGCAAAACATTTGACATATCAACCGCTCTTCCGAAGGGATTTTCCCATATATGGGATTTGACCTCGTCACTTTTTTCACCTGTCACGTCTCTCCTCTTGTAACACCCCCAAATCTTAACCCATTTGGAAAAGTATTACCGCTAGTGACCTCGGTTTTCCTCACCGAAGCCACCCCAAGCTTTACCGTTTAAATACAATCATGAAATACATATGATACAAAATCATCATAATATTCGATTAAAACATGAGTCCCGGGATTACATCCCAATCCCGAATAGGACTAAATACAGAGTTAAACAAAATACAACGGAAGTCTTAATACAGAATTAAACAAATAACATAGTAAATAAGTTACAGCGGAAGTCTTTCTTAAAACATTACAAAAAGGGTTGTGATCACAATGATCACTTGCCCAAGGATCTCAACCTGATTTAAAACATCCAAAAACCACTGTCGTCTTCATAGTCATTCTAGTCTCCTCATATTTGCGCTCTATCTGATGTGCCGAATCGAACGAATGACACCAGCCAACAAATGCAGATAACAATTGCGGTTGGTTAGTCTAAATGAATAGACCATGCAAGGGTACAAAGCAGAAGGTTCTAAGTAGTCGTATTAGGTTAGACTCACCGTCCCTCGAATAATAGTCGAGTACGCTAGTCAACCACCATACTCTACTTGAATACAACAAAAGGCATGCACAAGAGAAGATTCTGGAAGACCGAGTCTTCCCAGAAATCAATCCCAAAGAAGACTCCAAAGGAATGAGCCTTATAGGAAGTATGACAAGATCTAGAATGTTTAAAGAATCACAGTATCGCATACGAGCGATTTAAAAGCTGACTTAGATGTTTCGGTTCACGACCAACCTCACCGCATACAGCGAATCCAGATTGGAAAGAGAACGTACTCTGATCAAAAGTCGAGACGAGCTTTCCTAGCTGCACTATTACTTAGCTGCACTACTCGCCGAAGATTTATTAATTATGTGCGACAACGGCACTTATCTCATTTAATTCCAAAACGCGCATCACGTTATAAGCTTTTATATTTACATATCGCCAACGGATCCTATACATCTTGAGTATGCGTTTCGTCTAGAGTGACGCACCGGAGGGATTAAATCCCAGATTTGTGACACCACCTAAGTGCACCAGCTCTATACTCGTGTATCAGAGGTTAGGTCATGACCGATAATGGTATTAGGTGGGGTCTAGCCACCTCTCTACCCGATTATAAAGAAACGACTGGACCTGGCAGGGCCCTAGTAACGTTCCTAACTACTAGTGCTAATTAAACAGTTCGAGCACAATAATAGTCCACGATAAATCCACATAAATGCCCTCAAGGCGATCATAAATATATATCTATAATAGCATTGTTCTAACAGATATACAACCTATTATAATATCATATTTTAATTTCCAAAACAGTTTTATCAAAACCGTTTCCAAACGAACACAATAATCATTCCAAATTAATTACTCAATTAAGCAACTGATAATTAATGGAAACATGGAATGATGAGCAAGAGCAAACCGCCACTTGCCTTAAATCCGCTGAAGCTTAAACGAAGCTAGGTACGACGACAACTGGTTTCCGGGCTCGAAACAGGGACAGATCTGGAAACACAGATTCCTTCGGATCGACCCATAAAGAAACCCTAAGTTAGATTCTACAACAACGAGTACGAATCTAAAGAATAACGAAAGAAATCGAAAGGAATGAAGCCCAATCGAAACCACAGAACCCAAGGCTGAAACAAGCCAAAAGCTTCTGGGCGGCGGTCGCCGCCTGCCTTACGGAGGGCGCCGCTACGAACATCAGAAAATAATCACGAGAGGCAAAAACTCACCGACTTCGATTGTTTTGCTTCTCCTTTGCCTTGCTTTGGATTCTAAGCTTCTAAGTGCCTCCAAAGCTTCACTTTGCAACTGGAATAAACACCAAAGGAACTCCGACGATCGATCTCAAAGTCTCCGGCGAGAGCTTAATTCCGACGAGATGATTTAAGTGAGATTTGAGCTTGGTTTGTGCTCCAATCCGTTCCCAATTCATCCCCTTTTATAGCCCAAAGCCAGGGGACAAGAAATGGGCAACCCATGCACGTGGAAGGCCGAGATCGAAGCGTCCCCCGGTCGCCGGTAAGGCACTGCACCTACGCCTGCAACAGTGGCGGCGGTCGCCGCCGTCGGAAAGAGGTCGCCGCCTTTATAGGTCTCTGGCGGCGGTCGCCGCTTTCTAGGCCACTTGCAATTGAAGATAATGATGGCGTTGGCTAGGTGGCGGCGGTCGCCGCTAGCCTTACGGCGGTCGCTGCCAAGGCCATTTTGCATCCGATTAAGCTTTGGATTAGCTTTGGCCTTAGCCCGGGATAAAAATAATCGTACATGAACGAGTATTAAGTCCCAAAATACGTCGATTGTATATTATTTCACTTAGAAAAATATTATAGAGATTAAGAACATTACAGAATGTCTTTCTGTCTCCGAAATTAATTCGACGTACATAACAGACGTTCATGTAATTTCCAAAAATACCCTTACAGAAATACGGGGTATCACACCTCTATAATTCCTTCCTCTCCCTCTTGGTAATTCTTCAACTTCCAAGTTCTCAACTTTCTTTGCTTTTCTTCAAGTTATCGTTTTCTCTTGTTTAGTGGAGATGCCGAGGGCAAAAATCGCTACCGTCAACACCAGTAGCTCGGAGGAGGCGGGCTCTGATTTCACTACTCTAAATCTTATGGCAGTAGGACGGGAAGTCACCCGTGGGTGATCGACCCACCCAATAAACCTGATCCGAATATATGGATGATCACTCGAAGTAAACCGGGTGATGTATGGTTGGTGGTTCTGGTGAAACGGATGACGGGTGGGTGATGTAAATCTCACTCATCACACGATCCATCACCCGCACTTCATCCACCCATCCGTTCACCCATCCACAATTGTAGTTCTAATTCTATTTTATTAAAATTATGACTTCAATTATTGGTTTTTATGTTTAAAAGCTGAATATCTTAAAAATATTTTCTATTAACATCCATCAAATCCTATATTTAGAACAATTATTTTCATAAATGGAAAAAAAATACTTATTTTTGCACTTAATCATTTATTTTATTACATTTAAATAATTATAAAATATTAATAAAAATATTATGCGGATATCCTGAATCACCGTGGGTGATGGATGGACGGATGCAAATGAAAACTTAATTTTTTTTTGGATTCCTCTATGTCCTGATGATATGAAACCAACAGTTGGTAAAACATTTAAGCCCCTCGCCGAAGAAGAGTTGTTCCATCGTGAATATGCGATCACGGTTGGTTTTGGTGTAAGATTAAGCATCTCGCACAAGTTCAACCGCTCAGATGTTGTTAAATTGTATTGCGTGTGCACAAGAGATGGTTTAAAAAATGTAAGTAAACTCTACCAGTAAGATTGACACTTTCAATTTAAAAAGATCACAGAGAACTCAATCGGAATACCATATAATTTCCCCCCATAAAAGGCATTTAGAACATTACAATATGAAAAGGGAAATCGAACTTACAAGCACATGTCATAGAATATCACGCTTATCACTTAAGCTAAGAAGAGTTACATAATTTCTCATAATTCCATTTATTCATATTATATAGTATTTGATTATTTCCCCATACATTAGATGGCTTATTTAACTGAAATAGCAACTCCACGGTGTCGTAAATTTGTTGAAGCGCGCGTGTATGATGAGGTACGGTCATCGATCAGTAGTCTGCTGACACGCGAGTAGGTATGGCTGTGACCACAACTTGAGAATTGCCATACTCAGCGAGCTTGAAGATATGACTACTCCAACTCTTAGCTTTGGCCGCATTCCCGGAATTATTTGATCCGAAGCGAGTCGTCCACCGCCCTCTCGCAATACACATGAATGAATGTAGTCCCACAAGTCTACATCTACGTCGAGTGGCACCGCCGTGGCGTTCCTCGTCAGCGGGACGCACCCTCCAACGTACACTACCACGTTGTTATCCGACGACCTCGAAAACAGCTTGATTACGTAGTTGTGTGCCCCGTCGGCATACGAAATGGTCACCGATCCGTAAACGTTCATGGGATTGTAGCCATCCCCAACGGTTATCTTCACTTGCCAAATGACCTGCCATGCTTCGCGGAATAATCCGATGCGTGTCACAATATTCTTGTTCCTGATGATGATGATGATCTAGTACTACCGTACTTTGTAAGGCGAACACGTCGAGTACTACTACTGTCCTCGGCGTATATATCTTTTGGTTGGAAAATGTCCCACGAATCCGCCCCGCGGTACTGAGCTTGTGCGGTCAGATTGTAGTCAAACACGACGGACTCCCAGGCCGTGATGGCTCGATCGAGGAGCTCCAAGGTCAAAGTGTCTCCAGCCTGGACCGTCTGCTGACCACTGAAGAGGCCGGGTTTGCGGCCCTAAGCCGTCCGTCACTGTAACTGTGCCCGAAAGACCACCCGAGAAGTCCGTGATTTGGACCGCTAACACCTCCATCATCGGCTGCCCTCTAGGCACATACGTGTTGGCGAGTGCTCCAAATCTACTCATCGACAACGGCCCCAATAAGAGACCCACGTAGCTGGCGGCGTCCAAAGCGCTCTGTATCCTCTGCCTAAGAGGAGCATCATTCGGAAGACGAAAGTAGTCATCGCCGTCGGCGTCCGCTCGAATCAACCTTCCCGAGAGATCGCCCCACGACGTGAACAACTCGACCATCCAACCGTCGATGGTCTCGGTGTTGGTGCTTCCGACCTGCATGACGTCAGCGAACCTACGCGACATCTCCTCGAACCTCGTGGCCTCGCATATCACCATGATCAGGAGGGCTAAATCCCGCGCTCTTTTCCCCCGGTCGGTGGTGTCAGCCAGCTCGTTCACGGCGGCGATGACCTGGGCGCGGCTCACCCCCGTTCGTTCTATGGATCTTCCGCCGGCCCTCTCGAGAGCAGGGTAGCCTCCGGTGAAGCGGAGGAAGGTGGACCCCGGGATCAGGTGAGTGGTGGTGCCGTCGTCCTTGTCGAACTCGAGCCACTGACCGCACTGCGACTGGCTGCTCTGCATCTGGTAGCCGTCCAGGTAGAGGTTGTCTTGACGGATCCTGAGAGTGATGTTGGCGGTGTCCGTCGAGCCAATCTTGGGGCGCCACGTTGACTCGAACCGGGAGGACGGGGCGGTTGTGGGAGTACCGCCCTGGCTGCTGAACAGTGCTGCGGATTTGCTTGATCAAATCCCTGTAGTTACCTGTTGAGAGGTTGAACACTATGCGGTCGATTTTGTTCCCAGCTTGTGTTGCCGTTTTCAGCAACGGTGGCTTCTTCATTGCCGCAGCTACCTGAAATAATCAAGGCCGATATACATATACATGATTCAACCTTGCCAAATTACTATATATTAAATTAAATGATGAAATCTAATGCAACGTACTGTACGTATATATATATATATATATTACCTGTGAAGAACAGTACAATTGTGAGCTCAACATGGTGACTTAATTTGCAACGGAATTCAAATTCCCTGATTGCTGGTGCTTTAGATCGCCAACCACCCCCTCCATTTAAAGGCGCCAGGGAATTTAATTTGGTGGCATAGAACTATAGAAGGGGATAAAGCATTTCAAATAGAATATCACCACTGGAAAGTTACCTTTAACATATTTAATTTGTTCTAGTGATTGCTCCTTAACTTTGGCCTCTTTGTTTGGATAAGGTCAATAGTGCATTAATGTTGTTCTAATTAAGTCTCTTGGATTTTGTATTATTTCCAAATAAGAATACGAAACGTATTGATCTAAGGGTCAAAACGTTTTTACATATTAGACTGATAGGAATGAAAGCGGACTCCAATATATACCGTAGTTCTATAAACATGCTCAAAATATTGTGCAATTAGTGCTTATTTTTGTTCTAGTGATTGCTCAATGTTGGGATTCCATAAAAATAAGAAAAATTATGTTTTCAGTTTAGTTCATTATCTATATATCTATATATATATATATTAAAGCAAATGAATTTAGAGTCACCATATTCACTCTGGCCCCACAATTCATCTATATATATATTAAAGGAAATGAATTTAGAACCACCATATTCACTCTGGCCCCATAATTCTTATATGTCAATTTGTGGTTAAATCTCATTAATTATTATAATTATTTATATTTTAGTTTATTTTCCTAATATCCTCACAAAAAATTGCATCAACAATTTAGCAAAATCTCAAACTACCATTTCTCAACCAAATTGTATCAACAATATTTTAAATGAACCAACATAAATTTTGCAAAATAAAATTTAAACTTTATTTGTTATAGAGATTTAACCCAAACACAAATCTAGCATTAGTTGTACGTCTAAGCTAGAATTCAAAAAAGCTTCAAAATTGAATTAATTTGTCCATTAAGAAATATATATCGGTTATGCTAATTTTTATATTATTTTTTATTAGCATTTTTATTTAATTTCACTAAAATCTATATCTATATATATATATATTAAAACAAATGAATTTAGAGCCACCATATTAGTTATTGCCCCACAATTCATATGTGTCAATTTGTGATTAAATCTCATTAATTATAATTATTTATATTTTAGTTTATTTTCCTAATATCCTCACAAAAAATTGCATCAACAATTTAGCAAAATCTCAAACTATCATATCTCAACCAAATTGTATCAGCAATATTTTAAATGAACCAACATAAATTTTGCAAAATAAATTTCAAACTTTATATGTTATAGAGATTTAACCCAAACACAAATCTAGCATTAGTTGTACGTCTAAGCTATAATTCAAAAATGCTTCAAAATTTGAATTAATTTGTCCATTAAGAAATATATATCGGTTATGCTAATTTTTATATTATTTTTTATTAGCATTTTATTTAATTTCACTAAAATCTATATCTATATATATATATATATATTAAAGCAAATGCATTTAACAATTTAGCAAAATCTCAAACTACCATATCTCAACCAAATTGTATCAGCAATATTTTAAATGAACCAACATAAATTTTGCAAAATAAAATTTAAACTTTATATGTTATAGAGATTTAACCCAAACACAAATCTAGCATTAGTTGTACGTCTAAGCTAGAATTCAAAAAAGCTTCAAATTTTGAATTAATTTGTCCATTAAGAAATATATATCGGTTATGCTAATTTTATTATTATATTATTAGCATTTTTATTTAATTTCACTAAAATCTATATCTATATATATATATATATATTAAAGCAAAGGAATTTAGAGCCACCATATTCTTTCTGATCCCACAAATCCTAGGTGTCAATTTGTGATTAATCCACTTTGTTTATTAATAATATATTTCAATTTATTTATATTAATATTAAAACAACCATATCAAATCTTAACAAAACAAATCTCAACAAAATAAAATTTTCAATTTAACGTAATTATTAATTAACATATAAAAATATTTTGATTTGGATGCAAATGTTGCATACTACATGTACGTTTTTTTTTTAATTTTGTCATTAAAATTATTGGTAACACTTTTCCAAATTTTATAATTATTGTTAAGACTTATTTAACTTTATAGTTCAAACTTATAAATTTATCATTTTTATTTAAAAAAATATATTATATATTATAAAATGTTTTGATTTGATTAGTTGAGATCTCATTATTAATTATAAATGCATTGATATTTAATTAGCTTTTTTTATACGACTACAATTTCACAATCTTTATCAAGTTATATGTCGAGCTTCAACTAACGTTATGGAAATTAAATTTTGTGTGTTCAAGTAAATTTAAAACAAGCTAACTATAAAATAACTTATACTGATAATGTAACACATCAAATACCTTTTTTTTCTATTTATAATTGATTATGTATTTTTATTTTCACGATCTCATCAACTCCATACGATGAAAGAGAAAGTGAATCAAATGAGTTGGGTCGAAAACCATGCATCCAAAATCCCATATATATAAATACACAAATTTAGCTATATACAACTTATGATTAATATTGTACTTCATTTTTATAACACAATCAAATTATTCATTTCTCAATTCATCTTAATCATAATAAGCTTTTTTGACATGTAAAATTATAGTTTTCCCTTCATTCTTTATACGTTAGTCACTTCTTTTAGCAAATTTTTAACAAATTAATCTTAATAAAGTTTTTATAGTATTTCAGGTATTATTTTTATTATAGACATCAAACAAAAGTTTTAAATTTAAATATTATTTACTTGATGTGAGAAATGTGTTTGTGTTCGTTTGGATCTCTTTCAATTATCCCTTATAAAACAATTTATCCCTTATTTTTTGAAAAACGCTACCCTCATACTTAAAAAGACGTGTAAAAAACAGTTTATAAACAAAAAATTAGTTTATAAACAAACATCCAAATGGACCCTTTATTGTTCATGATATCAATTGTTTTGTTCGTGTTTTTAAGTTGTTTACATTTCCCTGAACAACAACTCTTTTTAAGCATTGAGCAAATTTAACCAACGTTATGATTCAGAAGCTCATTGCTCAGCAAAGATCACTCAAAGCTAATATAAATGTACATTGAAATAAATTGATGAATTTGATAGTTTTTAAAATTATTTACATTTATTAAAAGCTTAATTATTAATTGATATATAAAATTTTATAATTTTTTTATATTGATTTGATAAAACACGATTTTTAATCAAAAAGATCATTCTCTTTTAATTTCTAAATATTTTTTTTACCCATATTTTTCACTAAATATTTTTTTTTGTATGTTCAATTATATATATTCTAATATTATATGCTGGTGTGATAATATATCACTTCAGCATATCATTTCTCTTTTAATTTCTACAAATTTATTATGATACAGGTGAACAATATTGTTCAAATTTTCTTCATTTTTACTAATATTATGAGAATATGATTAATAACTTTTAATAAAAAATATATAAATTTTGTATGGTTTATATCAATATAATATAATTTTATGAGATATATATGTAAAAATGATATTAAAACTATACTAAAATAACACTTTAATAAAAATATCGAGTGCCATGAACTAGTTATCTTTTAATTTGATGTATCTTTTCTTTGTCTAATTATTTATGCAAGTGGACCAATGCAGAAGAGAAAGCATAAATTAGGCAACAACAAATTATTTCAAACTCGTAATTTCCCGTACATGTACATGGGATCGGATGACATACGTACGGATGGGAGTAGCTACTTAGATGCTACTCCACGTACTCATTATTTTGATGGAAATTATTTTAAGTGTATTGATGGAGTCATCGATCACGTACTAGTCCATAGACACCACATTATACACGTAGCTGAGCTCAACGTCAGATTTGGTAGTGCCGGCGGGCTTGAGGATGTGGCACTTACCTTGAGCCGCATTAGCTGAACCAAAGCGGGTCGTCACCTTCCGCTGCGCAATGCACTGAGCCGAAGACCCGCGAATGTAGTCCCACAGGTTCACATCTATGGTCACGTCCACGTCGAGTGGCACCGCCATAGCCTTCCTCAACAACGGGACGTCTCCACCGACGTACACTACCTCGCTATCATCGGACGACCTCGAAAACAGCTTGACATTGTAGTTTAGTGACCCGACGGAACAGGAAAGGTTCACCGACCCGTAAACGTTCATGGGATTGTGGCCATCACCATTCACTATCCTCACTCTCCAAATGACTTGATATGCTTCAATGAATAATCCGAAGTTTAGAACAATGTCGTCCGTAGTTGGTGATCTAGTACCGTACTTAGGAAGACGAATACAAGCAGAATTGTTGCTGTTGGCATATAAATCTGTGGTTTGGAAAATGTCCCACGAATAAGTCCCGCGATACTCAGATTGTGCGGACGTTAGATTGTAGTCGATATCGACACATTGCCAGGCCGAGATGGCTCGGTTGAGGATCTCCAAGGTCAAAGTGTCTCCCGGTTGACGACGGTTGAAGAGGGTCTGCGAGCCTAGACCGTCCGTCACCGTTATTGTGCCCGAAAGATCACCTGGAAAATTAAATCATCAATTACTAGCCAGTCATGATCGAACATGACGTCACAAGCTCAAAAACGTACATACCCGAGAATTGGACAGATAACACCTCCATCATGGGTTGGCCTCTAGGGACATACTCATCCCCTCCGCTATTCCTCGCAAGTGCTGCTCGGTATCCATACTTGGGCCCCAGTAAGAGAGCGACGTAAGTGGCGGCCTCCAAAGCGCTCGGTATCCTCTCCCTTAGAGGAGCATCACTCGGAAGACGAAAGAACTTGTCGCCATCGGCGTCAGCGCGAATCAGCTTCCCCGAGAGATCGCCCCACGACGTGAACAAATCGATCATCCACTTCTCGATCTCCATGGACTTGGTTCCGCTATGCATGACGTCAGCGAACCTACGCGACATCTCCTCGAACCGCGTGGCCTCGCATATCACCATGATCAGGAGGGCCAAACCCTTCGCTATGGTACTCCGGCCGGAATCTGCCTTACCCAGGTCGTTAACGGCGCCGATGACCTTTTCGCGAGTCACCGAGGTTCCTTTTACGGGTCTCCCGCCCGCCCTTGCGAGAGACGTGTAGCTTCCGGTGTAGCCGAGGAACTCGGATCCCGGGATCAGGGGAGTGGGGTCCACCTCACCGTTCGGTAGCTTTTCGCGGTCGAACTCGTGCCACGAACCGCTCTGCATCCGGTAGCCGACTAAGTAGAGGTTGTCCAGACGGAGCCTGATATTGATGGTGTAGTTGGCGGTTGAGAGTACGATGTCGAGCCAATCTTGGGGCGCCACGCCGTAGCGGATTGGGAGGATGGGGCGGTTGTGGGAGTACCGCCCTGGCTGCTGAGCTTTGCTGCGGATTTGTTGAATCAAATTGCCGTAGTACTGAGTTGAGAGGTTGAACTCTATCCTGTCGATTTTGTTTGACGGGGACTTCACTCCCGTGGCTACCTGAAATAAGACCCATTTATTTATTTTTTGGTAAAAATAAGACCCATTCATAAAAAAGAACGTTGAATATCTATAAAATCGGATATGATATATGAATTCCTTATACTGTAATTAGCAATTAGTAATTGATGATGAAAAACAAAAGCATCGCGATGTCGAATGTTGACTATATATTAAGTACCTGTGAATAACGGGACAATTGTGAACTCAACATGGTGTCTTGATTAGCAATGGAATTCAAATTCACTGAAGGCTGATGATTTTGAAGCTACAAGGCCAACGATCTCCTTCATTTATAAACGCCACTGAGTTTAATTTGGCACGTGGGCATACAATAGATAATGCATTGGGTATTCTTTATAATATTCTTTATGATATTCTTTATGATAAGTATAAAATATAAAAGTCTTATTGAATTTATTTACTACAATAACATTTGACAACAACATCTTCAATCTCAATTGATATCAACATATGTTTCTCAATATACACGATCAAACAGTCATTCATGGAATCATCGCCAAGTCAAATTTTCATAATAAAAAGAATGCTTCAAATGGTAGTTGCATGTTACAACAAATAAAATTAAAGCTAATTTTACAAGAAGATATACCAAATAATAGTCACGATGCTCCTTCAATTCATCCATACGGCCATGTATTGGGATTTTTTTTTCAAACAAAACCACTCAAAGTCGTTTTTTATGCTTTAAAAACAACTTATCACTTTATACTCATATATTTTGATTAATTTATTTTATTATAAGGTCAACTAGGATAAGTAGATCAATAGGTAGGGATGTTCAACGGTTTCGGTTTTTTCAGTTTTGAACCGAATAAACCGAACCGAATTAATTCGGTTCGTTTTCGGTTTTGAAAATATCACATTTCGGTTTTCGGTTCAGTTCGGTTTTTTCGGTTCAAACCGATTTAAAACCGATATTTTTATCAATAGAAAATTAAAAAAAATTAGAAACCTGAACCCTAAGTCCTAACTTACTCCCATTTGGCCATTTCCCTTCCCAATTTCCCATCGATCTAATTTCCCTTCCAAGCTTCCACAGTTCGTCACTTCGTAGTTCGTCCCCTCTTCAGAAATCCTAGCGGCGGCGCCTCTTCTCCCGCTGCTACCAGCTCCGCCTCCGTCCGGCCGACGACTGCTGCTCCTGCTCCGGCCGGCGACTACTGCTCCTGCCTGCTGCTCCTGCTCTGGCAACTGCCTGTTGCTCCTGCTCCGGCGACTGCCTGCTGATCCGGCCGGTGAATTAATTAGGGTGTGAAATTTTCTTTCCCTTGCTCTTTTATTAATTACACAAGATGATCCTGTCAATGTAGCTGAGGGCTTGAATTTATATGGAAAACTTTTTGATAAAGCAGAAGTTTCAAAACTCACCCCACAGGACAGTAGGTCTGAATGTCTAATTGGTTTTATTTTGAATGAATCCTCAGTCTATTCTCGAAAAGAAGTTCAATTTGTTTCATTTTACTGAATGTAGGCTATATCTCCAATTCTCCATCAGAAGGAGCTAACCACAACTACTGCTGCTCCCGTAGTTCTAATCCTATATAATCTTTGTTCATTTTCTAGGTTTTGGATCTTATGATGGAGAGTGGAGACATGTGAAGTGATTGTTGATCATTGAAGACTTCAATTATGTTTTGATCGACTAATGGTTATGGACTTATGGTCATGCTTCATCTTGTGAGGACATGAACTAAGCTTTGTATTTGTTTAATTGTTTTGAGACTATTGGTGTTTGATTCTTAGATTTTGTTGTGGTTTTGCTGAGCAAAATAGCAAACAACCAAACACTTGCTGAGTTACTCTGCAGGGAAAATGGTTAAGTATTCAGTCAAGTAAACACGGTTCGGTTTTTCGGTTTTCGGTTTAGAATCGGTTCATATATTTTTCACTGTTCTGTTTGTCCGATTTTAACCGAACCGAACCTATTATAATCGGTTCGGTTTTCGGTTCAATATTTTTACAATTTCGGTTTCGGTTTTGTTCGGTTCGGTTCGGTTCTGGACCGATGAACAACCCTATCAATAGGTGGCTACCAGGCGACGGCGTCTCACGGGTGCGTGATGGTGGGTGAATGGTGTGTCCTCTATTTTTCATAGAAAAGGAGAGAGAGAGAGAGAGAGAGAGAGAGAGAGAGAGAGAGAGAGAGAGAGAGAGAGAGAGAGAGAGAGAGAGAGAGAGAGAGAGAGAGAGAGAGAGAGAGAGAATCAAGCACAACTGCACAACAAAGGTTTGTGCGGCTCAGAAGTGGCTTGTATGGGTGTGACTCTGGTAAGGGACAACACAACAAAGTTGCGGGGATCTTGGAAGGCGTCAGAAGGTGACAATCGTTGTAAGGAAATGAATCTCGATGGTGTTGTTATACGAATGTAGGAACTATATTCCTGAATCGAACAGAACTAAGAACTGCATAAATAAATCGCACAATAATTGTATATAATACAGCGAAGAACTACCGAACATAAATCGGAACTGGATCTGATGCAGAGTCGAGACGAATCTCTTTTCTTAATTCTGAATCGCCCCGTATTGCGACGGTTCTGTAGCAATCTGAATCCCAGGATACAACTGCGATTGATCTTCTGTGTTGCACAATCAAACTTGAAAAACCAAAGGAGGAGAAAAGACGATGTGTAGACTGTTGTTGTTCGGATGATGATGAATGAGGCGCAGAGTGCTCTCTTATAGAGCCTTTGGAGTTCACTAACGAAGTGGAGAAGGTGGAGGAGTATGTTGCGCAGCTGCCCCGAATTATCTCGCGGAGTCAGCAACAACCCTGAGATCTCGCGCGGACTGGGTCAGAGTCAGTAACCGCCCCGAGTTCTCGCAGACTGTGGGTCAAAGCTGTTGCAACAGCTAGGGACTTTCTGGATCGGCCCCAAAAGTAGCATTGGCCGGCCAACCCAAGCTACGTATTGGGCCCAAGACCCAATCCGATCCAAGCCCAAGCGCAGCCAGCCAGCCGGTCCGACGCGGCGCGCGTGTGATCTTGATGAGCTAGGTCCTCTCCCCATTACACATTGGTGGTGACCCAAGGCCACAACCTTGGATCCAAATTCCTAGTATATATACTAGTGAATTTTATCCCAAAGGGATGCACATTTCATCCCAAATTGTCTCAAGTTATGCACTTCAAGCAACCAACTTTGGGCCTTCATTTCTCATTCAAACGAAATTCATTTTTATCATATGAGTACATTACGAGAATGTGTTCGCGGAGACGAAGCCAATGTTTTTATATTCCGGTGTTTTCATTGACCGAAGCCCACCGGAATTGTGCCCGGAAAAGTCATCGGTGCCACTTTTAAAATGAGTTTCAACAACGAACATGGGAGCAAAATGGTTGGGGTATCAGGAATGAAAACAGAATTATTTGAAAATGGTTCAAGTCAAACTCTACTAATTTAAATGTGAGGAATATGATGGTGTGATTAATTTTGAGAATTAATGACTAGAAAGGGAGGATTTTGAAGATGAATAGAAGAGCTTTTATGTGCTATAATGGTGGATTGTGGATTTTGGATGCGAAATTAAGCTTGAATTCGAGCCCTATTTATAACCAAGGCTGAGGATCAATTATTTTGAAAGCATCTGGAAGTCGACCTTTGGAGGTCATTTAACTCGGTAACTTGAGGGTTTTTGATACATGACTTGAAGATGGCTTAAGTAACCCTCAAATTATTGCTTCGTATTTCTTTTGCATGTCTCAAGATTTAGAACTTCAAAGGTTGAAATCCAAAATAACCCTCAAATTATTGCATGAACGAAAATAACAAGAATGAGAACAAGAATACTAAAACACTCGTAACTATTTTGGGGTTAAGGCTCCGTTCGACAAAGTTTTTTTGAGATTAACGGAGCTTGATTTTGTTTTTAATCTAGTTAATGAGTGTTCGGTAAAAAAAAGTCAATCTAGCTTAGGAAGCTTATAGTAGATTAATGTAGTTTAATTTTTTCATTTTTTTAATGTGACTCCCCTAGATTATTGAAGATTAACGAGTTGAATTTTACATTTATCTCATTTCAGCTTGTAATACCGAACACCAACTATATTTTTTTAAATAATTAAGCTAATAAACTCAGTTCCAGCTCCAGCTATTCATTCAGCTCCAGCTTCAGTTATTCATTCAGCTTCAACTTTCATATATTTATTTTAATTTTTTGTTAAAATAAATATATGAAATAATTCAGAAAAATATTTAAAAAAAATCATTACAAATCAGCCAGATAAATCACATTTTTTAGTTTTTTCTAATTACGTAATGGACCCATCTAAAGTTTTAAAATTTTGATTTTAATTTATATCCTTACTTTTAGAAAACGATAATTAAAAAGTTATTTGAATAATTAATTAATTAGTAGTGGGCCTAGTGGCTAATTTATGTAGGTGTAAAGTTATCTCAAATTCAAATACTTTTAAAATTTGTATACGTAATACATTTTAATTTACTTTTTATAATATGTATAATCATATGAAATTAAAAGTTTTTTTACGGCAAAGATTTACCTGAATTTTTTAGTTAAACTTTTTGTTTGATTTAACAAAATTTTCTTGGTAATTTATAATTGATATTTCACGGTTTGTTAGTTTATATTTTCTTGTGATTAACAAACTCAATTTAACTTTTTAAAACTGAAAATTATATTTAGCAAAATGATAAGTAATAAGCCCAAAGAAACATTGTAAAATCGAAAAATGGAGACCATGTATTTTTTATAGAAAATTATAATCAAATAAAAATTGTTAAATGGGAACGTACAATATACCAAATTTGTTAAAAATATGATATGATATAATTATTGTTAAGATGAGTTGTTAAAATTGAAAGGTTTAGAAGAAAATCTCAAGATTATATAAATTAATTTTGTTAAGATACATTTTTTGAAATTTACTAAATTATTAATAAAATATGTATGTGTAATAATGTAATATAGTGGGTTGAATTATAAAAGCACATGTACTGTGAGTTGAAAATTGTATATATTGTATGATTTTGGCCCATAAATTATATATGTAAAGTCATAAAAATAGTATTACTAATTACATAAATGAAAAAAAAATGTATTTTATATATAAGTTTAGTAGAAAATCTATCATACATCAGTTTGACATATATAAGCTTTTTTTTATATAATTTGTAGAAATCAAAATTTATAAAAAAATGTATATAATCATTCAACAAAGTTGTATATAGTTTTTATATGTTTGAAGTTAGGTGTGGTTAGATATTGTGATTTAAATTGAAATATAATGTTAAAAAAATGGATTAATAACAAAATGACATGTATGATTTGTAGGGCCAGAAGTATTATGGTGGCTCGAAATTCAATCACTTTAATATATACATTGATGGGCCATAAAATTTATTCGGGTCATATATATATATATTAAAGCAAAGGAATTTAGAGCTACCATATTGCTTTTGGCCCCATAAATTTTATGTGTCAATTTGTGATTAATCTATTTATTTTATTAACAGTTCTATTCAATTTAAATCACAATATCTAATCACAACTAACTTCAAATATATAAAAACTATATACAATTTTTTTATAAAATTTGATTTCTATAAATTACACATAAAATAAGCTTATAGTATTTGTCAAATAATATATGATATATTTCCTACTAAACATTATAATATTTCTATATTAACTATTCTCTAAATGAGTCTACAAATATCATAGCATATTATTTCGAATGATCCAGCGAGAATTATATTTTTTTTATAAAAATACTTTAATATAACATTAATTTTATTTTTTTCTCAAATTACATTTACCCGTACAAGGTACGGGTTCTACACTAGTTGAGCTAATAAACTCAGCTCCAACTCCAGCTATTCAATTCCAATTTCAACTATTCATTCAGTTTCAGCTTCCATTTTAGCTGGTTTACCGAACAGAGCCTAAGAGAGCTTAGATCATGTTTGTAAACTTGGATCTAAATTTCTAAACATGGTTCTTAATTTAATGAAAAGAAGTGTTTAAATAGACAAAACAAGGCTAAACGGATGACTTGCACAATAAGCTAACAAAACCCGATATATATAGGCCCTTGCTATTTCACGCACGGGTAAAATTTCTATTTCACGCATTGTTTCGTACGTGACGTACCAAATGAAGCCGCCCGTGACGAACGAAAGCACTCCGTCCGTGACGGACCACAGTAAACCGTCCATGACACACCAACCCCATTCGTGCGTCACGGATGGACATTCTGATCCGCGATACGATTTTGAAATCGCCATAACCTTTGATTCCCTCGTCCAAACGCGCTGAAATTTGGAGGAGGTATAGTTGACATCTTGATCTTTAATCTGACGTTGGAATCACTCAATTCGGAGTTACGTAGAAAAAGTTATATTTCTCCAAAGACGGGAAAAAGAAATAGAGATCTCTTAAGCGCCAAGGCGAGTAGAGATATCTCAAACCATTAGAAAGAAGGGATATGATTGCTTCAAAACAAATGGGAAACATTTGACAATCGAGATGGAATAAGCTTTCTATTATCTTTATGTATGACCAATCTTATTGAAATTATAAGCATTATCAAGACTCTAATTTGGCCAAACATAGTTCATTTTAATGTCGGTGTGTATATTACTTGCACTATACTTTTAGATTTATTAAGCCACTAATTAAAATGTCACATAGTATTTTTTGCAATATATATACATAAAATATATTTTATATTGTTTCATGAATATATTACTTAAAGTTTTGTTACCTTTATGGAATAAATCATTCTCATGCATATTTATAAAAGAAACTTAATTTGTTTAACCGTCTGATTCTTACTTTAATAACATATGATTTACTTGAGCTACATAATCCTTCTCTAATTTTTTAGCATGCTAAAACAATATAATTTAACGCCTTGGTTCATCCGTGACGGACGAAACATGTTCATCCGTGACGGACGAAGCATTTTCATCCCTGACGGATGAACATGTTCCGTCCATCACGGATGAACATGTTTCGTCCGTCACGGATGAACATGTTTCGTCCGTCACAGATGAACATGCTGATCCGCGACACGATTTTGGAATCGCCATAACGTACTTTTGATTCCCTAGTCCAAACACGCTGAAAATTGGAGGAGTTATAGTTGACATCTTGATCTTTAATATAACATTGGAATCACTCAATTCGGAGTTACGTAGAAAACGTTATACTTATCCAAATACGGGACAAAGAAATAGAGATCTCTTAAGCGCCAAGGCGAGTACAATAGCATTTAAGTCGGATTACAATAGCATTGCAATCATGGATCACAATAGGATTACAATGTGCGAGTACAATAGCATTTAATTCACCTTGCGACCTCGTCTCTTTATTGTAGAAGAAGGTTCGAATGCCATCAGCTGAGAAACGAATGGAGAAGTATCTCTACTCGCCTTGGCGCTTAAGAGATCTCTATTTCTTTGTCCTGTCTTTGGAGAAGTATAACTTTTTCTACGTAACTCCGAATTGAGTGATTCCAACGTCAGATTAAATATCAAGATGTCAACTATAAGTCCTCCAAATTTCAGCGCGTTTGGACTAGGGAATCAAAAGTTATGGCGATTCCAAAATCGTGTCGCAGATCAGAATGTTCATCTGTGACGCACGGATGGGGTTGGTGCGTCACGGACGGTTTACTGTGGTCCGTCACGGACGGAGTGCTTTCGTTCGTCACGGGCGGCTTCATTTGACCCGTGACGGACGAACCGGTGCGTGAAATAACAATTTTGCCGGTGCGTGAAATAGAAATCGTGTATATATATCCTCAAATGTCTAAGTGAATCCTGGAAACAAACCTGAAAAATAATGTGGCCACGATCTTGGTAATCTTTATAGTTTTGAAAAATCTTCTCTTTGAGGCTCGTCCTTGGTGTTTTTGGTGAGCGTCTTAACTCGAGCTTTGGATGTGATCACATATAGTGTTTATTACAAAAATTTCAAAATTAAAAGAAATATATTATATAGTTTTAGACAATGGCTAAATACACGCTATTTTTTGTCTATATGTACGCTATTTTGTACGCTTAACATATAGCTTTGGATGTGATCACATAACTATAGTATATAAGTAATAAGTTCATAATACTTAACCATAATGTTTAACTATAGTATATAAGTAATAAGTTCGTAATACTTGACCATAATGTGTAACTATACTTTATAAGTAATAAGTTCGTAATACTTTATAAGTAATAAGTTTGTAATATTTAACCATAATGTGTAACTATAGTATATAAGTAATAAGTTCTAAATATTTAACTATAATACATAATACATAACTATAGCATATAAGTAATAAATTCATAATACTTAACCATAATATGTAACTATAGTATATAAGTAATAAGTTTGTAATACTTAACTATAATGCATAACTATACTTTATAAGTAATAAGTTCGTAATACTTAACCATAATATGTAACTATAGTATATAAGTAATAAGTTTGTAATATTTAACTATAATACATAACTATAGCATGTGTAACTATACTTTATAAGTAATAAGTTCGTAATACTTAACCATAATGTGTAACTATAGTATATAAGAAATAAGTTCGTAATACTTAACCATAATATGTAACTATACTTTATAAGTAATAAGTTCGTAATACTTAACCATAATGCATACCTATAGTATATAAGTAATAAGTTCATAATACTTAACCATAATGTGTAACTATACTTTATAAGTAATAAGTTTGTAATACTTAACCATAATGTGTAACTATAGTATATAACAAATAAGTTCATAATACTTAACCATAATGTGTAACTATAGTATATAAGTAATAAGTTCGTAATACTTAACTATAATGCATAGCTATACTTTATAAGTAATAAGTTCATAATACTTAACCATAATGTGTAACTATAGTATATAAGTAATAAATTCGTAATACTTAACTATAATGCATAGCTATACTTTATAAGCAATACGTTCATAATACTTAACCATAATGTGTAACTATAGTATGTAAGTAATAAGTTCATAATACTTAACTATAATACATAACTATAGTATATAAGTAATAAATTCATAATACTTAACCATAATGTTTAGCTATAGTATATAAGTAATAAGTTCGTAATACTTAACCATAATGTGTAACTATAGTATATAAGTAATAAGTACGTAATACTTAATTATAATGCATAACTATACTTTATAACTAATATATTTTGTAATACTTAACTATAATACGTAACTATAGTATATAAGTAATAAGTTCATAATACTTAACTATAGTATATAAGTAATAAGTTCGTAATACTTAACCATAATGTGTAACTATAGTATATAAGTAATAAGTACGTAATACTTAATTATAATGCATAACTATACTTTATAACTAATATATTTTGTAATACTTAACTATAATACGTAACTATAGTATATAAGTAATAAGTTCATAATACTTAACTATAGTATATAAGTAATAAGTTCGTAATACTTAACCATAATGTGTAACTATAGTATATAAGTAATAAGTACGTAATACTTAATTATAATGCATAACTATACTTTATAACTAATATATTTTGTAATACTTAACTATAATACGTAACTATAGTATATAAGTAATAAGTTCATAATACTTAACTATAGTATATAAGTAATAAGTTCATAATACTTAACCATAATGTGTAACTATAGTATATAAGTAATAAGTACGTAATACTTAATTATAATGCATAACTATACTTTATAACTAATATATTTTGTAATACTTATCTATAATGCATAACTATAGTATATAAGTAATAAGTTCATAATGTTTAACTATAGTAAATAAGTAATAAGTTCGTAATACATAAGTATTAAGTAATAAGTTCGTACTTATTACTTAATACTCAACTATAGTATATAAGTAATAAGTTCATAATACTTAACTATAATACATAAGTTCATAATACACATTATAGTTAAGTATTACAAAATATTTTACTTAAATACTATAGTTTCTAAAGTTTTTATTTCGTTTTTGGCTTTTTGGAGGGGAAAACGATATCCGTTTTGGATGAATTTTATATGTACGGACTCGTATTAAAATTTTATACAAAATTATAGTAGAAAATGCAAAAAATACCAAAAATTTTCACTACAATGCGCTATATGCTGGGCACCAAATTGTAAAAAAAAAATGGATAGGAAGGCTTCGTTTTTTGGGCTTTTGGAGGGGCAAACGGTGTCCGTTTTGGGCGAATGTTATATGTACGGACTCGTATTGAAATTCTCTACATGATTATGGAAAAAAAGTGCAATTTTGAAGAAAAAAAATAATAGTATGGTGCGCCTAAGTTAAGCGTGTGATTTTAAACTTGCAAAAAAATCAAAAAAAAATTAAATGGTGCGCCTAAGTTAAGCGCATGACCATACGCTTAAGTTAAGCGTGTAGGCACACGCTTAACTTAAGCGTGTAGTTTTACTACTCATTTGAAAGAACCGTGAATTTGTGACCCCATCGAGGTCACAGTGCTAACCAACGTCGATACGCTTTGGGCGAGAGACTTGAACATGTCATCGTTGGACATAGATGAGCTTGCGGTTTGGCCTTGGGGTCTAGGGTCATATTGTGCTCTCAATTGTTGTTGTTGTTGTTGTTGACCTCTAGGCTGCTGAAATTATTGCAAGTGCGGTAGGAACTGTGATGGCCTTTGTTGAAACTCTTGGTCATCACGACCCTGAGGATGATTCTGATGATTCTCGTATCTCAGATTGGGGTGATCTCTCCACCCTGGATTGTAAGTGTTGGAGTACGGGTCATATCTTGGTCTAGGGGGGCCGAAACTTCCAATAGTATTCACTTCAACAGTAGGTTCAGGAAGTGTTGGGCACTCGTTAGTGGGGTGCAGCGGATCATGACAGATTCTGCAGGACTTAACTGCCCTTGCTGCATTGGGGCTCGCCCTTTTGGTGAATTGTCTGGAGCCCTCCGATAGCTCAAAGAATAACTCGAATGCGTCAGCTGGCGTCTTGTTTAGAATGCTTCCACCACAGGCCGTGTTCACCATTCTCCTCTCATAATCAAGAAGCCCGTCATATAGATATAGAACGAGATCTTGGTCAGAAAAACCATGTATGGGCAGCTAGATATCAACTTCCTGAATCTCTCATAATATTCATACAACGTCTCAGTAGCATGTTGTTCAATGTTGCTGATGCCGCTTCAGGCTATTGAGTTTCGTTGCAGGAAAGTATTTCTCAAGAAAGGATTTCTTCATCGTCGCCCATGTATCTATGCTTCTCGGAGCCAAATAAAAGGACCGATCATTGGCCGCATCCTTCAGAGAGAAGGGAAAGGCCCTCAGCTTGATTTGGTCCTCAGTGACGTTCCTCGGCTTCATGCTAGAACAGACAACGTGGAATTTAGTAAGATGCTTGTTGGGGTCTTCTCCATTCAGCCCATGGAAGTGGGGTAATAAATGAATCAACCCAGACTTTAGCTCAAAATTCACGCCCTCCGCAAGCTCTGGAAACTGCACAGCCAACGGTTGTTGTTCTAAATTCGGGGCAGTCAACTGCCTCAAAGTCGGTGGTTCTCCAGCCATCTCTATATCAAAATCAACAAAGGAAAATTCAGTAGCACGGGTGTGGACCATAAGGTAGGTCCACACAAAAGTTGGCACACAAACGCACACAAAGAAAAATTAAAACTTGTCTCCCCGGCAACGGCACCAATTTGATAGAGGCTAAAGTCGTGATGCCTAATCAAAGTAAATCCTCAAGAACCTAACTAAGTATAGTAGACAAGCAAGGTTCGAATCCCACAGGAAGGAGGTAATCTTTCTAAGTGCAAAAGTGTATGCCAAAAGTAACAATGGGGGTTTTGTTGGTTGTTTGCAAATAAACAAAGTAAATAAAAGCAAAAGTTGTAATCAATTGGGAAAAAGTACTTAGCCAGACAAATATCCACCATTTATTTAATTGATTGATCCTAGATTATCTATATTCCTTCCTATGAATATTCATGTCCCTATTCTGAAATAGTTACCAGTCCAACCAGTCCTGATAACCCTAACTATTAAACAATCAAGAGACCCTCAAGATTTAATCTAACAGCAGCAAGAAGCATAGGAATTAACCAGGATACATGCAACACCACGACCCGCAGCATTCAACACATAATCAATTCTCTTCACAATAAACTAGTCCAACCAGTCCTAGAATATCATGTTTGCTACACAAGATAAGGGATTTCAACCCGAAATATCCAAACCCTAGCAATAGACAATTACTAATATCAACTAGGTGATCAATCCAGTCAAATCAATAGGAATCAATAGGAATAAGCTCAAGAGAAAAGATACAATCAAAGGAAAGGAAATAGAATTATAATCTCACAACCATATATCAAATGAAGGCTTCAATCGTCGGACTAAGCAAAAGTTGCTTAGTTCTTCATAGTCTTGAAACGTAAAACTTAAAGGGAAAAACTAATGTAAACTTAGATATAAGATAATGAACGATAATTAAAAGAGGCTCTAGAAACTAGGTTTAAATAACCTAGCTAAACCTAAAAACTAAAGATAACAAACATAACCTAAAAGGAAATAAAATAATCCAACCGGAATAAAGGAAATAAAATAAAAAGGAAAATAAATAAAAATCAAATCTTCGGAAGAACGAAACTCTGCGCGCGTCTGATGCAGATTTCTGCGACCGCGGAAAATTCACTGTTGAATCCTCGTTGTTCGTATTTTTCCGCGACCGCGGCTTGATGATCCGCGACCGCGGATTCTTCACTGTAGCTTATCTCTGCTTCTTTCTTCGTCTTCTCTCGTGGCCTGTCTTCATCTTCAATATATCTTCATTTAAGCTCTTCTACGCCACCAATATCATACTTCTTCTCCACAACTCCATACTCCACAATAATGCTCTAAACATCTCCAAATGGTATCCAAAACTCCGGTAACAACTCCTAGTTAAACCCTACAAAGTAGCGTTGATCAACCCACAATACCTCTGCACGCTTACCTTAAGCGTACAAAACCCTTCGCCTATGTTAAGCGTGCAAAATAGCGTACATATAGACAAAAAATAGCGTGCATTTAGCTTTTTCGTAGTTTTAATGTTTATATATTATGACTTGTACATATTATCATAAACATACTCCATTACAAAATAATAAAGGTCTTTTAATTTTCACATATTTTAGAAAAATCATCAATTTATAATAATATCATATATTTTGTTGCATTTTAACATGTCAATTAGGTCGGTAGGATCGAATTCGGTTTAGAAACAGAATCGAGTTATCATGTCGTTATAATTTAGGGGTCAATCGATTCGGGTCATAATGGATTTGATATAGGTCCGGGTTGACTCAACGAATCGAAATTTCTCTTTTTATTATTATTATAATTATTTTTATAGTTAAATTAAGAAATTATTACTATATATTTTACATAAAATATATTATTATATTCTATAAACTTGGTTAAAATTTATGAAAGCGATTTCCAATAAATAAATAATATATATAAAATAATAGGTCCAGTAAATATAACGGATCGGGCCTTAATCCGTAAAATTTGTGTGACTCTTAACTTACTGATTTTCAAGTCGAAACTCAACCGGAAAAAAACTCGAACGGATCAAATTAGATGTTTAAGTCAGATAATAATTTTCTTACTGGAAAATGTGCCCACTTCCCTTGGAATCATTTTCTAGTCGTGGAAAATGTGGCCCATTTGTCGGGCCTCGTCTTAATAATTTTTTGCTAGTGGAAAATGGCATCTTAGTACTATACTTGTCACCTATTTTAAAATGCTTTTAAGATAGATGCACCAAAATAAGACATTTTTGCGGACATGCATTGAATCGTAATTAGTGCGTACTACTCTTAGCAAATATGTCGAATATCGCCAGAATAGATGGACCAAAAATATAACATCTGATTCAAAAATATACATCAAGATTTATGCTTCGAATAAGATGTCATATTGTTTTGAAGCATCTTTGCTTTCCTCTCAGAATAAAGGGTGTTTTTTGGTAGAAATCTATTACAGAATCTATTTATATAGGTTCTGCTAAAACGATTATTGTGATGAAATAGATGGACAAATATGAAGCGTTAGATGAGAGATGATAAAAGGCTGGAATTTAGGGAGATTTGAGGGTGTATGGGTGTGTGTGGCATGAGCCGCATGAGATTGGGAAGTAGATTATGCAGTTAATAATAAATATTAACTAGTGTAATACTCGTGTCATGCACGGGTGTTTAAAACATATAGTACATAATAATTAAAAAATATCAAAAAAAATGAACTTATTGACAATTTAATAAGAAAAATATAAATATTGACAATAAATAAACTTAATGAATAATAAACTTATTAAAGACTACTTATACATCATTTTATGGAAAATCTCTTTATATATAACATTGTTGTGATATTTGATGTATACTTGTTTTTATCATAAATCAAAACCGACAATTAGTCTATGTTGGTAACACAACTTCATACTCGAAAATCAATTAAGTACCTGTGTTAAGTACGAGATTAGATTTGATAAAAAATATATATATAATTTATATTTAACATTATAAAAATAACATAACTTTAAATTATTTTAATGTACTTTAAATGTATATGATGTACTTTTTTTATCCTATTATTATTATAATATATTGTATATAACATGTCGTATGAAATTGTATATTAATCAAAAAATTAATATGCATTACCAATTGAATAAAATATGATTGTAAAAATTATAACAAACATCTTACATATAATGTGCTCACAATATAAACAATGCAGTGTATAAATATCGCAATGTGTATATAACACCCTGGACTTACGTCGATAGTGACACACGCCAGTGACCTCAGGTTATAAAGTCCAAAGCCACCCTAGGATTTAATCGGAACAATTATGCTTAAATAAATAAATAAACATTAAATAATAACAGAGTAAATAGTGGAAGACTTTTGAAACAAACACTTAACATTTATTAAAAACTTTCCTCGTAAATTGAGGAGATAATTTTTATAACTCGAAATTACAATACAGCGGGAGACTTTTTAAATAAACCATAAATACATGACTAATTAATCTAAGTATTACTTTTATTTAAGAAGATTAAATCAATACTAGACAACTTTAAAAATAATATTACTTTAAATCACAAACTTCACCTGCAAGCCTTCGTCTTCGATTTGTTACTTCAAATAGTCTGAGACCAACCACTGATGTGCCGTATAGGACGGATGATACCAGCCAACCATGCAAGGAAAGATAAATGTTTGTCACTCAAATGAAAGACTATGTAAGGGTACAAACAGAATGGTTCTTATAATCGTATATAGTCATTAACCTTGTTTCTCGAATAAAACTCGGTAAACGGTATATGACTATACACTTCTATTGAAACGAAAGAAAAGGTATGCTTCAAGAGAAGACTCCAACGGAAATGAGTTTTATGGGAAATAAATGAATTTGTTTGGGAACATTTATAACTATCACACAAAGTTTTGAAAACAACTACTTGAATGTTTGGGTCCTCGACCAACCTCACCGCATAGTGTGAATCCAGATTGGAAAGGGGACTTACTTTAGACAAGAGTCTGGACGGATTCCACGTTGTACTTCTCGCCCGAGTGTATATATTAATTATGTGCAAAACGACACTTATCTTATTTAATTCCAAAACGTAAATTTACGTTAAAGCTTTTAATTCACACCAATCTCGCAATGAGATATATAATGGGACGAATCCCGAATTTTGGCACTAGCTAAGTGCACCACCACTTATATTTGAATAAGGGTAGGTCATGACCAAAAGTATTAGGGCAATAATCCTCATAATACTAAGTTATAAAGAAACACCTAAACCTCGCAAGGTAATTAGCGTTCCTACTACTCGTGCTAACTAGCATATAAGTCCACACCAAATGCACGCCAAATCCACACCAAAGTTCATCTAGCACCCTACAATAATATATATATATATATAGAGAGGGGCGCTCAGGTAAAACAAGTCTTGTGGTGAAACGAGTGGATAATTTTGAGCGTTGGATTGAGGATGATAGATGGCTAGATTAGGAGAGAGAAAATAGGGTGTAGTGGGGGTGTGAATCATGGAATAAATATCACCACCAAAATAGGCAATTAGAAGGAGATTGGAGAGAGAAAGATTGGAGAGAGAAAACGTGGATTCAGTCCAGAAATTTTTAAACCGTTCTGCATATCGATACAAAAAATCTGCATATCGACACGAAAATTATGAATATCGTTTAATGTTCTTTGCATATCTGTTTATTTTGTTCATGTTCCATCGTATTCATGCTGGTATTCACTGTCTTATGTCTGATATTCAGGTATGGTGAGTGCTTATTCATTATGTATATAATGCATCCACTGAATTGAAAAAAAAATTATGCATATCAAAACACATTTTTTGAATATCGTTCAAGTATTTCTGAATATCTGTTATTCGGTATCATACATATCTCATCCACACAAATGAATAGCATAGTCATGGTCAAGGAAATAATTCATAATTACAAGTTGCATATCATACAAGTAAATTATGCATATCACTGTATAAAAAATGCATATCCTATCCACATAATTGCATGGCCGCGATCGCTGCCCTTGAACCGCGCCCGCGACTTGTTCTTTCCTAGCACTCAGCGAGATCTTCCTTGGCCGCGCTCGCAGCTTATTCTGCATATCAATGTATAGAAAATGCAAAAGTCATCCACACAAATGAATATCACATTCACGGTCAATGAAATAATCTATCATAAAAAATTATATATCATACAAGTATATTCTGCATATCAATGTATGAAAAATGCATATCACATCCACACAAATGAATATCATAATCACGACGAGTGAAATAATCTATAATAACAAATTGCATATCATACAAGTATATTCTGCATATCAATGCATGTAAAATGCATATCACATTCACACAAATGAATATCACAGTCACGGCCAGTGAAATAATCTATAATAACAAATTGCATATCATACAAGTATTATCTGCATAACAAATTACATATCATACAAGTATTATGCATACCCCTTTCAAAAATAACAAAAGGGAAAAAAATAACAACTGGGTGAGACGATTTCTAGTGTAATTAATTTAATCAAAACAAAATAACAAAAGGAAAAAATATACGGAACTGTTCTTCAATTTGCAACTACAATTCTTCAATTTGTAAAATACGATCAAAATATAATCAATTTGCAAAATATAATCAATTTGTAAAATACGATCAAAAAAATACGAAATTGTTCTTCAATTTGCGAATACGGAATTGAATATCACAATCAACGGTGGTGTGGTCGGATGCTTGGGTGGTCGGATGCTTGGGTTGGAGGGTGGATCACCGGCGGTCCGGTGCAGGGCTCGCACCGCCAGACCAACACAGAACCAAGCCTCAGCGTGTTGTCGCCGCCGCGCCACGTCTCCTCTTCTCGAACCAGCTTCGATGCCAGACTCGCGAACGACTATCTAACCGCACCAGCCCCGGATCTCCACCGAGCCCAGTCTCGCCGCCGCACCGTTGCTGCCCGCGCCCAGATCCACCTGCTCGGGGCCAGCAGTTCGCGACCAACACAACCGCTCCGCTCCCAGCCGCTCACTGCTACGAGCCCCGCACCAGCCCAAGCGAGCCACCGTTCCCTGCAGCGTTGGAGAGAGGAAGACGAGCGAAAGAGGGAGTTGAAGAGGAAGACGAGCGGCTGAGAGAAAGGAGAGAGAGAGAGAGAGAGAGAGAGAGAGAGAGAGAGAGAGAGAGAGAGAGAGAGAGAGAGAGAGAGAGAGAGAGAGAGAGAGAGAGAGAGAGAGAGAGAGAGAGAGAGAGAGAGAGAGAGAGAGAGAGAGATTAAAAGAGGAAGTTGAGGGGATTTGGTGATTATTGTATTCCCTTGATTTTAGGGTTTGATGGGATCTGGTGTGGCCACATCCACTATATAAAATTGGAAAATCCATCATTAAATCAGAGCCATCTATCATCCTCTCATCCAACGTCCTATATTTATCCACCCGTTTCACCATAAGAGTCCGTTTTACTAGAGCATAGATTATATATATATATATGAGTGTCGTTGCTAGCAATTATACAACCTAATAATAAGGTTCATTTACACACCAATTTAACACACAAGTTCCCAAACAAAAAATATCAATGATATTTATCTCAACTTAATATCACAATCGATTCATTGTCAATTAAGATGAATATGGAATAAATTGTAAGAGCAAACCGCCACTTGTCTTGGATTACGAAGAGCTTAAACGATGTAATGGAGATGGTTGCTTTCGAAAAGCAAATTGGTTCTCTGCTTTATTTCCGTATTAAAAGCAATTTCTAGATGTACCCAAATCGCACAACATATATATATATATATATAAATTATGATTAGATAATTTATTTAATAACGACAATAGAAGGATACAAGTCTCGATTTTAAATTGAATTTATTTAACTCTAAATAAATCAATTTCAAGGTTTTTCAACATAACGATTATCTATACGATACTAATAATCAACTAGTCGTATATTCTAAATAATCATATCATAAATAAATAAATTACTCAATTTATTTATCACCTCATATAACCCAACATATGATCCAATTGTAATGTTATCCCTTAACAAATTATAATTTAAGATAATATCATAAAATATAATTAATTTAATTCTAATACTTCTAAAATTAAGTTAACCCAATATGTATCTAATTAATCTCAATTAGGATAAATAATCGTGATTAATTGGACAAAAACCGAATTGGGGTACGAATTAGCCATTACTGAATTCGTTCGGGTGGTTTGTGCAGACACCCTCTCGTTGTTTGCCTCGTATCTCCCTCGTCAAAACTCCAAATGGTGCATGATTGGTTTCTCTGTAAACTAGACTTCAATATGAAAATTTGGGTACCTAAATTGTAACTAGAGGTGCCCAATTGAAGGAGAATTTCCTTCTGCAAGTGCTCGAACTTTTTGTGGACTGTCGTAAACCTAATGCTTCAAATTGGGTAAATTCCTTCAATGAGTGAGGGGTATTTATAGGGGTTTTGAAGCCCTTAGAGATATCTTTCCAACCCCATAAATTTTGGCCAAATCCGAACTCAAACGAGATCAAATTTTAGATTTTATCGAATTTTTGAAGGTACCGAACTGTTTACCTTTAAAGATAAAATTCTATCAATCTAAACTGTTATAAATCCCGATTTTGATATGATTTGGTTTAGAATAAGTATATCTTCAAAGCTTGTGCTTCAATTGTCAAAATCGAGCCTGATTTTGGGCCGAAAACCACCATGGCCGAGAGCTTCCCATGGCTGTGTTTTGGCTAGGTTGTTCGAGTTTAGATGGTAAAATTTGATCAAATGGGGGCATCAAAAATCTTGATTTTAGGGGGGTTAGGTTCGGGATTGATTAGTCTTCAAACCCCATGGGCTAATTGAAATATTCATGTTGAAATTGTGGTTGAAATATGCCATTGAAGGAGCTCCAAAAGCTGTGTTTTTTAGCCTTGGCTGGAAGTTAAAAAAGCAGCCCAAATTACACATATTTGCACATGGCCCCTTATTTTTTGGCAAATTGCACATTTTTGCCCAACTTTTTAAGTTGTGGCAAGAATGCCCTTATTTTATCTTTTAAAAATTACTCAAACTTATTTATAACTTATCCTAAGTTTAGTTATACATTTTAACCCAACTTTAAGTTGAAGGAAAAATTAAATTAGCTTAGCTTTAAGCTTAAATCTCATTTTCTTATAAACTTAATCATGTTTTAATTAACATTCTATTATTCTTACTTTAAACACTTTATGTTTAACTTGATAATTTTATTTAATTTAATATTAACATAAGTTAACATAATTTAAATAATTTATGGCTTTATGAGGTAACCTACTTAGGTTAAGTATTATCTTACCCCTTCATGGATTAACATAATAATTCTTATAACCTTTATTATATATCAAAAAATTCCCAAAACCACATTCATGATAATACTTAATTATTTTGTTCTACCCATACTATTTCAACATATTTAATAATTTGTACAAAAATTATCTTAATCTAACTTTTGAACTTAAGTTAATGAAAATTTAGATTACTCCTCTAAAAGAAATAAAATAAATTTCATAACTTTTATTATTATCAAAATAAAATATATAGAATTTAGATTAATACCCTTATGATAAAATGAGGGTTATCACAATATTACCCCTTAAAAATAGTTTCGACTCCGAAACTAGCACTACCAAGATAAAGAAACCGGTTTCCACATTAACCTCACTACTTGAGTTTAATTTCTTTAATTATTTCGTCCTCGAAATTACTCCTAGAAAAGTCGATTCATCTCCTCAACTATGACATTATGTTGTATATTTATCATATTCTTGGCTAGGTATCTTCTGTAAATTCTTTAAACCCTTCTTCTTTATATTTACCATATTCAGTGGAGATGATACAAGATTAGTGTTGAAGACGCCAAATTAAAGTAGCACCAATGGAAAATAATGATGCACGTTTGGCAGCAACCTATAAAAGCCCATGCAAAGAGACTTTGGGCCCATTAATTCCACTCAGCCCAAGTTTAGAGGACGAGGAGCTCGCTTCACATTTTGGGAGACGCCTTTGATTTGTGTTTGTGTTGGGCTTTCTAAGGAGAAGAGAATATATTGTGGAATAAATGAGGCTCATTGCCCCATTTATTCATCAATATTTGAAAATCACCCTCAAATTTTTCTTGTTTAGGATTTTGACCCCAATCCTTTACTCACAAGTCACACCTACATTCACGCTCTCTCTCCTCCCAAATTTTACCTTTCCAAATCTGGCCATTGTCCGATCCATTCTGTTTCCATCGGCCTCCACGCTTCCTCTCTTCCACGGCAACCGCTGGCGCCTTTCTCCGTCGCACTCAACAAGGACTCCATCTCCGCCTCTTCCGTCTTCGACTTCCCCGACGACCCCCAGATCTGCCTCCTCCTCCTCCCTCTCTCTGTTGACGGATTTTACTCCCAAAATGGCCTCGGAAGATCGAAGTTGGAGCGAATCCGACAGGAGGACAAGCTATCAAGCTTCCTCCAACTCTTTCAGTCAATTCTCCTCGGTGACCTCCAAATCTGTCACCGCCTTGCTTGCTCTTCACCGACGACGACCGTTGTCGCCTCCTTCTTCTCTCCCTTCCAGATCATGCGATGTATGCAATCCTCAACGACTTCCTCTCCTTAGTTGCTACCATTTCATGTAAACTAACCAACTGATTCTGCAATTTATGTCCTAATTTGGTAAATAAAATTGTTTTATTAAGTGATTATGTGTTGTTTCAGTTTAGGTTTCCGAAATAGTCTAATGGTAGGCATTAAGAACAATTTCCAGCTAAATGGTTGATAGTGGAGTTTTTTTTGTAATGATATTAACTAGATCTTTTCTTATATGACTAGGCATTAAGAACATTGGGAATTGTGTTTGATGTATCGCCTGTAGGTGTATGTGAAAAGGTTTGAACGAGGGAAATGTTATTGTGCAAGTGCATTTGACTGTTAGGTTGTGTTGGATTTTCATGTGTCATGTACATGGTTCTAGGATAGATTTTCATGTAGTGGCCAAGCTTGAAAACACACTTGTTGATGCTGCTGAAGAAGGCAGTGAACTTGATGCTAGCCACTACTAAAGAAGATGTTGGAGAGGATGAGTAGCATCTTTGTGGGGTCTATTTTCGTGTTAGTCTAGGCTTGCTTGTCTGTTTGCTCCCAAAAACTATGCCAAACCTTTAAATTAATATTATTGGCTTGACTTTCCAAGTCTTTCTTTTGTGTGGTAGTATTGTTAAGACTGATATCAGCTTGAGCTATATTAAACAGATGAGTTTGTGAATATCTTTGTACGCTTTGATAGCTCCTTAATCAATAAGAAGATTGGTAATATTGAACACATAAATCTTCATTTCTACTGGTTGAATCATTGCCATGAGCTGCGAAAATAGAATGACCAGAGAGTTCATTGACACATGTTTTGGAAAGTCAACAATCTAGCATATTGGTTAAACAATGGATTCAATGCATTGTATAAATATTGTCCTAGAGAGGCAATTATGTACACTGTTGGGACATATGTCTCCCTAGTAGATAACTAGAGCAAAATTTCTGCAATAGTTTCCCTCCTTATCTCATAATCTTCAGAAAGCATATGCTTTTTTGTCTTTTATTAATTCTAGGCAGCAAGTGTTCATTTGATGTCAATACATGTGAACCATTCTCTTGTATGTGATTTGAATTGTCACTGACCTATAAGTTTCTTATACTCTTGCAGGGTCATTTGTGGCTAGATTTAAAGCTTGATGATCAACTTAAAAGGTCAAACTATTAATATCCTTCTCAACAAACTCTTTCAACAGTCTTGTAGTCCTCTTGCAGAGACTTCAAGGGCTTAAACCAACAAGTAGTTGGATAGTGAGGATTTCTCAATGTGAGAACAAAGAAGGATCTACTAACTCCCATAGAGCTAGAAGGTGTTGCTTTTGTCTTTTCAATGAGCTTTATCATAGTAATGCATAACATGCATTGCTTTCCGTCTATTTTGCTAACTGCTACAAGCGCCCTTAAATATAGTAAAATACTATTGCAACATAGTCAAGGTTTGTGGGTATGTCATCTCAATGCAAGTAGGTATGCCCAGCCAGCTCCTCTGGATTGCCTTGGTGGATCTTTTCATTTGTGAATATGGAAATGTTGGGCCTTGATCACATACGGTGTGTTGGCCCTGGCACGAAACAAAGGGTGCAAAGAAGAGACTCCAGGCAACTAAGCATCTGCTCTTATGTCTGACATAATGGTACTTGTACTGAGTTATATTTAGTTTTGCTGATGAGTTGATAGGGTGGATTGAAACGATAAGGGATCTTACATGTATCATCAGTTTATGGTAATTTGATTCATTTCATTGTAAGTTCATTTGCTTGAAAATTGCGCCACTGACTAGCCTCGGTGATGCTTCGAACGCGCCACCGACTAGCCTCGGTGACGCTTCGAATGCGCCACCGAAGTGACGCTTCAAACGCGCCACCGAATAGCCTCGGTGACACTTTGAAAGTGTCACCACTTACTAGCCTTTTGAAAGCGTCACGGACTAGCCTCGGTGACACTTTGAAAGTGCCACCAACTAGTCTCGGTGACACTTTGAAAGTGTCACCACTTACTAGCCTTGATGACACTTTGAAAACGCCATTAATTACTAGTCTTGATGACACTTTGAAAGCGCCACTAATTACTAGTCCTGATAACACTTTGAACGTGCACTAACTAGTGGAGGTGACACTTCGTAAATGCCACCAACTAGTGGTGGTGACATTTTGATGTGACCCTGCCTCCCATGACGGCCCAAGACGAGGAAGAAGCCATGAGCCTACGATCACAGGGCTCAGTGACAAGGTCTAGGTCCAAGACCATCGTCGTCGCCGTCGCGTCATTTATCGCACGCGCCGTCGCCAGCCAAGGAAGCACAGAGACCAATCCAAGGCTCGTCGTCCTCGCCACCATCAGAAGTGAAAGAACGCGTTCTTCTGAAAACTTTGACACTTCGTCGTCTCACGCGATGATCTCTTCAAAGCCTTCACCGCGTTAATGAGTTTCACGCGTTCTTTTTAAGACATTATCTATATTTGGTATTTCTAGCTTGCTTTAGATTATTTTTTTTTATTTACAGCGTTTTAGATAGTTTCCTTTCAGTCATTCTATATTTTAGGGATTGTGCCTTTTGCATGGGCTAGCCCTTAGGCTCGTTTCGACCCAAGCCTATTAGGTCTTGGTCGAGACCCCTTGGCTATTTAAAGCTTCCTTTGTTAATGTTATTTCTTACGTTCAAAGTAAAGTTCAAGGTTTTAAGTCGAGTGATAATTCCTCATTCCCTTGATCGGACGTCATCCTTATCTCTCTCATCCCCATTCACTCTACCGTCGACGCTACGGCAACCACTCGATCGCCATCGAGTTTATCCCCTCTGCAGTCGACGCTATGACACTAAACGACTTATCTCTTCAAGTCGTCTATCCCTCCATTCAATCGCTTCCGCCACCGCTTCCATCCTTCCATCAATCGCTTCCATCGCCACCGATTCATCGCGTTCTTCCGTTCGCGATTATCATTACCACGTTCCATAGCAGAATACTGGAGACGAGTGACTTCTCAACCAAGACTAGATCCAAAAGTCGTCACCTTTGGCAATTCGACTTGTCACAGGAGACAAGGACAGTCACAGGAGACAAGGACACATCAACTGGTATCAGAGCCCATCAGTCTTGTAAGTCACGAACTCAAGTCTCAATCTTGTTCACGAATTTTTTTCTTGCCCACCATCATTGGCTTTACTAAAAGATCACGAAAAATCATAAAATTTCCATCTTTTGCTCATCCTTCGGTTTCTACAAGGTCCTACCTTGACCAAATTTTTTTTCTTGTTCCCCAAGTTTTGGTGTGTTAGGTAATTTTGTTATCTTGCATGCTAGAATATTTTGTTTCCTTATTTCATGCGTGGATAGAATTTCCTTATTTTCTAGATATTACTTTTTAGGTTGTTAAACCGAATTTCTATATATAAGATATCATCAAATCTTATCTTCTCTCTCTTATCTCTAACATCACACTTGTGATATTCTTGTTACTTAGACCTTTTTATTTTATTTCCTTTTGCAAGTCCGAAAAGATCAAAAGATAAGATCTCGGATATTATATATATAAAAAAAAGATATCGAAAAGATATTCAAAAAAAAAGAGTTTCCAAAGTTAGGGAAAGCCAAAATAAGGCAACCCTAACCCACATCGGTCTAAGCTCATCTTCTATATCTCTCTACCGTCTAGGTCAAGCTTCCTAGAAGGTACTTTCTTGCTAATTAGGTTACTGTGTTTACATTTGTTTTAGGGTTTCAATTTGTTCTTGTTTGTTTGATTGCAACTTGCTTGATACACCATCTCTTGTTCAAGCCTAGCCGCCCTCACGGCAAGACAAACAAGCCCTACCCACGTGAACTTTGTGACTTGACTAGTGATTTGCTTGGTTGTTGTTCTTTGTTGTCTTTTGGTTCGTTTTTACTCCCATGTCTGGTCGTCTTGTTATAGGCACCATACAGATTGGACATAGTGGAGACGACCGCGACGATAACACCACCAACCCACAACCTCCACAGTTGGGTCTCCCTCAAGACCAACCCCCACAAGACCAACCCCGCGATCCCATCATAGGGTTGTCCGAAGATCAAATCTTGATCCAGGCTCTTCGACAAGAGAACGCGACTCTCAGAGCCAACCAACACGAGGCACCCATTATGCCAACCCAAACACCACCTAGTGGTCTGGACGCGCCGCCTCCCACTGGAGCAACCGACGCGGTCCCATCCAAGACACGCGTGGACAAAGTCAAAGGAATTATGTCGTCCACTTCTCAACATCAATCACAACTCAACAGAATGCAGAGTGTCATTGAGAGCCGCCAAGGCTTCGTTCCCAGGACGGATCGCTACGTGCCCAGAGCCACCCCCGGTGGCCACGACACCGGCTCCGACCGCGACGCCGACGAATTTCGAGGTGAGTACTCTGAACCTTACAACTTTGATGATAGGTATGCCTCTCAGAGAACCCATAAACGCATGCCAGATTCCACACCACGCGATGGCCGACGTCGTCAAGCCGCCCAGGCCGACGCGACGCCGAGAAGACCAAGCCGCCGCGACACTGGACATCCGCGACGCGATGATCAATTGAGGACACCACCTACCCAACAACGCAACCATGATGTACGTGATCATCTTCGACACCAGAGTGTTCGAACACCGCGTTACGGATCTGATGGCTACGCGTCGATCACACCCAATGTCCAAGACGACTTCGATGAGTACGATGACGAAGAGATCGAGGACTCAGGTATGATCAATCCTAATTTTTTCCATCCACCTCTTGGAGATCCACTTGAATTGCAGGATCACCCCTCGGATTGGATCCCTTCACCGCGTCTCCGGCCCCAAGGAGAACGCGTTCCACACATTGGCGGCGAGCGCCGCGATGTTTTGCAAAGAGATAATGGACGCGACAACTATGATCCTCAGCCACGAAGACGTCAATGCGATGACGCCTACGCGCCCAGGGATGAGTTTGTCCGTGAAGATCGCGAACAACGCGATAGACACCGGGTTGGACGCGATAGACCACATGGCTTACCCGCCTTTGAGAACCCTCTCTATGACGTCGCACCAAACAACGCGTTCAACCACGCAACTGACTAGCCTCGATACCCGCGACATCACGTCAAGGTAAAAATCGAGCATTTTCATGGTGAATACAACCCCTCTATTTTTATTGAATGGGTGCAGGCTACAGAGTACACCCTTCGATATAATCGAGTGCCACCTGAGGATCATGTTGATGTCGCGACGCTCAACTTCCGAGGAGCTGCCCGAGTGTGGTGGCATCACTTCGAGGATGACTGCGTTCGTCGCCATAGGACACGAGTCACCGAATGGCATCAACTCGTCTATGTGATGACCAAGAAATACGTGCATCCAGACTACAGGAATCAAATGAGATTAGAGATTGCCATGGCTCGCCAAGGGTCGTTGACTCCACTCGAGTTCTTTTCCAAACTTGAAGACATGTATTACAAGGCCAACATCTTTGTTGCACCATCTACCTTGAGGACCAAATTCTTGAGTGGCTTGAACGCCAACATCCATGATCAACTAGAGATCTTGCCAATCAAGGATTTGAACACACTCACACACACGGCGATGCAAATTCATGCACAATTATCTCGCCGACAGTCTTACACATATTCCACTGGCCAACAAAGGTATTCTTCTAACACTAGTGGATTACCTTATACTAATGTTCGCCCTAGTGCCTCTACCACAATTGCGTCTAGCCAAGCCTCCCAGGCAAAGCCCGCGACGCCGAACACCGCGCCGCGTCAGACCGCGCCAAGACAGGCTCCAGTGCCCAACGATCGCGCGTGTGATATTGAGTGTTTCAAATGTGGTGGAAGAGGACACTACAAGAAAGATTGCCCTAATGCTCGCAAGGTGTTGTTCTCCACGGCCGCCACTGGCTACGAGTCTTGTGAAGACGAGGAGGCCACACTTGACGCACTCTCTGAAGGCAACGAAGAAGAGGACGAAGACGCGTATGACTGTGAACCCGCTTCTCGGCACGCTGGCACACAATTGAGCTTGGTGATGCGTCGTCTCCTCACCGTCAAGAAAGCCATCTTACGCGATCAACGAGAGAACTTGTTCCACACAAGGGCTCTGGTTCAAATAGCCTCCTTGAGTGTTATTATTGATGGCGGATCTTGTGCAAATATTATGAATGAGAAGGTTGTCAACCACTTCAAATTGCCTATGACGCCTCATCCACAACCTTATGCCCTCCAATGGATTTCTTCCAGTCCAGGTAACACAGTATCTCGTCAATGTTTAATTTCTTTTTCCATAGGGCAATACTGTGATTCTATTCTTTGTGATGTCATTGCAATGGACGTCGTCCATATTTTGCTTGGGCGCCCATGGCAATTTGACAGGCGCATGCTCCATGATGGATATTTGAACACTTATGTGTTTAATTACCACGGGAAGCGTGTCACTTTGCATCCAATGTCTCCCCATGAGATCTTGCAGGACCAGGTAGAACGCGATCGCCAGAAAGCCATCGAGGCCGCGTCCACTAGGTCACAAGAAAGTCCAGAAGCACTACAGAGGCAACACTCCTCCAAACCTGGCAACACTTTGTCTTCTCCAGGCACTGGCAAGAAGAAACACAATGCCACAACTGGGACACCGCGTGCCCCACAAAATTCGGGAAGTGCCTCTCCACAGTTTGTCGCGCCGTTGCCACCACCGCGTCCTTTGCAAGGAACATGTGAGCAACGCGTTCTTCTGGCCAGGCCCAATGACCTCACTGAATGTGTCACTGTCAAGGCTCCCTGTTTTCTACGTGTGCCAACCCCGTGCATACCTGAGTCGTCGACGAATGCGCCATTGCCACCAGCGATCGCGAAGTTGCTTGCCGCGTTCCGCGATGTTTTCCCAAAAGAATTGCCACAATGATTACCTCCCCTGAGAGGCATTGAGCACCAAATTAACCTCGTGCTCGGTGCTTCTTTGCCCAACCGCGCTGCATATAGAGCTGGTCCAGAAGAGACCAAAGAGCTACAGCGCCAGGTCCAAGAATTGTTGGATCGCGGGTACGTAAGGGAATCTTCTTCCCCTTGTGTTGTGCATGTGATCCTTGTGCCCAAGAAGGATGGCACATGGAGAATGTGTGTTGATTGTCGTGCAATAAACCAGATCACAGTCAAGTATAGGCACCCTATTCCACGCCTTGATGATATACTTGATGAACTTCATGGTGCGACACTCTTCTCCAAGATCGATTTGAAGAGTGGTTATCACCAGATCAGAATGAAAAAAGGTGATGAGTGGAAGACCGCATTCAAGACAAAGTATGGGCTCTACGAGTAGCTTGTCATGCCCTTTGGTCTCACGAACGCGCCCATCACCTTCATGCGCGTGATGAACCACGTGTTGAGATCTTTCCTTGGCAAGTTTGTTGTCGTTTATTTCGATGACATCTGATAGGTGCTATTTTGTAGCGCATATCTGGGGGTTATTACCAGGTTTGAGGTGCCATTTGGATGGATTTAGAGCACAATCATGAATTATGGAGTTAGAGTGGAGAAATGAAGAAATCATGGGATTTATAGAGGTTTGAAGTGTATTGAAGAGTAGAAGAACAATGTTCTGAATTCAAATGTTTCGTTCTCTCTACTCAGATGTCCAAATGCAGTGATTCCAATTCGAGGAGTTAGATCTTGAAGTCTACTGCAAGTTCTCAAAATATTAGCATAATCCGAGTTGGGAATCAAAGGTTATGGCGTTTTTACTAAAGTGTCGCAGAAGCTGAAAAAGGCACCGCCGCCCCGCGGTGGAACTCACCGCCCCGTGCCAGAAGCCACCGCGACCCGGCGGTGGATCTCAGAGAAGACTGACACCCCGCGGTGGGAACGTAGCGCCTCGCGGCTAGAAGACTTTATTTCCTTATTTTTGCTATTTCGGATTTCCTTATTTTCTATTATTTTATTTCCTTTGTTATTTTGCATTAGGTTAACTTTATTTTCCAAAGCCTATTTAAGATCTTTTCCAGGTCTTAGATAGGGGAGTTAGACTCGTTTTTCATTCCGCCTCCAGGGTTTTCAACCCATGGAGAGCTAAACATCTTTGTTCTACTAGACGTTTGAAGCAATACAGTTGATTCGGTTGTGAGATTTCTATTCCTTGTTCTTATTCTTATGTGTGTTGGTTTGATTCTCTTGGTTATATTGATTATTGATTTATCATTGTTCTTCATAGTCTGGCCAGCTAGGTTGAGTAATATTTATCAATTGCTAGGATTGCATATAGGGGTTCCGAGTGTATATCTAGTAGCAAACACAATTGTGTGTTCTGGGGTTCCGAGCGTACAATTGTGAGTGAGAGTCAGTTGCATGCGAGTATTAATACGTCTTTCTATTTGCATATATCCTATATCCTTGTGTGCATTGCTATTGCTTTGTTGGTGGTAAAGTATATCGACAACTGTGAGAATCGGTGGTATTTTACCATTGGCATAGTAATAAGTCTATCGACAACTGTGAGAATCGATAGTACTTAAGATCAGGGTGGGAACAACCATAAGAATAATAAAAGAACTTGGATTGAATAGATTTCAGTGATCAACTTATATCTCTGTATTGTGAATCTCGTTCTAGTGGAACTACTTTCCCCATTATACTTATTCTTTCTCTAAAGCCTGCATACTTGTTACTTTGCTTGATACTCAAAACCCCCCTTGTTACCTTGAATGCTTATAAACACATAGGTTGATTACTTCCTCCCTGTGGGATCGACCATTGCTTGCCTCTACTACTTGTTTAGGTTTGTTAGGATTATTTTGTTAAGGTGTCACGACAACGCCTTATCAACATCCTTGTGTATTCACGGAGCCTGGAAGACCATGTCGATCACCTTCGCCAAGTGCTCGAGTGCCTTCGACACGAGAGCCTGTTTGCCAATCTGGCAAAGTGCTCATTTTGCTCCGAGTCCACGAACTTTCTGGGCTACATTGTGAGTAGCGATGGTTTACGCGTTGACAACGAGAAGATAGCGGCCATCAAGGACTGGCCTACGCCTACAACACCAACACAAGTGCGAAGCTTTCTCGGCCTCGCGGGATTTTATAGGCGTTTTGTACGCGACTTCTCCTCAATTGCCGCGCCACTCCATGAGCTCACCAAGAAAGGAAGCACAGTTTTGTGGCATGAGTCCCACGAACGCGACTTCTCCTCAATTGCCGTGCCAAGCTCCTTTGCTCCAGCTCCCAGATTTCACCAAATACTTCGAAGTGGAGTATGATGCCTCTGACATAGGCATTGGTGGTGTGCTACACCAAGAGAATAGGCCAATTGCCTACTTCAGTGAGAAGCTCACAGGGGCGACGCTCAATTACCCGACCTACGACAAAGAGCTTTATGCCTTAGTACGCGTGCTGAAGACTTGGCAACATTACCTTTGGCCGCGTGAGTTTGTCATCCACAGCGATCACGCCGCGTTGAGCTACTTGAAGAGCCAAGCTCACCTCAATCGACGCCATGCTCGCTGGGTGGAGTTCTGGAGACATTCCCTTATGTTGTTGTTCACAAGAAAGGGAAAGATAACATTGTTGCTGACGCATTATCTCGCAGGTATGTTCTCTTGACTCAAGTGCAAACTAAAATTTTGGGTTTTGCATTGATTAAAGACTTATATGCTAGTGACCCCTTCTTTGCCCCCATTCTTGAGCATTGCCTAAGATCGCGTGAGTTTGAGACCTTTTACCTTTTTGAGAGTTATTTGTACAAGGCTAGTCGTCTATGCATTCCTAGATCCTCCATTAGGCTCCTATTGATTGAGGAAGCACACGCAAGTCGTGGACATTTTGGGATTAGGAAGACCTTAGTCGCGCTTAGAGAACATTTCTTTTGGCCTAAGATGACCCACCAAGTGACCAGATTTTGTAGGAGTTGTGTGACTTGTCAGAGAGCCAAAGCTAAGTCTAGTCCTCATGACCTCTACACGCCTTTGCCCATTGCGAGTGCCCCCTGGGAAGATTTATCTATGGATTTCATCACGGGTTTGCCCCTATCTAGACGAGGTAAAGACTCCATTTTTATGGTAGTAGATAGATTTTCTAAGATGGCACATTTTATAGCTTGTAAGACAACCCATAGTGCTAGTGAGATTGCCGACCTATTCTTTGAACATGTGGTGCGTCTTTATGGAGTCCCGCGTACCATAGTGAGTGATAGAGATTCTAAGTTAGTTGGTCATTTTTGGAGAACTCTTTGGGGAAAGCTAGGGACCAAACTACTATTCTCGACTAGCTACCACCCCTAGACCGATGGCCAAACGGAGGTCACGAATAGAACTCTAGGAGCCCTCCTTCGCACAACGCTCAAAGCTAACCCTAAGCGTTGGGAGGACTTACTATCAACTATCGAGTTTTGTTACAATAGATGCAGGCACACAGCGACCAAGTTGACACCATTCGAAGTGGTGTATGGCATGAACCCCTTGACACCACTGGACTTGTCGTTGCGCCCTCTCCGAGACCCAGTGCATGTCCCCGCCTCCAATCGCGCTGAGCAAGTCCAAGAGCTTCATCGAAAGACCAAGGAGCAGCTGGAGAGGAGGGCCGCGCAGTATGCCTCACAGAAGAATTCAGGCCGCCGCCGCGTCGTCTTTGCCCCCGGAGACCTTGTCTGGGTGCATCTACGAAAAGAGAGGTTCCCCTCGCGGCGAAAACACAAACTGGCACCGCGTGGAGATGGCCCTTTCCGCGTGATCAAAGCCATAGGGGACAACGCTTATCAACTCGAGCTCCCACCAGAATTTGGAGTCCACGCGTCCTTCAATGTGGCCGACTTGACTCCATATGTTGAGCCAGAGTTTGATGATGGTGAAGCGGGAACGCTTCACAGCCAAGTGGGGGAGGGTGATGTGACCATGCCTCCCATGATGGCCCAAGACGAGGAAGAAGCCATGATCCTACGTTCACAGGGCCCAGTGATAAGGTCTAGGTTCAAGGCCATCGCCGTCGCCGTCGCGTCACTTATCGCACGCGCCGTCGCCAGCCAAGGAAGCCCATAGACCAATCCAAGGTCCGTCGTCCTCGCCATCATCGGAAGTGAAAGAACGCGTTTTTCTGAAGACTTTGACACTTCGTCGTCTCACGCGATGATCTCTTCAAAGCCTTCACCGCGTTAATGAGTTTCACGCATTCTTTTTAAGACATTATCTATATTTGGTATTTCCAGCTTGCTTTAGATAGTTTCCTTATTTACAACGTTTTAGATAGTTTCCTTTCAGTCATTCTATGTTTTAGGGATTGTGCATTTTGCATGCTAGCATGGGTTAGCCCTTAGGCTCGTTTCGACCCAAGCCCATTAGGTCTTGGTCGAGACCCCTTGGCTATTTAAAGCCTCCTTTGTTAATGTTATTTCTTACGTTCAAAGTAAAATTCAAGGTTTTAAGTCGAGTGATAATTCCTCATTCCCTTGATCGGACGTCACCCTTATCCCTCTCATCCCCATTCACTCTGCCGCCGACGCTACGGCAACCACTCGATCGCCATCGAGTTTATCCCCTCCGCAATCGACGCTACGACACTAAACGACTTGTCTCTTCAAGTCGTCTATCCCTCCATTCAATCGCTTCCGCCACCGCTTCCATCCTTCCATCCTTCCATCAATCGCTTCCATCGCCACCGATTCATCGCGTTCTTCCGTTCGCGATCATCATCACCACGTTCCACAGCAGAATACTGGAGACGAGTGACTTCTCAACCAAGACTAGATCCAAAAGTCGTCACCTTTGGCAATTCAACTTATCACAGGAGACAAGGACACATCACATTTCAACGATAATTGTCATCAAAACGAGATTTGTATTGTCATCAACTAGTTGTGATGACAGTTTGTGACATCAACTAGTTGCGATGACAATATGTGTCATCAACTAGTTGCGATATCGTTTGTATTTGATGGCAGTTTGTGTTTTGATGACAGTATGTGTCATCAACTAGTTGCAATACAGTTTGTATTTGATGACAGTTTGTGTTTTGATGACAGTATGTGTCATCAACTAGTTGCGATATAGTTTGTATTTGATGACAGTTTGTGTTTTGATGACAGTATGTGTCATCAACTATTTGCGATGCAGTTTGTATTTGATGACAGTTTGTGTTTTGATGACAGTTTGTGTTTTTGATGACAATTTGTGTTTTGATGACAATTTATGTTTTGATGACAGTTTGTGTTTTGATGACAATTTGTATTTTGATGACAGTTTGTGTTTTGATGACAGTCACTGTCACTTGATGACAGTTTGTATTTTGATGACTGTTACTGTCATCAAGATGATGACGTCACCAAAAATATTTTTTGGCGGGAAAAAGTTTCGCCAGTCAACGATCAATGGTCAAATGTGTTAGTTTGATTGACTTATGGTGATGTCATCATTATGTAATGATGACATCACCATGAGTCATGATTTTAGAATAAGTTTATTGGGGTGCATTTGTCTAATATCACTAGACTTAAAATGTCATTTAACCTGAACAGGGTATATTGTGTGGCGGCCGTACAGTAGGAGGGAAGATTAGTTTAGTTTAGGGAATAAATTACGTTAGGAGAGGTTTTGTTTTTAGATTTCTAGCAGCCGTACAACGAAGATCTTCAAGAAGAATCATGGCATTAGCATTCTTTGAAGTTTTGGGATTTCTTGTTCGAACCATTTAGATTTGGATTATTTCAACATGGAGACTAAGTTTTCTTATCTCCTTCTTTTATCGAATAATTCATATATGTTGATGGCTAGCTAGTTTAAATCTTGTGGTTATTCCTCGCAATCATGCTTAGTTATTTATTCTACGGTTAGGGTGATCACGACGATCCGGTAGGAACTGAACTTGAGATTTTACTATTGCGAGAGCATTTTGATTTCTCTTGTGGATTAATAAATATCATAGAAACGTTAACTTTAGATTGGATCTAACAAGTCATAAAAGTGGATGTTAATTCAATTTGACATTGGATTGTAAGTGCCTAAAGGGTCTAGATCTTGATTAACAAGTCATGAGAGTGGATGCTAACTGAATCTAGGCATATTTACTGACATTCGAGAGGAAATAGTAATTATCCTTAGTTACATTTAAATAATAATTCAGAGTAAATTCATCTAAAGTATAATTTTATTTACTAAAATATTTCTTTGGTGATCTTTAACCTTAAACATATTTATCTCATTGATTTATATCCCTCATTTGCATTATTATGTCTTATTTTAGTTATAGATCTCTTTAATTCCTTATATTTTTTTACTGCCTAGTTTACTAGTAGAGTTTCAATTACATTGGTCTATGAGGGATCGACATTTGACTACTACAACTAACCTTGTACATTTGCGGGTAGGTTTTAGCGACATCAATACATTTCTAATTGATGTTGAAAACTTTTATTTTGTATGGATGACACTTTATATAAATATAACACATTTATATTACAAATTATACTTGTGAAATGTCATCACATATATAAAGATGCCATCGTCTACATAAAAAGTGTCATTATGTGCATAAGAAAATAAAAAGATTATCAGTTCAATATAAAGTATTATCACATCATAAAAAGTGAATATAAAACACAGAATTAAGGTAAGCACTTAAGATTAAAAAAAATGTTTTAGTCAATCCACCGTGATGAGCATAGCCTAAAAATGGCCATCTATACTACAATGCTCGTTTATTGATTTTCCTCTCTCTATGTCGTGGAATCGCATAACCAACTAATGATTTAAACTTATGTATATATAGCCGTAGAATGGATCCTAACACTAACCCTAAGTCGGCGCATCGTGTGCCAGCTAAAAGATATTGTTTCTATCTATTATATTATCATCAATACATTTAAACTATATTTTGTACCAAAAGATATTTTCTTCAAAGCTAAAACTATGTCAAAACTCTATCCACTCTCAAGCCTGGCAGCCCAAGCCTTCGTTTGATCTTCTTTCCTTATTTGACAAAGTCTTCTACGGGGTTCCCTATGTCCAACATCAACATTGTTCCTTCGCTTTTTCTCAAAGACAGTGTGCGTGCTTTATCTCTTCGTTCCTACGCTCAGTGCTTTTGTGCCATTGTTAAATCTTTGTTTCTTTACTTCTCTTGGTTTCCATTGTTCCCAGACTTGTTTGGGTAACTTGAAATTCATAGGAACAAGTAAACCATAAAACCTAATGGTATTTATCATCCATGGTTATTAAAATCTAGATCCGCATCTTAAACTCTTGAGATCCTACAAGCCAAGATAAGATGTATGATCTGGATCTATTACTAAAATCTATTCATGTCAAAGTCTAACTCTAGATCTTACATGATCTCATAAGATCAGTAGCATCTTACGATTCTAAGATCTGAGTGAGATCTTAACATTGAACTTTTACCTCGTTTGAGATCTCAATTTATCCAAATTTCAACCTCTCTCACACTTAGGCTCTCCTTATACGCGTCTCTCTCATGTAGTCATGCTCGAAATCCCAAAAATTCGCTCATGCGTGATAAAAAAACCAAAGCAACCCAAATATCGATTGTTCAAAATCTTCATGTCTCGGTTACGGATGTCCTATATCAGTGTACATGGCTTGAGTTTCAATGAGTTAGTAGTCTCTTTAATCAATGTTATAATGTTTTATATTTTAAATATTCAAAATTTTATTTGTATTTTTATTATGTGACATTCATGTTTTATTATTAATCTAATTTTTATTTACTTACAAAATCTTACGATCCGATTTTACGATCCAATCCAGAGAATATCTTGTGATCCGATCCTAAAATCCCAATTTTAACAACCTTGTTATTATCATCAAAACTAGAGGGACATGATTGAATGAATAAAGACTTGGATGTTGATTCAAAGCGTGTTGAATACACCTTCCGAAACAGGTATTTCGATCATCTCCCTCGGACATTAGGTTACACAAAACCACTTCGGGGATAAATGCAACGAACCAAAAACTGAAGTTCAAGGTATTTCTTCAAGTAAAACACAAATGTTTTGTATTATATAAATTATGAGATGAACTCAATCTATAGGAATTGGTTGACACAAAAATAACTAACAATATTACCAAAATCGGGTAATTACAGTGGACATCTGGTCGTGTCAATTACTACGTAGTAGCCTTTACGATTGTGGTAATTAGTTGCAATCTATTTTACTCGGACACGGCGATTTGACCTCCGTACCCAAATCGACACGACCCGACCCAATTACTACGTAGTAGCCTTTACGGATTCGGGTACGGAATATGGTCCGCATACACCTAGTTCTCCTCGGATACGAGCAACGACAGATCCAGGGGACCTTGAAGTGGCGGCCCCTCTTAGCCTCCGGAAATCGCCGATACTAGCTAAGGAGTTGGAGATGCCCCATTTGCAGCCCTTGTTAGAGACCTTGATCTGTGCATCAAGGGCGGCGTGAATCAGGAAGAAGACGACCTTTCCATTCTGTTGTTTATTTTTTTAAGGCAGAATTTCAGTAAACCACCCCTTAAATATGACACTTTACCCACAACCACTCCTTATACACGAAATTACTTACAACCACCCATTAAACACATTCCGTTAGCAATGAGCCACCCATTTACTGTTCCGTCCATTTTCTATCGTTATCTCATGCGAAATTACAAATATGCCCCTTATTTTAATTTTTCCCAAATTGTTTTTTATTTTAATAACAAAATATATTATAATATTTAATATATAAAATAAAAACACATTTGTAATGACCCAACCTAAAAAATTTCGGGTCGAACGGGTCGAGTCACTTTTAACCCAATACTTTTTGGGTCGGGTCTCGACCCATAAAACGCGGATCGGGTCGGTTTTGCAGGTCAGGTAAAATATTGATAGCTTTAAATCGGACCAAACCAATTTTAATATTTTGAATGGTCAGGTACAGGTTCGGGTCGACCCAGCGGGTCGAGAGCGCCATTTCAAAATTTTATAAAATAATTATTAAAATAATATTTTAATTAAAACAAAAAAATAAATAACAAAGATTATTATATAATATTTTAATAACAAAATATATTATAATATTTAATATATAAAATAAAAACACATTTGTAATGACCCAACGGGTCACCCAACCCATAAAATTTTGGGTTGAACGGGTCGGGTCACTTTTGACCCAATATATTATAATATTTAATATATAAAATAAAAACACATTTTGTTATTAAAATATTATATAATAATCTTTGTTATTTATTTTTTTGTTTTAATTAAAATATTATTTTAATAATTATTTTATAAAATTTTGAAATGGCGCTCTCGACCCGCTGGGTCGACCCGAACCTGTACCTAACCATTCAAAATATTAAAACCGGTTTGGTCCGATTTAGAGCTATCAATATTTTACTTGACCTGCAAAACCGACCCGATCTGCGTTTTATGGGTCGAGACCCGACCCAAAAAGTATTGGGTTTAAAGTGACCCGACCCGTTCGACCTGAAATTTTTTAGATTGGGTCATTACAAATGTGTTTTTATTTTATATATTAAATATTATAATATATTTTGTTATTAAAATAAAAAACAATTGGGGAAAAATTAAAATGAGGGGCATATTTGTAATTTCGCATGAGATAACGGTAGAAAATGGACGGAACAGTAAATGGGTGGCTCGTTGCTAACGGAATGTGTTTAATGGGTGGTTGTAAGTAATTTCGTGTATAAGGGGTGGTTGTGGGTAAAGTACCATATTTAAGGGGTGGTTTACTGAAATTCTGCCTTTTTTAAACCTACTCTCTAAATGACGTTGTTGTTGAAATAACTAGAAATCGATGCACGTGCTTCGCACGGGTCTTTTGTGTATATGTTGTCGCGGTTTAAATGTGAATTTGTAATATATGGATTGTTATTGCATGTTTTATCTTAAATGATATATTGTTGTATATGTATTTAATGTAATATCTAAGTATTTTAGGTATAAAATGCTATGATTGTACGAAGTACAATTTTATTTATTTTTTTCGGTCAGAAGTTCAATTTAAATTTTGAATTAAGGCGGTAGTTGTTTTTTGTAGGAATGCATTTTTTTCCTTTGAAAATATTTGGGGAATATTTTAGAAATTTCTATCTAATTATATGTTGTGCTTGAACTGGAGTATTTGTAAGAAACTTCCTACAACAACTCTCATTTCATGCTCTACTACCTCCACATTTCTAACTTTTGCCTTTATCTTACAAATATATTGTCTTTTAATAATGTTTTTGTTATGCTTTAGTTATTAATATTCATTAATATATTGTTTTTTTTTGTCTGGAATATATATCGTTTTATTAGTCACATTGACTTTACATATTCCTAGACAAATATCATTTTAATTAAAATATATTAGTCATTACTTCATATTCTTGTAAGTAATAGAAATAATTAGTGACTCTGCATATTCTTAAACTTTGTTACATTTTATATAAAAGTACATTAGTTATTTTATTGGTACATGCTTACTCTTCTTAGCGAAATTATAATTCATAACTTTTTCCTTGTACATTTCATATGTGAGAGTGAGTATATGTCAATTATTTCGACTTCCATCCTTGATTAATTCCTCTAGACCAAGAAAAATGAGGCCAAATTTAGTATATATACATGATGAGTGTAAAATGAATATGTATAAAATAGAACACCAAAAATCATCCTTAACCAAAATAACAACACACCTACCTAAATCGATTAGTACAAAAAAAGAACTAAAAATATTAACCTAGTTGAATTTATGCTACCAAAAGTTGAAGGGTTTACATCGTTCATAAAATAGTTTGTTTTATTCATTACTAACAATCAATTGTATTTGTCCTCCTTCTAGTGAAAGCTACCCGTGCATGATGTAAACAATCGATGTCTCAATAGTGCTATTAGATTATCCAATTCTCTGACATCTTCACATAAAATTAACCTATCTCAATCAAAAGACAATTATATTAATAAATTTAAACCGATAGATGTAAGTATTTAGTGCATGTATGTGTAGACTACTAAAGAGATCCAAATACATATAATCAAGGATAGTTTACCATGAGGTGGATATATACTTGCATCCTCGACAATCGGGAATCCTCATTCACATCTTTAACTTAATAATTATGCTTACTTCAGCGATCATGTCTTTTTAAGGTGTTGCCCACTATCTCCCAATTGTATGTTTAGAGGTTGCCTTATTATTTTGGAAGAAGAAAGTGTATCTAAAAAGGTGAGTTTAAATTGCTTCCCTTTCAGTCAGTAATATACTTGTCCAAATGATTCTATATGTTGAGTATAACACATTTGCATGTCCTCATAATGTCAGCAAGGTAGTGAGTATGAGATTATTAAACACTACTCTATGTTGAAAGCAAAATATAAAAATAAGCACAATATAACTGAATTACATAGAAAATTTTACGTTATTGTACATGATTTAATGCTTTATGCATTGCGTCAACTTGCTTTATTTCGTGCAGCCCCTGTATGAGTAGAGGACATAATTTTCATCAATTTATATTAACAACGGTTTTTTCGCCTGGTACCCCTGAGGTAAGGCGAAATTCACGAGGTGCCCCAAAGTTTTACTTATTTTGCGCGGTACCCTTGAGTTTTGGTTTTTTTTTCGCCAAATGCCCATCTATTAATTTTTTAATTTAAAAATAAAAAAAATGAGGAAAAAACTAAAAATCCAAAAAAAAAAAGGAAGATTACGAACATAATTTCTTCGATTCCAGCTCTGTAGGCTGACCTTCAATTGGGTCTCTCATGGCAAAATCCCCAAAAAGAATCATCCTTCCAAAATTCCACAAAAACCCAAAAGAAAAAAATGGAGAATTGCTCTACAACCTTCAATCCACCAGCCCAGATCCGGATCCTAACCGAAACGGGCCAGATCATGGAGCTTCAGGCGGCGCTTCCCTTGTTCGACGACGATTTTCCGGCGGGGCCAGGCGGCGCTTCTCCTGTTCGACGACGAGCAACTCCACGGCGGCCATCTATATTTCCTCCTACCCTTTGGGGTCTCCGCGTCGACGGCGGTAACTGTTGTCCCGGCGTCGGCGCCTTCCATGGGCGGAGACGGCATATGGAGGGTGAAGCCGACGATTAGTGTTGAGGAGCTAAAAGGAAAGTTGTCGGAGGGGGCAAAAGCGGAGGCATTGATTGGGAGAATGAGAGTGGCGGCGGGAGGGCCGAAGCACGGTCGGATCTGGAAGCCGGCGGTTATGAGCAGACACCCCATAAGCCGGCGATTAGTCTTTCTCTTTTCTTGATTTTTTTTCCTTTAATTTGGTTTCTGTTTAGATGGATTTTGATAATTGGATTTTTAGTTGCACTTGTACTAGGTCATCCAAATCTAGATAGATAGTAGCATCACTGAGCAAAAGCAAATCAATAGCTGGAGATGAGCTTCGAACGAATTATTATCAAATGAAGAATTAATGATACCGGAAGGGAGAGTGAACAACATTCTGTTCATAATCTTTCTTCTTCTTTTTTGGGATTTTTTTTTTCTTTCATTTTTTTTAGTTTTTTAATTAAAAAATTAATAGTTGGGCATTTGGCGAAAAAAAACAAAACTCAGGGATACCACGCGAAATAAGTAAAACTTTGGTACACCTCGCGAATTTCATCTTACCTCAGGGATACCAGGCGAAAAAACCGTATTAACAATTATAATGTGTTGATCTAAATACAGATAAATTTGTTACCTTATTTTGCGTGGTGAGTTTGCTGAAAGCTTCCTTAAACAGAATATTTCTTGTGTGTTTAAAGCAATTTTGATCCCCTTCAAACAAAAAACATTTATATTAACAATTATAATGAGTTGATCTAAATACAAATAATGAGTTGATCTAAATACAGTGAAATTTATTACCTTATTTTGCGTGGTGAGCTTGTTGAAAGCTTCCTTAAACACAATTTTTCTTGTGTGTTTAAAGTAATTTTGATCCCCTTCAGCCAAAATATTTTGAAACCTTGCGGATCTGTCACTCTAGAGATGGCAACATAAAGTTGTCTGTAACTTTCAGTTATTTATTGAATTAGAGAGAAAATTAAAGCAAATATATCCTTGATTTGTTTACGTACCATGTTATCGGATAGAATGAAGCATGTGATGATGTATGTAATTGATCTTGTCGAAGGCATCCCACTTGCGACAAACATGTTAGAGTTAAACTCTTCGGTTAATTGGTTTAGTGATATATAGTTTCTTTCATGATTGTTATTTATGTGTGAAGGATGGAGCAGCGAAGCGAAGAGTAGTGGGTGGTCAGGTATCATATATATATATATATATATATATATATATGAAGAGATGAGGTAAGTGTAATGTTAATGTAATTTATATATTAAATATAGCTATAATGTGGTAGAACCGTTTCACTTGTGGGATAGGATTCTAACTTCTGCTTTAATTTTTTTATTTTGTGATGTACAAACTTTGATTTAAATATGTAGCTATTGGACTGCCAATGATTAAATTGTTGGGGTCGTCACTAAGGATGGATCACCAGGGGACGACAATAGTATAACGGTTACGACAATAGAATTTGAACGTCTGATTTAAATATAGCTATGATGTGGTACAACCATTTCAATTGTTTTTTTTTTTTGTGTTAAAAAGCTTGTTGTTTGCCGTTTTATGTTGTACAACCTTTGAACTTCTTGTGATTTAAATATAGTTGTAATGTGGTACAACCGTTTGACTTGGCTCTCTTTCTTTTCCTTTTTTTTCCCGGTTAAAATTATGTTTGACTTAAGTTTTTTTTTTGTTATTTCATCTTCAAATACTTAAATGTGTTAATTGTGAGAGATGAAAGGCTTAACAGTTGACGCTTATTCCATTTGGGGTGCAGTAGGGCCGTCCATGCATGTGTGGCCCAATTTTTAATAGCCCAATATCTGATTGTATTTTTTTTGTTTTTTCATATCATTCAGTGACTCAATATTTGTGGGCAAAACATATTGTTTAACTCTATTGTGAAGCAAAACAATTAAAGAGAATTCAAGTTGATCATTAATGAGGATAAGAAAGCCAATTTTTAAATAGGTATACATAGATAGATTGAACTCTCTTTTATTCTAATTAGAAGTGTGTTACTCGGCCCTATCCCAAATCCCGCCCACCCTCCTCTCATTTGATATTGGACCGAATTTGTGGATTCATATTGTGCCGAACATAAGGATCTCACCCAAAAAAGCATTTTGTTGGGTTTGAAGACCAAGGGATATATCTTGATATTGAAGACCGCAAGAAGATATTTAGACTATGTATTAGCAATTTAGCATGAAGTGAAGCTTAATGTGAAATTGTAATTTGTTACATACCAACGAAGTTAGCAATATTTAGATATTTTTTGATTGAATTTCAAGTCTTGTTTGTTACTACATTTCTAAAAGAAAATTTATTGTCGTATCCTTGTACCCGTGTCCAAAATTAGATGGTGTCCCCGTATCCTAAATTTTCAGAAATGATGTACCCGATACTCGGATCCGTACCCGTATCAGATACTCGTACCCATGTCAATGTAACTAGGTTGTCATATCCATTTGCGTAGTTGTCTCATGTTCAAACTAGCTATGTGTGTATATCCATCTGTGTGGCCCAATTCAAACCAAGAACATTATTCTTTGGTGGCAAACTTAGATGCATACATATATTATATGCTATCAATACAGAATCTTCTTTCACCTATTTAACAAATGAGTACGTTCTGACAAATGTTTCTATATTTCTTCATACTTCCTCTGACTTTCTTGCTTTTCAAGGCCAAACTTTCGGCTCCAACACAGGGAGTAGTTCATCGAACTCCACCTAGATACAGTTAGTCAGTTATACATAACCTCCACCTATATTTCTATGACTTGTACCAACATTTACCATATACGTTTAAAAATTTTAATACCATTTGTTTGCATCATTCTGCAAGGAATATATCCTATAGATTGGCAACTTCTATCATCCACTTGTTGTTTATTTTGTGTTCTCCTCCAGAGCATAGTCACCAAATACCTATTACGTTGACTTCTAGTCCTAAACAACACAAGATATACAGGGAAAAGGACACCTATTTCCAACTTAATCTATGTTTAAGTAATCGCTGGCAAACTATATCTGACTGAAATCAAATTCAAATGTGTGTGCTAGAGTAGGAAAAGTTGGTGATCAATCCATGAAACAACTTTTGTCCTTTCTCCGATTTCCCTCACAAGATCCCCAATATAAATTTTCCACAAGTCCCAACAACACTTCATTAATCCCACAACAAGTGTACAGGCTTAATCACAAGAAGCACTCATCACCCCAAATTGCACAGATTCAGCCTCTTTTTTTTTCTCAAACAGGCATTTTATCAAACACATATAGGGCAATGGCGAAAGCAGGGATTCTGGGACTCACCCTTGTTCTGATGGCAGCAATGTGGACGGGGTCCTCGGCGCAGACATCCTCGAGCTGCAACAACGTGCTGATAAGCATGTCGCCGTGCTTGAACTACATAACGGGGAGCTCGTCGACGCCGTCGTCGGGGTGCTGCTCGCAGCTGGCGAGCGTGGTGAAGTCGCAGCCGGAGTGCTTGTGCCAGGTCATCAGCGGCAGCGGGTCGTCGTCGTTGGGGGTCAACATCAACCGCACACAAGCGCTTCAGCTCCCCACCGCTTGCAAGGTGCAGACGCCCTCCATCAGCCGATGCACTGGCGCCGGTATGAAAATTTCATTTCGGTAGAGTTGGAAAAAATAATCGAGTATGTATAATAGATATTAAAGAAATAAGTAAGTATGATAGATGATAAAACTCGATTTTTCTTATAAAATTATAATTTGGTGAAAAAAATATGGTGTTAATTAACTTGCATTCATAAATTTAATCTACATTTAGTAAGGTTTATAATAGGTAAATTAGACTAGGGTAGAGGATGGATATATTGGAGGGTGTGTGTTCTGATTAAGCCTTTGCGTTTATCCGTCATTAGTTTATGGGGTATATTTAGCTTGTATGTACGTTCAACGTTGTGTCTTTAGTGTATAATAATACTCATTATAAAAAAAATTATCATTTTAGAGTTTAAAATATTTATTAAAAAATATAATTATTATTTTATATTAAAAAAATATATAAATATTTAATAACTTATCTCAATTATAGCCAGAAAATATATAGAATTTGCATAAAAATAGTCAAAAAAAATTCAATTTTTAATGTCAAATCTCGTAACTAATCAATAAATTATTACCTAAACACCTAAAATGATAGTCTTTTATATACAAAAATTATGGGCTAAAATGACAACCTTTTCAAAACGGATGGAGTATATTTTTTGTGTTAATCTTCTCTAAATCAGGTAAGGCTGTAAGGGTGTGTACATTTTGACCCCAGACCCTGTTCATACAGAATTAGACTCGACTGGTTGTAATTGTTGTAATTAAATGAAGGAAAATTCATGTTGGTACCCCTGAGTTTAGGGTTATTCCTGTTGGTGTCCCACGATTAAGTTTTTTCCTGTTGATGCCCCTAAGGTTTGGATTTGTTTGCCTCGTAACCAAACTTTTTCATGTTTGTACCATTCTAGTTCAAATTGATTAAATTCAAGTCTACCATTGTGTTCCTCGCCCTTAAAATACTCAAATTCATGTCCAAACCATGTCGATTTGAATTTCGAAGCAATAACCCGTTTCGACTTTAAGAATTCAAATCGGAATGGTTCGGGTATGGATTTGATTGTTTTAGGAGTCGAATCCTACTAAGTTGATGTCAATAAACATAATAATGAGCTTCGATTTGATCAATTTGAACCGAAATGATACGGATATGAAAAATTTCGGTTACAAAGAGAACAAACCAAAACCTTAGGGGTACCAACAGGAAAAAACTTAATCGTGGGATACCAACAGGAATAACCCTAAACTCAGGGACATCTATAGTAATTTCCCTTAAATGAATTAAGTCTATTTAACGTAAAAAGGGGTATGATTCATTTGTTGTATGTCTATCAACTTTTTTGCTTGCATTTACAGCAGCATCTCCAAGTGGATCTTCCTCAACAACTAATTCTCCATCATCAGACAATTCTGGTATGAATACATCATACTACCAAAAGCAAATCTCTTTCAAAAGAACGGAAATAATCTATTTGAATTTGTGATTAACTAACTTGTGCTTATTAATACAGGTACCACTAGTACCACCCCAGCCACATCTACACCAACAGGATCCAAAGAAGGCCCTTCGGTAGATACGTCAAAGGGTCATGCTATAAAGACAGGGCTTGCTTTGTTCTTTGCTTTGTTTTTCATTACAAGCTCTGTGCAGTAATTATATTTTTTTTGTGTTTTGTTTTTCACATATGATTGGAATATTTATTGTGGGAAATTTGTTGTGGATGTGGATGAATATGATAATAGAATGAGTTGCATTTTCCTTTTCTATGACTCGAACTTGATGGAAATGTTAGTTTCCTTTTTAGTTGTTTTGTTTTCATTGGAAATGATATAAAAACTTATTACAGTGAAATAAGGAGCATATCGTTGGGAAAGTAACAGATTAAATAGAGTTATGATCATTACACTTAAATCAATTTTGGTTTTGGAGCTTGATCTTCTATTGAATTATACAATAACATCAACCACCTTCTGAGTAGTAGCCAAAAAACCATATCGATCAACTAAACCTAAAACAATCTTAATAAGATATACAAAGAGGAGGAAAATCAATTAACCAAGACTAACCACACAATAAAATATGAATAACATCAAGTGGAGTAGGATGGAGAATTTGATTGTTATAAATTAAATATTAAATACTGATAGATCTAGAAGTGACTCAATAGAAACATTCTTGAGATATGTAATAAGAATTTAGTATGTTTAACTTGCAACGAGGGTTTTGGGCTTTTTGACTCTTTAAGAGTTTTTAATTAATAAAATTATCCTTTACTAGTTTTTATGTATTTTTTCTACTCTTATTAGCTTATTTTATTTTATTTTTTTTCTTCATCTTTTTTATTTTTTCTCTCTCTAAAATATTATTTTTTAGGATTTAGAGTTTAGGATGTATGGTTTAGGGGTAGGGTTTAAGTAGAGGAAGAGAGAATTAGTTTTCTAGGAGATTAGTTTCTTAATAAAAACGTCAATTCAGAAGCTCTTGGCAAAAAGTGTATCTGAGACTCTCGAATACATTTAGAATCCCCAAATTAAACTAAACATTAAACATGAAAGCCTCTCCAAATTAAACTTTGACAATCATTACCTGATTAATGTCATTAATAAATTGAGTTGATGGAAAACTGAAACGATCTTCTTGATACTTAATCATCTAAACATTGTTGAACTTCACATGTATAAGGTAACACTTAACTTAATGCGCGCTAGTCAAAATCGAATCGGATCAAACTCGGTGAAACACGGAACCGGACCAGAACCGGCTTCCTTATAGGGTTAGTTTTAGGTTAATTCTTAAGCATAACGTATGAACCGGCGATTCAAGCCGGCTCGAACCGACGGTTCCCCGGTTTATATTAAAAATAACCTAACTCTTCTAAACCCTAAAATCCAAAAAAAATCCTAGAAACCCTAAAATAAAATAAAAACTTATTTGTCATATTTTCTTATCCCTAATTATAAATTGCTTTATTTGTGACATTTTCTTCAGTTATGCTGGTATATTCTTGCTTTTGGGAACTATTTGCCTAAGGTTTGTTCCTTGTCCTTTTTAAAAATTAGAGTCTACTCTTGGTTGAACATGTGAGCCATGTTGTGTTTCTAAGAAGACAAATAGCTCATATTAAAATACTACAAATGTTTTCTAAAAGTTACAATTTAATAACTATCCACTTTATTTTTAACCAATGAATAAAAATAAATTGCATAAAATTTGTAAATATAATACAATTTCCAATAACATACCTCGTAAGTTATCAATAAATCACCATGTAAAATTCTAAAATGACAAATATTATTTAATAAAAATAGAATGTCAAAATAACATATAAAAGTCAACAGAAAAAGTATGTCTTGTGTCGTATTACATTTATCACTTCGTATAAATTTGATTGTCATCTCCTTATAGCTAGCTTGTAATATGTAAACACGATTACTTTTCGGTGCATAGGCATTTTGTCGTTTGGCGCATAGGCTCGCACGTAACGTGAGGGTACAAACCACACGTTACGTATGACAGTGCTCCACACGTTACGTGTGGGACCATTTCACACGTTACGTGTGATTTGTACCCACACGTACGTGTGGATTAGTCAATAGGGTTTAGAATGGTTATAGGGTTTAGGGTATTTGTGTATGTCATATTATTGTATATTTTGTGGTATTTATTTGTTGTTCAATGTTAAATTATTATTTATTTTATACATATTATAATGTTACATGTATGAATGTTGTATCATATTATTGTTTATTTGTAGTATTTATTTGTTTATCTAAAATCCTACAAAAAACACCCCAAAATAATCAACATAGAAGATAGAATAGAATTGTTCATTACGTTGGATGAATACAATCACATTTAGCTCATAATACAAGAAATAATACAAGTTCTTCATAAACTTAGAAAACCTAGCACAAAATAAATGACATCGCCTAGTTGCGTTTGAAAAAATTAGGATAGTCTCTTGTAAAACTTCGCGACATATCATGTATCTGCTTTGATAAAATTGCTTGCTCCCTACAAAGGTTGATAGTATGTAAACAACATTACACAAAAGATACGACATCAAGGCATTATATGATGTACATCATTATATAGATTGAGGTTATACCTACGCATCTTATCCATATCTTGTAAAAGTTCTTGCTTAACAACATCTTGATTCCCCTTAATAAGATCTTGTTTTTCCCGCCATTGTTGTCGAATAACCGCGTGTGCCCTCTCCTCGTACACAGGATCAATCCAATTCCTATATAAACACCCTAGTCTTGGGCATCCCCAATACCTCCTTCCGTAGTTCTACTGCAAATCCCAAGTACGGACAATGGTTTTCAAATTACACTCGCATTGTGGAGCACTTATTTGTTGATGGTGCCTATTTAGGTTTGATGATGATTCGGATGAAGATGTCATTATTTGATGTAGTGCTTGGTTTTCTACAAATCCATTAATATGAAAAGGCCAATTAGGGTTACTAAATCAAAAGAAACTGGAAGAAGAAGCTTACCCACAAATGAATCTTCAATCCCGCTTGTGTTGGAAGTGTTGTAGTGAACAAACAACCCTAATGCCTCTTATATAGTGAAATGATATATACAACTGTAGTAATTAAAGACCACAACCACAAGAATTAAAGACCTCAACCACTAGCATTAAAGACCTCAACCACTAGCATTAAGGACCTCAACCACTCTTACCCTAATAACCCTAAACCCTAAACGTCAACCACTCTCATAAACAATGTAACTCGCATACCCAAATTCACCCTTAATAATTAAAGATAAACCCTAAACTCAAACCCTAAACCCTAATCATAACACTAACCCTAAGCCCTAAACCCTAACCCTAACCCTAACCCTAAACTTAAAACTCATTATTCTAAACTCTACCGAAATGCCATAACCCTAAACCACAAAACCTAAACCCTACCCCTATCCATCCTACCCTACCCTACCCTACATACGCCTAAACCCTAAACCCTAGTAATCACACGTTACGTGTTAGCGTGTTTCACACGTAACGTGCCAATCTACTTCACTCGTAACGTGTGGCACGGTTTGACACGTAACGTGTGGTTCAGTCTGTTGCAAAACGCATTGAATTAACCGTCTTGTCCCCACCTAACTGTAATAATGACCCATCTTCTTTGTCCGCTAACAACCCATTTCGAATCCATTTCGAACCTAAACCCTCATCCTAAACACTCCCAAAATCTTGATTTTCACTCACATTTTTTGTACAAAAAATGGACAATCTGAACAACAACGAGTATTGGAGCAACAATGGGGAAGATATTCCACTTTGGAACGAGGTAATTTCTATAAGTAACCCTAAAGTTGTCTTTTTTATTTCTTGTTTTGAAAATGTTTAAAGTTCTTAGCTTCATGGTTAGGGTTTAGAGAAGTTATTTTTGATGGCCCATTATATTTATTGTTTAGGATTTAGGGAAGCTATTTTTGATACTTATTGTTTAATATTAAAGATCTCATTTTATTGTTTAGGGTATTAGAAACAAAGATTGAGCGTTGTTTAGGGTTTAGGGCTACGAATTTGCTGTTACATTGAAGAACAGTTTCATACGTTACGTGTGAAGAATGTTCACACATAACGTGTGAAGATGTTCAACACGTTACGTGTGGGTGTGTTTCACACGTAACGTGTGGACACTCTTCACACGTTACGTGTGTAATCACACCACCTGAAACCAGGTTTCATTCTATAATATGGCACGGTTTGACAGTAAACGTGCTTTTTTATAATCAGTGCACTAATTGATGACATGATTTCGTGTATGCAGACGAACTATCATTTATACGAGGGGTTAAACAATATCTCCCTCAATGACTGGAGTACTCCACAGAAGACATTTCCGGTTTGGAAAACGCCTGAAAAACTACAGGATTGGAGCATGCCTCAGAAGACATTTCCGGTTTGGGAAACGTCGGAAAAACTGCAGGATTGGAACACGCCTCAACCAGCTATTGATATACCATCATTTGATGTTGGGATACCGTTTCCTCCAGAAGCATCTTCATCTCATGCTACCCCACAGCTGTGCTTTCCATCCCTACACACACAGCCTCAGTTCAGTGTACTACCGGAGGAGGATGTGTACGTCTCGGCCGATTATTCAAGGTTCTTCACATCTGATCAAATCTGGGAGTCTAGAGAAGAAGCCTTTTTGTGGGCGCGAGAGATTGCTATGAATCAGCAATTCTGCATCAAAAAGTGGAGGAATAAAGCTTCCACCCCTTCGACCCTCGGGGGGACTTGGTTACCGTGTGATAGGCATGGACAAAACGTCCCTAAAGGAGCTGACCAAGTGAGAGACATCACAAGGTCGAAGAAATGTGGGTGTCCCTTCATGTTGAGGCTGAAAGAAAGGCCGAAGGGATTGTGGAGGATCACTGTACAACATGGAACTCACAACCATGTCATAGGAGACAATTTGTATGGTAGTGCATTAGCTGGGTGACCAACTACTGAAGAGAAGGAGATTATAAGGGTGATGACGGTCAATCATTGCAAGCCTCAGAAGATTCATACTACAATCCAGTCGTCCCCTGAAAATTTGACCAAGATGAAGCAAGTATACAACATCATGCACAAGATAAGAAAGAAGGGCATGGAAGAAAGAACAGTTGTACAACAGTTCTTCTATGAGTGTAATGAGAAGGGGTACTTCATGGAGTATAGATTCAACAAGGAGACCAACAAGATAACGGATATCTTCTTTGCAAGCCAGGATCAGTTGCGGTTGCTGAAGGCATTTCCGTACATTGTGCTGCTGGACTCTACATATGCAACTAACTGGTTAGTAACAAACATATGAATTATACTCTTCATTTGTTCATGTCAAGGTTAGGACGCCATTGTATTTTATATATGATTATGTGTGCAGCTACAATTTGCCCTTCCTTGAAATTGTCGGCATTGCATCAGTTTGGAAAAACTACAATATTGCTGGGGCGTTTCTGGAGAAGGAGGACGAAGACAGTTACAAATGGGCCATAGAGCAACTTGCTAAGATGTTTGCCAAGGTGCAACGAGCACCCACATGTGTGGTCACTGATCGGGAGAAGGCGTTGATGAACGCATTAGAGAAGTAGTTTCCAGAAGCAAAATTCCTCCTATGTAGGCGGCATGTGAGAAAGAATATTGAAGACTTCGGGAAGAAGGCCATGGGCAAGTTTAGGGGCACAACGTTTTCCAACGACTGCATGAAGCTCTTCAAGGAAACGACCATACAAGGGTACGAAAGATCACTCTGGAAGCTGAAGTGTGATTGGAAGAAAGCTCCAAAATGTGTTCAGTACCTACAAAAAAACTGGCTTGACCCCTACAAGGAAAGAATCGTCTCTATATGGACAGATACAGTGTTCACGCTCGGTACTACCACCACTAACAGGTATGTGCATCAATGGTTTATCTAAATTTAGCTAGTTATTTGAACTTAGTTAGACCTTTACAACAATCAAACAAATTTTCGGATTCTTGATTGTAATACAGGGTGGAAGGGGCCCATTCCAGTCTGAAACCTTCTTCACAAGCAACGATGGCAACCTTTGCATTGTGTTCGATCAATATGATACACGGTTGCGCAGTCATATTACTGAGATTCGGGGGGCATTGAATGCGAGCATTGAGAAGAGATATACACTGCTAACAGATGCACATCTTTTTCGTAAGCTGCACTTCAAGGTGTATGCGGTTGCACTAGCTCGTTTGATTGAGGAATACAGGAAAGGAGAAGCTCCAATGTGGAGCACTATATGCAGATGCCAGATGAGGGTCAGAGATCGCTTGCCTTGCGTTCATGACATGGCGCAAAATGTTCGGAGCAAGACCCCAATTGAACCTAGCTCGTTGCATCCGTTCTGGAGGCAACTGACCTTGTCAGAAGTGAAGACATCAGAAGAGGAAGAATTCTGCACACGCAACGTGAATAGATCTTTGCTTGACGAATTTGCCCGAAGCGTCTTCCCCACATTGCCAGTGGAGATTCAACAAAGAGCAGTCTGTACACTTAGAAGTATAGCACATCCAGAGCAGACTACTCTGGAAGATCCAACCAAAGTCAGGCATAAGGGTCGGCCTCAAGGAGCTCTGAACTTTGCCACCAAAAGACAACCCTCATCATGGGAGCACACTGACCAACAGATGGACGACACACCTCCGAAAAAGCAAAAAGGAAGACCACCGAAGACGGGCCTACCCTTACCGTGTGGTGCCACATCATTGATCAAGAACCCGTGGCGATATCTTTCACAGTTCCCCAAGTGTATGAGACCACACTTTGGAGGATGGTATGAGATAGTGGGTGATGGAAACTGCGGGTACAGAGCCATTGCGCATGGTCTGGGCTTAGGACAAGATAAGTGGGAATTTGTTCGACGTACCATGATCGCTACGTTGAGAAAAGAGTATGAGCTACTCGCGCCACTTTGGGTGTCTACGATGACACTTGAGGCAATAGAGGCGAAGCTTGATTGGTTTTCTTCGCCGAACAGGCTGGCCCCACCGGAGACGTGGTTGGAGCTCCCGGATATGGGATGTTTGGTGGCAACGGCATTCACATGTGTGTTCGTTACCGTCGGTCGTGGCGTGGGGATGACATACCTGCCTATGAGGAGGAAGACAAACGAAGCATCGATTGGGGAGAATCTGAAGACGGTATGCATTTGCCATATCGAGAACGAACAACATTTTATTGCGGTACGTTAATACAATCTTGTGTTAAAACATCTGTTTATACTATCTTGTGTTAAAACATCTGTTTATACTATCTTGTGTTAAAACATATGTATGATGCATTGATTTTCATGTAGATTGGGCTGGCCAAAACTTCGCCCTTGCCTCCTATTTACTCGGGGTGGATGTATCATCATGACCCGTCTGCGGGTGATTACGTAGATCAATGGCTATTAGATCGTTCGTTGGAGTATGAACAAGACAAGGACGAAAAGAAGCCAAAACGAAAGAAGAAGGTCAAAACAGTCGATTTATGTAATGAATGATATGATGCAATGAGTACGACATTCCTATAGTATGCTGCAATGAGTACGACATTCCTATTGTTGTCATAATCCAAACAACTTCCCCAAAACATTCAAACTGAAGTCATAACTAATTAAACAAAACGAAATAGCCAAGCAGTTCGAGAAAAGCGGAAACTGTTCAGTCGCTCAGAAAACCGCGACCAACCGCGATCGCGGGGGATCGCGGTTGTGCTCCCCAAGGTTCTGCTGGAAATCTTATAACCGCTGGTCGCCGTAAAATACCGCTTATCATGTCATAATCCAAACAACTTCCCCAAAACATTCAAACTGAAGTCATAACATTCAAACTTCAACAAAACATTCAAACTCAAGTCATAACATTCAAACTTCAACAAACACATTCAAACTCAAGTCATAACATTCAAATTTCAACAAAACATTCAAACTAATGCTCAAATGACGAAGCAGCCAAGTTCAATGGTTCGAAAGGAAGGGATACATTTGCTCCAATGATTGCCGTAACGCCTCGGCTACATCTTCACATCGGTCATCTCCATGGTGATGATCGCGATATGGATCCATACGTGAATAGCAACTATCAAGGCACTGCACAGAAGATAAGTGGATACGATTAATAAACATACACGAAGTCAAAAATAAACAGGATATAATTACATGATTACTTACCTGCTGCTGAGTGTAACGATCCTCTTGAGGGATGATGAATGGATGTGTATGCTGGAGGTACCACTGCATGTAATCATCGGTACACTGGTGGTGTTGACGGACTGGAGGACCCATGGCTTGCAGGCTAATGGAATGTTCATTGCGGGCATTCCATGCATGTAAGGATCTATCGTACTCCACCGTGTAACTGCTAATCTTCACGCCCCTCCATGCCTTAATGGGAACAATCGGTGATCTTGGACATTGTTGTGCACGCCCAAACTGCCGAGCTACTCGATCCGGCATGTAAGGCTCGGTGACCCACAAACAGGATATGACTCCATGAAATCGCGATGAAGCAAACATCTCATTATTGAAGTCAATGGAGCCGTATGACATCCACTCAACCTAAACACAATTGAATTTCAAACAACTTATCATGCATATATATTTTAACATAATAGATAAGGACCGTATATGCACTTACACTATCAGCATGCATCCCATCCAGCTCCTCCCTATAATTCCTGGTCCGGTTGGGTTCATGTGACATGTCCCATTTTCTGGCGTATGGGATCGGCTGTTGTGGGTTCCAGTAAACACTCTGTGCAGGTCTAAACATGGAAAAGTACTGATATATCCATGACTACAAAATAATTACACATATGTCAATTCCCTACATAACAAACATATAATATATCTATAACAAAAATTTAGATATTTTTATTCAAGCCATTTAATACCTGGATCAGAGTGAAACATGTGGACATGACCCGTGCCTCTTTTCTTGTGCACTCGCCCAAGCTGCGGTACACGTGTGCAAGAACATCGGTACCCCATGCATAGTTCGTGACTTTTGTGAGATCAGTCACGAACGGAGTGTAATAAACGGGCAAGCGATGCTGAGACTTGTCAGGAAAGAGGGCAGACCCCACCAAGTACAGTAAGAACCCAGCCGCCAGCTTCTTCGACGCCAACTCCTCGCAATGAGTCTTAAAATCTCCCGCGTGTAAGTTACCGGCGACGATAGCACCATCCTCCAGCTCAAAAAACTCATGCGTCTGCTCCATCAACGCCTTCTTCAAATTATTGCGGCTCAGCTGCTCGTGCCATTTCTTTGGGGGACCCATGTCTTGCCCTTGTATGTTAAGCCCAAGGATCATCCACACATCATGGAGAGTTATAGTCATCTCTCCCCATGGCATGTGGAATGAGTTGGTTTCCGGTTGCCAACGCTCGACGAAGGCACCAATCAGCGTCTCATCCACATGCTCATGCATGATGTCCGATAGATGACATAGCCCGGACGCCAACGCCATGCTACCCCACGCGTCTTCCGTTGTGAGACGCCATGAGCGTAACTGCTTGCCTCGCTGCTGGAACCTCAAGGGTTGCACCGACTGTATATGAACATAATTAAGCAATCATACAGACTTATTTAAAACAAGATTAATAATTAAAAAAATTGTGTTACGTGCAACTTACAACGCGCTGGTAAAGGAGGTACGCCACGTGGTTTACAAAACTCTTTAGGAGTTCAGGTCTCTCCGGACCTCCAGGAACGCTCACCACCAGTTCAGGGTCGTATCTGACATTCTTCTTTGACCGGGGTGGTTTTCCCCGCGAAGAAGAGGCTTCCTAAGGCTCCTCGCCCGACTCCTCGCCCGCCGTGTTTGGGGCGTCCTCTCTTGGAATTCAGGCATTGCTGGACTGGTCCTGAGTCCCCTGGTCCTGAGTCCCCCATGTACAGGCATGATCCTACATTTATTAAATAGATCAGATGCAATAATGAATTGTAAACAAATGCATGTTATACTAAATGTACTTACCATAGGCTGATGATAGGCAGCGTTCGGGTACACTGCCGGGTTCTCCCACGGGTTGTCCTGCTCCTCATCTCCCTGATAATAATCCCTCGGGCTATGATGAGGGCTCACATGCGGCGGTAGTACCGGCAGACTAAAATTCTGCCCGTAATAGTTATTCTGATCTATTGTATCAGAATAACAATGCAGCGGACTTCCTTCATAGTCTGGGTCCCTCGGAGGCTCAGAGCCTGCTCTACCCCCAATAAACGACGGCACTGCCATTAGGCTATGCACTCCTATCATGCCAGTATCGCCAGCAGCCCCACTACTGCTACCGACTCCAGTTTGAAACCCTAAACCAGCCCCAGTACTGCTACCTGCTCCAATCTGGTATGCGCCGGTCTCATCATCCCGGTAGCACACATCCCTCCGTTGCCTCCTTTCCGACCTTTTGACCTCTTCGCCAGTCACATACGACTATTGGCGTACAAGGTTGCGACGTATCCTACGTTCAGTTCTTTCCCCAGGTTCCATCTGCGGTTACATATCAACACATTTTAATCAACAAAAATCAACAAACAGAAAATCAACGTTCAAGATATCAAAAAAAATGCAAATTCACACGTTACGTGTGACTTGTTCTCACACGTAACGCTTGGTGCACATTCACACGTTACGTGTGACTTGCTCTCACACGTAACGCGTGGTGCACATTCACACGTTACGTGTGAATGTGCACATTCCAATTTCACTGGCAAGCCGCCGGCGACTTTCCGGCGATAATCCGGCAACTTTCCGGTCGTCTTCTCCGGCGAGACAATCTGAATTTTTTTTATTTTTTTTATCAAATATACCCAAAATTCAACAACAAATCCACAATTTTTACCAATCTAACAATATCATCACTTCCACTTTCATTTTTCCACACAAAATGTCAACAAACCTAGATCTACCTAACCAAATTCATAAACATCACAAAAACTTCTACAAAACCTAGATCTATCACCCAAACCTAGATCTACCTAACCAAATACTTTGTGTGGATCTACATTTCCTAACCAAACACTTTAAATTTATTAAAAACAAAATCAAATAATTATTTCTAGGAACTAACCTTACGCGGGAGGGGCAAGGAGGCGTTACGCGGGAGGGGCAAGGAGACGTTACGTGGGAGGGGCAAGGAGTGGTAGACGGCTGGAGTGGTAGACGCGGCTGAGTGACCAGATGAATGAAGAGGAGGAGCCGAATCTAGCTTTTATAGCCAGATTCCCACACGTTACGTGTGATACAATGTCACACGTAACGTGTGAACCGATCCCACACGTAACGTGTGGAGCCAATTCACACGTTACGTGTGGGTCTTGAATGGGTCAGTATCGACGCGTAACGTGGGAAGTCTATTCTCACGTTACGCGCGGCCCTATGCGCCAAAAGGCAAAAATGCCTATGCGCCGAATAGTTGAGCCCGTTGTAAATTGTAAAGACCAAGTGATGACAATTTCTCCCTATATGGATGTAAATATGTTTATGATTTGTCTTTGTCATTGTTATATTGAAAATAGTGGAAAATATAAGTATATTTCCAGCACCCTCTTGCACACTTTAATTTAAAGCATTCCAGGTGAGCCCACGCAATAACATTGTCCCGATGAGATTAGTTTTTGTCTCGTCTAATCATAGAATATCTAATTTGTTTTGAATGCAATTTATGTGGAAAAAATTAGCAAGGGAGGTTAAAGGGAGATAGTTGGCAACTGTAGGAAAAACATTAGCAAGGGAGAATACACATTGTTCTGCTATAGGTGAAGGAATTGTGTCATTTAATCAAAGGTGCAATTACTGATTATGAAGTGGGACCATTTATGGAGATATTTAATCCGGTAGTTTTAGGTAGTCATAGTGCTTTGCTAGAAGCCAACTATGATTTATAGACTATATGTTATAAAGTATGTCATAAAGTCTATTGCTATTATTACCGGGTCCTACGAGGTCACACCCTTAGAGTTTGGACTGAATCAGTTTATTGGGAGACATATTATATAAAGTATATAATATAAAGTTATATAGGATATAACTTGGGAGATAAGGATTGTTAATAATAAAGTGTTATTATTAATAATAAAAGAAATACTTATTTAGAAAATAAGATATCTACACATGGTAATATAAAAGGAGGGCTTTCTAGGAGAAAACCCTAATCCATCTTTTACCAAAGGCAGCCGTACTCCTCCCTTGCTCTCTCCCTCGTTCGCCTTCGTTCCTCGCTCTAGCAACCGAGTCTAAGGCGATCCAGATCCAAGCTCGGGTGGACCAAATAGAGGAGTCACACGTGAGACTCTATTCTCTCCATTCCAGCAGATTGAAACACGCATCAAAAGGTATTTGATTCTTTCTATCTATGATCTATTTGGTTTATGCATGAGATCCTTGGTTAGATGTTAGGAAAACGTTTCCTGAAATTTCGCTTTACGCATCTAAAATCCCTACAGTGGTATCAGTTGCCTCTTGCATAAATTGATTAGATCAAGTTTAAAGTTTTAAATTTTGATGCATGTTCATAATTGTCTTGATTCAAATTAAGTGATATGTAGATTAAATTTGCATGATTTAAAATTAGATTTTGATCGATTGGATTGACAAAGTCTAGAACTTTCAATATGTATATGCATGTAAAATTGATCTACCCATTCTTGATTCATATGATTTAATTATACAAGAAATATGATTTTTTGGCATGTTTAAATCATTAGATGAAAATTTGATTTTCATAAGATGAATCAACTACCCAAATTCTAGCTTTTGTTAAATTCTGATTTTGTAGTGAATTGTTCGAATTGTTTGAACTGTTCGGATGTGGAGACGTGGAATTGTTCTGCTCACATGGACCAATCATATAAATTTAACAATATGAAATTCTGCTTTAATATGTTAACGCACCTAGTTTGTGGTCCTGAATATGTTAACTTAAATTGTTCTGCTTTATTCAAGAATATGTTAACGCAGTATTCCGAACAGGATCATGAATATGTTAACACACCTAGTTTGTGGAATTGTTCTGCTTTATTCCGAACATTAGAATATGACATTAAGCTTAAGACCATGATTATGCTTTAATTGTTAACGCAGTATTATAATATGCCATTATGCGGTTTTGATTTACTTAATTTTACAATATGCGATTAAGTGTTAACGTAGTATTGTAATGCAGTATTCTATTCGGTTGTTGGTGTTGGTCCGCCGGGCGGACCCGCAGGGGCTGCGTGGTTCGGTGGGAGTGGGTTGGTCCGGATTTGACTCGGGCGTGACTCGTTCCGGTTGAGTAGATTTGGTGTTTTAGGATAATTTCCTAAAATATAAGATAAGATCTTATTTATTTAATTGGATAATATTTGATATCATCTAAATTATATAATTTCCTAAAAGTTATTAGGATAGATTCCCACTAGATTTAGATAAGGATATTTGATATCTTATCTTGTTCATGCATATCATATCCAATAATGCATTTTAATGATTAATCATGATTAATGCTATATATTGATTTTAATTTGAATTAAGAATTTGATATTAAATTATTTATATCATGAGATGATTTATTTAATTTGATATAGTTTTATTTAAATTAGTTAAATCGGTTATTACTATTAATTAGATTAATATTATTTATAATATATGATATTATTATTGCATGCATGTTTTATGATATTATGATATTATTGCTTGCATGAGGTGACTAGTATGGCCCACAATAGGATACATAAATACGGTTTGCGTACCGTTATGTTTTTCTTGTACACGATCTGCGTATCGTTATGTATTTTTGTAATTTAAATTTCTGCAAGAGAGTTTATTTCAATTATATGTAAGACAAGAAGAAGAAGATCCTAAGAAGACCAAAGGATGGAGATCCATGGAGAATACTAAGGATGGAGATCCAGGAGTAACAAGACCCATGAAGATTAGATCTTTAATTTTGGTTTTTAGGGGCCATACTAGGATCACATTTAATTACTGCATTACTTGAATGCTTTATTTCCCACTTTGCATGCTTGCTTGTTTGTTTATGCTATTTTGTTCACTAATAAATAAACAACCATTGCATGCTTAAGTCCTTTAACAGAATATTGAGATCATGCCTTTCCATATCATAACCATGAGGCCCTTGGGATTCGTTGGATAGTTTTCGCCCTAGCGAGGTGTCCTTCCTTGACCTTGGGATAGTGCGGGTATGTCTAATAGGGGCATGCTGCCTTGGTATGGTTACACTCAACAAGAGACCAAAAGGCTCAGTTTTTGATCTTGAGGCATAAGGATGAGTCTTACATAAGATGTGGCCATCAACCAAGAGTTATAAGGTGTTATAATTAGTAAAGGAGTTTACTTACCTTGATTACATGAGACTTGGGAAAGTGCCCTAGTATGCTCGAGTTTCATCTAAGATAGGATCTTGGAATCATTTTACTCACAAGGGACAACATAATTGAATAGAATGTGCAATAACTTACTGTTTATAGCTGGTCTAAATTTTAAAGTTCTTGCATGTCAAGCATAATTTATATGCATGTTTTATTCCGTTTTATAGTTACCATGTCTTCTGAACACCTCAAATTCACTCTCCGCTCAATAGTTGAGAAAAACCGTTTGAACGACAAGAATTTCCTTGATTGGGAAAGGAATATGAGAATTATTCTCAGGTCTGAGGGACAAGAGGATGTCAACCCCCATCCCAGAGCTGACTGTCACCTCATCTGATGAGGAAAAGGCACGTCACAAGAAAATATGCGAACGGACAATGCAAGTCACTTGCCTGATGCTGGCTGCTATGGAACCTACTCTTCAACAAAGGTTTGAAGCACAGGATGCCCATACCATTATGAAGAATCTTATAGATCTCTTCAAGGAGCAAGCCAGAATTGAGAGGTACTTGACCCTCAAGTCCATATTACAATGCAAGCTCGAGAAAGGGAAACCAGTTGGGCCACATGTTTACAACATGATAGGCTTGTTTGACAAGATGGCTCGACTGGGTAACCCTTACAATGTTGAGACAGCTACAGATATGATCTTATACTCCCTGCATGATGGATTTGCCCATTTTAGGCAGATGTATCACATAGGAGCTATGAGCAAGACTCTCAACGAGCTGCACGTGATGCTCAAAACAGCTGAGCAAAACGTCATGGTTGACCCATTGAAGGAAGTTCTAATGGTCAAAGGAAAAGGGTTTAAGAAAGGGCCCTAGAAGAAGCAACAACACCAAGGGAAGGGCAAGCAAGCTGCCCAACCCCAGGGGAACACCCCTAAGGTGAAAGTGGCTGCTGAGCACGAATGCTTCTACTGCAAGGCTAAGGGGCACTGGAAGAGAAACTGCCCCAAGTACCTAGAAGACAAGAAGAGGGGAACAGTCTCCACTTCAGGTATTCCCGTTACTGAAATCTTATCAACCAAGTCTCATTCTTGGGTATTAGATATCGGATGTGGTTCTCACATTATTTCGAATGTGCAGGGACCAAAAAATAGGAGACGGTTGCAGAAGGATGAGATAGATCTGCGCGTTGGAAATGGAGCAAGGGTTGCTACACTTGCCATTGAAGATTATAGTCTACCTCCACTTTCTGGCTTAGTTTTAGAACTTTATAATTGTTATTTTGTTCCTTCTATTACTAAGTATTTGATTTCAATTTCAGTTTTGAACCTTGAGGGTTATGATTTTATCATTAAGAATTGATTTTTCATTTATAAGAATGACATTTTCTATGCTCAAGCCCATATGAGTAGTAATGGACTATACATACTGGATATCAAATCTGAAAATTATAACGTTGATCTTCCTACATTCTTTTGGGAATATGCCCTCACCACTAATGCGTTCACACTAAACAGAACTCCGTCACGATCAGTTGACAAGACACCATATGAGATATGGTATGGAAAAGTTCCTAGCTTGTCACTTCTGAAGGTCTGGGGATGCAAGGCTTATGTAAAGCGTTTACTACCTGATAAGCTAGTACCCAAATCAGACAAATGCTTCTTTATAGGTTATCCCAAGGAAACAAGGGGATATTAATTCTACAATTCCGCTGAGAATAAATTGTTTGTTGCTCGGGATAATGTCTTTTTGGAAAAGGATTTATTTTCCAAGAAGCCAAGTGGGAGAAATATTCAGCTTGATGAGATTCAAGCTGAGCAACAAACCCAACAACACGAGGACATAGATGATGTCACTGAGAAACTTGACTTTGGAGGCGTACCTTCTCAAAGGAAAACCGCCCAGATTCAAGATGCAATTCTTCAAGTTGATGAAGCACCTGAGGTCCCGCATACAGATGTGGTCAACCCAGCAGCTGAAGTCTCTCCTATTGTTGGACCACTTTGAAGATCAGACAAGCTAAGGCAGTAGCCTAGACGTTATGAGGATTACGTCTTGACTGCTAGCATTGACGTTCTACTTTTAGAGAACGGTGAGTCTGCGACCTATAAGCAAATGATGGCGGACCCCGACTCCGAGAAATGGCTGGTAGCCATGAAATCCGAAATGGAATCCATGTCTGAGAATCAAGTATGGGACTTGATAGATTTGCATGATGGGGTAAAACCTATTGGATGCAAATGGGTCTTTGAGATCAAGACTGACAAGGATGGAAACGTTTCTGTCTATAAGGCAAGACTAGTTGCAAAAGAATTTAGACAGGTTCATGGTACTGACTATGATGAAACGTTCGCATCGATCGTTATGATCAGGTCCATTAGGATACTCCTAGCGATTGCCGCTTATTATGATTATGAGATTTGGCAAATCCTAGGAGAATATGCAAGCTTAAGAAGTCCATCTATGGACTTAAACAAACATCCAGGAGTTGGAATCTTCGTTTTGATGAAGTGGTCAAAAAGTTTGATTTCATCAGATGTGAAGAAGAGCCCTGTGTCTACAAGAAGTTTAGTGGGAGCAAAGTGGCCTTCCTAGTTCTGTATGTGGATGACATACTACTCATTGGGAATGACATTCCTATGCTGGAGACAGTTAAGAAGTGGCTTAAGAAGTACTTCTCAATGAATGACTTGGGAGAAGCTGAGTACATATTAGGCATTAAGATCTATAGAGATAGATCTAAGAGACTCATTGGTCTGAGTCAGGGAACTTATGTAGATAAGGTCCTTGAGAGATTCAATATGCTGGACTCTAAGAAAGGGTTCCTGCCTATGCAACATGACTTATATCTCAGCAAGAGCCAGTGTTCTGAGACACCTGGTGAGGCTGAAAGGATGAGCAGGATTCCCTATGCCTCAGCCATAGGATCCATCATGTATGCAATGACTTGTACTCACCCAGATGTTGCATATGCTTTGAGTATGTGTAGAAGATACCAATCAAACCCGGGTGATGCATATTAGTGTGCAGCCAAGAACATCCTGGAGTACTTACGAAGGACTAGGGATGATCTCTTGATATTTGGAGGTGATAACGAGCTGGTCGTCAATGGCTATATTGATGCAAGTTTTCAGACAAACATAAATGATTTTGAATCTCAGTCTGGATATGTCTTCATTCTGAATGAAGGAGCCATCAGTTGGAAGAGTTCCAAATCCAGACATGTTCTACGGAAGTACCATATGATCAAACACTATGTTGATAGTGGAGATGTGAGGATGTGCAAAGTGCACACAAACGACAACATTGCAGATCCTTTTGACCAATACCATGTCTAGGCCCAAGTATGATAGTCATACTAGGGCCAAAGGACTCAAACACACTAGAGAGTTCTTTTGAGACATTGTTTGTTTTATGATAAACCTTGTTTATTATTACAAACATTTATGCTTGACTTATATATGAGTTTCATATTATTATTTAATCATTGCTTGGGATTAGATAAAGTATCCAAACAATTTAATAGTCATCAAATGGGCTCATCAAAACTGTTTTGGTGAATGAAACCCCATTAAGTGAACTGAAATTATAAAATTATTAGAAGTCCATGGTCTAAGTTGTTAACTTGGATACAAATGACTTGATCAAAAGACCATATGTGAGATTGATTGATAACACCGGGTTTCATGTGTTATAGGGACATGGAGATGTTTAATCGATTACATAGATGTGTATACTAATACACATCGGACATACCGATCTTAGGATTTCTCGGGACTTTACTGCGGAGTTCTAGGATTATTCATGATTAGTGAGTTCCTTAGACATGAGTATGATACAGTTATCATTTGATTGCTGGTATGTCTTTGACGCTGTCAAACGCTGACCGTAACAGGCAGTTATAAAGGCAGTGATTGGGATTGCCAAAAGTTGAGTGGGAGTTGTAGTCTTACAAGACTGAATATGTCCTCCTATTCCATGTATATCATGATACATTTGGAAAGGATTGGTGTCTCGGCCACTTGAAGAGTGAGAACTGTGAAAACGCATGGCCATGCTCAGATGGATTATTAGTAATCATCTGTACTGACAGTTTGATCTCAAGAGTTCAAGAAACGTATTTGGCGGTAAAGATGAGTTTCATCATATAGTCAAATAAGACACTAAGTGACAAATGAATTTTAATATTGCACACTTGTTTTAAGGACAAGTGGGAGATTGAAGGAATTGTGTCCTTTAATCAAAGGTGCAATTACTAATTATGAAGTGGGACCATTTATGGAGATATTTAATCCGGTAGTTTTAGGTAGTCATAGTACTTTGCTAGAAGCCAACTATGATTTATAGACTATATGTTATAAAGTATGTCATAAAGTCTATTGCTATTATTACCGGGTCCTACGAGGTCACACCCTTAGAGTTTGGACTGGATCAGTTTATTGGGAGACATATTATATAAAGTATATAATATAAAGTTATATAGGATATAACTTGGGAGATAAGGATTGTTAATAATAAAGTGTTATTATTAATAATAAAAGAAATACTTATTTAGGAAATAAGATATCTACACATGGTAATATAAAAGGAGGGCTTTCTAGGAGAAAACCCTAATCCATCTTTTACCAAAGGCAGCCGTACTCCTCCCTTGCTCTCTCCCTCGTTCGCCTTCGTTCCTCGCTCTAGCAACCGAGTCTAAGGCGATCCAGATCCAAGCTCGGGTGGACCAAATAGAGGAGTCACACGTGAGACTCTATTCTCTCCATTCCAGCAGATTGAAACACACATCAAAAGGTATTTGATTCTTTCTATCTATGATCTATTTGGTTTATGCATGAGATCCTTGGTTAGATGTTAGGAAAATATTTCCTGAAATTCCGCTTTACGCATCTAAAATCCCTACAATAGGTCCGGTGAAGGCTCCATAAAAAATGTGGAGTGTTCTTATTTGATAAGCTATGGGTTTGTAGTATCTTGAGCTTCCTCAAAAAGCATGATCGTCATTATAATTTTCTTGAGAGATTGGTGTGCAAAGGAAAGAGTGAGTGAAATGAGTTTTATATGAAAGAATTGTGTCTTTTAATCAAATGTGTAATTACCGAATATGAAATATGATAATTAATGGAGATTTATAATCCGAGAATTTTAGGGATCGTAGTGCTTTGCTAGAAGCCAACTACGATCAATAGGCTTAATCGGGTTAGGTCCATGGCTATAATAATCGGGTCCTATGAGGTCACACACATAGAGTTATCGGGCTGGATCAAACCGAACCGGAAGCCCATGTGGGACATGGATTTCGGCTCATTGGCTTTAATTGGAAGATTGACTTTTATTATTAATGGATAAAAAGTTACCATTAATAATTACTTGATAAGGAGGTATCTTATTAGAAGATATATGGAAATAATATTGATATGCGATATATTGTATAGCACATCTAGTGGTTATTAGCATGATTTAGTTGTTGTTTGGATATGCTGTGATGGTAATTCTGTAATCCGGAAGAGAAGACGAGAAGTGAAGAAATCATGGAATTTACAGAGGTTTGAAGTGCATTGAAGAGTAGAAGAACAATGTGCTGAGTTCAATTGGTTCGTTCTCTTTATTCCGATGTCCAAATGGAGTGATTCCAATTCAAGGAGTTAGATCTTGAAGTCTACTGCAAGTCCTCAAAATATGAGCGCAATCCGAGTTGGAAATCAAAAGTTATGGCGTTTTTACGGAAGTGTCGCAGAAGCTGCTGGAGCCTCTAGAGATCCACCGCACCCCGCGGTGGGTATTGCCGCACCCCGCGGTGACGACGCGCTGAAGACTTTTCTCGGCTTATTTCCGAGATCTTTTATCTGTTTTTATTTTATTTCTGAAACTTTGTTTCCAAGTTTGTTATTTCCTTTTATTTATTTTCTGAATTATTTACTTCCTAGTATTTAAGGATCTAACCTAGACTTTGTTTAGGAGGACCCTAGTTGCCACCTATCTTAGTTTTTCTCTCACAAACCCTATGAAGAACTAAGCTTCCATTGTTGCACTTGACATTTTGAAGCCTTCAATTGATTGGCTGTGAGTTTTCTACTCTTGTTCGTTTTCCTATCTAGTTGGATTAATTCTCTTGTGCTTGAATGTTTATTGGTTTATGTTGATTTATCTAGAGTAGCTACCTAGGTCTATTGATATCTTCCTAATTGCTAGGATTTGTGATTCCGGGTTCGGGTTGCATATCTAGTAGCAAACACGATTTACATAAGCGGGTTGCGAGTGTTCATCGTGAGAGAGAGTTAATTGCATGTTATAGTAACGAGTTGTTTCTATTGCATGTATCTTGTTGAATCCTTGGTTGAATGCTATTGCTTTATTGAGTCTTGAAGGTTTTCGGATTTGATTTGGTAATAAGTACTATTAGGGTTGGTAGAACTAATAGTTACCTATGATCGGGATAAGAACAACTAAAGGAAAGATAAGAACTTGAGATTGATAGAATTCAGTGATCAACCATATCTCTTATTGTGTGGATCTTTGTCAGGTGTGACGATTTTTCCCATCATATTCACAACCTTTGCATGCGAATCTGTTTACTTGCTTTGTTTTAATTACTTGGTTCAAAAGTCATACAACCCCCCCCCCCCCCCCAGTTCCTAGTTGGTGACTTGAAAACACAAGAATTGATAACCTGATTCCCTTGGATTCGACCCTGACTTGCTTGCTATACTCTTTAGTAGGTACTTTATGATGTGCACCTATGCGGGTCTGCACAGTACAGACCGCGGACGGAGCCATGTGCACCTGCGCGGGTCGGGCGCTCCACGATGGGTGCGGCTCAGGGGTGGCTCGATGGGCTCAGCAGACTGCGGCTGGGCGCGGTTCTGCACAGTGCAGACCGCGGTCTGCGCGTGGTCCGGGCTGGGCTCAGGTCAGTCTGCGCAGTGGCTGCGTGGTTCTGTGGGAGCAGGTTGATCCGGGTTGGACCCGGGCGCGACTCGGTCCGGTTGGGTAGATTTTAGGATATTTTCCTAAAAAGTATAAGATAAGATCTTATTTACCAAATTGGATAATATTTGATATTATCTACAATATAATTTCCTAAAAGTTGTTAGGATAGATTCTCACTTGATTAAAATAAGAATATTTGATATCTTACCTTATTTATGCATATCTTATCCAATAATGTATTTTAATGATTAATTATGATTAATTCTATATATTGATTTTAAATTTGAATTAAGAATTTGATATTGAATTATTTATCTCATGAGATGATTTATTTAATTTAATGATGTTTTATTTAAATTTATTTAAATTGCTTATTGTTATTAGTTAGATTAATATTGTTGATAATATTTGATATTATTATTGTATGCATGTGACTTAAATATTATGATATTATTTCTTGCATGAGGTGACTAGTATGGCCCATTTTAGAATAGAAAATACGATGTGTATCGTTATGTTTTCTTGTACACGATATGCGTATCGTTATGTATTTTTGTAATTTAATGTTCAGTAATTAGATTATTTAGAAAATTATGTAATACAAGAAGAGAAGATCCTAAGAAGACCAAGGATGAAGATCCATGAAGAGTACCAAGGATGGAGATCCATGAAGAGTACCAAGGATGGAGATCCATGAAGTACAAGACCCTTGAGGATTAGATCTTTAATTTCGGTTTTTAGGGACCATACTAGGATCACATTTAATTATTGTATTTTGAATGCTTTATTATTTTAAGCTTTGCATGATTGTTTGTTTATGCTATTTTGTTCACTAGTAAATAGACAACCATTGCATGCTTAAGTCCCTAAAAGAATATTGAGGTATTGCATTTCCATGTCATAACCCATGAGACCCTAGGAATTCGTTGGATAGGTTTTGCCAAAGCGAGGTATCCTTCTTTGACCTTGGGATAGTGATGGTGGATTTATATAAGGGATTCATAAATCTTGATATGATTTAACTCAACAAGAGATCAAAAGGCAAAGTTTTGGATCTTGAGGCATATAAATGAGTCTAACATGGGATGTGGGCCATCAACCAAGAATTATAATTAGTAAAATATTACTTACCTTGATCACATGAGACTTAGGGAAGTGCCAAAGTACGCTTAGGTCTTATCTGAGATAGGGTCTTGGAATCATTTTATTCACTAGAGACAAACTTAATTTGAATAAAATGTGCATCTGTTTAAATTTTAAAGCATGTTTAATTTTGAGCTTTTGCATGTCAAGCATAAACTTATCTGCATGTTACTTCCTTTGTAGATATCATGTCTAGTAACGATAACTTGAAATTCACCCTACGCTTAATTTTTGAGAAGAACAAACTCAATGGAACAAATTTCCTTGATTGGGAACGGAGCTTGAGAATTGTTCTCAAATTCGAAGGACGTGAGGACGTTCTAGATAACCCTGTCCCTACCTTGACTGCCGCTTCTTCTGCTGAGGAGAAGGCGAAAGAAAAGGAGATGAGAGCTAACTCGGTGCATGTCACCTGCCTTATGCTCGCTTCTATGGAGCATGACCTTCAAAATAGGTTTGAACACCAGGATGCTCATACAATCATGACCAACCTGAAAGTGTTGGGTTCCCCATACAGCCAAGAGTTGGCTACTGACATCATATTGCACTCCTTGCATGATGGATTCGCTCAATTTAGATTGAACTACCATATGCATGGAATTGGAAAAACCCTGAATGAACTCCATGACATGCTCAAAACAGCTGAGCAAAACATCCAAGTTGACAACAAGAAAGAAGTTCTTTTCGTCAACAGAGGGAAAAGGGTTCAAGAAGGGGCCTAAAGGGAAGCAACAAAACCAAGGGAAAGGCAAGTAAGTTGCCCAACCCAAGGCAGCTGAGAAGCCAAAGGTGGCTGCTGAGCATGACTGCTTCTACTACAAGGCCAAAGGGCAATGGAAATAAACTAGCCCAAGTACCTGGAAGACAAGAAGAGTGGAACTGTGAGCTCCACTTCAGGTATTTTTGTTATTGAAGTCTTAACAACCAAAGCTATTACTTGGGTATTAGATACTGAATGTGGTTCTCACATTATTTCGAATGTGCAGGGACTAAGAAGTAGGCGGCAGTTGGAGAAGGGAGAGATAGACATGCGTGTTGGAAATGGAGCAAGGGTTGCTGCACTTGCCGTAGGAGATTATAGTCCGTCTTTACCTTCTGGCTTAGCTTTAGAATTGAATAATTGTTATTTTGTTCCTTCAAATAATAAGAACCTTATTTTGACTTTAGTTTTGGATATTGAGGGTTTTGAATTTGTCATTAAGAATGGATGTTTTTCTATTTTCAAGAATGATATTTTCTATGCCAATGCTTCTATGAGTAATGGACTCTATGTGTTGGACCTCAAGTCTGAAATTTATAACGTTAATACCAAGAGGCAAAAGACGAATGATTTGAGTGAAGCCTATCTATGACACTGTCGCTTGGGCCACATAAGCTTGAACCACATGAAGAAACTCCATAAAGATGGAATTCTGAAATCAATTGATTGTGAATCATTTGAGACATGTGAGTCATGCCTAATGGGCAAGATGACAAGATCACCTTTCACTGGGACGAGTGAAAAGGCTACTGAGCTACTGGCCCTAATACATAATGATGTCTGTGGACCAATGAACACATAAGCTAGAGGAGGCTATCGATACTTCATCACATTTACTGATGACTTGAGTAGATATGGGTATATCTACTTAATGACGCACAAATCTGAATCCTTTGAAAAGTTCAAAGAGTTTCAAAATGAAGTAGAAACTCAAACTGGCAAGAAGATAAAGGCACTTCGATCCGATCGCGGTGGTGAATATTTGAGCCAGGAGTTCGATCATCATCTGAGAAGTTGTGGAATAATAACACAACTGACTCCACCAGGCACGCCACAACTGAATGATGTGTTTGAAAGGAGAAACATGACTCTGTTAGACATGATCCGTTCAATGATGAGTTTTGCTAACCTTTCCAGTATCCTTCTGGGGATATGCCCTCACAACCGTTGTGTTCAAACTAAGTAGGACCCCGTCTAGGACTGTAGACAAGACACCATATGAGATACGGACTTGAGAAGTTCCAAGTCTGTCTTTCCTGAAAATCTAGGGATGTGAAGCTTATGTAAAGCGTTTACTATCAGATAAACTTGCACCCAAATCAGATAAATGCTTCTTTATAGGGTATCCTAAGGAAACCAAGGGATACTACTTCTACAATCCCACAGAGCACAAAGTGTTTGTTGTAAGGGATAGTGTCTCTTTGGGAAAAAAAGTTTATTTCCAAGAAGCCAAATGGGAGAAATGTTCATCTTGAAGAGGTTCAAGATGAGCAACAAACCCAACAACATGTCGACATGGATGATGCCGATGAGGAGATGCCAGTATCTGGAGGCATAGATCCCCAAAGGGAAGTCGTCCAGGTACCGAAACCAATACCTCAAGAACCAGATTCAAATGAGGACCCACAAATAGTTGTGGATAGTGCTCCAGTTGTTGAACACACACGTAGATCAAACAGGCCAAGGGCACAACCAAGACGATATGATGATTTCATCTTGACTGCAAGCCTTGATATTCTGCTTTTAGAAAGCGGAGAGCCTGCCACCTATAAGCAAGCAGCGACGGGTCCAGACTCCGAGAAATGGCTTAGAGCCATGAAATCTGAAATGAATTCTATGTCTGAGAATCAAGTATGGGACTTGATTGATTTGCCAGATGGGGCAAAACCCATCAGATGCAAATGGGTTTTTAAACTCAAGATAGACAAAGATGGAAATGTATCGGTTTACAAGGCAAGGCTAGTTGTTAAGGGTTTTAAACATATTCATGGTACTGACTATGACGAGACATTTTCACCGGTCATAACGATCAAGTCCATTAGGATACTCCTAGCTATTGCCGCTTATTATGATTATGAGATTTGGCAAATGGATGTCAATACCACTTTTCTAAATGATTATTTGGAAGAGGATGTGTACATGACATAACCAGAGGGTTTTGAAGATACAATAAACCCTAGGAAAGTATGCAAGCTTAAGAAGTCCATTTATGGACTTAAGCAAGCATCTAGGAGTTAGAACATTCGATTTGATGAAGCTATCAAAGAGTTTGACTTCATCAGATGCGAAGAAGAGCCTTGTGTCTACAAGAAGTTTAGTGGGAGCAAAGTGGTCTTCTTAGTCCTGTATGTGGATGACATACTGCTCATTGGAAATGACATTCCGATGTTAGAGTCCGTTAAGGGATGGCTGAAGAAATGTTTTTTCAATGAAGGACCTAGGAGAAACAGAGTATATATTGGGTATCAAGATCTATATAGATAGATCCAAGAGACTGCTTGGATTAAGTCAAGGAACTTATATAGATAAGGTTCTTGACAGGTTCAAAATGCAGGAGATGTACACTGGTGTACGGCCAAGAACATCCTGAAGTACTTAAGAAGGACCAAGGATGATTTCTTAGTATTTGGGGGTAATGACGAGTTAGTCGTTCGAGGATATCGTTGATAGAGGAGACGTAAGGATGTGCAAAGTGCACACAGATGACAACATTACAGATACACTGACCAAGCCTATGCCTAGGCCTAAGCATGAGAGTCATGATAGGGCCAAGGGCCTCAAGCACATTGGAGAATGGATTTGAGATTGCATTGTCTTACATTATGAACTTGTTTTATGAATGTCAGACACGTTTTATGCTTGATTATATGATACATAACTTTCATTCTTATTTAATCATTGCTTGGAATTAAATAAAATATCCAAATAATTTATAATTCGCAAATGGGCTCATCATAAGTGTTTTGGTGAATGAAACCCCATTAAGTTAACTGAAGTTATGAATTATTCAAAGTCCGTAGTCTAAGTCATTAACTAGGACATAAATGACTTCATTAAAGACTATATTGTAAGTTGACTGATAGCGCCAGATTTCATGGGCTATAGGGACATGAAGATGTCTAGTCAATTACATAGATATGTATGGATGATACATATAAAACTGACCCCACCTTAAGACTCTCCAAAAGGGATTGAAGAGTTTTAAGTTAAACCATGATTGGTAGATTCGTCAGACATGAGTATGATATGGTTTCTCTTGATGATTGGTATGTCTTTGACGCTGTTAAACGCTGACCGTAACAAACAGTTATAAATGCAGTGATTGGGATTGCCAAAAGTTGAGTGAGAGCTATAGTCATACAAGACTGGAGAAGTCCTCCTTCTTCATGTATACAGTGATACATGGACATGAATGGTGTCTTGGCCACTTGAAGAGTGAGAATTGAAAAATGCATGGCCATGCTCGGGTGGATTATCTGTAATCATCCATTATTTGACAGTTCAAACTTAAGAGTTCAAGAAACACATTTGATAGGAGATATGGATGTCATCATATCATCAAATCAGACACTAAGAGACAAAGGGATTTAACATTGCACACTTGTTTTAAGGACAAGTGGGAGATTGAAGGAATTGTGTCCTTTAATCAAAGGTGCAATTACCGAATATGGAATAGGACAATTAATGGAGGTTTACAATCCGAGAATTTTAGGGATCGTAGTGCTTTGCTAGAAGCCAACTACGATCAATGGGCTTAATCGGGTTAGGCCCATGGCTATAATAACCGGGTCCTATGAGGTCACACACATAGAGTTATCGGGCTGGATCAAACTGAACCGGAAGCCCATGTGGGACATGGATTTCGGCCCATTGGCTTTAATTGGGAGATTGGCTTTTATTATTAATGGATAAAAAGTTATCATTAATAATTACTTGATAAAGAGGTATCTTATTAGAAGATATATGGAAATAATATAAAGATATTATATCCATCAATTATGATAAGATAATGATCTTACATAAGTAATTGTTCCCTTTGGAAAACAAACGTACACAACATGGGAAAGATATAGATCTCTCTCCCCCTCCATTCAAGAGCACGACCAAACATACCCAAAAGAGAAGCAACCTTGTTCTTCGTTCGTTCGTTCTAGCAGACGACACCGGAGACGATCCAGATTCCAGACTCGTGTGGACCAATTAGAGAAGCCACACTTGGGGCTTTCGATCTCCGCTGAAATCTTACAGGAACGTTTCAGGCTCGCATCAAACGGTATGTAACTCTACTTCTAATTGATTCCTATTGATTCATGCATGAGATCCTTGTTAGATGTTAGAAAATAGTTTTCTGAAATTCCGCTTATACGCATCTAATCCCAACACTTTAATGGAATAGGTCGAATCAACATATAGCTAGGTCCAAGGGTGTTTACCACCGAGAAGGCCGGCATGCTTCAGGTGTTCTCTTGCAATACCTCAACCTACAAGAGTATCCAATCCAACCCAAAACAGGCTAGAATATATAAAGACAAAAGGAGGGAGCATTTGCCTAAGGAGGAACACCTAGAACCATGTAACTTTCTCTTGAATGTTCAAATAGATTTTCATAAAAAAATTAATTGTCTGGTCAAAAGGCAAGATGCCAGGTCAACTCTATCAAATCCGTACGTAGGACCGGCTACAACCGATGGTGCTAGCTCCATTAGCCCCCTCAAACCCCAATAAAAGCTCAAAATTAGGAGCTTAGAGTCAATAAGGGCAGGAGAGAGTAAATGGATTTGAGGCAACCACCAATTATGGGGGATGCATGATCAAAAGAGAAGTTTCAAGTTATTGTTCACTCAAGCCTTTGTAATATCCCTCATATCCAAATTATGTTAATTCATAAGGATAGCAAAATAAATAAAGATAAAAGATGGATGTACTTTGGGTTCTTATAAATTTACTTTTTTTGTTAAAACTAATTGGGATTAGAATCTGATAGATGGATGTATCATCAAAACTAAAAAGTTTTGTTTGGAATTGCGTAAAAATTGCGTAAATAATGGTCTCCCAACGAAGGATAAACTTGAAACGATTCGAGTAACATTTCTAGTTATTGAAATGTCATACAACTATGATAATTATACAAAAAACTAATCCTTGTCTGGTGAATAAGGTACAAAACATAAGATCTTGTGTCCGAAAATGCAAGAAATTTATAGAGATACTACTAAAAAGAAGTGGAACATATACTATCTATTTGGTGGAGCATAAGATATTTTAGAAATCAAGCTATTTTTTACCAAAACAATCAAATATCTTATAAAATATGGTTGAATCCATTCAAAAACAATATTGACATGGAATCATGCTAAAGTATATGATGATATTGAGGAAACCGTAATGTCAAAACTTCCTAATCAATAGTGCAAAGAAATTTAAAAAAAAGTTGGAGAAAACCTAAACTAAAAAATTTGATGAGATTCCAAGGATAAAACTTGTAAGTCTTCCTACCAAATGGGAATCCAAGAAAAACACATGGTTGTGATCTTGGACAGAATTTGTTTCGACCTCTAATGGAAGTAGAGACATAGCACAAGCAGTCAAAGGTTTGATATGAGAAACAGTGGGAGGATGGTGATAAAGTGATTTATAAGGAGAACTGTCATTGAGGACTTTGGAAGGAAATCAATTGATCACATAAGTTGCTATGAGAACACATTCACCTCAGTACTTTAAAAGGAGTTTAGACTGTAGAATCAAGATCTAGAGGTTTCAAGGAGATGCTTGTGTTTGCGTTCAACAACAACATTCTGTTGAGGTGTGTAAGGACAAAAGGTTTGGTAAAAAAATGCCATGAGAAGAGAGGAAATATTGAGCTTCATAACTAGAGCCTAATTCAAAGGCATTGCCAGTTCTGAGAGTCTTAGGAGTGTAGTGAAATTGTGACTACACCATATGTATAAAAGCCTTGATAAAGAAGAATGCAGAATCTTTGGTAGTAAGAAGATGAGTCCATGTACAACGAGTGAAGTCATCCACTAGGGTGAGAAAGTATCTATGTCCTTTATAGGTAGGTACATGATAGGGACCCCATATGTCAATATGAATGAGATCAAAAGGTTGATGAGTTGATATGGAACCGAGAGGAAAAAGTTGTTTATGTTGTCTGGACTTATGACACACATCACAAGGAACATTAGGAAACTGAAATTTAGAGGTATCCGACCATGAAATTTTCTTCAGTTTATTAAAGGGAATATGCCCCAAACAAAGATGCCAAAGTAATGCATCAGTACATGGAGTGTTTGAACAAAAATTGGAATACAAATGTTTGTTATTGGAAGGAAAAACAAGATGCAACTGAGTAGATCGTGTAGAATGCATAGAATTAGAGTGCTCATCTTCAAGGTTTGAGTGAAGCATGTACAAGCCCCGTTGGTGCTTACCAAGGACCATTGGTTTCCTCACGGAAAGGACCTGCATATAACATATGTCATGAGTAAAGTGGACAGGAAATTGTGTTTGTTGGATGAGTTTATGAACCGACAAAAGGTTGAAACGTAACTCGGGCACAAAGAGGACATTATGAAGAATCAAAGAAGATAATGTAGTCATTGAACCATGTAAAGTAACTATGATGCTATTGCCATTATAGAGCAATCTTATAAGGTTTAGATAGGGGTAACAATTTGTGAAAGAGGGAAGAAACAAAGCACATATGGTTTGTGGCATCACTGTCAATAATCCAAGGATGATCAATGAAAGAATTGTCACACTATGCACTGAAACCATGATTCTCATACGGAAGACAAGATACACGAGAAGCTATACCTGACATGGCATTGTCGGCAAAATCATTTGCTTAATTGCTTCTAGAATTCAACAAACAAAGCAATGTAATACACATATCCATAGAAAGACCATAAATAATAGGAACATTTTCTGAGCAAGATGCATGAGCTGTCAATTTACCTTCCCTGGAACTTGAACTAGATGATGAACCTGAGATGGATGGATATCCAATAATCTTGTAGCATGATTCGATAGTATGTCTTGTCTTCTTGAAGTGAGTACAAGTCAAAGGATCCATGCGAGTAGGCACATAATTCTCTGGTTTTTCATGAAGTTGCCAACAAGAATCAACATCATGTCATCGTTTCTTGTAGTGAGTGCACACAAGAACATGCCTTTTGGATTATTCTTCTGGACGATTAGTAACCTTGCTTTGAGCATTCATCACAAAGGAGTAATTGGAAAACTGTGGAATAACACAACCTTGCCTTTGCTTCTCTTCTTGAATTAGCATGGAGTAAACCCGAGGAATTAATGGAGTAGGCACCATCATCATGATGTTTTTTCTGTTCATGTTGTAGGACTCATCACATAAGCAATTATAAGAGACATTGAACTTATTCATGAGCATTCGTTGTCTGGCCAACACCACAGTTGCAAGGTGGAACATTCCTCAACAAAGTCAATTCATCCCATAATACTTTGAGCCGAGTGAAATACGATGTAATATCACCTTCTCCTTGAGAGATCGTGTACAAATCTTTGAGATTTGAGTACTTTTGTGCAAGATCTGATTGACCAAATTGAACACATAACTCGTTCCACCGAGGCTAGATCAGTGAAGATGACGCTCACTGAGATTTATTTGCTCACCGCACTCAATATCCAAGAGACGACCATGTCATTACAACGCTCCCAAGCTCGAAATCCTTCAGAATCAACTGTTGGTCGTGGTATAGATCCATTGACGAAGCTGATCTTGTTCTTTGCTGAAAGTGCAAACAACATCGATCGCTTCCATTGAGCAAAACCAAATCCATCAAAGATCTTTTAAACAAGCATCATTCTTGGATTATCCAATGATTGAAGATATATAGAGGATCCAAATTATGTGCAATCGCATTCTGAATTCGCCTTTTCTCGCCTTCAATCGCAGCATCATCCTCCATAATTCTTGATCAATTTGTAGAGAAAATTGACCGCAAAAGAGAATCGCTCTCATAATGAAGATTGACTAGAGAAAAGAAAGAAGAAATCAGCTAAAAACCGTGATGAATCAAAGAGGAGCGAATCACTCTGATACCATGTTGGAAGCAAACATGAGAAATCGAAAACTCTGTTAATAGAGAGCTTACAAGCTCACAATTACAAGTTCTGTAATTGCGTGCATGAATGACAGAAGGAGGGAAGCGGATATTACATACAAGTTGGATCACGTGGAAGCCACATGCCAAGTCTAACATAAAGTGTTTAACAGCCTAACAGCCTACAAATCGGGTTAAACCCCAGTTACTCATAACATATATCAATTTCACCTCCACCTGCCAGTCATTGGAAGCTATTAACATTCTGCACTTGTAGACGATAACATCCACGTACAACATTGGCAATATCAGGGGATCTAGTTCAACTTGCAGTATGCAGAAGTCCATTAATTTGGTGCTAAATGCTTTCAAGAAACCACCAACATGATCTCCAAAAACTACGACTGCTCCAATGAGACACCAATCACCTCTTGTGTCTCAAAATACTCTCTTGATAGAGTCCGTGAGCCTAAAAATATATAAAATATAAAATCTAGCTTTTTGTTTGTTGGGAGTCAAAAAGAGTAAAAGTATCATTAATAACCATTTTCAACATAATTTTTTAGAATGGTATTTTCAACATTTTTTCTAAACCTCTTACCAAATTTTTTGTTAAACTAACCAAACTAAAGACTGATATATTTTTATATATTTATATATTAGTCTTTTTTAGCCCATCGTGCTTTGAGTTGCATTCTGTTATTCGGTTTGGAGCTGATCTTGGATCATTGGTCAAGTTGTTGTTTCAGACTAAGTCAGGGATGTGGTCGTGTGATTCTTGAGGGCTTCTTGAGTCGAAGCAAATCCCAGGGTTTCATTCGCACTTCCAGAGAGTGTCCAACTGACTTGCTCCCCGACAGGCCCGACCAATGGGGTATTACATTCGACCCAACTGAATAGGCCCCCAATTTAATAGGCCCCTTTTTTTAATGGACATAATTAACAACTTGGTTAGTGCTTGGGGGAATGTGTTGTATCCAGACTACATGTGTTCGATCCTCGTAGCCCCATGTTTTTATTTTTTAGATAAAAAACTACATAATAATATCTAAAATAGACATTTCGAAAGAAGAAAATTTCCTACACATTTAAAAAATTATAAAAAATGTAACTAAAATTATGATTTGTGGACTTTAAACATTAAAAAATTTAAATTGACCTTTTAGTTTGTCTTGTTATTTTGATAAATTAAACAATACCAAAGTTATAGAATTTGAAAAAAAATATAAATTATAAAAATATTACAAGATATAAACTTTAGATGTTCAAAATATCAAAATCGGCACGGGGCCCCCTAAAATCATTGGACGACATGCTCCCCGGCAGCATAAACGTCGTGTTGGTTTCTCTATTCTTGTGTTCATGACATACTCTTCCCTTTCTTTGACGTTCTTGCTTTCAATACCAAATTATTTACTTCTCTTTGTTTCGATGTTGTTGCTTTGTTCTTCTCATGTCGGTTTGTCCGACTACCGATATTTTCGATATCTCAGTTTTTCAGGTGTGTTTGAAATAAGAATTCTTTTCTTATAAAAAAACAACAAGGCTCCTATTCGAGAGTAACAATATTTTATAAATCAATTTTCTATTTTACATTTATGTAGGAACTCGAATTTACTATACTTATTATTATAATATTTTTAAATGGTTTTATAAAGTTTAATTTTTCTAATTTAAGATAATAATTTAGGGTTTGTTTGGTAAGGTAAATATGTTTATTAAAAATAAATATTTTTGATGCTTTGGAGTTTGTGAAATTAACTTCACAATACTCTACAAAAAGGGATTTATAACTATATTTTACCAAATACCATTATACTAAAAAGGTCTTTACTCATATAAATGTCATTATAAATATGTATAACAAACAAACCCTTATTTATTTCTAATGATAAAGAACCGGTTCATAAATTGCCATCTATATCTATATAAAAGTTGACATGCTGTCCAAATTAATGTCCCCAATTAAGAATTCCAAATTCTGTAATTTAAAAATCATTTCATAATTGTATATCTTCATGGTACTTTTATTAGAGTATATAAGCTAAAAATTACATAACTTAATGACATACTCAAATATGTACAATATATGAAATTAAGAATTCCAAATTCTTAAATTTAAAAATCATTTCATAATTGTATATCTTCAGTTAGAGTATCATATTAGACTATATAAGCTAAAAAGTTATATAACTTAATGTCATACTCAAATATAAATTAAGATAAAACACAACATTTTATCCACATCTACATACATCACAATAAAAATTACTCTTAAAATAATTATATATAAAATATTATTACATCATACAAAAATAATAAAAAACTTAAGCACGAGTATAACCAATCATTTAAGCTAACCTAACTTACATGTACAACTTAGGTTCCTAGGTCATTAAAAAATATTTCAAAAAAAAAGAATTTCAATTAGCATCATTTGAAAATTTGTCAAATATATATGCAATATTAATAATTATATATTAGTATGACAAAAAAAAAAGTAGTAATATTCTATAACTATTGTCTGCTATACAAATGAAATATGAAAAGACAAATTTTTGAAACATTCTAAATCATATTTAAGACAATACAAATGATATGATAGCATCCATTCATCTGTTATAACTTTCTAATTACTGAAAGTCTTGAAGGGACCAGCTTGAAAGCAATATATGTTTATATTAATATATTTCTAATTTAAAACATTTAAGTATTCTATATTTTATACTACATAAAAAGTTTTATTTTTTGCCTCAATAAATACATTCAATTATATAAAATTCTCTCTCTTTCCTCCCAAAACAACACAATTAATGCATTTTTATTATTATTGCTATCACAATCATAATTTGTATATCTATCCTAAATATAAAGTAATAGTTTTATTAGGAAATGTTTATATTCAAAAGAAATAAAGCTCATATTTATATAACTAAAAAAGGGTCATATATTATTATCTTATTTTTTTCAAATTTTGTCATAAATAAACTAAGGTCAAATTTTAAAATTTAGTATTTTAATTTAATATTATAAAAATTTCACCCTTTAATGATTTCTTATATAGAAAAAAAAAGTATTCCTTATTTGAAATACATAACATAAATACTTTAGTAAAATTATTAGAAAACAATTGATATAAAGATAAATTAATTTTTACAAAATAAAATAAAATACTATATTTACAAACTAAATTATCAAATTACAAATCATTAACAAAATAGACCCTCTATCTAAGAAAAAATAAAAAGACGATTTCTTATAAATAAAACACAAATACACGCTAATACAAACTTTTTTATTTATATTATAAAAAACAAAATAATAATATATTTTCCGGACTCAACCTACAATCTATTATCTACCAAACAAATATGATAATTGGAGTAACTCTATAACTCTACTTGAAATAGGAGCCGAAACGCATCACTTGTTGTTCAAGCAAACATCAAGCAGACGGAGAGAGAGGAGCACCGCGCAGCAGAACAAAAATGCCGATAGACGACGATGTTGACATCAAGGACGAGAAGAACCCTCGTCCCCTCGACGAGGACGACATAGCCCTCCTTAAAACTTATGTGAGTCTCTATTTTGTTCGCTAACTCTAATCTCTAATCGTCGGAGTAAAATCGGTTGTGATGTGATCTGGTTTCAAGTGTGTAGAAGCTAAGCAAGAAAAACCCTAAATTTGATTTCAATTTCAGCCTCGGGCTTTTCCCATTTCAAGATGCGGAATTGTGGGCGGGGATTGTTATGTTATTTAAGGGGGTGACCTAAATTACGGTCGGTGGTGGTGGCTTTGGCTGCCTGTTCGTTGATTTTATTTTCTACTGCGCGCTTGTGTTCTTTCAATATGCTAGGGTTGGTATAGATTCGTAAAAGTTTGGCAATTTTGCTTGATTCCTGACTTATTTCGAGAACTATGCAGAGCTTCTGCTTGCTGTATCCGTGATTGTAACATGGCGATTTCATATTTGTATGTTTATAACTAGGTTAGCTGGTAATGTAAGCATTGATCATAAGCTCTGTTGCAAGCCCTCAATTCTAATGTTATTTTTTCGCAATTGATGTATCTAGAACCTCAACCTTATTAGTAAGTACATTGACTGCTAAGGAATCATCGAAAAGGATGTAATTTGTCATGAGGAGAAGCGTCCTTATTCAGGTCTTAGTAGTTTGTGTGAGATTTACTTTTGGGAACTGCGTCTGTGGTCAGCATCTGTTATTAGTTAATTGCTGATCTATATTTAAGCATCTGCTCGCTACCTGTTTCATTATGTGATCAGCTTGCATTAGTTAGTTATTCGTAAATGGACCTGTAAAACCTGTTTTCAGACTATTATAAGCAATCATGTACTCGTCTTTTTCTGGTCATGCCTTCCTTGCCTTTGTCTACCTTTTTTGTTGGTTTGTTGGAAGAAATATCAATAAGTTCTGACATTTAGCATGTTTTTCAAATTTTGCTCCATTTTTGTGCAGGGCTTGGGACCCTACTCAAACAGCATCAAGAAAGCTGAAAAGGAAATCAAAGAGATGGCTAAGAAAGTAAATGACCTGTGTGGTAATGTTCTAGATTGTATCTCCTATTGGTCATGTTTAGCAAAATATATAGTGGTGACTGTTTTTCAATTAACTGATGATGCTACTATTGTTGAAAAACATTATTGTACTCATCACCAGACTTTTTTGTTTTGTGGAATTAGTTGTCTTCCACCTCTTAATGTGTCCAAATGTCCAAGTAATGCTTCTAGAAGTGGATGAAATGGCTTATAGGATTTTCCAAGGGCCAAGGGGAGATGATAACAGTATTAATTGAAGTGACCAAGGATATGAAAATTTCACCTTAAACTCATATAAGTAATCTTCCATCTCTACAATCCTCAAATGAACAAAAGGGAGATGCAATGGAAACAAGCAACTAGTGGTTATTGTATGGCCATTCTAAGGGATGACCTAATCATTCATTGTTTTTTTTTATAGGAAGTTTGTGTAACTGAAAAAATTATCACTTCAAATTCTGATAATGAGTTCTGGATTATTGAAGTAAGAAAGTGAGTCAGTAGTGACTAGGGAACTATAGCTTCAGGAGGATTGGAGCTTATGCAAAACCTTTTTCACACCATTCTCTGTTTGTTATATCAGGGGGTTAGATCTTACCCTTGCAGCTTCATATAAGTTGCAGTATGGAAATGAGCGTTTTAGGACATGCACTTGTTTCCTATACTTTTGGAGAGAGGTGTTTTTTGGGTCAGACATGCATATATTCTTTTATTTTGTGTAAGAATGTTCTAATTTCTCAGTTGAATGTTAGGCATCAAGGAATCTGACACAGGATTGGCTGCACCTAGTCAGTGGGATCTTGTCTCAGATAAACAAATGATGCAGGAAGAACAACCTCTTCAGGTGTGCTTATTTGGATACTTTGTGAGACAAAAGGCTCTCCTTTAATGCTTTGCCAGTATCTGTTTAGGCTGAATCAATCTGCTCCTGGAATGCAGGTTGCAAGGTGCACAAAGATAATCAGCCCAAATACTGAAGATGCCAAATATATAATTAATGTGAAACAGATAGCGAAGGTATTTAGCTGTCTCCAGTCCTATTGGTTGAATGGTTTCTTTCTTATTTTAGAAAAAAAATGGAACTCAGATTGACTGCCTAAACAGTCTTAACACACATTTTATAACTTATATCTTGATTGCAGTTTGTTGTTGGACTTGGTGACAAAGTTTCACCAACAGATATTGAAGAGGGCATGCGTGTTGGGTAAGCTTTTCACTTTATTGATTATTTTTATTGCCTAGAGAAGTATAGAAATGTTGTTTATGATCCAGGATTTTGTTATTAGTTGGAGTTGCCTTTTGATTTAAGAGTGTATATGTTATGCTCCCTGTTTTCTGCAATAGAAAGTTCACCTCTCATACATTTTATCTATGACATGGAAATTTCAGGTTTGAGTTCAGATTACTACATGCTCAATAGCTAACATTGACTGTTTTCGTTTGGTGTTGGTTTAGCATCTCTTTGTCAATGTCGGTGATGTTATGTTTTTTGCAACTAATTTATGCTGTATCTTGCAGCTCACCGTTCCTTCTCTATATGAGATGTAACGTTCTCTTTCATTTGTGTATTACAGGGTTGATAGAAATAAATATCAAATCCAAATTCCTTTGCCTCCAAAAATCGATCCTAGTGTTACGATGATGACTGTTGAAGAGAAACCAGATGTGACATATAATGATGTTGGAGGTTGTAAAGAGCAAATTGAGAGGATGAGGGAGGTCTGTATGCTGTATGGTTCTTCATGTTTTATTATCGATCATGTTTGTTAAAATGCTTTTTCAAGATCTCCAATATATAAGGACGAAGTTGGAGTTTGATATTTTATCCTTTCAGCTGTCGTATGATCCTGTTTGCTTGCTCTTTTAGGTTGTGGAGCTGCCAATGCTTCACCCTGAAAAGTTTGTAAAGCTAGGGATTGATCCTCCTAAGGGAGTTTTATGCTATGGTCCCCCTGGAACAGGCAAGACACTGCTGGCTAGAGCTGTGGCAAACAGAACTGATGCATGCTTCATCAGAGTTATCGGTAGTGAGCTTGTGCAGAAGTATGTGGGTGAGGGAGCTCGAATGGTTCGTGAACTATTTCAGGTATGGTTAAATCAATTATCTCTGTACTAATAAGCGTTTTAGGTTTGCCCATTATATTAATGTATCACCCAATGTTAAACAAGTCTACGGTTTTTTTTTTCTTACTGCAGATGGCAAGATCCAAAAAAGCTTGCATCGTATTCTTCGATGAAGTTGATGCCATTGGAGGGGCACGTTTCGATGATGGTGTGGGTGGAGACAATGAAGTCCAGCGTACCATGCTTGAAATTGTGAATCAGCTTGATGGGTTTGATGCCCGGGGAAACATTAAGGTCCTTATGGCCACAAACAGGTGATCCATGTGCATTAGTGTTTAGACATATAGTACATTATTCTCCCTTGCTTCAAATCACTGCCTTTGATTTTGAACGTTGTTACTAAGAGTTAACTAAACCATTGGTACATAGTACTTTCGCTCACTGTAATTCCATTGGTCATATTTTCCAGACCAGACACACTTGACCCCGCGTTGCTGCGTCCTGGACGGTTGGACCGTAAAGTTGAATTTGGCTTACCTGACCTCGAGGGTAGGACACAGATATTCAAGATACACACCAGGACAATGAACTGTGAGAGGGATGTTCGGTTTGAACTCCTTGCACGCCTTTGCCCTAATTCCACAGGTTAGAATACTCTTTGTATGTTTATACTTTAATAGCCATGGTTTATACTTTAATAGCCATGGTTTACTCATTGACCACAATAAAATCATTTGCAAGCATAATATGTTGACCAAGTTGTTGAAACACATACAATAGGTGCTGATATAAGGAGCGTGTGCACCGAAGCTGGAATGTATGCCATTAGAGCTAGGAGGAAGACGGTGACGGAGAAGGATTTCCTGGATGCCGTGAACAAGGTCATCAAGGGATACCAGAAGTTCAGTGCTACGCCTAAGTACATGGTCTACAACTAATTTCTCTGGTACGTCCTCCTTTCAAGAGGCCCTTGATAATGTTATGTTTTATTTATTTTGGTTCCCTTGAAATTGCAAAATACAGAGGTTATATCATCAATTTCCTTGGTTTGAAATGATGCCTAAGATGTTTCCGGATTTGATCTTGTAAGGATTTCAAAGGATTGTTATTGCAAACCAGCTTGATAGAATATTTCTCTTATATTCTTGCTAGTTCGATAAGCATGCTCCGCCTGGTCATGCAGTTCATTATTTTTAACAAAGAAATTGATAAGCTTATCATGAATTTGACATCACAAGTCTGAAGTATGACCAAGTTTTTAAACCAAATTCAGAAAACGTTCAACACCAAATCACAGTTCGTGTTTACGACGGTTCAGTTGTGGTTCATTCAGTATACCGAAAATGAGAATCTGGGTCAAGTTTCAAGCACTCGTTCAATCATAAATTATCCAAGGCAAATGTTTACCTCAATTTCAAGGGAATTAAATCATCAGCCGATAAAAAGCTAAGAATTTTCGATAAAAGTAGTAGTAACTCGCAAGTAGAGCCAAATACAACTTCTTTTATATAGCGCAGGCTCAAGCAAATAGCAAGTTTAAAAACGCTCCCAAAAATAAGAATCCCTTCTCCCCGAACAAATCCTGGGGGCTCTCTATCATCATACCCTATAAGCCATTTATCACACCTTAATACTTAAATTTACATAATTACTCATTATCATATTAATGTAAAACCCAAACTCTCACTTCAGATTTTCCTCTGATTTTCTTTGTCCTCCTCCTCCTCCCTGTAACTACTATTGATGACACCTTTCCTATTCTTCGCCGGAATTCAATATTTAAAAACACCATTGATTGACTGTTTATATCGATTGATGTTGCATAGACTAATTAATTATTTGTACTTAATTACTGATAGGGTTTTTCCTGTTGTTTTAGGACCTCCAAAATCCTCCATCGTATTGCAAGGATAAATTGATTAGTTATTTGCATAATATTCACATTGTAGGTGTAGATACGTTAAATAACACGAATTCGATCCATTCTTCACTAATTTTTTTGATAGAATTGTTTCGTAAGCATCATTAAAACATTGACGAGGTGTTCCGTAGTAAGTTTAGAATATTATATAAATAATTTATCTTCAATCGGTGGACACAAACCATGTTAAATGTGTAGACACTTTGTATATTCTTTGAATCAATCCTTTTTGGTGTACAACTTCAGTATAGGTATAGAGAATTTGTCAATTATTAAATTTTAGAAAATTTTGTTGATCTTTTGAAACATCAGATTTTTATACTCTAGACTAGATAGGGTGTATTGAAGTCATAAAAAATAGCTCTTTCATCGGTGCTTTCTCCTTCCGTTGTGGGTCGCTTAACGCTGAATTGTGGGCTATCCGACAAATGGGTATCACCCACCTACTGCTTGAATCCGACAGTGCTCCCTCTTGACCTCTCCTAGTCCCTCTACACACCCGGACTTTCACCTTCTCAAGCAATGCAAAGTTCTGATTGAGGCTGCTCATTGGCGATGCCGGATTCGCCATGTTCGCCGCAGTGCAAACAAGGTTGCTGATGTTTTAGCTAATTTTTCTTTATCTCTTCCTAGTTCTTTTTCAACATTCAATGTTCCACCAGCTTGCGTTTCTGCTACTCTAGCTTCTGAGTTTGTAGCCTCTCTTGAGGCCGTTGTTTCAGCTTTCTTTTTTTTTTGATGAGGAAAGAATTAGACGGGTCCTAGCAACGATGCAAGGTCCGGCCTAGAGCATCCAATTGGATGAGAACACGAAGTTCTGGGTTTGATTCCAAGGCAAGTCTCGAAGGTGAGAAGCTGAGTTTAACAATTTGATCAGCAGCGTGGTTCACCTCCCGAAAAACATGTCTTATACGGACTTCATGAAAAGAACGGGGGGATCGATTAGGATGTCAGCGATGACCATTTCAATTTCCCAAGGGCAAGTCCAAGTGCCTAAGATGGAGTTGATAAGGCACAAATTGTCCCCTTCGATTTCGATTTTATTGAGACGGAGGAAAACAACTGTTTTGATACTGTTTTTCAGGGCTAGGGTTTCTGCCATTAGGACGGAGAGGCATCCGTATTGTTTATTGGACATATGGATTGTTTCAGCATATTCGTTTCTGATGATGAAGCCCGTACCTGTTTTACCATTTGGTATTTTCGTACCATCAAAGTTTATTTTGAAAAATCCTGGTTTTGGCTTATCCCATTTAATATTTTTAGTCTTACGCCTAATGGCTGGGTTGGGTTTTTTAGTTGTTGTTTCATCTGTATCTGAGACCTTAGTTTTATTCCAATTCTGGATTAGGTTTTTGATGTATATTGTGAGATCTTTGATTTTGTCCGGGTTAGGTGTTTGGAAGATTACTTGGTTTCTATTGATCCAAGTACCCCACCAGGTGGTAGCCAGACAAACCCATTCATTTTTAGTAAGAATGGACTGCAGTTCACGGATTAAGACGATATGTTTTTTGTTATTAGTATCTAATCTTCTAATGATGAAATCAATAAGAAGATTTTGTTTCTTGATTTGTTCCAGCGTTTTGGGGCACTTGAATAAGAAGTGGTTTAGGTCTTCAAGCGGATTATTGCACGCGTCACATGCTAGTGGGACTGAGACATGTTTCTACGATAGCCTAGCTTTCGTAGGTAGGCCATCATGACATATTTTCCATAAGAAATTTTTCACTTTTGGGTAGGTATCAAGTTTCCAAATCCATGACATGTCATTAGTAGAGGGGTTTATTTGTTTGGTTATTAATTCAAAGGCTGTTTTAGTGGAGAACCATCCAGATTTATTTGGAGCCCAATAGAGTCGATCGGGGATGTTGTTCTGTGGTATTTGGATATTGTTAATAAATTCAACAGCTTCATCCTGAAGCACACCTTTTAGTTTAGGAGTATCCCATTCTTTGTTAGTGATGAAATCACTCACTTTGGTTTGGTCATCAAAGTAGATGTTTGGGAGAATGTAGTCTTTAAGGGTAAAGTTGGGGGTCCATGGGTCCACCCAAAAGTTGATAGAGTGGCCATCGCCAATGAGCCATTGCAAACCAGCTTTGAAGTCATTGCGAAGTTTGAGGAGGTGACCCCATTGCCAAAAATGGTTCGTTTTCCTAGTATAGTTAAGAATATTATCATTTTTGAGGTATTTTTCTTTGATGATTTTGACCCAAATGTTATTTGGTTCTGCAAAAAATTTCCAAATGAGTTTCATTTGAAGAGCTTTGTTCATGTCTTCCGTTTTACGGATTCCTATTCCTCCATTTGCTTTATTTTTGCAAATTTTATCCCACCCGATAAGTGGTTTAAATGATGGATCTTTGTTCCATAAGAAATTTCTGTTAGCTTTATCCAGTTTTTGGTGTAGGGAAGCTGATAGCATAAAGCATTGCATGATGTAATTAGGTTTCGCGGCCAAGTTTGCTTTGATAAGGGTAGCTCTTCCCTCAAGGGAAAGGGGACTAGCTTTCCATTTGGAGAGTTGATTATTTGTTGCAATAATAGTGTCTTGGAAGGTATTTTGATTAACTTTCCCATTTATGATTGGACAACCGAGATACTTGTCTAGTGAGACCGAACTGGGAATATTTAGTATTGATTGGATCGATAATTTGGTATTGTTCAATGTATTGGGTGTTGTTTGAAATGCTGATTTATGGTAGTTTACACATTGCCCCGATATGGAGCAGTAGTCTTCAATTATTGTCTTAACCTTCTGGCAGGATGTTTGGTTTGCTTTGGCAAAAATGAGAATATCATCAACAAAGGCCAGGAAGGGGATATTAGTGCCCAATCGACTGAGTTTAAAGCCTAGTTGTTTGGTGTTAGAGTTGGTTTCATGCTGAAGTTGCCTAGCAAGGACTTCATCACCTAAGATAAATAGAAATGGGGATAGGGGATCACCCTGTCGAAGTCCTCTTTTAGGAAAGAAGATGTCGGTTGGTCCGTTATTTACTAGTACTGAGAAAGAGACGGTTTCGATGCACTCTTTAATCCAAGCAACGAAAGTTGGAGAGAAGCCAAAATTGTTGAGTACATTCAGAATGAACTCCCATTCTATTTTGTCGTAGGCTTTTTCCATATCCAGTTTAATAGCAATCCATCCTTCTTTTCCTTTCTTAGCCCGAAAGGAGTGAAAAATTTCATGTGCTATTAGGATATTGTCTTGTATGGCACGGTCTGCAACAAAGGCGTCTTGTAGGGGGTGAATGAGTTTATTTAAAATGGGTTTTAATATTTCTGTTAAGATTTTAGAGATGACCTTATAAATTGTGGAAGAAAGGCTAATTGGTCGGTAATGGTTTGTTGAGTTGGGATTATCACACTTGGGTATTAGAGTAATGAAGGTGTGGTTTATTTGTTTGAGAAGTTTACCTGAATGAAAGAAGCTTTTAACCGCTTTAATGACGAGTGGTCCAACAATGTGCCAATATTTTTGGTAGAACAGAGCGGACATTCCATCTGGTCCTGGTGATTTATCGCTGCCAATGTTGAAGATGGCGTTCTTGACTTCCTCATTTGTCACATTCCTTGTCAGAGATAAGTTATCCTGATCCGTGACCTCTTTGGTTATGTTTCCAACCAACTTGTGAAGGTTGTGATTATTAATTGTTCCCTTTTTGAATCTTTTTACGAAATCTGAGCGGATTTCATTTCTAATATTTTCAAGACCAATAATGATCGTTCCTTCTTGAGTTCTAATCTCACGTATGATTTTACGGCTTCTTTTTCCATTCGCGATGCGATGGAAATAGTTAGTATTTGTGTCAATAGATTTAATATGCTTGGTTTTGGCTCTCTGACTCCAATATTTTTTTGTGAAAAGAGAGTAGACACTCCTTTTTATTGATAAGTCTATTTTGCTTATTAATTAAGGTTTGATTTGTGTTAGAAATGATTTCTTTTTGGATCTCTAAGAGCTCCAATTCAGTTTCTTTGATTTGGTTGAAGATGTTGCCAAATGTGGTTTTATTTCATTTTTTGGTAGAGACTTTAAGAGCACAAGTTTTTTTAACAAGATTGAACATGTGGGAACCTTGGGATTCAATTCGCCATGCTTGTTTGACTAGGTTTTCATAGTCTTTTCTAGTTGTCCACATTCTTTCAAATTTGAAAGGTTGCGCCTTTATAGGGTTAGGATTTTCAAGCTCCATTGAAATGGGGCAGTGATCCGATGGAGTAAATGCATGGTTTTTGGTAAAAATGCCAGGAAACCATTGGATGATTTGGTCGTGAACAAGGACCCGGTCTAATTTCTCATAAATATTGTTAATATCAGTGTGATTTTTACGCCAGGTGAATTCACCTCCTTTAGTGAGGATATTAAGGAGGTCACAACTATTTCTAAAGTTGTTAAGTCTTTCGAATCTTGAGTAGATATTACCACTACCACCTTTTTTTTCCAAGGGAGACTCAATTTCATTGAGATCGCCAATGACGATGCACGGTAAGTGAGTTTGGGAGATAAGGTTAGTAAGTGTGTTCCAAAATTCATTTTTTTCATTCTCTTTTGGTGGCGCATAAGAGAAAATTATCATGATCGAGTAATTTTTATCAATGATTTTGTATTTGATTGCTATAAATCTTTTGTCAATATGTGCTAGTTCGCAAATTTCATTATAGAGTTGGTATGATTTCCACATGACGCATAGTCCACTAGAAAAACCCAAAGCGGGCGAAGAGTGGATGGTGTCGAACCCGGCTTTAAGCCAGAGACTTTTAATAGGTTCTTGGTTAGTTCTTGTTTCAACAAGTGCCATGATCTGGATTTTCTCAATTTTGCATAAAGCATCAATATCGGTCCATAGGTTTTTACGACCGATACCTCGACAATTCCAGAGGCATATCTTCATAAAAACCTGGGGAAGGGTTTTGCAAGTGAAGTTGGTCTTGCCATAGGAAGGTTCTTTTTGTTATAAGTTTGGTACCTCTTGGTTCCCTTTTTTTCCTTAGCTTCCCAATAGGGTTTAGTTGGTTTGGGATGAAATGTGAATACATCTATATGAGAAAATAGTCTAGGTGTGCTGAGATACTTTTTAAACTGCAAAGTGACAGTTCTATCGTAATGGTGTTGAGATATATTAATTGGTAGCGAGTTGATAAAGTTGGTCGGATCAGGAGTAGGAGGAACGAACCTCTCAGCATAACTCAATCTAATTTTTACAATGGTCTTGTCACCAAAGGACTTGTAAATGGAAAGGATCATGCAGTTATCCAGGCTTTTATGGCCATAAGGGGTCGAAACTCGATACAAGCCGGTAAGGCCAAGGTCACGTTTAGTAAGGGTCATGGCATGACAAACCATATTTTTTATGTACGGTGCCTGCTTATGAGTTGTTGTGTTAATGTTTATAAAATGCATAATAAACATGTCGATAGAGTAGATCTGCATTACAAGGGACCATTCATGCCAGGGAAAATCAAACCACAAGGCAAGTATAAGAATGCAGATTGGTTTCCAGTAAGCAAGTTTGTGTGAGAGACTGTTGTTAAGCCATGACAATATACAGTTGGTATATACAAATGTTGATCTATGGTCTAACTGGAGTCGGCTATGCATCCTTAAACCTGCAAAATGAACATTGCAAGAGTGAAGATGCAAGCAAGACCGAGGAGGGAGAGTGAGATCACATGTTCTTAAAAGAGCAGTTTTGAATAACAATTTCAGTTTATAGATTAAGTTTTCACACATATGGTAGAAAGTGACCATGTGAATGGGAAAATGATTAAACTTGTCCAAAGAGGACCAGCTGGGATGGTGTTTATATTTAAAGTGGAAGAGCACATAAGAGGTATTATCGACAATTATATCAAACAAATTCAGCATATGATATACAAAAGGGTAGATAAGAGCACACCATAAGGTGTGATACATTGACCTTGTTTTCAAATATGTAAATAAAGGAGTCTCAGTATTTTTGTTGATAACAACCTGAAGTTTGGTATCGTTTGCTGCTTGTGAAGCAGAGGTTGGAGTTTTCTCAGAGCATACAGCCTCAGACCTAGGGAATGAGACTTTGTTCAAGAGAAAATTTTCCAATAAGGAGCCTTCAGTTGGGTCAGATTTTTTTTCAATATTTAGGGTGTCATAGCAGTAGGAATTAGAGCATTTGATAATAGCAAGAGAACACAAAAAAGGGTAGAGGTGATGTGAAGTAGGCACGACAGAGAACCAATAAGACACATAAATGGGCATAACCTTTGAAACCATTTTACCATGCTCAAAAACCGAGTGAATGGTTTTGGTAGAGATGATGATAGTGCAAGTAATGGCAATAGTTAAGTAGTATATGAGGTAAGAAATTGGTAAGAAAGTAAGAGAGAAATAGATAACCAGTAAGTGTATTAGAAAGCACCTGGTTGCGATTGTGAGGCCCATCCAAGGAGGGAGGGTAGGTAGCCAATCCATGTGCCTGAAGAAGCCACCGAGCAGCGAAATGGAGCTACAGATCTAAGGAGAACCAAGGGGGTTGGGTGTGAGTGATGCCAACGAAGCCAGACGAACCCCAGCAGCTCGATGAGAGTGACAACGCCCATGACTGGAAACGAAGAGTAACCAGGAGGCAGTAAAGGAGATAGGGAGGAGAAGAGGTCGTCTTCCAAACCAGATCGAGACCTTAGCCCCCAAAGACAAGGAAGATGAAGAGAGGGTGTTGCAAAGAGCAGCTAAGCAAATATCCTTTGTCCCAACTCTAAAGAAACCGAGGGGGAAGACATGGAAAGGGGATCTAAGCGTGCTTCCAGATTTGGGAAAACACCAGATAAGAAGAATATTGGAGATCGAGAAGAAGGATCTGTGGTTGAGATTGTTTTTCGTAGGATGAAATTGTTCGGAGTTTGAGTTTCGAGGTTGGTGGCGGCGGAAGTTAGGGTTTGAGAATAGGGTTGAGTTTTGGGAGTGAATTTTGGGTTTTCCAATCATGGTTTTTCTTGGATATTCTCCGCTGTTTCAGCTTTCTAATAATACCTCTCGCCCTGTTTGACGACCAAAAAAAAGTCATAAAAAATAGAGAGTGCGTTATACTCCCTCTGTCCCGAATTGTTTGTCCTAAAGGACTAATAGCTCTTGGATTAAGGCTAATTAAGAAAGTACACATTTGCATTTAATGTTGTTGCAGATCAATAATTCATTCACTTTATTCAACCTAAACCCAACTTCTAAACCAATAGAATCAAAGCATTAGAAGCACACGAATCCAGTTTACAAATTTTGGAAACTTAGACATAATTACCCCAAATAATCCCTCTAAACACAGAGTATAAAGGGAATTACAGTTCCTGCAAAAGAGAATTTACAGAGCATTTACATTCAAAGAAAACAGAGCTTTCACTGCTTCTCTAAAAAAAACAGAGAGAATAATCACATCTGTATCAATGCCTGGTGGTGGTCATGGCCTCAGCTTTCGACTTAAATGAAGCTCCACTTCCAGATGAGGAGTACATTTATGACGGAGAAGAGTTCCAAGAACTTAATGGGTCAGCAGGGGACATGGAACAAGATGAACTAACTTTTGATCTCAACCAGGAACCATGAGATGAAGATTTTTTTTCAGCCAGAAGCAGAGCACAACACAGAGGCAACACAACATCATCAGCCAACACAACATACCAGGCTCAGTTGTGATAAAAAAAATGCACATATTGAATGCTCTGCTTACTAGAGCTATAGAGGGACAATCAACATGTCAACAAGGTGCATAGGCAGACTTTGAAACACAGCCAAGAAGCAACATAATGCACAAAAGAGGTACAGTCTAAGCACAAAATATCACAACTGTGATAGAAAAAGAATTCAAGTAGAGATGGATTCAATCACATCATTGAGCATGGGAGACATGTCATGCATTAGAGACTTAGCTATCAAGCTTAGTATTTCAAAGACCACAATGCATAGGATGGTCAAGCAAGGTTCAATAAAGCCACATACAAATCCACTCCATCCTGGTTTGAGTGAGGGACATAAGAAGACTAGGTTGGAGTGAGTACTGAAGTTACTACAAGGGGATACTGTAGAAACTAAGTCAGTGTATTATCCAATGTTTGATTTTGTACACTTGGATGAGAAGTGGTTTTATCTAACCAAGAAATCACAAAGAGTATATCTAGCACATAATGAAAGGGGCAAGTATAGAGCTGTAAGTTTATCTAAATTCATTCCCAAAGTTATGTTCAAGCAAGGCTTAGATTTGATGCAGAGGGACAATGTATTTTTTATGGAAAGATAGGAATCTTTCCATTCACATATCAAGAACCAGCAAAAAGGTCATCCAAAAACAGAGAGAAGAGGACAGTAGTTACAAAGCTAGTTGAATCAGTCAACAAGCAAGTGACAAAGAACATGTTGATAAACCAAATCATTCCAGCAGTCAATGCAAAATGGCCACAAGATGGAGCTCAAAGAGTTATATTCATACAACAAGACAATGCAAATGCCCATATAACTCAACAAGATCCAGAATGGCAATAGGTGTACATTCAGGATGGATTCACTTTTATTTTAATACAACAACCAACTAATAGTCCAGATCTAAACATCTTAGATCTATGATTTTTCAGAAGCATTCAGTCACTCATGCATAAGAAAATGCCAAAAGATGTTGATCATATGTTACAAGCAGTGCATGAAGCATTTTTTGAGTTGGCCCCTACAACTCTAAGTGATGTGTGGATGACACTATAATTTGTTATGAATGAAATACTTAAATGCAAGGGAGGCAATGAGTATGATATGCCACATGTAAACAAGAAAAAATTAGTGGCTCAGGGGAATCTACCAAGAGAGATCAAGGCACCTATGTGGGCTATCATAGAAGCATGAGACATAGTGCATGAGGGTGCACAACAAGCAAATCAACAACCAGGAACATCTAATGCAGGCCAATAGAGTCAACAAGGGACAACAATATATAAAGATCAAGACACTGAAGAAGCACTTGAAGACAGTCAGTTTATTTAGCAATATATGACAAAGATTGAACATTTTGTGTACAATACAATCTTAGGAGATAGAGTAACATATTTTCTCTAGCTTAAGTATGTTTTGTTTGGGTCAGAAAGCTGTTATTTGAAGCATGAAATTGTAAGGTAGCATGGACTTGTGTAATTTTGTAAACAAGCACAAGTAATGGCACAACAATGACAATGCATATCTTTTCATATAATGAATTGCACAACACTTACTAACATAATTGAAACTGATATGGTTAGTGTTTAAATAATCTCAGATGTCCCTATTACCCTCATAGACACAAACCCAATCACAATACCTTAGCATATACATAAGCATCAATCAGTCATTTGACTGTATTCATATGGCACACTAAGACAGTGAACATGCAGAGAATACATCTCGGTTTCAAGACTTCATCATAGATAGACTCAAGGAGAATGAAACATTACATATTTGCAATAAATGCTAATGAGTTGTACATATTATGATCTCATTTCAACTAAACAGGGACAATGACAATATTAGGAGTTGAACAGAATTATGTAGCAATCCAATAGAAACAGAGCAATAGAGGCACACAGATCAACAACAACACCAATCACAAGAGCTTTTAGACCTTTAGGATAAGCCAAACAAAGGAAATGCATCTCAGTTGTATTAAGACTTCATAATTGAAGAGTACAATTTTTCTCAGATGTTCCCATAGCCCTCATAGACACAAGACCAATCACAAGACCTTGACATACACATAAGCATCAATCAATCACATGTGAAAGTGTTCCTATGGCACATTAAAGCAGTGATATTAAAGGTCTTGCATCTCAGTGTTAAGACTTCATCATTGAAATGCACAAATAATCTCAGATGTCCTCATAGCCCTCATAGACACAAGACCAATCACAAGACTTAACATACACATAAGCATCAATCAATCACATGTAAAAGTGTTCCTATGGCACATTAAGGCAGTGATATTAAAGGTATTGCATCTCAGTGTTAAGACTTCATCATTGAAATGCATAAATAATCTCAAATGTCCCTATAACCCTCATAGACACAAGACCAATCACAAGACTTAACATACACATAAGCATAAATCAACCACATGTAAAAGTGTTCCTATGGCACATTAAGGCAATGATATTAAAGGTATTGCATCTCAGTTTTAAGACTTCATCATTGAAATACACAAATAATCTCGAATGTCCCCATAACCCTCATAGATACAAGACCAATCACATGACCTTAACATACACATAAGCATCAATCAATTACATGTGACAATGTTGCTATGACACATTAAGATAGTGAGCATAAAGGTTTTGCATCTCAATTATATTGCATCATCACTGATAACCCTAACTGATCAATCCAACATCTCATTCAACAATGAACAATCCAATAATACATGATCACCATTACATTCAACAGTTCTCATTCAACAGAGTATCAACAATAACAGTGAACAACAAATCAACAGGCTACACTTCTAGGAACAATCCAACTTCCAACAATCCAACAATAGTTTAATAATCCAACTTACAATCCAACAACAATACAACAATCCAACATCAGTTCAACAATCAACATTAACCACAATAGCTTTATTTCAACAGTGAACAATCCAACTTCCAAGCATGCATCAGAGTACATGCATATGATCAATATAAGGTTCTGCAGTCCCAATGTAACAGAGAATCAACAAAAAAAAACAGAACACCAACACCAATACACCGCAAATTATCAGCATGCATAATCCAACAATAGAACAACAAATCCAGAATCAATCCAATGTCTCAGTCAACAGTAAACAACATCACAACAAACTCATTCAACAACATGCATAATTCAGAGCAACAATCTCAGAAAAAGTACCATAAATAAACAACTTAACAAGAGTGAGACTTAGCTAAACATCGAAATCAGAGGCAACATCACCATCATCGGAATCGGGGACGATTTTTCCGTCAGAAGACTAAACTGCAACTTCATCGTCAGGGGAATCAGCGACGACAACAATCTCAGGGGTATCGGGGAGCACAACGATCTCAGGGTAATAAGAGACCGCTTCATCTCCAGGGGGCTCAGGCGACCACATCATCCCCTCCACAGTTTCCTCTGAGCCAACATGAGTGTAGTTGTGATTCCCATCACAATCGCTACCCCAGTCGCACTGTGGAGATTCAGAGCAACCAAATACAGAGGACTCAGAACTGCAAGGACTCCCATCAGACTTAAATAGGTCCGAATCACCCATGCATGCAAACAAAGAATGGAACCCAGGGGACGAGGATTTTCAAAGGACTCAGTTCTGAGATTTAGGGTTTTTTAGGGACGGATTTTGGGAGATATGGATAGATCTAGAGGAGAAGCAAGATTTTTTAGTGTTTTGGGGACGACCAGAGCAAATTAATCGTCGGCAAAGAAGATCTGCAACAAAGACGAGAGAGTGGAGATGAGAAGACGAGAGAGTGATTCAGACGAGAGAGTAGAGATTGGAGAAGGAGAGTAAGGAACCTTCAAGGAGAGTGAGAGCTCAGATGAGAGCTCGGACGAGAGCTCAGACGAGAGATTGGAGAGGAGAAGATAGGAGAACAGTTTAGGGTTTCAGAGAGAATGAGAGATCGGCAAGGAGAATGAGAGAGTGAGATCAGATGAGGGTTTTTAGGGTTAGGTATGGGAGTGGGTAATTGGGCTAGGTAGATTTAGGTTAAGTTAATTGGGTTTAGGGGTAGGTTAAACTGGGTTAAGGATATTGGGTTAAGGAAATCCGGGTTTAGGTTAATTTTGGGTTTAGGTTTGGGTTAGTTTGGTTAAGAAATAAAGCTAGTTTGGTTAATTTGCTTAATTTTGTTAGTTTATTTATTTAATTAATTTTTAATTAATTAGGTTAATGGAATATGAGTTATTAAGTTTTAGGTTATGGATAAAAATGGTAGATATTAATGGAGTTTGAGATGGATGGAGATGGTAGGTGAGAATTATTGGATGTGTAAAATAGGGGGGAAGAGATGGATATTTTGGATAAAAGATGGAATGAATAAGAGTATTTTTGTAAAGAAAAGGTGGATAGAAAAGGAAAGAAATTGAAGTAGGACAAACAAAGGGGGACGCTCGAAAAGGAATCAGGACGAACATTATGGGACGGAGGGAGTATGATAGAATAGGGTGTGAATGTGTGATGATAGGGCCGCCGCCTTATGCCTCTAACTCCTTTTACACTATGAATCCCTAACTTAAGCCGCCCCTGAATGATTTCTCCCTTCCAAGCGCCGAGATGGAACTCAGTTGCGGTTGATGACAATGACCGACACTTTTGCCGCCAACAACTTGGTGGATTCGTCTACCGGAGTTTCAAGCCCAGATCGCCCATCGCCACTTTACCAACTCCACATAACTGATCCAAGCCATAGACATGAATCCTAAAGAACCAACAGTAGAATATCCGAATTTGCGGGTGAGGTATGTCTTCTGACAGAAGAAATCTCAAAACAGAGCACATAAAGTTGCGATGAAGATAATTGAAACAAGATATGGTAATTCCTTGTTTAAGCTGGACAAGAAACAAGACAAAGAGAAGTGTTCAACAAGATATTTGAAAGCTAAGGGGAAGAAACTAGTGGGTGGTGATGAGCCCTTGGAAGGGGATGTTGCTCATCCGCCACATCCAGATCCAGATCTGACGCACTTTCCTCCTCCAACTCTGAAGCTTAACTGCTTCTCCCATTTCCCGATTCCGTACCAGGTCGTGCGCGCCCGTCCCGTCCCATGATCCATTCGGTTCACCGCTGCGGATCCCGTCTTGACTCAAGATTTCGATTTAGTTTGGTTTGATATTGTTGTTCCGGTTTAGAGATCGAGATAGTGGTCGTGTGATCCCTGCTGACTTCTTTCGACGAAGTGCCTCCAGATTGTGTTTTGTATCTGCTTTTCGACTGCGTCATCGTCACATTAGTTTTCTTCTAATCCATTTATGAGCCCTTCTCATCGATTAAGCTTCTTCGTCCTTCTCGTGTCAGTTTTGCTTATTTGTTTTCTACTTTGTTGTTTTTGTTTGCTCTGATGTATTTTTCTTTCTATTGTCGGTTGTTTCATTTCAACCTCTCGAGAATTCAAGTTTTGTTTTTTCTGGAATCTCGAATTCTTACTATATAAAAAAAATCCAACATCTTTTGCGTTCCTATCATACAAACAGGGACATTGATCTTCATCCACTAGAGTCTAGGTTGAAGTCTCCACTAAACGGTCTCAAATTACATTATCGTCTTTTTCAAAGGAAAAAATGGTGTTCTCTTATTAGAAACCAAAATTTCTTATATGTGTGGTGGATTGAAGGAAAGATTTGATTCTGTTGAAAATGATTGGATTTCCACTTGATTTCATTAATTGGATAGCTGTATAATATATAGGCAATATGGCAGTGCCTTGCAAAGGACAACTACATTGTTAATGTGCTAAAATATCCTATACATTACTACTCCCCTTGATCCTAACGGGAGCAAGCCTAGTTTCGATCGTAATTGTATGAAGCGTGCAATAGGAAGAGGTTTGGTGGCATATTAGGAGTTTGATCCTTGGAGGAAATGAAAGCAACATGAAGACAATTGTTCTTGACTCTTTCCCATACGAAATGATAGTCAAGACTGAGTTGCTCAATGCGATGATGTAAAATTGGGTTGACAGCTATATACGTAGCGCCGAGTTTATCACACCATAAGATTGGAGGTCTTGGCAAAGGGATTCTAATTCTAGAGAGTAATGGTTGAAGCTAAAGTATTTCACAAGTGGCATGTGCGAGCGCCATGCACTTCGGTGGAGGATCGAGCCTCAGTGGGTTGCTTTTTGGAGATTCATGAGATCAAATTGGCGCCATGAAAGATACAATAAGCACTTGTGGACCACCTCTTATGGGGAAATGATGCGGAAATAGTAGAGCTAAGAGATGAAGAGAGATGAAACTGAAGATAGGATGTGGCATTCAAATAACGCATTACTCGTTTAACCCCCTTCCAGTGTTTGTCATCCGGAGAATGCATAGCTTGACATATACGATTGATTGCAAATGAGATGTATGGTCTTGTAAAGGCTAGGTATTTGAGGCCACCAACAATGCTTCGATACAAGGATGGATCTTGAAATGAAGTGGAAGCATATGTGGAGAGACGAAGTTGGTAGCCATGGGTGTGCTATAACATCCTTGGAAGTACCCATGTTCGCTCGAGAAACGAGCTTTTTTATGTATTTTGTCTGACATGGAAAGAAGCCTTCTGAGGTGCGTGTTGCTTCAATGCCCAATAAATAATGAAGAGGCCCCAACTCTTCCATCGGAAATTGCTTAGACAAAGAATTAACAAAGCAGTCAAACAATTGAGTAGTATAAGAAATAACGAGCAAGTCATCAACATATACCAAAACAAAGACGACACATTGAGCTTGGCGATGAATAAATAGAGAAGTGTCATCCTGAGATTGGGAGAATCCCATAGTGATGAGGGCATTGCTCAACCGAGAAAACTAGGCCCGAGGAGCCTGTTTTAACCCATAAATTATGCGGTTAAATTTGCAAATGTAAGAGGAAAAAGAAGAGTGTATGAAACTCGGGGACTGAGATATAAAGACGTTCTCCATCAAGGTCCCATGTAGAAACGCGTTTTGAATATCGAGTTGCCGGACCGACCACTTTTGCAAAGCCACTAGGAAGAGGAGAAGGCGAATGGTGGATGGTTTGGCAACATGGCTAAAAGTCTCTTCATAGTCAAGGTCATGGACTTGATTGCCATTTGGCAACTAAGCGAGCTTTACGACACTCGATAGAGCCATTGCATGTCGTTTGGTCTTAAAAACCCACTTGACCCCTAGGACATTGAAGGACGTGGATGGAGGAACGAGGGACCAAGTGTTGGTGGAAAGAAGGGCTTGTAATTCTTTAGCCATGTCATCATGCCATTCTGGGTATTTGGATCCTTTGGTGAAGGAGAGGGGCTCATCAAGAGCAATGGTAGAATGAGAGTATTCAAGGGACGGGCAAGGCATTGTTCCATCGATTCTAGTCAAGGTTTTACTGATGTGGGATTTAGCCCTTGTTTGTGTTGGGTGTTGGGTTGGATTAGTGGGTTGATGGATGGGTAATGGACTAGAAGGACGAGGACCATCAGTAGAATCATGAGATGATGAGAGGGGAGAGTTGGAGTGTGTTGTGGGGGATGTGGATTGGGCTTCCGAGTTGTTTTATGGGTCTAAGATTGCGGGAGTGGGAGTATAGGCTGAAAAGGTTGAATTGGGCCCATGGGAATAGGTAGCAGATGTGAAAGAATGGGCATGGGAACAGGAGAAGGGGTTAGGCCTGATGAACATGGAGAATTAGGGAGTGGGTTTGCAAAGGGGAATTAGGTCTCGTGGAAAATAACGTCACGAGACACATAGGTGCAGTTGGCTATCCAATCATTGCATAGATAGTCCCGGTGATTGGAGCTATAGTCATGATATATAGTGGGAGTGGAGTGGAAGAAGGGTTTTTGCGTGTTATATGGCCGAAGGTTGGGAAAGCAAAGGCATCCAAAAACATTGAGAAATTTGTAGTCGGGTTGGAACTGAAAGAGAAGCTCGAAGGGGGTTTTGTTACGGATGATGGGAGTGAGTAAACGGTTGATGAGGTAAACCACAGTTTTAAAGCGAAGTCCCAATAGGTAAGGGGTAGTGAATCGTGCATGCTTGAGAAGGGTTAGACTAGTATCAAAAATTCGTTGATGGCGGGATTCAACACTCTCGTTTTGTTGGTGGGAGTGAGGACAAGTCAAGTGGTGATAAATGCCTAATTTTTTAAAAAAAGGGGTTTGAACTCAGTTTCTTCATAGGTTTGAATATAACATATCTTGGCGGTGAAAAATTTAGTGACAAATGTAATGAATGTGAAAACAATGTTAGAAACAAGAGAGAAGCAAAGGGAAAAAAGCCACGTGAATTTGGGAAAATCATCAACTATAGCAAGATAATGGAAATGTCCTTTCATTGATATGTGATAGGTTGAGACCAAACATCCATAAACAAAAGTTCGAGTGATTTTTGAGATAAGGCAAGGTGTGGGCCTTAGCCCAAGAATAAGATTGACATTAGGTAAGCCTAAGGAGTGGGCTTAAGAGACCTAAAAACAAAAGAAGAAACCCTAGAGGAGGGACATCCCAGTCGTAAGTGCCAGAGGGATGAAGAGACGGCGGTCGTGGAGTGGGCTTGGGAAGAGGTGGTCGACGACGAGTTGGTGGTGGCCGGAAGCTCGTACAAACTAGCTCTAGCGGGGCCTTGAAGTAGAACATCCTTGGTCTGAGAGTTCTTAACAAGGAAGAAATGAGTGTGAAATTCAAAGAAAACGTTATTGTCCAAACAAAAATGGTGTACAGAGAGAACGCCCGTTTTTTATGAACTCGTTCACATTATTAATAATATGAGGGTGCATCAAATGAGAACTCCCGCTTCTATGCGTACCGTGAGAACGACCGTTTTTATGAACTCGTTGTCAAAATGTACATGGAAAAAACAGTACGGTCGTATTATATAAAAAGATGCGTATTTACGTATTCATAAAATTTTTATTGTATTTTTTTCCATAAAACTTATAGTATGTGTTCATCAACTTATTTGAAATGCGTGTTCATCAACTTTGTACTATGTGTGCATAAAATTTGTATTGTATGTGAATCAACTTATTAAAAAACGTGTGTTTATAAATTTGGTATTATGTTTGCATAAATGTTGTACTGTGTGTTTGTCGCTCTTTATGTGTTCATAAATTTTGTACCGCGAGTTCATTATAACGAGTGTTCTCACGATTCACATATAAGCGCTCGATCTCATGCATACTAATAATATCAACATTTTATATGCCATCAAAACGTTGGCTTATATTAAATAAAGGAAAAATCACCAAAAATAATCATAACTTTCACTAGTAAACTAAAAATAAGATCAACTTTCAAGTCAACAAAAAATAATCCGAACTTTCAACCTATGAACCAAAAATAATCCCAATGCTTTTTTCGGTTGAAATACCGGCTAATTCGATGACGTGTACTCGAAGTCTTTTTGTAGTTGGACATGGTAAGTGATTATTCTTTGTACAAGATCTCTTATTAGGTGTTATGTTGTAATCGAATTAGCTGAAATCTCAACCGAAAAAATCAATGAGATTATTTTTTGTTCATGGGTTGAAAGTTGAGATTAATTTTTTTTTACTTGAAAGTTTGGATTATTTTTGGTCTACTAATATAAGTTGGATTGTTTTTGGTGATTTTTCCTTAAATAAATAAATTTAATATATGGAAAAAACTAATCTTTACTACAACATAGTCCTTTTAAAATCTAAAACAAAACTAATTTTTACAATATTGTATTTGCATTAGTCAGTAATATATTACTCCCTCTACTCGGATAAGATTGTCATTTTAGCTCGTAACTTTTGTTAACAAAAAATTGTCATTTTATGAATTTAGGTAATAATTTGTTGGTAAGTTAGAATGTATATTATTGAAAATTGCATTTTGACCCTTTTCATACAAATTTTGTTTGTTGATTGCATAAAAAGATGGTAAATTAAATCTATAAAATTATAGTATAATTGTTATACTCCCCCCGTTAGAGCTGTCAATCGGGTCGGTCAAGTCGGGTTCGGTTCGGTTATTTTCGGTTCGGGTTGAGAACGGGTCGGGTCATTTCGGATAACAGGTCAAGCCGGTCGGGTCAATACAGGTCAGCAGACGGTTCGGGTTAACTAACGGGTCAAGAGCGTCATTTTTTAAATATTTTGTTCACTATTTAAATATTATTAAATAGTTAAAAACTAATTTAAATATGTCAAAATAAGTTGAAATGGATTAAAATAATAATAATTATTTTAATGTAATTGATATTAGTAGACCAAAATCATATTTTATTTTTATTTTTAATTTATTAATTTATAAATTTCTACATTATAAAAAATTATATAAGTACAATAATGTTTTTTTTAGGATATTAAGCATATTATCATTATTTATATGTCATTTATCATATTATTTTATATTATATTTTATTAATACTCCACATTTATTCGTTAATCGGGTCGGGTTCGGGTTGGTCGGGTTCGGTCTCGGTAACTTCGGGTTCGGTAACTTTGGGTTATCAAAAATTTCGGTCAGGTCGGGTCCAAAAGCGGATCGGTCAGGTCGGTAAAACGGGTTCGATAATTTTTTGACAGCTCTACCCCCCGTTCAATAATAGATGTCGTTTTAGCCTTTTGTTTTTGTTAGAAAATAGTTGTTATTTTAGAGTTTTAGGTAATGATTTATTGATGAGTTATGATCTATGCTATTGGAAATTGCATACATTAACACTTTTTATGCAAATTCTTTTTACTTATTGGTTAGAAATGAGATGAGTAATTATTATTTCAGAATTTTCGTATGATACCGTTGAGTTTTTGCAATTTTTGTGAAATAGGTTTGAACAATTTCGCGCGGTATCCCTGAAATTTTTACAAATTCCATCAAATGCCCTTAACGTTAGAAAATGTTAACTTTTAAGTATTTTTCCTTCTATTCATACAAATAAATCAAAAAAATATATTAAAATCCTATATGAAAATCAGAGGAGAAGTACATTTTATGTGAAATATTTCACTTTCTATGTGAAATATTTCACTTTCTTTCAAATATTTTTTCTCTAATTTTACATAAAAAGTGAAATATTTCACATAAAATGTGAAATGAGAGGAAAAATATTTCACATTTTTATGTGAAATATTTATCTGATTTTTCATATAGGATTTTAATTTATTTTTTTGTTTTATTTGTAGAAATAGACGACAAATGCTTAAAAGTTAGTTTTATAACGATAAGTGTATTTGACAAAATTTGTAAAAAAGTCAGGGATAACTCGTGAAATTGTCCAAACTTTAATATTTTGCGAAAATTGTAAAAACTCAAGGGTATCGTACAAAAAATATGTTATTATTTTATAAATTTTTAAAAAATAATATAATATTTAAATTTAACTATTTTATTTTTTAATTATTTTTCAAATGTTAACATGACAAATATTATTAATTTGTTAAAGTGACCAAAAAAGGAAGTTCCACCGCTCACCATTAGTAACTTCAAAAAAAAAAACCAGTTGGTTCAGAAAAGCGAAACAAACCCCTAAAACCCTACCTACAGACTGAGCGACAGAGGGAGATGGAGGAGAAGAACGGAGCTCCGACGGTGATGGCGAAGGAGGAGGCAGAATTGAATTTAGAAGCCGAGGAAGCGCACACCGACGACAGAGACGCTAACCGAGAAACGGAGGTTGCTCCTGCTCTTATCGCTGTCCACCCTCTCCATTCCTCCGTCGCCGTCGCTGTCGGCTCCGACCTCCGAGTTTTCGATCTCCAGTAATAACATTTTCTATCTTCACATGCCTTCTTTGATTGCTTCAGAAAATAAAAGTATTATTTTGCATCTAATTGATCAATTGTGTTATTGTAGAACGTTTTTCTGCTGAGAGTTCCAAAAAATTGTTGTCTTTCTGAAGTTTTTTGGAGTTGGAAATTTGTCTTGAGCGAAATTAGAACTGTATATTGATTAAGCTATATGCTTTTATGCATTGTCATTAGATTAGGGGTTTACTGGATTTGAATTCGTTGCCTGTCTCTCGTATGGAAGCGTGTTGGTAACTAGATATTATGTCCTTCGAGGGCTGTAATAGGAGCCAATGGTTGATGTTGCCAGTAAGATGATATATTCTGCAGTAGTTTTCTATTGTTGAAAAGGTTTAGTGAGAAATTAGGATTTATGACAAACTTCTTAGGATTATAGCATTGAACTATATTGGAAATAGGACTGTTGACAATTAACTACACTATATACATGATGTAGGTTATGCCTTTGGGAAAATTAAGCATTTCAATATGTGGGTGTAGGTGTGGTTTTCAGTTTGTGCTTATTGGAATATTTGTTTGCAGGAGAAATTGTTTGGCTTGTTTAGCAAATGATTCCACAGAGCTGCTTCACAAGGGTTCAATCAGAGCAATTCGTTTCAGTGATAGTGGCAAGTTTTTGGTCTCTGCTGGTGATGACAAGCTTGTTAAGATGTGGTGTTCTGAATCATGGCAATGCATTCTTTCTGTGTAAGTCGAGTGCACACTGAATTTTGTTTTCCAATGGTCACGGATAGAAATCTTATCTTTTACATTTCAATTTTAAATCTTGTGAATTGTAATAGGAATTCAGAGAAGAGAGTGACTGCCGTAGCTCTAAGCAAAGACGAGAAGTTTGTTTGTTTTGCTGACAAATTTGGAGTTGTCTGGGTCGTAGATCTGAAGGGGCTTGATCAAAATCAAGCCGTTTTGGACCGTAAGCCAGTGCCTATACTTGCTCACTATTGCAGTATCATCACTAGTCTGGTGCGTTACTCATCAATGCACAAGTGTTTCTACATTTATTACTGTTGTAGATGTCTAGATTTGTTCTGAGGCACATATACTATTATTTGCATGCAGGAATTCTCACTAGATGGGCGATTCTTACTTAGTGCTGACCGTGATTTTAAAATTCGTGTGAGTGAACTTTCTAGCCACAAAAGCAATGAAACTCCCATCTTCTATATTGCTGTGACTCATAGTTTTATGGTGATAGGTTACCGTATTTCCAGAAAACCCCGTACTAGGAGCACATGAAATTCAAAGTTTCTGCCTGGGTCACTCAGAGTAAGTCTCTCTTAATTCTCCTTTTTTCTTATGAGTTAAAGTTGTTATGGTCGATTGAGCAACTAGGTATATGTTGATGGCATGGAAATAAAATGATCACTTTTGCTAAAGGTAGTGAAAAGCAATACATTTTACAGTCGCCCTAATTTATATGTTGTAATTGGTGAACTTTTCTGACTATTTTCCTTTCACTTTGGTAACTGTTTGTAGATGGGGATCGTAAAACTGTAAGAGGGTTAAATATACAATCTAGCTAAATAAATTTTTTGGACTGTCTGATTTGAGTTGAGCAGTATCAATGCAGGATTGTTGGCATTTTTGGGACATGAGTGTTTGTGAATGCATAAAGTTGCTCATAGAAATCAAATTGCCTTGAAAGTTGAAGTTCAGTGTTCCTTCAGTCCTGATGTCAGCATAGGTAGCAAAATGTGTGGTATTAGAGTTCTGCGGACTTGCCTATAGTACAAATCGTTAGCTATATCCCTTACAAGTCCCTATATGATCTCTTTTAGCTTCATATATTATTAAGTAGTTGCCATCTATAGTGATTTAATTGCAACTATCGCAGATTCGTGTCCTGCCTTGCATTGCTGCAACACTTGGATCATCCACAGGGCTTTCTTCTCTCTGGTAGTGGTGATTCTAAGGTCAGTAATACTCAGATCACTATTAATGTTCCACCTAAGATTCTGATTTAGTTGGTTCCCAGGTGAGAACATCAACTCTTATTCACTTTTGCAGGTTTGCTTGTGGGAAATCTCATCTGGATCTCTTCTTTCTACGTGTGAAGCGGGGTCTGAGGTTGGTTGCAATTCTTAAGCAATTAGAAGATTGAAAGTCATTTTCTTAAAAGTATCTCCTGTCCTTTACCTGCAATCTATCATTGAATTGAAATCATGAAAATTCATGGATCTAACAGTTTCGCCTTCAGCATATGGATTTTCTTGAACATTGGATTCCACTTCTCATCTATTCTAATCTTCGGGGCCATTCCCATTTTTTGACAGCTGACTTATTTACTCTGTAAAGGCAGGTGTTGCCAAGGAGTCCCATCCAGCTGTTACTGATATTTGCACCATTCCTAATGGATCATTAGTTGCAGTTGCGCTTCAAGGGCGAGTTCCTTGCTCCTTTGATTCTCTAAAATCCTCGTGTCTGTTTCTATGTTTAACTTATTGCAGTATGTTGATTAATCAAAGTTTCTGATAAGTGGTATTGTTCTTCAGATTGCAAGGGATCATACTCTTGAATTGCAACCTCTCTGCCAGAGCACTTTCTATTGTCAAGGTAAAGTCTTATTTATTTGTCATTTTACCAGAAAATGAAAGGCCTGTCTTGATTTGTATACTGTATTCTTAGTGTTGTTTTGCAAGTTGCATTCTTAGTCTAATTACTATCAAGGTTGGATAATTTTGCGTTGTGCTTATTTGTTCGTGAAGTCTTCTTAATTCTTATCTGGGTTATTGCTACTACTATATAGTTTGTCGCATTGTACTGTTACTAGGAGAAATAAGATGTACCCTTTTTACCAGGGAAAAATATGACACGGAGAATGTCAAATTCAATATGATCCTAAATCATACCCTTCGGCTGGTCTAGACATATGATAAAACACGGTTTTGTAAAAATAGAGTGTGGACTTATCTATATCACCACTTTCCTCCTATTTTCTCCATCCTTGACAAATCTTGTGCTTCCTTGTATAGCTCTCTAGCTTTACAGGACTTTAATACTAATTAAATGATTGCGGTATTATATATATTATATATGCAGTGATTTTCTCATTCTTGGTCCTATAAACTAGAGGGAGTTTTTTAACCAGCAAATGCATGAATAATTAAGCCTTCTATTAATCACAAGGCTTTCTGCCTTCACAGGTGATTTCCATTACAGGAGAGACGTTTATCCCCACAAGCTTAGGATGCGCCTCTTCAGGGGAGTACCTATGGATGACTACTGGAGTCTCCAATCTACCGGGCCTGAATGCCTCCTCTTTGGCCCGGGTGAGAGTGATCACCAACCTCAACAAAACCACATCAGATTCAGCTGAAAACGAGGCAACAGTGTTGGAAGACAACCAGGTGCCGGGTGGGGTGGAGCTCTTAGAGAAGCTGCAAGGGCGCGTATCAGTTGACGACAAGGTTTTATCTGCAGCTGCTGAGGCCGTTAGATTAGCCATGACCAACCTGCTTACAAAGAAGCAGTATTCAGAAGAAAGGCGTGATTTTAGAAAGAGGGGTAGAAATGACAAGAAGATGAAATAGTGATGGCAACTGAAATCTCAGTTATAAAAGGGCTATGGTCATTTGGTTTTGTTGGATCATTTCGGCTTTAGAGAGCTTGTCATATGTTGTTTGAGTAGCATATTTGAAAAATTACAAGTTTATTTCCCCATCTATTGTTTTAGAACACACAAGTGATAGACTATTTGTATGTTGTTCTATTTTGACTTCTTGCTAGTGTACTATTGGAGACTAGGACTAGAAGTAGTCTGAATTTGATAACATTTGATCTGGTTCCTTTAAGTGTTGTAACTTATATTTGAACTCTTGAGCTTATTGAACTTGGTAGTTTGTAAGTTAGAAAAATACTATACATAGCCCTCCTTTGAACCGGAAATTTTGATTTTTATCATAAAGTTTTTGGAGGAAGCATCAAGCATGCTATAAATGAACAGGATGTGACAATACAAATGAATGCTTTTGCACCCCACATGAACAAGTAAAATCCCCACATAGTTTTGGTGGGTCTACTTTTACTCTCTACGGTCTATAGTATCCTTTTCCTAGCTTTCATAGTCATATTCTTGTAGGTTCAGTCTTTTACATACACTTTTTTTTAATCTTTTCTCCTACAAAAGTTTTTCTTCCACTATGATAAAAGTAACCAACAAATAACATGCTATTTGTCACTTCCAAAGCTCAACAAATCCGAATGGATAGTGCCTTCTTGGCATCATCATCACCCTTAAACTCATAATAGTTAGGTTCTAATGATGTACCAAGCTGCATAGGCCATGGAATTATTCCAATTGTCAAAATGATGGTTAGTTTGGTTATTCTTATGGAACTATGTTCCTTCTAATGATGGTTCATATGTTACATTACATCTCTACTGGAATACAGCACTTACTTTTCATATTGGGTTTGAATATATGCTCAAGGAAATTATTATTATCATGATTTGAATGAATTGAGTAGGGCACTTTTATCGGGGAGAAAAGCGATCGATGGGGTGTTTGATTCGCTTATTTCTTTGCCCAATTACACAGCCAAGCGGTACTGTTTTGCAACGCGAAACAAACAGCCCTTCTCGGCTCTAACGTGTTCGCGTTTGCGATGAGCGATACGTGGCATGTCAGACGAAACGACCAAGATTTATTAACGATTGTCCTTAAAACAAGTAAAAAAAATAATTCGGGAGTTTGAACCTATAAAAAGAAAACACCATAATTCACGGTTCAGTTTCTCTCGTCATAGACATTCATGTTGACTATATTTTAATAGATTTTTTCTAGATATGTATTTTGTATATTATTAAGTCCACAAAGATTTATTATTTAGGGTAGTTTAAAATATTAATGTGCAATAAATTATTATTTTTCAAGTTTTTATTTTTTTAAAATCAAAATGACATGGAAGAGTCGTTTTATCTCGTTTTGGTATAATTTGACAAATTTTTATATCAAAATTGTTGTTATTTAGGTTTTTTAAAGTTTGTTTATATTTCACCTATTTTTTATATAAATATCATAATGTTGCCATGTATTTTCTTCAACTGAATGTAATGAAGTTTGTTGTTTTTATTTGTTCTTTGATATTTTCGTTCTTTTATAACTTTTTGTAAGACAAATATTAGTTATCTAATATTTCAAATTCATAATATAAAAAAGTTATATATAAAATATTATTTTGGGGCATATTGGTAATTTCATATAAAAGCTATATTTGTAATTTAATATAAAGGGTATATTTGTAATTATGGGTTTGTTTGGGACTGTTATTTATAAAATCTTTATTGATTATAAGTACTTATTTTATTTGTAATAAAAAAGTTTGGTATAATAATATTTTTTAAAAATAATGTCTCATCAATGTGAAATGGAAAAGAATTAAAAAAAATCATTAACAGTTTTCTTTACACAAAATCCGAAGTCCAAAAATGTCATTTGAAAAAAACCCTCTTCACCAAACAAGGTCTTGTTATGGAAGAAAAAGATGTTATTTGGGATCCTTGAGAATCCACTATTAAAATGGTAAAATCGATATATGATGCTTAAATGATGTAGAGGAGAGAGAAATTATAAAAAATGGCAAAAAATGGTGTTTTGGGGATCCTTGATAATCCATGGATAAACATGGCCTTAGTTCTAATATAACCATACAAATTTACCATACAAATTTACACGTAGGATTGACATTCAAAGCTATAGAAGTGTTGTCTTTCTACTTTAATTGGCAAACATAATACCCTGTGACCACGAGGCCATAAGTCCGAATCCCCTCCTTAATTATAATGACCTAGTGTCTCCTATGGAAAAAAAAGTCGTAGAAGTGATTAATTCTTTTATAGGTGTGGTCAATCTCACATTAACTCATAGAGCCTAAGTTTAATCTAAAAACTCTATCTTATTGGAAGGAGCATGGAGTCCATGGGCCCATGTAGGCCTAACTAATGGTCAGTTCACAAAACCAATCTCGCCCTTCTTGCTAAGCAGTGTTGGAGATTATTACAGGACCCGGGTTCTCTTGTTGATAGATTACTGGAAGGCCAAATATTTTCCACGTTCTGACTTCATGTCTGCCTCTTTGGGATATCGTCCTAGATATACCTAGCGCAGTATTCTCCGCGGGCGCGATTCTCTTGATCTTGGGCTGATGTGGAGCGTGGGTAATGGTGCTTCTATTGAGGTTTGGACAGACAAGTGGATTCCACGGCCTTGGAGTTGTTGAAACTCATTTTAAATGTGGCGCCAGTAACTTTTCCGGGCACAATTTCGGTGGGCTCCGACCAATGACAACATCGGAAAATGAAAGCATTGACTTCGTCTCCGCGAACACATTCTCGTAATGTACTCATACAGTAAAAATGATTTCCGTTTGAATGAGAAATGGAGGCCCAAAGTTGGTTGCATGAAGTGCATAACTTGGGACAATTTGGGATGAAAATGTGTATCCCACATTGGAAGTTTGGAGAAAAACTCACTAGTATATATACTAGGAAATTGGATCCAAGGTTGTGGCCTTGGGTCACCACCCATGTGTAATGGAGAAAAGGACTTAGCTCATCAAGACCACACGCGCACCGAGCCGAGCCGCATCGCGTCGGACCGGACCGGACCGAGCGAGCCGAGCCGGGGTTGGATCGGATTGGGCCTTGGGCCCAATACGTAGCTTGGGCTGGCCAGCCAACGCTATCTTTTTGGGCCGATCCAGAAGACCCATCGGTTGCTGCTTTGACTCGTTCCTGGAGAGAATCCGGGGCAGTTGCACTGCAGACCCGGTCCTCCTTCTTTCTCTCCTCCACTCTGTTGAACGCTTCAACAGACTCCTCCTTCTTCTCCACTCAGTTAGTGGGTCGAAGTACTTCCAGCAGAGACTATAAAAGGAGCCCTCTGTACCTCATTCTCAGCATCCGAACACAACATCCTCTCCACTGAAAGCGTCTTTCTCCTTCTCTGTTTTTTAGAGTCTGAGAGTACACACATAAACGAGTTTGTAGGCTTCTGATCATTGGCTGCGCAATTCAGAAGAGTATTTGCAGTTGTATCCTGGGATTCGGATCGCTAGAGAACCGTCGCAATACAGAGCGATTTCAGAATTAAGGATAGAGATCCTTCTTGCCCATGTGTAATGGAGAAAATGACTTAGCTCATCAAGACCACACGCGCGCCGAGCCGAGCCGCATCGCGTCGGACCGGACCGGACCGGACCGAGCGAGCCGAGCCGGGGTTGGATCGGATTGGGCCTTGGGCCCAATACGTAGCTTGGGCTGGCCAGCCAACGCTATCTTTTTGGGCCGATCCAGAAGACCCATCAGTTGCTGCTTTGACTCGTTCCTGGAGAGAATCCGGGGCAGTTGCACTGCAGACCCGGTCCTCCTTCTTTCTCTCCTCCACTCTGTTGAACGCTTCAACAGACTCCTCCTTCTTCTCCACTCAGTTAGTGGGTCGAAGTACTTCCAGCAGAGACTATAAAAGGAGCCCTCTGTACCTCATTCTCAGCATCCGAACACAACATCCTCTCCACTGAAAGCGTCTTTCTCCTTCTCTGTTTTTTAGAGTCTGAGAGTACACACATAAACGAGTTTGTAGGCTTCTGATCATTGGCTGCGCAATTCAGAAGAGTATTTGCAGTTGTATCCTGGGATTCGGATCGCTAGAGAACCGTCGCAATACATAGCGATTTCAGAATTAAGGATAGAGATCCTTCTTGCCTCTACAACCACGTTCAATCCGATCACTGTTCGGTATTGTTTCGCCGTTTTATTTAATGTTATTGTGCGTTTCAATTTTTGCAGTTTAAATTCTGTTCGATTCGGGAATAGTGTTCCTACAGTCTTAATTCTGAAATATTCGCTTAAACTGCATATCGCACTAACGAATTTTGGTTTCTGAGTTCATAAACAGCACAGGGAATTTCTGTATTTGCGGTTTCTAACCTGTTTTCGCAGGAAAATTGCTTCTGGAGTTTCTAAACTGCATTACGCAGAATATCTTGTTATTCGAATTCAATTCGAATTTTTATCTGAAATTGCCAGCAGTAAATTCGAATTTATTTCCGTACTGATTAATTCGAATTTAATCTTAATAAGTTTCCGTACTGATTTCTGGTTTGCGTTCTGTGAACAAATTCTGATATCATGACTGATATGACTGAGAAATCTGTCGTTGATATTGCTGGAGCCGGAAATGAAAATCCTGCTGAGTCGACACCCCAAATTCAGTTTGGGAGTGGTCTGCCAGCAGTGAATTTGCCTGCAGGGAATCTGCCAGCAGTAAACCTGCCAGCGACGAATCTACAAGCCGCAAGGGTCGGAACTGATGCTACTCAGATTGTCCACCCGACTGCTTTTCAGACTATCCAATCGACAGTCCATATGCCTGGTGCTGTAAACGCAGGTTTGATGCCAGAAAAGTTTGATGGAACTGACTTCAAGACACGGCAACAGAAGATGTTCTTCTTTCTGACCATACTGAAGCTAGAGAAGTATCTGAAAGAGGATAAGCCTGTGCTTTCACCTCAGAATATAGATCCATACACCCTAGTCAGCGTTGAGGCCTGGACTCATGGGGATTTTCTGTGCAAAGGTTGGGTTCAAAGCCGCCTGATAGATCCACTGTACAATGTGTACAACAAGATCAAGACCTCCAAGGAACTCTGGATTGCCTTGGAGAGGAAGTACAAGTCTGAGAATGCAGGCTCCATGAAGTTCGCAGTGACGAAGTTTCTGGACTTCAAAATGGTGGACTCTAAGCCCATCATGGAGCAAGTTGAAGAGCTGCAGCTTCTCACGCATGAGATCATTGCTGAAGGAATGTCGATCTGTGAGACGTTTCAGGTAGCTGCATTCATTGAGAAACTCCCTCTAGGCTGGAAGGAGTTCAAGAGCTACCTCAAGAACAAGCGAAAGGCGATGACCGTCGAGGACTTGATTGTCAGGCTGTGGATTGAGTCAACCAACCGCAAAGCAGATGGGGTTCAACTTGTTGAACAGAAGGCTAACTTGGCTGAACACAAGGACAAAGGGAAGAAACGGAAGTTCCAACCCCAAAGCTCCAACAACTTCAAGAAGCAACCAGCTAAGAAGTTCAGTGGGAAATGCCACAAGTGTGGTAAAATGGGTCACAAGGCTGACGAATGTCGAAGCAAGGCTGATCCGCGCAAGGACAAGGGGAAATCCCAAGTCAACATGACTGAAGGCAGGCTCTCAGATGCATATCTGTGTGCTGTTGTGTTTGAAGTCAACATGGTTGGAAGCAACCCAAGGGAATGGTGGTACGATACAGGTGCTACCAGACATATCTGCTCTGATAGGGGAATGTTCACCAATTATCAGCAGAGCAAGAGCGACGAGCATCTATTTATGGGGAACTCGTCCACATCCAAGGTAGAAGGTCATGGCAAAGTGGTGTTGAAGCTGACTTCCGAGAAGGAGCTGACTCTCAACAATGTCATGCATGTGCCATAAATAAGGAAGAATCTGATCTCCGACACTTTGCTGAGCAAGAACGGCTTCACGGTGAAGTTCGTGTCTGACAAGCTAGTTCTCTCTAAGAATGGGGTTTATTTGGGAAAGGGATATGTAAAGGATGGACTGGTCAAATTGAATGTAATGACAGTCATCCCAAAATCTATTGTATCCGATGTTTCAATGAATAAGAATAATCATATTGCTTATGTTGTTAAGTCCTTTAATATTTGGTATGAACGATTAGGGCATGTGAATTACAAGTCTATACAAAGACTAATTAACATGAACCTGATTCCAAAATGCAAATCAAGTAAAGACAAATGTGAAGTATGCGTACATGCCAAACTCACAAAAACACCATCCCCACATGTAGAGAGAACAACCGAACCTCTAGGTTTAATACACACGGATCTGTGTGATTTAAAATTTGTGCAAACCAGAGGCGGTAAAAAGTATTTTGTGACCTTTATCGATGATTGCACAAAATACTGCTATGTATACTTGCTACGAAGCAAGGATGAGGCCTTGGAAAAATTCAAGGAATACAAGTTGGAAGTTGAAAACCAACTTAGCAAAACCATAAAAATAATCCGAAGTGATAGAGGAGGCGAGTATGATGAACCTTTCAACGCGTTCTGTAGAGAACACGTGATTATTCATCAAACAACCGCTCCCTACTCGCCAGAATCTAACGGAGTTGCGAAACGAAAGAACCGAACTCTGAAAGAGATGATGAATGCAATGTTGCAGGAATCTGGGTTACCCCAGAACATGTGGGGGGAAGCGCTGCTTACCACCAATTATATCCTCAACAAGATACCGCATAAGGTTACTGGCAAAACGCCATATGAACTTTGGAAAGGTAACGTACCATCGTACAAATACCTCAAAGTATGGGGGTGCCTAGCAAAAGTGGCAGTACCACCTCCTAAAAAGGTCACAATCGGACCTAAGACCGTTGATTGTATTTTCATAGGATATGCACACAACAATAGTGCTTATCGGTTTTTGGTATATAAATCTGACATACCAGACATACACGCAAATACAATAATGGAATCAAAGAATGCGTCCTTCTTTGAACATGTGTTTCCGTGCAAGGATAAAGAACATCCGAAACGAACTCGTGAACAAAGAGAAGCAGACACTTCTGTAAATGAAACAGAAGAAGAAAAAGATGAACCTAGACGAAGCAAAAGAGCTCGAAAGGAGAAATCCTTTGGGCATGAGTTCATAACGGCCTTTCTTTTAGAGAATGAGCCTAGAACATTCAAAGAAGCCATGTCTACACCTGATGCACCTTCATGGAAGGAAGCAGTCAAAAGCGAAATAGACTCCATTATGCAAAACCATACATGGGAGTTAGTCGATTTGCCACAAGGGTGTAAAGCACTTGGATGCAAATGGATTTTCAAAACCAAATTGAAAACCGATGGCTCAATAGAGAAGCACAAGGCTAGGCTTGTGGTGCAAGGATTTCGACAAAAAGAGGGCTTGGATTTCTTTGACACTTATTCTCCGGCTACGAGAATAACTTCAATAAGAATGCTAATAGCAATAACAACATTACGAAACCTCAAAATCCATCAAATGGATGTGAAAACTGCCTTTCTAAACGGAGAATTAGAAGATGAGATATATATGAAACAACCTGAGGGTTATGTTGTCCCTGGACAGGAACACAAGGTGTGCAGACTTGTCAAGTCTCTATATGGACTCAAACAAGCTCCAAAACAGTGGCATGAAAAATTTGACAATGTAATGATGTCAAATGGCTTCAGCATCAATGAATGTGACAAATGCATCTACTTCAAAAACACTCCAAATGGATATATTTTGCTGTGTTTGTACGTAGATGACATGCTTATTATTGGAAGCAATAAAGACATGATCAATCGAACTAAGAACATGCTTAGTGGGAAGTTTGACATGAAAGACTTGGGATTAGCAGATGTCATACTAGGGATCAAAATCACTAGACATTCTAAAGGAATTATCTTGTCTCAAGCTCACTATGCTGAAAAAGTACTTGAGAGATTCAAGAACTACTCAAGTGAGACTGCAAAGAGTCCCGTGGACCCTCATCTCCACTTGACTAAGAACTCGGGGGATGCAGTGTCACAATTGGAGTATGCACATGTGATTGGAAGTCTAATGTACTTGACCAATTGCAAAAGACCTGACTTGGCGCACTCAGTAAATGTACTAAGTCGCTACACAAGTAATCCAGGACACAAACACTGGTAAAGAATAACTAGAGTATTGAACTACTTGCGATATACTCAAAGTTATGGGCTGCACTATGGCAAATACCTAGCAGTTCTGGAAGGATACAGTGATGCAAACTGGATATCAGATTCTAGAAACTCAAAATCCACAAGTGGATACGTATTTACACTTGGTGGTGCAACAGTATCATGGAAATCTTTCAAACAAACACTGTTGGCCAGATCCACTATGGAGTCTGAGTTCATTGCTTTAGACAAAGCAGCAGAGGAAGCTGAATGGCTTCGGAATTTTTTAGAAGATATCCCTATGTGGGATAAACCAGTGCCAACATTATGTGTACACTGTGATAGTCAATCGGCTATAGCACGGGCACTGAGTCGTTTGTACAATGGTAAGTCACGTCTTATAAGAAGACGACACAAAACCATTCGCCAACTACTCTCGAATGGTATAATCTCAATAGATTATATCAAATCGGCTGACAACCTAGCGGATTCATTTACTAAAGGTTTGTCACGAGATCAAGTTGTCAAATCATCAAGAGGAATGGGTTTAAAGCCTATGACCAAATAGGATGCTTGATGGAAAACCCCACCTACGTGACTGGAGATCCCAAGATGTAGGTTCAAAGGGAAAACTAAATCAAGCTGAATCCAGATGAGCACTGGGAGACTCAGTTCTCCTCCCAGTTCCTAGGATGATGAACAATGCTACCTATATGAGTTGAGGTTAAGCTTGCCTTTTAATGATTCCATAGCTTTGAAATAAAAGTGGGGTATGACAAGATACTCTTTATGGTCAATCACCTTATGAGTGTGAAATGGGGCCGTTTCTAGGAGAATGAAGAGAGGCTACATTCTCCAAGTTCACTCATGAATAACCAGGGATGTTCAAGGCCAAAATGAACACAACAAGAGAACCTAGTTCTGTGAGAAGATGAAATTGTATGATAGTTGTTATTTCGGTTTACATCAAAGCCCGGGTGGTTCAAGACATCATGTTCACTACCTGGTCGAGTAAATCCGATAGCTACTCACTATGGGTGGTTCAAGGCTGAAAAACGCTACCATCCCAGATGCAGTGATTTTTCGACTGTACTCTCAAAAGTCTTTCTGTCTTTTAACATATGTTTAGAATCATTTCTATTCATGTGGGGGATTGTTGGAACTCATTTTAAATGTGGTATCGGTAACTTTTCCGGGCACAATTCCGATGGGCTCCGGCCAATGACAACACCGAAAAATGGAAGCATTGGCTTCGTCTCCGCGAGCACATTCTCGTAATGTACTCATACGGTAAAAATGATTTCCGTTTGAATGAGAAATGGAGGCATAAAGTTGGTTGCATGAAGTGCATAACTTGGGCCAATTTGGGATGAAAATGTGTATCCCACATTGGAAGTTTGGAGAAAAACTCACTAGTATATATACTAGGAAATTGGATCCAAGGTTGTGGCCTTGGGTCACCACCCATGTGTAATAGAGAGAGGACCTAGCTCATCACGACCACACGTGCGCCGAGCCGAGTCGGGTCGGGTCGGACCGAGCGAGCGAGCCGAGCCGGGCTTGGGGTGGGATTGGGCCTTGGGCCCAATACGTAGCTTGGGCTGGCCAGCCAACGCTATCTTTTTGGGCCGATCCAGAAGACCCATCGGTTGCTGCTTTGACTCATTTCTGGAGAGAATCCGGGGCAGTTGCGCTGCAGACCCAGCTGCTTTGACTCGTTCCTAAAGAGAATCCGGGGCAATTGTATCCTGGGATTCGGATCGCTACAGAACCGTCGCAATACGGAGCGATTTCAGAATTAAGGATAGAGATCCTTCTCGCCTCTGCAACCACGTTCAATCCGATTACTGTTCGGTATTGTTTCGCCGTTTTATTTAATGTTATTGTGCGTTTGAACTTTTGCAGTTTAAATTATGCTCGATTCGGGAATAGTGTTCCTACAAGAGTTTTTGTGTTGCTTCGTCTGTGAATCCGGCATTTGTTGACTCGAAGGTGATCGATTTCATTAATTGGTCCACTTCTTGCTGGAATGCTGATTTGGTTCGGGCTGCCTTTCTCCCGTGTGATGCTGATGCTATCTTGCAAATTCGTTTGTCATGTTTGCCTTCGCGAGATGAATTGGTCTGGTAATATACAAAAGATGGAAATTTTACAGTCAGGTTTGCCTATCACCTCTTACTTTAGTGAACTTTTGATCTCCATGGAAATGGATCGGTGTCTTCACCTTCAGCAGAGGAGCGCATTTGGAAGCGTCTTTGGAAGCTTAAGACACTTCCTAAGGTTCGTTCTTTTCTCTGGAGAGCGTGGCGTGACATTATTCCAACAAAGGTGAAACTCTGGCAGCGGAAGATCACGGCCAATGACTTCTGCGATAGATGCGGCCAATCGGAATCAGGACTTCATGCTCTCTTCTCATGCAGGGAATGGAAGAACTTCTGGTCACTGGTTCCGGAGTTTTGTTCCTCGGGACGTAAATCTTCATCTATCATTGATTTTTTGCCCACATTCTGGAACAGATGAGTGAGGAACAGGTGGAACTATGGGCTGTTATTCTCTGGAAAGTGTGGGAAGCACGCAACAAGAGGTTATTTGAAGGATTGACTACTTCTCCGCCGGATCTTATCGAGCTGTGTCGATCCATCCAGGCCGAATATACTAGCTTCCGCGTACAGCTGTTGGTCGGGATCTGTGGAAGATAAGATGAGAGAATCCCACATCGGAAATATAAAGAAACCAAGACCACTATATAATACCATGTACTACTCCTCTTATTGCCAATTGGTTTTAGGATGGAACCCCATGGGCTTATATGGTGGGCTTGTGTACGGACGTACACACCTCTCCCCTAACCGGCCCACGGACTTTAACATGGTATCAGAGCGGTTCGGTATGGGTTTGGACCCCTGATTGATTAGGCTTGTCGGCCTTAAGACACTAACGGGCTTGTCGGCCTTAAGGCATGATGTCAAGTGCCAACTGGGCCAGGCCAGTTGCCACTTGAGGGGGCGTGTGGAAGATAAGAAGGGAGAATCCCACATCGAAAATATAAAGAAATCAAGACCACTATATAATAACATGGACTACTCCTCCTATTGCCAATTGATTTTAGGATGGAATCCCATAGGCTTATATGGTGGGCTTGTGCACGGACGTACACGCCCCTACCCTAACTGGCCCAGGGACTTTAACATGATCACTCCATCCATTAGTCCAACTGCTTGGTCAAAGCCTCCACCCGGAATCATACAGATTAATTGTGATGCGGCGGTCTCTGCAACTTTCAGTGGATTGGGTTTTGTGACACAGGATTCTGACGACTCTGCCTTGTTCTGTGGTGCTCGGAGGGCTCTGTACTCCCCTGATGTTGATGTGCTGGAGGCCGAGGCAGTGCTCTGGGCGTTACAATGTTGCGATGAAGCTCAACTCTCCGACATTATGATTGAATCATACAGTTTGTCCCTCATCTCAAAGTTGCAGAAGAGAGTGGTCTGGAAGGGCCACTATGGCAGATTGTTATCGTAGATCCGAGATATCCAAGAGACTTTTTCATCCTATAGCTGACATCATGTTCGACGACATGCGAATCATACTGCACATTATCTTGCAGGAATGAGACCTATACAACCCCTACTTTGTTTTCATGATTTTGTCTTTTCTCCAGAACTGAACTCCATACTATATTCTGATTTTCAGTAATCTAATTGCATTTTTCTGCTAAAAAAAAACAATTATAAATCTCTCTAATTTGCATAAAAAATTACTGCCTTAAGAAGAGTACTTTTGAAGGGGCCCTTACTTTTATGACCTCGATAGTTTTAGTGGAGAATATAAATTATGGGTGCCAATTTGACAGTAGTTGGGCCCAATGTCTTTGATGTTACCACCATTTAGTGCAAACAAGACTTTTGAATAGACCATTTTCTTCATCTGTAGACTAATATCTGTTTTCGGTGATATATCTCCAATAATTAATATTCTAACGTATATAATTTTTTTCATGAAAAAAGCTTGTACTAGGCTTGGTTATATAAGAAAGACTTTATAGTTTGAATAGCTTATCTCACAAGTGTGTTATATAGGTATATAACCCTACTTATGAATGCATGTAAGCCTTTCAAGGCCAAGGAACAATAGGTTAATGAAAAGCATTATAAACGATTCTTCAGTTTTGAATGATTCCATTACTAAATAGTAATTATTTCATTATACTTACAAAGCAAACATGCTTTATTAAATTAAATTATATAAAAGTATATATTTTTTAGCCTTATGTAACACCCCGACTTATGTCGGGAATGCTACATGCCAGTGACCTCATACTTTAATGGCCAAAGTCACCCAAAGCTTAATCCGAACAGTTTATGCGTAAATTTAAATAGATTTATAATAAAAGAAACAATAACGGAAGACCGAACAAAATATTAAACCTTTATCAAACTTCCCTCGTAAATTGAGAAAATAGGTTTTACAAGACGTCATTACATTACATAGAAGACTTTACATAAATCCTAATTACATGAGTATGTTATCTATTACTTTCACTTAGTACATTAATTAGGAAAATTAAACTCTATTCAAAATAACTTCAATATATACTTTAAAGCTAAACTTCAATTGTAACTCTTCTTCTCTGTTTCGTTACTTCTTGGTAACATGAGACTTGTTAATGATGTGCTATATGAGACAAATGACAATAGTCAACCATGAGAGAAAACGAGGGTTAGTTAATCTAATGAAAGACCATCAAGAGTAGTTTATGTGAGGTAATGTGCGGTTGTATCTAGTTACTATAACCGTTTCTCGAATAAAAGCCTATAGACGATAGATAACTACAATACTTCCACTGAATTACAGGATGGACAAGAGAAATACATCAAGAGAAAGGAATTCGGGCATTATGGGAAGAAGATATGATTTTATTTGGGAGCGTTTTTAAATCATCACACAAATAAAAACTCTATTGAATAATTGGGTCCGACCAACCTCACCGCATACGTGTTGTGTGAATTCATATTGGAAAGACAACGCGCTTAGACAGGATCAAGAGCAATTTCCAAGTTGTACTTCTCGCTTCGGTTCATTCATATTTATGTGCTCAGAACACTTATTTTACTTAATTTCAACACACCACACTTAATCTTAAGGCTTTTAACAGTCATGAATAAAACGAGAACAACAAAGGGGGACATTATGTCCAATCCAATTGCACTAACAATGTGCTTAAACAGCCTTATCCTTGACGGGTGGATAAGAAGCAATGATCATAACCTTAAAAGTATTAGGAAATTATTCCGACTAATATCAAATTATAAAAAGATCATTATGTATCGCAAGGTCATAATACCCTAACATTTAAGGACTATAAAGTTCACACTTAAACACACAAAGTCCACAATCAATATCGTCGTTAACGCGACTAGCATTTCTACAAACGTAGCAATCAAAATAATATATATAACTAATTATATAGCTAATATATAACATTTAATTTCACACAATATTCTCAAACAATTAATTAGACTTTAGAAATTATCCAATTAATTAAAAATTAATTTTAATATTAATTTTCGGTCAAAAGATGAATTGAAATGACAAGAGTGAACCACCACTTACCTTATTTGCGAAGAACATATGGATACACCACGCACACGTCGACCACCGTGGATACATTTTTAGCACATCACACTCAACGTCACAAACGACCATCATAGTGATGATTGTCGACCATCAAGCACGTGAGACCAAGACAACGCTTGGTTGTTGAGGGAGAAGGCAACGCCATCGCTCCGCTACCCTTACAAAACCTTGTTCTATAAGACCAATATAACCCTATATTAAATTACGCTTTAAGAATTAAAGTAACTAAAGTTGAAAAGTAATAAACGTAGAAACTTACATGACTATGAATAGGACACCTGAGTTTTGTCTGGACAATTGAAAAAGTTATGCATGTTCTACGGAGCTTCATATAATTCATGGTACAATATAATTCATGCGGAAATTTCAACGAAAATTCTAAACTTTTTTTTTTTTGATTAGCGTGGGTGTCGGACCCGCTTCGCGGAGCCCACTAATCCCACGTCCGTCCAATCCAGGCCCACGATCCACGGAGCACGATGGCCCGCACGCAGGTGCCCCCCCAGTCAGACGGAATGAAAATTCTAAACTTCAATCCTACTAGTCCATCATTAATTGAAACACTGAGTTTTGATCCAAAACTCGTCACTTTGATTTCATTCCTCCATAGTCTAATTGGGGCTTGTTTGAATAAATCTTGAAGATGTCCATAAGTGTTTTTAGCTCGTTCATACCATACACTAAGAATCTAATTTATTAGATCACTCATTCGGAATTCAAATGACCTTATCTGATTAAAGAATGACTTTTTTTTTAGAAAAACACTAGAGATATAGTTTAGTAAGTCTTCAATCATTTATTTTATATTTCAAGATCCCAAATTCCAATTATTTACTTTTTGACGTCAATTTTTTTAACCTAAAATGTCCATTATAAAAACTCAATAAGTTTCGTGTTATTACACCAAACGATTTTAATTTTTTTTTATTGAAGTCACAACTTTATTGTTAATTAATCTCACTTAGAATACAAATTTTCTTTTCTCGAAAAGATTGTACTTTTATGTCATACCTCTATACTTTAGTTTCTCTTTTCTTATGGGTCTGTACAAATAGTTAGTACGACACTCTTGTTTATTCATTTTTCATAACACAAACCTTATTTTTCAAGTACCAAATAACTGCTTTAAGGTATCCTATGTGTAAGATTTTCTATTTTCTAATATTTTCCACTTAAATGTAATTTAATTTAAAATTGAAAGCAATTTATACCTTTTTGTACTTAAAATCAATTCTCTTATTTCGATTTCAGGTTATCAAGATTGATTTTTATTTTGGAAACGTACTATTCGTAATCTATCAGTACATATGCAGTTTTTTTTTATTAGGTAAAAATTAGACTAGAAACCATAGAAGAGACGATTTCTCAGTCTACAGCATCCTTTCGGATGAGAATTACAAATTCTGGACTAGCTCAAAAATCTTCCAAGGAGCGCCGCAGGGCCGTCTTTGCAATGAAATCGGCCACCACATTACTTTTTCGGAATACATGGGAAATCTGCACTGAAGAAAACATTTGTAAAACTTATAGGATATCTGAAATTAATATTTCAATATCCCATGGACAGTGCCAGATTTTATTAAGAACATTCACGATGGTCAGGTTATCGCATTCAAGATGAATGTCGGTAATGCCTAACTCATAGGCTTTTACTAGGGCATTTCTTATCGCGAGTGTTTCTGTTTTTAAGGGGGTTGGGATACCACATTTATCCCCAAAAAGGAAATTTGGTTTACCCGTGTTGTTCCTGAAGATATAGCCAAAGCTAGAGTCCCCATTAGATTTGGTGGATCCATCTGTATTGATTTTAATTTTGTTATATGGTGGTTTTTTCCATTTTTTTATTGGTCATCTAGCATTGTTCATTCTCTTTGGTTTTTGTTTGCCATCTTCCAAACAGTCAGGGTTCCAGCTCTTCGTCTTATTCCAATTTTCAATTTGTTTCTTGATATAATTTGGTACATCCTTTATGGTATTGGTATCATCATTTGTTCTTCCAAAGCTTTGCTGGTTCCTATAAAACCAAATTCCCCACCAGGAGACCAAAAGGTCTATGAATTGTGATCTCTCAGTTTTTTGTCGAATTTCCTCTATTATTTCATTGATTTTTTTTATTTCCTATGTTTATGGATCTAATGATACCATAGGTATGACAATTCATTTTCTCTATTGTCTTTAGGGTATGATTACAATGGAATAGGATGTGGTTCACATCCTCCAATTGAGCATTGCATCGGATGCAACCCTGGGGGAGTGAAATCCCTTTTTTCTGCTAGTCTAGCTTTGGTCGGAAGTCCGTTTTTCATTATTTTTCAGATAAAGTTTTTAACTTTGGGATACGTGTCCATCTTCCAAATCCATGAAGAATCATATGCCGTGTATCTCTTGTTTTTGTTGATTAACTCCATAGCAGAGTTCGTTGAGAACCAATCATTTTTGCTAGTTTCCCAGTAAATTCTATCATGAATATCATTCAGAGGTATTGGGATAGAGATTATTTTTTTGTTAGGTCATGTGGTAAGCATTGTTTTATTAGGTCCTTGTTCCAAGTTTTATCTGGCAACATAAAATCAGCTACCAAGCCATCCTTGTTCAGGATTAACTGTGTGTTTGTGGTATTACATAAGGGGATTTTAGAGATCCAATTATCCATCCAGAATTTTATTGTTCTGCCATTACCAACTTGCCAAATCAGTCCAGATTTGAATTCATCCATGAGTTCAATCATTTTGGACCATTGTCAAGAGCAATTTCTTTTTTTCTCGTAATGAAATATATGTTTTGTTTTCAAGTATTTTTCAGTAACAACTCTAACCCAATAATTATCAGGCTCTGCTAGAAATTTCCATAATAGTTTGAATTATAGGGCTTTATTCATGTCTTTTGATTTTCTCAATCCAAGACCTCCTTATTGTGTCGGTTTACATACTTTCTCCCATCCTATAAGTGGTTTATAGGAGCTATCTTTGTTCCAAAAGAAAGATCTGTTTAGCTTATCAAGTTCATTGTGTGTGTGAGTAGGTAACATAAAGCTTTGCATTAGGTAGTTTGGTCTTGATGCCAGATTGGCTTTAATTAGTGTTGTTCTTCCTGCTTGGGAGAGAGAGAGTTTGCTTTCCATTTAGACAGTTGTTGTTGTTGTGTGCTAATTAGTAGATCAGCAAAGATACTTGAGTTGACTCTACCATTAATAATAGGGCAACCAAGATATTTGTCGAGGGAAATCATATTTGTGATTGTGAGAGTCCCTTGAATTGCTAATTTCCTCTGGTTGGTGACCTTTTTTGTGACTTGGAAAGCCGATTTATGGAAATTGACCTTTTGTCCTGAAATTCATGCCGCCTTAATTTCTAAAAGAGTAAAGAAAAATTAGTTTTAAATGATTAAATTGAGTCATAGGTGGTCCTATTTATAATTTTTTTAATGTTCAATATAACCTAGTATATGTTCCTCTACAATGGATATTTGGATAAATATAAATTATATATTTAACGCTAAATTAATTTTATTATATAACATAATAATGACTAATATAAATACAATATTATTAGATTATGTTATTTTAGGATGTTAAAAAATATGGAAATGATTAGATTATTTAAAAATAAAAATATATGTTTAAAGTAAGGCTTAGGCTGTAAAAAAAATTATTTCACACTTATGATAATGATTTATTCCTTACAAGATTTTGTGGCATATAAAATATTGATATTATTTTTGTAAGAAATATTGTTCCTTATAATCTAAAATTGAATATTTAAATTAAAGATATTATATGTAAGATAAAGATAAATTGGATGAATAATGTCAAAATAAAATTAAAAAAGGTCATGTAATAAACAATAAATGTGAAGGGTGAAAAGCTATTTGGTCAAAAAACATTGCCCACATGATATTACTAAATGAACACGTATGAAAAATTAGTTCGACTTTAGTATTGTATATATACAAATTTAGAGAGGAAAGAAAATATAATATAAAGACGAACTCTAAAATGGATCAAATATATAAAACTGCACAATTATTCTTGAGATAAATTAATTATGCAAAATTGTAAATTTAAAAGAAAATATATTGTAAAAAAATAAGGAGGGTAAAGTTGTAAAATGACAGGTGTGAATGGTCGCTCAGGTGCGAAATGCGAATGTGCACATACAAGTAAAATTTTATGCACATACATGCAGAATTTATGTATTTTATAAATTCATGCACGTACATGCAAAAACTTATGCAATTTAGATTGTGCACAAGTTTTTGTATGTATGTGCATAAGTTTTTGACCGTAAGTGCTTGAGTTTATGAAGTGTATAAATTTTTCATGTATGTGCATGAGTTCCAAGAGTGCATATGGTATGCGCATAAATTTTGCATGCATTTGTATCATTATCATGTTCGCACAAGAACGCTCATTCTCGCCGAATCCCAATCCATAATGTATTATCTAAGGATCTATTTGGATTCTCTAGCATAATGCATTAAAATGCATTATCTTACATTAAATTTATAGAGAATCTAAACGGATCCTAAAGGTTAGTTTAAATAATTATTTCATCTTTATCAAGTCATATTGATTGTTCTACTAAAAACAAAATATATATGACAAAATCTTATGCGACAATATAGAATATTACACTTTCAAAAAATTAGTTGGGTTGTTTTTCTTAAACATTATAGGATATACAAATTTAATTTTTAGAGATCTTATATAGTCTAATTACCAAGTTTGAAATATTTGTTTCCCTTTTTTCCTTTGTATTATTTAAATATTTGTATTGATATACATTCATGAAATTAGTTAGATTGCTTTCTTAAACAATATATTTTCTGTTTTCATAAATATTACATGTTAAAACATATTGTGAAAGTTTTGAAAAAATATCCATTTTTTGTTATTTAACTCAATTGTGATTTACATAAAAAAAACTCTATTGTGGAGTTTGTTTCAATTTAAAAATATAGAAATAAATAATATTTTCAAGAATATTTTTAAAAGAACTAGTGCGAACATATATAGTTGTGACTTGTGAGAGAGAGAGGGGGGGGGGGGGGGGGGGGGGGGGGGGGGGGATTTATTAGTTAATTGCTTAACTCCATCATAAAAATTGTGTTTCTTAAAGACTTGTGGAGTTTTGATTCACTCAATCTAAAACCAAGAATAACTGTAAAGATGAGATTATGATTTATGATACATGTAGACCTATGTAAGGCAGAGCGAAGGACAATTCTTTAATTTTTGTTGACGGTAATTCGATGTACAACTACATATTTTAGGATGGACGGTGAATATATTTTTATAAAGAGAGCAACTTAAATACGTAACTAATTTTGGAACTATAATATCACTAACCCTAAAACAACAAACTCATACATATATTAAAATTATACACTAATTGAAGAAATTTTATAATTTCTAAAGTTGCCCATGAACACACACTAAAAAAACTTTATTACTTTATTAATATATCATATCTATTTCAAGAAGAGGGATCGGGTATGAAGGCATTTCCGGGTGCGAAATACGAAATAATCATGGTCGCTCGTTCTGTTTCATCGGATGTGCGGGGCCTCCCTCTCTGGTATGCGTGATTTAATTTTTGATTTTTTCCTTAGTAAAACACTAAATTCTCATGGCCTAGTTGGTAGTGGGGTTAGGGGAGTACCATGAGGTCTTGGTTTCAACTCCCTCCAACAACACTCTTTTGTAATTTTTGTTTTTCATTTATTCACTTTTTTTTAAAATTTTGTGAACCACAAATATTTTTAAATTGTTTTAAATTAAATCTGGGAGATAAGAGTCGTTATCATATATGAACATTAAGTGACAATATATGAACATTAAATGACAATGTATGAACATCAACACACCATATAAAGCTCTAGTTTATGAACCTTATAGAATTAATATATGCACATGTGTATGTTACATAAGAATCTTGATATTATTAGATATGAACATCGACACACAATGACCAGGTAAAAAATAATTTCAAACATACGAACATGTGCATGTTACATATGAATCTTACAAAACAAATATATGAATGTGTGCATGTTACATATGAACCTCAAGACCAATTAAAAAGAATTTCAAACATGAAAATTTGCATGTTAAACATGAACTTTAGATGACTAATACATGAACATGTTACATATGAACCTCAAAGACCAAGTAAAAAGAAATAAACGTAAAGGGTGATGGGTCAATAACTATACACTATATTAAAGGTTCACATTTACCACAATAGAAGTTCACACTTGATATACTCAATGAATCTCTAGTATAAAGTGTGTTTGTACATATCTAGTTCACTTTAGTTTGTAAACTTTCGGTACAAAATGTATGAACATTTAATATTAAGGAGACGAATACGGTGAAAAATGACGCTTAGGTGAGAACATGAGAATATACACATACAAGAAAAAAATCCATGCACATCACAAGATGTGCAAGAAATTTTGTCTGTATGTGTATGCGTTTTCACTACACATAGTCACACATATAGTCAAAAACTCATGCACATACATGCAAAAATACATGCACACCTCAAGATGTGCATGGTTTTTTTTTCTGTATGTGCTTGAGTTTTAACTTACACATAGTAAAAAATATATGCATATACAGGCAAAAATCCATACACATATTGTGATGTGCATGAATTCCTGCCTGTATGTGTATGAGTTTTCATTTATACAGAGTCACTATATAGTCACAAATTTATACACATACATACAAAAATCCATGCACATCTTGAGGTGTTCATGAATTTGTGCATGTATGTGCATGAGTTTCCACCTACTAAAGTCATGCACATACAATCATAAATCCATGCACATCCGACATTCTCACGTTCTCACCTAAGCGTTCATTCTCACATGAACCTTTTCCTAATATTAATATATGAACCTTATAGTATAAATAAATGAACATCTAATGTTTATATGTGAACGTAAAGATAACAGTTTAGAACGATCAGGAAAAAAGGACCGGAAAAAGAAGAAGAAAAGTTTGCGATGTTTACAAAAATGTCACCGTTCCACTTTTAATCTCGCCATTTCCTTCCCCTTGATACAAGGGCTCACATTGCTTCTTACTTTAAGAGGCAAATGGGAACCTCCCTCATCAAATATTTGTGTTGATTATTTTGGATGAAAAAAATCAGTATTATGTGCTCAAAACAACAATTATTGGGTTGTTGAAAATATAGGGTCAAAATATAATTATTGAATAGTGTAGTGTTGAAACTATAATTATTGAAAATTTTATGGTCAAAATTGTAAATATTTTGGGCAAATTTTGAAAACTTTTGGAGCCAAAAAAGTTATTATTTTGGGTAAAATGTTAAGATTTTAAAAATATTGGGTCAAAAATAGAATTATTGGACAAATATATGCCTTTTGGCTTTTGTGTTTATTAAGTGAATTGGGAGTAGAATTTTCAAAAATGAGATAAAAGGGAGAGAAATAGGGAGATAATGGAATTTATTTTGGTCATTGGATCATGACGATTTAATGACTCACAATGCTTCTCAAATTGTAAGTTAAGAGGCAAATGTATTTGATCTCATACCTATATTTGATTCTCTATTTTTTCGCACAAAAATAATTATGGACTCATTTAAAAATCCTTAATATGAACATTAACGTTATTATATATGAGCATTATATGACAATATATGAACACCAATATACAACATATGCACCTTTAGTCTATGAACCTTAGTGAACTAATATATAAACCTCATAGATCAAATAAAAAGAATTTCAAAAATGAACGTGCTCAACGTTGTACATATGAACCTCATTGACTAAGGATCATATATAATACACTAAGGGTTCATAATTAATATACTAAGGGTTTACATTTAATAACATACATTCTAATATATTAAATGTAAATTGTGATGTGTTATAACTATACACTATACTTAATGTTCACATTTAACACAATAAAGGTTCATACTTGATATACTCAATAAAAGTTTAGGGTTTTTTTGGATTCCTAAGAGTTATATTAAATTGCATTATCTTGATGCAATTTAATACTCCATGTGTTTCTATATAAGCGACGCTTGAACAAAAAACACAAATATTACGAGTAGATTTAATGAATCAACACTCTCTTTGATAATCGTTATTATATATTGGTATATGTAATTTATTCTCTTTTATTTAACTACTCATTTAATATGATTGACTGTAATATCCCTCATTTTTAGTAAGGGCATTTTTGTAATTTTCCAAACACTCGTACTGGAGTCGAATTAATTTCAGAGAAGTTCAGACATTCTGTTAAATGCTTGATCTCTGTAATAATTCCCTGAGTGGAATAAAATACATTCGACGTATTTTTGGGGTTTAGAATATTTATTCGGATACGAATATATTTAATCCGGGGTTAAGACCCATACCCATAATTCTTCCCGGACGAAAGAGGGTGAAAGAGGCAGGATTTGGCCTCCACCGCGCCCGCGGTCATACCCACCGCACCCGCGGTCAGAAATGGCCTTCACCGCACCCCGCGGTGAGACCCACCGCACCCGCGCCGTCATCATTACTTTTCTGCTTCGCCGAACTTTGACCGTCGTGCGCCTGAGCTGCTTCGCCCCTGTCGGAGCTGAGGCGGTGGGGGAGCTGGTTGCTTGAGCTCCTTGCTTGGCCTATATAAGGAGGGGACTTGGAGGAGGAAGCCATCTCAATCTCTCTCTCTCTCTCTCTTAAATCTCTCTCTCGTTCCATTGTCGCCGGATTTGCAAGCTTTTGTCGGAGTTGTCGCCGGAGCTACCATAGGAGGAGGAGGTACCCTCAAGGTGGTGTTTGGTGACCCAAGGAGTTTGGAAGTCGAAGCCCATCCAGATCGAACCTCGTCGTGTTGATTCCGGTGAGTTTCTTCTCCGTTGTGTCACCGTTGTAGCTCGACCGCACCCGCGGCAGAGCCACCGCACCCGCGGTGTGCCTGGGCGCTTGTGGTTGTGGTTTGGGCTTTGTGGTTTTGATCGAGGCTTCGTTCCTTCGATTTCGTTCGTCTTTCCTTAGATTCGTATATTTTATTATCGAATCTAACTTAGGGTTTCGTTATGGGTCGTTCCGTAGGGATCTGAAATCCGAGTTTTGTCCTCGTTTCGGACCCGGAAACCCGTTGTCTTTGAGCTTCGTCTAAATCTAAGGCAAGTGGCGGTTCGCTCTTGCTTATCATTCCATATTTCTATTAATTATCAATTGTTTAATTGTTAATTAAATTGGGATGAATTACTGGTTTCGTTGGGAACAGTTTTCTTAAAATGATACGATTAAAAATGAATATTATAATAGGTTGTATATATTGCTAGAAACAACGCTATTATATCTGTTATTACCGTGATGGTATTGTTGTGAATTTTTATGCGAACTTGAAATATAGTTAGCAGTGGATTTTTATGTGCACTTGAAAGATAGTTAGCACGAGTATTCGTAGGAACGCTGCTTACCTTGAGAGGTAGCCATTTCTTTATAACCCGGTGGATAGGATGTTCAAGCCCTAACACCGTTTCTCTAGTCATGACTATCCCCTATCCGAATATAGGGGAGGTGCGCTTAGCCGGCGTCAAACCTTTAGGGATTTATTCCCGACTATATATCTCTATATCCTGAGGGATGAGATGATTATGATAAAAGCTTATAACGTGAATATACGTTTTGGAATTAAATAAGATAAGTGCCGTTACACACATAATTAATGAACCTTAGGGCGAGAAGTACAACTTGGAAACTCGTCCGGGACTTCGATTAGAGTAAGTCCACCTTCCAAATCTGAATTCGCATTGTGCGGTGAGGTTGGTCGTGGACCCAAATAGTCAAGTCAGTTTTAAAACGCTTGTGTAAATTATAATGTTCCCAAACATTGTCATACTTTCCGATAAGACTTAATTCGTTGGAGTCTTCTCTTCATATGTGTCCTTAAGACTCAATCTTTCAGAGTCTTCTCTTGATCATACATTTTTCGTATTTTTCAGTAGGAGTATGGTGGTTGACTATCGTCATCGACTTTTATTCGAGAAGCGATGAGTCTAACCTAATACGACTACTTAAAACCTTTCTGTTTTACCCTTGCATAGTCTTTTATTAGATTAACCAACCGGTTATATTCCCTTGCATGGTTGGCTGGTGTCATCTGTCTCATACGGCACATCAGATAAACTGCAGTTCCATGAAGGCTAGAAACGACGAGGAAGGCAGATGGAATTTTAAAGAGTTTTATCAAGTTGAGATCCTAGGCGTGTGATCGCTAGATCAAGACTTTTGTGTCATTTATTTTAAAAGCTTATAACGTGAATATACGTTTTGGTTGTATTTGGATTATGGATGTAATTCCGAAACTTTGATTTAATCCAATACTATGACATTTCGTATTATAAATGTTGTTTTATGATTTGTATAAACTGGTTAAGCCTTGGGTGGCTTCGGATGTGGAATCTGAGGTCACTGGCGGTGATACCTTTCAAGGATATATATTTGGGGGTGTTACATTGACTACGAAAATACAAAATTCAAACCACTAAATTATTCACATACTCCATTAAAGGAGATTAAATCCTTTGCACCCTTCACCCTATAGGTTAAACTTGTAATTTTTATACCCTAAACCCTAAAATATAAATCTTAAACCCTAAAGCATAAACCCTAAAGCATAAAATATAAACCCTATATCCTAAATCCTAAGCCCAAAAACCCTATACCCTAAACCTTAAACTATAAACCCTAAGTCTTAAACTATAAATCCTAAACCTTAATTATTAACCCTAATTTAAGCGTTAAAATATAAAATAAACAAGTAAAACTTAAAGGGTGCATAAAAGGGTACACAATTATGGTGCATAAAATTTGAAGTGTCATTGAAGTTGTGCAATGAAGTCTTGAAGTATGTGTCTCATACTTTTCTTTTTAATCCATTCTAATAGGCAAAAATGGAATATTATAAGGCCCTTATTTTTCGGCGCATAGGCGAAATTGCCTTTCAACGCATAGGCCCATCGCATAACGTGGGAAGCCTATCCCCACATTACGCGCAGGAGGAGACCTTTTGAAGCTCCACACGTTACGTGTGGAGCATCCCCACACGTAACGTGTGGAGTCTATAGACCCAATTGGGTCTATAGTGCAATTTTTTATGGATATTAACCAGTTCATAACCAAACGTAACGTATGGATATTAACCACACGTTACGTGTGGAGCATCTCCACACGTAACGTGTGGTCAATATCCATACGTAACGTGTGTCACATTTTTTACCTCACGTAACGTGGTGAGCCATGCCACACGTTACGTGAGGACCCTATGCGCTGAAAGACAATTTTGCCTATGCGTTAAAAAGTAATCGTGTATTATAAAGCACACATTAATTGTTAGTACTTCTCAACACTCTAAACGACAAGTATTAGGGAACATGAGCCTCCCTTCCGTCAGTTATAAGGAAACATATCGAGTGAGTAAAAAATAATGCATTTCTCCTTGGAAATCTAAACGGACCCTTAGTATAAAGTGTGTTTGTATATATCTAGTTTACTTTAGTTTTTAAACTTCTAGTATAAACTTTCTTAACATCTATTATGAATATACATATCTAGTAGATACATGAACATCTAGTAGATAAATGTGAACCTAAAGATAACAACGTAGAGCGGTCAGAAAAAGAAAAAGAAATATCATGGTCCAAAAAAACTTTGTAATGTTTATGAAAAGGATATTGTGCCACTTAATCTTGAGAAATAGCATTAGATACCCTACCTTACTAATGGCTTTGCAATTGTACCCTACCCTTTTTGTTTTTTGCAAGAGTACCCCAACTTTTTTTTTTTGCAAAAATACCCCCAAAATAAAAAGGTAAAATTGAAATGGCACTCATTTTATGATTAAAAAAACAAATTTAATTCAATTTCAAATTGAAACTTGCTACAGAAACCCAAATAACTTTGTTCATCGTCATATTGAAGATATTAGGGAAGTACGCGCCTCACGTGTCAATAGAACAATGTCCTGCTTCCAAACCTAGTTCTCGCTTCTTTTCCTATCGGCGGCGGCGGCAAGGTCATCTGCCATCTCAAGGAAGAAGCCTTCGCCTAAGAAGAAACCTCTCTCCCCTCCCGTCTCACCATCCCCTCCTTTGGCCTCCCCCATTGCTGTTTCGGAAGAAACCATCAGAATGTCAATAGAAGATTGAACAGCTCCATTGCGGTTGAAGAAAATGTTGTTGAAAAATCAGTGAAACTCCCTATACTGGCGAGCTCCAGTCAAGTGGAAGTTGTGGCTAAGACGCTTGAATACAATGAAGAAGATGAAGACTCAGTGAGTAATGAGTCTCCACCTCTAGACCCGGTCTTACCTGAAGGCAACATCAACTTGAAACAGAGAGAAGGCCTTACTCACAACGGGAACAATTCTGGATTCATGGAAGGCAAAACGAGAAGCAAAGCTACGTACTCAGAAGCTCTTGCTGGGAATCGCAAGATTGATAATGGAAAAAGACTTGCCTTTGTTGAAGGTATAGTTGATGGAGTCATTCACTTTACGAATCAGGATATTCAGAATACTACATCCCAATGGAGACTCAGCTTAGTGGGAATGGTGATTGGCACCAGAATCTCATACAACACGATGGTGGGCTTTGTTGCTTCCAGATGGACTGGCATTACACGACCAAAAATTATACTCAATGATTCATGAGTATTCATTTACATGTTCGAGGAAGAAAAGGATTTGTTATGGGTACTAGAAAATGGTCCATGGCTTGTTGGTGGCATCAAACCCCTTGCTCTTACTCGATGGAGTGAAGGTATTAAGCTTGACCCCTCTTGCTTTGCAACCACTCAGGTATGGGCCAACTTACCAAATCTTGATGTGAGATTCTAGGATGAGTAATTTTTTGAGAAAATGGGAAGTGCCATAGGCAAACCCATTTATATTGACAAAGTCAAAGCTAATCAAGAAAGGCTATCCTTTGCACGCATACTAGTTGAAGTCAGAGCCAATTCTCCATTAAGAAATGAGATCACTTTTCTTGGGGAAGATGGAGAATGCATCAAGCAAGCTGTTACATACGAATGGGTTCCTCCAAGATCACGAAATGCTGTGTATTTGGTCATCTCAACGGGGAATGCAACTTAAACAGAAGATCACTGTTATCAGCACCTAGGCACCTCAAATCCATTCAACAACATCAGCCAATTAGCCAACATAAATGGGTCAAGAAGCTACCTGAGCTTGCACAACTGCTGTCAGCTCACAAGGCACATGCTAATATGGATTGCTTGGAGGAATGGGAATGTTCCAACACGAGGTACAAATTAACAGTGCAATCCAACTGCTCTTCTGAATGGCAGATTCCCTCTAAAACTGCCAAAGTCACTCTTGGAAAGACAAAGGATCTGCCTCAATAGCAAGTCAGGACCATAACTTCTAATGCTGCTAAAACCAGATTTTTGGCTCTCAGTGATATTCAGGAAAATACAGAAGAAGTAGGCTTAGACATTGGTTTGGATACTGATTCAATCCATCCTAATGACTAAAGTCACTATTGCAAGCTGTAATATTAGGGGCCTTAACAGTCCCTCTAGTCACACTTTTGTTGAGAAGTTTGTCAGGCAACACAATATAGATATTCTAGCCCTTTTGAAGACCAGAGTTAGAGAGCAAAACAAGGATAAGATTGCTAAGCTGGTGCTCGCAGGCTGGAATCGAGTCACAAACTGTACATGTATTAATGGCCGCATCTGGCTTTTTTGGAAAGATTGCATTACTGTTGATTCCATTTTATTAGAAACTAGTCAAATTCTCATTTGTAAGCTTATCATTCCCACTCTCCCCAAACATGTAATTGTCTCATTCATATATGGCTCTAACAATGCTTCTGAAAGACTAGAACTTTGGAATACATTAGAACACTATGCTACTCAATTTTCAGGTCTTCCATGGGTCATCCTTGGATACTTTAATGCTATTGCTGACAGAAAAGAGAAAGTCTCTGGTACAAGTGCCTCCACTCCCTTCAATCCTGATCTCAAACACTGCCTTTCTGCTGGTGGTCTTCTTGATCTTCCTGCTTCTAGAGCTTATTTCACATGGACCAACAATCACATGGATGCCACTCACATATAGAGCAAGCTGGATAAAATTATTGCTAACCAAAAGTGGTTCTCTGATTTTCCCCATGCCACTGCCTTTTTTGCTAACAAAGGATGCTCAGATTATAGCCCAACTATGGAATATCTTACTAGACTTCTCAAGATCAAATGCAGACAAAGAGCCTTCAAGTTTCACCCACAATGCTCCAGAATTGGACTCACTCATGTTTGCTTTGCTGATGATTTGTTTCTCTTCACTCATGGTAGTATCAACACCCTGTAGATTGTGAAAGACACTCTTGATGAATTTTGTTCCTGCTCAGGTCTTGGCATCAACAACAACAAATCAAAATTTTATTTTGCTGGAATTGGTGTACAGATAGAAGAAGAAGCCATGGCCCTTCTTAACATGACTAAAGGAGAATTGCCAGTCACATATCTTGGTGTCCCTTTTTGTAGCAGGAAAGCTCTCAAAGAAGATTTCAAGCCATTGCTATCCAAAATCTCCAACAAAATCAATTCATGGGCTTCAAGGAATATGTCTTATGCTGGCAGATTACAACTCATCTCTTTTGTGCTTTATGGAGTGCTCAATTACTGGTGCAAGGTCTTTATCATCCCCAAGAATTTTTTTCCGTAATCACTGCCATCATGAGAAACTTTCTATGGAGTGGCAATAGGGAAGGCAGGAAATCACCCATTTCCTGGAGTAAGGTTTACATGCCAAGAGATGAAGGAGGACTGGGACTAAAAGAAATTCTCTCCTGGAATAAAGCTTCTATCATAGAGCTCATCTATGATCTCATCAAGGATAGCTCCTTTATTTGGCACACATGGGGCAATGCCAATCTGATCAGAAGTAGAGATTTCTGGAGCATCAGGAAGAAAGGCACATATAGCGCAATATGGACTACTCTACTCAACCTCAGGGATGAAATCACACAAAGACTGGATTCTGGGCAAGCACCTATCATCATGTCTAGAGGAGGGAGATATGATTGGAAATCCATCTATGATGACTATAGACATAGAACCAAAACCAATGACTAGAATATATGCATTTGGGGCAAACTTATCACTCCAAGAACATCCTTCATGTGCTAGATGGCAATACATGGAGGGCTCCCTGTCATAAGCAAACTCAAGACTATGGGCATCTTACATGATGATCTTTGTCCATTCTGCAATTTGGTACCAGAAACCATAGATCATCTTTGGTTCCAATGCAAGTATATTTCTGAAGTGATGAATCGAGTTTTTAATTGGGGGAAAATTGGGAGAAGGCACAAAAACATTCATGATTGGATCAATTGCATGAGCAGGATGAGAAGGAAAAACTACATGATATTTGCTTTCTGGATGTGCACCAATGAATGTTATATGATGACTATTAGTCATATTAGGAACTGTGCTAGTTCTAGATGGAGAAAGTACAATAGAGAAGCTAGAACATGTTTAGAGAGAGTGTGGATTATGATCAATCCTTGTAATACCTAGGCTTTCCTAGGGCTTTGTAAGTTCTTTTACTTACCTTGAATGAAATTCTTACCTTTCATTCAAAAAAAAACTTTGTTCATCGTCTCTCTCCCCAGCTCGAGCTCTCTCCAGCTTCTCCGGCGAAATCCAGCTTTGTCTGACGGATTCCACCATTGTCGGCTGGAAGGTTTCTCTTCCAGGTATGATATCGCTTCAAATTCCATAATCTCCAACTTTGATTTTTGCTTGAAACCCTTCATCGCCGTTTGAGCTAGCTTCCTCCTCCGACGGCGCGAAATTGCAGGTTTTCCACAGACGGAGTCCTTCATCGCCGTTCGAGCTAGCTTCGGAATCATCCTCTGATTACGGCCCAAAATTACAGGTATTCCACCGAAGACGCGCGGCAAAGTGCAGGTCTTCGACTCACGACCCCATTCGGTCGCGATTCCGATTCATCTTCCTCTTCTGTCTATCTCGTTCGAGCCTTGGAGGTATGTCCATTTTTTAGGGTTCCAGCCATTCAATGTCGTTTTAGGGTTGCTCCGTTGTTGTTCATTGGGTTTTTAGGGTTGATTCACTTTTGTTCATTTTAGGATTTTGTCACTATTCTTCGTTTGAGCTGAAATGAACTGAAGTTGAATGCAACGAATTATATAAACATGTGAAATCCGTCTTAGAAAAATGAGAATGTCAGATTAGTTTTATTTTTTGTCACAGCTGCAGGAATTACCATTGTTTGAAAATTTCATGTTAGCATTGATGAAATATTTGTCACATGGTATAGTTTTATTGTTGAAATGAACAATTAGAATGTCAGTTTTGTGAAACATTGTTGTGTTTTTAAAGTTAATGTTTTTATTTGCCTGACTTTATAGCTCTCTTCCTCTCACAACTTTCTTGTCTTCTCGTGTGATCTCTACATCTGAGTATGTTCAGTTTTGTGCATAGAAAAAACTTAAATGTTGATATTCTCTGTTGTTTGTCTATGTCCACCAGTGCAACTGAAGTGCTGTAGTCAGTTAAAGAATAAACGGAGGAAATTCAAATGGGTAAAAAGGTAAATTTTGGTTAGCTCATTGTGACTAGTTTTCCATATTTCACATCTTGTCATGTAGTTTTTAAGTATATGTTCCTTTTGTATTTATTGACCTCGTATAATTTGTATTGTTTAGGGTCATTTATTTAGATTTGAAGGGAAAAAAATTCAAGACAGAGTCAACCAAAACTGTCGACGTGAATTGCTAAAAAATATTGAGAAATGTCTCTCCCCTGTGGACTAGCAGAGGATAATAGATGGTCCATTTGGACCTACTGTGAAGAAGTTTTATCGACAAACCTCTTCATGCCAGCTTGTACATTACGTTTTATTCCGTCAAGTAAAAACGAGGAAGTTGTGGGAGACGTGGTATGACCTACAAGGACAGCTGCTGTATTTTTCAATGAAGGAGTTTACACTTGTGACGGGGTTGTGTTGTCGCAGAATGAATGATAATGAGCTGAACCCGGATAAGAATGCCGTGAAAGAGTTATTTAATGTACATAATTTGACCTTGGGTGAGCTAGAGTCATTATTTATGCGTACACAGCCTGATAGCCATTTGAAATATAAGATGGCATTATTGATTGTATTAGAGGGCTTCATTCTTGGGGTTAAGAAAAAGGTTCGCATAAGCACGGATCATGTCAAATTATTAACTGATATCGATCGATTCACGAAATTCCCGTGGGGCAGGGTTAGCTACATTGAATCTCACCAGGGATTGAGTTCACCAGGGATTGGTAGGCACCGCATCCTTTATCATGTAAATGTTTGATTCGGATTACTTCATAATATCAACTTGCAATGCACTTACTGATATGCAGGGTGTCTAGAACAAACATGCTATCAAATTCTTGAGTTCTGCAAGAACCACTGAAGTCATCCTGGATTGTGGTATGGCTGCTTGGCCTGTGTCTGTCGCAAAAAGTGGGAATCGTTACATATTTGGCACATGCTGGAGGCAATTTGTAATATACAATGAATTGGAAATCAACGATGCATATGTGTTTGAAATAGTGAGTCACCGCAATGTTATATATAACGTTACCATATTCAAAGCTTAGATGTTTGTTTTTAGTATTATTTTGAATTTGAAGAATGTAACTCTATGGTGATGGTTTTGTTTGTTTAAATTAGTTGTGTTGAACATCTTTACTACAACTACTGTGGTAATGCATGTTAGTGTCGTGAATATATAATGTCATGTAGTGACTATATAATGTCACGTAAATGTAGTGCTTTATGAAGCATGTTATGTATGGTCGAGGATGGTTTATGTTTTTCCTATGTGTTATTCAGATGCCATTCATGTCGGTCGGTAGGTTATTTGAAACCATATTGAATCTGTCATGATAAATATGGAAGAATAATAAGTGGGGTCAAGGGGTACATAATGGAGTGAAACTTCTGTCATATGAATTTAACTAAAAGTAGTCAATATTGATTTCGTCAGGATATGAATGTAGTCATGACAGGATAGAGTTACAGTAACTACCCAACGACTAAATATCATTTCTACCAAAAGTAATATGAGTGGTAAGAGATCCTTCAAGAGTTTGGATCTCTTACTACACATATTAACAAAAGAAGAGTTTGGATCTCTTACTACACGTATTAACAAAAGAAGAGTTTGGATCTCTTAATACACATATTAACAAAATAGATAATTCAAGAGTTAACACAATTAACCTAATCATGGGCCGACTGAGGGGTTAGGACAATTTCGTGAGTTATGGCCGAGAGTGCCACAACTTCCACACCTTCTCCTCGGGCCCCTATATTCTCCACATGATGGGATTCTTTTCTTCCTTGGTCTTCCAGATTAGAATCTACTTCAACATGTGTGATTGTCCCTGTATTCATCCTTTCCATCATGTACATGTATCCATGAAGCCTATTGTAGCTTTGTTTAGTTGTGCCTCTTATCCTGTCTATGGCGGTTAAACGTGCTCGGTTTGCCTTATCGTAACTAACTTACATTGTAGATTTGTTTAGTTGTGCCTCTTGAATTTGTGCAGCACGAGGTCCAATACATGTATCGGTTGTGTTAAAGTTGTAACAGGATTGTACATGTAACGTGCTAGGGTTAGTTGATATACATGCTGATAAATATATATGATCGTACTGACAAGATTATTTACTTACCTTGACATAATGTGGTCAACAATTACGCTTGAACTTGCATGTGTATGGTGGTTATGCTTTAGCTTCATGCCACATGTGTGTTGTCCACAATACTTCTTTACTTCAAACAATCTTGTGCTGCCAAGAGCGGTCCCATAACAAAAAAATGTGCAACTATGATGTGACCCCGGTCACGACGTCATTCGGCACTACGAGTGTCATCTGAGTTATTTGAGACATTTACTATTTTTAGCAGTTTTTCGGTATTTCGCAGTTTCCTTTATTAGCAGTTTCCATTCTTAGAATGTTTCTAAGTTTGGAAACTTATCGTTTTTAGTATTTGCTATTTTTAGATGTTTCCGTTTTTAGATAGTTTCTATTTTTGGATATCGGGCCTCTCTTGTGCCAAGAGGGCCGATCCATTTATGTTTTAGGCCCATTAGGGCAAGACCTTTGTTTGGCTGCTATATAAGCCAGCCTTAAACCTAATTAATGACAAGTTGATTTGAGAGTAAAACCTAGCGTAGCGTTGAGCCAAGCTCCCGCCCCCTAGGTCTAGCTCCTTCAACTAAGTCTTCACTGAACCTTCCTAACCAACTCCTGACCCCACGATCGAACGATCATCGAACCCAAACACTAAGCACGAACCCCTTCGAACCAACGTGGCTCTCGGCCCAAGCCGAGATCCCCCGATCGAGCCCCCTTCGCGACTTCGCAAACGCAGCAACAGAACGCAAACCGCGACCGCAGATCCAGTTCTGCGACCGTGGATTTCTTCCTGCGACAGATCCCGAACTTTAGCAAATCGTTACGATATTCAGCGATCAAGAGTTGTTTCATCCGCCTTCTACCTAGATCCGCTCTGACTCGTGTTTTGGGAGACCGGAACACATCAAACTAGGATCAATGCACCTTACCACTAATAACTTCTTATCAGACTTCTGGACATGCATCTGGAAGCGCCTCTGTAATGCCATCAAGGATAAACGATCCTTAAGATCCTTATTACAATTGAAATGCTCTCCAAATTTTATTTCAAGATCATTGTCGCTCACCCCCATTATCCTCCATTGGCTCTTCCAAATCATCCAATTGCCTTTTACTAAACTTTTTGCTACGATAGTACTCGACTTCAATCTCTTGGAGAACTTCCTCTTCAATGTGTATAAATGAGTTATCCACTTCATTAGTGTCATCCAACAATGGCCCTTCTTCAACATCTTTGATGCACCCCTGTCCACCATGACTGCAACTGAGGAGGAATAAGACATGAGCACGCGCTCACAAGGGCCCGTGACAAGATCGTGTGCCAAGGCCATCGCCAACGCCGCACAATCGTTGATTGCGCGCGTCATCGCTAGCCAAGGCGCGCCCGAGACCGCGCCCTCTATCAAGCTCCTCGCCACCATCGGCGCCGCATCAGAGAGCCAGTCGGCCGCTACGCACCCAGAGCATGGCGCCCCCCCCCCCCTGGAGCCTGCCCAAGCATAGCCGCGGCCGCTGCTTTAAGTGTCGCGCGCCCCATATCGCCATGTCACACACCCCTTGCCTCGCCGCGTCTACGATGCCTATCTTTGTCTTTTAGAGGGTTTTTTTGCTTATTTTAGACATTTCTATTTTAGAAAACTTTCTAGTTTTGGCACTTTCTATTTTTAGAAGTTACTATTTTTAGTAGTTTTCTATTTCGGGCGAGCGCTCCACTCATGTTGAGTGGGCTAGCCCATTAGGCGAGACTCGGCCCATCCGAGTCCCGCGACCTCTATATAAGGCCATCTCGGCCTCGTGTAAAAGGTTACGTTCAATATTAATCTAAGCTAAGTTTGAGTGCCAATTGCCTCCTTCCTTAGATCGGACGTCAAACCCTAATCTATCTTCGCATCCCCTTCACTCCGCATCCGACGCTACGGCAACGCTCGATCCATCAAGCCCTATCCTTCATTGCGCCTAGTCCTAAGGCCGCGAGTCCTGATCCACCATTGCATCGCTATCACTAGTGCTGTGACACTCCCCGCGTCACCTTCATTTGCCGCGTGACACTCGTCCTTGCCGCGATCGCTGCATTTTGTGCCCCCGCGTCCAAACTTTGAGCGCACCACGTGAACCTCTAAATCCATTTTGAGGTTCACCCGCCCCCTTCAAGTCATTCGTGCAATTCATCAAGGTCGAAAGCCAAGGTTTTCCACGGCCGAACTTGAAGCCGAGACGAGCGACTCAACACCAAGGCCTAGATCCGACGCAGCCATGACAACTTGACCTGCATCCGAAGGCAGGAACACATCAACTGGCATCAGAGCTCAGTGGTCTTGTAAGTCGCTATCTCAAGCCTCCATTGTTCATGAATTTTTTTACTTGTCCATTCCTTTCCTTCCGGTTCATTATCACACAAAAAAAAATTACTTCCTAGTCCGACCGGTTTCGCAAGGCAAGTTCCTTGGCCGAAATGTTTTTATTTTCCTCCAAGTTTGGTGTGTTTGGTAAGTCGGAGATCCTCCGAGATTTGGTTGTTATTTCCTGATTTCTTGCGTGAATTATTGCCATATATTGCATGATTTATTTCTTAGGTTGTTAGCCGTAATATCTCCAAGATCTTCTTTCTCTCTCCAATCTCCAAGATATCGCATGATCTTTTTCTTGTTACTTAGGCCGATTTTCTTTTATTTTCGGTTATCCAAGATCTTCACAAAGTCAAAAGTCAAAGATTCTTGGACAATTTGTTAATTAAAAAAAAGTCAAAGTTGGAAATTTATATAAAAAAAAAGACACGACTTTTCTTGAAGGCAAAGCCAAAATAAGGCAATCCTTGAAGATCCTTTCCACTTCGGTCTAGGCTCATCTTCTCCACCCCTCCGCCGTCTAGGTTAACCCTAGAAGGTAAGTCTTGTTTGGTTTGGTTAATTCCTTGCGTTAGGGTTAGGATTTAATTGCTTGGTCTTGTTTGGTTTTCTTGCTTGCTTCTCACGCCATATTTGTGTTTAGCCTAAGTTGCCCTCACGGCCACCCACACTGCCCTCCCTATGTGAACTCTTGTTGCTTGATTAGTGCTTGTGTGATTATTGGTTGCTTTTGCCTCTTGTTCGTTTTACTTCGATGTCTGGTCACATTGTCATAGGAATCATGACGGCCCCCACGAGTGGTGATGGCAACGGAGACAACAACAACAACAATCCTCCGATCCCTTACTTGGTTCCACGTCTTGATCTACCTAATGAAGACCCCATCTTGGAGCTCTCAACCGAGCAGTGTGAGATCCAAGACCTTTGCCGCCTTGTGGCCCAACTCCAGAGCCAAGCGCGACCAACTCCGATTCTCCAAGTCGAGATGGATGCAGCGGGTTTGCTTCGCCCCACCGTCGCTGGCCCCAACACCACCCGGATGGACAAAGGCAAGGGATTGATGCCTTCTACATCGAACCTCCAGCCCCACCTCCAACGCATTCAGTTCGTGATCGAGAGCCGCCAAGGGCACATCTCACCCCACGAGCGCTACGTGTTACGTGCCACGCCTGCCGGCTATGACAGCGGAAACGACAAGGCCGCCGACACTCAAGGTGAGTATTTTGAACCCTTTGACTTTCATGACAAGTATGCAGCCAGAGGAACTCGACGTCGCCGCACGACTGCCTCAACGCCTCATGATAGCCGCGCACGCCGCAATGAACAAGACTCCGGGCTCCAGCGTCGACCCAATCGCGCCCCAGGAGTTGACCCGCGTCCGCATCGCCATGCCCCCACTCTAGTCCCCTTCGACGTAAACGACCATCTTGGCCACCAAATCACGTGCACACCGCGCTATGGCTCTGATGGATATAGTTCGACTACGCCGACTATCCACGATGACTTCGACGAGTTCGATGACGAGGAGATGAAGGACTCCGGCATGATCAACCCAAGCTCCTACCACCCTCCCCTTGGTGATCCCATTGAGCTCCAAGACAGGCCCGCGGATTGGATCTCGCCCCCACGCCAGCAAGCCGGCCCACAACATCATTTCCAAGGAGACACTACGCGTGACACTCGTGGCCAGCACCACGAGGAAATGCCACGTGACTTTCGTCGCCGCGACGATGCATATGCTCCTACGCGACAACACCAACGCGCCGAGCACAACGCGCCACCCGCGGTCTTCGCCGATGACGGTGTCCAGGATGGCCGCACTCGCCGACAACTTGGTCGTGCCCCACCCCCTGCAAAACGCGCCTATGCGGATCCCCAGTTTGTCGCCCAACGTCTTTACGCGCCCCAGCCCGCGCCACGATTTAGCCGCCACGAGGTAAAGGTCAAAATTGAGCATTTCTTTGGTGAATATGATTCGGATGTTTTTCTTGAGTGGGTGCATGCAACAGAGTATACCTTGAGATATTGTCACATTCCCACAGACGAGAATGTTGATGCGGTAACGCTTTACTTCTGAGGCACTGCACGCGTTTGGTGGCATAGGTTCATTGATGACCGCATTCGCTGCCACCTTGTGCCAATCACCGAGTGGCACCAGCTTGTCTACGTCATGACACTAAATTACGTGCTCGCCGACTATAGGAACCAGATACGGATGGAGATTGCCATGGCTCGCCAAGGCACCAAGACGCCTCTCGAGTTCTTTTCTCAATTGGAGGACATGTACTACAAGGCAAGCATATGTGTCACCTCGTCCACCCTTCGGACAAAGTTTCTTAGTGGCTTGAATGTGCCCATCCGTGACCAGCTTGAGATTTTACTAATCAAGGATCTCAACACCTTGACCCACACCGCGATGCAAATCCACAATCAACTCTTGCGTCGCCGACAATCATCTTGGCAATTTCCAAGCCAACAAAGGTATGATTCTAACCCTAGTCAATCCCTTACTACTAATGTGCGCGCTCCATCCACAGGTTCCGCCGTGTCCAGCCAAGGCCAAAACGCCAAGACCGCGACGCCAAGCTTGACTGCCGTTCACGCGCCCGCGCCCAAGGGCCCCTCGTCGGGCACTGAGCGCGCGCGTGACCTTGAATGCTTTAAGTGTGGAGGGCGAGGCTACTACAAGAGGGATTGTCCCAACAACAAGAAGGTCCTTTTCTCCGTCAATGTCGTAGGCTATGAATCATAAGAGGAGGACGAGGCCCAACTTGATACCATCGAGGAAGGATTCGAGGATGACACCGAGGAGGCCTACGTGTGTGAGGTCGTCGCACTCCATGCCGGCACGCCTCTCAGCCTTGTCACACGCCGCATCCTCACCATCAAGGAGGCCACTCTAGTCGACTAGCGCGAGAACCTCTTCCACACGCGTTGCCTAGTCAAGACGGCGTCCCTGAGTGTCATCATAGATGGGGGCAGCTGCTGCAACATCATCAATGAGAAAGTGGTCAACCATTTCAGCTTGCCGACCATGCCTCACCCGCAGCCCTATGGCTTCCAGTGGATTTCTTTGAGTTCTGGTAACACTGTAACTCGTCAATGTCTTATCTCTTTTTCCATTGGTCAGTATTCGGACTCGGTCCTATATGATGTCATTGCGATGGACGCCACACATCTCTTGCTTGGGCTCCCATGGCAATTCGATAGGCGCGTTCTTCACAATGGCTATTTAAACAGTTACATGTTTACTTACCACGGGAAACGCGTCACCTTTTTACCCATGTCTCCACATGAGATTTTGCAGGATCAGGTAGAGCGAGACCGCCAGAAGGCTATTGAGGCAGCCGCGAAGGCGCCCCAAGCAGCGCCCGCGGCCATGCCGCAGCGATCCAACCCCAATTCTGGCGATTCTTCTTCTATCACAAGCACTAGCTCCAGGAAGTCGAGTGCTACCACAGGCCACCACAATGCTTCTCTAGATACTGACAACGCTACACGCAAAACCGCGCGGAAGGCCAAACAACGGCCCACAGAGCCCTGGCCAGGCGCGCTGCATTCTGGGTCGAGCACTGGTGCTTCTAACCCCAGTGCCTCTCGTTTCATGCACAGTGCCTCACCGCCTTCACAGTTGGCCGATCGCACGCCGAAGAGCCCCGCATTGCAGGGCCGTTGTGAGCACCGCTTGCTTCTCGCGCGGCCCAGCGACCTTACTGCCACTTTGAACGACAAGGCGCCTTGTTTCCTGTTGGTGCCAACTCCCAGCATGCCTAGCGCCTCTGTCGCCGATCCTTTGCCGCCGGCCGTCGTCGCGTTGCTCGACGAGTTTGCCGACGTCTTGCCAGAGGAGCTTCCGTAGGGCCTTCCACCCTTGCACGACATTGAGCACCAAATCGACTTGGTGCTTGGTGCCTCGCTGCCCAACCGCTCTGCATACCGCGCCGGCCCTGAGGAGATCAAGGAGTTGCAGCGCCAGGTGCAGGAACTTTTGGATCACGGTGACGTGAGGGAATCCTTGAGCCCTTGCGTCGTGCCGGTGATCCTAGTGCCCAAGAAAGACGGGTCATGGCGCATGTGTGTTGACTGTCGCGCCATCAATCAAATCACGGTGAAATACCGGCACCCCATTTCGCGCCTCGACGACATGCTAGATGATCTCTATGATGCGACCCTCTTCTCCAAAATTGATTTAAAGAGCGGCTATCACCAAATCCGCATGAAGGAAGGTGATGAATGGAAGACCGCGTTCAAAACAAAATATGGGCTTTATGAATGGCTTGTCATGCCTTTTGGGCTCACTAACGCCCCGAGCACGTTCATGCGGTTGATGAACCACGTTTTGAGGGAATTTTGGGGGAAATTTGTTGTGGTTTATTTTGATGACATTTTGGTGTATTCTCGTAGTCTTGATGAGCATGTAGAGCACCTTAGACTTGTGTTAGGGTGTTTGAGACGCGAGCAATTGTATGCCAACTTTGGCAAGTGTTGTTTTTGTTCCGACACCACTAATTTTCTAGGCTACATCGTCTCCAAGGACGGCCTGCGCATGGATGAAGACAAGGTGAAGGCAATCCGGGAATGGCCGACGCCTACGACTCCAACCATGATGCGCAACTTCCTTGGCTTGGCAGGTTTTTACCGGCGGTTTGTACGCGACTTCAGCTCTATCGCCGCGCCGCTGTATGAGCTCACAAGGAAGGGCGCCATGATGAATTGGCTTGAGCACCACGAGAAGGCTTTCGTGGCCTTGTGCAACGCACACCTTCTACAACTCCCTAATTTTGCCAAGCTTTTTGAGGTGGAGTGCGACGCCTCCAACGTCGGCATTGGCGGCGTCCTACACCAGGAGAGGCGGCCCATTGCCTTCTTCAGTGAGAAGCTCACCGGGGCCACCTTGAACTACCCTACCTACGACAAGGAGCTCTACGCCCTCGTCCGTGTGCTCAAGACCTAGTAGCACTACCTCTGGCCGCGGGAGTTCGTCATTCACTCGGACCACGCCGCGCTTAGCTACCTGAAGAGCCAAGCCAACTTGAGCCGCCAGCATTCCCGTTGGGTGGAGTTCCTTGAGACATTCCCGTACGTCGTGGTCCACAAAAAAGGTAAGGAGAATGTGGTCGCCGATGCCCTTTCTCGTAGGTATAATCTCTTGACTCATGTTCAAACTAAGGTTCTTGGCTTTGCTTTAATTAAGGAATTATACTTGACTGACCCCTTCTTTAAGCCAATTTTTTAGCATTGCCTTAGGAACCGAGAGTTTGAGACATACTTTCTCCATGAGGGTTACTTGTACAAAGTCGGCCGCCTATGCATCCTTAGCTCATCCATTAGGCACCTAATCCAAGAGGCGCATGATGGCCGAGGCCATTTTGGGGTTTCCAAGACCTTGACCGCACTTAGGCAACATTTGTTTTGGCCACGCATGACCCGCCAGGTGACCCGCTATTGTAGGAGTTGTGTGACATGCCAACGAGCTAAAGCGAGCTCGAGTCCATACGGCCTTTATACACCATTATCCATCCATGTAGGCCCTTGGGAAGTCCTCTCCATGGACTTCATTATAGGTTTGCCTCTCTCTCGTAGGAGTAAGGACTCCATTTTTGTGATAGTGGCTAGGTTTTCTAAGATGGCCCATTTTGTAGCTTGTAAGACGACCCATAATGCTAGTGACATAGCCGAATTATTTTTTGAGCATGTGGTGCATTTGCATGGGATCCCTAGGTCTATTGTGAGTGATAGGGACACTAAATTTGTTGGGCATTTTTGGAGAACTCTTTGGGGAAAGCTAGGTACAAAACTACTATTTTCCACTAGCTACCACCCCCAAACCGATGACCAAACCGAGGTGACCAACCGAACCCTAGGCTCCCTCCTCCGGACCATGCTCAAGACCAACCCCATGGAGAAGGTGCGTATCATGTTGTCAAGGAGGATACATTGCCCTATACATTATTTGGCAACGATGATGGTCCTATAATTGACAGCTGAGGAGGAGGAACACTAGAGCCCCCACCACGATTACCTCTGGGTTCCATCATGTGTTCCTAGAAGGCCGTGCAATCCTAATATCATTGTTTTACCACTACTCACCAAAGTGGTTCCCTTTTGATTGCACGGTAGGAGAAGATTATACAGTTGATGAAGACACCCGCCTAACACCAGAGACCTGGGCACTTATTGAGAAGACCGCCAGTGACACCTACAGTGTCCAAGCAGCTTGGCGACGTTTGTGAGTTATTTTTTGCTTTTCCCTTTGTTTTATTCTTTTGTCTTTCATTACATTGAGGACAATGCAATGTTTAAGCATGGGGGAGAGTTCTATACTTGCTACGTTGTTGAGGAGAAAAATTGAAAATTGAAAAAAGCCAAAAATTGAAAAAAAAAGGCATACATTAGAAATCCTGGGATAGGTCGAAAACCCGAAAGGGCGGCCTAGTTAATAAGCAGGTGGCTTGGACCAGCATTAGGCTGGGGTAATAATTGGTCAAGAGTGATGTGAGCATACTGTGAGCCCATCTATTGAAAAATGAAATGAGTGGCTTGGTGAAAACCCGAAAGGGCGCCTTGGCAAAATGAGTGAAAAGAAGAAGAGTGATTTTTAGGACTCCTCATTTTTCCTGGCGTGGTGACATAAGAAGAGGAGATATAAGGAGGATTCGGGTAGGTCACTCTGGGAGGTATAAGAAGATAGATGAGAGATATGATTAGATTTTTATTCACTCTATGGTGTTTGGGATAAGCTTGGGGGAAGTACTCTGCTTTCCTTTTGGCTTGATTGTGTGGGGTGTTGAGATTTATTGATTTGATGTTGTAGTCTATTGTGCTGGGCTTATTTTGTATGGCTGCCTGGAGTTTATTATTGGGTATGACTCTTGGAGATTGAGTTTTCTATGCTTCCTGAAACCTTGGGGATTGATTGGAGGAGTATGTTGACTTTAGCTTACTCGAGGACGAGCAAGGTTTAAGCATGGGGGATTTGATCGGTGCTATTTTGTAGTGCATATCTGGGGGTTATTACCTGATTTGAGGCGCCATTTGGATGGATTTAGAGCACAAGCGTGGATTATGGAGTTAGAGTGGAGAAGTGAAGAAATCATGGGATTTATAGAGGTTTGAAGTGTATTGAAGAGTAGAAGAACAATGTGCTGAATTCAAATGGTTCGTTCTCTCTACTCAGATGTCCAAATGAAGTGATTCCAATTCTAGGAGTTAGATATTGAAGTCTACTGCAAGTCCTCAACATATGAGCGCAATGCGAGTTGGGAATCAAACGTTATGGCGTTTTTACTAAAGTGTCACAGAAGTTGAAAAAGGCACCGCCGCCCCGCGGTGGAACTCACCGCCCCGCGGTGTAACTTGACGACCCACGCCAGAAGTCACCGCGACCCGGCGGTGGATCTCAGAGAAGGCAACTAGAAGACTGACGCCCCGCGGTGGATCTCACCGCCCCGCGGTGGGCACGTCACGCCTCGCGGCCAGCAGAAGACTTTATTTCCTTTATTACATTTCAGACTTTCTTATTTTTATTATTTTATTTCCTTTGTTATTTCCATTAGGTTAACTTATTTCCTAAGCCTATTTAAGACTTCTTTCTAGGTCTTGAGTGGGAAGTCACGAAAGCAGACACTTATTATTATCATCGTTGTTTTTCTTATTAGGGTTTCATTCACCTTTGATGGAGCACTAATTTCCCTTTGTTCTACTAGACGTTTGAAGCAATACAGTTGATGTGTTTGTGAGATTTATATTCCTTGTTCTCATTCTTATACGCGTTGGTTTGATTCTCTTGGTAATATTGAATACTCATTTATTGTTATTCTTCATAGCCTGATCAACTAGGTTGAGTAATATTTATCAATTGCTAGGGTTTGCATATAGTGGAATACGAGTGCATATCTAGTAGCATACACGATTGTTGCATATAGTGGAATACGAGTGCGCAATCGTGAGTGAGAATCATTTGCATGTTAAATAGTAAGGTTTTCTTCTATTTGCATGTATCCTATATCCTTGTGTGCATTGCTATTGCTTTGTTAGTGGTAAGGTTTTCTTCCATTGATATTGTGATAAGTCTATCAACAACTGTGAGAATTGGTAGTATTTAAGATCAGGGTGGGAACAACCATAAGAATAGTGAAAGAACTTGGATTGAATAGATTTCTGTGATCAAATTATATCTCTGTATTGTGGATCTCGTTCTAGTGGAACTACTTTCCCCAATCATATTTTCTCATCAATCAAACTTGTTTGTTTTGCTCTCTTTGATAACTAAAACCCCCCTTTCTGGTTACTTGTCAATCATAATTGCATACTGCATCAGATCTTTCCTGTGGGTTTGACCCTTACTTGCTTACTATATATCTGTTTAGTAGGTCTGTTAGGACATTTACTTTGACTAGGCCATTCAACGATATTTGCACTGCATATTTCGGCCACGTCAATAGACCACAAAGAAGACAACGAAGATACGCCTGTCTATGCCCGGCTTCTACCGACTTACTCTTCGGAAGTCTTACGAGTACACCCACTCTAGCTCAAACTCCCCGGAATACTACCCGATCGCTGCCGGTCAAATCACCGAAACGCCTATCGGACAAGACCCGACCCTTTATTCTCTAAGGATAAGTTGTATTTCGATCTGATTCAATCATCAATCAATATACAAATTACATTGCTATTTCGTATCTATTCTTTGCTTGGTTGATCATTTATCTGGTTTGGATTGATTTTTACTACCCGGTCGACTCGTTACCCCGTCTAAGGCGATTTAGGTCGTCCGATCTTTTTGCCCCAAAACAAACCTCTAAATCCATTATGAGGTTCACCCGGCCCCCTTCAAGTAATTCGTGCAATTCATCAAGGCCGAAAGCCAAGGTTTTCCACGGCCGAACTTGAAGCCGAGACGAGCGACTCACCACCAAGGCCTAGATCCGACGTAGCCGCGACAACTTGACCTGCATCCGAAGGTAGGAACGCATCAATCTTCCTCAACATCATCCTCAAAGTCATCCTCAAAGTCATCCCAATCAAAATCTCGCCCAACGTCTTCCCCATAATCACTGGCAATCTCAATACATTCATGTATTCTTTTCCTTCCTATAGAAGACCTTGTTTCTCTCCCATCAGTTTCCGAATCTGCCTCAGATTGGCTCACCAAGTCAACTATTTATACATCCCCATTGTTTACACGACAAATTTTGGTTTCATTTCATATATGTCACAATCAACTATATTCGGTACAGCTTCAGTGAGACAATTGTCGCTTACCACATTGCTCACCAAGTCAACTATTTGTACATCCCCATTGTTTACATCCCCATTGTTGTCACGACAAATTTTTGGTTTCATTTCATACATGTCACAATCAACTATATCCGGTATAACTTCAGTGGGACAGTTGTCGCTTACCACATTGCTCTTGTCGGATTTGGTACCATTTCAGCTTGGATGACAACCCACCACAACCTCGGCCTCTGCCTCTGCCTCTTGACTTTGTGTTAACGGTGGCGGAGTCAGACACACTGTGATATCCTTGTCATCATTTCTACTTGGATGACCACCCATCACAACCTCGGCATCTGCCTCTTTGTTTCCTTTCTTTTTCATACTCGCATATAACTCGATAGGTCAAATAGCATCTTTGGATTGCAAGTTCAAAATTTTGAAAGCATCAAGGTCCTCGTCATCTTTGACATCAAATGGTTGTGACTTTGGTTTCCGCGGTGATAGATATTTTAGCTCCATTTCATATATCTCATCAATGCATTTTATCTTCTCAACCAACTTTTTTCTCAGATTTGAGTAATTCATATCTGCAGACAAAAGAAGTGCTTTTGTCGTTGTGATCCCATCGAAAACCCACTTGTTTCCCTTACATATCCATTCACCACCTGTTATCAGAGTCAAGTAGTATGATCTTGAACCTGTTATACGAAGAAAACGCAAACACAAGTAAAATACTTTATGACAAACGTTGACAGTATGACCAATACCCTAACACCGACATTAAAGGGTTTTCTAGCCAAACGGGACAAAATTTGTAGGGAAAACAAATATTCTAGAATGAAGGAACGAAAGTTAAAGTCAGATTTGATTAATGCTAAAAAAATAGCTGAAAGGTTGTTCTCTCGTTTAGGTAACCACAGAAGAATGTCTTGTAAAGAAGAATAAATGTGAAAGTCAGAACTCACCCATTATTAAATTTCTTCTATTCCAAAGACATTGAAGACGATATGCAAGCTTTTTTGAAGATTTATGGATTTAAGGTCTTGTGGTGTTACGGTGGATTTGGACAGGTTTGCAGGTTGGGTTATTTTAGGGTGAAGACTAACACGTGGGTAAAGGGGTAGAAACTGGAGGGAAACTTGTTAACTTTTCGAGGGAAAACAGAGGTTAAAGGATGATGTGTACTACATTATCAGAAGTCATATAAGGTAAATAGTTATGAAACAATATTAAATAAAGAATGACATGCCTAAAAATTGAACAAAAAAACCTAAATAAATGCACGGACATGACCGACCATGTTCCTTCTCATTTTCACTCAACAACCCTAAACCCTCTCTATTCGTTTCGCTGAGCCAAGGTCCTTCACTGCTGCGCCGAACTTTAAGGTAACCCTCTTTGTTTTTTGTGTGGTTTTCATACTGGGTCAATAAGCAAGCATGTATCACTGTGTTTTTGGCTGGAAATTTTTCTTTGTTTCTGCAGTTCAACTCAAGCCCAATGTCATACAGCGACACCTCAAGTTATCAAAGCAGGGACCCTCGAAAATATGAGCATCCACCAACATCTCCTACACTTTCTCAAATAGAGGAGAAGTTGCAAGAACAGTTAGACATGTTGCTAACGAATAGCCCACGTTCCAACATGTTGGGTGAAATAATACTGAGATACATGAACTTCGACAAAGAATTATAGAACTCAATACAAGTGAGATGCAATTCGATCATGCAATTTGGCGACTAAATGCAATGGTGGCAGAACTTGAAGCAGAAAACAAGACACTATACTCCCAGAAAACTTCAGGAACCATGTAATAATTCATATTTCTGCTTTTGGTGCTGGTGTGATTCTAGGGATTAGTGCTTTCAGCATTTGTTATCGAGCATGTAGGCATGGTTGAGGATGAATTAACTATGAAGTATGTACCTCATGACTTTGGTTTTTTATGTAAGAGGATGAATTAAATTTCGAATAGTATTCGTAAGCATGGTTGATTCTACATGTCAGATTGCCAAAATTTCGATGTCAATCTTCATGTAAGTTTTGCAAATTCAAGCACAGTGCCAGCACTAGACACACAAACAATAGTTTCCAGTACACTGGATACCATTACATTTCTAAAAAAAAGGATAGTTGTCAATTGGCTGCTATCATTACATTACTCGTTCACATTGAAATTTAGGGAACTTGCTCCTTCACGCGAAATGCACAGCCTTCATAGGCGCTATTTGCAACACAATAGCATAACATTTTATGACAATGCCAATCCTATCAATGACCAACAACACGGTTGGTTAATCAACTTTTTAATGCATTTGATAAACAACTAAGTTTTTTTACCGAGAATTACCTTTTCAATAGTATAAGGGTTTCCAACAATAATAAGCAATGATCGGGCACGAGTCAGGGCAAAATTGATCTTATTCGGGTTGCTTAGATATCCCATGCGGAAAGTCCTGTCATATTCGTTGTGTTTCTCGGTCGATCTGACGGTTGATAGGATGATCACTTCCTTTTCTTTACCCAGAAACTGCTCAACCCCGCCAATCTTAATATCACTCATATGTAGAGACATGAGAGCCTTCCCTATCTTTAGTACTTGTTGTGGGAAATGGGTAATAATCCTGATGTGTTGCTCAGACACATTCCTTCTTTTGAGCTTATGTACGAGCTTAACCACCTTGTTAGCTTCAATCCTATTAAACCATGAAGGGCTGCCCTTTTCCCTCTCATCCAAGCCTTGGATGCCACAGAACATGAAAGGGAAGTTCCCGTTGGGAAGCATATCAGCCCAAGGTAAGGAAGATGTGTCACTGTCTTTTCGATATGGAATCAATGCTCCTCTATAAAATAGTCTTGAAGGAACACAAAGAATTATAGGGTGGCTCCGGTAATTCTTCACCAACATTGTGACATAATTGCGATCCCATAATCTGTAAACTTCAAAGTCCAACAACCTCTCTAGAAAAGATCTTCCCAAACTATAAGCCTCATCTTGCTTTGAATGAATATCAGGCCCAAGTTGTTTGGGATCACCACAAAGAACAATAACTGTGTTGTTTTGTAAGAAGGTTGATATGGGGATCATTGTCTCTGGCTCTGAAACTTGTCTTGCATCATCTAAGATGATGTGGGAGAAGTGGCCATAGTTAACCCCTTCAGCATAGAGGTAAGATGCACTTGTGTATGTCGTTATTATTATCTTGTATCTGCAGAGTGCATCTCGAGAAGGGCAAGTGAAGAAACCATCACTGTAGGTACAAAACCTCAACAATACAGCGTTCATTTTTTCTAAGGGATGACGTGTGGCATTCAACCTATAAATATCTTTCTCCCTAAGTTTCATCCCCTCGCAAAGAATTTTTCTCTAATATGTGATATGTCGCGCAATTTGAAGAAGCACATACCAGTATATGAGAATTCCGTCTAGTTTTATAGAGTTGTAGGATCACCTCCACCAGTGTTTTTGTCTTTCCTGTTCCCGGGGGTCCATAAATCACATAAGGAGCTCTTCCTCTGCACCCTAAAATTAAGCGAACATCATTTTTGTGCTCCTCGTTAAGAAGAAGTGAGATAGGCACAAGATTGTTTGTTGTAATCCTCCGCTTTCCATGATACTCATGGGGAAAGGGGAAGTTTTCGTGTAATGCCTCTGCAGATAGAATGGCTTGACGGAGCCTACTGAAATTTACCCCGTTGTACACAACACAGATTTCATACACATTGCTATCTATGTGCCTTTGGTAAAATCCATCATGAAATTGCAATAATACTTCATCAGCCTTAACACGGTGGATCTAGCCCTGTTCAAACAACATTGGCAAGTTGAACATGAGAAAACAACATTGGCAGCGATAATTCGTGCAATTATTACAACAAATATGAACTTCTATTTCATTGTTCATTCCGACAATAACATATAACACTTTGACAAACATATTAAGACAACTGACATTCTCCACATACCTGATCAAGAGAATATTCTCCATAAACATTCACCACATCTCCATAGACAACTGAGGGCCTTCTTTCACCTAGTCCTGACACTTTAAGTGCTACAAATTTATAATCCTTTTGTCTCAAAGTAACAGACTTCATATTATAAGCTTTCACGTCATCTTGTAAACAAATATAAAAAGAGAATCATTCAACAAGTTGGTACTACGAGAGAACCATGCCATCTAGCTATCCCCTCAGTCCCCCAACCCCCATACAGAGAAAATATAACACTTGCCATAATGAGAAGTTCCTCCATCCCTAACAACGCATTGAAATACGACGCATAATTTTCCTTTGTTAAACCTTGTAAGACAACTTCATGGATTTCCTCAAACTCTATCGCTTTCCTTATCTCTGGTGGTATGTTATATGGTTTCTCAGGTGCCAAAGCTTTGGATACTTCATCTTCAGCCAAGAGGAAGACATCTCGTTCAATAGTCACAACCTCAGTTTTGATATGCACTATAGATGTGAAAACGCCAATCTCCTTGGGCACACAAGACAGCCATATAGTCATGCTACCATGTGGCCTCAAAGGTCGATCCTCCATATATAAAGAACCCATAAAATCTTTCTCGGGTATGTCATCTGGCTGGCCAGATGGAGGTTTCATCAGTGACAAAACAAATGAATCTTTAGGATTTGAAGCATAAATCTTCACACCCCAAAGTACCACATCTTCTGAAGTGGTGTTTTTAATTGTGAATGACGCCGCAGCAACCTCGTTGACAGGAACCGATTGAGGCTTTCCTCCAGCAAATGGAAATGGCACAGAGACCATGACAAGACCCTCCTCAGTAGGAGTGAAAGTTGTGACTGAGGGAACATCCATGAAGCCAACCTCTCCCTTGTCTCCAATGGTGGAGTATTCATCACCCATACTCAAATAAAATCCAGTAAAGGAGATGGGTGAGATGAAGTGAAATAAAGAGAGAGTTGTACAAGTGAGACAAAGAGAGAGTACGAGTGACACCATGTAGCTAAAAATACTCAAACATGGAGCATTTTCTAATTAAGATATCTGTAAAGTAGATTGGTGAGATGAAGTGCAATTCATATCTCTGTAAAGTAAAATAGTCAAAGAAGCAGAGCATCGGGAGAGGGAGATGCAATTAATACATCTTGTATTTAGATTGTTGAGATAAACTATTCAGCTTCTGAGTAGAACTGTTCAGCCAGATGATGTATATATATGAAGAAAAAAAATACAAGCTTGTGACTTTCCCAAATTGTATATTTATGCAAATCCGTGCTTAATTTTACCATTCCCTTCCATTTAATCTAATAACTCACAATTCTTCAGAAATTGTAAGTTAAAAACCAAATGTATAAAATTTCCCCCGTGATTATTAAGCTACTTAATATTATACAGCTAAATAAAACTCTTCAACCCTTGTGATACTAAACTGACATTACATAAATTACGATACCCTATGTGAATTTTTCTCAAACCTCAGTTCCTCCAAGTTAGATTTTTTACAGTTCATTACTATAGATGTATCTGTACATGAATGTAACGCAAGTAACAATTGGTTTTTAAATCTCTGATCATCCCCTTTAATGTTGATTATAATTTCCGGTTCATTAGCTAATTATCTAATTTTCCATGAATAAATATTTATTTAACCCACTATATTATATTATTACTTTTATTTGTGTTATAATTTATGGGCCAAAATCATACTCCCTCTGTCCCCTTTTGTTTGTCTCATGGGGGGAGGGCATATTTATCGAGACGAGTTTTGTATCGTTAATATCTCTAATTACAAATTAATAAAAATTATATTTTTTTGATATTATCAAAGTACTCGTTGAGACCAATCAAACAAGACCCCACATGACTATGTTTTTTCTTATATATTGAAAGAAATCTTGAAGATTCTCTTCAACTATGAATAGTGTCAAGATTAGCCATGGGACAAATTTTCAGGGACGGAGGGAGTACAATATACAATTTTCAACTCACTGTACACGTGCTTTTATAATTCAACCCACTATATTATATTATTACACATACATATTATATTAACAATTTAGTGAAATTTCAAACAAATGTATCTTAACAAAATTAATTTATATAATCTTGAGATTTTCTTCTAAACCTTTCAATTTTAACAACTCATCTTAACAACAATTATATCATATCAGATTTTTAACAAATTTGGTATATTGTACGTTCCCGTTTAACAATTTTTATTTGATTATAATTTTCTATAAAAAAATACATGGTCTCCATTTTCCGATTTTACAATGTTTCTTTGGGCTTATTACTTATCATTTTGCTAAATATAATTTTTAGTTTTAAAAAATTAAATTGAGTTTGTTAATCACCAAGAAAATATTCACTAACAAACCGTGAAATATCAATTATAAATTACCAATAAAAGTTTGTTAAATCAAACAAAAAGTTTAACTAAAAAATCCAGGTAAATATTTGTCGTAACAAACTTTCAATTTCATATGATTATACATATTATCAAAAGTAAATTAAAATGTAGTATATACAAATTTTAAAAGTTTTTTTTTGATGAGGAAAGATTTCAAGGTACCCGACATAACAACATCGGGTAGCTCGAGAGGCCGATAGAATCGACATCGGTACAAACCGAACAGAAAGAGCCAAAGACAAGCAAGGAAAATTTTAAAAGTATTTGAATTTGAGATAATTTTACACCTACATAAATCAGCCACTAAGCCCACTACTAATTATTTAATTATTCAAATAACTTTTTAATTATTGTTTTCTAGAAGTAAGGATATAAATTAAAATCAAAATTTTAAAACTTTAGATGGGTCCATTACGTAATTAGAAAAAACTAAAAAATATGATTTATCTAACTGATTTGTAATGATTTTTTTTTATATTTTTCTGAATTATTTCATATATTTATTTTAACAAAAAGTTAAAATATCAAAGATATCATTAGACCAAATCCTTTTTAATTTTTGAATATCCTTAATAAACTGAATAAAATTTTCTAAATTACACTCCCTCTTAATTGTGAATAATTTGCACGAGGCTATAAATTTTGTGTCTTCATGTCTCAATACTACGCCCATGCCCATTCAAGATATGTAATTTCTTTCATTTTGTACCTAAGTTGTTAACCATCAATTTTTTTGCTTTATTAAATTCTTTATTTTTTTCATTATTAATTTTATTTGTGTTATAATATATTTTGTAACCATTACCTTAAAATCATGTGAAGCAATCCTATTATTTAAGCAACGTAAAAGTGATGACCATTTTACAAGAGAAAGTAATTTTTTTCGTCTCCATTCATCGAACGTAGGTCATTGAAATTTGCATATCATTTTAAAGCCATTCATGAAATATCAAAATTATTTTGTTGCTTTTCCTTTCGTTTGATCTCATATCCCCTTAAAATCATGAAATATTTATCATAGCTTGCTATGATAAATATTGGTTTCGTAACTAATTTTTAGTATATTATTATTTTCATAAATATTAATAAATAATTGTTTTATATTGTGATTTTTACAAGTATCGTTGATGGTGAAACAACAATTTCGAATCCCCATTGTTTACCTATATGGCTATATATATTATCTTGAAAAACATAAATCTTATTTTAATATAATTTGTTTTTAAAAAATTTACATTGGCCTTATTCATTAATTATACATATATAATTTAATTTTTATAATTCTAAAATATGCACCTCACTTTATTTTCACCTGACTTTTATCCATGTTTAACCAAAAACGTGATTGAAGGTATAATATAGTAGTTAAGATTTGAAATTTTAATTATGAATTGTTCCAATATCAAACTAAAAAAACATTAAAAAATAAAGATTTTGTTATAATACTTAATATTCAACATAAAGAGGGTTTTAGGTGATGGCAACGTCATGGTGGTCTATTCTGCACTGATCAGTCTAACCTGCGTTTTTCGCTGGCACTTTCATAGTGTTTTTCTCTTTCTTTTCCTAGGTTACTTAGGCTCTTTAATTCGTTTGGTGTATTTTTCTTGCTTGTTTCTGTTTGTTCTCTCATGCCGGTTTGTCTGGATGCCGATTTATCGGCCTATCGATTTACCCAACATTGTTATGTGAGGTAAATCGAATTCTTACCTTATAAAAAAAAAAGAAAAAAAAGAAAAAGAGAATCATGTTCATGAATTTGTCAAATTTTTTTCCTTTAAAAAAATTTCTACTATAATCCAAACATATGTTATACATATTATGAATATTTTTGGATTTCTTATTCAAAAGATATAATTACTAATCTATTAGTTTTTTACTTTTGTCTAAACCACGCATTAATTATTTGTTTGAAATCTGCTTAAATTGTTTTAAAAACCATCTATTATATATCCCACGTATAAATAATTCATAACCGGGAATAATTTTACCGAGATTTTTAGATTAATAACATTATAATATTTCTATATTAACTATTCTCTAAATGAGTCTACATAAATCCCTAAATATCATAGCATATTATTTTGAATGATCCAGCGTAAATTATATTTTTTATAAAAAATACTTTAATATAACGTTAATTTAATTCAACCATTTTTTTTTTGATTTTATCAAATTACATTTATCCGTATAAGGTACGGATTTTATACTAATAAGATATTAATTAAGATCCATTCGCTTACAAGAAAGTACTGTGTTATTCGTTTTGCATATCAATAAATGATCAACATTAGCTAATTATCTCATTTTATTTCCATGAATAAATATTTATTTAAATCAAACTATAAGATATTAAGATCCCTTCACTTACAAGAAACTGAAGAAAGTACTGCTTTATTCGTTTTGCATAACAAATAAATGATCAACATTAAATACGATACCAATCCCAAAACCATGAAATTAAATAAAATGTGGGTCGATCTAGTTATAGGGGATCGGGTGAATTCCATACGAGAACGGTGAGAACAGTTTTTGTACTGATATACGACAATATGTGTCAGTATATGTCCTTTTTTTTTTAGGCTATTTTTTTTTTCTAGGATTAAATTTTTCTTCAAATACACATCACGTTGTAATTAAATACATATTATATTATAATCAAATACATATCATATTATAATTAAATGCACAACACAATATATTCAAATGCATATCATGTTATAATTAAATGCACATCACGATATATTCAAATGCACATCGTGTTATAACCAAATGACATCACATTATAAACAAACGCACATCTACTATAACGTAAATACATGTATAATCCAAATTACATCTAACTATATATAAATGCACATTCAGTTATATTCAATTACACATCCTATAAGATCCAAATGTACATCACGTAAAACCCACACACACATCACATTATAACCAAATGCACATCACGTTATAACATAATGCACACCGCGTTATAGCCAAATTCACACTTGGTTGTATACAAATGCACATCCTACAAAATCACAATGCACAATGTCCTATTATTAAATGCACATCACGTTATAGACAAATGCACATCACGTTATAACCAAATGCACATCTAGTAAAATCTAAATGCACAACTAGTTATGTACAAGTGCAAATTTAGTTATATCCAATTGCACATCCCACAAAATCCAAATGACATCACGTTATAACCAAATGCACATCACATTATAACCAAATATATACGCATCATGTTATAACCAAATGCACATTTAGTTGTATATAAATGCACATCAAATTCTTAAACAATGAAAAATTATGTTTGGTGTTCGCAAAAAGCACATCATAAGGTTTTCTGAAAGCACAAATTGATTGGTAAACAATAAATTGTCAGGTCAACGACTGGTCAATGTCGGAGACCGGCGATCAACATCGAAGACCGCACGGTCAGCGCTGGAGACCATCTATTGACCACCAATGTTGACCGATCAACTCATTTAAATGAATCATGTGTTTGTCACATGTTTATTTAAATGAATAATGAGTTTGAGCATTTGAGTAAATGTGCATATTTTATGAAGTTGCTCTTATTTATTAAAATGTCCCCGTTACATATGACCCTCATCCGCCCCATCTCTTGTGCGATCCGACGATTGAGAATAGTTCTCACGTTCTCGTCTAGGGAATTGTTCTCACATGAGGCATTCTTGTAACACCGCCAAACCCCGAGCGACAAAGCGCCGTGAATTTCTCCCGAAACCCACCGAGCGTAGGAAACAAAAGAAATAATAACGATGGGGGAACGACTCAAAAACTTAAACTTAATAAAAATCAATGAAGAAATAAATAATAAAGATTGCAATAATGAATTGAACATCAACCACAAGGTCAACAAGACTCAACAACAATGTCAGAGTACACATCGGAATACAAAAGGAAACCCAAAGCCTAAACTAGCACCACTATCGAGCACCTCCAACTTCTCCATGTAGCTTTTGAAATTGTGCAAAGCTAAAACCCATAATCGGAAGAAGAAAAATGTAACCAAAAAGAAAACCCCAGAGACCTAGTGATGCGAAATGCCCCCGCGGGGAGGCGCTTCGGGTGCGTTGGCTCGGACCGTGGATCAAGCAATGGCTTCCTTCTTCTTCTCTTGGTTGGATTCCTTCCTTGGGGTGCTCTGGACGCACAGCTGGGAATAAACTTCAAAATGGATTTCCACGGGGGCGCGCCTCCAGGGGACGCGACGGCCTGATAACCTCAAAGTGGAGTTACCTTAGCGCGGCTACAATGGAGCGCGGCGGCGACTGGGCTCAAACGCGGGGCGCGACTGAGATGGGATCGATGAAGGCATGAGACCCTTGGAGCGTGAGAGAGAGATTGGGGGAGTGAGAGAGATGGTTGGAAGCAATGGAACCCAAATCACTAGGATGAGCCCTAGGGTTTAGGGGAGGAGGCAAACCTCAACTCTACACAACTAAACTTTTGACTAAACCTAACATTGCAAGGGAGCACATAAAGTGTTTAAATAGTCTTACACAACTTGGCAATGGGTCTAATAAGATAATGGGCTTGGTCCACTACAAGTGGCCAACACTCCCAAAACATAAACAAGGAAATAACAAGTAAAGGGATAAGCGTGTGATACCCGGGGGTGCGCCATGGGGGCGCGCCAGGGGTGCATTACTAGGACGCGCCAGGGGCGCGTCAGGGGGGTGCGCCCGGGGGGGGGGGGGGGGGGGGGGGCGTCAAGGGGGCGCCATGGGGGCGCACCAGGGGCCATCAAACTATTAGGTTGTAAATTAATGTAACTTGGACGGTGTATATGTTTGACCCATATTATAATGTGGGAATTTCCTCCATCACCCATTTTTTTAGAGCTAGCTTGTATTTTTTTTGTTTAAATTCCACAAGTACATAGTGTAAAGTGTATTTTCGAATTGACATATAGTTTAATCGAGACTTTTACCCCCGAACAAAATGTACATACAGTACACTCTAAATGCATATAGTGTATACTACAAATGCACATAGTGTACAATACAAAAGCATATATAGTTATACCGAGATTTTTACCCCCCACGCAACTTGTTATTGTCTTAGAAGTTCAAAATGCTCATACGGTACACTTCAAATGCAAATAATGTACACTCCAAATGCATATAGAGTACATTACAAAAACACAAATAGTTGAACCAATATTTTTAACCCCAACCAACTTGTGTTTGTCATAGAAATACACATGGCGTACACTCCAAATGCATATAATGTAAATTACAAAAGCACATTTGGTTTATATGTGCACATGGGTTATGCCAGATGTGTCTTTTAACTATATGTGCATTTGAAGTTATTATGTATGTGCATTTTGGTTATAACATGATCGATGTACACTTGAATTTTTATAGGATGTATATATAAGTGGAGATTATTGGATGTGCATTTGAATATAATAATATGTGCATTTGGATTTGATTGGATGCCATTTGGATATAACTTGATGTGATTTATAAACTATACGTGCATTTGAGTTATACTAGATATGCATTTGAATTGTATGTGCATTTGAACACAATTTTATGTGCATTTGGAAATGACATGATGTTTATTTTTGCATTTTGGATGTGCAATACACAATGAATTGTACATTATGTGCATTTTAAAATATACTATATGTGCATTTTCAGATTGTATTGTATGTGCATTTCAAAGATATAAGGTATAAGTATCTGCCCAGAAGAAAAAAAATAGAAATGTCACATATATGCATTTCGAATTGTACTATATGTGCATTTTGAATTAAACTATATTTACATTTCGAAAGTCGGATTTAGAAAAAAATAGCTAACTTTTTTAATTGAAATATTTAATATTTTATTTAGCATAAAAAGGTGAAACTATGCCTTTTTTATATTAAGAGGACCATACCCTTTTTCGATTAGAAAGGGAGGGATTACACAAATAATACTTATCTTTTTTTATGGAAGATTACTATTTATTTTTTAAAAAGATGGATAAGAGAGGTCCACATATACATATCTCTTTATTTAAATGGGGACGCACGTCAAATATAGGAAAATGGACCACAAGAAAAAAAAACATGCTTTTTAGTATCAATTTTTTTTTGGAGGTGTTAGCTATCCTCAAATTTTTTCACTAAATAAGCTCAATTGTCCACGCGTACAAAAAGCGGGAACGGGTCAAGATGCACGGATACGCGAAGCGGGAGCGAGACAGACTGAACGGGTATCCGATGGAGGTCAAAAATCACAAAAAGTCACGCACTCGCAACGCGTGACTGTTTGTCACTAAATGTGACTCACGCTCCCGCAAAGCGGGTGCGTGACTCTTTGTGAGTTGAAGAACTTGTGGTCGTTCCTCCTCATCATATATGGCACCGTCTAGCCATGTTCGTCCCCAAGAAAGACCCCTCTCGAGCCATCTAATCCAAACTCCGACCGTACCATCATCTTCCTCGTGCTCAAGTCAGTTGAACTTGACTCCAGAATCATCTAGAACCATATCCGAACGGTATCGAATCACCTCCGAATTTGTCCATGTTATGCACAAAAATCAGTGAACTTGACTCCAGAAAGACCCCTCTCATATATATGGCACCGTCTAGCCATGTTCGTCCCGAAGAAAGACCCCTCTCGAGCCATCTAATCCAAACTCCGACCGTACCATCATCTTCCTCGTGCTCAAGTCAGTTGAACTTGAATCCAGAATCGTCTAGAACCATACCCGAACGGTATCGAATCACCTCCGAACTTGTCCATGTTATGCACAAAAATCAGTGAACTTCTCCAGAAAGACCCCTCTCATATATATGGCACCGTCTAGCCATGTTCGTCCCCAAGAAAGACCCCTTTCGAGCCATCTAATCCAAACTCCGACCGTACCATCATCTTCCTCGTGCTCAAGTCAGTTGAACTTGACTCCAGAATCGTCTAGAACCATACCCGAACGGTATCGAATCACCTCCGAACTTGTCCATGTTATGCACAAAAATCAGTGAACCTTACCACTTTGAAGCACTTTTCTAAGTCCGGTGGAACATACCAGCCGCTGCAATCCATCCTCGGAGAAACTTTGCAGCTCCACAAACCCAACGACACTAGCCTTGCTCTATGTGGTTGCTCTTCGAGCCGCCAACGAGCCACTCAAAATTGACTTAATCAAAGACTTTGAAAGGACATTAGTCACTTAATAAAAATAACAAGCGATCCAAAAAAAAAAACAATGTCACGCACCCGCGGGTGCGGGACATTATTTACTTAACCCACAAAATGTCACGCACCCGCAAAGCGTGAGCGTGATATTAAAAAATCGGATACCCTAAACCCTTTGTTCGCTCCCATTTTTCGTATGCGTGGTTTGGATCTCGCACTCGCTTTCCGTAAGCGTGAGTCTTTTGAACGTAAACAGAAGAAAATTTGAGCGTATCTAGCGGTCGCTTTTTTTTTTTCACAAAGGCCCTCAGAATCAATTTCGCGTGGGGAGCATTCTCACCGGAACGCTCCCGGCCCTTAGTATATATATCTCTAGTACATATAATATCAAAGTACTAACATAATTTGTAATATACATAACACATCCAAAATCAATAGCTCTATAAATCTCTCATTTTCATAAACGAGAACACTCCCTCAGATTAACTCGATAAATCATTCAATCCCAATATCATTAAATTAATCATTGAAATACTTAACATTCATCTCAGCAGCGCACAAGACTACAATCTTCACAAATGAATACCAACTCCAACTTATCTATATAAAATGTAACGTATCCTAAACTTAAAATAATTTAAACTTATCTCCAAACATAAACACAATTATATAACAAATTGCAATCCGCTTTTCAAATAGCAAGTGTTAACACCGTTCAAGCACGCAAATTTTTTATCAAAATTGGGGAGTATCACAGTTATAAATCTATTTTGTGTTTATGAAATAAGACAGTCAACGCATATGTATTAAGCAAATAGATTCTCATAATCCATTACGTACAGATTGTTTTATCATCTGACAATTAAGCTTATTCTACGTATTACGTTAAGACAGATATTTTCCGTCTTCCTTGTGCTAATTAAGCTGTCATCGTGTAATCTACGCGACACCTCGACTAAATTGGCGTGCTACGTCATTACCACATAGAATTAAAAAAGTGTTACTTTTACTTATTTACATGATAACGGATAAGACCATACAAGATTGCAAATTTATGAACTAGTTTTGGCAGTATAAGATTATTGGAAAAAAAATTTGTTGGTGTTCCGAATTTAGAGTTATTTTTGTTGGTGTTTTATGATTAACTATTTTTTTGTTGCTGTTAAGATTTTGTGTTTGTTTGCTTCGTAACCGAGTTTTTTCATATTCGTACTCTTTCGGTCCTAATTGATCAAATCGAAGCTCACCATTGTGTTCTTCGTCTTCAAATTAATAGGATTCGACTCCTAAAACACTCAAATCCGTATCTGAACCATCTCGATTTGAAATCATGTGGTCGAAAATGGGTTGTTGTTTCAGAATTCAAATCAAGATGGTTCGGATATAGATTTGAGTGTTTTAGAAGTCCATGCCTATTAATTTGAGGGTGAGGAACGCAATGGTGAACTTGGATTTTATCAATTTGAACCGGAGAGTTTAAATATGGAAGGTCTTGATTACGAAGCAAACAAACACAAAACCTTAGGGACACCAACAAAAAAATTAATCATTGAATACCAACAAAAATAACCCTAAATTCAAAAGCACTAACGAAAATTTTCCAATATTATTTGTCATTTGGTTCAGATTTTCTTCGGTTCTATTATGCAGTTTTCTATTTGATTATGAAGCCAAGACGTTGCCAAAATGAATTTGAATGTACTCAAAATTCAAGTGAAGGTTTGAAATTAATTAAGATAATTCTTTAAACAACTCTTTATCAAGTGCATGCTATAACCATCAGCACTTATTACTGGTACTTATACACACTTGTATAAAATTTAAATTGAATATTTACTTATAGTATACATAATGTAAGTGAATATTTATCATGTCGTGCTACAGAATTAGAGGTAAAGACGGGCGTGGCAATGCAAAAACCCGTGCATTGGAGGGAGATTAGGCAGGGACGACTGCTGAATGTGAAAGAGATTAGTGGTGGTTTATTTGGAAAATTATGAAGAGATTAGTGATAGATTTTGGATGAAAGTTAGATATGTACGGTATTTGGATGGAAATTTATGATTTGTAATTAAATTAGGAAGATATAAATTAGGAAGAGATTAGTGGTAGGTTTTGGATGAAAATTAGGCATATACGGTTTGGAGAAAAAAATGATTTGTAAATGAATAAATCTGTTATTATATATACTAAACTAGAACCTAATTACGCCACATAGCACTCGCTTATTAAAACCGTCACATGTCATTTTCTGTTTTTTTTTTAATTTTTTAAATAAATTTAATTATAAATCAAACATTATTATCCTAAACTTGTCACTTCCAAATTTAAATACAAATAAATCAGAAAGATTACAAGTTAATCACAAAGATTACAAATCTAAAATTTCCTAATTACATACAAATTCAAATTTTCCTAATTTAATGTATGATTAAGATACGAAATTATGATCTGAATATGATTTTGATATCAATATTTTCTAGATCATTTTTTTAATACACATATTAATTTTAATGATTATCAATAAAAAAATTCAATATATATGACGTAAACACGTGTCTGCCATGGGAATTACACTAGTTTTAATAAAATGAAAAAATGAGAGGTTGACATGTGACATGTGATGACATGGCTTAATTAAGGGGTGTCATGTGGCTAAATGATGTTCAACTTTAGTATATATATAGTAGATTCTATGATTATTGACTCTGTCAGTTTTCGATATTTAGGTTTGAAACACTTATATTTTTCTAGTTATCGATATAATTGTTTTAAAACACAAATCTTATTAGTCATCCTAATTTTCAAAATTGTTAACTAAAATTCGAAAAAGAAAGAAAAAAATAAAATCAGAAAATCAGAAGAAGAAAAACCAAAAATACTTTTTAGTAAAAAAACGGTCTTTCTTACATCTACCCTAGGGAACATATTAACATTTCTTTCTTAAGAAAATGTTAAACCCAAAAACATCAATATAAGTAAGAGGGGGTTCCGGTACATATGTCATTTATTGTGCGAAATGAGAAGCTACCATAACCGTTAGATAGGGGAAACGGACGAACAAGATTAAAAGTTGAGAAACAATAGAAAAAAGGCATGTGTCCTAGCTTTTGTTTATTTTAATGGCATTTTGGTAAATAAACACAAAAGTCCAATCTTTTTGAAAAATATATCAGCTTCAACATCTGTTTCTTCCTCCCAAAAGCTCTGCGGGGCTTCAAATCGCCATTGAAGACAACATGAAATCCTTCGCTATAGTGCAATTAAATGCTTCTAACTCCATTATTCTTCATCATCTCTTGACATCAAATCGCTTTTTTTCTCCAGGATCAAATCTCCCAATCCCCATAACCAAGTGAAAGTAACTATTCTCAAGCACAACTTGGAGAAAGCATCGATGAATTTCAAATGAATTGCAACGCTAGGGATGAAGAATTTGGTTGTGGCTATTGTCTTCTATGCTAAATTTGAAGCTCATTTTGATAAACGGCTTCAGAATCAGACATTCAAGGGATGAGAGTTAGAGTGCACACTACTTGTTTGTAAAAATGTCTCTAAGACCATAAAATACTAGAGTTCATGTGTTAAATGCCCAAACAATTGAAATTTTTCATAGCTTATTAGCTCAAATGGTAGAGCAATGTGTTGGTATACATGATGTGGGTTCGAATCCCATATAGGCTGCATATTGTTCTTGTGAAAAACTCTCAATTTAAGTTGGGTTCACGTGTATCATGGTCAAGTTCATATATATTCACTTAAGGTTCATATTTATTTTCCTGAAAGTATTTGTGCGCCTTTTCATTCTCAGTGTAACATAGGTTTATCCTTTGTGTATAAATGTTCATATATATTACTTCAAGCACATTTGTGTTTGAGATTTATTTTTCCTTGATTCATGGAAACATCGAGGTTCATATGACGCAAGTTAATATTCATATATAACCATATAATGTTCATACTTACTTTATATAACTTCTCATACCCAATTCACACACCCCCTAATGTTCATATGTTACATGTCAATGTTCATATATAATCATTTAAGTTTCACACTTACTATTTTTGAAAGCTTGATCTTGTTCTCCATACTCTAGGAACAATAGAAACTTATGAGTTCATATATAACATGTCAATGTTCATATATAGTAATCTAACATTCATATTTATTCTTCTAAAACTATCATATAATTTTGCATATATCGTGCACCATATAAATAAATTAGGTATTCATATGTCATGTTTCAAGGTTAATATATAGTCATATAAGATTTATATATTATAACGTCAAGGTTCATATTAAGCCTATTGTAGTTCATTTTATTTTGTTGCCTTTATGATGACTTTTTCATATGTTTCATGTCAATTGTCTATAGAATTGTAATACAAATTGAGTTATCTATCCTTGAGGGTGTTTCATCCATGTTCATCTCACGATTTCCCTCTTAGATATTTTATCGAACACTTTGCGGGCATGTCTCAACTCATTCCTCATAATCAAAATCAAGCTTTTAAATCTGGAAATTAACCATCTATACCAACAAATTGGTCCACCTATTTGAAAATCCTAGCAACTAAAGCCATTTCTAGACAAAAGGAGAAAGAGGAGATGGGCATGGGAACGACGGAGTGGTCGTCGTTGAGATCGAATTTGAAGACTTGGGGCGTGTATTTGAAGGGCATAACCGAGGTTAGTGCACTTGTAGAGGTCGGATTGGTTCTCTTCAAAACATCGGCGAGAAGAGACTCGCGAAGAGCTCGAATTGGGAGCGAAGCGGCCATTGGAGCTAAAGCTTCGTGGGAGAAGCATGATGAACAAGGGAGAAAGTTTGGAAGAAGGGTTAGAAATTTCAGACGCCAAATTACCAAAATCCCCCGCTTTAATTAATATTGAGTATATTTTGCTCATTGGATGAGCTCAATCCCACGGCCAAGAGCGCTTCACATTTTTTTTACTGTAAATAGTGTTTGTACGTGATCCCCAATCATATAAGTAATATCTAATATAATCTTTCCAAAATAAGGATTCGAAAACCGTAAATAAAAAGGTGTTAAACTTGAAGCGTTATTAAATAACAAGCCCTAAGTGCCTTTATTTCGAGCTCAAACTATCTAGACTTTCATTGAGGGATCATTGGACGTACAATATTTATTCATAAAGTTAAACGAGCACTTCACGTCATGACTAGGCAAATAAAGACAAATTTAAAGATCAAAAGAAGTCAAAATAGTAAGGAATAGAAATGGACATGATCGATCGATCTGGCTGCTTGTGGTTAGAAGGAGAAACATAACTCCAACTTCATCCTTATCTCTATGCTTTTTCATCTGCTTATTCAAGAACAAAATTCCAATCTATTTCGGGTTTGATTAACCTTTCTTGTGGGATTAGTAAACCATATAGTAGTATTTTTCTTTTCTTTTGTTTTCAATGATGACTTCTTATACATCTTTGAGTCCGGGACGGACGCAGAAATTTAATACAGTGGGGACGAAAATAAACTATTATTACATTATATTTAATATACATACTAAATATCATATTAATTTTTTTTACTTGTAATCTGATGAGGAATCATCTCCGCCATTAGTGCCAACCTTTGATGGACCGATTACTAGGTCAAGATTGAAGGAACTACGTCAAGAGCTGGAGACGTTTATGGCACATGATGTATCACATGACGAAGAGGACAAGCCCAAAGTCAAGGCGTTGACTTTAATGGTCAACGTTACCTATGTTTAGTCTTATTAATTTCTGCATTGGATATTTTTAGGACTATTATTTAATTATTTTAAGCTTTCTATTTTCGGATATTTCGGGATTAAGTGTAACCCGTTTTTGGGAAGCTAGGGCCGTCCCTCCTAGGGTATTTAAGGCCTCCCTTGTCTTCTTCATTAGGCAGATTTCTCATATTGTTAAAACACAAAAACAGAGCTTGGTTTTTGCTTTGAAAACTCGGCTCCCCGTGAGAGTCTCAATCGATTGTTCTTTCCTGCTTAGTTGTTTTCGTCTTTGTCAAGTCCCTCTGGAGTTGGTGATTTCGTACTTCATAAGCAATCCTCTCCGTGCTCCAAGTTCGTCAGCGATTCTTGGTTGTGTGGCGTTGTAGAGATCGGGTTGGTAGATCGTTCGACAAGGTTCCTTGCTATCAAGCAAGCGGGTTTTCTCGTCGTTTCTATTGGTTCTATCTATTATCCTTCCATTAGTTTCACTTCCACCATTGTTCTAATCTTGTATTTTCTTTTGTTTTGAGATCCGTTGCCTAGATCCATCTTCTACACGGCTAACCCCGTATCAATTGGTATCAAGAGCTTTGCGGCTTCGGATCGCCTTTGACGGTTCCAGATTCATCATCAAAAATTGGATCTTCTTGTTTTTCAATCGTCAATTGAATCTCTTTGTTTGAGTCACATTAGTGAATTGATTAGTCTGACTGATTGTTTGTTTTTGTTTGTCTTGGAAAGGAGTTCGTTGCGGTTGATTGTGACTACGAGGATCCCCAAAAACACACTAAAACCGTACCAAAAACAGTGCCAAAACCGTCCAAATTTTTTTTCGGCCCCCTCCATTGTTGTTCGAACCCTAGCTTGGCGAGCAAGCCACAAAGGCGTCCATGTTCGTGATCGCAAAAGAGATCCGGTTGTTCCAATTTTTGGTAATCTTCAAGATCCTTCATTGATTTTCTAGAGATTTTATTTTATTTTTAATTGTGTAATATCCCAGGAAAAACAAGTTGCCTAAAAGATATATATAAAAAAAAAAAGTTACCGAAAAGAATTTCAAATAAAAAAAAATAAAAATAAAAATTCAGAAACGAGGCATCTGGGATTATTATTATTTTTGAATTAATTTTGTCTCTAGGGCAATATTGTTACAATTGCCAAAATAGGATTGTTACAGCTACAGGAAGGTTCGACTTCAAAAAAATTTCGATCTCCTGCCGCTGCAACTCTTCATTGCCGGCATCGGTCTCCTTTCTTCGTCCCGCCGCCTCGCCGGTTTCCTCTCCACGCCGCCGGCTCGCAAGCTTTGCACAGCACCAGCCGCCGGTCTCTTTCTCCCCGCCGGTTTTCCTCTTCCACCAGCCGTCTCATTCGGCGCCATCTCTGTCCAGCTTCCGCACCTGCCGTCGACCCGGCCCCAACCCGACCGGGTCCAGACCGGGTGAGCCTCAGTTGACCCAGCCCTCACGTACCTGCCACCGACCCGGCCCCAACCCGACCGGGTCCCACCCGAGTTCTCCTCAGTCGCCACCACCCGGCCTCCACCCGACCGGGTCCTGCCCGGGTTCCGCTCAGTCGAGCCCCACCCGGCCTGACCCCACCCACAACCCGGCCGGACCTTGCCCGAGTTGTCCTCAGTCGAGCCGTCCCGTTCCCCTCTTTTCCGAACCCTTCCGCTCCCTCGGGTCACTCTCGGCTTCAATTGGCTTCGTTCCGAGTCGACAAAGGTACGTCTTTCTGACTTGTCATTCGCATTTCTTGAGTTCGAAACACATATATACCCCCATCTTTAGTTGCATTTCATTCTTGTGACTATAGTTGTGTCGCTTTCCTTGTTGAGTCGTTCTCTAGTCTCGCTTTTGTTTGAGTCATTTTTCGTCGTACATCTACTTGTCTTGTCTACTACATCTCTGCTTGACCTTGATTTGCTGCGTATCTTGAGCACATAGAGAACTTGTCATTTACGAGCCTAACTTCGCAGGTTGTACAATCACCGAGTGCAAACACTTGAGAGTTTTTTTGGTTTTCCTAACCTTAATGTCTTTCTGTGTTCGTCTAAGTGGTGATCATGACAGGTTTCGGTGATGAACAGGTTACTGCAAATGGTTCCCATGTCGATATGCAGGCGATGCTACAACAGTTGGCTTCTACAGTCGCGCAGTTGTCTGCGAAGTTTGACTCGTTGGAGACCCGCTCCAACCCACTCCCGGCTGCGCAGGAACACATTGGTCCATCGCATAGCGCACCGCTTCCCGCCACCGAGCCCTTAGTCGACCAAGCCACGGCCTACCAAGCGGCGATGGACGAGCGTCGCCAACCGAGAGCCACTGGCACCGACCGCATACGCCCGATTCGACATCCCGCACCTCGTGATAGGTCTGAGTCCCCTCCTATGTCGATACGTTCTAGTTTATGGGGTGATGATGATATGCAGGACTATGAGCGCGAGGAGCGTAATGAGTGGCGTCCTTACCGCCCCCGGAATGACCGCGGACAGCCCCGCCGCCGTGAAGCCGAACAAGACGGCATTGGACGGATCAAAGTGAAGATCCCGGCTTTTGATGGAAAGTGTGATCCAGACGTCTATCTTGAATGGGAGACGAAGATTGAGCAGATTTGGGGTTGCCACAATTTCCCTGAACATAAAAAGGTACAACTCGCTGCTCTTGAATTTACTGGTTATGCTTTGGTTTGGTGGGATTCTGTTGTGAAGGCTCGAAGACAAGCCATGGACCCTCCGGTCAACACATGGAACCAGATGAGAGCTATGATGAGGGCCCGCTTCGTTCCCCACCACCACAATAGAGTTCTCCGCAACCGTTTGGAGACTATGAGGCAAGGCTCTTTAGGTGTTGAAGAGGTCTACAACAATATGCAGATAGCCATGGCACGCGGCAACGTCGTCGAAGATGAAGAGGCCACTATGTCCAGGTATCTACGTATCTTGCATCCTCATTTAGCTGATACTATAGAATTGTATCCCTATTCTACCATGACAGATTTGCTACACCAAGCAATTAAAGTGGAGAGACAATTCAAGTCCAGCTATACCCAACAACACCGCACGGTGCCACAACGCCAAAGCTGGCATCCCGACCAGCAGCAGGGCCGCACCGGACACCAGAGATCCCGCCCAGCAACCGGTCCGCCTCGCGGCAATGAGCAGAATTCCCGTGGTGCGCACCCCTCTACCTCCACCGCACCACAGCAGCCCACACGGCCCGCCCCTGCAGTTACACGAGGTAACCCTGCTGACCCTCCTCCTAGAGCTAGAGATATCACTTGCTTTAAATGTCAAGGAAAGGGTCATTACATGAAGGATTGTCCTAATACTCGTGTTTTGATGATTAATCATTTGGGTGAGTTAGAGTCTGAGTCTGACACTGAGCATGAAAATTTAGTTGCTAGCCATGATATGAATGAGCATGCCAATGATGATGATTTGGATTTTATTGAATATGAGCATGGTGATTCATTGATTGTTAGGAGGACTTTGCATGTTAATCAGGCTCCTTGTGATGATAATCAGCGTGAGAATTTGTTTCATACAAGATGTCTTGTTAAAGGGAAAGTTTGCAACATGATTATTGATGGTGGTAGTTGTTGTAATATTGCTAGTGTTGAATTAGTTAATAAACTGCAACTCCCTACTTTTTTGCATCCTAGACCTTATAGACTTCATTGGATGAATGATTGTGGTGAACTCAAGGTGAATAAGCAAGCTAAGATCACTCTTAAACTAGGAACTTATGAGGATGAAATTTTATGTGATGTTGTTCCTATGCAAGCTTGTCATATTTTGTTGGGTCATCCTTGGCAATTTGATAGACATGTTATTCATGATGGACGTACTAACCAGCATGCCTTTGAGTTTCGTGGTCGGAAAGTGGTGTTGAAACCGATGACGCCGCTTCAAGTGGCTGAGGCTTATGATAAGAAACGAGAAGCCGAACGTAAGGGTAAGTCCCCAGCAGACCCATCCACTGGCACCCCATGGACTGACCTTACCCTTGCCTCTGCCCCTAGCCGAGTGCTCCTAGCCTCCAGCCGCAACCACCTGGTAGATTACCTTCCCCCGGACGTTGCCCTCATGTCCCTTTGTCAGGCCTATACCCTGTTAGGTGACGATGACCGAGCTACACTCCCAACTTCTATCCGGACCCTTTTAGATGAGTTCCTTGATGTCTTCCCGGATGAGATACCCCCTGGCCTACCCCCTATTAGAGGCATTGAGCACCAGATTGACCTGATTCCCGGTGCTACCCTACCCAACCGGTCTGCCTATAGGATGAACCCTACTGAGACCCAGGAAATCCAAAACCAAGTCCAGGACCTTCTGGATAAAGGGTATGTTAGAGAGAGCCGTTCCCAGTGTGCTGTGCCTGTCTTACTCGTCCCCAAAAAGGACAATACTTGGCGTATGTGTGTTGATTGCAGGGCTATTAACAATATTACGATCAAGTACAGACACCCAATTCCGAGGCTCGATGATATGTTGGATGAGCTCCATGGCGCCTCCACCTTCTCCAAGATAGATCTTCGCAGTGGCTACCATCAAATCCGGATGAAGGAGGGAGACGAGTGGAAGACAGCATTCAAGACGAAGTTTGGTTTGTATGAGTGGCTTGTTATGCCTTTCGGTTTGACTAATGCCCCCTCTACTTTTATGCGTCTTATGAATCATGTCTTAAGATCATTTATTGGTAGATTTGTTGTAGTTTACTTTGATGATATTCTGATCTACAACAAATCTCTGGAAGCACATGCAGAGCACCTCAGGGAAGTTTTATCCACTCTCAGAGCTGTACAGTTGTATGAAAATCTGAAGAAGTGTGATTTTTGCACTGACAGAGTTGTGTTTCTTGGTTTTGTAGTGAGTGCTCATGGACTGCAGGTGGATCAAGAGAAGGTGCAAGCCATCCGTGACTGGCCGACCCCGAAGAACCTAGGTGACGTGCGTAGTTTCCACGGCCTGGCTGGCTTCTACAGGAGGTTCGTTCGAGATTTTAGCACCATTGCAGCCCCGCTGACAGAGATCACAAAGAAGAATACTCCATTCCGTTGGGGTGAAGCTCAAGAAAAGGCGTTCCAGACTCTCAAGGATCGTTTGACACACGCGCCATTGCTGGTTCTGCCTGACTTCACTCGCCCCTTTGAAGTAGAGTGTGACGCCTCTAGCATTGGTATTGGAGGAGTCCTCATGCAGGAATGTAAGCCTATTGCCTTCTTTTCTGAAAAGTTGAAAGGTGCATGCTTGAATTATTCTACTTATGATAGGGAATTATATGCCTTGTTTAGAGTGCTGAAAACTTGGCAACACTATCTTTGGCCTAGAGAATTTGTGCTTAAAACTGATCATGAATCCTTAAAGCATTTTAGGAGTCAAGATAAGTTATATAGGAGGCATGGTAGGTGGATGGAATTCATAGAAACATTTCCCTATGTGATTAAGTATAAGAAAGGAAAAGATAATGTTGTAGTTGATGCCCTTTCTAGGAGACATACACTCTTGACTACTTTGGATGCTCGGGTCCTTGGATTCGTTTATATTAAGGAGTTGTATGATATGGATGCTGATTTTGGAGTGATTTATAAGCATTGTGTGGAAAAGGGTTCATTTGATAAGTTTTTCTTGTTTGATGGATTCTTGTTTCGAGTTGATAAGGTGTGCATTCCTGTTTGTTCTCTACGGTTGTTACTTGTTGATGAGTCCCATAGAGGTGGATTGATGGGTCATTTTGGTAGAGATAAGACTTATAACATGTTGCATACTCATTTCTATTGGCCACACATGCTTAGGGATGTAGAGAATTTTATCAAACGCTGTGTTGAGTGCTTACAGGCTAAATCTAAGGCAAAACCGCATGGTCTTTATACTCCCTTGCCTATTCCTTGCTTTCCTTGGGTTGATATTAGTATGGATTTTATTGTTGGATTGCCCAGGACTAAGAAGGGGAGAGATTCTATATTTGTGGTTGTTGATAGGTTCTCTAAGATGGCTCACTTTATTGCATGCCATAAAACTGATGATGCTAGGAATGTTGTTGATTTTTTCTTTAGAGAGATTGTTCGGTTGCATGGTGTACCTCGTACTATTGTGAGTGATAGGGATGTCAAATTTCTGAGTTACTTTTGGAAGACTTTATGGGGTAAACTTGGTACTAAGTTGTTGTTCTCTACTGCTAGTCACCCCCAGACAGATGGACAAACTGAGGTCACTAACCGTACATTGGGTACTATCCTTAGGGCTGTTATTAAATCTAATCTGAAAAGTTGGGAAGAAGCCTTACCACATGTTGAGTTTGCTTATAATAGGACTATTCATTCTTCTACTAATATGTCCCCTTTTGAATGTGTGTATGGTTTGAATCCCCTAACCCCTTTGGATCTTAAGCCGTTGCCTTTACTGGAACGAGCAGACTTTGATGCTGATAGACAGGTTGAGTTCATGAAGGAGCTGCACGAGCGGACTAAGGCTCGTTTGGAAGCTACCGCAGCGAAGAACGCAGCCCGAGCTAATCACGGCCGGCGTCAAGTGTTGTTCGAGCCCGGCGACTTGGTGTGGCTACACCTGCGCAAGGAGCGGTTCCCGGAGCAGAGGAAGTCGAAGTTGTCTCCCAGAGGTGATAGACCGTTCAAGGTGCTGAAGAGAGTAGGCGACAATGCCTATGTGTTGGAGCTGCCCGATGACTATGGCGTGAGCCCGATATTCAATGTCGGTGATCTTACCCCTTATGCAGCCGCTGATGTTGATGACTCGAGGACGAGTCCTTTTCAAGAAGGGGAGAATGATGAGGAATCATCCCCGCCATTAGTGCCAACCTTTGATGGACCGATTACTAGGTCAAGATTGAAGGAACTACGTCAAGAGCTGGAGACGTTTATGGCACATAATGTATCACATGACGAAGAGGACAAGCCCAAAGTCAAGGCGTTGACTTTAATGGTCAACGTTACCTATGTTTAGTCTTATTAATTTCTGCATTGGATATTTTTAGGACTATTATTTAATTGTTTTAAGCTTTCTATTTTCGAATATTTCGGGATTAAGTGTAACCCGTTTTTGGGAAGCTAGGGCCGGCCCTCCTAGGGTATTTAAGGCCTCCCTTGTCTTCTTCATTAGGCAGATTTCTCATATTGTTAAAACACAAAAACAGAGCTTGGTTTTTGCTTTGAAAACTCGGCTCCCCGTGAGAGTCTCAATCGATTGTTCTTTCCTGCTTAGTTGTTTTCGTCTTTGTCAAGTCCCTCTGGAGTTGGTGATTTCGTACTTCATAAGCAATCCTCTCCGTGCTCCAAGTTCGTCAGCGATTCTTGGTTGTGTGGCGTTGTAGAGATCGGGTTGGTAGATCGTTCGACAAGGTTCCTTGCTATCAAGCAAGCGGGTTTTCTCGTCGTTTCTATTGGTTCTATCTATTATCCTTCCATTAGTTTCACTTCCGCCATTGTTCTAATCTTGTGTTTTCTTTTGTTTTGAGATCCGTTGCCTAGATCCATCTTCTACACGGCTAACCCCGTATCATAATCGATTTGTCATATTCTGAAATCTCACAATAATATCTTCAATCTCAATAAATATCACTAATATTTCTCAATATACGTTTTAATTTCTTAATTAACAACTTTATTAGAGAGTCGTAATAAGCACAAAACATAGAGAATGAATACAAACTAAATTCTAATTGTATAAAACATTTAAAAAATTTATTTGCAATGCATTATAAATTAAACAAAGTCTTTGAAACTAGTTAGAAAAATAATGTTTTTTGTCATAAAAAATTATATAAAAGGCATATTTTGTTTCAAACAAATTTCTTTTATTTCTAATCTTTATAAGACATAATACATTATTCATGAAATAATTGGCCTAATAAAAAATCTACCTCCATATATTATATCATGGATGCGGATCCGGTGAGAAATGACACTTAAGTGAGAACGTGAGAATATACACATACAGGCAAAAATCCATGCACATATATCACACGATGTGCATGAAATTTTGTTTGTATATGCATGAGTTTTCACTTATACATAGTCACATATATAGTAAAAAAATATATGCACATACATGCAAAAATCATCTTGAAGTGTGTATGAACTTTTACATGTATGTGCATGAATTTTAACTTACACATATTCATACATATAGTACAAAAATATAAGCACATACAGACAAAAATCCATGCACAATTTGTGATGTGCATAAATTTTTGTCTGTATGTGTATGAGTTTTTACCTACTAAAGTCGTGCACATATAATCATAAATTCATACATATCCGACATTATCACATTCTCACATAAACACCATTCTTACATGAACTTTTTTCTTATATTATTCCAATACTAATTTTATTTAAAAAAATTATATAAAAAAATCAGTGGGACCTAGTATGTCCGTCACTGCCTTGAGGCCCATAGCTCAATCATTAATCAAGCCTCTTTTGCACTTAATGCTTTGAATTAAATTTAATTTGTAGTCATTATTTCTTATGAGTTTGAGATATTATTCTCATTCTTCCAAAAAAAAATTATTTGTTCAACTTACTCCCTCCGTGTAACATTACATGTAATTTTAGAGTTTGATACAATATTTAAAAAATTAAAAATTAGTTAATATACTCGTATTAAATTGTTTAAAAGTAATGCAATAATTTATTAGGTGAATAAGTTATATTAATATAAGGTTAAAGTTGAAAAAAAATAGTAAAAATAACTTAAAATAAAACTATTTCTAGACAAAATTTTAAGACTAGAAAAATATATAATTTTAGACGGATAGAGTATGTGAAATCTACCCTTCTTTCCATTCACTTTTAGTTTGGACACATATTAAATGTACAATATCCAAGATCACCCGTCATAATTGAGCTTATGATTATTTCTACACCATGTATCCGAGGTGACAATTAATAAAACGTTATAAAGTGCTCTGGTTTTGTTAAAGATGACATAAATCCGTGTGATTTCTGTGAGATTTCAATATATTTCCAAACTTTCTTAAATGTAGAATTGCGAGCTGGTAAGTTTTGCAGTAAACGTTAGGTGGCGTCAGTAGTTTCTTCAAGTGCGTGCAATGACTCATCTCTCTCACCACAAAAGGACAAGCATCAGGTATCTGCTTATTCAGAAAAAGAATAATTATCAACTCAAAAATAAAAAATAAATCAGTACTTCTTTTGTCATTTTCTTCATCTTCTCCCATCTCCTTTTTCATGATTGTGCACACATGCCCCCAGTTTTTATATACCCAACAAACACCCAGTTCACCTCTCAAAGCTCACAGCTTTTTCACTTCTTTTCTTTTTCAATCTCTTGCTTTTTTTAATCCTTCTTCATATGCTCTTGGAAATTCCTTTGTGGGTTTTGATTTTCCTGCACAGAAAATTTGTGGGTATTTTTTGCAAACTTATTTCAAGAGAGAGAGGATGAGAAGCTTGAATGGTTTCTTCCGCATGAAAGATCAGAGATTTTAAGCAGATTGGTGGGCAGGTTTTGGGTGGGCAAAAGTTGTTTTTATGCTTTATAAAAAATTTCCTTTCTCAATCTCAAAAACTCTGTTTCTTGATCTTCTGAAGACCATCACATGGTTTACATGTGGGATCCTGTGGTCCCCAATTGCTGTTGATTGAATCTTCAATCTGGTTTTGTTAAGAGAAAAGAAGGAAAATTTTCATCAGTAGTAGTGAGTAGAAGAAGAAGAAGAAGAAAGTTTTTGGATCTTTATAGTTCTTCAGCTCTCTCCCTTGGATTTTGGAGTTGTGTTGCTCTCTCTATATATTTGGCTGTGCAATTGGGTACCCACTACCCAGACAATTTACAATTCCCATTTGGGTTCTTTTTAGTGAAGCTTTGTCACTAAAATCCTTTGTTGAAGAAAAGAAAGTCTCTTGCTTGTGTTTTGTTGATCAGATTTAAAGTTGGTTTTTTGAGGCTAAAGGTAATAATCTCAAAAGCAATGCTAAAATCTCTCTTCATTTGTTATTATTTATTCCTCCAAAGTACCTCCTCTGATTTATTTGTTGATGACTTTGTGCAGTGATGTTGAGGAAGAGATCAAGGCCAGTGTCAAGTAGCAAGCAAACCATAATCTGTGAGCACACCACCACCACCACCAACAACAACAACAACAAAAACAATTTCCCAGCCCCTAATTCACAGAAATCACACAAACCCACCTCATTTCTCTTCAACTCCCCAAGAATCTTCAAGGATTTCTTCTCATCAAGAGATTCTGCAGCAGAACAAGTCACACCCACCTCCACCATGAGCCCATCTTCTATTCTTGAAACCAAACCCTTCTCTCCTCTTTTCTGGGCTGAAAAGCAAACCCTAAACCCAAAAACATTGTCATCTGTGAAGCACACACAACACTCATGGGAACAACCAGCCATTGGCCTTGCCCTCATTGATGATCATGGGGATGAGAAGAGCCCACAACTGGGAGTGGGACCCACCAACACAAGCAAATCTTCTAAGCAGAGAAGCAAACTGGTAGTGTTTGGTTCACACCTGAAGATCCAAATCCCTGCTCCTCCACCAGTTTCCATGTACCCACCACCTACTTCTCCACAATCAGCCATGGAATTCGGGATCAAGACCCCCAAAACCAATCTGTTGGGTCATGTGTTTGCAAACAGTATTCAGCAAGAGGAGGACTATTACAAGGAAAAGAAGAGGCTTTTAGTAAAAGATATGGAGTTGTCTGAAGACTACACTTGTGTGATCTCTCATGGCCCCAATCCAAAGACTACCCACATATTTGGGAACTGCATTGTAAAGAGCTGTTGTGGTGTAGTCTCAAACACATCTGAAGCTTCTGCTTCATCAACTAATACAACCACTCAATTCACTACTAATAGGTTTTCTTATGCACCTGAGAATTTCAGTTTCCTCAGCTTCTGCCACCATTGTAACAAGAAGATTGGGCAGGGGAAGGACATTTACATGTACAGGTTTGATCTTCTTCTCCTTCCATTGAAAGTTTTTCTTTTGGGGGTTTTCAGTCTATTTTGATCTTTTGATATGTTTTCATGTGATTGATTTTGGGCCTTTTTTTATTGGGAATTGCAGAGGGGAAAAGGCATTTTGCAGTCAAGAATGCCGCGGCCAAGAGATGCTTTTTGATGGAATTGAGTGCTAGGATTTGAAATAATTTTGGTGATTGTTCTTTGATTCTCTGTGTTCTGATTGAGAAAAGTAGAAGGGAATTCCAATATCTTTCAGCTGAAGTGATCTTTTTCATTTTTGGCCACAACATTATATGTTCATTATCAATTATCATCAACACAGAAGAATTGATTTCCAAGAGCATTCTTCCTCTCTTTGAACTTCCAAATTCCCCTCATGAGAATATTGATCAATATAAATTATATAATCATTCAAAGATGGGCAAAAAAGCATATTTTTACAAAGGAACCAATCATTGAAGGAACACAAGTATTTAATTGCTGCAAAGAACTCTACTATCCTACTGTTATGCGGCCCTATGGGCTATGGCTATGGCATCTCTCTGTGTGATTTCATGCTTCTTGATTCTTGTGGATGATGATGTGTGCGGCTTTTTGGTTGCTCTCTCTCCCTTCATCATTCTCAAACTTGTCACTTTTTTTTTTAAACATGCAAACAAATGTTATTCTTACAAACCAGAAGGCATACCAAAATCATCACAACGGATGATTTTTACAAAAGATTTACAAGATGAACAAATACTAGAGCTCGAATCTAGAAATCGAATCCGAGATCGTTGCAACTGTGTGTAATCATATTGAGGCAGTAGGTAGTCCAACATAGTGTTGCATAGGCTATGTTGCATAGGATAGTAGGGGAGATGTTCGAATTAGCCAGGAAGTCAGTAGCTTTATTGAATTCTCGATAGCAGTGATGAACCTGAAAATAATCCAAACCATATAATAATGAGCGAATGTCATGAATTATGGTTGAAATTTCCCAAGGGATTTTCCAAATTCCACGAATAGAATTAATGACAGAGAGATTATCTCCTTCAAGAACTATCCGCCTAAAACCTCGCGAAATAGCCCTACGAAGGCATTCAAGAGCGGCAAGCGCTTCAACTTTAATAGGTGAGGAGCAGAGGATCTGTCTATGGTCTAAGAAGACCACCTCACCGGAGTGGTTTCGGAAAACATATCCGATATGTGTAGAACCGTTTCGTTTAACGGATGCATCAAAGTTTAATTTTATGCAGTTAGGGGAAGGTTTTCGCCATTGGGAGAAATAATTGGAGTGTTTCCTTTTATTGACAGTTGAGTGATGCTGTTGTGACAAGCTTGCAATCCAGTCTTTATAGGAGATATACGCACGGTTAACAGTTTGCTGAATTTGAATAGGAGTTTTTCGAAAAATTAAAGCATTTCGATCTTTCCAGATATGCCACCAAAGGAAAATTGTAGGTATAATATCTCGGTTTGTGGAGTGGAAGAACTCCATATTAGTGTAGAAATCATCAGTGACATTAAAATTAAAAGTAAGACCAATAAGGTTTTGAAGTAGTTGAACAGACGTAGAAGTGAAGGGACAACCAAAAAAAATGATTAGTGTCCTCTGTAGGAAAATTACAGAGGATACAATGAGATGAAACCCTTGAGTAGTGCCTATTAAGACGCTTCGTTGTGGGTAAGGAATCAGAAAAGCATTTCCATAAGAACTTTTTTATTTTTGGTGGAATTTTCAATTTCCAGAACCAAGTGGGAAAGCATGGGGAGGTAGGGGTACGAGTAAGTATAGAACGACCACTCTTAACTGTGAAGGTACCATCAGACGATGGGAACCAAATAAGTCTATCTGATGTGTACGTCGTGGGTATGAAAATACCCAAAATTTTAGGAATAATTTGAGGTGGAAGGACCATCTGAAGAGCTCCCAAATTCCATTTCTTGTCCGGAGTTATGAATTGAGAAACAGTGGACCTACGGTCATGGTCACATGCGTATTGAGAAAGGGTGAAGTTTGGAATCCAATGGTCATCCCAAAACTTAATATGAGTTCCATCACCAAGTTGCCAGAAAAGTCCTTTGCAGAATTCTTGTCGTAGTTGCAGAAGGCTGAAAAATTGCCAGGAATCTGAAGGTTTCTTTTTGTAGGAAAAAATGTCAAAGTTATGTAAATATTTTTCTGAGATAATTCGAACCCAAACAGATTGAGGTTCCGAAAGTAATTTCCAGAGTAACTTCATTTGCATTGTTGTATTGATATTATAAGATAGTTCAATGTCTAGACCGCCATAACACTTAGGCTAACAAATTGAATTCCAACTAATGAGGGAATGGTGATGAGAATTGTCGTGATTCCAGAAAAAACTTGTTGTTAATGTTATCAATTTCTTGGCAAATGCCCTTGGGAAGGAGGAAACTCTGCATTAAATACATAGATTGAGACTGTAGATTAGATTGAATGGGAATAGTATGACATGCATGAGACAGTGAATTAGCTTTCCATTTTCCAAGTTGTTTTTCTAATTTCGAAATTGCATCAGCGAAAATTTCCTTTTTAACACGTCCTCGAATAATAGGTATGCCTAAGTATCTTTCCATAGATCTAGTAACCTGTAAATTAAGAATACTCGCAAGAGAGAGATATTGTTGTCTCGAAATATTGCAAGAAGTTTGGAATGTACTTTTTTGGTAATTAATCGAAAGTCCAGACTTAAGAGAGAAGTCATCAAGGAGAGATTTAATGAAGAGCATATTGTCGTAACTTGCGTTTGCAAAAATTAAACTGTCATCAGCAAAGTTTAAGAAGGGAATGCAAATTACATGCTTCGTTATTTGAATTCCAACTTTTATGTGGGAAGAGCCTGATTCACGAGTAACTATTCGTGCTATATACTCCATCGCCGGAATGAAGATAAAAGGGGTTATAGGGTCACCTTGTCGTAATCCACATTGAGGGTGAAATACATAACCAGGTTCGGTGTTGACAAGTACTGATGACGAGTTGCTTGTAATACAAGTCATAACCCGTTGGATCCATAAGTCACAAAATCCAAACTTGGCGAGGACGTGGGTAATGAAGTTCCAGTTCAGTTTATCATAAGCCTTTTCCATGTCTAGTTTGAGGGTCATCCATCTCTGTTTACCCTTTTTTCTCTTATGGAAGGAATGAAAAATTTCATGAACAATTAAAATGTTGTCCTGAATAAGACGTTCTGGAACAAACGCTCCTTGAAGTGGATTGATTAATTTATGGAGAAGTGGTGAAAGTCTATTAGACACAATTTTAGTTATGATTTTATAGGAGGTATTACAGAGGGTAATAGGTTTGTAGTGATTTATTGTACAAGGGTTTTCTATTTTGGGAACTAAGGTGATAAAAGACTGAGCAGATTCACGAAGTAGATGTCCTAAATGAAAAAAAGATTGAATAGCAGAAATGAGAGAATTTCCAATTGTGTTCCAGTATTTTTGATAGAATTCAGCAGTGAAACCATCAGGACCTGGTGTTTTATTCGCTGCCAAATTGAAAACAGTCTTTTTAATTTCCGTTGTTGTTGGAGGACAGCAGAGCTGGCGGTTATCATGTTCAGAAATCAGAGGAGGTATGATTGTGAAATCCATATTTGTTGAAGGGGCAGAATGTAATGGTTTAAAACGAGTTGCTAGTTCATCCGTAATTGTATTTCTAATTAAAAAAATCGTCAAACAAATGAGTTCCTTTTTTAGAAGTGAAAGAAGTTATTTTTTGTTTGTAACTTCTTATTTTTGAAAATGTCTGAAAGTATCGTGTATTCGTATCTGCATTATGGTTATGTTTTATTTTAGCACGTTGTTTCCAGTAATCATGTTGAAATTTTAGCAGTTTGTTATATCTATTGAGATGATTGTTGTACAGATGTTGAGTTCGAGAATTTGTAGGATCATGAAGAAGTTGAGTTTGGAAACTGGATAATTTTTCTTGTGTCATTTTTAACTGATAAAGTATATTAGCACAATTTTTGTTTCCCAAGATTTAGAATAAGAGTTTAGTAATTTTTGTTTCATATAAAATTTGAACATGTAGGATCCTTTATGCTTGTAGTTCCAGACTTTTGATACTAATTTAGCGAAAGAAGATTCATCTAGCCAAGCATTTTCTAGTCGAAAGAGTGTTTTTTTGAAAAACTATACATTATCTAACGTGAATGTAATAAGGCAATGATCTAAAGTGGTAAATGGATGATTTTGAACGATGACATTATTGTAGTGTTGTAAAATATACAGGTGAAGAAGCACTCTATCAAGCCTTTCAAACATAGTGTCAGTTGAAGTGGTTGATCGACGCCACGTGAAAGGAAATTCAGAGAAGGGATTGTCTAGTAAGTCAAAATCAACAGTGAATCTTAAAAGTCTGTGAAATCGATTGTACAATGTAGTGGAATTGCCCATTTTGTCTGACGGTGATAAAAGATCATTAAAATCCCCTATCTCTATAAGAATTACTGGTAAATTATAATTCGTACTCAGCATTCGTATATTTTCCCAGACCATTTTTTTTTCAAGTATCTTTTGCTTTTGGGATGGTCCATCTATGAATTATGATGGGGTATCAGATCAATTGATGAAGGGTAAGTCATTGCAAAAAAAAAAGGCACAAAACTACAAAAAATGAATGGTGTAAATCACTCATGTTTTGAGGGCATATGAGGAGTTACATGATTTGGGAATATTTTGTCCTCTCTCTTCTGGCTATGGAATATCTAGGGTGTATAAAATGGGCATGTGAGGATGCATATGTACAGTTTCACACTGATACAGTCTTGTGGATCCCACATCTAAAGTTAGAAGAGCTCATCGAACTCACCAAGTATATCATTACAAGTATATTATACCATCACAAACTAAAGAAAATTATATTTGCAAACTGAAATAACAAACTTTGATCATCAAATAACTCAAAACTAGAGTTCATGTACCGCATCTTTTCCTCAACTGCACCAAAATATATGTTCCTTGGGAAGAATAAATATAGAACAATGCTCCCTTGAACACCCAAGTTTCGGGTACAATGTCAGTCAAAGATGTCCATGTTTTCCAAGGTAAACTAAAGAGAGTAAAATTGGTGGGTGTTTGGCAATCCCACCAAGTTAATCATATCCCTAGGCATTCACCACAGATAAATTTAACAGGACCTTTGAAATCGTTGAAAACATTGAGGTGGAAAATTGACTGGATCTATATACAGAATTGTGGACCACAATATTATACATTAGGCCCTAATGATTAGGCGGTCATTCGGACTCAATGCAATATAACATGTAACAGCCTTTGCAACATTATACAATAGTAATTAGTAATTACAATGCAGGGATAGTTCCAGTATAAGAACAAGTAGTAGAAATTTGTGCAAGCTTTGGTTGATCTCATAAAACCAAGTCAATATCTAAGATAAATTATGCAATTTAGTGTAACACCTTGTACTCCCTTTTCGCTGTATAAAGGTCCAATATCTTGTCTCTTTCAGATACCAGAAATTAATTAGAACACTGGACAACATATAGGAAATATGAAGAGATTTGTCATGATGATATTCAATTATAAAAGGTTCAACAAAGATAAACCAACCACAAAAGCAACTGGGAGTTCTAAGAAGACAGCAGAACCATACTGACATCACAACATTTGACAATATCACAAACTACTAGTTGTAACATATAGGATCACCAGACAAACACTAGAGGGCCAGGATAAAAACAGACACAACATATTGGGGCAGTTCAGAAGAATTTATGTATACTGGAATTCAATACTTCTGATTGGATATAGCCTCCAGCTTCTACTTCCATTGACTTCATGCATACTCTATGCTGTAACAAGTTGAGAAAAAAGAACTTATCAACCAAAACCATTCATGATCTAGTAAGAATAATGCAAATACTATCTTTAAAAAGCAAATACCTTACGATTAGCTCTTCCAACTTCCAAGACCCATGATCTACAAAGACAATGAGCCACATGTAGAACAGCCAGGCGGCACAGCTTGCCAACATTAAATCCTAAAGTAGAAATGGCTACGACCGGGTGAAAGGGAAGTGCAACACAAATTGACAAACGGGGTTTCTTGCAAAGGGAGAAGACAAAGTACTATACTACTATGCTCACCTCTACCCACCTTTTCCTCCCAAAATACAGAAATGATGGCGAAGAGGTGTAGATAACGCTAGTGCAGCTACTAGGAGACAGAACCTAACTATAGAAGAAGAAGAAGAAAGATTTGACAGGTTGAATAAAGCCGAGAAGCTTAGTTGCCAATTCAGGCAATGGAAAAATAACAAGGTATGATGATGTAGAAACGAGAAAGAAAAAAACTAACAAAGTTCTAAGCTAGGAGTGGAGGAACACTAACTCTAAAGTTCAACCACAGGTTAGGCGCAATGAGCTAGGAGAATATGATATATCAAGGATCTACCCTAGAGAAAGTCAAAATCAGGATTCTACAGTATTCACAAGTCACAGTGGTCTAAGAAAACCTATATTGTTATTGAAGTTGGGAACCAAAGATTCTGAAGTCTTGCTGGCTTCACACTTGTGAGTTATGACAACCAACTTCAGAGATGATTCGTTAATTCTGCCAAGAGTTGCAACAGCTTTGTTCAATCATCACATCAGAAGCATATCTCTCACACCCCTTGTTTTCTGCCTTTCAACCACATTAAAGCACCCATCACCAATGTCAAACACCCCCTTTCAACAAAACCAATCCCAGATGAGGAGCTGCAAAGCCTGCTGACCTGCCAATCCCTGCTTTGTCTGTGTCACCTCTAACGGCTCTACCAACAAGTAACAGCTAAAGCTAAAAAGTCTGAGCCATAACAGCACTTAGCTTGTTCCTTCTATATTTACAATCAAACAACCTAACAACACTTCACCCTCCCAGTTGCTTATCTACACTAAAACCAAGAACAACTCTGACCTCAAAGTCCTCAATCATCAGCAACATCAAGATTGAGCATGCGACGTAGACTCTTTGTAGCGGCATCATCATTGTGCAGGAAGGTAATTGCAGAGTGCTTCAATTCTCTGGTAGGAGAAGCTGGGGCAGATTTGGCAATTGGATACAGGTTAATCTCAGATGTTGTTGGTGGCAGCTCAAGGGAAACAGTCCGTTTGGGTTTCATCTGGAACTTGGGAATAGGCAGGGAGCTTGGTGGAGGTGAGTTGGAGTACGCCGGTCCAGCCCATAGCTCAGAAAAGGGAGTATGGTGGTTCTGAGGGCTCTCTTTCTTTCCACCCTTGAAACTTATAGAGATTGGGTTACTTCCCTTAACTCTCCTTTTAAACGGTTTACCATCTCCACTCTTATTGCAAGCTGTTGGTGTATGTGTTGGTGTTGGCGTTTTGGGGGAAGAAAGAGATGCATAGGACAAGGGAGTTGAGGAAAACTTGAGAGGCGTAGACAGTACTGCTCCTCCACACTCAAATGCTCGACAGTTGATCTCTCTAAATCCTCTAGATGGGGATGAGCCAAATCGGGCGGAACCATGTGATTTGCCCCTATTGTAGTGCTGGTCTCTGTGATCTGCTACTAATACAAGAGTCTCCATCAAACTAAGGTGTTCAAGTGAATCTCAAAAGCGTTATATCTTGTTGTACTAATAATACTACTACTCCACCTCTACACCCGATTCGAGAGAAATAAAAGTAAAACCTAATCCGGAACCACAGAAACTTTTAATCTTCTCCACAACCGGAACAAAATATCATCAAAATCAGAGAAACCGACAGAACTATCAAACATACACTTCCGCCGGAAAACCAGCAACTCCTCCTCAGCCACAGATTGTCTGAGTTTCGGAAAAGAAAATCCCCGTCCGACAAAGATTACTCCAAAGCTCCTACAAACACTGTAAATCACATACAACAAGGAGCGTGGTCTAGATATCAAACTCATAATTCCACAAAGAACCAAAATTCCTTAGAAATCAATACAGAACACCACAACGGAAAAGAAAGAAAACGAAACAACAAACACGTACCAGTTTCGAAACAGATATGAGAGATCTAAGAACTAACTTCGAGCAAGAGAAGAGGCTTTCAGGTGAGAGCGAGACAGATAGAGACTGGAGGAGGTAGCTATGGCGGCCAGGGTTTCGGATCTGAAGACAGATAGAGAGGAAGGAGAAGTATAAACTGAAAGGGAAACGGAGAGAGAACGAGTACCATTGAAGAGGACGATATGATTTTATACTCCTATACAGGAGAGGTATTTATTTTGACGAAAATGACACTGATTTGTTGTCAAATTTACAAAGACGCCCCGAGTATTGTCGTAAATATATCAATGTCTAGTGTCGTTTTCGCATGCATTGGGTGGGTGTGATATGTCTAGTTTGCCCTCAAATTATCTCTTGACTGACCTACCTTAATAATTCGACTGCCAAAACGCCTCTTCACTTTCGAGAATTCAGGGTGGAAGACTGGAAGGTAAAACAATACAGTAATACGATCTTTTCTTGCTTTTTTATAGGGCTGTATTATTCGGCGTATATCCAAAATTGTCATTCAGCGCATAGGCATTTCACGTTATGCGGGGAGTTGCTCCACACGTAACGCGGCTTCACCATCCACACGTAACGTCAGATTTGTCTTCACCCGTAACGTGCTGAGCCGACCATGTATAAATACTTTCATCTCCTCCTTCCTTCCTCATTCCACCGCTGCACATATTCTAAACCCTCAAACCTCGCGCGTTACGCACCTCCGACGACGTCCCATTACGAATCAAAAAGCTTTGCGCGTTACGTAGATCCACGAATCAAGAAGGTTAGTATTTCATCGTTTGTTTTTAAAAATTATGAAGTTTTTTTTTGTATATTAGATCCACAAGGTTTTGTAGTTAGATTTGTATGAAATAGTGGTGTTTTAGGGTTTTTTTGTAGTTAGATTTGAATTTTGTAGTTAGATTTGCATTTGTTGTAACACCCCCAAATCTTAACCCATTTGAAAATGTATTACCGTCAGTGACCTCAGTGTTCCTTACCGAGATCACCCAAGGCTTTACCGGTTTAAATACAATTCATGGAATACAATCGATACATATTGATCAAAGTATTCAAATCAAAACATCAATCAAATGAAACATTAGTCCCGGGATTACATCCCAATCCCGTTTAGGACAAATACAGAGTTTAAACAAAGTACAGCGGAAGTCTTTTAAAAGATATTACAAAAAGGGTTGTGGTCGTAATGATCACCTGCCCAAGGATCTCGACCTGATTAAAAGAAATTATTAAAACATCCAAAAACAACCGTCGTCTTCATAGTCAATCTAGTCTCCTCATATCTTCGCTCTATCTGATATGCCGAATCGAACGGATGACACCAGCCCACATGCGGAGAACAATGTTCGTGGGTTAGTCTACTTGAATAGACTAGCAAGGGTAAAAAGCATAGTGGTTCGAGTGATCGTAACCGTTTACTATCATTGTCCCTCGAATAATAACCGAAGGGACGATACATAACCCGACACTTTCACGGAATAACAACAAGAGGTATGCACAAGAGAAGATTCTGAAAGACTTAATCTTCACAGAAATCGACCCGAAAGAAGACTCCAAAGGAAATGAGTCTTTAAGGAAATATGACAAAACTGGAATGCTTACAGAATCAAACAACAGTGATTAAAAGCTGACTGAGATGCTTCGGCTCACAACCAACCTCACCGCTTACAGCGAATCCAGATCGGAAGGAGAACGTACTACATTCAAGTCCGGATCTTACAGAACCACATAACGATGATTTAAAAACTGACTAAGATGTTTCGGTTTACGACCAACCTCATCGCTTACAGCGAATCCAGATTGGAAAGAGAACGTACTCTGATAAAAAATCAAGACGAGCTTTCCTAGCTACACTATTGACTTAGCTGCACTACTCGCCAAAGGTATATTAATTAAGTGCTCTCGGGCACCTTATCTTATTTAATTCCAAAACGATTAACACATTAAAAGCTTTTAATATATGTCCCTGTCACGCAGGACCCATATCTAAGGAATGAACCTCACCGAGTCCAAACCTCTGAATCTATATCGAAAGAATGAACCTCACAGAGTCCAAACTTCTACTATCGCAGGGTCTTGCTCGCCCTTTAAAAGAATGAACCTCACTGAGTTCAAACTTCAACAATCGTTGGGTCTTCATCGCCCTTACAGTTATAAAGGAACGCACATGGAACTCTCAGGATCCAGGCGTTCCTACAAATACGCGTGCTAACTTACAGTTATAACACAACCACAGTACATGATAAATCCACATAAATGCCCGGAAGACGATCACAGATAATAGCGTCGTTCTAGCAGATATACAACCTATTATATGATTTTCCAAAACCGTTTATAAAATCAATTCCAGACAAACACAGTAATCATTCCAAATTAATTACTCAGATAAATAACTGATAATTAATGTGAATATGGAACGATGAGCAAGAGCGAACCACCACTTGCCTAAGTCCGCAGAGATTGAACGAAGTCTAACGACGGGATTCCGGACTCGACACAGAGACGAATCTGCCAACTCCGGTACCTTCGGATCGCCCATACAGAAACCCTAAGTTAGATTTGACAAACAACAATACCGGTCTACGAAAGAACTAAAGGAATCGAAGGAAACGAAACCCGAACGAAGGCTACGGAAGCCAACACCAACAACCACGGCCACCAACACTCGCCGGCGGGCGTCTCCCAAATCACGGCGGGCGCCGCTCATCCACGGCGGGCGCCGCTCATCCACGGCGGGCGCCGCTCCTTGGCCACACATCACGGCGGCTGGGCAACCTCACCATGGCGGGCGCCGTTCTCCCTGGCGGCGGTCTCCGTCTCCCTGGCGGCGGTCGTCGTCTCCCTGGCGGCGGTCGCCGTCGCTGAACAGAAACTGAAAATACGAGGGGAAATCTTACCCGTAATGCTCGATTTGGCTCGTCTTTCACCCTGCTTTGCTTCTAGGCGTCCGAGGGTCTCCAAGGCTTCACTTGGCCACCGGAAACGACACCAAACGAGCCTCCAACGATCCACGAGCCTTCCCGGAGAGAGCGTTTTCTTTGAGAGCGTTTTTGAGAGTCGAGAATTTGAGAGCACTTCCGCGTCTTTTGCACCCTCTTCCACCCACACCCAACACCTCTATTTATAGAAGAAATTAGGGTTCCTTGCCTCTTGGACAATATCCAAACCCTTTTGCCCCTTGGACAATGGCTCTTGGACAAAAACCTTTGGATAAAGAATATTGTATTATTGCCCATTAGATAACAACTCTTGGGCAATAAACTTGTACCAATCTTAATTTGTGTTAACAAAAGTCGTACACGAACGAGTACGAACTTCCAAAACATCTCGACTATATAATTCTTTACTGAGAAAAATATTACAGATACAGAGCACATTACAGAATGTCTCAAACCTTCAGAATTAAATCTGACGTACCAAATTGGCGCTCGGGAAAAATCCATAATTCCCAAAATAGTCTTACAAAATTACGGGATATCACATCACCTCCCTCTTAAAAGAAGTTTCGACCTCGAAACTTAGGTCGCCAATAACTTGTAAAGACGTCTGAGCATCTTTGCTTCGGTTTCCCAAGTAACTTCCTCTGTCCCAGACTTGGACCACAGAATCCGTACCAACAGTACGATCTTGTTGCACAGTCGCTTCACACGGCATTCGAGAATGCGCTCTGGCATCTTCTCTCAAGTACCATTTGCCTGAATCTCGACGTCCTTATAGCTCAGCCTACGAGACTCATCTTGGCACGAATATCCTTAGCAATGATACGTGGAACACATTATACACTGGGTATGCCGATGGCGACAATGCCAAATGGTACGTTAGAGATCTTACTCTATCCAGAATCTTGAATGGTCCCATGTAGCGAGGGTTACGCTTCCCACGCTTACCAAACCTGAAAACACCTTGGATGGCGATACTCTGACAAGTACTTTGCCACCAACCTCGAACTTGACACTTCTACGCTTTTGATCTGCGTAAGACTTTTGTCGACCCTAAACGGTCAACATCTCTGTCTAATCAAGCAATGACTGAAACTGTCCTTTCGACCAACTCTGGTCCAAGTAGAATCTTGTCGGCGTACTCAACCCAACAAATCTGAGATCTACATCTGAGACCATACAAAGCTTCGAACTAAGCTACCTTGACCGTAGCATGCCAGCTATTATCGTACGTGAGCTCAATCAGACTTAGGCTGTCTTCCCAGCTAGTCGGATGATCAAGTACGTATGCTTCTTAGCATATCCTCCAGGGTCTAGATGGTCTTTTCAGACGGACCATCTGTCTGAGGATGAAACGCTGCTGAATCTCAATTCAGTTCCCATGGCCTTGTGAAGTTCTTGCTATAAACTTGACATGAATCGGCCATCTCGATCCGATACAATGGTCTTAGGAATGCCATGTAAACGGATAATCTCCTGGTGGAACACTTCTGCTGACCTCTGGGTCACCCAAGTAACCTCAGTTTCCAATGCAAACACTATTACTGCTAGTTCTAGGTCATGTGTTGGTTAGTTTGCTTCATAGGTTTTCAATTGTCTAGATGCGTATGCGATAACCTTGCCCCTCTGCATCAAAGACACATCCCAACCCATTTCTCGAAGCATTAACTATAGACCATATAGCCATCATTCTTTCCGACAACGCCAAAACTGGTGCATAAGTCAGACACTGTTTCAACTTCTTGAAAACTGATCTCAACTTCTTGAAAACTGGTCTTGCACTTGTCATCCCAGACAACTTCTTGTTGACCTTGCGGAACAGACTGGTCATAGGTGGAGTAATCTTAGAAAAATCCTTCCATGAACCGTCTATACTGCTCAGCAAGCTCTGGGAAACTGCGCACCTCGCTCACACCCTAGGGCCGCTTCCAAACAACTACTGATTCACTCTTCTGGGGAATAACCATAACCTCATTCTTATTGATCACATGGCCTAAGAAAGCCACTTCTAGATCCAACAATCGCACTTAGCCCACTTTGCGTACAACCGACTTGGTCTAAGGACCGATAAAGCAATCCGCAGATGTTCCCTGTGAGCTTCCTTGCTCGGGAAAATATCAAAATGCCATTGATGAAGACCACTATGAACTTATTCAAGTACTAGTCTAAAACATCAATGCACTAGGTTCAAGAAAACTGATGGAGCACTCGTAGATCCAGATGGCATGACTACAAAATCGTAGTGACCATCTCTTGTCCGAAATGCAATCCTCGAAATATCATCCTCACGAATCCTGAGCTGATAAAAACCAGACCTTCGGTCGATCTTGGAGAAAACTTTTGCTTCCTGTAGTTGATCCAACAGATCATCACTTCTTGGCAACAAATACTTGCTCTTGATCGTGACTTTATTCAACTCTCGAAAGTCAAAACAAAGTCGAAACGGTCCATCTTTATTTTTGACAAATAAAACTAGGGCACTCCTACTCAAGGTGATGCACTCAGCTTTATATAACTTTTGTCAAGAAGATCCTTGAGTTGCTTCTTCAACTCTTGCATCTCAACAGGAGCCATCCGATACGGTGCCTCAGAGATCGGCGTGGTACTCGGCTCGAGATCAATTGCAAACTCCATGACACGATTCGGGGTATCCAAGAATATCTTTTGGAAAGACACCCGGAATTCCTCTAACCACAGGAATATCAAAATTGAAGTCTATCACTGCCTTATGACCCTTCCGTCAATCCATACTGAGAATAAGTATCGTATGGGACCATGGTTATTTAGGTCAAATCGCTTTGAATTTCTTACCCTTGATGGTAATCGACAATCCGACAGACGATTGGTTCCCACTAAATGGTCACCATCTTGGACCAGCCCACTACATGGTTCACAGACGACTCACTAGTGGCTCCGAGCCCAGGCCCAGCCATTACCAGCGTCCAATGTTGCCATGAGCCGCTGTCCATACATCTCAACCCATCCTTGGTAGCTCCACCTAATTAATAGGCAGCCATCTCCTAAGAGGTTGTTGGTGAGTCTCGAACACGAGACCTTACCCCATACCAAGAAACGAAACATTAACTTGGTATAAACCAAAGGTTCATATATAAGAAGAGTTACAACAAAAGGTTCACAACCTCATTGCACACACAACTTAACTTACAACCATCCAAAATTAAAGTCTGGGTAGCACCCACATCAACAACACATTAATAAAAGTAGAACGCAGATACAAAGTACTCTAAGCATTTGGAGCATAGGGTCCATCCGCCTCACGCATCACATAAAGACGTTGACTCTGATTTCCAGAAGTCATTGGGACTTTCCCTTTATTCTGCGCAGTTGTCTGCATCGAAGGATTAGAAGTCTCTGCTGGTTTAAACCTAGGTCTGTTGTTTGGATTAACAGACCCCTGATGAGACCCCGCTCCTTTCTGCATTTCCTGCCGACAGAACCTCTGCATATGTCCTTCCTTTCCACAACCAAAACAAGTCTTCTTCTCATTCCGACATGCAAAACTCTTGTGCCCAGAAGCACCACAATTGTGACATTGAATCACTCCGCTGCTCCAACCTGAGCCCCTGGCAGAGTCAGACTGAGTTGTCTCGGTCTTAGCACGATCAGACTTCTCAAACTTGGTAGGCGATGCCAGTCGTTTGAATGAACCAACCTGGCGATCCCGTTGCCCACCCTTTCCCTTAACTTGCTTCTCCCACTTATGAGCGGACTCCTCCAGAGTTACCTCCAACTTGTAGGCCACATCCACGTACTGCTCGAGAGTAGAGCATGTGTGGTGCACCATCCATGGCTTAATATCCGGGCTCATCCATTCATGGAAGTACCAGATCTTTTGTGCCTGACTGGATATCTACGGTTCAGCATACTGCAGCAAATGATTGAACTTGGTGGCGAGCTCTGTCACCTTCAATCCTTCTGTCTTAGGATACAAGAACTCCTTGTGCTTCTCCTCCATCATAGCTCGAGAGAAGAAATGATCCGTCATCTTGGTCTTAAACATTGACCAGGTCAACACCGGGCTATCAGCTAAGCCGGTACTCTCCCACCATTCACTGGCTTCTTCCTTCAACTGTATAGAAGCTATGTGCATTTTCTCTGCTTCAGTGCACTCAATATTACGAAACAACCGTTCCATATGTGAGAACCAATGAGCCACTCTGACTGGCTCTCATTTTCCATCATAGCTGTCAGGTCTCATAGAGTTAATGGCCTTCAGAGCTCGGCCATACTCCCCTCTATTCCTGATCACGCCTCCCTGTAGTACCTGGTTCTCTTGTTCCTCAAACCTTGGAACTTTTGGAGGTACTTGCACTCCTTGTGCCTGAGGTGCAATTGGCCTCATTATCTCGGTGATTGCTTGCAGAACAATCCCCCGAATTGCTGCGACTGTCGCTGCATCGAGCACTACTGGAGCGTCGGCCTGAGCTTGGCCATTGCCTCCTGGATTATTGTTGAAGACAGACTCACGCTCTCCTGATGGGTCTGCAACATTCCTCTGGTTTGGTCTGGGGTCATTACTCGGCCCAGCACCATCACAGATAACGTTCCTCGTGTTCACCATCTGTTTACCGATCAAATTCCAAGGATTTTATCACATTAATATCATTCTGATATATTTATCGTAATAAAATCAACTTAGAATAGATCAACTTGGTCATTTCTATTGATGGACTCAAACCGAGTTACTAGGTTCTACAATCTCAACTCACAACGAGCGAACTGGGAATCAAGCCTAACTGGAGATGGTGAAACCACCTCGGCTTCTCCCGGGTTCCTCTGAAGAGAACAGAATGCACCCATATCTAACGGGGCAACAGGGAAGGAATTAGTCTTTCTAGACATAGAAGCAAGCTTTCTATATCAGACTGTACAGAAGACATGACTATGAACGGTGTTTTGAAATTCTTTTCACTTTGAAAATTCAGAGCCCTTTTAAAGCATTTTCAAAAATGGATAAATGATTTATAAACTCCCAAACCCGTTTTAAAACCTTTGGCTCTAATACCACAACTGTAACACCCCCAAATCTTAACCTATTTGGAAAGGTATTACCGCCAGTGACCCCAGTGTTCCTTACCGAGATCACCCAAGGCTTTACCGGTTTAAATACAATTCATGGAATACAATCGATACATATTGATCAAAGTATTCAAATCAAAACATCAATCAAATGAAACATTAGTCCCGGGATTACATTCCAATCCCGATTAGGACAAATACAGAGTTTAAACAAAGTACAACGGAAGTCTTTTAAAAGATATTACAAAAAGGGTTGTGGTCGTAATGATCACCTGCCCAAGGATCTCGACCTGATTAAAAGAAATTATTAAAACATCCAAAAACAACCGTCGTCTTCATAGTCAATCTAGTCTTCTCATATCTTCGCTCTATCTGATGTGCCGAATCGAACGGATGACACCAGCCCACATGCGGAAAATAATGTTCGTGGGTTAGTCTACTTGAATAGACTAGCAAGGGTAAAAAGCAGAGTGGTTCGAGTGATCGTAAATGTTTACTATCATTGTCCCTCGAATAATAACCGAAGGGACGATACATAACCCGGTACATTCACGGAATAACAACAAGAGGTATGCACAAGAGAAGATTTTGGAAGACTTAATCTTCACAGAAATCGACCCGAAAGAAGACTCCAAAGGAAATGAGTCTTTAAGGAAATATGACAAATCTGGAATGCTTACAGAATCAAACAACAGCGATTAAAAGCTGACTGAGATGCTTCGGCTCACAACCAACCTCACTGCTTACAACGAATCGTCAGCGTTCACGCGTTACGTGCTGTGCCCTAGCCATTTTCCGCCGGCGATGAGTCTCCAGCCCTAGAATTTGCATGTATGTTTAATTTGGATATTTAGTTAATGGATTTTAGATATTTAGGAATTTGGACATTTGTATGAAATTTGGAATTTGTATGAAATTTGGATATTTAGGAATTTTGATGGATTTATATGAAATTTGGACATTTGAAAGAAATTTGGATATTTAGGAATTTTGATGGATTTGTATGAAATTTGGACATTTGAAAGAAATTTGGATATTTAGGAATTTTGATGGATTTGTATGAGATTTGGACATTTGTATGAAATTTGGATATTTAGGAATTTTGATGGATTTGTATGAAAAGGATTAGGGTTTGATGGATATGTTTAATAACTTTATCGGATTTGTATTTTCGCTTAGCAAAATGATTTATTGTGGTAGATGGAGCCTGGTGAGGGAACGAGGCATAGAACCAGACGAGACCTCGTCCGGGCTGCTTCGTATCGGACTGAGGGTGAGCTATCCCGTAGGTTTGTGGGTGCTGCACAACATGCGGGAGGGCACGGTCAGGCGGGCCACGGGCAGACGGGCAATGCTGACCCCTGTGTTCCCGTTTGCGCCATCTTATGTGGCGGGTGGCCCTGCAGATTCGGACCCGTAGTTGTACCCACAGTACAACGTGAGTCCACTCCATTGTTATTCTGATACGATCGATCAGAATAACTATTATGGTCCTGCATTGAGTCCGCCACCGCAGCAGAGGCTGACCCAAAGCCCTTACCGTCATGAGAGCCCAGTTGGCCATCAGAGCCCTTACGGGTCCACGTCCTATCACATCCCCTTATATTATGAAGGCGGCGCAAATGATGAGATGGGTTACAATCCGTGGGAGAGCTTGGGGGTCAACCCGAATGCACCGGTGCATATGGTAAGTAGCCCTAATATGTGAAAATATGATTGTATGATAAAAATGTAATTGTTTATCATTTGTTTAAAAACATGTAGGACGAAGACAGTCAGGCCTGGGCTCCAAGAGCTCAACATGATGATGATGATGCGGACGAGGAGCAACAAGAAGGCACCTCTTCACAGGCAAGACCACCCCGAAGCAAAAAAAAGGGGAGATATGTACCGGAATTGCAGGTCAGAGTCTATGGAGGTCTGGAGAATCCCGAGCTACTGAAGGGTTTTGCCAATCACGTGGCGTACACCCTTTATCAGCGCATTGTAAGTTGCATGAAAAACCTTATTCTTGTCATTTCACGTTTTTATATAAATATGTCAAATCGATTGCTTACACTAGTTTAAAAATGCAAATGTTTATAGCCTGTGCCACCGTTGAAGTTTCAGCAACGAGGCAAGCAGACACGCGCATGGCGTCTGGAGTTGTCAACGCCATGGGGTAATCTGGCTGCTAGTTCAGGCTTGTGTCATATTCCGCATGTGATACATGACCATGTGCACGAGACGCTGATAGGTGCGTTTGTTGAGCGCTGGCAACCTGAGACCAGCTCGTTCCATATGCCATGGGGAGAGATGACCATAACTCTCCATGACGTATTGTTGATCCTTGGGCTAAACATCAATGGAAGAGACTTAGCACCTCCACGAGGTTCTTTGACTGTGACTGATTTGAAGAAGGCGGTGGTGGCTGAGGCAACGGGATTCTTTGAGTTGGCTGCTAAGGATGTGACATCTGGTACTATAGTTGCTGATATGTTGAAGAGGCATTGCAATGGTCTGAATGACGAGAAGCGTGCTTCTGGGTACTTGTTGTACTTGTTGGGCTCTTGCCTATTTCCGGACAAGTCCCAACACAGATTGCCACTCTACTATCACGTGTTTGTGGAGGATCACTCGTGCACTAATGAATATGCATGGGGTGCTGCCGTTCTTGCTCACGTGTACCACAGCTTGGGCGAGTGCACAAGAAAGGAAGCGAGACTCATGTCCACGTGCTATTCTCTGATTCAGGTATTTTTGTAAATTATAAAAACCATTGGTTTCACCTTAATTTATTGATGTATCTGTATTTATTCAATAACAAGGATTGCTTACGTAAATTCTCTTTCAGGCGTGGATATATCAATATTTCCCCATGTTCAGACCTGCAGTGAGTAGAGATTGGAACTCTGATGATGCGGTTGCCTACGCTAGTCGATGGGACCTGACAACGAAACCCAACCCGATGAGAAATTACAGAGTGGAGCTCGATACGATGATTGTGGACATGGTATGTACATATATTTATGTTTATGTTGATTGGATGTCGTTCGGGTTAACTGATAAGTATGTTTAGGTTGATTGGAGTCCGTACGGTACGATTGACTTTAGCGATACGAGATTCGCTCCTACTCGCTTCCATGGAGTTATATCGTGTCTTTGGATAACCAAGCCGTACATGCCAGACCGTGTAGCGAGACAGTTTTTCCGTGTTCAGGAGATTCCACGAGCTCCTATAGAGCCTCTAAGGGCTTGGAGAGGAGTAAAGATCAGCAGCTACAAGGTTGAGTACGACAGAGCTCGATTTGCATGGGATGCGCAGACTATACATTCCATGACCCTGGCTGCGATGGGCCCTCCAATCCAGCAAGGCCATGACTGCAGCGATGATTACATGGAATGGTACCTCACACGTACACATCTATTCGTCAACCCCCCTACCATTGAAGACGCGACACGGGTATGAATTTGACTGATTTGTAGATTGTTTAATGTTCGGTTAACTCTTATCTATGTTTTTTCATACATATCAACGTTTTTGTGTTGTGTGCAGGCATTCGAACAATGCTACAATGGGCTTGAGCAACATCGCAACCATGAATGTGAAGATGTAACAGAGTCTTTACGCCGGTCATTTGAGCATATGTATCCCTTCCTTCCCAATTATTGAGGAAGCCGTGAAGACTTATTTCAGGATTAGGCTTGTTTCATTTTATGTATTTCATTGAACCTTTGAGTATTGCAACAATGAATGTTATGACTGCTATTTGAATGTTTTTTATGACTTGTTTGGATTATGACAACAATGAATGTTATGACTTCCATTTGAATGTTTTTTATGAGTTGTTTGGATTTAGGGATGTTTGGAATAGAAACGTCGAACTCATTGCATCATAATTCATACATATCATTCATTACATAAATCGACTGTTTTAACCTTCTTCTTTCGTCTTGTCTTCTTTTCGGCCTTGGCTGCTTCGTACTCTAACAACCGATCACACGTCCTTTGATCTATGTAATCACCCGCATACGGGTCATGATATACCACCCACGCCGGGTAAAGAGTAGGCAAGAGCGATGTCTCGGCAAGGCCAATCTACACAAAGTCAATGCATCATACATATGTTTTAGCACAAGATAGTATGAACAGATGTGATTGTATTAACGTACCGCTATAAAATGTTGCTCTTCCTGGACATGGCAAATGCATATCGTCTTCAGCTTATCGCCAACTGATGCTTCGTTTGGCTTCCCCCTCATAGGCAGGTATGTCGTTCCCACACCACCACCGACGGTAACGAACACACATGTGAATGCCGTTGCCACCAAACATCCCATATCCGGGAGGTCCAACCACGTCTCTGGTGGGGCCGACCTGTTCGGGGAAGGAAACCATGCTTGCTTCTTCTCCATTGCCTCAAGTGTCATCGTAGACACCCAAAGTGGTGTGAGTAGCTCATACTCTTTTCTCAACGTAGCGATTATGGTACGTCGAACAAAAGCCCACTGATCTTGCCCTAAACCCAGACCATGCGCAATTGCTCTATACCCGCAGTTTCCATCACCCACTATCTCATACCATCCTCCCACGTGTAGTCTCATACACATGTGAAACTGGGTACGATATCGCCACGGGTTCTTGATCAAAGATGTGTCACACGAAGGCTTTGCTGCAAGCGTCTTCGATGGTCTTCCTTTTTGCTTTTTCGGAGGCATTTCGTCCATCTGTTGGTCACTGTACTCCCATGATGACGGTTGTCTTTTGGTGGCAAAGTTTAGAGCTCCTTGAGGCCGACCCTTATGCTTGACTTTAGCTAGCTCTTGCAGAGCAGTCCGCTCTGGATGCGCAATACTTATTAGTGTTGAGACTGCTCTTTGTTGAACCTGCACTGGAAATGTGGGGAAGACGCTTTGGGCAAATTCTTCAAGCAACGATCTATTCACTCTGCGTTCTCTGGCTTCTTCCTCTTCTTCTGTCTTCACTTCTGACAAGGTCAATTGCCTCCAGAACGGATGCAATGAGCTAGGTTCAATTGGGGCATGGCTCCTCACATTTAGCGCCATGTCATGCACGCAAGGCAATCCATCTCTGACCCTAATCTGGCATCTGCATATAGTGCTCTACATGGAGCTTCTCCTTTCCTGTATTCCTCAATCAAACGAGTTAGTGCAATCGTAGAGACCTTGAAGTGCAGCTTGCAAAAAATATGTGCGTTCGTTAGCAGCGTATATCTCTTTCCAATGCTCTCATTCAATGCCCCCTTTATCTCACCAATATGGCTGTGCAACCGTGTATGATATTGATCGAATACAGTGCAAAGGTTGTCATCATTGCTTGTGAATAAGCTTTTCAGACTGGAATGGGCCCCTTCAACCCTGTATTACAATCAAGAATCCGAAATCAGTATGTTGCTGTAAAGATCTAACTAAGTTCAAATAAATAACTAAATTTAGAAAAAAACATAATGCACATACCTATTAGTGGTGGTAGTACCGAGCGTGAATACTGTATCTGTCCATACGGATACGATTCTTTCCTTGTAGGGGTCAAGCCAGTTCTTTTGTAGGTACTGGAGACATTTTGGAGATTTCCTCCAATCACACTTCAGCTTCTTCAGTGTTGCTTCATACCCTTGTATGGTTGTTTCCTTGAAGAGTTTCATGCAGTCGTTGGAAAACGCTATGCCCCTAAACTTGTCCATGTTCTTTTTCCCGAAGTCTTCAATATTCTTCCTCACATGCCGCCTACATAGAAGGGATTTTGCTTCTGGAAACTGCTTCTATAAGGCGTTCATCAACGCCTTCTCCCGATCAGTGACCAAACATGTGGGTGCTCGTTACACCTTGACAAACATCTTTGCAAGTTGCTCTATGGTCCACTTGTAACTGTCTTCGTCCTCCTTCTCCAGAAACGCCCCGGCAATATTGTAGTTTTTCCAAACAGATGTGATGCCAATAATTTCAAGAAAGGGCAAATTATAACTGCACACATAATCATATATAAAATATGATGGCATCCTAACCTTGACATGAACAAATGAAGAGTATAATAGATATGTATGTTACTAACCGGTTAGTTGCATATGTAGAGTCCAACAGCACAATGTACGGAAATGCCTTCAGCAACGACAACTGTTCCTGGCTTGCGAAGAAGATATCCGTTATCTTGTTGGTCTCCTTGTTGAATCTATGCTCCATGAAGTATCCCTTCTCATTGCACTCATAGAAGAACTGTTGCACAACTGTTCTTCCTTCCATGCCCTTCTTTCGTATCTCATGCATGATGTTGTACACTTGCTTCATCTTTGTCAAATTGCCAAGGGACGAATGGATTGTAGTATGAATTTTTTGAGGCTTGCAATGATTGACTGTCATCACCCTAATAATCTCCTTCTCTTCAGCGCTTGGCCGCCCAGCTAATGCACTACCATACAAATAATCTGCTATGACATGATTGTGAGCTCCATGTTGTACAATGATCCTCCACAATCCCTTCGGCCCTTCTTTCAGCCTCAACATGAAGGGACACCCACACTTCTTCGACCTTGTGATGTCTCTCACTTGGTCAGCTTGTTTAGGCACGTTTTGTCCATGCCTATCACACGGTAACCAAGCCCCCCCAAGGGTCGAAGGGGTGGAAGGTTTATTCCTCCACTTTTTGATGCAGAAGTGTTTACACTTAGCCATCTCCCGCACCCACAAAAATGCTTCTTCTCTAGACTCCCAGCTTTGATCAGTTGTAAAGAACCCTGAGTAATCAACATAGACGTAAACATCCTCCTCCGGTGGTACACTAAACTGAGGCTGTGTGTGTAGGGATGGAAAGAAAAACTGTGGGGTAGCATGAGATGAAGATGCTTCTGGAGGAAACGGTATCCCAAGTGAGAAGGATGGTATCTCAATATCTGGTTGAGGCGTGTTCCAATCCTGCAACTTTTGAGGCATTTCCCAAACCGCAAATGTCTTCTGTGGGGTGCTCCAGTCATTGAGGGAGATATTGTTTAACCCCTCATATAAATAATAGTTCGTCTACATACACATGAAATCATCTCATCAAGTAGTGCACAAATTATAAACCTAAATTCAAAATTTTCTTTGAAAGAGCAGATTCTGTAAAATGGCACGGTTAGTGACAAACCGTGCCATTTTCTTTGAAAGAGCAGATTATGTGGTAAGATAGTGAACACGTAACGTGGGTAACGCTCCCACACGTTACGTGTAGAAGCGTTCCACACGTTACGTGTTCACTATCTTACCACATAACGTGTGGAACTGTTCTTCAATGTAACAGCCATTTCGCAGCCATAAACACAAAACAATTCTAAATCTCTGTTTCTAATCCCCTAAACAATAAAATGAGATCTTTAATATTAAACAACAAATATCATGTCTAGCTTGGTTAAACCCTAAATAACAAATATCATACCTTTCAAAACCCTAACCATCAAGCTACAAACTTTAAACAAGTTCAAAACAACAAAAAAAGAGAACTTTAGGGTTACATAATAGAAATTACCTCGTTCGAAAGTGGAATATCTTCCCCACTGTTGCTCCAATACTCGTTGTTGTTCGGATTGTCCATTTTTTTAACAAAACTTTAGAGTGCAAAACAAGCATTTGTGAGTGTTTCAAATGAGGGCTTAGGCTCGAAATGGATCGTTAGCCGGGGAAGAAGACGGGTCATTATTACAGTTAGGTGGGGACAAGACGGTTAATTCAATGCATTTTGCCACAGACTTAACCACACGTTACGTGTGAGCCCCATCCACACGTAACGTGTGGGCTGATTCCACACGTTACGTGTGGATCAAGGTTTAGGCGTATGAGGCTTTTTGTTAGGGTTTGGGGTAGGGGTAGGGTTTAGGGATATGGTATTGGAGTAGGGTTTAGGGTAATGTGGCTTAGGGTTTAGGGATTAGGGTTTAGGGTTAAGGTTAAAGTTAGGGTTAACTATTTATCTTTAATTAATAAGGGTGAATCGGGTATTTTAGTTACCCTGTTTGTGAGATTGAGGAGATGAACTTTTAATTAGGGTTTAGGGTGGTAAATGATTGTTGAGAAGTTATTAATGCTAGTGGTTGAGTTCATTAATGCTAGTGGTTGAGGTCATTATATACTACAGTTATATACAGCTGTATATTAGCTGTCAAACACATTGCTTTTCACTATATAAGAGGCATTAGGGTTGTTTGTTCTCTACAACAAGTCCAACACAAGCAACGCTTGAAGATTCAATTGTGGGTAAACTTCTTCTTCCAGTTTCTTTTGATTTATTATCCCCAATTTTTTATATTAATGGATTCATGATATTTGTAGGAAACCAAGCACTACAACAAATAATGGCATCTTCATCCGAATCATCAACAAACCAACTATGCGCTTGTAATTTGAAAGCCATTGTCTGTACTTGGGATTTGCAGTGAAACTACGGAAGAAGGTATTGGGGATGCCCAAGACTGGGGTGTTTTTACAGGAAGTGGATTGATCCTATATACGAGGACAGGGCACACGCGATTATTCGACAACAATGGCGGGAAAAACAAGATCTTGTTAAGGAGAATCAAGATCTTGTTAAGAAAAATCAAAAACTTTTACAAGATGTGGATAAGATGCATAGGTATAATCTCAAACTATATAATGATGTACATCGTATACTGCCTTGATGTCGTATCTTTTGTGTAATATTATTTACGTACTATCAACCTTTGTAGGGAGCAAGCAATTTTATCAAAGCAGAGATATGATAGGAAGCGAACTTTTACCAGAGACTATCCTAATTTCTTCAAACGCAACTAGACGATGTCATTTATTTTGTATTAGGGTTTCTAAGTTTATGAAAAACTTGTATTATTTCCTGTATTGTGAGCTAAATGTGATTGTAGTCATCCAACGTAATGAACAATTCTATTTCGTCTTCTAGGTTGTATATTTTGGGGTATTTCTTTTATTAATTTTAGATAATCAACATTCATAAACAACATTATAATATATATAAAATAATCAATAATTCAACATTGAACCACAATAATATGATACAACATTCATAAACAATATTATACTAAATTATACTATATAACTCAAGATTATAATACCCTAAAAACACCACACGTTACGTGTGATACACACCCACACGTAACGTGTGGAGACACAACACACGTAACGTGTGAAACTTTGAAAGGGTCTGCTCTCACACGTAACGTGGGGAGACACTCCATACGTTACGTGTGGACCTTATGCGCTGAAAAACAATTTTGGGTATGCGCCGAAAAGTAACCTTGTTTTTATACTCCGTATATAACAAACGTTACAGGTCTTTATTCTGACTTATCTACTTTTAGAATAAACGATCATCATAATTTAAAGGGCAGCTCTGACCAAAATAAAAATAAAATTTAAAGGGCAGCATTAATAGGTCCACAAAATAAGAAATTAAATATTAGGATTTTTTTAATGTGTGTTCATGGTCACACAATAAAATTTTCATATTTAGTAATTTTTTTAGTCACTAGTTTAATTTTTTCCTAGGGGTTCACCCCTTCTATCTTAGAAAATATATTTCGGATTTTTTTTTCAAATTTAACCTCTTAATATGTGCTCATGGACACACATTAGACAAATCGTTTTATGTGTGACCAAAAAAATAAAAAGTGGCAAAATCTTTGGGGTTTGTTTAATTGAGTAGTATTTTTCAAGGATAAATATATATTTTGAAAAGACAAAAAGAAGTACTAAAGTCTTCATTAAGACTTTACCAAACAAAGACTTCGTTATTTGAGTTTACTTATAAAAGCACATTTGTCTTTCAAAATCGTTCACCAGATTACACCACTCGAGTCGATTAAGGAGGTGATTTAATTACGGCGACAAACCGCGCACTCTCAATTTTTCAACCTCGCACTCCATCCTGGGCTGCATTAGGTGCCGCTCAGAAAAGGCCCCAAAAAATCGGTCTGAGTCCTGGGCGACACCTAGTGCAGCCCAGACAAACCGGGTTTTCGAAAACCCGGTTAAGAAGTTGGGCTGTACCTATTGCCGTCCATATTTTTTTTATTGAACCCGGCTTAGGATTTTTATATTATTTTTAAAAAATTAGACTTTTTTTCAACTCGATTTAACTGTGGGCGGCAATAATTGCCGCCCAAAAAATGTTCAAAATTTGAACATGGGCGGGAATAATTGCCGCCCAAAATTGATTTCAAAATTTGAACGTGGGCGGCAATAGGTGACGCCCAGCTTTGACAGGGAAAAAAAATCGATCTCGGCGGTATTAATTGCCGCCGAGATTGTCTTCTCCGAGAGAGTTGAAAGGCGAGATTCCGGCGAAAAATTTGTTTCAAAAAAAGAGAGTTGAAAGGGAGGTGAGAACATGGCGGATTTCGGCGAAATTGTATCCATTGACGAGGCTGAGATATGGGTTGAGGTTGCACGGGAGGAGAGAGAGATGGCGGCGGCGGGAGATCTCGGCGGCGCCGAGACACTGGACTCGACGACGGACTCAGCGGCGGCTTTCCGGCTTAGTCGGGGCGGAGGAGAGTCGCTGCCGGGACAGAGCAGTGTCGCCGCCGGGGCGGAAGAGGAGAGTTCTGGGCTGCACGAGGTGGTGCCCAGATCCGGGGACGAGGAGGGATCTGGGCTGCACGAGGTGCCGCCCAGATCCGGGGACGATGAGGGATCTGGGCTGCACGAGGTGCCGCCCAGATCCGGGGGTGATGATGTTGGCGGTGCCGGCGGCGGTGTCATTTTGGGCGAGGAGGTTGCCGACGACGAGGAGGATAGATTGCCGGCTAGGACCGATGAGGTGGATATCGGGGCAGACAATGCTTTCGACGTCGCTCTAGCGGTTGCTATGGAGGCGGTGGATGAGTTGGCCGGAAATCCTGTTCGTCAAAAGCGGAAATATGAACGGAGGCCGACCGAAAAGGTATGTTTTATCATTAGTTTTAATTTGTTAAATGTAATTTCTTTAATAAAATTTATACTGTAATTGTAGGTTTTTAGAGTTAGTTTTTGTTGTATTTAATTATAATTAAAAATGACATTATAGATAATTGGCTCAATTTTGTTGTTAAATAAGATTAAATGTTATTTATAAAAAAAACGATTAGTATTTTATTTATAATAGTTGTTTAGATTTATATTGCGTAGATTGCCCTAATGAAAATGAAAATATTTAATATATTGATTTTATAAAGAAAATAATTTTCTTTAACAATTGCTAAGGTATATGTAACTAAAAGTTATTATAAATATATAAAATAATAGTAAAATGAAAATAGTTATATTTATTGTGGCAAAATATGATGTATTGGGTAAAATCAAACGGTCGTATCGAGACAGTCGCCCTACTACTGCATCTGCTCGCAAGAGGAGGGTTGTGGGTGTATCGCAGGACACGGAGGTGCTTAGTGAGGACGATGTTGGTCCCGTCCGTTCAGATGAGAAGGATGCCCCTACCACTACAGCTATTGAGGATCCAGACTTTACTACCGGCCCTTCTACTATCCCTGAGGATCCGGACTTTACCACCGGCCTACCAGAGCAGGATCCACGAGAGCAGCAGCCACCTCAGGAGGATTCACGAGAGCAGCAGCCACCTCAGGAGGACCCACCTCAGGAGGACCCACCTCTGCCTGAGCCAGCTCAGCGGTTTCCTTCTGTGTTGAGGAACTTTGATACGCACATTGCGGAGCTGATATGGAGGAAGGCGTTATTGGACCCTCCAGAGGACGTTGTTAGGACTTTGAGGGTTCAGACACGCCCTACACAGTTTGCGTTTTGGAGGGATCGTATGCCTAGAGGGGTCCCTGAGGAGGGTTCCTGGTTTTGGATTGCTCAGCAGACGGGGTTGACCGGTTTGCTCGATTTTCAGTTCGGCAATGCTGATCACACCCTCATTTCAGCGTTTGTTGAGTGATGGCATCCAGAGACGAACACCTTTCACTTTCCCTTTGGCGAGATAGGTCCTACGCTACATGACGTTATGATGATTCTAGGGTTGCCGATTGAGGGATTTGAGGTGATGTCACCTTGGACCGGTCAGGATAGCGAGTTGGCTGAGTGTGCGGCATTGTTCGAGTATATGTTTGGCATTGATTCGGAGTACAATTTAGATGAGGATGATGCTGACATGGTCTGTGACCTTCGGAAGGGCTGGATCAAGCAATTTCAGCTAGGGAGGCATGTGTTGAGGATGATTGAGGAGGGTGCATATTCAGAGGATATAGCAGCTGGTTTCTTGTGACACACCATGTCGGCTAGTATTTTCGTTAACAAGTCGATGAACGAGTTGAGGACTACGTTGTTACCTCTTTTTGTGGATTGGGAGCGTGTCGTTCATACAGATTGGGGCACCGGGGTTCTAGTTCTCCTTTTTAGAAACCTCGGAGAGGCTTCTCGACGTGGAGCTGCACAGTTGGCCGGTTGCACACGTCTCTTAGAGGTAGACCTTTATTATAGTTCGATTGTAATTTAAATCATTACTATACGGTGTTTAATTGTTTATAACTAATGTCTTTCTTCCTCCATACGCAGGTTTGGATTTGGACGTACTTTATATACTTCCCGGGCAACCCTAACCTCAAGGAAGGTGCGGACGACGACCTTCAACGCGCTGCACGATATTGCATTGACCGAACCTCTGTCCGTTTAAGTCGCAACCAGTTACACTATAGACGGATACTGGACCCCTGTCCGTTTAAGTCGCAACCAGTTACACTATTCTTATTCCATTTTAATTACCATGCAACAAAAAGGGACAACCCTTCTTCTTTGACCTAGCTTTATTCACTCGTATCGGGCTGACCTTTTTACCATCGACTAACTTCTTTTTCTTGCCAGACCTAGGTAACCCGGATCTCTCACAATGAAATATAATCCTTCTAGGCTTTGATGATTTAGTAGTGATCACCATAAAAAGACTAAAACCGACCTTTTGCACCCACTCCCTCAATCCCTCCATACTCGGAAATATCTCATTAGTAGTAAAATGGGATGAAAAGTCGATTGCTATAAATTCATCATCACTAGAATCACCTTATTTATATATAAAAATTAGTACATTAGAGACTAATTAATAATTAAATTTATACAAATTAATATACAAAAATTATGCATTATTTCTAAACAATCAACATTTGAAAGACTTAGTACAGTTAATATCTAATCACTTTATACAAAAAAAATAAAAAAATATTACGTACCCTGAAGTACTGAGGTGAAATCGGCACCTGAAAATCAACTTCATCATCTAGAGACGTGGGCGCGCTCGAAGACGACTCTGACAACCCCCTCCAACAAGGATCGCTCGACGACGACATATATATAGCCGGAAAATTACAATGGGTTTGAAGTTTTTTTGGGGTGTATTTCAATGGTGGTACAACTACTATTACATCTCCCATATATATAGCCGGCCATATGACCGTTAAGACTAAAACGGAAAATTCTGGGCGGCACGATGTGCAGCCCAAATTGACCGTTAAATTTCAATCGTACACTCTCTGGGCTGCACATAGTGCCGTCCAGAATCCGGTTTCAGTGAACCGGTTTTTTGGACGGCAAGTCGTGCCGCCCATAAACCCTTTCCCAAAATAAAATCCGGTTCAGTGAACCGGATTTTTGGACGGCACATATTGTCGTCCACAAAACCGGATTTTTTTAAAATTAATTTAAATCATACTTTTAATTAAAAAAAATTGAACCAATCCTGGGCGACACCTAGTGCAGCCCAAGAAAATCGGGTTTTTTGGGCTGCACTAGGTGCCGCCCAGGATGGAGTGCGAGATTTAACAAAACGGAGTGTGCGGTTTTTCGACCTTTAATTAAGGTAAAGGAGGAAGCATATTTAATGGGCTTATAAAAGAAGATATGATTTTTTTGTCAAGTATATGAAAAAATATATAAGAGATAACCTAAATCCTAGCTTATATTGAATATTCTACACCATGCATATCTCATTCTGGACATTGAATTGGCTGCCTTTATTGAAATCAATTTATCTAACAAATATCTTTGAGACAACTTTCACAATAACTACCATATCGTTCTTTTAATCGTTTCAATTTTAACCATTTTGTTAATACTTTCTTGGTTAATTTACTTTGCTAGCTATATCTTGTTAATCAATTTTGACCCATTATATTAACAGTTTATTAGTTTTTCGGAAATTTCGCCCGATACCCTCGAGGTATTACGTAATTCGCGAAATACCCAAATGTTTGAACATTTTCGCGTGATATCCATGAAATATTGTCAAAATTTGCCAAATACTCTTCCGTCTTACAACCGTTACCAAAACGTTAAATAAATAAAAAACACAGAGAACGCAAATACCCTTCCTTCTCCTCGAGCGGTGGCTGATACTTTTGAAAGGTTGGGCTGTCTTGGCGGTGGTCGGTTGTCGCCCCTCAGAGAACGCAACCCTTCCTTCTCCTCGAGCGGTGGCTGGTGGCTGGGCTGTCTTGGCGGTGGTCGGTTGTCGCGATGGGTGGGGCATTCGACCGAGCGCAAAAAACGCCATTGGAGAGGAGCTCGACCCCCACCGGTGAAGGTAGGGCATTCGAGCGGCCGGTGAAGCTCAACCTTGGAGGCGGCCGGTGAAGCTCAATCTTGGCGGCGACCGGTTGTCGCGTTGGCTGGGCATTCGAGCGCGTGGTGGCTGACCTGCGTATTCGAGCGAATATTGTCCCACTCAACAGCAGCTCAAGAACGACGGAGGCAACACCGGCGCCGACTGTTGTGGACGACGGAGGCAACACTGGCCGCTTCAGGTAAGATCCTACGACGTGGATGAAATTAGGTTTCAAGTTTGAAATTGGGGATAAAGTTAGGGTTTAAGTTTGAAATTGAATTGAAATTGGGGATAAAATTAGGGTTTAAGTTGAATTGAAACAATAACAGCAGCTCAAATTGGGGATGAAATTGGATTAAAATCTTCTTGCTTCTGAGGCTATTGTGCAATTTGGGTTCTGCTGAATTTTGTAACCCAGAACATCATACATTTTTGTAACCAAGAATTTTGTAATATTAATGTTGACTGAATTTGGTTCTGAGGCTATTGTGCAATCTTCTTGCTTCTAAGGCTTGTTGACTGAATTTTGTAACCAATTTGTGTTAAAAGTTGATGATTCAGATGTGTTAAATTGCGAGTGCTATTTAACAGATAGTCATGATAGAAATGCTGAATTTTTTAACCAACATAAACTGCGAGTACTATATGCAATTTAACTAGTAAAAATGCATATAGTCATGATAGAAAGTGAAGGCAATCTATACACATGCTGAATTTTTTAACCAAGAACATCATATGTTTGCTGCATTCACCTCTATATACGTTTGTTGCATTCACCTCTAAATGTTAGGGCGATAGAATGAGTTGTCAATCTTCCACAAGTAAGGGAATATATGAAAAGAATTGTAGTTCGATGCTTTGCTGCCATGAAATGCCCACTGTGATCCTGAATGTTAAGAAACGAAATGAAAATTTTGGGAAACGCTTCTATAGGTGCTCTAAGTGGCATGTATTTCATACCCCTTCCGTTTAATTTTGGTATGGGATGTATGTTTTCTAAACATTTCATTTATGATTTATTTTCTTTTTAGGCGAAAGATGATTGTGGCTTTTTTAGATGGTGCGAGAGTGATGCTTCTTCTTTATCAATGAGTGTACTAACATAGGGTCATGTGTGTGAAGACTTGAAAACAGAAACGAAGGCCCTAGAGGAGAAGGTTGCTAAGATGAAGGAGAATAAAAAGACATTACATATGGAGGTCAAGGAAGTATGTTCTCAAAAGGAAGGGTTGCGTTCTCTTACTTGTGGAAGAGAACGCAACCCTTCCTTTACTTGAAAACAGAAACGAAGGCCCTAGAGGAGAAGGTTGCTAAGATGAAGGAGAAGAAAAAGACATTACATATGGAGGTCAAGGAAGTATGTTCTCAAAAGGAAGGGTTGCGTTCTGTTACTTGTGGAAGAGAACGCAACCCTTCCTTTACTTGAAAACAGAAACGAAGGCCCTAGAGAAGAAGGTTGCTAAGATGAAGGAGAAGAAAAAGACATTACATATGGAGGTCAAGGAAGTATGTTCTCAAAAGGAAGGGTTGCGTTCTCTTACTTAGCAACCTTCTCCTCTAGGGCCTTCGTTTCTGTTTTCAAGTCTTCACACACATGACCCTCTGTTGGTACACTCATTGCTAAAGAAGAAGCATCACTCTTGCACCATCTAAAAAAGCCACAATCATCTTTCTCCTAAAAAGAAAATAACTCATAAATGAAATGTTTAGAAAACATACATCACATACCAAAATTAAACGAAAGAGGTATGAAATACCTGCTACTTAGAGCACCTATAGAAGCGTTTCCCAAAATTTTCATTTCGCTTCTTAACATTCAGGATCACAGTGGGCATTCCATGGCAGCAAAGCACCGAACTACAATTCTTTTCATATATTCCCTTACTTGTAGAAGATTGACAGCTCATTCTATCGCCCTGACATTTAGAGGTGAATGCAACAAACATATATAGAGGTGAATGCATCAAACATATGATGTTCTTGGTTAAAAAATTCAGCATGTGTATAGATTGCCTTCACTTTCTATCATGACTATATGCATTTTTACTAGTTAAATTGCATATAGTACTCGTAGTTTATGTTGGTTAAAAAATTCAGCATTTCTATCATGACTATCTGTTAAATAGCACTCGCAATTTAACACATATCTGAATCATCAACTTTTAACACAAATTGGTTACAAAATTCAGTCAACAAGCCTTAGAAGCAAGAAGATTGCACAATAGCCTCAGAACCAAATTCAGTCAACATTAATATTAAAAAATTCTTGGTTACAAAAACGTATGATGTTATGGGTTACAAAATTCAGCAGAACCCAAATTGCACAATAGCCTCAGAAGCAAGAAGATTTTAATCCAATTTCATCCCCAATTTGAGCTGCTGTTATTGTTTCAATTCAACTTAAACCCTAATTTTATCCCCAATTTCAATTCAATTTCAAACTTAAACCCTAATTTTATCCCCAATTTCAAACTCGAAACCTAATTTCATCCCCGTCGTAGGATCTTACATGAAGCTGTCGATGTTGCCTCCGTCGCCCGACTTGTCATCCACAACCGCCGGCGCTGGTGTTGCCTCCGTCGTTCTTGAGCTGCTGTTGAGTGGGACAATACGCGCTCGAATACGCAGGCCAGCCACCGCGCACTCAAATGCGCAGCCAACGCGACAACCGGCCACCGCCAAGGTTGAGCTTCACCGGCCGCTCGAATGCCCTAGCTTCACCGGCGGGGGTCGAGCTCCTCTCCAATGGAATTTTTTTGCGCTCGGTCGAATGCCCCACCCACCGCGACAACCGACCACCGCCAAGACAGCCCAACCACCGCTCGAGGAGAAGGAAGGGTTGCGTTCTCTGAGGGGCGACAACCGACCACCGCCAAGATAGCCCAGCCTTTCAAAAGTATCAGCCACCGCTCGAGGAGAAGGAAGGGTATTTGCGTTCTCTATGTTTATTTTTATTTTTTTTATTAATTTAACATTTTGGTAACGGTTGTAAGACGGAAGAGTATTTGGCAAATTTTGACAATATTTCAGGGGTACCACGTGAAAAAGTTCAAACCTTTGGGTATTTCGCGAATTACGCAATACCTCGAGGGTACCGGGCGAAATTTCCGTTAGTTTTTTCATGTTCTTTAAAACCTTAATTGTATTGCATCTATATATACTAAAGGAGAAGTCTACCATCTACGTACGAATCGGCCTCGCATTGATTTCACCTATGTGTTAGGTCTAGGGCTGTTCATCGAGCCAAAACCGAACCGAACTGAACAAACCGAAACCGAACTTCGGAATTTTTTGGACCGAACCGAACATACTCGGTTCGGTTCGGGTTCGGTTTTAGCCCGAAATAACCGAATATTTTGAAATTATGTTGATTTAGAGGTTTTAGTGCACAAAACCGAATTAGACCGAACCGAACCGAACTAGACCGAACTAGCCCGGACCGAATAAGGTTGAACTAATTTATCTAGAAATCTAGGTTTTTTAAATTATTTTAAAAATAATCGGTTTGGACCGCACCGAACCGAACCCGAACCGAAAACCGAATATGATTTTTATAAGAACCGAAAACCGAACCGAATATAATCGGTTTGGGTTCGGTTCGGTCCAAAAACCGAAAAACCGAACCCGATGAACACCCCTAGTTAAGTCTCGTCTTTTATTATCTTACCTGAATATCATTACAACATATATATATTCAGTATTTCAGTTGAAAATAATCTAATATCATAACTCTAATTTATATGGAAGAAGAAAATAAATTACTACAAAAATTATAAAAATATGATAATAAAAAATTCAATTAGGATAGAAATTAAAATTGTTATCATATAGAGAAGATTTTTGCCTCACATTTTTAAAAATTATTTTCACCACAAATATTAAGAAATCAAGTGTAGTTTTTTTTTCCTTTTCAAAATATATGTTTGTGTGGAGGAAAAAATTAACCTACTAATAATTAGATTTATATTTATGTTGTAGGGGTGATTTCATGTATGCAGAAAATTCTTCTTTTCAAAGTTAATTATAAAATGATCTAATGTATTGAGAAATTAGTTAAACACAAAAAAACTTTTCACTTTAATTAATATTATTAATAATGGTAGTATCAATATCATTTTTATATAAAAGAAGATTTTTGTAGAATTTTCCATGGAAAAAATATATTTTCATTAATCAATTTTTTTTCTAAAACAAATAAATGTGATTTCTATTAACATCAAATTTTTGCTTGGACATTTATGGTGGTTGACTGGTTCTAGTTGCTGTTATTTTCCTATAGTATAATTTTTTTATGATCATTAATGTATAAAAAATTTCATCTTCTAATAACATGAAATGTGTTTGAACTTTGTCAATTTTAACGTCATTACTAAAAACATTTAATAAATCCAACACATACTTAACACGGGCAACATGCTAATTTACAATGAATCATTACGGTATATGGACAGAAAAAGGGAAAACATCAACCATACATGTATTTACAATGAATCATTACGGTATATGGCCTACGATGTTCGCTGCAGTGGTTTGGTGGAGCTGGAAATGGCGCAATGATCTGGTGTTTAACGGCGGTGGTTCCCGCAGATTTCACCTCCCTTTTATCTTTGCTCGTGCTAGGGAGTATGCTGGCACTCGTCGATCTGCTGATGAGGAATGTCGCCCTTGCAGGAGGCAGGAGGTTCTTGTTGGTTGGACTCGCCCGACGCCCTTGTGGACTAAGCTTAACACGGACGGTGCTTCTAAGGGCAATCCGGGACTTGCTTCGGCTGGTGGGGCTCTCAGAGATATGGATGGTAGATGGCTCGGTGGATTTGCCTTGAACATCGGGATTTGTTCGGCGCTCATGGCTGAGCTTTGGGGGGCATATTACGGGCTCTATATTGCTTGGGAGTTGGGGTTTAGGCGTATTACCGTGGAGATTGATTCCGAGCTGGTGGTGTCATTTTTGTGTAAGGGTGTCGATGCTTCTCACCCCCTTTCCTTCCTGATACGTATGTGCCATGGCTTTCTCACTAGGGACTGGATGGTCCGTTTTGTCCATGTGTATCGGGAAGCTAACCGTCTCGCTGATGGATTAGCTAACTATGCATTCAATTTTTCCGTTGGTTTTCATTTATTAGTTGAGCCTCCCGATTGTGTTCGAGGGATTTTGGCTGAGGATGCTAGAGGGGTGGCTTGTCCCCGCATGATTCCGAAGTAGCTGTGTTTTGGGTTCCTTTTATTTATTGAGAGTTTTCTCTCTTTCACCAAAAAAAAATAAAAAATAGAGCGGTTAAAAAGTGATCAAACCCGTTTTACCGATCTGACTGACCCGCTTTTGGACCCGACCCGACCTGACCGAAATTTTTGATAACCCGAAATTACCGAACCCGAATTTACCGAGACCGAACTCGACCAACCCGAACCCGACCCGATTAATGAATAAATATGGAGTATTAAAAAAATATAACATAAAATATATATGATAAATGACATATAAATAATGATAATATGCTTAATATCCTAAAAAAAGAATATTGTTGTAATTATATATTTTTTTATAATTTAGAAATGTATAAATTAATATAATAAAAAATAAAAATAAAATATGATTTTATTCTACTAATATCAATTACATTAAATTAATTAATAATATTATTATTATTTTAATTCATTTCAACTTATTTTGATATATTTAAATTAGTTTTTAACTATTTAATAATATTTAAATAACAAAATATTTAAAAAATGACGCTCTTAATCCGTTGGTTAACCCGAACCGCTCGTTGACCTGTAATAACCCGACCGGCTTGACCTGTTATCCGAAATGACCCGACCCGTTATCAACCCGAATCCGAAATAACCGAACCCGACTTAACCGACCCGATTGACAGCTCTAATTCCAAATCAAACAAACCCTGCTTATCAATTATTGACATACAGCACATTAGGGAGTAATATTTCTTGATATGTTTGGAGATCCATCTCATTCTGTGACTAGTGATTCATATCAAAGATTATTAAAATGCAATAGTAGGATCAATATTACAGTGTTGTGACCAAAACTTGTTAGTCCGGCTAGCAGATACAATATATTTGCAATACAAGATCCCCTTTACTTCACATGTATAAAGCGTATGAGATTGTTGTGGTATTACTCAAAAGAATGTTCATTACCCAATTCATCTTTTGGTGACAGCAGTCACAAAATCACCTTACCTTAGTTTCTGAGCAAGCTTCTTCAGCACCAGCTTCTTCTTGAATTCTTGGTAGCATATCCTATAATGATCAATCCTTGAACCAAACTGGTATATGCAAACGATAGTTATGAATAATCGTCGTACCTCAATTCCTGCAGTTAACAGATCAAGCAATGTTAACCTTGGCTGATACACATGAAGCCGCAGTTTGGATTGCCCACCAATTGAATGGTGCTGTTGCTTGGAACAAGAGAACGAGCAGTTGAATGGGAATGATATTTTGCATGTTGACTCTATATCTGTGCAAAGAGGAGTTCGTTCCATGTATCAGGAATACCAGGCAGACACCAATGCAAGCAATCTTGGAGTCCTGGCGTGGGTCTGATGCTGTAACGCGATATATGGGCTTCATCCCTAAGGTTGGAGATTGCGGTTATGTCCAAAAACTTCACCTTTGTCCCTTTTGTTGCCTTGGCAGATACTGGATCGCTGGACTCCATTTGTAGAACATCCTTGCCCTTGGACAAAGGATTTGTGTTGTCACATGTCCCGCCAGTGTTCCAATCTCCGTTGAAGAAATGCCTAGGTGACATGGATCGAAAGAAAGGTTTCAAGTTTGGATAATGCTGGAGCTGAGACTCCACCCATCTGATTATATTGTGGGTGGTCAAGTTCTTTGCTCCACTCATATCTGCAATCTTATTGTTGGTGTTTGGTGCACCGCCCACATACATGACCCACCTATTTCCCTCGATCTTTCCTCGGTTCCAGTGGTGACCCGTATTGAGAACCAGGACATGGAATCTGTTGATAAAACGGCTCAAGAAAGCTGGTGGTCGGTCAAGATGCATAGCGTATTCCGTGTGTGGATCACTCTTGTTAAGTGGCTCAAGGTCACAGAGGCACGCTGACCAGTAAAAGAGGACGGTTGTATTGGTGCTGGGAAAACGGTGGGCCCATCCATCAGGACGAACAGCATGGCGTCCCTTGACGAGACCATACTCCCACCCGACATTAACCACATCGTTTCTTTGTTTACCGCCTGTAAGCATGCACATTAAAGACTGAAACTGTTGTCGCCCCAATGAGTCACCAATGAATGCCAGAGTTTTATCGCGCATCCTGCAATGCAACTCACATCAGCCAAGAGTACATTAATATGATTTCCACTGATTGAATAGAAATGTAATGATTCAGCCAACATCTAGACTTCACCATGCAAAACAATATCTTCAATATGTTTAGGGAAATTTAAAAAATGCTAGTAGGAAATACATCCTCACACCACTCAGGCAGGTATATGTCTAAGTGAAGCATGGTCTAGAGAAGAAAGTTTCTTGAGGGTAGAGCATTACCTTTCCAAGAATTTAGATGCTGCAAATTCTTCCATTTCACAGTCTAAGGGTTGCCAGCGGAACTTCTCATATGAAAAATCTGTTCTCTGTGTCAGCCGACAGGCCCACATTGCTGACAGCCATTGCTTGCAACTAGATCCAGAATAAAATGGTCTCCGATCATCACCAACCCATTTTCCTTGGGCATAATTGCAAGCTGGAATGTCAACAGAGAACAACTCTTATAAACTCACTTCAAGATGTAAGCTAGGCATTGTTTCAGAAATTACTCTACGGCCTATACGATAAATTAATTATCATAACTATAAATCATGTCACCATGTACCATTATCAGGACTCATAGTACAGGCTTATACGTCCAGCTGTACATAAGCACAAATACATTTCATCCATATGATTGTAATTGATATGGTATTCTGGATATAATACCAACAGAGATAGGTTGCAGGCAAAGTTGCTCTTAACTATTTCACTTTCAAGATGCAGGTAAAGGTGTCTAGTATATCAATCAATAGATGTCTTATTGCAACTGTCTCAAATCCAGTTAGTTTGGCTGCAGGTGTGAAGGGGATGCTTCATTCAAACACAGGATGCAAGGATGAATATCTTACTTTGCTTCTTTTCTTTAGTTGTTTTGTTCTCTTTCTTTTCCTTGCTTACAGGCACAATGCTAATCCTCGGGAAACTTACAGGCACTGGTACACCAATTGTCTCATCATCTGACCCTGAGCCCTTTTCATTTATTGAAGACGAAGTTCCTGACACATACGAATCAAAGCAATCAGTAAACACTCTTAGACATGGAACATAAGGATATTAAGTATTCTCTCGAGGAACACGGGGTATTAACTATGCTAAGGAAATCTGTTTTACATGGTCCTTAGTTGAACCTCAATTGCCTCAATCATAAAAGTTTATATCAATTTGACAACTCCAGTGAGGCTCAGATGAGGTGGAACTTCTACTCTTGAGGCATTTTAGGATGCTTATGTCAAAGATGCATCAAAGAGACAACATTCAACAGAAATTTGTTGAAAAATAATCCACAGAACATATTATATGCTTAATAAGGTAAATAGTAGCATGATGTGAACTAATAAACCCAGTGGCAGCATATGCAACGGAAGAAAATTGAATAAGTTTGAAGTTTAATATACCTCTACCGCTTACTTGTAGAGGGGATTTTGGAGAAACATCTTTAACTTCCGCAGCAACTGCTGGCCCTTCAGTAATATTTTGCATTCCATCTCTTTTTAACGTAGTTTGATGATCAGCAATTACCATTTCCTGTTGTGAAGGCACATGGGTCAGAGGAGGTCCGGATGAGAAATCTGCTCAACATGAATGGGAAAGAAAAGTTAGAAGTGGAAAAGCAATGTCATGGTAGCTTTTCAGCTGGAACCTTTGGGACTCCTATCATTGTAACAATATAATTATTGAAGCAGGAAGCATGAACAAACTTATTTGCATAAGTTTTACATCTTAATACCTTATATATCTACCAAATATATATTTTTAATTGAGATTTTAGTGAGTGGGAAGAAAAAAACTAAAATCAATGCTACTCGCCTTTTTTGTTTATCTTTACAGCCTCTTTTGCTGACTCCTTTGGATCTGAAATTGCCACAGCAGGTCCTCTATGTACATCTGAAGTTTCATTGCTCCAAAGAGTGGCCAAATTACTTTCAGGATTATCTGGGGATGTAGAGGGAACGGGTGAACCAATCAGGATATCTTTGAACAAAAAATAGTGTGAAAGTCGTAAACAACTTTCAAAGAGTCAAGGAAATTCTTAATAATAATTGAAGTTGTACAGCCATGAATATTTTTTAATAACATTGTCTCTTCATTTTTTTTCTTTCAATGCCATTTAACAGAAGTCATAGTAAAAAAATCCAACAGATGTTGAAACAAAGAAACTGCTACACTACACTAATATTGGAATCTAGCCATTTCAACAATCAATACTGCTATAAGAAATTTCACTCTAGATAGTTATTTTTTTAGTCTATGAGGGTATCAGACCCACCGAAGTGGAGCCTACTAATCCCACGGCCATGACCCCGGCGAGGCCCCCCAGGAACATGGCAATTAAATTTCACTCTAGATAGTTATTCTTGTTAAGATTGAGCAACAAAACAAGAAAGCAAGAGAGAATCAATTATTATGTGTAAAAATTGGTCAGTTTTGTGGTGGTCAGAAATCACAACTCACTCCCACAAACTCTCATTCTCCTTGTTCACCTCAACAAAAAGTGGGTCAAATAAATTTTCTTACATGCTTCTTAACCAAGCAGCAGATAGCCTGCCAAAATGATTTCATGATGAAGTGAACAACCTTATATGAGTTTGAGAGTTTGTATTCAAGACTGCAGTTAAGATGATATGACAGATCTACATAAATCCAGATGAAATTTTGAATATATGATATTCAATTCATAGATGAAGGTTATGTGATAAGAGTATTTCGCATTAGATTTCAGACAAAAGTAATGTATATCATTATAAGCTAATGAAACAACTCAAGAGCAACTATTGACTAAACACAATGTAATACAAAAAGATAAATTTGTCATAAGAAAGAAGACCTGGAGAGATACGGAAAAATTCCCTCCGAAGTGGAAGAATAGAAGTGAAAAATGGTGCTTTCTGCCATCCCAAAACGATTGTTGTGCAAACAAGAATGAAAAGGATGAAAGGAAATTTCCATTTGTTCAGCCCATAAACACCTCCTCCTTTCATGCTGACCTTTCAAGTATTGCAGATCAAACCCAGGCAGTGAATGCCCGTAATATGGACTGTGAAAGCATAAACAATGCAAGTCTATTAAGCAGATACAGTTAATTAAGACGAAGGCAAAATCACAACTATAATAGGCACAACAAGGCAGGGGAGAATGTAGTCAAGGGCATCTAACTATCATTCAACTACCAAATTAACACCATACTATAAGCCTGTAGTTTAGCTACCACAGCTAAGTACAAGTTTCTCATTAATTCTAACCATGAACACTACATCTTCATTTTGTTTTGTTATCATCAACATATTTATTAGTCATAACTACTGTTATTACTTACAGAGCACTCCATATCGAAATCAACATTTACAATAAAGAGCAATCCCTAATCAAAACCCATTTTAGAGATCTAACATAGAAAGCAATCACTCCGATATAATCGAAAGAAAGAATTAGCCCTGACTTGCTTATAGCTAAGAATTGGCATTTTTTACAAGAGTTTCATACCAGTTCAACAAGAAAAGGAGAGAGTTTAAACAAAAAGCAAAACCGCTGGACATTTCTGCTAGAAAAAAACGAATTTAGTTTCAGCTTTTCTATATCTCCAACCAACACGCATTTATACAGCCATCTGCACACTTGCATACACTTAATTAAAGGCAATTTTTACCAAAGAAGCAGCCAGAACAACAAAGCATAGCTAAAGTATACGTACTCAGCTTTTTTCATCACCATCAAGTCATTCAAAACTCATGACCGATAATTCGTCATATCAGACGATACTTTACAAAGAAGAAAGATATAAAACGTCAAGCTAATGATTTAAAGCTTCAATTAGTTGTGCATTGATTAAAAGGCGAAAAAATATTCACAGATCTGGCTAGGTTACGACTAACTAGGTCATCATCAATGCTCAGCATTACCGTTTTTTCTGCTTGAAATAAGCTAATAGAAAAAAAATCAAATTGAAGGTGAAAGATTTACCTCAAATGAAATCAGAAAGGCTAAGATCTTCGAAGCATTAGCTATCGAACTGAAGATCGAAATCTCCTTTAGAAGTTAGAACTGCGGGGAAACTGGGAAAGAGAGTGTGAACGAGAGAAAATGTCGGTGTAATTCGAGAGGAGCTCGAAAGATAAAAATATGTAAACTGAAAAGGGAATTTTCAACGACAAGACGATAGATTCATTTCTATATTTATTTTACACAGGCAAACATAAGAGCTAAGGCCATTGCATACTAGCAACCGGGGCGGATCTACGGGGCTGATTGCATTTCCAAACACAAATCCCTTATAATATGTCTGAATTTTTAGTTAAGTAAATTTTTAAAATTTTAATTTTTATTATATATATAAAGTAATAAGTAAATGGTAAGAAAAATACATTGGTCTAGTGGTATTTTCTTGAAATCTGTGTAAAAAAAGCTAAAGGTGTTCAATTTTTCAATCCCTCCTCCAACCCTTCTTTTTTCTACTTTTGAGTCTTAATTGCCTTATTAAAAATTTTGTGTTTATTAAATATGTTTATTTCTCTTTTATTTTTTGTTTTTTCTTCCATATTTTATTAAAATATTAAAACAAAAATTGAAAATCTTACATTATTTAAATAATTTTTAAAAACGTTAAAAAATAGAGTATATATTACATGAATTAATCAAATTTCAAAAGATGAATCTCATTTTGTAATTTAAAAATATTAATATAAATATCGATTTTATAAAATAAAAAATATATAAAACTCTCCCCTTCGACTAATTCCTAGATCCGCCACTATTAGCAACGCATACCTAAATTGTCACAACCGACGATATTGAAAAATCTTTAAACTAAAAAGTTATAGTATTTAGAGTTCATGTTATTTTTACAACTTGTGATGCACGAGAGAGTTGGAATCCAAAAATCAACCAATGAAGTTACTAATATAAACAACGGTTTTTTCGCCTGGTATCCCTGAGGTACGGCGAATTTTGCGCAATATCCCAAACTTTGGCTCATTTCGTGTGGTACCCTCGAGTTTTTTTTTTCCGCCAAATACCCTTCCGTTAATTTGACTAACAGAAACGTTACTTTAAAAAAAAAACCCAAAACCCCCCAGATCTGTCGTCTCTTTCTCCTCGCGTCTCTACTCTCTCTTCTATGTCCTCCGGCGGCGGCTCGAGCCCGCCCTCCACCACTCTGCCTTTGAGCTCGCCTCCCGTCCGTCCGCCTTCGAGCCCGCCTCCCATCCGTCCGCCTTCGAGCCCGCCTCCCATCCGTCCGCCTTCAAGCCCGCCCTTCGAGACCGCTGCCCCCTTCGACGACTCCCTCCGATCTTTCGGAATCTGGAGAAAAACTGCATCTATCGCCTCATTGCTTATGTCAAGTGGCTTATGAGCAGCCCTTACACTTGGAATATTCCTAGCAGCAATACGACTACTTTTATTTGGGCGAATAAAATCCACAAGCAAAAGAAGTTGTGCTCTAAACTATTGTCGCAAAGCAACACATGTGTGATAGGCAATCTGCTTTTCAGATGATGTTAGTACTTCAGCATTAGATCGGTCATTTCTAATTGGAACAGAAACAGAATGTGTTGATGTAGTAGAACTAACTCCGATCTTACAGAAGCAGCCTCATGTAAAAGATTAAGTAGTTTTCGTAATCCATCTAGAGCATCAAAAGCATCAAGTATTGCTCTGAAGACAAATACAACTGCAAAAAATAAAGCTGCATTTTTTCGGGCATGATCCTGTGAGCACTCCAGAAGTTGGAGACCCAACTCAACCACCTGATGGACAATATTTGAAGGAAGAGTACATACATGCTCCATAACTCCCTGAAAGTGAATAAACAGACGAGATTTAAAATGTGGGATCATTATTATGAAGATAACAGCAAAGGGTAGGAAGATGACTTATTCTAATTACCTGAAGAGAACCAAAGCTAAATAAGCAAGATGAAAGGCCAAAGAAGGTGTATGAAACTCTTGGGACATCAAGCAATTTTTGTATGCCACCACGATCTACAAATAATGCTGCAAACTTTCTGTGAGCAGACAATGCACAAATTAATTTTAGTACATCTCGTAAGAGGATGAGAGCCTCTGATTCTTGTAGTTTGGAATATCGTTGCAATAACCCAATGCACACATCTACTCCCTTCTCTTGCAGAACAGGTCCAAGAACCTCAATATACTCTCCTAGGATATCAAAACACCGAATGCATAACTTCTCTCTTTGATGTGCAAGGAAATCACTATCGGGGATCGTGATATCTACAATATCCTCAACTGACTCCATATCTGCATCACTTGACTTGGATATATCAGAAGTAGCACCATCACCAATTAAATTCCTGTCAACCGTGCCTTGTTTTCGTCGAAGGCAGCGGCGAAGGCGGAGGGAGTCGTCGAAGGGGGCAACGAAGGCGGAGGGGGTCGTCGAAGGGGGTAGCGGTCTCGAAGGGCGGGCTCGAAGGCGGACGAACGGGAGGCGGGCTCGAAGGCGGACGGACGGGAGGCGAGCTCGAAGGCGGAGTGGTGGAGGGCGGGCTCGAGCCGCCGCCTGATGACACAGGAGAGAGAGTAGAGACGCGAGGAGAAAGAGACGACAGATCTGGGGGGTTTGGGGGTTTTTTTTGGTTTTTTTTAAGTAACGTTTCTGTTAGTCAAATTAACGGAAGGGTATTTGGCGGAAAAAAAAACTCGAGGGTACCACACGAAATGAGCCAAAGTTTGGGGTATTTTGCGAAATTCGCCGTACCTCAGGGGTATCATGAGAAAAAACCGTATAAACAACGTTGAAGTCGCGAGAGGCAACGAAGTTAGCAGTCATATTACCTTTCCTAAAGCAATGATGGATGGGGTAACGATCAAGACACTGTAACAAAGCACAAATATCAAGGACAATAATTTTGCTTTTCTAAGGGACCTTCTCGAGATGCTTGAGATATTTAATAACCGTAAAATTATCACCCTTAATAACTAGTTTTTTAATACCTAATCCAGGACGGGCATGAAGCCCTTTTAAGAGGGCATAAACTTTCGTCTGGATCACAAATGTATCTGATTTTTTTTTCACGACAACAATTGTTGTTTTATGATCACGAAGGATGAAGCCAATATGAGAAGTACCGTTGTTGTGCTTAGAGCCATCAAAGTTGATCATGACTACTACAATGAAGACCTAAGGAAGCGGTCATAAACCGCTACAGAAAGTATTAAAACCGCTTCATTACCTCTATTGTAGCGGTTCTCAACCGCTTCATCTGATCGCGTTGCATTAGGTCTGATGCAGCGGTTGTGTTAGCTTATGCAGCGGTTATAAGGAACCGATGAATAACCGCTTCATTAGGAATGAAAACCGCTAGTATTTTATCTAATGTAGCGGTTGTTAACCACATCTTTTGCAGCGGTTGAGTTCACCTATTGCAGCGGTTTGTTATCAATTGAAACACTTTTTTAAAACCTATTGCAGCGGTTAAGTTCATCTATTGCAGCGGTTTAGTTCATCAACTACAACGCAACCTATTGCAGCGGTTTGGGATCTTTTGAAGCACTTTTTATATCTCTTGTAGCGGTTGTGTAATCAGTGTAATCAATTGAAGCGGTTTTCAAAACTATTGTAGCGGTTGTAGGGACCTTTTGATACTCTTTTTATCTTTTGCAGTGGTTATATAATCTATTGAAACGTTTTTTAGAACACTTTGGCAATAGCTTAGGGAGCTATTGCAACGATTGTAAATCCTATTTTTCTTACTTATAAAGAAATAAATAATGTCATTAATTGCATACTAAAATTTCACTCATTGTAGAAGAAACATGCTGGTTAAAGTATAAGTTCAACAAAATAAGTTTATAACTTTGCCCAATTGTACCCTTATACAAAATACCAAGTCCATAGTTGGCTTGTGCTAATTAACATATATATACCAAGTGTTAGCTAGGGCTGTTAATATACCAAAAATATGCACAAAAATAAAGTATCATTACCCTAAAAAGTACGATCGATTAATCTTATACAACTAATGCCCAATGCCCATGTTTTCTTGCTTGTGCACTAAAATCAAAAATCTGTAGAAAAAAGAAGAAATGACCAATGTTAGATTAATTCGAACAAAGCAAAGGGAAGTAACAATAGTAGAGGACACATCAAGACAATCTTTAAATCTCATCCAACCAACCACACCATATCTTCAAAGAGTTAGCATAGGAAGTTGGCAGGTTGTGCATAACACCAATATACACAATCATATCATTTAAACCATGAATTACTGCAACCTCAAGAGAAGGGCAAGACTAACAAAGTTATAGAACATCTTCTATTGCTACATTCTAACTGAGAATAACAATTGCAAATGATCAATAAGAATAGAACTTTTTATCACCCACTAAGTGCCTTCTCTTAATTAGAATTATGAAAATGAATAAATATAAAAAATCTTCAAGAATATTGATTCATCTCAGTGATATATTGGTTATACTCCTTACATGTACAAGCCCAGAATATTGGGGAGGAACACACTTACCTTATATTTGCTTTCGTGTAAGGTTTGTTGGCGACCTGCAACACGTGGATAATAAAACTGTCAACTTTGACATATAATTAGGGAACAATGTCTTCAGATTAGAGCTGCTCCTCAGAACATAATATTGCTAACTAGATCGATCACAATACTTGAAAAGTACCTTACAAAAGTATGGTAACATTACCCGAAATAAAACCAAATGAAAACATGAACACGCTCTCTCACAACTCTCTCCGTACAACCCACCCCCAAACCCAATCCCAAACCCTAACTTGGCCTCAGCCGCCACCCATTACCGATCCCACAAACCTACAGATCGAGAGCAACCCTTACCAAATCAACAAGGTGGTCCATCGACAACCTCCTACCCGGAGTACCCAATGTTCTCCTGCAACCCACTGCTTCTCCTTTTATGGAGCGAAGAGCAATTTTATTTCAATTCGGCGACACCGAACTCGACAGTCCCATCAGTCTAATTGGTCTCCGTTCTGGGCTAGGACGGCGAGGCGGTGGTGGTTCCTTGGCTTCCATGTCGATGCGCTCCTCTTGCCTTCGGGTTGTGGGGTGTTCGCATCCTTTCCATCCATCGTCTTTTGGATCTGGGATGGGGGTGGGGGTGGTTCTGTGCTCCTGACGGAGCTGTCTTCCATTCAAGATCTGTTGATTCCTGACTCCCTTGCCGCTGATGCTGCTGAAGTTCTTAGTCGTGCTCCCGAGGCCGACGCCGACGGTGAGTTTAAGCCTATATTTGGCGAGAACAAGCATCGTCCCACTAAGCATAGCACTGATCATCTCTCTTTCACTTCTTTGCTTCCTCTTCATCGCATCTCAAGGTGCTTTCTCTCTGATCTCCCCTCTCCTGAACCTCTTCTTGAAATCCTCTTTCTTGTTGTCCTTTGGTATTTTGTTTTTATTGGTTGGCTGCTTTTGTTGCTAGCTGTAGAGTCTTTTAACTTGAACCTTAAGCTGAACTCTTTCTATTGTTTTCCGACTGAGCCGACCTTTCTGATTTGGAATATTTGTCATTTTTTGGCTTTTGCTTCGTTTCTCTTGGTCATAGGCTTTAATATCTTGAGTGGAATCCCTTGTTATGACAAGGATCCCAGTGTGAACCTTGACAATTTTAACCCCCCTGAAACTGAGAGCTTTCTTATTACTCTGGTTGAGGAGATTCTGAATCTTCATTTTAATGACCACCAGAATAACAACAATCTGACCTCGGGTGCGACTGACCTTGGTAATATTGTTGTTAGGGTAACCCCCATGACTTTCTTTGGGTATCATTTCTTATGCTGCTTCAGTATTTGGTTGATTACCCGCCTCCTTTGTTTCACTAAGTTTTCCTTGGCTAGTCCTAGGTTTCTGAACTGGTCTTTGGACTCCTTGAATGCTTGTTGGAATCTGACTTTCTGTGAAGTGAATGCACATTCTGTGCTACTTTCCTTTATGGCTTACTAATATCATTCATAACCTTGACCTTGTGATTTTGTTTGAGTTAATGGAAACTGTACAATACCTAAATATTTGTGTACATATGGGAGCTTGGGCTGATTATATTTCCTGTTGCTTCTCTCGCATTAACTTTGCTCAAAGGAATCCCTTGAATATTAATCCATATGATGTGTTGATATCTTTTTGTTATGCATGTCTTGATCTCCTTTTTGCTATGTGTCCTCTGAGTATGGCAGCACATACCCTATCTGGATAAGCACTAGTTGTTTGTTTTCTTTTTCCAGACAGTAGAGTCTTAAACATCAGGATAGAGATGAGACCTCAAAAAACCTGCACCCCAACTACCATGTGCATATGATGAACAATCTCTTCAAGGCCTTTCACAGGTCCATAGAACCCTTTGATGATGTAGTTCTCTTGTTCTGCTTCTTTGACTACTATTGCCATACTTCTAATGTGAAGCCTGGATCACTAACAGGATTCTACAATCTGAAGGATAGAATGAAAAATCAAAACATGAATTCTGGAGTTGGTTTCTATACTAGTAAACCAGCAAAATGTGAACCTATGGAAGAACTCTTAGCACTACAGAACTATCCCATGAACAATCATCTATGGAGGTGCATGTTTCTGAAAATTTATGTTATGTTCTTAAGTATGACCAGTTCAATGCTTATAGCTGAGAAGCAAGGGAAAATCTGTGATTTACCAATGTGTCTCCAGGTGTGGGATTCGAATCTGCATAGTCAAGACAACCTTTCAAACGAGGCTCACTGTTATCAGTGCTACACATTCAGATCTTGTTTCTTTGTTCGTTGTTACTTTGAAGCTTGTAAAAAATCTTTAAGGCAATGGATGCATTTAATTAAAAATGCCTCCTACAGCTGCAAATTATCATACTATAGAATTTCTTATCACTATAGCCTTTCTAAGATTGGTTTATGGTTTAACAACTGTATTGATGAACTTTACATTACTTTGAACACTGATTCTTGTAAATATTTCTATAAATATGATTTTGATCCCACTTTGGAACATTATTTTGATCTCGTGAACTTTGTTTTTTTGTTGCAATAATATTATATTGCTCATGGCAAAGGAAATCCTTGATCATAATTATAATCAAGCTACAAACCATAAACAAACAAAGGTATTTCAATTGAACACCAGAAATGTTTTTGCATGTAAGACACGCATGTTTTTGAAATTTTTATGTGATTACTCTAAACCAAAGTGTATAATTCTAGCAAGACCCCTCAATGTCAATGGATATGGGGCAACACAAAAATTGATTTTTTTATGAAGATTTCCACCTGGAATTGTCGGGGAATTGGTAAGAAAACCATCTGGATGGATCTAGAATCCTTCTGTAAGATAGAAAGGATCCAATTACTAGCGTTATTTGAAACAAGAACAAATAAAGTACCTAGTGAAAAACTGTGGAAAAAAACATGATTTGATCAATTCTATTGTGTCCCAGTCACGGGTTTCGCGAGCGGAATCTGTGTGATGTGGAAAACATATCAGATGTCACTGAAATACTTGAAATCGACAAGATTGAAAAAAGATTTATTAGTATTCTGTACTCTAACTTGTGTACACATACTAAAATAATGATAATTCTTACTTATGCGCCAGCAAATGAAACTTGTAAATATGAATTATGGGAAACGATAATCACTTTTATTAAAAATAGTGCTTATCCATGCATTGTGATGGGTGATTTGAACGAAATACAAGACCCAAGCAAAAAAATGGGAGGAGCTTTACCACCTTTATCAAAATTTACTAGACTACGACACTTCAAAAATGAATGCGAATTATTAGATATTCCTGTCTAAGGAAATGCATTTACCTGGAGAAAGAACAAAATTGAAATAGAGAATATCTATGAAAAACTAGATAGAGTATTGATTCATCATCAAATTTTACAATGGTATCCGGACATCTGTACTAAAAATTATGCATTTACGAGCTCAGATCACTGCCCTATTTCAATTGAATTAACCTCAACTAGTTCATTTAAGAACCAGCCATTCAAATTCGAAAAAATCTGGATGACAAGAAAGGACTTCAAGAATGTTGTAAAACAAGCCTGGAGAACAAATTATCATGGATCTCGGATGTATGATCTATTGTGAAAGACAAAACTACTAAAGAAGCATGCCAAACTTTGGAATAAAACGACGTTTGGTAATGTTTTCACTCAACTTAAAGACATAGAGAAACAACTATCTGAGATTCAAATTAATATTTGTACCAATGCAAATATTAGTGAAATCCATAAACAAAAAAGACTTATCGACAAGAAAGAAAAACTACTAATCTTCCAAAAAATATTTTGGAACCAAAGAGCAAAAGTTAAACATATTAAGCTAACTGACACAAACTCGAGCTACTTCTATAAAATTGCAAGTGGTAGAAGAAATAGAAAAATCATCAAAGAAATAAAACCCAAGAAGGAACTACCATTATTAGTGAAGAGAATATCAGAAATGAAATTAGAAATGACTTCATCAAAAGATTTAAAAGTGAACAACTGAATGATGCTCTACTACAAGAAAATATGGAATTAATAAACACAGAAATATCCAGGGAAGATAACGAAGAATTAACCAGAAATATCACAAATGATGAAATTAAAAAGGCAATGTTTGATATTGGTAAAGACAAATCGCCAAGTCCGGATGGTATGACAACAAAATTCTATCAAAATTACTGAGATATTGTGGGACCTTCTATAATCCAAGCTGTAAAAAGCTTTTTCCTTTCAGGACAATTACTTAAACAGGTCAATCATACATTTATCTCTCTAATACCAAAATATGACAATCCAAACTCAACAAACCATTATAGACCGATTAGTCTATGTTCTACAATCTATAAAATAATTTCAAAAATACTAACTTGTAGACTGAAAAACACAATGGAAAAATTGACCCACCCGCTTCAGGGTGCATTTGTAGCCAATAGAGCCATCCAAGATAATATCTTGATTGCTCATGAAATTTTCCACTCTTTCAAATCGAAAAAAAGGAGTTGAAGGATTTATAGCACTCAAATTAGATATGGAAAAAGCTTATGACATAATTGAATGAAATTTTATTCTTAAAATTATGGAAAATTTTGGATTCCATTCTAAATTCATAAACTGGATCAGAGAATGCATCACGACAGTGTCTTTTTCGGTGTTGGTTAATAATGGACCGACGGAAATTTTTAAACCAACGAGAGGTCACCGTCAGGGAGATCCACTATCCCCTTTTCTTTTTATCCTAGGATCTGAAATCTTAGCAAGAAAATTACAAAAAGAAGCGGAGAGACCAAGAAATCCCATTGGCTTCCAAATATCCAGAAATGGAACACAAATCCCTTTTTTTTGGCTTTTGCGGATGATATTATGATTTTCTCCAAAGCAAAACAAGAAAAGTGCAAGGAAATTAAGGACATTTTGTATGTCTACTGTAAAAAATTTGGTCAAAAAATGAATTTTCATAAATCGGCATTTCAAGTAACAAAAAAAGTGACAAACATTAAAAAACAAGCAATTTAAGGAATTCTTACAATTACAAATATGACATCTCTTGACAAATACTTGGGTTGTCCTATCATTAATGGTAGAGTAAATTCTAACACCTTTGATGATCTATTAAATAGCACACAACAACAACTCACAAAATGGAAGGCCAGTTCTCTATCTCAGGCAGGTAGAACAATCCTGATTAAATCAAATCTTTCTTCTAGACCTAATTACCTAATGCAAAGTTTTATGCTTCCCACACAAACACATAATGAATTGGACAAAATAAATAGGGGCTTTTCTGGAACAAAGATTCTTCATATAAACCTCTAATAGGATGAGAAAAAATATGTAAACCAACGACACAAGGAGGACTTGGAGTAAGGAAATCGAAGTACATGAATAAAGCTCTACAATTCAAATTGATATGGAAAATATTGGCAAAACCAGATAATTACTGGGTAAAGATTATAACCGAGAAGTATTTGAAAACAGAAAACATTTTACAATATCAAAAAAGGAAAATTATTCTTGGCAATGGTCCAAAATGAGTGAACTCATAGATGAATTCAAATCGGGAATCATTTGGCGAGTAGGAAATGGTATAACCATTAAGTTCTGGATGGATAAATGACTCTCTACTATTCCTCTTTACGACATTACAAACATGCAACCAATAGCTAACATAAATGCATTAGTGGAAGATTTTATGCTTCCTAATCGCACATGGAATAAGGGGAAAATTGAACAATTTCTCCCGACGGACCTTGTAACAAAGGTCATTTCTACTCTGATACCTATAAACAATATTCATGATATAATGTATTGGAAAGCAAGCAGAAATGGTTGGTTTTCAACCAAATCTACTATGGATATGCTTATTAAAAGAAACACTATACAGCACATGATACTTCCTGGATTTGAAAATTGGACACTTACCCTAAAGTGAAATTTTTTCTATGGAAAATTATTAAAAACGGGCTACCAACAAAAGCAAGGCTAGCTGAAAAAAGAGTTGTAATACCACCAGGCTGCATCAGATGCAATGCACAAATTGAAGACTCAAACCATCTGTTGTTCCAGTGCGACCATATGATGAAAACCATTGAAAAAATAAACAAACAAACACACAGATCTTTAAGGTCCTTAAACATAGGGATCAAGAAAACCAATGAAATTATGGAAGAAATCCGGAATAAAATGGACAACTCACAATTCACTGATCTAGCAGTGTCATGGTGGGATATTTGGTTCTACAGAAATCAACAGAGCTTTAATAGAAATAACAATGATACAGATATAATAAAGGATGTACCACTTTTTATTAAACATCAAATTGACAATTGGAATCATTCTAAAAATTGGAATCCAGACTGTCTAATGAACAGTATTCCAAATAATAAAAAGCAATATACAAAGAGACGAAAGATTAGTAAATGGAAAAAACCTCCAGAGAACTTCTTTAAAATAAACACTGACGGATCCACAAAATTGGATGGAAACTCTAGTTACGGATTTATCTTTCGTAATCATAAATGTGAACCTATTCAAATCTATGGTGAAAAATGTGGTATCTCAACCCCTCTTAAGACAGAAACCATTGCGGTTAGGAACGCTTTACTCAAAGCATATGAAATAGGTTTAACTAATATTCAACTGGAATGTGATAACTTCACTATCGTTAATGTTATAAATAAGATCTGGCACTATCCTTGGGATATTGAAATTTTAATTTATGATATCCTTTGTATATTACAACTGTTTTATTTAGTGCGGGTCTGTCATGTCTTCCGAGAAACGAACGTTGCGGCCGATTGCTTAGCAAAGTTGGGTCTGCATAGTTCTTTGGAAGACATCCTTTCTAATGTAGAACTTTTAGTTCTCATCCGCAAGGATGCTATAGGCTGAGAAACCGTGTCTTTTGTGATTTTCAGTCTAATTCTTAATGTATAAAAAAAAGTATGGTAACATTCATATGACATAATATTATGTATAGATTATATAAAAATAAAGGCCCTTACTTTTTAACGCATATCCAAAATTTCCTTTCAGCGCATAGACTCCCCACGTAACGTGAGGAGAGGCTCCCCACGTAACGTGAGGAGAGGCTCCCCACGTAACATGAGGAGAGGTTCCCCACGTTACGTGAGGAGAGGCTCCCCACGTTACGTGAGGAGAGGCTCCCCACGTTACGTGAGGAGAGGCTCCCCACGTTACGTGAGGAGAGGCTCCCCACGTTACGTGATCAGCGCTACTTTGTAGTGTTTATCTAGGAGTTGTTACCAGTGTTTAGGGTGCCATTTGTAGGGATTTAGAGCACAACTGTGGAGTAGGGAGTTGGAGAGAAGAAGTGTGGATATGGTGGTTTGGAGAAGCTAATTGAAGACATCTAGAAGACGAGAAGAAAACCACCTGAGGAGACGAAGAAGAATAGAAGAAGAGCCACACAAATGAGCCAAGAAGAGGCTGCCGCGACCAACCGCGACCAAGGGCGAAGTCACGAAGCGGCCGTGGCGAAGGAGACAACACGAAGACAGCGAAGGCCATTTCCGCGGGCGCGGATTCTCCACCGCGACTGTGGAATATTCCAAAGGCGAACAGGTCGAGAGCTTCGATCTATTTTCCGCGACCGCGGATTCCTTTCCGCGGCCGCAGAAGCACACGGGAGCGAGCCGTCAGATTTTTCGAACTTTTTGCCTTTTGACTTTTCCGACTTTTCTTTATTTTTATTATTTTTGATACATTATTCTAGTTTCCTTTTAGATGAGGTTTGTGATCTTGGGCTTTAGGTTAAGTTTATTTAACCTAAATTTCACAGCCTCCATTGATCATCTACGAACATCCATTAATCATCGTTTTTCCATTCAGTATTGTTTTTCCTTTGAACTATGAAGAACTAAGCACTTTTGCAGCCTCCATTGATCATCTACAAAAATCTGTTTGTCCTGTTTATTACTCACGAAAAGGAATAGGAACATTCATGGAAAGGAATTAGAGAGAATCTAGGATCAACCAATCAAATGAATGGTGGATATTTGTCTGGCTAAGTACTTTTCCCTAATTGATTTCAACCTTTGTTTTACTTTCTTTTGTTTACTTGCACCCAATCAACCAATCCCCCCTTGTTATTTTGTTTATTCTCAGGGTCTGTTTGTCCCCGGCAACGACGCTAATTTGATAGGCGTTGTCGAGGCGCCTAAACAAAATAAATCCTAAACAAGTAGCAAAGGCAAGCAAGGGTCAAATCCCACAGGGAGGAAGTAATCTTTTTGAGTGCAAAGTCAATGTGTCAAAGTAACAAGGGGGGATTGGTTGATTGGGTGCAAGTAAACAAAAGAAAGTAAAACAAAGGTTGAAATCAATTAGGGAAAAGTACTTAGCCAGACAAATATCCACCATTCATTTGATTGGTTGATCCTAGATTCTCTCTAATTCATTTCCATGAATGTTCCTATTCCTTTTCGTGAGTAATAAACAGGACAAACAGACCCTGAGAATACTTACTATTAAATAACTATGAAAACCTCACGTGTCAATTCAATAGCAGCAATGATCACATAAATTTCGATAAATACATGCAAGAGTAGCAAACAGTCATACTATTGCATGCAATTAATTCTCTCTACAATAAACTAGTCCCAAACAGTTCTTAGAATATTGCAGTTGCTACACATGAATTAGGTAACTCAAACAGTAATTACCAAACCCTAGCAATAGACAATTACCAATAACAACTAGTTGCATCCAACAAGCGAAATCAATAATAATCAATGGGATGAAGCACAAGAGAACCAATACATTCAAAGGAAAATAAATAGAATTAGAATCTCACAACCGTATATCAAATGAAGGCTTCAATCTTCGAACTAAGCAAAAGTGCTTAGTTCTTCATAGTTCAAAGGAAAAACAATACTGAATGGAAAAATGATGATTAATGGATGTTCGTAGATGATCAATGGAGGCTGTGGAATTTAGGTTAAATAAACTTAACCTAAAGCCTAAGATCACAAACCTCATCTAAAAGGAAACTAGAATCATGTATCGAAAATAATAAAAATAAAGAAATGTCGGAAAAGTCAAAAGGCAAAAAGTTCAGAAAATCTGACGGCTCGCTCCCGTGTGCTTCCGCGGCCACGGAAAGGAATCCGCGGTCGCGGAAAATAGGTCGAAGCTCTCGACCTGTTCGCCTTTGGAATATTCTGCGGTCGCGGTGGAGAATCCGCGCCCGCGGAAATGGCCTTCGCTGTCTCCGCGTTGTCTCCTTTGCCGCGGCCGCTTCGTGACTTCGCCCTTGGTCGCGGCAGCCTCTTCTTGGCTCATTTGTGTGGCTCTTCTTCTATTATTCTTCGTCTCCTCAGGTGGTTTTCTCCTCGTCTTCTGGATGTCTTCAATTAGCTTATCCAAACCACCATATCCACACTTCTTCTCTCCAACTCCCTACTCCACAGTTGTGCTCTAAATCCCTACAAATGGCACCCTAAACACCGGTAACAACTCCTAGATAAACACTACAAAGTAGCGCTGATCATTACATGAGGAGAGGCTCCCCACGTAACGTGGGGAGTCTCTCTGGCTTTAAAAGGCCGATTTTCTTCTTCTTCCTCCTCTAACCTAAACCGTCGCTCGCCTCCTCAAATTGCTATCTTCCCACGTTACACATCTAGCTAGTCTCCTCGTTACGAATCAACAAGATCCGCACGTTACGTAGATCCATATCCTTGAAAGGTTAGTAACATCCCATATCTTGTTAATTTTTATTTTAAAGTTTTTTTATGGTTATTGTAGATCCATATTGTTTTAGTGTTTTTGTTCTTGTATTTGTTGTTTTTGTGTAATTTTGAAGTAGTTATTTGCATTTGATGGTTAATTTTGAAGTAGTTATTTTCTATGAAATTGTAGAAATTTGATAAGTTTGTATGAAAGGGTGTTTAGGGTTTTTGTTGGATTTGTATGAAAATAGCCAAATGCAAGTGGTAGTTTTGTTGGATTTGTTTAAGAAGTGTTAGTTTTGTTGAATTTTGGTAAAATTTTAATGGATAAAAATGCTTTGCCGGAATCTGGAATTCTCGCCGGAATGTCGTCGGAAATCGTCCTGAAAAGGGGAAATGTAATTTCACACGTAACGTGTGGATGCAGTCCATACGTAACGTGTGGATGCAGTCCATACGTAACGTGTGGATACTGTCTACACGTAACATGTGGAATTACATTTTTTGAGATACCCGAATTCAATTGTATCGGAATTGATTTTTTTATTTTAGGAATTGTATATTTTGAGATAAAATGATTTATTGTTGTAGATGGAGCCCGGTGAGAGAACGAAGTGTAGAACCAGACGAAACCTCGTCCGGCACGTTTCATTTCGGACTGAGGAGGAGGTAACCCATAGGGTTGCGGGCGGTAGTCAGGATGCTGGAGGATACGAGAAGACGGGCAATGTTGACCCCCCTGTGTTGCCGTTTGTGTCATCGTCATCGTTTCTTGTGGCGGGTGGTCATGCGGACTCAGACCCGCAGTTGTACCCAGATTACAACGCAAGCCCGCTCTATGGTTATTCTGATACGATGGATCAGAATAACTATTATGGCCCTCCATTTAGTCTGCCGCCCCAGCAGAGCCCTTACCGTTATCAGAGCCCGGCGTCCCATCAGAGCCCTCACCTCCATCAGACCCCGTTGTCCTATCACAGCCCTCACCTCCATCAGAGCCCTCACATCCATCATCACATCCCCGTGTATTATCAAGGCGGCGTAGATGATCAGATGGGGTACAACCCATGGGAGAACCCGGGGCTCAACCCGAATGCACTTGATCCTATGGTAAGTAGCCTTAATATATGAAAATATGAGCGTATGATAAAAATGTTATTACTTATCATTTGTAAAAAAAAATGTAGGACGAGGATAGTCAGGCTTGGGCTCCAAGAGGTCAACCTGATTATGTGGACGAGGAGCCACAGAAAGCCAGCTCTTCGCAGGCAAAACCTCCCCGAACGAAAAAAAAGGGGAGATATGACCCTGAATCGCAGGTTAGAGTACCTGGAGGTCCGGAGATCCCCGAACTTCTGAAGGGTTTTGCCAATCACGTGGCATACATCCTTTACCAGCGCATTGTAAGTTACATGGAAAACCTTATTCTTGTAATTTCACATTTTATTATAAATATGTCAAATCGATTGCTTACATTGGTTTCAAAATGCAAATATTTATAGCCTGTGCCACCGTTGAGGCTTCAACAATGAGGCAAACAGACACGCGCATGGCCTTTGCAGTTGGAAGCGGAATGGGGTCAACTGGCATCTGGATCAGGGTTATGTCATATTCCGGATGTGATGCATGAGCATGTGCACGAGACGCTAATTGGTGCGTTCGTTGAGCGCTGGCAACCTGAGACCAACTCGTTCCATATGCCATGGGGAGAGATGACCATAACTCTCCATGACGTATTGTTGATCCTTGGGATAAGCATCAACGGAAAAGACTTGGCACCTCCACGGAATTGGCAAGAGCAGTTGGGTGTGACTGATTTGAAGAAGGCCATGGTGGCGGAGGCACAGGGATTCTTTGAGTTGTCTGCTAAAGAGGTGAAATCTAGTACCGTAACTGCTGATTTTTTCAAGAAGCATTGCATAGAGGAGCTAAATGACGAGCAGTGTGTGTCTGGGTACTTGTTGTACTTGTTGGGCTCTTGTCTCTTCCCGGACAAGTCCCAACACAAATTGCCACTGTACTATACGGGATTTGTGGACGATCACTCGTCTACCATGGATTATGCATGGGGTGCTGGCGTTCTTGCCCACGTGTACCGCAGCTTGGGCGAGTGCACAAGAAAATATGCGAGATTGATGTCCACGTGCTACACTCTGATTCAAGTATTTTTTTTAATTATAAAAACTATTGTTTATACCAAATTTTATTGTTGTAAATGTAATTATTCAATAACATGGATTGCTTACGAAAATTGCCTTTCAGGCGTGGATATACCAGTATTTTATCATGTTCAGACATGCACAGAGTAGAGACTGAGACTCTGAACATGCGATCCCATACGCTCGTAGATGGGACCTTTCAGTGAAACCCAACCCAATGAGAAATTACAGATTGGAGCTCGATATGATGACCGCGGACATGGTAAGTGCATATATTTATGTTTAGGTTGATTGGATGTCGTTCGGTACAATTGATAGGTATGTTTAGGTTGACTTTGATTTTTAATTATTTTGCATCTTATTATGTTTAGGTTGATTCAAATCCGTACGGTACAGTTGACTTTAACGATGTGAGCTTCGCTCCATCGCGCTTCCATGGAGTTATCTCGTGTCTTTAGATAACCGAGTCGTACATGCCAGACTGTGTGATGAGACAGTTTGCCCGTGTACAGCAGATTCCAAGAGCACCTATAGTGCCTAAAAGGGCTTGGAGAGGAGCAAAGATCAACAACTACACGGTGGAGTACGACAGAGCTCGATTTGCATGGGATGCGCAGAATGTACATTCCATGACCCTAGATGCGATGTGCCCTTTTATCCAGCAAGGCCATGACTGTAGCGCTAATTACATGGGCTGGTACCTCCCACGTACACACCCATTCGGCAACCCCCCTACCATTGAAGATGCGACACAGGTATGAAATTGACTAATTTGTAGGTTGTTTAATGTCTGGTTAACTCTATCTATAATTATTATACATATCAACGTTTTTGTGTTGTGTGCAGGCCTTCGAAAATTGTTACAATGATCTTGAGCCACATCGTAACCATGAATGCGAAGATGTAGTAGAGGCGCTACGCCGGTCATTGGAGTGAATGTATCCCTTCCTTCCCAATCACTAAGGAAGCTGTGGAGACAATGAATGTTATGACTTCTATTTGATTGTTTATAGATTTCATTGAACTTTGGATTATGGCAATAATGAATGTTATGACTCCTATTTGATTGTTTGTTATGATATTCCTGAGAGTGTATTCCCAAGTTTAAGATGTCTTCATTTTGTATTGTGTATGAGACCGTTTTTTAATTCACGTGAAGCTAACGAACTAGATGACGTAATTATATATAAACCGCCATCACGATAAATAGTAGATCATACAGATAGGTTCAATTTTTCTTATTTTCCACAAGTTTCATTTTTACAGAAGGCACAGAAACCGCCAGAAACCACATTCTGGTAAAGCGCACGATTTGTGACAAACCGTGCCAGGAACCATGCCATTTTACAGAAGGATAAAAAACAGCCAGAAATAAGTTGCATTCCACACGTTACGTGTGGAACTGCACCACACGTAACGTGTGGTATGTCTCCACACGTTACGTGTGGTTTGGATGTAGTATGTGAAAACGCACGGCCGTGCGTTTTACCGCATAGGTCGTGCGGTGCTCTCGGCTTTTCATCCAAAAAATACATCGAAGATCGCACGGCCGTGCATTTTGCCGCACAGGCCGTGTGGTGCTCTCGGCTTTCCGGTAAGCAAAATGACGAGGGATGAGGGAAACATGTAAATTGACTAATTTCACCAACAGCTCATAAATACAACGAACATGTGCCGATCTACATTAAAGTCATTGCATCATACATATGTCTTAGGATAAAATAGTTTCAACTTTCTTCTTTCCTCTTTGCTTCTTTGAGGCGGTTGCTTGGTACTCCATCAATCGATCAAGGATTGGATCTACCAAATCACTCGCAGACGGGTCATGATTTCTCACCCACGACCCGTAAAGGTACGACAAGGGCGAGGTTTCGAAAAGGCCAATCTACATCAAAGTCAATGCATCATACATATGTTTTAACATAAGATAGTTTCAACTTATTTGATTGTATTAACGTACCGCAATGAAATGTTGCTCTTTCTCAACATGGAAAATGCATATCGTCTTCAGCTTCTCTCCAACCGCTTGGTTTGGCTTCGCCCTCATAGGCATGTATGTCGTTCCCATACTAGCACCGACGGAGACGAACACACAGTTGAATGCAGTTGTCACCAAACATCCCATATCCGGGAGGTCCAACCACGTCTCCCATGGGCAGGCATGTTGGGCGAAGGAAACCATGCAAGCTTCGCCTCCATTGCCTTAAGTGTCATCGTAGACATCCAAATTGGCGCGAATAGCTCATACTCTTGTTTCAACGTAGCGATCATGGTACGTCGAACAAAAGCCCACTGCTCCTTCCCTAAACCCAGACCATGCGCAATTGATCTGTATCCACAGTTTCCATCACCAATTATTTCCCACCATCCTCCCACGTGTGCTTTCATACACTTGGGAAACTGAGTAATATATCGCCTAGGGTTCTTGATCAACGTCGTGTGACCCGAAGGCATAGGCTCCCGTGGTTGGCATGGCATGGTTGAAGCTTCCTTAGGTGCTCTTCCTCTTTGCTTCTTCGGAGGTGTTCCCTCCATCTGTTGGTCAGTGTACTCCCATGCTGACGGTTGTCTTTTGGTGGGAATGTTTAGAGCTCCTTGAGGCCGGCCCTTATGCCTAACTTTAGCTGGCTCTTGCAGAGTAGTCCGCTCTGGATGTGTTATACTTGTTAGTGCAGAGACAACTCTGTGTTGATCATGCACTGGCAATGTAGGAAAGACGTTTACAGCAAATTCTTCAAGCAACGACCTATTCACTCTACGTTATGTGGCTTTTTCTTCTTCTTTTGTCCGCACTTCTAACAAGGTCAATTGCCTCCAGAACGGATGCAATGAGATAGGTTCAATTGGTTCCTGGTTCATCACATTCCACGCCATGTCATGCACGCAAGGCAAGCCATCTCTGACCTTCATTTGGCATCTGCATATAGTGTTCCATAATGGAGCTTCGCCTTTCTTGTATTCCTCAATCAACCGAGCTAGTGCAATCGCAGAGACCTTGTAGTGCAGCTTGCAGAAAAGATATGCGTTTGTTATCAGCGTAAATCGCTTTTTTATGCTCTCATTCAAGGCCCCCCTTATCTCACTAATATGAGTGCGCAACCGTGCATCATATTGATCGAATACAGTGCAAAGGTTGCCATCATTGCTAGTGAAGAAGCTTTTAAGACTGGAATGAGCCCCTTCAACCCTGTATTACAATCAAGAATCCGAAGTCAGTACGTTGCTGTAAAAGTCTAAGTTCAAATAACTAGTTAAATTTAAAAACATAATGCACATACCTGTTAGTTGTGGTAGTTCCAAGAGTGAACATTGTATCTATCCATACTGAGTCGATTCTTTCCTTGTACGGGTCAAGCCAGTTTTTTTGTACGTACTGGAGACATTTTGGATATTTCCTCCAATCTTGCTGAATCTTCTTCAGTGTTGCTTCATACCCTTCTATGGTTGTTTCCTTGAATAGTTTCATGTAATCGTTGGAAAACGTTATGCCCCTAAACTTGTCCATGGCCTTCTTCCTAAAGTCTTCAATATTCTTCCTCACATGGCGCCTACATAGAAGGAATTTTGCTTCTGGAAACTGCTTCTCTAAGGCGTTCATCAACGCCTTCTCCCGATCTGTGACCAAGCATGTGGGTGTTCGTTGGACCTTGACAAACATTTTTGAAAGTTGTTCTATGGCCCACTTGTAACTCTCTTCGTCCTCATGCTCCAGAAATGCCCCGACAATAGTGTAGTTTTTCCAAACATATGTGATGCCGACAATTTCAAGGAATGGCAAATCATAACTGCACACATAATGATATGTTATGGCATGCTAATGATTACATGAACAAGTGAAGAATATAATAGATATGTGTGTTACTAACCTGTTAGTTGCGTATGTAGAGTCTAGCAACACAATGTACGGGAATGCCTTCAGCAACGACAACTGGTCCGGGCTTGTGAAGAAGATATCTGTTAACTTATTGGTCTCCGTATTTAATCTATGCTCCATGAAGTATCCCTTCTCATTGCACTCATAGAAGAACTGTTGCACCACTGTTCTTCCTTCCATGCCCTTTTTTTCGTATCTCATGCATGATGTTGTACACTTGCTTCATCTTGGTCAAGTTACCTGGGGACGACTTGATTGTAGTAAAAATCTTTTGAGGCTTGCAATGATTAACTGTCATCACCCTAATAATCTCCTTCTCTTCAGCGTTTGGTCGCCCAGCTAATGCATGACTATACAAATTCTCTTTTATCACATGATTGTGAGTTTCATGTTGTACACTGATCTTCCATGATCCCTTCGGCCCTTCTTTCAGCCTCAACATGAATGGACACCCACACTTCTTCGACTTTGTTGTGTCCCTCACTTGGTCAGCTTGTTACATATGTTTTGTCCATGCCTATCGCATGGTAACCAAGACCCCCCAAGGGCTCTATAAGCAGAAGGTTTATTCCTTCCCTTTATGATGCGGAACTTGTGACACATAGCAGTCTCTCGTGCCCACATAAATGCTTCTTCTCTGGACTCCCAGATTTGGTCTGTTGTGAAGAACTCTAATCAACAGAGACGAAAACATCCTCTTCTGGTGGTACACTAAACTGAGGCTGTGTGTGTAGGGATAGAAAGCAAAATTATGGGTTAGCAGAAGCCGAATTCTTAGTCTCTTCATGAGATAAAGATGCTTCTGGAGGCGGCCAACTATAGTCAAACGATCCAAGTGAGAAGGATGGCATATCATCTGGTGTTTTACACTCAGATGGTGTGTTCCATTCCGGCAACGGTTGATGAGGTGTTTCCCAACCAGAAAATTATTTTTGTGGGGTGCTCCAGTCATCGAGGGAAATATTGTTTAACCCCTCGTACAAATAATAGTTCACCTGCATACACATAGAATTATCTCATCAAGTAGTGAACTAATTATCAACTGTGAAACCATAATTCCCTTTAAGGAAGCATTCTTAGACAAGAATTTAAAGACACAGAAATACTCTCTATATAAATGTGTAATAACCCACCAGAAACCACATTCTGGTAAATCGCACGGTTTGTGATAAACCGTGCCCTAAATTGTGCCTTTTTATAGAAGGCATAGAAACCGCCAGAAACTAGAATCTGGTTGTGGTTTCACACGTAACGTGTGGACATGCTGCACACGTTAAGTGCGAAACATGTCCACACGTAACGTGTGAAACCACAATCTGGCACATGTTCCACACGTTACGTGTGGACATGTTTCACACGTTACGTGTGGACACACATAGGGCATAACGTGTGAAATTGTTCTTCAATGTAATATGAATCTCGCTTTCTTACACATGTATCTCTCAAAATCTAGCATGTAAAACTTGGTTTCTAATACCTAAACAAAAAATATCAAGTTCAAAACTTTGAAAATCTAGCATGTGAAACTTGGTTAAGCCCTAAACAACAAATATCATGTATTGTTTTCTAAACCCTAAACAACTAAATCTCAAAACTTTGAACATGTCCCTAACAAAAAATGAAAACTTTAACTTTAAATAACGGAAATTACCTCATTCGGAAGTGGATCCTCTTCGACATTGTTGTTCCAATAATCATTGTTGTTCATATTGTCCAATTTTTTTTTACAAAAAAATGATAGTGTAAAACAAAAAAAAATTGAGTGTTTCAAATGAAGGGTTTAGGCTCGAAATTGGGGCTTAGCCGGGGAAGATGAAGAGGGGACCATTAATTCAGTTAGGTGGGGACAAGACAGTTAATTCAATGCGTTTTACAACAGGCGAAACCACACGTTACGTGGGATGTTATCCCACACGTTACGTGTGAGCATCTACCACACGTAACGTGTTGAGTTTATTCACACGTAACGTGTTACTTATTTTTCTCTTAAGGGTTTAGGTTTAGGGTTTATTGTTTAGGGTTTAGGATTTAGGGTTAATATTTAGGGTTTAGGATTTTGGGTTTTGAGGTTTAGGATAATATACAACAATTGGTTATTAGCTGTCAAAGATTTATCAATCAGATTTCTCCTTTTTGAGGCTGGTTATTAGCTGTCAAACACATTGCCTTTTCACTATATAAGAAGCATTAGGGTTGTTTGTTCACTACAACAATTCCAACACAAGCGGCGCCTAAAGATACACTTTTGGGTAAGCTTCTTCTTCCAGTTTCTATCGATTTAGTAACCCTAATTTTTTATATTAATGGATTCATGATATTTGTAGGAAACCAAACACTACAACAAATAATGGCATCTTCATCCAAATCATCAACAAACGCAGATAGGCTATGCTATTGTAATTTGAAAGCCGTTGTCCGAACTTGGGATTTACAGTGGAACTACGGAAGGAGGTATTGGGGATGCCCAGAAGTGGGGTGTCGTTTCAGGGAGTGGATTGATCCAATGTACGAGGACAGGGCACACGCGGTTATTCGACAACAATGGCAGGAAAAACAAGATCTTGTTAAAGATCTTGATAACATTCGTAGGTATAACTTCAATCTACTAAATGATATACATCGTAGGTGATTAATGTCGTATCTTTTGTGCAATGTTGTTTATGTACTATCAACCTTTGTAGGGAGCAAACAAATTTAGCAAAATAGAGATATCATATGAAGCGAACGTTTACCAGAGACTACCCTAATTTCTTCAAACGCTAAAGCAGTGTCATATATTTTCTCTAATTTTTTCTAAGTTTATGATCAATTTGTATTATTTTCTGTATTGTGTGCTAAATGTGGTTGTAGTCAACCAGAATAATGAACAATTTGTTTTGTCTTCTAGGTTGATGATCATTTTGTATTGTTCTTATTAAGATTAATACAAGTTGGGCTACACAATGGGGGTAACCCTCCCCTAATGCCTATTTAGAAACAATAGTATGGTTCATACACAATATTGAAACACAAATAAATACTACAACTATTACATGTCATAAACCATAAACTTTAAACATACGCTATCTTTAGGTTGAATGGGGGTGGCACGATCGATAACTTTACATTGGAAGGGCATAATGGTTATAGCAATGTAAATGAGTCAATACGATCGTAACTTCAATCTTATTGTAAAACTCGATACTAAGTGAAGAAGACCGAAATACTTCGTATAATGTTACTTAATCAAAAAAACAGGTCTACTTAACGTGAGGAGAGTGGTAGATCCTCTTCATGTAACAACTCCACTACTTACGTGAGGTAAAAATAGTGCCACACGTTACGTGTGGAGCATGACCGAACGTTACGTTTGGATCATAACCACACGTAACGTGTGGCACTATTTTTACCTCACGTAACGTGTGGCATGGCTCACCACGTTACGTGAGGGCCCTATGCGCTGAAAGGCGATTTTTCCTATGCGTTGAAAAGTAAACGTGAAAATAAATGAATAGTATGCATGAAGCAGTTTAGAGTGGTTCTTAAGACTGCTTTGTGGGAAGTATAATATTATGTACATAAGATTACACGGAGTATACAGGAAAACTTTGAAACAAGTGATGCAGAACATAGTCACCGAGGTTGTGCTAAGAGGAGGAAAAATGAACCTGCTTGGAGAAGAAGAAATAATATAGCTCATTGGGTTTTTTATAATTTCCAACCAAATTAGTTTTACATATAATTCCACTTTCAAAAACACATAATTGTGGAGTATACCACTATAAAGAAAGGAATTAGGTAAAATATGGATAAATATACCTATGTCCCTGCAGTACCCATTGCAATGCAATTATCAGCCAAATTAAGAGTAGGAGTATCATTAACTCCATCACCAGTCATGGAAACAACTTCTCCATCTTCTTTAAGCAACCTCACTATCTCTTGTTTGTGCCTTGGCTCAACTCTACAAAATAGGAGTCCTCCAGTTTGTCTCAAATGTGTTATTTCACGGCAAATGGCATTTGTTGTGTTTTTTGTTATCACCTGTAATAACCATGACTCTAATGCCAACAACTCTGCAGTCCTCAATTGCTTGACGAACCTCTTTACATGGAGGATCCTTAACCAATGTAAATGGAGGAAAATAAAATAATCAGATTTGTACAACAAGGCACTGTCAAAAGGATTTTCCTGCAAAAAATGAAAAAACTATGCCTAACTCAAGGAAAACTTACTCTTAGTCCAGCTAGGCCAACAAAGATAAGTTTGGGTGAGTAAGTGGGTGTAAACAATAATTTTCTACTAAAGCTAAGTTCTTGTTTCGAAAAAAAAAAAGAGTTAATCAACAGAGAGTTTTCTTGATTGTTATAATTACCTAGACTCACAAAAAGAAGGCTTCAAGTATTTGATACCCGTTAAGACCTAAAACTACATAATGATGTGATAAAAAAAATAGGAGGCCTTTCTTTTAGTACCTCTCTATAGCTTCAACTTTGATCTTTGAAAGACATATCGGTCTTCCAATACCAATCCTCACGTTTGAAATGATGATGATATTCACTAGGACCACTTTCCCTCCATCTCTCGTAGCTCCGTTAGAAATGTTTGTTCCTCTTTCTATTGAACACACTTTGCATACGCCTTATACGCTCCTGGTACCACAAGAACCACATCACTATATATTTCGTTTAAAAATTGAGAGGAAAAGAGTATAACTGAGAAATAAAACAGTGTGTATTTTATAAAACAAAGTACATGTACGATCAATGACATTATACATGAAGAATAAATCAGAGCATTCGAAACATAACATTACTTATACGTACCTACACTTGCTTGATACCGACTGTTATGTGTGGACTGAGTTTTTTCCAATGAGAAGGACATACATGAGCATTCAGATGGCTTACCAGTTCTCAAATAATATCAAGGACAATAATGCTATTGATATCCTCACATGTGTTTGACACAATTAATTCGATGACCTTGTGTACACGATTACCAATAAAGTTTACTGATTCTATGAAATTAACCAAATAACCCATCTCAGACATATACTGATTCTACAAATTATTCAAGAAGACAAATGTAGAATTTAGATCCTCCTTATTCTTGGCACTCAAAATTGCAAGGATTTGTCCGTTATAATAAGTGCAAAATTTGCAGTTGTAGTCACTAATAATCTAATTTTCATAGCTAAAAAACTTAGCAAAAGGAAAAAGAGAATGAAATTAGGGCTTTGACTCAGGAAAGCAAATTAAATACTCCGTAGATGACTTTTGTCAAGCATCTGCATTCATTGCTAACATGAATGATTACCTCATCATATATGAGAAGAGATAGATGGGGAATGCCCAATTGTCCTTCCAGGATTCCATAGATAAAGAGGCAGGCCAAGATCTACAAAATTCTCAATCAAATTGCATTGCATATCAAACAGTGAGATTAGCCAAGGCCACAACTCTAAGGAGTCTGCATACTATCACAATCTAGAAACAAGAACCTATTCTACAGCAAATCCAGACGCACGGAAGATTTTAGCATAAGGATGATCAGTAGAAGTAGTATACCATTACTTCATGCTTTACACAAAAACTATCAAAGAAAAGCAAGCAACAAATCATCCACATTGAAAAGAAAACTTCATAACTCAAAATTCAAAACTAGCATCCACAAGAACAGTGATAACATCAAAGGCAACGGGAATCAACATAGATTGGATGAAATTCCCGTTCTGAGCACCAAACCGAGCGAAATCCAAAGAAGAAATTAGGGCTTTGTAAGCAGATATTAGAAGAAGAAATTGCGAAATACTATGCACCTTGTAAGGGAAGGAATTGTGTACTTTAATCAAGGTTCAATTACTGAACATGGAATAGGACAATTATCGGAGATTTACAATCCGAGAATTTTAGGGCTCGTAGTGCTTTGCTAGAAGCCAACTACGATCAATGGGCTTAATCGGGTTATGCCCATGACTATAATAACCGGATCCTATGAGGTCACACACATAGAGTTATCGGGCTGGATCAAACCGGACCGAAAGCCCATGTTAGACATGGATTTCGGCCCATATGGTTTATATTGGGAGATATGCTTTTATTATTAATGGGTAAAAATTACCATTAATAATTACTTGATAAGGAGATATCTTATTAGAAGATATATGAAAATAATATAAAGATATTATATCCATAAGATTTGATTTCACGTAAGTAATTGTGATTCACTTGAAAGAGCAAGCACATAACATATGGCTCCTCCTCCAATTTGAAGAGTACGGCTGAACACACCCAAAAAGAGAAGCCACCTTGTTCTTCCTCCGTTTGTCGTTCTAGCAGACGGTATTAAAGGCGATCCAGATTCCAGACTCGTGTGGACCAATTAGAGAAGCCACACTTGGAGCTTTCGATCTCCGCTGAAATCCTGCGGGAACGTTTCAGACTCGCATCAAACGGTATGTAACTCTACCTCTAATTGATTCCTATTGATTCATGCATGAGATCCTTGTTAGATGCTAGAAAATAGTTTTCTGAAATTCCGCTTATACGCATCTAATCACAACAGTGGTATCATGAGCCTCTTGCATAAATTGATAGGATTAAAATATTAAAAGAGTTAATTTTGATGCATGTCTTGATTCAAATAAAGTGGTAAATTGATATATAGGTTAATTTACATGATTAAAATTATGATTTTGATTGATTGGATTAGTAAAGTTATAGAACTTTATGAACAAATATACATGTAAAATTGTTCTATCCATACTTGATTCATGTGATTTAATTATGCAAGAGATATGATTTTTTGGCATGTTTTAAATCATTAGATGAAGATTTTGATTTTCATAAGATGGATCAATTACCCAATTTTTTATTTTTTTTTAATTCTGAATTTTATGAAACTGTTTCATACAAAAAAAAAACTGAACAGTACCGAACCAAACCAGATTGGATCCGATTCGGCACACACGATGGGCTCAGCGGACTGCGGCTAGGCGCGGTTCTGCACAGTGCAGACCGCGGTCTGCATGTGGTTCGGGCTGGGCTCAGGACGGTCCGCATGGGCTGCATGGTTCGGTGGGCACGGGTTGGTCCGGGTTGGACTCGGGCGCGACTCGGTCCGATTGGATAGATTTTGGGTTTTAGGATATTTTCCTAAAAAGGTATAAGATAAGATCTTATTTGCCCAATTAGATAATATTTGATATTATCTACAATATAATTTCCTAAAAGTTATTAGGATAGATTTTCACTTGATTAAGATAAGGATATTTGATATCTTACCTTATTTATGCATATCTTATCCAATAATGCATTTTAATGATTAATTATGATTAATTCTATATATTGATTTTAATTTGAATTAAGAATTTGATATTGAATTATTTATCTCATTAAATGATTTATTTAATTTAATAATGTTTTATTTAAAATTAGTTAAACTGTTTCTTGTTATTAATTAGATTAATATTGTGATAATATTTGATATTATTATTGCATGCATGTTTTATAATATTATGATATTATTGCTTGCATGAGGTGACTAGTATGGCCCACTTTAGGATAGAAAATACGATCTGCGCATCGTTATGTTTTCTTGTACACGATCTGCGTATCGTTATGTATTTTTGTAATTTAATTTTCAGCAATTAGATTATTTAGAAAAATATGCAATACAAGAAGATAAGATCCTAAGAAGACCAAGGATGAAGATCCATGCAGGGTACCAAGGATGGAGATCCAGGAGGAACAAGACCCATGAAAATTAGATCTTTAATTTTGTTTTTTAGGGGCCATACTAGGATCACATTTAATTATTGCATTTTGAATGCTTTATTATTTCTTTAAGCTTTGCATGCTTGCTTGTCTGTTTATGCTATTTTGTTCACTAGTAAATAGACAACCATTGCATGCTTAAGTCCCTAAAAGAATATTGAGGTATTGCATTTCCATATCATAACCCATGAGGCCCTTGGAATTTGTTGGATAGGTTTCACCAAAGCGAGGTGTCCTTCTTTGATCTTGGGATAGTGAGGGTGGATCTATATAAGGGATTCATAAACCTTGATATGGTTATACTCAACAAGAGACCAAAAGGCAAAGTTTTGGATCTTGAGGCATAGAGATGAGTCTAACATGGGATGTGGGCCATCAACCAAGAATTATAAAGAGTTATAATTAGTAAATGTTACTTACCTTGATCACATGAGACTTAGAGAAGTGCCAAAGTACGCTTAGGTCTTATCTGAGATAGGGTCTTGGAATCATTTTATTCACCAGGGTTGAATAAAATGTGCATTTGCTTAAATTTTAAAGCATGTTTAATTTTGAGCTTTTGCATGTCAAACATAAACTTATCTACATGTTACTTCCTTTGTAGATATCATGTCTAGTAACGATAACTTGAAATTCACCATGCACTCAAATGTTAAACAACACAAAACTTTGAATGAACTCTCTGACATGCTCAAAACGGTTGAGCACAATATCCAAGTTGACAATAAGAAAGAAGTTCTTAAGGTTAAAAGGAAAGGATACAAGAAAGTAAAAAATGGAACTGTGAGTTCCACTTCAGGTATTCATGTTATTGAAGTCTTAACAACCAAAGCTACTACTTGGGTATTAGATACTGGATGTGGTGCTCATATTATTTCGAATGTGCAAGGACTAAGAAGTAGGAGACAGTTGGAAAAGGGAGAGATAGACCTACGCATTGGAAATGGAGCAAGAGTTGCTGTATTAGTTGTAGGAAATTATAATCTATCTTTACCTTCAGGCTTAGTTTTGGAACTGAATAATTGTTATTTCGTTCCTTCAATTACTAAGAACCTTGTTTCGATTTCAGTTTTGTTCCGTAAGGGATTTGAATTTATCATTAAAGATAGAGGTCTGTCTATTTTTAAGAATGATATTTTCTATGCCAATGCTCTTGAGAGTAATGGACTATTTGTGTTGGACCTCAAGAGAGAATTATATAACATCAATACTAAAAAGCAAAAATCGAATGATTTGAGTGAAGCCTATCTATGACAATGTCGCTTGGGTCACATTAGCTTGAACCGCATGAAGAGACTCCATAAAGATGGAATTCTCAAATCAATAGATTGTGAATCTTTTGAGACATGCGAGTCATGCCTCATGGGCAAGATGACAAGGTCACCTTTCACTGGGTCAAGTGAAAGAGCTACTGAGCTATTGGCCCTAATACATACGGATGTTTGTGGTCCAATGAGCACAGAACCTAGAGGAGGCTATCGATACTTCATCACATTTACTGACGACATGAGTAGATATGGGTATATCTATTTAATGTCGCATAAATCTGAATCTTTTGAAAAGTTCAAAGAGTTTCAAAATGAAGTAGAGACTCAAACTGGCAAGAAGATAAAGGCACTTCGATCAGATCGTGATGGTGAATATCTGAGCCAGGAGTTCGATCATCATCTGAGAAGTTGTGGGATCGTAACACAACTAACCCCACCAGGTACACCACAATTGAATGGTGTATCTGAGAGGAGAAACAGAACCTTGTTAGACATGGTTCGCTCAATGATGAGTTTTGCTAACCTTCCAGTATCTTTCTGGGGATATACACTAACAACAGCTGAGTTCACACTAAACGGGACTCCGTCTAGGACTATAGATAAGACACCATATGAGATATGGACTGGAAGAGTTCCAAGTTTGTCTTTCCTGAAGATATGGGGATGTGAAGTTTATGTAAAACGTTTACTATCGGATAAGCTTGACCCAAATCAGATAAATGCTTCTTTGTAGGATATCCTAAGGAAACTAAGGGATACTACTTCTACAATCCCACTGAGCACAAAGTGTTTGTTGCAAGGGATAGTGTCTTTTTGGAAAAAAGAGTTTATTTCCAAGAAGCCAAGTGGGAGATATGTTCATCTTGAAGAAGTTCAAGATGTGCAACAAACCCAACAATAAGTTGACATGGACGATGTCGACGAGGAGATGGTAGTACCTGGAGGCATAAATTCCCAAAGGGAAGTCGTCCAGATATCGAAACCAATACCTCAAGAACCATAGTCAAATGAGGTCCCACAAACAGTTATGGAAACTGCTCCAGTTGTTGAACCCACACGTAGATCAAACAGGCCAAGGGTACAACCAAGACGATATGATGATTTCATCTTGACTGCAAGCCTTGATGTTCTGCTTTTAGAAAGCGGAGAACCTGCCATGATGTGACCCTGTCCCCCATGTCAGCTAGAGAGGAGGTAGCCACCATGAGACATCCACCTTGAGACCCCTCTACAGCTACATCCATTCCGAGATAGATTTAGGAGACATTCTAGTCTTGCTATTTCCAGACATTACTTCCTTAGTACTTTCTATTTGCCGTTATTTCTATTTTTAGTAGCTGCTATTTCTGGATGGTTTCCATTTATGTTAAATGGGCCGCCAGAATTAGTAACTAGAGAGTCTGCCCCATTAGGTCAACTCTCTAGTATAAATACTCTCTTTTGTCTTCATTTTCATTTATGTCGAAATAGAGCTTGTTTTCCAGTCGAGTAATCTCCTGCAAACCCGGGCCCTGACGTCACACAAATTAACGCGTTTCTAGTTGAATTATCCTGGCGCGTTAATTCGGTTCCAACTATCCAGTTACTATCCATTTTCCCGCAACAAGAATTAACCCTAATTCTTGTCGCCCCACAAACCCTAATAGCCACCATCATTCCCTTGCTCCACACGACTACCGCCATACCACCACTCCACCACGCATCTCCACCCACTTCCGCCGTCGGTCACCACCATCACCGCCGCATCTCCGACCACCCTCCATCCAGCCGCTGTGCCTCCACAGTCCCACAGTCCGTCTACAACACGTCTCCCCCTTTCCGACGAGTTGGTTCGCCCCAATACGGATTCAATCGATCCTTGACAGCGAATCGTGGTCTTTCCATCGGACAAGGTCACATCAACTGGCATCAGAGCCTTCAAATCGCGTAAGTCGTTCCAACTCTTCATTCAATCGCTCATTTGTTTCCGCAAATCAATTCCTTCATCAACAAAAAAACCCTAGATCTTGTTCTAGGACCCGAATTTTTTTTTCCTTGCATTTAAATCTGAAAAACCAAAAGAAAACCCTAGGTTTGGTGTTAGATAAGTTCGACCATCATCAAAACCCACAAAAAAAAATTCATTTCTTCACAGATCCGAACCCTACTCACCAATTTTCTGCACTTTCATGTGTTTTTGCTTGGTTTTTGATTGTGTTTATGGTAGATACGCTTGCATATAGGCTTAGATAGTTCGTTTGCATCTTTGTTTGCCTTGTGTGCGCCAAAAATCTACATCTTCGCAATCCCCTTTCTTCTTCCAACTTGAATCATTGCCCCATAATTTTTGTTTTTATTTTCACTGCACTGTGCGACTGTCTGTGCACTGTTCGGCTGCTGTTTGCTGATTTCCTGTGTTCATATTTGTTGATTTCTGCCCAAGTTTTGTTGTGCTGTTCGTGAACAGCAGGGCACTTGTGTTTTGGTGTTTGTTCTTCACGACAGATACTACAAATTGCCCTAGTTTCACAAAAAAAATGGGGCTGTTTGCTGATTAAAAATAAATAAAAATAATAATATTTAATCGAGACCACACAAGCCAAAATAAGGCAAGTGCGTCTCTTCACAGTGCAGGAAGGGAGAACCCGGTTTGATCCCGGCACCTTCAACCCCACGTTTAGCAGTGAATCATTTACCATCTTCTATATCTCTCACTGTCTAGGTTGCATATCTTGGGTGACTGTATTGTGCTTACTTCTGTGCTTATATCCTTGCATATCTACTTTCGACATTTTCTTTGTTGAGCATTGCCTTGATTTTGTTGATTGTTGTGTGAGTTGCCTTAAGCCTGCTCGTAACCGCCCACACGGCCAGCCAAATTAGTTACCGAGTGATTGTTTGTTGAGTTTGGTTCTGCTTACCTATTTGTTGTTTCTCTGTTGCTGTTGTTGTTCGCTTTGATCCTGTGGTTGGCCATTTCTTGCTGTCAGGTACAATGTCAGAAGGTGATACAACACGCGAGATAGGCGCCGAGACTACTCAACAACAATTGCGCCTAGAGATGTTTGCTAGAGACAAGGCATAGGACACGCAGATCGCCGAACTCCAGCGTCAAATAGCAGATCTCGTCGCTCGCCAGCAACCGGCCCCAGTCACTACGATTGCTTCTACTCCGGATCAACTCCAGGAAGAGGCGTTAGGCGCCCTAGCCCTGGAAAAGGCAAAAGGTAAAGCTGCAATGCTTTCTTCCACATTGGACGCAGGACAACTGAAACACTTGGCGTCGTCGACAACGCAGGACAACGACGGTCTAGACCTTTCCGACGTCCAGCCGACTCTTACAACTGTCTATCCAGTCGATGCTGATGGCAGTGTGGTCGGGACTGCCGACCACCATGATGACCAGGCATATCGCCTTGCCTTGCTATCTAGACGCGTGCTGAGCGTCACAGAGGGAGCCCTTACAGAGCAATGAGAGAACTTGTTTCACACTCGGTGCCAAGTTTAGGATGCATCTCTGAGTGTGATCATTGATGGGGGGTCGTGCTGCAACCTCATCAATGAGGAGGTTGTGCGCCGTTTTAACCTTCCGACTACACCACAACCCACTCCCTCCGACCTCCAGCGGATCTCTGAAGGGTCAGGTAACACATTTTCTCGTTAGAGTCTTATTTCAATTTCTATTAGTCATTACAACGACACTGTGCACTGTGATGTTACCGCTATGGACGCAACCCATATGCTTTTGGGACGTCCATGGCAATATGATCATCGCGTGCTTCACGATGCGTATTTGAACACTTACATGTTCAAATACCACGGGAAGCGCGTGACTCTCTTACCCATGAGTTCACAGGACATTTTACAGGAGTGGGCAGAGAGACAACACCAAAAGGCTATTGAATCCGCCAGAACTCCGCCTGCGACGAAACCCGCCCCGGCGAACGCCAAACGACAACTCAGCCGGGCCACCAACCGAGTCGAGGCACCTGCGGAGAACTCGGGCAACAACTCGGCCGGGTCAGCGACCGAGTTGTATCGCCTGGTTATGGCAACTGAAGGAAACTCAGGCAACAACTCGGCCGAGTTGTGCCCCGAGTCAGCACACCTGACAAGAACTCGGCCAGAAACTCGGCCGAGTTCTGGACCGAGTCAGGGCAACTGCCGCCAACTCGGCAAGCAACTCGACCGAGTTATGGGCTGAGTCAGTGACTGTCCTGCCCACTCGGCCGAGTCCGTCTCCTGTCCTGCGCCTTCGCCTTCTGTGTCTTCTAGACGGTCGTCTGCTTCTATAGCTGCGTCTGCATCTACCTTACAGGAGCAGCACAGGAGGACACACACTCAGCTGGAGCGACGTGCACTGAAGTACTCAACCCAGCGGAACAAGGGCAGGCGACGCTTGATCTTCGCCCTGGGCGACTTGGTTTGGCTTCACTTGCGGAAGGAGCCAATCTCTTCCGTCCGCAAGTCTAAGCCCGACCAACGGGGTGATGTGATAGCTCCATAACTCCCTTGATGACGGCACAGGACGAAGAGGACGCAATGAAGTTGCGCTCGGCTGGTCCGATGACAAGAGCCCGCGCCAGAGCCATGGAACGAGCCACACAATCCTTAGTCTCACGGGCTTACGCAAGTGATACGGGTTCATCTAGTCCTAAATGGGTCCTCCTCGTGACCTATGAAGGCTTAGGTGGGGCCTCGTCCTAATCGACCCCACCAAGAAGACAAAGACGACGAGTTCGCGGAAGCGGAGCAACAGTGAAGAACTCAGCCCAGAACTCGACCGAGTTCTGGACCGAGTTGTCGACGAAATTGCCGTGCCCAACCGAGTTGCTGCTACAGTGAAGAACTCGGCCCAAAACTCGACCGAGTTCTGGACCGAGTTGTCGGCGATTTTCCGTTTCTGCTCGAGTGCATTTACAGACAACAACTCGGCCCAGAACTCGGCCGAGTTCTGGACCGAGTCGCGGCCGCGTCAGCGAAGCCACTTCGTCGTCTCTTCGTTTGCTGAACAATTTTAATATTATTTTATGTTATTTTATTTGACTTATTTAAACACTTGAAACCCTAGTTTGTATTCTTTACGTTGGATTTTAGTTTACAAGTTGAGTTCGCTCCTTAGAAGTTGAGTACGCTCCTTCCTTGAATCCTAACGTCAACCCTTCGATCTCCGGATCAACCTATCCCGTAGCTCGTCGCTTCGAGCAAATCATTCACCGTCTCTTCGGTACTCAAGGTCAACTCTTTGACCTCTTCGTCATCTCTTTGACGCGTTAGAAAGGGTTATCTCTTTAACCCTAGGAAAGCCATCACTTTGGCTACGGAGGAGAAGCTTCAACCTAGCTTGAGGAGTCAAGATCCTACATCGCGACATCGCCCAGGGGTTGTTCGCATCAACTGGTATCAGAGCCTTTTCCAAGCTAAGTTTATTCTTCTCTCTTTTGTGATTCTTGAAATTCTTCCGCTAGCAAACCCTAGAATTTTTTTTTTCTACCACCACCACCACCACCGTTCGCAACCACCGCCGATCCCCACCACCACCGTTCGCCACCACCACCGATCCCCACCACCAACGTCAAACACCACCACCACCATCCGCCGCCGCCTACTTCACCTTCACGACCAAACCCTAATTTCATCTAGGTTTTGTTTACTTGTTCCCCACTCCTACAATATACCCTCTAGCAATTCTTGTTTCCTTTGATTGCATATTTGTTTCCTTGTTCTTGTTGATCTCGTCTTGCTTCATCTTTGGTTTAATTGCTAGGTTAGTTGTTGATTTCTTCCCTGCTAGTTGCTTGTCTCTTCTTTCTTTTCATGCACTCGCTTTGTGTGGTTCTTTCTTGCTTGATTCGCAATCATATCAAGTCAAAAAAAAAAAGGTTTGACCGTACAAAAATCGAAAACAAACATACTATTCTCACCTTTCATCAATCAAAAAAAGGGTTGGGAAGACGGAAGCCTTTAAAAATTAGGCAGAGAACACACCATACGGTCATACTCCATCTTCTCATCTTCCATGTCTCTATGCAACTCGGAGTAAAAAAAAGGGCAATTAGAAATTTTCAGCTCTCTTGTGATTAACCCTGAGAAACTTGATTTGATTTGCTTGCACTTGGAAACTTGTGTGTTGTTTGGGATTTGAATTGCTAGCTCTTGTTTTCTTGCCTTACGTTCAAGCCTCTCCCTCCTCACGAGCAAGCCAAATTAGTACGCCCTGCGGAAAATTTCTTGGGTCACTTTTGAGACAAGGACTTGGCTTGGACTTGTTTCTTTTGCTTGGTGCAACTTACTTCTTGTGGTGTATGCTGCGTATAGGTTCTATGGACGTGCCGACCACACGCACCTCTCGTTCTACGGGCAACCGCAGCCCTGGACCCATCTTCGTGGACTCCACGTCTTAGCACATCGACTCCCTTCACGCTGAGATTGACAACTTGCACGCTTCAAATGCTGAGCACGTTGCTGAACTCGCTCACCTTCGTCGGGCCTTGAGCACCTTGACGCTGCCCACCGCTGATCCCTTGTTGAATCCTACGGCCTCCACAAGCCAGCCACGAGACCGCAAGGGGAAGGGTGTTTTGTCTACTCCGCAGGATCGCCTTCGTTCGCAAATTGCAGGATACCCCACCAAGCGTGGCGACTCCCACGTCCGGTACAACCCCACCTTTGCTCAGGGGGAGGATGATTACACGTCGGATCGCTCACGTCGTAGTGTTCGCATTTCCAAGGATCCCCTCCCGTATGTCAACACCAAGAACCGACGGACCCGAGGTCGGCAACACGACCGGTATGACGATTCTGAGTCCGAGCGTGATGATGATGATGCTGATGATTGTCGCTCAGACCACTCCCGGGACAGCCTTGATGATCACGAGGCATATGAGATGGAACGCCACGAGGAGTTGCGCCCTACGCGACGCGGCTACCGCCGCCACTCACGAGACCGGCGTCGCCCGAGTCCCGGTCGGCAAGGCCCACGGCGCCCTGACATTAAGGTAAAACTCCCTACCTTTTCTGGTGAATTTGATCCTCTTAAATTTCTTGATTGGAAGCAGTCTATGGAGTATGTTTTGAACCACTACCAATACCCGGATGAGGAACGGGTTGCTAACGCCACTCTACACTTCGACGGCGCCGCCAAGGCCTAGTGGCATCGCTTCTGCGCTGACCGTGTGCATTACCGCGAGCCTCCAATCACTTCTTGGCGCCAGCTTATGCGGATCATGAGGAAGAAATATGTCCCCGAGGACTTTACTTCCGAAATGCGCCTTAAGATACAACTCGCTTCTCAAGGTAATCGCTCTCCCATTGACTTATATGCTGAACTTGAAGAGTTGTCCCATAAGGCAGGTATCCATCACACTGACGAGGACTTTCAGAGTATGTTCCTTCGTGGCCTGCATGAGCCCATTCGCAACCAACTCAGGGTGCTTAATATTCCGGATCTCCAAAAGTGCGCTCATACGGCACAAGAGATATGGACACAGGCTCAAGCGGCTAAGCGAGCGTCTTGGTCCCGCACCAATTCCAGGTATGCCCCCTCTAACTCGTCTGGTTCTTTTCCTTCTAATGTGTGCCCCTCTTCGCAGTCCGCTCCCGCGATTACACCACCGGCGCCGGTCACTCGGCCGAGCAACACCTCGGCGCGCGTCAACGAGCCACCGCAGCGGCGTGCACCGCCCTCAGATGAACGGGCGCGTGACAAGGTCTGTTATAAGTGCCAAGGGCATGGCCACGTACAACGGGACTGCCCCAACAACAAGCGAGTCCTCTTCTCAGCCCTCACCGGATACGAGTCCTTTGACGATGACACCCCAGACAGCCCTCCAGTGTTTGATTCGTACGACCAGGATGAGGAAGCAGAGAAGTTGGATGGGTATATTTGCATCCCTATGGACGCTCAAGGCAACGTGCCCCTTAGCCTGGTCACTCGCCGTGTTCTTACCGCCAAAGAAGGTACCTTACTTGACCAACGTGAAAATTTATTTCATACTAAATGTGCGGTCCAGGGTGCTTCTTTGAGTGTCATTATAGATGGTGGAAGTTGTTGCAATATCATCAATGAGAAGGTGATCACGCACTTCAAGTTCGACACAACTCCACACCCCCAGCCTTATAGCCTACAATGGATCTCCGAGGGTGATGACTCCAATGTTGTTAAGCGTCAGTGCACTATCAATTTCAGCATTGGCCATTACAAGGATTCTGTGCTTTGTGACGTCGTTCCCATGGATGCCACCCATCTTCTCTTAGGGCGTCCTTGGCAATTCGACAAGCGTGCCCTTCATGATGGTTTTCTCAACAACTACATCTTCATGCACAATGGGAGGAAGGTGACATTGCTTCCTATGAGCCCTCAGGAGATTATGCAGGATCACGTCGAAAGGAACCGCGTCAAGGCCCTTGAACAAGCCAAGGAGAAGGCCGGCCGTGACACCCCCCAAAAATCAACACCCAAGGCTGGCATCCAAGGCTCGTGTGAGAACCGCCTTCTTTTGGCTCGGTCCCGGGATGTCTCTCCAATCATTCAGGGAAGACTTCCTTGCTTTTTACTTGTTCCTTTCGCGTGTCTTTTAAATGTTAAAGATCTTGTTGATTTACCCCCTGCAGTGTCTTCTCTTTTACAGGAATTTGAAGATGTGATGCCCGCGGAGCTGCCCGAAGGATTGCCACCTATTCGTGGTATTGAGCATCAAATCGACTTTGTCCCTGGCGCCTCTCTTCCTAACCGCGCAGCATACCGCGCGAGTCCAGAGGAGACAAAGGAATTGCAGTGACAAGTCTAAGAGTTGATGGATAAGGGCCACGTCCGAGAGAGCTTGAGCCCCTGCGCCGTACCGGTCATTCTTGTGCCCAAGAAGGATGGTAGTTGGCGCATGTGTGTTGATTGCCGGGCGATCAACCAAATTACGGTGAAGTATCGACACCCTATTCCTAGACTTGATGATATGCTTGATGAATTGTCTGGTGCTACCTTATTTTCCAAAATTGATCTTAAGAGCGGGTATCATCAAATTCGGATGCATGAGGGTGATGAGTGGAAAACTGCATTTAAAACTAAGTATGGCTTGTATGAGTGGTTGGTTATGCCTTTTGGTTTGACCAATGCCCCTAGTACTTTTATGCGGTTGATGAACCATGTGTTACGTGCTTACTTAGGGAAATTTGTGGTTGTCTACTTTGACGATATCCTTGTTTACAACAGGTCTTTGGATGAGCATGTTGAGCATCTTAGGAAGGTCTTAGAGTGTCTTAGACGGGAGAAACTTTATGCTAACCTGAGTAAATGTTCTTTTTGCTCGGATTCCACTATTTTTCTTGGTTTTGTGGTGTGCAAGGATGGGCTGCAGGTTGACCAGGAAAAGGTTCGCGCCATACAAGAATGGCCACGCCCTACTACACCAACCATGGTGCGGTCCTTTTTGGGCTTGGATGGCTTCTATCGCCGCTTTGTGCGTGATTTCTCCACCATTGCAGCCCCGCTTCATGAGCTTACAAAGAAGGCAGCGTCTATTGAGTGGACGACCGCACATGAGACCGCCTTCACCTCTTTGAAGGACCGATTGTGCAACGCTCCCTTGCTGAAATTACCGGACTTCTCCAAGACCTTTGAGGTGGAGTGTGACGCTTCTTATCATGGAATTGGAGGAGTTTTGCTGCAGGATAGGCGCCCCATTGCATACTTCAGCGAGAAACTCACCGGCGCCCAGCTCAACTACCCCACGTACGACAAGGAGCTCTATGCTCTTATTCGGGTGTTGAAGACTTGGCAACACTACCTATGGCCCAAGGAGTTCGTCATTCACTCAGACCATGAGGCGTTGAAGTATTTGAAGAGTCAGTACAACCTCAACCGCCGCCATGCCCGCTGGGTGGAATTCATGGAGACCTTCCCCTACGTGGTCCAATACAAGAAGGGCAAAGAGAATGTGGTTGTTGATGCCCTTTCTCGCAGATATGTATTACTTACCCACCTTGATGCTTCTATCTTAGGCTTCTCTTTGATTAAAGATGTCTATATGCATGACGTTGACTTTGCTGAAATTTTTAAAACATGCATGAACATTGGAGAGTCTAATGGGTTCTATATTGATAATGGCTACCTTTTCAAGGCAGGGAAACTTTGCATCCCTAAAATATCTATGCGTAGGTTGCTCATTCAGGAAGCTCATGAGGGTAGAGGTCATTTTGGTATCCCTAAAACCTTGGCTGCATTAAAGGAACATTTCTATTGGCCTAAAATGTTGCATCATGTTACACGTTTTTGCAAGGCTTGTGTTACTTATGTGCATGCTAAGTCTAGATCGAGTCCCCAAGGATTGTATACCCCTTTGCCTATTCCGGATGTTCCATGGGAAGATATTAGTATGGATTTTATCACTGGTTTTCCCATGTCTAAGAAGGGGAGGGACTCGATATTTGTGGTAGTTGATAGGTTTTCTAAGATGGCTCACTTCATTGCATGCAAGACTACTAACAATGCTTCTGAGATCGCTTTATTATTTTTTGAGCATGTTGTTAAGCTGCATGGTATTCCTAGGAGTATAGTGTCTGATCGTGATGCTAAATTTGTGAGTTATTTCTGGAAATCTTTATGGGCCAAATTGGGGACTAAGTTGTTGTTCTCTACTAGTTATCACCCCCAGACTGATGGTCAAACAGAGGTTACTAATAGGACTTTGGGTGCTCTATTGCATACTATGTTAAAGTCTAACCTCCGCAAGTGGGAAGAGTGCTTGCCTTTTGTTGAATTTGCTTATAACAGGTCGATGCATTCGGCGACGCAGCGGAATCCCTTCCAGGTGGTCTACGGCCTCAATCCGCTCACCCCGTTGGATCTCATACCACGGCCATTGAAGAAAAAGGAAAGCTTGAAGGGCGTGGAGCGTGCGGACCAGGTCAAGGCCCTCCATGAACGGACGAGACAGCAGCTGGAGCATAGATCTGAGCAAGTAGCTGCCCAACGCAACAAAAATCACCGCCCGGTTGCTTATGAGCCCGACGACTTGGTGTGGCTGCATTTGCGCAAGGAACGCTTTCCATTGAAGCGACGCCACAAACTGGATGCACGAGGTGATGGTCCTTTCCATGTACTACAACGCCTTGGGACCAATGCCTATCGCTTGGAGTTACCCGATGACTATGGCGTGCACCCGACGTTCAACGTCACTGACCTTGCTCCTTATACTCCTCCTGCTTTTGACGACGAGGATGAAGCGAGGACGCTTCGCAGCCAAGAAGGGGAGATTGATAGCTCCATAACTCCCTTGATGACGGCGCAGGACGAAGAGGACGCAATGAAGTTGCGCTCGGCTGGTCCGATGACAAGAGCTCGCGCCAGAGCCATGGAACGAGCCACACAATCCTTAGTCTCACGGGCTTACGCAAGTGATACGGGTTCATCTAGTCCTAAATGGGTCCTCCTCGTGACCTATGAAGGCTTAGGTAGGGCCTCATCCTAATCGACCCCACCAAGAAGACGAAGACGACGAGTTCGCGAAAGCGGAGCAACAGTGAAGAACTCGGCCCAGAACTCGACCGAGTTCTGGACCGAGTTGTCGACGAAATTGCCGTGCCCAACCGAGTTGCTGCTACAGTGAAGAACTCGGCCCAGAACTCGACCGAGTTCTGGACCGAGTTGTCGGCGATTTTCCGTTTCTGCTCGAGTGCATTTACAGACAACAACTCGGCCCAGAACTCGGCCGAGTTCTGGACCGAGTCGCGGCCGCGTCAGCGAAGCCACTTCGTCGTCTCTTCGTTTGCTGAACAATTTTAATATTATTTTATGTTATTTTATTTGACCTATTTAAACACTTGAAACCCTAGTTTGTATTCTCTACGTTGGATTTTAGTTTACAAGTTGAGTTCGCTCCTTAGAAGTTGAGTACGCTCCTTCCTTGAATCCTAACGTCAACCCTTCGATCTCCGGATCAACCTATCCCGTAGCTCGTCGCTTCGAGCAAATCATTCACCGTCTCTTCGGTACTCAAGGTCATCTCTTTGACCTCTTCGTCATCTCTTTGACGCGTTAGAAAGGGTTATCTCTTTAACCCTAGGAAAGCCATCACTTTGGCTACGGAGGAGAAGCTTCAACCTAGCTTGAGGAGTCAAGATCCTACATCGCGACATCGCCCAGGGGTTGTTCGCATCATGATGGTCCCTTCAGAGTCGTCATGGCAATTGGCAAGAACACCTACCAGCTCGAGCTCCCAGACAAGTATGGGGTGCATCAGACGTTCCACATCGCTGACTCAGCACCATATGTTGAACCCAAGCCTGGTGAGGGTGAAGCGGGGACGCTTCACAACCAAGTGGGGGAGGGTGATGTGACCCTGTCCCCCATGTCAGCTAGAGAGGAGGTAGCCACCATGAGACATCCACCTTGAGACCCCTCTACAACTACATCCATTCCGAGATAGATTTAGGAGACATTCTAGTCTTGCTATTTCCAGACATTACTTCCTTAGTACTTTCTATTTGCCGTTATTTCTATTTTTAGTAGCTGCTATTTCTGGGTGGTTTTCATTTATGTTAAATGGGCCGCCAGAATTAGTAACTAGAGAGTCTGGCCCATTAGGTCAACTCTCTAGTATAAATACTCTCTTTTGTCTTCATTTTCATTTACGTCGAAATAGAGCTTGTTTTCTAGTCGAGTAATCTCATGCAAACCCGGGCCCTGACGTCACACAAATTAACGCGTTTCTAGTTGAATTATCATGGCGCGTTAATTCGGTTCCAACTATCCAGTTACTATCCATTTTCCCGCAACAAGAATTAACCCTAATTCTTGTCGCCCCACAAACCCTAATAGCCACCATCGTTCCCTTGCTCCACACGACTACCGCCACACCACCACTCCACCATGCGTCTCCACCCACTTCCGTCGTCGGTCACCACCATCACCGCTGTATCTCCGACCACCCTCCATCCAGCCGTTGTGCCTCCACAGTCCCACAGTCCGTCTACAACACGTCTCCCCCTTTCCGACGAGTTGGTTCGCCCCAATACGGATTCAATCGATCATTGACAGCGAATCGTGGTCTTTCCATCAGACAAGGTTACATCATGCCACCTATAAGCAATCATCGACGGGTCCAGACTCTGAGAAATGGCTTAGAGCCCTGAGATCTGAAATGGATTCTATGTCTGAAAATCAAGTATGGGACTTTGTAACACCCCCAAAACTTAATCCTTTTGGAAAGGTATTACCGCCAGTGACCCCAGTGTTCCTTACCGAGATCACCCAAGGCTTTACCGTTTAAATACAAATCATGAATTACAATGATACAAAATGATAACCTTATTCATATAAAACACGAGTCCCGGGATTACATCTCAATCCCGAATAGGACAAACACAGAGTTTAAATAAATTACAACGGAAATCTTAAACAAGGTACAGCGGAAGTCTTATAAAATATATAACAGAGTAAATAAGTTACAGCGGAAGTCTTTTAAATGAATTACAAACAAGGATCTTGACCGCAATGGTCATCTCCCAAGAATCTCAACCTGATTAAAAGAAATTATTAAAAACGTCGGAAAACCACCGTCGACTCCATAGTCCTTCTAGTCTTCTCATCTACACTCTATCTGATGTGCCGAATCGAACGGATGACACCAGCCCACATGCGGAGAACCAAGTTCGTGGGTTAGTCTACTTGAATAGACTAGCAAGGGTAAAAAGCAGAGTGGTTCGAGTGATCGTAACCGTTTACTATCATTGTCCCTCGAATAATAACCGAAGGGACGATACATAACCCGGCACTTTGATGGAATAACAACAAGAGGTATGCATGAGAGAAGATTCTGGAAGACTTCATCTTCACAGAAATCGACTCGAAAAGAGACTCCAAGAGATTGAGTCTTTAAGGAAATATGACAAATCTGGAATGTTTAAAGAATCATACAACAATGATTTAAAAGTTGACTGAGATGCTTCGGTTCACAACCAACCTCATCGCATACAGCGAATCCAGATTGGAAAGAGAACGTACTACATTCAAGTCGAGACGAGCTTTCCTAGCTGCACTATTACTTAGCTGCACTACTCGCCATGGGTTTATTAATCATGTGCACTCGGGCACATATCTTATTTAATTACAAAACACACATTACCGAAACACGTTAATGTTATTAAGAGCGACAACAAGGCTTAAATCACAGGATGACAATTATGTCAACCCAAATTAAAACACACACGCGGGACTTAACATTATTATGCCGAGTAACAACGGCATTATTATTACACCGGGTGACCTTACGTTCACCCTGATTGCACTATTACAGTGCTTACACTTATTAATTATGTGCTTAATTGCCCTTATCTTATTAAATTACAACACACACACTGTTGAGGCTTTTAATATTATTCCGAGAACACGGAAGTTATTATTACACCGGGTGACCTTACGTTCATCCTGATTGCACTGCCACAGCGCTTACAGTTTAATTTACAGGGTGACAGTTACGTCCACCCCAATTGCACTAGCTAAGTGCTTAATACACAGGACTGCAATTAAGCTCATCCACTGGCGCTAGCAAGGCGCTTAAACACTTCAGATCCTTACATGTGGATAAGAAGCATAGGTCATGACCCTTAAATTATTCGGAAATAATCCCGAGGAATATTATGATTTAAAGAAACGACAAATCCTTACTTGGATTAGCGTTCCCACGAATATTAAATTATAAAGAAATGACTAATCCTTACTTGGATTAGCGTTTCTACGCACATTAAGTTATAAAGAAACGACTAATCCTTACTTGGATTAGCGTTCCTACGAACACTCGTGTTAACTAAACAGTCTAACACAACAATTATTCACATTAAAGTCATCCAGTCAATTAACTTAAACATAGAGATAATAGAAACAGCTAATCCTTACTTGGATTAGTTTTCCTATTAATCCACATAAATGTCCGGAAGGCGATCACAGATAATAGCGTCGTTCTAGCAGATATACAACCTATTATATGATTTTCCAAAACAGTTTATAAAACCTTTTCCAGACAAACACAGATAATCATTCCAAATTAATTACTCAGATAAACAACTGATAATTAATGTAAATATGGAACGATGAGCAAGAGCGAACCGCCACTTGCCTTAGTCCGCAGATCTGGAACAAAGCAGAGACAACGGGATTCCGGGCTCGACACAGGTATAGCTCCGACAGCACAACGACATTTGAGTCGACCCATAAGGAAACCCTAAGTTAGATCCGACATAAACTAGTACGAATCTATGGAAAGACGAAAGAAATCGAAAGGAACGACTCCACAACGACGACCACCAAGACCAAGCCAACAAAGGGGCTTCTGGCCACTGGCGGCGGTCGCCGTGTTCATCACGACGGGCGCCGTGTTCATCACGATGGGCGCCGTGTTCATCACGACGGGCGCCGTGATGAACGGCGGTCGCCGTGAAGAACCTCCGACAACAGAATGGCGAGAAGACTCACCAAAACGATGCGCGTTTCGACCCCTTTTTGCCTTGCTTGGGTTCTGACCTCCAAGGGCAACCAAAAGGCTTAAAAAGGGCTTCTGGAAACACCACCAAAAGACACCGGCGATTGCTTCAGAAATCCGGCAAGGGCACCAAACTCCGGCGACAGAGATTCTGAGATGGAGCTTCTGATTTTAGCTTGAATCCGACCCCCAAGCCTCTCCTTTTATAGCCACAGACCGAGGGAGCACAATGATGGCTGGTAGGGCATCGTGGCGGGGCTAAAACGGCGACGTCGGACGTTCGCCGGCGACCTTCGGGCAAGGACCTCCGGACAACATCGACGGCGGGCGCCGTCATAACTGTGGCGGGCGCCGTCATCAATGCGGCGGGCGCCGCCATTAATACGGCGGGCGCCGCCATAGACCTGGCGTCCCCAGCTAGGAGGAGACTCGGCTGCTCCTCGAGCCTTGTGACGGCGGGTGCCGCCATACCCACGGCGGTCGCTGCCCTTGGGCCTTGCGACGGCGGGCGCCGCCAATCTCACGGCGGGCGCCGCCCCTTGGCTCGGCCGCTTCCTTTGCTCTTAGATGAAACGATGTTAACCCGGGATAAAATTATCGTACGCGAATGAATAATTAACATCCAAAGTACGTCGTCTGTATTTTATTTCACTGAGAAAAATATTACAGATACAGAGCGCATTACAGAATGCCTCCAACTTTCTGAATTAAATCCGACGTACTAAACGGGTGTTCGGGAAAATTCCAAAAATTCCCAAAATAATCCTTACAGAATTACGGGATATCACAGACTTGATAGATTTGCCAAATGGGGTAAAACCCATTGGATGCAAATGGGTTTTTAAACTCAAGACCAACAAAGATGGAAATGTATATGTTTACAAGGCAAGGCTAGTTGCCAAGGGTTTTAAACAGATTCATGGTACTGACTATGATGAGACATTTTCACCGGTCGTAATGATCAGGTCCACTAGGATACTCCTAGCTATTGCCGCTTATTATGATTATGAGATTTGGCAAATGGATGTCAAGACCGCTTTTCTAAATGAATATTTGGAAGAGGATGTGTACATGACACAACCAAAGGGTTTTGAAGATCCAACAGACCCTAGGAAAGTATGCAAGCTTAAGAAGTCCATTTATGGACTTAAGCAAGCATCCAGGAGTTGGAACATTCGATTTGATGAAGCTGTCAAAGAGTTTGACTTCATCAGATGCGAAGAAGAGCCTTGTGTTTACAAGAAGTTCAGTGGGAGCAAAGTGGTATTCCTAGTCTTGTATATGGATGTCATACTGCTCATTGGAAATGACATTCCGATGCTAGAGTCCGTTAAAGGATGGCTGAAGAAATGTTTTTCAATGAAGGACTTAGGAGAAGCAGAGTAGATACTGGGTATCAAGATCTATAGAGATAGATCTAAGAGGATGTTTGGACTAAGTCAAGGAACTTATATAGATAAGGTTCTTGACAGGTTCAAAATACATGAGTCCAAGCAAGGATTTCTACCCATGCAACATGGCATATACCTCATTAAGAAGCAGTGTCCTAAGACACCTACTGAGCTAGAGAAGATGTGCAAGGTCCCTTATGCTTCAGTTATAGGATCTATCATGTATGCCATGATATGTACACGCCCTGATGTTGCATTTGCTCTGAGCATGTGTAGCAGATACCAATTGAATCCCGGAGAGACACATTGGTGTGCAGCCAAGAACATCCTAAAGTACTTGCGAAGAACTAAGGATGACTTCTTGGTATTTGGGGGCGATGACGAGTTAGTCGTTCGAGGATACACTGATGCAAGCTTTCAGACATACCGGGATGACTTTGAGTCCCAGTCAGGATATGTCTTCATCCTGAATGGAGGAGCTGTGAGCTAGAAGAGCTCCAAGCAGGACACAGTGGCTGATTCTACGACAGAGGCAGAGTACATCGCTGCTAGTGAAGCGGCGAAGGAGGCTGTCTGGATTAGGCAGTTCATTGATGAGCTTGGCGTTGTTCCTAGCATATCAGGGGCAATTGACGTCTATTGTGACAACAATGGCGCCATAGCCCAAGCCAAGGAACCGAGTTCAAGCTCCAAGTCCAGACACGTACTGAGGAAGTATCACCTTATTCGACACATCGTCGATAGAGGAGACGTCAGAATGTGCAAAGTGCACATAGATGACAACATTGCAGATCCATTGACCAAGCCTATGCCTAGGCCCAAGCATGAGAGTCACACTAGGGCTAAGGGCCTCAAGCACATTGGAGAATGGCTTTGAGATTGTATTGTCTTACATTATGAACTTTGTTTTATGGATGTTAGACACAATTTATGCTTGATTATATGATATACAGTTTTCATTCTTATTTGATTATTGCTTGGAATTGAATAAAATGTCCAAATAATTTATAATTCGCAAATGAGCTCATCATAAGTGTTTTGGTGAATGAAACCCCATTAAGTGAACTGAAGTTATGAATTATTCGAAGTCCGTAGTCTAAGTCATTAACCAGGACATAAATGACTTCTTTAAAGACTATATTGTACGTTGACTGATAGCGCCAGGTTTCATGGGCTATAAGGACATAGAGATGTCTAGTCGATTACATAGATGTGTATAGATGATACATATATGACAGACCCACCTTAAGACTCTCCAAAAGGGATTGAAGAGTTTTAAGTCAAACCATGATTGGTAGATTCCTCAGACATGAGTGTGCTATGGTTTCTCTTGATGATTGGTATGTATTTGACGCTGTTAAACGCTGACCGTAACAGACAGTTATAAAGGCAGTGATTGGGATTGTCAAAAGTTGAGTGGGAGCTATAGTCATACAAGACTGGAGAAGTTCTCCTGCTTTATGTATACTGTGATACATAGGACATGAATGGTGTCTTGGCCACTTGAAGAGCGAGAACTGAAAAATGCATGGTCATGCTCGGATGGATTATCTGTAATCATCCGTTATTCGACAGTTCAAACTCAGGAGTTCAAGGAACACATTTGATAAGAGATATGAATGTCATCATATCATCAAATAAGACACTAAGAGACAAAGGGATTTAATAGTGCACACTTGTTTTAAGGACAAGTGGGAGATTGAAGGAATTGTGTCCTTTAATCAAAGGTGCAATTACCGAACATGGAATAGGACAATTAATGGAGATTTACAATCCGGGAATTTTAGGGGTCGTAGTGCTTTGCTAGAAGCCAACTACGATCAATGGGCTTAATCGGGTTAGGCCCATGGCTATAATAACCGGATCCTATGAGGTCACACACATAGAGTTATGGGGCTGGATCAAACCGGACCGAAAGCCCATGTTAGACATGGATTTCGGCCCATATGGTTTATATTGGGAGATAGACTTTTATTATTAATGGATAAAAGTTACCATTAATAATTACTTGATAAGGATGTATCTTATTAGAAGATATATGGAAATAATATAAAGATATTATATCCATAAGATTTGATTTCACATAAGTAATTGTGATTCACTTGAAAGAGCACGCACATAACATATTGCTCCTCCTCCAATTTGAAGAGTACGACTAAACACACCCAAAAAGAGAAGCCACCTTGTTCTTCCTTCGTTCGTCATTCTAGCAGACGAGATCAAAGGCGATCCAGATTCCAGACTCGTGTGGACCAATTAGAGAAGCCACACTTGGAGCTTTCGATCTCCGCTGAAATCCTGCGGGAACGTTTCAGGCTCGCATCAAACGATATGTAACTCTACCTCTAATTGATTCCTATTGATTCATGCATGAGATCCTTGTTAGATGCTAGAAAATAGTTTTCTGAAATTCCGCTTATACGCATCTAATCCCAACAGTAAACACCAAGTTCAAAGGGAGATTGAGCACCAAATTGAGCGAAACTCCAAGAAAAAATTGAGGACCAGATGGAGTCAGCCAAGAGATTTCGAACCAGATGAAAAAATTGCGAGCCACAAATTTTGAACCAGATGAAATTCCATGAAGAAATTGCGAATGTATGAGATTGTGTATAGAGATTTTTCGAACGAAACACCAGCGCAACAACAAGAGGAGCTAAACCCTAACCCATTCCAACAACAGCAAGCTCCGTATCCTTTGAATTCCAGGAAAAAAATCATAAACCCGAGCTCTCTTGTGAATATCAGAAATGAGAAAACCCTAACAAATTGCATTTCTGGGAATAAACCCACAAACCCGGTGTTAATACTTTCTTGAAGAATTGAATAAACTTGCGGGGAATAAATTATACGCTCGGGGGAAAGTCTTTGGCGGTACCGCTTCAATAGATATTAAGAATAATATACAACCGCTGCAATATATCCAAAAAACCATTTCATTAGACTTAACATAAATTAACCGCTTTAAAATCCACTGCTTTTGACTAAACAACTAACGTCAACCGCTTCATTATCTACAACCGCTACAATAAACCGCTTCAAGATCTAAACCGCTTCAAGCAACCGCTACCTTAGTCACAACCGCTGCATTTGACCGCTTCATTTGCTCGTTATTGTAGTAGTGTGAGCTTCATCCAATTAATCGGGGACTTTCTCCGGGAGCTGTTCAATCTTCTCTTGGTTTTCTTTCCACTTGTATCCTAACCTTGGTTAGTAAGTTTCCACTCATTATAATGACGATAGATTTGCTTCTTTTTTTTTGGTCGAAGAAGGGGCGGCACCCTTCAAAAATTTTATTGAAAGGAAAGAAAACTAAGAAACAAGCCGGGAAAAAGTCCGACCCCGAACATCGTCAGCAATAAGAGAAACAACACTGCTAGGAGCAGTATTGTTTTATCACATTTATACGCATCTAATCCCAACAGTCTCATGTTTCGCTTATTGTTATCATTTCTAAATATTTTATTATTATGAATACGCCAAATATTCCACCAGCTAAACAAACCAATTTCATAGTTCTGGACTTTTGGTTATTCTGAATGAAATTAGAGAGGTTCGTGTCAAAGTCATGGGAGCTGTTGAGGGAGAAATGACAATTCATCTTCTCTGCTTCTTTGTCAAACATTTCGTGGGTAAAGTAACACTAATTGTTGCTTTCAATATAATGTTTACATAAAATGCAATGGTCCAGGACTCTATGAAAGAATCTATTGAGTTGCTCAGTTATAAGGAGACAATCAGTACTAGCTTTCCACATAAAATTCTTAATTTTTGGTATATGCTAATTTTCCGGATTCACAAAGAGTCAGGATTACCAGAGCTAGAAGTGGGACTGATAAGTCTATGAGCATTCTTGACTGGAAAATTACCATCATGGGAGGTAGAGATGTTCACGGTTCTGGAACCGTCGGTTTCGGTTCTAGAACCGCCGGTTCCGGTTCCAAAAAATCATGAACCGGAACCGACCAAGTCCGGTTTCATCCGGTTTTGCCGGTTTTGGTTACGGTTCCGGATCCGGCCGGTTCCAGTTTCGGTTCCGAACCGGATAAAATTTAATATTTTTTATAAAAAATATCCAATAAAAAGTTGAATATAAAAAAATATATATATAAGGAAAAAATTGAAAAATTAAAGGGTTTGAACATAATTAAATTGCTTACGTGTTCTCTCCGGGTTAGAGAAATCAAAACCCACGTAGTCCTCTTACCTTTATTATGAAAATTCACTTAGCTAATAGGTTTGAAATTGGCGGTTCTGAAACGGTTTCGAACCGCCGGTTTCGAACCGCCGGTTCCACGGTTCTATGAAATCATGAACCGAAACCGGCCTCAAACGGTTTTAGTCGGTTCCGATTTCGATTCGATTACGGTTTTGGACGGTTCTAGAACCGCCGGTTGAACGGTTCAAAGGAACCGCTGAACACCACTAATGGGAGGTGTCTAGATAAGTTTATAAGGGATATTCACAGTTGGGATTATAATCAACATGATTTTGGAAAGTATATTTGGTGGTAGAATAACCGATAGTTTGGAAAAATCCCAAGTTTTGTTGGTGGTGATAAAATTTGCTACCCTACACTCAATATTTGAGTGTGGTTATAGTAGGGAATAAGATTGTCACCTTCAAGCCAATTATCAGTCTAGATGCTTATGGTCTCTCGATTGCCTAATTGCCAAAAATTGCCTTTTTTGAAGCTATGTAGAAGGTTGGCTAATCTTCCAAACTGCCACGACTGAGTTGGGTTTTTCTTCATGGATATGAGGTCTTTCCCACCAATGTATTTTTCAGTTACAATCTTAATCCAGATATTGCAAGGTTCAACCAGTTATTTTCATAGAAATTTGATTTACAAGGCCACATTATTGTCTTCGGCTTTGCGAAGGTCGATCCCCCCTTTATTCCTAAGTTTGTAAATTTTGTCTCAGCTAATAAGGGTGATAATTCGAGTTAATCTTATTCCAAAAAATGTCCTTATTGATGTTACCAATAGATTCATAGATTCCTTTAGGGAGTATGAAACTTTGCATCAAATAATTTACTTTAGATAAAAGGTTGGGCTCAATCAAGACAACACGACCTGCTTATGAAATGGGATTTTCTTTCCATTTGGAGAGTTATTTTTTAAGTGCTTCTAGTGATTGGGCAAAAACAACATTGCTAACTCTACCTCTAATGATTGGGATTCCAATGTACCTTTTCATCCTTGTAGTTATTTGTATTTCAAGGCTAGTGGATAGGCTCACGGCACTGGAGCGAAGGATATTGTTAAAGACTTGGAGTGAGCTTTTGTGATAGTTGATGGTGAAACCACTCAAGGATAAGAAGTCATCAAGAAACCTTCTATTATAATTGGCATTAGTATGATTAACATTTGCAAGAATAATCATGTCATTTGCAAAGTTAAGAAATAGGATACACATTTCATTACGACTAAGGGAAATGTCGATCCTTTTAGAGGGGGAGCATGATTCATTATGAGCAATATGATGCTTTTTTTTTTTCATTACTCCAATTCATGACCTGTCATTATTTTAAGATAAGCTAAATGAATTAGGGTCTGTTTGAATTTCTGAAATTACATTAAATTATATTAAATTATTATATTTAATACAAGATAATACAATTTAAAGTATTATCATGGGACTCCAAACTTGATATTAGGATGTGATAATGATAACACATACTTACAAAAATAGTAACTAATTATAATTAACGATAAAATAACAATAAAAGTATTTTTAACTAAATAAAATGTATGGCACATCCTAATCTCTGTGACGGATTTTATTACTAACCTTTATTACACAACTCAATCACCCAATTTGACAACGTTCCCTCTATTTTTTCCTTAATAAAAAAAAGAGCCGAGTGACTCATTTAGCAAAAGTTTGCTTTATTTTTAATATTTTTCAATAATTACAAATAATTGTCATTTTAATTTTTATATGACTATTAAAAAATAAATTATTACTATATTTTTCTAAAATTTATAATTTATTAATTATCCATATCATTTTTTCCAATGAATAAAGAAAATTTACATAGAAAGAAACAATATGCATGTGTAATTTTCGATATCAAACCTCATAATTCATCGATAAATTATTATCTAAAATTATATAATTATAAACATTTCTTAACAAAATTAAAAGGTTATAATGTCATCATTTTCTTAACGGAGTATGTGAATAAAATATCATTTCTATCAAGAGATTGAAACCAACAACCACTATATTACATATCCTACAAAAGAGCATCTTTAGAGGTGGTATTCATAGTTTTTTATGATATTTTTAAAACAAAAAATAGAAAATAACTTGCATGTCTTGTATCCTGCATGTTTGGATAAATATACATTGTATATTTAGTGGTGAACAAATTTTTTTATACGACATATTATTACAATATTTTAAGAATTAGGTTGATTTAAGATGTTAGACAAATATGGGAATGATTGGGTTGCTTAAAAGTAATAATAATATAATGATGATAATAATAATAATATATATGTTATTAAAAAGTAAGGTAAAGTTTTGTTCACTGATTATTGCAACAAAATAAATTCCTCATCATATAAAATTGAATCTTTAAAAATATATTGTACATAAGATAAAGATAATTTTGATGAATAAATATGAAAAAATATATAAATAAAGGGCTCAACTATTCGGCGCATAGGCATTTTTGCCTTTTGGCGCATAGGGCCGCGCGTAACGTGAGAATAGACTTCCCACGTTACGCGTCGATACTGACCCATTCAAGACCCACACGTAACGCGTGAATTGGCTCCACACGTTACGTGTGGGATCGGTTCACACGTTACGTGTGACATTGTATCACACGTAACGTGTGGGAATCTGGCTATAAAAGCCAGATTCGGCTCCTCCTCTTCATTCAGCATCAGCACTCAGCCTCCTTGCCCCTCCCGCTGCGCCTCCTTGCCCCTCCCGCGTAACGTCTCCTTGCCCCTCCCGCGTAACGCCTCCTCGCCCCTCCCGCGTAAGGTTAGTTCCTAGAAATAATTATTTGATTTTGTTTTTAATAAATTTAAATCCACACATAGTATTTGGTTAGGTAGATCTAGGTTTGGATGATAGATCTACGATTTGGAGATGATTTGGATGGTAGATCTAGGTTTTGTAGAAGTTTTTGTGATGTTTAGGGTTTTGGTTAGGTAGATCTAGGTTTGTAGACATTTTGTGTGGAAAAATGAAAGTGGAAGTGATGATATTGTTAGATTGGTAAAAATTGTGGATTTGTTGTTGAATTTTGGGTATATTTGAAAATTAAAAAAAAAAAAATCGGACTGTCTCGCCGGAGAAGACGATCGGAATATCGCCGGAAAGTCGCCGGCGGCTTCCCGGTGAAATTGGAATGTGCACATTCACACGTAACGTGTGAATGTGCACCACGCGTTACGTGTGAGAGCAAGTCACACGTAACGTGTGAATTTCCATTTTTTTAGATTTCTGGAACGTTGATTTTCTGTTTTTTTATTTTTGTTGATTAAAATTCGGACTGTCTCGCCGGAGAAGACGACTGGAATATCGCCGGCAAGTCGCCGGTGAAATTGGAATAAGCACATTCACACGTAACGTGTGAATGTGCACCACGCGTTACGTGTGAGAGCAAGTCACACGTAACGCGTGAATTTCCTTTTTTTTTGATATCTGTAACGCTGATTTTCTGTTTTTTGATTTTTGTTGATTTTTGTTGATTAAAATTCGGACTGTCTCGCCGGAGAAGACGACCGGAATATCGCCGGAAAGTCGCCGGCGGCCTGCCGGTGAAATTGGAATAAGCACATTCACACGTAACGTGTGAATGTGCACTACGCATTACGTGTGAGAACAAGTCACACGTAACGTGTGAATTTGCATTTTTTTTGATATCTGGAACGTTGATTTTCTGTTTGTTGATTTTTGTTGATTAAAATGTGTTGATATGTAAACGCAGATGGAACCTGGGGAAAGAACTGAACGCAGGATACGTCGCAACCTTGTACGCCAACAGTCGTATGTGACTGGCGAAGAGGTCAAAAGGTCGGAAAGGAGGCAACGGAGGGATGTGTGCTACCGGGATGATGAGACCGGCGCATACCAGATTGGAGCAGGTAGCAGTACTGGGGCTGGTTTAGGGTTTCAAACTGGAGTCGGTAGCAGTAGTGGGGCTGCTGGCGATACTGGCATGATAGGAGTGCATAGCCTAATGGCAGTGCCGTCGTTTATTGGGGGTAGAGCAGGCTCTGAGCCTCCGAGGGACCCAGACTATGAAGGAAGTCCGCTGCATTGTTATTCTGATACAATAGATCAGAATAACTATTACGGGCGGAATTTTAGTCTGCCGGTACTACCGCCGCATGTGAGCCCTCATCATAGCCCGAGAGATTATTATCAGGGAGATGAGGAGCAGGACAACCCGTGGGAGAACCCGGCGGTATACCCGAACGCTGCCTATCATCAGCCTATGGTAAGTACATTTAGTATAACATGCATTTGTTTACAATTCATTATTACATCTGATCTATTTAATAAATGTAGGATCATGCATGTACATGGGGGACTCAGGACCAGGGGACTCAGGCCCAGTCCAGCAATGCCTGGATTCCAAGAGAAGACGCCCCAAACACGGCGGGCGAGGAGCCTCAGGAAGCCTCTTCTTCGCGGGGAAAACCACCCCGGTCAAAGAAGAATGTCAGATACGACCCTGAACTGGTGGTGAGCGTTCCTGGAGGTCCGGAGAGACCTGAACTCCTAAAGAGTTTTGTAAACCACGTGGCGTACCTCCTTTACCAGCGCGTTGTAAGTTGCACGTAACATAATTTTTTTAATCATTAATCTTGTTTTAAATAAGTCTGTATGATTGCTTAATTATGTTCATATACAGTCGGTGCAACCCTTGAGGTTCCAGCAGCGAGGCAAGCAGTTACGCTCATGGCGTCTCACAACGGAAGACGCGTGGGGTAGCATGGCGTTGGCGTCCGGGCTATGTCATCTATCGGACATCATGCATGAGCATGTGGATGAGACGCTGATTGGTGCCTTCGTCGAGCGTTGGCAACCGGAAACCAACTCATTCCACATGCCATGGGGAGAGATGACTATAACTCTCCATGATGTGTGGATGATCCTTGGGCTTAACATACAAGGGCAAGACATGGGTCCCCCAAAGAAATGGCACGAGCAGCTGAGCCGCAATGATTTGAAGAAGGCGTTGATGGAGCAGACGCATGAGTTTTTTGAAGATTCATTTGTGGGTAAGCTTCTTCTTCCAGTTTCTTTCGATTTAGTAACCCTAATTGGCCTTTTCATATTAATGGATTTGTAGGAAACCAAGCACTACATCAAATAATGACATCTTCATCCGAATCATCATCAAACCTAAATAGGCACCATCAACAAATAAGTGCTCCACAATGCGAGTGTAATTTGAAAACCATTGTCCGTACTTGGGATTTGCAGTGGAACTACGGAAGGAGGTATTGGGGATGCCCAAGACTAGGGTGTTTATACAGGAATTGGATTGATCCTGTGTACGAGGAGAGGGCACACGCGGTTATTCGACAACAATGGCGGGAAAAACAAGATCTTATTAAGGTGAATCAAGATGTTGTTAAGCAAGAACTTTTACAAGATATGGATAAGATGCGTAGGTATAACCTCAATCTATATAATGATGTACATCATATAATGCCTTGATGTCATATCTTTTGTGTAATGTTGTTTACGTACTATCAACCTTTGTAGGGAGCAAGCAATTTTATCAAAGCAGAGACATGATATGTCGCGAAGTTTTACAAGAAACTATCCTAATTTTTTCAAACGCAACTAGACGATGTCATTTATTTTGTGCTAGGTTTTCTAAGTTTATGAAGAATTTGTATTATTTCTTGTATGTGATTGTATTCATCCAACGTAATGAACAATTCTATTCTATCTTCTATGTTGATTATTTTGGGGTATTTTTTGTAGGATTTTAGATAAACAAATAAATACTACAAATAAACATTCTAAACCATATTGACTAACCCACACGTAGCGTGAGGGTACAAACCACACGTAACGTGTGAAATTGTCCCACACGTAACGTGTGGAGCACTGTCACACGTAACGTGTGGGTTGTACCCTCACGTTACGTGCGAGCCTATGCGCCAAACGGCAAAATGCCTATGCGCCGAAAAGTAATCGTATAAATAAAGTCAAGTATTACATACGTGAAGGGTGAATGTGTAATTGATAAAAAGGAATGCCTGAATGTCATAGTTAAATTGACGACAAGTAGGAAAAATTAGTTCTGCTATAGTATTGTATATTTAGTTTGAATTTTAAAAAAATCTAAAATATAATAAAAAGACAAATTTTAAGATGGATCTATACATAAAGTGCACAATTATTGTTCAGATAAAAAGAAAATTGTACAAAATTGCAAAGTTAAAACCAAAAAAACATATATAAAGCCAACAAAACTAACATAATCCAAACAACCACCCATATTATAAATCTTTTTAATCATCATATTACATACATTAAAAGACCAAAATAAACTTATCATTTTTATTTGTTTTTTATTATCTTTTGTGTACTTTCATCCAAACAAGATAAACGTACACCCCAAATTAAGGGACGTCACCGGTGTAAACCGTAATAGATCCAAAATTATTCCAAAACCAAGACCGAAGACCGGACTAAAATAATCCACTTCGTTCCAGTTCCAATTTGGTCCAAACCACTTTGGTCTAGATTATGGTCCATGTGATAAATTTTTTCTTTTTTTTATTCGTTCTCTTAATGATTTTAATGATGTAATAATAATAGTATTATTAAATTCTAATTAAGTCATATTTACCTTTTAAGAAGAAAATATAAATATAATTAAAATTGTGGAATGGATCATGTAATAACGGTCATTCTCGTACGAACGATTCACATACGGCATAAAATATATGCAAATTTAAGATAAAATTTATAAACTAGAGGAGTTTATGCACATTTATGCAAATTTAAAAGTTTTTTAAATTGTATAACTTTTTTGCCTAAATGTGTATATATTTTACATTGTAGTTGCATAATTGTTAAAGTGTATAAACTATGAACTAAAATTATAGCTAAATTGAATTATTTTATAAAATAAGGGTTGGGGTAGTTGTTTGCAACAAATTATGAATAATGGGTGGTTTAGTGCAAACTTTCTTATAAAGGATGATTTGTTGCAAACAAGTGCAAATAAGGGGTGATTTTATGCATTTACCACTAATATTAAATTCCATTTCATACAAATAATTGTAATTTATCATTTTAGTTATAATTTACCAATATGATAAATTTCATATATGTAATATTTAGGGGAGTTAGGCTCGCATGCATAGTAAGCTTAAGTACACATTGAGGAACAATAGTGATCACTAGATCAAATGAGATGGAAAGCTAAGATTTATAGACATGCATGGAGTGACAAAATTTGTAAATATAGTAAATACAAATTAGTTTAATTTTTCTTTTATTTTTTAAAAATAATTTATTTCTAAATATTTTCTTTGAAAACTATATATTTCGCAAATTTTTTGGCCCGTTTCAAGTTTTAACAGCCTATAAATTTATACTTGAAGTGCATATATAAGCATAAAAATACATATATAAGAACTCAAATTGCATATATAAGAACCTCAAGTGAATTTAGTATAAACGCACATTTCAAATATATATATATATATATATATATATATATATATATATATATATTAAATGCTCACATAGAGTGTAAAAATGCATCTTTAGTATGCTAAAGTACATGTTTAACATGTATATATATATATATTCAAAGTGCACATTTTAGCTAGTGTATGTTTATTATGCTAAAGTGCATATGTTAATGTACTAAGATGCATGTGTTAGTATGTTAATGTGCATTGTTAGTATGCTATAAAGTGCATTGTTAGTATGAAAGTGCATGTGTTATTATGTTAAAGTGCATGTGTTAGTATGTTAAAATGCATAAAAATTTGGGGGGATTAGGAGGGGAAATCAAGAAAAAATCAATCAAAAAAATGAAAAAAAATAATTTTTGAAAAAAGTGTATTGAAAAATAAAATAGAGAAAATTAATTAAAATAACCCAACCTTCAGGTGGGTGGTAAAAAAATAACCCAACCTTTTTAAAGGGACGAAAATAATCTAAACTTTAAGATATGTGTTAAAATATTAAACCCTAATTATATTCTGAAACTTTTTTAAATAAATGATGTGTCAACGTAAATGGTGATTTGACACCTCAAAGAGAGACTATTCACATACCCAAATAAAAAATGTAGCTTGCATCTGTTTGTGAGACTAGGAATTAGGGTTTGGGAGGAAAAATTTAGGGAGGAAATTCAGCTAGTTAGTATTTCAGATTTGGGAAATTGTTTGTTATAGTGAAGCTTTGGAAATTTTTCAGTATTGTTTAGGTTCAATTTCAGATTTGGGAGATTTTAAATCGGACAAGTTTAACTATAGGACATCGCTTGGTGTTGGAATCGGATTAGACACTGATGCTATGTTTTTGTTGAGGAAGAGCTCCATGAAATTGATTGAGGTTGGCATTATCGCCGGAAAGCCTCACAACCATAGGCCATGACGACATCCTCGAGGGTACCGAGCCACAGCCAATTCTGGTTCTGTTGGAGACGGATCTCCGCCACCTATTTCCCCTAGTGTCTCTATGACTTTGTCTCACTCCCTAATACACCTTCGTAGTTGAAAGCGGATACAGGAGCAGGATGACGAAAAAAATATTCTAGAGGCGACGACCTAATCTCCGGCAATGTCGAGGTGGCTCATAATCATTTGTCGGCCCTGGGACTCAGATTCAAGGACTCACTCAAGTAACACAAATTCTACTCCTAAAACATTTGTGGGTGCTCTGTAATTGTTGGTGTAATTGTTGTTACTGTGCCAATTGCACGACCAAATTGTAGATGTGAATTTACTCTATCCTCTTCAATCTCCCCATTCCATTTCGTTCAAATCAATATGGATTTTTTGGAACACAATGTTTTGATTTGGAACTTGAAGTCTTTGATGGGTGTTTCATTTAGAGTGCCAACTCACCAAATAAGTTGCCAAATCACCATTTCACTTTGCTTAATTATCATATACATTGACATGTCATCATTTTCTTTTGAAAATTTATTGGAATATAATTATGGGTTAATATTTTAACACCCTTCTTAAAGTTTGGGTTAACTTGTTACCTTTTAGAAGGATGGGTTATTTTTTTGAGGGATTTACAGAAAACCACCCGTTAAATAGGCCACTTTGCTTACAACCACCCGTTATACAAGTAATTACTTGTAATCACCCCTTAAATTCATTCCGTTAGCAAAGAGCCACCCATCAGCCCATTCCGTCCATTTTCACCGTTAACTCTTGCGAAATTACAAATATGCCCCTTATTTTAATTTTTCCCCAATTGTTTTTTATTTTGAATGGTCAGGTACGGGTTCGGGTCGGTCGAGAGCGTCATTTCAAAATTTTAAAAAATAATTATTAAAATTATATTTTAATTAAAACAAAAATAATAATAAAAATTTTTATATTATTTTAATAACAAAATATATTATAATATTTAATATATAAAATAAAAACACATTTGTAATTACCCAACCTAGAAATTTTCGGGTCGAATGGGTCGGGTCACTTTTGACCCAATATTTTTCGGGTCGGGTCTCGACTCAGAAAACACGGGTCAGGTCGGGTTTGCAGGTTAGGTAAAAAATTGACAGCTCTAAATCGGACCAAACCGGTTTGAATATTTTGAATGATCATGTACGGGTTCGGCGCTATTTCAAAATTTTATAAAATAATTATTAAAATAATATTTTAATTAAAACAAAAAATAATAAATAACCAAATTTATTATATAATATTTTAATAACAATATATATTATAATATATAAAATAAAAACACATTTGTAATGACCCAACGGGTCAATGACCCAACCCAGAAATTTTTGGGTCGAACGTGTCGGGTCACTTTTGACCCAATATTTTTTGGGTTGGGTCTCGACCCAGAAAACGCGAGTCGGGTCGGGTTTGCAGGTCAGGTAAAAATTAACAGCTCTAAACTGGACCAAACCGGTTTTAATATTTTGAATGGTCATGTACGGATTCGGGTCGACCTAGCGGGTCGAGAGCGCCGTTTCAAATTTATAAAATAATTATTAAAATAATATTTTAATTAAAACAAAAAAATAATAAATCAAAAACAATTATTATATAATATTTTAATAACAAAATATATTATAATATTTAATATATAAAATAAAAACACATTTGTAATGACCCAACGGGTCGACCCAACCCAGAAATTTTCGGGTCGAACGGGTTGGGTCACTTTTGATCCAATATTTTTCGGGTCGGGTTAAAAATTGACAGCTCTAAACCGAACCAAACCGGTTTTAATATTTTAAAAACCAAACCAGTGGAAAATTAAAAGAACCGAGCAAACCGGAAAAAATGAGGGGCATATGGGTAATTTTATAGGGGTTAACGGTGGAAATGGACGGAATTGGCTGATGGGTGGCTCTTTGCTAACTGAATGGATTTAAGGGGTGATCACAAATAATTACTTATATAACGGGTGATTGTAAGCAAAATGACCTATTTAACGGGTGATTTTCTACAAATCCCTCTATTTTTTTACCACCTACTCAAAGTTTGGATTATTTTAATTAATTTTTCCAATAAAATATAACAAAGTGCACATTTATAATTTTGTCACTCCATGACTTTTAGTTCTATCTCTCCATTTTCTAAATCTAGTAGTCACTATTGCTTCTCACTATTCACCCTAAGCATTATCCTCATATGATCCCAACTCATATTTAGGTTATGTCATTTGCATTTCCTAAACTTGGATTATTTAATTTATCATAACAACAAATTAAATTATTACCCTATTTTTTTAATCATATCCTATTAAATAAATCACCAATTCTATATATGGTAGCAGGGGCGGACGCAGGAATTTAATCCAGTGGGGGCTAAAATCTTAAAGAGTAAAATAATACCGTCTACCTTACACAAAATCCTAAACCGTAATTTTTAATTATATCATATGTTTTCCACAAACAATCTCAATTTCAAACAATAAACTCTATATCCAAACTTTAAATGAAATTTTACTCAAAATTGACCAAAAATTACACAAATTTCATCATTACACACTACTTTCACTGCGTAATCTCAACAAATTTGTATAAAAATTAATTTGTAAAATTTACAAATTCATAAACCCTAAATTTTAAAAGTTTTAACACAAATAAGGATAAATATAGTGAAAATATTACATATCTTATTGAAAAATTGTGTACAAATTTGGATAAATTTTAGTAATTTTGAAAATTATGCATAATAAATCCTATGTAAAAAATATTTTTAAAATTGAAAAAATACAAAAAATAGTTTGATTTTTTTTTTTAACTTTGGATGAGGGAAAAAAAATCCCATATAAATTAAAAAAAAAAAAAAAAATTGAAAATTCCAATGGGGACTACAGCCCCTACTGGACCCCACCTGCGTCCGCCCTTGTATGGTAGGTTATGTTTCACAAATCTGAAAATGGTTCATATCCTGTTAAAGATATACTCAATTTATATATGATAAGTTATGTCTAATAAAGAAGAAAAATAATATATGAAGAATGTACTATAAATTAAAAAAAATGAAAGATTCAGATGTAAAAGGACATTAAAATTCAGCTACGTGACATAGTTTATGAGAGAGAGAGAAATATGACTTTAGAACATCCATAACCCAAAAATCTAGGGTTTCTTATAATTTTAAAAATAAAAGTAAATTGAAATACAAATTACATACCAGCATTGTAGGTTTCTTTGACACGAGGACCGCATCTTGCATTATGCATTTTCTATCTTTTTTCTAGTGGTTGCATTTACTTTCTCTTCTGCCATGCATCTAGGGCTGTCAAAACTTGATCCGATCCGAATGACCCGTCCGACCCACCCGAAACCGAACTCGTTCGATATCCGAAAAGAACAACAAAAATGTATACCCGAGTCTGACCCGACCCAAACCGACTAGCCCGAACGCAAAAATAACCCGAACAGGCTAGCCCGTTAGCAATCTGATACCCAAAGTCACCCGACCCGAAGTCACTCGAAAATCCGAAGTTGCACGATCCGAAATCACCCGAAAACCCGAAATTGTTCGATTAGAAATCACCCGGAAACCCGAAGTTACCCGATCCGAAATCACCCGAAACCCGAAGTTCCCCGATCCGAAATCATCCGAAACCCGAAGTTCCCCAATCCAAAATCATCCGAAAACCCAAAGTTGACTGATTTGAAATCACATGAAAACTCAAACTCGATAGTCCGAAATCACATAAATAACCAGTGTCACCCGATCCTAAATCATTTGTAAAAAATATATACTCAACTCGAAATCATCCGAAAAACTCAGAATAAATATTCATCCATTCTTACCAAAAACGCACGCCTATATTAATTTAATGAATGTATTACGAGCAATTGAAGAAAATTATTTTTATTCCCTTGAAATAAAGTTTATGTTCTTCCAAGTTATGCAAAAATAAGATCATTATATATGAATAATATGATTTATGAAAATTTGAAAAATAAAATACACACAACTCTTGTCCAAATTATAACCCCTTCTAGCAAGTTTATTCTATTTTTTTCCAATGGTAGGTTTGGGGCTAGATGAGTACAAGAAAGAGGAAAATAAGAATGAAGAAAAAGACAGAAGGCATGTAAAATCAAGATCATTTCATTTTCATTGGATGAGTATCTAATAATCGCTAAGAAATATGAATGCAATGCAAATATCTTGATAGATATAAGATATTGCTAGCTTACTAGTATTTCATGTTTGCAAGGGGCCAAAATATAACCACATTCACCAATAAAAGTGAAACTATACACAATAAAATTAGCTATTAACATTATATTGGTGAGCACAAAAACAAGCAGTAAAGCACCAACAACTAGAACCAACAGCTAGCATCATCATTCAGCAAAGCACCAGTAGCATCCAACAAAGCCCCAATAGGCAACAACTAGCACCAAAGCCCCAGCAAAGCCCCAGCAACATCAGCAAGTCCCAAGATTATCAAAATTCTGAGAAAAAAAGCAAAGGAAAAAAATCAAGCTAAGACATCCACCACAAATTCAAAGATAAGACAAAGAGACAAAAAGTTAACAAATTTGTGATAAAAAAATACCTTCAGGTGGTGTCATAAGATGCATCAAATGACATAAATAATAAGACATAATGAGCATTTAAAGAAATACCATGAGGGAGTCATGAGCTTACTAGCCTTGATATACGCAAAATGCATCCCATAAAAGCCTTCTACCTCCCACCACTTTACCTACTAAATTACCTCACCACATGAATCATCTAATGACACCTTTATATTATCAAGTGGACTCCCCATGTCATAGGGCTAGCTGATGTTTAAGCACAAAGCAAGCATCTGAGAGTCGACACCCTTTGAGACTCAACAAACCAGCCTGTGCAAACCTATAAGCAAAAAATGCATAATCTTAAATAACAACTGGAAAGATCCAGTACAAAAAAATTTAAAACATAATGTATCACATCACATTACACATATACTGTAAATCGTATGACAGATGAAACATACATCTTTTTTGCGACCTATAATTACATTGAAGCACACATGGGAATAAAGATGCAAAGTAATGAATAATTACAAAGTTTAAAAAGCTTGACAATAAAACATATACTAATGAAACACTGTCTTGTCCCAAGTCCTAAATATTAGGAGAGGGAAAAAGAAAAGAAAGATGATTATTACTTGAAAGGGAATTCCTAAAAGTTCTACAATCCATATTTACTCGAAGAATTAACACTTAAAAGTCATAATATGAAAATGTATAAGAACTTTCCAACATAATAATTCTCTATTTATTATACCTGTCAAGTAAGAAAGTCCAACATCAGTAATACTACTGCACTGCTGCAGGAAACTTGCAAAACTCTTTCAAGCTTGTGAGGTCTAGATTAGGAAATAGGAAGGAGCAAAAATTAGCTATACATGGACAATAGAGAGACTCAATAATGACTCTATGGTCTATCAATTTTAAAAAGCTCACAAATCAAGCCAAAGAAAGAACCATCTAAACAACAAGACACTCAGTTTGGTAGACAGTAACTTAGAAAATATGGTCCAACAAGACAATGTGATGTAAGTATGTAACTAACCTATAAAGCAACAAACAGAGAAGAGAAAAGGGGGAAGAAAAAGGGAAACATTTCTAATCCAGCAGAAAGGCCACATGACTTTCATGCATAATAGGAGATAAAAGGACTTAAGCTTCTTAGATGTTCAGTCTAGTAATAAAGAATAACTCGCAAAATGAATAAACGATATACATGATCATAGATACAATACAAACTAATAAAAACTACAATAAGAATGAAACACAAAGTAGCAATACTTCTCTGTGTAACTGCATATGCAAATCAACTTCTATCTTCAACCAATCAGCTCTTTCTTGCGCCAGTCTGCATCCTGAGTAAACGATTTTAAACCATCATCTTGACAAGTTAAAGTCAAAACAAGCGTAGAAGATAGTGTAACAGATTTTATTCATTCACGACCGCATCAAGATGAGGCCAGTAATCCTTATACATCTAAGCGGAGAAGTTAAACATTATCAACAAGCACGATTTACTGAAAGAAGGTAAAAGTTGACACTACACATTATTCGATGTTTATTTTGAGTATTCTTTGGGAGGGGATTCCCCTCAAACAAGTATGACTTTAATCCATAACACTCACCCCGAGTCAATCACATAACAGAATTACAGACAAGACCTGCATAGCTACTTGTGATTTTACCTTTTTCTCGAGAAAATCGCATTTAGCCTCAAGAGATTGTATCCTCTGCACCAAAACAAATGCTCATCATACAATTATGTTCCACTGGTATTCATCTTACAATCTAAACTAGAAAACAACCAGTAATTCCTTATTTCTCCAGACAGTTCACAGGTCAAGGATACAATTATGTTCCAGGAAACTACATTGAAGGCAGTTTGTCATTATCTCAATGCTATCCATCGTTGTTGTTCTTAAGCATGCACTGTAGAAAACATAACTTCTGAGACAGGAAGGCGAATTGCCTATGCTGAGAACAAATTTCCTGTTAAATGCTTGATTAAAGCTATGTACAAATACAAGTGACAACTAAAGACGAGAAGAAAAAGACCCAACAAACACAACATAATTGCTGAAAATCAACAAATAAGCAAGATCAAGGAGAAGAAATATCACCTGGATAGGCAAGCCGAGCCGTGGATGGGGAGGAGAGCGAACCACGGCTGGGGAGGAAGTGAATCGTGGCTACGGAGGAGCGCGAATCGCGGCTGGGGAGGAAGCGAATCGCGGCTACGGTGGAGCGCGAACCACGGCTGAGGAGGAAGCGAACCACGGCTGGGGAGGAAGCGAACCCGGCTGGGGAGGAAGCGAACCACGGCTGGGGAGGAGAGCATGCAAGTTGAGTCCGGCTAGGGAGGAGACTGGAGAGCGAAAAAGACTTCAAAGAGGAGTCAGGACTCAGGAGAGAGGGTCGAGAGGTTGAGTGAGAAACTGAGAAAGAACATCTTCTTTGTTCTAGGGTTAGAAATTAGAATTGGGGTTTTTTTCAATTTATTTTAATTAGCATAAGACAATATCAATTTTTAGGCGGTAAACCTGTCCCGCCAAAACAACAATTAGTAAAATAAAGGGAAATTCCTGTTGGTGTCCCTGAGTTTAGGGTTATTCCTGTTGGTGTTCCACGATTAAGTTTTTTCTTGTTGATACCCCTAAGGTTTTGGTTTGTTCGTTTTGTAACCAAAAATTTTCATATCCGTATCATTTCGGTTCGAATTGATCAAATTGAAGCTCATCATTATGTTTATTGACCTCAACTTAGTAGGATTCGACTCCTAAAATAATCAAATTCATACTCAAACCATTCCGATTTGAATTCTTAAGGTCGAAACGGGTTGTTGCTTCGGAATTCAAATAGACATGGTTCAGACATGGATTTGGGTATCTTAGGAGTCAAATCTTACTAATTTGAGGGCGAGGAACACAATGGTAGACTTGGATTTAATCAATTTGAACTAGAATGGTACAAACATTAAAAAGTTTGGTTACGAAGCAAATAAACTCAAACCTTAGGGACACCAACCGGAAAAAACTTAATCGTGGGACACCAACAGGAATAACCCTAAACTCAGGGACACCAACAGGAATTTCCCTAAAATAAAAGTGGATGAAAAATATGTTTAAATGGATGAAATAGAAAGTACTTGACTATTTCATTAGTTAAATACACACAACACATCTTAATATTAAAATAAAAGTGGAATATCTTGTTATTCTTGTATGTTCAATCTATCTATTACTATATATTAAAGCTCTCCCATTTTAAGCTCTTAGAACGATTCTGACCCCATCATACTTATGTGTTAATTTATGGGTAATTCTCTTTTTAAATTATTAAGATTAATTTATTTTAACCCAAAAAGATTTTAAATAAAATCTTATCTAACAAACTCGGAGATTTTAGCATTAATATTAATCTTTTAATAACTTTTTGATAAATGAAGCTTTTGACTAAATATGTAGTTTTAAAATAAAGAGCAAATTCAAAGATATGATATCGTTTAAAATTACACCTTCTAATCATATTATTCAATATAAAATAGAGTATCAATACAATCTTTGTAATTGAATTAACGCGTATAAATCTACCACTAACATAATCATTGATAAACTCATGTTTTAAATGTTATGCATTAGATAAGTTGAAACAATAAATCAGTTATTAAATTTATATAAGCCAAAATAGTACTAGCATTTATATAAACTGAAAGAAGAAAAATATATCTAATATAGTATTAATTAATATATTTTTTTTATTCATGTTAATTATCTCATAAGTGAAAAGTATCGCAATCTTAATTTATCCAGTTAACAAAATCTTCATCCTACAAGATACGGTATCTCATAAATATTTGAATATAAGGCTCATATCAATAAATGTAGTCACTTTGTATATGTGTTATTTTATGATTAATCGTATTTTTATTTAATTTTTAATTTTTAGATTACTCATTATAAACTCTAAAACTATATAAATTTTTCTTAAAATCTAAACAATTAAAGTTTAGTTTCACATATATTTGAAAATCTGAGTACAGGTTTCACCCTTTATTTTGAATCATTCTTTAATTCATCCTCGCTACTTTATTAATCATTATATTTGATATAGTTATACTTATATACTATAGTATTTCATTATATTTGATATAATTACATTTATATACTATAGTATTTCATTATATTTGATATAGTTACACTTATATACTATTATATTTCATTTAGTTACACTTATATATTATAGTATTTCATGATATTTGTTATAGTTACACTTATATATTATAGTATTTCATTACATTTGATATAGTTATACTTATATACTATAGTATTTTATTATATTTGATATAGTTATACTTATATACTATATTATTTCATTATATTTGATATAGTTATACTTATATATTATAGTATTTCATTATATTTGATATAGTTACACTTATATACTATAGTATTTCATTATATTTGATATATTTATACTTATATACTATAGTATTTCATTATATTTGATATAGTTACACTTATATACTATTCTATTTCATTATATTTCATTTAGTTACACTTATATACTATAGTATTTCATTATATTTCATTTAGTTACACTTATATACTATACTATTTCATTATATTTCATTTAGTTACACTTATATACTATAGTATTTCATTATATTTGATATAGTTACACTTATATACTATAGTATTTCATTATATTTGATATAATTACACTTATATACTATAGTATTTCATTATATTTGATATAGTTACACTTATATACTCTTATATTTTATTTAGTTACACTTATATATTATAGTATTTCATGATATTTCATTTAGTTACACTTATATACTATAGTATTTCATTATATTTGATATAGTTACACTTATATACTATAGTATTTCATTATATTTGATATAGTTACACTTATATACTATTATATTTCATTTAGTTACACTTATATATTATAGTATTTCATGATATTTGATATAGTTATATATATATAATATAGTATTTCATTATATTTGATATAGTTACACTTATATACTATAGTATTTCATTATATTTGATATAGTTACACTTATATATTATAGTATTTCATTATATTTGATATAGTTACACTTATATATTATAGTATTTCATTATATTTGATATAGTTACACTTATATACTATAGTATTTCATTGTATTTGATATAGTTACACTTATATACTATAGTATTTCATTATATTTGATATAGTTACACTTATATACTATAGTATTTCATTATATTTGATATAGTTACACTTATATACTATAGTATTTCATTACATTTGATATAGTTACACTTATATACTATAGTATTTCATTATATTTCATATAGTTACACTTATACACTATAGTATTTCATTACATTTGATATAGTTACACTTATATACTATAGTATTTCATTACATTTGATATAGTTACACTTATATACTATAGTATTTCATTATATTTGATATAGTTACACTTATATACTATAGTATTTCATTACATTTGATATAGTTACACTTATATACTATAGTATTTCATTATATTTGATATAGTTACACTTATATATTATAGTATTTCATTATATTTGATATAGTTACACTTATATACTATAGTATTTCATTATATTTGATATAGTTACACTTATATACTATAGTATTTCATTATATTTGATATAGTTACACTTATATACTATTTTATTTCATTATATTTCATTTAGTTACACTTATATAATATATTATTTCATGAAATTTGATATAGTTACACTTATATACTATAGTATTTCATTACATTTGATATAGTTACACTTATATACTATAGTATTTCATTACATTTGATATAGTTACACTTATATACTATAGTATTTCATTATATTTGATATAGTTACACTTATATAACTATTATATTTCATTTAGTTTGTAACACCCCGTAATTTTTAAGGGTATTTTGAATTATTTTTAAATTTTTCTTATGCCCGTTTTGCTAGACGGATTTAATTCAGTGAGTCTCGGACTTTCTGAAAAGGGTCTGAGCTCTGTAAAATTTTCCGAGCATTATATAATACAGTTGAGGTGTTTTCGGGGTTAATGTATCGTTAATGTACGAATATATTTAACCCGGAGTTAAGAAATTTAATCCAAACCAAGTTCGGATAAGAATAAACGAATTCGGCTTAAAACCTCGACTCACCACGATTGACCACGATGAACCGCGACTCACCGCGATCGTCCGTGATCGCGGTAATGCCTTTTGCAGAGGCGGTCGTCTTCCTCGCGTGGCGGTTACTGTAGCTCTGTTTTTGGCTCGGTTGGGATATTTTTGGGCAGGCCAAGTGGCCCTTCGCCTTTGTCCCCTTGGAGGTGGTCGGAATTGGGCTATAAAAGGAGGTGAAAACCGAACCCTTTCTTTCTCTCTTCTTCTTCTTCTTCTCTCTTTCTCCTCTGTTTTCCCCTGTTTCGCCACTGATGCACGAGCTATGAGCTCGGTTTTGGGCTTGAATCGAGAGGCTTCGTGGGTTGGAGAAGGTTGCCAAGGTGTTAGGTGAAGCTTAGAGGTGCTTTGTGATCAATTCAAATACAAGACGAAGCTTGAATCGAGGTGGGTATTTCTCTCCCGCCATGGAAGTTGTCGAAGCTTTGCCACTGTTGATGAACCGCGACCTGTCGCGATCGCGGTATTGGCGTCCGAGTTGTGTGTCTTGTTGGTTTGGCTTTGAGGGATTTTTATTCCAGATCTATTCCAGTTTTGGACCCAAGAGCCGTTGTCTCTAAGCTTTGCTTAAGCTTCTGCGGATTCAGGCAAGTGGCGGTTCGCTCTTGCTCATCATTCCATATTTCAATTAATTATCAATAGTTTTGTTGTTAATTAATTTGGGATGATTGTTAAGTATGTTGGAATTGTTTGATAACGTTATGTGATTAAAAAGAAGATATTATACTAGGTTGTATATTCTGCTAGAACCGACGCTAGTCTATTCTAGATTTGTGCAGGTGAAGGTCGTAAGGGTCTTTGATGTGATTTATCGTGTGTGTTTAGATTATTAAATCTAGGGTGTTAGTTGTTCAGGTTGAGCCGTGATGGTTCTCTGTGTTGTGATTGTGTGTTTGACTGCTAGTACAGTCCATGTGTAGTAACGTAATTGTTGGGATTATTCCCCGGGATTTATTCCCCGTTAGTTTTGTTCAGGTCATGACTCTATCCTAATAGAGGATACGTGCACGCAGAAATACAACTGGATGGGATTTATTCCCCGTTATTTTGTTAAAGTACAACTGGATGGGATTTATTCCCTGGGATTATTCCCCGTGTTATCTCTTGTAGAGAGATGTTAAAAGCTTATAACGTGATGTGCGTGTGTGGTCATTTAAATAAGATACGTGCCATGAGTATGCACATAATGAAAATGCCTTGACCATAATAATAAAGTTCCGTATGAGTAGCACTTATTTTAAAATGTTTGGCGAGTGGTGCAGCTAGGCGCTAGTGCAGCTAGGAAAAGCTCGTCTTAGTTGTAGATCACTCGTATGCGATACTTGTGTAATGTGGTTGTGTGTGTTTGGTTATGTTTCCCCAACATTTGTCATATTGTTTCCTATAAGACTCATTTCATTTGGAGTCTTCTTTTGGGATTGATTGCTGTGAGACTCGGTCTCCAGAATCTTCTCTTGTTCATGTTGTTTTATATATTCTAGTAGGAGTATGATGGTTGACTAGCGTACTCGGTTATTATTCGAGGAACGATGAGTCTAACCTAATACGACTGCTTCGAACCACTCTGCTTTGTACCCTTGCGTAGTCTTTCATTAGATTGACCAATCGTTATATTCCTTGCATGGTTGGCTGGTGTCATCCGTCCGATTCGGCACATCAGGTGTGTTGAAGATCCGAGAAGGCTAGAACGACTATGAAGATGAACGGTGTTTCGACAAGTTGTTTTGTCGCTTTGTATTTAAAAGATTTCCGCTGTGCTATTTTGTATTTCTGATAAAATTGGGTCATTTTAGGAATCGTGTAATTCCGCGACCATGTGGTTTAATAAAAGTTATGATTTTAGTATTGTAACTGTGTTTTAAGTCAGTTATGATGTCGGAAAAGCCTGGGGTGACTTCGGGGTTTACGTCCGGGGTCATCGGCAGTAGCGCTTTCAAATAGGGTTAAATTTGGGGGTGTTACAGAAATGGTATCAGAGCTAAAATGTTTTCCAAGAGCTCTGAATTTTTTCAAATAAAAAGCCGTTCATAGTCGTGCCTTCTTGAGTCTGATACGGAAGTTGCTTCTGTGTCTAGAAAGACTAAGATTCTCTCTTCGTCGCTCGAAGGTTAAGGGTGCAGTTCTCTTCAGAAGGAACTCGGATAAAGTCGAGGTGGTTTCGCCATCTCTAGTTAGACTCGAGTTTTCAGTTCTCTTGTCAGGATTTGAGGTTGTATAACCTAGTATTCCGGTTTGGTGTTCATCTAGGAAAGTTACCAAGTAGATCTACTCTGAGTTGACTGTTAATACATTTCGAATAGATATTAATGTATAAAGTACTTGGACTTTGATCGGTAATTAGATGGTGGACTCAAGGAACATTATTCATGCTGGTACTGGGCCGAGCAATGACCCGAGACCGGATGTAAGGGTTGTTCCAAACCCTGTGGAGGAGCACGAGTCTGTTGCTCACAATAATTCCGGAGGCGGTGTCCAAGTTCAGGCTAACGCTCCGATGATTTTAGATGCTGCTGCAATGGAAGTATTTCGAGGAATGATTGTGCAAACAGTGGCTGAGATACTGTGACCAGTTGCGCCTCAGGCACAAGAGGTGCCAATTTCTCAAGTGGTTCCTAGAGTTGTGGAACCAAATGTCCTGGTACATCAGGAAGAGGTGATTAGGAATGGAGGTAATTATATCCGTGCACTGAAGGCCATAAATTCTATGAGGCCTGACAGCTATGACGGAAAAGGAGAACCGGTCAGAGTGGCCTATTGGTTCTCACACCTGGAGCGGTTATTCCGCAATATTGAGTGCACTGAAGCTGAGAAGGTGCATATTGCTTCTCTCCATCTGAAAGAGGAAGCCAGTGAATGGTGGGAAGGCACCAGGTTGGCAGATCATCCAGGGCTGAACTGGGGTATGTTCAAAGCCAAGATGACCGACCATTTCTTTTCCCGAGCTATGAGGGATGAGAAGCACAAGGAGTTCATGTATCCGAAGACGGAAGGATTGAAGGTGACAGAGCTTGCCACTAAGTTCAATCATTTGTTGCAATACGCTGGGTCAGATGTAACCAGCGAGGAGCAGAAGATCTGGCACTTCCATGAGTGGATGGGTCCAGACATTAAACCATGGATGGTGCGTCACGGATGCTCTACTTTGGAGCAGTACGTGGATGCAGCTTATCAGGTAGAAGTGACTCTAGAGGAGTCGGCGAAGAAGCGTGATCAGCAGAAGTTGATGCAAGATCAGTCTCAGACGAACGGATTTAAACGTCCTGCGCCACCATCTGACTTCGTCAAGGCTAGCAAAGCAAAGACGGGTATGACTCAAGGAGAGTCGACACAACAGTTTGACCAATGAAAGAGTTCAATTCAGTGTTTCAATTGTGGTGCACCTGGGCACAAAAGGAATGAATGTCTAAAAGAGATAAAGACATGTTACGACTGTGGGAGAGCAGGTCACATGCAGAGGTTTTGCCTGCAGAGAAAGCAAAGAAGATCTGAGTTTCAGCAAGGGTCTGCTATTCAGAGCAACCGGCCGGAGTTTAAACCGGTGGAGGATCCTAGTCCTACGATGCAGACGACTGCACAGAATAAAGGGAAGGCTCCAATAGCTTCTGGAAGTCAAGGTCAATGTCTTTACGTGATGCGTGAGGCGGATGGATCTGATTTTCCATTTGCTTAAAGCTTTCTACTTTTGTTGTAGGTTGTAGATTTGGGTGTTACCCAGTCTTTTGATTTGAATGGTTGTGTTAGTAAGTTTAAGAACGCAGCAAGGTTGTAAAACTTTTGTTGTAAATATTCTTGCTAAAATAAATATTTGGTTTGAACCAAGCGTTTGTCAGATGTCTCGATTACCATTCAGGGTGAAGTTTGAGACAGCTGCGTAGCAAGGTGGTACCTTTGGTACGAGTTTTGTACTCCAAGTTAGAAACCGAAGAGGTTACTTGGGAGACTGAGACGGGTGTACTTAGATACTTTCCCTACTTGTTGTCGGCCTTGAAAATGCAAGTTTCGGGGTCGAAACTTAAAATAAGGGGGTAGTAATGTAACACCCCGTAATTTTTAAGGGTATTTTGAATTATTTTTAAATTTTTCTTATGCTCGTTTTGCTAGACGGATTTAATTCAGTGAGTCTCGGACTTTCTGAAAAGGGTCTGAGCTCTGTAAAATTTTCCGAGCATTATATAATACAGTTGAGGTGTTTTCGGGGTTAATGTATCGTTAATGTACGAATATATTTAACCCGGAGTTAAGAAATTTAATCCAAACCAAGTTCGGATAAGAATAAACGAAGTCGGCTTAAAACCGCGACTCACCGCGATTGACCGCGATGAACCGCGACTCACCGCGATCGGCCGTGATCGCGGTAATGCCTTTTGCAGAGGCGGTCGTCTTCCTCGCGTGGCAGTTACTGTAGCTCTGTTTTTGGCTCGGTTGGGATATTTTTGGGCAGGCCAAGTGGCCCTTCGCCTTTGTCCCCTTGTCCCCTTGGAGGTGGTCGGAATTGGGCTATAAAAGGAGGTGAAAACCGAACCCTTTCTTTCTCTCTTCTTCTTCTTCTTCTTCTCTCTTTCTCCTCTGTTTTCCCCTGTTTTGCCACTGATGCACGAGCTATGAGCTCGGTTTTGGGCTTGAATCGAGGGGCTTCGTGGGTTGGAGAAGGTTGCCAAGGTGTTAGGTGAAGCTTAGAGGTGCTTTGTGATCAATTCAAATACAAGACGAAGCTTGAATCGAGGTGGGTATTTCTCTCCCGCCATGGAAGTTGTCGAAGCTTTGCCACTGTTGATGAACCATGACCGACCGCGACCTGCCGCGATCGCGGTATTGGCGTCCGAGTTGTGTGTCTTGTTGGTTTGGCTTTGAGGAATTTTTATTCCAGATCTATTCCAGTTTTGGACCCAAGAGCCGTTGTCTCTAAGCTTTGCTTAAGCTTCTGCGGATTCAGGCAAGTGGCGGTTCGCTCTTGCTCATCATTCCATATTTCAATTAATTATCAATAGTTTTGTTGTTAATTAATTTGGGATGATTGTTAAGTATGTTGGAATTGTTTGATAACGTTATGTGATTAAAAAGAAGATATTATACTAGGTTGTATATTCTGCTAGAACCGACGCTAGTCTATTCTAGATTTGTGCAGGTGAAGGTCGTAAGGGTCTTTGATGTGATTTATCGTGTCTGTTTAGATTATTAAATCTAGGGTGTTAGTTGTTCAGGTTGAGCCGTGATGGTTCTCTGTGTTGTGATTGTGTGTTTGACTGCTAGTACAGTCCGTGTGTAGTAACGTAATTGTTGGGATTATTCCCCGGGATTTATTCCCCGTTAGTTTTGTTCAGGTCATGACCCTATCCTAATAGAGGATACGTGCACGCAGAAATGCAACTGGATGGGATTTATTCCCTGGGATTTATTCCCCGTTATTTTGTTAAAGTACAATTGGATGGGATTTATTCCCTGGGATTATTCCCCGTGTTATCTCTTGTAGAGAGATGTTAAAAGCTTATAACGTGATGTGCGTGTGTGGTCATTTAAATAAGATACGTGCCATGAGTATGCACATAATGAAAATGCCTTGACCATAATAATAAAGTGCCGTATGAGTAGCACTTATTTTAAAATGTTTGGCGAGTGGTGCAACTAGGCGCTAGTGCAGCTAGGAAAAGCTCGTCTTAGTTGTAGATCACTCGTATGCGATACTTGTGTAATGTGGTTGTGTGTGTTTGGTTATGTTTCCCCAACATTTGTCATATTGTTTCCTATAAGACTCATTTCATTTGGAGTCTTCTTTTGGGATTGATTGCTGTGAGACTCGGTCTCCAGAATCTTCTCTTGTTCATGCTGTTTTATATATTCTAGTAGGAGTATGATGGTTGACTAGCGTACTCGGTTATTATTCGAGGAACGATGAGTCTAACCTAATACGACTGCTTCGAACCACTCTGCTTTGTACCCTTGCGTAGTCTTTCATTAGACTGACCAACCGTTATATTCCTTGCATGGTTGGCTGGTGTCATCCGTCCGATTCGGCACATCAGGTGTGTTGAAGATCCGAGAAGGCTAGAACGACTATGAAGATGAACGGTGTTTCGACAAGTTGTTTTGTCGCTTTGTATTTAAAAGATTTCCGCTGTGCTATTTTGTATTTCTGATAAAATTGGGTCGTTTTAGGAATCGTGTAATTCCGCGACCATGTGGTTTAATAAAAGTTATGATTTTAGTATTGTAATTGTGTTTTAAGTCAGTTATGACGTCGGAAAAGCCTGGGGTGACTTCGGGGTTTACGTCCGGGGTCATCGGCAGTAGCGCTTCAAATAGGGTTAAATTTGGGGGTGTTACATAGTTACACTTATATATTATAGTATTTCATGATATTTGATATAGTTACACTTATATACTATAGTATTTCATTATATTTCATTTAGTTACACTTGTATACTATAGTATTTTATGATATTTGATATAGTTACACTTATATACTATAGTATTTCATTATATTTGATATAGTTACACTTATATACTATAGTATTTCATTATATTTCATTTAGTTACACTTATATATTATAGTATTTCATGATATTTGTTATAGTTACACTTATATACTATAGTATTTCATTACATTTGATATAGTTACACTTATATACTATAGTATTTCATTATATTTGATATAGTTACACTTATATACTATAGTATTTCATTATATTTGATATAGTTACACTTATATATTATAGTATTTCATTATATTTGATATAGTTACACTTATATACTATAGTATTTCATTATATTTGATATAGTTACACTTATATACTATAGTATTTCATTATATTTGATATAGTTACACTTATATACTATTATATTTCATTATATTTCATTTAGTTACACTTATATATTATAGTATTTCATGATATTTCATTTAGTTACACTTATATACTATATTATTTCATTATATTTCATTTAGTTACACTTATATACTATAGTATTTCATTTAGTTACACTTATATACTATAGTATTTCATTATATTTGATATAGTTACACTTATATACTATAGTATTTCATTATATTTGATATAGTTACACTTATATATTATAGTATTTCATTATATTTGATATAGTTACACTTGAATACTATAGTATTTCATTATATTTGATATAGTTATACTTATATACTATAGTATTTCATTATATTCTATGTAGTTACACTTATATACTATAGTATTACATTCATAGTCATAACGTAAATAACAAGTGATATGAGAGAGAAACAAAAAAATATACAATTGTGTTAATTATTACACGGTGAGATAAAGCGCACTATAGATCTCGTAGTGTAGACTTTTTTCTTATCGTCAGATCATAAACTCAAATGTTTAGGTTTAGCCTCACTATTTATCATAATAATCATCTTTACCAAAACCCAATTTTAAATATATAACTCCAATGATAGGAGATTTTATAGTGAATATATATATTTATTTTAATTATGTTTGCCTTCAAACGAAAACCGATTCCATCGAAATACATTTCAACCACAATTCGATATACACAATTCAAACTCATATTTATTTGAAATTCGACTCAACCGAAATATGATTTACACAAAATCTAGTTCGGTCGTAATCCGAAATAACCTATCGAAATTGACCCAAATACCCGACTTAGCCCGATTAAATGAACAATCGACCCGATCGACCCGAATTGGATCGAGTTGTCAAGATACATGTCAATATGTGCAATAGCCCGGATCCTGATTAATCCAAAACCAAAATGACCCGATCTAAAACCGACCCGATTCGTCTGATTGACAACCCTAAGTTTGACCGAAATCCAAATTAACCCGACCGAAATTGACCCGATTTGTCCGATTGACAACCCTAAGTTCGACCGAAATCCAAATTAACCCGATCGAAATTGACCCGAAAATCCGATCTCACTCGAAATACGAATATCCGACCCGACCGACCCAACCGACCCGACATGATCCGACTTGTTACTATAGCACACATTGGCCCAAATCCGAACTGACCCGAATCCGAAATGACCTGACCCGAACCCGACCCGACCCACCCGATTGACACCCCTACATGCATCCTTTTAAAAATTTCCTACAAGAATGGATCCTAATAACACAATCGATCTAAATAATCAACATACTTTTGGTCAGTTCTCATTCATGGAATTCCTTGCTAGTAATGAAAATGCAAGTTGTCCTCCAAAATTAGGCATCCCAATAGGCCATTATCTCATGCCATATCCATGCTATCCAAATCTTGCACAAACACCAACATCGACGATGCCAACATAAGCGACACATGCATCAACACCTATATCGACATCGACACCAATACAGACGCCATATAGAGGTAAGAGACCAATGCATTTTCATGGGTTTAGCACTCAAATGAATTTAAAGGAAGCTAATGTACACAAAAAAAAACACACCAACTTGTAAGGATCTTGTTAGGTCACATTGGAGTAATGATGAGGATGAGTGTCTCATTAGTGCTTGGTTGAGCAATTAAATTCTGGGATCGTATTAGTGATTTCTATAACAATAACGTTGAGCTTCATCCTTGGTGGGTGAAAATGGGAGTTGTCCCTTGTAAGCAAAGATGGGATAAAATATCTAATTCTATGGACAAATTTATGGGTTGTTATGAAAATGCATATAATAGAAGAATAAGTGGTCAAAATGAAGGTTATGCAATCTATAAATCACTACATCAATCTAGAAAAAGACTTTAGTATGGTGCATGCATGGTTTATGCTTCGTAGGGAGCCAAATTTACAAACTGGTTGGAAAATCCTAATGAAAGGCAACATGTTATTGTTAATGTTGATGATTCAAGCGATGTTGGAAAGAGAGTGAGACTCAATAAAGTTGGAAACTACTCACATGGTTCAGGTTCTAACACTACCACACCCATAAGCATTGGTTGTGAAGGTGAGTCTATAGTTTGTTCGCCATGTGCGAGGGCTTTGAAGAATGCGGGTAAAGGTAAAGGTAAGGTGAATGAAGAATTTTCACTCGTAATGAAAAAATGTAAGAATTGTAAGAATCTGAGGCTGAATCGACTAAATCCATGTCAATATTTGCAACACAATCTATGAAAGAATTATAGTTACATGATAATATTCAAGATAAGAAGGCAAGGACTCAAAGACACTGTCTCATGCAAATGCTAATGAGCAAAGACACTTTATCTCAAACTCAAGAAAGATGTTGCAACAGATAGGATCTACTATTTATGACTAATTCCCCGCCCTTTCTCCCTTTAACCTTATATTCGAATAGGGAGAAAGAAAAACGGATTCAACCTCAGCAAAGTTTGGGCTCAAGCTCGAATTGAAAATTCAATTAATAAATAAGAGTGAGAAAGGAAATTTAAAAGTGGGTCTAGGGCAAAAGTCTCATACATGAGACTTAAACGAAATACTCTACTGTCAAGTAAAGACTCTTGATTTCCAACAAGCCACTGCTACATCTATTTCATTAGGAATTGATGATCTTTTAACAATACCTTCTAAGGGATGGCTAGTCCAAGATGGTGAGCAACAAAGTTTGATTTTGGAAAAAACACCATCATCGCTTGATTGACGAGGAAATGAATGATAATTAAGTTTGGATGGTTTTGTATGCTAGGCATTTTGTACACTATGTTATGTTTGAATGATTATATATTCTAGATGTTGTGTAATCTTTGGTTGAATGCTAGAGTTGGTTTATGTATGTTAGAAGTCTTGATCTTTTATATTTGCATGTTAAAGTTAGTTTGTGTTAGTTCTAGTTGTGTACTCATTAAGTTTGCATGTATGATATAAATGTACTATTATTTTTATGTTATTTTTGTAGTTGAATGTTAAGAGTTATTTACTACTTTTTAATATCTATCTTTTCTCAATTAAATAATAACTATATGTATCATTATAAATGATACGAATCTCTAGCAAATGAGTTCTCAAATCAAAACACAGAGCAACAAGCTTACATGCACACTTATTTGACAAGAATTTGGTTAAAAGACCAAATATGCCTTGTGCAAACATCTTTTGTATAGCCTCCCATAATAGCTATAAGATACATTCATTGTTTCATGGAAACATCTTTGATTTTTTTCAATAATAAGACAAAGATGTATATTAGTACATATTCCTTACAAGAATCCTATACTCTATCATTAGTAATTTGAAGTTATATAAAGCATAGAAAGTATGTTGTTGCAAGCAAACCCTTATCTATTGTCATTCTTTTACATATTTAAACACACTACCAAAATGTAAAACTTTTCATATGAAATTGAAACACCCCCTCTTCAGTTAATGAAGATTTTAGCAATCAAAGCCAAATCCACCACTACTCGTCTCACTCAAAACAGACAAAGAAGTCGCAAACTACAAGTTTGTTTACTAAAATAAATTGCCACCGATGTTGATGAAAGTTCTAGTCAATCACGCTTGAGAAAGGATGTGGAAAGAAATCGAGAGCTTGGTCATCAAAAAATTGTTCTAAGACTACTTTGACAACCCTTTAACCCACAATGCATATCAATTTCAAAGAAGATTTAGAATGCAGAGACATGTTTTTCTTCATTTAGTGGAAAGTCTTACTAACAAAGTAGACTTATTCAAGCCGAAGGTAGATACACCAAGAAGGGTATATATATCTCCCTTGTAAAAATGTACAACTGCTAACGGGTATTGACATATGGAGTTGCAGGGTAGTAGGTAAATGAGTACCTTCAATTTAGTGAAGGTATTACAAGAACATGTGTTGTTGAGTTTGTTACAAGAATCATTTCAATATTTGGCGATGAATACTTGCGAAGGCCCAATGAATCAGACCTACAACAATTGCTTCATGTTGTAGAGCAAAGAGGATTTCTAGGAATGTTGAGGAGCATCAATTGCATGCATTTTGAGAGTGGAAAAATTGTCACGTAGCATGGCAATGACAATTTACAAGTGTGCACAATAAGAAACCTACATTAATACTTGAAGTTGTTGCGTCGTTGGATTTGTCATGCTTTTTTTAAAACTCCAAGTACGTGTAATGATATCAATGTTTTTGCTCGATATCCAGTATTCAACGACATTTTTTAATGTAGAGCCCCACTGGTCCAGTTCAGTGTCAACAACTATGAGTATCAATGGGGTATTATCTCACATACGAGATTTACTCGCATTTGGGCTACTTTTATTCTCCCTCAAGATCCAAAATAAAATTTGTTTGCTTGTTATCAAGAAGTAAGAAAAAAAGATGTCAAGGAGGCATTTGGAGTTTTACAAGCATGGTTTGTTATAATTCGTGAAGCATGCAACGTTAGGAACCCAAATATTATGGGTAAAATCGTGAGGGTGTGCATCATATTGCATAACATGACATTAAAAGATGAGTGTGATACATATGTTAATTACAATTACCCCTCTCAATTTGATGAAGCTTCAACCACAAAGGGGGATGCATCAAGTTGGACATATCCCTATAAAATAGTTAATATTATGGAGAATTATATCCAAAATGAAATTCATGTATGTGATATAGTAACATATAATTGCTTCAAGTCTGACTTGATAGAAAATATTTGGGAAAAGTTTGGACAATGTAATTAATGTATTCTTTCTTACGAATGATGTTATCAAGTAGGTCATTCTTCTTCCTTCCTAAGCTATCTCGGTGATCCATTCCATATATATTTTTTCCATACATATTTTCTTACCTAAATATATGAGTATTAATAATTGGCTTAATTTATAGTATTAGGTGTACACATTTTTGTGTTACTGGTACATTTAATTCTTAATTTTCCTAAGATGACTAAGATTCGCTTACGGTATTTTTCATGGTAAGTTGCAAGCTATATATCGGTGGCCGTGTACAGCTATATTGCAAGACCTAATTAGTATTAGACAAATTGTTTGATAAATAAATATTTACTAGTGTAGTATCCGTGTCTTGCACGGGATCTGTTTATATTTTTTTATATTTGTAAAAATAGTATATTTTAATTATATGTTTCATTGATATAGAAATATATAGCTAATGACTATTATAAAAGTAGATAAATTCTTATATAAAAAATGACTAATCAACTAAAAATATTCAAGATATAAAAAAACATTACATTATATAAAGAGAGACGAAACTCTTCATAACTTTATTAATAATAAAAATTGGCTAAGTAGTCTTTGAAACAGGAATAATCACATCTCTAACATCAATACTACTAAAACAATAAAGCATAATAAAAATGTTCATCTAATACATGAAAATGAAACGTGCATTTGAATTTAAATAATCGACTTATTAGGCCATTACATGATTAATAATACTAATGAGCCTTATAAACTGTAATGGGCTTATAGGCCCAAATACAAACTTTTTTAAATGTATTTTGGGCCCAGTATGTATAATAAAATTTAAGACAACTGACTAATTTTTTTAAATAAATTTATATTGATAAACAAAAATGAATTAATTAATACACTATTGGCCCATTAAATGTGTAAAATATTAATGAGCCTCCTAATTGTTAATCGACTTATACAACAAACTTCATTTAGTTAATAACACAATCACTGGAATATATATATATATAACAATTGAATACAGTCGACTTAATTTTGTTCATAACACAATTATTGAAAAATCTTATATATATTCGAAATAAAATAATTAAATGTACATAATAATCATTTTTTAATATAATAAAAATATATAGACATATGTAAATACTTAAATATATTTATGCAAAAGTAGGAAAAATATATGTGAATATTAAATATTTATTATAATATTTTAAAAATATAATAAATAATTTAAATATTAAATGGACTTATGGGCCAATATTATATTTGGATGGGCCATAATAGTAGCAGCTAATTTAAATTGTTTTATGGGCTTATTACAAGCACGGTCGATTAGCTGCCATAATGTAATTAGGGTCGGCTCATCACGTTTTTAGGACATATTAAGCCATTTTATTTCATGGGCTTATAGGCCCATACGAAGCAACATTACCGGATTCTTCTAAAGGGAAAGTCGCAACCCTATCAGTATCTCATTTACAGTTTTTGGGTTGTCTCTCTCGCTCTCCTTCTCTGTGAAGCTTCAAGCTTCAACACTTACAGATCTATGGCGATTTCTCTAAAAAAAACCAACATTCGACTTCTTCAACCTTCGCCTTCTTAAACCTTCGTCGAAATCCAGATCCATGGCGTTGTTGGGTTTCTCTCTCCCTCTCCTTCTCTGTGAAGCTTCAAGCTTAAAATTTACAAATCCATGGTGATTTTTTTTTTAAAAAAAAAACATCATTCGCCTTATTCAACCTCTGCCTTCTTCAACCTTCGCCAAAATCCATTTCCAACCTTCGCCTTCTGCATACTTTGCCGATTGTCTTTCTCTTTCTGTAAATCTCGGCCAACGATCTATCTCCTTCATCGTTTGTCTTTCTCCTTTTTCACAAATTTCAAATCCAAAACAAATTAGTTTGAAGAGATCAGTTTACATATCTAAAAGCGAAAAGGGATTCCCGCCACTCCCTTTGCCTTTTTGCCGTTCGTCTTGGAGGGTTAAGCCATACACAACCACCGCCAGAAGATCTAGATTCCACCATCGGGAGAAGAAGATGAGACTATGGATCAATCTACTGATGGGTAAACTAAACCCTAATCCACCCATGCATGAGTTCCTTTCTCTCTCGCTGTCTTTCTATATCGTTTTCTTATGTTAATTATTTTATAGATAGGAAAAATCATACATAAACCCTGATTTTCTGAGATATGTGACCGATTCCTATACCATGCAAAGGACACCAACGGATAGATGAGCAGATCTAGAGATTGGTAATGGAGGGTTCCCAAACCACAATTTTCTGAGATATGTGACCCTTCGTATTCATTAAAAGTAGGTTATGGAGCCCTACAAATTCGGTGTTTGCGAGATTGTACCTTCCGACATATGTAAGATCTCTATCTATCTCAATCTATGGACCAGTTCCTTTTGAAATGCTCCATTCCTTTTGAAATGCTCGGCCTATTCCTTTTAATTTGATTTAATTTTTTTATCCTGCTTAATTACTCTGACAAAATTAAAAAAAATCATATGAGGACATCTGGACGTTGGTGAGGATATGTGTCTGTAAGATCCTAATTTCATTTCATATGCTCTTTGGTGTTCATTATGTCGCTCTACCTACCGCCATCAAGGGAATCAAAATGTAAGGTATTTTCCTGTATATCTATTTAAATACATCTCGCCCTCTGTTGTTTTTTGAAATGCTCGACTGCCTTTTGTTCAATACAACGGGAGGAACAATTTTTAGGTGGGATTTTGGATTTCATTCGGTCTTGTTTTTTTTATTGGGTCATTATTTAATTATTTAAAAAAAAATGCGTGTTTCTTTGTTTGAATGTTTTTGTTTTAGTCTGAGATTTTTTACACGGATTAAAAAATTGATTTTAGAAAAACATTAACAGCTACAACCGAATAATAACTCTTAATCCATATTTATATATTTATACTTAAAAACATTTAATACTTAAAATTTACATATAAGTGTAATGTTATTTGTTTAGTATATAATATAAATATATTATAATGCATTTAATCTTTGGAATCTACTTTATGCATATTAATACTTTAAAAAAATAAGTGTAACCTGCTATTCTATACAATGTCTGTACAAATTCTGAACCCTTTATCTCGACAAATAAGAAGCCTCGAGAAAAAAGTTGTTTAAAATTTATTGAGTTTTCTAGATATGAACCTCTAGCTTGGAGATTCGAACCGTCTGATGGGCTTATTTGGCCAAATTTATTTGTACACATATTAATGAGCTTCTACACATTATAATGGGCTTACTGGGCCCAATAAAAATGACACAACATATTGAAAAATTGGTTTATACAAAAAAAATACATTTTTACTGGATTACAAACTTAACCGACTTATTTAATGTTAATATATGTATATTTATAAACAAATCCTAAAATTATTTACTTGGCTAACCGTCTGATGGGCATACATCTGTAGGAATACAATTTTCACGACACTAAATTCTGCAAGGTAGTACTTTTGAAATTAAAATTTAGATTATTTCTTTTTGCTTCTCAAGTTATATTCTAATTATTGATTTTTGTACTTCTGCACAAGCTTTCAAATAGTCATGCCTACTCGGGAAAGACTGAAAATAGCAAGAAATAAATTGTAAAGACAAACAAAATATCAGCATGTAGAATCAATATCAGCATATAAAATTTCTGGGTGATTTGACGTAAAAATTTGTAAAGATGTACTGAAAGACGAATATTTTTGGGTGAAATTATAATGAAAGACGAATATTTCTGCAAATCAATATCAGCATATAGAATTTTTGGGTGAAATTGCAATGAAAGACGAATAATACTAAATGAAAGACTGTGGGGCTGTAGTTTTAATTTCTGGGTGCATGTACAATCAATATCAGCATGTGCAATGAAAGACAAACAAAGTTATAAAGATGTAATTACCTGGTAATTGACTGCAGGGTTGTAGTTTTAAAAATCTTGTGTGCATGTACAATCAATATCAGCATGTAAAGATGTACTGAAAGGATGAAAGACGAATATTTTTGGGTGAAATTGTAATGAAAGACGCATATTTCTGCAAATCAATGAAAGACAAACAAAAAAATTTGCAGAATAAATTACCTGGTAAATGAGTAAACATGATTCGTTGTTTGTACTGAAATGTCCAGTTGTTTGTACTGAAATTGACTGAGAGATTGTAGCTTTATAGTCCACACAAACCGTTTTATTTATTCTGTGATACTCTATCAAAATTTTCAGTACCAGATCTTTTTTAATTTTGGAAAACATAGATTTCAGTACCAGATCTTTTTTATTCTGTCATATTGTATTGACTTAATTATTTTGACTTTATTGTGCATATCTTGCAATTGGAATCTTTTTAAAGATAATATGCATATTTGTTTATGGACATGTTCAATGTATTTTGGTTTGTCTGTAGCATAAAGATTTGCAGAATGTGTGTTTTGAAGCAACATTTGCAGAATGTGTGTTTTGAGCCATATGGGCTGTGTATTTTTTGTGGCATAATTTGCATTATTGTCAGTTTTGAGGGTGATTTGTATGTGCTTCAGTTTTAGTCTTGCAGGTTTTAATATTGTGTAGGTTCAGTTTTTGTGCAATGTGTTGTCATATATATGCAAGTTTAGTTCTTCCAAGTTTTGCAGAATAATGTGTTGTCATTTTTAAAGGTGACAGTTTTTATACAGGTTCAGTTATTGTAGGTTTTGCATAATGTGTAGTATATGGTGTAGATTTTGTTTTATTTCAAGTTTAGTTCTTGCAAGTTGAGTTTCAGTTTGGGCATTTCTAATAAATGTGCATTTCCAGTTACATAATACCATTGCATAATATTATTAATTGGTTAATTTTTGTGCAATAATTTTTTTATGAGAGCACATGATTTTGATTCTATTACATGTTGTAACAATAATTTTTCTGCAATCTTCTATTATTACAGGTTGTAACAATCACGAACAACACAACTATCCATGATTTTGTGCAATATTTTTCGCCAATTATTCATGATTAGAGATTTGATTCTATACACAAATTATAGGGCATAGAATATTAATTGGTAAATTTTTAGAAAGATTTAGAGTATAAAAAATATTCCTGCCTGCCTTGCAAATCCGACTAAAATGGATAGTAATTTTATTTGATTTTATTAGTTTTTTGAAAAAACAACCACGAAAACAGAAGCACGACACGTGTCCAAATCAATACCGCAGAGCCACGTGACAACGTAATTTTCGGGCTCATCATATTGTAAGCACGAATGAATTTACAAAATTGCTGACTTCTTGGATCCTTCTTGGAGATAGGATCTGAAAGTATTTTAGGCGGCGGTTGAAGAAGTGGCAGATCTACCTTCCCTTTCTGACAACACAAACTAAAAAGCGGAACTGTCGGCTTAAAACTCTTTACAGCTCTTTCCTCATACTACATCAGTGCACCACATGAAACACAAGTGTACATTGGGTCCCCAACATCTTCATAGTAGCCTAAAACGAATATGTAAGTTATTTATAGAAGTTTAGTTACACTAATAGAATATTCATTGATAGTTAAAAGAATGTACCATTGGTGATATTAGTTGATGACTCTCCTTCTCCATCATAGCCTACAAAAACAGAGTACAAATTATCATTTATAGTAAATTGGATGTCAATATAAACAAATCGTATATAAGGACATAGGAGTTTTTAAATCCATATGGGATACCTTTGTAAGTCGTTTCCATATGATCCTCTTGCATTAAACATGCTTGAGTATCCAAATTATCTATACATAATATGAATATATAAGTATTACGTACATTCACATATTGTAAATATAATGATGAATAAAAACAAAATTAAAACTCATCTGTTAATGTTGAAGAAGTGGGTATGCAGTGTATTGCATCTTCAAATTGGGTATTCTCAACATTGACATTGTTTGACATTGGTAGTGTTGGAGCATGTGTTGAATGGCCCAATGAGGATAAACAAATAGAAGAAGTACTTGATTGTGTAACATCTATACACGTTTTAAAACTTCAAATATAATTAAATGGCCCAATTAAGATATTAAGAGAACAACAAATAATGCTACACCCTATTATGAAAACATGAATACTTTATTGAATACATATCAAATTAACAGAATATAACCGTACTATATACTAACCTTTTTCAAGAGTTGATTTATGATGACGTTTTTCTTGTAGTTGATTCATCCTCTTCAATCTATTTTTTTCTTAATATTATCCGTGTATGGTGATTGTACACTCTAATAACCAACATAAAACATACCAATGCCAAATTAAGTATAATGGCACTGAATAAAATAATTAACAACAACACCTATATTACGTAAACAAAATAGAACAAAAAATATAACACAACTGGTATACCAGAATGTCTGTGGTTTGATTCCATAACCAAGTGAGCGCCATGTGTAAGAATTAAGAAAACAATAACTAAATTAGAATACTTATGAACTTGTAAAAAAAATCATTAATTGGATGAAAAGTCTGTACTTACTATTTGAATTATCTAAAAGTGTATTCCGTTGAGAATGAACTATAAAATGAACAAACTATGATTTAACATTTCGTAATTTTTTTACTAATTAATAGCTTATCATTTAAGCAAATGTATGACAAACAAAACATTAAAACCTTATAGTACGAAACAACTAACCTTATTGTGTAGATGTCATGTTTCCTCGCTTACCATGTAATTGTGCAATATCTATAGCCAGTAAAGTACTTTAATTTAAAATGGTTCAATTCAACATATAATGTGAACAACAACGTTTGCTACAACATAGTATCAAAATATGAATAGTACATTGTATAGAACGTACTAACATTGATATATGGTTTAAATATAAACATTAACATTATTATATGGCAGAATTTCAGTAAACCACCCCTTAAATAGGGCACTTTGCCCACAACCACCCCTTATACACGAAATTACTTACAACCACCCATTAAACACATTCTGTTAGCAACGAGCCACCCATTTACTATTCCGTCCATTTTCTACCGTTATCTCATGCGAAATTACAAATATGCCCCTCATTTTAATTTTTCCCAATTTGTTTTTTATTTTAATAACAAAATATATTATAATATTTAATATATAAAATAAAAACACATTTGTAATGACCCAACCTAAAAATTTCCGGGTCGAACGGGTCAGGTCACTTTTAACCCAATACTTTTTAGGTCGGGTCTCGACCCAGAAAACGCGGATCGGGTCGGTTTTGCAGGTCAGGTAAAATATTGATAGCTTTAAATCGGACCAAACCAATTTTAATATTTTGAATGGTTAGGTACAGGTTCGGGTCGACCCAGCGGGTCGAGAGCGCCATTTCAAAATTTTATAAAATAATTATTAAAATAATATTTTAATTAAAACAAAAAAAATAAATAACAAAGATTATTATATAATATTTTAATAACAAAATATATTATAATATTTAATATATAAAATAAAAACACATTTGTAATGACCCAACGGGTCACCCAACCCAGAAAATTTTGGGTTGAACGGGTCGGGTCACTTTTGACCCAATATATTATAATATTTAATATATAAAATAAAAACACATTTTGTTATTAAAATATTATATAATAATCTTTGTTATTTATTTTTTTGTTTTAATTAAAATATTATTTTAATAATTATTTTATAAAATTTTGAAATGGCGCTCTCGACCCGCTGGGTCGACCCGAACCTGTACCTAACCATTCAAAATATTAAAACCGGTTTGGTCCGATTTAGAGCTATCAATATTTTACCTGACCTGCAAAACCGACCCGATCCGCGTTTTCTGGGTCGAGACCCGACCCAAAAAGTATTGGGTTTAAAGTGACCCGACTCGTTCGACCCGAAATTTTTTAGATTGGGTCATTACAAATGTGTTTTTATTTTATATATTAAATATTATAATATATTTTGTTATTAAAATAAAAAACAATTGGGAAAAAATTAAAATGAGGGGCATATTTGTAATTTCGCATGAGATAACGGTAGAAAATGGACGGAACAGTAAATGGGTGACTCGTTGCTAACGGAATGTGTTTAATGGGTGGTTGTAAGTAATTTCGTGTATAAGGGGTGGTTGTGGGTAAAGTGCCCTATTTAAGGGGTGGTTTACTGAAATTCTGCCTTATTATATTGAAAGGTGTATACAATTGTAATGTACTAACCTTTTTCTGGAGTTTGTTGTTTTTCTTGTAACTTATGCATTCTTTTCAATCTATTTTCTTTGCATATATTATCCGTCCGAGATGATTGTGCACCCTAACAATCAACATATTATATTGATAAAAGTGAGGATACTGAGATAAATTCAACTAATTAATAACAACAACATCTTATAAAATTAAGTAAGGAAAATATAGCAAATATAGAAAATATATATTGTGTACCGTGATGTCTGTGAATTGAATCCATAACCGAGTGAGGCCCATATATATGTGAACATTAACAAAACATTAATTAACTAAGAATTATAGGGCTTAGAATATTTCATGATTAGAGATTGGATTCTATATACAAATTATAGGACATAGAATATTAATTGGTAAATTTTTAGAAAGATTTAGAGTATAAAAATTATTCCAGCATGCTTGCAAATCCGACTAAAATGGATAGTAATTTTATTTTATTTTATTTTATTAATTTTTTGAAAAAACTACCAAGAAAACAGGAGCACGACACGTGTCCAAATCAATACCGCGGCGCCACGTGGCAGCGTAATTTCCAGGCTCATTCTCGGGGAGCCACGTGGCGCAGATGGTATTCTGCTTTAGTTATTATATAGTAGATTACTTCCACACCCGTTGAGATAATTTACAAGACCCTTAATTATTATTTGTCAAATTGGATTATTTATGAATTATATTAATAAGGTAATATAGTATTAGACAAATTACGTAAAATTCCATAAAGATAACAACTTTCTTATGCAGATAAAATAAAACAAAAAAAAATAAAGGGCGTTTAGTTAAAAAGAATGGTATGTGAAATCCCTTAAGTTTGGTGATGTATTGGTTATTTCCTCTTTTTCGGATCTAGTACCACATGATAAAATTGTATCTCTGCCATTTTTTTTACCTTAGCCCCATTACAATCCAAAAAATTTCTCTCGATTTATGTCATGTACATAGTCCCTGGTGGTGAAAATTTAGGACGTTGATGCAAGTTTATGGTAGATGAGTTTTTAAAGTCGAGACTTGCATTTACCCCCTAAACACATGAGTGAGAGTGATTTTTTTTTTCTAACTGAGGTCTAGAATGGATGAACTACTTGTCTCTTTCATGATTGTTTGCATGCTTTAATAATTACATTGTTAAATATCATAGTTTTCATTGACTTACTTGAATATTGATTGAGTAGAGACAACCTTTGTATTTCTTGTGGAATTTTGAATTTTGTTCTTGCTTGCGGACAAATAATGGTTAAATTTGAGGAATTTGATAACAATTATTTTATGCATATTTTAGAAGTCTAGTTGCATCTAAGATTATATTATTTGCATGTATATTTTAGGTTAAATTAAAAATACACACTCATAATTTCTATAAATATAATTTTGCTATATTTTTCATTCGGAGTCTACACTCATAATTTTAGGGAAAAGTTATATGCACATGAAAATCGTCTAAATGCACACTATTTGGTGCGTTTAGATTAAACGTACAGTTTGGTGCGTTTAGATTAAATGTATAAGGGGCAGAAGTGTCCAAATAGTGAAAAGGGGGGGGGGGGGGGGGGAATACTGGTGCGTTAACACTTAACGCACAAGGGGATTGTGCTTTAATGGACTGGGCCTTGCAAGGCCCAGTCCATCACACTGGTGCGTTAACACTTAACGCACAGTGGTGCGTTAAGTGTTAACGCACAAGGGTACGCTTATTTACGACGCGTCCCCTTTCCCTTTCTTCGATTTCAGATCTGTCGAGCGTTTTTTTTTCGATCTCGATTTCCCTCTTTTCCTCTTAGTTAACTTAAAAATCAGCCATGGAATCTTCATGTGGTGGTTCAGGCGGTCCGAATGGTGGTGGTGAGGTGGCCGGAGGCGGAGATGTGGCGGTCGGAGGTTCTGGGTAGTGGCCGGCCGATGGCGGTGGAGGTGGTTCTTGGCAGAGGGAGGCCGGAGGTGAGGGCATAGTAAAATTGTATCTCTGCCATTTTTTTTACCTTAGCCCCATTACAATCCAAAAAATTTCTCTCGATTTATGTCATGTACATATTCCCTGGTGGTGAAGATTTAGGACGTTGATGCAAGTTTATGGTAGATGAGTTTTTAAAGTCGAGACTTGCATTTACCCCCTAAACACATGAGTGAGAGTGATTTTTTTTTTCTAACTGAGGTCTAGAATGGATGAACTACTTGTCTCTTTTATGATTGTTTGCATGCTTTAATAATTACATTGTTAAATATCATAGTTTTCATTGACTTACTTGAATATTGATTGAGTAGAGACAACCTTTGTATTTCTTGTGGAATTTTGAATTTGGTTCTTGCTTGCGGACAAATAATGGTTAAATTTGATAACAATTATTTTATACATATTTTAGGGGTCTAGTTGCATCTAAGATTAGATTATTTGCATGCATATTTTAGGTTAAATTAAAAATACACACTCATAATTTTTATAAATATAATTTTGCTATATTTTTCATTCGGAGTCTGCACTCATAATTTTAGGAAAAAGTTATATGCACATGAAATATCGTCTAAATGCACACTATTTGGTGCGTTTAGATTAAACGTACAGTTTGGTGCGTTTAGATTAAACGTACAGTTTGGTGCGTTTAGATTAAACATACAGTTTGGTGCGTTTAGATTAAACGTACAGTTTGATGCGTTTAGATTAAACGTATAAGGGGCAGACGTCCCCAAATAGTGAAAAGGGAAAAAAATACTGGTGCGTTAACACTAAACGCACAGTACTTGTGCGTTAAATGTTAACGCACAAGGGGATTGTGCTTTAATGGACTGGGCCTTGCAAGGCCCAGTCCATCACACTGGTGCATTAATACTTAACGCACAGTGGTGCGTTAAGTGTTAACGCACAAGGGTACGCTTATTTACGACGCGTCCCCTTTCCCTTTCTCCGATTTCAGATCTGTCGTTTTTTTTCGATCTCGATTTCCCTCTTTTCCTCTTAGTTAACTTAAAAATCAGCCATGAAATCTTCATGTGGTGGTTCAAGCGGTCCGAATGGTGGTGGTGAGGTGGCCGGAGGCGGAGATGTGGCGGTCGAAGGTTCTGGGCAGTGGTCGGTCGGTGGCGGTAGAGGTGGTTGATCAGCGCTGCTTTGTAGGGTTTATCTAGGAGTTATTACCGGTGTTTTGGGTACCATTTGGAGATGTTTAGAGCACAATTATGGAATATGGAGTTGAGGAGTAGAAGTGTAGTTTTGGTGGTTTGGAGAAGCTAAATGAAGACTTATTGAAGATGGGAAAAGAACCACTTGAGAAGACCGAGGAGAGGACGGAGTTAGAAGAGAAGAGGAGCAAAAAGTCCAAACCGCGATCGCGGAATTGAGGCTGCGGTCGCGGACATTTACGAGAGGCGAGAAGAAAAGTACGAGACAAAACCGCGATCGCGGGCGAGCAAGCATCCTGGTCGCGGATAAGTCGAGAGCAAAGGATCAGAAACGGAATTTTCCGCAACCGCAGACATTCATCCGTGATCGCGGAAATGTGCATCAGCGAGCGGCGCGGCATTTTCGTCCGAAGTCTTATTTTATTATTTCCCTTTTCTTTTATTTTTCTTTATTCCGGTTTACTTTATTTTATTTCCTTTTAGGATTCGGTTTGTTATCTTTTTAGCATTAGGTTTGGTTTTTTAGGTTATTCAACCTAGTTTCGCCAGGGAGTTTTTCATTATCGTTCATTATTCAGCACTTTTTTCCCTTTGAGTTTTATTGTTTCGAGACTATGAAGAACTAAGCACCCTTTGCTTAGTCCAACGATTGAAGCCTTCATTTGATATACGGTTGTAAGGTTATAACTCTTTTTCTTTTCCTTTGAATGTATTGATTCTCTTGTGCTTCATCCCATTGATTCTTATTGATTTCACTTGTTGGACGCAACTAGTTGTTATTGGTAATTTTCTATTGCTAGGGTTTGGTAATTACTGTTTGAGTTACCTTATTCATGAGTAGCAACTGCAATATTCTAAGAACTGTTTAGACTGGTTTATTGTAGGGAGAATTAATTGCATGCAATTGTATGACTGTTTGCTACTCTTGCATGTATCTATCTAAATTCATGTGCTCATTGCTGCTGTTGAATTGAATCATGGAGGTTTTCCTGATTATTTAATAGTTAGTATTTTCAGGGTCTGTTTGTCCTGACTATAACTTAAGAAAAGGAATAGGAACATTCATAGGAAGGAATTAGAGATAATCTAGGATCAACCAATCGAATGAATGGTGGATATTTGTCTGGCTAAGTACTTTTTCCCAATTGATTACAACCTTTGTTTTGATTTATTGTTATTTACTTTGTTACTTAAAACCAAACCAACAAACCCCCCTTGTTACTTTGGCATACATTTGTGCACTCAGAAAGATTACTTCCTCCCTGTGGGATTCGACCATTGCTTGCCTATTCTACTAGTTTAGGTTATTAAGGATTTTACTTTGATTGGGCACACGACTTTAGCCCTTATCAGTGGTTCTTGGCAGAGGGAGGCCGGAGGTGAGGGCGCCGGTGACGCTTCGGCGGGGGTTTGGGTGTCCATGGAGGAGGAGGAGGAGGAGGAGGAGGAGGAGGAGGAGGAGGAGGAGGAGGCGGATAGTTTAGCCCGACGGACGAGTGGTGGTGCGAGACGACGGTTGACCCGATCGAGTGTGCCTACCGATGTTACACCTGCACCAGGCATCCGTCAGATAAGTAATGCATTTTGAGAATAAATTTTATTCGTTATATTTGTTAGATTTACTTAAATTGTATTCGATATGAAATTAGAAATTAGATTCGTTAGATGTAGGTATGAATATTTTAGAACTGAAAGAATATTTGTTACATTTAGATAGTATACATATTTTAGAACTGAAAGAATATTATGATTTTAGAATTGATGCAAATTTATATTCATTACTTACAATATGAAATTAGAATTGAACAGTAAATATGAAATTTAGATAATTTATATATGAAATTAGATTATTTAGAAATTGAAATAAAAATAAATTTTAGATAATTTAGATATGAAATTAGATAATCTAAAATTCATATGAAATTTAGATAATCTAAAATTCATATAAAATTTAGAGAAATATATTAATGAAATGCGATAATCAAATAACGTTTATAATAAATTACCAAACAAAAATTTTAGGCATTACGAGACGCCTTGGGAGGATATGAGGGTTTGACACATCCGGCTCCGGTAGCCGATCGACGTCATGTGCCTAGAAGGCTCATCTCAGCAACAGTGCATTGTCATGCGACGCAGATTAGGGCAGACTTATTATGTGCAGAGTCGCTGGTTCCAGCTTCTGGTCCGACCGAGGATGCGAGCATGGAGGACGCATACGTCACATTTGGTGACGATATGTCGGTTGATGAGGCGGCGCGTCAGGTGTCAGACGAGGACGTGGTGGGAGAGTATAGAGTTTCCTTTGACCCGATTTTGCCGGATGAGACAGACCCTCCACCACCTTGTTCTGTCCCATCTCCCGTTCTTTCCTCCGTTCCCTCCTCCGTTCCTTCCCCGATCCAGACTGGTCCTGTTGCCCCCTCCCCCGTTCCTTCCCCTGCACCAGCTCCAGCTCTTGGGCCTGTTCTACGGCAGTCTCCTTGGATGCCAGGAGGGCCGCGCATCCCTCTCCTCCTTCCCAGCTACACCACACATATCGCGAGGGCGATTTTTTACCTTACCCCTCTGGCCCCCTGATGCAGGAGCACTGGCCGCGCGCATCGAAGAGGAGATCGGTTCGTCCGAGGGTGCGTAGATTGGTCGTTCGGTGGCAGATTGACGCTCATAATATGTTTTCGGAATTCGGACCGGCCTAACGAGTCCAACTCATGGCTTTTTCGTGACTAATGGGCGTTTTAGGCCATCCGAGATCGTTTCGGGCCTCAACGCAGCGTTTTAGTATTTTTCGCAATTTATATTTTATTTCCGTTTTGCTTAATTTTCACATTAGGGTTTCGTTATCATATTTAAACACTTTTTGGATGGTGGCAGACATTATCTTTTATTGAATCAAACCCTAAGAGTTTTTCTCTTTCTTTCTGGTGGATTCCGGAGTTTATCGTTGAGTTCGTCGCTTGCGAACTTGATTATTGATCTAGGATTAGCGCTTGCGAATCCTTACGCTTCCTACTGCGTCAGTTGGTATCAGAGCAAGCTTTCTCCTGTCTATTTTCGTCATCTGATCACCATGGGAGATCAACCAGTTACCAGAGCAGACTTAGAAGGGGTTACTGCGGCTTTTACCACAGCCATGACTGCTTTGACGGAACAGATGGCCACTTTGACGAACCAGATGAACAACCTGAACAACAATAACGACAATCAGCAACGAGACATGAGGGAAGAGGCGAACAGAGTTTCGCGAGGCGGGAACAATCTTATTGCTGACAGTTCTAGTTCGGAGGAAGAAGTGGAAGACGATGATCATCCAATAGTTGTGGGTAATCAATACGGTAACCATGATTACCGAGTGAAGGCTGATATTCCATTGTTCTACGGAACCATGGGAGTGGAGGAGTTTCTGGATTGGCAGATCGACGTTGATAGGTTTTTCGACGTCATGGGTGTCCCTGAGGACAAGCAGGTCAAGATGGTAGCAATCAGGCTGAAGAGTACTGCTGCTGTGTGGTGGGATAAGCTTGTTGTTCAGAGGCAGAGGCAAAGGAAAGGGCCAGTCAGAACCTGGAGACGTATGAAACAACTGATGTTGGAGCGGTTCCTACCGGAAGACTATGAGCAGATTCTGTATAAGATGTACATTGAATGTGTTCAAGGAAAGAGGACTGTGACGGAGTACACGACAGAGTTTCTGCGTTTCTCTGAGCGCAATGATCTAGGGGAGACAGAGAGTCAGAAAGTGGCCAAATACATCAGTGGGCTGAAGGGTTCGATACAAGAGAAGATGGGCTTGTAGACTGTATGGACCGTGACAGAGGCTTCTAGTTTGGCCTTGAAGGCCGAATTAATAGAAAAGTCCCCTCGTGGCTTTTCATCATTCCGGAGATATGCACCTCAGGACAACTTCGAACCGTCAGAAGACAAGGAAAGAAGTGCAGTAGCCAAGGATCCCAACCCCAAAAGTAAGGAAGTTGGCAGTTCCAGCGGTAGTTCCAATGGTACTCAGTAGGGGAAAGCACCTTTCCGGAGACAGGCTAATCCTTACGTTAAGCCATCCGGTGACAAGTGTTTTCGTTGTGGTGGGCAGGGTCACATATCAAATGTTTGTCCGACCAGGAGGATTGTCGCCCTTGTGGAGGAAGCAGAAGATGAGGACGAGGATGATGAATATGCTAGAGTTGAGTTTGCTGAGGAGGAATCACTTGAGAGGGTGAATATTGTGCTCCAGAGAATCTTGATGTCATCGAAAGAGGAAGGGCAACGTCAGAACCTGTTCTGAACACACTGTTCTATTCAGAACAAGGTGTGTAACTTGATTGTGGATACCGGCAGTACCGAAAATCTGGTTTCTCAAAAACTGGTTGATCATTTGAAGCTACCCACAAGGCCTCATGAGAAGCCATACACCCTAGGTTGGGTGAGTAAGGGCCCCTAAGTTAAAGTGTCGCTGACTTGTAAGGTCCCCATCTCCATTGGGAAGCACTACAGAAAAGAGGTACTTTGTGATGTTCTAGATATGAGTGTCTGTCATGTTTTGCTAGGTCGTCCTTGGTAGTATGATAATGATATCACATACAGAGGAAGAGATAATGTGATGTTATTTAATTGGGGTGCGCATAAGATTGTCATGGCTCCTGTTTTGCACTTTGATAAGAGCCCCAGGAGGAAAAAGTATAGTTTCTTGATCATGACACAGAGTGAAAAGGAGCTTGATTAGGCTTTCAAAGACAATGAGTGTTTCTGTCCAGCGGTGATTAAAGGGCTGATGAATATTGGGAAGAAGACCAAGGCTGCTGATGATGATGTGTTGGTGTTCCTGCGCAAGGAGAGGTTTCCAGTGGGTACTTACAACAAGTTGCAGCCTCGCAAGCGGACGAGACTCTATATCCAGAAGAGAACTTGGGGTCGAGTTCTTCGGAGGTGGAGGAGACTGATGCAGGAGCACTGGCCGCGCGCATCGAAGAGGAGATCGGTTCGTCCGAGGGTGCGCAGATTGGTCGTTCGGTGGCAGATTGACGCTCATAATATGTTTTCGGAATTCGGACCGGCCCAACGAGTCCAACTCACATCTTTTTCGTGACTAATGGGCTTTTTATGCCATCCGAGATCGTTTCGGGCCTCAACGCAGCGTTTTAGTATTTTTCGCAATTTATATTTTATTTCCGTTTTGCTTAATTTTCGCATTAGGGTTTCGTTATCATATTTAAACATTTTTTGGATGGTGGCAGACATTATCTTTTATTGAATCAAACCCTAAGAGTTTTTCTCTTTCTTTCTGGTGGATTCCGGAGTTTATCGTTGAGTTCGTCGCTTGCGAACTTGATTATTGATCTAGGATTAGCGCTTGCGAATCCTTACGCTTCCTAATGCGTCACCCCCCTCCCCCCTCGTGCCCCCATCCTTCCTAGACAGATATGCAGGAGAGCTAGAGGACATGCCGCTCTAGAGGCTGCTCCAGATGCTGTCCAGGCTCCCCGTATTTCGGGTCCTCAGATGCGCCAGTAGACTCAGGATTTGGTACGTATGTTGGACATTATCCCTTATTTGTCTTGTATATAAATTATTTTTGTTAATTTCATAGCTAATATTAATAATCGAACATGCAGACCCGTAAGGTCTTGAGGGTTCACTTCCATGTCGGCATGGTCACTCAGCTGGAGGAGTTCATCAGACCTGAGCCAGACTCATGGTTTCGGCTAGCGGAGCGTAGTGGCCTCACACATATACGTGTTCTTGGCACCGGGGCAGTTGATCGCGTCCTGGTCTCTGCTTTTGTGGAGAGATGGCACCCTGAGACGTCATCGTTCCATTTTCCATGGGGCGAGATGATGATTACGCTACACGATGTTTATGAGTTACTTAGGGTGCCCATTGACGGGAGGAGCTGTATGGCACCGGGCGTGAAGGATCCAGAGCTTAGACAGAGGATTGCGCTGGAGCTTTTTGGGTTTGAGGATAGTTCTCAGGTGGATAGGTGGTACTCCAGTGGCGGCATTCCTATCCAGAGGTTGCAAGACGATTTGGGGCGCATGATGGGGAGCGAGTAGAGGGACGAGAGCATCTTGGCTTCACTTTATCTGTTCCTGATGCTCGGCTCCACAGTGTTGGTCGACAAGTCTACCCGTCAGATCAAGCACAAGTGGCTGGCACTGCTGTTCGACCACAAGGCCACATGCCGATATGCATGGGGAGCAGGCATTCTGGTGTTCCTGTACCGGAACTTAGGACATGCGTCCAGACGAGAGGCGCAGGGCATTGCCAGTTGTGGCATACTTTTGAGGGTAAGAAATAAATTTTAAATTTACGTTATAATTATTTATTTTCTAATCCTCTACTTCGTTCGATCTTGTTATATAGTCATGGATATGGGCATACTTTCCCCATTTTCGTGGACATTATGTCACGGACCCAACTGCCATGGCCGACGATGCAGGTGCCATTAGAGACGGCCAGGAGGTCCCATAAGGCAAGGATTCTGGCCGTTTGGTTTGTATGCGCCAGTTGTTGGACAACAATAGATATGAGGAGGTAATATGTTTCGTTATATTAATATTTTAATTTATAATATGTACTTCATGCTAAATATTTTATAATCTATTTTGCTATATTATTTGTTACAGGTACAGTGGTTCCCATTTTCCAGAGTATCATTCGACCGACCAGAGTACACTCATTCCCTGTTTAGAGGGATAATCCAGATCATGGATATACAGGAGCCGTATCTGCCGGATCACTGCCTTCGTCAATTTAGGCATGTACAGGGGATCCCGGTCTTACCTCCAGAGCTGAAGACAGTGACCCGCCAGAACGACCTCAAACACTACGACGTCACGTTCGACGATCATCTGTTGGGGGCATGGGATGAAGATCCGAGGCCTTTGATCCGGATTGAGGTTCCACCAGCCACGCGTTATTGGGACGTGACATATGACTATCTGGACTGGTTGGATGAGTATTCTCATGTGCTGGTGGATCTAGACAGGATCGTCTTGCGGGCCCTGTCCATCCCACACCATCGGTGGACACTCTTGCGGTACGTTTGATTCGTTTAATTCAATTAATGTCGATTATTAATTTGTCATATTTAAATTCTAATGGGTATTTACGAATACAGCGGAACCAGTTGGTTGCTGGTGAGCTTCGTGCTTATTTGGAGACGCCGACGAATATAAACCCTGTCCCCGTTCAGAAGGTTCACGAGATGATGAGTCAGCTATTGCATATGCTGACTGATGAGACTCCCCCGATGGCCCCCCCCTCTACCTCGTGCGTCACAGATTTTTCGGGATTCTATACACGAGCCCGGGGAGGGTAGTGGGAGTCAGCCCGGTGGAGATTAGGGATGTTATGTGTTTTTGTATATACTTTCGGGATTCTATACAGATTTTTGACTTATGTATGTGTTTTTTGTTATGCATATAATTTTCATGGATTAGTCCCGAAATATGCCAAAAACCCGAGAAATGCGAAATGGGCCCAAAGAGGGCATTTTTGCCGCAAAATAAGAGTTTCGAGAACTTATCGTAATTTATATAAATTGGTGGAGGGATTTTTTCCGCAAAACAAGAGTTGATGCGTTAACACTTAACGCACCAATGGTCGAATTTGATAACGTTGGTGCGTTAACATTTAACGCACCAACGGTCGAATTTGATAACGTTGGTGCATTAACACTTAACGCACCAACGGTCATATTTATAACGGTAAAAAATTGGCCGTTATAAATATGCGACTTCATTTCATACTCTTGGCCGTTATAGCTTGTGATAATCAACTCACATTCAGCTTGTGATAATCAACTCACATTCAGCTTCTCGGTAACATTATTCATCTTTCCTTGGTTTTTTTTTTGAGTTTCTAGCTTGTGATCAAATAATTCATATTTCAGATCCGAAATATTAAGGTCGTTGCAGAGTATGGCTTCGTCATCGAGAAATGTGATAGTAATCAGTGATGACTCAAATTCCTCAATTGTCGAAGAAGACAGTAGCTACACCTCGTTCGGTATTGGAGATGATGATGATGATGAAGTTGCTGGAGATGTTGCAAATTCAGAATTACAAAGAGCTGAAGCTTCTCCATGTGATAAGAAGAAGAGTTTCATTGTTTTACTAAATCAAACCAATGTCTACCCAGAATATCGGCTGGTAGGCACCGCATCCTTCATAATGTAAATTTTTTATTCGGATTACTTCATATTATAAACTTTAAATGCACTTACTGATATGCAGAGTATCTCGAGGGAGCATGCTTTGAAATTCTTGAGTTCTGCAGGAACAACTAAAGTCACCCTGGATTGTCGTATTGCTACTTTGCCTGTGTCTATCGCAACGAGCGGGAATCGCTACAGATTTGGCAACGGTTGGCGGGATTTTGTTCAATTCCATGGATTGGAAATCAACGATGCATTAGTGTTTGAAATAATAGGTCGGCGTCCCCAAGTTGTATACAACGTTACCATATTCAAAGCTTAGATGAGATATGTACTAGTACGCATTTTCGGGATTAGGGATATTATATTTTTTTTGTTATGTATGTATTTTTCGGATGACATGTACTAGTACGCATTTAATATTATATTCATTAAATATGCACCCTAAACCCCAAAATCACAAGTTTTGCATAATGGGCCCAAACTAGGCCCAATAGTACAAAAAATGCATTAAATGGCCCAAAATCAGAAAAAATGCATAAAGTAAAAAAAATGCATTAAATGGCCCAAAATCACAAAAAATACATAATGGGCACAAACTAGGCCCAATAGTACAAAAAATGCATTAAGGGCCCAAACTAGGCCCAAAATCACAAAAAATGCATAATGGGCCCAAACTAGGCCCAATAGTACAAAAAATGCATTATGGGCCCAAACTAGGCCCAATAGTACAAAAAATGCATTAAGTGCCCAAACTAGGCCCAAAATAAAAAAAAATGCATAATGGGCCCAAACTAGGCCCAATAGTACAAAAAATGCATTATGGGCCCAAACTAGGCCCAATAGTACAAAAAATGCATTATGGGCCCAAACTAGGCCCAATAGTACAAAAAATGCATTAAGGGCCCAAACTAGGCCCAAACTAGGCCCAATAGTATAAAAAATGCATTATGGGCTCAAACTAGGCCCAATAGTACAAAAAATGCATCAAGGGCCCAAACTAGGTCCAAAATCACAAAAAAAATATAATGGGCCCAAACTAGTTCCAATAGTATAAAAAAATGTATTATGGGCCCAAACTAGGCCCAATAGGTCAAAAAATGCATTAAATGGCCCAAAATAACAAAAAATACATATCAACTTCTTCATAAGACTTCATAAGACTTTGTCATATCCCATTAATGTATAATACAAGTATTATAACCTATAAATATCGACTTCTTCATACTTCATGCTATACCGTAAGTATAAAGTTCATGTTATAACTTCATAACACTTAGTCTTATCACATTATAACTTCATAAGACTTTGTCATGTCCCATTAATGTATAATACAAGTGATAACTTCTTAAGAAATTATAATAATACAGTATTATAACCTATAAATATCGCCTTCTTCATACTTCATGCTATGAAGTTCATGTTATAACTTCATAACACTTGGTCTTATCACATTACTATATAGTGCAAGTACTACTTGCTTAAGAATTCATTATAATACATTAGTACAAACTATAATTGATGAATACTTTATAAGTATAAAGTATAAAAATCATAAAATAACAATTAACATTATCATATAGTTAGTTATATTAAGCAATGCCTTAAAGTTCATGTTATAACTTCATAACACTTAGTCTTATCACATTACTATATAAGGCATTGCTTAATATAACTAACTATATGATAATGTTAATTGTAATTTTATGATTTTTATACTTTATACTTACAAAGTATAAAAATCATAAAATAACAATTAACATTATCATATAGTTAGTTATGATTTTTATGCCTTAAATCACGAAAAAAAAAACAATACAACATAGTGCGTTATCCCTTAACGCACACATTACACATTGGGCTCCAAAAGAGGCCCACACAGTGCTGGGCCAAAATTCAAGCCTAGACGTTGGTGCGTTAAGTGTAACCGCACAGACTGGTGTGGTTATACTTAACGCACCAACGATCATATTTATAACGGCCGATTTTTTACCGTTATAAAATCTGACCATTTTTTGTGCGTTAAGTGTTAACGCACCAACGGTCGAATTTTATAACGGTCGAATTTCCCTCCTATATATACCCATGTCAATTTCCTTTATCTTCCACATCCAAACACAACAATCAACTCATTCTTAAGAAGCTAATTGTCAATGGTCATTTTTCGGCATTCACAAGCTCCAGATCCGCCGTGTAGAGAATTATTCAACTTTTCGATAACATTAATCATATTTTTTCGGCTTTAGTTTTTGCAAAGAGTTTATAGCTTCTGATACAATAATTCATATTCCAGATCCGAGGATGGCTTCATCGTCCAGCAGTGCATTGGCTCCGGGTACAATGTGCAAATGCAATTTCCCGGTCGTGTTGTACACTTGCGACATACCCATTCATTATAAAAGAAGGTACCTCGCATGCAAGGATTACATCCCAATGGAGCGGGATGGGGAATCCAGTGGTTGTCGTACCTTTAAGTGGGTTGATCCACCGTACGACGACAATTCTGCCAAGATTATCAGAGAATTGGTGCTGGAAAGAAATGAGCTTAAAAGGATGTGCGACACCCTTTCAGATTCAAACGTGAAGTTGAGGAAGAAAATATATTATCGGGGTTATGATTACAAGCAATAAGTTTATTATGTCTTTTGATTACATAAGTCTGCAAATGTATGAATAATGTTATTATTACAGCATTGAGTTGGAGTCATTGCCTTATGGCCATTATCCCGTTCACCGCCTCAAGAATTCTAAAGGAGGGCAAGCCTTCGATGACCAAGTCGAACCCGTCGAACCTTCTGATTTGCCCCTTTTCCAGCAGTAGCACATAAATACTTGGAATCCACAAACTTCGGTTCAAAATCATAAGGATCTTCTTATATGATACTGAACCGGTGTTTGTGGATTCCAAGTATTTCTGTGCTGCTGTGAGAAAAGGGGCAAATCAGATGGTTCGACGGGGTCGACTTGGTCATCGAAGGGTCGCCCTCCTTTAGGATTCTTCAATCGGTTAACGGGATAATCTGCACAACGCAAGGACATTAACTCAATCTTGTAGTTATTTGGATGTTGTTAGCTTTTTGTGCTTTGTTTCTAGGACAAACGGCCATCTATTTGTAAGCATGTAATCGTGTGGATTTGTAATGCAATATATTTTGGTTATGATTTTTGTACAAGTGTATCATGTCTTTTTGATTATGTAAGTTTGCAAATGTATAAATTCCAATGTTATGATTGCATAAGTTTGATGTCTTTTTTATTACGTATAGATTACTCTGAAACCCACCAAAGCAAAAATAATGAGCAAATAACCAAAAGAGACTCACATCAAATTTTATATTGCATTACAAAACACACGAGTTTTACATCAACTACTAATAATGTGGATCTAATACGCCATATAATCTGAATTCTTGTCGGCTGCCATGCGGCATTCCCTAAAGTCTTGCAATTTCGAAACATACAATGTTTCCCACCACCGGATGTTCGGATCACAATGTCTTCGCCACGCATCCGTAATGGGTGGTAATGGAGAGTCGTTAATGAGCGTCACCTATACGAATACAAACAAAAAAATGCAATTAGCATACACAATATTGCAAATGAAACATCTAAGTACAAGTAGAGATACAAAACATTATCGGTATCCAGTGGTTGTGGTTCCCTACGTGTGCTATCCCCACAAAATTTAAGGGAGGTGCGAAGCTTGGTCCAGACGCCCGTATTGGTAAGCACAATGAAGGGTGCTCAGATATGACGACGACAACAACGTTATACACCGTGGCAAACACTAAACCCATGAATGGCATGTCAAGCCAATAATTCGAGTCACAAGGGGTATGAACATAGTTAATTTGAACCATTAGATCGTCCCATGACCCTGGTCTTGCATAAGCTCGTATCGGCTCCCACATTTGTCGGTTGACATGCAACTCCTTTGCCATCGCGCTACGGATCAAGGGATATTGACCCTGACTCATCCCCATAAGCACAGCCAAAGACCGATAACCACAGTGTCCGTCTGAACGTACATCCATAGCACCGTTAATGTACCCAAACCAGAAGTAATCGATATTCCGAACCCCAAAGTCCACCCCAAAATGAATAATGGGTTCTTCAGGCCAATCCCATGGACGGACTCCCACATGGTCGTCCTCAAATTGTGATTCTTCTGGTTGTGGTTGGGATTGCATGTCCTCAGCGTCGAGCACCACGAAACTTGCTTGATTTTTGGGACGGCCTGACCCTTTCACCTTCTCCTTTGCCTTTCCCTGTGTTTTTGCCTTCTCAGACTTCAGTAAGTATTCTCTTACGTGCTCATGCAGGATCTTTTCCCTACTCGGCGACCCCTTTGCCTTGTTCTTCGCACCACTTGGCCTTCCCTTTCTACAGATGTCCGTCGGCTCCATAAACGTACTATGTTCCGGATGATCCAAGGCCATGTACAACTCACTCAGTTACCATAACGTGGCTTGGTTCAAAGTACGACTTTGCACTCTCGACCACATCTCACGTAATCTCAACTTTGGAATGGAAATCGAAACACTGTCGTCAGCAAGCGCAAATGTTGTTGGATCCTCTTCCCAATGCAAGTCCTTCCAGAAGTCGTGAATGTCGTCTGGAGTGAGAGATGTCCTCGTAATGATGGCTTTTGCAATATCGTGGATGCACGGCAACCCAAGGCAGTCTCTCACCCAATAATCATCGCATACTTCTGAATAGTCATCCTTCACTAGCTGATCATACATGGCCAACAACAAATCAAAACACCTATCCGACACTCTGCAAAACAACCTTGAAAAGACCATTCGGGCAAGCTCCGGAAACCCTGGATCGTTGAACTCCATTGGTCGTGTAGACAGTGACTTGTTCATGGTCGCTTTAATCGTGTCCATTTGAAGAATGATTGCATGGTGGATCCCCACGATCACTCTGTTAAAGCCGCCTCTGCTAGACCCTACAATATCTTTCAACACACAATGCATCCCCTCAACCCTATCAAAACAAAAACATTTTTTCCTTAGTACAACATTCATACCCAATAGTAAACTCTTCCAACTATACAATGTTCAAAAGATACATGTTTGAAGTTCGCGTGAAGAAGTGAAGGGTGTCATCCGTCCACGCTCTTACTATACTTTCCTTGTAAGGAGTCAGCCATTCCCTCTCGACGTATCCAACAAGGCCGCTCTTCCACGACGTGCTCAATGCTCTGAGCCTCTCCTCGTACCTTTCCTCCGTGGTCGAGCAAAATAGTCCCCAACACTGGTTTGTAAACATATCGACCTTGGCACTATCTTTTATAACCTTGTCGGCATGTGCCTTGATGTTGTTTCTAATATGGACCCAACACAAGAGCTGCCTAACCGGGACGTCTTTGAAAACTACCTTAATAGCTTTGATGAGAGCCTTTTCACAATCGGTCATTATAGCCTTTGGCATAACTCCTAACTGCTCAAACAAGTTCTGAAGGGCACTCACTATCCACTGGTAATGGAAAAACTTTTCCGCTCGGGTGAATGCATACGCAATGTTGAACGTCTTGTGAGTGCAGGTAAAACCAACAATCTCCACCAAAGGCATATCATACCTATTCATACACAAAATAAATAAACGTACCAATACTTGTCAATATAACTAATTAAACCCTAGCACATAGAAAAATAACTAACTATTATTAAAATGTTTTACATACTTATTTGTCTTGTATGTGGCGTCAATGATCACCACGTGCGGGAACTTCTTCAACAAGCGTAGCGACTCCGGGTGAGCAAAAAACAGGATCTCTACCTCTTGTCCTTTGTTCACATTCCTAAGAGGATAAAAAAGATACTTGTTCTCTTTCAAAAAATGAAGGGACCACTGGGTAACCGTCAATTCCCCACGATCCTCGTAATGGAGCTTCTGCAAAAAGTTCGCAACCTGCTTCATTGATGTCACATTTCCCGGAAAGTTTTTCCTCAAGTTCGAAACAATCTCTTTCGGAGTCTTCCGACCATCACCCCATCTCCTAGCCATGACCTCCTCCTTCTGGGCCATTCGACCCGTGAATGCATTCCCATGAAAGCTAGCATGAAGCTTGTGGTTGTGGGTGCCATGTATAACATCCAAGACCCATTTTTCAGTAAGGGATCCTAGCTCGTTTTTCAAACGGCACCCATATAGCTCGAATCTACAACCACACTTCTTCGATCTACGTTTTCGAATTCTCCGAACCGACAACTCTGGATTTTCTACATTAACTTTAGGCCTCCCAGATCTCGGCTCACCATATCTATCGCATGTCAAACTAACTACGTACGGATTTGAGGTACGTTTCACCAAAACTATCATCAACTCTTTTGCTGTAGCTCTAGCCCATTCAATCATTTCATTCATACTCCCCCAAACTAGGCCAGTACGAAAACGATCTCCATAATCTTCACCCTATAATTAATTTTGATTTACGAATTATTATACTATCTACAATTATAACAAACTAATAATACAACAAATTTGCAAAGTCATTAATTCATAACCTAATCCATGAATTTTATGCTCAACTAAGGAAACTACTACTTCATACCTAATATTAATTGTTAATGGATACAACAAAATTGCAATATCATATTAATGGCTAAAATTCATAATAACTACTTCATACAAAATTAATTATATTCGATATTTATCGTATCACATTCATCTCTTTCGTTTACGAATCCCAAACGGAAATTAATTGCTAAATTTCATAATAACTACTTCATACAAAACTAATACATGAATCATTACTCAAACGGAAATTAATTCAACACTAACCGTGGATAAATCGTCGCTCGAATCCCAATCGTCTCCTTCGTCTTCGCAACCCGACATCCAAGAGTCGTTCCATTCTTCGTCTGTTTCTTCATCTTCTCGTGCTTGTACCCAATCACATTCCTCATCTTCTCGACTTTCTTTCCAATTGTTTTCCTCACTTTCATCATTAGAATAGTTCATGTTGAATGTTGTGATTTGGTGTGCAAGAGAAAGGAAATGGGAGTGTGTATATATAGGCTGAAAATTAGTCCATTAAAAAAATGACCGTTTGTGCGTTAACAATTAACGTACAAACGGTCGGATTTTTCAAACGACACATTTGTTCAACGGCTATGAACAGTACCTGTGCGTTTAACTTAACAGTACCGTTGTACTGCTAAGTTTAACGCACAAGTTGAACTACAATTGGGCCGCGAATTGCTAATCTTGTGCGTTAAACCTTAACGCACGGCTACAATTTAATACGTTAAGGTTTAACGCACCAAATTTGGACATTTTCCACTTTTTTCCAGTTTTGTGCCTTGTGTGTTAAACCTTAACACACTAACATCTACGTTTAACTTAACCGCACCAAATAGTGTGCGTTTAGACAATTTAACGTGTGTATATAGGGGATCCTAATTTTATGTATTTTAGGCATTTTAAGTTGAATCAAAGATAATGTAAAAGTATTTTTTAGAACACCAAACAAGTGAAGCACGATTGGAATAAATAGTACATATTTGAAAGCAACGAACAAAAATCCACGTAGCAAATTCTTGGCCCAAAATGCATATCCAAGTTTTGATGTGGTGGACACGTGATTTCTCCATGATGCATAGGTGGATATTCTCCATTTGGGCCGCTTGCTAGCTTGGACGGTGGCCCACTTCTAGACTTGGAGGGAAGGAAGATTATGTGGTGGAGTATGTGAATTTGGGCCGCTGCTTTAGGTAGAAGCTTTACTTCGAATTAATTATACTAGCTTAGGGTAAGGAATTAATCAGCTAAGTTTGAGTTTTGATCATCACGGCCGTACGTACATGAGGATTTCATGCAGAAATGTCCATGAGCACATGTTAAGAAGTTAAGTTTAGTAGAAATAATAAATCATTTTAGAAAAAAATTAAATTAGTGGCTAAAAAATAATATTGTTAAACATGTAAAACTTATTGTGTGTCTATAGACACAGACACTAGAAAAAACCATTGGATTATATCAACATTGAGAAAAAGTTTTCGATTGAATAATTCATACATATCGATGCCTAGTTTAATTCTTTTGAGTATTTTCTCAATCATGCTTGACTAAATTTCTTGTTCTAGGATTAGGTGATCCCGACTATGTGTGTGTAAATAAAATTATTTCTTTGCTTGAATTGAAATAATATTTGATTCAATCCTAATGCGCTTTATGCTCATAGTAGCCTATGCAAATTGGATCCTATTGTGGTTTGAGACCGAAAGGTGATAACGTTAATAAGTTATCATATATGGTTTGAGATTGAGAGGTAATAACTTCTATGGGAACCCTAAGGACTGAACCTAAGATTTTATTATTGCGAGAACATTTTAATTTCTCTTGTGGATTAATAACTATCATATAAACCCTAGGTTTAGAATGGATCTAGCAAGTCACGAGGGTGAATGTTAATTCAGTTTAATCTTAGATTCTAAGTGCTCAAAGGGTTTAGATTTTAATTAGCAAGTCGCGAGAGTGAATGTTAATTAGATCTAGGCACATTTGCTATCATAAGAGAGAAATTAATAATTACCTTAGATAGTTACCTTTAAATAATTTGGAATAAATTTAGGTGAAGTGTGATTTTATTTACTGAAGCATTGTTGCGGTGATCCTTAACCTTAAATATATTTATCTCATTTATTTTTATCCCTTTTGCTTCATAACTACTTGCTATCTTAAGTTACACATTTCTCCAATTCCGTATTTTTACGGTATAGTTCACTAGTAGAGTTTGAATTAATATTACATTGATTTATGTGGGATCCACACTTGACTACTAGAATTGATCTCGTACACTTACTAGTAGGTTTTAGCCACATAAGGTTTCAAGTGGGGAGCAAAGGTTGTTGTAGAAAAATCGGGAGTCCGGAGGCGGTGTCGAAGGAGTTGTAGGGAGCAAACCAAGGGTGGAGGGAGGAGATCGACGATGAAAGGTGTCGAAGAAGGAGTTGTGGTTGAGGAAGATGATCTTGAGGTCGGAGAGGTCAGGGATTGGGCATAAGAGTTTATCCGTTCATGAATTAATTGAATTTTTCTTATTTTTTCAAATAATGGAGCTAAGGAATATAACGCTTAAGGGCATGAGACGGACTTTCTAAAAAACACAAGGGTACCAAAGATCAAACAAATTAAATGTCGGATACTATCCGAAATAACTCTAGACACAAGGACATCAAATGGAGCTTTCCTCTAGTGCTTTCCATTTCTTCTTAAAGTTCCAGTAATTAAAAAGAGTAACTAACGTCATAGTTAACGGATCAATGAACAATGGGCACAATACAAACATTTTACAAACTAGAGGGGTGCCATTTGGAATATGTAAAAATTGAGGACATCATACTGAATAACCCAAACCACATGGATATCATCTGAAATTTTCCTATAATTTGTTTAAAATCTATAACATTTCCTTAAATTTTGTTTTCTTAATTATGTAAGAGACTCGTGTACAATACCACTGACAGGCTTAAAGTCGTATGCCTAATCAAAGAAATCCTAAAATACCTACTAAAGAGTATAGCAAACAAGTCAGGGTCGATCCCATAGGGAGTCGGGTTATCTATCTCTGTAATTCAAAATCACCAACTAGGAACTAGGGGGGGTTTTGTAGTGTTTTCTTGGAAATCAAGTAACAAGTAAGCAAATAAACAAGTTTGCAAATAAAGGTTGTCAATATAATGGGGAAAAGCGTCACACTTAACAAAGATCCACACAACAATAGATATGGTCGATCACGGAATTCTATCAATCTCAAGTTTTTATCATTCCTATAGTTGTTCTTATCCCGATCATAGGTAACTATTAGTTCTACCAGTCCTAATAATACTTATTACTAAATCAAATCCGAAAACATTCAAGACTCAATAAAGCAATAGCATTCAACCAAGGATTTAACAAGATACATGCAATAGAAACAACCCGTTACTATAAGCATGCAATTAACTCTCTCTCACGATGAACACTCGCAACCCGCTTATGTAAATCGTGCTCGCTACTAGATATGCAACCCGAACCCGGAATCACAAGTCCTAGCAATCAGGAAGATATCAATAAACCTAGGTGATCAATCTAGATAAATCAACATAGACCAATAAACAATCAAGCGCAAGAGAATTAATCCAACTAGATAGGAAAACGAACAAGAGTAGAAAACTCACAACCAATCAATTGCTGGCTTCAAACTGTCAAGTGTAACAATGGAGGTTTAGTTCTCCATTAGGGTTTGTGAGAGAGAAAAACGATGAAAGGTGGCAACTAGGGTTAACCACCAAGTCTTAGAAAATAGTCTTAAATACTAGGACAAATATTTAGGAATAAAATAAAAGGAAATAATAAACTTGTAAACAAAGTCTCAGAATTAAAATAAAACGGAATAAAACTCGGACAGAATCGTTTCAGCGCGTCGTCACCGCGGGGTGCGGTGACACCCCCACCGCGGGGTGCGGTGGAGCTCCAGTGGCCAGGTGCCACTTCTCTGGTCTTCTCGCCGCGGGTGCGGCAGTGCCCACCGCTGGGTGCGGTGGTCTTCGGCGCGGGTGCGGCAAGGCTCCAGAATGTATCTCCTCTCCAAGGCTCCTCCTTGCATCCTTCGCACCGCTCCTCAACTCGTCTCTTCACTTCCTTGGCGTTTCTCCTGGTGGCTTCCTTCCTCAGTGTCTCCTATGATATCCAAAACAGCTCAAACACCTCCAAAAACACCAAACTTCGCCGCCAAACGCCATGCACATGAATGTGTCTAAATCTATCCGAATGACACCAATAAACCCTCTAATGACTCTCAGTTAAGCCCTACAAAGTAGTGCTTATCAACCACCACTACAGATGTTTTTTAATTAAATAACCACAAAAGTTATATAATATCGTTCTACAGTAAACTAACATATGAAAGAGAAGACTAATGAGAACGAAAACGAAGAAGTAAGCTAAGACAATCTACTATATATCTATTAAATGTGAACCTCATTAAGTCACATAGCAACCTCAAATGAGGCATGTCATTAATGACACATGTCACTCTTTTCTTTTTTCACTTCATTTTAATTACATAATTAAATTCAATCTAAATCTTTCCATTTTTCTTCCAATTCAATTCAATTTCATTTAATCTATTATATATTACTAAAATACAACTTAACTAAGGTCATGTGTCCCTTTTAATTAATGGTTAGTTTGGTAAAAGTCTTTATAAGGACTTTTTTATTTAAAAAGAGTTGAAAAGTAGTTTTATGTAGTAGCATGTGTTTAAAGATAAAAATAATTTCATTGCACATTTGTCGAAACGTTTAAAAATAATTTTTAATTAAAAAATCATTATAAATAATAAAGTCTTTTTTTGTACCTTCACCAAACAAAGCCTAAGTCACATCATATTTGATACTTGTCGCTCATACAAATTGCCACATTACTTTTCAATATATTTAATATAAAAATGCAACATCATTTCACAAATTCTTAAAATATACAATATTTGTGTGATTTATATAACCTGAAATCTCAACTCTTCGTACAATTTCAAATGCCAATTTGCCACCCCTTCCACACCCATTTCCGCCGACTCCATACTTGGTTAGGCTCCTTCACTTCGTGGAGCTTTGTCCTGCCATGGCTCTCACCGCATCGCGACATTTCAGAGACTTCTTAAATCGACTCTATTTCGCGGTTTGCAGGCCTCGTTTTCGTCAGCAAACTCCATTGTTGTTGCTCTCTTTGCCAACTCCGACCAACTCTCTCGCTCCTCTGCCATCAATAAAATTGATAAAATCATCGACAAGTCATTAAACGAAGGGCATCTCTTCGTAAGTATGTTAACACATGTTTCATACGAACTTTGATGTTCAACTAATACTTTTTTGGGTAAGCATGTACAGTTAATACATATTTTGCATTCTTAATTATACATTTTGCTTATTATTATAATTTTATCTATATTTTACATATATATATAGTTATTTATATATTATACCAAAACCCTAATTATCTCTTTTATGTGTCACCTTGTGAGTTATACCACATAGGCAAATCTCAAAATACAAGTTTAATTATAATTTTAAGATAGTGATCACAAAGCATGTAGTCGGTCTTGGAGAATATAATAACGCTACTCCTAAAATATTCGTTTTGATAAAAAAAGAAAATAAATTACGTTGAATCATTTTTTTTTATACAAGGCAAACATTAGAGTCTCTTCAAAAAAGAAGAGCATCCCTGAATCATCACTATGGATGATTTTAACAAATTGTTGTTACAAGTAGAATTCAGACGATTGAATTCTTGTCTCAAAATCCAAGAGTCTCCAACCGAGATATTGATATGGGAGAGCATAGTGTTTGAACATCCTTCTTAAAGCGATAAGACTGATGGTGCTATTCGATAGATGATCAGCTATGTAGTTGGCTTCCCTGAAATAATGGAAAACCAGAACATATTCAAATGAAAAAAAGCAAAGATTGAATTCATAGGATAATTGTATAGATCTCCCAAGGAATGTTTCAAGTTCCTTTGATGTAATTGATTAAAGTAAAATTATCTCCTTCAATAACTAATTGTTTTATATTGAGAGCTATGGACTTACAGACGTCGTGAAGTGTCGCAACTGCTTCTGTTTGCGAATAGTGGTACTAGGTATTTGTTTACAATCAATAAACAAAATTTTACAATCAGAGTTACGAATAATGTAACCGATATGAGAGGTCAGATCATGTCTTTTGGAACCGTCAAAATTAAGTTTAACCCATCCATCTTCCGATTTCTTCCATATTCTACTAGATATACATCTTTTCCTACGATGTGTGTTGTTTTGGAAGGTTTGGAGATAGAAGAAGAGGATATCGAGTTTTGATAATGGAACACATTCTCATTTACAATGTTTGTGTTATGATGGGTCTTGTTTTGTTGGAATATAAATTATGGTGTTTCTAGAGGAGCCACCAAAGAAAAAACACAGAATCTGTAGAAGGGTTAGATGTTATGAAATAATCTAGGTCAGACGGTCAGTATAGAAGTTTGTACTATGTCGGAAAATAAATTGTTTACCAAGACGCTTTTCAATGTTGTGAATCAACCGAAGAGTAAATGGACAGGCAAGAAAAGATTGTTTGTATCTTCAATGTCAACGTTACATAGCACAAACTAAGGAACTTTGGAAAAATGGTGATTTAAACATTCTGTAATAGAAAGAGAATCAGAGACATCCTTCCATACAAAGTTTTTTTTCCGGAGGAATATGAAGTTTCCAAATCCAGGAAAAGGGATCATAGACGAAATGAGAGTGTGATGGGGTAGTAATATATCTTGCCGATTTGATTGAGAAAGATCAATCATTAGATAAATTACATGTAATACGATCATCAACGTGAGTTTTGGTATATGTATTTTCAAGATTTTGTGGATCACAAAAGGAGGAAGTTTCCAAATATCCAGTGACGATTTGGAGTAATGAAATGAGAAACTTTTAAAGTGATATCTCCATTATCAAAGTATGAGAGCAAATCACAATTTGGAATCCAACTATCTCTCCAAAAATTGATAGATTGACCATAATCTAATTCCCAACAAATTTCTTTCTTAAAATGTCACGAATATGAAAAAGTCTTAAAAATTGCCAAGATTGCTTTGGTTTTCTTTTTTGTAAGCTAAAAGACTTGAGGAGCCAAAATATATTTAAGTGATAATACGTACCCACAAGCTATCAGGTTCAACAAGTAATTTCCATATTAATTTCATTTGCAAATTTTTGGCTTTATGGAGACCCAAACCTCCTTCAGATTTAGGACGACATATATTATCCCAACTAATAAGAGGGTGATATCTCTGATTTTTTTATTCCAAAAGAAATGTTTGTTAATCTTAATAATGCCATTGCATACCGATGTGGGTAATATAAAACTTTGCATAAATATATTGACTTTGGAAAGGAGATTTGACTGAATAAGTATAGATCTGCCTGCTTGGGAAAAAGATTTCGCTTTCCACTAGGAGAGTAGTTTTTTAAGACTCAATAAAGAGTAGTAAAATATTTCCTTTTTTTACCGGGCCTCTGCCAATATGGATTTCTAGATATTTTTTCATAGAATTTGTCATATGGATATTTAGTATTGATGTTAGGGATGCAATTTGTTGAGAAGATATGTTTGAAGAGGTTTGAAATGTGCTTATGAAAATTAATTGCAACGCCTAATTTTTGTGTGAAGTTATCCAAAAGAGTTTTAATATAGAGCATATTAGTGTGAGTAGAATTTGCTAGAATTAAGGTGTCATCTACAAAATTAAGGAAGAGAACGCAAATACCATTCCGAGTTAATTGAATACCTACTCTGCGATTATGCTATTGAGATTCAAATGAAAGGGTACGGGATAAAAACTCCATTGCTAATATGAAGGCCTAAAAATATGACATGGTTCATTATTAAGTAAAAATGAAAATGAAGTGGAGGTAATATAGGTCATCAATAGTCGTACCCAATCAGGAGAGAAATCGAATTTAAGATGCATTTGATCTATAAACAAATTCATTCGAGCAAATCTATACCCAACCCATATCGATTTAAATTCATAAGATCGAAAATGGATTGTTGTTTCAGAATTCAAATTGAGATTGTTCGACTATGAATTTGATTGTTTTAGGAGTCAAAATCTACTAATTTGATGACGAGGAAATCAATTGTGGACTTGGACCGGAATACCCCTAAACTCAGGGGTATCCATCGAAATTTTCCTAAAAAAATAAATTTAACGAACGAAAAAAAAAATTTCGGAATGAAGGGGGGGATCGGAATGAAAGAGGGGCACCCCCCGGAGCTCCACCTCTGGTAAGGATCATATCCACGATCCAAACTTTTTCCTATATGGTTTACAACATGGTTTGGTCCGAGGCTATATACTAATATAGCAAATCTTCCTCGTATGGCCCTAATTAAGAAACACATCTATATTCATGGTCCAATTATGGTTCGAACAGAGTTTAGATCGTAATTGGACCATTTCTAATCTCTAAATTCGAAACAAAATGAGAATTAGGAAATCAGTTCATTACGAACTGGTTTGGACAAGTTTCGTATTGGTTTGGTCTCATCCAACCATATTTATGGTCTACAAGTTGTGTAACACCTTCAACTTTTTTTTTTTTTTTTTGATTAGGTAAGAATTAGACTGGACCTTCTTAGCGATGAAGTCGGCCACCACGTTTGTTTCTCGGAAGACATGAAAAATCTACACTGAAGAGAAAAGTTGTAAGAGGACAAACCAAAAACACATAGAATGAATAATGTCAGACGACCAATAAAGAAATGGAAGAAATCGCCGGACAAAATTATTAAAATCAATACAGATGGATCCACAAAAACTAATGGTGAATCTAGCTTTGACTACATTTTCAGAAACAACACGAATAAACCAATCTTCCTCTTTGGGGATAAATGTTGTATCTCAACCCCTTGGTTTTTTATCTTTGAACACTTGACTTTGGTGTGTTTGGTTTGCATGTTTCTCCTACAAGATTTTATGGATTGGATTGCAAGGCTCTTCAGGGCCATCAACAATGGAGATCAAAATCAGAACAAGGATCCAAGGAACCAAAGAGAAATAATACCAAACATGAAAACAAAACCCATGAACAAATCTCTAACTTGCCTTGAAAACAAAACCCACAGAACCTTCATCTTCTGTTCGTTGTGCCACACACCCAAGGCTTAATCCGAATAATTTATACGTAAATATAGTACATTTTGAACAAAATAAATATTAGCAGAATATTTTTGAGCAAATACTCGCTCTTTATTAAAATCCCCCTCGTAAATTGAGGAGACAAGTTTTACAAGATGATATGAAATTACAATCGAAGACCTCAATTAAATTCTAATTACGTGATTAGGCTATCCAATACTTTCACCTATTACATAAATTAGGAAATTATTAATTATATTTAAACAACTTTGAAATACTTCAAAACTAAACAGGACAACGAAGGTGCAACAGCGGCTCGGTGATAAAGGACGGCGACGATACTACAGGATGGGTGGCGCACTGGACCGAGGTGGCGAATGCTGTTGGCGCAGGCTCGGGACAGCAAAACAGAGCGCATACTAGTTTGGGTTTGAGAGGCTCGTTCGTGCTTAACAAGAAGCCAAATCAAGTGTAGGGCCGGCCCTAGGGGTAGTTTAGGTAAGCGGCTGCCCTAGGGCCCAAGGTCGGAAGGGGCCCAAATTCAATATCAAGCAGTAGTAATCTAATTATTAATTAAGAGAAAAATCATAGAAAGTAAAGTTGGTCTAGTGGATAAGTACAATTGTCTTTTAAAAAGTCTTAGGTTCAAATCTCAATAACTCTACTTTTACATTTATGTAGGCCCATTTTTCTTTTAGTTGATTTTTATTTTATTAATTGTGCTAGTTATTTTATATAACATTTGTTCTTTAATATATGTGGCACATTTTTCTTGTTTTTCAATTTTGATATGTGAGTCAATTTCTTTTCTATGTGAATTTGGTTTTTATTTAAATATATTTTTTATATTCTTTGTGAGGTTTATTTTTCATTTTGAACTTAAATAAAAAATATATTTGAATGTTGTTAATTAGTATTTCTTTCTTATATTAATTGTTTATTATAAAATCTCATTCATCGAAAAAGATCAAACTTATAAGTTGGACATAAAAAGTGGTTTAATTCTATCAAAATTTTACTTTATATAATTATCATATATAATATTTTCTTATTATTTTATATTTCTTTTTTAGTTTAAATTATTCAAGCGTTACTTTTATGTTTACAAGGGTCTTTATTTTTAAAAATAACAATAGATTAAAAAATCAATAACATCAATAGCTTTCTATGTACGATGTGCACATGTACCCAGACGGCCTGACCCATCACTATTTGGTTGATGTCGTTTATGACCAAACAAGAAGTAAATAGAAAAGTAATTTTTTTATCACTCGAGTCAATGGCTAATCTGTTGGGCCTAAAGCCCATTCAAAAATGGTTATAGTTGTATTTTAAATTGTCTTCTTTGATTAATACCAACTCCTCCTTTATCATCATAATTAAATAACGGGAAACTTGAAAACATAGAGCAAATTAGTCTCCCATCACCACCGGATAACCCCGGACACCACTAATAATCCCTTTCTCTGGACAATCCCCAACATCACCGGACAACCCCTGACCACTTCTAGATAACCCCCGTCTCCCATCACCACCGGGTAACCCCGACACCACATCAACAATAATATCAGAATACCCGTCTACTACCACCAAATTTGACCTGATTTGGGCTCCATCACAGATATGGTGATGTTGGTCCCCTTTGGGGGTGCACCAACTCCAAACCATTACTATCTTCTCAACCTTCGTCAAGACCAAATTGATGGATTCAATCACATTAATTTCATCCTTGTTAATCTTTTTTATTTCTATCTTGGGTGGCAAAATTCTCGCGGCTTTTGTGGAATAAATCTTGGGTTCTGGCTGAGTCGCCGGTCGTGGTCGTGTCTGTGGCTGAATGAAGACCCCTCTCGAACGAGGGCAACGTTATGGTTGAGGCTCCTGAAGATTCTTCATCTAGGTGAAGGCAACGTCAAGGTAGCCCGTTCAGCACTTCCGCAGGTGTTCCTGTATGACCCTTTCCCGGTGGTACCCTTGAGTCTTGTTGACTCCTTGCTTGTCTTAGATTTTTGTGTTCTCTTTTGCTTCGTTGTAATTTCTATGCTTGTCTTTGGTTCTTACTGTTCGGTTTGTACCGACGCCGATTTTATCGGCCTCTCGAGCTACCCGATGTGGTTATGTCGGGTACCTTGAATTCTTTCCTCATAAAAAAAAAAGGTCTTTATTTTTATTTCGCCCTAGGGCCCACCAAATGTTTGGACCGACACTGATCAAGTGGGGTCGTTGGCTATAGACTCGTGAGGCCGATGAGGTTTTCTGGAAATGGCTAGTGGCGTCGGAGCTCCACCACAGGCGACGGGAGGCCTGTTCGCAGTGGTTATCGAAAACATAGAGGACGAAGGTTTATTTGGCTTTTGGATGAGAATTTTGAGTTGAATTCGAGTTCTATTTATTGGGGAAGGTCGGCTTGGGGTTCAAGGTCACGATTATACACTTTCCATGATTGAAATGATCCAAATTGGTTCGAATTTTGGAGGTTTCCTTCCATTTGAACCCAAAACACGTCTCTTTCATTTTGGAAAGAATTTGCCTCAAATTCGGGTTTAATTACGTCGTTAATTAAAGGCCTTTCGTAGCCAATTAGATGCTTGATCTCAAGGGGAATCGATGATTTTGATTAATTCAGTGTATAGCCTAAGAATTTTGGATTTTAAGATTTAAACTTGATAACACCTAATTTATATATATTTTAGGTGTCTAGTTGCATATTAAATTAGATTATTTTATACATATTTTATATATTTTATAATTAATTTTTTATTATTTTATATTCAGAGTCTATACTCGTACTTTTATGCATTTCAGCATTGAAAATATTATATAAGGTTGATACTAGACTATTGCTGAATATACCAAACAAGTAGAGTTTTAATGGGCCAAGACCCAAAATGCAAGCCCAAAGTGAAAAAGGATCACGTGAACTCCATCAAGCAAATTTGGCTTGGATTGCAATAAGCTACTTATTATATATGATTCTTAGGATTTTTGACCCCTTAAGAGGGATGAAATGATAAATTTGGATTCTTAATTAAATAAATTAGCTCTTTGACCCCTTAAGTTATTAAACTTTTCTAAATCCTAAATCCTAAATCTTAAAAAAACACTTTCAAAATGCCTTTGAATAATATGTGTAGTAATTTGGAATCACAATTGTAATTTTAAAAAAAATAGACCTAAATATGCTAATTATGTGAAAAAAGGATCCTTCAAGACCAATTTTCTCTATTATATAAGGAAGAGGCAACTTGAACCAACAGTGGGCCGGCCCACAACAAATTTGGAGGCCGCAATTAGTGGGGAATTAGGTTAGCTTAGTTTTAGGCTAGATTAGTTTAGTTAGGTTAAATTTAGTTTTGTTTTGTTTTTTTAGTTAGCTACAGCCGCATACATGAAGATTTTTATGAAGGATTTTGGTTTTCGCTTGGGTTGAAGATTTGGTGTTTCAAGTTCTAGTTTATCAACTTGGATTATTTCGACATTGAGACTAAGTTTTTTTATCTCTCGTATTTATTGAATAATTTATATATGTTGATAGCTAGTTTATATCTATTGAGTATGTCTTCAATCATGCTTGGCTAAATTCTTAGTTCTAAGGTTGAGGTGATCCCGACGATGTGTATGTAATTAGAATTAATTATTTGTCTGAATTGAAATAGTATTTGATTCGTTCATAGATGTTTTATGCCCATATTAGCCTATGCGAATTGGATTCTATTAGGGTTTGAGACTGAGAGGTGATAACGTTAATATGTAGTCAGATAAGGTTTGGGACCGAAAGGTAATTACTTCTATTGGATTCCTAGGAATTGAACCTGTGATTTTATTACTGCGAGAGCATCTTAATTTCTCTTGTGGATTAATAACTATCATAGAAACCATAAGATTAGATTGGATTTAGCAAGTCATAAGAGTGGATGTTAGTTCAATTTGACCTTAGATTCTAGGTGCCCAAAGGGTCTAGATTTGATTAGCAAGTTGCGAGAGTGGATGTTAATAAGATCTAGGCATATTTACTATCATTCGAGAGAAATTAGTAATTACCATAGATAGTTACCTTCAAATCATTTGGACTAGATTTAGGTGAAGTGTGATTTTATTTATTGAAACATTATTGCGGTAATCCTTAACCTTAGACACATTTATCTCATAGATTTCTATCTGTTTTCTTTATTATTATTCGTTAGCCCAATTTTATATCTTTTCTGGCCTAGTTCATTGATAGTGTTTCAATTAACATTACAATGGTCTCTGTGGGATCTGACACTTGACTACTACAACTGATCCCATACACTTGCGGTTAGGTTTTAACCACATCAGAACCTTAGCTTTGTTCAACAAGAAATCAGCCCATTTGTCCATCTTCAATCTCTTCTCCAATAATTACACGCATGGCACCCTTAATTTAAAGTAAATTGCAATTTTGACCCTAAACTTTCTAAAGTGTGGCAAAATTGTCCTTCTTTAATTACATAAATAGTAAAAAGCTTTCCAAACTTTATTTTATATCCCTTGATCCACTTATTTAATAACTCTTATACTATAATAGTGTAAACATAATTTTTGGACTTAAGTTAATGAAAATTTAAATTACTCATTTGTAAATGAAATAAAATAAATCTCATAACTTTTATTATCATCAAAATAAAATTACAATAATACCTTCTAATTTAAGGTATGTTATTACAGGTTGAACCCGACCATCAAAGATGATTTCATCTAGTCTAGTTTGTATGTTTGGTGTAGGCGATTTTAGTGTCATCGGTCATATAGTGTGAACAAGGTTCACTCAAGACCTATGAGGCTCAATTAGTTCAATGCAGGCTTGAAGGTGCAAGGTGCACACTCGTAAGCGGAGTCAAACCCTGGGCTAATAATGTCACACTCGTAAGTGCATGGTTCGTGCTCAAACCATGCGGTTTTTAGCACGAAGAAACGTGAGAACCTGGTAAAATGCACAGACCGTGTGATAGGTTCTATAATGCATTGTGGTCTGTGCATTTTGGTGCACGGACCGTTCGGTGCTCTTTGTAATACATTGTGGTCCATGCGTTTTGAGTGCACGGACTATGCGCTTGGTTTGGTTAAGTGAAAAAACAATGGTGGGAAGGAATGCACGGTATGTGTTTTAGTACTGCATGGTTTGTGGTCCCTCAGATATTGATTTAAGCACATTTTAATTGTGTTTAACTGCCATAACTTATGTGTTAACTGACTTGCCAACCCCTTACCCATATATAGGGTAGGTTGGGGAATGGTTTGGTCTTCTAAGATATATGATATCTTTGTGATTACATCTCCAATAAAATCACAAAAAATTCCAAGAATCTCTCATATCTTAAGCCTAGAACAAGAGGGGAATCATGTGATTATTTTATCATTGAAGTATTTTCATAGAATAGTATTAAGCTTGTATAAGATCAAAATTGTTGGATCAAAACTGAGTGTTAGAATAAAGTAAAGCACTGTTCCTATATAGGAAACGATACCTTTGCACAACAGAATATCACAAATAACAACATAATGACGTAGAGAGGAAAACCAAATCAACCCAACTAGTTGACAAGGAAAAACCTCTACCTCTAGGTGTTACCCTAGCAGGATTTCAAAGTCTACTTCTCTTATAGATAAACACAAACTACACAAGTCAAGCAAAGATCCACCGTATCTAGATTTCCCTACTAGAATACTCTCTAAGTCTAACCACCCTTAGCATGTATTATCAACTCACAACAAACTCAAAACCACACAAAAGTTACCTTCTTCACCTTAGAAACTTCCCCTATGAAGCTCCTAAAGATCGCAACTCTCCTTGACGTAGGAACGGTTCGTTCTGACATTTCCTCTGAACATGTTATCATACATTCACACACACAAGAATGAATATAACTCAGAGGATAAAACATCAAAATGTAATCACATAACACATGGCAACATGAGGTAACAGTTCCTTCTTAGTTAATTCATTTTTTCTAGTCAATCATCGGGGTACTTAGGCAAGTAATCCAAACTAGTCAATCTAAGAATTTCATTCCTAGATACATTCCAAGGGTTCAAGCATTGAAACAATCATGAAGTAAACACGAAGTAAACATGCATGTTTGCGACAAACATACTTATCTCATTCCTTGGTTCCATGCGACGGTTTCCAATCGCTTTGACCTCATTATTCCTGGGAATCGTTCCCCTGAACTGGTTATCTCATATTCTTTGAATTGGGAATCGTTCCCCCTAAGTTTCAGCACTTCCTACCACACACAAGTGAGTTTTAAACTCATTGTTCCTCTAGGTTGTGAGGGATTTTCTCCGTGAAACGCCTCTTCCTAGGTTGTTCCCCTCACACCTACTTGCAAAATAAGCTAAATCTTGTTCTTGGGCACCTAAACAAAGTTGGGTTCCCTAGGGTTAGTCCTAGCACCAAAACACTCAAATGTTCCATAATCCATATAGTGAGAATGCACACAAGGATTAGAGAACTTACCTCTACTGGGATGTTACACTCGTTGGGCATTGTTCCTTGATGTAGGAAATCTGTGATCGTTCTTGAAATCATAGTGCCCATGCTATTCCCACCTCCCATATCTTTGCCTTGGCTTCGGCTGTGGTGGGGCCTTTATTCCTTGAAACCACGTTTCCTTGTGTGGTGTCTTCTTCTTAGGACTTGGCTGGTGCCGACTTGCACCTTGTGCACTTGATTCTGCCTTGGGAACAACACAGCCTAAACCAGCGGTACTGACAGTGGCTTGCTTTAGCCAAATCTTGTGTGCTTTGGTTCCTACATGGCAAGATTGGTTAGTAGAACCATTGTTTTCAAGAAGACTTACCTTATCCTCCAAATATTTGTTCCGGTCGTTGGCACTATGCAACTTCCTTTGTAGAAGGAACAATTGTTTCTTGTCTTCAGCCTTAACACCTGATTGTTCCTTAACAAACCGCATCTCATACAACTTTTTATCATTCTTATGGTTAGTAGTAACAAGCTCATCAACCTTAATTTTCATCTTTTCTAGCACACTCATCACAAGATAGGGAACAACTAGCAGCATCAAGTTGTTCACTCAACTCTTCTTTTTCCCTACAAACTTTCTTAATAAAGAATATACGAAAACACTTGATAAATGAACTCAATTCCGTGTAGATGTCAGAGTTATTTACCTTTTCGTCAAAATCAGATGCACACTGTTCCTTAGCCACCAAACACAACTTGGACTTTGTCCATGACTCGTGTTTAGAGTCAGAATCACTTCCCCGTGTAGAAACAAAGGCTTTCTCCTTTCCCTTGCCCTTGCCCTTGCCCTTTTCCTTCCTAGAAGAGTCTTCATCATCTTCTGACTCCTTCTTCTGGGGACATTCATTAGCAATGTGCCCATTTCCTTGACAATTATCGCAAACAATGTTAGGATTCTTCTCAAAAGACTTACCTTGATCTTTGTGATCATTGTCTTTCTTGTTGAGGAGGCCCCTCATGGCATTCATGATGAGATCCACTTCCGGGTCCTTGTCCTTCTTGCCCGCCTTTACTTGCTTCAATGCTTTGGAAACTTTCAAGGTCATTGTTCCTCTCTGGGGACATTCATCTTCATAAGATTTCAGCTTGTCTTCATGAGAAGTGAAAGATCCTATGAGGTGCTTCAAAGGTAAGGAACTCGAATCCTTGGCTTCTTCAATCGTTGTTACCTTGGGAATCCACTTCTTGGGTAGACTTCGCATCACCTTTTGAACTTGATCTTCGGTGGTGTACACTTTTCCCAAACAAGTTAGCTCATTAATAGTAATATTGAAACATGCAATCATATCCTTAATGGACTCATCTTTTTCAATTTTAAACAATTCATATTGCTTCACAAGAAGATCTATCTTATTTTCCTTAACCTCAATAGAACCGTCATGAGTTGCACACAACATATCCCACATTTGCTTAGCACTTGTGCAAGTCAAGACCCTGCTATACTAACCATTACATAATGCATGGATAAACAATTTTATAGCCTTATGGTTCTTAGAGATTACCTTCTTGTCCTTATCATCCCAATCACCCTTAGGTTTGGAAACGGTATCACCTTTATCGTTCTTCGTAAAAGGAACGACTGGTCCATCAACAATGATATCCCAAAGGTCCAAGTCCTCACATGTGATGAAGATCTCCATCTTTTTCTTCCACTAACCGAATTTCTCTCCTTTGAAGAGAGGAAGCCGCGCCATTGAGTAAAATTGATTGTTCCCATCATGAACACTAATTTTTTCCTAAAAACTAACACAAATCTAGAGCAACCTTGCTCTTATACCAATTGTTGGATCAAAACTGAGTTTTAGTAATAAAGTAAAGCAATGTTCCTATATAAGGAACGATATCTTTGCACAACGGAATATTATAAATAACAAAACAATCACGTAGAGAGAAAAATGAAATCAACCAACTAGTTCACAAGGAAAAACTTCTACCTCTAGGTGTTATCCTAGCAGGATTTCAAAGTTTACTTCTCTTATTGATAATCACGAACTACACAAGTCAAGCAAATATACAACGTAATCTAGATTTCCCTATTAGAATACTCTCTGAGCCTAACAACCCTTAGCACGAATTATCAACTCACAACAAAATCAAAACTACACAAAAGTTATCTTCTTCACCTCAGAAACTTCACCTATGAAGCTCCTAAAGATCGTAACTCTCCTTGAGGTAGGAACGGTTCGTTCCGACATTCCCTTGAGCCAACATCTTTGAAACTCGTCTCTTGAACTCCAAAAGTTGTGTTCTTGCTCTCCAATGGCTACTTAGAAACCTCCAAAACTCCTAATGTCGTCTCTCTCATGGATGCTCCTCTTTAATTCACTCTTGGAAACATGTCAAATTAGGTTGATAATGCCTTGTATTTATAGGTCTCCAAAGGATGATAAAAATATAATTTATTTATGGTCTAATCTGATATATTATCTCATAAATAACATTATATCTTTCCATCAAACAATATACTAAAATACCACAAACTATAAATTCCAACTTGACAATATCTTGTTTACATAAATACATCTTATCTCTTCATGATAATTTCGGCCCATTATTTCTAAGATATAATCTTCACTTTCCTTGTTTGAACGTCTCCTTGTGCCCCAAGTAAACATTCGAAACCCTAGACGCAATATCTCGCGATTTGCCTCTTTGTTGGGAACGGTGCAAAGCTCATTTTCTCTGTTTTCCTTGTTTCCTGAAATCTACATTCTTTCTCTTCTTCCTGAACTCTGATGCTCTTTTTTTTACTGTTCGATGAGTGATTCATTGGTCACAACCATTGTTCCCTGAAACTTCTCCAAATAACTCTCATGCTTATTGTTGTTACATGAAAAATACTTAAGAACACACATCAATAACATGGTGTTTATCATTATCAAAACACCCAAGGGTCCTTGAAGGAATCTTGTTCTAGCAGAAATATTCTTTAAACAAAACGCTCGTGCAATTTGATCAACTATCCAAAATCTCTACACCATTAACAACACCGATCAAATATCAAACATGTTGCACACCCATAAGTCCTAACCACATTCAAGTGTATAAACTAAAGTGATGCATAATCAAAAACAGGCCTGGCCCTAAGCAGGTGCATGGTGAGTACCTGCACAGGACCTCAAAATTTGGAGGGTCGAATAATTTTAATGACCCATAATCCATTTGCCTAATATTTAGGCTAACAGGAAAAAAGGAAATCCTTGTTAATTGGTGAAAATCGAAAAGTAAAAGCGTTCTCTGAATCTCCTCCCAGCCTGCATCTGCGTTCGTGTATTTCCAACACAAACACTTCCCCTTCTTCCAATTTTCCAACTCCCCTAGCAGAGATCGGCCATAAATGGAGTTATTGAATAATGACGGCTTGACGCTTATCTTTTCTATGTCGATTGAGAGATATTCCGATCCGGTCGTTTGTTCTCTTAGTACATATTATTTCACAAATCTCTTTTATCTTCATTGAGATTGCCCTTTTTCCTCTTTCTTATCTGAATTCTTTCTTGGTATTTAACAAATTTAGGCGGGTTTGGTGTTGAATTTAGGCAATTCATCAAGAAATTTGATTCAAACTTTTAGTGCTTTCTGCGACCCCTTTTCCCCTCAGTGTAAGTTCTAAATTTTATTTGCTTTTCTTGTAAATCTTATAATCAAGTTTATAATCTGGTTCTTAATTATATTTGCTTTGTTGGAACTCATTTTATAAATGATGTCCGGTGACTTTCCAGGCAGGATTCCGGTGGGCTCCGACCAATGGAAACACCGGAATATGAGAGCGTTGGATTCGTCTCCGCGAGCACATTCTCGAAGTGTACTCATATGTTAAAAGTGAATTCCGTTTGAATGAGAAATGGAGGTCCAAAGTTGGTTGCTTGAAGTGCATAAACTTGGGGACAAATGTGTGGAAATTGTATCCCACATTGGAAGTGGAGGATGAAAATTCACTAGTATATATACTAGGAATTTGGCATCAAGGTTGTGGCCTTGGGTCACCACCAATGTGTAATGGGGAGAGGACCTAGCTCATCAAGACCACACGCGCCGAGTCGAGCCGGGCTGGGTCGGGTCGACTGAGTTGAGTTGAGCTTGGGCATGGGCATGGGTCGGGTTTGGACTGGGCTGGGCCCGTAGCATTGGGCTGGCCAGCCAATGCTAGTATCTTTGACTCAGTCCGCACAAAATCAGGGCGGTTACTGACTGAGTCCTCCACTATCTTCTCCCACTCTGTTAGTGCGCTAACAACTCCAGCAGGTGCTACATAAGAAGCAACTCTGCGTCTCATCAGAAGCATCGAAACACAATCGCCTTCCACTCTTCTCTTCTCTTCTCTTTTTTGCGTCTGAGATTCACAGGCTTCTGTATATTGAGTTGTGCAGTTCAGAAGTAGTTTGCAGTTGTATCCTAGGATTCAGATTGCTACAGAACCGTCACACTACGGGGCGATTTCAGAGTTAAGGAAAGAGATCATATCTCGACTCTGCATCAGATTCGTTTCAATCGTTATTCGATAGTTCTTCCTTGTAACTTTTTATTACAGTTCTGTTTAACTTTGCAGTTTTTACTTTCTGTATGTTTTAGGAAATCAGGTTCCTACAGTCTTAATTCTGAAATCCGTTTAACTGCAATTACGCACTAACCGAACTGTTGATTGTGAAGTTTCTGAACAGAAGGAGAATTCGTTTAAATCTGTGTTGTTGTTCAACACAATTCCGAAAAAAATTAGATATACTTTCGATTCTGCAATTTATTCGTACTGTTTAAATTGCTTCGTTTTAAATTTCCTTATTGAACTGGCTTATGAAATCGTACTAATTCTGGTTTACTTATCTGTAAACAGTTTTGAAGTATGACTAACCAGACTGAGAATGCTGATTCTGGTGCTCTTGTTGGAGCCGAAAATGGAAACACTGTTGAGTCGACACCCCAGATTCAGTTTGGGAGTGGTCTGCCAGCAGTGAATTTGCCAACCGTGAAGGTCGGAACTGATGTTTATCAGAATGTCCAACCGACAGTTCATATGCCGTCTATGCCTGGTGCTGTAAATGCAAGTTGGAAGTTGAAAACCAACTTAGCAAAACCATAAAAATAATCAGAAGTGATAGAGGAGGCGAGTATGATGAACCATTCAACGCGTTCTGTAGAGAACATGAGATTATTCATCAAACAACTGCTCCCTACTCACCATAATCTAATGGAGTTATGGAACGAAAGAACCGAACTCTGAAAGAAATGATGAATGCAATATTGTAGGAATCTGGGTTACCCCAGAACATGTAGGGGGAAGCGCTGCTAACCACCAATTATATCCTCAACAAAATACCACATAAAGTTACTGACAAGACGCCATATGAACTTTGGAAAGGTAAAGTACCATCGTACAAATACCTCAAAGTGTGGGGGTGCCTAGCAAAAGTGGCAGTATCACCTCCTAAAAAGGTCACAATCGGACCTAAGACAGTTGATTGTATTTTCATAGGATATGCACACAACAGTAGTGCTTATCAGTTTTTGGTATACAAGTCTGACATACCAGACATACATGCAAATGCAATAATGGAATCAAGGAATGCATCTTTCTTTGAACACGTGTTTCCGTGCAACGATAAAGAACATCTGAAACGAACTCGTGAACAAGGAGAAGCAAGCACTTTTGTAAATGAAACAGAAGAGGAAAAAGATGAACCTAGACGAAGCAAGAGAGCTCGAAAGGAGAAATCATTTGGGATTGAGTTCATAACGGCTTTTCTTTTAGAAAATGAGCCTAGAACATTCAAAGAAGCCATGTTTACACCTGATGCACCTTCATGGAAGGAAGCAGTCAAAAGCGAAATAGACTCCATTATGCAAAACCATACATGGGAGTTAGTTGATTTGCCACAAGGGTGTAAAGCACTTGGGTGCAAATGGATTTTCAAAAGAAAATTGAAAACAGATGGCTCAATAGAGAAGCAGCTTGTGGTGCAAGGATTCCGGCAAAAAGAGGGCTTGGATTTCTTTGACACTTATTCCCCGGTCACGAGAATAACTTCAATCAGAATGCTAATAGCAATAGCAGCACTACCCAACCTAGAAATCCATCAAATGGATGTGAAAACTGCTTTTCTAAACGGAGAGTTAGAAGAGGAAATATATATGAAACAACCTGAGGGTTACGTTGTCTCTGGACAGGAACACAAGGTGTGCAGACTTGTAAAGTCCCTATATGGGCTCAAACAAGCTCCGAAATAGTGACATGAAAAATTTGACAATCTAATGATGTCAAATGGCTTCAACATAAATGAATGTGACAAATGCATCTACATCAAAAATACTCCAAATGGATATATTTTGCTGTGTATGTACGTAGATGACATGCTTATCATTGGAAGCAATAAAGACATGATCAACCAAACTAAGAACATGCTTAGTGGGAAGTTTGACATGAAAGACTTAGGACTAGCAGATGTAATACTAGGGATTAAAATCACTAGACATTCTGAAGGAATTATCCTGTCTCAAGCTCACTATGCTGAAAAAGTACTTGAGAGATTCAAGAACTACTCAAGTGGGACTGCAAAGAGTCCCGTGGATCCTTATCTCCACTTGACTAAAAACTTAGGTGATGGAGTGTCACAATTGGAGTATGCACGTGTGATTGGAAGTCTAATGTACTTGACTAATTGCACAAGACCTGACTTGGCGCACTCAGTAAATATACTAAGTCGCTACACCAGCAATCCAGGACACAATCATTGGAAAGGGATAACTAGAGTATTGAACTACTTGCGATGTACTCAAAGTTATGGGCTGCACTATGGAAAATACCCACCAGTTCTGGAAGGCTACAATGATGCCAACTGGATATCAGATTCCAGAAACTCAAAGTTCACTAGTGGATATGTATTTACACTTGGTGGTGCAACAATATCATGGAAATCTTCCAAACAAACATTATTGGCCAGATCCACCATGGAATCTGAGTTCATTGCTCTAGACAAAGCGGCAGAGGAAGCTGAATGGCTTCAGAACTTTTTGGAAGATATCCCGATGTGGGACAAACCAGTGCCAGCATTATGTGTACACTGTGACAGTCAATCGACTATAGCACGGGCACTGAGTCGTCTGTGTAATGGTAAGTCACGTCATATAAGAAGACGATACAAAACCATTAGACAACTACTCTCAAATGGTGTAATCTCAATAGATTATATCAAATCGGCTGACAACCTAGCGGATCCATTTACTAAAGGTCTGTCACGAGATCAAGTTGTCAAATCATCAAGAGGAATGAGTTTAAAGCCTATGACAAAAGAGGATGCTTGATGGTAAACCCCACCTACGTGACTGGAGATCCCAAGATGTAGGTTCAAAGGGAAAACTAAATCAAGCTGAATCCAGAATAGCACTGGGAGACTCAGTTCTCCTCCCAGTTCCTAGGATGATGAACAGTGCTACCTGTACAAGTTGAGGTTAAGCTTGGCTTTTAATGATTCCATAGCTTTGAAATAAAAGTGGGGTATGATGGGATACTCTTTATGGTCAATTACCTTGTGAGTGTGAAATGGGGCCGTTTCTAGGAGAATGAAAAAAAGGCTACATTCTCCAAGTTCACTCATGAATAACCAGGGATGTTCAAGGCCAAAATGAACACAACCAGAAAACCTAGTTCTGTGAGAAGATGAAACTGTGTGATAGCTGTTGTCTAGGTTTACATCAAAGCCCGGGTGGTTCAAGACATTATGTTCACTACCTGGTCGAGTAAATCCAATAGTTACTCACTATGGGTGGTTCAAGGCTGAAAAACGCAACCAGCCCAGATGCAGTGATTTTTCGACTGTACTCTCAAAAGTCTTTATGTCTAGCCTACATATGTTTTAGAGTCATTTCTATTCATGTGGGGGATTGTTGGAACTCATTTTATACATGATATATGTTCGGTGACTTTTCGGGCAGGATTCCGATGGGCTCCGACCAATGGAAACACCGGAATATGGGAGCGTTGGATTCGTCTTCGCGAGCACATTCTCGAAGTGTACTCATATGTTAAAAATGAATTCCGTTTGAATGAGAAATGAATGTCCAAAGTTGGTTGCTTGAAGTGCATAAACTTGAGGACAAATGTGTGGAAATTGTATCCCACATTGGAAGTGGAGGATGAAAATTCACTAGTATATATACTAGGAATTTGGCATCAAGGTTGTGGCCTTGGGTCACCACCAATGTGTAATGGGGAGAGGACTTAGCTTATCAAGACCACGCGCGCCGCGCCAGACCGGACCGGACTGGCAAAACGCTGGTTATATCCTGGGATTCGGATCGCTACAGAACCGTCACACTACGGGGCGATTTCAGAATTAAGGAAAGAGATCATATCTCGACTCTGCATCAGATTCGTTTCAATCGTTGTTCAGTAGTTCTTCCTTGTAATTTTTTATTACAGTTCTGTTTAACTTTACAGTTTTTACTTTCTGTATGTTTTAAGAAATCAGATTCCTATGCTTTTGTGATTAAGTTTTGAATTAGGTTGAAATTTCTAATCGCAATTTGTAGTTTCCTCTTGCCTACTGTAATTGGTTGTGATTACTGACTGAAATTGGTGTTTTGGGGCTAGTGGAAATTGGTCGATTTAGTTACGGACTGAAAATTTTGCAATTTTGTAATTATGGTTGTGAGGGTTGTGGCTACTGCAATTCGTTTGGACTTGAGAAATAAATAAGTTACTGTAGTTGATTGTTCTACCTACTGTTGCTTTGGCTAATGGTTAGCAAGTTGAAATTTCAATCAATATTTTATTCTTTTAACTTTTAAAAGGAACATTATTGTAGTCTCTTTAAACAATTGAACTGAACTTAATGTAATATACAACAATACAATATACTCCTATAGAATGAAGTTTTTAGATAGTAGTATACAAGAATTTTTATTTAGGGTTTTTATTGGTTCAAAATATATAATTCTTATTATGTACAATAATATAAATGATACTTATGAAATGAATCGTATTTAGATGGAGATTTTAATTACTAAGATAACAATCGTGTTGGAATTTATTTTAATATATGAGATAGACTTTATTGATATTTTACATTTTTTGAAGGTTTTATTTTATCGTTCACACTGAGTCTTTAATATTTATTGGCCGATCCTGAACAAAAATACAATCTTGCCAAAAAAATTATCCATGTGTGTAAGGATATAGAAAATTTGGAAAATGAAGAAAGGAGCTGGAAAGATATGAATTTCCTGATTTAAATGACAAAAGCAAAGCTACTGAAGCAGTGAGATCTCCATCACTCCCACTCACCCACTTCACAGTGATCGAGATTCAGATGCTCTGTGATATCTGTCTTCAATTATTTCTTCTTCCCATATTCACTCTATCTGTTTTGTATTTTTGCAAGCTCATGATTAATTACTTATAATATGTATATGCGTAATGTGTATAATCTATTCATATAATATATCATACATATACATTAATATTAGTGGATCTTTTTATATATTACTATTTTAACCGTTGAGGAAAGTGCGGTCTGACATTGGCATGCTGCATGCAGCTGTATGTAGTATATTCCTAATTTTGTATTCAACAAATTACATTGGTAACATATATAGATATATATAGCTAGATTACCATGTAATTGAGTACGTCTTCCATAGGAGTTTGCTCAATTAGTAGCGAATTTTTATATCAAAGTTTACATGAAATCTAAGCCCATATTAACAATTAATATTATTGTGATGTTTACGTAGATTTCAAGTGTGCCCACTTTATCATGCATTTCGAAATTTGGGTCTTTACGATTCCATTCCTCTTTGAAAAGTTGTAGAAAAGTTAAATTTGAAGCTACTCCGATCCCAAAGGGTAACCATATCTGTACTGCTACGATCTTGCATTGCAAAGTAAGGTGACTAAATTGGAAATAACTAATCGCCTCCTACGTACATTACTTGAATTGCCAAATTATGTTGGAAAGTTATATAATTTGCTTGTATTACATATATGGCATGAGAACCATTATAGAATGCTTCTATAACAATTTTACACATGCATACTACATATTCGGTTATGTCTAGGAATGAGCAAGAATCGGTCGATCTAGACCGAATTTTTGGTTCTGACTTCTGACCAGACCGAATAAATATCGGTCTAGTCTTCAGTCCAGGATTTTTGAGATTTTGGTTCCGGTCTGGACCGACTTTTTTTTAGAAATGCTTATACAGTATAGATTATATATGTTTTGGGCGAAAAAGATCAAACCGACCTGAATCGCTTAAAGAAGGGCAACTAGACAATGATAAAATCAGTAATATCTAAATAATTCAAATCAACTTAATAATGGAATAAATGAAACTAATTGAATGTAAAATGAGCTTACTCCTCCGGATGGGAGACCAATCGAGTCGAAAGATTTAGACGTCGGTCGCTTGAATATTCGAATAAGAGATTGAACTAGAGAATTATTCTTGGTAGCGAGAATAACAGTAGAATATGGCTTGAATTGAGTAAAACTGATAATGTCTGCTACATCTGCTACATAAGGATTCTTCTCATATTTATACTACATTTACATATCAAGATCGGTTAAAACTGTCTCCTAGATCTCCGGAGGTTTTTACTCTGCCTACTGACCGGACCGAGATCTCTAGAGGTTGTTACTCTGCTTACTGACCGGACCAAGATCTCTGGAGGTTGTTACTCTGCCTACTGATCGGACCTTCTAGAAGGCAGCTTGGTTCAAGCTATTGGGCCGATTTAATGGGCCGAAAAAATGAGGTCCAACAATTGCCCCAAAATTAAATTGGGTCAGAGCATCAGTTGATGGGACAGTTTGATTTTATAACTTCTCGCTCTTCTGGCGCGATCTTCATCCTGATTTTATTGCAAGCGTTCTGGCGACGGGCCGACAAGCGCATTGCTCAAGTTGAGAGTCAGCTTAAAGCAGCCAATAATTGTGTAAAGACGACTGAGGGTGTCTCCTGTGATGGAGAAGGGTCAAGAGACCGCTCCTTGTTTGTCGTTTGCTTTGTTTTGCAGGTGGACTCGTCAGTCGCTTCCTGGTTATGTCGTGTGACGTTGGTCGAGTAGACTTGTAATTGAGTGTGACATGTCGTGTAGTTCCAGGGAAGAGCGTCATAGTATTTGTATAAGATGTGTACCTTAATTGGGATAGGTCTTGTAAAAATGTGTCTTGTTTTTGTTCATCTATTCTTTGTGTACCGATCGATCGTGTAATGTGTAAGCGCTATGTATGATTGTGTTTTGTGTATGTTGATCAACTTGATTTTGTCTTGAGGCCTCTTGTCATGTTCCTGTTCAAGACACTTGAAAAGCATAGAAAAGATCAAGGGGTGACTGTCGGGTGTGAGCCCAACGGTCCTCCGATGCTTAAGTTAGTAAAGGGTTGGATACGTATAATTGACTGAATCTAAATGAAATGCAAAGTATAAGTTTTCAAAAGTGATACGACTTCTAATGGGTCGTGTTCCAGCTTGGTTGGTCGTCTTTTGTGGACTATTCGTCTTCGTCTAGTCTGACCTGAGCCATGGCTTTGGCTTGTACATCTTCAAAGATTCAACACGGGTATTTGGTCAGCTCGCGATAGAGTTCACTGCCCCTGACCAATCCCCGACGAAAGGCTTCAATAGACGTTGGGACGTCGCAATGCGAGATCGTGACCTTCTCTTTGTTGTACCTGTTAAGATAACCCCTTAAGGGCTCATCGTACCTTTGCATGATCCTATATAGGTCGTTTGATTGTTTTTTCAGTCTTCGACTGCTGGCGAACTGGATTTTGAATTATTTGACCAGATCGGCAAACGAAGCGATCAAATCATGCGACAGATGCATGAACCAAGTTGGTGCGGGTCTTGCGAGGGTCCTGTCAAAACTTTTGCACATGACCGCTTCGCGATTCCTTCTTGGAATAGAAATAGTCATTAATTTTTGCTTGTAGATAGAAATGTGATCGTCAGGGTCCTAGTCCCATCGTAGTTGGGCATGTTGGGGACATGGAACCTCTTTGGGATCTCGACGCGCACAATTGCCTCTATGAAATGCGAGTCTTCGTATCCGTCAATTGCCTCTTTCTCGATTCGATGTGGGACTCCTGGAATCTGAGCGATGCGGTCGTCCAAAGCCTTCATATGCTCGTTAATATCTTACTGTATGAGGGCTTGGAGATCCATCGGTGTGGTGACCTGTGGAGGGACTACTCAAGCCTTTGTGGGCTCGGTCACGGGAATTGGAGCGTTAGTCATGAAAGTACTGACTAGAGGAGTTTGAAACATACCAATGGGTTGAACGACGCTCTGAGTGATCAGATCCATGGGCGTCGAAATTGCCCCATTCATGTTGAGACGTGTTTGGAGGCCTTCGGTGTTGACTACACACCTTGATCCACCTGGGACCGATGCGGCCGAATTCACCTGCGATTTCAAAAGTTCATTTTCACAGATTAGTCGTGTAATTTCAATTTCAGATGGGGTACTTAGGGTTTCTGTTCTTAGGTGTTGCTGAGCCAGTTCCTCTTGGAGGATGCTCATGCTTTTAGCTAGTTCTTGGATTCGGGTGTCCAAGATGAGCGGATTGACGACGTCTTCGCCTTGATTTCCGACCAGGCTGACTTGCTCTGCAGCGACGATCATGGGATCCCCATAATTGGCCATGATTGGATGTGGACTAGATCATTGATCGGATCGTTGATTGACTAGATGCCCCACGATGGGCGCCAAATTGTTTTGGGTGAAAAAGATCGACTCGACCTAAATCGCTTAAAGAAGGGCAACTAGATAACGATAAGATCAGTAATATCTAAATAATCCAAATCAGCTTAATAATGGAATAAATGAAACTAATTGAATGTAAAAAGAGCTCATCTCCTCCGGATGGGAGACCAATCGAGTCAAAAGATTTAGACGCCGGTCGCTTAAATATTCGAATAAGAGATTGAATTAGAGAATTATTCTTGGTAGCGAGAATAACAGTAGAATATGGCTTGAATTGAGTAAAACTGATAATGTCCGCTACATAACGGTTCTTCTCATATTTATACTACATTTACATATTAAGATCGGTTAAAACTGTCTCCTAGATCTCCGAAGGTTGTTACTCTGCATACTGATCGGACCGAGATCTCTGGAGGTTGTTACTCTGCTTACTGACCGGACCAAGATCTCTGGAGGTTGTTACTCTGCCTACTGACCGGACCTTCTAGAAGACCACTTGGTTCAAGCTATTGAGCCGATCTAATGGACCGAAAAAAACGAGGTCCAACAGATTATATATATGTTATAAATAAAATTTAATGCAATAATTATTCTATATTAATGTTGTACTATATATCAAAAATAAAAATTTAAAACATAAATATTTTTATTTTTAAAAAAAAAGAATGAAATTCGATCTACCGGTCCGAGGTGGACCGGATCGATATTTTCCGATCCAGTCTTTGATCTACATTTTTTTCCAAATTCGTTTTCGGTCCGATCCGATCCGGCGGTTTTGGACCGTAGCTCATTCCTAGTTATGGTTCGATGGAGTCTTACGATGGATAACTCTATGTATAGATTTTAGAACCCTATCACAAAAGGATGAATCCTATAAAAATAATTCTAAAATATATACCGAAAAAGAAGAAAATTATCTTATTTGTCCAATTTTCAGTGAATTAACGATTAACGTTTTGCCAGACTAGAACTAAACCCGTATTTTGTCTATATGATATAATCTTTTGGTCTAGTAAGAGATTTAGATGAAGCAAAATCGGTAAAGGGAAAATGTAAACAAATAAAAATCATAAAACTAACAATGGCCATGAAATAAACATTCTTATAACTCTTCTATTAGGTAGTGTTGTTGTTGTCTTATGCACACAAGCCAACAAAGAAATCAAAGCGTGAAGTAGGAATTGACAAATGCAAAGAAACAAACGATTTTGATCAAGTTCCCCATTTCTTTTCAAAACGCACGACAGTGTTTTAACTGGTGTGCTATGCGCCCACATGCAGTTGAACAATTCACACGGCCACGCCCAAAACAAAATCAACATCGACAAACTGCAGAGTGCACAGAATATTTACGGATTTATGGATCTAGGCCAGATTACAAAAAGAAGAATACATTTTCTGAAAACATATTCACTTTTTGTTCTACATCAAATTTGATGCATAAATAATACTCCCTCGCTTAAATATAATTAGTATAACACCCATACTACGTACGGGTTAACATAATCAAAGAAAAATATAGCAATGCGAAATTTAAAATATAATTTATAAGCAAATACAACATTAAATAAGAAAATAAAATTGATAAAAATAGATTCTAAACAATCAGATAACATTTATATATATATATATCATATAATTAATAGTGATTGAACATGAACTCTACCCGAATTAACTTGGTCAAAAGCTAACATATGTATCAATCTATTTTTTTTTTAAAAACGAAGGAAAAAAAGAAATTGGACTGCGTAAAAAAGAAAAAAAATGAAAAGATTGATATTTGATACATTAAATGCAATCAACAATTTTACTTCTTCTATTTTTAATTAGTAATTTACCATACCTAACCATGATTAATAATTAAATAAGTTGACTTAGATGACATCTATATTTATTAATTTTTTTGGAGCAAATTTCAATATTTTTAATCAATAAAAATATTTAATTTTAGGAAAATAGGAGAACATGGCCATGGAAATTGGATAGTGGGCTGATGGAAAGTTTTGTAGTTATAATTTTAGGAACATGTGTTAACACCTGTTGTAGCCACATGTCAGACATACAAGAGGCCAAGTGGCAAATTCTTTTCTAAAGAAGTTTCTTCAACTTGAATTTATTAGGGTAGATTTATCATTTTAGTCTTTAACATAATTATTAAAAAAATACTTTGATTAAGCTAATATATTAATATATAACTTTAAAAAAATATAATTTAATAATTATTCACCTTATTTTAATTATTAAATAATAAACAATTATATACTCCCTAGAAAGTGTTACTATGTACAATGCAAGATACATCACATAATTCACCAAGAAATTATTATCTAAAATTTTAAAATGATGATTTTTTTTAATAAAAATATAAAATCAAGCGACATTTATCATTGAAGAGAGGAATACATATTCGCTAAAATGTTGTGATTCAAATCTTATTCGCTCAACGGTTCATGATTTTTATTTATGTTTTTATTATAAAATACAATGTACAACGTTTCGTTGTGTGATTTGCATATGACCCAACTTAGGGCCTATTTGGATTCCTAAGAAAAATGTATTAAATTATACTAATTTGTATTAAATTGCATTAAATGAGTCATTTAATACAAGATAATGCAATGTAATACATTTTATTAGATATCCAAACAAAGCCTTACACCGAATAGGTCAAATACGAAATTTTAATTTAAACGGGAAAACAAGGAAATTTAAACTGTAAATAACCTGAAATTAACAAATTATTGTATTATATATAAATGCACTACTAATATATCTTTGGAACAATAGAGCCATCTTTCCCCCGCAGAAGCATGCTTCTGCCCACTTTGATGCCGGTGGTCAGAGAGCTTGTGTGTATCAAAGTGGGTAGAAGCATGTCCATAATGTAAGAGCCAACTGCTATTGATGAGAACACGATCGAGCTTACACCAGATGCGATCCCCATTTGAGTGGTTGTTGTTCCAGGTGAACAAGTTACCAGTGAATTTCATATCAGACAGGTCAGAAGCAGTCAAGCAGATTTCCAACTCATTAGAGACACGTCCCGGGGAAGATTGACCCTCAACAATTTTTTCTGACGGTGAAAGAACTGTATTGAAATCTCCTAATACAGTACAGTGGGTGGACATAGAAGAACCAAGTGAGCAGATATCATCCTAAAGCACGGTACGACCACTTCTATCATTGAAAGCATAGACAAATGTGGCGTAGAAGAACTCAGAGGTGTGCGGGTGACAGATACGGCAATGAATCAATTGGGGAGTGAATGATTCAACATAGACAGAGACAAATCGAGGATCCCATAGAATCCAAATGCGTCCGTTAGCAGATACAGAGCCGTTAGAGACAAAACTCCAGTCAGGAAGAATGGACTTGCCAATCTGATTCTCTTTATTACTACGAACTCGAGTTTCCAAAATACCGATAAGGTAAAGTCTAGCAGAACCAACAAAATTCTTGAAGTCTGCCCGCTTTGAGGATCGGTTAATCCCCCGGACATTCCAACACCTTAGACGGACTTTATCCATAAATGAAGGGTGCGGATTGAACAACAGAGCTCCTTGAGCCGCCATCGGAGAAAGGGGGAAGGGGAATAAGAGAAGCAATATTTTGTGTGTGTGTGTGGGGGGGGGGGGGGGGGGGGGTAGGAGCCGCAGAATAGGGGTTGCAATCAAGAGGAGCAACTGAAGGATGCAGAAGAGGAGGATTTAGGGGGGGTGGAGCCAGCAATACCAGAGCGAGAAGAAAGGGAAGGGAGAGGCGACTTCAGAGAAGCAGCGGAGGAAAGCGGTGGATGGTGAGAGGGAGGAGTGTGTTTAGGCTTGTGTTTAGGATGGGGCTTGGGCTTACGAATAAGCCTATTTCTCCAGTAGGATACTTTAGTCCAAGAGTTTCTCGGCCCAGCTGGGGGCCTAAAAGCAGAGAGGTAGGCCCAATAAAGGAGAAGTTTGGGGGAGGAGGCCCTGAAGTGGGAGTAGGGCCCAAGACACCCGTAGAGGGGATATGGTTAGGAGGGTTGGGATTAGGGGCCGCCGCAAAAGTACGGACCAGAGGAATGCCGGTGGGAGGAGCATCTTCGGGAGAGTCATTGGCATTCGGAAACTCAGCATCCGGGGAGTAGGGGCACTGCTTCAGCGAGTGGCCAAAGGCCTGGCACCGCGAGCAATGGCCTGGAACCCATTCATAGAGAATTGCTTGGGTAACAATAGAGCCATCTTTCCCCCGCAGAACAACTTCTCAACGCAGAGGTGCATGAACGGAGATTTCAACCATAATCCTGGCATAGGATAGGCGTTCCTCCCTGTGATTTTGTCGATGAAGAGCGGCTTTCCTATAGTAGAGCCAACTCCAGAATTCAAGCTTCAGTCTAGGTAAGGTTACCCAAACTGGCACCGTATCAAGACATGAGAGGTTCACAAGGAGACCCTTTTGCCATCTCCGGAGAATGAGGGGTCGAGAACCTCCGACCATCCAGGGACCTCCATTAAGAATACTGAGGAGATCATCTTCCCTGGAGAATTTGAAGATAAACAGTCCATCTTCATTCTGCAGCACTTTGGGTTGGACACTACAACATGTCCAGCGAGCGTCAATGTACCTCTTCATAGCATTGAAAGCGGTCCTTTCACCCATGGTTGCACCCACTAAGCATAGTCTCCATTTGAGGACAGGTTCAGCAATGTCCTCATCTGAGTAGTCAATGATCCCATTCTCAAACCCCGGCTCAAAAGATAACGGGGTAAGAGCGGCAAGATTACGGTTCCCAGCTACAACCTCCGAGAAGGTGGGTCGGCACCCTGGCAAGGGCTGCTTGGAGGAGGCAAGAGGAGGGTTACAAGTAGAGCGGGGGAGGAGAGGGGGTTGGGAACTGGATAGAGGAGGGAAGTCAGAAAGAGGGGGAGCTGCAGATGAGGAAGGAGGGCAGGGGAGAGTAGGAGGTTTAGCGGCGCAAGCAACAACTGCGACTTGAGCAGCTGAGAGGAGAGATGGGGAAGGGAGAGCAATGAGAATGGGAGAGGGAGGGAGTTAAGGACTCGAGTGTTGTTGCGAATGAAAGTCTCATCCGAGAGAGCTTCAAAGGGAGATTTAATACCAGCGGAGCCAGTAGGGGAGGAGAGAGAAGCAGAGAAGCAGGGGATTTAGGGGGGATGATGCTAGAGATTTTGATGGTCTTGCAATGAGGGGATGTGTTTGGCTTTAGATTTGAGCTTGGACTTCTGCTTCCCCATCGCACGGCTAGCGGTCGGCGGGGCGGCCAGAGAGAGTCGAGTCAGGGAAAGGAGGGGGCGGCGGAAGCTAAGGGTTTGAAACGAAGGTGGAAGGAGAGGGAAAGAAGGAGGGCAAGAGAGAGAGCTGTATCAGGGAAACAATAGCAATTTTCTTTTTTCTAGTAAACAATTTTATATACAGTTCACTCTGCAATTTGTATGCAATTTTGTATCTAAGAGATAATATCATGATATGCTATTATTATGCTCTATACAGTTCACTCTTGAAACCACTCTATGTATTAGCAAGAATCAAATTCATTTGTCAGCTTGTTAAAAAAATCATTTCAATAAATAGTAAGAAATTACTACTATTACAATATAATTTTATTGAATATTAATTAATCCTACTTATAAATAGATAGACCAATTAATTACACTATTGTAATAATTTGACCATATTGTTAACATTAAAGTAATATTTATTATGAAGTAAAAATCAATAATAAATGCCATCCAAAACATACATTAATTTAGACTTTTATATATGACATTTTCATATCTGTCCTCCAAATCCAATTTTGTTTGTTTGTAAGAATAAACAGAAAACTAAGCTCAAAAAAAAAGGAAAAAAGAAAAAAACAGCAACCGAAATTGCAGAGGCCGTAGCAAATAAATAGCCGGAGTCGTCGTCGTTGTGTTTTCGCAGCCAACACTTAAATTTGTGAAGAGAGGAAATTAGAAATCCAAAAAAAAAATGCCTTCGTCATCCCTCCCCAAAAACCTCAGCCTCTGTTTCTCCATCATCAAACGCCCCCGTTTATCATCCCCAAATTCCTCCTCCTCCGCCGCCGCCGCATCGGAAGATCTCCGCCGTCCATCCTCCGCCACCTCATCTCAACCACCCTCCTACATCAACACCTACAATTCCCTCTACGAGACCAAATCCTCCTCCTCCGACCACTCCTCCGACGAGGAGATGCTAGACGCCGACGGCGGCGCCGCCCCGGACCTGGCCTCCCTGTACGCATCCCACCGGTTCTTCTTCTCGTCCCCGGGCCGATCCAACTCGATCGTGGACTCGTCGGAGTCGTCGACGTCATCGGAGTCGGAGTGCGCGGCGGGAGGGGTGGCGGTGCAGACGTACTCTCCGGACCCGTACGAGGACTTCAGGAGGTCGATGGAGGAGATGGTGGAGGCGCGTGGGCTGCACGACGTGAGGGGGAACTGGAAGAGCCTCCACCAGCTGCTGCTCTGCTACCTCTCCCTCAACCCCAAGCCCGCCCACCCCTTCATCGTCGCCGCCTTCTCCGATCTCATCGTCTCCCTCTTGCCGGAGGTTCCACCTGCTGGTGCTGCCATTTGCCGGTGCTCCTCCTCTCATTAGTTAGATCCATCGCTGTTTTAGTATTTCATTTTGCTCCATTTTTTTTCTTTTTTCTTTTTTTGCTTGAGAATATATTTGGTTCTGTTTTTTTTTTTGGTCGAAATATATTTGGTTCTGTTCTCATGACCAAAAAGAAAGAGTGTACTTTTTGGATCCAGGTATAACTAAATGTTATATTTTTGTATATTATAAAGGATTTGAATATGATAATTTACTTGTTATAGTTATAATTTCTTTCTCCGGCGAAATAAAAATCTGGAGCAGATTTAATTGGCTCCGGTTATCACCACAGGCTACGGATCGAAGTACATATAGACCACCCACAAATAAATATATATTCTAAGGGGAAGTGACTTGTGTCCTCAGCAATTGAGGCTATAGGCACATTTTCAATTTTAGTGATCTAAAATATACTTAAATACAAGCACAATGTATAAAAATAATATTACAAAACACATCCATGTAAATGAATCATTATATATTGAGACCATTTAAACTTATAGAAATTTCATTTTCTCAATTTAACCCTTGTTATTTAAAAGGATTTATGGAGCGGAGATCGCTTGAGGGGGGTATCGATTGCTCTTTCTGCTGGCGGACTGAAGGAAGACATGTATAGTATTTGTCTTTTTAAATTTCTTATTGGACGTCTTCTAAACTTTTTGCTCACATGTGTCTTGTTTTAGTGCCTGATCCGGAGGAACCCGAAGATTCTAATTTCGAGGCAGAAACCCTAGCGCTCCTTGCTCTTCCTGAGGCAGACAAATCCTTCAAAAACACCTACTTCTTGGCATCTAATCCCCTTGAAATGTCGACGCCTTCAACCTCTATGACCAAAGGCACCTGTTCATTCCTACAAGTATGCGTGTGGCGGTGTGGGTGGTTTTTGGACTAGTCATTTGCTTACTATGTTGCGCTTTCCTGACAACGTCTCACGGTGGGTGGTCGAGTGTGTGTCTCTCCTGTAAGAGTCTTTTGGAACACAAGATTTCAATGGCTAAGGCGTCGGCCTCGGCCAAGGACTTCTCTCTGGATTCACTGTCGTCTAAAGTTTTCGGGTCAAAGAGAAAGGCGGTCATGGCTGTCGAGCCACCGTTGGACGATCTCAAGGACACGTCTTTAAATGATCTTCTTCACCTCCAGGATCCTGCTTCTAAGAAGGTTATTGGGGATCTGCATCCAATTGACTGCATTTGATGAAGTGGGAGTGCTTGCTTGGAAAGTAAGTGTGAAGGGATTCATGTGAAGTTTTCTCCGTATTACTTATTTAATGCTAAACGTTTTCCGTGTGTTCTCAATCGCTTCAATATTCTTTAGCGGCTTTCTCGATGGTGCAGGATTTAAGCAATAGGGCTCATAAGCGCATTGCTCAAGTCGAGGATCAACTTACTTCTGCCAATAGTCGCGTAAAGGCGGCTGAAAGCAAGCAGGTCTCTGCTGAGAGGAAGTTGAGGGACGTTCAAGCCCGTGTCGAGGAACTGGAGAGCAGTGTCGAGGAGCTTCAGATGAAAGATGCCCAGATTGCTAGTGATGTCGGGGCGTATTATTCATCAAGTCTCATGTTGAAATGATGGAAGATTATGCTGCGGGGACCCATTCAGCTTGGAACATAAAGGATGAGAAGGCGAACATGGAGCTTCTCTACCCCCAATGGGAACCCTGGCGCCAAACTCTTTAAGCTTGTCGGTTTGGGAGAAGATGAGCAAAAGGGCAAATACGATCTTGAGGTGAACAAGAGTGTTGTTGAGAACGTGTTAGAGAGGTCTCCCTTGGCGACAAAGGATCAAGCGATTGCCCCTGCAAATGTCGTCGAATGATTAGGCGAATCTTAGTTGTTTCCATGTAATGATAATGACAATGGTTTTCTCGTGTCGTGTTATTGACGCACAGACTTTGTGACGTTTTATGTTGTGCCCTATCGTGGAGATGGGATGGATAATGGTTTTGGCGACCTGTCCACCATTGCGGGTCACGTATTTTAATATGAATGCTTTGTCGTTTGCGTACCTTGTTGTTTTTTGCTTTGTTTTACAGGTGGACTCGTCAGTCACTTCCTAGTTGAGTCGTATGATGTTGGTCGCGTAGACCTGTAATTATTGTCGTTAGTGTGTAAGACATGTCGTGTAATCCCAGGGAGGAGTGTTGTTGTAATTTGATAAGACATGTACCTTTATTAGGATAGGTCTTGTAAAGACGTGTTTTGTATTTGTTCCTCCACTCCCTGTGTACCGATCGATCATGTAATGTGTAAGCGCTATTGTATGATAATGTTTGTTGTTCTTTGAAAAACTTCGACTTTGTCTTGAGGCCTCTTGTCGTGTTTCTGTTTAAAAATGCTAAAAAAAGGTAAAAAAAAAGATCAAAGGGCGACCGTTGGGTGTGAGCCCAACGGCCTTCCGATGCTTAAGTCAGTAAACGGTCGAATGAATATAGTCGACTAAATTTAAATTGAATGCAAAGTGTAAGGTTTAACAAGTGATACAACTTTAAATTGGTCGCGTTCCAGCTTCATGGGAGTGGTTGGCCGTCTTTTGTCTCGAGTCGATATGCCCCTTGACCAATGATTTCTTTAACGAGATACAGTCCTTCCCATTGAGGTGCAAGCTTTCCATCGGTTGGATCCCTGGTGTTTTGGAATACCTTCCTTAGGACCCAATCTCCCTCTTTGAAGACTTTGACACGAACGTTTTTGTTGTAACTCCTCGCGACTTGCTGTTGATATCTTACCATTTGTATTCTTGCCTTTTCCCTGATTTCATCTGCTGTGTCCAGATTATGAGACAACTCAATGTCGTTTTGCTCCGGGGTTTGTAGACCATATCTGGCTATTGGGACGAGAAGTTCAGGGGGTATGACTGCTTTGCTTTCGTAGACCAATGAAAAGGGTGATTGGCCGATCGCGTTCTTTAGGGTGGTCTTGTCGGACCAAAGTATTAGGGGGAGCTCGTCTGCCCATATTCCGTTTGCCCCTGTGAGATGTTTCTTGAGATTGTTTATGATGATCTTGTTACTGGACTCAGATTGGCCATTAGACTGTGGGTATCGTGGTGTGGATGTGACCAAATTGATGTTCCATTATTTGCAAAAGGATCGTGTCTTGTTGTCGATGAATTGGGAGCCAATATCGCATATGATTACTGATGGCATGCCAAATCTGCATAGAATGATACATTTTATAAATGAAATGACGTGATTTTCTTTTACCTCTCGATATGCTTCAGCTTCAATCCATTTAGAAAAATAATCAGTCATAGGAAAGAAAAAGACGCATTGCCCTGATGCTGGCGGTAGTTTTCCCACGATATCCATTCCTCATCTCATCAATGGCCATGGTGCTAACTTCGGGTGTAGCATCTCCGATGGTTGATGGGTTATGGGCGCATGCTGTTGACAAGTGTCACATTTCTTGACATAATATGTTGTATCTTTGTTCATCGCCGGCTAGTAGTACCATGTTCTAAGAGCTTTACCTGACAGGTTGTGTCCTCCGGTATGATTTCCACATTCTCCGTCGTGTAGAGATTGTAGGACGCGTTTGACTTTGGTTGTTTTCAAGCATCACAATTATAATCATGTGACATATCGTTTGAACAAGATATCGTCTTTTAGATCGAAGGTTGATGCTCGTACCTTTAGTTTCTTGGGTTCTCCTCTGTCTATTGGGAGTGTGCCATCTTTTAGCCATTTGATGTAGGGTGTAGTCTAGTCGTCTTGATTGTTTATGACATCGTCTTTTATGTCGTCGCCTACCTCTGTTGAGACTGCTTCTTCTAAGGGAAGTTCGTTCACAGTTTAAGTGTCATCGTTGCTAGTCGTTATGTGGATCTTGGGGACTGTTAGAGTCGTGACGTATTCTAGGTGGATGTTACGGAAGTCGTTAGGGTGTAAAGCCGATCCGAGATTTGTCAGGGCATCGACTTGAGTGTTGAGGTCGCATGGGACTTGCTTGATGGTGAAATTATGGAATTTTTCTGCTAATTTTTGACGACGTCCAAGTAGGCCATCATCCTATCGTCCTTAGCGGCATACGACCCTTGTACTTGATTGACAGTCAAGAGGGAGTCGCATGTCACTATGATGCTTTGGATCACGAGGTCTTGTGCAAGTGTCAGTCCGAATATGAGTCTCTCGTACTCTGCTTCATTGTTGGCCGCGTCCCATTTTCACCTCACAGCTTGGGCTATATGGTCCCCTTGTGGCAATTTTAGTACAACTCCTAGTCCGACCCCTCTTACGTTTAACGCTCCATTTGTATGGAGTTGCCATGTTCCCATATCTTCTTCGGTCGTCAGTTGTGCGGCATGTTGCTCTAATGTTGGAATAAAATCGGCCATAAAGTCTGCCAAAGCTTGAGACTTAATCGTTGTCCTCGGCTCATATTCAATGTTGAAACCGCTTAAGTGTATTGCCCATTTTGCCATTCAACCTATGAACTCTGGTTTTCTCATGATGGCTTTCATGGGATGGTTAGTCCGTACAATAATAACATGTGATTCAAAATAGGGCCTTAGTTTGTTCGATGTCATTACTAGAGCTAGGACCAATTTTTCGAGTGGTTTGTACCTTGTTTCGGCCGAGAGTAGAGAACGACTTACATAGTAAAATAGAGACTGCTTTCCGTCTTCTTCTCTTGTTAGGACTGCACTTACTGTTGAGTCCGATACCGCTAGGTATAATGGTAGTGGTTCGTTGTCCTTTGGTATTGCTAGTAGCAGGACTTGCCAGATATATCTTGGAAAGCTTGCTCATGTGCCGCCGTCCATTCGAATGACTTATTTTTCTTCAGGGCTTCATAGAAAAGCTTGCACTTGTCGGAGGATTTTGATATGAATCTGTTGAGTACAGCTATTCGCCCTGTTAGCTTTTGGACGTCCTTGACGCATTTGGGGGATCTTAAGTTGACTATTGCTTTGATTTGATCCGGACTGACGTCTATTCCTCTTTGGGTCACCATGTATCCCAGAACTTTTCATGACGATACTCCAAAAGAACATTTAGTAGGATTTAGTTTCATGTTATACCTCTTCAGTACTTCGAATGCTTCTTTTAGATGTTCGATATGATCTTGGACTGGTTTTGATTTGACCAACATGTCATCTATGTATACTTCCATGGTGTCCCCAATCTAGTCTTTGAACATCTTGTTGACGAGTCGTTGGTATGTGGCCCTTGCATTTTTTTGTCTAAAAGGCATAACTTTGTAGCAGTACGTACCTTGACTGGTTAAGAAGGCTATTTTTTCCTGGTCTTCTGAGTCCATTAGGATTTGGTTGTACCCACTGAACGCGTCCATAAATGTGAGCATTTTGTGGCTTGTGGTCGCGTCGACCATTGCGTCAATGTGCGGTAAGGGGAAGGAGTCCTTGGGACACGCCTTGTTCAGGTCCATGAAGTCGATGCAGACTCTCCACTTGCCGTTTTTCTTTTGTACTACGACAACGTTTGCCAACCATTCTGGGTATTTGATGTTTTGGGACGAAAAGATCGGTCGACCTAAATCGCCTTAGACGGGGTAACGAGTCAATCGGATAATAAAAAATCAATCCAAATAGACAATCAACCAAGCAAAGAATAGATGTGAAATGGCAATGTAATTTATATATCAAATGATGACTGAATCGGATCGAAATACAATTTATCCTTAGAGAATAAAGGATCGAGCCCTGTCCGACAGGCATTTTGGTGTTTCGACCGGCAGTGATCGGGTAGAATCTCCGGGGGGTTTGAGTGAGAGTGAATATGCAAGTAGGCCTCTCGAAGGGTAAGTCAGTGGATGCTGTGTATAGACGTGTGTCTCGTCGTTTGCTTCTTCGTGGTCTATTTATGGTAGTTTTCTCCTTGTGTCCGTTATTCATCTTCGTATTTATCCTCTATTAATTCCGTGCGAGAACTTTGGGATTTGCTCTTGATTGCCATCATAATCTATGTGTTTAATGTTGTTACCGTTGTCACCGATCAAGCAATTAATGTCCAGGGCGATGTTGGGCCCAACATTCTCCAGAAGGATTGAAACCAACGGATTGGGCCAGAATCCGAGCAAGGTCGAAGGCCAAGAGAGACCAGAAGGAAACGTCGGATGCTCCACAGACGCGAAGGATCCGACTAGTCCCGAAGATCTCGCCCAGGGCATTAAATGCTCGATCGATGGCAACGGCTATGGCATTAAACACGAAGATTATGCTAGCAATCAAGGGCAAATCCCGAAGATCTCGCCCGGAATTAATAGAAGATATTGCAAAAAGATGAATAACGGACACAAGATGACAAATACCATATATAGATCACGATGAGGCAAGGAAGAAGGGACACGCCTTGTCCAGTATCCATTGGATTACTTTGAAAAGAACTCATGAGTACACCCGCTCTAGCGCAGTCTCCTCAGAATCTTGCTCGATCGTTACCGGTTGTATCACAGAAACACGTGTCGGACAGGATCCGATCCTTTGTTCTCTAAGGATAAGTTGTACTTCGACCTGATTCAATCATCAATAGATCTATCAATTTCCTCGCTAATTCGTATCTTTTCTTTGCTTGTTGATTGTCTGTTTTGGTTTGGATTGATTTTCTATTATCCGGTTGACTCGTTACCCCGTCTAAGGCGATTTAGGTCGTCCGATCTTTTCGCCCCAAAACAATTTGGCGCCCACCGTGGGGCAACTTGCCGATCACCATCTCGGAACCTTCGAACCATGACTATCAACTCACCTACTGGTACCGAGGAGCCACGCCTCGAAGACAACACACAAGCTCAAGGAAACACAACCAAAAATCCTACCCCAACCCAATTCCAAGAGCTTGCCCAAAAAATGACTGCCCTACAAGAGGAACTTGCCCAGTAACGCCAAAAGACCGAACCCTTGGCTACTTTATCCACCCAATCCGAGGCCGAAATTGTACAACTAACCCGTGAAAATGAGTCTCTTAAGTTGCATGTACAATCAATGGCTTCCGAATCCAGGCGGATGCCCGCCCACAGCAACATCCAGAGGCGTCTTGACATGAATAGCGTCGAACTGACCCCTCCAAGCGTACGGCGTCCCGGACATGTTGAGGGTACATCTCGAACTCCTATGGTCAATCCATTTTCAACTAACAATGTTACTTTCTCCACATCAATCGGGTCAGCAGAGACTCGAATCGTCGATCCACAGGCTACCAATTCCCCCGACATCATGACCCTCATCCAGCAAACGCTCAATCAGCACATGAAGGCACTTGATGATCGCATCGCTAGAATTCCTAGAGTTCCACAACCGATCGAGAAAGAAGCGTCAGGCGGATTCGAGGAATCTCCATTTATCGGAGACATCGCCAGAGTTGAAATCCCAAAGAAGTTCCACCTTCCCAGCATGGCGACATTCGACGGCACCAACGATCCAGATGATCACATTTCTCTCTATAAACAAAAATTAATGACTGTATCTATTCCAAGGGAGAGCCGCGAGGCTGTCATGTGCCAAAGCTTTGGCATGACCCTCGCGGGTCCCGCACTGACTTGGTTTATGCGTTTATCTCATGGAATGATCGCCTCGTTCGCGGATCTGGTCAATTCCTTTAAAATCCAATTCGCCAACAGTCGGAGGCTCGAAAGGCAGTCGAGTGATCTCTATCGAATCACCCAAAGGTATAATGAACATCTCCGAAACTATCTAAACAAGTACAATAAGGAGAAAGTCGCGATCCCCCATTGCGACGTCACCACCTCCATCGAAGCCTTCCGACAAGGTCTGATCAAGGACAATAATCTTTACAACGAGATCACCAAGTACCCGTGTAGAAGTTTCGAGGATGTCCAAGCCAAAGCCATGGCCGAGGTACGTTTGGAAGAATATCGTGAATCACGAAAAGCATCCCACGAACCTGATTAATCCGATCGCAAATCCTCCTCCGACAACCGTCGAGACAGACGTCATCACCCCTACCCTCGTAATCGAAATGAACAAAATCAGGTAAACTCTTTCCAAGACAGGTCCCAAGACTGGAGAGACGGTCCAACATTGCCTCCCAGGGTCCAATCTTACAACTTCAGTTTTTCTGTGTCGGAGCTCGTCAAGAGTTTCGACAAATATGGAAAGGACGTAAGATGGCCCCGAAAGAGCGACCGACCAGACGTCAAAAAGGATATGAGTAGTGCGAATTCCACGATGACCACGGTCACTCGACGGATGAGTGCATCGCTTTGCGTAAAGAGGTCGCCAGGCTACTCGTGCAGGGGCTCTTGCGCGGCGTAATCTCAGAACGAGCCAAGGCAACCACGGAGCGACGAGATCAGGTAAAACAAGATAAACTCCCATCTCATGTCCATACAAAAATTGTCAATACCATTTCAGGGGGATCGGACGTATGTGGGAACACATACTCCGCAACCAAACGACATGCAAAAGAAAGCAAAGGCAATAAACCCGAAACGCCGGAGTTCTGACAAACCAAGGTCTCCGACCTCCCGATAGTCACGTTCGACGAGTCCGATGCCGACGGGTCGAAAAACCATCACGACGGTCTGGTAATCTCTTTATCTATCGGGAACTGTTTGATACGTAGAGTACTAATCGATACAGGAAGTTCGACCAATCTCTTGACCTTCGACGCCCTCAAAGGGATGGATGTGGGTAAAGATGACCTGATCAAGAAATCAACTCCACTAGTCGGATTCAGTGGCAAAGTTAAACACACTATCGGCGAAATCGTTCTCGCAACGTACGCCGGAGGAGTCAATCAACAGGTGAAATTTCTAGTCCTAGACTGCCCATCTCCCTATAATTGCATTCTTGGCAGGCCATGGATACATGCTATGAAGGCGGTACCTTCGACGTACCATCAAATTATCAAGTTCCCTACCAAGTGGGGAGTCCAAGAAATCAAGGGAGACCAGAGGGCCGCTAGGTAATGTTACGTCGCCTCCATGAGAAGCGCTGTCAAGCATAAGGTCGCATAGCAATAACAGATCGACGAAGGACCTAATCGATACGTCGAACCCGAAATGGAAAAACTTGACGAGATCGTACTAGATCCTTCAAAGCCAAACCAAACGGTAAGGGTCGGGTCGGACCTAGACGACTCGACCAGACAACAAATTCTTGATTTTCTCAGATCCAATACTGATTGTTTTGCATGGTCACATGAAGACATGGTCAGAATATCTCCAAACATTATTACCCATAAATTGAACGTAGATCCATCTCACCCCCTGTAAAGAAAAAGCGCAGGAAATTCGCCCTAGAGCGAAACAAGATTGTCGACGATGAAATCAAGAGCTTGTTGGAAACATGAAAAATAAGGGAAGTCAACTATCCCGAGTGGCTAGCCAACGTGGTCGTAGTCCAAAAGAAAAATGGCAAGTGGAGAGTCTGCATCGACTTCACCGACCTCATCAAAGTCTGCCCTAAAGATTCATTCCCACTCCCTCACATCGACGCCATGGTCGACACGACGGCAGGACACGAAATGTTAACCTTCATGGACGTGTTCAGTGGCTACAATCAAATCCTCATGGAACCAGAAGACCAAGAGAAAACGACATTCATCACAAGCCAAGGTATCTATTGTTACAAAGTAATGCCCTTCGGACTAAAAAATGCAGGGGCTACTTACCAACGACTGGTCAACAAGATGTTCAAAGATCAGATTGGGGACTCCATGGAGGTCTACATCCACGACATGTTAGTCAAATCGAAGCAAAAGAAAGACCACATTGAACACCTGAGGGAAGCATTCGAGGTACTTAAACGCTATAACATGAAATTAAATCCCACTAAATGTTCTTTCAGAGTCTCTTCACGGAAATTTTTGGGATACATGGTGACACAAAGAGGAGTAGAAGCCAGCCCAGAACAGGTCAAGGCCCTCATCAATCTCCGATCCCCTCGATGCGTCAAGGATGTGCAAAAGTTGACAGGTCGGATAACAGCTCTGAACAGATTCATCTCGAAGTCATCCGACAAATGTAAACCCTTTCACGACGCTCTCAAGAAAAACAAATCTTTCCAATGGACGGAAGAGAACGAAGCTGCCTTTCAGGACCTAAAGAAATACCTTGCCAGTCCCATGTTGCTAACCAAACCCAAAGACGACGAGCCATTATTGCTATACCTAGCAGTATCGGAGTCCGCCGTGAGCGCAGTACTGGTCAGAGAAGAATATGGCAAGCAATCGCCAATCTACTATGTCAGTCGAACGTTACTATCGGCAAAAACAAGGTACTCATCGTTAGAAAAACTCGTACTATCACTGGTAATGGCGTCGAATAAACTCAAACCATATTTCGAATCCCATACTATAATTGTCCGTACTAATATTCCAATGAGAGCAATCATGAGGAAACCTGAGTTCACAGGACGGATGGCCAACTGGGCCATACATCTCAGCGGCTATGACATCGAATACGAGCCCAGAACAACGATCAATTCGCAAGCCCTGGCTGACTTTGTGGCAGACTTCAGCCCGACCCTAGAACAAGAAGCCGCCAAAGAAACGAGTCGGTCACACCATTGGAGGAACTTGTCGCGATGGAGATAGGCGACCGGCCGGAAGAAGACATTGTCAGCAATCATGACGACTGGACGTTACCTTACATCAAATGGCTAAAAGCGGCGTCCTACCCAACGACAAAACAGAGGCAAAAAGGCTAAAGGTGCAAGCACTTTCTTTCGATATTATAAATAACATCTTGTACAAAAGATCTGTCACATGGATACTCCTATGATGCCTCAAGACTCCAAAAGTCGGACGTATATTACAATCATTACATGAAGGAGAATGTGGGAACCACACAGGCGGGCGAAGCCTCTCGGGAAAAGCCTTACGAAACGGATACTACTGGCCCACGATGAATAGAGACGCAATGGAGTACACCAAGAAGTGCGATGCCTGCCAACGACATGCACCCGTTCCTCACCAACCCTCGGAACTACTACATCCGACTCTAGCGTCGTGGCCCTTCATGAGATGGGGGATGGACATCGTCGAAAAACTCCCACCTGCGTCGGGTCAACGAGTCTTCTTCCTTGCCATGACGGACTACTTTTCTAAATGGATCGAAGTTGAAGCCTACCGAGAGGTATTAGATCAACACGTCATTTCATTCATTAAACGCAATATCTTGTGCAGATTTGGCGTCCCATCAGAAATCGTGTGCGACAATGGCTACCAATTCATCAGTCATAAGACTCGAGCCTTTTGCGACCAATGGAACATCAAATTGGTCACCTCCACCCCTCGGTATCCACAATCTAACGGACAAGTCGAGTCTAGCAACAAAATCATCATCAACAACCTCAAGAAACGCCTCACAGGAGCTAAAGGAAAATGGGCAAACGAGCTCCCGTTCATTCTCTAGTCCAACATGACCACTCCAAAGAACGCGACCGGACAGTCACCATTCTCACTCGTCTACGGAAGCGAAGAAGTCATCCCCGTCGAGCTATTGGTTCCAACAACTCGTTACAGCCTTCAGACGAACGAACAAAACGACGTCGAACTAGCACACAACTTGGACACAGCGGATGAGACTAGAGAAAAAGCCAGGATTAGAATGGTCAAGTTCCAGCAACAGGTCGCAAGAAGCTATAACAAGAACGTCTGAGCCAAGGTCTTTAAAGTTGGAGATTGGGTCCTTAGGAAGACATTCCAGAACACCAAGAATCCGACTGACGGAAAGCTCGTACCTCAGTGGGAAGGACCCTACCTAATCAAAGAAGTAGTCGGACAAGAAGCATATCAATTGGAAGACAAAGACGGACGACCAATCCCGAGAAGTTGGAACGCAACACACCTAAAGTTATACCACTTCTAAGCTATTAAGGTAAGGCGCTAAACGTCCTTTCACCTATCGTACACTACTTGTTGTCACAAGCATAACTCTATTTCCTGAAACTGAGTATTTACATCTAGTAAGGACATTTTCCTTGCAAACCTAAGTATAGGACGACATCAACATACACACTGGATCCAATCACAAACAAAAGCGCTTACACTACATTTACACGATCGATCAGAACACGGGGAGATGAACAACACATGCACGTCGGCACACCGCCTACCTTACACAATACATAAGGTTAAGACACCTTATTACATTTACGCGATAGAAACATATTGCTTTTCCTCCTCGGCTTAAAGTCATGACTAAACATAAACACATACATTTGCAGGCCTCCTTCTTCACATACATACGGCAAGCCCTACTCGACGAAGCACACGGGCAAACCCGACATACAAATCAAAAGCGTCGGCAACAAACTTCTCTAAAAAAGTCTGACGAAGCGTACGAACACACAAATATACGATCTTTTGTAAAACAGATTGCATTAAATAAAAGCCTAAGCATTTTTTACAAATATGCGACCCGCGATGGTGGACGGGTCGCCAAAACACATTGTTCGCCTACACACATGTAGGACTTCAAATCATCCACAAAACACATTCTGCGACCCGCGATGGTGGACGGGTCGCCAAAACAGAAAACATCCTACCCACACACATGTGGGACCACAAGTCAAATACGAAAAACAGTCAAGGGTTAGGGTTCGCAACATCACCTTCGGCAGGGGCCAAGTCAGGAGAAGGTTGGGGCTCAATCCGCACGCTGTCACCAAGGTAGGCCTCGTCCTCACCGACGCTTCCGTCCAAGGATTCCTCTCCGATGCTAGCCAGACGGAAAAGCTCCAAACCTAGATTCCCCTTCGGACATAGGGAATCCATGGTCTCCTTCTCTGCCTTCAAATCCCAGGTACCCTGCTTGCCCTGTTCAAACTCCTCGATCATCTCAATACGCGACTTCAACGCATAAAAAGCGCCTACGTCGCCCGCAATCCGACCATCCTCGATCCTAGCCTGCTTCACCTTCTCCTCGACACCCGACTAACTCTCGCTAAGCTCCTTCCGACAAACGTCCAAATCATCTTGACAATTCTTCAACTCCCTGGCAAAGCGGCGCTCGACGTCCCTACAACGGTTCTCAGCTCCCTCCAACTTGATATTCAAAGACGCCAGGTCGGACTCTGACCTAGCAGCCCTGTCCTCGGCCTTAGCAACCATTTCCTTGACACCAGAATATGCCCCTAAGAGATACTGAAAAGTCTGGAAAAAGACAAAACCAATCAAGGTTTCACCCGACTATGAGAAAGAAAACAAACAAACTTGAGATAGTCAAGACGACTTACCTTCCACGCAGAGCACCCCGCTTCACCAATACAGTCCAAAGGAGAGACGTCATCAACTTCAGACTTCAGAGTCGGGTCCTGAGCATGAAAGAGATCGGCAATCGATTGACCAATCGCGTCAGTCTTCTCGACTCCACGAGCAGCCGTCCCCTTTTTCTTTGGAGTGTTCACCACCTTCACATCGCCAGAAAAGGCCCCTGCCTTCCTTTTTGAGCCAACTTTGGCTGGGAGCGACGACTCTGCCGGCGTCGATTTACTCGACAAGGCCCTAGCCGCCAGCCTTTTCTCTATAAGCCCTTTCCCGGACGCTCCCTTCAAACGGGCACTCGACCGACCAGCCGGAGATGCTGACACGACAAGACAAAACATAAAACACGAGCATACAAAAGAAAAAGAAATACACAAGGCGAATGAAAAGCTCACACTTGACCCGAGAAGACGAAACATTCGACATGACGTCCTGAGTGGTGGGGGAAGTCGACAACAAGTTGACGTTCATAAACTTCTGCTCCGACGCAGGGATACTAAGGATGATCTTCGACAGGCCCTCTGACTGAGTATCTACCTCCAACTCTTCAGCCTCAGGGACTACAAAAAAGAAGAGTAAAGCAAGGAGTTAAAACACATAAGACAGGCAAAGAGAGGTCGAATACATACTCTCAACTCGCCACTCCGACAGCAAAAATGAACAGTCACCCCCCTTCTTTAGAGATGAACGCTCGACGAAGAAGAACTTCGACCCCCATCCACGGTCGTTTACATCTAAATTAAACACCAAGGGCTTCCGACCCGGACGAATACGCAACTGGACGCGAGAAGAACTCTTTGACCCCAGGGAGTAGTTGTACCACAAGGCGTCGAAGTTAAAACCGGCCCCGGACTGGACATTCAACAATTCTAAAACCCTAAGGATCCGCCACGCCTGCGGCATAACCTGACACGGCGCAAGCGCCAGGGTCGCTAAAAAATCCCTAACGAGGGGAGAAAATGGAAACTTGTGGCCAATCCTAAACGGGTAAGCATAAAAACAAACCCATCCCTCATAGCGAGCGTCGGCCCTCTCGTCCGGATGGGGCAGCCTTGCGACCGTCTCAGGAGGAAAGCCTCCGACTTGGAGGATCTGCTCCAACTCCGCCTCTGACAAAGTCCCCGTCAGAGCATCTGCCTCCTTCAGAAGGAAAAGGGGGGGACCTCGTTCTTGCTCGAGTTCGAGCGAGTAGCAGACAATTCAGAAGACTCGCTGGAAACCATTTCCAAAACAAAAAGAGGGGGAAATCGAAAAGCAATTTTTTGAGACCTAGAGAAACCTACCAGGTGAAGAAACAAAGGAAGAAGATGAAGCCAAATCGTTAGAAGGCTGATTCGAATTTATGGAGGGAGTCGATAGGTTGCAGAAACGTCCCATCGTACCACGGGATTATCGCCACGTAGCCCTCGCATGTCGCGCCAAAGATCGGAAGGTGGAGATCGTGTGAAGGGAAGTTGTTTGGACTCCATCTCGCAGCTGCCTTGAGCCCAAAACAACTTGGGGCTATTGTTGGGCCCAACATTCTCCAGAAGGATCGAAACCAACGGATTGGGCCGGAATCCGAGCAAGGTCGAAGGCCAAGAGAGACCGGAAGGAAACATCGGACGCTCCACAGACGCGAAGGATCTGACCAGTCCCGAAGATCTCGCCCGGGGCATTAAATGCTCGATCGATGGCAACGGCTATGGCATTAAACACGAAGATTATGCTAGCAATCAAGGGCAAATCCCAAAGATCTCACCCGAAATTAATAGGAGATATTGCAAAAAGATGAATAACGGACACAAGATGACAATTACCATATATATATCACGACGAGGCAAGGAAGAAGGGACACGTCTGCATCCAGTATCCATTGGATTACTTTGAAAAGAACTCACGAGTACACCCGCTCTAGCGAAGTCTCCTCGGAATCTTGCTCGATCGTTACTGGTTGTATCACAGAAACACCTGTCGGACAGGATCCGATCCTTTGTTCTCTAAGGATAAGTTGTACTTCGACCTGATTCAATCATCAATAGATCTATCAATTTCCTCGCTATTTCGTATCTTTTCTTTGCTTGTTGATTGTCTGTTTTGGTTTGGATTGATTTTCTATTATCCGGTCGACTCGTTACCCCGTCTAAGGCGATTTAGGTCATCCGATCTTTTCACCCCAAAACAGGCGAAACTTTCGGGATTCGGTCGGATCCTCAGCGTCTGAAGGGCATCCGTCGCCTCTAACTCCTTCTGGCCTTCGGCTTCATCTGGACTTTGGCCCAATTCGTTTGATTCGATCCCTTGGAGTAAGTTTGGGCCCAACAATAGCCCCAAGTTGTTTTGGGCTTCATGGCAGCTGTGAGATGGAGTCCAAGCAACTTTCATCCCACACGATCTCCACCCTCCGATCTAGGCATGACAGGCGAGGGCTACATGGCGATAATCCCGCTGCATGATGGGACGTATCTGCGACTGCTGATTCCCTCCATAAATCTGAATCAAGTTTCTGACGGTTTGGCTTCATCTTCTTTCTTTGTTTCCTCATCTGGTAGGTTTTGCTAAGTTTTTTCGAAAAATATTGCTCTTCGATTTCCTTCTCTCTCTGTTCTGGAGATGGTTTCCAGTGAATCTTCCGAGTCGACTGCTACTTGCTCGAACTCGAGCAAGAATGAGGTCCCCCCCTTAACCTTCTGAAGGAGGCAGACGCTCTGACGGGGACTCTGTTGGAGGCGGATTTGGAGCAGATCCTTCAAGTCGGAGGCTTTCCTCCGGAGATGGTCGCAAGGTTGCCGTATCTAGACGAGAGAGCCGACGCTCGCTACGAGGGATGGGTTTGTTTCTATGCTTACCCGTTTAGGATTGGCCATACGTTTCCATTCTCCCCTCTTGTTAGGGATTTTTTAGCGACTCTAGCGCTTGTGTCGTGTCAGGTCATGCCACAAGCGTGGCGGATCCTTAGGGTTTTAGATTTGTTGAATGTTCAGTCTGGGGCTGGTTTTAACTTCGACGCCCTGTGGTACAACTATTCTCTGGGGTCAAAGAGTTCTTCTCGTGTCCAGTTGCGTATTCGTACGGGTCGTGGATGGGGGTTGAAGTTTTTCTTCGTCGAGCGTTCGTCTCTAGAGAAGGGGGGCGACTATTCATTTCTGCTGTCGGAGTGGCGAGTTGAGAGTACGTATTCGACTTCTCTTTGTCTGTTTTATGTGTTTTTAACCCTTTGCTTAACTCTTCTTTTTTGTAGTCCCTGAGGCTGAAGAGTTGGAAGCGGACTTTCAGTCAGAAGGTCTGACAAAGATTATTCTTAGTATCCCCGCATAGGAGCGAAAGTTCATAAACGTCAACCTGTTGTCGGTCTCCCCTACTACTCAAGACGTTATGTCGATTGTTTTATCATCTCGGGTCAAGTGTGAGTTTTTGTTTGACTCATGTATTTTTAATCGTCTGCTTGTGATTTATGTTTTGTCTGTCATGTCAACGTCTCCGGCTGGTCGGTCGAGTGCCCGTTTGAAGGGAGTGTCTGGGAAAGGTCTGATAGAGCAAATGTTGGCGGCGGCCAGGGCCTCATCGAGTAAATCGACGCCGATGGAGTCGTCGCTCCCAACCAAAGTTGGCTCGAAAAGGAAGGCATGTGCTTCTTCTGGCGATGTGAAGGTGGTGGACACTCCAAAGAAAAAGGCGACGGCTGCTCGTGGAGTCGAGAAGATCGACGCGGTCGGTCGATCGATTGTCGATCTCTTTCATGCTCAGGACCCGACTCTGAAGTCTGAAGTTGATGGCATCTCCCCCTTGGACTGTATTGGTGAAGCAGGGTGCTCTGCGTGGAAGGTAAGTCGTCTTGGCGGATCTCAAGTTTGTTCGTTTTCTTTCTCATAGTCGGGTGGAACCTTGATTGTTTCGATCTTGTCCTTTTTTTAGACTTTCCAGTTTCTCTTGGGGGAATATTCTGGTGTCAAAGATATGGTCACTAAGGCCGAGGACAGGGCTGCTAGGTCAAAGTCCGATCTGGCATCTTTGAAGACCAAGGTGGAACGAGCTGAGAGCCGTTTTCGGGACGCCGAGCGCGGCTTCGTTAGGGAGCTGAAGAATTGCCAAGATGACTTGGATGCTTGTCGGAGGGAGCTTAGTGAGAGCCAGTCAAGTGTTGAAGAGAAGGTGAAGCAGGCTAGGATTGAGGCTGGTCGGGTCGCAGGCGACGTAGGCGCTTTCTATGCGTTGAAGTCGTGCGTCGAGATGATCGAGGAGTTTGAAGAGGGAAAGCAGGAGACCTGGGATTTGAAGGCGGAGAAAGAGACCATGGATACCTTGTTTCTGAAGGGGAATCATGGTTCAGAGCTTTTCCAGTTGGCCGGCATCAGAGAGGAATCTCTAGACGAAAGTGCCGGTGAAGACGAGGTCCATTCTGGCGATACCGTGCCGCTCGAGCCCCAGCCTTCCACCGATCCTTCCCCTGCTGAAGGTAATGCCATGAATCCCGACCTTTGACTGTTTTTCGTAATTGACTTGTGACCCCACATGTGTGTGGGTAGGATGTTTTCTGTTTTGGCGACCCGTCTACCATCGCGGGTCGCATAATGTGTCTGTGGATGATTTGAAGTCCTATGTGTGTGTAGGTAGACAATATGTTTTGGCGACCCGTCCATCATCGCGGGTCGCATGTATGTAAAAAATGCTTAGACTTTTATTGATGTAATCCGTTTTACAAAGGGTCAAACTTTTTTATGTGTTCGTATGTTTCACGTGACTCTTCTAGAGAAGTTTGTCATTGACACCTTTCATTTGTATGTCGGGTTCGCCCGTGTGCTCCGTCGAGTAGGGCTTGCCGTATGTATGTAAAGAATAAGGCCTGCAAATGTATGTGTTTATGTTTAGTCATGACTTAGTGTTATGCCGAGGAGGAAAGCAATATGTCTCTATTGCGTAAATGTAATAAGGTGTCTTAATCTTATGTATTGTGTAAGGCAGGCAGTGTGCCGACGTGCCTGTGGTGTTCATCTTCCCGTGTTCCGATCGATCGTGTAAATGTAGTGTAAGCGCTTTTATTTGTGACTGGATCCAGTGTGTATGTCGATGTCGCCCTGTACTTAGGTTTGCAAGGAAAAATGTCCTTACTAGATGTGAATGCTCAGTTTCAAGGAATAGAATTGTGTTTGTAACAACAAATAGTATATGGTAGGTGAAAGAACGTTAGTGCCTTACCTTGCTGGTCTAGAAGTGGTATAACTTTAGGTGTGTTGCATTCCAACTTCTCGGGATTGGTCGTCCGTCTTTGTCTTCCAATTGGTATGCTCCTTGTCCGACTACTTCTTTGATTAGGTAGGGTCCTTTCCACTGAGGTGCGAGCTTTCCGTCGGTCGGATTCTTGGTGTTCTGGAATGTCTTTCTAAGGACCCAATCGCCAACTTTGAATACTTTGGCTCGAACATTTTTGTTGTAACTTCTTGCGACCTGTTGCTGGAACCTGACCATTCTAATTTTGGCTTTTTCTCTAGTCTCATCTGCTGTGTCCAAGTTGTATGCTAGCTCGATGTCGTTTTGTTCATTTGTCTGAAGACTGTAACGGGCCGTCGGAACCAATAGCTCGGCGGGAATGACCGCTTCACTTCCGTAGACGAGTGAGAATGGTGACTGTCCGGTCGTATTCTTTGGAGTGGTTCTGTCGGACCAGAGGATGAACGAGAGCTCGTCTGCCCATTTTCCTTTAGCCCCTGTGAGGCGTTTCTTGAGGTTGTTGATGATGATTTTATTGCTAGACTCGGCTTGTCTGTTAGATTGCGGATATCGAGGAGTGGATGTGACCAGTTTGATGTTCCATTGGTCGCAAAATGCTCGAGTCTTATGACTGATGAACTGGGAGCCATTGTCGCACACGATTTCTGATGGGATGCCAAATCTACACAAAATATTGCGTTTTATAAACGAAATGACGTGTTGCTCTCTTACCTCTCGATAGGCTTCAGCTTCGATCCAATTAGAAAAATAGTCTGTCATGGCAAGGAAGAAGACTCGTTGACCCGACGCAGGTGGGAGTTTTCCGACGATGTCCATTCCCCATCTCATGAAGGGCCATGGTGCCAGAGTCGGATGGAGGAGTTTCGAGGGTTGATGAGGAACGGGTGCGTGTTGTTGGCAGGCATCGCACTTCTTGGTGTATTCCATTGCGTCTCTATTCATTGTGGGCCAATAGTATCCGGTTTGTAAAGCTTTCCCTGAGAGGCTTTGCCCACCGGTGTGGTTTCCACATTCTCCTTCATGTAATGACTGTAAGACGCGTCCGACTCTTGGAATCTTGAGGCATCGTAGGAGTATCCCTGTGACAAATCTTTTGAACAAGACGTCACTTATAATATCAAAGGAAAGAGCTTGTACCTTTAGCCTTTTTGCTTCTGTTTTGTCGCTGGGTAGGATGCCGTCTTTTAACCATTTGACGTAAGGTAACGTCCAGTCGTCCTGATTGTTGACGATGTCTTCCTCTGGTCGGTCGCCTATCTCCATCGTGACAAGTTCTTCCAAAGATGTGATCGATCCCTTGGATGTTTTTGGAACAACTGGTGTTGTGATGTGTGCCAGTGGGATATTTGGGAATTCCTTTGGATCCAAGACGGACCCTAAATTGGCTAGTGCGTCAGCCTGAGAGTTGAGATCTCTGGGCACCTGCCTGATGTCGAATGTTTGAAATTGGTCGATTAGCTTCTTGTCCACATCCATATAAGCTATCATCATATCGTCTTTGGCGTTGTACGACCCTTGTATTGTATTTACGACTAAGAGGGAGTCACAAATGACTTCGATCTCTCGGACTCCTAGGTCGCGTGCCAGGATGAGCCCAAATATGAGTGCTTCGTATTCAGCTTCGTTGTTGGTTGCGTCCCATTCGCACCTTATGGCCTGGGCTATCTTGTCCCCTTGTGGTGACTTCAGCACGACCCCTATTCCTGAACCTCTAGCATTCGACACGCCATCAGTGTGGAGCTCCCATTTTTCTGTCTCATCTGTCGCAAATAACTGTGTTGCCTATTTTGCGGCTTCTTGCTCTAGGGTCGGGCTAAAGTCTGCCACAAAGTCAGCTAGGGCCTGCGACTTGATCGATGTTCTGGGCTCGTATTCAATATCATAGCCGCTGAGGTGTATGGCCCACTTGGCCATTCGTCCTGTGAACTCGGGCTTCCTCATGATTGCTCTCATGGGATGGTTAGTGCGGACAATTATAGTATGGGATTCGAAATATGGTTTGAGTTTATTTGATGCCATTACTGTTGGGCCCAAACTTACTCCAAGGGATCGGATCAAACGAATTGGGCCAAAGTCCAGACGAAGTCGGAGGCCAGAAGGAGTTAGAGGCGACGGATGCCCTTCAGACGCTGAGGATCCGACCGAATCCCATATGTTTTGCCCTGGACATTAATTGCTTGATCGGTGACAACGGTAACAACATTAAACACAGAGATTATGATGGCAATCAAGAGCAAATCCCAAAAATCTCGCACGGAATTAATAGAGGATAAATACGAAGACGAATAACGGACACAAGGAGAAAACTACCATAAATAGACCATGAAGAAGCAAACGATGAGACACACGTCTATACACATCATCCACTGACTTACCCTTCAAGAGGCCTACTTGCATATTCACTCTCATTCAAACCCCCCGGAGATTCTACCCGATCGCTGTCGGTCGAAACACCAAAACGCCTGTCGGACAGGGCTCGATCCTTTATTCTCTAAGGATAAGTTGTATTTCGATCTGATTCAGTCATCATTTGATATATAAATTACATTGCCATTTTGCATCTATTCTTTGCTTGGTTGATTGTCTATTTGGTTTGGATTGATTTTTTATTATTCAATTGACTCGTTACCCCGTCTAAGGCGATTTAGGTCGACCGATCTTTTCGTCCCAAAACAATTTGGCGCCCACCGTGGGGCAACTTGCCGATCACCATCTCGAAAATCCTCCAACCATGACTATCAACCCACCTACCGGTATCGAGGAGCCACGCCTCGAAGACGACACCCAAGCTCAAGGAAACACAACCGAAAATCCTACTCCAAACCAACTCCAAGAGCTTGCCCAAGAAATGACTGCCCTACAAGAGGAACTTGCCCAGCAACGCCAAAAGACTGAAGCCTTGGCTACCTTATCCACCCAATCCGAGGCCGAGATTGCACAACTAACCCGTGAAAATGAGTCTCTTAAGTCGCAGGTACAATCGGTGGCTTCTGGATCCAGGCGGATGCCCATCCATAGCAACGTCCGAACGCGTCTCAACATGGATGGCGTCGAACTGACCCCCCCGAGCATATGACGCCCCGGGAATACTGAGGGTACATCTCGAACTCCTCTGGTCAATCCGTTTTCAACTAACAACGTTACTTTCTCCACATCGATCGGGTCAGCAGGAACCCTAATCGACGAACCACGGGTTACCAATCCTCCCGACATCCTGGCTCTCGTCCAGTAGACACTCAGTCAGCACATGAAGACACTTGACGATCGCATCGCTAGAATTCCCGGACTTCCACAGCCGATCAAGAAGGAAGCGTCGGGTGGATACGAGTAATCTCCATTCATAGGAGAGATCGCCACAGTCGAAATCCCAAAGAAGTTCCACCTTCCTAGCATGGCGACATTCGACGGCACCAACGACCCAAATGATCACATTTCTCTCTATAAATAAAAACTAATGACTGCATCTATTTCAAAGGAGAGCCGCAAGGCTGTCATGTGCAAAAGATTTGGCACGACTCTCGCGGGTCTCGCCCTGACCTGGTTTATGCGTTTGCCTCAGGGAATAATCGCCTCGTTCGCGGATCTGGTCAACTCCTTCAAAATCCAATTCGCCAGCAGTCGAAGGCTAGAAAGGCAGTCAAGTGATCTTTATCGAATCACCCAAAGGTATAACGAACCTCTCCGGAGCTATCTTAACATGTACAATAAGGAAAAAAATCACGATCCCCCATTGCGACGTCACCACCTCCATCGAAGCTTTCCGACAAGGTCTGATCAAGGACAACAACCTCTACAACGAGATCACCAAGTACCCGTGCAGAAGTTTCAAAGATGTCCAAGCCAAAACCATTGCCGAGGTACGTCTGGAAGAAGATCGCGAATCACGAAAAGTGACCCATGGACCCGATCAATTCGATTGCAAATCCTCTTTCGACAACCGTCGATACAGACGGCATCACCCCTACCCTCGCAACCGAAATTAGCAGAATCAGGTAAACTCCTTCCAGGATAGGTCCCAAGACTGGAGAGATGGTCCAACGTTGCCTCCTAGGGTTCAGTCTTACAATTTTAATATCTCTGTATCGGAGCTCGTCAAGAGTTTCGACAAGTATGGGAAAGAGGTAAGATGGCCCCGAAAGAACGACCGACCGGACGTCAAAAAGGACATGAGCAGGTGGTGTGAATTCCACGGTGACCACGGTCACTTAACGGATGAATGCATCGCCTTACGCAAAGAGGTCGCCAGGTTACTCGCGCAAGGACTCTTGCGCGACGTAATCTCGGAACGGGCCAAAGCCACCATGGAACGACAAGATCAGGTAAAACAAGATAAACCCCCATCTCCTGTCCATACAAAAAATATCAATACCATTTCAGGGGGCTCAGACGTATGTGGGAACACGTACTCCGCAGCCAAAAGACATGAAAAAGAGAGCAAAGGCAGTAAACCCGAGACGCCGGAATTCAGACAAACCAGGGTCTCCAACCTCCCGACGGTCACGTTCGACGAATCCGATGCCGACGGGTCGGAAAACCATCACGATGGTCTGGTAATCTCCTTGTCTATTGGGAACTGTTTGATACGTACAGTACTAATCGATACAGGAAGTTCAACCAATCTCTTGACCTTCGACACCCTCAAAGGGATGGGTCTGGGCGAAGATGACCTTATCTAGAAATCGACTCCATTAGTCGGATTCAGCGGCGAAGTTAAACATACTATCGGCGAAATCGTTCTTACGACATACGCCGGAGGGGTAAACCAACAGGTGAAATTTCTAGTCCTAGACTGCCCATCTCCCTATAATTGCATTCTTGGCAGGCCATGGATACATGCTATGAAGGCGGTACCCTTAACGTACCATCAAATCATCAAGTTCCCTACCAAGTGGGAAGTCCAAGAAATCAAGGGAGATCAGAGGATGGCCAATGAGTGCTTTGTCGCCTCCATGAAGAGCGCGGTCGAACCCAAAACCGCATAGCAATCACAGCTCGGCGAAGGATCTAGTCGATACCTCGAACCAGAAATGGAAAAGCTTGACGAGATCGCAGTAGATCCTTCAAAGCCAAACCAAACGGTAAGGGTCGGGTCGGACCTGGACGACTCGACCAGACAACAAATTCTGAATTTCCTTAGATCTAATGCTGATTGTTTTGCATGGTCACATGAATATATGGTCGGTATATCTCCAAACATTATTACTCATAAATTGAATGTAGATCCATCTCACCCCCCTGTGAAGCAAAAGCGCAGGAAATTCGCCCCAGAGCGAAACAAGATTGTCGACGACGATGTCAGGAGCCTGCTAGAAACAGGAAAGATAAGGGAAGTCAACTACCCCAAGTGGCTGGCCAATGTGGTTGTAGTCCAAAAGAAAAATGGCAAATGGAGAGTCTGCATCGACTTCACTGACCTTAACAAGGCTTGTCCCAAAGACTCCTTTCCGCTCCCTCATATTGACGTGATGGTCGATGCAACAGCGGGGCACAAAATGTTATTCTTCATGGACGCGTTCAGTGGCTACAATCAGATTCTCATGGAACCAGAAGACCAAGAGAAAACGGCATTCGTCACAAGCCAAGGTATCTATTGTTACAAAGTAATGCCCTTCAGACTAAAAAATGCAGGGGCCACTTATCAATGACTGGTCAACAAGATGTTCAGAGATCAGATTAGGGACACAATGGAAGTCTACATAGATGACATGCTGGTCAAGCCGAAAAAGAAAGAAGACCACATCGACCACCTCCACGACAACTTCGAGGTACTAAAAAGATATAACATGAAATTGAATCCTATGAAATGCTCTTTCGGAGTGTCGTCAGGAAAGTTCCTAGGGTACATGGTAACACAAAGAGGAATAGAAGCCAGCACAGAACAAGTCAAGGCCATCATCGGCCTCCGATCCCCTCGGTGCGTCAAAGACGTGCAAAAACTGACAGGTCGGATAGCAGCCCTGAACAGATTCATCTCAAAGTCATCCGACAAGTGCAAACCCTTTCACGACGCTCTCAAGAAGAACAAATCCTTTCAATGGACGGAAGAACATAAAGTCGCGTTTCAGGACTTGAAGAAATACATGGCCGGTCCCCTGTTATTAACCAAACCCAAGGACGACGAGCCATTACTACTGTACTTGGCAGTATCGGAGTCGGCCGTAAGCACAGTTCTAGTCAGAGAAGAAGACGGCAAGCAGTCGCTGATATACTACGTCAGTCGGACATTACTTCCAGCGGAGACAAGGTACTCATCGTTAGAAAAACTTGTACTATCATTGGTAATGGCATCAAATAAACTTAAACCATATTTCGAATCTCATACTATAATTGTCCGCACTAACCATCCCATGAGAGCAATCATGAGGAAGCCCGAGTTCACAGGACGAATGGCCAAGTGGGCCATACACCTCAGCGGCTACGATATTGAATACGAGCCCAGAACAGCGATCAAGTCGCAGGCCCTGGCTGACTTTCTGGCAGACTTCAGCCCGACCCTAGAGCAAGAAGCCGCCAAAGAGGCAACACAGTTATTTGCGACAGATGAGATAGGAAAATGGAAGCTCCACACTGATGGCGCGTCGAATGCTAGAGGTTCAGGACTAGGGGTCGTGCTGAAGTCACCACAAGGGGACAAGATAGCCCAGGCCGTAAGGTGCGAATGGGACGCAACCAACAACGATACTGAATACGAAGCACTCATATTTGGGCTCATCCTGGAACGCGACCTAGGAGTCCGAGAGATCGAAGTCATTTGTGACTCCCTCTTAGTCGTAAATCAAATACAAGGGTCGTACAGCGCCAAAGACGATATGATGATAGCTTATATGGATGTGGCCAAGAAGCTAATCGACCAATTCCAAACATTCGACATCAGGCAGGTGCCCAGAGATCTCAACTCTCAGACTGATGCACTAGCCAATTTAGGGTCCGTCTTGGATCCAAAGGAATTCCCAAACATCCCACTGGCACACATCACAACACCAGCTGTTCCAAAAACATCCAAGGGATCGATCACATCTTTGGAAGAACTTGTCACGATGGAGATAGGCGACCGACCAGAGGAAGACATCGTCAACAATCAGGACGACTGGACGTTACCTTACGTCAAATGGTTAAAAGACGGCATCCTACCCAGCGACAAAACAGAAGCAAAAAGGCTAAAGGTACAAGATCTTTCCTTCGATATTATAAGTGACGTCTTGTTCAAAAGATTTGTCACAGGGATACTCCTATGATGCCTCAAGATTCCAAGAGTCGGACGCGTCTTACAGTCATTACATGAAGGAGAATGTGGAAACCACACCGGTGGGCAAAGCCTCTCAGGGAAAGCTTTACGAACCGGATACTATTGGCCCACAATGAATAGAGACGCAATGGAATACACCAAGAAGTGTGATGCCTGCCAACGACATGCACCCGTTCCTCATCAACCCTCGAAACTCCTCCATCTGACTCTGGCACCATGGCCCTTCATGAGATGGGGAATGGACATCGTCGGAAAACTCCCACCTGCGTCGGGTCAACGAGTCTTCTTCCTTGCCATGACAGACTATTTTTCCAAATGGATCGAAGCTGAAGCCTACCTAGAGGTAAAAGATCAACACGTCATTTTGTTTATAAAACGCAACATCTTGTGCATATTTGGCGTCCCATCAAAAATCGTGTGCGACAAATGGCTCCCAGTTCATCAGTAATAAGACTCGAGCCTTTTGCGACCAATGGAACATCAAACTAGTCACATCTACTCCTCGATATCCGCAATCTAATGGACAAGCCGAGTCTAGCAACAAAATCATCGTCAACAACCTCAAGAAACGCCTCACAGGGGCTAAAGGAAAATGGGCAGACAAGCTCTCGTTCATCCTCTGGTCCGACAGGACCACTCCAAAGAATGCGACCGGACAGTCACCATTCTCACTCGTCTACGGAAGTGAAGCGGTCATTCCCGCCGAGCTATTGGTTCCGACGGCCCGTTACAGTCTTCAGACAAATGAACAAAACGACATCGAGCTAGCACACAACTTGGACACAGCGGATGAGACTAGAGAAAAAGTCAGAATTAGAATGGTCAGGTTCCAACAACAGGTCGCAAGAAGTTACAACAAAAATGTTTGAGCCAAAGTCTTCAAAGTTGGCGATTGGGTCCTTAGAAAGACATTCCAAAACACCAAAGAATCCGACCGATGGAAAGCTCGCACCTCAGTGGGAAGGACCCTACCTAATCAAAGAAGTAGTCGGACAAGGAGCATACCAATTGGAAGACAAAGACGGACGACCAGTCCCGAGAAGTTGGAACACAACACACCTAAAGTTATACCACTTCACGACCGACCGGACGTCAAAAAGGACATGAGCAGGTGGTGTGAATTCCACGGTGACCACGGTCACTCAACGGACGAATGCATCGCCTTACGCAAAGAGGTCGCCAGGTTACTCGCACAAGGACTCTTGCGCGACGTAATCTCGGAACGGGCCAAAGCCACCATGGAACGACGAGATCAGGTAAAACAAGATAAACCTTCATCTCCTGTCCATACAAAAATTATCAATACCATTTCAGGGGGCTCAGACGTATGTGGGAACACGTACTCCGTAGCAAAAGACATGCAAAAGAAAGCAAAGGAAGTAAACCCGAGACGCCGGAGTTCAGACAAACCAGGGTCTCCGACCTCCCGACGGTCACGTTCGACGAATCATATGCCGACGGGTCGGAAAACCATCACGATGGTCTGGTAATCTCCTTGTCTATTGGGAACTGTTTGATACGTAGAGTACTAATCAGATTCAACGGCGAAGTTAAACATACTATCGGCGAAATCGTTCTTACGACATACGCCGGAGGGGTAAATCGACAGGTGAAATTTCTAGTCCTAGACTGCCCATCTCCCTATAATTGCATTCTTGGTAGGTCATGGATACATGCTATGAAGGCGGTACCCTCGATGTACCATCAAATCATCAAGTTCTCTACCAAGTGGAGAGTCCAAGAAATCAAGGGAGATTAGAGGATGGCCAAGGAGTGCTATGTCGCCTCCATGAAGAGCACGATCGAGCCTAAAACCGCATAGCAATCACAGCTCGGCGAAGCATCTAGTCGATACGTCGAACCAGAAATGGAAAAGCTTGACGAGATCGCACTAGATCCTTCAAAGCCAAACCAAACGGTAAGGGTCGGGTCGGACCTGGACGACTCGACCAGACAACAAATTCTGAATTTCCTTAGATCTAATGTTGATTGTTTTGCATGGTCACATGAAGATATGGTCGGTATATCTCCAAACATTATTACTCATAAATTGAACGTAGATCCATCTCACCCCCCTGTGAAGCAAAAGCGCAGGAAATTCGCCCCAGAGCGAAACAAGATGACGACGAGGTCAGGAGCCTGCTGGAAACAGGAAAGATAAGGGAAGTCAACTACCCCGAGTGGCTGGCCAATGTGGTTGTAGTCCAAAAGAAAAATGGCAAATGGAGAGTCTGCATCGACATCACTGACCTTAACAAGGCTTGTCCCAAAGACTCTTTTCCTCTCCCTCATATTGACGCGATGGTCGATGCAACATCGAGGCACGAAATGTTATCCTTCATGGACGCGTTCAGTGGCTACAATCAGATTCTCATGGAACCAGAAGACCAAGAGAAAACGACGTTCGTCACAAGCCAATGTATCTATTGTTACAAAGTAATGCCCTTCGGACTAAAAAATGCAGGGGCCACTTATCAACGACTGGTCAATAAGATGTTCAGAGATCAGATTGGGGACACAATGGAAGTCTACATAGACGACATGCTCAATAATAATATATACACAAGTGTAAACTCTAGCAATATATACAATCTAGTATATAATTCATATTTTATCACACCATTATAACACATAAGTTCTGAAACACAATATGACAATATTTATCCAAACTTAATTAATTGTCAATTAAGTAAAATATGGAATAAATGCAAGAGCGAAATGCCACTTGCCTCGAGTTAAGTTGTCGATTGAACGGCTTAACGTCATATGGGAGAAAGTTGTGCTTAACCAACGAACTGGATTCCTGGTTTGTTTACATTCCTTTTGAAGAATTACATAATGCAATTGGGAAGTAAAACCATAAATCCTTTAGTATAAATTCATACGGGAGAAAGTTGATGTTAATCAACGAATTGGATTCCTGGTTCATTTGCTTCCCAACTGTCTAATTATGAATTACACAATTATAACGATTATTTATACGATACCATAAATCCTTTTAAAGATGCTAAATAAATCAATTGAACTGCTTAAGGTCCAGGAACTCTTCTTGAAATTGAATAGAATGGCTAGTATTGCCTAGGAGATGTTTGTGGGAAGGGAAATGTGTGCTACACTGTTCTTAATGAAACTCACAAAAAACAATCATTTTATTCATGTCACAAGACCAAAGCTTTTGGGACAAAATCGAGGAAGGACCTCGACCTCTGGGTCCCCTTGGTCTTCCGTAGGTCTGCAACTGTCAACTAACAACACAATTCTTGTTTCCTCTCTTAAATCCCGCTTGTAAGTCATCATAAATCCCGCTTGTAAGTCATCATCACGCTTGTTGATGTTGACCACTACTTTCATTAGGTACCAACCTGCAGTTATATTTGGACATGAAATTCGTCATCACATTTGCAACTTTTGGACGCTACTCATCTCGATATCTAAGGCGCGTTGTAAGCGAGATCATAAAGAGAGCAGTGACAGCATTTTCTGCCACAAGAATGGATCCTTATAGGTGAGACCATACTCATTTACCATCCATGAAATCATTGAAATCTGCATTTGTTTTCCCTTGCATCATCCTCTAATCTTAATTAAAATGTCAATTTCTTCAATGTTATAAACGACGAAAGCTGGTTTGACAACATCTATCATGATACCATTGAGAGATGCAGTGGAAACCCCAGGATGGCTATTGGAGACAGGGATATGAACAACCCAACTACTTTTGTTTTTGCACAATCAGTTTTGTCAATCAGATCTCATGAAAGCTCCTAGTTGATCTTGAAACCCTTGGACATTTGTAGATTAGACAGAAGAATACTTTGAGGATCATGGCTTTGTTGGCAGGTTCTGTTTTGTTCATAATAAAGAACCTCACCAATATTCTCCTCATTTGTTGCATTGTACTTGCTTCTTCTTTTTTCTGTTTTCTATAGAGAATGTAGATTAGCTAGAAAGTTCAAGAGCTTTAATTCTTTCCTAACTATCTGAATCCTTTTTTCATATTCAACTTCTTTTGGCTAAATTTGATTTTTGTATTCTCCATCAACCCGTGTCTTAGCAAAATTGTCAGTGTACTGGTTAACCATAGTACTTGAGTTTATGTGTAAGATAATTGTAGGGATGTGGATTCGCTAGTTTGATATTGTCATTATCAACATTTTTTGTAAGTGATAACCGCTTTTTTGTCGAAATTAAGACTATGAGTGTCACATTCCCAAATAAAAATGTCACACTTTCAAGCAAATTTAAGAGAACTGAGAGAATATGCATAAGTAATTTACGAAAGCTACTTCTTGTAAGTGGTAAGTTCATATAATATAGTTGATTCTGAATGTCAGAGTACCGAAAATTAATATCGCTTCACGTAATTTTTGGAAATTGAAAAGAAAAATAAGTGTTGATATTATCAATCTCAGATTTGTGCACCAATGAAATTCATTTTATTTTTAAAATTTAATGTCACATTACATACGTGTTTTTCTTTCGGTATACATTATATACTTGAGTGTTGATTTTTGTATGCTGAAATCACCATTAATGGCGGAAGTTGCTTTAGTTTGGAAGAGAACGACGATATCAGATGTGTGGTTTTGAAGGTAGATGCTTCAAATGTTTCAAAATTGTCCTGGAAGCTCTAATTAATTTTACTGACATGACATTTTTTATTTGCTATTCTGACATCAATGTTATTAAGCTTGACATTATTTTTAGTAAGACCGACATTAGTTTTCGATAATAGTAAAAACAATCAAGTATGACGTAATTAAAATATATCTCCCTTTAATTAGTTCAACTTAGGAGAACATGCAACACTAAGTACGTACAAATAAAATTAAGCCAAGGATTTACGGCGTAATTTACAAAGCAAGTGGTAACTCATACAATCATGGGTCGGATTAATTTATATACAAAATGATCGATGCATACGAAAACGTAGGGCAATAATAAAAGAGTAAATGTACGAGCTACAAGTTAAACCCTACAAAAAAAACCAGATGTACGTACAGGATATATGAGATGCAAAAAAGTTTAAATCTTTGTTCGGATTAGGACTTCAGAGCTAGAAATATTCACCCAGATTTACAACTTCAAGACAAGCTTGGTTTCTTCACAAAGAAGTAGAAGTTGAAGACAAGCTAGGGTTTCTTCACATAGAGTAGAAGTTGACCACAGTTACATGAATGCAATTAATATCGAGTGCTTGGAAGTTAATGACTTTACTTGGTTGTTGGAAAATTCGAGAGAATGCATTTACATTTAATAGCGGTCAAATCCTATTAGTGTACATTTATTAGCGGTCAGAATTAAAAGTATTATCATGTCTTATGGTAGAATACGAATACAACAATACCAAATAAGAATGTCGCACCATTCAAATGACATAGTGTCGCTAGGCTAGTTTGATATTATCAACATTTATTGTTAGTGATAGAGTCTTTTTTGTCAAACTGTATTATATTAATGTCATATTACCAATTAAAAATGTCACGTGTCCAAGTAAATCTAAAAGTATTTAGGGAAATGTAGAAGTATTCAACGGAAACTATTTCTTGTAAGTGGCAAGTATATATTATCATGTAATAAGGTAGAATCGAGTGTTAGAGTACCAACAAATAATGTCGATTTTCATGTAATATCTGAAAGTTGACAACAAAGTTTAGATTTAATACTATCAACCTTAAATTCTTGTCATCCATTAGACATTTACCCGAAACCTTAACCAAATAAATGTCACCAATGAAATTCATTTTATTTTTAAAATTTAACGTCACATTACATACTATAGTTTAGTGTTGATGATTGCCCGTTGAAATCACTATCAGTGGAGGAAGAGACGTTATTTTATTAGTAATTCTGACATTATTATTTGCATATATGACATTTCTTTAGTAAGGATGACAATAGTTTTCGATAATAGTAAAAAAAACAAGTATGACGTAATAAGTTTTGGTCATTCTTGATCTGTAGTCTACACCTATCAATCTCTTCCAGAGGTTGCCTGCCAAATCGGATTGCATGCTTTGAGCTTACCATATTTTTGTCGTCTGTGAATCTTTGGTTTACATGATTTTCTCTCAAAATTGTAGTTCAATCTAAAACAAATTGTGTACTTTGGAAATGATTTTGTTTTAGTTAAATCTAAAACAAATTTGACGTTTTTGAATCTTTGGCACAATGATTTTGTTTTAAATGGCTTTGAGTTAATTTGCAGCCCGTGAATCTCAGAAAATTTAGAAAAGGAAATGAATTTGAGTTAATTTGGGTTTGGGTTCAAGATCAATAATTCGGCAAATGAAGTCTAGAAAAGGAAAGTGGAAATTGATAAAAATAATTGGGTTGTACTTTAGGATGGACAAATTGTATACTTTGGGAGGAAAAATTGTGTACTTTTGGAGGGGAAAATGTGCACTTTTGGAGGGAAATAATAAACAATGATTTTGTGCTTTTTTTTTGCTTTTTGTTTCCTTTTTTCATGATTTTTCTTGTTTTTACTTAATTTCTAAATTAAAACAAAAAAAAAATTACAAAAATACCCCAAATGGTGTATTCTTGCATTTCAAAAAGCAATTCGATATTCTTGCAAATCATTTTCTCAAATAGGGTATATATGCAAATCCGTGTATAATCTAATAATCATGTTAAAAATAAATTAATCTGTTTAATTTATTTACAACATCAATGAATTACTTAGCCATATATTATATACTTGTAATGTTAAAAGGTTAACATTAAACAACCTCAGATAATACCTTATAAAATATTTTTAAAATTTTATCCATAAAATTAAATCAATATAAATTATCACTAATAAACGGTCCCACTATATGCACTACGCTTTTTGACGTTTCGCACTACAAATCACTACGCAAAAACCTGGTGTACGCCACGTTTCTGCGTAGAAGACTAAATTTCTCTACGCAGGTATCCAGCGTACGACAGATACCTGCGTAGAGCTAGAATATAATTGTTGGAGATAGGGAGTTGGGTTTTTTTTGAAATTTGCCTCCTACGCAAGGATCTGGCGTACGCCAGATCCTGGCGCACAAAAAAAAAATCTGGATGCAACCAAGTGAACAATAAATTTTTTAAAATCTGCATTTGACTCTAGTAATAGACGTTATCAAGTAATCAAGGTTACATGGCAATAAATTCGTTTGTATCATGAGATTTCAATATACTTTTATTCGTGTATATTTCTCCACCAATTTGTTTGATATTATCTGTTTGTTATTATTATTCTCGAAAATCACATATAACTATGGTTATATATTATAATTGGATTGACCAGATGTCTCATCCATATTTGGATTTTCGGTCCGTCGGACAGGACCCACATGCAAGAGATCCTGTCCCTCAAGTCCCTCCACCTCTCCCGGCTTCCGCTGTCACGGTATGTCATCATTTTCTTATGTTTATTTTGATGTATTTTATTTATGTTTATTTTGATGTATTTTTTTAATACAACGCTCACAGCTGGTGGCCGGCGAGATGACGGCTTATCTGGCCCAGTACGACGATACGCCTCCCCGTCTTACAGATTAGATGATCCGTTGGATCGAGTATCTGACGGGTGACGTGACGCCTTCGGCCCCTCCCATGCATTCCACATGCGTCCCAAAGATTCCGCGACTCGGTTCACGAGGAGGGATCTGGTAGCGGGCGACAGACAGATGAGGACTAGTTACGATATGTATATTACCTAAACTGTTACGTATCACATGAAATATTTTGTTCATGTTTATGGTATTTTGTTGATGTTTATGGTATTTTGTTGATGTTTATAGTATATAAGTATATTCACATGAAATATAAAGAAAAACTATAGTATATAAGCTTATATCACATGAAATATAAAGGAAAACTATAGTACATAAGCTTATATCACATGAAATATAAGGGAAAACCATAGTATATAAGTATATTCAAATGAAATATAAAGAAAAACTATAGTACATAAGCTTATATCACATGAAATATAAAGGAAAACTATATTATATAAGTATATTTACATGAAATATAAAGGAAAACTATAGTACATAAGCTTAGAGCAATTTAATTTCCTTATATGAAAATTACATTGTAAATAAATTTTAGAAATTTAATGTATTTTTTTTACAAATTAACAATCTGCGAAAAATAATAATCGAAATATAAAAATACAAAAATAAAGAAAATAAAGTAACAAGATAATTCGCGTGTGAAATCCACCCGCATGCCTCTGATCTTCAAGGCCGCGATCGTTGTAGTCATAGTCGCGCCCGCGGCTTACTCTTCCTTCCATGTCCAATGAATTCCTTCATAGGCCGCGATGGCTGCCCCCATGGCCGCGATCGCGGCTTTGCCTTCTCCGCTTCATGACAACTTCTTCCTAAGCTGCGATCGCGGCTTTGCCTTCTCTGTTTATAGTATATAATTATATTCACATGAAATATAAATAAAAACTATAGTATATAAGCTTATATCACATAAAATATAAGGGAAAACTATAGTATATAAGTATATTCACATGAAATATAAAAGAAAATTATAGTATATAAGTATATTCACATGAAATATAAAGGAAAATTATAGTATATAAGTATATTCACATGAAATATAAAGGAAAACTATAGTATATAAGTATATTCACATGAAATATAAAAGAAAACTATAGTACATAAGCTTATATCATATGAAATATAAATGAAAACTATAGTACATAAGCTTATATCACATGAAATATAAAGGAAACCTATAGTATATAAGTATATTCACATGAAATATAAAGGAAAACTATAGTATATAAGTATATTCACATGAAATATAAAGGAAAACTATAGTACATAAGCTTATTACACATGAAATATAAAGAAAAACTATAGTATATAAGTATATTCACATGAAATATAAAGGAAAACTATAGTATATAAGTATATTAACATGAAGTATAAAAGAAAACTATAGTATATAAGTATATTCACATGAAATATAAAGGAAAACTATAGTACATAAGCTTATATCACATGAAATATAAAGGAAAACTATAGTACATAGCTTATATCACATGAAATATAAAGAAAAACTATAGTATATAAGTATATTCATATGAAATATAAAGGAAAACTATAGTATTCCTTTATATTTTATGTGATATAAGCTTATGTACTATAGTTTTCCTTTATATTTCATGTGATATAAGCTTATGTACTATAGTTTTCCTTTATATTTCATGTGATATAAGCTTATGTACTATAGTTTTCCTTTATATTTCATGTGATATAAGCTTATGTACTATAGTTTTCCTTTATATTTCATGTGAATATACTTATATACTATAGTTTTCCTTTATATTTCATGTGAATATACCTATATACTATAGTTTTCCTTTATATTTCATGTGAATATACTTATATACTATAGTTTTCCTTTATATTTAATGTGATATAAGCTTATATACTATAGTTTTTCTTTATATTTCATGTGAATATACTTATATACTATAAACAGAGAAGGCAAAGCCGCGATCGCGGCTTAGGAAGAAGTTGTCATGAAGCGGAGAAGGCAAAGCCGCGATCGCGGCCATGGGGGCAGCCATCGCGGCTTATTAAGACTTGGCTGAATATCAGGATAGGCAAAGCCGCGATCGCGGTCATGGGGGCAGCCATCGTGGCCTATGAAGGAATTCGCTGGACATGGAAGGAAAAGTAAGCCGCGGGCGCGGCTATGACTACAGCGATCGCGGCCTTGAAGATCAGAGGCATGCGAAAGAATTTCACACGCGAATTATCTTGTTACTTTATTTTCTTTACTTTTATATTTTTATATTTCGATTATTATTTTTAACAAATTGTTAATTTGTAAAAAAAATACATTAAATTTCTACAATTTATTTACAATGTAATTTTCATATAAAGAAATTAAATTGCTCTAAGCTTATGTACTATAGTTTTCCTTTATATTTCATGTGAATATACTTATATAATATAGTTTTCTTTTATATTTCATGTGATATAAGCTTATGTACTATAGTTTTCCTTTATATTTCATTTGAATATACTTATATACTATAGTTTTCCCTTATATTTCATGTGATATAAGCTTATGTACTATAGTTTTCCTTTTTATTTCATGTGATATAAGCTTATATACTTTAGTTTTTCTTTATATTTCATGTGAATATACTTATATACTATAAACATCAACAGAATACCATAAAAATCAACAAAATACCATAAACATCAACAAAATATTTCATGTGATGCATAACAGTTTAGGTAATATACATATCATAACTAGTCCTAATCTGCCTGTCGCTCGCTACCAGATCCCTCCTCGTGAACCGAGTCGCGGAATCTCTGGGACGCACGTGGAATGCATGGGAGAGGCCGAAGGCGTCACGTCACCTGTTAGATACTCGATCCAACGGATCATCTGATCTGTAAGACGGGGAGGCGTATCGTCGTACTGGGCCAGATAAGCCATCATCTCGCCGGCCACCAACTGTGAGCGCTGTATTAAAAAAATACATCAAAATAAACATAAATAAAATACATCAAAATAAACATAAGAAAATGATGACATACCGTGACAGTGGAAGCCGGGGGAGGTGGAGGGACAGGATCTCCTGCATGTGGGTCCTGTCTAACGGACCGAAAATCCAAATATGGATGAGACATCTGGTCAATCCAAATATAATATATAACCATAGTTATATGTGATTTTCGAGAATAATAATAACAAATAGATAATATCAAACAAATTGGTGGAGAAATATACATGAATAAAAGTATATTGAAATCTCATGATACAAACGAATTTATTGTCATGTAACCTTGATTAATTGATAACGTCTATTACTAGAGTCAAATTCAGATTAAAAAAAATATATTGTTCACTTGGTTGCGTCCAGAAAAAAAAGAATTTTTTTTTCTGCGCCAGGATCTGGCGTACGCCAGATCCTTGCGTAGGAGACAAATTTCAAAAAAAAACCCAACTCCCTATCTCCAACAATTATATTATAGCGTACGTCAGATACTTGCGTAAAGAAATTTGGTCTTCTACGCAGAAACCTGGGGTTTCTGCGTAGTGATTTGTAGTGCGAAACGTCAAAAAACGTAGTGCATATAGTAGCAGCCCTAATTAATCTTAATTAAATATCTGAATAGGATTAAACTAAAAAAATTACAAAAATCACATTTTCGGCCATTACCGAAACAGAGGTCGAGCGAGGCGATGAAGAAGTGGCTCGATCCGGCTCGTCGGGGCACCAATGGGGTCGCGGACGGTGTGGTTCGAACCGGAACTTCAAGGTGGATTTCCTGGTGGGGCTATTGGCGGCGGATGAGCACCGTGGTGGCCGGAATTGGGTGAAAACAAACACGGCTGAAAACAGAGGTTTCAGAGGTTTTTGCTCGAAATTGGATGGGGAATTGACAATGGTTGGGGTAGATTTTATAGTTGGAAGATAGCCCATAACAAGAGCTTCAAAATCGCACAAAATCCGCGCCGCAATTAATTTAGATGAGGTCGAATTTCTCAAAATATCACCCGACGAGTCATACCGACGGGGCTTGCCTTCTTGGGAAAAATTAAATCAAATCCAGGGGATTTGATACCCTAATTTTGAGGGGGTTATAATACGTGTTGATGTTTTCCACAAGACCCACTATTTAATTTGAACAATCGAGCCCGATCTGGGTTGAATTTCGCCACGGAACGCTCGACTGGACTTGTGTGTGGTTGAAGAAGTTGGTTCCCTCTCGTGATCAAGCACCCCCTTATTATGCTTGATTACAATTTTTTCCCAACTTGAAGCTGTGGAAAATATACCCCTATTTTAAATGAGGGTTTTGGGCTCATTGACTTTTTAAGAGTTTTGAATTAATAAAATAGACTCTTATTAGTTTTTATGTATTTTTTCTACCCCTATTAGCTTATTTTATTTTATTTTTTCTCCCTCTTCTTTGTTTTTTCTCTCTCTAAAATATTGTTTTTGGGGTTTAGGGTTTAAGGGGTAGGATTTAGGTGGTAGGGAGTAGGGTTTGGGGAGAGGGAGAGGGGTCCATTTTTGCTAAGGGTCCATTAGTTTAAAAAAAGGTTTGTCAAATGGTTATTTACTTAACTCATCGTATTTTAAATTTTAAAATTACAAAAAATTTCCAAACTTATTTTATAACATTAACCTAAGTTTAATCATACATCTTAACCAAATTTAAAATGAAAGAAAATAAAATTAGGCTAGTTCTAAGCTTAAGTCACATTTTCGAATAAGTTTAACCATATTTAAATCATAATTAACATATCGTTAATTCAATTTAAATAATTTATGTTAATTTGATAAGTTTATTTAAATTAAATTCTAATATAATGTTAAAATAAGTTTAAATAAACCATGACTTAAAGATATAACATACTTAGGGTAAGAATTTGATTAATCTATTCCCATTTGGAATAATGTAATAAATGTCATATCCTTTATTAAAATTAGAAATAAAAATTACATTCATACCCTTATATAAAGATGAGGGCTATTACACAATTGACTTACATCCTCCCATCAGTGCATGACCTTTTGCTCAATGGGGCTTGGACTTGGTGGGTCCCCTTCCCTAGAGCCTTGTAAAACAAGCACTGCATGATTACTACTACCAACTACTTCACCAAATGGGTGGAGGCAAAACCAGTGAGAAGGATCGGGAACAACGATGTCAAGAAGTTCGTTTGGGATTTGATTATTACTAGATTTGGAATTCCTTATGCTTTGATATCAAATAACAAGACTCAACTTAATAGTTCCTTGTTTAAGTTTTTTTGTGCATGATATGACATTAAGAATTTTTACTCATTTGTAGCATACCCGCAGGCAAACGGGCAAGCAAAAGCCACAAACAAGGCTATTCTCGATGGCATTAAGACAAGGTTGGACAAGGCTAACGGGCAGTGGGTAGACAAGCTCTCGACCGTTCTCTAGGCCTACAGGACGACCCCGCGTAGATCCACCGGAGATACCCTATTCGCCCTCACCTATGGATCAGAAGCGGTGATCCCATTGGAAATTGGGTTGCCCTCCATTAGATCGAAGATGTTCAAACATGCGCTCAAGGTCAACCTAGACCTATTACTAGAAAAGAGAGAGGCCTCCTCTATTCGCATGGCGACATACAAGCAAGAGATGATCAGGGCCCATAGAAAGCACGTCTGGCCGCACAACTTTGGAGTTGGCGATTTCGTCCTTCATAAGGTCTTAGCCAACACCAAGGACCCAACAGACGGGAAAATGAGGCCAAATTGGAAGGGGACATACAAGGTGATGGCGAGCTCATGCAATGGTTCCTAGAAATTGGAAGACATGGATGGAAAAAAAATGCCTCGCACTTGGAACACTTTGAATCTCGTGTTTTACATTTAGAGCATACATTTGGCAAGGGGTACTCTTTTTCCTCTTCTTATGGTTTTCTCCCACGTGTTTTTCCTATAAAGAAGTTTTAACGAGCCTCCCATATTTTCATTTACATTCTTTTTTTATACGTAATGACATCAAGTAATGTAGTGAACTACTGTTTTGATTCCTAGATGATTGCTTCAAAATCCTAGCACAGATAGTTCGAAACAACAATCCTTCGGTCCACATGGATGTAATACCTTGGATTTGTAATCCTTTATAAGGATTAGAATGCTATCCATGTCAACAAGAGCTCTTCCTTTTCCTGGTTCAAGTGAGGACAAAGAACTATGAAGTTAAGCGTGTTAGGGCGGGAGTAGTCTTTGGATGGGTGACCTCCTGGGAAGGTTCTCGGTTGGCATGGGGACAACGTCTCTAAGGTTATGGGCCTTACAAATGGTATCAGAGCCGACTCTGGGTTACGAGTGGGCTTGGTCCGGTGGACGGTCACTTGACCCAGAGGGTGGTCTTTGGGCTTGACGAGGTCGTCAAGGATTTAAGTGGGGGTGATTGTAATACCACGGATTTGTAATCCATTATAAGGATTAGAGTGCTACCTATGTCAACAAGAGCTCTTCCTTTTCCTGGTTCAAGTGAGGACAAAGAACTATGAAGTTAAGCGTGCTAGGGAGGGAGTAGTCCTGGGATGGGTGATCTCCTGGGAAGTTCCCGGTTGGCATGGGGACAGCGCTTCTAAGGCTGTGGGCCTTACAAATGGTATCAGAGCCGACTCTGGGTTACGAGTGGGCTTGGTCCAATGGACGGTCGCTCGACCCAGAGGGTGGTCTTTGGGCTTGACGAGGTCGTCAAGGGTTTAAGTGGGGGTGATTGTAATACCCCGGATTTGTAATCCTTTATAAGGATTAGAATGCTACCCATGTCAACAAGAGCTCTTCCTTTTCCTGGTTCAAGTGAGGACAAAGAACTAGGAAGTTAAGCGTGCTAGGGCGGGAGTAGTCTTGGGATGGGTGACCTCTTGGGAAGTTCCCGGTTGGCATGGGGACATCGTCTCTAAAGTTGTGGGCCTTACAATGGACACTAGCTGCCAGTGAGCTTTATGACATTAGCCTTCGGGCCACTAGGGCACAAGATGCCATTAAGCTTTATACCACCAGCCTACAAGCCACGTGGCACGAGTTTCCATATAAGCTTTATGTCATTAGCATACGGGCCAACCGGGCATGAGTTGTCATTAAGTTGTACGCCACCTAGCCATAAGGCCAATAGGGAACAAGATGCCATTAAGCTTTACGCCACTAGCCTTTGGGCCACCGGGGCACGAGTTGTCATTAAGATGAAACGCCAAAGCCTCTAGAGCAAATTTGTGAAAGAATCACTTACACAGCAACAAAGCAAAAAGCAAAGATTCATGAGTTCTAATGCCAACCGATGTTGGGGCAACACGAGCTAGAATCTCTGATAGATGGACAGAGCCCACTCCCGACAAAAAACATTGATGCACAAGGTAAGCTATAGCAAAAAATTGTGAAGTAAGAGGGTAAGTAAGATTGTACAGACCGTGCAGGAAAACGCACGGATCGTGCAAGTCATTCTGCAAACAGCCCGGTCAAAATAGCAAAGGCGCACAAACCATTACTATGTTCGTCCACTCATTGTGAACGGACCATGCATCCGCTGATGTAGGATTTTTTCGGAAATGACCGCCACCGCACAGACTAAGGCACAAAACGTGCACCCGAGTGCACGGACCGTGCAGAGCATTCTGTAAAGTGACCAACTCCGTGCACTGCACAATGCACGGACCATCACTTGGACCGTGGACAAGACTGCACATGTCGTGCATTGCCCTCTGTAACACGAAGCAGTTCGTGCAACTCCTTATGCACGGACCATTACACCCACCGTGTGTCTGATCCTTTGGGACGTCCTATGCGAAAATTGTGATTCTAAGTGCGGGCCATGGGCCATGAGGCCACACCAACGCGTCAGACTCCTGGATGATGGGTCGATTTCAGATCTCTTACCCTTTGTTCGGTCTTAAAGGACCCGAGGGGAAATGAGGAGGTAAAAAAATCACTTAATTAATTATATATTTATTTATTTATCTATTTAGTTTATCTTTAATAATTAATTGATTGGCTTAATTAAAAGCCGTCAAGATAATCGATATGAATTAATTGTCTTAATTAGAAAGAAATAAGAGGTCATAAAGAAAGACCTATTTATTCTTATTCTCATTCATTCTTTACATCACCTTTATCTGTCTTGAGCTTCGGAATGAATACGGGGGATCAAAACTCCGTCTTTTCTCGTTTTCTTGCAAATTTTTGGAAATTTCAGGTATTTTTAAAAAAAATCATTCGTCACTACATTGAATTATTTGCGGTAGAGTTTCTTGCTACGAGAATAATATATCCTATTTATAATTACATACATATAGAGTTTCACACGTGTATGTAATAAGCAAAACTTCAATTCCAAGTTTCATCTACAATTTATAAATAAGATTAACTGTGTTTGTTTTACTAACAACGTTACAAAATTTACTATCCAGCCCTTAGTTCTTATCAAATGCAACGTGCAAATTTGTACTTCCTAAATCCAATATATACTGAAATAATCTAACATCAAAAAGACCTAAATCTACAAAAAGATGTTTTTTTTTTTGTAATTCGAATTGAAGTGTGAAAATGGATGGCAAGCTAACTTTCATATTTAAAAAACAACTGAAATTATCCGTAACATTTTTTTATCTAACATTGATAGATTTATTACATAAATTCACTGATCTTAATCTATCTATTACTATATATTAAAGTTCTCTCCTTTTGAGTTCTTGGAACGATTCTGGTCCCACAAATCTTACGTGTTATTTTATAATAATTTTTTTTTATCTTTTATGCTTCTATAATTTAGCTAACTTAATTTTAATTTATGGCCAAATATCTAAATAAATTATCTTAATGATCAGCGCTACTTTATAGGGTTTAACTATGAGTTATTACCGGTGTTTTGGGTATCATATGGATGTGTTTAAAGCGTAATTGTAGAGTATGGAGTTGAGTAGAAGAAGGATGATTATGGTGGTTTGGAGGAGCTTAAAAGAAGACATTAAGAAGATGAGAAGAAAGCCATAAGAGAAGACGAAGGAAGACTGAAGAAGGAGCTACAGGAAGTCTTCCGCGATCGCGGAAGTCCAAGCCGCGATCGCAGAAAAATCAAACAACGAGGATTCAACCGAGAGTTTTCCGCGGTCGCAGAAGCTATTGCCGCGGTCGCGGAAATCGGTCATCAGACGCGCGCGGGATATTTCATTTTCTTTCGTCCGAAGTTTTTACTTTTATTTTAATATTTCCTTTTATTTTATTTCTTTATTCCGGTTGGATTATTTTATTTCCTTTTAGGTTATGTTTGTTATCTTTTGGTTTTTAGGTTTAGCTAGGTTATTTAAACCTAGTTCCTAGAGCCTCTATTATCATCCAGACTATTATTCAGTATTGTTTTTCCCTTTGAGTTTTTGTTTCAAGATTATGAAGAACTAAGTAACCTTTACTTAGTCTGACAATTGAAGCCTTCGTTTGATATATGATTGTGAGGTTATAATTCTATTTCCTATTCCCATTGATTATATCTTTTCTCTTAAGCTTATTCCTATTGATTCTTATTGATTTGACTGGATTGATCACCTAGTTGATATTAGTAATTGTCTATTGCTAGGGTTTGGATATTTCGAGTAGAAATCCCTTATCTTGTGTAGCAAACATGATATTCTAGGACTAGTTGGACTAGTTTATTATGAAAGAGAATTGAGTATGTGTTAAATGCTGCGAGTTGTGGTGTTGCATGTATCCTGGTTAATTCCTATGCTTCCTGCTGCTATTGTTCTAAATCTTGATAGTTTCTCGTGCGTTCGATAGTTAGGGTTGTCAGGACTAGTTGGACTGATAACTATTTCATAATAGGGACAAGAATATTCATAGGAAGGAATAGAGATAATCTAGGATCAATCAATCAAATGAATGGTGGATATTTGTCTGGTTAAGTACTTTTTCCCAATTGATTACAACCTTTGTTTTGATTTACTTTGTTTACTTGCAAAACAACCAACAAACCCCCCCTTGGTTACTTTTGGCATACACTTTTGCACTTAGAAAGATTACCTCCTCCCTGTGGGATTCGACATTTGCTTGTCTATTCTACTTAGTTAGGTTTTTAAGGATTTACTTTGATTGGGCATCATGACTTTAGCATCATCAAAATTGGCGCCGTTGCCGGGGAGACAAGTTTTGATTTTTCTTTGTGTGTGTTTGTGTGCCAATTTTTGTGTGGACCTATCTTATGGTCCACACCTGTGCTACTGACTCTCCTCTTCTCGCTTGTGATACAGAAATTGAGAGAACCTTTTCCAGGAACCGCAGGACAAACAGAGCTTTGTGTTTTGATAATCCTTGTTTTGAGATGGCTGACGAAGCACCCACGTTGAGGCAATTGACTGCCCCAAATCTATAGCAGCAACCGCTGGCTGTGCAGTTCCCTGAGCTGGCGGATGGCATGAATTTTGAGCTAAAGTCCGGGTTGATCCACTTACTCCCCCACTTCCATGGGATGAGTGGAGAAGACCCCAACAAACATCTATCTGAGTTCCATGGCGTCTATACCAGCATGAAGCTAAGAGGCGTTACTGAGGACCAGATCAAGCTGAGGGCCTTTCCTTTTTCGCTAAAGGATTCGGCCAATGATTGGTTCTACTATTTGACCCCAGGGAGCATTGACACATGGGCCAAAATGAAGAAAGCCTTCCTGGAGAAGTACTTCCATGCGACTAAGCTCAACAACCTGAAGAGGAGCATCAACAATATTGAACAGCAGGCTGCTAAGTCATTGTACGAGTACTACGAGAGATTCAAGAGGCTGATTTCTAGCTGCCCCTACCATGGATATTCAGACCAGGACCTCGTACTTTATTTGTACGGTGGTCTTCTTGACGACGAGCGTCGAATGGTGAACGCAGCATGTGGAGGAAACATCTTGAACAAGACGCCAACTGAAGCATATGAGGTCTTCTTTGAGCTATCTGAGGGCTCAAGACAATTCAGTAGGAGGGCATGCGCCCAATCAGTCAAGGCTGCAGACTGCCAGCCAAATTCCTCACTAATTTCTGAGTTGGCTGAGATGAAGGAGATGATGAGGAGGTACATGATGAAGGGCGGCCAACAGCAAGTCAAGTCTTGTGGGATATGCTATGACACGATGCATCCGACCGATGCATGTCCCACGCTACAGGGGCCCACTGCTGAGGTGAACGCTATTGGAGGATACGGCCCTCCAAGGCCAAGATATGACCCGTATTCCAACACGTACAATCCAGGGAGGAGAGATCACCCCAATCTGAGATACGGGAATCAGCAGAACACTCCTCAAGGCCAGGAAAATCAAGAATATCAACAGAGGCCACCACAGTTTTTACCACGCCCACAATAATATCAACAGTCTGGGGGTCAACAACAACAATTTCGAGCTCCATATGACCAAAGACCCCAAGGCCAGAGCTCCAGTTCATCTATGTCCAGTGATGACATGTTCAGGACCCTCACCCAGAGCGTATCAACGTTGGCCAACACTAGGGCCCAACAAATTCAAGCGGTGGTCAAGCACCAGGAGTCTCTAGCTCAGGCTGTAACAACGTTGGGAAATACTATGGTCCAACAAAATCAAGAGATGCGGTCAAGTATTCAGAACTTGGAGAAGCAAGTGGGACAAATCTCCATCGCAGTGAGCAGACTGGAAGCCCAGGACTCGGGAAAATTACCATCTCAAATGGTAGTAAACCCAAGGGAGAACGTATGCACCATGACGCTGAGGAGCGGAACACAAGTGGACGATGGTCGAGCTCAACAGAAAGTTTTCCGCGACTGCGGAGAAGAAGGCCGCAATCGCGGATTTGCTACTGCTGAAGAAAACAAAATCGATGTTTTTCCGCAACCGCGGAAAGATTTCCGCGATCGCGGACAAGTTTCTGCTGAAGAGGAATTAATCGATGATTTCCGCGATCGCGGAGATGAAGTCCGCGACCGCGGAAAAGTTCCTGGAGCCCCAGACAATGTCGAAGTTGTCCGTGATGATTATGTGCGTCCCAACTTCCCTCCGCTCAGTTCGTTAAAGCCTCCCGCTCCATTCCCCGAGGCACTGAAGGACACCAGAAAGGTGGAGAATGACAAAGATTTATTTGAGACCTTCAGCAACTGCGAGGTAAATATCCCTTTGATAAAACTTGTTCAAAGCATTCCTCGCTATGCCAAATTCTTGAAAGAGTTGTGCAAGATAAAGAGGAAGAAAGCGGTGAAGGAGAAAAAGAAGGTCTAGGTCAATGAGAATGTTTCCGCTATGCTGCAAAAGCGGTTGCCCAAGAAGCGCAATGATCCGAGCATGTTCACTATTCCCTGCAAGATAGGTGACACCATGTTTGACAACGCTATGCTAGATTTGGGTGCTTCTATCAACGTTCTACCTCTCTCACTTTATGAATCTTTAGAGGTCGGGCCATTAGAGAAGACGGGGATTGTGATCCAGCTAGCGGACAATTCATACGTGTATCCCAAAGGAGTGGTGTAGGATGTGCTGGTAGAAGTTGACAAGTTAATTTTCCCTGCGGACTTCTTTGTTATGGATACGGGGCAAGACAAAAATGCCGCCCTTGTGATGCTAGGAAGGCCGTTCATGAACACGGCGGGTACCAAGATTGATGTGAGCAGCGGTTCGCTCACAATGGAATTTGACGGGGTAAGGGTCGGATTCAGCATAGACGATGCAAAGCGACACCCTCTTGATGGTGACCCCAAGTGTTCAATTGATGTGAGCAACCCAAGTTGAGTGGGAGAGCACCAAGTCGAGCCACAACAATAACTAAGGCGCTGCTCGGGAGGCAACCCGAGGTATGAAATTATTTTCTTGTCTTTTCCTTTCTAGTCTTTATTATTATTGTTTCGTTTTTGTTTTGTTTTGTTTTGTTTTTGTTTTAGACTAACCTGCAGGTAGGAGACCCGAGCCAAATTGAAGACGGTGTTTCTCGCACCAGTAACTTTTCCGCGGGCGCGGAAATATCACTGTAAGTCTCCTGATTAAGAAAAAAAAAAGTTCTATCGAAGGCCAGCTGTCCGAGTTTTACATTGAGAGATGGTGCGCATCATGCTGCCATGGAGGAGACATTCACCCCACATTTTTATTTGGCAACGATGATGACCCAACATTCGACAGCTGAGGAGGAGGAACACCAGAGCCCACACCACGGTTACATCTGGGCTCCATTTTTGTGTTCATTGAAGGCCGTGCAGCCCCGATTTCTTTGATATTCCACTACACCTTACAATGGATTCCTTTTGGTTGCACGGTAGAGTTTGAGTTTGAATACCGGCGTAACACCAGCGACATGTGCTTTCATTTTTTTACCGACAGCAACAACTTCCAGGTCCAAGCCAACTCGGCGACGGTTGTGAGTTATTTTTTTCCTTTCCTTGTGCTTCATCTTTTTTTGTCTTTCATTACATTGAGGACAATGCAATGTTTAAGCATGGGGGAATGTTCTATACTTGTTAGTCGTTGAGGAGAAAGAAAAAAATAATGAAAAAGAAAAAAAGTCAAAAATATTGAAAAAAGACAAAAATAAAATCCTGGGATAAGTCGAAAACCCGAGAGGGCGGCTTAGGTAATAAGCAGGTGGCGTGGACCAACATTAGGCTGGGGTAATAATTGGTCAAGAGTGATGTGAGCCCATCTATTGAAAAATGAAATGAGTGGCATGGTGAAAACCCGAAAGGGCGCCTTGGCAAAATGAGTGAAAAGAAGAAGAGTGATTATTAGGATTCCTCATTTTTCCTGGCATGGTGACATAAGAAGAGGTGATATAAGGAGGTTTCGGGTAGGTCACTCTGGGAGGCATAAGAAGATAGATGGATGCTAGGATTAGATGGTTACTTTCACTCTATGGTGTTCGGGTTAAGCTTGGGGGAAGTACTCTGCTTTCCTTTAGGCTTGTTTGTTGTTGTTGTTGTGTTGTGTTGTGTTGTGTTGTGTTGTGTTGTGTTGTGTTGTGTTGTGTTGTGTTGTGTTGTGTTGTGTTGTGTTGTGTTGTGTTGTGTTGTGTTGTGTTGTGTTGTGTTGTGTTGTGTTGTGTTGTGTTGTGTTGTGTTGTGTTGTGTTGTGTTGTGTTGTGTTGTGTTGTGTTGTGTTGTGAGTATTGTGTTGGTGCCCTAGAGATTCATGATTAGGTGCGATTCTTAGTGGAGATGGTTTTTCTGTGCTTCCTGAGACCTTGGGGATTTGATTGGAGGAGCAGGTTTCTATTAGCTTACTCGATGACGAGCAAGGTTTAAGCATGGGGGAATTTGATCAGCGCTACTTTATAGGGTTTAACTAGGAGTTGTTACCGGTGTTTTGGATACCATATGGATGTGTTTAGAGCATTATTGTGGAGTATGGAGTTGAATATAAGAAGGATGATTATGGTGGTTTGGAGGAGCTTAAAAGAAGACATTAAGAAGATGAGAAGAAAGCCATAAGAGAAGACGAAGGAAGACTGAAGAAGGAGCTACATGAAGTCTTCCGCGGTCGCGGAAGTCCAAGCCGCGATCGCGGAAAAATCAAACAGCGAGGATTCAACAGAGAGTTTTCCGCGGTCGCGGAAGCTATTGCCGCGATCGTTTGATATATGATTGTGAGGTTATAATTCTATTTCTTATTCTCATTGATTATATCTTTTCTTTTGAGCTTATTCCTATTAATTCTTATTGATTTGACTGGATTGATCACCTAGTTGATATTAGTAATTGTCTATTGTTATGGTTTGGATATTTCGAGTTGAAATCCCTTATCTTGTGTAGCAAACATGATATTCTAAGACTAGTTGGACTAGTTTATTACGAAAGAGAATTGATTATGTGTTAAATGTTGTGAGTTGTGGTGTTGCATGTATCCTGGTTAATTCATATGTTTCATGTTGCTATTGTTCTAAATCTTGATAGTTTCTCGTGCGTTCGATAGTTAGGGTTGCCAGGACTAGTTGGACTGGTAACTATTTCAGAATAGGGACATAAATATTCATAGGAAGGAATAGAGATAATCTAGGATCAATCAATCAAATGATTGGTGGATATTTGTCTGGCTAAGTACTTTTTCCCAATTGATTACAACCTTTGTTTTGATTTACTTTGTTTACTTTCAAAACAACCAACAACCCCCCCCCCCCTTTGGTTACTTTTGGCATACACTTTTGCACTTAGAAAGATTACCTCCTCCCTGTGAGATTCGACCTTTGCTTGCCTATTCTACTTAGTTAGGTTTTTAAGGATTTACTTTGATTGGGCATCACGACTTTAGCCTCTTCACTTAACAACCCTTAACAAAATATAATAAAATAATTAATTATGGATTTTTTTAAATTGTATCAACCCATTTTATTCAACATACAACCCCGATTAGATTGTATCAACTATCAACCCATTTCTTAAAAATCTTATTAGTTATACATCAATATCTCAATATCAAATCTTTTTTTGTTTGCAAATCCAAAATATTTAAATGAACCATTACGAGATTAACATAAATAAGGTGACGATACACATTAAAACAAATATTCACATTTAAGAGGTTGTTATAACTTTGTATTAATATCAATATAAGCACATATAATCAACACACACACACACAAATATATATATATATATATACCTTGATTGCAGTTTAGAATTAGTAAAGTTATATGTATGTTTGAAATTGGTGTCAAGGCAAACCTGATATGTATATAAATTATAAGTCGTTTTTTTGTAAATGAAACATATATAATATCTACCTCTATATTTATTGTTATCACTAGGCCGATTCTTTTATTGAGTAGTTATAATCTTATATATTATCGGTAAATGAAAAAACAAATCTATCTATATGTAAATATATACTAAAGGGGAGACATAAATCTTACTTGAAGTCTCCACATTCAATTCGCCTACGTATCGTCACAATATTCAATTCTTCATATTGTTGGACATGAACCAGATTCTAAGTTTTAGCTCTCAGTCTTTTCATATAAAAATTTATCTATTTCATATATAATTTAACGATTTAATTTGGGGGTAATAGATAAATTTATTTTTAAAAAATTATCTTAAAACTTGATTGATCAAAATATTGTGACTATGTGATTTTAATTTTATTTATAAATAAGAATTTGTTCAAGTTTGCTTTCAGCTTATTTACTTTCAAAATAAAATTAGATTCTTGATAAAGAGGTGAACTAAATTGTAACAAGTAAATTTTTTTTTTGATATTCTCTAAACAAAGTAGTTGGATCACTAGGCTTGGATATGGTGATATACAATTCTCTAAACAAAGTAACAATTACTTTTATTTATTGATATTCTTGATCGAGTATTTGTTATCCGGTTATGATATTTTTAAGTAATCTACGTGTTTGAGACAATCTACTATATATCTACTAAATTATAATCTAATTACGCCACATGACACTCCATCATTAAACTCGCCACAACACACTCCATCATTAAAACCGCCACATGTCATTTTCTGCTTTTTTCAAAATTTTTAAATAAATCTAATTATAAATCAAAGATTATTATCATAAACTTATCACTCATTTTTTCCTAATTTAAATACAAATCAAGCACAAAGATTACAAGTTAATCACAAAAATTACAAATCCAAAATTTTCTAATTATATACAAATCCCAAATTTCCTAATCTACTATATATACCTATCAAACTAGAACCTAATTACACCACATGATACCCCCTCATTAAAACCGCCACATGGCACTCCCTCATTAAAACCGCAACATTTTATTTTCTGATTTTCAAATTTTTAAAATAAATCTAATTATTGATTAAAGATTATTATCCTAAACTTTTCACTCATTTTTTCCCTAATTTAAATACAATTCAAGCACAAAGATTACAAGTTAATCACAAAGATTACAAATCCAAAATTTCCTAATTATATACAAATCCCAAATTTTCTAATTATATACAAATCCCAAATTTCCAAATTTTATACAAATCCCAAATTTTCTAATTATATACAAATTCAAAATTTTCCAATTATATGGATGATTGAGATACGAAATTACTGATCCAAATTGATTTTAATATCAATATCATCTAGATCTATTTTTTAATAATTATTAATATTTTTGATTCAATATATATAACATAAAATCCCGTGCTTGGCACGAGAATTACACTAGTTTGAATGAATTAAGACCACTTGTTACTCTTGCTTGCGCAACGCATGTGTATAATTAGTTATTTACTAGTGTAGTACCCGTGCTGTGCACGTGATCTGTTTATTCTTTCTTATATTAAAAAAAATAGTATATAAAAATTATATATTTAATAAATATAGAAATATGTAGATAATGACTATTATAAAAGTAGATGAATGCTAATGTAAAAAAAGACTAATTGAATACAAAATATTGAAGAGATTAACAAAATACATTATCAAAAGAGAGGCGAAACTCTCCATAACTTTATTAATAGTAAAATTGGTTAAGTCGTTTTGAAACGTGGATAGTCATATCCCTAACATCTATACTACTAAAACGATAAAGCATAATCAAAATATTTATCTAATACATGAAAATGAAACCCTAAACATAAAATCTCGTAAGATATTCAAAATTGCCACAAATTATAAAAAACTTCGTTGTATACTACATTGGTAGTAGTATTAGATCTTTTTTTGTTGTTGTCTCATATCAAAATCTTCAAACTTTTCTTGCTAGTAACTCTTGATGATGCAATACAAAACTGACCATGAGTGATGTAACATAAAACTGACCATGAGTAAAACCAGGGCGTGGAAGATACAAACCGACATTTGTAAGAGATTGGCCCTGGCTATTGTTTATCGTCATAACAAAATAGACACTCAAGAGAAATTGTCTTCGTTGAAACTTGAACGGATATGAAGTGTTTGACGGTGACATGAGCATGCGAGGATTCAAAACTATATGTCTAATATTGTAGTTAAAATAGTTCTTCCTTGTATGACATGATTGCCGAGCTGCATGATTATCAATATTGTCCCATTGCATAAACTTGAAGAATGATCAATATTTCAAAGCAGCATAATAGAGACCTTAACCTTAGTTTTCAATACATGATTTGGGACACCAAAACATCTAATACTTTTCAAGTAGTCAGAAGTATAAACACTTGCATCATTGTCTGCAATAAAACCTGTCTTGCAAAGGCTATTCGAACTGAGATAGACTTTTTCATTACCTGGTAACAAAGATAATACATAGTTATTAACCCTATCTACCTCTTCATGTGGTAGTGCAAGAATTGCTCGTTATTCAAAGTATTTTGGAGACAATTGATTGTCCAAAAGAGAGGGATAAACAAACTTAATAATTGCTGGAATCAGATCTAAGTCATAATCCTTCACCAATGGTTCATCAGGAATTTGTATTTGTGCTTCTCCATCTTGTCATCGCCTACAGGCTACAGTACCATCTCTGATGCTTAATACCCTTTTAGAAAATTCCTTTGCTTATTGGATAGCATAATCAGATGTACCTTGTTGAATCCTCATGTTTCTTGTCAAATTAAGAATTTTGCAATATTCCCGCAAATAAGAGGAATTAATGGTGGCAAAAATAATATCTTGCTTGCTTCCTTTTGTGATAATGGGTAGGATTTGCCTAAAGCCTCCACCAAATACTACGACTTTCCCTCCAAAAGGTTGTACTGAACTAAGGGGATTTGTAGCCCATAGAATATCTTTTAAAGTCATGTCTAATGCTTCAAAATAGAATCTATTCGTCATCGGAGCTCATCTCAGATAATAAGTTGGCATCACAAATCAATTCAGATAGTTTTGTACCTGAACTTAAGTTGTAAAGTTAACAAAACCATAACTTGTGAAGATGATCAAACTATATTAACTACAACCAATAAGTACTTTAAAAATAATAATAATAATGATAAATTATATTTAACAAATATGTTGTGAAGATTAGGCCCATATGAAATTTGGTTTACAATTATGTTAAAGTGAGTTATTTATTTTATAGAGTTGTCGTTTGAAGATAAAAATACATTAGGAAAGAGCATATATATATATCATAATATAATATAATACATATATAAACAATGCACTTGATAAATACAACATACTATATGCTCTTTAGTTCGTATAAATTGGATTTAAATGACTTTCAATAGACTTTATGAAATACATTAGTTATGGAAATTGGTAAGTAAACTACTACAACATAAACATTGGATTTATCTTAATCAACTTCGAGAGAATCTTTTCAATAATATTTTATATATTCTTGATAGAAATCTACGGTTTTAAGCAATTTGTGAACTTGATCGTAAAAATATTGTATAGCTTCAATATGTAGAAAAATTATAGAGAATATTTGTAAAAACCATAAGTGTTTTAAGATGATATAGCAAGATTAGTTGATATATATTTACTTACACCATCAAATAAGATATATGAAAAATAGACTTTTCTATCTATTCAAGATTACTTAGGAAAATAAAGGGTTAAAAACTCCCTACACATATAAATTAAGATTCTCTAATAAATTAGACTTTTCTATATATTCAAGATTATGCTTCTAAATAGAGCTTACAATATCGAAGAAGAAATAATACATACAACAATTTCCCCCCCAAAATTTTACCCTATTATATCGTTTCATGTCACCTTTATTCTCACCTCTGATGAAATCGACAATTACTTTCAAGTGTGGTCCGATAACATCTATACTCATAATTAATATATTATTGATCAGTAAAATAAGATGAATATATTTGTGGAAGAAGAATTCAAATAAATATAATACATACCAATCAAGTAGATTATGCCGAGGGATTTGGTGAATATTTTATTAAAATTAAGAAAAGGAATCTATTTTGTGGAATTGAGATAATCAATGAGTTTGACATATGTGCTCATCTGCAAAATCATCTTGTATGAAAGAGAAAAATAAGGGTATATACCAACATTATTTGTCTTAAAAAACATATATTATACATCTCCTAAAAATCTAGATGATATATATGAATTAGTGCACTATGAAATAATAGAATTGATATATGACATGAACAAAACATACATAGATAAATTCAATCACTTCTCATCAATAAAACTCATTTCTTTGTCGATAATGTCATTGTTTCCTAGAAATCTTATAACATACTATATGTGAATACATCGAACACGTATTTTCCAAGCTTCTTGCTTTACAATAGAGTTAATTGATACACCTAATATCATTACCCATTATTCATATTGTAGAAAAATATTGCATGTTAACGACATATAACAAATTCTTATGAAACATATTGGGATTGTAAATACATTTAAGATGAAAAATAGATGTAAAATAGTTATCATTCGCAAACGAAATACTTAGAAATATGATAATATCACATTCGTCATAATCTGCACATAATTAAAATATAAATTTTTATAGTCAAGAACATACTTTATATTTGGTAATAAAAAGAACGGTTTGTCTAACCTATGCCCTTAGGGCATAGGTTAAGAATTCCTATTAAGGAATATAAACCCTAAAGAAGGAAAGGTAAACCCATTTAAAAAAATATCATAAAAAATTAACATATGATTAAAAATTTCTATATATGGGATCTTAAGGGCATAGGTTAGAAAAACCGTAAAACGAAATATGAAAGGCCTCCTTAGTAGAAGGAGCTTAAGATACAAATTGTCTAGCAAAATGACCTTAAATATTCTGTTATATTGCATCACTTGACAAATTGTCTAGCAAGAAGAATATGTTAAACGCATTTCGTTTGATATGTCTATGAGAATATTATATAATATTATATTAAATCTAATAAATAGGTATTTTTATACAATATATATCTATTATGCCATTAAAATGTTGAATATAATTCCTTTAATAGGTTATATTTCAACAACAATTTACCTTGTAAAATAAATATTAATATGAAAAATACTTTATTTGTATGTATATTTTGATAAGATCCATAAGAAAAAAAGACTTTATAAAATCATATTAAGTATGATAGGTTAAAAATATAAAAGAAAGATAATGGTAAAAAAGTATATGGATACGTTTTTTGTGAAATAAAATGCATTGTACGACACATTTGTTCTATGATATATAACTATTTTGAAAATAGTCAATGTGATAATTATTTAAAAAATATATAACCATTCTGATAATTAAGTATTCACGAATCGTTGAATCTTAATAAAATCATACAAAATTAGTTAATTATATTTATGATAAAATTAATTAATAAAAAAATTCAATAAAATAAGATATATTGTTAACATCCTTATTCCCATAAAATCAACTTTGAGTATTAACTAATATTTAAAACAAATATATAGGTAGATCGCATTCTTGCCAAAGAAAAATCTTATCAATATTGGTAATCTTGCCTTAAATGTTCATCTAATAAAATCATGAAATCACATATCCAAAGCTGCCTTAAAAATTGTAGTGGACTCATAAAATTCACCGTATTAAAACTTATTTTAAAAAATGTAGATGATATTGAATATAGGACATATAATATTTGGGAGTTTGTAGAATATTCTAACATGTGAGGTTAATTTTTGTTTAAGTTTTTTTAAGAATCAAAATTATAAATAATAATGATCTATCTACTCTTTAAGGATATAATTATTTTTAAAAAAAAATGTAGAGAAAAATAAGTTGAGAAGTTCTCATGGTTGTATAAATTATTGCACTAATATTTCAAGATTCTTCTACTAACCCATAATAAATTGGTGCTATGTAACAATTAATCTTTCGTACAGGTTTATTGTATTCATATATTTTATTGATTTCACCAAAATAAACCTAATATGTACCCTAGTGGGTAAAAAATTGGAAAGTGGTAATCTTGCATATTTTAATATAGCATATCCAGAAAGTAAATTATTAGATTATCTTATATTATATTTTATTAAATAGATTTTTTTATAAAATATGGTAAGTTGTATTTGTTAAATAAGGAAATTGATATATGTAAAAGTTATTGTAAACTGTAGAAAAAAGGAAGGATACATAATTTTTAATTTTTAAAATAAATAAATCTAAAAAAATCACAGGCCGCCACGTGTCCAATTCAATACCGTGATGCCACATGACAGTGTAAAATTCGGGCTCATTCTGGGAGCGCCACATGGCTCAGTCGATATTTGCGTTTAGTAGTTATATAGTAGATTTATATTCAATTTTTTTCAAAGAAAGTGTTTTATTGTCTTTAACGTGTAATTGGTAGCTGCAAAATTTAAACCTACAGCATAATTTTATATTCTTCTTCCCTGTATGTTAAAAAACACAATCCTTGAAGGATCCAGGGGCGGACGCACGATTTCCGCGTTGTGGGGGCACAATCTCGCGTGGCTAAAATTAAATTTAATTAGATTGAATAAATATAACACATAAAATACTAAACGTTATATAATATAACGTTTAACCTTTTCTCTATCATTAACACTATACTCAGACATATCTTTCCTTAACCCCGGGTCAACACGCAAATTATCGAGATCAAACTCCACATCACAACTAGACAAATTAGGAACACTTGGTGGGTTCACTGGAGTGGGATTAAAACTTGATCCTATATTTGGTGACTTGGAATTTTGTAAACCATCGATAATTGTAAAATATTTCTTCATTTTCTGAAATTATCAAATTATATAACTAAATCAACATATAGATATAACATAAATAATCAATCATTTTCTACATTTTCTACCTAAATTGAATATAAAACCAATGAGGATTGTATAGTTACCTGTTATTTCAAATCACGAACCCTTTGAAATTGCTCGATATCAAATTATCAATAGTCTTCAAATTCAGTCAAATAACTGCATTAATAAAACACTACAAATATTAATAAAACACTACAATTCTACAAACAACAGTGAATGTAATCAAACAATTATTTGGTTCAAAATTCAAATTGGGTTCTAATTTTGGCTTTCACATTGTTCATAGAGAACTGAATTGTACGTTTCTGTAAGCCAAATTAGGCTAGAATGTAAACCTCAATTTCTGTAAGCCAGATTAGAATTCAATCACAAAATCAAAAGCTAAATCCCAGAGTGACCCTACAGTAGACCGAATTCATCAGACAAACCTTGAATTGAACACTGATTTGAGAGGCTTATACATCAAGTTTAAGCTATTAGGTAAAACTTATAGACTCAAACTCCCCAACTACATTACAAAATTGGAACCCTTCACCCTCCCAATTTGTACGTCCAACAAAACACACAAGATTTCAATTGACGCACATGAATCTAAGCTGGAAATGTGAGATTAACACATGGATCATTCGCCGCGTAACAATCCAATGCAACAAACTTACTAATTGAAGTGGGATACCTCATATTGGGTGGTGTTTGGGAAGCCGAAGCCCGTGTGGACGCAGTTGCAATAGAAGGGGGCAACGGTTCTTCTGGAGACGCTGAGATTTCTTGCCGCTAAACATGGAATTAAGAAGGAAGAAGATGAGGATTTGGCTGCATAGATAGAGTCGGAGAAGATTCAAGGGAGAATCCAAACCTTTCTCGCCGATGGCCGACCGAAGACGGAGATGAAGTGGCGGAGGCCGGAGACAGCAGCGAAGCGCCGGACCACTGCAAGTCGCGCGCCCTCCCAGAGTCCCGCAGCAGCGAAGCGCCGAAGCCGACCAGCAAGGGCCAAGGAGGAGACTGAAAGTCTGGAACGAGTGGAGAGATAGAGAAGCGACGGGCTGAGTGATATGGAATTTAGGGTTCGAATTATTATTTTTTTTCAGTGGGGGCCCGTGCCCCCACTGATCCCTACGTGGGTCCGCCCTTGGAAGGATCCAAACGCAGACAAAATAAGCTCAGAGCCATTGATTCTTATTCTTGTACGTTCTTTTCATATATTTTTAATGAATTATTTCGTGTCTTCAGCTGAAAAATTAAACAAATCAGCACTTTTTTGTACTTGACTTCAACAAAGTTACAAAAGGGCAATGAGGCCACGTTTGGTTGCTAGAAAAAGTTCACAACTTGATCTATCAATTATGAGTTTTTTCTTTAAAGAAAAAACATCACTTAAATGTATATTTGGCTTCCAACAAAATCACTATCTAGTGTAAATGTGCTGGTGTTGTGATTGACTGAATCATGACGATGAGTTGTTTTGACATGGATATCATATTAAGATGATATAGCCTCATGTGGTTTGAAGCTGCAAAAATCCCAATACTAATTTCACAATTAATGCAAGTGGTCCAATTAATCTAATGCTGGATTTACACTTATTAACGTATATATATATAATATGGGTACGGTGTTGTCCTAATCACATTTACGCGAATTGCTATGCGAAACGTTGCTACGTAACGCAGATAAGATCGATGAATGTATGCTTCGAGTTGCATGAGCTAAGTGTCATGGTCCATATCAAACGTTCGGTGGTCCAAAAATATTAATAGTGTGATAGCATAAATTTGTACCACAATAAATATTGATAATAATGAGAACCCGTAACTCCGGCGATCTTCGATATCCTCCGATCATCTTTCACGTAGCCTGCAAACATAGAAAATAGCCAAAGGCGGGGTTGTTCCTCGTTTCACCTCCGATGCTCAAGTCAGATCTGATATGTAGAGATGGAGGCTAGGGTTTCTTGAAAGAGAAGAGCGTGTAAATCTCCCTAATTAGGGTTTCAAGAGGGTATTAAACACCTTACTCAATGTTGGAGTCATAGGCCTATCTTTCTTAATGGGCTTAATATAAATAAAAGAAGATAATTACCATCATTAATATTTAATTAAATAATTGTATAATTTTATCTCCACAAATGTTCATCGGGTTCCTTAAGCACCAATTGTGGTTGAGGAAACTGATTGTTGTAATATCTCATTCGGATTGGACATAGATATAGCCTATCATTACTCTGCATAATGACTTGCATGCTTTGTGCTTTCTTGGCTCATTCTGTCTTGTATAGAAGTCAACCCCTTGTGCTTTTCGTAGCGTTACAACTAGCGTGGAAGCTAGTGCAATTTTTGTTTCTAAGTAGCTTGTGTTTCTCATAGCGTTACAGCTAGCGTGAAAGCTAGTGCAATTTTTATTTCTAAGCAGCTTGTGCTTCTCATAGCGTTACAGCTAGTGTGAAAGTTAGTGCAATTTTTTTTTCTAAGCAGCTTGTGCTTCTCATAGCGTTACAGCTAGCGTGAAAGCTAGTGCAATTTTTATTTCTAAGCAGCTTGTGCTTTTCATAGCGTTACAGCTAGCGTGAAAGCTAGTGCAATTTTTGTTTCTAAGCAGCTTGTGTCTTTTTGGCCCGTAGGCTAATAGAAATAAGATTGATGGCATCTCGTGTCCTTTTGGCCCGTAGGCTAATAGAATAAGATGGCAGCTCGTGCCCCTGCGGCCCATAAGCTAATAGAATAAGATGACAGCTCGTGCCCCTACTGCCCATGGGCTAATAGAATAAGATGACAGCTCGTGCTCATGCGGCATGTAGGCTAATAGAATAAGATGGCAGCTCGTGCCCCTGCGGCCCATAGGCTAATAGAATAAGATGACAGCTCGTGCCCCTGCGGCCCATAGGCAAATAGAATAAGACGGCAGCTCGTGCCCCAACGGCCCATAGGCTAATAGAATAAGATGGCAGCTCGTGCCTCTGCGGCCCGTAGGCTAATAGAATAAGACGACAACTCGTGCCCCTGCGGACCGAAGGCTAATAGAATAAAACTTGATGGCAACTCGTTCCCCTGTGGCCCACAGGCTTCTTGTTTCGTACAATATGTGATATGTTTCAAATAGTATGAAGCTTTACATGAATTTAAGAAAAAGAGCTTGAAACTTAGCTGTCGAGTTCTCTTTTGTTGGACATTATCGTTGTCAAACCATCTAGTGAAAAATTTAGCTACCGCAGACCTTAATTCAACGTCATGATTGTCGATTTTTAATAATCAAATATAATGGGTTGGATCCAGGTTTTTCGGCCATACCGTTATCCACAAAGTTCCAAATTTCAAACAGGTTGGGCCATACATCATCAATGGGTCAAGTCCAAAATTCCAAATGCATTATCTGGCCATGGATCCCACCAACATCATCTCTTCTCCGTGGAATTGACACTAAGATCTGTTTCGCCAAGCCAAGCAGCGGTGAGTCTGCAAGTCTAGATCGTGGCTAACGCGGGCAGGCCTCGACTCGAGAAGAGCGGCCATTGCAGCGGAGCGGAGATGTGCGGTTGCGGTCGAGTGTGGGTGACGCAACAACTAAATCAATTTAAGTGGATCAACTTGGATTTTGGGGCTAGAAAATAAAAGCTTCAATGGTGGCTCACGGTCCGCGACAACGACTCGAGCCAAGGCACGAGCAGAGGATGGCGACCAACGACGGTATCGGGCTCTCGACTCTCCCAAAAAACTAAACTTACACACTTATGGGTTTGGATGACCCGAGCAGGGCTCGAAGGTCGTTGGTGTAGGGTGATGGCGCCATATCGGCAGTGACACTAGATGGTGTCTGATGGCAGCAAGACGTCGGTGAACCGACTCTCGAAAATATCTAGGCGTTGCACAAAAACTAGGCACACGGATGTGTTAGGCCTGGTTTGATGCATTGCAAGATGGTTAGCAGCTGGGTTGCTTTCTCTTGATTTGTGACCGACCGACGTTGAAGTTTTCTTCATCGACTTTGTTTCCCACAAACGGAGCCAATTGTGGTAGCATAAATCTGTACCACAATAAATATTGATGACGACGACGAGAATCTGTAACTCTAGCAATCTTCGGTACTCTCCGATCATCTTTCCTGTAGCATGTAAACATAGAGAAAGGCCAGAGGCGGGGTTGTCCCCCGTTTCACCTCCGACGCTCAAGTCAGATCTGATATGTAGAGATGGAGGCTAGGGTTTTCTCGAAAGAGAAGAGAGTGTAAATCTTCCTAATTAGGGTTTCAAGAGGGTTATAAATACCTTACTCAATGTTGGAGTCATGGGCCTATCTTTCTTAATGAGCTTAATATAAATAAAAGAAGATAATTACCATCATTAATATTTAATTAAATAATTGCATAATTTTACCTCCACAAATAGTAAGCTTTTAGGTAGAGTAGATGGATCGACCAAAAAACATTGCATCATATGTTGTCATTGTAACTATGTAAAAGCGGAAGAACAAATCAATTACAAAACCAAAAAAAAATACTTAGAATTTTCAAAACGATTTCAAGTTATAAAACAAGTGTTTTGGGGCCTCAATTAGAATACCGAACCTAGACAGAAAATCGAAAGACAATGAAAAATACAGAACAAGTTTAAAGAGAAACAAAAAAAGAAGAACAAGCTATGCTCAGATCTCTCTCAGAATCTTGTGTTTGGATTAGAGGGAGCTCTACCAGTCAGTCGCCAGAGAGCACATAGGAAAACCCATAAAGCTCTCAACGCAGCGGCGAGACATGAGAAGCTCTTAGGCGCCTCTTAGGGTTTCATTGGCTTAAGTATGGAGACACTTAGTAGCCACAACGACATCGTTAAGAGAAGCGACCAATGAAGCTGGATCAAGGAGGCGACAAGGAGCTGGAATTGGACCTCCATTAGTGTCGTCCAAACTTGCCCAATAACACCAGGATGAGTTGGGTAAATGACTCATGTGCGACGTTTTTATTAAGAAACTAACCCCCTAGGAAACTAACCCTCTCTCCCTAAACCTTAAACCCTAAACCCCAAAAAGTAATATTTTAGAGAGAGAAAAAAACAAAGAAGAGGGAGTGAAAAAAATAATAAAATAAGCTAGTAGGGGTAGGAAAATACATAAAAACTAATAGGGGATAATTTTATTAATTGAAAATTCTTAAAGGACCAATGGTCCCAAAACCCTCATAACACCAATAACAAGGCCCAGTGTTTGCATAAAATGACACGACCCATTATCTCAAAATTCAACTTAGCAACTCACCCCCCAATTAGCCCAAAAACATAGATACTACACTTTGTACATAATTCTCAACAAACTATATATGGTCAGTCTTATAGTTTAGTCTTTTAGTACGTATACTTGGTTAGGATATATTATACAATCTCATCTTGATTATAGCTGCTATGGCATTGATTAATTGATTCGTTTAGACGAATAAAATTAATTAAGGGTTGATCCATGTTGTTATCATGATTCTTGGTGTTAATTTGAGCTCACATGTACGTGATGATCAACTTGCTTTGTATTGAAACACATGCTTAGTCTTTGTTTAGTGAAAGATGCTCATATCCTCCAATATTAATTAAAAGTTGTTTATTCATATCTATAGGAATTCACCCCCTTATCCATTATAGAGAAACCTTAAATTATAGAGGCACTTATTTATGAACCGAGCTTACTTGTTTATGGATTATATTTTATTACGAGGAGATGAATCACGTGAGAATGATTTATATGGTGTAAAATAAAAATAATTTTATAGCCTTGAATGGAGACAAATTTAAGGGCTAAGATCACATTTTTATTAAAAGGGGCATGTGTCATGCATATGACCCCTTGGTCAAACTTTTCCTTACCGGTCAACGCCAGACTCTGTTGGTCAACGATGTTGTTGTCCGGTCATTTTTTTAGTGCCCACATTGTTTTTGCGAAATTTTCATTTTCTGGGCCAATATTTTCTATGCACATTTATTGCCAACGTTATGCACATTACATCATAATTTCATGCACTTTTGAAAAAAAGAGCAATGCATGTTAAAAAACTAATTGAATTTCACATCTAGTACAAAAGCAAATGCACATGTATACTATTTTATGTGCACATGCATGCAAAAAATCATGCACTTCAATATTCATCCAAACACGGTCTAAAACTCATGCACATTTTCAACACAAACCTGATATATCCACTCTTAGTGCAAATTAGGTGCACATACAAGCCATTATTCATGCACATACACGCATAGATGTATGCACTTCACACGTAACGCACTGAATGTGCATGCAAATTGGCTTGAATGTGCATAATATTTGCATTGTATGTGCTAGTACAGATCATGTGCACATACAATCCATTATCCATGCACATACACACATATACGTATGCACTTCACACGTAACGCACTGAATGTGCGTGCAAAATGGCTTGAATATGCATAATGTTTGCACTGAATGTGCGGGAAAAAACTTGGGCCCCGAAGAGAAACATTTTAGGAAGGAAAAAGCTTGGACGGTTAAAAGTGCATGAAATCTTGCGTGAATGTGCATAACTTTTGCACTAAATGTGCATAGAAAATTTTGGCCACGATAAAAAAAAACGCCCTAAAAAAATTGTCCCTTAAAAAAAAAAGTTTATCGGTTAACGTCTGTCACAAGTGCATGAAATTCTGCTAAAATGTGCATAACTTTGGCAAGTAATGTCCATAGAAAATTTTGCCCCAGAAAATAAAAAATTTGCCCAAAAATATATTTTTTGGACTCGAGAAAAATAAAATTGTTGACCGGTCAACGCCAGAGTTGATCCATACATAACTACTTAAATGAAGCTTTTATCTCCACCCTTGGATAGAAGTTCATCCAAAAGTAGAGGTTCATTATCATTTTACATCATAAGCCCCATTCTCACTTAATAAGCCCATTATTAAGGTTACATATTTTATGTTGTCCAATCTACTATATAATTACTAAACGCAAAGATCGACTGAGCCACGTGGCGCTCCTAGAATGAGCCCGAATTTTACGCTGCAATGTGGTGTCACGGTATTAAATTGGACACGTGGAGGCCTGTGGTTTTTTTAGATTTATTTATTTTAAAAATTAAAAAAAATTATAGTAATAGAATCCTACACTTGCCATACTAATATTATTTACAATAAAATCTTTCCAAAATGTACAACAAAATATTCTGTAATATTTGTATTATAAAATATACTCTTACCTTATATATTAAGATCACGATCTTTTTTTCCTTCTTATTTGTTAATATTACATATCCAGCATAATATTAATTAAGTACATTCTCTTACCATATCTGAGATAATTTAATATCTTTACTCTTACGCTATTAATATCATATCACAAGTACTGTTCTTCACACTAATAATACAGCCCAATTCACATTTTTGTAATTTTTTCACTATAAAGCCCCCACCATATTTTCTTATTTCCTTTTACTTGGAGAAGGCCCATCCATTTACAAATTTCTGGAAATACACAGCTATGCAACATTGGTAATTATTCGGTATATTAGTATATTACGAGATTGGAATCGGTGTGGCAATTAATTATCTAATGGGAAAATAAGAGCAACCATGTTGCTATTAAAAAGGATTAAGCAAAGTCATATTGCTATTAGGAAATATTCAACAAAAAACCTAGCAGTAAATTAACATAAGCAACAAGTAACTCAGCCGATCGACATGGAACAAAATAGTTTAACTATCAATTGAGAAACGTTCAGCAAAGTCCCAATTTTACTAAAAAAGAAATTAATTTCACCAAAATCAGTTCTCAATAATTCTAAAATTGCCAAAATTTGCTAGAACAAGAACATTTTCACAACGGACAATAACGGGATCGGTGTGATCCAGAGATCGGCGCCGACTTCAAGTTAATATTGTAAGGTGGTATAAGTCGGAGATGACGTAGTGCATTGCATAGTATAGAAGGAAGATGGCGTGAGTGGTATGAGTCGGAGATGGCGTGAGAAACTCTCGAGAGGGAAGGATTTGATAATTAGGAGAACCATGTAATTTTCTATTAAAACAATAATATTATTGTCATTTTACAGTGTAAAGTCACTAATTTGGTGTGAAGTTTAAATATCCTACCTAAAACAGCAGAATTAAGAATTGATTGCGGTGGGGATATTCATCCAGTGAATTTTGAATATGTATGTGCGTTCTAGCTAGCTTACCAATATAGATCCACAAAAAAATAATATTATTTTTTAATTGTTGCGCGGTAAATTTCCTATAGTTATGACGTCATTTGACTTTTAGGTTATCTACTCAATTTACTTATGAGATGGTGAGTTAGTGGTTGAGGATAAACAACGGTATTCCAAATTTATTTATCAGTTAGCGTGGTTCGTTATTGAGCAAATATTTATACATATACTCACACTTACTAATACATATTTTATTATGTTTTTGAAATTAAAATGCATGTGTACGTCCGTGCTTTTGAAGTCATTCTTATCAGATAAACTGGAAAGACTTAACAGTTTGATAAAACTAGCCTACTAATCTACTATATAACTACTAAACGCAAATACCGACTGAGCCACGTGGCGCTCCCAAAATGAGCCCGAATTTTAAGTTGCCACGTAGCGTCACGATATTGAATTGGACATGTGTCAGCTTGTGGGTTTTTTAGATTTTTTTTAAAAAAATCTATGGTAATAGAATCCTACACTTGTCATATGAATATTATTTGCAATAAAATCTTTCCAAAATGTACAAAAAAATATTCTATAATATTTGATTATCTTTTTCCAATATTGACCATAAAATATTCTGTAATATTTATTTATGCACTATGCGAAAATAAATCTGCAATATTTTTAACATTAATCCTTTCCAAAATGGACCACAAAAAGATAAGACTAGGATCCGGAAGTTAGAGTCGCTAAAAGTAAACTTTATACAAAACAAAGGTGAAAACGTGCTATAAGTATAATGGTGTATGTTCATGTCAATTATTTTATATAACATATTATTGGTATGCATAATCTTTTTTAAAGTCGTTCAAACCGCGGAGTGTAATCTACTATATATCTACTAATCCAAAACCTTATGTGTCGCCACCACGTTTGATTTGCCTACATGTCATCACTCATCTAACCATCATCCACTACATCATCCAACTATTAGGAAAAAAAATAATAAAAAACGATTATCAACTAAAAGAGCTGCAAAATGTTCCGAAAAGATACGAAAAAACTAAAAATTATTTTCCATGTATATAATAAGATAAGTTTTGATTATAGTAAGTAATCACAACCAATAAGATAGGTTTTTATTAGAGAATCTCAATTTATATGCATAGAGAGTTTTTAACCCTTTATTTTCCTAAGTAATCTTGAATTGATAGAAAAGTCTATTTTTCATATATCTTATTTGATGGTGTAAGTAAATATATATCAACTAATCTTGCTATATCATCTTAAAACACTTATGGTTTTTACAAATCTTCTCTATAATTTTTCTACATATTGAAGCTATACAATATTTTTACGATCAAGTTCACAAATTGCTTAAAACCGTAGATTTCTATCAAGAATATATAAAATATTATTGAAAAAATTCTCCCGAAGTCGATTAAGATAAATCCAGTGTTTATGTTATAGTAGTTTACGTACCAATTTTCATAACTAATGTATTTCGTAGAGTCTATTGAAAGTCATTTAAATCCAATTTATACGAACTAAAGAGCATATAGTATGTTGTATTTATCAAGTGCATTGTTTATATATGTATTATATTATATTATGATATATATATGCTATTTCCTAATGTACTTTTATCTTCAAACGACAACTCTATAAAATAAATAACCCACTTTAACATATTATAAACCAAATTTCATATGGGCCTAATCTTCACAACGTATTTGTTAAATATAATTTATCATTTTTTTAAAGTACTTATTGGTCGTAGTTAATATAGTTTGATCATCTTCACAAGTTATGGTTTTGTTAACTTTACAACTTAAGTTTATGTACAAAACTATCTGAATTGATTTGTGATGCCAACTTATTATCTGGGATGAGCTCTGATGACGAATAGATTCTATTTTGAAGCATTAGACATGACTTTAAAAGACATTCTATGGGCTACAAATCTCTTTAGTTTAGTACAACTTTTTGGATGGAAAGTCGTAGTATTTGGTGGAGACTTTAGGCAAATCCTATCCATTATCACAAAAGGAAGCAAACAAGATATTATTTTTGCCACCATTAATTCCTCTTATTTGTGGGAATATTGCAAAATTCTTAATTTGACAAGAAACATGAAAATTCAACAAGGTACATCTGATTATGATATCCAATAAGCAAATGAATTTTCTGAAAGGGTATTAAGCATCAAAGATGGTACTGTAGGCGATGACAAGATGGAGAAGCACAAATACAAATTTCTGATAAACTATTGGTGAAAGATTATGACTTAGATCTGATTTCAGCAATTATTAAGTTTGTTTATCTCTCTCTTTGGACAATCAATTGTCTCCAAAATACTTTGAAGAACGAGCAATTCTTGCACCACCACATGAAGAGATAGATAAAGTTAATAACTATATATTGTCTTTGTTACCAGGTAATGAAAAAGTCTATCTTAGTTCGGATAGCCTTTGCAAGACAGGTTTTATTGCAGACAATGATGCAAGTGTTTATACTTCTGACTACTTGAAAAGTATTAGATGTTTTGGTGTCCCAAATCATGTATTAAAAACTAAGGTTAAGGTCCCTATTATGCTTCTTTGAAATATTGACCATTCTTCAAGTTTATGCAATGGGACAAGATTGATAATCACGCAGCTCGACAGTCATGTCATACAAGGAATAACTATTTTAACTACAATATTAGACATATAGTTTTGAATCCTTGCATGCTCATGTCACCGTCAAACACTTCATACCCGTTCAAGTTTCAACGAAGACAATTTCTCTTGAGTGTCTGTTTTGCTATGACGATAAACAATAGTCAAGGCCAATCTCTTACAAATGTCGGTTTGTATCTTCCACACCCTATTTTTTCTCATGGTCAGTTTTATGTTGCATCACTCATGGTCAATTTTGTGTTGCATCATCAAGAGTTACTAGCAAGAAATGTTTGAAGATTTTGATATGGGACAAAAACAAAAAAAATCTAATACTACTACCAATGTAGTATACAACGAAGTTTTTCATAATTTGTAGCAATTTTGAATATTTTACGAGATTTTATGTTTAGGGTTTTATTTTCATGTATTAGATAAATATTTTGATTATGCTTTATCGTTTTAGTAGTATAGATGTTAGGGATATGAATATCCACGTTTCAAAACTACTTAACCAATTTTACTATTAATAAAGTTATGGAGAATTTCGACTCTCTTTTGATAATGTATTTTGTTAATCTCTTCAATATTTTGTATTCAATTAGTCTTTTTTACATTAGCATTCATCTACTTTTATAATAGTCATTACCTATATATTTCTATATCAATTAAATATATAACTTTTATATACTATTTTTTTTAATATAAGAAAGAATAAACAGATCCCGTGCACGGCACGGGTACTACACTAGTATGGAAAACGTTGGGAGCCTCGCAAGGCCATGAGGGTGTGCAAAGTGCACTAGTACATATATGGGCCGTAATCCAAAAGTCTATTTACTGATGGGCTTTGGGGATGGTGGCTTAGGCCCAAACTCAGTCTAAAACATCTCAATTTATGATGTACGTTCCTTAATAATTAGGAGCTCAAGAACTTCTCACTTTTATAAGTAACCTAGCATTTTAGAATTTGTTAGAATATGACATGGATATACATGATCTATTGATCTATAACAGTAGTCTAAACTAATTACACCTAGGTTTGTGTCTGTTTATTCTTTATATTTGTCAAAGTTGTTTGCTGATTTTTGTGTTAAAAATACAGTGTTGAGTTTAAAAATATAAAGATTACTGAAAAATGATCCATCACTTTTTTATTAAGAGTAAGCAATTGAAATAAGTTACACCCGAGGTGTAGACCTTCTTAGAGCATCGATATACCGGAATGAGGACTCTGGAATCTTGATTCGTATGTAGTTCGGATTTAGGAGACAAATGGCCTAAACCTAACAAATTTATGTTGGCTTTATTCGCCTTCCTAAAATAATAATCAATTTTAATGTTAGAAAAAGACATGGTATTCATATTCATAAGGGAAAGATTTTATGAGGATGATAGATTATGAGATGAATGAGGACGCTACAGTCTACACAGCTGTCGGATTTGAAGAAATGAAGTGTCTAGATCGCGTGTCCCATTAAAAGAGAAAAAATCGTAAAATTCGGCACTAATTTTATGCAAAAAAAATATTGTATGCATATGAAAAACACTACTATGTGCAAATGCACTATCATGTGCATGAATATAAACCCATACATTCATATGGAATCAAAAATATGTGCATATGAAAATAATATCATGTGCATATGAAATATACTATCGTGTGCATGTGAAATACAATATATGCTATGTATGCATATTAAATAACACATGTGTGCATATGTATAAAACCTACGAATATAACCTATCTAGGCATATGAAACCTAAGTGTGCGTATAAAATAACATGTGTGCATATGTATAAAACCTACGAATACAACCTATTTGTGCATATGAAACCTAAGTGTGCGTACGAAATAACATGTGTGCATATGTATAAAAACCTATGAAAATAGCCTATGTGTGCATATAAAAAAGACCGGTGTGTGCACATGAAAATAACATATGTGCATACGAAAACAAAGTATATGTACATATGAAACAACAAAAGTGTGCACATGGTACGCGTTTTTCACATAAAATTTGGTTATATTGAATTATTCCGGATTTTTTTCCTTATAACAAAAACGTGATATTAAACATTAGTTTTTCTCAATTCAATGACACACGATCATTCTTATGAAGGAATATGTGTCCTTTAATCAAGATGACAATTACTAATGATAGAATAGGATTATAATGATGATTAATAATCCGGATATTTTAGGTAGTCTTAGTGCTTTGCTAGAATCCAACTATAACTTATGGACTAAATTAGATTAGACCCATTGCTATTGTAACCGGGTCCTATAAGGTCACACACAATAGAGTAATTGGATTGGATCAAGCGAAACCCAAGGCCCAATAAGGCTTTAGGATTTTCCGTCATGTGGAAGATTAAGGAGGTGTATCGCTCTCCAAGTAAAAGATAATAGTTATCCACTATTTGTTGATAAAAGAAAATATATCTTATGTGATATATGATATGAGATAAGATAATATATTATATATATATAGAGTTCCGTTCCGATACAATCGGGCCTTAAGATAAACTCTACACATAAACCACAGTCGTAGGATGGAGGAGATGGATGACCACGATTGAACAAGAAGCAAAACGGGATAATTAGGGGATTTGAGATGCGGTGGCAAACTTGTAATTTAGAGGAAATTGAACGTGGAAATACAGGATTGCCCTTACCCCTAACCGGCGCCAAGACCCTCTCACACTCTCTGAAACCAAATATATACACCAGTTGAAGAGACGAAAGCGAGGCGAGCGAAACACCAATCGACGAAAGACCATTTGCCACGATTGAACGAGAAGCAGAACTCGATTGAGAAAGACGTTCATTGTTGAAGAGGAAAACACCAATCGACGCACTCAGACGCTCGAACAATTACAATAAAATACAACGAAAAACAACATGAGCGACACAGATTACAATGGAGAGGACTTTGGAGGTACGAATAACACATTTAGGGTTTCAATTTCACGAAAACGTATAGATTACTAAAAAATCAAGGATTCGAAAGTTTCTTAAATGTTGTTGAACCATTAGAATCACAGAGCGAATCTGTTTTGGTTTCTTCAGTATTTTTTTTTCGTTGCGACATTGATTTTTGTCTTTAGAATTATATGTTTGTGTCGTTTCCTGAGGTTCATCTGGGACTTGGAGGTTCATTATCTTCTTACAGAGTTCATCCCTTTGTGATGAAAAATTACGTTTATCTGGGGTTCATTTTAGGTGTTGGGGGTTCATTAGGTTTTTCTGAGGTTCATTTTAGGTGTTGGGGGTTCATTTGCTTTTACAGGGTTCATTAGGTTTTTCTGAGGTTCATTTTATGTGTTGGGGGTTCATTAGCTTTTACAGGGTTCATTAGGTTTTTCTGAGGTTCATTTTAGGTGTTGAGGGTTCATTTTAGGTGTTGGGGGTTCATTAGGTTTTTCTGAGGTTCATTTTAAGTGTTGGGGGTTCATTTTAGGTATTGGGGGTTCATTAGGTTTTTTTGAGGTTCATTTTAGGTATTGGGGGTTCATTTGCTTTTACAGGGTTCATTAGGTTTTTCTGAGGTTCATTTTAGGTGTTGGGGGTTCGTTTGTTTTTATAGGGTTCATTAGGTTTTTCTGAGGTTCATTTTAGGTGTTGGGGTTCATTAGGTTTTTCTGAGGTTCATTTTAGGTGTTGGGGGTTCATTTTAGGTGTTGGGGGTTCATTTTAGGTATTGGGGGTTCATTAGGTTTTTCTGAGGTTCATTTTAGGTGTTGGGGGTTCATATGCTTTTACAGGGTTCATTAGGTTTTTCTGAGGTTCATTTTAGGTATTGGGGGTTCATTTTAGGTGTTGGGAGTTCATTAGGTTTTTCTGAGGTTCATTTTAGGTGTTGGGGGTTCATTAGGTTTTTCTGAATTTCATTTTAGGTGTTGGGGGTTCATTTGCTTTTACATGGTTCATTAGGTTTTTCTGAGGTTCATTTTAGGTGTTGGGGGTTCATTTTAGGTGTTGGGGTTCATTAGGTTTTTCTGAGGTTCATTTTAGGTGTTGGGGGTTCATTTGCTTTTACAGGGTTCATTAGATTTTTCTGAGGTTCATTTTAGGTGTTGGGGGTTCATTTTAGGTGTTGTGGGTTCATTAGGTTTTTCTGAGGTTCATTTTAGGTGTTGGGGGTTCATTTGCTTTTACAAGGTTCATTAGATTTTTCTGAGGTTCATTTTAGGTGTTGGGGGCTCATTTGCTTTTACAGGGTTCATTAGGTTTTTCTGAGGTTTATTTTAGGTGTTGGGGGTTCATTTTAGGTGTTGGTGTTCATTAGGTTTTTCTGAGGTTCATTTTAGGTGTTGGGGGTTCATTAGGTTTTTCTGAGGTTCATTTTAGGTGTTGGGGGTTCATATGCTTTTACAGGGTTCATTAGGTTTTTCTGAGGTTCATTTTAGGTGTTGGGGGTTCATTTTAGGTGTTGGGAGTTCATTAGGTTTTTCTGAGGTTCATTTTAGGTGTTGGGGGTTCATTATAGGTGTTAGGGGTTCATTAGGTTTTTCTGAAGTTCATTTTAGGTGTTGGGGGTTCATTTGCTTTTACAGGGTTCATTAGGTTTTTCTAAGGTTCATTTTAGGTATTGGGGGTTTATTTTAGGTGTTGGGGTTCATTAGGTTTTTCTGAGGTTCATTTTAGGTGTTGGGGGTTCATTTTAGGTGTTGGGGGTTCATTAGGTTTTTCTGAGGTTCATTTTAGGTGTTGGGAGTTTATTAGGTTTTTCTGAGGTTCATTTTAGGTGTTGGGGGTTCATTTTAGGTGTTGGGGGTTCATTAGGTTTTTCTGAGGTTCATTTTAGGTGTTGGGGGTTCATATGCTTTTACAGGGTTCATTAGGTTTTTTTGATGTTCATTTTAGGTGTTCGGGGTTTATTTTAGGTGTTGGGAGTTCATTAGGTTTTTCTGAGGTTCATTTTAGGTGTTGGGGGTTCATTTTAGGTGTTGGGGGTTCATTAGGTTTTTCTGAAGTTCATTTTAGGTGTTGGGGGTTCATTTTAGGTGTTGGGGGTTCATTAGGTTTTTCTGAGGTTCATTTTAGGTGTTGGGAGTTCATTAGGTTTTTCTGAGGTTCATTTTAGGTGTTGGGGGTTCATTTTAGGTGTTGGGGGTTCATTAGGTTTTTCTGAGGTTCATTTTAGGTGTTGGGGGTTCATTTTAGGTGTTGGGAGTTCATTAGGTTTTTCTGAGGTTCATTTTAGGTATTGGGGGTTCATTTTAGGTGTTGGGGGTTCATTAGGTTTTTTTGAAGTTCATTTTAGGTGTTGATGGTTCATTTGCTTTTACAAGGTTCATTAGGTTTTTCTGAGGTTCATTTTAGGTGTTGGGGGTTCATTAGGTTTTTCTGAGGTTCATTTTAGGTGTTGGAGGTTCATTTGCTTTTACAGTGTATGAACTTCTATGCAGTTATTGTATTTAAACAGGGTATTGATACAGTTTACTTCATAGTCTGAAGTTGGTCTTACAATTGTCCGGTTTCTCTTAACAGGCTCAACTAGACAATCGCGACAACGAAAAAGGCTTACACACAAAGACATTGAGGTGCCTTACGAGAGTACAGAGAGTACAAGCAGTGATGACATTCCACTGGTAAGGAGAATCTCTGCGAAAAAATCTATTGTAAAGAGAAAACAACACCAAAAGAGCACAACACCAACTAAAAAAGGCACAAGAACGCTGAGACAAAAGATGAGGAGTATTAAGAGAGAGAGACAGCCAAGGAACAAGGTTTTGAAGGGACAAGCTTCAAAATCAGAACAACCTCCACAAAAAAAGCAGTGTACCGAAATAGCAAACTCTGAAGATGAGTAGCTTTCTCAGTCTTCTACACCAGGCAACACCACTGCAGAGACACCAACCATACAAGCAGATGAATTGCATTTAGAAGTAGAAGGCAAGGGGAAAGGAAAGGAGGTTGAAGACAAAGAAAGCCTCAGCTCACAGGAAGAGAAGAAGAGCAGTTCATCTCAGAGTTCTGAAAACACACCATCCACCAGACCATGCACTATATCAGCCGTTGCAAGTCAACACCTTCTCCAGCTTGGCACAACATCTTCGCAGGAGACCAATGACACAACGTCATTGGGCGGTTCCGACGACGTACAACCAATAAAACCAACCACAAGGTCAATGGCTGCAATTCAGCCAGATGCAGCAGTTCAGTTAGGGAGTTCCAGTGAAGAGGAGTTTGAGGAAAATTTGAGGAAGAAACCAAAGACTACAGAGATTGAAGGGAGAAAGGACAAGGGGAAAAGGAAAATTGAGGTTGACAAGGAAGAAACAGCCAAGAAGACCAACAAAGGAAAATGGGCTGTAGTGAAGGAAAGAAGAGAGATGAAGCTGTTAATCACCAAGAAAAAAAAGGAGAACCAGAGAGAAACAAAGGATAGCAAGAAGTTGGAGATAATCCCTGCCCACCTCAAGATAAAGACAGAAGACGATGGCCCCCAGTACATGTGGTTGAGCACTAGAAATATCCCAAAAGTCTTTGTCAATGCACTGGAAGCTATCCCTGAAAACAGGAAGGCACAAGCTAAGGTGTGGATTAGGGAGATGGGATTTGAGAGCTTGCTGGATTTAAAGATTAAAGGAGTTCCTCACTGCCTCGCATTCTGGATCCTTGAACACTGAGGTCAAGTGTGAGATAAAGCTGGGAGATGGCAGCACCATTAAGGTGACAGAGGATGAAGTCCAGAGGGTGCTCATGATCCCTAGAGGACAGTGGAAACGAGAGGCAAAGAGGATGCTGATGACGCCATTATAAAGGAATGGAAAGAATATTTCGACAACGTCAAGCAAATCAGGCCAAGTCATCTGGCAGCCAAGCTCAAAACCTGCACCGACAAACTCTGGTTCAAAAGGCTGTTCCTCGTCATGTTCATGTCTGTCCTCGTCGAGAGCAACCAAAAAGGAACTATTCCTCAACACATGATGATCAGCAACGTTGAGGACGTAAAGGGATACAACTGGTGTCGGTTTGTAATAAGTGTGTTGCCTCATACAACAACCGAATGGAAGGCCAAGAAAGAGAGGTTCTTCAGAGGCCCAATCGTCTTCCTTGTGGTAAAAAACTCTTGTTTAATTTTTTTTGTAAAAAACATCCACTACTGTGTCTTGTAGGTTCATTTATTTTCTAATGCAGGTTCATTGGTTTGACTTGTAGCAACATTTAGTAGTGAGTGTACTCTGTCCAAGTATTGGGTTCATTAGTTATAACTACTAGGTTCATCATTTACAACTAACAGGTTCATTGAGTATAAGGAACAGGTTCATCAGACATAGAATAGGTTATACACTTCAAAAATCGACCAGGTTCATTGGGGCTGTCTTGCAGGTTCATTTAGTTTCTAATGCAGGTTCATTGGTTTGACTTGTAGCAACAGTTAGTACTGAGTGTACTCTGTCCAAGCATTGGGTTCATTAGTTATAACTACTAGGTTCATCATTTACAACTAACAGGTTCATTGAGTATAAGGAACATGTTCATCACACATACAATAGCTTATACACTTCAAGAATCGACCAGATTCATTGGTGCTGTCTTGTAGGTTCATTAATTTTTTCATGCAGGTTCATTTGTTTTGACTTGTAGCAACAGTTAGTAGTGAGTGAACTCTGACCAAGCATTGGGTTCATGAGTTATAACTACTAGGTTCATCATTTACAACTACCAGGTTCATTGAGTATAAGGAACATGTTCATTGAGTATAAGTAACATCTACTACTGTGTATTACTTTCCATGTCATGTGTATACTAATGTATGTATGAACTTCTATGCAGTTGTTGTATTTAGACATGGTATCTGTCTTCGGAAATACAAACCCCAATAGTACACCAGTGTACCTAGGATGGACAGATGAGAGTTTGGAAGAAAGGGAGAGGAGGGAGATAAAGAGTGGAGGATTTGGATTAGGAACTCTTCAAGACCCAACACCATCAAAAGAGGGAAGAGAACAGCCATACATGAACAACAAGCTATAGGTAAACATCAAGCTTCATGTCCAAAAAATAGTATAGTGGGTTCATCAGTTTACACAACAAGGTTCATTAATTTACAGATTGAGGTTCATTTATAGTTAAGGTTCACATAAACTTGTTGTCTTGTATGCAGGACTGGCTTAATAACTTCACCAAACAACAGATTGTAGTGGCCAACGAAATGTTGAAACTCACTGCCATGATGGAAAACTTGCCAAATGAATTCAATGCAGAGCCCAAGGTCAAGAGCATGATCAAAACAGCCCAAACGCTGATTGGCAACAAAAAGGCCGAGGAAGAGGAAATAAGCGAATTTGACAAGATATGGAATGATGCCGACCACCCTTTCTGGAGCGATCCACATCTCATATAATGCTTGAGACAGGTGGAGAAGGCTGATGCTTCAAAAGAAAAGATCAACTTCTCAAATGCTGAACCTTCCACTTCTAAGGCAACACAGGGCATTGATACCACACAAAATTGGGAGGATGTAAACACAGTTATGAATGAGTACATTGATGTGCTCAGTGACAGAGAGGAGGAAAGAGATGAAGTTCAACAGCTGGAGAAAGAGAGGGCGCAAGGCACTGCGCAGGAGACTGTTGTTGGTACTAAGGACAAGGAACCAACACCCCCCGCACCAACACCAACACCCCCAGCACCAACACCCCCTGCACCAACACCCCCAACACCAACAACAAGGAAGAAGGCCAGAAAGTCTCCAGATTTGACAATTCCATCATTCAAGCTGATAAGTTCAGAGGAGATAGATGACGTTGAAACTGAGAAAGACGATGATGAAGAACCTTCAGTGCCTGATTCACACAACGAGAAGGAAGTGCTCATAGGGTCAGAGGAGGTACAAGAAATTGGTGTTGCGGAAGCGATGGATGAAGAACAAACAGTGGCTGCTGCACAGAAGGACAAGGAGCTCGCTGAAGCGGAAAAGGAAAACGAAAAGGGCAAGGGGAAACAAGTGGTGGCTGATGCTGATGTAGTTCACGGGCCAAGGCACAAGAAACTTGGGGAAAAGCTCAGAAGCCCCTACAAAAGCCGCACTGTCAACATCTTTGCCAATAGACCAAAGGAGGCAATCGTGATGCACAACTACTGTAACCACTGCAACATAGGAGGGTAAGATATACATACATTCTGACATATTTTATTTTATTTTATTATTATGCAAAATATTAGAGATAAAGGTTTACTACTGCATAACACTTTTGTTTCTATGCAATTGAATAGTGAGGTGCTCTTCAAACACAAGTCGCTGAAAGTCTCCGGAATGGAGTTGGCAATGGATGTGGACATCCACTACAAAGCAATTGATGCTTGGTCAACCATTCTGAACACTAATGAGGAGGTAAAAAGCAGCAACAAGCCCAGCAGAGCATTCCTGTATGTATACCAAATGGTAAGTAAAAATGGTTAAAAGTTAAAGAATAAGCTGCATGAATATATAGTATGAGGTTCAACAGTTAATAAAATGAGGTTCATCATATGAAAAGTGAAGTCCTATAAGTTCAACAATTTATCTGTCCAGGTTATGGCTTGAATATATAATTCGCGTATACTAACAAAAAATCGTGAAATGGTGAAACAGAATGTAACCTTGAAAGATCAACTGGGCGAGTTCATGAGGAACTTCAACAATGCCGTGGCTGAGGTGCATGGAAGAAAATTAAAGGACATAGACATGGTAAATTTATTACTAGTCTAAGCTTGCCTGTTTTTGAATTTATTCTGTTAATAATTTTTTGTGAGTTAATTTCAAACGTCACTAACTAAACGCATTATTATAGGCTTTAGTACTGGTCATAATCCACAATGACCGTTACTTTCTCATTGCCATGAACATTAAGAGTAAAAGCATTCATGTGCTAGACAGTGTGCCGAACAACGGTGATATGGAGCTCTATAAGGAAGCAATTCAGAAGATTGTAAGTGTACAATAGTTGATTAAGTTGTGTTGTTACTAGTGAGTGTACTCTGTCCAAGCATTGGGTTCATGAGTTAGAACTACTAGGTTCATCATTTACAACTACCAGGTTCATTGAGTATAAGTAACAGGTTCATCAGACATAGAATATGTTATACCCTTCAAAAATCGACCAGGTTCATTGGTGTTGTCTTGTAGGTTCATTAGTTTTCTCATGCAAGTTCATTGGTTTGACTTGAACCAACAGTTAAATTGTGTTGTTGACAACGTTTTTTGTCTGTTTGGGTTAAAATTCATTTGTTGTCTTTATATCTTGTCTGCAGGTACACATGACTGAAATTTACCTCAACCAGAATCACTTGGCCAAGAGAGCAAGCGACCTTGAATCTGCACAGCATAAGCCGCAGTTGATTCCTCTACCGGTCCAGTCTGATGGTGCAGAAGAGCAAGACTCTGGGGTGTTTATCATGCGATACATGGAGAAGTACATGGGCGTGCCAAATGAGAAATGGGAGGACCAGATGAACAACAAGAACAAGAAGAAGGCCATTGAAGAGCTGAGAATCAAATACGTACATACCATCATCACCTCCGAAGCTAATGAAATACGAGAAAAGACACTTCAGACCATTAAAGACAACCCTGAAGGACCCTATGTATGAACATTGGATGATTGTTACACTTTTCGTTAGAATGATACTAGGTTGATTGTATGGTTTCGGTAAATGTATGATTGCTGAATTGGGTACAATGATACTAGCAGATAGCACTAATCACCTGATTAATTGCCTAAAGTAGGATGAAGACTTCAATATATTAGCAGGTTCATCGAGTTTTTATTGCAGGTTCGTGTTGTCTTGCAGGTTCATTAATTTTCTCATGCAGGTTCATTGGTTCATTGCGTATAAGAAACATGTTCATCATGTATAACTAACAGGTTCATTGAGTATAAGTAACAAGTTCATCATTTACAACTAACAGGTTCATTGAGTATAAGTAACAGGTTTATCACACATGGAATAGGTTGTACACTTCAAAAATATACCAGGTTCATTGGTGGTGTCATGCAGGTTCATTAATTTTTGCATGCAGGTTCATTGGTTCATTGAGTATAAGTAATAGGTTCATCATGTATAACTAACAGGTTCATTGAGTATAAGTAACAGGTTTATCATTTACAACTAACAGGTTCATTGAGTATAAGTAACAAGTTCATCACACATGGAATAGGTTATACACTTCAAAAATATACCAGGTTCATTGGAGATGTCTTGCAGGTTCATTAATTTTTGCATGCAGGTTCATTGGTTCATTGAGTATAAGTAACATGTTCATCATGTATAACTAACAGGTTCATTGAGTATAAGAAACAGGTTCATCATTTACAACTAACAGGTTTATTGAGTATAAGTAACAGGTTCATCACACATAGAATAGGTTGTACACTTGAAAAATATATTAGGTTCATTGGTGGTGTCTTGCAGGTTCATTAATTTTTGCATGCAGGTTCATTGAGTATAAGAAACAGGTTCATTGAGTATAAGTAATAGGTTCATCATGTATAACTAATAGGTTCATTGAGTATAAGTAACAGGTTCATCATTTACAACTAACAGCTTCATTGAATATAAGAAACATGTTCATCACACATTGAATAGGTTGTACACTTCAAAAATCGACCAGGTTCATTCGAGTTGTCTTGCAGGTTCATTACTTTACGCATGCAGGTGCATTCAGTATAAGTAACAGGTTCATCATGTATTACTAACGGGTTCATTGAGTATAAGAAACAGGATCATCACACATGGATATAGGTTGTACAATTCAAAAATCGACCAGGTTCATTGGGGGTGTCTTGCAGGTTCATCATTTTTTGCATGGAGGTTCATTGAGTATAAATACTAGGTTCATCAGCTACAACTAACAGGTTCATTGATTGGAACTAACAGGTTCATATGCTTCAACTGATAGGTTCATACACTGAAACTAACAGGTTCATGGATTAGAACTCAAACAATACCTGCACCAATGAAAGAATGTAATGAACTCCTTTCATAAGAGGATCATCCAATGAATACAGTATAATCCTGACCGAGAAATAAGACGAAATGATGTATGTTCTAGAATTAGCACGAGCAATTTGAACTCTTAATGCTGTTTACCAGAGTGGCGTACGTGAACTCCTCAAAATTCTTAAAAGTTCAGCAAACGTAAGCAAAAAAAAATGGAATCGAAAAATACTGAAGAGAACTAAGAGTCCAGCACTTCAGTGCAAGTGCGACTATTGTGAGTGCCTAACTTGTTGCATCTGCCGCAACGCCTTTGCCCTGCACGGTTCGAAGCAATAGAAATTTCTCTTCCACTCCGGATACGCGACCCGCTTCCTTTGTTCTTGATATGAATATGCTCATGGCCAGTGGGGTGCATACCATGCAAGAGGAGCCAATGTCCAAGACCAAGACCAAGGCGAAGGCCACCCGGCCAAACCCTAAAAGTGCGCCGGCAAACCCTAATGGCCCGCCAAGCCACATGGAGGTTCCTCTCGGCACATGTCCAATTCTCTCAGCCACCAAGACTCCCACAGCTCCTCCAGAGTCACCTCAGACCATTGGAGCCCTTGGTGCTGAGCCAAGTCAACTTTTGCCGAGCCCTAGGTCAAACCCTAGTTTCACGGCCGCGCGTGAGGAGGGGTATAGGCACGAGCCCACATCTGGCTCAATCACTCGAGCCCGAGCTGACCCACCTCACCACCAGCTAAAGGGAGGTCCTTTGGCTCAGGGAGTGCCAAGCCAAACCGCGCCCAGCCCGGGTCCATGCATTGCAACCTCTCCACAAATCTCGGCGTCGGCCACACCACACCCGGGTTAATAGCCCACATGAAGAATTGAAGCCATTTGCACTTACAAAGAGAGAGAGAGAGAGAGCTAGTATAGGGAGCTTAGATTTAAATAAAACTGAGAAAAAGGATTTTAAGCGTGCCTCTAACAAATGAGGGCTTATGGCTTATATAGAAAAATAAAAGTTGCTGTTGAAGATGCACTATTCTGGTTCCGTACAACTGTTCATGTATATAGGATGACAGATAGTGCCTTATCAGAATTGCTTTTGTTGGCCTTCTTTTCAAAAGGTATTTTGTCTTTATTGATGAAAGGGACTTGTATTTTGCCGACATGCTTTGTTTGGTTGCTGATGGAGACTTGCACTTGCCGACATGCTTTGTTTGATTGCTGATGGAGACTTGCACTTGCCGACATGCTTTAAATACTGATTGCTGGATGCATTTCACGTCATCTTTATTGGGCCTTATTTTGCTTGATTGGGCCAGAGTCTACTTACTGGGCTTGAAGAGAACCTGGTCCATTTGTACTTACTGGGCGTAAGGATCTTGGGCAAACTGTTCATACGGATCAAACTCAAATTGTTGGGCTTGGCTTGCAGAACTAGCTTGGTCTTCATCTTCCTTGACCTTATCGGCCCAAGATTTTTTGCTGTCAGATATAACAATTGCCGTTTGATTTTGCTTGGTCTTGAGTTCTTTGTACTTCTTAAACTCTTGGTACTCAAGCCATTCTTGATCTGGAGTCTGAGGCTGAGATGCAGGTGTAGTAGGAATTCTTGTTGGATGGACAACTAACTCCTTTGTAGGGGTTGAAGGAGTTCCTTTGGATTTGAGGATAGCTTGGATGTTGGTAATAGAATAGGATTCTGGGTCAACCTTTTCCCACCATCTGACTTTAAATTTGCGACAAAGAGATAAAGGAAGAGGAGGGGGTAATGCTTGGTGTAGCTCATAAATCCAGCAGAGTATCCAGGACACTCCGGTACATTTGTGAAATTGGATGGGTTTAATGAATTCTTGTACTGGGTAGTGTTTGATGAAGAAGTCAAAAGATTGCTTAGCTTCTTCTGGGTACATCTCTGGAGTTGGTCCAAAAAAGTTCCACCAATCGTAAAACCAGACTGGTAGATTGTTGTTGCAGGTTTTTGCAAAGAAAAAAACCACGAATGGTTAAAGGCTCTTATTAGGAATGCTTTGGTCCAGGCATCCCTGTAGTCAAAATAAGAATAGCCTTTAGGCCAGAATGGGATAGAAAATGGTTTTTGTGTGCTTGGATCTCCCCAAGATTCTCTAGAGATAACCTTCAGGATTTTGCATTTTGAGTAGATTATGAGGTTAGGGTCATTGTCGTCCCTGGTATGAGAGATTTCAACAGATTCAGAATCTACTAAAACAAATTCATAAAACTTCTGGGTCTTTGTTGGTTCAGAGGGGAACCATTGGAAGTCTTTAGAAAAAAGTTTTTTGACGAAAGGTCCAAAGTCTTTAGGGTCAGGAGAATTGAATTCTTTTGTGAGGCAAAGAGTTTGTAGGGATGATTGTTTGATGACATATTTGTGAAAATGCTTGGACGATTTTTTCTTGTCTGTTTTTTATGGAGTCCTCGGGTTTAGAGGACTGCTAGAGAGAGTTGGTAATTGGGATAAAGATTAGAACTGGTTCTGCGTGGGGACAATGCTTTTTGCTGGGGAAGAACTTGCTGAAGCATAATCTTGCAGAGTTTGTTTACGAGGGTTACCCCTCCCTGCCATTCCTGAAAACTGTGGAAACAAGTCAAAAAGGAATGTTAGCAGTCTTGACTTTGTGTAGGATGAACCTGTTCGCCAAGGCAAGACGTCTTTTGAGAAAGATCCTTTTAATGCATAGGCGAAACTGTTTTTCTCCCAGAGAATCAAAAGAAGATTGAGAAATTATTTTGTATTCTCTTTGAATAAGAGAAACCTGAAAATCGTCAAAACAGGTTTTCTTAATTTTCTTGAAATAAGCAAAATGAGGAAAGGGAGCCATTAAAGAGGGATCTCGAGGATTTGCAGAGTGAAAAAGAGATGGGTGTTTGCACGACGGGTGTTGGCATCAACAATATAGGACCAGTCCTGTAGGTTTTGAAAGAGTTGAATTGCTTTCAAGCAATCGAGATGGTTATTTTGAATGAAATCCTCGTACACAAGGCGATCAAGTTTTTGTTTTTTAAGAAAATGGGGAATATGCCAGGAATCGAAAATTTCTTTTTTCAAATCCTTAAAAAACTTCATAAGAAGAGTTTATGCGAAGAAAAGACTCGATCTCCCTTGGAAAGATTAGTCTGAATTTTTGCCCTGCAAGAATTCTCTTGTTAGAAAGTCTGGTACGGAGTTTTTCTCTCCTTTGATAAATTCTATTTCAAAATAAAAAACAGAGAGAATGGCTTGCCATCTAGCGAAAATTTGTTTAGAAACTATGTTTTGAACATCCTTTTGTAAAATTTCTTTTGCAGACTTGCAATCGACTCTAAGAAGAAATGATTTATTGTACAAATCATCTTGAAATTTTGAAATACATGCAATGATAGAAAGGATCTCTTTCTTAACCGTGCTATAATTTATTTGAGGACCTACCCAACAACCAGAGTAGAATCTGACTAATTTCTCTTTCCTATCAGGATTGATTTTTTGTTTTAGAATGCCATCGAAACCAATATTGGAGGCATCTGTTTCAACAATCATGAAAGCACTAGGCTGAGGGAGGCCAATGCAAGGAAGGGACTTAATCTTATTCTTAATGATCTGAATAGCCTTGGTTTGATCAGGGCCCCAAGGCGGAGGATTTTTCTTAAGTCTAAGAAATAGAGGAATGCAGAGTTGCCTAAGGTTTGGAAAGAAATCCGAAATGTAGTTGAGACATCCAAGAAATCTTTGCAACTGAGTTTTATCTTTAATTTCATCTGGAAATTTCTCTGTAAACTCAATGCTTCTTTGGATAGGTCTGATAGTTTGTTGGTAAATGTCATGTCCAAGAAATCTTATTTTTGTCTGGAAAAGTTTCATCTTTGTTGTTGATAAAACTAGTCCATTTTTCTTGATGACATATAAAAAGACACTTAAATGCTTAGAATGTTCTTCTAAGGTTTTTGAATAGATGAGTATATCATCAATGTAGACTATTAGAAAGTCTGAGTAAGGGTTCAGAATATCATTCATAATTCTTTGATATTCTGAAGGAGCATTTTTGAGGCCGAATGGCATGACGTTCCATTCATAATGGCCAAAAGGTACTGTAAAGGCAGTTTTATACTTGTCTTTTTCGACAATTTGAATCTGCCAGTATCCGCTCTTCATGTCAAACTTTGAAAAGACTTTTGCTTCGAAAAGTCTGTTAAGGAGGTCTCTTTTATTCGGGATTGGATACCTGATCCATTGCAAGACATTGTTTAGAGGTTTGTAATTGATTACCAATCTTGGTACACCTCTTTCCTTTTCGGCTGCATTCATCACATAAAACGCTGCACAACTCCATGGAGATTGAGACTTTCTGATTAGCCCTTTTGCTAACAAAGTTTCAATTTCCTTTTTGCAAACTTCTAGGAGTTCTTTGTTCATTTGAATTGGTCTAGCTTTGGTTGAAATCTCCTTTTCATGAAAATCTTTTTCATAGGGAAGAGATACCTGATGTTTCTTTCTATCCCAGAAGGCATTTGGAACATCTGAACAAACTTGATCTTTGAATAGCTTTTCAAAGCTAATGACTTTGGTTTGCCAAGTTGGATTTTGCAATCTTTCTTCAACCTTTAGAAATCCAATTTCCTTGGTTAGATCTCTGATGAATCTTTTCTTATGCTCAATATTGTTTAGTTGCCTTTTGATAGATGCAGATTGTAAGATGTCAAGATCTCTACTCTTGACAGGAGAAAGAAAATAGAAATCTAATTTCTTTCCGAGGATGTCAGCATGGATACCATCACAATTGACAGAGAATGGATAAATTTGAGTTAGGAAAGGAGATCCCAAGATAACTTCTTGGGATAGGTCTTTAACCAGAACAAACGAATTTAGAAGGCACCATCCATTACTGCAGACGGAGGCTTCAGGAATTTTGAAGTTTAGTTGCATTCTGGTGCCACTAGCGTTATGCAGTCTCTCATTGGATTTCTCAAAATATTTGGAGTCTATAAGCCCTTCTCTGATACAATTGAGATCTGCTCCACTGTCTATTAGAGCGATAGTGTTGAGGGTGAAGTCTTGAATCTTGATCTTGATAGGGCAAAACCACTTTTGGTATTCTATTTTGTTGAGGGCTGTAAGAAATAGATCGTCTCTTGCAGGGAAAGGATCTATGTTGTTTGAGATAGTTTTCGAAGAAGAAGCTTTAGAATTAACAGAACTTTGGCTTGTTCTGTTTGAAGACTTGTTACTAGAATCATACTGGGATTCTAGCTTACTTATTCTGGCTTCAATATTATCGTCAACTGAGTCTCTTAACCTAACATATTCTTGAAGTTCTTTAACTTCTATCTTTAGAGTATTGACTTCCGTTTGAAGATCTTTGATAGTAACCTTTGTTCCAAGAAGGCTACTGCTGGGTTGATCTTCAAAAAGTTTAGAAATGCTGAAAGGCTTATTGAAGGCAGGTTTAGGTTCATTGAAAATAAGATCCTTTAACTTCATGAAATAATCATGTTTAGTTTGCGGATCTGGGATTTGATTGATAAGGTCTAATAGAGCTTCATCCCTTTCAGCTCTAGTGATAACATTGCAATAATGCTGAGTTTGACCATTATCTGAGCTGGAGGAATCATAATTTAGCTCATAAATTCCTTCGTTATCAGATGAGGATTCAGCATCATTTAGGAGTATCTGCTCCAGTTTGTTTTCGAAATCTGGATTATCTTTAAATAATTCATTGATCTTCTGCTTCACTTGACAATTGTTAGCTTTATGTCCTGGTTTGCGACATTTAAAGCAGATAATCTTTCTGCTATAGCTGGACTTTGCAGGTCTTTCAGACTTAGTTTGATTCGGTCTATATCTCTTAGAACGCTTAAAGAATTCTCCTTTTGTCCTATGAGATTTTTCCTTTCTAGATCTAGAGGGGGCTTGGATCTTTTCCATGCCAAAGGCTTCACAGAAGTTTCCCATTTCTTTCCTGGATTTTCCTCTTTCTCCCCCATATTTTGCCTGAATTTTTAGTTCAGTGCATAATGCCAATCCTTCTTTCTTAATAAATGCTCCAAACTGGCCATAAGTAATATCCTTCCAAGGGATTTCTTCATTACCTATGGTTTCTTTGAGCTTGGTTACTATCCGTTTTGCAAAAAGAGAAGGAAGTCCAGAAACAAACCTCTCTTTCCAAAATGACTCATTGCAATCTGGTCTCTTGAGTACATAGGTTATGAATACATCTTTGTACCACCTATAGTCACTCAGAGTTGGACATCTAAGATTGGTTAGAGTGAACTTATTAGCCTGAAGTTCTTCTTGAGGGTTTCCAACAAAATACATGTTGATAGCATATATAAGTTGATTGGAGGCATTTTGCTCAATGGTTTCTCTACCATTTTCATCTTCTGTTGAAATGGTTGCATTTAGGATTTCTAATTACTGCTGGAGGCTTAAGGCATTATCCCACCAGTACTTGAGCTGTCTTGTAAATCCTTGAATAATAAGACATGTTGCAGTTTTGTCTGTATGATTTTGGGTCTTATAGGCTACCTTAGCCATTCCCATTTCTTGGAGAGTATTCATAATTTCTCCCTCGGATTTTCCATCAATGTTCCATTCATAGATGGATGTTCCATTGTAATCTGTTGTTCTGAATTTTGCTCTTTCTTCATACTGAAGATCAGGAGGAGTGGGTCTGTTGTAGTAGTTTCTAGTGTCTGTGTGTCTGCCAAACATCTTTGTATAATGTTGAGATCTATTTACTCTTCTTCTGAGTTTATTGATCTCTGGCGACTCAGAACCTAGATGCTCTATTTTGTTGCCAAAATCGCTTTCTGGGCTAGAGTTGTTGGGGCTTTTATTACTACTGGAATCACTGCTACAACTGTCTTTGCATTTACTCTTTAAGCAGTTGACATTTGCAGGATTAGGAGTAATTCTTGAAGATGATGTTTGTGCATTATCTATTCTCTGATTGACTGAGATTTGAAATGCATCAATCCTTTGATTGATCCTTTCAAGGATTGAAGGAGGATTAAGGCTGACGTTGCTCAGAAGATTGCTAGGAATACTTTCAGCTTGAAAGTGGGGTTTGCTAATGTCTCTTGGAAATTTGGGTGGATTAAATCCTTTGTCTATACCAAGATGTATCTGATCTATTTGTTCAGAGATGGTATGAAGGATTTGATTAGAGTAATTGTTTTGGGAGTAAATCTTTTTGATATCTCTCAAGTTCACTTGACTAGTATCTTGCTCTTGCCTTCCTTTCTTAAAAGGTTCGGCTTTAATGTCTTCATTATCATGCTTGATAATGATACCTTTGAGAGGAGGATGAACAGAAGTACTAGTTCCTGTTGGAAGATGATTCCAAGTTCTAGTGATTCTGTTCTGAACTTCAAGGTAAGAAAGATGGAAGGGGTCTTTTATATCTTTTCTAGACAGATATATAGAGAACCATTTGAAGAAAAGAATATTAGTCTGAAGTTTGTTCATTTCTTCATAATATTCCTTTTGGATTCTTTCTCTATATTCTTTGTCTATGCTCATAAACCATCTTTTTCTCTTATCGTTCTTGGGGTCATAGAAATCTAGTCTCAAATATTCTTTGTCAATGATAAAGCCTTCTTTGCTTATAACATTGATAGTGGAATAATTGTGCATATTGCTAGAGGTTGGTGAATGATTTCCTACCGACTCTTCCTCATTCTGGGGAATGATTCTAGGAAGAGGAGGGTTAAAATCAACTTGATCTCTACTCAATGATCCTGTTCGTGTAAACTCACTTCTAATAGAGTAGAACGGGTCATTAATAGAGTTTCTAGCCGGGGTAAATAAAGGTCTATTGGCTGACGTCTCTCTAGTAGAGTTGAATCTTATAAGAATTCTCCCATCAGATTCTTCTATGATCTGAGAGATTTCTTGTTGCTCCAAGTCTCTAGGAGGATTGTCATTGGCGACTTCTAAGGTTTCTGGAATGGTAATATCCTTCCACTTAATGGTTTTTGGGGTAAAAATGCTAGATTTTTCAGCTTCAAGCTGAAGCAGGATAGTTTCACCCTGAGGCAAAGGGGAAATCGTACACCTGGGGTCAGTCAAGGAACTCATGAGCTTGACATGGAGCATATAGATGATGGCGAAGTTCTTGGTAAATTGCTTAATATTGTCATTAAGCATTTTGATATCTAGGATCAAGGTCTGGCAAATCCTGGGATCCGAAATATCAACTGTAAAGTCGGGAGAACAATTGAAAAATATCGGTCCATTGCAGACATTAGATTGAACAATTGCAAGAATGGAATCTCTATAAGATTTAAACCTATCATCCCTAAGGGCTAGGAAGACAAGGCTATCTATGCCTTTTCTATGTAAAGGCTTTAATGCAATTTGTACTAAACCAAGATGCATGAATCTATAACCTTTTCCCAAATATTTCTTAATGACTTGGGAATTAAGGAGTCTAATAGTATGCTGGTTCTTGGTTAGGCAAATGGTTTCTTCATGGTGTTTAACACAACACGCATAAAAGAGATCTATGAAGCCGGTTTTATATATGGATTGCGGGTTTTCTGGAATTGTCCAATTTTCCAGATTGTCTTGATTGAGAGTAAAAAGATTTTCATTGCTATGGATAACAGGGTTAGAATTGCTACTAGAACCACGTCTAAATAACCTTCTTACATGCTCACTCATGATTTCAAAGATACTATTGCCACCATTGTTTCTGGTTGGTTAACAAACGCCACTATTTATGGTTTGATCTAGGCTCATAACAAGAGGCACTCTCCGGTACCACCCTAACACACAGGCTAACCAACGGTTCTTACGAGCAACAACTCAACTGTACCCAGAGACTAGATAAAGCCACAAAGATAGTCAAACAAGCTTGAAACAGTAATAGATCTTTAAAACACTGAATGAATAGTAAGATTGGTTAATTGAAATGGCTCTGATATCAAAACATGACCCAGAAATAAATAGCAATGTAAAAACTAAAACAGAGACAGAAATATAAAACAAATACTTAAATAGATTGAAAAGAAAAAGAAGTAATATACAAGATGAAGAACTTACAAAGAGAGAGAGAGAGAGAGAGAGAGAGAGAGAGAGAGAGAGAGAGAGAGAGAGAGAGAGAGAGAGAGAGCTAGTATAGGGAGCTTAGATTTAAATAAAACTGAGAAAAGGATTTTAAGCGTGCCTCTAACAAATGAGGGATTATGGCTTATATAGAAAAATAAAAGTTGTTGTTGAAGATGCACTATTCTGGTTCCGTACAACTGTTCATGTATATAGGATGACATATAGTGCCTTATCAGAATTGCTTTTGTTGGCCTTCTTTTCAAAAGGTATTTTGTCTTTATTGATGAAGGGGACTTGTATTTTGCCGACATGCTTTGTTTGGTTGCTGATGGAGACTTGCACTTGCCGACATGCTTTGTTTGATTGCTGATGGAGACTTGCACTTGCCGACATGCTTTAAATACTGATTGCTGGATGCATTTCACGTCATCTTTATTGGGCCTTATTTTGCTTGATTGGGCTAGAGTCTACTTACTGGGCTTGAAGAGAACCTGGTCCATTTGTACTTACTGGGCGTAAGGATCTTGGGCAAACTGTTCATATGGATCAAACTCAAATTGTTGGGCTTGGCTTGCAGAACTAGCTTGGTCTTCATCTTCCTTGACCTTATCGACCCGAGATTTTTTGCTGTCAGATATAACAATTGCCGTTTGATTTTGCTTGGTCTTGAGTTCTTTGTACTTCTTAAACTCTTGGTACTCAAGCCATTCTTGATCTGGAGTCTGAGGCTGAGATGCAGGTGTAGTAGGAATTCATGTTGGTTGGACAACTAACTCCTTTGTAGGGGTTGAAGGAGTTCCTTTGGATTTGAGGATAGCTTGGATGTTGGTAATGGAATAGGATTTTGGGTCAACCTTTTCCCACCATCTGACTTTAAATTTGTGACAAAGAGATAAAGGAAGAGGAGGGGGTAATGCTTGGTGTAGCTCATAAATCCAGCAGAGTATCCAAGACACTCCGGTACATTTGTGAAATTGGATGGGTTTAATGAATTCTTGTACTGGGCAGTGTTTGATGAAGAAGTCAAAAGATTGCTTAGCTTCTTCTGGGTACATCTCTGGAGTTGGTCCAAAAAAGTTCCACCAATCGTAAAACCAGACTGGTAGATTGTTGTTGCAGGTTTTTGCAAAGAAAAAGAACCACGAATGGTTAAAGGCTCTTATTAGGAATGCTTTGGTCCAGGCATCCCTGTAGTCAAAATAAGAATAGCCTTTAGGCCAGAATGGGATAGAAAATGGTTTTTGTGTGCTTGGATCTCCCCAAGATTCTCTAGAGATAACCTTCAGGATTTTGCATTTTGAGTAGATTATGAGGTTAGGGTCATTGTCGTCCCTGGTATGAGAGATTTCAGCAGATTCAGAATCTACTAAAACAAATTCATAAAACTTTTGGGTCTTTGTTGGTTCAGAGGGGAACCATTGGAAGTCTTTAGAAAAAAGTTTTTTGACGAAAGGTCCAAAGTCTTTAGGGTCAGGAGAATTGAATTCTTTTGTGAGGCAAAGAGTTTGTAGGGATGATTGTTTGATGACATATTTGTGAAAATGCTTGGACGATTTTTGCTTGTCTGTTTTTTGTGGAGTCCTCGGGTTTAGAGGACTGCTAGAGAGAGTTGGGAATTGGGATAAAGATTGGAACTGGTTCTGCGTGGGGACAATGCTTTTTGCTGGGGAAGAACTTGCTGAAGCATAATCTTGCGGAGTTTGTTTACGAGGGTTACCCCTTCCTGCCATTCCTGAAAACTGTGGAAACAAGTCAAAAAGGAATGTTAGCAGTCTTGACTTTGTGTAGGATGAACCTGTTCGCCAAGGCAAGACGTCTTTTGAGAAAGATCCTTTTAATGCATAGGCGAAACTGTTTTTTTCCCAGAGAATCAAAAGAAGATTGAGAAATTATTTTGTATTCTCTTTGAATAAGAGAAACCTGAAAATCGTCAAAACAGGTTTTCTTAATTTTCTTGAAATAAGCAAAATGAGGAAAGGGAGCCATTAAAGAGGGATCTCGAGGATTTGCAGAGTGAAAAAGAGATGGGTGTTTGCACGACAGGTGTTGGCATCAACAATATAGGACCAGTCCTGTAGGTTTTGAAAGAGTTGAATTGCTTTCAAGCAATCGGGATGGTTATTTTGAATGAAATCCTCGTACTCAAGGCGAGCAAGTCTTTGTTTTTTAAGAAAACGGGGAATATGCCAGGAATCGAAAATTTCTTTTTTCAAATCCTTAAAAAACTTCATAAGAAGAGTTTATGCGAAGAAAAGACTCGATCTCTCTTGGAAAGATTAGTCTGAATTTTTGCCTTGCAAGAATTCTCTTGTTAGAAAGTCTGGTAAGGAGTTTTTCTCTCCTTTGATAAATTCTATTTCAAAATCAAAAACATAGAGAATGGCTTGCCATCTAGCGAAAATTTGTTTAGAAACTATGTTTTGAACATCCTTTTGTAAAATTTCTTTTGCAGACTTGCAATCGAATCTAAGAAGAAATGATTTATTGTACAAATCATCTTGAAATTTTGAAATACATGCAACGATAGAAAGGATCTCTTTCTTAACCGTGCTATAATTTATTTGAGGACCTACCCAACAACCAGAGTAGAATCTGACTAATTGCTCTTTGCTATCAGGATTGATTTTTTGTTTTAGAATGCCACCGAAACCAATATTGGAGGCATCTGTTTCAACAATCATGAAAGCACTAGGCTGAGAGAGGCCAATGCAAGGAAGGGACTTAATCTTATTCTTAATGATCTGAATAGCCTTGGTTTGATCAGGGCCCCAAGGCGGAGGATTTTTCTTAAGTCTAAGAAATAGAGGAATGCAGAGTTGCCTAAGGTTTGGAAAGAAATCTGAAATGTAGTTGAGACATCCAAGAAATCTTTGCAACTGAGTTTTATCTTTAATTTCATCTGGAAATTTCTCTGTAAACTCAATGCTTATTTGGATAGGTCTGATAGTTTGTTGGTAAATGTCATGTCCAAGAAATCTTATTTTTGTCTGGAAAAGTTTCATCTTTGTTGCTGATAAAACTAGTCCATTTTTCTTGATGACATATAAAAAGACACTTAAATGCTTAGAATGTTCTTCTAAGGTTTTTGAATAGATGAGTATATCATCAATGTAGACTATTAGAAAGTCTGAGTAAGGGTTCAGAATATCATTCATAATTCTTTGATATTCTGAAGGAGCATTTTTGAGGCCGAATGGCATGACGTTCCATTCATAATGGCCAAAAGGTACTGTAAAGGCAGTTTTATACTTGTCTTTTTCGACAATTTGAATCTGCCAGTATCCGCTCTTCATGTCAAACTTTGAAAAGACTTTTGCTTCGAAAAGTCTGTTAAGGAGGTCTCTTTTATTCGGGATTGGATACCTGATCCATTGCAAGACATTGTTTAGAGGTTTGTAATTGATTACCAATCTTGGTACACCTCTTTCCTTTTCAGCTGCATTCATCACATAAAATGCTGCACAACTCCATGGAGATTGAGACTTTCTGATTAGCCCTTTTGCTAACAAAGTTTCAATTTCCTTTTTGCAAACTTCTAGGAGTTCTTTGTTCATTTGAATTGGTCTAGCTTTGTTTGGAATCTCCTTTTCATGAAAATCTTTTTCATAGGGAAGAGATACCTGATGTTTCTTTCTATCCCAGAAGGCATTTGGAACATCTGAAGAAACTTGATCTTTGAATAGCTTTTCAAAGCTAATGACTTTGGTTTGCCAGGTTGGATTTTGCAATCTTTCTTCAACCTTTAGAAATCCAATTTCCTTGGTTAGATCTCTGATGAATCTTTTCTTATGCTCAATACTGTTTAGTTGCCTTTTGATAGATGCAGATTGTAAGATGTCAAGATCTCTATTCTTGACAGGAGAAAGAAAATAGAAATCTAATTTCTTTCCGAGGATGTCAGCATGGATACCATCACAATTGACAGAGAATGGATAAAGTTGAGTTAGGAAAGGAGATCCCAAGATAACTTCTTGGGATAGGTCTTTAACCAGAACAAACGAATTTAGAAGGCACCATCCATTACTGCAGACGGAGGCTTCAGGAATTTTGAAGTTTAGTTGTATTCTGGTGCCACTGGCGTTATGCAGTCTCTCATTGGATTTCTCAAAATATTTGGAGTCTATAAGCCCTTCTCTGATACAATTGAGATCTGCTCCACTGTCTATTAGAGCGATAGTGTTGAGGGTGAAGTCTTGAATCTTGATCTTGATAGGGCAAAACCACTTTTGGTATTCTATTTTGTTGAGGGCTGTAAGAAATAGATCGTCTCTTGCAGGGAAAGGATCTATGTTGTTTGAGATAGTTTTCGAAGAAGAAGCTTTAGAATTAACAGAACTTTGGCTTGTTCTGTTTGAAGACTTGTTACTAGAATCATACTGGGATTCTAGCTTACTTATTCTGGCTTCAATATTATCGTCAACTGAGTCTCTTAACCTAACATATTCTTGAAGTTCTTTAACTTCTATCTTTAGAGTATTGACTTCCGTTTGAAGATCTTTGATAGTAACCTTTGTTCCAAGAAGGCTAGTGCTGGGCTGATCTTCAAAAAGTTTAGAAATGCTGAAAGGCTTATTGAAGGCAGGTTTAGGTTCATTGAAAATAAGATCCTTTAACTTCATGAAATAATCATGTTTAGTTTGCGGATCTGGGATTTGATTGATAAGGTCTAATAGAGCTTCATCCCTTTCAGCTCTAGTGATAACATTGCAATAATGCTGAGTTTGACCATTATCTGAGCTGGAGGAATCATAATTTAGCTCATAAATTCCTTCGTTATCAGATGAGGATTCAGCATCATTTAGGAGTATCTGCTCCAGTTTGTTTCCCAAATCTGGATTATCTTTAAATAATTCATTGATCTTCTGCTTCACATGACAATTGTTAGCTTTATGTCCTGGTTTGCGACATTTAAAGCAGATAATCTTTCTGCTATAGCTGGACTTTGTAGGTCTTTCAGACTTAGTTTGATTCGGTCTATATCTCTTAGAACGCTTAAAGAATTCTCCTTTTGTCCTATGAGATTTTTCCTTTCTAGATCTAGAGGGGGCTTGGATCTTTTCCATGCCAAAGGCTTCACAGAAGTTTCCCATTTCTTTCCTGGATTTTCCTCTTTCTCCCCCATATTTTGCCTGAATTTTTAGTTCAGCGCATAATGCCAATCCTTCTTTCTTAATAAATGCTCCAAGCTGGCCATAAGTAATATCCTTCCAAGGGATTTCTTCATTACCTATGGTTTCTTTGAGCTTGGTTACTATCCGTTTTGCAAAAAGAGAAGGAAGTCCAGAAACAAACCTCTCTTTCCAAAATGACTCATTGCAATCTGGTCTCTTGAGTACATAGGTTATGAATACATCTTTGTACCACCTATAGTCACTCAGAGTTGGACATCTAAGATTGGTTAGGGTGAACTTATTAGCCTGAAGTTCTTCCTGAGGGTTTCCAACAAAATACATGCTGATAGCATATATAAGTTGATTGGAGGCATTTTGCTCAATGGTTTCTCTACCATTTTCATCTTCTGTTGAAATGGTTGCATTTAGGATTTCTAATTGCTGCTGGAGGCTTAAGGCATTATCCCACCAGTACTTGAGCTGTCTTGTAAATCCTTGAATAATAAGACATGTTGCAGTTTTGTCTGTATGATTTTGGGTCTTATAGGCTACCTTAGCCATTCCCATTTCTTGGAGAGTATTCATAATTTCTCCCTCGGATTTTCCATCAATGTTCCATTCATAGATGGATGTTCCATTGTAATCTGTTGTTCTGAATTTTTCTCTTTCTTCATACTGAAGATCAGGAGGAGTGGGTCTGTTGTAGTAGTTTCTAGTGTTTGTGTGTCTGCCAAACATCTTTGTATAATGTTGAGATATATTTCCTCTTCTTCTGAGTTTATTGATCTCTGGCGACTCAGAACCTAGATGCTCTATTTTGTTGCCAAAATCGCTTTCTGGGCTAGAGTTGTTGGGGCTTTTATTACTACTGGAATCACTGCTATAACTGTCTTTGCATTTACTCTTTAAGCAGTTGACATTTGCAGGATTAGGAGTAATTCTTGAAGATGATGTTTGTGCATTATCTATTCTCTGATTGACTGAGATTTGAAATGCATCAATCCTTTGATTGATCCTTTCAAGGATTGAAGGAGGGTTAAGGCTGACGTTGCTCAGAAGATTGCTAGGAATACTTTCAGCTTGAAAGTGGGGTTTGCTAATGTCTCTAGGAAATTTGGGTGGATTAAATCCTTTGTCTATACCAAGATGTATCTGATCTATTTGTTCAGAGATGGTATGAAGGATTTGATTAGAGTAATTGTTTTGGGAGTAAATCTTTTTGATATCTCTCAAGTTCACTTGACTAGTATCTTGCTCTTGCCTTCCTTTCTTAAAAGGTTCGGCTTTAATGTCTTCATTATCATGCTTGATAATGATACCTTTGAGAGGAGGATGAACAGAAGTACTAGTTCCTGTTGGAAGATGATTCCAAGTTCTAGTGATTCTGTTCTGAACTTCAAGGTAAGAAAGATGGAAGGGGTCTTTAATATCTTTCCTAGACAGATATATAGAGAACCATTTGAAGAAAATAATATTAGTCTGAAGTTTGTTCATTTCTTCATAATATTCCTTTTGGATTCTTTCTCTATATTCTTTGTCTATGCTCATAAACCATCTTTTTCTCTTATCGTTCTTGGGGTCATAGAAATCTAGTCTCAAATATTCTTTGTCAATGATAAAGCCTTCTTTGCTTATAACATTGATAGTGGAATAAGTGTGCATATTGCTAGAGGTTGGTGAATGATTTCCTACCGATTCTTCCTCATTCTGGGGAATGATTCTAGGAAGAGGAGGGTTAAAATCAACTTGATCTCTACTCAATGATCATGTTCGTGTAAACTCACTTCTAATAGAGTAGAACGGGTCATTAATAGAGTTTCTAGCCGGGGTAAATAAAGGTCTATTGGCTGACGTCTCTCTAGTAGAGTTGAATCTTATAAGAACATATTAGCAGGTTCATCGAGTTTTTATTGCAGGTTCATTGGTGTTGTCTTGCAGATTCATTAATTTTCTCATGCAGGTTCATTGGTTCATTGAGTATAAGAAACAGGTTCATCATGTATAACTAACAGGTTCATTGAGTATAAGTAACAGGTTCATCATGTATATCTAACAGGTTCATTGAGTATAAGTAACATGTTCATCATTTACAACTAACAGGTTCATTGAGTATAAGTAACAGGTTCATTACACATGGAATAGGTTGTACACTTCAAAAATATACCAGGTTCATTGGTGGTGTCATGCATGTTCATTAATTTTTGCATGCAGGTTCATTGGTTCATTGAGTATAAGTAACAGGTTCATCATGTATAACTAACAGGTTCATTGAGTATAAGTAACAGGTTCATCATTTACAACTAACAGGTTCATTGAGTATAAGTAACAGGTTCATCACCCATGGAATAGGTTGTACACTTCAAAAATATACCAGGTTCATTGGAGATGTCTTGCAGGTTCATTAATTTTTGCATGCAGGTTCATTGGTTCATTGAGTATAAGTAACAGGTTCATCATGTATAACTAACAGGTTCATTGAGTATAAGAAACAGGTTCATCATTTACAACTAACAGGTTCATTGAGTATAAGTAACAGGTTCATCACACATGGAATAGGTTGTACACTTCAAAAATATATCAGGTTCATTGGTGGTGTCTTGCAGGTTGATTAATTTTTACATGCAGGTTCATTGAGTATAAGAAACAGGTTCATTGAGCATAAGTAACAGGTTCATCATGTATAACTAACAGGTTCATTGAGTATAAGTAACAGGTTCATCATTTACAACTAACAGCTTCATTGAATATAAGAAACAGGTTCATCACACATTGAATAGGTTATACACTTCAAAAATCGACCAGGTTCGTTCGAGTTATCTTGCAGGTTCATTACTTTACGCATGCAGGTGCATTCAGTATAAGTAACAGGTTCATCATGTATTACTAACGGGTTCATTGAGTATAAGAAACAGGATCATCACACATGGATATAGGTTGTACAATTCAAAAATCGACCAGGTTCATTGGGGGTGTCTTGCAGGTTCATCATTTTTTGCATGGAGGTTCATTGAGTATAAATACTAGGTTCATCAGCTACAACTAACAGGTTCATTGATTGGAACTAACAGGTTCATATGCTTCAACTGATAGGTTCATACACTGAAACTAACAGGTTCATGGATTGGAACTCAAACAATACCTGCACCAATGAAAGAATGTAATGAACTCCTTTCATAAGAGGATCATCCGATGAATACAGTATAATCCTGACCGAGAAATAAGACGAAATGATGTATGTTCTAGAATTAGCACGAGCAATTTGAACTCTTTTTGTTGTTTACCAGAGTGGCGTACGTGAACTCCTCAAAATTCTTAAAAGTTCAGCAAACGTAAGCAAAAAAAAATGGAATCGAAAAATACTGAAGAGAACTAAGAGTCCAGCACTTCAGTGCAAGTGCGACTATTGTGAGTGGCTAACTTGTTGCATCTGCTGCAACGCCTTTGCCCTGCACGGTTCGAAGCAATAGAAATTTCTCTTCCACTCCGGATACGCGACCCGCTTCCTTTGTTCTTGATATGAATATGCTCATGGCCAGTGGGGTGCATACCATGCAAGAGGAGCCAATGTCCAAGACCAAGACCAAGGCGAAGGCCACCCAGCCAAACCCTAAAAGTGCACCGGCAAACCCTAATGGCCCGCCAAGCCACATGGAGGTTCCTCTCGGCACATGTCCAATTCTCTCGGCCACCAAGACTCCCGCAGCTCCTCCAGAGTCACCTCAGACCATTGGAGCCCTTGGTGCCGAGCCAAGTCAACTTTTGCCGAGCCCTAGGTCAAACCCTAGTTTCACGGCCGCGCGTGAGGAGGGGTATAGGCACGAGCCCACATCTGGCTCAATCACTCGAGCCCGAGCTGACCCACCTCACCACCAGCTCAAGGGAGGTCCTTTGGCTCAGGGAGTGCCAAGCCAAACCGCGCCTAGCCCGGGTCCATGCATTGCAGCCTCTCCGCAAATCTCGGCGCCGGCCACACCACACCCGGGTTAATAGCCCACATGAAGAATTGAAGCCATTTGCACTTTCCGAATTATTTCCAACTATTTTCTTTGGTGATTAAACATTTTTAGACTTTATTTAAATTCCCTAAACTGCCCATTACTTGTGTTTTGATTAGTGGGCACGTGCTAGCTTAGTGCTTTCTTTTTAGTGATTTTCTTTTAATTGTTTTAGTAATCGGTTGTTAGGTTACTTAGGCAAACTCCTTGGCATTTGTTTTGGCACGTTTTGATCGTATGGAAATCAAGAGAATTACAGTTTCAAAGTTCTTTCCTTTTGTTCCTCACTTGTGCGTAAGATCGAGTGAATTCCCTTGAGAGATTGAAGTGTGTAGTATCTCCGATCCCTCTAGGTTGCTTCCTTGTGTTTGGTGCGTCAAATCCACACATAAGAAAGTACTTATCCATCGCAATTCCACCCCCATTCAATCGTTCCACCGATCACCCCCAAAAACCCTAAAAAGAGCCGAAGTTGCCTTGTTCTTCACCTTTGGAGATCGGACCATTTCGCCAACATTTCGAGCAATTCTTGCACAGAGGCTTCATAGATCCGAAGGGCTATCATTTGGTATCAGAGCTACATAAGTATTGCTCTCAAATTTGCCTTTAAATCTATAGAAAAATCGGTACCTTACTTGCTCTACATTTTCGTGTCTTTGCATCATTTCATGCGTAGTGTTCTTAGGTTGTCTTGCATTTTCTCGTTGTGTGTTTGCATTTGAGTCTTGAGTCTGCATAGAAGAGAAAGGGGTCGAGATTTTCAGATTGTTTTAGGAGTTTTTAGCCGTGCATCTTTAGAGAGAGAGGTTAGGATTTCCTTCCTAGATTTTAGGGTTTTCTTGTTTCGGTTGTTGCATGCATTTGAATTTCAAATTTTGGCTTCCAATTTGCATGAACCAGTCGAGCCCTTATTAGTTCATTTAGTTTAGGTTAATTTGAGTCTTTTCCATTCGTATTTTGCATATAATCAACCTAGGGTTCTTTCTTGTCTAACCGAAGCAAAAATTCACTTCAACTTGCGTAGGAAAAGCCTTGAAAATTCCTAAGTGTTGATTCCGATTTCAATTCTGTAATTTTCAGTTTATCAAGTTGTTCTAGTGTCAAAAAAAAAGGAGACGAAAGATCAAAGAAGAAAAACCGGAAAAGTCAAGCCTACAACAAAAGAAAAAGACTTGGCTTGTAAAAGTGGTTGTTCAAGTTTGATATCTTGTGTGAAATTTTCTTTCTTTTGGATACATTGTGAAGTTGTTATTTTGTGAAGAATCGGCCAGAATTGTCATCAACTTTGTAAAGGAACTTTCAAAGGCTAAGTACTTGCATTTGTGTTGTGAAAGTTGTGGACTTTAGCACAAGGACTAGCCTAAAAGTTGTGGTGCAATTTTATCTTGTCTTTGGTCATATTGAGCATATTAGACAGCCTACCTTGACCTATATTTTGAGCTAGTAAAGGTTGTGAATTTTCCTTGATTTAAAAGCAAATTTGTGGCTTGCTTGCTAGCTTAGGTAGCATTTGTTGTTCTTCTATCTTGTGGGTTGTTGTGTGGTATTGCTTGTGTATAGGAAGTCATGGTGAGATCCAAGGATAAGAATGTGGCTGCGGAGGACCCTAAGGAGGCTACGGAGGTGACCTTGGAAGCCATACTCTTGGCTATCCACTCGTCCAAGGACGAGACCGAAGAGCGTGCGCGCCAAGCTGAGGAGCGGACCCGCCAAGAAATACAAGCCTTGCGAGATGAGCAAACAACCTTCATGAAGACCATGGAGGAGAAGTGGAGGTTGTCCCACAGTCCATCTCTGAGCCTACATCAAGGCGCGCCTCAAGGAAGTGGAGCCCAATTCCTCCCAATGGTCGGGCCATCAAGCGGCATTCAAGAGGTCCAAGTGACCGTACCGCTTCTAGCTCAAGAGTTGGCGAACGTGTCTCTCCGTGAAGGGTTTCATCACCCTCCACCGAATGTGGCTGCCTCAAGGGAAGAGTTCGGTTTGGTCTCTAATACCTCTTCTCCTTACATTGCCCCTTTTACTACTAGTATGGTTCCTTTGTGCACTAACATGGCAGGACCAAGTACTACTCATAGAGGAGAACCAAGAGGAGCGCCGAACGCCATCTATAGAGAGGAGCCAAGAGGAGTGCCGAATGCATACAATGGGTATCAAGACCCAGGAAGGAGGATGGCCGGAAGATGAGGCATGGGCCGAGGTCAATACCAAGGTGGGAGGATGCCCTACGCACCCCGAAGAGCTTATGAAGACTATGATGAGGACTATGGTGGCCAACGTGAGGAGTTTGCATATGATCAACAACGGTCTCATGGTATCAAGTTAGAGGTACAATCTTTTGGTCTTCAATGTGATTCGGAAATTTATCTTGATTGGGAGCAAAAGACCGATCAAATTTTTAGGTACTATAACTACTCGGAAGTTCAACGAGTAGCTATAGCGACCATTAAGTTTGAAGGTGTTGCTTACCAATGGTGGCTTGGGGACAAGGAGGAACGAGAGTACCTCGGAACCCCCCAAATCACTACTTGGCAAGCACTAAAGCAAGCTCTCCGAGATAGATTTGTCCCGGAAGACTTTTCGGATAGGGTGCATGAGAGGTTGGAGTTGTTAGAGCAAGGGAATAAGACCCCGGATGAATTCTATATGGAACTAAAGACTTTGGTCTTTAGGTCTAGACTTAGGGTTCCCGAGGGGTATCTTATTTCTAAGTTTATTAACAACATTAGCCCCGAGCTTCGAGCCATAGTGAGCAAGCAACATTTTTCGACCCCTATGGAAGAAGTGCTTCATTATACGAATCGTATATATAAGGCACTTCATTCAAAGCGTCCCCAAGCTCAAAGCTCACGGCCTTGGCAAAATGCATCGAGTGGCTCCAAGGGACCGCAACCTATGCCAAGACGCTTAGAACCCACTAGAGGTGACAACTCAAGTCACCCTAGAAGGGAGGCCCCTAATTCGGATCAAACCCAACGAAAGGAGGGGGAGACCTGGGCTAGGGATCTTAAGTGTTTTAAGTGTCTCGGCCATGGCCACTTTGCCAAGGATTGCCCCTCAAGAAGGCAAGTTCTTCTCAACACTATAAGGGACATTGAATCCGAAGATGAATGGGAGGAAGAACTTGTTAAGAATGAGGATGGTTTGGAAGAATTGCATGTTGTGGCCGCCGAGGGTGAGTGCTTTTTGGTCAAAAGAGCACTAACCATTTCGGAAGGTCCTAGTGCACCTAGTCAACGTGAGACTCTCTTTCACACTAGGTGTATCATTAAGGGAAAGGTGTGTAGTGTCATCATTGATGGTGGCTCTTGTTGCAACTTGATTGATCAAGAAGTGGTGAGTAGATTCAATTTATTGACCACTTCTCACCCGCAACCCTACACACTTTGTTGGTTGAATTCCGACAAGCCTCTTAAGGTCAAGGACTAAGCCGCCATTCAGTTTGCTATAGGAGATTATGTGGATGAGGTTGTGTGTGATGTTTTACCCATGACCGCATGCCACCTCCTCCTAGGTCGACCATGGCAATTTGATAGGGGTGTCATCCATCAAGGCGTGACCAATGAGTATTCTTTTATCTTGAATGGTAAGAGAATCACTCTACATCCTATGATGCCCCATGAAATCATGGCTGACCATGTGGCTAGGGAGCAAAGAAAGGCCGGCCAACACATAGAGCAAAGACAAGGTAAGAAAATGGCAATTGGAAACAAAGGTGGTGCTTCGCATCATCTGCTCTTGGCCACGCCTTTAATGCCTTCATTTGTTGCATGCCCTTCCTCTTTCACTACGTTTTATGAGGCTAACCCTATTAATGTGAAGGATGTGTTGTTGCAAAGTTTGTCTTGTAGTCCTATTGTAGGTCAAGGAGGTGTACCGCCCAAGGAAAGCTATTACTTGGAAGGAGAAAGGGACTTCGACGAGCTGGATTCGAGGTCGAATCCCTTTCAAGGGAGGGAGGATGATATGAATATGCTCATGGCCAGTGGGGTGCATACCATGCAAGAGGAGCCAATGTCCAAGACCAAGACCAAGGCGAAGGCCACCCGGCCAAACCCTAAAAGTGCGCCGGCAAACCCTAATGGCCCGCCAAGCCACATGGAGGTTCCTCTCGGCACATGTCCAATTCTCTTGACCACCAAGACTCCCACAGCTCCTCCAGAGTCACCTCAGACCATTGGAGCCCTTGGTGCCGAGCCAAGTCAACTTTTGCCGAGCCCTAGGTCAAACCCTAGTTTCACGGCCGCGCGTGAGGAGGGGTATAGGCACGAGCCCACATCTGGCTCAATCACTCGAGCCCGAGCTGACCCACCTCACCACCAGCTCAAGGGAGGTCCTTTGGCTCAGGGAGTGCCAAGCCAAACCGCGCCCAGCCCGGGTCCATGCATTGCAGCCTCTCCGTAAATCTCGGCGCCGGCTACACCACACTCGGGTTAATAGCCCACATGAAGAATTGAAGCCATTTGCACTTTCCGAATTATTTCCGATTATTTTCTTTGGTGATTAAACATTTTTAGACTTAATTTAAATTCCCTAAACTGCCCATTACTTGTGTTTTGATTAGTGGGCACGTCTAGCTTAGTGCTTTCTTTTTAGTGATTTTCTTTTAATTGTTTTAGTAACCGGTTGTTAGGTTACTTAGGCAAACTCCTTGGCATTTGTTTTGGCACGTTTTGATCAGATGGAAATCAAGAGAATTACAGTTTCAAAGTTCTTTCCTTTTGTTCCTCACTTGTGCGTAAGATCGAGTGAATTCCCTTGAGAGATTGAAGTGTGTAGTATCTCCGATCCATCTAGGTTGCTTCCTTGTGTTTGGTGCGTCAAATCCACACATAAGAAAGTACTTATCCATCGCAATTCCACCCCCATTCAATCGTTCCACCGATCACCCCCAAAAACCCTAAAAAGAGCCGAAGTTGCCTTATTCTTCACCTTTGGAGATCGGACCATTTTGCCAACATTTCGAGCAATTCTTGCACAGAGGCTTCATAGATCCGAAGGGCTGTCAGTTCTTGGCTTGCTCTGGTGGCAGCACATTAATGACTGAAGGTACTTCAACTCTGGCATAAGACTGAAGCTGCTCCAGGTTCCAGAACTAGATGAAGCACCACTTCCAGACAGCAGAGATGCCTTTTTCTCCTTAAGCAGAACCGAAAACTGTTTCATGAGGTCCGGCTTGTCCTCCAATAGCCCCACACAGCTATAAAAGTCAGAAATCACCTCATTCATGACCGCCTCACGCTCTTCAAGGGCCGCACACTGAGTCACAACGGTGTTGTCGATAGTGAACACCGGTGTAATAGTGGCATCCATGGTCCAGCGCGCAAGGACATACCTATCCGGAATCCTATCAAACCCGAGGTTCCTGAACACAAAAATGAGATGACAACAAGGCAAACCAATCCTTTGAAACATGTGACAGCTGCATAAAAAATCCACACCTTCAGCTGACTGCTCCACTGTGAAACTCTTGGATAAGCAATCCTTGATACCGTAGAATTTTGTACCGTTGACATCAGACATGCTCACCATAAAGCATGATAGACAACATTCCATAATCTAATCCTGAACAAGTTTGAAAATCGAGAGTGTGTACACCTCAGACGCGTGCTTCTCCAATCCTAAAGGCGTCTTCAGATCTAGACGCATAGTAGAAGACTCAAAGTTCAGCTTTGCCTGCTTGTGTCTCTGCGTGTCCATGGCTATGTCAAAGTGCATCACCAACTCAACTAGGCGGTAGTATCTGTCACTGAAGTGACCAAAGTAACTGTTTGCAGATTCCGAAATAGAAGTAGTTCTAAGCAGACCGCCAAACATCACATCCCTGAAGTAGGCTGGGATCCAAAATTGTCGGATTGCAAACATGTCATCAAACCACCTCCGCTTTACCAGTGGGAATTCATCAAGCAACGCAGCCCACTGTGTCTCAAACTTTGAAGGTGAAAGCCCACACAATGTTGTCCAACCTAGCCCTAAATTCTAAACCAGCAGCAGTGTCGTACTTGGTCTTTGCTGGCACTTTCTTCATGATGTGCCACATACAAAGCCTGTGGCGCGAATGCGGGAAAACTTGTTCAATAGCCGACTTCATGGACAGGTCTTGGTCTGTAACTATAACCTTTGGCTCGTGCACCATAGCTGCCTTGAATTTCTCCAGCAACCAAACGTATGATCCCGCATCTTCCTTGAAAATTAAACCAGCCGCAAAAGTGACACTCGACTTGTGATGGTCTAGCCCGGTGAATGGTATGAAAATCAGATTGTACCTATATGAAACAGATGTACACAAAGCCAACTATGAATAAGAAAAAGGGATAAAAACACTCAAAACAGTGTGTAATAAAAAGAGCAATCAAATCAAGATTCATAAGTACACAATGAGGTTGATTAAAATGAATACACAATGAGGTTCATTCAATATAACTAAGAGGTTCATCATTTACAACTAACAGGATCATTGAGTATAAGTAACAGGTTCATTAGAAATAGAATAGGTTAGACACTTCAAAAATGGACCAGGTTCATTGGTGCTGTCTTATAGGTTCATTTGGGACCTCAGCAAACAGATTGGAATATGTAGATAGCAATAGGATTGGATTGCACACTAGGTTCATCAGTTTGCATACGAGGTTCATCAGTTTCAACAGAGAGGTTCATTCAATATAACTAAGAGTACAACTAACAGGTTCATTGAGTATAAGTAACAGGTTCATCAAAAATAGAATAGGTTAGACACTTCAAAAATGGACTAGGTTCATTGGTGCTGTCTTGCAGGTTCATTTGGGACCTCAGTAAACAGACTGGAATATGTAGATAGCAATAGGATTGGATTTCACACTAGATTCATCAGTTTGTATACGAGGTTCATCAGTTTCAACAGAGAGGTTCATTCAATATAACTAAGAGGTTCATCATTTACAACTAACAGGTTCATTGAGTATAAGTAACAGGTTCATCAAAAATAGAATAGGTTAGACACTTCAAAAATGGACCAGGTTCATTGGTGCTGTCTTGCAGGTTCATTTGGGACCTCAGCAAACAGACTGGAATATGTAGATAGCAATAGGATTGGTATTCACACTAGGTTCATCAGTTTGTATACGAGGTTCATCAGTTTCAACAGAGAGGTTCATTCAATATAACTAAGAGGTTCATCTAATGAACTTAACATTAAAAGAACGAAAAACATTAAATTGAAGGTTGGTTGCACTGTAAAATAGAACAGGAACAATGCAATGAAGAAGGATAGAAAATAACCTGTTGGTACAGTACGTAGCATCAAACGATACAACGTCGCCGAAGAGAGAGAAGTTCTTGCGAGACACAGGATCAGCCCAAAATAAACGTGTCAAACGATCACAAGAATCCACGTCGTACTCAAAGAAGAACGCAGGGCAGAGTTCTTTTTTGTTGAACAGACGGTTGATCGTCATCTGAGCATCGGAACCACCTATGTAAGCCAACATATCTCGCCGGTAGTTCTTGAAGTCAACAGTTGATGCACCAACTTGGGAGTAGCCGCCCACGAGTTCCTTGAATATCCTATGAGACCTGACTGGACCGATGTGGGCTTTCTCATAATCCATCACAAACTTTTTATGTCCAAAGTCCAGCTTCCTCATAGACTTCATAAATTGTTTATCCTTACCAACAACCATTTCATGAGTGTGGCGATCTTCAAACGCTGTTACTTTGTAGCCCTGGTTGCCTGATACACACAATTATGTTGCGTGTATTGACGGAGTTTTGGCATGATTTTAGTGGTATTTTAGGATGCTCTAGTGATGATTTGGAGACTTGGCAAGGAGGCGCGGAAGTTGCGTTTGTGGGGCTTTTGGAGCTGAGGAGCGAAGTATGAAGAAGCAGAATTACGGCGACCGCCGCATAATAACGGCGACCGCCGTTAATTCCCCCTGGAGAACCTCAGCTACGACATTGAAACGGCGACCGCCGTTTAATTGTGGCGACCGCCGCAATTACGGCGATCGCCGTGGGAAAAGCAGCGACCGCCGCCGCTGTTGGACGAAGCGCCGAGCCGATTTTCCTTTTCTTTTCGGTTTTAGTTATTTTATTTTATTATGTTTTGTTTTATTTTAAGTTATTTTCAAATTAAATTCCCTTTGGTATTTAAGGGTTGAGAAGACTTGTTCTTTTGGCATCTCGAAACCCTAGTTTTATTTCTGACGTATTTCCCTTGCTATGAAGAACTAAGCATCTCTTGCTTAGTCAGACATTGAAGCTCTTCGTTTGATTCAGTTGTAAGTTTCTTACTTTTAATCTATTGCTTTGGCTTTTATCTTTTCTCTTGCTTGAATCTTATGATTGATATTGGTAAATTCTAGTCTGATCAACTAGGGTTTGTTGGTATTTATCTATTGCTAGGTCTAGATTGTTACTGGTTGAGCATATCTATTCCTTAGTAGCAACTGCATCGTGTTAGTAACTGGTTGTGCTAATCTTATGCAGAAGAGAATTGATTTGCATCTTAGGGTAAAAACTAGTTGTTTTATTCTAGGTTGTATCCAACTATATTCCTATCCATAAAGCTGCTGTTAAATTGAATCTTGATAGTTTCAGGGTTGTTTAATTAGTTAGTTCTAATAGTATCTGGTTGTGCTATTAGATACTTTTGAAAAGGAATTGGAATTGCCATTGCATGCGATTTTGAATGGTTTCTATGATCAACTTGTCATTCGATTAGTGGATATTGTTTGACTAAGTGCCTTCCCCATACTTGATTTCAGCACTTTAATTGCTTACTTACTTTTGCATGATTGGTTACTCTACAACAAACAAACCCCCCCCCCCCCCCCCTTTGGTTACTTCAATTGACATACACTTTACATACTGCGATAGATTGTGTTTCCCTGTGGATCGACCCTTACTTGCCTAAGACTGCGTTTTAGGTTTTGTTTGGATTCCTTGCATAGTAGGAATTAGAACGACAAAATTCCTGTTATCAAATTGGCGTCGTTGCCGGGGAATATACAATTCTATCTTGTGTGTGTGATTTGTGTGCCAATTTTGGTGTGAACCTCTCTTATGGTTCACACCACCCGTGTTACTAATACTCCACTTCTTGATTTTGATCCAGAGATCGAAAGGACTTTTCACCAGGCTATCAGGGCTGCGCGTGCATTACTGCAGGATACTGATACGATGGCTGATCAACGTGTTACTCTTGAGTCCTTGACGGCTCCCAACTTAGACCAACCAACTCGTGCTATGGAATTTCCCGCTCTTGGTGCAGGAGTAAAATTTGAGCTTAAGACAGGAGTAGTTCACTTACTCCCGAAATTCAACGGAACTCCCCTTGAAGACCCTATTCAACATTTGGATGAGTTCGTTGAGGTCTGCACCAGTATGAGGCCATCTGAGATCACTGAAGATCAGATGAAGCTTAGAGTTTTCTCCTTCTCACTGAAGGACTCTGCGAAAGACTGGTACCATACTTTGGCCCCAGGAAGCATCACCACCTGGACTGCCCTGAAGAAAGTTTTCCTAGACAAGTACTTTCCAGCAATCAAATCTAATCAGCTGAAGAAGAAGATATGCAACATTGAGCAGCAGTCTAATGAGTCCCTCTATGAGTATTATGAGCGCTTCAAGAAGCTAGTGAAGAGCTGTCCCTACCATGGGTATGAAAAGCATGATCTTATTCTTTATCTGCATGGAGGACTACGTGAAGATGACCGTCGGATGGTGAATTCCTCTTGTGGCGGTAATATTCTGAAAAGGACCTATGAAGAGGCCCTGGAGATATTTGCCAATCTAGCTGATGATGCCAGACAATATAGTGGGAGAGGCTCTCAAAGCTTGGTTGCTGCAAGCTCTCAGTCTAAGTATGATCAAGCTGATTTTGATTTGCTGCGAGAGGAGGTGAGGCGTCTGAAGCTGAAGGGTACGCCTCAACAGGTTAAGGCCTGCGAGATATGTCATGACGACCTACACCCTACTGATGCATGTCCTACTATGCAAGAGGAGGTGAATGCAGTAGGAGGATATCAGCAGCGGCCCAGGAATGATCCCTATTCTAGTACATACAATCCTGGCTGGAGGAACCATCCCAACTTCAGATGGAGAGACCCGGAACAGGATCAAGGCCAAACGCAACAACAGGGTAACCCACAACAGTCTAGACAACCCTATGTACCGAGACCCCAAGGGCAGAGCTCGAATCCTTCATCATCCATGGAGGACATGATGAAAACATTGACTGCGAATGTTGTCCAAATGAGCAAGAATCAAAAGGAATTCCAGGAGCATACACAGTCCAGCATCCAGAATCTGGAAAGACAGTTTGGTCAGATTTCTCAAGTGGTGAATAAACTGGATGCCAGGGATTCCGATAAACTCCCGTCTCAAACTGAGGTGAACCCAAACATTCGAAATGTCAGTGCTGTGACTTTGAGAAGTGGGAAGCAGCTTGGGGAAAATAATTATGAGATTAACGAGGAAGAAACTGAGGATTTGGCCATGAACAGTGACGGCGACCGCCGTGACGACTACGGCGCCCGCCGTCAGGAGGAGTCTGCTCTCGACTTTTGTGATGAAAACAACGGCGACCGCCGTATCAATTGCGGCGCCCGCCGTGACGGTGTTCCAATTTCCGAAGTTTCTGATGATGTCCACGGCGACCGCCGCAAAACTTACGGCGACCGCCGCGAAACTGAAGTAGCTCTCGACTTATCCGAAGAAAATCACGGCGATCGCCGTGACAATTGCGGTGCCCGCCGTTCATCTGGAGTCGAAGCTGAGGCTTAGGAGAAGTCTGACTCTCCGATTTTTCCTGAGTGGAAGCCGGTTGCGCCCTTCCCATCTGCTCTGAAGCGCACCAAGCCACTTGCGCAGGACAAGGACATGTTCGAGATGTTCAGGAACGTCGAGGTCAACATACCTCTTCTCAATCTGATCAAGTCCGTCCCCCGTTATGCCAAATTCTTGAAGCAGATGTGCACCACAAAAAGGAACCAAGACAGGAATAGCAAGAAGAAGGTAAAGGTAAGCGAACATGTCTCTGCTGTGTTTCAAAAATGCTTACCCAAAAAGTGTGGTGACCCAGGTATGTTTACTATCCCTATCACCATTGGAGGAACCAAGTTTAATAAGGCTATGCTAGATTTGGGTGCTTCTATCAATGTTTTACCTTCCTCTCTCTGTGAATCCTTGCGACTAGGACCTTTGCATGCAACTAATATTTCCATTCAATTGGATGATAGGTCTAGTGTGTGTCCTATAGGGATTGTGGAGGATGTCTTGGTTATGGTTGGTGATCTTACGTTCCCTGCTGATTTCTATGTGCTCAATATGGAACATGACAAGCATGCAACCCCTATTCTGTTAGGGAGACCTTTCCTCAAAACTGCTAATACTAAGATCAATGTGAGCACAGGTTCTTTAACTATGGAGTTTGATGGCCAGGCTATTAATTATAACATATATGAAGCCATGAATTATCCTGCTGATGATCACTCTTTGTGTGCTATTGATGTGCTTGAGCCTGTAGTACAAGATGTCTTTGATGATGACCAAGTAGATTCTATGCAATCCATGATTGTTGATTCTAGTTTAGATTTTACTCTATCTGCTAACATGCAGGAAGTTGTCAATGAGTTGGATGCTTACTATAAGCGTCCTATTGAGCTACCAGGTAAAGCACCTCTGCCACTAACCCTGCCTGGCGAGAAACTTTTACCCTCTATTGTGCAGGCACCAGTGATTGAGTTGAAGCAACTTCCCGAGCACCTCAAGTATGTCTTTCTTGGAGACGAGGAGACCTTGCCAGTGATCATCTCTAACAAGCTCACCAAGGAACAAGAAGACAAGTTGGTGGTGGTTCTCAAGGAACACAAGACGGAAATTGGTTGGACCATTGCTGACATCAAGGGAATCAGCCCCACCACATGCATGCACCGAATTCTGCTGGAAGGCGAAGAGAAGCCTTCGCGACAACCCCAGAGGCGTCTGAATCCACCTATGATGGATGTTGTCAAGAAGGAAGTTTTGAAGCTTCTGCAGGCAGGTATGATCTTTCCTATTTCTGACAGTAAGTGGGTTAGTCCTACGCAGGTCGTCCCAAAGAAAGGAGGGATCACAGTTGTGGAAAACCAACATGGAGAGTTAGTCCCTACACGACTGCAGACAGGCTACAGGGTGTGCATTGATTACCGCAAGCTGAACGTGGTGACCAGGAAGGACCACTTCCCTCTACCATTCATTGACCAGATGCTCAAGAGACTGTCAGGTCGTGCATTCTACTGCTTCCTGGATGGATACTCAGGCTATTTCCAGATAGCCATTGCACCTGAAGACCAAGCGAAGACGACATTCACTTGTCCCTTTGGCACTTTTGCCTATCGCAGGATGCCATTTGGATTGTGCAATGCTCCAGGTACCTTTCAGCGGTGTATGATAAGCATATTTTCTGAGTACATTGAGAACTTCATAGAGGTATTCATGGATGATTTTACTGTTTATGGAGATGACTTTGATGCATGCTTGCACCATCTATCACTTGTGCTTGCAAGGTGTGTTGACACCAATTTAGTGCTGAATTCTGAGAAGTGTCACTTTATGGTTGAGCAGGGCATTGTTTTGGGTCATATTGTGTCGTCTAGGGGTATTGAGGTTGATAAGGCAAAGATTGAAGTAATTCAGTCTTTGCCCTATCCTACTAATGTTCGCGAAGTTCGTTCTTTTCTGGGCCATGCAGGTTTCTATCGCAGGTTCATTAAAGATTTTTCCAAGATCTCATCACCTCTATGTGACCTGCTGAAGAAGGAGATTGGATTTGAGTTTACAGCTGAGTGTCGGGCAGCCTTTGATGAACTGAAGGCTCGCCTGACAAGTGCCCCAATCATCCAGGCGCCTGACTGGTCTAAGCCCTTTGAGATCATGTGCGATGCCAGTGACTATGCTGTGGGGGCTGTGCTGGGCCAAAAAGATGGAAGAGCATCCCATGTGATCCAGTATGCATCCATGACGCTAAATGGTGCGCAGAGGAACTACTCCACCACAGAGAAGGAGATGCTGGCAGTAGTGTTTGCCCTTGAGAAGTTCAGGCAGTACCTGCTTGGTACAAAGGTCTTTGTCTACTCCGACCATACTGCTCTGCGCTACCTCATGACGAAGAAGGAAGCCAAGCCAAGGCTGATCCGGTGGATCCTATTACTCGGCGAATTTGATGTGGAGATCAAGGACAAGAAGGGTGCTGAGAATCTTGTTGCTGACCACCTCAGCCGAATTGTCCAGGAAGATAACACCCCACAACCCCAGATTCAGACGAGATTTCCTGATGAGTCTCTATTCCGGCTCACTATTGTAGAGCCTTGGTATGCTGATTTGGTGAATTTTCTCACCACGGGTGACTTTCCTCCACCCTTCAACAAGGCTCAGAGGGACAGGCTGCGCAGTTCAGCCAGATTTTTTGTCTGGGACGACCCCTACCTATGGAAACATTATTCTGACTAGGTAATTCGTAGGTGTATCCCAGAAAATGAGGTAAATTCTCTCCTTACTTTTTGTCATTCTGAGGCATGTGGTGGACACTTTGGGGTATAACGAACCGCAAGAAAGGTACTTGAAGCAGGATTTTGGTGGCCTTCCATCTTCAAGGATGCGCATAACCACTGCAAATCCTGTGACAAGTGTCAACGGGTTGGAAATATATCTCAGAGGGATGAGATGCCACAAACAGGGTTGATTTTCTGTGAAATCTTCGATGTTTGGGGTATTGACTTCATGGGACCGTTTCCATCCTCTTGCGGTAACATATATATTTTGCTTGCGGTGGACTACGTTTCCAAGTGGGTGGAAGCGAAGGCCACCAGGACTGATGATGCTAAAGTTGTTGCAGAATTCTTGAAGTCCCACATATTTACCAGGTTTGGAGTGCCAAAGGCTCTCATCAGTGATAGAGGAACTCACTTCTGCAATAGGACAATTACTGCGCTGTTAAAGAAATATCATGTCACGCAGCGAGTTTCTACCGCCTATCACCCTCAAACGAATGGGCAAGCTGAAGTGTCCAACCGGGAGATAAAGTCCATCTTGGAGAAGACGGTGTCTCCCAATAGAAAAGACTGGAGTTTGAGGCTTGATGACGCACTCTGGGCATACAGGACAGCTTACAAAACACCAATTGGTATGTCACCCTTTCGGTTGGTGTTTGGTAAGGCTTGTCACCTTCCAGTGGAGCTAGAGCACAAGGCATATTGGGCTGTAAAGAATTGCAGCTTGTAGATGGATGAGGCTGGAGTGCTTAGAAAGCTCCAACTACAAGAGCTGGAGGAGGCCATGATCGAGGCTTATGACAATGCCATTCACTACAAGGAAAGGACTAAGGCCTGGCATGACAAGATCATACTGAGGAAGGACTTCAAGGTTGGAGACAAAGTCCTCTTATTCCAGTCACGCCTTAGACTTTTCCCAGGCAAGCTGAGATCGCGCTGGGCAGGACCATATTATGTGACCAAAGTCTTCCCACACGGTGTCGTAGAGCTGTTTGACTCGATATCACAGACTTTGTTCAAGGTGAATGGGCAGAGGATAAAGAAATACCATGAAGGCTTCACCAAAGACACCATTGAGGAGGCGTTCCTGAAGGAACCCGAAGCTGAAACGTGATTGAACCTACACTGAGTTGAGCCACGACGTTAACTACGGCGCTTCTCGGGAGGCAACCCGATGATTAGGTAATTTCTTTTCCTTTCCCTTAGTCAATTCTAGTTATTCCCCTTTTGTTTCTGTGTTTTTGTGTCGAACTCACCTGCAGAAACGTGAAAATCGAAGAAGGTGTTCACGGCGACCGCCGCGTAACTTACGGCGACCGCCGTTAATTGCTCACCATGGAGGTTGCCTACGACTTCAAAACGGCGATCACCGTTTAATTGTGGCGACCGCCGCAATTACGGCGACCGCCTCCCTCCATACGGCGCCCGCCGTTTCACCCCCCCCCTCGATCACGCTGTTTGCATCAAATGACGGCGACCGCCGTTTAATCACGGCGACCGCCGCCGTTTCAGGTTCGATTCCTTTTTTTTCCTTTTCTTTTAATTTTCGCAAGAACAAAAAAATGGGCCCCGAAAAAACCCTAAACGGAGCGCAAAAGACAGAAAATAAATCCCCGAAAAGACCTTAAACGGGGAGAAAAAGTCACAAATCCAATAAAAATGGACCCTGAGAAAACCTTAAACAGGGTGCAAAAGGCATAAAAAGAAACCCGTTCAAACCAAACGGGGTAAAAGCCAAAAAAAAATGGGCCCCCCTTCCCAGACCTATCATCTAACCTACCCCCCTACCCTCTCCCTCACTTTCCCATTCCCCATTCCCCTCTCTCTCTCGCCACTCGCCCTCATCCCCAGATTCGGCGACCACCGCGCCAGCTCGCCGCCAACTTCGCTCGCCGCTTGCCCGCCGCCAGCCAAGGTCGCCGTCGTCGCTCGCCGTTTCGGAAATCTGCAGAATCTGTGAAAATTGAAAACGGCGACCGCCGCATTCAACACGGCGACCGCCGTTCTAAACGGCGACCGCCGCTCAACCCGGCGACCGCCGTTTCGTCGAATCTGGTGATTTTATTCTTATTCCCTCCCTGTTCTGCTTTCTGCTGTTGCTAGTAGTGTTGCTAGTAGTTGGGATTATTGAGATGTCGGGATTTTTGAAACGCTCATTGTCTTCCCGGAAGAAATCAACGGGAGGTGAGCCCTCTCGAAAAAAATCATCGGGGGTTGAGACCTCCCGTAACAAGGTTGAGGAGGCTCGTAGGAGGCTTTTGCAGGAGAGGGCTTTTCAGTCCACATTATTCTTTGATCCAGGCACTCTGTGGGAGTTGCAAATATATGAGAGTACGCAGGAGCTTTTTGTCAATGGTGGGCTGGGTAGTTTCTTCCATTTTGCGGCGCCCATATTCCCCAGCTGGACTGTGGAGTTTCTGGCCAGCTTTGATAGTCATTGCGATGAGGAGAGGATCACATTTAGTTTGGGTGGCAGCAGGCACTCTATGTCCTGGACGGACCTTGATCTAGCGCTTGGGATTACCAGGCCACCATCTTCTGCACAGGCGTGGAACGCCGCCAATGGTTACTTCCCCTTTTGGTACCACTCCACAGGGTCCAATGTCTACAACCCGCAGGATGGGGAGTACAATTACAAGTGGTCACATCCGGGCCTGCGGCTAGCACATAAAGTAGTGCGGATGGCCTTCCATGGCCAGTCCGAATTGAACAAGCTCCCGTACGACGATTTGTATGCTGTATGGAGTATGACCCCCGAGTGCCCTCTGGTGTGGGATTGGCGCACCCATTTTATTGCTGCGTGCAGAAAATTTCAGGATAACAAGGGGCAGAAGATCGTCATTGGGGGCATGATCACTTTGATAGGCCGCCACCTGGGTCTCGAGCAACCCGACCCTTCCCAGCAACTCTCTCCTGCTTTTACATATGATTGGAGGCAGCTCAGGACTTCCGCTGTGATATCCGGGACCGGGTCTAACCCGAAGTTCTGGCTGTATGGCACGCGGGGTATCTACAAAATCCCCATCCCTTTTCCATTTGAGGTGACCTGTGGCCCGCGCTACAGAGACTTTGATGTGAGCGGTTACCGGGTGGGAGCCCCTGGGGTGCGTCCCGTGCCAGCTGGCAGTGTTGCTCAGGATGATGATGACAGTGAGGATGAGGACGATGATACCAATGATGATGAGGACACTGCTATGCATGCGGTACAAGCTACCGCTGCTGCTGGACCATCTCAGGATTACCAGAGACAGACTTGGGAAATGGTCCAGGGGATTGACTCTCGCCAGCAGTCTATGCAGTCAGACTTTGCTGCCTACCACCAGGAGTTCATTGACTTCCGCCAGGAGTCCAGGGATCACTACGCGACGCAGGCCCAGGACATTCAAGCCCTGGAGGAACAGATGAGGCAGTGGAACCTTTTCATGGGTTTCCAATATCCCGATTTCCCACCACCGCCGTAGTAGTAGGTACATTCTTCACTTCTCCTCTGTTATTATGTCTGATATCATTGAGGACAATGCTTATTTTAAGTGTGGGGGAGTGGATTATGTATTTATTATTGCTAGTATTTAAAAAAAAAAAAAATCCTAGGATGGGCTGAAAACCCGAATGGGCGGTCCAGGTAAAAAGCAGGTAATCCGACAGGCACTAGGCCTGGGCAAAAAGTGGATTCAGAGTGATGTGAGGCGGTGAGTCCATCTATGATAAAATGAAATGAGTGGCTAGGATGAAAACCCGAAAGGGCTCCTAGGCAAAATGAGTGAAAAGAAAAGGAGTGTTTTCTAGGATCTCATTTTACCGGCGGGGCGACATAAGATGAGGAGACAAAGAAGGATTGTCGGGTAGGCCATTGAGGGAGACATAAGGAGTCATAGATGGAGGTTAGGACTAGTGGTTACTTTCATTTTTGGACGACCGGGATAAGCTTGGGGAAAGTATTCTGCTTGCCCTTAAGCTTGGATGTGTTTTGAGTTGGCTGCTGTGGTTGAGGTTGTGGATATTGCATATGTTTGTGTTGATGTTGTGCTGATTATGATGCCGGTGTTGAGGGTGTAGTTGTGTTGTGATTGGTTGGCTGAAGGATGTTGAGCTTTCATGTACATGATGTTACTCTTGGTTGTGGGCTTTCCTTGCATGTTGATGATCTAGGTGCTTATTGGTGATGGGTGGTAGTTCTCTATCCACTCGAGACGAGTAGAGATTCAAGTGTGGGGGAGTTTGATACACACAATTATGTTGCGTGTATTGACGGAGTTTTGGCATGATTTTAGTGGTATTTTAGGATGCTCTAGTGATGATTTGGAGACTTGGCAAGGAGGCACGGAAGTTGCGTTTGTGGAGCTTTTGGAGCTGAGGAGCGAAGTATGAAGAAGCAGAATTACGGCGACCGCCGCATAATAACGGCGACCGCCGTTAATTCCCCCTGGAGAACCTCAGCTACGACATTGAAACGGCGACCGCCGTTTAATTGTGGCGACCGCCGCAATTACGGCGATCGCCGTGGGAAAAGCAGCGACCGCCGCCGCTGTTGGACGAAGCGCCGAGCCGATTTTCCTTTTCTTTTCGGTTTTAGTTATTTTATTTTATTACGTTTTGTTTTATTTTAAGTTATTTTCAAATTAAATTCCCTTTGGTATTTAAGGGTTGAGAAGACTTGTTCTTTTGGCATCTCGAAACCCTAGTTTTATTTCTGACGTATTTCCCTTGCTATGAAGAACTAAGCATCTCTTGCTTAGTCAGACATTGAAGCTCTTCGTTTGATTCAGTTGTAAGTTTCTTACTTTTAATCTATTGCTTTGGCTTTTATCTTTTCTCTTGCTTGAATCTTATGATTGATATTGGTAAATTCTAGTCTGATCAACTAGGGTTTGTTGGTATTTATCTATTGCTAGGTCTAGATTGTTACTGGTTGAGCATATCTATTCCTTAGTAGCAACTGCATCGTGTTAGTAACTGGTTGTGCTAATCTTATGCAGAAGAGAATTGATTTGCATCTTAGGGTAAAAACTGGTTGTTTTATTCTAGGTTGTATCCAACTATATTCCTATCCATAAAGCTGCTGTTAAATTGAATCTTGATAGTTTCAGGGTTGTTTAATTAGTTAGTTCTAATAGTATCTGGTTGTGCTATTAGATACTTTTGAAAAGGAATTGGAATTGCCATTGCATGCGATTTTGAATGGTTTCTATGATCAACTTGTCATTCGATTAGTGGATATTGTTTGACTAAGTGCCTTCCCCATACTTGATTTCAGCACTTTAATTGCTTACTTACTTTTGCATGATTGGTTACTCTACAAACAAACAAACCCCCCCCCCCCTTTGGTTACTTCAATTGACATACACTTTACATACTGCGATAGATTGTGTTTCCCTGTGGATCGACCCTTACTTGCCTAAGACTGCGTTTTAGGTTTTGTTTGGATTCCTTGCATAGTAGGAATTAGAACGACAAAATTCCTGTTATCATTGCCCGCAAAAGTGAGGGTGAGTTTCGCCTTACAACCAACTCTGTTTGAAGGACGTCGGCGCATGCGCTTTGTGTTGTTCTGGCCAGTTATAAAACCCTATCTGGTGCAATGCAAGTACTTCAGTGCAACCACATCTCCTGTCATGCGTGATCCGCCGAGCCTCACAACAAAGCCACATTCCAGTGCATATACCTTGTAAAAATCAATCGCTTCCCCCAATGACCCGAACAACATACCAACAACTGGTTTCAGAGAATCAACACAGATTGGAATATGGTACACCGATCCACCTTGAGATAATCGCGTAACGGATAAATCTGATGACATCTCAGTGTCCGAATCACTTGGATATGAACTAGGAGAACTCTGATCCAAGGATACACTACCACTAGCACCAACAGACCCACTTCCAGGCACTGCAAACATACAGGACATATAGCAAATGAGGTTCAATTGTATAAGGTATAGGTTCAAAACAATCGAGCACAATCAAATAGATATAACACAGAAACACAATACACAACACAGAGCAAACAAAATATAAATCGAGTTCACACGAGCAATCAAAGGAAAAACATCAGAAAAGACGACTGTAAACACGAAGAAAAAAACAATTGAATATTATGATTGACAAAACCTAACTATGAAAACGTGAAAACGAATCTGCCAAAGAACACAATAGAAACGCCACAAGGAATCAATTGAATATTATGATTCTATAGATTGTCCAAATGCGAGACGAATCCATGTTGAATAAACTGTATAGGAAGTCTAAAACCCTAGAAACCCTACAACTACAAAAGCGAGATTAACTTACCAGAATCCATGGATACACCTATGAGAATCAATCTGAAAGCCTGAATAGATTAAACAATGCGAGATCGAGCAACAAAACAACTACGAGGAGCGCGACGAATAACTGATTCAATGGCGATTGAGGAACAGCTTAGTCGCCAAGAGAGACGAGAACAAATCGAAGGAGACAGGCAACAGAACAAATGAAAGGGAAAAGTACGAAAATGCCCCTCCGTGTAGGGTTTTGATGTTAAATGTTGGAAGATTCACAACCGGTGGATGGAGACACGTGGACGGCTAGAATTAATGCCCAATGCTTACTATAGCCCTTGTGCTCATTTGATCCTCTCTCTATATATATATATGATTTCCAAATTAAAAGAAACAATCTTAACATAAGATTGTGAATGCCATTCACGTGGAGATCTTAAGTGAATATCAAAAAGAGATTATATATGTTCACGTGAGATTGGAGGCAGAAAAGCCACAACAATCCACATCCACACGTATACCACTAATCTTGGGACAAAGGGAGAGTTTGACTTCATTCCCGCGTTCTAGCAAACGTAACCCACCGAATCCAGATTCGTGCTCGTGTGGACTAAATAGAGGAGTCACACTTGAGGCTCTATTCTTCAGGGAGATCCCGGAAATAAGTTTTGCATCAAAAGATATGTTATTCTTTCGTATATGATTCATATCAAGTTTATGCATGAGATCCTAAGTTAGATGTTAGAAGATTGTTTTCTGAAATTCCGCTTAAAACAACTAAATCCCTACAGTGGTATCAGAGCCTCTTGCATAAATTGATATGATCATAATTAAAGTTGTTAATTTTGATGCATGTTCTTGATTATTTTGGTTCAATTTACTGGTAAAATTGATATATGATTTAACTTGTATGATTAAAATTGTAATTTTAATTGATTGGATGCATAAAGTTATGACTTTTATGTATATTATATGCTCGAAAAAAAACAGTCTCTGGGAACGAAATTATGCATGCTTAACATATGATTTTTTTTGCTATATTTTGACCTCAAAATCGATTTGTATGTTTATTTTAGACAAGAGATATGATTTCTTGTATAAATCATAATCACACATAAAAATATTTAATTTTTCATGTTGGTGAAAATTGATTCAAACCCTAGAAATTTAGAATTTCATGCCTTGAATGTCCAAAGTTGATTAATTTTGTATGAAATTGGTTCATACAATAATTTTTCAAAATATTAATTTTCTGAAAATTACACCATATTATCCTTAAAATCATCAAAATTTGTAATTGTTACAAAATTTGAGTGGGAGAAGGGGTAAAACCGTGGTTGGGTGGCCAAAAGTGGTTCACGACGGTGCGTGGTGGCCGGCGGTAGGCCAAGGGTGGTGCGGCGGCGGTCCGGGGGGCGGTTGGCTACGCGGGCTGGCTGGGGTGGTGGCTGTATGTTGCAGCTAGGGTGGGGGCTGAATTAGGGTTAGGGTTTGTTAGCATAAGATCTTAACTACCTTAATTAGATATGGTAACAAGATATCCATCTCTAAAGTATATTTTATCCAATTATACATGATAATGATTAATATTGGTATTAATTTCATGAATTAAGCTCTAGTAAAACAGCCTACTAGGGTAACACGAGTGTATTAATTTAGAGTGTTAGATTAAAATAGGATAGATGGCTGAGATTTAATTTGGAGGGTTCTAAATTTGGCTGGTGGAATCAACCACACCCAATTACTCCATATCCTATAATTGTGGGATTTGATTTTACCCAGAATATTTAACTTCCTCTTTCACTGTCCTCTCTCGCATGCCTCTCTCCATCGTCTCAACCTCCATTGATGCATGCGCTGAAGCTTCTCGTCGTCGTTGTCGTCTCGCCATCGACTCTCCGTCACCATTGTCTCTTGCCCGGACAGAGACTCGTTTGGGATAAGAACACATGTACAATTGATTCCCAATTTCAACAATTACACTCGATTTGTTACCGAATTTCAGTTCAACCAGTGAAAAAATTAATGAACTTGGGGCAATGAAAAACAGGGCTTGAAAAACACGACAAACAGGCGCATGTCTTCCTCCGTGTTCCCCTCCGGCACATTGACGACGTAAGACTCCAAAACGATGGTCAAGCTTCCGATCTGGTGGAGCATGGTGACGGAATGGTAGTTCCGGTGGCGGTGCTCGCCGCCGATGATTGTGAATCCGGTGATGAACCGCTCGTCGTCGAGGATATCGAGGCGCTCGGTGCTCGTGACCGTCGGAAGGCCAGAGATGACGCTGACGTCTCTGGTGCAGCCAACACTGACCTGAAACCCTTCCTTGACGGTACAGTTCTTGATGAAGTGCTTGTAGATCTGCGGCTTGTCGAATCGGCGAACGATCGACCACACCACGTCGCGCGGCGCGTGGATCTTCTGCGCGAGGAGCATTGCCTCCCTCCCTCGATTCGGTAGGTGTGGAACTCGGTGACGAAGGGGCGGAGCGAGTCGAACTCGGCTTGACTCAGTCTCGCCGGGACCGTGAGGTGGTGAGACGTCGACTCGGTGCAGGATCCGGATCCGGAATCGCCATCTTCGGTCGGTTCGGGCGCGGGCAAAGGTTCCTGTTGAATATCTTGCTCCGATCCCGCCATTAAAGATGGCTTCCCCCGTAATCTTCTCTTAGCTTTGGTACGTAATTAGATCCACCTTCGTAACTAATCCCTAAAAAAAGGATCTTTTAATTAGCTTATTCTTTTTTCATTGTCTTCTTGTTTTGTTCAAGCTTTGCCTTTTTTGAGTTTTAGGGTAATATTTCGTTGGATTAATGGATAATAAAGAAGAACCTATTTCCAATTAGCCAAAAACCCTAAACGAACCTATTTCACTTTATTCCTGGATTCATCAGGATCAACTTACTAGATTCGGCAATCCCTTTAGCTTGTTAACCATAAAATTCAATTTTTTCGCTTTGTGGTTATGATTAGCCAAAAACCTTTATTTTTTAGGGTTTATGATGTGATATTCACTCTAATGTTGTTGATATTCATGTTGGATGTAGGTTTCATGCGTTGAGTAGTCGATATTTTAAATTTATGATGTGATGTTCACTATAATGTTGTTGATATTCATGTTGGATTAGTTTTGGTGTTTTGGGGTGTTGTTTGTATTGTTTGCAATTGATATTCAAATTGTTTAATGTGATATTCATACAAATGCTTTTGATATTCATATTGGATGTAGGTTTCATGCATTGAGTATTTGATATTTATGATGGAATATTCACCTAAACTCTTAATAATCATCGTGTGCGAATTAAACTCTGAATATCGACACTGTTTTTATGAATGACTATGTGAACAAAATACGTGAATATCATCACATATGGAATGAATATCGCTATTATGGTATGCAAATTGCTTGTTGATGATGTTGTCTGTACTGTTTGCCATTGATATTCAAATTGTTTGATATGATATTCATACAAATGCTTTTGATATTCATGTTGTATGTACGTTTCATGATCTGAGTAGTTGATATTCAAATTTTATGATGTGATATTCACTATGATGCTGTTGATATTCAACATTGTTTTCATGCCTAATTGTTGCACCGACGAAGAGACGTTTGAAGCTTCCTGCTTGTCTAAAAAAGCACAAGTCATTGCGTAATAGTGATATTCATGTTTGTCATTCCTAATATTCATGTAATCAATACTGATGTTCATGTATATTTTTTCGTGTATAACTATCTGTGTTAGTGTGAAGTGATTATTTTTTGTTTGGGTTATGATATTCATGGTGAAACATAGTGATATTCATACTAATATAGAATGATATTCATGGTGTAATTGATTATGTTATTCATATATTATTAAGTGGTGGTATTCATATTTTAAATTGTGTTATTCATGTCTTTAATTGGTGATATCCATATATTAAACAAAGATATTCATACAAACATAAACGATATTCAAGAAACAATGACAAAAGCAACAATAACAAAATTGCAAATCTACGAATTTGCAAAGCATTAGGACGCTGAAAAAACCAAGTGGTGATATTCATGTTTTAAGTGGAGATATTCACATCCATCGATATTCATAAACGCATGAACGATATTCATAAAGACGTGATCGATATTCATGAACGCTGAAAAATCGTTGAAGAAGAAGAAAATGTATCAGCAGAATGGGCGGTTTTAGGAAAGAGAAAATATTGTGTTTTCTGTCTCATCTAACAACCTTATTTATTATCTTTTCCTAATTAAAAAATTAAATAATTGTCTTATTAGAGTAGATTTGGTGGTTACACCCCTACCATATCTATTGTAAGGCCCAATCATTCAACCATCCATCACCATCAATCCAACGCTCTAGATTAATACTTCCGTTTTACCATAACTTCTTATTATTATTGAATTAAAATAATAAGAAGATTGGATTTATTATTTTATTGGATAATTTAATTAATTTAATCTTGAAAGTCTATTAATATGATTAATAGTCTATTATTGTCTCTTAATATTTGATATTATATTTTGCATGTATGATTTAATATTATGATATTATCATTGCATGCGGTGACTGGTATGGCCCAAATAGGATAGAAAATACGATTTGTGTATCGTTATTGTTTTCTTGTACACGATCTGCGTATCGTTATGTATTTTTGTAATTTAATTTTCAAGAAATTAGATTAGATTTACATTATGTAATATATGAGAAGAAGATCATATGAAGATTCAAGGATGGAGATCAAGAGGAGGATGGAGATCCAAGAGACAAGAAGAATCTATGAAGATTAGATCTTATGAGTTTTTATGGACCATACTAGGATCACATTTATTTATTGCATTTGTTTTGCTTTAAATATCTCTAAGTTTATGCTTGCTTATTTACTTATGCTATTTAGTTCACTAGTAAATGACTTGCATGATAAACCTAGTTCCCTTAAAAGAAAATTGAGATTTTGCCTTTCCAAATCATAACCTATGAGGCCCTTGGAATTTGATGGATAGGTTTTGCCAAAGCAAGGTGTCCATGCTTTGACCTTGGGATGATACAGGTAAATCTATATAAGGGGTTTACAGTCTTGATTTGGTTATACTCAACAAAATACCAAAAGATAAAGTTTTGGATTTTGAGGCATGGGATAGATTTGACATAAGATGTAATCTATCAACCAAGAGTTATAAATGTTATAACTAGTAAAAGTTACTTACCTTGATCACATAGGATTTAGGGAAGTGCCAAACTACGCCTAAAGTCTTATCTGAAATAGGATCTTGAAATCATTTTATTCAAAGGGAAAATTTTAAATGGATAAAATGGCATTAGCTTATTTATGTTTAAAGCATGTTTAAAAAAATTTAAGCTATTGCATGACAAGCATGATTTACATTTTGCATGTTATTTCTGTTGTAGATATCATGTCTAGAAACGATAATCCAACCATCATCAACTTACGTTCGATTCTTGAGAAGAATAAGCTGAACGGAAACAACTTCCTCGATTGGGAAAGAAATCTGAGAATTGTTCTCAGGTCTGAAAGAAGAGAGAATGTCCTTGACACCCTTATCCCAACATTGATTGCTATGTCTACTCTAGAGGAGATAGTAGAGGAAAAGCAGATCAAAGATAAGTCAGTGAATGTCACTTGTCTTATGTTGGCTTCCATGGAATCGAGCCTTCAAAAGAGGTTTGAAAGGATGGACGCATATACCATCATTCGCAACCTGAAAGTTATGTTTCAGGAGCAAGTGAGAATGGAGAGGTATGAGACTCATAAGGCAATTCTTGATTGCAAGCTTGAGAAAGGCAAGTCAGTTAGTGCTCATGTGTTCATTATGATTGGAAATTTTGAGAACATGGAAAGGCTTGTCCACCCCTATAGTCAAGAGTTGGCTACATACATCATACTCCACTCTCTACATGATGGATTTGCTCAATTCAAGTTGAACTTCAATATGAATGGAGTTGGAAAAACACTTGAAGAGCTACATGGGATGCTCAAAACAACTGAGCAAAATCTCTTTGTTGACACCAAGAAAGAGATCTTGATGGTCAATAAGAGAAGAGGGTTCAAGAAATGGGCATCTGGACAGCAGAAGAAGAATGTGCAAGGGAAGGGCAAACAAGTTGCACAACCCAAGCAGACTTCTGAAAAGGCTAAAGTAGTGGTTGACCATGACTGTTTCTACTGCCATGCCAAGGGTTATTGGAAGAGGAACTGCCCGAAATACCTGGAAGATAAAAATAATGGAACTGTGAGTTCCAATTCAGGTACGGATGTTATAAAAGTCCTAACAGGTAAAGCTTCAACTTGAGTATTGGACTCAGGCTGTGGCTCTCACATTATTTCGAATGTGCAAGGACTAAGAAGAAGTAGAAGCTTAGCTAAGGGAGAGGTAGACCTAAGCATTGAAAATGGAGCAAGGGTTGCTGCACTTGCCATTGGAGATTAGTTTACCTTTACATTCTGGTTTAGTATTAGAACTTAATAATTGTTATTTTGTCCCGTCTATTACTAGAAACCTGATTGTGACTTATGTTTTGGATTTAGAAGGCTATGATTTTACTCTTAAAGGTCAGCTTTTGTCTATTTTCAAAGATAACATCTTTTATGTTGATGCCATACTGAGTAATGAACTATATATTATGGATCAAGGATCCAACATCTATAACATAAACACCAAAAATCAAAACTCAAATGATTGTAGCACCACCTATATATCTATGGCACTGTCGATTAGGTCACATTCGCCTAAGTCACATGAAGAAGCTCTAAAAGGATGGACTTCTAACCTTATTTGATTGTGAATCATTTGAAACATGTGAATCTTGCCTAATGAGAAAGATGACAAGGTCACCTTTTACTGGAGTGAGTGAAAGGGCAACTAAGCATTAATTTGGCCCTAATACATACAGATGTATGTGGACCAATGAGCACAGAAACTAGAGGTGGTTACAAATACTTCATAAACTTTACTGATGATTTAAGTAGATATGGATACATATACTTAATGAAGCATAAGTCTGAATCTTTTGAAAAGTTCAAAGAGTTTCAGAATGAAGTTGAAAACCAACTTGGCAAGAAAATTAAAGCACTACGATCTGATCGTGGTGGTGAATATTTGAGTCAAAAATGTGATCATCATTTAAGAAGTTGTGGGATCGTCTCACAACTAACTCTACCTGAAACACCACAATTGAATGGTATGTCTGAAAGGAGGAATAAGACCTTGTTGGACATGGTTCGATTTATGATGAGTTTTGCTGATCTTCCAACATCTTTCTGGGGATATGCTCTCACAACTGCAATGTTCACACTAAATAGGACTCCATCCAAAGCTGTAGATAAGACACCATATGAGTTATGGACTGGAAGAGTTCCAAGTTTGTCTTTTCTAAAGATATGGGGATGTGAAGCTTATGTAAAATGTAACTAGCAAATAAGCTTGCACCCAAATTAGATAAGTGCTTCTTTGTAGGGTATCCTAAGGAAACTAAATGATACTACTTCTACAATCCCGGTGAGCACAAAGTGTTTGTTGCTAGGGATAATGTCTTTATGGAAAAAGAATTTGTTTCCAAAAAAGTCAAGTGGGAGAAATGTTGATCTCGAAGAAGTTCGAGAAGAGCAACAAACTAAGCAACAAGAGGACATGAATTACTCTATGTTAGAGACGACGGTACTTGGGGACCTAATTCCACAAAGAGAGGGAACTCATACACCAAAGGTAGTGGAGTTGCAAGACCCCATTCCTATCGTTGCGTCGGAATCTGATTCCAATGAGATTCCACAAAATGTTGTGGCAGAACCTCTTTTTGTTCAACCCACACGTAGATCAGATAGGCCCAAAATGCAGCCAAAAAGATATATTGATTTCATAATGACTGCGAGTTTGGACATCCTGCTTTTAGAAAGCGATAAACCTAATACATATAAGCAAGTTGTGGCGAGTCTAGACTCTGAGAAGCGGAATCCCGTCTCAATCATCATTTGTCAGGACTCTTTGCCATAGTCTGAAATGGATTCCATGTCTGAGAATCAAGTATGGGACTTGATTGATTTGCCAGATGGGGTAGTACTCATAGGGTGCAAATGGGTTTACAAACTCAAAACATACAAGGATGAAAACGTAACAGTTTTCAAAGCGAGACTGGCTGCAAAAGGCTTTAAATAGATTCATGGTATTGACTATGATGAAACCTTCTCTCCAGTCGTCATGAACAGATCCATTCGGATACTCCAAGCAATTACAGCTCATTATGATTATGAGATTTGACAAATGGATGTCAATACCGCTTTTCTAAATGAGTATTTAGAAGAGGATGTGTACATGACACAACCTGAGGGTTTTGAGGATCCACAAAATCCTAGAAAAGTATGCAAGCTTAAGAATCCATTTATGGACTTAAGCAAGCATCAAGGAGTTGGAACCTTCGATTTGATGAAGTGGTCAAACAGTTTGACTTCATTAGATGTGAAGAAGAACCTTGTGTTTACAAAAAGTTTAGTGGGAGCAAAGTGGTCTTCCTGGTCTTGTATGTGGATGACATACTACTCATTGGAAATTACATTCATATGCTGGAGTCCATTAAGGACTGACTTAAGAAGTATTTCTCAATGAAGGACTTAGGAGAGGCCGAGTACATATTAGGCATCAAGATCTATAGAGATAGGTCTAAGAGACTTATTGGACTAAGTCAAGGAACTTATGTGGATAAGGTTCTTGATAGGTTCAATATGAAAAATTCCAAAAAGAGATTCTTGCCTATGCAGCATGGCTTACATCTCAGCAAGAAGCAGTGCCCAATGACACCTGCTGAGCTAGAAAGAATGAGTAGTATTCCTTATGCATCTACAGTAGGATCCATCATGTATGCCATGGGTTGTACTCGCCCGGATGTTGCATTCGCTTTGAGTGTATGTGGTAGATACCATTCGAGTCCAAGTGAAGCACACTGGAATACAGCTAAGAATATCCTAAAGTACTTAAGAAGCACTAAAAATGATCTCTTGGTGTAGGGAAGAGATGATGAGTTTGTCGTTAATGAGATGTGAAGTTTTGCAAAATACATACGGATGACAACGTTGTGATCCTTTAACTAAACCTATAACTAAGCCTAAGCGTGACAGTCACTAGGGCTAAGGGACTCAAGCACATTGGAGAATGACTTTGAAATTGTATTGTTTTGAGATTATGGATGTTGATTTCATGATTGTTGAAACATTGCATCATGCTTGTTTTTGAAATAAAGTTTCATTATTATTTAATTATGGTTTAGAATTAAATAAAATGTCCTAATAATTTATAATCATCATAAAAGTTATGGTGGATGAAACCATATTAAGTGAAATGATATTATGAATTATGAGTTGTCTGTAGTCTGTAGTCTAAGTCATTAAATTGGACATAAATGACTCAATACAAGCTATTATGTAAGTTGATTGATAGCGCCAAGTTTCGCGGGCTATAGGGACATGGAGATGTCTAATCAATTATATGGACATGTATGGTGGATACGTGTTGGGCAGACCTACCTTAAGATTCTTCAAATGAGTTGTAGAATTTTTAAGTTGAACTATGATTAGTAGATTCCTCATACATGAGTGTGATATACCTCTTGCTTGGTGATTCGTAGTCTTTGACATTGTTAAACACCGTTGCGTAAAAGACGGCTATAAAGGCAGTGATCGAGATTGCTGAAAATTGAGTGGGAGTTATAGTCACACAAGATTGGAGAAGTCCTCCTATTTATATATCTATCTATATATATGGATAGGAATGGTGTCTTGGCCACTTGAAGAGTAAGAACTGAAAATACATGACCGTGCTCAAATGGATTAATAGTAATCATTTATTTTGACAGTTCAAGCTCGGAGTTCGAGAAACAATTTGAATATTGATATGGATTACATAAGATGTTTTCATATCATAAAATTAGACAATAAGTGACAAAGGAATTGATATTGCACACTTGTTTAAGGACAAGTAGGAGATTGAAGGAATATATGTCCTTTAATCAAGATGGCAATTACTAATGATAGAATAGGATTATAATGGAGATTAATAATTTGGATATTTTAGGTAGTCTTAGTGCTTTGCTAGAAGTCAACTATAACTTATGGGCTAAATTAGATTAGACCCATTGCTATTATAACCGGGTCCTATAAGGTCACACACAATAGAGTAATTGGATTGGATCAAGCAAAACCGAAAGCCCAATAAGACTTTAGGATTTTCCGTCATATGGAAGATTAAGGAGGTGGATTGCTCTCCAAGTAAGAGATAATAGTTATCCATTATTTGATGATAAAAAAAAATATCTTATATATGATATGATATAAGATAAGATAATATATATTATATATATGATTTCCAAATTAAAGGAAACAATCTTAACATAAGATTGTGAATGCCATTCACGTGGAGATCTTAAGTGAAGATCAAAAAGAGATTATATATGTTCACGTGAGATTGGAGGCAGAAAAGCCACAACAATCCACATCCACACGTATACCACTAATTTTGGGACAAAGGGCGAGTTTGACTTCGTTCTCGCGTTCTAGCAAACGTAATCCATGCGATCCAGATCCGTGCTCGTGTGGACTAAGTAGAAGAGTCACATTTGAGGCTCTATTCTCAAAGGAGATCCCGAAAACAAGTTTTGCATCAAAATGTATGTTATTCTTTCGTATATGATTCATATCGAGTTTATGCATGAGATCCTAAGTTAGATGTTAGAAAATTGTTTTCTGAAATTCCGCTTAAAGCATCTAAATCTCTAGGTGAGGTGTCAAACGGGTCGGGTTCGGGTTTAAGCGTATTGGGTCGGGTCATTTACGGGTCAAGTCAATGGCGGGTAAAAATTTGTGGGTCGGGTCGTTGCGGGTCAGGTATGGATTCGGGTCGACCCAGCGGGTCGAGAGCGCCTTGTCAAAATTTTATAAAATGAATATTAAAATAATATTTTAATTAAAATCAAAAAAATATTATTATATAATATTTTAATAATAAAATATATTATAATATTTAATATATAATATATAATATATAAACACATTTGTATTGACTTAACGGGTTAATGACCCAACCCAGAAATTTTCGGGTCGGATTACTTTTGACCCAATACTTTTCAGATCGGATCTTGATCCAGAAAATGCGGGTCGGGTTTGCGGGTCGGATCAGATTTTGACATCCGTAGAGCTACACCTCATTCATCTCCTTGGCTTTTTTTTTCTTTTTTTTTTGATAAGGAAAGAATTCGGGAATCCAAATCACACCTGACAAGGATCTCGAGAGGCCAAAGAAACGGCAGTCGGAATAAATCGACTAGAGAGAGCAAATTACAACAAAACAATACAAGAGAGAGAAACAAAACTGAAAGGAGCTAGAAAAATAGGCAAAACGGATGAGAAGGGCGCAAACACGGGTTGGAGGAAACCAACAAGGCGATGCAACAGCCGGGAAGCAGATCAAAAGACACATACTGGAGGAGCGACTGTAACACCTGAATCACGCTTCGACTCTAGAAGCCAACAGGAATCGCACGACCACATCCTTGATCTCTTGCCCGAAACAACAATCTCAATCCAAACCTACAATCAGCTACACATCATCACATGAATATATCTCAACATGTAAAGTTTCCCATTAAAGGGTGAAAAAGAAATTAATTTGGATAACGTGACCTCATTACGAATATAACCACAAGGCAAAGAGTTAAATTTGATTAATGGGCTTTAAGGCCCATTTGAGTAAAAGATAGGAAGAGTAAAAAGACAAAGTGTTAGTTCGAGTGTTAGTCATGTTAGTTTGTATTTGCTTTAGAATTTACTATTAAAAATAAATTCCAAATCCAAAAACGATAGAATAATCATTTGGCTTGTTCAGCAAGAAGCAATTACTTTTCATTTTTCAAATAGGTTGACTTGTGCAAAAAAAAAAGGGGGGGGGGGGAGGAGGGGCTGCGGCTCAGCGCCGACAGGGATGACTCCTTTGGTTGTTGATTGTTGTTGAAGAGGGAGGTTTACTCCTTTGGTTGTTTGGGAATAAATCCATGGGGATGCCAAACAAGCAAAGGAGGGATGACTCATTTGGTTGTTTGGGGATAAAACCATCCAAGCTTGTTAAAAATAACATTTTGTTTTATTTTGTCAATTTATCATTGGTTTTTTTAGGCTTTTAGGAAAACTCTGTTTTTAATGAGCTATAAGGCCCAAACTATAAAATGATAAATTGTTTTCGGGCTTTAAGGCCCAATGATTACTACTACTACTACGATTAAAGTAGTGGGTGGATATCTCGAAGATCTAGAAAATCCTACATTTGGTGATAATCAATGAGTGTTTGAAGTTACTTTCTTTATCTAAAATGGAGTTTTCACTCATGTAAGTCAAGCCATTGGTATTGATCCAGATAAAAGAAGTTGTTGTATCAATAAGTGTATAAAATACTCTAATCGGGGCAGTTGTTTTAAGAAGTTGTGTTAAATTGTTGTTGCCTCGTTGATAGCAGGAGATCATAAACATGTATTCTCATCAATACAAGGGTCAAAGTACAGTTGATGTAAGAAGTTGCAAGGAAAATGAGAAGGATGTAGTAATGAGCATCAATCCCATAAGAAGTGTAAAGCTTTGATTGATAACAGGAATAGAACAGTTTGGCTAGTAGTCCACGAATTTAAACTAAATTTGGCATGCCATAAATCGATAGGATGACAGCAGCAAGGGAGCCATGTAGGGCAAGAAGATTCAAGGTTCTTCCAAATAGTGTGATAAGGGTAGTTGTGGGCGACCGACACCTGGTACCAAGGATGATGAGAAGAAGTTATTCAGCAGAGGGTGGTAGCACCCTTCATAGAACCTGAGAGCAAGCATTATGGTGAGCAAATTAATTTGTATGCTTGATATAGTAGTTGCTCTCCCTTACAGGAGAGAGTAACGGTAGAGAATACAAACTAGTAAGGGTTGACCTATGCAGAGTATAACAGATACATAACAATATATCAAGGCTAATGGACAAGAAGACACTGTGAGTGCAAACGTTATGGATGTAATCCAACAGAGAGCAAACAAGAGAGTAAAAACAATAACCCATGTAATGTTTCCTAGGTTGTCAATAATTTGATCATTGATTGCCAAGATGGATACATAAGTAATGTTGATAACAACAAGAATTTTGGTAGTGGAAATTGCTTATGACTCGAACACAGAAGTGATAACAGCACAGCAGACAGTGGCAAACATGAAAATGTCATTCTTCTTATGAGGTGAAAATAAGCACGTAAATACATTGGCTCTCATTTTAGAGTGCCTAGAGATGTATGGATCAGATAATTCAAGTGTAGTTTTTCCTTTATCTTTGACCTAATAGGTCGTAGAATTATTGACATTGAGGGTAAAGCCTCAGATTGGTGTTCTTGGTATATCTGTCATTAGTAGGTGGTGATATGTGTGTTGGTTGTTGATAACAACAGAAGAGGTTGGTAATTTGAATCAGTTGTTGCTTGTGAAGCAGAGATTAGTAATGGGGTATTTTGGTTGATAACAACAGTGAGTTATTTGATGAGTATGCTTGTGAAGCATTCATTAGTAAGGTGATATAACAGAGGGTTAAGGCGTGAAAATAGGTGCTTTAATCTATATCAAGGGAAAACAAGTATAGATAAAGAAGCAAAAGAGCAGTCACTGCAGAAAGCCAGGATTGTAAGACTCCAACTGGGGCTCTAAGGGTCAATCATCACAGGAGTTTGAGTAGCACACAAAGCAGCAAGCAACAAAAGGACCCAAATAGAGTTAGAGCCAAGATTGTAAGGTTCTAGCTGATCAAGCATGCCATTCCCAAAGGAGTAAAGCCAATGTTTATAGATCCGGTTAGAAAAAAAACATGAGTGTTGAAAGAAACACAAAGATTTAAGAGTTGGTAGAGTACACCTGGTTCGGAGGTAGATGGTCTACTTAGGGAGGAGAGGACGATCCCGCCACCAGTGGAGCTCCACGCAAGGGGCCAGATCCGCCTACCACCAAGCAAGACGCCGAGATCTGTACTGAGAAGACAGAATTCGGAACACAGGCACCGTAGATGCGCTGCCGACCGATTAGGTCTCCAAGCCTACCGAGGCCGATCAGGCTGCAGGTGGTGCCGAGAAGAGATATGGCGACCTCGTTTGTGACCACCAATGGCGCAAATTGCTCCGTTTGTGGATCGAGATTGGAAACGTTGTTGTGGTAGTAAGATCGGCCAAGGGGTTTCATGATCTGAGGGATGTAGAAGGGGTCGAAAGCCTTGAAGTGGTAGATTTGTGTTGTAGCGGTGTGGGGTTTCATCTCCTTGGCTTTTGTCCTCACCTTATCCCTCCCCATATTTATATCCAATACAATTATTTCAATTTCGCAGAAACGATACACCACTTTAAGCGTACAGACAATAAAATATATAGTAGATTGTTTTTCCTCAGTGAAATTCGTATTAATTGCTTTTGGAGATTTTTTCTCTCAACGCAAGAAGATAAAATAGTACAGTATAAATTTAAAAAATAACTGTATGCATTTTCTTTTCATTTCATTTTTATCTAGTTTAAGTTAACATGAAAATAGCACACACAAGTAAAAAGTAGGAAAACAAGGGAAAAAAGAAGAAGAAATGCATGTTCATATCATCATATGACTTCCATATATGTACAATATACAAGGAGAGGAGTGAGGTTGGAGGGCCAATGCTCCCCTAATTCCGGTGGCCGGCGGCAGCTGCTGGCGCGGTAGTTCTAGCGGTGGAGGCGGAACAACCCGGTGTTCCGAGGCGGCGGGCATGGGCGGTGACTTCGCACCACCACCATGGACCAAAGAGCTTGTACATCTTCACATTCACAAGATTTCACATCCTCATACAGCAAATAAATCCCCTTAGCTGCAAATTAATCCCCCCCAAAAAAAAAACACAAACACAAATCAGCACACACACAGAAAAGTCGGTAAAATTGAATGTTTTATAGAAGAAGAAAAATGAAAATTGGGAGGCTAGTTTAATTACTCTTTCTTCTTAACGGGCGTTTGCAGTGGTTCCACAGCTTCTTCAGTGGGCAGAGCAAAGACACAATCCAACCCATTTCATGCCATGGAAAATGTGGATTGATTTTGGAAGAATTACAAGGGGAAATGAAAATGGGTTTGCTTAAATGAACTTATAGAAGAAGGAATCTAAATTCTAAAATTAGGGATTTGGATTTGGTCTGCACCCATAATTGGGTGATTTTTATTGAATAATAGTGATGGTTAATCTGTAGCATTTTAAGGTGCAGTTGGGAGAAAAGGGTACTTCAAAGTGTTGGGTGCTTTGTCTTTATCACAGTAGTTTTTTTCTCCATCATGGAAGAAAAGAAAACCAAATAGTGTACTACAAGATTAAGACTTTTTTCCCTAATTAATAATTCTTGAATTTCCCGTTTCATTTTAGCCAAGTATAAAAGTACATCCCTTGTGTGAAGTCTATTATCTAGGGGTGAGCAAATGGATCGATCCGATCCGTTATATCGGATATCCGGTTTAAAAAATTTATAAAATTCTGATCCGTATCCGGTCCGTTTTAAAACGGATATCCGGTAAAAAGGACCCGGATCGGATCGGATATCTGAGCCAGATATCCGAATTATCCGGTTACTACAAATCTATTAAAAATAAATTAATATATTCATTTTTTAAATTCAAAAGTAATAAATTTGTAAATTAAGAAATAAAATTTGTAGGTTGTTTCTTAATTTGTTCGTACGATTTAAATTATATACACACTTATTATTCATATGAAAATGTATTTACAATATTTTACTTGGACAACAATATAAATATGTGATTAAGGATGTAAAATTTATTAATATATTACTCAATATATTAGTTATAATAAACAAATTTATGATTATAAATATTATATGAATAGTATCGGATATTTTCGGATATCCGGTAAGCTAAATATCTCGATCCGTATCCGGTTCAAGTATCCGGCAAAATCATCCGGATCGGATCGGATACGAATAAAAACTTAAAGGATATTTTCGGATACGGATTTTTAAGATACGGATCGGCGGATTTTCGGATCGGATCAGCCGGATCGGATATATTTGCTCACCCCTACTATTATCACATAATATCTTTAGTCATGTGCGGATGTAGGTGAGGTCCAGTGGGGGCAGTTCTCACTGGGATTTTAAAAAAATTTATTTATTTTTATTTTTATTTTTTTAAAGTTGTTTTTTTAATTTTTTTTTTAAATAACTTATGTAGTTTTAAATTTTAAAATAATTTTTATATAGGATTTGTTATGTATAATTTTCAAAAATACTAAAAACAATACAATTTTATCCAAATTTGCACACAATTTTTCAATAAAAAATGTAATATTCTTTCTATATCTATCCTTATTTGTGTTAAAAAAATTTAATTTAGTGTTTATAGATTTATAAATTAATTTTTATTCAAATTTGTTGAGATTACGCGGTAAAAGTATTACGTAATGACGAAATTTGTTAAAATTGTGTAATTTTTGGTCAATTTTAAGTAAATTTTCATTTGAGGTTCAGATATAGAGGTTGTTGTTTGAAATTGAGGTTGTTTGTATAAAATAGATGATAGACTTAAAAATTATAATTTAGTTTTTGTGTAAGGTAGACGAGAATATTTTACTCTTGAAGATTTTAGCCTCCACTGAACTAAAATTCTGTGTCCGCCACTGTTTAGTACTACTTCTCACTTACTCATTTTGTTTATTTTGGTCTTGCTATATATTGATCCTTATCTCTAAGGTAATTGATTTTTCTTGGTGGGTTGGATTACATCCTCTACTTTGGTTGTCCTAGGTTATTTTAATAATAAGAAAAAATTGTTCTGTGTATCTATTCAAATTACCAAATATAAATAGACGTTTTATCTTCAATTACAAATATAAATTGACTCAATTGCCTTTCAAGAATAACGATCAACTTAGCTTGTAAAATTTCGTGTAAAGGTGCTACAAGCTAGGAAACGTGATTAGAGGGTCTCATCTTCTAGATGAAAGCCGTCTTAGAGGATTCATAAACACAAGTACTATTATATCTTGAATTTCAAAGAATTGGAAGGAGGTCATTAGGCGTGATCTAACCATCTTGACACTCGAGGAGGACATGACCCAAGATATAAATTTATGTAGGAATAAGATTAGGGTAGAAGAGCGCCGGGTTTAAGGGCGGGTTTGCATTCTTGTGGGGTTTTTGTGCATGTCTTCTTGTTGTTTCCCTTATGCTTAATTGGGTCATGTCTTTTTTTGTCTTGCTTTACTTTGCTTTTGTCTCATTGGATCTTTCAGAAACATCTTTTTAACTTGAGCGGGGTATGGATGCGTACAACTCAACCCCCAAACCCTGCTAGTACAATATATAATTGGGTTTAGTGGCGGACGCATGCTTTTTTAAAAGGGGGAGGGGGCAAAGTTTTTAACAAATTTTGGGGTCGGGTTTTACAGTCTGATGGAGGGACTGACAGCAAGTGTGTGGAGTCGTCGGGGCTGAACAAGAGGTTGGAGTCGGCTTGAAGAGTCTCTTTGCCTAAGGGGTTGATGAGCTAAAACCCCAGATTCACCGGATTGAATGGACAAGGTGTGCTAGTGATTTATAAGAGGTCTTGTACAGTAGAGAGAATATCCTAATCTCGTAATAAAATAAATATTTTACTGATATTTTAAGTCGACACACGTTTTTAAACATATAAGACTTGCATATTAATATAAAACTTATACATTATAAGGGAATAATTTTAATAAAGGAAAGAGATAAACATGTGGTGCAGATCAAGAGCATCGACTTTAAGTGCCTTCGGAAAGGAGTCACGGAGTATAAGAAAGATCACTCTTGAGATAGTACGTGGAGCGAAGTTCTTATATATTTTTCTCGTCAAACAAGGTCATTAGAAATCACACGTCCATGACCTCGTTCGGAAAGGAAACTCAGCCCTAGACTCCAAAAAGGAAAGAGATAAACATGTGGTGCAGATCAAGAGCACCGACTTTAAGTGCCTTCGGAAAGGAGTCACGGAGTATAAGAAAGATCACTCTTGAGATAGTACGTGGAGCGAAGTTCTTATATATTTTTCTCGTCAAACAAGGTCATTAGAAATCACACGTCCATGACCTCGTTCGGAAAGGAAACTCAGCCCTAGACTCCAAAAAGGATGCACTAAAATCTTACTTGACTAGTGGACACATGTTCCTCTCAACAAAATTTAAAGATCTTGAATGTTTTTAACTTCTAGTTTTTGCCTCTACGTGGCCTTCTAAAATCCAGATTTGACAAGTAGACACATGTTCCTCTCAAACAAAATTTAAAGATCTTGAATCTTTTCAACTTCAAGTTTTTGCCTCTACGTGGCCTTCTAAAATCCACATAAAAATGAAAGGAATGTTGTGAACCTATCATAGGTCCGGCCCAAAAGGGTGGGCGAGAGGGCAGCCGCCTAGGGCCCATCACGTGATCCCATGTCTACCAATACACGTAGCCTTTTATACATGCATCTCTGAGTAGCTTCCTAATTGAAAAATCAAATAGGACTTCTTCATAAAACTTATTTGGGCCTGTAAACGCACAGTAGGCCCATTAAACGCTGAATTACGCACCGCCAAAATTATAAAATCTGGCCCATCACGTGATCCCATGTCAATTCCTTTCTTCGTTTGCAATCATTCTTCACCGCCGAGTTAGGTTAGGTAAATGACCATTTGACAAACCTTTTTTTAAATTAATGGACCCTTAGTGAAAATGGACCCCTCATCTCAACTTTTTCATTTTTTTTTATTATTTTAATAAAATAATAAAACGCTTGAGGCTCGATCGATCGATCTCTCCTTCCATAACAGAATACCTCTCCTTCCATAACAGAATCGATCGATCGATTTCGTCTGCCTCAAACCTTCTTCCCCACGCCACCGCCGATCGATCGCACACAGGAGCTCCGGCCGATCGATTGCACGCCGCCGCCGCACGCCGCTGCACGCCAGCGACTACAGGAGGATTCGGCTCTGCTTCGATCGCAGGGAAGACATCTTTCGATTGTTTGATCGAAGAGATCCAAGGAGATTGAAGTTCGATCGCACTAGAAACAAGTAATTTCTCTTCCAAATCTGAATTTGGTTGTTCTAATGACACTATTACTCGATTATGATTGAAATAGTATCATTGCGAATAAGTAATGTAAAATTGTCTTTGGAATCATAACTGTCATTGAAATAGTGTCATTCCAAATCTGAATTTGGTTGTTCTAATAAAACTTTCATTGAAATAGTGTCATTGTGAATTTATGGATTAATAATGACACTTTTTTCTGGATGTGGTGTTCAGTGTTCAAAAAGTGTCATTAAAATGATTGTGTGCATAATCCAGGAAAAGTGTCATTGTTGTACAAATTGCAATAAGAAATAAGGATTGTTTAAGAGGATAAAACAAAAGTGTCATTAGAATTGTCTGAATTTTATGATTTGTAATGACACTGTTGAAAAAGTGTCATTAGAATGAGTGTGTGCATAATCCAGAAATAGTGGCATTGTTTAACAAATTGCAATATGAAAATAGTGATTGTTTAAAAGGATTAAACAAGAGTGTCATTAGAGTTTTCTGAATTCCTGCATTATGAATAACACTATGAAATTCTGTCATTAAAATTATTATGTCATTAAGTCAGATTGTTGTGTTTCATGTTATAGATGCAGATGAGAATCCTAACAGTGTTCTCTGGAGGAGAATGGGAAGTAAAAGAGGGATGTTGTGTTTATGTTGGCAAAACCACATCAAAAGCATTTATGGTTAATGACACTTTGATGTTAAGAGAGCTTAAGAAGATGATTATATATAGGTTCAAGCTCAATTCATCATGTTCTGACATAGTCTTAGGTCATTTGAACCCTTTTCAGAAGCTAACGGAGCCATATATAGTTGATACAGACGAAGATTACAAATCGTTTGTTGAAATCAATGAGTGTCCTCAAGTATCATGGACACTTCCATTATATGTATCTACAACTAATATGTTGACAGTTGAAGAACATGTATTGACACTCCAAAAAGAGAATAGAATGGTGGTTGTTGAGGAGCATTTGTAGTTAGATTGTAGGGTTCAGTGTGATGACATAGTGCCTTTGGTGGTTGCTGAAGAGCATTTGTAGCTAGATTGTAGGGTTCAGTGTGATGACATAGTGCCTTTCGTGGTTGCTGAAGAGGACTTGCCTCTGGATTTAGTACGCAGACTAATGACAAACTGTCATTGAAGATAAGGAAACCTTCAAAGGTCAATGATTATGCTCTGTCTACGGGGCATGATTTTCTGCATGTAGGGCAATTATTTAAGACTAAAGATGACTTGAAAACTGCCATAAAAAATATGGCGATGTGTGAGAATTTTGGATACAAAGTTTTCAAGTCAAATTCAGAATTATACAAGTTGTTATGTGTGGATGCCAACTGCAAATGGAGAGTAAGGGCTGCAAAATTGAAGGGTTCTGAATACTTTGAGATCAGGAAAATGATTGACGAACATACTTGCTCGTTTAATGCAAGATGTGAAAGACACTCTAAACCTACATATAAAACTGTTGCCTAGCAGATAAAAACCAGGTAAAATATTTTGTAATGATAGTATATAATTAGATATCTTATTGATTTTTGATTGCGTATGAAATTAACGTGTTTGTTCTTGTAAAGTATAGGTTCATATGTGTTAAGAAGGGACCAAATGCTAACATGATTCAGAATGATATGAGGAATGAGTGGTATCAAGATGTGAGCTACTGGAAAGCTTGGAAAGCACAGGAATGGGCTGAAAACTTGATAAGAGGTACTCCGGAAGAAAAATATGCAATGATACCTTCATATTGCCATATGTTGAAAGAAGTAAACACTGGAACATATACATGCTTTGAGGTACATAATCAAAACCGTTTCAAGTACGTATTCGTTTCAATAGGAGCATCGATTAGAGGTTTTGCTTCAATGAGAAAGGTATGCTTCTAACATTACTGTCATTAACAACACAATGTCATTAAACACCAGTGTCATTAGCATGTAAGAGCTGGGAAAAAGTGTCATTAGCATGTAAGAGCTGAGAATATTAAAGCAGTGTCATTATTTCAATTATGCTCTAATTTTATTGTAGCATTTAAAAAATATGATGTGTCATAGAAACACAAGAGAAAGTGTCATTAGCATTTAAAATTATAATATTTCCAAAAGTGTCATTAGCATGTAAAACTGTGAAGCTTCTAGAACTGTCATTATCATGTTAAACATTGCATCATTACTCTGTAAAGTGTCATTACCAAAAACATATTGAATGTCAGTAGAACAAAGTATATCTAGAAAGTGTCATTAGTTTGAAACTGTCATTAATGTTGCACTGGAATGATTTATAATGACACTCTTAGTGGATGTGGTGTTGACACTTTTTCAATAGTGTCATTGTGTATATTGTCATTACTGTGTACACTATTACAATAGTGTCATTACCAAAAATATTGAATCTCAATAGAACACAGTATATATAAAAAGTGTCATTAGTGTCTAAACTGTCACAAATGTTTCTCTTCTGCCTTGACAATTAAGTGTCATTAATAAAAATCTAAAGTGTCATTGACATTTTCTGGTAGGTTATCATGGTGGATGGTACATTTCTACATGGAAAGTTTGAGGGCAATCTAATGATCGCGACTGCGCAGGATGCAAACAATCAAATTTATCCTCTTGCATATGCCGTGGTTGATTCAGAGAATGATAAATCATGGTCTTGGTTTTTCCAACAAATGCATAATGTCATCCCATCTTCACCTGAATTGATGATTATCTCAGATCGACACATGAGCATTGGAAAAGCTGTAGAGACAGTGTACAGTTCAGCAACACATCTGGTTTGCACGCGACACCTAAAACAGAATCTGAAGACAAGATACAAGGACAAAGGTGTCATTAGATTGTTCTCTGATCGGCACTATTTTGTAGTGCATTTTTAGGATTTGTTACCAGGTTTGAGGTGCTATTTAGATGGATTTAGTGCACAATTGAAAATTATGGAGTTAGAGCGGAGAAGTGTGATTTTGGTGGTCTGGAGGAGCTAATTGGAGACATCCAGAGGAAGAGGAGTTGACCACAGATGGCAAGAATTCCGAGAAAATTGACGGTGAAGAGTGAAGGCCGCGACCGCGGCCGATTAGCCGCGCCCGCGGTTAATTCGGGAATTAATTGGAGCCACTTCGAGAGCAAACCGCGACCGCGGCCATATGCGTGAGGCAAAGCAGCGTAATTAAATAGAGGCTCACGTGCTGATTTTGATGATGGGCCAATTTGGAGGAAGGTGAGAAGAAGCCCAGCCCACCGTGAAGGCCCGCGTGTTGAAGCTGAAGAAATGAAGGTGATGGCGTCATCGTGTCATCACCATGACATCAACGGGAATATTGTTGCTGGGAGTGGGCCGATGATGCTTTGCTGGGATGAGCTGCTTGAATTGGGCCGCGCACGTGTTGGAGATGGGCCGAGAGATTGAGCAAATTAGTGGAAACAGCTGTTCAATTCGTTTGCCATGCGGGATTAACTTCTCCCCGTGATTTCTTATTTTGTTATTATTTTATTATTGTTATTTTATTATTTTTACAATATATTTAGAATTAGGTTAAAACACCTTTTATGAACCAGTTGCCGAAATAGTTAGACCTAGTTTCATTCATCGTTGTTTTTACCTTTTGCCCAGCCAGACAATTGAAGTTTTTGGATTGATTGGATTGTGAGTTTATTCATTTACTCTTTCTATGATTGTTTTAATTCTCTCTCGTGCTTAATTTCATTGATCATATATCGATTCCCCTTGATTTGTTGATTAGGAAATCAAATAGATTGTTAATACACTAGTACAAAAAGCACATTTTATCCCGGTTCCATTTCATTATATATCCCGGTTTTCAACCGACCTTTTTTGTTGCGGAATAAAAAAGAAAATAGTACACATCCGTGATAAATGATACTTTTTTATCCCGGTTTTAGAACCGTGATATATAGTCCTCGTAACCGTGATATTAGAAAAAACCACGCGTCCAATATCGTCTAATATCACGGTTCAAAACCGTGATATATTATCTACAAAACCAGAATAAATACATAGACAAGCGTGTTCACATGAGGTTATACATCCCGTTTTTAACCGTGATAACAAATTAACTTTGTGCGTGCAGGAATATGTTTTTATCACGCTTACTTGCATCTGGGATATATAAATTTTGGAGACTCAGGCCCAAGAATAATATTTTAGCACGGTGCTATTACCGGGATAAAGAATTGTCACCCACAATTTTGCTTTGATTTGTCATAACGAAAGACAAGCACAACATTGCAGTTCTCCTCATAATCAATCACACAATATCATATGCCAAAAAATATATTTCATATATACATCATAAGAAAGTAATAATATACAACACTACTTCAAATGAACGATGTAAAACAAATTTGTACGTATGTTTGCTAAGAATTAATACACTAAATAATAAGTGTTATCCCTAGCTTTAAAGATAAGAATTAAGTATCTATCTATTAATACTTGGGATACGAGATAAACTTTGAAGAATTTGAATCCCTTATTAGCAATTGCTGACCTGGACAAATTAATTAAGAAAATAGAGCATGTTAGTTCAAATTACATATAAATATGATATAAATGGTACTGAAACTTCATTATCAACTTTCCCCAAATTAAAAAAAAACCTTGAATCTTAAAATACCATACTCGGCACTAAAATGTAATATTTTACCTAGTTGCCAATAATTTCACTAAAGAATTCCAACCACTCCGCTCCAATTTCATCAATTTCTTCTTGTGTATGTGTTTGCTTGCTTGAGTAATACCGCAAACCTAAACATAAGTTAGATTAGACAAAGAGTGAAAACTAAGTTACAATGACTAGCCAAAAAGTGAAATAAAAAGATAAACAGAGTTCAATTACTGAAGGAATCTCTGAATCAGGTTGGCAAAAAATTACATAGGAGATGAAATAAGTACAACAAATAAAAAGTAGATTTCAAGCAAGTGAGATGAAGAAGTTGAATTATTCATTGTCAACATGATATAATAGCAAAATATTACAATACAACGCACCAAAGTCAGTACTGGGCATGCAAATTGAAGACTTTGGAATCAGAACATAATATTAAAGTTCAAATAAAACAAAAAGATGTACAAGTACACAACAAGAAAGGGAAGAAGCAAAAAACATAAAACACTTCAAAAATAAAACACAAGCCTCTCCCGAAACTTGAAAAAGAAAAAATATCATATGCTACATGCCAAGCATTGTGGAAAAGTTGCAATTTGACTTTTTACATAGTTGCACCTCAAATTATATGGACTTTAAATAATCATGTATGTTATAGCCTCATTCATTTGTTACAAACAACTAACTTCTTGGTGCATGATTTGTAGTTAATATTAGCCTACTAGCACAATAACAAGGAAGAAATGAGGAAATACTTTATATCCAAAGATCAATAAAGCCGAAGTCTGAAATCTTGAAAAAAAGTATTAAGTGATAGCCATCACTAAGTTGTGTTTGAACTTCGAAGTGTTAAGTTAATTAATTATCAAATACCAACCAATGTACACACAATTGGGTAAAAATAGCTCCTAACACAGATTGGTAAGTTAATTAAAGAAAAAAATTGGCGATACGAAGGTATAAAAAACTAAAAAAAAAAAGCAACCATATAGCCCAAATTGGTATGTTTTCTTTCTGGGGTAAACAAGTTGTAATAATATGTCATAGAACCAACAACTCTTCATGATCAAAGTCTATTTCATTTGGCGATAATCTCCCGTATGAATCACGACACGTAGTATCCACAATCAACTTCGGTGGTATAGCGATGAACTACAATCGCAAAAAAAGAAGCATAACTGAACTATATATCTATCTTAACACAAGTCAATCCATTAGGATTATCAAAAATAAAAGCTATGTATCTAAACTTTATTGTAAGGCCTATTTCAGAAATATTATTCCTAGGTTTGAGGTAATATTTTGAAAGACTTTTTCTAAGTACATTCCTTGTTATAATGGATTGAATATTGCAAACTCCAACCCATCAGGAACTGTGTGGAAATCTTTTCTGTTTGTGACATGACATGAATTAATTTATCATGACTAATAAGGAATATATGATACAACTAAACAGTGTGAGGTGGGAAAGAGACTTTGCGTGCACTTAGTTAATTGATTAGCTCATCTAATAACCATATTCCAGAACCATCAGAAACACATAAACACAAACAATGTATACATCATACACTAGCTTGCCATATCTAATTAAGATTATTTTCATCATTTATTATCTCAAATTAGGCTCTCTGAATGAAAATCTTATCATCAACACATGCACTAATGTAATAAAATAAGGATTATAGCTATTAGCTAGCATACAAAATAGGATCAACAATTTATTAAATATACATACAAAAACAATAAAAACTTTCATTTAGCAAAATCATTAGAAAAAACGTGTATATATAATTCATACTTGAACATTATTAAAAAATGGTCCATATAATAAGAACTATTATCATGAATTATGTAAGCACTGGCATATGGATTTAACGTTTAAGATATGAAACAAGCAACCTCAAAATTGAAGGAGGAAGTGATACTCAAATACATTTCTGTCTTGATCTCTCCACCATTCCAACTTTATCTATCCATCATCTCTTGATCTCTCTGTCTAACTATCTTGGAAATTATAACTGCTAATTATTGGTATTAACTCGCATAATTGTATCCCCGTCATCTCTTGATCTCTCCGTCTAAACACATTTCTGTCTCTAGTGGATTGCGAAATTAAATATTCTTATTAGATAATTATTAACAAAATTGAAGGAGGAAGTGATACTCAAATATGCAAGATTAAAGGAGGATGAAGTAGTGCATGTACCTTCCACTTACCTAACAATTGCTATCACATTCATATATAATCCCACCAAAAAGCATGTACAAATGAAATCGATCAGACTATATCCACCAACAATGGGATAAGACCCTCTATTTGCATCCAAACAAAGAAAATGAATGAATCTTGGCCGGACAAAAATAAATATAAAATTGGGAACAAGAGCTCATGTACAAATTAAATTGATCAGACCATCTGTCTAAATAAATAACTCGCACAACTATACTAGGACTATTAACTCACACAATTGAAACTATCTTTCTCTTTCCAAATTCATAATTAGACTTGTAATATCATACTACAAGAGAAAAGCAAATTCAACATAGATCGGTGGTCCAAAATTCGAATAGATAAGTGGTCTAAATTCAAACATTTTGTATTATCAATGAACAAACACATAGCTTGGGTTGTGGTACCTTGCGATAGTCACTGTGGGTCGATGGCCTTCCTTGAAATCCAACTACGATGACTGCGAGAGACGGAGTGGGGCTTGCTGGAGCGACGCTGGGAGAGCCGGAAATATTGTGGCCAGCACAAGAGAATAGGATCGAGAGGCGGAGGCAAGTTTAACAGGAAAAGCAAAATTGATGATGGAGTCAGTTATGGGCTAGGTTAGAGGGGTAAAAGGGAAATCAATAAATTTTTATAGATACAAAAATATTATTTGGAATCCAATCTATCCTGATTCTATGACAACCGGGGTATATAAATTTGTACCATTAACTACTGCGCTTTTTTATCACAAACATACGAACACACCGTGATAAAAAATTCCCAAATTTTTTTTAAGACGCTCTCACATGCAACCGGGATAAAATAAGGGTGATAAAACACCAAATTTGTACTAGTGATAGTAGTTCCCTCTAGCTTGACAACCTAGAGAAATTAGTATTATGCTATTGATTCCCCTTTTCTATACAACCTGTTGAGATTGTTATTGATCATATTACTAAGGATTGGAGGATACTGGTTGAGAATCTAAATCCCTTAGTTTGTGTAGAGAATTAATTACATGTAATTGTATGACTGGTTGCTACACTTGTATGTACCTATCTATTCCTGAACTTCCTGCTGCTATTGAATTAAATCGTGAAGTTTAGTAGGGATTTGTTTAATAGTTAGGGTTATCAGGACTAGTTGGACTGGTAACTAATTCAGAACAGGGATTATGACTTTCATGAGTATTGAGGACTAGGAATAATCAATGATCGATCTATCAATCTAAAGTGTGGATATTTATTTGGCTGAGCTATTTTCCTAATTTGATTTCAAGTCTTTGTTTTTATTTATTTATTTTATTTTTAAATCAGAAACCCCCTGGGTACTTGTTGGTATACAATTACATTGTTGAAATAGTATTTGATTCTCTGTGGGATTCGACCCTTACTTACCAGACTACATTAGTTGGGTTTGTTTAAGATTATTTTGTTTAGGTGTTACGACAACGCCTATCAAATTGGCGTCGTTTCCAGGGAGTCAATTAAAAAGTGAAACAACATATAAAAATAAACTCCAAAAAGTGTCATATAAACTGGAATGAAGTGTTGATAGTGTCATTATAAGCATATGAACTAACATAAATTCTAAAAAAGTGTCATTATGATGCAACAGATAAAAATAGTGTCATAACCCCAAACAAAAATAACAAGCCACATTGAATAAAGTGTCATTGGGAATAAAGTGTCATAAACTGGAATGGAAAATGTCATTATAAGCATGGATAGTGTCATTAAAAGCATGGAAAATGTCATTAAAAGATCTAGTAAATTGCCATTATGATTCTGGAAAAGCAAGCATGGATAGTGTCACTAAACTTAATATTTAATGCATTGCAGGTATGGAAAAGAATCATGCAGGATAAAAAATTGTCATTAGTACCTGAAAAGCAAGCGGGTAGCCAAGGAGATTATAACCAAATCTCGAATTTTGATCTATTTCACGGTTTTCACGATTGACATGCCTAAGTGATCTAATCAAGAGAAGGTATGATTCCCTACCCCATGGATGCTTCTGAAATGACTCCATATCAAACGCCAGAGAAAACACATGGGATTCGATAGGATGACCTCGCTGCTTAGTCAATATCACTCCCTCAAGGATCAACACGTGAGCAAACCTCAGCTTTCTCACTGGATCTTTCTCTTTCACAAACATATCAAGCAGTTTCTCATAAGTACACCTTTTTATACCCAGCTCAATTTTAGTGTCAAACTCAGGTTGGGGTGTTGAAGGAAAATCAAAAGCATTGCAATTTAATCCAGTTATAGCAGCAAACTCCTTTATTGAGAAACGAGTGATATTGCCTCAAACTAGAAACCACAATTCTTTTGTTTTCTTAGTCATTATCTCATTTAACAACACATAATGCATTATTTGAGCATGTAACTTCAGTTTATATTCAAGTTGTACAATAGGACCAAAGCATCCATTGCACAGCGTATCCCAATCAGATGGGGGAAGATTTTCCTTCAAAAGATCAAACAAATTCTGCTTGGGGTAAAAATTAATCCTCGCCATAAAGCGATCTGCCGGATTAAGAAAATATTTGCACTTGATCGTAGACATGCTCAAACATGAATTTTGTATAAAATGTCATTATAAGCATATAAAAAAGTGTCACTGTGGTGCTAGAAGTGTCATTAAACAAAATATATAATCGACAGCTGTGGATAAAAATGTGTCATTATCATTTTATAGTGTCATATAAACTAGAATGAAGCACGGGAAGTTTCATTAAGATCATATAAACTAGGAATGACACCATAAAAGTGTCACTGTGGTGCTAGAAGTGTCATTAAACAAAATATATAATCGACAGTTGTGGATAAAAAAGTGTCATTATCATTTTATAGTGTCATATAAACTGGAATGAAGCATGGAAAGTTTCATTAAGATCATATAAACTAGAAATGACACCATAAAAGTGTCACTGTGGTGCTAGAAGTGTCATTATCATTTTATAGTGTCTAGAAGTGTCATTAAGATCATATAAACTAAGAATGACACCATGAAGCATGTAAAGTGTCATTAAGATCATATAAACTAACAATGACGCCAACCAAGTGTCATAAAACACTATCATGAAGCATTCAAAGTGCAATGACATACAAAATAGTGTCATTAGAAGCGAAAGAGTGAAATGGACATAAAAACGCTTGAATACCTAACCCTAACTACAACAAAATGCAATCGAAACACTAGAAAAGAGGTGTAATCGAAACTAAGGTGTGCTCCAAAGTGCAATGTAGGTGTAATCGAAACACTAGAAACTAGTTTAAGCCAAAAAAGGAAGAAATCAAACCTATTCGATAGAGAAATGCTACAACCTGACTTTGATCAACAAGAGATGATGAAGCATGGGAGACGACAACGAGATCGAGAGAGATCGACAGATAATCCGAGATCGAAATCGGATGAAAATCGTGAGCGAAAGAGCGAGATTTCCAGCGAGAGAGAGGGAGATTTGCGGAGACAACCTGGCTTTGATCGACAAGAGATGATGAAGCGTGGAAGACGACAACGAGATCGAGATCGAAAGCGTGAGCGAGAGAGAGATCGACAGAAAATCCGAGATCGAAATCGGATGAAAATCGGGAGCGAGAGCGAGATTTCCAGCGAAGCTTTCCGGAGAGAGAGAGAGGAGGAGGAGGATGTGGGGGCCACTTGTGGAATGTGATTGATAAAGGGGCTGTTGGAAAATGAATAGAAAGTATTTAGGGCTATTTTATTGAATTAGAAACTTGTAGGGGGCCAATGGGCCACACTCTCTCCATTCTTCACCGCCGAATATAAGCCCTACGAATTCGAACGCGAACTCGAAAACCGCCATTGACACCAGTCTGTAGATTTGTCAGTTTCCCCGCCCCTTTCAAACTGCGTCAGAGGATAAACCGGATGTGTGAAGGACTATGCCGATCTCCGGATGAGATATTTTTCATCCCAGATCATTATCGCTGAGCAGCGTCGCCGACCAGATCAGAAATTGCCGGATTCTGACGAACTGTACCCTCGACGATGGAGTCGTACGCCGTCCTAATTGCGCTACGATCAAGTCTGCGGAAGATTTAGATCGGATTCACCCAATTTCGGAAACCCTAGCAGGGGTTATATTCACAGCCGGATACGAATTCGGAGCCCCGATTACCGAAATTCAAAGTTGCAAGGTTCATCGGAGTGGGCAGTTTGGTGGATTTTTTAGCCCGTATGAATATCGGAATAGGATGGATCCAGATGATGATTCAAACTCAAGCCTATGCCTCTCTGTGAAAGTCCGTGGGCCCAATGACTAGGGGTCGTGCGGATACGAGCGCATAGGCGCAAATATGCCCAGTACATAAGCCCAATGAGGTTCCATCCTAAAATCAATTGGCAATAGGAGGAGTAGCCCATCAAGCTTATACACTAGACAAATTATGTTCCAACTTTAGATGTGAGACGTTTATATTCCAACACGCCCCCACAAGTGCAACGGGCGAACAATTTGTCAGGCCTAGTTGACACTTGAACAAACGGGTGTGGGTGGGCATCTCAATCTTTTTATAGCCAGACCCAACCAACCCAATAAATGGACCCATGACCGAACCCGCTCTGATACTATGTGAAAGTCTGTGGGCCCAATGACTGGGGGTCGTGCGGACACAAGCGCATAGGCGCAGATAGACCCAGTACATAAGCCCAATGAGGTTTCATCCTAAAACCAATTGGCAATAGGAGGAGTAGCCCATCAAGCTTAAAGCAGTGTCATTATTTCAATTATGCTCTAATTTTATTGTAGCATTTAAAAAATATGATGTGTCATAGAAACACAAGAGAAAGTGTCATTAGCATTTAAAATTATAATATTTCCAAAAGTGTCATTAGCATGTAAAACTGTGAAGCTTCTAGAACTGTCATTATCATGTTAAACATTGCATCATTACTCTGTAAAGTGTCATTACCAAAAACATATTGAATGTCAGTAGAACAAAGTATATCTAGAAAGTGTCATTAGTTTGAAACTGTCATTAATGTTGCACTGGAATGATTTATAATGACACTCTTAGTGGATGTGGTGTTGACACTTTTTCAATAGTGTCATTGTGTATATTGTCATTACTGTGTACACTATTACAATAGTGTCATTACCAAAAATATTGAATCTCAATAGAACACAGTATATATAAAAAGTGTCATTAGTGTCTAAACTGTCACAAATGTTTCTCTTCTGCCTTGACAATTAAGTGTCATTAATAAAAATCTAAAGTGTCATTGACATTTTCTGGTAGGTTATCATGGTGGATGGTACATTTCTACATGGAAAGTTTGAGGGCAATCTAATGATCGCGACTGCGCAGGATGCAAACAATCAAATTTATCCTCTTGCATATGCCGTGGTTGATTCAGAGAATGATAAATCATGGTCTTGGTTTTTCCAACAAATGCATAATGTCATCCCATCTTCACCTGAATTGATGATTATCTCAGATCGACACATGAGCATTGGAAAAGCTGTAGAGACAGTGTACAGTTCAGCAACACATCTGGTTTGCACGCGACACCTAAAACAGAATCTGAAGACAAGATACAAGGACAAAGGTGTCATTAGATTGTTCTCTGATCGGCACTATTTTGTAGTGCATTTTTAGGATTTGTTACCAGGTTTGAGGTGCTATTTAGATGGATTTAGTGCACAATTGAAAATTATGGAGTTAGAGCGGAGAAGTGTGATTTTGGTGGTCTGGAGGAGCTAATTGGAGACATCCAGAGGAAGAGGAGTTGACCACAGATGGCAAGAATTACGAGAAAATTGACGGTGAAGAGTGAAGGCCGCGACCGCGGCCGATTAGCCGCGCCCGCGGTTAATTCGGGAATTAATTGGAGCCACTTCGAGAGCAAACCGCGACCGCGGCCATATGCGTGAGGCAAAGCAGCGTAATTAAATAGAGGCTCACGTGCTGATTTTGATGATGGGCCAATTTGGAGGAAGGTGAGAAGAAGCCCAGCCCACCGTGAAGGCCCGCGTGTTGAAGCTGAAGAAATGAAGGTGATGGCGTCATCGTGTCATCACCATGACATCAACGGGAATATTGTTGCTGGGAGTGGGCCGATGATGCTTTGCTGGGATGAGCTGCTTGAATTGGGCCGCGCACGTGTTGGAGATGGGCCGAGAGATTGAGCAAATTAGTGGAAACAGCTGTTCAATTCGTTTGCCATGCGGGATTAACTTCTCCCCGTGATTTCTTATTTTGTTATTATTTTATTATTGTTATTTTATTATTTTTACAATATATTTAGAATTAGGTTAAAACACCTTTTATGAACCAGTTGCCGAAATAGTTAGACCTAGTTTCATTCATCGTTGTTTTTACCTTTTGCCCAGCCAGACAATTGAAGTTTTTGGATTGATTGGATTGTGAGTTTATTCATTTACTCTTTCTATGATTGTTTTAATTCTCTCTCGTGCTTAATTTCATTGATCATATATCGATTCCCCTTGATTTGTTGATTAGGAAATCAAATAGATTGTTAATACACTAGTACAAAAAGCACATTTTATCCCGGTTCCATTTCATTATATATCCCGGTTTTCAACCGACCTTTTTTGTTGCGGAATAAAAAAGAAAATAGTACACATCCGTGATAAATGATACTTTTTTATCCCGGTTTTAGAACCGTGATATATAGTCCTCGTAACCGTGATATTAGAAAAAACCACGCGTCCAATATCGTCTAATATCACGGTTCAAAACCGTGATATATTATCTACAAAACCAGAATAAATACATAGACAAGCGTGTTCACATGAGGTTATACATCCCGTTTTTAACCGTGATAACAAATTAACTTTATGCGTGCAGGAATATGTTTTTATCACGCTTACTTGCATCTGGGATATATAAATTTTGGAGACTCAGGCCCAAGAATAATATTTTAGCACGGTGCTATTACCGGGATAAAGAATTGTCACCCACAATTTTGCTTTGATTTGTCATAACGAAAGACAAGCACAACATTGCAGTTCTCCTCATAATCAATCACACAATATCATATGCCAAAAAATATATTTCATATATACATCATAAGAAAGTAATAATATACAACACTACTTCAAATGAACGATGTAAAACAAATTTGTACGTATGTTTGCTAAGAATTAATACACTAAATAATAAGTGTTATCCCTAGCTTTAAAGATAAGAATTAAGTATCTATCTATTAATACTTGGGATACGAGATAAACTTTGAAGAATTTGAATCCCTTATTAGCAATTGCTGACCTGGACAAATTAATTAAGAAAATAGAGCATGTTAGTTCAAATTACATATAAATATGATATAAATGGTACTGAAACTTCATTATCAACTTTCCCCAAATTAAAAAAAAACCTTGAATCTTAAAATACCATACTCGGCACTAAAATGTAATATTTTACCTAGTTGCCAATAATTTCACTAAAGAATTCCAACCACTCCGCTCCAATTTCATCAATTTCTTCTTGTGTATGTGTTTGCTTGCTTGAGTAATACCGCAAACCTAAACATAAGTTAGATTAGACAAAGAGTGAAAACTAAGTTACAATGACTAGCCAAAAAGTGAAATAAAAAGATAAACAGAGTTCAATTACTGAAGGAATCTCTGAATCAGGTTGGCAAAAAATTACATAGGAGATGAAATAAGTACAACAAATAAAAAGTAGATTTCAAGCAAGTGAGATGAAGAAGTTGAATTATTCATTGTCAACATGATATAATAGCAAAATATTACAATACAACGCACCAAAGTCAGTACTGGGCATGCAAATTGAAGACTTTGGAATCAGAACATAATATTAAAGTTCAAATAAAACAAAAAGATGTACAAGTACACAACAAGAAAGGGAAGAAGCAAAAAACATAAAACACTTCAAAAATAAAACACAAGCCTCTCCCGAAACTTGAAAAAGAAAAAATATCATATGCTACATGCCAAGCATTGTGGAAAAGTTACAATTTGACTTTTTTACATAGTTGCACCTCAAATTATATGGACTTTAAATAATCATGTATGTTATAGCCTCATTCATTTGTTACAAACAACTAACTTCTTGGTGCATGATTTGTAGTTAATATTAGCCTACTAGCACAATAACAAGGAAGAAATGAGGAAATACTTTATATCCAAAGATTAATAAAGCCGAAGTCTGAAATCTTGAAAAAAAGTATTAAGTGATAGCCATCACTAAGTTGTGTTTGAACTTCGAAGTGTTAAGTTAATTAATTATCAAATACCAACCAATGTACACACAATTGGGTAAAAATAGCTCCTAACACAGATTGGTAAGTTAATTAAAGAAAAAATTTGGCGATACGAAGGTATAAAAAACTAAAAAAAAAAAGCAACCATATAGCCCAAATTGGTATGTTTTCTTTCTGGGGTAAACAAGTTGTAATAATATGTCATAGAACCAACAACTCTTCATGATCAAAGTCTATTTCATTTGGCGATAATCTCCCGTATGAATCACGACACGTAGTATCCACAATCAACTTCGGTGGTATAGCGATGAACTACAATCGCAAAAAAAGAAGCATAACTGAACTATATATCTATCTTAACACATGTCAATCCATTAGGATTATCAAAAATAAAAGCTATGTATCTAAACTTTATTGTAAGGCCTATTTCAGAAATATTATTCCTAGGTTTGAGGTAATATTTTGAAAGACTTTTTCTAAGTACATTCCTTGTTATAATGGATTGAATATTGCAAACTCCAACCCATCAGGAACTGTGTGGAAATCTTTTCTGTTTGTGACATGACATGAATTAATTTATCATGACTAATAAGGAATATATGATACAACTAAACAGTGTGAGGTGGGAAAGAGACTTTGCGTGCACTTAGTTAATTGATTAGCTCATCTAATAACCATATTCCAGAACCATCAGAAACACATAAACACAAACAATGTATACATCATACACTAGCTTGCCATATCTAATTAAGATTATTTTCATCATTTATTATCTCAAATTAGGCTCTCTGAATGAAAATCTTATCATCAACACATGCACTAATGTAATAAAATAAGGATTATAGCTATTAGCTAGCATACAAAATAGGATCAACAATTTATTAAATATACATACAAAAACAATAAAAACTTTCATTTAGCAAAATCATTAGAAAAAACGTGTATATATAATTCATACTTGAACATTATTAAAAAATGGTCCATATAATAAGAACTATTATCATGAATTATGTAAGCACTGGCATATGGATTTAACGTTTAAGATATGAAACAAGCAACCTCAAAATTGAAGGAGGAAGTGATACTCAAATACATTTCTGTCTTGATCTCTCCACCATTCCAACTTTATCTATCCATCATCTCTTGTTCTCTCTGTCTAACTATCTTGGAAATTATAACTGCTAATTATTGGTATTAACTCGCATAATTGTATCCCCGTCATCTCTTGATCTCTCCGTCTAAACACATTTCTGTCTCTAGTGGATTGCGAAATTAAATATTCTTATTAGATAATTATTAACAAAATTGAAGGAGGAAGTGATACTCAAATATGCAAGATTAAAGGAGGATGAAGTAGTGCATGTACCTTCCACTTACCTAACAATTGCTATCACATTCATATATAATCCCACCAAAAAGCATATACAAATGAAATCGATCAGACTATATCCACCAACAATGGGATAAGACCCTCTATTTGCATCCAAACAAAGAAAATGAATGAATCTTGGCCGAACAAAAATAAATATAAAATTGGGAACAAGAGCTCATGTACAAATTAAATTGATCAGACCATCTGTCTAAATAAATAACTCATACAACTATACTAGGACTATTAACTCACACAATTGAAACTATCTTTCTCTTTCCAAATTCAAAATTAGACTTGTAATATCATACTACAAGAGAAAAGCAAATTCAACACAGATCGGTGGTCCAAAATTCGAATAGATAAGTGGTCTAAATTCAAACATTTTGTATTATCAATGAACAAACACATAGCTTGGGTTGTGGTACCTTGCGATAGTCACTGTGGGTCGATGGCCTTCCTTGAAATCCAACTACGATGACTGCGAGAGACGGAGTGGGGCTTGCTGGAGCGACGCTGGGAGAGCCGGAAAAATTGTGGCCGGCACAAGAGAATAGGATCGAGAGGCGGAGGCAAGTTTAACAGGAAAAGCAAAATTGATGATGGAGTCAGTTATGGGCTAGGTTAGAGGGGTAAAAGGGAAATCAATAAATTTTTATAGATACAAAAATATTATTTGGAATCCAATCTATCCCGATTCTATGACAACCGGGGTATATAAATTTGTACCATTAACTACTGCGCTTTTTTATCACAAACATACGAACACACCGTGATAAAAAATTCCCAAATTTTTTTTAAGACGCTCTCACATGCAACCGGGATAAAATAAGGGTGATAAAACACCAAATTTGTACTAGTGATAGTAGTTCCCTCTAGCTTGACAACCTAGAGAAATTAGTATTATGCTATTGATTCCCCTTTTCTATACAACCTGTTGAGATTGTTATTGATCATATTACTAAGGATTGGAGGATACTGGTTGAGAATCTAAATCCCTTAGTTTGTGTAGAGAATTAATTGCATGTAATTGTATGACTGGTTGCTACACTTGTATGTACCTATCTATTCCTGAACTTCCTGCTGCTATTGAATTAAATCGTGAAGTTTAGTAGGGATTTGTTTAATAGTTAGGGTTATCAGGACTGGTTGGACTGGTAACTAATTCAGAACAGGGATTAGGACTTTCATGAGTATTGAGGACTAGGAATAATCAATGATCGATCTATCAATCTAAAGTGTGGATATTTATTTGGCTGAGCTATTTTCCTAATTTGATTTCAAGTCTTTGTTTTTATTTATTTATTTTATTTATTTTATTTTTAAATCAGAAACCCCCTGGGTACTTGTTGGTATACAATTACATTGTTGAAATAGTATTTGATTCTCTGTGGGATTCGACCCTTACTTACCAGACTACATTAGTTGGGTTTGTTTAAGATTATTTTGTTTAGGTGTTACGACAACGCCTATCAAATTGGCGTCGTTTCCAGGGAGTCAATTAAAAAGTGAAACAACATATAAAAATAAACTCCAAAAAGTGTCATATAAACTGGAATGAAGTGTTGATAGTGTCATTATAAGCATATGAACTAACATAAATTCTAAAAAAGTGTCATTATGATGCAACAGATAAAAATAGTGTCATAACCCCAAACAAAAATAACAAGCCACATTGAATAAAGTGTCATTGGGAATAAAGTGTCATAAACTGGAATGGAAAATGTCATTATAAGCATGGATAGTGTCATTAAAAGCATGGAAAATGTCATTAAAAGATCTAGTAAATTGCCATTATGATTCTGGAAAAGCAAGCATGGATAGTGTCACTAAACTTAATATTTAATGCATTGCAGGTATGAAAAAGAATCATGCAGGATAAAAAATTGTCATTAGTACCTGAAAAGCAAGCGGGTAGCCAAGGAGATTATAACCAAATCTCGAATTTTGATCTATTTCACGGTTTTCACGATTGACATGCCTAAGTGATCTAATCAAGAGAAGGTATGATTCCCTACCCCATGGATGCTTCTGAAATGACTCCATATCAAACGCCAGAGAAAACACATGGGATTCGATAGGATGACCTCGCTGCTTAGTCAATATCACTCCCTCAAGGATCAACACGTGAGCAAACCTCAGCTTTCTCACTGGATCTTTCTCTTTCACAAACATATCAAGCAGTTTCTCATAAGTACACCTTTTTATACCCAGCTCAATTTTAGTGTCAAACTCAGGTTGGGGTGTTGAAGGAAAATCAAAAGCATTGCAATTTAATCCAGTTATAGCAGCAAACTCCTTTATTGAGAAACGAGTGATATTGCCTCGAACTAGAAACCACAATTCTTTTGTTTTCTTAGTCATTATCTCATTTAACAACACATAATGCATTATTTGAGCATGTAACTTCAGTTTATATTCAAGTTGTACAATAGGACCAAAGCATCCATTGCACAGCGTATCCCAATCAGATGGGGGAAGATTTTCCTTCAAAAGATCAAACAAATTCTGCTTGGGGTAAAAATTAATCCTCGCCATAAAGCGATCTGCCGGATTAAGAAAATATTTGCACTTGATCGTAGACATGCTCAAACATGAATTTTGTATAAAATGTCATTATAAGCATATAAAAAAGTGTCACTGTGGTGCTAGAAGTGTCATTAAACAAAATATATAATCGACAGCTGTGGATAAAAACGTGTCATTATCATTTTATAGTGTCATATAAACTAGAATGAAGCACGGGAAGTTTCATTAAGATCATATAAACTAGGAATGACACCATAAAAGTGTCACTGTGGTGCTAGAAGTGTCATTAAACAAAATATATAATCGACAGTTGTGGATAAAAAAGTGTCATTATCATTTTATAGTGTCATATAAACTGGAATGAAGCATGGAAAGTTTCATTAAGATCATATAAACTAGAAATGACACCATAAAAGTGTCACTGTGGTGCTAGAAGTGTCATTATCATTTTATAGTGTCTAGGAGTGTCATTAAGATCATATAAACTAAGAATGACACCATGAAGCATGGAAAGTGTCATTAAGATCATATAAACTAACAATGACGCCAACCAAGTGTCATAAAACACTATCATGAAGCATTCAAAGTGCAATGACATACAAAATAGTGTCATTAGAAGCGAAAGAGTGAAATGGACATAAAAACGCTTGAATACCTAACCCTAACTACAACAAAATGCAATCGAAACACTAGAAAAGAGGTGTAATCGAAACTAAGGTGTGCTCCAAAGTGCAATGTAGGTGTAATCGAAACACTAGAAACTAGTTTAAGCCAAAAAAGGAAGAAATCAAACCTATTCGATAGAGAAATGCTACAACCTGACTTTGATCAACAAGAGATGATGAAGCATGGGAGACGACAACGAGATCGAGAGAGATCGACAGATAATCCGAGATCGAAATCGGATGAAAATCGTGAGCGAAAGAGCGAGATTTCCAGCGAGAGAGAGGGAGATTTGCGGAGACAACCTGGCTTTGATCGACAAGAGATGATGAAGCGTGGAAGACGACAACGAGATCGAGATCGAAAGCGTGAGCGAGAGAGAGATCGACAGAAAATCCGAGATCGAAATCGGATGAAAATCGGGAGCGAGAGCGAGATTTCCAGCGAAGCTTTCCGGAGAGAGAGAGAGGAGGAGGAGGATGTGGGGGCCACTTGTGGAATGTGATTGATAAAGGGGCTGTTGGAAAATGAATAGAAAGTATTTAGGGCTATTTTATTGAATTAGAAACTTGTAGGGGGCCAATGGGCCACACTCTCTCCATTCTTCACCGCCGAATATAAGCCCTACGAATTCGAACGCGAACTCGAAAACCGCCATTGACACCAGTCTGTAGATTTGTCAGTTTCCCCGCCCCTTTCAAACTGCGTCAGAGGATAAACCGGATGTGTGAAGGACTATGCCGATCTCCGGATGTGATATTTTTCATCCCAGATCATTATCGCTGAGCAGCGTCGCCGACCAGATCAGAAATTGCCGGATTCTGACGAACTGTACCCTCGACGATGGAGTCGTACGCCGTCCTAATTGCGCTACGATCAAGTCTGCGGAAGATTTAGATCGGATTCACCCAATTTCGGAAACCCTAGCAGGGGTTATATTCACAGCCGGATACGAATTCGGAGCCCCGATTACCGAAATTCAAAGTTGCAAGGTTCATCGGAGTGGGCAGTTTGGTGGATTTTTTAGCCCGTATGAATATCGGAATAGGATGGATCCAGATGATGATTCAAACTCAAGCCTATGCCTCTCTGTGAAAGTCCGTGGGCCCAATGACTAGGGGTCGTGCGGATACGAGCACATAGGCGCAAATAGGCCCAGTACATAAGCCCAATGAGGTTCCATCCTAAAATCAATTGGCAATAGGAGGAGTAGCCCATCAAGCTTATACACTAGACAAATTATGTTCCAACTTTAGATGTGAGACGTTTATATTCCAACACGCCCCCACAAGTGCAACGGGCGAACAATTTGTCAGGCCTAGTTGACACTTGAACAAACGGGTGTGGGTGGGCATCTCAATCTTTTTATAGCCAGACCCAACCAACCCAATAAATGGACCCATGACCGAACCCGCTCTGATACTATGCGAAAGTCTGTGGGCCCAATGACTGGGGGTCGTGCGGACACAAGCGCATAGGCGCAGATAGACCCAGTACATAAGCCCAATGAGGTTTCATCCTAAAACCAATTGGCAATAGGAGGAGTAGCCCATCAAGCTTATACATTAGGCAAATTATGTCCCAACTTTAGATGTGAGGTGTTTATATTCCAACACTCTGCGACTGTCACGGTAAGATTTGATCATTCTGATTACTTTGCTTCTTTCGAATTCAATTTTGCTGCTGTCTTTGGTTTAATACTACTAGATATGCGGCATTTTACATTCACGTTGTTTTGCCTTTATGTTTGCTGATGAATTATGGACACTGTGATTTCTTGAATGTATCAAATGATGATTAGTTATATCTGCTTCCAAATCATGCTGCCAAATCAATTTGATAAAGTGATGTGAATTTCTATTTGTGTATTCGGGTGGTCTTAGTCGCCCCTTACGGTACATCATGTAAATGTATCTCAGCTTGATAATTACTCTGTACAAGTAAAATGATGCTATGTTAAAAGAACCATATACCTATTTGTGCACAGGTTAAACACAATTCACACAGTTGAATTGACATAATTTACATGGCAAGGCTAAAATCTTCTGTGATTTCCTTCTGCTTTGGAAGAACCATACAACAACCCTAGAATTTTGACTCTTTAACCTTAGATGCTTACATGGATACCACCAATTGTGTGCAGAGCAAAGAGGCCTGTCGAATAACCCGTCACATAGGACGCCACAAGTATGAAAGCATAAAAGAAAAAGACAAGAATTATGTATGCAGTGATTTTAGTGCATCTTTGGCTACCAGCCACTCTTTTGGTATGATGAAATTGTGGAAGACACTGATCGTCTTTCATTTTCTTCCTTCCCCAGATTAACAAAGGGAATGGAAGAATTGAAGATGGGGGATTTGTTTTGTTTCTGGTTAACCATGGCATTTTAATATAGGACTCTTGGCCGTTGAAGAAGAGTGTATGCTGTGCCACTATCCTCTACTTGAGTGATGGCTCCCAAATAACTATAAGTTGCTCTTTGCATGACCTTCACAAATAAGGTATTAGGTATGTGTCCTTTGCATGATCTCCTCCACTAAACAGATCTTGTTTATATTATATATATATATATATATTTATTTATGTATCAGTATTGTTCTTCAAGTTGTGCTACAAATATAAATTATTATATATATAGAAACTATTTTAAAGTTAATGGATGTAATATCGTTTGAAAATATTTCAGATAAATACGGAATGATGGACAATTGTATCTAATTTGTTTTAAAAAATATTTTCATTTTGTTAGTAGAAGTTTTCTTATCATATAATCACCATTCATAAAATAATGAAGTATCAATAAAAGATAAAAGTTTTGATGTGTGTTCGTAAATTATCTTAGTATAAAAGATCATTTTTTTTATAAAAAAACTTAAGACTTGTAACCACCCATTTTTACACAATATTTTAGGGTTGAGTATCGGTCTAAACCCGGACTGGACCGGAACTTGAAAAATGATGGATCAAAGACCGGACCGGATCGATTTGGACCGGTTTAGAGGAACATGAAAAAAAAACCCCTCAAATCTAAATATAATTTTGCATAAATGATAAAACCTGACACTTGTAATGGCATGGCATTGTGCCTTAGTTTGCATAAAACCTGTTAATAACATAAAACCTATAACTTGCATAAAGTTTTGGTGGAGAGGAGAGGTGTACCACATAAAACTTTAGAATTTTTTAATAAATCGGGTCAGACCGGACTGGTATTTAGCCTGGACCGGTCCGGTCCAAATTTCCGGTCTGGCCCGGAATTTGCTCAACCTTACAATATTTACAATAATTTTCAAAAAAATAAATGAAGGAGTGAAGATAATGGGACATGCGTGAGGTGCAAAGAATGTCATATGATGCATATTTTAATAAGATTTGGGCTCTCCTTTATTATCACTTCAGGTAAAGAGGGTGGTAATATATCTATTTTCTTACTCAGTTTGACAGTTTGTAATGACCATTTATTTTTCTATTTACCTGCATCTCTGCAAGTGTCAAATTCATTTACCAATGTCTCATTCATAATTTTGACTTGGTCAACTTCTTAATAATAAAAGAAAAAGAAAAGGTCTTGGCCCCTTGGGGCTTGGGCAACATGACTGCAAGTCATTTACACGTCCTTGCTGAAATATTCAAAGCCCAAGCCCTTTCTCTGTTGGGCTCATCTTATTAAAGTTACCCCAATCATGTTACTGGTCTTAGTCCTTTTAGATCAAAGATGGGCTCAAAACCCATTCATTGCAATCTTACAATCACAGTACAGTTATCAATGTCTTCATTAGTTGTTTGGTACTACCTCCGATCGGAATTAACTGACGTTTTAGCTCATAAAATTTGATCCACTTTATATGTCGTTTTAGGATTTCTGAGACATGAAAATTGTTATTGGAATTTGTTTTTGTTGACTTCTTTTCTTCTAAACTCTCCATTCATTGGTTCAAGAAGGTTTTGATTATTTATTATGTGGGAAGATTGAGGAAAAATATAAAATTTTCGGAATACATAATGTTTTTTCTTAAATATTGTGTCAAATGCTAAAACGACACTTATTTTAGATCAGAGGGTGTAATGATATTTCCAATTTTCCCATTTATTTGCACCTGCATTCTTTGATTCATACATCCTAGTGTCACTAAAAGTAGGGTACAAACAGAAAGTGAAGGATAGTTGGAATACAAGTCACTGCTACATAATACATGATGATATAGGCGTCTATTTAGATGCTTTTACCTAAGGACTAACTTTTATTTCCTATATTTCTTCTTCTAAACCAGTTATGATTTATGATTCTCCTCTTTAGTAGTTAGAAAGTAATGTCAATGTTGAGATTTGAGATCTCAAACTACATACTCATTTCAAGTTCTTTTTTGTTATCCTATCTTTGTGTGAAGCTCATAGAAACATACTTAGACATAGTACAATGACCGATTGCTCGCCTATCTTCCACGCAGGGGCGGAGCTATTTGAGGCCCAGATGAGGCTATAGCCCCCGTTGAAAAAAAAATTAAGTTTTTTTTACCCTTATTTAATCTGAAAATGTAATTTTAGCCAGCCCTAATAAATTGAAGCCATGAAAATGAAATTACCTTAAATTTCCCACCTCATCTCATCTGAAAATACAAATTCAGTCAATCCTAACAGATTTAAGTCAAAAAAATTAAATTACTTAGTTTTTTTTCCCTCATCTCATGTGAAAATTACCTTAAGCTTCATAAAAAAATCAAAATTAGGGGTGTTCATCCGGTACGGACCGTAGATCGGTCTTATTCGGTCTGGTTCCGGTCTAAGACCGGAATTTAAAAAAAAAAATCTTATTTAATATGTAAAAAAAAATCTAAAAAACATTTATACTCCTAACTTATTAACTTAAAGAAAATATCTATAAAAAACATTTAAACTCCTAACTTATTATTTTTTATTTATTTAAAAAAAAAACGGTCCAACCAGTCTGGACCGGTTTTTTTCCGGGTTTGGACCGGACCGGATTAAGGGAAAAAGCTGGACCGGAGACCGGACCGTAATTTCACCGGTCCGGTCTTTTCCGGTTCGGTCCGGGCAAGATTTGAACAATCCTAATTAAAATTGATTTTTGCGAAATAGGATTTAAGTCACGTTGGATTTAAGCCACACAATATTTTTATCGCGCAAGATTTTAGTGTTCTCTGGGGTAAAATCCTGGCTCCGCCCCTGCTTCAACTAGTTACAACATCGCTATCCGCCTTCAAATTGTTGGGTTGTGTGTATATTCATTGTATGCAATGCATGTGATGATCTTAGTTCACATGTGAGAATAATCTGAACTAGTCTCCAACAGTTTTGATGATCAGTTTTCTGCCCCCTCTTTTTTTTATTTTTTTAAAGTTATTTCTTTCCCCAAAATGCTGATTGCTATGATGTCTTTTTGAACTGCATTGCAATGTCACATGCAAAAGCCTGAATTAAAGGACAAGAAGAAAGAGTAAGAAAATAAATTGAGAGAAGAAAACAGGATACAAATTATAAATGGCCACATGGTCATATAGGCATGAGAGTGGGCAGGTGGTATCTTAGGGTTTAGGGGTCATGTGAAGGTATCTCAATTCAAGTTTTGATATTCCAATTGCAGTATAATGTGATGGTTTATAATTTCAATTTTTCAGACATATGCTCTAAAATTAATGGTTTATAATGTGATGGTTTCTAAAATGAGGTGCTTCATTTTAAAAAGTATGTTATCATTTAAAATTTTTTAATAAAATTTTAAAGAAGTATAAACATTTCCTTTTAGGAAATAGTTCCTAAAACAAGAAATCTTAACCTAAGAAATTCTTATAATTTGTTTTCCTTTTCACTTTCTTTTAGGGTTCACTAATTTCTATTAGAGAACAATAACTTTACATTGGATCCGAGTATTGGGTAGAGTCTAGACTTTAAACACTACAAAATTGTTGTAGGGTTTGAGAGACCCTCATGTGATAATATATATGAGTATGATATATTTTAGGATGTGATGAAAATATAGGTTAAGAGTCTCGAGTCAATAATTTCAAATTCAATTATTGATTGAAATGGCCCGATCTCGTGAACCTAGCTACTAAATCTTTTTCAAACTGAGTTGTTCTAACCCACTCAGCCAACTAGAATCATGATAATATTTCTTTTGGATACAATTTGAATTAGTCATGTTATTTCCAAAATCTAGAACATGGCATTAAATAGCCCATTATTGTCTAGCTTTAGTAACTAACATTTGCTTTAAGCATAAAAACATACATGTACTTTACATTTGCTCTAAGCATATTTAAACTCAAAATCTGTAACCATGAAAATATAAGACTTCTCTCTTACACCATTTGATACAAATAGCTATAACACTTGCATTAAAGGTGAAGGGTAAGAACCAACAATCAGTTGGTTCAGTGATTTGGCGTTGGACTTTCATAAGTATTTTATCTGAAAGTTTTAAATTTGATTTTTGTTGATGCGTGTACATAGACATTGACGTTGGGAGGGGTCTATCTTTTTATGAGTCAACCGTATCTAGATTTGTACCGTAAAACGATACTGACTAATCGAACTATACCACAAACCTAAAAAAGTTGGAGGAAAAAAACTACTTCGGAAATTTCATAGTAGTAGATAAAGATGATATATGGGATGGGGTCACTTAAGGGTCCCACCATTAATGAATTTAGAAATATCATATCACATCATCTTTTATTCACCCCAAGGGGCAAAAATTGTAATGTAGAGGAATCAACTACTTAGCCCCTATAAAAAAAAACTACTTAGCCTAAATTTAATATAAGAAAACCTAACTCTTTCCAACTTCCATAACTACCATGGAGTAGGAAAGAGGAGGAAGTTATTCAAACCCACATGGAAATGCCTTTATTGTATTTGACTCTCTTTCTTCTTTCATCAAATTTCACAATGACCTCTTTTGCACATTTGACCAGACAACCTTTTTGGTTCCCACATGGCCCCTCCTCTCTCCCTCTTCATCTACAATATTTTTCCTCCTATAAAATTTTATGGCGGTGAGTTAGGTAAATGACTATGATATTTTTTTTAATTAATGGACCCTTAGTAAAAATGGACCCCTCTCCCTCTCCCTAAATCCTACTCTCTACCCCCTAAATCATACCCCTTAAATCCTAAAAATTAGTATGGATCTTTTTTATTAATTGAAAATTCTTAAAGAGTCAATGAGCCCAAAACCCTCACTTTATGGTACCAAGTTATAAGGTTGGAGAATGGAGGCTTGAGATCTTGCATTTGCTTGTTATTTTCAAACTTTGTGTAACTAACTAAACTTGTACATTCTTGGCTCATATATGTAGGTTAGAGGAGAAACGAGTTTAGATTATCAAGCCTTATTAGCTTAGATGGTATAATTAGCAATAACAATGACTTCTGGTCCCAACCCTTGTTCTAATGCTAGTGAGCTACGCATAACTCAAAACACTCATAAATGTGATATTATCTTTGTTCTTATAAAGTGTAGTGTAAAATGTTATAATGACGAACACTTTATGTTTTTTTTTGTAATAGGAGGACAAGGCCGTTGTAAAGGAAAAAAGGCAAATATGGTGAGAAATAACATCCCACATTGCATACTTGAAATAAAAGACTTAGGCCTTGTTTGGTTAAATTTATTTATTATTTATAAACACTTTATTTTAAAAATTCATTTTTTCAATAAACTACACATATATCCATAAAAGCTACCTTTTTACCAAATATTTTTTTTACAACCTTATTTATCAACTATTTATAAACGAAAAAACTCTTTATAAACTCCATTACCTAACAAACTCTTAGTATATAAGTTTAATTTAGTGGATTATTTCTCCTATTGTCAATTGATTTTAGGATGAAACCCCAATGGACATATGTGTTGGGCTTTAATGTGTATGTGCGCACGGACTAACACGTCTCCCGTCTATCGATCCACTGGACTTTATCAATAACACATGAGCTCCTGATCACGATTATCATGCTTATTAGGTAAATTAGGAAGATTTGACATCCTTATAACTAATAATAATATGACACCAAATGAACCGTGATATAAGATTCTCATTTACGTTTTGATATCCCATCTTAACAGTGTTTGTTTTTATTATATTAATGAGGCTAGATTTTATTATATTAACGAGTCCCAAACTTAGGTCAATTGACATTGAGGAGAGCATGTCGAAACATGATATACTGTAGTATATACTAAACTTTGTATTGGAAATTTATGAAAGCATTTACTTCGGACTCCAGAGCTATTTGCTCCGCAGTTTCAGCCACATAAATGCATAGAAACTAGAAAAGCTTAAACTTCTGTCTTCGTATAAAAAAACGCTTAAAACTTTGGTTTTTAAACAAAGCAAAAGGTCACCATGAAAAAAAGTCACAAGAATATGATATTTTTTTTTCCCGGTTTTCCTAACTTATATTCCAAAGGCCTAAAAATGTTAATAAGGTGGAGATTCCTCGAAATTAAATGGGAACAAGAATGAGAGCAAATCAATTCTCCGCATGTAGATAGGGATGGGAAAAATGGTATCCAACTCGCTCTCCGATCAGCCCCGGTCTTGATATTTAAGAGGCCTCGGGGCGAAAGTAAATTATGAGCCGTAATACGTTACTTACTTAACACATATGTTAAAAAACATAACACATATCCTACTTAAAATCTCATATTATTAATATTAAAAAACAATGCATAGTTGCATATTACACCATAAAACATTGAATAACTATAAAAACAAAAGTAAAGATATAACGAAAGTACATAAAAACAAAGAAAAAAGAGAGCTATAACAACAACGTATATAGCTCTACAACATTACATATAGTAACAATAGGGAAACCTTCTAGAATACGTGATAATTAAGTTCAATTAAATGGGAGAACAAAAAAAGGAGAAAATTTTGGAATATGTGCTCTTCACAAATATAACGTACCAAATGCAAGATTTGGAATATGAGAAAAATCTGAAATATGCGCTAATTAATTGCTTATTTTGCTTTAATTTTATTTTTGGTCCAAGAGAGAAATTGGTATTGGATACGTGGGTCTGGTGGGCCTTTTTAAATGGAATTGGTATTGTTGGGCTCATTTGTTGTAAAGTCAAAAAAAGAAGAAGAAGGGGAGCAAGGTGAATCAAACTTGCGTTTCTTTGGTTGGGAGTTGAGGTATAAACCACTAGGCTAATTCATTTTTTTGATATATACACACTACTAGTAGTATACATACATATAAAATATATTGGACCTCTAGGAATTTTCGGCCTTAGGCTGGCGCCCCATCTGTCCCTACTTCTGGGTCGGGCCTGTCCCCGATGAGAAATTTCATGGGACCCTCAATGAGGATTTTCATGAATATATTTACAATATACTATAAAGTCTTATAATTAAATTTAAGGAAAAATGACTAATTAATATCAACTATCACATTTGAACCAAAAATAATAGGAACTTTAAAAATTATAAAAACATACCTAAACTATGACAATATAAACCAAAAATGTATGAGCATATTTTTCCACTGAATTTTCTAACGTAAAATGCTGAGATGGAGACGAAAATGTAATTTTTCAAACGAAATTACTCATTAAATTACACTTCATTTGTATAATAATGATTGGTTTGTTAAAAAAGTGATATGTCAAAAAATATGACCGATTTTCTTTTGTTCATGTTATTGTAAGATGCGAATTACTGGTATTGGTTTGTATATTTTTCTTTTCTTTTTTATTATATAAATGAGATGTAACTTGATGGGTTAAATGGAAATATGACAGCTCATTTTTCCGGCTCCATATCAGCATACCCGCCAGAAAATTCACCGAAAAATACGTCCATACCATTTTTGGTTAATATTGACATAGTTTGGGTATGCTTTTACAATTTTTAAACTTCTTATTATTTTTGGTTCAAGGCTAATAGTTGGTATTATTTAGAGTTATTTTTCCTAAATTTAATATAGTTTTTCTATAATAAACTTGAATATGTTATTCGTATATATTATACAATGTTTAATATGATTATAAGTTTAACAAGTTAATTATATGACTATTTATTAAAAACATAAATCAATGAGTAGTTTAAATTGAGATTTAACGAGAAATCCACGAGGAAAGTAATGCTTGTTTGGTTGAATGTAGAAATTATGATTCTCCAAGGAAATTACATCGTGTGAAATTAAACTGTGGGAACTTTAATTTATGGGAATTGGTAAATCTATTTGTTTAAAATCTAAATCATGGAAAATTATGGGGGAAGAAAATCTTACTCACCCTCCCTAGGTAATTGGAATTCTTGTGTTTACATGAATTGAAAGTCTCATGAATTAGTATATTTGGTTTTCCAAAAATAAAAATTTAACCAAATGCATGTATTTTATATCACTTCCTGGAATATTTAAATTCATGAGAATTTACTTACCAATCAAATGAGCACTAAATGGGGAAAAGTAGACGAAGATGAGGATTCCTCGACGGGGATAAGGAGTTCGCAAAAAAGGGGATGTTGACGATTTTCCTTCCCCGAACGGGAATGGGGATGAGGACGGGAGCATAAACTTAAGCGGGGATGAGGATGCGAAGGGTAGTCTTCACCCCGAACCCGCTACATTGAAATCCATGCGCATGTTAAGAATTTTGGTTTTGAAAACTAAACCCTAAAATGAAATAATAAATATTGTAATAAAATAATAAAAATTTAAAATAAAAATAATCTAAAGTCATCTTTCTAAATCAATATTCTTAACCTAGTCATTCAGGGCAAAGGTAAAAAAATGATTTTTTGATATCTACTAGAAGAAAATAAAGATTTTCCAAAACAAAAGTAAAAGAATATAATCCCACTAATATGTAACTAGTGTAGACCCGGTGCCATGTATCGATTTTTTTATTATTTGCTTACAAATTAAGCATAATGATTAAATAACTATAATTCTAATTAACAATAGATTAAATCACAATTACTTTTAAGGAAATATTTTTACTTTTTTTAATAATTTTTTCCTTATTTTATAAGTATAAATACTCATAAAATTTAAGTTATAAAAATTGTATGTTTTCTTGTTAACAATTACATTTGCCAAAAATATAATTAATGAAAGGGTGCACAAGATGTATGTACATTTTTCTTTCTAATTTCTAATTAGACGGATTTTTTGGTATGAATTTTAGGTTCTTATAATAGTGTTTCAAACTTTTAAGAGGTTGACACCAAAGTTTGTTATTAGTACTACAAAATGTTCAATGTCGTTACGTTTCGATAAATTTGGATAAGTTATTTTGAATTTTCAACTTGGCTCGACACTGAAATATATATTGGAATAGCTTTGAGCATTATACCAACTTGTATGCCCCAAATAACTTATTTAGAGTTATCGTAATAAAGCAAGTCCCAAGTGTTTGCATAGACCTAATAACAACCTTTGACACTGATCTATTAACATCTAAAGAAACAATCACAAAACAATATAAATCATGCAAAAATTGTGACCATATATAACGTAACAATTTATCAATTTGGTAGAAATTGATATTTTTTCTAAAAAATAGGTAGAAGTCGTTACACTTGTCAGCGGCTATTTTTTTTTTTTCAATATTAAGAATGATTCGTTATTAGCCAATTAATAAAGGTAAGTCGCTATTATGGTCGACAACTTATTACTCACTAAAGCATTCATCGACTCTATCCAGACTAACTCATTCATCCAATGCTCGTAAAATATTCGTACTGAGCATGTATCTAGTATGTTTTTATGTCTTAAGCTTATTTTAGAAAAAAATGTATTTTGAGAAGTTGAGAGGTTAAGCGGTTAGAAAAAAAGTGGTGGGAAGAGCATGGGAGATTGGAGTATAAAAATATGTAGAAAACAAATTAAAATACATGTGTCTATTATAGAAGAAGACAAATGTTAAATGTAGAATTGGCCAAGTGGCTCAATTTCTAGCAAAGACTTGCCTTCTTCTTTAATTCCCTAGGGAGATTATTCCAATTCTTAAAAAAATCTGTAAATATCTCAAATAAGGGGGGACAATGTGGGTATATGTATGTATATCTATATAAGGGAATTTCTTGTTGGTACATTTGAGTTTAAGGCTATTCCTGTTGGTTATTTCATGATTAATTTTTTTGGTTGGTGCCTCTTAAGGTTTTATATTTGTTTCCTTTGTAATCGAGTTTTTTCATATTCGTACTCTTTCGGTTCGAACTAATCAAATCCAAGCCCATCATTGTGTTCTCGATCCTCAAATTAGTAGAATTTGACTACTAAAGCACCCAAATCCATATCCAAACCATCTCGATTTGTATTACTAAGGTCAAAAACAAGTTGTTGTTTCAGAATTCAAATCGAGGTAGTTCGGATATGGATTTGAGTGATTTAAGAGTCAAATCCTACTAATTTGAGGGTGTTGAACACAATGGAGGCTTGAATTTGATGAATTCGAATCAGAATAGTACAAATATGAAAAAACTTGATTACAAAGCAAACAAATACAAAAAATCTTAAGGACCCTAAAAGAACAAAAATTAATCATACGACACTAACAAAAATAACCTTAAACTCAAGGACACCAACAAAATTTTTCCTTTATATAATTTTGAAAACATGATATATCGACGTTTTTCTCTATCAAGAGGGCAAACTGTCTTTTTAGCTTCATATATGGTCGCATATTTTTTTAATTCTGAAAACATGATATATCGACGTTTCTATTTTATAACTTCAAGAAACCCTAATAATTGAAATTTATGTACAAGTGTTGGGAATAAAGATCGATTAGTACATCAAGAACATACATGCAATCATAGTATTTCTTGTTGAATGTGTGAAAATAAATATACTCCCCTATAAATCAATAGTGTAGATGAGGAAACGCCATTTTCAAATGGGATTGTGGTTATAATTAATTGCAATGAATTAATCAGTCAGTATCTAATAAGTAGGTCATAAAAGAGAGGCTGCAATCAATTAAAGTAATTAATTGACTTTATACATGAACATGCATATATGGTCATGTCCCCTTACGTTACGTCTCTACCGGCCATGTGGTTTTATTGGCACGGTCGCACGGACACTTGACAAATTCCACTTAATATTAAGATTCAAAACTAATTAAAGATTAGACTTTTTTTTATTTGACAATACATGCATAAGCTACTAGTACGTAGTCTTAATTGTGATGTTATGGAATTTGCTTATTGTTGGAATACATCTAAAATTGGGACATAACTTGTCTAATATATAAGTTTAATGGATTACTTTTTTTATTGTCAATAAGTTTTGGGATGAAATTACATTGGACTTATGTACAGTGCATATCTGCGTCTAGGCGTTCGGATCCGCACGACCCCCAGTCTATGGGCCCACGGACTTTCACATGGTATCAGAGTCGACTCTGGGTTACAAGTGAAATTGGCCTTGAAGGCGGTCGCTCGACCCAGAGGGCGATCCTTGTCAAGGGTTTAAGTGGAGGTGATTGTAATACCCCGTATTTGTAATCCTTTATAAGGATTAAAATGTTACCCATGTTAACAAGAGTTTTTTTTCTTTTCAGGGTTTAAATAAGGACAAAGAATTTTAAAGTTAAACATTCTAGAGTAAGAGTAGTATTAGGATCTGCCCCGATTTGACATGAGATGATACTTTTAAAATCTCTGGCCTTATCCTATTTGAATATGGGTGGTACGTAGTTGAGAGAAGATAAACTCCGGCCAAGTTAAATGGATAATGTGGGTGGCGTAATCCATCAAACCACTCTTAATTTCGTTATCTAAAAGCCGACCTAATGTCGCACCGTCGTCAATGTGTGGGTGCGTATATCAGTTATTTATTCATATCGAGTTCGATTTATGTTCAAACTTGCAAAAGTTTCTTAGATTGCGTAATACGTGTGTCGATCTTTGTTGAATCGTTGCCAAAAAGTATGTTAGTACGTTATATTAGAGATTTTTTTTATGTATGGTACTAGATCCGTATATTTGTATAAACGAGTCACTTGATAGAGAAAGTTTTATATAATTTAAAAAAACGATTTGTTAGCTTTATTAGTGATAGTTGTTGGTTAAACGACAAAATCAATCCAATTTGAATTTGGAACAAAACATTTGACCACCTATGGAACTACGTTGTTTTGATGTTTCCTCGTCTTGAAAAGTCATTTAAACCATAAACTATACATAAGAAAGATAAGGCGAGGTGTCTGCGTGCTGCTCATGAACTCGTCGTTCGATGCGACTTCGTGCTGGGATTAGATGCGTATAAGCGAAATTTCAGAAAACTATTTTCTAGCATCTAACAAGGATCTCATGCATGAATCAATAAGAATTAATTAGAGGTACATACCGTGTGATGCGAGTCTGAAACGTTCTTGCAGGATTTCATCGGAGATCGAAAACCCCAAGTGTGGCTTGTCTACTTGGTTCACACGAGTCTGGAATCTGGATCGCCTCCGGTGTCGTCTGCTAGGACGAACGAACAAAGAACAAGGCAGCTTCACTTTTGGGTGTGTTCGGCCGTACACTTGAATTGAGGAGAAGAGAGAGATCTATCTCTAATGTTCTGTACGTGTATTTCTTGGGAAAACCATCACATATGTAATATCATATATATTATATTTAATTATGGATATAATATTTTTATATTGTTTCCATATATCTTCTAATAAGATACCTCCTTATCAAGTAATTATGAATGGTAACTTTTACCCATTAATAATAAAAGCCAATATCCCAATTAAAGTCAATGAGCCGAAATTCATGTCCAACATGGGCTTCCGATCCAGTTTGATCCAACCCGATAACTCTATGTGTATGACCTCATAGGACCCGGTTAATATAGCCATAGGCATAACTCGATTAAGCCCATTGATCGTAGTTGGCTTCTAGCAAAGTACTACGACTCCTAAAATTCCCGGATTGTAAAACTCCATTAATTGTCCTATTCCATGTTCGGTAATTGCACCTTTGATTAAAGGACACAATTCCTCCAATCTCCCACTTGTCCTTAAAACAAGTGTGCAATGTTAAATCCCTTTGTCTCTTAGTGTCTTATTTGATGATATGATGACATTCATATCTCTTATCAAATGTGTTCCTTGAACTCCTGAGTTTGAACTGTCAATTAACGGATGATTACAGATAATCCATCCGAGCATGGTCATGCATTTTTCAATTCTCGCTCTTCAAGTGGCCGAGACACCATTCATGTCCTATGTATCACAGTATACATGAAGCAGGAGGACTTCTCCAGTCTTGTATGACTATAGCAATAATCAAATAAGAATGAAAACTGTATATCATGTAATCAAGCATAAAATGTGTATGACATTCATAAAACAAGTTCATAATGTAAGACAATGCAATCTCAAAGCCATTCTCCAATGTGCTTGAGGCCCTTGGCCATAGCGTGACTCTCATGCTTGGGCCTAGGCATAGGCTTGGTCAGTGGATCTGCAATGTTGTCATCTGTGTGCACTTTGCACATTCTGACATCTCATCTATCAACGATATCCTTGAACGACTAACTCGTCATCATCCCCAAATACCAAGAAATCATCCTTGGTCCTTCTCAAGTACTTCAGGATGTTCTTATCCGCACACCAGTGTGCATCTCCTGCATTTTGAACATGTCAAGAGCCTTATCTATATAAGTTCCTTGAATTAATCCAAGCAGTCTCTTGGATCTATCTCTATAGATCTTGATACTCAATATGTACTCTGTTTCACCTAGGTCCTTCATTGAAAAACATTTCTTCAACCATCCCTTAACGGACTCTAGCATCGGAATGTCATTTTCAATGAGTAGTATGTCATCCACATACAAGACTAAGAAGACCACTTTGCTCCCACTAAACTTCTTGTAAACACAAGGCTCTTCTTCGCATCTGATGAAGTCAAACTCTTTGATAGCTTCATCAAATCGAATGTTCCAACTCCTGAATGCTTGCTTAAGTCCATAAATAGACTTCTTAAGCTTGTATACTTTCCTAGGGTCTGTTGGATCTTCAAGACCCTCTGGTTGTGTCATGTACACATCCTCTTCTAAATATCCATTTAGAAAAGAGGTCTTGACATCCATTTGCTTAATCTCATAATCATAATAAGCGGCAATAGCTAGGAGTATCCTAATGGACCTGATCATTACGACCGGTGAAAATGTCTCGTCATAGTTAGTACCATGAATATGTTTAAAACCCTTGGCAACTAGCCTTGCCTTGTAAATAGATACATTTCCATCTTTGTCTGTCTTGAGTACCCATTTGCATCCAATGGGTTTTACGCCATCTGGCAAATCTATCAAGTCCCAGACTTGATTTTCAGACATAGAATCCATTTCAGATTTCATGGCTCTAAGCCATTTCTCGGAGTCTGGACCCGTCGATGCTTCCTTATAGGTGGCAGGCTCTCCGCTTTCTAAAAGCAGAACATCAAGGTTTGCAGTCAAGATGAAATCATCATATCGTCTTGGCTGTACCCTTGGCCTGTTTGATCTACGTGTGGGTTCAACAACTGGAGCATTTTTCACAACTGTTTGTGGTTCTTGTACCTGGACGCCTCCAGATACTGACATCTCCTCGTCTACATCGTCCATGTCGACCTGTTGTTGGGTTTGTTGCTCATCTTGAACCTCTTCAAGATGAACATTTCTCCCACTTGACTTCTTGGAAGCAAATTCTTTTTCCAAAAAGACACTATCCCTTGCAACAAACACTTTGTACTCTGTGGGATTGTAGAAGTAGTATCCCTTGGTTTCCTTAGGATACCCTATAAAGAAGCATTTATTTGATTTGGGTGCAAGCTTATCTGATAGTAAACGCTTTACAAAAGCTTCACATCCCTAGATTTTTCAGGAAAGACAGACTTGAAACTCTTCCAGTCCATATCTCATATGGTGTCTTTGTTGTGATTAGATGCATATAAGCGGAATTTCAGAAAACTATTTTCTAGCATCTAACAAGGATCTCATGCATGAATCAATAGGAATCAATTAGAGGTTAGAGTTACATACCGTTTGATGCGTGTCTGAAACATTCCAGCAGGATTTTAGCGGAGATCGAAAGCCCCAAGTGTGGCTTCTCTAATTGGTCCACACGAGTCTGGAATCTAGATCGCCTTTGGACTTGTCTGCTAGAACGAACGAACGAAGGAAAACTTGGCTTCACTTTGGGAGAGGTTCGGCCGTGTACTGTTGTAGGAGGAGAATGATTCTCTTGTGAACTCTTTCACAAGTCCAGCCGTACACTTTCTTTTAGAAGGAGTAAATTGTGTTGTACGTATGTTTCCAAAATAAACAATTATATATATAAGATCTTATCTTATCATAAGTGATGGATATAATATCTTTATATTGTTTCCATTTATCTTCTAATAAGATACCTCCTTATCAAGTAATTATTAATGATAACTTTGACCCATTAATAATAAAAGCCTATCTCCTAAACACAACATGAAGATGAATGAATCTATCTCGGTGTCGAGAATTATCGACAAATTGCCACCTTTATGGAAAGACTTTAAACACATGTTGAAGCACAAGAAGGAAGAGTTGTCTCTTGTACAACTTGGAAGCCATTTGCGTATAGAGGAATCCCTAAGGGCGCAAGAGGGCGGTAAACCGAAGGAGACTCATGAATCTTCCTCCGTGAATATGATGGAGGAGGGTGGGAATTCTAAGAAGAAGAACAAGAGGAAGAAACAATCCTATAAGGACACCAACGGTGTGTCTAACAAGAAGCCTAAGGGCGCTTGTTGGAAATGTGGCAAACCGGGTCACTTCAAGCGTGACTGTCGGTCTGCAAAGGATAGGAATGGAGCGGGACAAAACCGTTTGGGGCAAGGGTCTTAGGACCAAGGCCCATACACTCATCAAGGTCGGTTTTCAGATTTTGGTTCAAGTTCGGTTATGAATTATATACCATTAATTTTTGATGCATTTTATGTGCAGGATGATGAAGTGGCTTGGTGGATTGATTCGGGTGCAACTAAGCATGTTTACAAGGACCGTGGCTGGTTTAAGACGTATGAACCCGTGAATGATGGGTCCGTCCTTCATATGGGCAATGAGTCAACTGCCCCTATCCTAGGCCGTGGAAAAGTGGTGTTAGAATTTAGTTTCGGGAAGACCCTTGAACTCAAGGATGTCTTACATGTACCCGAAATTAGGAAAAATTAGTCTTCGGTAGTGTTTTAAACAAGTGTGGCTTTAAGCAAGTTTATGAATCCGATAAGTATATCTTATCGAAGTGTGGTGTATTTGTAGGATTTGGATATTTCTGTAATGGCGTGTTTATGTTGAATATTAATAAAGTTGTCAATTCTACTTATATGGCTTGTTCTAGTACAAATGAATCTTCTCTATGGCATGCAAGATTAGGTCATGTGCATTATAAGTGAATGACTAATATGTCTAACGAAGGATTAATCCCTGCATTTGACATGAATTTAGAGAAGTGTAGAACTTGCATGTTGACAAAAATAATTAGACAACCATTCAAAGAAATTCTACGGTGCTTGGACTTGTACATAGTGATCTATGTGATTTGCATGCTACTCCGTCTTTAGAAAACAAGAAATATTTCATCACTTTCATTGATGATTATTCTCATTATTGTTATATGTATTTATTGCATGCTAAAGACAAGGCCCTAGATAAATTTAAGGTTTATAAAACGAGGTTGAATTGCAAAAAAATGACTTGATTAAGAAACTACGCACCGATAGAGGTGGATAATTTTATGATCCTGTGTATTTCCAGTCCATAGGTATTATACATGAGACTACAGCTCCCTATACGCCACAACAAAATGGTGTGTTGGAGAGGAAGAATCGAGTCCTAAAAGAGATGGTTAATTCCATGTTATCCTACTTGGGATTGAGTGACGGATTTTGGGGTGAAGCCATGTTAATGGCTTGCTATTTATTAAATAGGGTACCTAACAAAAGGAACAAGGTCACCCCTTATGAACTTTGGTACAAAAAGAAACCAAGCTTGAATTATCTTTGAGTTTGGGGATGTAGGGCGGTCGTTAGATTACCCCTGCCCAAGATTAAAACCTTGGGGGAAAAAGGTATTGATTGCATCTTTATTGGATATGCTGAGCATTCCAAGGCTTATAGGTTCTATATAATAGAGCCTAATGATTCTATGCTCCGTAGGAGCAAGCGAGGGAAGATTGAAAACTCTTTCAGTCCAGATTTCCAAATTTATTTGGTAGAAGGATCTAGAGATGAAGTTGGGTTCCAATACTCATATTGTTATCATGTTGATGGGGATCCTAGGACTTTTGGTGAGGCAATGAAGTCTCAAAATGTTGCTTTCTGGAAAAAAAACAATAAATGATGAGATGGATTCCATCATGGGAAATAATACGTGGGTCTTATCGAATCTCCCACCGGGTTGCAAGCCTTGGGGCTGCAAGTGGATCTTCAAGAAGAAGATGAAAGTCGATGGTACTATCGATAAGTTTAAGGCCCGACTGGTTATCCAAGGCTGTAGACAAACGGAAGGTATTCATTATTTCGATACCTATGCTCCGGTTGCTCGGATCTTCACCATTAGGTTGTTGATTGTATTGGCGGCTATTAACAATCTTGTGATTCACCAAATGGATGTCAAAATGACATTTTTGAATGGTGATTTGGAGGAGGAGGTGTACATGAAGCAACCTGAAGGATTCGTTATGCACGGTAATGAGTATAAGGTGTGTAAGTTGGTAAAGTCATTGTATGGGCTAAATCAAGCACCTAAGCAGTGGCATCAAAAGTTTGATGAGGTTGTCTTGTTGAGAGGATTCGAGTTAAATCATTCGGACAAGTGTGTATACAACAAATTTGATAAGTCCAGTAATGGAGTAATCATTTGCTTGTATGTTGAGACATGTTGATCTTTGGTACGGACCAAAGACAAGTAGACCTTACGAATGCCTTTTTGTCATCAAGTTTTTCCATGAAGGACATGAGAGAGAGGGATGTGATCCTCAGTATTAGAATCAAACGTGAGAATAAGGGACTATCTTTGTCACAATCTCATTACATTGAGAAAGTGCTTAAGAAGTTCAAATGTGAGACTTGTTCTCCGGTAAGCACTCACATGGATCCGAGTGTGAAGCTTATGCCTAATACGGGTAAAGCGGTATCACAAGTTGAGTACTCATAAGTGATTGGTTGCTTAATGTATGCCATGACGAGCACAAGGCTAGATATTGCTTATGCGGTAGGAAGGTTGAGTAGATACACTAGTAATCCTAGTACTCACCATTGGCAAGCAATAAGGCGGGTGCTCAAATACTTAAAGGGAACCATGAATTATGGTTTGTCATATGTCGGATTTCCTTCGGTTCTAGAAGGGTATTCGGATGCGAGTTGGATCACTAATGTGGAAGATCATTCTTCGACAAGTGGTTGGGTATTCTTGCTTGGGGGAGGTGCCATTTCATGGGCTTCTAAGAAGCAAACTTGCATTACAAGTTCTACTATGGAATTGGAATTCGTAGTATTAGCGGCTGCCGGTAGAGAGGCAGAATGGCTAAGGAACTTAGTCTACGAGATTCATTTGTGGCCGAAACCGGTGTCACCCATATCTATCCATTGCGATAGTCAAGTTAATTTGGCTAAGGCCTATAGCCAAGTGTATAATGGTAAGTCGTGACACCTGGGCGGACCACTTGACAAAGGGGTTAGCTAGGGACTTGGTGATCAAGTCGTCTATCAGGATGACTTTAAAGCCCGTTTGAAATCTCTAATGGTGGGATACCCAATTCCCCTCTAATATGACGTTAGAGGTTGAGTTAAATGTGGAAAGCCTACACTTAGAGTTTGGAGCACATGTTCAATGTCATCCCAAGGTACGTGCTCAGACTTGCAAGAAATTTAGGTTGAAGTTTATCTTCATAATGGATCTTTTGAAAAAGTGCATTTGCAGGTGCTTGATTGAAAAGAGTCCACCTATACGAGTGTGAAGTGGTGCCGCTTCAACTAGCCCGGGCTTGGCTTTGTATACGCTCATGAATGGATAAGGACACATGGGTATAATAGTGTCAAGTTAGCACTTGGAGTAGTGTAGAAACTTGTGTGTGTTGTATCTTCAAGTTTTCAGATGAGTTGAAGGGTTCAATCCATAGGATTCTCGATTACTTGAAATGTGTACTATGTGGAAATTCAATCATAAGGACATTTAAATTTATGCATAAGTTTGTGTTTGATGTACGTTTTTAAGTGAATCAAGGATTACACTAAAATGGAGGATGAATGTTGGTGATTTTAGTATCATCGGCCATTTGGTGTAGTCGGGATTCGCTCAAGACTTAAGGAGTTCGTTCAGCGCATAACGAGTTTCGGGGGTGCGGAGTGCACACTCGTGTGTGTGGATTCAGATTTGGGATTACGGAGCTTGTTGGTTATATATGGTTGAGTAATTTGGCGGTTTTTTAACCAATTTTGGCGGTTTTAACCATTTTTCAACCTCCATGCAACCGCCCAACCGTCATGCAACCTCCCAACCACCATGTAACTACCTAACTTCTTATTCCCTATATAAGGGTGAGGTTGGGGCAAGTCTTGGGATATCCAAAAAGAGAACGATCTCTTGTATCATACAAATACCGAAAACACCAAATGCTCTCTATTGATATTGCCTTGTTCAATAGAGGTTTGATTGTCTTATCCCGAATCGAATTTCGTGCAACCCTAAGGTTACAAGAGTAAGGGTCGAAATATTGATTTTGGAAAGTGCGTTGACACGATTCAATCTATATCCAAGTCGAACCGAAATTTGATCAACATTACACCATTTTACAACACTTGTGTTATTGATAGATGGGATAATTTATAGAGGGAAGAAATAACAAGATAACAAAATAAGAGAAAATATCTCTAATTGATAGAATAGAACTACAATACATATATATATAACTCTAAATAATTTAAATAACTAAACAAATATTATTATTATTATTATTATCACAAAATATATGTGTAAGGGTGCATATTTACATGTTAAAAGGTTCACACATTTGAGTACACACCTTTAATATATACACACTTTCAAAAATTACAAAGCTTCATATTTAAATAAAAACGAATCAGTTCACATTTACGTATTATATCATATTTAAGTATACACTTTTATATATTATATATCAATGCACTAAATATGTAAAATTTTCTCTCCCGTATGCACCATAGACCAATATAAACCCCAAATCTATATTATACAGTAGTCAGTATATAACATGAATGACTTAATAAATTAACGCGACCGCTAGATACGCTCAAATTTTCTTCTGTTTACGCTCAAAAGACCCATGCTTACGGAAAGCGAGAGTGAGATCGAACCCACGCACACGGAAAACGGGAGCGTATTAAGGATTTAGGGTATCCGATGTTTTGAGGTCACGCACCCGCAAAGCGAGTACGTGCCTTTGTGTTGTAAATAATGTCACGCACCCGCTTTGCGGGTGCGAGACTTTGTGTTGTTTATTGAATGTAACATTAATGTTAAATTATCAATGTTGGTTAAATAAATAATAGAAATTTCATATCTTTTAATCAAATTAACATTAATCAATGTTGGTTAAATAAATAAATAATGTAACATTAATGTTAAATTCATTTATATATGAAAATAAAATAATTATTATAAAAATAAAATTAATGTTAATTTGATTATTTTATAAAAATAAAATTAATGTTAACTTCAAATATTTCATTCTTTAATTTAGCAAATGTTGGTAGGAAGGGTTATAATACTCAATGAATTCTTTATAAAACACAAGCCTTCAATTTCCCTTTACGAATTTGGTCATATAGCACAGTCAGTTTTTTTAGAGATTATTAGTTATTCGTTGATTGTCTTTGATAAGAAATAATAAATGTAGACTTTTGAAGGTAGGAAAATTAAATAGAGAATCAAATCTGTAGTTCCAAAATAGACCCCAATAGGTAAATTATATAGAAAATAACTGTATCATATGCAATATACTAAAACAAACTCAAAATAAAACTAATCATGTGTCGGGTCGAGTCCATCATCCCCCTCATCGCCCCCGACACCGCTACTCTGACCACACTCATACTGTGATTCCATAAAAATGTGCGATGCGCGCTGAGGTGGATCCGGCACCGGGTGAGCGTCCCCCACTAATATCTGGTTGACACTGAGAAGGTACGCCCTTTCTCCATCAGTGATCCCGTCGGTATCCAACCGGGCACGTGTCAACCCGAGCACCATCTGCGCCCGCTGCATAATTTAAATATGTTAATATTACGTACACTAATGCATAAGTAGTAAACATTTAAAAATAAGAAAACATATACCGCAGCTATATCAATTACTGGAGGTCGGGGAATGACATTTTGTGGCTGGGAGGTAGGATCCACGTATGGATGAGTAATCTCCTCAAAGTAGTCTATGTAGTGGGTATCACAGTCCCAGGGCCACCTACATGGCTGAAACGCATCAATATCGAAGAGATGGTTGTCGCAGTCTGCCCATGTAGGAAATTATGGCCCGTTGAACTCCACCTTGTAATTCTTCGAACATATCCCTCTGGTCACCAAACTCGGCTGAAACAGAGGTGGAGGAACCACCTGCCTCAGACCGAACTGGCGTAGCACTCGGCTCGGCATATACCCAGTGTCGGTCCAAACATTTGGTGGGCCCTAGGGCGAAATAATAAGTAATGCCCTCGTAAATATAAAAGTAACGCTTGAATACTTTTTAAATTTATAAACTAAAAAAGAAATATAAAATAAAAAGAAAGTATTATATATGATAATTATATAAAATAAAATTTTCATAGAATTAAACCACTTTTTATGTCCAACTTACAAGTTTGACCATCTTCGAAGAATGAGATTTTATGATAAACAATTATTATAAGTAAGAAATATTAATTAACAACATTTAGAAAAATATTTATTTATATTCAAAATGAAAAATAAACCTTACAAAGAATATAAAGAATAAATTTAAATAAAAAACAAATCCAAATAGAAAAGGAATTGTCTCACATATCAAATGAAATAAAATTGAGAAACGAGAAAAATGTGCCACATATTAAAGAAAAATGTTATGTAAAATAACTAGCACAATAAACAAAATAAAAATCAACTAAAAGAGAAATGGGCTTACATAAATGTAAAAGTAGAGTTATTAAGATTTGAACCTAAGACCTTTTAAAAGACAATTGTACTTTCATCCACTAGGCACTAGACCAACTTTACTTTCTATATTTCTTCTTTTAATTAATAATCATATTACTACTACTTGATGTTGTATTTGGGCCCCTCCTGACCTTGGGCCCTAGGGTGGCCGCCTACCTAAACTACCCTTTGGGCCGGCCCTACATGTACCCCTCTTGGACATCAAGGCAACGGATGATACCGTCAAACCTGGATCCCTGGTGGGTAGTCCTAAAATCCACCTCCGAGTGTGCCCCCTCCGGATGTTCGCCCCTGACTCTCCAAGGCATCCAACGGACCTGTAATTACATCATGTTACTATTTGTTAAGAGACATTATAAGTAATTAGATTCGGTTGTAGATTGTACCTCATCAGCTGTAACCATATCTAGCGCCTGTCTAAGCTGGACGAGCCTATCCGCATCCACGCGGGGAATGGGTCCAGGCTCGTCCACGGCTACTGCCCGCGGATCCGCTAGTCGTTGCAGGTCCTGTGACGTGTGTCCTCCGAAATGCGGAAAATAACGCCATATCCAACACTATAAGACCATTTTACAAGATGTTAACAAAATAAAATGTCAGGGTACAAGTAATAAAAAATAATAAATCATACATGAAGAAGCCTCATATAACCCGCTATGCTAGCCGTCTGGGCCCAGGATGCCTCCCCTAGGTTGCGATACAAGATCGCAAGAACCCCAGCGCCCTAGGCGAATTTTCCAACTCTGTCACGGTCCAGCACGAATTGCATATACTTGTGCTTCACCCGGTTGGTGGATCTATTTTTCAAAAGAAAAGAAATTAGTATAAGATATTAAAAATAAGGGCTAAAAAATTTACCAGAGGTTACAGTCGGTATACCTGTCGCACATAATAGTACAGCTAATCAAGAGGAATAGGTAGGAAGAAGCTATATCCTCCTCTCTCTGTCCTCTCTGCATCATCTGCGCCACAAATTCCACGACATCCTTCCCGAGGAGTCCGCTGCGCCCGCTGTACCAGTACATGTCATCCATGGTAATGTCAAACATCTGGCAGATGCGGATCCTGAGAGGCCCATAAGCCATCTGCTCCGTCATCTCGACCCCATCAATGGGAAGTCCCATAATCATCTGGACGTCATGCAAAGTGATTGTAACCTCACCCCATGGAAAGTGAAAGTTGTTGGTCTCGGGATACCAACGCTCCATAAATGCGCTAATGAGGATGTGATCGACATCCCCGTAGTCCAACGACCCCAGCTGGGTCAGACCGCTACGCTGTGCAACCTTATAAAAAAAAGAAAATGTTATAAACTATCTCGTGCAATAATATCAAACATACATATTAGAGTAAAAGGTACCTATTTGTGGTTCAGGTGAAGAAATGAAGATGAAGGTCGGTCCAAGCTCTGACCATATTCTCCTTGTATGAATTGAGCCACGTCCTTTCCCCGTATCCAACAAGGCCATTGTGCCATGATTTTCTCAACTGTTGGAGTCTCATTTCGTACATTTCCTCCGTGCTAGACAAAAACAACCCCCAACATTTATTTGCAAAAGCGTCGGCGCTATCCTTGGCCTTGAGGATGGTGAGAGAATATGATTCAATATTGTGTTTAATGTGCACCCAACACAAAAGGTGTTTCACCGTATCCCCGAAAACTTCACCAATTGCAGTGATAAGAGCGATTTCTCGGTCAATCACTGGCCGTTGGCTTTTCTTCCACATACGTATATTTTTTCTCCAGACTTTCCATGATAAAAACGTAATGAGGTATGTCCTCTCCTTTAGTAAATGCATATGCAATGTTGAACGTCTTGCCGGTGGAGGAAAAACCAACAATCTCAACCAAAGCCATGCCATACCTATACATATAACAAGTCTTAATAGGATTGTATAAATAACAAAAAATATTAAATATTAAAATTCATTAAATACGCACCTATTAGTCTTGTATGTGCTGTCAACAACAACGACATAAGGGAATAGCTTCAACAAGTGCAGTGACTTTGGGTTGGCAAATAATAAGATATCCACTTCATCAGTTTGCTTATCCCTCCTATGATACACCTTGTACCCTTGTTTTTTCAAGAATGTTAGCGTCCATTGGGTTACCATCAAATCTCCACGCTCCTCAAATTGAATCTTCCGCCGGAAGTTGTTGATTTGTTTGACGGTTGTCACATTTTCAGGGAATTGATTCCGAAGCTCAGAAATAATACACCTTGGCATCAATTTCATATTTGTCCATCTTCTAACCATGCCCTCCTGGTCTGAGTTTATTCGACCCATATATGCATGCCCAATGAAACTAGTAGGAAGGTCGTGGTTGTGGTGTCCGTTAATGACACTAAGCTCCCCCCATCTTTCTGTCCCTGTTTCTGAATCTCTACTCACCCTAAACCCAATCACCACAAATGGACAGTTGCACTACTTTGTGTTGGTTCTCATCCCCTCGATGTTTTTAGGTTTATACTTACCGAATTGCTCGCAACTCATCTTCACCCTTCTAAGATTTGAGTTTTGAATGACAATAATCATCATCAATTTCCGACCCTTTTGTTTAACCCATTTAATCATTTCCTCTCGACTATCCCACACCAAGTATACGGAAACGTCCTCTGAGTAATCTCTCGTGCGTACCTATTTACAATATGTTTAATTGTTTAGATAAACAATACAATGATTCATCCTTACACTATTAACACTTAATTAAGTACATATATACTTACAAGTCATACCGAATTAGTTATACTAAGTATATCAAAATGAACTACATCATATAATTATAATAGCTACACCGAGTATATACAAATGAACTACATGATATAAGTAATTTAATAGGCGTGCTAAGTATATCAAAATAAACTACATAATGTAATAGCTACATAATTTAACAATTGAACTACATAATTTAATAGACGCCCTAAGTATATCAAAATTGAACTACATACTTTAATAATTACACTAAGTCTATGAAAATAATCTACATAATTTAACAATTACACTAATTTAATAGACGCGCTAAGCTTAACGAAATAAACTACAAAATGTAATAGCTACACTAAGTATATGAAAATGAACTACATCATATAATTTAAAAAAAACTATATAAATTAATATCTACACTAAGTATAGAAAATTAAACTGTATAGCAACGGTACTGTATTATTTAACTAAAAACGAAAAACAAAATAAATTTAAATTTCAAATAATAAATACCTCTTCAGTTTCATTATTCTCAACATCTTCTCCTTGTACCGAAACTCCATCATTCCTTGACATTTTTTAACTTCCAAATTGCTTTTGAGAAGGTTTAGATGTTGTAAACTTTTGTGATGTAAAATTCGGGTTTTATAGATAGACAAAATTTTCAACGGTCGAAAATCCGACCGTTGGAGGTCGAAAATCACTAGTGCCTCGCACCTGCAATGCGGGAGCGTGACTCTTTGTCACTTAATGTGACAAATAGTCCCGCTTCCGCATTGCGGGTGCGAGACTTATTTGATACGGATACCTATTCAGTGTGTCTCGCTCCCGCTTCGAGGGAAAGACCACGCCAAGAACAGAAACATGAAGGACGAGCGGAGGCGGCGACTGTACAAGAGGAGCAGACAAAGACCACGCCAAGATCTGGACAACAGCGGTGACCGGAGTGGAGGCGGGAGAACCTGTACAAAGAAGAGCAGAGAAGGAGCGGTGGAGGCAGCGAACTGGTGGCGAGGAGGAAGAGAAGAGGTGGAGAGGAGCGACAGTGGGGAGGTGGCGAGGAGGTGGAGGTGGAGGTGGAGGCGGGTAGCAGGAAGGAAGAAAGGAGTGATAATTATACAAATTAAGTTAATATGAAACCATAAGTTCAAAAGTCATACCCACTTCACGAAATGATAATTGATTAATTATTAGTATTCCATTACTTTCACAATGTTCCGATTTGTTTTTGTACTGTTTACATTTTTTAAGATAATCTAAAAATAAAAAGAATATGAATTGTAAATTTGTAATTAATGAAGAACGTGAATAGTTAAGAGTTAAAAAATAAATATTTTAAAACTAGACATAGCGTTTAAAAAAAATATATTGTATTAATTATAAGTAGAATGACAAATATTATAAACCAAGAATAATAGTAAAAAGACTAAATATTATGAAAGAGAGGAAGTACGAGTATAAATCACAAGCCCGTTACTGGAAACTATTATTCTTACAACTTTGTGATCAAATACTTTATTAAAAACTATTAATTAATAGAGAGTTTGATGAATGATTCTCTTGATTCATTGATTATGAGAATTACAGTATATATAACATATACAAGAATGCTTTGGAGAATAAGGAAGATAGATATATCTTTCTGTCATTACAGAAAAGTGAACGATTCTGATTTTTGTGAAAGGGACGATATCTCTCTCTAGAAGAAAATCCCTGATCACCGATCTCTTCTCTAAAGACCAGCCATCTCCTTTTGGTCCAAATCCCCTTCATGGACTTGGGCCTTCTTAATGGACATGTAATCTACTTAATGGGCTTGGGCCTTCTTAATGGACTTATTCATATTATCGGTAAATAATTAAATAAATACCGCGCATAAAATGCTCTATCAATTTGCCCCTCGGATATCTGGGGTCGATCCGGGATCGGGGATCCGAAAGCTGATCTAAACCGACCTTCCTTGACCTTCTGAACTGAAGTCGCGGGGTTCCGATCCAAGGCTGCCGATCAAAGCGCCTGGATCTGAAGGGTTTCCGATTCAGAGTCACTATCACTAAGTGCCCTGAATCTCATGGGGATGGCTCTACAATACGGCGCCCGATCGCGGACGCCGCTGTGGCGTCGGTTTCAAACTCTTTGTGGGACTGTCTAAACTGACGCCCCCAAAGGCTCTTATTGGACACTCAACGTGATACTCGTATCGGCAACTCCGTCGGGCGCTTTTGGCGCCCTGCGTGAGTATACTCGTCTCGGTATCAACGTAGGAGCCTCAATCTTAAGTCAACGCGATATGCATTGCTCGCAAAATATGACATAAGTCTGAAAAGTTAATGACAAAATGCTCATAATGTAAAAAAGACTAAATGTTCAAGGGAGAACCCCCCCGGGGCCTCGTTAAAACCTCATTGCAGGAAAACCTCATGGGAAAAACCGAACGAGGAGGAAAAAGAGTACCCTTGTAGCCTTCTAGATGTAGAATTTCTTCAAGTTGGCGGCGTTCTAGGTGCGCGGGATCGCCCTGCCGTCGAGGTCCTCCAACTTGAATGAGCCATTCCCTAAATCTGCTACGACTCTATAAGGGCCCTCCCAGTTGGGCCCGAGCTTGCCATCTGCGGGATCTTTGGTGTTTGCTAAGGCCTTGCGGAGCACAAAATCTCCAACAATGAGAGAGCGTGGTTTTACCCGCCTGCCATGAGACCTGACGAGCTCCTGCTGGTATTCGGCCATCCTCACAGCTGCCGCATCCCTTCTTTCCTGGAGGAGGTCGAGATTAGCGTCAAGCGCTTCATCGTTTCCGCCCTGCTGGAATGCTGACGTGCTCACGCCTGGCAACCCAATCTCGAGCGGGATCACTGCATCGGTACCATATGCAAGCGCGAAGGGGGACTCGCCAGTTGACCTCCTCGGGGTGGTCCGGTGCGCCTACAGCACAGCTGGGACCTCATCCGCCCATTGCCCTTTGGCCTGATCCAGTCTTTTCTTGATCCCATCCAGAATCGCCTTGTTCGTGGCTTCAACTTGGCCGTTAGCCTGCGGATAAGCTACTGATGAGTAAAAATTCTTAATTCCGAAACCTGCGCAATAAGATTTAAACGCGGCACTGCTAAACTGAGTGCCATTGTCAGAAATCAACGCATAAGGAATGCCAAAACGAGTGATTATGGACTCCCAGATAAATTTCTTGATGTCGGTATCCCTGATGTTGGCCAGTGGCTTGGCTTCGACCCACTTAGTGAAGTAGTCGGTGGTGGTCACCAAGAATCGCTTGTTACCGGGAGCCTTGGGAAAAGGCCCCACAATATCGAGCCCCCACTGAGCAAATGGCCAAGGGCTCATCATCGGATGAAGATCCCCTGTCGGCTGGTGAATCAGCTTGGCGAATTTCTGACACTTCTCACATTTCTTGACGTAGCATTCAGCGTCCTTCTGCATGCACGGCCACCAGAATCCTTGTGATCTCGCGATACTGGCTATGGTTCTGCTAGCTTCATGAACCCCATAAACTCCCTCATGGATCTCAAACAGAGTGTCGTCAATCCTTGACGGAGGAACACACCTGAGGTAGGGCCCCGTGAACGATTTACGATGTAGAATTCCCTCAGGCGATATCCAGAAGCGAGCCGCCTTCAACCTGATCTGACGCGCCTCTTTCCTGTCTTTCGGGAGCTTGCCCCTGCTAATGAAATCGAAAATAGGATCCATCCAGCTTGGCTCACTGTCCACAGGACAGACCTCTTCAGAATCGATGCTAGGAGTCTCAAGAATCTCGATACGGACGACCGCGTCAGACCCGGGCAGACTTGACGATGCCAATGTGGCGAGAGCGTCGGCCACCTCATTCTGATCGCGGGGAATTTGCTTGACAACAAACTCTGCGAACCCGACAAGGATACTGCGGGCTCTTTCAAGATAAGAAAGCATGCGGGAAGATTTAGCTCCGTACTCGCCCGTGATCTGATTGACAATTAGCTGAGAGTCTGAGTAAATAGTTACTGACCTTGCCCCCTCGTTTCTGGCTGCAAGTAGGCCAAGAATCAAGGCCTCGTACTCAGCCTCATTATTTGTCGCTTCAAAGCCAAGCTTGACAACTGTACGCAAAACCTCACCAGTTGGGGCGACTAAGACCAAGCCTGTCCCGGCGCCCCTGCGATTTTTCACACCGTCAACCTACAGTTCCCACGCTCCTTGCTGACCAAGTTTAATCTGCCACACGTGTGAGACCGGCTTCGGCTCACCATCAACGAACTCGGCCAGGAAATCGGCCACCACCCGGCCCTTGACGGATGTCCTCAAGATGAATTCAATTTCATACTGCCCCAACTCGACAGCCCACTTTGCAACTCGACCAGATAAATCAGAACTGTAAAGAAGAGACTTGAGAGGGTACGCTGTTGTTACCTTGATCCGATAAGCATGAAAATAATGGTTGAGCTTCCTTGCAGCTACGATTAGAGCTAGTAGGAGTTTCTCCATAGGCGCGTATCGGCTCTCCGGGTCTAATAAGGTCTTGCTGACATAGTAAACTGGGCGCTGAACCTTACCCTCCTCCCGGACAAGGACTGCATTCACTGCTCGCTCAGAAACTGCTAAGTAGAGAATCAATTTCTCTTCAGCAATCGGGACTGACAATATCGGCGACTCTTGCAAATATTTCTTCAAGCTAGACAATGCATGTTCACACTCGTCATCCCATTGGAAAATTCGATCTCCCTTGAGAAGTTTGAAAAAGGAACTGCACTTGTCTGAGGATCTGTTGATGAAGCGATTAAGGGCTGCAACCATACCTGTAAGTTTTTGAAGCTCCCTAACGCTTCTAGGGCTTTGAATCGACTGAATTGCTCGAATCTGATCTGGACTAGCCTCAATCCCTCGCCTGGTAACCAGATGCCCCAAAAATTTGCCTGAGCCGACGACAAATGCACACTTAGCGACATTCAATTTCAAGCCTGATTTTTTCAGAATATCGAAGACCTGCTGCAGGTCCTCCATATGAGAACTCTGCAGCCTGCTCTTCACAACCATATCATCAAAGTAGACCTCCATCTTTTTCCCAATTAGATTTGAGAACATGGTCACAATCATTCGCTGAAACGTTGCCCCGACGTTCTTAAGGCCAAAAGGCATTACCTTGTAGTAGAAAATTCCCCTAGGAGTCAGAAAGGCTGTCTTTTCCTGATCTTCCCTGGCGAGCGGGATCTGATGATAACCTCTGTAAGCATCTAAGAAGATCATGCGCTCATGCCCTGCCGTCACATCAACTAACTGATCAATCTTCGGGAGTGGAAACAAGTCTTTAGGGCAGGTCTTGTTCAAATCTGTAAAGTCCACGCAGACTCACCACTCTCCATTTTTCTTCTTAACTATAACAGTGTTGGAGACCCAGGTCGGAAACCGAACCTCGTCGATTGCCCCAGCCTCTTGCAACTTTCTCAGATCTTTCAAGACTGCCTCAGTGTGCTGAACGGGCGAGCGCCTTGCCCTCTGAACAACGGGCTTCGCCTCGTCTCGCATATTCAACCGATGACAAGCAATATTCGGGCTCAGCCCTGGCATTTCATATGGGGTCCAAGCAAAGACCTTCTTATTTCGCTTTAGGAGTCCCACTAGTGACTCGAACTCATCCCCTACAATGTTAGCACCAAGTAAAAAATATTTATCTGTTTCGGAATCACTTACAGGGATTTTTTATAGTGCTTCAACCGATCTTTTGGATGGAGGTATGCCAACCTCATCGAGCATCTGAGGGTCTGTCTGCACCATATGGACTGCCTTGCTACTGCTCTCAATACCGAGACAGTGCCTTGCAGCCCGCTGATCGCCCTGAGCGCGCACCACTCCCTCGTTATGCGGGAAAATGATAAGCTGATAAAGCGTGGAATGTACTGCACCCATGAGATGCAATCATGGGCTTCCAAGGATGGCGTTGTATGAAGAAGGAACGTTGACCACAAGGAACTCTGTCTCCACAGATTTACCTCCAAGGGTGACTGTCTCTCACAACATCCCAAGGGGCCAAACTGAATAAGACCCTAGTCATATGAGCTGAGTTGAGACCGGGATCAAATCTTCCTGCTTCCTGCCCAATTTCTTGAACATACTGTAATACATGATCTCCACTGAGCTGCCTGAGTCGACCAAAATTCTCTTCACATCGAAGGAACCAATGCTGACTGAAAGGACAAGCAGATCGTTATGCGGGTACTACAGTCCAATCAAATCCTCATCAGAGAAGTCGAGAACTTGGGAGACCGGATTACACGCCCTCTTTGGCGTCCCACCAACTGTGTGGAGCACCTCCAAAGCGTGACAACGCTTCTTGTATTCGTATCTGTGCTCACTGGATTGCTTAACCGTGGCCTCAATTACATGAATCACCTATCTCTGCCGATTGTCCGGTTGCTCAGGAAGCTTTTCCTGCGTGGTACCAGGCTTTTCCCCATGGCTGATGAACTCATCCAGATGCCCCAATTCCGCCCATCGCTTCAGTGCCCGCTTCAAAGAGAAGCAATCCTCCGTGTTGTGTCCTGCCTCTCGATGATACGAGCAATGTTTTGATTGGTCTCTCTTGCTCGGATCACCCTGCTGCTTCTGGGGCCAAGAAAAAAAAACGCTTGTCCTGAATCAGGGGAAGGATCCGCTGAGATGGGATCTTGAAAGCCACGTGGACGGATTTCCGAGGAAGCTCCAAAAGGAGACCTCTCTTGGCTCCCGCTCCATCCTTGTCCCTTCTTCTGCCCGAACCCTCAGTTTTCTCTTTTCTTGCAGAGGGTAAGATCGTCCTCCTATCCCATGCGATCTTTCTGTCGTCTTCTAGCTTGACATATTGCCTTATGCGATCCTGAAGCTCCGCGACGCTCCTGGGGATCTGGAGAGTTAAATTCTCTCTCAGTTTACTATCCTGCGGGAGTGCCTGCTGAAAAGCCTCGACTGCTGATTTCTCATCGCAGTGGTCCATGTCAGCATACTTCTCCATGAACCTAGGACGGAACTGACGCAATGTCTCCTCCCTGCGCATCTTCATTTTGAACAAACTGCCAACTGACATAGGCTCCCTGCTATTAGCAATAAAATGGTTAACAAATCTCCTAGCCAACTGACCCCATGAGCTAATGGAATTAGGCTCCAACAGATGAAACCAATTAATTGCCGTTCTGCCTAGACTAGCAGGAAAAAGTTTACACAATAATGCCTCATGATCAGTCCACACAGCCATCTTATGAGTAAATGAAGCAATATGAGTCACTGGATCTGACTTTCCATCATACAACTCAAAGGAAAGGGACAAAAACTTAGATGGGGGGCGTTTTTCACGTATGACTCGTACGAAGGGATTCGACGTCATACGAGTAAGTCTAATTTCAGCATCCTCCCTGGCGTCAAGCAAGGCATCGCCCTGCTGCACAAAAGCTTGTTGGGCGCGTCGCTCAGGTCGGTAAGAATCCCTAAAATGCCGCTCCTGTTTTCTGTTCGATTCGGCTGACTGGGAGCGTCGTCGATCGAGAGTACTGCCGGAGCATGACTCGGCTGGATGCTTACGGCGCCTGACGTGGTGGGCTGCGCCTGGCGGCATAGAGGAACGACGCATGGGACTGCGAAGTTCGCGAGAAATCCGGCGGCTGCGATGCTCAGATTTGGGCTCGACTTCAAGCTCCCTCGTCGGCCAGTTGATTCGGGACGCTGTCAACGGTGAGCATCCCAGCCTAGTTCGCCGATGGCTTCCCTGGTGATGGCCGGCTTCAATTGGGTCCACCGTCGCCCCGCCCCAAATTCTAGGGTTAGGGTTTTGGCCAAGGTCGCGCTCGTCTTCCTCCTCGCGATCTGTCCGGTGCTCGAAGGGAGCCTCCACCACGCTCGACAGATGTCGCCGCCCGTTGCCCACGCCGTTGGATTTGTCGGGGACAAGGAGGCGCTTCCCGCTCGAGATGAGGGTCCGCCTGCGCTCCGCCTCCAACTGCTCATGTGAGGAACAAATTTCTCGTTCTCTCGCCGCCAGCTCCTTCGTCATTCCGGCCAGCCGGAGCTCCTGTTCAGCCAGCGCGCGGTCCTTCTCCTGGAGGGCAGCCTCCAACTCCGTCTGGCGCGCCAGCGCCGCCTCTCCTACCGCCGCAGCAGTGACGACCTCTGCCTCGGTCGCCTGACCGGAAACCACACTACCGGCATTTCTTCTCGTGGGTGCCATCGATACCGTTCCCACAGACGGCACCAAATGTCGTTACAGAAAAGTGAACGATCCTAATTTTTGTGAAAGGGACGATATCTCTCTCTGGAAGAAAACCCCTGATCACCGATCTCTGCTCTAAAGACCAGCCATCTCCTTTTGGTCCAAATCCCCTTCATGGGCTTGGGCCTTCTTAATGGACATGTAATCTTCTTAATGGGCTTGGGCCTTCTTAATGGACTTATTCATATTGTCGGTAAATAATTAAATAAATACCGTGCATAAAATGCTCTATCACTTTCCTAAGATAAGATAACACAATAATATATTTTCCTAATACCCCCACAAGCTCATATAGGGGAACACACATGTAGCTTGGACCGAAGAGTCAAGAACCAACTGTTGCTCACAGCCTTGGTGAAAACATCAGCAATCTGATCAAGAGCCCGAACATGTCGAACTATAAGAGATCCATTAGCAACTTGTTCCCGAACAAAGTGAAAATCAATCTTAATATGCTTGGAACGCTGATGAAAAACAGGATTCGCAAACATATATGTTTCACTCAGATTATCACAGAGGAGAATAGGAGGGAGAGTGACCGGAGCCTTAAGTTCTTGAAAGAGTTGCTGAATCCAGATAAGCTCAGTAACTGCAAATGCAATAGCACGATACTCTGCTTGAGAGCTAGACTTAGCAACAACATGTTGCTTTTTAGAAGCCCAGCTAACCAAATTACCACCATAATAGATGGCATAACCATGCTGAGACCGACAATCATCACCATCAGATGCCCAACCAGCATCAGAGAACGCTACAAGCCGTGAATCAGAGCAAGGCTTGAGGACTAACCCACTGTCAATGCTGCCTTTGAGATATCGGAGTATGCGTTTCACGGCTGCCCAATGTGTCTCTGTGGGCTGATGCATAAACTGACAAACTCGATTAACAGCGTAGGATAGCTCAGGGTGAGTGATAGTCACATACTGGAGAACCCCAACAACACTGCGGTAAAGATGAGGATCAGGCATAGGGTCGCCGTCAAGAGCCAGACGAGAACCCGACTCGGCAGGCGAACAGATAGGCTTGCAATCCTCCATGTGAGTTCGCAGTAAGAGGTCCCTAATGTACTTCTGCTGAGATAGAAAAACTCCCTGCTGGGATCTACGGAGTTCAATACCAAGAAAATAATGAAGATTACCGAGATCACGGAGAGCAAAGGCACGGTTTAGAGAGTGCACTAAAGCATCTACAGCAGAGGCATCAGATCCTGTAATAATGAGATCGTCCACATAGACAAGAACATAGAGAACTGAGCTGCCAGATGTCCGTATAAACAAACTGGTGTCGGACCTGCACGGCCGAAAGTGATGCTGGACGAGGAAGGCCGTGAGCTTGGTGTACCACGCACGCGGGGCCTGCTTGAGGCCATATAGGGCCTTGCGAAGACGGCAGACATGAGTCGGTCTTGTACTGTCAATAAATCCATGGGGTTGAGCCATATAAACCTGCTCAGATAAGTCACCATTGAGGAAGGCATTATTGATGTCCACCTGACGAAGTCACCAACCATTAGTAATAGCAAGAGTAAGAATAATGCGTATAGTGGTTGGTTTAACAACAGGGCTGAATGTATCAAAGTAGTCAATGCCCTCCTCCTGGTTGAAGCCTTTGGCAACAAGGCGAGCTTTGTAGCGCTCAATGCTTCCGTCCGACTTTCGCTTTATCCTGTACACCCACTTACATCCAACAATGTTAGCATTGCAAAGAGGCGGAACAATCTCCCAAGTACCATTACGTAAAAGTGCATCAAATTCTACCTGCATGGCATGCTGCCATTCGGGAAATTTAGAGGCCTGGAGATAGGTTTTAGGCTCGTTGTACAGTTCAGGTGTGCAGGGAAGGGGGTGCTTGGTAGTGGCAAAAGTTTTGGGTTTGAGATCATTTGTTTTGGCTTGCGTGATCATACGGTGGTTAGAGGTATCGAAGGGTCGGAAATACGAAGGGAAACGAGGTGGTGGTGATGGAGGATCAAGAGCAGGTAAAGAAGATGAAGTAATATAGGTAGAGGAAGAGGATATACCTGCTGTTCTGCTGGAGGAGTCAGTAGAGGCGGTGCCCTGTGAGAGCGTCGAGACGGGACTATCAACCGGGGCTGTAGGTGGCGGTGGCAGCGACAAAGGGGAGGCCGAAGGTACTGAAGGTGTGACTGCAGAGGGCGAGCACGAGGGTGATGGCGAGGGGACTGGACTTGAGATCCCAGTGGACTGCGGTGAGGGTGGTGGAGAGGGCGGTGTTGCAACATATGGGAGGATGGACGTGGGAATAGATGGCTGCGGTGACGAGGCCGAGGGTTGCACGGGTTGAGTGTGCAGATGATATAGAAAGGTAGACTCATCAAAGATAACATGGCGCACAATATATACCCGATTAGTAGGGACATGAAGACATTGGTAACCCTTATGCTTGGAACTATACCCAAGAAAGAAACAGGGCGCAGACCTATATTCAAGTTTGCTAGTATTGTAAGGGCGAAGGAAAGGATAATAGAGACACCCAAAAGTTTTGAGGAGGCTATAATCCGGGGACTTACCATAGAGACACTCGAAGGGAGACTGGAGACCAAGGACAAGCATGAGGGTACGGTTGTGGAGATAGACCAACGTGTGAAATGCATGCTCCCATAATGTATTGGGTAGACGCGCATGAGAGAGAAGAGAGAGGCCCTTGTCAACAATAGTTCGATGACGACGCTCGGCTGCCCCATTTTGAGACTGTGTATGGGGACAAGAGACACGATGGAGGATACCCTGTGTTTGAAGATATGTGGAGACATTCCGGTATTCACCACCCCAATCAGATTGGAACGCTTTGATTTTAGTGGAGAATTGTGTTTCAACCATATTTTGGAAAAGTTGAAATAGATGAAGGACCTGTGATTTTTGATGTAGAAAAAATATCCAAACAAATTTAGTGCAATCATCCACAAAGATCAGAAAATAGCGATTACCATTAAAGGAGGGTACCGGGGTAGGACCCCAAACATCCGAATAAACAAGCTCAAAAGGGCGACTACTAGACTCATGTTTATTAGACAAAAGCAGACGATGACTCTTCCCAAGTTGACAGGACTCACAAACGGACTTGAGATTATTCAAAGACACAGGTAAATTAAATTGAGAAACAAGACGACGTAGGACCAACTCATGAGGGTGACCAAGTCTTTCATACCAGTGTTGCAGGGTAGTTTTTGCTCCAAGAAATGCGCAGGAGAGCGGTTTGGTAGGTGTGGGGTGCGGCTGGTGTAGTTGATAGAGCCCGTTCTCAACGGTTCCTTTTAGGAGCGTCCGACCCTGCAGATCCTTAACAAAACAACAAGTAGGGTAAAAGGTCATATAGACATTGTTATCGTTAGTAAGCTGAGAAACGCTGAGCAAACTCTTTTTAATTTGAGAACAAACAGGATATTGTTAAGTAAAATGGGGCTAGGCGATGCATGTAAAGATTTAGTGCCCAGATGCGTAATGGGAAGAGACGTACCATTACCGACTTGCAAACCATCATTGCGAGTGTAGTCAGAGTGCACAGAAAGATTACCGAAGTCTGAGGTCACATGGTTCGTGGCACCCGTATCAAAGTACCATGAGGGATCAACAATCTGCGAAGATGACGCCATAGCGTTGTATGCAGCCCGCGGCTGTTGCTGGTACAACTACGGCAGAAACTGCGAAGGCTGCTGCTGGGAATCATGACCGCGACCACGGCCACCACGACCGCGGCCACCGCGACCGTGACTTTGCCGCGTAGGAGGAAATTCGCTAGTGTTCAGCCTCTGCCAGCAGTTGAGCGCTTTGTGGCCTGATCTTTGACAAATCTGACATTGCAGACGTGGACGGGAAGAGGAATCTGAGGAGGATTCCGACGCCGGTGATGTGCGAGACAGGGGATCGGACTGACCCTTCCGCACCAGATTTGCAGAGGCGTTGAGGTCGGGCGAGGGCTGTGTAGATGCTTGGATCCGTTCCTCCTCTGAAAGCAGCATACCAAGCAATTGGTCAGACGACATAGGCTCGGTGCGCATATTGAACGCAGTCCGGAAAGCCGAGTAAGAAGCGTCCAATCCATGGAGAACGCACTCAACAAATTCGTCATCAGGAACAATATACGAACATTCAACAAGAGCATCCGAAAAGCTACGCTTCTTCTCGATATATTCAAGAATACCGAGGGAACCTTTTGGGAAATTTTGCATCTGTTGCTTAAGGTGCATAAGACGAGCCCTAGTTTGGGCATAGAACATATTCTCAAGAATCACCCAGGCTTCATGAGCAGTGTTGGCGCATGCGACATGTGCAAGAAGCGGGGTTGAAAGTGTGGAACGAAGCCAGAACAACACAAGACAATCTTTCTTCTTCCATGGAGCATAGTCTGGATTAGGAGCCGCCGGAGCCGTCGAGCGTGCTGGAACCGGGAGGGTAGTCGGAGGCACGTCCAGACCGAGAAGAACAGAGTCGAGCTCGTACGCCTCGAGAGCCGACTTCACCGTGTGGCGCCACAACGTATAGTTTGTACGTTCAAGGCGAAGATTGATGTTCGGAAAGTGGAGAGACGACGACGGCGAGGCGCCGTTGGCCTCCACCAGGATGCCACCATTGTTGCCGGTGGTAGAGTTAGGGTTCAGAACTGGATCCGTCATGATGAAGATGAAGAACAGTGAGAACGAAAAAGAAACGAGATATGTGGGATCGAGATTAAGCTCTGATACCATATTAATTAAGAGAGAGTTTGATGAATGATTCTCTTGATTCATTGATTATGAGAATTACAGTATATGTAGCATATATAAGAATGCCTTGGAGAATAAGGAAGATAGATATATCTTTCATAAAATAAGATAACACAATAATATATTTTCCTAATAAAAACCAATATATTCTAACTAGGATTAATTCTTGTGTTTGATCGATTGAGCTTGTAAGTATAATATGATCCGTGCAAAAAAAGAGATGAATTTATAAGAGGAAATGGAATGTTGCTATTATATGTCATGGGCCCAGCCAGATTGAAATCAAGGAAATCGATTGGAGAAAATTATATATATCATTGAATAAATCTGGAAATCGCAACAAAGCAAGTGATATATTGTCTACAACGAGAAGTATCAATCAGGATTTGTCTTAAGAAATAATCAACCACTAGCTAGATTTTGATGGAGTATGACTTTACATGCAAATCTATTATCTTTTCTACTCCAAATTAAAAAAGAATCTATTTTCTTTTTTCTCTATTTGAAGGTTCTAAATTAGACCTTGAAAGTTGAAACACCTTAACCTGCCTCCCTAAACACGTCAACCAAATTGCCTCGACTCGATTTAAACTAGACTCTCTTAATAATTATTTAGTATAGCGAGATCGGATTTATTAAATGTTTGAATGTATAATATGACTTTAAAGTGTATATGTTTTGTGGTATTAAAAAATAATTAATTTTTATACATTAGTATATATAAAAATGGGCCATGCTATAGAAAAGACAATAATATTTGAAAAGTATCACCATAATTGTTCAAAACAAAATTAGATGTTAAATAGAAATCATGTTTAGTTATCTTAGGTATCTCAGGGGGAAATTAATTATGATTTTTTCATGGAAATTTGTTTCACAATCATTTTAAATAACTATATTTCATTGAATTACTTTTACTGACTAATATATATCTATAATTGTATGTTATATTATGAACATAAAATAATTTTGTCTTCTTTTATTATAAACCATTTTACATAAGTATGTTCCAAATTTTGCTAAAATTATTTCCTGAACTTTGTTTTTATTATCACATGTTACCTTATTTTATTATTACAATTAATTATGTATAAAGTTTGTTTGAAATTATAAGAATGAAATTTTTAAAATTGTATGATTAATTATTACAAAATAAATCAACTTAAATTGGGCTCGTAATAAGAGTTGTAAAGAGTTCTAAATTTGATAAGATGTAATCGTTTGAGAATAAAGTTTTTATTTAAGATTCTTTTAGTGGAGACATGTAAATTTATAGATATAATAGGTTAAATATCAACTAAAAGTGAATTCCTTACAAAAAGTGAATAATCATTGGTAGTTTGGATGAAACCCAATGATACTAAGAATTGAGTTAACTCTAGGTTCCATTGTCTTGAAGTTTGCTTCAAGCCATAGAGTGATCTCTGTAACTTGCACCCGCCATTAGCCTTTGTCTTTGTGTACCCTTCTGGTACCTTCATGTATATATCCTCCTCTAGAAAGTCATGTATTCACATCTAGTTAAAACAATGACCATCCTCTAGCTTTTGCCAATGCAATGACTATTATCACTGTGGGAAGCTTTGCAACTGGGCTAAAGTTATGTGTGCTTATAGTCTTGCCCTATTTTTTTATTAATTTTTTTACCACTAGACATGTCTTGAGTCTCTCTGCACTTCCATTTGGCCTAAACTTCGCCTTAAACACCCACTTATATACAATAGCCTTGTGTCCAGAAGGCAAAGTAGTTAGCTACCATGTACCATTAACCTCTAAAGCATTCAATTCCTTTACCATTGTATCCTCCCACTCAGTGTGTTCTTTAGCCTCTCTACGACCATGGCTCAAACACTGTCATAGCATTCAATTCATTTACCATTGTATCCTCCCACTCAGTGTGTTCTTTAGCCTCTCTATGACCATGGTTCAAACACTGTCATAGCATGTGACAAGGAAGCAAAATAAGCAGTTTTTTCTATGGTGACATTTTGCTCATCAATTACTGTCATCACATAATCTGAGTGCCAAATAGGAGCCTTTCTAGCTCTAGTTGATCTCCTAGTATCTTCAACCGTTGGTGAAGTACCATGTATTGTGTGAGGAAAAGATGATATTGATTGATCATGTTACACTACATATGGTACTTGGTATGTCAAATTTAGGCCTAACTATTAATCAAGAAAGACACCAGATCACCACCAATAAGTAATGAAGACATCTCAGCTATGAAATTTTTATCTTTTGTTGTCTTTTATTGAGATCAAAGAGTCTATGGGTCTGTTTGGATTACGCAATATCTGACATTATAATGCCAAAAACTGGCATTTTAATATCGTTTTTGGCATTATAATGCCAGTTTTTGACACTGTAATGCCAAATAATGCGTAATCCAAACAAACCTTATAACCCTTTTTATTGACATGTTATCCTAAACAACACACATCATCTTCCTCTTGCGTCAAATTTGTCACTCCCTCTATTTGAAGCAACAACATAATAGGGACACCCTAACACTCTTAATTTGTCATACATAGGGACCTTCTTGACTAGCATTTTAAAAGTGTATTTTAATCTATGATGATCAAGGGCATCTTACTAATCAATTATGTGGCAGACAATATACGTTATCCCCAGAACATCTTAGGTAGATTAGCATGCAAACTGAGAGCAAGTGTTTTGCCAAGGAAGTGCTTATGCTTCCTCTCAACAACACCATTATATTGAGGCCTATAAGGGATGCTCCCCTGATGTATAATTCCCAAACCTTGGAAGAACTGCCTACAAGTATGGTTCATTAATTCTAACCCATTATTTGACTTTATGGCCTTAGTTGTCCTCTCAAACTGATTTTGTACTAAAGATACAAAACTTTTGACAGTATCTAGAACCTATGTCTTTGAATGCAAGAGATATGTCCAAGTAGCTATACTAAGGTCATCCACAATAGTAAATAATTTTTTTCTCCATTAAGATTTGATACATGAAAAGTTCCCCACAAATCCATATGCAACAAATCAAAACACTCTACAGATATGTTCACATTGTGATTGAAAGGTAACTAATGGAACATAGCTGTAGTAGCAATAATTCGTTCTACCTTAGAGATCGGAAAGAAAACGATTGAACTTCCCCAAAAAGCTTCCAGAAACTCTAACGGGTCTTCGTATTGAATCTGGGATCAAAGAAAATGTAAGGGGTGGGGGGTGGAATCTCCTGATTCACCTCCGACGCTCAAGTCAGTCAAGAACACCAAAACTCTCCAATGGAGGCCCAAGAGAGAAAAACGAACGTACGTATGGAAAAGAATGAGAGAAATTAGGGCTTTTTTCCTTTTTACCTCTTAATTACCTTTTTTACATATTTTCCTTAAAGATATCAGGATAATAACTACCTCCTTATTTGACGGCCAATTAATGATATCTTGCCAATTAATTGCCTCATAAAGATATTCTTTATTTCTTCTTTTTCTGATTTTAGGGATAATTAATTATTCACAATTATCCCTCTCATTTTGCCCCTCGGATCCTTCGGGCTCAGCCGAGATCGGTGGATCCGATAGCTCTGGCCTGACATGGTTTGGAACTTGCCGCAAGGTTTGTAGCAAACCGTGCGGGCTTACAGAAACCTCATTCTGTGTCTTCAGGAGAGGCGCACGGCTTAGGGCTCCCATGCACGGTTTGTGGAAAACCGTGCGGATATGCAGAACCTCCTTTGCTATATTTCCGAGAAAAATGCACGGTTTGCGACACCGTCGGCATAGTTTGTGACAAACCGTGCCAGATTACAAAAACTGAACTTGCCTATCTCTGAGAATTGTGCACAGTTTGTCACAAACTGTGCCATATTACGATTGATCCTGCCTGGCTCCCAGAATTGCGCACGGTTTGTTACACTGTCTGCACGGTTTGTCACAAACCGTGCCAAATTACAGAGACTGATTCGGCATGGCTTCGAGAATTGTGCACGGTTTGTGATACCGTCTGCACGGTTTGTCACAAACTGTGCCTCTTTACAAAGGCTTGTTTTGGTTGATCTCACGAGCTGGCACGACCTAGAGCACTTTTAGCACGATTTGTAACAAATCGTGCCGGACCTCAGAAGCTTTTTCTAGCCGTTTTCATGCCGCAGCATGGACCCCGTTAGGTTTGGCAGCTTTGTACAGCTCGTTGGAGATCTATTTTTCTCTGTTTCTTACTCGCGAGGGCGATATGTGTTGATATCGACTCATGTACACTTGTTGGGAGCAAAACATAAAGATGTTTACTCGCCTTTCACTTAATGCTCTAAGTGTCCTTTGTTGGTTCGTTGGTAGCGCATCATGACAATGCCATCTCACCTTTTGGTAAACCTGTGCCAATTCGTTGGGAGCACAGCATGAGAATGCTAGCTCGCCCTTTGACAACCCGTGCCAATTTGTTGAGAGCGCAACATGAGAATGTCGGCTCGCCCTTTGACAACTTGTGTCAATTCGTTGGGAGCAAAGCGTGAGAATGTCGGCTTGCCCTTTGACAACTTGTGCCAATTCATTGGGAGCGCATCATGAGGCTTCCAGCTCGCCTTCTAATAACTTGTGCCATCAATAGAGCTAAAAGTTGCAATGCATTGATGAACGAAAGTTTTTGCAAAGTCTATGACGGGGCTAAAAGATGCACAAGCAAATGTCATTGATTAGCCTTATCAAAGTAAATTATCCTAACAAACCCACTAAACAGAAGTATAGTAGACAAGTAAGGGTCGATCCCACAGAGAAGGTTTGATGTAGTATGCAACCGTGAATGACAAGTAACACAAACGGGGGGTTTAGTTATCAAGAGAACAAAGCAAACAAAGCAAATGAATTGAGTTGAGTTTAGAAAATATAATGAGGGAAAAATAGTTCCACTAGAGCGAAATCCACAAGGACAGAGATAAAGTTCGATCACTGAAATCTATTTCGTCCAAGTTCTTTAATTATCCTTATAGTCGTTCCCACCCTGATCTTAAGTACTATTGATTCTCACAGTTGTCAATAGACTTATTACTATACCAATGATAAAATACCACTAATTCTCACAATTGTCAGCGTACCTTAGCACCAACACAGCAATAGCAATGTACACAAGGATATAGGATACATGCAAGTAGAAAGACGTACAAGTACTCACTCCCCTACTTAACATGCAACTGATTCTCACTCACTATTGTACGCTCGGAACCCCTATACGCACAATTGTGTTTGCCACTAGATATGCACTCGGAACCCCTATATGCAATCCTAGCAATTGATAACAAGCATTCAACCTAGTTGATCAGGCTAAGAAGAACAACAAGAAATCAATATCAATATAACCAAGAGAATCAATCCAACACTTATAAGGATAAGAACAAGGAATATAAATCTCACAAACACATCAACTGTACTGCTTTAATCGTCTAGCAGAACAAGGGTGAAGTTAGTTCTCCATCAAAGGGGATGAAAAACTCTATAGAAAATAACGTCTGAAAACGGAAGCAATCAAGTGATGATCAGTCTCCTCTCTCTTAACCTAGAAAAGAGGCTTAAATAGTCTTAACAAACTAGGTTAAACTAAAGTTGAAATTAAAGGAAACAGAATAATAATAAAATAAAGTCTCAAACATAAAAGGAAACTAAATCGTCTCTGGCGCGAGGTCATTAAGCACAGCCACCGCGGGGCGGTGAATTCCACCGCGAGGCGTCGAACTTCCACCGCGGGGCGGTGAATTCCACCGCGAGGCGTCGAACTTCCACCGCGGGGTGGTGAATTCCACCGCAAGGCGTCGAACTTCCACCGCTGGGCGGTGGCATCCTCTGGCGCGGGCTTCATCTTCACTGAGAGTCACCGCCGGGCCGCGGTACTTCTGACGCGGGGCGGTGAGCTCATTTCTCCAGCTCTCCTCTTCTCTGCTTCTGCTGCTCTTCAATCCTACCAAGTGTTGGTAGTCTTCTCCATAGATGCTCCAGCAGCTCCATCCATCCTCATGCTCCATCTAAGCTGTAAAACCTTGGATTTCTTCACTTCTCTCCAAAACATTTGGATTGCAGACTTAACACCAAAACTCATCCAAAACCTCTCCAAATCATGCTAATAATTGCTAGTAAAGGTGTATGAAATAACACCTATCAAATTCCCCCATACTTAGACCTTTACTCGTCCCGAGTAAACTAAAGAAAAGCCTACTCTCTCAATCAACACCAAGGCCTCAGGAAGTACAAGAAAACATGACATCAGCAATTACAACATATCGACAATAATCTCCAGAAAATCAAGCTAAAAGGGAAGCAGAGTACTTCCCCCAAGCTTATCCCAAACACCACAGAGTGAATCAAATCTAATCCTAATCTCCCATCTATCTTCTTATCTCTCCAAAGTGACCTACCCGAATCCTCCTTATAACTGCTCTTCTTATGACGCCTCGCCAAGAATAATGAAAAATCCTAAAATCACTCTTCTTCTTTTTCGCTCATTTTGCCAAGGCGCCCTTTCGGGTTTTCACCAAGCCACTCATTTCATTTTTCAATAGATGTACTCACATAAGCTCACGTCACTCTTGACCACATATTACCCCAGCCTAATGCTGGTCCAAGCCACCTGCTTATTACCTAGGCCGCCCTTTCGGGTTTTCGACCTATCCCAGGCTTTTTAATGTATGCCTTTTTTCAATTTTTGGCTTTTTTTTCCATTTTTTAATTTTTCTCCTCAACAACGTAGCAAGTATAGAACTCTCCCCTATGCTCAAACATTGCATTGTCCTCAATGTAATGAAAGACAAAAGAATAAAGCATAGGGAAAAGAAAAAAGTAACTCACAAACGTCGCCAAGCTGCTTGGACACTATAGGTGTCGCTGACGGTCTTCTCAATAAATGCCCAGGTCTCTGGTGTTGGGCGGGTGTCTTCATCAACTCTGGAATCTTCTTCTACCGTGCAACCAAAAGGGAACCACTTTGGTGAATAGTGGTATAGCACAAATGTCGGGGTTGCACGGCCTTCTAGGAACACATGGTGGAGCCCAGATATAATCATGGTGTGGACTCTAGTGTTCCTCCTCCTCAGCTGTCGACTGTAGGGCCATCATCGTTGTCAAACAAAAATGTGGGGCGAATGTCTCTTCCTTGATAACATGGTGCGCAACATTTCCATAGGGAACTCTGGACAGCTGGCCTTCGGTAGAACTTTTTTTTTTTTTGATTTTTTTCCCCCCCATTTAAGGTTTTTTCGGGGGGTGACTTAGTGCAGGGAAGGAAGAGACTTACATTGGTGTGGAAACACCTTCTTCAATAGGCATGAGTCTCTTTCCTGCAGGTTAGTCGGAAACAAAAACAAGAACAAAAACAAAGCAAAAACACACTAAAGAAAATGCAAAAACAAAGAATGAAAAGCAAAGAAAGAAAAACATACCTCGGGTTGCCTCCCGGATAGCGCCTTAGTTATTGTCATGGCTTGACATCCTACTCACTTCCTCAACTCGGGTTGCTCACAGCAACTGAACTCCTGAGATCAATATCAGGGGGGTGCCTCTTTGGGTGCTCCATGTTGAGCATTGCCCCCATGCTCTTGTACTTCGTGGTGGGTGGACCGTTGTGCATAACCATGAAAGCACTTGCCATTTTCAAAAACGGTCTTCCCAGCATTGCAGGGGCTACATGTTTATCCTGCCCCGTATCCAGCATATAAAGATCTGCCATTTGTATCAAGGCCCCCTTCTTTTGCTTCCCCTTTGGTTTCTTATTGATCTTACCCAGCGCCTTTAAAAGTTCTGCGTAGCATGGGGCGCTGTTTGCTAAATGGACCAAAGGGATGGTTGCCTTGCAGCTACTGGAGGTGTCGAAGAGATCCTTGTTGTCAATTATCATCCTCTCCTTTAGTGCCTCCGGAAAGGGGACAGGGAGCTTTTCAGAACCAAGAGGAGGAAAAGTTGGACGAACAAAGGGGTCTTCTTCTTCGTCATGATCAATATCCAGATCTGGGCATTCACCGCGGGGTGGTAGTCTCACCGCGAGGCGGTGTTCTTGGCCGCGGGGCGGTGATGTTAACTCAGGACAACTGAGAGCTTCAGCCGGGTCGCGGTGGGTGTCGCCGCGGGGCGGTGGAACTTGCCCATCTTCAAATTCAGCTTTGTCGTCCTTTTCAACAGTAGGGGCGACTTGCAATTCCTTGCCACTTCGGAGGGTCACAGCATTTACACTTTCATGCGCGGCCCTTTTGTCTAACCTAGCGACCACATCTGTCAAATGAACCACGACCTCCTTCATGCTCTTGATGCTGGCCTCAGTAGTTTGCACATGTGTTGTGAAGTGCATTGTTAAGGTCTTGAGCATGTGTTCAGTTAAAGGGGAGTTACTAGCATGGGAAGCTACTGGTAGCTCATCAAAGTGGGGTTGATGTGCTTCTTGTTTACCCGTCTTCGCAATAATGTCTTTCAATGAAGTAATTTCTTGCAATAAATGTGCATCATTGGAGTTGACAACATTAACTCCTCTAGTCTTTGGGGCTTCATCGAAATCTCTTGTGCTCTCAGCCATATCATGAAGTCTAGTCATGGCTACATCAGGGGTCATATTCAAGATACTACCACCACACGTAGCATCTATGATTTTTCTTTCATCATCCAACAGCCCACTGTAAACATAGAGTACTAGAGCTTTCTTGTCAAAACCATGGAACGGGCAACTAGAGCAAAGTCGTTTGAACCGCTCACAATAGTCATAAAGGATCTCCTCCTCTCCTTGTTCAATACTGGCAATTTCCCTTTTCAAAGCGTTCACCATCCTGGTTGGGAAATATTGTGTGAGGAAAGCCTTATGTAGCTCAGCCCATGAATCTATGCTTCCGCCAGGCAGATGATAGTACCAGTCCTCAACATCGTCTTTAAGAGTGAACCCGAAGGCTCTCATTTTAATCTGATCCTCAGTGACGTTGGCTGGTTTAATGCTCATGATGACGTTGTGGAATTTACCCAAATGTAGGATGGGGTCCTCTCCACATCGTCCATAGTATCTCGGGAGCAACCGTAGCACTCCTATTCTGAGCTCAAATGTCACACCATCCGCAAGGGGTGGAATGATTACAGCCAATGGCTGCTGTATCAGATTTGGCGCAATCAGCTGTCGGAGTGTCTGTGCCATTCGTACCTGTTTCTGTATCAACTTCAATAAGTGGTGAATCAGTAGCAAAGGTGCGGACCGTAAGATAGATCCGCACCGCAGTCAATCACAAAAACACACAACACACAAAAGCCTTCCCCGGCAACGACGCCAAATTTGACGGGGCTAAAAGATGCACAAGCAAATGTCGTTGATTAGCCTTATCAAAGTAAATTATCCTAACAAACCCACTAAACAGAAGTATAGTAGACAAGTAAGGGTCGATCCCACAGAGAAGGTTTGATGTAGTATACAACCGTGAATGACAAGTAACACAAACGAGGGGTTTAGTTATCAAGAGAACAAAGCAAACAAAGCAAATGAATTGAGTTGAGTTTAGAAAATATAATGAGGGAAAAATAGTTCCACTAGAGCGAAATCCACAAGTATAGAGATAAAGTTCGATCACTGAAATCTATTTCATCCAAGTTCTTTAATTATGCTTATAGTCGTTCCCACCATGATCTTAAGTACTATTGATTCTCACAGTTGTCAATAGACTTATTACTATGCTAATGATAAAATACCACTGATTCTCACAGTTGTCAGCGTACCTTAGCACCAACACAGCAATAGCAATGCACACAAGGATATAGGATACATGCAAGTAGAAAGACGTACAAGTACTCACTCCCCTACTTAACATGCAACTGATTCTCACTCACAATTGTACGCTCGGAACCCCTATACGCACAATTGTGTTTGCCACTAGATATGCACTCGGAACCCCTATATGCAATCCTAGCAATTGATAACAAGCATTCAACCTAGTTGATCAGGCTAAGAAGAACAACAAGAAATCAATATCAATATAACCAAGAGAATCAATCCAACACTTATAAGGATAAGAACAAGGAATATAAATCTCACAAACACATCGACTGTACTGCTTCAATCGTCTAGCAGAACAAGGGTGAAGTTAGTTCTCCATCAAAGGGGATGAAAAACTCTATAGAAAATAACGTCTGAAAACGGAAGCAATCAAGTGATGATCAGTCTCCTCTCTCTTAACCTAGAAAAGAGGCTTAAATAGTCTTAACAAACTAGGTTAAACTAAAGCTGAAATTAAAGGAAATAGAATAATAATAAAATAAAGTCTCAAACATAAAAGGAAACTAAATCGTATCTGGCGCGAGGTCATTAAGCACAGCCACCGCGGGGCGGTGAATTCCACCACGAGGCGTCGAACTTCCACCGCTGGGCGGTGGCATCCTCTGGCGCGGGCTTCATCTTCACTGAGAGTCACCGCCGGGCCGCGGTACTTCTGACGCGGGGCGGTGAGCTCATTTCTCCAGCTCTCCTCTTCTCTGCTTCTGCTGCTCTTCAATCCTACCAAGTGTTGGTAGTCTTCTCCATAGATGCTCCAGCAGCTCCATCCATCCTATGCTCCATCTAAGCTGCAAAACCTTGGATTTCTTCACTTCTCTCCAAAACATTTGGATTGCAGACTTAGCACCAAAACTCATCCAAAACCTCTCCAAATCATGCTAATAATTGCTAGTAAAGGTGTATGAAATAACACCTATCAGTCTAATATCAAACAACACAAATTCCAGAGAACGAAGGGGCAGACTCCCCGGGGGCCTCGTTAAAACCTATTCGCAGGAAAACCTCATGGGAAAAAACCGTACGGAGAGGAAAAAGAGTACCCCCTACCTAAAGTATTCATATGTAGTACTTCTTCAATTTGAGGCATTCCAATTGCGCGGGCCTACTTTGCCACTCAAATCCTCTAACTTGTATGAGCCGTTACCCGGGCTTGACACGACCCGGTAAGGACCTTCCCAATTGGCGCCCAACTTGCCTTCAGTCGGGTCCTTCGTGTTGCCGAAGACCTTACGAAGCACAAAGTCACCGACTTGAAAACTGTGAGGCTTGAGATTCTTGTTGTGTAGCCTGCTCAACCCCGCTGATAGACCGATAAACGCATGGTTGCCGCTTCTATCTTCTCCGACAGCAAGTCGAGGTTGATTTTGAGAGCTTGATCAATCTCTCCTTGCTCGAATGTCGTGGTCCGTATGGTCGGAAGTCCCATCTCCAGAGGTATGATGGCTTCCGTCCCGTAAGCCAGAGCAAAAGGGGACTCTCCTATCGACCTTCTCGGGGTTGTGCGATGCGCCCAAAGTATAGCGGGTAGCTATTCCGCCCATTGACCCTTAGCTTGGTCCAATCTCTTCTTGATTCCGTCCAAGATAATCTTGTTCGTGGCCTCGGCTTGGCCATTTGCCTGCGGGTAAGCTACAGATGAGTAGAAGTTTTTGATGCCATAACCTGCACAAAAAGCTTTAAACGAGGCACTGCTAAATTGAGTTATGTTATCAGATATAAAAGAATATGGAATGCCATATTGAGTTATGATGAACTCCCATATAAAAGAATATGGAATGCCATATTGAGTTATGATGCCATAACCTGCACAAAAAACTTTTTGCATTTTTCACACCTCCTTACATAGCATTCTGCACTTTCTGCATATAAGGCCACCAATATCCATGTGCGTTGGCCCTGAATGTGAGGCTTCTTGCAGCTGCGTGTACACCGCAACACCCTTCATGTATCTCGAATAAAAAATCCTCCACCTTGGAAGGTGGCACACACTTCAAATAAGCGCCCGTGAAGGATTTCCTATAGAGAGAACCCGAATGCGACACCCAAAAACGTGCAGCTCGCAGTCTGATTTGCCGAGCTTCTTTCTTATATGTTGGAAGGATGTCCTAGGTCAAATAATCAAATATTGGGTCCATCCAGCTAGGCTCCACGTCGACTTGCATAACTTTTTATGCTTTAATACTCAGACTTTCCAATAGATCAATGTGCACCCATGCCCCTGCCTCTTCTGAGCTTAAAGAAGCTAAGGTGGCGAGGGCGTCTACCACTTTATTCTGCTCTCGAGGGATCTGTTGTATCCAGTACTCCTTGAAGCCTTCTAGCATACTCCTAGCCTTCTCCAAATATGCTAGCATACGCGCTGACTTTGCTCCATACTCTCTTGAAACCTGATTGACGACCAGCTGAGAATCAGAGTAGATGATGAGCTCATTCGCCCCCTGACTGCGAGCTGTAGCCAATCCCAAAATCAAAGCCTCATATTCAGCCTCGTTGTTTGTCGCCTCAAACCCGAGTCTTACTGCAGAGCGAATAATCTCTCCCGAAGGGGATGTTAGAACCAGCCTGGCTCCCGCTCCTTTTCTATTCCGTAAGCCATCAATCTGCAACTCCCATGTGCTCTGCTTTCCCACTTTCACCTACCAGACCTGGCGATCCAGATCAGGGTCACCACTCACAAACTCTGCTACAAAGTCGGCCAAAACTTAACCCTTGATTGCAGTCCTTGGAAAGAACCGGAGCTCGTATTGCCCCAGCTCCACGACCCACCTTGCCACTCGCCCAGACAAATCTGAACTAGCCAAAAGCGCTTTGAGCGGGAATGCAGTCATCGCCGCAACCGGATGAGCCTGGAAGTAATGATTCAGCTTTCTGGACGCCACAACCAATGCGAGTAGTAGCTTTTCCATTGGAGTGTACATGCTCTCAACACCGAGGAGAGTCTTGCTCATGTATTAAACGGGTTGCTGGAACCTGTCCACCTCTCTGATGAGAACCGCGCTCACGGCCCTCTCTGACAGTACTAAGTAGAGGATCAATTCCTCTTCTGGCTGAGGCACCGACAAAACCGGGGGCCGCTGCAGATATGCCTTCAACTCGGCGAGAGACTGTTCACATTCATCATCCCACTGAAAAACCGGGGGCCGCTGTAGATATGCCTTCAACCGGGGGCCGCTGTAGATATTCCTTCAACTCGGCATGAGCTGACCCCGAATGCGCATTTCAAAGCATTCAGCTTCATCTCGGCCTTCCTCAGGATATCAAAGACAAGCTGTAAGTCTTCTAGGTGCGATTCCTTCACCCTGCTCTTGACCACCATGTCATCAATGTAGACCTCAATTTTCTTGCCAATCAGATCTGCAAATATCGACATTACTGCCCTTTGGAAAGTTGCCCCTGCATTCTTTAACCCGAAGGGCATAACCTTGTAGCAAAAGATTCCCATCGGGGTGACAAAGGAAGTCTTGTCTTGATCACTTTCTAGCAACGGAATTTGATGATAGCCCCAATAACCATCAAGAAAGCTCATTCTAGCATGCCCTGCAGTAGCATCCACCAGCTGATCTATCTTTGGGAGCGGAAACCAATCCTTTAGGCATGCCTTGTTGAGATCTGTGTAGTCAACACATACTCTCCACTCATTATTCTTCTTTTTCATCACAACGGTATTAGCGACCCATGTTGGATATTGGACCTCTCTGATTGCCCCTGCTTCCATCAATTTCTCAAGCTCTTTAATTACTGCTTCTGTATGTTGAACCGACGAGCTCATCGCCCTTTGCACCACATGCTTAGAAGTGACATCAACATTGAGGCGGTGACAAGCAATTTCAGGACTCAGCCCCGACATCTCATATGGGCTCCAAGCAAAGACATCTCTATTCCTTCTTAGGAGCCCAGACAAAGACTCCAGCTCATCCCCTGAAATGTTAGCACTAATCAAAAAATACTTATCAGGCTCAGAAGGACTTACAAGGATTTTGTGCAGTGCTTCCACGGACTTCTCTGATGGAGAAATCCCCACATCGTCCAACACCTGTGGGGCCGCATGTACCACCATGACTTCGGCCTTGGACGCTTCAATCCCGAGACAATGTCGTGCAGCTCCCTGATCACCTCTAACTCGGACTACTCCCCTATCAAGTGGAAACACAATGAGTTGATACAGAGTAGAATGCACCGCTTCCATCAAATGCAGCCACGGCCGGCCCAAGATGTCGTTATAATGTGACGGGACATTGATCACCATGAATTCGGTCCTCACCGTCTTCCCTCTGAGGCTGACCGACTCTCTGAACATTCCTAAAGGCCACACAGGAAGCGCCCCGAGGCCTTGCAATTGCGTAGAGACGGGAATCAGGTCTTCCTGCTTCTTTCCCAGCTTCTTGAACATGTTGTAGAACATAAAATCAACCGAGCTACCTGAATCAATAAGAATCCGGTGTACCTCAAAATCTCCAAAGTCAAATGTGAGGACTAGCGGATTGTTGTGTGGACATTGTATTCCAACGAGGTCCTGTCTTGAGAAAGATAGGAGCTGAGACTCCTCAATCTGAGGCTTCTTTAAAGGTACCACTTGTGCCTTCATTACCTCCAGGGCGTGACATCGACGCCTGTAGTCATGTCGACTTGAATCTGTCTGCTTAGTTGTAGTTTCTATAACATGAATCACCTGTTTCTGAACATCTTTTTCTTTCTCAACCTGAGCATCCGGGACTCTTTCCTCAACCTGATCTCTGCCTGAACCCGCCCCGGACTCAATGAACTACTTTAGATGCCCCTGTGACACCCACTTTTCCAAATGCTGCTTAAGCACTATACAATCCTCGGTCATATGCCCCTTTTCCTTATGGAAAGAGCAAAACTTGTTGTAGTCTCTATTCTCTGGATCGCCTTTCATTTTAGGAGGCCAACTAAAGAAGGGATCTTCTTTAATCCGACTCAGAATCCGATAAATCGGCTCCTAGAACACCGTGTGAACCGCTTGCATAGTGGTAGGTGGAGGAAGCCCCTTGTCTCTGTAATATCCCACATTTTGTACGGGTAAATTTTGAATTTTCTTAAGCCCATATTGCAAGTCAGATTTATTTCAGGGAAAGATAAACATTCTGTGTAATGTTTAATCTCTGTAATATTTTTTCGAGCAATATAAAATACAGTTAACGTATTTTCGGGCTAAAAGGTCATCCGCGTACAAATATATTTAACCCGGGGTTAAAAATACGTTACCACTTAAGGTAAAAACAACAAAGAGTCGGAGGGAGGCACTTTGGCCTTGACCGGACCCCGCGGTGAAGGGTGTGCCGCACCCCGCGGTGGCCTGCGTCACTCGACAGTTGCAGTGCAACTTGGCGAGGCTAGTTGTAGCTGTGATGTGTCATCCAGCCTACTCCCTCTAGCTTGTACACGTCCTAGTATACGTGCCTTGCTGATGGAAGGCTTGGGAGAGCTTTAAATAGAGGAGGAGAGGCGGAAGAGGAGCCAGAAGATAGCTCCCTCACCATCTTCTTCCTCCCAAAAACCTCAATTTCTTGCTGAAGTTCGAGCTGTGTTTTGTGTGTGATTCGAACACATTTTCGATCAGTAGAAGGGTGGTTCTTAGAGGTGGTATAAGGCTTAAGAAGGAGGGAAGACAAACCAAGAACAAATCAAAGTCGAATCGATCGATTTGGGTAAGTAATTCTTCCCGAAAACTTGCTGAACTTTGCGTCTGTCATAGCATCGCACCCCGCGGTCAGACGCTATCGCACCCAGCGGCCAAGCACCGCACCCCGCGGTGACTGACCACCGCACCCCGCGGCAAGCATGGGTCTGTGGTGTGTGTGTGTCTTGGGTGTTGGTTCTTGGGTGAAGCTTGGACCCTTCGATTCTTATTCTTTTAGATTCATATATGTAGATATTGAATCTAACTTAGGGTCTCGTTATGGGTCATTCCTTAGGGATTTGTTATCCAGGATCTGTCCCAGTTTCGGACCCAGGAAACCGTCGTCTCTAAAGCTTGTTCAAGCTTTCGTCTGATTTAAGGCAAGTGGCGGTTCGCTCTTGCTTATCATTCCATATTTCCATTGATTATCAATTGCTTAATTATTAATTAATTTGGAATGATTTACTGTTTTGTTGGGAACAGTTTTGATAAATGATATGGATTAAAATATGATATTATAATAGGTTGTATATCTGTTAGAACAACGCTATTATAGATATATATTTATGATATTAGCCTGGAGGGCTTTGATATGATTATTACTGTGTTGAACTGTTTAGTTAGCACGAGTATTCGTAGGAGCGATGGACTATTCGAGGTTCAGTCGTTTCTTGATAGTGATTAATGGTGCAAAGGGTGATAAACCCAAAAACCATTTGGTGGGTCATGACCGATCTCTATACTCGGGTATAGAGATGGTGGCACTTAACTGATGCTACAAATCTTGGGATTTGTCCCATTCAGGAGTATGTCCCTCATGGCGAAACATATGTCCTATATGTCCCTCACGGCGAAACATATATTCAATATATGTCCCTCATGGCGATACATATATTTAAAAGCCTATAACGTGATGCGCGTTTTGGAATTAAATAAGATAAGTGCTGTCGTAGCACATGATTAATAAACCTTGGGCGAGTAGTGCAGCTAAGTGTAGTGCAGCTAGGAAAGCTCGTCTTGACTTTGATCAGAGTACCTTTCTCTTTCCAATCTGGATTCGCGTTAAGCGGTGAGGTTGGTCGTGAACCGAAACATGAAGTCGTTTTTGAACGCTTGTATGAAATCATTAATGTTCCCCAACATTTGTCATGCTTTCCAATAAGACTCAATTCATTGGAGTCTTCTTTTGGGTTGATTGCTGTGAGACTTGGTCTTTCAGAATCTTCTCTTGTTCATGCCTCTTCAAATATTCCAGTAGGAGTATGATGGTTGACTGTCGTCATCGGTTATTATTCGAGAAGCGATGAGTCTAACCTAATATGACTGCTTCGAACCACTCTGCTTTATACCCTTGCGTAGTCTTTCATTAGACTAACCAACCGTAATTGTTCCTTGCATGGTTGGCTGGTGTCATCCGTTCGATTCGGCACATCAGATAGGAATCCGAGAAACAAAGGCTAGAACGACTATAAAGGCAAATGGTGTTTTAATGGATTTATCAGGTTGCGATCCTTGGCGGGTGATCATTACGATCAAGACCCTTATTTTTATACTTTGCAAAGACTTCCGCTAAATACTCTGTTTTGTCCTATGGGGATTGGGATATAATCCCCAGACATATGTTTTAAATAAAGGTTTTGATGTTTATATCTTAACCGTTGTTTATAAATTGTGTTTAAACCGGTAAAGCCTGGGGTGGCTTCGGTGTGGAAACCGAGGTCACTGGCGGTAATACCTTTCCAAATGGGTTAAAATTTGGGGGTGTTACAGATTTGGTATCAGAGCCAAAAAGTTTTAAAACAGGTTTGGGAATTCATGAACCATTTACTCGTTTTCGAAAATGTTTTGGAGGCTCTGAACTTTTAAAATAAAATTGTTAAATACCGTTTATAGTCGTGCCTTCTCTTTAGTCTGATATGGAAAGCTAACTTCCATATCTAGAAAGACTAATTCTCTGTTCGTCACTCGTGGATTCTGAGTGCTTTCCTTTCTCTTCAGAGGGACTCGGAAGAAGCCGAGGTGGCTCCGCCATCTCTAGATAGACTTGAGTTCCCAGTTCCCTCGTCGTGTTGTGAGGTCGGTAGTGCTAGTGTCCGACGAGGCCGTGGTTCCTGTGGTAGAGCCTACAGAGGAGCCAGGGGAGGAGACTGAGGATGAAGAAAAGTTGTCAAGGTATGCTAGAGAGTACTATAACGACGACTTCATGATCGAAGCGATTTCCAAGGGAACTCTAAGGAAAATCCCAAGGAAAATCCTAAGGAAGATCCTCAAGGAGAGGAAAATCCTAGGAGAGATCCCGAGGAAGATCCTCAGAAGAAGGAAGATCCGGAGGAAGATCCTCGAGAGAAGGAAAATCCTGCGGAAGATCCTTAGGAAGAGGAAGATCCAGAGGAAAACCCTGAGGAAGATCCTCGAGAGGGGGAAGATCCGAGGGAAGATCCGGAGGGAACTCCCGATGAGAACCCGGAGGAAGACCTCGAGGGGCAGGGCCACAAGTCTGATGACTTGGAGCGCTTATTGGTGGACAGCGAGGACCTGGGAGTGGAGTTTATCTATCCGAGTCCGGTGTTGTCACCTGAGCGGGAGTACTCGCCATTGTCTCCTGCCACTTGGAAGACGATTAGTGCTGAAGCGCATCGCTAGGTGGATGAGACGGTTGAGCGTGCTCGTTGGAGGGCAAGGCCATGGGAGTCAATGGGTACACCAGTTGTGGTCCCGACTCACCCAGTCAGGCCAAGGCCCCAAGTACTAGAGGAGCGATTGGAGGTCAAGGTCAACGCATGTACGAGATGCGTGAGGCTGAAGGACCGAATGCTCCAATTACTCAAAGTACTCCATATCTTTGGTTTATACCAAGTTAGTGTTTCGTTGCTTGGTATGGGATGAGGTCTCGTGTTCGAGACTCACCAATAACCTCTTAGGAGATGGCTGCCTATTAATTAGGTGGAGCTACCAAGGATGGGTTGAGATGTATGGACAGCGGTTCATGGCAACAGGGGACGCTGGTAATGGCTGGGCCTGGGCTCGGAGCCAATAGTGGGCCGTCTATGAACCATGTAATGGGCTGGTCCAAAATGGTGACCATTTAGTTGGAACCAAACGTCTGTCAGACTTCCTGATTACCATTTAGGGTAAGGAGTTCGAGGCAGATTTAATTTGATTAGCCATGGCTCCATACGATAATTTCTCGGTAAGGATTAGCTGATGCGTCATGGGACGGTCATCGATTTAGTTCAAGGACTGTGACGGTGTCATCTGGGGGCCAGTGTGTATGCAGATTTAAGGGTCTGAATGATGCTGATAACGATAGGCTTATCAATGTGATGGCTGCGTTTAAGCTACTTCGACAAGGTTGTGTCGGGTACCTTTGCTACCTGGAGCCGCCCATGAAAGATGAACCATCAATTCTTGATATTTCTATGATTAGTGAGTTTCCGGATGTCTTTTCAGAAGATATTCCCGGTTACCCCGTATCGTGACGTGGAGTTCACAATTGACCTCGAGCCTGGTACTATGCCGATTTCGGAGGCACCGTACCGAATGGCTCCTGATTAAGATGCAAGAGTTGGAGAAGCAACTCAAGGATCTTTTTGACGAGGGTTATATAAGGCCGAGTGCATCGCCTTGGGGTGCTCCGGTCTTGTTTGTCAAGAAGAAGGATGAATCGTTTCGACTTTGTATCGACTATCGAGGGTTGAATAAAGTCACGATCAAGAATAAATATCCTTTGCCAAGGATTGACGATCTGTTGGATCAGTTACAGGGAGCTAAAGTCTTTTCCAAGATCGATCTGAGGTCTGGTTATCATCAACTCAGAATTCGTGAGGAAGATATTCCGAATACTGCATTCCGGACGAGGTATGGTCACTACGAGTTCGTAGTCATGTCATTCGGACTTACCAATGCTCCAGTGGTCTTCATGGACCTGATGAATCGATGTTTTCACCAGTACCTAGATAAGTTCGTGGTGGTTTTCATTGATGATATTTTGATTTATTCCCCGAATGAGGCAGTTCATGAGGAACATCTTCGGATTATTTTGTCAATCCTTAGACAAAATGAGATGTACGCTAAATTGTCTAAGTGCGATTTTTGGATCAAGGAAGTGGCTTTCTTAGGCCATGTGATCAACGAGAATGGGGTAATGGTTGATCCCCAGAAGATTGAGGCGGTAGCCAACTGGAAGCAGCCTCAGAATGTGAAGGAGGTGCGCAGTTTCCTTGGACTTGCCGGATATTATAGACGGTTTGTAGAGGGATTTTCCAAGATCGCTCTACCTATGACCGGTTTACTCCGCAAGGTCCATAAGAAGTTTGTCTGGACTGACAAGTGCGAGGCCAATTTTCAAGAAATTGAAGCAATGTCTAACCTCGGCACCAGTGTTAGCACTACCAGAAGGAAATGACGGATATGTAGTCTATAGTGATGCTTCTAAGAATGGTTTAGGATGCGTTTTGATGCAGAAAGGCAAGGTGATTGCTTATGCATCAAGGCAACTGAAAACCTATGAAGAAAACTATCCGACGCATGATCTGGAGTTAGCGGCGGTAGTGTTTGTCCTGAAGATTTGGAGACATTATCTCTATGGCATGAGATGCCAAGTCTTCACCGACCACAAGAGTCTCAAGTACGTATTCACTCAGAAGGAGTTGAAAATGAGACAACGTCGTTGGTCAGAGCTACTCAAGGACTATGATCTCGAATTACTGTATCATCCGGGCAAGGCCAATATAGTAGCCAATGCATCGAACCGAAAGATACTGCACGAGACTATAATGGCTCTACTTACTGCTCAGACTAAGCTGAACCAAGGGTTGTGCGAGATTGAAGTCTTGTACGATCAACGTCGAGGATACCTGAGTATGCTTGAAATTCAAGCTACACTTCTTGATCTGATCAGGGAGAAACAAGTTGATGATGTGATCTTGGTGAAGCTAAGTAGTGAAGTGATAGACGGGAAAGCTCTCGGTTTTTTTGATTCAGGAAGATGGATCACTCTGGGTTCAGGACCGAAGCAAGTCGAAAGGACTACCTCGGACATTCCATTAATAAGACAAAGGATGTTGACAGCTCAAAGTCGACAAAAATCTTACGCAGATCCGAAGCATAGGAATGTCGGGTTAAAGTTGGTGACAAAGTGCTTGTCAGGGTGTGTTCAGATTTGGTAAGCGTGGGAAGCTTAACCCTCGCTACGTGGGACCATTTGAGATCCTTGATAGGATAGGATCTCTAGCGTACCGTTTGGCATTGCCGCCATCAGCACACCCAGTGCATAATGTGTTCCATGTATCCTTGTTGAGGAAGTACGTACCAGATGAGTCTCATGTGCTGAGCTATGAAGACATCAAGATTCAAGCAAATGGTACTTATGAAGAGATACATGTGCGTATTCTCGAGCGCCGTGAGAAGCACTTGCGCAACAAGATCGTACCATTGGTACGAATTCTGTGGTCCAAGTCAGGAACCGAAGAAGTTACCTGGGAGACTTGGGAGACTGAAGAGGATATGCGTAGACGCTTTCCCGAGATGTTTACGACCTAAGTTTCGGGGTCAAAATTTCTTTTAAGGGGGAGGTAATGTAATATCCCACATTTTGTACGGGTAAATTTTGAATTTTCTTAAGCCCATATTGCAAGTCAGATTTATTTCAGGGAAAGATGAACATTCTGTGTAATGTTTAATCTCTGTAATATTTTTCCGAGCAATATAAAATACAGTTAATGTATTTTCGGGCTAAAAGGTCGTCCGCGTACAAATATATTTAACCCGGGGTTAAAAATACGTTACCACTTAAGGTAAAAACGACAAAGAGTCGGAGGGAGGCACTTTGGCCTTGACCGCACCCCGCGGTGAAGGGTGTGCCGCACCCCGCGGTGGCCTGCGTCACTCGACAGTTGCAGTGCAACTTGGCGAGGCTAGTTGTAGCTGTGATGTGTCATCCGGCCTACTCCCTCTAGCTTGTACACGTCCTAGTATACGTGTCTTGCTGATGGAAGGCTTGGGAGAGCTTTAAATAGAGGAGGAGAGGCGGAAGAGGAGCCAGAAGATAGCTCCCTTACCATCTTCTTCCTCCCAAAAACCTCCATTTCTTGCTGAAGTTCGAGCTGTGTTTTGTGTGTGATTCGAACACCTTTTCGATCAGTAGAAGGGTGGTTCTTAGAGGTGGTATAAGGCTTAAGAAGGAGGGAAGACAAACCAAGAACAAATCGAAGTCGAATCGATCGATTTGGGTAAGTAATTCTTCCCGAAAACTTGCTGAACTTTGCGTCTGTCATAGCATCGCACCCCGCGGTCAGACGCTACCGCACCCAGCGGCCAAGCACCGCACCCCGCGGTGACTGACCACCGCACCCCGCGGCAAGCATGGGTCCGTGGTGTGTGTGTGTCTTGGGTGTTGGTTCTTGGGCGAAGCTTGGACCCTTCGATTCTTATTCTTTTAGATTCATATATGTAGATATTGAATCTAACTTAGGGTCTCGTTATGGGTCGTTCCTTAGGGATTTGTTATCCAGGATCTGTCCCAGTTTCGGACCCAGGAAACCGTCGTCTCTAAAGCTTGTTCAAGCTTTCGTCTGATTTAAGGCAAGTGGCGGTTCGCTCTTGCTTATCATTCCATATTTCCATTGATTATCAATTGCTTAATTGTTAATTAATTTGGAATGATTTACTGTTTTGTTGGGAACAGTTTTGATAAATGATATGGATTAAAATATGATATTATAATAGGTTGTATATCTGTTAGAACAACGCTATTATAGATATATATTTATGATATTAGCCTAGAGGGCTTTGATATGATTATTACTGTGTTGAACTGTTTAGTTAGCACGAGTATTCGTAGGAGCGATGGACTATTCGAGGTCCAGTCGTTTCTTGATAATGATTAATGGTGCAAAGGGTGATAAACCCAAAAACCATTTGGTGGGTCATGACCGATCTCTATACTCGGGTATAGAGATGGTGGCACTTAACTGATGCTACAAATCTTGGGATTTGTCCCATTCAGGAGTATGTCCCTCATGGCGAAACATATGTCCTATATGTCCCTCATGGCGAAACATATATTCAATATATGTCCCTCATGGCGATACATATATTTAAAAGCCTATAACGTGATGCGCGTTTTGGAATTAAATAAGATAAGTGCCGTCGTAGCACATGATTAATAAACCTTGGGCGAGTAGTGCAGCTAAGTGTAGTGCAGCTAGGAAAGCTCGTCTTGACTTTGATCAGAGTACCTTTCTCTTTCCAATCTGGATTCGCGTTAAGCGGTGAGGTTGGTCGTGAACCGAAACATCAAGTCGTTTTTGAATGCTTGTATGAAATCATTAATGTTCCCCAACATTTGTCATGCTTTCCGATAAGACTCAATTCATTGGAGTCTTCTTTTGGGTTGATTGCTGTGAGACTTGGTCTTTCAGAATCTTCTCTTGTTCATGTCTCTTCAAATATTCCAATAGGAGTATGATGGTTGACTGTCGTCATCGGTTATTATTCGAGAAGCGATGAGTCTAACCTAATATGATTGCTTCGAACCACTCTGCTTTGTACCCTTGCATAGTCTTTCATTAGACTAACCAACCGTAATTGTTCCTTGCATGGTTGGCTGTTGTCATCCGTTCGATTCGGCACATCAGATAGGAATCCGAGAAACAAAGGCTAGAACGACTATAAAGGCAAATGGTGTTTTAATGGATTTATCAGGTTGCGATCCTTGGCGGGTGATCATTACGATCAAGACCCTTGTTTTTATACTTTGCAAAGACTTCCGCTAAATACTCTGTTTTGTCCTATGGGGATTGGGATGTAATCCCCATACATATGTTTTAATTAAAGGTTTTGATGTTTATATCTTAACAGTTGTTTATAAATTGTGTTTAAACCGGTAAAGCTGTAACACCCCCAAAACTTAACCCTTTTGGAAATGTTTATCGCCAGTGACCCTAGTGTTCCTTACCGAGATCACCCAAGGCTTTACCATTTAAATACAATTTATGAAATACAAATGATACATAATGATCAAAGCATTCAATTCCAAAACATAACATTGTTAAAGAAACATGAGTTACGGGATTACAACTCAATCCCGAATAGGTAACACAAAGTTTAAACCAAATACAGCGGAAGTCTTATAAAGTAGGATACATCGGAAGTCTTATAAAATACATTACAAACAAAAGTCTTGACCACACTGGTCATTGCCCAAGAGATCTCAACCTGATTAACAAAATAGCTAAAACATTCGAAAACCACCGTCGACTCCATAGTCCTTCTGTTCTTCTGAACTACTTCCTATCTGATGTGCCGAATCGAACGGATGACACCAGCCCATATGCGGAGAACAAAGTTCGTGGGTTAGTCTATTTGAATAGACTAGCAAGGGTAAAAAGCAGAATGGTTCGAAGCAGTCGTATTAGGTTAGAATCATCGCTTCTCGAATAATAACCGATGACAATAGTCAACCATCATACTCCTACTGGAATAAACAAGAGGTATGCACAAGAGAAGATTCTGGAAGACTGAATCTTCACAGAAATCGACTCGAAAAGAGACTCCAAGAGATTGAGTCTTTAAGGAAATATGACAAATCTGGAATGTTTACAGGATCATAGAACAATGATTTTAAAATTTGACTGAGATGCTTCGGTTCACGACCAACCTCATCGCATACAGCAAATCCAGATTGGAAAGAGAACGTACTATGATCAAAATCCAGACGAGTTTTCCTAACTGCACTATAACTTAGCTGCACTACTCGCCGAAGGTTTATTAATTATACGCATCGAGTAGCACTTATCTGATTTATGTTTCAAAAACACGCATCACGTTATTAGACTTTTACATGTGTACCCCACCATTGGGACGACACATCTTAGTATACGTTTCGTCGAGAGTGACGTACACCGGAAGGTTTGTGACACCAGCTAAGTGTCCTGCCTCTACACACTTGTGAAAGAGACCGATCATGATCTTAGAATAGTACCAGATGGAGACGAGCCACCCCGATACCAGATTATAAAGAAACGACTGGACAGAGTCTGAGTAACGTTCCTATCTAACAGTGCTAACTAACAGTTACAGCACAATAACAGTTACAGAATAAATCCACATAAAGGCCCGAAAGGCGATCACAGATAATAGCGTTGTTCTAACAGATATACAACCTATTATATGATTTTCAAAACAATTTACCAAAACCATTTCCAGACAAATAGAGTATTCATTCCAAATTAATTACTCAGATAAACTACTGATAATTAATGTAAATATGGAACGAACGAGCAAGAGCGAACCGCCACTTGCCTTAATCCGCAGAGTTTGAACGAAGACTAACGACGACGGGATTCCGGGCTTGACACAGGAACAGATCTGGCACACAGATTCCTTCGAATCGACCCATAAGGAAACCCTAAGTTAGATTCGACATAACTAGTACGAATCTAAGGAAAGACGAAAGAAACCGAAGGGAACGACGCCTCGACGACGACCACCAAAGCCAAAAAGGCATTCTGGACACTGGCGGCGGTCGTTGTTCTTGGCGGCGGTCGCCGTTCTTGGCGGCGGTCGCCGTTCTTGGCGGCGGTCGCCGTTCTTGGCGGCGGTCGCCGCAGTTCATCACGGCGGGCGCCGTGAAGAACGCAGCGATCGCCGTGAAGAACTCAGACGACAGAAGCGGCGAGAAAACTCACCCAAAACACGAGCGACTCGGCCTCCTTCGACTTGCTTTGGTTTCTAACCTCCAAGGCTACCAAAAGCTTCACAAAGGCACTCAGGAAACACCACCAAACGACACCGGCGAAAGCTTCAAAAATCCGGCGAGGGGCACAAACTCCGGCGAGAGGAAGATTTGAGGATTTCAGCTTGATTTGTGCATGAATCTGACCCCAATCCTCTTCCTTTTATAGCCACAGATCATGTGGACACCGCGATGGTCTAAGCGAGACGTGGCGAGGCTAAATCGGCGCCTTGTCAGACGTCTCCGGCGACCATAGGGCTACGCCCCTGCTAGGAAACGGCGGGCGCCGTAATTCCCTTGGTCTCCGCTTCACAAATTGCACTACGGCGGGCATTTACGGCGGGCGCCGCAAAAGCGCGGCGGGCGCCGTTTTCTGGTCGTCGCGCCCAACTAAAAGACGAGGGTACTGTAGCCTCGAGCCCTTCGCGGCAGGCGCCGTAATAAATGCGGCGGGCGCCGCCACCGTGACTTTGCCCCTCTCAGCTTTTGGACGATGACAACTTAAACCGGGATAAAAATAATCGTACACGAACGAGTATTAAAATCCAAAGTACGTCGTCTGTATCTTATTTCACTGAGAAAAATATTACAGAGATAGAGCACATTACAGAATGTCTCAACCTATCTGAATTAAATCCGACGTACAAAACGGGTACTCGGGAAAATTCTCAAAATTCCCAAAATAACCTTACAAAATACGGGGTATCACACCTCCTCCCCCTTAAAAGAAGTTTCGACTCCGAAACTTAGGTCGAAAATAACTCGGGAAAACGCCTGAGCTTATCTGACTCGGTTTCCCACGTTTCCCAAGTAACTTCCACCGATCCAGACTTGGACCACTGAATCCGTACCAACGGTACGATCTTGCTACGCAGCTTCTTCTCACGACGCTCCAAAATGCGCACGGGTATCTCCTCATAAGTACCATTAGCTTGAATCTCGATGTCCTCATAACTCAGCACATGAGACTCATCCGGCACATACTTTCTGAGCAGAGATACGTGGAATACATTATGCACTGGATGAGCCGATGGCGGCAACGCCAAGCGGTACGCTAGAGATCCTACTCTATCCAGAATCTCGAATGGTCCCACGTAGGGAGGGTTAAGCTTCCCACGCTTACCAAATCTGAAAACTCCTTTGGATGGCGATACCTTGACAAAAACCTTATCACCGACCTCGAACTCGACAGTCCTGCGCTTCCGATCTGCGTAGGACTTCTGTCGACTCTGAGCGGTCAACATCCTTTGTCTGATCAAAGCAATGTCTGAAGCCGTCCTTTCGACCAACTCTGGTCCAAGCAGAATTTTTTCGGCATTATCATCCCAACAAATCGGAGATCTGCATCTGCGACCATATAAAGCTTCAAACGGAGCCATCTTGATTGTAGCATGCCAGCTATTATTGTACGTGAACTCAATCAGACTCAAGCTGTCCTCCCAGCTAGTCGGACAATCGTGTACAAAAGCTCTAAGCATATCCTCCAGGGTCTGGATGGTCCTTTCAGACTGGCCATCTGTCTGAGGATGAAACGCGGTGCTGGACCTCAACTCGGTTCCCATAGCCTTATGAAGTTCCTGCCAGAACCTTGACATGAAACGACCATCTCGGTCCGATACAATGGTCTTAGGAATGCCATGTAAGCGTACAATCTCCTTCTGGTAGACTTCTGCTAACTTCTGGGTTTCCCATGTGGTCTTGATGGCTATGAAATGAGCACTCTTCGTAAGCCTATCCACAATTACCCAGATAGCATCTCTCTGACTTCGAGTCTTGGGTAGCCCAGTGACGAAGTCCATGGCGATGTCCTCCCATTTCCATTCTGGCACTGGGAGAGGTAGCAACTCACCACCTGGCCTGTGGTGTTCGATCTTGACCTTCTGGCAAGTTAAGCACTTGGCCACAAAGTCTGCTACGTCCCACTTCATGTTTGGCCATCAAAACTTCTTTCTGAGATCCTTGTACATCTTGCTAGAGCCAGGATGCACAGAATAAGCAGATGAATGAGCTTCTCTCATCACCAACTGACGAAGACCTTCTGTGTCAGGCACACAGATCCGATCCTGAAACCAAAGTGATCCATCATCCTGAACCATAAAACTGGGAGCTTTCCCATCCATCACTTCACTGCTTAACTTCACCAAGATGATGTCATCGACTTGCTTTTCTTTGATCTGATCCAGCAGTGTAGCCTGGATTTCCATCATACTCGGGTACCCTCTACGCTGGTCATACAAGACTTCAATGTCGCATGACTCTTGGTTTATCTTGGTCTGAGCAGTAAGTAGAGCAACTACAGTCTCGTGCGTTGTCTTCTGGCTTAGTGCATCAGCTACTACATTAGCCTTGCCCGGATGATACAGCAACTCCATGTCGTAGTCCTTGAGCAACTCTAGCCAGCGGCGTTGTCTCATATTTAGCTCCTTTTGAGTAAATATATACTTGAGACTTTTGTGGTCAGTGAAGACTTGGCATCTTATACCGTAGAGGTAATGCCTCCAAATCTTCAGCGCAAAGACAACCGCTGCTAGCTCAAGATCATGTGTCGGATAGTTTTCCTCGTACGTCTTGAGTTGCATGGATGCATAAGCAATGACTCTGCCCCTCTGCATCAAAACACAACCAAGACCACACTTTGAAGCATCACTATAGACCACATAATCGTCGTTCCCCTCTAGGAGTGCTAACACGGGTGCCAAGGTCAGTCGTCGCTTCAACTCCTGGAAACTGGCCTCACACTTGTCATTCCAGACAAACTTCTTGTGAACCTTGCGGAGTAGATTGGTCATAGGTAGAGCGATCTTTGAAAATCCTTCTATGAACCTTCTGTAATACCCGATAAGTCCAAGAAAACTACGCACCTCCTTCACGTTCTGGGGCTGTGTCCAATTAGCCACCGCTTCAATCTTTTGGGGATCAACCATAACCCCATTTTTATTGATCACGTGGCCTAAGAAAGCCACTTCCTTTATCCAGAATTCACATTTAGACAATTTAGCAAAAAACTGATGTTGTCTAAGGATTGACAAGGCAATCCGCAGATGTTCCTCGTGGACTTCTTCATTCGGAGAATAGATCAGAATGTCGTCGATGAAGACCACCACGAACTTATCCAAGTACTGGTGAAAACATCGGTTCATCAAATCCATAAAGACAGCTGGAGCATTTGTAAGCCCAAAAGGCATCACTACGAACTCGTAATGACCATATCTGGTCCTAAACGTAGTTCTAGGAATGTCATGCTCACGAATCCTGAGTTGATGATATCCAGATCTCAGGTCGATCTTGGAGAAAACCTTTGCTCCCTGCAACTGGTCCAACAGGTCATCAATACTAGGCAAAGAATACTTGTTCTTGATCGTCACCTTGTTCAACTCTCGGTAGTCGATCCAAAGTCGGAACGATCCGTCCTTCTTTTTGACGAACAATACCGGAGCATCCCACGGCGATGCACTCGGCCTGACATAACCTTTGTCAAGAAGATCTTCAAGTTGATTCTTCAATTCTTGCATCTTAGCTGGAGCCATCCGATACGGTGATTTGGAAATCGGCGCCGTACCAGGCTCAAGATCAATTGAAAACTCTACGTCACGGTTCGGGGGTAATCCAGGAATTTCTTCCGGAAAGACATCCGAAAACTCCCTAACTACAGGAATATCAAGAACCTCAGGTCCATCCTTCACGGGCGAATCCAAGTAGCAAAGGTACCCGACACATCCTTGTCGTAGTAGCTTAAACGCAGCCATCGCATTGATCAGCTTGCCGTTATCAGCGTCATTCCGACCTTTGAACTTGCACATAAACTGGCCCCCAGATGACACCGTCACCATTCTTGAACTGAAGTCGATCACCGCCTTGTGACGTGTCAGCCAATCCATACCGAGGATAATGTCGTATGGAGCCATGGCTATGCAGATTAGATCTGCCTCGAATTCCTTACCCTGAATGGTAATTGGAAAGTCGGACAGATGCTTGGTTCCCACCAAACGTTCTCTATTAGGAAGGCTAACGACGAAAGGGTCGCACGAATCGTTGCACACTAAGTCTAACTTGCTAACACAGCTATCTGAAATAAAGGAATGCATAGCACCAAAATCAAACAGAATGCACACTGAAGTAGAGTGAAGGTATAAAGTACCTTGAGCAATTGGAGCATTGGGTCCATCTGCTTCACGCATCTCGTACAAGCGTTGACCCTGACTTCCAGAAACAGTTGGGGCCTTTCCCCTGTTCTGAGCAGTCGTCTGAACTGACGGGCTGAGAGTCTCGGCAGGCTTGAACCTAGGTCGGTTGCTCTGATGAACTGACCCTTGCTGCGACTCTACTCCCTTCTGCTTCCCCTGCTTGCAGAACTTCTGCAGATGACCATCACGTCCACACCCAAAGCACGATCTCTTCTCATTCTGACACTCATTGCTCTTGTGCCCCGCAACACCACAGTTATAACACTGAACTGAACTTCTGCTCTAACTGGACTGCTGCGTTGACCCTCCGTGAGTCGTGTCCGTCTTTGCTCGGCCAGACTTGGCAAAGCTAGACGGTGGCGCAGGTCGCTTGAATCCACCACCCTGATTCTGATTCTGCATCTGCATCGACCTCTATCGGATGCGTCTCTTCGTTGACTCCTCCAGAGTTACTTCCAGCTTGTAGGCAACATCCACATACTGCTCCAGAGTAGAGCATGTGTGGTGCACCATCAACGGCTTGATATCTGGACTCATCCACTCGTGGAAGTACCAGATCTTTTGTGCCTCGTTGGTTATCTCAGCTGGGGCGTACTGCAGAAGATGATTGAACTTGGTTGCCAGCTCGGCTACCTTCAATCCATCAGTCTTGGGATACAGAAACTCCTTGTGTTTCTCCTCTCTCATAGCATGAGAGAAGAAACAGTCAATCATTTTGGTCTTAAACATCGACCAGGTCAATACAGGGCTATCAGCTAAGCCTGTACTCTCCCACCATTCACTAGCATCCTCCTTCAACTGCAGAGAAGCTATGTGAACCTTTTCAGCCTCAGTATAGTCCACATTATGGAACAACCGTTTCATGTGAGAGAACCAATGGGTCACCTTGACTGGCTCCCCTTTTCCGTTGAAGCTGTCAGGCCTCATAGAACTGATGGTCTTCAGAGCACGACCATAGTTGTCCCTAGTCCTGACTGCATTCTCCTAGGCAGCATGGTTTTCTGGCTCCTCAAACCTCGGAACCGGTGGGTGAGTTGGCACTTCTTGAGCTTGAGGCACACTTGGTCGTAGTATATCAGTCACTGCTTGCATGACCATTCCTCGAATTGCCTCTAACGTTGTAGCATCAAAAGTCATTGGTGCTTGGGTATGATCTTGACCTTCGCGTCTAGGATGATTGTGGGACTCAGACTCATTCTCGTCTTGAGTGACATCCCTTGCGGTTGGTCTGGGATCCTGACTGGTCCCAACACCAGCTCGAGTCGTGTTCCTTGTGTTCACCATCTGTTTACCGATCTAATTCCAAGTATTTCATACATTAATATTTATTTCATAAACTTAATGTAGCAAAATCACTCAGAAATAGATCAACTGGGTATTTTATAGATGAACTGGAACTATTATACAAGCTACACATAAGTCGATCTTCCGAGTGCCAGGACCAAATTGCTCGGAGATCGTAGTATTTTACAAGGTACATGCCGCAATACTGGAATATTTTACACGGTACATGCGGAAATACTAGGAAAAAGGAAACTACTCTAGGCACGTTGATCCACCTCATGGCGTCCCAAAATGTTTCCTATACGGAAGACTTCCCATGCAAGGCTTCTTCGGGCGGGGCTCTTCATCGGAATCTGACGATGGACTACGCGCCCTACTTGACCCTAAAGCACATGGTCCTATCTCAGTCATGGTAAAGTATGGGTCATCCATGACTGGCCCTCCTATCCCAGCCCTCCTCTGAGTACTGGCGATCAACTCATCCCTCTAACGCTGCTGTTCTGCAGAGATTACCTCACTCTGGCGGAGGATCTCCTGCAGCTCAGATTCTGACCTCCTTCTTCTTGGAGTAGGGATAGGCTGAGATTCCATGTCACTTCTCCTAATACCGTACTCGGTATACAGTGTCTCCCAATCAGCTTCTGACATGGGTGCGTACTCTGGCACTGGTGGCAACTCTTGCACAGGTGGTAACTCTGAACTGGGGTGAATAAATTGCATCCCCATTTCCTGACTATCCACCAGCAAGTGCCTCAAGTCATCGGACTCCTGGTTTTGTCCGCTGAGGTCCATCTCGGTATCCTCCTCGGGATCATCCTCGATGGGGTCCTCTTCCTCTTCGGGGTCATCCTCTATGGGGTCCTCTTCTTCATCTTCCTCCTCGCTCCCTTCAATAATCATATCCATCAGGTAATCGTCATTGTAGTACCCTCTCGCGTACCTAGACGATTCATCTTCTTGCATTGCTTCCTCCCTTGGTTGCTCCACTGACGCTGTCACAGGAACTACAACATTCCTTGACACTAGGACTATCGACTCAGGAAGCACATGCTTGATCTCCTCAGGTGGGCTGCTCGGGCCTCCAACCTCGAAGCACCTCTGGGGTATAGGGAAGTCTAGCCTCTCGGGAGACGGTGAATCCATCTCGGCATTTTCCGACCCCTTCTTCTGAGAGAGACATGCACCCATCTCCTATAGGATAACGAGGAAAGAATTAGTCTTTCTAGACATAGAAGCAAGCTTACTATATCAGACTATCCAGAAGACATGACTATGAACGGTGTTTTTAAATTCTTTTTACTTTGAAAATTCAGAGCCCTTTTTAAAGCATTTTCGAAAACGGATAAATGGTTTATAAAAATCCCAAACCCGTTTTAAAACCTTTGGCTCTGATACCAGAACTGTAACACCCCCAAAACTTAACCCTTTTGGAAAGGTATTACCGCCAGTGACCCCAGTGTTTCTTACCGAGATCACCCAAGGCTTTTCCTTTTAAATACAATTTATGAAATACAAATGATACATAATGATAAAAGCATTCAATTCCAAAACATAACATTGTTAAAGAAGCATGAGTTACGGGATTACAACCCAGTCCCGAATAGGCTAACACAGAGTTTAAACCAAATACAACGGAAGTCTTATAAAGTAGGATACAACGGAAGTCTTATAAAATACATTACAAACAAAAGTTTTGACCACACTGGTCATTGCCCAAGAGATCTCAACCTGATTAACAAAATAGCTAAAACATTCGAAAACCACCGTCGACTCCATAGTCCTTCTGTTCTTCTGAACTACTTCCTATCTGATGTGCCGAATCGAACGGATGACACCAGCCCACATGCGGAGAACAAAGTTCGTGGGTTAGTCTACTTGAATAGACTAGCAAGGGTAAAAAGCAGAATGGTTCGAAGCAGTCGTATTAGGTTAGACTCATCGCTTCTCGAATAATAACCAATGACGATAGTCAACCATCATACTCCTACTGGAATAAACAAGAGGTATGCACGAGAGAAGATTCTGGAAGACTGAATCTTCACAGAAATCGACTCGAAAAGAGACTCCAAGAGATTGAGTCTTTAAGGAAATATGACAAATCTGGAATGTTTACAGGATCATAGAACAATGATTTTAAAATTTGACTGAGATGCTTCGGTTCACGACCAACCTCATCGCATACAGCGAATCTAGATTGGAAAGAGAACGTACTATGATCAAAGTCGAGACGAGTTTTCCTAGCTGCACTATAACTTAGCTGCACTACTCGCCGAAGGTTTATTAATTATGTGCGTCGAGTAGCACTTATCTAATTTATGTTTCAAAAACACGCATCACGTTATTAGACTTTTACATGTGTACCCCACCATTGGGACGACACATCTTAGTATACGTTTCGTCGAGAGTGACGTACACCGGAAGGTTTGTGACACCAGCTAAGTGTCCTGCCTCTACACACTTGTGAAAGAGACCGATCATGATCTTAGAATAGTACTAGATGGAGACGAGCCACCCCGATACCAGATTATAAAGAAACGAATGGACAGAGTCCGAGTAACGTTCTTATCTAACAGTGCTAACTAACAGTTACATCACAATAACAGTTACAGAATAAATCCACATAAAGGCCCGAAAGGCGATCACAGATAATAGCGCTGTTCTAACAGATATACAACCTATTATATGATTTTCAAAACAATTTACCAAAACCATTTCCAGACAAACAGAGTATTCATTCCAAATTAATTACTCAGATAAACTACTGATAATTAATGTAAATATGGAACGAACGAGCAAGAGCGAACCGCCACTTGCCTTAATCCGCAGAGTTTGAACGAAGACTAACGACGACGGGATTCCGGGCTCGACACAGGAACAGATCTGGCACACAGATTCATTCGAATCGACCCATAAGGAAACCCTAAGTTAGATTCGACATAACTAGTACGAATCTAAGGAAAGACGAAAGAAACCGAAGGGAACGACGCCTCGACGACGACCACCAAAGCCAAAAGCCAAAAAGGCATTCTGGACACTGGCGGTGGTCGGTGTTCTTGGCGGCGGTCGCCGTTCTTGGCGGCGGTCGCCGCAGTTTATGACGGCGGGCGCCGTGAAGAACGCGGCGGTCGCCGTGAAGAACTCAGATGACAAAAGCGGTGAGAAAACTCACCCAAAACACGAGCGACTCGGCCTCCTTCGACTTGCTTTGGTTTCTAACCTCCAAGGCTACCAAAAGCTTCACAAAGGCACTCAGGAAACACCACCAAACGACACCGGCGAAAGCTTCAGAAATCCGGCGAGGGGCACAAACTCCGGCGAGAGGAAGATTTGAGGATTTCAGCTTGATTTGTGCATGAATCTGACCCCAATCCTCTTCCTTTTATAGCCACAGATCATGTGGACACCGCGATGGTCTAAGCGAGACATGGCGAGGCTAAATCGGCGCCTTGTCAGACGTCTCCGGCGACCACAGGGCTACGCCCCTGCTAGGAAACGGCGGGCGCCGTAATTCCCTTGGTTGCCGCTTCACAAATTGCACTACGGCGGGCATTTACGGCGGGCGCCGCAAAAGTGCGGCGGGCGCCGTTTTCTGGTCGTCGCGCCCAACTAGAAGACGAGGGCACTGTAGCCTCGAGCCCTTCGCGGCGGGCACCGTAATAAATGCGGCGGGCGCCGCCACCGTGGCTTTGCCCCTCTCAGCTTTTGGACGATGACAACTTAAACCGGGATAAAAATAATCGTACACGAACGAGTATTAAAATCCAAAGTACGTCGTCTGTATCTTATTTCACTGAGAAAAATATTACAGAGATAGAGCACATTACAGAATGTCTCAACCTATCTGAATTAAATCCGACGTAAAAAACGGGTACTCGGGAAAATTCTCAAAATTCCCAAAATAACCTTACAAAATACGGGGTATCACAAAAGCCTAGGGTGGCTTCGGTGTGGAAACCGAGGTCACTGGCGGTAATACCTTTCCAAATGGGTTAAAATTTGGGGGTGTTACAGTCTCTCCCCTGACCATACTTTTTTTCTATCACTGGAACCATCCTCTCTTCCCTGCCTTGCAACCAGAGACATGGATCTCTTGTCCCGACTTGGCTTCGTGTCATCTTCCAGCTTCATATACTGCCTTATTCGTTCTTGCAATTCCGAAAGCGGTGACTGCAACCTTTCGAAAGCGGTGACTGTCCCGACTTGGCTTCATGTCATCTTCTAGCCTCAAAGTACGACTCTCCCTTAACTTGCTCTCTCTTTGAAGAGTCAATCTGAAAGTGGTTACTGCAACCTTCTCATCACAGTCGTCCATGTCAGCATAGCAATCTATGAACCTGGGGGCAAACTGCCTCAAAGTTTCTCCCCTACGCATTTTCAAATCAAATAAGGCATCCATAGAAGCAGGCTCTCTACTATTGTCAATGAAATGCGACACAAATTTCCTAGCCAATTGACTCCAAGAATAAATAGAATCTGATTCTAGAGCATGAAACCATTTAGCAACAACTTTTTCCAGACCAGCAGGAAACATTCTACACATTAACGAGTCATTCAGAACCCACAAAATCATCTTATGAGTGTACCCAACAACATGAACAATAGGATCTGACTTTCCATCATACAAATCAAAAGATGGTGTGGAGAACTTAACTGGTGGTTGTTGCTCACGAATAATACATGCAAATGGAGTTGATGTCATACGAGCGAGCTTCAACTCCGCCTGCTCCTGCGCATTAATCAATGCTTCTCCTTGGTTGTCAAGTAATCAAAAAAGTCATTGTTCAGCCCTTGAAACTCGTTCAGCCTTGTGTTCACCATCTTTTGAGAATTTTCGAAAATTAATTTCGAAACTAATTTCAACCTATTTTCTGTTAAAAAGGAATTTCGAGAGTTTAAATGTTAAATTTAAAAGTTTTATTATTTCTTGGAATTTAATTTAAAATAATGGTTTAGCTATTTGAACTTCAAAGTTATTTATAGTTGGTTTATAAATGGTGTGTTATAAGCAATTAAATTTAAGTTTATGATTATAACTTTAAAAGTGTGATTTTTGGTAACATCTGTCTGAGTTCCATGCCGTCTGCACCAGCATGAAGCCAAGAGGCGTTACTGAGGATCAAATCAAGCTGAGGGTCTTTCCTTTCTCTCTGAAGGATGCGGCCAATGATTGGTTCTATTATTTGGCTCCAGAAAGCATAGACACATGGTATAAGATGACGAAAGCCTTCCTGGAGAAGTACTTCCATGCGACCAAGCTCAATAGCCTGAAGAGGAGCATCAACAATATTGAACAGCAGGCTAGCCTGAAGAGGAGCATCAACAATATTGAACAGCAGTCTACTGAGACGTTGTATGAATACTACGAGAGGTTCAAGAGGTTGATCTCTAGTTGTCCCTACCATGGGTATTCAGAACAAGACCTCGTACTTTATTTGTACGAAGGACTTCTTGACGAGGAGCGTCGGATGGTGAATGCAGCCTGCGGAGGAAATATTTTAAACAAGACGCCTGCTGCAGTTTTTGAGGTATTCTTTGAGCTATCCGAGGGCTCAAGACAATTCAGTAAGAGGGCGAGCGCCCAATCAGTCAAGGCTGCAGACTCTCAGCCAAATTCCTCACTACTTTCTGACATGGCTGAGATGAAATAGATGATGAGGAGATACATGATGAAGGGTGGCCAACAACAAGTCAAATCTTGTGGGATATGCTATGACACGATGCATCATACTGATGCATGTCCCACGCTGTAGGAACCCGCTGCTGAGGTGAACGCTATTGGAGGTTTTGGTCCTCCTAGACCAAGATATGACCCGTACTCCAGCACATACAATCCAGGGTGGAGAGATCACCCCAATTTGAGATACAGAAATCAGCAGAATCCTCCTCAAAGCCAAGACAATCAAGAGTTTCAACAAAGGCCACCACAATTCCTACCGCGCCCACAACAATATCAGCAGCCTGTGGGTCAACAACAATAATTTAGAGCTCAATATGACCTAAGACCTCAAGGCCAAAGCTCAAGTTCCTCTATGTCCAGTGATGACATGATCTGGTCTCTCGCTCAGAGCGTATCGACGTTGGCGAACAATATGGCCCAACAACATAGTGCTCTCGCTCAGAGCGTATCGACGTTGGCAAACACTATGGTCTAACAAAATCAAGAGATGCGGTCAAGTATAACGAACTTGGAGAAGCAGGTGGGACAGATCTCCATCGCAGTGAGCAAACTGGAAGCCCGGGACTCGGGAAAACTACCATCTCAAACGGTAGTAAACCCGAGGGAGAACGTATGCGCCATGACGCTGAGGAGCGGAACACAAGTGGAAGAAAGTCGAGGCCAACAGAAAGTTTTCCGCGACCGCGGAATTGTTCCTGGAGACGAGACAAAAATCGGCGTTTTTCCGCAACCGCGGACATATTTCCACGATCGCGGAAAAGTCTCTTGGGAAGAGGATATGCTCGAAGATGTCCGCGACCGCAAAGAGGAAGTCCGCGACCGCGGAAAATCCCCTGGAGCCCCAGACCCTTTCGAAGATGTCCATGATGACTACGTTCGCCCCAATTTTCCCCCGCTCAGTTCATTGAAGGCGCCCGCTCCCTTTCCCGAGGCTCTGAAGGACACGAGAAGGCCGGAAAACGACAAGGAATTATTTGAAACCTTCAGTAACTGCGAGGTAAATATTCCCTTGATAAAACTTGTTAAAAGAATTCCTCGCTATGCCAAATTCTTGAAAGAGCTATGCAAGATAAAGAGGAAGAAGGCTGTGAAAGAGAAGAAAAAGGTCCAGGTCAGTGAGAATGTATCCGCTATGCTGCAAAAGCGGTTACCAAAGAAGTACAGTGATCCAGGAATTCCACTATTCCCTGCAAGATAGGTGGCGCCATGTTCGATAAAGCCATGCTAGATTTGGGTGCCTCTATCAATGTTTTGCCTTTCTCGCTGTACGAGTCTTTAGAGGTTGGACCATTACAAAAGACGGGGATTGTGATCCAACTGGCGGACAATTCATATGTGTATCCCAAAGGAGTGGTGCAGGATGTGCTGGTAGAAGTTGATAAATTTCTCTTCACTGCGGACTTCTTTGTGATGGATACGGGGCACGATAAAAACGCAGCCCCTGTGATGCTGGGAAGGCCGTTCATGAACACGGCGAGCACAAAGATTGATGTGAGCAGTGGTTCGCTCACAATCGAATTTGACGGGGTGAGGGTCGAATTCAACATCGACGATGCAAAGCGACACCCTCCTGATATTGACCCCGAGTGTTCGGTTGATGTGAGCAACCCAAGTTGAGTGGGAGAGCATTATGTCGAGCCATGACAATAACTAAGGCGCTGCTTGGGAGACAACCCGAGGTATGTATTTATTTTCATGTCTTTTCGTTTTCATCTTTTTATTGTTTTGTTTTGTTTCGTTTTGTTTTTAGACTAACCTGCAGGTAGGAGACCCAAAGCCAAAAATTGAAGACGGTGTTTTCGCACCAGAAACTTTTCCGCGGGCGCGGATAAGTTTCCGCGACCGCGGAAATATCACTGTAAGTCTCCCTTACCTGAAAAAAAAACTTTTACCGAAGGCCAGCTGTCTGAGTTCTACTACGAGAGGTGGTGCGCATCATGCTACCAAGGAGGAAACATTCGCCCCATATTTATATTTGGCAACGATGATGGCCCGACATTCGACAGCTGATGAGGATGAACACCAGAGCCCACCACACGATTACATCTGGGCTCCCATTCTGTGTTCGTTGAAGGCCATGCAGCCCCAATTCTTTGATATACCACTACACCTTACAACGGAAAATCCTCCGCGGTCGCGGAAACGAGTCATCAGGCGCGCCGAGAAGTTTCGTCCAAAGATCTGCTTTTTATATTTTATTTCCTTTATTTCTTTTATTCCGATTAGTTTATTTTATTTCCTTTTAGATTTTAATTGTTATCTTTAGTTTTAGGTTTGCTAGGGTTATTTAACCTAGTTCCTAGCAGCCACTTTTCATTATCATTCAGACTACGATTCATCATTGTTTTTCCCTTAGAGTTTTTGTGTTTCAAGACTATGAAGAACTAAGCAACCTTTGCTTAGTCCGACGATTGAAGCCTTCATTTGATATATGGTTGTGAGATTATAACTCTATTTCCTTTCCTTTGATTATATCTCTTTTCTTTGTGCTTATTTCTATTGATTTTTGCTGATTTGACTGGATTGATCACCTAGTTGATATTAGTAATTGTTTATTGCTAGGGTTTGGATATTTCGAGTTGAAATCCCTTATCTTGTGTAGGAAACATGATACTCTAGGACTAGCTGGACTAGTTTATTGTGAAGAGAATTGATTATGTGTTAAATGCTGCGAGTTGTGGTGTTGCATGTATCCTGGTTAATTCCTATGCTTCTTGCTGCTATTGTTCTAAATCTTGATAGTTTCTTGTGCGTTCGATAGTTAGGGTTATCAGGACTAGTTAGACTGATAACTATTTCAGAATAGGGACAGGAATATTCATAGGAAGGAATATAGATAATCTAGGATCAATCAATCAAATGAATGGTGGATATTTGTCTGGCTAAATACTTTTTCCCGATTGATTACAACCTTTGCTTTACTTTACTTAGTTTAATTGCAAACAAACCAACAAAAAACCCCTTTGTTACTTTGGCATCCATTTGTGCACTTAGAAAGATTACCTCCTCCCTGTGGGATTCAAGCCTTGCTTGTCTACTTTACTTTGTTAGGTTTTTAACGATTTACTTTGATTGGGCATCACGACTTTAGCCTCTATCAAATTGGCGCCGTTGCCGGGGAGGCAAGTTTTGATTTTTCTTTGTGTGTGTTTGTGTGCCAATTTTTGTGTGGACCTATCTTATGGTTCACACCCGTGCTACTGACTCACCAAATTTAAGTCCATATACGCCGAAAACAGAGTATTTGCAGAAATGATTTGTCGAAACACCCTCAACGTTTGGCACAACCAAATTGAAGAGTAATAAGTTGACTGGGGAGGTCGAGGTTTGTTGTGAGTATGCACAATCGATTGGGAGAGGGTTGTAAAGAGCAGGTTCAGCCATGGAAGCTGGCGGCGTTGGCGGCGCTGGTTAGGGTCGGGTATGGGGTGGTGAAAGGAGGAAGGGAAAGAAGGGAGTGGGTTCTCCATTAGGGTTTTTGAATTCTGGAAATTGGAACTTAATTGCATTGTTTTTCCATGTAAACAACAATCGAAAGTAAATAGCAATATAATCAGCAATCGAAAAATATAAATAAAGAAGGGACGACGCACTAGCACAAAGAAGAAATATAAACAACAATCGAAAGTAAACAAAGAAGAAATATAAACAACAATTGAAAAATCCGTGTAATCCCAGGCGCACTAGCACAAAGTAAACAACAATCGAAAATAAAAACAATCAAGCCTTCACGAACACGAACAATACCTGATGAGAAGGGACGACAGCCAGAGAAGCAACAGAGGACCGACGAAGTGATAAAGAACGGCGAAGGTAGCTGGCAGTGGAGTTGTAGAGACGGCGACCGGTGGAGGGGAAGACATTGGGAAGAAAATTTTACACAAGATTTGCAATTAAGGTAAATTAGATTAAAGTTAATTTAGTCATTAAAAAATAAATAATTTTTTTTTAAAAAATATTAAGGAAATGATACACTTTTAAAAATGATTATGAAAAGAAGATTATTGGGGAATTCTTCTTTAAGACCCAACTCAACTTGAATTATAACCCAAATTAACCTATATTATATTAGGCCTTGTTTGGCACAATCTTTTTTATTTATAAACACTTTATTTCATAGGATTTTGCTATTTATTGTTCCCGGGACGACGAATAAAATGTCAAAAATAGAAATATTTTTTGTAACGGGTTTATAACTTTCATTCTAGGATTTTAGTTTCTGAAATTTTTTATCAATATTTAGATATAGTGAGTTGTTTGTTAAAGAAAAATATACTTGTAGTAGTCAAAAAAATAAAATAATACAACTTACAATTTTTAATTAGATAAATTCTTATATTTAGCATCTTATTCATCGCCCCGGGACGACAAATAACAAAACCCTATTTTAAAAACCTACTTTTATTAGTTTCGATAAACGTATAATAAAATTATTTTACCTTTTTCATCACACACATTTCTCATAAAATACATACATATCTATAAAAATTATTTTTTTACAAAATCATATTTTTTAACTACTTATTAATAAAAAATTCTTTATAAATACTTTATCAAATAAACCCTTATTTAGATTCGAACTCATTATATATACCTAGATTCGAGCTGCCCAACCGGTGACATACACGCATCGATGAGATTAGGAAGCCGCGAAACGGTGAGGGCGTGCAACACAACTTCCCCAACCGTCACTAGTCACGGCTGAATATCATTGACTGACGGAATTAACGATCCAAACGGCACGGTTAGAATTCCGTTAGTGACAGTTGCCACGTAAGGGGTACGTGGTTCCTTGTCATCGTTTTTTCGGTTGTGGGCCTCATCTGACAGTTCCTTCATGGTCTTTGCTTCCCCTATTCTTCTTTTTTCCCCACCAGATTAATACTGTATCATCTCTATTTCTTGATTTCTTCACCCCTTAAATTTATACGCCTACGTTTTAGTGTATAATATTACAAATTTTGTTTGAATGCTCCCACACTTGCAAATTTTCAATAGCTATTTTACTACCCCTATTTTACAATATCCGTCCCTTTTACCTATAATCCTTGGTTTATATATTTGACTTTTTACATGTAATTGATACTTAAATTTATTTAAAATAGTTAGGTATTAAAACATTTATTCTTTAACTCCAATTATTCACTTTTTTTATTTTTTCATAGAAAAAATCATCTATTTTTTTTATTTTTTATTTGTCTTACAAATTGTAAAATGAACAAAAAATATGAAACTGGTGAAGTACATTTTTTGGATAAGCTGGCATAGGATATTAGGAAAATTGAGATACGTTTCTGTGAAGGTAAAAATATATATCCTAAACTTATTTATCGTTAAATCATTATTTAATTAATACAATTCCAAAAAGCTACTAATGAGCTTCGTAAGGCCCATTAAGAAGGAGCAAACCATTGACCAAGTGGAACAAAGTATTAAATATGCTAAAGATATCCTAATTAACCGAAGTTTCAATTAGCCTTCGTCTCATTCACTCTCTTCTCTTTCAAGAAAATCCTAGCCACCATGAATGGAGAATTATCTACAAATCATATCTGACTTGAGCATCGGAGGGACTTTAGAGGAGATCCCGGCCCTCCCCTTGATCTTTTTTCCTTGTAGATCCACTTCACCAGCCGAGTTCCAAGGAGATCTATCATCGTCGGTTTCATCAATCTTTATGGTACAAAAATATGCTACCACATTTGGCGCCGTCCGTGGGGACCAATGGCGGCGACAAACAAATCCCTAGGGACCCCCGATATGACGGAAGTGGAAAGTGAGGCCGGCAAGCTCGGTTCGAACCAGCGCAAGCAGAGCGCGAACGGAGCGCGGCAGGAACACGAGACAGTCGGGGCACACAACAAGCCCTATAGAGTTTGTTCAAAGAATATGCGTAGCACGAAGAATCAATGAGCGGATCTAGAGCGTACTCACACTTAGTACGTGATAGGCGTTTTGTCACATGCACCTAACAAAGTAAACCTCAAAAACCTAACTAATGTAGTCTGGTAAGTAAGGGTCGAATCTCACAAAGAATCAAGCTATATATCCTGTTTGCCAAAACGTTCACCAATTGATAACAAAGACAAAGGGGGGAGTTTATATGAATCTAACTAAGAAAATGATAAATAAAACATAAATAGCTTGGCTAGACAAATATCCACCTTCAGTTTGGTTGATCGATCATTGATTATCCCTAGTTCTCAATTCTCATGAATGTCCTAATCCCTGTTCTAAATTAATTACCAGTCCAACCAGTCCTGATAATCCTAACTATTAAACAATCAAGAAACTATCAAGATTCAATTTAATAGCAGCAGTAAGCTCAGGAATAGATAGGCTCATGCAATACTTAACAACCAGTCAGTACTCGATATGCAATCAATTCTCTCTACAATAAACTATTCCAACCAGTTCTAGAATATCGTAGTTGCTACTCTGAATTAGGGATGAACAATATTAATCTCAACAAGTTGACCAGATTAGGGGAACTAGCACTATAGATAATACCAATCTCGACTAGTTTGTCAGGCTAGGGAAACCAATACTAATAATACTAATCACAACAAACGGTGAACTAGATAAACCAATAGAATTCAAAACCATAATCCTGCAGTATGAATAATACCAATAACTACTAGTTGATCAGGCTAGAGAAATCAATAAAACTCAATGGGATGAAGAGCAAGAGAATCAATAACATTCAAGGATAGAGTAAAGGAATAATCTCACAATCAAATTCAAACCAAGGCTTCAATTGTCCAGCCAAAAACAAAACAAAGGTAAAAACAAAGAAAAGGGAAAAAAGGAAGAAGGAGAAAAACGAACTCTTCATCTCATGTTCTAAAGGCAGAATATAAAGACTTAGCAAAACCTAATTCCTAAAAGATAATGATAACAATCTTCTAAAAATAAAACAAACGAACTAAAAAGAAATAAAATAAAAGGAAATAAAGTAAACTAAAGATCTCGGACGAAAATCTCAAAACGCTCCGCGCCAGTAGGGAAATCCGCGATCGCAGAAATACTTCCATGCCTGCGGAAATGCCTGTGTCAATTTCTCGCTCTCGCTTCATTCCGCGCCCGCGGCCATCCATCCGCGCCCGCGGAAATGCCTCTGTTGCGACTTCTCCTTCTCGCTTGCGGTCTTCTCTTGTGGTGGCTTCGCCTTATCTTCAATGTCTTCACAATATGCACTAAAATCCACCATATCACTACTTCTTCTCTCAAACTCCATTCTCCTAAATTGTCTTCTAAACCCACACAAAATGGTACCTAATATCCAGTAATAACTCTTAGTTACACACTATAAAGTAGAGCGGATCAAATTCCTCCATGCTTAAACCTTGCTCGTCCTCGAGTAAGCTAATATAAACCTACTGCTCCAATGAAATACCCAAGGTCTCAGGAAGCACAACAAAACCATCTCTACTAAGAACTGCACCTAATCATGAATCTCCAAGGCACCAACACAATCAACACAACACACAAACTTAAAGGAAAGCATAGTACTTCCCCCAAGCTTAACCCGAACACCATAGAGTGAATACAAATATCTAATCCTAGCTCCAGTCTATCTTCTTATAACTCCAAAAGTGACCTACCCGAATCCTCCTTATAGCTCCAACACTTATGTCACCACGCCAGGAAAAATGAGGAATCCTAATAATCACTCTTCTTCTTTTCACTCATTTTGCCCAGGCGCCCTTTCGGGTTTTCACCTGGCCACTCATTTCATTTTTCTATAGATGGACTCACAAAACTCACATCACTCTTGACCTCTTATTACCCCACCCTAATGCTGGTCCGGGCCACCTGCTTATTGCCTAAGCCGCCCTTTCGGGTTTTCAACTTATCCCAGGATTTTTTTCCTTTTCATTCAGGCGACTAGCAAGTATAGATCACTCCCCCATGATTAAATATTGCATTGTCCTCAATGTAATGAAAGACTAAAAGATGAAGCACATGGGAAGGCAGAAAAGTACTCACGATCGTCGCCGAGGTGGCCTGGACTTGGATGTCGGTGCTGGCGGTAAATCATTGAAAACACAAGTCTATGGTGTTGCGGCGGTCCTACTCAAGCAAACTCCACGTGCAACCAAAAAGATCCACTGTAAGGTGAAGTGGTACATCAAAGAAACGGGGTTGCACGGGCCTTCTATGAACATAGATTTGGAGCCCTAGTGTAATCGTATAGCGGGCTCTATCGCTCCATATCAATAATCATATCTGCAGTTGGCTTTGGAGCTCCTTCTCATCAGCTGTCGAATGTCGGGCCATCATCGGTGCCAAATAAAAATGTCGGGCTAATTTCTCCTCCTTGGCAGCATGACGCGCGCCGACTCTCAGAATAAAAATTAGACTGCTGGGTCGTGATCGCGGTTTTAAGGCCGCGGTCGCGGTGTCTTCAGATTTTTATTTTTTTTTCGATTTTTTTTTCAGGATATGAAGACTTACCGTGGTAAAACCGCGGTCGCGGAAATATTTCTGTGGTCGCGGTTTTGCGTCTGTTGCGAGACGAACACCGTCTTCGAACTTTGTCTTCGAGTCTCCTACCTGCAGGTTAGTCTAAACACGAAACAACACGAATAAAAACATGAAAAGAGAAGACATGAAAAGAATTACATACCTCGGGTTGCCTCTCGAGCAGCGTCTTGGTTAGTGTCATGGCTCGACATAGTGTCTTGTTGATCATATCGGTAAACCATCACACAAACGAGAATATACAGACTTTAGATTCCCCGGCAACGACGCCAAATTTGATAGGCGTTTTGTCGCATGCACCTAACAAAGTAAACCTCAAAAACCTAACTAATGTAGTCTGGTAAGTAAGGGTCGGATCCCACAGAGAATCAAGCTATATATCATATTTGCCAAAACGTTTACCAATTGATAACAAAGACAAAGGGGGGAGTTTATATGAATCTAACTAAGAAAACGATAAATAAAACAAAAATAGCTTGTCTAGAAAAATATCCACCTTCAGTTTGGTTGATCGATCATTGATTATCCCTAGTTCTCAATTCTCATGAATGTCCTAATCCCTATTCTAAATTAATTACCAGTCCAACCAGTCCTGATAATCCTAACTATTAAACAATCAAGAAACTATCAAGATTCAATTTAACAATAGTAGTAAGTTCAGTAATAGATAGGCTCATGCAATACTTAACAACCAGTCAGTACTCGACATGCAATCTCTCTATAATAAACTATTCCAACCAGTTCTAGAATATCGTAGTTGCTACTCTGAATTAGGGATGAACAATATTAATCTCAACAAGTTGACCAGATTAGGGGAACTAGCACTATAGATAATACAAATCTCGACTAGTTTGTCAGGCTAGGGAAATCAATACTAATAATACTAATCACAACAAACGGTGAACTAGATAAACCAATAGAATTCAAAACCCTAATCTTGCAGTATGAATAATACCAATAACTACTAGTTGATCAGGCTAGAGAAATCAATAAAACTCAATGGGATGAAGAGCAAGAGAATCAATAACATTCAAGGATAGAGTAAAGGAATAATCTCACAATCAAATTCAAACCAAGGCTTCAATTGTCCAGCCAAAAACAAAACAAAGGTAAAAACAAAGAAAAGGGAAAAGAGGAAGAAGGAGAAAAACGAACTCTTCATCTCATGTTCTAAAGGCAAAATATAAAGACTTAGCAAAACCTAATTCCTAAAAGATAACGATAACAATCTTCTAAAAATAAAACAAACGAAATAAAAAGAAATAAAATAAAAGGAAATAAAGTAAACTAAAGATCTCGGACGAAAATCTCGAAACGCTCCGCGCCAGTAGGGAAATCCGCGATCACGGAAATACTTCCGCACCCGCGGAAATGCCTGTGTCAATTTCTTGCTCTCGCTTCATTCTGCGCCCGCGGCCATCCATTCGCACCCGCGGAAATGCCTCTGCTGTGACTTCTCCTTCTCGCTTGCGGTCTTCTCTAGTGCACGGCCGTGCGATTACTGTGACATGTTGCAAGCGAGGAATTCGCCCTCAGTTATGTTGAGCTTGCGAGTGGGGAAAATGAGATGAGCCATGGAGCCCAGACCCTATATGGAGTCTATTGTTTTGCGGCCCCTCAAGCCTCTACTCATCAGCTAAGTTTTCTACCATTCTTTCTGAGTGCATGCTAATCACATTTTTCAAAAATTACTTTTGTTGATACATGTTGATTGTTGTGAAGTGCTAAATTGCAAGCGGCCATGAGTCAGGCCATTAAACTGATTTATCTATGGTGATGTTGAAAGCATAAAACAGATTTTTTGATACAACAAGTAGCCACTTACGGCCAACTTATAGCCTATGGGCCGCAGGGGCACGAGTTGCTGTCTTATTTCTATTAGCCTACGGGCCGCAGGGGCACGAGCTGCCATCATCTTTATTCTATTAGCCTACGGGCAGCAGAGGCACAAGTTGACGTCTTATTTCTATTAGCTTACGGGCTGCAGGGGCAAGGGCTGCCATCATCTTCATCCTATTAGCCTACAGGCAGCAGGGGCACAAGTTGTTGTCTTATTTCTATTAGCCTACGGGCCGCAGGGGCACAAGTTGCTGTCTTATTTCTATTAGCCTACGGGCCGCAGGGGCACGGGCTGCCATCATCTTCATTCTATTAGTCTACGAGTCGCAGCGGCGTGAGTGGTCGTCTTATTTCTGTTAGCCTTCGGGCCACATGGGTACGAATGACCATATAAGCTGTAATGCTATTAGCCCGCAGGCCAACGGGCACAAATTGCCATATAGGCTATAAAGCCAGCCTTTTAGGGCCACATGGGCATTAACTGCCGAAGAGCTGTAATCCTCAGCCAACTGCCAAATGATAAGCCATAGGCCACAACACAGGTTGCTGCCAAATGATAAGCCATAGGCCACAACACAGGTTGCTGCCAAATGATAAGCCATAGGCCACAGCATAGGTTGCTGCCAAATGATAAGCCATAGGCCACATCACAAGTTGTTGTCAAATGATAAGTCATAGGCCACAACACAGGTTGTTGTCAAATGATAAGCCATAGGCCACAGCACAGGTTACTGACAAATGATAACCCATAGGCCACATCACAGGTTGTTGTCAACTGATAAGCCATAGGCCATAACACAAGTTGCTACCGTCTTTATATGCCATAGTGAGCCAAGAAAGCACGAAGCAGGCGACTCATCATGCAAAGTGATGATAGGCTACATCTAAGCCTGATCCGAATGATATATTACAACAATCAGCTTCCTCAACCACAATTGGTGCTTAAGGAACCTGAGGGGCATTTGTGGAGGTAAAAATATATATCCTAAACTTATTTATCGTTAAATCATTATTTAATTAATACAATTCCAAGAAGCTACTAATAGGCTTCGTAAGGCCCATTAAGAAGGAGCAAGCCATTGACTAAGAGGAACAAGGTATTAAATATGCTAAAGGTACCCTAATTAACCTAAGTTTCAATTAGCCTCCATCTCATTCACTCTCTTCTCTCTCAAGCAAACCCTAGCCACCATGAATGGAGAATTATCTACATATCAGATCTGACTTGAGCGTCAGAGGGGCTTTAGGGGAGATCCCGGCCCTCCCCTTGATCTTTTTTCCTTGCAAACCCACTTCACCAGCCGAGTTCCAGGGAGATCTATCGTCTTCGGTTTCATCAATCTTTATGGTACAAAAATATGCTAGTTTCCAATCAAAATAATGTGCTGTTATGAATATAATAGCAATTTATGAATAAATATTATTCCAAAAATTGTATCAAAATATTTGGCTCACAATAATCACCTAATTGTTTTCATTTTTGATATGACAAATCAAGAATTTGCTTGTACCAACGGCTAGCTTATAAATCAGAAAAAAGCTATATTGCTATCAAGGTTGTGATAGTTAGTTTTATTAGATTTGAAATTGGTTGATATAATATTTGAAAAACATGTAGCATTGATATTTTGAAGATGACAAATCTTAAATAATGGCATTTGTGGTTGTTTGAAAGCAAACTGTTAAATATCGTTATTAGTTATAGAACTTATATAATTGCATAGACGAAATTATGTATTCGTGTATGCTATTATATAAGTTTCGTGTAAGCTACTACATAAGTTCGTGTAGGCCTCTAAATAATATTCGTGTAGGCTAGATAATTTTGTGTATGCTTCTACATAATTTCGTCTATGCAATTATATATGTTTCGTGTAAGAGACTATATAAAAGTATATTACTACATGAATTATGTATATACTACACCATTTAGAAGCATATTACTACACAATATGCATTCTACACGAAATATCGGCGCCTGCATCACACACAGTATACCATATAGAAACATATTCTACACGAAATATGTATATACTACACAAATAAACTCCGTCATTCCCAATATACCATATACACGAAGCAAATTCTATATGAAATAGCCATATTCTACGCAAAGTAGCCAGATCTGCACGTACCGGAAGGAAATAGGCGCAGTGCTAGTGTCGGCGCCTCGACTAACAGTGGTGTGCGGCGGTTTGGCGGTGCGTGGCGGGAGCGCAGAGGCGGAGCGTGATGTCGTCGGCAGCTAGTGGTGGTTGCACGAATGGGGATTGTGGTGCATGGAGGCGCTAGTGGTGTGTGGTGGCGCTAGTGGTGTGTGGTGGCGCTAGGTTCTACGCGAACAGGAGGAGCGAGCAGGAGGGCGGTGCGTGGCGGGAGCGCGGAGGCAGAGCGCGATGTCGTCGGCGTCTAGTGGTGGCTACACGAGCGGGAAGGTGGTGTGTGGAGGCGCTAGTGGTGAGTGGTGGTGCTAGGTTCTACGCAAAGGGGGGGGGGGAGTGAGCGGGAGGCGCTTGTGGGAGGGCGGTGGTGGTGGTGGTGCGTGGAGGCACTTGTGTTTGGTGTTTTCTGGTGTCTGGACTTTAGTGGAGAAGAACAAGAAGAAAGTTACGTAATTGAAGGCTTCCTTATTTTTTTGTGAAGTAGTAAGCGTGGAGAGTGGCATTTTGGTCTAATTATATTGTGGCGTTGTGCTTGATCTGTTTTGTTTTGAATTTCCTCCATTATTTCATATGTTTTTTGTTCCCTATATTTAAAGATCTTACTATTCGGTAAGTTTGATTGTTAATCTTTTCTATTGTTTTCAGGGTATGGTTACATTGGAATAATAGATAGTTAGAGTCTTCTATTTCTGCATTGCAATGCACACAACCCTGTGGGAGGGCAACTCGTTTCTCGGCTAATCTTGCTTTAGTCAGGAGTCCATTTTTTATAATCTTCCAAAGAAAGTTTTTAACCTTAGGATAAGTATTCAACTTCCAAATCCAGGAAGTATCATTTGCTGTATATCTCTCATTTGTAATAATAATGTCCATGGCAGATTTGTCGAAAGCCACCAATTTTTGTTGGCTTCCCAATACATTCTATCATGAATATTAGTGAGAGGTATGTGTATTGAAATGATTTATTTAGAAAGATCTGCTGGTAGCATTTGTTCAATCTTTTCCTTATTTCAGGTATTGTTTGGTAGCATAAACTCCGCGACTGTCACATTTTTATTTACCATTGGTTGTATGTTGATCATGTCACACAAGAGGATTTCTGACATCCGCGACTGTCGCATTTCCTACTTGCCAAATGAGTCTTTTTTTAAATTCATCTATAATTTCAGTCATTTTCGATTACTGCCAAGAGCAGTTTCCGTTTTTCTCATATTGTAGGATATGTTGTGCTTTGAGATATTTTTCAGTAACAATTTTCACCCAATAGTTATTTGGTTCAGCCAAGATCTTCCATATGAGTTTAAATTATAATGCTTTGTTCATATCCTTTGATTTTCTCAATCCAACTCCTCCTTGTTGTATTGGTTTACAAATCTTTTTCCAACCAATTAATGGTTAAAAGGAAGAGTCTTTATTCCAAAAAAGGGATTTGTTTATTTTATTCAATTCATTATGTGTTTGTGTGGGTAACATAAAGCTTTTCATAAGATAATTAGGTCTTGATGCAAGGTTAGCTTTAATTAAAGTTGTTCTACCTGCTTGTGATAAGGAGTTCGCTTTCCATTTGGTTAACTGTTGTTGAGTGCTAACTAATAAGTCAGCAAAGGTATTCATGTTTACTCAACCATTTATGATGGGACATCCAAGGTATTTTTTCAAGAGAATTTGTATTTATGATAGTGAGAGTACCTTGAATTGCCAACTTTTTTGTGTTCGTTACTTTTTTCGTTACTTGAAATGCAGATTTGTGAAAATTCACTTTTTGTCTAGATATTTTGCAATATTCATCAACAATATCCTTAATTTCCTTACAATTTTCCTGTTTTGCTTTTGAGAAAATCATAATGTCATCAGCAAATGCCAAAAAAGGGATTTGCGTACCATGTCTAGCAAGTTGAAACCCAATAGGGTGTCGGGGTCTATCGGATGCTCTTTGCAGTTTTCGTGCTAACATTTCAGATCCAAGAATGAAAAGAAAAGGTGAGAGGGGATCGCCCTGTCTAAGACCTCTACTTGGTTTGAAAATTTTAGTTGGTCCATTGTTTACTAGCACCGAGAAGGAAACAATTGTGATGCATTCTTTAATCCAGTTGACACATTTTTCATGAAATCCAAATTTCTCCATAATTTTGATGATGAAGTTCCATTTAATTATGTCAGAAGTTTTTTCCATATCAAGCTTTAAGGCTATGAATCCTTGGGTTCCTTTTTTCGATTTAAAAGAATGGAAAATTTCATGAGCTATCAAAATATTATCCTAGATGGCTCTGTTAGCGACAAAGGCTCCCTGCAAGGGGTGAATCAACTTTTCCATAGTTCTTTTTAGTCTGGTAGTTAAAATCTTTGATATTATTTTATAGATTATGGAGCATAGACTTATAGATCTATAATGGTTTGTTGAGTTAGGATTGTCACATTTTGGGATCAAAGAGATAAACGTATGGTTTACTTGTGTAAGTAGTCTTGATAGGTGCAATTTAGTGCACCTTAACTAGCGACTATTGACACGTTTTAGATGGAGTTTTGGTATAAGAAGAGGCTAAGTCTGTAATCCAGGAGAAGAGTTGAAGAAGTACAGATATGAAGGTTTTACAACTTAGTGAAGAAGATAAAGGATTGATGGAGAAGTCTGCTCAAAACTAAAGGAGAAAGCTACCTCACTTGGTAGTACTTGGGAGCAGATGAAGGATGAAGAGGCTGGCCAGTGCCGCCCCGCGCCACTGCCACCGCGACCCGATGAAGATCCTTAGAGAAGGGCTCAGAGAAGAAGCCACCTCCTCGCGGTGGAGCATTACCGCCTCGCGGTGGGAGTGAAGATCGCGTGGCTGACGTGTTTTATTAATATTCCTATTTTAGACATTATTACTTTAGTATATTTTATTTCCTTATTTTGTTTGCTAGGTTAAACTTCTGAGAACCTATTTAAGATCTTTTTAATAGTTCGTAGAAAGAGTCCCTCTCTCTTTTTAACAATACAATTTCTAGGTTTTTGAACAATGGATAGCTAAACACTTTTGTTTCGCTAGACAATTGAAGCACTACAATGAATTGGTTGTGAGATTTCTATGCCTTGTTCTATATCTTATTAAGTTGGATTGATTCTCTTGTTTGAACTGTCTATTGATTTATGTTGATTCTTCTAGCGTAGCTAACTAGGTTTTTCGGCATCTATCATATTGCTAGGATTGCATAGAGGGGTTCCGAGTGCATATCTAGTGGCAAATACAATTGTGCGTATAGGGGTTCCGAGTGTACAATTGTGTGTGAGAATCAATTGCATGTTAAGTAGGGGAGTGAGTACTTATACGTCTTTCTACTTGCATGTATCCTATATCCTTGTGTGCATTGCTATTGCTGTATTGGTGCTAGAGTACGCTGACAACTGTGAGAATCAGTTGTACTTTATCATTAGCACCGTAATAAGTCTATCGACAACTGTGAGAATCGATAGTATTCACGATCAGGGTGGGAACAATAATAAGATAGTAAAAGAATTTGGAAAGATAGTTTTCAATGATCAACCGATTGCATTGTGGTGTGGATATTTGTCTGGTGGAATACTTTCCCTCATTATATTTCGTTTCTTGTCAGTAATTACATCTTTGGTTACATTGCGATTATTCCAAAAAACCCCATGTTACTTGTTAGTCACACGTTATTGCATACAGATAACCGACTCCCTGTGGGATCGACCCTGACTTACTTACTATACTCTTTAGTAGGTGAATTGGGATTATTTTGACAGGAAAACGACACCGGTTTCCGGCCCTGTCAAATTTGGCGCCGTTGCCGGGGAGTCAAATTTTCTGTTTGTGATTATTTGTGATTGACTGCCGTGTGGATCTATCTTACGATCCACACTTTTGCTTCTGATTCGCTACTTGTTGAAGTTCATACAGAGACAGGTATGAATGGCGCAGACACTCCGACAATTGACGGAACCAACCTTGATACAGCAGTCATTGACTGTAATCATTCCACCCCTTGCTGATGGGGTAACTTTTGAGCTCAGATCAGGAGTAATACGGTTACTCTCGAGATTTTATGGACGAAGTGGAGAGGATCTCATTCTTCATTTGAACAAATTCCACAGCATCCTTATGAGCATTAAGCCAGCCGATGTCACTGAGGAACAACTTAAAATGAGAGCCTTTGGGTTCACTCTTAAAGACGAGGCTGGAGACTGGTATTATCATCTGCCTGGAGGGAGCATAGATTCCTGGACTAAGATGCATAAGGTCTTCCTTGCACGCTATTTTCCAGCTCAGATGGCAAACGCCTTGAAAAGGGAAATCACCAGCATCGAACAAGGTGAGGATGAGACCCTCTATGACTATTGTGAGCGGTTCGAGCGACTCTGCACTAGTTGCCCGTTCCATGGTTTTGATAAGAAATCTCTGGTGCTCTATATTTACAATGGGCTATTGGACAATGAACGAAGAATGATTGATGCTACATGTGGTGGTAGTATCTTAAATATGACTACCGATGTCGCCATGACCACACTTCACGATATGGCTGAAGGTACAAGGGATTTTAATGAACCCCCAAGGACCAGATTAGTGAGTGCTATTATCTCCAGCGAGTCACATGTATCGCAAGAAATTGCTTCTTTGAAGGAAGTCATTGTGGGGATAGGTAACTACAGGATACCACTATTGCTGAAGTTCATGCTGTTGAAGGCTACGGGCCTGTTATAACGCAACAACCTTGCTTTGATGACCCACCAACTGCTAGCAACCCCTCTTCAACCGAAGCAATGCTCAATGCCCTAACAGTTCATTTTACAACGCATGTGCGCGAGACTGCGGCTGACATAAAGAGCATAAAGGAGTCCGTGAGCAGCCTAGTCGATGAGGTTGCTGGGTTGAGAAAAGAGTCCAGGAAAGAAACTTCACATGCAGTAACCCTACGGAGTGGCAAGGAATTACAAGTCGCTCCTACTACTGAAGAGGACGGTAACGCTGAGATCGATATTTCCAATGAGCCATTGTCACCGCCCCGCGGCGATTCTCACCGCGACCTGGTGACAGCTCCCAGTAATCCTACGCCATCACCACCTCCCCACGGTGATCCACACCGCCCCGCGTTGAACTCACCGCCGTGCGGTCCCCACTCACCGCCGCGCGGTGAGAGCCCAGAACTCGCAGATTTCCCTAACGAGGAGGAGGATCCCTATGTTCGCCCCAACTTTCCTCCCCTTGAATCTGAGAAACCACCTACCCCATTCCCAGAGGCACTCAAGGAAAGGAGAGTCATTGATGACAAGGATCTCTTTGACACTTTCAGTAAGTGTGAGGTGAACATCCCACTCCTCAAACTCGTCAAGAGTGTACCAAGGTACGCTAAGTTTCTAAAGGAGTTGTGCACTGTAAAAAGAAACCAGAAGCTGAAGGGAAAGGAAAAAGTCAAGGTCAGCGAATGCGTATCTGCTGTATTTCAGAGGCGCATGCCAAAGAAGTGCGGAGACCCAGGTATGTGGAGCATTCCTTGTATTATCGGAGACACTAAATTTGAAAAAGCTATGCTCGACCTTGGTGCCTCCATTAATGTGCTGCCCTATTCTCTCTATGAATCCCTTGGACTTGGACCTCTGCAGGAAACATGTATTGTAATTCAATTAGCTGATAGGTCTAGTGTCTACCCTAGGGGAGTAATAGAAGATGTCCTTGTTATGGTCGATAAATTGATATTCCCTGCAGATTTTTATGTCTTAGATATGGAAACAGATACAAAGGCAACTCCTATACTGTTAGGTAGACCATTTTTGAAAACTGTTAAGACCAAACTTGATTTGCAAAGTGGGACACTTTCTATGGAATTTGATGGGGAGAAGGTGGAATATAATATTTATGAAGCCATGAAATACCCCAAGGAAGACCATTCTTTGTGTTCCATTGATGTGATCGATTCTATTGCACAGGATGTCTTTGTTATTTCTGGTTCTGACGAGTTGATGTCTATTGTTGAAAATAATTTGGATGCGTCCTATGAGGAATACTCTTTACCCTCTAACATGCAGGAAGCCATCGCTCAGCTGGATACTCATGGTAAGTATTCTACAGATCCTTTGGGCATTGGCCCCATCTTACTAAGCCCGAGCGAAAGGCTCATTCCTTCTGTTGAACAGGCTCCAGAGATCGAATTGAAGCCGCTGCCGGACCATCTCAAATACGCTTTTCTTGGAGCCAAAGACACTTTGCCAGTCATTGTGTCTAGTATGCTTTCTGCAGATCAAGAAATGAAGCTGTTGGACATGCTCAGGGAGCACAAAACCGCAATTGGATGGACCATTGCAGACATAAAAGGGATAAGCCCCTCCACTTGTATGCATCGAATTCTGCTCGAGGACGGAGCTAAACTGTCTAGGCAGCCACAGAGAAGGCTGAACCCTCCAATGATGGAAGTGGTAAAGAAAGAGGTGCTTAAACTCCTCAAGGCTGATATGATCTTCCCTATTTCGGAAAGCCAATGGGTAAGTCCAACCCAGGTTGTCCCTAAGAAAGGAGGAATTACCATAGTGGAGAATCAACACGGAGATTTAGTTCCCACCAGGACCACCACAGGATGGAGGGTGTGCATCGATTACCGTAAGCTGAATGCGGTAACTCGGAAAGACCACTTTCCCCTGCCCTTTATTGATCAAATGCTAGAACGCCTTGCTGGGCGGCCCTACTACTACTTTCTCGACGGATATTCAGGATACTTCCAGGTAGCCATCGCACCAGAAGACCAAGAGAAAACCACTTTTACATGTCCCTTTGGCACTTTTGCATACCGCAGAATGCCATTCGGATTGTGTAACGCACCCGGTACATTTCAACGATGTATGGTTAGTTTCTTTTCTGACTATGTTGAGAAATTCATTGAGGTCTTTATGGATGACTTTATGGTACATCGAACTAGCTTTGATTCATGTTTAGACCATTTGGCACTTGTACTTAAAAGATGTGTTGAAACCAATTTGGTTTTAAATTATGAAAAGTGTCATTTCATGGTGGAACAGGGGATAGTCCTGGGTCATATTGTCTCTGCTAGGGGTATTGAGGTCGATAAGGCAAAGATTGATGTAATTCAGTCTCTGCCTTATCCTACTAATGTGCGTGAAGTACATTCCTTTTTAGGTAATGCAGGTTTCTACCGAAGATTTATCAAGGATTTCTCAAAAATTTCTTCACCCCTATGCGAGCTCTTGAAGAAGGAAGTGACCTACATATTCACGGATGAATGCAAGAAAGCATTTGATTGCCTGAGAGAACGCCTGACAAGTGCACCCATTATTCAGGCACCTGACTGGTCTCGCCCATTTGAGATCATGTGTGACGCCAGCGATTATGCAGTTGGAGCAGTTCTAGGACAAAAAGTGGGACGGGCATCCCACGTGATTCATTACGCCTCCATGACTCTGAATGGAGCCCAGAGGAACTACTCCACCACTGAGAAAGAAATGCTGGCAGTTGTCTTTGCCTTGGAAAAGTTTAGGCAATACCTCTTGGGAGTCAAGGTGATTATCTACACAGATCACGCAGCTCTTCGTTACCTGATGACGAAGAAAAAAGCAAAGCCAAGATTAATCCGATGGGTTCTCCTTCTCACTGAATTTAATGTGGAAATCCGTGATAAGAAGGGAGCAGAGAACCTCGTAGCGGATCACCTGAGTAGGCTCATCCATGAGGAAGATAAACCCGGAGAGCAGAGCCCCATACATGGCACCTTCCCAGATGACACACTTTTTACACTCGAGGGCAGCTCAGAGAACACTCACCGCCCCGCGGTCACCACCACCGCGACCCGGCGAGTTGTAGCCAGTATGAAGTTGGAGATACCACCGCCCCGCGGCAATGACGGCCGTGACCCGGCGGTTGGATTACTTGAGAACCAGGAAAGCTCACCGCGACCCCCAGAGACATCACCGCCCCGCGGTCACATCTCTGGAATCACACTTTGCCCTGGAGATATTTCTGACTCTCCTTTTCATATAGCCATGGACCTCTTCGGAATCCAGTCTTACAGACCATGGTATGCAGACATAGTCAACTATCTGGTTCGAGAGGAATTTCCCCCAGACTACACCAGAGCCCAGAAAGCAAAGGTGCACAGAGAAGCTCGCCACTATGTTTGGGATGATCCCTACCTATGGAAGCATTGCGTCGATCAGGTAGTCCGCCGATGTCTCCCAGACAATGAGGTACAATCCGTCCTTAACTTCTGTCATTCTGAAGCATGTGGGGGTCATTTTGGAGCAAATAGGACTGCTACGAAAGTATTGGAAGCATGATTTTATTGGCCACACCTCTTTAGGGATGCTTACATTTTTTGTAAATCCTGCGACCGATGCCAACGGGTTGGCAACATCACCAGAAGGAATGAAATGCCGCAATCATCATTGATCTTCTGTGAGGTATTTGATGTTTGGGGCATGGATTTTATGAGACCCTTTCCTAACTCTCATGGGAATCTTTATATATTACTTGCGGTGGACTACGTTTCCAAGTGGGTGGAAGCGAAGGCCACCAGGACTGATGATTCTAAAGTTGTGGCAGGTTTCCTCAAAGAGAACATTTTCTCAAGATTTGGAATACCCAAAGCTTTAATTAGTGACAGGGGAACCTATTTCTGCAACAAGACAGTGACTGTCCTGCTGAAGAAGTATCACGTCACTCAGAGAATCTCCACGGCCTACCATCCTCAGACTAATGGGCAGGCCGAGAACTCCAACAGAGTGATTAAGGCTATACTGGAGAAGACAGTAGCAGCCAACCGGAGGGATTGGAGCATCAAGCTCAATGATGCGCTGTGGGCATACCGTACAACTTTCAAAACTCCGATAGGGATGTCTCCGTTCCGGCTGGTATTTGGAAAAGCTTGTCACCTCCCCGTCGAACTTGAACATAAGGCGTGGTGGGCAATAAAGAAATGCAACTTGCAACTGGATGAAGCAGGCGAACTCCGCAAGCTACAAATGCAAGAACTGGAGGAATTACGCCTTGACGCCTATGAGAACTCAATTAACTACAAGGCGAAGACCAAGCAGTGGCATGACAAGCATATTTTGCGAAAGGATTTCAAGCCAGGAGATAAAGTTCTTCTATTCCAATCTCGGCTCAAGCTCTTTGCTGGAAAGCTGAAATCCAAGTGGTCAGGCCCGTATGAAATCGCTGAGGTGCATCCCCATGGAGCCATAGGCCTGATTAATCCCAAGACCGGCACCACCTTCAAGGTGAACGGCCACAGATGCAAGCCTTACCACGAGGGGTTCGATCCAAACCAGGACGAGACACTACTCCTCGAATACCCTGACACTGAAGCAGGATGAGCCACAACCCACGTCGAGCCAACGACGTTAACCAAGGCGCTGTCCGGGAGGCAACTCGGGTTAGTTCTTTTCTTTTCTTTTCCCTAGATTATTTTCGTAGTTTATTTTTGCTTTGTTTCGTTCGCCTGTTACTCACATTTCAGGTACAAAAGTAAATCCGAGGAGAGACGTGGTACTCAGCGTAACCCACCGCCCCGCGGCGACTCTCACCGCCCAACGGTGGAATTCACCGCCCCGCGGTGGATCTCTGGTATAATTTCTCTACTCTAAAAAAAACAAGAAATAAAGGGCCCCGAAAAAACCTTAAACGGGTGAGTAATATTTTTATTTCTTGAGTTGGATACGAAGGAATTGACGGTGTCAGTTGAAAACCGCAGCTCGGTACCTCCCTTCTTCACTTATTACCCCATTAGCTCTCCCGCCAAATCCTAATCCCCTTTTTCTTCCCCATCTCCCTCTCCGCCGTGCCCTATTCCACGATCTCCAAAACCTTAGCCCACAACCCTCTCCACCGAAATCGGCCTCTCCCCTCACCTTGGTAGTGGAAGCCCTTAACCCAACCTTGTTTCTTCTCTACCCAAACCTTCCTTTGTGGCAATTTCCGACCCCCCCTGTGGTGGTTCGTAGTTGAAGGGGGGTGACCTTTTGCTTGTTGGTGTGATCAGTACCAAATTGGGTGCTCTTCCGGTGGTTTGGTGGTGTTTGAGGAGGAATCGCACAGTGACCGCCTCGCGGCGTAGTATCGCCGCCTCGCGCGAGTCAGATTTTTGAATTTGGAGACGAAGGTGAACAGTCGCCGCCTTGCGTCAACATCGCCGCGGCCCGGCTGCTGTACTCAGAAATCATCGCCGCCCCGCGGTGACCCTCGTAGTCTGTCTTCGGCCGATTGTAAGTGCCCTTTGCCTAGCCTTTTGTCTCAAGAACTTCATTTCTTACTCAATGTCGAGGGCTAGGAAAGTTGGGATGACTGAGGAGGAGTTGAAAATATACGATGTGGTGTCGGCTAGACATGTACAGCCGACTCATTTCTTTGATAAGGGATCACTCGCTGAGTTGGGTTTGCTCGACATGACTCAGCAATGTCTGGACAAGTTGGGATTGGGGGGCTTCCTAGACAAATGTGCCCCCGTATTCCCTGAACTTTGCTGCCAATTTATCGCCACCATGACTAAGAGCTACACGCGTCGTGTCGTTAACGGCAAGGAGCAGAAATTCATTGCGGGTATCACCTTCAAGTATGAGGGTCGGAGTTATGGTTTTCCTATCGAGGAAGTTAGGGCGTTGCTAGGTGTTTCGAGACCGTCTACTGGTGGGTGGAGACATGGTTCCGACTAGGCGACCGTGAAGGAATTTGGATCAGTGCATCGAGTATGCCTGAATATCAGAAGGAGGAGACCAGTGACAAGATTGTCCATCCCTGCCTCCGCTTGGTATACACTGTGCTGCTTAGGACATTTTGTGGGTGTGTGGAGGAGGGAAAGGTTCCCCTGAAACGTCTTGGTCTTTTCTCCGCGATGATTGATCCATTAGATGAGGTGACCCCTGGATGGGTTGTGATTTGGTTGTATGGGCTGCAGCAGATCCGCGAGGGCGCTGCACAAGATATTGTTCAGGGAGGGTTGATTACCTTGATTGCTGCGGCCAAGATTTCGTTGGATACTATGCCGCAACCGCTCTTCCCTATTCGCTATGATATCCCTTATTTGCGGCGATGTGGTATGTTGAACGGATCTCCAGGGCAGTATATGTGGTGCTCTTATGGCGGTCATCTTTTACGTCTCCCTCGTCCTTTAGCTTATCCGAGAGATTTCACTGGTTGGTACATCCCTTCCGACGCTGAGATTATCCCTTCAGACGAGGAGACTGAGCCACAGGCTGCTTTGCCCATGACCATGGATGTCGATTCACCTGCTCTCGACGTGGCCTCCACTTCTGCACCGCCCCCTGAGTTCTCCTGGGACGAGATGTTCGTCCATTTTGATGCTTTCACGCAGCGTCAGAAGGCTGTGAACGACGCGACATTGGCTCGGTTGCAGGCCATACATGCCGAGATTACACGGGACATCACCGACCAGCTGAGTGTAGCCGAGGTTTTTATTCAGGAGCAGTACTTTAGGAGGCACCCACCTCCGCCGTGCCATCCGTAGTGTCCACCTTTCCAGTGAGTTTATTTTCTCTCTTCCCTATTTCTTTGTCTTCGTCTCTACATTGAGGACAATGTGTATTTCAAGTGTGGGGAGGGATTTAGACTCATTGTCTATCATAGCTAGTGTACAGATTTATTTCATGCATTTCGTACTTGCATTTTCGATATTCAAAAAAAAAAAGCCACAAAAATTTGAAAAGGCAATCAAAATCCTGGGATGAGCTGAAAACCCGCAAGGGCGGCTCATGCAAGAAGCAGGTAGTCCGACTGGTATAGACCAGGGAAAAAGTGGACTGGAGTGATGTGAGAACATGTGAGACGTCTAGTAAAATGAAATGAGTGGCTTGGTGAAAACCCGAAAGGGCGCCTTGGCAAGATGAGCGGAAAAGAAAAAGAGTGATTCTAGGATTTCTCTTTACCTATTGGCGAGGCGTCATAAGAAGAGTCGGTATAAGGATTTCGGGTAGGCCACTTTGGAGCAATAAGGAGCTAGACATGAGTTAGGATTAGAGTTCTCTCGCATTATTCGTTTTGGTTGTTTGAGGGCTGATTGTTGAGCTGTTGTAGTCGTTAGTATCCTATGTTGTCACACTTCCTGAGGCCTTGCTATTTGATATAGAGGAGTATGTTTGAGCTGATTTACTCGGGACGAGTAAAGGTCTAAGTGTGGGGATATTTGATAGGTGCAATTTAGTGCACCTTAACTAGCGACTATTGACACGTTTTAGATGGAGTTTTGGTATAAGAAGAGGCTAAGTCTGTAATCCAGGAGAAGAGTTGAAGAAGTACAGATATGAAGGTTTTACAGCTTAGTGAAGAAGATAGAGGATTGATGGAGAAGTCTGCTCAAAACTAAAGGAGAAAGCTACCTCACTTGGTAGTACTTGGGAGCAGATGAAGGATGAAGAGGCTGGCCAGTGCCGCCCCGCGCCACTGCTACCGCGACCCGGTGAAGATCCTCAGAGAAGGGCTCAGAGAAGAAGCCACCGCCTCGCGGTGGAGCATTACCGCCTCGCGGTGGGAGTGAAGACCGCGCGGCTAACGTGTTTTATTAATATTCCTATTTTAGACATTATTACTTTAGTATATTTTATTTCCTTATTTTGTTTGCTAGGTTAAACTTCTGAGAACCTATTTAAGATCTTTTTAATAGTTCGTAGAAAGAGTCCCTCTCTCTTTTTAACAATACAATTTCTAGGTTTTTGAACAATGGATAGCTAAACACTTTTGTTTCGCTAGACAATTAAAGCACTACAATGAATTGGTTGTGAGATTTCTATGCCTTGTTCTATATATTATTAAGTTGGATTGATTCTCTTGTTTGAACTGTCTATTGATTTATGTTGATTCTTCTAGCGTAGCTAACTAGGTTTTTTGGCATCTATCATATTGCTAGGATTGCATATAGGGGTTCCGAGTGCATATCTAGTGGCAAACACAATTGTGCGTATAGGGGTTCCGAGCGTACAATTGTGTGTGAGAATCAATTGCATGTTAAGTAGGGGAGTGAGTACTTGTACGTCTTTCTACTTGCATGTATCCTATATCCTTGTGTGCATTGCTATTGCTGTATTGGTGCTAGAGTACGCTGACAACTGTGAGAATCAGTTGTACTTTATCATTGGCACCGTAATAAGTCTATCAATAACTGTGAGAATTGATAGTATTCACGATCAGGGTGGGAACAATAATAAAATAGTAAAAGAATTTGGAAAGATAGTTTTCAGTGATCAACCGATTGCATTGTGGTGTGGATATTTGTCTGGTGGAATACTTTCCCTCATTATATTTCGTTTCTTGTCAGTAATTACATCTTTGGTTACATTGCGATTATTCCAAACAACCCCCTGTTACTTGTTACTCACACGTTATTGCATACAGATAACCGATTCCCTGTGGGATCGACCCTGACTTACTTACTATACTCTTTAGTAGGTGAATTGGGATTATTTTGACAGGAAAACGACACCGGTTTCCGGCCCTGTCAAGTCTACTCGAGAGAAAGAAGCCTTTCACTGCTTGGATAACAGAAGGGCCTATAATATCCCAATATTTTTGATAAAATTCTGCTATCATACCATCTGGCCCTGGTGACTTATCAACACCAATATCGAAGAAAACTTTTTTGATCTTTTCATTAGATACATTTTTTGTTAGTTCGAGATTATCCTCATTTGATATTTCGGTTTGTATTAAATCAAGGTTTTCTCGTAGAATTACATCATTCATTTCTTCACTCTTGAATATTTTGATAAAATCATTTTTTATCTCATTCCTAATATTTTCTTCTCCAATTATGCTTGTTCCTTCTTGGGATTTAATTTCGTTTATAATTTTCCTGTTTCTTCTTTCACTAACTATTTTATGGAAATAGCTAGCATTTGTATCATTAAATTTAATATGTTTTACTTTAGCTCGTTGATTCCAAAAAATCTTTTGGAAATTTAGAAGTTGTTCTTTTTTTCAACGAGTCTATTTTGTTTTTGAATAAGAGAATTGTTAGCTCTTATGCAGATCTCTGTTTGGATGTCTGATAACTGGTTTTCTATGTTTTGAAGTTGAGTAAAAACATTTCCAAAAGTGCTTTTATTCCATATTTTCACTTGTTTTTGTAGTAGTTTTGTTTTGGATACCGGATTATACAGTCTAGATCCGTGATAATTTGTTCTCCAGGCTTGTTTGACTACATTTCAAAAATCATTTCTGGTCATCCAATTTTTTTAAAATTTGTAAGGTTGGTTTTTAAAAGGTGTTGAGGTCATTAGTTTGATGGATATTGGGCAATGATCCGAGCTAGTAAAGGCATAATATTTTGTATAAATGTCTGGGTACCATTGTAGAACCTGATGTTGAATCAGCACACTGTCTAATTTTTCATAAATATTGCCAATTTCTGTTTTGTTTTTCCTCCATGTAAATGTATTACCTTGAGCTGGTATGTGCACCAATTAACATTCGTTTTTGAAGTGTCTAAGTCCGGGGAATTTAGTAAGAGGTGGTGGTAAACCACCCTGTTTTTCGCTTGGATCTTGTATTTCATTTAGGTCACCCATGATAATACATGGATATGAACTATTTTTTACAAATGATATGATACCATTCCAGAAATCATTTTTACCAACTTCATAAGGAGGCACATAAGTCAGAATCAGCATGATTTTAATGTTAGTGCAGAGATTAGTATACTTGATTCTAATAAATCTCGATGTTATGTTGTCTATTTCCAATATTTCATTTATTAGTTGATATGTTTTCCACATGACAGAAATTCCCCCCGAGAAGCCTGTTGCGGGAACAAAATGGAATTGGTCAAAACCTGTCTTTTTCCATATTTTTTTCATTTGGTTCTTTGTTTGTTCTCGTTTCAAATAATGCTAATAATTGGATTCGTTCTATTTTACAGAAGGATTCAATATCCATCCAAAGCGTTTTCTTTCCAACCCCCTACAATTCCAAGTTGTAATCTTCATACGAAACCTTTGTTAATTAGTTCAAAACTGGTCATTGATTTATGTCTTGCTTTTAAGAGGAGGTTTGTATCATACACATTCTGTATGAGTTGTTCTGTTGTATGTTCTTAGACAAGTTTATACACATATTTTGACAAGTGGTGTGATTGTTGCATTTGTTTACACTGAGCAATTTTGTCATTTTTGTTGTTCGTGCCTTATAAGACTGCATACAAGCTAGATGTATAGCATCACTTTGTTTATGAATCATCCAGTCCAAATAATCCATAAGAAACTTAAGGCAAACCAGAAATGATTTCCTATTTGTATAAATACCGGGATTGCTGCATTTCATAGGTACAGTTCATTAATATTAGTATACAAATTTTCAATAGCTATTTTACTACCCCTATTTTACAATATCCGTCCCTTTTACCTATAATCCTTGGTTTATATATTTGACTTTTTACATGTAATTGATACTTAAATTTATTTAAAATAGTTACGTATTAAAACATTTATTCTTTAACTCCAATTATTCACTTTTTTTATATGTTCATAGAAAAAATCATCTATTTTTTATTTTTTATTTTTTATTTGTCTTACAAATTGTAAAATGAACAAAAAATATGAAACTGGTGAAGTACATTTTTTGGATAAGCTGACATAGTGGTTGACACCAGGATATTAGGGAAATTGAGATACGTTTCCAATCAAAATAATGTGTTGTTATGAATATAATAGCAATTTATGAATAAATATTATTCCAAAAATTGTATCAAAATATTTGGCTCACAATAATCATCTAATTGTTTTCATTTTTGATATGACAACTCAAGAATTTTCTTGTACCAACGGCTAGCTTATAGAACAGAAAAAGGCTATATTGCTATCAAGGTTGTGATAGTTAGTTTTATTAGATTTGAAATTGGTTGATATAATATTTGAAAAAACATGTAGCATTGATATTTTGAAGATGAGAGATCTTAATTAATGGAATTTGTGGTTTTTTGAAAGCAAACTGTTAAATATCGTTATTAGTTATGGAGATCCCAAAAGCTGCGGTACAGAAGTTTGGTGACGTGTCGCGCCCACTAGACACCTAATCCTTTTTCACGGGTCCCTCCAAGTGTTGTTCTTCGATCTTCATGGATTTCTCTTCTCTTGGTGGTGATGATGGTCGACTTCATTATTTGCACCCATCCGCTCCATGCCGTATCCACATCTATCGGGCTCCTCCTCGGCGGTGATGATAGTGGACTTCATGATTTGCGCCCATCCGCTACATTCTGTATCCACATCTTTCGGGCTCCTCCTCGGCGGTGATGATAGTGGACTTCATGATTTGCGCCCATCCGCTACATGTCGTATCCCCATCTATCGGGCTCCTCCTCGGCGGTGATGATGGCTTCCCTTGAACTTCTCTCTGATGACCTGAAAAATCCCAAGGGTGTTGTCCCTTGAGAAAGACCCTCCACAGTCACGAAGTTAGAGGTGCGGTATGATGAAGTTGATGATCTTTTGTAAGAAATCCAAGAAATAGATTTATCAATGCGTTTAAAGGAATAAACTCCCTTTTGAGTTTGCTTGAATGATGACCGAGATTGATGGACAATGATGAAGAACTTCCCTTTTGGACTTGCTTGAATGATGAACGAGATGGATGACAATGATGAAGAACTTCCCTTGAGTTTTCAAGATCTACCACAAAAGGCAATGTGAGAGTTTTTTATCTTCCTCCCAAAAAAACCTCTCTTTTCATGGATGCCCTCTTGCTCCTTTTATAGCTGAAAACATATCATTTTTAATTCAAATAATCATGCCCTAGAATATAGAGGGATGGCCTAGAGATTGCTTTTTCGGATTTTACAGAACGGAATCACTGTTGGAGACGTCACCTCCTCTGCTGCATTATATACTGATTCTACGGATCTGACTTGTCACATCATATCGTACGAAATGAAGCTTTGTTCGACATTTCTTCTGTACGGACACGCAACCTCTAGATTGGGAGTTGTACTTGCGGCACATGATTTGGATAAGCTTGAATATTGGTTGGATCTTCTCACGTGATGAGAGTGACCGCACGTATTTGGCGGGTATGTTAGTACGGTATGCATGTGATGTTTGATTCTTCTTTTGATTAGCTCTACTCTTGCCTTGACTCAGAAGGATGTTTTTGGGTCTGGAGCTTGTACTTTCACGTATGGACGAGTCTTCCCTTTAGGGCTTCTATGATCTCGTACGTGTACGGTGATACATCATGTTGACGGTTCAATTGTACCGCATGTTTGATGATCATGAGGGTACAATACTTCGACGATATTGGTGATACTGCTTGTTGATGACTTTGGAGATACAGTACGTTAATGACTTTGGTGATACTTCTTGTTGACTTTTGGAGATACAGTATGTTGATGACTTTGACGATACTGCTTGTTGAAGACTTTTGGAGATACGGTACGTTGATGACTTTGATGATACTTGTTTTGGGCGAAAAAGATCGAACCGACCTGAATCGCTTAAAGAAGGGCAACTAGACAATAATTAGATTGACAATATCTAGATAATCCAAATCGACTAGAGATGTAAACAAAATAAGATTAAAGGAATGCAAAGACTGGCTTATCTCCTCTGAATCAGAGGTCGATCGAATCAAAGGAGCTGGACGTCGGTCGTTTCAATACTAGGATGCGGATTCGAACTAGAGAATTCAGATGAATGCAAGTAGGAGAGTAGTTGTTTGTATTATGTCAAATTTGTGTGTCTTTTACAATGATCTCTTACCCCTTTATATGCACACTCAATTCCCCAAAGATCTTGCTAAACTAGCCGTTTTTCCCCCATGATCTTTGCTCACTAGCTTTTATTGCCAGATTGCCACGATCTTGTGGTATTTATGGTTTGATTACATGGGTTTGTAACTGTTATATGGAGGGATATATTAACCTCCCTGATTTGGTTTTAGTAATGTCTCTGATCCTGTCGTTGTCGTGAACTTCTCGTGTTGCCTAATCACTGGTCGCTTCAATACGAAAAAGATCACTTCGGCCACTGGGCCGCTTCCTTCGAGAGTCCATTAAGAGTGAGGCCCAACAATTGCCCCAAGGAATCGAACCGGGCCGGAGATAACAGTTGAGGGGCGGTTGGATTTCTTCTTCTCGTGCTTTTCCTGGACGTGATATTTTCTCTATCGATTTGCGGCAGTGGATCGATGACGTGTTGCCTTCCTATTCGCTGATAGGTTTGACTGCAGATGAGCAGTTTTCCCATAAATGGCAGTCACTTCCCTTTCTTTTCACCATCCTTTTTCTTGCTTCACGAAAGGTTTTTTGTTTCAAAGGTAAGAACTTTTTTGAATTTCTTACCGTTTTTCTTGCACCATGTCATTTCCGAGTTCGAAGAAGTCTAGAGCTTCATCTTCTGGCGTCGGTGGGAAAGATAGCGAGTTCTCCCCCCTCGAATCTCCTCAGCTCGGAAGATTCCCTGGCCGAAACCCTAACCCAATCGGAGTTGGATGTGATTTTAGAAGTGGGTCAATTTCCTTCTAAGACGGTGGCTCGTCTCCCTTTACCCCAAGAACGGGTTGACTGGTGTCGCGACGGATGGGTCTGCTTCTTTGAATAACCCTTCAGAATAGGCCACTCTTTTCCCTTCTCGAGTCTGGTGAGGAATTTCTTGTCTGTCCTTAACCTTGCCCCATGCCAGGTGATGCCACATGCATGGCGTCTATTTAGGGTAATCGACCTCTTGGTGTCTAGTGTTGAAATCGATTTTGACTTCGATGCTCTCTGGTATTCGTATTACCTGAGTAGTCGGGGTTCTTCCCGCTTTCATTTGCGCCTTAGGCCAGATAGGAAGCCAATCTCTTTAAACCTTAATGTGAACGATCGCGGATGGAGGTTGCAATTTTTATTTGTTGAAAATAAGTCGCTTGAGGGGGGATTCGACTGCTCTTTCTTACACGACGTTTGGAGGACGACAGGTATCGTGTTAGTCTCTGAAATCTTATGTTTTGATGTCTTGTTAACTGGTGCTTACGTGTTTCTTTTTTCAGTGCCAAGCCCAGAGGAGAAGACGGATTCCGACTTTGCTGCGGTTACTGAGGTTTTGCTTGCTTTTCCGAAGGCCAATAGATCGTTCCAGAACGTGAATTTTTTAGCCCTTCCTTCGAGCATGGCGACTCCGTCCACTTCTGTCACTAAAGGCACCTGTTCGTTCCTTCAGGTATGCATGTGGGTGGTCTTTGGAGTGACCATATGCTTATACGTTTATACTTGCCTGACAGTATCCCGGGGTGCGAGGTCGAGTGCTCATCTGTCCGGAAAGAGTCTTCTGGACCAAAAGCTGTCAGCGGTGAAAGCATCCTCGTCGGCTAAGTTTGAAGCCAAGGTTCTTTCGTCAGCTAGGGTCGTCGTCTTAGATTCGCCGTCATCTAAAACTTCAGGGGCGAAGAGGAAGGCGTCTGGTGCCCCATAACTTTCAGTGGGCATGGTGAAGAAGAGAGATCTGGAAGATTTGCTTCATACTCTAGACCCTGAGGCCAAGAAGGAGATTGGTGATCTGCATCCCATCGATTGTGTTGATGAGGCCGGGGCGGCCGCCTGGCGAGTAAGTATTAAAAAAAGTTTTGTATGAAGTGTTTCTGCCAATGTACATATCCTCAATGTTTTTTACATGTTTTGTCATTCACAGGCCCTTCAGTATTCGCTTGTCGCATTTTCTAATGTCCAAGAATTGAGCGACAATGCTGATAGGCGGATAGCCGAGGTCGAGGGCTAGTTGAAGGTGGATAGTGGGCGCGTCAAGGCGGCCGAGAGCAAGCAGACGTCGGCCGAGAAGAAATTGGCAGAGACTGAGAAGAAGCTGGTCGAGTTACAAACCCGTTTTGGGGAGCTTGAGAGTAGCATTGAAGATGTCCATTTGAAGGACGCTTAAGTCGCCACTGATGTTGGGACGTATTTCTATCTCAAGTCCCGTATTGAGATGATGGATGAGTATGCCCTAGGGGCCTATTCGTCTTGGAAGATTGAGGATGCGAGGGCGAATATGAATCTTTTGTACCCTAGTGGCAATCCTGACAATGAGCTGTTCAAGTTGATGGGACTTGGTGAGGATGAACAAGGAGAGGAGGTTGTTCTTGTGGCGGTCAAGGAAGTTGTTGGGGATGTGTCGAAGGGGCTTCCTAAGGCGACCGAGGGCCAAGATGTCGTCCCTGCAGAAGTTGATGAGAGGTCAGGCAAGTCCTGATCTTGTCTTAACAAATGACATAGTTTTCTTTTGGTGTTTTGTGAACGTTTTACTCTAAGCGTTTTAAGTAGTATGTTGTGCCCCATCGTGGAGATGGGATGGACAATGTTTTGGCGACCCGTCTACCATCGTGGGTCGCATTTTTTGTAAACGTTTTGGTTGTTGCGACATACCTTGTGTTTTGTTTTGCATTTGTCTTGCGCGTTTTATTTTTTGCAGGTGGATTTTGTCATTTCGCACCTTTGGCCGAGACGCGAGGTGTGTTGTCGTAACGACCTGTAGTTGTAAATGTGAGTGTAGCATGCTTTTCGTTTGTCCAGGGAAGAGTAGTTTGTAATGTATGATAAGGACGAGTACCTGGGATAGGACAAGCCTTTGTAAAATGGAACGTTTCATTTTGTTCCTCTATTCCCTTTGTATCGATCGATTTGTAGGTTGTAAGCGTTGTTTTATGTGTAGTAAGGATATCCTCTTGAATGTCAAGTTCGTCTTCGAGGCCTCTCGTTCCTGTTCAGATTTAAGAGTACACGAAAGAAAGGTCTTGGGGCGACCGTTGGGGGGTGACCCAACGGCCCTCCGATGCTTAAGTGAGTTATCGGAATCCAAGCGAATGTAACTGAATAGATGTTAAAAATGTGGAAAGGAAAAGGGTTCAGAAATGATACAACTTTAAGTGGATCGCGTTCCAACTTCTGGGGATCGATTGTCCATCCTTTGTTTCTAATCAATATGCTCCATATCCAACGATTTCTTTGATGAGGTAAGGTCCTTCCCATTGGGGTGCTAGCTTTCCGTCGGTTAGATCTCTGGTGTTTTGGAATGTTTTCCTTATGACCCAGTCTCCTAACTTGAAGACTTTAACTCGAACGTTCTTGTTGTAGCTTCGAGCAACTTGTTGTTGGTACTGGACCATTCGGATCCTAGCTCTCTCTCTGGTCTCATTGATGGTGTCGAGGTTGTGAGCCATCTCGACGTCGTTTTGTTCTAGCGTCTGGAGCCCGTATCTGGCAGTTGGGACAAGTAGCTCAGTGGGGATAACTGCTTCGCTTCCATAGACTAGCGAAAAAGGGCTTTGTCCTGTTGTATTTTTTGGCGTCGTCCTGTCGGACCATAATATTAAAGGGAGCTCGTCGGCCCATTTGCCTTTTGCCCCTGTGAGGCATTTTTTGAGATTGTTGATGATGATCTTATTGCTGGATTCTGCTTGACCATTGGATTGTGGGTATCTTGGTATGGACATGACTAATGCGATGTTTCACTATTTACAGAAGGATCGTGTCTTGCTACCAATAAATTGGGAGCCATTGTCACATACGATTTCTGAAGGGACGCCAAATCTGCATAGAATATTACGTTTTATGAATGAGATGACATGTTTTTCTTTTACCTCTCGATATGCTTCGGTCTCTATCCATTTAGTCAAATAGTCAGTCATGGCCAGGAAGTAGATGCGTTGTCCTGACATTGGTGGCAATTTTCCGACGATGTCCATCCCCCATCGCATGAAGGGCCAGGGAGCTAGAGTCGGATGGAGCATCTCCGATGGTTGATGCATGACAGGTGCATGTCGTTGGCAAGCGTCGCATTTTCTGACGTAATCGGTCGCGTATTTGTTCATTATGGGCCAGTAGTAACCTATCCTGAGAGCTTTGCCAAATAGGCTGCGTCCTCCGGTGTGGTTCCCGCATTCTCCGTTGTGTAGGGATTGTAAGACGCGTCGTACCTCGGTTGTTTCGAGGCAACGCATATATAGGCATGTGACAGATCGTTTGAACAATACATTATCTTTTAAATCAAAGGTTACGGCTTGTACCTTGAGTCTTTTAGCTTCTGCTTTGTCTGCTGGGAGAGTTCCATCTCTGAGCCACTTGATGTAGGGGGTGGTCCAATCGTCTTGGTTGCCCACCAAGTCTTCTTCTGTATGGTTGCCTACCTCTGCTGAGATGACTTCTTCTAGGGGTAGCTCATCCATTGTCTGAATGTCGTCTGGATTAAGTGTTTTAAAGGTTTTGGGGACGGTTGGTGTGGTGATATGTGCTAATGGAATGTTGCGAAAGTCGTTAGGATGCAAGGTGGAGCCAAGGTTTGCTAGGGCGTCGGCTTGTGTGTTGAGGTCACGTGGGACTTGTCGGATAGTGAAGTTTTAAAATTTGCTTGCCAACTTTGTGACGATATCTAGATATGTCATCATTCTGTCGTCTTTGGCAGCGTACAAACCTTGTACTTGGTTGACGATTAAAAGAGAGTCGTTTGTCACCTCTATTCTCAGAATTGCGAGATCGTGTACGAGTGTTAATCCGAATACGAGGGCTTCATATTCTGCTTCATTGTTGGTCGCATCCCACTCGCGTCTCACAGCTTGGGCTATATGGTCCCCTTGTGGTGATTTCAGCACGACGCCTAGGCAGACTCCTCTTACGTTCGATGCTCCGTCTGTATGGAGTTGCCATATGCCCTTGTCTTCTTCAATTTTTAGTTGTTCGACCTCTTTTGTGGCTTCTTGTTCCATTGTCGGGCTGAAATCGGCCACAAAGTCGGCTAAATCTTGAGATTTGATCGCCGTCCTTGGCTCGTACTCGATGTCGAATCCGCTAAGGTGTATGGCCCATTTGGCCATTCATCCTATAAATTCTGGTTTCCTCATGACTGCTTTCATGGGATGTTTAGTTCTCACAATAATATCATGTGATTCGAAATAGGGCCGTAACTTATTTGAGCCCATGACCAATGCCAAGACTAATTTTTCAAGCGATGTGTACCTGGTTTTGGCGGGAAGTAAGGAACGACTTACATAGTAGACCGGTGACTACTTACCATCTTCTTCCCTTGTTAGAACTGCGCTGACGGCTGATTCTGACACGGCCAGATATAGTGGTAATGGCTCATCGTCTTTTGGTTTAGCCAGTAGGAGTGGACTTGCCAGGTATGTCTTTAGATTTTGGAATGCTTGTTCATGTACAGTTGTCCAGTCAAATGATTTGTTCTTTTTCAAGGTTTTGTAGAAGAGCTTGCATTTATCCGACGACTTGGATATGAATCTGTTTAGTGCCGCTATCCGTCCTGCTAGATTTTAGACGTCCTTGACACATCGAGGGGATCTGAGGTTGACGATAGCCTTGATTTGGTCGGGACTGGCTTCGATCCCTCTTTGAGTGACCATGTATCCCAAAATTTTTCCTAAAGACACTCTGAAAGAACATTTAGTCGGATTTAATTTCATGTTATATCTTTTCAATACCTCGAAAGCTTCCCTCAGGTGTTCGATGTGGTCTCTTGCTGCTTTGGACTTGACGAGCATGTTGTCGATGTAGACTTCCATGGTATCTCCGACCTGGTCTTTGAACATTTTGTTTACCAACCTCTGGTACATCGCACCTGCATTTTTTAGTCTGAAGGGCATCACTTTGTAGCAGTACATACCTTGGCTTGTTATGAAAGCTGTCTTTTCTTGGTCGTCAGGATCCATGAGAATCTGGTTGTATCCACTGAACGCGTCCATGAATGTCAGCATTCCGTGTCCGGTGGTCGCGTTGACCATTGCGTCGATATATGGTGATGGGAAAGAGTCTTTTGGACATGCCTTGTTTAGGTCTGTGAAGTCGATGCATACTCTCCATTTCCCATTCTTCTTTTGAACCACGATGACGTTTGCTAACCAGTCGGGGTACTTGACTTCTCTTATTTTGCCTGTCTCAAGTAAATTTTTTACCTCATCGTCTACAATCTTGTTGCGTTCTAGCGCGAACTTCCTCCTTTTTTGATTGACTGGAGGGTACGTGGGATCTACATTCAATTTGTGAGTAATAATATCTGGGGAGATTCCCACCATGTCTGTAATACCAACCCCACAATGGGCCGTCCCATCACAGGGCTATAGCCCATACACCCCAACCCATCCTTGGTAGCTCCACCTAATTCATAGGCAGCCATCTCCAAGAGGTTGTTCGTGAGTCTCAAACTCGAGACCTCACGCTTTAACAAGAAGCTTAACGCTCTCTTGTCACCAATTGTGCTGCAGCGCAATTGGTGACAAGAGAGCGTTAAGCTTCTTGTTAAAGCGTGAGGTCTCGAGTTCGAGATTCACGAACAACCTCTTGGAGATGGCTGCCTATTAATTAGGTGGAGCTACCAAGGATGGGTTGGGGTGTATGGGCTGCAACCCTGTGATGGGCTGGCCCATTATGGTATGGGTATTACAATGTCTTCATGTGACCAGGCGAAACAATCAGAGTTGGATCATAGAAAGGAAATTAACTCTGTCTTGATCGAATCGTTTAGATCTGATCCGACCTTCACCGTTTGCGTTGGCTTTGAAGAATCCAATGCGATTTCGTCGAGTTGTTCTATTTCTGGTTTGATGTATCGCCTGGTTCTTTCGCCACACTATGATTGCTATGCGGAAGACTTGTCGACTGCCCCTTTCTTTGAAGTGACGTAGCACTCCTTGGCAGCTCGTTGGTCGCCTTTTTTTTCCTATACCCCCCACTTAGTAGGGAACTTTATTGTCTGGTGGTAAGTGGAAGGTACAACTTTCATGGCATGGATCCAGGGTCTTTCAAGGATTGCATTGTATAGTGACGGGCAGTCGAGTATCAAAACATTTACCTGTTGATTGACTCCACCAGCATACGTTGTTAACACGATCTCGCCTTGAGTATACTTTACTTCCCCGCTGAATCCGACCAGCGGGGTAGAGTTTCTGGTCAAGTCGTCCTTGCTTAAACCCGAGCCCTTTAAGGCGTCGAGTGTCAACAAATTGGTGGAGCTACCTGTATCGATTAGAACACGACGGATAAGGCAGTTGCTAATTGACAGAGAGATTACCAAACCGTCGTGGTGGTTGCCTAACTCTTGGGCTTCCGAGTCATCGAAGGTGATGGCGGGAGCGCCTGAGATCTGTAATCGTCTTGTCTCTGTCTGAATCGGCTTGTTGCCTTTGCTCTCTCGAGCATGTCTTTTGGCGGACGAGTATGTGTTCCCACACACATCTGACCCTCCTGAAATGGTGTTAACAATTTTAGTGGGAACCGGAGAGGATGGTTTGTCGGATGTTACCTGGTCCATTCGATCGAGGGTCGCTTTAGCTCTATCTGAGATGATATCGCGTAATAACCCCTGTGCGAGGAGCCTCGCGACTTCTTTGCGAAGGGCTATGCATTCGTCCGTCGAGTGTCCATGGTCCCCGTGGAATTCGCACCATCGGTTCATGTCTTTCTTTGCGTCTGGTTTGTTGCTCTGCCGAGGCCACCTTACTTATTTTCCATATTTGTCGAAGCTTTTTACGAGCTCCGACACAGATATGTTGAAGTTGTAAGAGTGAAGCTTTGGAGGGAGAGTGGGGTTGTTTTGCCAATCCTGGTTCCTGTCATAAGAGTTGTTTACCTGACTGGTGTCGTTTCGTCCCTTAGGGTACGGTTGGTGTCATCGATCGCGTCGATAGTCCGAGGATGCCCTTCGGCCGACTCGATCGGGACTCTTGTTTGCCTTGGAGGGTTCCTCATCTTCCTCGAGTCTGACTTGTGCCATGGTTTTAGCTTGTACGTCTTCAAAACTCCGACATGGATATTTGGTCAGTTCGCGGTAGAGTTCACTGCCCCTGACCAGGCCCCGGCGAAACGCTTCGATCGACGTTGGGACGTCATAGTGTGGGATTGCGACTTTCTCCTTGTTGTACCTGTTAAGATAGTCCTTTAGAGGTTCGCCATACCTTTGTACGATCTTGTACAGGTCGCTTGACTACTTTTCTAATCGTCGTCTGCTAGCGAATTGAATTTTGAACGAATTGATCAGGTCAGCGAAAGAAGCGATGGAACCCTGTGGCAAATGCATAAGCCAGGTTAGTGCAGGTCCCGCGAGGGTCGTGCCAAAGCTTTTTCACATGACCGCCTCGCGATTCCCTCTTGGGATCGAGATAGTCATTAATTGTTGCTTATAAATTGAGACATGATCGTCGGAGTCCCCGGTCCCGTCATATGTGGGCATATTGGGGACGTGGAACTTTTTAGGAATCTCGATGCGTGCAATCGTCTCTGTGAAAGGCAAATCTTCATATCCATTGATTGCTTCTCTCTCGATTGGTTGGGGAACTCCCGGGATCCGTGCGATACGGTCGTCTAGAGTCTTCATATGTTCATTGATGGCTTGTTGTATGAGGACTTGGAGATCGGTTGGTCCCGTCACCTGTGGATAGGTTGCTCGAGCCCTGAGGGGCTCGACTACAGAGTTTGGCAAGTTAGTCGTGCCGAGAGCGACCGGAGGGGTCTGAAACATACCAGTGTGCTGGGAAGCATTGGTCTCTACTGCGGGTGTCATGTCTACTCCATCCAGATCGAGTCGTGTGGATAATCCTTCCGTATTGACTACACGTCTTGAGCCTCTGAGGATCGATGTGGACGATTGTACCTGCAATCTTAGAAACTCATTTTCACGGGTTAGTCGAGCAATTTCGGATTCAGATTGAACACTTAGTGTTTCGGTCCTGGTACGCTGCTGGACTAGTTCTTCTTGAAGGACGTTCATGGCTTTTGCAAGTTCTTGTATTTGTGAATCCGCGACTGGTTGGGCGTTGACGTTTTCTTCCTGATTTTTTATTCGAATGTTGTCCTGGGTTGGATCTTTGACGGGGATCACGGGGTTTCTTGAGTCAGTCATGATGGGATGAGTTTCGGATTGATGATTGGATCGCTGATTCGCTAGATGCCCCAAGGTGGGCGCTAAATTGTTTTGGGCGAAAAAGATCGAACTGACCTGAGTCATTTAAAGAAGGGCAACTAGACAATAATTAGATTGACAATATCTAGATAATCCAAATCGACTAGAGATGTAAACGAAATAAGATTAAAGGAATGCAAAGACTGGCTTATCTCCTCTGAATCAGAGGTCGGTCGAATCAAAGGAGCTGGACGTCGGTCGTTTCAGTACTAGGACACGGATTCTAACTAGAGAATTCAAATGAATGCAAGTAGGAGAGTAGTTGTTTGTATTATGTCAAATTTGTGTGTCGTTTACAATGATCTCTTACCCCTTTATATGCACACTCAATTCCCCAAAGATCTTGCTAAACTAGCCGTTTTTCCCTCATGATCTTCTCTCACTAGCTTTTAGTGCCAGATTGCCACGATCTTGTGGTATTTATGGTTTGATTACATGGGTTTGTAATTGTTATATAGAGGGATATATTAACCTCCCTGATCTGGTTTTAGTAATGTCTCTGATCCTGTCGTTGTCGTGAACTTCGCTTGTCGCCTAATCAATGGTCGCTTCAATACGAAAAAGATCACTTCGGCCACTGGGCCGCTTCCTTCGAGAGTCCATTAAGAGTGAGGCCCAACAATACTGATTGTTGAAGACTTTTGGAAATACAGTACGTTGATGACTTTGACGATTGCTTGTTAAAGACTTTTGGAGATACAGTACGTTGATGACTTTGTTGATATTGTACGTTGATGATTTTGATGATGTTGTACATTGAGGATTTTGATAACTTGCATTGTCTCTTTCTTCTTCATACGATTTCCCCCGACCATAGATGTCGTCATCTCTTGTCTTTGGGTGTCATGGTTTTGGTAGTGACGTCCTGTTGGTGCCGTACTAGCGGACTTGAACTTTTTAGAGTAAATGGCGATGCTTTGTTGACTTTTAAGTTAATTTCTTTTGTAAGGGGGTTTACACATGGCCGTTATTTGAACGTTCCACATGTAAGCTTCCGCTTTTGACATCGTCAGACAGCCTCATACCTTTACGGGGTTCGCATTCACTCTATGAAGTAGAAAATCCGAAAATTCCTGGTAGAAGTCAACTTGATTTATAAAAATAATAGTGCGGTATCGAGGCACTTCCGCCACCCATTACATTTCATCTATCGGCCACATCTTACGTGCCGCTCTTCTCTTTTGGTTTTCGTTGGCAGACTGCATGTTGTCTTCTTTATTTGTCCTCATTCGTTTTGGTGAATTTCGTGTAGCATTTTCCTGTGGCTAAAGGAGATGAGGTCCCGTCTTCAACGGTGATGTCGTTCCACCTGCATGTCGTGCCGAGATTGAATCCTTGAAGGCGGCTCATCAGCTGGTCGAGGAGGAGTTGGCAACCCTTAAGAAGCGGTATGCTTGTCTTGAAAATGAGAAAGGCTGAATGGTGGCTGCTAATAAATGCATCCTTTCTGAAAGAGACCTCGTTGTAAAGGAGTGTGATCAAGTCATTAAAGCGAAGGTAGACCATGCGAAAATTGTTGAAGGCGAGCGACAAGGCTGGGCGGCTGAGAAGAGGTCTTTGCTTGAATCTCTTGAAAAGAAACGTAAGTCGTTGTTGTCGGAAAGGAATGAAAGGAAGACACTCTCGAGGGTGATCGTGGACTTAAAGAAGGAGGTTGTTGGTCGTGGTGATGTTGGCAAGATCAAGGCTGATGCGGTGAAGGAGTACAAGGACTCCGTCCGGATGGACTTGCACTTAGCTCATGAGACCGTACCTTGGTTGCGTAGGGGGATGGAATTGGAGCCCGTCAGTATGCACTCAAGATAAAAAAAAGATGATCCGAACCTTGGTGAGTCCTTTGCTTTGGATTATAATGACCAATGCGGTTTTAGCCCTCTTCATGTTGATGAGTATGTTTCGCCATCCACTAGTGAGCTTGACGTGCTGCTCCATCATTGATGAGGCTGAAGTCGTGATGGCTATCAAAGTAAACCTCAAAAACCTAACTAATGTAGTAGGATAAATAAGGATCGATCCCACAGGTAGGTAAGCAATCTTCCTAAGTGCAACAATTGTATGCCAATGGTAACAAAAGGGAGGTTTTGGTTTGTGTCAAGTAACAAAGTAAATTAAAGCAAAAGATGTAATCAAATGGGTGAGAAGTAACTTAGCCAGATAAACATCCACACTTCAGTTTGATTGGTTGATCCTAGATTATCTCAAGTTCCTACCAATGAATATTCATGTCCCGATCTTATGTATATAGACAGGTCAACTAGCCCTGAAAATACTTACCATTAAACAATCAAAAAACTATCAAGATTCAATCTAACGGCAGCAATAAGCATAGGAATTAACCAGGATACATGCAATACTTAACAACTAGTCAGTACTCGACATGTAATCAATTCTATTCACAATAAACATTCACAACTAGTTCCTATAAATCGTGGTTGCTACACAAGATAAGGGATTTCAACTAGAAATATCCAAACCCTAGCAATAGATAATCACTCATGTCAACTAGATGATCAGACTAGTCAAATCAGCAAGAATCAATGGGATGAAGCACAAAGCAAATTGATATAATCAAAGGAAAGGAAATAGAGTTATAATCTCACAACCAAATACAAATGAAGGCTTCAATCGTCGGACTAAGCAATGGTTGCTTAGTTCTTCATAGTCTTCAAAGCATACAAACTCTAAGGGAAAAACTGAACGATAATGTGATGAATGTTGAAATATGAAAAGGCTGCTAACTAATGAATATGTAAAACCTAGCAAACCCTAATCTAAAAGATAGGAAATATAATCTTCCTAAAAGAAAATAAACGGAATAAAAGAAATAAAATAAAAAGAATTAGTAAAACAAAACTCGGACAAAATAAGCTCCCGGCTCCGTGTGTGAACAGTAGCCGTGATCGCGGAAAGAATTTCGCGCCCGCGGATTGGTCTCGTGTTCTTCGTAGCTTCTGTCGTCAAAACCGCGCCCGCAGAAATCCATCCGCGCCCGTGGAAAACCTTCATTGAATCTTCACTTCAGCCTTCAATCTGCGCCCGCGGCGATTGCATCCATGCCCGCGGAAAGGCTTCTGCAATGTCTTCACTTCTCGCTTGCGGTCTTCTCTTGTGGTTTCGCCTTCATCTCCTTAAGTCTTCATTTAAGCACTCAAAACCACCAAATCAACACTTCTTCTTCACAACTCTATTCGCCTACATTGTGTTCTAAACACACATAAATGGCACTCCAAATACTAGTTACGCACTACAAAGTAGAGCGTATCAAATTCCCCCATGCTTAAACCTTGCTCATCCTCGAGTAAGCTAATAGAAACCTACTTCTCCAATGAAATACCCAAGGTCTCAGGAAGCACAGCAAAACTAACTCCACTAAGAACTGCACCTAATCTTGAATCTTCATACCAACACATCAGCACGACACATAAGCTTAAAGGAAAGCAGAGTACTTCCCCCAAGCTTAACCCGAACACCATAGAGTGAAAGTGACCATCTAATCCTAGCCTCCATCTATCTTCTTATAACTCCCAAAGTGACCTATCTGAATCCTCCTTATATCACCTCTTCTTATGTCTCCACGCCAGGAACAATGAGGAATCCTAATAATCACTCTTCTTCTTTTCACTCATTTTGCCAAGGCGCTCTTTCGGGTTTTCACCAAGCCACTCATTTCATTTTTCTATAGATGGGCTCACAAAAATCACATCACTCTTGACCTCTTATTATCCTAGCCTAATGCTGGTCTAAGCCACCTGCTTATTGCCTAAGCCGCCCTTTCAGGTTTTCGACTTAGTCCAAGATTTTCTTCTTGTCTTTTTTCATATTTTTGACTTTTTCAAATTTTTTTCATTCGGACGACTAGCAAGTATAGATCACTCCCCCATGCTTAAGTATTGCATTGTCCTCAATGTAATGAAAGACTAAAAGATGAAGCACAGGGGAAAGCAGAAAAGTACTCACAACCGTCGCCGAGTTGGCCTGGACTTGGATGGTGGTGCTGGCGGTAAAACATTGAAAACACAAGTCTCTGGTGTTGCGGCGGTCATACTTAAGAAAATTCCACGTGCAACCAAATAGATCCACTATAAGGTGAAGTGGTACATCAAAGAAACGGGGTTGCACGAGCCTTCAACGAACACAAAATTGGAGCCCTGGTGTAATCGTGTAGCGGGCTCTGGTGTTCCTCCTCGGCAGTTGTCGAATGTCGGGACATCATCGTTGCCGAATAAAAATGTCGGGCTAATATCTCCTCCTTGGCAGCATGATGTGCACCGTCTCTCAAAGTAAAACTCGGACAGCTGGGCCGCGATCGCGGTTTTAAGGCCGCAGTCGCGGAATCTTCAGATTTTTTTTTTCGGGGTAGTTAGACTTACAGTGGAGAAACCGAGGTCGCATAAAATTTTCCACAGTCACGGTTTGGTGTCTGTTGCGAGACGAACACCGTCTTCGAATTTTGGCTTCAAGTCACCTACCTGCGATTTAGTCTAAACACGAAACAACACAAATAAAAACTTGAAACGAAAAGACATGAAAACAAATTACATACCTCGGGTTGCCTCCCGAGCAGCGCCTTGGTTACTGTCGTGGCTCGACATGGTGCCCTTCAAATCAGCTTGGGTTGTCCACACCAACCGAACACTTGGGGTCACAATCAGGAGGGTGTCTCTTTGCATCATCTATGTTGTATTCGACCCTCACCCCATCAAACTCCATGGTGAGCGAACCACTACTCACATCAATTTTTGTATTTGTCATTTTCATAAATGGCTTACCCAACATCACAGGGGCTGCATGCTTGTCTTGCCCCGTATCCATCACAAAGAAATCAACATGGAAAATCAGCTTATCGACCTCTACCAGAACATCCTGCACGACTCCTTTGGGATACACATAGGACATATCCGCCAATTGAATTACCATCCTTGTCTGCTGTAATGGTCCAAGCCCCAAAGATTCATACAGCGAGAGAGCCAGTACATTTATAGATGCACCCAAATCCAGCATGGCTTTATCGAACGTGGTGTCACCTATCTTGCAAGGGATACTGAACATGCCTAGGTCACTGCACTTCTTGGGCATCCGCTTTTGCAGCATAGCGGATACATTCTCACTCACCTGGACCTTCTTCTTTGTTTTCTCTTTTGTTTTCTCTTTTGTTTTCCTCTTAATCTTGCATAGCTCTTTTAAAAATTTTGCATAGCGAGGAATGCTCTTAACTAGCTTGATCAAAGGAATGTTTACCTCGCAATTACTGAAGGTCTCAAAGATTTCCTTGTCGTTCTCCGGCCTTCTATTATCCTTCAGTGCCTTAGGAAATGGCGCGGGTGGCTTCAGCGAACCGAGCAGAGGGAAATAAGGACGAACGTAATCGTCGTGGGCATCATCAGGGAAACCGCGATCGCGGTTCAACGTCAAAAAATTGTGGTTCGCCAATGACGAATCCGCGGTCGCGGATGTTGACAAGGCCGGAAACCGGTGTCGTTTTCCTGTCAAAGAAATCCTAATTCACCTACTAAAGAGTATAGCAAGAAAGTCAGGGTCGATCCCACAGGGAGTCGGTTATCTGTATGCAATAACGTGTGACTAACAAGTAACAGGGGGGTTTTGGAATAATCGCAGGATAACCAAAGATGCAAGTAATAACAGAAGAAGAAATATAATGAGAGAAAGTATTCCACCAGACAAATATCCACACCACAAATGCAATAGGTTGATCACTGAAAACTATCTTTCCAAGTTCTTTTACTATCTTATAATTGTTCCCATCCTGATCATGAATACTATCGATTCTCACAGTTGTCGATAGACTTATTACTATGCCAATGATAAAATACCTCCGATTCTCACAGTTGTCGGTGTACTTTAGCACTAACACAGCAATAGCAATGCACACAAGGATATAGGATACATGCAAGTAGAGAGACGTACAAGTACTCACTCCCCTACTCACATGCAACTGATTCTCACTCATAATTGTACGCTCGGAACCCCTATACGCACAATTGTGTTTACCACTAGATATGCACTCGGAACCCCTATATGCAATCCTAGCAATATGATAGATGTCGAAAAACCTAGTTAGCTACGCTAGAAGAATCAACATAAATCAATAAACAATTTAACCACGAGAATCAATCCAACTTAATAAGATATAGAACACGGAATAGAAATCGCACAACCAATTCATTGTCGTGCTTCAATTGTCTAGCGAAACAAAAGTGTTTAGCTATCCATTGTTCAAAAACCTAGAAGTTGAATAGACAAAAGAGAGAGGACCGAACTCCTCTCAAAATTAACAAAAGAGATCTTATATAGGTTCTTAGAAAATTAACCTAGCAAACAAAATAAGGAAATAAAATATAATAAGACATAAAATCCAAATATACTAAAATAGAAACAAATGACACGCTGGCCGTGCAATCTTCTCTTCCACCGCGAGGCGGTAATATCCCACCGCGAGGCGGTGGCTTATGGCGCGTTGCACTTCTCTGAGGATCACCGCCGGGCCACGGTGGCTTCTGGCACGGGGCGGTATTGGCCAGCTTCTTCATCCTTGCGTCTGCTCTCCTGTACTACCACTTGAGGTAGCTTTCTTCATTAGTTTTGGGCAGATCTTCTCCTTCATCTTCTATCCTCTTCACTAAGCTGTAAAACCTTCATATCTGTACTTCTTCAACTCTTCCCCTGGATTACAGACTTAGCCTAATTCTACACCAAAACTTCATCTAAATTGTGTCAATAATCACTAGTTAAGGTGAATGAAATGACACCTATCAAATATCCCCACACTTAGACCTTTACTCGTCCCGAGTAAATCAAATCAATCATACTCCACTCATCAAATATCAAGGCCTCAGGAAGTGTGATAACAGATGATACCAATGACTACAACAACTCAACAATCAGCCTCAGACAACCAAAACACATGATGCGAGATGAATCTATTCCTAACTCCTGTCTAGCTTCTTATTGCTCCAAAGTGACCTACCCGAACTCCTTATACCGCCTCTTCTTATGATGCCTCACCAATAGGTAGAGAGAAATCCTAGAATCGCTCTTCTTCTTTTTTGCTCATCTTGCCGAGGTGCCCTTTCGGGTTTTCACCAAGCCACTCATTTCATTTTAGTAGACGTCTCACATGTGCTCACATCACTCCAGTCCACTTTTGCCCTGGTCTATACCAGTCGGACTACCTGCTTTTTACCTGAGTCGCCCTTGTGGGTTTTCGGCTCATCCCAGGATTTTGATTGCCTTTTCAAATATTTTTGGCTTTTTTTTTTGTTTTTTTTAGAATAAAAATACAAAATACAAGAATAAAATCTGTACACTAGCTATGATAAACAGTGAGTCTAAATCCCTCCCCACACTTGAAACACACATTGTCCTCAATGTAAAAACGAAAACAAAACAAAATAGGGAGAAAATAACAAAGACTCACTGGAAATGTGGATACGGTGGAAAGCTCGGTGGAGGTGGATGCCGCCCAAAGTACTGCTCCTGCATGAAGGCCTCAGCTGCACTCAGCTGGTCCGTGATATCGCATGCAATGTCAGCCTGTATAGTCCGCAGCCGAGCCAGCGTCGCCTCGAACGCAGCCTCTTGACGCAGCGTGAAGGCATCAAAACGGATGAACATCTCATCCCAAGAAAACTCAGAAGGCGATGCAGATGTGGAGGCAACGTTAGAAGCAGGGGGATCGACATCCATAATCATGGGAATAGCAACCGGCGGATCAGCCTCATCGTCGGAAGGAATAATCTCAGCGTCAGACGGGATGTACCAGCCTGTGAAATCTCGCGGGTAGGCCAAAGGACGAGGAAGGCGCAACAGGTGACCTCCGTAGGAGCACCACAGATACTGCCCCTGAGATATGGTCAGCATACCACACCGTCGCAGATATGGGATGTCGTAGCGAATAGGCATGAGCGGCGGAGGAATGGTGTCCATCGAAATCCTGGCCGCAACAACCAAGGTGATCAGTCCACCCTGAACAATGTCTCGCGCGGCGCCCTCGCGAATCTGCTTCAGCTCATGCAGCCATATGACAACCCATCCAGGGGTCACCTCATCCAAAGGATCAATCATCGGGGAGAAAAGACCAAGGCGCTTCAGAGAAACCTTTCTCTCCTCCATACACCCACAAAATGTCCGAAGCAACACAGTGTAGATCAAGCGGAAGCAGGGGTGGACAATCTTGTTACTATTCTCCTTCCTCTTTTGATATTCAGCCATTCCCGTTGCGGTGGTCCAGAATTCCTTAATGTCCGCCTTGTCGGGACCCTGCCTCCACTTCTCAGTAGCTGGTTTCGACACACCCAGCAGCTCCCGAATTTCCTCTATAGGAATACCATAACTCCGACCATCATATTTGAAGGTGATTCCCGCTATGAGTTTCTGCTCCCTACCATCAATGATTCATTGCGTGTGGTTTCGAGACAAAGTGGCTATAAACTGGTAGCAGAGTTCAGGGAACGCAGGGGCGCATTTGTCTAGGAAGCCCCCCAATCCCAACCTGTCCAGACATTGTTGAGTCATTTCTAACAAACCCAATTCAGCTAGCGCTCCCCTATCAAAGAAACGAGTCGATTGTACGTGTCGCGCTGACACCACATCATACACCTTACACTCCTCCTCGGTCATCCCAACCTTCCTAGCTCTCGACATTGTATAAGGAAATAGGCGCTCGAATCAAAAGAACTAGGCAAGGAAGACTGACAACCCGCTGAAGAATGAATATGAGTGTCACCGCGGGGCGGTGATGATTACTGAGTGTAGTAGCCGGGCTGCGGTGAAGTGGGCGCGGGGCGGCGACTGTTCACCTTCTTCTCCAAATTCAAAATCCGATTTGTGCGAGGTGGCGAGACTGCAACGCGAGGCGGTCACTGTTCGATTCCTCCTCTAACACCACCAAACAACCGGAAGAACACCCAGATTGCACCGATCACACCACCAGAACAAAATGTCACCCCCTTCAACTATTAACCACCACGGGGAAGTTCGGAAATCGTTACAAAGGGAGGTTTGGGTAGAGGAGATCAAAGTTGGGTTAAAGGTTGCCACTACCAAGGCTAGGAACAAGGGAGATTGGGGCGGGTAAAGCTTTGGGTTAAGGGTTTGAGATCTTGGAATGGGGGTGCGGCAGAGAGAGAGACGGGTAAGAGAAAGAAAAAGGGGATTAGGGTTTGGCGGGAGAGTTTATGGGGTGATAAGTGTAAAAGTAGGTACCGGACCGTGGGGCGATCCAACTGACACCGTCAAATCCTTCGTATCCAACTCAAGAAATAAAAATATTACTCACCCGTTTAAGGTTTTTTCGGGGCACTTTATTTCTTGTTTTTTTTTTGGTGTTTTGAGTTGAGAAATCATACCAGACCTCTACCGCGGGGTGGTGTGATCCACCGCGGGGCAGTGGGACGAGCTGGGTACCACGTCTCTTCTCGAATTTACTTTCGTACCTGAAATGTGAGTAACAGGTGGACGAAACAAAGCAAAAATAAACTACGAAAATAATCTAATGAAAAGAAAATATCAAATAACTAACCCGGGTTGCCTCCCGGACAACACCTTGGTTAACGTCGTTGGCTCGACGTAGGCTGTGGCTCACCCTGTTTCAGCTTCAGGGCTTTCGAAACTTATTGCATCAACATGGGTTGGATCAAAGCCTTCATAATAGGGTTTCAGCCTGTGGCCATTCACTTTGAAGATGTTGCCTGTCTTGGGGTTTGTCAGTCCGATGGCACCATGGGGGTGAACTTCAACAACTTCATAAGGACCCGTCCATTTGAACCTCAGTTTCCCAGCAAAGAGCTTGAGCCGGGATTGAAATAGGAGGACCTTATCTCCTGGCTTAAAATCCTTTCGTAGAATATGCTTGTCATGCCACTGCTTGGTCTTCGCCTTGTAGTTAACAGAGTTCTCATAGGCTTCAAGGCGTAATTCCTCCAGTTCTTGCAGCTGCAGCTTACGGAAATCCCCCATTTCATCCAGTTGCATGTTGCATTTCTTTATTGCCCACCACGCTTTATGCTCAAGCTCTACGGGGAGGTGGCAAGCTTTTCCAAATACCAGCCAGAAAGGGGACATTCCTATCGGAGTCTTGAAAGCTGTACGGTATGCCCACAGCGCATCATTGAGCTTGGTGCTCCAATCCCTCCGATTAGCTGCTACTGTCTTCTCCAGTATAGATTTGATCACTCTGTTGGAGTTCTCGGCCTGCCCATTAGTTTGAGGATGGTAGGCCGTAGAGATTCTCTGGGTCAAGTCCTCCAAGTCGGGGGCTTTCCTCCGGAGATAATCGCTAGGCTGCCTCATCCAGACGAGAGGGCCGATGCGCGTTACGAAGGGTGGATTTGCTTCTATGTGTACCCGTTTAGAATAGGGCATAAATTTCCTTTTTCTTCTCTTGTCAGAGATTTTATAGCCACTTTGGCGTTAGCGCCGTGTCAAGTAATGCCTCAGGCGTGGAGAGTCCTTAGGGTTTTAGACCTCGTGAACGTCCAAACTAGAGCTGGTTTTGATTTTGATGCTTTGTGGTATAATTACTTCATCGGGTCGAAGAGTTCTTCCCGTGTGCAACTGCGTATCCGACGTGGTCGAAAGCCCTTGGTGTAGACTCCTGATGTGAACGACCGTGGATGGGGGTCGAAATTCTTTTTTGTCAAACGTTCTTCTCTGGAGAAGGAAGGAGAATGTCCGTTTCTGTTGACGGAGTGGCGGATCGACAGTATGTATTTGTCTTCTCTCCCACGCGTTTATGTGTTTTAACACTCTGTTTTTAACTTTCCTTTTTTGTAGTCCCTGAACCGGAAGATTTGGAAGTTAACGGCCGATCAGAGGGATCGTCCAAGATCGTCCTTGGGGTTCCAATGGCTGAGAGGAAGTTTGTGAACGTCAATCTCTTGTCGACGACCCCTGTTTCTCAAGAGGATATGTCGAACGTATCGTCATCTCGTGTGAAAGGTAGACATCCGACTCTGGGAGCCTCTTGTGACTGTCTTTTGTTTTCTCGTGTGTTTTAGGGTTCTGTTTGTCATGTCAGGTTCTCCCGGTGGTCGAGCGAGTGCTCGTTTCAGAGTCGCTTCTGGAAAAAGCTTGATCGAGCAGAGGAAGGCGGCATCCAAGGCTGCGTCGAGCAAGCCGCTTCTGGTGGACCTGACAACGCCAGCCAAGGCCAGCTCGAAGAGGAAAGCAAGTGCTTGCTCCGAACATGTCAAGGCGGAGGAGGTCTTCAAGAAGAAGAAGGTCGTGACTGCTGAGGGGATTGGCAAGATCGGTGCCGTTGGGCGGTCGATTGCCGACCTTTTTCACGCTCAAGACCCGACTTTGAAGTCGGAGGTCGACAACGTCTCTCCCCTCGACTGCATTGGTGAAGCGGGGTGCTCCGCGTGGAAGGTGAATCGTGTTTTTGTTTGTGTCTTTTTCTTTTTCTTTCGTTCGACCACGTTTTCTGATCGTCTGTTGTGTCATCGTGTGAGATTGCAGTCTTTTCAGTATCTTTTGGGGGCATACTCTGGCGTCAAGGCGATGGTCGCCAAGGCCGAGAAGCGGGCTGCTAGGTCAGAGTCCGACCTCGTATCCTTGAATACTAAATTAGAGGGAGCGGAGAGTCGCTGTCGTGAAATCGAGCGTCGCCTCACCAGGGAGTTGAAGAGCTGTCAAGGGGAGTTGGTCGCATGTCAGATGGAGTTTGAAGAGTGTTGGGCAAGCGTTGAGGAGGAGGTGAAACGGGCTCGGATCATCGATGGCGAGATTGCTGGCGACGTTGGGGCCTTTTATGCTGTGAAGTCGCGCATCGAAATGATCGAAGAGTTCAACGAAGGCAAGCATGGGCTATGGGACCTGAATGCGGAGAAGGAGACTCTGGACTCCATGTTCCCAAAAGGCGATCCTGGTCAGGAGTTGTTCTGCTTAGCCGGTGTCGGCGAAGAAGCCGCGGATGAGGGCGTCGACGAGGACGAAGCCCACTCTGGCGATGTTAAGCCGACCGATGAGGTAGCCCCATTGGAGCCAGTCCCTGCCGAAGGTAATGCCATCGTCCCCGACGCCTGATTCGTTTTCTTTGCGTATTTTGACGTTGTTTGTCCCATTTGTGTGTGGGTTTAGACATTTGGTGTTTTTGGATACTGTGTGTTTTGGCGACCCGTCCACCATCGCGGGTCGCAGAATATTTTTGTTTGATGAAGTCCTACAGATGTGTAGGCAGACAATGTGGTTTGGCGACCCGTCCACCATCGCGGGTCGCGTATTTGTATAAAAATGCTTTTATTTCGATGCAATTGTGTGTTTACATATAGAGTCATATGCTAGTCTATTTCGTACATGTTCGTCGGACTTTCAAAGAAGTTGTCGACGACGTTTTGTATTTTATGTGCGTCGGTTTCACCCGTGTGTTCCGTCGAGTGGGGTTTCACCGTATGTATGTATGTAAAGCAGGCCTGCAATGTGTTTGTGTATGTTTTAGTCATGACATTATGCCGGGGAGGTAAGCAATTTGTTTATTGCGTAAATGTAACAAGGTGTTGTACCTTGTGTTTTGTGTAAGGCAGGCGGTGTGCCGACGTGCCTGTGTTGTCATCTCCCCGTGTTCCGATCGATCGTGTAATGTAAGCGCTATATGCGGATGACATGATCCATTTGCGGACGACTGGGTCCAATGTAAATGTTGTTCTGCATTTGTGTTTTTGTAAGGAGGAAGTCCTCGCTTAGTGTCAGAGGATGATATGTAAAAGAAAGTAGCGATGTACATGCGATAGCATGCGATATGTATGCGATAGATGGCAATGTGTATGCGATAGCATACGATATGTGGCAATGTATATACGATAGCATGCGATATGTAGCAATGTATATGCGATAGCATGCGATATGAAGCGATGTATAGAATTTGTGTGATGTTTTACCTCGTCGGTTCAGAAATGGTAGAGCTTTAGATGTGCTGCGTTCCAACTTCTTGGGATCGGTTGTCCATCTTTGTCTTCTAACTGATATGCTCCTTGTCCAACCACTTCGGTGATCAAGTAAGGTCCTTCCCATTGTGGTGCTAGCTTTCCGTCGGATGGATTCTTGGTGTTATGGAAAGTTTTCCTTAAGACCCAGTCTCCGACCTTGAATGCCTTAATTCGAACGTTCTTGTTGTAGCTCCTTGCGACTTGTTGCTGGAACCTGACCATCCTGATTCGGGCTTTCTCTCTGATCTCGTCCACTGTGTCCAGATTGTGTGCTAGTTCGACGTCGTTTTGTTCAATTGTCTGAAGGTTGCAACGAGCAGTTGGAACCAGTAACTCAGCCGGGATGACCGCCTCACTCCCGTAGACAAGAGAGAAGGGCGATTGCCCGGTCGCGTTCTTTGGAGTAGTCCTGTCGGACCAGAGAATAAGTGGGCGTTTCTTGAGGTTGTTGATAATGATATTGTTGCTGGATTCGGCTTGTCCGTTGGATTGTGGATACCGAGGTGTGGATGTGACCAACTTGATGTTCCATTGGTCGCAGAAGGCTCTAGTCTTATGACTGATGAACTGGGAACCGTTGTCGCACACGATTTCTGATGGGATGCCAAATCTGCACAAGATATTGCGTTTTATGAATGAAATGACGTGTTGATCCTTTACCTCTCTGTAAGCCTCGGCTTCGATCCATTTGGAGAAGTAGTCCGTCATGGCAAGGAAAAAGACTCTTTGACCCGACGCGGGAGGAAGCTTTCCGATAATGTCCATTCCCCATCTCATAAAGGGCCATGGAGCCAGGGTCGGATGGAGGAGATCTGAAGGCTGACGATGGACGCGTGCGTGTCGCTGACAGGCGTCGCACTTCTTGGTGTATTCCATGGCGTCTTTGTTCATTGTTGGCCAATAATACCCGTTTCGTAGGGCCTTTCCTGAGAGGCTTCGCCCGCCAGTGTGGTTGCCACACTCTCCTTCGTGTAACGATTGCAAGATACGTCTGACTTCTGGAGTCTTAAGGCATTGTAGGAGTAGCCCTATAACAGATCTTTTGTACAAGATGTTATCAATGATATCGTAAGAGAGTGCTTGTACGTTGAGCCTTTTTGCTTCTGTCTTGTCGTCGGGTAGAATGCCGTCTTTTAACCACCTGATGTAAGGTAGCATCCAGGCGTCATCGGCATCGATGATGTCCTCTTCGGGTCGGTCGCCTATTTCCATGGCGACGAGTTCTTCAAGTGATGTTGTTAACTCGACGGATGTCCTTGGGACGGCTGGCGTCATGATGTGGGCCAATGGTATATGTGGAAATTCTTTCGGGTCTAGGACGGATCCTAGATTGGCGAGTGCGTCAGCTTGGGAGTTAAGGTCCCTGGGTACCTATCGGATGTTGAATGTCTGGAATTGTCCGATTAGTTTCCTGGCTACCTCCAGGTAGGCTACCATTCTGGTATCCTTGGCGTTGTATGACCCTTGTATTTGGTTTACGACCAGCAAGGAGTCGTAGACGACTTCGATCTCTCGGACCCCTAGATCGCGAGCCAGGATGAGTCCGAATATGAGTGCTTCGTATTCAGCTTCGTTGTTAGTTGCATCCCACTCACATCTGACGGCTTGAGCTATCTTGTCCCCTTGTGGTGATTTCAGCACGACCCCAAGCCCCGATCCTCTGGCGTTCGACGCCCCATCTGTGTGGAGCTCCCATGTACCTATCTCGTCTGTCGCAAGTAGTTATGTCGCTTCTTTAGCGGCTTCTTGCTCTAGGGTCGGACTGAAATCGGCCACAAAGTCGGCTAAGGCTTGCGACTTGATCGCCGTCCTAGGCTCGTACTCGATGTCGTAACCACTGAGGTGTATAGCCCATTTGGTCATTCGTCCTGTGAACTCGGGTTTCCTCATGATAGCTCTCATGGGATGATTAGTGTGAACAGTAATAGTATGGGATTCAAAATATGGTTTGAGTTTATTTGAAGCCATTACTAATGATAGTACGAGCTTTTCAAGTGACGAATACCTCATTTCGGCTGATAATAGCGTCCGACTGACGTAGTATATTGGCGACTGTTTGCCATCCTCCTGTCTGACCAGTACAGCGCTTACGGCCGACTCTAACACTGCAAGATAAAGAAATAAGGGCTCGTCGCCTTTAGGTTTGGTCAGTAACATGGGACTGGCCAGGTACTCTTTGAGGTTCTGGAATGCTGCTTCGTGTTCTTCCGTCCATTGAAAGGACTTGTTCTTCTTGAGCGCGTCGTGGAAGGGTTTGCATTTGTCGGATGATTTGGAGATGAATCTGTTCAGAGCTGCTATCCGACCTGTGAGCTTCTGTACGTCTTTGACACATTGGGGGGATCGGAGGTTGATGAGAGCCTTGATCTGTTCTGGGCTGGCCTCTACTCCTCTTTGTGTCACCATGTATCCTAAGAACTTCCCTGACGACACTCCAAAGGAGCATTTAGTAGGGTTTAGTTTCATGTTGTACCTTTTGAGCACCTCGAAGCTGTCGCGCAGCTGGTCTATGTGATCTTCTTTCTTTTTGGATTTGACCAACATGTCATCGATGTAGACTTCCATCGTGTCTCCGATTTGGTCTTTGAACATTTTGTTGACTAGTCGTTGATATGTGGCCCCTGCATTTTTCAGACCAAAGGGCATTACTTTGTAACAATAGATACCTTGGCTGGTGATGAATGCTATTTTTTCTTGGTCGTCGGGATCCATGAGGATCTGATTGTAGCCGCTAAAAGCGTCCATGAAGGTGAGCATTTCGTGCCCCGCTGTGGCGTCGACCATGGCGTCGATATGGGTTAGAGGAAACGAGTCCTTGGGACAAGCCTTGTTGAGGTCTGTGAAGTCGATGCAGACTCTCCATTTGTCGTTCTTCTTCTGGACTACGACCACGTTGGCTAGCCATTCAGGATAGTGGACCTCTCTGATTTTTCCTGTTTCCAATAAGCTTCTGACTTCGTCGTCTACTATCTTGTTCCGCTCGGGAGCGAACTTCCTGCGTTTTTGCTTGACAGGGGGATGAGATGGACCCACATTTAATTTATGAGTAATAACATTTGGAGATATTCCGACCATATCCTCATGCGACCATGCGAAACAGTCGGCATTGGCCCTGAGAAAGTCAAGGAGTTGTTGTCTGGTCGAGTCGTCCAAGTCCGACCCGACCCTTACCGTTTGGTTTGGCTTTGAAGGGACTAGTGCGATCTCGTCGAGTTTTTCCATTTCTGGTTTGACGTACCGACTAGGTCCTTCGCCGCTCTGTGGTTGCTACGCGGTCTTGCGTTCGACCGCGTTCTTCATGGAAGCGACGTAGCATTCCTTTGCGGTCTTTTGATCTCCTTTGATTTCTTGGACTCCCCATTCAGTGGGGAATTTGATAACTTGATGATATGTTGAAGGTACTGCCTTCATAGCGTGTATCCACGGCCTGCCAAGAATACAATTATAGGGAGACGGACAGTCTAAGACTAAGAATTTCACCTGTTGGTTGACTCCTCCAGCGTATGTGGTTAGAATGATTTCACCAGTCGTATGCTTAACCTCGCCGCTGAACCCGACCAGTGTGGTCGACTTCTTGATTAGGTCATTCTTAGTCAAACCCATTTCTTTAAGAGCATCAAGGGTCAAGTGATTTGTCGAGCTCCCTGTATCGATTAGTATTCTCCGTATTAAGCAATTTCCAATGGACAAAGAGATTACCAGACCGTCGTGGTGACCATCCGACCCGTCGGAGTCGGACTCGTCGAAAGTGACCGTCGGAAGTTCGGAAGTTCTCCTCGGCTTGAATTCCGACGCTTCGGGCTTGTCGCCCATGCTTTCTCTGGTGTGTCGCTTGGCCGTGGAGTACGTGTTCCCACATATGTCCGATCCTCCTGAAATGGTATTGACAATTTTTGTATGGACAGGAGATGGGGGTTTGTTTTGTTTTACTTGATCTCGGCGTTCCATGGTAGCCTTTGCCCGCTCCGAGATTACGTCGCGTAGGAACCCTTGTGAGAGCAGCCTAGCGACCTCCTTTCGTAGGGCGATGCACTCGTCGGTCGAATGACCGTGGTCGTCGTGGAATTCGCACCATCGACTCATGTCCTTCTTGATATCCGGTCGGTCGCTCTTTCGGGGCCATCTTACGTCTTTTCCATACTTGTCAAAACTCTTGACGAGCTCCGACACAGAAACATTGAAGTTATAAGATTGGACCCTGGGAGGCAACGCAGAACTGCCTCTCCATTCCTGTGACCTATCTTGGAAAGAGTTTACCTGATTTGGTTCGTTTCGAGTACGAGAATAGGGATGTGGACGTCTGTCTCGACGGTTGTCGGAGGAATGTTTTCGATCTGATGGATCGGGTCCGCGTGAGGCTTTACGCGACTCACGGTCCTCTTCCAATCTTACCTCGGCCATAGTTTTGCCCTGGACATCTTCAAAGCTTTTGCATGGGTACTTCGTAATCTCGTCGTAGAGATTGTTGTCTTTGACTAAGCCTTGTCGGAAGGCTTCGATAGACGTTGTGACGTCACAGTGGGGGATTCCCACTTTCTCTTTGTTGTACCTGTTAAGATAATTCCGGAGAGGTTCGTTGTACCTTTGCGTGACTCGGTAGAGGTCACTCGATTGTTTCTCATGGTTCCGACTGCTGGCGAACTCACTCTTAAAAGAGTTGACCAGATCCGCGAATGATGCGATCATTCCCTGAGGCAAACGCATAAACCAAGTTAGTGCGGGACCCGCGAAGGTTGTGCCAAAGCTTTTGCACATGACGGCCTCGTGGCTCTCCCTTGAAACAGATGCAGCCATTAGTTTTTGTTTATAGAGAGAGATATGGTCATCTAGATCGGTGGTGCCGTCGAACGTCGCCATATTGGGGAGATGGAACTTCTTGGGGATCTCGACCCTTGCGATTTCTTCGACGAACGGGGATTCTTCGAATCCGCCGGACGCTTTTCTCTCAATCGGTTGCGGGACTCCTGGGAGCCTATTGAAAAAATCGTCGATCGTCTTCATATGTCGGTCGAGCGTCTGCTGGAAAAGAGCCATGATATCTGGCGGATTGGCAACCTGTGGTTCGTCGATTCGGGGCCCAACAGACCCGATCGGTATAGAAAAGGTGACATGGTTAGTCGAAAATGGACTAGCGAAAGGAGTTCGAGACGTACCCTCAGTGTGTCCAGGACGTCGTACGCTCAGAGGCGTTGGCTCGATGTTGTCCATGTCGAGGCATGTTCGGACGCCGCCGTGGACGGGCGCGTTCCTAGATCCTGAAGCCCCTGATTGTACCTGTGACTTAAGAGACTCATTTTCACGAGTTAGTTGCGCAATCTCGGCTTCAGATTGGGTTGACAAAATGGCTAGGGCTTCAGTTTTTTGACATTGTTGGGCTAGTTCCTCTTCAAGGGCGGCCATTTTTTGAGAGAGTTCTTAGAACTGGGTTAGAGTAGGATTTTCGGTTGGGTTTTCTGTAGTTTGGGTTTCGTCTTCGAGACGTGGTTCTTGATTGTCAGTAGAAGGATCGATAGTCATGGTTGGAAAGTTTCGGAAGGATGATCGGCAAGTTGCCCCACGGTGGGCGCCAAATTGTTTTGGGGGTAAAAGATCGGACGACCTAAATCGCCTTAGACGGGGTAACTAGTCGATCGAATGATAAAAAACAATCCAAACCAAGCAAGCAATAGATAAACAAAGAATAAATATGTAATAGCGTGATGGTTTTATTAGATGTCGTGTTTAATCATACTGAATCGTGATATAACTTATCGTGATAAAACCAGAGATCGAGTGGGACTCGACCAGTGACTTGTGAGTGGCGACCGGCGGGGGTCAGGCGTAGGAAGCCGTTAGAGAGCTAGATTGAGAGCGAGAGTGCTATTCTGGTGTGTTTTCTGAGTAAGAATGCTCGTCCCTTGCGTAATTGTGCGTGTTGTTTCTTATCCTCTTCGTCGTCCCGATATGGTAAGTCTTTCACCCTTGTTACCGTTTTGCATTTCTTGCCGAATATTTCATCTTCAATGTTGAGAGTAATGGTGAAGATTGCGCCATTGAATCTCTGTGATTACGTTGGTTTTAATGTTATGGCCGTTGCGTGATCTGGGCATTAAATGCGTGGCGAGGTCCTTGCGATCCTGTCGGATGATACTCGACCAGAGATGTCTCATCGGCTCCTCTGGGCTTTTCCTCTGTTCTTCCGATCTGCAGTGGGCTTGAGTTCGATCCACTTGATCCGTCTTTATCCTGGGATGCCAGGCCCAACACATTTCATTCCTTCTGGTGATGTTTCCAACCCGTTGGCATCAATCGCAGGATTTGCAGAAGGCGTAAGCATCCCTAAAGATGTGTGGCCAATAAAATCTTGCCTCCAATACTTTTCTAGCAGTCCTATTCGCTCCAAAATGACCCCTACATGTTTCAGAGTGACAAAAGTTAAGGACAGATTATACCTCATTGTCTGGGAGGCATCGATGCACTACCTGATCGTCACAATGCTTCCACAGGTAAGGATCATCCCACACATAGTGGCGATCTTCTCTCCGTATCTTCGCCTTTTGAGCTCTGGTGTAATCTGGGGGTATTTCCTCTCGAACCAGATAGTTGACGATATCTGCGTACCAAGGTCTGAAAGAACGGATTCCGAAGACGTCCATGGCTATGTGAGAGGGAGGGTCAGAGGTGTCTCCAGAGCAAAGTGTGACTCCAGAGATGTGACCGCGGGGCGGTGCTATCGCTGCGGGTCGCGGTGGTCCTTCCTGGTTCTCACATAAATCTAACGCTGGGTCGCGGTGGTCACCACCGCAGGGCGGTGACATCTCCAACTTCATACTGGCTACGACTCGCCGGGTTGCGGCGGTGGGGACCGCGGGGCGGTGTTTGTTTTCCGAACTTCCCTCGATTATAAAAAGTGTGTCATCTAGGAAGGTGCCATGAATGGGGCTCTGTTCTCCGGGCTTATCTTCCTCATGGACGAGCCTACTCAGGTGATCTGCTACTAGGTTCTCTGCTCCCTTCTTATCACGGATCTCCACATCAAATTCAGTGAGAAGGAGAACCCATCGGATTAGTCTTGGCTTTGCTTCTTTCTTCGTCATCCGGTAACGAAGAGCAGCATGATCTGTGTAGATAATCACCTTGACTCCCAAAAGATATTGCCTAAACTTTTCCAAGGCAAAGACAACCGCCAGCATTTCCTTCTCAGTGGTGGAGTAGTTCATCTGGGCTCCATTCAGAGTCATGGAGGCATAATGAATCACATGGGATGCCCGTCCCACTTTCTATCCTAGAACTGCTCCAACTGCATAATCGTTGGCGTCACACATGATCTCAAATGGGCGAGACCAGTCAGGTGCCTGAATGATAGGTGCACTTGTCAGACGTTCTCTCAGGCAATCAAACGCTCTATTGCACTCATCAGTGAATGCGTAGGTCACTTCCTTCTTCAGTAGCTCGCATAGGGGTGAAGAGATTTTTGAGAAGTCCTTGATAAATCTTTGGTAGAAATCTGCATGACCTAAAAAGGAACGCACTTCACGCACATTAGTAGGATAAGGCAAAGACTGAATTACATCAATCTTCGCCTTATCGACCTCAATACCCCTAGCAGAGACAATATGACCCAGTACTATCCCATGTTCTACCATAAAATGACACTTTTCATAATTTAAAACCAAATTGGTATCAACACATCGTTTTAGTACGAGGGCCAAATGGTTTAAACTTGAATCAAAGCTAGTCCCATGCACTGTAAAGTCATCCATAAATACCTCAATGAATTTCTCAACATATTCAGAGAAGATACTAACCATACATCGTTGAAATGTACCGGGTGCGTTACACAATCCGAATGGCATTCTGCGGTATGCAAAGGTGCCAAAGGGACATGTAAAAGTGGTTTTCTCTTGGTCTTCTGGCGCAATGGCCACCTGGAAGTATCCTGAATATCCATCGAGAAAACAATAGTAGGGGCGCCCAGCAAGGCGTTCTAGCATTTGATCAATAAAGGGCAGGGGAAATGGTCTTTCCGAGTTACCGCATTCAGCTTACGGTAATCGATGCACACTCTCCATCCTGTGGTGGTCCTGGTGGGAACTAACTCTCCTTGTTGATTCTCCACTATAGTAATACCTCCTTTCTTAGGGACCACCTGGGTTAGACTTACCCATTGGCTATCCGAAATAGGGAAGATCATATCAGCCTTGAGGAGTTTTAGCACTTCTTTCTTCACCACTTCCATCATCGGAGGATTGAGCCTTCTCTGTGGCTGCCTGGATGGTCTAGCTCCGTCTTCAAGTAGAATCCGATGCATACAAGTCGAGGGACTTATCCCTTTTATGTCTGCAATGGTCCATCCAATCGCGGTTTTATGCTCCCTGAGCACGCCTAATAGCTTCATTTTCTGGTCCACAGATAGCTTGCTAGACATAATGACCGGCAGGGTGTCGTTGGCTCCAAGAAAAGCGTACTTGAGATGGTCTGGCAGCGGCTTCAATTCGATCTCGGGAGCCTGTTCAACAGAAGGAACGAGCCTTTCGCTCGGGCTTGGTAAAATGGGGCCAACGCCCAAAGGATCTGCAGAGTACTTACCATGGGCATCCAGCTGAGCGATGACTTCCTGCATGTTAGAGGGTAAAGAGTATTCCTCATAGGACAAGTCCAAATTATTTTCAACAATGGTCATCAACTCATCAGGACCAGAAATATCAAAGACATCATGTGCAATAGAATTGATCACATCAATGGAGCATAGAGAATGGTCTTCAGCGGGGTGTTTCATGGCTTCATAAATGTTATATTCCACCTTCTCCCTGTCAAATTCCATCGAAAGTGTCCCACCTTGAAAATCAAGTTTAGTCTTAGCGGTTTTTAAAAATGGCCTACCTAACAGTATAGGAGTTGCCTTCATATCTGTTTCCATATCTAAGACATAAAAATCTACAGGGAATATCAATTTATCAACCATAACAAGGGCATCCTCTATTACTCCCCTAGGGTAGACACTAGACCTATCAGCCAATTGAATTACAATTCCTGTTTCCTGCAGAGGTCCAAGTCCAAGAGATTCGTAGAGAGAATAGGGTAACACATTAATGGAGGCACCAAGATCAAGCATAGCTTTTTCAAACTTAGTGTCTCCAATAATACAAGGAATGCTCCACATACCTAGGTCTCCGCACTTCTTTGGCATACGCCTCTGGAATACAGCAGATACGCGTTCGCTAACCTTGACTTTTTCCTTGCCCTTCAGCTTCTGGTTTCTTTTTATAGTGCACAGCTCCTTTAGAAACTTAGCGTACCACGGTACACTCTTGACGAGCTTGAGGAGTGGGATGTTCACCTCACACTTACTGAAAGTGTCGAAGAGATCCTTGTCATCAATGACTCTCATTTCCTTTAGTGCCTCCGGGAAGGGGGCATGTGGCTTCTCAGTTCCAAGGGGAGGGAAGTTGGGACGTACATAGGGATCCTCTTCTTTCTCAGGTAAATCTACGAGCTCTGGGCTTTCACCGCGAGGCGGTGGACTCACCGCGGGGCGGTGGCAATGGCGTAGGATTACTGGGGGCTACCGCCGGGGTGCGGTGGGAGTCGCCGCGGGGCGGTGACATTGGTTCATTGTCAATTTCGATTTCAGCATTGTCGTCCTTTTCAGCCGTAGGGGCGACTTGTAATTCCTTGCCACTTCGTAGGGTTACTGCGTTTGAAGCCTTTTTTATGCCCTCTTTTCTCCACCCAACAACCTCATCGGATAATTGGAACATGGCCTCCTTTATGCTCTTTATGTTGGCCTCAGTAGTTTGCACATGCGTTGTAAAGTGCATTGTTAGGGCCTTGAGCATTTCTTCGGTTGAAGAGGGGCTGCTAGTAGTTGGTGGATCATCAAAGCGAGTTTGTTGCGATGGTTGTTGATCATATTGAGGTTTAACAGGCCCGTAACCTTCAGCAGCGTACACTTCAGCAATAGTGGTATCCTGTAGTTGGGGGCAGGCGTCGGTGTTGTGAAATGGACCAGCGCAAATTCCACAGCCAGCGTGCTGTTGAGGCTCTTCTTGCTTGCCCATCCCCACAATGACCTCCTTCAAAGAGGCAATTTCTTGTGATACATGTGAATCATTGGAGATGACAACACCAACTAATCTGGTCCTTGGGGGTTCGTCAAAATCCCTTGTACCCTCAGCCATATCACGAAGTTTGGTCATGGCTGCGTCCGGGGTCATATTCAGGATACTACCACCACATATAGCATCAATAATTCTTCTTTCATCATCCATCAGCCCGTTGTAAACATAGAGCACCAGAGATTTCTTATCAAAACCATGGAACGGGCAACTAGCGCAGAGTCGCTCGAACCGTTCACAATAGTCATAGAGGGTCTCCTCCTCACCTTGTTCAATGCTGGTAATTTCCCTTTTCAAGGCGTTTGCCATCTTGGTTGGAAAATAGCGTGCGAGAAAACCCTTATGCAGCTTAGCCCATGAATCTATGCTTCCGCCAGGCAGATGATAATACCAGTCTTCAGCATCATCTTTAAGAGTGAACCCGAAGGCTCTCATTTAAATCTGATCCTCAGTGACGTTGGCTGGTTTGATGCTCATAATGACGTTGTGGAATTTATTCAAATTAAGAATGGGGTCCTCTCCACTTCGTCCATAATATCTCGGGAGTAATCGTATCACTCTTGTTCTGAGCTCAAATGTTACACCATCAGCAAGGGGTGGAATGATTACAGCCAAAGGTTGCTGTATCAGATCTGGTGCAGTCAATTGTCGGAGTGTCTGAGCCATTCGTACCTGTCTCTGTATGAACTTCAACAAGTAGCGAATCAGTAGCAAAGGTGCGGATCGTAAGATAGATCCACACCGCATTCAATCACAAATAATCACAAACACAGTATTTGACTCCCCGGCAACGGCGCCAAATTTGACAAGGCCGGAAACCGATGTCGTTTTCCTGTCAAAGAAATCCTAATTCACCTACTAAAGAGTATAGCAAGCAAGTCAGGGTCGATCCCACAGGGAGTCGGTTATCTGTATGCAATAATGTGTGACTAACAAGTAACATGGGGTTTTGGAATAATCGCAGGATAACCAAAGATGCAAGTAATAACAGAAGAAGAAATATAATGAGAGAAAGTATTCCACCAGACAAATATCCACACCACAAATGCAATAGGTTGATCACTGAAAACTATCTTTCCAAGTTCTTTTACTATCTTATAATTGTTCCCATCCTGATCATGAATACTATCGATTCTCACAGTTGTCGATAGACTTATTACTATGCCAATGATAAAATACCTCCGATTCTCACAATTGTCGGTGTACTTTAGCACTAACACAGCAATAGCAATGCACACAAGGATATAGGATACATGCAAGTAGAAAGACGTACAAGTACTCACTCCCCTACTCACATGCAACTGATTCTCACTCACAATTGTACGCTCGAAACCCCTATACGCACAATTATGTTTACCACTAGATATGCACTCGGAACCCCTATATGCAATCCTAGCAATATGATAGATGTCGAAAAACCTAGTTAGCTACGCTAGAAGAATCAACATAAATCAATAAATAATTTAACCACGAAAATCAATCCAACTTAATAAGATATAGAACACGGAATAGAAATATCACAACCAATTCATTGTCGTGCTTCAATTGTCTAGCGAAACAAAAGTGTTTAGCTATCCATTGTTCAAAAACCTAGAAGTTGAATAGACAAAAGAGAGAGGACCGAACTCCTCTCAAAATTAACAAAAGAGATCTTATATAGGCTCTTAGAAAATTAACCTAGCAAACAAAATAAGGAAATAAAATATAATAAGACATAAAATCCAAATATACTAAAATAGAAACAAATGACACGCTGGCCCCGCAATCTTCTCTTCCACCGCGAGGCGGTAATATCCCACCGCGAGGCGGTGGCTTATGGCGCGTTGCACTTCTCTGAGGATCACCGTCGGGCCGCGGTGGCTTCTGGCGCGGGACGGTATTGGCCAGCTTCTTCATCCTTGCGTCTGCTCTCCTGTACTACCACTTGAGGTAGTTTTCTTCATTAGTTCTGGGCAGATCTTCTCCTTCATCTTCTATCCTCTTCACTAAGCTGTAAAACATTCATATCTGTACTGCTTCAACTCTTCCCTTGGATTACAGACTTAGCCTAATTCTACACCAAAACTTCATCTAAATTGTGTCAATAATCACTAGTTAAGGTGCATGAAATGACACCTATCAGATGTCATTCCGCGGTCGCGGATGTCATTCCGCGGTCGCGGATGTCATTCCGCGGTCGCGGATGTCATTCCGCGGTCGCGGATGTCATTCCGCGGTCGCGGATGTCATTCCGCGGTCGCGGATGTCATTCCGCGGTCGCGGATGTCATTCCGCGGTCGCGGATTGGCTTCAAAAACTTTTTGTCGTCTCTGGAGGAATTCCGCGGTCGCGAACATCTGGCCGCGGTCGCGGAAAAGCTTCGGAAATTTCACCGCCTTCAGGTATGTTTCCGCGGTCGCGGCTGTGCATTCCGCGGCCGTGGATTTCGTTTTGTTGTCCGTTAACGTCCTCGTCAGTATCCTCCGTCACTTCCTTCATTTGTGTTCCACTCCTCAGTGTCATCGCACATACATTCTCCCTCGGGTTTGCTACCATTTGAGATGGTAGTTTCCCCGAATCCCAGGCCTCTAGTTTGCTCACGGCCAGAGAGATCTGCCCCACCTGCTTCTCTAGGTTCTGAATACTAGACTTCATCTCTTGATTCTGTTGGACCATAGTGGTTGCCAACGTCGATACACTTTGAGCGAGAGACTTATTTTGTTGGACCATAGTGTTTGCCAACGTCGATACGCTTTGGGCGAGAGACTTGATCATGTCATCACCGGACATAGACGAACTTGCGCTCTGGTCTTGAGGTCTAGGGTCATATTGTGCTCCAAATTGTTATTGTTGACCTCCAGGCCACTTAAATTATTGTTGTTGTTGTAAGCACTGGGGCGGCCTCTGGTGGAACTCCTGGTCATCACGACCCTGAGGGGGATTCTGCTAGTTCCCGTACCTTAAATTAGGGTGATCTCTCCACCCTGGATTATAGGTGTTGGAGTACGGGTCATATCTCGGTCTAGGAGGGCCGAAACCTCCCATAGCGTTCACTTCAGCAGTGGGCTCCTGCAGTGTGGGACACGCATCAGTAGGGTGCATCGTGTCATAGCAGATTCCACAAGACTTGACTTGCTGCTGGTTGCCCTTCATCATAAACCTCCTCATCATCTCCTTCACCTCAGCCATCTCAGAAAGTAGTGAGGACGATGGCTGAGAGTCTGCGACCTTAACTGCTTGAGCGCTTGCTCTCTTGCTAAACTGTCTTGAGCCTTCAGATAGCTCAAAGAATATCTCAAATGCTGTAGATGGCGTCTTGTTTAGAATGTTACCGCCATAAGCTGCGTTCACCATCCGGTGCGCATCATTAAGAAGTCCACCATACAAATATAGCACGAGGTCTTGGTTAGAATAACCATGGTATAGACAGCTTGATATCAACCTCTTGAACCTCTCATAGTACTCATACAACGTCTCAGTAGCATGTTGCTCGATATTGCTGATGTTCCTCTTCAGGCTATTGAGCTTCGTTGCAGGGAAGTACTTCTCCAAGAAGGCTTTCTTCATCTTCACCCATGTATCTATGCTTCCTGGGGCCAAATAATAGAACAAATCATTGGCCAAATCCTTCAGAGAGAATAGAAAGGCCCTCACTTTGATCTGGTCCTCAGTAATGTTCTTTGGCTTCATGCTGCTGCAGACAACGTGAAATTCAGAGAGATGTTTGTTGGGGTCTTCTCCACTCATCCCATGGAAGTGGGGTAGTAGGTGAATCAACCCAGATTTGAGCTCAAAATTCACGCCATCCGCCAACTCCGAAAATTGCACAACAAGCGGCTGCTGCTCTAGATTCGGCGCAGTCAACTGCCTCAAAGTCTGTTCTTCCCCAGCCATCTCGAGTTGCGTACGGGCTGCTCTACGGTTCCTGGATAGTGTCCTCTCAATTTCTGTATCAAGATCTAAGATTGGAAGGTCAGTAGCACGGGTATGGACCATAAGATAGGTCTACACAATAGTTGGCACACAAACAAACAAAAAGAAAATTTGAAACTAAGCCTCCCCGGCAACGGCGCCAAATTTATTAGGCGTTTTATCGTATGCACCTAACAAAGTAAACCTCAAAAACCTAACTAATGTAGTCTGGTAAGTAAGGGTCGAATCCCACAGAGAATCAAGCTATATATCCTGTTTGCCAAAACCATTCACCAATTGATAACAAAGACAAAGGGGGGTTTTGGTTGTATCTAACTAAGAAAACGATAAATAAAACATAGAAAGCTTGGCTAGACAAATATCCACCTTTAGTTTGGTTGATCGATCATTGATTATCCCTAGTTCTCAATTCTCATGAATGTCCTAATCCCTGTTCTAAATTAATTACCAGTCTAACCAGTCCTGATAATCCTAACTATTAAACAATCAAGAAACTGTCAAGATTTAATCTAACAGCAGCAGTAAGCTCATGAATAGATAGGCTCATGCAATACTTAACAACCAGTCAGTACTCGACATACAATCAATTATCTTCACAATAAACATTCACAACTAGTTCCTGTAAATCGTGGTTGTCACTCTGAATTAGGGATGAACAATATTAATCTCAACAAGTTGACCAGATTAGGGGAACTAGCACTATAGATAATACCAATCTCAACTAGTTTGTCAGGCTAGGGAAACTAATATAAATAATACTAATCACAACAATTGATGAACTAGATCAACCAATAGCATTCAAAATCCTAATCCTGCAGTATGAATAATACCAATAAAACTAGGTGATCAGGCTAGAGAAATCAATAAAACTCAATGGGATGAAGCGCAAGAAAATCATAACATTCAAGGATAAAGAAAGGAATAATCTCAATATCAACGTCAAACCAAAGATTCAATTGTCTAGCCAAAAACAAAACAAAGAACTAAACTAAGAAAAGGGAAAAGAGGAAGAAAGGTAAAACCCAACTTGGGGTGGAACCCAACTTACAAAACTGAAGTTCTAAAGGAAGAATATAAAGACTTAGCAAAACCTAATTTCCTAAAAGATAACAATAACAATCTCTAAAAGAAAATAAAATAAAATAAATAAAATAAACTAAAGATCTCGGAAAAAAATCACGTCTCCACACCGCACCAGGAAAGGAAATCTGCGACCGCGGATTGGCGACATAAGCATTTCTCTCGTTATATAGTGTTAAGTGATCCCGCTTGTCACGCGGGTGACCCGAGTTCGATCTCTGACAACGGCGCCAAATTTGATGAGGCTGAAGTCGTGATGCCTATCAAAGTAAACCTCAAAAACCTAACTAATGTAGTAGGGTAAATAAGGATCGATCCCACAGGGAGATAAGCAATCTTCCTAAGTGCAACAATTGTATGCCAATAGTAATAAAAGGTGGGTTTTGGTTTGTGTCAAGTAACAAAGTAAATTAAAGCAAAAGATGTAATCAAATGGGTGAGAAGTAACTTAGTCAGAGAAACATCCACACTTCAGTTTGATTGGTTGATCCTAGATTATCTCAAGTTCCTACCAATGAATATTCATGTCCTGATCTTATGTATATAGACAGGTCAACTAGCCCTGAAAATACTTACCATTAAACAATCAAGAAACTATCAAGATTCAATCTAACGGCAGCAGTAAGCATAGGAATTAACCAAGATACATGCAATACTTAACAACTAGTCAGTACTCGACATGTAATCAATTCTTTTCACAATAAACATTCACAACTAGTTTCTATAAATCGTGGTTGCTACACAAGATAAGGGATTTCAACTAGAAATATCCAAACCCTAGCAATAGATAATCACTCATGTCAACTAGATGATCAGACTAGTCAAATCAGCAAGAATCAATGGGATGAAGCATAAAGAAATTGATATAATCAAAGGAAAGGAAATAGAGTTATAATCTCACAACCAAATACAAACGAAGACTTTAATCGTCGGACTAAGCAATGGTTGCTTAGTTCTTCATAGTCTTCAAAGCATAAAAACTCTAAGGGAAAAACTAAACGATAATGTGATGAATGTTGAAATATGAAAAGGCTGCTAACTAATGAATATGTAAAACCTAGCAAACCCTAATCTAAAAGATAGGAAATATAATCTTCCTAAAAGGAAATAAACGGAATAAAAGAAATAAAATAAAAAGAATTAAAGTAAAACAAAACTCGGACGAAATAAGCTCTCGGCTCCGCGTGTGAACAGTAGCCGCGACCGCGGAAAGAATTTTGCGCCCGCGGATTGGTTTCGTGTTCTTCGTAGCTTCTGTCTTCAAAACCGCGCCTGCGGAAAACCTTCACTGAATCTTCACTTCAGCCTTCAATCCGCGCCCGCGGCGAATGCATCCGCGCCCGCGAAAAGGCTTCTGCAGCGTCTTCACTTCTCGTTTGCGGTCTTCTCTTGTGGTTTCGCCTTCATCTCCTTAAGTCTTCATTTAAGCACTCAAAACCACCAAATCAACACTTCTTCTCCACAACTCCATTCTCCTACATTGTGTCCTAAACACACATAAATGGCACTCTAAATACTAGTAATAGCTCCTAGTTACGCACTACAAAGTAGAGCGTATCAAGCGTCTTGGAGGCGGGATGAATCCTGACGAGATGAAGGTGACCCAGACCCCAAGGGATGATGTGGGAGGTTCCGCGAGTCGTGATGTTGGGGACGAGTGATTGGTTTGTGGATTCTTGCTCACGCGGCTCCTTGCTAACTCGGGTTGTGTATTGTTGTTTGGTTGTTGTTCCTTTTGGTTTGTGGATCCTGACGAGATCAAGTCATTGAAGCGAAGCTTGACGTGTTGCTTCAGTGTGTTTGAATTTTATTGTTGTGTTTCCTCCGTTCTCTTGGTTTAAACAATGTTTTGTGGCAGTGTCGTCTCCCCACGAGGGCAACCTTTTATAATGTCGAACCCCTCTTGTTGATTGTTGCCGGCAAAATATAACTCTTTTTTTTTTGAATGGATGTTGTTTGATGCTCTTTAATTATGCACTCCTTTCCTACGGCTCACTTCGTTTGTACAGTTTGATTGATTTGTGAGAGACATTTCCTCTTTCTTTCTTTTTAAGAAAAGAGAGCTACTGTGAGGTGACATCATGATCTCTACGGACTTCGATACGGGATGACGATGGCAACACCAGCCTCAAGGGCCGATGGATCTCACCGACGGCAACATGATCCTTTCGGCATCATGGATCTCACTTATGGGATGGCGATGGCAACACCAGCCTCAAGGGTCGATGGATCTCACCGACGAAAACATGATCCTTTCGGCATCATGGATCTCGTTTACGGGATAACGATGGCAACACCAGCCTCAAGGGCCGGTGGATCTCACCGACGGCAACATGATCCTTTCGGCATCATGGATATTGTTTACGGGATGACGATGGCAACACCAGCCTCAAGGGCCGATGGATCTCACCGACGACAACATGATCCTTTCATCATCATGGATCTCGTTTACGGGATGATGATGGCAACACCAGCCTCAAGGGCCGATGGATCTCACCGACGGCAACATGATCCTTTCAGAATCATGGATCTTGTTTACGGGATGACGATGGCAACACTAGCCTCAAGGGCCGATGGATCTCACCAACAACAACATGATTCTTTCGGCATCATGAATCTTATTTACGGGATGACGATGGCAACACCAGCCTCAAGTGCCGATGGATCTCACCGACGGTAACATGATCCTTTCGGCATCATGGATCTCGTTTACAGGATGATGTGGCAACACCAGCCTCAAGGGTCGATGGATCTCACCAACGACAACATGATCCTTTCGGCATCATGGATCTTGTTACTGGATGACGGTGGCAACACTAGCCTCAAGGGCCGATGGACCTCACCGAGCGGCAACATGATTCTTACGGCATCATGGATCTCGCTACTGGATGACGGTGGCAACACCAGCCTCAAGGGCCGATGGATCTCACCGAGCGGCAATGATTGTAACACCCTCAAATAACCTCTTGAAAGTATTACCGCCAGTGACCTCAGACGTACTGTCCGATGTCACCCAAGGCTTTTCCAGTTGATATAAATCATTAAACCAAGTCTCGGAATTTCAGCATAATTCCAAATACATCAAAATACATAATCAGAATCATTACAGCGGAAGTCTTTTAAAATAATTAACAAAGGGTCTTGATCGCAATGATCATCCGCCAAGGATCTTAACCTGAATAAACTTGTCAAAACACCGTTCGCCTCTATAGTCGTTCTAGCCTTCACGAGATGGCAACTTATCTGATGTGCCGAATCAAACGGATGACACCAGCCAACCATGCAGAGAACAATTACGGTTGGTTAGTCTAATGAAAGACTAAGCAAGGGTATAAAGCAGAGTGGTTCGAAGCAGTCGTATTAGGTTAGACTCATCGTTTCTCGAATAACAACCGATGACGATAGTCAACCACCATACTTCTACTGAAATCTATGAAAAGACATGATCAAGAGAAGATTCTAGAGACCGAGTCTCACAACAATCAATCCCAAAAGAAGACTCCAACGAAATGAGCCTTATCGGAAACATGACAAATGTCTGGAACATTATAATTTCACACAAGCGTTTAAAACGACTTGATGTTTTGGCTCACGACCAACCTCACCGCTCAAAGCGAATCTAGATTAGAAAGAGAACTTTACTCTGATCAAAGTCAAGACGAGCTTTCCTAGCTGCACTATACTTAGCTGCACTACTCGCCCAAGGGTATATTAATCATGTGCACTAAAGCACTTATCTCATTAAATTCCAAAACGCACAACACGTTATAAGCTTTTAGATTCTCTCATCCCTCAGGATAAAGAGATACCGTTGGAAACTAAATCCCTAAGGCGGAGTTGACTCGGGAACTAAATCCCTAAAGTCGAATCGGGAACTAAATCCCTCGGGAACTAAATCCCTCGGGAACTAAATCCCAAACAACGGAATCGGGAACTAAATCCCTAGGGAACTAAATCCCTCAAAATGAAATCGGGAACTAAATCCCTACAAGCGGCACCAACTGTGTGCACAGACCCAGAGTAAGGAGGATGGTAGGAACTAAATCCTAACCACCAGGTTATCAAGAAACGACTAGCACTCGCAATGAGATACACAGTAGCGTTCCTACGAATACTCGTGCTAACTAAACAGTTCAGCACAGTAATAATCCACATCAAAGCCATCATGGCCAATAACAGATAAAATAGCGTTGTTCTAACAGATATACAACCTATTATAATATCTCATTTTTAATCATATCATTAAACAAAACTATTCCCAATGCAAACAGTAAATCATCCCAAATTAATTAACAACTAAACAATTGATAATTAATTGAAGTATGGAATGATGAGCAAGAGCGAACCGCCACTTGCCTTAGATCCGACAAAAGCTTGAACAAAGCTTAGAGACAACGGGTTCCTGGGTCTGAAACTGGGACAGATCTCGGATTATAAATCCCTAAGAAACGACCCATAATGAGACCCTAAGTTAGATTCAATATCCACAAATATGAATCTAAAAGAATACAAAAAGAATCGAAGGAACCGAGCCTCGCCCAAGACCACAACTCCTAAGAACACACACACGGACAGCTCGCCGCGGGTGCGGTGGAGCTCTTACCGCGGGTGCGGTGGGGTCACAGTGGCGAAGGCTTCGACAGCAAAGTGGAGAAAACTCACCCCAAATCGATTCGTTTGCCTTCGACTCGATTATGGTTCACTCTCCAAACACCTTAAACCTTCCAACACCACTTGGGAGTACTGTCTCCACTCAAGGGAAACTCCGGCGAAGCCCCGGCGAAAGCTTGGAAACTCAGGCGGCAATGGAGAAAACAGAGGAGGAAGAAGACAGATCAGCCCTCTCCTCTTTAGCTTTCTCTCCCTTTTATAGCCAACCAAAAGCTTCCTCAGCAGGGAACAAGCAATGGACAAGAAGGGAAAGGATAGGCGGCTAGGCGGCCTGACAACCGGTGCCACTTGCAGGGGAAGAGGAAAACCCTGCAGAGGAAAAAATAACCCACCGTGGGGTGCGGCTGATGCGAACAACCCCTGAAGTGTTGTCTGCAACGCAAGATCTTTGATTCCTCAAGCGTGGATTCGATTCTCCTATTCCATAGCCAAAGTGATGGCCTTTCTAGGGCTAAAGAGATAGCCTTCAAACGCGTCAAAGAGATGACGGAGAGATTAAAGAGATGATCTTGAAACACCGAAGAGACGATGTATGACTTGCTCGAAGCAATGAGCTACGGGATAGACGATCCGTGGGATCGAAGAGTTGGCGTTATAACTCAAGGGAAGGAGCGTACTCAACTTTACTACTCAAATTCAACGTGAAAGATACAAACTAGGGTTTGAAGTCTTAAATAGGCTAAAAGAAATAACATAAAAGAATAACAATAAAATGGTTCATTAAAATGATGAAGATTGAAACCGCTGACGCGGACCGAACTCGGGAAAGGCGGCGGTCGCCGTAATTAAACGACGGTCGCCACCATTTGCCGTAAGCAACTTTCTTGCGGAGCCAAAAACGGCGGGCGCCGGAAGCCCTGCAGCGGTAGCCGCCCAAACGGCGGGCGCCGTAAGCCCCGCGGCGGTCGCCACCCCGGCGGCGGGCGCCGTAAGCCCTGCGGCGGTTGCCGCCCCTCAGCATCTTCCGCGAGCTCGGCGCCTTTGTCTTTTGGTCAGGTTGGATTGGATGAAACTTCGCCTAAGCCTTCATAGGTCATGAGGAGAACCCATTTAGGACTAGATGAAGTCGAGTCACTTGCGTACGCCCGTGAGACTAAGGATTGTGTGGCTCGTTCCATTGCTCTGGCGTGGGCTCTTGTCATCGGGCCATCCGAGCGCACCTTCATCGCGTCCTCTTCGTCCTTCGCCATCATCAAGGGGGTCATGGAGCTATCAATCTCCCATTCTTGGCTGCGAAGCATCCTCGCTTCGTCCTCGTCGTCAAAAGCAGGAGGAGTGTAAGGAGCAAGGTCAGCGACGTTGAAAGTCGGGTGCGCGTCATAGTCATCGGGTAACTCCAAGCGATAGGCATTGGCTCCAAGGCATTGTAGCACCTGGAAAGGACCATCATCTCTCGCGTCCAGTTTGTGGCATCGCTTCAATGGAAAGCGTTCCTTGCGCAAGTGCAGCCACACCAAGTCTCCGGGCTCATAAGCAACAGGACGACGGTTTTTGTTGCGTTGTGCCGCTACTTGCTCGGACCTACGCTCCAGCTGTTGTCTCGTCCGTTCATGGAGGGCCTTGACCTGGTCCGCACGCTCCACGCCCTTCATGCTTTCCTTTTCCTTCATTGGTCATGGTATGAGGTCCAAGGGGGTGAGGGGATTGAGGCCGTAGACCACCTGGAAGGGTGTCTGCTGCGTCGCCGAGTGCATGGACCTGTTATATGCAAATTCAACAAAAGGCAAGCACTCTTCCCACTTGCGGAGGTTAGACTTTAACATAGTACGCAATAAATCACCCAACGTCCTATTAGTAACCTCCGTTTGGCCATCAGTCTGGGGGTGATAGCTAGTAGAGAACAACAATTTAGTCCCCAGTTTGGCCCACAAAGATTTCCAGAAATAACTCACAAATTTAGCATCACGATCTGACACTATACTCCTAGGGATACCATGCAGCTTAACAACATGCTCAAAAAATAATGAAGCAATCTCAGAAGCATTGTTAGTAGTCTTGCATGCAATGAAGTGAGCCATCTTAAAAAACCTATCAACCACTACAAATATCGAGTCCCTCCCCTTCTTAGACATGGGCAACCCATTGATAAAATCCATACTAATATCTTCCCACGGAACATCCGGAATAGGCAAAGGGGTATACAATCCTTGGGGACTCGATCTAGACTTAGCATGCACACAAGTAACACAGGCTTTGCAAAAACGTGTAACATGATGCAACATTTTAGGCCAATAGAAATGTTCCTTTAATGCAGCCAACGTCTTAGGAATACCAAAATCACCTCTACCCTCATGAGCTTCCTGTATTAGCAACCTACATATAGAAGTCTTTGGGATACAAAGTTTCCCGGCCTTAAATAGGTAGCCATTATCAATATAGAAGCCATTAGACTCTCCATTTTCCATGCATGTTTTAAAAATTATATCATAGTCATCATCATGCATATACACATCTTTAATCAAGGAGAAGCCTAAGATAGAAGCATCAAGATGGGTAAGTAACACATACCTGCGAGAAAGGGCGTCAGCAACCACATTCTTCTTTCTTTTCTTGTATTTGACCACATAGGGGAAGGTCTCCATGAATTCTACCCATTGTGCATGGCGTCGGTTGAGGTTGTATTGACTCTTCAAATACTTCAACGCCTCATGGTCGGAGTGAATGAAGAACTCCTTGGGCCATAAATAGTGTTGCCACGTCTTCAACACCCGAATAAGAGCATAGAGCTCTTTGTCATACGTTGGGTAGTTGAGTTGGACGCCTGTGAGCTTCTCGCTAAAGTATGCAATGGGGCGCCTATCTTGGAGCAAGACCCCTTCAATTCCATGATGAGAAGCGTCACACTCCACCTCAAAGGTCTTGGAGAAGTCTGGTAAGTTCAGCAAAGGAGCGTTGCACAAACGGTCCTTCAAAGTGATGAAGGTGGTCTCATGTGCGGTCGTCCACTCAATAGACGCAGCTTTCTTTGTAAGCTCATGCAGTGGGGCTGCAATGGTGGTTGGTGTCGTGGGCCATGGCCATTCCTGTATGGCGCGAACCTTCTCTTGGTCAACTTTTAGCCCATCCTTGCACACAACAAAACCAAGAAAAATAGTGGAATCCGAGCAAAAAGAACATTTACCCAGATTAGCATAAAGTTTCTCATTTCGAAGACACTCTAAGACCTTCCTAAGATGCTCAACAAGCTCATCTAAAGACCTGTTGTAAACAAGGATATCATCGAAGTAGACAACCACAAATTTTCCTAAGTAAGCCCGTAAAACATGATTCATCAACCTCATAAACGTGCTAGGGGCATTGGTCAAACCAAAGGGCATAACCAACCACTCATAAGGGCCATACTTAGTCTTAAATGCAGTTTTCCACTCATCACCCTCATGCATCCTAATTTGATGATACCCACTCTTAAGATCAATTTTCAAAAATAAGGTAGCACCATGCAATTCATCAAGCATATCATCAAGTCTAGGAATAGGGTGTCGATACTTCACTATAATTTGGTTGATCGCTCGACAATCAACACACATGCGCCAACTACCATCCTTCTTGGGCACAAGAATGACCGGTACGGTGCAGGGGCTTAAGCTCTCTCGGACGTGGCCCTTATCCATCAACTCTTGGACTTGACGCTGCAATTCCTTTGTTTCCCTTGGGCTCGCGCGGTATGCAGCGCGGTTAGGAAGAGAGGCGTCGGGGACAAAGTCGATTTGATGCTCAATACCACGAATAGGTGGCAATCCTTCGGGCAGCTCCTCGGGCATCACATCCTCAAATTCCTGCAAAAGGGAAGACACTACAGGGGGTAAATCAACAAGATCTTTAACATTTATGAGACACGCAAAAGGGACAAGTAAAAAGCAAGGAAGTCGTCCCTGAATGATTGGAGAGACATCCCGAGACCGAGCCAAAAGAAGTCGGTTCTCACACGAGCCTTGGATGCCAGCTGTCGTCGGCTTAGAGGGCTGTTTGGGTGCCGATTTCTGGGGTGTGTCATGGCCAGCGGTCTTGTCCTTGGCGTGTTCAAGGGCCTTAACGCGGTTCCTTTCCACGTGATCCTGCATAATCTCTTGAGGGCTCATAGGAAGCAATGTCACCTTCCTTCCATTGTGCATGAAGACGTAGTTGTTGAGAAACCCATCATGAAGAGCTCGCTTGTCGAATTGCCAAGGTCGCCCTAAGAGAAGATGGGTGGAATCCATGGGGACTACGTCACAAAGCACGGAATCCTTGTAATGGCCAATGCTGAAATTGATAGTGCATTGCCGCTTCACAACATTGGAGTCATCACCCTCGGAGATCCATTGTAGGCTATAGGGTTGGGGGTGTAGAGTTGTGTCGAACTTGAAGTGCTTGATCACCTTTTCTTTGATGATATTGCAACAACTTCCACCATCTATAATGACACTCAAAGAAGCACCCTGGACCGCACATTTAGTATGAAATAAATTTTCACGTTGGTCAAGTAAGGTACCTTCTTTGGCGGTAAGAACACGGCGAGTAACCAGGCTAAGGGCCACGTTGCCTTGATCATCCATGGGGCTGCAAATATAACCATCCAACTTCACCGCCTCCTCGTCCTGTTCATACGAATCAAACACTGGAGGGCCGTCCGGGGTGTCATCGTCAAAGGACTCGTATCCGGAGAGGTGTGAGAAAAGGACTCGCTTGTTGTTGGGGCAGTCCCGTTGTATGTGGCCATGCCTTTTGCACTTATAACAGACCTTGTCATGCGCCCGTTCATCGGAAGGAAGCGCTCGCCGCTGTGGAGGCTCATTGACGCGCGCCGGGGTATTGCTCGACCGAGTGGTCGGCGCCGGCGGTGTAGTCGCGGGAGCGGACTACAAAGAGGAGCGCACATGAGAAGGAAATAAACCAGACGGGGTGGATGGGACATACCTTGGATTCGTTCGGGACCAAGATGCTCGCTTAGCTGCTTGAGCTTGCGACCATATATCTTGTGTCGTATGTGCGCACTTCTGGAGGTCTCGTATGTTAAGCACCCGGAGTTGGTTTCGAATAGGCTCATGCAGGCCACGAAGGAACATACTCTGAAAGTCTTCGTCAGTGTGATGGATACCTGCCTTATGGGACAACTCTTCAAGTTCAGCATAAAAGTCAAGGGGAGAACGATTACCTTGAGAAGCGAGTTGTATCTTAAGGCGCATTTCGGAAGTAAAGTCCTCGGGGACATACTTCTTCCTCATGATCCGCATAAGATGGCGCCAAGAAGTGACTGGACGCTCACGGTGATATGCACGGTCGGAGCAGAAGCGGTGCCACCAAGCCTTGGCGGCGCCGTCGAAATGTAACGCGGCGGTAGCAACCCGTTCCTCTTCCGGGTATTGGTAGTGGTTCAAAACATACTCCATAGACTGCTGCCAATCAAGAAATTTAAGAGGATCAAATTCACCTAAAAAGTTTGGGAGTTATACCTTGATGTCGGGGCGACGTGGTCCATGGCGTCCGGGGCTTGAGCGACGTCGTTCCGGAGTGTGGCGGCGGTAGCCATGGCGAGGCGGACGCATCTCCTCATGGCGTTCCAACTCATATGCCTCGTCATCATGAAATCTGTCCCGGGAGTGGTCCGAGGCACGGTCAACATCGGCATCACGCTCGGACTCGGAATCGTCATACCGCGTATGTTGGCGGCTTCGTGCCCGACGGTCCTTGGTGTTGACATAAGAAAGGGGGTCCCTGGAGACGCGACCACTACGACGGGAGCGATCCGAAATGTAATCCTCATCCCCCGGAGCAAAGGTGGGATTGTACCGGATGCGGGAGTCGCCATGCTTGGGCGGGTAGCCTTCAATTTGCGAACGAAGGCGATCTTGTGGAGTAGACAAGACGCCCTTCCCCTTGCGGTCCATTGGTTGGGTGGCTGGGGCCATAGGGTTCAGCATAGGATCGGTCGTGGGCAACTTCACGTTACTCATGGCTCGACAAAGGTGCGCAAGTTCAGCAGCCTGCTCGGCAATAAAGCGGTTTTTCTCGTCATTCGAGGCCTGAAGTGTGTCGTTCGACGCATGAAGTTGGTTGATTTGTTCATAGGCGGAGTCCATGTGTCCGAGGCTGCGGTGGCCCATAGAAGGAGAGACGCTCGAGGTAGGGACATCCATAGTACCTATACGAAGCATGCAACACGAGAAGTAAGTTGCACCAAGCAAAAGAACAAGTCCAAGCCAAGTCCTTGTCTCAAAAGTGACCCAAGAAATTTTCTGCGGGGCGTACTAATTTGGGTTGCTCGTGAGGAGGGAGAGGCTTGAACGGAAGGCAAGAAAGCAAGAACTAGCAATTCAAATCCCAAACAACACACAAATTTCCCAGTGCAAGCAAATCAAATCAAGTTTCTTAGAATTAAGCACAAGAGAGTTGAAAATTTTGCCCTTTTGCAATGAGAGTTGCATAGAGACATGAAAGACGAGAAGATGGAGTATGACCGTATGGTGCGTTCTCTGCCTACTCTTTGTATTTTTTGTTTTTGAGGCTTCCGTCTTCCCAAACCTTTCTGTTTTTGTTTGATGAAATGTGAGAATAGTATGTTTGTTTTGTTTATACGGTCACACCTTGATTTTGTTTTGTGCCGATATGATGGCGAATCAAGCAAGAAAGAACCACATAAGCAAGTGCAGGAAAAGCAAGAAGAGACAAGCAACTAGGAGGGAATAAAATCTAACAACGAATCTAGCAATTAATCCAAAGGGAAGCAAGACTTGATCAACAAGAACAAGGAAATCAAATATGCAATCAAAGGAAACAAAAATTGCTAGAGGGTAGATGGTAGGATTGGGGAACAAATAATCAAAACCTAAGGGAATTAGGGTTAGTCGTGAAGGTGAGATAGGCGGCGGCGGACGGTGGTGGTGGTGGCGGACGGTGGTGGTGGCGATCGGTGGTGGTGGCGAACGGTAATGGGTGGTGGCTAGAACAAAAAATTCTAGGGTTTGCAAGCGGTAAAATTTCAAGAATCACAAAAGAGAGAAGAACAAACTTAGCTTGGAAAAGGCTCTGATGCCAGTTGATGCGAACAACCCCTGAAGTGTTGTCTACAACGCAGGATCTTTGATTCCTCAAGCGTGGATTCGATTCTCCTCTTCCGTAGCCAAAGTGATGGCCTTCCTAGGGCTAAAGAGATAGCCTTCAAATGCGTCAAAGAGATGACGGAGAGATCAAAGAGATGATCTTGAAACACCGAAGAGACGATGTATGAATTGCTCGAAGTGACGAGCTACGGGATAGACGATCCGTGGGATCGAAGAGTTGACGTTAGAACTCAAGGGAAGGAGCATACTCAACTTTACTACTCAAATTCAACGTGAAAGATACAAACTAGGGTTTGAAGTCTTAAATAGGCTAAAAGAAATAACATAAAAGAATACCGATAAAATGGTTCATTAAAACGACGAAGATTGAAACCGCTGACGCGGACCGAACTCGGGAAAGGCGGCGGTTACCGTAATTAAACGATGGTCGCCGCCATTTGCCGTAAGAAACTTTCTTGCGGAGCCAAAAATGGCGGGCGCCGAAAGCCCTGCAGCGGTCGCCGCCCAAACGGCGGACGCCGTAAGCCCCGCGGCAGTCGCCGCCCCTCAGCATCTTCCGCGAGCTCGGCGCCTTCGTCTTTTGGTCAGGTTGGATTAGATGAAACTCCGCCTAAGCCTTCATAGGTCACGAGGAGAACCCATTTAGGACTAGATGAAGTCGCGTCACTTGCGTACGCCCGCGAGACTAAGGATTGTGTGGCTCGTTCCATTGCTCTGGCGCGGGCTCTTGTCATCGGGCCATCCGAGCGCACCTTCATCGCTTCCTCTTCGTCCTTCGCCGTCATCAAGGGGGTCATGGAGCTATCAACGGCAGGGTGCAGTGGCGTCCAGTGACCGCCTCACTTGTTTGGCCTTCGCCGCGGGTGCGGTCAAGGCCATTTTTCACCCTTTTGGCCGATTTAAATCTTGGGTTAATCTTCTTAACCCCGGGTTAAATATATTCGTACACGAATGACTATTTAACCCCGACACACGTCAACTGTATTTTATATTACTCAGAAAAAATATTACAGAGATCAAACATATTACCGAATGTCTGAACTTCTCTGAATTTAATCCGACTTGTAATACAGGAGTTGGAAAAATTCCAAATTATCCTTATAAAATGAGGGATATTACATTACCTCCCCCTTAAAAGAAGTTTCGACCCCGAAACTTGATTATTCTAGGCCGAAAACAACTCGGGAAAGCGTCTAAGCATATCCTCTTCAATCTCCCAAGTTTCCCAAGTAATCTCGGTCAGACATTGGTAGGGCGATCGTAGAAAATCCCTCTACGAACTGTCTGTAACATCCAGCAAGTCTTAGAAAACTGCGCACCTCATTCACATCCTGAGGCCGCTTCCAAATAGCTACTGCTCCAATCTTCTGGGGATCAATCATAACCCTATCTTCACTGATCACATGGCCTAAGAAAGCCATTTCCTTAATCCAAAAGTCATATTTAGACAACTTCGCATATAGCTGACTTGTCTAAGGACTGACCTCCATGAGCCTCCTTGCTCGGGGAATAGATCAAAATACCACCGATGAAGACCACCACGAACTTATCCAAGTACTGGCGAAAACATCGATTCACCAGGTCCATGAAAACTACTGGAGCATTGCTGACTACGAACTCGTAGTGACCATATCTCGTTCGGAAAGCAATCCTCGGAATATCTTCCTTACGAGTCCTGAGTTGATGGTAACCAAACCTCAGATCGATTTTGGGAAAAGACTTTTGCTACATGCAATTGATCCAACAGATCATCAATCCTCAACAACGAATATTTATTCTTGATCGTGACTTTATTCAACTCTCACTAGTCGGAACAAAGTCGAAACGATCCATCTTTCCTCTTGACAAACAGAACCGGAGCACCCCAAGGCGATGCACTCGGCCTTATATAATCCTTGTCAAGAAAATCCTCGAGTTACTTCTTCAACTCTTACATCTCAACAGGAGCCATCCGGTACGGTGCTTTAGAAATTGGCGCGGTACCAGGCTCAGAATCAATTATAAACTCCACGTCACACTACGGGTTAACCGGGAATATCTTCTGAAAAGACATCCGAAAATTCACTAATCACAGGAATATCAAGAATTGATGGTTCATCTTTCATGGGCGGATCCAGGTGGCAAAGGTACCCGACACAACCTTGTCGAAGTAGCTTAAACGCAGCCATCACATTGATAAGCATGCCGTTATCAGCGTCATTCCGACCCTTAAATTTGCACACACACTGGCCCGCAGATGACACCGTCACAGTTCTTGAATTAAAATCGATGACCGCCCCATGACGCATCAGCTAATCCATACCGAGAAATTATCGTATGGAGCCATGGCTATCTAGATCAAATCTGTTTCAAATTCCTTACCCAGAATGGTAATCGGAAATTCTGACAGACGCTTGGTTCCAACTAAATGGTCACCATTTTGGACCAGCCCATTACATGGTTCACAGACGGCCCACTAGTGGCTCCGAGCCCAGGCCCAGCCATTACCAGCGTCCACTGTTGCCATGAGCCGCTGTCCATACATCTCAACCCATCCTTGGTAGCTCCACCTAATTAATAGGCAGCCATCTCCAAGAGGTTGTTGGTAAGTCTCGAACACGAGACCTCACCCCATACCAAGCAACGAAACACTAACTTGGTATCAACCAAAAGTTCATTAATAGGAAGATTTACAACGAAAGGTTCACAACCTCATTGCAAACTAAACCTAACTTACTAACACCCAAATCAACAACATACCAACAGAAGGTATAGAGTACTTTAAGCAATTGGAGCATCAGGTCCATCCGCCTCACGCATCTCGTAAAGGCCTTGACCTCCAATCGTTCCTCTAGTACTTGGGGCCTTGGCCTGACTGGTTGAGTCGGGACCACAACTAGTGTATCCATTGACTCACACGGCCTTGCCCTCCAACGAGCACGCTCAACTGTCTCATCCACCTGGCGATGCGCTTCAGCACTAATCGTCTTCCAAGTGGCAGGAGACAATGGCGAGTATTCCCGCTCAGGTGACAACACCTGGACTTGGATAGATAAATTCCATTCTCGGGTCCTCGCTGCCCACCAATAAGCGCTCCAAGTCATCGGACTTGTGGCCCTGCCCCTCGAGGTCTTCCTCGGGGTCCTTCTTCGGAAATCATTTCGATCATGAAGTCGTCGTTATAGTACTCTCTAGCGTACCTTGACAACTTTTCTTCATCCCCAGTGTCCTCCCCTGGCTCCTCTGTAGGCTCTACCACAGGAACCACGGCCTCGTCGGACACTAGCACTACCGACTAAGGGAGTACAGTCTTCACCTCCTTGGGTGGACTACTAGGTTCACCGACCTCAAAACACGACGAGGGAACCGGGAACTCAAGCCTATCTAGAGATGGCGGAGCCATCTCGGCTTCTTCCGAGTCCCTCTGAAGAGAAAGGAAAGCACTCAGAATCTACGAGTGACGAACAGAGAATTAGTCTTTCTAAATATGGAAGTTTGTGATACGAACAACCCCTGAAGTGTTGTCTGTAACACATGATCTTTGATTCCTCAAGCGTGGATTCGATTCTCCTCTTTCGTAGCCAAAGTGATGGCCTTCCTAGGGCTAAAGAGATATCCTTCAAACGCGTCAAAGAGATGACGGAGAGATCAAAGAGATGATCTTGAAACACCGAAGAGACGATGTATGAATTGCTCGAAGCAATGAGCTACGGGATAGACGATCCGTGGGATCGAAGAGTTGACGTTAGAACTCAAGGAAAGGAGCGTACTCAACTTTACTACTCAAATTCAACGTGAAAGATACAAACTAGGGTTTGAAGTCTTAAATAGGCTAAAAGAAATAACATAAAATAATAACAATAAAATGGTTCATTAAAACGACGAAGATTGAAACCACTTACGCGGACCGAACTCGGGAAAGGCGGCGGTCGCCGTAATTAAACGGCGGTAGCCGCCATTTGCCGTAAGCAACTTTCTTGCGGAGCCAAAAACGGCGGGCGTCGGAAGCCTTGCAGCGGTCGCCGCCCAAACGGCGGGCGTCATAAGCCCCGCGATGGTCGCCACCCCGGCGGCGGGCGCCGTAAGCCCTGGGGCGGTCGCCGCCCCTCAGCATCTTCCGCGAGCTCGGCGCCTTCGTCTTTTGGTCAGGTTGGATTGGACGAAACTTCGCCTAAGCCTTCATAGGTCACGAGGAGAACCCATTTAGGACTAGATGAAGTCGTGTCACTTGCGTACGCCCGCGAGACTAAGGATTGTGTGGCTCGTTCCATTGCTCTGGCGCGGGCTCTTGTCATCGGGCCATCCGAGCGCACCTTCATCACGTCCTCTGTGTCCTTCACCGTCATCAAGGGGGTCATGGAGCTATCAGTTTGTTTCCATATCAGACTAAAGAAGAAGGCACGACTATGAACGGTTAAAATTTTCATTTGAAAATTCAGAGCCTTCGAAAATATTTCTCAGTTTCAAACGAGTAAACGGTTTTATAAAAAAATTTGTTCCAAGAAAAGGTTTTAAAACCCACCCGAAAAAAAAATTCGGCTCTGATACCAATTCTGTAACACCCCCAAATAACCTCTTGAAAGTATTACCGCCAGTGACCTCAGACGTACTGTCCGATGTTACCCAAGGCTTTTCCAATTGATATAAATCATTAAACCAAGTCTCGGAATTTTAGCATAATTCCAAATACATCAAAATACATAATCAGAATCATTACAGCGGAAGTCTTTACACAAAACATATTTAACACAGCGGAAGCCTTTTAAAATAATTAACAAAGTTCTTGATCGCAATGATCACCCGCCAAGGATCTTAACCTGAATAAACTTGTCAAAACACCGTTTGCCTCTATAGTCGTTCTAGCCTTAACGGGATGAAAACTTATCTGATGTGCCGAATCAAACGGATGACACCAGCCAACCATGCAGAGAATAATTACGGTTGGTTAGTCTAATGAAAGACTAAGCAAGGGTACAAAGCAGAGTGGTTCGAAGCAGTCGTATTAGATTAGACTCATCGTTTCTCGAATAACAACCGATGACGATAGTCAACCACCATACTTCTACTGAAATCTATGAAAAGACATGATCAAGAGAAGATTCTGGAGACCGAGTCTCACAATAATCAATCCCAAAAGAAGACTCCAACGAAATGAGCCTTATCGGAAACATGACAAATGTCTGGAACATTATAATTTCACACAAGCGTTTAAAACGACTTGATGTTTCGGCTCACGACCAACCTCACCGCTCAAAGTGAATCCAGATTAGAAAGATAACTTTACTCTGATCAAAGTCAAGACGAGCTTTCCTAGCTGCACTATACTTAGCTGCACTTCTCGCCCAAGGGTATATTAATCATGTGCACTAAAGCACTTATCTCATTAAATTCCAAAACGCACAACACGTTATAAGCTTTTAGATTCTCTCATCCCTCAAGATAAAGAGATACCGTCGGGAACTAAATCCCTAAGGCGGAGTTGACTCGGGAACTAAATCCCTAAAGTCGAATCGGGAACTAAATCCCAAACAACGGAATCGGGAACTAAATCCCTAGGGAACTAAATCCCTCAAAACGAAATCGGGAACTAAATCCCTACAAGCGGCACCAGCTGTGTGCACAGACCCAGAGTAAGGAGGATGGTAGGAACTAAATCCTAACCATCAGGTTATCAAGAAACGACTAGCACTCGCAATGAGATACACAGTAGCGTTCCTATGAATACTCGTGCTAACTAAACAGTTCAGCACAGTAATAATCCACATCAAAGCCATCATGGCCAATAACAGATAAAATAGCGTTGTTCTAACAGATATACAACCTATTATAATATCTCCTTTTTAATCATATCATTAAACAAAACTGTTCCCAACGCAAACAGTAAATCATCCCAAATTAATTAACAACTAAACAATTGATAATTAATTAAAGTATGGAATGATGAGCAAGAGCGAACCGCCACTTGCCTTAGATCCGACAAAAGCTTGAACAAAGCTTAGAGACAACGGGTTCCTGGGTCTGAAACTGGGACAGATCTCGGATTATAAATCCCTAAGAAACGACCCATAACGAGACCCTAAGTTAGATTCAATATCCACAAATATGAATCTAAAAGAATACAAAAAGAATCGAAGGAACCGAGCCTCGCCCAAGACCACAACTCCTAAGAACACACACACACGGACAGCTCGCCGCGGGTGCGGTGGAGCTCTTACCGCGGGTGCGGTGGGGTCACAGTGGCGAAGGCTTCGACAGCAAAGTGGAGAAAAATCACCCCAAATCGATTCGTTTGCCTTCGACTCGATTATGGTTCACTCTCCAAACACCTTAATCCTTCCAACACCACTTGGGAGTACTGTCTCCACTCAAGGGAAACTCCGGCGAAGCCCCGGCGAAAGCTTGGAAACTCAGGCGGCAATGGAGAAAACAGAGGAGGAAGAAGACAGATTAGCCCTCTCCTCTTTAGCTTTCTCTCCCTTTTATAGCCAACCAAGAGCTTCCCCAGCAGGGAACAAGCAGGGGACAAGAAGGGAAAGGCTAGGCGGCCTGACAACCGGCGCCACTTGCAGGGGAAGAGGATAACGCTGCAGAGGAAAAAATATCCCACCGCGGGGTGCGGCAGGGTGCGGTGGCGTCCAGTGACCGCCTCACCTGTTTGGCCTTGGCCGCGGGTGCGGCCACTTGACCGCGGGGTGCGGTCAAGGATATTTTTCACCCTTTTGTCCGATTTAAATCTTGGGTTAATCTTCTTAACCTCGGGTTAAATATATTCGTACATGAACGACTATTTAACCCCGACACACGTCAACTGTATTTTATATTACTCAGAAAAAATATTACAGAGATCAAACATATTACCGAATGTCTGAACTTCTCTGAATTTAATCCGACTTGTAATACGGGAGTTAGAAAAATTCCAAATTATCCTTATAAAATGAGGGATATTACAATGATCCTTTCGGCATCATGGATCTCGCTACTTGTGCTTGGACACCGTTTTCACATTTTGTGGTTTAGACATATGGAGTTGCATCTTTCAATGCATTTAAGAGGAAATCTTATATATACTTTATTGGATGAGTCTTCAAGAATAATATTTCTTTCACTTTGTCGAGCTTCATGTTGCTATATCTTTGGTTGCCGAAGTTGATGCTTTGTCGCGGTCTTTAATGCTTTGCATAAAATTAATATTGTCTAGGGTGCTACACAACGACGTCTTTGCTCCGACTCCTTTGGAGACGACTTGCCACGGTCTTCATTAGTTCATTCCATCTAGAATAGTATCCAAGTGGCTTTAATGTGGTCTACAATGATGAACTTCATAGTTATCACCGACGTCCTCTTGATGCTCCATTACACTCCACCACTGAGCTTGATGATGAAGGGACGTCTTCGAAAAGGAAAACAGGATCAGTGGGCACGTCTTGGACGGGGAAGTAAGTTCCCACAGACGGCGCCAGTGGAGATCCTGAAAGTTGCGGTACGAAAGTTTGGTGATGTGTCGTGCCCACTAGACACCTAAACCTTTTCCACGGGTCCCTCCGAGTGTTGTTCTTCGATCTTCATGGATTTCTCTTCTCTTGGTGGTGATGATGGTGGACTTCATGATATGCACCCATCCGCTCCATGCCGTATCCACATCTATCGGGCTCCTCCTCGGCGGTGATGATAGTGGATTTCATGATTTGCGCCCATCCACTACATGTCATATCCCTATCTATCGTGCTCCTCCTCGGCGGTGATGATGGCTTCCCTTGAACTTCTCTCCGATGACCTGAAAAATCCCAAGGGTGTTATCCCTTGGGAAGACCCTCCACAGTCACGAAGTTAGAGGTACGGTATGATGAAGTTGATGATCTTTTTGTAAGAAATTCGAGAAATAGATTTATCAATGCGTTTAAAGGAATAAACTCCCTTTTGGGTTTGCTTGAATGATGAACGAGATTGATGAAGAACTTCCCTTTTGGACTTGCTTGAATGATGAACGAGATGGATGACCTCGATGAAGAACTTCCCTTGAGTTTTCAAGATCTCCCACAAAAGGCAATTTGAGAGTTTTTTATCTTCCTCCCAAACAAACCTCCATTTTCTTGGATGCCTTCTTGCTCCTTTTATAGCTGAAAACATATCATTTTTTATTCAAGTAATCATGCCCTAGAATAAAGGGGGGTGGCCTAGAGATTGCTTTTCCGGATTTTACGGTACAGAATCACTGTTGGAGACGTCACCTCCTCTCCTGCATTAAATACTGACTTGTCACATCATACCGTACGAAATGAAGCTTCGCCCGAGATTTCTTCTGTACGGACACGCAACCTCTAGATTGGGAGTTGTACTTGCGGCACGTGATTTGGATAAGCTTGAATCTTGGTTGGATCTTCTCACGTGACGAGAGTGACCGCACGTATTCGGCGGATATGTTAGTACGGTACGAAGGTGATGTTTGATTCTTCTTTTGATTAGCTCTACTCTTGCCTTGACTCAAAAGGATGTTTTTGGGTCTTGAGCTTGTAATTTCACGTATGGATGAGTCTTCCCTTTAGGGCTTCTATGGTCCCATACGTGTACGGTGATATAGCATGTTGGCGGTTCAATTGTACCGCATGTTTGATGATCATGAGGGTACAGTACTTCGACGATTTTGGTGATACTGCTTGTTGAAGAATTTGGAGATACAGTACGTTGATGACTTTGGTGATACTTCTTGTTGAAGACTTTTGGAGATACAGTACGTTGATGACTTTGACGATACTGCTTATTGAAGACTTTTGGAGGTACATTACGTTGATGACTTTGACGATACTACTTGTTGAAGACTTTTGGAGATACAGTACGTTGATGACTTTGACGATACTACTTGTTGAAGACTTTTGGATACAGTACGTTGATGAATTTGTTGATGTTGTACGCTGATGATTTTGATGATGTTGTACGTTGAGGATTTTGATGACTTGCATTGTCTCTTTCTTCTTCATATGATTTTCCCCGACCATAGATGTCGTCATCTCTAGTCTTTGGGTGTCATGGTTTTGGTAGTGACGTTCTATTGGTGCCGTACTAGCGGACTTGACCTTTTTAGAGTAAGTGGCCATGCTTTGTTGATTTTTAAGTTGACTTCTTTTGTAAGGGGATTTATACGTGGCCGTTATTTGAACGTTTCACATGTAAGCTTTCGCTTTTGACATCGGCAAGCTTTCGCTTTTGACATCGACAAGTTATTCTGTAATTAAGTTAAGCTAACTAGACAATTTATTATATTTGAAAAAATACGAAATATGTTAAAAAATGGGACGTGAAGACACTTATAAATTGTTAATCAATCACAAACGAAGTGTTTGGGATAAGATATAACTGAAAATGACTAAATGATATCTTAAAAAATGTGGATTAGTTATGTAAGTTACAAATTTCGGGAGCCTATGTGGGTTGAAACTAGGTATTGTATTGCAGACAATATTATGTAAATGTGTAGAGTTTTTGTTAAAGTTAGTAAGTTGAGAGACAGAGGGTCGTGCACGTACAAGTATATATGTATATAAGTTTATTATATAAGTCTGTTGGGTTCTAAAATTAATTAGTAATAGAGAGAGTAATTCGATCATCAACTTTATATATTTATTCTATTTAATTTTTATTTTCAGAAGAGATATACATCTCCACAGTTTCTTTTTAAAATATAGGGAGCATGATGGCATTTTCCCTTCCTTTTTTAACGTGGGATATCTAAGTTGTCATTACTTCCCTCCTAGCAAGTTGAACTTTAATAGTTTCTTAATCTTTTTTATAGATAATAGCACAAAACAAGGAGTTTAGTCTTTGAAATTAGTTTCTTATTGCTAGCCTAATAATGTTGTAATACAGATATGTGAAGATATATCTCACACAATGTTTTAAAAGTCGCTAGGTTGAAGTTGGGCAGTAAGAAGGGCCTAGCGGCTAGGCGGGGGCCTAGGCGGATTAAAAATTAATGCTTAATTCATATGATTATTTTATTATATTGTCTCAAATCCATTAATGATTATAAAACTATGTTATGATGGGGTTTGATATCTTATTATGGGCCTTATTTTGCAAAGCATAACCCAAAACTATATTCTATGCATCCGTCATCTCCTAAGATGTTGCTGCTTCCACAACATCGAAAGCTTATTCTCGCCTAGGCGGGGGATGACCGCCTAGCGCCTAGGCGAGGCTTAAGCGGAGATTTTTAGAACACTGATCTCACATATGAAATTGCAAAGAAACAAAGACTATTATATAAGTCTATGAACTAATGTCAATTGGTTTTGGTTGGAATTTCATGGACTTATGTGCGTATGTGCACGAACTTACACGTCTCCCATGATTAACCCACCAGACTTTAACAAGATTCATTCCAAATATGAGTATGATAAATTATAGATTTGGAATTCACTCATATTGTTAGCAAAATGTAAGTGATTCGATCCATAAGAAAGAACTGATGTACGTACAATATTCAAAGACGGATAAGCTAGGTGAGATTAATCGAACAAATAAAGATAAAAAGTTAAAATACATCTCTCTATTTTATCAAGGAAGAAGACAAGTCTTTGTTAAAGATGGCGTTACGTGACAAATTTAACATTTGACATGTGTCCCCCTTCTTAATTAATGTACATGTGTCATATTGCAAATTTTATAAATTGATTTATTCCCTCGCTCTTTCCCTCACTTTGTTTACAGTCGTCCCTCTAAAAGTATTGATTTTGTTTTTTTTAAATCAAATGGCCTTAATAATCAAATTTAACTATATTAATTAATAAGTATTCAATCCCATCGAAAATAACCACTAAAATGTAATATACTTTTAACAATACATTTTAAGTATTCACGACAACGTATATATGATAGTTTATTTGAAGTCACAAAATATCTATACAAATTAAAATCAATCTCATTGTTAATCTAACAAGTGGATATTTTGAACTATAATATTTAGTCGACCTTCGAAGATTACTTGGTGTTTTGGAATTTATAACTAATTAATATGACATTGTTTTCTATCATATAAGATTATAATTTTCATTTACTTAATGTAATTATATATCACTAAAACACATCGAATATGAGACAAATTTGATGATGAAAACTTATTTATATATTAGTTACATATTAATTTCATGATTTTCATTGTTAGCTTATAAATATAATTCCCAATTTGCATAAAAATCACTAAGCATTCTATATTTTCGTGTTATATAGATACTGGATTGATAATTCTTATTTCAAACAATCGATACATGGCATCGAGTCTACACTACCGTAAAAGACATCCAAACACAAGGCAACACTAGGAAATTAAATCACACCCAGAGAAAATGAGAAAATATTTGGCTCCTTTTTAGTAGCGAGAAAAACACGACCCACAGTTAATCTCATTATTAATAAAATGTTTGTTTGGATCACCACCAAAATACATTTTAAATTGCATCAATTTAATGCATTAAAATGTCATATGAGAAGTCATCCAAACGCACTCGTAGACGAACCCATCGAAGTGAAGAAATTGTGTCATTTAATCAAAGGTGCAATTATCGAACATGGAATAAGACAATTAATGGAGATTTACAATCCGGGAATTTTAGGGGTCGTAGTGCTTTGCTAGAAGCCAACTACGATCAATGGGCTTAATCGGGTTAGGCTCATGGCTATAATAACCGGATCCTATGAGGTCACACATATAGAGTTATCGGGCTGGATCAAACTAGACCGGAATCCCATGTTGGACATGAATTTCGGCCCATTGGCTTTAATTGGAATATTGACTTTTATTATTAATGGATAAAAGTTAATATTCATAATTACTTGATAAGGAGGTATCTTATTAGAAGATATATGGAAACAATATAAAGATATTGTATCCATAACTAAATATAATATATATGATATTACATATGTGATGGTTTCCCAAAAAATACACGTATAGAACATTAGAGATAGATCTCTCTCTTCTCCTCCATTCAAGTGTACGGCCGAACACACCCAAAAGTGAAGCTACCTTGTTCTTCGTTCGTTCGTTCGTCCTAGCAGACGACATCGGAGGCGATCCAGATTTCAGATTCGTGTAGACCAACTAGAGAAGTCACACTTGGGGTTTTTTGATCTCCGCTGAAATCCTGCAGGAACGTTTCAGACTCGCATCAAACGGTATGTAACTCTACCTCTAATTGATTTTTATTGATTCATGCATGAGATCCTTGTTAGATGCTAGAAAATAGTTTTCTAAAATTTCGCTTATACGCATCTAATCCCAACAGTGGTATCATGAGCCTCTTGCATAAATTGATAGGATCAAAATATTAAAAGAGTTAATTTTGATGCATGTCTTGATTCAAATTAAGTGGTAAATTGATATGTAGGTTAATTTGCATGATTAAAATTCTGATTTTAATTGATTGGATTAGTAAGGTTGAAGAACTGTATGAACAAATATGCATGTAAAATTGTTCTACCCACACTTGATCCATGTGATTTAATTATGCAAGAGATATGATTTTTTGGCATGTTTTAAATCATTAGATGAAGATTATGATTTTCATAAGATGAATTAATCCCCAAAATTCTGTTTTTTTGGTAATTATGATTTTATGAAAAATTCTGGAAAAAAAAACAAAATAAAAACAGAACGGACTGAACCGGATTGGATTTGGTTCGGCGCGGCTCATGGGGATGAGTCGGGTGGGTGCAGACCACATCCAGCAAGGCCGGACCAAAGCCGGCTCGCGCGGACTAGCGCGGTTCTGTATGACAGAATCGCGGCTCAGGCGCGGGTCTATGGGTCCGTCGGACTGCTGCTGGGCGCGCGTGGGTCTGCGAATGGTCCGTGGGCAGGCTCGTGCGCGGGTGCAGCAGGCCAGACTGCGGCCTGGGTCCGTGTAGTTGGGTGCGCAGTTTCGTCGTCGGGCTGGGCTTGGGTTGGACTTCGCAGTGGTTGCGCGGTTCGATAGGGCACGGGTCGGTTCGGGTTTGACTCGAATGCGACTCGGTCCGGTTGGGTAGATTTGGCATTTTAGGATATTTTCCTAAAAAGAATAAGATAAGATCTTATTAGCGTAATTGGATAATATTTGATATTATCTACAATATAATTTTCTAAAAGTTGTTAGGATAGATTCTCACTAGATTAAGATAAAGATATTTGATATCTTACCTTGTTTATGCATATCTTATCCGATATTGCATTTTAATGATTAATTCTATATATTGATTTTAATTTTAATTAAGAATTTGATATTGAATTATTTATCTCATGAGATGATTTATTTAATTTAATAATGTTTTATTTAAATTTATTTAAATTGTTCATTGTTATTAATTAGATTAATATTGTTGATGATATTTGATATTATTATTGCATGTATGATTTAAATATTATGATATTATTGCTTGCATGAGGTGACTAGTATGGCCCAGTTTAGGATAGAAAATATGATCTGTGTATCGTTATGTTTTCTTGTACACGATCTGCATATCGTTATGTATTTTTATAGATTAATTTTCAGTAATTAGATTATTTAGAAAATTATGTATTACAAGAAGTGAAGATCCTATGAAGACCAAGGATGGAGATCCATGAAGGATACCAAGGATGGAGATCCATAAAGAACAAGATCCATGAAGACTAAATCTTTAATTTCGGTTTTTAGGGGCCATACTAGGATCACATTTAATTATTGCATTTTGAATGCTTTATTATTTTAAGCCTTGCATGATTGTTTGTTTATGCTATTTTGTTCACTAGTAATAGACAACCATTGCATGCTTAAGTCCCTAAAAGAATATTGAGGTATTGCCTTTCCATGTCATAACCCATGAGGCCCTTGGAATACATTGGATAGGTTTCGCCAAAGCGAAGTGTCCTTCTTTGACCTTGGGATAGTGAGGGTGGATCTATATAAGGGATTCATAAATCTTGACATGGTTATACTCAACAAGAGACCAAAAGGCAAAGTTTTGGATCTTGAGGCATAGACATGAGTCTAACATGGGATGTGGGCCATCAACCAAGAATTATAAGGAGTTATAATTAGTAAATGTTACTTACCTTGATCACATGAGACTTAGGGAAGTGCCAAAGTACGCTTAAGTCTTATCTGAGATAGGGTCTTGAAATCATTTTATTCACCAGGGACAAACTAATTTGAATAAAATGTGCATTTGCTTAAATTTTAAAGCATGTTTAATTTTGAGCTTTTGCATGTCAAGCATAAACTTATTTGCATGTTACTTCCTTTGTAGAAATCATGTCTAGCAACGATAACTTGAAATTCACCCTACGCTCAATTGTTAAGAAGAATAAACTCAATGGAACAAATTTCCTTGATTGGGAACGAAGCTTGAGAATTGTTCTCATATCCGAAGGACGTGAGGACGTTCTAGATAACCTTATCCTTACCTTGACTGCTGCTTCTTCTGCTGAGGAGAAGGCGAAAGAAAAGGAGATGAGAGCTAACTCGGTGCCTGTCATCTGCCTTATGCTCGTTGCTATGGAGCATGGCCTTCAAAAGAGGTTTGAACTCCATGATGCTCATACAATTATAACCAACCTGAAAGTGTTGTTTCAAGAACAGGCCAGGATTGAGAGGTATGAGACACACAGGGCCATATTGGAGCGCAAACTTGAGAAGGGTAAACCAGTGAGTGCCCATGTTTTTGACATGATTGGTCTCTTGGACCAAATGGCAGCACTGGGTTCCCCATATAGCCAAGAGTTGGCTACTGACATCATTTTGCACTCCATGCATGATGGATTCGCTCAATTTAGATTGAACTACCATATGCATGGAATTGGAAAAACCCTGAATGAACTCCATGGCATGCTCAAAACAGCTGAGCAAAACATCCAAGTTGACAACAAGAAAGAAGTTCTTTTGGTCAACAAAGGGAAAGGGTTTAATAAGGGGCCTAAAGGGAAGCAGCAAAACCAAGAGAAAGGCAAGACAGTTGCCAAACCCAAGGCAGCTGAGAAGCTAAAGGTGGCTGCTGAGCATGACTGCTTCTACTGCAAGGCCAAGGGGCACTGGAAAAGAAACTTCCCCAAGTACCTGGAAGACAAGAACAATGGAACTGTCAGCTCCACTTCAGGTATTTTTGTTCTTGAAGTCTTAACAACCAAAGCTACTACTTGGGTATTAGATACCGGATGTGGTTCTCACATTATTTCGAATGTGTAGGGACTAAGAAGTAGGCGGCTTTTGGAGAAGGGAGAGATAGACATGCGCGTTGGAAATGGAGAAAGAGTTGATGCACTTGCCGTAGGAGATTATAGTATGTTATTACCTTCTGGCTTAGTTTTAGAATTGAATAATTGTTATTTTGTTCTTTCAATTTCTAAGAACCTTATTTTGACTTCAGTTTTGGATATTGAGGGTTTTGAATTTGTCATTAAGAATGGATGTTTTTCTATTTTTAAGAATGATATTTTCTATGCCAATGCTTCTTTGAGTAATGGACTCTATGTGTTGGACCTCAAGTCTGAAATTTATAACATGAATACTAAGATGCAAAAGACGAATGATTTGAGTGAAGCCAATCTATGGCACTGTCGCTTGGGCCACATTAGCTTGAACCGCATGAAGAAACTCCATAAAGATAGAATTATCAAATCAATAGATTGTGAATCTTTTGAGACATGTGAGTCATGCCAAATGGGCAAGATGACAAGATTACCTTTCACTGGAACGAGTGAAAGGGCTACTAAGCTACTGGCCCTAATACATACTGATGTATGTGGACCAATGAGCACAGAAGCTCGAGGAGGCTATCGATACTTTATCACATTTACTGACGACTTGAGTAGATATGGGTATATCTACTTAATGACGCACAAATTTGAATCCTTTGAAAAGTTCAAAGATTTTCAAAATGAAGTAGAAACTCAAACTGGAAAGAAGATAAATGCACTTCGATCAGATCGCGGTGGTGAATATCTAAGTCAGGAGTTCAATCATCATCTGAGAAGTTGTGGGATCATAACACAACTGACTCCACCAGGCACGCCACAACTGAATGGTGTATCTGAGAGGAGGAACAGGACCCTGTTGGACATGGTCCGTTCAATGATTAGTTTTGCTAATCTTCCAGTATCCTTCTGGGGATATGCCCTCACAACCACTGCGTTCACACTAAATAGGACTCCGTCTAGAACTGTAGACAAGACTGAAGGAATTGTGTCCTTTAATCAAAGGTGCAATTACCAAACATGGAATAGGACAATTAATGGAATTTTACAATCCGGGAATTTTAGGGATCGTAGTGCTTTGCTAGAAGCCAAATACGATCAATGGGCTTAATTGGGTTAGGCTCATGGCTATAATAATCGGGTCCTATGAGGTCACACACATAGAGTTATCCGGCTGGATCAAACCGAACCGAAAGCCCATGTTAGACATGGATTTCGGCCCATGTGGTTTATATTAGGAGATAGGCTTTTATTATTAATGGGTAAAAGTTACCATTAATAATTACTTGATAAGAAGGTATCTTATTAGAAGATATATGGAAACAATATAAAGATATTATATCCATCACTTATGATAAGATAAGATCTTATATATATAATTGTTTATTTTGGAAACATACGTACAACACAATTTACTCCTCCAAAAAGAAAGTGTACGGCTGGACTTGTGAAGAGTTCACAAGAGAATCATTCTCCTCCTACAACAGTACACGGCCGAACCTCTCCCAAAGTAAAGCCAAGTTTTCCTTCGTTCGTTCGTTCTAGCAGACGAGTCCAAAGGCGATCAAGATTCCAGACTCGTGTGGACCAATTAGAGAAGCCATACATGGGGCTTTCGATCTCCGTTGAAATCCTGCCAGAACATTTCAGGCACGCATCAAACGATATGTAACTCTAACCTCTAATTGATTCCTATTGATTCATGCATGAGATCCTTGTTAGATGCTAGAAAATAATTTTCTAAAATTCCGCTTATACGCATCTAATCACAACAGTGGTATCATGAGCCTATTGCATAAATTGATAGGATCAAAATATTAAAAGAGTTAATTTTGATGCATGTCTTGATTCAAATTAAGTGGTAAATTGATATGTAGGTTAATTTGCATGATTAAAATTCTGATTTTAATTGATTGGATTAATAAAGTTGAAGAACTTTATGAACAAATATGCATGTAAAATTGTTCTATCCATACTTGATTCATATGATTTAGATATGCAAGAGATATGATTTTTTGGCATGTTTTAAATCATTAGATGAAGATTTTGATTTTCATAAGATGGATCAATCACCCAAAATTCTGTTTTCTTATCAATTCTGATTTTTATGAAAAATTCTGGACAAAAAAAAGGAAAAAAAAGGGGTCGAACATGATCGGATCCGGACCCGGCGCAGCGGTGCGACCGTGGCTTTGACCTTGGGATAGTGAGGGTGGATCTATATAAGGAATTCATAAACCTTGACATGGTTATACTCAACAAGAGACCAAAAGGCAAAGTTTTGAATCTTGAGACATAAAGATGAGTCTAACATGGGATGTGGGCCATCAACCAAGAATTATAAGGAGTTATAGTTATTAAATGTTACTTACCTTGATCACATGAGACTTAGGGAAGTGCCAAAGTACGCTTAGGTCTTATCTGAGATAGGGTCTTGGAATCATTTTATTCACTAGGGACAAACTTAATTTGAATAAAATGTGCATCTGCTTAAATTTTAAAGCATGTTTAATTTTAAGCTTTTGCATGTCAAGCATAAACTTATCTGCATGTTACTTACTTTGTAGATATCATGTCTAGCAACGTTAATTTGAAATTCACCATGTGCTCAATTGTTGAGAAGAACAAACTCAATGGAACAAATTTCATTGATTGGGAACGGAGCTTGAGAATTGTTCTCAGATCCGAAGGACGTGAGGACGTTCTAGATAACCCTATCCCTACCTTGACTGCCGCTTCTTCTGCTGAGGAGAAGGCGAAAGAAAAGGAGATAAGAGCTAACTCGGTGCCTGTCACCTGCCTTATGCTCTCTACTATGGAGCCTGGCCTTCAAAAGTGGTTTGAACGCTAGGATGCTCATACGATCATGACCAACCTGAAAGTGTTGTTTCAGGAACAGGCTAGGATTGAAAGATAAGAGACACACAGGGCCATATTGGAGCGCAAACTTGAGAATGGTAAACCAGTGAGTGCCCATGTTTTTGACATGATTGGTCTTTTTGACCAAATGGCAGGACTGGGTTCCCCATATAGCCAAGAGTTGGCTACTGACATCATATTGCACTCCTTGTATGATGGATTCGCTCATTTAGATTGAACTAACATATGCATGGAATTGGAAAAACCCTGAATGAACTCCATGGCATGCTCAAAACAGCTGAGCAAAACATCCAAGTTGACAACAAGAAAGAAGTTCTTTTGGTCAACAGAGGGAAAGGGTTCAAGAAGGGGCCTAAAGGGAAGCAACAAAACCAAGCGAAAGTTGCCCAACCCAAGGCAGCTGAGAAGCCAAAGGTGGATGTTGAGCATGACTGATTCTACTTCAAGGCCAAGGGGCACTAGAAGAGAAACTGCCCCAAGTACCTGGAAGACAAGAACAATGGAACTGTCAGCTCCACTTCAGGTATTTTTGTTATTGAAGTCTTAACAACCAAAGCTACTACTTGGGTATTAGATACCGAATGTGGTTCTTGTAACACCCCCAAAACTTAACCATTTTGGAAAGGTATTACCGCCAGTGACCCCAGTGTTTCTTACCGAGATCACCCAAGGCTTTACCGTTTAAATACAATTCATGAAATACAATGATACAAATTGATAACCTTATTTATATAAAACCTGAGTCCCGGGATTACATCCCAATCCCGAATAGGACAAACACAGAGTTTAAATAAATTACAACGGAAGTCTTAAACAAAGTACAGCGGAAGTCTTATAAAATATATAACAGAGTAAATAGGTTACAGCGGAAGTCTTTTAAATGTATTACAAACAAGGATCTTGACCACAATGGTCATCTCCCAAGAATCTCAACCTGATTAAAAGAAATTATTAAAAACGTCGAAAAACCACCGTCGACTCCATAGTCTTTCTAGTCTTCTCATCTACACTCTATCTGATGTGCCGAATCGAACGGATGACACCAGCCCACATGCGGAACACAAAGTTCGTGGGTTAGTCTACTTGAATAGACTAGCAAGGGTAAAAAGCAGAGTGGTTCGAAGCAGTCGTATTAGGTTAGACTCATCGCTTCTCGAATAATAATTGATGACGATAGTCAACCATCATACTCCTACTGGAATAAACAAGAGGTATGCACAAGAGAAGATTCTGGAAGACTTAATCTTCACAGAAATCGACTCGAAAAGATACTCCAAGAGATTGAGTCTTTAAGGAAATATGACAAATCTTGAATGTTTACAGAATCATACAACAATGATTTAAAAGTTGACTGAGATGCTTCGGTTCACGACCAACCTCACCGCTTACAGCGAATCTAGATTGGAAAGATAACGTACTACATTCAAGTCTGGATCTTACAGAACCACATAACGATGATTTAAAAACTGACTAAGATGCTTCGGTTCACGACCAACCTCACCGCTTACAGCGATTCCAGATCGGAAAGAGAATGTACTATGATCAAAGTCGAGACGAGCTTTCCTAGCTACACTATTTACTTAGCTGCACTACTCGCCAAAGGTTTATTACTTATGTGCACTCGGGCACATATCTTATTTAATTATAAAACACACATTACTGAAGTATATTAATATTATTAAGCGCGGCACAAAGTTTAAATTATAGGGTGACAATTATGTCGACCCAAATTAATACAACACACAAACACACACACACACGCACACACGAGGCTTAATATTATTCCGAGAAACAACGGAAGTTATTGTTACACAGGGTGATCTTATGTTCACCCAGATTGCACTGCCACAGCGCTTACACTTTAATTTACAGGGTGACAGTTACGTCCACCCCAATTGCACTAGCTAGGTGCTTAATACACAGGACTGCTATTAAGCTCATCCACTGGCACTAGCAAGGCGCTTAAACACTTCAGATCCTTAAAGGTGGATAAGAAGCATAGGTCATGACCCTTAAATTATTATTCGAAAATTATTCCGAGGAGAATTACATTTTAAAGAAATGATAAATCCTTACTTGGATTAGCGTTCCCACGAATATTAAATTATAAAGAAACGACTAATCCTTACTTGGATTAGCGTTCCCACGAATATTAAATTATAAAGAAATGACTAATCCTTACTTAGATTAGCGTTCTTACGAACACTCGTGTTAACTAAACAGTCTAACACAACAATTATTCACATTAAAGCCATCCAGGCAATTAACTTAAACATAGAGATAATAGAAACAGCTAATCCTTACTTGGATTAGTTTTCCTATTAACACATATGCTATTCTAGCATTAAGATTAATTTCACAACAATACCATCACGGTAATTATCACATATAATAGCGTTGTTCTAACAGATATACAACCTATCATATGATTTTCCAAAATAGTTTACAAAACCATTTCCAGACAAACACAGGAATCATTCCAAATTAATTACTCAGATAAACAGCTGATAATTAATGTAAATATGGAACGATGAGCAAGAGCAAACCGCCACTTGCCTTAGTCCGCAGATCTGGAACAAAGCAGAGACAATGGGATTCCAGGCTCGACACGGGTATAGCTCTAACAGCACAACGACCTTCGAGTCGACCCATAAGGAAACCCCAAGTTAGATTCGACATAAATTAGTACGAATCTAAGGAAAGACGAAAGAAACGACGCCACGACGACAACCAACCAAGCCAAAGCCACGAAGGCATTCTGGGCACTGGCGGCGGTCGCCTTTCTTGGCGGCGGTCGCCGCATTCATCACGGCGGGCGCCGTAAAGAACACGGCGGTCACCGTGAAGAACTCCGACGACAGAACGAGAGAAAAACTCACCCAAATGATGTGCGTTTCGACCCCTTTTTGCCTTGCCTGGGTTCCAACCTCCAAAGGCAACCAAAAGGCTTCACAAGGGCTTCTGGAAACACCACCAAATGACACCGGCGAAAGCTTCAGAATTCCGGCGAGAGAGATTTTGAGATTGAGCTTCTGATTTTGTGTGAAATCCGATCCCCAAGCCTCTCCTTTTATAGCCAGATCACAAGGGAGCATAATGATGGCCTAAATGGAGGCGTGGCGGGGCTAGTTCGGCGTCGTCAGACGCTCGCCGGCGACCATCGGGAAAAGACCTCCGGACAACAACGACGGCGGGCACCGTCATAAATGCGGCGGGCGCCGCCATCAATGCGGCGGGCGCCGTCATCAATGCGGCGGGCGCCGCCATAGGCCTGGCATCCCCAGCTATGAGAAGACCCATCTGCTCCTCGAGCCTTGCGACGGCGGGCGCCGCCCTTGGCTTTGCCACCTCCTCAGCTCTTAGACGGAAACGATGTTAACCCGGGATAAAATTATCGTACGCCAACGAGTATTAACATCCAAAGCACGTCGCCTATATATTATTTCACTGAGAAAAATATTACAGATACAGAGCACATTACAGAATGCCTCCAACTTTCTGAATTAAATCTGACATACTAAACGGGTGTTCGGGAAAATTCCAAAAATTCCCAAAATAATCCTTATAGAATTATGGGGTATCACAGTTCTCACATTATTTCGAATGTGCATGGACTAAGAAGTAGGCGTCAGTTGGAGAAGGGAGAGATAGACCTGCGCGTTGGAAATGGAGCAAGGGTTGTTGCACTTGCCGTAGGAGATTATAGTATGTCTTTACCTTCTGGCTTAGTTTTAGAATTGAATAATTGTTATTTTGTTCCTTCAATTACTAAGAACCTTATTTTGACTTCAATTTTGGATATTGAGGGTTTTGAATTTATCATTAAGAATGGATGTTTTTCTATTTTCAAGAATGACATTTTCTATGCCAATGCTTTTATGAGTAATGAACTCTATGTGTTGGACCTATAGTCTGAAATTTATAACGTTAATACCAAGAGACAAAAGACGAATGATTTGAGTGAAGCCTATCTATGGCACTGTCGCTTGGGCCACATAAGCTTGAACCGCATGAAGAAACTCCATAAAGATGGAATTCTCAAATCAATTGATTGTGAATCACTTGAGACATGTGAGTCATGCCTAATGGGCAAGATGACAAGGTCACCTTTCACTAGGGATAGTGAAAGGGCTACTGGCCCTAATACATACTGATGTCTATGGACCAATGAGCACAGAAGCTAGAGGAGGCTATCGATACTTCATCACATTTACTAACGACATGAGTAGATATGGGTATATCTACTTAATGGCTCACAAATCTGAATCCTTTGAAAAGTTCAAAGAGTTTCAAAATGAAGTAGAAACTCAGACTGGCAAGAAGATAAAGACACTTCGATCAAATCGCGGTGGTGAATATCTGAGTCAGGAGTTCGATCATCATCTGAGAAGTTGTGGGATCATAACACAACTGACTCCACCAGGCATGCCACAACTGAATGGTGTGTCTGAGAGGAGGAACAGGACCGTGTTGGACATGGTCCGTTCAATGATGAGTTTTGCTAACCTTGCATTATCCTTATGGGGATATGCCCTCACAACCGCTGCGTTCATACTAAATAAGACTCCGTCTAGGATTGTAGACAAGACACCATATGAGATATGGACTGAAAGAGTTCCAAGTCTGTCTTTCTTGAAAATCTAGGGATGTGAAGCTTTTGTAAAGAGTTTACTATCAGATAAGTTTTCACCCAAATCAGATAAATGCTTCTTTATGAGGTATCCTAAGGAAACCAAGGGATATCACTTCTACAATCCCACAGAGCACAAAGTGTTTGTTGTAAGGGATAGTGTCTTTTTGGAAAAAGAATTTGTTTCCAAGAAGCCAAGTGGGAGAAATGTTCATCTTGAAGTGGTTCAAGATGAGCAACAAACCCAACAACAAGTCGACATGGACGATGCTAACGAGGAGATGCCAGTATCTGAGACATATATTCCAATAGGGAAGTCGTCCAAGTACAAGAACCAATCCCTCAAGAACCAGATTCAAATGAGGACCCACAAAAAGTTGTGGAAAATGCTCCAGTTGTTGAACCCACACGTAGATCAAACAGGCCAAGGATACAGCCAAGACGATATGATGATTTCATCTTGACTGCAAGCCTTGATGTTCTGCTTTTAGAAAGCGGAGAACCTGCCACCTATAAGTAAGCATCGACGGGTCCCGACTCCGAGAAATGGCTTAGAGCCATGAAATCTGAAATGGATTCTATGTCTGAAAATCAAGTCTGGGACTTGATAGATTTGGCAGATGGGGTAAAACCCAATGGATGCAAATGGGTTTTTAAACTCAAGACAGACAAAGATGGAAATGTATCTGTTTACAAGGCAAGGCTAGTTGCCAAGGGTTTTAAACATATTCATGGTACTGACTATGACGAGACATTTTCATCGGTCGTAATGATCAGGTCCATTAGGATACTCCTAGCTATTGTCGCTTATTATGATTATGAGATTAGGCAAATGGATGTCAAGGCCGCTTTTCTAAATGGATATTTAGTAGAGGATGTGTACATGACACAGCCAGAGGGTCTTGAAGATCCAACAAACCCTAGGAAAGCATGCAAGCTTAAGAAGTCCATAAATGGACTTAAGCAAGCATCCAGGAGTTGGAACATTCGATTTGATGAAGCTATCAAAGAGTTTGACTTCATCAGATGCGAAAAAGAGCTTTGTGTTTACAAGAAGTTTAGTGGGAGCAAAGTGGTCTTCTTAGTCTTGTATGTGGATGACATACTGCTCATTAAAAATGACATTCTGATGCTAGAGTCCGTTAAGGGATGGCTGAAGAAATGTTATTCAATGAAGGACCTAGGAGAAACAAAGTACATATTGAGTATCAAGATCTATAGAGATAGATCCAAGAGACGGTTTGGATTAAGTCAAGGAACTTATATAGATAAGACTCTTGACAAGTTCAAAATGCAGGAGATACACACTGGTGTGCGGCCAAGAACATCCTGAAGTACTTGAGAAGGACCAAGGATGATTTCTTGGTATTTGGGGGTGATGACGAGTTAGTCGTTCGAGGATATCGTTGATAGAGGAGATGTCAGAATGTGCAAAGTGCACACAGATGACAGCATTGTAGATCCACTGACCAAGCCTATGCCTAGGCCCAAGCATGAGAGTCACGCTATGGCCAAGGGCCTCAAGCACGTTGGAGAATGGCTTTGAGATTGCATTGTCTTACATTATGAACTTGTTTTATGAATGTCAGACATGTTTTATGCTTGATTACATGATATACAGTTTTCATTCTTATATGATTATTGCTTGGACTTAAATAAAATGTCCAAATAATTTATAATTCGCAAATGGGCTCATCATAAGTGTTTTGGTGAATGAAACTCCATTAAGTGAACTGAAGTTATGAATTATTCAAAGTCCATAGTCTGAGTCATTAACTAGGACATAAATGACTTTATTAAAGACTATATTGTAAGTTGACTGATAGCACCAGGTTTCATGGGCTATGGGGACATAGAGATGTCTAGTCGATTACATAGATATGTATAGATGATACATATAGGATAGACCCACCTTAAGACTCTCCAAAAGGGATTGAAGAGTTTTAATTCAAACCATGATTGGTAGATTCCTCATATATGAGTGTGATATGGTTTCTCTTGATGATTGGTATGTCTTTGACGCTGTTAAACGCTGACCATAACAGGCAGTTATAAAGGCAGTGATTGGGATTGCCAAAAGTTGAGTGGGAGCTATAGTCATGCAAGACTGGAGAAGTCCTCCTGCTACATGTATACTGTGATACATAGGACAAGAATGGTGTCTCGGCCACTTGAAGAGCGGGAACTGAAAAATGCATGGCCATGCTCAAATGGATTATGTGTAATCATCCGTTATTTGACAGTTCAAACTCAGAAGTTCAAGGAACACATTTGATAAGAGATATGAATGTCATCATATCATCAAATAAGACACTAAGAGACAAAGGGATTTAACATTGCACACTTGTTTTAAGGACAAGTGGGAGATTGAAGGAATTGTATCCTTTAATCAAAGGTGTAATTACCGAACATGGAATAGGACAATTAATGGAGTTTTACAATCTGGGAATTTTAGGGATCGTAGTGCTTTGCTAGAAGCCAACTACGATCAACAGGCTTAATTGGGTTAGGCCCATGGCTATAATAATTGGGTCCTATGAGGTCATACACATAGAGTTATCGGGCTGGATCAAATCGAACCGAAAGCCCATGTTAGACATGGATTTCGGCCCATGTGGTTTATATTGGACAAATTTCCCTAGGATACGAAGCACTTCATTGAATTGCTCCATAACCGGCCTGGAATCACACATCTTGTAATTGTTGAGATTACTCACGAGGAACTTCTTACTAGAAGCATCCTCTGCCATGTATTTGGACTCCAGCGCATCTCACAACTCCTTTGAGGACTCGACATTCTGGTAGACATCAAAGAGTGAATCCGACATACCGTTTAGAATATGACCATGGCATATGTAATCGTCATTCTCCCACTTGTTGCGCTTCCTAGCCTCCTCTGCGGGTTCGTTCCCCACGTCCTCCGGCACGGGGGCATTGGCTTACTCAGGGCGTACACCACGTTGAGCGTCGTAAGGAGAAAATGCATCTTATTTTGCCATCTCCGGAAGTCCACGCCCTCGAATTTCTCCGACTTTCCGAACTTGGATGTCATCTCACGCACCGATGCAGCCGCCATTGATCAACACATAAAATATTGGTTTTGATTGTTCTAAAAGGGTGTAACGTTGATCAAACTTTGGTTCGAGTTGGATATAGATTGAATCGTGCCAGCACACTTTCCAAAACCAATATTTCGACCCTTACTCTTGTAGCCTTAGGGTTGCACAAAATTCGATTCGGGATAAGACAATCAAACCTCTATTGAACAACGCAATATCAATAGAGAGCACTTGGTGTTTTCGGTGTTTGTTCGATACAAGAGATCGTTCTCTTTCTGCATATCCCAAGACTTGCCCCAACCTCACCCTTATATAGGGCATAAGAAGTTAGGTGGTTACATGGTGGTTGGGAGGTTGCATGGAGGTTGGGTGGTTGCATGGCGGTTGGGTGGTTGCATGGAGGTTGAAAACAGTGTCGGTCCAAACATTTGGTGGGCCCTAGGGAGAAATAATAAGTAATGCCCTCGTAAATATAAAAGTAACGCTTGAATACTTTTTAAATTTATAAACTAAAAAAGAAATATAAAATAATAAGAAAGTATTATATATGATAATTATATAAAGTAAAATTTTCATAGAATTAAACCACTTTTTATGTCCAACTTACAAGTTTGACCATCTTCGAAGAATGAGATTTTATGATAAACAATTAATATAAGAAAGAAATATTAATTAACAACATTTAGAAAAATATTTATTTATATTCAAAATGAAAAATAAACCTTACAAAGAATATAAAGAATAAATTTAAATAAAAAACAAATCCAAATAGAAACGGAATTGACTCACATATCAAATGAAATAAAATTGAGAAACGAGAAAAATGTGCCACATATTAAAGAAAAATGTTATGTAAAATAACTAGCACAATAAAAAAAATAAAAATTAACTAAAAGAGAAATGGGCTTACATAAATGTAAAAGTAGAGTTATTAAGATTTGAACCTAAGACCTTTTAAAAGACAATTGTACTTTCACCCACTAGGCACTAAACCAACTTTATTTTCTACATTTCTTCTTTTAATTAATAATCATATTACTACTACTTGATGTTGTATTTGGGCCCCTCCTGACCTTGGGCCCTAGGGCGGCCGCCTACCTAAACTACCCTTTGGGCCGGCCTTGGTTGAAAAAAGGTTAAAAAACCGCCAAAATTCGTTAAAAACGCCAAACTACTCAACCATATATAACCAACAAGCTCCGTAACCCCGAGTCCGAATCCACGCACACGAGTGTGCACTCCGCACCCCCGAAACTCGCTATGCGCCGAACGAACTCCTTAAGTCTTGAGCGAATCCCGACTACACCAAATGGTCGATGACACTAAAATCACCAACAACAAGTACACCTTTCTATTAATTCTCTATATGGTATCAGCCTAATGATCCACAAAAACACACAAACTCGTCCCCCATCACTATCACCTTTAGTGGCGGCCGACTTTGCTACCCAACTTCCCAACCACAATGACACCAACAATTGCTTCACAGTTGTTCATTTGACAAATGTGATTAAACTCACCTCTACAAACTACTCAACCTACAAACTCAAAAATCCAAGCAACCTTAAGGCGTGTTTCGTAAAAATGGGGGTATGGGTTTGGAATGAGGTATGAGGTTAAGATTTGATACTTCATATTAGGTGTTTGGTTATCTATTGGGAATCGAAGGGGGGAAGGAGCTTCCAACCTAAATTCTGGAACGAGACTCACTTCCCCAAATATAAGAGGTATGAGAACCTCATACCTTTGGGGTTTGAGGAATCGGGTTGGAGCTCAAAAAACTCTCTAATAAAAGCAAGGTATCGGGTTTTCATTCCCCAACCCCATACCTGATTCCTCAAACCTTCTTACCAAATGCACCCTTAGAGGGCTATATTCTCTTCAAGTTTCTCAATGGTTCTCATCCCCTTTCGGAGGAAACCACCACCACATCGACCACACCACCACAAATCGTACCCAACCCGGCGTTCCTTACCTGGAAACGATATGATTGCCTACTCTATGGTGCGGTCCTCGAAACACTATCCTCCTCTATATCATCCTTGGTTACACAAACCATGTACACCCTCCAGATCTGGGATCTGCTGAAGCAAACTTTTGCTAAGGCATCCCGAGGCCACCTTAAGCAATTGAAGGATAAGTTGCATTCCACTAACAAAGGGTCTCAAATCATTTTCAACTACATGCAAACCCTTAATGTCACGGCCGACCTCCTCGCCTCCCTGAGTGCCCATGTCAATTCTGAAGATCTAACAAACTATGTTGTGAAAGGTCTAGATAACGGCAACAAATCGGTTATTTATGGGGTCAATGCCAGAGATATGCCAATTTCCATTGAAGAATTGCATGAAAAACTGACTCATTGGGAACTGGCGATCAAGGACGAGTCCAAGATATCCACAGGGTCAACCACTATTCTTAATGCTCAGACTAAGGCTTCCTAGCAGAAGAACAAGAACACGAGATCCTCCAATGGCAGCTCGCCCTCCTCCACAAATAAACCCATCCCGGTCCTCCAATAACCAGTACCAACCCAACTCATCCCCACCAAACCAATCTGGTTCGTCCGTGGGAAAACCTTACTGAGGTCGGTGCCAGTGGTGTCGCATTGTTGGCCATGTTTTGACTTAATGCCCACAATTTCGTCAACAAAACCCGACAATGCAGCTTCCTTCGTTTGCCCGGCTCCTTGCGCCCCCATTTGTTCCCACCTCCAACACCATGAACAATGCTTGTAACACCCCCGACTTATGTTGGTAGTGCCATACGCCAGTGACCTCAGACTGTAAAGTCCAAAGCCACCTTAGACTTTAATCAGAACAATTAATTTAAAATAAACAAATAATTATTAAATAATGACAGAGTAGCGGAAGAATTTTGTAGTGAACACTCAATACTTTTATTCAAAATTTCCTCTCGTAAATTGAGAAGAACAGTGATACCAACAAAGTGAAATTACAACAGAAGACTTTTTAAAGAAACTCTAATTACATAACTAATCTATATAAGCATCACAGTTATTTCAAAACACACACACCTTTAAAATTATTACTACTTAAGACACAACCTTCAACTGCAAGCCTTCGTCTTCAATTGGTTACTTCAAATCGTTGGGGACCAACCTCTGATGTGCCGTATAGGACGGATGACTGATAGGTGTCATTTCATGCACCTTTACTAGCAATTATTAGCATTATTTAGAGGAGTTTAGGATGAGATTTGTGGCTAAGTCTGTGATCCAGAAGTTGTGGAGAGAAGTGAAGATATTCAGGGATTTACAGCTTAGATGGAGATGATGAAGATGAGGATCTGCTGGAGTTTACTTGGAGAAGACTACCAATACTTGGTAGTAATGAAGAGCAGAAGAGAAGAAGAGTTGAAGAAGGCGGGCGAGTTTCACCGCCCCGCGCCAGAGCCACCGCGACCCGACGGTGGTTCTCAAAGAAGATTGTGGGTCGCGCCAAGAGGAATCCACCGCCCCGCGGTGGCCGTGTTCAACGCCTCGCGGCCAGAAGACATTTATTTCCTTTTATTCATTTTCGAATTTCCTTATTTCTATTATTTTATTTCCTTTGTTAATTGCATTAGGTTAAGTTTATTTTCGAGAACCTATTTAAGTCCTCTTCTTAGGTTAAGAGGCGAAGAGACTACTTTTCACGTCAGTGTTTATCATCGTTGTTTTTTCTATTAGGTTTTCATTCTCATCTGAATGGAGAACTAACTTCCCCTTTGTTCTACTAGACGTTTGAAGCAATACAGTTGATGTGTTTGTGAGATTTCTATTCCTTGTTCTTATTCTTATAAGTGTTGGTTTGATTCTCTTGGTTATACTGAATATTGATTCATTGCTATTCCTCATAGCCTAATCAACTAGGTTGAATACTGTTTATCAATTGCTAGGATTTGCATATAGTGGAATACGAGTGCATATCTAGTAGCACACACGATTGTTGCGTATAGTGGAATACGAGCGCGCAATCGTGAGTGAGAATCATTTGCATGTTAAGTAGTAAGGTTTTCTTCTATTTGCATGTATCCTATATCCTCGTGTGTATTGCTATTGCTTTGTTAGTGGTAAAGTCTATCAACAACTGTGAGAATTGGTAGTACTCTTCCATTGAGATTGTAATAAGTCTATCAACAACTGTGAGAATTGGTAGTACTTAAGATCAGGGTGGGAACAACCATAAGAATAGTAAAAGAACTTGGATTGAATAGATTTCTGTGATCAAATTATATCTCTGTATTGTGGATCTCGCTCTAGTAGGACTACTTTCCCCATCATATTTTCTCATCAACCAAACTTGTTTGCTTTGTTCTCTTGTGATAACTAAACCCCCCTTCTTGTTACGTGTCATTCACAATTGCATACTGCATCAGATCTTCCCTGTGGGTTCGACCCTTACTTGCTTACTATACATCTGTTTAGTAGGTCTGTTAGGACTTTTACTTTGACTAGGCTAATCAACGATATTTGCACTGCGCATTTCTAGCCCATCAAATTTGGCGCCGTTGCCGGGGAAGTTTTATGTTCTTGTTGTGTGTTTTTGTGATTGATTCTTGGTGGAGACCTATCTTATGGTCGACACCCATAGTATTGACTCCCCTCTAGCTGCTTTTGATCCAGAAATCGACAGATCATTCCGTGCGAACCTACGCGATCAAGGAGAAGAAGAAGTAGAGGTTGAGATCGTTGAGACAGTTGAGACCGTTGATACGACTGAGCCATTTGACATCCCTGCTGTTGCAATGGCCGGAACTCTGAGAGAGCTTACTGAACCGAACATCGGAGCACAACCCTTGGCTGTCATCATCCCTGCACTTGGCGAAGGGGTGAACTTTGAGCTGAAGTCTGGAGTTGTTGCCTATCTCCCGAAATTCCATGGTTTGAGTGGAGAGGACCCGATATCTCATCTGGGTAAATTCCACAATGTCTGCATGACTATGAAGCCCAGGAATGTGACGGAGGATCAAATCAAGATGAGAGCTTTTGGTTTCTCCTTGCTAGACTCTGTTAGCGACTGGTATTATCATTTGCCGCCAGGAACCATAGATACCTGGACTAAGCTGCACAAGGTGTTTCTTGACAAGTACTTCCCAACGAAGAAGGCGAATGCTTTGAAAAAGACAATTGCTAACATTGAGCAGGCTGGTGATGAGACGTTGTATGATTATCTTGAGAGGTACAAGAGGCTTTGCTCTAGCTGCCCATTCCACGGATACGCCAAGCAGGACCTTGTTCTCTACTTACACAATGGTCTGCTAGATCAAGAGAGAAGGATGGTTGACGCTGCATGTGGTGGAAGCATTCTGAATCTGACACCGAACGCAGCCATGGAGAGATTCCAGGAGATGAGTGAGAGCACCAGGAGCTTTGGAAAGACTTACCAGAGAAAGGCGGTCAATGTTGTGACCCCTGCAGGACCTAGCCCAGTGCTGACTGAGCTAGCTGAGTTGAAGGAGATGGTGAAGAGAATGGCAAATCAAAACACTCTTCAACAAGTCAAGGCATGTGGACTTTGTTCTGATCAGTTCCACCCTACCGATACTTGTCCTCAGCTGCAGGAGGAAGGTACTGCTGAAGTGAATGCTGTAGGAGGTTACGGACCCCCTAGACCGCAGTATGGTGGACAGCCCAACTACAATCAGAGAGGGCGTGACCACCCAGGTTTCAGATGGAGTGACCCACAGGGTGGTCAACAACCAGTGCAGCAACAGCAATACCAGCAGAGAGTCCCGTACCAACAAAGGCCTCGTCCAAACCTCTGGTGCTTCTACTGAAGAGATGCTAAAGACTCTGACTCAGCATTTCGCCACTCATGTTGTGGCTACTGAGTCTAGCATAAACAATATGGAGAGGCAGATTGGCCAACTTGCTGATGTTGTGACCAAGATTGACCAGAGGACATCCAACTCCCTGCCATCTCAGACTACTGTGAATCCAAGGGAGAGTGTGAGTGCCATCACCCTTAGAAGTGGTAAGAAGTTGGTCGTTACTCCTATTGCTGAAGAGGAGAACGATGTGGAGAAGGAGAAAATCGCCGACCGACCCGCGGTGGACCCCACCGCGATCCGGAAAAAAGTTGAGGCTGAAGCCAGGAAAGAAACTATGTTGCCACCGCCCCGCGACGACTCTGGCCGCGACCCGACGGCAGATCTCAGTAACACCACCGCGACCTCACCGCCCCGCGGCGATGACCACCGCCCCGCGGTGAGCTTGCCACGACCCGATCTCCAGAATTCTAACTCTGTCGATGAAGCCTGTGTTGATGATTATGTTCGTCCGGTGTTTCCTCCCCTTGGTTCTGAGAAGCCGCCAGCACCTTTTCCCGAGGCGCTAAAGGCTAGAAGAGTAGCCGACGACAACGATTTGTTCGAGACTTTCCGGAACTGTGAGGTGAACATTCCTCTGCTCAAGCTTATTAAGGCTATCTCTCGATATGCCAAGTTTTTGTAGGAGCTATGCACCGTTAAGAGGACACAAAAGCTGAAGGTTCAAAAGAAGGTTCCAGTTGGTAAGCATGTCTCGGCGGTATTTCAAAGGCGCGTGCCTGAGAAGTGCCAGGATCCAGGTACGTTCACTATCCCCATTGCTATAGGTGAACATCGATTTGAGAAAGCCTTGCTAGACTTGGGTGCCTCTATTAATGTTTTGCCTTATTCATTGATTGAGGATTTAGGAGTAGGACCCTTGCATGATACCAATATTGTGATGCAACTTGCTGATGGTTCTTGTGTGCCTCCTAAGGGTATTGTGGAGGATGTTCTTGTTAAGATAGGTCCTTTGATTTTCCCTGCTGATTTCTTTGTTATGGATATAGACTATGATGAGCATGTTGCTCCTGTTATGTTAGGTCGACCTTTTATGAAAACATCCATGACAAAGATTGATGTAGATAGTGGAACTTTGACTATGGAATTCGATGGAATAATTTTTGAGCATAATATTCATAAGGCCAACTCCATTGAATTGCCTCCCCCTTGCTGCATTAGTGATAATGATAATCCTATTCAGGAAAATGTTAAGCCTAGTGTAGTGGAGACCATAGTTGATCTTTCTTCTATTGCTGAACCTTTTGAGTTGCATGAGTATGATGTCTTGCTTGATGACATAGGAGATTCAATTCCCTCTAATTTGGGCACTTGCCCCCCCTGCACTAACCACACAAGGCTGTAAGCCTTCATCCAGTGTCGTGCAGCATGATCAGGTCAAGCCATATCGACCCCCACATCGCTCTAAGTATGGGGGAGATGCTCCAAAGGCAGCAATCATGGAGTCATTGGCTAAGAGGGGACATGGTCTAAGGTTCGAGCCTTTCCATGGAAGGTTCCAGCAGGAAGAGACGGCTAAGAGGATTCCGAGGGGATCCTATTCTAGGTGGTGATGAATTCGCAGTACGTCGAGCCAACGACGTTAACCAAGGCGCTGTCCGGGAGGCAACCTGAAATAGTTTTTCCTTGATTTTTCTTTCTCTTAGTTTAATTTCGTAATTTCTTTTGCTTTGTTTTGTTCGCTTGTCACTAACATTTCAGGTACGAAAGTAAATGGATAGGAGACGGTGTTCCCAGTTCCCCCTCCGCCCCGCGGCGATCCTCACCGCCCCGCGGTGGATGTTTGGTATATCTTCTCCCCTCAGAAAAAAAAAAAGCAAGAATAAAGGGCCCCGAAAAAACCTTAAACGGGTGAGTACAAATTTTTATTTCTTGAGTGGTAACTAAGGTTTTGACGGATTGGGCCCCCATTTTGGGCCGAGATTTCTCTAGGGCCAATGTACATGACCGGCCCATCATCCCCTTTGTGTCCCTTTCCTTTTCCCTAACCTAGCCCCCACTCTCACAAAATCCCTCCATTCCCAACACCCCTCTCAAGCTCCCAAAAAAAAAACCAAACCCCACGTTCTCCCAATTCCCTCTTGTTCTTGGTCTGATCTAGCCTCCAATTGCCTACACCTTGAGTGTCCTTGCCTAATTTGGAGTCTAGCCTCACAAACTAGCCAAACACAACCCCACCGCGTCGCTGTCGTCCCGCCTCGCGCCGCTCTGCCCCGCGCCGCTGCAGCCACCGCCCCGCGGCGACCCCCACCGCGACCCGGCTAGAACCCCCAGTTGTCTCACTGCGACCCGGTGACTCATCCACCGCCCCGTATCGAGACCTCCAGGCTTTGTGTGTCTGCTCGTTTGTAAGTCATCTTGGTTGCCCTTTGTTTTGAGTTTCTCAATTCATTACTTATGGCACCTAGGGGTAGGAAGCAAGTATCTACGAGGGATGAGAATGAGGTCTACAATGTTGTGAAGGAGAGGAAGGTGTTGGCTACTAAATTCTTTGACAAGCCGACGTTGGTTGAGTTTGGTATGTTGGAGTGTGTATCTTTTTGTCTAGCAGAGTGTGGCCTGGGAACCTTCTTGAACAAGTCCGCTGATGCTTATCCCGAACTTTGCTACCAGTTCATTGCCTCTTTTAAGAGGTATTCAGATGGTTCCGCTGACAAGAGGTTGATGAAGATCACGTTCACGTATAATGGTCGTGATTATGCTTTGTCTGCTGAGGAGATTCGTGATGCCCTGGGCATTACAAAGGAGTCATCTGATGGGTGGTCTGGTGGAATAGTTGAGACAGATATGATAGAGTTTTGGGAGGAGGCCACGCACAGGAAGTTTAAGAAGGGTCAGGAAGTGAATTCGAAGATGGTGAACCCTTGCTTAAGGCTGATCCACAAGGTGATGATGAGAGACTTCTTTGGCCATGTTGATGATGGTAAGGTCCATTTGAAGGATCTCCAGTGGTTTTTGAGCATCTTGGAGATTGTTACGTACACGACGTGTTGGGCGACCCTCTTTCTAGGGTCCCTGAAGAGAATTCGTGATGGTGAGCCACGTGATATCTGTGGGGGTGATTTGATCACCCTTCTTTGTGCTGACATTATAACTACCGATCGGATTCCTCAACCTGTTGCTCACGCGGTGTATGATATGGCGCACATGAAAGTGTGCTCGATGCTGAAGCCATTGGGCAGGGATGGTGATTTAGTTTGGTCTTCATATGATGGCCATATTCTGATTGTTCCCTGGGAGTTTGCCTATTCCCCTTCATTTGTGGATTGGTCGATTCCCAGTGATAGCAGAGTTATGGCTGATGATACCCCTGTTGTTGCTCCTTCGGGTCCGTTTGGAGAGGGCCCTAGTGCTGGTGTTGCTCCTGTTACTGCTGAGTTTGTGGGTGAGGATACTCCCATGCCTACTCAGTTTGATGCGCCCTCGTCTTCCTATGGTCCTGCCACACCTTGGCATGAGTTGTATGCAAGATTTGATGCATTCTCAGTGCAGCAGACTCACTGGAACACCCGAGTAGAGACCGGTCTGCAGACTTGGCAGACCCAGTTCCGTGCTGATGTAGATGAGCGTCTGAACGCTATGGACGCTCATATGAGGGACTACTTCGGGAGGTTCCCACCACTACCGCCATCAGGCCCACAGTGAGTTTATCTCTCCTTCCCCTATTTCTTTTGACGTTCTCTTTTCTACATTGAGGACAATGTTCAGTTTAAGTATGGGGGAGGGATTTAGACTTGCTATCTATCTAGCTAGTGTATATAGCTTTATTTTGGATTGTGTTTTGTAATTTTCATTCGAGTATTTCTTTGATTTAAAAAAAACGAAAAAGCCAAAAAGATGTGAAAAAGGCAATCAAAATCCTGGGATGAGCTGAAAACCCGAAAGGGTGGTTCAGGTAAAAAGCATGTAGTCCGGCTGGTATAGACCAGGGCAAAATTGGACTGGAGTGATGCGAGTATATGTGAGATATCTAGTAAAATGAAATGAGTGGCTAGGTGAAAACCCGAGAGGGCGCCTAGGCAAGATGAGCGTAAAAGAAGAAGAGTGATTCTAGAATTTCTCATTATTCTTGGCGAGGCGTCATAAGAAGAGGAGTCATAAGGAGGAATCGGGTAGGCCACTCTGGAGCGATAAGGAGCTAGATTGGAGTTAGGATTAGAATTATCTTTGCATCACTTGTTTTGGTTGTCTGGATCTTATTGTTGATATGTTGTAGTTGCTGGTGTCATATTTTCTTGTACTTCCTGAGACCTTGGTGTTTGATTGAGAGAGTAGGTTTTTCTTTAGCTTACTCGGGATGAGTAAAGGTCTAAGTATGGGGGAATTTGATAGGTGTCATTTCATGCACCTTTACTAGCAATTATTAGCATTATTTAGAGGAGTTTAGGATGAGATTTGTGGCTAAGTCTGTGATCCAGAATTTGTGGAGAGAAGTGAAGATATCCAGGGATTTACAGCTTAGATGGAGATGATGAAGATGAGGATCTGCTGGAGTTTACTTGGAGAAGACTACCAATATTTGGTAGTAATGAAGAGCAGAAGAGAAGAAGAGCTTAAGAAGGCGGGCGAGTTTCACCGCCCCACGCCAGAGCCACCGCGACCCGGCGGTGGTTCTCAGAGAAGATTGAGGGTCGCGCCAAGAGGAAGCCACCGCCCTGCGGTGGGAGACTGACGCCCCGCGGTGAATCTCACCGCCCCGCGGTGGCCGTGTTCAACGCCTCGCGGCCAGAAGACATTTATTTCCTTTTATGCATTTTCGGATTTCCTTATTTCTATTATTTTATTTCCTTTGTTAATTGCATTAAGTTAAGTTTATTTTCGAGAACCTATTTAAGTCCTCTTCTTAGGTTAAGAGGCGAAGAGACTACTTTTCACGTCAGTGTTTATCATCGTTGTTTTTTCTATTAGGTTTTCATTCTCATCTGAATGGAGAACTAACTTCCCATTTGTTCTACTAGACGTTTGAAGCAATACAGTTGATGTGTTTGTGAGATTTCTATTCCTTGTTCTTATTCTTATAAGTGTTGGTTTGATTCTCTTGGTTATACTGAATATTGATTCATTGCTATTCCTCATAGCCTAATCAACTAGGTTGAATACTGTTTATCAATTGCTAGGATTTGCATATAGTGGAATACAAGTGCATATCTAGTAGCACACACGATTGTTGCGTATAGGGGAATACGAGCGCACAATCGTGAGTGAGAATCATTTGCATGTTAAGTAGTAAGGTTTTCTTCTATTTGCATGTATCATATATCCTTGTGTGCATTGCTATTGCTTTGTTAGTGGTAAAGTCTATAAACAACTGTGAGAATTGGTAGTACTATTCCATTGAGATTGTAATAAGTCTATTAACAACTGTGAGAATTGGTAGTACTTAAGATCAGGGTGGGAACAACCATAAGAATAGTAAAAGAACTTGGATTGAATAGATTTTTGTGATCAAATTATATCTTTGTATTGTGGATCTCGCTCTAGTAGGACCCTTACTTGCTTACTGCATCAGATCTTCCATGTGGGTTCGACCCTTACTTGCTTACTATACATCTATTTAGTAGGTCTGTTAGGACTTTTACTTTGACTAGGCTAATCAACGATATTTGCACTGCGTATTTCTAGCCCGTCAATGACACCAGCCAACCATGCAAGGAATAGAAACGGTTGGTTAGTCTAATGAAATACTATGCAAGGGTAAAAACAGATTGGTTCTCGTAGTCGCATATAGCCACTACCCATGTTTTCCGAATAAAACTCGGTAAACGGTATATGACTATAGACTTCTACTGAAAAGAATGAAGAGGTGTGATTAAAGAGAAGACTCCAATGAATTGAGTCTTATGGAAAACTAAACAAATTTGTTTGGGAACATTATATTATCACACAAAGTTTTTAAAACAACTCGTTGAATATTTGGGTCCTCGACCAACCTCACCGCGTAATGCGAATCCAGATTGGAAAGGGGACTTACTTTAGACAAGACATCGGGTGGGTTCCACGTTGTACTTCTCGCCCGATGGTATATTAATTATGTGTCATGCGACACTTATCTTATTTAATTTCAAAACGTGCATTAACGTTAAAGCTTTTAATCCACACCAATCTCGCAATGAGATATATAACATGAGACGAATCCCGAATTTTGGCACTAGCTAAGTGCACCACCGCATATAAAATAAGGGTAGGTCATGGCCAAAAGTATTAGGACAATTATCCTCATAATACCAAGTTATAAAGAAACAGCTAAACCTCGCAAGGTAAATAGCGTTCTTACGAATACTCGTGCTAACTAAGCATTATTATCCACACCAAATGCACAACAATTCATACTAAAGTTTATCTAGCACCCTATAATAATAATAATATATAAGGGTTATAACTAGTATATATACAACCTAATAAAAAGGTTCAATTTACACAATATTTTACACACAAGTTCCCAAACGAGAAAATCAGAATATTTATCCCAACTTAATTGAGACAAGAGATTAATTGTCAATTAAGGAAATATGGAATAAATTAGCTAGAGTGAACCGAAACTTGTCTTGGATCACGAAGAAGATGAACGACGTTTCGGAGATGGTTGCTTTCGAAAAGCAAAATGGCTCCCTGCTTTATTCCCGTTTCAAACGCAATTCTGAGACGTACCCAATCATACACAATGATTAAATTATATTAGATAATTTATTCAATATCATTGTTTGAAGGATACAATGTCTCAATTTCCAATTGAATTTATTTAACTCATAAATAAATCAATTTCAAGGTATTTTGATAAAATGAAAATTTATACGATTAAAAATTATTTAGTCGTATATTCTAAATAATCATAAAATAAATAAATTAATAAAATAATTTATTTATAATCCTAAATTTTTCTAAGTCAAAATATTATCTAGATAAATAGTCAAAATTTACCCATTCATAATATATGATAATATTAATTAAATTTTAATTAATTAAATTTTAATTTTCATAAAATCAAATTAATTATAAAATATTTTTCACTAATCTATATCAAGTAATTTAACCAAGATTAAGCCAAATATAATCGAAAATACCCAAAAATAGCGAGTCGGAGTTAAAACCCAAATCTCACTGGAATGCCTCTTGACACCTCGTCGGGAAAGGGAGAAATTGTGCGGCGGTGGTTGATATCCGACAGTGTAAGGATGAGGCTTTTGTAGTGGACTTAAATACGAACCTATAAAGCTTCAACACTCGAGGGGGTTTTAGGGTTCTAGAGGAAGCTTGATGAAATTGGATGGATTGAGAGGTCAATCGAGGGGGTGAGTATAGGGCTTTTGAAGCCTTAAACTTCCCCAACAAGATCCCATGCTTCTCGTCCTCCAATTGAATCAAATTAAATCAAATTTTGCCAATCTTTGAATCGGGTCCAAGAACGACGTGAGGTGCATTGGGGACAAATTCCGCCATTCTCGTCGACATTCAATCCAATTGAATGATGAATTGAGAGGCCCTCTTGAATTCCCAATGAGTAATTGATCCAATCGGAATCCTATGAAGGTCGAAATCCGCCATGGAAGCCATTGATGGAGCTCGGCCATGAGCTGGAGGTAGGAGAAGACTGTTTTGGGCTTATTACGGTCGGGCCCCTCATTGTTTTCAAATGTGGCAAAAATGCCCTCCCACCATATTTCACAAATTACGAAAGTTGCCCAAACTTAATATTTTTAATATTCTAAGTTTATAATATTATTTTAACCCAAAATTAAAGTATATAAAAATTTTACTTAGGTTAAAATAAACTTAAATTTTTTTTCTTATGAATTTGATCATGCTTAAATCCTTAACAAAAATTTGTTAAACTTGATTTAAATATTCTAAGTCAAAATTGATAAGTTTTGTATAAATTATAATTAACATAAGGTTAATTATAATTTAGGCCATTCATAGTTTAAAGAAATAATGTACTTAGGACATTTATTATTGTATCACTTCCCGAATAACATAATAATTCTTATGACCTTTATTATTATTTAAAATTCTACAATTACACCCATAATTATACTTATTTATTTATTCATACACCATACTATTATGTCCCATATGATAATTATACCAAAATTATCATAACTCAACCTTTGAACATAAGTTTATGAAAATTTAATTTACTCCTCTAAAAGAAATAAAATAAATTTCATAACTTTTATTTTTTTATCAAACTAAAATTACCATTTTACCCTTCTCATTTAAGTGAGATATTACACCGCCCCTGCTGACCCATCCTGGTTCGTTGATAGTGGTGCTTCTCACCATGTTACCCATGACCTCAATAATCTTGCCCTGCACTACCCATATAATGGACCTGATGAATTGTTTCTATAACACACTGGAACTCTGAAGCTTAATTCTCCACATTCAATCTCTCTAATGTCCTTTGTGTTCCTTCCATTTCCAAAAACATTATATTTGTTTCTCAAATTACGAATCAAACTAAATTTGCCATTGTATTCTTACCTGATTGTTTTCTTATGAAGGATATCCAAATGGGAAGAACAATTCTTAGAGGTCCTTGTGTTAATGGTATCTACCAATGGCCTCTGCCACATCTTGCAGTCAATAGTGGTTGTGTTTTTTCATCTGCTTCATGGCATCACAAACTCGACCACCCCTCTTCTATTATCTTCAAGTTTATCCAGCAACGTTTTCACCTAAGTGTCTTCTCTTTTATGTAATCTGATTGTATTTCTTATCAAATAAACAAAAGTCATAAACTGCCTTTTCATTCGTTCAGTCTCACATCCACTCATCCTCTCGAGGTCATGTTCTCATATGTGTGGTCGTCATCTGTTCAGTCTTATGATGGTCATCATTACTATGTAATCTTTGTTGATCAATATAAAAAATATGTTTGGATTTATCATCTCAAAAAGAAGTCAGAAACACATTTTGTTTTCATACAGTTTAAGTCCTTGGTGGAAAATTTCTTCAAATACAAAACCAAAGTCCTATACTCTGACAATGATAGGGAATACATAGCATTTAAGTCATTCGTAAGTACCCTTGGGATTAGTCATTACACTTCTCCACATAATGGAATTTCTAAAAGGAGACTCAAACACATAGTTGAAAGAGGCCTTTCCATGCTTAATTATTCTCTTGATCATTGACCTCGCGCCTTGATTACTGTGGTTAACCTCATCAACAGACTACCCACTCCTATCATTAACCATGAGTCTTCCTATTCCAAGCTCCTAAAAAAACAGCCTAATTACCGAAAGCTAAAGAGTTTTAGATGTTTGTGTTTTTCATGGTTAAAACCGTATACTGCTCATAAACTTGTACTCAGGTTTGTTATTTGTGTTCTTGTAGGTTACTCCTCCACTAAACATTTATGTACCGCCATCGAGCCCCACAAAACGACCTCATCCATGCTTCCATTGGCGAAGAGTGGTACGACTTTTTTGGTTCCACTGCTCCGGCATACACCCTCAATTGGTCCCACCCAAACCGAACTCACACCCACCCAATTTCCCCCACCGAATCTCCTCTAAATTCGAAATGCATACCTCCAACAAATCAGGAGGCAGCCGGTGCGTCCGCACGGTAAGACTTTTCTGAATTGGATGTATTAGACCTATTTAGAACGGTAAGAACATAACTCGACTTAACCTATCTAAAAAAATTTGAGCCGAAGTTCTACCCTAAAACAAATGGAACAAGATCCACCCAAATCCAAAATAAGGGTCAAAGAATTTATGGGTTGGGTCGGCCAGACCCACTGAATTGACCGGACCTTTGTCCCAACACCCAACTGATGCCTTCGCCTCGATATAGTAAGCAAAATTATATCCATTCGCACACTAGATTCTCAAACCGTACACATAGGTTGGCAATCCCACAAGAGGTGGAGGATACCTCCTTGGCTTGGCACACCATACATAAATCATCATCACCAAGGTGGCATCAGAAATGCTCCTTGTTCATGATGATTCAACTTAAGCGCAGCCAAATAAACACTCAAATTCGTTTTGGCCTCAATACGGACTCATCGGATAATCCCATACCATCTTCGTTAGATAACAAATGGTCAACGGATAAGATAGAGTACACACCATTTGTAACACCCTAGACTTGAGATTGGTTTACAAGGATTGAAGTGAAGTCCATGTCAACAAGAGCTCTTCCTTTTCAGGGTTCAAGTGAGGACAAAGAACTCGAGGGTTAAGCGTGCTAAGGCAAGAGCAATACCAAGACGAGTGACGTATTGGAAAGTTCTTGTGTTGGCATGAGATGACGCTTCTAAAACCTTAGGTCTTACAAATGGTATTTGAGCCAACTTTGGGTTACGAGTTTGCTTGATCTGGTGGACGGTCACTCAACCCAAAGGGAGGTATCAGATGGCCTTGATGTTCCTTGACGAGGATGTAAAGGGTTTAAGTGGGAGAGTTTGTAGCATCTCAAACTTATGATTGGTTTTAAGGATTGAAGTGCAACCCATTTCAACAAGAGCTTTGCCTTTTAAGTATTGAAGTGCAACCCAGTTCAAGTGAGGGCGAGAGTAGTACCCGAATAGATGACCGCTTGGAAAGTCCTCGTGTTGGCATGGGTTGACGCTCCTAAGGGCTCAGACCTTACAAATGGTATCAGAGCCGACTTTGGATTACGAGTGTGCTTGGTTCGGTAGATGTTCACTCAACTCAAAGGGCGGTCTTTGGGTCTTGACGAGGACGTCAAGAGTTTAAGTGAAGTAGTTTATAACACCCCGGACATGAGATTTGTTTATAAGAATTGAAGTGCAACCATGTCAACAAGATCTATTCATTTTCAAGATTCAAGTGAGGACAAATACATCTAAAGTTAGTGTGCTAGGGAAAGAGTAGTAGCAGGATGGGTGACCTCCTAAAAAAAGTCATCATGTTGGCATGAGATGGAGCTCTTAAGGTCTCAGGCCTTACACCATTAGCGGAGGGACCCTAACAAATTCGATCAAGGGACTAACCATCCAAAGCCAATTCCACCATTTTGAGGCATAAGTAAATTGGAAATATCACAACGGTATATCCCACCTCCAGCTCACACCTTGTGCCCAATAATCAACAAGAAGGATAGCCTCATCGCCATTCTTAAACAGATTGATCAACCAAGAAATAATAGGTTTCTCAATTAGTCCATCCAAAAATGAACAGAATGATCATTCCTCGTAATCCAACGAATTCCCTAAACAACCTTCTTTATGCCCACAACGATGTCCATCCATATTTGACATGTTGCTCTAGTAACTCTAAATGAGGGGATTTGTTGAAAAAGTTGAAATTTATACTTAGCATGGCGAATTTAGGACCACATACTAGAATTATCATGCATAAGCCGCCAACCCAACTTCCCAAGAAAGGCCAAGTTCATGTATGTTGTATCAAAACGAGGTGTTAGTAACAAAGTAAAGTATTGTTGCTATATAGGAAATTGTACCTTTGCACAATGGAATATCACAAATAACAAGCACAATCACATAGAGAGGAAAAGCAAATCAAACACTAGTTGATAAGTAAGAACCTCTATCTCTAGGTGTTATAGTGGCAGGATTTCAAAGTCTACTTCTCTAAATTGATAATAACGAACTACACAAGTCAAAAAAAGATCCAACGTATATATACTACATCTCCTTACTAGAATACTCTCTAAGCCTAACAACCCTTAGCACGTATATCAACTCAAAAGCAAGCTCAAAACCACACAAAAGTTACCTTAATCGCCTCAAAACTTGGCCTATCAAGATCCTAAACATCGCAACTTTCTTAACTGCATGACCGGTTCGTTCTATCGTTCCCTTGAGCCAACAACCTTGGAACTCGTCTCTTGATCTCCAAATGTTATGTTTTTGATTTCCAATGGCTACTTAGAAACCTTCAAAGACTCCTAATGTCGTTTCTCTCTCTTGGATGCTCATCTTTCTCTCTTGGAAGCATGTCTAGGTTGATAATGCCTTGTATTTATAAGCCTTCATAGGATCACGAAAATATAATTTGTTTATAGTCTAATATGATGTATTATCCCATAAATAACATTATTTCTATCCCTCAAACAATATCCTAAAATACCACAAACAATATCTTTCAATTTGACAATACCTTGTTTTCATAAATAGATCTTATCTCTCCATGATAATTCTGACCCATTATCTCCAAGATATAATCTTCACTTTCCTTGTTTGAATGTCTCTTTGTGACCCAAGCAAAGATTCGAAACCCTAGATGGAACATCTCCCGATTTGTCTCTTTGTTGGGAACGATGTAAAACTTCTTTCCACTGTTTTCCTTGGAATCTCAATTTCTTCCCTTCTTTTGGAACTCTAGTGCTCTTATTACCATTGTTCCCTAGGATTACTGATTCATTGGTCACAACCATTATTTCTTGGAACTTCTCCAAATAGCTCTTATGCTTGCCATTGTTTCCTGAGACAATACTTAAGAACACACATAAAATTTATGGTGTTTATCATCATCTAAACACCCAAGGGTCCTTTAAGGAACCTTCTTCCAACAATGTTCTTACGACGCCTAATACCATGTCCACTATTAGCTTTCGTCTAGCTTGCAAACACCATCCAAAGACACCAAGATGGATTTTACGAACCCCAAAAGAACTACCTCAAACAAACCCATGACAAATACGATCAAGCTCATTAATAGTTACCACGAAGCTTGATAGTAGACATGACATGTACATGAATGGATGAAATCACCACTCTCATTAATAGTTCCTAATCTCATTAAACTCTAAAACGCCGTTGTCATATTTGAGCGTCGGAGGAAAAAGGGAGATCCAAGCCCCGTCCTTTGGCTCGTTTCTGGCGCAGATTGAGTGTGTGGGAGATTCGATAAAGTTTTTGTACCGAGATCAATCGTCGTCTCATAATTTCAGGGTAGCACAGATTCTTGCTACCACATTTGGCACCGTTCATGAGGAACGAGGGCGACGATGGTTGCGAAGAGAAGCATGATTGAGGGACGGAGTGAATCAAATCGAGAGGCCGAGCTATAGGCCGCACTGGATGAGCGCGATCGTTGGCTATATTCCATGACGGTCGAGCTCGTTGCGCTGCGCATATCGTTTGATCGAGCCCATGGCAAGCGACCCATCAGTGCGCCTGATTTGATGGAAGAGGGGGCCAGCGCCTGAACAACATGGTCCTGTTTGCGAACCACCATGAACCGTAGGCATATGAAGTGATCCACGACCACACGAGCGGCAGACCACAGATGCCCAGAGACGCAGGAACTTCGAATTGAGATAGACTGGATTGACCTAGGGTTAGCCCGGGTCGCTGGCGAGGGACTCACACATCGTCTTCGGCGACCGTCCCGAGAGCGAAGAAAAGCACCATCCGGTCCCATGGTTCGGGGCGATCGAAAGAGGAGACATCGTCCTCGGTCTTGTTTGCGGGGTCTGGTGTGTCGGGAGAAGTCCTTGAGTATCGAATCTGGTCGGCTGAAGGAGGGTCGGGCTGGGCATAGGAACAGGGCAGAGCAGCACTTGCTTCTTCTATTGGACAATTAGGGCAAATCGCTTATTAACGCTCATGAGCATGCCAAATTAAAGTTGGTTCGCATGACCGCAACCCTTTTTGCAAGGGTTATTCGTGAACAATAGCCCTCGACTAAGTTTTCTACTCCATCTTTTGAGCTTTATGATGGAAAATATGATCATGTTATTCATATTATTTTGTATCCTCATAAGATGGCGTTGTGGGTGTCGAATGATGCTTTGATGTGCAAGATGTTTATGGTGAGTCTAGGAAAATTGGATGCTAAATGGTTTCATTCTTTAGATTCAAACTCGATTTATTCTTGGGACCAATTGGCTAGGAGTTTTGTGTTTCGTTTTATTGCTAATTTCAAGGAGCCTACTTACTTCTATGAATGCTTTTTTTTTTTTAGAATGTGCAGGGGAGAGAGTTTGAGGCAATTTGCTCCTAGATTTGTGGGTGTCGAATGATGCCTTTGACCTTTACCAAGGCCGATCAGGAGAGACTGCAATTCCCCCACAACGACCCTTTGGTCCTCACATTGGACATCGATATTTATGAGGTACGTCGAGTCCTTATTGATTATGGCAGCTCGGTTGATATATGTATCATGAAATGTTTAAGAAACTGGGCAAAACTCAAGAAGATCTAATTCTTTTTTTCTACCCAACTGTTGGGACTTGGTTCTTTCCATGTGTGGTCGTTGGGAATGTTGCAATAAATTGTTACTGTGGGAGGAAAGCTGGTCACATCAAAGTTTATGGTGGTCAACGTCTTGTCCTCCTACAACGCTATTATGAGGAGGTTGTAGTTGCATATGATGGGGGTAGTTCACTCCACCTTGCACTAGCTTATTGTTTTCTCCTAACAAGGGGAAACTATTTAGGTTAAAGGAGATCAGTGGACGGCTCGACACTATTTGGGAGTCAAGGGAACCAAGTCGGGCATCCATAAGGTCCATCTCGCCCCACAAGTCTTGGACGAGGTTGGGATCTCACCTTCAGAGAAGTTTATAGAGACCTTGCAAAAGATCCATGTAAGTGCTTCAGAACCCAAAAAGTATTTTTTTTAGTTGGAGCTAATGTTGTAGGAGATGAGTTAGAGTCCTTGATATGACTCTTAAGGAGAAATAGGGAGGTATTTGCGTCGAACCCATAGGAAGTGTCGAGTTTGTCACCCAAAATTGCCTACCACAGGCTCAACATTCGAGAAGATGATAGGCAGGTCGTGCAGAGAGCGAGACGGTCCTTTGTGCAACATATTGAGGCCGTGGTAAAAGAGTTGCAGAAACGGCTAGAGACACGGGCAGTTAGAGAGGTGCAATATCCAACTTGGGTGGCTAATACAATGGTGGTCAAGAAAAAGAATGAAGAATGGCGAGTTTGTGTGGACATCACGAATCTGAATAAGGCATGCCCCAAGGACATGTTCCTGCTCCCCAAGATTAATCAGTTGGTGGATGCTATTGCGGGGCATGCCAGAATGAGTTTCCTAGATGCTTATAGAGGATACCATCAGATCTCTTTGCTAGAGAAAGACCAGGAGAAAACAACCTTTATGACACCAATGGGGGTATATTATTACAAAGTTATGCCCTTTGGCTAAAGAATGCAGGGAAACGTTCCAGAGGATGGTTGTGATGTTGTTTTTGGGTCTAATTGTGGACAAGGTCAAAGTGTACATAGATGACATGGTAGTCAAAAGAAGGCATCGGGACTCCCATCTGGAGGATCTGCAGCGAGTGTTCGGCATCCTGAAAAAGAGTTAATCTTCGTCTAAATGCCTCAAAATGTTCTTTCTGGGTGAGTTCAAGCAAGTTTCTTGGGCATTTGGTAACCAAACATGGTATTGAGGATAGTCCGCATTAGATCTGAGCAATACAAACTAGACAAAGTCCCAGTAGTGTGAAAGAGGTCCCAAAACTTACAATCATGGTTGTCGCTTTGAATCGGTTCATTAGTAAGTCCTCACACAAATGTGGTGCCTTCTTTAAGTTAGTTAAAGGAGACATGAATTTTCAGTGGGATGATGAATGTGAGCGATCACTAGCAGTGATAACATACCTGAAAGAACCGCCCATCATGACGGTTCCGAGGACAAAGAGGAGCTGATTCTCTATATAGCAGTTTCAGAGCAGGCGAAAAGCGTCATTCTTGTTAGAGAGACCGATATAACACAATGGTCAGTCTATTACATCAGTATGACCCTGCTCGACTCAGAAACTCGGTATGCCCCCATGGAAAGGTTATTACTTGCGCTAGTAGTCACGTCCAGAAAGCTGAATTATTACTTCAAGACTCACCCGATAGTTGTTGTGATTGCTTTTCCCCTCAAGGCGTTACTGTCAAGCTCTAATTTGTCTGGATGCGTCACGATGTGGGCCGTAGAACTGGGGCAGTATGGGCTTTATTTTTTTCTAGAGGACCGCTATCAAGTGGCAGACTTTGTAGGAGAATTCGTAGGGGGGTCTTGGGGAACATATACCAGTTTGGCAACTACAAGTGATGAGAGCACTTAAGAGCTTCTGGTCGATGGTTCTAGGAACCATAAGGGAGTTGGCACTACTTTGGTCTTAGTATCCCCCGCTGGAGAGATGATCAGGACGGCCGAAAAGCTTGGTTTCGTTGCGACTAACAACGAGGGTAAGTACGAAGCCCTAATTCTAGGGTTGTGGCTCAAAGTAAGGGAGCCACAGAGGTGGAAATTACTTTGACTTGTAGCTGATTATGAATCAGATAATGGGGGGTATGGAGCCAAATCCTCGTGCATGTTAGCCTATTTAGAGAAAGCCAGGGGTCTGCTGGCAGAGTTTCGGGAATACAAGATGCATCAGATTCCACGCGAGCAAAACGGGGTGGCCGATAGGGGTGGGTGGCAAACAAATATATTTGATCTGGTCTGGTCCGTTATGTCGGATATCCGATAGAAAAATTCACAAAACTTTAAACTGTATTCGGTCCGTCTCTGATCGGATATCCGGTGAATATTATCTGGATCGTATATTTGACTCGGATATCTGAATTATCTGGTTACTACAAAACCTATTAAAAAGTTAATCAAAATGTTATTTTTTAAAATTCTATCAAAACTAATTATCCGCAAAGTGCAAATTAAATGTCAAATATCAACACCATTTGCAAGTCTCTGTTAATTTTTTTCACACAATTAAACTTGTCAACCTTATCAAATTGAGAACCATAAACGTATATATTATATATAACAAGAGGAATTGACAAATACATATAAAGTTTTAACTTTTACTTTAATCAAAATTCAATTCAATGATGAACACTTAGTCTCGACAACAAAATATATTTGCTCTATTTTAGTGAGGCGACAATCAATACGTGAATTAATGAGTTAGGGTTTTAATTTTATAAGAATAATAATCAAGGTTGTTTTTTTATTGAAGGGAATAAAATAAGGAATGTTGTGTTAGAGAATTGAAGTGAGTTCAATTGCTTATAAATGTACAAGCACCATTTTGAGATCATCTAAATTAGTTATACATTGTATATTAGTTCTAAAAATATATTATATATGTTTAGTAGCGGATTCCCAAATATCCGGTAAGCAAAATATCTCGATCCGTATCTGGAAAAAAATCACCCGGATCGGATCGCATTCGGATAAAAATTAAACGGATGTTTTTGTATACGGACTTTTAGGATCCGAAACGGTAGGTTATCGGATCGGGTCGGCCGAATCAGACATTTTGTGGTCGATGCCTTGGTCACCTTAGCGTCCTCAAGGTGAGGAGAAACAGGCGCGTTTGTATACATAGACCTGCAATAATCGCCAAGTATTGATGGAAAGAAGGTGAACCCTGTGGACGACGAGACCAGTTGGATGGACCCAATCTTTACTTACTTGACCCAGAATTAGGGGTGTTCATCCGGTCCGGACCGGACCGGATTTTTTCAAAAGTCTGGACCGAAGACCGGACCGAACCGGACCGGGCCTATTCGGTCTGGTCCGATTCCGGTCCGGTCTAGGACCGGTTTAGACCGGATCCTTATTTTTTTTAAAAATAAGTTAAATTCTTATTTAAAATCTAAAAAACATTTATACTCCTAACTTATTAAATTAAGAAAAATATCTATAAAAAAACATATAAATCTCCAAAAAAACATATAAATTAAGAAAAATATTTAAAAAAAAAAATCCGGTCCACTGGTCCGGACCGATTTTTTTCCGGGTTTGGACCGGACCGGACCCGGATTAACGGGAAAACTTGGACCGGAGACCGGACCGTAATTTCACCGGTCTGGTCCGGTCCGGTCTTTTCCGGTCCGGTCCAGTTTTCCGGTCCGATCCCATTTTGAACACCCCTACCCAGAATGCACTCCTATTTGACAAGAAAGAGGCGCGGTTGGTGAGGTTGCGGGCGGCGTGCTTCTAGGTGTCCCCCAAAGGTATTATGTACTGGAAATATTTCACAGGCCCTTATCTCAGGTGTGTGCCTCCTTGCAAGGTAGATGACATGCTCATTGAGATCTATGAAGGAGTCTGCGGGGTCCATGCCACAAGAAGAAGTCTAGCTTTCAGGTCTGTAACTCAGGGATATTGTTGGCCCTATATGTAAAAAGATGTTGAATGCTACGTCGAAAAGTGTAAAAAATGCCAGAAGTTTGGTAGGTTGACCCATCGGCCCACAATGGATTTGCATTTACTCGTGTGTCCATGGCTCTTCACACAGCGGGGTCTCGATCTCGTAGGCCTTTTCCCGAGGACTCCATGCAACAAACACTATCTGATCACTATGATTGATTACTTCACTAAGTGGGTGGAAGTGAAACCTTTGTTCGAAATTAGAGACAAGGACATAAAAAAGTTCATATGGGAGTCAATCATTACTCATTTCGGGATTCCTTATGCTTTGATATATGATAACGAGACACAATTTAATAGCTCCGCGTTTAATGTTTTTTGTGCAGTCTATGACATTAAGAGTTTATACATGTGGAGCTTAATCGCATACTAACGGCCAGGCTAAGGGGCAATGGGTGGACAACTTGCGTGCCGTGATATGGGCGTACCGTACCACTCCAAGGAGGTCCACCGACGAATCACCGTTTGTGTTGGCTTATGGTTCGGAGGCGGTAATCCCACTAGAGATGGGACTCCACACCATTCGCACTGCATCATTTGAGCAAGGTGGAAGCGAGCAAGCACTCTGAGCCAATCTGGACACGTTGTACGAGAGGAGGGAGGCATTCTCGGTCTGTATGGCCCCCTACCAGTGCGATTTAATCAGGTCCCAAGGGAAGCGTATTTTTCCACGCAGTTTCAAGGTTAGTGACCACGTGCTCCTAAAGGTTCATACCAACACAGCACCCTACGGAGGGCAATCTAGGTACAAATAGGAGGGCCCATACATAGTGGTAGCGAGTGTAGACAACGACTCCTACAAGTTGGAGGGTCTGGATGGGAAGAAAATTTTGTGCACTTGGAACACCTCACTTGCAGAAATTCTATATATGAGCATGAAATAGGTATGGGGGTACTCTTTTTCCTTTTTGTATGTTTTTTCTCATGAAGTTTTCATGTGAAGAGGGATCAACGAGTTCCCTTTGTGGTTTTCCTCGTGTTTGTTTTCCCATTTTAGTGACATTTATTTTTGGTAATTCAAAAAATACCATTATTACTTGCAATTATTATGCATCTTGCACTTAAAGAGCGTAAGGTGTTATGACTTAAACAAGCCAGAGTCTAAATAACACAAGGTGCTACGACTTAAACTAGCTAGAGACCAAATAGCACAAGGTGGTACAACTTAAACTATCTAGAGGCCGATTAGCACAAGGTCCTACGACTTAAACTAGCCAGAGGCCAAATGGCACTAAGTGCTACTACTTAAACTAGTCAGAGGCCAAATTGCACAAGGTGCTACGACTTATACTAGCCAAAAGCCAAAGAGCACAAGTTGCTACGACTTAAACTAGCCAGAGGCCAAAGAGCATAAGGTGCTACGACTTAAACTAGCCAGAAGCCAAACAACATTAGGTGCTACGACTTAGACTAGCCAGAGGTCAAATAGCACAAGGTGCTACGACTTAAACTAGCCAAAGGCCAATTAGCACAAGGTTCTATGACTTAAGCTTGCCAGAGGCCAGATACAACAATTCGCAATGCCTTAGTCAAAGTTAAAACTCAAACGATATGGGTTGTCACACTCCTTAGATAGCTAGAGGTATGGAATAAATGAGTCAGAGACTCTAAAGAATCAAACAAGACATGATGGATCGTGTCAAGAGGATCAAGGACCGTGCACTATGTTCTATTGTGAAAATGATCATACCATGCATTGTGTTCTATTGTGAAAACGTACGGACCGTGCACGCCACCGCACAAACCACGTAGTGACTGCTGTATGTTTTTTTTTTTGAAAAACGCCATCATGCACGGACCGTGCATCAAAACGCACGGACCGTGCAATGCAGTCTATAAAGCATTGTGTTCCTTGTAGTATAAACGCACGGACCGTGCACACCCCTCTGTAATCAGTTGGGCTTCGTGTAGTGCAATATTCATGAAGGTAGACGAAGACCGTGTGTCACGGACTGTGCACATCCCTCTGTAAAGCGATGAGCTATGTGCATTACAACATACACGGACCAAGACCCACATGGTGCAAATCACCGCACTGACCTGTGTGAAAATTTTTGTGGGCCGTATTGAGTGGGTTCGAGACGCACCTCGGGTTTGATTTAGCGGGATTTGGGATCATTTAATTTCCGACAGATCTTAAAAGACGTGATGGGAAAAATGAGGAGGTAAATATTTATTATCTTACTATATTTTTCATTAATAAAGATTAATGATAATAAAGGAAGCTAATTATTAAAATGCTCATTAAAGAAGATGGGCTTCAGCTTTTTTTTCGATGAGGAAAGAATTAGGTTGGTCTTAGTTTCTATGCGAAGACCAACCTAGAGCATTCTAGCGGATGAGAACATGCAGTTCTGAATCAAAACTAAGGTTAGACACATTTGGTGAAAAGCTGAGTTTGACTATGCGATCAACAGAAACAGTTCACCTCCCAAAAAACGTGTCTAACATGGACTTCCTGGAAAGAGTGGATGTCAAACAAAATATTGGCCACAACCAACTCAATTTCACAAGGACAATCCCAAATGCCTTTGATAGAATTTATAAGGCAAAGATTGACATCCTCAATTTGCAGTTTTGTTAGTGTCTTTGTTTTAGCAAATTTGATGTTGTGTTTAAGTGCTAAAGCTTTTGTCATAAGAACACTATTAGACCCACAATGTTTGTTCTCCATATGGATAACTTCTTCTCTATCGTTTCTCATGATGAATCCAATACCAGATTCACCATTAAGATTTTTTGCACCATCAAAATTATTTTTGTAGAAGTGTTGGTTTGGTTTTTCCCAACGTAGAAATCTGGTTTTTCTTATCTGTTGTGTTTTATTATTATAGATTGGAGTATCCTTACACACTTCTCTCTTTGTGGATTCCCAGTTTTTAATTAACGTATAATTATAGTGTGAAAGATCTTTGATTTTGTCATTGGGGTCAGTGTTAAAGATGATTAGGTTTCTATTAATCCAAATGCTCCACCAAATAGTGCAAAGACAAATGAATTCCTTTTGGTCAACAACGACTGGAGTTCTGTCAATATATCTTTTGGTTTATTATTGTTTATATCAATGTTAGCAATGATGTTACCAATAGATATATTTTGTTCTTTGATGTGTTTAATAGTAAATGGACATTTTATAAGGAAATGTATAAGGTCTTCTACATGATTATCACATACATGATTATCACATGAATCACATTCCAGGGGGACGAGAATGTGGTTTTGTGCTAGTCTGGATTTGGTAGGGAGTCCATCACGGCATATTTTCCAAAGGAAAATTTCAACTTTAGGATATATATCTAGTTTCCAAATCTAAGAGAAGTTATTAGTATTGGGGTTTTGTTGTTTAGTAATCAGTTCAAAGGCTGATTTGGTAGAAAACCAGCCATTTTTACTGGGTGTCTAGTACAGTCTATCTGAAATAATATTCTCGGGGATATGGATGTCTAGTATTTGTTCTACAGTTTGGTGATTTAGAGTTTCATTCACTTTGGTTTGGTTCCATTGTCGATTATTGTCATTGAAGTCACTTACTTTTACAGAAGGGTTGATTATAGTTTAAGGTAAGGAGTTATTTTTAATATTTAGATTGGGCAACCAGTTATATGTCCAAAAATGAATGGTTTTTCGTCACCTACTAACCATTGAAGATCGAAATGGAATTCAGTACGGAGATTGAGAAGATGGGACCATTGCCAGGAGAGGTTTTTTTTTCTTATATTGTAAAATATTAATATATTTGCGATATTTTTCATTTATGATTTTGACCCATATGTTATCTAGTTCAGCAAGGATTTTCCATAAGAGTTTCATTTGTAGTGCTTTGTTCATATCTTGTGTTTTTCTGATTCTAGTTCCTCCGTTATCTTTATTTTTGCAAATTTTATCCCAGTCGATTAATGGTTTATAGGAAGAATCCATATTCCAAAAGAAAGTTTTATTGACTGAGTCTAATTCTTTATGAATATAGGAAGGTAGCATAAAGCATTGCATAATATAGTTTGGTTTAGCAACCAGATTTGATTTTATTAGCGTATTCCTTCCCTCTTGAGAGAGGGAGTTGGATTTCCACTTAGTTAATTGGTTATGAGTTGATAAGATTGTGTCTTTAAAAGTGTCATGATTCACTTTCCCATTTATGATGGGACATCCTAAGTATTTTTCCAATGAAGTGGAGTTTGGTATACCAAGTACAGATTGAATTATGTTTTTTGTGACGTTTGTTGTATTATTTGTTATTTGGAAAGCAGACTTATGGTGATTAACACATTGACCAGAGATAGAGCAATATTCTTCAATGATGCTTTTAACTCTGGAGCATTCTGTTTGATTTGCTTTTGCAAAAATAAGAATATCATCTGCAGAAGATGGGCTTCAGTTATTTCCAAAAAGAAAGAAGTATCTATTATCCTCCAAGAAACCTAATTTCCTATTCTCATTCAACCCTCTAGAACGTTGATACGCTCTACTTTGTAGTGCGTAACTAGGAGTTGTTACTAGTATTTGGGGTGCCAGTTATGTGTGTTTAGGACACAATATATGATGTGACCCTGCCTCCCATGACGGCCCAAGACGAGGAAGAAGCCATGAGCCTACGCTCAGAGGGCCCAGTGACAAGGTCTAGGTCCAAAGCCATCGCCGCCGCCGTCGCGTCACTTGCCGCACGCGTTGTCGCTGGCCAAGGAAGCCCAGACGCCAACCCAAGAGTCGTCGTCCTCGCCACCATCGGCATTGAAACATCGCAGTCGGCATCGCGTGCACCCACTCGCGAGGCCATCGACCCTTCGTCGCCGTTCCTCGCGGTGTTTGCATCCATGCCTTCGCCGGGTCGTTTTGACACTTAGAGGTTTATTGCCTTTGTTTTGGCATAGTTTTGAGACACTTTCTATATTTGATATTATTGCTTATTTTAGATAGTTTCCTTTTATAGTCATTTCTATTTTAGGGTTTGTGCCTTTTGCATGCTTGCATGGGCTAGCCCACTAGGCTCGACTCGGCCCATCTGATGTCTTGCCCTAGTATTTAAGTCAAACTATGTTATTGGTTTTAGCACGTTCAATTTTAATCAAGGTTTCAAGTAGAGTGTTTATACTCCTTCCCTTGATCGGACGTCACCCTCTATCTTCGTATCCCCATTCCCTCTGCTGCCGACGCTACGGCAATTGCTTGAACCTTCAAGCCAAGTCTTCCTTGGCATATCCCTTCCTCCGCATTCGACACTATGACACCAAATACTTGTCTTTTCAAGTCATATATCCCTCATCAAATCGCTTCTGCCATCGCTATCCATTCGCCCCATCAATCGCTTCCATCGCACCCACAATCGCCACCAATTCCATCGCCTTTGTCATCGCCTTCGCCATCGACGTCGTCTTCGATGTTGTGACACTCAACGTGACACTAAGCCTCGCCGACGCCGCGACCATCCAGACCACCTCCAACGGGTTCGCTTCGCCACCATCTTGTCAACCTTTCGTGCAAGACAACGCGGGTTTGCACCCAAGGATTCCACGGCAGGTTTGACAAGGAATGAGTGACTTCTCGCCCAAGACTAGATCCAAAGGTGTTGCCTTTGACAATTGGCTTGTCATCGGAGGCAAGAACACATCAACTGGCATCAGAGCCCAGCAGTCTTGTAAGTCACGAACTCAAGTTTGCATCTTGTTCACACAATGTTTTTTCTTGACCCCCATCGTTTGCTTTCGTAAATTGTTAGAAGAAAAAAAAAACCAAAGTTCCCATCTTTGCATCACCTACTCGGTTTCTACAAGATAATATCTTAGCCGAAATTTTTCCTTGTTCCCTAAGTTTTGGTGTGTTAGGTAATTTGTTATCTTGCATGCTAGATGATAACAGGTTTTCGTCGTGTAAAACTGCTATGCAAAATATCCAAATAAACCTTAAACCGTAGTCCTAGGTAAGTAAAGGTCGAATCCACAGGAAGGCGAATTCTATCTAAATATGCATTTCGTATGTCAATCAAACGTAACCAAAGTGGGGTTTTGTGAGTTTTGTAAGTTCTAAACATGCAAAAGGTAAACAAGCTAAAAGTTGTGAAATCAGTGATGGGAAAAACACTTAGTCAAACAACATCCACTATTCGTATGACAAGTTGATCCTAGATACTCATTCAAAATCTCATGCAATGGAAATTCCATTTCCTTTTCAGATATAACTAATAGCACAACCAGATACTATTAGCACTAACTAATTAAACAACCCTGAAACTATCAAGATTCAGTTTAACAGCAGCTTTACGGATAGGAATATAGTTGGATACAATTCTAGCATAAAACAACCAGATATTATCCTAGAATGTAAATCAGTTCTCTTCTGCATAAGACTAGCACAACCAGATACTAGCACGATGCAGTTGCTACTCTGAAATAGACCAGTAACAATCTAAATCTAGCAATAGATCAATAACAACAAACCCTAGTTGATCAGACTAGAAATTATCAATTTCAATCATAAGCAATCAAGCAAGAGAAGATAAAATCCATGCAATAGATTAAGAACGAGAATCTCACAACTGAATCAAAACGAAAGCCTCAGTGTCTGACTAAGCCAAGGAGGCTTAGTTCTTCATAGCGTAGAACGTAGAATGAAATTAGGGTTCTAGAGAGAGATCAAGATAGGCAAACAAGCCTTTTCTCAACCCTTAAATACTAAAGGAAATAAAGCTAAGTTAACCTAAAATGAAATAATAAAACGTAATAAAATAATGCAAAATAAACAAATAAGGAAACTCGGCTCGGCGGACTTCAGACACGCACGGCGGGCGCTGCAATCTCCACGGCGGGCGCCGTAATCGCGGCGGACGCTGCCTTTAAACGGCGGGCGCCGTTCCTATGTCGTAGCTGTGGTCGCTGGAGGGGAATTGGCGGCGGGCGCCGCAATGTTCACGGCGGGCGCCGTCGCTGTTCTTCGGTTCAGCTTCTGCGACACTTCCGTAGAAACTCCATAACTTTTGATTCCCAACTCGGATTGCGCTAATATTTTGAGAACTTGCAGTAGACTTCAAGAGCTAACTCCTAGAATTGGAATCACTCCATTTGGACATCTGAGTAGAGAGAACGAACCAATTGAATTCAGCCTACCGTTCTTCTACTCTTCATTGCACTCCCTTGGCGTCTACTACTGGTGGCTTCCTCCTCAGTGTCTCATATGATCACCAAAACCGCTCAAACACCTCCAAAAACACCAACTTCGCCCCCAAACACCATGCACATGAATGTGTCTAAATCTACCCGAATGGCACCAATAAATCTTCTAATGACTCTTAGTTAAGCCCTACAAAGTAGTGCTTATCAAACTCCCCCATGCTTAGACTTTTGCTCGTCCACGAGTAAACTAATAGAGAGTCTACTCCTCCAATTCAGCATCTAAGGTCTCAGAAAGCATATCCTCCAACTAAGAGTCACCTAACCCATGCCAAGTTCCTGGCACCAATCTCATTTACAACACATCAACAACTCAACAGCTTAAGGGGCAAGCAAAGTACTTCCCCCAAGCTAAACCCGGACATCCAATAGTGTGAGTAACCTCTAATCCTAGCCTCCATCTATTACTCCTTATGTCTCCCAGAGTGACATACCCGACAATCCTTCTTTGACTCCTCTTCTTATGACGCCTCGCCAAGAATAATGAGAAATCCTAAAATCACTCTTCTTCTTTTTCACTCGTTTTGCCAAGGCGCCCTTTTCGGGTTTTCACCAAGCCACTCGTTTCATTTTCCAATAGATGTACTCACATAAGCTCACGTCACTCTTGACCATATATTACCCCAGCCTAATGCTGGTCCAAGCCACCTGCTTATTGCCTAGGCCGTCCTTTCGGGTTTTCGACCTATCCCAGGATTTCAATGATAGCCTTTTTTTCAAACTTTTGGCTTTTTCTCTTTATTCATTTTTCTCCTAAACGATGTAGCAAGAATAGAACTCTCCCCCATGCTTAAACATTGCATTGTCCTCAATGTAATGAAAGACAAAAAATAGAAGCACAGGGAAAAGCAAAAAATAACTCACAAATGTCGCCAAGTTGCTTGGACACTTTCTTTGTTGCTGGCGGTCTTCTCAATAAACGTCCATGTATCGGGTGTCGGCATCAACGCCATAATCTTCATCTACCGTGCAACCATAGGGATCCACCGTGGGGTGTGGTGGTTATGTAGGAAAGCAGGGTTGCACGGCCTTCAACGAACACAAAAATGGGCCCAGATGTAATTGTGGTGTGGGCCCTAGTGTTCCTCCTCCTCGGCTGCCAATTATAGGGCCATCATCGTTGTCAAATACAAAGTGGGGCTAATGTCTCCTCCTTGACAACATGATGCGCACCATCTCTCCATAGGAAACGCTGGGCAGCTGGCCTCCGGTAGATCTTTTTTTGACTTTTTCTCCCCGTTTAAGGTCTTTTCGGGGTATTTTATTTTCGTCTTTTGCTCCCCGTTTAAGGTTTTTTCGGGGCCCATATTATTTTTTTTAAATAAAAAGAAAACGAACCTGAGAATGGCGGCGATCGCCGTAATTAAACGGCGGTCGCCGTCATTTGCCGCAAGCAAAGTGAACGAGGGAGGTGATTACGGCGGACGCCGTAAGCTAGGCGGCGGGCGCCGTGAACTCCTTCTTCACTTTGAAACGCTTCCTGTAAGTTAGTTCGACACAGAAAGGAAAAACTAAAAGGAAAAACAAAAGAAAATGACTAAGGGAAGGAAAATAAATTACCTAACATCGGGTTGCCTCCCGATCAGCGCCTTAGTTAATTTCGTTGGCTCGACATACTACTCGAACATCCTCAATCCATATCGTCAGGCTCTTTAGGAACCTTCTTAATCCATACCTCCTTCCTGAACCAATTATGGAAAGGTTTGAACCTTAGACCATTATTCTTCTTCTTCAGCGGCCCCTCCATCTTGACCTTCTTCTTCTTCAGTGGCCCCTCCATCTTGACCTTCTTAGTCGCGTCTCCCCCATACTTAGATCGATCAGGGGGGTGTTTAACCTCAACTTCAGGGACCTGCATCACAGATGGAACGAGCTTCTCGCTCGGAGTTAGCAGTAAAGGCGATTTGCCTGGTATCTCCAGAGTAGGCTTATAGTCAGCGGCCAACTCAGTGATGACTTCCTGCGAGTTAGTAAATGAAACAGAATCCAAGCTAGAATCAACAATGAGAGATTGCGTGTCATCTAGGTTGTCCTCATTAAAAACATTTTGCACTACAGGCTCAAGTACATCAATAGCACACAAGGAATGACCATCAGAAGGAAATTTCATGGCTTCATAGATATTGTAGTTCATAGTTTGGCCATCAAATTCCATAGTCAAGGAACCAGTGCTCACATTGATCTTAGTGTTGGCAGTTTTCAGGAAGGGTCTCCCTAACAGAATAGGGGCTACATGCATATCATGTTCCATATTAAGCACATAGAAGTCAGCAGGAAAAGTAAGATCACCAACCCTAACCAAAACATCGTCCACTATCCCTATAGGACACACACTAGATCTATCAGCTAACTGAATGGCAATATTAGTGGCATGCATGGGTCCTAATCGTAAGGATTCACAAAGAGATGAAGGTAAAACATTAATGAAAGCACCCAAATCTAACATAGTTTTATTGAACTTGGTACCTCCAATAGTGATAGGGATGGTGAACATACCTGGATCGCCACACTTCTTGGGTAAGCGCTTCTGAAACACAGCAGAAACATGTTCGCTTACCTTTACCTTCTTCTTGTTGTTCCTGTCCTGGTTTCTCTTTGTTGTGCACATCTGCTTCAAGAACTTCGCATAACGAGGGACATACTTGATCAAATTAAGGAGAGGAATGTTGACTTCCATGTTTCTGAACATCTCAAACATGTCCTTGTCCTGCGCAAGTGGCTTGGTACGCTTCAAAGCAGACGGAAATGGTGCAACAGGCTTCCAATCAGGAAAAATCGGAGGTTCATACTCCTTCTCAGCCTCAGGATCAGCTTCGGAGGGGCGGCGGTCACCGTAAGAAGGACGGCAGTCGCCGTGAACATCATCAGAAAGTTCGGGATTTGGCTCACCGTCACGGCGGGCGCCGTAAGGTTCACGGCGGTCGCCGTGAATTGGGCGGCGGTCGTCGTCGCTGTTCTGCTCCAGGTCCACATTCTCTTCTTTGTTGACCTCGGAAATATCCTCCTCGAGCCTCTTTCCACTCCTCAGCGTTACAGCACTGACATTCCTAATGTTCGGGTTCACTTCCGTTTGAGATGGAAGTTTACCAGAGACCTTTGCGTCAAGCTTGCTCACCACTTGAGAAATTTGACCAAATTGCCTTTCCAAGTTCTGGATGCTAGCTTGAGTTGTCTCTTGGAACTGCAATTGGCTCTTAGACAACTCAGCAACATTTTCATTGAGGTTTACATGACTCTGCATCAGCATCTTCATCATGTTCTCCATAGACGACGAAGGATTCGAGCTCTGCCCTTGAGGGTGTGGCACAAATGGCTGCCTAGGCTGTTGAGGATTACCATGTGGTTGATTTTGCTCTGGGTCTCTCCATCTGAAGTTGGGATAATCCCTCCAACCAGGATTGTATGTATTAGAATAAGGGTCATGTATGGGCCTCTGCTGATATCCCCCTACATGATTCACTTCCTCTTGTAGAGTAGGACATGAATCAGTAAGATGCAAGTCGTCATGATAGATCTCACAGGCCTTAGCCTGCTGAGGCGTACCTTTCAGCTTCAGGCGCCTCACCTCCTCTCTCAGCACATCAAAATCAGCCTGATCAATCTTTGACTGAGAACTAGCAACTACCAAGCTTTGGGAACCTCTCCCACTGTACTGTCTAGAGTCATCAGCCAGAGTAGCAAATATCTCTAGAGCTTCTTCGTAAGTCCTCTTCAGAATATTCCCACCACACGAAGAATTCACCATCCGACGATCATCTTCACGGAGTCCTCCATGGAGATAAAGAATCAGATCATGATTAGCATAACCATGGTAGGGGCAACTCTTCACCAGTTTCTTGAAGCGTTCATAGTAGTCATAGAGAGACTCATTTGACAGTTGCTCTACGTTGCAGATCTTCTTCTTGAGCTGATTGGACTTGATTGTCGGAAAGTATTTATCAATAAACACCTTCTTCAAATTCACCCAAGTAGTGATGCTTCCTGGGGGTAAAGAATGATACCAGTCTTTAGCAGAATCCTTCAGAGAAAAGGAAAAGACTCTCAACCTCATCTGATCTTCAGTAATCTCAGATGGCCTCATACTGGTGCAGACCTCAAGGAATTCATCCAGGTGTTGAATAGGATCCTCAAGCGGGGTTCCACTGAATTTCGGGAGTAAATGGACTACTCCTGTCTTGAGCTCAAATTTAACCCCATCACCAAGGGCAGGGAATTGCACAGCACGAGTTGGTTGCTCCAAGTTAGGAGTTGTCAAGGACTCAAGAGTAACACGAGCTGCCATTCTTTCAGCTTCCTGAAGTAGTATATTCGCAGCCCTGCGAGCTTGAAGCAAAGTTCTCTCGATTTCTGGATCAAAAACTAGAGGTAGATTATTAGTAACACGGGTGTGAACCATAAGATAGGTTCACACCAAGATTGGCACACAAATCACACACACAAAATAGACTATTGCCTCCCCGGCAACGGCGCCAATTTGATAATAGGTTTTCGTCGTGTAAAACTGCTATGCAAAATATCCAAACAAACCTTAAACTGTAGTCCTAGGTAAGTAAAGGTCGAATCCACAGGGAGGCGAATTCTATCTAAATATGCAATTCGTATGTCAATCAAACGTAACCAAAGGGGGGTTTTGTGAGTTTTGTAAGTTCTAAACATGCAAAAGGTAAACAAGCTAAAAGTTGTGAAATCAGTGATGGGAAAAGCACTTAGTCAAACAACATCCACTATTCGTATGACAAGTTGATCCTAGATACTCATTCAAAATCTCATGCAATGGAAATTCCAATTCCTTTTCAAATATAACTAATAGCACAACCAGATACTATTAGCACTAACTAATTAAACAACCCTAAAACTATCAAGATTCAGTTTAACAGCAGCTTTACGGATAGGAATATAGTTGGATACAATTCTAGCATAAAACAACCAGATATTATCCTAGAATGTAAATCAGTTCTCTTCTGCATAAGACTAGCACAACCAGATACTAGCACGATGCAGTTGCTACTCTGAAATAGACCAGTAACAATCTAAATCTAGCAATAGATCAATAACAACAAACCCTAGTTGATCAGACTAGAAATTATCAATTTCAATCATAAGCAAGCAAGCAAGAGAAGATAAAATCCATGCAATAGATTAAGAACGAGAATCTCACAACTGAATCAAAACGAAAGCTTCAGCGTCCGACTAAGCCAAGGAGGCTTAGTTCTTCATAGCGTAGAACGTAGAATGAAATTAGGGTTCCAGAGAGAGATCAAGATAGGCAAACAAGCCTTTTCTCAACACTTAAATACTAAAGGAAATAAAGCTAAGTTAACCTAAAACGAAATAATAAAACTTAATAATAAAATAATGAAAAATAAACAAATAAGGAAACTCGGCTCGGCGGACTTCAAACACGCACGGCGGGCGCTGCAATCTCCACGGCGGGCGCCGTAATCGCGGCGGCCGCTGCCTTTAAACGGCGGGCGCCGTTCCTATGTCGTAGCCGTGGTCGCTGGAGGGGAATTGGCGGCGGGCGCCGCAATGTTCACGGCGGGCGTCGTCGCTGTTCTTCGGTTCAGCTCCTGCGACACTTCCGTAGAAACGCCATAACGTTTGATTCCTAACTCGGATTGCGCTCATATTTTGAGGACTTGCAGTAGACTTCAAGAGCTAACTTCTAGAATTGGAATCACTCCATTTGGACATCTGAGTAGAGAGAACGAACCAATTTAATTCAGCCTACCGTTCTTCTACTTTTCATTGCACTCCCTTGGCGTCTACTACTGGTGGCTTCCTCCTCAGTGTCTCATATGATCTCCAAAACCGCTCAAACACCTCCAAAAACACCAACTTTGCCCCCAAATATCATGTACATGAATGTGTCTAAATCTACCCGAATGGCACCAATAAATCCTCTAATGACTCTTAGTTAAGCCCTACAAAGTAGTGCTTATCACTAGAATATTTTGTTTCCTTGTTTCACGCGTGGATAGAGTTTCCTTGTTTGCTAGATTCTACTTTTTAGGTTGTTAGCAGCAATTTCCTTATAAGATATCAAATCAAATGTTATTTTCTCTCTCCTATCTCTAAAGATCACACTTGTGATATTCTTGTTACTTAGGCCGTTTTCTTTTGTTTCCTTTTGCAAATCCGAAAAGATCAAAAGATAAGATCTCGGATATTAAAAAAAAAAAAGATATCAAAAAGATATTAAAAAAAAGTTACCAAAGTTAGGTAAAGCCAAAATAAGGCAACCCTAACCCACTCGACTCGGTCTAAGCTCATCTTCTCTCTCTCTCCGCCGTCTAGGTCAAGCTTCCTAGAAGGTATTTCTTGCTTATTAGGTTGCTTTGTTTACGTTTGCATTAGGGTTTCAATTTGTTCTTGTTTATTTGATTGCAACTTGCTTGATACACCATCTCTTGTGCAAGCCAAGCCGCCCTCACGGCAAGACAAACTAACCCTACCTACGTGAACTTTGTGACTTGACTAGTGATCTTCTTGGTTGTTGTTCTTTGTTGTCTTTTGGTTTGTTTTTACTCTCATGTATGGCCATATTGTTATAGGTAGCATGATGGTTGGACAACGTGAAGAGAGATCCAAGCCCTTCGACAAGAGAACGCAGCTTTGAGAGCCCAACAACGCGCCGCACAACTCGTGCCCACACCACCACCCCTGAGTACTATGGACGCATCGGCTCAACCCCGAGCCACCGACGCCGGTCCATCGAAGACAAGAGTAGACAAAGGCAAAGGTCTAATGCCTTCGACATCTCATCATCAACCACAACTCAATCGTATGAAAAGTGTCATCGAGAGTTGCCAAGGCTTCGTTTCGCACACGGACCGCTACGTGCCCAGAGCCACACCCGCTGGCTTCGACACCGGCTCCGACAACGACCGCGACGCCGAGGACACTCAAGGTGAGTTTTCTGAACCATACAACTTTGATGATCACTATGCCTCTAGGAGAACCCAGAGACGTGTACCGGGCTCATCGCCACGCGAAGGCTGCCCTCGCTGAGCAAGCCGACGCGACGCCAAGGAAACCCAGTCGCAAACCCAGTGGGCATACGCGACGCGATGAGACCAACTTGAGGACACCAACTACCCAGACACGGAGCCATGATGTACGCGGCCACCTTCGACACCAAAGTGTTCGGACACCGCGTTACGGATCCGACGGCTACGCGTCGATCACACCCAATGTCTGCGACGACTTTGCCGAGTATGACGACGAGGAGATCGAGGACTCAGGTGGGGTCAACCCTATTTTTTTCACCCCCCTCTTGGAGATCCACTTGAATTGCAGGATCACCCTTCGGATTGGATACCTCCACCGCGTCTCTAGCCACAAGGAGAACGCATTCGTGATATTGGCGGCGAGCGCCACGATGTCATGCCAAGGGACATTTGCCACGCCGACTACGATGCTCAGCCGCGAAGACGCCGACGCGACGACGCCTACGCGCCAAGGGATGAGTTTGCTCGCAGCGAAGATCACCAAGACCGCGATAGACGCCAGGTTGGATGCGATAGACCCCATGGTGTGCGCGCCTACGAGAATCCTCTCTATGCTGTCGTGCCAAACAACGCGTTCAACCAAGCACATGCCCAGCCTCGATACCAACGACACGAAGTCAAGGTAAAGATCGAGCATTTCTTTGGTGAATACAATCCATCTATTTTTTCTTGAATGGGTGCAGGCTACGGAGTACATCCTTAGATATTGTCGAGTGCCACCTGAGGAACATGTCGACGCCGCGGCACTTCACTTCCGAGGAGCCGCCCGCGTATGGTGGCATAGATTCAAAGATGACTGCGTGCGTCGCAACAGGACCAGAGTCACAGAATGGCATCAGCTAGTCAACGTGATGACCAAGAAATACGTGCCTCTAGACTATAGGAATCAAATGAGAATGGAGATAGCCATGGCTCGCCAAGGGTCAATGACTCCACTCGAGTTCTTTTCCAAGCTTGAAGACATGTATTATAAAGCCAACATCTCCGTTGCACCATCGACTTTGAGGACAAAATTCTTGAGTGGCTTGAACACCAACATCCGAGATCAACTCGAGATTTTGCCCATCAAAGATTTGAACACACTCACACATACAACGATGCAACTTTATGCCCAAATCTCTCGCCGAAAGTCTTACACTTTTCCAAGTGGCCAACAAAGGTATTCTTCTAACCCTAGTGGTTTACCTTCTACTAATGTTCGCCCTAGTGTCTCTACCACAGTCGCGTCGAGCCCAGTCCCCAAAGCGAAGCCGTCGACGCCTAGCACCGTGCCGCGCCAGAACGCGCCCAAACAAGCTCTAGTGGGCACAGATCGTGCATGCGACCTTGAGTGTTACAAGTGTGATGGAAGAGGCCACTATAAGAAGGATTGCCCAAACGCTCGAAAGGTTTTGTTCTCCACGGCCGCCGCCGGCTACGAGTCTTGCGACGACGAGGAGCAAACCCTAGAGGCCATCGATGAAAGCATCGAAGAGGAGGAAGACGCCTATGACTGCGAACCCGCTTCTCTGCACGCGGGCACACCATTGAGCTTGGTGACGCGTGGTCTCCTCACAGTCAAGGAAGCGAGCCTCCATGACCAACGCGAGAACTTGTTCCACACAAGGGCTCTCGTCCAGACGGCTTCCTTGAGTGTCATAGTTGATGGAGGATCATGTTCTAACATTGTCAATGAGAAGGTCGTGACACACTTCAAGTTGCCTACGACGCCTCATCCACAGCCCTATGCCCTCCAATGGATTTCTTCAAGTCCAGGTAACACAGTATCTCGTCAATGCTTAGTTTCTCTTTCCATAGGGCAATATTGTGATTCTATACTTTGTGATGTCGTTGCAATGGACGCCATCCATATTTTGCTTGGGCGTCCATGGCAATTCGACAGGCGCGTGCTCCATGATGGCTATTTGAACACTTATGTGTTCAATTACCACGGTAAGTGCATCACCTTGCATCCAATGTCTCCCCATGAGATCTTGCAGGACCAGGTTGAGCGTGATCGCTAGAAGGCCATTGAGACCGCGTCTACTAGGTCAAACGAGTGTCCAGAGGCACTCCAGAGGCACAACTCTTCCAATTCTGGCAAAATTTCGTCTCCACCAGGAACTAACAAGAAGAGGAACAACGCCATAGCTGGGACACCAAGTGCCCATCTGGATCGTCCTGGCACCGCTGCTGGTGCCGCTGGGAAGGCCAAGAAAGGCACTCCAGAAACTTGGCCAGGATTTTCCACTTCTGGCTCGAGCACTGGTCCACATATGCCCAGTGCCCCACAGAAATCAACAAGCGCCTCACCATCGACGAAGTTTGCTGATCCGTTGCCGCAGACGTCTCATTTGCAAGGAAAATGTGAGCGACGCTTGCTTGTAGCCAGGGCCAGTGACCTAACTCCTTGTTTGACTGGCAAGGCCCCATGTTTTCTGCTTGTACCAACTCCATGCATCCCTGAGTCGTCTAATTCCGCGTCCGTGCCGCCAGCCATCGCGACCTTACTCGCAGCTTTCGACGATGTCTTTCCCGATGAGTTGCCACAAGGATTACCTCCACTGAGAGGAATTGAGCACCAGATTGACTTTGTGCCAGGTGCTTCCTTGCCCAATCGCGCTGCGTATAGAGCTGGCCTAGAGGGGACCAAAGCGCTCTAGCACCAAGTGCAAGAGTTGTTGGATCGCGGCTACGTAAGGGAATCTCTCTCCCTTTGCACTGTGCCTGTGATCCTTGTGCCCAAGAAGGATGGCACATGGAGAATGTGTGTTGATTGCCGTGCGATTAACCAGATCACTATCAAGTATAGGCATCCTATTCCACGCCTCGACGATATGCTTGATGAACTTCATGGCGCCACACTTTTCTCCAAGATAGATTTGAAGAGTGGTTATCACCAAATCAGGATGAAAGAAGGTGATGAGTGGAAGACCGCGTTCAACACGAAGTATGGGCTCTATGAGTGGCTTGTCATGCCATTTAGGCTCACGAACGCGCCAAGCACCTTCATGCGCATGATGAACCATGTCTTGAGAACCTTCCTTGGCAAGTTTGTCATCGTTTATTTCGATGACATCCTTGTGTATTCACGGAGCCTGGAGAAGCATGTCGATCACCTTCGCCAAGTGCTCGAGTGCCTTCGACGTGAGAGCCTATTCGCCAATCTGGCAAAGTGCTCATTTTGCTCCGCGTCTACAAATTTTATGGGCTATGTTGTGAGTAGCGATGGTCTGCGTGTCGACGAAGAAAAGATTGCGGCCATCAAAGAATGGCCAACGTCGACGATGCCGACACAGGTGCGAAGCTTTCTCGACCTTGTAGGATTTTATAGGCGCTTTGTTCGAGACTTCTCCTCCATTGTCGCGCCTTTGCATGAGTTGACGAAGAAGGGTAGCACTGTCTTGTGGCTTGAGTCCCACGAAGAAGCCTTCTCGGCTTTGAAGCAGGCCTTGTGCCAAGCACCTTTGCTCTAGCTTCCCGACTTCGACAAGCACTTCGAGGTGGAATGTGATGCTTCAGACATAGGCATTGGTGGTGTGATGCACCAAGAGAAGAGGCCCATTGCATATTTCAGTGAGAAGCTCACGGGGGCCACACTCAATTACCCCATCTACGACAAAGAATTATATGCCCTAATACAAGTGCTAAAGACGTGGCAACATTACCTTTGGCCGCGTGAATTTGTCATCCACAGCGACCACGCAGCCTTGAGCTATTTGAAGAGCCAAGTCCACCTCAATCGACGCCATGCTCGTTGGGTGGAATTTCTTGAGACATTTCCTTATGTCGTGGTCCACAAGAAGGGAAAGGAGAACATTGTCGCCGACGCGTTGTCTCGAAGGTATGTTCTCTTGACTCATGTGCAAACTAAAGTTTTGGGTTTTGCTTTGATTAAAGAATTGTATGCTAGTGATCCTTTCTTTGCCCATATAGTCGAGCATTGCCTAAGATTTCGAGAGTTTGAGTCATATTTCCTTTCTGAGGGTTATTTATACAAGGCTAGTCGCCTTTGCATCCCTAGGTCTTCCATTAGGATCCTTTTTATTCAAGAAGCACATGAAAGTCGTGGACACTTTGGGATTAGTAAGACCTTGGCCGCCCTAAGAGAACATTTCTTTTGGCTTAAGATGACCCATCAAGTGACTAGGTTTTGTAGAAGTTGTGTGACATGCCAAAGAGCCAAAGCTAGGTCCAGCCCACACGGCCTCTACACACCTTTGCCCATTCCTAGTGCCCCCTGGGAAGATTTGTCTATGGATTTCATCACGGGTTTGCCCCTCTCTAGACGAGGTAAAGACTCTATTTTTGTGGTCGTAGATAGATTTTCAAAGATGGCACATTTTATAGCTTGTAAGACAACCCATAGTGCTAGTGAGATTGCCGGTCTATTCTTTGAGCATGTGGTGCGTCTTTATGGATTCCCACGTACCATAGTGAGTGATAGGGATTCTAAGTTCGTTGGTTATTTTTGGAGAACTCTTTGGGGTAAGCTAGGCACCAAACTCCTATTTTCCACTAGCTACCACCCCCAGACCGATGGCCAAACGGAGGTCACAAATCGAACCCTAGGAGCCCTCCTTCGCACGATGCTAAAAGCCAACCCTAGGCGTTGGGAGGACTTACTATCACTTGTAGAGTTTTGTTACAATAGATGCAGGCACACGGCGACCAAGTTCACACCTTTCGAAGTGGTGTATGGCATGAACCCATTGACGCCGCTTGATTTGTCGTCGCGACCACTACAAGACCCAGTGCATGTCTCCGCCGCCAATCGCGCCGAGCAAGTACAAGAGCTCCATCAACGGACCAGGGACCAATTGGAGAGAAGGGCCGCGTAGTATACCTCCCAAAAGAACACTGGCCGACGCTGCGTCGTTTTTGCACCCGGGGACCTCATTTGGGTACACATGCGAAAAGAAAGGTTCCCCTCGCGGCGTAAGCACAAATTGGCACCGCGTGGAGATGGTCCATTCCGCGTGATAAAGGCCATAGGGGACAATGCCTACCAACTCGAGCTTCCACCAGATTTTGGAGTCCATGCGTCCTTCAACGTGGCGGACTTGACACCATATGTTGCGCCTGAGTTTGATGATGGTGAAGCGGGGATGCTTTACAGCCAAGTAGGGGAGGGTGATGTGACCCTGCATCCCATGATGGCCCAAGATGAGGAAGAAGCCATAAGCCTACGCTCGGAGGGCCTAGTGACAAGATCTAGGTCCAAATCCATCGCCGCCGTCGTCGCGTCACTTGTCACACGCATCGTCGCTGGCCAAGGAAGCCCAGACGCCAACCCAAGACTCGTCGTCCTCGCCACCATCGGCATCGAAACATCACGATCATCACAGCCGGCATCGCGTGCACCCACTCGCGAGGCCATCGACCCTTCGTCGCCGTTCCTCGCAGTGTTTACATCCATGCCTTTGCCGCGTCGTTTTGACACTTAGAGGTTTATTGCCTTTGTTTTGGCATAGTTTTGAGACACTTTCTATATTTGGTATTATTGCTTATTTTAGATAGTTTCCTTTTATAGTCATTTCTATTTTAGGGTTTGTGCCTTTTGCATGCTTGCATGGGCTAGCCCACTAGGCTCGACTCGGCTCATCCGATGTCTCGCCCTAGTATTTAAGTCAAACTATGTTATTGGTTTTAGCACGTTCAATTTTAATCAAGGTTTCAAGTAGAGTGTTTATACTCCTTCCCTTGATCGGACGTCACCCTCTATCTTCACATCCTGATTCCCTTCGTCGTCGACGCTACGGCAATTGCTTGAACCTTCAAGCCAAGTCTTCCTTCGCATCTCCCTTCCTCCGCAGTCGATGCTACGACACCAAAGACTTGTCTTTTCAAGTCATATATCCCTCGTCAAATCGCTTCCGCCATCACTATCCATTCGCCCCATCAATCGCTTCCATCGCACCCATAATCGCCACCAATTCCATCGCGTTCGCCATCGCCTTTGCCATCGACGTCGTCTTTGTTGTTGTGACACTTAACATGACACTCAGCCTCGCCGACGCCGCAACCATCCAGACCACCTCCACCGGGTTCGCTTCGCCACCATCTTGTCAACCTTTCGTGCAAGACAATGCGGGTTTGCACCCAAGGATTCCACGACAGGTTTGACAAGGAAGGAGTGACTTCTCGCCCAAGACTAGATCCAAAGGTGTCGCCTTTGACAATTGGCTTGTCATCAGAGGCAAGAACACATCAATATAGGAGAATGGAGTTTTGGATAAGAAGTGTTGATTTGGTGGTTTTGAGTGCTTAAATGAAGACTTAAGGAGATGAAGGCGAAGCCACAAGAGAAGACCGCAAGTGAGAAGCTGAAGATCGCAATAGAAGCAAAACTGTAGGCGCGGATAGATGGATGCGGTCGCGAATCTACAACAGAGGCAAGGGTTCGACAAAGCACAAACCGCGGGCGCGGAAGAGTTGCCGCGGTCGCGGAATTACGACAGAAGCAGCGAGAGCATTAGAGACCAATCCGCGGGCACGGAAATTATTCCGCGATCGCGGTTACTGTTCACACGCGAAGCCGAGAGTTTTATTTCGTCCGATGTTTTGTTTACTTTATTTCTTTTTATTTTATTTCTTTTATTCCGTTTATTTCCTTTTAGGAAGATTATATTTCCTATCTTTTGGAAATTAGGTTTTGCTAGGTTATTTATCTTTCTTAGTTAGCAGCCTTTTCATTCATCACATTATCATCTTTATCGTTCAGTTTTTCCCTTAGAGTTTTATGCTTTGAAGACTATGAAGAACTAAGCAACCATTGCTTAGTCCGACGATTGAAGCCTTCGTTTGTATTTGGTTGTGAGATTATAACTCTATTTCCTTTCCTTTGATTATATTGATTCTCTTTGTGCTTCATCCCATGATTTTTGCTGATTTGACTAGTCTGATCATCTAGTTGATATTAGTGATTTTATATTGCTAGGGTTTGGATATTTCTGGTTGAAATCTTTTATCTTGTGTAGCAACCACAATTTACAGGAACTGGTTGTGAATGTTTATTGTGAAGAGAATTGATTACATGTCGAGTACTGACTAGTTGTTAAGTATTGCATGTATCATGCTTAATTCATATGCTTATTGCTGCCGTTAGATTGAATCTTGATGGTTTCTTGATTGTTTAATGGTAAGTATTTTCAGGGTTGTTTGACCTGTCTATATACATAAGATCGGAATAGGAATATTCATTGGTAGGAATTGGAGATAATCTAGGATCAACCAATCAAACTGAAGTGTGGATATTTGTCTGGCTAAGTTACTTCTCACCCATTGATTACATATTTTGCATTGATTTACTTTGTTACTTGATACAAACCAAAATCCCCCCTTTGTTACTATTGGCACACAAGTTTTGCACTTAGGAAGATTACTTACCTCCCTGTGGGATCGATCCTTATTTACCCTACTACATTAGTTAGGTTTTTGAGGTTTACTTTGATAGGCATCACGACTTTAGCATCATCAAATTTGGCGCCGTTGCTGGGGAGGCAAAGTTTCATTTTTTCTTTTTGTTTGTTTGTGTGCCAACTATTGTGTGGACATATCTTATAGTCCACACCCGTGCTACTAACTCTCCTACTTTAGATCTTGATCCAGAAATTGAGAGGACACTTTCCTGCAACCGTAGAGCAGCCCATACGCAACTCGAGATGGCTGAAGAACAGACTTTGAGGCAGTTGACTGCGCCGAATCTAGAGCAGCAGCCGCTTGCTGTGCAATTTCCAGAGTTGGCGGATGGCGTGAACTTTGAGCTTAAATCTGGGTTGATTCACTTATTACTCCACTTTCATAGGATGAGTGGAGAAGACCCCAACAAACATCTCTCTGAATTCCACACTGTCTGCAGCAGCATGAAGCCAAGGAACATTACTGAGGACCAGATCAAGTTGAGGGCCTTTCCTTTCTCTCTGAAGGATTCGGCCAATGATTGGTTCTATTATTTGGCCCCAGGAAGCATAGATACATGGGCGAAGATGAAGAAAGCCTTCCTAGAGAAGTACTTCCCTGCAACGAAGCTCAATAGCTTGAAGAGGAACATTAGCAACATCGAGCAACATGCTACTGAGACGTTGTATGAGTACTACGAGAGGTTCAAGAGGTTGATATCAAGCTGTCCATACCATGGTTATTCTAACCAAGACCTCGTACTATATCTATATGGCGGACTTCTTGATGATGAGCGCAGAATGGTGAACGCAACCTGTGGTGGTAACATTCTGAACAAGACGTCGGCTGCAGCATTCGAGATATTATTTGAGCTATCTGAGAGATCAAGACAGTTTAGCAAGAGAGCGAGCGTTCAAGCAGTAAAGGCCGCCGATTCTCAGCCCTCAGCCTCACTACTTTCTGAGATGAAAGAGATGATGAGTCGGTTCATGGTGAAAGGAAATCAGTAGCAAGTCAAGGTTTGTGGCATATGCTATGATACGATGCACCCTACTGATGCATGTCCAACACTGCAGGAGCCCACAGCTGAAGTGAATGCTATAGGAGGTTTTGGTCCGTAGATGCCAAGATATGACCCGTACTCCAACACCTACAATCCAGGGTGGATAGATCACCCAAATTTGAGGTACGGGAACCAACAGAATACTCCTCAGGGCCGGGATGATCAAGAGTTCCATCAGAGGCCGACACAATTCCTACAGCAGTAACAACAATTTCAGCGGCCTGGAGGTCAACAACAATAATTTAGAGCACAATATGACCCTAGACCTCAAGGCCAGAGCGCAAGTTCATCTATGTCCGGTAATGACATGATCAAGTCTCTCGCTCAAAGTGTATCGACATTGGCAAACACTATGGTCCAACAGAATCAAGAGATGAAGTCTAGTATTCAGAACCTAGAGAAGCATGTGGGGCAGATCTCTCTAGCAGTGAGCAAACTGGAGGCCCGGGATTCGGGGAAACTACCATCTCAAAGGGTAGCAAACCCGAGAAAGAATGTATGTGCAATGATGCTAAGGAGTGTATCAAAATTGAATGAAGTGACGAAGGCTGCAGAGGAGAAACCGCGACCGCGGGTTGAAATCCGTGACCGCAGATTGCTTACTGACAAGGAAGTCATAGGGCAACAGAACGAAAACCACGACCGCGGATTGCAAAGCCGCGACCGCGGAAACGTCCCTGAAGATGGAACAATTTCCGAAGATTTTCTGCGACCGCGGCCCGATTTCCGCGACTGCAGAATTCCCCCAGAGACGACAAAACATTCTGAAGACAATCCGCGACCGCGGATTCGTCGCTAGTGACCCAAGCCTTACAGATGCTAAACCGCGACTGCGGGTCCCAAATCGCGATCGTGGATTACCTGTTGACGTCGAAGACGATTATGTTCGTCCATACTTTCCTCCGCTCGGTTCGCTGAAGCCACCCGCACCCTTCCCTAAGGCACTGAAGGATACTAGAAGGCCGGAGAACGACAAGGAAATCTTCAAGACCTTCAGCAATTGCGAGGTAAACATTCCTTTGATCAAGCTGGTTAAGAGCATTCCTCGCTATGCAAAATTTTTGAAGGAGTTATGCAAGATTAAGAGGAAGACAAAAGAGAAAACAAAGAAGAAGGTCCAGGTGAGTGAGAATGTATCCGCTATGCTGCAAAAGCGGATGCCCAAGAAGTGCAGTGACCCAGGCATGTTCAGCATTCCTTGCAAGATAGGTGACACCACGTTCGATAAAGCCATGCTGGACTTGGGTGCATCTATAAACGTGTTGCCTCTCTTGATGTACGAATCTTTGGGGATTGGACCATTGCATGGTACAAGGACGGTGATTCAATTGGCGGATATGTCCTATGTGTATCCCAAAGGAGTCGTGCAGGATGTTCTGGTAGAGGTCAATACGCTGATTTTTCCTGCTGATTTCGTTATGATGGATACGGGGCAAGACAAGCATGCAGCCCCTGTGATGTTGGGTAGGCCGTTTATGAAAACGGCAAATACAAAAATTGATGTGAGTAGTGGTTCGCTCACCATGGAGTTTGATGGGGGTGAGGGTCAAATACAACATTGATGATGCAAAGAGACACCCTCCTGAATGTGATCCCAAGTGTTCAGTTGATGTGAGCAACCCAAGTTGATCCGAAGGGCATTATGTCGAGCCACGACAATAACCAAGGCGCTGCTGGGGAGGCAACTCGAGGTATGTAATTCCTTTCATGTCTTTCCTTTTCAAGTTTTGATTATTGTTGTTTCCGGTTTAGACTAAAACACAGGTGGGAGTTCGAAGACGGTGGTTGCCTCGCAACAGACGCGAAACCGCAACCGCGGAAAATTTTCCGCGACCGCGGTTTGTCCACTGTAAGTCCCCTTATCTGGAAAAAAAAATCGAAAAAAAATAAATAAATCTGAAAATTTCCGCGACCGCGGCCTTAAAACTGCGATCACGGCCCAGTTGTCCGAGTTTTACTTTGAGGGACGGTGCGCATCATGCTGTCAAGGAGGAGACATTAGCCCGACATTTTTATTTGGCACCGATGATGGCCCGACATTCGACAGCTGATGAGGAAGAGCTCCAGAGCCAACTGCAGATATGATTATTGATAGGGAGCGACAGAGCCCGCTACACGATTACACTAGGGCTCCAAATCTGTGTTCGCTGAAGGCACGTGCAACCCCGCTTCTTTGATATGCCACTTCACCTTACAGTGGATCTATTTGGTTGCACGTGGAGTTTGCTTGAGTAGGATCGTCGCAACACCAGCGACTTGTGTTTTCAATGTTTTACCACCAACACCAACGTCCAAGTCTAGGCCACCTCGGCGACGATCGTGAGTACTTTTTTGCCTTCCTCAGTGTTTCATCTTTTTGTCTTTCATTACATTGAGGACAATGCAATATTTAAACATGGGGGAGTGATATATACTTGCTATTCGTTTGAGAAATAAAAACAAAAACAAACAAAAAACAAAAAAAAGAGAAAAGAGAAAAGAGAAAAGAAAATCTTGGGCTAAGCTGAAAACCCGAAAGGGCGGCTTAGGCAATAAGCAGGTTACTTGGACCACCATTAGGCTGGGGTAATAAGAGGTCAAGAGTGATGTGAGTTTTTGTGAGCCCATCTGAAGAAAAATGAAATGAGTGGCTAGGTGAAAAGCCGAAAGGGCGCCTTGGCAAAATGAGTGAAAAGAAGAAGAGTGATTATTAGGATTCCTCATTTTTTTTGGCGTGATGACATAAGTGTTGGATCTATAAGGAGGATTCGGGTAGGTCACTTTGGGAGTTATAAGAAGTTAGACTGGAGCTAGGATTAGATATTTTTTATTCACTCTATGGTGTTCGGGATAAGCTTGGGGGAAGTACTCTACTTTCCTTAAGCTTGTGTGTTGTGTTGATGTGTTGGTACTGTGGAGATTCATGATTAGGTGCAATTCTTAGTGGATAGTTTTGTTGTGCTTCCTGAGACCTTGGGTATTTCATTGGAGGAGTAGGTTTCTATTAACTTACTCGAGGACGAGCAAGGTTTAAGCATGGGGGAATTTGATACGCTCTACTTTATAGTGCGTAACTAGGAGTTGTTACCAGTATTTGGGGTGCCATTTATGTGTGTTTAGGACACAATATAGGAGAATGGAGTTTTGGAGAAGAAGTGTTGATTTGGTGGTTTTGAGTGCTTAAATGAAGACTTAAGGAGATGAAGGCAAAGCCACAAGAGAAGACTGCAAGCGAGAAGCTGAAGATCACAACAAAAGCAAAACCGCAGGCGCGGATGGATGGCCGCGGTCGCGGATCTACAACAGAGGCAAGGGTTAGACAAAGCACAAACCGCGGGCGCGGAAGAGTTGCCGCAGTCGCGGAATTACGACAGAAGCAGCGAGAGCATCAGAGACCAATCCACAGGCGCGGAAATTATTCCGTGGTCGCGGTTACTGTACATACGCGGAGCCGAGAGTTTTATTTTGTCCGATGTTTTATTTACTTTATTTCTTTTTATTTTATTTCTTTTATTTCGTTTATTTCCTTTTAGGAAGCTTATATTTCCTATGTTTTGGAAATTAGGTTTTGCTAGGTTATTTATCTTTCTTAGTTAGCAGCCTTTTCATTCATCACATTATCATCTTTATCGTTCAGTTTGTCCCTTAGAGTTTTATGCTTTGAAGACTATGAAGAACTAAGCAACCATTGCTTAGTCCGACGATTGAAGCCTTCGTTTGTATTTGGTTGTGAGATTATAACTCTATTTCCTTTCCTTTGATTATATTGATTCTCTTTGTGCTTCATCCCATGATTTTTACTGACTTGACTAGTCTGATCATCTAGTTGATATTAGTGATTTTCTATTGCTAGGGTTTGGATATTTCTGGTTGAAATCCCTTATCTTGTGTAGCAATTGCAATTTACAGGAACTGGTTGTGAATGTTTATTGTGAAGAGAATTGATTACATGTCGAGTACTGACTAGTTGTTAAGTATTGCATGTATCCTGCTTAATTCCTATGCTTATTGTTGCCGTTAGATTGAATCTTGATGGTTTCTTGATTGTTTAATGGTAAATATTTTCAAGGCTGGTTGACCTGTCTATATACATAAGATCGGAATAGGAATATTCATTGGTAGGAATTGGAGATATCTAGGATCAACCAATCAAACTGAAGTGTGGATATTTGTCTGGCTAAGTTACTTCTCACCCATTGATTACATCTTTTGCATTGATTTACTTTGTTACTTGATACAAGCCAAAATCCCCCCTTTGTTACTATTGGCACACAAGTTTTGCACTTAGAAAGATTGCTTACCTCCCTATGGGATCGATGTAATACCCCTCATGTTTAGTAAGGGTATTTGGGTATTTTCCCAAACCCTCGTCAATTATTCGGGATGCGTTAGGCGAAGTTCGGAATTTCTGTAGATCGTGTTCGATCTCTGTATTATTTCCCTGAGAGGTATAAAATACATTTGAAGTATTTTCGAGGCTTAAAATATTTGTTTGGGTACAAATATTTAAGATCCGGGGTTTTAAACCCATGCCAAACCTTTTCCCGGGTAAACAGACGCGAAAAGGGCAATTCCGCGACCGCGGAAGAATTTCCGCGACCGCGGAATAATAGCTCCCAGAGGAGCTGGGCTTTGAATTTTCCGCGATCGCGGAAACGTGCAGAGGGCACAGTCGGGCATGCGAGCCACGTGCTCATCGTCGCCGTCGATCCCTCGCTCCACCGTTGATCTTGTCAGGTTGCTCTCTCTCCTTGGCTTATAAATGGGAGTCGATTCGGAGGGTTGAGAGCACTCCAAATCCCGATCTCTCTCTCCCAAGGTGCTTGTCGCCGGAGTTTGAGCTTTCACCGGAAAATTTGAAGTCGTTGCCGGAGCTCTCATTGGAGGTGGTGGTGCTGGTAGGGTGGTTGCATTGGAGGCGCAAAGGAGGTCGGAAGTGAAGCCGCCGCGAATCGAGCCCCAAGGAGTCCCCGCCGGTGAGTTCCTCCTTATTTTGGGTCGTCGGAGTTCATGTCCGCGATCGCGGACATGAACTGCCGCGATCGCGGCTGTGACAAGGCCGGCCGCACCCGCGGCCGCTGCCTTTGGCAATCGCGGACACTCGTCCTCAACGACCGCGACCGCGGCAGCGCCCACCACGACCGCGGATTGCCTGGGCAATCGCGATCGTGGCCTTGGGTATTGCCGATCTCGGTCGGGACTTTCGTTCTTTCGATTTGGTTCGTTCTTCCTTAGATTCGTATATTTTAGTTGTCGAATCTAACCTAGGGTTTCGTTGTGGAGTCGTTGTCCGTAGGAATCTGTAATCCGGTTCATGTTCACGTTCCGGACCCAAAAACCCGTCGTCGCTCAATCGTTCGTCTAGTCTAAGGCAAGTGGCGGTTCGCTCTTGCTTAATCATTCCATATTCTATTAATTATCAATTCCTTTTAATTGTTAATTAAATAGGAGTGAACTGTTGTTTTCGTTTGGGAACAGATTTGATAAACGTATTTGATACGATTAAAATGTGATATTATAATAGGTTGTATATATTGCTAGAAACAATGCTTATATCTGTGATGACCGTAATGGTTTTGTTGTGGATTTAAATGTAAACTTAAATGCTAGATTAGCACAAGTATTCGTAGGAACATTAATTCCTTATGAGGATTAATCGTTTCTTTATAACTCAGTATTAGTATAACAATTCTCTAAGGCTTTCCAAATCATGACCCATTGCTTCTTACCCACCTGTAAGGATAAGAAGTGTTCAGCACCTTGCTAGTGCCATTGGGTGGCGTAATGTCACCCTGTGTTAAACTTTCGTAGTCACTCGAGATCATAAACTTTCGTAGTCACTCGATATGGTAAACTTTCATAGTTACTCGAGATGATATATTTATATGATAAAAGCTTATAACGTAAATGTGCGTTTTGGAATTAAATAAGATAAGTGCGATTATGCACTTAATTAATATACCCTCGGGCGAGGAGTACAACTTGGAAACTTGCCTGGACTTTGATTAGAGTAAGTCCTCCTTTCAAATCTAAATTCGCATTACGCGGTGAGGTTGGTCGTGGACCCAAATGGTCAAGTCTTTTTAAACGCTTGTGTGAAATTATAATGTTCCCAAACATTTGTCATACTTTCCCGTAAGACTCAATCTTTTGGAGTCTTCTCTTCATACGTTTCCCTTAAGACCCAATTCCTTGGAGTCTTCTTTAGTGCATGTCTAAACCTTAATCATTCCGTGAAAGTTCCGAGTTATATATCGTTCCTTCGGTTGTTATTCGAGGGACAATGATAGTAAACGGTTACGATCACTAGAACCATCTGTTTTCACCCTTGCATAGTCTTTCATTAGACTAACCAACCGGGTTTTATTCCTTGCATGGTTGGCTGGTGTCATCCGTCCTATACGGCACATCAGTGGTCGGTTCCCGAGGACTCGAAGTAAACAAATTGAAGAAGAGACTTGCAGTCGCAGATTTAAGTGCCGGTACTTCAAGATCATTAAGTATTACTTTAATATGTATTTTTATAACCTAGTCATGTATTAGGTTTATTCTTAAAGTCTTCCGTTGTGTAATTCATAAGTTTTCCGCTTGGATTTCACTCTGTTGTAAAACACTCCTCTCGTATTGGGAGAAATCTTTTAATAAAAGTATTTAGGTTTATATGAAAATGTCTTCCGATGTTTAATCCTTCATTGTTTAACATGTTTATTTAAGATTAATTGTTCCGATTAAAGCCTTGGGTGACATCGGACAGCAACGTCTGAGGTCACTGGCGTGTGGCACTATCGATATAAATCGGGGGTGTTACAATTATGGTATCAGAGCAACGGTTTTAAAATTCTTGGCCTATTATTAGGTTTGAGAATTTTCAAAAATTAATTTCGAAACTATTTTCAACCTATCTTCTATTTTGAAATAAATTTCGAGAGTTTTAATGTTAAATTTAAAAGTTTTAATTATTTCTTGGAATTTAATTTAAACTAATGTTTTAGCTATTTGAACTTCAAAAGCTATTTATAACTGGTTTATAAAATGTCGTGATTGAATTAAGTTTATGATTGTAACCTTAAAAGTGCAAAAACATTTTTCTTAGTAAGAGTTTTGTGATAATCATATCACTAGTTTGAGGAACTAACTTCATAAATAACTATTTTTATATATAAGGTTTAAAGATATAATGTATGAAGTTGAAAATATAAGATTTAAGAGATTTTTCAAACTTCTGCAAGATTCAAGTTGTTACTTATTCCTTAGAGTCAGTCTTTGGAATATCATTTATCCTTAGATGGAATGTCATTCAAAGGTTGACATTTCTCCTAGAGTTCCTTTCTAGTAAGTCAGAGAAGAAGCCGTTTCTGCGGTTAGTGGTGATGGGCCAGTCAGACTAATATAAAGTTATTACTTTGGACCCTTACAATCTGTATCATAACGTATTTGACTAAAGTGTCATGATCAAGTTGGAAAAGTTCTAAATCAACGTTATCGTTCATCAGAAGATGGTGAACACAAGAAACACAGTTCGTGCTGATGCAGGACCGAGTAACAACCCAATGTTGAATCTGAGGAGCGCCGCTAATCAAGGGGAAGAAAGCGAGTCTGTCTCTCACAATAACCCCGCAGGCGTTGGCCAAGCACAGGCTAATCCTCCGGTAGTGTTGGATGCCGCGACCAAAGAAGTCATTCATGGGTTTATTGTACAGACGGTCACCGACGTAATTCGGTCAATGGCACCGCAAGCACAAGGTGTTCCGATTCCTCAGGTTATTCCTGAAGTTGAGGAGCCAGTGGATCACGTACCCCAGGTGGATGCCGTCAGGAATAGAGGAACTTACGGTCAAGCCTTGAAGGCCATGAGCTCAATGAGGCCTTACTGTTACGACGGTACTGGAGAACCGATCAGAGTGGCGTATTGGTTCTCGCATATGGAATGGTTGTTCAGGAACGTGGATTGCACTGAGGCTGAGAAGGTGCACATCGCCTCCCTTCAACTCAAGGATGTGGCTAGAGAATGGTGGGAGAGAACTGGTTTAGCCGATCATCCCGAGTTGAATTGGGGTATGTTCAAAGCAAAGATGACTGACCGTTTCTTTTCCCGTGCTATGAGGGAGGAGAAACACAAGGAATTTATGTACCCTAAGATAGATGGGTTAAAGGTGACTGAGCTTGCAGCTAAGTTCAATCACTTGTTGCAATATGTTGGGCCAGAAGTGTCGAGCGAGGAACAAAAGATCTAGTACTTCCATGGATGGATGAATCCAAAAATCAAACCTCTAATGGTGTGTCACGGTTGTTCTACATTAGAGCAATATGTGGATGCGGCCTACAAGGTAGAGGTCACACTGGAAGAATCCGCCCAAAAGCGAGAGAAGCAGGTTAAAGGAAAGGGTGGGCAATAGGATCGTCAGGTTGGTACATTCAAGCAACCGGCATCGCCTACCAAATTTGAGAAATCTAGTCGTGCTAAGACCGAGATGACTCAGTCAGACTCCGCCAGAGGCTCTGTTTGGAGTAGCGGAGTGATTCTGTGCCACAACTGTGGTGAAGTTGGGCATAAAAGTGTTAACTGTCAAAAGGAAAAGTGGGTATGCTACTATTGTGGAAGGGAAGGCCACATGAAATCTTACTGTAGGAAAAAGGGTCAAGGACCAACGCAGTCTTATCAAGCCTCAAATGTTGGAATTAGGCAGAACCCAAAGCCAGAGGTATCTGCTCCTGGGCAATCTATGGCTCGTAATAAAGGCAAAGCGCCTATGGAGTCTTCAGGTCAGGGACAATGACTCTTCGTGATGCGTCAAGCCGACGGGAAGGAACCCTAATCGAGTAATTGTATTTTTGCTAAGCCGTTCCTTAAGAATAGGGAGTGAAGACTTGCGTCGATAGTCTCCATAGTTTAGTAATCTGTCTGTTTGACTTTTTGTCAGTAGTAGTAATGTAATGTTTTGAATAAATAAAGAAGTGTGTCCTTGTTTCGGAAATTACTGAATTCATTGCTGTTACAATTAGGAGGTCATGTTGTAGGCATTGATATGGATAGTAGATTGTGTGAGGAATATAAGGACCTTAAGTTAGAAATAAGTTATGTGAGACAGATAAACAAACCTTTGGGATATGAGTCAGAAAAAGGGCGGCTGAGCCAAATCTAAGGGGACCAAATGATTGAAATTGGTAGGTTGTACGATCAGGGAATAAGGAGTTATGATGCTTGTAGGGTTGTAAGGTTTGATATTGGATTTTATGCGAGTATGTCAGTTATAAGGCTTTTGGTGCAATTCTTTGGAGAAGATTAAGTTGTGAAGTTACTGTGTTAGAAAGAGGCCACTTAAATGGAAAGATTACAGTTTGAGGATAGATTATGTTGATGAATCCGATAAATTAAAGGATTTAGTGGAGAGAATTGTCTATGTGCGCCTAAGGAGTAAGGTAGCATGCGTTACTCGTATAAAGTTATTAAAGGATCTGGATAGAAGTGATTGATGCGGTTGATAATGAATCATTTATCAGGATGGTACCTTAAGGATATAGGAGTAATGTCTCATGTGATTCGTTTTGAGGAACATAGGAATAAAGGTATTGTGATTATGTTTGGAGAAAGTTAAGGAACCTTAAAGGTTTAAGTTAGAGATTGAATAAGGAATATGTTAAGCTAATCTTGGATAAATGGTAAATATCTATAAAGCAAAAGAGTGCTCGATTTGGGATAATAAATCGTTAAGGACAACTGATTGTCTAAGGATTTTTGGGTGAATAGAAAACTCGACCGGTAAAAGTTGTTACATTTTTGAAGGTCGATAGTGTGGCATAAAGTAAGTTTGTAGATGATATCAAGTGGACTTGAGGAAAAGGTGACATGCGTCTATTAAGGTGATCGTATGACACATTGAGGTAAAACTAGAGTATAATCTTGTGGAATGGATTATTAGATCATGTTGAGGTAATCGGACTTAGGTTGTGGTGTGAGTAATTGTGGGATCACAAGAGTGAAGATTTTGATTTAAAGTTATGGCACAAGGGCCAAATGCGAGTAAGGAAACCAATGTAGTAGGTGAGTCGTGTATATAAGGAGTAAGGTCTATATGACAAGAGAAGTACTAAGTTGAGGTATAGTTGAATTCTATGTATGTACTTGAGGATTGGATTGTCGAAAGGAAGTTAGTAGAAAGATGTTGTTTTCTCCCAATTAAGGACACCAAGGTCTTTAGGAGGAATAAGTCATAACAATGAGGTTATATTGGAGATTATATTGGATATTCTGAGCGAGACAATGGTAATCTTGTGAATGATCACATCTGTTCTAGTAAGAGAAAGGAAAGCAGGCAGTATGTTGTGAGAAGAATCATGATCGAGTAAATAGTTCGATAATTTTTTGTGGTACAGGTTTCGGAAACCAAATTTATTTAAGGATATCGACTTAAGAAAGAGAGGTTTTATACTTTGAGAGAAGTTTAGAGAAAGAGGAAAGGGGAATCTGTGTATTCTCATGCTTAAGGTATAGCGGGACTAGTGCGATGATTTTGGGAGATGATTATCCTAAGATAATTATGACTTTGAGGATGGTCATGAGTTAGTACAAAATAGTACGTGGAAGTAGGCTATGCGAGACAATGATATGGTTAAGGAATTAGATCGTTTTACAGAAGCAAGTATATGGATGCAATGATTTTGGAAGTTAAGATCAGGTAGTGAGATTATGGTGAATCAGGTCCCATTAGTTTAGAGATGCAAATTTTGAGGTCGAAACTTATTTTTAAGGGGGTAGTGATGTAATACCCCTCATTTTTAGTAAGGGTATTTGGGTATTTTCCCAAACCCTCGTCAATTATTCGGGACGCGTTAGGCGAAGTTTGGAATTTCTGTAGCTCGTGTTCGATCTCTGTATTATTTCCCTGAGAGGTATAAAATACATTCAAAGTATTTTCGGGGCTTAAAATATTTTTTTGGGTACAAATATTTAAGATCTGGGGTTTTAAACCCATGCCAAACCTTTTCCCGGGTAAATAGATGCGAAAAGGGCAATTCTGCGACCGCGGAAGAATTTCCGCGACCGCGGAATAATAGCTCCCAGAGGAGCTGGGCTTTGAAATTTCCGCGACCACGGCAGAGCCCACCGCGACCGCGGAAATGTGCAGACGGCACAGTCGGGCATGCGAGCCACATGCTCGTCGTCGTCGATCCCTCGCTCCACCGTTGATCTTGTCAGGCTGCTCTCTCTCCTTGGCCTATAAATGGGAGTCGATTCGGAGGGTTGAGAGCACTCCAAATCCTGATCTCTCTCTCCCAAGGTGCTTGTCGCCGGAGTTCGAGCTTTTGTAGTAAAATTTAAAGTCGTCGCTGGAGCTCTCGTTGTGTAACACCCCCAAATATATATCCTTGAAAGGTATTACCGCTAGTGACCTCGGATTTCACATCCGAAGCCAACCCATCCTTAACCCGTTTATATAAATCATAAAACAACAGTTATAATACAAAATATCATAACTTTTGATTAAAGCAAATGTTTCGGAATTACATCCATTATTCAAAACACATAATCAAATATATTACAGCGGAAGTCTTAATACATAAAGGACACAAGGGTCTTGATCTAAACGATCACCCGCCAAGGAATCTCAACCTGGTAAAACTCTTCAAAATTTTCAACTGCCATCATTGTCGTTTCTAGCCTTCATTAGAACTGCAGTTTATCTAATGTGTCGTATGAGACGGATGACACCAGCGAACCATGCAAGGGAATATAACCGGTTGGTTAGTCTAATGAAAGACTATGCAAGGGTAAAACAGAAAGGTTCTAAGTAGTCGTATTAGGCTAGACTCATCGCTTCTCGAATAAAAGTCGATGACGATAGTCAACCACCATATTCCTACTGAAATATACGAAAAGGCATGATCAAGAGAAAGGACTCTAAAAAAATGAGTCTTACGGAAACATATGAAGAGAAGACTCCAAAAGGTTGAGTCTTATCGGAAAGTATGACAAGTGCTTGGGAACATCAATTTCACACAAGCGTTTTAAAACTGACTTGGTGTTTCGGTTCACGACCAACCTCACCGCACAATGCAAATTCAGATTGGAAAGAGAACTTTACTCTGACCAAAGTCTAGACGAGTTTCCTAGCTGCACTACTCTCTTAGATACACTACTCGCCTGAGGGTATATTAATTATGTGCACTAAAGCACTTATCTCATTTAATTCCAAAATATACATTTTACGTTATAAGCTTTTAAGATCTCTTCACAAGAGATATCGGATCTCCTCATAAGAGATATCAAAGGGAATACATCCCAGGGAATACATCCCAAATGGCGGCACCAGCTGTGTGCACATACCCTGAGTAAGGGTAAGGTCATGACCGAAGATACTAGGGAAAATCCTCCTAGCACCATTATCAAGAAACCACTAAACCTCACAAGGTACATAGTGTTCCTACGAATACTCGTTCTAACTAAACAGTTAGGACATAAGAGCAATAATTCACATCAAAGCCATCGAGGCCAAATAACAGATATAATAGTGTTGTTTCTAGCAATATATACAACCTATTATAATATCTGTATTTCAATCATATATATATATAATAGCGTTGTTTCTAGCAATATATACAACCTATTATAATATCTCTTTTTAAATCACATACAGTTATCAAAATTGTTCCCAGACGAAAACAATATTCATCCCAAATTAATTAACAATTAAACAATTGATAATCAATATAAATATGGAATGATAAGCAAGAGCGAACCGTCACTTGCCTTAGATTAGACGAGGCTCAACGAAGCTCGAGACGACGGGTTTCCGGGTCCGAAACGAGGAAGAACTCGGATTATAAGTTCCTACGGAATGACCATTAATGAAACCCAAAGTTGGATTCAACAATAACTAGTACGAATCTAAAGAAAGGCAAAAGAAATCGAAGGAACGAAGTCCCGATCGAAATCACAAAACCCAAGGCGACACCCACAATCGCCCAGGCACACCGCGGGTGCGGTGGCCCTGCCGCGGGTGCGGTCACAAGTGCAGTCATCGGGGACGAAGACGAGATCTTACCGGGGACGACGCGTTGGGCTCGATTTGGATTGGCTTTGACTTCCAAACTCCTTTGGTCACCAAACACCACCTTGAGGGCACCTCCTCCTCCTATGGTAGCTCTGGCGACGACCTTGAAGAACTCCGGCAAAAGCTTGCAACTCCGGCGACAATGGAACGAGAGAGAGAGATATTTGAGATGTCTTCCTCCTCCAATCCTCCTCCTTTTATAGGCCAAGCAAGGAGCTCAGCTGGCACCTCTCCCACCGCCTCACCGCTTCAGCTCCGACAAGATCGGCAAGTAGCTCAGGTGAAGTTCGGCGGAGCAGAAAAGAAATCATGATGGCGCGGGTGCGGTGGGTCTCACCGCGGGGTGCGGTGGAGACCAATTCTGACCGCGGGTGCGGTGGGTATGACCGCGGGTGCGGTCAAGGCAAATTCTGTGCCTTTTGCCCACTTTTGTCCGGGAAGAATTATGGGTATGGGTTTTAACCCCGGTTTAAACATATTCGTATCCGAACAAATATTCTAAGCCCCAAAATACGTCGAAATTATTTTATTCCACTCAAGGAATTTTTACAGAGATCAAGTATTTAACAGAAAGTATGAACTTCTCTGAAAATAATTCGACTACAATACGAGTGTTTGGAAAACTTACCAAAATACTCTTTACTAAAATGAGGGGTATCACACGTTGGAGGTGGTGGTGCTGGTAGGGTGGTTGCATTGGAGGCGCAAAGGAGGTCGAAAGTGAAGCCGCCGCGAATCGAGCCCCAAGGAGTCCCCGCCGGTGAGTTCCTCGTTATTTTGGGTCGTCGGAGTTCATGCCCGCGATCGCGGACATGAACTGCCGCGACCGCGGGTGTGACAAGGCCGGCCGCGCCCGCGGCCGCTGCCTTTGGCGCTCGCGGACACTCGTCCTCGACGACCGCGGCAGCGCCCACCGCGACCGCGGATTGCCTGGGCAATCGCGATCATGGCCTTGGGTATTGCCGGTCTCGGTCGGGACTTTCGTTCTTTCGATTTGGTTTGTTCTTCCTTAGATTCGTATATTTTAGTTGTCGAATCTAACCTAGGGTTTCGTTGTGGGGTCTTTGTCCGTAGGAATCTGTAATCCGGTTCCCGTTCCCGTTCCCGTTCCGGACCCAGAAACCCGTTGTCGCTCAATTGTTCGTCTAGTCTAAGTCAAGTGGCGGTTCGCTCTTGCTTAATCATTCTGTATTCTATTAATTATCAATTGCTTTTAATTGTTAATTAAATAGGAGTGAACTGTTGTTTTCGTTTGGGAACAGATTTGATAAACGTATTTGATACGATTAAAATGTGATATTATAATAGGTTGTATATATTGCTAGAAACAATGCTTATATCTGTGATGACCATAATGGTTTTGTTGTGGATTTAAATGTAAACTTAAATGCTAGATTAGCATGAGTATTCGTAGGAACGTTAATTCCTTATGAGGATTAATCGTTTCTTTATAACTGAGTATTAGTATAACAATTCTCTAAGGCTTTCCAGATCATGACCCATTGCTTCTTACCCACCTGTAAGGATAAGAATGTTCAACACCTTGCTAGTGCCATTGGGTGGCGTAATGTCACCTTGTGTTAAACTTCCGTAGTCACTCGAGATCATAAACTTTTGTAGTCACTCGATATGGTAAACTTTCGTAGTTACTCGAAATGATATATTTATATGATAAAAGCTTAAAACGTAAATGTGCGTTTTGGAATTAAATAAGATAAGTGCGATTATGCACATAATTAATATACCCTCGGGCGAGGAGTACAACTTGGAAACTCGCCTGGACTTCGATTAGAGTAAGTCCTCCTTCCAAATCTGAATTCGTATTACGCGGTGAGGTTGGTCGTGGACCCAAATGGTCAAGTCTTTTTAAACGCTTGTGTGAAATTATAATATTCTCAAACATTTGTCATACTTTCCCGTAAGACTCAATCTTTTGGAGTATTCTCTTCATACGTTTCCCTTAAGACCCAATTCCTTGGAGTCTTCTTTAGTGCATGTCTAAACCTTAATCATTCTGTGAAAGTTCCGGGTTATATATCGTTCCTTCGGTTGTTATTCGAGGGACAATGATAGTAAACGGTTATGATCACTAGAACCATATGTTTTCACCCTTGCATAGTCTTTCATTAGACTAACCAACCGGGTTTTATTCCTTGCATGGTTGGCTGGTGTCATCCATCCTATACGGCACATCAGTGGTCGGTTCCCAAGGACTTGAAGTAAACAAATTGAATAAGAGACTTGCAGTCGCAGATTTAAGTGCCGGTATTTCAAGATCATTAAGTATTACTTTAATATGTATTTTTATAACCTAGTCATGTATTATGTTTATTCTTAAAGTCTTCCGCTGTGTAATTCATAAGTTTTCTGCTTGGATTTCACTCTGTTGTAAAACAGTCCTCTCGTATTGGGAGAAATCTTTTAATAAAAGCATTGAGGTTTATATGAAAATGTCTTCCATTGTTTAATCCTTCGTTATTTAACATGTTTATTTAAGATTAATTGTTCCGATTAAAGCCTTGGGTGACATCGGATAGCAACGTCTGAGGTCACTGGCGTGTGGCACTACCGATATAAATCGGGGGTGTTACAATTATGGTATCAGAGCAACGGTTTTAAAATTCTTGGCCTATTATTAGGTTTGAGAATTTTCAAAAATTAATTTCGAAACTATTTTCAACCTATCTTCTATTTTGAAATAAATTTCGAGAGTTTTAATGTTAAATTTAAAAGTTTTAATTATTTCATGGAATTTAATTTAAACTAATGTTTTATCTATTTGAACTTCAAAAGCTATTTATAACTGGTTTATAAAATATCGTGATTGAATTAAGTTTATGATTGTAACCTTAAAAGTGCAAAAAAAAAATTCTTAGTAAGAGTTTTGTGATAATCATATCACTAGTTTGAGGAACTAACTTCATAAATAACTATTTTTATATATAAGGTTTAAAGATATAATGTATGAAGTTGAAAATATAAGATTTAAGAGATTTTTCAAACTTCTGCAAGATTCAAGTTGTTACTTATTCTTTAGAGCCAGTCTTAGGAATATCATTTCTCCTTAGATGGAATGTCATTCAAAGGTTGACATTTCTCCTAGAGTTCCTTTTCTAGTAAGTCAGAGAAGAAGTCGTTTCTGTGGTTAGTGGTGATGGGCCAGTCAGACTAATATAAAGTTATTAGTTTGGACCCTTACAATCTATATCATAACGTATTTGACTAAAGTGTCATGATCAAGTTGGAAAAGTTCTAAATCAATGTTATGGTTCATCAGAAGATGGTGAACACAAGAAACACAGTCCGTGCTGATGCAGGACCGAGTAACAACCCAATGCTGAATCTGAGGAGCGCCGCTAATCAAGGGGAAGAAAGTGAGTTTGTCTCTCACAATAACCCCGCAGGCGTTGGCCAAGCACAGGCTAATCCTCCGGTAGTATTGGATGTCGCGACCAAAGAAGCCATTCGTGGGTTTATTGTACAGACGGTCAACGACGTAATTCGGTCAATGGCACCGTAAGCACAAGGTGTTCCGGTTCCTCAGGTTATTCCTGAAGTTGAGGAGCCAGTGGATCACGTACCCCAGGTGGATGCCGTCAGGAATAGAGGAACTTACGGTCAAGCCTTGAAGGCCATGAGCTCAATGAGGCCTGACTGCTACGACGGTACTGGAGAACCGGTCAGAGTGGCGTATTGGTTCTCGCATATGGAACGGTTATTCAGGAACATGGATTGCACTGAGGCTGAGAAGGTGCACATCGCCTCCCTTCAACTCAAGGATGTGGCTAGCGAATGGTGGGAGAGCACTGGTTTAGCCGATCATCCCGAGTTGAATTGGGGTATGTTCAAAGCAAAGATGACTGGCCATTTCTTTTCCCGTGCTATGAGGGAGGAGAAACACAAGGAATTTTTGTACCCTAAGACGGATGGGTTAAAGGTGACTGAGCTTGCAGCTAAGTTCAATCACTTGTTGCAATATGTTGGGCCAGAAGTGTCGAGCGAGGAACAAAAGATTTGGTACTTCCATAGATGGATGAATCCAGAAATCAAACCTCTAATGGTGCGTCACGGTTTTTCTACATTAGAGCAATATGTGGATGCGGCCTACAAGGTAGAGGTCACACTGGTAGAATCCACCCAAAAGCGGGAGAAGCAGGTTAAAGGAAAGGGTGGGCAACAAGATCGTCAGGTTGGTACATTTAAGCGACCGGCATCGCCTACCAAATTTGAGAAATCTGGTCGTGCTAAGACCGAGATGACTCAGTCAGACTCCGCCAGAGGCTCCGGTTGGAGTAGCAGGGTGATTCCGTGCCACAACTGTGGTGAAGTTGGGCATAAAAGTTTTAACTGTCAAAAGAAAAAGCGGGTATGCTACTATTGTGGAAGGGAAGGCCACATGAAATCTTATTGTAGGAAAAAGGTTCAAGGACCAACGCAGTCTTATCAAGCCTCAAATGTTGGCATTAGGCAGAACCCAAAGCCAGAGGTATCTGCTCCTGGGCAATCTATGGCTCATAATAAAGGCAAAGCGCCTATGGAGTCTTCAGGTCAGGGACAACGACTCTTCGTGATGCGTCAAGCCGACGGGAAGGAACCCTAATCGAGTAATTGTATTTTTGCTAAGCATTTCCTTAAGAATAGGGAGCAAAGACTTGCGTCGATAGTCTCCATAGTTTAGTAATCTGTCTGTTTGACTTTTTGTCAGTAGTAGTAATGTAATGTTTTGAATAAATAAAGAAGTGTGTCCTTGTTTCGGAAATTACTGAATTCGTTGTTGTTACAATTAGGAGGTCATGATGTAGGCATTGATATGGATAGTAGATTGTGTGAGGAATATAAGGACCTTAAGTTAGAAATAAGTTATGTGAGACAGATAAACAAACCTTTGGGATATGAGTCAGAAAAATGGCGGTTGAGCCAAATCTAATGGGACCAAATGATTGAAATTGGTAGGTTGTACGATCAGGGAATAAGGAGTTATGATGCTTGTAGGGTTGCAAGGTTTGACATTGGATTTTATGCGAGTATGTCAGTTATAAGGCTTTTGGTGCATTTCTTTGGAGAAGATTAAGTTGTGAAGTTACTGTGTTAGAAAGAGGCCACTTAAATGGAAAGATTACAGTTTGAGGATAGATTATGTTGATGATTCCGATAAATTAAAGGATTTAGTGGAGAGAATTGTCTATGTGTGCCTAAGGAGTAAGGTAGCATGCGTTACTCGTATAAAGTTATTAAAGGATCTGGATAGAAGTGACTGATGCAGTTGATAATGAATCATTTATCAGGATGGTACCTTAAGGATATAGGAGTAATGTCTCATGTGATTCATTTTGAGGAACATAGGAAGAAAGGTATTGTGATTATGTTTGGAGAAAGTTAAGGAACCTTAAAGGTTTAAGTTGGAGATTGAATAAGGAATACGTTAAGCTAATCTTGGATAAATGGTAAATATCCGTAAAGCAAAAGAGTGCTCGATTTGGGATAATAAATCGTTAAGGACAACTGATTGCCTAAGGATTTTTGGGTGAATAGCAAACTCGACCGGTAAAAGTTGTTACGGTTTTGAAGGTCGATAGTGTGGCATAAAGTAAGTTTGTAGATGATATCAAGTGGACTTGAGAAAAAGGTGACATGCGTCTATTAAGGTGATCGTATGACACATTGAGGTAAAACTAGAGTATAATCTTGTGGAATGGATTATTAGATCATGTTGAGGTAATCGGACTTAGGTTGTGGTGTGAGTAATTGTGGGATCACAAGAGTGAAGATTTTGAGTTAAAGTTATGGCACAATGGCCAAATGCGAGTAAGGAAACCAATGTAGTAGGTGAGTCGTGTATATAAGGAGTAAGGTCTATATGACAAGAGAAGTACTAAGTTGAGGTATAGTTGAATTCTATGTATGTACTTGAGGATTTGATTGTCGAAAGGAAGTTAGTAGAAAGATGTTGTATTCTCCCAATTAAGGACATCAAGGTCTTTAGGAGGAATAAGTCATAACAATGAGGTTATATTGGAGATTGTATTGGATACTCTGAGCGAGACAATGGTAATCTTGTGAATGATCACATCTGTTCTAGTAAGAGAAAGGAAAGCAGGCAGTATGTTGTGAGAAGAATCATGATCGAGTAAATAGTTTGATTTTTTTTGTGGTACAGGTTTCGGAAACCAAATTTATTTAAGGATATCGACTTAAGGAAGAGAGGTTTTATACTTTGAGAGAAGTTTAGAGAAAGAGGAAAGGGGAATCTGTGTATTCTCATGCTTAAGGTATAGCGGGACTAGTGCGATGATTTTGGGAGACGATTATCCTAAGATAATTATGACTTTGAGGATGGTCATGAGTTGGTACAAAATAGTACATGGAAGTAGGTTATGCGAGACAATGATATGGTTAAGGAATTAGATCGTTTTCCATAAGCAAGTATATGGATGCAATGATTATGGAAGTTAAGATCAGGTAGTGAGATTATGGTGAATCAGGTCCCATTAGTTTAGCGATGCAAGTTTCGGGGTCGAAACTTATTTTTAAGGGGGTAGTGATGTAATACCCCTCATTTTTAGTAAGGGTATTTGGGTATTTTCCCAAACCCTCGTCAATTATTCGGGACGCATTAGGCGAAGTTCGGAATTTCTGTAGCTCGTGTTCGAAGTATTTTCGGGGCTTAAAATATTTGTTTGGGTACAAATATTTAAGATCTGGGGTTTTAAACCCATGCCAAACCTTTTCCCGGGTAAACAGACGCGAAAAGGGCAATTCCACGACCGCGGAAGAATTTCCGCAACCGCGGAATAATAGCTCCCAGAGGAGCTGGGCTTTGAATTTTCCGCGACCGCGGAAATGTGCAGAGGGCACAATCGGGCATGCGAGCCACGTGCTCGTCGTCGTCGTCGATCCCTTGCTCCAACGTTGATCTTGTCAGGTTGCTCTCTCTCCTTGGCCTATAAATGGGAGTCGATTCGGAGGGTTGAGAGCACTCCAAATCCCGATCTCTCTCTCCCAAGGTGCTTGTCGCCGGAGTTCGAGCTTTCGCCGGAAAATTTGAAGTCGTCGCCGGAGCTCTCGTTGGAGGTGGTGGTGCTGGTAGGGTGGTTGCATTGGAGGCGCAAAGGAGGTCGGAAGTGAAGCCGCCGCGAATCGAGCCCCAAGGAGTCCCCGCCGGTGAGTTCCTCGTTATTTTGGGTCACCGGAGTTCATGTCCGCGATCGCGGACATGAACTGCCGCGACCGCGGCTGTGACAAGGCCGGCCGCGCCCGCGGCCGCTGCCTTTGGCACTCGCGGACACTCGTCCTCGACGACCGCGGCAGCGCCCACCACGACCGCGGATTGCCTGGGCAATTGCGATCGTGGCCTTGGGTATTGCCGGTCTCGGTCGGGACTTTCGTTCTTTCGATTTGGTTCGTTCTTCCTTAGATTCTTATATTTTAGTTGTCGAAACTAACCTAGGGTTTCGTTATGGGGTCGTTGTCCGTAGGAATCTGTAATCCGGTTCTCATTCCGGACCCAGAAACCCGTCGTCGCTCAATCGTTCGTCTAGTCTAAGGCAAGTGGTGGTTCGCTCTTGCTTAATCATTCCATATTCTATTAATTATCAATTGCTTTTAATTGTTAATTAAATATGAGTGAACTGTTGTTTTCGTTTGGAAACAGATTTGATAAACGTATTTGATACGATTAAAATGTGATATTATAATAGGTTGTATATATTGCTAGAAACAATGCTTATATCTGTGATGACCGTAATGGTTTTGTTGTGGATTTAAATGTAAACTTAAATGCTAGATTAGCACAAGTATTCGTAGGAACGTTAATTACTTATGAGGATTAATCGTTTCTATATAACTCAGTATTAGTATAACAATTCTCTAAGGCTTTTCAGATCATGACCCATTGCTTCTTATCCACCTGTATGTAGAGCAGTTCATTGAGGTTTTTATGGATGATTTCACAGTCCATGGTGATAGTATTGATGCATGCTTAAACCACTTAGCACTTGTACTTCAAAGATGTGTAGATACCAACTGTAACACCCCCGACTTATTGTCGGAAATGCCACACGCCAGTGACCTCAGACATTGTTGTCCGATGTCACCCAAGGCTTTAATCGGAACAATTAATCTTAAATAAACATAATAAACAACGAAAGGTTAAATAGTGGAAGACATTTTTAAATGAAACTCAACCATTTTTTTATTAGAAGATATCTCATCAAACGAGAGTAGTGTTTTTACAACAGAGTGAAATTACAGCGGAAGACTTTAAATTATACAGCGGAAGACTTTAAGAATAAACCTATTACATGACTAGGTTATAAAAATACATTTTAGAGTAATACTTAATGACCTTGAAATACCGACACTTAAATCTGTAACTGCAAGCCTCTTCTTCAATTGGTTACTTCGAGTCTTCGGGGACCCACCACTGATGTGCCGTATAGGACGGATGACACCAGCCAACCATGCAAGGAATAAAACCCGGTTGGTTAGTCTAATGAAAGACTATGCAAGGGTGAAAACAGAATGGTCCTAGTGATCGTAACCGTTTACTATCATTGTCCCTCGAATAACAACCGAAGGAACGATATATAACCCGGAACTTTCACGGAATGATTAAAGTTTAGACATGCACTAAAAAGGAAATGAGCCTTATGGGAAAATATATGAAGAGAAGACTCCAAAAGATTTAGTCTTACGGGAAAGTATGACAAATATTTGGGCACGTTATAATTTCACATAACCGTTTAAAAAGACTTGACCATTTGGGTCCACGACCAACCTCACCGCGTAATGCGAATTCAGATTTGGAAGGAGGAATTACTCTAATCGAAGTCCGGGCGGTTTCCACGTTGTACTCCTCGCCCGAGGGTATATTAATTATGTGCATAATTGCACTTATCTTATTTAATTCCAAAACGTATATTCACGTTAAAGCTTTTATCATATATCATCTCGATACGAGAGATATCTTGGGAGCAATTCCCGAATGTTTGACACCAGCTGTGTGCACCTCCCCTATACTCAGATAGGGGACAGTCATGACCAGAGGGAAGGGTGTTAGGGCAAAATCCTCCTAAGCACCACGGTTATAGAGAAACAACCAGCACTCGCAATGAGATACATAGCATTCCTACGAATACTCGTTCTAACTATAATGTATAAGTTCACACATAAAATCCACACCAATACCATCATGGTAATAGCAGATATAATAGCGTTGTTTCTAGCAATATATACAACCTATTATAATATCACATTTTAAATCATATTATTTATAAAAATCTGTTCCCAAATGAAAACAACAATTCATCCCAATTTAATTAACAATTTGAAATAATTGATAATTAATGGAAACATGGAATGATAAGCAAGAGCGAACTGCCACTTGCCTTAATCTAGACGAACGATTGAGCGACGACGGGTTTCTGGGTCCGAAACGGGAACGGAAATCGGATTATAGCTTCCTACGACGACGACCCACAACTAAGCCCTAGGTTAGATTCGACAATAAAATGATACGAATCTAAGAAAGAGCGAACGAAATCGAAAGAACGAAAGTCCCGCCCGAGACCGGATCGTCCAAGGCCACGATCGCGATTGCCAAGGCAATCCGTGGTCGCGGCATGGATTCCGTGGTCGCGAGCGTCGAGGACATGGCGTTCGCGGGATTCGAGGACAGCATCCGTGTCACGGCCTGAGTGTCATTGCCGCGGTCGCGGCCATGAACTCGGCGCCCACAGATCAGGAGAGAACTCACCGGCGGCGACGTGAGGGGGCTCGAGACGATGGGGCTTCCACTCCTATCCTCCTTGCGCCTCCAAGGCACCACCCTACGGCCGCTGCAACCTCCGGCGAGAGCTCCGGCAACACCTCGAAGATTCCGGCGAACGAAGGAAAAACAAAAGAGAAGAGAGATCTGATGTTTGGGTGCTCAAAACCCTCCATCCCGGCCTCCTTTTATAGCCAAAGAAGGAGAGCAGCCCCCGACCAAATCAACAGCGGCTCAGAAGATCGACGGCGACGAAGAACACGCGGCACGCATGCCTGCCTGCACATTCTGCACATTTCCGCGGTCGCGGAAAATTCCAATGCCCAGCTCCTTTGGGAGCTATTTTTCCGCGGTTGCGGCAGAGGAATTTTCGTGTCTTTTTGCCCGGGGAAAGGTTTGGCATGGGTTTAAACCCCGAAAATTATATATTTGTACCCAAACAAATATTCTAAGCCCCGAAAATACGTCGAATGTATTTTATGCCACTCAGGGAAGTATTACAGAGATCATACATGATACAGAAAATCCAAACTTCGCCTAATGCATCCCGAATAATTGACGAGGGTTTGGGAAATTACCCAATTACCCTTACTAAAAAATGAGGGGTATTACACCAACTTGGTTCTTAATTCTGAAAAGTGTCATTTTATGGTTGAGCAAGGCATTGTGTTAGGTCATATAGTGTCTGCTAGAGGTATTGAGGTCGATAAGGCAAAGATTGATGTAATTCAGTCTCTACCTTATCCTACTAATGTGCGTGAAGTGCATTCTTTATTAGGCCATGCAGGTTTCTACCGCCGGTTCATTAAAGACTTCTCAAAGATCTCATCGCCTCTATACGAGCTGCTGAAGAAGGAAGTGAATTTTGAGCTTACCGATGAGTGCAAGAAGGCATTCGATGAATTCAAAGCTCGCCTCACTAGTGCGCCAATTATTCAAGCACCGGATTGGTCTCACCCTTTCGAGATAATGTGTGATGCTAGTGATTATGTTGTAGGTGCAGTCCTTGGGCAAAAAGAAGCACGAGCGTCTCATGTGATTCATTATGCTTCTATGACTCTGAATGGAGCACAGCGGAACTACTCCACCACGGAGAAGGAATTATTAGTTGTCGTGTTTGCCCTGGAGAAATTCAGACAATATTTGTTGGGTACCAAGGTGATTATCTACACGGATCATGCAGCTCTTCGGTATCTATTGACGAAGAAATAGGCTAAACCAAGATTGATTCGATGGATACTGCTACTGAGTGAGTTTGATGTAGAGATCCGTGACAAAAAGGGAGCCGAGAACTTGGTAGTTGATCACTTGAGCAGGCTCGTACATGAAGAGGATAGATCGAAGAAGGAGGCGTAAATTCAGGGAGATTTCCCCGACGAAACATTGTGTTGGATCACGACAGAGAATTTTCCGCGATCGCGGAATGAAAACCGCGACCGCGGAAAATCCCCTGACACGCCTCGAACAGCCCCAGATGGAGAACATTTTCCGCGACCGCGGAAAATCACCTGACGCGTCTGTTGCTCTCATAAATTCTGTCGAAGATTATCCGTGACCGCGGATTGAGAACCGCGATCGCGAAACCACCTCTGAGTCATCATTGGAGCTGTGTTCTGAAGAAGTACTCCTTGGGCTCCGCACACTCAAGCCGTGGTACGCTAACCTGGTCAACTTTCTCGTTCGTGAAGAGTTCCCGCCTAATTTCTCTAAAGCACAAAAGGATAAGATAAGGCGCGAGTCTCGATTCTATGTGTGGGATGACCCCTATCTTTGGAGGCACTGTGTTGACCAAGTAATCCGTCAATGTCTGCCGAATAATGAGGTACAATCCGTCTTAGCCTTTTGTCATTCTCATGCATGTGGGGGCCACTTTGGGGCAAATAAAACTGCTAGGAATGTTTTGGACACAGGATTTTATTGGCCACACATCTTTCGGGATGCACATGCCTTTTGTAAATCTTGTGGTCGATGCCAGAGAGTTGGGAATATATCCCGAAGGAATGAGATGCCACATTCATCATTAATCTTCTGCGAAATTTTTGATGTCTGGGGCATTGACTTTATGGGACCATTTCCTAATTCTTTTGGGAACTTTTATATTTTGCTTGCGGTGGACTACGTTTCCAAGTGGGTAAGCAAAGGCCACCAAGACCGATGACTCTAAAGTGGTGGCAGATTTTCTGAAGCAACGCATCTTCTCTCGATTTGGAATCCCCAAGGCTTTGATAAGTGACAAGGGAACTCACTTTTGCAATAGGACCGTGAGCGCTCTACTGAAGAAATACCATGTCACGCAGAAAGTTTCCACTACCTACCACCCACAGACCAATGGGCAAGCTAAAGTGTCAAATAGAGAGATCAAAACTATCCTTGAGAAGACGGTGGCCCCGAATAGAAAGGATTGGAGTTTGAGACTAGATGATGCACTCTGGGCTTATCGTACTGCCTACAAGACACCCATCGGGATGTCTCCCTACAGATTGGTGTTTAGGAAAGCTTGTCACCTTCCAGTGGAGCTCGAGCACAAGGCATTTTGGGTTGTGAAGAAGTGCAATATGCAAATTGATGAAGTTGGAGAATTTCGCAAGTTACAGCTGCAAGAACTAGAGGAACTGCGACTTGAAGCTTATGATAACGCAATCACATACAAGGAAAAGACAAAGGCCTGGCATGACAAGAATATTCTGCGAAAAGATTTTAAGCCAGGAGACAAAGTCCTACTATTTATGTCTCGCCTTCGTCTCTTTCCGGGAAAACTCCGATCCCGTTGGGTCGGGCCCTATGTAATTGCTCACGTCTTTCCCCATGGCGCGGTGGTGCTATATGACACTGACGCGCAGTCAGTGTTCAAGGTGAATGGTCAAAGGTTGAAACCCTACCATGAAGGTTTTGACAACAGCATCATAGAAAAGGCAGACCTTATAGACCCTGAAGTTGACAAGTGATCACCTTAGATGAGTCGAGCCATGACGTTAAATAAGGCGCTGCTCGGGAGGCAACCCGAGGTATGTATTTCTTTCTTGTCCTTTCATTACATGTTCTAGTTTTTTGTGTTCGTTTTGTTTTTGCTTTTGTTTTTTGTGCATTTAGACTAACCTGCAGGATGGAGGCCCGAACCATATTGAAGACGGTGTTAACCACCAATGTAAGTCCTCTTATTGCCCTGCACTCAAAAAAAAAAGTTCTACCGAAGGTCAGCTGTCCGAATTCCCCATGGAGAGATGGTGTGCATCATGTTGCCAAGGAGGAGACATTAGCCCCACACTTTATTTGGTAACGATGATGGCCCTACAATCGACAGCTGAGGAGGAGGAACACCAGAGCCCCCACCACGATTAGATCTGGGCTCCATCATGTGTTCGATGAAGGCCGTGCAACCCCGACTTCTTTGTTATTCCACTACACCCTACAGTGGATTCCTTTTGGTTGCACGGTATGAGTTGATTTTGAAGACGACGCCCGTGCAACACCAGAGACATGTGCTTATATGATTTTACCGCCAGCAACAACGTTCTTGTCCAAGCCAACTCGGCGACGGTTGTGAGTACCTTTCCTCTTTTTTCCTGTGCTTCATTCTTTTTGTCTTTCATTACATTGAGAACAATGCAATGTTTAAGCATGGGGGAGTGTTCTATACTTGCTATGTCGTTGAGGAGAAAAGAAAAAGCCAAAATTTGAAAAAAGGCAAAAATAGAAATCCTAGGATAAGTCGAAAATCCGAAAGGGCAGCTTAAGTAATAAGCAGGTGGCTTGGACCAGCATTAGGCTGGGGTAATAAGTGGTCAAGAGTGATGTGAGTATATGTGAGCCCATCTATTGAAAAAATGAAATGAGTGGCTTGGTGAAAACCCGAAAAGACGCCTTGGCAAAATGAGTGAAAAGAAGAAGAGTGATTTTTAGGAGTCCTCATTGTTCATGGCGTGGCGACATAAGTGTTGGAGATATAAGGAGGATTCGGGTAGGTCACTCTGGGAGGTATAAGGAGATAGATGGGAGACTAGGATTAGTTTATATTCCACTCTATGGTATTCGGGATAAGCTTGGGGGAAGTACTCTGCTTTCCTTTAAGCTTGGATGGTGTTGAGTCATGTGTTGTATTATGTGTTGTGCTTATTGTGTTGGTACCTGGTAGTTCATTGTTTAGGTGTAATTCTTAGTTGAGAGAGTTTTGTTGTGCTTCCTGAGGCCTTGGGTATTTCATTTGGAGGAGTAGGTTTCTTTTAGCTTACTCGAGGACGAGAAAGGTCTAAGCATGGGAGAATTTGATACGCTTTACTTTGTAGTGCATAACTAGGGGTTGTTACCGTTATTTTGGGTACCATTTGGAGATGTTTAGAGCGTATGTTTGAAGATTGGAGTGAATTGAAGATATGGCGAATTGGTGGTCTCAAGTGCGTAAACGAAGAGCTATGGAAGATGGAAGAGAGACCACAAGCGAAGATCGAAGGAAGTATGAAGAAAAGAAGCCATATGGAGCAAAAATGGAGAGGCCACGACCGGAGCTGCCCGCGGACGCGACCGCGGCGAAGTCGTAGCCAAGAGTCGGAGTTTTGATTTTCCGCGACCGCGGAAATAATTCTGCGCCCGCGGAAAATCCCATCGCTGAAACCGTTCGAGAGTAAGAATTATATTTCCGCGACCGCGGAAATCATTCCGCGACCGCGGAAGTACACGCCGGCGAAGCCTTTGTTCTTTCTGAACTTTTACGTTAATTTCCTTTGAGTTGTTTATTTTTATTTCTGTTTTTTTTATTTCTTTATGAAAGATATTGTTAGTTATCTTTTTACTTTAGGTTTGGTTTCTAGTGTTCTAAACCTAGTTTTTCCCCTAGCGACTTGAATTATCGTTGTTTTCCATTGAGTATTGTTTTTCCTTTGAACTATGAAGAACTAAGCAACTTTTGCTTAGTCCTACGATTGAAGCCTTCAATTGATATACGGTTGTGAGATTCTAATTCTATTTCTTTTCCTTTGAATGTATTGATTCTCTTGTGCTTCATCCCATTGATTATTATTGATTTCACTTGTTGGACGCAACTAGTTGTTATTGGTAATTGTCTATTGCTAGGGTTTGGTAATTACTATTTGAGTTACCTAATTCATGTGTAGCAACTGCAATACTCTAAGAACTGTTTGGGACTAGTTTATTGTAGAGAGAATTAATTGCATGCAATAGTATGACTATTTGCTACTCTTGCATGTATCTATCTAAATTCCTATGCTCATTGCTGCTGTTGAATTGAATTGTGAGGTTTTCATGGTTATTTAATAGTTAGTATTCTCAGGGTCTGTTTGTCCTGTTTATAACTCACGAAAAGGAATAGGAACATTCATAGGAAGGAATTAGAGAGAATCTAGGATCAACCAATCAAATGAATGGTGGATATTTGTTTGGCTAAGTGTTTTTCCCTAATTGATTACAAACTCTTTGCTTTTGTTTCCCTTGTTTACTTGTTTGGCAACCAATCAACCAAAACCCCCCTTGTTACCTTTGACATACAATTGTACACTTAGAAAGATTACTTCCTCCCTGTGGGATTCGACACTTGCTTGCCTTTGCTACTAGTTTAGGTTTGTTTAGGATTATTTTGTTTAGGCGCCTCGACAACGCCTATCAGTACACCTCAGAAGCGTGTTTCTCCAAACTCAACGACGTCTTCAGCTATGGGAAACTTGTGACCAAATTTGTTGGCTTGTCCATCTTATCGATTAGAATTTGTGGCTATGTTTGTTGTGAGGCCTACAGAATAGAAGACCATGATACATGAGTTGCAAATCCTTTTTAAATAAGGTTTGAAGTATGGAAAGACACGGTGAAACCCTAAAACGCTCATGCACCCCGTGAACCAAATTGATAACATAATGAAAATTTGTGTTAGTTATACAACCGACCAACTGTTATTAGTGTGGTTGTCTATAAGGTCAAGATTAAAGGTCTCCTCGACCAGAGTAAAATGTTTATCCTCAGTAGCATAAGGGTTAAAAATGTTAAGGTTCACACTGGGATCCAAATCAGAATGAAAGATCTCAGTGACGGTTTAATCCTCTTGACCATAGGAAAAAAAAAAGCAAAAGTCAAATAATGATAACTGCTCCTGGTCAGAAAGATAAGTTTACAAATAAGAGGCAAGTCATCACATTTCAGATTAGGGGTAAACAAATAAAGATCTGCTACTTGCAAGTTTCTTGACCCAAACAATACATACAAATAACATGGTTCCTTCAAAATAAGGTCTTCAAAGAAAGGTTCAAAAATGGGTATATTAGAAGGACAACACCTTGATTCGCGAGGAAGAGGACGAACGATGGTGAAGAGGAGTCTGTGGAGAGTATGGTTGTTCATCGGGCCAAAACCGAACCGAAACCGAATTTTGGAATTTTGTGGACCGAAAACCGAACCGAACATACTCGGTTTTATTCGGTTTGGTTTTGGCCCGAAATAACCGAATATTTTGAAATTATGTTGATTTAGGTTATTGAAATAGGTTTTAGTGCACAAAACCGAATTAGACCGAACCGAACCTGGACCGAATTGGACCGAACCGAACTAGACCGAACCGAATAAGGTTGGACTAATTTATCTAGAAATCTAGGTTTTTTAATTATTTTAAAAAATAATCGGTTTTGACCGAACCGAACCCGAACCCAAACCGAATATTATTTTTATAAGAACCGAAAACTAAACCGAATATAATCGGTTCGGGTTCGGTTCGGTCCAAAAAACCGAAAAACCGAACCCGATGAACACCCCTAGTGGAGAGCAACAACAGCACTCCGATGAGCAGCGACATGGATGGCGATACAACAGTGATACGCAGTACTTTGTATAGCGTAACTAGGAATTATTAGCATAGTTTAGGAGAGGATTGGAGGCATTTTAGAGGCAATTTTGTGATTCGGAAGAGAAGAGTTGAAGTGAAGAAATATAGAGAATTACAGAAGACTTGGAGCTGGAGCCTCGGATGCAGAAGAGACGCTGAAGATCGGAAATAGGAGCTAATCCACGGCCGCGGAAATCACACTCGCGCCCGCGGATTCATCACTGGACGAGAGCTGTTACAGAGGCCAATCCGCGACCGCGGAAGTTCTGGTCGCGGTCGCGGATCATGGGCCGGGAATCAGCAATGTGTTTCGTTTTGTACTTTCAGTATTTCGTTTTTAGACTTATTATTATATTATTAGTAGTAGTAGTAGGTATTTAAGTTTAGAAAACCCTAGTTTGAGATTATTATGCAGTTTTGAGTTTTACGCTTTCTCTTTCTCCTAGTTTTTTGCTCAAAAACCATGAGAAGGAACTAAACACCTTTGTTTCGTCTGCCGATTGAAGCCTTCAGTTGTTTTGGTTGTGAGATTATTACTCTTGTTCTATTTCCTTTGGATTGTATTAATTCTCTTTGACCTTATCTTTATTGAATCTTGCTGATTTCGCTAGCATGCGCAACTAGTTGATATTAGTAATTTTCTATTGCTAGGATTTGGTTATTTCTAGTTAAAATTCCTTATCTAGAGTAGCAACCACAATTTACAAGAACTAGTTGTGGATGTTTATTGTGAAGAGAATTGATTGCATGTTGAATACTGACTAGTTGTTAAGTGTTGCATATATCCTGCTTAATTCTTATGCTTACTGCTGCTGTTAAATTGAATCTTGATAGTTTCTTGATTGTTTAATAGTTAGTATTTTCAGGGCTAGTTGACATGTTAATATACATAAGATCAGAATAGGAACAATCATAGGATTGAATAAACTTGAGATAATCAATGATCAACCTATCATACTAAAGTGTGGATATTTGTTAGGTGAAGCGTCCTCACAATCATATTTACAACAATCTTAACCATTTCCTACTTTAATCCATTAGTTATAGAAAACCAAACAACAATCCTCCCCTCTTAGTTTCTAGTTGGTAACTTACTTTCTTACATAGAAATAGATCATTTGATTCTCTTGGGTTCAACCCTTATTTGTATGCTATACTTGGTTAGGTTTTTAGGGATTCTTTGATAGACATAACGACTTTAGCCTCGTCAAACAGCAATCCCCCACAGCATTCTGATGTCGAAGAACAACAATACTCCAACCATGGTGAGGATCAAACGGTGGATTGAAGACAAGTATAAGCCAGCACCTACCCTCTTTCCAAATCCATGAGAGGAGGGAGAAACAGATTGTGACCGTCCCACAATCCGGAGGAAGGAGACCAACGACGACATGGAAGGCAAAAAACATCTCTGCCCCGTCGTCCATGTCAAGAGGCAAGTCAGATCGGCATGTCGAAGTTCTCAAAATTGGTCTCGACATTTTTTAGTATGGGTTGTAAGAGAATAAAGGAGAGGAAGATGAGACTGATTTTGATGGATTATAGTTTTGATTTTGGAAAGATTGAACTCGATTTGGTGGGCAAAGGGAAAGGAAGCAGGCGGCGGCTGGTTCAATTTTAGGCTTAGGGAGTGGGTAAGTGGGTTATAGAAAGTGTATTTCCTAGTTAAATTAAATTCATGGAATTTGGTTCTAATTAAATTGTTGTATTTTCTATTTTAATGATATTTTAATAAGAAACATTATTTAATTAAAGAAATATTAACAAAATACTCATAGTTACTAATTTATTATATACAAATCATCCAATTACTATAGAATAAGGAGAACCCTCAACTTCCAAAGCAAAATTTTAAATCTGTCAATTTGGATTAGGTCCATCATGAAGGCTTGTTGAATACAAATTTAAAACATATATTTGTTTGTTTTATATATAAAATAACAGATGTTCATATAGTAATTACTTGGGTTATATATTAGTCCAATTAACTTGGATCTAAAATAGGAATATAATGTCTCAAGTCTTTTTAATTTAGATTCTAAATATGACATTCGTAATTATCATGGCCCTATGCTAATTATAATAATATTTATAATTTATCAAAAAATAAGAAAGATAGAATAAAGAAATAAATATGACATTTGTAATTATTAGGGCCCTATGCTAAATATAATAATATTTATAATTTATCAAAAAATAAGAAAGATAGAATAAAGAAATATAATTTTTTAGGTGGAAAAATAATAGTGTTTTAATTGAATATGAACTGATTGAATAAAATTACACTTCTAAAAGCATTAGTATAAGTTGTCTGCTTATCAATATAAGTTACTAAAAATAAATTTTTGACAAAAAAATATAGTTACTAAAATAAAATAGGTATTAATATTTATAATTTATTAAAATAAGAAAGACAAAATAAAAATGATGGTGATGAGATTTGAAATTGGGTTGATTGCTTAAAAAAACACTCTTCGAATCACTAGAACAAGTTGTATTCATTAAACGTATAAGCTACTAAAAATTTATAAGGGCCCTAAAAATTTAGAGACTCTGTTCCATTAGACTTAATAGAACACCTTAATGAACGGACCTGATAATTATGAGATCAGGAATTCAATTTTTGCTCCCCTTTATTATGACTTAAATATCTTCTATTGACTAAAAAATAATACTCCGTATAAAATTTTTGTATTAGAAAGCACTTTAGAATATTTTTTGACAAATGAAAAAGTAGTCCAAAATTGAAGGTTGATTATTTTCGATGGTGCACACGGATTGGTGAAACCTTACGTAAATCACATTTACAAAATAGAATTCATCACACTTTTAATTTTGACTCCTCTCAAGATCTATCAGAAATATCACTTCTTTAAAAACAACAATATGGACTTTGATATTTTCGTAATATCCCACATTTTGTACGGATAAATTTTAAATTTTCTTAAGCCCATATTGCGAGTCAGATTTATTTCAGGGAAAGATGAACATTCTGTGTAATGTTTAATCTCTGTAATATTTTTCTGAACAATATAAAAAACAGTTAACGTATTTTCGGGCTAAAAGGTCGTTCGCGTACAAATATATTTAACCCAGGGTTAAAAATACGTTACCACTTAAGGTAAAAACGACAAAGAGTCGGAGGGAGGCACTTTGGCCTTGACCGCACCCCGCGGTGAAGGGTGTGCCGCACCCCGCGGTGGCCTGCGTCACTCGACAGTTGCAGTGCAACTTGGCGGGGATACTCCTTAGGCTTGTGACTCGCCTTGGCTACGTTTCTGAGGCTTGGACAGCTCCTCCTTGCTCCCTCCAGCTCGTGTGCAGCTCGTTTGGACTATTTAATGAGGCAAGGAGGATCAAAATCGAGCCACAAGTCAGTTGCTACACCATCTCTTTCCTTCAGAAAACACCATTGTTGAGGCAAGCTTTGAAGCTTCGTTTGAGAGCTAATCCGACCCCTTTTGAGAGCGATAAAGGGTGGTTCTTAGAGGTGTTGTTAAGCTTAAGAAGGTGGGAGGCCCAACCAAGAACAAATCAAAGCCGATCGGATCGATTTGGGTAAGTTTCTCCCTGAAAACTCCATCGTTTTCTGCTTCTGTCATGGCGCCGCACCCCGCGGTCAGATGCCACCGCGTCCAGCGGCCAAGCACTGCACCCCGCGGTGACTGACCACCGCACCCCGCGGCAAGCATAGCCGTGGTGTGTGTGTGTGTCTTGGATGTTGGCTTGGTCGAGGCTTGGCTTTCTTGAACCGTTCGATTCTTATTCCTTTAGATTCATATATGTAGATATTGAATCTAACTTAGGGTCTTGTTATGGGTCGTTCCTTAGGAATTTGTTATCCATGATCTGTCCCAGTTTCGGACCCAGGAAACCGTCGTCTCTAAAGCTTGTTCAAACTTTTGTCTGATCTAAGGCAAGTGGCAGTTCGCTCTTGCTTATCATTCCATATTTCCATTGATTATCAATTGCTTAATTGTTAATTAATTTGGAATGATTTATTGAATTGTTGGGAACAGTTTTACTAAATGATATAAAAGGAATATGATATTATAATAGGTTGTATATCTGTTAGAACAACGCTATTATAAATATATATTTTGGCCTGAGGGCTTTGATATGATTACTGATGTGCCTGGACTGTTTAGTTAGCACGAGTATTCGTAGGAGCGATGGACTAATTGAGGTCTAGTCGTTTCTTGATAATGAAAATGGTGCTAAGGGTTCTAAACTCAGAGACCATTTGGTGGGTCATGACCTTTCTCTGTACTTGGTATGGAGATGGTGGCACGAAGTTGGTGCTACAAACTTGGGATTCGTCCCTATCAGAAGTATGTCCCGCTGTCGGTAGGCATATAATTAAAAGCCTATAACGTGGTGTGCGTTTTGGAATTAAATAAGATAAGTGCCCGAGCGCACATGATTAATAAACCTCAGACGAGTAGTGCAGCTAGGGAATAGTGCAGCTAGGAAAGCTCGTCTTGACTTTGATCAGAGTACCGTTCTCTTTCCAATCTGGATTCGCATTAAGCGGTGAGGTTGGTCGTGAACCGAAACATCAAGTCATTTTTGAACGCTTGTATGATTAATTAATGTTCCCCAACATTTGTCATATTTCCGATAAGACTCAATTTGTTGGAGTCTTATTTGGGATTGATTGCTGTAAGACTCGGTCTTCCAGAATCTTCTCTTGATCATGTTGCTTGATATATTCCAGTAGGAGTATGGTGGTTGACTATCGTCATCGGTTTTAATTCGAGAAACGATGAGTCTAACCTAATACGACTACTTCGAACCACTCTGCTTTGTACCCTTGCGTAGTCTTTCATTAGACTAACCAACCGTAATTGTTCTCTTCATGGTTGGCTGGTGTCATCCGTTCGATTAGGCACATCAGATAAGCATCCGAGGAATGGAGGCTAGAACGAATATAAAAGTAAACGGTGTTTTAATGGTTTATCAGGCTACGATCCTTGGCGGGTGATCTTTATGATCAAGACCCGTGTATTTATATTTATAAAGACTTCCGCTAAATACTCTGTTTTGTCCTATGGGGATTGAGATGTAGTCCCCAGACATATGTTTTAATTAAAGGTTTTGATGTTTATATCTTAACCGTTGTTTATGAATTGTATTTAAACCGGTAAAGCCTAGGGTGGCTTCGGTGTGGAAACCGAGGTCACTGGCGGTAATACCTTTCCAAACGGATTGAAATTTAGGGGTGTTACAGATTTGGTATCAGAGCCTAAGTTTTAGAACGGGTTGGGTATTTGAAAACCAATTACTCGTTTCAATTGAAAAGTATTTTCAAAAGGGCTCTGAATTTTCAAAATGAAAAGAATTTGAAAATAAAAACACCGTTCATAGTCATGTCTTCTATCTATAGTCTAATGTAGTAAGCTTGCTTCTATGTCTAGAAAGACTAATTCCTTCCTCGTTATCCTGTAGGATATGGGTGCGTGTCCTTCTCATAAGAGGGACTCGGTAGATGCCGAGATGGATTCACCATCTCCAAGAAGGCTCGACTTCCCAATACCCCAGGGATGCTTCGAGGTTGGAGGACCAAGCAGCCCACCTGAGGAGATCAAACATGTGCTTCCTGAGTCGGTAGCTCTGGTATCAAGGAATGTTGTAGTTTCTGTGGTAGCACCAGTTGGGCCACCAAGGGGGGAGGCAATGCATGAAGATGAATTGTCTAGGTACGCGAGAGGGTACTATAATGACGATTACCAGATAGAAATGATTCCTGAAGGGAGCGAGGAGGAAGATGAAGAAGAGGACCCTATAGAGGAAGACCCCGACGAGGAAGAGGACCCCATCGAGGATGATTCCGAGGAGGATACCGAGATGGACCTCAACGGGCAGAACCAGGAGTCCGATGACTTGAGGCACTTGCTGGTGGATAGTCAGGAACCGGGAATGCAATTTATTCACCCCAGTTCAGAGTTACTACCTGTGCAAGAGTTGCCACCAGTGCCAGAGTACGCACTCATGTCTGATGCTGACTGGGAAATACTTTATACCGAGTACGGTATTAGAAGAAATGGTAAAGAATCTCAGACTATCCCTACTCAAAGGAGAAGGAGGACGGAATCTAAACTACGAGAGATCCTTCGCCAAAGCGAGATGATCTCTTCTGAACAACAATACCAGATGGATAAAATGATCGCCAGTGCTCACAGAAGAGTTGGGCTAGGAGAGCCAAACGTGGAAGATCCATACTTCACCATGACTGAGATAAGGCCAGGGACACCAGAATCATGTGTTCCAGGAACAAGCAGGGTGCGTAGTCCATCGTCAAAATCCGATGGAGAACCCCGTCCGAAGAAGCCTTGTATGGGAAGTCTACCGTATAGGAAACGTTTCGGAACACCGTGATAAGGACCGACGTTGCCTGTAGCAGTAGTTTCCTTTTCTTAGTATTTCAGCATGTACCGTGTAAATATTCTAGTATTACGGCATGTACTTTGTGAAATACCACAATCTCCGAGCAATTTTGACCTGACGTTCGAGAGATCGGCTAATGTGCAGTTTGTAAAATAGTTCAAGTTCATCTATATAAGTACCAAGTTGATCTATTCTGAGTTGATTTTTTTATTACATTAAGTATTTTGGGAGAAATATTAATGTATGAAATCCTTGGAATTTGATCGGTAAACAAATGGTGAACACAATGAACAACACTCGTTCTGATGCTGGTAACCATCCCAGACACAACGAGAGGAGCGCTGGAACTCCTGAGAATGTACGTGAGTCCAATTCTCAACATGATCCCAGGAGCAATGCTCCGAGGATATTTGATGAGGCGGCCATTGTTGAAATTCGGGAAATTTTCATGCAAGCAATGACTGATGTCTTACACCCGAGTGTGTCTCAGGCACAGGATGTGCCGGCATCCTCAGCAGCCCCGGAAGTTGAGGAACAAGAGACTCATGTACCCCGGCATCAGGGGACTGTAGTCAGAAGCAAGAATGATTGTGGCCGAGCACTGAAGGCCATAAATTCTATGAGACCCGACAGCTTCAACGGGAAAGGTGAACCAATTGAGGTGGTGCATTGGTTTTCCCACATGGAGCGGTTATTCTGCAGTGTGGAGTGCACGGAAGCCGAGAAGGTACACATAGCTTCTCTGCAATTAAAAGGAGATGCTAGTGAGTGGTGGGAAAACACCGGTCTTGCGGATAGTCCTGATTTGAGTTGGGAAATGTTTAAGACTAAGATGATCGACCGATTCTTCTCTCGGGCAATGAGAGAGGAAAGCGCAAGGAGTGTCTTTACCCTAAGATTGAAGGGTTGAAGGTGGCTGAATTGGCAATTAAGTTTAATCACTTATTGCCATACGCATGTTCGGATGTATCCACTGAAGAACAGAAGATTTGGCATTTTCATGAGTGGATGAACCCAAAGATTAAGCCAATGATGTTAAGCCACAATTGCTCTACTCTGGAACAATATATGGATGCAGCTTATAAGCTAGAGGCAACTCTAGAAGAATCGACCAAGAGGAAGAATCGCCAGAGGTCGACACAGAATCAACCTCAGGCAAGCGGATTCAAACGTCCTGCGCCACCGTCCAACTTTGCTAAATCCAGCAAGGCGAAAACGGGTAGAACGCAAGGCGGGTTGACACAACAATGGGTCAGGGCAAGAGTTCGATTCAGTGTTATAACGGTGACGCTGGGCACAAAAGCATCGCATGTCCAAAGGAGAAGAAGACGTGTTTTGGTTGTGGGACTGAGGGGCATGTGCAGAAGTTCTGTTGGCAGGGAAAACAAAAAGGAGCAGAGTCGCATCAGGGGTCTGTTAGGCAAAGTAACCGACCCAGGTTCAAACCAGCAACGACTCCTAGTCCTTCGATGCAGACAACTGCCCAGAACAAAGGAAAAGCCCCAGCAACTTCAGGAGGTCAGGGTCAGCGCCTGTATGAGATGCGTGAGGCTGATGGACCTAATGCACCGATTGCTCAAGGTACCATCTACCTTCACTCTACTCCTGTATGCATATTGTTCGATTCGGGTGCTACCCATTCCTTCATTTCAGAGAATTGTGTTAGTAAGTTAGGTTTAGTTTGCAATGAAGTTTGTGAGCCTTTCATTGTGAATCTTCCTAATAATGAACGCTTAGTAGGAACTAAGTGTATGTCCGAGTTTCTGATTACCATTCAGGGTAAGAAATTCGAGGCAGATTTGATATGTATTGCCATGGATCCCTACGACATTATCCTCGGTATGGATTGGCTGACACGCCATGGGACAGTGATCGATTTTAGTTCGAGAACAGTGACGGTGTCATCTGGGGGCCAAAGTGTGTGTAAGTTTAAAGGTCGGAATGACGCTGATAATGGTAGGTTTATAAACGCAATGGCTGCGTTTAAGCTACTTCGTCAGGGTTGTGTCGGGTACCTTTGCTATCTGGACGAGCCCACGAAAGATGAACCATCAGTTCTTGATATTCCTGTGATTCGGGAATTTTCGGATGTCTTTCCGGAAGAGATTCCTGGATTACTCCCGCATCGTATTGTAGAATTTTCAATTGACCTTGAACCAGGTACTGCTCCGATTTCTAAAGCACCGTACAGAATGGCCCCTGCTGAGATGCATGAATTGAAAAAGCAGTTAGAGGATCTTCTCGACAAAGGCTATATAAGACCGAGTGCATCGCCTTGGGGTGCTCCGGTCTTGTTTGTCAAGAAGAAAGATGGATCGTTTCGGCTTTGTATCGACTACCGAGAATTGAATAAAGTCACGATCAAGAACAAGTATCCTTTGCCAAGGATTGACGATCTGCTAGATCAGCTATAAGGAGCTAAAGTCTTTTCCAAGATCGATCTAAGATCTGGTTACCATCAGCTCAGAATTCGTGAGGAAGATATTCCGAGGACTGCATTCCGGACAAGGTATGGCCACTATGAGTTCGTAGTTATGCCATTCGGACTTACCAATGCTCCAGCAGTCTTCATGGACATGATGAATCGATGCTTTCACCAGTACCTAGATAAGTTCGTGGTGGTTTTCATTGATGGTATTTTGATTTATTCCCCGAACGAGGAATACCTGCGGATTGTGTTGTCAATCCTTAGACAAAATGAGCTATATGCTAAATTGTCTAAGTGTGACTTCTGGATTAGGGAAGTGGCTTTCTTAGGCCATGTGATCAACGAGAATGGGGTAATGGTTGATCCCCAGAAGATTGAGGCGGTAGCCAACTGGAAGCGGCCTCAGAATGTGAAAGAGGTACGCAGTTTCCTTGGACTTGCCGGATATTATAGACGGTTTGTAGAGGGATTTTCCAAGATCGCTCTACCTATGACCGGTTTACTCCACAAGGTCCATAAGAAGTTTGTCTGGACTGACAAGTGCGAGGCCAGTTTTCAAGAATTGAAACGACGATTGACCTCGGCACCAGTGTTAACACTACCAGAAGAAAATGACGGATATGTAGTCTATAGTGATGCTTCTAAGAATGGTTTAGGATGCGTGTTGATGCAGAAAGTCAAGGTGATTGCTTATTCATCAAGGCAACTAAAAACCTATGAAGAAAACTATCCGACGCATGATCTGGAACTGGCAGAGGTAGTGTTCGCGTTGAAGATTTGGAGGCATTATCTCTATGGTGTGAAATGCCAAGTCTTCACCGACCACAAGAGTCTCAAGTACGTATTCACTCAGAAAGAGTTGAACATGAGGCAACGACCCTGGTTAGAGCTGCTCAAAGATTATGATCTTGAATTGCTGTATCATCCGGGCAAGGCTAATGTAGTAGCCGATGCACTGAGCCGGAAGACACCGCACGAGACAGTAGTAGCTCTCCTCACTACTCAAGCCAAACTGAATCAAATGGTGTGTAAAGCTAAACTCTTGTATGATCAACGTAGAAGATACCTGAGTATGTTGGAAATTCAGGCTACACTACTTGATCAGATTCGAGAAAAACAAATTGATGATATAGTTTTGGTAAAGTTGAGCTGTGAAGCGTTGAACGGGAAAGCTCCCGATTTTGTGATTCAGGAGGACGGATCACTCTGGTTTCAGAACCGAGTTTGTGTGCCTGACGTTGATGGTCTCCGCCAATTGGTGATGAGGGAAGCCCACTCATCAGCCTACTCTGTACATCCAGGCTCTAGTAAAATGTACAAGGACCTCAGAATGAAGTTCTGGTGGCCCAACATGAAGTGGGATATGGCAGAATTCGTGACGAAATGCTTGACTTGTCAAAAGGTCAAAATAGAGCACCGCAGACCAGGTGGTGAATTGCTATCTCTTCCAGTTCCAGAATGGAAATGGGAAGATATTGCAATGGATTTCATCACATGATTACCCAAGACTAAGAGTCAGAAAGATGCTATTTGGGTTATCATTGACAGGCTCACGAAGAGTGCTCACTTCGTGGCTATTAAGTCAACCTGGGGAGTCCAAAAGCTAGCTGAAGTGTTTTTGCACGACATTGTCCGCTTACATGGTATTCCTAAGACCATTGTATCGGATCATGATGGCCGTTTTACATCGAGATTCTGGAAGGAACTCCATAAGGCCATGGGAACCGAGCTAAGGTTCAGCACTGCATTTCATCCTCAGACGGATGGACAGTCTGAGAGGACTATCCAGACCCTAGAAGATATGTTGAGAGCATGTGTACTTGACCGTCCGACTAGCTGGGAGGACGGCTTAAGTCTAATCGAGTTCACGTACAACAATAGTTGGCACGCTACTATCAAGATGGCTCCATTCGAAGCTTTGTATGGTCGAAAGTGTAGATCGCCAATTTGTTGGGATGAGAATGCCGACAAGATTTTACTCGGACCAGAGTTGGTCGAGAGAACTGCTTCAGATATTGCTTTGATCAGACAAAGAATGTTGATCGCTCAAAATCGGCAGAAGTCTTACGCCGATCCAAGACGTAGGAATGTTGAATTTGAAATTGGCGACAAGGTCTTTGTTAGAATCTCGCCATCCAAAGGCGTGTTCAGATTTGGTAAACGTGGGAAGCTTAACCCTCGCTACGTGGGACCATTTGAAATCCTCGATAGAGTGGGATCCCTTGTGTACCGTTTGGCATTGCCACCATCGGTGCATCCAGTGCATAATGTGTTCCACGTATCCTTGTTGAGAAAGTACGTACCAGATAAGTCTCATGTGCTGAGCTATGAAGACATTGAGATTCAAGCAAATGGTACTTATGAATAGATACCTGTGCGTATTCTCGAGCGCCGTGAGAAGCACTTGCGCAACAAGATCGTACCGTTGGTACGAATTCTGTGGTCCAAGTCAGGAACCGAAGAAGTTACCTGGGAGACTTGGGAGACTGAAGAGGATATGCATAGACGCTTTCCCGAGATGTTTACGACCTAAGTTTCGGGGTCGAAACTTCTTTTAAGGGGGAGGTAATGTAATATCTCACATTTTGTACGGGTAAATTTTGAATTTTCTTAAGCCCATATTGCGAATCACATTTATTTCAGGGAAAGATGAACATTCTGTGTAATGTTTAATCTCTGTAATATTTTTCTGAGCAATATAAAATACAGTTAACGTATTTTCGGGCTAAAAGGTCGTCCGCGTATAAATATATTTAACCCAAGGTTAAAAATACGTTACCACTTAAGGTAAAAACGACAAAGAGTCGGAGGGAGGCACTTTGGCCTTGACCGCACCCCGCGGTAAAGGGTGTGCCGCACCCCGCGGTGGCCTGCGTCACTCGACAGTTGCAGTGCAACTTGGCGGGGCTACTCCGTAGGCTTGTGACTCGCCTTGGCTACATTTCTGAGGCTTGGACAGCTCCTCCTTGCTCCCTCCAGCTCGTGTGCAGCTCGTTTGGACTGTTTAATGAGGCAAGGAGGATCAAAATCGAGCCACAAGTCAGCTGCTGCACCATCTCTTTCCTTCATAAAACACCATTGTTGAGGCAAGCTTTGAAGCTTCGTTTGAGAGCTAATCCGACCCCTTTTGAGAGCGATAAAGGGTGGTTCTTAGAGGTGTTGTTAAGCTTAAGAAGGTGGGAGGCCCAACCAAGAACAAATCGAAGCCGATCGGATCGATTTGGGTAAGTTTATCCCCGAAAACTCCATCGTTTTCTGCTTTTGTCATGGCGCCGCACCCCACGGTCAGACGCCACCGCGCCCAGCGGCCAAGCACCGCACCCCGCGGTGACTGACCACCGTACCCCGCGACAAGCATGGCCGTGGTGTGTGTGTGTGTCTTGGATGTTGGCTTGGTCGAGGCTTGGCTTTCTTGAACCGTTCGATTCTTATTCCTTTAGATTCATATATGTAGATATTGAATCTAACTTAGGGTCTTGTTATGGGTCGTTCCTTAGGGATTTGTTATCCAGGATCTGTCCCAGTTTCGGACCCAGGAAACCGTCGTCTCTAAAGCTTGTTCAAACTTTCGTCTGATCTAAGGCAAGTGGCGGTTCGCTCTTGCTTATCATTCCATATTTCCATTGATTATCAATTGCTTAATTGTTAATTAATTTGGAATGATTTATTGAATTGTTGGGAACAGTTTTACTAAATGATATAAAAGGAATATGATATTATAATAGGTTGTATATCTGTTAGAACAACGCTATTATAAATATATATTTTGGCCTGAGGGCTTTGATATGATTACTGCTGTGCCTGGACTATTTAGTTAGCACGAGTATTCATAGGAGCGATGGACTAATTGAGGTCTAGTCGTTTCTTGATAATGAAAATGGTGCTAAGGGTTCTAAACTCAGAGACCATTTGGTGGGTCATGACCTTTCTCTGTAGTTGGTATGGAGATGGTGGCACGAAGCTGGTGCTACAAACTTGGGATTCGTCCCTATCAGAAGTATGTCCCGCTGTCGGCAGACATATAATTAAAAGCCTATAACGTGGTGTGCGTTTTGGAATTAAATAAGATAAGTGTCCAAGCGCACATGATTAATAAACCTCAGATGAGTAGTGCAGCTAGGGAATAGTGCAGCTAGGAAAGCTCGTCTTGACTTTGATCAGAGTATCGTTCTCTTTCCAATCTGGATTCGCATTAAGCGGTGAGGTTGGTCATGAACCGAAACATCAAGTCATTTTTGAACGCTTGTATGATTAATTAATGTTCCCCAACATTTGTCATATTTCCGATAAGACTCAATTCGTTGGAGTCTTCTTTGGGATTGATTGTTGTAAGACTCGGTCTTCCAGAATCTTCTCTTGATCATGCTGATTGATATATTCCAGTAGGAGTATGGTGGTTGACTATCGTCATCGGTTTTAATTCGAGAAACGATGAGTCTAACCTAATACGACTACTTCGAACCACTCTGCTTTGTACCCTTGCGTAGTCTTTCATTAGACTAACCAACCGTAATTGTTCTCTGCATGGTTGGCTGGTGTCATCCGTTCGATTCGGCACATCAGATAAGCATCCGAGGAATGGAGGCTAGAACGACTATAAAAGTAAATGGTGTTTTAATGGTTTATCATGCTACGATCCTTGGCGGGTGATCTTTATGATCAAGACCCATGTATTTATATTTATAAAGACTTCCGCTAAATACTCTGTTTTGTCCTATGGGGATTGGGATGTAATCCCCAGACATATATTTTAATTAAAGGTTTTGATGTTTATATCTTAACCGTTGTTTATGAATTGTGTTTAAACCAGTAAAGCATGGGGTGGCTTCGGTGTGGAAACCGAGGTCACTGGCGGTAATACCTTTCCAAACGGATTGAAATTTGGGGGTGTTACAATTTTCTTATAGCGGAATATGTGAAAACACAAAAGTGATATCATAAGCGCGATTTACGTGAAAATGGACGTTCATATGTGAACCGTGAGAATGCTCGTTATCGTGAACACGTAGTACAAAGTTTATTTTTGTTTGTCATTTTTATTTTGATAAGGTAAGAATTTGAATTATCTGACATGTCAATGCTCGAGAGGCTGATAAATTGGCAGCCGGACAAACCGGCATGAATAAAACAAGGAAGGGGAAATACAAGAAAGAAATAAAAGAGCTTAAACGATCTAGGGAGAGTGGTGAGTAAAACACTATCGAAGGAAAGCGCCATCGGAAAATAGGTCAGATAGGATCAATTCCGAGGAAGTGCATAATGGACCACAATGATGTCTCCCTCTAAATGAAGGATCTTCAAGAGTCTCGACCATCATGACGTTGCCCCCACCTAAATGAGGGGTCTTCATGACCCTCGAATATGACCAGGACCATGACTAGAACAACTCAATTTCCACCCTAGTTCAGCTCCATAATTATTGAGAAGTATTAGCACCCAAGCTTGAATCATTGGGTCCTCCATTAGCAAAATGTTCAAAGAATTTCATTTTTTTAGGTAATTGACTTATCATCATCACCTTGACCTTGATAAACCATTATTTGTGGTTTTCTTAACCATAATGGAACAAGGAGGAGTTTTCTCTTGATTGTTCATTGGTTCAAGTTGGTTGGATGCAGGAGCGTTTTAGGGTTTCACAATGTCTTGTCACACTTCAAACCTTATCCAAAAAGGATTTACAAGTCATGTATCATGGTCTTCTATTCTGTAGGCCTTTCAACAAAAATAGCCACAAATTCTAGTCAATAAGATGGACAAGCCAACAAATTTGGTCACAAATTTCCCATATTCTTCAGATTATTCACCAGTAATGGTGCAAAGTTCATAGTACAAATAAATGGTTGTTTGATAAGTTTGTTCGTTGATGGAGTGGTTAGATTAAACTCGAGAAAATACGCTCACACGCAAAGCTCAATTTCAGATAAATGATTACAAGTAGAAAGTGTTGAAGTTCAATGTTTCGAGTACAAAATAGCACATATCTTAATATATGCAGCACACATATACGATGCATCTAAAATTCTGTAAGGGAGTAGAGAAAGAAGGAAAAATGCCACCTGAGATATGGATCCTCCATGATTCGAGTTTGATTTTGTCTATTGCAATGGGACCAACCAAGAGTAGAACCAACGTACAAAGGAGAAGACACAAAACCCCATCTCCAACCTCACTCGATCATCCATCCCCTATATCATTCGTATAGTAGCCAAGGGCAGATGAGTACAAATGAAAGATTTGGTTTCCAAATATGGGATGATGGGGCGTGGATCTAGGCTCAAGTAATAGATTAGGTCGTCGTGAATTTGAGTTGAGTTTGGTTCGGCGAGCAAAGTTGCGACTTTTTTCAAAAGTCATCTCTAGAGTAGAGACTGATTGATGGTTAAGGGAGGTCGCCAGGTGGTTAAGGTTTGGGAGAGGCAACTAGAAGAAAAGTTTGAGGCATCGTGGATTAGGGTCTCATGGGGAGAAGGGGGTTGGGTTGGGTTGGGTTGGGAGGCGGGAGTGTTTTCAGAGTTAAGGTCCATTTGTGTCACATGATTTGTGATCTTTTGTAGTACAAAATTTATAAACATACATTTTTAAATAAACTGATACAGATATAGTACAATATTTTACACACATTGTTCAAATTAATGAACACGCATTTTCAATAACTTTATGAACATACAATACTAGTTTTATGAACATACAATACTAGTTTTATGCACACACATTACAAGATTTATGAACATGTAAAAATACTATTTTTTATATAATACAACTAAAGGTGTCAAATGGGTCAAACGGGTCGGGTTTGGGTTTAAGTATATCGGGTCGGGTCATTTACGGGTCGGGTTGATTACGGGTCAAAATTTGCAGGTCGATTTGTTGCGGGTCAGGTACGGATTCATGTCAACCCAGCGGGTCGAGAGCGTCATGTCCAAATTTTATAAAATGAATACTAAAATAATATTTTAATTAAAACAAAAAATAATAAATAAAAAAACTATTATTATATAATATTTTAATAACAAAATATATTAGAATATTTAATATTTAAAATATAAACACATATGTAATGACTCAACCCAGAAATTTTTGGGTCGAACGGGTTGGGTCACTTTTGACCCAATACTTTTCGGGTCGGATCTTAACCCCAAAAATGCGGGTCGGGTCAAATTTTGACAGCTCCAAATACAACCACGTCCTTTTTATCCCGTGTTCATAAAGTTTGTCATGCATGGTCATGAAAATGGTCGTTCTCACGGTTCTTAGATAAGCGATTGTTCTCATTTTACGTGTCCTGTAATATCTCGCAACAAAAACAATAATGGTCCCTCACCCTGTAATATCTCGCAACAAAAACAATAATGGTCCCTCACCCTTAGATAATACTCTTATTGAATATCAAGATTGGAGTCTCTCTCTTCCTAGTAAGAGTATACAAAGACACAATAAGTGATTTTCTAAACCTCTAATTTGGAAAAAAAAACCTGATATAGATTGGATTAAATTAAACTTTGATGATTCTAAAAGAACTGATCATTCACCTCATATTGGCTACATTCTCCGTGACAGTAATTCTAACATTTTATATCTTGATAAAAAAAAAATCCACAAACAAGTTTTTTGCAAACTGAAGCTTATGCATTATTTGAAGGTCTTCAACAACCTATTAGATTAAATATAAGAATTTATTTATTGAAGGCGATAACTTGGTTGTTATAAACAATGATAAAAAAAAATTGGAAGATTCCTTGAAAAATAAAGATCATAATTCTTGACATTATATCCATGTTGAATTACTTTGATTTTTTTTATTACTTTTCATTGTTAATGTAATGTAACTCAATTGTAGATTTTCTTGCATCCAAAGATGACAATATCGAACAACTAGTAGTGATGTAGTGCTATGCATATATAGACAGGAACTTCATAATGAGATCTTTTCTCACAATTTTGTTCTTAGAGACTTTGTAAAGATTATTCACTATAATAATTTAGGATGACCTTGTAATGACAAGTGATCTTTTTTCCGTGTGTTAAAAAAACTAACTGTACTATTTTCTTGCAATGAGGAAAGAATAATGAAGGAAAGCATGGTGCAACTACTCCTTCCGTTAAGTTTTAATTGACGTTCTAACAAATTTCAGACAAAATAAGAAATCAATTATTTTCCCAGATTACCCTTATGATTAGTGACTAATTATTTTTTTATTACTGCTCATGAAATCTCACAAAAAAATAAAAGAAAATCAGAAAATCAAAAGAAAATCTCCTCTTGTTACGTTTCTCCTAAAAAATGGGGAAGTAATGAATAAAAAATTGAGAACCCAAAAAATACAAAATAAAAAAATTACTAAGTATGAGGGTAAATCTGGAAAAAATAGGTGAAAAAGTCTAAAATGACAATTAAAACTTAACAAGGACTTAAGCCTAGAACGTTAATTAAAACTTAACGGAGGGAGTATCTTCTAAGTTCTAAAATACGCTTTTATGTAAGTTAAATTTAATTTTGTTTTTAGCAAAAGCTAAAATAACTTTTGTTTTAGCAAAAGCTAAAATAAAATATTATTTCTCTTGATAATTGTTGTCTCAAATTCGTATCATAAAATAATACGATTTTAAGATGTGCTGGAGAGTGTTTTATCCCTTAGTGAAATTCATCGACCTTGCGGTTAATAAAAATGAGAATAAGAGTAAAAATCATAGAAGAATAACTTTTGTTTGGTTGACGTGGGAACTTAGGGTTCGTTTGGATTTCAAAAATAATGTATTAAATTACATTATCTTGTATTAAATTAGTAATTTAATGTAATATAATTTAATATAAGATATTATAATTTAATGCATTATCTTAGGATATTCAAATAGACCCGTAGTTTCTGGAAGTTGTAGTTTCTAGAAATTAATTTTTTGGGAATCGAGATTAATGAAAAATATAGAATTATGTTTAGTTTAAAATTATGTGATTTTGTATAAATGAAAGAATTAAGAAATTTACCATTTAAAAAACATAAAAAGTTTATACTCTATCATGATAATGGAATTTTTATGATTTGGAGAAAGTGTAAATTACCAGGAAGTAATTTCTTGCATTTACTTTATGAACCAAATACATGACTTATACTTACTTCCTAGAGAAAATGTTGTACTTTTTAAAAAATAAACTCCGAACCAAACAAAGGGAAGGTGTTTTTGAATAACAAAAAAAGTGTTTTGTTAAGTATATGGGTATTTTTGGATATGAATTATTCATATGTTAAAAAATATATTGATTTGTGAGTCCAAACTGTAAAGTATTTGGGTATTTTTGTGGTTATAAAAAAGAAGGAAGAAGAAGGTGTTTGATGTGTGGGCCGCTTTAGGGTTTTTTTTAGGATCAATTGACCATAAACCCAATTTCTCCCCTATATATAGAATCCGTATTTCATCTCACACCCGCCAGCACGCCTTCGCCTATTCCCTCTTCAATCTCTCTCTATCTTCCTATCTTCTCTCTCTTTAGCAGTTAGAGGAGCTCGGAGAGAGGGGATTTGTGCCCTTGTTTGTTCTTCTTGTAGTCTGCACATTTTCACAGATCACTCTCGAGAACAGAGACGAAAAGGGGAGACGCAGAGAAGATGAAATACATCTTGGTGACTGGTGGTGTGGTGAGTGGCCTTGGCAAGGGCGTCACAGCCAGTAGCATTGGCTTGGTATTGAAATCATGTGGACTCCGTGTTACCCATATTAAAATAGGTAAAGAAATTGGTGAAGGAGTTAAAAAAGAAGGAAGATTTCTTCTCTAATTTGTTTCTAAATCTGTGTGCTGCATGTTTGCCATTTCATGGGTTCTCTTGCATCTGGGTTTGGTGTTGCAGGTGTGGAGGTTTCTCGGTTTGTGAGTTTGTTTGATAATCTGAACAGGGGTTTTCAGATGTTGATTTTGCTCATCACAGAGTTTCTGGGTTCTAATTAGATGGAAAAATGAATTTGATCTTGGCCTCTTTGGTAGTTTGTAAAAGGGTCAAAAAATTGAAAAACCAAAACCAATAGTACTACTAACAAAAAAAGGGAATGCAACATTTTCTTACATGGAACATTTATATGTTTGATTTTGGAATTAAACTTCACATGGATTTGTTTCCTCTACTTCTCTAATGTTGATTTGGGGCTCTCACTTCCTTTTAGATCCAAACAGCTGTCACTGTTTAACCAACATTGATATATAAAGTTTTTGCTCCTTTATTCCATTTAGTACAATCTTCTTTTTTAAATTCATCACAAATTTTCAAACTTTTTGTGTCACCCTCTTCTCCTTTGGTACTATGTTCTATTATTATTCCTCCTGTAAGGTGTCTCCTCCTTTATTTATCACCACCTTTTTCTTCCTTGCTATGGCAGATCCTTATTTGAATGTGGATGCTGGAACCATGTCTCCTTTTGAACATGGAGAAGTTTATGTATTGGATGATGGTGGTGAGGTATTGCTCAGTTTATCCTTTTTCCTATGCCAGCTTGTTTCCCTTGTTCCTATGTTGATTGTGAAAATTGAGAATAAATCTTAAAAAAAAAGACTTTATTCAAGAAATTGACCCTAACCACTGTGCCATTTTGACATGGTTGCACTATCATCATTATCTTCCGCACGGGGATTGTAATTCAATTTACTTTTGTTAAAAGGAAGAATCATGGAAAGATGAAATTCACTCGAGTATGAAAATGCTTGTATTAAAAGGAAGTGAAAAGGTGATCTTCTAAGGCATCTGAGAAAAAGGGGTAGTGATTCTTTCTTTTTTGCACAGTGGGCTGCTAGAAATGAAAATCAATAGTGTAACCCTCAAATTACTTTTTAAAATTATTATTTTTCCTTTTTTCTATTTTGTGGATTGAATTCAGACTTTGCACCTTTAGTTCACTTTTGGTCTTCTGTAAGTATGCTAGCAGTGTTACTATATCAATTTGATATGTAATCTTTTCTCATCTCCTGCCATTTGTAGTAACGACTAACGGGTGTCTTGGAAATTCGTCATGGTTTAGTTATTTACAGTTATGGAAGTTTATCGTGATAATTTCATGTATGAAATCAATTATCCTGTTCTTTTTTTTAAAGGCGGACCTTGATCTTGGAAATTATGAGCGGTTCCTTGACATCAAGCTGACCCGGGATAACAATATCACAACGGGGAAAATATACCAAGTAAGGGAATCAACTGTAGCTCCTTTTATTATGCTCATGGATCCTCCAAAACGGTACAGTACTGATTTGAGTTTCCTATGTTATATATTTGGCACAGCATGTCATTGGAAAGGAAAGAAAGGGCGATTATTTGGGAAAAACCGTACAGGTATCTTCTTTGTTTCTGGATCTTTGTCGATGTTATCAAAGGATGGTATGTCTTACTATATACTTCTTTTTCTGTTAGATTGTCCCTCATCTCACAGATGCCATTCAAGAATGGATCGAAAGAGTTGCACATGTACCAGTGGACGGTCAAGATGGCCCAGCGGATGTTTGTGTCATAGAGTTAGGTGGAACAATTGGTGAGTTGAAATTTCAATGTATTTTGTTGCAGTTGCAACCTTATTAATTTATACTGACAAATCTGTGTTGATGCAGGGGACATTGAGTCTAGAATGTACACTGAGGCTCTTTCTCAGTTCTCCTACCGTGTAGGTAAGACATAACATCTATGAACCAAATAGAAACCGATTTTGTCACCCGACTAAAAAGGAATGCATATCATATTGATTTGATCTGCCTCACCTTGATGGTAGGTGCTGGTAACTTTTGCCTGGTTCATGTCAGTCTTGTGCCAGTGATAACTGTTGTAGGGGAGCAGGTGCGATCGTTACTCCCATCCTCATTTATTGTGAGTGGTGCCGTCTTTAATGCAATGAAGAGACTTATTTCTTAACGATTTGCAGAAAACAAAGCCAACGCAACACAGTATTCGTGAACTACGAAGCTTGGGCTTGAGACCCGACATTCTGGCTTGTCGCAGCACCAAGGTTCGTGCCTTTCTTCCCCATCAAGTCTCAGAAATATCTCCTTTTATATATCTATCTCTGATATCAGCTCTCAAACCCTTCGATTTGCAGGAACTAGAATCAAATGTGAAAGCCAAGCTGTCACAGTTTTGTCAGATACAGGTGTTTATTTAATTTGTTATTGTACGCGTAAATTTTTTCATATTTGTAGACAACTTGTATTTCATGTGCTGTTATTTAACCTTTATATGTTGCAAATGTTTGTGATCAGGCTGAGAACATACTCTCTATCCATGATGTTCCCAACATTTGGCACATTCCACTAATCCTAAGGGTAAGTTTCGTGTCATCTTTGTGGGAGGTGATCATTTCCTCACAGGAGGCACATGCTTAAACTTTTTCCCTTGAACAGGATCAGAAGGCGCATGAAGCAATCTTGAGAGTGCTGAACCTTTCTAGGTTTGCCCTTTTCTTTTTTGGTTTTGTATTCTATACTATTTGTGTGGTTTCTTGTTGCTTAATTGTTTTCCCCCATCAAATCCAGTTCTGCTGGAGAGCCTGCATTGGAGGAGTGGACTTCAAGGGCCGAGATCTGTGACCAATTGAACGAGACCGTGAGTTAAAATGTTATTTTTGTGCTATTGCTTTGTTGTATCGTTTATTAATTCTGGTAGTAAAATTCTTCTTTCTCTATCTAATAGGTAAGAATTGCCATGGTTGGAAAGTATACCGGCCTCTCGGATGCTTATCTTTCTGTTGTGAAGGTAACTGCAATTACCGTTATAAACTTGCCTCAGGACTGTTATCTGTATATGAACGGAAAAGGTCATCTTATATGTAGTAACTAAATAACCATGAGAAAATTAGTTATGAGATGACAGAATTTATTGACTGAATTGATGTTCTTATTGACACTATGCATCACGACAACGTCTACTAGCCCAACTGTCCTGGACATCACTAAAAATGTGTACCTTCCCACCTACCCTGCCTCCCAAATATTAATTGGGTTTTGAATTTATTTCTATGCAGGCTCTTTTGCATGCCTCTGTTTCTCGCCGTAAAAAATTCATTGTGGATTGGGTTGCAGCACATGATCTTGAAGATCCTATGAGAACAGAGGTGATCATTATCCCACCCTCGTATTCTGTACCCTGCCAAGATGATTACAATGTAAATCATACGCTTAGCTGCTTACAACTTCTTTATATATTGCAGAACCCAGAAAATTACAGCACTGCGTGGAATCTGCTGAAGGTTGGTGTTATCATCAGTATGCTTAAATTCATGCTATTAAAATATCGTTTCCTCGATAATGGTCACCCTTTAAAAGGGTTTTAACACCTAAAAACACCAAGCAATTCCAAAATATAAACGACCTTTTTGTAGGAGTTCCATGAACATGGGTGTGGTGAGTATTTCATGAAGTGCCATTGCGAAAACCTTCATAGCTTTATATTCATTCTAATTATTTCTGGTCCTGATTATTTCATTGCTATTTACCCTATTCAGGGCGCAGACGGTATCTTGGTTCCTGGAGGATTTGGAGATAGAGGGGTTGAAGGCAAAATTCTTGCTGCCAAATATGCCCGCGAAAATAGAGTCCCGTACCTCGGAATTTGTCTGGGCATGCAGGTTGCCGTGATAGAATACGCCAGATCGGTTCTTGGTGTACAGGATGCAAACAGCACGGAATTCGACCCCAAAACCAGAAACCCATATGTCATATTCATGCCAGAGGTGTGCCTTGTGTTCGTCTTGGTTTGTAATATCAAAGGCCTCTGTTTTTTAGCCTTTGTGGGGACCAATACTAAAGATACCGATGATTAATTGTGTTGGCAGGGGTCTAAAACGCATATGGGTGGAACTATGAGACTGGGGTCCAGGAGAACATACTTTCAAGTCAAGGACTCCAAGTCTGCAAAACTGTAAGAGACCATATACATAATAATCTTTATCATGTCTTCAAATGTTCATGCTTGTATTTATTTTTCACAAGATCTCTGACTGTTTGTTGAAAAAAAATGTGGTAGGTATGGTAATTCTAGCTTTGTGGATGAGAGACATCGTCATAGATATGAGGTTTGTTGGAATTATCCATGGCCTAATTTTTCCCTGTTTGGTTCAGTTATCCAATATGACAATCGAATTACATCTTAAAATTGGTACCTTTTTTTTTTCTTGTAGGTTAATCCTGAAGTAGTCCAGCAACTTGAGGATGCAGGATTGATCTTCTCTGGTAAAGATGAAACCGGCGAGCGAATGGAGGTTAGGAATAGTATATAAAAGTTTTTAAATGTATACTCTCTATAACGCCCTTCCGTGTACTCTAAACTTCTTGTCTTTATATGGCAGATTGTCGAGCTTCCTAGCCATCCGTTCTTCGTAGGAACTCAGTTCCACCCCGAGTTCAACTCAAGACCAGGAAAACCGTCCCCTTTGTTTGAAGGTACACAAAGAAATACCTTCATCTCAATCTTGATTTATTATGCATTTTTCAATTTATGAACTGAATTTCTGAGTTGCCGCCTAAACAGGACTAATAGCAGCGGCTGCAGGCCAGTTGGATTCTATTTTACCGTCTTCCCCTGCAGTGTCAAAGAAAGTAGTAAAAGAAAGGAGAGTACAAATGGACTCTCCCCATAGAAAGGCAGCTCGTCTGGTTCGTTCAGAGTACGTGAACGGCTCGGCTTCGGTTATCTGCACCAACGGTAACGGGGCCCTCTTTTGAGCAAAAGCTTCATCAGCTCAGCTGTCTAAGAGGTAGTTGTTTTATAAAGACCCCTGAACACAGACGCAAGATGAGAGTTTTCTTTTGCAGGCAAATCAATAGAAGTAGAGAAGAAGAAAAATGAGTTGAGTGAAGTCCCTGAAGGAGAGGATGTTTCTCCAATCATGTCTTTTTTTGTACCTGTTTCTTGAATGTTTTTTTTTCTCTTATTTGTCGAGATCCCGGAAAATGGAAGGGGGTGAAAATGAGTGTTGATCAGTTGAGTTCTAGGCTTCTTTTTGGACTTTTGACTAGTCGATCGATATCGATCAACGAAGGGTAGAGGTAATAGGAGAATCCTACAGAGGCTGAAGATGTGCAGCATGGTTCACTTGTCTAGCAAAGACTAAATTTACTATGTGTTGCAGTTAATTGCTTGTAAATACATGTTTGGGAGCCATGGATTTGAGTTCTTTTTTCGGGTATTGCTTTGTAATGTTGCTTTCCGATTTGGACAATGAAGCTTGTTATTCAGAAAGTTTTGATTTGGAGGCCTGCATATTACGCTTGAGATAGATTGAGGAGGGTGTAGAAAACGATTGGTAAATTGAAGATGAAATAAGCCATACTTTCTGTCAATTAGGGTGTGGTTGATGGTTCGGTTCGAGCGGTTCAATTTGGTTCGGCTCAAACCGAACTCGAAAATGAAAATAAAAACAAATACCCTAAACCACTAGCAATTAGACAAACAAAAATGTGTAAAAGCTATGAAGTCGGGTGTTGGTTGCGTTATTTTGACTCGTTCACACCAACATTTGAAAATCCGTTTTAAAATAGATGAAGAAATCCGGGTATTCTCATGTTTAAGTAGGGGAGAAAATAAGATGGCCCACTGGGACAAATATAGTGTGTAGCCAGCATAAATTCTGGCTCAATATCAGCCCAATAGTTTAAGCTTGACATATAAAAGTTACACTCGTTACGGAGAACTAACAATCTCTCATGTCAGGAAAAAAAAAACATGGACTCGTTAGGTAACCATGTGAGTTTTCACGTTTTAATTTTATAGTATTTTGATCTTTCTATAGTTATTAATTAAATTACTTTAAATCATGTCATATTCTTGTATTCACCTTAATTTTGAAAATTGACAACAAAAATTTGAAGACCTAGAAAAGGAGTTTCTAGAAATCTGATTTTAGTTTTGAAAAAACAACAATAGAAAACTGGTTCACAAAGTATATGAGAATGATGTACACAGACAAGCAAACTCATGCACATACATTCAAAAAAATTCACACTCTTAGAATTCATGCGCATACGGACAAAATTTATCCACTTCACAAAGTCAAGCACATACAATAAAAAACTTCTACACATTTATGCAAAAACTTGTGCACATTTTAAAGTGCATAAAAATTTGCATGTATGTGCATGAGTTCTAAAGTGCACAAGTTTTCACATGTATATGCATAACTTTTTGTATGTTAGTGAACATTCGCATTTCTCACTTGATCGTCCATGCACATTCGCATTTCGCACTTGATCGTCCATTCACACCTAACACTTTTCCTTAGAGGTTCAATGGAGGTTGTGGGTTTTGCTTCTTCCATGCGTAACAGAAAGAGAGGAGTATTCGCTGGTATCAGAGGTCCAATGGAGGTTGTGAGGATTGCCTCTTCCATGCATAGCAGAAAGAGATGAGTATTCGCCGGTATCAGAGGTCCAATGGAGGTTGTGAGTTTTGCTTCTTCCATGCGTAGCAGAAAGATAGGAGTATTCGCCGGTATCAGAGGTCCAATGGAGGTTGTGAGTTTTGCCTTTTCCATGCGTAGCAGAAAGAGAGGAGTATTCGCCGGTATCAGAGGTCTAATGGAGGTTGTGGGTTTTGCTTCTTCCATGCGTAGCAGAAAAAGATGAGTATTCGCCGTTATCAAAGGTCCAATGAAAGTTGTGGATTTTGCTTTTTTCGTGCGTAGCATAAAGAGAGGAGTATTCGCCGGTATCAAAGGTCCAATGGAGGTCATCAGTCGCCTAATTTTCCGCCAAAGCTCTACGACCTAGCGGTATCTGTTTATGCTATAATCGCATCCTATTAAGGCTAAAGATGAGTTGTAGCATGGTTCATTTGTCTAGCAAAGACTAAATTTACTATGCTTTACAGTTAATTGCTTGTAAATACATGTTTAGGAGCCATGTATTAGAGTTCTTTTTTCGGGTGTTGCTTTGTATTGTTGCTTCCCGATTTGGACAATGAAGCTTGCTATTCAGAAAGTTTTGATTTGGAGGCCTGCATATTACGCTTGAGATAGATTGAGGAGGGTGTAGAAAATGATTGGTAAATTGAGATGAAATAAGCCATATTTTCTGTCAATTAGGGTGTGGTTGATGGTTCGGTTCGAGCGGTTCAATTTCGTCCGGCTTAAACCGAACTCGAAAATGAAAATGAAAATAAAAATAAATACCGTAATCCACTAGCGATTAAACAAACAAAAATGAGTAAAAGCTTTGAAGTCGGATGTTGGTTCAAAAGGGGAGAAAATTAGATGGCCCGCTGGGACAAATTAAGGTGAATACAAGAAAATTATATTTGGGCTTTCTGAGTCAGCGCCCATCAGCTGAGTGTCTGTTTTTTGTTGAATCAGGAGGCTTTATTTTGCTATTGGCTTCATAAGTGGGTCATATTTTGCTATATTATATCTAAGAGCTCACTTCTTCCTCCTGGTCATGAAACTTGGCCTATTATTTTAATTTGCTGCTGCTAGAATGCGAATACTAATTGGCATCTTATGGTAATGTAACTGACTTGTAAGTTTGGCTTGACTTTGATTCCTTCTGAAGCTTGTTGTATATATATGGTTGGTATTGCTCATGTGATGTGCATCCGATCCATAGGGATGTTGTTGTGTTGCTTAATTTGTGGTCTTCTATGAACAACTCCTTGCAGGGACAACAACATTTCAAGAAACAATATATAAAAACTCTGGAGCAGTCTCTTTAATTCTCAGCTTATGGAGGTGGGATAATGCAGTGAACATGCACAAGACGTAGCACTGAATCTCAGTAATATTTATTTGTATCATTTTTTCATGTTAACGACTGTTGTAGCTGCCACAAATAAGGCAATGAGGGGCAAAACAGAGACTTGTGGTGGAGGGTTGGATGCATCAAGTGGTGAAGCTGATGCACCCCTAGTTGCCGCTGCTGCTGGTGCACCTGATGCCCTTGAGAATCCCATCTATTAGTGTAGAAAACAGAAATTCACAAATTGACCATCCCATCTAACAACTACTCAGTCTTCCTATGTGGAAATTTTCTGTTTTTCTCTCTTCTTCTATACTGCCTACTGGCTAGGCTTTGTTAGTATAGCCAATATCCGTGTTAGACTGATGCATGTAACCTCTATGATTAGTGTTCTACTGCATTCCCTTCTCTACAGCTTATATGATTACCAATAGACTGATTGTCCTGTAAATCACTCATGTGTCAAGCTTATCTGTAAGCTATGATTAATTAGTGTCTCATTTTTCGGTATACAACGGGATGAATCCTTGTAACAAGAAGAGAGTTGCTGTCTTGCTTAAGTCATACAAATGTTAGATTTGTTAGTTCTGTTAGGTGAGTATATGACATTATACAAGCTGATTATTTGTAACATTATATAGTTGATGGGCGCTGACTTAGGAAGCCTAAATCTTAGTTATTAATTAAATTACTTTAAACCATGTCATATTCTTGTATTCACCTTAAATTTTAAAATTGACAACAAGAATTTGAAGACCTGGAAAATGAGTTTCCAGAAATCTAATTTTAGTTCTGAAAAAAAAATAGAAAACTGGTTCACAAAGTATATGAGAATGGTGTACACAAACAAGCAAACTTATGCACATACATTCAAAATTTTTTACACTGTTAGAATTCATGCGCATACGGACAAAATTTATCCACTTCACAAAGTCGAGCACATACAATCAAAAACTTATACACATTTATGCAAAAACTTGTGCACATTTTAAAGTGCATAAAAATTTGCATGTACGTGCATGAGTTCTAAAGTGCACAAGTTTTCGCATGTACATGCATAACTTTTTGTATGTCAGTACACATTCGCATTTCGCACTTGATCGTCCATTCACACCTAACACTTTTCCTTAGAGTTTCAATGGAGGTTGTGGGTTTTGCTTCTTCCATGCGTAGCAAAAAGAAAGGAGTATTCATTGGTATCAGAGGTCCAATGGAGGTTGTGGGTTTTGCTTCTACCATGCGTAGCAGAAAGAGAGGAGTATTCACCGGTATCAAAGGTCCAATGGAGGTTGTGAGTTTTGCTTCTTCCATGCGTAGCATAAAGAGAGGAGTATTCGCCGCTATTAGAGGTCTAATGGAGGTTGTGGGTTTTGCTTCTTCCATGCATAGCAGAAAGAGAGGAGTATTTGCCGGTATCAAATGTCCAATTGAAGTTGTGGGTTTTGCTTCTTCCATGCGTAGCAGAAAGAGAGGAGCATTCGCCGGTATCAGAGGTCCAATGGAGGTCATCAATCGCTTGATTTTCCGCCAAAGTTCTGCGACCTAGCGGTATTTGTTTATGCTATAATCGTATCCTAGTATCATACTAGCGGTATTTATTGCCTACTGTTTGAATAGATTTTTTGAATTCACTAAAGAACGCCTATTTTATCTTGATAGAAAAGAGAGATTTTGATGGATGATTGCCAAGATGGTAACTTTTGACATTATTTACATGAATCCAAGATGGTAACTTTAGATACTTCATGAACCTTTACATGAAGCGATGATTTCCTACTTATATCCATGTCAAATCTAGTTTTTTTTATGGCTCTTTTTTCTAATGGTGATTCACATAATTTCTGTAGTTTGAGAAATTTGGCCCCACAGGTAGTGTGTTGAAATCTTGTGTATGACATAGTTAGAATTTATCGTTGTTTTGCTGCTCTGTTTGATGATAACGTTCTTAACAGGTTTCGTCATGAAAGGAAGAGAACCCGCTATATGTTGTCATCCTCCTATCACTCACTTCAGGAGCTTCAGGAGAAGTCGACACATCAGTTATTCTCTTCAGGGAGGCAAAGACCTATGGCTGTATTGGATGGCTTATGCTTCTCATCTTAGGGTTTATCATAATGTGTGCTTTCTCCACGTGTTGTCACCGAAAGATGCACGAAAGTAGCTCTAAAAAAGGTGTTGGGTGAAGAAGAAAAGAACCCCTCAAATTCTGGTGAAGCAGAAAACATTGCCCCCAATTCTACAAACGTAGAAGGCCGTATGTGAAGAAAGAAAGACCACCCCCATTCCTCCAACTACAGAGACAATGCTGTAGATTGGCTGACTATCCCAGCATGTTGAAGACTACCTATTATGCTTTCTTGGATTTTGGTAGTTTGTATTGGCACCATCAGACCACTCACGTTACAATTTAACAAGGACTCACTGCGTGATAGACTATCAAGTGCATCTACATAGGTTGAATTGTTTCTTTCAGAGACTGAACTGTCATTATCTTGCTTACATTTTCTAACATCTCAAAACTACATATTATGCTTTCAAAACTACCTATTATGCTTCTGAGACTGAACGGCCATTTTCTTGCTTACATTCAAAAGCGAACTGAACTACGTTATTTTGGCTCGTTCACACCAACATCTGAAAATCCGTTTTAAAACAGATGAGGAAACCCATGTATTCTCATGTTTAACTAGTAGGGGAGAAAATTAGATGGCCCACTGGGACAAATATAGTGTGTAGCCAACACAAATTATGGCCCAATATCAGCCCAATAGTGGAAGCTTGACATATAGAAGTTACACTCATTACGGAGAACTAGCATTAGCAATCTCCCATGTTTGAAAAAAACACGGGATCCTTTGGTAACCACGTGAATTTTCAGTTTTAATTTTATAACCTTTTTATTTTTGTATAGTTATTAATTTAATTATTTTAAACCATGTCATATGCTTGTATTCACCTTAATTTTTAAAATTGACAACAAAAATTTGAAGACCTAAAAAATGCGTTTCAAGAAATCTGATTTTAGTTTTGAAAAAAAAACAGACAAGTGGAAATTCACAAAGTACATGAGAATGGTGAACAAAGACAAGCAAACTTATGCACATAATGCAAAATCGTGTACACTGTTAGAACTCATGTGCATACGGGCAAAATTTATCCACTTCACAAAGTCACGCTGATAACAGGAATTTGTCGTGTAATTACTGCTATGCAAAATATCCAAACAAACCTTAAACCGTAGTCCTAGGTAAGTAAAGGTCGAGTCCACAGGGAGACAGAGTCTATCTTAATATGCAATTTGTATGTCAATCCAAAGTAACCAAAGGGGGGTTTTGTATGTTTTAATGAATCTAAGCATGCAAAAGTAAACAAACTAAAAGTTGATGAATTCAGTGATGGGAAAAGCACTTAGTCAAACAACATCCACTATTCGTATGACAAGTTGATCCTGAATACTCATTCAAAATCTCATGCAATGGAAATTCCAATTCCTTTTCAGATATAACTAATAGCACAACCAGATACTATTAGCACTAACTAATTAAACAACCCTGAAACTATCAAGATTCAGTTTAACAGCAGCTTTACGGATATGAATATAGTTGGATACAATTCTAGCATAAAACAACCAGATATTATCCTAGAATATAAATCAGTTCTCTTCTGCATAAGACTAGCACAACCAGATACTAGTACGATGTAGTTGCTACTCTGAAATAGATATGCTCAACCAGTAACAATCTAAATCTAACAATAGATCAATAACAACAAATCCTAGTTGATCAGACTAGAAATTATCAATATCAATCATAAGCAATCAAGCAAGAGAATAGATAAAATCCATGCAATAGATTAAGAACGAGAATCTCACAACTGAATCAAAACGAAAGCTTCAGCGTCTGACTAAGCCAGGGAGGCTTAGTTCTTCATAGCAAAGTACGTAGAATGAAATTAGGGTTCGAGAGATATCAAACAAGCCTTTTCTCTCCCCTTAAATACTAAAAGGAAATCAGTCTAAATTAACCTAAAACGAAAATACTAAAACGTAATTAAAATAGTCCAAATAAAACAATTAAGGAAAACGGGCTCAGTGGGCTTCTGACAGCGGCGGCGGGCGCCGTAGAGAGGGCGGCGGGCGCCGTAATCGCGGCGGTCGCCAGCTTTAAACGGCGGTCGCCGTATCAATGCCGTAGCCATGGTCGCTGGGAGGGCTTTGGCGGCGGGCGCCGCCTCCTCTGCGGCGGTCGCCGTGAATCCATTTCTTCGGTGTCTTCGTCTCTTCAGCTCTGAATGCTCCCAAAGCCTCTAAAAGTGTGTCTTCAGCACCTCCTCGCCAATACTTCATAACTCCTTGGCGTCTTCTACTGGTGGCTTCATCCTCAGTGTTTCCTATGATCTCCAAAACAGCTCAAACACCTCCAAAAACACCAACTTTGCCCCCAAACGCCATACACATGAATGTGTCTAAATCTACCCGAATGGCACCAATAAACCCTCTAATGACTCTTAGTTAAGCCCTACAAAGTAGTGCTTATCACACGCACATACAATAAAAAACTTATACACATACATGTAAAAACTTGTGCCCATTTTAAAGTGCATAAAAATTTGCATATACGTGCATGAGTTCTAAAGTGCATAAGTTTTCGCATGTATATGCATAACTTTTTATATGTCAGTGCACATTCGCGTTTCACACTTGATCATCCATTCATACCAAACACTTTTCCATACAGCGATATATACTATTATTTTATCGGTTTTTTCTAACCTATGCCCTAAGGGCATAGGTTAAGAATTTCTATTAAGGAATATAAACCCTAAATAGGAAAGGGTGAACCCATTAAAAAAAAAACTCTAAAAAATTAACACATAATCAAAACTTTCTATATAAGAGATCTTAACCTATGCCCTTAGGGCATAGGTTAGAAAAATCGTTATTTTATTTATAACTATAAATTAAAAGTTCAGGGAAAAAAATTCGTGAAAATTATCTCTGAGCAGTACCCACCCGTTTTTGCACAAAACTAGTTCAATCCTCGTGATATCACGGGTGATTTTATACAAATTGTGCTATATCGTGTTTCATAAATATATAAAATTAAAAACTATATAATATTATTATTAGAATATAACCAGGACATTTTATAGAGAAAAAATTGTCATATTTCTAATTATAATTGTATGGATGACTCTCAACAACATGTGAAACTAATAACAATATATATATATATATTTACACTAAATAAGATTATATATTAAAAGATTAAGAAGTTACTATTCAAATTAATTGCTATAGAATTTATTTATCATTATTGATGTAGGTAAGACTTTCATCTTTTACAAGTATTACAATAAAAATAAAAAAGGTACTATATCATTTTTATATTTTCCAATAACTAATAATAAAAATAAAATTAGAAAAAGTAATGGAATGAGAAGGTATGACATATGTAATTTATAGGTTTTGTCAAGTAGTTCATATGTTCATAAGAGGTCAAGGGCTCAGTTTTGTTCTCCATACATTCAGTGGCGGATCCAAGAATTGTTCGAAGAGGGGTCATAAAACCGTTTATGAAAAATTATATAATATTGTTTAGCATTAATCATGTTACTATTTGTATAATTTTTTGTACAAATCTTATATACTAGGTGGATTATTATGTTTTGAAAAAACATTTTTAACTAATTTACAATTTTGAAAATATTTTTGGACAAATAGTAAGGAGAACTACCTAGAAAATGTTAGTATCAAATATATTGTGAGAGTTTTAAATAAGATTAATTCAATTACCTTACAAAATTTTAACTTATTTCATAATCATTGTGGACAAAAAATAGGAAATATAAACATTTGTATAAAAGAGAAAATAAAGGGCATAAATTGTTATTTATCTATAAAAAAAAATCAAAAGATGGGAGATGGGGGACTTGAACCCCAAACCTTTGGGTTAAACTCTTGTTCTACAACCAATTGAGCTAATAATTCTTTTTATTTGCATACACAAGACATTAATATATATATTTATTTAAAATATTGTTTTTTTAATATATGACTTGATCCAGGGGAAGGGGGGTCACCAAGACCCCCTGGATCCGTCTTTGCATAAATTGCTTCAATTCTTTTAGTCATAAAAAATATAAGACCATTACAACAGAAGAAGACATGCAAAATTATGAGAAATTATAACATCTATATTGAAAATTTGAAAATAAAAGACCTATTATATAAGCTTAGTGAATAATTTAGCCTATTATCAATTGATTTTAGAATAAAACTCTATTAAACTTATGTATTAAATTTTAACGCACATGTGCGCACGGATTGACACGTCATCCGTCTATCTACTCATCGACCTTTATCACAAACCTGTATATTTTAAGTCCATTAGTAAGCACTTAAGTAAACTTATAGGTACAAAATGACAATATTTTTGAGTTATTACTCCATAACTCAATGAGTTTTTGTCTTATTTGAATTCAAACTATGTGTTTTTTTCGTATGAAGTACGAGAGTAATTTCAGGGGAAGAAAAATTCGAACTTGATCTCATAATTAAGTAATGTTATGCTTGAGAACTACACGGGAAGATTTGACTTTTAAACTTTGTACTAAGTCCAAATTATTTCACCATTGAACATTTACCTTACCTATATATTGTCAAATTTTGACCCAAAAAATGTCACGTTGAATTTCCGAATGTGATAACTTTTTGTGGATGAAGTAGCATTTAGAGGATTGGACCACTATCGTGATGAAAATGGCCGTTCGTTTGCATAGTTGCATATGAAACTGGCGAAATAAATGTAACCACTCTAATTTGAGGTGTCTATCGATGCTTCTTCAGTACGTTCTTTTGTAGAGTCCTTTCACGTACTCAACTTATAAAAATATCCCAACCACCCTAATTCTATATTTGTAATATCTTTGGTTCTCTTCATCTTAACCACAACATAATTGATAATTTAATATACAAATTTGTACTTGCATGTAAAATAAAGAAGAATCAATATGTCATTGTTTTCAAAATTTCAAATCCAATCCGCTTCGATTGATTGCTCAAAGAAGACGAAAGGTTTTAAAGACAGAATTTAGCCATGATAGCTCATGGAACCACTTAGGGGCTGTTTGTTTACCGGGTATGGAGGCCGAGGAATCGGGTTTGGAATCCCCAACCCGTTACTTGTTGTTTGATATCTAATTTTTTGGGTTTCATACCGGGCCTGTAATCCAATTGGAATCGGGTTTGGAATCCTGATGTTTTTAGAGGATTTGGGTTTCATACCGGCCTCCAATCCAACCCAACTCATAAATATTATTTGTAATATATAAAGTGATAGTTTGACAAACATATTATATCATATATAATTAATTTTGTAATTTAAATATTATTTTTTAATTAATTATGTAATTTAAATATTATTTGTAATATATAAAGTGATAGTGTTTCATTCCAGAAAAGTAACCAAATACATCTTTTCAGGAATAGAGTTTCAACCCGATACCTACTTAACCCGATTTCTGATTCCAACCCGATACCTGATTTATACCAAACGCCCCCTTAGTCATTTTGGCTAATTCCAACTCCATGAGAAACTTGGTTCAATTTTACTTATGAGTGTGTGACTTGGGCTTGTGTCATGACAACCATAAGTAACAAATGACACAAGCCCAAGTCACACAACCATAAGTAACAGATGAACCAAGTTTCTCTTGGAGCCGGGATTAGCCAAAATCGCTAAGTGGTTCCATGATCCATCCTGGCTCATGGTTAGCTTATGGATGACATCTTCAAGCCTTGTCTCATGTCCTAAAGCTCTACATAGTCTAAGTGTTTGCATTAGTAATGTTTGAAATATGTTTACATATTACAACACTAGGATTAATATTACATAACAAATGTCATCTTAATCCTTGTGATGGAAATGTGCCAAAGTCACCAGTAGTGGAATGGGATCGTCGTGCTCCCGTCCGTCGTCGGCCTCTAAGCTCCTCAGAGCTCAAGTGGCATTCCAAATGTGCAGGAAGTTCTTGCAAAATGAGAACTTATCAGCATTGACAATTTTGTACCAAAGTCAGTAGGATTAAAATCCCCATTTACCTTCTTCACAAGAAGTGTTTTTTCTTCCACCTTATAACGAATAAAGTGGTGTCTAACATCAATATGTTTAGACCGTTCATAATATACATGATCCTTACAGAGATTCAATGCACTTTGACTGTCCATATGCAAACCATGCATAAAAGGATCAGTCTGGATTTCACTCAGACCGTTCAACCATATGGCTTCTCTTGTTGCTTATGTGGCAACAATGTATTCAACTTTAGTAGAAGATAAAGCAACAACAATTTGTTGATGTGATTTCCATGAAATATAATTGTCAGTCCATGTGTAAAGATATGTAGTAGTTAATTTCCTATTATCTTTATTGCCAATATAATCGGAATCAACATACCCATGCAATTCAGTTCTTGACCCATGCTCATAATAAACTAAACACGAATCCTTAGTACCACACAAATATCTCAGCAGATATTTCATAGCAGACCAATGCAAATCAACAAGCTTAGACATAAATCTATTAAGGACACTAATAGCAAAAGCCAAGTCAGGTCCAATGCAAAGTATAACATACATAACAAATCCAACAACCATACAATAAGGAACATGAGACATCTTAGCTATGTCATTAGGATTGGTGGGACAATGCTTCTTAGTAAGCTCAAAATGCACTCCAAGGGTATGGATGTGGGTTTAAAGTCCAACATTTTAAACCTATCCAGATTCTTAATAACATAATCACATTGAGACAACCACATTTTCTTTTGTTTGCTACCTCTAGTAATTTTAATTCCTAGAATCTTTTGAGCCACACCAAGATCTTTCATGTCAAAATGTAATTTCATGTCTCTTTTCACACCAGAAATAATGACTTTAGAGTTACACATTAAAAGAATATCATCAAGATACAAAAGCGCATACAAAGGTGAGTTACTTCTCATGCCTTTGAAATATAAGCAAGTGTAATAGCTGCTTCTAGTAAAACTAAGGTTTCTCATGCAAGAGTCAAATTTAATGTTCCATTGCCTAGGGGATTGCTTTAAGCCATAGCTGGATTTCTTAAGTAAGCACACATGCTCATTTTTAGACTCATCAATAAAGCCCTTGAGTTGTTTCATATAGATTGTTTCATGCAAATCACCATGCAAGAAAGCAGTTTTAACATCTCATGTGGTGCATTGAAATTCACCACAGAAGATGGAGACTTGTTTATGAGGTAGGTGGAAGTAGCAATTGCCTCTCCTCACAATGATGGTTCATCCCAGCACTTGAGTAGACACCTTGCTTTTTCAAACAAGGTTCTATTCATTCTCTGAGCAATACCATTTTGTTGATGTGTGTCAGGAACAGTCAGATGTCTCTTAACCCCATTCTCCTTACAAAAAGCATTGAAAGCATTTGATCGGAAAAGCATTGTTACAGAATTCTAGACCATTGAGTTTCTGATTTGACTTAATTTCAATTGCAACTTTCCAGATTTTGAAAGTGTCAGAGACCTCATCCTTAGTCTTTAACAAGTAAGCCCATAATTTTCTAGAGAAATGATCTATTAAGGAAATAAAGTACTTTCTACCCCCTATAGTATCAACCTGAGAAGGTCCCCACAAATCTGAATGCACATATTCAATGGGTTTGTCAACAACATAGATTGACTTGTTAAAACTATTATTATCCTTCTTACCAAACACATAGTTTTCACAGAAACTCAAGTCCACTGGTTTCTTGTCTAGAATGCTAGTTTTATACAGATAAAGCATGCGTTTCATACCAACGTGGCCTAACCATTCATGCCACAATTTTGATTGTTCAGACTCATACTAATACTCATTATGAGACATTAAGTTCAAGAGAAGCTATAACATGGTATAGTCCTCCTTTCATAACACTCTTGATAAGAGTAGTGCCATTTTTGATGACCTCTCTTATATCACGATGAGTATTAATATTGCATCTCAAATCATAAAACACAGACTCATATATGAGGTTCCTTCTTAGGTCAGGTACCCACCTAACCTTTTGTAGGACCCTCACTTTGCCATCAAGCATCCTAAGTGGCACATTGCTTATCCCTCTAATAGGTAGTGAAGTGTGGTCTCCTAACAATACTTTACCTTCATCACACTCATGCTAAGACTCAAACAAAGATCTATCAAAGGTAGCATGCAAAGTACACCCAGAATCAAGTATCCAGTCATGAGATATAACAAACATAGAAGTGCACATAAGAAGTTCATAAGGATAGTCATCACAAGTTTCAACCAAAACAACAATTTCTTTAGTCCTTTTGTCCTTTTCATCTTTAGATTTCTTAAGACAATCTTTAATGAAGTGTTCAGACTTGCCACGGTAGAAGCATTTCGTGTTATCCTTTATATCATTCTCATTCTTGTCATTCTTCTTAGAATCCTTCTTAGAAGAATTCTTATTGTTGTTTTTAGTCTTTCCCTTAGCCATTAAAACCTTAGTCTTATTGTTAGTTTTCTTGTCATTTTTAGACTTGAACACTTTCATGACCTCATTCTTCTCAAGTATAGCCTCAATTATCTTCTCTCTAGTTAATTTCTCAGAACTATACTGAATAACATCTTTAATAGTGTCAAACTGAGAGAAAAAAGAACTCAATAACAACACAGCTTGGCAACTTTAATGAAATACTAACACCAACTGATAAAATGGGTGGTATCTAACCTAACCGTGTAACACCCCTAAATTACCTTAGGAATATTACTGCCAATGACCCCGGAACGCATATCCAAAGTCACCCTAGGCATTACAGTATTGAACGCAAAAGTCAAAGTAGACAATAATAAGAATTTTATATAGACATTGTTTTACAAATGGACGACGTTGCAAAACAAGGCAACCTTACAGTATATCAAAGTACAATGGAAGACTTTATTTGAAACTAACACATGATCCTTAACCTTCAGTGTAAAAACAAATAAGAAACTCTTGAACAAACGCAATCGTCTTCAACGTCGTCTTCCCGCATTCTCCACTTGGGAATCTATTCTTGATGTGCCGTAAGGGACGGATGACACCAGTCAACCATGCAAGAAATAAAATTGGTTGGTTAGTCTAATGAAAGACTATGCAAGGGAATAAACATAGTGGTTCTAGTGATCGTAACCGATTACTATCACTGGCCCTTGAATAATAACCGAATGAACGATATATAACCCGATAACTTTCATAGAAAGAGAAAAGAGGTATGCATCGAAAAGAAGACTCCAACGGAATTGATCCTTTAGGGGAAATATGAAGAATTGTTTGGGAACGTTAAGTTTTCACACAAGTTCACAAAAACGACCTTGATTATTTGGGCCCACGACCAACCTCACCGTGCAATGCGAATCCAGATTGGAAAGATGACTTATTCTAACAAGAGTTCAGGCGGGTTCCACGTTGTACTTCTCGCCCGAGGGTATATTAATCATGTGCAAATCCGCACTTATCTTATTTAGTTCGAAAACGTATATTCACGTTCAAGACTTTTATCTTATTATCCAACCTCTTAAAAAGAGGAAGAGTGGGACAAAATCCCGAAAGTTTGGCACTTGCTAAGTGCACCACCGCTTATATAATATAAGGGCACGGTCATGACCAAAGGCATTAGGGCAATAATCCTCCTAACACCGAAATTATAAAGAAACGACTAACCCTCGCGAGGCATTAGTGTTCCTACGAATACTCGTGCTATCTAACCACTTAAATAGCAAACAATTCACAATTATCACAACAATGTTACCTAGCAACATATCATAATATATATATATATATAAGGTTATAGCTAGCATACATACAACCTAGGAATAAGGTTCATTTTTTACACTTTATACACACAAGGTTCCCAAACATCAATTTACACTTTTTATCCCAACTTAATTAAGACAACCGATTCATTGTCAATTAAGATAAACATGGAATAAAATACAAGAGCGAACCGCCACTTGCCTTAGGTTTCGAAGGTTGACGAAAACGAACTCGCTTGCTTTCGGAAAGCACTTAACCTCCTGTTTGATTCCATTCCAAAAGTCAATCCGAAATGTACCCAAATCAAAATAAACGAATTATATTAGATAATTCATTTAATAATAAAATTTGAGATAATCCATAGTCTCGATTTTTATTTGAATTATTTAACCATAAATAATTCAATTTCTAGGCTTTTTGATTAAACGATTGTCTATATGATTAAAAATTCCTTAATCATATATTCTAAATATTCTGAAAATTATTACCCTCATTTTAGATTAATTAATCTAACCCAAATTAAACCAAAATAAATCAAAATCGGCTAAAATAATACCCGAAATCGGGTTTGAAGACAACCCACCAACGACGAACAGCTACCGGCCGGAAAATGGGCAAATTGAGGCGTCTCCGGCAACCCTCCGGCGGCGCAACCTTGGGGATTTTGTAGGGGACTTCCAGACTCAGTTAGGGGTGGCTCACTCGGACCAAGATCTACTCGAATCGACCCCCAATTTCTCCCTTGAACAGCTCGGCGACGCACTTTTAGGGTTCTTACTTCTTAGATTTGAACTCGAAATTGGATGAATTGAGGTTGAATCTGGGGAAGTATTTATAGGTTTTTAGTATAGGGGAATATCCTCAGCATAAACCACCATTCAATTCGTCCCCATTAAAGACGAGATTATCCAATTTTTAATTTGTTCAAATCGGCTTCAATGGAGGACGTATGAATTTGTGGCTGAAATCTCATGATTTTGGATGACATTCAATCCAATTGATGGAGGAATTACGTGGAGGATAAGTTTTTATTGAATGCCCAGACTTTAATTTGCTCAATCGGATCCGAGGAGGATCAAAATCCTCCATTGAAGGCTTATATGCAAGCTTACGGTGGCTGCTGCATTTTAAGGAGGAAGAAGACACATTTTTTGCTTAATTACATCCGTGGCCCCAACGTTCAGCTTATTTGCACATTTTTGCCCAACTTTCTTTAGTTGTGGCAAACATGCCCTCATTTTAACTTTTAAAAACTATAAAAATTACTCAAACTTATTTATTTAAATATTGTAATATTATTTTAACCCCAAAATTAATTTATAGAAAATTTTAATTTAAGCTAAGATAAGCTTAAGTTATTACTCTTATGAATTTGACCATACTTAAATCCTTAATAAAATTTTGTTAAATTTGATTTAATTATTCTAGGTCAAATTTGATAAGTTTTATCTAAATTATAATTAACATAAAGTTAATCATAATTTAAATCATCTTTAACTTAAAGAAATAACTTACTTAGGTCACTTATTACTTTATCCCTTTATGGATAACATAATAATTCTTATGACCTTTATTATTATTCAAATTCTAAAATTATATTCTTTGTTATACTTATTTATTTATTTTTAACATCATATTATTATTATTATTATTCATATGATAATTTGTACCAAAATTATCTTAACCCAAACTTTGAACCTAAGTTAATGAAAATTTACATTACTCTTCTAAAATGAATAAAATAAAATTTAAAACTTTTATTTTTTTACCACTTTAGAATTACTGTTTTACCCTTCTATTTTAGGTGGGTTATTACAAACCGCTCCCGCTTTAGAAGACCTAATGATTTCATGATTGAATTTAAATTACTTGACACCAAATTTTTAGGATTCCCCTTTACATTGAGGAAATCTTCATCTGGAAATTACAATACATTTGAAAGATTAGATTGTGTTATTATTCATCCAAATATAGCACAACATTATACAAACCTTATCGAACATCATCATCCTTTCACTACTTCTAATCATTTTCTAATTACGTTTTCTTTAGGTGACCCTAATAAACTTAAGCACATTCCCTTCCGTTTTGAAAACATTTGGCTTTCGAATCCTGATTATGCCAAGTTAGTTCAGAAAGTTTGGCAAAACCAACTCAAAGGATCATGTATGTTTAAACTATATATGAAACATAAGCTACTTCAGAAATATTAAAAAATATGGTCTAGACAAAATATGAATAATAATTTCGAACAATTAAAAATAACAGACTCGTAACTACGAGATTTACAGTTGCAATATATTCAAAATATGTCAGATCTCTCCCATAAATTGAAACTTGATAGATTCCATTTAAAATATAGTCGTTTATTGCAATTTCAATACAATTAATGGAAACAACAATTTAAAGTTAACTATTTACAAAACTTTGATAAAAATACAAAGTATTTCCAGACTGTTGCTAAAATTCAATCATACAAACAAAAGACCTTATCTTTTCATACAAAGGATGGTATTATGTTACATGATAATGATTCTATCACAAATGCAATTACAAATGAATTGAAGCTACATTTTTAAAGCAATTCTATTAATCAAAATTATTCAAGATGATTTCGCTATTATCATTTCTCTCATCTCCCAAGAAAGTAATAATTCATTATGTACTAAACCTACTACGACAAAAAATAATTTTGTAGTTCTTGAATTAGCAAATGATAAAGCACCTAGACTTGATAGATATTCAGCTGAATTTTACCAAAAGTACTTGTCCATTATTGGAAATTCTGTAATTTCAGTCATTCAATCATTCTTTAATTATGGACAATTGCTCAAAGAATGTGCATATTCTCTTATACCTCTGATCCCAAAGTGAGATAACCCTATCAATATTAATCATTACATACCTATAAGCCTGTGTAACACAATATATATAATTACTCCTTTCGTCCCTTAATATAGTTTTTCTTTCCGTTTTTGGCATCCTAAAAAATTGTCCTCCTTTCCATTTTTGTCATAACAAATATCCTAAAATATCCATTTCTCTTTCCTAAAATTACACCTAATACTCACAACCTTTCAAATATTCAAAACCTCTCTCCTCCATTATTACACTTCCAACTCTCTCTCTCTCCCAAAAATACCCTACTTTTTCTCTCTCTCCAAAAATACCCTACTTTTTTAATCTCTCTTCCCTCCTTAATTCTTGTGTCATTCTCCAAAGGAGAACTATATATGGGGACGGAGGGAATATAACTAAAATCATGGCTAATCGACCAAAACCAATCATTCATCAGATAATTAGCCCACTACAAGGGGCCTTTGTTCAAGGATGCATTCATACAAGATAACATTCTAATTTCTCACCCAAAAAAATATAACATTCTAATTGTATATGAAAATTTTCACTCTTTTTATATTAAAAAAATAAAAAATTGGATGAATGTCTCTCAAACTAGATATGGAGAAAACATATGATATATTAGATTGGAACTCTATTATGCATATACTTCTTAAATTTGGTTTTCACTTTAAATGGGTAAACTAGATAATGACTTGCATTTAGAGCCGTCAAAAAGTGACCGAACCCGTTTTACCGACCTGACCGATCCGCTTTTGAACCCGATCCGACTTGACCAAAATTTTTTATAACCCGAATTTACTGAGACCGAACCCGACCAACCCGACCCGATTAACGAATAAATGTGGAGTATTAAAAAAATATAACATAAAATATATATAAATGACATATAATGAATGATAATATGCTTAATATCCTAAAAAAAGAACATTGTTGTACTTATATAATTTTTTAAAATGTAGAAATTTATAAATTAATATACTAAAAATTAAAAATAAAAATAAAATATGATTTTGGTCTACTAATATCAATTACATTAAAATAATTAATAATATTATTATTATTTTAATTCATTTCAACTTATTTTGACATAATTAAATTAGTTTTTAACTATTTAAAATTATTTAAATAGTGAACAAAATATTTAAAAAATTACGCTCTTGACCTATTGGTTAACTCGAACCTCCCGTTGACCTGTAATGACTCGACCAGCTTGACCTGTTATCTGAAATGACCCGACCCGTTCTCAACCTGAACCCAAACTAACCGAATCGAACCCGACTTGACTGATCCGATTGACAGCTCTAATGACAATTGACTTTCTGACAATACATGATATCTGCGCTACAACAATATGGAACTTCATTGTTGACTTTATGAAAACCTTTTCTTCCTCACATCATATGTTCACTTTGAGACTAGAATTTTGTAACACCCCGTAATTTTTAAGGGTATTTTGAATTATTTTTAAATTTTTCTTATGCCCGTTTTGCTAGACGGATTTAATTCAGTGAGTCTCGGACTTTCTGAAAAGGGTCTGAGCTCTGTAAAATTTTCCGAGCATTATATAATACAGTTGAAGTGTTTTCGGGGTTAATGTAACGTTAATGCACAAATATATTTAACCCGGAGTTAAGAAATTTAATCCAAACCAAGTTCGGATAAGAGTTAACGAAGTCGGCCTTTAAACCGCGACCTGACGCGAGATGCCGCGACTAACCGCGACTCGCCGCGATCGCGGTAATGCCAAGATCTGGGCAGAGTCGTCTTCCTCGCGTGGCGGTTACTGTAGCTCTGTTTTGGCTCAGTTTTGGGCAGGCCAAGTGGGCAGCCAACTTGCCCTTCGCCTTTGTCCCCTTGTTCCCCAAGTGGTGGCTCGGATTGAGGCTATAAAAGGGGTCGAAGTCAGACGTTGAAGCTCCCTTCTTCTTCTCTTCTTCTTCCTCCTTTCTCTTCTGTTTTTCTCCTCTGAAATCCTCCATTTTCGAGCCGTTTGAGCTTGATTCGAGAAGGCTCTTGAGTGTTAGAAGGAGCTCTTGAGTGTAGTGAGAAGCTTTGAGGTGTTGAGAGATCGAACCATAGACAAATCGAAGGCAAACAAATCGATTTGGGTAAGAAATTCTCCATGGAAGCTGTCGAAGCTTTGCCACTGTCGAACTACCGCGACTGGCCGCGACTTACCGCGATCGCGGTATTTGCGTCCGAGTTGTGTGTCTTGTGGTTTAGCTTTGGGCTTTGCTCGTTTCCTTTGATTTCTTCTTGTATTCTTGTAGATTCATATATAAGTGTATCGAATCTAACTTAGGGTCTTGTTATGGGCCGTTTCTTAGGGATTTGATATCCAAGATCTGCTCTAGTTTTAGATCCCGGAACTAGACGTTGCTCAGCTTGATTCGAAGTTGTCGGATCCAAGGCAAGTGGCGGTTCGCTCTTGCTCATCATTCCATACTTTCATTAAATATCAATTGTTTGTTGTTAATTAATTTGGGATGATTCATCTGCTTAAGTTGGGAACAGTTTTGATAAATAATTTGATAAAAAGAAGTGTTGTTATAATAGGTTGTATATTGCTAGATACAGCGCTATTATGTTCATATTGGTTTTGTTGTGGATTTTAAAGGTGAATTTCATATGAAAGATTATATTAGGTTGTATATACTGTTAGTGGCAACGCTATTTTGATATATATATATATATAGATTGTTAGATCTATGATGTTGGCCTTGATGGCTTTGTTTTGATGTGATATATGACTGTGTTGAACTGTTTAGTTAGCACGAGTATTCGTAGGAACGTTTACTGGGGCCCAAGAGGTCCAGTCGTTTCTTGATAATTAAATGGAGAAAAGGGCATTGAGACCCTAATACCATTGGTGAGTCATGACTAGTCTCTATACTCGGGTATAGAGGTGGTGCACTTAGCTAGTGTCACATATATCTCGGGGGCAAATCTCGGGAGATGCTCCCAAGAGATCTCTCGTCTCGGGACGAGCTGATCATAATAAAAGCTTATAATGTGGTGATGTGGATTGGTTTTGGAATTAAATCAGATAAGTGCCTTTAGTGCACATAATTAATATACCTTCGGCGAGTAGTGCAGCTAGGTAATAGTGCATCCAGGAAAACTCGTCTTGACTTTGATCAGAGTAAAGTTTTCTTTCCAATCTGGATTCGCCCTGGGGCGGTGAGGTTGGTCGTGAGCCGAAACATCTAAAGTCAGCTTTTAAACGCTTGTGTGTATATTATTAATTTAAGTTTCCCAACATTTGTCATGTTTCCTATAAGGCTCATTTCATTTAGAGTCTTCTTTTTGGGATTGATTGCTGTGAGACTCGGTCTCCAGAATCTTCTCTTGTGCATACCTTTTGATATTCTAGTAGGAGTATGATGGTTGACTAGCATACTCGGTTATTATTCGAGGGACGATGAGTCTAACCTAATACGACTGCTTCGAACCACTCTGCTTTGTACCCTTGCGTAGTCTTTCATTAGACTGACCAACCGTTATATTCCTTGCATGGTTGGCTGGTGTCATCCGTTCGATTCGGCACATCAGGTGTGTTGAAGATCCGAGAAGGCTAGAAGCGACTATGAAGATGAACGGTGTTTTGACAAGTAGTTTTGTCGCCTTGTTTACAAGTTTTCCGCTGTGCTATTTTGTATTTTGTTAAAGACTTTCGCTGTTGTATTTCTGTCTAATTGGGTCGTTTTTGGAATCGTGTAATTCCGCGACCATGTGGTTTAATAAAAGTTACGATTTTAGTATTGTAACTATGTTTTAAGACAGTTATGTCATCGGAAAAGCCTGGAATGACTTCGGGGTTTACGTCCGGGGTCATCGGCAATAACGCTTTCAAATGGGGTTAAATTTGGGGGTATTACAAATTTTCCAATAGGAATTCCAGAATTGATCAACTTTATAAAAACTTGTAAAAATTATATGTAATGATAATTTAGGACTACATTTTAATTAAAAGGGATCCTTGTCTTTACCTTATATCAAGAAAATAAATATATCCATGATATTTTTTTATAAGGATATCTCTTACGAATTTGGTAACGTTTAATTGACTCCCTCAAAAAGAAAAAGACTAATAATTGAATCTATAATCTATAATGCATAAAAAGTTTGCATTTTGTGCAATAAATGTGCTCTTTATTATCAAGTAAATTTCTTTTTCAATAATAAGCATTTTATAAGAAATAAATATATTAAATATCAAGCAAAATTTAGAAGCACGTAAATTAAAGACGATGATACTAAACAAATATAAATTCAATAAATGTATATTTTATAATTAAATATAATATTTTTTTGTTAAAATGATCTAAATGTAAATAAATAAAAAAGTAAAATAATTTAAATTTTATAATTTTCAAATTTTACTTTTTACGGTTTTGTTCATAATTTAATTTTTAGGATTTTGTTTGCTAATGTAAAGATAGTTTTTTTTTAAATAAGTGCAAAAAACTAAAATTAGAATTCATTAATAAGAATACACATATATAAACATACATAAATAAGAAATTTTAATCTATAATAAGGTGTTATAATTTTATATTTTTATTGTATCTATACATTATTTTTGACATGCCAAATATAATAATGCGCTAGAGTTGTCAAAAAGTGACCGAACCCGTTTTACCGACCTGACCGACCCGCTTTTGGACCCGACCCAATTTGATCGAAATTTTTGGTAACCCGAATTCACCGAACCCGAATTTACCGAGACCAAACCTGACCAACCCGAACCCGACCCGATTAATGAATGCATGTGGAGTATTAATAAAATATAACATAAAATATATATGATAAATAACATATAAATAATGATAATATGCTCAATTATCCTAAAAAAAGAACATTTATAATTTTTATAATTCAAAATTTTATAAATTAATATAATATAAATTAAAATATGATTTTGGTCTACTAATATCAATTACATTAAAAAAATGAATATTATTATTATTATTTTAATTCATTTCAACCTATTTTGACAAATTTAAATTAGTTTTTAACTATTTAATAATATTTAAATATTGATCAAAATACTTAAAACATGATGCTCTTGACCCGTTGGTCAACCCAAATCGCATGCTGACCTGTAATGACCCGCCCGACTTGACCTGTTATCCGAAATTACCTGACCCGTTCTCAACTCGAATCCGAAATAACCGAACCGAACCGAACCGAACCCGACTTGACTGGCCCGATTGACATGTCTAAATGCGCACATATTTGTTTTTTTAGAGTATCTCAAAAAATGTTAAAAATTCCTTCATAAATAACTATTTCACAAAATTTTAAAAATTATTTCACAAAATTAAAAAATTGTTTTACACAATTTTGAATATATGTTACATACCTGTCAATTGAGAATATACATAGATAATTCCTAACAATATAATAAAGGTATATATATTGATTTTATAAGAACTCTTAAATAATACTTGAAATTAAGCAAAATATAGAATTTCATACTAACTTATAAATAATATGTAATTGAATATGAGATGAAATATATAATTTTTGTGATGTGATATTATTTTGACTATACATAATTTTATAAAATTACACTAATATATCAAAAAGATCAACCAATGTAATCATTAAAAAAAAATAAGAATTTAAAATTTGAATAAAACATCTTAAAAGTATGGTAAAAATCCACTAATTAAATGAAAGCAACTCTTTAAATAATACTTAAAATAAAATCTAAATAGTGAATGTTTAAGCTACTTTTGTATAATAACTTGATATAAGATAAAATTACACACCTGTTGTTATAAAGATGACAAAGAGATTTCTCTTCATCTCATTTTACACGGGAAAAGATTGGGTGAGGATGGGGGCTTAGGAGAGGAGTGAGGACGGTCCAAGACCGTAGGATCAAGAAAAAGAGCGTCCAGATAAGCCAAGGAACGAATTTGTAAAAATTCGGATACAATTCGACATGGCAGTTTTTTTTTGCGAAAAAAACGCGTGCACATGCATTTTAGTTCGTATGCACACATTCGTTGTTTTGCATGCACACACATGTTGTTTTCATGTGCACACATTGGTCATTTTTGTATGCACATGTAGGTTATTTTCGCTGGTTTTTATACGTATGCACACATGTTATTTCATACGTGCTTTGAGTCGTTTTCGCATGTACACATATGTTATTTTCATGTGCACACATGCACACCTACGTTGTTTCACATGCACACATGCTTGTTTCACATGCTCACATAACACGTAGTGCATTTCGTATGCATAAACATGGCATTTTCATATGCACACAGTAGTATACTTCACATGCACACAATTGTGTTTTCATGTGCACATGTTTTGTTCATTCCATATGAACACACCCGGTTTATGCATGCACACAAAAACGAATTTCACATGCACACCGTAGTGTATTTGACATGGACATAACAATGTATTTTACATGCACACAAATATGCACTTCGTGTGCACGTGAATCCGTCTTTCTCGATCGTGCCGAATTTTCCCCGAATCCATTTTACATTAATAATATCATAAATAATAATGTGTATATATCATTTCACTAATAGAAAATCGTAAATTCGATAGATTTGACTTTACAAATTTTTATAGTACATTAATATTTTAAAAATATCAACTATATAAGAAATGAATTAAATATATCACGGATCCATGCGTATCAGAAACAGATATGTAACTATTAACCAATACTGTTGAAATGTTGAAAGTTCTAACATTTGCCAATTAAGACCAGACTAGTGCACTACCCGTACCTTGTACGGATAAACTTAAATTTATAAAATTATCAATAATTATTTATAATTAAATTAAATTATGTTGTATTTAAGTAGTTTTAAGAAGAAGAATGTCTTAGTGATATTGTTTAAGAATTATATGAATAGAAGATTGAAATAACAATATGTTCAAGAGTTATTGTTAATTATATAACTTGTATAAATATATTATATTTTATTCATACCAATTATCATATAGTTATCCTTTTTTTATTTTTGATCATGCAATTATTGTCATACACATGATATTATTGTTAAGTCGTGTATGTATTACACTACCATTTATCGTGCATATTCAATAAACTATATTATATTAACATATAATATTAAAATTTTGTCAATATTTTAATATTAAAGATTATAAGTCATAATATTAGCTAAACATAAATATGTGTACTTATAACAAAATTTTAGCTTTAAAAGTAATATGTTGAAATGCTATATTAAAAATATGTTAGTTTAATATTAATTATTCAAAAATATCAAAATATCAATCATATTAGCTCAAAAATGAAAATAAGAAAAATAGAAACAATTTAATGACTAATTGTAAATCATAATCTAAAAAATCAGAAAAGTTGAAGTAAAAAAGTTTGAGATAGTTAGAATATACCAAATGTTATTCATATTTGTTATGATGAGTTTATTTATATGTGTATTTGTACTTAAAGAAAAAAGAATTAAGTTTTTAAATTCAAATTTTTTGGAATAATTGAAATATACGTTAAATAATTAATGCTAATAATTGTTATATCGGTTTTTCTAACCTATGGCCTGATGACATATGTTAAGAATTCTTGTTTTAAAAACTATTCCCTAAAAAATAATGCTTAAACCCTTTTACAAAATATTAAAATTCCTGATATAATTACATCTAACAAAATCCTTCTAAAATTAAGTGCTTAACCCATGCCATAATCATAGGTTAGAAAAAAAATTGTATTTAACATGTTCTTAATTATTTTATGGTGTAAAAACTTCCATTGAAGTAGTAACGTAGCTAATACTACGATTTATATCGAAAAGAAGAGTGAAATTATGATAAGATTTGCCATGTTCTTAGAAATAAGATAAAATTTTCATATTCTTATAAATAAGATTTGCTAAAAAATAGTGGGATTATGATTTATATTATTTTAATAACAAATAAATATTAGATTAAATGGAAATTGATACATTTAACAATAAAAAAACATCACTAATACCGTACATTAAATTGAAAAGTTTGGTTGGTTAAAATCAAATTTGATAATCAGGTAAATAAAACATAAATAATGTAATATATATTATTTAAAATTCAGATGCTTGGTTGGTTAACATCAAACTTTGTTAATTTTTATAATTTGACACATGAATAATGTGGGTCCAGAATTTTTTTGGTGATTAAAAAATAAATTGCTTTAATATAGATAAATAGATTTTTTTATTTACTTAATATAATAGTAAATTAAAACATTAAATAATAACATCTTAACTTTTTTTTTCCTAAAAATGCTCTCGTAGCTCTAAATGTGAAAAGTTTAATATATAGTTATAGATTATAGATAGAAAAGATAGATAGATAAATAGATTTTTCTTTTTTTAGTTTCTTCTTAAAAATAGTATTAACAAAAAGGGCATATATAATATATCAGTATAATTTAATTGTTGTTCATGTGCTGAATTTGTTTTATTTCTTCCATATATACAAAGAGATCTGAAAATCTCATAATATGATTGATACTTTGTTTTAAGCACTGTGATTAGTATTTGGACGTGAGCATATGCCATAAGATATAAGCCGCACATGTAACTATTATAGGACGGTGGTTTTAAAATTAAATATCCCTTTCAGTTGCATCATTAATTTTGGTATTTTTTGTTGTGTTCTCCGTGGTAATAATTTCTACTTTTTTTTGCTAGCATAATAAAATTTATCGCATATTGTTTTACTAAAAAAATAAAAAATAAAATCTAAGTTTTTTTTGGCCTATAGTAATTTTTAAATTTTTGATGTGACATGCACTATATAAGGTTTATTTGATGAACGTTTTATTTGAACAAAGTAATTATACAAAAATAGTTATATAATTTTTTTATTAAAAATAGTTTTTAAAATTCAAATTAAAGTGTTAGAAAGTGTGAAATAAAAGAGATGAGTATTTATAAATATATGGTCAAACTAATTTTAAAATATATATATACATAATTTTCTTATATCAAACAATTTGATATCTAACAACGGTGGATATATGAGGCTTCCTTTTTTACCAAAAAGATATTCAAGTTTAAAATAGTCTCATTGCGAGTCTGCGACCGTACGATGTTAACATTACAACAAGTCTTCATACATATGTAAAATATCTGTAATTAATACTTGAAAAAAATCCAGTAACTATTTTCAAGTGTTAATTACAAATAATTTGCAAGGAGATGAGTATTTCAAGTATTATTGAGAAAATTCAAAATAAATTAGACCAATCACAATTTGTTAAACTGACAGTGTCATGGTGGGGTATCTGGTTTTATAGAAATCAATAAAATTTTGACAGAACTAATAATGACAATGATACAATAAAGGATGTACCACTTTATATTAAGCATCAAATTAACAATTGGAATCATACCAAAAAATGGAATACATACTGTGACGAATACTAAGCAAAAGAATACAAAGTTTATAAAAAAAAAACGACAAATGAGAAAATGGAAAAAATCACATGAAAATATCATTAAAATAAACACAGATGGATCTACAAAAACGAATGGTGAATCTAGTTACAGATTTATCTTTCGTAAGTAATGGTGAACCGATTCTAATCTTTGGAGAAAAATGTGGAATTTCAACCCCCCTTAAGACAGAAACCATAGCGGTTATGAATTCTTTAATCAAAGCATATAAACGGGGTATTACTAACATTCAAATGGAATATGACAACCTCACTATTGTTAACGTAATAAATAAGATCTGGCACTGTCCCTGGGATATTGAAATTTTAATTTGTGATATCCTTTGTCTTTTATAACTGTTTTCTTCAGTGTAGTTCTGTCATGTCTTCCGAGAAACAAACACTGCGGCCGATTGCATCGCAAAACTGGGTTAGCAGAGTTCTTTGGAAGACATTCAAGTAAATTTAGAACTTTTAATTCTCATCCGTAAGGATGCTATAAACTAAGAAATCGTATTTTTTGTGATTTTTCGGTCTAATTTTTACTGTATAAAAAAAAAAAAAAATCAAACCTTGACATTTCTCAAACCTCACGTCATGCAAGTGAGATTTGGCCACCTTATTGGATCCAAGTAAATCATTTTCAACAATTTTGTCAGTGAATTATGTTCATTGTACTACTTCTGAGAAGATTTTGAAAGGTGCTATTCAGACTTATTAAAAATATAGAATATTAGAATAATAGGTAAAATTAAATTCCCAAACCGTAGAATTTTGTTTTCTTCCATTTACAAAAATATTTTGCCTATTTGATGGTGACATTTTTAAACTAACGGGTCCAAAAATTCAAGCGTTTTGATTTTCTATTTATATTCTTTTTTTTTTAACACCAAACGCAGAATCAGACGGACCGCGTAAACTGGACGGTTGAAGTGTTGAACCACCATCATCCCCGCTCGAGGAGGAAGACGAAATCCTGCAGAGGCGAAATTCAAGCGATGGCGGAAGAGGAAATATCCACTACACTCGAGTTCACTCCGACGTGGGTGGTCGCCGCCGTCTGCAGCGTCATCATCGCCATTTCCTTCGCCGTCGAGCGCGGCCTTCACTACGCCGGTCAGGTGATTTTTCCTCCTCACTTCCTCAGAAGCGAAATTCAGGTTTTATCTATCGAATTCGATGGATTTGGAGACGGATGTTGATTTCACAATTTCGCCTTTGTTACAGTACTTCAAGAAGAACGGCCAGAAGCCCCTCTATCAGGCCCTTCAAAAGGTTAAAGAAGGTGAAATATGATTCTAATGGCCGGAATTCGATCGGTTTTTTTTTTTCCGTGTTTGATTTCTCTGTTTTTCCCCTCGGTTTGCCAGAATTGATGCTGCTGGGGTTTATTTCCCTTCTGTTAACCGTCTTCCAAGGGGCCATATCTAAAATGTGTGTCCCTGAGAGAGTGGTTGTTCACATGCTCCCTTGTAAGCTTAGTAAAACGGAAGAATCGTCGTCGACAGTGCACATATCTGGTCCTTTCAGGAGATTTTTGTCCGAGGGGTCCGGGGCACAGGCTAGTTACTGTGCTAACAAGGTAATCATCACTCTTTAAATTCCATAATCAAAACTTCAATTCTATGGAAAATCAAGTTTTGTTGTTCAGTTAGGTTTTTAAGAATCCTGACAATTTGGTGTTCAATTTGATCCATACATGATACATGTAATATTGTAATTTAACGCCCCAAGATTTGAGGGTTGATGTATCCCACATCGGAAATGTGGAAATCGGCAGCTATATGTGGACTTGTTGTTGTTGATCTTCTTCACACTTGCTTATTTTTTGCTTCGTTTTTTCAGAACCAAGTCCCATTGTTATCGGTGGAAGCGCTTCATCATCTGCACATATTTATCTTTGTGCTGGCCATTGTCCATGTGACTTTCTGTGCTATCACTGTGCTTTTTGGAGGGGCAAGGGTGAGTGCTTTATTCTTTTCTTGTAATGTGTGATGTTACTTGCTTTTCTTCTGCTAAGTTTTTCTTATATTTTTGGTGCAGATTCGACAATGGAAACATTGGGAAGATTCTATTTCAAAGGATAACTATGACACAGAACAAGGTGAGGCTAGATAGACTTATGGAAGTTTTACTTAATTTGATGTGATGGCTTACAGTTTGCTGGTACTTGTAGCATTTAAGGGGGGTAACTTGCTTATTAGTTATAAATTTCTTCCAAGAGAATGCCTCTAGAAATCTGTATATCTGTCTTTAGTTGATTCTAATGTGCCTGTCAAAATCAGTTGTCTAACCCTAATATATAAGAAAATTATCATGCAGCTCTGAAACCAAAGATCACCCATATTCATCAGCATACTTTCATCCAAGAACATTTTAAGGGCGTTGGTAAAAGATCAGCTTTCATGGGGTGGCTGGTGAGCTAATTTCGATTGTTTTAAAATGTTCTTTTAAGTGGAACTTATCAGTTCCTTTGTGGTGATTGTCTTATACAAAATTTAATGAACTTGGGCATTTTTGAATGCCTTGTTGAGATTCTTATCTGTATAATTCTGTTTGGAATTAATGACTTCTCAGCATTCATTCTTCAAGCAATTTTACGCATCAGTTACAAAATCAGACTACTCAGCAATGAGACATGGCTTTATTATGGTAAGCTTATCTCGTTTTGCCAGATTCTAACTCTATTCTGTCAGTGCAATTGGATTCTTACACAAGGCTTTTTTTAAGACACATTGCAGGGGAAGTCTCAAATTTAACTTTCACAAGTACATGATACGAGCGCTAGAGGATGATTTTAGGCATGTGGTTGGTATAAGGCAAGTTTGATTACACCATGACCTAGTTCATCCTCCCTCGTATCTTTGTGCTTATAGTCTGACTTCTTTGGTGCAGTTGGTATCTCTGGGTGTTCGTGATGATATTCTTATTGCTGAATGTTAATGGTATGATTTTTTTTTATTTTTTTTAATGAATACAACATTTCTTTCCTAGTAACTTCATCTGTTATGCCACTTATAGCATTATTTGGTTTCGGCACTTTTTAAAATCAGGTGTAGTACATTCGTAATTTGTTATCGATATCAACATGTCTTGGTTCTTGATTACAATGCAAGTCATGGGAAAATAAACTTTTTTCAAAAAAAATTAAGTTAAAACTGGGAAGTGTAATGTTTCTGAGAACCACATGTAATGGTTTCTTGGAATCTTGGTAGGAGCTAATCTGGATGTTCTTGTATGCAGGTTGGCACACATACTTTTGGATAGCATTTGTTCCTTTCGTTGTAAGCAGCTAATCTCTAGACAAACTTGCTTCCTTTTCTGAAATTCTTGTCTTGTTCGATTCACTTTAAATGCAAACTCTCTGACGAGTAGGTCAAGGGTATTCTTAATGTCAACTTTGAGAGGAAATACTTAAAGGCTCAAAGAGCTCACACATAGGTGAGTGAATTAGAAACCTAAACTTAGGTGATTATGCAGCAAGTAATAATTCAATCTGTAGTGTGTTTCCTTAAATAATAACAATTCAGAACAATATTGTTATATGGATATTATTTTCTGACCCCTGTTGTCTCCTTGTTTTTTAGCTTCTTCTTTCCCTGGGTACAAAGCTAGAGCATGTAATCATCCAGCTAGCTCATGAGGTGGCAGAGAAACATGTAGCCATAGAAGGAGAGCTGGTTTTGAAGCCTTCTGATGACCATTTCTGGTTCAATCGTCCTCACCTCGTGCTTTTCCTAATCCATTTCATTCTGTTCCAGAACTCCTTTGAGATAGCTTACTTCTTTTGGATATGGGTGAGCTGATTTCTCTTCCAGAACACCTTGTGCTTTGAAAGAAACCGTACCTGTACCAATACTGATTCATTGGCCTCTCTAGGTACAATACGGCTTTGGCTCCTGCATTATGGGGAAAGTGGTTTACATTGTACCGAGGCTCATCATTGGGTAATCAGACCTTAATATCCAAAAATTAAACCTACTGGTCAATTTGTGGGGAAAAAATAGAGTCTCTCTTGATGAATTATTTTGTAGGGTGATCATTCAAGTCCTTTGTAGCTACAGCACATTGCCGCTTTATGCCATAGTTACACAGGTGAGTTTGCTTCAAAATGATATTTGATCATACTCTTTTTCATGCAAATGTTGGTGAAAGAAGGTTGAAATTATACTGTTTCTTGTTCTTGTGTTTGAATGAAGATGGGGAGTAACTTCAAGAGGGCGATATTCGACGAGCATGTACAAGTAGGTCTCATCGGGTGGGCGCAGAAGGCTAAGAAGAAGAAAGGGTGGAAGGTTTCTTCCATTGGAGGGACTGGGAAGAAATCTCTTGGCTCCACAAGAGACGGATCCAACTCCGGCCACATCGAGATGGGTCCCGCCGAGCCACGTGGCGAGTCGTCCTCCCATAGAGAAATCCAGCCGGCTAATGGTCCATAGCTATTATGACGAAATGCAAATTTTGGTGGCTTTTTTAAGTCTTGTTTGAAGGGGAAAGAAATGCGGTTGTGTACAGGAAATTGATATATTGCTCTAATTTAAGTCTTGTTTGGAATATGTATTGCCTCCTCTTCGAACTACTGATAGCTTACAAGAAGTGTTGTTTTGAGGATGTGGAATGGCTTCATGAAACAGTGAACTAGAAGTTTGCAGTTCATATATTCATTGGAAAGTTGACCATAAAAAGACAGGAAAATAATTATACAATACAGATACTAGGGGGATGAAATTAGAATTGAAAAAGACTAATGCCATTAGCCCGTATAACAATTCAATAGTAAATGTTACTTTTTTTTTTTTTTTTTTTTTTTTTTTTTTTTGATGTTCTACGTACCGGTTTAGGGTCTGTTTGGTTCGCAGAAACTGAACTGGATATAAAACTGAACTGAAGTTATAAGGTAAAATTTAAGCTGACGACTGAACTAGACTGAAATTGAACTGAAATAGATGACTGAATTCAATATAACTGAACTGGGGGTTGGATGTTTTTTTTGTTAAGTTTAGTCACCTCAAATAAAAAAATGTCAAGATTCCTAGCTTAAAATTTTTGAGTAAATTCAGTCGTTTTAAGTCACTTTAAGTCGACTTAAATTTTTGACAAACCGAACGGACTTTGTAAGTAAGTTCAGTCATCCTGACTTAAAATTTTAATTAAGTTCAGTTAAGTCACTTTAAGTCAACTTAACTGGCGAATCGAACGGACCCTTAATCCGATCCAGATAGCCGACAATAAAGACATGCTCCTTTTAACATTCACATCTAGACCTGTCAAAAACCGACCCAACCCGAAAACCGACCTAACCCGACCCGAAAGGACCCGAACCCGATCCGGACATCACTGGGTCAAGAAGGACCTGAACCCGAAGGACCCAAACCCGAACCCGACTCGACCCGAATGCAAATCTGAGCTTGCGAGTCCCCTTTATTTTGTATATTTTATTTCATTTATATTAAATATGTTAATATACTTTATTAAATAATAATATAATATTAATTATATTATTATAATTATTTTATTAAAGTTAAAAATCATAATAATAATCATAAAAAAAAGACATGTTCGACCCGCCGGGTCAACCCGAACCCGACCGATCCGAAAATTTTATCAACCTGGTTTGACCCGAACCCGACATGACCCGAACCCGACCCGCCCGACCTAGTTGACAGTAGGGGTGAGCAAACGGATCGATCCGATCCGTTATACCGGATATCCGGTTCAAAAAAATTACAAAATCCTGATCCGTATCCGGTCCGTTTTGAAACGGATATCCGGTAAAAAGGACCCGGATCGGATCGGGTATCTGAGCCGGATATCCGAATTATCCGGTTACTACAAATCTATTAAAAATAAATCAATATATTCATTTTTTAAATTCAAAAGTAATAAATTTGTAAATTAAGAAATAAAATTTGTAGGTTGTTTCTTAATTTGTTCGTACGATTTAAATTATATACACACTAATTATTCATAAGAAAATGTATTTACAATATTTTACTTGGACAACAATATAAATATGTGATTAAGGATGTAAAATTTATTAATATATTACTCAATATATTTGTTATAATAAACAAATTTATGATTATAAATATTATATGAATAGTACCGGATATTTTCGGATATCCGGTAAGCTAAATATCTCGATCCGTATCCGATTCAAGTATCCGACAAAATCACCCGGATCAGATCGGATACGGATAAAAACTTAAAGAATATTTTCGGATACGGATTTTTAGGATACGGATCGGCGGATTTTCAGATCGGATTAGCCGGATCGGATATATTTGCTCACCCCTAATTGACAGGTCTATTCACATCCCATAGACGCCTCCAACTAAAACGCTTAAAGAACCCAAAAAATTGTGGGAGTCGGATTTTACCCACTAAATCAACGAAGCTGTGAGAGCCGGATTTTACCCGGCCTAAGGTAGATGGGCCCAAAAATCCCAAAATTAAATGGGCTCGTGGTGGGCCCAGAAACCCCAAAGTCAAATGGGCTCAAAGCCCAAGGAACTCACTTTACATTAACAAATCTCGGACTTGATAAAATTTGTTTTTTTTTTCTACATTCTCAAACGACGCCTGATGCGGACCGGCGGCCTCACGACGGGGCTGCGGAGGGGGCGACGTGCGCCGGACGGTTGATAAACATTGTTATTCCCCAAAGGCAGTGGCGGATCTAAGAATTTTATCGAAAGGGGGGCGATTTTACTTCGAGTTTTCTTTTCCAGTTTATGGATCGACATTTATATTAATATTTTTAAACTAAAAAAAAATATATGACATCCATCTTTTAAAATTTGACTAATTCATATAATATATATTCTATCTTTTTGTATTTTTAAAAATTATTTTAAATAATGTAAGATTTTTAATTTTATTTTGAATAAAAAAAATAAACTATGAAAAAAAATAAACTTACTTAATAAACTTATAGATTTTAATAAGACAATTAAGACACAAGTTTTAAACAAAATAGAAAGAAAAAAAGAAGAGTTAGAACAAATTTTCAAGATAAAAATCACTAAACTAATATATTTTTTTTATAATTTGCTTATCATTCTACGTATACATAATAAAAATTCAAAATTCAAAGAGATACTTAAACCATATACTCAACGTATTTTAAAGAGTTTGTCTGAAAAAAACGGGGACTGCCGCCTCCTCTAAATCCGCCCCTGCCCAAAGGGTTTATAGATTTTATAACAATAACTTCTTACTGAACCGAAAGTAGTTATATCGGAACGGTGCGTTACGTTACAATTAATAAGGTTTGATAAAAATCTGAAACGCAGCGTTTCGATTATACGGGGTCTCGAATACCCTCTACTGAAAATGGTTTGGAAGCTTCGGAATCTGTGCTCTGATCCCACCTGCTCAAAAAGCCTGGAAAAGCGGCCGAAGTTCTAACCGCGCTGGTTTCAGATTTGTTCTCGCGCGCCCTCACCGCCATAACCACCGTCACGGTCATCGGCGCCGGCGACCTCGATACGTAACCTAATTCCAAACCGTTTGCGTTGATGGATCGAACAACTTTGCCGAAGAAGTCGATAGAATTTGGAGAGGAGAAAGAGGGTTTAAGCCCTAAAAGAACTCCTCTCAAAACCCTAAACACTCACAAGCTGGACAAGAGCAATTGTCGTATCAACTGGAAACAAAAGGTCCAAGATTCCCTAATCCGTGTTTGTGTTTTCCTTTTCCTGAATATATAACTTTTGATTTTTTATGTATAGTTGTATTTGCTGATGTTAATTAGCGAACGCATGTGAACTTTTGTGATATGATTGTATTTTTTATTTGTCCCCGTTGTGATTAAATTCTTTGCTCTCTTTAGTTTTATGAAATAAAATCCTCATGGTTCAAATGTAGCTCAGGGAGAGTTGTTACAGAAGAGTACGAGAAGATAAAGCCCGTTTGCTGTGGAAAATGAGGTCCAAATCCGATCAGGGTAGCACTGAAAAGGTTTGCGCCTTCTGAAATATTTCTTTAGACATTGACATGTTACAACTTTGCTCTTTCTTTTCTATGCTGTTTCATTTAAAATTAGTACTTAATGCAATGCTTTTTCTTCTGGATTTACCACTATGATGCTTATGATATTGAGATAGGGTAGAGGTCATAGTAGTAGCCATAGGATAATTTTTTGTTGTTGATAGGGATCGTACATAAATCATATGATAAATATATATGTTTTGATGTTGCTATTATTTTGCTCTAAACCATCTCTTGTTATGTTATTGTCATTGTGCTCATTTTGATTTGAGATACTTTTCATGGAGAATAGTACTTGTCCTTTGACAATAACATAATTAGTAAGGAAGATGGCATTTTTGTTCTGCCTGTCCAGGAGTTTGTCAAGTCTGCTTTCCAGGACATAGTTTCTGATGAAATGAGAAAAATAAAAGACTTGTCTTCTGGTGAAGACATTCTGACTCTGGCAGATGATATGTTATGGGAATATGATGGTCTCCATACAGCTTATCAAGGTGATTGTGAAGCTATATTGCTTGAAATGCAAAGGATTTTCTACGAGGATCTAAAAACATATCCAAGTGGCAGAGGTATGCTAATTATCTCTACCATACTTTTTCTTACATATGTGTTGACATGAGTGAATGAAAATTTATGATTTATGGTATTTGGGTTCTTTGATATGGTCTGTAACTGTTGCTAGTTCAGGAAACAAACAATTCACTCTGAAGCTAACATTACCTCTTCCTATGTTTTGTTTGCTAGTATTAGTACATAGTAGTCCAGGTTCCCCTTCGTTGGCAATGAGCATTTGATTTTTTATGTCTTAGTTACGACTTACGAGCTTTGGCTATTAATTTCTCCATTCTTCTTGTTTCAACGTGGTTTATTGTCAGTGTAGAAGTTATGGTTTCTTTTCATCAAAGGAGGTTTAGAAGAAAATTCTGATGATACACTTGATGCCAGTTTCCTTTATAAAATTAAGGCTTGCTTGCTTTTTCTGAAACAGAAAATTCTGAGGTCTGGGAAGATGAAGAAGATGAGTTCTTAGCTCGTTCAGTTTTTGAGTATATGCAGTTAAATGATGAGAAGGTATGTTTTGAAGTACTAGATCTGCATATATACTGTCTTTCCTCGTAATCAGCTGAGGTAATGGTAGTTATTCTGTACTGGCAACTATTGTTTGCTTCTTATTTCAATAATGCTGCTTTTAGTTGAAACATTGCCACTTAGAATGGAGATTGTTAATACTTGATATAGGTAACACTTAAACATGAGTGAGAATGTTTTCCTATGAAGATGTTTTCAAATTGTCTGTGTACGAGTGCTGGCATTACATTTGTTGACAATATTTCTTCTTCGGTTTCATTAATTTGGTTCTATCCTTTTGATTGTACTCAATGTTCATAGTAAGATGTTTATGATTTCCTGAAGAAATATTTTAGAGATTGAGTTGTTCTAAGAGGGGACAGCAGAGAATTGAGTATACTTTTTAGATGGTGATGTCCACGTATATTGCTACATGTGTAATATGATTATATTAAGTAGAAATGTAACCCTATGCAGGAAACAGATAAAATTGATCTTATCATATTACACATCCATCCTTCTCTGTATATCTCTGTATATCAGCATCAATGTCTTGTTTTCTGAACTTTTCTTTTCTATTTTGTTGTTAGAAGCATTGCGTTTGTGCACTGTGGGGAGCTATAAACATCAATGCTGCATCTATTAAGATAGATGATGATTCATTTTCTGTACAAATATGCTTTGCTGCTGTCCTTGCATTGTATTGAGATTGTCTCTCTCTGGCTACCTTCTAATAGACTGATTGTCTATACACAACGTTGGTGACATTTGGGTTGCTTCTTGCATGCTAAATGAAATTGTACTTTGTACTTTGAATTTCTAAGTGGAGGGTTGCTGATTCTAGTAGAATGCAGTTGATTGCCCAAGATATATTTGTGCTTCACTCCTTGCATTTTGGCCATCTAAATGAAGAAGACTTTCGTAATGGCAGGCACAGAAAGAAAAAATATGGTGTCCAATCTGCAAAGAAGGTGAAGTGAAAGAGAATTCCCGTCTGATCTACTGCAACCGTTGTCAATTTCAACTTAAGAGAGGCGATGAGGTTTTCCATCCTCACTTAATCATGTCATAATTTTTTGTTACTTCACATGTCAAATTGAATTTGTTCATTTTATTCTCTTATGTGGAGAAATTTACATGCAGTTCTTTCTATGTTAAGAATACCCAGTCTACACCCTTTTGCTAAAATAGACACTTCCCAATCTAATATGACATCTGCTATATCATATTTTTTTGGAGTACCGCCATTATTTTATCATCTACTTGTCTCTATTTTCTGTTTTCCTAACTTGTTTACTCTTGAATAAAGGTTAATTTGGCATCACTGCGGACTCGGCTGGCAGAAGCTCATGACGAACATTTCAATAGAGGATGCAGATCAAAGCCCGAGTTTTGCATTGAGACGATATTTGATTTAACTGCTCTGTACATCCAATGTCAAAATTGCAACACATTTGAGGTCATAATATAGTTGTGGGGAGTGCTACAAACTCCAGATAGATATTCATTCGGTGAGTGAGCTTTACGTTTAAGCGCTCCTCTTTCATGTTAATCTACTGCAGCCTGCTAACCCCTCTAGCCTAATTAAGTTAGATCTGACCTAGAGCAGTAGAGCTTATCTTGGATGTCTTCTATAAGAACTAGTAGTACTACTTCATCTTTCTTTCTAGGGTTCTTGTTGCTCACTGATAAAAGCAATCTATTTCTAGAAAACTTGAATCCAATAATTATACTTTGATGATAGGATATACTTGTGAGACTTGACTTTCTTGTACTGTAGTTTCATTAGAACTCTACCTTATTTTCATGATTTTTCGACTGAGCAGGAAAGCACTTAATTCTGCACTCATACATCATGGACCACATTATATTTAACTGCTGGAGAATAATATTGATCTTCAATCCATGAGTAACTTCAACGCAAATGTGACACTAATCCACCAAACTAGCTTTATTTATATCCATTTTTTGTTCTATTAAAATATCTTGGTAGACAAGGTAGGCTTTATTTATATCCATTTTTTATTCTATTAAAATATCTTGGTAGACAAGGTAGAAGGCGATGACACCAAAAAGTCATCCATGAACAACTTATATATGCTATAAAGTATGAACCAAACTATATTTTATATATAAAACAACCGATCTGTTCCATGCGTTGTCCATTATCCATTTTTATGAAAAATTGAAATCTTATCACAATCAAATTGCCCCTTTGTATATAGATTCATTCCCTGTGAATGAGAAAATGGATCACCTACTACTACTCTCTGATTTCATCCCAACTCCTAAGCAACTACCACTATCATTCAAAGGGACAATTTCACAAAAAACACCCACCTTTATATATATATTTTAAAAATTACCCTATATGTTAATTCTTTTTTGAAAATAAATCTTAGTGTTTTTCTTCGTCAAAAACCGATAGAATGGTGTTGCGTAAAGATCCTCTAGTCTACATTTATAGTTTATTTTATGGTCTATTCATTTTGATTGATTGTAGTGGATATTTTATATTATTTTTTAAAAAAACGATAGGAAGGCAATTACTTAGTCCAAGAAAGCTAACATTGTCCCTTTAATCCACAAAATTTGATAAAACCCTATTTCTAGGTGGTGTTTCAAAAAGCAAAACTTAAAAACTAGGGTGTTTTTTTTGAAATAAAATAAAAGAAGTGTCGGTTTGGTGAAAAATGACATAAAAAGGTATGGTTTTGTAAATTCCCCTGATTCAAATTCCTCAAGAATAAAAAAAAAAAAAGCAATTCATTTACAGCCTAAATATGATTAAAAAAACAGGGAAGCCACGTCCAATAGAACCAAAGACAGGGAGGGCAGTAGGAAGGCAAAGATTGAGACATGAAGAAGTCATCTCTCAACTTCATCTTCAACCTCCTCTTCTTCATCTCCCAATCTCTTTCTCCTGTGAATTCTCAGACTGATTCATGCAGCAACCATGTCAACTTCAACGATCTCGTCAGCTTCGACACCACCTCCCTCTCCTGCCAATCCGTCTGGCAAGAATACGGCTTCATTCTCCGCGTAAGTCTTCACTGTACATAGCAATTCATTGCTTGGCAATCACATTCATATAATTTACAGAGTGTTGTTTACTCTGTTTTTGTGAGCAGTACGAGAAGGTCAACTCCAACACGTGGAGCTTCATCCTATCGGCTTCGAACAAGGGCGGCTACGTGGCAATCGGGTTCTCGAAAGACGGCGGGAAAATGGTCGGGTCGAGCGCCATGGTCGGGTGGCCGGAAAACGGGTCAACGGGTATGATGAAGCAGTACTTTCTGGGTCAGCAAGCGGTTGCTAATGTGATACCTGATGAAGGAGATTTGAAGGTGGTTAGAAATTCAACGGCTGTGTTTGTACAGTCGTCTAGGATTTATCTGGCTTTCCGATTGACCGCATCTCAGCCGTCCGATCAGCTGATCTTCGCCTTTGGATCGTCTGGTTTTCAGCCCCGCTCACCTAAGTACCAGCTTCAGTATCACGCAAACAGGATCGCCACTCAATTTAATTATGCTTCAGGTCAGCATTCATCTACAATGTAGCTCTGTTCTTACAAGAAATTATATTCAAGAATCAATCTTGTTAAGTTATAAATGTGAGGCTACTTCGATCGACATGATTGACCAACCCAACTTATTATCATATTTGGAGTCAAGTCTGTGCCAATGAACCCAAAAAAATAGTTAACCAATTTTAAAGGAAATTTTAGGATTTCGATTGAGCAACTATTGACCTATAACTTCAAATCTAGGATTGTTAGTAGCTTAAGCTTTTGTGGTAAAGACTTAGGGTGCGTTTGGATCGCCACCCAGAATGCATTTTAATGCATTAAATTGTATTAAAGGTTTGTTTGGATTTCCCAAATAATACATTAAATTGCATTATCTTGTATTAAAATGACGATTTAATTAAATTGAATACATGATAATGTAATTTAAGGCATTATTCATGGGAATCCAAACGGACCCTAAATGTCATCATTTAATGCAATATAATGCGTTAAAATGCATTCTTATGGCAATCCAAACAGACCCTTAAATCCGAAACACGACTTCAATCAACTCCCAAGTTATTGGCCTATAGACTTTAAAGTGATCACCATGAGCTTAGCTGATGAAGTGATGATAATGAAGAAAATGACCTTTATGTAACAGGGCAAGTGCAAACCCAGAAAAGCCCATATGCAGGTCTTAGGAAGGACCATGGGATTGTCAACATTTTGGCATGGGGAGTGTTGGTGCCACTCGGAACCCTAACCGCTCGATACTTCAGGAGATGGGACCCGATTTGGTTCTACTCCCACGTCGCCATCCAATCCGTTGGCTTCATCTTGGGACTCACCGGCATAATCCTTGGGATTGTCTTAGAAGGGCTCCTTAATATAGGTGACCTTGTCACTCACCACCAGGGCATTGGTGTCACTGTCCTTGTTCTTGGCTGCCTTCAGGTATGATTTCTTCTACTAACTGCAGATTTTAAGTCAATCACAACAATCTATCATGTATAAAGATGTGTTTTTTTTTTCCGGTTGTTTTCTCGTGCAGGTAACCGCGCTTCTTGTGAGGCCGAAAAAAGGATCCAAGGCTAGAAAGTATTGGAACTGGTATCACCATTTTGCAGGGAGGTTACTCATAATACTCTCCATAGTGAACATATTCTATGGCATTAGCTTGGCTCAAGAAGGAGTGAGTTGGAGCCTTTCTTATGGACTGGTCCTTGCAATCATGACAATTGCTGGTATATACTTGGAGATCAAGCTTAGAAGGGATGATTAATGATTAATCTCTTTACTTTACCCTCATTTTGTTATTCCCTATTTCAAAATTTTTGGCATTGTTTTTATTGTTTTTGCTTTCACTTCCTTACTTAGTAACTCGGTATCTTTTTATGATTCCTTTTGGGAGATGAGGATTGTTTGTTTGGTGGTATAGATAAAAGATAGTTGTGGTCAAAGTTTAGCTTTGTGATCTTTGCTTTTAGTTTTTATGACCCTTCTATTGATGATCTATTGATACGATGAAGAGAGATCAATTGTGTCTGCTGAAGAAATTCTATTTGTATGATGAAGACAATACTAATTTGCTTTTCAAAGTCATTGGTGGATCATCCAAGATCACAAACTTTGGGGTTGCTTGAACTTGGTATCAGGAGAAAATTACTAAAGAAGCTTGTGTCCGGTGAAGCAAGTGATTTTTAGCCAAATTCTGTGAATTCAAAGGAAGTATGTTTATGAGTAGGTGAAAGCTACTTGTAGAACATGCTTTTATCCATTTCCAACATTCAAAAATATAAAATTGAACTATTTTAAGGGTAAAGTGAAGATAAAAAAGTTTTATTGTACTCGATGGCATTCGAATATTGATGCGTTCTTGCCTATGGATGCCGGATCGAGATCTTGGTGGTGAGTCGCGCGTGTCGTGTTGAAGGGAAAATGGTGGAACGCGTGGTTGTCGTCTCGCGCGAGTGAGTGAGCGCGATGAAGGTAGTGGCTCGGAATGCGAGCGAAGCCGTAGCGTCGACAGCGGAGGAGATAGACTCGAGGAACTCGAGTGGGTGGCCGTAGCATCGGTAGCGGAGGAATGGGGATGCGAAGTAAGAATTTAAGGTGACGCCGATCTAATAAGAGATTGGAGGCAAAAGCTCTCGACAAATAGTCTTAGATTAAAATGAAGTGTACCCTAGTACAGAAGGTCGAGATGACCTTTTATAAGGGATAGTATCCCGGGACTTGGATGGGCCGAGTCTCGCTTAATGGGCTAGCCCACGCGACACGCGTGGAACACACGCCCAAAAAGAAATAACTAACAAAATGTTAATGTTCTAAAATGACACAACTACTCAAAGAACGCGTTCAGTGATGGTGGAGAGTATCTTGATAGAGAACGCGTTCTCTGGACTTAGCTGGAGGCTTCTGAGGGAGAACGCGGTCTCTTGCGTTCCTTGGCTAGCGACGACGTGCACAATCATTGATTGTGTCGCGTTGGAGATGACTTTGGCACGCGATCTGGTTATAGGGCCTTGTGAGCGCATGCTCATAGCTTCTTCTTCCTCTGTGGCAGTCATGGTGGGTAGGAGCGCATCAAATATCATACGTCTCAGCCTCTAATATCGAGAAGTTTATTTTATTATCAAGAAGTTTTATAATAAGTTAACCACGGATCTCGCCTTAATTATAACTTTATCCTTTAAAAATAAAATCATATCCTTACTAAGAACATCTTAAGTACATAATTATAAAATTTGAATTTATTGCAAATGTTATTTTTACCACACTAAAGTTAATCATGAATTAGTTTGGTTTTTGTTTTACGAAAAATCACCAAAGTTGATCTTTTTCTTTTTTTTGAATGGACCAAAGTTGATCTCAACTTTCACTAGTAGGTCAAAAATATTATAGATAGATTTTTCGGTTGAAATTTCGGCTAATTCGATGATATATACTCGAGGTCTCTCTGTAACTGTATGTGGGTACATGATTCTTCTTTGTACAAGATCTCTTATTAGGTGTCATGTTGTCATCGAATTAGCCGAAATTTCAATCGAATTTTTTTTTATACTTTTTTTTATTCATGGGTTGAAAATTGAAATTATTTTCGGTTGTTATTAAAGTTAAGACTATTTTTTATCTTGTTAGTGAAAGTTGATATTATATTTGGTGATTTTTCTTTTTTTATACATATGGGTGATGCGCGAATAATAACATGAGCTTTGTAATATGTAAAGGTAACACCATCTTTGAGGTCACATGTGTTTAGTGTCATAAGTCTGAATTTGTAAAGCATTGGAGAGTTTAAATAACATGTAATTCATAAGTTTTTTGGACATATATTAAAGTGGTTTAATACCGGACTTGGAAATTGGTCATTTGGGTTGAAATCCAAGCAACCATTTGGTATCATTATTGGGCCCCGATAAGGATGGCATGGACTAGGCCCAATTTGTGTTGGCTCCCCATTCGTGTTGATATCATATTTTAATACACGCAACTCAATTCTATAAGTTTGGGAGCACAAGGCATAATGTAAAACTAGACCTGAGCATATACGGGCCCGGGCCAGGTCAAGCTTGACCTATTTTTTTAGCCCGTTTTTGTGGGCCCGGGTCGGGCCCGTTTGTCGGGCCTGAACTGTTAACCATATCCGCCCGAAAGTCCGGCTCGCGGGCAGCCCGCATTTTATTACTAGGGTGTTTTTTTATCCAACAATCATTCTAATTAATACTAGAGTGATCATTCTAATTTTTCACTGTTTAACCGAAGTTATCTTTTTTTAATCTAAATTCTGGATCATAGTACTTTAGTGTTATTATACACCAACGAATCTATTGAAAATATAATCATTTTGTTATCTTATCACTTATCAGTGTTACTAAAAACTGAAAATCATCATAAAAGAATATACCAAAATTTAAATTTACGATAATCAAATAGAAATCACAAAAATTCCAACAGCAGACATCGATGGAAAGCTCAGAGACTCTCTACCACCCCTACCAGGACCTCCAAATCCCAATCCAAACCCTCTACCAACAGCAGACAATGGAAAGCTCGGAGACAAATGTAGGGAATTTAGATGCGTAAAGCGGAATTTCAGGAAACGTTTTCCTAACATCTAACCAATGATCTCATGCATAAACCAAATAGATCATAGATAGGAAGAATCAAATACCTTTTGATGCGTGTTTCAATCTGCTGGAATGGAGAGAATAGAGCCTCACGTGTGACTCCTCTATTTGGTCCACCCGAGCTTGGATCTGGATCGCCTGGGACTCGGTTGCTAGAGCGAAAAACGAAGGCGAATGAGGGAGAGAGCAAGGGAGATGGTGTACGGCTACCTTGGTGTAAATTAGGATTAGGGTTTTCTCCTAGAAAGCCCTCCTTTTATATTACCATGTGTAGATATCTTATTTCCTAAATAAGTATATCTTTTATTATTAATAATAACACTTTATTATTAATAAGCCTTATCTCCCAAGTTATATCTTATATAACTTTATATTACATACTTTATATAATATGTCTCCCAACAACCTGATACAGTCCAAACTCTAAGGGTGTGACCTCGTAGGACCCGGTAACAATAACAATAGACTTTATGACATACTCTATAACATATAGTCTATAAATCATAGTTGGCTTCTAACAAAGCACTATGACTACCTAAAATCACCGGATTAAATATCTCCATAAATGATCCCACTTCATAATCAGTAATTGCACCTTTGATTAAAGGACACAATTCCTTCAATCTCCCACTTGTCCTTAAAACAAGTGTGCAATGTTAAAATTCCTTTGTCACTTAGTGTCTTATTTGACTATATGATGAAACTCATCTTTACCGCCAAATACGTTTCTTAAACTCTTGAGATCAAACTGTCAGTATAGATGATTACTAATAATCCATCTGAGCATGGCCATGCGTTTTCACAGTTCTCACTCTTCAAGTGGCCGAGACACCAATCCTTTCCAAATGTATCATGGTATACATGGAATAGGATGACATATTCAATCTTGTAAGACTACAGCTCCCACTCAACTTTTGGCAATCCCAATCACTGCCTTTATAACTGCATGTTACGGTCAGCGTTTGACAGCGTCAAAGACATACCAGCAGTCAAATGATAACTATATCATACTCATGTCTAAGGAACTCACTAATCATGAATAATCCTAGAACTCCGCAGTAAAGTCCCGAGAAATCCTAAGATCGGTCTGTCCGATGTGTATCAGTATACACATCTATGTAATCGATTAAACATCTCCATGTCCCTATAACACATGAAACCCGGTGTTATCAATCAATCTCACATATGGTCTTTTGATTAAGTCATTTGTATCCAAGTTAACAACTTAGACCATGGACTTCTAACAATTTTATAATTTCAGTTCACTTAATGGGGTTTTATTCACCAAAACAGTTTTGATGAGCCCATTTGATAACTATTAAATTGTTTGGATACTTTATCTAATCCCAAGCAATGATTAAATAATAATATGAAACTCATATATATAAGTCAAACATAAATGTCTGTGATAACAATAAACAAGGTTTATCATAAAACAAACAATGTCTCAAAAGAACTCTCTAATGTGCTTGAGTCCTTTGGCCCGAGTGTGACTGTCATGCTTGGGCCTAGACACGGGCTTGGTCAAAAGGATCTGCAATGTTGTCGTCTGTGTGCACTTTGCACATCCCCACATCTCCACTATCAACATAGTGTCTGATCATGTGGTAATTTCGTAGAACAAGTCTGGATTTGGAACTCTTCTAACTGACGGCTCCTTCATTCAGAATGAGGACATATCCAGATTGAGATTCAAAATCATTTACGTATGTCTGAAAACTTGCATCAATATAGCCATTGACGACCAGCTCGTCATCACCTCCAAATATCAAGAGATCATCCCTAGTCCTTCGTAAGTACTCCAGGATGTTCTTGGTTGCACACCAATGTGCATCACCCGAGTTTGATTGGTACCTTCTACACATGCTCAAAGCATATGCAACATCTGGGCGAGTACAAGTCATTGCATACATGATGGATCCTATGGCTGAGGCATAGGGAATCCTGCTCATCCTTTCAGCCTCACCAGGTGTCTTAGAACACTGGCTCTTGCTGAGATATAAGCCATGCTGCATAGGCAAGAACCTTTTCTTAGAGTTCATCATATTGAATCTATCAAGGACCTTATCTACATAAGTTCCCTGACTTAGACCAATGTCTCTTAGATCTATCTCTATAGATCTTAATGCCTAGTATGTACTCAGCCTCCCCCAAGTCCTTTATTGAGAAATACTTCTTAAGTCACTCCTTAACTGTCTCCAGCATAGGAATGTCATTTCCAAAGAGTAATATGTCATCCACATATAGAACTAGGAAGGCCACTTTGCTCCCACTAAACTTCTTGTAGACACAGGGCTCTTCTTCGCATCTGACAAAATCAAACTTTTTGACCACTTCATCAAAACGAAGATTCCAACTCCTGGATGCTTGCTTAAGTCCATAGATGGACTTCTTAAGCTTGCATATTCTCCTAGGATTTTCCAAATCTCATAATCATAATAAGCGACAATCGCTAGGAGTATCCTAATGGACCTGATCATAACGACCGTGTAAACGTTTCATCATAGTCAGTACCATGAACCTGTCTAAATCCTTTGGCAACTAGTCTTGCCTTATAGACAAAAACATTTCCATCCTTGTTTGTCTTGATCTTAAAGACCCATTTGCATCCAATGAGTTTTACCCCATCAGGCAAATCTATCAAGTCCCATACTTGATTTTCAGACATGGAGTCCATTTCGGATTTCATGGCTTCCAGCCATTTTTCGGAGTCGGGGTCCGCCATCGCTTGCTTATAGGTCGCAGGCTCACCGTTCTCTAAAAGTAGAACGTCAATGCTAGCAGTCAAGACGTAATCCTCATAACGCCTAGGCAGCTGCCTTAGCTTGTCTGATCTCCAATGTGGTCCAACAATAGGAGAGATTTCAGCTGCTGGGTTGACCACATCTGTATGCGGGACCTCATGTGCTTCATCAACTTGAGGAATTGCATCTTGAATCTGGGCAGTTTCCCTTTGAGAAGGTACGCCCCCAAAATCAAGTTCCTTAGTGACATCGTCTATGTCCTCACTTTGTTGGGTTTGTTGCTCAGCTTGAATCTCATCAAACTGAACATTTCTCCCACTTGGCTTCTTGGAAAAGAAGTCCTTTTCCAAAAAGACACTATCCCGAGCAACAAACACTTTGTTCTCAGCGGGATTGTAGAAATAATATCCCCTTGTTTCCTTAGGATAACCTATAAAGAAGCATTTGTCTGATTTTGGTGCTAGCTTGTCAGATAGTAAACACTTTACATAAGCTTTGCATCCCCAGACCTTCAGAAATGACAAGCTAGGAACCTTTCCATACCATATCTCATGTGATGTCTTGTCAACTGATCGTGACAGAGTCTTGTTTAGTATGAACGCATCAGTGGTGAGGGCATATCCCCAAAAGGATGTAGGAAGATCAGCAAAACTCATCATTGAGCGGACCATGTCTAACGATGTCATGTTCCTCCACTCAGATACGTCATTCAACTGTGGCGTGCCTGGTGGAGTCAGTTGTGTCAAAATGCCACAACTCCTCAAGTGATGGTCGAATTCTTGGCTCAGATATTCGCCCCCTCGATCTGATCGGAGTGCCTTTATCTTCTTGCCAGTATGTGTCTCAACTTCATTCTGGAATTCTTTGAACTTTTCAAAGGACTCAGATTTATGCTTCATTAAGTAGATATACCCATATTTACTAAAATCATCAGTAAATGTAATGAAGTGTCGATAGCCTCTCTTAGCTTCTGTGCTCATAGGTCCACACACATCGGTATGTATGAGAGCTAAGAGCTCAATAGTCCTCTCACTCGTACCAGTGAAAGGTGACCTTGTCATCTTTGCCCATCAGACATGACTCACATGTTTCAAATGATTCTAAATCAAATGACTTTAGGCTACCAACCATTTGGAGTTTCTTCATGCGTTTGATGCTGATGTGACCCAAGCGACAATGCCATATATTGGCTTCACTTATATTCGACTTTTGCCTCTTTGTATCAACGTTATAAATTTCAGATTTGAGATCCAGTATGTATAGTCCACTACTACTCACATGGGCTCGAGCATAGAAAATGTCATTCTTATAAATGGAAAAACAATCCTTAATGACAAATTCATAACCCTCAAGGTTCAAAACTGAAATTGAAATCAAATTCTTAGTAATAGATGGAACAAAATAACAATTATAAAGTTCTAAAACTAAGCCAGAAGGTAGAGGTAGACTATAATCTCCAATGGCAAGTGCATCAACTCTTGCTCCATTTCCAACACGGAGATCTATCTCACCCTTCTGTAACCGTCTCCTATGTCTTAGTCCTTGCACATTCAAAATAATGTGAGAACCACATCCTGAATGTAATATCCAAGAATGAGACTTGGTTGATAAGATTTTAGTAATGTAAATACCTAAAGTGGAGACTGTTCTCCTCTTCTTTTCTTCTAGGTTTTTGTGACTTGCCTTATCCTCATCAGATGAGGTGGCAATCAACTCTAGGATGGGGGTTTCAAGGACATCCTCCTGTCCCTCATACCTGAGACTGATTCTCATATGTCTTTCCCAATCAAGGAAATTTGTGTCGTTCAAACGGTTTTTCTCAACTATTGAGCGGAGAGTGAATTTGAGGTGTTCAGAAGACATAGTAACTACAAAACGGAATAAAAACATGCAGATAAATTATGCTTGACATGCAAGAACTTAAAATTTAGACAAACTATAAACAATAAGTTATTGCACATTCTACTCAATTAAATTGTCCCTTGTGAGTAAAATGATTCCAAGATCCTATCTTAGATGAAACTCGAGCGTACTAGGGCACTTCCCCAAGTCTCATGTAATCAAGGTAAGTAAACTCATTTACTAATTATAACACCTTATAACTCTTGGTTGATGGTCACATCTTATGTAAGACTCATCCTTATGCCTCAAGATCCAAAATTGAGCCTTTTGGTCTCTTGTTGAGTGTAACCATACCAAGGCAGCATGCCCCTATTAGACATACCCACACTATCCCAAGGTCAAGGAAGGACACCTCGCTAGGGCGAAAACTATCCAACGAATCCCAAGGGCCTCATGGTTATGATATGGAAAGGCATGATCTCAATATTCTGTTAAGGGACTTAAGCATGCAATGGTTGTTTATTTACTAGTGAACAAAATAGCATAAACAAACAAGCAAACATGCAAAGTGGGAAATAAAGCATTCAAGTAATGCAGTAATTAAATGTGATCCTAGTATGGCCTCTAAAAACCAAAATTAAAGATCTAATCTTCATGGCTCTTGTTACTCTTGGATCTCAATCCTTAGTATCCTCCATGGATCTTCATCCTTTGGTCTTCTTAGGATCTTCTTCTTCTTGTCTTACATATAATTGAAATAAACTCTCTTGCAGAAATTTAAATTACAAAAATACATAACGATACGCAGATCGTGTACAAGAAAAACATAACGGTACGCATACCGTATTTATCTATCCTAATGTGGGCCATACTAGTCACCTCATGCAAGTAATAATATCATAATATCATAAAACATGCATGCAATAATAATATCAAATATTACCAATAATATTAATCTAATTAATAACATTAACTAATTTAACTAAAAACATATCAAATTAAATAAATCATCTCATGACATAAATAATTTAATATCAAATTCTTAATTCAAATTAAAAAAGTATATATATATAGAATTAATCATAAGTAATCATTAAAATGCATTATTGGATAAGATATGCATAAACAAGATAAGATTTCAAATATCCTTATCTAAATCTAGTGGAAATCTATCCTAACAACTTTTAGGAAATTATATAATTTAGATGATATCAAATATTATCCAATTAAGTAAATAAGATCTTATCTTATAATTTAGGAAATTATCCTAAAATGCCAAATCTATCCAACCGGACCGAGTCGCGTCCGAGTCAAACCCGGGTCGACCCGCTCCTACCTGAACCACGCAGCCCCTACGGGCCGACCCGGGTCCGACCCGAACCAACCATCGCAGGACTGTGAGCTGAACAATTTTAAGCCGAACAATTTGTTAAAATTCTTTAACAATTTTAAATCAGCCACCGAATAATTCGTTTACTGCGTTAACAATTATTGTTGAATTTGATATCATATTAAAACCGCATATATGAGGGCATATTACAACACTGCGTTAAACAATTTCATCATATGAACAAGATTACACAACTTGTCTAATCCAATCACCGAACAGTCATCGAACAATTCTAATATCATATTCAAATGTTGAACAGTCACCGAACAGACCACACAACTTGTCTGATGAACAATTTCATCACAATTCACCGAACAATTCAGAAACAGGTCACCGAATATTTCATAAAAATTCAGAATTTGGGTAGTTGATTTATCTTATGAAAATCAAATTTTCATCTAATGATTTAAAACATGTCAAAAAATCATATCTCTTGCATAATTAAATCACATGAATCAAGTATGGGTAAAACAATTTTACATGCATATGTTCATAAAGTTCTTCAACTTTACTAATCCAATCAATTAAAATCAGAATTTTAATCATGCAAATTAACCTATATATCAATTTTCTACTTAATTTGAACCAAGACAAGCATGAACATGCATCAAAATTTAAAACTTTAAACTTGATCTAATCAATTTATGCAAGAGGCAACTGATACCACTGTAGGGATTTTAGATGCGTAAAGCGGAATTTCAGGAAACGTTTTCCTAACATCTAACCAAGGATCTCATGCATAAACCAAATAGATCATAGATAGGAAGAATCAAATACCTTTTGAGGCGTATTTCAATCTGTTGGAATGGAGAGAATAGAGCCTCACGTGTGACTCCTCTATTTGGTCCACCCGAGCTTGGATTTGGATCGCCTGGGACTCGGTTGCTAGAGCAAAAAACGAAGGCGAATGAGGGAGAGAGCAAGGGAGATGGTGTACGACTGCCTTGGTGTAAATTAGGATTAGGGTTTTCTCCTAGAAAGCCCTCCTTTTATATTATCATGTGTAGATATCTTATTTCCTAAATAAGTATATCTTTTATTATTAATAATAACACTTTATTATTAATAAGCCTTATCTCCCAAGTTATATCTTATATAACTTTATATTACATACTTTATATAATATGTCTCCCAATAACCTGATACAGTCCAAACTCTAAGGGTGTGACCTCGTAGGATCCGGTAACAATAGCAATAGACTTTATGACATACTCTATAACTTATAGTCTATATATTATAGTTGGCTTCTAGCAAAGCACTATGACTACCTAAAATCACCGGATTAAATATCTCCATAAATGGTCCCACTTCATAATCAGTAATTGCACCTTTGATTAAAGGACACAATTCCTTCAACAAATGTGCAACCAAAAGGCCAAAACAAACATGTTAAAGGCCAAACTGCAAGTTTCACTTCCTAGCCTTGAATCAAATCCCAATCCAAACCCTCTACTGCAAGTTTCACAGCAGACATCTAACAGCAGACATCGAGATTTGGATTGAGAAATACTAACCGGAGGCGGAGATGCGAGAGACTCGAGAGAGATGGTCGGCGGTCGGCTGGTCGGAACTCGGAAGATGCGAGATAGATGGTCGACGGTCGGCGAGAGAGATGGTCTGCGGTCGCCTGGTCGAAACTCGAAAGATGCGAGAGAGATGGTCGGCTCGGCGGTCGCCTGGTTGGAGGCGGAGAGGTGGTCCTGGTCGGCCGATGCGAGAGATGTCTGAGATGGAGAACGAGTGAAAGAGAGCGGCGTGAGGAGAGATGGAGAAGGAGATCAGGTATGCAAAAGGGAGCGGCGTTGAAGACAAGTTGAACGAGGATTTAGGTTAGGTTTTATTTTTAATATATTTTTATATAATTAAATTTATATACGGGCTGCGGGCCGGGCCGGACCGAGCGGCCCATACGGGCTTAACCCTAATACCGCGTCCGGCCCGTTCGGGCTGAAACCCTTGTCTAGGCCCGTATTATTTGGCGGGCGGGCCGGGTAGGCCGACCCGCGTTTGCTCAGGTCTATGTAAAACCCTAGCTCTCAAATTTTGTGGAGTTGTAGTCGTGCTTGATAGCTTTTATAGCGAGTGCTATTGCTCCTTTGAGAGCTTAGAGCTCCCTAAATCTAAAGAACAAAAGGAAGGTAAGAAAGAGAATCTTAGAGACCAAATTGTGGTTGTTCTTCGATGCATTCGAGCTTTAGTTCCTTAAGTGCCTAACGAAGTTCTATCCTCTTCTCTTCGTGGATTTGTTCCTAGCATGTTTATGTTAACTTTGTTTGCCCTTCTTATTTCTAACTTTGTGGTTCCTTGGGTGTTTTAGTTGAAGCCCCAATATCATATATACATTCTAGCTTGTTCTTCTTCTTTTTTAGTTTTGTTGTTCCACACTTGATTTTGTTTTCTTTGTATTTAAGTTCAACAAATTGGTATCAGAGCCTTGAGGGATTTTTTGAATTACGCTTCCAAATCTAAAGCTCTTTTGACTTCACAATATCTGGATTTAAAGACTCGAAGATCTTCATATGGTTTTCAAACTGTGATTAATCTTTGTCAAATCTAAAGCTTTTGAAAATCATTTCTCTTCTTTTGATTTATGGGCACAAGGTTGGGTTTTGAAGTCAAGAAACACTCCAAACCTAAACTTGTTTATCCTAAATCTTGTCGGATTTTAATCTAGGGTTTGAGCTCAAAACACTTCAAAATCCTAGATTTGGATTTCTCTCACTATTAAACTCTCTCTTTCTTTGTTTTGTTCATTCGTATATTGAACCTCTAAGAGCGCTAACGGGATGACTAGCTCACAATCTCAGTTTAATTTCAAACTTGAAGAAGAGAATACAATATCGAGTTTATAAAAATCTCTATTTTCAAACCCACTCCTCAAAATCCTACATTTGTTTGTTTTTTTATTCAAAAGTTCCTTTTTGTTTCAAAAGAGAATGATGTTAGGTTGTTTCGAGTGAAGAAACTCTCGAAACCCCAATTTTTAAGCCCCAATCATCCTGGTATTTTTTAAATTTAGGTTTGAGCTCAGGATTGCTTCAAAATCCTAAATTTGAGTTTCTTTATCACCGATCTCTCTTCTCTATTTTTTTCTTTTCCCCTTTTTTAGTGAAAGTCGAACATCAACATAGTTTCGTAAAATCGTATCCCTTTTAAATAGAATTTTTTATTTGATCCACAGTTGTTTTAATGGCACCTCTATAAGCCTTGAGCTTTTCCTAGGAGACATGTTTTCTGTTATGTATTTCCTCTTTCATGATAGAAAAACTCGAACACGAAAGTACAATATAAAAAATGGATGATCACATAGGTGAAACAAGATTAACACAAAGACAAATATAATTGGATAATGCATATAAAATCATTTGAAAAACATGTGATTTGTGTATAGTACTTTGGTTTGTTAAAAAATGTATGAAAACATAATTACAAACTCATGAGAACATAATTCAAAACTAATAAACACATGATTGAAAATGCAAGAAGACATAATTACAAACATATAATTGCAAACATATGAACATATAGATGAAAATATATGCACACATAGTTAACAATATATGAATACATAGATGAAAAGATATACACACATGAACGCATAGTTAACAATTCATGAACATGTAGATTTTTTTAACAATTCATGAACATGTAGATAAAATGCGCACATGATTTTTTTTATATGCACACATAGACAACGGTAGACGCATAAATATATGGAGGGGGTGTTAAATCAAGATTTTTTTGGCCCGAGCCATCGACATTTCTATTTATGAAGAACATTTATAGACTCAACATTTGAAACTTGATTATTTATACCATAGCATTTTTGAAAATTTGAAAGTTTATTTAAATAAGGTATGATTTTAAATTCTTTTAGAAAAAAAATAAATATTAAAGGCTATAAAAAATAAAAGAGGAATTAGAATGTTAGATGAAAATAAGAAAGTTGATAAGTCATTAAGGCCAATTGCTTAAAAAAATAGGAAAAATAAGAGTTGGTAGGGGTGGTGAATCTAGACCTGTCAAAACATGACCCGACTCAGACAACTCGAAGATTTTTGGATTTGAATCAACCTGACCCGCTAGGTTGACCGACCTGACCCATTTATATGTATCATCTCATTTATGTTTAATAGTTTATTAAATAATATTGGTTATTTTATTAAATAATTTTAATATAAAATGGTTATAATAATCAAACAACTAACACTTTGGACCCATTGGATCGACTAGAACCTGTTATGACCCGACCCAACCAACTTGTAAATTTTGACGACTCGATTTGATCTGAACCTGGTTGACTTGAACCCGACACATTTGACAAGTCTAGTTGAACATGACTTATTGAAATTTGTCAGCAAGTTCCAACAACATAATTCATAAGTTAAACATTTTCTTTGTCATTTTATCAATGTTTATAGTTGATATTATAAAAAAATCAAAAGGGCCAAATTTTGTATTTTACGGGATCCCAAGGAGTTCGCCGAGGGGAAGCGGGGGCGACCTCCTCCTACGAGTTCGTCGAGGGGAAGCGGGGGCGACCTCCTCCTCAAGTCCCTTTGGGTCCGTCCCTGTGCATAGGTTATTTCATATGAACACATAGGTGAAGAGTTATGAATATATTGGCAAACATATGAAAACACATAAGCGACAAATAGGTATGAATCATGGGCAAACATTTGATGTGTTACATTTGTTGTAATGCACAATCATTTCAAACATTGAAAACATATACAAACAATTATGAACACATTGTCATACATATATGAACACATAAACAAATATGTATGAACACACAAGTAAAACATTCATTTAAAACATATGAGTACACAAACAAACTGATACGAACACACATGTAAACTCATATGTCATATAGACAATATGTATGAACACGTTGACAAACATTTGATAAGTGTTATAATGTTGTAATGCACAATCATTTCAAACATATGAGTACATAGAAACACATGTATGAATACACAAACAAAGCATTTTGGTGATGCATTACAAGGCATGTTCATGTCAAACTTATAAACACATAAGCAAACTAATATAAACACATATGTAAATTGATATAAAAAATATTCATATGAACAATTGATCGTCATTTTCTATTTGAGGAGTGATATAGAAGAACATTGATGAGAGATTAGGATAGAGTGAGCCAAACCGGATAAGAAATTGGTAAAATTATCCTTGAAATCACCTCAGAAACCCGAGGAAATCATTGTCGAGTCTATGAGGCTTCAGTTTAAAGTTGAAACCTTTGTTAAAGGATAAAATCCTCCGACGTTCCACAGACGGAAACAAATCCAACTCTCATGCATTCGCCTTTGCACTCTCCTCGCATTTGCCTCTCTGATTCTACCTCTCTCACTCTAACCCGTCGTTTGAGCATTGAGGATTTGAAAATCTCCAAAAGCTCGATAGTTGGCCGGAATCTTGATTCAACAAGTCAAGGATTCGACTATTATATATGTGTTTTCAATGCTCCAGCGCTAATACAATTTCAAGTCGGCCGCCAGCGCTGCTTTTCCGGTGAGTAGCAGTTCTAGTCTTCTAGATCCAGTAGGGTTTTTGTTATGCATTTTGTCTAGACGTTTGTTTCTAGGGAAATGATGTTGAGTAGCTTAGGCTTGTTATATTCTAATGCATTATTTATGGTGAGTGGATTTTGTTTCCCTTAGTCAGCGAGTCTATGTTGAGTGGATTGCAAATCTCCTTTGGGAAGAGAATAGGTTGGAGTAGGACAATGTAAGGAAGTAGCCATCAAATTGATGCTCGTTCAAGTATGGACCTATAAAGGAAAGCAGCAAGCCGTAAGAAAGGGAATTTTGTAAACGGAGATTTCGGTAAGGATGGGCATCCGGTCCGGACCGGACATGTACAGTCCGGTCCGACGGACTGTAAACATTTTAATGTATGGATCGTGAACCGGACTGGACCAGACCGTTACGGTCCGGACCAAGAAGATCAGATTTCCTAATTTTCGGCATTTAAATTGTTTGATTACGGTCCGGTCCGGACCGTAAAAATTATGGACCGGACCGTAAAAATTATGCCAAAAAATGTTTTAAACATTTTTTTTTAATTTTTACGGTCTAGACTGGACCGGAAGACCGAAAATGTAAAATTCCCGGACAGTGGACCAGACTGTAAATTTACGGTCCGATCCGATCCGGTCTACTCTTGCCTATCCTTAGATTTCGGGGTAAGGACCAAAAAACAGTGAACCTTTATTGTCTTCTATGGTGGTTCAGATACAGTAATTACATTTGTAGGTTATATAGATCACTAGAAATCAAAGCCCGTACGAAGCACGAGCCTTTTGTATATATGTTGTCGCGATTTAAATGTGAATTTGTAATATATGGATTGTTGTTGCATGTTTTATCTTAAATGATATATTGTTTGATATGTATTTAATGTAATATCTAAGTATTTTAGGTATAAAATGCTATGATTGTACGAAGTACAATTTTATTTATTTTTTTGGTCAGAAGTTCAATTTAAATTTTGAATTAAGGCGGTAGTTGTGTTTTGTAGGGATGCATTTTTTCCTTTGAAAATATTTGGGGAATATTTTACAAATTCGTATCTAATTATATGTTGTATATGTTGTGCTTGAACATGAGTATTTGTAAGAAATTTCGTACAACAACTCTCATTTCATGCTCTACTACCCTCCACATTTCTAACTTTTGCCTTTATCTTACAAATATATTGCCTTTTAATAATGTTTTTTGTTATGCTTTAGTTATTAATATTCATTAATATTTTTTTTTTGTCTGGAATATATATCGTTTTATTGATCACATCGACTTTACATATTCCCAGACAAATATCATTTTAATTAAAATATATTAGTCATTACTTACCATCATTTTCGCCTAGTACCCTTGAGGTAAGACGAAATTCGCGAGATGCCCCAAATATTCACCTATTTCACACGGTACCCCCGGTTTTTTTTTCGCCAAATGCCCAACGATTACATAGGCTGCTTGAAATGATAGAAGAAATGGAAAAATAAATAATTTTTTGAGCAAAATATGTTCTAAAATGCATCCCAAAAGAGGTATTTCTCCCTCATGAGAGTCATGATTACAGAAGGTGTAAAAATACATGATGCAGTCTTGGATCAAGAGAATGTGCAGTTTTCCCAGTGCAAATGCAAGAAAAGAATAATACTATACCTGTATAGCCCTCCCACCATCAAGGCATCCCACTGGAAGCATATTGAAAGCAGATGTTGTTAAGCCACACCTGCAATAGCAGTAATGGTATAAAAGGCTGTTGAAAGTAAAAAAATTATACAAGTGAAAGGGACAAAAAAGCTTACCAGCCAGCAATTACAAGCGGATGGATTAAAATCGTAGACGCATGCATTGCTCTGCATTAGTAAGAGAGAGGCACATTAAACAGAAGTAAAACTGTTTACAGAATAATACAAGTCATGAACTCAGGCATGTTCTACTGCTTGAGGCTTTGAGTTGTGGCTGTTGTGTTGTTTCTTCTAGATAAAGGTCCTTTCTCAATAATGAATTACCATTTCTTCTTATTTTTTTGGGCAATTTGTGTACTAATCATTTCAAAAAGGAAAGCCATCGTTATATTCTCATCTGATCTGTTCAGAAACAAACACAGAAGGCCTTTGCTCAAGGGGATATAGAGTGCTGCCCAAGTGCCCATTTTCTAGTAAGCCAAGTGCATCAAAAAGCTCTTTCTAGGATGAGGCCAGAAATCCTCCACTTGATATTGATCCAAAGATAGTCTTAAACTGGCTCATTCTCAAAGATTGTAGTGACATATTGTCAAGCCTATTTCATCCAAGTTTCTCAGATATTTTATGGCAATATGAAATTATCACTAGAAAATGAGAAATTTATTGTGCAAAAAGTCATGGTAATTAAAAAGAAAAAAGTTGAGCACATACTATGGCAAAAGAAAGACATACTTATAACCGAGAGTGGCTCTGCTGACCACTCCAAGAAGCAAAGAGCCTTGAAATAGGGAGCTCAGGACTTGTACTAAATCTCCTGCATCATCTGGGTTTGAGGAGAGCAGAAGGCCAACAACAAACATTGATAAAGCGAGTGCACCACCAGCAAGTGGACCAGCAAGAGAAATGTCGACTTTAGCTCTTTTATCAAGAAGGATAGACTTGAACTATATAAGATTAAAAATTTGATTAGCACCCTGGTACTTCTACAAAGTTCTTAGAAGTGGAGAAATACACATCAGATGCACAAAGAACTGCAAGCAAAAGTAATATACAAGCACTGGTTTAATTCAAGGATGATTAGCATTTAGCAAGTAGCAACGCAATATACTCAGAAGAAGCTACAAAAGGATATCTAAAGAACTTCTCTGGTATCTTACTGAGCATAAACAAAATTTATTATTTAACCAGTCACCATAGCATTAAATAAATAGGATATCAGGGGAATTTTAACATGATTTCTTATTTAATCAGTCACCATAGCATTAAAATAAATAGGATATCAGTGGAATTTTAACATGATACCTGCGTGATTGCACCAAAGCTACCAAGAGTTATGTTTGGGATAAAGAAAGGAATGCTAAGCTTTACTCTCCTTGCAGAAGCCGCCAAAAAATGTCCAATTTCCTATAGAAAATAGTTATTTTATTATGAATCATAAGATAAGAGATACACATGCTCAACTATAGATGTTAGTATATTTCTTGTAGTTTGTAGATGAGTACATATTGATTAAATATGAGATACATACGGAATAATAGATTCACTTCGTAGATTGAGACATAAATTACAAACAACATATAAGGACTGGAGTTCCATACATGAAATAGCTGAACTCCGAGTACTCCATATGCAAGGGGCAGCGCGGAATCAACAAAAGGGAGTAGTCATTGCATATCCGGTGGTTCAATTGCATTTGGATCAGTGAAGTACTTGATAACCTCAGGTGGAAGTCGATTTATCTGTCAAGCATTTAAATGCTCTGGTTACACATTCACTTTCAAAAAAAACCATGGCTTCTACTTCTCTTCTTCTCCTCTTGTTCCTCTTCTCCGCCTTCCATGCCACCCTCTCTCTCCACCTCCCCATCTCCAAACACCACGTCACAAGCAAGTACTTGACCCGGATCCGCATTGGATCTGAACCCGTACCCGCCACTCTCGTCGTCGACCTCTCCAGCCCTTCTCTCTGGCTCGTCGACTGCGCCTCCGAATCCCCCGTCCTTTCCCTATCCATCCCCTGCTATGCCGTTGGCGACCCCGTGCAACTGCCGACCCCGCCGGCGACCACCTGTACCATTCTATTGAACAATCCCATCTCCAAATTAATTAGTCGGGAGAGGCGATGCCACTATTGCTGATTTGAAGGTTGATGAAGGTTTCTATATACCACGCAGATTGCAGTCAAATTCAAGTAAAAGAACAACTATGAAATTGAGTGTAAATTGAATTAGATGATATTAGATCTAAACTGATGAATCAATTGGTCTTCTGATCAGGCATGGAGAAGAGTCCGACATTGCCGGCCTCCTGGGGGAGAAAACCCTAACATCTTCTGGAGGGAGAGATCGCCACTGGCGTCCTTGAGGGCGTTCTTGACGCGATCGAACTTCTTCATCTTGGAGGTGGAGGAGGATAGCTTCTTCATTGAATCGAGCTTGGATCTGTCAATGGCGGATCATAGGGACTTGTAGGAGGAGGTGCGGTAGATGAGAAGCCAGGTAATGGCTTCGTAGACAAACGCTTCTTCCAAACGCTTTGCTCTCAACAACGCTATCCAGACTAACTTTGGCAACAAAAATAGGACGGCTCTTGCAGGCGTTGCTAGTTTCTGAAGGCCAAAAGACAGGTTCATAATTGCAGACGTGGTAATTACATGCGTTGGGGTACACCAACAGTTAACCGACCGGCCTGTTTTAATTGCAGATATTAGTTCAGTTCAAAGGCGGTTGTGCAGATGAAGGGTTACCTGATGGACCTCATTTATTTAACATATTAGTCTCGTTCTAGGGCTAGGTCTACCTGCACATATGCTTGGTCCATGTATTATTTTTCGCTTTTAGCAAGCTGTCAGAAATCGGGTTTTATCTCTACTTTACCATTCCACTTGAACATATCAGGCTAGGCCCATTTCAACATATTATTGGGCCGATTTCTCCTTTATCATGTATTACGATTTCGCCTTTATCATGTATTACGTGTGCAATTTCTTGTGCATGGCCCATTAAAGCATTAAGTTGTTTAAATCTTTTTCATTTTAAGGATTTAAAAGTTAGCTTTGAATACACCACAAAGCTAACTTTTAAATAGATATTGATTACATGAATATCTATATGCTCAACATTTGGATGTGTAATCTTCTCTAATTTCTTGCGATGTTGATGCCTTATGATGACTTGTATACTTGTGTTAGCTTATTAGGCATTGGGAGTGGGGAAGTGGGGTTTGACTCTTTAGGCCCACATAGATCAATATTAGGCCCTGGGAGTGGGAAAGTGTAAATTGTTTTAACGGTTTTTTCGCCTGGTATCCGTGAGGTAAGGCGAAATTCGCAAGGTATCCCAAACATTTACCTATTTCACGCGGTGCTCTCGAGTTTTTTTTTCCCGCCAAATACCCAAATGTTATTTTTCTAACATTTTCGTTTAAAAAAACAATAAAAAAGGGAAAAAAAGCCAAATATGGATTTGGTCCTCGTCTTTTTCGGCCAAATAGAGTTGCTACCTCCGGTGAACATCATCGCCGCCGTCGACCACCAACAGGGAAGACGACGTAGACGAAAGCTCCGATGAAAGTATTAACGACGAGGAAGAGGAGGATCCGGAAGACGGACCGGTCAGATTTATGCCACCGAATCCCGTGACGGTATCTTCCTCCTCGTCTCTGTCGTCGGCGCTAACGAGTAATCGGAAAAGCTATTCTACACCATCGAAGGTTTTCCGAGTGGTACCGACATGGAAGGCTGCCGACGAGAATGAGATCGATTTTGCTATTTTCCCCCAATTTGCAACAGCTTCAACGAAAAGATCTTGTGACTGCAGCTCATCGGGGGTAGCCAGAGAGCAATTTCTTCGGCAAACTTCTTCGTCGCCGGTGAGACAGAGTATGGCCGCCTCATCCACGGCCCCTTCTCCTTCAGCGGCTCCCATGTCTCCATCTTCATCTGGTTTATCCATGAAAAAGAAGATTGTTAGTGCTTTATCTCTTCGTGAAGGACCGCTAGAGCCGTCGAAGGTTTTCCGAGTGGTACCGACATGGAGGTAACAGGTGGCCGACGGCGGCAATGATGTTCACCAGAGGTAGAGTTTGGCCGGAGAAGACGACCATATTTGTTTTTTTTTTTTAACGAAAAAAGTTATAAAAATGAAATTTGGGTATTTGACGAAAAAAAAAACTCAAGGGTACCACGCGAAATAGGTAAATGTTTAGAATACCTCGCGAATTTCGCCTTAGAGATATCAGGCGAAAAAATCGTTATTTTAATTCTTCTTCTTTTTTCTGAGGAGAGGAAGATGACTTGGAGTAACAGCGGCAGTTGGAGGTTAATCCTAAAAAGTTAATTGAAGTATTTGTAGGAGGAAAAAACACGATTGTTGATTTGACAATGGCAGAGCAACTCAGCCTGGGGATGCTGATTCATTTATTAGTGGATGCGGGACACTCTCCCCGAAGATGTTGATTCATTTTGTGAAACTTTACCCTTCATTTTCTGTTATGCATTTTTTTTTTTTTTTTTTGTCTCTGAAACATTCTTTTAACTGTTATTTTCTAATAATCTATGTTAGGGGTGTTCATCCGGTCCGGACCGAACCAGATCTATTCGGTCCGGTCCAGGACCGGTTAGATTTGATTTTATTTAAAAAATTAAAAAATTAAATTATTATTTAAAATCTATAAAAAAATATCTAAAAAATATATATACTCCTAACTTATTAAATTAAAAAAAATATCTATAAGAAAATACATATAAATCTCCCAAAAAATATATAAATTTAAAAATATATATATATTTTTTTTAAAAATCCGATCCATCGATCCGGATCGATTTTGTTCCGGATTTGGACCGGACCAGACCGGATTAAGGAAATTATCTGGACCGGAAACCAGACCGTATTTTCACCGGTCCGATCCATTTTTGAAGAGCCCTAATCTATGTCATTTGCTCTATGCCATGTTGTTTTTAGCTTACACATCTAGGGTTACTGATATCTCTGACTCTTCAGTTGGGGAAAGATTGCTTTAATAGCTTTTGCCTTTGGGGTGCGTGTATTATGAAATTTGGCTTTGACATATTTGAAATTGAAGACTATATTGGGGGTGTAGTGTGTTTAATTTGATGTACAAATGTTGTGTAATGATGCATGTTTGTTTAGCCATTTTCTTCCTATCAGGGCAGTGAATCAAGTTGTTAGATGAGTTTTTCTTGTGTTCATGGTAAAGGGGCTACTTGTTGAGAAGTAGATTTGAAAATTGATAGAAATTTGTTCCTGACACATCAGAATTTGCCTTGTGTTCATGCTTCTCATATATAAAGTTAGGAATATAACTTCTCATATATAAAGTTAGGAATATAATATATGTGTTATATAAGCTTGATGAACTATTATTCATATTGTCAATTGGTTTAGGATAGAATCCCATTGGACCCATCTCCACCTATGTATTCGTGTCCACACAACCCTCAATTAATGAGTCCACAGACTTTCACATGATATAAGAGTGTGTTCGATCTTGGGTCTCTTTCTTGGGTTGATTGAGTCTGACTATAAAGAGATTGAGATGTTCACCCACACCCGTTTGTCCAAGTGTCAATTGGATCTGACCAATTGTCTGTCTGTTGCACTTGTTGGGGCGTGTTGGAATATAGTTTCTCACATCTAAAGTTGAGACATAATTTGTATAGTATATAAGATTGATGAGCTACTCCTTCTATTGTCAATTGATTTTAAGATGAAACTTCATTGTGTTTGTGTACTATGCCTATTTACGCCTATGTATTTGTGTACTATGTACTATGCCTAATCAATGAGCCCACAGACTTTCACAGACGCTTATAAAAAATATCCTTTTTGGAGCTCTAACAAAACTAGAAATCTAATAACAAAATGAAATTGATTTAATCTAATACTAAGTTTGCAATTTGACCCCAAATTGATTTAATCTAATACGAAGTTTGCAATTTGACTCCGGTAAAATTCCGAAAAGTTGATTTCTTATGTTTGATCGAGATTAAGGAGTAGTTACAAAAATTGGAACCAAGGATATGGTCAATGTTTTCATTTAGAACGTATTTGAGAATAACATTGAAATGTAATTTGCACACCATCACATCAAGTCAAAGAAAGAATATTGTAATACATGATTTTCGACACAAAACTACAGCTCTAGGAGAGTAATATTTGTGCCTAATATGCAAAAAAACTGAAAATTCTGTCCTGAATAAGTCTATATATTGTTACATGTCGTATTGTTTATTTGATAATGCAAGAGATTATAATAAGTTTGTATTTGATGATGCAAGAGGTTAATTCATGCTTCCAATTTGCTGAGATTGAGTCAATACTGGGTGTATCATAAGTATGATGAACTCTGAGAGTATCCTCAATCGGAGGCTTATTGGAAGAGATTATTGGGGGCTTTTGGGAATTAAGAATCTCCAATAAGCCTCGTTCATTTATTTAATTTTGGTGGGGATTTATTAGAGTATATTAAATTATAATTATATATTTTTATTTATATCAAATTATTAATATATTATTTATATTAAATACTTAATATATCCTTTATATTAAATTATTAAAATTATAAAATTTATTAAATAAATTTTATTTCATGTATTTTGTTATATTATTGTTATTAATGAAAATGAAGAACGAATATTAGACCTGAAGAAAATTAACGAAAAACATATCTATCAAAACAACAAAGGAAAGGAGGGTTAAAACATTACAATGAAACAACATAAACTGGAGCAAATTACCGAATTGAAAGAAAAACATTATTACACGATACATTACTCAATAATTACAGAAACAAAGCACTAGAAAGTCCCTAATCTTCGTCATGTAGTCGCCAAATGTTTGCCTTCAAATCTTCCTGAAGATGGAGGTGTGTAATTGAATTCTGAAGTGCCCTCGTCCGTTCCAGGTAGTTTCTCATATTCAGTGGAGTATGTCCAATTCGGGTTATTCACCGATGGTGTCTCTCCACTTACTTCTTCGCCAAACTCTGGGATTTCGTATCCATGATGACTATAAGAATCTCACTCATCTTCTACGATCATATTATGCAGAATGATACAAGCTCTAATTATCTTTTCAATCTTCACAAAATCCCAAGAGAGTGTTGGGTTACGAATTATCGCGAATCGAAATCGCAATACTCCAAATGCCCATTCCACATCTTTACGAACATGCTCTTGGTGTTGGGCAAACAACTTGGCTTGACGGCCTTGAGGAAGCCGAATTGATTGGAAAAATGTTGCCCATTACGGATAGATGTCATTAGTGAGATAATATCCCATGTTGTATTCACATCCCACTACTGTGAAAGTAACGTTTGGAGCTCTACCTTCCAAAATGTCATTAAAAACAGGAAATTGATCAAGAACATTAAGATCATTAGACGTACTTGTTACCCCAAAAAATGCATGCTAGAACCACATATCGTATGATACAACTTCTAAAATGATTGTCGAATGACCATGTCCACGGGTATATTGACCTTTCCATGTAGTTGGACAATTTTTCCACCTCCAATGCATACAATCGATGCTACCCAACATCCCAGGACATCCACGAGACTCCCCCACACTTAGTAGGCGTTGTGTGTCTTTTGCGGTTAGACGCCTATATTCTCATCACTAAAAAAAGTAATGATTCCATCGATAAAATGCTCCAAGCTTACCCTTGTGGTTCCTTCAGAAAGACGAAGATACTCATCACTAGCATCATCAACGGTTCCATAATCCAACATACGCAAGGCGCTAGTACATTTTTGTAATGAAGATATACCAAGCTTACCCACTACATCTGGCCTTTGTTGAAAGAACTCCATGCCATTCTCAGCCTTTCCACATTGCACTTGAAAAGTTCCTTGCGCATTTTGAACCTACGTCGGAAGATATGATCTGGATAAGTTGGCTGGTCGTAGAAATAATCTTTGTAAAGTTGATCAAAGCATGTTCCCATCCTCTATCAATGTAATTTCGACGAGATCCCCTAAGTGAACTTTCTGCTTGTGCTTTATATTTGCATTGTAGAGCGCGTTCTTGAACTTTATTAGCCGCACCAACAACTTCTTGTAAGAGTCTTTGGTACTCACCATCGTCAGAGTTTGAGGAGTTTGAAGATGAACTAGACATTTTTAGAGATTGAGGGTTTTAAGAAATTTGATGAGTGAATAAATCCTTGTATGTCCTCAATATAGATCTTTGAAAAGCTATAAAATCTCAACCATAAAAGCATATCTATGCTTAGTCCAAACAACGAAAAAAGCACGGTATCACATGCTATGTTTGTAGAATTATTGCTTTCTCTATATTATTTCAGACCATGCCAAACACCACTTGAGACAACCATTAATTGCTTCACATGCCAACCATTAATTGTCTGAAAAATATATATATCTCTGAAAAGTTATCACATGTCAACTTGCATATCAATTCATTGCCAACTTGCATATCAATTCATTTCCAACTTCACATGGCAACTTGCATATCATTATTATGCTAGTCCAAAAATCAAAAAAGCAAATGCTTCACATGCTATGTTTGCGAAACCAATTCATTGCTTCGCATGCTATCTCTGAAAAGTGGTCACAACCACAACTTGCATTTCATTATTATGCTTAGTCCAAAAATCGAAAAAGCAAATACTTCACATGCTATCTCTGAAGAGTTGTCACATACCATCAATTACTTGATATCTTTGTAGATTAAATGACTTTGAAGAAGCTATCACATGCAACACTCAAAAGAAGCTATCACATACATAATCATTCGTTATATTAAGACAAGTGCATTACAAGATTGAAATATGCATAAACAAGATTGAAACATGCATTACAAGATGAAACATGCATTCGGAAATCAAAACATACATGCATAAATAAACACTAATATATCTTTCTCATGAGTACATGTCAGAGAGTTCTCTCAACAACTTTTGTTTGGCAGCTTCTCCTTCCTCTCCAAGATTAGTTTGTGTTGACATCCACTGGAGCATCTCCCACTTATGATGGAAATCCGCCCTCTTATTCCATTCATTCTCCATTTCCAATTCATGAGCTTGCTTCTCCCTCTTGTGGGCCTCCTTTGCCATTGCCAATTCATGCGCACTACTAAGCCACCCATCTTTTCGTTTGACCATCTCGTTAGCACACTCATCCTCTTGATCACAACTTGCAGATGCCACTTTTTCCCCTTGCGTTTAGCGGCCTTGATACCCTCTAGACGCTCAATAGTATGACCACTGAAAGCACTTGTCGGAGTATTTGCATTTGGTGTATTATCTTCCACATCAGACCTCGATCTCTTTGAGCTTCATGTACTTTCGGAGCTTGGATTGTTCCGGTTGATTTGTTTCACAAAATATTGACTCCACTTTGGCCCATCTCTAAGAACTCTACATGGATGCTCGTCGGGAAAATCCTTCTTGTTGAAAGCAACATAATCAGATTTAGCCTTAGTAATAACATCGGCCTCTGACTCCCCACTGCCTCTGTCTCTACTGGCCTTTGCATAGAAGCCATTAAAACTATGTGCACTTCTGTTCATGATCTGCCATCAATTCTTACAACTTTTCTCATCTCAAACTGGTTGGCCTAGTTGTTTATGCTCGTTCCAGTAGGCTATAACTCGCTTCTATAATGAGCCTGAGGACTTATTTGTGTTTCTTATTGGGTCCTTGCTGGTGTTTAGGAACCCACTGATGAGGATTATATCTTCAGCCTGGCCCCATGAGCTTCTTAGGGATTTAATGGAGCCACCGCCATGAGCACGAGCACGACCATGACCACAACCATTGTGCTGAGTTTCTTGGGGTGAATCGTCAAGATCTTCGGGTTGTGTACTGAAATTTGGTACCTTCATGGATTGATATCCACCTCCAGTTGTGGGTTGTGTACTAAAATTTGGTACCTCCATAGATTGATATCCACCTTCAGTTGTGGCTTGACCTTGAGAGAGGAGACTCACATAAAAATGGCATACTCGGATCATACAAATCTAAGGGCAAATCTTCAAAGTTATTTGGATAGTCACCTTGGTTTGGATTCATGGTGAGATGATTTAGAAGAGAAGAATGAGAGTTTGAAAAGAGAGATATGAGATATTGAGAAAAAGAGAGGAATGGGTGGAGAATATGTGAGTTTTGCAATGACCACTACATCTTATTTATATGCAAATAATCTTACCTATCATGAATCCTCCACCATAATTTAATATAAATAATCTTCATTAGTACATTCTTATAGTTTAAACTATCATAAATAATAATAATTGGACTAAATTATATATCAAAACTTGTCTAAATTCATACATAAAATTTATCCACAATGTCATTTTAATGTAAAGAAATTAAATTAGTGTATATTTATATTTTAAACCACCATAAATAATATTAAAAAAATTTCTTTTCAATTAATAATATACAAAATACAATAAAAAAATTCAAAAATATTAGAAACATACCAATAATAGGTGTCTATGGATAGAGAAAAATACAAGTAGAATTATATTAATTTTTTTAATGTGCAGAAATAAAATTAAAACTTTTTTTTAAAATAACGAACGACCAGAAAAAGTTCATGGTCGTCTGATCGAGTGCCACGCGTCGCCCACTGGACGTGCGAACGCGGCCTAGTAATCGGGCGATGCGTGGCGCTGCTTAAAGCAAGCAACCGTTTTACTGCTTGCTTTCGGGCAAAAACGCATTATTTTGAATGTGTTGGGGCAAAAAAATTTTACACAAACCAAATAGCCCTTTACAATAAGCCTCTTCACCAGGGGTTTAAGTTTTCAGTTATTTTTAAGCCCGAACAAGAGACTTATTGCTTCCTTCTATTTTTTATTTAAAATAAAATTAGTAGGCCCCTCCAATAAGCCTCCATTGAAGAACATCTGAGAAGGAAATAACATTAAAGAGTTGTTGATTACGTTTTTTTACTCTTAAACATGTTATATTTCTCTCATTTTAGTTACTAGTGCAATATTTCCCACTGATATACATGTATCTCACAAGTGAAATTATCTTTTGTTTTACCGCAATTTTTTTTACCATACATAATACATAAATTAATAAATTTTAAACATTTGTGTCATGCACGGATATTACACTAGGTACAACAAAAACTAAGAACTACAAGAATATTATATCCACCCAAAAAAAAAGAATCCACCACTCCAAGATCTTCGCAAAGGGCGAATTCAAAATGTAATTGGAGAAGGGATTATACCTTTTTATTAGGCATGCGGATGGGGCTAAAATCATAGCTATTTGGAGGCCAGATATTCAATTTCGGCCCACTCTGGATCCAAACGAACTTCAACCATTGATTCATCTCTTTTAAGGGAATCAAATTTCAGTCGTACGCTGATTCACACTCCCTTGCTTAGGGTTTCGTATATGAAGTCTGATAGGGTTTTCACTCGGCCTCTTCTTCACAAGTTGTCCAGAGCTCACTCGGCGTTGAGAATCTAGAGCAATGGTGAGCTCTCTCTCTCTCGTTTGAACGCCTATTCCATTTCTCGCGTTTTCCTTTAATGTCCTTGTGATAGTTAGATTTTTTGAATGTTTGTCGCCGTACCAGTTTGCATTTGAATGCATGTTTCTTTTGTTGTTTGATGGTAAAAATTGAAGATGATGGTTGTTCAAATTATGCATAATGCATCCGAAGCTTTCTCCTTCATTTCAATTTTTTTCCCTCATGAGAAATCGAATTCGTCAATCCGACATAACTTGTCAGATCTAGAATTTCCCATGTTCTGCACTATTTAATGTTTTCTATCACATTCTATATGTCCAATTAATTTCCGCTTGTACCTTATGTTAATTTGATTGCATGAATGTTAATAGTGTTTGGCTGTGATTATGATAGTAGAATTTGCCAGAGAAAGCATTGGTGATCTACAAAACTTATATTTCGTAAAGAATGATTAAAGCAACTTGATATACTTTGCGGAATTAGGTCTTCTCTCGGGAGTTCTATATTGATATAAAACTGATTTCTTTTTCTCTAGTAGGATGGTGCTTTTTTTTTTAACAAGGAGTGTATTTATTTTCTCAATGCAGTTTATAGTCATTTAGTCAGCGAGAAGTTTAATGAACGTTGTTTAATATGTTACAGGCTTTTGTTAAAGCTCAAAAATCTAAGGCCTACTTTTAAGAGGTATCAAGTCAAGTACAAGAGAAGGCGAGGTAAGTCTGTTTTTTGTTTCTTCAGTTTTGCTTCCTGTGTCTCCTTCAAATCATGTTATCTGAAGATTCTTTTACATTATATGTTAAGTATGATTGTTTTTAATCATGCAAAGGGGGAGACTGACTATCGTGCCAGAATTCGCCTGATCAATCAGGATAAGAACAATACAACACTCCAAAATACAGATTTGTTGTGCGATTTGTATCTTGATTGTTTTATAGATTTCCAATGCTCTGTTAAAATTTCAAAGTGATCATTGGGTGGTCATTTTTTTGTGCAATTGGTTAATGGTGTTGTTTGGCTCATTACTTCGTCGAATAGCATGTTAGCTGATGTAAATTAAAAATCTACTTGTTAGGTTCCTTATCATGGTGCATAAAACTAGCCATATGAATCATGATATGTTCATTATTTGTTGTAAATTGTATCCACCTTGACTTAATTTGTAGACAAACAAGGATATCATAGCACAAATTGTCTCTGCTATAATTGTTGGGGACATGATCCTTGCAGTTGCTTATGCCCATGAACTCCCTCATTATGGACTTGAAGTGGGTCTTTCCAACTATGCTGCTGGTGAGTATTTACCTGAGGTTTTTTAACACCAATTCTTTGGCTTCAGCCTATTGTACTTGGCTTCTATTGGCCCATAGAGTGTTGAAAATGCTGGAAATGGACGATGAGTACGAGGGTCATGTTGAAGCTACTGGGGAGGATTACTCTGTTGAACCAGGTGAAAGCAGGATACCTTTCCGTGCTCTGCTTGATGCTGACCTTCTTAGGACTACAACATGCAACCGTGTCTTTGGTGCTCTCAAGGTATTCTTGAAATGAAGCCAGTCTAGTCAATGTTGTGAGTAACATCAGATGGCAATTTCATTTAATTTTCCAATTAATACTTCTAATTCTCACAATTGACTCAAACATTTTCAATTATCATGTTATTATATTCCAGTTTTCAAATTCACTATTAATTGTTTGTTCTTTATTCAGGGTACATTTCATAGAGGACTTGATACTCCTCACAACGACAAGCGTTTTGCTGGATTCAGCAAGGACAACAAGCAACTTGATGCTAAGGTCTACCACAGTACATCTATGGGGGGCACATTGCTGATTACATGAGAGTGAGTGATCCTAGTGTGAATTTAATTATGTCATGACTCGTGAGTGCTAACTTTCTGATCAAGATTAGTCATCTATTGAGAGCTTGTGAATTTACATTTGGTATATGCTTCATATTTGCAGACCTTGAATGAAGATGAACCTAAAAAGTACCAGTCTCACTTTAGTGAGTATATCAAGAAGGAAATTGAAGCTGATAATTTTGAAGAATCATACAAGAAGGTTCATGCTACTATCAAAGATGGCTCAATTGTTAAGAAATCCGATAAAGAACCTCCAAAAGCACACAAGAGGTAAAAGAGCTAATTTGGTTGGCAATGTTTTCTCTATTCAGTGGCACATTGGATTTGGAACTACAAAATACGATGGCCCCTCCTAACTTTAGTCATCCTACATCTTAAGATGGATTCAATACTTATAAGAGCATGAACCTGTTTTATGATGGTTGTTGTCACAAATCTCTATCCGCTTCAATTGCTCATAGAAAGGATAAAGCGTTTAAGGACGAAAACTCAAAACAGAAAGGCAAAGTGAACACCAGGGTTGTTTACGCAGTTCGGACCAAGGTCCTATGTCTGCGGAGCCTCAAGAGGGGAGACTCGCCCAATCCACTAAGAAACAAAGGCCAAAAGCCAGTTCAAGTTACATGTAAGCACACAAGCGGCAAAGTCAAGAACAGAGAAGAAATAAAGGAACAAAGCAAAAACAGAAAACAAGACGAGAAGGAGAAGAAGAGTCCCCGGTGGGACACCGCAAGGCTTTTTGTAAAGCCTTGCACCAAGAGCCTCCGACGAGCACCCTAGGAATCTCTCGATCTCTCAAGTCTCTCTGTCTCTTTCTTTCTGTTGTCTCAAGCAATCAAAGGAAATGCCATGGAAGCAACATAGAGCACATAACTCAGGAGAGAGCAGAGGCTCTTGAAGATTCCAAAGCATCACACAGAGAAAATGCCAGAGAGTGACGGCTATAGTGGCTCAGCAGGGAATTTATACTCATGTCCTAAATAGCCTCAAAACGTCGGTGTCTTCATAGTCAAGGAAGAAGGCTCCAGATAAGTGTAACGTATCATTTCACCTATTGAAGCGTCTGGCCCAGCCACAAGAAGCGGCCCAATAAGCACACCACAGAGAACATGCCCAACAAGCAGCAGAAGATAGCACCGACTAACACATGAGCCCAACACAATGCCTTAGCCAAAACTTGGCTAAGTCACCAGGCACCCACATGGCCAATGCTAGCTCACACCAACTAGAGCCCAGTTTCCCTAGTCCTAGCCTCTACCTAGCCTATGTGCTTGCAATACAAATGAACTTAAGGCTAATGTTTATTACAACATAGGATTATTGACATAACAAATGCCCTCCTAATCCTTGTGTTAAAATGTCTGCCAATGTCACTAGTAGTGGTTGGGTCTGTTATCGTCTCCCGTCCATCGTCGATCACTCAGCTCCTCAGAGCTCAGGTAGCATCCCAGATATGCAAGAAATTCTTGCAAAATGAGAACTTGTCAGCAGTGATAATTTTTGTACCAAAGTCAGCGGGATTAAAATTCCCTTTTACCTTCTTAACCTCCAAGACCTTTTCTTCCACTTTATTTCTTATAAAGTGGTGTCTTATATCAATATGTTGTGACCTTTCATGATATACAAGATCTTTGCACAAATACAATGCACATTGACTATCCATATGCAGAACATGCATAAATGGGACAATTTGGATTTCACTTTTAGAATACCAGTCAACCAAATGGCCTCCTTTTGCAGCTTCAGTGGCAACAATGTATTCTGCCTCAGTAGAAGACAAAGTAACAACAGATTGTTGATGTAACTTCCAGGAGATACAATTGTCAGCCCAAGTATAATAATATGCAGTAGTTGATTTCCTATTTTCTTTATTACTAGCATAATCAGAATCAACATACCCATGCAATTCAGTTCTCAATCCATGCTCAGAATAAACCAAACAAAGATCCTTAGTGCCACATAAATATCTCAACAAATATTTCATAGCAGACCAATGCACATCACCAGGATTAGACATGAATCTACTAAGGACACTAATAGCAAAAGCCAAGTCAGGTCGAGTGCAAAGCATAGCATACATAACAGATCCAATAGCCACATCATACGAAACATGAGACATTTTAGCTATGTCATCAGGTTTGGTGGGACAATGCTTCTTAGTGAGCTTAAAATGCCCTCCTAAGGGTATGAAAGTGGGTTTAGCATCAAGCATTTTAAACCTATCTAAGATTTTTAGGACATAATCACATTGAGACAACCACATTTTCTTTTGTTTTCTATCTCTAGTGATTTTAATTCCTAGAATTATTTGAGCAACACCAAGATCTTTCATGTCAAAATGCAACTTTAAGTCTCTTTTCACACAAGAAATTATCACCTTAGAATTGCACATTAACAGAATGTCATCCACATGCTCATTAAGCAAACAAACATGCTCATTTTTAGTCTCATCAATAAAGCCTTTAGGTTGTTTCATATATATAGTTTCATGCAAATCACCATGCAAAAAAACAGTCTTAATATCCATTTGTTCAAGTTCCCAATCAAACACAATAGTCATGGCCAAAAGAAGTCTCAAGGTTTTATACTTAACAACTAAGGCAAATATATCATTATAGTCAAGCCCTTCCTTTTGTGAGAACCCCTTAGCTACAAGTCTAGCCTTGTATCTAGGTGGATCTCTAGGATGAGCACCTTCTTTAACTTTGTAAATCCATTTACAGTCAATGATCCTAGCATTTTTAGGTTTAGGAACTAACACCCAAGTTTTTTTCACAATCATAGACTGAATTTCATCCTTCATAGCATTCATCCAATTTTTAGCATGTACACATTTTACAGCAGATTCAAATGTCTCAGGAGTGAAAGGATTCACAACAGTTTCAGAAGCAAGAAATGCAAACTCAATCACATTCAGATCAGCATGCTCAGCAAGTAAACTACTCAATTTTTCCTATTAGGAATAACAGTTCTAGGAACTCTATCTCTTGTCAGTTGATAATCATTTGAAGCAGGCAACTCATGCACATTTTCATTTTCAACTTCATTTTTGACTTCAGGAGCAGAGATAGGGTTAGAATCACTTACTACTTCCCCATCTAATTGGTGAGGTAATTGATCTGCACTCTGATCTCCATGGATCATTTCATCTTCATGACCTGTTTCTAGGTCATTTTTAGCATTGGCATCCTCGGTGGATGTCTCAGTAAAAGAGCTTTGACCACTGTCAAACTCATTCTCACCATCCAGGCCAGCTTCATGTGGCAAATAAAATCTTGTCTGCTACTCCCAGGTACCTGCATCCTCAGTAGTATTGTTAGTCCTTTTCATTTTAAAATGGAATTCAGACTCATTAAAGGTCACACTTCTAGAGACTATCACTTTGTAACCATGAGGTTGGATAAGCAATAGTTTGTAACCTTTAACACCTTCAGGGTAGCCCAACATAACACACTTTAAAGCTCTAGGTTGCAATTTACCTTGTGAAATTTGGGAATAAGCAGTACAACCAAAAGGCTTTAAGTGTTCTAAATTGGGTTTCTTCTCAGTCCACATCTCTTGTGGTGTTTTGAACTTCACCACAGAAGATGGGGATCTGTTTATGAGGTAGCAAGTAGTATTAACTGCATCACCCCACAAAGAAGGTTTCATGCCTGCACTTATGAGTAGACACCTTGCTTTTTCAAGCAGGATTCTATTCATTCTCTCAGCAGTGCCATTCTACTGAGGAGTGCCAGGTACAGTAAGATGTCTCTTGACATCAGATTCTTTGCAATAAGAATTGAAAGCAACATTACAAAATTCTAAGCCATTATCTGTTTTAAGACATTTGAGTTTCTGATTTGACTCATTTTCAACAGCAACTTTTCCAAGTTTTAAAGGTCTCAAAGGCCTCATCTTTAGTTTTTAACAAGTATACCCACAATTTTCTTGAAAAATTATCTATAAAGGATATGAAGTATCTTCTACCCCCTATAGTATCAACATGTGAAGGTCCCCATAGATCAGAATGCACACATTCAAGGGATTTTTCAGCAACATAAGAGGACTTGTTAAAGCTATGATTGACCTTTTTTTTCCAAACACACAGTTTTCACAGAAATTCAAATCAATAGGTTTTTTAGCAAGTATACCAGTATTATACAGATGAAGCATGCATTTCATACCAATGTGACCCAATCTTTCATGCCATAATTTTGATAATTCAGAACTCATACTAATACTCATTTTTTGGAAATTAAGTTCAGGAGAAGCTATAACATGGTATAGTCCTCCTTTCTTAATACTCTTGATAAGAATAGTGCCATTTTTAATGACCTCTCTTACTCCATTATGAGTGTTAATATTGCATCCCAAATCATCAAACATATACTCAGACATTAGGTTCTTTCTCAGATCAAGCACCCACCTGACCTTTAAAAGCACCCTAACTCTTCCATCAAACATCCTATGTGGCACATTACCTACTCCATTAATAGGCAGTGAAGTGTGGTCACCCAACAACACTTCACCTCCATCACACTCATGCAAAGACTCAAACAAAGATCTATCAAAAGTAGCATGCAGAGTACAACCAGAATCAAGAATCTAGTCATGAGATAGAGTAGACAGAGAAGCACACATAAAGAGCTCATAAGGATAATCACCATGAGTTTCACACAAAGCAGCAGATTCATTGGATTTTTTTTATCTTTTTCATCTTTAGCCTTTTTCATGCAATCTTTGATAAAATGTCCAGATTTGCCACAATAGAAACATTTTTTGTTATCCTTCTTATCATTTTCACCCTTGTCATTCTTCTTAGAGTCTTTCTTAGAAGATTTCATGTTGTTATTCTTAGTCTTTTTTTTTTAGCCATCAAGACCTCAGTCTTACTATCAGTCTTCTTGTCAATTTTATACTTAAATACTTTCATGACTTCATTCTTTTCAAGTATAGCCTCAATAATTTTTTCTTTAGTCAATTTTTCAGAACTATACTGAATAACATCCTTGAAAGTATCAAACTGAGAAGACAAAGAACTCAATAATAACACAGCTTGGTGGGTGTCTTTGATTTTATCATCACATCTTTCAAGTTCCTGAGTCATCCTCAAGAACTTGTCCAAGTTTTCATTTAGAGACAGGTTAACATCCATTTTGAAAGTAAACAGCTGACACAGTAAAGAGATCCTACTAGGCAAAGACTTAGTCAAGTAAAGATCCTCTAAACCTTTCCAAAGAGTTTTAGTGTCAGTAAAACTTACAACATGATGAGCCACGTCGTCAGTTAACCTTATCATTATCTCTGAATGGGCTTGTTTATCCATTTCTGCCTTAGCTTCCTCAGTGATGTCAGCAGGTAAGGTGCCCTTCACTGCTTTCCAACACTTTTCCTTAATAAGTACTGCTTTCATCTTGACTTTCCACATGGCAAAGTCTGAAGTTCCATCAAAGGGTTTAACCCTTATAGAATTCTCTGTCATCACAACACATAGGTAGTGAGAATAACAAAAGATGAAGTAAAGAGGAATAAAGCAAGAACTGATTAAAACACACAAGGAAACAATACTCTCAAGATTTCTTAAGTTCTCAGGATAAAGCTTACACCTCTATAGAATGTCTTTCTCTTTAACAAAGAAAAACACATAGGGCTTCGTCTAAGAAGAACAAAAGAGATAGAGTATTGAAATAGGGATTTACAGCACAGAGGGAGTCTGCAGAACCCCAAGAGTCTTCGTGCAACTCAAGACACTTTACCTTCTGAGCAAGAGTAGAAAGAATAAAGTGACAGACAACAAGGAGAAAGGGTAAGTTTCTGCCTTTCCAGATCTGGAAACTGAGCAAATCGCCTTTTTGGTTCTAGGTCCCAAAGGTCACTTAAAAGCAACATTTTACTGGAAATGACAAAAGTCAGAATCACAGACAAGAAAGAAGAAGAAACACCAAACCCTAAAAATGTTTTTGTCACATAAAAAACTCAGCAGAAGCCAGATCAAGAGCCAAAGCTTTGATACCAATTTGTTGTCACAAATCTCTATCCGCTTCAATTGCTCATAGAAAGGATAAATCGTTTAAGGAAGAAAACTCAAAACAGAAAGGCAAAGTGAACACCAGGGTTGTTTACGCAGTTCGGACCAAGGTCCTACGTCTGCGGAGCCTCAAGAGGGGAGACTCGCTCAATCCACTAAGCAACAAAGGCCAAAAGCTAGTTCAAGTTACATGCAAGCACACAAGCGGCAAAGACAAGAACATAGAAGAAACAATGGCACAAAGCAAAAATAGAAAACAAGACGAGAAGGAGAAGAAGAGTCCCCGGTAGGACACCGTAAGGCTTTCTGTAAAGCCTTACACCAAGAGCCTCCGACAATCACCCTAGGAATCTCTCGATCTCTCAAGTCTCTCTGTCTCTTTCTTTCTCTTGTGGTCTCAAGCAATCAAAGGAAACGCCATGGAAGCAACATAGAGCACATAGCTCAGGAGAGAGCAGAGGCTCTTGAAGATTCTAAAGCTTCACACAGAGAAAATGCCAGAGAGTGATGGCTATAGTGACTCAGCAGAGACTTTATACTCATGCCCTAAATAGCCTCAAAACGTCGTCGTCTTCACAGTCACGGAAGAAGGCTCCAGATAAGTGCAACACAACGTTTCACCTATTGAAGCGTCTGGCCCAGCAACAAGAAGCGGCCCAATAAGCACACCATAGAGAACAAGCCCAACAAGCAGCAGAAGATAGCACCGGCTAACACATGAGCCCAACACAATGCCTTAGCCAAAACTAGGCTAAGTCACCAGGCACCCATATGGCCAATGCTGGCTCACACCAGCTCGAGCCCAGTTCCCCTAGTCCTAGCCTCTACCAAGCCTATGTGCTTGCAATACAAATGAACTTAAGGCTAATATTTATTACAACATAGGATTATTGACATAACAATGGTATATAAAAAGGTTATATTACTACTATTCTTCTTCTTCTGATCTCGGTAAGTGTTTCTCCTCGTTGCAAGTACAACCTCAAGAAGTTGACATATGACGAGAGGAAGGCTAGTTTGATAAAGAGGCTAAATGCTCTGGACTCGACTGCTGGAGGTGACAAAGACGATGATGACGAATCATGCCTTTCTCCTAGAGCTATAGCACATGAAGATAAATTTTTCTATTGTTGTGTTTCACTTGTTTGGACTGCAATTGTTCCAGTGAACCTTTCTTTGTTGGTCTTTTGTTTTTCCTTGCGAAGTCAAAATTTTATCAAGCTGTGTCGAAATTGTTAGAGATTTAAATACTTTTTGACAAATTGGCTTATCTTATGTTGTTTTGTTTTATAAATTGGTTTTTTGATAGGGAGGCTAATTGGCAAGCTTTACACAAGAACACTAGGTTAATGGTCATATGGCAGAAAGGCTCAAAAATAGGTGCAAGTAGGCTCAGAAATAGGGATGTCACTGGGGTGGGTATTCCCCATTATTCGTGGGGATTTCCTGCTATAGGGGCGGGGATGGGGATTTTAAATGGGGACGGGGGTGGGGATGGGCCAAAAAACACCCCCCCCCCGCGTGAGGATGTGATGCACATGTCAAAATCTATGCACACACAAGCTCAAACATATACACATGTTGAGAAGTGCATGAATTTTCACACTCACAAAGTCACACATAGTAAAAAATCCTATATAGATTTTATGCAATATCAATGCACACACAAGTCAATATCGATATATATACAAGCAAAAATCAATGCACATGCAGTCGCAAGCCAAAAAAATGCCTGAAAAAAATTTGACTGGTCAACGCCGGAGCTCCGGTGGTCAACGTCGGAGCTCCAGCGTTGACCGCCGATGACTGGTCAAACCAGTCATATTGACCGGCCAAACTCTAAAAAATCAGGTCATGTTCATGGTACATGACCTTGTAATGAAAGTTTAATCCTAGCCTTTGATTTATTTGTCACCAAAAGGCTATGATTTATTCTCATTTATCACCCTGTTATATATTCTCACATGACACTTTTCCTTGTTTGACAATGTAGATTAATTGGAGAATCGTAACAGGAAAACAAGTAAGAAAATTTTCGTGGGGGATATTTATGGGGAACTTGTTTGACTATAAGTGGAGAAATTACATTAATTTCCACGAAAAGACCCGAAATAAATGTTAATTGATAAAAATTAACGGGGATGGGGACAACTTTAGCTTCCCACGTGGGGATAGGGACGGGGAGTGCTTTTCTAAACGGGGATGGGGACGGGGATACTACTTCCCACCTTGAACCCGCCCCATTGAAATGCCTACTCAGAAAGGTCAGCAAGGGCAAAGTTAAAGCAATCAAAATAGTTGTCACTCATAAAGCACCATTTAGTATTAATTTTTATTTAATTTACGGTTTTTTTGTCTGGTAATCCTGAGCTATCGCTTTATTCGCGCAGTACCCCAAACTTTGGTATATTTCGCAAGGTAATCCTAAAGTTTTTTCCCCCAAATGCCCAACCGTTAACTTCTTAACAATTTCCATTAACTTTTTCTTTTAAAAAAATCCAAAAAAGCCCAAAAAATTAAAAAATATCCCCTATAATGGACAAATGTATAGGTAATACATATAAACTTGAAACCAAGTAGTGCATACTATTTAAATACTACGTTTTCTTATGCTATCAAGAAAGGGGGAATTTTATAACTTTGTTTGACCAGATCAGTAAATATAGCAATTAATGTAATTTGATTTATTTCTTCAATTTTTATTTTTTTTATAATGGCAAACATAAGGACCCTTACAAACAGAAGGCTATCCTAAATAATCTGAATGGATGATCTTTTCAAAAAGAGTACCAAAACTATCAAAAGTAGAGTTCAAATTGATGAACTCATATCTACTATGATGAAGATGAGTCGCAGTAGTGGAAGAACTAAAAGGAGAAAGAAGACGTCTGAAAGCTTGAAGATCATGAAAAGGAATAGGATGAGTAGCGAGAAAATCTGTAGCACGATTGGCCTCCCGAAAACAGTGATGTACCTGAAAGGAAGTGAACAAAGAAAGTAAAGCAATAATATCATTAATAACAATGTGAATTTCCCAAGAGACTTTCCAGATGGCCCTGATAGAGTTAATAACTGCAAGATTGTCGCCTTCAATAAGTAAATGTTTAATTTGCCGTTGAGTTGCATATTGAATACCAGAAAGAGCTGCGAGGGCCTCCGTTTTGAGAATAGAAGTAGAATTTCTTCAAAATTTTGTTTTCGATTTTTCTCCATTCATCAAAGCATTACAAATTAACAGTCTGTTCTGCGAAGCACAATTGTCAGAAACTTAATCTGAAAAAGCCTGAAATCCATTGCTAGAGCTCGTAAAGCCCTAATTCAATTGGCTAGAAATCTGAAGCAAAGCGGCGACGAGCAAGGCGGAGAGTCGCAGGCGGCGACGAGCAAGGCGAGCGTCTAACGAACGAGGCTTTTTTTTCAGACTCTTGTTTCGACTAGACTTCACCATGACGAACCAGGAGGAACCACGACCGGACCAGCTCGTTGCCGCCTTGCTCGCTCAGCGCCCAGGCATCGCTCGCCTTGCTCCCAGAGAAGGAGACGATTATCAAAGAAAGGTCACTTGCGAATTTGGGGTTTTGACGATTATCAGAGAAAGGTCACTTACAAATTTGGGGTTTTGGGTTATTTTATTTTATTTTTGGTTTTTTTACATAAAGTAAAAAAATAACTGAAACTTTAAAGAATTTAATGGTTGGTTATTTGGCGGAAAAAAAACAAATTTTAGGATTACCTTGCGAAATATACTAAATTTTGGGGTACCGTGCGAATTAAGCAATACCTCAGGGTTACGAGGCGAAATAACCGTTTAATTTATTTTGAATGTAAGGCTACTCTCTTTCAGGATGGCAACTTCATACCCTCTAATCCCAAAATCTCATACCTTAGATCTTAAATTTAAAACTCTAAACCCTAATATAAAACAAAATTAAAGACTTTTGTGTGTGATAGAACAGATAGTCATGCGCACGGGGTTGAAACTGCCGGTTCCAGTTCAAGGAACCATGAACGTTGGTTTCGGTTCAGTTTTGATTTTGATTCGATGCATGATTTTTTAAAAGAAAAACATATAATTCTTTTTAAAAGAAGCCGAACATAAAAATAATAAAAAATAAGACGAACTAAAAAAACGCAATGAAAAAACCTTTGTCTAAGTGAAAAAGACGAACTAAAAAAACGCAATGAAAAGGACGCAATGACTAACATTAATCATTTAATCTTTGTATGTTTTATTATGTAACAAATTCTTAAATCAAAAAATATAATAAAATGCATTTGTCTAAGTGAAAAATATATAATTAAAAAAGTATTAGAAAAAAATGGAAAGATAAAGTGCTTGAACTTGATAATAAGTTGCTTACTTATCCTCTCGAGATTAGAGAAATCGAAGGTCATGTAGTTCTCTTACCTTTATTATGGAACCCCACTTACCTAAGAATCTCCTTTGGATCCACTCGGATTCGGTGTGTCTACTCCAATCTGGTCGTTCGATGAAGATTCATCATTCAATTTTGTTGTCTAAGTTCCGCTCTATTACCATTTAACGTATTGGATATTTCGCAAAATAAATTTAAACCTCGGGTTTATCTCGCGAAATATACCAAACTTTGGTGTACCGTGCGAATTAAGAGATACCTCGGGGTTATCAGGGAAAAAACCGTATAAAAAACAATAAATTGACAATTAGATTATATATAATTAATTACTTATAAATGCTAATGAATAAGACATGCAACAATCAACATAGTGTAGTGCCTCATAACGCAAGGTTAAGAGGGTGAAGATGTACGCACCGTAACCCTAGCTAGTCAATAGAATGTTTCCCAAAACATATTTTTTTTAAAGGAAAAATAAATAAATCCTTGGAACCGACGGCTCCTTACTAGTAGAATTGACAAGTTCCACGGTTATATGAAATCATGAACCAGAACCAGCCTGTTAAAACCAAATTGTTGAACACCACTAAAAATAGGGACAAAGATCCCCAACGAGTACAAAAATAGGGAAGATTTTAATATCGTTCGGGGACGAGATATGGGGTGATAAACGGGGATGCCTCATTGCCATCCTATTCTCTTTCGTTTACCAATGGCTCACAACGAGCAACTTCATAGATTACATTGTTAGCAAGCCTAGATACATGCGTCCATCTAACATCTTCACAATATTATCTAGTAAGTAATATTAGCCTTACATTTATTGGTAAACCATTTAGTTAGGATCTAATATTATGATCGTTAATCATGTATTTCAGAACTCTCCTCCCTTCTTGTAACTATATTCAAATTATTCTCTTTTTGGGCAATGCTTTCTGCTTACTCTTACTTAGAGTTACCCTTCTCCAAATACTTCTAGACAGTCTAACTATTGATTATAGATAGAAAATGGTCAAGCAAATACTGGAACAGTTGGCGAGTAACCCTCTATTCTACCCCTCCTATGGTAGGCACATTTTTTTCGAACGACGCTTGAAGGGCTGTCGCTCAACAGATAAAAGTTACTCTAGGGATAACAAGCTGATCTTCCCCAAGAGATCACATCGACGAGAAGGTATGGCACCTCGATATCGGTTCTTTGTCACCTGGAGCTGTAGTATGTCCAAGGGTTGGGTTATTCACCCATTAAAGCGGTACGTGATCTGAGTTCAGAATGTCGTGAGACAGTTCGGCCCATATCTGGTGTGGGCATTAGAGCATTAAGAGGACCTTTCCCAAATGAAATATTTTTGTAGGATAAGTGGAAGAATTAATCCAAGTATTTCAGTTGGAACGAAAAATTGCTATTGACATATTTTTCATTTTCTATTCATTCATGATTTAGCCTGGTTGACCCAATCATGATATTGAGGGAACGTACCTTTTCTCAAAAAAACTTTGGATCATATGTCCAGAAGTCCAGAAAGTGCATCTCTTTCTCTACCATTCCTATAGTTATATTTGTACATAATACAATAAATTCAAAAATCATCAATATATCATTGTGATTATATGGTATCAGAGATGTGTTAATAATCAATTGATTATCAATTGTTTAACCACAAAAACTTTTCCACCATGTCCAATCCGAACGCTGTCAACTCAGCGTACCAACTTCTCTTGGCCACCATCTCGACTTCTCCAATTAATAATCAGATTCTGAAATGTCATTAATAAGCAAAATGTCTTTAATAATTAACCCATCTCTGATACCATATAATCACAATGGCACAATTCAGCTCTGATACCATATAATCACAATAGACAAAAAAAAACAAAAAAAACAAAATATTTACTAGATAATACATAGAAACTACTTAAAGCCAAAATATCATTATTAAACAAACTAATGCTAGCCGAGCGTTTCTTCTCATAACCATACAAAATTGGGATACTAAAACTAATCAAGATGTAAATAATGAAAATGGGGTAGTAAAACTAATGTCAGTCAAGCAAGTCGAGTGAAATGGAAAGTGAAATTAGGGTAGTAAACTAATCAAGATGCAAGAATAATAAACAGTCAACAAGACTAAAGGAACTATAAGCCTAATCAATATCAATATATCATGTACAACAGAGCTAGATAAGATGACACAACTATTAGAACTAGCCATAAAGCTATTTTTTATTATAAATGAAAAGAAGAAGAATAACATTCCTCGTTTCAAGGGAAATAAATGAGAGATTGATATCAAGCATTTTCTTAACGCCACGTGTTATTTTAGGGAAGGGACCTTTTCTCAAAAAAACTCTGAATCCTGTGTCCAGAAGTCCAGAAAGTGCATCTCTTTCTCTACCATTCCTATAGTTATATTTGTACATAATACAATAAATTCAAAAATCATCAATATATCATTGTGATTATATGGTATCAGAGATGTATTAATTATCAACTGATTACCAATTGTTTTAACCATAAAACTTTTTCACCATGTCCAATCCGAACGATGTCAACTCCGCCTGCCAACTTCTCTTGGCCACCAGCTCGACTTCTCCAATGAGTTATCAGAATCTGAAATGTCATTAATAAGCAAAATGTCTTTAATAATTAACCTAACTCTGATACCATATAATCACAATTAAGCTCTGATACCATATAATCATAATAGAGAAAAAAAAACAAAAACAAAAAACAAAATATTTACTACATAATACACAAAAACTACTTAAAGCCAAAATGTCATTATTAAGCAAACCAATGCTAGCCGAGCGTTTCTTCTCATCACCCTACACAATCGGGGTACTAAAACTAATCAAGATGAAAGAATAATGAAATTGGGTTAGTAAAACTAATGTCAGTCAAGCAAGTCGAGTGAAATGGGAAGTGAAATTGGGGTAGTAAACTAATCAAGATGCAAGAATAATAAACAGTCAACAAGCCTAAAGGAACTCTAAGCCTAATCAATATCAATATATCATGTACAACAGAGCTAGATAAGATGACACAACTATTATAAATAACCATAAAACTATTTTTGATTATAAATGAAAAGAAAAAGAATAGCATTCCTCGTTTCAAGGAAAATAAATGAGAGATTGATATCAAGCATTTTCTTAATGCCATGTGTTATTTTAGGGAAGAGACCTTTTCTCAAAAAAACTCTGGATCCTGTGTCCAGAAGTCCAGAAAGTGCATCTCTTTCTCTACCATTCCTATAGTTATATTTGTACATAATACAATAAATTCAAAAATCATCAATATATCATTGTAATTATATGGTATCAGAGATGTATTAATTATCAACTGATTACCAATTGTTTAACCACAAAACTTTTCCACCATGTCTAATCCGAATGATGTCAACTCTGCGTGCCAACTTCTCTTGGCCACCAGCTCGACTTGTCCAATTAATTATCAGATTTTGAAATATCATTAATAAGCAAAATGTCTTTAATAATTAACCCAACTCTGATACCATATAATCACAATGAAACAATTCCGCTCTGATACCATATAATCACAATAGAGAAAAAAAACAAAACAAAAAAATATTTACTAGATAATACACAGAAACTACTTAAAGCCAAATGTCATTATTAAGCAAATTAATGCTAGCCGAGCATTCCTTCTCATCACCCTACACAATCGGGGTACTAAAACTAATCAAGATGTAAATAATGAAATTGGGGTAGTAAACTAATGTCAGTCAAGAAAGTCGAGTGAAATGGGAAGTGAAATTAGGGTAGTAAACTAATCAAGATGCAAGAATAATAAACAGTCAACAAGACTAAAGAAACTCTAAGCCTAATCAATATCAATATATCATGTACAACAAAGCTAGATAAGATGACACAACTGTTAGAACTAGCCATAAAACTATTTTTGATTATAAATGAAAAGAAGAAGAATATCATTCCTCGTTTCAAGGGAAATAAATGAGAGATTGATATCAAGCATTTTCTTAACGCCACGAGTTGTTTTTAGGGAAGGGACCTTTTCTCAAAAAAACTCTGGATCCTGTGTCCAGAAGTCCAGAAAGTGCATCTCTTTCTCTATCATTCCTATAGTTATATTTGTACATAATACAATAAATTCAAAAATCATCAATATATTATTGTGATTATATGGTATCAGAGATGTGTTAATTATCAACTGATTATCAATTGTTTAACCACAAAACTTTTCCACCATGTCTAATCCGAACGATGTCAACTCCGAGTACCAACTTCTCTTGGCCACCAGCTCGACTTCTCCAGTTAATTATCAGATTCTGAAATGTCATTAATAAGCAAAATGTCTTTAATAATTAACCCAACTCTGATACCATATAATCACAATGAAATAATTCCGCTCTGATACCATATAATCACAATAGAGAAAAAAAACAAATTAAAATATTTACTAGATAATACACAGAAACTACTTAAAACCAAAATGTCATTATTAAGCAAACTAATGCTAGCCGAGCATTCCTTCTCATCACCCTACACAATCGGGGTACTAAAACTAATCAAGATGCAAAAATAATGAAATTGGGTTAGTAAAACTAATCTCACTCAAGCAAGTCGAGTGAAATGGGAAGTGAAATTGGGGTAGTAAACTAATCAAGATGCAAGAATAATAAACAGTCAACAAGCCTAAAGAAGCTCTAAGCCTAATCAATATCAATATATCATGTACAACAGAGCTAGATAAGATGACACAACTGTTAGAAATAGCCATAAAGCTAATTTTTATTATAAATGAAAAGAAGAAGAATAGCATTCCTCGTTTCAAGGGAAATAAATAAGAGATTGATATCAAGCATTTTCTTAACGCCACGTGTTATTTTAGAGAATGGATCTTTTCTAGAAAAAACTCTGGATCATGTGTCCAGAAGTCCAGAAAGTGCATCTCTTTCTCTATCATTCCTATAGTTATATTTGTACATAATACAATAAATTCAAAAATCATCAATATATCATTGTGATTATATGGTATCAGAGAAGTATTAATTATCAACTGATTACCAATTGTTTAACCACAAAACTTTTCCACCATGTCCAATCTGAACGATGTCAACTCCACGTGCCAACTTCTCTTGGCCACCAACTCGACTTCTCCAAGCTTAATCAATATCAATATATCATGTACAATAGAGCTAGATAAGATGACACAACTATTAGAAATACCCATAAATCTATTTTTTATTATAAATGAAAAGAAGAAGAACAACATTCCTCATTTCAAGGGAAATAAATGAGAGATTGATATCAAACATTTTCTTAACGCCACAAGTTATTTTAGGTGTTTTGCTAATATATATATATATATTTGAGTTTTTCATTTGTTTGTATCATATCCCAAAAACACAGAGAGAAGTAAGAACTTAGTTTAAGATTAAACAGATAAGTTTTTTGAAGGAATTTTGTGCGTATAATTCCTAGGTGTAATTGGGGTGTGGGTGTGGGTTGTGAGTTATATGTTTTGTAAGCATTTGTATATTTCTATCTTTCTAGTAAAAAATTTGCAGCAGTTTTAGAGATAAATTATTTCTCATTCTTAATCTGATAAAGAAAAGTTGCGTATTTTTTCCAACAATTGGTATCAGAGCATTTGGTTCTAAACGATCCAAAGGAAGTCAGATTTGAGTGGGAGCAATGGATGCAGATGAAGGAAAGGTGAAACTCGAAAAATTTGATGGTGCAGATTTCGGATTTTGGAAGATGCAGATTGAAGATTACCTATATCAAAAAAATCTTTATAAACCTCTCTCAAAAAAGAAGCCAGATGATATGAAAGATGAAGAATGGAATTTTTTTCATAGACAAGCGCTTGGAGTTATTCGATTAACGTTATCTCGCAATGTTACTACAAGAAAAGTTCACTTTGCCCACACTAAAATTTTTCACACTTGAAATTGTTGGATAAATTCTCCACACTTTATTTAGTTGGACTTCACGATTAACACTTTGAAGTGTTGGTTAAGTGTGGCAAAATTCACACATGTAATTCCAACACTTTAAATAGTGGTTAGTAAATTTACCCACACTATGTACCTACATTTTAAATTGTTAAATAATTATCCCACACATTATTTAGTTGGATATTAATATTATTCGTCATGAGTGATCAACCTAATAATTATATATATGATTTTATATATTTTTATGATCTTATATTTTATCAATAATACATAAATCATTTTTATGATATAAGATTAAAAAATCACACCTAATATATTATAGCATAGTATTTCAAAAAGAATCAATAAGTTTATTCAACATCATCAATATAGGTAGATTGAAACTAATAATCTTTGGGGAAATAATTCTTCAAAAACACTAACATCGTACATTGCATTTTTTATCCATATGATATTTTTAACGTCGTAATATAATTTATTTAGGTCCAACGGAAAGCCGAACTCATCTTTAACATATTGGACTTCAACACCTTGCTCAAGATCTCGCCCACCGTTGTTGTTTTCTTCTTCCCGCTCCTGATTCTGCTCATTAGGATGAACATAAGGTTCGTTTAGATCAAACGAATTATGAGAAGCATCTTCATTTTTGCTATTTTCTTTTCCTTCATCCTCTTGATTCTCCTTCTTCTGATGAATTTATTCCACCTCACAATAGGATTTGTTTAGATCGAACTGAAAATTGAGATCATCTTCGCTATCTTGCACTACTAATTGTGATAGATCCTCATCAACGTCAAACTTTTCGTAATCCATTATATAAAGAAAATTGTGATAGAAATTGATGGAGGTTTAGATGAAGTAGAAGAGTTAAACATAGTTCTTTGTTAAAAGTTGATCTATTTATATATATTTTTTCCCAAATATTATTGTAGAATAAACAAATTAAACTTCTTAATAAAATTAGGAAATGTAGCAAATTGAACATTACGTTGAAGCCAAGAAAATAGGAGTATTTCTTGAACTTCTTTTGGTTCTTCGTTGAATCCAAAAAAATCTCAACTAATGTTGGCATCAAAGCTTATTTGTTAGAAGGAATATTTTTGAACAATCTGTTTGGAATTGCGTATTTGAAGGAAAAATGATGATGAAAATGAAGGGAAATTAAAAATGGTATTTGGTTGAATTATTAGAAGGAATTTGAGAGTAAAAATAGGAGAAATAGGGGAAAAATACGTTGAGAATTTGGGGAGTAAACTGATCCCTACAATTTAGTTGAATTACTTTTTCACCTTTCTTATGTTCAACACACAAAAAGTTCACCATTTGTCACCCATTCTTACCTTCTACTATTTATTTTTAGTTCTTTTTATTGTAATTCAAAATATTGAAAAATATATTTAAAGTAAAAATAATTTGAAAGATTAAATTAAAATTATAGATATTGTTGGTAGAATACGTAATCAACGCAACAGAATCTTTGACTATTTTTTTTTTAAAATAATTAATTTGAGCTTATTCTTGGTATGACCTTCTATCTAGTTTATCTATAAACAAACAAAGACAAAACAAAATTGCAACCTTCTTTCTCGTGTTTCTTCGTAAGACCTTCTACTTGCCAGGTACGTTTACCCTTCCTACTGTTATCAATACCTTCCCTCTTTGGATTCTTAGTTTCAACCTTTTTTCCCGTGTTTCTAAACATCTTCCCAACCTTAGTTTTAGCCTTCTTTTCAGTGTTCGTAAACATCTTTCCAAACTGATCCCGGGGCTTCATTACTCTCGTCGTGGGGGTAAAATCTGAATCAGAATGAAAACTCACTTAACCAAAATCCGACTAAATTAAAATCCGATATATATATATATAAAACCGAAATTTGACCTATAACTCGAGTTGTTCGACAAATTGGACATCCGACCGGAACCACATCCAATATTGTTCCATCTTACTTGCCACCTAAAGATCCAAAAATAAATTGACCTTTAAGAAACTCACTCGATCCAGTCGTTTACCACCGATCTATAAGTATTTAATTAACTTATTATAAATTTATGTATATAAAACTATAAAATATAATTTTTACTAATTTAATTATTAAATATTATATTTATATTTGTAGATGTTTTTTTTATTGAATATTTGTAGATGTTTAACTTACATAATTACATATTTTGCATAATACCGAACACGAGCCTAAATTAAATTCCCATAAAAAAAAATTAACCATGAGTGCCGCTTGCCTTTTCTGAAAAGACTAAAAGAGTGCAGCGGGTTGGAGGAAATTAAAGGCGGTGGCCGGTGGACAAGGGTGTCTTGGATGCGATCGATGAAGGGGTCGGGGCCAGTCGACGGAGGTCGCACGGCCCGTGCTCGATCATGGGCTGGTGGTTTAAATTTAAGGGTTTGTCATCGGCAGTCCACGAGAGAAGCTCAAGTCCAGTGGCCCCGGCGAGATGTGGTCGATCTGGATTCCGATGGTGATATATATTCAAGTCCAAACTTAATTTGAGTCTGGATTGGTCCTCATATCTCATCTCCATACAAGGTATTGGTTATCTTCTTCTTATAAACAATAATTATTTGATTTAGATTATTCCATTGATTTAGATAAACAATAATTCCATAATTTTTTTCAATTTTGACTTCTGAAAATTCAAAGTAAAATTATACTTATTATCCCTTCAAATCTTTTTTGGTTCAATTTTATAGTTGTCTTCCTTAATTTACGGGATCCTTTTTTATTAATAATTGAAAATTTTAGCTTTTATCTTTTATATAATTGAAATAATTAAAGCAAAAGTTACTTCAAGTTTCTAATTGTTCGATCACCCACGTTTTCATTCTTCACACTCTCTCTATTTTACAGTTACATCAGACGACTTTCTTTATCTATTCAAACCAAAACTCTACTATATACGTTCTTTTCTCTCATTCACTCTCTCTAATCATTAGGTGTTTTAGTATGGATCCTAATGGGGATGATGTGTTCATTGGTAGTCCCGAAGCACTAGAACTCAATCAAGCAAACGAAGAAGAGCCTAACCTGCAGGAGAATGATGGTGAATTTCTAGTATCAGATGAGGAGAATGATGGATTTCCATTGGTAGAAGAGGAGTCTGAGAGCTCAGGTGGTGAAGAGACAAATGCTGTAGGCCGAATCAGAATTCGCCCATTTGGAGACAGGTGAATACTCAACTTGTTGTACTAATGTTGTTTTTATTCTTACATTACCTTATGATTGTAAATTAAGATTTGGTGTTTATTGGTAGGTTCAAGGCTACTAAGGATGTGTTGCCTAGTATACATTCAATCATGCAAGGTCTTTACACCGGGCCATGGATTCGTTGGAGTAAAGTTCCACCTGATACAAAGATGGAACATATGGTTTGTGGAGTTTAAGGTTCGTGTTTCCCTTTCATGCTCCCTGATTCTTATGTGTCCATAGAGAGCTCCCTATCATTATAAGATAATGGTAAAAGTGATGATTTATTATTGAGCAGAATCTGCTATTTATACAAGATAGACTGTAACTAGTTGAGAGAGATATTTGTAACAATCCTATGATCTTTCTAACAAAGCCATTAACAGAATGCACTAGAGCACTACGTTACTGGACATAATTACAGGGATTAGTAATTAATGTTATTTGGAAATACTATCTTCAATACGCCCCCACAAGCCGGACGGTCGTCGGGAAAGTCCAACCTTGGAGATAATGGAACCAAACTGAGGTCGATGGAGTGGTTTGGTTAGGACGTCCGCTAGCTGGTCTCCCGTTGAGACGTGGGTGACGCGAAAGGTGCCTTGCTGAACATGCTCTCTAACAAAGTGATAGGCAATTGCAACATGTTTCATTCTTGAATGAAACACCGGGTTTGAAAAGAGGAATGTCACCCCCATGTTTTCACAATATAGTATTGGTTATTGGTGCGTCAGCTTGAGTTCCTGGAACAGGGAGAGCACCCAAAGAACCTCGGATGCAGCATCTGCGAGAGCCCGATACTCTGCTTCGGTGGATGAACAAGCCACGGCTTTCTGTTTCCTGGAACTCCAGGAGATTGGTGTGGAACCAAGATATAGGATATAACCTGTAGTGGACACAAAGTCGTCCCGATCTCCAGCCCAGTCCGCGTCCGAGAAGGCATGAAGCACTGCAGAGGGACTAGGTGAGATAGTGATGCCACGGTTCATAGTGCTGGCAAGGTAGCGTAATGGCCTCTTAAGTGCAGCCCAGTGTTCAGATGTCGGTTGTTGCATGAATTGAGACAGGCGATTGACGGAGTATGCAACGTCCGGACGCGTGAGACTCAAATACTGAAGACTGTCCACTAGGCAACGATAGTCAGTAGGCGACGGAAGAGGCTGACCGATGCCCTTGAGCAGAGGAGAAGTGGCAGACAGGGGAGTGGAGACGGGCTTGGTATCATCCATGTCGGCTTTGACTAGAACATCAGTGATATACTTCCGTTGGGAGAGGAATAAGCCACCAGATTGCGAAATTACTACAACGCCAAGAAAGTAAGAGAGCATACCAGGGAATCCACAGACTGATCGGTGTCGCCGGTGACGATTATGTCATCAACATAGACCAACCGATAGAGTGAAGTTGAGCCATGATGATACACGAACAGAGAGGCATCGACAATTGAGTTTTGGAACCCAAGATGCAGGAGGAAGGTTTTTAATTCAGTGTACCACGCCCTCGGCGCTTGACGAAGGCCATATAGAGCCTTGTTGAGTTTGCAGATGTGGGTCGGCCGAGCAGGGTCGGCAAAGCCAGGCGGCTGACTCACATAAACCTCATCATGAAGAGTGCCTTGGAGGAAGGCGTTGTTAACATCAAGCTGCTTCAACTTCCATCCCCTAGACACGGCGAGAGTGAGAACCACACGGACCGTAACGGGTTTTACCACTGGGTTGAAGGTCTCGTTGTAGTCCCACCCAGGTCTTTGGTGGAACCCTTTGGCAACCAATCGGGCCTTGAAACGATCGACCGAGCCATCAGGGAGATACTTGATTCGAAAGACCCACTTGCAACCAACCAGATTATGAGATGGAGATGGAGGGACAAGCGTCCAAGTGTTGTTGGAGCAATGGGCATCGAACTCTTGTTGCATCGCCGCGTGCCACGACCGATCTTTGAGTGCTTGGGTGATGGACTTGGGTTCAGTAGGAGGAAGGAGGCTAGCAGACAAGTTGAGTTTATGGATTGGTTTGACTATATTGTTTTTGGAGCGTGTGACGATGCCACGCTCGGGCATTTGTTGGGGTGGAGGGGGGTGATTTGTGGTCGTGTATGGGTGAGGCTAGGGTTTGGGGATTGCAAGGGTGAAGATGCAGAATGAGAGGCGGAAGATGGTGTGGGAGGCCGGCTGGGTAAGGGAGTGGGCCGAGTGGGAGTGGGCATGTTGGTGGTGTTGGAGTTGGAGCGTGTAATGGAGGGTAAGGGTGGGGCCAGTACAGAAGTGGGCACAAGTGGGGAAGGAGTGGGCCGAGTTGGTGAGTGATAGGTCCAAATCCTACCCCGCAAGTGTACGGGTTCGGTTGTAGTACCAAGGTGTCGAACTCTGGGACTATGTAGTACCAATTGTCAATTCAACTAATAGATTAAGTCGTAAACAAGAAAAGGTTGCAATTCGGTTTGGTTTCAATGGTAACAATTATCAAGCAAAACAAGATTATCAATCAAGGAAAAAGGCTTCCAAGGTTAGGCTCCCCACAATGGTGATACGATAGATTCTAAGCAATATTTAATTATATTTCAATGCAAATGTAAATTGAAGGTCTCACTATCTAATATCAACACTACTTCATGGTCAGACAATAGTGTATGTACCTAAATTCGATTAGCAATCACTTTCGCATAAAGCTAATCCGATTTAGGTCCATTAAGTTCTACATAGATCAATGGACAAGTAGAAACAACATCTCCGGTCGGTCTCAGCGGAATCTACTCATCCAAAAACCTAATCGATAGTCAAGCACCACAAGGGGTTAAATCGATGGTCACGCAATTAACCCACAAGTTCTATCCTAGGGATCCATTTAACATCAATCTCCAATTATCATTATCTCCGGTCGGTCTCAAATTCTAATTAGAAATCCCAATTACAAAGTAATTAGGTCATTAAGCAACCTATGATAGAATCAATTCACATTCACATAACCATACAATCAAACACCACCAATCAAACCTTATCAAATCACCATTGGGTTCACCCAACCTTAGAAAAGAGGATTTAGCTAGACATGAGAGAAAGAGAAATCAATTTCATTGAAAGAAACAACATACCAATTGTCTTCTCCAAAGAGATACGAGATTCCAACAATCGAGGCTAGCCAAAATCTCCAAGTTTTCCCTAGGGTTTTTTTGAGAGTTTAGAAACGTCTAAGGCAGTTACAAGATATCAGGAATAGCAGTTTCCACTTTGCTTTTATACCCCCTACGAATAGAAGGCAAAACGCTCGGGATAAAACGAGCCAGAAACGAAACGGCGTCCCGACCCGGTCTGAAACCCGGCCGGGTCACGGCCCGGGTGACGTTCAGTTGACGAGCCGCTGTGCTGGCCAAGGGCAGGGGCGTGATCCGGCCGGGTAATGGCCGGATTTGGCTCAGTCTCCTTTTTTAGTTCTTGGCTCGGACACTCTCTTTGATCGGCCTCGGTCCCTGCTCCTTCTTATCATCCGCGCCCTCGAGCCATCCACTCGAACATCATCACATCAACGCCATCATTCTCCAAAAATGCCTCCAAAAGATTCTGAAATGAGACAAACGCAAGAGTAGACCCCGAACTCTACTAATCTACTAAAACCAAATAAAACTAAAAGGAAAAGGAGCAAAACAAACCACAATGACGGAAATAAACGTGATCTAAACTAGTCTAAATGCATGCTATCAAAATCTCCCAAGCTTGAACCTTGCTTGTCCTCGAGCAAGTACATGACAATGAGTACACAAAATATGCAAAAGTTGTTTCTATCCAAAAGACATATGACCAATAACCATGAAAGGCCAAACAAATGACAAAGTCCGTCATAGCATGCTTCTCAATCAATGACAAGAGTACAATCAGTTCCTTCACTCAAGACCTCACCAGGACCAAAGTCACTCACACTCATGTGTTTAGGCATGTGTTTCCACTCAATATTAATTCTCAACTTTGAATGCTAAACTACCATAAGCTTGCAACAGTGTTCTTAATCTCCACCACTAAAGACCATGCACACAACAAAAATCATGAGGGCTTTTCGAAGGTTGTAATGGGGCCAAGGTATAACATAGGGCATAGGGATATTTAGGCCATGAGGAGCTAAATCCGGGGAAGAGGATCTTACCAAGACAACGCCAAGCAAAAATAACCCATACAATGAATTTTAACCTTCAAACCCATACAACTTAACCCTTACATATGATATATAGTGTCTAATCCCTTTTATTTAATTGCTTCTTCTTCTTTTTTTTTTTTTTCTTTTTTTTTTTTTTTTTTTTTTTTTTAGAGAAGAAGAAGCATCACAATAGAGAATAAGGAAAGGAGACATCATACAAATTTTTGCACATTTCTAACCACCATGATATAACCTCCCCCAAGCTTGACTTCCACTCTAGCAACAACAATTTAACTATCCTAATCCCTGGATGGGAAGGATGAACTTTTAGGCTCGGTATGCTTTTGTGGAGCTTCCAAAGAATAGGCAATAAGGCACAATGGGCTTCAAGCAAAGGATACATAAATAGGGTGGCCAAGGATGAAAAAGGTTAATAAAAACAATGCCTCAATCCTTTTAATGTCATGCACATAAGTCGTGAGTGTGGCCTCAAAGAAGATATTAATGCAAGTTCTAGAGTTAGCACACAAAGAGAGTTCACACACATGAAGAAAACGAGAGGACTTTTGCAAAAGTAGTCTAAGAAAGGCCACAAAGCTCACCAGGACATTTTTGTCTAGAGTGTCGGTTCTAACATATCTTAGTCAAAGTCCACATGCAATTTCAATATCAACAGCCAAGGCATATTAAGAGGACTCATGGTACATGCACCGTTACAAGAACCTACAAAGGATCGAGCAGGGAGAAAGTGCTACTAACACAAAATAAAATAAAATAAAATAAAATGCGAATGCAAACAAAAATGCAACTAATCATGCAAACTATATGCAATGCAAGATGAAAATACACCCCGCCCCCAAGCTTAAATCCGACATTGTCCCCAATGTAGAAAATAAAGCGTAAGGAAAAAGGAGTACTCACAATTATTCGACCACTGTACAAGGGATGAGGAGGAGTCTACTCTTGTGGGGGTTGGTCTCTGGGGGAGCGCCAGCTATGAAACTCATCACGCAATTGGTGGACCTCATCATGGATAGTGTCCAGGCGGGAGTTGACCGCAGAAAATCCGCCCGTCACATTCTGGTTCAGGGCCCTTAGCATGGATTGGATTGTATCGAGGGGCTGGGAGCGCCCAGAAGCGGAACCGGACGCTTCAGCCGCACCCTCATCGTCATCTTCGTCTTCCTCGAGCTCTTCTTCTTCCATAGGGGCGGCCCTAGATTTCTTTTTGCCGGAGTGAGGAGGGTCCGACGGTAGAGGGCGCACATTCCAGTTGGCCCGAACCCGAAGGGAAACTCGCGCTGGATTGGGGAGTCGTAGGAGCCGCGAGTCCCCGTCGGGCGTTGGGAGCACCCAATGCCAAGAGGAACCGCGCTGGACCGCCACCCGCATACTTGCGAGCGTGGAGGAATCAATGGCGCAGGAGGGCTGATAGTCGGGGCGTCCCGCCAAGGGAATGCCAAAATGCTGAGCCAAGGCAGTCACGAGCCCCCCAATAGCAATGGTCCCGGTGGGCTTATGACCCACGAAGCGCAAGTGACCCATAAAAAATCCAGCAGAGTTGATCTCGTGGGTGTTCAGAGCAGCGCAAAGGACAATCATCTCGTTCTTGGAGGCGCTGTTCTCAGATCCCGAACCGCGCCCAAAGATGGTGTGCGCCATGAACCTGTGGAATAGGCGGATGGCCGGATTGGTGATCCAAGAGGCCTTGGTCTTGGCGGGGTCATACCATCTAGAGGCCGCAATCTCCCTCCAAAAGCCGGAATAGTCACAGAAGTGAACCCGGCACTCAGCGCGAGGCGCCTCTCGACTAGCAACGGGAAAGCCGAAGATGGTGCTCACTTCGGCCAGGGTGAGAGCCCTGGCGACATTCCCCAGCCGGAACGTGCAAAGCCCCTCATCGCGGTGGTCTCCGTTGATGAGGTCACACTCCACACTACTCAAGAACTCCAGAGTGAGGTGCTGGTAGGTGGGCTGGTTAAAGTGTAAGAATTGTTGCCACCCTAGCTGTGCTGCTAACCACTCAACGTCCTCAGCAAGCCCGAGATTGGTGAGCAGCTGAAAGTCCAAGAAGCGCGTGGGCATGAACGGTCGATCCTTAATCTTTCGGAACTCTGTGCGGTGATCATCAGAAGCGAAGATAATTCCCATCGCGTTAGCAGCGGCGTCCGCGCCCCCCCGAGGGTTGGCGCGGGACCTAGAAGAACTCGCAGCTGCTGGCCGTTGTCTTTTGGAAGACATTGTGGTTTCTGAGTTCCCACACACACAAAAGAACACGCAAAACCAAGGTAATGCATACCCACATAATTATCGTTCCGGCAAGAACGACCCACAATTTCAGCACAAAGGGGCAAACATGCTTATTCCCAACTAGTTTATATGCACATTCACAAGCATAGCACAAGAAGTGACACGAGCCACTAAGTAACAAAGAGTGTATGCTAGCAAGAACAAGCAACAACTCGAGCACAAGAAACGCAAACGCATGAATCAACCACCCATCAAGGATCACATAGTATCAAGAACAAACCAAGAGTACACCACAAGAAGTCACCCAAACCACCAACCACAAGCAATTGCAAAATGAAATTTCACCCTCAAATTAACAACACTTGAACACAATCTAACATTGCTAGGAAATCTTCAAGCTCGGAAATTTGACCCAAATAATCACCCAATTCAAGCAATTCTCCAAACCTAGAAATTAACCTAACAATGTTAGGGAAACAACAAGCTCGAAATTATGCCCAAATATTCACCAAATCCGAATTATCTAGCATCCAAATCAACAAGACAAACATCCATATACCCAAAATCCAATAGTGTAAACTAGATTGAGGGTTAGAAATTATACCTTGAGTGCTTAAGGATGGATAGAGGGTAAACGAAGGAGGGGAGGAAGGAGCGGTGGACGCGGTGCAAGGCGCTAGGCGGTGGCTCGGTGGCTCGCCGGTGGGTGCGCGGGAGGAGCGGTGGCTGGTGCGAGCGAGAGGGAGACGCGAGAGACGAGAGGAGAGAGAGAGAGAAGAAAGGTTTGGGTGTGGTACCCGGTCGGGGTTGGGAATAAAAGGGGAGTTAAAGTCTGGGCGTAACCCGGGCTGAAACCCGGTCGGGTCGAGGCCGGGTTACGTTCAGTTAACCCACACTCTTTTTTTTTCTTTTTTTTTTTTGTTTTTTTTTTGAGAGAGAGAAAGAGATAACTGGGCGTAACCCGGGCTGAAACCCGGTCGGGTCAAGGTCGGATCACGCTCAGTTGAGAGGCATAAAGAAAGAAGAAAGAAGGGAAGAAAACGTACCTGATGGGTTGCCTCCCATCCAGCGCTTGTTTACGGTCATTAGCTTGACCTTTCGTCGACTCTCAAGGGACCGGATCGAGAAGGAGGACGGAAACGGTCATCTTGATCGGGGCACCCGCGATGTACTTCTTGAGCCGCTGCCCGTTCACCTTGAATTGTCCCGTTTCTTCACTCCATATCTCAATTGCACCGTGAGGGTACACCTTCCGTACTTGGAACGGACCATACCATCGGGATTTCAGCTTTTCCGGAAAAAGTCTCAACCTAGAATTGTATAACAAGACGAGATCGCCTTCATGAAATTCTCTAGGGAGAATGTGCTTGTCATGCCACCTCTTAGTTCTCTCCTTATAAATCCGGGCATTCTCATAAGCATCTAATCTCAACTCCTCAAGCTCTTGTAATTGCAGCATCCTTTTCTCACCGGCTTCCTTCATGTCGTAGTTGAACAATTTGATTGCCCAATACGCTTTGTGTTCAAGTTCCACCGGTAGATGACAAGACTTCCCATAAATCAGTCGGTAAGGAGTTGTGCCAATGAGAGTCTTGAATGCTGTCCTATAAGCCCAAAGAGCGTCATCAAGCTTCATCGCCCAATCTTTCCGGGATCGGGATACGGTCTTCTCTAAGATAGCCTTGATCTCTCGGTTAGAGACCTCCACTTGTCCACTAGTTTGAGGATGATATGGAGTTGCAACCCGGTGCGTAACCCCATACTTCTTCAGCAAAGCCTCAAACTTCTTCTCAATAAAGTGGGATCCTCCATCACTTATCACAACTCTTGGAGTCCCAAACCTTGGAAAGATCACCTTGTTAAAGAACTTAGACACCACTCTTGAATCATTAGTCGGTGAGGCAATGGCTTCCACCCACTTGGACACATAATCCACCGCCACAAGAATATACTTGTTAGAGCATGACGGCGGAAAAGGTCCCATGAAATCTATTCCCCATACATCAAAGATCTCAACCTCCTGAATGTTGTTAAGAGGCATTTCGTTCCTCCTTGAGATGTTCCCCGTACGTTGACATGCATCACATGAAGCAATGAAACGGTGCACATCCTTGAACATAGAAGGCCAATAGAGGGCTGAATTCAAAATCTTTGTAGTAGTCTTTGAGGACCCAGCATGTCCTCCACATGGTAGAGAATGACAATGAGTGATGACACTCTCTACCTCCTCCTCAGGAACACATCTTCTAATAACTCCATCAGCACACCTCTTGAAAAGCAAGGGCTCATCCCAAAAATAATGCCGAACATCAGACAAGAATTTCTTCTTCTGTTGGAATGAGAGCTTAGGAGGCAACTCGTTGCAAACCAAGTAGTTGACAAAATCAGCATACCACGGCATTCTTGAATTTGCAAGAGTCAAGACTTCATTAGCAATCCTGAAAAGGTGATCATCAGGAAATGAATCATCAATAGGTGGCTCTTCTTTTGTGCACTCCAATTGCTCTTGAGTCAACCTAGATAAATGATCAGCAACCAAATTCTCGGTGCCCTTTTTGTCTTTAATCTCTAAGTCAAACTCTTGAAGAAGAAGAATCCATCGGATCAGTCTAGGCTTGGCCTCCTTCTTACTCAAGAGATACCTGATTGCAGCATGATCGGTATAGACAATGACTTTGGCACCCACCAAATAAGATCTGAACTTCTCAAAGGCGAAGACAATAGCAAGCAACTCTTTCTCAGTCGTGGCATAATTCACTTGGGCCTCATCAAGAGTTCTACTAGCATAGTAGATAGCATGTAGCTTCTTGTCCTTCCTTTGTCCCAGAACAGCCCCTACAGCATAGTCGCTGGCATCACACATGAGCTCAAATGGAAGGTTCCAATCGGGGGGTTGTATAATAGGTGCTGAAATCAAGGCCTCCTTTAACCTGCAAAAAGCATCCAGACACTCCTTCGAAAATTCAAAGGAGGCATCCTTCAAGAGCAAGTTAGTAAGAGGTTTGGAGATTTTTGAAAAATCCTGAATGAACCTCCTATAGAACCCGGCATGTCCTAGAAAACTTCTTATGCCCTTGACCGAGGTTGGAGGTGGCATCTTCTCTATGATCTCAATCTTGGCCTTGTCAACCTCAATCCCGCGGTTAGAAACCAAATGCCCTAGCACAATACCTTCACTTACCATGAAATGACACTTTTCCCAATTCAATACAAGGTTAACTTCCTCACACCGCTGTAAAACTCGAGACAAGTTAGACAAGCAAGCATCAAAAGAAGTACCATACACGGAGAAATCATCCATGAAAACCTCCATGATATCCTCAATCAAATCAGAAAAAATAGCCATCATGCATCTTTGAAAGGTGCCCGGAGCATTACACAAACCAAATGGCATTCTCCTATAGGCAAATGTGCCATAGGGGCATGTGAAAGTGGTTTTTTCTTAGTCATCCGGATGAATAGGGATTTGAAAGAATCCACTATAACCATCCAAATAACAAAAGTGTGAATGCTTGGCCAACCTCTCTAGCATTTGATCTATGAAGGGTAGTGGAAAATGGTCTTTTCTAGTGGCCTTGTTCAATTTTCTATAGTCAATGCACATTCTCCAACCAGTGACTGTCCTAGTAGGGATCAATTCATTCTTGTCATTTTTCACCACAGTCATTCCACCCTTCTTAGGCACAACATGAACAGGACTAACCCATGCACTATCAGAAATAGGATAAATAATGCCTGCATCTAACAATTTCAGCACTTCTTTTTTCACTACTTCTTTCATGATAGGATTAAGTCTTCTTTGATGCTCAATGGAGGGTTTATGGTCATCTTCCATTAAAATCCTATGCATGCACATTGAGGGACTAATTCCTTTCAAATCATCAATAGAATATCCAATGGCTTTTCTATGCAACCTAAGTTCATGCAACAATTTTTCAATTTCACAATCACTCAAACTAGCATTGACAATCACCGGATAAGTAGAATCGGGTCCAAGGAACTCATACCTCAAATTAGATGGAAGTGACTTCAACTCCACCTTTGGTGCCTCTTTGGTCTCCTCCTTAGGAGTAGGACCGTCTCTGGTAAGGGCTTCAACAAATGCTTCAGGCATCTCTTCAGTGGACTCCAAGTCAAAGAGCACATCAGCAAGTAGCTCCAGATTCTCAGCTTGGGTCGCACTCTTCATCAAGTAACGCTCTGAAGGGTCCTCAATCATGAGAGACATCACGGACTCTTGAACTTCATGAGCAACCACATCAATCCTGGATACATCATCCTCAAAAGAAGGTCGCTTAATAGCCTTGGACAAATTAAACTCAATTCTCTCATCCCCAATAGTAAAGGAAAGAATACCCTGTTTCACATCAATTAGTGCACCTGCAGTAGCTAAGAAGGGTCTTCCCAAAATAATAGGGACAGGAGAGTTAGCATCAATATCCAAAACAATGAAGTCAACAGGAATGAAGAACTTACCTATCTGGATGGGTATGTCCTCCAAAATACCTACGGGGCGAGTTGCGGACCTGTCAGCCATATACAAAGTCATCCTCACTGGTCTCGGCTCCCCCAAGTCCAAGTCCTTGCAAATGGAGAGCGGGATGATGCTCACACTAGCCCCCAAATCACACAAGGCATCATAGGTGCAATCACCTATCACCATGGGGACATTGAAACTACCAGGATCTCCAAGCTTAGGAGGCAACTTATTCTGAATTAGAGCACTGCACTCCTGACTCAAAGAAACTGATTGGCAGTCATCCAACTTCCTTTTGTTGGACAAGATCTCCTTCAAAAACTTCACATAAGACGGCATTTGCTTGAGAGCATCGGTGAAGGGGATGTTGATGTAGAGTTTTTTTAGCACCTCCACAAATTTGCCGTACTGTTGATCCAACTGAGCTTGGGCCTTCCTCTGTGGGAAGGGAAGGGGAGGCTTGTAGGGTGGAGGTGGGACGTATGGAGCCTCCTTCTCTTTGATCACAACTTCTTCGGGCTCTTCAGCAGCTTTGCCCTTTTGCTTGAGATCTACAACCTTTGGATCTTCAAGTTGTTTACCACTCCTCAAGGACACAGCATTGATTTGTCCTTTTGGATTAGCCTCAGTTTGACCGGGAAGTTGACCTTGGGGCCTAGGAGCGTTCAAAGCATACTGAGCATGCAAGCTATCATGATTCTTCAATACCTTGTTGATGTTCTGAAGCTCTTTCATGATCAAGTCAAACTTGGACTCTACAGACGTTTGGGCACGCTCTTGGCCTTGGGGTTGAGGAGCTCTTTGTTGAAAACCAGGAGGCGGTCTCTGAGCAGCTTGGTTGTTGGCATAGGAGAAGTTAGGGTGATTCCTCCAACCGGGGTTATAGGTGTTGGAATAAGGATCATTCCTAGGACCCCGATTGAAGTTGTTCATGTAGTTCACATCTCCCTCTCGTGGCTCATCCTGTGCAGCAAATAATTGGCAAGTTGATATAGTGTGATCACCTTCCCCACAGAACTGACAAACCACATTTGAGACAACCTGAGCAGGACTCTCTTCATTCTTCAGCTTAGCTCTATTCATAGTCAACTTTAGTTGCTTTATCTCATGAGCCATAGCCTCCATCCTAGCTTGTTGAGAGACCTCATTATCAACCTCATAAAGACCAGCTGTCCTCTTAGTGCTTGGAGTCGATCGAGCATCATTATAGTAGTGGTTGTGTTGGGCAATGCTCTCAATCTTCTCCCAAGCCACATCAACATGCATATCCATGATTGTACCTCCAGATGAGGCATCAATGAGCATCCTATTAGTGCTGTCCATAGCGTTGTAGAAGGTGTGCAGCAACACCCACTTATCTTGCCCATGGTGAGGACATAGCAACAAAAGCTCTTTGAATCTCTCCCAACCTTCATACAGAGACTCCCCATCTTTCATCTGAAACGAACTAATCTGATTCCTCATCTCAGCTGTCTTCTTTGGGGGGAAGTACTTGGTTAGGAAAGCCTTAGCCAACTCATCCCATGTCGTGATAGTGCCCTGAGGTAGAGCCTTGAACCAAGCCTTAGCCCTGTCTCTCAAAGAGAATGAGAAGGCGCGCAAATAAAGCGCGTCATTAGAGACATCATGAATCTTCACCGTGTCCATAAGCTCCAGAAAGGTGTTGAGATGCAGGTGAGGATTCTCAGACGGTAGGCCTCCAAACTGATTCTGCTGAACCATATTTATCAAAGACGGCTTCAGCTCAAAATTCCTTGCAGCAACTGGAGGTCGGACCACACCAGATGTGGGCCCTTGGTGACGTGGCAGCACATAGTCACCCAATGTCATTGGCGGAGGCGCATTCAACAGCTGTTGCATCTCCTGTTGCTGATTCAGTACTTGTTGTTGCAACTCTTGCAACTGTTGCTGTTGTTGTTGCAACAACTCTTGTTGTCGCTGTTGCAATTGTGCAGCCTCGTCCATTGCTCGGGTCCTTGTTTCTCTTTGCTCTCTTCTTCTTCTGTGAAAAGCACGCTCGGGTTCGGGATCGTGTGGTAGTTCACCGGCGCTCAGGGCTCTTCGCATATGAATGAGAACAAATCTGAAACCAAAGACAAAGGAAACAAAGTCAAAAACAAAAATGAGACCTAATCTATCGGTTGCACGTAACAACCAATACTAACAATAGTTCCCCGACAACGGCGCCAAAAACTTGATAGGTCCAAATCCTACCCCGCAAGTGTACGGGTTCGGTTGTAGTACCAAGGTGTCGAACTCTGGGACTATGTAGTACCAATTGTCAATTCAACTAATAGATTAAGTCGTAAACAAGAAAAGGTTGCAATTCGGTTTGGTTTCAATGGTAACAATTATCAAGCAAAACAAGATTATCAATCAAGGAAAAAGGCTTCCAAGGTTAGGCTCCCCACAATGGTGATACGATAGATTCTAAGCAATATTTAATTATATTTCAATGCAAATGTAAATTGAAGGTCTCACTATCTAATATCAACACTACTTCATGGTCAGACAATAGTGTATGTACCTAAATTCGATTAGCAATCACTTTCGCATAAAGCTAATCCGATTTAGGTCCATTAAGTTCTACATAGATCAATGGACAAGTAGAAACAACATCTCCGGTCGGTCTCAGCGGAATCTACTCATCCAAAAACCTAATCGATAGTCAAGCACCACAAGGGGTTAAATCGATGGTCACGCAATTAACCCACAAGTTCTGTCCTAGGGATCCATTTAACATCAATCTCCAATTATCATTATCTCCGGTCGGTCTCAAATTCTAATTAGAAATCCCAATTACAAAGTAATTAGGTCATTAAGCAACCTATGATAGAATCAATTCACATTCACATAACCATACAATCAAACACCACCAATCAAACCTTATCAAATCACCATTGGGTTCACCCAACCTTAGAAAAGAGGATTTAGCTAGACATGAGAGAAAGAGAAATCAATTTCATTGAAAGAAACAACATACCAATTGTCTTCTCCAAAGAGATACGAGATTCCAACAATCGAGGCTAGCCAAAATCTCCAAGTTTTCCCTAGGGTTTTTTTGAGAGTTTAGAAACGTCTAAGGCAGTTACAAGATATCAGGAATAGCAGTTTCCACTTTGCTTTTATACCCCCTACGAATAGAAGGCAAAACGCTCGGGATAAAACGAGCCAGAAACGAAACGGCGTCCCGACCCGGTCTGAAACCCGGCCGGGTCACGGCCCGGGTGACGTTCAGTTGACGAGCCGCTGTGCTGGCCAAGGGCAGGGGCGTGATCCGGCCGGGTAATGGCCGGATTTGGCTCAGTCTCCTTTTTTAGTTCTTGGCTCGGACACTCTCTTTGATCGGCCTCGGTCCCTGCTCCTTCTTATCATCCGCGCCCTCGAGCCATCCACTCGAACATCATCACATCAACGCCATCATTCTCCAAAAATGCCTCCAAAAGATCCTGAAATGAGACAAACGCAAGAGTAGACCCCGAACTCTACTAATCTACTAAAACCAAATAAAACTAAAAGGAAAAGGAGCAAAACAAACCACAATGACGGAAATAAACGTGATCTAAACTAGTCTAAATGCATGCTATCAGTGAGGTGCTGGGAGTAGTGGGAGAGGCCGAGTTTAGTAGGCCGACTGAGGAGGTGGGCGGAGAATGAGTTAAGGATTGGGTAGAGGGAGCAAGAGCGGAAAGTGGGCCGGTCGGCGAGAGAATCGGAACGGACAGATCGGTCCACTCAGTTATAGGATGTGGTTGGGTAGTGGGCTGGCAAATCTTATTGAATGGAAATGTATCTTCAACAAACCTGATGTGTCTAGAGGTGTATACGCCTCGGGTTTGCGGGTCCAGGCAGTAATAGGCATGTTGATTGCTGGAATAACCTACAAAAACACAAACAATGGACCTGGATTCCAATTTATGAGCAGTGTAAGGTTTTAACCAAGGAAAACACAAACATCCAAAACTCTTAAACTTAGAGTAATCTGCATTGTGGTGAAAGACAAGAGAAAAGGGAGACCGATTTTGTAGGGTTGGAGTGGGTAGGCGATTGATTAGATATACCGCCATGAGTAAGGCGTGAGGCCAAAACTCGAGCGGCATACCGGAGTGGCTTAATAGGGTGAGCCCGGTTTCCACTATATGACGGTGTTTCTGCTCGGAAATCCCGTTATGTTCGGGGGTATGGGGTGGTGATGTAAAATGACTAATACCATTAGCACTCAAAAAATTCTTTAAGGCCATAAATTTGCCTCCATTATGAGAATAGAATATTTTGATCTTTTGTTTGAAAAAGGTTTCCACTAGAGATCGGAATTTTATGAATGTGGAATGGACATCAGATTTTCTTTTAAGGGGATAAAGCCACACATATCTAGTATAATGATCAACAAAAATCACATAATATTTGTAACCATCATAAGATAAAACCGAAGAGGTCCATACATCTGTAAAAATGATTTCAAGAAAACAAGTGGAACGAAGAGTGGATTTGTGAAACGGGATCTTATGGCTCTTATTGATGTGACAGGAGGTGCAGTCAGATTGCAAAAAAGTTGAAGAACCCAAATGAAGATTGTGTTGGAGAGATTTGAAGGTGGCGGTGGAGGGATGACCCGATTTATGATGCCAGGACTCGAAGGAAGGGAGACTTGCATAGAGGACTGTGGGAGACGCATGCGGCCAGCCGTCAATGCACGACCCTTCAAGCAGTATCGTTCCGGTTTCAAGACTCTTCACAAAGAAGCAATTTGGTAAGAATATGACAGCACAATTATTTTGAGTGGAAATTTGGGAAACGAAGATAACATTTTTCTGCATTTGAGGAACACAGAGGACCTACGAGAGATTAAACACGTGTGCAGAAGACTTACCCTATGTTTCGAAACAATTATTTGAAGGGATAAAGAAGGATGGGAAAGGAAGGGAAATTAATAAATTTGTTTGGCTAAAATAGTAGGAGAGATTTGAGAGTGAAGTGGGGGATAGGAGGAGAAAATAAATTGAGAATTTGGAGGTAAACTAATCCCTCAATTGAGGTGGAATTTGGAGGGTTTCTTATTTTTCAATAATATTAAAAAAGAAAAAAAAAATCAAACTCATCAGTAGAAAATGTACGTTTAGCCACTAAAACAATACGTAATCATCATCAGTTCTACTGTACGTTAAGCTATTTTTATGTTCAACCCAAAAAAATTCAGCTATTCTTGTGCTCAGTCAAAAAAATCAGTATTTTGACCCAAAAAATAAGTAATCATAGCAAGCAAATCTTTGACTATTATACGGAGTATTAGTTTAAAAAGTAAAATTAAGGAGTTAATTTGAGCCTATATAAATGACAGCTTCTAGCTAATTAATCTACAAACAAAACAAAATTGCAACAGAGAATTCAGAGCTTTAATATCAAGCAGGTTTGTTAGCATTGTTTAATATTTTAAATTTGATTTGTGATTGAACATTTACGTAAATGTTTTCTTCTTCTTTTGTTAATGTAGTTCAGTATAGAATTGGTGGTTTGTGCTTTAATAGTATTGTTAGCATTGTTTATTCTTTTAAAGTTGATTTGTTATTGGACATTTACGTGAATGTTTTCTTCTTCTTTTGTTGATGTAGTTCAGTATAGAATTGATGCTTTAATATTATGTAATTTTGTGATGGATACCAATTATATATGCACGTTAATTATTTATTTTTGTCATGATTTATAATTTTAGATGGATCAAGTAGAATCTCAAAGGGAAGGAGATAATGCAGAATTTTCCTTATTTTTGGAAGCTTGGGAACGACAACGCCAAATTGGTATTGCAATGCTTAGGTTTTGTGTTGTATATAAGATAAGATTAATGGAGCTTCAATCCTTACTAACTAAAAGGAAAAATAGTGATGCTTTAGAACCTGAAACTAGAGAACAACGTGATCAAGAACGAACAAACTTATTAAGAGGACTTGAATACGAAAGATATTGTAAGAGTGTTATTCGGATGACACCACCGGGTTTCTTAAACCATCACGTGAAGCTTCTATAGAGGAACAAGTTGCTAAGTTTTTGTTTATCCTGTCACACCAAGAAAGGAATCGCAATGTCTCTTTCTTCTTTCGTCGGTCAAGTGAAACAACTAGTCGTCACTTCCACAATGTATTAAGTGCAATAATACATTTTGAAGCTGAATTCTTTGTTCAACCTAATGGTGCCCAAGTCCCACCAGAGATATTCAATGATTCCCGATTCTATCCTTATTTTGAGGTAAATATTCATTAGAATTAAAATATGTTCATATTTATTTACTTCATAACAAGGAGTAAGATTGACCGATTTAGCTAACTTAATGTAGGATTGTGTTGGTGCAATTGATGGGACACATGTTCGTGCTCATGTGCCTAAGAAAATCGAACAAAAATTTCGGGGTAGAAAAGACATACCTACACAAAATCTCTTAGCGGCATGCAGTTTTGATTTGAAGTTTACATATGTTTTGCCTGGATGGGAAGGTTCGGCATCCGACTCAAAAATCATAAAAGATGCGTTGACGAGAGAAGATAGATTAATAATTCCAAGAGGTAAGTAAACTAGATTTCTAATATAAACTAAGCCGATAACAAACGTTTGTTAATAATTGATAATTTATAGGTAAATATTATCTTGTCGATGCAGGTTTCATGCTAAAACCGGGACTCATTACACCATATAGAGGAAAGCGTTATCATTAGAAAGAGTACTCAACTCGTGCACCCGAGAAGCCTGAAGAGCTATTCAACCTTCATCACACTTCATTGCGTAATGCAATTGAAAGATCGTTTGGGATTTTGAAAAAGAGATTTCCGATCATAGGAAGTTACAATGAGAAGACATATCCGTTTTCAACACAATGTGATATTGTTCTTGCTTGTTGTATTTTACATAACTATTTAATGGCATTTGATCCCGATGATGAGATTATATCAGAAGTTGATAGGGAATTAGAAAGTGTGGAAGATGAGAATAATGCTACACGAAGGTCTACCTCAAGAGAGGAAGAGTCTGTATTAGGCCGTCAAATACGTGATAGTATCGCCGCTAGAATGTGGAATGATTATTCACAAAGATTGTAATTTTTTTGTTTCTTTGTTTTTCAATTGGTGTTTTATCTACTTTTTTCATGCTAGAATGATTATTTTTACAATAAATACAATTGGCTTCTTTCAAGTACTATTGATTGCAATTAGCATCTTTCAAGTATATCAATTGCATAATACAATTGCTTTGTTTTCTTCAAATTTATTGCATTGATGTGATATTGGGCACTGTTACCTAATTATTATGTATTGATTTTGTTAATTGCAATAGATCAATCTATTTTTTTTACTTATGTAGTGATAACATGCCTCCAAGATCAACATCTGAAGGAAGACGTTCATCCTTGCAATGGACAGACTCAATGGACCAGATTCTTCTTGATGCACTTATAGAACAAGTGATCAAAGGTAATAGGGTGAATGGACAATTTACAACTACCACTTTTAATGAAGTATTAGAGGAAGTGCGTACGAAGACACAAATCAACTCAATTGACAAGGACAAAATAAAAAACCGTATCAAAACATTGAAAAGAGTATTCGGAGAAGCATATGATGCATTTAAGGGTCTAAGCGGGTTCGGATGGAATTCGATAACAAAACTATTTGAAGCTGATGAGGAAGTGTGGGAAGCGTTGATTCAGGTAACACACTAAACGTTATCATGTAGTTAATGTCTTCCAGTTATTATTATTATATGTGTGTACTTAAACATAATCTTTATTATTTTTGGTTAGTCAAAGCCTAATGTTGTTCAATGGAGGACAAGACCTATCTCTCAGTATGACAAATTGAGAGAACTTTGGGGAAAAGATAGAGCTACAGGTGAATTTGGAACAACATCGAGGGAAAGGTTACGTAGATGGTCTATGGATGAGAACACCGAAGATGATATAACTATTGATAGTGTTGATCACATGGTCGAAGATCAGACTGCTAATTTGGAGACTTTTGATAGTCAAACATTCAATTCAAGTCAACGACATGCACGGAGAGCGGAATCAAGTGGTATGTATGCTCCTTTTGATACTTCAATTCCTGATATGAATCAAAATGGAAGTACATCAAAAGCTTCTAGAAGTTCATCTAGGAAACACAAACCAGAAGAGAAGTTAGCAACAGAGATAAGTGGGTTGAATATTGTGATGGGTCGTATAGTTGATGTTCTTGCAACTGGAAATACCATTTTGGAGAGGTCTAGGCCTCGTGTTTATTCCGATGATGAGGTGTTTGCTGAGTTAGAGCGCATGGACCTCGATGATGTTAGTAAGATTGAGGCGTATGAATTTTTTACTGCTGATCCAGTTCGTGCTCGAAACATGTTGGGACTTCCGATGCACATGAGGAAAGAATGGCTCTTCAGGAAGATTTGATCCATGGTGCACGCAAAATAACTTCGATTTATTATTAAGTTCATCTTTATTATTTTTTGCATAAATAATTTAGGCCTAATAATTAAGGTTTGATATGCAAACATTGCTTTGTGTTAGATTTTAGTATGTAATTTAGTTATAATATTTTAATTTTTTAATAAAATCATAGCACTAAATACTTTTATTGTTTATTTATCCATTTTGACCGTAAACAATAAATAATTTGGTTACAAAATTTGAGCAAATAAATATATTGGATTTATACTCTTCTTGCTAGCTTACATTGTACAAAAATCAATTATTTTATATTAACAAATAAAAAATTAAATATAATAAAATATATTCCAATATAATTAGAATTTTTTTAAAGCAAATATATCAAAAAAATATTAATGACTATAAGTGTAATCTTGTTATTTTAGATTTACATCAATTTACTATCCTTTCCTTTCCACTCTAACCAAACAACATTTTTAAATTACTATCCTTTCCTTTCCACTCTAACCAAACAACATTTATTTAAAATTCTGTCTTTTCCTTTCCTATCCTTTCCTTCACCTCTTTTACTATCATTTCCCTCCCTTTAATAAACTTCTAGCCAAACAAAGGGTTAAGAGAAAGAGAGCCAGAGTGAGTGGTTTTCAAACCTTCACCGCTGCCCATGAAGAGTTCATCAGGCCCATTGTACGGGTAGTGTAGGGACAGGTTGGCGAGGTCGTTGGTGACGTGGTGGGAGGCGCCACTGTCAACCAGGTAGGAGGAATCATGGTTGTCGGGTATGGTCACGTTGACTTGGGGCTGGTTGGGGTTCAAGGGGTTTCGGTTAAAGGATGGCAAGCGAGCGGCAGGGTGCTGTTGGCGGAAGAGAGGGCAGTAGCCCACAACATGGCCCGTCTCACGGCACCATTGACACTTGCCAAGGAATGGGTGAGGCGGGGTCGGCGGAACCATCGGAGGAGGGAGAAAGTGGGTAGAGGACTGGGTTGATAGAGGGAGGTACTGAGGAGGCAGAGATTGGTTTGGCGGGCGGGGTCGGTTGGACTTGTTGCGAGACTGCACATTGAGCGTCGTGGCGGGGGCACTGAAGGAGGTTGCAACAGATTTGAGTTCGAGCTCTTTGACAATTAACTTCTCATGGAGTTCATCAAGGAAGATGGTGGTGTCGTGTGATTTGATGGTGTCGACGACAGGTTGGTAGGGGCTGTCAAGACCCTTGAGAACGTACGAGACGAGGTCGTCGTCGTCGACAGGCTTGCCAAGAGAGGCAAGGAGATCTACAGTAGAGGAGATGTACTGAATGTACTCAGTGATTGTCTGATTGGCTTTAGTGGTGGTGCGCAGCCGGTCCTTAAGTTGGTTGATGTGGCCTTTGGAGGGATTTGCGTAGGTCCAGGCAAGGATGTCTCAGGCTTCCTTCGATGTCTTGGCGCGGGTGACCAAGGGAGCCACCGGGGCGGTGAGAGTGCCGATGAGCGCGCCGTATAGCAGTTGGTCTTGGCGCATCCAGGAGGTGTACGCCGGATTGGGAGATGTGATGGAGTTGGTGGTAAGTGTCGATGGCGGAGCGGGGTGATCGCCATTGAGAAATTTGAAGAGATCGTAGCCGGTAAGTCTGGCTTGAATTTGAGATTTCCAGGTGATGTAGTTAGTAGAAGAAAGTTTTATGGCATTCGTGAAGTGAACAATGATAAAGGGGCGAGTGCCATCAGCAGGGTTGGCAATGGTGGTTGAAAATTCAGCAGCCATGGCAGGCGTGAGTTTGAAGAAGAGAGGAGTTTTGGTTTTGGATCAGCGGCTCAAACAAAGCCATTAACAGAACGCACTAGAGCACTAAGTTATTGGACATAATTACAGGGATTAATAATTAATATTATTTGGAAATACTATCTTCAATAATTATCACACCTTAATACTTAAATGTACATAATTACCCATTATCATATCAATGTAAAACCCTAACTCTCAGTTAAGATTTTCCTCTGATTTTTCTTCCGATTTTCTTTGTCCTCCTCCCTGTGACTACTATTGATAACACTTTTCCTATTCTTTGCCAAAATTCATTATTTAAAAACACCAATAATTGACTGTTTATATCAATTGATGTTGCATAGACTATTTAATTACTTGCACTTAATTACTGATATGATTTTTCCTGTTGTTTTAGGACCTCCAAAATACTCCATCGTATTGCAATTTGTGTGAGTGATGCAAATGTGATTAGTTTATGACATCAACTGATTCTCCTTATGTACTGTATATAGGGGTGGGCATGGACGGTTAACCGAATACCGGTTAACCAAAATTTCGGTTTATTTTTTTTACTAACCGTAACCATACCGAAACATTTGGTTAACCGTTTGGTTAACCAAAATATTTCGGTTAACCAAATGGAAAACTATGTCTATGTGGCTTTAAAATGTTGTACAAAGCCAATGTGGCTTTAAAATGCTCTTCTACTGAAACATAGGCTCTGAGATTTCAACTGCATACCACACAAAGGCTGCTACAAAATGATGCAATGACTTCCAAAATGATGCAATGACTTCCAAAATCATCATTGACATTCACAACATTGTCGTTTTGCATCTGTATCATGAAAGAATGCAACATTATAAATTTATATCTAATGATCCAAATTGGAAGCTGAGAGTTTAGTAAAGTGCTTAGATGTCATGAGTCAGAGAAATCTCCTTGTGGGTTATGAAGCTCCAGCCTTTTTTATATCATGTAGCTCTCATTCATGTTTATCAATTTGCCTGAGAAACAAGATATTTTAACAGAAAACCAGAGAGAGAAGATGGAGGTGGTTGACAACTGAAAGGGGAGAAGAACCCAAAGGACAAAGCTGATATTGTCAAATTGACATTAACAAGCCCACCAAAAAGAAAATGATGAACAAGAAAAGTTGATAATTCAAAAGTTGGAATTTGCTCAGCTTTGGAGTTGAAAAGTCTTCAAGCTGAAAACATTTTTTGAACAATAGAAAACTAGAGATTTCCAAATTGATGAAAAATAATTAAATAACAGACGAGGCATAAAATTTTGATTTTAGGTTTAATTCGGTTAACCGTAACCGAACCGATAACCAGAATATTTTCGGTCGATTAACCGTAACCGAAAACTTTGATTTTTCGGTTCGGTTAACCGAAAATTCGGGCGGTATTGCGGTTATTCGATACGGTTAATCGGTTACGGATATTTTGCCCACCCCTAACTGTATATATGTTTGAATTTTTTTACCTTTTTTTATGATTAGTTTATGTTAATTATTCATTTTGTACAAATGTGATTAATAGTTAGTAGCCATTCATGCATTTCGGTTTTTAATATGTTTGGACTTGTTGATCGATCGAGTGTTCTTTTTTTTAGATCCTGCATATATATAGATCAATGGAGTGGCATAGCTCCACTAGGAATAGTATGCTTAAGAAATTAGATTCTGATCTGGATGTACGTACATGTTGTGAATGTCAAACCTCCACTACGTATATATGTATAATATTTGATCATCAGGAATACGCACTAAAAATTACTCTTTGTCAAGTCATATACGTACTTGTTATACCTCAGTTAGATAGTGTATATTTTAATTGCTCTAGTTGGAACTCGGCTTCAATTACAAACATGTATGAATAAGAGCTAGAAATCAATAAAGATTTGAATCTAGAGAGGCTCAATTATTTCAATAATTATGTCAAAGTTAAACATAGGTGCTTAAGAATTGATTATGTACGTGTATATTTGTGACAACTTGTTACCTTATTCGAATTATGGATGATTATCAATTTATCATGGATTCTTGTATTATACACGTACTTCAATTTTTTTGTTTCAGGATCGTTTCAATGAACTAATCAATACATTTAAGGAGGCACATCCTGAGGGAATGACTGAAGAAGACAAATATAGGCTATGGGCTGCAGCACCTAGAGTTAATAGGAAAGGACATATGTTTCCTACGTTAGTTTTCTAAGCTTTTTATTAGTTGGACAATTTTATGTAGTCTTCACCTTGCAACTTCTATTTTCTTAGGTACCGAATGAATCTTTGTAATGCACATTCTGTTTTATATGCAGTTTCTTATTATATTTTATTATTAGTATAACTTATTTTATTATAATATTAATTTGTGTAATTTGTATTTAGAGCCAACATTTGACAATTTGTACAAAGATCCATACGTACATATATATAAATAAAAACCAATTAAAGTAAATATAAAAATAAGTTATTTAAAATATTTTTTTATTAGTGCATATATGCCCACACGTTTTGTTGTTGGATAGTCTTTTGACAATTTTAATATACGTACATTGTTGTTATATACATTACATGGCAAACATTTCATATTTATTTATTTATTTATAGAAATTTATTATTTATGTTAAGTATTATATTTTCCAACACTAAAATTTGTAAAAAAAAAAATACGGATACAAGCATGGGTGATTTCTACATTTTTATATGTTGGATAATTTGCGACACTCCATATCCCCACACTTTGTTTTAACTAAATTAATTGTTGCTTTTACCAATATCAAGTAAATAAGTGTGACTAATCTTTTCACTCTTGACTGTTGGTATGGAAGGTTTTTCTTGTAGCGTTGCCTTTAACATTAACAAAAGAAAAGACTGCGTGGGGTCTTATGGCGGCTCTCTCCAATATGTATGAGAAGCCATCGGCCTATAACAAAGTTTATTTGATGAGGCGCTTATTCAATTTGCGGATAACGGAAGGTGCTTCGGTGGCTCAGCATCTCAATGCACTTAATACGATCACAACCCAATTGAGTTCTGTTGGGATTGAATTTGATGAAGAAGTACGAGTGTTGATACTTCTATCTTTTCTTCCTGAAAGTTGGAATGCTACCATCACGGTTGTGAGTAGTTCATCAAGAAGCAACAAATTAAAATTTGATGATGTCTGTGATCTGGTTCTCAGTGAAGAGATCCGACTGAGAGGGTCGGGTGAATCATCAACTTCCTCAATTTTACATACGGAGTCAAGAGGAAGAAATGCAACCAGAGGGAATGGACGTGAAAGGTTAATCAATCAAGGTAGATCTAAAGACAAGAGGTCAAAATCGAGGAATCCCAAAAATTTCTCTAGCTCGAAGACTATCGAGTGTTGGAATTGTGGGAAGATCGGTCATTACAAAAACCAGTGCAAGAATGCACCAAAGAACCAAGAGACGAAGGCAGAGGCAAATGTTACTTCAACCTTAGAAGGAGATGATGCATTGATATGCTCTTTGGAGAGCAATGAAGAGTCCTGGGTGTTAGATTCTAGAGCATCATTTCATGTCACTTCGAAGAGATATGTCTCGGGAAACCTTGGAAATGTGTACCTTGGTGATGATCAACCTTGTTCAATCATTGGTAAAGGTGTAGTGAAGATCAAGTTGAATGGGTTTGTATGGGAGCTACAAGATGTTAGACACATCCCCGACCTAAGAAAGAACTTGATATCTGTTGGGAAGTTGGCCAGCAAAGGCTATGGATCCTATGTCCTGAAGTCCAGAAAGTGCATCTCTTTCTCTACCATTCCTATAGTTATATTTGTACATAATACAATAAATTAAAAAATCATCAATATATCATTGTGATTATATGGTATCAGAGATGTGTTAATTATCAATTGATTACCAATTGTTTAACCACAAAAACTTTTCCACCATGTCCAATCCGAACGCTGTCAACTCAGCGTACCAACTTCTCTTGGCCACCAGCTCGACTTCTCCAATTAATTATCAGATTTCGAAATGTCATTAATAAGCAAAATGTCTTTAATAATTAACTCAGCTCTGATACCATATAATCACAATGACACAATTCAGCTCTGATACCATATAATCACAATAGACAAAAAAAAACAAATTATTTACTAGATAATACACAGAAACTATTTAAAGCCAAAATGTCATTATTAAGCAAACTAATGCTAGCCGAGCGTTCCTTCTCATAACCCTACATAATCGGGGTACTAAAACTAATCAAGATGTAAATAATGAAATTGGGATAGTAAAACTAATGTCAGTCAAGCAAGTCGAGTGAAATGGGAAGTGAAATTAGGGTAGTAAACTAATCAAGATGTAAGAATAATAAGCAGTCAACAAGACTAAAGGAACTCTAAGCCTAATCAATATCAATATATCATGTACAACAGAGGTAGATAAGATGACACAACTGTTAGAACTAGCCATAAAGCTATTTTTGATTATAAATGAAAAGAAGAAGAATAGTATTCCTCGTTTCAAGGAAAATAAATGAGAGATTGATATCAAGCATTTTCTTAACGCTGTAACACCCCCAAAACTTAACCCTTTTGGAAAGGTATTACCGTCAGTGACCCCAGTGTTCCTTACCGAGATCACCCAAGGCTTTACCAAATAAATACAATTTATAAAATGCAATTGATACACAAAGATCAAGCATTACATTTCAAAACATAACATTGTCAAGGAAATAAGAGTTACGGGATTACAACCCAATCCCGAATAGGTCAAAACATAGTTTAAACCAAACACAGCGGAAGACTAAGAAAGTACATTACAAATGGAGTTATTGTCCAAAGGATCATAACCTGATTAAAGAAATACTTAAAACATTCAAAAACCACCGCCGACTCCATAGTCCTTCTAATCTTCTGAGCTACTTCTTAACTGATGTGCCGAATCGAACGGATGACACCAGCCAACCATGCAAGGGAAAATATTGGTTGGTTAGTCTAAATGAATAGACTAGCAAGGGCATAAAGCAGACTGGTTCGAAGCAGTCATATTAGGTTAGACTCACCGCTTCTCGAATAATAACCGATAACGGTAGTCAACCATCATATTCCTACTGGAATAAACAAGAGGTATGCACAAGAGAAGATTCTGGAAGACTGAATCTTCACAGAAATCGACTCGAAAGAAGACTCCAACGGAAATGAGTCTTTAAGGAAGAAAATGACAAATCTGGAATATTACAGAATCATTCAACAATGATTTAAAACTGACTGAGATGTTTCGGTTCACGACCAACCTCATCGCCTACAGCGAATCCAGATTGGAAAGAGAACGTACTACATTCAAGTCAAGACGAGTTTTCCTAGCTGTACTGAACTTAGCTGCACTACTCGCCCAAGGTGTATTAATTATGTGCGTCAAGGTAGCACTTAACTGATTTATGTTTCAAAAACACACATCACGTTATAGACTTTTACATGTGTACCCCACCAGTGGGATGACACATCTTAGTATATGTTTCGTCGAGAGTGACGTATACCGAAAGGTTTGTGACATCAGCTAAGTGTCATGTCTCTACACACATGTGTAAGAGACCGATCATGATCTTAGAATGGTATTGGATGGGGACGAGCCACCCCTCTACCAGATTATAAAGAAACGACTGGACAGAGTCCAAGTAACGTTCCTATCTAACAGTGCTAACTAAACAGTTAAAGCACCACCACAGTTATAGGATAAATCCACATAAAGGCCCGAAAGGCGATCACAGATAATAGCGTTGTTCTAACAGATATACAACCTATTATATGATTTTCAAAACAGTTTATCAAAACCGTTTCCAGACAAACAGAGTATTCATTCCAAATTAATTACTCAGATAAACTACTGATAGTTAATGTAAATATGGAACGGACAAGCAAGAGCGAACCGCCACTTGCCTTACTCCGCAGAATAGTCTAAAGACGTCACTGGATTCCGGGCTCGACACGGTATAGTTCTGACGGCACAACAACCTTCGAGTCGACCCATAAAAGGAACCCTAAGTTAGATCCGACATAAACAGTACGAATCTAAACACGGCGAAAGAACACGAAAGGAAAGACGCCACGACGACAACCGACCAAGCCAAAGCCACGAAGGCGTTCTGGGCACTGGCGGCGGTCGCTGTTCTTGGCGGCGGTCGCCGTATTCATCACGGCGGTCACCGCAAAGAACACGGTGGTCGCCGTGAAGAACTCAGACGACACAGAACGAGAGAAAACTCACCCAAAAACACGAGCAGTTCGGCCTCCTTCGACTAGCTTTGGCTTCTAACTTCCAAGGCTAACCAAAAGCTTCACAAAGGCACTCAGGAACCACACCAAAGCAACACCGGCGAGACCTTCAAATTCCGGCGAAAACACAACTTCGGCGAGAGGCGAAATTGGCAGCGATTCGGGGTTGTAGATGACCCAAAACCCATGCCCAAGCTCATCTATTTATAGGCAAACCCCAAGGAGTGATCTGCAAACCCTCAGACGCGGCAAACGACGCAACGGCGCGCCTCGAACGACACCGGCGACCAACGGGCAATGCCCACTGGACAATCACGGCGGTCGCCGTGATTTTGCCTGCGGCGGGCACGCGGCGGTCGCCGTAAATGCGGCAGTCGCCGTCGTTAGGCCTGTCGCGGCCAGCTAGAAGCTGACACGCTGACATCTCGGGCCCAACCACGGCGGTCGCCGTTTCTGAATGGCGGTCGCCGTTTCCCCCTTTTCCCGCCCATTCGGCTTTGAACGAGCTTGACGGTAAACCGGGATAAAAATTATCGTACGCGAATGACAATTAAACTCCAAGGCACCTTGTCTGTATATTATTTCACTAAGAAAAATATTACAGATACAGAGCACATTACAGAATGTCTCAAGCTACCTGAATTAAATCCGACGTACACAACGGGTACCCAGGAAAATTCCCTAATTCCCAAAATAACCTTACAAAAAATACGGGGTATCACAACTCCTCCCCCTTACAAGAAGTTTCGACCCCGAAACTTAGGTCGAGAATAACTCGGGAAAACGCCTGAGCATATCTGACTCGGTTTCCCACGTCTCCCAAGTAACTTCTTCGGTCACTGACTTGGACCACAGCACTCGTACCAAAGGTACGATCTTGTTGCGCAAATGCTTCTCCCGACGCTCCAAAATGCGCACGGGCAACTCTTCATAAGTACCATTAGCTTGGATCTCGATGTCCTCGTAGCTAAGTATATGAGACTCATCTGGTACATACTTTCTGAGTAAAGATACGTGGAACACGTTATGCACCGGGTGAGCCGATGGCGGCAACGCCAAACGGTACGCTAGAGATCCCACTTTATCCAGAATCTCGAATGGTCCCACGTAGCGAGGGTTAAGCTTCCCACGCTTACCAAATCTGAAAACTCCTTTGGATGGCGATACCTTGACAAAAACCTTGTCACCGACCTCGAACTCGACAGTCCTGCGCTTCCAATCTGCATAGGACTTCTATCGACTCTGAGCGGTCAACATTCTTTGTCTAATCAAAGCAATGTCTGAAGCCGTCCTTTCGACCAACTCTGGTCCAAGCAGAATTTTGTCGGCATTATCGTCCCAACAAATCGGAGATCTGCATCTGCGACCATACAAAGCTTCAAACGGAGCCATCTTGATTGTAGCATGTCAGCTATTGTTGTACGTGAACTCAATCAGACTCAAGTTGTCCTCCCAGCTAGTCGGACGATCGAGCACACAAGCTCTAAGCATATCCTCCAGAGTCTGGATGGTCCTTTCAGACTGGCCATCTGTCTGAGGATAAAACATTGTACTGAACCTCAACTCGGTCCCCATAGCCTTATGAAGTTCCTTCCAGAATCTTGACATGAAACGGCCATCTCGGTCCGATACAATGGTCTTAGGAATGCCATGTAAGCGGACAATCTCCTTCTGGTAAACTTCGGCTAGCTTCTGGGTTTCCCATGTGGTCTTGATGGCTATGAAATGAGCACTCTTCGTAAGCCTATCCACAATTACCCAGATAGCATCTCTCTGACTTCGAGTCTTGGGTAGCCCAGTGACGAAGTCCATGGAAATGTCCTCCCATTTCCATTCTGGCACGGGGAGAGGTAGCATCTCACCACTTGGTCTACGGTGTTCGATCTTGACTTTTTGGCAAGTTAAGCACTTTGCCACAAAGTCCGCTACGTCCCACTTCATGTTTGGCCACCAAAACTTCTTCCTGAGATCCTTTTACTTCTTGCTAGAGCCAGGATGCACAGAATAAGCAGATGAATGAGCTTCTCTCATCACCAACTGACGAAGACCTTCTGTGTCAGGCACACAGATCCGATCCTGAAACCAAAGTGATCCATCATCTTGAACCACAAAACTGGGAGATTTCCCATCCATCACTTCACTGCTTAACTTTACCAAGATGATGTCATCGACTTGCTTTTCCTTGATTTGATCCAGCAGTGTAGCCTGAATTTCCATCATACTCAGGTACCCTCTACGCTGGTCATACAAGACTTCAATGTCGCATGACTCTTGGTTTAGCTTGGTCTGAGCAGTAAGCAACGCAACCACAGTCTCGTGCGTTGTCTTCCGGCTTAGCGCATTAGCTATTACATTAGCCTTGCTCGGATGATACAACAACTCCATGTCGTAGTCCTTGAGCAACTCTAGCCAGCGGCGTTGTCTCATATTTAACTCCTTCTGAGTAAATATATACTTGAGACTTTTGTGGTCGGTGAAGACTTGGCATCTTATACCGTAGAGGTAATGCCTCCAAATCTTCAGCGCAAAGACAACCGCTGCTAACTCAAGATCGTGGGTCGGATAGTTTTCTTCGTAAGTCTTGAGTTATCTAGATGTGTAAGCAATGACTTTGCCTCTTTGCATCAAAACACAACCAAGACCACACTTGGAAGCATCACTATAGACCACATAATCGTCATTCCCCTCTGGGAGTGCTAACACGGGTGCCGAGGTCAACCGTCGCTTCAACTCCTGGAAACTGACCTCGCACTTGTCATTCCAGACAAACTTCTTATGGACTTTGCGGAGTAGATTGGTCATAGGTAGAGCGATCTTTGAAAATCCTTCTACGAACCTTCTATAATACCCGGCAAGTCCAAGAAAACTACGCACCTCTTTTACGTTCTGAGGCTGTGTCCACTTAGCCACAGCTTCAATCTTTTAAGGATCAACCATAACCCCATTTTTATTGATCACGTGGCCTAAGAAAGCCACTTCCTTCATCCAGAATTCACATTTAGACAGTTTAGCAAAAAGCTGATGTTGTCTAAGGATCGACAAGGAAATCCGTAGATGTTCCTCGTGGACTTCTTCATTCGGAGAATAGATCAAGATGTCGTCTATGAAGACCACCACGAACTTATCCAAGTACTGGTGAAAACATCGGTTCATCAAGTCCATAAAGACAGCTGGAGCATTTGTAAGCCCAAAAGGCATCACTACGAACTCGTAATGACCATATCTGGTCCTGAACGCAGTTCTAGGAATGTCCTGCTCCCGAATCCTGAGTTGATGATATCCAGATCTTAAGTCGATCTTGGAGAACACCTTTGCTCCTTACAACTGGTCCAACAAGTCATCAATCCTAGGCAAAGGATACTTGTTCTTGATCGTCACCTTGTTCAACTCTCGATAGTCGATACAAAGTCGGAACGATCCGTCCTTCTTTTTGACGAATAAAACCGGGGCACCCCACGGCAATGCACTCGGCCTGACATAACCTTTATCAAGAAGATCTTCAAGTTGATTCTTCAATTCTTGCATCTCAGCCGGAGCCATCCGATACGGTGATTTGGAAATCGGCGTCGTACCAGGCTCGAGATCAATAGAAAACTCAACGTCACGGTTCGGGGGTAATCCAGGAATTTCTTTCGGAAAGACATCCGAAAATTCCCTAACTACAGGAATATCAAGAACCTCAGGTCCACCCCCCTCGGGCGAATCCAAGTAGCAAAGGTACCCGACACATCCTTGTCGTAGTAGCTAAAACGCAGCCATCGCATTGATCAGCTTGTCGTTATCAGCGTCATTTCGACCTTTGAACTTGCACACGAATTGGCCCCGGATGACACCGTCACCGTTCTTGAACTGAAGTCGATCATCGCCTTATGACGCGTCAGCCAATCCATATCGAGAATAATGTCGTATGGATCCATGGCTATGCAAATTAAATCTGCCTCGAATTCCTTACCCTGAATGGTAATCGGAAAGTCGGACAAATGCTTGGTTCCCACCAAACGTTCTCCATTAGGAAGATTAACGACGAAAGGGTCGCATGAATCATTGCACACTAAGTCTAACTTGCTAACACAGCTATCCGAAATAAAGGAATGCGTAGCACCAGAATCAAACAGAATGCACACTGAAGTAGAGTGAAGGTATAGAGTACCTTGAGCAATCGGAGTGTTGGGTCCATCTGTCTCACGCATCTCGTACAAGCGTTGGCCCTGACTTCCAGAAACAGCTGGGGCATTTCCCCTGTTCTGAGCAGTCGTCTGCACTGAAGGGCTAGGAGTCTCGGCATGCTTAAACCTAGGTCGGTTGCTCTGATGAACTGACCCTTGCTGCGACTCTACTCCCTTCTGCTTCCCCTGCTTGCAGAACTTTTGCAGATGACCATCACGTCCACACCCAAAGCATGGCCTCCTCTCCTTCCGACACTCAGTGCTCTTGTGCCCAGCAGTACCGCAGTTATAACACTGAACTGAACTCCTGGTATGCCCTGACTGCTGAGTCGATCCCCCTTGCGTCATCTCCGTCTTAGCTCGGCCGGACTTGGCGAAGTTAGACGGTGGCACATGGCGCTTAAAACCACCTCCCTGGTTCTGATTCTGCATCGACTTCTGTCGGTTGCGCCTCTTGGTCGACTCCTCGAGAGTTACCTCCAGCTTATAGGCACAATCCACATACTGCTCCAAGGTAGAGCATGTGTGGTGCACCATTAATGGCTTGATATCCGGGTTCATCCACTCGTGGAAGTACCAGATCTTTTGAGCCTCGCTGGTGATCTCGGCAGTGGCGTACTATAGAAGATGGTTGAACTTAGATGCCAACTCGGTCACTCTCATACCATCAGTCTGAGGGTACAAGAACTATTTATGCTTCTCCTCTCTCATAGCACGAGAGAAAAAGCGATCAATCATCTTGGTCTTGAACATCGACCAAGTCAACACTGGGCTCTCAGCCAAACCAGTGCTCTCCCACCACTCGCTAGCCTCCTTCTTTAGCTGAAGAGACGCGATATGGACCTTCTCGACCTCCGTACACTCTACGTTCTTGAACAGCCTCTCCATATGGGAGAACCAATGAGTCACTGCCACTGGCTCCCCTTTCCCGTTATAGCAGTCGGGTCTCATGGAAGTAATGGTCTTAAGAGCGCGACCATAGCTGTCCCTCGCCCTAACGGCAGTCTCCTGAATCACGGGGTTTCTGGGTTCCACAACATCAGGAACCGCTGCGTCAATAGGCACTCCTTGTGCTTGAGGCGCACTTGGTCTCAAGACATCTGTGATAGCCTGCATCACTATCCCTTGGATCGCCTCAACAGCTGCGGCGTCAAATAGCATCGGCGCCTGGGTCTCATCCTGACCTTCACGCCTCTGCTGGACGCGAGACTCAGACTCGTGTTCATCTTGAACACCTCTTCCTGCTGGTCTGGGGTTTTGGCTAGTCCCAGCACCGGCTCGAGTCGAGTTTCTCGTGCTTTTTGGGTTCACCATCTGTTTACCGATCCAATTCCAAGCATTCAATACATTAATATTATGCAACATACTTATGCAATATATCAATGTACATAAATCACTCAGAATAGATCAACTTGACATTTTATAGATGAACCTTCGAATTCTTACACAAGTTACACATAAGTTTATCATTCGAGCGTTTGGACAACATTGCTCGAAGATATAAGTGTTTCTCAGAGTACTTGCCGCAATACTGAAATATTACACAAAGTACAACTTGGAAAACAAAGAAATGAAACTACTACGATAGGCAACGCCACTCCTCCTCAAGGTGTTCCAAAATGTCTCCCATACGACTGGCTACTCGTGCATGGTCTCTTCGGGCTAGGCTCACCATCGAGCTCTGGCGATGGGTTTCGCACCCTGCTTGACCCTGAAGCACATAGTCCTAGCTCAGCCATAGAAAAGTATGGGTCGTCCATGACTGGTCCTCCTATTCTAGCCCTTCTCTGAGTACTGGCGATCAGCTCATCCCTCTGACGCTGCTGTTCTGCGGAGATTACCTCGCTCTGGCGGAGAATCTCCTACAGCTCGGATTCCGACCTCCATCTCCTTGGAGTAGGGATAGGCTGAGATTCCCTGTCACTTCTCTTAATACCGTACTCGGTATACAGTGCCTCCCAATTAGCTTCTGACATGGGTGCGTACTCTGGCACTGGTGACAATCCTGTACCGGGCTCCTGATTCAGCCCTCCAAGGTCCAACTCTAGATCCTCTTCTGGATCATCCTCTATGGGATCCTCATCCTCGGGATCATCCTCGATGGGATCCTCATCCTCGGGATCATCCTCGATGGGATCCTCATCCTCGGAATCATCCTCGATCATATCCTCGTCCTCGACAGGATCTTGCACAAGCATCTCCTCTTCCTCCTCCTCGTACTCGATCTCCTCGAGAATTGGTCCCAACAGAAAGTCGTCTTAGTAAACCCCTTGTTCATACCTTGATAACTCATCTTCCTGCTCCCATTCCTGTACTTCCTCCACCCTTGGTGGCGGCACAGGTGCAGGCTCAGGGACCATAGCATTCCTAGCTACAAGGACAACCGACTCAGGGAGAACGTGCTTGACGTCTTCGGGCGGGCTACTCGGGCCTCCAACCTCGAAACATCGCTGAGGTAACGGAAAATCTAGCCTCAGCTGATCCGACTTGGCGTCTTCCGACCCCCTACAAATAGAAAAGCAGACACCCATCCTATCGAACAATAAGGAAGGAATTAGTCTTTCTAGACATAGAAGCAAGCTTACTATATCAGACTATAAAGAAGACATGACTATGAACGGTATTTTTAAATTCTTTTCAGAATGAAAATTCAGAGCCCTCTTTAAAGCATTTTCAAAAACGGATAATTGATTTATAAAATCTCAAACCCGTTTTAAAACCTTTTGCTCTGATACCAAAACTGTAACACCCCCAAAACTTAACCCTTTTGGAAAGGTATTACCGCCAGTGACCCCAGTATTCCTTACCGAGATCACCCAAGGCTTTACCAAATAAATACAATTTATAAAATGCAATTGATACACAAAGATCAAGCATTAAATTCCAAAACATAACATTGTCAAGGAAATAAGAGTTACGGGATTACAACCCAATCCCGAATAGGTCAAAACATAGTTTAAACCAAACACAGCGGAAGACTAAGAAAGTACATTACAAATGGAGTTATTGTCCAAAGGATCATAACCTGATTAAAGAAATACTTAAAACATTCAAAAACCACCGCCGACTCCATAGTCCTTCTAATCTTCTGAGCTACTTCTTAACTGATGTGCCGAATCGAACGGATAACACCAGCCAACCATGCAAGGGAAAATATTGGTTGGTTAGTCTAAATGAATAGACTAGCAAGGGTATAAAGCAGACTGGTTCGAAGCAGTCATATTAGGTTAGACTCACCGCTTCTCGGATAATAACCGATAACGGTAGTCAACCATCATATTCCTACTGGAATAAACAAGAGGTATGCACAAGAGAAGATTCTGGAAGACTGAATCTTCACAGAAATCGACTCGAAAGAAGACTCCAACGGAAATGAGTCTTTAAGGAAGAAAATGACAAATCTGGAATATTACAGAATCATTCAACAATGATTTAAAACTGACTGAGATGCTTCGGTTCACGACCAACCTCATCGCCTACAGCGAATCCATATTGGAAAGAGAACGTACTACATTCAAGTCAAGACGAGTTTTCCTAGCTGTACTGAACTTAGCTGCACTACTCGCCCAAGGTGTATTAATTATGTGCGTCAAGGTAGCACTTATCTGATTTATGTTTCAAAAACACACATCACGTTATAGACTTTTACATGTGTACCCCACCAGTGGGACGACACATCTTAGTATACGTTTCGTCGAGAGTGACGTATACCGAAAGGTTTGTGACACCAGCTAAGTGTCCTGTCTCTACACACATGTGTAAGAGACCGATCATGATCTTAGAATGGTATTGGATGGGGACGAGCCACCCCTCTACCAGATTATAAAGAAATGACTGGACAGAGTCCGAGTAACGTTCCTATCTAACAGTGCTAACTAAACAGTTAAAGCACCACCACAGTTATAGGATAAATCCACATAAAGGCCCGAAAGGCGATCACAGATAATAGCGTTGTTCTAACAGATATACAACCTATTATATGATTTTCAAAACAGTTTATCAAAACCGTTTCCAGACAAACAGAGTATTCATTCCAAATTAATTACTCAGATAAACTACTGATAATTAATGTAAATATGGAACGAACAAGCAAGAGCGAACCGCCACTTGCCTTACTTTGCAGAATAGTCTAAAGACGTCACTAGATTCCGGGCTCGACACGGTATAGTTCTGACGGCACAACAACCTTCGAGTCGACCCATAAAAGGAACCCTAAGTTAGATCCGACATAAACAGTACGAATCTAAACACGGCGAAAGAACACGAAAGGAAAGACGCCACGACGACAACCGACCAAGCCAAAGCCACGAAGGCGTTCTGGGCACTGGCGGCGATTGTTGTTCTTGGCGGCGGTCACCGTATTAATCACGGCGGTCGCCGCGAAGAACACGGCGGTCGCCGTGAAGAACTCAGACGACACAGAACGAGAGAAAACTCACCCAAAAACACGAGCGGTTCGGCCTCCTTCGACTAGCTTTGGCTTCTAACTTCCAAGGCTAACCAAAAGCTTCACAAAGGCACTCAGGAACCACACCAAAGCAACACCGGCGAGACCTTCAAATTCCGGCGAAAACACAACTCCGGCGAGAGGCGAAATTGGCAGCGATTCGGGGTTGTAGATGACCCAAAACTCATGCCCAAGCTCATCTATTTATAGGCAAACCCCAAGGAGTGATCTGCAAACCCTCAGACGCGGCAAACGACGCAACGGCGCGCCTCGAACGACACCGGTGACCAACGGGCAATGCCCACTGGACAATCACGACGGTCGCCGTGATTTTGCCTGCGGCAGGCACGCGGCGGTCGCCGTAAATGCGGTGGTCGCCGTCGTTCGGCCTATCGCGGCCAGCTAGAAGCTGACACGCTGACATCTCGGGCCCAACCACGGCGGTCGCCGTTTCTGAACGGCGGTCGCCGTTTCCCCCTTTTTCCCGCCCATTCGGCTTTGAACGAGCTTGACGATAAACCGGGATAAAAATTATCGTACGCGAACGATAATTAAACTCCAAGGCACCTTGTCTGTATATTATTTCACTGAGAAAAATATTACAGATACAGAGCACATTACAGAATGTCTCAAGCTACCTGAATTAAATCTGACGTACACAACGGGTACCCGGGAAAATTCCCTAATTCCCAAAATAACCTTACAAAAAATACGGGGTATCACAAACGCCACGTGTTATTTTAGGGAAGGGACCTTTTCTAAATAAAAAAATCTAAATCCTGTGTCCAGAAGTCCAGAAAGTGCATCTCTTTCTCTACCATTCCTATAGTTATATTTGTACATAATACAATAAATTCAAAAATCATCAATATATCATTGTGATTATATGGTATCAGAGATGTATTAATTATCAACTGATTACCAATTGTTTAACCACAAAACTTTTCCACCATGTCCAATCTGAACGATGTCAACTCCGCGTGCCAACTTCTCTTGGCCACCAGCTCGACTTCTCTAATTAATTATCAGATTCTGAAATATCATTAATAAGCAAAATATCTTTAATAATTAACTCAACTCTGATATCATATAATCACAATTCAGCTCTGATACCATATAATCATAATAGAGAAAAAAAAATTACTAGATAATACACAGAAAGTACTTAAAGCCAAAATGTCATTATTAATCAAACTAATGCTAGCCGGGATACTAAAACTAATCAAGATGCAAGAATAATGAAATTGGGTTAGTAAAACTAATGTCAGTCAAGCAAGTCGATTGAAATGGGAAGTGAAATTGGGGTAGTAAACTAATCAAGATGCAAGAATAATAAACAGTCAACAAGCCTAAAGGAACTCTAAGCCTAATCAATATCAATATATCATGTACAACAGAGCTAGATAAGATGACATAACTATTAGAAATAACGGTAAAGCTATTTTTGATTATAAATGAAAAGAAAAAGAATAGTATTCCTCATTTCAAGGAAAATAAATGAGAGAATGATATCACGCATTTTCTTAATGCCACGAGTTATTTTTGGGAAGGACTTTTTCTCAAAAAAACTCTGGATCCTGTGTCCAAAAGTCCAGAAAGTGCATCTCTTTCTCTACCATTCCTATAGTTATATTTGTACATAATACAATAAATTAAAAAATCATCAATATATCATTGTCATTATATGGTATCAGAGATGTGTTAATTATCAATTGATTACCAATTGTTTAACCACAAAAACTTTTCCACCATGTCCAATCCGAACGCTGTCAACTCAGCGTACCAACTTCTCTTGGCCACCAGATCGACTTCTCCAATTAATTATCAGATTTCGAAATGTCATTAATAAGCAAAATGTCTTTAATAATTAACTCAGCTCTGATACCATATAATCACAATGACACAATTCAGCTCTGATACCATATAATCACAATAGACAAAAAAAACAAAATATTTACTAGATAATACACAGAAACTATTTAAAGCCAAAATGTCATTATTAAGCAAACTAATGCTAGCCGAACGTTCATTCTCATAACCCTACATAATCGGGGTACTAAAACTAATCAAGATGTAAATAATGAAATTGGGGTAGTAAAACTAATGTCAGTCAAGCAAGTCGAGTGAAATGGGAAGTGAAATTAGGGTAGTAAACTAATCAAGATGTAAGAATAATAAACAGTCAACAAGACTAAAGGAACTCTAAGCCTAATCAATATCAATATATCATGTACAACAGAGCTAGATAAGATGACACAACTGTTAGAACTAGCCATAAAGCTATTTTTGATTATAAATGAAAAGAAGAAGAATAGTATTCCTCGTTTCAAGGAAAATAAATGAGAGATTGATATCAAACATTTTCTTAACGCCATGTGTTATTTTAGGGAAGGGACCTTTTCTTAAAAAAAAACTCTAAATCCTGTGTCCAGAAGTCCAGAAAGTGCATCTCTTTCTCTACCATTCCTATAGTTATATTTGTACATAATACAATAAATTCAAAAATCATCAATATATCATTGTGATTATATGGTATCAGAGATGTATTAATTATCAACTAATTACCAATTGTTTAACCACAAAACTTTTCCACCATGTCCAATCCGAACGATGTCAACTCCGCGTGCCAACTTCTCTTGGCCACCAGCTCGACTTCTCCAATTAATTATCAGATTCTGAAATGTCATTAATAAGCAAAATGTCTTTAATAATTAACTCAACTCTGATATCATATAATCACAATTCAGCTCTGATACCATATAATCATAATAGACAAAAAAAATTACTAGATAATACACAGAAAGTACTTAAAGCCAAAATGTCATTATTAAGCAAACTAATGCTAGCCGGGGTACTAAAACTAATCAAGATGCAAGAATAATGAAATTGGGTTAGTAAAACTAATGTCAGTCAAGCAAGTCGATTGAAATGGGAAGTGAAATTGGGGTAGTAAACTAATCAAGATGCAAGAATAATAAACAATCAACAAGCCTAAAGGAACTCTAAGCCTAATCAATATCAATATATCATGTATAACAGAGTTAGATAAGATGACATAACTATTAGAAATAACCATAAAGCTATTTTTGATTATAAATGAAAAGAAAAAGAATAGTATTCCTCATTTCAAGGGAAATAAATGAGAGAATGATATCACGCATTTTCTTAATGCCACGAGTTATTTTTGGGAAGGACTTTTTCTCAAAAAAACTCTGGATCCTGTGTCCAAAAGTCCAGAAAGTGCATCTCTTTCTCTACCATTCCTATAGTTATATTTGTACATAATACAATAAATTAAAAAATCATCAATATATCATTGTCATTATATGGTATCAGAGATGTGTTAATTATCAATTGATTACCAATTGTTTAACCACAAAAACTTTTCCACCATGTCCAATCCGAAAGCTGTCAACTCAGCGTACCAACTTCTCTTGGCCACCAGCTCGACTTCTCCAATTAATTATCAGATTTCGAAATGTCATTAATAAGCAAAATGTCTTTAATAATTAACTCAGCTCTGATACCATATAATCACAATGACACAATTCAGATCTGATACCATATAATCACAATAGACAAAAAAAAACTATTTACTAGATAATACACAGAAACTATTTAAAGCCAAAATGTCATTATTAAGCAAACTAATGCTAGCCGAGCGTTCCTTCTCATAACCCTACATAATCGGGGTACTAAAACTAATCAAGATGTAAATAATGAAATTTGGGTAGTAAAACTAATGTCAGTCAAGTAAGTCGAGTGAAATGGGAAGTGAAATTATGGTAGTAAACTAATCAAGATGTAAGAATAATAAACAGTCAACAAGACTAAAGAAACTCTAAGCCTAATCAATATCAAGATATCATGTACAACAGAGCTAGATAAGATGACACAACTGTTAGAAATAACCATAAAGCTATTTTTGATTATAAATGAAAAGAAGAAGAATAGTATTCCTCCTTTCAAGGAAAATAAATGAGAGATTGATATCAAGCATTTTCTTAACGCCACGTGTTATTTTAGAGAAGGGACCTTTTCTCAAAAAAAAACTTTGAATTCTGTGTCCAGAAGTCCAGAAAGTGCATATCTTTATCTACCATTCCTATAGTTATATTTGTACATAATACAATAAATTCAAAAATCATCAATATATCATTGTGATTATATGGTATCAGAGATGTATTAATTATCAACTGATTACCAATTATTTAACCACAAAACTTTTCCACCATGTCCAATCCGAACGATGTCAACTCCGCGTGCCAACTTCTCTTGGCCACCAGCTCGACTTCTCTAATTAATTATCAGATTCTGAAATGTCATTAATAAGCAAAATGTCTTTAATAGTTAACCCAACTCTGATACCATATAATCACAATTCAGCTATGATACCATATAATCATAATAGAGAAAAAAACAAAAAAAAAAACAAAATATTTACTAGATAATACACAGAAACTACTTAAAGCCAAAATGTCATTATTAAGCAAACTAATGTTAGCCGAGCGTTCTTTCTCATCACCCTACACAATCGGGGTACTAAAACTAATCAAGATGCAAGAATAATGAAATTGGGTTAGTAAAACTAATGTCAGTCAAGCAAGTCGAGTGAAATAGGAAGTGAAATTGGGGTAGTAAACTAATCAAGATGCAAGAATAATAAACAGTCAACAAGCCTAAGGGAAATCTAAGCCTAATCAATATCAATATATCATGTACAACATAGCTAGATAAGATGACACAACGGTTAGAAATAGCCATAAAGCCATTTTTTATTATAAATGAAAAGAAGAAGAATAGCATTCCTCGTTTCAAGAGAAATAAATGAGAGATTGATAACAAGCATTTTCTTAACGCCACGTGTTATTTTAGGGAAGGGACCTTTTCTCAAAAAACTCTGGATCCTGTGTCCAGAAGTCTAGAAAGTGCATCTCTTTCTCTACCATTTCTATAGTTATATTTGTACATAATACAATAAATTAAAAAATCATCAATATATCATTGTGATTATATGGTATCAGAGATGTGTTAATTATCAACTGATTACCAATTGTTTAACCACAAAACTTTTCTACCATGTCCAATCCGAACGATGTCAACTCCGCGTGCCAACTTCTCTTGGCCACCAGCGTGACTTCTCTAATTAATTATCAGATTCTGAAATGTCATTAATAAGCAAAATGTCTTTAATAATTAACCCAAATCTGATACCATATAATCACAATGACACAATTCAGCTCTGATATCATATAATCACAATAGAGAAAAAAAAAATTACTAGATAATACACATACACTACTTAAAGCCAAAATGTCATTATTAAGCAAACTAATGCTAGTCGAGCGTTCCTTCTCATCACCCTATACAATCGGGGTACTAAAACTAATCAAGATGTAAATAATGAAATTGGGGTAGTAAAACTAATGTCAGTCAAGCAAGTCGAGTGAAATGGGAAGTAAAATTGGGGTAGTAAACTAATCAAGATGCAAGAATAATAAACAGTCAACAAGCCTAAAGGAACTCTAAGCCTAATCAATATCAATATATCATGTACAACATAGCTAGATAAGATGACACAACTGTTAGAAATAGTCATAAAGCCATTTTTTATTATAAATGAAAAGAAGAAGAATAGCATTCCTCGTTTCAAGAGAAATAAATGAGAGATTGATAACAAGCATTTTCTTAACGCCACGTGTTATTTTAGGGAAGGGACCTTTTCTCAAAAAACTCTGGATCATGTGTCCAGATGTCTAGAAAGTGCATCTCTTTCTCTACCATTTCTATAGTTATATTTTTACATAATACAATAAATTAAAAAATCATCAATATATCATTGTGATTATATGGTATCAGAGATGTATTAATTATCAACTGATTACCAATTGTTTAATCACAAAACTTTTCCACCATGTCCAATCCGAACGATATCAACTCCGCGTGTCAACTTCTCTTGGCCACCAGCTGGACTTCTCCAATTAATTATCACATTCTGAAATGTCATTAATAAGCAAAATGTATTTAATAATTAACCCAACTCTGATACCATATAATCACAATGACACAATTCAATTCTGATACCATATAATCACAATAGAGAAAAAAAAATATTACTAGATAATACACAAAAACTACTTAAAGCTAAAATGTCATTATTAAGAAAATTAATGCTAGTCGAGCGTTCCTTCTCATTACCCTACACAATGGGGGTACTAAAACTAATCAAGATGTAAATAATGAAATTGGGGTAGTAAAACTAATGTCAGTCAAGCAAGTCGAGTGAAATGGGAAGTGAAATTGGGGTAGTAAACTAATCAAGATGCAAGAATAATAAACAGTCAACAAGCCTAAAGAAACTCTAAGCCTAATCAATATCAATGTATCATGTACAACAGAGCTAGATAAGATGACACAACTATTAGAAATAGCCATAAAGCTATTTTTTATTATAAATGAAAAGATGAAGAATAGCATTCCTCGTTTCAAGAGAAATAAATGAGAGATTGATATCAAGCATTTTCTTAATGCCACGTGTTATTTTAGGGAAGGGGCCTTTTCTAAAAAAAACTCTGGATCCTGTGTCCAGAAGTCCAGAAAGTGCATCTCTTTCTCTACCATTCCTAGTGTTATATTTGTACATAATACAACAAATTCAAAAATCATCAATATATCATTGTGATTATATGGTATCAGAGATGTATTAATTATCAACTGATTACCAATTGTTTAACCACAAAACTTTTCCACCATGTCCAATCCGAACGATGTCAACTCCGCGTGCCAACTTCTCTTGGCCACCAGCTCGACTTCTCCAAGCTTAATCAATATCAATATATCATGTACAATAGAGGTAGATAAGATGACACAACTATTAGAAATAGCCATAAAGCTATTTTTTATTATAAATGAAAAGAAGAAGAATAACATTTCTCATTTCAAGGGAAATAAATGAGAGATTGATATCAAACATTTTCTTAACGCCACGAGTTATTTTAGGTGTTTTGCTAATATATATACATTTGAGTTTTTCATTTGTTTGTATCATATCCCAAAAACACAGAGAAAAGTAAGAACTTAGTTTAAGATTAAACAGATAAGTTTTTTGAAGGAATTTTGTGCGTATAATTCCTAGGTGTAATTGGGGTGTGGGTTGTGAGTTATATGTTTTGTAAGCATTTGTATATTTCTATCTTTCTAGTAAAAAAATTACAGCAGTTTTAGAGATAAATTATTTCTCATTCTTAATCTGATAAAGAAAAGTTGCGTATTTTTTCCAACAATTGGTATTAGAGCATTTGGTTCTAAACGATCCAAAGGAAGTCAGATTTGAGTGGGAGCAATGGCTGCAGATGAAGGAAAGGTGAAACTCGTAAAATTCGATGGTGCAGATTTCGGATTTTGGAAGATGTAGATTGAAGATTACCTATATCAGAAAAATCTTTATAAAACTCTCTCAAAAAAGAAGCCAGATGATATGAAAGATGAAGAATGGAATTTTTTTGATAGACAAGCGCTTGGAGTTATTCGATTAACGTTATCTCGCAATGTTACTACAAGAAAAGTTCACTTTGCCCACACTAAAATTTTTCACACTTGAAATTGTTGGATACATTCTCCACACTTTATTTAGTTGGACTTCACGATTAACACTTTGAAGTGTTGGTTAAGTGTGGCAAAATTCACACATGTAATTCCAACACTTTAAATAGTCGTTAGTAAATTTACCCGCACTATGTACCTACATTTTAAATTGTTAAATAATTATCCCACACATTATTTAGTTGGATATTAATATTATTAGTCATGAGTGATCAACCTAATAATTATATATATGATTTTATATATTTTTATGATCTTATATTTTATCAATAATACATAAATCATTTTTATGATATAAGATTAAAAAATCACACCTAATATATTGTAGCATAGTATTTCAAAAAGAATCAATAAGTTTATTCAACATCATCAATATAGGTAGATTGAAACTAATAATCTTTGGGGAAATAATTCTTCAAAAACACTAACATCGTACATTGCATTTTTTATCCATATGATATTTTTAACGTCGTAATATAATTTATTTAGGTCCAACGGAAAGCCGAACTCATCTTTAACATATTGGACTTCAACACCTTGCTCAAGATCTTGCCCACCGTTGTTGTTTTCTTCTTCCCGCTCCTGATTCTGCTCATTAGGATGAACATAAGGTTCGTTTAGATCAAACGAATTATGAGAAACATCTTCATTTTTGCTATTTTCTTTTCCTTCATCCTCTTGATTCTCCTTCTTCTGATGAATTTATTCCACCTCACAATAGGATTTGTTTAGATCGAACTAAAAATCGAGATCATCTTCGCTATCTTGCACTACTAATTGTGATAGATCCTCATCAGCGTCAAACTTTTCGTAATCCATTTGATAGAAATTGATGGAGGTTTAGATGAAGTAGAAGAGTTAAACATAGTTCTTTGTTAAAAGTTGATCTATTTATATATATTTTTTCCCAAATATTATTGTAGAATAAACAAATTGAACTTCTTAATAAAATTAGGAAATGTAGCAAATTGAACATTACGTTGAAGCCAAGAAAATAGGAGTATTTCTTGAACTTCTTTTGGTTCTTCGTTGAATCCAAAAAAATCTCAACTAATGTTGGCATCAAGGCTTATTTGTTAGAAGGAATATTTTGAACAATCTGTTTGGAATTGCGTATTTGAAGGAAAAAGATGATGAAAATGAAGGGAAATTAAAAATGGTATTTGGTTGAATTATTAGAAGGAATTTGAGAGTAAAAATAGGAGAAATAGGGGGAAAATACGTTGAGAATTTGGGGAGTAAACTGATCCCTACAATTTAGTTGAATTACTTTTTCACCTTTCTTATGTTCAGCACACATAAAAAGTTCACTATTTGTCACCCATTCTTACTTTCTACTATTTATTTTTAGTTATTTTTATTGTAATTCAAAATATTGAAAAACATATTTAAAGTAAAAATAATTTGAAAGATTAAATTAAAATTATAGATATTGTTGGTAGAATACGTAATCAACGCAACAAAATCTTTCACTATTATATTATTTTGTTTAAAATAATTAATTTGAGCTTATTCTTCGTATGACCTTCTATCTAGTTTATCTACAAACAAACAAAGACAAAACAAAATTGCAACCTTCTTTCTCGTGTTTCTTCGTAAGACCTTCTACTTTGCCAGGTACGTTTACCCTTCCTACTGTTATCAATACCTTCCCTCTTTGGATTCTTAGTTTCAACCTTCTTTCCCGTGTTTCTAAACATCTTCCCAACCTTAGTTTTAGCCTTCTTTTCAGTGTTCCTAAACATCTTTCGAAACTGATCCCGGGGCTTCATTACTCTCGTCGTGGGGGTAAAATCTGAATCAGAATGAAAACTCACTTAACCAAAATCCGATATATATATATATATAACCAAAATTTGACCTATAACCCGAGTTGTTCGACAAATTGGACATCCGGCCGAAACCACATCCAATATTGTTCCATCTTACTTGCCATCTAAAGATCCAAAAATAAATTGACCTTTAAGAAACTCACTCGATCCAGTCGTTTACCACCGATTTATAAGTATTTAATTAACTTATTATAAATATATGTATTATGTATATAAAACTATAAAATATAATTTTTACTAATTTAATTATTAAATAATATATTTATATTTGTAGATGTTTTTTTATTGAATATTTGTAGATGTTTAACTTACATAATTACATATTTTGCATAATACCGAACACGGGCCTAAATTAAATTCCCATAAAAAAAATTAACCATGAGTGTCGCTTGCCTTTTCTGAAAAGACTAAAAGAGTGCAGCGGGTTGGAGGAAATTAAAGGCGGTGGCCGGTGGACAGGGGTGTCTTGGAGGTGATCGATGAAAGGGTCGGGGCCAGTCGACGGAGGTCGTGCGGCCCGTGCTCGATCATGGACCGGTGGTTTAAATGTAAGGGTTTGTTATCGGCAGTCCACGAGAGAAGCTCAAGTCCAGTGGCCCCGGCGAGCTGTGGTCGATCTGGATTCCAGTGGTGATATATATTCAAGTCCAAACTTAATTTGAGTCTGGATTGGTCCTCAGATCTCATCTCCATACAAGGTATTGGTTATCTTCTTCCTATAAACAATAATTATTTGATTTAGATTATTCCATTGATTTAGATAAACAATAATTCCATATTTTTTTTCCAACTTTGACTTCTGAAAATTCAAAGTAAAATTATACTTATTATCCCTTCAAATCATTTTCGGTTCAATTTTATAGTTGTCTTCCTTAATTTACGGGATCCTTTTTTATTAATAATTGAAAATTTTAGCTTTTATATAATTGAAATAATCTAAAGCAAAAGTTACTTCAAGTTTCTAGTTGTTCGATCACCCACGTTTTCATTCTTCCCACTCTCTCTGTTTTACAGTTACATCAGACGACTTTCTTTATCTATTCAAACCAAAACTCTACTATATACGTTCTTTTCTCTCATTCACTCTCTCTAATCGTTAGGTGTTTTAGTATGGATCCTAATGGGGATGATGTGTTCATTGGTAGTCCCGAAGCACTAGAACTCAATCAAGCAAACGAAGAAGAGCCTAACCTGCAGGAGAATGATGGTGAATTTCTAATATCATATGAGGAGAATGATGGATTTCCATTGGTAGAAGAGGAGTCCGAAATCTCAGGTGGTGAAGAGACAGATGCTGCAGGCCGAATAAGAATTCACCCATTTGGAGACAGGTGAATACTCAACTTGTTGTACTAATGTTGTTTTTGTTCTTACATTACCTTATGATTGTAACTTAAGATTTGGTGTTTATTGGTAGGTTCAAGGCTACTAAGGATGTGTTGCCTAGTATACATTCAATCATGTAAGGTCTTTACACCGGGCCATGGATTCGTTGGAGTAAAGTTCCACCTGATACAAAGATGGAACATATGGTTTGTGGAGTTCAAGGTTCGTGTTTCCCTTTCATGCTCCCTGATTCTTATTTGTCCATAGAGAGCTCCCTGTCATTATAACATAATGGTAAAAGTGATGATTTATTATTGAGCAGAATCTGCTATTTATACAAGATAGACTGTAACTAGTTGAAAGAGATATTTGTAACAATCTTATGATCTTTCTAACAAAGCCATTAACAGAATGCACGAGAGCACTACGTTACTGGACATAATTACATGGATTAGTAATTAATGTTATTTGGAAATACTATCTTCAATACGCCCCCACAAGTCGGACGGTCATCGGGAAAGTCCAACCTTGGAGACAATGGAATCAAACTGAGGTCGATGGAGTGGTTTGGTTAGGACGTCCGCTAGCTGGTCTCCCGTTGAGATGTGGGTGACGCGAAAGGTGCCCTGCTGAACATGCTCTCTGACAAAGTGATAGGAAATTGCAACATGTTTCATTCTTTAATGAAACACCGGGTTTGAAAAGAGGAATGTCACCCCCATGCTGTCACTGTAACACCCGTCACTGTGGAGCTCTTGACCTACAGGCCCAGCCATTCCCTATAGTGCGTTGTCCAAGGGCATGCAGCTCACACACCCAACTCTTCCCCCATAAATGGGTAGGTTGTTGCCCACGGGGATCGAACCCGGGACCTTTAGATACAAGGGTAAATCCTTACCACTTGTATCACCAATTGCGCTGCAGCACAATTGGTAACAAGTGGGCGTTAAGCCACTTGTTAAAGGGGAGAGGTCTCGTGTTCGAGCGATCCCAACAACCTCTTGGCTAATGGCTTCCATTAATTTGGAGTAGCCCCCAAGGATGGGTTGGGGTACATGGGCTGCGGCTCATGGAGTGTCTCATGTTGGGCTAGGCCCGTGGCTTGAGCACTCACATAAAAGTGTACTTTTTTGTAACATCCCCCATCTCTGGGCCGACCCTTTACAGGGCTGCAGCCCATACACCCCAACCCATCCTTGGGGGCTACTCCAAATTAATGTAAGCCATTTGCCAAGAGGTTGTTGGGAGCGCTCGAACACGAGACCTCTCCCCTTTATCCCCTCCCCGCAAGGAGTGGATACCAATTGTGCTGCAGCGCAATTGGTATCCACTCCTTACGGGGAGGGGATAAAGGGGAGAGGTCTCGTGTTCGAGCGCTCCCAACAACCTCTTGGCAAATGGCTTCCATTAATTTGGAGTAGCCCCCAAGGATGGGTTGGGGTGTATGGGCTGCAGCCCTGTAAAGGGTCGGCCCAGAGATGGGGGATGTTACAGTCACAATATAGTATTGGTTGTTGATGTGTCAGCTTGAGTTCCTGGAACAGGGAGAGCACCCAAAGAACCTCGGATACAGCATCTGCGAGAGCCCGATACTCTGCTTCGGTGGATGAACGAGCCACGGCTTTCTGTTTCCTGGAACTCCAGGAGATTGGTGTGGACCCAAGATATAGGATATAACCTATAGTGGACACAAAGTCATCCCGATCTCCAGCCCAGTCCGCGTCCGAGAAGGCATGAAGCGCTGCAGAGGGACTAGGTGAGATAGTGATGCAACGGCAAGGTAGCATAATGGCCTCTTAAGTGTAGCCCAATGTTCAGATGTCGGTTGTTGCATGAATTGAGACAGGCGATTGATGAAGTATGCAACGTCCGGACGTGTGAGACTCAAATATTGAAGACTGTCCACTAGGCAACGATAGTCAATAGGCGACGGAAGAGGTTGACCGATGCCCTTGAGCAAAGGAGAAGTGGCAGACAAGGGAGTGGAGACGGGCTTGGTATCATCCATGCCGGCTTTGACTAGAACATCAGTGATATACTTCCGTTGGGAGAGGAATAAGCCACCAAATTGCGGAATTACCTCAACGCCAAGAAAGTAAGAGAGCGTACCTAGGTCCTTCAAGGAGAAGCATGCAACAAGCTTATGAACCAGGGAATCCACATACTGATTGGTGTCGCCGGTGACAATTATGTCATCAACATAGACCAACCGATAGAGTGAAGTTGAGCCATGATGATACACGAACAGAAAGGCATCTGCAATTGAGTTTTGGAACCCAAGATGCATGAGGGAGGTTTTTAATTCAGTGTACCACGCCCTCGGCGCTTGACGAAGGCCATATAGAGCCTTGTTGAGTTTGCAGATGTGGGTCGGCCGAGCAGGGTCGGCAAAGCCAGGCGGCTGACTCACATAAACCTCATCATGAAGAGTGCCTTAGAGGAAGGCGTTGTTAACATCAAGCTGCGTCAACTTCCATCCCCTAGACACGGCGAGAGTGAGAACCACACGGACCGTAACGGGTTTTACCACTGGTTGAAGGTCTCGTTGTAGTCCCATCTAGGTCTTTGGTGGAACCCTTTGGCAACCAACCGGGCCTTGAGACGATCGACCGAGCCATCAGGGAGATACTTGATTCGAAAGACCCACTTGCAACCAACCAGATTATGAGATGGAGATGGAGGGACAAGCGTCCAAGTGTTGTTGGAGCAAAGGGCATCGAACTCTTGTTGCATCGCCGCGCGCCACGACCGATCTTTGAGTGCTTGGGTGATGGACTTGGGTTCAGTAGGAGGAAGGAGGCTAGCAGACAAGTTGAGTTTATGGATTGGTTTGACTATATTGTTTTTGGAGCGTGTGACAATGCAACGCTCGGGCATTTGTTGGGGTTGAGGGGGGTGACTTGTGGTCGTGGATGGGTGAGGCTAGGGTTTGGGGATTGTAAGGGTGAAGATGCAGAATGAGAGGCGGAAGATGGTGTGGGAGGTCGGTTGGGTGAGGGAGTGGGCCGAGTGGGGGTGGGCTTGTTGGTGGTGTTGGAGTTGTAGCGTGTAATGGAGGGTAAGGGTGGGGCCAGTACAGAAGTGGGAACAAGTAGGGAAGGAGTGGGCCGAGTTGGTGAGGTGCTGGGAGTAGTGGGAGAGGCCGAGTTTAGTGGGCCGGCTGAGGAGGTGAGCAGGAGCGGAAAGTAGGCCGGTCGGCGAGAGAATCGGAATGGAGGAAGGGAGACTTGTAGAGAGGACTGTGGGAGACGCCTGCGGCCAGCCGTCAATGCACGACCCTTCAAGCAGTATCGTTCCGGTTTCGAGACTCTTCACAAAGAAGCAATTTGGTAAGAATATGACAGCACAATTATTTTGAATGGAAAATTGGGAAACGAAGATAACATTTTTCTGCATTTGAGGAACACAGAGGACCTAGGAGAGATTAAACACATGTGCAGAAGACTTAAGAGAAAGAGAGCCAGAGTGAGTGGTTTTCAAACCTTCACCGTTGCCCATGAAGAGTTCATCAGGCCCATTGTACGGGTAGTGTAGGGACAGGTTGGCGAGGTCGTTGGTGACGTGGTGGGAGGCGCCACTGTCGACCAGGTAGGAGGAATCATGGATGTCGGGTACGGTCACGTTGACTTGGGGCTGGTTGGGGTTCAAGGGGTTTCGATTAAGGGATGGCGGGCGAGCGGCAGGGTGTTGTTGGCGGAAGAGAGGGCAGTAGCCCACAACATGGCCCGTCTCACGGCACCATTGATGCTTGCCAAGGAATGGGCGAGGCGGGGTCGGCGGAACCATCAGAGGAGGGAGAAAGTGGGTAGAGGACTGGGTTAATGGAGGGCGGTACTGAGGAGGCAAAGATTGGTTTGGCGGGCGGGGTCGGTTGGACTTGTTGCGAGACTGCACATTGAGCGTCGTGGCGGGGGCACTAGAGGAGGTTGCAACAGATTTGAGTTTGAGCTCTTTGACAATTAACTTCTCATGGAGTTCATCAAGGAAGATGGTGGTGTCGCGTGCTTTGATGGCGTCGACGACAGGTTGTTAGGGGCTGTCAAGACCCTTGAGAACGTACGAGACGAGGTCGTCGTCATCGACAGGCTTGCCAAGAGAGGCAAGGAGATCTACAGTAGAGGAGATGTACTGAATGTACTCAGTGATTGTCTGATTGGCTTTAGTGGTGGTGCACAGCCGGTCCTTGAGTTGGTTGATGTGGCCTTTGGAGGGATTTGCATAGGTCCGGGCAAGGATGTCCCAGGCTTCCTTCGATGTCTTGGCGCGGGTGACCAAGGGAGCCACCGGGGCGGTGAGAGTGCCGATGAGCGCGCCGTATAGCAGTTGGTCTTGGCACATCCAGGAGGTGTACGCCGGATTGGGAGATGTGATGGAGTTGGTGGTAAGTGTCGATGGTGGAGCGGGGTGATCGCCATTGAGAAATTTGAAGAGATCGTAGCCGGTACGTGTGGCTTGAATTTGAGATTTCCAGGTGATGTAGTTAGTAGAAGAAAGTTTTATGGCATTTGTGAAGTGAACAATGATAAAGGGGCGAGTGCCATCAGTAGGGTTGGCAATGGTGGTTGAAAATTCAGCAGCCATGGCAGGCGTGAGTTTGAAGATGAGAGGAGTTTTGGTTTTGGATGAGCGGCTGATACCATATAAGATAATGGTAAAAGTGATAATTTATTATTGAGCAGAATCTGCTACTTATACAAGATAGACTGTAACTAATTGAGAGAGATATTTGTAACAATCATATGATCTCTCAAACAAAGCCATTAACAGAACGCACTAGAGCACTAAGTTACTGGACATAATTACAGGGATTAATAATTAATGTTATTTGGAAATACTATCTTCAATAATTATCACACCTTAATACTTAAATGTACATAATTACCCATTATCATATCAATGTAAAACCCTAATTCTCAGTTAATATTTTTTCCTCTGATTTTTCTTTCGATTTTCTTTGTCCTCCTCCCTGTGACTACTATTGATGACACTTTTCCTATTCTTCGCCAAAATTCAATATTTAAAAACACCAATAATTGACTGTTTATATCAATTGATGTTGCATAGACTATTTAATTACTTGCACTTAATTACTGATATGATTTTTCCTGTTGTTTTAGGACCTCCAAAATACTCCATCGTATTGCAATTTGTGTGAGTGATGCAAATGTGATTAGTTTATGACATCAATTGATTCTCCTCATGTACTGTATATATGTTTGAATTTTTTTTACCTTTTTTTATGATTAGTTTATGTTAATTATTATTTTTGTACAAATGTGATTAATAGTTAGTAGGCATTCATGCATTTCGGTTTTTAATATGTTTGGACTTGTTGATCGATCGAGTGTTCTTTTTTTAGATCCTGCATATATATAGATCAATGGAGTGACATAGCTCCACTAGGAATAGTATGCTTAAGAGATTAGATTTTGATCTGGATGTACGTACATGTTGTGAATGTCAAACCTCCACTACGTATATATGTATAATATTTTATCATCGGGAATATGCACTAAAAATTACTCTTTGTCAAGTCATATACGTACTTGTTATACCTCAGTTAGCTAGTGTATATTTTAATTGCTCTAGTTCGAACTCGGCTTCAATTACAAACATGTATGAATAAGAGCTAGAAATCAATAAAGATTTGAATCTAGAGAGGCTCAATTATTTCAATAATTATGTCAAAGTTAAACATAGGTGCTTAAGAATTGATTATGTACGTGTATATTTGTGACAACTTGTTACCTTATTCGAATTATGGATGATTATCAATTTATCATGGATTCTTGTATTATACACGTATTTCAATTTTTTGTTTCAGGATCGTTTCAATGAACTAAGCAATACATTTAAGGAGGCACATCCTGATGGAATGACTGAAGAAGACAAATGTAGGCTATGGGCTGAAGCACCTGGAGTTAATAGCAAAGGACATATGTTTCCTACGTTAGTTTTCTAAGCTTTTTATTAGTTGGACAATTTTATGTAGTCTTCACCTTACAACTTCTATTTTCTTAGGTACCGAATGAATCTTTGTAATGCACATTCTGTTTTATATACAGTTTCTTATTATATTTTATTATTAGTATAATTTATTTTATTATAATATTAATTTGTGTAATTTGTATTTAGAGCCAACATTTGACAATTTGTAAGAAGATCCATATGTACATATATATAAATAAAAACCAATTAAAATAAATATAAAAATAAGTTATTTAAAATATTTTTTTATTAGTGCATATATGCCCACACGTTTTGTTGTTGGATAGTCTTTTGACAATTTTAATATACCTACACTTGTAATTGTTGTTATATACATTACATTGCAATCATTTCATCTTTATTTATTTATTTATAGAAATTTATTATTTATGTTAAGTGTTATATTTTCCAACACTAAAATTTGTAAAAAAAAATTATGGATACAAGCATGGGTTTTTTCTACACTTTTAAATGATGGATAATTTGTGACACTCCATATCCCCACACTTTGTTTCAACTAAATTAAGTGTTGCTTTTACCAGCATCAAGTAAACAAGTGTGACTAATCTTTTCACTCTTGATTGTTGGTATGGAAAGTTTTTCTTGTAGCGTTGCCTTTAACATTAACAAAAGAAAAGACCACGGCGGGTCTTATGGCGGCTCTCTCCAATATGTATGAGAAGCCATCGGCCTCAAACAAGTGTTCATTTGATGAGGTGTTTATTCAATTTGCGGATAACGGAAGGTGTGTCGGTGGCTCAACATCTCAATGCACTTAATACGATCACAATCCAATTGAGTTCTGTTGGGATTGAATTTGATGAAGAAGTATCAGCGTTGATACTTATATCTTCTCTTCCTGGAAGTTGGAATGCTACCATCACGGCTGTGAGTAGATCGTCAGGAAGCAACAAATTAAAATTTGATGATGTATGTGATCTGGTTCTTAGTGAAGAGATCTGACGGAGAGGGTCGGTGAATCAACAACTTTCTCAATTTTACATACGGAGTCCAGAGGAAGAAATTCAACCAGAGGGAATGGACGTGAAAGGTCAATCAATCAAGGTAGATCTAGAGACAAGAGGTCAAAATCGAGGAATCCCAAAAATTTCTCTAGCTCGAAGACTATCGAGTGTTGGAATTGTGGGAAGATCGGTCATTACAAAAACTAGTGCAAGAATGCACCGAAGAACCAAGAGACGAAGGCAGAGGCAAATGTTACTTCAACCTTAGAAGGAGATGATGCGTGATATGCTCTTTGGAGAGCAATGAAGAGTCTTGGGTATTAGATTCTGGAGCATCAATTCATGCCACTTCGAAGAGATATGTCTCGAAAAACCTTGGAAATGTGTACCTTGGTGATGATCAACCTTGTTCAATCATTGGTAAAGGTGTAGTGAAGATCAAGTTGAATGGGTTTGTATGGGAGCTATAACATGTTAGACACATACCTAACCTAAGAAAGAACTTGATATCAGTTGGGAAGTTGGCTAGCAAAGGCTATAGCACAAGCTTCCATGGTGATAATTGGAAGATCTCAAGAGGTGCAATGACAATTGCTCATGGCAAAAAGAGTGGTACTTTTTACATGACAACATGAGTGTGATGTTCAATTGCAGTTGCAGTAGGGAATGGAGATTTCAACATGTGGCACCAGAGACTTGGTCACATGAGTGAGAAAGAGATGAAACTTATGCATTCGAAAGGGAAATTGTCGGGTCTACAGTCAGTAGAGGTAGACATGTGCGAAGGATGCATACTTGGAAAGCAGAAGAGGGTGAGCTTTCAGACGAATGGTAGAACCCCAGAGAAGGAAAGATTAGAGTTTGTCCACTCTGATGTTTGGGGACCAACGAGTACTTCATCCATTGGTGGGAAAAACTACTTTGTGACTTTCATCGATGATCACTCTCGGAACGTATGGGTATACTTTAATACAAGTCTGAAGTTTTTTAGGCTTTCAAGAGATGGAAAGCCATGGTTGAAAATGAGACAGGTTTGAAAGTCAAATGGCTTAGAACCGACAATGGTGGTGAATATGTGGACAACATATTTAAAAATTTCTGCTATGAACACGGGATCCAAATGGAGAGAATAGTGTCGGGTACACCTCAACAAAATGGTGTAGTTGATCATATGAACCGAACGTTGACAGAAAAAGCCAGAAGTATTCGTATACAGTCAGGTCTACCGAAGCAGTTCTGGGCAGACTACCGTATTTGGGATGACCAAAACAAGAAGGTGATCCGTAGCAGAGATGTAATTTTCAACAAAAGAGTCATGTATAAGGACATACATAAAACTGACGCCAGCGACTCAGATCAGAATGGGCCAGTATTTGCAGATGTAGATTATGTTCTAGATAGTCCTATGACGGAACCGATCGTAACAAGTCCTCAGTCAGAAGAACTTGTTGAACAACAAAGCGTGCAATAGTCTGACACGACAGAACCTCCTACTCTAGCTCTTGAATTAAGAACATCTTCTCAGCCTCATGTTCCTAATAGAAGATACATGAGTTATTTGTTGTTGACAGATGGAGGGGAGCCTGAATGTTATGATGAAGCATGCCAGTCTAGTGATACAAGCAAGTAAGAGCTTGTAATGAAAGATGAGATGCAATCTAAGAGATATAAAGCTCGACTAGTTGTGAAAGGATTTCAACAAAAGGAATGAGTTGATTATACTGAGATTTTTGCTCCTGTCGTGAAGCTGAATACTATCATAACAGTGTTGAGTATTGTTGCTATTGAAGATCTTCATCTTGAACAATTAGATGTGAAGACTGCATTTCTTCACGGAGATTTAGATGAAGAGATATACATGCATCAACCAGAAGGTTTCTCGGAGAGTGGAAAAGAGAACATGGTATGTAAACTCAAGAAGAGTTTGTATGGCCTGAAGCAAGCCCCAAGACAGTTGTATAAAAAGTTTGACGACTTCATGCACAAGGAAGGTTTCCAGAAGTGCAATGTTGATCATTGTTGTTACTTCAAAAGCTATCGGTCTAGTTATATCATTTTACTACTTTATGTTGATGATATGCTAGTAGCAGGTTCATATATTGATGATATCAGAAGGTTGAAGCAACAATTGTCAAAGGAGTTTGACATGAAGGATTTAGGTCCAGCGAAAAAGATTCTTGGGATGCAGATTACTAGAGATAAGCACATGGAGACTTTGCAGTTATCTCAATTAGAGTACATCAATCATGTTTTAGAGAGATTCAACATGGATAAGGCTAAACCAGTTAGTACACCATTGGCAAGTCATTTTCGCTTATCCAAGGACCAGTCACCTCAGACAAAAGAAGATAGAGATTTCATGGCTAAGGTTCCTTATGCCTCAGCCATTGGAAGTTTGATGTATGTGGTGGTCTGTACAAGACCAGACATTGGACATGTAGTAGGAGTTGTTAGCAGGTACATGTCAAATCCAGGAAAGGCTCACTGGGAAGCAGTGAAATGGATTTTAAGGTATCTAAAAGGCACCGTAGAGAAGTGTTTGTACTTTGGTAAGGGTGAACTAAAAGTACAGGGCTATGTAGATGCAAACTTTGGAGGTGAAGTCGATCACCGAAAAAGAACCACAGGTTACATATTCATTGTTGGAACTACAGTTGTGAGTTGGAGGTCGCAACTACAGAAGATTGTAGCTCTATCCACTATAGAGGTAGAGTATATAGCAGTGATTGAAGCCAGTAAAGAGATGATATGGCTTCAAGGTTTGTTAACTGAGTTGGGATTCAAGCAGGGGAATAATGTGTTGTACAATGATAGTCAGAGTGCAATACACTTGGCAAAGAATTCAACATTTTATTCCAAAACTAAGCATATTGGACTTCGATATCATTTCATCAGGTCTTTGTTAGATGATGAAGTTTTAAAAGTTGGAGAAGATCCAAGGAAGCAAGAATTCAGCGGATATGTTGACAAAGACGGTGACTATTGACAAATTGAAGTTGTGCTCAATTTCAGTTGGCCTGCAAGAGTAACAAGACTAGAAATTTCTGCTGCATAGAATGAGGTGTGGAGACAGATTGAAATCGGTCTTCAAGTAGAAGATTGTTAGAAATAGCCATAAAACTATTTTTGATTATAAATGAAAAGAAGAAGAATAGCATTCCTCGTTTCAAGAGAAATAAATGAGAGATTGATATCAATCGGTTTCTTAACGCCACAAGTTATTTTAGGTGTTTTGCTAATATATATATATATGATTTTTTCATTTGATTGTATCAAATCCCAAAAATACAAAGAGAAGAAAGAGCTTAGTTTAAGATTAAACATAGAAGTTTTTTAAAGGAATTTTGTGCGTATAATTTCTAGGTGTAATCGGGATGTGGGTTGTGAGTTATATGTTTTGTAAGCATTTGTATATTTCTATCTTTCTAGTAAAAGTTTTGCAGTAGTTTTAGAGATAAATTATTTCTCATTCTTAATCTGATAAAAGAAAATTTGCATACTTTTCCCAACAACACTAGATAAAATGTAAGCACGTGAAGTGTGGGATAATAGGTCAACAAACAAATAGAGATATGATATATCAAATGAATAGATGCACCAAGTAATGATCAAACAAAGAGGTCACATACTTGCTCCTCAGTGATGCACATTGCTTAAGTAATCCAAACGCCTTAAGAAAATGTGTTCTTTTTTCTCGTTCTTACATATTTATTTCTCTTAAATAAATGCATGATTTTTATTGATAAAAATCCCCAATGAGTATGGTCTAAGGCTTGGAATCCATCACTGAAGGAATTTTTGAATGCACTACGAAATATTTGGCTTAATGTAACACAAAAATTGTAATGGTTTTTTAGTGTGTTACCGTAGATAGTCAAATGCAATGGCTCATGTTAAAATGTAATAGTAGGACCTATTGTAATGGTTGTACGTAACGGATATTTTCAAAGGTAACAGTTGTTATAACAAATGTAATGGTTGTGAAAAATAAAAAATAAAACACCTAGGGTAATGGCTCATGTATAACAAATGTAACGTTGATAAAAAATTGGCGCAAAAATAAAAATTTGGCGGGGACTGATCTAAAATAGAGGGTCTTATCTAATTAAGTAATTATATGTAATTGCAACAAAGAAATACCAAAATCCCTAATTTGGTTCTTCCATTTCGTCAAGCGGTGGTACGGTGGATCTCCAACTTTATCTCGGTGGTGGCTCTCCAATTGATTTCATCTTGCTTAATTATCGTGCACCCCTAACCTGCTAATTAACCTAAGAGGCGCGCGATAGTGGCTCAACAGCAGTGGATCGGCGTTGCTCAACAACATTTGTCGGTGGTGGCTCAACAGTAGCAGCGGTCTAGTGTGGTGGTCGTGGCTCACTTTCATCCGGGAGGAGATAGCAACTCGGCCGTGAAGGCGGTGGTGGCTCACACTCATCCGGGAAGAGACAATAACTCGATCGTGTTGGTTAGTCATCTTACTTTCTTCTTCGAAAATTAGGGCTTATAGATATGATTGTGCTAAACCTAAGAGAAAGAACTGTGTTTGAACAAGGCTGCCAAAATTAGGGCTTGCAGATGAAGGACTAAGTTTTTATTGATACTTAATAAATTCTCCTCTATTTCTGAATGGATGTTTATGCTAGTACTTCATAACTGGAAAGAAAATGACTATGGCTAATTCTCCTCTGTTTCTGCGTTTGAACAATGGTGTTTGCTGAATGGTTGTTTCTGCATTTGAACAATGGTTGTTTGTTGATACTTAATAGCTTGTTTAAGTAAACAATGTGTGATTTGAGGCCAATCTCCAACACCAATTAACCTTTTTGCAAAGCATAGAATGACTTGTGATATTACTGATAAGTATATATGTCGATTTAAAATACATATCTGCATAATCACACATTTAAATACTGGATCCTAATTATTGGGCTAAAATTTATCAATTTATCTTGGTGATTAGGTAGGTCATGGATCTTACAGTACAAAGTAAAGTATATATACGTTGATTAAATTTCATTTGTTTATTTTAGATGTTAAGTGTTGTGTTGTGCTGATGTTAAGTGTTGTGCTGATCAAGCTCCTCTGTTTCTGCTGATACTAAATTTCATTTGTTTGCTGATACTAAATTTCATTTGTTTGCTGATACTAAATTTCATTTTTTTATTTTACAATCACACGTTTAACAGTTTAACTACTGGACCTAATTATTGTGCTAAAAATTATTGGATCGATCATTAAAAGGAAGTTAGCTGAATATGTTAATTTATGCGTGCAACTGTGCAATGGAGATTATTCTGCAGTCTTCTTCATCTAAGTTTTGAAGCTGCCCCAAGTTTTTCTTTTTTTTTGGATTTCTGTATTTTGTTGTCTGTGATTCAATCAGTTTGTCTGTAATCTGTATACAATGATATTTATATCTATGCAATCCCTACGTTCTATCTATTTGTCTATTTATCTAGTATACCGTTGTTATATTTCATTACTTGCTTCACTTTACTGCCCTTTATAGAGGGATGAAGCAAAAGTAAAGATTTTCTTCACTATGTTCTACTATGAGATTCTTATCCAGACAAACATGGTTTGTGTGCTATATCTAATAATATCAATAACTTGATTAATAGGGTCAAGTGTAACTACGAAAAAGGGAACAGGTATTTTCTTACCACTCGATTTTGTAGATGATTTTCTGCAAGTCATGTTATGTATGAATGGAAATGGAATAATTTCAGGTTTTTACATTTCCTATAGAATAAAAAATAAATCTTTGAGCCATCAGTAAAGTATGCAAACCTTGAAAGTACAACAATTTTAAATGTCGTTCTTGAGTAGACCATTTTATTATTGGTGCTTTAGTGTCAAAATAATGGACCTTAATGCATCATTTTTTCTCTCTGTGCTAACTACTGAATTGGAGTATGAGAAGTGAAAGTAAGCTATGAGACTTGACATCCTCTCCCTGTCAATATGAAACTATTGGTTTGAAATTCTCGTGAATAACACTTGCATTTGTAGGCTTCAAGAAATGAAATCATTTCAAGCACAAGGGGAGAAAGACTGCCATTACAGCAAACTGTTTCGATGGCTGAATTTGCAAAGGCACTAAATAGAAAGCAATTGGCACAACATCAACAAGAGCAACCAATGCAAAAAGTACCACAAAACATTCAACACCAACCAAGAGTGCAGCCAGCCGAACACAATAAAAATTCTCAAAAACAGTTACCACGACATCTCGACCTCCAACAAGTTCCATCTCAACATAATAGCAAGCTCCAACCACAAAAACTACAACAACAAAGCACACAACAAGTGTTGGAGAACAAGAAAATGCTGCAAGAACAACGTCTAAAAAGGAAAAAGTTGCATCGTGACCAATGTTGCTCTCCTGGGTCATTGAATGTTTATAGAAATTTGCGGCAGAAGCAACTAGAGAAGAGTGATGGGCATCTTTCTAGTGTTGAACTACCTCCAACTACTCTGGTACAAGATGAAACTCATGAAAGTATGCTGAATTTCACCCAGCAAGATCAGTCTATGCAAGGCTCACCAAGCCGTACAGTCCTCCCTGAAAATTTAGTTGATGACCAAAATGAAATGGGGCTTGAATGCAATGTAGAAAACCAGGGTAGCACTTCAAGAGGTAATTACTCCTATCATTTGGTTCACTTATGCATTTTTTTTTCCACTCATTGTTTGGATTTTATAACTATTATAGTTGCTGAAAAAAAGAAGCATCGAGGACCAACACTAATGGTAAAGGTCCATCAACGTACATTTCAAGAACATCAACCCATTGTCCTTAATGCAAAAGGCCAACCAATAGGACCACTGTCTCTTGTTACTGAACTTGTTGGCTTCTTAGGGACAATAGCAAAAGATCCTACACTTGCGCCAATTAATATTCTTGATTGGAAAAGTATGCCCACAAAGGAGGATATTTGGAGTTATGTCAAGGTATAAATGAATTTATGTCTTTGTTTTTCTTTCCCGTCATTGCTATTTGCTAACAATGCTAGTTAAACTTGGATGTGATGTGAAGGAAAAATACAAAATTTCATAACACGGGAAAAAATATGTACTGGAAACCGTCAATGATGATTGGTGTGTTTACAAATCAAGGTTGAAGACGAAACACTACAAGGCATATGCAACTGATGAAGAGAGGTGGAATAATCGTCCTTCCACAATTCCTGAAAATCAATTCAGAGAACTCCTGGATTATTGGGATAGTTCAGTAGGCAAGGTATTTTTCATCATCTTGATTTCATAAATTAATCAAACTTTTATGCTTCATCCTAGCACTTATGTAAATAAAATACAGGAAATTGCTCGTGTTAATGCAACTAACCGACAAAAGCATGAAGATGTGCACACCATGGGTCCTCACTCAATTGCAAGGTTACGCCATGAGCTGGTAATGTAATCTATTTATTTTCAGATCATAGAACTTAATTAAACATAACAAAGAAAACCAAACAAAGATAGTTAGCATAGATAAGAGCAAAATTTATTTTCTAATTCATTTTATTATTTCTTACCAGGAGCAAAAAAATACAAACAAAGAGCCTCCATCAGATTCAATGGTCTACAAACTGTCTAGGAAAAGAGATCCTACACGTGCATACAAGACAAATGGTTGTAAGACCAAAGAAAATATCGTAAGTTCCTAAATGTTTCAAGCACTTAATATGTACATTTTTCTTTTAAATGCAGCAGAAAGTGACTTTGTGTAATGTATTACTTCTAATTATATCACTGAGGAAGCAACTATATATACATTTTGCTTCTTTATGCAGGAGAAAATGAATGATATACAAGTGCAAATTGAAAGTGGAGAAAAAGGCAACAACCTAGACCCATATTCTGAAGTGATCAGCAAGGAGCATAGTGGGCGGGCATTTTTGCAAGGGCGAGGACTGAAAATATCTACTTTGAAAGGCAAGGATAAAAAGGGAGGTTACATACTTGACAAGGATTTCTTCCAAAATATGAAAGCAGAATGGGCTGAAGAATTAATTCCGACATTAGCATCACAAATTCTATCTCAATTGAAAGTTGCTAATCCTCATATGAATTTGGTCATTTCGGATTTCACAACTACACCAGAATTTTCAAATCAAGTAATTGAAGAGACAAATCTGCATAATGATGTTGAAATTCATCCTTCACCATAGGTACAAACTTCTCTTTTTCTTTATTCTAATCCTTTGATTTTACTAATGGTGCCATTTGATGGGTTTTTAGTTTAAAGTGATGTGAATGGCCTAAATTGACTTGAGACTATATGAATGTACTGTGTTTTACGATTTTAGTTGGTATGGAATTTGATGCTCGATTGGATTGATCAATTGGGGAAGACAACTAGTTTCTTCAATGATTTAGTCTAGTTATATGGGATTTTGCAAATTGATTAGCTTTGAGGTAGTTTGATTAGCTTTGAGGTAGCTTTGAGGTAGGTATGGAATTTTGTAAATTGATTAGCTTTGTAAATTGATTAGCTTTGGGATTTTGTAAATTGATGCTGCTTCATTATTAGTTTCTTTATCTTGGCCATACAAATCATATGAATGTTTTGCTGTGATTTAAAAATTAAGGATCTTTTGACATTTAACAATTATTTCTATAAATTTCTAATTAATATTAGCAAAAACATAGATCTAATCTTTAGTTTTTTTTAATTGCAGAATGAAGATGTTGAAGATGTGGAGGATGATAATTGATTATGACAGCCTTGATTACAAGAGACTATTTTTTGGGTTTATATTTAGCTAGTATCACACAATTAGCTAAACATTAAACTACTTTTGGATATATTTTGTATATGGGTTATGGATACTTTTTGGGTATATATTTAGCTATATATGATCATTTTGTAATTAACTTCACTTTAAGTATTAATATAAAACTTTATTTTAAGTTTGTTAATACATGTTTCTAGATATTAATCTCTTGAATATATTTACAATAGGTATCAATATTTAAATTAATCATAGATAATTCATATATATATATATATATATATATATTCTATTGTAATAGATATATTGTCTAATGTAACAACTCTTTCTTTCATAAAATCTGTTACAGTAGATGACTAAGGTAATGGGTATATGAAATGGTAATGGTTATAACTAAGGTAATGCTTCAATAACTAATGTAATGCTTGAACCAAACGTAATGGTTGTATATCTAATGTAATGGATGCATAGTGTAATGGATGTTATATCTAATGTAATGGTTGTAGTCGAATTTATACATCTGTTACAATAGATTAAACAACCGTTACCCTAAATCTAGGACAATGGCATCTATAGTAACCATGTGTAAACCATTACAGTAGGTCTATTGTAATGGATTTTGGCCCTATAGTAATTTTTTTTAGCCATTACAATAGGCTCGATATTTGGTGGTGATGATTCTCTTGACATGGTCTTTTGACGTTTATTCCTAACTTTGGGATGAAACACAGATAATGACACATATTATGTAGAATGTAAAAAAGAACATCATCTTTGAGTTATGAGTGTTTAGTATCATAAACCTTATCTTTCACAACTTTTCTCGATCATTGAGCTTGTATGACTCGAATTGCTTAATCATGTATACATACAATATGGATAAAGTCACACTCAATGTAGAAATGTCATTTGATAATATGATGTGAATTAACACACCCAACCTTAAAGTTGATGTTATTCTTAATAATCTAAAAAGCTTGTTCTATTACTTTTAATCCACGAGAATGAAAGAACACATCTATGAAAGTATATTTTATAATAAAAGATATGAAGGGGACATTAACGTGGATAATATGAGCAAATATCATAGTGTCTTCAGTGTTAAAGCTTTGAGAAAACTTTTAATGGCATATTAAATCATAACCTTTTGATATTATATGTATATATAAAAAAATCAATTTTAATATTTATCTAATAAATTATGAAATCAAATAGAAAAATAAACATTGTTTAAACTTGTCCAAATGTAAGGAACAATTAGATTATAAAACTTGGGTATCACATTGTGGTAGCAAGAATTTGTACCATAATAAATATTGATGACGACGATGAGAACCCACAACTCTGGCAACATTCGGTACCCTCCGATCACTCTTCTCGTAGCCTGCAAATATAGAGAAATGTTAAAGGGCGGGGCTTCTCTCCCGAAAGACCCTCCGACGCTCAAGTCAGTCAAGAATACTAAATTCTCCAATGGAGGCAAAGGAGAAGGAAACGTACGTATGAAAAGAATGAGAGAAGATTAGGGCTTTTTTTTCCTTTTACCTCTTAATTACCTTTTTCCTTATTATCTTTTAAGATATTGGGATAATAACTACTTCCTTGTTTGTTGGATAATTAATGATATCTTACCAATTAATTGTTCCATGAAGATATTCTTTATTTCTTCTTTTTCTGATTTTGGGTATAATTAATTAGTCACAATTATCCCTCTCATTTTGCCCCTCAAATCTGTCGGGCTCAACCGAGATCGGTGGATCCGAAAATCCCGGCCTGGCACGGTTTAGGACTCATCGCACGGTTTGCAGCAAGTCGTGCGGGCTTGCAGAGACGTCGTTCTGTGTCTTCTAGCGAGGCGCACGGTTTGTCACAAACCGTGCCAAATTACAGAAGCTCAAATTCACAAAATTCCAAGAATTGCGCACGGTTTGTGACACCGTTTGCACAGTTTGTCACAAATCGTGCCTCTTTACAGAGGTCAAACCTTCTGGCTCCGAGAACTTGTGCACAGTTTGTGACACCGTCCGCACGGTTTGTCACAAATCGTGCTTCTTTACAGAGGCCGGTTCTGACACTTTCGTGTGCCGGTACGATCTGGAACATTTCTAGCACGGTTTGTAATAAACCGTGCCGATCCTCAGAGGCTCTTTCTGGCCATTTTCATGCCCCAACATGGATCTCGTTAGGCTTGGCTGCTCTGTACAACTCGTTCGGGGGTTTGTTTTGCTTTGTTTCTTATCCGTGAGGGCGTTATATGTGATATTGACTCATGTACACTTGTTGGGAGCGAAACACAAAGATGCTTGCTCGCCTTTCACTTAATGCTCTAAGCATCCTTTGTTGATTCGTTGGGAGTACGGCATGAGAATGTCAGCTCGCCCTTTGATAATCTGTGCCAATTCATTGGGAGTGCAGCATGAGAATGTCAGCTCGCCCTTTGACAACCTATGCCAATTCGTTGGGAGCGCAGCATGAGAATGTCAGCTCGCCCTTTGACAACATGTGCCAATTCGTTGGGAGCGTAGCATGAGAATGCCAGCTCGCCCTTTGACAACTTGTGCCAATTCATTGAGAGCGCAACATGAGAATGCCAGCTCGTCCTTTGACAACCTATGCCAATTCGTTGGGAGCGCAGCATGAGAATGTCAGCTCGTCCTTTGACAACCTATGACAATTCGATGGGAGCGCAGCATGAGAATGTCAGCTCGTCCTTTGACAACCTGTGCCAATTCGTTGGGAGCGCAGCATGAGAATGTCAGCTCTCCCTTTGACAACCTGTGTCAATTCGTTGGGAGCGCAGCATGAGAATGTCAGGCCCTTTGACAACCTATGCCAATTCGTTGGGAGCGCAGCATGAGAATGTCAGCTCGCCCTTTGACAACCTGTGCCAATTCGTTGGGAGCGACTAGCGTGAAAGCTAGTGCAATTTCTCATTGTGTTGCAGCTAGCGTGAAAGCTAGTGCAAATTTTGTTCTGAGCTGGTCTTATGCAGCCTAAGCCTGTAAGATCAATATCAATTGCAAAGGAATAGACAGTGCTCCACTGGCGATACTATATATCAACAATGTTGACAATAATCAAAAGAAGGAAAGAGGGTTGATGGCAGCTCGTGTCCTTGTGGCCCTTCGGCTAATATAAAAAAGATTGATGGCAGCTCGTGCCCCGTAGGCTAATAGAAAAAAGATTGATGGCAGCTAGTTCCCCTATGCCCCGTAGGCTAATAGAATGGCAACTCGTGCCCCTACAGCCCGTAGACTTGTTGTTTCAAACAATTTGTTCTATGCTTTCAAGATAATCACAGAGAAATCATTTTAGTGGCCTTACTCATGGCCACTTGTAATTTAACACTTCACAATAATTATACCGATATAAATAATTCCCAAAGTGTGTGGTGTTTTGTCACGTACTCAGAAGGAATGGTAGAAAACTTAGCTGATGAGCGAACTCTTAATCCTTCTTGTGCTTGGGTTGGGATCATCAATTTGCTTCAGTGTGCAAGTTTTTTGAGTAAACTCCGTAGAACTTGTTGCATGTCTTCTTATGTCAATCTTTGTCTTTTTCAATCATCTCATGCCCAGACATTAATTACATCGACCCTTGTTAGCTAGCACTTTGACCCCACCCTCAAGGGAATGACAACTTTCGCCAACAAGATCCACGATCCGGTGAATTACATTCAATGTGTAACAACGCAACATAACACATAGAATTATCATATCATAAGTAAGTGGAATTTTATTCTAAAAAAAATAATTGACTTAAATTTAGAAGGCATGATATTGATGTCCAAATTACCGATCTGGTGAATGCAGCCCCGGTGAAATTGGGTTCTTCACTTGTGATGGCCCACTCATATTTGAAATTCAAAGGCCCATCACACTCTAATCAAGTGGGCCCTCCATTTCATGAGTAAAAGTATCCACGCAGGTTGAAGACGAAACTGCACATTGCTACAATGATGCCTCTTCAACAATCGTTAGACGCACCATCAACGAACACCCACAGCTTCAGCACGACGGCATTGGAACCGGGCAAGGCGGCAACAAGCGAGCGAGCTAAACAATATTTTGCTCCGTCTTTGTGCCCAATTGACATCCTCGTTCCGGCAACAGCGCCGATAGGTGATCTCCCCTCAACAGCTTCAACATTCCTAGCACTGACGAAGCCTCGATCGATCCCACTCCAGGTGACCAGCCGCGGCGACGTTGGGCACGTGGCGCTGCAAGGTTACACCGAAGGAGGGTCTTGGCGGCTGACGTCCTCCACCGAAGACGGGAAATAGGCGCAAACAGTGGCCTGGAAACGTTTTCCGGGTCAATGTTCGAACGGCTCGTAGGTGGCTCAAACGACATACACCCCCGGTGGATATGAACTCGTGGCATTGTAAACTTCTCACTTAAGGTGAATTTTGGTTGTTGATCATCTCCACCGGCGCTGGGAAACACCAATTATATATAAGCTGATCGATCATGCAAAAATCCAGAGAACTTTCAGATTTCTCCCTTCAGCGAGCCCATTTTAGATGGCTCGTACGGGTTCAAACGGAGTCCAAATAGAGCGAGATCGGTGAGATGGATCAAGGAGGTTGAGATCCTGAAACGGAGTCGGAGAAGTGGCGTGAATTGGGCACGAACATGCAGTTTTTATGACAAGGAAATCACGATCACCCCTCAAAATCCCTATTATTTGCATCCTTCGGACCACCCGGGTCTAAAAATCTGTCTGGTGACGTTCAAAGGCGATAATTATGACGAATGGGTTCTTGCTTTTCGCAATTCCCTCTGCGCAAAGCGCAAACTTGGCTTCCTGGACGGTGAACTCAAGCAACCAGAAGCCACAGCCACGACTCACCCAACGATCGCTGATTGGAGACAAGTCAACTCCATGCTCGTTAGTTGGGTGATCCAATCTACCGAAGAATCACTTCGGTCTTCTCTTTCATATTTTCCTACAGTGGGACAATTGTGGAAGGATATTCGTCAGCGATTCTCCATCGGAAACGGACCTAGAAAGCTTCAACTCCGAGAGCAAATCGCCAATTGTCGCCAAGCCGGACAAAGTGTCGCGGCCTACTACAACAATTTGAAGAAACTGTGGGACGAACTGGCTTCTTACATGTTGGTTCGCACCTGTACTTGTGGTCTGGATCTCAACAGTAAGTGGGCTCCGAAACGCGAGGAAGAACAAATCCATCAATTTCTCATTGGCATGGATGATCAACTCTTCGGATCCCTTTGGTCCAATCTAATGGCTCAAGATCCCCTGCCGCCGCTCAACCGTGTTTATGCGCTGGCGGTTCAAGAGGAGCGGCTCAAGACGGTGGTCTCCTCACGTGAAGCACATGCTGACTCCGTTGCCTTCGCGGCTTGCCAAACCCAGCCCCAACAGTCGCGGGTCGTGTCGCCATCTACACCACCGCCACCGTCTTCCTCTTCGTCTCTTGTACCCTCTTCGAGTAAAAAGCATTTGTTGTGTACTCACTGTGGTCGCAACGGTCATGAGAAAACTGGTTGTTATAAGATTGTCGGTTATCCTCAGTGGATGAAGGACCGCTTTGCTGCTCGTGAGAAGGAACGACAGCAGCAGAACCAGGTTCCCCGCGATGATCGCCCTCAAGGCTCGGCAAACGCAGTGCAAAATTCCACTCTGACGTCTGCATCTGGCGTCTCTGCTGCAGATCGTGCTGCGTTCGGACCCACCCTCACCAACGAACAGTGGACTGCAGTCATGAACATGTTTAGTGCTGCGCAGGCCAGCTCTAGCAAGACCGGTATGTCTCTCACTTGGATTTTAGACACGGGCGCCCCGTTTCATATGACAGGCTATCGGTCGTCCCTCCATAACTTGTCAACCGTGCAGCCCGTATCGATTAAGTTGCCCGATGGGCGTATTTCTTCAACCACGCAGCAAGGCTGCATATACTTGGGGGATTTTTGCTTATCTCCAGTGTTATTTGTGCCTCATTTAGAGTGCAATCTTCTCTCTTTTGCTCAATTGACAAGAGACTTACGATTAGTTGTTCTTTTAACCCCTTCTATCTGCGTGCCTCAGGAAATCAGTTCAAGGACAGTGATTGGCGTGGGTAGACAACACGGTGGGGTTTATTGGCTTCAGGCGTTTGCTTCTAGGGTTCGCGCACTGTCGGCTCAGTCGTCTCCCTGCTCTACAACTCTGTGGCATCGTCGTCTGGGTCATCCTTCTTCTTCAGTTTTATCTTCAATTTCAGAAATTCATTTAGATCAGCAATCCTTGGAGGATTATAATCCATGTAGTTCTTGTTTTAAAGCTAAACAAACACGTTTGTCATTTCCGGATAGTTCTAATAAAGCTTCTGAGTTATTTGAATTAGTGCATTGTGATGTTTGGGGTCCTTACAGTACTCCGTCTTTTTCTGGTGCCCGTTCATTCTTGACTATTGTTGACGATCACTCACGGACCGTATGGGTCTACTTCGTCTCTACCAAAGCCAAGGTTGCAAACAAGTTCACGAGCTTCTGCGCTTTCGTCCTAACTCAATTCCGTACTCGGGTTCGTCGTGTCCGGGCAGACAATGGAACAGAATTCATGCCTCTGCGCCCCTATTTTGATGATCAAGGGATCGTCTTTGAAACATCCTGTGTAGCTACACCTCAGCAGAACAGTCGCGTCGAACGAAAGCACCGTCATCTGCTCAATGTGGCTCGCGCTCTCCGTTTCCAGGCACACTTGCCGATTGATTTCTGGGCCGAAGGCGTCTCTACCGCAGCCTTCTTGATCAATCGCACACTGACACCTATCCTCGGTAATCGCTCTCCTTATGAAGTTCTGCATCAACACCCTCCGACCTACTCCCATATCCGGGTATTCGGTTGCCTTTGCTTTGCTGCTCACAATCCCCGAGATCGAGACAAATTCTCGCCTCGTAGTAGGAAGTGCATTTTCATCGGCTATATGCTTGGCAAACACGCATGGCTACTATATGATTTGGAGACCAATAGTATTTTTGCTAGTCGGGATGTCGTATTCTATGAAGATCTCTTCTCGTTCTCTATGCAGACTCCCGAGCCGTCGTCGAAGGAATCAACTTTGCCATCACCAGCAATTTACGATGACCCTCTGCTGCACATCCCCGACAGGGGGAGCACCGAAACCCCAGCAGTGGCTCCTCCGGTTACAACGGACAGGGGGAGTGCGCCTCTCGCTCCTCCGGTTGCCGAACCGTCTACCTCTGCTCGTCCTATTCGAACGAAGACACCCTCTGTGCTACTCAAGGACTATGTGTGCAGCACAATTCTGCAAATAACCCCCCCCCCCCCCCCCGGTCTCAGCGTCTACACCCGTGCCACGGTCACCGTCCTCAGGTACCCTCTATCCGTTAGCTTCCTATGTTAGTTGCGCTAATTTTTCCGCCTCTCATGTTCGTTTTTTAGCAGCTGTGACCGCCAACACCGAGCCCTCCTCTTTTAAGGAGGCCGTTCTCCACAAACCATGGTGTACTGCCATGCACGACGAACTCGATGCTCTAGAGCGAAATCGGACATGGCACCTATCTCCTCTTCCTTCTAGAAAGAAACCGATTGGCTGCAAGTGGGTGTATCGCATCAAGTACAATTCCAACGGGTCCATTGAGCGCCACAAGGCTCGTCTGGTTGTCCTTGGAAATCGACAAGTTGAAGGTGTTGATTATATGGAAATGTTCTCTCCAGTGGCCAAGATGGCTTCGGTTCGGGTATTCCTTTCCGTTGCCGCTATACGAGGCTGGGAACTTCATCAGATGGATGTCCACAACGCCTTCTTACATGGAGATCTAGATGAGGAGGTTTATATGCTACCGCCACCTAGTTTGTTGCACGTCCCACCAGGACATGTTTGCCGGCTTCAGAAGTCCTTATACGGGCTCAAGCAGGCACCGCGCAACTGGTTTGCCAAACTCTCTCATGCTCTTCGCATTTTTGGCTTTAAGCAAAGTTATGCAGATTACTCTATATTCTCCTACACGACGCCTATGACCACTCTGCATGTCCTTGTCTATGTCAATGACATGATCATTGCAGGAAATGACTCTGCTGCTATATCACGCTTCAAAGCGTATCTTGGCACTTGTTTTCATATGAAGGATCTGGGTGCTCTGAAGTATTTTCTTGGCATTGAGATTGCTCGTAACTCATCTGGATTATTTTTCTCTCAGCGTAAGTATACGCTTGACATTCTTTCTGAAGCCGGTCTGCTTGCTGCAAAGCCGACTGAGTTCCCCATGGAACAACATCATCAACTTGCCGCTTCGACCAGTGAGCCATTTGCTTCTCCTGAGCGTTACCGACGACTTGTTGTTAGGCTCATCTATCTCACTATTACCCGGCCTGAACTTTCATACTCGGTTCATACACTAGAGCAATTTATGCAAGCGCCCAAGGTCGATCACTGGAACGCTGCGATTCGTGTTCTGCATTATCTCAAGGGGCATCCTGGGCAAGGCTTATTTCTTTCTGCAACGAGTTCTCTGCAACTCATTGCATTTTGTGACTCTGATTGGGCATCGTGTCCGGTGACTAGGCGTTCTCTTACAAGATATTTCATCATGCTCGGCCATTCTCCTATCTCTTGGAAAACGAAGAAACAGGTTACCGTCTCCCGTTCTTCTGCAGAGGCCGAGTATCGATCAATGGCTTCAACCTGTTGTGAGTTGATCTGGTTGAAGTCCCTTCTTCAATCGCTTGGCGTTCGTCAATCAGCACCAATATCTCTTTTCTGTGATAGTCAGGCAGCCATTCACATTACTGCAAACCCGGTTTTCCATGAGCGGACCAAACACATTGAGATCGACTGTCACCTTGTTCGAGATCAGGTGCAATCTGGTAACATCGTTACCAAGTACATCTCGACGTCCCAGCAACCGGCCGATCTTTTTACCAAGGCTCTGGGCAAAGCTCAGTTTCAGCTTCTTTTGGGCAAGTTGGGCATTATCGATCCACATGCTCCAACTTGAGGGGGAGTATCAAGATATATTTTTATGTTATCTCTTTAGGAAGATTGTTATCTTTTAGTTGCCTTATATTTATGATAGAATATCTTAGGAAACGATTGCTCATGTAACTATATATACTCTTCGGATATCAATAGAAACACAAGGAAACAATTTCCAAAATTCTTCTACCTTCTCCAATTTATCATAAGGTCAACTACAGTCCCAAACTGCCAAACAGTCTGGCCGGGATGACGACGAAGGTGTACGTGGCGGTTCACCACGCCCTAACCTCCTGCCTTGACTTGGTCGTCGGCGCTCTCGAGGTTGCCGATCCGAACTCGACTCGCTGATCGCCCCATGGCTGCTTCCTCGATCGCGCCAACGAATATGCTAAGCCAATGGTGTTGATGATGATGCACAGTGTTGTTACTCGATGACCACGCAAAGCCTGACGTGCCCCTTCAAACGAGCCAGACAATGGCCAATCCAACTTCCCAGAGAAGAGATGCTCTTGAAAACGCTAAAGATAGTCTCTCCTGGTACGGTCAACGAAGACTCTTGGGTTGTTGCCCCAATATTTTCTAGACCGGAAGGAATTGCATTGTAGGACTAGGTACTGCTGCAATGTGAATGTTGATTACAAAATACTTATTCGGTTTAGAATCACTTACATGGATCATACTAAGCTTTCTCGTTGACTTCTTATGAAAACTCGAACTTTGTCTCCAGTGAGTGAATTGACATAGTGGTCTTCTTGTTAATCAAGCATCTTGAGCAGTCTCCATATGGCTTGTGCATGTCCTTATGTCAATCTTTATCGTGCTTCAATCCTCTCATGCATGCCTCGAATCTTAGATTCAACGCCATAATCATTGTCCCTTCACATTCAACATTTGGTCCTAACTCCAAGAAATTGACCACCTTTGCCGATAAATCTCATGCCTCGCTTTAGTTAGCGGTTTGCTCCGGCGTTTATACCGACGTAGTATAAACATGCAAATAAACATGAATAATTACATAGAATAAATCTAATCATATTTCACCGAATTAAGCAATTTAACCCAAATAAAATAGTATACGACAATGAAGATTACCGATTAAATTAAAGAAGTACTCATGACCGAGCCTTCTTCTTTCATTTTGTCCAGTCGTCCACTAATCCGTGTGAAGTAATACTCTGCTATCCGATGTTGAAGAAGGGACGCATGGCTCGCCGGCACCGATCGAGTCGCGGATTCAGATTCGCGATGGTAGGAATCCAACCGGACCTCTCATAACTTGGCGAGCAAGCCACCAATCCAGCCCGTCCATCTCCACCGATAAGAGGTGAGATCAGATCTTAGTTTTCATCATGAGCGGTGGTCAGGCGTTTTTTGCCGTTGGTGTTGAATTCTCGTGTTTCTCTTCTTGTATATATGTGCTTGTGAAATATCATATAACCCACCAACAACCATAGTTTGACACTGAAAAGGACTCTTTTTGAGTCGTTTAATCCGAAATCTGACTGCACCATCATGCTCGAGTTAGTTGAGCTCGACTCTTGAATCGTCTAGAACCATATCCGAACTTGCCCATGTTGTGCACAAAAAATCAGTGAACCTCGCCACTTTGAAGCGTTTTTCTGACGCCGATGGAGAATCCTAGCCTCCGCGATCCATCATCGGAGAAACCTTATAGCGCCATGAACCCAATGACACCGACCTCACTCCATACGAACGCCGTTCGAACCGCCAACGAGCCACTCAAAATATACTCAATCAAAGTTCTATTCTTAAAAAAATCAGCATCCAGGCTCTATCTTCTACAATGTACCTTGTCATACTTTTTTTTTTCTTCTTGAACCACTTTATCTGTGCAACTGGGCTTTGGTAAAATGTTATGGGATGGATGAGGCTTCGGCTTAATTTACTTCTTTGGCTTCATACATACTTCAAAATCCCGTCTTGGGCACAAGACATATTTTTTTCTTGGCTTGATCAGTAGTGGGCTTCGGCTTTAGCCCGATGAGTCGAGAGGCTTCTTGGACCGTCAACGAACCCTTGGCGTAGGCGCAGCTCATAGTTCCAGCGTCGAGGGCCCCGCGGCTGACGACTGACTCGATTGAATCAGGGGGAAATTCTAGGGGTTAAGAATCGATCGAACACCTTTGAATTGATCAACCTCTGGATCTTGCTTCTCCGTCTCTTTCAATTATAGGAATTGTAGTTCCAGCATGGTTCGGTTGGGGTTGCGAGCAGACCAAACCAAGCAAGAAATCAGATCGGAGGCCTTCTTGCGGTAGGTGTCGCGCTTGTCGTCTGAGTTAGTCATCGTCTCCGTTCTCACATACGGCGCCAAATGTGGTAGCAAGAATTTGTACTACAATAAATATTGACTACGACGACGAGAATCTGCAACTCTGGCAACATCCAATACCCTCCGATCACATTTCTCATAGCCAGTAAACATAGAAAAATGTCAACAAATGGGGTTTTCTCTCCCGGAAAATCCCCCGACGCTCAAATCAATCAAGAGTACCAAATTCTCCAATGAAGGCAAAGGAGAAGAAAATGCAAGTATGAAAAGAATGAGAGAGGATTAGGGCTTTTTTTTCTTTTTACCTCTTAATTACATTTTTTCCTTATTATTTTTTAAGATATTGGGATAATAACTACTTTCTTGTTTGTTGGATAATTAATGATATCTTACCAATTAATTGCTCCATAAAGATATTTTTTATTTCTTCTTTTTTTGATTTTGGGAATAATTAATTAGTTACAATCTACTATCTAATTACTAAAGCAGAATAGTGATAGTGACTGCGCCATGTGGCACCCGCAGAATGAATCCGAAATTTACGCTGCCACGTGGCACCTCTATATTCAATTTGTCACGTATCGCTCTCATATTTTTTTGACAGATATGTAAAAAAACTAATAAAATCAAACAAAATAAAATTACTACCTATAATAGCCGGATTTGCACACGCTTCCCAATTATTTTGATCTACTTTTTTCCATAAATATTTTGAAAATATAATTTTACCTTTTAAAATATGAAAATATATAACAATTATTTGATCATTTCCTAATATACTATACATATTGGTTGGTGATCTTATGAAGATCGAGATCGTGACTTCTGAAAATGGAGTGAATTAAAATCTTCTTCTTTTTTCCTTACATAGATTATGAAGGGATCAAATAAATCTCACAATTTTCTTCCATAAATACTTTGAAGATATAATTTATCTTTTTAAACATCTAAATAATGATCCGATAAACAAATTCCGTAATAAATTAATTCGTGCAGGGCACGAGAATTAAACTAGTTATCCTTAAATTTGAAAAATGTTATTCATACAAGGTTACCAAATGTTTAGGCGAATGAACCGCGCAGTCCCCTTTTTTGAGCCGCGCACTCCCCTATGGGCGGCATGTCGAGCCGCCCAGAAAAACCTTCCAAAAACCCGGTTTGCACCTGGGCGGCATTAGGTGCAGCCCATGCAAACCGGTTTTTTATGAACCCGATTTGTACCTGGGCGGCACATATTGCCGCCCAGATTTTTAGGTTTTTGTAGAACCCGGTTTTGTAATTTAATTTATTTATTTTAAAATTAAAAATATGGTTTTCTGGAAACCGGGTTAAAACTCGGCGGCACGGTAAGCCGCCAAGTGTAAACCCAAAATTGTGGGCGGCACAGCTTCCCGCCAAAGGGCGAATTTGAAATTGAAACGTGGGCGGCACAGCTTGCCGCCCAGGGTCGTCTTCTCGGCGTTATTAAAAGCCGCCCAGGGTCGTCTTCTCCGATCGCGATTTCCAGAGTTCGAGAGCGAAAATGGATCCCGGTGGCGAATTTTCGGTTGACGACATATGGGAGTTCTTGGCGGAGGAAGAACGGACGGAAAATCAGATGGCTGTGGCAGGAGTTCTTGGCAGAGACGGCGGCGATGTACCAGAATCGACGGCCGATTCGACGTTGGCGGCGGCGGCGGCGGCGGCCAATCTCTGTTTGACGGGGGGCAGCAGCGACAAGGCGTTGGAGGAGGTGAGGCTGGGGGAGAGGGGTGGCGACGCGGCGGAGGAGGACGCGGTGGAGGAGGCGGCTGAAGCAAGTGACGCGGTGGAGGAAGCGAGGCTGGCGGAGGAAGGAGGCGAAGCGGGGGCCGAGGAGGGAGGCGAGGCTGGGCTGCACAGCGTGCCGCCCACTATGGAGGAATCTGGGCCGCTCGTGGTGCCGCCCATAACCGATGTCGAGGAGGGCGATATTGGGGGGTTTTTGGGCGAGGAGGGCGATATTGCGGCGGAGAATGCCTTTGACGTCGCGTGCGCAGTTGCTCATCAAGCTATGTCAGACTTGGGTGAAATTCCCGTTCGCCAAAAGCGAAAATATGAACGGAGGCCAACTGAAAAGGTATGGTGTTTTTTTAATTTGTAATCGTTAAATCTAATTTATTTAATTAAATTGTTACTGTACTTGTAGATTTATATATACTTGGATTTTAGATTATTAAATCATTATCTGATAAAAAATAGTATAGGTAATAGACTCAATTATAGTGTTAAATAATATTAAATATATCATTGTAATGAAAATTTAATATATTATTTTGTTTGTAAGAAAATAATATTTGGACATATGTAAATAGGTTATAGTGGGTAAAATGAATATAGTTATATTTGTAAATTTGGTTTTTATTGTATTTAATCATTATAAAAAATAGTATAGGTAAATCGCGATAATTATACTGTAATATTAAATATGTCATTGTTATGAAAATTTTAATATATTGATTTTGTTTGTAAGAAAACAATTTTCTATATTTTTTATGCGAAAATAGGAAGTTTTGGGTAAGATCGCACGGTCCGATCGAGATAGTCGCCCTACTACTGCATCTGCTCGCAAGAGGAGGGTTGGCGGTGTATTGCAGGGCCATAGTGAGGCTGATAGTGAGGGCGCTAGTGAGGACGATGTTGGTCTCGTCCGCTTAGTTGAGGACGTGATTATGGAGGACCCACCTCAGCAGTCACATCAGGAGGACCCATATCTTGATGACTCACCTCAGCAGCGGCTATCTCTGAAGGAGTCACATGAGCAGCATGTCCCATCTCCGTGTGAGGCATCTCAGCAGGCCCCGTCTCAGCTTGAGCCAGCCACACAGGAGACTCAATATGGCCCATGTCCATCTCAGCATGCCCCATCTCCACATCATGAGCCATCTCAGCATGCCCCGTCTCAGTCTGAGCCAGCCACACAAGCCCCATCTCCGCATGAGCCAGCTGAGCAGCTTGTATCTTTGTTGAGGAACTTTGATACGCACATTGCAGAGCTGATATGGACGAAGGCGTCGTTGGACCCACCCGAGGACGTTGTTAGGAGTTTGAGGGTTCAGACACGCCCTATGCAGTTTGCATTTTGGAGGGATCGTATTCCTAGAGGGGTCCCTGTGGAGGGTTCCTGATTTTGGATTGCGCAGCAGACGGGATTGACAGGTTTACTTGATTTGCAGTTCGGCAATGTTGATCACAACCTCATTTCAGCATTCGTTGAGAGATGGCATCCAGAGACGAACACCTTTCACTTTCCTTGGGGCGAGATAGCTCCTACTCTACATGACGTGCTGATGATTTTAGGGCTGCCGATCGAGGGATTTGAGGTGACGTCACCATGGACCGGTCATGATAGGGAGATGGCGGAGTGTGAGGCTTTGTTCGGCTATTTGTTTGGGATAGATTCGGACTACAGCTATGATGAGGATGATGCTGACATGGTCCGCGACCTTAGGAAGGGTTGGGTCAAGCAATTCCAGCTTGGGAGGCATGTGATGCAGATGATTGAGGAGGGTGCCTACCCAGAGGATATAGCAGCCGGTTTCTTATGGCACGCCATGTCGGCTAGCATCTTCGTTGACAAGTCAACGAACGAGATGAAGACCACACTGCTACCTCTTTTTGTGGACTGGGAGCGTGTTGTTCATACTGCTTGGGGTACCGGGGTTCTGGCTCTCCTTTATAGGAACCTCGGAGAGGGTTCTCGGCGCGGAGCTGCACAGTTCGCCGGCTACGCACGTCTTTTGGAGGTAGTCCTTTAATATAGTTAAATTATAATTTAGATTATTAGTATACATTATTGAATTATTTATAACTAATGGTTTTCTTTCTCTGTACGCAGGTTTGGATTTGGACGTACTTTGTATACTTTCCGGGCAACCCTAACCTCAAGGAAGGTGCGGACGACGACCTCCGACGCGCTGGACGATATTGCATTGGCCGGACACCTCTCCGGTCCTCCCGTGACCAGTCACACTACAGACGAATTCTGGACGAGTATAGGCCAGAGGATGTACGTATTGTTTTTCAATTTTAATTTACAGTAAGATAGCTTAATGAATTAATTTATGGTCCATCGTGTTTTGTTAATTGCAGATACGGTGGATGCCGTACGAGGGTCTTGATTTTCGAGGTCGTCACAGGTCCTCCACTTATCGAGGGATTATTCGTTTTCTCGGTGTAGAGGAGCCATACATGCCAGATCGGCTTACACGCCAGTTCGGTTATCGACAGAGCAGGCCGATGGATATCATTGAGCCTCTGGTTGCAGTTCGTCCTCCTGATTTCAAGGGGACGAGGCGATACCAGTTGCACTTTGACCCGCGTTGGCACAGGTGGGACCAGCGTGAGCATCATCTTTGCCCCCACATCTTGGCGAGTCCTCCTGTGACGATGGCTTGGGATGTCCACGACGCGTACCTGGACTGGTATCTACAGGTGTCGCATCCTTACGTGAGTCCGCATGCGCCAGTCCAGCCTCGTATCAGTAGAGGACCACCTCCGGCTATCAACTTGCAAAGGGTATGTTTTTTTCCCATTTTATTCTTTTAAATTATTTTATGAAAGTCTATGTTTTTAAAATGTTTGTTTTCATTTGCAGCGTCATGCGATGAGCCAGGCCTATCTTCAGGAGCTTATGTCTGGAGGAGGTTGTTTAGGGTGTAGGGAGCACTTTCAGCATTTGCATGACATCCTTTTCAGTGACGTCATTCCTGTAGCTCCACCGCTTGTACGGGCTTCACAGATGCCTTCCCATGCATATAGTGCAGACGCTACTATATTTGAGAGAGCCGAATCATCTAGGATGGCGGAAGAGCGTGCAACAGCTCAGCAGGCATCGTCTCAGCCGACCTCTTCTGTTCCTCCAGTATGGGCACCGGGCATGGGTTCGGGTGTAGGTGTGTCCTTAGCTAGTGCTTCCACTCCACATCTAGATGACTCATCTGATAGTGAGACGGAGAGTTCGTAGTATGACTTTTGACTTTTGTGTTTGTACGTTTTTGGGGATTGAAATTCCAGTAAATTAAGTATGACTTTTGGCTTTATTGGTTTCGTATTTAGATATTTGTTCCGTCGTTTCTAATTTGTTCCGTCGTTTCTAGTTTTAGTTCTTTGCTTATTGGTTTGTTGGATTTTCGTGCGTTATTTCTAAAAAACACATGTATATTCTTAAATTACATACACATACTAAAAACACGTACAAATTCTAAAAACACATATACATTCACCGATGGCTTAAATTACATACACATACTAAAAACACGTACAAATTCTAAAAACACATATACATTCACTGATGGCTTACACACTTAAAAAAAATACATACACACTGGAACAAATGACATACACAACTCTTGCACTATACATATACATTCACTCAAGAGCACATGATGAACCTCCTAGGACCACGACGTTCATGCTGATATGCTCCTTCTCCTAGCTGCATCACAGAAAAACTTGAAATCCTACAAATACTGAAATATGGAGATCCCATGTTTTTCTGTGATGCAGCCAGGAAAAAAGAGCAGATCAGCATGTACGCCATGGCCCAAGGAGGTTCGTCCTAGGACTCTTGACTTGGTCAAGAGGAACACAAACAACCGCCTTTTCCACCTTCACTAGTGAGCTTAAACCGAACTGTCTTGTATTCATTGTAGACTCACGTCATGTTGTGGTCATTTTCAACAGTGCGTTAAAATGGATGTGATTGCCTTGTGGACATTATCCTCTTGACCGAGTCAAGAGTCCTAGGACGAACCTCCTTGGGCCATGTCGTTCATGCTGATCTGCTCTTTTTTTCTTGCTGCATCACAGAAAAACTTGAAATCCTACAAATACCGAAATTTGAAGATCCCATATTTTTCTGTGCTGCAGCGAGGAAAAAAGAGCAGCTCAGCATGCACGACATGACCGAAGGAGGTTCGTCCTAGGACTCTTGACTCGGTCAAGAGGATAATGACCACAAGGCAATCACATCCATATTAACGCACTGTTGGAAATGACCACAACATGACGTGAGTCTACAATGAATACAAGACAGTTCGGTTTAAGCTCACTAGTGAAGGTGGAAAAGGCGGTTGACTGTGTTCCTCCGGGACTAAAGTTTTGAAAATGCTAGACGACGAAACCCACGATATTGAATTCTTGTATCTGAAATAAAATATTATTTAATTAGATTCCAACGAATACTACAACCTAATAACGTAAATAGTCAATAAAATACATATATTTATTTTTCTTACCGCGATCAAACACATCCCTTCCTCTTGGATGTGAAAGCTTGTCTCTTTGGGTGAGACAAGCTTGGTAGAAAGGGGACCCCGTATAGCCTATTTATAGGCATCTTGGGCGGCACACTGTACAGCCCATGGGCTGCACACTGTGCCGCCCATGGGCTGTACAGCGGAGTTGTGGTGATGAAATGATATGGGCGGCACACAGTGCCGCCCAAGATGCCTATGGGCGGCACTGTGTGCCGCCCAGTACCCTCATGGGCTGCTCTGTGGGCCGCCCACAACGGTCCTATCTATAAATACAGCCCCAAAACCCCTCGAAATACACACAATTTCCACTCCTCACAAACTTTTCTTCGGTTCTATTTAAGGTAATGGCGCCTTTGGTTCTCGAAGTTTACGAAAATGGGCGAATCACCTACAATCGAATGATACACCAACGAAGTGGAATGGACATGTTTTTCCATGGCTACGAAAGTGGCGAGGTCCGCACGTTGCGGATGGGGGATCTCGAGCCTGGAGAGGGGGGGTTGTCATTAGGTTTCTTCTTGTACTTGGCGTTATTTTACCATCTCGAGCCTAGAGACGGGGTTTCCCCTGGTCGGATTTTTTACTTTCCAGCAGGCGTGGATCCTCCACGACTCTGTGAGGTGGTACACGAGGATCAGATAGCTAAAATTATAGCTCTTTACAGACCTGGTGTTCCAGTTCCCATTTACACAGAGTTTGCACACCCGAGACGCCATATGATGAGGAATCATCCCCGCCATTAGTGCCAACCTTTGATGGACCGATTACTAGGTCAAGATTGAAGGAACTACGTCAAGAGCTGGAGACGTTTATGGCACATGATGTATCACATGACGAAGAGGACAAGTCCAAAGTCAAGGCGTTGACTTTATTGGTCAACGTTACATATGTTTAATCTTATTAATTTTTGCATTGGATATTTTTAGGATTATTATTTAATTGTTTTAAGCTTTCTATTTTCGGATATTTCGGGATTAAGTGTAACCCGTTTTTGGGAAGCTTGGGCCGGCCCTCCTAGGGTATTTAAGGCCTCCCTTGTCTTCTTCATTAGGCAGATTTCTCACATTGTTAAAACACAAAAACAGAGTTTGGGTTTCTCTTTGAAAACTCGGCTCCCCGTGAGAGTCTCAATCGATTGTTCTTTCCTGCTTAGTTGTTTTCGTCTTTGTCAAGTCCCTCTGGAGTTGGTGATTTCGTACATCATAAGCAATCCTCTCCGTGCTCCAAGTTCGTCAGCGATTCTTGGTTGTGTGGCGTTGTAGAGATCGGGTTGGTAGATCGTTCGACAAGGTTCCTTGCTATCAAGCAAGCGGGTTTTCTCGTCGTTTCTATTGGTTCTATCTATTATCCTATCCATTAGTTTCACTTTCGCCATTGTTCTAATCTTGTGTTTTCTTTTGTTTTGAGATCCGTTGCCTAGATCCATCTTCTACACGGCTAACCCCGTATCAATTGGTATCAAGAGCTTTGCGGTTTCGGATCGCCTTTGACGGTTCCAGATTCATCATCAAAAAATTGGATCTTCCTGTTTTCAATCGTCAATTGAATTTCTTTGTTTGAGTCACATTAGCGAATTGTTAGTCTGACTGATTGTTTGATCTTGTTTGTCTTGGAAAGGAGTTCGTTGCGGTTGATTGTGACTACGAGGATCCACAAAACATACCAAAACCGTCCAAAAATCAGCAAAAATTTTGCCCCCCCCCCTTCCACCATTGTTGTTCGAACCCTAGCTTGGCGAGCAAGACACGACGGCGTCCAGGTTCGTGCGCGCCAGAGATCCGGTTGTTCAATTTTGGTAACCTTCAAGATACTTGCTTGATTTTCTAGAGATTTTATTTTATCTTTATGGTGTAATATCCCAGAAAAAACAAGTTGCCTAAAAGAAAATTATATCAACAAAAAAAAAAAAGCATTATCGAAATTCAAAAAAAAAAAAAAGGAAAAGGCATCTGGGATTTTTGAGAATTTTTCAGAATTTTTTTTTCGAAATACAAAAAAAAAAAAAAAAAAATTTAGGGTTCCGTTTCATTTTTTTTCGGACCTCTTTGCCGCCGCAACAGTACCCGGCCACAACCCGACCGGGTCCAGACCGGGTGAGCCTCAGTTAACCCAGTCCTCACGCACCTGCCACCAACCCGGCCCAAACCCGACCAGGTCCCACACCGGGTTGCGCTCAGTCAGCCCCACCCGACCCCAAACCCGACCGGGTCCCACCCCGGGTTGCGCTCAGTCAGCCCCACCCGACCCCAACCCGACCGGGTCCCACCCCGGGTTGCACCCAGTTAGCCCCACCAGACCCCAACCCGACCGGGTCCCACCCCGGGTTGCACCCAGTTAGCCCCACCAGACCCCAACCCGACCGGGTCCCACCCCGGGTTACGCTCAGTCAGCCCCACCCGACCCCAACCCGACCGGGTCCCACCCCGGGTTGTTCTCAGTCCGCCCCACCCGACCCCAACCCGACCGGGTCCCACCCCGGGTTGCCCTCAGTCGAGCACTACCCCCTCTTGCCCGAACCCCTTCTCCCTTTCGTTCCCTCGGGTCACTCTCGGCTCCAATTGGCTTCGTTCCGAGTCGACAAAGGTACGTCTTTCTGACTTGCAATTCGCATTTCTTGAGTTCGAAACACATATATAGCCCCATCTTTAGTTGCATTTCATTCTTGTGACTATAGTTGTGTCGTTTTCCTTGTTGAGTCGTTCTCTAGTCTCGCTTTTGTTTGAGTCATTTTTGTCGTACATCTACTTGTCTTGTCTACTACATCTCTGCTTACCCTTGATTTGCTGCGTATCTTGAGCACATAGAGAACTTGTCATTTACGAGCCTAACTTCGCAGGTTGTACAATCACCGAGTGCAGACACTTGAGAGTTTTTTTTTTTTTTTTTTTTTGGTTTTCTTAACCTTAACGTCTTTCTGTGTTCGTCTAAGTGGTGATCATGACAGGTTCCGGTGATGAACAGGTTACTGCAAATGGTTCCCATGTCGATATGCAGGCGATGCTACAACAGTTGGCTTCTACAGTCGCGCAGTTGTCTGCGAAGTTTGACTCATTGGAGACCCGCTCCAACCCACTCCCGGCTGCGCAGGAACACATTGGTCCATCGCATAGCGCACCGCTTCCCGCCACCGAGCCCTTGGTCGACCAAGCCACGGCCTACCAAGTGGCGATGGACGAGCGTCGCCAACTGAGAGCCACTGGCACCGACCGCATACGCCCGATTCGGCATCCCGCACCTCGTGATAGGTCTGAGTCCCCCCCTATGTCGATACGTTCTAGTTTATGGGGTGATGATGATATGCAGGACTATGAGCGCGAGGAGCGTAATGAGTGGCGTCCTTACCGCCCCCGGAATGACCGCGGACAGCCCCGCCGCCGTGAAGCCGAACAAGACGGCATTGGACGGATCAAAGTGAAGATCCCGGCTTTTGATGGAAAGTGTGATCCAGACATCTACCTTGAATGGGAGACGAAGATTGAGCAGATTTGGGGTTGCCATAATTTCCCTGAACATAAAAAGGTACAACTCGCTGCTCTTGAATTTACTGGTTATGCTTTGGTTTGGTGGGATTCTGTTGTGAAGGCTCGAAGACAAGCCATGGACCCTCCGGTCAACACATGGAACCAGATGAGAGCTATGATGAGAGCCCGCTTCGTTCCCCACCACCACAATAGAGTTCTCCGCAACCGTTTGGAGACTATGAGGCAAGGCTCTTTAGGTGTTGAAGAGGTCTAGAACAATATGCAGATAGCCATGGCACGCGGCAACGTCGTCGAAGATGAAGAGGCCACTATGTCCAGGTATCTACGTATCTTGCATCCTCATTTAGCTGACACTATAGAATTGTATCCCTATTCTACCATGACAGATTTGCTACACCAAGCAATTAAAGTGGAGAGACAATTCAAGTCCAGCTATACCCAACAACACCGCACGGTGCCACAGCGCCAAAGCTGGCGTCCCGACCAGCAGCAGGGCCGCACCGGACACCAGAGATCCCGCCCAGCAACCGGTCCGCCTCGCGGCAATGAGCAGAATTCCCGTGGTGCGCACCCCTCTACCTCCACCGTACCACAGCAGCCCGCACGGCCCGCCCCTGCAGTTACACGAGGTAACCCTGCTGACCCTCCTCCTAGAGCTAGAGATATCACTTGCTTTAAATGTCAAGGAAAGGGTCATTACATGAAGGATTGTCCTAATACTCGTGTTTTGATGATTAATCATTTGGGTGAGTTAGAGTCTGAGTCTGACACTGAGCATGAAAATTTAGTTGCTAGCCATGATATGAATGAGCATGCCAATGATGATGATTTGGATTTTATTGAATATGAGCATGGTGATTCATTGATTGTTAGGAGGACTTTGCATGTTAATCAGGCTCCTTGTGATGATAATCAACGTGAGAATTTGTTTCATACAAGATGTCTTGTTAAAGGGAAAGTTTGCAACATGATTATTGATGGTGGTAGTTGTTGTAACATTGCTAGTGTTGAATTAGTTAATAAACTGCAACTCCCTACTTTTTTGCATCCTAGACCTTATAGACTTCATTGGATGAATGATTGTGGTGAACTCAAGGTGAATAAGCAAGCTAAGATTACACTTAAGCTAGGAACTTATGAGGATGAAATTTTATGTGATATTGTTCCTATGCAAGCTTGTCATATTTTGTTAGGTCGTCCTTGGCAATTTGATAGACATGTTATTCATGATGGACGTACTAACCAACACGCCTTTGAGTTTCGTGGTAGGAAAGTGGTGTTGAAACCGATGACGCCGCTTCAAGTGGATGAGGCTTATGATAAGAAAAGAGAGGTCGAGCATAAGGGTAAGTCCCCAGCCGAACCATCCACTGCCTCCACACGGACCGACCTCACCCTCGCCTCTACCCCTAGCCGAGTGCTCTTAGCATCCAGCAGAGACCACCTGGTAGATTACATTCCCCCGGACGTCGCCCTCATGTCCCTTTGTCAGGCCTATACCCTGTTAGGTGACGACGACCGAGCTACACTCCCAGCTGCTGTCCAGACCCTTTTAGCTGAGTTCCTTGATGTTTTCCCGGATGAGATACCCCCTGGCCTACCCCCTATTAGAGGCATTGAGCACCAAATAGACCTGATTCCCGGTGCTACCCTACCCAACCGGCCTGCCTATAGGATGAACCCTACTGAGACCCAGGAAATCCAGAACCAAGTCCAGGACCTTCTAGATAAAGGGTATGTTAGAGAGAGCCGATCCCAGTGTGCTGTGCCTGTCTTACTCGTCCCCAAAAAGGACAATACTTGGCGTATGTGTGTTGATTGCAGGGCTATTAATAACATCACGATCAAGTACAGGCACCCGATCCCCAGGCTCGATGACATGTTGGATGAGCTTCATGGCGCCTCCACCTTCTCCAAGATCGATCTTCGCAGTGGATACCATCAAATCCGGATGAAGGAAGGAGACGAATGGAAGACAGCATTCAAGACGAAGTTTGGTTTGTATGAGTGGCTTGTTATGCCTTTCGGTTTGACTAATGCCCCCTCTACTTTTATGCGTCTTATGAATCATGTCTTGAGATCTTTTATTGGTAGATTTGTTGTAGTTTACTTTGATGATATTTTGATCTACAGCAACTCTTTGGAAGCACATGCAGAGCACCTCAGGGAAGTTTTATCCACTCTCAGAGTTGTACAGTTGTATGGAAATCTGAAGAAGTGTGATTTTTGTACTGACAGAGTTGTGTTTCTTGGTTTTGTAGTGAGTGCTCATGGACTGCAAGTGGATCAAGAGAAGGTGCAAGCCATCCGTGACTGGCCGACCCCGAAGAACCTAGGTGACGTGCGCAGTTTCCACGGCCTGGCTGGCTTCTACAGGAGGTTCGTTCGAGATTTTAGCACCATTGCAGCCCCGCTGACAGAGATCACAAAGAAGAATACTCCGTTCCGTTGGGGTGAAGCTCAAGAAAAGGCGTTCCAGACTCTCAAGGATCGTTTGACACACGCGCCATTGCTGGTTCTGCCTGACTTCACTCGCCCCTTTGAAGTAGAGTGTGACGCCTCTGGCATTGGTATTGGAGGAGTCCTCATGCATGAAGGTAAGCCTATTGCCTTCTTTTCTGAAAAGTTGAAAGGTGCATGCTTGAATTATTCTACTTATGATAGGGAATTATATGCCTTGTTTAGAGTGCTGAAAACTTGGCAACACTACCTTTGGCCTAGAGAATTTGTGCTTAAAACTGATCATGAGTCCTTAAAGCATTTTAGGAGTCAAGATAAGTTGGATAGGAGGCATGGTAGGTGGATGGAATTCATAGAAACATTTTCCTATGTGATTAAGTATAAGAAAGGAAAAGATAATGTTATAGCTGATGCCCTTTCTAGAAGACATACACTCTTGACTACTTTGGATGCTCGAGTCCTTGGATTCGTTTATATTAAGGAGTTGTATGATATGGATGCTGATTTTGGAGTGATTTATAAGCATTGTGTGGAAAAGGGTTCATTTGATAAGTTTTTCTTGTTTGATGGATTCTTGTTTCGAGTTGATAAGGTGTGTATTCCTGTTTGTTCTCTACGGTTGTTACTTGTTGATGAGTCCCATAGAGGTGGATTGATGGGTCATTTTGGTAGAGATAAGACTTATAACATGTTGCATACTCATTTCTATTGGCCACACATGCTTAGGGATGTAGAGAATTTTATCAAACGTTGTGTTGAGTGCTTACAGGCTAAATCTAAGGCAAAACCGCATGGTCTTTATACTCCCTTGCCTATTCCTTGCTTTCCTTGGGTTGATATTAGTATGGATTTTATTGTTGGATTGCCTAGGACTAAGAAGGGGAGAGATTCTATATTTGTGGTTGTTGATAGGTTCTCTAAGATGGCTCACTTTATTGCATGCCATAAAACTGATGATGCTAGGAATGTTGCTGATTTGTTCTTTAGAGAGATTGTTCGGTTGCATGGTGTACCTCGTACTATTGTGAGTGATAGGGATGTCAAATTTCTGAGTTACTTTTGGGAGACTTTGTGGGGTAAACTTGGTACTAAGTTGTTGTTCTCTACTGCTAGCCACCCCCAGACAGATGGACAAACTGAGGTCACTAACCGTACATTGGGTACTATCCTTAGGGCTGTTATTAAATCTAATCTGCAAAGTTGGGAAGAAGCCTTACCACATGTTGAGTTTGCTTATAATAGGACTATTCATTCTTCCACTAATTTGTCCCCTTTTGAATGTGTGTATGGTTTGAATCCCCTAACCCCTTTGGATCTTAAGCCGTTGCCTTTACCGGAACGAGCAGACTTTGATGCTGATAGACAGGTTGAGTTCATGAAGGAGCTGCACGAGCGGACTAAGGCTCGTTTGGAAGCTACTGCAGCGAAGAACGCAGCCCGAGCTAATCACGGTCGGCGTCAAGTGTTGTTCGAGCCCGGCGACTTGGTGTGGCTACACCTGCGCAAGGAGCGGTTCCCGGAGCAGAGGAAGTCGAAGCTATCTCCCAGAGGTGATGGACCGTTCAAGGTGCTGAAGAGAGTAGGCGACAATGCCTATGTGTTGGAGTTGCCCGATGACTATGGCGTGAGCCCGATATTCAATGTCGGTGATCTTACCCCTTATGCAGCCGCTGATGTTGATGACTCGAGGACGAGTCCTTTTCAAGAAGGGGAGAATGATGAGGAATCATCCCCGCCATTAGTGCCAACCTTTGATGGACCGATTACTAGGTCAAGATTGAAGGAACTACGTCAAGAGCTGGAGACGTTTATGGCACATGATGTATCACATGACAAAGAGGACAAGTCCAAAGTCAAGGCGTTGACTTTATTGGTCAACGTTATATATGTTTAATCTTATTAATTTCTGCATTGGATATTTTTAGGATTATTATTTAATTGTTTTAAGCTTTCTATTTTCGGATATTTCGGGATTAAGTGTAACCCGTTTTTGGGAAGCTTGGGCCGGCCCTCCTAGGGTATTTAAGGCCTCCCTTGTCTTCTTCATTAGGCAGATTTCTCACATTGTTAAAACACAAAAACAGAGTTTGGGTTTCGCTTTGAAAACTCGGCTCCCCGTGAGAGTCTCAATCGATTGTTCTTTCCTGCTTAGTTGTTTTCATCTTTGTCAAGTCCCTCTGGAGTTGGTGATTTCGTACATCATAAGCAATCCTCTCTGTGCTCCAAGTTCGTCAGCGATTCTTGGTTGTGTGGCGTTGTAGAGATCGGGTTGGTAGATCGTTCGACAAGGTTCCTTGCTATCAAGCAAGCGGGTTTTCTCGTCGTTTCTATTGGTTCTATCTATTATCCTATCCATTAGTTTCACTTCCGCCATTGTTCTAATCTTGTGTTTTCTTTTGTTTTGAGATCCGTTGCCTAGATCCATCTTCTACACGGCTAACCCCGTATCACCATATCCCCGGTCTTTTAGAAGATTCGGAATCTGTGGTGGACAACGGCAGCTATGATGATGGCGGGGAGGCCGATTCGGACAGGGATTAGATAGCTTTTTTTATGTTTCATGTTAAACTAGTGTACGCTTTAATGTTTTCGTGAACGTGTTTTTGTTAATGATTAGTAATATTGTTGTCTCGTATAGCATTTTCCCGATTTTTTTCAATTCTCAAAAACAAATGATTAAAAACACAATATACGATCAATCTCAATCAAACTTTCACACAAAAGGAAATACAATATCATATATAAAGTCGATTACAATCCAAAAAACCTAGGTAAGTATGTCAGGTCGCCCATGATATGCTCGCTCCTCTACATAATTCTTGAACCTATCCTTGAAGCGCTCATGACTATCCCATCCATCAACACTTGGATCCTTGTAAATGCGCCACTGTCTTGGAGGCGGTGGAATGGGACAATGGTCATTAACAAGCCAAATTTGTACACGTAAACAATACAGTTACTAAAAAAATTATGAAAGAATAAGTAAATACGAGAGAGTAGGACTCCACGTACCGGTACGTAATGGTCTCTCCTGCCTACATGTGCTATCGCATAAACCTTTGTCGGAGGCTCGGCACCCGGGGGGGGGGGCACAATGGAAGACATGTGTGCGGTCCGAACCATGATAAGACAACAACAGCCACTTGGTGTTTCGTTGCAAACGCCAACCCAGTAATAGGCATTATACACCAGAAGTTTGCCGTGCACGGTGAAGGAATATAATTCAATTTCCTAACAAATTCTTCCAATGTCAACGCTTCCTCCGCAAGAATCGCTATGTAGTTCGCTCCATGTGCCTGGACGTGCTTCGAAAGCCCTAACCGGACATCAATGTACTCGTCTTCTTGGCGACACAGCAAAACGGCAAGAGAACGGAACCCACAATGACCATCACCTTTGACATTTTGAACTCCAGAAATGTAGGCGAGCATGAAATGATCAATATTCTCGTGCCCCCAGTTGAAGCCGAGATACTTGACCGGCTTGTTTGAACCCGACTTGGACTTGGTTGAAGCAGATTTCGGCTTTGCAGGTTTAGTGGCACTCCCCTTTGCTGTTGAAACTCCACTGTGAGGTCGTCCGCTAGAAGGGCATCCTTTCGATCCCGGGGATCCAACGGACGATTTCACATTGGTCGTCTCTTTCTCTGCAGGCTCATCCTCCTCATCCACTCCCAGCTCCTCATCCTCCGTCTTCATCTTCTGCTTCTCCTTCTTCATGTTTGCATCCACATGCTCATCCCAACACATTTTCCTCTTCGTATCGGTCTTTCTCGCATTCATCCTAGGCCTCCCCTTCTTGGTCTCACCACGTGGCGGGTCTTGAATATCGCACGATGTAGGGTCCTTTGACTCACGCCACTTTTCCGCCATCTTCTTCAAATCAAATCCCTCAATTGTCCCACATAAGTACTCTTCAACGAAGTCATCCACCGTGACATTGTCCGCTGTCAGTGAAACACCATCATCGACATCAAGATCCTTAGCATCCACCCCTTCCCATCGGATCTGCTTCCAGAAAATATCAACCTCTTCAGGCACTAACGGATAACCCGTCTCCACGTAGACCTTAATTGTGTGTGGGCAAGGCAGCCCCAGTGTGGACCTCCACCAAAAATCAGCACATTTGTTCCCAATTTCCCCCTCCTTTGCTAACACAGCTTGGGCATACAACATCCTCAGGCATTTTTCAGAGCACTTTTCAAGGATGCGCTTGAAGAACACCTTAACCCACTCAGGGCCTTTCACTATCTCCATGGGAAAGGCAGTGCAGTTCTTGGTCATCTCATATCGGATCTTCCGATGCTGATCAACAAACATGTTGTCGATGTGCTGCACAAGTGTGTCGAACCCTCCGACGGATGTGTCAATCATGTCCTTAAGCATAGAGTGCTGACCCTCAACCATGAAAATAATATATTCGTATACAATTAACTAAATAAATTTTATAACCCAATTTGATTGTAAATGTTTGTATGAAAGTTACCTGTTTGATGTTCTTGTGGCAAAATGGAGAACATCATCACACCATGCCGCAACCAGCTTCTTCTTATGCTCATTAAACCAAGTTTGCTCCACATATCGCACCAAGCCTTCACTCCATATCCCCTTAAAGTGAGCAAGCCGCTCTTTGTACTCCTCCTTTGTGTGAGACCTCATCACCCGACGAACACTTCCCGAGAATTTCTTCTCGTCAATCTTCATCGTCTTAGCATATGCCTTCACATTACGGTCTACATGGACCTGACACAAGTGATGACGAACCTTCGGAAACACCAGTTTGGCAGCCTTGATCAGTCCTAGCTCTCGATCAGACATGATACATACGGGATTTTTCTCCCCGTACAACCACTTCAATCGTCTCAGCGCCCATGCATAGTGGTTTGTCGTCTCCCTTTCCATGAACACAAGAGCAATGCAATATGTATAGTTGGTACAAGTAAACCCAACAATCTGGAACAGAGGCATACCGTACCTATAAATGCAACACACACAAAAATTAAAACCCGCAGAAAATACCATTATCTACACATAATACAAAAAAGACTAAGGTTTACATGTTGGTTTTGTAGGTCGAATCCATAATGACGACATTAGGAAACATGCACAACAAATGTCGAGCGTCTGGATGAGAAATAAACAAGCATGCCAAAACCTCCTTCCCATCTTCCCTCGTCTTAGTAGCAGTGTCCAACAAATAGTCTTTCTCATTCAAAAATCTCAATGACCATTGTGTCACATTCAGATTGCCCAGGGATTTCAACCTCTCCTTAGCCCTAACAGTGTACACCTGATTCCTCGAACTCGTTGCACTCGAATATTCATTCCTAAGCTGTGTAGAAATAACCTTGGGTCTTGCACCCGCCGCAGTATCAATCATCACTTTCCTACGCTGCTCCTTCGTAAGTCGGGTAGCAAATGCATGGCCGGTCAAGGTGGTAGAAAGCATATGGTTATGGGATCCACTAACAACCGATAAGGTCCACCCAGGATCTCTAATAACATTTCCTTCCCTAAAAGTACCATGCAGCAAAAAGGGACAACCCTTCTTTTTTGACCTAGTTTTATTCACTCGTATCGGGCTGACCTTTATACCATCGACTACCACCTTCTTCTTGCCGGACCTAGGTAACCCGGATCTCTCACAGTGAAGTATAATCTTTTTAGGATTTGATGATTTAGTAGTGATCACCATAAAAAGACTAAAACCTACCCTTTGCACCCAATCTCTCAATCCTTCCTTACTAGGAAATATCTCAGTAGCAGTAAAATGGGATGAGAAGTCGATAACTATAAATCCATCATCACTAGAATCACCCTATTTATATACAAAAATTACCACATTAGAGACTAATTAATAATTAAATTTCTAAAAACTAATATCAACAAATTAAATATTATTTCAAAACAGTTTAATATTTCAAAGACTAAGTACATTTAAGATCTAATTATTTTATACAGTAAAAATTACAATATTACATACCTTGAAGTACTCGGGAGAAATTGGCGCCTGCAAATCACCTTCATCATCTACAGATGTGTTAGCGCTCGAAGAGGACTCCGACAATCCCCTCCAACCAGAATCGATTGACGACGACATTTATTATGAAAATGAGTTTCTAGATTTGGATACAATACAATACCACCATCCCTAATTTATATAGCCGGCTACACCTGTACTGGGTGGCCCTACGTGCAGCCCACATCGACCGTTGGGAGTGAAATGTATACTCACTGGGCGGCACCACGTACCGTCCATGAACTCTGGGCGGCAGGAAGTGCCGCCTATGAACCCTGTCCCCCCAAAAAACCCGGTTCACTGACCCAGTTTCTTGGACGGTACGAAATGCCTCACAGCCCCGGTTTCAATGAACCAGTTTTTAAAAACACATTTTTATTTATTTCAAAAAAAAATCCCTAAATTGAACCCATCGAGCCGTCCATGAAACTCGAGTTTTCTCGGCGACATGTCGAACCGCCTATGGAAAAGTGCGCGGCTAAAAAAAAAGCGACTGCGCGAATGTTTATCAAGGTTCAAACTTGGATTTGAAACTTTAGTTAAAGAACGACTCATCACTCAAGTGACAAGTCACAAAATACGTTGGATATGGTTTGGCTTTGAGCTTTCGCAATGTGCTACAGTTACCGGGTACACTCCGTACAAGCAACGGATTTTGAAAATAACCGAATAACGAAACGCGTCGTTTCATCCCTACGCCTTAATGCCTTAAATTTATTCTCCCACCCCTCTTTCCACGCGCTCTTCTTCCTCATTCCCGATTCCTCAGCTTCCAGGCTTCTTCCCCGTCTCGAGCTTTCTCTCTCCCCCTCTTCTCCGGCGCTCCACAGACGGCAACAAATCCAACTCTCGCTCCTTCGATTTCGCGATCTCAACGCATTCTTCTATCCGTTGCTACCTCTCTCACTGTAATCCACCGGTTGAGCGTTCGAGGATTTAAAATTCGCCGAAAGCTCGATAGCTGGCCGGAATCTTTATTCAAGAAGTCAAAGCGCTGGCTATTATATCTGTGTTTTCAGTGTTCCGGTGCTAAATCGGTTTCAAGTCGGCCTCCGGCGCTGCTTTTCCGGTGAGTAGCATCTCCAGATCCGTCTAGGGTTTCTGTCATTCATTGATTAGCATTTGCCGTGATCTAAAACCCTAGTTTGGATCAATTTTGGTCTTTCTTTGTGCTCCGTTTAAATTAGGGTTTCTTTGACAGGAATTGTTACAAATGGATTGTTTTTGAGGGATTAGGACTTGTGATGGTGCGATTGATAGGTTTAGGGCAGGCGCATCTTTCTGTCCTATTTTAGTTAGATGCTTTATTTGTTGCTTTGAAAAATTGCCTTTTGGGTTTGTTGTTCCATTCCGGTGTAGATTAATGTTGATAGGGACTGAACCTCGACGGATATCATGTTGCTTCACAAGTTGATTGTTTCTGTAGTCTATATTACTCTTTTCTTCACCCTTAGGCGCAAATATAGGTTGCCTGCAGAATATAAATATGCGTTCAGGTTACATACTCCATTTTTGCTATGCATTTTGTCCGGAAGTTTGTTTCTGGGGAAGTGATGCTGAGTAGCTTAGGCTGGTTATATACCAATGCAGTATTTTTCTTTTTTTTTGGGTCAAATCCGATGCAGTAGTTATGGTGAGTGGATTTCATTTCCTTAGACAGTGAGTGTATGTTGAGTGTATTGCAAAGCTCCTTCGAGAAGGGAATAGGTTGGAGTAGGACAGTACAAGGAAATAGCCATAGAATTGATGCTTCTTCAAGAGTAGACCCATAGAGGAAAAGCAGCAAGCCTTAAGAAAGGGAATTTTGCAATCAGAGGTTTGTTAGGACCAAAAGAGGAAAAAAATAATGAACCCTTTTGTCTTCTATGCTGGTTTGGATGCATAGATTACAAATGTAGGCTACATAGATCATTACAGGATTATCCATATGCCCAACATTTAGATGCATAATCCTCTCTAGTTTCTCGCTCTGTTGATGGCTTATGATGTCTTATATACTTGCATTAGCTTATTAGGCCCTGGGAGTGGGGAAGTATATATGGAGTAGCTATAGATGTTTCATGCTTGTATATTACCCTATGGCATACTCTAATGCCCATTTTGTACAGCTTAGGCAAGATTTTGCATTCTGTATAGCTCATTTTGTGAGAAAAAGTTAACACATAGGCCATCTTGTAAACTATATTATTTTTCATGATGGTTCTTTCTTGTTATGACTTGATCTAGCCCACAAAACCGGATCTTAAATTTCCGACTATTAGAAAGAACTTTAATGTGGATAGCCTTACAATGAGTGATTATGGTTAGAATAAAGTTTCCTTGTGCAGGTGTTGACTGATCACTTTCAAAGTCATTACATTGTTAATGAACTATTTTCTATCATCTTCATATATATTTGGGTACCTTGAACTAGAGAAGTCCTGTGTTAATTTATCAATAAAGCTGCTTGTCCTTTTGTTTGAGTAATAGTCTAACATTATTTAGGCAGCATTATCTTAAGCCGTTAGTTATATCTGTGATGTATGAAGGAAGAAGTCTTGGTTTATGCATGATTTCTATGAACCAGATTTAAGAGTTTCCTTTGTTGCTTTGCTTGCAACATCTCTCACTAGTTGTGTGATGATGATTTTTACTTTCTATTTTGGACCCAAAAGTGGTGCTTCATACATTCTATCTTCTTTATAATTGATTTTCTATCTTATCTGGGAAAAGAGCAGGGGATGAAGTTCAATCACTCTGTTTGATACTGATAGATGGAATCTGAAGAAAAGAAGTTTGGCAGAGGTATTGAATACTATAGTACTATATGATATCTAATTCTGAAAAACGAATTTGCATTTTTTTTGTTCCATTGCCACAAATCTGTTTATTCTATTATAGTATACATTCACCACTATATAATTCTTAATAGATCAAGTTTGCGTCTCTTTTGTATCTTGTGTCTGGCCTAAATATTTCATTTGGTGGTTTGTAATCTCGTTATCTGCATCTACCCCATGTCCATTTTCCCTATAAATAGATGGAAATTTGCTTCTATTGATGTAGTGAAAGAATCGTAATTTCTCAACTTGCTTTGCATGTTTACATTTAATCTTCTATAGGCATTTTACCTGAACTTCGCTGTTTTTACCACAGGACCAAAGGAGCTTACTGGTGCTGTTGATTTGATAACTCACTGCAAGTTGTTGCCTCATCATGAGTTTTTCTGCAAGAAGCCACTTCCTGTTTCTATTGCCGATACCCATTACCTTCACAATGTGGTTGGGGACACAGAAATTAGGAAAGGAGAGGGGATGCAATTGGATCAGCTAATTCAGGATCCATCCTATTCCCGGGATAGGAATGTGCGCATAGTGCCATTTGATTTGGATGTCCTTAGAGAAGCATTTCATCTACGAGAAAATGCTCCAGTTGAGCTACCTCCAGTGAGTATAATTAAATCTTGATCTCCTAAACTTTTTCTTAGAAGAAATAGGTTGTTATAAATTCTGAAACCTGATGCAAACTGAGACCCCTTGTTGTTAGGCTCAGTGTACTATAATTCTGTCTATCTTCTAGTTTGCTTCTTTTTTCATTGATTTGCCTCTTGAGTCTTAAATGCTTGGCTCACTATGAATTTTATTAAGTCTTCAAACCTTGTATTTCTGTAGGGAGAGAAGGGTATCCCCACAGTTGCTGCAAAATCAAAGAGTGAGTCTAAGGACAAGGAGAAAAAGCACAAAAAGCACAAGGATCGTGATAAAGACAAAGATAAAGAGCATAAGAAGCACAAGCATCGGCATAAAGACCGAAGTAAAGATAAGGATAAGAAAAAAGATAAAAGCGGGCATCAAGATTCTGGTGCTGATCAAACAAAGAAGCACCATGATAAGGTGTATAGAGTTTGACCTTTCCTGCAAATATATTATTGTGTGCATATTGTGGAAAAGAGGATATTTGACATGTTAAGTGCTGATTGACTGTTAAGTGTTTTGACAACCAATAGTATCAAGGCTTCTAATTATGACAACCAATAGTATGAAGACTTCTAATTTGACATCCCAAACTACAAAATTTTGAAGTGATTGTCTATTTGTCAGCCTCCCATTCAAGGTAATATGGAACTTGAGAGAGAAAGTTAGATGTAAGTTGAGGGGTAGATGAGGATATATGGTCATATTAATGATCTAGGTGGACTGAGCTGGATCAGCTATCAGAAATCTGCCACATACGGTCTATACAGGGGAATTATTCCATCATTGTTTACACCGACTCCAAGATCGCTGTGGTGCGAGGAGGCTGGCTGTTGATTAGCTGTTTGAGATGACCGTTGTTACTGTTTTTACATCACTATTGTGCTTGGCATTCTCACACTCTTGGATCTTATATGTTTTCTTTCCTTGTATAATTACAGAAGAGGAAGCGTGATGGTAATGAGGATGTTAATGACATTCAAGACATGAAAAGAGTTAGGTGAGTTCACCTGTACAGTCCCTTATGCATTATGCTTAGTTTGGTTTGTATTCCCGCTGGGTTTTTTTTTCCTTCTGATTGTCACCATGGTACGAATGTTCAATTTCTTAGAAAAGCATATTGCTATTACTTCTAACATTTCACTAACTAAATCTTTGCTTTATTGTTGAATTTACAGCATAAGAGCTCCAAAATAGGTGATTTGGTTGCCGTAGAAGCTTCTGGTTGAATAGTTAGTCTGTGGTATCATTGGTTACTTTTCAGAAGTTCAGAGTTTCAAGGGACTCTTTCACTGTTACTGCTAGATTTTGGGTAACTTTTTGTAGCATTTACCTTCTACCAGATTATTTATATTCTGTCAGCCATACTTTGTTTCCCTTGCTCTTAAGCAGGTACATCTTTTTCAGGACATGAACTTTGGGCCATAAAAGTTTCATTAATTTGAGCCCCTAAACATTAATCAATAAAAGTAATACGATTTTGCAGTGAAAATAACAAAAAAATGTATTTTCTTTTTGGGGTAAAAGAATTAATTACCTGCTATTTTTATATTTGTGGAAGAAAACCACTCCAAACATAAACACCCTTTTTGACCACCTATAAACTAGAGAATGAAGATGTCATACTTGTTGGGATGATAAGCTCGTGTGTTCTGCAGTCTTGTGTCAAGCTTATGTGAATTCTGGTGACTCTTGTGCTTACACTGAACTTATCTTTATTTTCTTTTTCCCTTTCTGAACCAGAGTGCATTACTGGCTGAGAATGTCTACAAGATGATCAGTTTTGCATTAACATCGGATGCAAGGTGGAAATTGGTAAAGACGATCTTCCCTGTATCATAACACGTCCTTGATATATTGTTAGAAGCCTTCGGCACTCTCTTCATTTTTTAAAACTCAGTTTATATGGCACGTCGTTGTTTAAGAACATGCCTAATTATCATGACTTTTCTTCTTTGTAGAGGTCCAAAGTTGAGTTATCAGTCAGTTGTGAGTTCTAATTACTGCCGACTTGTAGGATAGTTGGTAACTTGTAGTTGACAAGTATTGGTGTATCTGTATCCTTCTTTTAATTCCCAATTCAGCTGTAGTGATGGCTCTTACCACATCATTAATTGAAGGGGTGGGTAAAATCTGATTAGTTATGTATTCTAACTGTATGTCCTATCATTGATGATGGTATATACCTTGTAAATACATCTAATTTTTTTGGGTAAATTGCTGATCAGTTTGTGATTGTCTGGCACATGTTGACTGCATCACTGATTTGAACTAATGTTATGTTAAGTATTCTTTGCTGACTGCTGAGGGAACAGTGTGCTACGCTGAAACCAGTGTCTGGGGAGTTGAGGGATTCCTTTTCTGGTTTTTACAGTCTGGTAAATCACCTGGAGAATGTTGTTGTGGTTTAAAATTGTAGTTCCTTCTCCTTGTTACAATTCTGATTTCCGAATGTTGTTTTAGGAATCTTCTCTATATTTTTTCTCTCAGCCAGAAACTTACATCAAACAGATTTTAGTATATGGCATCTCTGTATTTTATGGTGTTGGGGGTATTTAAAATCAGATTTATAAGATTATGGGCCAATGGCAGTGACCACTGTATTTATTTGCCTTGTATACCTGTAGTCATTTAAGACCTTGTGAAGAAGATATCACACATTGCATTGAAGGTTCAGTCGTTATAGTAGTTTTACCAATTTCCTCGTATTAAATATGCCTTTCTATAGATTTGGAAACTGGGAAGTTGGTATATCTTGTTTGTTTGTTTATAATTTACTAGTAGGGTGACTGTTTGAAGTTTTTACCTTGATTGTGTTGAGTACTTAGTTTGTGTACTTTTGGTCAATTTTCACTCTGCCGCCGTTTTTTTCTACCTAGTCCGCGTGCATATGCCACAGTGGCAAAACATGAATTTCATGACAGAAAACGGTAAAGATTGCAAGAGGTCCCCAAAGATCCGAGGTTCATAAATAAAACGTGTATGTACCTCGTAATCAGTATAATGCTGCTGCTTTTCTACGTTGTTTTGAACTAAAATGTACCTTCAGACCCCCCCCCCCCCAAAAAAAAATGTACCTTGTTGTTTAGTGAAAGAGATAACTTATTATGGTGGTGGAATGTTACAGTCACAAGATGCGAATCTGAAGAAAAGAAAAGGCCACTATACAGCCTCTTTTTATCGAAGCTTTTACTTGTTGTGGCCCTCTTTGTGATCTTGCGAGTGCTTTTGTTGACATGATAATTCGCACTGCACAGTTTCACCCCCCCTGCTTTGGACATCTTTTTATGTGCTCTACTATTTTATATGTTTATCCTCTCAATGAATAGGGGTCTGCTTGGATACGGTATTAATTTCTCTTTTGATATAAACGGTAAAATTGTAGTCATTTTTTACCTATTAATTATACAACAGGAGTGTGGAATGTGCACATTTAGTCAAATAAACTAAGGGGATGGGAGAATCAGCCTTGGAAGATTGTTCGCAGACTTTTAAGTGTAGCTATTACTATAACTATCATGTGAGGTTTATAATAATAAAAAAATTCCTACAGAAAAATGCAACGTATTACTGTATTAGCTCATGATATTCTGTATTTTTCAGTGAAAACATAAAAAGGAGAAACATGATTCCTATTGTCGGTAGACGTGACTCTAAATTTTAAATTATAAACTGGATTTTTCCTCCACAGTTTGTGAAAATGTTAAATTATAGATCCTTTCTAGAGACAAAAATCCACATTTTTAATTGCGGTACGATCCACTAATCTTAATTATTATTATTTTAGCATAATCTTAATCTTAATTATTGTTTAAGCACAATCCCACTCATGATATTATAATGCACAATGGTAGAAACTTTTTTAGTTAGCCCGGTTGGATAAGATAAAGCTAGTTTACGTTCAGATCTGATATTGTAGAAGTCTGTTAGGGCACGTATGAGTCGAAAATTGGGTTGGATTCGGAATCGGAATGAGAATCAGGAATTGCTCATTCTCATTCATGTAGCTTATCGTTTGATATGTCGTATGAATGAGCACAGAAGAGAGTGTTTAGGGCTCGTTTGATATAACACTTGGAATCGAATTGGAATCAAGAATCAGAATGGAATCAGGAATGAAAATAAATCATTTTCGTGGCTTGATGTTTGGTATGATCCCAGAATGAACCATTTCTAAAATTTGTTGTTTGATTAAATATGGGAATCGGGTCTTGTTGATATTATACATTTAAATTTTGTAGATTTCTAGTTAATTTGCTTTATAATGATATATTTTGTAGGAGGAATATGAAAAATAAATTGACAATTGACAATTACACCTTTTTAAGACAAAAGATGGAGAATGATGTTGGAATGGATGATACCCCCACCTTTTTTCATGGAATCAAATGTTTCATTAGCCTTGGAATGAACTATTCCTTGGAATGAACTCTATGATCATTCCAACCTTTACCAAACAGAATGATAAAATGAGTGATTTCTCATTCACATTCCACATTTCAAGGAATGGAAACCAAATAGGGCCTTAAAGGCTTATTTCATTGGAATGGACCATACATTATATTTTTCATGAAAATGAAATTTTGCCTGTAAGTTGAAATGACCCATTCCATGAAATAAAATTGATTCTCATTTCTTGTGTTACCAAATACAAATACTGATATGATTTTTTCTAATTCCAATTCTTGATTTCCAAGGAATCAAACCAAACAGACCCTTAATTCTCCTTCTATTTTTTATATACAACGTCAGACACTTAAGAAAACTTACCATCTCATCCGATAGATTAACTAGTAATTGGTGCGATGGTTAAACCATAATGGGAAAATAGTTTCCCCCCATGTCTCGTTATTCTTTTGTTTGGATCGATTTCTTTATCTACCTCGTGGTAATGGATTTGTAGTTTTGTAACATCGAAATATTTATTACTTTTAACATTAAAGTTTAAAAAAGATATTTTAATTTTTTATTGATGGCGGATATAGACTGCATTTTTATCTAAGGAATAAAAATCATATAGTATGAAGTTAGAGTAATATTGTATTAGAAATAATATTGTTGAAAGAAACAAGAATTACTCCCGTTGTTTTAGCACAATTTTTAAGAAAAAATATTAAGAACACATTACACATATAGTAAGTTTAAGGTATAAAGTGATGAGGCATGGTGACTACTAGATGTAGAAGATGGATGGTTAGGACTTAGGATTATAAAATATATGGTGACAACTGACAAAGTTATAAATATAAATATTTTTTATTTTATTTTATTTTTTCAAATATCTTTTTTCGTATTTTTTTTTTCTTTCCAAAAGTTATTTTTATTCGAAAAAAAGTTTTTTTTGGCGGTGCAAAAAACTATAAAATTATATTGAAATGCATATGTAAGCATTAAAAGTACATCTATAAGAACCAAAAGTGCATATATAATCACATTACGCTAGCCAAGTCGGTGATTCAATCATTACCCGTGTATACCATGGCAGCCGTGAACATTCCCAAGTCGGTGTGCCATAAGATTGACAAAGCTGTGAGATCCTTTGTCTGGGGCAGCTGGGGGGACAGGAAAAAGATGCACATGATGCGTTGGGAGGAAATCTGCAAACCAAGAAGCCTTGGGGGCTTTGGACTGAAAAGCATGGAGGCCTTAAATCTCGCGCTCACGGGGAAACTTGCTTGGCGCTTCCTTATTAACAATGACAGCTTATGGGGCAAGGTGATCCGACACAAGTACATCAGACCTTCGCAAGCAGTGCAAAGCTCCCCGTCGCCGGTGTGGCATAGCATTCACAAAGCAGTCAATGCAGTCATCGTTCCGGGCACCAAATGGCAGCTGGGTGATGGCAAGTCGATCAGGTTCTGGAAGGACCTCTGGCTTGGCGACCATGCCCTTGAAAGTTTGGCCACAAATGAAATTAACCAGGACCTCATGGAGAAGTCGGTCTGTCAGTTCTGGATCTCGGGAATAGGATGGAATTGGGAGCTTTTCAGCCAACACCTCCCATCAAAGGTTATTCTTGAACTTGCTGCGTTGGCAATTGACGAAGAGGGATTGAATCCGTACACCATTTGCTGGAAAGGAAGCGGGGATGGAAACTTCAGTGTATCCTCTACATACAATCTACTGCAACATCACAACCATTCCATTGAGGTGGGCACCACCTTCTTCAAGCGTATTTGGAAGCTCGAAGTTCAGGAGAGAATCAGATTCTTCACTTGGTATGTTTTACGTGGTGGAGTACTCACGAATGCTGAAAGAAAAAGAAGACACATGAGCGAGGAAGAGGATTGCCCCTATTGCCCGAACAATCCAGAGACGCTGCTTCACCTACTTAGAGACTGTCCTCAAGCGAAGCAAGTTTGGAGCGGTATCCAACCGCCACTCGACTGGGCCGAGTTCTTTGATCTCAACTTTGCTCAATGGATGCGTCAGAATCTGGGGACGGGTAAACACTATGGGGATGGGAGTGATTGGGCTAGCATCTTTGCAACATCGGTGTGGCTTATTTGGAAGTGGCGTAACGCATGGGTCTTTGGTAGGGACATGTTCAGGGGTGACAAAGCTGCCCACATCCTCAATCAGGCAAAGGCCTACTGTGACCTGTGGAGAAAGGGCAACCAGAATTACATGGGTCAGAGAGAAGAAGTGCTTGTGCGATGGCAGATCTCGCAAGCCCAATGGATTAAGCTCAATACAGATGGGGCGGTTGTTGAATCGCGCACAGCTGCTGGAGGAGTTTGCAGGGATGACCATGGGACATGGATTGGTGGCTTTGTTCATAACATTGGTATTTGCTCGGTAACTAAGGCGGAATTATGGGGTATCGTTTCAGGTCTCAAGTTCGCTTGGGACACGGGCTACAGGAGGGTTTGCTTAGAAACAGATTCGCATGTGGCGTTTCTGTTACTAAACAAACCTATGGATCGTTGACACCCTTTGTGCAGCCTCATCTCTATGGCGCAAGGCTTCCTCAGTAGGGATTGGGTAATCCAATTCCGACACATCTTTAGGGAAGCAAACTCGGTCGCTGACCGACTTGCTTCCTTTGCTTTTGAGTTCCCTCTAGGCTTTCATGTATTAGAATTTCCTCCCGATCGGGTGTCTTTGCTTTTGTCGAACGATGTGAGGGATCTTGCTACACCCCGCCTTGTGGCCAAGTAGCATTTTCATCTATTTATCCTTCAAGAGTGCCGCCTCTCTTACCATCAAAAAATAAAAGTAAGCAACTAAATGGAGTTAGCACTAACCTACAACATGGAAAATCATGAACCAAAGCGACATAAAGCAAAATTTGATGAGTGTATATATATAGAGAAGTTGACACATTATATATTTAAATAATCAAATTTCGTTAAATTGATAATATGTCTATCTTTAAAGGTTACTATAAAGGAAATGCTAGGTAAAGAATTTATAAACCTTGAAACCGTGGAGTTTATTTCAACCTCGTAGGCATAGCACATTTCAATAGACCAAAATAATTTAGGATTTGTTTATCTAGATTCTTTATAAATATATTTTTAAAAATAAATACTTTTTCAAGATAGGTATGTTCGATATAACATGTATTTTTTATAAATAATAACAATTTTACACAAATAACAAAGGTACATATTTTAAAGTTTCACGAGTACTTAAAAAAAAATCATTATACAAAATAATATCATTATAAAGGGAGGGCCAAACAATCCCTTAAATTTTTGGGATAATTATGAACATCAACATCAAGAGACATGAATTCTGATACATTGAGGAGGGACCCACACAATATTGAGTATATTGTTAGAATATAATTGTCTCATATTTAAAATTGGGACATAACTTGCCTAGTATATAAGCTTGATGGGTTATTTCTCCTATTGTCAATTGATTTTAGGATGGAACCGCATTGGGCTTATGTACTGGGCCTATCTACGCCTATGCGCTCGTGTCCGCACGACCCCAGTCTATGGACCCACGGACTTTGACATGGTATCAGAGCGGGTTCGGTCTTGGATCCCTTTATTGGGTTGGTTGGGTCTGCTATAAAGAGATTGAGATGCCCACCCACACCCGTTTGTTCAAGTGTCAACTGGGCCTAGCCAATTGCCCGTCCGTTGCACTTGCGGGGGCGTGTTGGAATATAATTGTCTCACATCTAAAGTTGGGACATAACTTGCCTAGTATATAAGCTTGATGGACTACTTCTCCTATTGTCAATTAATTTTAGGATGGAACCTCATTAGGCTTATGTACTGAGCCTATCTGCGTCTATGCGCTCGTGTCCACACGACCCCAATCTATGGACCCACGCAGTGGCGGAACCATGAAAGTTTGAAAGAGGGGGCACATTAGTTTTAGCAACGGGCCGATCAAGTACGGACAAATAATAAAATCTTATTATTAATATTAACTAATGAATTTAAATTGTATAATTAATTTTATATCCAGTCTAAATTATTACATGCTGAAACCATTTTATATATACACATTCAAGATTTATTCTTTTTATATTATGTATAATTATTCTCATAATAATTAATATCATAACATACTAATGCTATTTTTTATATACATATGCTAGAGTTAAGAGTTAAGACATATGCCATTTGATACTTTTCAAATTTTATAATATCCATATCACATACAATTTATTAATCTTGAATTTCTTATCCTAACAGTCTTTTCATTGCTCTTCCTTAAATAAATATTACCTTTAATAATAGATAATCAATCTATTTTTTGTAAATAAAATAATTGTAGTAAAATAAAAACTAGGTAGATATGAAAATATATCCTAGTCAATTATATATCTATGTCTAACCAACTTAATTAGACAATAAAAAAAATCAATATAAAACAAAATTAAGTATGAACAACATTGTAAAAAAAAAAAAATGGGCTTTGCAAGGATCGAACACAAATTCATTGGACAATAACATGGAGTGTACTAAGCAATCAACTAAACTATATTTTATTTGTATCTACTATTTACACTAATAAAAATATATATTAGACTAGAGGAAAAGAGGGGGCGCGGGCCTCCCCTGGCCCCTCCCTGGTTCCGCCTATGGACCCACTGACTTTACATATATTACTCCGTATAAGATAGTACAATATTAACCAATTTAAAAAACCCATCTTGATTCTTGATATATAGTCCTTTTACTTACACATCAGATCAAAAATTTGACAGTCCTGTAGTACGATTTTATTGGCACCTGATATTATACTTGTGCGGTTAAATGCCAAGAAGGAAAAATATAAAAGCCGTACTTTGATCCGAATCCGATGCAATTTTTATTTCCAGAAACCAATGAAATATTTGACCAAAAAAAAATAAAAAATCAATGAAATGCTGCAGTGTACATTTCTTCTTCACTGTAATTGTTTGTGTCGGTGGACCTAATTTGATCTTCTGTTCCCTTCTCAAGATAAGAAAAAAAAGCAATATAAGTGATATCATCTATTTTGATCTATACATGAGCTACTTTTTTTTTTTTTAGAAAAATACTCCCTCTCTCCCCTATTATATTTCCTGTTTCTTTTTGCACATTTGTCGATGCGTATTTTGTATCGTTAATATCTCTAATTATATGTTAATAAAAATTATACATTTTTTTATATTGTCAAAGTGTTTATTGAGACGAATCAAATAAGACCCCACATGATTATGATTTTTCTTATATATTGAAAGAAATTTTAAAAATTCTCTTCAACTGTGAATAATGTTAGAAAACGAAACAAGAACATCAAAATGGGACGAATGGAGTACTGTATACACGAGCTAATAAGAAATTGAAAGTCCACTTTCACCAAAAAAAAATAGTATGTTTACAAATATTTGTTATTTTTAGTGTTTGACACAATAGTAAAAAAAAATTTATTAAACTAAAATACTTTTTTAAATTACAATTTAATAACTACACACTTCATTTTTAATCAATAAATAAAAATAATTTATATAAAAAGTGTCAATAGAATTCAATTTTCAATAACATACCTCATAATTCACCAATAAATCATTATCTTAAACTCTAAAAAAATCAAATATTATATTTCTTAACAAAAGTTAAAGAATAAAATAACACTTATTACTGAACGAAATGAGTAATGATTTTAGTAATCTTAATAGTGCAACTCATTTGTTTCCTTAAGAATTCAACGCATTTGTTTCCTTAGGAATGCAAAATTAAATGACTTAGTAGCGAAAGAAACGATCGAGACAATGGCATTGAGTTGATCAACGAATGAATTAGTAGATAAAGATAGAGCGTTCAGGGATCAAGATCGTATAACATAGCATAAGCTTTTTCAAGTTCATAATCTTTGAAAACCCTAGGTGTAAAAGAATAAACAAAGGTTTGGTTATGGATTATTATTTATTAAGCAACAATTTAGAAATACGGTAAGGAACTCACCTTCAAACAACAGATTTTAGAACAGCTTCAATTTTTCAAGGAATACGAACAAATACGAGTAGAGCTGTCAAAATTTGATCCAATTCGATCCGATCCGATCCGTGTTTTCTGGGTTGAGACCCGACCCGACCCAAAAAGTATTGGGTCAAAAGTGACCCGACCCGTTCAATCTAAAAATTTATGGGTTGGGTCATTGACCCGTTGGGTCGACCCGTTGGATCAATACAAATGTGTATATATTTTATATATTAAATTTTATGATATATTTTATTATTAAAATATTATATAATATTAATTTTTTGATTTATTATTTATTATTTTAATTAAAATATTATTTTAATACTCATATTATAAAATTTTGACAAGGCGCAAGCCGAACCCGTACCTGACCCGCAACGACCCGACCTAAAATCGATCCGCAAATTTTGACCCGCAATCGACCCGATCCGTAAATGACCCGACCCGGTACGCTTAAACCCGAACCCGACCCATTTGACCCGTTTGACACCTTAAAATACGAGCAACAATTGCAAAATCGATCCCAAAAACAAAAGGAACGTCGAACAAATACGAACAACAGAGTAGAGTTTAGGATGATTGAGAGAAGAATGAAGATGGAGGACAAGATTGAGAAAAATAGTGAGAGAGAGTGACGAATTGCATCCGTGATGGAGGACTGAGAACAAGGAGAAGCCAAGGAGATGATCGAGTTAAGGCTTTTCTGATATTTGAAGTTTTCTTTATTACATTCCCACTAAAATTTTGGCTCTCCCGCATACTAAAAAGAAAGGCTTTGACAAGGAAAGAAAATGAAATTAAAACTATTAATGATAAAACCGAATTTCGTCGCCTTTGTTTATATTTTTTGGCGACAAAAAAATGGTTTTATCACCTAAAGTTTTCCTTCTGCGACGAAACTATATTTTTGCCGCCTAAAGTTTTCTTTGTGCGACGAAAATATATTTTTGTCACCTAAAGTGAAGTTGGCCCCGGTTCATGAATTGGGAACCCCCGGAACCCCGGTCCGGTTCAGGTTCAATCGGTTTGGAACCCGGTTCAAAAAATTAATAAATCAGAAAAAATAAAATCAGAAAAATTGTATAAAAAAGTTTATAAGAAAGATTCTTATGTGTATTGAAATTATATACAAAAAAGAAAAATATATTTTTATAAGAAATATAAATTTTTTTTATATTTTTGAGGGTTGAATCGGCAATTGAACCACCGGTTTGTTCGTCAGTTCAACTGAGGGGTGAACTGGAATCTGAATCGGTCGGGACCTTGAACCACCGGTCAATCTGGTTGGTGAATGAAGTAATGATCTTGGTTAGCTTTGCACTCCCTTGAATCCTCCAAGAATCTGATGGTCTTACTAACCTCTAATGGCCCTCAAATCACCTTCTCCAAGTCCTTCAAAGCCCATGTTGGCCGCGAGTCATCCGCAATGCTCTCTTAAAGGCAAAAGAATTGAAACTTGAACATTTTAAAATCGAAAGTGACAACTTAATAATAGTGGATGTCCTTAAAGGAGTTTGGATCTGTCCATGGGAGATTGAGATCATCATATCTGATATCTACTCACTTTCACTGGAAGATATTTTGATTAACTCATAATTTTTAAGTCTCATTCGAAAAGATGTTATAAACTGATTTACAAGTAGATCTTGATATCAGTTAAATTATTACCTTATAAAAAAATATAATTGTTTATCAACTTATCTAACAACCCATTAATTTTGATTAATTTCAACAAAACCTTTCATGACACAACTAGCGTCCATTAAAATTTACCATCCACCACCATCATCACAATCTAACGGCTAGCCTTTAAGTATATGATTGGTACGGTAAATTTAATACATTTAAAAGGTATATATGCATGATAAGTTGATAACACACTTTGTGTAATAAAAAAAAGAGATACTGGTCTGTAAAAAGAACATACTTTTATAAGGCACAATTTAATTTTCACAAAATATAAAAGAAAATATAAGAAGGGGGCGACCGTTGTTCTGAGACCCACCAACACCGGCACCTTGCCCGGAACACGCAGCGCTACCAAATTCTCCTCCATCTCCGGCGGACCTCAAATTGTTTATTCAATTTAATTCTTATATTCTTTTTAATATTGTTATAATTTATGTGTATACGAGAGCGGCGTGGCTACTTCCACCCTGACACGGTGCTATTTGCACCGTGTCAGGCGCACAACACCCAGTGCCGACCGGCAGTGGGTGCCGGCGGTGGGTCCGGCAGTGGATCTGGTGGTGGGTGTTGGCCGGCAGTGGGTCCGGCGACGGGTTCCCTGGGCGCCGCGTGGAGGGCGTTCGATCTGGCGCCGCCGCACGGTGGTGGTAGCGGGAGTTCGATCTCGCTGGTGATGGACGATCTCGCTGTTAATGGACGTCGGTGATGGGTTTAAGGTTTAGGGTTCAGGGTAGAATATTCGATAGATTTCAATCAGAATTATTGTTGCGTCCGTGAATGAATTACTTTAGGTGGATTTCAATCACAATTTTTCGGTGAATTTTAAGAACCCGACTCGACCCGAACCTGACTCGATATTTTTAAGACTCGATATAATTTTAAAATTTAATATTTTTTAAATATCGAAGAAGAACCCGACTCGACCCGAACTCAACTCAAAAAATTGTACGACTCGATCGATCCACCGCCGGCCACCTCCGATTCACCACGGGCACCCCACCTCCAGCCACCATCGTCGACACCCACCGCCGCACGCCAGTCGGCGCGTGCCAGAGGCAATGTTCCGGTGCAAATAGGTTCTTCCATACGAGAGCATTGGTTATTGGGTTGTTACTTGTTAGATCTACAATACAATGATGAGTAAATGATGACAATCATGAGTTGGAGTCATATATTGTTGCAGAATCCGGAGTATATATAGGGAGGTGTTAGCTATGCTCAATTTTTTTTATTAAATAAGCTCAACTGTTCACGCGTACAGAAAACGAGAGCGGGATCTGAGGCTCGGCTATGCGAAGCGGGAGCGAGACCCAATGAACGGGTATCCGTATCAAAAGTGACAAAGAGTCATGCACCCGCATGCGGGAGCGGGTGCGTGACTCTTTGTCTTTTTCGACCGTTTTCCAACGGTCGGATTTTCGACCGTTGGAAATTTTGTCTATAAAACCCGAACTTTAAATCACAAAATTTTACACCATCTAAACCTTCTCAAAAACAATTTGAAAGTTAAAAGAATGTCAAGGAATGATGGAGTTTCGGTACAAGGAGAAAATGTTGAGAATAATGAAACTGAAGAGGTATTTATTATTTGAAAATTTAATTTATTTTGTTTTTCGTTTTTAGTTAAATAATACAGTATCTTTGCTATACAGTTTAATTTTCTATACTTAGTGTAGATATTAATTTATATAGTTTTTGTTTTTGTTTTTTTAATTATATGATGTAGTTCTTTTTCATATACTTAGTGTAACTATTACATTATGTAGTTTATTTCATTAAACTTAGTGCGTCTATTAAATTAGTGTAATTGTTAAATTATGTAGATCATTTTGATATACTTAGTGTAATTATTAAAGTATGTAGTTCAATTTTGATATACTTAGCGCGTCTATTAAATTATGTAGTTCAATTTTGATATACTTAGCGCGTCTATTAAATTATGTAGTTCAATTGTTAAATTATGTAGCTATTACATAATTAGTTTTATTTTGAGTTTGTTTTAGTATTTTGTATATGATACATCTATTTTGTATATAATTTACCTATTGGGGTCTATTTTGGAATTACGAATTTGATTCCCTATTTAATTTTGTATATAATTTACCTATTGGGGTCTATTTTGGAATTACGAATTTGATTCCCTATTGGAATGACTGTGCTATATGACCAAATTCGTAAGGGAAAATTGAAGGCTTGTGTTTTATAAAGAATTTATTGAGTATTATAACCCTTCCTACCAATATTTGTTAAATTGAAGAATGAAATATTTGAAGTTAACATTAATTTTATTTTTATAAAATAATGAAATTAACATTAATCAATGTAACATTAATTTTATTTTTATAATAATTAATGTAACATTTATTTTATTTTCATATAATAATGAATTTAACATTAATTTTATTTTTATAATAATCATTTTTTCAATATTTCTCAAAGTTAATAAAAAAGTATAAAAACAACACAAGGTCACGCACCCGCCTTTGCGGGTGCGTGACATTATGTATTTAATCAAAACAAAGTCCTGCACCCGCAAAGCGGGTGCGAGACCTGATAAAAATCGGATATCCTCAATTTTAATACGGTCCCGTTTTCCGTGTGTGTGGATAGGTTAAATTTAAGTATAATGGAGTAATTTCTTAATTTATTTTGAGTAACCAGTTGATCTTAATTAGTAATTACAGTATAATGGAGTAATTTCTTGGATCGGGTAGATTAAATTTAGGGTACAATTTTAACTAACAATAACGATGCCCTTTATTAAATTAAGAATTTTTTAAGTATATGCCCCTGTACACATGTGTTCATGAACATAACAAACCGTTAGATTAATTTAAGTATTCAATGCCGAAATTACTCGTAGACAACGCAGGGGCGGTGGAGAATAAGAAAATGTTTGAAGGTATGCATCAGCTAGAAAATTGGTGAACTGGGTCAAACCAAAACATATTTTTTTTATTTTAATTGCAAGGTTATTTTTCATATGTTAGGCCAACTATTTTTACTACTTTTTCCTTATTGTTAAATAAATAAAAGGTTCAAAAATGACGGGGTGATCTACGAGTGATATGGTAATGCAATGCGTATAACTTGTAGGGAGTCACGTGCATTAGGTCACCCACGTGTTTTCTTACTATATATTGATCGTAACAAGTAGTCATTAGTCAAGTACTAATATTACTTTATTAAGCTTCTAAGATTGATCTATTTGCGGACACACACACACACAAAAAAAAACGTTTGTCCTTCGTCTTGCTACGTTATTCTTAATTTGTGTACGTATCGTTTGAATTTTGCTTCAGTAGTAATCTTGTTTTTGATACATTCTAATATAACAAAGGAATTTCAAACTTATACAAAATTTCTGTAAATATTTTATTCTGTTGAATATTTCAAACATGAATTTCTATTGTCAATCGTCACATGTACAAAGTAGATAGGAGGAAAGTTATACTACAATAAATTAAGGAAAATAATAATCTCAACTGCTCACGCGTACAGAAAGCGAACGCATATAGAAAGTGAGAGTGGAATCAGAGGCTCGGCTACGCGAAGCGAGACTCAATGAACGGGTATCCGTATCAAAAGTGACAAAGAGTCACGCACCCGCAATGCGGGAGCGGGACTCTTTGTCATTTTCGACCGTTGAAAATTTTGTCTATAAAACCCGAACTTTAAATCACAAAATGATTAGTTTTATTTTGAGTTTGTTTTAGTATTTTGTATATGATATATCTATTTTGTATATAATTTACATATTGAAGTCTATTTTGGAATTACGAATTTGATTCCCTATTGGAATGACTGTGTTATATGACCAAATTCGTAAGGGAAAATTGAAGGCTTGTGTTTTATAAAGAATTTATTGAGTATTATAAACTTTCCTACCAACATTTGTTAAATTGAAGAATGAAATATTTGAAGTTAATATTAATTTTATTTTTATAAAATAATCAAATTAACATTAATCAATGTAACATTAATTTTATTTTTATAATAATTAATGTAATATTTATTTTATTTTCATATAATAATGAATTTAACATTAATTTTATTTTTATAATAATTATTTTTTAAATATTTTTCAAAGTTAATAAAAAAGTATAAAAACAACACAAGATCATGTGACATTATGTATTTAATCAAAACAAAGTCTCGTACCCGCAAAGCGGGTGCGAGACTTCATAAAAATCGGATACCCTCAATTTTAATACGATCCCGTTTTCCGTGTGTATGGGTTCGATCTCGCTCTCACTTTTACTTTTCATGAGTGTAAGTCTTTTGAAGGTAAACGAGAGGAAAAAAATGAGCTTATATAACGGTGGAATAAATGAATTGTAGGAAGGTGTTTGGTAGATAGATAGTCCACTCCATACAAATCTCACTGGGCCACTTTACACACAAATAATAAAATAAAATGAATTTCCAATCACACAAAAAATAATTTAAACAAATCACAGAAAAAGAGAGCAGAAGAAGCTCAACGACCGTCATCTTCTCTTGCTCGATTCGCTCCTCCTGGATTCACCTTTTTTTATGCTTCCATTTTCTCTATCTTGCTTCTCAAATTTCATTGATTCTTGAAATTAATATATCACAGAATTAAAAATATGAGCTCAAATAATATTAATAGCGCCGCCGGCAGCGGCGGCGGTCGCCGTGTCCTCCACCAGCCATTCTTTCCGGTGCAGACCTCACCACCTCCTCCTCCCCAAACCCCAACCGTATCCGGCGACTCCTCCCCCTTCTTCCCCTCATTCCCAACCCCCCCGCCGCCGCCGCCTTCCGCCTCCGCATTAGCCACCTTCCCCGCCAACATCTCCTCCCTCCCAATCCCCCATTCCTCCGCCGGGCCCCACACTAACCCCGTCTCCCCCGCCCTAATCGCCGTCACCGTCGCCCTCTCCGTTTCCGCCGTCGCCATCGCCATCTTCTCCCTCTTCCTCTACTTCCGCGGTCGCCACCGCCGTTCGGACGAGGAGCACGATAAGCCTCCAGTCGCTTCGAGATCTGACGTCGCTCCTGCTCCGCCGCCGTCGGTTCCCCCCGGCCTTCCGCCCAGGATCCCGAGGAATAGTGCTAATAACAGCTCTGAATTTCTCTACCTCGGTACAATGGTGAACTCCGCAGCCGTTAACTGCGGAGGAGGAGCGAGAAGAGGCGCGTTTGACCCGAGGAAAACCGACTCGCCGGATCTCCAACCGCTTCCCCCGCTCGCAAAGCAAAATCCCCGCCGGAATGTGGATGCAAGCTCCAGCTCCGTTCAGGAAGACGAGGAAGAGTCGTTCTACTCTCCGAGAGGATCCGCCAGCGGCCGAGAAAGCTCTCTCGGAGCTGGATCCGGATCCAGGAGAGCCTTCGCCGCCCTTCAGAACAATTCGACGATCGATACTAATTCATCGCCGGAATCCTCCTCGTCGGAGAGCTCGTCTCCGTCGAGATCGGCTTCGCTGAGCATCTCCCCGCCGGTGAGCGGGAGCACCAAGAGCTCCAAGGCCAAGTCTCCCGAGCTCCTTACGGAAATCCAAGCTCCTCCACTAGCTCCGCCATCGCCGCAGCTTCCACCGATGTCATTCCATTCTCCTCCTCCTCCGCAGGCGGCTTTCTCCTCGCCGGAGATTGATTCGGAGGCGAGGATCAAGAAGGAAGAAGAAGCGGAGGAGTCGCCATTGTTGTCCAACGCTTCAAGCTCGAGCGATATGTCGTCTCCGGCCGAATCACCGACGATGTCGCCGCTTTGGACAATGGCAGGAAAAAGCTCCCTCTCCCCGCCACCGGCCGTAGATTGGTCAGTCTTTGATCGGAATCACCTCTCTCCAATCTCAGATCGGTCAACTCCAAGCCGGAAATCCTCCTCCATCAAACTGCCGAGATTCTTCGGCGGCGGTCGAAGCAAGAAATCCTCTCCTGAATCCACAAAAATGTCGAACTCTCCGATGTCATCGCCGGAATCCATGGCAAGCCAATCGTCTTCTTCGAAGATATTGTATTCTCCAGGCCGTACCGCGAGATCTTATCCAGCTTCTCCGAGCCAGGCGAACGGCTCTCCCCGCCGGCAACACTCAACTCCAGCATCGCCACTTGTCTCATCAAGGTGGAGCCAGCAATCATCTCCAGAAGTACGCCATTTCACAAACTTCACAGCTCCACCACCAGCGCCTCCTCCTCCTCCGCCACCTCCGCCGCCGCCTGCAATGAGGCGTTCGGAATCTCCGCCACGCGTTACTCCAATTACATCAGCAAGACGAGTAGAATTACCAGACAAACACCAAATTGGGGTTTCTGGAAGTGAATTGGAGGCTTCAATTGGCGAATCTGTGGATGCAAACGAGGCCACTCCAAAGCCGAAACTGAAGCCTCTCCATTGGGACAAAGTGAGAGCTTCTTCAGATAGGGAAATGGTGTGGGATCAGCTCAGATGCAGCTCTTTTAAGTAAGCCCTTGAAAACTTTCCCCCTTTGATCAAAACATCAATGTAGTGGTGGATTGACTTTGAATTGTGTGAATTTGGTTTTGATTTGATCGCAGATTGAATGAAGAAATGATTGAAACTCTGTTTGTGGTGAACAAACCTAACAATCCAAACCCCAAAGAGACAAGCTCGAAGCCTGTTGAGCCCTCTCCAAGGCAGGAACACAGGGTGCTAGATCCTAAGAAAGCTCAGAACATCGCCATTTCTCTAAGAGCCCTCAATGTGACCGTGGAGGAAGTTTGTGAATCGCTCTTGAAAGGTAGCTTCATTTTTATGTCTTCATGAATCTGTGTTTTTGTAAGATACATTGTTGAGTATGAGACTGAATTAAGTGTATTGGTGCTATGTACTATGTAGGCAACGCAGAGACGCTTGGAACCGAGCTTCTTGAGAGCCTACTAAAGATGGCTCCTACCAAGGAAGAAGAGTGGAGGCTGAGGGAGTACAAAGATGATTCACCCTGCAAGCTTGGGCATGCTGAGAGATTCTTGAAGACCCTTATCGACATCCCTTTCGCTTTCAAGAGGGTCGAAGCAATGCTTTATGTCGCCAATTTTGAGTCCGAGGTTGAGTACCTTAAGAAGTCATTCCAAACTCTTGAGGTAAATAGTTTTTGTTGTCTATCTCGCCTGCATTCGAGCACAGAATCTGATTCTTTTGATTACTTTGTAGCTAGGAGAAAGACCTTAATTATGATCTAGATAACTATGCTCTATCAATCTTATTGAATTTCATGGGAGTTGAATTTTTTCCATGAGGGCAATGTTAAATCCTTGAATGATTACCTAAATTACAGTGCTCTTTCAATCTAATGGCTGTATGGCATCTTCTTGGTTTGACAAAATGCATGTGATGAGCTGAGGAACAGCAGAGTTGTTTCCTATCCAAATTGTTATCAGAGTTGAAGGCTTTTCAATTTAGTTTAAGAACATCTGGATAACTATGCTCTAACAATCTTATAGAATTTCATGGGAGTTAAAATTTTTCCATGAGGGCAATGTTAAATCCTAAGGAGAAGATTTTCTTTCTTGTAAGAAACTTTAAGATGTCAAGATGAAAGAGTTTAGTATTGAACACCTTACCATTTAAGATATCAAGATGTAAGAAACTTTAAGTAGTTTTTGTTGTCTATATCGCCTGCATTCGAGCACACGAATCTGATTCTTTTGATTACTTTGTATCTAGGAGTTAGAACAGAGCTTTGTTTACTATCCAAATTGTTAGGATCGGAGGTTAAGATGCAAGGTAGTAAGAAATACCTTATTTATGATCTAGATAACTCTGATCTATCAATCTTATAGATAACTATGATCTAAATCCTTGAATGATTACCTAAATTACAGTGCTCTTTCAATCTAATGGCTGTAACTTGTATGGCATCTTCTTGGTTTGACAGAATGCATGTGATGAGCTGAGGAACAGCAGAATGTTCCTGAAGCTTCTAGAAGCCGTGCTCAAAACAGGCAACCGCATGAACGTTGGAACGAACCGCGGAGACGCTCACGCATTCAAGCTCGACACACTGCTCAAGCTAGTAGACGTCAAGGGCACCGACGGCAAGACCACTCTCCTACACTTTGTGGTCCAGGAAATGACACGAACCGAGGGGGCCCGCCTCTGCAGCGCGAACCACAACGACGAGGCCAAGTGCAGGAAGCTCGGCTTGCAAGTGGTTTCTTGCCTCGGCTCAGAGCTGGCCAATGTGAAGAAAGCAGCTGCAATGGACTCAGAGGCTCTCACTGGCGAAGTTGCAAAGCTCTCCATGGGGCTAGCCAGCATTGCAGAGAAGACGGGCTCGTGGGAATCTTCTAGAAGCTTCTCGGAGTCCATGAGCGAGTTCGTGAGGACAGCCGAGGAGGAGATCTTTCGAGTCCAGGCGCAGGAGAGCGTTGCACTGTCGTTGGTGAAGGAGATAACAGAGTATTTCCATGGCGACTCTGCAAAGGAAGAGGCGCATCCGTTTAGAATCTTCCTGGTGGTGAGAGACTTTCTTGCGGTTCTTGATCGCGTCTGTAAGGAAGTGGGGACGGTCAATGACCGGATAGCTGTCACCTCAGGCCACAGATTCCCGGTTCCGGTCAACCCCATGCTTCCGGTTCCGGTCAACCCAATGCTTCCTCAGGTGTTGACTGGGTTCCAGTACAGGAGGAACTCCAGCTCCTCAGATGGAGAGACCTCTTCCTAGTTCTCTTCCAATCTTGTCTCTTCATTTTTTGTAATTATTTAGTGCAATATCCATGTGAAACTATCAAAAGGCGTTTGGAGTTATATCTGTAACTAAATAGATAAGGAAATGTTCAGTATACCAGTATTTTTTTTATGAGAAATTAATGTTGGTGCCCTGGATTTATGGTTATTGTTTTGGTGTCCATGATTTTTTTTTTTCGGTTGGTTTCCTAAGGTTTTGTGTTAGTTTGCTTCGTAACCAAGTTTTTTCGTATTCGTAGTATTCCGGTTTGAATTGATCAAATCTAAGTGCACCATTGTGTTCATCACCCTTAAATTAGTGGAATTTGACTCCTAAAATACCCAAATTTATATTCGAACTATTTCGATTTGAATTCCGAAACAACTCATTTATGATCTTAGGAATTCAAATCGAGATGGTTCGGGTATGAATTTGAGTATTTTAGGAATCGAATCCTATTAATTAAAGATCGAGGAACACAATAATGGGCCTGGATTTTATAAATTCAAACCGGAAGAGCAGGACTATGGAAAAACTTGATTACGAAGAACAAAAACACAAAATCTTAGGGACCAATCGGAAAAAAAATTAATAATGGAACAGTAATAGAAATAACCTTAAATTCAGAGGTATCAACAATAATTTTTGTTTTTTTACTAGACGTTGTAATAAATTAAGTCCCATGCATGATGCATTAGAAAGTTCAAACACTCTAGCACCCACTTGGCACGTGCGAAATTCTAACATCAAACCAAGTGTACAAGATGGAAAAGATAATAATCCATGGATGGAAAGCTCTTGCCTTGCCCAATTGGGTACAAAACAACACAGTTTTATGGCCCAAGAAAAGTTTGGCTACAAGATGCCAAAGTCTTGAGAATAAGGGTTTAATCAGGTGGGTTGGTTGCTTAATTTTTTGCAAGCTAAGAGACAAGCACAGCCTATTATTAAATGTATAAGCATGTGCAAGCAGATGGAGAAAATAGATGACTAGTTAAGGACAAAAGCAAATTATTGTATATATTTATCAGATGCCAATATCAATCTGAGTACAAGCTGGTATACATTTTGGAAGCTTCACTGGGATAAATACTTTAGAAGATAGCAATCACAAAACTAATTCATTCTAAGATATGTATAATCTTTGTCGGAAGAAAGAACCTCTCTTGAGTTTGTTTATGGAAACCTGTTCTTGGTTGACTGCAAAGCCTTTGCATCCATGCGTTCCAAGATCCGGCACGCCTCTTCTTCTGTGGCGGGAACCACTTTTCTGATGCTAAAGCCGCTCTGAACTTGCTTTGATTTTGGGCAAACGGTGAAGGTGAAGTAAAATGTGTTTGATACCTGATACAACATAATCATTTAGTACACGAAAAAGGTTTTTTCTAGTGTGTGCCCAATATCTTTTCTATGTTTAGCAATAATCTTTTTAGTCACTAATTTAATTTGTTTTTAAAAGGGTTTACCATTTCTACTTTAGGAATAGTTTGGAAATAATTTCCAAACTTAACTTCTTAGCATGTGCCTATGGGCACACACTAGAAAAACCGCAGGAAAAAAAAACTAAGGAGTCAACATCTATAGTATGTAATTGATATTTGGCTAACCGGGAATTAGAATGTTTTGATCTCGGTTCAATATATTAGGGGGACTTTGAACAAACCTAATTAAACCATAAGCAAAGTCTTCTACAAGCATACCTCACTTGATCGGATTTCAGGTCTTGTAACATGAGCAATAACTTCAACGTTTATAAAAGGACGCTCTGAGTCTTCTAGTTCTGTGTAAAGAATGCATGACTTGAACCGCAAAAAGTCACCAACATCCACCTGCATGATCATGAAAATAAAAATGTAAATTTTTCCACGGTTCAAGAAGAAATCAAGAGGATGATCATCTCCTTCCTAGTATAGTTTGCAGCTTCTTGTAAGCTTACAACTGAAAGCATAATGAGATTAGAAGTCTTTGTACGACCAACTAAGAAAATAACGTGTTTGGTACCATACCTGTAATCGGGATGGGATAGGGAATCGGGGTGGGATATGGAAGGGGTTTGAGTGACTTTAGGTATGGCTCATACCTCGGTGGAGAGGTGGGTATGAGAGCGTGTGTAAAATGTTGGAATGGGTATGGCTCATTCCAGAAAAAAAAAATCTAACCAAACGCATGACTGCGTTTGAGTGATTCTAAAACCGATTCTTGATACCCTAGGTATAGTACCAAACGGGGCCTAAGAGTGACATGTGACAGTAAAGAAGAAAGACCATTCAAAAGATAAATCATGCTAATTTCAATCACTTTACTATGATCTCACCGGTCGTAAGAAATCAACGTGATCAACTTCTAGGAAGCAAGGCATGGTGCCAGCAAATGCATAGGCCGTAGAGAAGGCGAGTTCAAACGCTCTGTGCATTAAAAAGCCTCCAAAAATCCGACCATGGATGTTCCTTTGTTGCGGTTGGCATATCATTGAGTTCTCAAGTCGGGTGTCTCTTAAGAGGATGCTGTTTCTATCTGCCAAAGCTGGCATATCACAAAAGATTCGTCCCTCAGCCAATAAAGCTTCCAATCTGTCAGCTTGTTGATCTTTATGTGCCCTTTGGTCTTGCACTCTCTTTGTCTTCCTTATTTTACTTCTCGTTTCTGCATCTTCAAACAGCAGTTTTTCTTTTTCAGTTTCTGGTGAAATTCGGTTTACTTCAGCTGCTTCCCCTGTCTGGGAGTCGCGTGCCACAAAGATGAAGTTGGCTGTCAGCGCAACTGCATCTGTAGAAGTAGAATTTTCGGCGAAAAAATACTGAGTTGTGAATAGTCACATAGAGATTATTACATAGACAAGTACAGCAGCCTACAAACAGATATCAGCCCTTGTTATTTTAGGCCATTAAGATAAGCAAAGGTGCTTCTACTAAAATACCTTCAGTAGACTGGATAACTTCTAATTGAATCTCAATTGATGACCTCCCAACCCATATGACTGAACCGGATATCGTCAGATCAACATCTACACTTATTGGCTTCTTTACAACAATCTTGTCCACAGAAGCAGTCACCAGAAGTACCGGCCTTGTCATGACGTCTTCATCAGAACAATGCTGAACCACAAACAAGGGAAACTGGATGAATATAATGGGAGATGGAACTCGTCTCAAAGAAAAACTGAAACGTTTGAGGGACTCAGTAAAGGCAATGAGTAATATGGAATTCAGTAAAGTATGGCTTTTGTTGACAGTAACCATCCAGAAACTTGCAAGTCAATAAGATTCACTAAGCTAAACTAAAAGGTTGAACAGACCAAACCACTTGGTGAAAGTCATTTATTCCAAGGCGGAAGGGAATGGAATGATCAAACCCTGAATGAAATAAGACAAAGCAAATGAAAAATTACAAGATAATGTAATAACCAATTCACCATGTCCAGCACGGAAAATTACAAAGATAATATGAATAGCCTAGTCTGAATCATTCCTAAAGGATTCGCATATGATTGATCTTTCCATCTCCTTCATGCCATAAAAAAGCCCCAAACAGAAACAAAACGTTAGATATCTTTAGAGAAGAAAGGAACAAGAAAAATTGATAGCATACCCATCTAAACAAGCAAGTAAACAACCAAAAGTGTCACATAAAACCAACAAAATTCCTAACTACCAAAATCAACAACCAATTGAATAGAAAAAAACTGCATTGATTGTTTATGGGTTCACCTTGACAGAAATGGTACCAGCAAGAGCGTCAAGATCTTCAACAAGCTTCCCAATCCGGACCTCATTCCAAGCATCCCTGTACTGTTCTCGGAGGATGAAATCGCTGGAGAAGTTGTAGAGCACCACCGTCCTGCTCTGGGCCGGAGTTTTAGTGAGGATCCGGATCCGGTTCGGAGCATCCGGCGGCGGCTGGTGGAGCAGCCCCTCGAATATCTTCGAACGAGTCTCCCAAAGGGCGATCGTCACCGGCGAGTGGTACATCCCCGGCCACAAATCGATCGGCTTTCGCTCCCCGTTTTCTGCCGGAACCGAGTAATCGAGCGGTCGTGGGAGCTTCGAGTATACCGAGATGAAATTCGGATCCATGGCGCCGAGATCAAGAATCGCAGATTGGGGATTAGGGTTTAGCGACGAATTGATCGAGTTTCGAAGATTGGGGAAATAGTGAAACAAGTTGGACTGAAGAAGATCGTATGGGAGAGAGTAGAATAAAGGCGGGGAGTTGAGCTGTTCAGGTGGTAGTTGAAATGTGGGGGAAATCCTGTCTACTCTTCCTCCATGAAAACAGGGCTCTAAAAAGCTTTTATATTTTTCGTTGTGAATTTTCTTTAAATTGTTTTTTTATTATAAATGGAACGGCACACTGATGTTTGCTTCTTTGATTGAGTAAATCTTTTGCTTTGCTAGGGGTAACCATAATCTAAATTGAGTCAACGATGCTGATGGCTTTGATTTAATCCTGCAACATGATGCAGCTTCCTTTGACTAGTACACTTTATAATAATAATAGCCCATGAACAGTTGATAAAGTCTTGATCTGTTGCTTGAATTTTATACAATGTGGATTGTCCAAGAATTAGCTTGGAGTAAGAAAATATTACAAGACAACACGCTAGTATTTTCAGAATATCCCCAAAATTTAAATGCATATGTAAAGACCATGATTTGTGTTGAGCAAATCTTGGGCCTGTAATATACAGAATTTGATAATTCAATTTGTAAAGTGTGTACAATAGCAGCTGTGTACAATACAATAGCTATGGCTATACAACATAAAACCCAAGCTTCTTGACATACCTGAAACTGTTTCTGCATTCATACTTTTGTCTCTTCTCTGAGGACAATGAGTTCTTTCAAGTCATCTACATCATCAGCATCTGCATTTAACATAGTATCATCTTCATAGGAAAAGTGGTAGGGCTCACCAATGGCTCTAAGAAGCTGGTAAACCTCGAACATCGACGGCCTCTCCTTGGGCTCTGCAGCCACACTCTTGCAACCAACCTTGAGGAACTGGAAAAGCTCGTTGTCGACGCCCTGCCCAGCTAACGACCCATCAATGGCGTCTCTCAGATCCGAGTTGCCAGAGAGGTGCATAACCCAGTCCACCAGGTTCCCTCTGAACCCCTCGTGAGCTCTTGCAACGAGAGTCGGCCTCTCGCACGTGATTAGCTCAAGGAGCACAACGCCGAAGCTGAAGACGTCTCCCTTTGGAGTGGCGACCAACGTTCTGGCGTACTCCGGGGCCACGTAACCCAAATCTCCAAACTCCCCATTCACGAAAGTGCTCAGATGCGTATCAACCGGGTTCATGAGCCTCGCCAGACCGAACCCGGATATCTTCGGCTCGAAATCCTCGTCTAGTAAGATGCATCTCGAGCTTATGTTTCGGTGGATGATACGAGGGTTGCAGCTATGGTGGAGCCACGCCAACCCTCTGGCTGCGCCTATAGCAATTCTGAGCCTCAAAGGCCACTCCTTGAGGCTGCAAAAACCGTCCTTGGAAGCGTGTAACTGATCGTGTAAATTACCATTAGGCATGTGCTTGTAAATCAGAAATCTCTCCTTCTGTGATACACAATAACCGAGGAGAGGGACTAAGTTAGCGTGCTTAACGCTCCCTAGAGTGGCCATCTCCGATGCAAACTCTCTCTCTGAGTGTTGGGAGTCTTGCAACCTTTTCACCGTGTACACGTTGCCATCCTCGAGAGTCGCTCGGTACAGAGTCCCTGTTCTCCCCATTCCAATGATGTTGTCTTTGCTGAAGCTATTGGTTGATTTCATGAGATCGTTTAGTCTAATTTTGGAGACTGAATCTTCAAACATGGAGACCTGCATCACATAAATAAACAAGTTGATAGGCTTACAACAATAACAAATTCAACGGTTTTTCCACCTGGTAACCCCTTAAGTTATCGCTTGATTCGCGTGGTACACCGAAGTTGACATATTTCGCATGGTAACCCCGAGGTTTCATTTTCTTTGCGAAATACCCAAATCGTTAAATACAAAACATAAACCCCTAAACCCTTAAGTATTTAGGGTATTTTTTATTTTATTTTTTAAACAAAACAAACGGAAACCGTTTGTATTTAACGATTTGGGTATTTCGCGAGAAAAATGAAAACTTGAGGCTTCTCACGCGAAATATGCCAAACTTTGGTGTATTGCGCGAATTAAGCGATATCTCGAGATTACCAGGTGAAAAAACCGTAAATTCAATTTCATCCAATTTCTCAAGTCAATTTCAATACCTTAACCCTCTTGGTCCCCTTGATAGCCTTTGCCCATTCATTGCCCTCGGGATCTTTCTCTTCCTTCTTCCTCTTCTGGATAGGTGCTTTGCGCACTATGAAGTACACGCCTACAAGGAGGCCAACAGCCCCAAGGGCCACGCCGCCCGCTGCTGCTCCAGCAATGATCCCGGTTTTGGGTTGCTTTGAAGACGACGGGCAAGAAACCAAAGGAGGCCCACACAGCCCTGGATTATTATTAGCAAAGTTCTCCTCTGTAACACTGCTAGCATTGTAGAAGCTCGGTATAGGCCCGTCCAATAGATTGTTTGCAACACTAAAACTCTGAAGCCGAGCGAGTTGACCAATTTGAGGAGGAATATGACCAGACAATCTGTTATGATCCAGCAGTAGCTTGTTGAGGAAAGTGCAGTTTGCAATGGTGACGGGGATCTGACCCGAGAATCTGTTGGAGGAGAGCACGAGGGAGGTTACGTAGGGTATGAAATTGGAGATATTAGAAGGGATTGACCCGGATAGCTCGTTAGAGGAGAAGTCTACTCCTGTGACAGAGGTGCAATTGGCAATCCCTGCAGGAAAAGTACCCTTCAATCCCATGTTTGAAAGGCGGATGTTCAGAACCCTATTCTCAGTTGGTTGCCAACAATCAATCCCAATGAAAGTGCAGATAAATCCATCAGTTGAGTTGTTGAAGTTCCAAGAGGATTTGAGGAAACCAAGAGGGTCTTGTAAGGACTCTTTGATTGACTTCAAGCAAGCAATATCACTATCACTGCTGTCAATCAACTCGCTTTTCAATAGCAGTAGACAGATAATGAAAGCAAGAACATCAAAAGCAAGTCTTCTGCTGCTTAGCTCCATATGTATAAGGAACTAAAACACTTCTCAAGTGGTTGTATTTTACACCCAATAGGCTGAACTGAACGCAAACAAAGCAAAATTAGCAACCTAAATCAACCAAGAACCCTAGAATTTCACTTCATTATCAGCAGAAACCAAACGATTATCCTGTGAAATTGATTATGGTCGCTCACTGTTCCATAAGCAAAAGTTCAAACCCCTCAATTCCGAATCCTAAAAAACATTAGCATTCAAATTTAACACGAGCATATGGATAAATCGAGGGGGGGTTTAAGTGATGTTACCTCGGCGGAGAGAGGAGCTCGCTGGCGGCGATGGATGGTGCAGCGGCGAACATGGATTGGAGGAGAAAGCGGAAGAGGAGAATCGGAAGTGAAGATGCATTGTGTATTCTTCTTCTTCTTCGCCCAGAGTTTACTCCATTAAGTCAGTCAATGGTCGTCAGGTTGGACTTTTTTGCAGGGAGCGACAATGGCGGTCTACGCGGCGTTTTCTGAATTATTTGTTGGGTATCGTTTGATGTTAATCGCCCCTTATATTTCACGTTTTTGAATTAGTCATCATTTATATAAGTTTTACAAAAAATCGCCCTCGGTGTCTTCGGTTAGAATGGGTTTTACGTTGAAGATGACTCGTTTGATATCAAGGTATCGGGTTTGGATATAAATATGAGTGATATTTTTAATATACTTATTATGTGATGAGTCACGTTCCGATACAATGGGTCCTTAAGATAAACCCTACACACAAATTACAGTCTTAGAATGGATGAGATGGATGGTCACGATTGAACGAGAAGGAAAACGGGATAAACAGAGATTTAGAGACGCGGTGGTAATTTTGAAAATTTAAAGAAAAATAGGAATGAAAGACGATTATACCCTCCCACAACCCTCACCCTCCTTTCTCTCTGTGCAATTCTACGCGGATCTGGCAAGAAGCTCTTCGCCGCCATGGCTCTCCTCACCTGGCTCTCAGCTCGCTCGCTCGCCGTCAAGGCCTCCGCCGACTATCCGCCGCCGTTCTCTATCTCATCTCACTCCGGCCACCAGCTCCGCGCCAAGAACGACGACATTGAGACCACCTTCTTCGACGACCTCAATCCCGAAGAGGATGTCACCTTCGACCCGCCCGCAAAGCCCGAGGGCTTCATCGTGCCCCGCCTCATCGACGATCCCCCTTATCAGAACGAGGAAGGAGAAGACTTGTGTTGTTATGCTTAACAATCAGAACGAGGAAGGAGAAGACTTGTGTTGTCTGCCATGGTGGCGAGGCTGGTGGGTGTGGTGCTGGACAACGCAGTGGAAAGCGGAAAATCGGGGACGAGGAAGGACAATGGTGCACAGTGGTGGGAGAGGTTCATATTGTTTGGCAAGGATATTAGGAATGCATACCACCTGTTCGATGAAATGCCAAAGGGAAATTGAGACCACCTTCATAGTTCTGGAAGTTTGAAGAGGTGCAATAAAAATTTAGAAGGTGTGGGGTACCAGATTGATATGGTTATATCTAATATCTCACTAAATGTTCATGGTTGGTCTCTGGCAACTGCATTGCAGTAGAAAGTTAAAGTTTTTGAAATGAGCACGTAATCAATAGTTTGATCAAGATCTAACACATCTGATGTGATACCCCGTAATTCGGTAAGGATTATTTTGAGAATTTTTGGAATTTTTCCGAACACCCGTTTAGTACGTCGGATTTAATACAGAGAGTTTGAGACATTCTGTAATGTGCTCTGTATCTGTAATATTTTTCTCAGTGAAATAATATACAGACAAGGTACCTTAGATTTTAATTGTCGTTCGCGTACGATAATTTTTATCCCGGTTTAACGTCAGGTCCGTTCAAAGCTGAATAGGCGGGAAAAGGGAGAAACGGCGACCACCGTGGTTGGGCCCGAGGAGTCAGTGTGTCAGCTTCTAGCTGGCCGCGACAGGCTTAGCGACGGCGACCGCCGCGTGCCCGCCGCATTGATGACGGCGCCCGCCGCAATTATTACGGCGCCCACCGTAGTTGTTGTCTGGAGGTTTTTGCCCGATGGTCGCCGGAGTCGTCTGACGATCGCCGTTGTAGCCCTCCACGTCGCCTTCCTAGCCATCATTGAGCTCCCTCGGTTTGTGGCTATAAAAGGAGAGGTCTGGGATCAGATTAAACACAGAATCAAAAGCTCCATCTCAGAATCTCTCTCTCGCCGGAGTTGTGCCCTTTGCCGGATTTTCTGAAGCCCTCGTCGGTGTCGTTTGATGGTGTTTCCAGCAGCCCTTTTGAAGCCTCTTGGTTGCCTTTGGAGGTCAAAAACCAAGCAAGGCGGAAAGGGGTCGAAACGCGCTTTATTTTGGTGAGATTTCTCTCGTCTCTGTCGACCGTGTTCTTCACGACGACCGCCGTATTCTTCACGGCGACCGCCGTGATGAATGCGGCGACCGCCGCCAGTGCCCAGAAGGCCTTCGTGGCTTTGGCTTGGTTGGTTGTCGTCGTGGCGTCGTTTCTTTCGGTTTCCTTTCGTCTTTCCTTAGATTCGTACTAGTTATGTCGGATCTAACCTAGGGTTCCTTTTTGGGTCGACTCGAAGGTGTTTATGCTAGTGGAGCTATACGCGTGTCGAGCCCGGAATCCCGTTGTCTCTGCTTTGTTCCAGATCTGCAGCGGACTAAGGCAAGTGGCGGTTCGCTCTTGCTCATCGTTCCATATTTACATTAATTATCAGTTGTTTATCTGAGTAATTAATTTGGAATGATTACTGTGTTTATCTGGAAAAGGTTTTATAAACTGTTTTGGAAAATCATATAATAGGTTGTATATCTGCTAGAACGACGCTATTATCTGTGTTTCGCCTTCCGGGCATTTGTGTGGATTAATAGGAAAACTAATCCAAGTAAGGATTAGATGTTTCTATTATCTCTATGTTTAAGTTAATTGCCTGGATGGCTTTAATGTGAATAATTGCTGTATTAGATTGTTTAGTTAACACGAGTGTTTGTAGGAATGCTAATCCAAGTAAGGATTAGTCGTTTCTTTATAATTTAATATTCGTGGGAACGCTAATCCAAGTAAGGATTTGTCGTTTCTTTAAATCATAATATTCCTCGGGGTTATTGCCGAATAATTTAAGGGTCATGACCTATGCTTCTTATCCACATGTAAGGATCTAAAGTGTTTTAAGCGCCTTGCAAGCGCCGTTGGATGAGCTTAATTGCAGTCCTGTGTTTTAAGCACTTAGCTAGTGCATTGGGGTGGACGTAACTGTCACCCTGTAAAATAAACTGTAAGCGCTGTGGCAGTGCAATCAGGGTGAACGTAAGATCACCCGGTGTAATAATAACTTCCGTATTCTCGGAATAATATTAAAAGCCTCAACAGTGTGTGTGTGTGTGTTGTAATTTAATAAGATAAGTGCAGTTAAGCACATAATTAAAGTGTAAGCACTGTAATAGTGCAATCAGGGTGAACGTAAGGTCACCCGGTGTAATAATAACGCCGTTGTTTCTCGGCTTAATAATGTTAAGTCCCGCGTGTGGGTTGTGTGTGTTTTAATTTGGGTCGACATGATTGTCACCCTGAGATTTAAGCTGTGTGCCGCTCTTAATAACATTAACGTGTTTCAGTAATGTGTGTTTTGTAATTAAATAAGATATGTGCCCGAGTGCACATGATTAATAAACCCATGGCGAGTAGTTCAGCTAAGTAATAGTGCAGCTAGGAAAGCTCGTCTCGACTTGAATGTAGTACGTTCTCTTTCCGATCTGGATTCGCTGTATGCGATGAGGTTGGTCGTGAACTGAAGCATCTCAGTCAACTTTTAAAATCATTGTTGTATGATTCTTTAAACATTCCAGATTTGTCATATTTCCTTAAAGACTCAATCTCTTGGAGTCTCTTTTCGAGTCGATTTCTGTGAAGATGAAGTCTTCCAGAATCTTCTCTCATGCATACCTCTTGTTGTTATTCCGTGAAAGTGTCGGGTTATGTATCGTCCCTTCGGTTATTATTCGAGGGACAATGATAGTAAACGGTTTCGATCACTCGAACCACTCTGTTTTTTACCCTTGCTAGTCTATTTAAGTAGACTAACCCACGAACTTTGTTCTCCGCATGTGGGCTGGTGTCATCCGTTCGATTCGGCACATCAGATAGAGTGTAGATGAGAAGACTAGAAGGACTATGGAGTCGACGGTGGTTTTCCGACGTTTTTAATAATTTCTTTTAATCAGGTTGAGATTCTTGGGCAGGTGATCATTACGATCACAACCCTTTTTAATATCTTTTAAAAGTCTTCCGATGTACCTTGTTTAAGATTTCCGTTGTAATTTATTTAAACTTTGTGTTTGTCCTATTCGGGATTGGGATGTAATCCCGGGACTCGTGTTTTATATGAATAAGGTTATCATTTTGTATCATCGTATTTCATGATTTGTATTTAATCGGTAAAGCCTTAGGTGATCTCGGTAAGGAACACTGGGGTCACTGGCGGTGATACCTTTCCAAAAGGGTTAAGTTTTGGGGGTGTTACATCTGAATCATTAACCACTTTCATTCCATGAGTTCATGTGCTGTATTGACTTCCCTGCCTAATCTTATGTAGCATGCATTATGGTTTCACTTGAACTGTGTAGATGGATCTCTGATAACTAATTTATTTATTCTTTCTTTCTACCGCTCTTCTGAGCCATTTCTGAACTCTTGCAGGTCTTCATGTGATTGTTACAATGTTTAGTGGGTACTTGCTTGGCTATGCTGCATTTAGAGATCTATGGTGCGAGGGAGCTGCAGTTGATGAGTGGCAGGTCTCTTAACCACCAGCAAAGTCAAACTCCCAACGCCACCACATCACCGCCCAAGCCGCCAACGCCACCACCGAGTTTCTCCGGATCTTGACTTGGGAGTGGTCTGGTCTGTTAGGTTTGTTAATACTCCTGTTGGCAATGGTCGTTTGTGTGTCTCGTTATAAACTCTAACACATGGTTTGGTGGAAAGTTTAGTGGATGACTCTATTTTTTGGTGCATTAGTGGATGACTTTAGGCAAAATTAGGATGATTGATAGTTTTGGATGGATGTATGATTGTCAACTCTGTTAACGGATTTTGCTATCATGCTAGTTTAGTTGAATGATTATTCGGTTATCCTTGTGTTTTGTGTAGCCATTTTACCTAATCAAGGAACTCCAAGTGGCAATTTGCTAACAGGTTTGATATATTATGCGGGGATTGATGAACAAGAGTGCTTTTGGTTTTAATGTCAATAATTTCACTCTTATGGAAGTGTTCTTAAACAGTTATACTTGAACATCCTTCCTCATATAAAGACTGCATTGCTAGAGGTTGCAGTGCATACAAGGACCAAACTTTGCGTATTCATTTATCCGGCGAAGGTCGAGGTTGAAAAAGCTTGCCCGTAACGTTTTTTCTGGACTCTCTTCCAATGAGTATTGCACTCAATGGCCCAAGTTTATCATCTTCAATAGCAATTAGCCATAACCTTATGCCCTATAAACTTATAAAAGCAGACAAATATCATCATTGCACTCGTGCTAATCGTGCTTGTAGCTAGATGCCTAGAAACCAAAGTCTGTCATATGCTTCAGATTTGTGCTTACAAAGGTTACAGGAACCATCCTTACAACTGCAGCGAACAATCCTGGTATGATCCAAAAACCAGTAAACAGGAAATACAAGGAAAACATCCAAGGATAGCATACTAGCTTCTTTCATGTCACTATTATATGACAGCAGTAGGGTGGTAAGAATTGGATTTGAAGATAGTAGAATCACAAAATGTAAGTGAGCTTGTCTGGCTTTCAAGGAACAAGAAGCTTGTCATGCAAAAACTACATCAGAACGAAACACGTACTTCACACCCTTGGTGACATTCCGGGCTTCATGGAGCATACACTTGTCCCCATGGATATGAAACAGTGCCATCCCTTCCATAGGAGCAACCTAACAGGTTCATTGAGTATAAGTAACAGATTCATCATGTATAACTAACAGGTTCATTGAGTATAAGTAACAGGTTCATCACACATGAAATAGGTTGTACACTTCAAAAATCGACCAGGTTCATTGGTGTTGTCTTTCAGGTTCATTACTTTTCGCATGCAGGTTCATTGAGTATAAGTAACAGGTTCATCATGTATAACTAACATGTTCATTGAGTATAAGTAACATGTTCAACATTTATAACTAATAGGTTCATTGAATATAAGTAACAGGTTCATCACATATAGAATAGGTTGTACACTTCAAAAATCAACCAGGTTCATTGGTCTTGTCTTGCAGGTTCATTACTTTTCGCATGCAGGTTCATTGAGTATAAGTAACAGGTTCATCATGTATAACTAACAGGTTCATTGAGTATAAGTAACAGGTTCATCATTTATAACTAACAAGTTCATTGAGTATAAGTAACAGGTTCATTAGTTTTATTTTACAAATTTATGAGATTTTTCTAAGGTTTATGAGTTTTAACTAGCAGGTTCATTACTTTTTTTGAGGTTCATTACTTTTGTCTTACAGGTTCATTACTTTTGTCTTACAGATTCATTACTTTTGTCTTACGGGTTCATTATTTTGTCTTACGGGTTCATTATTTTTGTCTTACGGGTTCATTACTTTTGTCTTACAGGTTCATTACTTTTGTCTTACAGGTTCAATACTTTTGTCTTACAGGTTCATTACTTTTGTCTTATAGGTTCATTACTTTTGTCTTACGGGTTTATTATTTTGTCTTACAGGTTCATTACTTTTGTCTTACGGGTTTCCATTTCTTCAAAGAGCTTCCTTGCCAAACCAAGCTTTCCTGAGTTCACAAGGCCACCAATAACCAGATTCCATGAAACAATGTCCAGAGTACACAATATGTATGTTGAGTATATTTACAACCATTTGTCCACAACCACGCAGTCCAACGTGGCAACATAAGGCATCAAGTCTTGATCACACTATCTTTTGTCAAAGAGAAAGTCACCATGAAGATCATGAACCATCTGTTAAACCTCCTCACAGTTTAAACTGTTAGTAAATCTGATGATACTGTTTGCATATAAACTCATCATTCACTAGGATTAGCCATTTCCTCAACCAGCATTTCTAGGGTTTTGTATATGTCTTCACTCCTGTCATGGTTCTTATCCTTGGACATAAAGTAGCTAACAGAACCTGCAACTTCAATCCAACTGCATCCAACATCCTTCCTCAGTCCTCTCTGCTGCATCTCGTGCCTAACTCGATCGACATCTTCAAAGCTTCCTTCATCTGCATAGACGTTTGAAAGCAATACATGGTAGCCGCTCATCCCGCCTTCATACTCCAGTTGAAGCAATCTGTCAACAACAACCTTTGCCAATTCGTATTGCCCGTGAATTTTGCAAAAAGACAAGAGTGACCCCTAAGCTCGAATAGCGTTGCCCCCTTTGGCTAGCTCTTCAGCAAACCAAAAAGCCTCCTTGAACCTCCCAACTCTTCCTAATATGTCCACCACACAGCAGTAATGCTCAGTTGAGGGCTTAATTCCATGTTCTGTCTCCATGGAGTTGAAAATCTTGAGACCTTCGTCGACTAAACCTGAATGACTGCAAGCAGATAAGGCTGCAACTAAGGTAATTGAATCATTGAAGCATTGAAGCCACCTCATCAACCCAATCATGCATGAGGACTCAACCCTCTCTGCTGCACTTGATAGTAATTACTGGACTTATAGCAGCCATGCCACAAAATCAACACAGCAGCATAGGACCCAACGAGCAAAATCAGCAGCTACAAAATTCAGCAACAATTGCACAACAACCCACCTAGCAAAATCAACATCAACTTCACAAAATCCAGCAAATGGCACCAAGTTCAGTAGCTATTTCAGTAGCCACCAAACACATAAAAAAATCATCCATTGGATGATGCAATCCACCATAGTGCAGCCCACATACGCCAACATCAGGACTACTGAATTCAGCAATTCCATCCCAAAATTTGCTTCCTCTAACGAGTTTCGTCTCACGTCGTAGTAGAGCTCTGTGCCTCCGTTGGTTAAGAAGAAAACAGGGTACGTCGTCCCCCTGCAGCTTCTTCATTGTCTTCAAGTAATCTTCTACGCAAACAATACCCTAAAGATTATGTGATACAGAAGCAACAACTTACCTTCGTCTGATCCAATATCCAATTCAGCAACTCATATAGGAACGTTGTAAATCAACACCATGTTCTACTGTCGATCACTACTTTCCACCTCAGCTCCATCTACCATGGTGTCCGTTGCTGTTTTTGCACAAACTAACTGTGACAGACAAGATAGACTGATCAGAAACAATAACTTGTACGCCCAATACCAAATCAAGACTCTCAGAGATACAGATACCGAAACTCGTTTTATTCAACCGGGGTGTCCCCTTCTATAGTAGATTGCAGTTGAAGAATATAAGGATATAACTAGTTGAAAAACTTTCACTCCATCCGCCTCTATGCAGTATATCCCGCAAACTATAAACTAGTATCAAGTTCAGAATGTGGAACCTGCATCAGTGATTACAAATGGATGTTCTACGCAAAATCATAGACTCGTCTTCTTGCTCAACATGTATCCTCCTATGCTCGAGTCTCTCAGGGCCTGAGCCGATCACCAACACGGTCAGAGACGATCACCTTCTCTACCTTGTTGCCCAGGACCTCCTAACTATGCAGAGTGGCAACATTTCGCTCAGGTATTTCGTCGAACACCTTGCGGGCGCCCTCCAAATCTCCGTTTAGGATGTAGCCATTGATCAAAATGTTACACGACATCACATTTCTTTTGGGCATTACACCAAACAGCTCCAGGGCAATGTCCATGGAGCCCATTTTCACATTACACCAAACGAAATCCTAAAGAAGAATCAACAGGTGAATATAGATGAATCATAAATGAAATTAGAAAAAGATTGGAAGCAGAATCAAGAGAATGAAGTTGACCAAGACGAACTTACAAAGAGAGACACTCGACGGCTCCATCGTCGCATCCAAGAGCAACTTTCCCTCGGCCACTGGAAGATCTGTAGAGGTGTAGGCCAAAATTGAAAACCTATCGAGCTGGATCAAGGGAGGAAGTGGATCAAGGGAGGAAATGGAATACGTGTAAATTGAATAGATTGAACAAGCTGAAATCGAGGGGGAAAAGTGACGAAGGACAAGCGAGGAGCCAAGCGAGGGAGAACTCCATTCCGGTAGAGACGGAGCCAAGCGAGGGAGCCAAAGGGACGAAGGACACGTGAAGGCTAAAAGACGAAAATGTCCCTCCGTGTAGGGTTTTATTGTTAAATTATAAAACACTCCCAACCGTTGGATGGTGACACGTGGACGACTATAATATATGCTCAATGCTTATCTTAAGGCTTGTACTCATTTGATCCCCTCTCATTATGTGATAGATACTAAAATAACATTCTGATATCACTCATACTCATATCTTGATATCTATAACACATACTAAACAATAGATATTAGGATTATACCAAACACAGATATGGATATAAGTAATATCCATATTCATATCTGATATCCTGATATCAATACCAAACAGGCTCAAATTCCTCACCCTCACCCCTTAACATTAAAGAAAAATGGAGTTGAAGTGTCCTTCAACTTCAACTCATTCTAACTGAACAGAGCCTTAGTCACCGACATTACCAATCTCTAATGTCTGATGGCTTTAATAAAATAGAAGGATATAAATGTAAATTTAATCTATGTTCTTTCTAGAAAATTGTAATGAGTAAAGTAACTTTTTATTGTTCTTCATTTTTCAAGAAAATATGCTTTTTTTACTTTTCATTTTTTCTTCTTCTCCAACCCAATCTCTAATCTCTAATCTCTGATGGCTTCCTATCACCGGTCAAAAGACTTGGTCATGGACACTACCATTCGCCGTCCAGGTTTGCACCATTCTCCACCACCTCCCGACACCTCTTAACATCGGTCGCCTTCTCCGTAAACTTGTCTTTTTTTTTGCGGTGGAATCTCTTGAGCCCTAATTCAATGATTGGGGATTTTGCTTAAATTGGATTTTGTTCATCTGTGATTTGGGTTTTGTGGGTATACTTATTAGTCTATTTCAATTTGATATGCAAATTAACTAATTACATTGTCTTCGTTGTACACGGTCTTCTCTGTTGTTCAATTTGGGTCGTCGATGCTTCTCGTCTTATTATCCGCCCCTCTGCCAACGCCATGCCGCCATTGTCCATTTTTCCAAAACAAGAATACATTTATACTTGGTGTTGCTGTATAAAGAATATTCTTACACCTTTTTAGATTGACTAATAGAAAATTAAGGTAAATAATAATTATCTCAAAAATAAAAGAATATGATAAAGAATTTATAGAGATTCAAAAAGAAAGTTTGACTAAAATTACAGATTTGACCCAAATTTTAAATTTGAAATTCGATCCCAAATTTTGGTTAAGGTTTCGCCCAAACACCCCCAAAACCCGAATTTTCCTTTGCCGTTTACCTCTCACACACCCACCCAAACCCGAAGCTTCGCCCTCCCACCTCTCACCGGTCACCTATTGCCGCTCTTGCTCTCCCACCCCTCGCTGGTCTCCCCCTCTCACCCCTCGTTGCTCTCTCGCCCTCCCACCCCTTGTCGCTCTCTCGACCCCCACCCTTGGCACTCTCTCGCCCTCCCGCCGCTCCAGCTTTCTCGCCCTCCCGCCGCTCCAGCTCTCTCTCCCTCCCACCTCTCACCGGCCACCTATATACTATAGATATATACTATGATTATATTGTATAGTTATATACTATAATTATATATTATGGTTCTATCGTATAGTTATATATTATTGTTATATTGTTTAGTTATATACTATAGATATATACTATGGTTATATCGTATATTTATATACTATAATTATATATTATGGTTCTATCGTATAGTTATATACTATTGTTATATCGTTTAGTTATATACTATAGCTATATCGTTCATTTATATACTACAGTTATATACTATAACTATATACTATTGTTATATCGTATAGTTATATACTATGGTTATATCGTATAGTTATATACTATTGTTATATCGTATAGTTATATACTATTGCTATATACTATAATTATATACTATAATTATATATTATGGTTCTAACGTATAGTATATAATATTGTTATATCGCATAGTTATATAGTATAGTTATATACTATGGTTATATCGTATAGTTATATACTATGGTTATATCGTATAGTTATATGCTATGGTTAGGGTTTAAGGTTTAAACGCCATGTTGTGGCGTTTAAACCATAACGTATAATTTATTTTTTAAATAAAATTTTAAACGCCATAACATTGCTTTTTATTTTTAAATTTTTTTGAACCGATTTACTCTTTTTTCTTGCATTATAAAAGCTTGAACGCTACGTCATGGCGTTTAAACTGAACCGGTTCAGTTGAATTTATTTTTAAACGCCATGTCGTGGCGTTTAAAAGTGGTGCGAAAAAAAAAAAATTGGTGCAATTAAGATCCCTGAATTTAAAACGGTAAGATTCTGGGCGGCACTATGTGCAACCCAAAATGACCGTTTAATTTCAAACAGACACTTTTTGGACTACAATTAGTGCCGTCCAGGAATTATGTGAATCGGTAAAATCCGATTCACAAAATTCATGGACCGGTTCAAAAAACGGTTTTCATCCTAAATCGGGCTTGTGTTGCACCTGGTGTAGCACAAAAAGGAGTGCGCGGTTAAAAAAAGTGGAGTGTGCGGTTTTTTTGCCTTTTTCTGTATTTTTGTAGAAGAAAAAACAAAAAGTTTCCTAAAGTGCACAAATTTTAGGCGAAAAAACCGCACATTCCCATTTTTTACCCCGCACTCCATCTTGGGCGGCACCATTTGCCGCACACAAATGTTCCCAAAAACCCGGTTCTGGGATTGGATGGCACTAGCTGCCGCACAGATAAAACTGGTTTTCGAAAACCCGGTTCAACGATGTGTTGCACGTACTGCCGCACAATTTTTTTTATTTTTTTTACGAACCCTGTTTATGAAAATTATTTTAAAAAATTTTTATGAACTCGGTTTACAATTGGGCGGCACCATGTGTCGCGCACAGATTTTAAATTTTGAAATTGGGCGGCATTTAGGATGTATTGGTTAAAATAAAACGGTCAGATTGAGACAGTCGCCCTACTACTGCATCTGCTCGCAAGAGGATGGTTGTGGGTGTCTCGCAGGAGACGGAGGTGGTTAGTGAGGACGATGTTGGTCCCGTCCGTTCAGATGAGGACGTGATTATGGAGGATGCCCCTACCACTTCAGCTACCGAGGATCAAGACTTTACTATCGGTCCTTCTACTCTCCCGGAGGATCCATTGCCAACCTCTGTCAGCATAGATGTTGAGCCTATTTCTTCTACATCAAGGCCACCAAAGCAGCATCCACCAAAGAAGCACCCACCTCAGGAGGATCCACCTCAGCAGGTCCCACCTCTGTCGGAGCCAGCTCAGCAGTATCCTCATGTGTTGAGGAACTTTGATACGCACATTGCGAAGCTGATATGGAGGAGGGCGTTACTGGACCCTCATGAGGACGCTGTTAGGAGTTTGAGGGTTTAGACACGCCCTACACAGTTTGCGTTTTGGAGGGATCGTATTCCCAGAGGGGAACCTGAGGAGGGCCCTGGTTTTGGATTGCTCAGCAGACGGGGTTGATCGGTTTGCTTGATTTTCAGTTCGGCAATGCTGATCACACCCTCATTTCAGCGTTCATCGAGCGCTGGCATCCAGAGACGAACACCTTCCACTTTCCCTTCGGCGAGATAGGTCCTACGCTACATGACGTTATGATGATTCTAGGGCTGCCGATTGAGGGATTTGAAGTGACGTCATCATGGACCAGTCAGGATAGTGAGTTGGCGGAGTGTGAGGCGTTGTTCCACTATCTGTTTGGCATTGATTCAAAGTACAATTTTGATGATGATGATGCTGACATGGTGACGAGGCTAAAGTCGTTATGCCTAATCAAAGTAAATCCTTAAAAACCTAACTAAGTATAGTAGGCAAGCAAGAGTCGAATTCCACAAGGAGGTAGCAATCTTTCTTAGTGCAACAGGTTGTATGTCAAGGGTAACAAAGGGGGGGTTTTGGTTTATTTGCAAGTAACAAAGTAAATCAAAGTAAAGATTGTAATCAATTGGGAAAAGTAACTTAGTGATAACAGGTTTTCGTCGTGTAAAAACTGCTATGCAAAATATCCAAACAAACCCTAAACCGTAGTCCTAGGTAAGTAAAGGTCGAGTCCACAGGGAGGCGAATTCTATCTAAATATGCAATTCGTATGTCAATCAAACGTAACCAAAGGGGGGTTTTGTGAGTTTTGTAAGTTCTAAACATGCAAAAGGTAAACAAGCTAAAGAGTTGTGACAAGTTGATCCTAGATACTCATTCAAAATCTCATGCAATGGTGATTCCAATCCCTTTTCAGATATAACTAATAGCACAACAAGATACTATTAGCACTAACTAATTAAACAACCCTGAAACTATCAAGATTCAGTTTAACAGCAGCCTTACGGATAAGAATATAATTGGATACAATTCTAGCATAAAACAACCAGCTTTTATCCTAGAATGTAAATCAGTTCTCTTCTGCATAAGACTAGCACAACCAGATACTAGCACGATGCAGTTGCTACTCTGAAATAGATATGCTCAACCAGTAACAATCTAAATCTAGCAATAGACCAATAACGACAAACCCTAGTTGCGTCCAAATAGAGATTATCAATATCAATCATAAGCAACTTAAGCAAGAGAAAGATAAAAACCATGCAATAGATTAAGAACGAGAATCTCACAACTGAATCAAAACGAAAGCTTCAGTGTCTGACTAAGCCAGGGAGGCTTAGTTCTTCATAACGTAGAACGTAGAAAGGAGAAGTAGAATTAGGGTTTTGAGATAATGGAAACAAGTCTCTCTCTACCCTTAAATACTAAAGGAAAAAATTCTGAAATTAACCTAAAACAAAATAATAAAACGTAATAAAATAATCCAAAAATAAAACATAAAAGGAAAACCGGCTCGGCGGGCTTCAGACGTTCACGGCGGCCACTGCAACCTTCACGGCGGGCGCCGCATTTCCACGGCGGGCGCCGTGGTCACTTTGTAGCCAAGGTCGGTGGAAAGCCAATTGCGGCGGGCGCCGTAATTACGGCGGTCGCCGTCTTTGTACGGCGGTCGCCGTTCTTCGGTTCAGCTCCTGTGACACTTTCGTAAAAATGTCATAACTTTTGATTCCAAACTCGGATCGCGCTCATATTTTGAGGACTTGCAGTAGACTTCAAAATCTAACTCCTAGAATTGGAATCACTCCATTTGGACATCGGAGTAGAGAGAACGAACCAATTGAATTCAGCCTATGGTTCTTCTACTCTTCATTGCACTCCTCTTCCTCGTCTTCTCATGTGGTTTCTTCCTCAGTGTCTCATATGATATCCAAAACCGCTCAAACACCTCCAAGTACACCATCTTCGCCTCCAAACGCCATACACATGAATGTGTCTAAATCTATCCAAATGACACCAATAAAACCTCTAATGACTCTTACTTAAGCCCTACAAAGTAGTGCTTATCAAACCACCCCATGCTTAGACCTTTGCTTGTCCTCGAGTAAACTAATAAATAGTCTACTCCTCCAATGTAGCATCCAAGGTCTCAGGAAGCATATCCTCCAACTAAGAGTCACATAACCCATGCCAAAGCTCCTGGCACCAATCTCATTCACAACACATCCACAACTCAACAAGCTTAAGGGCAAGCAGAGTACTTTCCCCAAGCTAAACCCGGACATCCAATAGCGTGAGTAACCTCTAATTCTAGCCTTCATCTATTGCTCCTTATGTCTCCCAGAGTGACCTACCCGACAATCTTTCGTTGTCTCCTCTTCTTATGACGCCTCGGCAAGAATAATGAGAAATCCTAAAATCACTCTTCTTCTTTTCGCTCATTTTGCCAAGGCGCCCTTTCGGGTTTTCACCAAGCCACTCATTTCATTTTTTAATAGATGTACTCACATAAGCTCACGTCACTCTTGACCTCATATTACCCCAGCCTAATGCTGGTCCAAGCCACCTGCTTATTGCCTAGGCCGCCCTTTTGGGTTTTCGACCTATCCCAGGATTTCAATGATAGCCTTGTTTCAAAAATTTTGGCTTTTTCTCTTTATTCATTTTTCTCCTCAACGACATAGCAAGAATAAAACCCCACCCCATGCTTAAACATTGCATTGTCCTCAATGTAATGAAAGACAAAAGAATAAAGCACAGGGAAAAGCAAAAAAATAACTCACAACGTTGCCGAGTTGGCTTGGACACTTCCTTGTTATTGGCGGTGTAGTCATGAAAGTTCATGTCCTGGATGTCTGCATCAACGCTATAACCTTCATATACCGTGCAACCATAGGAAACCACTGTGAAGTGCAGTGGTTATTCAGAAAATCAGGGCGGCACGGCCTTCAACTCCATCAACTCCTACCATGCAACCATATTGAACCACTGTGGGGAATGTAGTGGTCAATCAAGGGAACAGGGTTGCATGGCCTTTAAAAATGGGCCCAAATGTCATCGTGGTTGGGCCCTGGTAATTCTCCTCTCCAACTGTCGACTGCAGGGCCATCATCGTTGCCAAATAAATGTAGGGTGAATGTATTCCTCCGTTAGCAACATGATGCGCACCTCTCGTGGGAAATCTGGACAGCCAGGTAAAACTGTTTTTTTTTTTTACTTTTGACTTTTTTTCTCCCCGTTTAAGGTCTTTTTGGGGTATTTTATTTTCGTCTTTTGCTTCCCGTTTAAGATTTTTTCGGGGCCCATTTTTTTTTTTTACGAAAGAAAACGAACCTGAAAATGGCGGCGATCGCCGTAATTAAACGGCGGTCGCCATCATTTGCCGCAAGTGAAGTGAGCGAGGGAGGGGAAAACGGTGAGCGCCGTAAGGAGGGCGGCGGGCACCGTGAACTCCTCTTCGCTTTGATACGCTTCCTGCAGGTTAGTTCGATACAAAAAAGAAAAACTAAAAGGAAAAACAAAAGAAAATGACTAAGGGAAGGAAAATAAACTACCTAACATCGGGTTGCCTCCCGATCAGCGCCTTAGTTAATGTCGTTGGCTCGACATACTACTCGAAAATCCTCAATCCATATCGTCAGGCTCTTTAGGAACCTTCTTAATTCATACCTCCTTCCTAAACCAATTATGGAAAGGTTTGAACCTTAGACCATTCTTCTTCTTCTTCAGCGGCCCCTCCATCTTGACCTTCTTAGTCGCTTCTACCCCATGCTTAGATCGATCAGGGGGGTGTTTAGCCTTGATTTCATGGACCTGCACCAAAGATGGAACGAGCCTCTCGCTCGGAGTTAGCAGCAAAGGTGATTTGCCTGGTAGCTCCGGAGGGAGCTTATAGTGAGCGTCCCACTCATCAACACCTTCCTGCAAGTCAATAGATATAGCAATATCCAAGCTAGAATCAACAATAGGTGGTGTGTCATCTAGGTAGTCCTCATCAAAAACATCTTGCACCACAGGCTCAAGTACATCAATTGCACACAAAGAATGACCATCAGAGGGGAATTTCATGGCTACATAGATGTTATAATTAATGGTTTGACCATCAAATTCCATGGTTAAAGACCCAGTACTCACATTAATCTTAGTGTTGGCAGTTTTCAGGAAGGGTCTCCCTAACAGAATAGGGGCTGCATGCATATCATGTTCCATATTAAGCACATAGAAGTCAGCAGGAAAAGTAAGATCACCAACCCTAACCAAAACATCCTCCATTATCCCTATAGGACGCACACTAGATCTATCAGCTAGCTGAATGGAAATTTTGGTCGCATGCATGGGTCCTAATCCTAAGGATTCACAAAGAGATGAAGGTAAAACATTTATGGAAGCACCCAAATCTAACATAGCTTTATTGAACTTGATACCTCCAATGGTGATGGGGATGGTGAACATACCTGGGTCACCACATTTTTTGGGTAAGCGCTTCTGAAAAATAGCAGAGACATGTTCACTTACCTTTACCTTCTTCTTGTTGTTTCTGTCTTGGTTTCTCTTTGTTGTGCACATCTGCTTCAAGAACTTGGCATAACGAGGGACAGACTTGATTAAATTTAGGAGAGGCATGTTGACCTCAACGTTTCTGAACATCTAAAATATGTCCTTGTCCTGCGCAAGTGGCTTGGTATGCTTCAATGCAGATGGGAATGGTGCGACGGGCTTCCACTCAGGAAAAATTGGAGGTACATACTCCTTCTCAGCCTCAGCATCGGCTTCAGAGGGGCGGCGGGCGCCGTGAGAAGTGCGGCGGTCGCCGCAATTTTCATCGGACAAGTCGAGAGCAGGGTCATTTTTACGGCGGGCGCCGTGGTCTTCACGGCGCCCGCCGTAAAAATGACACATACGTAAGTGCGGCGGTCACCGTCGATGTCACGGCGGGTGTCGTGAGTTGCACAACGGTCGCCGTCGCTATTCTGTTCCAGCTCTTGATCCGCTTCCTTGTCGACCTCAGAATCATCCTCTTCCCGCTCCTCAGAGTCATAGCATTGACATTCCTAATGTTCGGGTTCACTTCCGTTTGAGATGGAAGTTTACCAGAAATCTTCGCGTCAAGCTTGCTCACCACTTGAGAAATTTGACCAATTTGCCTTTCCAAGTTCTGAATGCTAGCTTGTGTACTTTCCTAGAACTGTATGTGGCTCTTGGTCAACTTGGCAACATTCTCATTAAGGTTCACGTTGCTCTGCATCAGCATCTTCATCATATCCTCCACAGACGATGAAGGATTCGAACTCTGCCCTTGCGGTCTTGGCACATAGGGTTGCCTAGGTTGAGGAGGGTTACCCTGCTGTTGGACTTGACCTTGATTCTGTTATGGGTCTCTCCATCTGAAATTGGGATGGTCCCTCCAACCAGAATTATAAGTATTGGAGTAGGGATCATGCCTGGGCCTCTGCTGATATCCTCCTACTGCATTCACTTCCTCTTGTAGGGTAGGACACGAATCAGTAGGATACAAGTCGTCATGATAAATCTCGCAGGCCTTAGCCTGCTGAGGCATACCTTTCAGCTTCAAACGTCTCACCTCCTCTCTCAGCACATCAAAGTCAGCTTGATCAATTTTGGATTGAGAACTTGCAACCACCAAGCTTTGGGAACCTCTCCCACTGTATTGTCTGGAGTCATCAGCCAGTGTACCAAATATCTCCAGAGCTTCTTCATAAGTCCTCTTCAAAATGTTTCCACCACATGAAGAATTCACCATCCGACGATCATCTTCACGGAGTCCTCCATGCAGATAGAGAATCAGATCATGATTAGCATAACCATGGTAAGGGCAACTCTTCACTAGTTTCTTGAAGCGTTCATAATAGTCATAGAGAGACTCATTGGACAATTGCTCAATGTTGCAGATCTTCTTCTTAAGTTGATTGGACTTGATAGCTGGGAAATACTTGTCAAGGAATACTTTCTTCAAATTCACCCAAGTAGTGATGCTTCCTGGCGGTAAAGAATGATACCAGTCCTTCGCGGAGTCCTTCAGAGAAAAGGAAAAGACTCTCAACCTCATCTGATCTTCAGTAATCTTAGATGGCCTCATACTCGTGCAGACCTCAAGGAACTCATCCAAATGCTGAATAGGATCCTCAAGGGGGGTTCCACTGAATTTCGGGAGTAAATGGACTACTCCTGTCTTAAGCTCAAATTTGACTCCTTCACCAAGGGCAGGGAATTGCACAGCACGAGTTGGTTGCTCCAAGTTAGGATCTGTCAAGGATTCGAGAGTAACACGATTAGCCATCGTATCAGTATCCTGAAGTAGTGCACGCGCAGCCCTGCAAGCTTGAAGGAAAGTTCTTTCGATTTCTGGATCAAAAACTAGAGGTAGATTATTAGTAACACGGGTGTGAACCATAAGATAGGTCCACACCAAGATTGGCACACAAATCACACACACAAAATAGATTATTGCCTCCCCGGCAACGGCGCCACTTAGCCAGACAAATATCCATCATTCATTTGATTGATTGATCGTAGATTATCTTTATTCCTTCCAATGAATATTCATGTCTCTATTCTGAAATAGTTATCAGTCCAATCAGTCCTGATAACCCTAACCAACAAACAATCAATAAACCATCAAGATTTAATCTACATGCAACAGTAAGCATAAGAATTAACCAGGATACATGCAACACCACAACCCGTAGCATTTAACACATAATCAATTCTCTTCACAATAAACTAGTCCAACCAGTCCTAGAATATCATGGTTGCTATATAAGATAAGGAATTTCAATCCGAAATATCCAAACCCTAGCAATAGACAATTACTAATATCAGCTAGATGATTAGGCCAGTCAAATCAGCAAGAATCAATAGGAATAAGCACAAAGAGAAGAGATATAATCAAAGGAAATGAAATAGAGTTATAATCTCACAATCAAATCAAACGAAGACTTCAATCGTCGGACTAAGCAAAAGTTGCTTAGTTCTTCATAGTCTTGGAAACACAAAAACTCTAAATTGAATAATGTCTCAATGATGAAAAGAGGCTGCCAGGAAACTAGGTTATAAAACCCTAGCAAAACCTAATGCTAAAAAGATAACAAATAACATCTAAAAGGAAATAACGAAATAAAAGAAAAGAAAAGGAAATAAAAATAAAACAATCTTCGGACGAAATCTCTCGCGCGCGTTTGATAACAGTTTCCGCGACCGCGGAGGAATTTCCGTGACCGCGAAAAAGTTACTGTAAAGCTCTCGCGTCTTCTTGTTCTCTCTTTGCTCCGTGTTGTTCCGCGACCGCGGCGGTGATTTCCGCGACCGCGGAAAAGCTCCTGTAGCTTCTTCCAGCTCCTTCTTTGTCTTCTCTTGTGGCTTTCTTCTCCATCTTCTTAAATCTTCATTTTAGCTCTTTCAAACCACCCATGATGTGTTCTTGCCTCCGATGACAAGCCAATTGTCAAAAGGTGGCGCCTTGGGATCTAGTCTTGGATGAGAAGTCACGTTGAACGTCACGGCAGTGAAGAAGATGGTGAACGCGTTGATGAACGCGATGATGAACACAGTGGTGGTGCGGTGGTGAACGCGGTGGAAGCGGTTGTTGGGGCGAAAGGATAGCGTTGGCGGAAGCGATTTGATGAGGGATATATGACTTGAAGAGACAAGTCGTTGGTGTCATAGCGTCGACTGCGGGTGTCGTAGCGTCGACTGTGGTTAAAGGGAGATGCAAAGGAAGATTGGCTTGAAGGTTCAAGCGTTTGACGTAGCGTCGGCGGCGGAGGGAATGGGGATGCGAAGATAGAGGGTGACGTCCGATCAAGGGAAAGAGGATAAACACTCTACTTGAAACCTTGATTAAAATTGAACGTAAGGAAATAACAATAACAAAGGAGGCTTTAAATAGCCAAAGAACTCGGCCAAGACCTAATGGGCTTGGACCGAGACGAACCTATGGGCTAGCCCATGCAAGCATGCAAAAGGCACAAACCCAAAAATATAAAAGATAGAAACGCTATAAATAGAAACTATCTAAAATGCTATAAATACTAAATATAGAAAGTGTCTCAAAAGAACGCGTTAAAGGCATTGAATGCGAGAATCTTCAGATAGAACGCGACCAACATTGAAGGAGGTTGAGTCGCTTGAAGGAGATCACGTTCAACATTGAGTCGCTTGCAGTAAGACGCGTTGAGGCACACGATCTTTGGTCTTGGATAGATACACTTGAATGAGATCGCGGTCTCTGTTCCAAATGCGAGGAGTATGACGAAGATCGTGGTCTTCGTACTTGGCTCTTCTGAGCCCACGGTCATGGCTTCTTCCTCGTCTTGGGCTGTCATGGGAGGTAGGGTCACATCAACCCATTCACCACTTCTACTCCTCAACTCCATTCTCCACAATTATGCTCTAAACCCATCCAAATGGTACCTAAAACTCCTCAACTCCATTCTCCACAATTATGCTCTAAGCCCACGGTCATGGCTTCTTCCTCGTCTTGGGCCGTCATGAGGGCGGCTTGGCTTGACAAGAGATGGTGTATCAAGCAAGTTGCAATCAAACAAACAAGAACAAATTAAAACCCTAAAACAAACGTAAACAAAGCAACCTAATAAGCAAGAAAGTACCTTCTAGGAAGCTTGACCTAGACGGTGGAGAGGTTGAGAAGATGAGCTTAGACCGAGAGCGGGTTAGGGTTGCCTTATTTTGGCTTTACCTAACTTTGAAAACTTTTTTTTTGAATATCTTTTTTTTTTAATATCCGAGATCTGATCTTTTGACCTTTTCGGATTTGCAAAAGGAAACAAAAATAAAATCGGTCTAAGTAACAAGAATATCACAAGTGTGATCTTAGAGATAGGAGAGAGAAGATAAGATTTGATTATATCTTATAAGGAAATTCGGTTAACTTAACTAAAAAGCAAAATCTAGCAAACAATGAAGCTCTATCCACACGTGAAATAAGGAAACAAAATATTCTAGCATGCAAGATAACAAATTACCTAACACACCAAAACTTAGGGAACAAGGAAATTTTTTTTGGCCAAGATAGGATCTTGTAGAAACCGAAGGTGTTGCAAAGATGGAAATTCTGGTTTTTCTCTTCTCTTTTCTCGCGAGATGTTATGAAAGCAGACGATGGGGGTAAGAAGAAAAAATTGTGAACAAGATGCAAACTTGAGTTCGTGACTTACAAGACTGCTGGGCTCTGATGCCAGTTGATGTGTTCTTGCCTCCGATGACAAGTGAATTGTCAAAAGTTGGCGCCTTGGGATCTAGTCTTGGGTGAGAAGTCACGTTGAACGTCACATCAGTGAAGAAGATGGCGAACGCGATGATGAACACAGTGGTGGTGCGGTGGTGAACGCGGTGGAAGCGGTTGTTGGGGCGAAATGATAGCGTTGGCGGAAGCGATTTGATGAGGGATAGATGACTTGAAGAGACAAGTCGTTGGTGTCGTAGTGTCGACTGCGGGTGTCGTAGCATCGATTGCGGTTGAAGGGAGATGCGAAGGAAGACTGACAGGGCTAAAGTCGTGATACCTATCAAAGAAATCCTAAAATACCTACTAAATAGTATAGCAAGCAAGTCAGGGTCGGTCTCACAGAGAATCAGGTTATCTATTCTTGTAATTCACGTCACCAACTAGGAACTAGGGGGGGGTGTAGTGTTTTTCGTAACCAAAGTAAACAAAGCAAGAAAACAGATTCGCAAGTAAAGGTTGTAAATATTATGGGAAAAAGCGCCACACTCAACAGAGATCCACACAACAATAGAAAGGTCGATCACATAATTCTATCAATCTCAAGTTCTTAATATTCCTATAGTTGTTCTTATCCCGATCATAGATAACTATTAGTTCTACCAGCCCTAATAGTACTTATTACTAAATCAAATCCGAAAACCTTCAAGACTCAATAAAGCAATAGCAATCAAACAAGGATTCAACAAGATACATGCAATAGAAACAACCCGTTACTATAAGCATGCAATTAACTCTCTCTCACGATGAAGCGCTCGGATCCCCTATACGCAACAATCGTGCTTGCTACTAGATATGCAACCCGAACCCGGAATCACAAGTCCTAGCAATTAGGAAGATATCAATAGACCTAGGTAGCTACTCTAGATAAATCAACATAAACCCATAAACATTCAAGCACAAGAGAATCAATCCAACTAGATAGGAAAACGAACAAGAGTAGAAAACTCACAACCAATCAATTGCTGGCTTCAAACTGTCAAGTGCAACAATGGAGGTTTAGTTCTCCATAGGGTTTTTGAGAGAAAAACGATGAAAGGTGGCAACTAGGGTTCTTGGTGGCAAAACAAAAGGTAACCTAAATAAAGTCTTAGAAATAACCTTAAATACTAGGGCAAATAATCCAGAAAAAAAAAAAAAAGGAAATAACAAACTTGGAAATAAAGTTTCAGAAATAAATAAAAAACAGATAAAAGATCTCAGAAATAAGCCGAGAAAAGTGTTCAGCACGTCTCCACCGCGGGTGCGGTGGTTGCCACCGCTGGGTGCGGTGAAGCTTCTGTTGTGCTCGCCGCGGGTGCGGCAATGCCCACCACTGGGTGCGGTGGGACTCCAGTACTTCAGCTTCTGCGACACTTCAGTAAAAATGCCATAACTTTTGATTCCCAACTCGGATTGTGCTCATCGTTTGAGGACTTGCAGTAGACTTCAAGATCTAACTCCTCGAATTGGAATCACTCCATTTGGACATATGAGTAGAGAGAACTAACCAATTGAATTCAGCATACTGTTCTTCTACTCTTCTCTTCACTTCCTTTGCGTCTTCTAGTGGTGACTTCTTCCTCAGTGTCTTCTATGATATCCAAAATAGCTCAAACACCTCCAAATACACCAAACTTCGCCCCCAAACGCCATGCACATGAATGTGTCTAAATCTACCCAAATGGCACCAATAAACCCTCTAATGACTCTTACTTAAGCCCTACAAAGTAGTGCTTATCAAAGACTGACTTGAAGGTTCAAGCATTTGTCGTAGCGTCGGCGGCGGAGGGAATGAGGATACGAAGATAGAGGGTGACGTCCGATCAAGGGAAGGAGGATAAACAATCTACTTGAAACCTGGATTAAAATTGAACGTAAGGAAATAACAATAACAAAGGAGACTTTAAATTGCCAAAGAACTCGGCCAAGACCTAGTGGGCTTGGACCGAGACGAATCTATGGGCTAGCCCATGCAAATATGCAAAAGGCACAAACCCAAAAATAGAAAAGATAGAAACGCTATAAATAGAAACTATCTAAAACGCTATAAATACTAAATATAGAAAGTGTCTCAAAAGAACGCGTTAAAGGCATTGAATGCGAGAATCTTCAGATAGAACGTGACCAACATTGAAGGAGATTGAGTCGCTTGAAGGAGATTGAGTCGCTTGAAGGAGATTGCGTTCAACATTGAGTCGCTTGCAGGAAGACGCGTTGAGGCATGCGATCTTTGGTCTTGGATAGAGACGCTTGAATGAGATCACGGTCTCTGTTCCAGATGCGAGGAGTATGACGAAGATCGTGGTCTTCGTACTTGGCTCTTCTGAGCCCATGGTCATGGCTTCTTTCTCGTCTTGGGCCGTCATGGGAGGCAGGGTCACATCATTCTCCCCCACTTGGCTGTGAAGCGTCCCCGCTTCACCATCGTTGAACTTGGGCTCGACATACTCGTGCAAGTGCTCCCAATGGAGGTCTCTGGTGTCGAACACAAATCGACTGCGGCCGCTATGTGGCAGATAGGCACCAGTCACCCAATGGATTGTCTGTGGAAGGCTACACAAGGGTGGTGGTGTGTTGGGAGGCGCCTCTGGCAAATCCGCGGTGAACTCCGCTTGCAACTCGGTGAAAGCTGGTGGCAAATGCACGTCGATGTGTGCGCATTGCGTGCTTGGGGTTGTCACTAACAGGCAAGAAGGCACCTTGCTGTTCAAACCGGCAGTGAAGTCCCTTGGGCGGGCGAGAAGCACCGTGTGGTCACAACTGCCCTGCAACGTAGTGCTCTGTTGTGTTGTACTCTCAATGTCTCGGCAACGCGTGCCATCCTTGGGCGCGTTGTTGTTGTGATCGACGTCTTGCCTTGTGTAAGAGTGTGTTGTCCTTCTACTTGACTCTGGTGTGTTGGAAGCATCGCCAGGGTCGTAGTGGGGTCGTGTTGATGTTGATGTGAACTTGTGTGATTCTATAGTCTTTTCTCAATCACGCTCGACCTGAGTCTAAAAGATCTCATGGACAGACATATGTGAGAAAGTCACGCGCTTATCGTGGTAGGTAAACACATAGGTGTTTAGATACGCATCGAGAAGGACGCGACGATCAGACTGCCATGGACGCCCAAGCAAGAGGTGGGTGGCGTCCATTGGAATCACATCACAAGAAATGTTGTCTGTGTATGGACCAATTGAAAAGGGGAGAAGACACTGTCGTGAGACAGTGTTACCTGAGTGTGAAGATATCCCTTATAGGTCACATGGTTATGGGTAAAGCGTGGGTGGTCGGCTGAGAGGGTTGGCCACCTTCTCATTGTTGATCTGGAAGCAGCTGCCACCATCGACGATGATAGTTATCGACGCGGTATCAACCAAGCAACGCGGGTGGACGAGAGGCTCTTGTTGGTCGTTAAGGTTGCCTTGCTTGATGGTCAGGATGCACCGCTTGTCGAGGCGCAATGGTGTGCCTGCATGGAGCGCGACAGCGTCACACTTGTCGGCGTTGAGGGTGTCACCTTGGAGTCCTATAATTGTCTCAAGCGGGGTCTCCTCCTCGGAAGACTCATCGTCCGCGACAACATTGGAGAAGAGGACCTGCTTTTGTTTTTGACAATCCCTTTGGTAGTGATCGCGTTCTCCATCCTTGAAGCATTCACTGTCATGTGCGCGATCATTGCCCTGGGATGGGGCCGGTGGCGCGGTCACGCGAGAAGCCATTGAAGTAGGCGTCGCGATCTGGGCGTCACGGCCTTGGTTGTACGTGTTGGATCCTGAGACTGGGACACGCATATCAGTATTAATAGAGGGACTAGTGTTAGGATCATACCTGCTTTGGCATTGATGTTGCCAAGATGTTGGCTTGTGGCGGTTGAGCCGGTGGTGATCCTTCACTTCATGGTGTTGGTATCGAGGCCGTACATGGGTTAGGTTGGGCGCGTAGTGTGGCACGACGTCATAGGGAGGGTTCTCGTAGGCGCGCATACCATGGGTTCTATCGCGTCCAAGCTGGCGCCTTTCACGGGCTGGATGATCTTCGCCGCGAGCAAACCCATCCCTGAGCATGTCGGCATCGTCGTGTCGACGTCTTCGCGGCTGGGCGTCGTAGTCTGCTCGGCGAACATATCTAGGCATCACATTGCGGCGCTCGCCGCCAATGTCACGAGCATGATCTCCTCGGGGCGGGAGATGCGGTGGAGGAATCCAATCCGATGGGTGGTCTTGTGATTCAATTGGATCTCCAATAGCGGGGTAAAAATAGCCAGAATATATCATACCTGAGTCTTCAGTTTCCTCGTCGTCGAACTCCTCAAAGGCAGGATGGAACGCTGGCGTCATGTAGCCATAGCCATCTGAGTCATAGTGCGGTGTGCGCGTACTCTGGTGGCCAAGGTGGTCACGGACGGCGAACGGGTTGGGTCTTGTGGCAGGTGGGCTCATGCGATGTTCGTCGCGCTGTGGGCATCGAAGTGTTCGTCGCGGTGTAGTAGCTTCGCATGCATAGTGGCGTGATCTGCTGTCTCACGGCGCGGAGGGTGGTTCATCGCGTTGAAGAACCTGGAGTTGAGTAACTTGGCGCCGATCGCGTGATCTGTTCGCATGACCTAAGACAAAATAACCGGACATCGCGAGGAAAAATGAACAAAAGACAATACAGAACAACAACCAAGCAAATCCCTAGTCAAGTCACAAAGTTCACGTAGGTAGGGCTTGTTTGGCTTGCCGTGAGGGCGGCTTGGCTTGACAAGAGATGGTGTATCAAGCAAGTTTCAATCAAACAAACAAGAACAAATTGAAACCCTAAAACAAACGTAAATAAAGCAACCTAATAAGCAAGAAAGTACCTTCTAGGAAGCTTGACCTAGACGGTGGAGAGGTTGAGAAGATGAGCTTAGACCAAGAGCGGGTTAGGGTTGTCTTATTTTGGTTTTACCTAACTTTGAAAAGTTTTTTTTTTGAATATCTTTTTTTTTTTTAAATATCTGAGATCTTATCTTTTGACCTTTTTCGGATTTGCAAAAGGAAACAAAAATAAAATCGGTCTAAGTAACAAGAATATCACAAGTGTGATCTTAGAGATAGGAGAGAGAAGATAAGATTTGATTATATCTTATAAGGAAATTCGGTTAACTTAACTAAAAAGCAAAATCTAGCAAACAATGAAACTCTATCCACGTGTGAAATAAGGAAACAAAATATTATAGCATGCAAGATAACAAATTACCTAACACACCAAACTTAGGGAACAAGGAAAAAAAAATTCGGCCAAGATAGGATCTTGTAGAAACCGAAGGTGTTGCAAAGATGGAAATTCTGGTTTTTCTCTTCTCTTTTCTCGCGAGATGTTATGAAAGCAGACGATGGGGGGAAGAAGAAAAAATTGTGAACAAGATGCAAACTTGAGTTCGTGACTTACAAGACTGTTGGGCTCTGATGCTAGTTGATGTGTTCTTGCCTCCGATGACAAGCCAATTGTCAAAAAGTGGCGCCTTGGGATCTAGTCTTGGGTGAGAAGTCACGTTGAACGTCACAACAGTGAAGAAGATGGCGAACGCGTTGATGAATGCGATGATGAACACAGTGGTGGTGCGGTGGTGAACGCGGTTGTTGGGGCGAAAGGTTAGCGTTGGCGGAAGCGATTTGATGAGGGATAGATGACTTGAAGAGACAAGTCGTTGGTGTCGTAGCGTCCACTGCGGTTGAAGGGAGATGCGAAGGAAGACTGGCTTAAAGGTTCAAGCGTTTGCCGTAGCATCGGCGGCAGAGGGAATGAGGATGCGAAGATAGAGGGTGACGTCCGATCAAGGGAAGGAGGATAAACACTCTACTTGAAACCTTGATTAAAATTGAACGTAAGAAAATAACAATAACAAAGGAGGCTTTAAATAGCCAAAGAACTCGGCCAAGACCTAATGGGCTTGGACGGAGACGAACCTATGGGCTAGCCCATGCAAGCATGAAAAAGGCACAAACCCAAAAATAGAAAAGATAGAAACGCTATAAATAGAAACTATCTAAAACGCTATAAATACTAAATATAGAAAGTGTCTCAAAAGAATGCGTTAAAGGCATTGAATGCGAGAATCTTCAGATAGAACGCGACCAGCATTGAATGAGGTTGAGTCGCTTGAAGGAGATCACGTTCAACATTGAGTCGCTTGCAGGAAGACGCGTTGAGGCACCCGATCTTTGGTCTTGGATTGAGACGCTTGAATGAGATCGCAGTCTCTGTTCCAGATGCGAGGAGTATGACGAAGATCGCGGTCTTCGTACTTGGCTCTTCTAAGCCCACGGTCATGGCTTCTTCCTCGTCTTGGGCCGTCATGGGAGGCAAGGTCACATCAACCCATTCACCACTTCTACTCCTCAACTCCATTCTCCACAATTATGCTCTAAACCCATCCAAATGGTACCTAAAACTCCGGTAACAATTCCTAGTTAAACCCTACAAAGTAGCGCTGATCACATGGTCTGTGAGCTTAGGAAGGGTCGGGTCAAGCAATTTCAGTTAGGGAGGCATGTGCAGAGGATGATTGAGGAGGGTGCATATCCAGAGGATATAGCAGCTGGTTTCTTGTGGCACATCATGTCGGCTAGTCTTTTCGTTGACAAGTCGACGAACGAGCTGAGGACTACGTTGTTACCTCTTTTTGTGGATTGGGATCATGTCGTTCATACAGCTTGGGGCACCGGGGTTATAGCTTTCCTTTTTAGAAACCTCGGAGAGGCTTCTCGACGCGAAGCTGCACAGTTGGCCGGTTGCGCACGTCTCTTAGAGGTAGACCTTTATTATAGTTCGATTGTATTTGAAATCATTAATATAAGGTGTTTAATTGTTTATAACTAATGTCTTTATTCCTCCATATATAGGTTTGGATTTGGACGTACTTTGTATACTTCCCGGGCAACCCTAACCTCAAGGAAGGTGCAGACGACGACCTTCGACGCGCTGCACGATATTGCGTTGGTCGGACCCCTGTCCGTTTAAGTGGCAACCAGTTACACTATAGACGGATATTGGACGAGTATAGGCCAGATGATGTACGTATTCTTATTCCATTTTAATATACTATAAGATAGGCTTAATGAATTATTAATATATGTTTTGTATTTTTATATTAATTGCAGACACGGTGGATGCCGTATAAGTGTCTTGATTTCCGAGGTGCTCATAGGGCCTCCACGTACCGAGGGACTATTCGTTTTCTCGATGTAGAGGAGCCCTACATGCCGGATAGGCATACCCGCCAGTTTGTTTATCGACAGAGCAGGGCCCTCGATATCATAGAGCCTCGGGTTGCAGTGCGTCCTCATGATTTTAAGGGGAAGAGGCGATACCTCTTGTACTTTGACTCGCATTGGCACAGGTGGGACCAACTTGAGCATCATCTTTGCCCTTATATCTTGACGAGTCCTCCTGCCACAATGGCTTGGGATGTCGACGACGCGTACCTGGACTGGTATCTACAGGTGTCGCATCCTTACGTGAGTCTGCATGCGCCAGTCCAGCCTCGTATTTCTAGAGGCCCACCTTCGGCTATCAACTTGCAAATGGTATGTTTCTTGTCCCATTATTTGTTCTTAATAATTCATTTAGGGAAATCCATGTATTTAAAATGTTTATTTTCATTTGCAGCGTGTGGCGATGGGCAAGGCGTATGTTCAGGACATTATAGAGGCAGGTGGTGGCGATTTGCTACACTGGCAACATATATATGACATACTTGTCAGTGACGTCATCCCTGTAGCTCCTCCGCTTGTACGTGCATCACATATGTCTTCTCAGCCCTCTAGTGCAGCCGAGTCTTCTAGTACAGCTGAGACACGAGCGCGTTGGTAGCATGTGCATTCTATATTTGATAGAGAGAAGGCCGAATCATCTAGGATGGCAGAAGAGCATACAACAGCTCAGCAGACAGTGTCTCAACCTATGCCGGCGGATCCTCCAGTTTGGGCACGGGATTTGGGCGACGATGTGTGCTTGGGTAATGATTCCGAGATTTGAGATAGACTTATTTTTGTAAAACGTTTATTTAGATGTGGAGGAGTGACTTTTGTAGTGACTTTTGTAAAACATTTATTTCTAGTTTGACTTCTTTGTTCATCCATATTGGTTTTTGTAGATTTTCGTTCGGTTATTTCTACAAGAAATCGATAATAAATTACTTCATTAAAACCATAGAATACAATCCAACATTCGGAATAAAAAAACACATAAACATTCTGAAAATTAACAAATAGTACAACATTAGAAACAACATTCATACAAGGAGTCGTGAAGGTCCTACTCCATGCGGAAGACAATGTCGCCGACCACGTACAAAGAAACCTCCTCACGATTGCTAAGGTAATTTATCGCTGCTATGTCTTCGGCCCCTACAACTTGCTTTAACACACGAGATAATGTGGCGGAGTACGGGTAATAAAAGACCCTTCTCACAGCGGGCCACTCCTCTCCAACAATCAACTTCACGAACTCCAAGGACTCTAACCCAGCGGTAACGATGTCTTCTTTCACCTCTATGGTCCCCCTTCATAACGGTATGACTAGCCCACCTCCTGGGCCCCGCCAATCCGGACCAATTGTCCACCCCGATAGATTTTTAAAGGCATAGCGTGGCGGTAAGTAATATAATGGCTTGGACTTGGTGATGACATAGAGGGTAATACGAGGTTTCTTTTTATAGCCATATGATGTAGCAACAAAATGAGGTTTGTATTTATAGCCATTTCATATGACCGTTTGTGAAAATTTTGACCATTCTGGGCAGCACATGGTGCAGCACAAAAAAAAATCTATGCTACAACATGTGCCGTCCAGAACGGTCATTTTTGGACAAGTTCTGGGCGGCAACATATGCAACCGAAAATGTTTTTTGGGCGGCTCTATGTGTCGTCCAGGTCGTTCATTTTTGTTTTATATGCTGCATGATAATGGCCACATAGTTTTTTTAGACATTTGCAACCTTACGTAAGTATAACAGACATCAAACTTATGATATCGCAGAAATCATAACCAAAATATAATATATTGCATTACAAATCCACATGATTATATAGCAGCGTAAGCCTCCGATAACCAAGTCAAATCCACACGATTACATCAAAATAACTACAGGATTGAGTTTGAGTCATTACCTTGTAGCCATTATACCGTTCACCGCCTCAAGAATCCTATAACAACGTAAGCCTCCGATAACCAAGTCGAACCCGCCAAACTTGCTGATTTGCCTCTTTTTCTTGCAGCAGCACATAAATACCTGGATTCTACAAATTTCGGTTTCTGAACCAGAGTTTGTAGATTCCAAGTATTTCTGTGGTACAGCAAGAAAAAGGGGCAAATCAGCAAGTTCGGCGGGTTCGACTTGGTTATCGGAGGCTTACGCTGCTATAGGATTCTTGAGGCGGTGAACGGTATAATGGCCACAAGGCAATGACTCTAACTCAATGCTGTAATAATAATATTATTCATACATTTGAAGACTTATTTAATAAAAAAACTAACAACATCCAAATAACTACAAAATTGAGTTGGTGTCATTGCGTTGTGCATATTATCCCATTGACCGACTGAAGAATCCTAAAGGAGGGTGAGCCTACGATGACCAAGTCGAACTCGTCGAACATTCTGATTTGCCCATTTTTCTGGCAACAACACATAAATACTTGAAATATACAAACCCCGATTCACTGTCATATAAGAAGCTTCTTATAATATTGAATCAGAATTTGTAGATTCCAAGTATTTCTGTGCTGCTGCCAGAAAAAGGGGCAAATCGGAATGTTCGACGAGTTCGACATGGTCATCATAGGCTCATCCTTCTTTAGAATTCTTGAGGCGGTGAACGGGATAATGGTCACAAAGCAATGACTCCAACTCAATGTTGTAATAATAACATTATTCATACAATTGAAGACTTATGTAATAAAAAAAACATGGTTATAACTTATTGCTTGTAATCATAACCCCGGTAATATATCTTCTTCCTCAACTTGACATTTGAATCTGAAAGGGTGTCGCACAACCTTTTAAGCTCATTTCTTTCCAGCACCAATTCCCTGATAATCTTGGCAACATTATCGTCGTACGGTGGATCAACCCACTTAAAGGTACGACAACCTCTCATCTCCCCATCCCGCTCCATTGGGATGTAATCCTTGCATGCGAGGTACCTTCTTTTATAGTGAATGGACATGTCGCAAGTGTACAAGACGACCGAGAAATTGCATTGGCACATTATAATCAGAGTCAATGCACTGTTAGACGTGCTGGACGATGAAGCCATACTACCCAACGATCTTGATTTCTCGGATCTGAAATATGATTTTTTTATCGCAATCTTTAAACTCTGAAAAAATAAATAAAGCCAAAGAAAGATGAATAATGTTACCGAGACACTGATCTTGAGCTCAGGAACGCACAATCTGGTCGAGTTTTCTCCACCACCAAACTTGAATGTTGTTTTGGATGTGGAAGAGAATGAAATTGGTTATGATATTTATAGGCATTTTGGACGGCACCAGGTCCAACACAAAGGCACCATTTTGGACGGCACCAGGTGCAACACAAATATAACACCTCTCACAGATTTGTGCGGCACCTGGTGCAGCACAAATAACCCTTTTGGACGACACTTGGTGCATCACAAATGGTTATATCATATCGTTATATCCTATATCCTGTATATCCAATTTGGTTATATATTATGGTTTATATCCTATAGTTATATCCACTTTGGTTATATCATATCGTTATATCCTATAGTTATATATTATGATTATATCTAATTTCGTTATATCATATGATTATATCCTATAGTTATATCCACTTTGATTATATCATATCGTTATATACGATGGTTATATCTTATATTTATATACTATGATTATATCTAATTTTGTTATATCATATGATTATATCCTATAGTTATATCCATTGTGGTTATATCATATGATTATATCCTATAGTTATATCCATTGTGGTTATGTCATATGATTATATCCTATAGTTATATACATACTATGGTTATATCCTATACTTATATCCGCTTTGATTATATCATATCGTTATATACTATATTTATATCTCATAGTTATATACTACGATTATATCTAATTTCGTTATATCATATCGTTATATACTATGCTTATATCATATCGTTATATAATATGATTATATCATATCGTTATATACTATGATTATATCCTATAGTTATATACTATGGTTATATCTTATAGTTATATCCACTTTGATTATATCATATCGTTATATACTATAGTTATATCTCATAGTTATATACTACGATTATATCTAATTTTGTTATATCATATCGTTATACTATGATTATATCATATCGTTATATACTATGATTATATAATATCATTATATACTACGATTAGATCTAATTTCGTTATATCATATCGTTATATACTACGATTATATCTAATTTCGTTATATCATATCGTTATATACTATGGTTATATCCAATACCGTTATATCATATCATTATATCCTATGGTTATATCCAATTTTGTTATATCATATAATTATATCCTATAATTATATCCTATAATTATATTCACTTTGGTTATATCATATGATTATATCAACTTTGGGCGGCACCTGGAGCAATACAAATAAAATACCATGTTGGACGGCACCTAGTGCAACACAAAGTGGTATACAAACTCAACCAAAAGTCCCATCTCACAGGTACCCTGTTGGACGGCACCTGGTGCAGCACAAAGGTACCCTTTTGGACGGCACCTAGTGCAGCACAAGTAAAACACCATGTGCTGCACTATGTGTCGCCCAAAACGGTCATATTTTGCCATTTTTAACGGTCATGAACCCATTATAAATACAAACTGAAATCATATAATCATTCACACAATTCCCACTCCATAACTTCTCACAATTTTCTCGTGTGTTCTATTTGTTCTAATGGCGCCTTTGGTTCTCAAAGTTTACCAAAATGGGTGAATCACCTACAATCGAATGATATGCCAACGAAGTGGGATGGACATGTTTTTCCATGGCTACGAAGGTGGCGAGGTCCGCATGTTACATATGAGGGATGTCTCGCCTGGAGAGGGGTGGGGGTGGGGGTATCATTAGGTTACTTGTTCATGGCGTTATTTTACAATTCAACAACCGGGGTTCACCCTAGGCGGATTTTTTACTTTCCACCCGGTGTGGATCCTCCCCGACTCCGTGAGGTGGTAGATGAGGATCACGTAGCTAAAATTATAGCTCTTTATAGACCTGGTGTTCCAGTGACCCTTTACACCGAGGCTGCACACCCGAAACGTCATATCTCGGGTCTTTTAGAAGATCTGGAATCTGAGGTGAACGAAGGTAGCTCTCAGGATGGCGGGGAGACCGATTCTGATGAGAATTAAAAAACTTTTTATGATTTATGTTCAACTAGTATACGCTTTAATGTTTATGTGTACATGTATTTGTTAATGATTCACAAGTAATATTATTGTCTCGTATTGCATCTTCCCGAATCAACAACAAATTGAATCAACACAAACGATTATAAACACAATATACGGTCAATCTCAATCAAACTAAGCAAATCGAAATACAATGACATAGATAGAGTCAATTACAATCCAAAAAGCCTAGGTAAGTATGTCGGGTCGACCTTGTTCTGCCCGCTCCTCTACATAATTCTTGAACCTATCCTTAAAGTACTCATGACTATCCCATCCATCAACACTTGGGTACTTGTAACTGAACCACTGCCTCAAAGGGGGTGGAATTGGACAACGATCATCAACAAGCCAAATTTGTAAACACAAACGATAAAATTATAACAATGTTTGAAAGAATAAGTAAATACCAGAGGAGTAGCGCTCCACGTACCGGTACGTAATGGTCTCTCTTACCTACATGTGCTATTGCATAAACCTTTGTCGGAGGCTCAACACCCGGGGGGCCCACAATGGAAGACATGTGTGCGGTCCAAACCATGATAAGACAACAACCACCACTTGGTGTTCCGTGGCAAACACCAAACTTGTAATAGGCATCATACACCAGAAGTTCCTTGTGCACGGTGAAGCAATATAATTCAATTTCCTAACAAGTGTTTCCACCGTCAACTCATCCTCCCCAAGCAGCGCTATATAGTTGGCTCGATGTGTCTGGAGGTGCTTCGAAAGATCTAACCAGACATCAACGTAGTCCTCTTCTCGGCGACCTAGTAAAACGGCAAGGGAACGATACACGCAATGACCATCGTCTTTGACACTTTGTACACTAGAAATGTATGCGAGCATGAAAAGGTTAATATTCTCATGTCCCCAGTTGAAGCCGAGATACTTGATCGACTTGTTTGAAGCGGATTTGGACTTGTTTGAAGCAGATCTGGACTTTGCAGGTTTAGTGGCACTCGCCTTTGCTGTTGAGATTCCACTGCGAGGTCTTCCGCTAGAAGGACATTCTTTCGATCCTACAAACGATTTCGATCCCACATACGATTTCACATTGGTCGTCTCTTTCTCTGCATCCGCATCCTCCTCTTCCACTCTCAGCTCCTCATCCATATCTTTCATATTCTGCTTCTCCTTCATCTTCTTACTTTTCGCATCCACATGCTCGTCCCAACCCATATTCTTCTTGGTGTCGGTCTTTCTCGCATTCATCCTAGGCCTCCCCTTCTTGGTCTCACCATGTGGCGGGTCTTCAATCTGGCACGATGTAGGGTCATCAATCTCATGCCACTTTTCCGCCATCTTCTTCAACCTAAATCCATCAACTTTCCCACAAAAGAACTCTTCAAAGAAGTCCTGCACCATGACATTATCCGATGTGATTGCAACACCATCATCGATATCAAGATCCTTAGCATCTACCCTTTTCCATCTGATCTGCTTCCAGAAAATATCAACTTCTTCAGGCACCAACGGGTAACCCGTCTCCACATAGACCTTAATTGTGTGTGGGCAAGGCAATCCTAGTGTGGACTTCCACCAAAAATCATCACATTTGTCCCCAATTTCCCCCTCATTTGCTAATACAGCTTGGGCGTACAACATTCTCAAGCATTTCTCAGAGCACTTTTCAAGGATGCACTTGAAGAAGACCTTAACCCACTCAGGGCCATTTACTATCTCCATGGGAAAGATAGTGCAGTTCTTAGTCATCTCAAAACGGATCTTTCGATGCTAATCAACAAACATGTTGTCGATGTGTTGCACAATTGTGTCGAACCCTCCAACGGATGTCTCAATCATGTCCTTAAGCATAGAGTGCTGACCCTCAACCCTGAAAATAATACACACGTTTACGTTTTGCTAAATGACTTTTAAAACCCAAGTTGATCGCAAATGTTTGTATGAAAGTTACCTGTTTGATGTTCTTGTGGAAAAATGGAGAACATCATCGCACCATGCCGCAACTAGCTTTTCCTTATGGAGATTAAACCAAGTTTCTTCGACATATCTCACAAGGCCTTCATTCCATGTATCCTTAAAGTGAGCAAGTCGCTCTCCATACTCCTCCTTTGTGTGCGACCTCATCACTTTTCGAGAATTTATTCTCATCAATTTTCATCGACTTAGCATATGCTTTCACATTACGGTCTACATGGACCTGGCACAAATGATGCTGAACCTTCGGAAACACCTTATCGGCGGCCTTGATCAGTCCTAGCTCTCGATCAGACATGATGCATACAAGACCTCCCCCCCCCCCCAACAACCACTTCAATCGTGTCAATGCCATGCATAGTGGCTTACCGTCTCCCTTTCAATGAACGCCAGAGTGATGCAATATGTGAAGTTGGTGCAAGTAAACCCAACAATCTAGAATAGTGGCATACCGTACCTATAAATGCAACACAAAAAATACTTCAAACCCGCCCAAAATAACATTATCTACTCATAATACTAAAACGAGTAGAGTTTACCAGTTGGTTTTGTACGTCGAATCCATGATGACGACATTAGGGAACAAACACAACAAATGTCGAGCGTCTGGGTGAGAAACAAACAGGCACGACAACACCTCCTTCCCATCTGCCCTCGTTTTAGTAGCGGTGTCCAGCAAATAGCCTTTGTCGTTTAAAAACCCCAACGACTATTGCGTCACATTCAGATTGCCCAGGGATTTTAACCTCTCCTTAGCCCTAATAGTGTACACTTGCCTCCTCGATATTGTTGAACCCGTATATTCACTCATAATCTGTGTAGAAATAACCTTGGGTCTTGCACCCGCCGCAGTATCAATCATCACTTTTTTACGTTGCTCCTTTGTAAGTCGGGAAGCAAATGCATGGCCAATCAAGGTGGTCAAAAGCAGATGGTTATGGTATGCTCTAGCAACCGATATGGTCCACCCAGGAGCTCTACTAACATTTCCTTCACTAAAAATACCATGCAATAAAAAAGGACAACCCTTCTTCTTTGACCTAGCTTTATTCACTCGTATCGGGCTGACCTTTTTACCATTGACTAACTTTTTTTTTTGCCGGACCTAGGTAACCCAAATCTCTCACAATGAAATATAATCCTTCTAGGCCTTGATGATTTAGTAGTGATCACCATAAAAAGACTAAAACCGACCTTTTGCACCCATTCCCTCAAACCCTCCATACTCGGAAATATCTCATTAGTAGTAAAATGAGATGAGAAATCGATTGCTAAAAATTCATCATCACTAGAATCACCCTATTTATATAAAAAATTAGTACATTAGAGACTAATTAATAATTATATTTATAAAAAAAATCTAATTTAAGCATTATTTCTAAACTTTCTACATACACGCATCTATGTTATTTCTAAACATTCTACATACATAAATCTATGTTATTTCTAGACATTATACATACATGCATATAGTTTATTATGAAAACACAATCATTTCAGAGACTAATTAGTATTTAGATTTATTTTGAAAAAACTATCATTTTATTTCTACATTTATCTAAATATTATATATACAGGTAATATCTAATTACTTTATATTGTAAAAAAATAAAATATTACGTACCTTGAAGTACTGAGGAGAAATCGACGACAGAAAATCAACTTCATCATCTACAGACGTGGGCGCGCTCGAAGACGACTCAGACAACCCCCTCCAACAAGAATCGCTTGACGACGACATATATATAGCCGGAAAATTACAATCGATTTGAAGTATTTTTGTTGTTGTATTTCAATGGTGGTTCAACTACTATTACATATCTCATATATATAGCCGATCACATGACCGTTTAGACTAAAACGGGATAATTCTGAGCGGCACTATGTGCAACACAAATTGACCGTTAAATTTCAATCGTACTCTCTGGACTGCACCTAGTGTCGTCCAGAAACCGGTTTCACTGAACCATTTTTTTTGGACGACAATACGTGCCGCCTAGAAAACCTTTTTCCCAAATAATCCGGTTTAGTAAACCGTTTTTTTTGAACGGCAATACGTGCCGCCTAGAAAACTGGTTCACTGAACCCGTTTTTTTTCAATAAAATTTAATCATAATTTTTTTTTTAAAAAAAAATTGAACCCATCTTGTGCTGCACTTAGTGCCGCACAAGATGGAGTGCAATGTTCAAAAAGTTGGAGTGCGCAATTTTTCGCCGATATTTTATTCTGAATATGCATCATTCTTACGAAATTTCATTATCACATGAACCTTCCCCTTCCGTATTAACCACATAGTGAAGTGAATAAAATGGCCAACAAAATTGATATTGCTCTATGATGCAATCTATTTTCAAGCCATTCAGAATAATTTAGAACTCAAAATTTTCTTGGAAAAGGATATTCTATGGTGATCCTAAGTCATAATTTTTTCTATACATATCAACAAAAATAAAATAAATGAAATAAATACTCTTTACATCGGGCAAGCCCGTTATATTAGTAACTTAGTAAATCTCAAGCCCATAAAATGGGCCATTAGTATTTTTGTATTGGGCCAAAGATACCTGAAAAAAGACTCACCTCTAGAAGCAACCCATTTTATCCTCGTCAGTGAAATCGCGAACCCTAATTTTAAGCAGTATAAATACATACTTCCATTTTGTCCAATGTACTGTCATCTCGCTCACATAAGCTCTAGATCTAGGGTTTTTCTCCCAATATGTAGTCAACTAAATTTGCACAGCGTTTCCTCTCCTCAATCAGCTTCTTCAATTCAGTTTGTATTTCTGCTGCAATGTTTTCCGAGATCTAATTTCCATTTCGTTACTTGCCTCTCCGTGGAAATCGTCTTATCCTTGCTGTGGATAGGGAGGTTGTTTTCCACAAATTTCTCATAAGAAAGGCGAGGCTTAGATTTTTATTGGCAGATATTGAGTCACTGCGCCTTTGATATTCTCCAGTCGTGGTGAATTAGATTCTGCCATATTTTCTGTCCTACGAATTTGATTAATATTTGCTCCGTGCTTGTTTTGATGTGCGATTTTGGTGTATAGCTGGATAAGATTGGAAGAAGTTCCTATGATGGAAATAATCTTTGAGACCTGATTGTTTTTGCAATTGATGACAACCTATAAGCATAACCTTCTGAGGATTCTTCCACTTGAATTCATTCATTCGTCTTTTTTATTCTGAGATATTGTGTTCTTCATTTTGGAATTTGGTAAATGATGATTGTGCACTGGGCTCTGAGCAGCAAAATTTGCTGCAATTTGATGCACAATTGCCGCCTAGAAAGCTATGTCTGATCGCCTCTGAAAAAATTCATCTCTTTCAAATTGTAGTTTTTATGATGTATTGTTTTCGCAAATGCGTAATATTTCGAGTCCGAGGATGGTTGTCTTAGAATCATCAGAGCTGATTATTTAATTTGATGACAGTTGCAAACATGATTTCTGAGGACTCTTATATCTCTTCTGCACTTCGGTTTCGAAGTTATATCGTTTCTTTGCTAGTTCTAATTTTTTTTACATTCAAGAAAAAAAGAGAGCAGAAGTTGTGTATTCTCTTAACAAAAGAATGTCATTTAGGCAGAAAACAGAGACAGTTCCTAAGCATGAGAATGCATGACTCTTGGAAAAGAATGAATTTCAATGAGTTTGATGATGAAGACAGTAATGTGATTGTGTTTGAAGATGAAGTTTTATGTATTGGAAATTCTTTCATGGAGGCCAAAGAAGCTTCCTTAATTATTGTGACATAGGGTTTGATTTATTGTGACATAATGAAATTGTATTAGAATTTTTTGAATAGTATGTTCGGAATTATTTATGAGAAAATTTTCGACATTTTCAAATGATGATTGATAACTGGTCTCTGAGCAGCAAAATTTGCTGCTTTTTGATGCACAACTGCCGCCTAGAAAGCTACGTCTGATCGCCTCACAACAGCTATTTCTCTGTGTTTTGATGACTTGTTGTATTCTTACGAAAAATCGTCTCTTTCAAATTATAGTTTCTCATAATGTATTGTTTTGTCGAGTGCGTAAGATTTGGATTCCCAGGATGGTTGTCTTAGAATCATCAGAGCTGATTATTTATTTTGATGACAGTTGCAAGCATGACTTCTGGGGACACTCTTATACCACTTCCGCACTACAGAGTTCGGTTGTTGTCTGTGTTTACAAAGAAATTTTCACTGTTGGATTTGAAACTTGCTATTTCTTGTCAAATGAAGTTATATTTCAATCAATCATATTCATTTTTCCCTTTTAATCAAGCCAATTCAAAACCTAGAGTTTCTTTCCTTTTTCTAAATATTTGTCCATTCAAGAAATGGCTGTTGTAAGGTTTACAAAATATGTACAGGTTTACTTCACAGCTGAATATCCCACTAGCAACTCTAAAACAAAATGGAATATTCAAATTTGCTTATTAAAGTATACCTGTATATATTATAAAGTGCAATATACTAAATTATCATTCTTATAATGATGACTTACTTCAATGTGTTTGATGAATGATGATGAAGACCTCAATGTGAATGGCATGTGAAAATTGCATTTTATGTATTGGAAATCATCTCTTTCATGGGGGAACTTCAACAGGAAGAAAATGGCTGTTGCAGTGCTTTTTTATTGTATTGATTCAGTATTTGTGGTATAATTTCTGAGTTTGCTCATTAGCTCGTGTAAAATGTATCCGTACTCATCAATAAAAACAAGTCCGAATTTACATGGGTACTCCACTAATTAAAAAAAGTATGTAGAAATACCCTATAAATCACAAAATAACAAAGTGTCTATTTGGGTGTTTTTTCATAAATTCTATTTTTTCCCTTTTTTTTTATAACAAAAAAACAGAAAAATAAAGAAAAAGAAACTTATATTATACAATTTTGTAAATGAAAATTATCAAAAAGAAACAAAATCGAAAAACCTTCATTCGTTTTTGCTATTAAAGATGGAAAGTAAAAATTATTAAAGATAGAAAATAAAGATTTAATGACATCATTATCAAAAATTCAAGGTATTTTTACTAATTTCACTAAAAACAATGAAATTATATCATAATTTTGTAAAAAGTAACGATGCCAAGTATCTTTGAGAATGACATAAAAAAATGTTAGAGCTCTCAGCATTAACAAATTGTTTTACTGTAATGTGTTTAAAACGAGTTCGGATACGAGTAAGTTTGCTCATTAGCTCGTGTAAATCTTTTTTGAATCAGTTCTAAAACTGAAACCCGTTGCTTTGATTTGGTGTTTGAATGCCAATGACATGTTTTTAGTTCGTGTTTAGCAAGGCCAAAATCATACCGGTGAAGGCTAGCTCTACTATTTTCATTAGCGTTTTGATTTTGCCATGTTTAGCTTGTGTATGTGAATGCTATGTCAACGGTTTTTGCTTGACATGCCAACACATCCTTGTATGTTCAAATCAAATTTTAATACGGATTTCAACCTTAAAGGTAACAGAAATAGCACCAAGAAAACTAGTTACTGATAGAGTTCCTTCATTCGTTAGCCAGTTAGTTAGGATTTTGTTATGGACACGTGTATGTATTAAGAGGGGAAAAGTTCAGCTTTGTTCTTCATCATTCAGTTAGCCAGATTGTGAGGTTGTTAGCTACTATAATTAGCTATAAAGCCTTGTAAACTATCTATAACATTTATTCAATAAAATCAATTCACTCTTCCTCTCAATTTCATCTCTCAAATGTTATGATGGTATCAGAACAAATACGATCGATTGCTTCTGTTCTTCCTTTCTAATTGTTTTTCTTACGATTAGATTCATTTTTTTAAGATTTTGATTCCTTGAAATCAAGATCTATTTGATTTTCTATTTTTTCTTCCCGAGAGTGCCATCTGTCAGTATCTATGGCGGATCCCACACTTGATTCAGGAGGCGATAAATCTCCCGCGATCAACAGTACTCATCCTCTGTTCATCGGTTCCTTCGATCAACCTGGAGCTCCGATCGTTTCACAGATCTTCGACGGCAAATTCTATGGAGAATGGAGAAGATTTGTCAAGGTTGCTTTGTCTGCAAAGAACAAATGGTGTTTTGTGACTGGATCGATCGAAAAATCCGTCGACAATCCAGAATTGCTTGCGATCTGGGAGAGGTGCAACGATCTTGTGGTTGCTTGGTTGACTAATTCACTTAGTCCATAAATCAAAAGCAGCGTGATCTACTACGAGACAACGCGAGAAATCTGGGATGAATTACAAGCAAGATTCGGCCAATCAAACAGTGCACAACGCTATTTGATCAAGAAAGAGCTCAACGCAATAACGCAGGAAAATCAATCTATCACCACTTACTTCACCAAGGTCAAAGCACTTTGGGATGAGCTGCGAAGCTTGTGCAAGATTCCTAAATGTATCAAATGTGGTACTCTCCAATGTTCCACAGATCAAGATGATGAAGCTAAACTCATTCAGTTCCTCATGGGACTGAATGAAGCCTATTCTTCAATAAGAGGTCAAATCCTCATGATGCAACCACCTCCAACTATCCAATCTGCTTACTCGATGTTGTTGCAGGAAGAAAAACAACGAGAGATTGGAGCACAGTCCAAGATCTTGAGTGAGGCAGCCTCACTTTATGTTGGAAACTCCAATGTTACTTCGCAGAAGGACAAAGGCAAAGGAGAGCAGAAGAAATCTCCAGTAATCTGTGATCATTGCAAGAAGACTGGTCATTCAATTGACAAATGCTACAGGATTCACGGTTTTCTTTCGGATTTCAAGTTCACCAAGAACAAGAAAGTGGCTGCTAATGCTCAAACTGAGGAATCTTCTGCAGGAAACAAGACCCCTTCTATTACATGATTCTCTGTTGCTCAGTGTCAACAACTTCTCAAACTGCTTCAAGGCAATTCATCTCATAGAATCTGTGGAGCAGTCAGCCTTGATAACACGGGAACTGAAACTTCACTCAACTTGGCTGGTATGACATCTCAATCCATTTTTTCAATCGCTAATTGGGTGATTGATAGTGGTGCAAGCACACACATGTGCTATGATTCCAAGTTGTTGAAATCTATGCGGCCTCTCCAGAATCCTTTCTCTATTGTCCTTCCTAATGGAGACAAATTTGTTGTCAACATGGAGGGTGATGTGGAGCTTTCTTCTTCTCTAATTCTGACTGTAGTGTTATTTGTTCCTTGTTTCAAGTTCAACTTGATCTCTATTGCAAGACTTACTGAACAATTACAGTGTAAAGTTATGTTCACTAGCACCAAATGTATTGTGCAGGGCCCTTCCAAGAACAAGCAACATGAAATTGGTAGCTCCAAGAATGGGATATACTTGCTGAATCATAATTCATTGACTACTGCAGTTTTACTTGCTTTAAGTGTTTCTAGTGATCCTAAGTCTTCTTATGAATTGTGGCACCTTAGATTTGGTCATTTGTCGTATTATAAATTGAAAACTATGTCCTTAATTCATGCTGTAAATAAAGACGATGTAGTTGCTGCTTGTGATGTATGTGCTAAAGCTCGACATCAGAGACTTCATTTTCCTCTTAGCAGCATCTCAACTAAGGATATATTTGAGCTTATTCATATTGACATTTGGGGGCCATATCATACTGCTACTCAAGAAGGATACACATACTTTCTTACTGCTGTTGATGATTTTAGTCGATCAACTTGGACACATTTGCTCAGCACAAAGAGCAATGCCTTCACCTTTATTCATTCTTTTGTGGAAATGGTCTACTCAGTTTGGCAAGAAGATACAAATCCTGCATTCAAATAATGCTTTAGAGTTGGGTTCCAGTTCGGTCACACGACAGTTTCTTGATAGCAAGGGCACCATTCATCAAACATCATGTGTTGTAACACCACAACAGAATGGTGTGGTTGAGCGCAAGCACATACATCTGTTGGAGACCTCTAGATCTTTGCTATTCCAATCTGGTCTTCCTGTCTCTTTTTGGGGAGATTGTGTTTTAACAGCAACACATTTGATCAACAGGTTTCCTTCTCTTGTCCTTCATCATTCTTCTCCTTATAAAGTCTTATTTGGAACTAAACCTGATTACAACAGTCTTCGCACTTTTGGTTGCTTGTGCTATGCATCTACACTTCAACATGGTCGAGACAAACTTGAGGCTATCAAGTGCTTGTTTCTTGGCTATCCTTTTGGCAAAAAGGGCTATAAGCTTCTGAATTTGGAGACAAATGCTATCCTGGTTTCGAGAAATGTTGTGTTTCATGAAACTATATTCCCTTATTCAAACACAACCAATTCTCATTCGCCTACATTTCCTTCTCCACATCATATTGATTTCATATTTCCTACTTCACCACCCGTTCCCATTCATGTGTCATCCTCCTTTCCTGCACATTCGCCTCAACCTACCTCTTCTCCTTCGCATGTGCAATCATCAACTTCTGCACATTCACCTTCACCTTCTCCTCCTCTATCTACACCACTCCCTACCCGTCCCTCAAGACATCATCAGCCTCCTGCTTACTTGCAAGATTATGTTTGCAACTCAGTTACTGCAGATACCCCTTCTTCTATATCCCGTCACCACACACTTACCTCTTTACTACCTCAGGCTTTTAGCTTTCATGCCTTAGCCTCTTCTGCACCCACCGACATTGAACCTCTTTCTTATGCTGCCAGTTTTGATCCCCGATGGATTAAAGCCATGGACCAAGAATTTACTACCTTAGACCAAAACCATACATGGGAACTGCTTCCTCTGCCCCCTGGTAAGAAGCCAATTGGGTGCAAGTGGGTCTACAAAGTAAAAAGGAAAGTTGATGGCAGTGTATAGCGTTTCAAAGCTCGATTGGTTGTCAAAGGGTTTACTCAAAAGGAGGTTATCGATTATACTGAGACTTTTTCTCCAGTGGTCAAAATTACAACAATCAGATGTCTTGTTAGCTTGGCTATTAAGCGCAATCACTACTACAGAATAGGGCAAATAACCCGGGCGTGTAAGGGTCTATAACCCGGATCTGGTCCGGGTTAAAGAGCTACGTCGCATTTGAGAGGGGTCAAATAACCCGGACCTAAAATCGACACGCCCAGGTTATTTGTCTCCCAAAATTTTTCCACCATCTTTTAAGATCCGGGTTATTTGTGCATCAAATAACCCGAATATTAGCATATCCGGGTTATTTGAGATACCCAAATAACCCGGATATTTGCACATCCGGGTTATTTGCTTAACCAATATATCCGGGTTATTTTAATGACAAATACACCGGATAGGTATATATCCGGGTTATTAGACCTTCCCAAAAATACACCGAATTTTACTCGTCCGGGTTATTTGGTTAGAATTATAACCCATATTTTTAGATCCGGATTATTTCCATATTGTTAAATACACCGATTATTACGTTCGGGTTATTTCTGTGTTGTTTATATCTGTGTTATTTAGTGGAGACACCATAGCCTCTACAAATGACTTTTTAGACACTTGTCCTAATTATACATAATAATTAACAACATTCTCAAACACAACATCAAAATAACATAAGATCCATAGCTATTGAGAGAACAAAAAAGAAAAAGATTGACATTTGTGTTCAGCAGAATTTGTGTGTTACAGACTTTCATATGCTAACAAATGGTTTGCATAGAACACTTCCAACAACCAACAACAACTACTCATTGGACTAAAACCTGAATTTGATAGGAAAAAGAATCAATATATAACACTCATTTCAAGCCAGTTTTTCATTTAAGGATAAAAAGCAGAACTGCAGAAGTAGACATATAACTGAGACATGAACACTAGGACTCTTAAAATGGGGTCTTGCTGGTTTACCAGTCCCATTGCCGGGTACAGTCATCGTTGAAGTTCAATGTTACAGAAGAACTCCAGCGTCCCATCATCTCAAATGTTTTGTCAACAATTTTGAGTCCCTCCTGTAAGCGTGAACAACCGAATCATGTTCTGAACTGCAACAGTTAAACCCGAGACTACCCCCAAGATAATATAACAAATGGAATGATTAGAAAGCACACCGTATTTGAAGTATTATAAGTTCAGCTGATCATGAGGTGTACTCAAATGGCTGGGGAGGTTGAGGCTCGTCGTCAACAGACATTGATGCTACAGCTGCACCTGAGCCTTGTTGTGAGGTGGTAGTAGTAGATCCGCCCACAGCAGATGAGGGAGCATCAGTCAAAGATAAAACTTCCGGCTCAGAGGGGCGCATGTCTCTCAGTAGAACGAATCCTAAAGGGGCCATTTTCACTGGAGCATATATGTCGTCTGACAAGAACTTGATGAATTTTTCGTGAGCTGGGACTACTCTTGCAGGGTTTGTTAACGTCTCGAATGATGGCTCAGGCTCTGCCTTCTTCTCTGATGTAGTGCTATCAACCTACGCAATTGAACAATACAACATAAGCTATCCAGGGTAAACAGGAAAAGTATAATACTAAATGTGAAATTATCAAGAAAGAGAAGAGGAGTACCTGCATCGACTCGCCATCCTTTTCAGCAGAGGATTTTCCCTTTCCACCAGCAGATGCAGAGGACTCAGACCCAGTTGCTTTCTCAGCAGCTGCCTTCTGTTCAGATTCCTTCTTTGCCCTAGCTTTTGCCTTTGCTGACGTTGAGAGAACAACAGTTGGAAGTTTCACCGCTGATGTAGCCGTAGCGACAATAGTTGGCTTAGGGTACTCAAATAGTGAAGGCTTTGCATGAGACAAGAACTCAAACTTTGAAACTTTCAGATCATAATTCAGCCCAATGAATGCTGTTGGTGAGAATGCTAAGCTGACAAAGTAAGTCAGAGGATACCAATACCAGAACTGGTTAAAGACAGCAAGACCAACGACAGTTGTAACTTTATCATGCTTAGTCTTCGAAAGCAATCTGATTGTCACATTCCTCCCACCAGCATCAAGGATTCCTGAAGCCAAAATTGCTCCCATCTTGCTCATTGTGTCCTCGTGCTTATCAAGAACTATCTTCTCCAATTGTCGCCTACAGTGAGTATACAGCACATAAATAATTTGCTTGCTAAAATAATAACTCATCTTTAAAAATTTCCATTTTTTAAATTCAATATAAGGAACACTAAACACAAAACCTAAAAGTTCCAACACGAGAATCACTAATTCACTAGTCTGGACCATGACCATGGCCATGGCAATCAGTGCACCTTGGCGAACAAAATCCACCACATCTGATGTTAATGGTTCCAACAAAGATATTGCCTCACTCAAACCTGTACCAGCACAAGAGATGCCAACTGCTAGGGTTGCACCGTATCGGACATGAGGGTTGTACGATTCTGATAGTAAAGAAACAATACGTGGTGTCTGCAGATGAAAGAAAATTCATTGGGCCAAATTAGACACAGAATTCAGAATCCACATTTTTTTAAAAACAAATATTTAAAAGCTTGAAGATGGCTAGTAGTTGCTTTGCAAGTAATGGAGATCAAACTTAGATCCTCACTTTGACTAGAGTGCATGGATATTGATCATAGAAATAGCATATGTATCAAAATAAATAGGCCGAATTTCAGTAAACTACCCTTTAAATATGACACTTTACCCACAACCACCCCTTATACACGAAATTACTTACAACCATCCATTAAACACATTCCGTTAGCAACGAGCCACCCCAACCCCTTTTCCATCCAAAAAACCGTTAACTCATGTAAATTTACCAAAAAGCCCTCATTCAACCGGTTTTTGACCGGTTTTGCCAAAAAATTTGTTTTTTTTGGTTTTTGACCGGTTTTGCAAAAAAAAAATGAATAAAATAAAAAACCGGTTTTGCAAAAAAAGGATTTATTTTTTGATTTTTTAAAATCGATAATTTTTTTTTTTAATTTTAAACCGATAATTTTGTTAAAACCGATAAAATAAATTTTTTTCGTTTTTTAAACCGATAATATTTTTTTTTAAAACTGATAATAATTTTTTTTTTAAATCGATAAAATACTTTTTTTAAAAAATTTTAATCCGATAATATTTTTAAAATCGATAAAATAATTTTTTTTTAAACCGATTAAATTTTTTTTTTTTTAAATGTTAAACCGGTTTTTGATTTTTTATCGGTTTTTAAAAATTTATCGATTAAATTTTTTTTAATCGTTTTTATCACATTTTATCGGTTTTGCAAAAAAAAATTATCGGCTTTTTAAAAAAGAATTATCGATTTTTAAAAAAAATATCGGTTTTAAAAAATCAAAAAATAAATCCGGTTTTTTCCAAAACCGGTTTTTTATTTTATTCATTTTTTTTTTTGCAAAACTGGTCAAAAACCAAAAAAAATAATTTTTTTGGCAAAACCGGTAAAAAACCGGTTGAATAAGGGCTTTTTGGTAAATTTACATGAGTTAACGGTTTTTTGGATGGAAAAGGGGTTGGGGTGACTCGTTGCTAACGGAATGTGTTTAATGGGTGGTTGTAAGTAATTTCGTGTATAAGGGGTGGTTGTGGACAAAGTGCCCTATTTAAAGGGTGGTTTACTGAAATTCGGCCAAATAAATATATCAAATATATGTTCGTGTGTGCAACTCTTATATCATTTGCATATGTATCTAGAATATCCCCAACCCATGTAATACAAAATGAAAAAAATATCAAAAATTCAGATGTCATCCACTTCCAGAAGGGTTTTAGGAAAGCTAAGAGCTATTTTGTCAATAATATCAATGCCCCAGTTATTCATAAAATGTCACAAGAACAAAAAAAAAGAAAAAGATTGTATAATTAACCAAATTTGTGTTCAGCATTGAGAGATTGATTACAGTAAGTAGCTTTTGTCCGGCATTGGAACACCTTAAATCTTATCTAATAAGGCCTGTACCTCCAATCTGCTCTCGGAGATCTTGTGCTCCTGCCATAAGATCCATAGCCCCACTGCAAATATTGACAAAGGTCCAATTAAACAGCTAGATTAGATTTGCAATAAATGTCCAACTTAATACACACTGCCTAACCACAAAATGTATGGGCTATAAGAACATTCGGAAGACTAATATGCATTAATAGTAAAGAGTATAACATAAACTCTATAAGACGGGGTCGGCATTAATTTCAACATCATCCCACTATATTACCAGTCACTCATCAGCAGGAAAATAGATGGTACATCAGAAGAGTAGCACCAGTACAAATTTCAGTTCTTCATAAATTTTATTAGGAAACTAAATTCAACTGTTGTCTCAAATACCTTGAACTCTTTAGATAGACTTGTGTCAATAATTAATGTCACTTCATATGTCAATAGAAATGTGCACTTGTTAATTTGCTTACAGCACATAGAAAGAAAAACATTATACAAAACAAAATTTGATATCCTACTTAATCGCATTAATAAGGTGAATAGTTTTTTATGAAACTTACACAATTCCAGCTCCAATTTGGAAATCTATATGTGATACCATTATTTCTAGCCTTAGATAAGATGGTAAATATATTCAAACCAAAGAGTTTTAGCCTCTATGAACTGAACTCTGCCAAAAAATACGCTCAAACTTTACTTTCCTGCCTTTGTTTAACACCCCACTCTCATCCTCAACTGCATAACCATACCACCAGAAGTGGCTGCAAGGTCAAACCCCTTGGGAATGAAGAAACCAAAAGTAATAAATTATTATACAATGTATTTTAGCAATAGTTCTCACAATTACTAAGCTGATAAGCAATGATAAGATCAGGAAACATACACACAAGCTGAGAAACAATTTAACTAAGATCTTCTATAAAATAGGAAACAAGATAAGCGGTGGATCAAATATGCACAATGAAGGCATAGACCATTGGGGAAACTAGTACCTAACTTGAACCAAAAAGGCATCAAATGCACAATCACAATAATTGAACCAAAAGGTATCAAAGCAATGACAAAAAGAGAGATTTTCTTCCACTTTATATGCAATGAGGAAACTACTTTAGAGGACTACCAAGAACTGAATCAAACCCACAGACACGAGGAAATCAAACAAATTCACACCAGAAAGCCCTAACCCTATTTATTGATACATACACATCGGACAAGAAAATTGTGCGCTTTGATAATCGGCTACCTATTCAAATCCCTAACGGATGAATGACAAGATGCAAACATAGACCGATGGAAGAGAATCTCGAGTACAATTCAATCCCTAAAAGTGAACAACGAAGGGGATTGCTCACGTTCGACCCAGAATGAGTTGGCTAGAGGTGGCCGCGACGTCGGGGTTGGATGGCGTCAATTGAACCTCAGATCTGCCTGGTAATGGTAGAGAAGACTGAAAAGAGACTTGAGACGAAGAACACATACAACAACGACGAACCTCAGATCTGGATTAGCCCTCGTTGTGGTTGGCTTGGTGGTTGCAGCACGGAAACAGCGACGTGGTGGATACAACAGTGGCGACGCCTCGTGGTGGTTCCTGACAAGGGTGGAGTGGCGTGCTGGAAAGGAGAGAAGTGTATCGAAGAGAGCTTCACGACAATGGTATGCTCGGCTATCTACTGCTCTTAAGTCTCGAGGTTATTCTCAATCTCTCAATGACTACTCTCTGTTTTCTAAGACAGATTCTACCTCTGTAGTTTATTTGGTGGTATACGTTGATGATATACTCATTACTGGTGACAATCTTGGTGAGATTGAGCTACTGAAGTCTTTCCTTGATTGTGAATTTAAGATCAAGGATTTAGGGCAACTTAGTTTTTTCCTTGGCATTGAGAGTTTGTTTCTCATCCCGAAGGCCTCATTCTCACACAACGCAAATTCATTACTGAATTATTAGCCGAATTTGAGTGCACTGAAGCTAGGCCTTTGCTCACACCTCTTGAGCTTCATGGCAAACTTGAGCCTCATGTTGGCGAACTCCTTCGTGATGCTTCTTATTACATGCGCCTCATTGGGAAGTTAAACTTCCTGGTTCACTCTCGACTTGACATTGCCGTCTTCGTGCAGTTCCCGAGTCAGTTTCTTCAATCACCTCGACAGCCACACCTTGATGCCGCTCTCCATACCCTTCGTTACCTCAAAGGCACTGTTGACCTTGGTATTCTCCTTTCCAACAAGGTTGATTTCAAGCTTCAAGCCTTTTGTGATGCAGACTGGGCTTCATGTCCTCACTCTCGCCGATCCGTGAGTGGGTTCATAATCTTCTTTGGGGGTTCACCGATTTCTTGGAAATCTAAGAAACAACAGACAGTTTCACTGTCTTCTATTGAAGCTGAATATCGCTCAATGCGACGTATTTGTGCTGAGTTGACTTGGTTGTCTTGGCTTCTTCACGAGCTTGGAGTACCTGCCATCACTCCCATCGACCTCAAATGTGATAATATGGCAGCCATATACATTGCTCGGAACCCCGTTTATCATGAGAGGACCAAGCATGTGGATCTGGATTGCCATTTTGTTCGAGAGAAACTGCTTGAAGGTTTAATCTCTCTCTCCCATGTCCCCACTCGTCATCAGCTAGCTGACATCCTTACCAAACCACTAACTTGAGGGGGACTGATAGAGTTCCTTCATTCAATTAGCCAATTAGCCAGTTAGTTAGTTAGGATTATGTTATGGACACGTGTATGTATTAAGAGGGGAAAAGTTCAGCTTTGTTCTTCATCATTCAGTAACTTTCAGTTAGCCATATTGTGAGGTTGATAGCTACTGTAATTAGCTATAAAACCTTGTAAACTATCTGGAACATTTATTCAATGAAATCAAATCACTCTTCCTCTCAATTTCATCTCTCAAATGTTATGAGTTACAGAATCCCAACAAAAAACATTGCCATTGGGCCGCAATGAAGGAAAAAAAAAAAACAATGATCTTGCATTCCTGCTCATTCATTAGAGGAACTCTGACAAAAATAGCCAAAATGTGTTTGGATTCAATAAGAAATTATTCTACCAGAATGCACACAAGAATGTGCTGAAGAGCTTGAGAGAAAATACTGAGCTCTCTTCGATACACAGCTCGTGTTCAAACAAGCGACAACTCTCCAGCAGGAGTAGAACGTTTGATCAATTTAGCCCACGACTCATTTGTCTCGGCAATGACCTTGAGAGCATAATCCTGTAAAGAACATTATTTTCTTTAGTGGCAATTTCAACATCCATTCTTTTACATAAGATACTAGTTGTTCTTTTGCTGAAATACTGGAATTGAGAAAATGGTACACCGAATAGTCGAATACCTTGTTTGCTGCCTTGTTTCCGAGACCAAACTTGTTAGCAGGCTTTCCGTCTGGGATCTTGTAGTCTCTGAACCAATCCCTGATTGCCGTGAGGGTTCCCTGCAACAAATTGATTATAAGACAAAATCTCTTCTTACTCTTTCTACAAAATGCTCATTTTCATGAATTAGACGTATAAAAGCATTTGCAAGATGGATATGTGAGATATATACCGGGAAATGCTTCTCCACATCCTCAACATCATTCACAAGAGAGGCTTTTGGATCATCAAGTGAAATTGCAACTATTTTCCAGTCAAGTTCTCCTTCATCGATCATGGCTAGTGCACCTAACGGCTTCACTTTCAGAACCTCTCCAATGTTTCTACGCTTTTCACCAATCTCAACAACATCAACTGCAAAGACACCAGCCAGATTTATTAAGTACATTGAAAATCAATAATAAAAGAAGTACTTGATTCTAAAAACATATTCATCTATAACATTTTGATAAAAGAATCTTACATCCAAAGTGCCCAAGTCCATCACAAATGTCCAAAGCTAATGCCTACTATTTAAGTTATAAGATGATTACCAGGATCATTGTCTCCAAAAGCACCTTCAACTTCAGGGTTTGAGAGTGATGGATCCTCCCATGTTTGTGGCAGTAATCCATAGTTCCAGTTGATATTGTAACTGAGGAAAGAAGCAAAACAAAATATCTCCAAGATCAGAAGAAGAGTAGCAACATCAATTAAACAACTAGATAAGACTACACAATGAAGATTTACAAAAAAAATCGTTTAAAGGCATCTTATTGAAAACATGGCACAAAAAAGAAGAAGCTAGAACTAAAACCAATGTAAACAAGATCATCCTGTCAAAAACTCTAATAACTAAAGAAACTATAAATTAGAAATTTGAAACCAACAATGAGAACCAGCAAGTAATAAGATGAACGACTATGTTGGCATATAAATATAAAAAAGTCTATGAACTACAGACTTTATGAGTTTAGAAATGAAAACCAACAATGAGAATAAGTGACAAGGATGAATGACTGCTGGCATAAATATCTTACGGGTAATATCGAAGTTTTCCCTTCTTTGTATCTTGCTTTATTGGTGTGAACTGCTCATCAGTTGCAACCTCCATCTTTGCACTTGATTCTTTTGGTATCTCGACCACAAAGTTGAAAATTCCATCACCCAACTGCAGAGGAATATCATGCCAAGGGGAAATCTGCAAATCACAACCAAAATCTTCTTCTTCAAAGGGAGAACCAATAGATCATAGAAAATATAAACAAGAATCTACCTGATTAGATTCTTAAAGACCCCCGTTTTCATTCTATTAATCTACTCACACTTACAAATTAGAATTCATATATATTAGTTTATCTATCAGCGCCTGTATGGATAGTATGAGCAGCAGCCAATATCACAAGAAAATCCATCAATAGAAACCTCAACCATAATTAAATTTCAAAATCACACCAAAGTTACATACTGATGAATCTAACATGTATAGAGTACAGCATTGACACATGTACGATTAATGACATTACTCATCCTAAAGAATATCCATTCTATCCAAGAGAAAGGGGGCGAAAAAGTACCTTCTTGCCGGAGTTCTCAAGAAAGAAAACACGATAATCTAGGGTTTCAGGCTGGCCTTCATCCTTGATCTGAATCTCTTCAGGTCTATAGATGGCCCGGCAAGTGAAAAGCCTCCTTGAAAGAGTACGTTTGATGCCCAAAGTTAGACTTTGGGCTGAATTCTGCTTCAGCTGAAGCGGTGGCCGCTTGAAGATGAGCAAAGTAGTGGTGGAATTGGTAGCTGCTGTGGCCATTGCCATCACTCTCATGGTTGCCATTGTTGAACCTCTAAGCAACTCTATCTTTCTCAGTGGCACAGAATGACAGTGGGCACAAATGCTCTGGAAAGCAATAAATCAAATTGAAAAGCTAGCAAGTAGACAAATTTCATTAAAGTATCTTTTTTAGGCAGTTCACTATCATTGAGAAATTGCACTAAATAAATTAGTATACTTTTATATTGACGCCATTGTTAACAGATATTCAAAACTCAGGATCGACAAATATACAATACAGTCAGACAAGAATTGATCACTGACATCACAAAATCCAGGAAAAATAGGACCATAAGCCTGAAAATGAACAATTGTCAAACCCTTCCTTTTGTAGTCCGAACTCTCATTAAACCACATTTACTTATACGAACAAAGTTGAAATCAGAAAATTCACTCAAATCCTAACCCTAAGGAAAACTCTCCAGATTCCACGCCTTTCAATTTCGACATAGATCTCCATTTAACTTATATCTGACCATTTTTTCTGTATCGGAAGACATTTGGGCGAGAGACAGAATGCAAGAGAGGGAGAGCGGCAAGTATAAAGGAGAGTCACCTTGCGGAGGCTGCGGGAAAGGCCGGTGGCGCAGCCGATTGTAGGCGGCGAGGGAGAAGTGCGCCGGCGAGTGAGAGGCCTGGGACTGCTTTTTCTGCTTGTGCGTTGTTCTCTAGAGAAATTTGAGGAGCAAAATGAGTGATACTGTGATTTTGTAATATTTCTGTATTTATTATTTTGTGCCAATAGCGTCATTGCCTGATTGGTATATTCTGATTCTGATATTCTATATTTTCCTTTCTCAACCACCCTATCTTAAAAAATATTAAACAAATTAATAATTATTATTTAGAGTTTAGGGTTTATAATTTAGGATTTAGTATTTATATATTAGATTATTTTTTTTTGATTTTGGGGTTTATAATTTTTAATTTAGAGCCTAATGAACTAAGGTAAAATCTAGACGATTAGTGACCCTAAGAGTCGCTCAATCATCCTCCACATACGAATGTACACGTATCCCTTCTTGTATTGAAAAGGCTATTATATAGGGTTGATCATCGGTCCAAACCCGGTCCGGACCGGACCGACTAGGACCGGATCAGAACCCGAAAGTCCAAATATGATGGATCGGAACCCGGACCGGAAATATCCGGTCCGGACCGGGTCCGGACCGATCCGGTCCTATTTGGACCGGGTTTGGACCAGTTTATATTCTAGTTAAATTTAAATATAATTTAATCAATTTTAAACATGAAAAAAACCCTCAAATCTAAATATAATTTATTCTTAAATATAATTTACCTTAAATCATAAACCCTAAATCTTAAACCTCAAATGTAAAAAAATCTCAAACCCCTTCAAATTTTAGGGTTTTTTAAAAATACCGGGCCAAACCGGACCGGACCCGAATTTCCGGAAATCTTTGGACCGGAGACCGGACCGATTCGGTCCGGTCCGATCCGGTCCGAAATTCCGATCCAGCCCGATTTTTGCTCAACCCTACTATTATATACGAAAATAGTACCAACCACTTATTTTATTTTATGGACTAAATGTATATTTTTTTATTTGTTTATAAGGAAGAAATTCAAATTACCCGACATAGTAATATAGGATAAATCGAGAGGCCGGAAAACCGGTGTCAGGTAAACCAGTCAGAATACAACAACCAAACAAGCAATGAAATTACAACAAAATAAATAAAGAGCCTAAACAACCTAGGGAGAAAAGAGAGTAAAGCACGATCGAAAGAAGCGTCGCTGGAAAACGGGTCAGACAAGATCAATCATGCGGAAGTGTTGAATGGACCACCATGACATTGCCCCCTCTTTAAAGATTGATCTTCAGGAGTCGCAACCATGACGTTACCCCCATAAAAGGAGGGATCTTTAAGAGTCTCGAGCACGTCCATGCTTGGAACAACTCAAACTCCACCCTAGTTCAGCTCCATAGAACATATATCTCAGCTTGAATTCACGGGACAACAAAACCAGTTATGCTCAGCAAACGAGCACTCATTTTTAATAATGATAACTTTTAAGCTAATTGGGAATTTCCATTGATTTGTGTTGATTAATAGTCCAATCGAGACTGGGCTTTATGGCCCATTGTCTATTTTCCTTTGAATTTCTAATTTTTTATTATTACTTAGTTTGGGAGGAGTAGGTGGGGTATGTGGAAGTGAAATAGCAAGGATTGGGGAATACTACTTGCCCTTTTGAAAATCGTGCAAATCTGTGCATTTGAACGGTTTCAGAAACCGTTTGTATTTTTTTATTTTTTGTTGTTGCAACGGCTTCTAAAGCCGTTTGGTTTTTTTTTTAGTTTAGGGTGTTTTTTTTTTTGGTTTATTTGGTTTGAAAATGGTGTAAAGTTTAAATCCTATAAAATATTTCCTAATAGAGAATGGATAAACCCTTAAAAAAAGATTAAACTAGTGGCTAAAATTTAAAATTATGAAACTCTACAAAATATTCTCTAATAGAGAATGGATAAACCCTTAAAAAAAATTAAACTAGTGGCTAAAAAGATTAAACTAGTGGCTAAAATTTTAAATTATGAAACCCTACAAAATATTCCATAATAGAGAATGAATAAACCCTAAAAAAAAAACTAAACTAGTGGCTACAAAAATTAAACTAGTGGCTAAAAAATTTAAACTAGTGGCTAAAATTTAAACTAATGGCTAAAAAAATTACAATTATATAAAATAAGAAATTTGGAACAGTGATAATCACCGTTCCAAAATTAAAAAAAATTGTTCATTTGAACGGTGACTATCACCGTTCAAATGAACGGCCCTGCAGTGGTGTCTGCAGCACCACTGCAGGTGCAAGTAGTTGGCACCAGTTTACAGGCTGTGTATTTTGATTTTTTTTTGATTTTTTTTATCAGGTAAAAATCATACTGGAAATCACAGAAAAGCCGATTTCTCAGTCTATAGCATCCTTACGGATGAGAATAACAAATTCTAGACTATCTCGAAAATTTTCCAATGAACTCTACTAGGCCGTCTTAGCGATGAAATCGGCCACCACGTTTGTTTCTCGGAAGACGTGAAAAATCTGCACTGAAGAAAACAGTTGTAAAACACACAGGATATTAGAAATTAACATTTCAATATCCCATGGACAGTCCCATATTTGATTAAGAACATTCACAATGGTAAGGTTATCACATTCAAGTTGAATGTCGATAATGCCTAATTCATAAGCCTTTATCAGGGCATTTCTTACTGCCAAAGTTTCTGTTTTTAATGGGGTTGAGATACCACATTTATCACCCAAAGAGGAAGATTGGTTTACCCGTGTTGTTCTTGAAAATGTAGCCAAAGCTAGATTCACCATTAGTTTTGGTAGATCCATCTGTATTGATTTTAATAATATTATCCGGTGGTTTTTTCCATTTCTTTATTGGTCGTCTAACAATGTTCGTTCTATGTGTTTTTTGTTTGTCTTCTGCTAAACAGTCAGGGTTCCAACTCTTCGTTTTATTCCAGTTCTCAATTTGTTTCTTAATATAAATTGGTACATTCTTTATGGATTCGGCATCATCGTTTGTTCTTCCAAAGCTTTGTTGGTTTCTATAAAACCAAATTCCCCACCAAGAGACCATTAATTCTATAAATTGTGATCTATCAGTTTTTTGTCGAATTTCTTCAATTATTTCATTGATTTTTTTGTTTCCTATGTTTAGGGATCTAATGATGCCATAGGTATGATAATTCATTTTCTCGATTTTTTTTATGGTATGGTTTGCAGTGGATACAACCCGAGGGGATTGCTACACCTTTTCTGCTAATCTAGCTTTTGTTGGGAGTCCGTTTTTCATTATTTTTCAGACAATTTTTTTAACTTTGGGATATGTGTCCATCTTTCAGATCGATGAAGAATCATAGGCAGTATATCTCTTGTTTCTGTTAATTAGTTCCATAACAGAATTCGTAGAAAACCAACCATTTTTGTTTGTTTTCCAGTACATTCTATCGTGAATATCATTTAAGGGTATTAGGATCGAGATTATTTTTTTGGCTAAATCATGTGGTAAACATTGTTCTAGTAAAACCTTATTCCATGTTTTATTGGCAACATAAACTCAACTACCAGGACATCCTTATTCAGGATTGATTGTGTGTTTATGATATCACATAAAGGGGTATTCAAGACCCAATTATCCGTCCAGAATTTGATTGTTTTACCATTACCAACTTGCCAAATTAGTCCAGATTTGAACTCTTTCATGAGTTCAATCATTTTGGACCATTGTCAAGAGCAATTTCTTTTTTTTCTCGTAATGAAATATATGGATTGTTTTAAAGTATTTTTCCGTAATAACTCTAACCCAATAATTATTCGGTTCTGCTAAGATTTTCCATAGTAATTTGAATTGTAGGGCTTTATTCATGTTCTTTGGTTTTCTCAATCCAAGACCTCCTTGTTGTGTTGGTTTACATATTTTTTCCCAGCCTATAAGAGGTTTATAGGAGTTGTCTTTGTTCCAAAAAAGGATCTATTTAACTTGTCAAGTTCATTGTGTGTGTGTAGATAACATAAAACTTTGCATAAGATAGTTTGGTCTTGATGCCAGATTGGTTTTTATTAATGTTGTTCTTCCTGCTTGGAAAAAAGAGTTTGCTTTCCATTTAGATAATTGATGTTGGGTGCTAATTAAGAGGTCAGCAAAGGTATTCGAGATAGAGCAACCAAGATATTTTTCGAGAGATATCATATTTGTGATTGTGAGAGTACCTTGTATTGCTAATTTCTTTTGGTTGGTAACTTTTTTTGTTACTTGAAAAGTCGATTTATGAAAATTTACTTTTTGTCATGAGATTTTGCAATATTCATCAATAATATCCTTGATTTTTTTGTAGTTTTCCTGTTTAGTTTTTGAGAAGATCACAATGTCATCCGTAAATGCCAGAAACGAAATTCGTGTTCCTTGTTGGGTGATTTGAAATCCTAGAGGATTTCGAGGTCTTTCTGAAGCTTTTTGGAGTTTTCTAGCAATGATTTCTGATCCTAAAATAAACAAGAAAGGCGAAAGGGGTCACCTTGTCGAAGTCTTCTTGATGGTTTAAAAATTTCTGTAGGTCCGTTGTTTACAAGCACCGAGAAAGATACCGTTGTCATATTGATAAATTTTTCATGGAATCCAAACTTTTCCATAACTTTAATAATGAAGTTCCATTCGATTCTATATATCTAATTTTAGGGCAATGAAGCGTTCAGTTCCTTTTTTCGATTTAAATGAGTGAAAGATTTCATGGGCAATCAAGATATTATCTTGAATGGCTCTGTTAGCAACAAAGGCACCATGTAGGGGATGAATTAATTTTTCCATGGTTCCTTTAAGTCTTGTTGTTATGATCTTCGAGATAACCTTATAAATTGTAGAGCATAGACTTATGGGTCTATAGTGATTAGTAGAGTTCGAATTGTCATATTTTGGGATCAAAGAGATGAATGTGTGATTTATTTGTTTGAGCAATTTCCCGGAAAGAAAAAAAAACTTTTAACTGCTTGAATAACAGAAGAACCTACAATGTCCCAATATTTTTGGTAGAATTCTGCTATCATATCATCAGGCCCTGGTGATTTATCCGAGCCAATGTTAAAGATAGCCTTCTTAATTTCTTCATTGGATACGTTTCTTATTAATTCTAAATTGTCCTCTGTAGAAATTTCAGACTGAATTAATTCAAGTTTTCCTGAATGTGTGATTTATTTGTTTGAGCAATTTCCCAGAAAGAAAAAAAAACTTTTAACTGCTTGAATAACAGAAGGACCTACAATGTCCCAGTATTTTTGGTAGAATTCTGCTGTCATACCATCAGGCCCTGGTGATTTATCTGAGCCAATGTTAAAGATAGCCTTCTTAATTTCTTCATTGGATACGTTTCTTATTAATTCTAAATTGTCCTCTGTAGAAATTTCAGACTGAATTAATTCAAGATTTTCCTGAAATAGTCTTTGGTTCATATCCTCACTTCTGAATCTTTTAATGAAATCATTTCTGATTTCATTTCTAATGTTTTCTTCTCTAGTAATACTGGTTCCTTCTTGTGTTTTAATTTCTTTTATAATTTTTTTATTTCTTCTTCCACTTGCTATTTTGTGAAAATAGATAGCATTCGTATCAGTTAATTTGATGTGCTTAACTTTAGCTCTTTGGTTCCAGTAAATTTTCTGGAAGCACATAAGTTTTTTTTTCCATGATTCTTGTTTGTTTTTTAATGAGATCATTTGTAGGGTTAGTACAGATCTCAATTTGGATTTCAGAGAGCTATTTTTCTATAGTTTGTAATTGTGTAAATACATTGCCAAAGGTACTTTTGTCCCAAATCTTGGCATACTTCTTAAGTAATTTTGTTTTGGATACAAGATTATACAATCTCGATCCATGATAGTTAATTCTCCAAGCTTGTTTGACAACATTTTTAAAGTCCTCTCTGGTCATCCAGATTTTTTCAAATTTAAACGGATGATTTTTAAACGGTGTTGATGAGTCAAGCTCGATAGAGATGGGACAGTGGTCTGAGCTGGTAAAAGCAAAGTGTTTAGTACAGATATTAGGGTACCATTGAAGGATCTGGTGATGAATGAGTACCCTATCCAATTTTTCATATATGTTGTCTATTTCTGTAATGTTTTTTCGCCAGGTATAGATGTTTCCTTGAATAGGGGTCTCCAGTAGTTCACATTCATTCTTAAAATGTCGTAATCTAGCAAATTTTGTCAAAGGTGGTATTAATCCACCTAATTTTTCATATGGGTCTTGTATTTCGTTCAGATCTCCCATAATAATGCACGGAAGAGAACAATTTTTAATAAAAGAGATGAGTCTGTCCCAGAACACATTCTTTGCAGATTCATTTGGTGGAGCATAAGTTAGGATTAACATAAGTTTTATGTTCGTGAGCTGGTTTGTATACTTGATACTAATAAATCTTGTTTCAATTTGGTCAATTTCAAGGATTTCATTTGTAAGTTGGTATGTTTTCCACATAACACAAATGCCACCCGAAAAACCCGTAGCCGGGACACAGTAGAATTGATCAAATCCCGCTTTTTTCCACACTTTTTCACTTGGTTCTTTGTTTGTTCTTGTTTCAAAGAGTGCAATTAGTTGAATTCGTTCAATTTTACAGAAGGATTCAACATCCATCCAAAACGTTTTCTTCCTGATTCCACGACAATTCCATGTTGTAATCTTCATAAAAAACCAATCGAAAGATTGCCCCATATCCAATGACAATTAGGGGTCTTGTTCCATGATTCATAGTAATTACAGTTATGACGAGTACAAACCGTCAACGATTCGTGATAACACTCAAGTATGTCCTTTGTCTGGTGCAATATATTAATATTGCAACAAAAGACCAAGTTTGTGAGATAAAAATATTGATCTTTAGTTGGATCCAACTCATAGCTATAAAGAAATTTACAAGACTCATTGTTCAAAATTATATAAAGTTTAGAAGTACAACTGTTAATACTCCATAAGGTAACCTTAGAGAAGCTGTAGTGAGAGAGATATTCGTAGTATGATAATTTGCAGTTGTAGGAGACATATTTATAAACATGCATCCATTGCCTTATAATCCTTATGCACCCCGTAAAGGTTCCATTTGTGTAGCACTAGTGACAGTGAGCTTCCTTCTTTAAGTATGGTGTCCAGTAGCATGAGTCCTTCCTCACTTTTTCTGTATAGATGTACAGTTTTAGCTGTAGATATTTCGTTTGTTCCTGGTAACAACCAAGAATGAAGGTTTTAGCACATAAATCCTTATGCACCCCAAAATTGTTCAACTGGAAACAAAAGGTGTTCTTATATATATAGATTGGCCACAAAGCCATCCCTTGGTTTTGTTTGTTCATGTGTTTGGGAGTTGCTTGTTGTATTTTTCCCAAGGATTTGCATTGTGTTGGTTTATTGACATAGAAGTCAACTCCAATTTTCCATTTCTGATTGTTCATATTGCCCTCCAAAATAAACCTTTGGTAGAGAACCTTTGCAGAGACCATCCAAAGGATGTCACCTATATCATAGTTAAGATTAAGAAAGTAAAGTAAGAAATCAAAGTTTAGATAAATAAACTTAACATTCAACCGCACATCAGGGAGCAGTAAAAGAAAGTTTAAATGATAGCAAGGCATCCAGGTAAACCCAAGATTTAAGTTTAATATATGAAATTCAAGTTTAGCCATGTAAGTGATAGAAGTCACACTAGATTCAAGGAAGTTCAACAAGGTACAACAATGAAAGTAAAGACAGCACTGCAAATACTTAAGCATTTTCCCATTATAAAGGTCTCCAATGATGTAATCAAGGAGAAAAATCATCTTTAGCTTCAAAATATTTTGTCGAAATCCAGGAAGTTTGGAAAGATATAGGAGAATGGAGACTGTGAGTCTCAGAAAAAATTTGAGTGACATTAGAAGCCACTGGATGAGGGGTTACCTCGGTGGCTTCCATCACATTTGGTTCAGGAGTTGATTTTTCAGCCTCAGGGAGGCAGGTAGTCAGCCAAATACTGAAGCAGCATAAGAACTAGTACCCAAAGAAAGTCATGGGGGTTACCCTAACAACAAGAATATCAAGTTCAGTCGCTCCCAAGGTCAGATTGTTGTTATTCTGGTGGTCATAAAAATGAGAATTTAGAATCTCCTCAAATAGAGTAAAAAGAGAGCTCTCAGTTTCAGAGGGGTTACAATTGTCAAGGTTCACACTGGGATCCTTGTCATAACAAGGGATTCCACTCAAGATATTAAAGCCTATGGTCAAGAGAAAAGAAACAGAAGCCAATCAATGGCAAATATTCTAGATCAGAAAGGTCGGCTCAGTCAGAAAGCAATAGAAATAGTTCAGATTAAGGTTCAAGTTAAGAGATTCTACATCTAGCAACAAAGGTAGCCAACCAGTACAAATAAAATACCAAAGGACATCAACAACAAGGATTTCAAGAAGAAGTTCAGGAGAGGGGAGATTAGAGAGAAAGCACCTGGATACGCGCTGAAGCTCACCGTCGGCGTCGGGCTTGGGAGCACGGCTAAGAACTTCAGCAACATCAGCGGCGAAGGAGACGGAAAACAGATGATGTTGGAATGAAACACCCCCACCCCATCCCATATCCAAAAGACATGGAAGCCAATGAACCACCACCGCCTCATCGTCCTAGCCCAGACCGGAGACCAACTAGCCTGATGGGACTGTCGAGTTCGGTGTCGCCGAATTGAAGAAATTTTGCTCTTCGCTCCATAGAAGGAGAAGCAGTGGGTACTCCGGGTAGGAGGTCGTCGATGGATCACCTTGTTGAGTTGGTGAGGGTTGCTCTCGATCTTGGGAAAGAGTTTGAGTTTGATCTTGCTGGTGGCAGGGGTGGTTATGGGCAGCGGCGGGTTCCATTTTAGGGTTTGGGGTTGGGTTTGGGGGTGAGAGAGCATATTCAGGTTGAGAGCGTTTTTCATTTTTCAAAGTTTTTATTAAGGTCAATATTAAATCTGCAGACTGTGTATTTTTTTATTGCAAAGCAAGCATAAACATTTATTTTGTTGTTCATTTTCTTTCTTTGCTTCCTATTTCCAATAGCTTGTTAAGCAAGCACAATAGAAAATCAATGAAGCGGAGGGAATACCCATTTTATTCTAGGGGTGTGGTGGCTAGCCTGAACAATATGAGGCGGGCCGAGATCGGAGGTGGTTTAATCTAGACAAGTTGTGCCTCATTTTCTTTCTCAACTTTCTTTAGAGTACTAGTCGTAGATCTGGCTCAGGGTTGAGGTTTCCTCCATTGCATCACATACAAACAGAAGGAGATGTGAAGGGTTTAATTAGGGGTTTCCCATAAAGAGATGAAATGGGTTTCATCTTTGGCCTTTTTTATTGAGCTTCCAAAACTGATTATGGATTGTGAAGCCTCAATATCAAAAAATAAGTAGAGTACTTGGGGTTAAGCCCATTGTTTGTGTTGATTTATGGATTCACCAAGGAAGCCCGATTGTAATTAGGTCATCCTCTTCTTCGTTGCTATCTCCAGAACTGAGATAATTCCAGAGGCAATTTCACCTTTTAGAGTTGGCGTGACGGGATGGGGAGTCCATTACTAAGGTTAGAGTTTATAATTTTTAATTTAGAGCCTAATGAACTAAGGTAAAATCTAGAGGATTAGTGACCGAGTCGCTCAATCATCCTCCACATGCGAATGTATACGTATCCCTTCTTGTATTGAAAAGGCTATTATATACGAAAATAGTACCAACCACTTATTTTATTTTATGGACTAAATGTATATTTTTTACTTTTTTATAAGGAAAGAATTCAAATTACCCGACATAGTAATGTAGGAGAAATCGAGAGGCCGAAAAATCGGTGTCAGGTAAACCGGTCAGAAACCTAGGGAAAAAAGAGAGTAAAGCACGATCGAAAGAAAGCGCCGCTGGAAAACGGGTCAGACAAGATCAATCATATGGAAGTGCTGAATGGACCACCATGACGTTGCCCCCTCTTCAAAGAGTGATCTTCAGGAATCGCAACCATGACGTTGCCCCCATAAAAGGAGGGATCTTCAAGAGCCTCGAGCACGGCCACGACTACTTTTAATAATGATAACTTTTAAGCTAATTGAGAATTTCCATTGATTTGTGTTGATTAATAGTCCAACCGAGACTAGGCTTTATGGCCCATTGTCTATTTTCCTTTGAATTTATAATTTTTTTATTATTACTTAGTTTGGGAGGAGTAGGTGGGGTATGTGGAAGTGAAATAGCATGGATTTGTGAGACCATGCTCCGGCTTGAGGCCCAAGTTTGCAGGCTGTGTATTTTTTGATTGCGGAGCAAACATAAACATTTATTTTGTTGTTCCTTTTCTTTATTTGCTTCCTATTTCCAATAGCTTGTTAAGCAAGCACAATAGAAAATCAATGAAGCAGAGGGAATACCCATTTATGTTGGGGGTGTGGTGGCTAGCCTGAATAGTAGGAGGCGGGACGAGATCGGAGGTGGTCTAATCTAGACAAGTTGTGCCTCATTTTCTTCTTTAGAGTACTAATCATAGATCTGGCTCAGGGTGGAGGTTTCCTCCATTGCATCACATACAAATACAAGGAGATGTGAGGGGTTTAATTAGGGGGTGAATTAATTAGGGGTTTCCCATAAAGAGATGAAAGGGGTTTCATCTTGACATTTTTTATTGAGCTTTCTGTTAGGGAAAAATACGCAACTTTCCCTATAAATCAGATTATTGAGAATGAGAAATAATAGAGAAAAAACACCACACACACAATGCTTGACAAATTGTGTTTATGTCTCTATCTCTACTGCAAAACTTTTATTAGAAAGATAAACTATGCAAAATGCTTACAACAATATATATCACAACCCACACCCCAATTACACCCAAGAATTTTACACACAAAATTCTCTCTCAAAAGCTTCTCTCTGTTTAATCTTAAACTAAGCTTTTCTCTCTATGTTTTGGGATTGAAATTGAATATATCAAATGAATTACAAAGAAAGTTCATATAAGCAATACATTTAAAATAGTTGATGGATTTACAAAATGCTCTCATTTCAAGATGGATTTACGAAATGCTCTCATTTCAACTTACTAATTTATGAGATTCTCAAAATAAGAGAGAATGAGAGCATCCTTCTTATTTGCCACTAAAATAGCATATGACTATTTCTTAACAATCTCCCACTTGAAGACTGATTTCAATCTGTCTTCACACCTCACTCTATGTAGTAGAGCATTATGGTCTCATATCTCTTATAAGTCAACTGAGGTTGAGCACAACTTCAATTTATCCATCGTCGCTGTCTTTGTCAACATATCAGCAGGATTCTTGCTTTCTTGGATCTTCTCCAACTTTAAAACTTCATCTTCTAACAAAGACCTGATGAAATGATATCAAAGTCCAATATGCTTAGTTCTGGAATTTAATGTTGAATACTTTGCCAAGTGTATTGCACTCTGATTATCATTGTACAACACATTATTCTCCTGCTTGAATCCCAACTCAGTTAACAAACCTTGAAGCCATATCATCTCTTTACTGGCTTCTGTCACTGCTACATACTCTGCCTCTGTAGTGGATAGAGCTACAATCTTCTGTAGTTGCGACATCCAACTCATAGTTGTAGTTCCAACAATGAATATGTAACTTGTGGTGCTTTTCCGGTGATCGACTTCACCTCCAAAGTCTGCATCTACATAGCCCTGTACTTTTAGTTCACACTTACCAAAGTACAAACACTTCTTTGTGGTGCCTTTTAGATACCTTAAAATCCATTTCACTGCTTCCCAGTGAGCCTTTCCTAAATTTGACATGTACCTGCTAACAACTCCCACTGCATGTCCAATGTTTGGTCTTGTACAGGCCATCGCATACATCAAACTTCCAATGGCTGAGGCATAATGAACCTTAGCCATGAAATCTCTATCTTCTTCTGTCTGAAGTGACTGGTCCTTGGATAAGCAAAAATGACTTGCTAATGGTGTACTAACTAGTTTAGCCTTATCCATGTTGAATCTCTCTAAAACACGGTTGATGTACTCTGATTGAGATAACTGCAAAGTCTCCCTGTGCTTATCTCTAGTAATCTGCATCCCAATAATCTTTTTCGCTGGACCTAAATCCTTCATGTCAAACTCCTTTGACAATTGTTGCTTCAACCTTCTGATATCATCAATATCTGAACATGCTACTAGCATATCATCAACATAAAGTAGTAAAATGATATAACTGACCGATAGCTTTTGAAGTAACAACAATGATCAGCATTGCACTTCTGGAAACCTTTCGTGTGCATGAAGCCGTCAAACTTTTTATACCACTGTCTTGGGGCTTGCTTCAGGCCATACAAACTCTTCTTGAGTTTACACACCATGTTCTCTTTTCCACTCTCCGAGAAACCTTCTGGTTGATGCATGTATATCTTTTCATCTAAATCTCCGTGAAGAAATGCAGTCTTCACATCTAATTGTTCAAGATGAAGATCTTCAATAGCAACAATACTCAACACTGTTCTGATAGTATTCAGCTTCACGACAGGAGCAAAAATCTCAGTACAATCAACTCCTTCCTTTTGTTGAAATCTGTTCACAACTAGTCGAGCTTTATATCTCTTAGAACCATCATTCTCATCTTTTATTCGGTATACCCATTTGTTGTGAAGTGCCTTCTTTCCCATGGGTAACTCAGCTAGCTCCCATGTTTGGTTTGAAATCAAAGATTGCGTCTCATCTTTCATTGCAAGCACCCACTTGCTTGCATCACTAGTCTGGCATGCTTCATCATAACATTCTGGCTCCCCTCCATTTGTCAACAACAAATAACTCATGTATATCCTATTAGGCACATGAGGCCGAGAAGACCTTCTCAATACAGGAGCTGGAGTAGGAGGTTCTGTCGTGTCAGATTGTTGCACGCTTTGTTGTTCAACAAGTTCTTCTAACTGAGGACTTGTTATGATCGATTCCGTCATAGGACTATCTGGAATATAATCTACATCTGCAAATACTGGCCCACTCTCATCTGAGTCGCTGGCGTCAGTTTTATGCATGTCCTTATACATGACTGTTTCGTTGAAAATTACATCTCTGCTACAGATCACCTTCTTGTTTTGGTCATCCCAAATACGGTATCCAAACTCATCCTCTCCATAGCCTATGAAAGTGCATTTCTTGGATTTTGGATCAAGCTTATTCTTGCCTTGATCACTAATATGCACATATGTTACACAATCGAAAACTTTTAAATGTGTCAATTTTATCTATTTTCCGCTCCATACCTCTTCTGGTATTTGGTAATCTAATGGAACCGACAGACCTTGTTTGATCAAGTAAGAAGTTGTATTGACTGCTTCTACCCAAAACTGTTTCGGTAGACCTGACCGTATATGAATACTTTTGGCTCTTTCTGTCAACGTACAATTCATACGCTCAGCTACACCATTTTGTTGAGGTGTACCCGACATTGTTCTCTTCATTTGGATCTTGTGTTCATAGCAAATTTTTTTTAGAAATGTTGTTCACACATTTACCACCATTGTCGGTTCTAAGCCTTTTGACTTTCAAACCTGTCTCATTTTCAACCATGGCTTTCCATCTCTTGAAAGTCTCAAAAACTTCAAACTTGTAGTTTAGAAAGTTTACCCATACCTTCTGATAGTGATCATCGATGAAAGTCACAAATTAGTGTTTCCCACCAATGGATGAAGTAGTCGTTGGTCCCCAAACATCATAGTGGACAAGCTCTAATATTTCCTTCTTTGAGGTTCTACCATTTGTCTGAAAGATCACCCTCTTCTGCTTTCCAAGTATGCATCCTTCACACATGTCTATCTCTACTGACTGTAGACCCAACAGTTTCCCTTTCGAATGCATAAGTTTCATCCATTTCTCACTCATGTGGCCAAGTCTCTGGTGCCACGTATTGGAATCTCCATTCCCTACTGCAACTGCAATTGAACAACACGCCCCTACTATCATGTAAAGAGTACCACTCTTTTTGCCATGAGCAATTTTCATTGCACCCCTTGAGATCTTCCAATTATCACCATGGAATCTTGTGCTATAGCCTTCGCTGGCTAATTGCCCAACTGATATCAAGTTCTTTCTTAGGTCGGGGATGTGTCTAACATCTTTTAGCTCCCATACAAACACATTCAACTTGATCTTCACTACACCTTTACCAATGATTGGACAATGTTGATCATCACCAAGGTACACATTTCCAAGGTTTCCCGAGACATATCTCTCGAAGAATTCTTTCTTTGAAGTGGCATGAAATGATGCTCCAGAATCTAACACTCAAGACTCTTCCTTGCTCTCCAAAGAGCATATCAACGCATCATATCCTTCTAAGGTTGAAGTAACATTTGCCTCTGCCTTCGTCTCTTGGTTCTTCGGTGCATTCTTGAACTGATTTTTGTAATGCCCGGTCTTCCCACAATTCCAACACTCGATAGTCTTCGAGCTAGAGGAATTATTGGGATTCCTCGATTTTGACCTCTTGTCTCTAGATCTAACTTTATTGTTCGACCTTTCACGTCCATTCCCTCTGGTTGAATTTCTTCCTCTTGACTCCGTATGTAAAATTGAGGAGGTTGATGATTCACCCGACCATCTCCATCGGATCTCTTCACTGAGAACTAAATCACGGACATCATCAAATTTTAATTTGTTGCTTCCTGACGAGCTACTCACAATCGTGACAGTAGCATTCCAACTGTCAGGAAGAGAAGATAGAAGTATCAACGCTCGGTCTTCTTCATCAAATTCAATCCCAACAGAACTCAATTGGGTTGTGACCGTATTAAGTGCATTGAGATGCTGAGCCACTGATGCACCTTCCGTCATCCGCAAATTGAATAAGCGCCTCATCAAATGAACTTTGTTTGAGGCCGATGGCTTCTCATACATATTGGAGAGAGCCGCCATAAGACCCGTCGTGGTCTTTTCTTTTGCTATGTTAAAGGCAACATTGCGAGATAACGTTAATTGAATAACTCTAAGCGCTTGTGTATCAAGAAGATTCCAATCTTCATCTTTCATAGCCTCTGGCTTCTTTCCTGAGAGATGCTAATAAAGATTTTTCTGGTATAGGTAATCTTCTATTTGCATCTTCCAAAATCCGAAATCTGCACTATCGATTTTTTCGAGTTTCACATTTCCTTCATATGCAACCATTGCTCCCACTCAAATCTGACTTTCGTTTGATCGCTTACAACCAAAGCTCTGATACCAATTGTTAGGGAAAAATATGCAACTTTCCCTATAAATCTGATTATTGAGAATGAGAAATAATAGAGAAAAAATACCACACACACAATGCTTGACAAATTGTGTTTATGTCTCTAATTCTGTTGCAAAACTTTTATTAGAAAAATAAACTATACAAAATGCTTACAACAATATATCTCACAACCCACACCCCAATTACACCCAAGAATTTTACGCACAAAATTCTCTCTCAAAAGCTTCTCTCTGTTTAATCTTAAACTAAGCTTTTCCCTCTATGTTTTGGGATTGAAATTGAATATATCAAATGAATTACAAAGAAAGTTCATATAGGCAATACATTTAAAATAGTTGATGGATTTACGAAATGTTCTCATTTCAACTTACTAATTTATGAGATTCTCAAAATAAGAGAGGATGAGAGCATCCTTCTTATTTGCCACTAAAATAGCATATGACTATTTCTTAACACTTCCAACATTGATTATGGCTTGTGAAGCCTCAATATAAAGGGGTTAAGCCTATTGTTTGGGTTGATTTATGGATTCACCAAGGAAGCCCGATTGTAATTAGGTCGTCCTTTTCTTCGTTGCTATCTCCAGAAGTGAGAAAATTCCAGAGGCAATTTCGCCTTTTAGAGTTGGCGCGATGGAATGGGGAGTGTGACAATGGCTTAGAACTAAGACTAGACCTCCAAATCTCAAAAGATTTGTGGAGAAAACTCACACCTTTCCTCAAAAACGGGTGAGCTTTTTGGGTTTTGCTTTTGAAATTTCGACTAAACGCTCATGGATTGGATTTGGGGAAAATTAAAATGATAAGAGTGTAGATTGAGGTGAGGAGGTTGAATGAAGCCTTGTAGCATCTCATCGTCCGCTCTAAATTAAAGTGAGCGACGAGATCGAGACAAGGTGAGGAAAGTTGGGGTTAGAGTGATGTTTCATGAACAGAAGGGAAACGGATTTTCTTTAGGGGGAGGGGGGAGAAAGGGAATGTTTTGAACGATAGTGATTCTAATATAGTAGAAGTATGGACTAAATGTATATTTAAATACAACTCGAGTGGTCAAGATGTGATTTATAAAATAAGGGTATGTTTAGTATCACACTTTATAAATACTTTGTTACTTATAAAAATGTATATTCAAAATATATATTTTTAAGCTTTGAAATTTGTATAATTTATTTTTCACAATTTATCAAAAAAAGGTATTTATAAATACTCTTTACTAAACATTATTACATCAAAGGAATATTTATTCATAAAAAACCTTTCCAAATATGTACACCAAACAAATCTTGAATGAGTGTTTAAAAAATGATGATTTGACCACCAAAAAAATAATGATCATTTAAAATGAGATTGAAAGGAAAACTGAAGTCCAGGGGAAGAGAAGAAAATAGTTGATATAGGGATTTCGGCGTGATGTGATAATTAAGTCCAGTTTATTTATTTTAATTTTTTTTGAACTTTTGATATAATTTTGCCATTGAGAAGGAGTCATCGAAGTTGAGTTTGAACTAGTTAGAAGGAGGCTTGATCCATATATTATTACTTCTTTTCGCAATTGAGACTTATTGTGAGTGAAGGCTGCAAAGTTTGCCACTTTCCATTTATTGTGTTGTAGGAAAATATTTTTTGCAAGGCTGGTATTATCGTTAGAGATGGAGTTTTCATTATTCCTAAAGAGTTTATTATTGCGAATATGCCAAACTTTCCACCAGAGAAAAAGATAAATTTCACTATTGCAATTGTTTTGGATGAAAAGGTTCAAATTGATTTCGAAGTCAATAGAAATGTCAAAGCTTCAAGTTTATTGATAATGTTTCTTGTGAAATCACACACAACGAATAAGTGATTAGTATCTTCATTACATTGATTGCACAAAATACATTGTGTAAGAACTTTGTTGTAGAATTTATTTAGTCTTTCTGTTGTAGGGAGACAATATGCACATGTTTTCCATATAAAATTTTGAATGTTTGGTGGCATGTTCATTTTCGGATCCAGGAAAAGTCTAAAGCATTTTGGTCAAGGTGAGAGAGAAGTAGCTTATGAGCCGATTTAATTGAAAAAACTACCATCAGAGGAGGGAATCCAAATGAGTTTGTCAAGAATGTCTGTAGAGGGGATACACATCATCAATAATTTGGATACAATGTGGGAGAGAAGGATAGTTAAGAGTTTATGAAAATCCCAGAATTTGCTAGGGGTCATAAATTATGTCACTTTCATGTGAATGTCTTATTGGTCATAAAAGGGGATCAAATTACAATATGTATCCCAAGTATCAGTTAAGAAGTTAATGGTTTTGTCGTCTCTTAATTGCTAGATGATTCCTTTTATAAAATGGTCGAGAAAATTAAGGAGCCTATCAAATTACCACGATTGGTTTGGCGATTACTTGGAAAAGAGGGAGTCATTTGTTCTGATATATTTTTCATAGAAAATCTTTATATAAATATGATATGATTTCATCAGATCATCTTATAAGAAAATTTTATGAAAAAACTAACACTACAACTTTGTTATAGTCATAATACAAATTCATGTTAACCAAATTATCAAGTTAGTTACAACTTTTGGTGAGACTATTGCTAAAGTGGTTTGATGTGATAAATCGATATATAACATGAAAGAGATACTCATATTCATACCCTTTAACTCTTTAATATATTGACTATTCACTTGATATCACTTGATCTCGTGGACAATTGTGAACAAAATTGATGATTTTTTTTACAATATCGAAAGTTTAAATCAAGTAGCATAAATAATTATAAATCTCATGATTTATGTTTTGGTATGGACGTGTAGTGCGTCATGCTACATTGCTACCGTGACTGTCCAGCAGAGAAGAGAGAGAAGAAGAGTGACCTATAAAATGAACTACAGCCTCTCTCTCTCACTTTCCCTTTCTTTCTCTCTCTCTTCTAGGGATTGCGATTATTCGCAGAGAATTTAATGGACTGATTTCCCGGCAACGGATCATCATCTCCCACTCCGGTTTTACAGGTTTATCCCTCTCTTCTTGTCCAGTTCTTCTCTCATTTACATAGATCGCGTTCTCTCCTTTGCAATTTAATTATTCGTCGATGATGTGAAGACAATTAATACTTCGCGACAAATCTGCATTTTGTTTGGTTTTGGCGTTTGAAGCGCTGAAAAAGTGTAGTTTCTATTGCTGAGGTGTAGATCTATTTCGCTATCACTTCCTCATTTTTAGCTGAATTTTCGCAGTGTTTTTTGGGTTATTTTACTTTTACTCCAAGGATGTGGAGTTTTTATTTCCTATTATTTAGAATTTTCTACTTGTGTTGTTCTCTGTTGAGGTACTTGTTTTGCGCAGCAGTGGGAAATGTGTGTGTGTGTTTAACTATATTGGTGGCTGAAGCTTTGGAGAAGTGGTTTATTGGTTTCAATTTTAGGTTTATGGTTGATCTAATTGGGCGCTGAAGAAGTATAGATAATAGGGCGTACCTTCCACTTGACTTCTTATAGGTTTTTGTCCAAGTTCCGCATGCTGTAAAGTTCTAATTCTTATGGTGATGACAAAATATGGTTGATATTATAATGTAGCTTGAACCTAATACTTAACTGTGTTAAGAAACCAACTAGTCTAAAAGTTTCAAAACCATGAAATTTTATAGTTTTTTTTTCAGCGTTACTTGAAGAAGGTGGAGAAGTAGGAAATGGTGAGATTCAACATGTGGAGGCACTTGTTGCATAGAAACCTTTAAATAACAACCACACTTTCAGTTAAACAAATGCAGATATCTTGGTGCTTAAGCTCATTGATGTATTTGTTGCTTTTGTGAGCTATAGATTTTGTTTAAAGCAAAGGCAATACACGTCGCTAGAGCTGGTGGCTTCAGCATAATATGGAGTAAAGAAGTTTTGCTGGATTCTAGTAGTAGTTGCCGTTGTTAATATTGTCATACACGTTTGAAAAAGTATAAATGAAGCCTGCTTCTGTGTGCTTTCTCTAATTGCCTGAGATGCTAGTTTTCAAAATGTTTTATCATAGAGTACAGTGATTCTGTGATTTGTGTTGCAGTTTGTGACCTTCTATTAACCTATATATCTATTAATTTTTTCTGCTACTACTTTTCCAGTTAATATCTGCCATGGAAGATACTCAGTCTGTTGCTGTCCTCATAGAGTCTGCAAGCTCCAAGATACAACAACTTCAACAAGCTTTTGCAGAGCTTGAAAGCCACAGAGCAGTTACCCTTAACCTGAAATGGAAAGAACTTGAAGCACACTTTCATGGGTTGGAGAAGTCCCTGAAGAGGCGTTTTCATGAGCTGGAAGACCAGGAAAAGGATTACGAGTCCAAGACTATGGAGGCTCAAGGGATGCTGGAGAAACGACAAGCAGCTCTTGTGGCCAAGGAGGAGGCATGTTTGAACAAGCTTCAAGAGAAAAGAGATGCCGCTGCATTTGCAATTTCAAAGGCCCGAGAGAAGCACAGGAAGGTATCACCGATGAAATGCTCTGCTGCAACAAGTGCGCATAATGGTGGAGCAATTGACATGGAAGAGAAATCTCTTGATTCTACAATATCTGAAGAGGAACTCTTGGACATAAATTATCCTGCTGAAGATGGATGTTTAGAGCTAAAGGCATCTGAAAATGGCACTGCCGAAGTGATAACTTGTCCACAACTTGTCAAACTTTGTCAGGACATGGATTCCGATGGCCTGCACACTTTCATATCTGACAATCGCAAGAACCTTGCTACTATAAGAGAAGACATTCCACTTGCATTGAACGCGTCTCCTGATCCTGCTGGTCTTGTGCTGGATTCTCTCAATAACTTCTACCGTGGTGACCTCACAAGCTTGGATGTAAAGAAAGATTCTGGACTTTTGGGGCTCCGCCGAACCTGTGTTATGCTGCTGGAGTGCCTCAGCATTCTGCTTATGAACCTGGATTCTCTGTCCGTTTCTAACATAATATCTGAAAAAACTAAGGCACGGGCAAAGGCTATTGCTGCTGAATGGAAGCCAAAGCTGGGTGAGCTTGAACTGGATATGAGCAATGGAAACTCATTGGAGGCTCATGCATTTTTGCAGCTGTTAGATACCTTCTGCATTGCTTCTGATTTTGATGTGGAAGAACTGTCTAAACTAGTACCTATGGTTTCTCGCCGTCGTCAGGCTGCTGATCTCTGTCGATCACTTGGACTCTCTCATAGAATGCCAGGTCTATTTCATTTTTAGCAGTCCTTCTGTAACTTATTTAAGCTGGATTTATTCTTTAAGAGCCAAAGCCATGCTTTCTTATTGCCTTGTTAGAGTATCTCAATAGCAATCCAGGAGGGAGTATATTGAGTAGCTCACTGTAGTTGTGTGTGCTTTTCAGGTGTACTTGAAGTGTTGATAAACAGTGGAAAACAAATTGATGCTGTTAATTTGGCCTTCGCATTCGAGCTAACTGAGCAGTTTTCACCAATTGCTTTACTGAAGTCCTACTTAAAGGAGGCAAGTAAGGTTGTTTCTCCAAAGTCTGGGAATGGATCTCCATCATCTCCCAGCGCACAGGTTTCTCCTAATTCATAATTTGACTCAGTTATGTGAATCATTTCGCTTTACTTTCGTCTATTAGTGTTGCTAGTTTGCAAATGTATCTAAGCATTTGCAAATTAACAATAGGTATTCCATATTAAGAATCGGTTTGTTATCAAGGAAGTTGTTACAGCGAACGTTGTACACAATTAAAATAGTAAAATGACAAGTCTCTTTTGCAGCGCCCTTGTACTAACTTGCAAACATTTCAGGTTGAGGTCAGCGAACGAGAGCTCGCTTCTCTCAAAGCTGTGATCAAGTGCGTGGAGGAGCACAAACTCGAGCAACAGTATCCCTTAGACCCGCTTCAGAAACGCGTCATCCAGCTTGAGAAGGCCAAGGCAGAGAAGAAGAGAGCAAATGAGGTTGCAAAGCCTCAGTCGAAGCGTCCCCGTGCGAGCAACGTCGGAAGTGGGCCCCGTATCCCTAACACTGGGAGTCATCCCTATGCTGTGGGACCAGCTGAAAGGTACCCACCACAGTACATGTTTGAGAGACCCTATGTGTACCCTACTGAGGCTCATTGCACCCATCTTATGGGTCCCACTGCATATGGGATCGCCCCTCCTCACCATAATACCTACTTTGGCAATGGCTACCAGTATCATCACCAGGCAGCCTATCTTCACTGAGTACTGGTACTGATCTCTGCTGATGAGTTGACTCGTTATCTTTGTTGTCTTTGTAACTGTTCAAGTCCCTTTTAACCCCTTTATTCAACGTCAATGCCGTCTCATTGTATGGTTAATTTTAGTACCTGGAGCAAGGAACGGAAACATAAGGATTTACTAAGGAAATTTGGAGGGAAAAAATAAATATGTATAATGGGATGGTTTCATCTTCATCTAATGTGTGAACTGCTGCTTTCTGTATATCTTCAATGCTGATTCTCTTCTCATGAACCATTTTATTTGGTTTTGGGTGCATTATCATGATTGGAATTATTTTAATGCAAAAAAGTAAATTTTATTTTTAGTTCATTTTGTCTGTAATGTAAACTAGCATATTTCTCCGTGTCGGGTTTGGCTAATAAAATTTGAAATGAAAATATTATTAGATATTTACTAAAACTAATCTGATAAATTATAATTTTAATCTATTGATAATTGACATATGGTGATAAAGCTTTTGTATGATTAAAATATAAAGGTATATACTCGAATTTGTTTGTATATAAAGTGGAAAATAAATTATGAATTTCTGTAACGAACCTTGATTAGATCAGAAAGGAATGGTAAATGACCCATGTACGACGTTTTTATTAAGAAACTAACCCTCTCTTTCTAAACCCTAAACCTTATATCCTAAATCCCCAAAAATAATATTTTAGATAGAGAAAAAGCAAAGAAGAGGGAGGAAAATAAAATAAAAAATAAAATAAGGTAATAGAGGTAGAAAAAATACATAAAAACTAATATGGATAGTTTTATTAATTAAAAACTCTTAAAGGGTCAATGAGCCCAAAACCCTCGGATAGAAGAGGGAAATTGGGTTGTTGTGTCTGTTATTGGATAATCTGCCACTAGGGCTCATTTAGCTTATATAGGTCGTTACAACATAACCCAAACAATAGGCCCATGGCCCATACGATCCACCTGGCTTAAGGCCCTAACTAGGGACATGACAATTTCATATAGATAACTAGAGCTGTCAATCGGGTCGGTCAAGTCGGGTTCGGTTATTTCGGGTTCGGGTTGAGAACGGATCGGGTCATTTTGGATAACAGGTCAAGTCGATCGGGTCATTACAGGTCAGCGGGCGGTTCGGGTTAACCAACGGGTCAAGAGCGTCATTTTTTAAATATTTTGTTCACTATTTAATTATTATTAAATAGTTAAAAATTAATTTAAATATGTCAAAATAAGTTGAAATGAATTAAAATAATAATATTATTATTAATTATTTTAATGTAATTGATATTAGTAGACCAAAATAATATTTAATATTTAATTTTTATTATATTAATTTATAAATTTCTACATATAAAAAATTATATAAGTACAACAATGTTCTTTTTTTTAGGATATTAAGCATATTATCATTATTTATATGTCATTTATCATATATATTTTATGTTATATTTTATTAATACTCCACATTTATTCGTTAATTGGGTCGGGTTGGTCGGGTTCGGTCTCGGTAAATTCGGGTTCGGTAACTTCGGGTTATCAAAAATTTCGGTCAGGTCGGGTCGAGTCCAAAAGCGGGTCGGTCAGGTCGGTAAAACGGGTTCGGTCACTTTTTGACAGCTCTATAAATAACTAATTAGGAAAACTTATAAGTTAGATTTAAATAATGAGAACGTGAATTATGTATAATTAATTAAAACATAAAAAAATAGTTAAACTTTATCACATATTTATTTTAAATATTTATAATATATATTATCACTTTCGCATCATTAATCATATATTAACAATTATGTTCAATTATATGTTACCAATTATATAAATTTAAATATTAAAATTATAAGAAGTAACATAACTAATAAGGTAAAAATATATTATAAATAATTTTATTTATAAATAAGAAGAAACTAATAAAGTAAAAAGATATAAATAATTTTGAGATCATAGTATTTGTATATTTACGATAAGTTATTTTAGGTAGAAATTTAAATAGATAAAAAATAGAATATGTCAATATTAAAATTAAAAAAATACATTATAATTGTACATTGGGATTTGCTTATGTGTAATAGTTCACTAGTTGACACGTAATAGAGATACTTAGAACTTTTGTATTGTTGGATATCTCTTGTTAGTGTGTTTGGATTACGTATTAAAAAAACGGTGTAAAACCGCGCAGTCGCTTTTTTTTAGCCGCGCATTTCCCCATGGGCGGCTTGACATGCCGCCGAGAAAACCCGAGTTCCGTGGGCGGCTCTATGAGCCGCCCATGATGGGTTCAGTTTAGGGATTTTTTTTGAAATAAATAAAAATGTGTTTTTAAAAACCGGTTCATTGAAACCGGGGTTGTGGGCGGCACAAAATGCCGCCCAAGAAACTGGGTCAGTGAACCGGGTTTTTTGGGGGGACAGGGTTCATAGGCGGCACTTCCTGCCGCCCAGGGTTCATGGACGGCACGTGGTGCCGCCCAGTGAGTATACGTTTCACTCCCAACGGTCGATGTGGGCTGCACGTAGGGCCGCCCAGTACAGGTGTAGCCGGCTATATAAATTAGGGATGGTGGTATTGTATTGTATCCAAATCTAGAAACTCATTTTCATAATAAATGTCGTCGTCAAGCGGTTCTGGTTGGAGGGGATTGTCGGAGTCCTCTTCGAGCACTAACACATCTGTAGATAATGAGGGTGATTTGCAGGCGCCAATTTCTCCCGAGTACTTCAAGGTATGTAATATTGTAATTTTTACTGTATAAAATAATTAGATCTTAAATGTACTTAGTCTTTGAAATGTTAAACTGTTTTAAAATAATATTTAATTTGTTGATATTAGTTTTTAGAAATTTAATTATTAATTAGTCTCTAATGTGGTAATTTTTGTATATAAATAGGGTGATTCTAGTGATGATGGATTTATAGCTATCGACTTCTCATCCCATTTTACTACTACTGAGATATTTCCTAGTAAGGAAGGATTGAGAGATTGGGTGCAAATGGTAGGTTTTAGTCTTTTTATGGTGATCACTACTAAATCATCAAATCCTAAAAAGATTATACTTCACTGTGAAAGATCCGGGTTACCTAGGTCCGGCAAGAAGAAGGTGTTAGTCGATTCCGGGTTACGCTCGACATTTGTTGTGCATGTTTCCTAATGTCGTCATTATGGATTCGACCTACAAAACCAACAGGTAAACCTTAGTCTTTTTTGTATTATGTGTAGATAATGGTATTTTCTACGGGTTTTAATTTTTGTTGTTGTTGCATTTATAGGTACGGTATGCCTCTGTTCCAGATTGTTGGGTTTACTTGCACCAACTACACATATTGCATTGCTCTTGTGTTCATGGAAAGGGAGACGACAAACCACTATGCATGGGCGCTGAGACGATTGAAGTGGTTGTACGGGGAGAAAAATCCCGTATGCATCATGTCTGATCGAGAGCTAGGACTGATCAAGGCTGCCAAACTGGTGTTTCTGAAGGTTCGTCATCACTTGTGTCAGGTCCATGTAGACCGTAATGTGAAGGCATATGCTAAGACGATGAAGATTGACGAGAAGAAATTCTCGGGAAGTGTTCATCGGGTGATGAGGTCTCACACAAAGGAGGAGTACAGAGAGCGGCTTGCTCACTTTAAGGGGATATGGAGTGAAGGCTTGGTGCGATATGTGGAGCAAACTTGGTTTAATGAGCATAAGAAGAAGCTGGTTGCGGCATGGTGTGATGATGTTCTCCATTTTGCCACAAGAACATCAAACAGATAACTTTCATACAAACATTTGCAATCAAATTGGGTTATAAAATTTATTTAGTTAATTGTATACGAATATATTATTTTCAGGGTTGAGGGTCAGCACTCTATGCTTAAGGACATGATTGAGACATTCGTCGGAGGGTTCGACACACTTGTGCAACACATCGACAACATATTTGTTGATCAGCATCGGAAGATCCGATATGAGATGACCAAGAACTGCACTGCCTTTCCCATGGAGATAGTGAAAGGCCCTGAGTGGGTTAAGGTGTTCTTCAAGCGCATCCTTGAAAAGTGCTCTGAAAAATGCCTGAGGATGTTGTATGCCCAAGCTGTGTTAGCAAAGGAGGGGAAAATTGGGAACAAATGTGCTGATTTTTGGTGGAGGTCCACACTGGGGCTGCCTTGCCCACACACAATTAAGGTCTACGTGGAGACGGGTTATCCGTTAGTGCCTGAAGAGGTTGATATTTTCTGGAAGCAGATCCGATGGGAAGGGGTGGATGCTAAGGATCTTGATGTCGATGATGGTGTTTCACTGACAGCGGACAATGTCATGGTGGATGACTTTGTTGCAGAGTACTTATGTGGGACAGTTGAGGGATTTGATTTGAAGAAGATGGCGGAAAAGTGGCGTGAGTCAAAGGACCCTACATCGTGCGATATTCAAGACCCGCCACGTGGTGAGACCAAGAAGGGGAGGCCTAGGATGAATGCGAGAAAGACCGGTACGAAGAGGAAAATCTGTTGGGACGAGCATGTGGATGCAAACATGAAGAAGGAGAAGCAGAAGATGAAGATGGAGGATGAGGAGCTAGGAGTGGATGAGGAGGATGAGCCTGCAGAGAAAGAGACGACCAATGTGAAATCGTCCGTTGGATCCCCGGGATCGAAAGGATGCCCTTCTAGCGAACGACCTCACAGTGGAGTTTCAACAGCAAAGGGGAGTGCCACTAAACCTGCAAAGCCGAAATCTGCTTCAACCAAGTCCAAGTCGGGTTCAAACAAGCCGGTCAAGTATCTCGGCTTCAACTGGGGGCACGAGAATATTGATCATTTCATGCTCGCCTACATTTCTGGAGTTCAAAATGTCAAAGGTGATGGTCATTGTGGGTTCCGTTCTCTTGCCGTTTTGCTGTGTCGCCAAGAAGACGAGTACATTGATGTCCGGTTAGGGCTTTCGAAGCACGTCCAGGCACATGGAGCGAACTACGTAGCGATGCTTGCGGAGGAAGCGTTGACGTTGGAAGAATTTGTTAGGAAATTGAATTATATTCCTTCACCGTGCACGGCAAACTTCTGGTGTATAATGCCTATTACTGGGTTGGCGTTTGCAACGGAACACCAAGTGGCTGTTGTTGTCTTATCATGGTTCGGACCGCACACATGTCTTCCATTGTGGGGCCCCCCGGGTGCCGAGCCTCCGACAAAGGTTTATGCGATAGCATATGTAGGCAGGAGAGACCATTACGTACCGGTACGTGGAGTCCTACTCTCTCGTATTTACTTATTCTTTCATAATTTTTTTAGTAACTGTATTGTTTACGTGTACAGATTTGGCTTGTTAATGACCATTGTCCCATTCCACCGCCTCTAAGACAGTGGCGCATTTACAAGGATCCAAGTGTTGATGGATGGGATAGTCATGAGCGCTTCAAGGATAGGTTCAAGAATTATGTAGAGGAGCGAGCATATCATGGGCGACTTGACATACTTACCTAGGTTTTTTGGATTGTAATCGACTTTATATATGATATTGTATTTCCTTTTGTGTGAAAGTTTGATTGAGATTGATCGTATATTGTGTTTTTAATCATTTGTTTTTGAGAATTGAAAAAAATTGGGAAAATGCTATACGAGACAACAATATTACTAATCATTAACAAAAACATGTTTACAAAAACATTAAAACGTACACTAGTTTAACATGAAACATTAGCATGGGCGGCGTGTTGAGCCGCCCATATCATTTCATCACCACAACTCTGGGCGGTACGCTGTACAACCCATGGGCGGCACAGTGTGCAGCCCATGGGCTGTACAGCGTGCCGCCCAAGATGCCTATAAATAGGCCATACGGGGTCCCCTTTCTACCAAGCTTGTCTCACCCAAAGAGGCAAGCTTCCACATCCAAGAGGAAGGGATGTGTTTGATCGCGGTAAGAAAAATAAATATATGTATTTTATTGATTATTTACGCTATTAGGTTGTAGTATTCGTTGGAATCTAATTAAATAATATTTTATTTCAGATACAAGAATTCAATATCGTGGGTTTCGTCGTCTAGCATTTTCAGAACTTCGGTCCCGGAGGAACACAGTCAACCGCCTTTTCCACCTTCACTTGTGAGCTTAAACCGAATGGTCTTGTATTCATTGTAGACTCACGTCATGTTGTGGTCATTTCCAACAGTGCGTTAAGATGGATGCGATTGCCTTGTGGTCATTATCCTCTTGACCGAGTCAAGAGTCCTAGGACAAACCTCCTTCGGCCATGTCGTGCATGTTGAGCTGCTCTTTTTTCCTCGCTGCAGCACAGAAAAACATGGGATCTTCAAATTTTGGTATTTGTAGGATTTCAAGTTTTTCTGTGATGCAGCGAGAAAAAAAGAGCAGATCAGCATGAACGACATGGCCCAAGGAGGTTCGTCCTAGGACTCTTGACTCGGTCAAGAGGATAATGTCCACAAGGCAATCGCATCCATCTTAACGCACTGTTGAAAATGACCACAACATGACGTGAATCTACAATGAATACAAGACAGTTCGGTTTAAGCTCACTAGTGAAGGTGGAAAAGGCGGTTGTTTGTGTCCCTCTTGACCAAGTCAAGAGTCCTAGGACGAACCTCCTTGGGCCATGGCGTACATGCTGATCTGCTCTTTTTTCCTGGCTGCAGCACAGAAAAACATGGGATCTCCATATTTCAGTATTTGTAGGATTTCAAGTTTTTCTGTGATGCAGCTAGGAGAAGGAGCATATCAGCATGAACGCCGTGGTCCTAGGAGGTTCATCCTGGGCTCTTGAGTGAATGTATATGTATAGTGCAAGAGTTGTGTATGTCATTTGTTCCAGTGTGTATGTATTTTTTTTTAAGTGTGTAAGCCATCAGTGAATGTATATGTGTTTTTAGAATTTATACGTGTTTTTAGTATGTGTACGTAATTTAAGCCATCGGTGAATGTATATGTGTTTTTAGAATTTGTACGTGTTTTTAGTATGTGTATGTAATTTAATAATATACATGTGTTTTTTAGAAATAACGCACGAAAATCCAACAAACCAATAAGCAAAGAACTAAAACTAGAAACGACGGAACAAATTAGAAACGACGGAACAAATATCTAAATACGAAACCAATAAAGCCAAAAGTCATACTTAATTTACTGGAATTTCAATCCCCAAAAACGTACAAACACAAAAGTCAAAAGTCATACTACGAACTCTCCATCTCACTATCAGATGAGTCATCTAGATGTGGAGTGGAAGCACTAGCTAAGGACACACCTACACCCGAACCCACGCCCGGTGCCCATACTGGAGGAACAGAAGAGGTCGGCTGAGACGATGCCTGCTGAGCTGTTGCACGCTCTTCCGCCATCCTAGATGATTCGGCTCTCTCAAATATAGTAGCGTCTGCACTATATGCATGGGAAGGCATCTGTGAAGCCCGTACAAGCGGTGGAGCTACAGGAATGACGTCACTGAAAAGGATGTCATGCAAATGCTGAAAGTGCTCCCTACACCCTAAACAACCTCCTCCAGACATAAGCTCCTGAAGATAGGCCTGGCTCATCGCATGACGCTGCAAATGAAAACAAACATTTTAAAAACATAGACTTTCATAAAATAATTTAAAAGAATAAAATGGGAAAAAAACATACCCTTTGCAAGTTGATAGCCGGAGGTGGTCCTCTACTGATACGAGGCTGGACTGGCGCATGCGGACTCACGTAAGGATGCGACACCTGTAGATACCAGTCCAGGTACGCGTCGTGGACATCCCAAGCCATCGTCGCAGGAGGACTCGCCAAGATGTGGGGGCAAAGATGATGCTCACGCTGGTCCCACCTGTGCCAACGCGGGTCAAAGTACAACTGGTATCGCCTCGTCCCCCTGAAATTAAGAGGACGCACTGTAACCAGAGGCTCTATGATATCCATCGGCCCGCTCTGTCGATAACCGAACTGGCGTGTAAGCCCGTCTGGCATGTAGGCCTCCTCTACACCGAGAAAACGAATAGTCCCTCGATAAGTGGAGGACCTGTGACGACCTCGAAAATCAAGACCCTCGTACGGCATCCACCGTATCTGCAATTAACAAAACATGATGGACCATAAATTAATTCATTACGCTTTCTTACTGTAAATTAAAATTGAAAAAGAATACGTACATCCTCTGGCCTATACTCGTCCAGAATTCGTCTGTAGCGTGACTGGTCACGGAGCGACCGGAGAGGTGTCCGGCCAATGCAGTATCGTCCAGCGCGTCGTATGTCGTCGTCCGCACCTTCCTTGAGGTTAGGGTTGCCCGGGAAGTATACAAAGTACGTCCAAATCCAAACCTGCGTACAGAGAAAGACAACCACTAGTTATAAACAATTCAATAATGTATATTAATAATCTAAATTATAAGTTAACTATATTAAAGGCCTACCTCCAAAAGATATGCGCAGCCGCCGAACTGTGCAGCTCCGGCCCGAGAACCCTCTCCGAGGTTCCTATAAAGGAGAGCCAGAACCCCGGTACCCCAAGCAGTATGAACGACACGCTCCCAGTCCACAAAAAGAGGTAGCAGTGTGGTCTTCAGCTCGTTCGTTGACTTGTCAACGAAGATGCTAGCTGACATGGCGTGCCATAAGAAACCGGCTGCTATATCCTCTGGGTGGGCACCCTCCTCAATCATCCTCATCACATGCCTCCCAAGTTGGAATTGCTTGACCCAACCCTTCCTAAGGTCGCAGACCATGTCAGCATCATCCTCATCAAAGCTGTAGTCCGAATCTATCCCAAACAAATAGCCGAACAAAGCCTCACACTCTGCCAGCTCGATATCCTGACCGGTCCATGGCGATGTCACCTCAAATCCCTCGATCGACAGCCCTAGAATCATCAGCACGTCATGTAGCGTAGGACCTATCTCGCCCCAGGGAAAGTGGAAGGTGTTCGTCTCTGGATGCCATCTCTCAACGAACGCTGAAATGAGGTTGTGATCAACATGGCCGAACTGGAAATCAAGTAAACCGGTCAACCCCGTCTGCTGCGTAATCCAAAACCAGGACCCCTCCGCAGGGACCCCTCTGGGAATACGATCCCTCCAAAATGCAAACTGCGAAGGGCGTGTCTGGACCCTCAAATTCCTAACAACGTCCTCGGGTGGGTCCAACGACGCCTTCGTCCATATCAGCTCTGCAATGTGCGTGTCAAAGTTCCTCAACAAAGAAGGAAACTGCTCAGCTGGCTCAGGAGGAGGTGGGTCCTGCGTGGCTGGCTCAGGCTGAGACGGGGCCTGCTGAGATGGAGTCTCCTGATGTGGCTCAGTGGGAGATGGGGCCTGTGTGGCTGACTCAGGCTGAGACGGGGCCTGCTGAGATGGCTCAGGTGACTCCTCCATGTGTAGCTGCTGCTGAGGCGAGTCCTCACGAGGTGGGTCCTCCTGATGTGACTGCTGAGGTAGGTCCTCCATAACCACGTTCTCATCTGAGCGGACGGGACCAACATCGTCCTCACTAGCACCCTCACTATCGGCATCACTATGGCCCTGCGATACACCGTCAACCCTCCTCTTGCGAGCAGATGCAGTAGTAGGGCGACTATCTCGATCGGACCGTGCGATCTTACACAACACTTCCTATTTTTGCATTAAAAATATAGAAAATTGTTTTCTTACAAACAAAATCAATATATTAAAATTTTCATTACAATAACATATTTAATATTACAGTATAATTGTCGCAATTTACCTATACTATTTTTTATAATGATTAAATACAATAAAAACCAAATTTACAAATATAACTATATTCATTTTACCCACTATAACCTATTTACATATGTCCAAATATTATTTTCATACAAACAAAATAATATATTACAATTTTCATTACAATGATATATTAAATATTATTTAACAGTATAATTGAGCATATTACCTATACTATTTTTAACAGTATAATTGAGCATATTACCTATACTATTTTTTATAAGATAATGATTTAATAATCTAAAATCCAAGTATATAAATCTACAAGTGCAGAAACAATTTAATTAAATAAATTAGATTTAACGATTACAAATTTAAAAAACACCATACCTTTTCAGTTGTCCTCAGTTCATATTTTCGCTTTTCGCGAACTGGAATTTCACCCAATCTGAAATGGCCTCCTGACCAACCGCGCACGCGACGTCGAAGGCATTCTCCGCCGTGATATCGCCCTCCTCGCCCTCGGTCCTGGGCGGCTCCGCAGGCGGCCTAGATTCCACCGTAGTGGGCGGCTCCGCAGGTAGCCCAGATTCCCCCATACTGGGCGGCTCCGCAGGCGGCCCAGAATCGTCGCTGCTTCCCCCCGTCACACAGAGATTGGCCGCCGCCGCCGCCAACGTCGAATCGGCCGTCGAATCGCCGCCGTCTCTGCCTAGCACTCCCGCCGCCGCCTCCAACGCCTCTTGCTAGTCCAATATCGCAAATAGGTCGTCCACTGAATATTCCTCGCCCGGCTCCATTTTTGTGTATTTCGAACGCTGGAAATCGCATCGGAGAAGACGACCCTGGGCGGCCTTATATAACGGCGACGTTTCGAATTTTTTGGCGGTTTAGGGTCTGGGCGGCCTACTAAGCCGCCCACATTTTAATTTCAAATTCCACTTTCGGCGGCCTGTTGAGCCGCCCACAATTTAGGGTTTACACTCGGCGGCTTACAGTCCCGCCGAGGTTTAACCCGGTTTTCAGAAAACCATATTTTTTTTAAATAAATAAATAAATTAAATTATAAAACCGGGTTCTACAAAAATCAATAAAACTGGGCGGCCCATAATGCCGCCCAGGTCCAAATCGGGTTCATAAAAAACCGGTTTGCATGGGCGGCATTCGGTGCCGCCAATGTGCAAACCGGATTTTGGGAAAGGTATTCTGGACGGCTCTCCCAGGAGGAAGTGCGCGGCTAAAAAAAATCGACTGCGCGATTTATCGGCCTAAAAAAAGGAAGAGCCGAAGGGGAGAATCGGGCCTTGCAATGGAATTAATCCGGGCGAGGAAGAGTAGCGGCGGTTGATTGGACGGATCTTCCGGCGAAACTGCTAGCGATCATCTCCGGCGGCCTCGGAGACCGTATGGCAATCGTCCGATTCCGGTCGGTCTGCAAACCATGGCGACTCTCCACCCCTCTCCTGACGACGAATAAACTTTCGCTCTTTCGTGAAATTCAATGGACGGATCTTCGTTGTTGATGCAGCCGGCATTATCTACGTACCTTCTTGACCACACGAACCTGGATCTGCTTCCATTGACGCAGAGGGCTGGACCATCGGTTCAAGTCTATAGGCTAGCTAGTTGTGGTCACCGATGACCATGTGGACGAACAGGGCAAGTGCAGTGGGATATTGATTGAGCGAGTTGAGGACTTGAGGATAGCGTACGTGTTCTTCATCACTCGCAAGTCGTACGTGTTTTTTCAGTGCTAGCTCGACTTCTTCTGCAAGGAAACTGCGTTTTCATCTGCGACACCCCGTTTTACATGATGTACTCTGGAATTGGATTACAATAACCAACGTGATTTATGAAGATCAAAGTTTCACCAAGGTTTTGTCTTCCGTCAATGGCTACTCAGATTTGTTTTCCCCCCCTGCTTCCTTCGTGTTTCACTCATCGTTTTGATTTGATTTCATTAAACTTTTTGCCTATAAAGCACTATAAATTCAACAGCCATGGCCACTGGAAACTTTTTTTTAAATATTTTTTAAAATAGAATGGGTGAACTGTTGAAAAAAAAATTAAATTAATGACTAAAAAAATTTATTACTAAATATTAGATTTTTATTATGTGATTATGAGTACACATTAAAAAAAATTCTAAATTCAAATATCTATGATTCTTTTTTGAAGAATTGGAGAAAATATACCCTTTCTTTTATTTATAAGAGAAAGTATACCTATTGAAACCTTCTTTAACTAAATATACCCTATTATATTAAAAAGACAAAAATAACCTTCAAAATAAAATCTTGGCTTAACATAAGGCTTAACCTAATTAATTTCCCAAATCTACGTAAAGAGCCTTCAACTTGTCGAGCACCACCGGTGGTAGTTTTCTGCAACATCAAGTACCGACGGCGTCGTTTTCGATCACCTTCTATCTCTCCTGGTCGAGTATCTCCCGCCGAGCAGCGCTCTACAACCGTTGGTCGCTAGTCGCTACTCTACGTATCGTAGGTGTGCCTCTTTCAACAATTTAACGTTAGTTATGGCTTTATATATAAGCTTACCTGATGTAAATTAGTCAACAATTTGTCGGATTGTTCGGTGGTTTGGTTTTAGTTTTCTTGACGGTCGGATTATAACTCACATAGAAATTAGTTTTCTTGTATATACAAGCTTAATTTGCATATAAGATGCCTACAAAATTTAATTAATTTACCTATAAGACATCTACAAGACATTGATACATAGATTATAAAATATTTACAAGACATTTACAAGACTACAATATATGTAAAAGACATATACAAAGATTACAAGATACATACAAGCAACATACTTACAAGACCACAATATACATACAAGACATGTACAAGATATCTACAAGACACTTACAAGACTAGAGTATAAAAGATTACAAGATAACTACAAGCTAGATATATACTTACAAGACACATACAAGATACATACAAGACACTTAGAAGACTAAAATAATCTACAAGACACATACACGATAACCACAAGACACCTACAAGAAGCGGAAATCCAAAGGGTGAGTCGCTTGGGACAAACATATGTGGTGATATGAACAAGAATTTGGGAACGAGGGGAGCCACCGTTGTCGGTGACACGCTGATACGACAAGAACTTTTCCGTTGGTGGCACAACGGAAAACATTCTTGTAATCTTTGTATATATATGTTACAGTGCCGATAACATTCTTCATAGGTGTGATGTTGTTATCATTCGTTAGCAGTTGACATTACTTAATTATGTTTTTGGCTTTCTGCTTTGGAAGCAGAAGGGATAATAGAGTAAACAAGACACATACAAGATATATACAAAACACCTACAAGACACATACAAGAAATCTACAAGACACATACAAGACACCTACAATGAACCTACAAGACACATACAAGACACCTACAAGACATCTATAATGGACCTACAAGAGACACACAAGACAACAAATACCAATAAACTTCATTTAGATACAATATACCTACAAGATAAAGGCTACTAACAAGAATATATATAAACCCGTATACAACAAATACCTACAAGAAGATTGTACCGTTGGTGGGACGAGCATATGCGGTGATACGAACAAAATTTGGGACGAGAAGAACCACAATTGGGCACGACCTTGGCACCGCTAAAAACGAGAAAAACCGCCGATAAAACCGCCACTTAATACGATCTTGGCAATGGGAACCGCCAGTGTATTGTTCTTAACCGTCAGGGTGGTGTTCTTAACCGTCGGATTGTCTTGACGGTGGTTTGGTGGTATCGCCGATCGTGGAGTGATAGAAAGTGGGTTGGGAGGCTATATGTTAGTTTCACGTAAAAGTTCTAGATTTTGTTCTACAAAATCTCCTAGTATCTTATTAATTAGTTAGGGGTATATTAGTCCACACATTATATTAGGATATATTTAGTTAGTGAAAATAGGAAGGAGAATAGTTACTAGAAACTTGTTATATAATTGGTAAAAAAAACCAATTACCTCTTCTTTTTTCGACCCATGGTCACCAACTCCTTGATTCGTGAGGAACCAGAATTAAGTTCAATTCTACTTGTCCTGTGTAAAACCAAATCCGCTCGATTTCACCTCAATCGTTCAAAACTAAGCTTGGACAGTAAAGACAAACGAAAAAACAAACTTGAACACAAAGAGTTGTTTACGCAGTTCGGACTAAGTCCTACATCTGCGGAGTCCTCAGGAGGGGAGACTCACCCTTCTACTAGGCAACTCAAGGCCAAGAACAAGTTTGGTTACAAGCAAGCATACAGAGAGCAAACAAAGGAAACAACCCAAGAGAAGAAGCGGCACACATGCCAAAAGAAGAGGACGAGATGAGGAGTGTCCCCTCGAAGGACAACCACAGAGCTTGCACACAAGCGGCTCTTTAAGGAGTGTCCCCTGGAAGGACAACCACATAGCTTGCACACAAGCGGCTCTTCAATCTCTCTTTTCTCTCTTTCTGTGACTTCTCTCCCAACCTTCAAACTACAGCTTCGAGCAACAATGGAGGAGCCAGAGTTCTGCTCTCAGTGAAGAGAGCTCTCTAGGGTTTCCATCGGAGCAAAGAAGAGAAGCAACATCAAGTCACTCGGCGCTTGGGGCTATAGTAGAGGTTATATACCTCTGCCCATTAACCCAAACGCGTCGTTTCACCAGCAAAGGGAGCCACGTCTTCAACTTCGGCCAAACCCAACTAAGTTGGGCTTTCAACCCGTGATAGCAGATACGGCCCATAAAGAGCACAAGTCCAATACAAGTGAAAACCGAGACCAAATGAAGTAACATGCCCACAACTGTGCCAGAGCCTCATGTGCCGGCTTTAAGTTGACTTAGACCAGACATGGTTAAGTCACCCGAGCCCACATGTTCCTCTATGGCTAAGCTAGTCACCTAACCCATTTGGCTCTACATTGTATCCTAGCCTACTCATCTGTAATGCTTGCAATAAACCAATCTATGTTTTAATTACAACAACTTAGGATTAGATTACATAACAAATGCCCTCTTAATCCAAATGTTGATGTAGTGCCAAGTGCCGCCAGTAGTGGAGGGTTCAGAGCCAACTGTCCGTCATCGTCCTCTAGGTTAAGGTGGTTTCAGGCAACATCCCAAATGTGCAGGAAATTCATACAGAATGAAAATTTATCAGTTGTTATAATCTTAGTGCCAAAGTCTGCAGGAGTTTCATCCCCTTTAACCTTTCTTACCACTAGAACATTTTCTTTCACTTTATCTCGAATAAAGTGGTGTCTAACATCAATATGCTTAGACCTCTCATGGTACATGGGATCCTTGCACAAGTACAAAGCACTTTGACTGTCCATATGCAACACATGCATCAATGGAGTAGTCAATATTTCACCAAGAATCCCAGTTAACCATATTGCCTCTTTTGCTGCCTCAGTGGCCGCAATATACTCTGCTTCAGTGGAGGATAAAGCCACCACTGACTGTTGCTGTGATTTCCAAGAGATACAGTTACCAGCCCAAGTGTTATATTAGGCAGTAGTAGATTTTCGAGTATCTTTATTACTGGCATAGTCAGAATCAACATATCCATAAAGTTCATTTCTAGATGTATGCTCACAGTAAACAAGACACAAGTTCTCAGTACCACACAAGTATCACAGCAGAAATTTCATGGCATTCCAATGACACTCAGTAGGATTTGACATAAATCTACTAAGCACACTAATAGCAAAAGCAATATCAGGTCTAGTACATAGCATGGCATACATCACAGACCCAACAACAACATCATAAGGAACATGAGACATCTTAGCCATATCAGCTGGTGTTTTAGGACAGTGCTCCTTGGTCAAATCTAAGTGCCCTCCTAAGGGTATTGAGGTGGGTTTAGAATTTAGCATGTTGAATTTTTCAAGAATCTTATGCACATAATCACATTGAGAAAGCCACATTTCCTTTTTCTTTCTATCTCTAGTGATATTAATGCCAAGAATTCTCTGGGCAGGGCCCAAATCTTTCATGTCAAAATGCAGTTTTAAGTCTCTTTTCACACCAGAAACAAGTACTTTAGAACTACACATGATTAAGATATCATCAACATACAGAAGCACAAACAAAAGAGTTTTGGATTTAATGCCCTTAAAGTAAAGACAAGTATCATAGCTGCTCCTAGTGAATCCCAAATTTTCCATGCAAGAGTCAAATTTAATGTTCCACTGCCTAGGGGATTGTTTAAGACCATATATAGATTTCTTTAATAAACAGACATGCTCAGACTTAGACTCAACTACAAACCCCTTAGGCTGTCTCATGTAAATAGTCTCAAGCAAATCACCATGCAGGAAAGCAGTTTTAACATCCATTTGTTCTAATTCCCAATCAAACACAACAGTCATGGCAAGAAGCAATCTCAAAGTTTTGTATTTCACAACAGGGGCAAAGATGTCATTATAATCTAGACCCTCTTTCTGAGTGAACCCCTTAGCTACAAGTCTAGCTTTATATCTAGGGGGGTCACCCTTGTGAGTTCCTTCTTTCAATTTGTAAATCCATTTACAGTCTATTAACCTAGCATTTTTAGGTTTTGGAACAAGTTCCCAGGTAATGTTCACAAGCATAGACTTATACTCCTCATGCATAGCTTTCAACCAGTCCTTAGCATGCAAACACTTAATAGCAATCTCATAAGTCTCAGGAGTAAAGGAATTTACTACATGCTCAGCAGCTATGAAGGCAAACTCAACAAGATTCAGATCAGAATGCTCAGCAAGCAAAGATGACATAAATCTCCTATTAGGTATTCTAGTTCTAGGTTGTCTATCCCTAGTTAATTGATAATCATTTAAGTCATTTACAACAGGGTTTTCAATGTTATCATTCTCATGCTCAGAATCATGAATAGACACAACACTAGGAGAATTAATGTCACTTACCTCCCCACCTGATTGGTGAGGGTTCTGATCTCCACTCACATGGTCACTTTCAGCAGATTGACCTTGTGCATTTGAGTCCAGTGACTCTCCAGGTGATGAGGCACTTGATTTTTGACCACTGTCAAACTCATCTTCTCCATCACTTGCAGCTTCATGAGGTAAGAAGAACTTCATTCCTTCTTGTTCACCAGTACATGTGCTCACAAAAGAGGTGTTAGTAACATTTTTAAAATGGAATTCTACATCATTAAAGGTTACACTCCTAGATGTCAAGACCTTATAGCCATGAGGTTGAACAAGTAGAAGCTTATAACCTTTAACACCCTCAGGGTACCCCAACATCACACCTTTCAAAGCCCTTGACTACAACTTACCTTGTGACACTTGAGCATATACAGTGCAGCCAAAAGGTTTAAGGTGAGATAAATTTGGGGCCTTGTCAGTCCACATCTCTTGTGGTGTTTTGAAATTCACCACAAAAGATGGAAACCTGTTGATGAGGTAACAAGCAGTGATAACTGCCTCTCCCCATAGAGAGGGTTTCATCCCAACACTGATGAGCATGCATCTTGCCTTTTCAAGCAAGGTCATGTTCATCCTCTCAACAGTACCATTCTGCTGAGGTGTGCCAGGGACTGTGAGGTGTCTTTTGACCCCAGATTGAGCACATAAAATATTAAAGGCATGGTTACAAAATTCAAGGCCATTATCTGTTTTTAAGCATTTCAATTTCTCATTAGACTCACTCTATGCTGAAGCCTTTCATATCTTAAAGGTATGAAAAGCCTCATCTTTAGATTTCAACAAATACACCCATAATTTTCTAGAATAATGATCAATGAAGGATATAAAGTATCTTCGGCCTCCTATTGTGTCAACCTGAGCAAGTCCCCACAAATCAGAGTGAACATACTCTAGAGGCTTCTTAGCAATGTAGGTGGATTTGTTGAAACTATGTTGAGTCTTTTTTCCAAACACACAGTTTTCACAAAAGTTAAGATCAACAGGTTTTTTATCAAGCAAGCCAGTTTTAAACAGATAATTAAGGCCTTTCATTCCAATATGACCCAGCCTTTCATGCCAAAGTTTTGATTGTTCAGAACTCATACTAATACTCATTTTTGAGATGTTAAGTTCAGGAGAAGCTATAACATGGTATAGTCCTCCCTTCTTAACACTCTTGATAAGAGTGGAGCCATTTCTCGTGACCACTCTTATGCCATTATGAGTATTAATATTGCATCCTAAATCATCAAAGACAGATTCTGACATTAGGTTCCTTCTCAGGTCAGGTACCCACCTAACCTTTTAAAGGAGCCTAACTTTCCCATCAAACATCCTAAGAGGCACATTACCTATTCCCTTAATAGGCAGTGAAGTGTGGTCACCCAACAACACTTCACCTCCATCACAATGATGCAAAGACTCAAACAAAGATTTATCAAATGTAGCATGCAATGTACACCCAGAAGCAAGAATCCAGTCATGAGCCACAGTAGACAGAGAAGTACAGATCAGGAGTTCATAAGAATAATCACCAAGAGTTTCATACAAAGCAGCATATTCACTGGATTTCTTATCTTTATCATCTTTTTGCTTCTTGTGACAATCTTTAATAAAATGACCCTTTTTACCACAGTAAAAACAACTCTTAGCATCTTTCCTATCATTCTCAGTGTTGTCATGTTTTTCACTTTTAGCCTTGTCTTTCTTCTGAAATCTCTTGTTTTTAGTCTTAGTCTTAGTCTTAGCCATAAGCACTTCAGACTTAGCCTCAGTTTTCTTTTCACCTTTAGACTTAAACACATTCATAAGTTCATTTTTCTCCTGTATAGCCTCAACAATTTTTTCTTTAGTCAGTTTCTCAGAGCTATACTGGATAACATCTTTAAAAGTGTCAAACTGTGAAGGCAAAGAGCTCAAAAGAAGAACAGCCTGATGGGAATCTTTTATCTTGTCATCACATCTTTCAAGTTCTTGGTTCATTCTCAAGAATTTATCCAAGTTTTCATTCAGAGACAAGTTTATATCCATCTTAAAAGTGAACAAACGACACAACAAAGAGATTCTACTAGGCAGTGATTTAGTCAAGTATAAATCCTCTAAAGCCTTCCAAAGAGATTTAGAGTCAGTAATACTTACAACCTGATGAGCCACATCGTCAGCAAGCCTAATCATGATCTCATAATGAGCCTGCTCATCAAGCTCAGCCTTATCCTCAGCAGATATGTCAGCAGGCAAGACCCCAGTCACTGCCTTCCAACATTTTTCCTTTATAAGGATAGCTTTCATCTTGACTTGCCACATGGCAAAGTCAATGGTGCCATCAAAGGGTTTAACCCTAACACTGTTTTCTGCCATAGCCAACACACAAGTAAGATACTAGAAACAGACCAAGATAGCAACACATAGTAGCAGACACACAGTCAAACTTCACACTTGACAAACAAGGTCAAGAGCAAAGACACATGCAACTCCTTTTGCAAGGAGTAATAGCACAAGCAGATTACTCAAGAACCTAGGGATAAAGCTTACACCTGACACAGAGTCAGGGCTTAGTCCACTAGAGGTTCACTATCACATAAGACATGAGTCTGTCTTAATAGTCAACAAGCTAGATAGTCTTTTAGAACGAGAGCAAAAAAGCAGATAGGTTTTAAAAAAAGGAAGGTAGTAGAGAAAACAAGTAGTCGAACCTCTCCAAGTTTTCCCAATCTAAAAAATACACTTTTGCAGCTTTTCAAGTGAGCCACCAAAAATTGCCACTTCTCAAACAATCGCAGGCTCACAGCAGCAAAAATAGTAGGTTTTCCAGAGAAAGAAGCAACAAGAGACAACTCAACACAGAAAGCCCTTTTCTAAAACCCTAAAACAAACACAAGCGGAAGCACAGATCGAGAGCAATAGCTTTGATACCAATTTGTAAAACCAAATCCGCTCGATTCCACCTCAATCGTTCAAAACTAAGCTTGGACAGTAAAGACAGACGAAAAAACAAACTTGAACACCAAGAGTTGTTTACGCAGTTCGGACTAAGTCCTACGTCTGCGGAGTCCTCAGGAGGGGAGGCTCACCCTTCCACTAGGCAACTCAAGGCCAAGAACAAGTTTGGTTACAAGCAAGCATACATAGAGCAAACAAAGGAAACAACACAAGAGAAGAAGCGGCACACAAGCCAAACGAAAAGGATGAGATAAGGAGTGTCCCCTGGAAGGACAACCACAGAGCTTGCACACAAGTGGCTCTTTAAGGAGTGTCCCTTGGAAGGACAACCACAGAGCTTGCACACAAGCGACTCTTCAATCTCTCTTTCTCTCTCTTTCTGTGACTTCTCTCCCAACCTTCAAACTATAGCTTCGAGCAACAATGGAGGAGCCAGAGTTCTGCTCTCAGTGAAGAGAGCTCTCTAGGGTTTCCATCGGAGCAAAGAAGAGAAGCAGCATCAAGTCACTCGACGCTTGGGGCTACAGTAGAGGTTATATACCTCTGCACATTAACCCAAATGCGTCATTTCACCAGCGAAGGGAGCCACGTCTTCAACTTCAGCCAAACCCAACTAAGTTGGGCTTTTAACCCGTGATAGCAGATAAGGCCCATAAAGAGCACAAGTCCAATACAAGTGAAAACCGAGACCAAATAAAGTAACAGGCTGATGTGTTCTTGCCTCCGATGACAAGCCAATTGTCAAAGGCGACACCTTTGGATCTAGTCTTGGGTGAGAAGTCACGCGATGAACGTCTCGACAGTGAAGGTGGTGGTGACGCGGTGGTGAACGCGACTGATGGAACGATTGGATAGCGGTGGCGGAAGCGGTTTGATGAGGGATATGTGACTTGAAAAGACAAGCCTTTGGGTGTCGTAGCGTCGACTGCGGGTGTCGTAGCGTCAACTGCGGGTGAAGGGAGATGCGAAGGAAGACTGGCTTGAAGGTTCAAGCAATTGCTGTAGCGTCGGCAGCGAAGGGAAGGGGATGCGAAGATAAAGGGGTTTGACGTCCGATCAAGGGAAGGAGGATAAACACTCGACTTGAAACCTTGAATTAAATTGAACGTAAAGAAATAACAATAACAACGGGGGCTTTAAATAGCCAAAGAACTCGGCCAAGACCTAATGGGCTTGGACCGAGACAAACCTATGGGCTAGCCCATGCAAGCATGCAAAAGGCACAAACCCAAAAATAGAAAAGACTATAAAAGGAAACTATCTAAAATAAGCAATAATACCAAATATAGAAAATGTCTCAAAACTATGAAAACGATGCGTTGAATGAGTACAAACACCGCGAGGAACAACGACTTAGGGTCGATGGCCTCGCGAGTGGGTGCACGCAATGTTGGCTCTGAAGAACGCGTTGTTTCATTGCCGATGGTGGCGAGGACGACAAGTCTTGGGTTTTCGTCTGGGCTTCCTTGGCCAGCGACGACGCGTGCGACAAGTGACGCGACGGCGACAGAGATGGCTTTGGACCTAGACCTTGTCACTGGGCCCTCTGAGCGTAGGCTCATAGATTCTTCCTCGTCTTGGGCCTTCATGGGAGGCAGGGTCACATCGCCCTCCCCCACTTGGCTATGAAGCGTCCCCGCTTCACCATCATCAAACTCTGGCTCAACATATGGTGTCAAGTCCGCCACATTGAAGGATGCGTGGACTCCAAAATCTGGTGGGAGCTCGAGTTGATAGGCATTGTCCCCTATGGCCTTTATCACGCGGAAGGGGCCATCTCCACGTGGTGCCAATTTGTGCTTATGCCGCGAGGGGAACCTTTCTTTTCGCATGTGCACCCAGACGAGGTCCCCGGGTGCAAACACGACGCGGCGTCTGCCAGTGTTATTCTGGGATGCATACTGCGCGACCCTTCTCTCCAATTGGTCTCTGGTTCTTCGATGGAGCTCTTGTACTTGCTCAGCGCGATTGGCGGCGGAGACATCCACGGGATTTTATCAGTACTATTTTATAGTGCCTATCTAGGAGTTGTTACCGGTGTTTAGGGTGCCATTTGGATGGATTTAGAGCACAACTGTAGAGTAGAGAGTTGGAGATGAGAAGTGTGGATATGGTGGTCTGGAGAAGCTAATTGAAGACATCTAAATGAAGAGGAGTAGACCACCTGAGGAGACGAGGAAGAATGGAGGAAGAAAGCCATCCAAGTGAAGATGAGAGGCCATCCGCGAGCCAACCGCTAGCAAGAGAAGAGCCACGAGCGTCCGCGGTGAAGAGCGAGAAACGGAGGCAAGGCATGTCACGCCCGCGATCGCGGATGACCAACCGCGCCCGCGGAAAAATGGTACCTGAAAGTCGAGAGCTCATATTCATTTTCCGCGATCGCGGCGAAGCCACCGCGCCCGCGGATGGACACGGGAGGCGTCCTGAAGAGATTTTCCGAGTTTTGTATTTTTATTATTTTCGGTTTTATTTCTTTTATTTATTTTCGTACTTTATATTTTATTCCCTTAGATGAGGTTTGTGATCTTGGGCTTTAGGTTAAGTTTATTTAACCTAAATTTTACAGCCTCCATTCAGCATCTACGAACATCCATCATCGTTTTTCCATTCAATTTTTCCCTTTGAAGAATTATGTTTTCCAAGACTATGAGGAGCTAAGCACCCTTTGCTTAGTCCGACAATTGAAGCTTTTTGTATGATTTGATTGTGAGGTTAATTCTCTATTTCCTATGTCCTTTGGGTTATATCTTTTCTCTTGAGCATATTCCTATTGATTGTTATTGATTTGACTGGATTGATCACCTAGTTGATATTAGTAATTGTCTATTGCTAGGGTTTGGATATTTCGGGTTGAGATTCCTTATCTATTGTAGCATCCATGATATTCTAGGACTGGTAGGACTAGTTTATTATGAAAAAGATTTGATTATATGTTAAAAACTGCGGGTTGTGGTGTTGCATGTATCCTGGCTAATTCATATGCTTCTTGCTGCTATTAAATTAAATCCTGAAGGTTGGTAGGGATTGTTTGATAGTTAGGGTTATTAGGACTGGTTGGACTATTAACTAATTCAGAATAGGGACATGAATAACCAAATGAAAGGAATAGAGATAACCTAGGATCGATCATTCATATGAAAAGTGGATATTTGTTTGGCTAAGTGTTTCCCTTTTATTGAATACAAACTCTTTGCTTTGTTTACTTGTTCAACAATCAACAACCAAACCCCCCCCCCCCCCCCCTTGTTACTTTGCATGCTAATCAACATAAAGAGAAAACAACTCCTCCCTGTGGGATTCGACCCTTGCTTGCCTTTGCTATTTGTTTAGGTTTGTTAGGATTTATTTTGACCAGGTAACACGACTAAAACCTGCCTGTCAAATTGGCTCCATTGCCGAGGAGGCAAGTTTTGTTTTTTCTCTGTGTGTGTTTGTGTGCTTGTTACTATTATGCGGACTTATCTTATGGTCCACACCCATGCTACTAAATCCCCAATTTTAGCTTTGGATTCAGAAATTGAGAGGACTCTCTCCCAGAGCCGCAGAGTAAACCGATCTTTGATATTTGACAACCCCACTTTTGAGATGGCAGACGGCCAACAAACGCTGAGACATCTGACTGCTCCTAATCTACAACAGCAATCGCTAGCTGTGCGGTTTCCTAAGCTTGTCGACGGAGTCAACTTCGAGCTCAAGTCTGGGTTGATCCACTTACTCCCTCACTTCCATGGGATGAGTGGTGAAGACCCTAACAAGCATCTGTCAGAGTTCCATACAGTTTGCACGAGCATGAAGCCGAAGGGCGTGATGGAAGACCAGATCAAGCTGAGGGCCTTTCCTTTCTCCTTGAAGGATGCGGCCAATGACTGGTTCTATTACCTAACTCCAGGGAGCATAGACACGTGGGCCAAAATGAAGAAGGCCTTCCTGGAGAAGTGTTAGGAAACGGAACTCTGGAACTTAGGTTCCCCTAAGAGTTCCTTTCCTCAGTTTCTCTACTTTTGACGATGACAAATATTATGATACTAATGTTTTATCTCAAAGATGTGTTTTAAGGAACCACAGGAATATACCGAAGGCAAGAAAGCCAAACAAGACAAGGGAACCAAAGGAACAAGACAGATGAAGGAAACCAGAGGAACCCAAGTGTGCCCAGAAACCGAGAAATCCGGGGACACACAACCTCGGACAAAAGGTGTTAAAATCGACTTGTCCGAAGCTTCCAAAAGACTGCCAATACCCAGAGCAAAACAACAACATACCCAGAAACGCTCAACCTCGGACAGAGAAGGTGAAAGCGACAGGACATAGAGACGTCGTTGTCCAGAAGACAGTTCCCAAGCGGCCAGCTTGTTCAACCTCAAACGAAAGTATTTGGACACGATATAGCAAGGCTCGTCTGAGGTAGTTGACCAACCAAGAGAGATTCTGAGCTGCCTAGGTTGTTTGCACATGCCAAGAACAACGTGGATCAAGGAGAACCACTCATCCTAGGGCAAGCTCAATCTGTGGGAACCCAGAGAGGATCGAGCTGCGAAGAATCCTCTATAAAAGAAAGACTAACCCAAGGGTTATCTTCAAGCACTGAAACACGACTCACACTCATTAGCAAATATCTAGTGTGAACCTCCAAACAAGATCATCAAAGCAAACCGAGATCAAGAGGAACCAGTCAAGGAAGAAGAGCTGAGTGCTAAGTTCCTGTGACTGTAAGTGATAGTTCCTAGGTGCAAAAGTCTGTTTCTTGGATTGATTATTGATTGTGTTAAGTTATCTAGGATTGTCTAACTGTGTGTAAGGCAAAAGAACTGTGTGTTCGTTCCTAGGATAAGCTGTAACCAAAAGAGATAAGAAATCAAGAAGTAGACTTTGAAATCCTTTCGAAAGAAAGGTAGTGGTTTTTATCCTGGATTGCTAGTTGGCAATCAAAGGTTTCCACTATAAGGAACTGGTCATTTGTTTGATTGTTTATTTCCGCTGCGAAAGGAACTGAGAATTGATATTCTGAGTTCCTTAAGTTTTTATCTAACAATCACGATCCTACAAGAAGTACTTCCCAGCGACGAAGCTAAACAGCCTGAAGAGGAGTATTAGCAGCATCGAACAGCAGGCTGCTGAGTCGTTCTATGAGTACTACGAGCGCTCCAAGAAGCTGATTTCTAGTTGCCCCTATCATGGCTACTCCGACCAGGACCTCGTACTTTATTTGTACGGAGGTTTACTTGATGACGAGCGTCAGATTGTGAATGCTACCTGTGGAGGAAACATCCTGAATAAGACTCCAGACCAGGCATATGAGGTCTTCTTTGAGCTATCTGAGGGCTCAAGACAGTTTAGTAAAAGGGCGGGCGCCCAATCCGTGAGAGCTGTAGAATCTCAGGCTAATTCCACTCTACTTGTTGAGATGGATGAGATGAAAGAGATGATGAGGCGGTGCATGATGAAGGATGGCCAGCAGCAAGTCAAATCATGTGGGATATGCCAAGATACAATGCATCCAACTGATGCATGTCCCATGCTGCAGGAGCCCACTGCTGAAGTGAACGCAATTGGAGGATATGGCCCTCAAAGGCCAAGATATGACCCGTACTCCAGCACCTACAATCCAGGGTGGAGAGATCACCCCAATTTGAGGTACGGGAACCAGCAGAACACTCATCATGGCCAAGAGAATCAAGATTACCATTAGAGGCCGCCACAGTTTCTTCCCCGCCCACAACAGTACCAATAACCTAGGGGTCAACAACCATTTAGAGCTCCCTATGACCAGAGACCCCAAGGCCAGAGCTCCAATGCCCATGCGTCCAGTGAGGATAAGATTAATGCCCTTGTCCAGGGCATGACAACCATGGCTAGCAATGTGAACGCACTGGCAAACATTGTGGCCCAAAATCAGCAAGAGACGAAGTCCAGTATTCAGAACCTGGAGAAACAAATGGGGCAGATCTCTATAGCTATGAGCAGGTTGGAAGCGCGGGAATCGGGGAAGATACCATCTCAAACGGTAGTCAACCCGAAGGAGAATGTATGCGCCATGACGCTAAGGAGCGGGGCTGAGGTGGAAGATAAGAGAGCCAAGAAGAAGGACGTCCGCGACCGCGAAGAAGAAAGCCACGATCGCGGATGCATCACGGAGAAGGAGGAGAAAATCGGCGAATTTCCGCGACCGCGGAAAAATCACGGAGATAAAAGAGCCCAGGTCGAGAGCAAACCGCGATCGCGGAACGAAATCCGTGACCGCGGAAAAAGGGCTGAAGAAAACGAACAGGTCGAGGATTTTCTGCGATCGCGGTCACCAATTCGCGATCGCGGATCTGCCCCTGACGCGGCCTCTCGCTACAAGGATCCATATGATGATTATGTGAGGCCCTATTTCCCTCCGCTCGGATCCGAAAAGCCTCCCGCACCTTTCCCTGAAGCTCTGGCGGACACAAGGAGGCCAGCCAATGACAAGGAGCTATTCGAAACGTTTAGCAATTGCGAGGTAAATATCCCTTTACTCAAGTTGATTAATAGTATTCCTCGTTATGCTAAATTTTTGAAGGAGCTCTGCACGCTCAAGAGAAAAAGGGTTGTGAAAGAGAAGAAGAAGGTGGTGGTGAGTGAGAATGTGTCCGCTATGTTGCAAAAGCGGATACCCAAGAAGGCTAGCGATCCAGGGATGTTCACAATTCCCTGCAAGATTGGGGGTACCTTGTTCGATAAGGCGTTACTTGATTTGGGTGCCTCTATTAATGTGCTGCCTCTCTCACACTATGAGTCTTTGGAGTTAGGCCCACTAGAGAAGACGGGGATTGTCATCCAGCTGGCGGACAATTCCTACGTCTACCCCAAGGGAGTGGTGCAGGACGTGCTAGTCGAGGTGGACAAGTTGGTGTTCCCTGCAGACTTCTTTATGATGGACACGGGGCAGGACAAGGATGCAGCGCCAGTGATGCTAGGGAGGCCGTTTATGAATACGGCAGGAACAAAGATCGATGTGAGCAGTGGTTCGCTCACAATGGAATTCGACGGGGAGAGGGTCGAATTCAATATTGATGATTCCAAGAGACACCCTCAAGATGGGAACCCCGAGTGCTCAATGGAGGTGATATGCGATATATTGTATAGCACATCTTGTGGTTATTAGCATGATTTAGATGATGTTTGGATATGATTTGATGGTAATTCTGTAATCCGGAAGAGAAGACGAGAAGTGAAGAAATCATGGGATTTACAGAGGTTTGAAGTGCATTGAAGAGTAGAAGGACAGTATGCTGAGTTCAATTGGTTCTTTCTCTCTACTCAGATGTCCAAATGGAGTGATTCCAAATCAAGGAGTTAGATCTTGAAGTGTACTGCAAGTCCTCAAAATATGAGCACAATCCGAGTTGGGAATCAAAAGTTATGATGTTTGTACGGAAGTGTCGCAGCTGCTGGAGTACCACCGCACCCGCGGCAACATCACCGCACCCCGCGGTGAGCCAGCAGAGAAGAAGGCGCGAAGTTCCGAAGTTCTGGAAGATCACCGCACCCCGCGGTGGGTGTTGCCGCACCCGCGGTGACGACGCGCTGAAGACTTTTCTCGGCTTATTTCCGAGATCTTTTATCTGTTTTTATTTTATTTCTAAAACTTTGTTTCCAAGTTTGTTATTTTCTTTTCTTTATTTCTGAATTATTTCCTTAGTATTTAAACTTAAGTTTTAGACTCTTTTAGAGAATCATCCATTCTCTAAACCTAGTTGCCACCTTTCATAGTTTTTTCTCTCAAAAACCCTATGGAGAACTAAACCTCCATTGTTGCACTTGACGTTTTGAAGCCTTCAATTGATTGGTTGTGAGTTTTCGACTCTTGTTCGTTTTCCTATCTAGTTGTATTAATTCTCTTGCGCTTGAATGTTTATTGAATCTTATTGGTTTATCTAGACTGATCACCTAGGTTTATTGATATTATCCATATAGCTAGGACTTGTGATTCCGGGTTTGGGTTGCATATCTAGTAGCAAACACGATTTACATAAGCGGGTTGCGAGTGTTCATCGTGAGAGAGAGAGTTAATTACATGTTTATAGTAACGGGTTGTTTCTATTGCATGTATCTTGTTGAATCCTTGGTTGAATGCTATTGCTTTATTGAGTCTTGAAGGTTTTCGGATTTGATTTGGTAATAAGTACTATTAGGGCTGGTAGAACTAATAGTTACATAAGATCGGGATAAGGACAACTATAGGAAAGATAAGAACTTGAGAGGGGTTGTATTCACCATAAAAATGCTCGATTTTTACCTTGACTTGGTGTCGTTGGAATCGAGGCTGGGCAGGTGCTTGGTTGAATGCGTTGTTTGGCGCGGCGTCGTAGAGAGGGTTCTCAAAGGCGCGCACTCCATGTGGTCTATCGCGTCCAACCTGGCGTCTATCGCGTTCTTGGCGATCTTCGCGGACGAACTCATCCCTTGGCGCGTAGGCATCATCGCATTGACGTCTTCGCGGCTGGGCATCGTAGTTGTCGCATCGAATGTCCTTTTGCATAACATCGCGGCGCTCGCCGCCAATGTCACGAACGCGTTCTCCTTGGGACTGGAGACGCGGTGGAGGTATCCAATCCGAAGGGTGATCCTGCAATTCAAGTGGATCTCCAAGAGGGGGGTGAAAAAATTAGGGTTGACCATACGTGAGTCCTCGATATCTTCATCGTCATACTCGTCGAAGTCGTCGTGGATATTGGATGTGATCGACGCATAGCCATCAGATCTGTAACGCGGCGTCCGAACACTCTAGTGTCGAAGGTGATCGCGTATATCATGGCTCTGTGGCTGGGTAGGTGGGGTCCTCAATTGATCACCGCGTCGCGTATGCCCATTTGGTATGCGACTGGGTCTCCTCGGCGTCGCGTCGGCTGGCTCGGCACGGCGAGGGCGGCCTTCGCGTGGCGCTGAACCCAGTACACGTCTTTGGGTTCTCCTAGAGGCATAGTGATCATCAAAGTTGTATGGTTCAGAATACTCACATGTAGTGTCCTCGGTGTCGCGGTCGTAGTCGGAGCCGTTGTCGAAGCCAGCGGGTGTGGCTCGAGGGACGTAGCGGTCCGCGTGCAAAACGAAGCCTTGGCGACTCTCGATGACGCTCTGCATACGATTGAGTTGCGGTTGGTGATGAGACGTCGACGACATGATTCCTTTGCCTTTGTCAACTCTTGTCTTTGATGGACCTGCATCGGTGGCTCGTGGTTGATTCGGCGCGTCCATAGTACTCAGGGGAGCTGGGTTGGGCACGAGTTGTGCATCGCGTTGTTGGGCTCTCAAAGCTACGTTCTCTTGTCGAAGGGCTTGGATCTCCATTTGCTCCTCAGACAACGCGATGAGATGGTCATGTTGTGGGTGGTCAACCAGTGGTTGGTCTAGGGGTAGATCCAATGGTGGTTGAGGTGGGTTGGTGTGGTCGACTCCAAGTTGGTTCTCACCGTGTTCAATCGTCATGGTACCTATAACAATATGGCCAGACATGGAAGTAAAAACGAACCAAAAGACAACGAAGCACAACAACCAAGAAAATCACTAGTCAAGTCACAAAGTTCACGTAGGTGGGGTTTGCTTGGCTTGCCGTGAGGGCGGCTTGGTTTGCAGAAGAGATTGTGTATCAAGCAAGTTGCAATCAAACAAACAAGAACAAATTGAAACCCTAAAACAAACGTAAACAAAGCAACCTAATATGCAAGAAAGTACCTTCTAGGTTTGCAGAAGAGATTTGCGTTCTCTTACGAAAGCAAACGATGGGGGTCAAGAAAAATTGTGAACAAAATGCACACTTGAGTTCGTGACTTACAAGACTGCTGGGCTCTGATGCCAGTTGATGTGTTCTTGCCTCCGATGACAAGCCAATTGTCAAAGGCGACACCTTTGAATCTAGTCTTGGGTGAGAAGTCACGCGATGAACGTCTCGACAGTGAAGGTGGTGGTGACTGTAATATCCCTCATTTTATAAGGGTATTTTGGAATTTTTCCAACTCCCGTATTACACGTCAAATTTATTTCAGAGAAGTTCAGACATTCGGTAATATGTTTGATCTCTGTAATAATTTTTCTAAGTGAAATAAAATACATTTCGACGTATTTTGGGACTTAATATTCGTTCGTGTACGATTATTTTTATCCTGCGCTAAGGCCATGTTGTTCCAAGCTAAAACGGATGAAAAATGGCCTTAGCGGCGACCGCCATAAGGCAAGCAGCGACCGCCGCCAACTAGCCGACATTGTCAGCACCAACTTGTCAAGTGGCCTAGGAATGCGGCGACCGCCGCCAGAAATGCGGCGAACGCCGCCAGAGACCCATATGGGCGGCGACCTCTTGTCGGTCGCGGCGACCGCCGCCACTGTTGCAGGGCTAGTTGCAGGGGCTTGCCGGCGACCGGGGGACGACTCGATCTCGGCCCTCCACGTGCATGGCTTGCCCATTTCTTGTCCCCTGACTTTGGCTATAAAAGGGGAAGGGTTTGGGATCAGATTGGGCACAAAACCGAGCTCTAATCTCTCCCAAATCGTCTCGCCGGAGTTTCGAGCTTCTCGCCGGATTTTTCGAGCTCTCGTCTGAGCTTTGTTGGTGTTACTTGGTGGTTGCAAAGTGAAGCTTTGGAAGCCCTTAGAAGCTTAGAATCCAAAGCAAGGAAAATGAGAAGCAAAACAATCGACGTCGGTGAGTTTTTGCTCTCGTAAATTTTCTGGTGTTCGTAGCGGCGACCGCCGGCATGAACAGCGGCGCCCGCCATAAGGCAGGCGGCAACCGCCGCCCAGAAGCTTTTGGCTTGTTTCGGCCTTGGCTTCTGTGGCTTTCGATCGGGCTTCGTTCCTATCGATTCCTTTCGTTATTCTTTAGATTCGTACTCGTGTTTGTCGAATCTAACTTAGGATTTCTTTATGGGTCGATCCGAAGGAATCTGTGTTACCAGATCTGTCCCTGTTTCGAGCCCAGAAATCCCATCGTCGTCATTAAACTTCTGCGGATCTAAGGCAAGTGGCGGTTCGCTCTTGCTCATCATTCCATACTTCAATTAATTATCAATTATTTTGTTGTTAATTAATTTGGGATGATTTCTTGTTTATGTTGGGAACAGTTTTGATAAATAATTTGATGAAAAGAAGTGATGTTATAATAGGTTGTATATTGCTAGATACATCGCTATTATGTTCATAATGGTTTTGTTGAGGATTTTAAATGTGAATTTCATATGAAAGATTATAATAGGTTGCATATATTGTTAGTAGCAACGTTATTTTGATATATATATATATATATATATATATATATATATATAGATTGATATATCTATGATGTTGGCCTTGATGGCTTTGATGTGATTTATTGTTGTGTTAAACTGTTTAGTTAGCACGAGTATTCGTAGGAACGCTACTGTGTATCTCATTGCGAGTGCTAGTCGTTTCTTGATAACCTGGTGGTTAGGATTTAGTTCCTACCATCCTCCTTACTCTGGGTCTGTGCACACAGCTGGTGCCGCTTGTAGGGATTTAGTTCCCGATTTCGTTCCCTAGGGATTTAGTTCCCAATTTCGTTGTTTGGGATTTAGTTCTCGAGGGATTTAGTTCCCGATTCGACTTTAGGGATTTAGTTCCCGAGTCAACTCCGCCTTAGGGATTTAGTTCCTGACGGTATCTCTTTATCCTGAGGGATGAGAGAATCTAAAAGCTTATAACGTGTTGTGCGTTTTGGAACTTTATGAGATAAGTGTTTTAGTGCACATGATTAATATACCCTTGGGCGAGTAGTGCAACTAAGTATAGTGCAGCTAGGAAAGCTCGTATTGACTTTGATCAGAGTAAAGTTCTCTTTCCAATCTGGATTCGCCTTGGGCGGTGAGGTTGGTCGTGAGCCGAAACATCAAGTCGTTTTTGAACGCTTGTATGATGTGTATTATTAAATTAAGTTTCCCAACATTTGTCATGCTTCCTATAAGGCTCATTTCATTTGGAGTCTTCTTTTGGGATTGATTGATGTGAGACTCGGTCTCCAGAATCGTCTCTTGTTCATGCATGTTGATATATTCCAGTAGAAGTATGGTGGTTGACTATCGTGATCGACTTTTATTCGAGAGACGATGAGTCTAACCTAATACGACTACTTCGAACCACTCTGCTTTGTACCCTTGCAGGTCTTTCATTAGACTAACCAACCGATAATTCTCTTGCATGGTTGGCTGGTGTCATCCGTTCGATTCAGCACATCAGGTATGTTGCAGATCTAAGAAGGCTAGAACGACTATGAAGATGAACGGTGTTTTGACAAGTTATGTTGTCGCTTTGTTTACAAGACTTCCGCTGTGTTAAATATGTTTTGCTTAAAGACTTCCGCTGTAATAATTCTGATTATGTATTTTAAAGTATTTGGAAATTGTTGTATTTCCGAGACTTTGGTTTTAATGAAAGTTGTAATATTTGGTATTATAACTGTGGTTTGATGGTTTATATCGACTGGAAAAGCCTGGGGTGACTTCGGGATGTTATATCTGAAGTCACTGGCAGTAATACTTTCAAGATGAAATTTGGGGGTGTTACAGTGACGCGGTGGTGAACACGGCTGATGGAACGACTGGATAGCAGTGGCGGAAGCGGTTTGATGAGGGATAGGTGACTTGAAAAGACAAGCCTTTGGGTGTCGTAGCGTCGACTGCGTGTGTCATAGCGTCAACTGCGGGTGAAGGGAGATGTGAAGGAAGACTGGCTTGAAGGTTCAAGCAATTGCCGTAGCGTCGGCGGCGGAGGGAAGGGGATGCGAAGATAGAGGGGTTTGACGTCCGATCAAGGGAAGGAGATGCGAAGATAGAGGGGTTTGACGTCCGATCAAGGGAAGGAGGATAAACACTCGACTTGAAACCTTGAATTAAATTGAATGTAAAGAAATAACAATAACAACGGGGGCTTTAAATAGCCAAAGAACTCGGCCAAGACCTAATGGGCTTGGACCGAGACGAACCTATGAGCTAGCCCATGCAAGCATGCAAAAGACACAAACCCAAAAATAGAAAAGACTATAAAAATAAACTATCTAAAATAAGCAATACTACCAAATATAGAAAATGTTTCGAAACTATGAAAACGACGCGTTGAATGAGTACAAACACCGCGAGGAACAGCGACTAAGGGTCGATGGCCTCGCGAGTGGGTGCACGCGATGTTGGCTCTGAAGAACGCGTTGTTTCATTGCCGATGGTGGCGAGGACGACGAGTCTTGGGTTTTCGTATGGGCTTCCTTGGCCAGCGACGACGCGTGCGACAAGTGACGCGACTGCGGCAGAGATGGCTTTGGACCTAGACCTTGTCACTGGGCTCTCTGAGCGTAGGCTCATGGCTTCTTCCTCGTCTTGGGCCGTCATGAGAGGCAGGGTCACATCACAGGCCCACAGCTGTGCCAGAGCCTCGTGTGCCGGCTTTGAGTTGACTTAGACCAGACATGGTTAAGTCACCCGAGCCCATATGTTCCTCTATGGCTAAGCTAGTTACCTAACCCATTTGGCTCTACATTGTATCCTAGCTTACTCATCTGTAATGCTTGCAATAAATCAATCTATGTTTTAATTACAATAACTTAGGATTAGATTACCTAACATCCTGGTTCCTTAGTAACGAGGCATGCATCTAACAACCCAAGAGTATCCATCAATTTCTAAAAAGAGTATTTATGAAATTAGTTACAATTAAATGTTGGAAGATTATAAAATAGGAAATGTTGGAATAGAGTATATAAATGTTACGGAAATTTCGCGAGATAACCCTTAGGTTTTACAAATTCCGCAAGGTGTCCACATGTTTTAACTATTTCGCGTGATAACCCTCAGTTTTTTAAAAATTCTGTCAAATAACCCTCTGTTACTTAATTCGTTAAAAAATTGTTAAATTTTTATTTTTTTAATATTAAAAGATTGTTAATTGATTTTAAAAAAAGGAAAATTAAAATAAATTCTAATTAGTACCAAGTACCAACCATACAAAAAAAAGAAAATTATAATTTTTAATAATAAACTACATGAATGAACAAAGTAATTAAGTAAATTCATTTATGTAGTTAATTATTAATTTTTTTCTTATTTTATGGATAGTACTAAATATTAGCATTTATTATTATTTTCCTTTTTAAAAAATCAATTAACAACTTTTTAAAAAAGGATTAAAAGTTAATAATTAACTACATAAATGAATTTACTTAATTACATTGTTCATTCATGTAGTTTATTATTAAAAATTGTAATTTTTTTATGGTTGGTACTAATTAGAATTTTATTTTATTTTTTTAAAATCAATTAACATCTTTTTCACATTAAAAAAAATAAAAATTTAACAATTTTATAACGGATTAAGTAACAGAGGATTATTTGACGGAATTTTTAAAAAGTTGAGGGTTACCACGCGGAATAGTTGAAACTTGTAGACACCTCACGGAATTTGTAAAACTTGAGGGTTACCTTACGGAATTTTCGTAAATGTTAAAATTAAATGTATATTGAAATTTATATACGTGGCATACCTTATATAGATTATATATTCTTGTGAATTCTAGCCATTGGACCAAATATCCAATGGACCGAAATAATATTCCCTTAGAAAACTAATAAATTTGGAAAAATAAAATGATCAAACGATTCAAAAGCCATAAAAGAGTAAAGGCCTTATCCAATCCAATCACAGGAGGAGAAATCTCTCCTGCACCCAGCCATTTCCTTGTTTCTCATCTCTCCCTCATCCATGGAGTCTCTTTCCCTCTGCCTTTCCTCTTTCCCGCCATTCACAACCCACAAACCCACCAAAACCCCCCTCCATTTAAGAGCTGCTTTGCCCACCAACTCCAACTCAACCCATTTCAACCCCATCAAATTCCCCACCTCCAAAAACCCTAAAAACCCTCCACTCAATTTCACTCCGATTCCCCTCTTGACTCCTCTCCTACTCTCTTCCTCCCCTCTTCCCGCCTCCGCCTCCGAGCTTGCTGAGCAAGCCCCTGAGAGGATCAACTTGGACTCTATTGTGGTCGCCATTGATGATTTCACCAACAGAAACCCATTCTTTGTTGCTGGGGTCACCTTCATCTGGCTGGTTGTGATCCCTCTGATCAAGGCCTACTTGAGGAAGTACAAGTTCATCCCCGCCATTGATGCGTTTCGGAGGCTCCGAGATGACCCCTGTGCTCAGCTGTTGGATATAAGGGATGAGAAGAGCTTGGCCTTTCTGGGGACTCCCAATTTGAAGATGCTCAACAAGGAAGCTGTTCAGATGAGATACTCTGAAGCTGATGAAGATGGGTTTGTGAAGAAAGTGATGGAGGTTTTCCCTGACCCACCAAACACTGTTCTTTGCATTATGGACAAGTGAGTGCATAGCTGACCTTCATTATGATTCTATTGCAGTTTATTGGTGTATGATTATTGCCTAGGTATTGGAATTGCACTAAGTATTGTCTGATGGACTAATCATTATCATTGTTGAAAGATAGTTGCTTGGATTAACTTCATATCTATGGATTTTGGCCACAATAGAAGCTGCAATTTGGAATAGCCATTGCTCAGGCTATTCTTGTAAGGGGAATTAGCAGTAATAATTACTATATTTAGGGGATTTGAATAGTTATATAATTACTATATATATGGACAAGTGAGTGCATAGCTAACCTTCATTATGATTCTATTGCAGTTTATTGGTGTATGATTATAGCCTGGATATTGGAATTGCACTAAATATTGTCTAATGGACTAATCATTATCATTGTTGAAAGATAGTTGCTTGGATTGGCTTCATATCTATGGATTTTGGCCACAATAGAAGCTGCAATTCGGAATAGCCATTGTTCAGGCTATTCTTGTAAGGGGAATTAGCAGTAACAATTACTATATTTAGGGAATTTGAATAGTTATATAATTGCTTCATTGGAAGCTTCATTTGTGTTGGGACTATGAGATGTGCTACTGCTAGCTTATGTATTGTTAAGAGATTTTGGCTTTCCTTGCTCAAGTGATGGAAGTGACTTTGATGTCTAATTGTACTCCTTACTTTCTGAATGTAAGGTAGTTTTGATGGTAATTCATTTCAAGTGGCTGAAATGTTATACAAGAAAGGCTTCAAAACTGCCTATGCAATCAGAGGTGGTATTGCAGGCAAGAAAGGATGGCAGGTACCTAACATATTTCTTTTTTTTCAATCTTGATCCTTTTGTTGTAATCCTATGAAAACTGTTAGTAAGTCGGTTTGTTTGGCGCTTTTCCTGCTTGCTTGTAGGAAATACAAGAAAGCCTTCTTCCTCCAGCCGTGCACGTTTACCCAAAGAAGAAGAAAGGGAACAAGTCTAAAAAGGATGGGAATGGTGCAGCAATTACTCTACCCATTGAAGATAAAATTGGTGCATCAACATCTAACTCCGATCCTTAGATGACAAAGATGATGAGATTGGGAGTATTTTAAGCCGCAACTCCAAACGCAGCTTTGTGTTGATACCCGGTTTGTTTCTTACATCCTGACATATCTATGTATGTATCTTGATTACTATGTTGTGATATGAACATTAATCAACTTTGATTTCCAATGTCTTCCATGCAGCACATCTAAGGTTAATCAAAGCACTGAACATGAAGCCAAATAGATGACTAGCTGGTTTGTGCACAGATGCTAGTTGAATCTCCCCTGTATGCTTTTGATTGGTTTTTGGTGATTTTGATATGGTAGTTTGATTTAGGGAGAAACTTTTTGTCTAGTCATTGTACACTGCTTAATGGCCATTTCTGTGTCTGCCCATGTAGTTTCAATGTAAAATCTGGCGTATTGAGCAGTCAATTTCCAGAGGCAATTGCAGAACATAATACTACATTGGCTCTGCAATTTGCACAGATCACTAGTGTCTTGAAAGTTTCAAGTTCAAACAACAAACTTCATTGATTTGTAAATTAGGATCCATATGGGTAAAATCAGAAGGTGATAATAGTTATTGCAGTTTCATTTGGAGCATTTGTAATTGTTATCACTTACGAGGCTTATGATGATTTGCTTAGCAAAACAATGGCTACAACAATTAGTAAGCCTACAACAATTTGAATGAACAATGCCATACAATTTTACAGAACAAAACTGCCTGGAATTCCAATGACTGCAGAGAAAGTAAACTGAGACTATACCCTTCACCAAAAGCAGCATCAGATAATCTTTTGGTGTACGATAAAGCGTTCCATTTTTTAACGTTGGTTCGTATGAAACCCGAGTGAACGTTGTCATATTGATGCTACTCATTGACCTTCTCAACAATCCTATCAAAGCGAGCCAGGAACTCTATGTTGCCCTCAGCACCCTTGAGAGGAGACTCAATCCATCCTTTGTTTTGGAATCCATAGCTTTCAACACCCTTTATGATTTTCTCTAGGACCTTCATCATATAACAAAGTAATGACCATCCACATCACATAGCAACAAGTTAATTCATATTTTTGGAAGAAGGGCACAAATACTTACCTCTTGATGGACCTGTGGATCTCTTACAATACCACCACCTCCCACCTGTAATGACAGGATACCGTCAAAACTCAAAAAGCATTGTGCACACTACAAACAACATGGATAATTCCAACCCCGAGGTCATTTACTAATGTAGATAAATATGGTAGTCCTAAACTCAGGTAGATGACTTTTCTAACTGGATATCATTATGATTCGAACTTCATATTAACTAGTACTTTATCCGTATAGAAAATGTTGTCATTTTAGCACATAAATTTTGTTTAGAAAAGTTTGTCATTTTAGGATTTAGATTATAATTTGTTTGTGAGTTACGAAGTTTTTTTATTGAAAATTGCAATTTTTTACTCTTTTCATGCAAATTATATCTGTTGATTGGAGACAAATGAGGTGGGTTTTTAATTAATTATAAATTTTTAAAAAAATTGTTGAAAATATAGGGTAATTATTGAATTTCTTAATATTTGTGCAAATATCTAAAATGACAATCTTTTCTATATTGAGGGAGTATAAGATGAAATCACGGATCTCAAGTTTCAAATTATGCTTGCTGACAAAACATTTACTTACACTTTCAGGAAACATATGATAGCAGGAATAAGAGCTGGTAGAGGAAGAAATGAAAATAAAGCTCCTACCTGCGATCTGCGAGCTTCAAATTGTGGTTTAATCAAGGTAATCAACGTTGCCTCTTCCTTCATAACTTTAAGTACTGCTGGGATGACCTAATACCATAGATTTTAATTTTAGTTAAATAAATTAGAATAATGCTTATTTTTAGAATCAGTAGCTGAGAACCAAAGGGTCTTGAAAAGTAGGGTTCCTCACCCCCCAACATAGATGAAAAAGAAATGAGTGCAAATATTTCTGATAGCAAGTTTCAAAGTGAAAATGCCTGAACTTCAAATAAGTGTGGAACCTCACCAATAGTATGGAAATGAAAGAAAGGTCCAGAGTCACCAAATCAACTTTTTGGGGGAGATCAGTTAGATATCTTAGGTTTGTTCTCTCTATAACACCAACTCTTTCATCTCGGCGGATCTTGTCTGCCACCTAATTTTTATCACAGACATAACAGAACTCAAGAAAACCATCCAATACAAAAGATAAAAGCTGGAGGGCGAAATCGCCAGAGGAATCATATAGTGCAGTACAATTCTTGACTACTTCATAACTATAGAATTTACAATGAAAGAACAAAAATAAGGCTTATTCCAAAGTTTCAAAGATAACTAATTGCCTTAAAGCGCTGCTGACTTAATAGGAGACAGTGATGAGTAGCATAAGCCATCATATTATTGATTTATCGTACCTGTCCATAACCGACATCAACTCCATAGACGAATGAAGCACCATGCTGAAGCAGGCAATCAGTAAATCCTCCAGTGGACAATCCTGAGTCAAGAGCAACTTTGCCTTCTACATCAACACCCAATTGCTCAATTGCAGCTTCTAATTTAAATCCTGCTCTGAACAAAATCACCGTGAAAAACGAAGATGCATATGATTGCCCCAAAATCAAGTAAAAAACTAAACCATCTATTGAATATCATATGGGGGTTGTTCTCAGGAATAATCACCTACATACATATTTTGGCTCATCAGCTATTATCTCCACAACAGCTTTATCCGAGATAGGAGTTCCAGCCTTATTCACCACTTTCCCATCAACAAACACTTTCCCTGAATTTAATAAGATTAGCATCAACAAAGAACTCCAAAAGCAAAGTACACTTGCTCATATCACAAAATTCACTGTTTTCTTCAATTAATTCAGATCTATACAGGTAAATGGGTCACAAATGCTAATAGAATCCCATAAACATCACATTTGAAAGCCTGAACAAATGCTAGCTGAATTAGAGCAGAAAAGAACTCAAAATCAAAGAAATGACTTGCCTTGCATAATCCAAGACTGGATAAACGTACGGCTATATTGCTGAAACCTTTCTAGGCAGATTTCATCTAGTCTTTTTTTCCTGAAATTATCAATTGACTACAATTAGGACAGTAAACAGAATTTCAAGATACCAAATGCAAAGAGAAAAGCATCAAAGAAGCGTTTATTACTTCCTTGGTAGCTGAAACTTCGCTGCCTTAACAGCAGAAAAGCATCTGAAAGAACACCCAGTTTGGCCTCTTCTCCACAGCACTGGTTTCGCTGACAAACAAAATTAACACAAATCTATTCGATTACTGGGCGTAAATTAACCCAAATCATAGACGAAATTGACATGATTAAAAAGGGGAATTTAAGAGTAGGGTTATTGGGAACCTGGATATGAAGAAGAGGTGTTTTTGGAAAAGGATAAGAAGAAGAAGAAGTTGGAACCATTAGCAGAGAAAGTGTTAGAAGAAGAGAATGAAAGGGGAAGCCTGAGAGACTTCAACGCCATTGTTAAGCCTGTTTTCTTATCAATCCATCTGTGTATGCTGCATCGAGCAGCGGAGCGAAGCATGAAAATGGGACCTTGCAAAATACAATACCTCTGCAGTCTGTTTGTGAATAGAACCGGAAAAATGAGAAAATGAATCGGGTCAGACTTTTTGGGTATCCGTATACGGGTCAGTCACTCGGGTTTGAACGACCCGAACCCTTTCGAAAATTTGGTTACGGGTCTGCCCAATTCGGCGAAAAACCACGCACTCCGATTTTTTTAATCGTGCACTCCCATTTCTGCAGCACCTGGTGCATCACAGAAAATTCGCCAAAAATCCGGTTCAAGGTGTGGACGGCACGTCGTGCAGCACAGAAAATACATTTTTTGAAAACCCGGTTCAGATCTTGTGTTGTACGTAATGCCGCACAAACAGTCCGATTTTTTTATTTTTTTGCGAACCTGGTTTACTAAAATTAAAAAAAAAGTATTAAAATTTATTTTTTTGAACCCGGTTTACATTCTAAACGGCACCTAGTGCAGCACAGAAGAAATTATTTTATTTAAAAAAAAAACTTGGACACTATTGCCCACTCCCACTCTTGTATTTAAATGAACAAATTTATTTTAAAAATTATTTTTGAACTAAATTTACTACATACTCAACGCATTGTATATATCTTGCTATTCTATATGATTTGAAAATTCAAATACCTAGTAGATTTGTATACTTATGTGCATTTGACTATAGTAATAGACGTTTTCAAGTAATCAGGGTTACATGGCTATAAATCCGTTTGTATCATGAGATTTCAATATACTTTTATTCATCTAAAATTCATGTGCGTTTCTCCACCAATTCGTTTGATATTAACTGTTTGTTATTATTATTCTCGAAAATCACATATAACTATGGTTAATCCAATTTGGTTATATCTTATAGTTATATCCAATTTGGTTATATATTATATTTATATTCTATAGTTATATACTATGGTTATATCCTATAGTTATATACTATGATTATATCTTATAGTTATATCCAATTTGGTTATATCATATGGTTATATTCTATAGTTATATACTATGGTTATATCCTATATTATATACTATAGTTATATACTATGATTATATCTTATAGTTATATACTATGGTTATATCTTATAGTTATATCCAATTTGGTTATATCTTATGGTTATATTATATAGTTATATACTCCTATATTATATTATATAGTTATATACTATGGTTATATCATATAGCTATATACTATGATTATATCTTATAGTTATATCCAATTTGGTTATATCATATCGTTATATCCTATAGTTATATACTATGATTATAGTTATATCCAATTTGGTTAAATCATATGGTTATACTAGGTATTTGAATTTTCAAATCATATAAAATAGCAGGATACATACAATGCGATGAGTATGTAGTAAATTTATTTTTTTAAATAAATAATTATTGATTTAAAAACAAGAGTGAGTGTTTTTTTTTTCTGGGCGCAAGTGAATCGGTTTTTTTGGACTGCACTACGTGCCGCCCAAAATACCGGTTCAGTGAACCATTTTTTATAAAAAAAAATTGAATCGGCTTGTGCTGCACCAAAAAACCCGGTTTTTTGTGCTGCACCACGTGCAGCACAATTTGGAGTGCACGGTTAAAAACATTGGAGTGCGCGGTTTTTTCGCCATTTTTTTGGGAAAAACTATTGAAAATAAAACAAATAAAAAATAATTCCAACTTTTAAATCAATCAAAAATAGCACAAATGGTTTTTTTCGGTTGAAATTCCAGCTAATTCGATAACAACATTACACATAATAAGAGATCTTGTACATAAGAGAATCGCTTACAACATCCCAACTACAAAGTGACATTGAATACATGTTATCAGATTAGCAAGATTTTCAACCGAAAAAAATCATTTGTGCTATTTTTGGTTCATGGATTTAAAGTTGTGATTATTTTTGGTTAACTTAATAGTTGGAATTATTTTTGGTCTATTAGTGAAAGTTGTGATTATTTTTGATAGTTTTTCTATTTTTTTAGGGTGAATTTGTTTGGACCTTTAATTTATAATGGCACTTTTACTTATAATAGGGCTTTTCAAATAAAAGGATTTATGGTAGTTTAAAAATTATGCTAATTTATTATCTTATTCTTCAAATTAAAGAAAAAAAGACCTTTTTGATAGAAAAATATGTATGAAAAGTTAACATATTTATTTCAAATAAACTACTTATAAGAATCGAAATCCTGACTATGAAAACACTCATTGAAAAATTCTTGCCGCTGACTCCTCTATCTTAGAGATTTCTAGATCCAAATTAGGGCTGAGCACGGTTTGGGTAAACCGAAATTTTGGACCGAACCAAACCGAAAAAACCAAAACCGAACCGAGATTTTTTCGGTTTACATATTTTGAAATTTTGGTTCGGTTTCGGTTCGGTTTAAACCGATTATTTTATACAAATACACTAAATCCTTATTTTCTACTCCATTTCTCTTTTGGTTTGTGCACTGCACCTAGCCAACCTCCCACTTCACTTCATCTCTCTCGATCTTGTCCCGAACAACACTTCATTTCTCCATTTTCCAATTAATACTTCTCATAATTTGCTTAAATCTCTTAACATTTAATTGATGGTTGAAATAGATCTAATTTATAAGTATTAATTTTTTTATTTTATAAGCTTTATATATTTTAGATTGCAAAATATATATACATGTAGAAATGTTTTCTTGTGAGTGACACCTATACGCAATATACACCATTTAAGATTAAAAATCGGTTTAATTCGGGTCAAAATCGAACCGAACTGAAAAAAACGAACCGAAACCGAACCGAACCGAGTTTATTCAGTTCGGTTTTCGGTTCACCCAAATCCAAAATTCGGTTTTGAACTAATGCTCAGTTCTAATCCAAATTTGTGCTTTGATCTCCTTTTTCAACTGAAGCTTGTTCTTCCTTTCTTCAACCTTCCCCCCACCAGATCTCCTCTTCCATCTTTTTCGTTTGTTTTTGGCTTTCGTAAATCTTTGAAATTTCACATCAAGAAAGGGGTTGTCACCTGTAACAAAATTGAATCACCATAACAGTAGCAGGCTTGGGTCATTCTTTGATGTATGTTCTTGAATTCGTAGATGTAGTCGATTAAGCTCTCGAAACGAACGCTAGATTTTCAACCCGAGACTCCGAGAAGATGGTAGTTGTGACCGTCCGGAAGTGGGACAAGAGTGGTGGCGGAAAACCACTCTTTGATCCTCTTGTACAATGTCTTCAACTCACAAGTTATTTTCATATCCGGATTTTTTCTCCCTCAAATTTGTTGAACTTGCTTGTCGATATTGTTGGAACTCATTTTATAAAGTGGTGTCGGGTACTTTTCCGGGCACCATTCCGGTGGGCTCCGGCCAATGTCAACACCGGAAAAAGGAAGCATTGGCTTCGTCTCCGCGAGCACATTCTCGTAATGTACTCATACGGTAAAAATGATTTCCGTTTGAATGAGAAATGGAGGCCCAAAGTTGGTTGCATGAAGTGCATAAACTTGGGAAATGTTGGGGTATAATTTTGTCCCACATTGGAAGTTTGGAGAAACATTCACTAGTATATATACTAGGAAAATGGATCTAAGGTTGTGGCCTTGGGTCATTACCCATTTGTAATGGGGAGAGGACCTAGCTCGTCAAGACCACACGCGCGCCGAGTCGCATCGGGTTGGATCGGGCCTGGGCTAGGGCTAGCCAACGCCCTATCTTTTTGGGCTTTGACCCAGTCTGGACAGTTGGGCTTTGACTGATTCCTGGAGAGATTTCGGGACTGCAGACCCAGTCTTCCTCCACGTTCAACAGCTCATGCTTTCTCTCCTCAACGTTCCAATATGTTGCTTCAACAGACTCGCTCCACTATCTCCTCCGAAGGCTCTACAAAAGAGCAGTTATGTTCTCATTCGTAAGACACCAGAACATCAATCCTCTCTTCCTCCCTTCTCTATTTTCTAAATCGAGCATGAGAGTACTACGCAGAACGCGTTCGTAGACTTCTGATCTTTGGTTGGATCGGATCAGTCTTCCTCCACATTCAACAACTCATGCTTTCTCTCCTCAACGTTCCAATATGTTGCTTCAACAGACTCGCTCCACTATCTCCTCCGAAGGCTCTACAAAAGAGCAGTTATGTTCTCATTCGTAAGACACCTGAACATCAATCCTCTCTTCCTCCCTTCTCTATTTTCTAAATCGAGCCTGAGAGTACTACACAGAACGCGTTCGTAGACTTCTGATCTTTGGTTGGATCGGATCGGGCTTGGGCTAGCCAGCCAACGCCCTATCTTTTTGGGCTTTGACCCAATATGGATAGTTGGGCTTTGACTGATTCCTGGAGCGATTTCGGGGTTGCAGACCCAGTCTTCCTCCACGTTCAACAGCTCCTGCTTTCTCTCGTCAACGTTCCAACCTGTTGCTTCAACAGACTCGCTTCACTATCTCCTCCGAAGGCTCTACAAAAGAGCAGTTCTGTTCTCATTCGTAAGACACCAGAACATCAATCCTCTCTTCCTCCCTTCTCTATTTTCTAAATCGAGCCTGAGAGTACTATGCAGAACGCGTTCGTAGACTTCTGATCTTTGGTTGCGCAATTCAGAAGAGCTTGCAGTTGTATCATGGGATTCGGAACGCTCTACAAAAGAACAGTTCTGTTCTCATTCGTAAGACACTAGAACATCAATTCTCTCTTCCTCCCTTATTTGTTTTCTAAATCGAGCATGAGAGTACTACGCAGAACGCGTTCGTAGACTTCTGATCTTTGGTTGCGCAATTCAGAAGAGCTTGCAGTTGTATCATGGGATTCGGAACGCCGAAGAACTGTCGTAATACGGGGCGTTTTCAGAATTAAGGAAAGAGATCCAGTCTCGACTCTGCACCAGACCCAATCTGGACAGTTGGGCTTTGACTGATTCCTGGAGAGATTTCGGGGTTGTAGACCCAGTTTTCCTCCACGTTCAACAACTCATGCTTTCTCTCCTCAATGTTCCAATCTGTTGCTTCAATAGACTCGCTCCACTATCTCCTCCGAAGGCTCTACAAAAGAGCAGTTCTGTTCTCATTCGTAAGACACCAGAACATCAATCCTCTCTTCCTCCCTTCTCTGTTTTCTAAATCAAGCCTGAGAGTACTACGCAGAACGCGTTCGTAGACTTCTGATCTTTGGTTGCGCAATTCAGAAGAGCTTGCAGTTGTATCATGGGATTCGGAACGCCGAAGAACTGTCGTAATACGGGGCGTTTTCAGAATTAAGGAAAGAGATCCAGTCTCGAATCTGCACCAGATCCAATCTGAATATCGTTCGGTATACTTTCGTTGTTTAATTACAATTTATGTGCGGTTTTTAATTATTGCAGTTTAATTCTGTTCGATTCTGAAATAGCGTTCCTACGGTCTTAATTCTGAAAATTTCGCTTAAACTGCATATCGCACTAACGAAATTGTTGTTTATGAGTTTCGTTCATAGCGCAGGAGTTTTATTCCAATTATTTCGGATCTGTATCTGCGCTTACTAATCTGTCTTTTGCAGTAATTTTATTCGACTTAATTTGCATCTGTATTTGAGCTTACTAATCTGTTTTTTCGCAGGAACTGAATTCGAATTTTTTTTTTCTCGATTCTGTATCTGTGCGTTCTAATCTGTTTTTCGCAGGAATTCAATTCGATTTTCTTTCCGAATCTGTATCTATGATTTCTAACTTGTCTTTGCAGGAAAAAAAATTTGCGTCTGGAATTTTAATCGAATTTATTTCGATTCGGCCATCTGTACTAGTGTACAGAAAAATCTGAAAAAAATTATTTCAAACCTGCAATTTAATTCGAGATTTAAATTGCTTTCGGACTGATTTCTGGTTTGCGTTTATGTGAACAGATTCTGATTTCATGGCTGATATGACTGAGAAGTCTGTCGCTGAGGTTGCTGGAGCAGGAAATGGAAATCCTGCTGAGTCGACACCCCAAATTCAGTTTAGGAGTGGTCTGCCTGCAGTGAACTTGCCAGTGGCGAATTTGCCAGCAGTAAATCTGCTAGTAGCAAATCTGCAAGCCACAAGGGTCGGAACTGATGCGAATCAGATTGTCCAACCGGCTGCTTATCAGACTGTCCCGACAGTCCATATGTCTGGTGCTATAAACGCAGGCTTGATGCCAGAAAAGTTCGATGGAACTGGCTTCAAGACATGACAGCAGAAGATGTTCTTCTTCCTGACCACGTTGAAGCTTGAGAAGTATCTGAAAGAGGATAAGCATGTGCTTTCGCTTCAGAATACAGATCCATACGCCCTAGCCAGCGTTGAGGCCTGGACTCATGGGGATTTTCTGTGCAAATGTTGGGTTCAAAGCCGCCTGATAGATCCAATGTACAATGTGTACAGCAAGATCAAGACTTTCAGGCAACTCTGGGTTGCCTTGGAAAAGAAGTACAAGTTTGAGGATGCAGGCTCCAAGATGTTCGCAGTGGCGAAGTTTCTTGACTTCAAAATGGTGGATTCTAAGCCCATCATGGAGCAAATTGAAGAGTTGCAGCTTCTCACACACGAGATCATTGTTGAAGGAATGTCTATCTGTGAGACGTTCCATGTGGCTGCATTCATTGAGAAACTCCCTCCAGACTGGAAGGATTTCAAGAGCTACCTGAAGCACAAGCGAAAGGCAACGACTGTAGAAGACTTGATAGTCAGGTTGCGGATTGAGTCAACCAACCGCAAAGCAGATGGGGTTCAGCATGTTGAACATAAGGCTAACTTGGCTGAACACAAGGACAAAGGGAAGAAACGGAAGTTCCAACCCCAGAGCTCCAACAACTTCAAGAAGCAACCAGCTAAGAAGTTCAGTGGGAAATGCCACAAGTGTGGTAAAATGGGTCACAAGGCTGACGAATGTCGTAGCAAGGCTGATCCACGCAAGGACAAGGGGAAATCCCAAGTCAACATGACTGAAGACAGGCTCTCGGATACAGATCTGTGTGCTATAGTGTCTGAAGTCAACATGGTTGGAGACAACCCAAGGGAATGGTGGTACGATACAGGTGCTACCAGACACATCTACTCTGACAGGGGAATGTTCACCACTTATCAGCAGAGCAAGAGCGACGAGCATCTATTTATGGGAAACTCATCCACATCCAAGGTCAAAGGTCACGGAAAAGTGGTGTTGAAGCTGACTTCAGAGAAGGAGCTGACTCTCACCAATGTCATGCATGTGCCAGATATACGGAAGAATCTGATCTCCGGCACTTTGTTGAGCAAGAACGGCTTCGCTGTGAAGTTCGTGTCTGACAAGCTAGTTCTCTCTAAGAATGGAGTTTATTTGGGCAAGGGTTATGTAAATGATGGACTGGTCAAATTGAATGTAATGACAGTCATCCCAAAATTTGTTATAATCGATGTTTCAATGAATAAGAATAATACGATTGCTTATGTTATTGAGTATTTTAATATTTGGCATGAACGATTAGGGCATGTGAATTACAAGTCTATTCAAAGACTAAATAACATGAACCTAATTCCAAAATGCAAATCAAGCAAAGACAAATGTGAAGTATGCGTACAGGCCAAACTCACAAAAACGTCATCTCCACATGTAGAGAGAACAACCGAACCTCTAGGTTTAATACACACAGATCTGTGTGATTTAAAGTTTGTGCAAACTAGAGGCGGTAAAAAGTATTTTGTGACCTTTATCGATGATTGCACAAAATACTATTATGTATACTTGCTAAGAAGCAAGGATGAGGCCCTGGAAAAATTCAAGGAATACAAGTTGGAAGTTGAAAACCAACTTAGTAAAACCATAAAAATAATCTGAAGTGATAGAGGAGGCGAGTATGATGAACCTTTCAACGCGTTCGGTAGAGAACACGGGATTATTCATCAAACAACTGCTCCCTACTCACCAGAATCTAACGGGATTGCGGAACGAAAGAACTGAACTCTGAAAGAGATGATGAATGCAATGTTGCAGGAATCTGGGTTACCCCAGAACATGTGGGGGGAAGCGTTGCTTACCACCAATCAAGATACCGCATAAGGTTACTGGCAAAACGCCATATGAACTTTGGAAAGGTAACGTACCATCGTACAAATACCTCAAAGTGTGGGGGTGCCTAGCAAAAGTGGCAGTACCACCTCCTAAAAAGGTCACAATCGGACCTAAGACCGTTGATTGTATTTTCATAGGATATGCACACAACAGTAGTGCTTATCGGTTTCTGGTATATAAATCTGACATACCAGATATACATGTAAATACAATAATGGAATCAAGGAATGCGTCCTTCTTTGAACATGTGTTTCCGTGTAAGGATAAAGAACATCCGAAACGAACTCGTGAACAAAGAGAAGCAGACACTTCTGTCAATGAAACAGAAGATGAACCTAGACGAAGCAAAAGAGCTCGAAAGGAGAAAGCCTTTGTGCATGAGTTCATAACGGCCTTTCTTTTAGAGAATGAGCCTAGAACTTTCAAAGAAGTCATGTCTACACCTGATGCACCTTCATGGAAGGAAGCAGTTAAAAGCGAAATAGACTCCATTATGCAGAACCATACATGGGAGTTAGTAAATTTGCCACAAGGGTGTAAATCACTTGGGTGCAAATGGATTTTCAAAACAAAATTGAAAATCGATGGCTCAATAGAGAAGCACAAGGCTAGGCTTGTGGTGCAAGGATTCCAGCAAAAAAAGGGCTTGGATTTCTTTGACACTTATTCTCCAGTTACGAGAATAACTTCCATAAGAATGCTAATAGCAATAGCAGCATTACGAAACCTCAAAATCCATCAAATGGATGTGAAAACTGCATTTCTAAACGGAGAATTAGAAGAGGAGATATATATGAAACAACCTGAGGGTTATGTTGTCCCTGGACAGGAACACAAGGTGTGCAGACTTGTCAAGTCTCTATATGGACTCAAACAAGCTCCAAAACAGTGGCATGAAAATTTTGACAATGTCATGATGTCAAATGGCTTCAACATCAATGAATGTGACAAATGCATCTACTTCAAAAACACTCCAAATGGATACATTTTGTTGTGTTTATACGTAGATGACATGCTCATTATTGGAAGCAATAAAGACATGATCAACAGAACTAAGAGCATGCTTAGTGGGAAGTTTAACATGAAAGACTTGGGACTAGCAGATGTCATACTAGGGATAAAAATCACTAGACATTCTAAAGGAATTATCCTATCTCAAGGTCACTATGCTGAAAAAGTACTTGAGAGATTCAAGAACTACTCAAGCGGGACTGCAAAGAGTCCTGTGGACCCTCATCTTCACTTGACTAAGAACTCGGGGGATGCAGTGTCACAATTGGAGTATGCACGTGTGATTGGAAGTCTCATGTACTTGACCAATTGCACAAGACCTGACTTGGCGCACTCAGTAAATGTACTAAGTCGCTACACAAGTAATCCAGGACACAAACACTGAAAAGGAATAACCCGAGTATTGAACTACTTGCGATATACTCAAAGTTATGGGCTGTACTATGGCAAATACCCAGCAGTTCTGGAAGGATAAAGTGATGCAAACTGGATATCAGATTCTAGAAACTCAAAATCCACAAGTGGATATGTATTTACACTTGGTGGTGCAGCAGTATCATGGAAATTTTCCAAACAAACACTGTTGGCCAGATCCACGATGGAGTCTGAGTTCATTGCTTTGGACAAAGAAGCAGAGGAAGCTGAATGGCTTCGGAATTTTTTGGAAGATATCCCAATGTGGGATAAACCAGTGCCATCATTAGGTGTACACTGTGATAGTCAATCGGCTATAGCTCGGGCACTGAGTCGTTTGTACAATGGTAAGTCACGTCATATAAAAAGACGACATAAAACCATTAGACAACTACTCTCAAATGGTATAATCTCCATAGATTATATCAAATCGGCTGACAACCTAGCGGATCCATTTACTAAAGGTTTGTCACGAGATCAAGTTGTTAAATCATCAGGAGGAATGGGTTTAAAGCCTATGACCAAAGAGGATGCTTGATAGAAAACCCCACCTACGTGACTGGAGATCCCAAAATGTAGGTTCAAAGGGAAAACTAAATCAAGCTGAATCTAGATGAGCACTGGGAGACTCAGTTCTCCTCCCAGTTCCTAGGATGATGAACAGTGCTACCTATATGAGTTAAGGTTAAGCTTGGCTTTTAATGATTCCATAGCTTTGAAATACAAGTGGGGTATGACAGGATACTCTTTATGGTAAATCACCTTATGAGTGTGAAATGGGGCCGTTTTTAAGAGAATGAAGAGAGGCTAACATTCTCCAAGTTCACTCATGAATAACCAGGGATGTTCAAGGCCAAAATGAACACAACAAGATAACCTAGTTCTGTGAGAAGATGAAATTGTGTGATAGCTGTTGTTTTGGTTTACATCAAAGCCTGGGTGGTTCAAGACATCATGTTCACTACCTGGTCGAGTAAATCTGATAGCTACTTACTATGGGTGGTTCAAGGCTGAAACATGATACCAGCCCAGATGCAGTGATTTTTCGACTATACTCTCAAAAGTCTTTCTGTCTTTTAACATATGTTTAGAATCATTTCTATTCATGTGGGGGATTGTTGGAACTCATTTTATAAAGTGGCGTCGGGTACTTTTCCAGGCACAATTCTGGTGGGCGGCCAATGTCAACACCGGAAAAAGGAAGCATTGGCTTCGTCTCCGCGAGCACATTCTCGTAATGTACTCATACGATAAAAATGATTTCCGTTTGAATGAGAAATGGAGGCCCAAAGTTGGTTGCATGAAGTGCATAAACTTGGGAAATGTTGGGGTATAATTTTGTCCCACATTGGAAGTTTGGAGAAACATTCACTAGTATATATACTAGGAAAATGGATCTAAGGTTGTGGTCTTGGGTCATTACCCATTTGTAATGGGGAGAGGACCTAGCTCATCAAGACCACACGCGCGCCGAGTCGAGTCGTGTCGGGTTGGATCGGATCGGGCTTGGGCTGGCCAGCCAACGCCCTATCTTTTTGGGCCCATCAGTGGGCTTTGACCCAGTCTGGACAGTTGGGCTTTGACTGATTCCTGGAGAGATTTCGGGACTACAGACCCAGTCTTCCTCCACGTTCAACAGCTCATGCTTTCTCTCCTCAACGTTCTAATATGTTGCTTCAACAGACTCGCTCCACTATCTCCTCTGAAGGCTCTACAAAAGAGCAGTTATGTTCTCATTTGTAAGACACCAGAACATCAATCCCCTCTTCCTCCCTTCTCTGTTTTCTAAATCGAGTTTGAGAGTACTACGCAGAATGCGTTCGTAGACTTCTGATCTTTGGTTGCGCAATTCAGAAGAGCTTGCAGTTGTATCCTGGGATTCGGAACGCCGAAGAACCGTCGTAATACGGGGTGTTTTCAGAATTAAGGAAAGAGATCCAGTCTCGACTCTGCACCAGATCCAATCCAAACATCGTTCGGTATACTTTCGTTGTTTAATCTACACAAAGTGTTCATCCTCCTTTACAAGGAATACAAATTATTACAAAAGATGGGGAGGTCCCTGCTGAACCTTTTAAAAATCCAAGAATTGGTACTTCCGATAACAGTCCTGCTACCTTAGAAGATGTTAAGAAAATACATCAACAGCACAACTATTCCAACCAAATCCTCCACACTATAGCTGAACAAGTTGAATTAATACATGATAAAATCAGCACTGAAACTATCAAATTTCCTAAAGACATTTCTAGACCTCATTTCCAAATTCAGGGAATTAAAAAAGAAACTGCCAATAACACTTCTTTAAACCCTTCTCTTAGTCTCATGGAATTAATTGATCAAAAATTAAAAAATGTTACGATTAATTGTGTCGATAAATGCAACAATAGTTCCAACACTGACTCTAGCAGTTCTTCTGACAATTCTGAAAGAGAAAATAGTTCTTCTGATAAAAAGGCTATAAAAACCTTACAAACCTGCTTTGATGAAAATCCCCTTACTATTAATAGGTTAAGAAACAATCATGGTAGGTCTCAGGCACACAGAAAAATATTTAGAAATACAGACACCAGAAACTTCTATCCTAGACCTACTCCTCCTGACCTACAATATGAAAAAAGATCTAAGTTCAGATCCACAGATTATAATGGACAATCTATCTATGAGTGGAATATAGATGGAAAATCTGCACATGAAATACTCAACACATTACAAGAAATGGGTATGGCTAATATCGCCTATATTGTTGGTAGAAAAGACCCCAAAACTTGTTTCTCACTCTTAACCACTGGATTCACTGGCCAGCTTAGAAATTGGTGGGATAATGCTTTATCCTCCTTTCAAAGAGATGAGATCCTTGAATTTACCAATAATGATGGAGAACCAGAACCTGTCCACCAACTTATATACACCATTAGTATGCACTTCATAGGCAACCCCAGAGAGGAAATCCAAGCCAACAGAGAAATCATTTCTAATCTTAGATGTAGAATCCTTAGTGACTATAGGTGGTATAAAGATGTTTTTTTGTCATACGTCTACAAAAGAAATGATTGCAATAAGGGCTATTGGAAGGAACGTTTTGTTACAGGTCTTCCAAACTTATTTGTTGACAGAATAATTTAGAAAATAAAAGACGAAATTCAAACAGAAGAAATTCCCTGGAAAGACATGACCTATGGTCAACTAACAGCTTTTGTCAAAAAAGAAGGATTAGCCCTTTGCTCCGAATTGAAAATACATGCCAAATATGGTAGAGAAAAATGATCTAAAAGAAAAGAACTAGGTAACTTTTATGAGGCTTTTGGCCTTACCAAAATAGAGCCCCCTTCTAATAAAGATAAAAAGGTTTATAAAAACAAACACAAAAGATTTGGTCCTGATAACAATTATGAAAGACCTAATTGTCCACCTAAAAGAAGATTCCAACCAAGAAAGACTGATAAAAAGATTATTTGTTACAAATGTGGAAAACCAGGCCATAAGGCAAACAATTGCAGCCTCAAACAAAAGATCAATGAAATCTGTCAGGATGACAGTACCCTAAAAGATAGACTCACTAAAATCCTTTTGGAGGATTATGAGAATGAGTTTTATGTCCCTGATACTTCAGAAACTGAGAATTCAGGAACAATCCAATTTTGCAATGTTATCACCAAAAGTGATGAAAAAGAGGCCCTTTTAGAGCTTATTGATACCCTTGAAGATCCTCAAATAAAACGAGAATACTTCATGAAGCTAAAAGAACTAATATTTAAAGAACAACAACCCTTACTCGAAGAACCTTTTAGTATCTCCAAAATTATTAATAAGAAATCACCTGCTAAGATATTTTCCTCCATTACCTTGAAAGACCTACAAACTGAAGTTAATGGAATCAAAAAAGACATTGGAACCCTCAACAGACAATTATTAATAAATGAAACCAAAGACCTGGAACTTGAAGCTAGAATAGCTCATCTAGAATTTTCTAAAAACCCTTACTCCAGCCCCCGTTCTCAACAAAAGGAAGAACAATCTCCCCTTATTGAAGATTCTTTCATTGCGGCTATAAACAAAATCAACTTTCAAAAATGGTATGTTCATATTACCATAAAAATAGAAGACTTCATTCTTTCTACAGTTGCTCTCATTGACAGCGGAGCAGATATAAACTGCATTTGTGAAGGTTTAATCCCTTCAAAGTATTACCACAAGAGTCAATGAAAAGATTCTTGATGCTAGTGGTAGTCATATGAACCTTAGTTACAAGATTCCTAAAGCCTCTATTTGTAATGAGAAACATTGTTTCAACAACTCCTTCATACTGATAAAAGGCTTAAACCAGCAAATAATCCTAGGAACACCCTTCCTGACACAAATTTGTCCGTTCACAGTTGATAGATTTGGCCTACATACTGTAGTAATGGGAAAAAGGATTAGTTTTGAGTTCATTTCCGCGGTTGAACATAATGACATATCTACCCTACAGTCTGCATCCATTAGCAGAACCTTAAACCTTATAACAAAAGAACTCGTAACATTAAACTCCTACAATCTCTACAGAGTTACAGACAAACAGAGATTTCTAACTTGTTTGAGTTTTCAGGTTTTAAATATGAAATCTCCCTCCAGCAAAGGAAAGGAAAAGGTTATACCTTTACCTTCCTCTCAAGCCATAGCCAATAGTAAATTCAGACCTCTACAGGGGCTTTTGCTCTCCATAGAACAGTTTGGTTTGCTGAATAACCTTTGGAGGCTTCCCACTATGCCCCATGCAGCTAGAAAAAAGTTACAGTGCTTAAATGCACTTAGTATCCACTTCCATGAAAATGGAAATGTGATAAGAAAGAAGGAAAAAAGGGAAAAAGATTTGGGTGAACAACTAACTCTTGCCACAGGTAGACGCTGGAAGAATCTCCAAACTCGTCTCCTCGATACACCAGCACAAGAAGCATTAACACCACTTCTTGATGCTTGGCCCCAAGGGAAAGATGTTCTCCTACAAAAAACGGAGCATAGCCATCTTGTAGATCTGCTACAAGCTCAACAAGAGCTCAAGAAAATGCATTTCAAAGAACCAGGATGGAACTTCCAGGGAGTAACTGTCCGACAATTCTCGACTCTCAGACCATTAAGTAGCGGCCCAAAAATCTCGGAACAAGGACTACTTAAAATTCTGCTCTTCCTCAACACTTGCATCATGCCGCGTGACCTCATCCTAAAATACTTCCATTTAGGTATGATCCACAACATCGGTTTCCGTCCTGACGAAGAAGGGAAGATTGAAGAAACCATACGTGCATTTGGTGAAAAGTTCTACCTCATCGGAAGCAACATGACAAATTTTGGCCCAACAGTTGCTTGGGATCTATACACTTGGGATCTGTTCAAAGGAGATAATCTAAAAACAGGAGGTACTATAAACTTGGGATCTGTGCATGAACTTAGGACTCTGTAATGGAGTTTGTAGATTATGACAAAATTTTTAGAAAGGTTTTTGAACCCCTTTTTAAGGAGCTTAATATCAAGAGTAAGAGTACTATTGATTCTAGGGTATGTCATATCAACTGTAAAATTAGGAGAACAGTTGAAGAAGATCGGGCCATTGCAGATATTGGTCTGAATAACAGCAATTAAGGAGTCTTTGTAAGAAAGGAGTTTGCCGTCTCTAAGGGCTATAAAGACTGGGGTGTCTATTCCTAGTCTGGCTAAAGGTTTAAGAGCAACTTGAAGTAGCCCTATGTGGATATATCTGTAGTTCTTTTTTAGATATTCTTCAATAGCTATAGAAGATAGTAATTAGAGAGTCAATTATTCCTTGTCTAGGCTGAGTGTTTCTTCATGACTCTTAACCCTAAGGGTTGTTTTAAAGTCTGTCCATCCTATTCTGTAAATGGATTGTATAGACTGTTGTGGTATGTTCTAATCATTATTATCTTCTTCGTACAGACTTTCATTAATATGGACAACAGGGGTGCTAGATGAACTAGAACCTCTATGCATCATACGTCTGAATTGTAGTGCCATAATTAAAGACGTTTTTAGGAACTGTTTATCTTAGTCGGAAATGCTACTGTTACCAAATGGCGTGGGACCAGCGACCTAGACCACCCTTTCCAGCGGGCTAAACCAACGGCTTTACGCGATACGTCCATGCACTGTTTAGCAATAGTAACAAGTATGACCTTGATAAATAGTATCTAAACACATAATAATTATAATACTACAACCGAGTTGTAAAACTGCGTAGTAGCTCTGATACCAAATGTAACCCAGGTAATCTAAAGTAACGAAAGGCGTAAGAAGAAAACAGTAATGCAGAATATAGTGAATAGTAATACAAAGATTTACAGCGTGAATAGTAATACAAAGATTTACCGCGTGAATAGTAATATGAACAGTGACTTTTGAACAGTAACTATTAAATAGTAAAAACTTAAGAACAATGAACAGTAAACGAAATAGTAACTATTCTGAAAAACATAAAAAAAAAACTAAAAACAGGGAGAGAAATATGTACTGAAAACTGGGACTTTTATAAGATCATGATCGGTACTATTTTGTAGTGCATTTCTAGGGATTGTTATCGGGTTTGAGGTGCCATTTGGATGGATTTAGTGCACAACTGTGGATTATGGAGTTAGAGAGGAGAAGTGTGGATTTGGTGGTCTGGAGAAGCAAATTGAAGATATCCAGAGGAAGAGGAGTTGACCACTAAGGAGACGAAGAAGAACCAAGGAGAGAGTCCACACGAGAGTAGAAGAACAATGTGCTGAATTCAATTGGTCCGTTCTCTCTACTCAGATGTCCAAATGGAGTGATTCCAATTCTAGGAGTTAGATCTTTAAGTCTACTACAAGTCCTCAAAATATGAGCGCAATACGAGTTGGGAATCAAAAGGTATGGTGTTTTTACGGAAGTGTCGCAGGAGCTGAACCGAAGAAATCTCAGCGGCGACCGCCGCCAGGCTTACGGCAACCGCCGCCCCCGTCAGAAGTGACCCAGGCTTTTATTTCGTTATTTTATTATTATTAAGTATTTTTATTATTTCGTTTTAATTTATCTTTAGAGACTTATTATCTTTAGTATTTAAGGTTAGAGGGAAGGCTTGTTCCCTATCTAAACCTACTTTCATCTTTTCTACTTTCTACGTATTTTGCTATGAAGAACTAAGCCACTCTTGCTTAGTCAGACGCTGAAGCTTTCGTCTTGATTTAGTTGTGAGATTTTTGTTCCTTATTTATTGCATGGATTTTATCTATTCTCTTGCTTGAATTGTTTATGATTAATATTGATAATCTCTAGCCTGCGCAACTAGGGTTTGTCTCTATTGATTGATTGATAGATCTAGATTGTTACTGGTTGAGCATATCTTCATCGTATTAGGAACTGCATCATACTAGTAACTGGTTGTGCTAGTCTTATGTAGAAGATAACTGATTTACATTCTAGTATAAAAGTTGGTTGTTGTATGCTAGATTGTATCCTATCTATATTCTTATCCTTAATGCTATTGTTAAACTGAATCTTGATGGTTTCATGGTTGTTTAATTAGTGCTATAAGTATCTGGTTGTGCTTGTAGTTACTTTAGAAAAGGAATAGGAATTTCCATTGCATGAGATATTGAATGATTATCTATGATCAACTTATCATACGAATAGTGGATGTTTGTTTGGCTGAGATCTTTCTCCAATTACTGAATTCATAATCTTTAGTTTGTTTGCTTTCGCATGCTTAGATCTTCTAAAACATACAAAAAAAAAACCTCTGGTTACTTAAGATTGACATAGAAATTGCATATAAAGATAGAATTTGTCTCCCTGAGGACTCGACCCTTACTTGCCTAGGACTACGTATTAGGTTTGTTTGGATAACTTGCATAGCAGTAATTAGCACGACAAATTGTTGTTATCAGATCATAAGTACAAACTTACAAGGACTATTGTTGTAACTTGAAACGATTTCCAGAAGCTTGAAGGAGCTTCAGAGGAAGGCTTCTAAGCTTAAGATTTTGTGTGAGTTTCTCAACACATGAGAGTCTGAAATTGGATGCCTCGAAACAACTGAGGGCTTTGCCTTTTATAGAGAAGGGGGGGAGTCTGATTTCCTTTGTCCGTACCAATTTTTGGTACTATTCCTTCACGGATGAGCTTTCCTGTTATGAGTGGAGTTCTGAATGGGCCTTTTGTTTGTTTTGCTTCTGAGTGGAGTCTTGCTGGTGAAGTCTTGTCATCTTTTTGAGTGGAGTCTTGTCTTCTTTTTGAAAGACTGAGTGGGCCTTTTATATGTTGTTGCGAATGAAGCCTTTTGTCTTGTTTAATCTCTTCTCTTCTTTACTTGGTCTTGTAATGGGCCTTCTGCCATCACTCTTGGGCTTCTTCATATCGGGTTGTTCTTCTTGATATTGGAATGTTCTTCTTGTTGGTGGGTCTATTGTCTTCTGTTGCCTGATGGGTCTATTGTCTGTGAGATTTTCTTCTTGGGCCTTTTATCAAAGTAACAAGATGTACAAAGGAGATAATCTAAAAACAGGTAAGATTACCCCCCGAAATGAAAACATAAAATGAAAGCATAAGTTCTTTCTTTTCTTTTTTCTTTTCTTTTCTTTTTTCTTTTCTCTCTTTTTTCTTTTCTTTTTCTTCTTTCGTTTTCTCTCTTTTTTCTTTTCTTTTCTAGAACTGTTTTGTTTACATAGCATATGGGTCTTATGCAAACTGTTCTGGAACATCCGCCAAAGAAGGTGGTGGAGTAGCGTCTAGGTCTTCACAGCTGCCAGTAACACTTTGTTTTTCTTGAGCTAGATACTTCTGAAAGGCTTGAAAAGCTTCACATTGTTTTAGTTGATCTAGTTGATCCTTTGAAAGGGTAGGAGAAGGTTTTTTTAGTGGAGGAGGAGCAGAGGTAGTGGCTTTGACTGTTGTGGAAGGAATCGTTAGTTGCTGGCCTTTTTGCTGGAAAAACAATTCCACTTTTGCAATTGTTATAGTGGAAACAATAAACTTTTCCCACCACCGGATTTTAAAGCGACGACAAAGTGTAAGGGGATAGCTTTGCGGTTGTATCTGTAGAGTCTCATAAGTCCAGCAAAAGATCCATGCAATACCGAAGTCACGGTGAAAACGAAGGGATCTTGTGAAGTATATGTCTTCGGAATGGTGCTGGTAAGTGAAGTAAGCCCTTTTTATCTTCTCTGGGTAGATATTTTCTGAGGGCCCGAAAGTAAGCCACCAATCGTAGAACCAAATTGGGAAACCTTTGGGGCAGTGTTTGTCAAAAAAGAAGAACCAAGAGTGGTTAAATGGTCTAAGCGGGAAAGTTCTTTCCCAAGCATCTTTGTAGTCTTGGTAAGAATAGCCTGGGAGATTGGGAATGGCATTTGGAAGGGAGAAGGATTTTAGGGTCCATGGGTCTGTCCAATCTGAGGAGACCATGACATTGAGTATTTTGCATTTGGAAAAGGAGATCCGTGAGGGGTCTATTGTACACATGGTGTGAGAAATTTATGCCGAGCCAGAGTCTACGAGGATGAACTCATAGATTTTTTTGTTTTTAGAGGGATTGTCAGAGAACCAATGGAGAGTGGGGGGGAAGAGACTTTTTGTGTATGGTTCCAGTTGGTTTTGTGGAATAGGATCATGACATGGCGTGAGATAGACTGAAGTGATCGGACTTGGTTTAAGAAAATACTGGAAGTAATTGCTGTCTCTTTTGGGATCTGTTTTGACGGGAGTCTTGGGTGTTTCATGGAATTTGTTGTAGGGAAGGGTTGGAAGGTTTGAGAAAGTTTGAAATCTGTTATGCACTGGGACCATGGTAGTAGAGGAAGATGGACTGATATAGTCCTGGGGGGTCTGTTTTTTGTCTTTAGGGTCCATGCCTGGGGAGGCCTTTTATCAAAGGGAAAGATAAGCAAGACGATCCCTGACTTCTTTCTCTAGCTCTTGTAGAAATCTCCTGAGTTCAACGCTTTTGTCAAGCTCAAGTGTTTCTCTAATAGGTAGTATCCACATGCTTGATTCAAGCTTTGCTTTGCATCTTTTGTAATGATCTTTCATGGACAAAATTATTTTATCCCTGGGAAGTTTAAGTGAAAAGTATGAGAAAGGAAAAGCTTTTAAAAGGCGATAATAACTTACAAAACTTTTGAATCTTGTAAATAAGCCAAGCTGGGAGAGGAAAATTTGATAGTTTTAGGAAATCAATGCGATCAGAATTTGTACGAAGACACTATAATTGCATGTATCGAAAGAAGAACGAGTTTTCTGAAGGGAATTATGGAAAAGTGGAATTTTTCACTGACTGTAAATTTCCTTCTTTAAATCGTTGTAAAACTTCATTTACCTAGTGGATTTTTCCTGTAAAAATTCTCTTGTGAGAAAATCTGGTAAAGAATTGTCTTTTCCTTTTATAAATTCTATTTTGAAGTCGAAAACAGAGACTATAGCTTGCCATCTAGCAAAGATCTGTTTTGAAACAAGATTTTGAACATCTTTTTGCAAAATTTCTTTAGCAGATTGACAGTCAACACGAAGAAGGAATTTTTTGTTATATAAGTCATCCTGGAATTTAGAGATACAGGATACTATGGATATGACTTCTTTTTTAACAGTACTGTAATTCTTTTGTGGTCCAGACCAAGCACCAGAGTAGTATCTAACAAGGGTTTCTTTAGTTTGATTGGATAACCTTTGTTTGAGAATGCCCCCAAAGCCTAATTCTGAGGCGTCAGTTTCTACTATCATGGAAGCAGAGGGGTGAGGAATACTAGCGCAGGGTAAGGTTTTGACCTTTTCTTTGAGGAGCTGGATTACCTTGGTATGTTCAATAGTCCAAGGAGGTGGATTTTTCTTGAGTCTTTGAAATAAGGGGGCACAGATTTGTCTAAGGTTAGGGAAGAAGTCAGAGATGTAATTTAGATATCCAAGGAACCTTTGAAGTTGGGTTTTGTCTTTTATTTCATCTGGGAATTTGTTGGTAAATTCAATGCTTCTGTTAATAGGCTTGAAAGTTTGGTTATAAATGTTATGGCCTAAGAACCTAATTTGTGTTTGAAATAACTTTATTTTAGAGGCCGAAATAGCCGGCCCATTTTTCTCTATTATGTATAAGAAAGTATTAAGGTGTTTGAAATGTTCTTCGATGCTTCTAGAAAAGACTAGAACATCATCAATGTAGACTATAGTGAATTTTGAGTAAGGGTTGAAGATATCATTCATGATTCTTTGGAATTCTGAAAGAGCATTCTTTAGGCCAAAAGGCATAACATTCCATTCATAATGTCCAAAGGGGACAGTGAAGGTAGTTTTATACCTATCTTTTTTTTCTATTTGGATTTGCCAGAACCCACTCTTCATATCAAATTTTGAATAGATCATAGAGTCAGAAAGTCTATTGAGGAGATCTCTTTTGTTGGGGATAGGGTATATGATCCATTGTAAAGTTTTGTTTAAAGGTTTGTAGTTGATAACAAGTCTAGGGACTCCTCTTTCTTTTTCATCTTGTTTGTTAACATAGAAAGCAGCACAGCTCTAAGGAGACTTGGAGGGTCTTATGAGCTGTTTGAGTAGGAGGGAGTTTATTTCTTGTTTACAAAATTGTAGGAGTTCTTGATTTATTTGTATGGGTCTAGCTTTAGTGGGAATATCAATTTCTTTGAAATCTTTTTCATAGGGGAGAGAGACTTGATGCTTCTTTCTATCCCAGAAGGCTGTGGGAGATTCAGAGCAGACACATTTTTTGAATAATTCCTCAAGGATGAGGATCTATTTCTGAAGACTAGGGTTTCTAAGTTTTTCCTCTATTTAAGGTGTTCTATTTCGGTGACAAGGGAATGGATGAAGGATCTTTTCTTAGTTATAAGATTCATACTTACATTTATGGGTGAGGACTGTAGTAGATATGTCTTTATGTATGACCGGAGAAATAAACTCAAAACTTAGTCTTTTACCCATAACTTCAGTATGTATGCCATACACATCTGCTGTGAAAGGATATATCTGTGTTAAGAAGGGTGTTCCAAGGATTATTTCCTGATTTAAGCCTTTTATCAGTATGAAGGAATTGTTAAAACAATATTTGTCATTACAAATAGAGGCTTTAGGGATCTTGTAACTAAGGTTCATTCTACCACCACTAGCATCAAGGATCTTTTCATGACTTTTATGGTAATACTTTGAAGGGATTAAGCCTTCACAAATACAGTTTAGATCTGCTCCACTGTCTATGAGAGCAACTGTAGAAAGAATGAAGTCTTTTATTTTTATGGTAATATTAACATACCATTTCTGATAGTTAACCTTGTTTATAGATGAGATAAAGGTTTGTTTAGTAAGGGGAGTTTCATCTTCTTTCTGTTGTGACTTGGAACTAGAGCTAGAACTATTGTTAAGAGTTTCAATGTCTTTTTTGAGTCTATTAACTTCAGTTTGTAAATCTTTTATAGTAATGAAGGAGAATATTTTAGTAGGGGATTTCTTATTAATAATTTTGGGAATACTAAAAGGTTCTTCAAGTAAGGATTGTTGTTATTTAAATATTAGTTCTTTTAGCTTCATGAAGTATTCTCGTTTTATTTGAGGATCTTCAAGGGTATCAATAAGCTCTAAAAGGGTCTCTCCTTCATCACTTTTGGTGATAACATTGCAGAATTGGGTTGTTCCTGAATTCTCAGTTTCTGAAGTATCAGGGACATAAAATTCATTCTCAGAATCCTCCAAAAGGATTTTAGTGAGTCTATCTTTTAGGGTACTGTCATTCTGACAGATTTCATTGATCTTTTGTTTGAGACTGCAGTTTTTAAACTTGTGACCTATTTTATTATATTTATAACAGATGATCTTTTTATCTGTCTTCTTAGATCGATAACTACTTTTAGGTGGGTAATTAGATCTTTCGAACTTGTTTTCAGGATTAGATTTTTTGTGTTTATTTTTATTAGAATGAGGTTCTATTTTGTCAAGGTAAAAAGTCTTGCGGTAGTTATCTAGTTTGTCCCTATCAGGAGGGTCATTTTTTCTTTTGGAATTATCAGGAAAATTACTAAAACCAGTATTGGACCTAATGTCACGTTTTTCAACATAGTTTAAGGACGCAGCTCTTGACTTATGAACAATTAATTCTATGATACTGAGAGAAGGGTTTAAAGAGGTATTTTTAAGAGTCTCTTTTTTAATTCCCTGAATTTGGAAATGAGATCTAGAAATGTCTTGATTAATTTTGACAGTTTTTGTGCTGATTTTATCAATTATTTTCTTATCATCTTCAAAAGTAGCAGGACTGTTATTAGAAATATCGAACCTAGGATTCTTAAAGGGTTCAGCTGGGACATCTTCTTTTTCAGTATTAATTTTTATTTCAAGCAAAGGAGGATGAACACTTTGTGTGGACCCTGAAGGTAAAAGGTTCCAAATCTTAGTTAACCTAGTTTGGACTTCTATAGACTTTTGTTCTAAAGGGTTTTCTATTCCCTGAATTTTAAGAAAATTAGGAAACCAAGTGAAGAATAGGATGTTGATCCTATAATTTTACATATCACAATACCATAATTCACTTATTTTATCTCTGATAGTTCTGTTGAATTCCATGAATCAAATTTTCTTGATTCTGTTTTCAATGGAATCGAAATCTGTTCTTAAATAATCTTTGTCTATTGTGAAGTCTGGTTTTGTGATAATAGTTATAGAAGATAGTAATTGAAGAGTCAGTTGTTATTTGTCTAGACTGAGAGTTTCTTCATGACTCTTAACACTCAGGGCTATTTTAAAGTCTGTCCATCCTATTCTGTAAATGGATTATATAGACTGTTGTGGTATGTTCCAATCATTATTATCTTCTTCGTACATACTTTCATTACTATGGACAACAGGGGTGCTAGATGAACTATGCAGCATACGTCTGAATTGTAGTGCCATAATTAAAAACGTTTTTAGGAACTGTTTATCTTAGTTGGAAATGTTACTGTTACCAAATGGCGTAGGACCAACGACCTGTACCACCCTTTCCAGCGGGCTAAACCAACGGCTTTACGCGATACGTCAACGCACTGTTTAGCAATAGTAATAAGTATGACCTTGATAAATAGTATCTAAACACGTAATAATTATAATACTACAACCGAGTTGTAAAACTGCGTAGTGGCTCTGATACCAATTTGGTATCAGAGCCACTACGATACAGGCTCTCGGATGCAGATCTGTGTGTTGTAGTGTCTGAAGTCAACATGGTTGGAGACAACCCAAGGGAATGGTGGTACGATACAGGTGCTACCAGACACATATGCTCTGACAGGGGAATGTTCACCACTTATCAGCAGAGCAAGAGCGACGAATATCTATTTATGGGGAACTCGTCCACATCCAAGGTCGAAGGTCACGGCAAAGTGGTGTTGAAGCTGACTTCAGAGAAGGAGCTGACTCTCACCAATGTCATGCATGTGCCAGATATACGGAAGAATTTGATCTTCGGCACTTTGTTGAGCAAGAACAGCTTCCCTGTGAAGTTCGTGTCTGACAAGCTAGTTCTCTCTAAGAATGGGGTTTATTTGGGCAAGGGTTATGTAAAGGATGGACTGGTCAAATTGAATGTAATGACAGTCATCCCAAAATCTGTTGTAACCGATGTTTCAATGAATAAGAATAATAATATTGCTTATGTTGTTGAGTCTTTTAATATTTGGCATGAACGATTAGGGCATGTGAATTACAAGTTTATTCAAAGACTAATTAACATGAACCTAATTCCAAAATGCAAATGAAGCAAAGACAAATGTGAAGTATGCATACAGGCCAAACTCACAAAAACGCCATCTCCACATGTAGAGAGAACAACTGAACCTCTAGGTTTAATACACATAGATCTGTGTGATTTAAAGTTTGTGCAAACTAGAGACGGTAAAAAGTATTTCATGACCTTTATCGATGATTGCACAAAATATTGTTATGTATACTTGCTAAGAAGCAAGGATGAGGCCCTGGAAAAATTCAAGGAATACAAGTTGGAAGTTGAAAACCAACTTAGTAAAACCATAAAAATAATCCGAAGTGATAGAGGAGGCGAGTATGATGAACCTTTCAACGCGTTCTATAGAGAACACGGGATTATTCATCAAACAACTGATCCCTACTCACCAGAATCTAACGGGATTGCGGAACGAAAGAACCGAACTCTGAAAGAGATGATGAATGCAATGTTGTAGGAATCTGGGTTACCCCAGAACATGTGGGGGGAAGCGTTGCTTACCACCAATTATATCCTCAACAAGATACCACATAAGGTTACTGGCAAAACGCCATATGAACTTTAGAAAGGTAACGTACCATCGTACAAATACCTCAAAGTGTGGGGGTGCCTAGCAAAAGTGGCAGTACCACCTCCTAAAAAGGTCACAATCGGACCTAAGACCGTTGATTGTATTTTCATAGGATATGCACACAACAGTAGTGCTTATCGGTTTCTGGTATATAAATCTGACATACCAGATATACATGTAAATACAATAATGGAATCAAGGAATGCGTCCTTCTTTGAACATGTGTTTCCGTGCAAGGATAAAGAACATCCGAAACGAACTCGTGAACAAAGAGAAGCAGGCACTTCTGTCAATGAAACAGAAGATGAACCTAGACGAAGCAAAAGAGCTCGAAAGGAGAAAGCCTTTGGACATGAGTTCATAACGGCCTTTCTTTTAGAGAATGAGCCTAGAACTTTCAAAGAAGCCATGTCTACACCTGATGCACCTTCATGGAAGGAAGCAGTTAAAAGCGAAATAGACTCCATTATGCATAACCATACATAGGAGTTAGTAAATTTGCCACAAGGGTGTAAAGCACTTGGGTGCAAATGGATTTTCAAAACAAAATTGAAAACCGATGGCTCAATAGAGAAGCACAAGGCTAGGCTTGTGGTGCAAGGATTCCGGCAAAAAAAGGGCTTGGATTTCTTTGACACTTATTCTCCAGTTACGAGAATAACTTCCATAAGAATGCTAATAGCAATAGCAGCATTACGAAACCTCAAAATCCATCAAATGGATGTGAAAACTGTCTTTCTAAACGGAGAATTAGAAGAGGAGATATATATGAAACAACCTGAGGGTTATGTTGTCCCTGGACAGGAACACAAGGTGTGCAGACTTGTCAAGTCTCTATATGGACTCAAACAAGCTCCAAAACAGTGGCATGAAAATTTTGACAATGTCATGATGTCAAATGGCTTCAACATCAATGAATGTGACAAATGCATCTACTTCAAAAACACTGCAAATGGATACATTTTATTGTGTTTATACGTAGATGACATGCTCATTATTGGAAGCAATAAAGACATGATCAACAGAACTAAGAGCATGCTTAGTGGGAAGTTTGACATGAAAGACTTGGGACTAGCAGATGTCATACTAGGGATAAAAATCACTAGACATTCTGAAGGAATTATCCTATCTCAAGGTCACTATGCTGAAAAAGTACTTGAGAGATTCAAGAACTACTCAAGCGGGACTACAAAGAGTCATGTGGACCCTCATCTTCACTTGACTAAGAACTCGGGGGATGCAGTGTCACAATTGGAGTATGCACGTGTGATTGGAAGTCTCATGTACTTGACCAATTGCACAAGACCTGACTTGGCGCACTCAGTAAATGTACTAAGTCGCTACACAAGTAATCCAGGACACAAACACTGAAAAGGAATAACCCGAGTATTGAACTACTTGCGATATACTCAAAGTTATGGGCTGCACTATGGCAAATACCCAGCAGTTCTGGAAGGATAAAGTGATGCAAACTGGATATCAGATTCTAGAAACTCAAAATCCACAAGTGGATATGTATTTACACTTGGTGGTGCAGCAGTATCATGGAAATCTTCCAAACAAACACTGTTGGCCAGATCCACGATGGAGTCTGAGTTCATTGATTTGGACAAAGAAGCAGAGGAAGCTGAATGGCTTTGGAATTTTTTGGAAGATATCCCAATGTGGGATAAACCAGTGCCATCATTAGGTGTACACTGTGATAGTCAATCGGCTATAGCTCGGGCACTGAGTCGTTTGTACAATGGTAAGTCACGTCATATAAGAAGACGACATAAAACCATTAGACAACTACTCTCAAATGGTATAATCTCCATAGATTATATCAAATCGGCTGACAACCTAGCGGATCCATTTACTAAAGGTTTGTCACGAGATCAAGTTGTTAAATCATCAAGAGGAATGGGTTTAAAGCCTATGACCAAAGAGGATGCTTGATAGAAAACTCCACCTACGTGACTGGAGATCCCAAAATGTAGGTTCAAAGGGAAAACTAAATCAAGTTGAATCTAGATGAGCACTGGGAGACTTAGTTCTCCTCCCAGTTCCTAGGATGATGAACAGTGTTACCTATATGAGTTAAGGTTAAGCTTGGCTTTTAATGATTCCATAGCTTTGAAATACAAGTGGGGTATGACAGGATACTCTTTATGGTAAATCACCTTATGAGTGTGAAATGGGGCCGTTTCTAGGAGAATGAAGAGAGGCTAACATTCTCCAAGTTCACTCATGAATAACCAAGGATGTTCAAGGCCAAAATGAACACAACAAGATAACTTAGTTCTGTGAGAAGATGAAACTGTGTGATAGCTGTTGTTTCGGTTTACATCAAAGCCCGGGTGGTTCAAGACATCATGTTCACTACTTGGTCGAATCTGATAGCTACTTACTATGGGTGGTTCAAGGCTGAAACATGCTATCAGCCCAGATGGAGTGATTTTTCGACTGTACTCTCAAAAGTCCTTCTGTCTTTTAACATATGTTTAGAATCATTTCTATTCATGTGGGGGATTGTTGGAACTCATTTTATAAAGTGGCATCGGGTACTTTTCCGGACACAATTCTGGTGGGCTCCGGCCAATGTCAACACCGGAAAAAGGAAGCATTGGCTTCGTCTCCGCGAGCACATTCTCGTAATGTACTCATACGGTAAAAATAATTTCCGTTTGAATGAGAAATGGAGGCCCAAAGTTGGTTGCATGAAGTGCATAAACTTGGGAAATGTTGGGGTATAATTTTGTCCCACATTGGAAGTTTGGAGAAACATTCACTAGTATATATACTAGGAAAATGGATCTAAGGTTGTGGCCTTGGGTCATTACCCATTTGTAATGGGGAGAGGACCTAGCTCATCAAGACCACACGCGCGCCGAGCCAAGTTGAGTCGGGTTGGATCGGATCGGGCTTGGGCTGGCCAGCCAACGCCCTATCTTTTTGGGCCCATCAGTGGGCTTTGACCCAGTCTGGACAGTTGGGCTTTGACTGATTCCTGGAGAGATTCCGGGGTTGCAGACCCAGTCTTCCTCCACGTTCAACAGCTCATGCTTTCTCTCCTCAACGTTCCAATCTGTTGCTTCAACAGACTCGCTCCATTATCTCCTCTGAAGGCTCTACAAAAGAGCAGTTCTGTTCTCATTCGTAAGACACCAGAACATCAATCCCCTCTTCCTCCCTTCTCTGTTTTCTAAATCGAGTCTGAGAGTACTACGCAGAACGCGTTCGTAGACTTCTGATCTTTGGTTGCGCAATTCAGAAGAGCTTGCAGTTGTATCCTGGGATTCGGAACGCCGAAGAACCGTCGTAATATGGGGCGTTTTCAGAATTAAGGAAAGAGATCCAGTCTCGACTCTGCACCAGATCCAATCCAAATATCGTTCGGTATACTTTCGTTTTTTAATTACAATTTATGTGCGGTTTTTAATTATTACAGTTTAATTATGTTCGATTCTGAAATAGCGTTCCTACATATATTCAAGCAAAAACGAAAAATGAACCAAACTGAATTCATTAAACCCTATTCCATTACGGTTGAGGACAACGAAAAGTAATGGGAAAATATAAACAAATCTGATACGTAAGTATGTGCTTGATAAAAACAAATAATAGAGAAGCATAATTTGTTTAACAATTTTTTTGACCACCGGATCCAATGAGAATACGTAAAAACTATTTTATGAGTAACATAAATTATTTGAAATTGTGAGACAAATTCTCTTGGAACTTGATTGTTCCGGTTGAGGTTGAGGGTGTGATTATGTGGTTTATGTAGTCTCTTTGTAACGTAGCTTTGTCTAGGAGTTTTATCACATTTCTAGTTGAGTGTCATGCGAATTGCTCTTTGCAATACGACGTCGTTAGGTTGTTTCTCTAACCCATGTTTTGCCATACTCAACCCTACTCCAAAAAATCTTGAAGCCTTTCAAATCCACTTGTATGTTTCTTTTGACTAGATGTTTGTATTTGTTGGTTTGTCCGGTATCCGATCCTTCTCAATCTATCGATGTATAAGACAAAGATTTGTCTTGTATTTTAAATTTTTACCTTATTAATAAACAAAAAATACGTATAACAAGAAATTCAATTATAATGGCATAGCCAAACAAACCCTTATTTTATACATTTTTATACTTTAGTTTTTCTTATTTTCAATTTTATAAATATAAACGTCAATTTGTATTTAACAACTACTTATTTTTTAAAAGAAATTATTTTACATCCCTGATCTTTAACTTTTTAAACTAGTCACTCTTAACTATTTAACTTTGCAGAAAGCTACCATTCACCATATAACATAGGCTGATTTGCAAACCTATACCACTTTGGTCAAGAAATTTACAAAGTAGTACTTCTTTTAAAAGATATTACAACAATATCCTAAAGTACTTTTTTTGAATTTTCTTTAACCTTTTTTTTTTAATCAAAAAATCTGAAATTAAATTTATTTTCTATAAATAAAAAGATAAAATAAAATTAAAAATATTATAATAATCAATAAAACTTTAAACAAATTTCCCAAATCAGAAATTGAAAAGGGGTGCCGGCGACCTCCCCCCAGATTTCGGTCGTCTTCTCCGGCCCGAACTCCCTCTCCGGCGACCTTCCAGAACTCGTCTTCTCCGGTCATCTTCTCCGGCCACATACCCTAAACCCTAAACCGCCTCCCCCTCGATCTCTTTGTCTCCGCCTCTTCCCGCCTCGATCTCGGCCTTCTCTGTCTCCCAAACCTCCAGTAAACCCTAAACCTCCATTGAAGACGATTTCTCGATTTCTCGACCTCTGTTGAAGACGCCATTGAAGACGACTTCTCGATTTCTCTGTCTCCGCCTCTTCCCGCCTCGATCTCGGCCAGATCTCGACCAGATCCCTCGATCTCGGCCAGATCTGGGTTGACGGCTTCGGCTTCGACTTCGTCTTCTCCGGTCGTCTTCCTCCTCTCTGCAACTCGACTTCGATTTCTGGGTTGACGGCTTCGACTTCGTCTTCTCCGGTCGTCTTCCTCCTCTCTGCAACTCGACGTCGATTTCTGGGTTGACGGCTTCGACTTCGTCTTCTTCGGTCGTCTTCCTCCTCTCTGCAACTCGACTTCGATTTCTGCATCTCGTCTTCCTCTCTGCAACTCCGCCTCCCCCACCACCTCCCCCACCTTCAGATTTCAGATTTCAAACCCTAACATTTTTTTTTCTTCTATTTCGAAATATATTAAAATATCCATTACAATTGCAAAAGAAAAGGTAAATGTAAATCCGATTTTATCTTTTCATTTTTATACCCAAATTATGTGTTTTGTCTTTTTTACCCTTATTTGGGTAGATTTATGGATATTCTTGTCATAACCCATAAAAGAAGTACAACTTTGCAATTATTGCCACCAAAGTGGTATATTTGGTGATAATTTTTCTATAACATATGATAAGAATTTCAATCGCATTTCTCGAGAAATAAAATCCATGAGAACGGTCACCTCATACGGTTTGTGAACGATGCACATATGATACAATATAAAATATACTCCGTAGTATATTTAGGCACAAAATAATGCACTTCAAAACTCTATAATATTTGGAGAGGATTGTTAAATGAAATGAAATATGAAATGGGTTATTTTTTGCTAAATTTAAAGTAAAGGGTGATTAGTTGAAAGAATAGTAAAACGAGGAATGATTGAAAACACACTCTTGCTTAAGCTATCAATTAGTTTGTTGTCAAAATGAAGCATTAATAATGTTAGTTTCATTTTTTATAATAGTGGTGGTCTTTTTTTTATAAGGAAAATAATTCAATGTATCAGACACACCTGGTAGATCGAGAGAATCGAGAGACCGAGAAATACTCGGCAAACATGAAACATAAACTTAAACAACAAAATCAAGTCAAATAACAAAATAACAAGTTAGCCATAAAGCTTTGAACATCGGGAATGGAGAGAAAATGACACGAATATGGATTGCACTAAGACCAACAAAGGCGTTGTGTCGCCGGGGAGCAGAGAACAATCATTCGTCTGAGAGTGCGATACAAGTATATAACTCCTGAAAGTGTTTCATCTCAATCAAACAATCAAAACCACACAGCCATGATCGTAATCTCATCTGAAACAACATCTCAAACCAATAAATCTGAACCCATCTTCATGCAAGAAATGAAAATGATAATTTTATTGATATGGGGTTGGTTGGCTAGAATAAAAGACAAGGGATACTTGTTTGATTTTAATAAGTAGTCTTACTTATTATTTGTGCATTTTTGTTATATGATGATAAATTGGGCTTTAAGGCCCAACAAAAGTTAATGGATTAGTTGGTAAGCCAACAAGATTGAAGTATTTGGAAAATATGTAACATTGTTATTTGTTAATATCTATATAATATTACTAAAGCCATAACTATCTCTCTTAAATGTCAACCTTTTAGCTATGTCAAGTCATCAACTTAATTAATTCATTTACCTATTTGCCCTTATATTATTCTACAAATTAAAGCTCAATTATCAACCTAAATTAGCTATATCTTTCTTACCATATAAATTAGTAGTAGCTTATATAATATATCTAGGTGATGTCATTGTAGATGAATAAAGAAAGCTATATTATATCTATTTACTATTTTATACTTATTATTATATGTTTGATAATTAATTCATATCATTAATTACTAAAATAAATATAAATATCACAACTTTACGTAGCTATATAAATTTACGTAATCAATTATATGCATTTAACTAACCTAATTATTACGTAGCTATATAAATTTACATAACTAGCACCTAATTATTATGTAATAAATATAAATATAATATATTGGTCTTATTATATGTAGATGAACAGATATTTAACACATGAAATTTAGTAGCTTTTTGGTGACTAAATAAATATAAATTAGATATTTTATCAAACTAGTAGGCTTTTATACAAATTAGGCAAAATATATGAAATTCTTATCTTACATTATTTTATATCAATATAAATTCATATTGTTTAGGAATATATTATCTAATTTTTATTAAAAAAATATAATTAAATACATTGTTTAGTCTTATTAACTTTAATCATTTATAGAAATCAAGGTTTGTAAATGGTTTATTCCTCTACATTCAAGTAATCAATTTTAGAAAACAACATAAAAATTCTCCCATGCACTAGATCATTTTAAAACTTTTATTACATTACTATGAAAATTTTAAGATACAAAAAGTATTTTTGAAATGCTTTTACATCTATAAAAATAATAATAATAATACTGATAATTATACAATTAAGATTGCAAAGAAATAATACTTATTTTCTTGATAACAATTGTAAAGATAGTTATTGATTATAAACCCCAAATTATATTTCTTTATAAAATCTTACAAAAATCATTCTTTATTTATTCTAATTTTAATATAGTTATAATGACAATCTTACAAAAATCATTCTTTATCTCTAATGGTTGATTTATATATTCCTACAATTTATATAACATAGATAATAAAATACTTTTAATACAATCCATCATATATAATTCATAACACCACATTTTTAAATATACACATCTTTATGATAAGATTTTAATTATAATAACGAGATAGTGTAAAAATAAAATTATAATGGTCTTGACCTTTTTCTTGATTGTAAATATCAAGTCGGAAATAAATTCGATAGAATTATAGTGCAATGATCTTTACTTAATTTTAGATAGTGGTTTGTCTTAGTTTGATTAAGAAGGGGATATATTTATCCAAACTTAGTAATTATGTTACTTCATATCTTTAAAAATTAAAATAAAATATTATAACTTTATGGATTTATTTTCAGTTTTTGAATAATTTTACTCTTAAACTATAAACAAATCTATTAAGAAGGAAGTTGAAAATTAAAAACAGTTTTCATATATAGAAAAAATGTTTGACGTGTCAAAAGGAGGTGAAGACACATAACATATAGTAAAAGATGCGTATTTTCGGTGGGACATATAGTCTTAGGAGGTTTCGATTAAGTAATTATATAGTATGTTGAACTTAATTAAAAAAAATGGACATATTTTGTTGTGGCCATTTATTATTTGGTATTTGCGAGTAGTTTATATGACATAATTAATATCGAGCTTTTTTAATTTTATTGTTATAAATTATGGTTTTATATTCAATTGATAATATTAAGAAAAACTAACTTTTAGATTTTAAAAAAAAACTCACAAATTATAAATTGGTAGTCAAACGATTGTCTATATACCTTACTTGATTCAATTTTTTTGTTACAATTTCTATAAAAGTGGAAAAGTGGATGTTAGAGGTGTGACTGGACTGATGACATGACGAAAGAAAATATGTCGTGTTATAAACCCATAGAATCTAATTTTCTTTTTCAATATCATAACTCTGATCAAATTTCTAAAGTTCACATCATTACTTCATTAAAATTATCACTTGAAAATTCGAATAATTTTATATTTCAGTATATATATATATATAAATAGATAGATATGGTATTAAAGTTATTTTTCTAATATCAATGAATTAAAATCAAATTTATATTTTATATTTCAGTATATATATAGATAGATAGATACAACCTATAATTTGACAACTAATATACAATATATAAAGTCCATATTATATTTTTGTTGATATACAATTGTTTATATTATTTAATTTTTTTTTTCTAATATCAATGAATTAAAATAGATACTTAACTTACACTTAAAAATAAAATAAAATTTAATGAAAAAAACCCAGGATAAATCAACTAGTTATAAGCTATTATTCCCATGTTTGTTTCCTTCTGCTTGCTACTTGCTGGCGACGGCGACAATCAAGTCAATCGGCGGTTGTGTAGAGAGGAGTGTTTGGGGAGAGGAATTTGTATATCTAGATTAAGTTGGTAGAGAAGGATGTGTTTGTAGTGGAGATTTGTAGAGAATGCCATAAAATCGAGAGGAATTAGCCGGTGGTTATTGATGGATTTTGTGGAAAGGGTAAAGTTTAGGGTTTTTTTGGTTGGGAGTGTTTTTGGTGGTGTTTCCGAATAGTATTAGGCTATTAGCCTGTTGGGAGTGTTTTTGGTGGTGTTTCGTATAATTTCATGATCACCTGTTACTTGTTTGCACAATATTGCGTAAAAAAACATGGCATCAAATCGTGACCATACACATAGTTTAATATACATTTTGGAAGGATGCCAATTTTTAGCCTGCATATATATTTTATGAAAACGCAAATGAAATTTGACATGAATTTGTGATGGCTAGTTGGCTTGGCTTCCGCTCGTAGCTGTAGGGACCATTCAAGGAGGATAATTTGTTCCTATAATGCGTGATTCATATGTATATTGTTTATTAATTTGGTTTTACAGTGTCACATTGCATGTAATTGGATTTATAGTATAATTTCTCAAAACAACAGCTGTTATTCATGTATGCATCTGTAAATCACAAATTCATAAACAGAGATCGTTCCGGCTTGTAAACGAAGAAAATGCTTGAAAGTTGGGAGAGAGTGCGTTTGAGAAGAAAACGACAAATATAATGTACCAGCGTTAAAAGGGCCTAAAAAATCAAGGGAAGAACCTCAAGATCAGGCGAGTGAAACTGGCAAAATTTCTTAATTGATTTGGCAAGAGTTCCACTGGAACAAATTGGCTGGATTTCTAGATTGTCAATCCAGTCAAAGAAGCTATCTTGCCTTCACACTTCAGACTGAAGAAGAAGAAGAAGAAAAAACAACCCAGAAAATGACTTCTCAATTTGAATGTTATCGCACGAGGCTGAATACAGCGAACGCTACGCTAGGGTTCTTCCCTTTTTATAATGCTGAAAATGAAGTCGCTCTCAGAAAGCCCTAAATGGGCCCATTTGGATTTAAAGGCCCAATTGATTTGTACACCCCAGCATGACTCATTGTGAGCTCTTCAGTAGTGTTTGGTACAAACCGGGTTTCAGGTTTAGGATAAGGAGATATGAAACTAAAACCTGAAACTTCGAGATTTTATGTTTGATTGGTTTCTCGAACACCCTTCCATCACACTTCCTCTTCTATCTTCAAACCCTCATTCCAACTCTTTCTTGAAGGCTAGTTTGGTATCATATCAGAAATCGAGTTGGAAACAAGAATCGGTTCGGGTATAAAGTATGAGATAGAGTGATTCCTAAGACTTTGTGTTTTGTATAATGCTGGAACGAGTTGTGGCGGAGAAAAGACATGAAGGAATGAGATGACAGACAAAGTAAAATTAGATTTAAATCATATCTCTATTTTTAGGTGGGTATGAGAGATACTATTATAGGTTGGTATGAACCATACCCTGGAATCAATTTCATTCTCATATCTACATCAAACACCAAAATCGATTTGACCCATTCCCTATACGTATACGTATAGAAACAAACAGGCCATGAGAGATACGAGAAATTGGGTACGAGAGTATGGGGAATGAGTTTCAACCTATAAGCACCAAACCCCTTATTACCAAACACATCCGTTGATTGACAATAGACTACCCAGGAAATACAATATTCCAGAAACAATACTAGATATTGGCATATGGTTGGAAGCATTTGCTAGGGAAAAAACCTAGAAAAGTATACCTAAAGGACTAGGTAAATACAGGATGGGATGGAAATGGCGATTTTCCTGATCTGTTACAGAAACATTCAGAAAAACAGTAGCCGTGCAGATTGAAGATAAAGAAAGAGATAGTGTGTGCTGGAGACATTGTGTAATGGTGCATTCTCCATCAATTCAGCATGGGACATAATAAGAAGGGAAGAGCAGGATCAAAAGGAAGCTATTTGAGTATTGGTATGGAATTTACAGATGAAGTCAGATGCAGAAGAGTACCATCTCAAGATCCTTTTGTGCCTCTGGTGTAGACAAATTTACAACACTATGCACATTCTAATGTATTGTCCTAAAGCAAGAGATTTATATGGGAAAACTGAGGAAACAGTAGGAATACAACACGAATCCCCCTATGTTTTTAACATCCAGGTGGAGGGAGACCTCTTCTAGAATATTATAACCTAAAGAAAACAGAAGTAGTCAGAGAATCAGCTACCAAGCAAGAGTGGTTTGGAGAAGTTTGTAAAACTACTAATACCTGTTTAGGGATTTTTTTCCATCTCAATCTCAGAAACTGGATTTGGAAGAAGATCAGCAAAAACAAGGCTATGGAGACTGGAGAAGAAGAGGTCAGTTTGGAACAAAAGCTACTTTTTTAGAACAAAGCACTCTAGAAACTGAGAAAGCCTTCATTGATGAAATTCAGTATTCAAGTCTTTGCATTTTTTCCCTTTAAATGTGGATGTGCACTTGCAGAGCTTCAAGCAGTGGAAAGGGGACCAGAGATTTGGGACTAAACAAGATTATTGTAGAGACTGATTCCAGATTGTCTACAAGCAAATTTTAGGGCTCAACTTTCAGCTGTAACTTTTACTTCTTTGCATTAGAAAATTGTTTGGGAGGGTTGGTCAATAGTGAAAAGTGGGATATAGAGATGAAGCATAGATATAGTGAAGGTCATACATTTGCTGACTGGTTTGCAAAAGCAAAGAGGAAGAGGGAGCAGGTTGACGAACACAACAGAAGCGGGAGAAGAACAAAGCAGAAGCATGAGCATAAGAACGAGGAAGCAAAAACAGAACGAAGCACGTTTAGTAAAAATGGATGAAGAGCAAGAAAAAAAATAGCTGGGCTCGTTTGTGGTGGTGCAGTGGTAGGGGCAATGATAGCTAACTCTAAATTCATAACCAAAATTCTATGCAAAAACCCAATAAAAACTCTATAATGTTACCCAAATCGATACCTCATACTAGTACCACTTTTAGCCCTAGGGCGGCCTATGTGAGATTAGGTTAAACCTTGTGACAATAAAATTAAACTTCTCAAAGACGTGAATTTACATTTTTTTCTTTCCATATTTTCAAATAATTCACTTCTCCACAGCTTTATCACATCTCAAAAGAGACATCCATATGCCATAGAAGAAAAGACAGTCATGCATGACCTGAAACTACTGGACTGACCAAGTAGCATCCATGACATGATCCAAAAGGACTTCCCTTTAGAATTAATCACAACCCGAGAAATAAGAAATTCATGGATAATAATGTAAGCATATCAACCAAATGGTCACCAGAGTAACACATTAACAACACAGCAAGGTATCAAATCCTCAAATGCAAATTAATGTTCAAAATAGTAACAAAGCATACCATAGTTGGTTTCATAATAATGCAAGGAAGAAAATAAATCAGAACTATGTTTTAACAGACTGCAGCACAAATGCAAATGAGGAAAAATAAAGCAAGCATATGGTATGTCTCTCAGACGGTAGAATTAAAAGAACATAACAAGTCAAGCAAACAAAGTACAAATAACATGTAGGTCTATAGCAAAATGTGCTTACTTCTCAGAGCACGACTTCATTCTCAAGTTCTAAGATCTGCAATCTAAGTATTTGGTGAGGCTAATGGTCATCTGAAAACGCACAACACTCTAGGCTTCCTTCATTCTCTCATCAATTTCGACATACGGACCAACAAGCTGCAACAAGGAAGAGAAAATGTAGATCTCTCAGCAAAACTCAAATAAGGAAACAACCAAAGATTGACAAGAACCCAAATTTAAAGAGGTAATACCAAACACATCAATCAGCAAATGTAATACTTACTCGAAGAAACTGGCTTAGGTACGTGCTCCGGACACGTGACGATCAACAATGGCAGCATTAGTGTCTGGAGCTTCTTCTGGCAATGTCTCTAAGGGTGCTCTGACCGTAGGACGGAGGTCAGGGTGCCTTCACAAAGCACAATCAAACAGACATCTTAGAAATGATGTTTTTTTTTCTTTCTATATACTGCTATAATTACAAATGCCAAATAGAATTCAAGTATATATTTGTATACAGTCAATATTGATGAATAGCAAATATATGATAAAAGTGTCAACTGAAAATACTTAGCAAGGAGTTTTATAGATATAGCAACAATGACATCATGGTTGAAGGCAAACATGACAGCCGCATTGGGAAAATATATCAAACCTGAGCCATAGTGGAGGCGGCCACAGAGAATCAGTATACCCCACAAATGAAAATATGTTCTCGCTCATCAAATCTCCCATATGATACACCGCAAAGTAAATATTCCGATTAGGGTTGTCGTACATGGAGTAGAAAACATGGCCATCTCTTCTATATGTGCGAAAGGAATCTATATGATAAACAATGGAATTTCCTCTCCAACCCGGGAAATCTTCAGTCAAGGCAAAGAAACAACAATCAGGACCCAGAAATAATATTTTGTCCTCGCCCAATTTATATACTTCAGTCCATAATCCCAGTTCTTCATTCAGCCTAAAAACCCTAAAACGAAGATTAACATAATGAACTAAATATAGTTCCCCAGACAGCTCCACCAAATGCTTCCTTGTCTCAGCTGCAGGGTTACTGGGAACTGAGTAGGGAACAATGCATGTGTAGGCCAATGTTGAGCAACATAGCCTATAAAGTCTACCTTTGCGATCTATCACAACAATCTTCCCCTTAAAATTCAGCACATCATCAAACCTTGAAACACGACCAAACTTTACAGATTCCCAATGGTTATTGCTTAACCGGACTGCATAGAGACGCCCCACAAGAAACAGCACCACAGCTGTAAAATTACCCACAGTAGCTGGAGATTCACCTAGCGGATGAGAGTACAACACCACCTTATTAGCATCAAGACCCGACAACACACCTTGATTATCTGCAGTATCTCTCCTTAAATTGTATCCCTTGTAGACCTCAGTGACTCGAATCTGTGACAAATTGAGACACATGGGAAAATTGATAGGCAAATCAACGTTCCAATTGTGCGTTAGAGGACGTTGGATTTGAAGAAAGCCTGGATTTAATTCTTCCACCCGAACCATCCAAGGATTTGAAAGGTTTCCAGGAGCATGACGTGAAGGAGGGTGGAAAAGGTAGATGTTGCTTGCAACCAGAACGAGACGTTCGCCGAACCCAGCAAAATAGTTATCTAATGGAATTGGAATTTTGTGAGGAAGGAGGAGGGAAAGGAGTTTGGAAGAAAGAGGACAGGAAGACAACCAAGTCCGGCAGACTGCTCGGAATTTTTTTATTTCAGTAGGAGATTCTAGGCGTTTAGCAATCTCAGCTATAAGCTCTTGGGGCAGATCGGACCACGGAACCCTAGAATCCATCTTTGATTTTTCTCAAAGGTGAAAGACACCAGTAGTCTGGTTTTATATGGAGAATAGAAAGAGAATAGAATCCCGACGAAATCCAAAGGGAAACAAATTGTCTAAAACGACAGGTTATCATTTGTTTCGTATTTAAGCAACTCATACAGAGTCTTTAGTTGATAATAGTTTTTGTCTAATTTAGTCGATTTAAAGGCAAATACATATTAATTGAAAATATATTAATACACTCTAAAGTGGATTTGAGATTTTTCTGAAGAACGTTAAGATGGATAGCAATCAGAGTGGTTAACAGAGTCACGGATATATTAGCAAACATGGGTCATTTGTCTCGATGGAGACTTGGTGATCAAGAACTTAGTGTTCTCGTCCAAAAACGAGCCCTATGTTGGTCCATATCATGTGCATGATAAAGTTTGATCTCTTAAACTTGCCAGAAAATAAAAGGGGAAATATATATTCGTACATTTTTTGTGAACTAGAGACCACCAAGTGAAGACGGAAAAAGTCTTTAGTTAAAAATTCACACAATATGAAGAAAATTCAAGTGCAGGGCATGCGTATAAGTTAGAGAAGAATGGTAGCTGTATTTGCAAAGCTACTCAAATTGCCTTTGTCAGTGCTCTTGCATTCTATTATTTGCAGAGACAACTCTAATATCAGATTGGTCATTTTCATGTCGCGAGGAAGGGCTGGGATTGACTACTAACTCTAAGATCACTCTTTTTAAAAATCTAAGATTTGGACATTTGTCCAGAGATCAAGTGAACATTGTACAAGTGTGATGTTAGAATCTCCCGAAAAGAAAAATTAAACACAAGGATTAAGATGAATGAAAGGATTCACACCCTATGAAATTAAATATTCCAAGATAAGCATAATAGTCCAACCGGTGCCAGGCATTGATGGAATGATGGGACACTTTCTACCGATATTAAAATCCAGCCAAATCAAAATTTACAGACACGGCTAAGATTTCCAAAGATTCAATATATTTACTCATTAATCATCAATCATATTCAATATATACGTCTTTTTACAACTCTCAACTTCTACTAACTTCCTCCTCTAGCTCGAAACAACAAAGAGGGAAACACGCTTCATATATATGATGATTAGAAATGCATAATAAAGTTTGCTCAGATCCAAAAATCATTATATATTTGTTGGTGTTGATGAAAGTCACTATGTTGAAGTAAGAGATTAGGGAATAACGTCACTAAGGATCAAATGCCTAATAAGCCAAGCATCAATACAAAGTATAAAGATGTTCAGAAATTATGGAAAGCAAATATTTGGAGAATGTTTCTCGCAGATCCAAAATGCACTATAATTGCTAGCATTTATGAAACTCACTGTTTTGAAGTAAGATTAGGAGAAAGTGATAAGAGGTCCTCACCAAGGATATATAACTAACAAACATCAGAACACGTAGGAAGATATTCACACATCATGGAAAGCAAATACTTGAAGAATGGGCCTGGAGCTCTATCATTCATCAAATTTTCCACTTAAAATGTAGTATTGTGAATTTGAGGATTCTAACTCTCTGTTATGAAGGGGTTCTTAAACAGAGACACAAATCTGATTCAAACAACCCCAAAACAAACCCTAGTCAGAAAACTTCAATAAAAGAAGTAAAATTTCACCTGAAAATGAACTCAAAATCAATCCTCAAATGGGAGGCAAACATCAATCTCTTGTGTTGTTATTACTCTACATAAGCTCACAATTTCAGCTAGCAAATTGAGAGCTGCCCCAAAATTGCAAATACATTCATTTAATCTACCAAGCAATTCTACTGAATTAATAAATAACTCCTTAATTGGCAAGTATCAAAAATACTAACTTCTTTGTGTAGTTGTGATTCCTTCTATTGTATCAAAACATATGATTTACCCCTTTAATACTCTCCAATATTATATCTCAGTAATATGCATAGCAAACACAAAAAAATGTAATTTGTCCATATTAACATGCAATACAAAACCAAAAACACTAAAAATAGAAACTCACAAGCACAATAACGCAAACAATCACTTCTCCAAAAACCAATTTCATCAAACAGAACCCAATCCATCAGACATACTAACCTCAGAAACCGTTGCTCGTTGACGAATCCACGGGCAGAAGCGCGTAGCCTTCACGGGGAGGAAAACCGGCTCGCCATACGGAGCTTGGCAGGGTCGAGATCTTCGATCTGAAAAAGCCATGATCTTTGAGCTAGGGTTAGAGAGAAGAACGAGAGTCGGTGTTGTTTGGAGGTGAGGAGAAACCGAGTCTGAATTGCTGTTGTGGGTAACAAATGGCGGAAATCCGAGTCCGAGCTACATAATTGTGAAACAGGACCGATGCTAAAAGATATTTTACAAATCAGGACAAACTTTAAGGGTAAATTACACAAAATCACTCATAAAAGATCTTTGTTAACAACAAACCAAGGCTACACTATAAAAGATGTTTGTGCAACCATCTCAAAATTTGCACCTCCACACAATGATCCCTAATTTAGGGTTGAGCACGGTTCGGGTAAACCGAAATTTTGGACGGAACTGAACCGAGGTTTTTCGGTTCGGGTTACATATTTTGATATATATTTCGGTTTACATAATTTGATATTTCGGTTTTCACTTCGGTTTAAACCGATTATTCTATACAAATACACTAAACCCTTATTTCTACTCCGTTTCTCTTTTAATTTGTGCACCGCACCTAGCCAACCTCCCACTTCGCTTCATCTCTCTCGATCTCGTCCCGAGCAACACTTCATCTCTCCATTTTCCAATTAATATTTCTCATAATTTGTTAAATCTCTTAACATTTAATTGATGGTTGAAATAGATCTAATTTATAAGTATTAAATTTTTGTTTTGTAAGCTTTATATTTTGGATTGAAAAGTATATATACATGTGGAAATGTTTTCTTGTAAGTGACACCGGTACGCAATAATACTATTTAAGATTAAAAATCGGTTCAACCGAAACCGAGTATATTCGGTTCGGTTTTCGGTTCACCTAAATTCGATTTTCGGTTCGGTTTTGAACCGATGCTCAACCCTAACCTAATTTTTATGACCCAAAAACATAGATAGAAGGAAGAATTAATAATGTCTATTGGAAGGATGGGTAATGGTGGCTTGTTGTTAACAAATATCTGTTTATGGGTAATATGTTATAACTAGTTGATTTACCCGTGCCTTGCACGGATTCTTGTAATAAATAAGTGTATGTAAAAATATCAAATAAATAATGGTATTTAACTATTACAAAATAAAATAAACAAAACTTAACACCAATAATGTTATATAATAATAACGATAGAATATCAAATAAATTCCCCAAAATAAGAAAACATTGTATGATAATAATGTTGATAATGTCAAAACCATAGAATATGTCTTATGTAAGAATTATTAGCTTGTAGTCTTCCTTCTCTTTATTCACCAATATCTTGGTACTTGAAGTAGAAAGTTGGTCTTGTGCCAAACATCAACTATGAAAAACAAAAACAACATTTATACATTTAGGGGGAAAATGACGTAGAATGTTCTCGGCGAAAACCTCTATAAGAGGTAAAATACCATCATTCATAGTTATTGTAGAGTATTTGATACGATAATGTTTGTGGGGAACATAGTCGACAACCTCAACATCATAGAATGATCCCAACTTGTCATCTCTTGTTCCTATGATTTCCATCTTCGTTCCAATCGGCATTGTTTGAGCCATAATCCTATAGAAAAATTCAATCGAGATCAAGAAAACATATAGTTATATAAAGATCTGAAACATTTAAAAAAAGCTTTAGTGAATATGAAAGAGAAATAATCTATGTGCTGAAAAATAAATTTTTGACTGGAGAAATATTAAGGTGATAACAATTTGACCTAAACATGTTAATTTATATATAAAAAAAGAATTAAAAATTAGCATAAATACTTGTACTAATTATATACATAGTATAACTTAATTTTGGTAAAAAGTGCTCCAAAGAGCTTCCGATTTGACAAAGCTTTAACGTAAATCATGAAATTAATATAATGTTTTTGGTAATGGCGTACTTAGATGTATATTGCACACTTATATAATCATACACGTGATATATATATATGCGTTGGACATAAAAATTACTCTATAATATTAATAGTGGAACAATTCAGGAAATTAAAATATTTTGAAGTTGATGTACGTTGCAAACTTATATAATCATACACGACTCTGTAATATTAATAGTGGAACAATTAAGGAAATTAAAATATTTTGAAGTTGGAATATGTGTAAGAAAATCTAATATATAATCATGTATAATGAGAAATATTATGGGGTGGTAAATTATAAAATTTATATAACTGATAAAATAAATTGTAAATAGAATAAGGGTGAATAAGTAAATGTACATAGTTAATTGATGACGTGACATATTTGGATGAACGATATGCATGAGAGATAATGAATATGAAAGAGAAATAACCTATGTGTTGAAAAATAAATTTTTGACTAGAGAAATATTAAGATGATAACAATTTGACCTAAATATATTCATTTATATAAAAAAAGAATTAAAAATTAGCATAAATACTTGTACTAATTATACACATAGTATAACTTAGTTTTGGTAAAAAATGTTCGAGAGAGCTTCCGATTTGACAAACCTTTAACGTAAATCATGAAATTAATATAATATTTTTTGTAATGGCATACTTAGATGTACATTGCATACTTATATAATCATACACGTGATATATATATATATATATATATATATATATAGGACATAAAAATTACTCTATAATATTAATAGTGGAACAATTCAGGAAATTAAAATATTTTGAAGTTGATGCATGTTGCAGACTTATATAATCATACACGACTCTATAATATTAATAGTGGAACAATTAAGGAAATTAAAATATTTTGAAGTTGGAATATGTGTAAGAAAAACTAATATATAATCATGTATAATGAGAAATATTATGGGGTGGTAAATTAGGAAATTTATATAAATAAATAATAAAATAAATTGTAAATAGAATAAGGGTGAATAAGTAAATGTACATAATTATTTGATAACGTGTCATACTTAGATAAACGACACGTAGGAGAGATAATTGCGGCTTTAGTAGTAGTATAAAGATCTGAAACATTAAAAAAAAAGCTTTAGTGAATATGAAAGAGAAATAACCTATGTGCTGAAAAATAAATTTTTGACTAGAGAAATATTAAGGTGATAACATTTTGACCTAAACATGTTCATTTAAAAAAAAAAAAAAAAATTAACATAAATACTTGTACTAATTATATACATAGTATAACTTAATTTTGGTAAAAAGTGTTACAGAGAGCTTCCGATTTGACAAAGCTTTAACGTAAATCATGAAATTAATATAATATTTTTGGTAATGGCATACTTACATGTGCATTACAAACTTATATAATCATACACGTGATATATATATATATATATACGTTGGACATAAAAATTATTGTATAATATTAATAGTGGAACAATTCAGGAAATTAAAATATTTTGAAGTTGATGTACGTTGCAGACTTATATAATCATACACGACTCTATAATATTAATAGTGGAACAATTAAGGAAATTAAAATATTTTGAATTTGGAATATGAGTAAGAAAAACTAATATATAATCATGTATAATGAGAAATATTATGGAGTGGTAAATTAGGAAATTTATATAAATAAATAATAAAATAAATTGTAAATAGAATAAGGGTGAATTAGTAAGTGTACATAATTATTTGATGACGTGGCATACTTAGATGAACGACACGTAGGAGAGATAATTACGGCTTTAGTAGTAGTATAAAGATCTGAAACATTAAAAAAAAGCTTTAGTGAATATGAAAGAGAAATAACCTATGTGCTGAAAAATATATTTTTGACTGGAGAAATATTAAGGTGATAACAATTTGACCTAAATATGTTCATTTATATAAAAATAAATAAAAAATTAGCATAAATACTTGTACTAATTATACACATAGTATAACTTAATTTTGGTAAAAAATGTTGCAGAGAGCTTCTGATTTGACAAAGCTTTAACGTAAATCATGAAATTAATATAATGTTTTTGGTAATGGCATACTTAGATGTACATTGCAAACTTATATAATCATACACATGAAGATATATATATATATATATATATGTTGGACATAAAAATTACTGTATAATATTAATAGTGGAACAATTCAGGAAATTAAAATATTTTGAAGTTGATGTACGTTGCAGACTTATATAATCATACACGACTCTATAATATTAATAGTGGAACAATTAAGGAAATTAAAATATTTTGAAGTTGGAATATGTGTAAGAAAAACTAATATATAATGAGAAATATTATGGGGTGGTAAATTAGGAAATTTATATAAATAAATAATAAAATAAATTGTAAAGAGAATAAAGGTGAATAAGTAAATGTACATAATTATTTGATGACGTGTCATACTTAGATGAACGACACGTAGGAGAGATAATTGCGACTTTAGTAGTAGTATATAGATAGATAGATAGATAGATAGATAGATAGATAGATATATAGATTATAACTAGTGTAGTACTTGTGCCTTGTACGAGATTTGTTTATTTTTTTATATTTAAAAAAAGTATATAAAAATTATATATTTAATTGATATAGAAATATGTAGGTAGTGACTGTTATAAAAGTAGATGAATGCTAATGTAGAAAAAGACTAATTGAATACAAAATATTGAAGAGATTAACAAAATACCTTATTGAAAGAGAGGCAAAACTCTCCATTACTTCATTAATAGTAAAATTGGCCAAGTAGTTTTGAAATATGGATAGTCACATCCCTAACATCTATACTACTAAAACGATAAAGCATAATCAAAATGTTTATCTAATACATGAAAATTAAACCCTAAACATAAAATCTCGTAAGATGTTCAAAATTGTGTGAGATGAAGAGATTAAACCCCAAACACTGCGTGAGATGAAGAGATTAAACCCCAAACACTGCAAACCCTAAACCCCAAGGGGATTTATAGCCCATAGAATATCTTTTAAAGTCATGTCTAATGCTTCAAAATAGAATCTATTCATCATCGGAGCTCATCCCAGATAATAAGTTTGGCAGCACAAATCAGTTCAGATAGTTTTGTACCTGAACTTAAGTTGTAAAGTTAACAAAACCCTAACTTGTGAATATGATCAAACTATATTAACTATGACTAATAGTACTTTAAAAATAATATTAATAATGACAAATTATATTTAACAAATACGTTGTGAAGATTAGGCCCATATGAAATTTGCTTTACAATTATGTTAAAGTGGGTTATTTATTTTATAGAGTTGTCGTTTGAATATAAAAATACATTATTAAAGAGCATATATATATCATAATATAATACATATATAACAATGCAATTGATAAATACAACATACTATATGCTCTTTAGTTCGTATGAATTGGATTTAAATGACTTTCAATAGACTCTACGAAATACATTAGTTATGGAAATTGGTAAGTAAACTATTGCAACATAAACAGTGGATTTATCTTAATTGACTTCGAGAGAATCTCTTCAATAATATTTTATATATTCTTGATAGTAATCTACGGTTTCAAGCAATTTGTGGACTTGATCGTAAAAATATTATATAGCTTCAATCTGTACAAAAATTATAGAGAATATTTGTAAAAACAATAAGTGTTTTAAGATGATATAGCAAGATTAGTTGATATATATTTACTCACACCATCAAATAAGATATATGAAAAATAGATTTTTCTATCTATTCAAGATTAGTTAGGAAAATAAAGGGTTAAAAACTCCCTATGCATATAAATTGAGATTCTATAATAAAAACTTATCTTATTGATTGTGATTACTTACCATAATCAAAACTTATCTTATTCTATACATGGAAAATAATTTTTTTATTTTTTTCGTATCTTTTCGAAACTTTTTACAGCTCTTTTAGTTGATAATCCTTTTTTATTTTTTTACTAATAGTTGGATGATGTAGTGGATGATGGTTAGATGAGTGATGACATATAGGCAAATTAAACGTGGTGACGACACATAAGGTTTTGGTTTAGTAGATATATAGTAGATTACACTCCGCGCTTTGAACGACTTAAAAAAAAAATTATGCATACCAATGTTTCATAAAATATATTGACATGGTCATAAACCATTATACTTATAACACATTTTCACCTTTGTTTTGTATAAAGTTTACTTTTAGCGACTCTAACTTCCGGATCCTAGTCTTATCTTTTCGGAATGTTAGAATACATTCATATAAACATATTTTCATGGTAACTAAATTGAAATATTATCCATTGCATATTTCTAAATGTAGTTGATAATCCCTCATTAAACTACTTTTTGGTGGTGCCTAAAATTTTATGCCTTTATTATTTAGTATTTTTAATTATGGAAATATAATAATATATATAAACTATATGCTTTTGAGATGTTTAGTTTTGTAAATAGAATAATCTTATATATAATTATTATATTAAATTTTGAAAAAAGGATTTTTGAAGATCGTTATTATGATTGCATGTTTATTTTAGGAAATAGGAGAATCTGATATATATTTATTATATTAAATTTAAAAATTGAAAAATTGAGAAAATATCATGTGACAGAAAGAATAGGAGGATGTCATGTGGTATAACGATGAGATGAGCTTAATAGGGGGGATGCGATGTGGCATAACGGAGTTTTGGTTTAGTGGATAAATATTAGATTTTTAGTTTGTAATTAAATATATCAAAACAAAGTGAAAACAATGAGAGAATGACACATGACAAATGAAGGTGATTTGATTAGGGAGAGTCATGTGATTTATATTGGTAATCTTTGTTAATCATATGTGTGATTCTTTTGTGCTTAAATTAGGAAGTGATTAATTTATTTATGTGATTGATTTGTATTAAAATTAGGAAATTGTATGTAAATTAGGAAGTGATTATTTTGATTGATTTGTATCTAAATTAGGAATTAGTTAAGGTGTAAGATATAATTTTTTCTATATAAATTTAGATTTACAAAAAAATGAAATTCTCAAAAAATAGCATGTGATATTTTTATTGTGAGGGTGCAATGTGGCATATTGAAGTTTTGTTTTAGTAGACATATAGTAGATTGTTTATAATATAATGCTTTGACAAAAAAATATAATTGTATTTTATGATTATATCTATTAAATAAAATAGATATATATTTCTACGCGTCATTTTCCAGACCACGACCATATAAAATAGATACAATAAATAAGACTTTTCAAAAATAGGTTTATGAAATTAATGTTAGTACACTTATAACTCAATATTGAAAACTACCTTTAATAATTTATTTTCGTACTAAAATAATAATTAGAAATTTAACATTACTAAGTAATAATTTATATCTTATTTTATTTAAGTATAGAGTATGTAATAATGTATCCTTACAGAACATTTATTTCTAAGATTATGTTTACTCAATTGAAGTAGATAAAATATTACGTAATTCAAATGCTAATTAATCCGTAATTAGCTAGTAGTATAGTAATACAAAAACCAAATATAAACATGTGCACTATATAATCCTCCGAGTCCTCCTCTATATTCTTATGTCACTGATTTGTAAGCAAATCTGTAGGTTCAGTTTTTAGAAACAAATTATTTGTTTGGTACGAATTTATATTGCACTACATGTTTATTTGATATTTTGTGGTCCATTTTAAACATAATTAATGTTAAAAATATTGCAAATTTATTTTCGTAAATCCATATAAACATCACGTGATTATGGAGTTGATCATAGATGAAGAGAGTTGATATATAGCAAAGTAATAAATGCGATCAAAATGTAAACAAAAAACATCATAACTAAGCTAGATTAAATATATAGAAAAAATTGAAAAATATTGCCTACAAATTTTGGGAAAAAATACTACTCCCTCCGATTTAATTTGATGGTTTTTGCATTTCATTTTTTATCAAAATTATTTGTCGTTTCAACCCCTCTTAATTACTATTTTCATTTTCCGATATCCAAACCAGTTGTTGTGTAGTACTCTTATTTAATTAATGAGGAAAAAATATGTGTATGCGTCTGATCTGATATCTTCCAAATTGAATTTAATGCAAATTTAAGTGCATATGAATTTATTGCTTAATGGATGCGTTTAAAGAAATAATAAATTACTTTTTAATTTGTGTGTAATTGGATAAACCGTCAATTGACTATTGAGTAACAAAATCAAAAGTCTAAAAAGGCAAATTAAAAAAAGATTTTTTGTGGTCTATTTTGGAAAGAATTAATGTTAAAAATTTTACAGATTTATTTTCGTATAGTGCTTAAACAAATATTACTAAATATTATGTGGTCAATATTGGAAAAAGATAATCAAATATTACATAATATTTTGTTGTACATTTTGGAAAGATTTTATTGTAAATAATATTCGCATGGCAAATGTAGGATTCTATTACTACATATTTTTTATTTTTAAAATAAATCTAAAAAAACACAGACTGTCACGTGTCCAATTCAATACCGTGACGCCACGTGGCAGCGTAAAATTCAAGCCCATTCTAGTGGCGCAATGGGTATTCTGCTTTAGTATATATATAGTAAATTGTTCATTTTTTTTATTTTCTTGTGATTTGTATGCCTTTGGAAGACCCAAAAAATATTGAAGACCCTCTCAGTTGGATATCCATTTCATTCCTCATCTCATTCTTTTAATGGAGCCAAGTGTAAGTTTTTTTAGCCAAAATTTTAAAAACCAATTAAGACCTTAATTTAAATACATTCCACCATCAGATTTCCTTCTGTATAAGTGCTTGTATTTTTCTTATTTATTTTTATTTAAATCGGGCCCAATAATGAAGGGAGCTACCTATCATCACATCCTTTTAACCATTTGTAACACCTTTATATGTATTAATTTACAATATTGTCCATTAACATTCACATAATTACATTATTGATTTGAAGCCTTAATTTTTAATTTAGGTTGGATTTGTTTTCTCTTTTTCCTCCCCATTGTCTAGAGCTGGCCAATCCTGAACCGGCGAACCGGACCGGGTCAAACCCGAACAAACCCTGAATCGGGCCGGACTGGCGGTTCAAAGTCCCGGCGGTTCAACCGAAGGTTCAAACCGGCGGTTCAACCGAAGGTTCGAACCGAAGGTTCAGGCAAAATATAAATATTTGATAAAAGAAATATCCATTACAATTACCCTAAAATCCAAAACACCCCTAAAACCCTAAACCCTGAAGTCCTACATCCTACTAATCCCTTTAAATCTAAAAAAAAGCTACGAATATCATAAACACATTAAAAAAACGTTTAAATAATTAAATATAAAAAATCCCAACCATATAGTTATACAAAACCTTAAAATACAAACGCTTAACCCTAAAACTATAAACCCTAACCTAAATCATATAATGTTACATTACCCTCTAAATCTTAAAAAAACTACAAAAGCCATAAACACATTAAAAAATGTTCAAATAATTGAATATAAAAAAACTAACCATAACCCATAAACTATACAAAACCTTAAAACACAAACCCTAAACTATACACCCTAACCTAGAGTCCTAAATCCTTCGTTACCCTTTAAATCTTAAAAACGCTACACAAAACATAAACACGTTAAAAACGTTCAAATAATTAAATTTAAAATAAAACCTAACCATAAACCATAAACAATGCAAAACCTTAAAATACAAACCCTTAACCCTAAACTATAAACCCTAACATAGAGTCTTAAATTCTACATTACCCTTTAAATCTTAAAAAAGCTACAAAAAACATAAACACAATAAAAACGTTCAAATAATTAAATTTAAAATAAAACCTAACCATAAACAATACAAAACCTTAAAATACAAACACTTAACCCTAAACTATAAACCCTAACCTAGAGTCATAAATCCTACATTACCCTTTAAATCTTAAAAAAGCTACAAAAAACATAAATACATTAAAAACGTTCAAATAATTAAATTTAAAATAAAACCTAACCATAAACCATAAACAATACAAAACCTTAAAATACAAACCCTTAACCCTAAACTATAAACCCTAACCTAGAGTCATAAATCCTACATTACCCTTTAAATCTTAGAAAAGCTACAAAAAACATAAACACATTAAAATCGTTCAAATAATTAAATTTAAAATAAAACATAACCATAAACAATACCAAACCTTAAAATACAAACCCTTAACCCTAAACTATAAACCCTAACCTAGAGTCCTAAATCCAACATTACCCTTTAAATCTTAAAAAAACTACAAAAAACATAAACACATTAAAAACGTTCAAATAATTAAATTTAAAATAAAACCTAACCATAAACCATAAACAATACAAAACCTTAAAATACAAACTCTTAACCCTAAACTCTAAACCTAACCTAGAGTCATAAATCCTACATTACCCTTTAAATGATTAAATCTTAAAAAAGCTACAAAAATCATAAATACATTAAAAAACATCAAAATAATTAAATATAAAAAAACCTAACCATAAACCATAAACTATACAAAACCTTAACATACAAACCCTTAACCCTAAACTATAAACCCTAACCTAAATCATATAATGTTACAATACCCTTTAAAATTTAAATATTAAAAAGAGAAAATTGAGGGAAACCACCCGTTAAAGGGCCGATTTTTAGTGGAACCACCCGTTATAGAGGAAATTATTATAAACCACCCATTATAACCATTCCTTTAGCGCGCGACCACCCAAAGTCAAGATCCGTTAGTTTTTCCGTCAGATTGTGTTAAATGACCAATATACCCCTGTTTTTTTTTTAAATACCAAATAATAGTGGTATTTTTGCTACAACTAGAAAAGTTTGGCAAAAAATTGTAATTAAGCCAAAAGTGTGTGGCCACGATCGCAAACTCAATTGTCTTCTTCAACCTCCAGAAACACGTGCGGCAAAAGCTCCTTCCATGGCGGATTTCAGGCCCGATTTTGCACCATTCTTCAAATTAAGGAGTGGGCTTTTTAGATGTATGTATCTCGTCCAAAATCCCTAGAAAATCGGGAACCAAATCACCCATGAATTGTTCAAAATCCCTAGAAAATCCGCCGGATTCCGAGCTCATGGAGGGCCACGTGAACGTTGCGGATGGCCGGGAGGAGGGAGTCGGATAGGTCGGTGTCGTCACTGAGGACGTCGGATCCGATGGAGATGGCGGAGATGCGGACACGGGGGTAGAAGGGGACGACGTGAGCGTAGAGCCAGGCGTTGGCGTTGGAGCGGTTGGCGACGAGGGCGGGAATGAGGTTGTTAGGGACGGTGAGGAGGATGGAGATGTTGGAGTAGGAGAAGGCACGGACGACGGAGGGGTCGCCGGAGGGGAGGCGAACGGAGAAAATGCCGAGACGTTGGAGTTCGGCGGTGACCTGCTCCGGTTGCTGGCCGTGGGAGCCAGCGGAAGGGTTGTAGGTGACGCCGACGGGAGAGGTGGGAGCCAGCGGGAGGGTTATTTGGTAATTTTTTTAAAAAACCGGGGGTATATTGGTCATTTAACACAATCTAACGGAAAAACTAACGGATCTTGACTTTAGGTGGTCGCGCGCTAACGGAATGGTTATAATGGGTGGTTTAAAATAATTTTCTCTATAATGGGTGGTTTCACTAAAAATCGGCCCTTTAACGGGTGATTTCCCGCAATTTTTTCTATTAAAAAAGCTACAAAACCTAGCCCTTTTTTTAATGTTTTTTTTTTTAACCGGATTTCGAACCGGCGGGAATCCAGTTTCATTTTTTCAATTTTTTTTTAAAAATGTTTTATTATTATTTTTAATTTTTTTTAATTGGGTTCCGAACCGGCGGGAAACCGACCGAACCGGAACCGGCGGGGGGTAGTCGGTTCAGGTTCCGATTCAAGGTTCCCTTGAACCTGATATGCGATATATTGTATAGCGCATCTAGTGGTTATTAGCATGATTTAGGTGATGTTTGGATATTATTTGATGGTAATTATGTAATCCGGAAGAGAAGACGAGAAGTGAAGAAATCATGAGATTTACAGAGGTTTGAAGTGCATTGAAGAGTAGAAAAACAGTGTGCTGAATTTAATTGGTTCGTTCTCTTTACTCAGATGTCCAAATGGAGTGATTCTAATTCGAGGAGTTAGATCTTGAAGTCTACTGCAAGTCCTCAAAATATGAGCGCAATCCGAGTTGAGAATCAAAAGTTATGGCGTTTTTACGGAAGTGTCGCATGAGCTGAACCGAAGAAATCTCAGCGGCGACCGCCGCCAGGCTTACGGCGACCGCCGCCACCGTCGGAAGTGAATCCGAACTCTTTTTGCCTTATTTCCTTATTTCGTTATTTTATTATTATGAAGTATATTTATTATTTCGTTTTAATTTATCTTTAGAGACTTATTATCTTTAGTATTTAAGGTTAGAGGGAAGGCTTGTTCCCTATCTAACCCTACTTCCATCTTTTCCTTTCTACGTATTTTTGCTATGAAGAACTAAGCCTCCCTTGCTTAGTCAGACGCTGAAGCTTTCGTCTTGATTTAGTTGTGAGATTTTTGTTCCTTATCTATTGCATGGATTTTATCTATTCTCTTGCTTGAATTGTTTATGATTAATATTGATAATCTTTAGCCTGTGCAACTAGGGTTTGTCTCTATTGATTGATTGCTAGATCTAGATTGTTACTGGTTGAGCATATCTTCATCGTATTAGCAACTGCATCGTACTAGTAACTGATTGTGCTAGTCTTATGTAGAAGAGAACTGATTTACATTCTAGTATAAAAGCTGGTTGTTTTATGCTAGTTTGTATCCTATCTATATTCATATCCTTAATGTTGCTGTTAAACTGAATCTTGATGGTCTCATGGTTGTTTAACTAGTTATTGCTATAAGTATCTGGTTGTGCTTATAGTTACTTTAGAAAAGGAATAAGAATTTCCATTGCATGAGATATTGAATGATTATATAGGATCAACTTGTCATACGAATAGTGGATGTTTGTTTGACTGAGCTATTTTCCCCATCACTGAATTCATCATCTTTAGTTTGTTTGCCTTTGCATGCTTAGAACTTCTAAACACACAAAACCCCCCTCTGGTTACTTAAAGATTGACATAGGAATTACACATAAAGATAGACTCTGTCTCCCTGTGGACTCGACCCTTATTTACTTAGGACTACGGTTTAAGGTTTGTTTGGATAACTTGCATAGCAGTAATTAACACGACAAATTGCTGTTATCATAACCTTGAACCGGCGGTTCATGAACTTGCATAGCAATCTTCACAAGCATCATCAATAAGTTTGTGTATCCACAGTTTGGAGAAGAATTAATTACATGCATAAAATTAATCATAAATTTTAATCCCCTTTTTGTTGGACCATCAAAACCTGGACCATCAAAACCCTTCATTCATTTATTCGATTGATTAACCAAAGCAAATGCAATATATGGAGTCTTATCAATTTAATTACTGATCCTCCTCAGAATTGCAGATTTTTTTATAACTAACTATTTGAAGATTTAATCAACTAAGTACAACAAGTATGCTACACTTCAGTGCATCTATGAGCTATGGCGATATAAGATTTGTTGTGGGTATGACAGTATGTAAAGTAGTGATGGAATTACGGGGCTTAAACTCTTTAATGCTACAAAATTGATAGAAATTAAAATTGGACTGTATTTTGCACACGTGGTATTAATGTCATGATACACAATAGTGCCGTTGTGATTTAGAATATAATGTGATAATAGGCAATCATGATAATGAATTATCATTTTTAATTGATAATTTAGAAAGTTTCTAAATGGTGATCTTCATAGATAAAGAAAAAAGAAGATAACTCTTACCAAAAAAAAATGAAAAAGAATAACAATAAAAGAAACGCAATATGAGGTGATGTGAATCGTTCCATATACATAGTATGTAAGCCATCAAATTTTATTTTCTTTGATTTTTTTAGTTTTTTTACATAACTCTCGAAAAAATATGAGCGCGACACGTGACAAATTGAATATAGAGATGCCGCGTAGCAGCATAAATTTTAATTTATTGTGGGAATGTCACGTGGCGCAATCATTATTCTGCTTTAGTAATTATATAGTAGATTTTATGAGTAATTTTGTAAAATCAAAAATACATTTAAGTTTTTTTTGTGTGAATTACCCAAAAAAGTATTGCACCGTACGTACTGGTAAAGTAATGACATGTTGCGTTTTTCTTTTAAAAAGAATATTTAAAGTGAAATAAATTTATATATTCAGACCAACTTTACTAAATACCATCTTACTTATTAGTCACGCAAAATACATTTAACTTTTCATTTTCATTTTCATATCAAAATACATTTAACTTTTCATTTTCATATGATTACACAAATTACGTTATCTTTAACTTTGCATTTTTATATGGTAACGTAAGTTTAATTTTACGTTTTCATTCGGAAGAGTACTCTATATTGGTAATACACCTTGTATGAACCTTTCAATCCCTTACCTTTCCTTTGGACAACTAAAATGATAACACGATTTTCTAGCAGGAGGTATCGATTTCGAGTACTATCATAAGCGTGCGTGTATGGAGTACGAACGTTGGAAGGAGTCTTCCTTCACAAACAGCTCCGTATTAGAGCAACTCTGACTGATCAAACCGGTCCAGTCAGTTAAAGTCCCCAAAAAAAACTAATAGCACAAATTCAACAATGCAATAGTGTCAATGTAGAAATGAACCCAACCCTATACTGAAAATTATAACAGAAATTCAGCAGCCAAGCTACACTTCTTTGTACAGAATCATCACAATTCCTCCAAACTAGACTTCTCAAAACGTGTACAAACACCTCAGATAAAAAGTGACAATAACATTGGCCTATACGCTACAGTTCATCGGAACTCTTTGATCAATGCTTACGCAGATCATTATTCGGGGTGGTCAATACAACCTACCAAATGAGAGTACACAAAGAAGAGATAATACAACTACCAGGAAAGCTGTTCTAGTTGCAAGGGTAACTCTACATGCACCAGAGTAGTCGAATCTTCTTGATTGACCCCTGCAATAATAATAAGAGTTACACTTGTGGTTTTATGACAAAAGAATTGTGTGAAGATATTATTATTACCTCTGCAAATACGAGAGAGCGCCACAGTAGATGAGGTTCTGAGGCATAGGGACAGCAGATTTGTCTACCTCTGGATTTACAACACTCATATAAGCCTCTTGTCCCAAGTACCACGAGTCAAGATTCTCAGAACGCAGATTCCAAATCCCCGAATTGTCAAGTGAAACCAGAATAGCCGTCCAAGCACCGGGAAAAACCTGCAAAACAGGCCACACACGAGTTTATTGCAATGCAACATAGTAGCTGTGCTCGTGTCATTCAAGTGATTTCTCTACACAGAGGGGATTAGAGATAAAATTACATGTGTAGTGCAACGAGCAACTCCATCCCATTTGTTGTATATTGATCTGCTGTTTTCTGTCCAAACTCCATAGTCCATACTGCAATTGAGAGTATGAATTTATAGGGATTTTTTGAAAAATCACTACAAATATGATATTATCAAAATATGGAGCTTACCCGACAACAAAGAAAGCATAGCCATCCAGATGGTAACTCTTGACAACCGTGTCATTGTTCTGAAAAATGATCTCTATAAACCCCTTGAAGGTTCCGTTGATCAGAGAAGTATCAAGCTTTGCAGGTCTGTTCATCGGCCTGTTTGGAAAATCGACCTTGTAGACTCCAAGAACATCGAATTGCTGGGCAAGTGTTAGAGGCGTTGAAGGTGTAAAATACGATAAGCCGTTGAGAGTTGTTCGCCATTTTCCACCAATAAGCTGTGGAGGAGTATTGAGAATGACGTAAACATCCGTGACCGTGATTCCACCGTATCTGAAGGATCCTTGAGGGTTTGGCCGAGCAGCACTTGCCGTCACATTCATTCTTTGAGTTAACATCAAAAGAATAGTGTAAACATATTCAGCAAAACATTTTGATGACTAAATTCAGCTCAAAACCCGTATGCTATATTAAAAGAAATCCTAAGAAATGGATGTTATAAAAAAGAAGCTTTCATCACAACCTTATGGATCTTGCTTGATTCATAGAATAAGATGGGTCGAAGTCGTTAGGGGGATCTGGAAGAGGACCTGAAACGGGCCCTTGAGAGTTGGAGTAGTGCAACACAGCAACACCCATAACTCCAGCCCAAGCAGACGAATTGACAAAACGAGGGCTTGCAACTATGTAGTAGTCAGTGCTTGCGTTTTGGTCCATGGTAACCAAGAAAGAGTACGATTGACCCACGTGAATATCCATGTCTGTGTAATTCTGTTGAACTGTGTATGAACCTTCAGTCTCAACAAGAACTAAATTATGATTCTGGATTCGGAAATTCAAGCTGGTAGAGACGCCAACATTCGACACACGGAGTCGGTAAGTTTTTCCTGTTCAACAAACAAAAGGAAAAGAGAAGATTAAGTAAAACTGGCATGTCTGTGCAATTCCAGAAACTCAAATTTCAAACATGGAAATGAAAAGCAAAGCAAGACACTTTTCATGCATGTAGATAGAGTTCATAGAGAGCGTTGAAGATTTGTTTTTTAAAATTCCGATTTTTTTTTTTAAAAAAAAAATTCGAAAAAATAAATAAATGGAATTACTCGTAATTTTAAAAAAGAACGGGGGTATAAGGGTCTTTTCACACAAATTAACGACAAAAGTGACAGAAGGATATCTTGGGTAGCTTTTTGTTAACGGAAGCCTTTTTAATGAGTGGTTTAGAATAAATATCGATATAACGGGTGGTTTCATGCAAAATGGGTTTGGCGCAAAAACCCCTTGTTTAAAAGCCCTGGGGATGTTTAAGTGTATCTTTGCTTGATAAAAAAAACATATACCTGGATCAACATTGACTATGAGGAAGGGGATATTCTCAGGAACAACGGCTTGGTCGTACCGATAGGGACCGAGTCCATTAATGAGGACGCCATTCGGGACCCCAAGGTCAGGCCCTTCTTCAAGCTGTTTCCTAAGGTCCTGTTATCCCATGGAAGACACTTGATCTCTTGAAAATCAGAAAGAATGTTCAGTTTTCATGAAGCAAAAGATATAAGAGCCAGAATTGGGACTGACCTTATGACTCTTCGTAAACCAGTCACTGATCAATAACGTAATATCCCCGTCCGGCGTTCCAAATGGAATCGGAATGATATCTCTGTTGTTTATGGTGATTCCTCCATAACCACCAGCAGCTCTCTGGAAATTGAGAGATGGAAAGTAAAAGAAACTCCCTATTTGATCTTTAACTTGGAATTGGTAAGTCCAATTCCAACCAGCAGGAATAGGACAATTCGTCCCCAGTACTCCATCCTGCCATGAATTCTTTCTCTGTTGCACTCCAGCCCTGAAACATCAAGCAAATATAACTGATTTTAACACTGAAATAATCATTTCCTTAATTGATTAACATTTCGAGTATAAGTATTAATAACCAAGTAATGAGCAATGATTCATCCAAATCGTTCTTGACATTGACAATAACGTTCCAGTTTGTGGTGACATTAAGAACTGGTCCTGGAAACTGCCCATTTACTGCAATCACCTGTAAGTGTGAAAGGAAAAGAAAGCAACATCAAGAAAACTTATTATTCAATAAGCAAACTCGCATTAACTTATCATATATTATATTGAAGTCCAGTCAGAACTTGGGCAGCGTCCTAATACTGTGTTTTAACTTTGGACTCACCCAGTACATTATTTTTTTAAGTTGTTATGGTGAGACTTACCGTCACTTACATACACTATATGTCTATATCTATTTTTTGATGTGGGCTTTCAAGACACTATAATCGAAACATTTAGCTAGAATAAACAGATGTTACCAACATATGATGTTATATTAAGTGTAATTATGTTTGTTTTTTCCAGAGTCCAAATGTAGTGCTGAACTAGTGTTAAAAGGACAAATTTCTTAAAGTATTTATAAGGTATACCTAGATCAAAGGGCACCTAATTCTCATTACCAAAATACAACTTCAGCTTTTCTGAGCATAAAGCTATTTCAGAATTCTAGCAAAAGCAAGCAACTAATCTTAATCTTATTTCTCACCATTTTTCAGGGTAACAAACAGGAATCTTACATGAAAGAACACAGTCAAATGATATTCAATGGCTCTCTTGATGTTTACTCTTGTACTTAACATACACACAAATTCTATTCCTGAACAAACAGAATTAAGTTGCTGGTATGGATACAAAGTTACAGAATCCAATGCAAATGGAACCTAAATCCACTGCAGCATGTGGAGTCATGGGCATACATAATTGGCTGGATACAAAGTTTTGGATGTCATTGGCAAAGGCATAAGCCCCCAAACAGGTGTAATGGCTGCTTGATTGTTCTATCCACCCACTGATAGGACCGCTTTTCCCTTATCAGAATCGTCTTTCTACTCCTAAATTTAACTCCAAACTAAACTCAAGCAAGGATCTCAATACTAAACAAAACGGTGTTGGAACTGCCTTTCCCCCTTTCCCAATTGAGAAATTTACAAAACTAATCCATCCAATACATTACATGTCAATTCGCGAAATGATCACATTTGTAAAGGTTGAATGCCATTTCTCTTTATTAGTGAAAACGATTTCACTAGTGGGGTTAGTCACTGCAGATCTTTCTTCATTATTTGGGGTTAGACATAAATTAATAAAAAATAGTGCAGAAGTGTTGCTTCTGTACTGTCTCAAGTTGATTTTCTCCAACACAATTGTGGTTGTTGTGCCTAGTATCTTTCTAGTCTCAATTGCAGAAATTAACTTATGAGTTAATTTTGCATGACCAAATCCCTCTACATTTTAGCCCATGGAAGATCTGACACAATTTTAAGAACCCAGATTGCAATTGATTACAGCAGTTATGAGCAACTACTCCAATTCTCAACAATCCTCGTAGTATAGCTAATAAACATTGAAATTGACTCTTCTAATTGCCCAATTCCTCTACCATAAAACAGAGCCAACAGAATTCCACCCTAGCAAAAGCCAATGACTGACATAAAACCCAACAGCAATTCAGAAGAAAAAGAAGCAGCGCATAACCTTTTGCTTGACGCCAAGTGGAGAAGCGGTGATATAAGACACGGTCCAATCAAAGAACACATAAGGGTCTTCTCCATAACAACCAAACAGGCCGCAGCAAAGCAAGGTTGCAATCAAGAGCTGACGAACGAATGACATCAGATCTTGCTCCGATTCAAATCTCCCTGTCGCCTGCTAATTTTCAATGTTTTTCCATGCTGGAGAAAGAAGAAAAGGCGATGGAAAAGGAGAGAGGGAGTTTTGTGGATCTTGAACTTTACTGCTTTAGTTGCTTTAATTACAAAGGGAGGAGGCGACTGTGGAATTCTGAGTGTGAACACATGAGCGGCCATGGGGGCGGGAGGAAGACAGCTTGGAGGCTGGATCTCCGTTTTGTATTCTTTTGCTGCTCCATCGAGATTCGAGTCGGATCATTGGTGTTTTAGATTTTACTTCTCACTGACACACATACACACTCTTTAATGCATAGATTGAATTACGGAAATTTCTAATGATATGTTAGAGATTTTACATAATTCGTGAAATATCTAAAAATTTGAACATTTTTGTGTAATATTTTTGAACTTTCTATTTTAATGCTAACAAATTTAAATAGAAAATTTATCTTTAAAATATTTTCTAATAGAGAATTGATAAACCCTTAGTAAATAAGATTAAACTAATGACTAACTAAATAATTGCCAAAAAAGAGTTTTTAGAGTGTGCCCATGGACACACTAGAAAAAACATTTATATAATACTTTCAAAATCAGTACAATCTTTTTCAATCTTCTTATATACCAAAAAATAAATAATCACAATAAAAACTTTTACAAAAAAGTCAACAAAAGTAAATTTTAACAATAATGTTTATAAATCACTTTTAATTAATTATTTATAAATCCTATAATATGAAGTTAATCAAAATTTAAATGCTATAAAAAACACTTAATTTAAAAATTATTAACACAAATTCAAAAGTTGTTTCGAACTATTCACGAAAATTAAATTACCTAAAAGTTGGAACTGTGTATGAAATAGACAATACTTGCATTATTGATTCTCTCCATTTGGAATTATTAACACCATCATCAAAAGTTTGAAAATACACTTCTAGTTTGAGTTCAGTAAAAAAAATCGTGGTGTATTTATCAATTTACCGTTGTAAAATACAACAACTTGCTACTTTAGTTAGTATGTAAATTATTATCAATTTAGATATCTTAGAAACTAATATTAAATTTACGTATTTGATTAGTTTTTTATTTAAAAAAATTCAGATATTCTAATTTGCAGTGTTCAATTATAAATAAAAAAATGGAAATTTCGCCTGGTAATCCTGAGTTTTTGACTTTTTCGCGAAATATCCAAAGGTTTTGTAATTTCGCCGGATAACCTTGAGTTTTTGACAATTTCGCCTGATAACCCTAAATTTTTGACTTTTTTGTGAAATCCCCTCAAGTTTTGACAATTTCATATGGTAACCCTGAGTTTGTAATGTTTTCGGCGAATACCCCTCTATCGATTTCACTTATAATAAAAAGTTACTTTTAAATATACGTGTTTGATTAGTTTTTTATTTTAAAAAATTCAGATTTTCTAATTTGTAGTATTCAATTTCAATTATAAAAAAAAACAAGGTTCCATCCTCTCTCTTTATCCTCACTCTCCAACGGTCATCTTTTCCGGCACTACTTTCTTCTTTTCTTGCGCAGCTCCGACGACACCCCGTCGCCCGCTCCCACCCCCTTGCCCGGCGAATCTCCTCCCTCATTAATCCCCAACAACACCTTCTGATGTGACCATGGGTCACCCCTCAAGGGCATGCCAAAGTCGGTTCAATGAAGAGGAAGAAGCAACCGAGCTGCATGGATGTGACCATGAGTCACCTCAGTAAAAGTGCCAACTCCGATCACTCTCAAATTTTGAGTAGTGAAACTAGACTTCAGGATCTATCTCTGGACGTTGAAATCACTCCATTCCGATCACGGACGAGAGAGAACGAACCTTCTGAAGTTATGCCAGAAACTGTCTCCGCGGAAGATGGTTGATTTGTGTTTTATTATTTCGTTATTTCTATTTTTACGTTAATTAATTAGTGGGTAGATCGTGGGTTTAGCCAGTTAGTGGCTTAACTAGTTAGTGGCCTATGTTAGTGGGTAGTTAATTAATTATGTAATTTCCTTAATGCATTATGGCACCTATATAAGGGTGACCGAGCCTTGTATTTCAATCAAGCTTGAATTGAGAGAAAGCAGATTTGTTTGAATTCCAAGCTTCACGTGAATGATGGCTTCTTGGTGTGTCATATCCTAGAATGCTTAAGTTCTTGTTTTGGTGTGTCATATCCAAGACGCTCTTTGGTGCGTCATATCCAAAGAAGGTTGTTTGATCTTGGTGCGTTACATCCATGGTCAATCAATATCTTCTCATATTTCTTGGTGAGTTGTATCCGAGGATTGTGAGTTGCCTATCCCAAACTCTTCAAGATCATACTTGAAGAGTTATATCCCAAACTCGTCTAGAACCGTCTAGAAGAGTTATATCTTTCTCTTTCCAAAAAGAAACACAAAACATATCAACTCTGAGCATTTTGGTGCGTTACATCCATTTTGGTGCGTTACATCCATGGTCAATCAATATCTTCTCATATTTCTTGGTGAGTTGTATCCGAGGATTGTGAGTTGCCTATCCCAAACTCTTCAAGATCATACTTGAAGAGTTATATCCCAAACTCGTCTAGAACCGTCTAGAAGAGTTATATCTTTCTCTTTCCAAAAAGAAACACAAAATATATCAACTATGAGCATTTTATCGGGACCTTGCTAAACAAAGTCTCGTCGCCCTTCACCTTGTACTGATTTGGATCCTAGCATGTGCTTGAGCACAACACCTTCCCCCTGACCTCCTCTCTACTTCTCAGATCTAAATCTCGTCCCTCGAACCCTCCCCCTCGACCTCAAACCCACTGGACTAGCCGCACATCCTCTATCCCCAACCTCACTCGACCTCCTAGATCTACTGGACTGTCGGCCCCCTCTCGTCCCACAAACACATCCCACCTACGTAACCCCAACGACCCTATCCTCACTGACAACCCCCCACCCCCCCCCCCCTTCACACCCTTCTTGTAACATCCCTAAATTACCGATGGTGATCTCGGAGCACATATCCCAAATCACCCAAGGCTTGCAGTATTGATCGCAAATATATAAAATAACACAAACGATTATAAATTAAACCAAAATTGTCTTGCAAGCGACGTTGCTAAAGTTGGCAACTTAATAATGTATCAAAAGTAACAGCAGAAGACTTAATTGAAATATCAAAATTTACATAAACATGACCTGGAACCTAATTATCAAAACAAAATATTAAATATAAAAAACAACTGCCTTCAACGTCGACGTCCCGCGTCTTCAACTTGAGAAGTTTTACCTGATGTGCCGTATAGGACGGATGACACCAGCCAACCATGCAAAGAAAGAGAAATGTTGGTTAGTCTAATAAAAGACTAAACAAGGGCACAAGCAGAATGGTTCTATGTGATTGTATCCGATTACTATCATTGTCTCTCGAATAATAGTCGGTAGACGATACATAACCCGAATACTCTCACTGAAACGATAGAAAGAGGTATGCACCAAGAGAAGACTCCAAAGAATTAAGTCTTATCGGAATTATGTATGCATCAATGACTACTTGAATATTTGGGTCCTCGACCAAACTCACCGCATAATGTGAATCCATATTGGAAAAATGACCTTACTTTAAACAAGAGCTCGAGTGAGTTCCACGTTGTACTTCTCGCCCGAGGGTATATTAATTATGTGCAAAACGCCACTTATCTTATCTAATTTCAAAACATGCATTAACATTAAGGCTTTTAAATCCACAACAGTCTCAATATGAGATATAGAATGGGACGAATCCCAAATATCGGCACTAGCTAAGTGCACCACCACTTATATTCGAATAAGGGTAAGTCATGACCAACAAGTATTAGGGCAATAATCCTCCTAATACCAAGTTATACAGAAATGGCTAAATCTCGCATAGTAATTAACGTTCTTATGAATACTCGTGCAAACTTGTAACACCCCTAAAATTACCTTGGGAATATTACCGCCAGTGACCCCAGAACGCATATATGAAATTACCCTAGGCATTACAGTATTGAACGCAAAAGTCAAAGTAGATAGTAATAAGATCATTTTATATAGACAATGTCTTACAAATGGGACGACGTTGCAAAATAAGGCAACCTTACAGTATCAAAGTACATCAGATAACCTTTATTTAAACTAACATATGATATTTAACCTTCATTGTAAAAACAAATAAAAAAACTCTTGAAGCAAACGCAACTGCCTTCAACGTCGTTTTCCCGCATTCTCCACTTGGGAATCTATTCCTGATGTACCTTAAGGGACGGATGACATCTGCCAACCATGCAAAGAATAAAACCGGTTGGTTAGTCTAATGAGAGACTAAGCAAGGGTTCAACCAGAGTGGTTCTAGTGATCCTAACCGATTACTATCATTGTCCCTCGAATAATAACCGAAGGACGATATATAACCCAAAAACTTTCACGGAATGAGAGAAAAGGTATGAATCGAAAAGAAGACTCCAAAGGAAATGAATCTTTAGGAAATATGAACAATTGTTTGGGAACGTTTAAGTTTATCACACAAGTTTGCAGAACGACCTTGATTATTTGGGTCCACGACCAACCTCACCGCGTAATGCGAATCTAGATTGGAAAGAGGACTTACTCTAACAAGAGTCCGGGCGGGTTCCACGTTGTACTTCTCGCCCGAGGATATATTAATTATGTACAAAACCGTACTTATCTTATTTAGTTCGAAAACGTACATTCACGTTCGAGACTTTTATTTCATTAACCAACCTCATAAAGAGAGGAATGATGTGATAAAATCCTGAAGATTTGCCATTAGCTAAGTGCACCACCACTTATGCAATATAAGGGCATGATCATGACCAAAGGTATTATGGCAATAATCCTCCTAACACCGAATTATAAAGAAACGACTAACCCTCGCAAGACATTAACGTTCCTACGAATACTCGTGCTATCTAGCAATTAAATAGCCACCAATTCACAATAATCCCAACAATGTTACCTAGCAACCTATCATACTATATATAGATAAGGTTATAGCTAGCATACATACAACCTAGTAATAAGGTTCCTTTTCACATTTTTATACACACAAAGTTCCCAAACATCAACTTTAGAATTGTTATCCCAACTTAATTAAGACAACCGATTCATTGTCAATTAAAAAAATATGGAATAAAATAACAAGAGCGAACCGTCACTTGCCTTGGATTATGAAGAACGACGAACGGTAATCAGAATCGCTTGCTTGCGAATAACACTTAATTTCATGTTTGATTCCGTTCCAAAAGCCAAACCGAGATGTACCCAAGTCACAATAAACGAATTATATTAGATAATTCATTTAATAATAAAATTTGAGATAAACAAAGTCTCGATTCTTATTTCAATTTATTTACTCGTAAATAATTCAATTTCTAGGCATTTTGATTAAACGATTATCTATACGATTAAATTAATTAATCATATATTCTAAATAATCATGACATAAACAAATTAACAAAATAGTTTATTTATAATCATAAAATTTTCTAGGACAAAATATTATTTAGATGAATACCCAATATTTACTTATTCATAATATAGGATAAAATTATAACAAAATTAATTAATTAATTTTTTTTATATATTCTAAATAATCTTAAAAATATATAACACAATCTGGATTAATTAAATTAACCCAAACTTTGCCAAAATAAAATCAAAATCACAAAAACCCAAACCGAAATCAGGTTTGAAATTACCCAAACCAGTCGAGTAGGGGACTTGTCGGAAAACACCAAAATTGGGGCGGCTCGAATTTCTCACGCAACCGATTAGGAAAAGGATTTTTAGGGTTCTTAGATTCAACTACGAAATTGGATGATTTGAGGGTGTGATTGGGGTCCTATTTATAGGGCTTTTGAAGGTGTTAATTCCCCCGAAAAAATCCCTAGGATATCTCCTCCCAATTCAATCCGTGTGATCCAATTTTAATTCGACCGAATCCGCCCTAAATGACAACGTGGATAAACCTTGACAAATTCCGGGATATTCGTCGCCTTCAATTCGATTTAATCTTGTCATTAGATGCGAGATTATCCTATCTTAAATATCCATGCTTTAATTTGGGGCAATCTAATCCGAGGGAGCTAGATTTCCGCCATTGAAGGCCGCGGAAGAGCTCGCAACTACTGCTGGAACGAAGGCGTGAGGAGGAAGAAAGGATTTTGGGGGAAATTGCGTTCGCACCCCACAACTTTCTTCTCATGGCAAAAATGGTCTCCTCTATTTTTAATAAATTCCAATAATCGCCCAAATTAATATATTAAATGTATAATATTTACTTTAACCCATAATTAAATTATATAAATTTTAACTTAGGCTAAAATAATTTTATGTTATTTTTCTTATCCATTTAACCATACTTAAATCTTTAACAAAACTTTGTTAATTTTGATTTAAATATTCAAGGTTAAATTTTCATAAGTTTTATTTAATTTAGACTTAACATAATGTTTAGAATAATTTAAATAAATTAATAACTTATAATGTGTAACAACTTATAACAAGAAATCTATTTTATTTCTATTTTAGGAATAATAAAATAATTACAAAATTCCTTTATTTAGAAATAGAGTTGGAAAATTACACAAATACCTTTACTAAAAATGATGGTTATTACATTACTACCCCCTTAAAAAAAGTTTTGACCCCGAAATTTAGGTCGAAAATAGTTCAGGGAATCGACAATGCATATCCGCCTTAATCTCCCAAGTAACCTCGCTCTGATACCATAATTGTAACACCCTTAAAATAACCTTAGGAATATTACCGCCAGTGACCCCGGGACGCATATCCGAAATCACCCTAGGCATTATAGTATTGAACGCAAAAGTCAAAGTAGATAGTAATAAGATCATTTTATATAAACAATGTCTTACAAATAGGACGACGTTGTAAAACAAGGAAACCTTACAGTATCAAATTACATCGGAAGACTTTATTTAAATCAACACAGGATCTTTAACCTTCATTGTAAAAACAAATAAGAAAACTCTTGAAGCAAACGCGACTGCCTTCAACGTCGTTTTCCCGCATTCTCCACTTGGGAATCTATTCCTGATGTACCATAAAGGACGGATGTCATCTGCCAACCATGCAAAGAATAAAACCGGTTGGTTAGTCTAATGAAAGACTAAGCAAGGGTTCAATCAGAGTGGTTCTAGTGATCGTAAACGATTACTATCATTGTCCCTCGAATAATAACCGAAGGACGATATATAACCCGGAAACCTTCACGGAATGAGAGAAAAGGTATGAATCGAAAAGAAGACTCCAAAGGAAGAGAGTCTTTAGGAAATATGAACAATTGTTTGGGAACGTTTAAGTTGATCACGCAAGTTTGCAAAACGACCTTGATTATTTGGGTCCACGACGAACCTCACCGCGTAATGCGAATCCAGATTGGAAAGATGACTTACTCCAACAAGAGTCCGAACGGGTTCCAAGTTGTACTTCCCGCCCGAGGGTATATTAATTATGTGCAAAACCGCACTTATCTTATTTAGTTCAAAAACGTACATTCACGCTCGAAACTTTTATTTCATTAACCAACCTCATAAAGAGAGGAAGAGTGGGATAAAATCCCAAAGATTTGGCTCTGCCTAAGTGTACCACCACTTATGCAATATAAGGGCATGGTCATGACCAAAGATATTAGGGCAATAATCCTCCTAACACCGAATTATAAAGAAACGACTAACCCTCGCAAGGCATTAGCGTTCCTACGAATACTCGTGCTATCTAGCAATTAAATGACCACCAATTCACAATAATCACAACAATGTTACCTAGCAACCTATCATACTATATATAGATAAGGTTATAGTAGCATACATACAACCTAGTAATAAGGTTCCTTTTCACGTTTTTATACACACAAAGTTCTCAAACATCAACTTTAGAATTTTTATCCCAACTTAATTAAGACAACCGATTCATTGTCAATTAAGAAAATATGGAATAAAATAACAAGAGCGAACCGCCACTTGCCTTGGTTTATGAAGAACGACGAACGATAATCGGAATCGCTTGCTTGCGAATAGCACTCAATTTCCTGTTTGATTTCGTTCCAAAAGAAAATCAGAGATGTACCCAAATCACAATAAATGAATTATATTAGATAATTTATTTAATAATAAAATTTGAGATAAACAATGTCTCGATTCTTATTTGAATTTGTTTACTCATAAATAATTCAATTTCTAGGCTTTTTGATTAAACGATTATCTATACGATTAAGGCTCCGTTCGACAAAGCTTTTTTGAGATTAACGGAGCTTGATTTTCTTTTTAATCTAGTTAATGAGTGTTCGGTAAAAAAATGTCAATCTAGCTTAGGGAGCTTATAGTAGATTAACGTAGCTTAATTTTTCCATTTTTTTAATGTGACCCCCTAGATTGTTGAAGTTTAACAAGCTGAATTTTGCATTTATCTCATTTCAGTTTGTAATACCGAACACTAACTATAATTTTTAGATAATTAAGCTAATAAATTCAGCTTCAGTTCCAGCTAGTCATTCAGCTTCAGCTCCAGCTGTAGCTACTTATTCAGCTCCAGCTCTCATTTCAGATGAATTTACCGAACAAAGCCTAAATTAATTAATCATATTTTCTAAATAATCATGACATAAATATATTAACAAAATAGTTTGTTATAATCCTAAAATTTTATAGGTCAAAATATTATTTAGATGAATAGCCAATATTTACCTATTCATAATATAAGATAAAACTATAACAAATTTTTTTTTTTTAATATATTCTATAATCTTAAAAATATTTAACATAATCTGGATTAATTAAATTAACCCAAATTATGCCAAAATAAAATCAAAATCACAAAAACCCAAACCAAAATCGGGTTTGAAATTACGAAAACCAATCGAGCTGGGGACTTGCCGGCAAACACCAAAATCGGGGTGGCTCCGGTGGATTCCTGGCGACAATGACTTGGGGATTTTGTAGAGGACTTCTTGGTGCAGCTAGTGGTTCCTCCTATTGCTCGAACAAAACTCAGAGGGGCTCGAATTTCTCACGCAACCGATCGAGAAAGGAATTTTTAGGGTTCTTAGATTCAACTACAAAATTGGATGATTTGAGGGTGTGATCGGGGTCCTATTTATAGGGCTTTTGAAGGTGTTAATGCCCCCGACAAAATCCCTAGGATACCTCCTCCCAATTTAATCCGTCGTGATCCAATTTTGAATTCGATCGAATCCGCCCTAAATGATGACGCAGATAAACCTTGACAAACTCCGGGATATTTGTCGACTTCAATTCGATTTAATCTTGCCATTAGATGCGGGATTATCCTATCTTAAATGCCCATGCTATAATTTGGGGCAATCAAATCCGAGAGAGCCGGATTTCCGCCATTGAAGGCCGCGAAAGAGCTCGCAACTGCTGCTGGAACGAAGGCGCGAGGAGGAAGAAAAGATTTTTGGGGAAATTGCGTTCACGCCCCAAAACTTTCTTCTCGTGGCAAAAATGCCCTCCTCCATTTTTAATAAATTCCAATAATTGCCCAAATTAATTCATTAAATGTATAATATTTATTTTAACCAATATTAAATTATATAAAATTTAACTTAGGCTAAAATAATTTAAATTTATTTTTCTTATCCATTTAACCATACTTAAATCTTTAACAAAACTTTGTTAAATTTGATTTAAATATTCTAGGTTAAATTTTCATAAGTTTTGTTTAAATTAGACTTAACATAATGTTTATAATACTTTAAATAAATTAATAGCTTATAATGTGTAACAAGTTATAACAAGAACTCTATTTTGTTTCTATTTTTAAAAATAATGAAATAATTACAAAAATTCCTTTATTTAGAAATAGAGTTGGAAAAATACCCAAATACCCTTACTAAAAATGAGGGTTATTACATTACTATCCCCTTAAAAAAAGTTTCGACACCGAAACTTAGGTCGGAAATTGTTCAGAGAATCGACAATGCATATCCGCCTCAGTCTCCCAAGTAACCTCGCTCTGATACCATAATTGTAACATCCCTAGAATTACCTTAGGAATATTACCTTCAGTGACCACAAAACGCATATATGAAATCAACCTAGGCATTACAATATTGAATGCACAAGTCAAAGTAGACAGTAATAAGATCATTTTATATAAACAATGTCTTATAAATGGGACGACGTTGCAAAACAAGGCAACCTTACAGTATCAAAGTACATCGGAAGACTTTATTTAAACCAACACAGGATCTTTAACCTTCATTGTAAAAAGAAGAAGAAAACTCTTGAAGCAAACGCAGCCGCCTTCAATGTCGTCTTCTCGCGTTCTCCACTTGAGAATCTATACCTGATGTTCCGTAAGGGACGGATGACACGAGCCAACTAGGGCTGAGCACGGGCCGGAACCCGACCCAAACTGAACCGAACCCGAAAAGCCCAAAACCCGAACGGCCAAAAATCTGGGACCGAAGACCGAACCGAAGACATCGGTTCGGGTTCGGTTCGGGTTCGGGCTAAACAACACTTTTCGTTAAAAAACAAGCTAAATTACACTAAAAATCCGAACCCGACCCGAACCGAAACCCAAAACTCTGATTTGGTTGGACCGAAACCCGAACCAAAGGCATGTCGGTTCGGGTTCGGTTCGGGTTTTTCGGGTCGGGTTCGGTTCGGGCTTCGGTTTTCTCGGCCCGTGCTCACCCCTAGAGCCAACCATGCAAAGAATAAAACCGGTTGGTTTTTCTAATGAAAGACTAAGTAAGGGTTCAAGTAGAGTGGTTCTAGTGATCGTAACGATCACTATCATTGTCCCTCGAATAATAACCGAAAGACGATATATAACCCGTAAACCTTCACGGAATGAGTGAAAAAATATGAATCGAAAAGAAGACTCCAAAGGAAATGAGTCTTTAGGAAATATGAACAATTGTTTGGGAACGTTTAAGTTTATCACGCAAGTTTGCAAAACGACCTTGATTATTTGGGTCCACGACCAACCTCACCGCATAATGCGAATCCAGATTGGAAAGAAGACTTACTCTAACCAGAGTCCGGGCGGGTTTCACGTTGTACTTCCTGCCCAAGGGTATAATAATTATGTGCAAAACCACACTAATCTTATTTAGTTCGAAAATGTACATTCACGTTCGACACTTTTATTTCATTAACCAACCTCATAAAGAGAGGAAGAGTGGGATAAAATCCCGAAGATTTGGCACTATATGCAATATAAGGGCATGATCATGACCAAAGGCATTAGGGCAATAATCCTCCTAACATCGAATTATAAAGAAACGACTAACCCTCGCAAGGCATTAGCGTTCCTACGAATACTCGTACTATCTAGCAATTAAATAGCTACCAATTCACAATAATCACAATAATGTTACCTAGCAACCTATCATACTATATATAGGTATGGTTATAGCTAGCATACATACAACCTAATAATAAGGTTCATTTTCACATTTTTATACACACAATGTTCCCAAACATCAACTTTAGAATTTTTATCCCAACTTAATTAAGACAACCGATTTATTGTCAATTAAGAAAATATGGAATAAAATAACAAGAGCGAAACGCCACTTGCCTTAGATTATGAAGAACGACGAACGGTAATCGGAATCGCTTGCTTGCGAATAACACTTAATTTCCTGTTTAATTCCGTTCCAAAAGCCAATCCGAGATGTACCCAAATCACAATAAACGAATCATTCTAGATAATTCAGTTAATAATAAAATTTGAGATAAACAAAGTCTCGATTCTTATTTGAATTTATTTACTCATTAATAATTCAATTTCTAGGCTTTTTGATTAAACGATTATCTAAACGATTAAATTAATTAATCATATTTTTCTAAATAATCATGACATAAATATATTAACAAAATAGTTTATTATAATCATAAAACACGGAGGGGCTCGAATTTCTCACGCGCGTGAAAGGGATTTTTAGGGTTCTTAGATTCAACTACAAAATTGGATGATGTGAGGGTGTGATCGGGGTCCTTTATATAGGGCTTTTGAAGGTATTAATGCCCCCGACAAAATCCCTAGGATACCTCCTCCCAATTCAATCCGTCGTGATCCAATTTTGAATTCGATCGAATCCGCCCTAAATGACGACGCAGATAAACCTTGACAAATTCCGGGATATTCGTCGCCTTCAATTCGATTTAATCTTGCCATTAGATGCGGGATTATCCTATCTTAAATGCCCATGCTTTAATTTGGGGCAATCGAATTCGAGGGAGCCGGATTTCCGCCATTGAAGGCCGCAGAAGAGCTCGCAACTGCTGTTGGAACGAATGGCTCGAGAAGGAAGAAATGATTTTTGGAGAAACTGCGTTCGCTTCCCACAACTTTCTTCTCGTGGAAAAAATGCCCTCCTCCATTTTTAATAAATTCCAATAATTGCCGAAATTAATATATTAAATGTATAATATTTATTTTAACCCAAAATTAAATTATATAAAATTTGATTTAGGCTAAAAACATTTAAACTTATTTTTCTTATCCATTTAACCATACTCAAATCTTTAACAAAACTTTGTTAAATTTTATTTCAATATTATAGGTTAACTTTTCATAAGTTTTATTTAAATTAGACTTAACATAATATTTAGAATAATTTAAATAAATTAATAACTTATAATGTGTAACAACTTATAACAAGAACTCTATTTTATTTCTATTTTAGGAATAATGAAATAATTACAAAATTTCCTTTACTTAGAAATAGAGTTGGAAAATTACTCAAACACCCTTACTAAAAATGAGGGTTATTATATTACTACCCCCATAAAAAAAGTTTCGACCCCGAAACTTAGGTCGAAAATAGATCAAGAAATCGACAATGTATATCCGCCTCAGTCTCCCAAGTAACCTCGCTCTGATACCATAATTGTAACACCCCTAAAATTACCTTAGGAATTTTAACCGCCAGTGACCCCGGAACGCATATCCGAAATCACCATAGGCATTACTGTATTGAACACAAAAGTCAAAGTAGACAGTAATAAGATCATTTTATATAAACAATGTCTTACAAATGGAACGACGTTGCAAAACAAGGCAACCTTACAGTATCAAAGTACATCGGAAGACTTTATTTAAATCAACACATGATCTTTAACCTTCATTGTAAAAACAAATAAGAAAACTCTTGAAGCAAACACAACCGCCTTCAACGTCGTCTTCCCGCGTTCTCCACTTGGGAATCTATTCATGATGTGTCGTAAGAGACGGATGACACCAACCAACCATGCAAAGAATAAAACCGGTGGGTTAGTCTAATGAAAGACTAAGCAAGGGTTCAAGCAGAGTGGTTCTAGTGATCGTAACCGATTACTACCATTGTCCCTCGTATAATAACTGAAGGACGATATATAACCCGGACACTTTCACGGAATGAGAGAAAATGTATGAATCGAAAAGAAGACTCCAAAGGAAACAAGTCTTTAGGAAATATGAAGAATTGTTTGAGAACGTTTAAGTTTATCACGCAAGTTTGAAAAACGACCTTGATTATTTGGGTCCATGACCAACCTCACCGCGTAATGCGAATCCAGATTGGAAAGATGACTTACTCTAACAAGAGTCCGGGTGGGTTCCACGTTGTACTTCTCACCCGAGGGTATATTAATTATGTGCAAAACCGCACTTATCTTATTTAGTTCGAAAACGTACATTCACGTTCGAGACTTTTATTTCATTAACCAACCTCATAAAGAGAGGAAGCGTGGGATACAATCTTGAATATTTGGCACTAGCTAAGTGCACCACCACTTATGCAATATAAGGTCATGGTAATGACCAAAGGCATTAGGGCAATAATCCTACTAACACTGAATTATAAAGAAACGACTAACCCTCGCAAGACATTAGCGTTCCTACGAATACTCGTGCTATCTAGCAATTAAATAGCCACCAATTCACAATAATCACAACAATGTTACCTAGCAACCTATCATACTATATATAGATAAAGTTATAGCTAGCATACATACAACCTAGTAATAAGGTTTCTTTTCACATTATTATACACACAAAGTTCTCAAACATCAACTTTAGAATTTTAATCCCAACTTAATTAAGACAACCGATTCATTATCAATTAAGAAAATATGGAATAAAATAACAAGAGCGAACCGCCACTTGCCCTGGATTATGAAGAACGACGAACGATAATCGGAATCGCTTGCTTGCGAATAACACTTAATTTCCTGTTTGATTCTGTTCCAAAAGCCAATCCGATATGTACCTAAATCACAATAAACAAATTGTATTAGATAATTCATTTAATAATAGAATTTGAGATAAACAAAGTCTTGATTCTTGTTTGAATTTATTTACTCATAAATAATTCAATTTCTAGGCTTTTTGATTAAACGATTATCTTTATGATTAAATTAATTAATCTTATTTTCTAAATAAAAATGACATAAATATATTAACAAAATAGTTTATTATAATCCTAAAATTTTCTAGGTCAAAATACTATTTAGATTAATAGCCAATATTTACCTATTCATAATATAAGATAAAACTATAACAAAATTAATTAATTAAATGTTAATTTTTTAATATATTCTAAATAATTTTAAAATATATTTAACATAATCTGGATTAATTAAATTAAACCAAATTATGCCAAAATAAAATCGAAATCACAAAAACCCAAACCGAAATCGGGTTTGAAATTACCAAAACCAGTCGAACAGGGACTTGCCCGAAAACACCAAAATCGGGGCGGCTCCGGTGGTGACTTGGGGCTATTGCTCGAACAAAACTCGGAGGGGCTCGAATTTCTCACGCAACCGATCGAGAAAGGGATTTTTAGGGTTCTTAGATTCAACTACAAAATTGGATGATTTGAGGGTGTGATCGGGGTCCTATTTATAGGGCTTTTGAAGGTGTTAATGCTCCCGACAAAATCCCTAGGATACCTCCTCCCAATTCAATCCATCATGATCCAATTTTGAATTCGATCGAATCCGCCCTAAATGACGATGCGGATAAACCTTGACAAATTCCGGGATATTCGTTGCCTTCAATTCGATTTAAACTTTCCTTTAGATGCGGGATTATCCTATCTTAAATGCCCATGCTTTAATTTGGGGCAATCGAATCCGAGGGAGCCGGATTTCCTCCATTGAAGGCCACGGAAGAGCTCGCAACTGCTGCTGGAACGAAGGCGCGAGGAGGAAGAAAGGATTTTTGGGGAAATTGCACTCGCGCCCCACAACTTTCTTCTCGTGGCAAAAATGCCCTCCTCCATTTTTAATAAATTCCAATAATCGCCCAAATTAATATATTAAATGTATAATATTTATTTTAACCCAAAATTAAAATATATAAAATTTAACTTAGGCTAAAATAATTTTAAGGTATTTTTCTTATCCATTTAACCATACTTAAATCAGTAACAAAACTTTGTTAAATTTGATTTAAATATTCTATGTTAAATTTTCATAAGTTTTATTTTAAATTAGACTTAACATAATGTTTAGAATAATTTAAATAAACTAATAACTTATAATGTGTAACAACTTATAACAAGAGCTTTATTTTATTTCTATTTTAGGAATAATGAAATAAATACAAAAAATCATTTATTTAGAAATACAGTTGGAAAATTACACAAATACCCTTACTAAAAATGAGTGTTATTACATTACTACCCCCTTAAAAAAAAATTGACCTCGAAACTTAGGTCGAAAATAGTTCAGGGAATCGACAATGCATATCCGCCTCAGTCTTCCAAGTAACCTAGCTTTGATACCATAAGTGTAAAACCCCTAAAATTACCTTAGGAATATTACCGCCAGTGACCCCGGAACGCATATCCAAAATCACCATAAGCATTACTGTATTGAACACAAAAGTCAAAGTAGACAGTAATAAGATCATTTTATATAAACAATGTCCTACATATCACATATGGGACGACGTTGCAAAACAAGGCAACCTTACAATATCAAAGTACAGCGGAATACTTTATTTAAGCCAACACAAGATCTTTAACCTTCATTGTAAAAACAAATAAGAAAACTCTTGAAGAAAACGCAGCCGCCTTTAACATCGTCTTCCCGCGTTCTCCACTTGGGAATCTATTCATGATGTGTCGTAAGGGACGGATGACACCAACCAACCATGCAAAGAATAAAACCGATTGGTTAGTCGAATGAAAGACTAAGCAAGGGTTCAAGCAGAGTGGTTCTAGTGATCGTAACTGATTACTATCATTGTCCCTCGAATAATAACCGAAGGACGATATATAACCCGGAAACTTTCACGGAATGAGAGAAAATGTATGAATCGAAAAGAAGACTCCAAAGGAAATGAGTCTTTAGGAAATATGAACAATTGTTTGGGAACGTTTAAGTTTATCACGCAAGTTTGCAAAACGACCTTGATTATTTGGGTCCATGACCAACCTCACCGCGTAATGCGAATCTAGATTGAAAAGAGAACTTACTCTAACAAGAGTCCGGACGGATTCCATGTTGTACTTCTTGCCCGAGGGTATATTAATTATGTACAAAACCGCACTTATCTTATTTAGCTCGAAAACGTACATTCATGTTCGAGACTTTTATTTCATTAACCAACCTCATAAAGAGAGGAGGAGTGTGATAAAATCCCGAAGATTTGGCACTAGCTAAGTGCACCACCACTTATTCAAAATAAGGGCATGATCATGACCAAAGGCATTAGGGCAATAATCATCATAATACCGAATTATAAAAAAACTACTAACCCTCGCAAGACATTAGTGTTCCTACTAATACTCGTGCTATCTAGCAATTAAATAGCCACCAATTCACAATAATCACAACAATGTTACCTAGCAACCTATCATACTATATATAGATAAGGTTATAGCTAGCATACATACAACCTAGTAATAAGGTTCCTTTTCACATTTTTATACACACAAAGTTCCCAACCATCAACTTTAGAATTTTTATCCCAACTTAATTAAGACAACCGATTCATTGTCAATTAAGAAAATATGGAATAAAATAATAAGAGCGAACCACCACTTGCCTTGGATTATGAAGAACGACGAACGGTAATCAGAATTGCTTGCTCTGGAATAACACTTAATTTCCTGTTTGATTCCGTTCCAAAAGCCAATATGAGATGTACCCAAATCACAATAAACAAATTATATTAGATAATTCATTTAATAATAAAATTTGAGATAAACAAAGTCTCGATTCTTATTTGAATTTATTTACTCATAAATAAATCAATTTTTAGGCTTTTTTATTAAACGATTATCTATACGATTAAATTAATTAATCATATATTATAATAAATCATGACATAAATATATTAACAAATAGTTTATTTATAATCCTAAAATTTTCTAGGTCAAAATATATTTAGATGAATAGCCAATATTTACCTATTCATAATATAAGATAAAATTATAACAAAATTAATTAATTTTTTTTTATATATATTCTTAATAATCCTAAAAGTATTTAACATAATCTGGATTAATTAAATTAACCCAAATTATTCCAAAATAAAATCAAAATCACAAAAACCCAAACTGAAATCGGGTTTGAAATTACCCAAACCAGTCGAGCAGGGGACTTGCCGAAAAACACCAAAATCGGGGCAGATCTGGTGGATGCCCGGCGACGGTGACTTGGGGCTTTTGTAGAGGACTTATTGGCGCATCTAATGGTGCCTCCTATTGCTCGAACAAAACTTGGAGGGGCTCGAATTTCTCATGCAACCAATCGGGAAAGGGATTTTTAGGGTTCTTAGATTCAACTACGAAATTGGATGATTTGAGGGTGTGATCGAGGTCCTATTTATAGGGCTTTTGAAGGTGTTAATGCCCTCGACAAAATTCCTAGAATACCTCATCCCAGTTCAATCCGTCGTGATCCAATTTTGAATTCGATCGAATCCGCCCTAAATGACGACGTGGATAAATCTTGACAAATTCCGGGATATTCGTCGCCTTCAATTCGATTCAATCTTGTCGTTAGATGTGGGATTATCCTGTCTTAAATGCCCATGCTTTGATTTGGCGTAATCGAATCCGAGGGAGCCGGATTTTTCGCCATTGAAAGCCGCGGAAGAGCTCGCAACTGCTGCTGGAACGAAGGCGCGAGGAGGAAGAAAGGATTTTTGGGGAAATTGCGTTCGCGTCCCACAACTTTCTTCTCGTGGTAAAAATGCACTCCTCCATTTTTAATAAATTCCAATAATCGCCTAAATTAATATGTTAAATGTATAATATTTATTTTAGCCCAAAATTAAATTATATAAAATTTAATTTAGGCTAAAATAATTGTATGTTATTTTTCTTATCCATTTAACCATACTTAAATCTTTAACAAAACTTTGTTAAATTTGATTTAAATATTCTAGGTTAAATTTGCATAAGTTTTATTTAAATTAGACTTAACATAATGTTTAGAATAATTTACATAAATTAATAACTTATAATGTGTAATAACTTACATAAATTTTATATAAGGAAATTTACATAAATTAATAACTTATAATGTGTAACAACTTATATTTTAAGAATACTGAAATTATTCTAAACATTATGTTAAGTCTATTTTATTTCTATTTTAGGAATAATGAAATAATTACAACTTACTAGCATAATCGATTCATTGTCAATTAAGATGAATATGGAATAAATTGAAAGAGCGAACCACCACTTGCCTTGAATTACAAAGAAGTTGAACGGCGTAACGAAGATGGTTGCTTTCGAATAACAAATTGACTCTCTGCTTTATTTCCGTTCCAAAAAGCAATTCCGAGATGTACCCAAATCAAACAAAATAAATAACTAATAATTAGATAATATATTCAATATTGAAATTTAAAGAATACAAGTCTCGGTTTTTAATTGAATTTATTTAAATCTAAATAAAACAATTTCAAGGCTTTTCAACATAACGATTATTTATATGATACTAAAATTCAATTAGTTGTATATTCTAAATAATCATAACATACATAAATTGTTCCAATAATTTATTTATAATCCAACTAATTTCTAACCCAACATATTGTCTAGAAGAAGTGTTATAATTTAGCAATTCATAATACAAGATAACACCCAAAAATTATATTTTAATACAAATAAAATTGATTTAGCCTAACATAGTTTTTAACTATGACAGATTAATTTAGATAATAAAGATTAATAAAAACAAAACCAAAAATAAAATCAAAATCGGTTGAAGCCTCTACCGGAGAAAACGTGGGTGACACGTGCCGGAAAATGAGGAAATTCGCCTTCGACGGAACACCATCGGGGATAGGGTTAGAGGGATTTTGAAGAGGACTCCTTGGTGGATCTAGGGGTGGCACCAATTGCAAAAACAAAAGAAGGGAGTGGACGGATTTCTTTGATGAACAACCGCGACTTCTATGCTAGGGTTCATGATCCGTGGCTTCGAAATTGGATAAATCTAATCCATGGGTGAAGCTCTATTTATAGGGCTTCAATAGATCTCTTAAAACCCTACATATTGATATAAAATTTGGCCCAAAACGATCCCGAATCATATCCGATTTGCCATAAAAACGAGATTACACGTTTGGGAATATATCTTGTCTTTTTGGTAAAAATTCGATCTTGTTTGGGGATGAATCTACCTAGTTTAAGTATGTATGTGAATGATTTAGTGTTACCTAAATTGCCCAAGCCTTAATTTCCAAAAACGCACAAAAATTATGCCCAAAATCCTCCATGGAAGGTAAGTTTTCATGTATGGAGGTTGAAGACAACCCCACTTTGTCCTTATTTGCACACTGCCCCCTTATTTTGGCTTAATTGCACATTTTTGCTTAACTTTCTAAAGTTGTGGCAAAAGTGTCCTCATTTCACTTTTAAAAAATTTTAAAAATTACCCAAACTTATTTCTTTTATTATACTAAGCTTATATAATTATTTTAACCCAAAATTAAGATGTAGGAAAATTAACTTAGGTAAAAAAATTAAGCTTAAGTCACACTTCTATAAAATTAACCATATTTAGACCTTAATTCACTTTGTTAATCTTGATTCAAATAATCTAGGTTAAAATTGATAAGTGTATTTAAATTTAAACTAACACAATGTTAGAATAAATTTAAATAACCTATAATTCAAAGTTGTAACATCTTAGGGTAAGAATCACTAATCTATATCCCTTTTTAGAATAATGAAATCAATACCAAAATTCCTTTATTAGAAATAGAGTTGAAAATTACATAAATACCCTTAATTAGAAATGAGGGATATTACACTTCTCCCCTAGCTTCCCAAATCTACTCCCTTGTAGGAAGTAGCCCAACAATACCCAACCTCGCAGATCCAAACTCCCCCCTAGGCCCTCTCATAGGACGAAGCCAAACCCCCAATTTCTCCTGACTGCTACATTTTCCCTAGGGCGTGGGCGGTAGCTCCTATTTTCCGTCGGTCTAGGCCCGTCAGCGGGCCATGGTAACTTTATCTCCTCCTTATCAATCTCCTTATAATATATATTTTTGCAGTAATCTCGTTCTTTTACTAAATTATTCATTTACTAAACTAATCATTATACCAACCTTTTTTTTTCGGGATTCTAATGTGTTGTGGACAGTTTTCTGCTTGTTTCTTTGCAATTTGGGTGTGTTTTTTATATGCAATTGTGGTGAGTCCTTGAGGTTTGGTTTTTCCCGAATGGTATTAACCGGTGACGATGCAAGGCTTTGTTCAAGTGGGGTCGAAGGGTGGAGAATGTTGGTCAAGCTAGGAGGGTAGTTGTCAAGTTGAGATTGGGGTCTTTGAATGTAGAGACACTAACCAGGAAATCATTTGAGTTGGCTAAGATCCTCCAAAAGTGCAAGGTGGACATTGTGTGCCTCCAAGAGACAAAGTGGGTGGGAGGTAAAGCCCGTGAGAAAGACAGATGGAAGTTGTGGTACTCAGGTGTAGTTAGGAGGAAGAACGAAGTTGGTATCATGGTTGGCAATGAGATAAGGGACAAAGTGCTCCAGGTTGAGCGCAAAAGAGATCATTTGATGCAGTCAAGTTGGTCGTCGAGGGAGCTATCATTCACATTATTAGTGCCTACGTCCCGCAAGTAGGCCTAGGGGGGAAGAAAAAAGAAGCTTTTGGGAAGACCCGAACGACATGATCATGGATATTCGAGAGACATAGCAGTTTGTGATGGGTGGTGATTTCAATGGGCACATTGGCAGGATCATGGATGGTTACGAGGAAGCCCACATAGGCATTGGCTTTGGCGATAGAAATGACGGCGTGTTAGCTTTGTTGGAGCTCTATGTGGCATTTGGTTGTGTTATTGCAAACTGTAGTTTTTACAAGAAGGGTGAACACCTGGTCACCTTTCAGAGTTCGACAAGTAGATCGCAGATTGACTTTTTTATGCTTAATAGAAGGTGTTGAATTCCTTAGGTTTTGATGGTAACAAACATTCAACTAATCTGTATACTAAGTGTTTCAGGAACAAAGACAGTTATCTCAAGGAACCATTACAGCAAAGGATCACAGAGGGAACAAAGCTCTGTTCATGTGCGTTGTTACCTCTCAAGGAACAACAGTGACGAACAAGATCAAAGCTGTGAATGGAAGGAAAAAATCCAGCGTGCTGAATTATGGAAACAAATCAAGAAGCACACGCGGTAAAGGATGAAAGACTTCGGCTGCAAGGATTAAAGCCGATCGAGAAGATATGGAGAGAGATAAGCCCGATTGTTTTATCTTAGGAAATCTTTCCTAAGATAAGATAATTGGAGAGAGGGGATTATATCTTATCCGGTTATATTAATTTAAGGAATCTTTTCTTTAATTAATATAGACGATTGGGATATTATTTCTTCAATCAAATCATATCTTCTTGTTACCTTATTTGGAGAAATCTTATCTTGTTACGATTATGGTTTAGACGAGTTGTATTTATAGGAATGTGGGATTCATTTCTATGTACGAACTCGGGGCATCAAACGAAAAGAAAAGAAAAAGAGAGTGAAGTGTTTGTGAGTCTTTGAGGGTTGAGTTCGATTCATCGTTGTAGAAGAGGTTTCAAATCTAGGTGGGAAGTCTAGAGGTTGAAGTCCAGGATACAAGTGTAATCGAACAAGAAATCAATAAGACAAGTAGACGCTTCAAAATCCTCTCAAGCGGAAGCTTGAGAGGATCTCCTTATAATATATATTTTTGCAGTAATCTCGTTCTTTTACTAAATTATTCATTTACTAAACTAATCATTATACCAACCAATGTTAGAATAAATTTAAATAACCTATAATTCAAAGTTGTAACATCTTAGGGTAAGAATCACTAATCTATATCCCTTTTTAGAATAATGAAATCAATACCAAAATTCCTTTATTAGAAATAGAGTTGAAAATTACATAAATACCCTTAATTAGAAATGAGGGATATTACACTTCTCCCCTAGCTTCCCAAATCTACTCCCTTGTAGGAAGTAGCCCAACAATACCCAACCTCGCAGATCCAAACTCCCCCCCTAGGCCCTCTCATAGGACGAAGCCAAACCCTTAATTTCTCCTGACTGCTACATTTTCCCTAGGGCGTGGGCGGTAGCTCCTATTTTCCGTCGGTCTAGGCCCGTCAGCGGGCCATGGTAACTTTATCTCCTCCTTATCAATCTCCTTATAATATATATTTTTGCAGTAATCTCGTTCTTTTACTAAATTATTCATTTACTAAACTAATCATTATACCAACCTTTTTTTTCGGGATTCTAATGTGTTGTGGACAGTTTTCTGCTTGTTTCTTTGCAATTTGGGTGTGTTTTTTATATGCAATTGTGGTGAGTCCTTGAGGTTTGGTTTTTCCCGAATGGTATTAACCGGTGACGATGCAAGGCTTTGTTCAAGTGGGGTCGAAGGGTGGAGAATGTTGGTCAAGCTAGGAGGGTAGTTGTCAAGTTGAGATTGGGGTCTTTGAATGTAGAGACACTAACTAGGAAATCATTTGAGTTGGATAAGATCCTCCAAAAGTGCAAGGTGGACATTGTGTGCCTCCAAGAGACAAAGTGGGTGGGAGGTAAAGCCCGTGAGATAGACAGATGGAAGTTGTGGTACTCAGGTGTAGTTAGGAGGAAGAACGGAGTTGGTATCATGGTTGGCAATGAGATAAGGGACAAAGTGCTCCAGGTTGAGCGCAAAAGAGATCATTTGATGCAGTCAAGTTGGTTGTCGAGGGAGCTATCATTCACATTATTAGTGCTTACGTCCCGCAAGTAGGCCTAGGGGGAAAGAAAAAAGAAGCTTTTGGGAAGACCCGAACGACATGATCATGGATATTCCAGAGACATAGCAGTTTGTGATGGGTGGTGATTTCAATGGGCACATTGGCAGGATCATGGATGGTTACGAGGAAGCCCACAGAGGCATTGGCTTCGGCGATAGAAATGACGGCGGGTTAGCTTTGTTGGAGCTCTATGTGGCATTTGGTTGTGTTATTGCAAACTGTAGTTTTTACAAGAAGGGTGAATACATGGTCACCTTTCAGAGTTCGACAAGTAGATCGCAGATTGACTTTTTTATGCTTAATAGAAGGTGTTGAATTCCTTAGGTTTTGATGGTAACAAACATTCAACTAATCTGGATACTAAGTGTTTCAGGAACAAAGACAGTTATCTCAAGGAACCATTACAGCAAAGGATCGCAGAGGGAACAAAGCTCTGTTCATGTGCTTTGTTACCTCTCAAGGAACAACAATGACGAACAAGATCAAAGTTGTGAATGGAAGGAAAAAATCCAGCGTGCTGAATTATGGAAACAAATCAAGAAGCACACGCGGTAAAGGATGAAAGACTTCGGCTGCAAGGATTAAAGCCAATCGAGAAGATATGGAGAGAGATAAGCCCGATTGTTTTATCTTAGGAAATCTTTCCTAAGATAAGATAATTGGAGAGAGGGGATTATATCTTATCCGGTTATATTAATTTAAGGAATCTTTTCTTTAATTAATATAGACGATTGGGATATTATTTCTTCAATCAAATCATATCTTCTTGTTACCTTATTTGGATAAATCTTATCTTGTTACGATTAGGGTTTAGACGAGTTGTATTTATAGGAATGTGGGATTCATTTCTATGTACGAACTCGGGGCATCAAACGAAAAGAAAAGAAAAAGAGAGTGAAGTGTTTGTGAGTCTTTGAGGGTTGAGTTCGATTCATCGTTGTAGAAGAGGTTTCAAATCTAGGTGGGAAGTCTAGAGGTTGAAGTCCAGTATACAAGTGTAATCGAATAAGAAATCAATAAGACAAGTAGACGCTTTAAAATCCTCTCAAGTGGAAGCTTGAAGGTAGTGGTTTTTCCTTGAGAAGCTAGTTTTGCTAATCAGGGTTTCCACTATATATCGTGAGTTCGTTCGTTATCTTTCCTGCTATATTGTTCCGCTGTGCCTTCTGTGGGAACAAAGCCTTTGTTCCCTCAGATGTAACTCTAACGATCCAACAATTGGTATCAGAGCCTGGTGCTCTAGATTGTTTTCGTTTTAGACTTTGCAGGAAAGATGTCGTCAAGCAACACTATTGGTGATTCATTCTGGAAGCCACCGGTCCTGAAGGGAGGTGAATATGACTGGTGGGTTGAGCAAATCGAATCCCATATTTGTTCCCTCGATGGACAGATATGGAGAATCATCGAGGTTGGCCCTATGGCTATCCCAAATGAAAAGGACGCTACAAAGCCTAAGCCAAAGATCGACTACACCGATGGAGACTGGAAGAAGCTGGAGAAGAATTGCAGAGCCAAGAAGATCCTTCACATGGCCCTTCTCCCCACGGATCTCAAGAAAATCACCGGCTACAAAACCGCCAAGGAGATTTGGGAAGCTCTAAGACGTCTCCATCATGGAAATGAAGATGTCAAGAAAAACAGAATTCTTTCCTTGATGAAGGAGTACGATCAAATTTCTCAAGGAGAGGATGAGCACATTCAAGAGTTCTACTCCAGGTTCCAGGGGATCGTAGGTCAATTGGAGTTCCTTGATGAAGAGATGCCAGACTGGAAGCTCACTCATCACTTTATGCAAGGCCTCAACTCTCAGTGGGACGCAATTGCTCTCGCTCTGTACTCCCAAACTGACGTCAAGTCTCTCACCATGGAAGAGGTTGTTGCCAAGCTTGAAAGCAACGCATCTGTATACAACCACAAGATGAACAAAAAAGGAGAAGAGAAGGCTCAAAGCATTGCCTTGAAGGTTGGACGTGCCTTTGACCTATCTCAAGTTGAAGACGAAGATGAGGACGGTGATGAAGATGTGACTCTCATCACTAGAGCTATGAAGAAAATATGGTCTCAAAACAAGGGCACACAGAGTTCCTCTGAAGGGAACAAAGACATGAAGGATGTCGTTTGTTACCACTGCCAACACAAGGGACATTTTGCCAATAACTGCTTCAAGAAAAAGGCTGGTCACCCTCAGGTTCATGAAGGGAAACAAGCAATGGTCGCAACATGGGGTGATACTGACTCAAAGGATGGAGAATATTCTCATTCAAGAGATGTCTGCTTGATGGCCATAGAAGACCATGACAAATCAAAAGGCGGTATGCAGGGAACTGAGGTAAGTGAATCTGAACTCATCTCTAGCTTGAAAAGGAAGTGAAAAGAAAGCTTAGTTTCCTTCATTAAGAAGCTTGTTCATGAGAATAGTCTTTTCAGTGAACAGATTAAAGATAGGGATGAATCGATCTCAAGTTTGATCAAAGAAAACAAAGGATGGGCAGAAAAAGTGGTCAAACTTGAGAAAGACTCATCCTCTTCTCCAAGCCCGTGCACTGAGTGTCCTAAACTCACTGAGAAGATTATTTCTCTAGAGTCCTCTGTCTCCTCACTTGAGGCTGAGTCATTAATGCTAAAATTAGGAAATGCAAAATTTTCTAGTGATCTAACCAAACTCAGTGAGGAACAGAAGGACAAGACAAAATGTATTGTTTTTGTTGCAGCCAAGAATGAAAAGAAGCCTGAAAAGAAGGAGGTACCTCGCTTTGGTATTGACTATCAACCCAAGCTTCCTGTTGATGAAACCAAGTCAAAAGGCTCTAAAGTCAAAGGAAAAGAGCCAGTGCAAGAAAAGGGGGAGAGTTCCTCTAAAGGGAACAAAGGCAAAGACAGCTCAGAATCGACCGACGAGAGCAAGGCTTGGTACCATGGACAGAAGGCTCATAAAATCTGGTTGAAGCAATCCCAAAGCAGTAAGTCCAATAACATTGATTTTCATTCTAGGATTGCTAACAAAACAATTTGGCCTGGCAAGAGCAAGTATGTCGACCTAAAGTGCCACAAGGTCTGTTGGTATTGCGGGCATTCTGGTCACTACAAACAAGAGTGCCTTCTGAAGCAACACAATGAGGAGATTGCTCGTACTACAAGGGAGCAAATGAATGTTGAACCTCCAAAGATCAGATATGTTGCTCCTACGCCCAGAAAGCATAAGTTTGTCTGGGTTCGCAAAGAACTAACTCTTTCTGTGCAGGATAAAGTGAGGAAAGTTCCCGGTATTTCACTCATATTAAGTTCAGTTACCTGACAGGGAACAAAGCGAGTCTCACCTCACTTCTACAGGAATGTTTGAGACTCAAAGGCCTGGTGACAAAGGTAAAAGAAATGGATATGTGGATAAGGACTTAATGACTGAAGTGTTCCGTGTTTGTATACTCAGGTACCATGTACATCTAGAAAAGACATCACTATGTGGAGAAAGATTGGCATACAAGGAAATTCATGGAACAAAAGAATCAAATGCCAATTTTCTCATTAGGACACCTGTTGAGGAACTCTACATTCAGTTCCATATGAAGCCTGATTTGTTCCCCTAACCACATGTCTATTTGTTGTGTTCCCTCGATGATTGGCTAAATTACATGGTAAATTGTGAAAGGTTAATCATCATGTCTTGATCTGCATTCATTCTCTTGATCATTTGTTGAACGCCTTGCTTAGACTCATGCTAATACTTCACTAATGTGCGAAATTGCATGCATGATTCTCTATGCTATCTTGTTAATACATGATTAAGCTTTCTTTCGGCCTAAAATAGTCAACTTGATGCATTGATCCCTCATTATAAGCCCAAATGATTGTTGACTCTACAGCCTACCCTAGCCATCATGCTTGATGCTTCCTATGAGTCTCTCTTATCATCCACATCTGGGAGCCTCTCATTCATGATTAAACATTATTAAAAATTCTCGTATATATTTATGTGTGATGTTCTTTGTACCCTCTCTGGTAACATTACCCCCGCATCACACTCCTCTACTTTTTCGGAAAGTCGATAATACGAATTGTCGCCTCTGTGGTCTGTGGCTGGGATTTGACAGGTATGATGTGTAATGATGGCTTGCAACTGCTTGAGAAGTGTTCGTGCATAAAAGGTGATGTGGTGGTTGCGTGATGGTTGTTGTGCTTGAGACTTTGTGGGCTTTGATGGATTTGGACAGAATCTTTTACAAGATTTATTTTTGGAAAATATCTTATTGGCTGTGATCTTTGGTAAAAGAAGGAAAGAAGAAGATTGGGATCATTATCCTTAATACTTGAAAAGATATGAAAAAGGATTCTTGTGTTTTCTCCCCTCCTATCTATGTCGTTCTCTGCAAAGTTGTCATGTTACTCCCGTGTACTGTTCCAAAAAAAAAAAAAAAAAAAACTGGAACACTCCAAGGTATACAAAGAGGCGACCAATGGATCCTTCTTCTACTGGTGGCTGGAGGCTTGTAACCTCCACAAGAAGCAGTTTGTGTTGCAAAAAGGTGTTGGTTGGGTCTGAAGGGGAACAGATCTGCGAAGGGCCGTGAAGAGTTTGTCTCGCGCAATATCGTTGATTGGCAGAACAACAAAGGCGACTTATGGAGGATGTGCGTGCTCTAACGGCTAATCATACTCCAGATCCCTCTACAGGCACCAGTGGTACTTGATTCGTCGTTCTCTGGCTAACCAATCCCTCTTTTGTTCCCTAGCACATTTATCCCTTACTGCTTGATTTTACTTGTCTCTGGCTCATGTGTTTCCATTGACTGGCATGTTGATCATATGTGTTATCTTTGCTTATTTTGTAGTTGTCTTTACATGCAGTCTATGTTTGTGCGTTTCAATCTAATGCAAAAGGGGGTGTTGCTCATCTTGATGTGGTCGTTTTCTCTCTATCTCCTTACCTATGTTTTTGATGATGCCAAAAGGGGAAAAATGACAGATAGCTTTGGTTAAGGGGGAACAGAACATGGTTTCATATGTTGCTGAGTTGAGGGGGAACTAATACTGCCTTAGTGGGAAGACTTTCTCTCCATAACTGTCTTTATCTCGTACGTGTATGCTTTATTGTCAAGGGTGTTTGTCACCATCAAAAAGGGGGAATTTGTTGAATTCCTTAGGTTTTGATGGTAACAAACATTCAACTAATCTGGGTACTAAGTGTTTCAGGAACAAAGACAGTTATCTCAAGGAACCATTGCAGCAAAGGATCGCAGAGGGAATAAATATCTGTTCATGTGCTTTGTTACCTCTCAAGGAACAACAGCGACGAACAAGATCAAAGCTGTGAATGGAAGGAAAAAATCCAGCGTGCTGAATTATGGAAACAAATCAAGAAGCACACGCGGTAAAGGATGAAAGACTTCAGCTGCAAGGATTAAAGCCGATCGAGAAGATATGGAGAGAGATAAGCCCGATTGTTTTATCTTAGGAAATCTTTCCTAAGATAAGATAATTGGAGAGAGGGGATTATATCTTATCCGGTTATATTAATTTAAGGAATCTTTTCTTTAATTAATGTAGACGGTTGTGATATTATTTCTTCAATCAAATCATATCTTCTTGTTACCTTATTTGGAGAAATATTATCTTGTTATGATTAGGGTTTAGACGAGTTGTATTTATAGGAATGTGGGATTCATTTCTATGTACGAACTCGGGGCATCAAATGAAAAGAAAAGAAAAAGAGAGTGAAGTGTTTGTGAGTCTTTGAGGGTTGAGTTCGATTCATCGTTGTAGAAGAGGTTTCAAATCTAGGTGGGAAGTCTAGAGGTTGAAGTCCAGGATACAAGTGTAATCGAACAAGAAATCAATAAGACAAGTAGACGCTTCAAAATCCTCTCAAGCGGAAGCTTGAGAGGATCTCCTTATAATATATATTTTTGCAGTAATCTCGTTCTTTTACTAAATTATTCATTTACTAAACTAATCATTATACCAACCAATGTTAGAATAAATTTAAATAACCTATAATTCAAAGTTGTAACATCTTAGGGTAAGAATCACTAATCTATATCCCTTTTTAGAATAATGAAATCAATACCAAAATTCCTTTATTAGAAATAGAGTTGAAAATTACATAAATACCCTTAATTAGAAATGAGGGATATTACACTTCTCCCCTAGCTTCCCAAATCTACTCCCTTGTAGGAAGTAGCCCAACAATACCCAACCTCGCAGATCCAAACTCCCCTCCTAGGCCCTCTCATAGGACGAAGCCAAACCCCCAATTTCTCCTGACTGCTGCATTTTCCCTAGGGCGTGGGCGGTAGCTCCTATTTTCCGTCGGTCTAGGCCCGTCAGCGGGCCATGGTAACTTTATCTCCTCCTTATCAATCTCCTTATAATATATATTTTTGCAGTAATCTCGTTCTTTTACTAAATTATTCATTTACTAAACTAATCATTATACCAACCTTTTTTTTTTCGGGATTCTAATGTGTTGTGGACAGTTTTCTGCTTGTTTCTTTGCAATTTGGGTGTGTTTTTTATATGCAATTATGGTGAGTCCTTGAGGTTTGGTTTTTCCCGAATGGTATTAACCGGTGACGATGCAAGGCTTTGTTCAAGTGGGGTCGAAGGGTGGAGAATGTTGGTCAAGCTAGGAGGGTAGTTGTCAAGTTGAGATTGGGGTCTTTGAATGTAGAGACACTAACCAGGAAATCATTTGAGTTGGCTAAGATCCTCCAAAAGTGCAAGGTGGACATTGTGTGCCTCCAAGAGACAAAGTGGGTGAGAGGTAAAGCCCGTGAGATAGACAGATGGAAGTTGTGGTACTCAGGTGTAGTTAGGAGGAAGAACATAGTTGGTATCATGGTTGGCAATGAGATAAGGGACAAAGTGCTCCAGGTTGAGCGCAAAAGAGATCATTTGATGCAGTCAAGTTGGTCGTCGAGGGAGCTATCATTCACATTATTAGTGCTTACGTCCCGCAAGTAGGCCTAGGGGGGAAGAAAAAAGAAGCTTTTGGAAAGACCCGAACGACATGATCATGGATATTCCAGAGACATAGCAGTTTGTGATGGGTGGTGATTTCAATGGGCACATTGGCAGGATCATGGATGGTTACGAGGAAGCCCACAGAGGCATTGGCTTCGGCGATAGAAATGACATCGGGTTAGCTTTGTTGGAGCTCTATGTGGCATTTGGTTGTGTTATTGCAAACTGTAGTTTTTACAAGAAGGGTGAACACCTGGTCACCTTTCAGAGTTCGACAAGTAGATCGCAGATTGACTTTTTTATGCTTAATAGAAGGTGTTGAATTCCTTAGGTTTTGATGGTAACAAACATTCAACTAATCTGGATACTAAGTGTTTCAGGAACAAAAAGACAGTTATCTCAAGGAACCATTACAACAAAGGATCGCAGAGGGAACAAAGCTCTGTTCATGTGCTTTGTTACCTCTCAAGGAACAACAGTGACGAACAAGATCAAAGCTGTGAATGGAAGGAAAAAATCCAGCGTGCTGAATTATGGAAACAAATCAAGAAGCACACGCGGTAAAGGATGAAAGACTTCGGCTGCAAGGATTAAAGCCGATCGAGAAGATATGGAGAGAGATAAGCCCGATTGTTTTATCTTAGGAAATCTTTCCTAAGATAAGATAATTGGAGAGAGGAGATTATATCTTATCCGGTTATATTAATTTAAGGAATCTTTTCTTTAATTAATATAGACGATTGGGATATTATTTCTTCAATCAAATCATATCTTCTTGTTACCTTATTTGGAGAAATCTTATCTTGTTACGATTAGGGTTTAGACGAGTTGTATTTATAGGAATGTGGGATTCATTTCTATGTACGAACTCGGGGCATCAAACGAAAAGAAAAGAAAAAGAGAGTGAAGTGTTTGTGAGTCTTTGAGGGTTGAGTTCGATTCATCGTTGTAGAAGAGGTTTCAAATCTAGGTGGGAAGTCTAGAGGTTGAAGTCCAGGATACAAGTGTAATCGAACAAGAAATCAATAAGACAAGTAGACGCTTCAAAATCCTCTCAAGCGGAAGCTTGAAGGTAGTGGATTTTCCTTGAGAAGCTAGTTTTGCCAATCAGGGTTTCCACTATATATCGTGAGTTCGTTCGTTATCTTTCCTGCTATATTGTTCCGTTGTGCCATCTGTGGGAACAAAGCCTTTATTCCCTCAGAATTAACTCTAACGATCCAACAGAAGGGATAGAGCCAAATGTAGAGATTGCAAAGTTCTTCCAAACGAAGGGTTAACGACACAACATTGACTCCTAGTATTAGACCTTGAGATGACACACAGAAAGAGGAGAAAAAATAGTGTGTCTCAACCTAGGATCAAATGGTGGAGCCTCTCTGATACAAGTGGACCGGTCTTACAAGAAAAGGTCTTCGAATAGGCAGAGGCTAAGGGGGTCTGGCAAGTACAAAACAATGCGGACGAGATGTGGGGTAAAATGACAAAATGTATTAGGAGGGAAGCGTGTGAGGTGGTAGGTGTGGCAAAAGGTGGCGGTGGTTATAGCAAAGGCAAGGGTGAAGTATGGTGGGACGAAGAGGTACAAGGTAAGGTCAAGGTCAAACAAATGGCGTACAAGAAGATGGTTACAAGCAGCAATGAAGAAGAAAGGGAATGTCGACTCGCAGAGTACAAGCTTGAAAAGAGAGAGGCCAAGAAAGCGGTGGCGCTAGCCAAGAGAAAACCTTTGAGAATATCTACAAGGCACTAGATGAGAAGGGTGGGGAAAGATTATTGCACCGACTGGAACAGACAAGGGAGAGGAAGAGTAGGGACCTAGACAGATTAAGGTGTATTAAGGATGATGATGGACATGTTCTAATTGGTGACACTCAGATTGTGCAGAGGTGGCATCAGTATTTCTCCAAATTACTAAACAAGGGGTACGAGTCACCCGAGGGCCCCCAAGTCTCAAGAGGTGGGACGACATACTACTACAAGCACATTTCCAAGGAGGAGGTGAAGGAGATTGTTCACAAAATAAGGAATAGGAAAGCAGTAGGACCAAATGATATCCCGATTGAAGTTTGTAAGTGCTTGGGATTGAAAGCATTGGGTTAGCTCACTTCACTTTTCAATGTCATCCTTCACACATAGAAAATGCCAGGGGAATGGAGGCTTAGCAAATTGATTATGTTGTATAAGAACAAGTGGGATGTGCAGCAGTGCAACAATTACATGGGCATTAAACTACTTAGTCATATGATGAAGGTGTAGGACATGATTATCGAGCTGAGGTTGCCTAAGCTTACCAGCGTGTCTAAAAACCAATTTGGATTTATGCCGGGGAGGTCGACCATCAAAGCCATCCACTTGTTGAGGAGGTTAGTGGAAGCTTATCGGGAAAGGAAGAAGAACTTACATATGGTGTTCATAGACTTGGATAAGGCATATGGTAGAGTGCCAAAGGAGTTACTGTGGGGTTGCTTGGAGACTAATGATGTATCTGAATCGTATATTAGAATTATAAAAGATATGTATGAGGGTGCTTTAACCAGTGTGTTCACTCCAGGGGGATGTTGAGTATTTTCCGGTTGAGAAGGTTTGCACCAAGGGTCAGTTTTAAGCCCTTTCCTTTTCACGCTGGTTATGGATGTTTTGTCGAGGCTCATTCAAGGCGGTGTTCCGTGGTGTATGCTATTTGAAAACGATATTGTTTTGGTGGACGAGACTAGAGATAGTGTTAGTAACAAGTTGGAGAGATGGAGGAAGAAGCTTGAATCAAAGGGCCTTAAGTTGAGTAGAACCAATACAAAATACGTAGAGTTCAGATTTGGAGAGGATGAGGTGGCTGAGTTAGAGATACGACTTGGTGGATACGTCATACTGAAGAAGGAGAACTTCAAATACTTAGGGTAGGTTTTGCAGAGTGATGGAGGGGTAGACGCCGACATTAAACACCGTATGTAGATAGGCTGGAAAATTTGGAGAGACTTTAGAGTTTTATGTGACAGAAAGGTGCCCCCAAACTCAAGCGTAAATTCTATAGAGTGGTAGTTAGGCCATCTTTGTTGTACGGAGCAGAGTGTTGGCCGATCACCAGGGCACATGAGCAGAGGATGATGGTGGCGTAGATGAGGATGCTTTGTTGGATGTGTGGACATATAAGGTTGGATAAGATAAAAAATGAAGTGATCTGGGACAAGGTCGGAGTAGCCAATATTAAGGAAAAGACGCGGGAGTCCAGACTTCGTTGGTTTGGGCATGTGCAGGAGGAGGCCGCTAGAGGTCCAAATATGACGATGTGAATGGCTAGATTTTGGCGTGCTGCATCGAGGCAGAGGTAGACCTAAGAAGAGTTGGAAATAAGTGATTAAGAAGGATCTCAACCTCTTGACACTCACATCGGACATGACGCATAATTAGACCTGTCAATTGGGTCGGGCAGGTCAAATTCGGGTTGGGTCATGTCGGGTTTGGGTCGATAAAACTTTTCGGGTCGGTCGGGTCGGGTTTGGGTTGACTCGGCGGGTCGAAAATGTCATTTTTTTTATGATTATTATTATAATTTTTAAATTTAATAAAATAATTCTAATAATATAATTAATATTATTTAACTATATAATAAAGTATATTAAAATATTTAATATAAATAAAATAAAATATATGAAATAACGAGGACCCGCGAGCTCGGATTTGCGTTCGGGTCGAGTCGGGTATGGGTCCTTCATGACCCAGTGACGTTCAGGTCGGGTCTCGACCTAGAAATTTTGGGTCGGGTTTTTAGTTGGGTCGGTTTTTGACAGGTCTACGCATAATAGGATTCTGTAGAAGGAAAATATAAGGGTAGATGATGGATAAATAATTGGATGTGTCTTTCTTTTGTGTTGGGCTTTTGACATCCACTATTTCTGTGTGGCTTGCATGTCTTGTTTTGCTCCTTTTTTTCCTTTGTTTTTCCATATAGTTATTACTCTACTATTCTTTGGGTTTCCTAGGCTACACCCGTTCGACTTGTTTGGGGATAGGGTGCATACATCTTGACCCCAAATCCTATTCATGTGTGATTACATTGGGTTGGTTGTTGTTGTACCTTTTCATAATTTAGATTTTAATGAAACAAAATTTATCAATTTTTGAAATTAAAATTCTCAAGAAATAATTTCACATTTACACTTTCTACATCCAACCAAACAAGCTTTAATACGGCCCAAAATATAACGACATGCTCTTTTCATCATCTAAGATTGCTTGGTGCAACAATAATACACACGCACAATTTTACAAAATAAAATACATAACTTGATGGTCGAATGAACATGCACCTAGAGGTGTCAAACAAGTCAAATGGGTCGGGTTCGGATTTAAGCGTATCGGGTCGGGTCGATTGTGGGTCAAAATTTACATGTCAATTGTGGGTCGGGTCGTTGCGGGTTCGGGTCGATCCAGCGGGTCAAGAGCATCTTGTCAAAATTTTATAAAATGAATATTAAAATAATATTTTAATTAAAACAAAAAATAATAAATCAAAAAATTATTATTATATAATATTTTAATAATAAAATATATTATAATATTTAATATATAAAATATAAACACATTTGTATTGACCCAACCTAGAAATTTTTGGGTCGAACGGGTTCCGATCACTTTTGACCAAATACTTTTTAGGTCGGGTCTCAACCCAAGAAAACACGGGTCGGATTTACGGGTCAGGTCAAATTTTGACAGCTCTAACCTAATGACACAAACTCTCCTTCAGATGTGAGATTATTTTTTTCTTAGAACTTATGAATGTTATTTCCACTTAATGAAACTATAACGTTATTTTTTTAGGAATTGAAAATTATTGAAATAAAATAATATGTTTGCTTCAAGATTGTTGTACTTCATATTAATAAGAATTTTATTATTTAAAATTCAAAATTAGATACTACATATCTTTTCAAATAAGTATAACTCATCACTCATGTGACATTACTTATCTTTCAAATCTACTATACAATATATAACATATGCATAAATTATGACATATTATATAAATTATAATTTTAAAGTGAATTTTTATTTGTCTATAAGAGACACTTAAGCCATTAAAATGGGAACATGGGGATTCAAACTTACCAGCTAAGCCAAAAAGAGTTGACAAAGCAAAACCTCTCCAATGATACGTGTCTCCTACAAATTAAGCCACATCATTTCTGTCACGAGTCATCACTATATTTTTTCCACGTAATTTTATATTATTGTTAAAATATAATTTCTATATCATATTTCTTAGTATATATAAGATCTTGTGTTTCTTAAATAGTTTTTTTTATAATATCTTAGAGATCTTAATTTTATTTTCCAGTTCTATAGATTATAATATAAATATTTTTTTATCTTCTTTATATATATATATGTGTTTTTATTTTTGTTATCAATATTATAGTGATTTATATTTCTATAACTATGATATTAGACATGATTTAATTTGGTTTAATTTTCTTTTCTATTTTTACTTATGTAGGAAGTAAAAATAGTTTAGCTTGGGAGCCCTAACTATCGAATTAATCAATATATATATGAGTGTTTTATATATTAAATTAAAATGTGTTTAGTTTTACTTTATTTATATCACTATAATGAGTCACATTAACTTTTATCATGTGTTGTTCAAAAAATAAGTTCTTTTTTAGAAAATTGAATTCATTATATAAATATAAAATTTGTAGTTATTATATAAAAAAGGCTATTTTATTATGATTTTTTATTATATCAATATTAAGGTTAAATCATTATATAAAAAAAGCTATAATTCATCATTCAAGTACTATATGCGACTTTTGTAATGTTTCATTAAGTTATTATATTTTATCGGTTTAGTAATAAATGTCATTCTAGTCTTTAATTTTTTTTAATAAATAGCCATTATTTGAATATTTAAGGTAATATTTAACTAATGGGTTATAATTATTGTCCTAAAAATTGGACAAGCTATCCATTCTCCTCTTATATATCTTCATCTATTTTTAAAAAATGTTTCAACAAGTGATAACAAATTAAGACATATACAGTAAGTAACTAAAAATAAATATATTTTAGTCCAATAAAACTCTTATAAATTTGTATCATCAAATGAAATGAATGTTATTATTGAACAAAATGAGTAAATAAATATAATAAGTTATTATCTTAGAAATATGAATTTTAATGTTTATTTTTATTATTATATACTTCATTGTATTGTTATACTTTATGTTGAATGATTTAAATTGTCGCTAATTTGATTAAAAAAAATTACATTATCCAACTATAGAATTTTCCTATATGTTTTTTTTTCTAAATATGAACTATTATAATTTTTAAGATATAAAAACTAAACAATTTATACTTATACAAATTTCATACAAGACATAAATAAGTGTTGTTCTTGTGATATAGAACTGATTGTAACTTCTTAAAAAATAATTTATATCATCTAATATGTTAATTATAATTTATATAAACTTATCAATCTTAACCTAGATTATTTGAGTTAAGATTAACAAAGTGTTAATCAAGATTTAAATATGGTTAATTTTATAAAGAGATGTGACATAAGCTTAATTTTTACCTAAGATATTTTTTCTACATATTAATTTTGGGTTAAAATAATTTTATAAACTTAGAATATCAAAATAAATAAGTTTGAGTAAATTTAGTAATTTTAAAAGTGGAAATAAGGGCACTTTTGCCACAACTTTAGAAAGTTGGACAAAAATATGCAAATAGGCCAAATAGAGGGGCATGTGCAATTTCCAAAAATAAGCGTTCTTCTTTCTCCAGCCAACAGCCACCATTTTCACGCAGCTTGGAGCTCCCTTCAATGACGGAATTGGGATCGTTTTTGCCTCGTTTCATCCAATCAACCCATGGGCTTTTTTAAGAAGTTACCCATGGGCGGAATTGGGCTCGTTTTTTGCCTTGTTTCATCCAATGAAATTTTTTTATTACACATTTACCGAAATTTATACAAGTGTTTATAAATAATAAACAAATGTTTTTTTTATGAGAAAAAGATTAGGACCGTCTCTAACACCTATTAGACGACCATCCTAGAGCATCCTTACGGATGAGAACAAGAAGTTCTACATCATCATAAAAATTCGCAGGAGGGCTGAGATGACCAAGAAAGGCAATCCGATATGCAACTTGATTAACATCCCAAAAGATGTGCTGGAAGCGCACTTCCTTGAAGTAGAGCAAGTCGACCGTGATATCTGCAATGATCATCTCGATCTCCCAAGGGCAATACCATAAACCTGACAAAACATTCAAAACACACAGGTTGTCACCCTCAAGAACAACAAAACGTAGCCCAAGATCAATAGCTTTTCTGATTCCTAGTTGAAGGGCTAAGGCCTCAGCCATGAGGATAGAAGTAGTGCCACAACTGATCACATTCATGGCAATTGCGTCAGCTTTGTAATTTCTAACGATGAAAGCAGACGAGGCTTTCCCATTGGACAACTTGGATCCATCAAAGTTAATTTTGTGGAAAATATCAGGTGGTTTTTGCCATCTCATTTTCCTAGTTTTTCTATGGCTATTTTTTTTCCTTTTTGGGTATGTAAGTGCCGCCCTCCGAGAAGCGAGAGGCTTTTACCCAGTTAGTAATTTGGTTGTTAATAAACCCTTTCAAGTCCTTTATAATCCTATCATTGGAATCACTAAAGAGTTTTTTATTGAGTTGGAACCAGATGCTCTATCAGATTGTAGCCAGGATGGGAAAGTCAGCTTTACCCAAAGAAACCACAAGTTCTCGAAAGATTTGTTTAATATTCTTATTATTAGTTATCAAATGTTTCACAATCGCCGCTATTTTAATGTTAATCTCTGTAATTGTTTTATTAGTATGGGGACATTTGGTTAGGAGATGGATGAAATCCTCAAATAGATTATCACAAGCGGAGCATTGAAGGGGGAACATCTACTCCTTTTACATGAAGTCTGGCTTTTGTCGGGAGTCCATTTTGGGAAGTTTTCCATATAAAATGTTTTATTTTTTGGGGGATGTTTAAATTCCAAATCCAATCCCACTGGGATTGGCTATTGCAAATCTGATTAGTAATGAGTTGATATGCAAACTTAGTGGAGAACCAACCATTTTTGCTTTGATTCCAGTAAAGTCTATCTTGGATATAATTTTTTGGGATTGGGGTATTTGTGATTAAAGAGACGATGTTTTTCGGTAGTAAGTTCTGAAGTACATTTATTTTCCAATTCTTTTGATCATCAATGTAAGCATCAACTGTTTTAATAATTTCAGAATATGGTATGTTTTTTATCGAACTCGCGAGAGGGGAATTGAGGACCCAACGATCAAGCCAGAACTTGATTGTTTTACCATCACCCACCAACCACGAGAGACCCTTATCAAAACTATCTTTAAGGCTTATCATTTTAGCCTACTGCCAAGAGGAGTTTGGTTTTTTCCGGTAGTAAAAAATACTTATATTTTTCAAGTATTTTTCTTTGATAATTTTAATCCAGAAGTTATCTGGTTCAACAATAATTTTCCATATTAATTTCATTTGAAGTGCTTGGTTCATGGATTGTGTTTTTCTAAGGCCTAAACCTCCTAGGTGTTTAGGTTTACAAATTTTGTCCCAACCAATAAGAGGCGTGTGCTTTTCATCTTTATTCCAAAGGAAATTTATGTTAATCTTATCTAATTCATTGTGGATTGAAGTAGGAAGCATGAAGCTTTGCATTGTATAATTAGGTTTAGCCACCATGTTAGATTGGATTAGGACAGCTCTACCTATCTGAGATAGGAAATTAGCTTTCCATTTATTTAGTTGTTTTGTAGTGTTATCTACTAAGTTATGGAAGTTATCCTTATTGACTTTGCCATTAATAATAGGACACCCAATGTATTTTTATAACGAGGTTGCATTTGAGATATTAAGGACTTGTTGTATACTTTGTTTTTTTTGCATTTGTTATATTTTTTGTGACTTGGAAGGCTGATTTGTGATAATTTACTTTTTGCCCAGAAAAGCTGCAAAAGTCTTCAATAATTGTTTTGACTTTAGAGCAAGCAGTTTGGTTAGCTTTTGCAAAAATAATGATGTCATTCGCAAAAGCCAAGAAAGGAACGTTAGTTCCTCCTCGAGCAAGTTTAAAGCCAATTTGATTTTTTATATTGTTACTTTGAATGTGTAGTTTTCTTGCTAAAGTTTCTAAGCAAAGGATAAATAGATAAGGTGATAGCGGATCACCTTGTCTAAGGCCTCTTTTAGGTAAGAAGGTTTTCGTTGGTCCATTATTAACTAGGACTGAGAGTGAGACATTTTTGATACATTCTTCTATCCAGTTTATGATTTTTTTTGCAAAAGCCAAATTGTTTGAGGGTTTGAATGACAAAATTACAGTCCAATCTGTCATAAGCTTTTTCCATATCAAGTTTAATTAGGGGTGTTCATCGGGTTCAGTTTTTGGTTTTTTGGACCGAACCGACATATAAAAATAATATTCGGTTCGGGTTCGGTTTGGTCAAAACCGATTATTTTTAAAAAATATTAAAAAACCTAGATTTCTAGATAAATTACTCCAACCTTATTCGATTCGATCCAGTTCGGTCTAGTTCGGTCCAAGTTCGGTCTAGTTCGGTCCAAGTTCGATTCGGTCTAATTCGGTTTTCTGCACTAAAACCTACTTCAATAACCTAAATTAACATAATTTCAAAATATTCGATTATTTCGGGCCAAAACCAAACCGAACCGAATAAAACCAAACCGAACCCGAACTGAGTATGTTCGATTCGGTTTTCAGTCCATAAAATTCCGAAGTTCGGTTCGGTTTTGACCCGAGGCTATCCAGCTTGTTTACCTTTTTTACTGCGAAAAGAGTAGAAGATTTCATGAGCAATTAAGATGTTGTCTTGGATTGCTCTATCCGTCACAAAAGCACCTTGTAGCGGATGTATTAGTTTGTTGAGAAAATGTTTTAGTCTTTCAGTTAGTATTTTAGATATTGTTTTATAGATTGTAGAGCATAGACTGATAGGCCTATAGTCATTGGTGGAAGTTGGATTGTCTATTTTTGGGATAAGAGTAATGAAAGTGTGATTTATTTGTTTTAGAACTTTTCCGGATGAGAAGAATGATTTGACTACTTTAATTACCAAAGGGCCTACAATGTGCCAGTATTTTTGGTAAAAAATAGCGGACATACCGTCAGGGCCTGAAGATTTATCCGTTCCAATATTAAAAATGGCATTTTTAACTTCCTCATTTGATACAGGTCTTGTTAAGAATGTGTTATCTTCCTCGGTGACATCAGTTGTTATATGACTAATGTATTCTTGAAGATTCTCATAATTAATTTGTTCTTTTTATAATCTTTTTTGGAAATCACTCTGTATTTTATTACGGATATTGTCTTCCCCAATTATCGATGTTCCATTTGAGGTCCTAATTTCCTTTATAATTTTCCTACTATGTTTACCGCTTGCAATACGGTGGAAATAGTTAGAATTAATGTCCCTAGATTTTATATGATTGATTTTTGCTCTTTGGCCCCAGTAAATTTTATGGAAGGATAGAAGTTTTTTTTTTTGAATAAGTAATAATTGTTTATGTTTAGATCTTGCATCATTTCCAAAGTTGGTATCTTTTTGGATGTTCACTAAATCATTATCAACATCCTTGAGTTGTCTAAAGATATTCCCAAAAGTTATTTTATTCCATTTTTTTACAGTGAGCTTAACTGCAAATGCCTTTTTAACTAATTAAAACATATTAGATTCGATAACTGGTAATCTCCAAGCTTGTTTGACAATATTTTCGAAATCTTTTCTTTTAGTCCACATTTTTTCAAATTTGAAAGGTTGACCTTTGAAGAGAATTGCATTTTCTAGGTTAACTGATATCGGGCAATGATCAGAGGATGTGAAAGCATGATTCTTAGTATAAATACCATGGAACCATAGGTTGAGTTGATTATGGATTAATGTTCTATCGAGTTTTTCGTAAATATTGTTAATCCCCGAACGGTTTTTTCTCCATGTAAATTTGTTACCTTGTGAAGGGATTTCTAAAAGATCACAATTGTTTTTAAAGGCATTAAGTCTAAGAAGCCTATTTCCATGAATAGGCCCTCCTCCTCTTTTCTCGTTGATGTGCTGAATTTCATTGAGATCTCCCATGATTAAGCATGGGAGATTTGTTTGATTAATGAAGTTAGTTAGATAGGACCAAAAAGCCTCCTTGTCGTTTTCCTGAGGAGGTGCATAGGTAAAAATTATGATAAATATTTGGTTTAGGGCCATATTATTGTATTTCAAAGCAATGATACGGTTAGTTTGAAGGATAGGTTCAACTAGTTCATTAATAAGTTGGTAAGATTTCCATATCACAACAATCCCACCCGTAAGGCCAATTGACAGGGAGTTAATGCAATGGTCAAAACCCGCTTTTTCCAAAGCAATTCATTAATATATTTATTAGATTTAGTTCACAATGGACATGATTTGAATTCTTTCAATTTTACAGAAAGTTTCGATATCAGTCCAGAAGTTATTCCGACCAATACCTCTACAATTCCATAGGCTAATCTTCATACTTAACTTTTTTTTGGGGGGGAGGGGGGGGGGGGGGGGGTTTGCAAGTAAATTGTTCTTGCTTATTTTAGTATTATTAGTATGATGAATTGGACGACTGCCAAACACCAGCGACCATAGTGAGCAAGGCATAAAATAAAATGTTAATCTTTCTTTATAGTTGGAGCAAGAGAAATTGAAATTGTACATCTTAGTCTCCATAAATCTAATATGGACAAAAAGAGAACAATGATACAATTGGTTCATGTGGGTTATAAAGTAAAGCATACATTTACTGAGGATAAATGTACAAGAGTTGTCATAAGATAAGTGGCTTAAATACCAAAAGCATGGACAACAGGTGCTCCAAGTTCTACTAAGGGTTTGAGGTATAAAATATAGTTCACTAGACATAACGTTAATGTAGTAATAGTTACATCGTACAAAGAAGTCATCAAAAAAGTTAATGTAGCAGTTGCTAATGGGTAGTATGAGAGTTATACTTTCAAGGGTTGATTTGTTGGAGTTTTTGTAACACCCCCAAATCGTAACCCATTTGAAAATGTATTACCGTCAGTGACCTCGGTTTCCACACCGAAGCCACCCCAGGCTTTACCGGTTTAAATACAAATCATAAACAATAATCATGATGTAAACACCAAAATCTTTGGTTAAAACATATGTCTGGGGATTACATCCCAATCCCCATAGGACAAAACAGAGTAATCAGCGGAAGTCTTTGCAAAGTATAAATACAAGGGTCTTGATCGTAATGATCACCCGTCAAGGATCGCAACCTGATAAATCCATTAAAACACCGTTTGCTTTTATAGTCGTTCTAGCCTTTGTTTCTCGGATTCTTATCTGATGTGCCGAATCGAACGGATGACACCAGCCAACCATACAGAGAACAATTACGGTTGGTTAGTCTAATGAAAGACTATGCAAGGGTACAAAGCAGAGTGGTTCGAAGTAGGAATTAGGTTAGACTCATCGCTCCTCGAATCAAAACCGATAACGATAGTCAACCACCATACTCTATTGAAACATATGAAGAGGCATGATCAAAAGAAGATTCTGAAAGACCAAGTCTCACAGAAATCAATCCCAAAGAAGACTTCAACAAATTGAGTCTTATCGGAAATATGACAAATGTTGGGGAACATTAGTTAATCATACAAGCGTTCAAAAACGACTTGATGTTTCGGTTCACGACCAACCTCACCGCTTAATGCGAATCCAGATTGGAAAGAGAACGGTACTCTGATCAAAGTCAAGACGAACTTTCCTAGCTGTACTACTCCCTAGCTGCACTACTCGTCTGAAGTATATTAATCATGTGCTACGACGACACTTATCTTATTTAAGTTCCCAAACGCGCATCACGTTATAGACTTTTAAATATATGTTTCGCCATGAGGGACATATATTGAGTATATGTTTCATCATGAGGGACATATAGGATATATGTTTCGCCATGAGGGACATACTCCTGAATGGGACGAATCCCAAGATTTGTAGCATCAGTTAAGTGCCACCATCTCTATACCCGAGTATAGAGATCGGTCATGACCCACAAAATGGTTTTTGGGTTTATCACCCTTTGCACCATTAATCATTATTAAGAAACGACTGGACTTCGAATAGTCCATCGCTCCTACGAATACTCGTGCTAACTAAACAGTTCAACACAATAATAATCATATCAAAGCCCTCCAGGCTAATATCATAAATATATATTTATAATAGTGTTATTCTAGCAGATATACAACCTGTTATAATATCATATTCTTTTCACATCATTTATCAAACTATTCCCAACAGAACAGTAAATCATCCCAAATTAATTAACAATCAAACCATTGATAATTAATGGAAGTATGGAATGATGAGCAAGAGCGAACCGCCACTTGCCTTAGATCAGACGAAAGCTTTAACAAGCTTAGAGACAACGGTTCCTGAGTCTGAAACTGGGACAGATCCTGGATATTAAATCCCTCTGGAACGACCCATAACGAGACCCTAAGTTTAGATTCAATATCTACATATATGAATATAAAAGAATAAGGAAGGAATAAAAGAGGTCAAGCCTCGCCCAAAGACAAACACCCAAGAACACACACCCCGGACAAGGCTCACCGCGGGTGCGGTGGAGCCCTTGCCGCGGGTGATGTCAGGCGCCAATGGCGAGCTTTTGACAGCTTTGATGGCGAACTCACCCAATTTGATTCGTCCGCCTTTGATTCGTTTGTGGTTCGATCCCCAACCTTCTTAGGCCTTTGAACACCACTTAAGATCACCTTTGTAAACACTCAAAGGGGGTTCGATCACTTCTCAAACAAAGCTCAAAACTTGGCACGACAATGGAGATTTCTAGAGGAAGGGGATGAAGTTGCAGCTGAGTTATGGCCCTCTTCCTCAGCTCCCTCCCTTCTTTTATAGGCCAACCAGGCAGCTTACACTCAGGAGACAACAACCAAGAGGTGTCCCGACAATCAGGCGTAGCCTAGGTGAGTCACCAAGGCTAGGTTCTTCTGCCGTCGAGTTGCAGTGCAACTTGCGAAGCGACAGCGCCTCACCGCGGGGTGCGGCCAGGGTGCGGAGGGGGTGCGGTGGCCGACTCGTGACCGCCACTGGCATTGGCCTTCGCTGCGGGTGCGGCAGGGTGCGGCCAGGGTGCAGTCAAGGCCAATTTTGCCCCCTTTGACCCGTTTTGTCGTTTTTACCAAGGGGTAAAAATATTCTTAACTCCGGGTTAAATATATTCGTACAAGAACGACCCTTTTAATTCAAAGATACCTTAACTGTATTTTATATTACTCAGAAAAATATTACAGAGGTCGCACATTGCATAGAATGTCCGTACTTCTCTGAATTTAATCTGACTTGTAATATGGTCATAAGAAAATTAAAAATTACCCTTAGAAAATGAGGGATATTACAGTTTTGCATGTCCTGCACACCCCCAACACCTGGAAAAAATGTTAAGGGGGAACAGTTCCCTCTTCACCTGGGAGTTTGGGAGAAATTTTTATGGCATGTGTTGTTAATGTGTGGATTGTAGCCTTTGAAACTCACCAAGGCAGACCATGGAAAGGTCCAGATTAGTTGTACAAAATTTGATATGCAAGTGTTAATAACATGAGGGCAGGGATGTTGATGCGAACAACCCCTGAAGTGTTGTCTGCAACGCAAGATATTTGATTCATCAAGCGTGGATTCGATTCTTCTCTTCCGTAGCCAAAGTGATGGCTTTCCTAGGGATAAAGAGATAATCCTCAAATGCGTTCAAAGTGATGAATGAAAGGATCAAAGAGACGATCACGAACACCGAAGAGACGGTGCACAATTGCTCGAAGCGATGAGCTACGGGATAGACGATCCGTGGGATCGAAGAGTTGACGTTAGAACTCAAGGGAAGGAGCGTACTCAACTTTACTACTCAAATTCAACGTAACGATTACAAACTAGGGTTTCAAATCTTAAATAACGACAAAAGATAATAATAAATTAAAAGAAGTCTTCGGAAATAAAGACGAGAAGACGAGCGCTTCGGGCTCGTTTCCGCGGTCGCGGAAAATGTTTTTAATTAAGAAAGTCATGGTAAATCCGCGATCGCGGAAATACTTTTGTGGTCGCGGAATATTGTCTGTAACAGGTCTTCGCCACAGTATCGTCCGCGGTCGCGACCCAAGCATCCGCGGTCGCGGCCGTGTTCTCCGCGGCCGCGGAAGTGCTCTTGTGTTGCTCTCCTGCGTCTGGCTCTCTTCGAGTGCACTCCCATTGTTCCCTCTTCATCCTTCACCGTCATCGAGGGGGTTATGGAGCTATCAGATGCCCCATAAAGCAAGTGTAACAGAAAGTAGAAATACAGATAAAATGGAGGTAATGATCGATAGTTTTTCCAGATGAAAAGACAACTAGGAAATAAAGAGTTGGGTGATACTTAGTCCTGCAAGACCTACAAAGGAGGTCAAAAGAAGGATAAAATTTGTTACAAGCCACACACAACACATGGTGCATGTAGAGCCTGTTACAAAGATAAAAAAAAATTATCATCATTGATCAAAGTTGCACAAGGCAAACCTGATCTCAGATTGGCAAAGTTAGTGCAAAGAAGAGGGAGATAAAGAAAGAGGTTACATAAAGCAAGATTGGAATGGATAGAGAACATACCTGCTTGCAGCCACCTAATTAAAAGTAAACTGGGAGTCACATCTTGAATTTTATACCACTTGTTTAGCATATAAGAGACGATGTTCAACAGACCAAACAAAAATTTAGGAAGCAACATAAAAATCACATAGGAGATGATAATGTGGTAATTGATGGGGTAAGTTTCACAAAGGAGCTAAGTAAAGCCAATACAGAAGCAAAGAGGCCAAATGCAACATGAATAGAGATTATTAGAGGTGTTCCAGTAGCAGCACAACCAGGAATTATTCAGGCAATTTAAATTTAGCCAGGAGTGATTAGAGAGAAACCAATTCCGAGATTTAAGAAAAAAGCTCAGGAAACTCATATTATAGATAAAGCTCCACCAGTAAGGGCTCATGAAAAAACACATTAATTTTCCAGTATTGCTAGTATTATTGCTCAACCCCTGTCCAAGAGGGGAGGGCCAAACATAGATGTGATTACCATGACTATGAGTGTTTGAGTTAAGCATGAGATTAGGGTAAGAGTAATTAGCATAGATGAACCAATCGACATAACCACCAAAGAGCCATTGATACAAGGTAGCAAGAAAAATATTAAAAGTAGCCCTCATCAGGCAGCCACCAAGGGCTTGATTACAAAAGGTCATCAGGCTACAAGATTAGCAGTAGACAACAAGCAGATTTAAAAAATAAATTGCCCAGTTGATGCAGATGGTTACATAAAAAAGGGTTGGTAGAAATTCAAGTCCAACGCCACAGTGAGGTAGGGCTGGCATGCAAAAGTAGGCAATTTCTAATGTAAATCATAGAAAAACTTACATAGAAATTTTGGGCTTTTTGTTACCCAACATTTTGGATGAAGTTGTGTCATCAACCCCACCATTGATCTTCCTCTTGCTAGATTCAGAAGTGGATATCTCATTTCCTTGCATGTTTCATGGTTTTAATCTGCTTCACCACAGAGCTGTTGGTATTGATGGAGAAAAAGGAAGAGTTCTCACCATCAATAGAAGTAACTTGGTCTTCAGGGAGCATTAGTTGATTGATTTCCTCAACAGTGAAGGAGGTGTTCTCCAGGAGGTGGTCAATGTCCTCATCAAGGAGATCATCATCTTTATAGTTATAGTTATCATAGAGAGAAGAATCCTCTATGAAAGAAGGATCCCCCAAAGGGTCTTCATTGTTCAGCAAGGCACAAGCCATAGTGGGGGAGGTAGGAAAGTCATCCATCATCTCATCATTAGGAGACTCCTCTTCAGGGGAGGCCTCTTCTAGCAAGGTCACAATTGGAGAAGTGATAACAATCTGAGGGTTGGTCCCATCACACACAGGAGGAACATGCATGGTGGTGAACACACCATCAAATGCAACTTCAACAAATGGACATGCTAGAACATTAATGGAAACATCCACCTTAGGAGCAAGTTGATGCTCAAGGTAGTTCAAGGATTCTCCAGGACAGGGAGATGAGAGAATAGGGGTTTCCACAAATTCAATTGAAGAGTTATCAGACAGATAGGCAATCTTGATACCACTATTTTTCTCAAGGTATGGATTATGGCCTTGAGGTTTGGTTGGGATCTTAGAATTTTTTTTTGTCATTTTTGCTAAGAACCTAGGGCCATTCATCAGAATGCTGAGAGCCATCATAAGAAGGTTTCATGCTATTTTCAGAATGCTTGGTGGGCTTTTTGAAGTTGATTTGGAGCTTAGGAGGGTTGTATTTTCTGAGAGGGGAACCATGGAAGACATGGTCTAAAGCCCCACAGTTCCCACATCCCTCAGGTATGTCCTCAATCCAGAGATTATATTTCTTCACCCTCAGATGCTCATCAAGGATAAGAATATCTTTGTCAATAAGTTGATCAAAATCAATGTTAATGCAAAAACGGGAAAAGCTAGCCCATTTTCTCTTTTCAGCATTGGGATCAAGTTTAATCAGCACCCCAAGTTGATGTGCTTCCGGATAGTTTGAATAGATTCAAAGTTATGGTATTCAATTGGAAGGAGTGGGATGCGCACCCACATATCCAATCTAGAAGTGGATTCTGTTTGGGGTTAAAATCAATCCTCCAAAGTCTAAGCAAGAGGAGCTGGCCAAAGAGATGATAGGGTCTATTCTCCCAAATCTGCTTGAGGTCAATAAGGTTGGGGAATGTAATTTCGAACCACCCAAAGTTTTTGTCAGTGAAACTAATTTCACCATTAATAGCCTTCCATTCATGCTTAATTTTGTTCACAATTTTGGAAAAGAGAATGGGTTTGCCAACCACGAAACCAAAAAGAGCATTTTTGTGTTTGTCTTGGAAAGTGTTTTTGACTTTAGGGAGCTTTGAGAAGTAAGATGACATATCCAATTTCATATTGCCTTTCAATTTATCATCAGAATCTCCAGGAATGGAGTTGAGTTTTTTAGGATTCACTAGGAGGAGGAGCAACCTCTAGAGGAGGGGAGTCCTTATCCCAGATCATAATCCCAGGTTTAACCTTCTTGATATATGCTTGTGAAGCATCAGGAAGGTGGGTTTGCTCCATAGGTTTTTTCCCTTTATCCATAAGAGGATTAGTTTTTTTAGGGGAAGACACAACAAAGCATGATTGAAATCGGGAAATAGTAAATAACAAAGAGAAATTTCAGAGTAATGGAGAAGTGATTCAGTGGATGTGAGGAGATTCACGTTATAGGCATCCAATTTATAGAGCATGCAATTTAGTTTGAAGTGATATCATAGCATTTTAAATTTAGAATACAGGAAGGGAGAGTACCTATCTAGAGGCACACTGAGGAAAAGCACAGGTTTGCAGCCTAGGCAGAGAGATAAGACATCACCATGTGATGCGAACAACCCCCAAAGTGTTGTCTGCAACGCAAGATCTTTGATTCCTCAAGCTTGAATTCGATTCTCCTCTTCCGTAGCCAAAGTGATGGCTTTCCTAGGGCTAAAGAGATAGCCTTCAAACGCGTCAAAGAGATGACGGAGAGATCAAAGAGATGATCTTGAAACACCGAAGAGACAATGTATGAATTGCTCGAAGCGACGAGCTACGGGATAGACGATCCGTGGGATCGAAGAGTTGACGTTAGAACTCAAGGGAAGGAGCGTACTCAACTTTACTACTCAAATTCAACGTAACGATTACAAACTAGGGTTTCAAGTCTTAAATAGCGACAAAAGATAATAATAAATTAAAAGAAGTCTTCGGAAATAAAGACGAGAAGACGAGGGCTTCGGGCTCGTTTCTGCGGTCGCGGAAATACATCCGCGGTCGCGGAAAATGTTTTGAATTAAGGTCCGACGAAGGTAGGCAAGCTCAGCAGCCTGTGCGGTGAGTTGGCGGTCTTTTTCTTCACTCAGTGCACGAAGTGCGACAAATCGCTCAAAGACGGAGTCCATCTGTCCGGGGCTGCGGTTGCCCATAGAAGGAGAGTAGCTTGTTGTAGGAACATCCATAGTACCTATACGAAGCATAAAACACAAGGAGTAAGGTGCACCAAGCAAAAGAATAAGTCCAAGCCAAGTCCTTGTCTCAAAAGTGAACCAAGAAATTTTTCGTTGGGCGTACTAATTTTGGTTGCTCGTGAGGAGGGAGAGGCTTGAACGAAAGGTAACAAAGCAAGAACTAGCAAAACAAGTCCTAAACAACACACAAATGTCCAAGTACAAGCATATCAAATCAAGTTTCTCAGAATTAATCACAAGAGAGTTTAAAATTTTGCCATTTTCAATGAGAGTTGCGTAGAGACATGAAAGAAGAGAAGATGGAGTATGACGTATGGTGCGTTTTCTGCCTTTTCTTTTGTTTCTTTTGTTTTTGAGGCTTCCGTCTTCCCAAACCTTTTTGTTTTGTTTGATGGAAGGTGAGAATGGTATGTTTGTTTTTGTTTATACGGTCACACTGTTTTGTTGTTTTTGTGTCGCTATGATGTTGAAGCAAGCAAGAAAGAACCACACAAGTAAGTGTAGGAAAAGAAAGAAGAGACAAAGCAACTATGAGGGAATAAAATCAAATAACTAATCTAGCAATTAATCCAAAGATGAAGCAAGACTTGATCAACAAGAAACAAGAAAATCAAATATGCAAATAAGGAAACAAGAGTTGCTAGAGGATAGATTTTAGGGTTGTTGGAAAAGGGACCAAAACCTAAGGGAAACTAGGGTTCAGCCGTGAGAGAGAAGTGGAGGGTGGCGGACGGTGGTGGTGGTGTTCACGGCGGTAAGGATTCCGGCGAGTGGTGGTGGGGAAAAAAAATTCTGGGTTTGTAAGCGGAAAAATTTCAAGGTATCACAATAAGAGAGAAGAAACAAACTTAGCTTGGACTGGCTCTGATGCCAGTTGATGCGAACAACCCCCGAAGTGTTTTCTGCAACGCAGGATCTTTGATTCTTCAAGCTTGAATTCGATTCTCCTCTTCCGTAGCCAAAGTGATGGCTTTCCTAGGGCTAAAGAGATAGCCTTCAAACGCGTCAAAGAGATGACGGAGAGATCAAAGAGATGATCTTGAAACACCGAAGAGACGATGTATGAATTGCTCGAAGCGACGAGCTACGGGATAGACGATCCGTGGGATCGAATAGTTGACGTTAAAACTCAAGGGAAGGAGCGTACTCAACTTTACTACTCAAATTTAATGTAACGATTACAAACTAGGGTTTTAAGTCTTAAATAGCGACAAAAGATAATAATAAATTAAAAGAAGTCTTCGGAAATAAAGACGAGCGCTTCGGTCTCGTTTCCGCAGTCGCGGAAATACATTCGCGGTCGAAGAAATACATCCGCGGTCGCAGAAAATGTTTTGAATTAAGAAAGTCATGGCAAATCCGCGATCGTGGAAATACTTCCGCGGTCGCAGAATATTGTCTGTAACAGGTCTTCACCAGAGTATCGTCCGCGGTCGCGGCCCAAGCATCCGCGGTCGCGGCCGTGTTCTCCGTGGTCGCGAAAGTGCTCATGTGCTGCTCTTCTGCGTCTGGCTCTCTTCGAGTGCACTCCCATTGTTCCCTCTTCGTCCTTCGCCTTGAGGGGGTCATGGAGCTATCAATCTCCCCTTCTTGGCTTCGAAGCGTCCTCGCTTCGTCCTCTTCGTCCTTCGCCATCATCGAGGGGGTCATGGAGCTATCACCATGCGTAGAGTACATTCCGGAGGAATGAACAGACAACAAAGGGAGTTCATCATCAGAAAAAGAAGACTTTATCACAGACAAGCACAGAGATAGGAGAGAAGGCTCACCTTTAGAACTTCTCCTGAACCAACTCCCAATCCTAGGGTAATGGATTTCACTTTTCCGTCGAATCCGTACTAAGATAGGACAATGCACCACCATCCAGCTGAGATAATTAAGAGAGCAAACAAGAATAAGCGTGATTTTAGGGTTCATAATCTTCCCAGTATGGTGTTGGCAAGGACGACATTGTTTACGGCGATAGTCCAGCAGTCCCATCCACCACCAGGGGAAGAGGAGACATGTCATCCAGAGCATCTCGGGTAGTGTTGTAAACAAAATCGCGAGATACAAGTTGTTCTTGTCAAGCAAAGTTGGAATCAGCGGCGAAGAAATTTGCTTCACAGGTTCGATTAAGGGGAAAGGTAAAGAAGGAGAGAGAAAGAAGAGAGAAGTCATAGTGTTTTTTTTCATCCGGAAAACTAAAAGCGCTTAATAATAAAACAAATGTTGCCAAAGAGAGCCTTAATGAAAGTCTTATTTGGGCCCTTTTTTCTCTCAAATCTAATTATTTAGGGCTATATATGATGATAGAGGATGCATATATGTGAAATCTCCGATGTATATATAATAGAACGAAAAGCAACAATATGAATAGTAGTGGTGATGATCATAAAAAGAGGAGTAGTGGTGGTGGTGGTGGGCCTGGTAGCGGTGCACTATTACATTTTAATATTATTCCAAATAGTGATATCCAATTGGAAGTGACGCATATTATTAACACACTCCGAGGGGACTACGTTGGCCGCCTTCTCCTCGTATTGTTGAACTTTTTCATGAGTGCAGTCATGATTCCATTTTTTTATTTTGTTCCAACAATAGATAAGATTATATATGTGTGTATTTAGTCAGATCTTTTATAATTTCGGCTTTTGAGTTGTCATTAGAGAATGTCTTCTAGTTTCTTAGAAACTAGATACTCCAACAGGTAACAACTAATTCAATAATTCCATATTAGTGAGTCTATTTCGAGTTTCTTCCATAATTTCGTCAATTCTTTTATTAGAATAGTTAACCGTTCTAAGAAAATTTCACGTGGAGATGTTGATTTTAGTGATGGTCTGTAAGGTATGTGTACAATGAAATAAATTATGGTTTGTATATTCAATTGGATGAGTGTAAGAGATACATCTTGGAGGAACAACAACTCCTTTTTCTTGTAACCTTGTTTTTGTCGACAAACCATTTTTAAGGATTTTCCAAAGAAAATTCCTTACTTTGGGGTAAGTGTTAATCTTTCAGATCTAAGAGGAATCGTACACAGAATTGTTTTTTCTTATTTATGATCTCCATTGCAGATTTTGTCGAGAACTATCCATTCTTACTAGGTTCCTTATACATACGGCCATTGATTTGGTGCAAATGATTCCCCCCCCCCCCAAAAAAAAAGTGTAAGCCCTTTTAGGGTTTTTTAGGTGATAGAGTTTATAAAAAAGTTTTTTTGTTTATAAGTAGTTGAAAACTATAGTTGTATAAAAAAGTATGTTTGGTAAAAAAAGTGGTTTTTGATTGGTATGTGTGTATTTTACTAATCAAGTGTGAGTAGTATAAAAAAATAAAACAATTTTATTACACATTTACCAAAGTTTATAAAAGTAGGTTTTTAAAAACAAGTGTTTATAAATACTGCCAAACAAAGCCTTAATGAAAGTCTAATATGGGTCCTTCTTCCTCTCAAATCTAATTATATAGGGATATATATGATGGAGGATGCATATATTGAAAGCTCTGGTGCATAACAGAATTGAAAGCAACAATATGAATGGTGGTGGTGGTGATCATAGAAAAAGGGGTAGTAGTGGTGGCGGTGGGCCTGGTGGCGGTGCAATAGTACATTTCAATATTATTAAAAGTAGTGATCTTCAACCGAAAGTGGCGCATATCAATAACACACTCCGAGGGGAATGTGTTGGCCACCTTCTCATTGTTTAGACATGTTACTTAGTGTGCACTGATTCCTTATCATTATAATTAAATTAAGTGACACGATGTATATATATAGTCATGATGCAGATTCTGTTGCATCCATACCCAAGATTGAGTCTGGAGAAGGTGGTGTGCAACCATGGGTTTTTCATGATGGCTTCTAACAAGTGGGATCCTAATACCAAAACTCTCACTCGCCGTCTACGACTCGCCAACCACTCTTCGGACATTGTTCTCATTTGTCACTCGCTCCTCAACGACGCCGTTGTGCTTCAAGTGTTCAAATCTTCATTAAAATTTTGTGGCTAAGGTTTGCAATAGAGTTAGACACCGTATTAATTTCACGAAACATATGAGAAATTTGCACGGCATGAAAATACAATAATAAACATAGGATATCAAAAATTAAAATCTGGATCTCCATGGACAGTGCCAAACTTTATTAATGACATTCACTATTGTTAAGTTATCAGTTTCTATCTGTATTTGTTCAAAGTTCATTTCTTTAGCTTTTAGGAGAGCTTTTTGGAAAGCAAGAGCCTTTGTTTTGAAGGGAGTTGAAGTTCTACATTTTTCAACATGGATTAGAAGTGGTTCTCCACAGTTGCTTACAAATGGTATTAGAGTCGACTCTGGTTTACGAGTAGGCTTGGTCCGATGGACGGTCGCTCGACCCAGAGGGCGGTTTTTGGGCCTTGACGAGGTTGTCAAGGGTTTAAGTGGGGGTGATTGTAACACCCCAGATTTGTAATCCTTTATAAGGATTAGAGTGCTACTTATGTCAACAAGAGCTCTTCTTTTTCATGGTTCAAGTGAGGACAAAGAACTTTGAAGTTAAGCGTCTTGAGAAGTTCCCGGGTTGGCATGGGATGATGCTTCTAAGGCCTCAGGTCTTACATGCCCTTTCAAGGTTTGTTAGGTGATAGAGTTTATAAAAAGTTTTTTTTTTTGTTTTTAAGTAGTTGAAAAATATGATTGTATAAAATATATGTTTGAAAAAGAAAGTGATTCTTATGGGTATGTGTGTATTAGAAAAGTACGAGTAATGGAAAAAAATAAAATAACTTTATTACACGTTTATCAAAATTTATAAAAGTATGTTTTTAAAAAACAAGTGTTATAAATAATAAATAAATTCTGCCAAATAAAGCCTTCATGAAAGTCTAATTTAGGTCATTATTTCTCTCAAATCTAATTATTTAGTGATATATATGATGGAGGATGCATATATGTGATAGCGTTGATGCATAATAAAACTGGAAGAAACAATATGAATGGTGGTGGTCATGATCGTAAAAAGAGGAGTGGTGGTGGTGGTGGTGGTGATGGGCCTGGTGGTAGTGTAGTAGTACATTTGAATATTATTCCAAGTAGTGAAATACAAACAGAATTGGCGCATATCATTAACACACTCTAAGGAGAATGCGTTGGTCACGTTCTCCTTGTTCAGGCAGGTTTACTTAGCCCGCACACTAAAAGTAATCTATTTAACACAAAATTAACATAACAAGATATTAGATCACACGAAAATTATTAAATGTCACACGAAATTGATTGATATACAATTAGTTTATTACAATACAAAATTATTCTTGAAAGCATGTGAAATTATTTTTAGTTGTTTATTTTTATCCCAAAATTAAACACATTTTTTTAATTTTTAAAATTGATTTGAAATTTTAACTGAGAGTTTTAAAAATTATTGTGACTGTTAAACTATCTCATGTTATGTCCTAAAGCAACTAGTATAGTCCTTGCGTATGATTATGATACAAAATTAAATACAAAGTATATAATTCAAATATGAACCAATTTTTAATCATTTAAAATCGAACATTTAAAAATAAGGAAAAATAAAAAATAACATTATTTATATAAATTAATCACTTAAATATAAATAAACTTTTTCAAAACTTAAAAATAATAAACAATAAAACTATAAAAAGTCAAATGTATATAATCTCGTTAGAAATGCTAAAAGGCTCATTGAAAGTGGTTCTTTGTTCTTTGAATATGAGATCTTTAAGTTTCATGAAATATTCATGTTTAACTTGTGGATCTGGAATTTGGTTAACAAGCTCGAAAAGAGCTTCATCTCTATCTGCTTTGGTGATGACATTGCAGCAATGCTGTGGTTGATTATTGTCTGAATCAGAGGAGCTACCTCGTAGACTCCATTGTCATCAGACTGATCAGACAGATTAAGAATCCTATTTAGACCTGCTTTAAGATCTGGGTTATCTTTGAATAACTCGTTGACCTTTTGCTTTAAAGGGCAACTATCTGCTTTATGCCCTGGTTTGCGACACTTATAGCAGATGATCTTTTTACTAGGACTAGGTCTATTGGATCTGTCAAACCTGGTTTGGCTTGGTCTATGTTTTCTAGAGCTTTTTCAGGTTCTAGAGAAGTTTCTCTTTTTATGAGATTTCTCCGTGTTAGCTCTTGAAGGGGCTTGGATCTTTTCCATTCCAAAGGCTTAGGTCAAACCCTATCTAGTAAACCATTAACTACAGTAATGAAACCATGACTGAAAACATAAGAAGACTGTTTAGGCGTGGTTCCGGTAGCAACTCCGGACAGGTAGTTCATAGCAATGAAAACATGTACACCTTAGACCCTGACAATATCCAAGACTGGACTATTCCAGACAACTCGCAATCCATTTATAGAGCAGGCATATTAGATATGTTCCATGCAAACTGCATAAAGCATCAAGAAGAGACTATTAGTCTCACCAAAGAACAACAGTCTTTGAGATTGCTCAATCCTATAACCATCAAGAGTTACTTAAGAAAATGTTATAGATTTTTGCATCTTGGTTTGATTCAAATTGCTTTGAAACCCTTGCATAGAAAATGTATTGATTCCCTTGTCTTTCTAGCCCTTAGGGACGACAGATTCATTACCTACAAAGATTCCATCTTAGCCTTAGTCCAATCCAATATTTCCAATGGTCCATTATTTTTCAACTGTTCTCCAAATTTCTCTGTCGATATGACAGACCCTAGAATTTGTCAAACTCTCATTTTAGATATCAAAACGCTCAACAATAATTGCAAACAATTCACTAAGAACTTTGCAGTTATCTATAGACTTCATTTCAAGTTAATGAGTTCTTTGATAGACCCTAAGTGTACAATTTCTCCCCTACCACAAGGAGAAACCATCTTGCTTCAGCTTGAAGCTGAGAAGTCTTGTACCCTTACCCCAAAGACCATTAAATGGAAAGACATCACCATTCCTGAAACCTTGGAAGTCGAAAATGACAACCCTCCTAGGAATATGGAACAACAAGAGTTTTCTCAAATCATAGAAGAAACTGATGGCCGAATTCTCATCAGATTTAATTCTACTAGAGAAACTTCTGTTGATAGACCAACTTTTATTCCTGGAAGAAACTCTATCCATGACCCCTTCTATTCCATTAGAAGCGAGTTTTCAAGAGCTCTTAGAAATGATCATGTCAATTTTTTTTTGATTAGACTAGAAACGGGACTCCTCTCAAACGGAGAGGCAGTCCCTTACCCCCCCCCCCAAATAAATTGGGGGGATCATGTCAATTTTGAAGCTCCTTTACCTAGAGTCATCCCTCCTATGGATGTTGAGTCAACCGATGGTCACTCACCAACCTCCAATGATATGCATAGCTATTCTACTATCAATGTATTATCTAAAGATGATTTTACAATTGATAAAGAATATATGAGAAAAGACTTTTACAGTCCCAAGAACGATAAGAAGAAGAAATGGTTCATGAACATAGACAAAGTCTGTAGAGACCAAATCCAAAAGGAATATTATGAAGAGATGAATAAACTTCAAACCAATATTCTTTTTTTTTAAATGGTTCTCTATATATTTGTCTAGAAAAGACATAGAAGACCCTTTCCATCTTTCTTATCTGAAAGTTCAGAATAGAATTACTAGAACCTGGAAGCATCTTCCAACAGGTACTAGTACGTCTGTTCATCCACCTCTCAAAGGCATAATTCTCAGTGATGAGATAAAGGCCGAACCTTTCAAAAGAGGAAGATTTGATATTGACAATAGTCAGGTAAATCTTGGAGACATAAAAAAGATTTACAATCAGAACAATTACTCTAACCAGATTCTCCACACCATTGCCGAACAGATAGACCAAGTTCACTTGAGAATCGACAATGGATTTAATCCACCTAAATTTCCTAGGGATATTTCTAGACCGCACTTTCAATCTGAAAGCATTCCTAGCAATCTGTTGAGAAACATAAATCTCAATCCTCCAACTGTTTTGGAGAAAATCTCTCAAAGGATAGACGCATTTCAAGCCTCTACCTCTCAAAGACTCGATGCAATTCAAGCATCAAACACTAGGATAACCCCTTCTACTCATTCCAATCCTGCAAACTTAAACTGCTGAAAGGCAAAATGCAAAAGAAGTTGCAATGAGGATTCCAGCCTTTAGCAAAGCAGTCCCAGTACTAAAGATACTAGTACTGAAGATGAGTCTGTTGAAAATATTAATCACATAGAATCTGTTTTATCAGAGATCAATAAACTCAGAAGAAGAGGTAACAGATCTCAATACCATACCAAAAGGTTTGGTAATTCAGATACCAGAAATTACTACAATAGACCCACTCCTCCTGATCTTCAGTATGAAGAAAGGGCCAAGTTTAGATCCACAGATTACAATGGCACATCCATCTACGAATGAAACATAGATGGTAAGTCAGAAGGATAGATCATGAATACTCTCCAAGAAATGGGCATGGCCAAGGTTGCCTATAGAACCCAGAATCAATCTGACAAAACTGCAGCATGCCTTATAATCCAAGGATTCACAGGGCAATTAAAATATTGGTGGGATAACGCTACCAACATTCAGCAAAAGATGGAGATCTTAGATGCAACCATCTCTACTGAAGATGAGACTGGTAGAATTATCACTGAGCAAAACGCCTCAGGTCAGCTCATCTATGCAATCAGCATGTATTTCGTGGGCAATCCCCAAGAAGAATTACAAGCCAATAAGATCACATTAACAAACCTAAACTACCCAACCTTAAGTGATTATAGGTGGTACAAAGATGTATTTTTAACCTATGTCCTGAAAAGACCAGACTGCAATGAATCTTTTTGGAAAGAAAGATTCGTAGCCGGCCTACCTTCCCTTTTTGCCAAACTTATCCATAGCAAACTCAAAGAAACCATTGGAACAGAAGAAATTCCATGGAGAGATATTACTTATGGACAGCTTGGAGCCTTTATTAAAAAAGAAGGTCTAGCATTATGCACTGAACTTCAAATTCAGGCAAAATACGGGGGAGAAAAGGGTAGATCTAGAAGAGAAATGGGAAACTTCTGTGAAGCCTTTGGAATGGAAAAGATCCAAGCCCCTTCAAGAGCTAACAGGGAGAAATCTCATAAAAAGAGAAACTTCTCTAGAACCTGGAAAAGCTCTAGAAAACATAGACCAAGCCAAACCAGGTTTGACAGATCCAATAGACCTAGTCCTAGTAAAAAGATCATTTGCTATAAGTGTCGCAAACCAGGGCATAAAGCAGATAGTTGCCCTTTAAAGCAAAAGGTCAACGAGTTATTCAAAGATAACCCAGATCTTAAAGAAGGTCTAAATAGGATTCTTAATCTGTCTGATCAGTCTGATGACAATGGAGTCTACGAGGTAGACTACAGCTCCTCTGATTCAGACAATAATCAACCACAGCATTGCTGCAATGTCATCACCAAAGCAGATAGAGATGAAGCTCTTTTCGAGCTTGTTAACCAAATTCCAGATCCACAAGTTAAACATGAATATTTCATGAAACTTAAAGATCTCATATTCAAAGAACAAAGAACCACTTTCAATGAGCCTTTTAGCATTTCTAAACTCTTTGAAAACAGACCCTCTTCTAGCCTCTTTGGCTCACCAGTTACAACCAAAGACCTTCAGTCAGAGGTCAACAAACTCAAAAGAGAAATTAAAGATCTTCAAGAGTATGTCAGGCTTAAAGATCCTCTAGATCTAGAGATCGAAACTAGACTTGCTATACTTGAATCTAAGATAGACCCAAGTAGCATTTCTAGCAGCAAATATACTCATAGATCTCGAAGTAGTTCCAAATCTACTTCCAATAGCATTCAAGAAGATCCCTTTCCTACCAATGACGATCTATTCCTTACAGTCTTAAACAAAACGAGTTTTCAGAAATGGAATTGCCCTGTTAAGATTAAAATTGGCAATGAAATCATCAACACTATCGCTCTCATAGACAGTGGAGCTGACCTCAACTGCATCAGAGAAGGATTGGTTCCTTCCATCCATTTTGAAAAAAACTAATGAAAGACTACACAATGCCAGTGGCGTCCGTATGCAATTAAACTTTAAGATTCCCGAAGCATTTGTATGCAATAATGGATGGTGCCTCCTGAATTCTTTTGTTTTAGTCAAAGATCTATCCCAAGATGTTATTCTGGGATCTCCTTTCCTCACACAAATTTATCCCTTCACCGTTGACCATAACGGGATTCATGCAGACATCCTTGGCAAGAAATTAGATTTCAATTTTCTTGATCCCATTAAAAGCAGAGATCTTGACATCCTCCAATCTGTCTCGATCAAAAGGCAATTAAATCTCATTAATCACAAAAAGACTTTTATTAAAGATCTGACCAATGAAATTGCTTTCTTAAAGATTGAAGAAAAACTTCAAAATCCTTATCTGCAAACCAAAATCCATGATCTTGAAAAGCTTTTCAAGAACCAGGTCTGTTCTGACATCCCTAATGCGTTTTGGGATCGAAAGAAACATCAAGTCTCTCTTCCCTATGAAAAGAACTTTAGCTAAAGAGACATTCCTACCAAAGCCAGACCCATTCAAATGAATAAAGAACTATTAGAAGTATGTAAAAAGGAAATAGACTCTTTATTAACCAAGCAGTTAATAAGAAAGTCCTAGTCTCCTTGGAGCTGTGCAACCTTCTATGTTATGAATGCAGCGGAGAAAGAGAGAGGGGTTCCCAGGTTGGTCATCAACTATAAACCTCTTAATAATGTTTTGCAATGGATCAGATATCCGATCCCTAACAAAAGAGATCTACTTAACAGGCTCTTCGAAGCAAAAGTATTCTCTAAATTTGACATGAAAAGCGGTTACTGGCAGATCCAGATAGCTGAAGAAGATAAATACAAAACCGCATTCACCGTTCCTTTTGGCCATTACGAATGGAATGTTATGCCCTTCGGCCTTAAGAACGCCCCATCAGAGTATCAGAGAATTATGAATGATATTCTCAATCCTTACTCTGACTTCCTCATTGTCTACATTGATGACGTGCTTATCTTTTCAAAAACTTTAGATGAGCATTTCAAACATTTAAACATTTTTCTGCATACCATCAGAAAGAATGGTTTAGTTTTATCAGCTACCAAGATGAAGCTATTCCAAATCAAAGTTAGGTTTCTTGGTCATGATATTTATCAGCAGACTATTAAACCTATTCACAGAAGCATTGAATTTGCTGACAAATTCCCGGATGAGATTAAAGACAAAACCCAGCTTCAAAGGTTTCTTGGATGTCTTAACTACATCTCTGATTTCTTTCCTAGTCTCAGACAACTTTGCATACCTTTGTTTCTTAGACTTAAAAAGAATCCTCCTCCTTGGGGTATTAAGCAAACTGAAGCCGTCCGTATCATTAAGAAAGAGGTTAAAACCCTCCCTTGCATTGGTATCCCTCAACCCAAGGCATTTATGATTGTAGAAATAGATGCCTCTGATATAGGTTTCGGTGGCATTCTAAAACAAAGATTAGAGACTAGCAGTCCTGAGCAATTGGTTAGATTTTACTCTGGTTGTTGGACTGGCCCCCAAAAGAACTATAACACAGTAAAGAAAGAAATCCTTTCCATTGTTGCTTGCATTTCTAAATTTCAGGATGATCTGTACAATAAATCATTCCTTCTCAGAGTCGATTGCAAATCTGCCAAATAAATTTTGCAAAAAGATGTTCAAAATATTGTTTCAAAACAAATCTTCGCCAGATGGCAAGCAATACTTTCAGTCTTCGATTTCGAAATTGAATTTATCAAAGGGGAGAATAACTCCTTACCTGATTTTCTCACTAGAGAATTTTTACAGGGTAAAACAGCAAGCCCTTCTACTCCTTAAATGGCTCCTTTCCCGCATTTTAAGGTTTTTCAAGATCTTCAAAAACAATGCCTCGAAACTTGTGGTGTTTTCAACAACCAGCAAGAAATCAAAACCATTTTATCAACAACATACGATTCTGAAGATTCAAAAACACTAGATCTCGTTATCTAAAAGATTTGGCTTCAACGCAACCAAGCGGCAGCAAAAAGGTTAATAACCTTAAAGGTAAAAGCCTCTGAACTACATTTCTGACAATATTTTCTAATTTTCAGAAATGGCGGGGAGAGGAAACTCCTCTCGAAGACAAACACCAGCAGACTACCTCCCTCCAAAAAAGACTGGCGAATTAGTACCAGTACAGAACCAATTCCAAAGTCTATCACAATATCCTACCCTCTCAAAGGCCTCAAGCCCAAAGACCCCTCAGAAAAAAGAGTCAAAGTCCAAAATCTTTCACAAATATGTCACCAAACAAACTCCCATTGAGGAACTATGTTTAACTAAAGAACTAGCGACTCATGAATCCAAAGAGTTCGAGCCTTTTATCAAGAGTCTATTCTCTCAAGACTTTCAATGGTTCCCTACTGAACCAGCAAAAACACAAAAGTTCTACGAGTTCATTTTGGTAGATTCTCATTCTGCAGAAATCTCCCACACCAAAGATGACAAAGATCCCAATTTTATACTTTTTTCTAAGTGTAAGATTCTCAAAGTAATCTCCAGGGAACAATGGGGTGATCCCACTACAAACAAGCAATTCTCTATTCCCTTTTACCCAAAGGGATACTCCTACTTTGACTATCGCTTAGCATGGTCAAAAGCATTTTTAATCAGACCCTTTAACCATTCCTGGTTTTTCCTTTTTTGCAAAGGTTGCCCTAATCAAATGCCAATCTGGTTCTACTCCTGGTGGAACCTCTTTGGTCCTGTCCCAGAAATATACCCTAAACCAGTTAAGTTATCCCTTGACTACTTCTGCAAACACTGTTTCTGGCCAGAATACATTAAACCAGTCCAATTCCACAAAAATACTGGTGTAGCTTGGATCTTTTGTTGGATCTACGATCTCAGACAGATTCTCCCTACACCACTCCCATTATCACTCTGTAGACTTTACAAAGTCAGATGGTGGGAAAAATTCGACTTAGACCTAGTCTCCCTTGTAAGATTAAATCCCTTATCCAGTCTAAAAGAACCTCCCAAACTCCTCAAAATACCCAAACAGTTCATCCCACAGGTATTCCAATTGCATCTTCTTCTCAGTCACCACCATTAACTGCAGCCCAGCAAAAAGAATGGGAAGATTTTCAAAATTGGAAAAAATATCAAGAAAGAATGGCAGCCCAGTCCAGTGCAGCCCAATCAAGTAATGATCGACTATTATTATCAAAGATGTTAAGCCCAAACCTGTCAAAAACAAATCATGGGCTGACAAAGTCCAAGAAGACGAACTGGAAGCCCAAAACAGTTCGACCAATCAAGACTACAATGAGGATTTTGACCCTTATGATCAAGATGCTCAGGATCCTTACGCATAATAAATCCAGATCAAAATGGTGGCCCAAGACCTATTCAAGCCCAGTAAGAAGTCTTTGGCCCAACCCATCAAAACAGTTATCAGCAAAATCAGATGTCGGCACAAGCAATCAGTGAGTGCTTTTCACTTTAAGCAAGAATCTATGGCCGACAAAGACTTTCAACAAAAGTAGAAGATAACAAAAGTCCTCTCTGCAAAAGCTTATGGCCGACAATGACTATTAGCAAAAGCAGAAGACTCCAAAAGCTCTTTCCAGCAATTGTAAAACCCACTTGTTTTCAAACTGTACACATGAATAGTTGTACGGCTTCCAAACAGGGGATCCCAAATAGTCACTTTGCATTTTCTTTATATAGCAAAGCCTCTCAGTCTGTTGAAGGCACGTTTATTCAGAATCATTTTTCTCTTTCAATTACTTCAAAACCTTTGTATTTTATTTTGCTTGGAACCTGATCGGAGAACAAGAACAGGTATCCATTCTATCAATAAAAGCAAATTTTCATATCTTCATTATCTCATCAGTCCATTTTTATCCTTTTATGTCCAGTTTTCATTGCTAAGTATTTCCTGGGTTCGTTTCTGCGGTCGCGGAAATACATCCGCGGTCGCGGAAAATGTTTTGAATTAAGGTCCGACGAAGGTAGGCAAGCTCAGCAGCCTGCGCGGTGAGTTGGCGGTCTTTTTCTTCACTCAGTGCACGAAGTGCGACAAATCGCTCAAAGACGGAGTCCATCTGTCCGGGGCTGCGGTTGCCCATAGAAGGAGAGTAGCTTGTTGTAGGAACATCCATAGTACCTATACGAAGCATAAAACACAAGGAGTAAGGTGCACCAAGCAAAAGAATAAGTCCAAGCCAAGTCCTTGTCTCAAAAGTGAACCAAGAAATTTTTCGTTGGGCGTACTAATTTTGGTTGCTCGTGAGGAGGGAGAGGCTTGAACGGAAGGTAACAAAGCAAGAACTAGCAAAACAAGTCCTAAACAACACATAAATGTCCAAGTGCAAGCAGATCAAATCAAGTTTCTCAGAATTAATCACAAGAGAGTTTAAAATTTTGCCATTTTCAATGAGAGTTGCGTAGAGACATGAAAGAAGAGAAGATGGAGTATGATCGTATGGTGCGTTATCTGCCTTTTCTTTTGATTCTTTTGTTTTTGAGGCTTCCGTCTTCCCAAACCTTTTTGTTTTGTTTGATGGAAGGTGAGAATGGTATGTTTGTTTTTGTTTATACGGTCACACTGTTTTGTTGTTTTTGTGTCGCTATGATGTTGAAGCAAGCAAGAAAGAACCACACAAGTAAGTGTAGGAAAAGAAAGAAGAGACAAAGCAACTATGAGGGAATAAAATCAAACAACTAATCTAGCAATTAATCCAAAGAAGAAGCAAGACTTGATCAACAAGAAACAAGGAAATCAAATATGCAAATAAGGAAACAAGAGTTGCTAGAGGATAGATTTTAGGGTTGTTGGAAAAGGGACCAAAACCTAAGGGAAACTAGGGTTCAGCCGTGAGAGAGAAGTGGAGGGTGGCGGACGGTGGTGGTGGTGGCGAACGGTGGTGGTGGTGTTCACGGCGGTAAGGATTCCGGCGAGTGGTGGTGGGGAAAAAAAAATTCTGGGTTTGTAAGCGGAAAAATTTCAAGGAATCACAATAAGAGAGAAGAAACAAACTTAGCTTGGACTGGCTCTGATGCCAGTTGATGCGAACAACCCTCGAAGTGTTTTCTGCAACGCAGGATCTTTGATTCTTCAAGCTTGAATTCGATTCTCCTCTTCCGTAGCCAAAGTGATGGCTTTCCTAGGGCTAAAGAGATAGCCTTCAAACGCGTCAAAGAGATGACGGAGAGATCAAAGAGATGATCTTGAAACACCGAAGATACGATATATGAATTGCTCGAAGCGACGAGCTACGGGATAGACGATCCGTGGGATCGAATAGTTGACGTTAAAACTCAAGGGAAGGAGCGTACTCAACTTTACTACTCAAATTTAACGTAACAATTACAAACTAGGGTTTTAAGTCTTAAATAGCGACAAAAAGATAATAATAAATTAAAAGAAGTCTTCGGAAATAAAGACGAGCGCTTCAGGCTCGTTTCCGCAGTCGCGGAAATACATTCGCGGTCGCGGAAATACATCCGCGGTCGCGGAAAATGTTTTGATTTAAGAAAGTCGTGGCAAATCCGCGATCGCGGAAATACTTCCACGGTCGCAGAATATTGTCTGTAACAGGTCTTCGCCAGAGTATCGTCCGCGGTCGCGGACCAAGCATCCGCGGTCGCGGCCGTGTTCTCCTTGGTCGCGGAAGTGCTCCTGTGCTGCTCTCCTGCGTCTGGCTCTCTTCGAGTGCACTCCCATTGTTCCTTCTTCGTCCTTCGTCTTGAGGGGGTCATGGAGCTATCAATCTCCCCTTCTTGGCTTCGAAGCGTCTTCGCTTCGTCCTCTTCGTCTTTCTCCATCATCGAGGGGGTCATGGAGCTATCACCATGCGTAGAGTACATTCCGGAGGAATGAACAGACCACAAAGGGAGTTCAGCATCAGAAAAAGAAGACTTTATCACAGACAAGCACATAGAGAGGAGAGAAGGCTCACCTTTAGAACTTCTCCTGAACCAACTCCCAATCCTAGGGTAATGGATTTCACTTTTCCGTCGAATCCGTACTAAGATAGGACAATGCACCACCATCCAGCTGAGATAATTAAGAGAGCAAACAAGAATAAGCGTGATTTTAGGGTTCATAATCTTCCCAGCATGGTGTTGGCAAGGATGACATTGTTTACGGCGATAGTCCAGCAGTCCCATCCACCACCAGGGGAAGAGGAGACAGGTCATCCAGAGCATCTCGGGTAGTGTTGTAAACAAAATCGCGAGATACAAGTTGTTCTTGTCAAGCAAAGTTGGAATCAGCGGCGAAGAAATTTGCTTCACGGGTTCGATTAAGGGGAAAGGTAAAGAAGGAGAGAGAAAGAAGAGAGAAGTCATAGTGTTTATTTTCATCCGGAAAACTAAAAGCGCTTAATAATAAAACAAATGTTGCCAAAGAGAGCCTTAATGAAAGTCTTATTTGGGCCCTTTTTTCTCTCAAATCTAATTATTTAGGGCTATATATGATGATAGAGGATGCATATATGTGAAATCTCCGATATATATATAATAGAACGAAAAGCAACAATATGAATAGTGGTGGTGATGATCATAAAAAGAGGAGTAGTGGTGGTGGTGGTGGGCCTGGTAGCGGTGCACTATTACATTTTAATATTATTCCAAATAGTGATATCCAAATGGAAGTGACGCATATTATTAACACACTCCGAGGGGACTACGTTGGCCACCTTCTCCTCGTATTGTTGAACTTTTTCATGAGTGCAGTCATGATTCCATTTAGTTATTTTGTTCCAACAATAGATAAGATTATGTGTGTATTTAGTCAGATCTTTTATAATTTCGGCTTTTGAGTTGTCATTAGAGAATGTCTTCTAGTTTCTTAGAAACTAGATACTCCAACAGGTAACAACTAATTCAATAATTCCATATTAGTGAGTCTATTTCGAGTTTCTTCCATAATTTCGTCAATTCTTTTATTAGAAGAGTTAACCGTTCTAAGAAAATTTCACGTGGAGATGTTGATTTTAGTGATGGTCTGTAAGGTATGTGTACAATGAAATAAATTATGGTTTGTATCTTCAATTGGATGAGTGTAAGAGATACATCTTGGAGGAACAACAACTCCTTTTTCTTGTAACCTTGTTTTTGTCGACAAACCATTTTTAAGGATTTTCCAAAGAAAATTCCTTACTTTGGGGTAAGTGTTAATCTTTCAGATCTAAGAGGAATCGTACACAGAATTGTTTGTTCTTATTTATGATCTCCATTGCAGATTTTGTCGAGAACCATCCATTCTTACTAGGTTCCTGATACATACGGTCGCTGATTTGGTGCAAATGATTCCCCCCCCCCCCCCCCCCCCCCCCCCCAAAAAAATGTGTAAGCCCTTTTAGGGTTTTTTAGGTGATAGAGTTTATAAAAAAGTTTTTTGTTTATAAGTAGTTGAAAACTATAGTTGTATAAAAAAGTATGTTTGGTAAAAAAGTGGTTTTTGATTGGTATGTGTGTATTTTACTAATCAAGTGTGAGTAGTATAAAAAAATAGAACAATTTTATTACACATTTACCAAAGTTTATAAAAGTAGGTTTTTAAAAACAAGTGTTTATAAATACTGCCAAACAAAGCCTTAATGAAAGTCTAATATGGGTCCTTCTTCCTCTCAAATCTAATTATATAGGGATATATATGATGGAGGATGCATATATTGAAAGCTCTGGTGCATAACAGAATTGAAAGCAACAATATGAATGGTGGTGGTGGTGATCATAGAAAAAGGGGTAGTAGTGGTGGCGGTGGGCCTGGTGGCGGTGCAATAGTACATTTCAATATTATTAAAAGTAGTGATCTTCAACCGAAAGTGGCGCATATCAATAACACACTCCGAGGGGAATGTGTTGGCCACCTTCTCATTGTTTAGACATGTTACTTAGTGTGCGCTGATTCCTTATCATTATAATTAAATTAAGTGACACGATGTATATATATAGTCATGATGCAGATTCTGTTGCATCCATACCCAAGATTGAGTCTGGAGAAGGTGGTGTGCAACCATGGGTTTTTCATGATGGCTTCTAACAAGTGGGATCCTAATACCAAAACTCTCACTCGCCGTCTACGACTCGCCAACCACTCTTCGGACATTGTTCTCATTTGTCACTCGCTCCTCGACGACGCCGTTGTGCTTCAAGTGTTCAAATCTTCATTAAAATTTTATGGCTAAGGTTTGCAATAGAGTCAGACACCGTATTAATTTCACGAAACATATGAGAAATTTGCACGGCATGAAAATACAATAATAAACATAGGATATCGAAAATTAAAATCTGGATCTCCATGGACAGTGCCAAACTTTATTAATGACATTCACTATTGTTAAGTTATCAGTTTCTATCTGTATTTGTTCAAAGTTCATTTCTTTAGCTTTTAGGAGAGCTTTTTGGAAAGCAAGAGCCTTTGTTTTGAAGGGAGTTGAAGTTCTACATTTTTCAACATGGATTAGAAGTGGTTCTCCACAGTTGCTTACAAATGGTATTAGAGTCGACTCTGGTTTACGAGTAGGCTTGGTCCGGTGGACGGTCGCTCGACCCAGAGGGCGGTTTTTGGGCCTTGACGAGGTTGTCAAGGGTTTAAGTGGGGGTGATTGTAACACCCCAGATTTATAATCCTTTATAAGGATTAGAGTGCTACTTATGTCAACAAGAGCTCTTCTTTTTCATGGTTCAAGTGAGGACAAAGAACTTTGAAGTTAAGCGTCTTGGGAAGTTCCCGGGTTGGCATGGGATGATGCTTCTAAGGCCTCAGGTCTTACATGCCCTTTCAAGGTTTGTTAGGTGATAGAGTTTATAAAGAGTTTTTTTTGTTTTTAAGTAGTTGAAAAATATGATTGTATATGAAAAAGAATGTGATTCTTATGGGTATGTGTGTATTAGAAAAGTACGAGTAATGGAAAAAAATAAAATAACTTTATTACACGTTTATCAAAATTTATAAAAGTATGTTTTTAAAAACAAGTGTTATAAATAATAAATAAATGCTGCCAAATAAAGACTTCATGAAAGTCTAATTTAGGTCATTATTTCTCTCAAATCTAATTATTTAGTGATATATATGATGGAGGATGCATATATGTGATAGTGTTGATGCATAATAAAACTGGAAGAAACAATATGAATGGTGGTGGTCATGATCGTAAAAAGAGGAGTGGTGGTGGTGGTGTGGGCCTGGTGGTAGTGCAGTAGTACATTTGAATATTATTCCAAGTAGTGAAATACAAACAGAATTGGCGCATATCATTAACACACTCTAAGGAGAATGCGTTGGTCACGTTCTCCTTGTTCAGGCAGGTTTACTTAGCCCGCACACTAAAAGTAATCTATTTAACACAAAATTAACATAACAAGATATTAGATCACACGAAAATTATTAAATGTCACACGAAATTGATTGATATACAATTAATTTATTACAATACAAAATTATTCTTGAAAGCATGTGAAATTATTTTTAGTTTTTTTTTATCCAAAAATTAAACACATTTTTTTAATTTTTAAAATTGATTTAAAATTTTAACTGAGAGTTTTAAAAATTATTGTGACTGTTAAACTATCTCATGTTATGTCCTAAAGCAACTAGTACAGTCCTTGCGTATGATTATGATACAAAATTAAATACAAAGTATATAATTCAAATATGAACCAATTTTTAATCATTTAAAATCGAACATTTAAAAATAAGGAAAAATAAAAAATAACATTATTTATATAAATTAATCACTTAAATATAAATAAACTTTTTCAAAACTTAAAAATAATAAACAATAAAACTATAAAAAGTCAAATATATATAATCTCGTTATACAATATAATAATGATATATAATAAGAACTATAATTCATGATATATAATTTTTTTCCACCCGACTGATTCCGTTTATTAGGTAAAGATATTGTTGGTGGTTAATTATCCTTAGGAAAGATAGACTTATCTTATTCTATTATATAATTCTTATCCTCCAAGTTATCTCTTGTATGTACATCCTATATATATTCATAATTATCAATGAAAGAAGTATCACAATACTTCACAAATCCTCTATCTTCGTTTATACCGTTAATAAGCTCTGTTGCAATACCTCGAACTCGAATCTATCGGTACGATCTTTCTTTATCTGCTAATTTCATACTTGGACCGATTTTGATGATTCCTCAAATTTTAGATTGAAGATTTCACTTAATTTCCATTTGGATTCTTTAACTGATTGTGTTAATCAATGAATGTTGCAATCATGTCACGATCAATCAATGCAAGATTTCAACGACTATTGTTGTTTTTAATCAAGATTCATTCTTGCATATATATATAGCTAATGTCGTTACTCGTTAGTTTGTTAAACATGTTGGGAAAAATACACAACTTTTTCTATTAATCAGATTAGTGAGAATGCGAAAGAATAGAGAAAATAACACACAACATCAATATTTGGATAATTGTGTTTAGATTTCTAAACACAATTCTCACTATAGAGGAACGCTCCGGTAAAACGAGAGTTATGGTAAAACGAAAGTATTAATCTGGAGCGTTGAATTGATGGTGATGGATGGTTGAATGATTGGGCCTTATAATGGATATGGTAGGGGTATAACCACCAAATCTACTCTAATAAGACAATTATTTAATTTTTAATTAGGAAAAGATAATAAATGAGGTTGTTAGATGAGAGAGAAAACACAATACTTTATCTTTCCTAAAACGCTGCAACCCGATTGATAGTAAAAACAGTAGTCGATATTCATTCAAAATGTTATGATATTCACGTACTTTTTAAATCGATATTCATAAAAACAGTAGTCGATATTCATTAAAACAATATCGATATTCAGAGTTTAATTCGCACATGATGATTATCGGTTATAGGAACTAGGCGATATTCATACAAACTGTATTGGTATTCGTGTGTTAATTTCAATCTTTTGGAATAGATTCATGATCTTCAGAACTTTTTCTTTGTATTTGGTGAATATCGCATATCTAATTTTGAATAACCTGGTTGATTGTAATATCGTGAATATTACACAAATATCACCCCCAATATCGTAATTATTATATAAATATCACCAATCAAATTATGAATATTGATCACTACCCAATGGACCGTACGTAATTAACGTGAATATCAATGACCAACAACTCATACAACACCATCATCAAGCAGAATCTGAATCCACATGAATATCAATATTATTAATAATGAATAACACTACATAGAAACTGAATATCAAATATACAATATCCGAAACATACATATCAAAACACACAAATTGTAACACTGTGAATAACAATACTGTTAACATGAATATCATAACTCGAAATATGAACATCAACATTAGAGTAAAAAACCAAAAGGATTTAGGGTTTTTTTGAATTAGGGATCCTCTAATGACACCAGAGCCACTCTCCTCGCCGCCGCCGCCGCGCGGAGATTGCAATAGCATTCCCATTATGTATCCTATCCAAATCAACAAAACCAACAAGTACCAAACAAAACCAGCACAACATGATATTCAGATAGACAAAATTAATCCCATTGAACAGCTTTGTAATGCCAACAAAGGAAAAATTCACATAGCCATCGGATCAGCACACACAAATTCAATATTAAAGGACCACAATAACACAAATATGAGGCAACTGAAGCACAATTGCACCCCATAATTAGAGTACAAACAATTGGCAAGAGTGAAAGCAAAAAGCACTGAGGTCGTGGATTGTCTTGCTAAACTCATTAGGAAACCAAATTAGTAACCTAGAAAAATTAACAGGAAGCAGTTATCAAATTCAAGAGGTGAGGTACGCACCTCCATTTACAACCAAAGTCGATGCCGAATATGGGCTCGGCGAGGGCGACACTGCTAGCGGCTCGGCGCTAACAGTGCACAGTGGGGACTCGGAGGCAAGGGTTCGGCTAGGCTCAGATATGGGTTCAGGTAGATCGGGGCGGGTTTGGATGGGCTCTAGATGGGTGGTGGTCGGATCTAGTGGTGCGCGGTGGGGACTCGGTTCTTGGCGCGAGGGAGTGGGGGCGGTGTTGGTGTTGGTCGTCGCGAACATGGTCGTGGGCGATGAGGTTCAGCAGCGGCGGTGGGGATCCGAGCGGGCTCGGTTGATGGTCGTCGACGGGTCTGCGAGGATAGTGGGCAAGGGCTCGGTTGATGGTCGCCGGCGAGTTTATCTATAGTGGGAGATGAAAAGGCAAGGAAGAATTATGGAGAGAGGAGATCGGTTATGGAAATTGGGAGAGAGATATGAGGATATGGAGAGAGGAGATCCCATAAAATAACGTGAATAGAATCAATCAGGTGTGTGCATTCCACACTACAAATTTGCACCCTTTTAGATTTAATCCGGACCATTGGTTTATTTCTAATCTAAAGGCTTTTATTTATACTTCTGTTTTACTCTAAATGGTTGTTTCACTAGAACCAAAATCACTATAAATACGCAACTTTCCCTATAAATCAATTGTTGAGAATGAGGAAAACACCACACACACAATGCTTGACAAATTGTGTTTATGTCTCTAACTATGCTGTAAAACTTTTATTAGAAAGATAAACTATACATAATGCTTACAACAATATATCTCACAACCCACATCCCAATTACACCCAAGAATTTTACGCACAAAATTCTCTCTCAAAAGCTTCTCTATGGTTAATCTTAAACTAAGCTTTTCTCTCTATGTTTTGGGATTGAAAATTGAATATATCAAATGAATTACAAAGAAAGTTTATATAGGCAATACATTTCAAATAGTTGATGGATTTATGAAATGCTCTCATTTCAACTTACTAATTTATGAGATTCTCAAAATAAGAGAGGATGAGAGCATCCTTCTTATTTGCCACTAAAATAGCATATGACTATTTCTCAACAATCTTCCACTTGAAGACTGATTTCAATCTATCTTCACACCTCACTCTATGTAGTAGAGCATTTTGGTCTCATATCTCTTGAAAGCCAACTGAAGTTGAGCACAACTTCAATTTATCCATTGTCATTGTCTTTGTCAACATATTAGTAGGACTCTTGCTTCCTTGGATCTTCTCCAACTTTAAAACTTCATCTTCTAACAAAGACTTGATGAAATGATATCGAAGTCCAATATGCTTAGTTCTGGAATGAAATGTTGAATTATTTGCCAAGTGTATTGCACTCTGACTATCATTGTACAACACATTAATCTCCTACTTGAATCTCAACTCAGTTAACAAACCTTGAAGCCATATCATCTCTTTACTGGCTTCAGTCACTGCTACATACTTTGCCTCTGTAGTGGATAAAGATATAATCTTCTATAGTTGCGACATCCAACTTATAGTTGTAGTTCCAACAATAAATATGTAACTTGTGATGCATTTCTGATGATCGACTTCACCTCCAAAGTCTGCATCTACATAGCCCTGTACTTTTAGTTCACCCTTACCAAAGTACAAACACTTCTCTGTGGTGTCGTTTAGATACCTTAAAATCCATTTCACTGCTTCCCAGTGAGCCTTTCCTAGATTTGACATGTACCTGCTAAAAACTCCCACTGCATGTCCAATGTCTAGTCTTGTATAGACCATCACATACATCAAACTTCCAATGGCTGAGGCATAATGAACCTTAGCCATGAAATCTATATCTTCTTCTGTCTGAGGTGACTGGTCCTTGGATAAGCAAAAATGACTTGCCAATGGTGTACTAACTGGTTTAGCCTTATCCATGTTGAACCTCTCTAAAACATGGTTGATGTACTCTGATTGAGATAATTGTAAAGTCTCCATGTGCTTATCTCTAGTAATCTGCATCCCAAGAATCTTCTTCGCTGGACCTAAATCCTTCATGTCAAACTCCTTTGACAATTGTTCCTTCAACCTTTTGATATCATCAATATCTGAACTTGCTACTAGCATATCATCAACATAAAGTAGTAAAATGATATAACTAGACCGATATCTTTTGAAGTAACAACAATGATCAGCATTGCACTTCTAGAGACCTTCCTTGTGCATGAAGCTGATAAGGCGTTGTCGTGACACCTAAACAAAATAATCCTAACAAACCTAAACAAGTAGTAGAGGCAAGCAATGGTCGATCCCACAGGGAGGAAGTGATCTTTCTAAATGTTAATCAGCATGCAAAGTAACAAGAAAATGGGGGTTTTGGTTGTTCACAGAGTAACAAGGTTAAGTTGGCTTGAGAATATGAATGGGGAAAGTAGTTCCACTAGAACGAGATCCATAATACAGAGATATAAGTTGATCACTGAAATCTATTCAATCCAAGTTCTTTAACTATTCTTATGGTTGTTCCCATCCTGATCTTAAGTACTATTGATTCTCACAGTTGTCAATAGACTTATTACTATGCCAATGGTAAAATACCACCTATTCTCACAGTTGTCGGTATACTTTACCACCAACAAAGCAATAGCAATGCACACAAGGATATATGATACATGCAAATAGAAAGACGTATTAATACTCGCATGCAACTGACTCTCACTCACAATTGTACGCTCGGAACCCCTATACGCACAATTGTGTTTGCTACTAGATATGCACTCGGAACCCCTATATGCAAATCCTAGCAATTGATAAATGGTACTCAACCTAGCTGGCCAGACTATGAAGAATAACGATAAATCAATAATCAATATAACCAAGAGAATCAAACCAACACACATAAGAATAAGAACAAGGAATAGAAATCTCACAACCGAATCAACTGTATTGCTTCAAACGTCTAGCGAAACAAAGGTGTTTAGTTCTCCATTCGTTCAAACCCTAGAGTTGGGAATGAAAGAACGAACTTGGTCTCCCGAAGGAGAATTGTAACTTGTGGCAACTAGGTTAACAAAAGAGTATTTAACCTAAATCTAAAAGTAATAAAAATAATAAAAGAAAATAACAATAAAGTAATAACCAAAAATAAGAAATCAGGAATTGGGAATTAATCCCGTAAATCTCGGCTTTGACATCCTCGCGGTCAGCTTCTCAGCAGCCCACTCCAAGCAGCTGCTTGCTGACGCCCAACTTCTCCATCGGCCCAATTCCATCTTGCAAGCATCAGCGCTCGGCCCAACTTCTATTTAATTTCAGCATCAGCACGCGGCATAATTAATTGCTTCGTTTAGCATATGGCCGCGGGACGCCATCTCCCACCACGGGGCGGCATCCTTCTCTGAGACCCACCGCCGGGTCGCGGTGGCTCTGGCGCGGGGCGGTAGAAATTCGCCCACTCCTTTCTCTTATGCTCTTCATTACTACCAAGTGTTGGTAGTCTTCTCCAAATAAGCTGTAAATCCCTGGATATCTTCAATTCTCTCTACATCTTATGGATTACAGACTTAACCCTAAATCTAGTCATAAACTCCTCTAAATAATGTTAATAATTGCTAGTTAAGGTGCATGAAATGACACCTATCAAATTCCCCCATGCTTAGACCTTTACTCGTCCCGAGTAAGCTAAAGATAAACCTACTCTCTCAATCAAACACCAAGGTCTCAGGAAGTACAAGGAAATATGACACCAGCAATTACAACATTTCAACAATCAGCTCCAGACAACCAAAACAATATGCACAGCACAACAACACAATACAACACAACACCATAGAGTGACAATACTAATCCTATCCTCCATCTATCTTCTTATCTATCCAGAGTGACCTACCCGAAACCTCCTTATAACTCCTCTTCTTATGATGCCTCGCCAAGAATAATGAGAAATCCTAAAATCACTCTTCTTTTTTTTCGCTCATTTTGCCAAGGCGCCCTTTCGGGTTTTCACCAAACCACTCATTTCATTTTACAATAGATGTACTCACATAAGCTCACGTCACTCTTGACCACATATTACCCCAGTCTAATGCTCGTCCAAGCCACCTGCTTATTACCTAGGCCGCCCTTTCGGGTTTTCGACCTATCCCAGGATTTTTAATGTATGCCTTTTTTCAAATTTTGGGCCTTTTCTCTTTATATTCATTTTTCTCCTCAGTGACGTAGCAAGTATAAAACCCTCCCCCATGCTTAAACATTGCATTGTCCTCAATGTAATGAAAGACAAAAGAATAGAAGCACAGGGAAAAGCAAAAAATAACTCACAAACGTCGCCAAGCTGTTTGGACACTTCCTTTGTTGCTGGCGGTCTTCTCAATAAAGCCCAGGTCACTGGTGTTGGGCGGGTGTCTTCATCAACTCTATAACCTTCTACTACCGTGCAACCAAAGGGAACCACTTTGGTGAATAGTGGTATAGCAATGATAGTGGGGTTGCACGGCCTTCTAGGAACACATGATGGAGCCCAGATGTAATCATGGTGGGGGCTCTAGTGTTCCTCCTCCTCAGCTGTCAATTGTAGGGCCATCATCGTTGTCAAATCAAGTGTAGGGCAATATATCCTCCTTGACAACATGATGCGCACCATCTCCATGGGGTACTCTGGACAACTGGCCTTCGGTAAAACTTTTTTTTTTCCCCCCGTTTAAGGTTTTTTCGGGGGGTGACTTAAGTGCAGGGAAGGAAGAGACTTACAATGGTGTGGAAACACCTTCTCCGATAGGCATGGGTCTCTTCCCTGCAGGTTAGTCGGAAACAAAAACAAGAACAAAAACAAAGCAAAAACAAAGCAAAAACAAAGCAAAACTAATGCAGGAAATAAAGAAAAACAAAGAAAGTAAAACATACCTCGGATTGCCTCCCGGACAACGCCTTAGTTATTGTCATGGCTTGACATACTACTCCATCTTCTCAACTTGGGTTGCTCATAGCAACTGAGCACCTGGGATCTGGATCTGAGGGGTGCCTCTTTGGGTGCTCCATGTTGAGCGTGACCCCCAATCTTGTGCAATTGTTTGTGGGTGGACCGTTGTTCATACCCATGAATGCACTTGCCATCTTTCGAAATGGTCTACCCAGCATCTCAGAGGCTACATGTATGTCCTGCCCCGTATCCAGCATATAGAAATTCACCTCTTGAATTAAGGCCTCCTTTTTGTGCTTCCCCTTCGGTTTCTTTTTGATCAAGCCCAACACCTTTAACATTTCCTTGCAGCGAGGGGTGCTGTCTGCCAGATGGACCAAAGGGGTGGTTGCCTTACAACTACTGAAGGTGTCAAATAAGCCTTTGTCGCTCCCCACCTTTTGGGTGTCCTTCAGAGCCTCAGGCGAGGGTGTAACGGGTTTCAGCGCGACGAGCGGGAAGGAGTTTAGACGCACAAACTCATCATAGGCAGCCTCTAGAGGATCAGGGACTGCCGAGGTATTTTCGAGAGAAATGGTTGTCTCAGGAGTATTTCCGTGATCGTGGCTCTCCTCCTCATCGTCACTCCACTCCTCCTCATATCTCAAAAAGTACTCCTCTTCCGAAATTACCGGCCATTCAACCCCGTAAGGATCTACCCAAACCTCATCAGCAAAAATGGAATTTTGGACGTTGGGTCGCGGCGAAATCTCACAGGAAAGCACTCCGTCCACCGCGGGGCGGTGGTCATTGCCGCGGGGCGGTGAGGTCGCGGTGGAGTTACTGAGGCTCGCCGCCGGGTCGCGGTCAGTCTCGCCGCGGGGCGGTGAGATAACTGGGACTTCACGCCGGGTCGCGGTAAGAGGTGACGCGGGGCGGTGGGTGATGTTCTCCATCTCATATTCGTCCTCCTCTTCAGCACTAGGAGGAACGTTTTCCCTCGGGTTTACTACCGTTTGAGATGGTAGATTTCCCGACCTCCTTGCCTCGATCCGTATAATTGACTCCACCATCTGGTCCACCTGCCTTTTCATATTCTTGATGCTTGACTCAGTAGTATGCACATGAGTGGTGAAATGTTGAGTCAAGGTCCTGAGCATCTCTTCAGTTGACATAGCGGAACTTGGATTGGACACTGGTGGGCTATGCTCATAGGCCGGATAGTACTGGTGCAGAGTATCCTGTTGATAGAATGGTTGTGGCTCCGGGTAGAACTCCTGGTAGTCAAGGCCATATGGAGAGTATTGATGGCCCCCATAACTCGAATTGGGGTGATTCCTCCACCCTGGAGTGTATGAGTATGAGTATGGGTCATATCGCGGCTCTCCCCAGGAATCCATATCTGTAACAAAAATCAAAAAGGGAAAGCAAAAATCAGTAGCACGGGTGTGGACCGTAAGATAGGTCCACACCAAAGTAACACGCACACAAACAAACACACAGAAAAATCAAATCTTGCCTCCCCGGCAACAGCGCCAATTTGATAAGGCATTGTCGTGACACCTAAACAAAATAATCCTAACAAACCTAAACAAGTAGTAGAGGCAAGCAAGGGTCGATCCTACAGGGAGGAAGTGATCTTTCTAAATGTTAATCAGCATGCAAAGTAACAAGAAAAAGGGGTTTTGGTTGTTCACAGAGTAACAAGGTTAAGTTGGCTTGAGAATATGAATGGGGAAAGTAGTTCCACTAGAACGAGATCCACAATACAGAGATATAAGTTGATCACTGAAATCTATTCAATCCAAGTTCTTTAACTATTCTTATGGTTGTTCCCATCCTGATCTTAAGTACTATTGATTCTCATAGTTGTCAATAGACTTATTACTATGCCAATGGTAAAATACCACCGATTCTCACAGTTGTCGGTATACTTTACCACCAACAAAGCAATAGCAATGCACACAAGGATATATGATACATGCAAATAGAAAGATGTATTAATACTCGCATGCAACTAACTCTCACTCACAATTGTACGCTCGGAACCCCTATACGCACAATTGTGTTTGCTACTAGATATGCACTCGGAACCCCTATATGCAAATCCTAGCAATTGATAAATGGTACTCAACCTAGCTGGCCAGACTATAAAGAATAACGATAAATCAATAATCAATATAACCAAGAGAATCAAACCAACACACATAAGAATAAGAACAAGGAATAGAAATCTCACAACCGAATCAACTGTATTGCTTCAAACGTCTAGCGAAACAAAGGTGTTTAGTTCTCCATTCGTTCAAACCCTAGAGTTGGGAATGAAAGAACGAACTTGGTCTCCCGAAGGAGAATTGTAACTTGTGGCAACTAGGTTAACAAAAGAGTATTTAACCTAAATCTAAAAGTAATAAAAATAATAAAAGAAAATAACAATAAAGTAATAACCAAAAATAAGAAATCAGGAATTGGGAATTAATCCCGTAAATCTCGGCTTTGACATCCTCGCGGTCAGCTTCTCAGCAGCCCACTCCAAGCAGCTGCTTGCTGACGCCCAACTTCTCCATCGGCCCAATTCCATCTTGCAAGCATCAGCGCTCGGCCCAGCTTCTATTTAATTTCAGCATCATCACGCGACATAATTAATTGCTTCGTTCAGCATATGGCCGCGGGGCGCCAGCTCCCACCGCGGGGCGGCATCCTTCTCTGAGACCCACCGCCGGGTCGCGGTGGCTCTGGCACGGGGCGGTAGAAATTCGCCCACTCCTTTCTCTTATGATCTTCATTACTACCAAGTGTTGATAGTCTTCTCCAAATAAGCTGTAAATCCCTGAATATCTTCAATTCTCTCTACATCTTCTGGATTACAGACTTAACCCTAAATCTATTCATAAACTCCTCTAAATAATGTTAATAATTGCTAGTTAAGGTGTATGAAATGACACCTATCAGAAGCCGTCAAACTTTTTATACCATTGTCTTAGGGCTTGCTTCAGGCCATACAAACTCTTCTTGAGTTTACACACCATGTTCTATTTTCCACTCTCCGAGAAACCTTCTGGTTGATGCATGTATATCTCTTCATCTACATATTCCCCACCATTTTGTTGAGGTGTACCCGGAAATGTTCTCTCCATTCTGATCCCGTGCTCATAGCAAAAGTTTTTGAATATGGTGTCTACATATTCCCCACCATTGTCGGTTCTAAGCTTTTTAACTTTCCCGCATGTGTCAATTTCAACCATAGCCTTCCATCTCTTGAAAGCCTCAAAAACTTCAGACTTATGTTTTAGAAAGTAAGCTCATACTTTCTGAGAGAAATTATCGATAAAAGTCACAAAATAGTGTTTTCCACCAACAGATGAAATAGTCGTTGGTCCCCAAACATCAGACTGTACAAGCTCTAGCCTTTCCTTCTTTGGGTATGTACTATTGGTCTGAAAGCTTACCCTATTCTGCTTTCCTAATATGCATCATTCACACATGTCTATCTCAACTGATCGTAGGCCTAGGAGTTTCCCTTTTGAATGCATCACTTTCATCCCCTTCTCACTCATGTGGCCAAGTCTCTGGTGTAGTGGTGCCAAAAATTGGAATTTTCATTTCCTTCTGCAACTGTAATTGAACAACATGCACCTGCTGTCATGTAAAGAGTGCCGCTCTTTTTACCATGAGCAACTATCATTGCACCCTTTGAAATCTTCCAATTATCACCATGGAAGGTTGTAATGTAGCCTTCACTAGCCAATTGCCCTACTGATATCAAGTTCTTTCTTAGGTCGGGAATGTGTCTAACATCCTTTAGCTCCCAAACAAAACTGTTCAACTTGATCTTTACTACACCATTTCCAACAACTTTGCAAGGTTGATCATCTCCAAGGTATACGTTCCCAAGGTTTCCCGAGACATAACTCTCGAAGAATTCTTTATTCTAAGTGGCATGAAATGATGCTCCAGAATCTAACACCCAAGATTCTTTCTTGCTCTCCAAAGAGCATATCAACACATCATCTTCTTCTGAGGTAGAAGTTACATTTGCCTCTGCCTTTGTCTCTTGTTTCTTCGATGCACTCTTGTATTGATTTTTGTAGTGTTTGGTCTTTCCACAATTCCAACACTCGATTGTCGTCGAGCTAGATGAATTATTTCGTTTCCTTGATTTTGACCTCTTATCTCTTGATCTACCATGATAGCTTGATCTTCCGTGTTCATTCCCTCTGGTTGAATTTCTTCCTCTTGACTATGTCGGATCTCTTCACTAAGGAACAGATCACGAACATCATCAAACTTCAACTTATTGCTTCCTAACGAGCTACCCACAGTCGTGACGGTAGCATTCCAACTGTCTGGAAGAGATGACAAAAGTATCAATGCTCGTACTTCTTCATAAAACTCAATTCCAACAGAACTCAATTGGGCTGTGACTGTATTGAGTGCATTCAGATGTTGAGCTACCGATGCGCCTTTCGTCATCCGCAAATTGAATAACCGCCTCATCAAATGAACTTTGTTAGAGGCTGATTGCTTCTCATACATGTTGCAAAGGGCTGCCATGAGACCTACTGTGGTCTTTTCCTTCGCCATGTTAAAAGCAACATTGCGGGGTAACATTAATCGAATAACTCCAAGGACTTGTCTATCAAGAAGATTACAATCTATATCTTTCATACCCTCTAGCTTCTTTTCTGAGAGAGGTTGATAAAGATTTTTCTGATATAGGTAATCTTCAATATGCATCTTCCAAAATCTAAAATCTGCACCATCAAACTTCTCGAGTTTTACCTTTTCATCGTCTACAGCCATCGCTCTCACTCAAATCTGACTTCCTTTGGATCGTTTAGAATCAAATGCTTTGATACCAATTGTTGGGAAAAATACGCAACTTTTCCTATTAATTAGATTAGTGAGAATGCAAAAGAATAAAGAAAATAACACACAACATCAATATTTGGAGAAATAATAGAGAAAATAACAACTTTTCCTACTAATCAGATTAGTGAGAATGGAAAAATAAGTAACTTTTCCTACTAATCTGGTTTATATATCCCAAAACATAGAGAGAAAAGCTTAGTTTAAGATTAAACAGATAGAAGCTTTTTAGAAAGAATTTTGTGGAAAAGTACGCAACTTTATTAGAAAAGGTGAAACTCAAAAAATTCGATGGTGCAGATTTTGATAAATTCGATTGGTATCAGAGATTTGGTTGTAAGCGATCAAACGAAAGTCAGATTTGAGTGGGAGCAATGGCTGCAGATGAATGAAAGGTAAAACGGGAAAAATTCGATGGTACAGATTTCAGATTTTGGAAGATGCAGATAGAAGATTACCTATACCAGAAAAATCTTTGTCAGCCTCTCTCAGGAAAGAAGCCATAGGCTATGAAAGATGAAGATTGGAATCTTCTTGATAGACAAGCACTTAGAGTTATTCGATTAACGTTATCTCGCAATGTTGCCTTTAACATACCAAAATAAAAGACCACGGCGGGTCTTATGGCGGCTTTCTCCAATATGTATGAGAAGCCATCGGCCTCAAACAAAGTTCATTTGATGAGGCGCTTATTCAATTTGCCGATGACGGAAGGTGCATTGGTGGCTCAACATCTCAATGCACTTAGTACGGTCACAACATAATTGAGTTATGTCGTGAATTTAATGAAGAAGTATGAGCGTTAATACTTCTATCTTCTCTTACTGACAGTTGGAATGCTATTGTCACGGCTGTGAGTAGCTCGTCAGGAAGCAAAAAATTAAAATTTGATGATGTCCGTGATCTGGTTCTCAGTGAAGAGATCCGACGGAGAGGGTCGGGTGAATCATCAACCTCCTCAGTTTTACATACGGAGTCAAGAGGAAGAAATTCAACCAGAGGGAATGGACGTGAAAGGTCGAACAATCAAGGTAGATCTAGAGACAAGAGGTCAAAATCGAGGAATTCCAATAATTCCTCTAGCTCGAAGACTATCGAGTGTTTGAATTGTGGGAAGACCGGGCATTACAAAAATCAGTGCAAGAATGCACCGAAGAACCAAGAGATGAAGGCATAGGCAAATGTTACTTCAACCTTTAGAAGGAGATGATGCGTTGATATGCTCTTTGGAGAGAAAAGAAGAGTCTTGGGTGTTAGATTTTGGAGCATCAATTCATGTCACTTCGAAGAAATAATTCTATGAGAGATATGTCTCGGAAAACCTTGGAAATGTGTACCTTGGTGATGATCAACCTTGTTCAATCATTGGTAAAGGTGTAGTGAAGATCAAGTTGAATGGGTTTGTATGGGAGCTAAAAGATGTTAGACACATCCTCGACCTAAGAAAGAACTTGATATCAGTTGGACAATTGGCCAGCGAAGGCTATAGCACAAGCTTCCATGGTGATAATTGGAAGATCTCAAAGGGTGCAATGACAATTGCTCATGGCAAAAAGAGTGGTACTTTTTACATGACAGTAGAGGCGTGTTGTTCAATTGCAGTTGCAGTAGGGAATGAAGATTCCAATATGTGGCACCAGAGACTTGGCCACATGAGTGAGAAAGGGATTAAACTTATGCATTTGAAAAGGAAACTGACGGGTCTACAGTCAGTAGAGGTAGACATGTGCAAAGGATGCATACTTGGAAAGCAGAAGAGGATGAGCTTTCAAACAAATGGTAGAACCCCAAAGAAGGAAATATTAGAGCTTGTCCACTCTGATGTTTGGGGACCAACGACTACTTCATCCATTGGTGGGAAACACTACTTTGTGACTAGACTTGTACAAATCCGGGTCCGGGCCGAGTTTTTTGTATTTTTTTGCCCGGCTGACCGGGCCGGGCTTGGGTTTTTTTGTCCAGGCCCGCCCGGTCAACCGGGCCAGGTTACCCGGCGGGCTGGCCCGTCCGGTCAACCGCGCCCGCTGCCCCTTGTCACCGCGCTCGCGGCTTCTTCTTCTCGTCCGCTGCCCTTATCACTTATATATATAAATTTATAAATATATATATAATTATAAATAAATATTAATTATATAAACATTAATGGGTACCGGGCCGGGCTTCTAGGCCTGGTCGGGCCTAGAGGTCTGTCCATGCCGGACCCGTTACTGTACTGGGCTGGCCCGACCGGGCCAATATTGTTGTCCAGGTCCGGTTTTTTTAACCGGGCGGGCGGTCCGGGCCGGTCGAGCTAGCCCGGACTTGTACATGTCTATTTGTGACTTTCATCGATGATCACTCTCGAAAGGTATGGGCGAATATGTGGACAACATATTTAAAAATTTCTGCTATGAATACGGGATCCGAATGGAGAGAACAGTGTCGAGTACACCTCAACAAAATGGTGTAGCTGAGCATATGAACCGAACATTGACAGAAAGAGCCAGAAGTATTCGTATACAATTAGGTCTACCGAAGCAGTTCTGGGCAGAAGCAGTCAATACAACTTCTTACTTGATCAACCGAGGTCCATCGATTCCATTAGATTACCAAATACCAGAAGAGGTATGGAGCAGAATAAAGATTAAATTGTCACATTTAAAAGTTTTTTGGTTTTGTAGCATATGGAATATTAGTGATCAAGGCAGGAATAGACTTGATCCAAAATCCAAGAAATGCACTTTCATCGGCTACGGAGAGGATGATTTTGGCTACCGTATTTGGGATGACCAAAACAAGAAGGTGATCCGTAGCAGAGATGTAATTTTCAACGAAAGAGTCATGTATAAGGACATGCATAAAACTGACGCCAGCGACTCAGATCAGAGTGGGCCAGTATTTGCAGATGTAGATTATATTTCAGATAGTCCTATGACGGAACTGATCGTAACAAGTCCTCAGTCAGAAGAACTTATTGAACAACAAAGCGTGCAATAGTCTGACACGACAGAACCTCCTACTCCAGCTCTTGTATTGAGAAGGTCTTATCGGCCTCATGTGCCGAATAAGAGATACATGAGTTATTTGTTGTTGACAGATGGAGGGGAGCCATAATGTTATAATGAAGCATGCCAGACTAGTGATGCAAGCAAGTGGGAGCTTGCAATGAAAGATGAGATGCAATCTTTGATTTCAAACCAGACATGGGAGCTAGCTGAGTTACACATGGGAAAGAAGACACTTCATAACAAATGGTATACCGAATAAAATATGAGAATGATGGTTCTAAGAGATATAAAGCTTGTCTAGTTGTGAAAGGATTTCAACACAAGGAAAGAGTTGATTATACTGAGATTTTTGCTCCTGTCGTGAAGCTGAATACTATCAAAACAGTGTTGAGTATTGTTGCTATTGAAGATCTTCATCTTGAACAATTAGATGTGAAGGCTGCATTTCTTCATGGAGATTTAGATGAAGAGATATACATGCATCAACCAGAAGGTTTCTCGGAGAGTGGAAAAGAGAACATGGTGTGTAAACTCAAGAAGAGTTTGTATGGTGAAGCAAGCCCTAAGACAATGGTATAAAAAGTTTGATGGCTTCATGCAAAAGGAAGGTTTCTAGAAGTGCAATGCTGATCATTGTTGTTACTTCAAAAGCTATCGGTCTAGTTATATCATTTTACTACTTTATGTTGATGATATGCTAGTAGCAAGTTCAGATATTGATGATATCAAAAGGTTGAAGCAACAATTGTCAAAGGAGTTTGACATGAAGGATTTAGGTCCAGCGAAAAAGATTCTTGGGATGCAGATTATTAGAGATAAGCACAGGGGGACTTTGTAGTTATCTCAATCAGAGTACATCAACCGTGTTTTAGAGAGATTCAACATGGATAAGGCTAAACCAGTTAGTACACCATTGGCAAGTCATTTTCGCTTATCCAAGGACCAGTCACCTCAGACAGAAGAATATAGAGATTTCATGGCTAAGGTTCCTTATGCTTCAGCCATTGGAAGTTTGATGTATACGATGGTTTGTACAAGACCAGACATTGGACATGCAATTGGAGTTATTAGCATGTACATGTCAAATCCAAGAAAGGCTCACTGAGAAGCAGTGAAATGGATTTTAAGGTATCTAAAAGGCACCACAAGAAGTGTTTGTACTTGGTAAGGGTGAACTAATAGTACAAGGTTATGTAGATGCAGACTTTGGAGGTGAAGTCGATCATCGGAAAAGCACCACAAGTTACATATTCACTGTTGGAACTACAACTATGAATTGGATGTCACAACTACAGAAGATTGTAGCTCTATCCACTACAGAGGCAGAGTATGTAACAGTGACTGAAGTCAGTAAAGAGATGATATGGCTTCAAGGTTTATTAATTGAGTTGGGATTCAAACAAGAGAATAATGTGTTGTACAGTGATAGTCGGAGTGCAATACACTTGGCAAAGAATTACAGAATTTCATTCCAGAGATACGCATATTGGACTTTGATATCATTTCATCAGGTCTTTGTTAGAAGATGAAGTTTTAAAGTTGGAGAAGATCTAAGGAAGCAAGAATCTAGCGGATATGTTGACAAAGACGGTGACTATTGACAAATTGAAGTTGTGCTCAATTTTAGTTGGCCTGCAAGAGTAACAAGACTAGAAAGTTCTGCTGCATAGAATGAGGTGTAAAGACAGATTAAAATCAGTCTTCAAGTGGGAGATTGTTGAAGAAATGGCGTACTCCATTTTTAGCTAAAATAAAAAGGAATTAACCTCCTTCTTTGATAATTTGAGAATTCTGAATTAAGGAATTAAGAATAAGAGGTGTGTAATGTTAGCAAGAAATCCACCATAAATGAGACTTGTGTAAAGCCTATATAAAGATGTAACGTTTCATTTGTTATATATCCCAAAACATAGAGAGAAAAGCTTAATTTAAGATTAAACAGAGAAAAGCTTTTGAGAGAGGATTTTGTGCGTAAAATTTTTGGGTGTAATTAGGGTGTGGGTTGTGAGATATATTATTGTAAGCATTTTGTATAGTTTATCTTTATAAAAGTTTTACATCAGAGTTAAAGACATAAACACAATTTATCAAGCATTGTGTGTTGTGTTTTTTTTATTATTTCTCATTCTCAATAATTTGATTTATAGGGAAAATTGCTTATTTTTCCCCGACCATTGGTATCAAAATTAATGTGATTTGCGCGGTTCGATTCAGAGGCAGGGGAACTAGTACAGATGCCACGTGGAGCATATAGAGAAGTAATCAAAGGCGTCCGCCGAGTTGGGATATTGAGAGCGAAGAGGATGAGGGGGAGGAGGTGTACTGCTGCTTGTGGCTTTGGACTGCAAGTTTCATACCTTTTGAGGTCTTGTTCTACCCTCGTGTCGGTACTCCGGAGTTTGTGGGTCCCTTGGGAGGCAGGGATGAGGTTTAAGATGCCATTTTATATACACTAGATAGTTGTCCCCGTGCTTCACACGGGTTTAATAGAATCAAAAAAATAGTATCTTTTAAAACCAATGTGGTGGATTGAATACAAAGCAATATGTATAATTTTGATGAATAATAAACATTATGTATATTTGTTACATTTGATGGTGTATTACATGGGGGCGTTACATAGGAAATTACTTATATCTCATAGTTCATAACTCTTAATACAAATGTGGGACCATGCATGATCTCTAAACTTCTTTGCATCAAATACTACAAACTTGCAATTTCGGGTTTGAAGATGGACAATAATAATTTAGCTTCATGTAATGATCAAGTGGCTTTGTCATCAGATATTGAAGATTGACGATAATAATTCAGCTTCATGTAATGGTCAACTGGCTTTGTGGATCAGCAGCTCTACACGAGGTCAGTATTCTTTGGCTTTTTAGCAAATTTTACTGAAGTGCTTATTTAGTATATAAGGGGCCCTCAAAATGGGGTCTTGCATATATATTTTCAATATTCTTACTAATTATGGCCAAAAACAAATTCAAAAGTCTAACATGGTTTTTATCCATTAGCTGCAAATACAAAATCATGGTAAGGCAAGAAAAAGTTGCACAGCAGTGAACCTTCACACTCCAATCGTAGTCCTCCTACCTTTGTTGTTGATGTTCTTGAAGCCTAGACTTTTGATGCATGTAGAGCAGAAGACGTGTCATTCAAACTTCTTTTCAGAGAACCATTTTCTTGATTTTATCTGATCCTGCTCAATGAGAAACAAGTGATTGATAATTAAGGTCACATTTTGCACACATAATCACTACAGAGTTGCGAATATCAAGCACTATACAAGTTCAACCTTTGTTTCTCAATCTTCTTATTCCCCCCTTGATACACATTAATAATCCAAACTTATATATAATGTAGGATGAAATACCATGATTTAGAGATACACCTGACAATCCCAATTAACAAAAAGGAATGTGATGGAATACTGATGTTCCATAAACAACCAAGATAATGTTTCAAAGTTCTATCTCTACTCAAGTGTTTGGGATGGAGCAAAATGATATAATGTAAGATGCAAAGTTTCTATAATTATTAATTAAGGAATACTTATAGGAAAAAAAAAAAAAAAAAAGAGTAGAGAAGCCATGAACCGGGAATTGTAAAGTAGCCCAAGATGACAAGTGCTCTACAATGGACATCTATATTAATCCTAGTGTTGATTGTTGGATGTTTTTCTTTCTTTCAAGCTATAAATTCTTCATGCTCTTGCTCCAAACTGATCAATATATTGTATCCGCAGCACAAACCTTAGAAGATAATATTGCATCTTTTTAACACAAATGTATATATTGAGAATAAATCTTCAATTGCTCCGAGCAAGTGACATAAGAGTTCCATCCCTCCGAAATTGCAAAAGAGTAAAAATAACAGGAAGAAAGCTAAAGGATGATATGATCAAGAAATAGAGCACATGATAATAGCATACACTTCAAACTATTTTTTTGTGTACCAGTCTCTTCAAGAATGATGCCTCGCTATGAAATGAACTATCAGAGTCAAATGTTGTACTTCCTTCCTCTCTATCATACCTTAAGTTCAAAATATCAAAGATGAGAATATTCGGAGCAACAAGTCATAAGAACCCAAAAGCATACTCATCAAAATCTACCATAGAACGAAATTGTCAAGATAACACAATATGCATATTAACACCAGACATGTAGTTGACTGCAGATCTAGAAAAAGAACCTACAAATTCAAACAATGTTACATTTATTAACCCTCTTGATTCATAAAACTATAAAAAGAGTAAATGAAATTTCCTATTTTGTCCTTGATTAAGTATCTGTGGTAACATAGCAAGAAGTCATGGAGCCAACTATGTTCATTGAACCTGTGGTAACGTAGCTTCCTGAGTTCATGAAAACAAAGATTACATGAACTTTGCTGGTTAAACCAGAATATACAACTATTTGTGTTAAATGATGATCAGAGAAAGAAGAAGAAGCTCTTCTGGATAGCTGTCATATCTCCAAAGACATCCGTCATTGTCGCTACCTTTTTTGTGTATATTACCCACGCAAAAGACGATGGTGTTGCAATCGTACACACTATATATATATATATATATATATATATCTTCAGTAAATCAACTGCAAAGTTCAAAGTAAGGATAGTAGAGAGACTAACGATGAAGTAGAGAGACGGTGTCTAGCCGTGAAAGGGTTGAGAGACGACGAACAAATCAATCCTTTCAGGATCTCCTCCTTCGAATAGTCAAGCAACGACAATGTCCATCATCCGGCCCAAAGTAGCAAATCAAACCGCAAGGCCTTTAGGACATCCTTGATCGACCTAGCCGGAGAATAAGGGTTTTGACGATGTCAATCAGGGCGTAGAGGATATCGTGTTTGGATCCGATGGTCTTGGGGTGACTCTCGTCAACGAGAAGGCTGAAGATTGTGGCGGCGTATGTGGATGCGGAGGACATGAGAGAGGGCGTCGAGGACTCCATGGGTTTCTCGGGTAGAAAAATTGAGACGTTGAGGAGCGCGGCGGCGTTCTCCTACGCAACAGGGACGCTATAGTAGAGAGTCTCGGCGAGGTAAAGGATGGCGCCTTCATCGGGCGTATCTCCGGGTCGGATTTCGAGAGGAGTCAGATAGGGTTGCAATCCGACTCTGCTCCGACACCGAGCCGAGACGGGAAACCAACATGTTTGTTGTACGACTCTTCACCTCCATTTCTGAAGCTTGCCCCAAGGATTCCTCTTCTTCTGAAGATCCAGTTTCTTGAGATGTACGAGTAACAGAATCTATAGTTTGAGAATTTGGGAAGATTTGAAGAACAATTTGAGATGAGAAATTTGAGGAAGACGAAGAAGAATTTGGTAATTTCAATCCAGAGCTCTCTAGGCTTTGTGATTGGTTTATTTCACTGTGGAGAACGTAGCTCTACAGTTTCGGTTACAAGCTCTATATTTATAGAGCCATTATTCTGACTAAAATAAAGGAAATAAAGCATAACTAATTTCCTGCCTATTCTCACGTCACACCACTTGCATACGCTGAAGTCTCAACGCATGAATCGTGATCAATGAGCTGGCTAGTGGATCCAGATGGTATATGCAACACCCCCCGCAAGCTGGAGCAGGTGAAGATCCCAGAGACATGCCCAGCTTGGAGAGGAGATCATGATGATGAGCAGAGGGCAACACCTTAGTCAGTACATCGGCCAACTGATTGCGCGTGGGAAGAAAAGAGAGTTGTAATAGGCCTTCCAGTACCTTCTCTCGGGTAAAGTGACAATCGATTTCAATATGTTTGGTGAGCTCATGGAACACCGGATTGCGCAGGATTTGTTGTCACAATGAAGAAGGACTGGAGTGAGATGGGAAACTCCCAATTCCTGAAGCAAACCAACAAGCCAAGTGACCTCGGAAGCAGCTTGAGACATAGCGCGATACTCTGCCTCGGAAGAACTGCGGGACACAGTAGCTTGTTTCTTCGATCTCCAGCAAATGGGGTTATTGTCATACAACAAAACATAACCTGTGACTGAGCGCCGTGTAACAGGACAGACAGCCCAGTCGGAGTTGGTAAAAGCTTGCAACTGAAGAGAGGTACCCGGTTGAAATAAAATACCATAATCAACAGTACCTCGGACATATCGCAACACATGCTGAAGAGCTAACCAATGAGAATCACAAGGTATTTGCAGAAATTGACTCAAAACCTGGACTGTGAAGGAGAGATCTGGCCTAGTGTTGGTAAGATAATTCAACTTACCAACGAGACTGCGATACAAAGAGGGATCAGCCAAACAAGAACCAGCAGAAGAGTCAGAATGGAGCTTGAAGTTCAGTGGGAGAGGAGTGACACAAGGAGACAAATCCCCCAAAGCAGCATCAACAAGCAATTCCTTAGCAAATTTGCGCTGAGTGAGCAGCATAGTATTACCAACATAACACACTTCCATTCCAAGGAAGTAATTAAGTCGACCCAAGTCCTTAATACTAAAAAGTGAATGAAGTGTAGACTTAAGGTGAGTAATGACCTTAGAGTTGGTTCCAGTAACCAATATATCGTCCACATAAACGGCAACAGTGGTGATGTCAGCACCAGAAACCTGAAGAAATAGAGAGGAGTCATAAGCAGATTGGACGAAAGCTATGCTCTTCAAAGTAGGAGTCAACTTCTGGTACCACTGATGGGAGGCCTGTTTCAATCCATACAGAGACTTACGCAGTCGACAGACCAAATGAGAATTATTAGGAATACCCTCCGGCATAGACATATAAACTTCCTCCAATAAATCCCCGTGTAGAAACGCGTTATTCACGTCTAGTTGGTAGACACACCAACCACGAGTCACAACCAAGGCGAGGATAGTCCGGATTGTTGTCATCCTGACTACAGGGGAAAACGTTTCATCATAATCGACCCCGTGTTTCTGAGTATACCCCTTAGCCACTAATCGAGCTTTGAAACGTTCAATTGAGCCGTCAGCCTTGAGCTTAATCTTATACACCCAGCGACAACCGACTGGTTTCTTGGATGGAGGCAGAGCAATCTCATCCCAAGTATGATTTGCCCGGAGTGCGTCAATCTCCTTGGCCATAGCTTCTGTCCAACAAGGATCACGTGAAGCTTGAGCATAGGTTTTGGGTTCAGTGGCCAAATCTGGCCAAGGAGATGTAGCGGAAGTAATTCTAGAATTGACTAGAGTGGTGGAAAAACACCCAATTAAAGGAAATTGATCCAAGGGAAAAGAGTTGTTGCAAACATAGTCCTGTAGGTATGATGGAGGCTGGACTGTACGTGTGCTCCTCCTGGGTATGACCTCAGGAGAGGAGAGAATGGGGGATGAGTTTTGTGGTATGGGAGAAGAAGAAGAAGACGACAAAGGCGGGGAAGCCAGAGGAGAGGGTGAAGAAGTGTTTGGTGTGTATGGCAGTGCTTGGGATGGAAAAGGAGGTATAGGAGAATAATGTATATCATCTTGAATAGAAGGCAAAGGAACATTAGAAGAGTCCTTGGGTTGTGTTTCAAAAGGAAAAATCAACTCATGAAACACCACGTCTCTGGAAATAAAAACTCTATGAGTTTGAAGATTGAGCACTTTGTAACCTTTAACTTGAGTAGGATATCCAAGGAAAACACATTGTTGAATGCGAGGCTCAAACTTGTGTCAATGCCCTTTAAGTGTAGCCACAAAACATAGACAACCAAAAGGCTTGAGATGATCATAAGTAGGAGGCTCATTGTGCAGTAACTCAAAAGGAGACTTAAACTTTATGGATGACAAGGGGAAGCGATTTATCAAGTATGTAGCATGAAGAACACATTCCCCCCAATAAACAGCAAGCAAGTGAGACTGAAACAGAAGCGCTCTCGCTGTCTCAAGAAGGTGTTTGTGCTTTCGTTCGACAACACCGTTCTACTGAGGAGTCTCCACACAAGACAGCTGATGCGAAATTCCCTTATGAGAATAAAAATTCTGAGCTGCAGAGCTGCCAAATTCTGAACCATTATCTGTCTGGATGACCTTTACTGGCTTATCAAATTGTCTCTCAACAAAGACAACAAAAGACTGCAAAGTAGAGAAAGCATTGCTCTTGTGGGACATCAAATGAGTCCATGTAGTACGCGTAAAATCATCCACCACAGTAAAGAAAAATCGAAATCCATTATAAGTGGTGACACCATATGGTCCACATATATCAACATGAAGCATCTGAAAAGCATAAGTGGTTTTGATTGTACTAATAGGAAAAGGTCCCCTATGCTGTCTAGCCTGAGGACAAACCTTACAAGGATCAAGTTTGGCCAAATCAGCCGGCTTAACAAAAGGAAACAAATGCATTTGACTGTAAGGAATATGGCCTAATCGTAAATTCCATAACAAAGTGGTTGAATTACAAGCTAAAAGTCTTGTATTATTGGATAGAGTAGTGGATGAAGCTGTGTTTGAGACTGGTGGATTTGTGAGATAGAGTCCCTTGTGAAAATCACCAAGAACCTGTGATGCTCTCATTGAAAGGTCATGAACAAGCAAACACTGAGAAGGGGTAAATAGAATGTTCAGGGATAAATCTTTGGCTAGTTGTGAAACTGAGAGCAAGTTAAAAGTGAAACCAGGGACATGCAAAAACATCCTTCAAGACATAATGATCACTCAGCTTAACCATTCCAACATGAGTGATCTCTGAAACACTGCCATCCGGCATGGTTATGAAATCAGGTTTAGATAAGGTTTGACAATGGCTAAACAGAGATAAGTGTGGTGTTATATGGTGTGTTGCTCCACTATCTATAATCCACTGTTCAACATGCTTAGAAGTAGAAAGACTATAGATCTTAGCTGACATCAAAGAAGATTTGGTGTTCTGCTCAGACAAATCAACCTTGCTAATCAATGCTATCAACTGATTATATTGCTCAAGAGTCAGGTTTGGAACTAGATCTGTAGACTCGCTAGAATTCTGTGAATAAGAGCTTCATTGATTTCTATTAGCATCTGAGTTTCCTGAAAAAGAATTTCCTCTCTGTGGCTTGTTATCTCCCCTTTGATTCGAATATCCATGAATTTTAAAGCAACGATCTATAGTGTGTCCTTGCACTTTACAGTGATCACAAAAATACATGGATCTTCGATCCTGATTTGGAGCACCACGTCCTCCTCCCCCTCGAGACTGAGAAGGAAAGAAACCACGGCCTCCAGAGTTCCCTGAACCAGACTGACCTCTTCCTGATCCATTATGTCCTTTCTGTAAAGCATTCAGTGCTGTAGAAGCACCACGTCCTCCTCCCCCAAAAGGCTTGAGATGATCATAAGTAGGAGGATCATTGTGCAGTAACTCAAAAGGAGACTTAAACCTTATGGATGACAAGGGGAAGCGATTTATCAAGTATGTAGCATGAAGAACACATTCCCCCCAATAAACAGCAAGCAAGTGAGACTGAAACAGAAGCGCTCTCGCTGTCTCAAGAAGGTGTTTGTGCTTTCGTTCGACAACACCGTTCTGCTGAGGAGTCTCCACACAAGACAGCAGATGCGAAATTCCCTTCTGAGCATAAAAATTCTGAGCTGCAGAGCTGAAAAATTCTGAACCATTATCTGTCTGGATGACCTTTATTGGCTTATCAAATTGTCTCTCAACAAAGACAACAAAAGACTGCAAAGTAGAGAAGGCATTGCTCTTATGGGACATCAAATGAGTCCATGTAGTACGCGTAAAATCATCCACCACAGTAAGGAAAAATCGAAATCCATTATAAGTGGTGACACCATATGGTCCACATATATCAACATGAAGCATCTGAAAAGCATAAGTGGTTTTGATTGTACTAATAGGAAAAGGTCCCCTATGTTGTCTAGCCTGAGGACAAACCTTACAAGGATCAAGTTTGGCCAAACCAGTCGGCTTAACAAAAGGAAACAAATGCATTTGACTGTAAGGAATATGGCCTAATCTTAAATGCCATAACAAAGTGGCTGAATTACAAGCTAAAAGTCTTGTATTATTGGATAGAGTAGTGGATGAAGCTGTGTTTGAGGCTGGTGGATTTGTGAGATAGAGTCCCTTGTGAAAATTACCAAGAACCTGTGATGCTCTCATTGAAAGGTCATGAACAAGCAAACACTGAGAAGGGGTAAATAGAATGTTCAGGGATAAATCTTTGGCTAGTTGTGAAACTGAGAGCAAGTTAAAAGTGAAACCAGGGACATGCATAAACATCCTTCAAGACATAATGATCACTCAGCTTAACCATTCCAACATGAGTGATCTCTGAAACACTGCCATCCGGTATGGTTATGAAATCAGGTTTAGATAAGGTTTGACAATGGATAAACAGAGATAAGTGTGGTGTTATATGGTGTGTTGCTCCACTATCTATAATCCACTGTTCAACATGCTTAGAAGTAGAAAGACTATAGATCTTAGCTGACATCAAAGAAGATTTGGTGTTCTGCTCAGACAAATCAGCCTTGCTAATCAATGCTATCAACTGATTATATTGCTCACGAGTCAGGTTTGGAACTAGATCTGTAGACTCTCTAGAATTCTGTGAATAAGAGCTTCATTGATTTCTATTAGCATTTGAGTTTCCTGAAAAAGAATTTCCTCTCTGTGGCTTGTTATCTCCCCTTTGATTCGGATATCCATGAATTTTAAAGCAACGATCTATAGTGTGTCCTTGCACTTTACAGTGATCACAAAATTACATGGATCTTTGATCCTGATTTGGAGCACCACGTCCTCCTCCCCCTCGAGACTGAGAAGGAAAGAAACCACGGCCTCCAGAGTTCCCTGAACCAGACTGACCTCTTCCTGATCCAGTATGTCCTTTTTGAAAAGCATTCAGTGTTGTAGAATCACCTCCTATGGTAGAAGATGACTTCAATTCTCTCTGACTTTCACCCTGAAGCACAATATGATAAACTTCTCCCAAACTTGGCACATGCCTCATCATCAGAATATTAGCACGCACAACATTATAAGTATCATTTAATCCGACTAGAAACTGAATATTCTGAAGGTTATAAAGCAATTGAGGGACAGATCCAGTCACTCCACAAGCAATACAGTGAGGCAGCTCAACGAGAACAAAATACTCATCCCATAGACGCTTGAAATTAGTATAATATGAGCTAATGGAGAGATTACCTTGCGACACAGTAAAGAGTTCCTTCTGAACCTGGAAGACTCGTGTGCAATTTGGAGATCCAAATCTCAATTTGAGATCATCACAGATCTCGACAACAGTATCAAAAAACAATAACGTCTCAGCAATCTCTTTCTCTACAGAGTGAAAAATCCATGAGGTAACCAAGCTATTGCATTGCTCCCATTGTGCGAAGAGAGAAGAAGTGGAATCCGGCTTCTGCACAGATCCAATAAGAAACGCCATCTTGTTCTTCGACTTGAGTGAGACTTCAGCAGCTCGCTTCCATTTGTAATAATTGCGATCATTCAATGCTATCTTTGTTGGTTTTTTTGGTCAATTCAAAGCTATCTTGTAAAGTCCTAAAATGTAGAAATCTAAGCAAGCAAAAAATAGTACAATACTTTGGGCCCAACGGACTTTGTAGATTGTTTGTTAAATGGGCCAGAGGCTGCTATAATATTTTGGAGGCTGCCCTTTCCTGCACTTATGATAGACATTGAAGATATTGTGAAGAGGCTGCCCTTGATGGAACGTTGAAGAGGATGTGAAGATGCTTTGAAAAACCTACAATGATGAGAATTAGAAGCTGCCCTTTCAGGTACGTGGGACGTTGAAGTGGATTTGAAGAGGCTTTCACAATATATGAACGTACACACCTCAAGGACCTATCGTCTAAGCTTTCCACTATCTCCCTCTCTTCCTCTTGCCCACACCCACCTTACCACCATCTAACCCACACCGCGCCGGATCCGAGCCACCACGATCGAACCCATCGCAGACCCACTCGAGTCGCACCGAGCTTGGTCGCGCCCGCCTCGCACAGATCTGCCCACTCAGACCCACCGCTTGAGCCACCACCAACTTGGCTCAACCCAGATCTGCCCATCTCGCACCACCCGCGACTAGCCTCGCGCCCGGACCACGTGCCTAGATTTCGCAGACCCCGACTCGACTTCGCAGACCGGACCCACTTGGGTTTACTGGTAAAATCTTCGAGTTATGTGCTTGGGATTTAGATTAAGTTGAATCTGCTTTGTATCAATGTGTGTATTATATAAACAAGATTTGGTGTAACTTACTTGTGCCTTTGCAAATCTGTCAATTTTAGTATATTTGCAAAATTGGGTGTTGAAAAATCAGAAGTAATTATTCCTTGCCTTCATCTTCCTTTGTTTTTTGCCCTCATTGTTCAACAGGTGGAGCAAGAACTGATTTAAACCTTGGTGGGACAATGCTTGGCTACTATCCCGTTCGGGTACTGCCTTCAAAGTCTGCTATTCTGTGGATCTTCTCTTTTAATAGAAGATGCAAAATTCTTGTGGGACAGTGCTTGATGTAATGCCTTAGTGTTTTTCTTTCTTTTATTGATTTTGTTTGTGCTTTTGATTTCTGTTTTGAAGTGTTTTATTTGTACCCTTGAAATCTTCCCTTGTGATATGCAAGTTTGATACAAATTTGCATTTTTAAGTCAATGTAAATCTGGAAGTTGCCCATTAATTAGGCAAGTGTGAATACAAATTCACTTTAAGTTGGTGAATGGTTTACTGCTCGAGTATCTGCTTGTGGCCTGTTTCACATAGCTTACCCAAGTGCCCTAGAGATGCTGAAGATAGAGTTGAGGTCAATATATACCCAATTGTGCCAAGATGACATGCCTATGGTGAGGAGGTCTGCTGCCACAAATCTTGGAAAGTTTGCTGCCACCGTCGAACCAGCTCATTTGAAGATAGATGTTATGACGTTGTTTGACGAGCTTACACAGGATGGTAACTGATCCCACACTTACCTTTGTCATCTTTATAATGCTCAATGTCTTCTCTTTAGTTTGTTGATGTGAATTTTATTTTTGGTTTTGCTAGATTTTCACGATTTGTATTTTTTTAATTTAGTAACTTATCCAGTCTAATATATACATTTCATCTTCATTTTACATCAGGATTCTGTGCGCTTATTAGTTGTTGAGGGCTGTGCTGCCCTAGGAAAATTACTGGAGCCCCAAGACTGTGTTGCACATATTCTTCCTGTCATCGTCAATTTCTCTCAGGTATGATGATGTATAGACTTATGCTGTAGATTAAGCGCTTTAATGAACTATTCACATATAATTGGCGACACTGATGACATGAGCTACAGAGAAGTCCATAATAGCAAGTTATGAGTCTGTATGTAACATTCTATATTATTCAAATAGCGGCAGAAGGAAAACTATCAAGATGCAATGTACAGACTTATGTTGTATTTCTTTCCCATTCTTGACTAACAATAACCTACAGCAAAAAAGAAGTGTTTATAACATTGTAAATCTGAAGAGGCCAACTATTTTTACTCTTTTTTTCCTAACTTGCATGTACCCTGTATTCTTGGTGTCAATTTGGCTGATAACGATCTGCTAGAATTTGATAAACAAGTATGCCATATATCTCCCTGCTAGAGTTTGTTCAAGGGTTTTGGTCTCAGATCGACCAATATACATTAAGCATGTACGTTTTGTGCTATTGTGCAATTTAGATGATGGTTCATTACTAAATTCTAATGTGTTCTGTTGAATGTTTTATCTTTAGGGTCACTAAATTCTTATTAGTGGTTGACTTGCAGAATATTGCCTGCAAGGTCAGACTACTTGAGAGATACATTTCAGATACATGAAGGAGAGTTTTTTATTTTACCTTTGATGCATTGGTAGATCTTGGTTACTCTTATTGTCATTGTTTTTTGTTCTTCAATGTGGTTGTATCTTAAATTACTATGATGACCAAAGGCAAGCGGCACAATGTGTTGGATGAGTTATCGGTTTAAAAGCAGACTATGGAATGATGAACTTCACTCACAAGAGGTATGCCTTTTCATGGGTAATTAGAATAATGACGTGGGATTTTAAGATGACAGCTTTGCTTTTATGTTTTAGCCTCACTTCAGATTGAAGATGATGGAAATTATGTATAATTATATAAATTGGTGTTTGCTCTGAGTAAGTGAGTGATCAGCGCTACTTTGTAGTGCATATCTAGGAGTTGTTACCGGTGTTTTGGGATACATTTGGAGATGTTTAGAGCACAACTATGGAGAATGGAGTTGAGTAGAAGAAGTGTGGATATGGTGGTTTGGAGGAGCTTAAACGATGACATCAAGAAGAAGAGAAGAGAACCACTTGAGAAGACCGAAGGAAGATCGAAGAAAGAAGCCACACAAAGCAGCAGAGGAGAATCCGCGACCGCGGGCGAGCAAGAAGGTTGATCACGGATAAGTCGAGAGCAAAGCAATCAGAATTGGAATTTTCCGCGATCACGGAAATGTGTATCAGCGAGCCGCGCGGGAGTTCATCCGAAGTTTCACTTTTATATTATTTCCCTTTTCTTTTATTTTCTTTATTTCGTTTACTTTAGTTTATTTCCTTTTAAAATTAAATTTAGTATCTTTTCACTTTAGGTTTTGGGTTAGGTTATTTAACCTAATTTTCCCAGCCACTTTCATATTCAGTTTTTATCATTTAGGTTCAGTTTTTCCATCGTTAATTCCATTCAGTATTGTTTTCCCTTTGAGTTTTATTGTTTCAAGACTATGAAGAACTAAGCACCTTTTGCTTAGTCTGACAATTGAAGCATTCGTTTGAATAATGGTTGTGAGGTTATAATTCTCTTTCTTTTCCTTTGAATGTATTGATTCTCTTGTGCTTCATCCCATTGATTCTTACCGATTTCGCTTGTTGGACGCAACTAGTTGTTATTAGTAATTGTCTATTGCTAGGGTTTGGTAATTATTGTTTGAGTTACCTAATTCATGAGTATCAACTACAATATTCTAAGAACTGTTTGGATTGGTTTATTGTAGAGAGAATTAATTACATGCAATTGTATGACTGTTTGTTACACTTGCATGTATCTATCTAAATTCATGTGATCATTGCTGCTATTGATTTGAATCATGGAGGTTTTCCTGGTTGTTTGATAGTTAGTATTCTTAGGGTCTATTTGTCCTGTTTATAACTTAAGAAAAGGAATAGGAACATTCATAGGAAGGAATTAGAGATAATCTAGGATCAACCAATCGAATGAATGGTGGATATTTGGCTGGCTAAGTACTTTTTCCCAATTGATTATAACCTTTGTTTTGATTTACTGTTATTTACTTTGTTACTTAAAACCAAACCAACAAACCCCCCTTGTTACTTTGGCATACATTTGCGCACTCAGAAAGATTACTTCCTCCTTGTGGGATTCGACCCTTGCTTGCCTATTCTACTAGTTTAGGTTGTTAAGGATTATTTTGATTGGGCACATGACTTTAGCCTCCATCAAATTGGCGTCGTTGCCGGGGAGGCAATTTTTGTTTTTTCTTTGTGTGTATTTGTGTGCTAATTTTTGTGTGGACCTATCTTACGGTCCACACCCGTGCTATTGATTTTTTTTTCCTTTTGATTTTTGATACAAATATGGAGAGATTTCCGCAATTCTGGCAGGAGCCGCGATATGGCCCATACTCCTACGCATATGCTCCAGTGTGGAGAGATCACCACAATTCGAGTTATGGGAACCAACAATACCCTCCATATGATCAGGACTACCAAGAGTTCTACTAGGGGCCACAGTCGTTCTATCAGCAGTGTACTCCACATCAGTACAGTTCGGCCTACGAGCATAAACCACCGGTGTCCAATCCAAGTTTCTCAAAGTCTACTGAGGACATGATTTGGTCTCTCGCCCAGAGCGTATCAACGTTGGCCAATGGCATGGGCCAGCAAAATCAAGAGACGAAGTCCAATTTTCAGAACTTGTCTACTGAGGACATGATTCGAGCTCTCACTCAAAGTCAGCAAGAGATGATCTCCAGTATCCATAACTTGGACAATCAGCTTGAACAGATGCTTCAAACAGTAAGCAGAATGGAGGCCAGGGAGGCGGCAGAACTACTATCTCAACCAGTAGTGTACCAGAGAGAGAGTGCCTTTTCAATGACACTACAAAGTACCGAGGAGCTACATGTCGCACCCTTAGCTGAAAGGGAAGAGCAAATTATAGAGACGGGTACAGCATACAATGAGATGTCTGCAGAAGAGAACCCGAGACCCCGTGAGGTGTGCCTCGACCTCGGTTCACCCACTAAGGAGATGGGCATTCCAGACGATATTTTGGACATCGTTGTGCTTTCTGAAGAAGATTATTTTTTGGAACTGGAAGAATTCAGCGACCACGAAGAAGAAGGTCGCGACCAAGGGGTTCTTGCGGAGGAAGAAGATGAAGTCGGCGAATTTCCGCGACCGCGGAAAAGTCCTTGTTGCCGAAATTTTTGACGAAGAAAAACCGCGACCGCGGACAGAAAACCGCGATCGCGGAATATTCTCTGAAGAAGGATTTTGCCCAGTTGAAGAACTGCAACTACGGGTCCCAAACCGCGATCGCGGTTTAGCCTCTGACGTGGATGACATGTTCACTCACCTCGACTTTCTTCCGCTCAGTACATTGACGCTCATCGCACCCTTCCATGAGGAATTACAAGACACTCGAAGGTTGAAGAACAATAAAGAGATTTATGAGACCTTGAGTAAATACGAGGCAAACGTTCCTTTGGTCGAACTGGCAGACAGCACCCTTCCCTCCACAGAATTTTTAAGGGCGCTGCGCAAGATTAAGAAGAGACCGAAGGGGAAGCACAAGAAAGAAACCGTGATTCAAACGGCAAATTTCTCCACGCTGGATACGGGGCAGGACAAGCATACAGCCCTTGAGATGTTGGGTAGGCCGTTTCTGAAGATGGCAAGTGCACTCATTGATATGAACAGCGGTCCACCCACCATAAAGTGCAGGAGAATGGGGGTAAAGCTTACCATAGAGAATATAAAGAGGCACCCCCCTGATCGAGACCCTTGGAGTTCAGTTGCTGTGTGCAACCCGAGTTGAGTGGAAGAGTACTAATTCGAGCCACGACAATAACTAAGGTGTTGTCCAGGAGGCAACCCGAGGTATGTATTTCTTTTCGTGTCCTTTCATTCCATGTCTTTAGTTATTATTTGTTTTGTTTGTTTTTGCTGTTGTTTTTGTTTTTGCTTTAGACTAACATGCAGGTAGGAGACCCAAGCTGAATTGAAGACGGTGATTTTTCTCGCACCAGCAGCATTTTCGCGGGCGCGGAAAATTTTCCGCGGTTGCGGAAATCTCACTGTAAGTCCCCTGATCCTGGAAAAAAAATCGAAAAAAAAATCGAAAAAAAAGAAAGAAAAAGTTTTACCGAAGGCCAACTGTCCGAGTTCCCATGGGATGATGGTGCGCATCATGTTGTCAAGGAGGAGACATTCACCCCACATTTTTATTTGGCAACGATGATGGCCCTACATTCAACATCTGAGGAGGAGGAACACCAAGGCCCACACCACGATTACATTTGGGCTCCACCATGTGTTCGTTGAAGGTCGTGCAATCCCGATTCCTTGATATTCCACTACACCCTATAGTGGATCTATTTGGTTACACGGTGGAGATTATTGGAAGACGAACTCGCCGCAACACCAAAGACATGAGCTTTTATTGTTTTACCGCCAGCAATAACTTCCAGGTTCAAGCCAACTCGGCGACGATTGTGAGTACTTTTCTGCCTTTCCATGTGCTTCATCTTTTTGTCTTTCATTACATTGAGGACAATGCAATGTTTAAGCATGGGGGAGTGTTCTATACTTGCTAGTCGCTGAGGAGAAAGAAAAAAAATGAAGAAAATGAAAAAGCCAAAAATTTAAAAAAAGACAAAAATAAAAATCCTGGGATAAGTCGAAAACCCGAAAGGGCGGCTTAGGCAATAAGCAGGTGGCTTGGACCAGCATTAGGCTGGGGTAATAATTGGTCAAGAGTGATGTGAGTTTTATGTGAGCCCATCTATTGAAAAATGAAATGAGTGGCTTGGTGAAAACCCGAAAGGGCGCCTTGGCAAAATGAGTGAAAAGAAGAAGAGTGATTTTTAGGAATCGTCATTTTACCTGGCGTGGTGACATAAGAAGAGGTGATATAAGGAGGATTCGGGTAGGTCACTCTGGGAGACATAAGAAGATAGATGGAGGCTAGGATTAGATTGTTATTCACTCTATGGTGTTCGGGATAAGCTTGGGGGAAGTACTTTGCTTTCCTTTTAGCTTGGTGAGGCGGTATGTGTTATTATGTGTTGTGTTGATGTGTTGGTGCCTTGGAGTTTCATGTTAGGTGCAATTCTTAGTGGAGATGGTTTGTTTGTGCTTCCTGAGACCTTGGAGATTTGATTGGAGGAGTAGGTTTTCTTTTAGCTTACTCGAGGACGAGCAAGGTTTAAGCATGGGGGAATTTGATCAGTGCTACTTTGTAGTGCATATCAAGGAGTTGTTACCGGTGTTTTGGGATACATTTGGAGATGTTTAGAGCACAACTATGGAGAATGGAGTTGAGTAGAAGAAGTGTGGATATGGTGGTTTGGAGGAGCTTAAACGATGACATCAAGAAGAAGAGAAGAGAACCACTTGAGAAGACCGAAGGAAGATCGAAGAAAGAACCCACACGAAGCAGCAGAGGAGAATCCATGACCGCGGGCGAGCAAGAAGGCTGATCGCGGATAAGTCGAGAGCAAAGCAATCAGAATTGGAATTTTCCGCGACCGCGGAAATTCATCCGCGATCGCGGAAATTCATTCGCGATCGCGGAAATTCATCCACGATCGCGGAAATGTGTATCAGCGAGTCGCGCGGGAGTTCGTCCGAAGTTTCACTTTTATATTATTTCCCTTTTCTTTTATTTTCTTTATTTTGTTTACTTTAGTTTATTTCCTTTTAAGATTAAATTTAGTATCTTTTCACTTTAGGTTTTGGGTTAGGTTATTTAACCTAATTTTCCCATCCACTTTCATATTCAGTTTTTATCATTCAGGTTCAGTTTTTCCATCGTTTATTCCATTCAGTATTGTTTTCCCTTTGAGTTTTATTATTTCAAGACTATGAAGAACTAAGCACCTTTTGCTTAGTCCGACAATTGAAGCCTTCGTTTGCATAATGGTTGTGAGGTTATAATTCTCTTTCTTTTCCTTTGAATGTATTGATTCTCTTGTGCTTCATCCCATTGATTCTTACTAATTTCGCTTGTTGGACGCAACTAGTTGTTATTAGTAATTGTCTATTGCTAGGGTTTGGTAATTACTGTTTGAGTTACCTAATTCATGTGTAGCAACTACAATATTCTAAGAACTGTTTGGACTGGTTTATTGTAGAGAGAATTAATTGCATGCAATTGTATGACTGTTTGCTACACTTGCATGTATCTATCTAAATTCATGTGCTCATTGTTGCTATTGATTTGAATCATGGAAGTTTTCCTGGTTGTTTGATAGTTAGTATTCTCAGGGTCTGTTTGTCCTGTTTATAACTTAAGAAAAAGAATAGGAACATTCATAGGAAGGAATTAGAGATAATCTAGGATCAACCAATCGAATGAATGGTGGATATTTGTCTGGCTAAGTACTTTTTCCCAATTGATTATAACTTTTGTTTTGATTTACTGTTATTTACTTTGTTACTTAAAACCAAACCAACAAACCCCCCTTGTTACTTTGGCATACATTTGCGCACTCAAAAATATTACTTCCTCCCTATGGGATTCGACCCTTGTTTGCCTATTCTACTAGTTTAGGTTGTTAAGGATTATTTTGATTGGGCACACGACTTTAGCCTCCATCAGTGAGTATGAACTCTAATTTTAACTCTTAAACCCTGTATGATCGAATTTATTTGATTTAATTTTCCCTCTAAATTCGTTTGGTCTAGGAGGCGAACAAGTTGAATAACGATGATATAGTAAACTGATTGATATTTGAAAATGATAAACATTAGTGTGAAACACTCTATTCAATTTATGTGTTGATTGTTGATATATGTCTAGACACCTAATATATGGTGTCCTTTACATGTAGGAGTTATACATCCTTCAGGTAGCTGCGGTACTTTATTATATAGTTATTATAACTAAAACCTCACATAGGGTAGGGTAATATCTTGATATTTTATCGGTATATATATCATACATAGCTAAATACTCCTCCATCCGACCATTGTAGGAAACTACTGATTTGAATTTTAGAGAGACCTTGCGGGATAATGAACTATCTCGGAGTTGACAATTCGGGTGTCATTGATGTTGTATCTTCTCCTTGACGGTGTTGTTGTTTACGCGCTTAAAGTACTTCTGAGTATGGCTAGCCACCTGACTTGGGATCTTGGTTTTGACAAACTCACATGATATCCTCCTCCACTCTCCTTTTCCATACTTTGGGAGCCCATTGAGAAACAAACCGTCCAAACTCTAAACCAAGACAAGAGTTAGAGACCTTGGTGTAAAAACTGAAGATCGATCTACATATAAATTAATTATATGTTTACTTTTGTATGAAGTATTTGTTGCTTCAATTGATATTATCTTTTTGGTAGATTTATAGAAATGTTGATATTATTATTTATAGAAATGTTGATATTATTATTTTATATAAATCTTAAGTCATTTATGTGGAATGAAAATTGTCTACATGGATTTACAATGTTTTTGTCTACATCTAAAAAAAATCACATCCTCGTTTCTTAGTTTCAATAATTTGATGTAAGTGACCATGCATGTTACTTCTACACTATAGTGAATTTCTTTATTAAAATAAAAAAGAGAGATAAAAAATATTTATCGTGAATTCGAAACAAGAATTTAATAGCGAAACATTTAATGAAATTGGGTTCAATACTTGAAAAAAAAAAGATTAAATAAATGAAGAGGTTCAAAAGATTGGAAAAAAGAAGTGTGAAACTTATGAGAAGTTATATTATGGTTATTTTTGTGGGTATCTGTTATTTTTTTACTCCTGGATTTAGCAAATTTTCTAGAATTATATGTATAGACTACTTATTGGTACCCTTTGTCTTGCCGTTTGTCATTAAATTCTCTCATATATAGTTAATATTCCTAGCAACTTGCACTTTTTAAAATGCCCTCTTTTGAAGTGTCAACTAGAAGTAACATTGAAAGGAAAAAGAAAAAAAACTTGGTTTGACATTTGCAAATATATAGACAAAAGAACACGTGTTATAGATTTCTGCATTGTCTTAATTGGCTTTCACTAAATTGTTTGCTTCTATAATAGGTTTCTCTAGAAATGGAGTCACCACAATATGTTGTGTCATCATTGAAGAACCTCTATTTTGCCGGTGAAATAGCAAAGCAAAAATTTGATGTCATAGACTGTTGAAGACCGGTCTCAACATAAGAATCGAGCTTCGGCGTTAGCTCTCATGCGTGTTCAATTAGCTCTTGATGGTAATTTTAAATTAGGACATCAGAATGAATATCTGTTGTTGAAAAGTGTTGAAAATGTTATGTTCAACATGGAATATTAGCATTACAACTTATAAACAAACGTGCATATCAGTCAATAGTATTTCAATCCATTCAACAATAAAATCTACAAGGAAAAACCAATTCATTTCAATAAATATTTTATACAATAAAAACAACAACACTTAGTGCTTGTTTGGTTTGGAAGCAAATTCATGGGAATTTAAATATCTCAGAAAGTGGAATCAAGTACATGTGTTTGTTTAACCTTTTTCTATCTAGAAAACCCATATATTTAAATTCATGGGATTTCTAATTCCTCCATTATACAGGAAGTACACTTACCTAGAAGGGGTAGGTAAGATTTTCTTCCACTATTATTTTAACCACCAAATCACCTAATTACCCTCTCTCAAAATATTATGTCCCGGCAAAATCTCCCCCATTATATTTATAGGGTTATAGTAGTAATTTTATATAAATTCCTGCAAACTTCCCACATCCAACCAAACAAAATATAGTTTTCAATATCACATGATTAAAATGTGAACCAAACATAATTTCTTAATTCATAGGAATTGTAAATCTCAGGAACTTACTTCATGTGAAGTAAATTTCAGGGAATTGCACTTCCTATCTTTAACCAAACAAGCACTTAATACTTTTACCAATACTGCATCAAATACATGACTCCTTTAAAAAAAAACTTCACAACGAAATTATACAAATTCTAAAGTCGAACACAAAATACACAATAACTTCAGGGGGCTCCGACTACTAGCTATTAGAAAAAGAGTCCCAAAATAAATACATTTAACCGAAATTAATCTATGTTAGAGCTAGCTTTCACAAAAGCAGCATATGCATCTTGTAACGCTAAATAACCACCACATACTGATGCCATACTGTCATAGAGTAAACATCAAACTTAAAACAAATTATACCTCCAACTCAAATCTATCGCTACGACCATCTTTCTTTATCCGCTAATTTCATATAGAGCCGATTGTGCTGATACCTCAAATTTTAGATTGAAGATTTGACTTTCCATTTGGATTCTTTAATTGATTGTGTTAGTCGATCAATGTTGCCATCACGCCACTGTCAATCAATGCAAGATTTCAATCTCTATTGTTGTTTTTAATCAAGATTCATTCTTGCATATATATCGTTAGTTTGTTAAAGAGGGAATTAATGTCACGTGGAGCTGGGATACTGAGAGCCAAGAGGGGGAAGAGGTATACTGCAAGCTTTGTCGGTTGCTTGTACGTGGCATAGGTTTACGATTCCGTTTTATACCGGTACTATATTCTCGATGTACATTGGCCAGATTCACCATGGAGATGGATGTCTTGAGGTGAGTTATAAATTGCACCGTATTGAGGAGGCCAGGGGTTCATAGAGATTAGGAGGAGTTGTTGATTATCATGTTTAATTTTAAGTCAAACGTACGCAACGAAAAAGCAAGCAAGAACAAGAAAAATAGTAGAGACACAAGATCAGTTTACGCGGTTCGGTTACCCTACATCCGCGGAGCCTCGAGACGAGAGACTCAAACCAAATGTACTATCGAACGGAGAAACACAAGTGTTGGTTACAAGGGAGCAATCAGAAACCCTAAACAACCAACTACAGAGATAAACCAGAGACAAGCATAAAGAAAACAACGAGGAGAGAAGAAGACTATAGAAAGGGTTTCGGCCCCCTTTCAAGGTTGACGAAGCTTCAAACAAAGGCTTCGCTGGAAGTGACCAAGGTGGACACCAGTAGCGCCGGCGACAAACACCGGAGACGCTAGCACTCTTCTCTTTTCTCTCCTTTCTTTTCTTCTCTCTCTTTTCTCTGACTTTGGAACGGCGCAGCAGAATGAACAGTGTAGAACACAAAGGAAGCAAGGGCTTATAAAGCTAGGTCACGCAGCTACATCCAAACGCTGTGTTTCACCAAGCGAGTCTGATGTTGAAGCCAGATGGGCCTCGCAAGTCACAAGCCCAAAATCATCTGTAATAGGCTTAGGCCCAACCTTCACTTAAACCAATTTGTGCCTCCAAACCGGTATCAAACCGGGGTTGCATATAATTAGTAAGTGAACCCGGTTTAGCCTTATCTGAGGGTTCCTAATTAAAACCTAAACCTTGCCATCCAAAAACACTTAGTCAAAGTCAAAGCTGGATTACAAATACAACAAATGCCCTTCTAATCCAGACTTTGGATTATGACAACATTTCTCCAAATTCGTGTGCATTCAGGAACTTCTTTCTAGAGTTTTTCCCCGTCTCTCCTTGGCCCTACCACATCTCAGTGAACATCATGGATGTGGAGGCTATCCCTGCAAAAGACAAATTTATTAGCAGGAACCACTTTAGTGCCAAAATCTGTAGGATTTACATCACATGTTATCTTGACAACCTTAATCTGCTATTTTTCCACTTCATCCCTAATGAAATGGAATATGACATCAATATGTTTAGTTCTTTCATGATAGACATGGTCTTTACATAGATATAAAGCACTCTGACTATCCATGTTCAGAACAGGCACATAAGTCTTATTTTCTATCTCATACAAGATGCCTTTCAACCAAGTTGCTTCTTTGCAGGCCTCAGTAGCTACAATGTATTCAGCCTCGGTTGAAGACAAGGCAACTATGGACTGTTATTGTGATTTCCAGGAAACACATTTACCAGCCCATGTGTAGAAATAAGAGGTAGTGGACTTACGAGTATCCTTATTGCTGGCATAGTCTGAGTCAACAAAGCCCAGTAATTCATTTCTGGATGTGTGCTCAGAGTAAACCAGACCCATGTGTCTAGTACCAGAAATGTATCTAAGGGCATATTTCATAGATGCCCAATGTTTCTCACCGGGGTTAGACATGTACCTGCTGAGAACACTTATAGCATAGGCCAAATCAGGTCTAGTGCATAACATAGAATACATAACTGATCCTACAGCAACATCATAGGGGACATCTTTCATTTTATCAATGTCAACAGCAGAAGTAGGACACATAGACTTAGAGAGTTCTAAGTGCCCTCCTAAAGGTATGGGTGCAGATTTGAATTTTAGCATAGCAAATCTTTCAAGCACTTTATGCAGATAATCAGTTTGAGAGAGTCTCATAGTTTTCTTATCTCTATTTCTGAGAATTTTAACCCCTAAAATTTTTTGAGCAGGGCCAAGATCCTTCATATCAAAGTGTTTCTTAAGATCATGCTTAACTCCAGAAATAGCAACTTTGGAACTACTTATCAGAAGGATATCATCCACATACAGCAGAATGTACAAGGGAGTTTTGGTTTTCACATTCTTAAAATAGAGACAAGTATCATATTTGCTTCTTATGAAGCCAAGAGATGTCATGCAATTGTCAAACTTGATATTCCACTGCCTAGGTGATTGTTGTAGCCCATAGATAGACTTTCTTAACAAACAAGCATGCTCAGGTTCGGTTTTATCTATAAACCCTTTAGGCTGTTTCATGAATATGGTCTCATTCAAGTCACCATGCAAGAAAGCAGTTTTTACATCAATTTATTCCAATTCCCAATCAAGAACAGAAGTCATAGCAAGTAATAGACGCATGGTTTTATACTTTACAACAGGAGCAAAGATATCATTGTAATCAACCCCCTCCTTTTGGGTAAAACCCTTAGCTACTAATCTAGCCTTATATCTGGGAGGGTCCAAGTCAATAGCTCCATCTTTAAGTTTAAAGATCCATTTGCAGTCTATCAGTCTAGCATGAGTAGGTTTAGGAAATAAGGTCCAGGTATTATTCACATGCATAGATTGAATCTCTTCATGCATGGCTTTGAGCCATTCATTAGCCTTAGAGAAATTTATAGCTTGTTCATAAGTATCAGGTGTGTAGGTAGCAAGCAGATCAGCCACAAGCAAAGCAAACTCAACAATATTAGAGGTGAACCTTTTATTAGGTATTCTAACTCTGGGTTCTCTATCCCTAACAAGTTGATAGTTGGAGAGGTCATGCATATTTTCAGTATTTTCATGTGAAGCATCAACATGATCATTATCAGAAGATCCAATTGTGGAAGAATTAAGAGGTTCACTTACTCCCCCACCTAATTGGTGAGGTTGCAGACCAGCATTTTCTCCAGTGTTTGCTTGTGTCCCTGATTGTTCCCCTGCTTCAAAATGCCCTTCTGAGCTCACATTTGGCTCGGTGGAGGAATAGCCAATATCAAATTCCTCTTCTTGAGCATTGTTCTGGTGGTCTGGCTCATAGAACTGTCCCAATTGGACTTGAGTGCCACCTGTTTCTCCATTTGTACCTGTATTCTCAGATGCATTTGTTAGTCTTGTTTTGAAGTGAAATTCTTTCTCATTGAAGGTGACATTTCTAGAAACTATTACTTTGTAACCCTGAGGCTGTATGAGTAATAGTTTTTAGCCTTTTACACCTTCAAGATAGCCTAACATGATACCCTCTTGAGCTCTAGGATTGAGCTTACCTTGAGATATTTGGGAGTATGCAGTACACCCAAAAGGTCTCAGGTGAGTCATGTTAGGTTTTCTCCCTGTCCACAACTCATGTGGGGTTTTAAAATTCACTACAGAGGAAGGAGATCGATTTATGAGGTAAGCAACAGTAATAACTGCTTCACCCCACATTGATGGTCTCATCCCTGAACTTATCAACATGCATCTGGCCTTCTCTAGCAGTGTCCTATTCATCCTCTCAACAGTGTCATTCTGTTGAGGGGTGCCAGGCACTGTTAGATGTCTTTTTATGCCATTGTTTTTGCAATACAGGTCAAAGACCTGGTTGCAAAACTCAAGGCCATTGTCAGTTTTCAAGCATTTCAGTTTTAGGCCAGTTTGACTCTCAACCATGACTTTCCATGATTTGAAAGAGTCAAAAGCTTCATCTTTTGTTCTTAGGAGATTTACCCATACTTTTCTGGAAAAGTGATCAATTAGGGATAAGAAATATTTCCTACCCCCAATTGTGTCAACTTGTGCAGGCCCCCAGAGATCTGAATGAACATACTCTAGGGGTCTGTTAGTAGTGTAGGTAGACCTCCCAAAACTATGCTTGGTTTTCTTTCCAAAAATACAGTTTTCATAGAAATCAAGCACACAAGGTTCTTTTTCAATCAAGCCATGCTTAAACAGATGTAACAGGCCAGTATTGCCTATATGTCCTAGTCTGTCATGCCACAATTTTGTATAATCTGAATTACCATTTTTAATCACATCACTGGAAACATTCATTTCAGGAAACATACATTTCAGGAGAAGAAATAACATAATAAAGCCCTCCCTTTTTCATGCTTCTTATAAGAACTTTCCCATCTCTTATGACATCTCTTATACCATGATGTGTTATAATATGACAATTCAGATCATCAAACATGGATTCAGACAACAAGTTTTTTTCTTAGGTTGGGAACCCACTTCACATTTTGGATAGTTCTAATCTTACCATCATGCATTCTCATAGGAACAGTTCCCACACCCTTTATCATTAGAGTAGTGTGGTCACCTAACACAACTTCACCACCATCACAGTAAGACAGAGAATCAAACGAACCCTTATTGGGTGTAGCATGCATGGTATAGCCAGAATCTAAAATCCAGTCATTGCAAGCAAAGTTCTTAGCAACCATAAGCAATTCATGAGAGTATTCAGAGTAAGACTCAAACACATTAGAAGAGCCAGTGTTATTTTTCTCTTTATTTTTCTCATCACGAATTCTTTTATGACAATCTTTAGCAAAGTGGTCATCTTTGTTACAATAATAGCATTTCACTTTAGACTTGCCAAAGTTCTTGTTGTCAGATTTCTCATACTTGTCCTTATTGGACTTCTTGTAATGATTCTTGCCTTTTCCTTTGGACATTAACACTTCAGACTTAGAGTCAGTTTTAGGTTCATTTTTAGTCTTGTATTTAGACTTAAAAACCTTAAGGACCTCATCCTTTTGAATTATAGCCTCAGTATTCTTAGAGAGAGTTAATTCATCATGACCATATTGAATAACATCCTTAAGGGTGTCAAACTGGGAAGGCAAATAATTCAAAAGCAACACAGCTTGATGAGTTTCCTTTATCTCATCATCACATATTTTCAAATCTTGAGTCATTCTCAAGAAAGCATCAAAGTTTTCATTCACAGTTAAGGAAACATCCATTTTGAAAGTGAATAATTTGCACAACAGAGAAATTATATTGGGCAATGATTTAGTCAGGTAAATAGCATCCAAAGCATTCCAAAGAGCTTTAGGTTGAGTGAAACTTACTGTGATACCCCGTATTTTTGTAAGCTATTTCTGGAGTTCCGGGATTTTTCCCGAGTACCCGTTATGTACGTCGGATTTAATTCAGAGAGTTTAAGACGTTCGGTAATGCTCTCTGTATCTGTAATATTTTTCTCAGTGAAATAAAATACAGACGACGTGCTTTGGATTTTAATACTCGTTCGCGTACGATAATTTTATCCCGGGTTAATATCGTTTTCGTCTAAGAGTTGAGGAGGCGGCAAAGCCAAGGGCGGCGCCCGCCGTGCAAGTGGCGGCGCCCGGCGTCGCAATGCTCGAGGAGCAGGCTGGGTCTTCTCCTAGCTGGGGACGCCAGGCCTATGGCGGCGCCCGCCGCATTTATGACGGCGCCCGCTGTCGTTGTTGTCCGGAGGTCCTTGCTCGAAGGTCGCCGGCGTGGCTCTGGAAGCGCCGGAGTAGCTCTTCGTAGGGAAATGATGGTGTTTCCTGGCATTTGGCTATAAAAGGAGGTATCTGGGAGGGGTTTTGAGCTCATTCCACAGCCCAAACACTCCCAAATTCTTGCCTCACCGGAGTTGTGCCTCGCCGGATTTCTGGAGCTTTCGCCGGTGTCGTTTGGTGGTGTTTCCAGAGTGCCTTTGTGAAGCTTTTGGTAGCCTTGGAGGTTAGAAACCAAAGCAAGTCGAAGGAGGCCGAGTCGCTCGTGTTTTAGGTGAGTTTTCTCACCGCTGCTGTCGTCTGAGTTCTTCACGGCGACCGCCATGTTCTTCACGGCAACCGCCGTGATGAACTGCAGCGACCGCCGCCAAGAACAGCGACCGCCGCCAGAGCCCAGAATGCCTCTTTGGATTTTGGCTTTGATGGTCGTCGTTGTGGCGTCGTTCCTTTTGTTTTCTTTCGTCGTTTTTAGATTCGTACTGTGGTTATGTCGGATCTAATTTAGGGTTCCTTTCATGGGTCGACTCGAAGGTCGTTGTGCTGTCGGAGCTATACCTGTGTCGAGCCCGAAATCCCGTCGTTGTCGTTAGGCTTTTCTGCGGATTAAGGCAAGTGGCGGTTCGCTCTTGCTCATCGTTTCCATATTTACATTGATTATCAGTTATTTCAATTGATTAATTAATTTGGAACGATTATTACTGTGTTCTTCTAGAAGTGATTTATAAGCTGTTTTGAAAATCATATAATAGGTTGTATATCTGTTAGAACAGCGCTATTATCTGTGATCGCCTTTCGGGCCTTTATGTGGATTTATTCTGTAACTGTTATTGTGTTGTATCTGTGTGGTTAGCACTGTTAGTTAGGAATGTACTCGGACTTCGTCCGGTCGTTTCTTTATAATCTGGTATCAGGGTGGCTCGTCTTCATCTGGTACTATTCTAAGATCATGATCGGTCTCTTTCACAAGTGTGTAGAGGCAGGACACTTAGCTGGTGTCACAAACCTTCCGGTGTGCGTCACTCTCGACGAAACGTATACTAAGATTTGTCGTCCCAATGGTGGGGTACACATGTAAAAGTCTAATAATGTGATGTGTGTTTTGAAATATAAATCAGATAAGTGCTACTCGACGCACATAATTAATAAACCTTCGGCGAGTAATGCAGCTAAGTTATAGTGCAGCTATGAAAACTCGTCTCGACTTTGATCATAGTACGTTCTCTTTCCAATCTGGATTCGCTGTATGCGATGAGGTTGGTCGTGAACCGAAGCATCTCAGTCAACTTTTAAAATCATTGTTGTATGATTCTTTAAACATTCCAGATTTGTCATATTTCCTTAAAGACTCAATCTCTTGGAGTCTCTTTTCGAGTCGGTTTCTGTGAAGATTCAGTCTTCCAGAATCTTCTCTTGTGCATATCTCTTGTTGTTATTCCGTGAAAGTGTCGGGTTATGTATCGTTCCTTCGGTTATTATTCGAGGGACAATGATAGTAAACGGTTACGATCACTCGGACCATTCTGCTTTATACCCTTGCTAGTCTATTCAAGTAGACTAACCCACGAACTTTGTTCTCCGCATGTGGGCTGGTGTCATCCGTTCGATTCGGCACATCAGATAGAAAGTAGTTCAGAAGAACAGAAGGACTATGGAGTCGACGGTGGTTTTCGAATGTTTTAGCTATTTTGTTAATCAGGTTGAGATCTCTTGGGCAATGACCAGTGTGGTCAGACTTTTGTTTGTAATGTATTTTATAAGACTTACGTTGTACCCTACTTTATAAGACTTCCGCTGTATTTGGTTTAAACTCTGTGTTAGCCTATTCGGGATTGGGTTGTAATCTCGTAACTCATGTTTCTTTGACAATATTATGTTTTGGAATTGAATGCTTTGATCATTATGTATCATTTGTATTTCATAAATTGTATTTAAATGGTAAAGCCTTGGGTGATCTCGGTAAGGAACACTGGGGTCACTGGCGGTAATACATTTCCAAAAGGGTTAAGTTTTGGGGGTGTTACAGTTGTGGTATCAGAGCCAAAGGTTTTAAAACGGGTTTGGGATTTTTATAAATCATTTATCCGTTTTCGAAAATGCTTAAAAAATGGCTCTGAATTTTCAAAGTAAAAAGAATTTAAAAACACCGTTCATAGTCATGTCTTCTGGATAGTATGATATAGTAAGCTTGCTTCTATGTCTAGAAAGACTAACTCGATTCCTCGTTGTCCTATAGGATGGGTGCATGTCTCTCTCTCAGATCGGGATCGGAAGAGGCCAAGACGGACCCGCCGTCTCCAGGCAGGCTAGATTTTCCGATTCTCCAGCGATGTTTTGAGGTTGGAGGCCCGAGTAGCCCACCCGAGGACATCAAGTATGTGATTCCCGAGTCTGTTGTCCTTACGCCTAGGGATGCAGTGGTCACTGTAGCTGCACCTGTAGAGCCACTCAGGGAGGAAGCAGTGCAGGAAGTGGGTGAGTCGTCTAGATACGCCTTAGGGCATTACGATGACGATTACCAGATAGAGATGGTCCCGGAAGAGGACGAGGATGACGAAGATGAGGAAGAAGAGATGCTAGAGATAGATCCTGTCAAGGATGAGGATTTGATCGAGATTGATCCCGAGGATGAGGATCCCATCAAAGATGATCCTGAGGAGGACCCCGAGATGGACCTGGAAGAGCAGAGCCAGGAGCCAGACAACTTGAGGCACTTGCTAGTGGATAGTCAGGAGCCGGGGGTGTAGTTTATTCCCCCCAGTCCAGAACTATCACCAGTACCGGCTTATGCGCTCATGACTGATGCTGGTTGGGAGGCACTGTACACTGAGCACGGTATTGGGAGGAGTGGCCCGACCATGATCTACGAGGACTTTCCGCCTACTCCGCCTTGGAGGAGGAGATCAGAGGCTGAGTTGAGAGAGATCATTTGCCCAAGCGATCGCTAGCGCTCAGAGGAGGGCTGGGATAGGAGGACTTCTTATGGACGATCCTTTCTTTTCCACGACTGAGGTTGAGTCTGAGTCACCAGAGCCATGTGACCCAGGACCGAGCAGGGTGCGAAACCCATCGCCAGAGCTCGATGGTGAGCCTAGTCCGAAGAGACCTTGCACGAGTAGCCAGTCTTATATGAGACGTTTTGGAGCGCCTTGATGAGGATTGGCGTTGCCTATCGTAGTAGTTTCCTTTCTTAGTATTTCAGTATATACTTTGTGTAACATTTCAGTATTGCGACAAGTAGTTTGTGAAACACTTTTATCTTCGAGCAAGTTTTGTCCTAGCGCTCGGATGATAGACTTATGTGTAGCTTGTAAAATAGTTCTAGTTCATCTATAAAATACCCAGTTGGTCTATTCCGAGTAATTTTGCTACATTAAGTTTATGAAATGAATATTAATGTATGAAATACTTGGAATTTGATCGGTAAACAGATGGTGAACACAAGGAACACAAGGCGAGCTGGGGTTGGGACTAGTCAGGAGCCCAGACCCATAATAAGAGATGTTGCACAAGATGAGCATGTATCTGAATCCCATAGTCAATCCAGGGCCAATGGTCAGGATCAGAGTAATGCACTAGCTGTGTTTGATGCTGCAGCAGTTGAGACAATTCGGGGAATTGTCATGCAGGCTATCGCTGATGCTATGCGACCTAATGCACCTCAAGCGCAAGGTGTGCAGAATTCCCCACCGGTTCCTAGGTTTGAGGAGCCAAAAAACCATGATGTCCAAGAAAATGCAGTCAGGACTAGGGACAACTATGGTCGTGCTCTGAAGACCATCAGTTCTATGAGGCCTGACAGCTTCAACGGAAAAGGGGAACCCGTCAAGGTGACCCATTGGTTCTCTCACATGGAACGGTTGTTCCACAATGTGATGTGTACCGAGGCTGAGAAGGTCCACATAGCTTCCTTGCAGTTGAAGGATGAGGCCAGTGAGTGGTGGGAGAGTACATGCTTAGCTGATAGCCCTGTGTTAACCTGGTCGATGTTTAAGACCAAGATGATTGACCGTTTCTTCTCTCGAGCTATGAGAGAGGAGAAACACAAGGAGTTTCTATACCCCAAGACTGATGGTTTAAAGGTGACTGAGCTGGCAACCAAATTCAACCATCTCTTGCAGTACGCTGGACCTGAGATATCCAGCGAGGCACAAAAGATCTAGTACTTCCACGAGTGGATGAGTCCAGACATCAAGCCGTTGATGATGCACCACACATGCTCTACTTTGGAGTAGTATGTGGATGCAGCTTACAAGCTGGAGGTGACTCTGGAGGAGTCACTTAAGAGACGCAACCGACAAAGGTCGATGCAGAATCAGAATCAGGGTGGTGGATTCAAGCGACCTGCGCCACCGTCTAGCTTTGCCAACTCTGACCGAGCAAAGACGGACATGACTCACGGAGGGTCAACGCAGCAGTCTAGTCAGATCAGAAGTTCAGTTCAGTGTTATAACTGTGGTGTTGTTGGGCACAAAAGCAATGAGTGCCAGAAGGAGAAGAGATCATGCTTTGGGTGTGGATGTGATGGTCATCTGTAGAAGTTCTACAAGCAAGGGAAGCAGAAGGGAGTAGAGTCGCAGCAAGGGTCAGTTCATCAGAGAAACCGACCTAGGTTCAAGCCTGCCGAGACTCCTAGTCCGTCAGTTCAGACGACTGCTCAGAACAGGGGAAAGGCCCCAACTATTTCTGGAAGTCAGGGTCAACGCTTGTACGAGATGCGTGAGGTGGATGGACCCAACGCTCCGATTGCCCAAGGTACTCTATACCTTCACTCTACTTTAGTGTGCATTCTGTTTGATTCTGGTGCTACGCATTCCTTTATTTCGGATAGTTGTGTTAGCAAGTTAGACTTAGTGTGCAACGATTCGTGCGATCCTTTCGTTGTTAGTCTTCCTAATGGAGAACGTTTGGTGGGAACCAAGCATCTGTCCGACTTTCCAATTACCATTCAGGGTAAGGAATTCGAGGCAGATCTAATCTGTATAGCCATGGCTCCATACGACATTATTCTCGGTATGGATTAGCTGACGCATCATGGGGCAGTGATCGACTTTAGTTCAAGAATGGTGACGGTGTCATCTGGGGGCCAGTTCGTGTGCAAGTTCAAGGGTAGGACCGACGCTGATAACGGCAAGCTGATCAATGCGATGGCTGCGTTTAGGCTACTACGACAAGGATGTGTCGGTTTCCTTTGCTACTTGGATTCACCCGCGAAAGATGGACCTGCGATTCTTGATATTCCTGTGGTCAGAGAATTCTCGGATGTCTTTCCAGAGGAGATTCCTGGATTACCTCTGAACCGTGACGTGGACTTTACCATTGATCTTGAGCCTGGTACCGTGCCAATTTCTAAGGCACCGTATCGGATGGCTCCAGCAGAGATGCAAGAGTTGAAGAGTCAACTTGAAGATCTCCTTGACAAAGGTTATATTAGGCCGAGTGCATCGCCGTGGGGTGCTCCAGTATTATTCATCAAAAAGAAGGACGGGTCGTTCCGACTTTGTATCGACTACCGAGAGTTGAACAAAGTGACGATCAAGAACAAGTACCCGTTGCCAAGGATTGATGACATGTTGGATCAGTTGCAAGGAGCGAGAGTTTTCCCCAAGATCGACCTGAGATCTGGATATCATCAACTCAGAATTCGTGAGCAAGACATTCCTAGAAATGCGTTTAGGACCAGATATGGTCATTACGAGTTCGTAGTGATGTCTTTTGGACTTACGAATGCTCCAGCAGTCTTTATGGATCTGATGAATCGATGTTTTCACCAGTACTTGGATAAGTTCGTGGTGGTCTTCATCGACGACATTCTGATCTATTCTCTGAATGAAGAGGTGCACGAGGAACACTTGCGGATTGCTTTGTCAGTCCTTAGACAACATCAGCTTTATGCTAAATTGTCTAAGTGTGAATTCTGGATGAAGGAAGTAGCTTTCTTAGGCCATGTGATCAATGAGAAGGGGGTTATGGTTGATCCCCAGAAGATTGAAGCAGTGGCTAATTGGAAGCAGCCTCAGAATGTGAAGGAGGTGCGCAATTTTCTTGGACTTGTCGGGTATTACAAACGGTTCGTGGAGGGGTTTTCAAAGACCGCTCTACCTATGACCAATTTACTCCGCAAGGTTCACAAGAAGTTTTTCTGGAATGACAAGTGCGAGGCCAGTTTCTAGGAGTTGAAGCGACGACTGACCTCGGCACCCGTGTTAGCACTCCTAGAGGGGAACGATGATTTTGTGGTCTATAGTGATGCTTCAAAGTGTGGTCTTGGTTGTGTTTTGATGCAGAGGGGCAGAGTCATTGCTTATGCATCCAGGCAACTCAAGACGTACGAAGAAAACTATCCGACACATGATCTTGAGCTAGCAGCGGTTGTCTTTGCGCTGAAGATTTGGAGGCATTACCTCTACGGTATAAGATGCCAAGTCTTCACTGACCACAAAAGTCTCAAGTATATATTTACTCAAAAAGAGCTGAATATGAGACAACGCCGCTGGCTAGAGTTGCTCAAAGACTACGACATGGAGTTACTGTATCATCCAGGCAAGGCTAATGTAGTAGCTGATGCACTGAGCCGGAAGACAACGCACGAGACTGTATTTGCTCTACTTACTGCTCAGACCAAGCTAAACCAAGAGTCATGCGACATTGAAGTCTTGTATGACCAGCGTAGAGGGTACCTGAGTATGTTGGAAATTCAGGCTACACCGCTGGATCAGATCAAGGAAAAGCAAGTTGATGACATCGTCTTGGTGAAGCTAAGCAGTGAAGTGATGGATGGGAAAGCTCCCAATTTTGTGATTCAGGATGATGGATTGCTTTAGTTTCAGGATCGGATCTGTGTGCCAGACACAGAGAGTCTTCGTCAGTTGGTAATGAGAGAAGCTCATTCATCTGCTTATTCTGTGCATCCTGGCTCTAGCAAGATGTATAAGGATCTCAGGAAGAAGTTTTGGTGGCCAAACATGAAGTGGGATGTAGCAGACTTTGTGGCAAAGTGCTTAACTTGCCAGAAGGTCAAGATCGAACACCGCAGGCCAGGTGGTGAGTTGTTACCTCTCCCAGTGCCAGAATGGAAATGGGAGGACATCGCCATGGACTTCGTCACTGGGCTACCCAAGACTCGAAGTCAAAGAGATGCTATCTGGGTAATTGTGGATAGGCTTACGAAGAGTGCTCATTTCATAGCCATCAAGACCACATGGGAAACCCAGAAGTTAGCAGAAGTCTACCAGAAGGAGATTGTCCGCTTACATGACATTCCTAAGACCATTGTATCGGACCGAGATGGCCGTTTCATGTCTAGGTTCTGGAAGGAACTTCATAAGGCTATGGGAACCGAGTTGAGATTCAGCACTGCGTTTCATCCTCAGACAGATGGTCAGTCTGAAAGGACCATCCAGACCCTGGAGGATATGCTTAGAGCTTGTGTACTCGATCGTCCGACTAGCTGGAAGGACAGCTTGAGTCTGATTGAGTTCACGTACAATAATAGTTGGCATGCTAAAATCAAGATGGCTCCATTTGAAGCGTTGTATGGTCACAGATGCAGATCTCCGATTTGTTAGGATGATAATGCCGACAAGATTCTGCTTGGACCAGAGTTGGTCGAAAGGACAGCTTCAGACATTGCTTTGATCAGACAAAGGATGTTAACCGCTCAGAGTCGACAAAAGTCCTACGCAGATCGAAAGCGCAGGACTTTCGAGTTCGAGGTCGGTGACAAGGTTTTTGTCAAGGTATCGCCATCCAAAGGAGTTTTCAGGTTTGGTAAGCGTGGGAAGCTTAACCCTCGCTACGTGGGACCGTTCGAAATTCTGGACAGAGTGGGATCCCTGGCATACCGCTTGGCATTGCCGCCATTGGCCCACCCAATGCACAATGTGTTCCACGTATCTCTGCTCAGAAAGTATGTGCCAGATGAGTCTCATGTGCTGAGTTATGAGGACATCGAGATTCAAGCTAACGGTACTTATGAGGAGATGCCCGTGCGCATTTTGGAGCGTCGTGAGAAGCAGCTGTGTAGCAAGATCGTACCGTTGGTACGGATTCAGTGGTCTAAGTCTGGATCGGAGGAAGTTACTTGGGAAACGTGGGAAACCGAGTCAGATATGCTCAGGCGTTTTCCCGAGTTATTCTCGACCTAAGTTTCGGGGTCGAAACTTCTTTTAAGGGGGAGGAGATGTGATACCCCGTATTTTTGTAAGCTATTTCTGGAGTTCCGGGATTTTTCCCGAGTACCCGTTATGTACGTCGGATTTAATTCAGAGAGTTTAAGACGTTCGGTAATGCTCTCTGTATCTGTAATATTTTTCTCAATGAAATAAAATACAGACGACGTGCTTTGGATTTTAATACTCGTTCGCGTACGATAATTTTATCCCGGGTTAATATCGTTTTCGTCTAAGAGCTGAGGAGGCGGCAAAGCCAAGGGCGGCGTCCGCCGTGCAAGTGGCGGCGCCCGCCGTCGCAATGCTCGAGGAGCAGGCTGGGTCTTCTCCTAGCTGGGGACGCCAGGCCTATGGCGGCGCCCGCCGCATTTATGACGGCGCCCGCCGTCGTTGTTGTCCGGAGGTCCTTGCCCGAAGGTCGTCGGCGTGGCTCTGGCAGCGCCGGAGTAGCTCTTCATAGGGAAATGATGGTGTTTCCTGGCATTTGGCTATAAAAGGAGGTGTCTGGGAGGGGTTTTGAGCTCAATCCACAACCCAAGCACTCCCAAATTCTTGCCTCATCGGAGTTGTGCCTCGCCGGATTTCTGGAGCTTTCGCCGGTGTCGTTTGGTGGTGTTTCCAGAGTGCATTTGTGAAGCTTTTGGTAGCCTTGGAGGTTAGAAACCAAAGCAAGTCGAAGGAGGCCGAGTCGCTCGTGTTTTGGGTGAGTTTTCTCACCGCTGCTGTCGTCTGAGTTCTTCACGGCGACCGCCGTGATGAACTGCAGCGACCGCCGCCAAGAACAGCGACCGCCGCCAGAGCCCAGAATGCCTCTTTGGCTTTTGGCTTTGATGGTCGTCGTTGTGGCGTCGTTCCTTTCATTTTCTTTTGTCGTTTTTAGATTCGTACTGTGGTTATGTCGGATCTAACTTAGGGTTCCTTTTATGGGTCGACTCGAAGGTCGTTGTGCTGTCGGAGCTATACCCGTGTCGAGCTCGGAATCCCGTCGTTGTCGTTAGGCTTTTCTGCGGATTAAGGCAAGTGGCGGTTCGCTCTTGCTCATCGTTTCCATATTTACATTGATTATCAGTTATTTCAATTGATTAATTAATTTGGAACGATTATTACTGTGTTCTTCTGGAAGTGATTTATAAGCTGTTTTGAAAATTATATAATAGGTTGTATATCTATTAGAACAACGCTATTATATGTGATCGCCTTTCGGGCCTTTATGTGGATTTATTCTATAACAGTTATTGTGTTGTATCTGTGTGGTTAGCACTGTTAGTTAGGAATGTACTCGGACTTCGTCCGGTCGTTTCTTTATAATCTAGTATCGAGGTGGCTCGTCTCCATCTGGTATTATTCTAAGATCATGATCGGTCTCTTTCACAAGTGTGTAGAGGCAAGACACTTAGCTGGTGTCACAAACCTTCCGGTGTGCGTCACTCTCGACGAAACGTATACTAAGATGTGTCGTCCCAATGGTGGGGTACACATGTAAAAGTCTAATAATGTGATATGTGTTTTGAAATATAAATCAGATAAGTGCTACTCGACGCACATAATTAATAAACCTTCAGCGAGTAGTACAGCTAAGTTATAGTGTAGCTAGAAAAACTCATCTCGACTTTGATCATAGTACGTTCTCTTTCCAATCTGGATTCGCTGTATGCGATGAGGTTGGTCGTGAACCGAATCATCTCAGTCAACTTTTAAAATCATTGTTGTATGATTCTTTAAACATTCCAGATTTGTCATATTTTCTTAAAGACTCAATCTCTTGGAGTCTCTTTTCGAGTCGATTTATGTGAAGATTCAGTCTTCCAGAATCTTCTCTTGTGCATACCGCTTGTTGTTATTCCGTGAAAGTGTCGGGTTATGTATCGTTCCTTCGGTTATTATTCGAGGGACAATGATAGTAAACGGTTACGATCACTCGGACCATTCTGCTTTATACCCTTGCTAGTCTATTCAAGTAGACTAACCCACGAACTTTGTTCTCCGCATGTGGGCTGGTGTCATCCGTTCGATTCGGCACATCAGATAGAAAGTAGTTCAGAAGAACAGAAGGACTATAGAGTCGACGGTGGTTTTCGAATGGTTTAGCTATTTTGTTAATCAGGTTGAGATCTCTTGGGCAATGACCAGTGTGGTCAAGACTTTTGTTTGTAATGTATTTTATAAGACTTCCGCTGTACCCTACTTTATAAGACTTCCGCTGTATTTGGTTTAAACTCTGTGTTAGCCTATTCGGGATTGGGTTGTAATCCCGTAACTCATGTTTCTTTGACAATATTATGTTTTGGAATTGAATGCTTTGATCATTATGTATCATTTGTATTTCATAAATTGTATTTAAATGGTAACGCCTTGGGTGATCTCGATAAGGAACATTGGGGTCACTGGCGGTAATACATTTCCAAAAGGGTTAAGTTTTGGGGGTGTTACAGTGTCTTCGTTCGAATAGGACGAGCAGAGGTAGACGGTTCGGCAACCGGAGGAGCGAGAGGCGCACTCCCCCTGTCCGTTGTAACCGAAGTCGAACACGCGACCTCCTCACCCTTTATCAAGCGCCTAAGCACCTTGATACCATCTACGCTGCAGCGTAGATGGTATCAAGGTGCTTAGGCGCTTGATAAAGGGTGAGGAGGTCGTGTGTTCGACTCTCACCAACAACCTACCCAAGTGAGGGGGAAGGGTTGGGGTACACGGCCTATTAAGGATGGCAGTGCCGGGTGTCTGTCAGGCCCGTTGTCGGCAAGGTCAGGCACCAACATAAAGTGTATTTTTTTGTAATACTCTCAAGCCTAGCTACCACAGTCATCAAGCCACCCAACGGTGTCGGTGCCGGACTGGTGCCGCCGGTGAGTCCACAAGGCCTACAGCCCTAACACCCAACCCTTCCCCCATCAAATGGGTAGGTTGTTGCCGCGAGGATTCGAACCTCCTACCTTTGGATACAAGGGCAATGCCTTACCACTTGTATCACCAATTACGCTGGACTCACCGGCGGCACCAGTCCGGCACCGTTGGGTGGCTTGATGACTGGGGTAGCTAGGCTTGGGAGTATTACACTTACAACCTGACGAGCTATGTCGTCAGTTAACCTGATCATAATTTCTGAGTATGCAAGGTCTTGTATATCCTTCATGTCTGCATTGGTGGTCCCAATGAGCCATTCCTCAGAAATTGCCCGATAGCACTTCTCCTTGATTAAGATTGCTTTCATCTTAACCTTCCACATGGCGTAGTCACCATTTCCATCAAAAGGCTTTAGCCTGGTGCTTTCAGCCATCACTACCTGGGAACAACCAATAGTTAGTAATGGAAGCAGAAACACTAACAAGCACAGACTCGAAAAGAAACCAGAAACCGTACCCTAACTAATATCACAGAAAAGCAGGGCACCAGAAACTCAAAGAAGCAGGATACAAGAAAGCTTCAGAGATCAAACAAGGCTTCCCTTGCTCGATCAACACACGAGTAACAAGAGCAAACCCTAGATCTCTCACATGCAAAGCACAGAACGCATGCAGACACACAGCGGAAGCGAGAGGATATCAGAGAAGGCTCTAATACCAATTTGTAATCGTGTTTCAACCAAAGATCGCAAGATCTACCAAATCCAAGTTCAGATCGCAACGAAAAAGCAAGCAAGAACGAGAAAAACAGTAGAGACACAGGATTTGTTTACGCGGTTCGGTTACCCTACATCCGCGGAGCCTCGAGACGGGAGACTCAACCCAAATGCACTATCGAACGGAGAAACACAAGTGTTGGTTACAAGGGAGCAATCAGAAACCCTAAACAACCAACTACAGAGATAAACCAGAGACAAGCATAAAGAAAACAACGAGGAGAGGAGAAGACTGTAGAAAGGGTTTCGGCCCCCTTTCAAGGCTGACGAAGCTTCGAACAAAGGCTTTGCTGGAAGTGACCAAGGTGGACACCAGTAGCGCCGACGAGTAGGGTTAAGCACCGGCCCAAACCCGGTCCGGACCGACCCGGACCGGAACCCGGAACACCAAAAATGGTGGACCGGAACCCGGACCGGAAATATCCGGTCTGGACCAGACCGGGTCCGGACCGGTCCGGTCCTATTTGGACCGGATTTGGACCGGTTTAGGGTTTTATAAAATTTAAATGGGTTTTATTAAATTTAAATATAATTTACTTATATTTAAATATGAAAAAAACCCTCAAATCTAAATATAATTTATCCTAAACCCTAAACCTCAAATGTAAAAAAACCTAAAATTTTAAGATTTTTTAAAAACACCGGGTCGGACCGGATCGGACCCGGAATTTCGGAATTCCCTAGACCGGAGACCGGACCGATTAGGACCGATCCGGTCCGATCCGGTCCAAATTTCCGAGCCGGACCGGAATTTGCTCAACCTACCGGCGACAGACACTGGAGACGCTAGCACTCTTCTCTTTTCTTCTCTCTCTTTTCTCAAACTTTGGAACGGCGCAGTAGAATGAACAGTGTAGAACACAAAGGAAGCAAGGGCTTATAAAGCTAGGTCACGTAGCTACATCCAAATGTTGCGTTTCACCAAGCGAGTCTGATGTTGAAGCCAGATGGGCCTCGCAAGTCACAAGCCCAAAATCATCTGTAATAGGCTTAGGCCCAACCTTCACTTAAACCAATCTGTACCTCCAAACCGGTATCAAACCGGGGTTGCATATAATTAGTAAGTGAACCCGGTTTAGCCTTATCTGAGGGTTCCTAATTAAAACCTCAACCTTGCCATCCAAAAACACTTAGTCAAAGTCAAAGCTGGATTACAAATACAACAGTTTGGATCTTGGCTCAAGTGTCAGCTCACAGATTTGAATTCTCAGCCTTAACAGTCCAAATCTAAATCTGGGCAAATCACGTGCCACTGTGCCAGTAGCCCTTTCCCTGCGCTAATTATATGGTATTTCAGCAATTACAACCATGCTTGCATTTTAAAAAGGAATGAAAAAACCGTGTTCTTTTTTCTTGCCTTTGTTTAACCATGATATTGGAGGATATTTGTAATAGTTTCTGAAATGCTCTGTATATCTGTTGTTTCACAACCAAGTCTTTCGTCAATTATGAATCGTTATGTTTATGGGTACTCTACTGCATTGCCATTTGGAGACTATAGCTATGAATGCTTATAGATTACAAAGCATTTATCTTGATGAAAATAATCAATTTGGTTGGGCCTACAAGGTTATTATTAGACGATTTCATTCCTTCCGATTGGTGCTCCTTTTTCCGTATGAAGTCGTTTTCTATTTACTAGTCAATTGATATCAAGATATATCTTTATGTTATCTCTTTAGGAAGATTGTTATCTTTTAGTTGCCTTATATTTATGATAGAATATCTTAGGGAAAGATTGCTCATGTAACTATATATACTCTTCAGATATCAATAGAAACACAAGGAAACAATTTCCAAAATTCTTCTACCTTCTCCAATTTATCATGGTATCAGTCTAACCGATCCTAAACACAACCCTTCCGCCGCCGCCCCCTCTTGCCCTACCACTAGTCGCCGACGTTCGGTAGTCCAAAATTCGCAGCAATTGCGTCCAGCGACGACGACACGCCTCCAATGGCTGACAAGGAAATCACGATCACCCCTCAAAATCCCTATTATTTGCATCCTTCGGACCACCCGGGTCTAAAAATCTGCCCGGTGACGTTCAAAGGCGATAATTATGACGAATGGGTTCTTGCTTTTCGCAATTCCCTCTACACGAAGCGCAAACTTGGCTTCCTGGACGGTGAACTCAAGCAACCAGAAGCCACAGCCATGACTCACCCAACGCTCGCTGATTGGAGACAAGTCAACTCCATGCTCGTTAGTTGGGTGATCCAATCTACCGAAGAATCACTTCGGTCTTCTCTTTCATATTTTCCTATAGTGGGACAATTGTGGGAGGATATTCGTCAGCGATTCTCCATCGGAAACGGCCCTAGAAAGCTTCAACTCCGAGAGCAAATCGCCAATTGTCGCCAAGCCGGACAAAGTGTCGCGGCCTACTACAACAATTTGAAGAAACTGTGGGACGAACTGGCTTCTTACATGCTGGTTCGCACCTGTACTTGTGGTCTGGATCTCAACAGTAAGTGGGCTCCGGAACGCGAGGAAGAACAAATCCATCAATTTCTCATTGGCCTGGATGATCAACTCTTCAGATCCCTTCGGTCCAATCTAATGGCTCAAGATCCCCTGCCACCGCTCAACCGTGTTTATGCGTTGGCGGTTCAAGAGGAGCGGCTCAAGACGGTGGTCTCCTCACATGAAGCACCTGCTGACTCCGTCGCCTTCGCGGCTCGCCAAACCCAGCCCCAACAGTCGCGGGTCGTGTCGCCATCTGCACCACCGCCACCGTCTTCCTCTTCGTCTCCCGCACCCTCTTCGAGTAAAAAGCATCTGTTGTATACTCACTGTGGTCGCAATGGTCATGAGAAAACTGGTTGTTATAAGATTGTCGGTTATCCTCAGTGGATGAAGGACCGCTTTGCTGCTCGTGAGAAGGAACGACAACAGCAGAACCAAGTTCCCCGCGATGATCTCCCTCAAGGCTCGGCAAACGCAGTGCAAAATTCCACTCTGACGTCTGCATCTGACGTCTCTGCTGCAGATCGTGCTGCGTTCGGACCCACCCTCACCAACGAACAGTGGACTACAGTCATGAACATGTTCAGTGCTGCACAGGCCAGCTCTAGCAAGACCGGTATGTCTCTCACTTGGATTTTAGACACGGGCGCCTCGTTTCATATGACAGGCGATTGGTCGTCCCTACATAACTTGTCAACCGTGCAGCCCGTATCGATTAAGTTGCCCGATGGGCGTATTTCTTCAACCACGTAGCAAGGCTGCATATACTTGGGGGATTTTTGCTTATCTCCAGTGTTATTTGTGCCTCGTTTAGAGTGCAATCTTCTCTCTTTTGCTCAATTGACAAGAGACTTACGATTACTTGTTCTTTTAACCCCTTCTATTTGCATGCTTTAGGAAATCAGTTCGAGGACAGTGATTGGCGTGGGTAGACAACACGGTGGGGTTTATTGGCTTCAGGCGTTTGCTTCTAGGGTTTGCGCACTGTCGGCTCAGTCGTCTCCCTACTCTGCAACTCTGTGGCATCGTCGTCTGGGTCATCCTTCTTCTTCAGTTTTATCTTCAATTTCAGAAATTCATTTAGATCAGCAATCCTTGGAGGATTATAATCCATATAGTTCTTGTTTTAAAGCTAAACAAACACGTTTGTCATTTCCGGATAGTTCTAATAAAGCTTCTGAGTTATTTGAATTAGTGCATTGTGATGTTTGGGGTCCTTACAGTACTCCATATTTTTCTAGTGCCCATTCATTCTTGACTATTGTTGACGATCACTCACGGACCGTATGGGTCTACTTCGTCTCTACCAAAGCCGAGGTTGCAAACAAGTTCAGGAGCTTCTGCGCTTTCGTCCTAACTCAATTCCGTACTCGGGTTTGTCGTGTCCGGGCAGACAATGGAACAGAATTCATGCCTCTGTGCCCCTATTTTGATGATCAAGGGATCGTCTTTGAAACATCATGTGTAGCTACACCTCAGTAGAACGGTCGCGTCGAACGAAAGCACCAGCATCTGCTCAATGTGGCTCGCGCTCTCCGTTTCCAGGCACACTTGCCGATTGATTTCTGGGCCGAATGCGTCTCTACCGCAGCCTTCTTGATCAATCGCACACCGACACCTATCCTTGGTACTCGCTCTCCTTATGAAGTTCTGCATCAACACCCTCCGACCTACTCCCATATCCGGGTATTCGGGTGCCTTTGCTTTGCTGCTCACAATCCCCGAGATCGAGACAAATTCTCGCCTCGTAGTAGGAAGTGCGTTTTCATCGGCTATCCGCCTGGCAAACGCGCATGGCTACTATATGATTTGGAGACCAAGAGTATTTTTGCTAGTCGGGATGTCGTATTCTATGAAGATCTATTCCCGTTCTCTATGCAGACTCCCGAACCGTCGTCGAAGGAATCAACTTTGCCATCACCAGCAATTTACGATGACCCTCCGCTACACATCCCCGACAGGGGGAGCACCGAAACCCCAGCAGTGGCTCCTCCGGTTACAACGGACAGGGGGAGTGTGCCTCTCACTCCTCTGGTTGCCGAACCGTCTACCTCTGCTCGTCCTATTCGAACAAAGACACCCTCTGTGTTACTCAAGGACTATGTATGCAGCACAATTCTGCAAATAAACCCCCACGTCTCAGCGTCTACACCCGCGCCACGGTCACCGTCCTCAGGTACCCTCTATCTGTTAGCTTTCTATGTTAGTTGCGCTAATTTTTCCGCCTCCCATGTTCATTTTTTAGCAACTGTGACCGCCAACACCGAGCCCTCCTCTTTTAAGGAGGCCATTCTCCACAAACCATGGCGTGCTGCCATGCACAACGAACTCGACGCTCTAGAGCGAAATCGGACATGGCACCTATCTCCTCTTCCTCCTGGAAAGAAACCGATTGGCTGCAAGTGGGTGTATCGCATCAAGTACAATTCCAACGGGTCCATTGAGCGCCATAAGGCTCGTTTGGTTGTCCTTGGAAATCGACAAGTTGAAGGTGTTGATTATATGGAAACGTTCTCTCCAGTGGCCAAGATGGCTTCGGTTCGGGTATTCCTTTCTGTTGCCGTTATACGAGGCTGGGAACTTCATCAGATGGATGTCCACAATGCCTTCTTACATGGAGATCTAGATGAGGAGGTTTATATGCTACCGCCACCTGGTTTGTTGCACGTCCCACCAGGACATGTTTGTTGGCTTCAGAAGTCCTTATACGGGCTCAAGCAGGCACCGCGCAACTGGTTTGCCAAACTCTCTCATGCTCTTCGCATTTTTGGATTTAAGCAAAGTTATGCAGATTACTCTCTATTCTCCTACACGACGCCTATGACCACTCTGCATGTCCTTGTCTATGTTGATGACCTGATCATTGCAGGAAATGACTCTGCTGCTATATCACGCTTCAAAGCGTATCTTGGCACTTGTTTTCATATGAAGGATTTGGGTGCTCTGAAGTACTTTCTTGGCATTGAGATTGCTCGTAACTCATCTCGATTATTTCTCTCTCAGCGTAAGTATACGCTCGACATTCTTTCTGAAGTCGGTCTGCTCGCTGCAAAGCCGACTGAGTTCCCCATGGAACAACATCATCAACTTGTCGCTTCGACCAGTGAGCCATTTGCTTCTCATGAGTGTTACCGACGACTTGTTGGTAGGCTCATCTATCTCACTATTACCTGGCCTGAACTTTCATACTCGCTTAATACACTAGCGCAGTTTATGCAAGCGCCCAAGGTCGATCACTGGAACGCTGCGATTCGTGTTCTGCATTATCTCAAGGGACATCCTGGGCAAGGCTTATTTCTTTCTGCAACGAGTTCTCTGCAACTCATTGCATTTTGTGACTCTGATTGGGCATCGTGTCCGGTGACTAGGCGTTCTCTTATAGGATATTTCATCATGCTCGGCCATTCTCCTATCTCTTGGAAAACAAAGAAACAGGTTACCGTCTCCCGTTCTTCTGCAGAGGCCGAGTATCGATCAATGGCTTCAACTTGTTGTGAGTTGATCTGGTTGAAGTCCATTCTTCAATCGCTTGGCGTTCGTCAATCCGCACCAATGTCTCTTTTCTGTGATAGTCAGGCAGCCATTCACATTGCTGCGAACCCGGTTTTTCATGAGCGGACCAAACACATTGAGATCGATTGTCACCTTGTTCAAGATCAGGTGCAATCTGGTAACGTCGTTACCAAGTACATCTCGACGTCCCAGCAACCGGCCAATCTTTTTACCAAGGCTCTGGGCAAAGCTCAGTTTCAGCTTCTTTTGGGCAAGTTGGGCATTATCGATCCACATGCTCCAACTTGAGGGGGAATATCAAGATATATCTTTATGTTATCTCTTTAGGAAGATTGTTATCTTTTAGTTGCCTTATATTTATGATAGAATATCTTAGGAAAAGATTGCTCATGTAACTATATATACTCTTCGGATATCAATAGAAACACAAGGAAACAATTTCCAAAATTCTTCTACCTTCTCCAATTTATCAATTGATGATTTTTATTTGTCATGCATTTGTGATCACGGGTCGTTGCTGGAATGACTGGTAATAAACAATGATCAAATGGAGTAGTGAAGTGCAGATGCTTGTGTGATTTTTTACTGTCTCATTTTTCTTTTTTCCTTAAGGATGAGACAAAGTATTGCATGAATAACGAAGCCAAGTTCATATTTACCTTGAGAAAGACAGACACCTCTTTGTTTCTTGTAAACAGTTGTTATATGCTTGAATCCTAATTCTATGCTTTGTTGCAGTTGTTCTGTAACTCTATCTAATTTACCAGATCTTTCATGCTTTTGTTATTGTAATGACCTTTTTGGCCTCTTACATCTAGTGTCCTAAATACAACACTGGCTACATGACCAAAGCTTTCTATTTTGCCATATTATTGCATAACATTTTTTTGGGTATAATGAGTCTGGTACTCTAGTTTTAACTTAATTGATTTTGTGTGTTGCCATGACCTTGCTAAATGCACAATTGCACATCATATCTGAATTAGTCTACCAACTCTATCAGGCGCCATTACTGTGGTGGGCTTCCCCTTGTTGGGAATTTAGATGCTTAAAGCGGAATTTCAGGAAACTATTTCCTAACATCTAACAAGGATCTCATGCATGAACTAATAGGAATATAGTATAGTTAGAGTTACATACCGTTTGATGCGAGCCTGAAACGTTCCTGCAGGATTTCAACGGAGATCGAAAGCCCCAAGTGTGGCTTCTCTAATTGGTCCACACAAGTCTGGAATCTGGATCGCCTTTGATCTCATCTGCTAGAACAACGAACGAAGGAAAGCGAACGAAGCTTGAATTAGGGAGGTACGGCCGTTCACTTTCTTGGAGGATAAATCAATGTCTTCTGTACGTAAATCATCATACATAATATAATATCAATATATCATATATATCTATTATATTTAGTTATGGACACAATATCTTTATATTGTTTTCATATATCTTCTAATAAGATACCTCATTATCAAGTAATTATGAATGGTAACTTTTTATCCATTAATAATAAAAGCCAATATCCCAATTAAAGCCAATGGGCCGAAATCCATGTCCCACATGGGCTTTCGGTTCGATTTGATCCAGCCCGATCATTCTATGTGTGTGACCTCATAGGACCCGGTTATTATAGCCATGGGCCTAACCCGATTAAGCCCATTGATCGTAGTTGACTTCTAGCAAAGCACTACAATCCCTAAAATTCCCGTATTGTAAATCTCCATTAATTGTCCTATTCCATATTTGGTAATTGCGCCTTGATTAAAGGACATTATTCCTTCAATCTCCCACTTGTCCTTGAAACAAGTGTGCAATGTCAGATTCCTTTGTCGCTTAGTGTCTTATTTGATGATATGGTGACATTCATATCTCTTATCAAATTGTTTCTTGATCTCCGAGTTTGAACTGTCAAATAACGGATGATTACATATAATCCATTCGAGCATGGCCATGCATTTTTCAATTCTCGCTCTTCAAGTGGCCGAGACACCTTTCTTGTTCATGCATCACAGTATACATGAAGCAGGAGGACTTATTCAATCTTGAATGACTACGGCTCCCACTCAACTTTTGACAGTCCCAATCACTGCCTTTATAACTGCCTGTTACGATCAGCGTTTGACAGCGTCAAAGACACACCATTCATCAAGCAAAACCATATCATGCTCATGTATGAAGAATCCACCAATTATGGTTCAACTTAAAGATTCTTCAAGTCTTTTATGAAAACCTTTAAGGTAGGTCAGTCCCATACGTATCATCCATACATATATGTGTAATCGACTAGACATCTCAATGTCCCTATAGCCTATGAAACGTGGCGCTATCAGTCAACTTACAATGTGGTCTTTAACAATAGTCATTTATGTCCAAGTTAATGACTAAGACCATGGACCTTAAGTAACTCATGACTTCAGTTCACTTAATGGGGTTTCATTCAGCACAACACTTATGATGAGCCCATTTGCGAATCATGAATTATTTGGACATTTTATTCAATTCCAAGCAAAATCAAATAAGAATGAATAATCATATATCATATAATCAAGCATAAAACATGTCTGTCATACATAAAGCAAAGTTCATAATGTAAGACAATACAATCTCAAATCCATTCTCCAATGTGTTTGAGTCCCTTGGCCCTAGTGTGACTATCATGCTTGGGCCTAGGCATGGGCTTGGTCAGTGGATCTGTAATGTTGTCATCTGTGTGTACTTTGCACATCTTCACGTCACCCCTTTCAACGATGTGTCGAATGAGGTGGTACTTCCTTCGCACATGTCTGGATTTGGAGCTTGAGCTCGGTTCCTTAGCTTGGGCAATCGCGCCATTGTTGTCACAATAAACGTCAATTGCCTTTGATACACTAGGAACAACGCTGAGCTTATCAAGGAACTGCCTAATCCAGATTGCCTCCTTCGCTGCTTCAGAAGCGGCGATGTACTCTGCCTCTGTCGTAGAATCTGCCACTGTGTCCTGCTTGGAGCTCTTCCAGCTCACAGCTCCCCCGTTCAGGATAAAGACATATCCTGACTGTGACTCATAGCCATCCCGGTCTGTCTGGAAGCTTGCATCAGTGTAGCCTCGTGCGATCAACTCGTCATCACCCCCATATACCAAGAAATCATCCCTTGTTCTTCTTAAGTACTTTAGGATGTTCTTGGCTGCACACCAGTGTGCTTCTCCTGGACTCGATTGGTATCTGCTGCACATGTTGAGAGCAAATGCAACATCTGGGCGAGTACATATCATAGCATACATGATGGATCCTATAGCCGAGGCATAAGGGACCTTGCTCATCTTCTCTAGCTCAGCAGGTGTGCTCGGACACTGCTTCTTACTAAGATGTATGCCATGCTGCATGGGTAGGAATCCCTTCTTGGAATCCTACATCTTGAACCTGTCAAGAATCTTATCTATATAATTTCCTTGACTTAGTCCAATCAGCTTCTTATATCTATCTCTATAGATCTTGATCCCCAATATGTACTCTGCTTCTCCTAGGTCTTTCATTGAAAAACATTTCTTCAGCCATCCCTTAACGGACTCTAGCATCGGAATGTCATTTCCAATGAGTAGTATGTCATCCACATACAAGACTAAGAAGACCACTTTACTCCCACTAAACTTCTTGTAAACACAAGGTTCTTCTTCGCATATAATGAAGTCAAACTCTTTGACGGCTTCATCAAAGCGAATATTCCAGCTCCGAGATGCTTGCTTAAGTCCATAGATAGACTTCTTAAGCTTGCATACTTTCTTAGCGCTTGCTGGATCCTCAAAACCCTCAGGTTGTGTCATGTACACATCCTCTTCTAAGTATCCATTTAGAAAAACGGTTTTGACATCCATTTGCCAAATCTCATAATCATAATAAGCGGCAATGGCTAAGAGTATTCTGATGGATCTGATCATTACGATCGGTGCAAATGTCTCTTCATAGTCTTGACCATGAATTTGTTTAAAACCTTTGGCAACCAACCTTGCCTTGTAAATAGATACATTTCCATCCTTGTCTGTTTTGAGTTTAAAAACCCATTTGCATCCTATGGGTTTTATCCCATCTGGCAAATCTATCAAGTCCCATACTTGATTCTCATACATGGAATCCATTTCAGAATGCATGGCTTGAAGCCATTTCTCAGAGTCTAGACCCGTCATTGCTTGCTTATAGGTTTCAGGCTCTCCGCTTTCTAAAAGCAGGACGTCAGGGCTTACATTCAAGACGAAATCATCATATCGCCTTGGTTGCATCCTCGGCCTGTTTGATCTACGTGTGGGTTCAACAACCAGAGCATTTTCCACAACTGTTTGTGGTTCCTCATTCGGTTCTGCTGGTGCCGATTCCTGGATAGCTTCCTCTTGGGAATGTACGTCTCTAGGTACCAATATCTCCTCATCGACATCATCTATGTCGGTTTGTTGTTGGGTTTGTTGCTCTTCTTGAACTTCTTCAAGATAAACATTTCTCCCACTTGACTTCTTGGAAATGAATTCTCTTTCCAAGAAGGCACTATCCCTTGCAACAAACACTTTGTGCTCAGTGGGGTTGTAGAAGTAGTATCCCTTGGTTTCTTTGGGATATCCTATGAAGAAGCATTTATCTGATCTGGGTGCAAGCTTATCTGACAGTAAACATTTTACATAGGCTTCACACCCCCAGATCTTCATGAAGGACAAGCTTGGAACTCTTCCAGTCCATATCTCATATGGTGTCTTATCTACAGTCCTAGACGGGGTTCTGTTTAGTGTGAATGCAGCGGTTGTGAGGGCGTATCCCCAGAAGTATGTTGGAAGACTGGCAAAACTCATCATTGATTTGACCATGTCCAACATGGTCCTATTTCTCCTTTCAGACACACCATTTAGTTGAGGTGTGCCTGGTGGGGTCAGTTGTGTGACTATCCCACAACGTCTTAAATGATGATCGAATTCCTGGCTTAGATATTCATCACCACGATCAGATCGAAGGGCTTTAATCTTCTTGCCAATATGATTTTCTACTTCATTCTGAAACTCCTTGAACTTTTCAAAAGATTCAGATTTATGACTCATTAAGTAAATATACCCATATCTACTTAAATCATCAATAAACGTTATGAAGTATCTATAGCCTCCTCTAGCTTCTGTGCTCATTGGTCCACATACATCTGTATGTATTAGTGCCAATAGCTCAGTAGCTCTTTCACTTTTCCCGGTGAAAGGTGACCTTGTCATCTTGCCCATTAGGCATGATTCACATGTTTCAAATGATTCACAATCAGTTGATTTCAGAATTCCATCTTTATGGAGTTTCTTCATGCGATTCAAGTCAATGTGACCTAAGCGACAATGCCACAAATAGGCTTCACTCATGTCATTCGTTTTTTGCTTCTTTGTATCAATGTTATAGATTTCGGATTTAAGTTCAACCACATAGAGTCCATTACTCAAGGGTGCTCGGGCATAGAAAATACCATTCTTATAAATAGAAAAGCAATTGTTTTTAACAATAAAATTATAGCCCTCAGCATCCAAAACCGAAAACGAAACAAGGTTTTTAGAAATTTCAGGAACGTAATAACAGTTATTAAGTTCTAAAATCAAACCAGAAGGTAAAACTAAGTCATAGACTCCTACAGCAAGCACAACAACAGTCGCCTTGTTTGCAACACGTAGGTCTATCTCTCCCTTCTCCACTTGCCTCCTACCTCTTAGCCCCTGCACATTCGAAGTAATGTGAGCACAGCATCCGGTATCTAATACCCAAGTAGTGGCAGTGGTTGTTAAGATTTCAATAACATTAATACCTGAAGTGGGATTCACAGTCCCATTCTTCTTGTCTTCCAGGTATTTGGGACAGTTTCTCTTCCAGTGTCCCTTGGCCTTGCAGTAGAAGCACTCATGATCAGCAGGTACCTTAGACTTCTTAGTCGTCTTGGGTTGAGCAACTGCCTTGCCCTTCCCTTGGTGCTGTTTGTGCTTCCCATTGGCCGCCTTCTTGAACCCTTTCCCTTTGTTGACCATGAGAACTTCCTTCTTAGGTTCAATCATGATGTTCTGCTCAGCTGTCTTGAGCATGCCATGGAGTTCATTGAGGGTCTTGCCTATCCCATGCATATGGTACTTCAATCTGAATTGAGCAAATCCATCATGCAGGGAGTGCAAGATGATATCAGTGGCCAACTCATCATTGTAAGGAAAGCCCAATTGAGCCATCTGCTCAAAGAGACCAATCATGTCAAACACATGGTTGCTCACTGGCTTCTCTTTCTCCAATTTCTTCTCAAGTATGGCCTTGTGAGTCTCATACCTCTCAATCCTAGCTTGTTCCTGAAACAACACTTTTAGGTTAGCCATGATTGTATGAGCATCCATGCGTTCAAACCTCTTTTGAAGGCCTGGTTCCATGGCAGCGAGCATCAGGCAGGTGACAGGCACCGACTTAGCTCTTATCTCATTTTCCTTTGCTTTCTCCTCATTAGTGGAAGCATCGGTCAGGACAGGGATGGGTGTTTCCAGAACGTCCTCACGTCCTTCGGATCTGAGAACAATTCTCAAGTTTCTTTCCCAATCGATATAGTTTGTACCGTTGAGCTAGTTTTTGTCAACAATTGACCGCATGGTGAATTTCAAATCGCTACTAGACATGATTGCTACAAAAGGAAGTAACATGCAGATAAGTTTATGCTTGACATGCAAAAACTTAAATTTTAAACATGCTTCAAAAATTAAGCAAATGCACATTTTGTTCAAACAAGTTTGTCCCCAGTGAATAAAATGATTCCAAGATCCTAATTCAGATAAGACATTAGCGTACTTTGGCACTGCCCTAAGTCTCATGTGATCTAGGTAAGTAACATTTACTAATTATAACTCTTTATAATTCTTGGTTGATGGACCACATCCTATGTGGACTCATCCTTATGCCTCAAGATCCAAAACTTTGCATTTTGGTCTCTTGTTGAGTATAACCATATCAAGGTTTATGAATCCCTTATATAGATCCACCCTCACTATCCCAAGGTCAAAGAAGGACACCTTGTTTTGGCAAAACCTATCCAACTTATTCCTAGGGCATCATGGGTTATGACATGGGAAGGCATTATCTCAATATTCCTTTAGGGACTTAAGCATGCAATGGTTGTCTATTTACTAGTGAACAAAATAGCATAAGTAAACAATCATGCAAAGCTTAAAATAATAAGGCATTCAAAATGCAATAATTAAATGTGATCCTAGTATGGCCCCTAAAACCAAAAAACCAAAGATCTAATCTTCATGGGTCTTCTCTCCATGGATCTTCATCCTTGGTATCCTTCATGGATCTTCTTGGTCTTCTTGGGATCTTCTTGTAATACAAAATTTCTAATAATCTAATTACTGAAATTTAAATTACAAAAATACATAATGATACGCAGATCGTGTATAAAAATACAGAACGATACGCAGATCGTATACTCTATCCTAAGATGTGGGCCATACTAGTCACCTCATGCAGGCAATAATATCATAATATTATAAAACATGCATGCATTCATAATATCAAATATTATTAATCAAAGTAATAATGGAATATTATAATGATAAAACATGTAACAAGATATTCAAACATATCCATATATAGAATTAATCATATTAATAATTAAATTGCATTATTGGATAAAATATGCACAAATAAGGTAAGATATCAAATATCTTTATTCTAATTAAGTGGGAATCTATCCTAACAACTTTTAGGAAATCATATTGTAGATAATATCAAATATCATCCAATTAGATAAATAAGATCTTATCTTATTCTTTTTAGGAAAATATCCTAAAATCCCAAAATCTACCCAACCGGACCGAGTCGCGCCCGAGTCAAACCCGGACCGACCCGTGCCCACTGAACCGCGCAGCCACTGTGCAGACCGAGCCCAGTTCGTACAGTCCGAACCATGGCTCCCACTGCAGACCACACCCGAGCCACCGCACGGACCGGACCATCCCGGGTCCACCGCGCCAAGCCGCGCAGGCCCGCGAACAGTTCGCGGTCTGCTGGGTGGTGCGACCCACTGTTGGACGCTCCAGTCGCGCGTGCTGAGCCGCGGTCCACACCGCTGGACCCCTGCGCACGAGCTAGGGTACGCGCCGAACCGGATCCAATCCGGTTCGATACTGTTCATTTTTTTTCTTCTTCAAATTTTCAGAAATAAATTTCAAAAATCAGATTTCAAAAAAAAATTTTGGGTATTGATTCATCCTTTTGAAAATCAAAATTTTCACTTAGTGGTTTAAACATGCAAAAATCATATTTCTAGCATAATCAAACCTTATGAATCAAAATTTTGGATAGAGAAACATTGTCAAAAAGTTCTAAACTTTTCCATGCATATTAGAAGCAAAGTTCTCAACTTCCATATCCAATCAATCAAAATCTCAATTTTAATCATGCAATTTAACCTATATATCAATATTACATGAAGTTTGAATCTTAACATGCATCAAAAATAACTCTTTTGATAATTGATCCTATCAAATCATGCAAGAGGCTCTGATACCACTGTTGGGAATTTAGATGTTTAAAGCTGAATTTCAGGAAACTATTTTCTAACATCTAACAAAGATCTCATGCATGAACTAATAGGAATATAGTATAGTTAGAGTTACATACCGTTTGATGCGAGCCTGAAACGTTCCTGTAGGATTTCAGCGGAGATCGAAAGCCCCAAGTGTAGCTTCTCTAATTGGTCCACACGAGTCTGGAATCTGGATCGCCTTTGATCTCGTCTGCTAGAACGACGAACGAAGGAAAGCGAACGAAGCTTGAATTAGGGAGGTACGGCCGTTCACTTTCTTGGAGGATAAATCAATGTCTTCTGTACGTAAATCATCATACATAATATAATATCAATATATCATATATATCTATTATATTTAGTTATGGATACAATATCTTTATATTGTTTCCATATATCTTCTAATAAGATACCTCCTTATCAAGTAATTATGAATGATAACTTTTTATCCATTAATAATAAAAGTCAATATCTTAATTAAAGCCAATGGGCCGAAATCCATGTCCCACATGGGCTTTCGGTTCGATTTGATCCAGCCCGATCACTCTATGTGTGTGACCTCATAGGACCCGGTTATTATAGCCATGTGCCTAACCCGATTAAGCCCATTGATCGTAGTTGACTTCTAGCAAAGCACTACAATCCCTAAAATTTCCAGATTGTAAATCTCCATTAATTGTCCTATTCCATATTTGGTAATTGAGCCTTGATTAAAGGACATTATTCCTTCGCCCCTTTCCATCAGCGATGGCCCCTTTTTGCTAAGGCATGTGCCTCAAGGCTAGACACAGTTGGGTTTTCCTTCTTAACATCCAATTGATTTGGAAAATGACACTAATCATCTTTGCTCTCATTTCCAAAGCTCCATAAGTGTTTGGTATAGTTTATTCAAGGGGTTGATCAGTTATCATTGTTGCAAAAGATATATATAGATAATCTTACTAAGCTTCTTGGTACATTTTACAGTCTTCAATACAGGCTACATTAGAGGCTAGAGCTATATATAGATATGCACTTCCTTCCATTTTCATTACAAAAATGTTCATGAATCTGAAGAAATGACATGAATTTTTCTCAACATGTGTTTCTTGGGAGTGGATAACAGGGTAGAAAGTCTCCGATTCTTTCAACAGAAGCAATCTTCTGCTGCTTTCTTCAATGCTCCCACTTGCCATTAGTGCTTTTCCTTGTGCTTGGGATCACCTGCTTCACGGCTTCATAGATGGATTCCTGTAACACCATGTGATCACAGTTAGTTGGGTGTGGTTAGGTGGATGTCACTGTGACAGTTGACAAATCATTGCAAATTATCATGTGGTGTGGGTGGGGCATCAATTTCCAAACAGTGGTCAATTAATTATTTGCATCTCACATTCTTATTGTGTTTTGTCAAGGGTAGTTAGAACTTAGAAGCCTGAGCTAAGACTTGTCTCTCCTATCAGTTTCCTCACTGTCTATTTTGATCTCTGGGAAACTCTGTCTTCCCAGGCCTTGAAAGTTGAAAGAAGCCCCAAAATCAGTTTTGCATTTCACATCTTTCTAACTCTAATGACTCCATATTATATACGCTAGCCTCCTCTATAACTAAGGTGAATGTAACATAGTCTCCAATATGCTTATGTTTAGATATTGTTTCCCTATTGTTGTTGGTATATATGCTTAGATTTTCTTCAATCAGTTGGACCTTCAACACAATGAAGCATTACATTACATGCATCAAAAGTAAACTAGTTTTCCTTTGATTTTCTTGTAATTTTGGATAGCTTCTTAGATTAGATTGTGAAGTTTTGGCATCATCCACACGAAAACCTTGGGATTGAGTTTGTTCAAAAAGAGCTTATAAAATGGTAAAAGAAGATTAAACGCATAAATAAAGCAATATTGAATGATGAATGAACATACCAAGAAGCTAAACCTGGGTTTTGCAAGAACCTCGTTGTTACCATGGGTTGAAGCGAATGCGGTCTTCCTCCAGGAGGCGGGTTTGTCCTGAGCTTGCAACAACCATCTCTTGCTGAGCACCAAGCTGCTCTGACCACCATTGAAGGACACTTCCCTGCACATGACGAACCTGGAGGAGTGGAAGATTGCCCTGCTGCAGCCCACATGAGGACGAGGAGGACCCTCCAACTCCAAGAGGGTTGGTGTTTTGGTGCGTTTTAGCAATCTGGGTGGAAGCTCCAACTCCAAGCCCTTGTTGGAGGAGGAGGAGGAGTGGGCTTTGGTGGGCCTGGGCTTGCCGGGCTCCTCTTCCCAGTTGAAGGGAACAGAAGCTGCAGCGTGGTGCGGTGGAGTTTTCATCCCCATTAATGAGTACTGCTCTGGGGATTTGGTGGGTGCAACTGAGAACAGTGGTAGCTTTGGTGCTCTGCTTTCATCTGAGCCCATCTCTCTCTCTCTCTCTGTATGTCTGTACGTGTTTGGATGCCTGTGACTTTTCTGGGAGGATGGGATGGGGAAGCTGAAAAAGTGGCCGCTTGTGTTGTGTGGGAGAAAACTCATGCTATATATCAAGTTATGGACCTTCGCCAATCGCCGTGTATGCGAAAAAATTATTATATTTTTCTACTTTAGTCTATTTGTGATTGACTGTTTGGGTAGGTCAATTTGATTACATTAGTTTGGGGATAGAAGTTAAAAGTCACCCTCCAAAAATAGGAAAATGTTTTACTTATCGGAGGGTAGACTATCCTTATTAATTAGGGTAAACTACACAAAACCACCCCTTATTTTGGGGTATTTGCAATAAACCACCCCTTATTTTGTTATTTATAGAAAATCACCCCTTATTACAATTATTTTGCATCAAACCACCCTTTATTTTGTTATTTACAGAAAACCACCCCTTATTACAATTATTTTGCATTAAACCACCCCTTATCTTGATTTTTACACTAAATCACCCCTTAAATAGTTAATGTTATAATAAACCACCAATTCATTTCTCATTAAGCATTCACTAAGCGTAAGTTCTCTCACGCTCAATTAATAATAGTTCTGTATACTTAATAATCTGTCCCTTCTCAATGGTTTCCTCCTCCCTAACATCCCTTAAGAGGACAAATCTTCCTAGGCCTATGACGAACTATGAGATCCATGATTTTTTATCATTGAGGACCAAGCAAATCATTGTCACCATTGGATTGATATTGAAGAGGTTGGCTCGGTTCAGATCCTCAGTTGGAGGTAAGGTCTAAAGGCTTTAATTGAATATAAAAAAGAAATTTTGGTTATTGAATTTACATAACCCTCACTTCTTTAAACTAGTGAATCAATGCAAACAAATGTATGGTAGTTGTCATATATTTTTTCTTTATCAAAGTCCTACTACTTGTTCTTTTGGAATGAAACTAAGAGTTGAAACCTTCAACATTTAATAGTATATCCATAATAATGAGCTATAGACCGTACAAAGGATAAAAAATTTAACGAGTTAATAAAAGCCTAATGTGAAAGGTCTAGGGGTGGTTTGATGCATACTAATTGTAATAAGGGGTGGTTTTCTGTAAATAAAAAAATAAAGGGTGGTTTGATGCAAAATAATTGTAATAAGGGGTGGTTTTCTATAAATAACAAAATAAGGGGTGGTTTATTGCAAACACCCCAAAATAAGGGGTGGTGTTTTGTAATTGACCCTATTAATTATGATGATAAAGCATGTAATGAGATGGCTTTCCTAATTCTTTGTGTAAGTAAATACTCCAATAACTTTATTCGCTAAGAAGCAAAGGGACTTATCAATCTACTATATATCTATTAAACGCAAAGACCTACTACGTCACGTAGCACTCCTAGAATGCACCCAATTTTTTATGCCACGTGGCATCTTTATAGCAGTTTTGACACGTGTCACTAATTCCGTTTATTTCGATTTTTACCATTTCTATCATTCATTTTGATTCTTCCAGAATGTGTATAATATTATAATTTCCATATTGATAATATATGATCTTCTACTCTATTTTTGTAATTATTTATTTCGCAACTCAGATTACAGAATCGGACAAATATTTTAAAAATCGTAAATATTTGAACATCTACACTATAAAATATAAATGGCTAAAATTAGACCTAATTTATTAACCAGTACCATATGCAAATTCAGTTTTTCATTCTAATAGACATTTGCAAAGCCTTAAAATGTCCGAATAACCTGCAAAATAATTTGAATAACCCTAATGCTATTAGGGCAGGCATAAAAAAATTTCAACCTGCAAAATAATACATGTATACGAACCTGCAATATGTGCAAAGAACAAAAAAATGAAAAAAATTACATCCATGCAAAGAATACAACAATGAAACCACTTCTTCAAATGACCTAAAATAAACTGCATAGCCATACGTACAAAAGAAATCATTGGCGGGAAACTGAAACAAATTGCATAATACGTACATGGATAATTATTGCTTAAACCCAAAATGGAAATGGTAATCTGCAAGGCAATTCATACAAAGTCAGTGCAGAATATGCTCCAAGAGATTATATTTTAATCCTTTTGGCGATTAAACTAATAATTGCTCAGAGCATACTCTGCACTGACTAATGAATTGCTTAAACCAAAAATAAAATGCTAATCTGCAAGGCCATACATAGTAAGAAAATGATCTGGCGCACGGTGCATATATTTTTCTGCATTGTGTAATATGCAAGGCAAGATTTTTTCCAATTTGAAGATGTACACAATACCTGTACATAATAAAATACATCGATTATGGCAGTTTAAATATGTGTACAATCAAATAAAATCAACCATTATAATCCATAAAAAATATGCCTTATAAATAGAGAGCATCTTCCTCAATCACATTCTAAAATTTTATGAGTTCTTGCACAAGCCTAAACAATATCGATTCTTCCTTGAGATAGCAGGTATGTATTTGCAATTCATAATAATACGATCATGCTATATAGAATCTTCCTGGGGTTCGGAAATTCTCCCCATATTGACTAGGTTTTGCAATTACAGAATTGATATTCCACTACTGATTTTTCTATGTATTTTGTGCATTTACAGAACTGCAAATAGTGAACTGATTTTCCATTACTGATTTCGTATGTATTTTGTGCAATTACACAAGTGTAAATAGTGCACTTATATTAACTTTCATTATTTTGTTTTACTGAATTTGTATTGAATTTTTGTATGAACTTTGTAGCAATGTCAAAACAACAACAAGAAATAAAGGATATTACGGGTACCCGAGGGAATTATGAGCTAAATGTTAGAGTAATTAGATTGTTTAAAGTTCCAAAGAAAGAAGATCGTACACAATACAGTACAACTGAAATCATTTTAATGAATGAAAAGGTATTAATTTTCAGTTCTTTAATAATTTGTTGAATAGGCCAATGTTGAATAATTTATCTATTCTATTAGCAAATTTTTTGTTATAATTTTTTTAGGTTGAAAGCTATACAAAGAATCCATAAGAAAATCATATAAAACCAAATTAATATTTCTATCGTGAGTTGCATGAAAATCATACTTACTATATGGATCTTTTATACTAAGTCTAGACATATATTTTACTGGGCCAATTGGCCCTAAAAAATTGGGAGTTTAATTGCGATTTTTCTGAAAATGGCAAGTTGTACATAAAAATGGTTTATTATCCAGTGTATGACAATTTAAATTCCATATATGAGTGTAGAATCAGTTGATATATTTTTAGTTAATTATTTTTGGGTAATGTAATCATAACTTCAATAAGTGAAAAATCAAAATTAATAGTATTTATATATATAATATGAACCGGAAGATTGCAGGAGTTCTGTGTGTGCAGTTTTTCAAGTTGTTCGATACTAGGAGTCTTACAAAAATCTCAGAAGTTGTTCACTTGGAAGAGGCATAGAAACTAAAAGGTATTGTATATTTTTGTGTTGTTAGATTTCTAATGTTTGATTGTGTTAGGTATTAAAACTAATGGGGTGTTTGATTGTGTTAAAACTAATGGAATATGAGGAATCGAAACTAAAAGGTATTGTTTATGTTTATGTGGTTCGATTTGTAATGTTTGATTGTGTTTATCTATAATTAAATCATTAGTTTTCAGTTATATGCTTTAGGTTAACTATCTAATGCTAAAATACTGACTACTCTATGCAAACATTAATCAGAGCATTTAGTTCTAGGCGTACCTTTATGTCTTTCATGATTAACCAATATCAATCCAAAGTTGTAATTTCTTATTCCAATCTGATCTCCCATATGGCATTCCTATACCAACAATAAATCATTTTGATTAATGAATAGATTTATAAAATAAATTAAAATAGTGATCTTAAGTGTAAAGAGATAGAACCATAACCTTTAGTGTAAAGAGATAGAACCATTCCTAGACTATATGATTTAGTTTACTATCAATATTTATTTTATGCAGTTGACTGTTTATATCAATATTAAAAATTGACTACTTACTAAACTACATAAATTGTATGCAGTTGTGTACTATCAATATTTATTTTACAACTATATGATTTAGTTAACAACTGAAGCATTTACTTACAACTTATATAATTTAGTTTATAGCTAAACTACTTACTACATTACAACTAAACTACTTACTACACTAAAAGTTAGTATAGTAGACATACCTTTAGGTATTTTTTTTGTGTATTTATAATCCAAATTTCTTTTGAGTCCAATCCGAGCTCCCACATTATACCTATAGCAATAACAAATCTGTTAAGTACAGACTAAACAAGTAAATCAATTAATTACAAAATTAGTCAATTGATGAAACCATGACCTGATTGTATAGATTGAATCACATTAGTAGATGCATCTTGGAGATTATATGTTGCAACCTGTAATGGCACAAGTTTTATGATCAGTAACTACTATACAATGTATTGATCACATGCAATCTGACATAGGATAGCAATTGCAAATTTAGTTGTATTAAAAATTGTATTCGAACATATCTAAGCTCTATAAGAAAGGTACATTTATATGTATTATTGTTCCCTGATTTCAGAAGCAGGTATCATGGATATTTATTTTTTCAAACCTATGAAGGAAAATAATAGGGTTGAATTACTACATGTACCAGATGTCAGTAGAGTAGAATAGAAGTTAAGAACTTGAATGAAAATGTATATTTTGTAGTGTAAAAAAGAGTACCTTAAAATATGATTGTAACACTCAGATTGCTGACTGATTTCCAGTACACTTCTAAATTTGGATTCAGTTATTTCTACTTGCACAAGTGGAAAAACGATTAATTAGAATCTGAATTAATAAGCATGAAGCAATAATGTAAAGTAATATGTTGCAGAATATTAACAAATTGAATTTTGCAAAGGAGATATGTTCTATCTTGCAGAATATGAAAGTATTGAACTTTATGAATCCATTAATATTGTATTGATTGTTGTTATTAGGGGCACCTAGAGTGATTATCTGCATTCAGATAGAGGAGAGGAATTGAAAAGGTTAGTTTCATACTCTATGAAAAAATTATTTATTATATATATAAGTTGCAACTAAATATAAGTATCCAAGCTATTACAGTAAGCTAAGATTGATTTAAGACATTTCAAATTCTATATCAAACTTGCATTTGGAGACTAAAAGACATAGAGAAGACAGAGACTAAAAGACATAGAGAGAAAGATTTTATATGAATTTAGATTTAGTTGATGACCGTTCGGTGGTGGAAAGTGATTTTGTTTTAACTCTCGAAGACAAAGAAGTTTAAAAAAAAAATTAGATTTGTAAACTCATACACAAAGAGATAGAGATATAGATATATATATATATATATAGAGAGAGAGATATATATATATATATATATATATATATATATATATATATATATATATATATATATAGAGAGAGAGAGAGAGAGAGAGAGAGAGAGAGAGAGAGAGAGATGGAGAGAGAGATGGAGAACTTACTTTTATCCAGTGTGGTTCTCAGAACCATCTTCTTCCAGATCTCCTCATCAATCCCGGTATTTGCTTTGCATGTTAACTTGGGGACAAGAACGCATGCGGATCTGAGGAAGACGACGAAGTTTATCCTCTATATCTCTTTTTTGGTTTGGTGGGATACATATTTGAAGTGGGGTTGTGGATTATCAGATGAATATTTTTGAGATTCAGTGAAAAGGAAATAAAATGAAGAAGTTTGATGGAGAACAGATAGAAGATAGAGAGAGAGAGAGAGAGAAATCAGAACGACATAAATGGAAAGATGCTAATGACTAGGGTTTTCGAAACGAGAGATATTTGTATGTTGTTATTTGAACCGACTTTGAATTTAAGAAGCCCATTTCCCATTTGGAGTTGGGCTTATAATGTTTTTTCGGTGTATGGGCCCAATTAATATAATTTAGGTGATGAATAATACTAAATAGTTTTTAAAATTATTTATACAGATTGGGCCGGAAATAGTGGGCTGAAAATTTATATTGTTTCTAATATTGTAATTGGGCCTAGAAGCCTGTTAAATATAACCAGGTTTCAAAAAATGTACTATTTAATCTAAGTAATCTATAATTTGGGCATGAAGCCCAAAATAACGTCATAATAATTTTATAGAATAATTACAGTTATTAATCATTAAATGGGCCAAAAAGCCCATTTAAAAGTGTATACTGCATCTGTAATTATTTGCCGGAAATATAATTTAGGGCCGCAAAACAATTTTGGCAATTTTTTAATTGGGCCTAAAAGCCCATTAAAGTCTATAAAGCAGTTTTAAGTTTTAATCGGTTCTATAAAATTTTATATATACAAGTATTAATAGTGTTAATGGGCCAAAAAGCCCATTAGGGTATTAAGCAATCTGGAGCTTGAGAGGAGACGAAAACAACAAGGGTTTCGTCTTGCAGCTAATTAGGGTATTAAGCAATCTGGAGCTTGATGCTTCGGGTTGGGCTTATTAGCCCATGAACCAGATGAGCCCAAATTACTTAAGTGTAGCCGATCAACTAGACCTATAATAAGCCCATAAAACAATTATCTGCTATCATTACGGCCCATCCACATATAATATTAGCCCATAAGTTCATTTAAAATTAAAATTTTAAAATATTAAAATAAATATTTAGTATTTACATATATTTTCCCTATTTTTCCATAAATATATTAAGTATTTACATATGTCTATATATTTATATTGTATTAAAAAAGTTTGAGTATGTACAATTAATTATTTCATTTCGAATTTCAAATATATAAAAGATTTTTTCAGTGATTGAGTTCTGAATGAAATTACGTCGATTATATTCAATCTATTATGTATACATATTTATTAGTTATTGTGTTATAATGAAATGAATTATATTTTATAATCCGATTAAACCAATTTGGATCTCGAAGATTTAAAAAAAAAAAACAAGATGAAGGCTTGGACAATATTTACAAAAAGAGCAAATTCGAAGTTTGAAAGTGGAAAGAAACATGCGGATCGAACTGGAAAGATTGAAAGAGGCAAGAGTTTTCTTGAAGCTTCAAGAATAAGAGAGAGCGAAACAAAACGACGGAGAAGAGAAATGAAAGTGATGCAGCTCTAGGGTTTCGTTCTCTGTAAAATTTGGTCGAGAATGAATTAGAATGGGCTTGGCCCAATTTATTTTAGGGGTCATGGTTTTGTTTGGTGAGATTTGACGAAGAAAACTATGGTACAAGTTTTTTGTTCTTACTATATGTTTTATTAAGTATAAAAATTTATGTGTGTTACTATCATTAATAACTACATTATGATATAACTATTTATTTGTAGTTCAATTGCACAATGTCATGCTTACAGAACAAAATCATATGCAAAATGTCGAACAAGGTATGATATTATTAAAAGTGATATGAAATGAGTGATTTATTAATATCTAATATTAAATATTTATTTGTATGCTCAAATTAGCTCGACCGAGGAGGAAATTGATAATGAATGTGATAAGGCATAAGCGTAATGGAACACCGCTAATCGAATCAGGATAGAAAAAATATATCATATTTAATTAAAATATTAAATTAATATAGATTTTGCTTAACCAGTTTTATGTTGTATCATCAAGGGTGACTAGCAAGAAAGGTTTGAAGATATTGATTTGCGACAAAGACAATAAGAGATCTATTACTACAACCAATGTAGTATACAAGGATGTTTTTGATAATTTGTAGCAATTTTGAACATCCTGCCAGATTTTATGTTTAGCGTTTCATTTTAATGTATTAGATTAACATTTTTATTATGTTTCATTGTTTTAGTAGTATTGATATAAGGGGTGTGGCTATCCCTGTTTTAAAAATTACTTAGCCAATTTAAATTATTAATAAAGTTATGGAGAGAGTTCCGCATCTATTTTAATAACGTAAGATTTTATATCTTGAATATTTTTAGTCGATTAGTCATTTTTTATATAGAAACTTATATACTCCTATAACAGTCATTAACTTAATAAACCTCAATGAAAATAAATAAAACGTATACTAAACTATAATATTTTTATAAATGTAAGAAAAAATAAACAAATCCCGTGCAAGGCATGGGTACTACACTAGTGTCTTTGAATTGGATAGAACAAGTGAGCATCTATATCAATATATATTTAAAAGTTAGTTTCATTGGGGCAATGAATGCTAACTTTTAAATGGCAAACACTAAAACAAAACAATCAAACAACCGTTCAAACACAGTATATATTTAAAAGTTGAGGACATCAGAATAAAACAAATGGGCCATTGAATTCCTGGAATTGGGCTGTTGAAGTCCTAAGAATAAAACAAAACACTAAAACAGCTGTTGAAACAGCTCGTTCAATCACAATAAAACAAATGTTAAAATGGGCCTCAGACTAAACACAAAAAAACACCTTGAATGAGTCTCTACTGAATTGGGCCTAAAGACTAAACCCGATTTATCCACTACAATTGAATTCCTGGAATTCAATACCAGAAAATAACTCTAGACAGCCGTTTCTCAACCCAAAAAAACTCCAGGCAGCCATTTTCTCAACCCCTCAACGGCTGCCCTTCGAGCTTCTCCTACTTCAAGAGGCCCTAAGATAACTCCAAATTGATTTGTTGGAATTATGAGGTTGCCTCTTCACCTGCACGAATAAGAAACATCTCAAAAATATGCCCTTTAAATAGCCTTCACCCACTGCAACTACAAGTTTTACCTCTCCTCTTATACACACTATGGCTTCAAAAGACTTACAAAGCATGCATTCTTCGGGTCTCCCTTCTGTTGCGCCCATGAAAGGGAAAGGTGGCAGCATCATTACCGGTCCCACAACCCCTCCCAACAAGAACGCCTCTGCTGCAGCGGTGGTCGATTCAGACAACGCGTACGTTTCTCTTGCCAAATTGACCTTTGGAACCGCCTGCACAGTAAGAGTGATGGTATGCCGTAAGTGGGAGTCGACTGATTTGAAGGGCAACCCTATAAGCACCGATTATATAATATCAGATGAGCAGGTATTGTATACTAAATTATGCATTGCCTTTTTGCTACTGTAGAGTTCTAAGTATAGCATGATTGAAAATTTAAACAATTGGTATTTCTAAGTATAACATGCATTGCCTTTTTAAATTATTAGTGTACAGCTATAGGGTTGTCAGAAGATGCTCAACCGTCAATAGAGATATTACGAAATAAGCAGTGAATAGAACGCAATATTGACATTGATGGCAGGAAGAATGGATCATACTATCAACATGGAAATTATGTAATACTACTAGCATGATTAACAAGAAGAATAAAAATAGTGAATATCAAAAGCAAAGAACCGTCGGACCTGAACTTCATCTTAACACTCTTTGACATGTTTGATAATCAGCAGGAATATATTTCTAAATATGCTTCTTTGATATGTTCAGCAAATTATAATAAATAGTTACTTGTGGAGGCTGAATATTTCTGTTATTTGAGACCAGTGGCTATAGAAACTGGATGCTTTTTTCCCTCAGCAATAAATCTCAGCTGCATTGTGGTATAAAATTATGAGATGGTTCACTCCTTGCATACAGTACGTATGATTGTTGGTGGAGTGATTGTTGGACTTACAATTAACTGCATTATTGTGTAAAGAAGCATATATTTAGCTACAAGGCATAGAATGCAATATTGACCTTGATGGAAGGAAGAATGGAACATACTATCAACATGAAAATTATGTAATAATACTAGCATGATTAACAAGAAGAATAGAAATAGTGAATATCAAAATCAAATATCCGTCGGACCTGAACTCCATCTTAACACTCTTAACATGTTTGATAATAAGAAGGAATATATTTCTAAATATGCTTCTTTGATATGTTCAGAAAATTGTTTTTAAATATTTGACGTTATCCGCCTTGTAGCTAAATCTTTTTGTGGTTGTTAACCCTAAGTATTATTGGACTCTACACTAGGGAGGGGCTATACATTGTACTACATGGAGGGGAATTGGCCAGCGTTTTTCCACAGTATTAGAAGAAGGCAATTGTTGTACTATCAAAGGGTTTACCTTGAAGCCAAACAAGGACAAATTCTGGGTGCGAAACAGCGACAAACATTGCATCCACCTCGAAAGCAATACGGTCGTGAAGAAACTCCAATGCGATACCTCCCTCTTTCAGCGGTATCCCTTTCAGCTAACACCATTTGAAGATATTGCATTGAATGGGTCGAGGTTCCTTCTTGGTATGACATTAATTATACACCTGAAAAACTGAATCACCACAAACAAAAACAATTTATACTATTATGTGATTCATTGCTGTGCAGATGTGATAGGCATTGTGAGCCGTATTGGGCATATCAACCCCACTAGAAACAGTTCTCAGTTACTCGATATTCATATTCAAAATGAAAGGTACCTTTTGTTTCTTCTGCTTCTTTGAACTGTCACTTCCATTTGCTTCAAGCTGGTTCCCATTCGCTTGGTCATGCTGAGGCATGTCACTTGACTTAGCTTTAGGAACACGAGTCTCATTTTTCTCTTGCTCCAGATAGCTCTAGCTGAGAGAGAGAGAGAGGTTTTGGGTAGAAAATTAGAGACCGAGAGAGAGGTCTTGTAGATAAATCTTTTTGTGGTTGTTAACCCTAAGTATTATTGGACTCTACACTAGGGAGGGGCTATACATTGTACTGCATGGAGGGGAATTGGCCAGCGTTTTTCCACAGTATTAGAAGAAGGCAATTGTTGTACTATAAAAGGGTTTACCTTGAAGCCAAACAAGGACAAATTCCGGGTGCGAAATAGCGACAAACATTGCATCCACCTCGAAAGCAATACAGTTGTGAAGAAACTCCAATGCGATACCTCCCTCTTTCAGCGGTATCCCTTTCAGCTAACACCATTTGAAGATATTGCATTGAATGGGTCGAGGTTCCTTCTTGGTATGCCATTAATTATACACCTGAAAAACTGAATCACCACAAACAAAAACAATTTATACTATTCTGTGATTCATTGTTGTGCAGATGTGATAGGCATTGTGAGCCGTATTGGGCATATCAACCCCACTAGAAACAGTTCTCAGTTACTCGATATTCATATTCAAAATGAAAGGTACCTTTTGTTTCTTCTGCTTCTTTGAACTGTCACTTCCATTTGCTTCAAGCTGGTTCTCATTCGCTTGGTCATGCTGAGGCATGTCACTTGACTTAGCTTTAGGAACACGAGTCTCATTTTTCTCTTGCTCCAGATAGCTCCAGCTGAAGTTGTTGGGTTGTCTGCATATGTGTTGTTTCCACCTCCACAAACTAATCAAAACCAAAACAAGAGAAACGCAAAATGAACCTAATGAAATTGTGAAAGGCAATGGACCATCAGATAACATATACACAAGCTAACCATACAAGCTGATATTGATTGTTAGATTACTACTTCCTAAAAAAACAGAATTGTTGACCTTCGAATCTTTGCAGGGGCAAACAGCTACGAGTGACACTGTGGGGCAGCCTATGCGATGAGTTTGTTGAGAGAAATGCTCGCGCGCAACCCAACTATGTCCTCATCCTGCCTGGCATGCATGTGAAAGAGTGGAAAGGTTCAAACTACTACTACTTTGTACTTTTATTTGTGAAAGTCTGAGAAAACCTGCGTACTAAAATGAACAACAAATAATATAACAAACCACGGATTTAGATGTATGTACTATTTTGATGCCTTCTATACCTATATGTAGTAGTGTTATCTGGATGTCCATTTCTTACTTCCATTTCATGTTGTTACAACCATTATGCAATTTCTGAATTGCCTTCCTAATCTCATTTGATTCATAAACAGGAGAGATATATTTATCAAGTACTTCAGCAACCGTCATCCAGGATGCCAAAGAAATCTCTGAAATACAAGGATTTAAGTCATTAATGATGTACCACATTCTGTTTTTAAAACTTACCATGTTTTGGCTTGATATGACTTACTTACTCAATTTCTCTCTACATGAACGCAGTTCAGATTGGGAAGCACTTTCAGAGGTCGAAAGTGAAGAATCTGGACTTCACCCCCAACCAAGTTATATTTCTACAGGTCCTACCATTCCAACATAGTAGAATTATGCCAACTTCTACCTGACCTCTATTCTTTATGCAACACATTATCAGTGGTGAGATAGTCCAGTGAGGAAGCTGACAATCAGCACAACCAGGAGCATCCTCTGCACCATGATTAACTGAAGAGAAGAACATGTGAGAAAAAACATTATATGTAGTAGCTATGCCAAAATCTAAAGCATCACTTTTTAGTGCTCATGTGCAGATTTGAAGAAGTTACTACAAGCTCTGAAGGCTTCTTCGTTTCTCTGCAGGTGCAGCAACATTGAATTTGACAAAGGCAAGGGCGAAATGCAAGCACCAATACCCTGGATGGCTCACAGCTGAAGACTGAAGTGAAGACAGTCTGGCTGGAACTGCTGGATCGACGCTTGCCTGCATCACCCTGGATGGCTCACGGCTGGATGGATGGACCAGTGGACCTAGAAGATGGAGTCGGCTCGGCTGGAGGCTGGAGCCTGGATCTCAGGAGCTGGAAACTGGAAAGGGAGGCCAAAGACGACGAAACGGTGAAGGAGATTGGAGAGGGACTGACTGAGGGAGAAGGAGGCCGCGCCGCCGTCGTCCACCGGTAGCCGCCCGTCGACTAATTAGACACTGGACTGGCTGGAGAAGGAGGTCTGCACATATGAAGTCAGAAGGAAGTTGAACACAAACAAGACGAAGAGACAAAGACAACAACTATTCACAGCAACCCACCATTACCAAGCATGGAGTAACAGATAATCTGTTCTTAATTTGAATAGTAGAACCACTAATTTATCATCCACAACTTATCTTCTCCCCAAAAACAGGAAAAAATATTGAGAATTTATCTAATAAACTTTAGACATACTCCCAAGTTTTTGGAAGAACATATCTTTCTGATGTACCTAGAACTCATTACAATACGGAACCAAGTATTAACCAAGAAATTAATCTAAAACCATTAAATCACTCAATTTAGACATGTAGGTTCAAATTCGAAACCCTAGAAAAATCAATTCAGCAAATTAACCAAATCCAATCTTGCTAAACTAGCTAGATTCTTGCTATTGCTGGGTGATGTTGCTAATTGTTAACAATTGAACATAAAACCTAAATCTACCAAGCTAGGGTTTAAGAAATTGGGGAAAATCTTACATACACAAATTGGGAGGAATAAAGGGTTGCAAGAGTCTTGGTGGGTTTCAAGGAGGCTTTAATGGCAGCCTGGGACGGCGGACGACGACCGACGTGGCGGGTGAAGGCGCGGGTTGCAGCTGGTCATGATGGGGTTCACGAATGGGTGCGCGAGAGGTTGAGTTGGACATGACTTAAGGTGGGCACCAGCAAGGCGAGCCCAAACGCCAGCGTGTGGCAGCCCGGCGACGACCCGTTCAATGACGAGAGAGAAGGTTCGTATGTGAAGGAATATGGAGTGAGGGGGTTGATAATTGATATCGGTGTTGTTGGCTGTAAATTGTTGAGGGAGGAGAGAGAAAAGAAAAGGGGAAGGACTGAAGGAGATAGAAGATACTAGGGGAAGGAGAGAGAGAGGTTTGGGTAGAAAATTAGAATATAAATGGGTAAAATTGTAAGTTAATAAGAAATTAAAATTTGAAATATAAGTATATAGAAAAACAATCTCTGATATTACAATATCTGATTGCATTTTTTTATCTTCTCAAATAATTTGTTGGCCCAATATATAAGGGTAAAACATATTGTTCACTTCTATTGTGAAACATAACAACTGTAGAGATTGAAGTGCAGCATTAATGAGGGTTAGAAAAACTCAATTTTTACATAACAAAACAATTGTAGAAAATTAAAGTGGAGTATTACTGAGGACAAGAAAGCCAAGTTTTAAGTAGATATAGATTGTTTAATTGGCGGAAGAAGAATATCAAAGAATTCTTATGTCTGATTAATATAATGTGATTGGCTAAAGCAGATACGGGCAGTGTTGGTGACAATGTTATACTACAAGTCCGTTAAATTTTGTTTATGGTCAACTTCAACTAATCTAAAAAAAAGAGGTGTAGTATTTGTCTTGTATCTGTTTCATATATGAAGTCCACTAGAGACCGAGTTTGGAATCAGAAATTGCTTTCATGAGGTATTGAGGATCACATTCAGTGACTCAAATCCAAATTGCAATTATGGCATATTTAGCGAGTTTTGAGCCATATTGAGGTCGAATAGAAACTTTCAATAATTATCATTACAAGGATAAATGACATTAGAGGCACCACATAAAAATACATAACTATAAAAAAAAGTAAAACACATTCGTGTAATTAATTAACAATAATTTAACCATACAAAAACTAATCTATTATAATGTCGCACTTACAATCACACATTAATATATGTACAGAAAATATATAATAAATTTATATAAATCTCCTCTATGGTTCAAAACAATTGTAATGAATTTCAAATGTTTATAGCAAAGATAAAAACAAACACACACATAATTAAATGTGTTACTACTTGATATGTACGCTCAGAACTTCATATATACATAAGCGAATAAATTTTGTGTCATTTTATTCCAAAAAAGATTATCACAAAAAAAAAGATAATACCTAACATAATTACATATAACATTTGTATACGTAACAAAGAATATATATATATATCACATTACAAACAAAAAAAAAAAAACATATTATAAACTCTTTATTATATCGTGATATTACATACACGCAAATGGCCCGTGTGAAGCACGGGCTATGCTTCCTAGTATATTTAAAAATTGGCTTTCTTGTCATCATTAATACTCCAATTTAATTTTTTACAATTATTTTGTTATATAAAAGTTGAGTTTTTTTAAATATCATATTTACTCAAATTAGTTTTTGTTATAACAAGTGATTATAAATGTCATATTTATTCAAATTAGTTTTTGTTTTCTTAAAAAAGAAAATTATACTTATATAAAATTTGACATATTGCATCAATTAATGTACCCATTTAAAAGAATAAGAAGTTATAATAAATGTCATATTTATTCAAATTAGTTTTGTTAAAGAAGAAATCTATCTATATATACTTAAAAGTTGGCTTTCTTGCCATCATTAATGCTTCAATTCAATTTTCTACAATTTTTTTGTTATATAAAAGTTGAGTTTTTTTAAATGTCATATTTACTCAAATTAGTTTTTGTTATAACAAGTGATTATAAATGTCATATTTATTCAAATTAGTTTTTGTTTTCTTAAAAAATAAAATTATACTTATATAAAATTTGACATATTGCATCAATTAATGTACCCATTTAAAAGAATAAGAAGTTATAATAAATGTCATATTTATTCAAATTAGTCTTGTTAAAGACGAAATCTATATCTATATATATATTTAAAAGTTCTAGGTCATTGAATGCTAACTTTTAAAGATGAATTAGTTTTTTTTTTCATTTCATGCCTTATTTATTTAACACAAAATTTAAACAATTTCTCAAATCCAAAAAGTACTAAAGTGACAATTTCATATATTAATAATCTATAATTGTCTATATAATATACAAAGTTTTTGATTCACAATTATATACAATTACTACATATTAATCAATTAAAAATTCCTCATTTTCATATCGTTGTATAATTCTTATATCTTCACGTAAAATTTTCAACATAGTTCAATTTATATTTCTATTAAGCATGAAAAATAACCATCTATATCTATATATATTTAAAAGTTAGCATTCTAGGTCATTGAATGCTAACTGTTAAAGACAAAATCAAAGGCTTAAATATACCTAAAATTATAGTTTGCCTGTAGGATTAGTTTATCACCCTTAGTATATAATATGTTTGATTTTCCGATCGGTTTTTACTATAGGGTTTATAAACCAATATAAAATACATAAGTATAATTATAGGATACTTTGTAATTTAAGTAATTAGTTTTTCTTTGTTTATTTTAATATACCATAGCATAATTATGTGTATATATAAAAATGAGCACTATTTGTAAGTAATTATTCCCTTCCCTCACACACTTTTTTCAGCTAAATCTTGCCTCTACGTACAGACTACTCTTTAGGTTATGACTCATTTTTTAACCTAAATCTCAATTAGTGATAGTTACTACATATTGTATACGTTATATTTTGCTCTCATCTACTCCTATTTTAATATTATCCAATTATTACACATAACTCCCGTATTTAGTACAAAGAGAATGGTTGGAAACAAATTATAGTCAATATATCTAAACGGTTATATGTCAAAATGGCTTCACTTTCCAAGTAACATTTTCATCTATAAAAGGGCGAAAATGGTGATATTCCGTTCATTTACTCTAGGCATCCATCATCTCATTCTTCTACATGGAAATTAGCTTTAGAAAGCCATATAGTGAAGCTTGGGAGATAGTGGGCAACACCTTAAAAAGATATGGTCACTGAAGTAAGCATAATTAGTAAGTTAAAAATGTGAATGAGGGATTCCCGATTGTCGATGATGCAAGTATATATCCACCTCACGGTAAACAATCCTTGATTATATGTATTTGGATCTCTTTTGTAGTCTACAATACTTATATATATCGGTTTAAATTTTTTAATATAATTGTCTTTTGATCGAGATAGGTTAATTTTATGTGAATATGTTAGAGATTGATCTAATAGCACTGTTGAGGCATCAATTGTTTACATCATACACCAGTAGCTTTCACTAGAAAGAGGACAAAGACAATCGATTTAGGACGACTGATTGTTAGTAAAGAATAAAGCAAACTGTTTTATGGACGATGTAAACCCTTCAACTATTGGTAGCATAAATTCAATTAGGTTTGTATTTTTAGTTTCTTTTTTGTACTAAATCGTTTTAGGTAGGTGTGTTGTTATTTTGGTTTATGATGATTTTTATTGTTCTATTTTATACATATTCATTTTACACTTATAATGTATATATACTAAATTTTGCCTCATTGGTGTTGGTCTAGAGGAATTAATCAAGGATGAAAGCCGAAATAATAGACATGTACTCATTCTCACATATGAAATACACAAGGAAGAAGTTATGAATTATAATTTCGCTAAGAAGAGTAAGCAAGTACCGATAAAATAACTAATATACTTTTATATAAAATGTAACAAGGTTATAAGAAAATGCAGAGTCAGCAATTATTTATATTACTCCATATTTAATAAGAATAAGAACTAATGACTAATATATTTTAATTAAAATGATATTAATGTCTAGGAATATGTAAAGTCAATATGATTAATAAAACGATATATATTCTAGAGCAAATAAATAAAACAATATATTAATGAATATTAATAACTAAAGCATAGCAAAAAAGACATTATTAAAATGCAATAAATTTGTAAGATAACGGCAAAAAATTAGAAATGTGGAGGGTAGTGGAGCATGTAAGAAATGAGAGTTGTTGTAGCAAGTTTCTTACAAATACTCGAGTTCAAGCACAATATATAATTAGATAGGCATTTCTAAAATATTTCCCAAATATTTTCAAAGGAAAAAAATGCATCCTTACAAAAACAACTATCACCTTAATTCAAAATTTAAATTGAACTTTTGACCAAAATAAATAAATAAAATTATACTTCGTACAATCATAGCAATTTATACCTAAAATACTTAGATATTACATTTTTTTTTGTCAAGACTTAGATATTACATTTAAATACATATCAAACAGTATATCGTCTAAGATAAAACATGAAACAACAATCCATATATTAGAAACTCAAATTTAAATGATGAAACTACATATATATAAAAGGCCCGTGCTTCGCACGGGCTTCGATTTCTAGTTTTAATCAATTACTATGATTTTATATTTTATTTTATAAAACTAATCATATTTAGGTTTTGAGGTTGAATTTTATCTATTGTTTAAAATTTTAAAAAGTCAAATATATCAAATTTTGTATTTTACTTAATCTCTATAAAATCTCTTATCAAATTAATAAGTAGTATGATATCTTACTTAACTAACTGTCACATTTGCTCTCAATGTAAATATTAAATACAAACCCATAAATCGTGAGTCTTTTTAATTGACAATGTTACACTATATATTAGTTACAGACCCAAAAATTCAATTGAATCAAAAAGAAAAAAAAATTAAGGGTCCAAACAAAACTTATTGCATTATTTTCTTGAAAAAAAATCAATGATGGATCATGTTACGTGCAATATAAGTCTTATTAACATGTATGATTTATTTGCAATAAGTTTTTAAGAATGATAATATAATTTTGATTAATCAAATACTCATATAAGTGTAGATACACTTATAGTTTACTAAGTTTGGTTAATAAATATGGTCCATACTACAACCATACGCATCTAACGCTGATTATTCGAAACAACTTTGAAAACCCTAATTCATGAACAAATCAAACAAACCACACATGCAAATCGAATTTAAATAAAAAAATCTACATCAAAAACCTAAAATTGAAAATTGCAGAATCCCGTCTAATCGATGGAGAAGGGAGGAGAGATGATGGAGAAGACAATCGAATTTAAACAAAAAAATCAACATCAAAAACCTAAAATTTAATGGCGAAAATCCAAGTTTGAAGATGAATACCTATTTTGGGAAGACGACAAACCTACACAAATGTTGAAAATTGTTGACGAAGATGATTCAAGGGAGACAACTTCAGAACTTTAAGCTTCACGGTCAACTTCAATGGAGGTTGAGGACGATTTTTTAGAGGAGAGAAGGCATCATCTTTTTTGGGAGAAAAAATATCGTTTCTTTTTTAGAGAGAGAATCACATATATGATTTTGGGAGAATGTAAATCCCATAAAATAAGGATTGTGATTTAATCAGATACATATGTTCCATTTTTTTTTTTACACGTCTTATGATTCAATCTGGTCTATTCATTAAATCATCATCCAACATTTTAGATTAATACACTCGTTTTACCCTAACATTCTATTTCACTAGAGCCTAAATCTGCCCATACATGTATATATGCAAATATCGTGTGTTTATTCAACCCATTTTGGGTACTCTATAGCTATTCATTTCATTAATTTAGGTTTTTATTCCAATATTTGTGCATGTCGGTTTCGAATTAGGATTACACTTTGTTTCAAAAACATGTTCAAGTTGTTAAAATTCAATCCTTTTGATTTTTCATTTTGGACTAGAATTTGTATACTTTAAAGAAGTAAGGGGACATTTGGTAAAAATTAGATATGGGATTGGAATGAAGTATCGAGTTGAAAATGTATGAATTTGAAAAATAATAGATGAATTTATGTATTTGAGTAATATTTTGAAATAAAGTTTTTAAATCCATTTTCTTGATTTTTTTCATACCTTATTCCTTCATTTCAACAAAAAAAATAGAGGAATTCTATAACTTAAATTTGAATGAGTTTGAAAAATAAATTTGATTCAAAGATATTAATTATCAAATCGGGTAGAATGTTCGCACCCGCAATTGCTTGCGGCGCACCCAGGTTTGGGCGCATCCAGGATGCGTCCAAACCTGGGTATAATTTTTTTTTGAAAAAAATTTAATATTGGGCGCATCCAGGATGCGCCCAATATCTGGACCCGACTTTCTACCGAGTTTAGGGTTGACCGGTTCAGGCTTCAGATTTATTTAAAAAAATTAAATAACTAAATCGGTTTAATATTATTTTGAAATTAATAAAAAAGTTAAAAATTAAAAATTGCATATTAAAAAAAAATTAAAACAATATATCAGACCTTGGGCGCATCCCGGATGCGCCCAAGGTAAAATTAGGGTTTTACCTAGGCGCATCCAGGACGCGCCCAGGCAAAACAATATATCAGACCTTGGGCGCATCCGGGATGCGCCCAAGGTAAAATTGGGGTTTTACTTGGGCGCATCCCGGACGCGCCCAGGTAAAACCTATATTTACTCGGCGCGCCTGATTGCCGCCGTCTTCATCGTCTTCCTTCTTCCTCTCTCTCGACGACAGCGGCATCCCTCTCCTCTTCTTCCTCTTCCTTCTTCTTCTTCCTTCATCCTCTTCCTTCTTCAATGGAGTTTCCAGATCCGTCGAGTGGCAGTGGAGGCGACGGCGGCGGTGGCGGCAGCGGCGGCGGCGGCGAAGAAATCCAGATCCCAGCGGCGGCGTCAGTTCCTTCGACGGCGATTTCGACGACGGCGGCGGCGACGAGCATCGAGAAAGCCGTCGGTGATCCAAAGCGGCGAAGGGTCGAGATTCCGGCGGCTGCGGCGCCGGAGACGACTGGGGCGGCGGCGCCGGAATCTACTGGGGCGGCGGCGCCGGAAACGACAGGGGCGGCGGCGCCGGAGACGACTGGGGCGGCGGCGACAGAGCCTAGAGCGATGGATTTCAGTGCGGATTTTGATGCATGGGTGGCGGCGGTTGATGCGGAGGACACCGCGCTGGCGGCGGTGGATGAAGCGGCGATGACGGTGGCGAGCATTCCGGTGGGGTCGGAAAATGCGCTTGAGGTTGCCGCGGCCGTTGGTGTCGAGGCAGTGGCCCAGGCGAGCCCACGCATACGAACCCCACGTAGGCGACAATATATTCGTCGCGAACGAGCTGAGGTACGTATTTTATCGATTTAAAATTTATATTTAATTATTGTAATTATATTATTAGAATTGTTTTACCAAAATTTATAATGTATATAATTAATTTATAAAATATTTAGATTTGTTAGAAAATATTAGAATTGTGTAAAAGTATTGAATAAATTATTCTAATTATATTATTTGAATATATTTAATATAAAATGAATAAAATGGATATAATATTGTAGAATTGCATATAAGTGAATCTCATATAATATTGCAGAATTGCCTATAATATTGTAGGTTTATAGCAATAATTAGAAATTTGTGTAAATTAGACAATTTCAGTTGTAGGGTCGTCCTCACGGATATGATTCAGTTGTACAATTTGAGTTGTATAATTAGAATTTTAAGTTAGTCCCCCACATTATTTGGAAAAAGCAGGATGTAGTCGAGAGAATCAGACGGCGGATGCGGGGGGGGGGGGGGGGGGGGTCGTATGGTGCAATCTCGACACGTGACTGCTTCCGGTCGCATGAACCGATACCCCCCGAAGCCCCCCAAGCGCAAGCGCCAACTTAGTTGTAGGGTCATCCTCACGGATACGGTTCCAATAACGGAACCCGTTATTGGAACATTATCCGATCCGTTAGCGGATCCTCGTCCTCACGTGTGTTCACCTCCGGCTTCGCAAAGTCCTGTTCTAGACACGGAGGAGGCGGTTGACGGCATAGAGGAGTGTGCGAGATTGGACGACATTGTTATGGAGGAGCCCGCACCCCAGGACGGGGCCCCCCCCTCCCGCACCCCAGGGACCCGTCCCCCCTCCCGCACCCCAGGATGCTCCACCTATCGTAGAGGCCCCCCCGTACGGGCTTGAGTTGCCTGATGTGCTACGGAGCTTCACCACTCACGTTGCGCATCGGATTTGGCACGCTCCTCCTCCGCCTGTACCGTCCCTCGTACGATGTTTGAGGGCTTATACTCGCCCGACCGAGTTTAGTGAGTGGGGTTTATATATTCCGGACGAGGTTATCGAGGGAAGCTGGTATTGGATGGTGCAGCAGTCTGGGTTGGCCGCCCTCTGAGATTTTCAGTTTGGTAGGGTCGACCACATGCTTATATCAGCGTTCGTCGAGAGGTGGCACCCTGAGACGAGCATCTTTCATTTTCCGTGGGGCGAGATTACGATCACGCTTCACGACGTTGAGAGGATTTTAGGACTGAGGATAGAGGGGTTTGCATGCCGCGATCCTACTGTTTCCATGGACGGCGACCCCAAGGAGATTGACAAGGCGCTTAAGGCGCTGGGGGCGGAGATTTTTGGTTACATGTTCGGCATTGGGGGTGACATGGGTAGGGATGCCCGTAGAGGTCGAGTTTCGGCCTTTGATTTTGCTGAGCACCTGCTGCACATGATACGGGACGAGGACGAGCCCCACTCGATAGCGGCTGGATTCCTATGGCACAGTCTCTCCTGCAGCATTTTCGTGGACAAGTCCACGAACCAACTGATGGTGAAGATGTTGTCGTTATTCTGGGACTGGGACCGAGTGGTTGGCACGTCTTGGGGGACGGGAGTGCTTGCACTATTGTATCGACATCTGGGCGAGGCTTCACGGGGAGAGGTAGCAGGCATAGCGGGGTGCACCTATCTGCTTCAGGTAAACGAACTTTGTTTTTATTTCGTTGCAGTAATTATTACATTATTTAAAATATTATTAACCAAACAAATTATTTATTTTCCATGTAGATGTAGATGTGGATATGGATGTACTTTATATATTTTCCGGGGAACCCTAACCCCCTCCCCGGAATGGGGGACGACGACCGACGCGCTGTACGGTATTTTATCCAACGCTCCGCGTTGCGCATTGTCGACGCCGGTCGGCAATACCGGCGTATTTTGGACGAGTATCGGCCCGAGGACGTAAGCATCCTAATGTTGTTATTATTGGTCATCTATGATTAAATTGCTATTTCATTGTACATATTTTTTCGTTGCAGGTACGCTGGATGCCGTATGGTAGTCTAGATTTTGTCGGAGCTTATAGGGCGTCCACTTACCGAGGGACAATCACGTTCATGGACGTCGAGGAGCCGTACATGCCTGATCGGGTGGTGCGACAGTTTGGCCGTCGACAGAGTAGGCCATTGGATGTCATAGAGCCGTCGTCCGCTCACCGGCCAGCCAGTTTTAGGGGGAAAGATTCATATAAGGTTTCATTTCCCCGTGCATGCGACGGCTGGGAGCACCTCGACGAGCATCTGTGTCCATACATCTTGGAGAGCCCGATGGCCATCCCAGCATGGGACGTGGACGAGGAGTACTTAGACTGGTTTTTACAGATCTCACATCCGTATGTGAGCCCCTCGTCACGACTACAGCCTCGTATTCGTGCTTCTCCTCCCGCTGTGGATGCTTACAGAGTACGTTACCACTCAATCATTGTTCTAAATGTTTGTTTTGATTATTATTGACACTTGTGTTGTTATTTTACAGCGTTTGGCCATGGCGACATCATTCGCTCGGGAGATCACCCATACTCGGGGCGGCGATCCGGATTGGCACCATATGCTGGCCATTTTATGCGGCGACGAGCTTCCTGAAGCTGCACCACTTATCCGCGCGTCACAACTATCATCCCAGCCGTCGGGTGGTGGTGTCGAGTCTTCATCTGCCGCAGAGCACCGATCCCGAGCGGGGCGGGTCCCGTCTATATACGAGCGAGGAGAGTCCTCTAGGGCCACGGCTTCGTCGAGCGATGACGATGTGTAGTTATGTATTGACATTTTGACACTTTTACTTTTCAATGCATATGCAATTTTACATTTGATGACTACAACGACATTTAGCTCACAATACATGAAATAATGACATCGCTTACAAACCCTAAGACAAAAAAAATGGCATCGCCTACTTGCGTTTGAAGAAATTACGATAGTCTCTTGTAAAAGATCGCTTCATATCATGTATCTGCTTTGATAAAATTGCTTGCTCCCTACAAAGGTTGAGAGTATGTAAACAACATTACATAAAAGATACGACATCAAGGCAGTATACGATGTACATCATTATATAGGTTGAGGTTATACCTACGCATGGTATCCATATCTTGTAAAAGTTGTTGATTTTGCTTAACAAGATCTTGATTCTCCTTAACAAGATCTTGTTTTTCCCGCCATTGTTGTCGAATAACCGCGTGTGCCCTGTCCTCGTACGTAGAATCAATATACTTCCTGTATAAACACTCCATTCTTGGGCATCCCCAATACCTCCTTCCGTAGTTCCACTGCAAATCCCAAGTACGGACAATGGTTTTCAAATTACACTCGCATTGTGGAGCACTTATTTGTTGATGGTGCCTATTTGGGTTTGTTGATGATTCAGATGAAGATGCCATTATTTGTTGTTGTATTGGTTTAGGGTGGCATAAACCCCTTATATAGCCTTGTTACAACGGCAACTTCTTGGGCGCATCCTGGATGTGCCCAACATCTTGCCTTTGGACAACGGTAACTTCTTGGGCGCATCCTGGATGCGCCCAAGAAGTTACGACCCTTTACTCTAAACCCTACAAAAACCCTAAACCCTCTCACAATCACTTGGGCGCATCCATAATGCGCGTAACAGATGTTGGGCGTATCCCGGATGCGCCCAACTGCCTTTGATTTATTTTAGTTTTGATTTATTTGTCAATTATCCAAACAAGGCTTGTACGAGGCAATTTGTCAATGAAGTCGTGTATTTAGCTTAAATAGAACACCTCATATACAATGAAGTCGTGTATTTTGTCCACTCTAAGTCCTACATCTACAGAAATATGTCACTGTTACCACTCATCCTTCTTTGGACAATGTAATCTTGCATCCTAGCCTGAAATGGTTGCTCCCATCCTTCAACGCTTGCATCTAAGTCCTACATCTACATGGAAAAGTTTGTATCTGCGTAAAAAATCGGTCTTCAACTCTGGGTGCAATTCGTCGTTGCTCCACTCTCCAAACATGGCACCTAAGACGATATCTTCTTCTGAGATCAATGCGCCATCATTCGGTGTGGGATCAACATGTCCAACCCCTTCCCACTTGATTTGCTTCCAATAATTGTGGATTTCACTTGGCCTCAACGGGAAACCGGTCTTTACATATTCTTTGATCGTGTGTGGGCAAGGCAGGCCTAGGGTGGCTCTCCAAAACACATCACGACATTCTTCATCGGGAATTTTTCCTTGCATGACCCTAACAACTTGGACGTATAACATTCTTAAGCACTTTTCCGAGACCTTATAAAGAATGCGCCTGAAAAATGTCTTCACCGCAGGCGGGCCGGTTACGATCTCTGTGGGCGCCTTAAAGGCACTCTGCTCCATATCACCTCTGACTTCCCGAATCTGATCAACAAACATATTGTCGATTTGTTGCACGAGGGTCTCCAAGCCTCCAACCGACGATTCAATCCCGTCCTTCAGCATAGAATGCTGACTCTCGACTCTGAAATTAAAAACTCAAGTTAAGCTTAGTTGCATATTTCAATTTCGTTTTTAGATGATCACTTGTAAATTTACCTATTTGATGATCTTGTGCCGAAATGGAGTACCGTGTCGCACCATGCACAAACTAGCATCTCCTTGTAGTCCCTAATCCATACCCTCTTCACGTATTCCATCAGCCAGGGTAGTTTTTTCCACTTCTCCGTCAAGTACTCAAGTCGCTCATTATAGACATCCTCAGTCGTCGACCTTAACAACCAACGAATATTACCACTAAAATGGTCAACATAGGGGATCCATTTCATGGCAAAGCCCTCCACGTTGCGGTTCACATGGACCCTACACAATAGATGCTTCGTGTTGGGAAAGACTATATCGACGGCTTTCGTCAAACCGAGCTCTCGATCTGACATGATCGCCGCCGGTTCCCGTCCCTCGAAAATGATCTTTAGGCGGTCCAACGCCCATGTGTAGTGCTCCGTCGTCTCATCATACATGAATACGATCGCAATACAAAATGTACGGTTGGTGCAAGTGAATCCAACAAACTCCAACAAAGGCATACCGTACCTGTATGCAATTACATATTCAATAAGGTATGTAATTACATATTTTAGATTTAATAATAGCGATAATTAAACATATTCATACTTGTTCGTCTTGTAGGTCGTATCCATGATGACGATAGAGGAGAACAAACTCAACAAATGTCTAGCTTCAGGGTGAGAAATAAAAATATCACTCATAACCTCCCTCCCTTCTTCATTGCGACGCGTCTGATAGCTTGTATAATAACGTCTCGCCTCTAGAAATTCCAGCATGTACTGCGGCACCGTCATATTGCCCCTACATTTCAGCCTCTCCCGACTCTTGTAATTGTAGAGTTGGTTCCTTGATGTTAAGCACTTGGGATCCTCGTGTAGAAATAGACTCATAATAGCCTTCGGCTTTATTCCGGAGGCTGACAAACTTTTCACACGCTCTCGTTGATCCTTACAAAGCCTCCCAGCAAATGCATGACCGATCAAACTACTAGCAAGCTCATGGTCATGCGATCCACAAGCGACATATAATCTCCAATGGTCAGATTTCAGCCAATCTCCCTTCACAATCACCCCATGCAACTGAAATGGACACTCACTTTTCTTTGTCCTCGCATTGTATTTCCGTTTAGGGGTTGCCTCGGTACATACACCCGCCTTCTTCTTTGCCGCTCTATATGGCCCAGACTTCTCACACGACAGTATGACCTTTCGGTTAGGCCATGACTTACTTATTACAATAACCATACGCAACTCCAAACCTACGTTCTTAGCCCAACTGATCATACTATCTCTATCACTCCATTCTTTATCCGTAGTAAAATGAGTAGAATAATCCACTGGCAAAAATTCGCTTTCACTAGAGTCCTTCTATTTATGATAAATACATAAAACTACTGTAAATATTTCATATTATAAATAATCATAAACATTTTAATCAAAGTTCTAAACTACAACACACTATTGTAAATACTATATTTCAAATAAACTTATAAACTACAACATACTACTGTAAACATTTTAGATTATAAATTATCATAAATATTTTAATCAAACTTATAAACTACAACAAACTACTGTTAATTACTACATTTCAAATAAACTTATAAACTACAACAAGTAATTATATTTGAAGTAAATATATACTTACTCCTAAATCATCAAGACCGGGTGCGTCACACAAGTGCTCAACTGGCCTAAGTGCAGCATCCATCCTTGACAAAGACATAATCTTGAATTGATAAACCCCAACAATGGATAAACCCCAAGCAATAGTAAAATATATATAGCAACAACATGGATAAACCATAATGAAGTTACCGTTGTAAAACGGTAACATCTTGGGCGCATCCTGGATGCGCCGAAGAAGTTACCGTTGAAAAACGGTAACTTCTTGGACGCATCGTGGTTGCGCCCAATAAGTTACCAATGGTAACATCTTGGTCGCATCCTGGATGCGCCCAAGAAGTTACCGTTGTACAACGGTAACTTCTTGGAAACAAATTTAAATTTTCTAATTTTTTTTTTGGAAAATTTTTAATAATTTTTTTAGCGAATCCGGTTTGTCAGTAAATCGGGTTTGTCAATAAACCGGTTTTAATTTAATTTCTCGGATTTTACAAAACCGGGTACCAGACCTTGGGCGCATCATAGATGCGCCCAAGGTTAAAACTTTTTTTTAAAAAAAAATTATCACCAGCTTGGACGTACCCCGGATGCACCCAAACTGGGGTGCGCCGTAAGAAATTACGGGTGCAAAGAACAATCCCCTTACCAAATACTAGATTTTGGATTGGGATTGCCAACCTTTCCCGACCCCATTTCTCATTGTTGAGCGTTTGAGGTCACCCGAGGGCATCCATTAATATGCAACACGCTTACACCAGTTCCTCAGCTCAGAGCCTGCAAACCAGCTCAGGCTTGCAAGCTCTCGTCTCTAACCGATCTACACAACCGCATATTCAGAAACTCCTAACCCATCACCATGAACACACCAGCTCAGGCTTGATTTCAATCCACCACCACTAACAATGCCTGCTACCCCATCAGGCTCAAGCTGACAAGAATCAGCTTCTAGATAAGCCTCTGAACCCAGTCCCATTGATATTCTAAGGGCAGAGAGCTGGGAGCAGTTTTGAAAGAGCATTTTTATCCACGGCCCAAAAACAGGCAAAATCAAATCAGAATGCATCCTAAAATGACACCAAGGTCCTGACAAGAAAGAGATAATTGTTCAGACACTAATATCAACCAGAATCAAATTCAAGTCTTTTAATTCTTTAATACACATCAACTAATTTCATTATTTTCAGCTTATTCCATTCATATCAGCTGATTTCCTTTCCTTTCCTTTCCTTTCCTTTCCTTTACCAATCAGCTCAGCTCAGCTCAGCTCATCCCATTCTATCTATTTACGATTCTGAATCAAAAAAATAATTGTCTCATATTGCATCATAAATTAACAACAGCCACAAATTTTGTTCCAGCACAATCGCACGGAAATAAAATCCACCACTCAAATGCAAAACATGATATGAACATGCCGACGGATTTTTCGGAATACAAAAATACAGATTTCTAGAGAACAGAGTCAACAGACATTGGAGTTTCCTTCTTTGACGTTGAGCTCCTAATCAATCCACAGAGACCGGCAGATGAACGAAAATGGTGAGAAGAACAGACAGAGATAGCGGGGAAGGAGAATTTTCCGGTTTTACGCTCAGCATCGTAGTGTTGGGCCGTGGGCTGAATATGGGCCCAAATTTGGTTTTTGGAGGCCCACATTTCTCATTGTAGCCCAAATTTCCCTATTTTATTATATTTAAAAAGGGGAAAAAATAATCGAAAACCCTACCATCATAAGAATCGGATTGTTACCCGGGAGCCGCCCTCGCCTAGGTTTCAGCTGCTCGCCCATCTCAGCTGCTTCGATCTCTCTGCAGCAATGGTAAGTTTTTGCGATACCTGTTAGGATTCGATACTTAGATTTTGTACTTTCTTAGATATGAATGCATTTTTTTCTCTGTTCTTCCGTCGTGGACAGAATTTGAGCTATTGGGGGTTGAGATGATGCATTTGAATCATGAATTGTTTTAATATAAGATGCTGTCACTACCGGGCTTAGCTATACTCTTGCTGGACGTGATTTTTCTTTCCTTCATGAAGTTGAATGATTGTGTATTACTTGGCTTAAGTTTTCATCTTCATATATAAGAAAATAATGATCTTTTCGGAAATAAGTGATTTGACTCCACTGGAGTTGAGACAGTAACTCGGGAAGCATACCTTGTTGAATGAAATAATCTGTTTGTGTAGATGTTCGAAGTGCATTCCTCACTTATGTTACATTTTGTGTTGTTTAATATGTTACAGGTGTTTGTTAAATCTCAAAAGAGCAAGGCCTACTTTAAGAGGTTTCAAGTTAAGTACAAGAGAAGACGGGGTAAGTTAGCTGCCTCCTCTTGTCGGAAACAAGTTTTCTGAATTCTTGCTGTACTGATCTGATGAAATTGACCCTACTTTAATGATGCAGAGGGCAAGACTGATTATCGGGCCAGAATTCGCCTGATTAATCAGGATAAGAACAAGTACAACACCCCGAAGTACAGATTTGTCGTCCGATTTGTATCCTGGTTTTTTACTGCTATATTTTCAAATTATGATCATTCTCATACAAGATATGCTTGACTGAGCTGGGTTATTGTTAGTTTCTTCACATTCTTTTCCGTGTGATGGGTGTTCACAGTGGTTACTAATCAAGGTTACTGCTTCTATAGTTGATGTGAAATTGACTTAGGGTTTAGAACTCCCAAATATGTCACAGACTATGGAAAGTTGATCATTGGATATATAAGTAAGTTCTGCAGTTTAGGATTTGATCAGGGTAGTATACTGGCTGATGTGATTTAACCTTTAATTATAGTGTGAGACACATGAGTAACTATCTAAGCTTAATTTTCTATAAATGAGGATTTAAGGCTGACTATATTTGCTTGATTTCCCCCCTTTTTTGCTGTGAATTAGTTTCCACCTTGACTTGAATAATAGACCAACAGGGATGTCATTGCCCAAGTTATTTCTGCTACCATAGCTGGGGACATGATCCTTGCTTCTGCTTATGCCCATGAACTGCCTCGCTATGGACTTGAAGTGGGACTTACCAACTACGCAGCAGGTGGGTTCTTGACATTTTTGCTTATTTAATACTTTGTATGTGTTTATTTTCTGACAGCCCTTGTTTGACCTCAGCTTATTGCACCGGGCTTCTGTTGGCTCGTCGTGTACTGAAAATGCTTGAAATGGATGAAGAGTATGAGGGAAATGTTGAAGCTACTGGAGAAGATTTCTCCGTTGAGCCTGGTGAAAGCAGGAGACCCTTCCGTGCTCTCTTGGATGTTGGCCTTTTGAGAACCACAACCGGCAACCGCGTATTTGGTGCTCTCAAGGTACCATTGTGATATTGTCTTTTTTTTATATTGTTGTGCAATTTAGGCTGACAAAATCTGCCAAGTTACATGTTCTCAAGGCGCCAAATGTTATCTGTTGCACCATTATCATGTTCTCAATTCGTTTTCTTTTTCCAATGACTGTTCTACTGCTTGTAGGGTGCACTTGATGGTGGGCTTGATATTCCACACAGTGATAAACGTTTTGCTGGATTCAGCAAGGACAACAAGCAACTTGATGCTGAGGTTCACCGCAAGTACATCTATGGGGGACATGTTGGTGACTACATGAGGGTGAGTGATCTTGCAATGTTGTACAAAGATTAACTACCAACACAAGTTCTGTCATATGATTACCTGATAAAAATTGGGCTTCATTCATTAGACTTGAATAATTTTTTTGGCAATGTTGTACAAAGATTAACTACCAACACAAGTTTTGTCATATGATTACCTGATAAAATTTGGGCTTCATTCATTAGACTTGAATAAATTCTTTGGCTTCATTCATTAGACTTGAATAAATTTTGGGCCATTCATTAGACTTGAAGAAAATTTGGGGATTTAGAGAAGCATAAATGGACCACTGATTTGATGAAAGGTACAAATGAAACTATGATGATTGCCTGCCATTTCATATAAACTATTAGTATTCAAGATGTTTTATTGGGGAGCTTGTACACGTATGATGTGGTCTTGTTCTCATTATCATTCTGAATATTTGCAGACCTTGATAGAAGATGAGCCTGAAAAATACCAGTCTCAGTTTACTGAGTACATAAAGAAGGAAATTGATGCGGACAATCTTGAGGAGATGTACAAGAAGGTTCATGCTGCAATCAGAGAGGACCCAACTGCTAAGAAATCTGACAAGGAACCTCCAAAACAACACAAGAGGTAAAAAGGGAACCTTATTATTTCTTTCTTTTACCTTGGTCTTTCCTTGTGGTTTTTATAGGTTAATATCTTCTTTGTTCTCTTATCTGCTGCGCTTAATCCACTAGTTTATCTTCAGATACCTGTATCATATTCATATCTATGCTCCTATGTTAATTCCCTTGCTTTAATATCTTTAAGCTTGCTTAAGATTTAGGTTTTGTGTAATATTTTACATTACATGACAAGCGGATACATATTTTATCTCTCTGAAATGAGAAATGTTTTTTTTTTTTCGTTGCAGGTACAACCTCAAGAAGTTGACATATGATGAGAGGAAGGCCAGTTTGATAGAGAGGCTAAACGCTCTGAACTCGGCTGCTGGAGCTGATGAGGATGCTGATGATGAAGACGAGGATTAGACGAGACAAATCTGCGTTCCTCTTAGAGTTAGCACAGGAAGCTGAATTTTTGCATCTCTCGCAGAACTTGTGTTTGAATTATCTGGCTCTAGTGAACCCTTCTTTCTTGGGATTTCTCGCAGAACTTATGTTTGAATTATACTTGAGAATATGGTTTTCTTATGAATTGGATTTTTGCAAATTCCTTCTCAGTCCATTCCATATTATTTGAATTTGAGCCTCTACATGTTTATTCTTTGAAGAAACATCTAATACTATTACATAAATATTAAACATACTAGTGGTGTCGGATTCAATATACATTTTTTGACAAGCACACAAGATTATCAAGTAGCAGCCTAAAGACTAATTTCCTATGGGTTTTTCTAACCTATACACGGTTAAGAATCTTTTTTTTTTGGTCATATAACGTGATTAATCTTATTTTAGAAAATTGTGGTTATTTTAAAAACTTGTGATTAAGTGTTATCATTTTAGAAATTTTAAATTTTTTTAAATAGATTTAAGTATTTTTTTTAGGATATAATTTTTAAAATAAAAAGAATTAACCATGACATAGAATAGAAAAACCGATTTCCTATTATCATGAAGCTTCTGGAATTGTTGACACCAGAGCACGTTTTTTGGACAAATAAATTCATATAGACGGAATTGTTGCCAATTAGTTATCATGTCATATTTCATACAACTCTGAGAAACTCCATTGAAACAAAAAGTCAAGCTTAAGCCTGACCAAAAAAAAGACCAACCATTAAAAAAGTCAATAGAGCATGCAACTCAAAATATGTAGATGGCCTCGGGGGCGTTAGCTGAATTGGTTTGTACAGGAGTAGTTCCTTGGGCGTGCTATATGCCGTCACGGGTTCGAAACTTGCATCCCACCGTGAAACGTCCTCATTTAACACGTCAGGATGGCGTGGGATAGCCTGTCCTGGCCGTGGGATTAGTAGGCTTCGCCGAAGGTGAGCCCGACACCCACATGAAGTTAAAAAAATAATAATAATAATAAAAAATGCAGATGAATCTTATCAGTAACCAAGATACCTCAAGTTGCTTTTCTTCCTCGATAACCAAGATACCTCTAAAAGTTGCTTTTCTTCCTCGATAACCAAGATACCTCTAAAAGTGACTCTTTCAGATTAAAATGATAGTACTAATCTAACTAGTTGGATGAAAATAAAATTAATAATTATGATTTAATTTAGAAAATTATAAAATAAACCGGTGAATTCACCCACACACAATTCCTCTAAATCTATGATATTAGGTATTTCTTTCTTTTATCAGTATTATTCGCTTTCCAAATTTCTGTTCTCTCCAGAATTTCGTTGTTCAACCGCCGCCGTTGTCGTCCTCACGGAGCTCGCCAAGAACCGTTCGGTGGTTGTGAAGAGATCTGCATCGACGGCCTCCAATCACCGTCGGTGGCTGTGAAGAGATCCGCGGCGGCGAAGATCCGACTGCTCGCCAAGAACCGTTCGGATAACCGCGCGCTGATCGCCGAATCTGGAGCGATTCCGGCTCTAATTCCACTCCCCCGTTGCAGCGATCCCTAGACGCAAGAGCCGTGACTGCTCAATTTGTCACTCCATCCAGACAATAGGATGCTAATCGCCGGCGCTAGAAGATCCCGTCACTCCAGGTAAATCTTCTTGTATACCCTGATGCATCAATTCTTCTTTTATACGTCTTCCTCCACTATATACTTTGTATATTCTTCAATAATCCCCTTCCCTATATCAAGTATATGGTTCAGCATCTGATTCTGGTGTATTTCAAATATTTTCAGTAAAAGAAATTCTAAGGCTTTGCCCACACAATGTATTGGTGACACTATATAAGATCCCCTCGTTCGATTCCGTTGACGACTTTCTTCAGAAGACGGCTACTGTAAGGGGAAAGCTTAAAAAGGGCGGTGTGGTTGATGTTGCTGCCGTCGCAAGAATAGTGCTGCATGATTGGAATGAGGGTACGTGTAATGGCTTGACAAACCAACCCTATTTGTATTACTTACCTAGCTAAGAATAGCCTTCTGTGCAAGTAATAACAAGCATTTTATCATGTTGTTCAGGTAAGATTCCATATTACGCTATGCCTCCTTCTCGAAACCAAGGGAATCTCGTGGAGGAGACTAGGATTGTTTCGGATCTCGGGGAGGAGTTCAATGTTGATGCAATCTATGGGAATGAGACTGCATATCTTGGAAACCTGACATCTATTGATGATTTCCAACCTGTTGAAGTTCCTCCAAACCCCCCTGTTCTTTTTGACCAGAAGATGCTCAAGGTTAGCCTACTTTCCATTTTCAAACATCAGTATCTTTGTGCTCTAGTTATTATGTCAGCTGTTGTGCTGAATACCTCAACTATTTTACATTTACAAATAGGGTGGAGCAGAGAAAGCCGCTCAAAGCGATGGAGTTGGCAATATGAACGAGGATGGTGAGGACGAGGCAATGGAACCCAAAGAAGAGGAGGCGGGTAATGCCAACGCCAAATCGGCTGCCAGTAAGCAAAACGAGAAGCTATATGATGCAGAAGGCATGCTCAATTCAGGGTCGAATTCATTCGATGGAATCGCTTGGCCTCATGAAGGCCGATGCCGCGGCAGAGCTTCCCGAGACGGCGACAGAGATGGTGAGGAGGTGAAGGAGGAGGAAGAACCCTATGTTTGATGTCTCTCTGGCTTTCCTTTAGTTTCGTTATATTTTCATATAAATTCTGCTCCTTTTCATTGATTTTGTTTCTCCTGGGTGGTCTTTTGAAAGAGATGCTTGAATTTTGGGTTTTTTTTTGTGACTGAGGACTATGGTTGGTGTTGTTGGCTACATGGTGGTATTTTTACTTCTTTGATCTATTAATATTCTACTATTAGCCTGTTGTCATTGAACAAAATGCTTTAGTAATTGTGGTCTTGTTATAGTTTTCCCCTTAATTCCTAGTCGCTTGAATAATATTCTACTATTAACTTTGAATATCGACACTGTTTTTATGAATATCGACTACTTACTTGTATAACTATGCGTACAAAATACATGAATATCATCACATATGGAATGAATATCGCTATTATGGTATTCAAATTGCTTGTTGATGGTGTTGTTTGTACTGTTTGTAATTGATATTCAAATTGTTTGATGTGATATTCATACAAATGCTTTTGATATTCATGTTTTATGTACATTTCATGATCTGAGTAATTAATATTCAAATGATATGATGTGATATTCACTATGATGTTGTTGATATTCAACATTGTTTTCAGGCCTAACTGTTGCATCGACGAAGAGACGTTTGAAGCTTCCTGCTCGTCTAAAAAAGCACAAGTCATTGCGTAATAGCGATATTCATGTTTGTCATTCCTAATATTCATGTAATCAATACTGATGTTCATGTACATTTTTCCGTGTATAACTATCTATGTTATTGTGAAGTGATTATTTTTTGTTTGTGTTATGGTATTCATGGTGAAACATATTGATATTCATACTAATATAGAATGATATTATTGGTGTAATTGATTATGTTATTCATATAATATTAAGTGGTGATATTCATATTTTACGTTGTGTTATTCATGTCTTTAATTGATGATATCTACATATTAAACAAATATATTCATACAAATATGAACGATATTCAAGAAACAATGACAAAAGCAACAAGAACAAATTTGCAAAGCATTGGGACGCTGACAAAATCAAGTGGTGATATTCATGTTTTAAGTGGAGATATTCACATCCATCGATATTCATAAACGCATGAATGATATTCATAAAGACGTGATTAATATTCATGAACACTGAAAAATAGTTGAAGAAGAAGAAAATATATCAGCAGAATGGGACGGTTTTAGGAAATAGAAAATATTGTGTTTTCTCTCTCATCTAACAACCTTATTCATTATCTTTTCCTAATTAAAAAATTAAATAATTTCCTTATTAGAGTAGATTTGGTGGTTATACCCCTACCATATCTATTGTAAGGCCCAATCATCCAACCATCCATCACCATCAATCCAACGCTCCAGATTAATACTTCCGTTTTACCACAACTCTCGTTTTACCGGAGCGTTCCTCTGGTAGTAATATATTCTCCTTGAAAGCAGATCCATCACTTTGCAATGATGAACCTAACACTTCAGTAGTTGTTTCTTGAGCAAGCTTTGAGTGAGATGCCTGTTGGGCCTCTTTTTTTTTGGCTCATTAGATCGGTCCTATAGCTTGAAACAGGCTACCTTCTAGAAGGTCTGGACAAAGTAAACACATGAAAACAACCTTCAGAGATCTCGGTCCGGTCAATATGTAGAGTAACAACCTCCAGAGATCTCGGTCCAGTCAGTATGCAGAGTAACAATATCCAGAGATCTCGGTCCGATCAGTATGTAGAGTGACGACCTCCACGAATATCGGGGTGACCAGTGTGCAGAGTGACGACCTCCGCGAATCTCAGAGCGAACAGTACGCAGCTTGACGACTCCCGCAGATATGAGACGATTTTAACCGACCTCCGCAGATCTCGGACGATTTTAGGTGTAGAAATAATATAAATATGAAGAGAATTATCATGTAACACACACATTATCATTTCTACTGAATACAAGCTACGATTCATTACTTTCTTGCTCGCTATTGCTACCATTTTCTAGCTCAGTTCTTCATTTTAGTATTAAAGCGACCGACGGTTAAATCTCTTGATTCGATCAATCTCATACTCGAAGGAGAAAATTGCCTTTCTCTAAGCGATTTAGGTCGATTCGATCTTTTTTGCCCAAAACAATTTGGCGCCCACCGTGGGGCATCTAGCCAATCAACGATCCAGTCCACATCCAATCATGGCCGGTTCCGGGAATCCCATGATCGTCGCTGAAGACCAAGTCCAGACTGACGCCCTGGTCGGAAATCAAACCGAGGACGTCGTCAATCCACTCATCTTAGACACCCGAATCCAAGAATTAGCAAAAAGCATGGGCATCCTCCAAGAGGAACTGGCTCAGCAACGCCCAAGAGGAACTGTCTCAGCAACACCCAATCTGAAGTTGAAATTACACGACTAATTCGTGAAAATGAACTTTTAAAACCGCAGATAAATTCGGCCGCTTTGGCCCTAGGGAGATCAAGGCGCGTAGTCAACACCGAAGGCCTCCAAACAGGTCTCAACATGGATGAGGCAATCTTGACGCCCATGGCTCTGATCACTCAGAGCGTTGTTCAACCCATTGGTATGTTTCAAACTTTTCGAGTCAGTACTTTCATGACTAACGTTCCAATTTCCTCAACCGAGCCCACCGCGACTCGAGTAGCCCCTCCGCAGGTTGCCACACCGATGGATCTCCAAACCTTCATACAACAAGCCATCAACGAGCATATGAAAGTTTTGGACCATCGCATCGCTCGGATTCTAGGAGTCCCACAACCGATCGAAAAGGAAGCGATTGATGGATACGAAGACTCACCCTTCGTGGAAGCAATCGTGCGCATCAAGATCCTGAAGAAGTTCCACATCCCTAACATGCCCAACTAGGATGGGACCGGGGACCCCGACGATCATATCTCTATTTACAAACAGAAACTAATGACTATCTCTATTCCAAGAGGGAATCGCGAAGCGGTCATGTGCAAAAGCTTTGGCACGACCCTCGCAGGACTCATACTAACTTGGTTCATGCATCTGTCGTAGGGTTTGATCGCTTCGTTTGCTGATATGGTCAATTCATTCAAAATTCAGTTCGTCAACAATCGGAGACTGGAAAAGCAATCAAGCGATCTATACAGGATCGTGCAAAGGTACGGTGAGCCCTTAAGAGATTATCTTAACAGGTACAACAAAGAGAAGGTCGCGATCCCGCATTACGACGTCCCAACGTCTAATGAAGCCTTCCGCTGGGGATTGGTCAGGGGCAGTGAACTCTATCGCGAGCTGACCAAATATCCGTGTCGAAGCTTCAAAGATGTACAAGCCAAAGCTATGGCCCAAGTCAAACTAGAAGAAGACGAAGAGTCCACAAAAGATGACCAACCACTCCCGCAAAGCTGGAACATGACCCATTGGAAGTCGTATCACTTTTGAAAACTTATACTTTGCACTTCATTTAGATTCAGTCGATTATACTTATCCAACCCTTTACTAACTTAAGCATCGGAGGGCCGTTTGGCTCACACCCAACGGTCATCCTTTGATCTTTTCTATACTTTTCAAGTGTCTTGAACAGGAACACGACAAGAGGCGTCAAGACAAAATCAAGTTGATCAACATACACAAAACACAATCATACATAGCGCTTACACAATACACGATTGATCGGTACACATGGAATAGATGAACAAAAACAAGACACATTTTTACAAGACATGTCCCAATTAAGGTACACGTCTTATACAAATACTACGACGCTCTTCCCTGGAACCACACGACATGTCACGCACAATTACAAGTCTACTCGACCAACATCACACGACATAACCATGAAGCGATTGACGAGTCCACCTACAAAACAAAGCAAACGACAACAAGGAGCGGTCTCTTGACCCTTCACCATCACAAGAGACGCCATCAACCGTCTTCACACGATTATTGGCTGCTTTAAGCTGACTCTCAGCTTGAGCAAAATGCCTGTCGGCCCCATCGCCAGAACGTCTGCAGTAAAATCAGGATGAAGATCGCGCCATGGGAGAGAGAAGTTATAAAATCAAACCGTCCCATCAACTGACGCGCTGGCCCGGTTTAATTTCGGGGCAATTGTTGGGCCCCTTTTTTTACCTATTGGATCGGCCCAATAGCTTGAACCAAACTGCCTTATAGAAGGTATGGACAAAGTAAACACATGAAAACAATCTCCAGAGATCTCGGTCCGGTCAGTATGCAGAGTAACAACCACCAGAGATCTCAGTCCGGTCAGTATGCAGAGTAACAACCTCTAGAGATCTCGGTCCAATCAGTATGCAGAGTGACGACCTCTGCGAATATCGAGGCGACCAATGTGCAAGGTGACGACCTCCGCGAATCTCCTCAGACGATTTTAACCGACCTCCGCAGATCTCAGGTGTAGAAGTAGGGACGAAGCCAAGATTTTACCCCAGAGGGGGCTAAAATCCTGCGTGATAAAAATATCGTGTGGCTTAAATCCAACATGACTTAAATCCTATTTCGCAAAAATCAATTTTAATTTTTTTATGAAGCCTAAGGTAATTTTCACATGAGATGAGGGAAAAAAACTTAAGTAATTTTATTTTTGTGACTTAAATCTGTTAGTGTTGGCTGAAATTGCATTTTCAGATGAGATGAGAGAGAAAAACTTAAGGTAATTTCATTTTCATGGCTTAAATTTATTAGGGCTGACTGAAATTATATTTTTAGATTAAATAAGGGTAAAAAAGCTTTAAATTTTAATTTTTTTTCAATTTTTTTTCCAGCGGGGGCTATAACCCTTATTCAAGTCGCTCTGCCCCTGTGTAGAAGTGATATAAATATGAAGAGAATTATCATGTAACACACATATTATCAGTCCTACTCAATTCAAGTAATATGCTACCATTGTTCAGTTCACTGCGTTGCTTGATGAATTCCCATTGGTGAAGCGGAGGTGGTTTGATGACATGTTTGCAATCCGACATTTTTGGATCCCAGCCTACTTCAGGGATGTCATGTTTGGTGGTTTGCTTAGGACTACTTCTGTTTCCGAATCTGCAAACAATTACTTTGGTCACTTCACGGACATATATTATCGCCTTGTTGAGTTGGTGATGCACTTTGACATTGCCTTGGACACTCAGAGACACAAGCAGGCGAAGCTGAACTTTGATTCTTCGACTATGCGTCCAGATCTTAAGACACATTTAAGCTTTGAGAAGCATGCGTCTGAGGTGTACACGCTCTCAATTTTCAAACTTGTTCAGGATCAGATTATGGAATCTTGTTTATCATGCTTTATGGTGAGCATGTCTGATGTCAATAGTATAAAATTCTATGGTGTCAAGGATTACTTCTCCAAGACGTTCACAAACGAGCATTCAGTTGTAGGTGGGGATTTTTTATGCAGCTGTCATATGTTTCAAAGGATTGGTCTCCCTTGTTGTCACCTCATGTTTGTGTTCAAGAACCTCGAGTTTGATAGGATTCCGGAAAGGTATGTCCTTGCCCGTTGGACCAAGGATGCCACTATCACACCTGTGTTCACTATCGACGACACCATTGTCACTCAGTGTGCGGCCCTTGAAGAGCGTGAGGCGGTCATGAATGAGTTGATTTCTGACTTTTATAGTTGTGTCAGGCTATTGGATGACAAGCCAGACCTCATGAAACAATTTTCCCTTCTGCTTAAGGAGAAAAAGGCGGCTATGTTGTCTGCTAGTGGTGCTTTGTCTAGTTCTGGTCCGTCAAACCTTGAGCAGCTGCAGTCTTATGCTGGAGTTGAAGTCCGTTCAGTTGTTCATGTCCTGCCACCAGAGCAAGCTAAGAACAAAGGAAGCGGCTCGCGTATCCGGAGTGGAAGAGAAATTTCTATTGCTTCCAGCCGTGCAGGCCAAAGGCGTTGTGGCAGATGCAACAAGTATGCCATTCACAATAGTCGCACTTGCACTGAAGTGATTGATTCTTAAAACTCTTTAGTATTTTTGCCTTTCATCTTTATTTTCCTTTGGATTAGTTATTTTTATTACGTTTGCAGATTTTTTTTTTTGCTTTGCTAAACATCATTAAGAGTTCAATATTGCACATGCTACTTTTAGTTCATAAATCATTTCCTTCTATTTTTCCTCATGAATCTACTGTATACATCTAATGAACCTCTTATGAAATTAGTTCATTATGGTCTTTCATCGGTGCACTTATTCTTTGAGTTCTAATCGATGAACCTGTTAGTTTCATTATATGAACCTATCCGTTCAAACCGATGAACCTAGTTTGCAAACCTGATGAAGCTCCTATCAAAATATTCCAATATCTTTGTTGAGATTCCAGATGCACCTTGTAGTTGTAATCAATGACTTTATAGACCATCCTATGCGGTCTTTTTATTTTAAAGTGCATAATCATAATACAACTCTGATGAACCTGTTCCTCATACTTGATGAACCTGTTAGTTATAAATGATGAACCTGTTTGTTATAGTCGATGAACCTACTAACTTAGATGAACATACTTTCTAGCTTCTATGAACCCTATTCACTTTTTCATTTTTAGGCTACTTGAATGACAAAAATTATTGAACTTTGAATATTGCTTTTCCATTCAATGAGTTTTGTCACAAAATTTTTTAAAACAAAAAATGAGTACCCGCATAATCAATGTTCATTTTAAACAAAATAAAAAGACTAAATGAGTACCCGCATAATCAAAAAAAATTTAAACAAATTTTTCCATTTTGTCGCTCGTTACTTTTATTGGAGTATCATGTTCATTTTAAATTTCGAGTGCATTATTTTCAGCATAATAGTGTTCATCCTTATGACTAAATATATCTACAAGTCAAAATCAATGAACCTGTAAGACAAAATTAATGAACCTGCAAGACAAAATCAATGAACCTGATACTATATTGAAGTCTACATCTTCTTCATCCTAATTAGTCAATCACCTGATTAGTCCTTCCTAGTAAACAATATTTTCCTTTGCCTACAGAATACTACCAAATCTGAAATCTTTAATTTTCACAATCGACAGAATACTAGTATCATTCTAACCAAAATACTAACAATCATTCAATGTTCATTCAATTGGTCCTTCAGGGTTTTCTCTAATGGTCTGAAGTGCCTTGTCCTTCATTTCATTAGCTTCCGAGGTGATGATGGTGTGGACATATTTGATCCTTAGTTCTTCAATGGCCTTCTTCTTGTTTTTGTTGTTCATCTGGTCCTCCCAGTTGTCATTCGACACCCCCATGTACTTCTCTATATGTCGCATGACATACACCCCAGAGCTTTGCTCTTGTGCACTCTCAGCTTGGCATGGAAGAGGAATCAATTGCGCCTTAGGCTGTGCAACTTCGAGGTCGTTTGCTCTTTTGATCAAGTGATTCACGCGGAGGTAAATTGCAGTGAACTTTACCTACACAGAACAAATGGATATATTTCATCTTATATGTGTGTTCACGTGCATTTTCACCAAACAATTTTTTTTTGTTCAAAACAGCACAGTTTTAGACACTCTTGTACACTTACCATCTTCTCAATAGTTGGTTCATAGAGGCCCATATCACCGCTGTTTGGCGTACTGTCCAACACATGTATGCATTTACTCTTAATGTTCGTGGCAATGACAAAGTAACGGTCATTGTTGACTAGGACATGTACAACAACCTATAATAATGCCTTCATTTAGTGACCTTTTGAATTTTACTCCAAAAGAATAATCAACAAAAAAAAAACAGCCAATCTTAGACTAGTAATAATTTTACCATGTCTACGTCCTTCACTTTTCGTCCATGCACCTCAGCCACGGCAAAGTCAAAGTTCTTCGTGAACTCTCCTAACTGATGTTTCAAGTTGACATTCTGTTTTCAACATTTCATAATTTTTTGTTACCATAAACCAAATATATATACAAGCTAAAATGTGCACAGAGAAACTGTTAAACCTTGTTGTACAATTCTATGAACCTTATTCAATAATCCATGAACCTCTTTTTTATAAATGAACCTCTGTTACTCTATTTTTGTAAGGAGATGCAGAACAAATTAAACTTTCAATACTGTATGAAAATACCTATACACGAACCTTATAGAAGAACTTCATTGTTTATATGATGAACTTCATTTTGTTAACTTTTGAACCTTATAGTATATACCGATGAACCTTATAGTATATATCCATGAACCTTATTTTGTTAACTTTTAAACAGTTTACGTACCGTTTGGTAGAAATACAAGAATGCTCTGCTCGGTTTGTTGTTGCTCTTCACTTCCTCATTATTGTTCAAAATTATTGTCCAAGCATCAATAGCTTTGTAGTGGATGTCCATGTCCATAGACAACTCCATTCCGGTTACTTTGAGCGACTTGTGTTGGAATATAGGCTCACTATTCAATTGTATAGAAATAGAAATTTTATCCATTAGTAAATCTTTATCTCTAATATTTACCATAATAATAAAATAAAATATGTCATAACGTATCTAGATCTTACCCTCTGAAGCTGCACTTGAGACAGTAGTTGTACACGACCATTGCTTCCTCAGTTCTCTTGGCGAAGATGTCCACACTTCGGCTTTTGTAGGGGCTTCTGAGCTTTTCTCCAAGTTTCTTGTGCCTTGGCCCATGAACCACATCAGCATGAGCCTGTAGTTGCTTCCCCTTGTCCTTTTCTCTTGCTTTTTCAGTTTCAGCCACCTCTTTGTCCTTCTGTGCATCAGCCACTTCATGTTCTTCATCCATGTCTTTCTCAACATCAAAATTCTCTAACTCCTCTGAGCTGATAAGCTTGAAGGATGGCATTGTCAAATCCGGTGACTTTGTGGCCTTCTTCCTTGTTTTTGGTGTTGCGGGTGTTGGTTCCTTGTCCTTACTTCCAACCACTGTCTCTTGCTCAGCGCCCTCTGCCCCATGCACTACTTGCTCTGTGTTCTCCATCACAGAAGTTGACCCTTGTCCCTTTTCTCCCATGCCTCCTTCATTTACAGTGTTTAGTTGCTCACTCTCATTACCTAACCCATCCACCTTCTCTTTCTCCACGTCTGTGACTTGTTCTCTTACCTCTGCTTTGTCTCCCAGCACATCAGTGTACTGATTCATAATGTTGTTGACATCCTCCCAATTTTGTGTGGCATCCATGCCCTGGTTTGCTGTAAAAGTTGAAGCTCCAGCTTGTGAGAAATTCATCTTGTCTTTAGAAGCATCAACCTTCTCAACTTGCCTCATGCATTCAATAAGTTGTGGATCCCTCCAGAATGGGTGGTCAGCATCATTCCATATCTTGTCGAACTCACCTTGTTCCTCTTCCTCTTTTTTTCCCAATCAGCGTCTGCGCTGTCTTAATCATGCTTCTGACCTTGGGCTCCTTGTTGAACTCAGTAGGCAAATTTTCTACCATGTCTGTGAGTTTCAACATTTATGTTGCTACTATAATTTGTTGGTCTGTAAAATTATTCAACCACTCCTGCATACAAGAAAACAATTTTAAGTGCTAAATAGATTAAATAAATAAAAATAGCATACAATACCATGACACACGAAGGAAATCAACCTAAACCACTTATATTTTTACTTCTTGATATAATTAGTAAGAAAAAAAGGTCAAATTTGAAGCTCATAAACCTCTTTGCCCAACTCCATGAACCAGAGATTGATTTTACATTTACCATGAAACAAATTCACATTAACGTACTACCCTACATTATATCACCGGCATCATACATTATTATTCAGTTTAATGAACCTTATACTATTTATTCATGCACCTCTTAATCATTTTCCATGTATTATTCATCACAATTACATGAACAAGCAAGTCAATTCACATTGAACCTTCGTCTATACATGGATGAACCTTAATGTGTAAACTCATGAACCTTAATGTTTAAACTAATGAACCCACTATACTATTTTTTGACCTTTAAGTCTCATTTTTTTTGCTTGGCTTTTACATTGAACCTCACTATATTGATGCATGAACTACAATGTATAAAGTCATGAACCTAATTGTGTAAGCAAATGAACCCTCAATACTATTTTGAACCTTGATGTATATATAAATAAACCTCAATGTGTAAACGAATGAACCTTAATTTTTAAACTGATGAACCTACTATTCTATTTTTTGAACTTGAAGTTTCATTTTTTTTGCTTGGTTTTTACATTGAACCTCACTATGTGTGATGCATGAACTACAATGTATAAAGTCATGAACCTAATTGTGTGACCAGATGAACCCTCAATACTATTTTTGAACCTTGATGTATATATAAACGAACCTCAATCTGTAAACTAATGAACCTTGATGTTTAAACTGATGAACCCACTATACTATTTTTTGAACTTGAACCTTGATGTTTACCTGTAGCTTGTTATTCATAAATCTTTTTTCTTTCTTGTCCTTTGCTGCTCTTGGTTGTTGTAGTGTTCCTAGTCCAAAGCCACCAAACTTCATCTCCCTGTTCTCCCTTTCCTCCAAAATGTCGTCAGTCCATCCTAGGAAGACTGGTAAATTGTTTGGGTTTGTGTTTCCAAAGACAGATACCCTGTCTAAATACAACAAATGTATAGAAGAACAGAAATATATTACTACACACATGTCAACACAATACACAGTAGAAGATGTTTTTTTTGTAATTAAATAAGAGTTGTTTACCACAAGGAAGATGATGGGCCCTTTGTAAAACCTCTCTTTCTCCCCCTTCTATTCCTTTGTTGTTTGAGGCAAGACACTCATTACAAGCTCACACCAGTTGTAGCTCTTTATATCTTCAACGTCACTGATCCTCATGTGCTGAGGAATTGTGCCCTTTTGGTTGCTTTCCACAAGCACCGATATGAACAGCATGATGAACACCCTTTTGAACCATACTTTTGATGTGCACCCTTTGAGCTTCGCTGCCACATGATTTGGCATGATTTCCTTGATATTGTCAAAATACTCTTTCCATTCACTTATAATGGCGTTGTCAGCGGCCTTTTTCCCTCGCCTTTCTACCTTCCTCTGCCTTCTAGGAATCTCTAGCACTCTCTGCACTTCCTCCTCTGTCACTTTTATGGTGCTTCCATCCACCATCTTTATCTCACATTTGATCTCATCGTAGTTTTCGAGGATCTAGAATGCCAGGCAATGAGGCACCCCTTTAATCTTTAAATGAAGCATGCTTTCAAACCCCATTTCTCTAATCCACCCCTTTGCTTGTTCCTTCCTTTCTTCAGGGATACTGTCCAGTGCGTTAACAAACGCTTTCGGCACATTTCTTGTGTTCAACCACTTGTACTCTGATCCATCCTCTTATGTTTTGATTTTTATGTTTATAGGCACTATTTCCTGCTTGTTCTTCTTCTTTGTTTTTTCCCCCTTCTCTTTTTTTTCTTTGTAATTAATTGCTTCCTTTCCCCTCTTTCCTTGACTATGATCCACTTTGCTTTCTTCTTTTTCTTTCCAGTGTCTTCCTCCTCAACCTCCATGATTCACTTCCCCTTGTCTTTCTGACCTTTTACCTCTTTGGTCTTTGCTTTTTTCCTCAAATTCTCTTCAAGCTCCTCTTCACTCAAACTTTCTATTTCATCTTCTGCATTTGGCTAAGCTGCAGCCCTGGACCGAGTGTTTGGTCTCCTTGGTTGACTTTCATCACAACTGTCTGATGATGTAGTCTCTTTGTTCTCTTCAGAACCTGTTGTGTCATCCCCTAAACCTTGTTGAGCTGCAACCGTTGACCTAGTGTTTGGTCTTCTTGTTGGTGTTTCTTCAGAACTTTCCGATGCACTGCTCTTGTTCTTTTCCTGTGAACTCACGCTTTCTCTCGTTATTCCCCTTGTTTCTGTCCTCTTTGACACTGTCATTTGCATGCTTTCCTCGTTGTCTTTGGATGCTGTACTCTTCTGTTTCTCCTCTGAACCCACTCTTCTTGCAACCGTTGCCCTTATGTTCGGCCTTGTTTGCACTAGTGTTGTCACATTTTCTTCACCGTCTTGTAATTCTTTACTCTTCCCTTTCTCTGCAAAACCCAATATCTCTCCAGGTTGTTGGCCTACTCTTCGGAGTCGTTGGCACTCTTGTTGGTGTTTCTTCACAACTATCTGATGCAGTGCTCTTGTTCTTTTCTTGTGAACTCACTCTGTCGCTCGTTGTTCCCTTTGTTTCTGTCCTCTTTGACACTGTCATTTGCATGCTTTCCTCGATGTCTTTGGATGCTGTACTCTTATGTTTCCCCTCTGAACCCACTCTTGTTGCAGCCGTTGCCCTTGTGTTCAGCCTTGTTTGCACTGGTGTTGTCATATTTTCTTCACTGTCTTGTAATTCCTTACTCTTCCCCTTCTCTGCAGAACCAATATTTCTCCAGTTTTTGGCCTACTATTCAGAGTCGTTTGCACTGTTTGTTGACAAACGTCAGGTGCGTTGTCCTTTTCAATTTCTTCAGAAGCCTCTTCATCTTTAGCTGTTGTTCTTGTGTTTTGCTTCTTTGCTGCTGGTTCTTCTTCTTACGAACTTTGCACCTTTGAAGTCTTCCACACTGCCTATCTTACCCTTTTCTGTCTTACCATTTTCTGTCTAGGCTGTCGTGTTTTCTTTGGAGGCTGTTGTGTTCTCTTTTGAGGCTGCTGTGTCTTTCTCTTTGAAACCACAGATTTCTTAGCAGACACTCTTACTGTTGTTACAAGTTCATCTTTTGCAGATTGTTGGCTCTTAGCATTGCCACCACTCTCACTACTTTCATAATCGATCTCTATGTCCTTGAATGTTGGCCTTTTTATTTTGAAGTATCGTCGTGATCGATTGGTATAGCCTGCTAAGAGAAACAACACAATTGTAAGATTAACCTCAGATTATGAAATAAACTTTAAAAAAAGCAAATGAACCTTATACACAACAAATGAACCTAAGTATCCAAATCTCTAACTTCAATATCGGTTCAATCCAAATGCTTGAACAACAGTATAAAGCTTTCTATAACACATGCATGAACTCTAGAAAAAGCAAATGAACCTCCAACACAGAAAATGAACCTCATAAAATGAATTCCAACTCAAGTAAGGAAAGCATAATGAACCTAAGTTTGCTTTAATATGAACCTGATGTCATGATATTCAACAAAAAACTCCTAAATTCTGCACCAACACTAGAAATCTAAGTCTTCTTTTGATATGCACATAAGTATGCAAATCCCTAATTGCCATGGCTGTTCAAGCCAAATGCTTCAACAACAAATGAACCTCCAACACAGAAAATGAACCTCATGAAATGAATTCCAACTCAGGTAAGGAAAGCATAATGAACCTAAGTTTGCTTTAATATGAACCTGATGTCATGATATTCAACAAAAACTCCTAAATTCTGCACCAACACTAGAAATCTAAGTCATCTTTTGATATGCACCTAAGTATGCAAATCCCTAATTTCCATGGCTGTTCAATCCAAATGCTTCAACAATAGTATAATCCTTGTAATAACACATGAATGAACTTTAGAAAAAGCAAACGAACCTCCAACACAGAAAATTAACATCATGAAATGAATTACAACTCATGCAATGAAATCAAACTCACTAGAGCATTTAACAAACCCTAACTTCCAGATCTGTTTTTCAAATTGTTCAACAACATTTAACAAACTCAAGAAACCTTCAATTTTGAGTAAATGTAACGTATAATGGAAAAATCTAGGTGTTTTCGTGAAATCGAAACCCTAAATTTGATATCCGTACCTCCACTGTCGTCGCTGTAGTCTGTATCGCTCCTCATCTCGTAAGATTGTAAGATTGTTGTTTACGTTGTCGTGGCTTGTAAGATTGTTGTTCTTCACATGATTTGATAGATTTGCTCGTTTGCAGTTCTCCTCTTCGATCGATTGGTAGTTCTGAGGTTCGTCGTTTACAGTTCTCCTCTTCGAGTTCTCTAAGGAGAGTTTATGAGACACGTTTCCTTTTTTTGGGGGTCTTACAGGTGAGGGGCATATCCATCAACACGTTTTAATTTTATCTGGAATTTCAAAATTGCCACCGCGTCCCCTCCTATATAGCGCGCTTGTTTTTTTTCTTTTTCCTTGTCCCTTAATCTCGACCGTCTAGAGCATCCATCCTACGGTGGATATGTGTTCTTAGTGTATATCTTAAGGGATTATTTCATCCGAACGGGCCTCTATATATATGTAGATATAGATATTCTTGTTTGTTTTCCAAGACCTCCCGTATATATATTAAAGTTATTCTTTCTCATGTAATCAAAAGTGTTGGATTACAAAGCTACCCGATAACTTCTATTTATCTTTTTATTTAATTAAAAAAAGATAAAATTATTTTTATTTTCCAAAAAATAAAGATAAAAGAAATAAGAAAAGTAAATTAAAATATGATATTGTTTAGTTTTTATTGTTAAATTAAAAGTTAAATAATATAGAGGGCTTTTGCCCCAAATCCATGAACCAAGGTGCGACAATATGTGGCGGATCATACCTGTGGCATGAGAGTAAACCACAATCATCACAAAGGAGCAACTTCTCAGCTGATTACCGAGAAAGTACTTCATAAGTATGTTTTTCTTGCCTTTCAACAATTTTTCTTATCAAAGTCAAATATGAATGCATTTATAGATTCGCTTCGTGACATCTCAGGTTTTAAAACAACCGTAAAGGCCTCCGTGCTTCAGAAATTCAGGATTTCATGTTAGAGCATGGGATAAGGACAAGCTACTACAAAGCCAATCGAGTGCGGCTCTTCGCCCAGGATATGGCACATGGTACAACTGAGGATAGCTATACGGCAATGTATTCTTACATGCACATGCTAGAGAAATCTAATCCAGAAACATACACGAGAATAGTCAGAGATGCTGACCAACGCTTCAAGTATGTCTTCTGGACTTTAGGTCCATGGATAAGGTCAGCGCCGCATCTGAAAAAGGTTAGTACAATGGCTTTAAATTCAGTCCGAATATTGTCAATGTCAAGACAAGTAATTTCACTGTCAGGTCAAAAGCCTATATGACTGCATGTGTGACAAACAGAACAAGCATCATAAGTCAGGACATATATTGTTGTTTTCAGGGCATATCATCACATTTTCAGGGCAACTATTGACAACATAGTTTTGCGTATGTAGGTAATATCAGTTGACGGCACTCACCTGACAGCCTTATTCAAGGGGATACTTCTCCTGGCTACGGCACAGGATAGAAACGGCCAAATTTATCCACTTGCTGTTGCCGTTGTTAACAATGAGAACGATGATGCATGGTCATTTTTCTTTAGTGAATTGAGGGTTGTTGTTCCAGATCATCCCGAGTTGTATTTCGTGTATGACCGTCATGTTAGCATTGGGAAGGCTCTGAGAAATAGCTATCGTTTTGCCAAGCATGGATATTGCATATATCACATATACCAAAACTTCAAGAGGAATTTTGGCAGGCAAGACCTCTTCGCCATATTCAAAAAAGCTGCTAAGGCTTACACAGTAGTTGTGTTCAATCATCCGTTTGCTCAAATAACAGTTGCATCTCCAAAGATTGGTTAATATCTAAAAGTGTAATACCCCTCATTTTTAGTAAGGGTATTTGGGTAATTTTCCCAACCCTCGTTCTGTAATCGTGTCGCTTTCGGAGAAGTTCTGAAATTCTGTAACATGCTTGATCTCTGTAGTAATTCCCTGAGTTATATAAAATACATTCGACGTATTTTCGGGGCTTAGAATATTTGTTCGGGTACAAATATATATAATCCGGGATTTAAACCCACGCCAAACCTTTTCCCGGGCAAACAGACGCAAAAAGGGCAATTCCGCGACCGCGGAATAATAGGGCACAACGAAGCTGGGCACATGAATTTTCCGCGACCGCGGTGAATTTTCCGCGACCGCGGAAAAGGCAGACACGCCAACGTCGCATCGTCTTCCTCCTCGTCGTTCATGCCCGCCGTTGATCCTCTGTGCCGCCATTGATCTGGGCGGGGAGAGCTCCTCCTTTGGACTATAAATAGAGGCGAGATTTGAGGGTTGTAGGCACACCAAAATCTGATCTCCTCACTCTTTCTCTCTCATTTTCCATCGTCGCCGGAGTTTCGAGCCTCGCCGGAATCTTCGAAGTGTCGTCGGAGCTCTCGCCGGTGGTCGTGGAAGCCTTGGAGTGGTGTTTTGGAGGCGCAAGGAGGTCAGGAGTCGAAGCCCCCTCGAATCGAGCCCCGTCGCGTCATCGCCGGTGAGGTTTCCTCCATTTTGGGTCGCCGGAGTTCATGGCCGCGACCGCGACAGTGACAAGGTCGGCCGCGTCCGCGGCCGCTGTCTTTGACACTCGCAGACGAATTCCTCGATGGCCGCGACCGCGGAATCCCTACCGCGACCGCGGATTGCCTTGGCAATCGTGATCGTGGCCTTGGACAATCCGGTCTCGGGCGGGACTTTCGTTCTTTCGATTTTGTTCGTTCTTTCTTAGATTCGTATCATTTTAGTGTCGAATCTAACCTAGGGTTTCGTTGTGGGTCGTCGTCGTAGGAATCTGTAATCCGACTTCCGTTCCCATTCCGGACCCAGAAACCCGTCGTCACTCAATCGTTCGTCTAGACTAAGGCAAATGACGGTTTGCTCTTGCTTATCATTCCATGTTTCCGTTAATTATCAATTATTTTGAATTGTTAATTAAATTGGGATGAATTATTGTTTTCGTTTGGGAACAGATTTTATAAATAATATGATTTAAAATGTGATATTATAATAGGTTGTATATATTGCTAGAAACAACGCTATTATATCTGTTATTACCATGATGATATTGGTGTGGATTTTATGTGTGAACTTATACATTATAGTTAGAACGAGTATTCGTAGAAACGCTATGTATCTCATCGCGAGTGCTGGCTATTTCTTTATAACCGTGGTGCTTAGGAGGATTTTGCCCTAACACCCTTCCCCCTGGTCATGACTGTCCCCTATCCGAGTATAGGGGAGGTGCACACAGCTGGTGCCAAACAATCGGGATTTATTCCCAAGATATCTCTCGTATCGAGATGATATATTTATATGATAAAAGCTTTAACGTGAATATACGTTTTGGAATTAAACAAGATAAGTGCGATTATGCACATAATTAATTTACCCTCGGGCGAGGAGTACAACGTGGAAACCGCCCAGACTTAGATTAGAGTAAGTCCTCCTTTCAAATATGAGTTCGCATTACGCGGTGAGGTTGGTCGTGGACCCAAATGGTCAAGTCTTTTTAAAACGCTTGTGTGAAATTATAACGTTCCTAAACATTTGTCATACTTTCCTATAAGACTCAATCTTTTGGAGTCTTTTCTTCATACGTCAGATGGCTTCCTCTGAAGCGCGTCGCCTGGTGGACGAAGCGGTTGAGAATGCTCGTGGGAGGGCAAGGCCGTGGGAATCGATGGGTACACCAAGGGTGGTCCCGACCCAGCAGACCAGGCCAAGGCCCCGAGTACTGGAGGAGCGACTGGAGGAGTGGTCGAACGCCCTATATGACATGGAGGAGAGGACATACGAGACTGAGCTCGGTCTCTCCCAAATGCTTAGGGACGTCCATGAGCTCCAGGAGTATATCCGCCAAGCAAGATTGCTACTCGACCCTTTGTATGAGGTGAACAGGGCAGACTTCCAACCAAGATTTTTGGAGGAGTTTTGCTACCCACCAGGATCTGTTGGGGCTAGACCAAGTGTTCCCGCGCCTAGAGAAAGGCCGAGGGCACCGAGGCCGAGGGATGAGCCGTGTGTTCCAGGGCTGAGTAGGGCAAGGAGTCCGACACCAGACCCCGATGATAGACCCCGTGTGAAGAAGCCATGCATGAGGGCTTCCTACTATAGGAGTCTTTTCGAGGCACCATGATGGGGGCCGGTGTTGAATTTAGCGTTTTCTTTTCTAGTGCTTTGGTTGTTTCGTTTTGTTAAGACTTGTAGTCTCCAAGCAATTTTGTCTTGTCGCTTGGGAGATCTTTCCGATGTAGACCCTATTGATCTCAGTTTCAGTTCACTAATGAAAGTTTACCAAGTTTGGTCTATTCTAAGTTGATTTTATATGTTGTGCATGTTGAAATGATATTAACGTTATAAAATACTTGGAATTTGATCGGTAAACAGATGGTGAACACAAGGAACACCATTTGTGCTGGTGCTGGGCCAAGCAATAACCCCAGACCGAATTTGAGGAATGCCGCTAACCCAGTGGATGAGAACGAGTCTGTTTCTCACAACAATCCTGTGGGCAGTGACCAAGTTTCGGTCGACGCTCTAGTGGTATTCGATGCTGCGGCAATTGAGGCTATTTGGGGGATTGTGATTGATCAGTGCTATTTTATAGTGCATTTCTAGGGGTTATTATCAGGTTTGAGGCGCCATTTGGATGGATTTAGAGCACAATTGTGGAATAGGGAGTTGGAGAGAAGAAGTGTGGATTTGGTGGTCTGGAGAAGCAAATTGAAGATATCCAGAAGAAGAGGAGTTGACCACTGAGGAGACGAAGAAGAACCAAGGAGAGAGTCCACACGAGAGTAGAAGAACAAGGTTCTGAATTCAATTGATTCGTTCTCTTTACTCAGATGTCCAAATGGAGTGATTCCAATTCTAGGAGTTAGATCTTGAAGTCTACTACAAGTCCTCAAAATAAGAGCGCGATCCGAATTGGGAATAAAAAGTTATGGCATTTTTACGGAAGTGTCGCGATGCTGAAGAGAGAAGGCTGCGACCGCGGCCCGAAGGCCGCGATCGCGGCCACACATGGGAGACAGCCCGTGGAGATTTCCGAACTTTTGTTTTCTTAATTTTATTTAATTCTAATATTATATTTTATTTCCTTGTAGATGAGGTTTGTGATCTTGGGCTTTATGTTAACTTTATTTAACCTAATTCCCACAACTTCCATTCATCATCTTCGGATCACGTTAGACCTAGTTTTCCATTCAGTATTGTTTTTCCCTTTCTTAGTTTAGTTCTTTATTTTGTTTTGTATTTTTGGCTAGACAATTGAAGCCTTGGTTTGAATTTGATATTGAGATTATTCCTTTACTCTTTCTATGATTGTTTTAATTCTCTCTCGTGCTTAATCTCATTGATCATATATCGATTCCCCTTGATTTGTTGATTAGGACATCAATTAGATTATTAATAGTAGTTCCCTCTAGATTGACAACCTAGAGAAATTGTATTATGCTATTGGTTCCCCTTTTCTATACAATCTGTTGAGATTGTTATTGATCATACTACTAAGGATTAGAGGATACTGGTTGAGAATCTAAATCCCTTAGTTTGTGTAGAGAATTAATTACATGCAATTGTATGACTGGTTGCTACACTTGCATGTACCTATCTATTCCTGAATTCATTGCTGCTGTTAGATTCAATCTAGAAGGTCTTCTAGGTTATTTGATAGTTAGGGTTATCAGGACTGGTTGGACTGGTAACTAATTCAGAACAGGGATTAGGACATTCATGAGTATTGAGGACTAGGAGTAATCAATGATCGATCAACCATACTAAAGGTGGATATTTGTCTAGCCAAGCTTTCTATATTTTATTTATCGTTTTCTTAGTTAGTTTCATACAAACCCCCCCCCCCCCCCCCTTTGTCTTTGTTATCAATTGGTGAATGATTTTGCAAACATGAAATATAACTAGATTCTCTGTGGGATTCGACCCTTCCTTACCAGACTACATTAGTTGGGTTTGTTTAGGATTATTTTGTATAGGTGTCACGACAACGCCTTATCAAATTGGCGTCGTTGCCGGGGAATCTAAGGTTTGTATTTTCTTGTTTGTTTGTTTACCGATTTGATAACAAGACACTATCCTTTTCTTTTAGTTTTCTTTCTTTGTCTGTGTTTTCATTTTCGACTAACCCGTAGGAAGAGCAGAAGGAAAACCGCGACCGCGGCTTGGCCACCGCAGCCGCGACAAAAAATTCGAGAAGCAACTGCGACCGCGGCCTGGAAACCGCGATCGCGGCTGCCGCGGCGAATTAGGGTTTAGTATAAAAAAAAATAAAAAAATTGAAAAAAAATAAAAAATTCTGAAAAAAACTTAAACGGATTTTTTTTTTAAAAAAATAAAATAAAAAAATCTACCGAAGGCCAGCTATCCAGAGTCCCCATGGATAAGGTGCGCATCATGTTGTCAACGGAGGAAACATTAGCCCTACACATTAATTGACAACGATGATGGCCCTACAATTGGCAGCTGGAGAGGAGGAACACCAGGGCCCACACCACGATCATATCTGGGCCCATTTTTTGTGGGTTTTGAAGGCCGTGCAACCCCGACGTATTTGCTATACCACTACTCACCAAGTGGTTCCCTTTGGTTGCACGGTAATGAAGACGATGGAGTTGATGAAGACACCCGCCCAACACCAGAGACCTGTGCATATAGTGTCTACCGCCATCAACAACGAAGTGTCCAAGCCAGCTTGGCGACGTTTGTGAGTTATTTTTTGCTTTTCCCTGTGCTTCTATTCTTTTGTCTTCCATGACATTGAGGACAATGCAATGTTTAAGCATGGGGGAGAGTTTTATACTGGCTATGTCGCTGAGGAGATGAATAAAAAGAAAAAAAAGCCAAATATTGAAAAAAGGCATACATAAGAAATCCCGGGATAAGTCGAAAACCCGAAAGGGCGGTCTAGGTAATAAGCAGGTGGCTTGGACCAGCATTAGGCTAGGGTAGTATGAGGTCAAGAGTGATGTGAGTATATTGTGAGCCCATCTATTGAAAAATGAAATGAGTGGCTTGGTGAAAACCCGAAAGGGCGCCTTGACAAAATGAGTGAAAAAAAGAAGAGTGATTTTTAGGAATCCTCATTTTACTTGGCGTGGTGATATAAGAAGATGTGATATAAGGAGGATTCGGGTAGGTCACTTTGGGAGGTATAAGAAGATAGATGAGAGACTAGGACTAGAATTCATTCACTCTATGGTGTTTGAGATACGCTTGGGGGAAGTACTCTGCTTTCCTTTTTGATTGATTGTGTGTTGTAGTCTTTTGTGCTGGGCTTATTTGTGTTGGTGCATGGAGTTTATTGTTAGGTGTGATTCTTAGAGGGATTGATTTTTCTATGTTTCCTGAAACCTTGGGGATTGATTGGAGGAGTAGGTTGAATTTAGCTTACTCGAGGACGAGCAAGGTTTAAGCATGGGGGATTTGATCAGTGCTATTTTATAGTGCATTTCTAGGGGTTATTATCAGGTTTGAGGCGCCATTTGGATGGATTTAGAGCACAATTATGGAATAGGGAGTTGGAGAGAAGAAGTGTGGATTTGGTGGTCTGGAGAAGCAAATTGAAGATATCCAGAGGAAGAGGAGTTGGCCACTGAAGAGACGAAGAAGAACCAAGGAGAGAGTCCACACGAGAGTAGAAGAACAAGGTGCTGAATTCAATGGATTCCTTCTATTTACTCAGATGTCCAAATGGAGTGATTCCAATTCTAGGAGTTAGATCTTGAAGTCTACTGCAAGTCCTCAAAATATCAGCGCGATCCTAATTGGGAATCAAAAGTTATGGCATTTTTATGGAAGTGTCGCGATGCTGAAGAGAGAAGGCCGCGACCGCGGCCCGAAGGCCGCGATCGCGGCCACACATGGGAGACAGCCCGTGGAGATTTCCGAACTTTTGTTTTCTTTTTCTTTTTCCTTTTCTTTTTTTTTTCTTTATTTTATTTAATTCGAATATTATATTTTATTTCCTTGTAGATGAGGTTTGTGATCTTGGGCTTTAGGTTAACTTTATTTAACCTAATTCCCACAGCCTCCATTCATCATCTTCGGATCACGTTAGACCTAGTTTTCCATTCAGTATTGTTTTTCCCTTTCTTAGTTTAGTTCTTTATTTTGTTTTGTGTTTTTGCCTAGACAATTGAAGCCTTGGTTTGAATTTGATATTGAGATTATTCCTTTACTCTTTCTATGATTGTTTTAATTCTCTCTCGTGCTTAATCTCATTGATCATATATCGATTCCCCTTGATTTGTTGATTAGGACATCAATTAGATTATTAATAGTAGTTCCCTCTAGATTGACAACCTAGAGAAATTGTATTATGCTATTGGTTTCCCTTTTCTATACAACCTGTTGAGATTGTTATTGATCATACTACTAAGGATTAGAGGATACTGATTGAGAATCTAAATCCCTTAGTTTGTGTAGAGAATTAATTGCATGCAATTGTATGACTGGTTGCTACACTTGCATGTACCTATCTATTCCTGAATTCATTGCTGCTGTTAGATTCAATCTAGAAGGTCTTCTAGGTTATTTGATAGTTAGGGTTATCAGGACTGGTTGGACTGGTAACTAATTCAGAACATGGATTAGGACATTCATGAGTATTGAGGACTAGGAGTAATTAATGATCGATCAACCAAACTAAAGGTGGATATTTGTCTAGCCAAGGTTTCTATATTTTATTTATCGTTTTCTTAGTTAGTTTCATACAAAACCCCCCCTTTGTCTTTGTTATCAATTGGTGAATGATTTTGCAAACATGAAATATAACTAGATTCTCTGTGGGATTCGACCCTTGCTTACCAGACTACATTAGTTGGGTTTGTTTAGGATTATTTTGTATAGGTGTCACGACAACGCCTTATCAGTGATGCAAGCAGTCACCGATATTATGCGACCGATCGCGCCTCAGGCACAAGGTGTGCCAATTCCTCCAGTGGTTCCTAGATTCGAGGAGCCAGCTATCCATGTACCTCATGAGGATGCGGTCAGGAACAGAGGCAATTATGGCCAAGCACTGAAGGCCATTAGCTCTATGAAGCCTGACAGCTATGATGGGAAGGGGGAGCCAGTCAGAGTGGCGTATTGGTTCTCGCACATGGAGCGACTGTTCAGAAACATCGAGTGCACATAAGCTGAGAAGGTGCACATTGCTTCCCTTCAACTGAAGGAGGTGGCTAGCGAGTGGTGGGAAAGCACCGGTCTAGCCGATCACCCTGGGTTGAACTGGGGAATGTTTAAGGCAAAGATGAATGATCGATTCTTTTCCCGAGCTATGAGGGAAGAGAAGCATAAGGAGTTTCTCTATCCGAAGATGGATGGATTGAAAGTGACTGAGCTTGCGGCCAAGTTCAATCACCTGTTGCAGTATGCTGGGCCGGAAGTGTCCAGTGAAGAGCAAAAAATCTGGCATTTCCACGAGTGGATGAATCCAGACATTAAGCCACTAATGGTGCGCCACAGATGCTCTACTCTGGAGCAGTACGTGGATGCTGCCTACAAGTTGGAGGTGACTCTGAAGGAGTCGACGAGGAAACGCAATCGCCAGAGACCGACACAGAGCCAGCCTCAGGCAAGTGGGTTCAAGCGACCCGCGCCACCGTCAAACTTTGCCAAGTCTAGCCGGGCAAGAACGGAGATGACTCATGGAGGGTCTATGCAACGTTTGGGTCAGGGCAAGAATCCAATCTAGTGCTACAACTGTGGTACACCCTGGCACAAGAGCAACGAGTGTCCGAAGGAGAGGAAGACGTGTTTTGGCTGCGGGAAGGAGGGACACTTGCAGACATTTTGTCCGCAGAGGAGGCAGAAGGGAGCTGAGTCACAACAAGGGTCCGTTAGTCATAACAACCGATCCAGATTCAGATCAGTGGAGGCTCTTAGTCCTTCGATGCAGACAACTGCCCAGAACAAGGGGAAAGCCCCAGCTGCTTCAGGAGGTCAAGGTCAGCGACTCTATGAGATACGTGAGGCTGATGGACCAAATGCTCCTACTGCTCAAGGTACTCTATACCTTCATTCTACTTCTGTGTGTATACTTTTTGATTCGGGTGCTACCCATTATTTCATCTCGGAAAGTTGCGTAAGTAAGCTAGGCTTAGTATGCAATGAGGCTTGTGAGCCTTTTGTTGCGAATCTTCCCAATGGTGAACATTTAGTTGGAACCAAGCGTCTGTTAGAATTTCTGATTACCATTCAGGGTAGGAAGTTCAAAGCAGATTTGATCTGTATAGCCATGGCTCCATACGACATTATTCTCAGTATGGATTGGCTGACGCGTCATGGGGCGGTGATCGATTTTAGTTCAAAGGACTGTGACAGTTTCATCAAGGGGCCAGTTTGTATGCAAGTTCAAGGGTCGTAATGACGCTGATAACGGCAAACTCATCAATACGATGGCTGCGTGTAAGCTACTTCGACAAGGTTGTGTCGGGTACCTGTTCTATCTGGATAAACCCAAGAGAGATGAGCCTTCGGTTCTTGATATTCCGGTCATTCGCGAATTTCTGAATGTCTTTCCGAAGGAGATTCCCGGTTTACCCCCGAATCGTGACGTGGTGTTTACCATTGATCTCGAGCCTGGTACCACGCCGATCTCAAAGGCACCATACCGGATGGCTCCAGCTGAGATGCAAGAGTTGAAGAAGCAGCTCGAGGACCTTCTTGAGAAAGGATATATAAGGCCGATTGCATCGCCTTGGGGCGCTCCGGTTTTGTTCGTCAAGAAGAAGGATGGATCATTCCGACTTTGTATCGACTATCGAGAGTTGAATAAAGTCACGATCAAGAATAAGTATCCGTTGCCGAGGATTGATGATCTGTTGGATCAACTTCAGGGGGCAAAAGTCTTTTCCAAGATCGATCTGAGATCTGGTTACCATCAGCTCAGGATTCGTAAGGAAGACATTCCGAGGACTGCGTTCCGGACGAGGTATGTCCACTATGAGTTCGTAGTCATGCCATTTGGCCTTACTAAGGCTCCGGCGGTCTTCATGGATCTGATGCATCGATGTTTCCACCAATACCTGGATAAGTTCGTGGTGGTCTTCATCGACGATATTTTGATCTATTCCCCGAGTGAGGAGGCTCACGAGGAACATCTTCGGATCACTTTGTCAGTCCTTAGACAGAATTAGCTATACGCAAAGTTGTCTAAGTGTGACTTCTAGATCAAAGAAGTGGCTTTCTTAGGCCATGTGATCAATAAGGATGGGGTTATGGTTGATCCCCAGAAGATTGAAGCGGTAGCCAACTGGAAGCGGCCTCAGAGTGTGAAGGAGGTGCGCAGTTTCTTGGGACTCGCTGGATATTACAGACGGTTCGTGGATGGATTTTCTAAAATCGCTCTACCTATGACCGGTTTGCTCCGCAAAGTCCACAAGAAGTTTTCTGGGATGACAAGTGTGAGGCTAGTTTTCAGAAACTAAAGAAGTGTCTGACCTCCGCACCAGTGTTAGCGCTACCGGAAGGAACTGATGATTATGTGGTCTATTGTGAGTTCCATGTTGTACAATGATCCTCCACAATCCCTTCGGCCCTTCTTTCAGCCTCAACATGAAGGGACACCCACACTTCTTCGACCTTGTGATGTCTCTCACTTGGTCAGCTTGTTTAGGCACGTTTTGTCCATGCCTATCACACGATAACCAAGTCCCCCCAAGGGTCGAAGGGGTGGAAGGTTTATTCCTCCACTTTTTGATGCAGAAGTGTTTACACTTAGCCATCTCCCGCGCCCACAAAAATGCTTCTTCTATAGACTCCCAGATTTGATCAATTGTAAAGAACCTTGAGTAATCAGCAAAGACGTAAACATCCTCTTCCGGTGGTACACTAAACTGAGGCTGTGTGTGTAGGGATGGAAAGCAAAACTGTGGGGTAGCATGAGATGAAGATGCTTCTGGAGGAAACGTTATCCCGAGAAGGATGGTATCTCAATAGCTGGTTGAGGCGTGTTCCAATCCTGCAGCTTTTGAGGCATTTCCCAAACCGCAAATGTCTTCTGTGGGGTGCTCCAGTCATTGAAGGAGATATTGTTTAACCCCTCGTATAAATAATAGTTCGTCTACATACACATGAAATCATCTCATCAAGTAGTGCACAAATTATAAACCTAAATTCAAAATTTTCTTTGAGAGAGCAGATTCTGTAAAATGGCACGGTTAGTGACAAACCGTGCCATTTTACAGAATGAACCTACAACCGGTTTCTGGTGGTGATTCCACACGTAACGTGTGGGAGCGTTTCACACATTACGTGCGGAACTCTCCCGCACGTTACTTGTGGAAGCGTTCCACACGTTACGTGTGCACTATCTTGCCACATAACGTGTGGAACTGTTCTTCAATGTAACAACCATTTCGCAGCCATAAACCCTAAACAATGCTCAATCTTTGTTTCTAATCCCCTAAACAATAAAATGAGATCTTTAATATTAAACAACAAATATCATGTCTAGCTTGGTTAAACCCTAAATAACAAATATCATACCTTTCAAAACTCTAACCATCAAGCTAAAAACTTTAAACAAGTTCAAAAAAGAAGAAGAGAACTTTAGGGTTACATATTAGAAATTACCTTGTTCGAAAGTGGAATATCTTCCCCACTGTTGCTCCAATACTCGTTGTTGTTCGGATTGTCCATTTTTTTTACAAAAATTTAGAGTGCAAAATAAGAATTTATGAGTGTTTCAAATGAGGGTTTAGGCTCGAAATGGATTGTTAGCCGGGGAAGAAGATGAGTCATTATTAGAGTTAGGTGGGGACAAGACGGTTAATTCAATGTGTTTTGCCACAGACTGAACCACACGTTACGTGTGAGCCCCATCCACACGTTACGTGTGGGATAGCATGACACGTAACGTGTGAGATGATTCCACACGTTACGTGTGGTTCAAGGTTTAGGCGTATGAGGCTTTTTTTTAGGGTTTGGGGTAGGGCTTGGGGTAGGGTTAGGGTTTGGGGTTTAGGGTTTAGGGTTTAGGGATATGGTATTGGGGTAGGGTTTAGGGTAATGTGGTTTAGGTTTAGGGATTAGGGTTTAGGGTTTAAGGTTTAGGGTTTAGGGTTAGGGTTAAGGTTAGGGTTAACTATTTATCTTTAATTAATAAGGGTGAATCGGGTATTTTAGTTACCTTGTTTGTGAGATTGAGGAGATGCACTTTTATTTAGGGTTTAGGGTGGTAAATGATTGTTGAGAAGTTATTAATGCTAGTGGTTGAGTTCATTAATGCTAGTGGTTGAGGTCATTATATACTACAGTTATATACAGCTGTATATTAGCTGTCAAACACATTGCTTTTCACTATATAAGAGGCATTAGGGTTGTTTGTTCTCTACAACAAGTCCAACACAAGCGACGCTTGAAGATTCAATTGTGGGTAAGCTTCTTCTTCCAGTTTCTTTTGATTTATTATCCTCAATTTTTTATATTAATGGATTCATGATATTTGTAGGAAACCAAGCACTACAACAAATAATGGCATCTTCATCCGAATCATCAACAAACCCACTATGCGCGTGTAATTTGAAAGCCATTGTCCATACTTGGGATTTGCAGTGGAACTACGGAAAAAGGTATTGGGAATGTCCAAGACTGGGGTGTTTTTACAGGAAGTGGATTGATCCTATATACGAGGACAGGGCACACGCGATTATTCGACAACAATGGAGGGAAAAACAAGATCTTGTTAAGGAGAATCAAGATCTTGTTAAGAAAAATCAAAAAACTTTTACAAGATGTGGATAAGATGCGTAGGTATAACCTCAAACTATATAATGATGTACATCGTATACTGCCTTGATGTCGTATCTTTTGTGTAATGTTGTTTACGTACTATCAACCTTTGTAGGGAGCAAGCAATTTTATCAAAGCAGAGATATGATAGGAAGCAAACTTTTACCAGAGACTATCCTAATTTCTTCAAACACAACTAGACGATGTCATTTATTTTGTGTTAGGGTTTCTAAGTTTATGAAGAAGGTGAAGAACATGTATTATTTACTTTATTTTGAGATAAATGTGGTTGTAGTCATCCAACGTAATGAACAATTCTATTCTGTCTTCTAGGTTGATTATTTTAGGGTGTTTTTTTTATTAATTTTAGATAAACAAATAAACCCTAAAAATAAACAATAATATGATACAACATTCATACACAACATTATAATATATATAAAATAATCAATAATTCAACATTGAACCACAATATAAATACTAAAAATATACAATAATATGACATATACAAATACCCTAAAGTATACTATAACTAAACAATTTAATATACTAAAACACAACACGTTACGGGTGGTGTATACCCACACGTAACGTGTGGTATGGCTCTATACGTTACGTTACGGGTGGTGTATACCACACCACACGTAACGTGTGGAGCCTATGCGCTAAACGGCAAAAATGCATATGCGCCGAAAAGTAATCGTGATAACATATCAATAGAAGTGCAGGATATAAAATCATATGGTAGTAAAGCAAATTGAATTTGTGAGGTTAATATGGAAGTACAATAGGATAGTAAAACAAGATATTCTAATAAGTACTAATCTCTACAATTACTTCTTAATGGTCTATAAGAGCTTGTAGGGAATCAATATAAGTACTCCATTTTGTTGAATATATTCCTGACATTTGCCTCAGCAAATGCAGGGACATCTTGCAATTTTTTTTTTGTTTTAGTTGTCTATAAATGTAGAATTTAGACCTTGTGAATATGTATGTGTGTGTTTGTTCTTCTCAATCTCCATCTTTAAGCAATCAATTATTTGCCATATATGATTGCACAAATTGTCTTCCTTAAGACTATATACTAAGTGTCTACTAGTATGACATCTTGATTGCTTAGCTGTCAGTCTAAATATCTCATACAAGCCTTCTCATGCAGAAAACATTTCAAGATCTTTTGCTTAAACAGGAAGGTGACAGATCAGTGTGGGAGTACCCATTTGTTGTAGCAGGTGTGAATATCACATTTATGTTGATCCAAATTCTTGACTTTGAAGTAGGTGAGATATTAACTTCAGTATATTGTAATTCTCTTATACCATCTGTGGATTTATCAGCACATTTTCTACTTGATTAATAATGATTTTTAAACTGGAAAGAAACCGCAAGTATTTTGGATTGGTTGACGGATGTGTAAAGTCTGAGCAACATTTATTAGATCTTTACATACTTCCCACATGTTATTTTCAGATCAAGTGTATGGATTAACAAGAGGCATGATAAAAAGTACTCCTTTTGTCCCTTTATATAGTTTTCCTTTGCAATTTTACACATAAATTAAGAAACTTTTAAAAGGAGAAAAGTAAGGAATTCTGCAGGAAAGTACAATCAGGGTTTAGGGTACAATCAAAATTCTGCAGGAAATTAAACTTCTGCTGAAATCCTCAATCTTTCTCACATTTAATTAACCAATAAAAATACATTTGTAAATTGTTTACAACCAATAGAAACACAAGATTCATAAACACACGGATTATGCCAAGGATTTACAGTGATTTACAGAGAGAGAACATTCCTGGCAGTATAAATGCCCCTAAACCTTCAACACTGCATTCATTACTCACTTACACAAAAACAACACAAAAGAAACAGCAAAACAGAGAATACAAGGGCATCACTGCCTATCCTTGATGGCTTCAGTGATGAACCCTCGGATCTATGAAGCCTCTGTGCAAGAATTTGCTCTTGTTGTGGAAGAAAGTGGCTGATCTCCAAGGATGAAGAACAAGGCACTTTTCGGCAAAAATGGAACTTGTTGTGGGTAACGATGGCAAACGATTGTATGGAAGATGGATTGTGATGGATAAGCACTCTCTTATGTTTAGATTTGACACACTAAACACAAGAAAGAGACCTAGAGGGATTTGAGATATAACGCACTCTAATCTCTCAAGGGGTTTCAATTTGATTTGACTCACAAATTGAAGAACAAAGAGAAAACTCAAAAAAACTGAAATACTCTGATTTTGATCTGAATTCAACGTGCCAAACACAAAGCCAAAATGTTTGCCTAAGTAACCTAGCCAATTCGGTTACCAAAAGAAAATAAAAGAAAGTAATTAAAATAAGCCACTAATGCTAATCACGTGCCCACCTTCTAAACACACTTAATGGGCAATTTTAGGGAATTAAAATAAAGCCTAAAAATGTCTTAAACCACAAGATTAAACCGGAATTAAAATCGGACTTCAATTGAACTTCACTTGGGCATTTAACCCGGATGGGTCGCCGGCGCCGAGAAACCCGGAGAGGGACTCAAGGCACAGGACCAGGCTGGGCTCGGTTTGGCTCGGCACTTATCGAGCCATTAGACCTCCCTGGAGCTGGTGGTGCAGTAGACGAGCTCGGGCTCGGGTGATGGTGCCAGGTGTGGGCTCGTGCCTACGCTCCTCCTCTCGTGCGACCGCAATTCTAGGGCTTGACCTGGGGCTCGGCAAAGATTGCATTGGCTCGGCACTTTGGGCTCCATTGATATGGGGTGACTCCATGGGAGCTGTGGGAGCCTTGGTGTCCGAGGGAAATGGTGGTTTGCCGGGAGAACTCGCCATGTGGGCCGGCGGAGAATTAGGGTTTGCCGGTGGGTAATTAGGGTTTGCCCATGCCTCCTTTCTTGACGTTGGCTCCTTTTGAATGGTGGGTACCTCACTGGCCATATGCATGATCATATCATTCAGACTGGGACTTAAATGATGCATGGATTCCAGATGTTGAAGACATTAATGTTGCTGCTGTTGAAGACCATGGACACATGGGAGCTCCTAAGATCAACATTGATCTTAATGAACCGGCTGGGGACATGGAAGAGGGGCAAGGCTACCATTTTGATCTCAATATGGAACCAGAAGATGAACATGGCATTCAGCAACCAGAAACAGAGGTAACAAACCTTCAACATACATCATTTCCTTTTTCACCAAATAATCATCAACAGCCTTCAAGGAATAGGCTCAGCAGTGAGAAGAGATTGGACATACTTATATGGCTTCTCAACAGAGCAACAGAGGGCAAGCTCAAGCAAGGATCAATCATGGCTGCTGCACATGAATTTCAAGTAACAAAAAGATGCATAAGCAAACTGTGGAACTTAGCCAAGAGACAAAGACAAGCAAATGAAAGATATAATGTCACAACCAAGTTCACAACTCAGGCAGAAAAATGGTTGAAGTACCAGTTGGAGATATCACATCAATTAGCATGGGTGACAGGTCATTCATTAGAGATTTGGCAGCCAAGCTTAGCATCTCAAAGAGTACAGTCCATAGAATGGTTAAAAGGGGAGCATTGAAGCCACATACAAATCCATTACATCCAGGTTTGAAAGATGGAAATAAAATGAGAAGGTTGTCATGGATTTTGGATCTACTGCAAGAGGACACAGCTGAATCAAAGAGAGAGTATTTCCCAATGTTTGACTTTGTCCATTTAGATGAGAAGTGGTTCAATCTCAGCAAAAAGTCACATATGGTATATCTAGCACAAAATGAAAAGGGCAAGTACAGATCAACATGCTCAAACAAATTCATTCCAAAGGTAATGTTCACTTTAGTGGTGACTAGGTGATGCGTCCTGGACCCGAACCAAGCCGGCCTCTGACGAGCCCGAGACGCCCGAGACCATGGCGTCCTCCTTGGTTGAAGACTTAGTCTAGTTTTGCCATTTCTAAGTTATTTCCAGTTTTAGTATGTTTCTCGTTTTAGTATTTCAATTTCAGTCATTTCTATTTCAGGCGTGTGCCAACTCTTGTAGAGTGGGCTAGCCCATTAGCCTATTGTGAGGCCCAAGCCCATTAGGGTTGGTCGAACCATGTGCCTTTAAATAGGCTCTCTTGTATCCTTTATTTGGTACGTTGAATATTAGCAAAGCTTAAGTCAGAGTGTTAATCCCTCCTTCCTTTGCTTCGACGTCATCCTTGATTTTGAATCCATTTTGGTAGTTGCGTTAAACTCCATTCTATCTCTCCAAACCCTTTCCCAAACACAACCCACGACTTGCTCAAGCAAGCTCGTACCTATCCCGCGACGTTTCGGTGAACATCTCGATCTAGATCCGGCGTAGAAGAGTCGTTCCGTCCTAGGAACGAATCAACTGGTATCAGAGCGCCAGTTGATTGAGCCACCGACGACGTCTACACCAACGCCAGAAACGCCGTCGACTTCTGCACAGATTCCGCCCAGAAAAATTTTCTCTTTTCTGAGATTTGTTTTCATATTCCTGTAGATCTTTGAAATACGAGTTCAACCATATAAAATTCGTCCAAATCCGAGCTCGTTTGCCCCTCCAAAAAGACAAAATACGAAGGCTGCGCTGCAGAAGCCCTAGTTCCGCCGCGGCCGCTCCAAACCCGAACCGACGATCCGCTGCCTTGCCCCAATCCGAGATCCCAAATCCCCCAAATCCCTCCAAAAATATTCGACCTTATCCCCACAAATATCCCCCACGAGATCTTTCCTTAATCGAAAGATCTTGTCTTATCCTATCCTCCTAACCAACCCCATAGATCTAGGGAAATCAAATCTCCCGAGATCTTCCCGATTCCCTTCCCCAACCAACCCCCTCGGCTTGACCCACACCCTAGCCCATGACCTAGCCGCGCCTTAGCCCACTCCCGCGCCCATGACGGAGGCCTAGCCAGACCCCCACCCGCGGTGGCTACTCACCCGCCGGCCCCATGGCGTTCCGACGCTCGGACTGGCCCCCACCCGAAGTCCGGTTGCGCCGTCGACGCTTTACCGGCTATGGAGACACCGACGACTTCTTGGACTGGTCCCGACACATGTCCTACTACTTCCGCCAAAGGGACTACAACGAGCTTGAGCAAGGCGACATCGCCATCGGTTGCCTCGCGGGCTACGCGTGGGACTGGTGGTGCTACGTCGATGACGACCGATGGAGCCGCGGTTTCGTTCCCGTAGAGATATGGGAGCAACTTGTCTATGTGATGACTCGGCGCTTTGCTCCCCGGATGGACCCGGTAGCCTATGCCGCCCACTGTCGCCGACGCACCGGGCCACCCCCTGCTTCCGCCCCAGCGCGTCCCTTTGCAAGCGCCCCTGCCTTGGTGCGCTCGCCTGAGCACATCCCAGCGTACATCCCAGCGCCTGCCGAGTCCTCTCCATGACCCATGGCGAGCGCCCCAGCCTTGACGCTGCCTTCTGAGTACGCGTCTGAGTGCCTCTCAGTGCACCTCCCGGAGTCCCTGCCTATGTTGCTCACCTCCACAGCGCCTGTCGAGTCAAAGGCCTCCGCACCCTTGGAAGTGCACGTTCCTGCAATCCCGAGCCTGTTGCCGCCCGCTGCTGTGCCCGTCATCGTGCCCGCTCTTGGACCCGAGCTCCACTTGATCACATTCAAGGTTCCTCGAGCCGGGCCCAAGCCCGATGTCCTTCTGCTGCCGACCGAGCGCCTCCTCTCCCTAGCCCCACCAAGCTCGAAGCGGGGACGCTTCGAATCTAAGGGGGGGAGAATGATGCGTCCCGGACCCGAACCAAGCCGGCCTCTGACGAGCCCGAGACGCCCGAGACCATGGCGTCCTCCTTGGTTGAAGACTTAGTCTAGTTTTGCCATTTCTAAGTTATTTCCCGTTTTAGTATGTTTCCCGTTTTAGTATTTCTATTTCAGGCGTGTGCCAACTCTTGTAGAGTGGGCTAGCCCATTAGCCTATTGTGAGGCCCAAGCCCATTAGGGTTGGTCGAACCATGTGCCTTTAAATAGGCTCTCTTGTATCCTTTATTTGGTATGTTGAATATTAGCAAAGCTTAAGTCAGAGTGTTAATCCCTCCTTCCTTTGCTTCGATGTCATCCTTGATTTTGAATCCATTTTGGTAGTTGCGTTAAACTCCATTCTATCTCTCCAAACCCTTTCCCAAACACAACCCACGACTTGCTCAAGCAAGCTCGTACCTATCCCGCGACGTTTCGGTGAACATCTCGATCTAGATCCGGCGTAGAAGAGTCGTTCCGTCCTAGGAACGCATCACTAGGCCAAGGTTCAATTCACAAGGAGAATGCACATTTGATGGGAAGATTGGCATCTTCCCATTCACATATCAAGAGGCAGCCAAAAGATCATCAAAAAACAGGCAAAAGGGGACAATGTGCACAAAAATTGTAGAATCAGTCAATCAGAGAGTCACAAGGGACATGCTTATCAATCAGATTATTCCAGCAATCAAGTCCAAAAGGCCAGAGGGAGCACCACAAGTAATTTTCATCCAACAAGATAATGCAAAGGCACATATTACTCAAAATGATGCAGAGTGGCAACAGGTATATGAGCAAGATGGATTCACTTTTATTCTAGTTCAACAGCCACCTAATAGCCCTGTCCTAAACATCTTAGATCTATGCCTTTTTAGAAGTATACAGTCCTTGATGCATAAAAAGATGCCTAAAGATGTAGATGCAATGCTAGCTGCAGTTAATGAAGCCTTCTATGAACTAGATCCCAAAACACTGAGTAATGTGTGGGTGACTCTCAAGCATGTAATGAATGAGATTTTGAAGGATAAGGGAGGGAATGCCTATGAGATACCACATGTAAATAAGAAGAAACTGGATGCTCAAGGTTTATTACATCAACCAATGAAGGCCCCAATGTGGACTGTGATAGAAGCTTAGGACCTTGTCAAGGGAAATGCACAACAAAGGGGACAACAGGCAACAACAGATCAACAACCACCTTAGGACCCAACAACAAGCAATGGATATGGACTGCAAGACACTCAGGAAGGAAGTGCAAGCATGGGATATGATATGCAAGACTCTAAAGAAACAGCAACAACAACATTTGGACTCTAAGTGTTTTATATTTAAAGTCTACACTTTTGTGAAGAGCTTCTACATTTCACATAACTAGTAGGTTATGTGAAAAATAGAAGCTTGATATAGGATTAGCCTACAACTTTTGGGAACATAATGTAATTTTGGGAACTAAATCAGAATCTAATAGCATTATCAAGCAAGTCATTGTCATCAAATGCACATAAAAGAATATATGAAGCATCTCAGATGTCCCCATGCATCATTGATGCATATCCAATCACACAACAACAAATATACCAATAAACCATCCAAGTTATATCAACTGGTTGCTTAAAGGCACATTAGGGCATGAGACAAGAGGATATGCATCTCAGTCCATTAGAGAACTCATCATAGATATAAGAAAAGAATATAAATAGCATCTCAGATGTCCCCATGCATCATTGAAACATATCCAATCACACAACAACAAATATACCAATAAACCATCCAATTTATATCAATTGGTTGCTTAAAGGCACATTAGGGCATGAATTAAGAGGACATGCATCTCAGTCCATTAAAGAACTCATCATACATATAAGCAAATAATATATGAAGCATCTCAGATGTCCCCATGCATCATTGAAACATATCCAATCACACAACAACAAATATACCAATAAACCATCCAAGTTATATCAACTGGTTGCTTAAAGGCACATTAGGGCATGAAGTAAGAGGATATGCATCTCAGTCCATTAGAGAACTCATCACAGATGAAACAACAGAGGCACATATCCAATAACACAACAACAAACAAACCAAACAAACATCCAATTCATGTGACAAATTTAACAGATTTTAGATGTAATAGGAGAACTTTATACAGGGATGGAGGGAGTCAAGGAACAGATCAACAAAGGGACACCTATCACTAGACAACATCAAACATAGCCAACAAGTTCAGATTATCATCAACAAAGGGACAACCATAAATTCACACCATCAAAGTAAGTTCTCTTTTGCCAAATTGCACAAGCATTAAGAAAACTTCAATAAGGGGTTAAGGTAAGCAATTCTGCAGGAAAGTACACTCAAAATTTTGCAGGAAATGAAAGAGGATTCATAAGCACATGATTCATACGCACATGATTCATAAGCACAGGATTCATAAGCACATGGAAAATTAAGCAGTTTTGCAGGAAAGTACAATCAGGGTTTAGGGTACAATCAAAATTCTATAGGAAATGAAACTTCTGCTGAAATCCTCAATCCTTCTCACATTTAATTAACCAATAAAAATACATTTGTAAATTGTTTACAACTAATAGAAACACAGGATTCATAAACACACGAATTATGCCAAGGATTTACAGAGATTCACAGAGAGAGAACATTCCTGGCAGTATAAATGCCCCTAAACCTTCAACACTGCATTCATTACTAACTTATAATGCAAATCCAACATAACAGATCAACGATTTTTCCATCCAACATCAACATGCAAATCCAAGGTTCAACAGACCACACCTCATAATCCATCATACACATTATCCGGCAACAACTGAAAAGGGGACTTCAAATAACATAAAGGGACAATCCAACAATCCATCTTAAATACACATGCAACAACAGAAAACAAAATCAATGGACTTAGGAACTTCCCTAATCAACCAGCGAATCAGGGATGACAATAATCTCAGGCGAAGCCACCTCATCAGAGACATCGGGGACATCGGCGACATCTGGGACATCGGGGACATCGGCGACATCAGGTATGACAATAATCTCAGGCGAAGCCACCTCATCAGAGTCAGGTATCACAATCACCTCAAGCAAGCCACCTCCTCCGATTGTCCCCTCCACCGTCTCCTCGGATCTTTCATGGGTGTACGTGTGATACCCCAAAAAGTGACAACCTCTAACGCACCTAGGATGCTCAGAGCATAGTCCGCTGGGACAACCAGAAGAAGAGGACCAGGAGAAGGAGGAGGAGCTACTCATGATGAATCGCCGGAACAATTTTTAGGGTTCTACAGAGAGATAATCAACCCAAGTCTCAGGAATAATCAAAGGGGACAAATTTTAGGGTTCAACAGAGAGAGAATCAACCCAAATCGCGACAGAGAGGGGACGAGATAGGATCTGGATCAAGCAACAGAGGGGACGAGAGGGGATCTTCGATAAGAGTGAAGAACATAGAGATGTTAGGGTTCTTCGATGGAGAGTAACAAAGAGATCGGAGATCGGAGAGCGTGAGATGAGAGTGAAGAACAGAGAGATCGGAGAACAGAGAGATCGGAGAGCAGAGAGATCAGAGATCTGAGAGGCTTCTAGGGTTTTTAGATGGAGAGCGTGAGATGAGAGTGAAGAACAGAGAGATCTGAGAGCGGATAGCTGAGAGGCTTCTAGGGTTTTTAAATGGAGAGCGAGAGATCAGAGGCTTCTACGCTTCTAGGGTTTTTAGATGGAGAGATATGAAAGTTAATGGTTTAGGGGTTTATTTTAATGGTGGGAGTAGGTGAAATTAATTGTGGGAGTAAATTAAGGGTAGTTGAGGGTTTGAATGGAAAAAGAAGATGATTAGATGGAGGGTTTTAATGGGGAAGAAGAGGAGTAGGTGGTATATTAAATGAAGAATAAAGACAAAAACAAATATGGAAAGATTTGAAAGAGGAACATTTTTTTGGGACGCTAAAAATAGAAAGGAGAACTATATTAAGGGACGGAGGGAGTATTATTTACAGTGTTGAGATTTCATTATCTGTCTTATTTGCAGTCTCCGATTCGCGCCAAGAGGATTAGGAATGTCCGAGGAGAATCAGGCTCTCTACAGACAACTTCAGCACAAACACGACAAGGACCTCGAGAGGCTAAGAGTATATATCACATCTGTAATTAGTTCAAGTTGGTCTAAAAGGAAACCAGTATCTCATAAGAAAGAAAACTTCATAAGAATTATAAGCTTAACTTTATCATTCTTAAAGCTAAAAAACCACCATGTTTTATATCTATCCAAATCACACTAATTTTGAAGTTCCTGTAAATAATGTGTTAGTATTTGTGAGTTTTGATAGTATGCTCTTACTTTTTGAAAGTTGTGTTCACTCAAAAAGTTCATTTGAGGTGGCAATTGTGATCACAAATCATAATCATACAGTATTTAATGAGTTATTTGTTGTGAGAAAGATTTATATTGAATCATTGCTCTGCTTTGATTATAGCTGGGAAAAGAATGGGATGTAAGCATGCAATCTAAAGAGCATATTGAGGCAAACCTCCAGCACAAGCAAGAACCTACTATGAGGAGAGAAAGAGCATTGGCTTATTCTCTCTCATCAGGTAAACATTTTCAATACTTTTCATCTATGTATCATGTATGCATTATATAGATATAGTCTATATTTTGACATGTCAATACATGTCATGAAACATTTTCTAGTGTTATAACTCATATGGATGTGATTGCTTCATGTACTTCATGTTCACTTATAACATGACTCTATCTTCACTAAACTTTTAATTTGTAAATTCCACTTCATCCTACACTCACTCTTTGCCTACAGGAAATGTTATTGCACTAATCAGTGTGCTACTTACAAGTAGCATACTCTAGCACTGATTTGAAGGTGAATGCAGTTTATGAAGTAGGAGAGTTGTTTGAACTAGGAATTCAGTTATCATATTTGCCTCTTCTATTGGCTCTTCTTGGAGCTGGAAGCTTCTTTGTGATTCGTCAAGTACTTGTTCGACGAGAACTTGACCTTTCTGCTAAAGAGTTGCAGGTATTACACCTTCATATCTTCTGTATACACTCAAGCACCTCTTATCCTGATTCCCTACTATGTTTGTAAGCAAGAGACACTAGAAATCGACTTATTTTGAAAAGAAGCTATTTTATGTAACTACACATTATGCTCTTTCCATGAATTCTTTCATATAAATCTGAACACGTAATGTGTAACATCATGATCAAGTTGATTGTTTTGCTGCCTGAACAAGCATTTCCTGATGAGATTTGGTGAATCAATTATGATTAGATGTGCTCAGTGTTCTAAAAATCAGGCTAGGTGGCCCGGCACCGTCCCGATTTTGGCCAAATCGGAATGGCTAGGCGGCTGGGGGGCTAGGCGGGCTAGGCGGGGTCTAGGCGGGCAAGTCGGGTTCGAATCGGGCTAGGCAAGCAAGTTGGGCTAGACGGGACTAGGTGGGTTTAGGCGGGTCTAGGCGGGGCCTAGGCGAGTCTAGGCGGACTATGTTTATTCCTATTTTGTGTTTTTTGTTTTCAATTTCTTCAAAATTTTATAATTTTTCCCACTTTTTGTTTCAAAGCATTCAATTCTTCCAATTTTTCCAATACATTTCTAATCCGTCTAGGCCTCGCCTAGGCCCCTGCCTAGACGCTAGGCCCCCTCACCGCCAAGCTCCCGCCTAGCATTTTTTAGAACATTGGATGTGCTAATACTTGTCTGCATAAACATGTGTATAATGCACTGGGCGTCAGTTATGTTCGAGAAGTAAAACATGAAAAGGGCATATCCCAGTTGGAGACTGCTGTAAACAGTATAAAGCTCCAACTAGGCTATGTTGCTGTGGACATATTAAGCCATTCTAGTATGAGTTTGTGTTGTAGAAAATTAGTTTGAGTTAATTTATTGTGGCCATATTAGTTATATTAGTATAAATTTGTCTATTTTTATAGTAGAATTGTTGAATTATAAACAGGGGTTAATTGTCAAAAGCAAATTCATTTTTTAAAAATAATTGAGTATTTACCGCGGTTCTAATAAAAACCGTGGTGTAGGATATTTAAAAAAAAACCATATTTAGACAGCGGTTAGATGTTGCACTACGGTTTTAACAGAACCGCGGTCCGAGATTTTTTACCACGGTTGTAAATAATCGTGGTCCGACTTACCACGGTTTCCGAAAAACGTGGTCCGAGAGTCAGACCGCGCCGAGAACCACAGACGGTAAACCGCGGTCCCATGGCTTACAAAACCGTGGTCCGACCCTATGTTTTGTACTAGTGCGAGAAAGAACACCAAAGATTGTTGACGCGGTTCGGAAAACCCTACTCCGCGGAGCCTCAGGAGGGGAGACTCACCCCAATATGCACTATCAGTAGTAAAACATGAAGAGTTGGTTACAAGAGAGCAAGAGCAAACCAAACACAGAAACGAAAGAGAACTCAGGAAACAAGCAAAGAAAACAGAAGACGAAGAAGACAAGGGAAAGGGACTCGGCCCCCTCTCAAGGGTAGAGAAGCTTCGTAGACAACAGTTTCAGGGATAGTGACCAAGGTGGCCACCGGGAAACACCGGTGACAACGAACACCGAAGACGTTTCAAGCTCTTCTTCTCCTCTCTCTCTTTCTTCTCTTTCTCCCTCTTTTCTCTCTCTCTCTCTGTTTGAAGCGGCGCAATATCTGAATTAATGAGCACAGTGAAACCCGCGAGGCTTATAAAGCTAGGTCAATCCCGTGTATCTAAACGCGTCGTTCAACTTAGCTGTTGCTAAGCCGCTTGAGACTCATCTGGTGAAGCTAAACAACTCTGGCCCAAGATTCCAAATTTGGGCTTTGGCCCAAGTGAAGCAGCAACGCGTCCAAGCCTCCAAACCACGAGGTTAAATTTTCTATACCCTTTCTATGCACCCTTCCGTGTACCCTATAGGCTAAACTTGTTTATTTTATACCCTAAACCCTAGAATATAAACCCTAAACCCTAATATATAAACCCTAAATCCTAAAATATAAACCCTATACCCTAAATCATAAACCCTTGATCCTAAGCCCTAAACCCTATACCCTAAACCCTAAAACCCTATACCCTAAACTCTAAACCCTAAACCATAAACTATACACCCTAAATCTTAAACTATAAACCCTAAATCTTAATTATTAACCCTAATTTAAAGTTTAAAATATTAAATAATTAAGTAAAACTTAAATGGTACATAAAAAGGGTGCATAATTAGGGTGCAGAAAATTTGATGTGCCAAACCACAGCCTAACCTGCATTTCTGCTGAACCCGGTTTAGCCCTATTGAACCCGGTTTAGTCCGATTTACTCTTTAACACCTCATCTTGCCATCCTAACCCTTAAACTATTACAAAGCTTGGGTTAAAATTACAACAATATTTAAGCTTAAAAATTTGTTATATAGTGGTGTTACATTCCACAATACACGACTGAAGTCGTCTTTTTCTAAGTCGGTATTGGCGTTTGATTCTCAAGTTAAACATAGCTATTTGACCACAGTGAAAAGCACTAGGCACTTTTTATTTTGAAATATTATTCTTCTAACTAGATCAGCCATTTTTATAGCTTTTCATCTATTCCATATAAAATCAACTTCCGATTACAGAATCAGCTCAGTATTTCTCATTTTGCTTTGAGTTGTTGTGTTTATTTCGTGAGTACATGTTGTTTTCTGTATAGATCTCACGTACCTATGTTAAATTTGTAGGAACGCAATATCGAGATGTAAACTGCAAGTAGAAATCGCACAATGAATAAACGAAATTATACCGAACTTAAGAACTATGCAGAGTCGAGAACGAAATCTCTCTCCTTAATTCTGAAAACGCCCCGTATTGGGACGGTTTGATGGCGTTCCGAATCCCATGATACAACTGCAAGACGACTTCGGATTTACGCAACCAAAAAACCAGAAGGCTACGAACCACTACTGTGTAGTACTCTCATACTCAAAAATTTCGGAAAACAGAGAAGGGAGAAGAGAATTGTTGTGTTCTGTCGTGTGTGTTCGAATGAAAGGCATACCACTCTTATATAGAGCTTCGGAAGGCTTTAGGGAAGAGAACGTTACAGATCTGCTATTGAACGTTACAGATCTGCTATGGAGGAAGATTAGGTCTGCAGCCCGAGATCTCTCCATGTACCAGATCAAAGCCCAACTGTCAAAGCCCACTAATGGGCTTCCGGATTGGCCCAAAAAGATAGGTGCAAGCCCAAGCCCGACTCGACTCGCTCGCCCGCCCGATCCGACTCGACTCGGCGTGCGTGTGAGCTTGATGAGCTAGGTCCTCTCCCCATTGAAAATGGGTAATGACCCAAAGCCACAACCTTGAGTCCATTTCTCCATTATATATGGTGATATTTCTACCTCCAAACTTCCAATGTGGGACAAGTAATTTGCCCCCACATATTCCCAAGTTTTGCACTTCATGCAAGCTACTTTGGGTCTCCATTTCTCATTCAAACGGAAATCATTTTTGTCGTATGAGTACACTACGAGAATGTGCTCGCATAGAGGAAGCCAATGCTTCCACTTTCCGGTGTTGACAATGGTCGGAGCCCACCAGAATTGTGCCCGGAAAAGTACCCGGCGCCACATTCAAAAATGAGTTCCAACAATCCCCCACATGAATAGAAATGATTCTAAACATTGGTTAAAAACAGAAAGACTTTTGAGAGTACAGTCGAAAAATCACTACATTTGGGCTGGTAGGGTGTTTCAGCTTTGAACCACCCATAGTGAGTAGCTATCGGATTTACTCGACCAGGTAGTGAACATGATGTCTTGAACCACCCGGGCTTTGATGTAAACCGAGACAACAACTATCACACAGTTTCATCTTCTCACAGAACTAGGTTCTCTTGTTGTGTTCATTTTGGCCTTGAACATCCCTGGTTATTCATGAGTGAACTTGGAGAATTTAGCCTCTCTTAATTCTCCTAGAAACGGCCCCATTTCACACTCATAAGGTGATTGTCATAAAGAGTATCCTGTCATACCCCATTTTTATTTCAAAGCTATGGAATCATTAAAAGCCAAGCTTCACCTTAACTCATACAGGTAGCACTGTTCATCATCCTAGAAACTGGGAGGAGACTTAAGTCTCCCAGTGCTCATCTTGATTCAGCTTGATTTAGTTTTCCCTTTGAACCTACTTCTTGGGATCTCCAGTCACGTAGGTAGGGTTCGCCATCAAGCATCCTCTTTAGTCATAGGCTTTAAACCCATTCCTCTTGATGATTTTACAACTTGATCTCGTGACAAACCTTTAGTAAACGGATCCTCTAGGTTGTCAGCCGACTTGATATAATCTATTGAGATTATACCATGCGAGAGTAGTTGTCTAATGGTTTTATGTCGTCTTCGTATATGACGTGACTTACCATTGTACAAACGACTCAGTGCCCGAGCTATAGCCGATTGACTATCACAGTGTACACCTACTGCTGGCACTGGTTTGTCCCACATCGGGATATCTTCCAATAAATTCCGAAGCCACTCAGCTTCCTCTGCTGCTTTGTCTAAAGCAATGAACTCAGACTCCATAGTGGATCTGGCCAATAGTGTTTGTTTGGAAGATTTCCATGATACTGCTGTACCACCAAGTGTAAACACATATCCACTTGTAGATTTTGAGTTTCTGGAATCTGATATCCAGTTTGCATCACTGTATCCTTCCAGAACTGCTGGGTATTTACCACAGTGCAGCCCATAACTTTGAGTATAACGCAAGTAATTTAATACTCTAGTTATCCCTTTCCAGTGTTTGTATCCTGGATTACTTGTGTAGCGACTCAGTACATTGACTGAGTGCGCCAAGTCAGGTCTTGTGCAATTGGTCAAGTACATCAGACTTCCAATCACACGTGCATACTCCAATTGTGATACTGCATCCCCCGAGTTTTTGGTCAAGTGGAGATGAGGATCCACGGGACTCTTTGCAGTCCCGCTTGAATAGTTCTTGAATCGTTCAAGTACTGTTTTAGCATAATGAGCTTGAGACATGATAATTCCTTCAGAATGTCTAGTGATTTTGATCCCTAGTATGACATCTGCTGGTCCAAGTCTTTCATGTCAAACTTCCCACTAAGCATGTTCTTAGTTCGGTTGATCATGTCTTTGTTGCTTCCAATAATGAGCATGTCATCTACGTACAGTCACAACAAAATGTAACCATTTGGAGTGTCTTTGAAGTAGATGCATTTGTCACATTCATTGATGCTGAATCCATTTGACATCATGACATTGTCAAATTTTTCATGCCACTGCTTTGGAGCTTGTTTGAGTCCATATAGAGACTTGACAAGTCTGCACACCTTGTGTTCCTGTCCAGGAACAACATAACCCTCAGGTTGTTTCATATATATCTCCTCTTCTAATTCTCCGTTTAGAAAGGCAGTTTTCACATCCATTTGATGGATTTTGAGGTTTCGTAATGCAGCTATTGCTATTAGCATTCTTATTGAAGTTATTCTCGTAACTGGAGAATAAGTATCAAAGAAATCCAGGCTTTCTTTTTGCCGGAATCCTTGCACCACAAGCCTCGCCTTGTGCTTATCTACTGAGCCATCGGTTTTCAATTTGGTTTTGAAAATCCATTTGCACCCAAGTGCTTTGCACCCTTGTGGCAAATCAACTAACTCCCATGTATGATTTTGCATAATGGAGTCGATTTCGCTTTTAACTGCTTCCTTCCATGAAGGTGCATCAGGTGTAGACATAGCTTCTTTGAAAGTTCTAGGCTCATTCTCCAAAAGAAAGGCCGTGATGAACTCATGCCCATAGGTTTTCTCCTTTCGAGCTCTTTTGCTCAGTCTAGGTTCAATTTCTGTGTCCTTTCGAGCTTTTTTGCTTTGTCTAGGTTCATCTTCTGTTTCATTTACAGAAGTGCTTGCTTCACTTTGTTCACGAGATCGTTTCGGATGTTCTTTATCCTTGCACGGAAACACGTTTTCAAAGAAGGACGCATTCCTTGATTCCATTATTGTATTTACATGTATATCTGGTATATCAGATTTATGTACCAGAAACCGATAAGCACTACTGTTATGTGCATATCCTATGAAAATACAATCAACGGTTTTAGGTCCAATTGTGACCTTCTTAGGAGGTGGCACTGCCACTTTTGCTAGGCACCTCCACACTTTGAGGTATTTGTACGAAGGTACATTACCTTTTCAAAGTTCGTATGGCGTCTTGCCAGTAAATTTATGTGGTATCTTGTTGAGGATATAATTGGTGGTAAGCAGCGCTTCCCCCCACATGTTCTGGGGTAACCCAGATTCCTACAACATTGCATTCATCATCTCTTTCAGAGTTCGGTTCTTTCATTCCGCAACTCCGTTAGATTCAGGTGAGTAGGGAGCAGTTGTTTGATGAATAATCCCGTGTTCTCTACAGAACGCGTTGAAAGGTTCATCATACTCGCCTCCTCTATCACTTCGGATTATTTTTATGGTTTTACTAAGTTGGTTTTCAACTTCCAACTTGTATTCCTTAAACTTTTCCAAGGCCTCATCCTTGCTTCTTAGCAAGTATACATAACAATATTTTGTGCAATCATCTATAAAGGTTACGAAATACTTTTTACCGCCTCTAGTTTGCACATATTTTAAATCACACAAGTCTGTGTGTATTAAACCTAGAGGTTCGGTTGTTCTCTCGACGTGTGGGGATGGCGTTTTTGTGAGTTTGGCCTGTACGCATACTTCACATTTGTCATTACTTGATTTGCATTTCGGAATCAGGTTCATGTTCATTAGTCTTTGAATAGACTTGTTATTCACATGCCCTAATCGTTCATGCCAAATATTAAAAGACTCAACAACATAAGCAATAGGATTAGTCTTTCATTGAAACATCAGTTACAATAGTTTTTGGGATGACTGTCATTACATTCATTTTGACCAGTCCATCCTTTACATAACCCTTGCCCAAAAATACCCCATTCCTTGAGAGAACCAGCTTGTCAGACAAGAAATTCGTTGCGAACCCGTTCTTGCTTAGCAAAGTGCCGGAGATCAGATTCTTCCTTATATCTGGCACATGCATGACATTGGTGAGAGTCAGCTCCTTTCCTGAAGTCAGCTTCAATACCACTTTCCCGTAACCTTCCACCTTGGATGTGGACGAGTTCCCCATAAATAGATGCTCGTCGCTCTTGCTCTGCTGATAGGTGGTGAAGCATCCCTTGTCAGAGAAGATATGCCTGGTAGCACCTGTATCGTACCACCATTCCCTTGGGTTGCTTCCAACCATGTTGACTTCAGACACTATAGCTGACGGGGCTAAAGATGCACAAGCAAATGTCGTTGATTAGCCTTATCAAAATAAATTATCCTAACAAACCTACTAAACAAAGTATAGCAGACAAGTAAGGGTCGAATCCCACAGAGAAGGTATGATGTAATATGCAATCGTGAATGACAAGTAACAAGCAACTGGGGGTTTTGTAGTCAAGAGAACGAAGCAAACAAGCATGTAGATTGAGTAAAATCGAGAGAATAATATGAGGGAAAGTAGTCCTGTTAGAGCGAAATCCACAGTACAAAGATAGAGTTTGATCCCTGAAATCTATTCAATCCAAATTCAATTATTTATCCTTATAGTCGTTCCCACCTTAATCGTAAGTACTATTGATTCTCACAGTTGTCAATAGACTTATCACTATGCCAATGATAAAGTACAACTGATTCTCACAGTTGTCAGCGTACTTTAGCACCAACACAGCAATAGCGATGCACATAAGGATTTAGGATACATGCAAGTAGAAAGACGTACAAGTACTCACTCCCCTACTTAACATGAAATTGATTCTCACACACAAGTGTACGCTCGGAACCCCTATACGCACAAACGTGTTTGCCACTAGATATGCACTCGGAACCCCTATATGCAATCCTAGCAATTGATAACAAGCATTCAACCTAGGTGATCAGGCTAAGAAGAACAACTAGAAATCGTAGACGTGGTAAGCAAGAGAATCAATCCAACAATTATAAGGATAAGAATAAGAAATAGAAATTTCACAAACACATCAAAGTACTGCTTCAATCGTCTAACAGAACAAAGGAAAGTTAGTTCTCCATCAAAGGGGATGAAAAACTATAATATGAAATAACGATCAAAAGTAGTTCGATAACAAGATGTGTCTAAGTGTTCGCAGACTGGCTTGGAGGCTGTGGAACATTAGGTTAAATAGAGTTAACCTAAAGCCCAAGATCACAAAACCAATCCAAAAGGAAACAAATAAAATAACAAAGTCTGAAATAGAAATAAAAGGAAATAAATATAATCTGGCGCGAGGCAATAAACACGTCCACCGCGGGGCGGTAAAGATCCACCGCGGGGCTTCTGCTCTCCACCACTGGGCGGTGGCCTCCTCTCACGCGGGGCTTCATCATCACTAGGAGTCATCACCGCGGGGCGTCACTGCTAACACGAGGCGGTGAACTCCAGACTTCAACTCTCATCTTCTTCTCTTCTCCAGCTGCTCTCCAAATACTACCAAGTGTTGGTAGCCTTCTCCATAGATGTTCCAGCAGCTCCATCTCCATCTCTAAGCTCCAACTAAGCTGCCAATCCTTGGATTTCTTCACTTCTCTCCATAATATCTGGATCGCAGACTTAGCACAAAAACAACTCCAAAACTCCTCCAAATCATGCTAATAGATGCTAGAAAAGGTGTATGAAATAACACCTATCAAATTCCCCCATACTTAGACCTTTACTCGTCCCGAGTAAGCTAAAGAAAAGCTCACCCTCTCAATCAATACCAAGGACTCAGGAAGTACAAGAAAACGTGACTCCAACAACTCTAACACATCAACAATACGCCCAAGACAACCAAAACAAGTGATGCAAGAACAATCTAACCTAACTCCCGTCTATCTCCTTATCGCTCCATGAGTGGTCTACCCGACAATCCTTCTATGTCACCCTCCTTATGACGCCTCGCCGAAAGATAAGAGAAATCCTAAAATCACTCTTCTTCTTTTTCACTCATTTTGCCAAGGCGCCCTTTCGGGTTTTCACCAAGCACTCATTTCATTTTCCAATAGACGTTCTCACATAAGCTCGCATCACTCTAGTCCAATTTTGCCCTGGTCTAATACTAGCCGGACTACCTGCTTTTTACCTGAACCGCCCTTTCGGGTTTTCAGTCCATCCTAGGATTTTGATTGCCTTTTTACTTCTTTTTGGCTTTTTTTTTTCGAAAACAGAATCAACAGTGCAGAAAACGAATGCAGAAATAAAGCTATGTACACTAGCTAGCAAGAATAGCAAGTCTATATCCCTCCCTCATACTTAAACCGAACATTGTCCTCAATGTGAAAAGAGAACGTCAAATGATAGGGGAAGAGAGAAATAAACTCACTGTGGACCGGAAGGTGGTGGCGGGTACATCCCAAAGTAGTCATGCAGATGAGTGTCTATAGTTTCCAGACGCTCATCTATCTCATCGTGAAGCTGGGTCTGCCAAGTTTGCAGACCGGTCTCTACTCTGGAAGTCCACTGATCATGGCGCGTAGAGAAGTTATCCCATCTAGCGTACATCTCCTGCCATGGTACGACAGGTCCGTACACAGATGAGGACTCCTCAAACTGTGAAGCACTGGGGTCGTCCCCCTCCTCGCGATCAGCAGCAACATATCCACCACTAGGGCCCTCTCCATATGGACCCGAAGAAACAACGGCAGCGGCATCAACAGCAGGCGTTTGGCCATCGCTATCAATCCACCAGCCCGCGTATGAAGGCGAGTAAGTGAACTCTCGCGGAACACTCAAAGTATGGCCCTCGTAAGCCGTCCAAGCCACATCACCATCCTGCCCCAGCGGCTTCACCATAGAGCATACCCTCATGTGTGCAGCATCATATAAAACGCAGGGAACCGGCCGAGCAATCCGATCGCAAGCAATCACATCAGCGCAGAGGAGAGTAATCAAGCTACCCCCACAAATATCTCTAGGCTCGCCCTCACGAATCCTCCGCAGGGAACTCAGGAAAAGAGTTGCCCAACACGGAGTAAGCTCAACAGTTCCCAGGATGCTCAAAAACCACTGGAAGTCCTTCATGGGCACCTTCCCATCGTCAGCATGGCCAAAGAAATCTCTCATCAACACCTTGTGGATCAACCGCAGACACGGGTTCACCAACTTCGAATTCACCTCATGCCCCGTCTTGAAAGTCCTCCTAGTAGCAGCCCGCCAGAAAGCAAGCATCTCGTCCTCCTGAAGCCCATTCGACTATCCAGGGGTCGGTTTCTTCGTAATGCCCAGGGCCTCATGGATCGCCCTCCTCGACAGAGAATGCTCACGTCCATTGTAGGAGAACACGATCTTGCACAGGAAGCTATCATCACCCTCCTCGCGGTTGAACCACCGGAACGAAGAAATGAACTGGAAGCATAGCTCAGGATACGCGGGGGCTGCCTTGCCCAGAAATCCTCCCAGCCCACACTGCGTTAGGCACATCGTCACACACGTGAGCATTCCCATCTGCTCCAGAGTCGGCGTGTGGAAAAATTTAGAAGGCACCACCTTTCTCCCCTTCACAATATCGTACAGCTCACTCTCATCCCTACTCGTCGATGCCTTCTTCTTGCCTTTGGGAGCCATAAGTGAAGAATTGAAATGCTCAAATCAGAAGACAGCAAAGAATACTCACAATCAAGCAAACACAGGTTCTGCAGAGACTCAATGCGGGGCGGTAGCGTCGCGGCGAGAAACTGACAACAGGTTACCGGGTCGCGGTGAGGTCGGCGCGGGGCGGTAGCAACAGAGACGCGAAGCGGTGGCAGCGCGAGGCGGAGCTAAAGCGAGGCGAGACAACAGCGGCACGGCGGGGGTTGTGTTTGGGCTGGGCTGTGAGGCTAGACTCCAAATGGGGGTATGGGGGCTAGGAAATGCTCAAGGTCGAGAGGGGATTCAGGGAGAGTGAATGGAAAATAGGAGAAGGAGAATTGAGGGGGAGGGGGGGGCGGTGGGAATTTTATGTGGGGCTAGGTCAAGGTAGGGTAAGGTGAAAAGAAAGGGTTGATGGGCCGGTCATGTACCATGGCCCATATGAGAAATCTTGGCCCAAAAATGAAGCCCAATCCGTCAAAACCTTAGTAACCACTTAAGAAATAAGCTTTTACTCACCCGTTTAAGGTTTTTTCGGGGCCCATTATTCTTGCTTTTTAAAAAAAAAAAAAGAGTTGAGGATCGATACCTGACCGTCACCGCGGGGCGGCAGCTCCACCGCAAGGCGGTAGGAAAGTGCCGCGGGGCGGTGAGAAAGGCTGTGCACTTCATCTCTTCTCGGGTTTACTTTCGTACCTGAAATGTGAGTAACAGGCGAACGAAACAAAGCAAAATAAACTACGAAAATAATCTAATAAAAAGAAAAAGATATCAAAGAAATACAAACACGGGTTGCCTCCCGGACAGCGCCTTGGTTATCGTCGTCGGCTCAACGTATTGCAGATCAACTACCATTTTGGGTAGGATTCTTTTGGAATCCTCCAACTTGTCTCTTCCTGGTGAGACTTCTCATGGAAAGGTTTGAACCTTAGACCATGGTCTTTCTTCGCCACCCACTCCATGTGCATTCTCTTCGGAGTGTCGCCCCCATACTTAGAACGATACGGGGGCCGATATGGCTCAACCTGAACATGCTGCACATCACTAGATAAAGGCTTGCAGCCTTGTGTGGTTAGTGCAGGGGGGCAAGTGCCCAAAGTAGAGGAATCTCCTATATCAGCTAATAAGACATCATCCACAGGCAAATCATGAAAATCATGCAACTCAATGGGTCCATCACTAGTGGAACACTCAACTACGGCCTCTACTGCATCAATCTTAACATTATCATGCACAGAATCATCAAAGTCATTAATGCAGAGAGGAGGAGGAGACTTAATGGAATTAGCTTTATGAATATCATGCTGAAAAGTTATTCCATCAAACTCCATAGTCAGGGTACCACTATCAACATCTATCTTAGTCATGGAAGTCTTCATAAAAGGTCGCCCTAGCATAACCGGGGCAACTTGCTCATCATAATCCATATCCATAACAAAGAAATCAGCAGGAAATATCAAATGACCTATCCTAACAAGGACATCTTCTACAACACCCTTAGGGGGTACACACGATCCATCAGCAAGTTGTATCACAATACTAGACTCACGCAAGGGTCCTAATTCCAATTTCTCAAATAAAAAATAGGGTAAAACATTAATTGAGGCACCCAAATCAAGTAGGGCCTTCTCAAAAACATGCTCACCTATAGTAATAGGAATAGTAAATGTACCTGGATCCTTGCACTTCGCAGGTAGACGCTTCTGAACCACAGCTGACACTTGTTCGCCCACTGGACTCTTCTTCTGAGTCTTCTGCCTTTGAGCTTTCTTCACCGTGCAGAGCTCCTTTAAGAACTTGGCATATCGCGGGATAGCCTTGATAAGCTTCAGCAGGGGAATGTTCACCTCACAGTTTTGGAACGTGTCGAACAGGTCTCTGTCATCGACAACTCTTTTAGCCTTTAGCGCCTCTGGAAAAGGTGCTGGGGGCTTCTCTGAACGTAGGGGAGGAAACACTAGACGAACGTAGGTATCAACATAGACATCGTCAGTAGGAACAAATTTCTGAGGAGCAGCTCACGGCGAGCCCACCGCGGGGCGTAAATCGTCACCGCGGGGCGGTGGGGTCGCGTTGACATTACTGGGCATAGGCACCGGGTCGCGGCGGGAATTTCCGCGGGGCGGTGCGGTGAGTTCCTTTTTCTCGGAAATTTCTTTCTCCTCTTCAACGATAGGAGACATAACTTCTTTACCACTTCTTAGCGTGATAGCACTCACGTTCTCTCTGGGATTCACAGTGGTCTGGGATGGCAGGGAGTTTGAGGTCCTCTGGTTGATTTTAGTCACCTCGTCGGCTAACTGGCCAATCTGCCTCTCTATATTCTTGATACTCGACTCAGTAGCCTGCACATGCGTAGCAAAGTGCTGAGTCAAGGTCTTCATCATATCCTCAGTAGAGGCTCCAGAAGTTTGGCCTTGGGGCCTCTGTTGGTACTGAGCTCGTTGTTGGTACTGTTGTTGCTGAGCCGGCTGATATTGCTGTTATGCCGGCTGCTGACCACCTTGAGGGTCACTCCATCTAAATCCTGGATGGTCACGCCCTCTCTGGTTGTAATTGGGCTGGCCACCATACTGTTGTCTAGGGGCTCTATAGCCTCCTACAGCATTAACTTTAGCAACACCATCCTCTTGCAGCTGAGGACAGGTATCTGTGTGGTGGGCTTGGCTAGGACAAAGGCCACACGGTCTGGCTTGTTGAGGAGCATTCTGATTCGCCATCTTCATGACTATCTCCTTCAACTCGGCTAACTCAGATAATACCGGACTCGGTCCTGCAGGGGTCACAGCATTGACCGCCTTTCTTTGGTAAGTTTTTCCGAAATTCCGGGTGCTTTCACTCATCTCTTGGATTCGGTCCATGGCTTCCTTCGGTGTCAGATTCAGAATACTGCCATCGCATGCAGCATCGACCATTCTCCTCTCTTGGTCCTGTAGACCGTTGTGTAAATAAAGGACAAGATCCTGCTGGGCGTATCCATGGAATGGACAGCTGGAGCAGAGCCTCTTGAACCTCTCCAAATAATCATACAGTGTCTCATCACAAGCCTGCTCAATGTTGGCAATTGCCTTCTTCAAAGCATTCGCCTTCTTCGTCGGAAAATACTTATCCAGGAACGCCTTGTGCAATTTCGCCCATGTATCTATGGTTCCTGGTGGCAAGTGATAGTACCAGTCGCTCGCATTGTCGAGTAAAGAAAAGCCAAAAGCTCTCATCTTGAACTGCTCTTCAGTCACGTTCTTGGGCTTCATCGTCATACAGACATTGTGGAACTTGCCCAGGTGAGAAATCGGATCCTCTCCACTCAGACCGTGGAACTTAGGCAGGTAGTTAACAATTCCAGTCTTCAATTCGAAGTTCACCCCTTGATCCAGCGCAGGGATGATCACAGCTAGGGGTTCAGCCCCAATATTCGGTGCCGTAAGCTCTCGTAGAGTTCCGTTTCCAGCCATAGCAGCAGCTGGGATAGTAGCAACTTCAGCGGTTTCAGTCTCAACGTTCTCGGTCGTGTCAGTCTCAACGTTCTCGGTCGTGTCAGTCTCAGCGGCCAACACAGTCTCAATCTCGGCTTCTTGCCTTCGATCGCGCAGACGTCCAAGGAACGATCTTTCAATCTCTGGATCAAAAGCTAAGAGTGAGGAGTCAGTAGCACGGGTATCGACCATAAGATAGGTCTCCACCCAAAAATCAAACACGAAAACACACAACAAACAAAAACCTTCCCCGGCAACGGCGCCAAATTTGACGGGGCTAAAGATGCACAAGCAAATGTCGTTGATTAGCCTTATCAAAATAAATTATCCTAACAAACCTACTAAACAAAGTATAGCAGACAAGTAAGGGTCGAATCCCACAGAGAAGGTATGATGTAATATGCAATCGTGAATGACAAGTAACAAGCAACTGGGGGTTTTGTAGTCAAGAGAACGAAGCAAACAAACATGCAGATTGAGTAAAATCGAGAGAATAATATGAGGGAAAGTAGTCCTGTTAGAACGAAATCCACAGTACAAAGATAGAGTTTGATCCCTGAAATCTATTCAATCCAAGTTCAATTATTTATCCTTATAGTCGTTCCCACCTTAATCGTAAGTACTATTGATTCTCACAGTTGTCAATAGACTTATCACTATGCCAATGATAAAGTACAACTGATTCTCACAGTTGTCAGCGTACTTTAGCACCAACACAGCAATAGCGATGCACACAAGGATTTAGGATACATGCAAGTAGAAAGACGTACAAGTACTCACTCCCCTACTTAACATGCAATTGATTCTCACACACAAGTGTATGCTCGGAACCCCTATACGCACAAACGTGTTTGCCACTAGATATGCACTCGGAACCCCTATATGCAATCCTAGCAATTGATAACAAGCATTCAACCTAGGTGATCAGGCTAAGAAGAACAACTAGAAATCGTAGACGTGGTAAGCAAGAGAATCAATCCAACAATTATAAGGATAAGAACAAGGAATAGAAATCTCACAAACACATCAAAGTACTGCTTCAATCATCTAACAGAACAAAGGAAAGTTAGTTCTCCATCAAAGGGGATGAAAAACTATAATATGAAATAACGATCAAAAGTAGTTCGATAACAAGATGTGTCTAAGTGTTCGCAGACTGGCTTGGAGGCTGTGGAACATTAGGTTAAATAGAGTTAACCTAAAGCCCAAGATCACAAAACCAATCCAAAAGGAAACAAATAAAATAACAAAGTCTGAAATAGAAATAAAAGGAAATAAATATAATCTGGCACGAGGCAATAAACATGTCCACCGCGGGGCGGTAAAGATCCACCGCGGGGCTTCTGCTCTCCACCATTGGGCGGTGGCCTCCTCTCACGCGGGGCTTCATCATCACTGGGAGTCATCACCGCGGGGCGTCACTGCTAACACAGGGCGGTGAACTCCAGACTTCAACTCTCATCTTCTTCTCTTCTCCAGCTGCTCTCCAAATACTACCAAGTGTTGGTAGCCTTCTCCATAGATGTTCCAGCAGCTCCATCTCCATCTCTAAGCTCCAACTAAGCTGCCAATCCTTGGATTTCTTCACTTCTCTCCATAATATCTGGATCGCAGACTTAGCACAAAAACAACTCCAAAACTCCTTCAAATCATGCTTAATAGATGCTAGAAAAGGTGTATGAAATAACACCTATCAACAGCACACAGATCAGAATCCGAGAGCCTGCCTTCAGTCATGTTGGCTTGGGATTTCCCCTTGTCCTTGCGTGGATCAGCCTTGCTACGACACTCATCAGCCTTGTGACCCATTTTGCCACACTTGTGGCACTTCCCACTGAACTTATTAGCTGGTTGCTTCTTGAAGTTGTTGGAGCTTTGGGGTTGGAACTTTCGTTTCTTCCCTTTGTCCTTGTCCTTGTGTTCAGCCAGATTAGCCTTCTGTTCAACAGGCTGAACCCCATCTGCTTTGCGATTGGTTGACTCAATCCGCAGCCTGACTATCAAGTCTTCCACAGTCCTCGCCTTTCGCTTGTGCTTCAAGTAGCTCTTGAACTCCATCCAGCCTGGAGGGAGTTTCTCAATGAAAGCAGCCACCTGGAACGTCTCATAGATAGACATCCCTTCAGCAATGATCTCATGCGTAAGGAGCTGCAACTCTTCGACCTGTTTCATGATGGGCTTAGTGTCCACCATCTTGAAGTCCAAAAACTTCGCCATTGCGAATTTCTTCGAGCCTACATCCTCAGACTTGTATTTCTTCTCCAAAGCAGTCCAGAGCTCCTTGGAGGTCTTGATCTTGCTGTACACATTGTACAGTGGATCTATCAGGCGGTTTTGAACCCAACCTTTGTACAGAAAGTCTGCATGAGTCCAGGCCTCAACGCTGGCTAGGAGGTATGCATCAGTATTGTGAGGTGACAGCACAGGCTTCTCCTCAGTCAGATACTTCTCAAGCTTCAACGTGGTCATGAAGAAAAACATCTTCTGCTGCCATGTCTTGAAGCCAGTTACATCGAACTTTTCTGGCATCAAGCCTGCGTTCACAGCGCCAGGCATATGGACTGTCGGTTGGACAGTCTGAAAAGCAGTTGGGTGGACAATCTGACGAACCTCAGAAGTTCCGACCACTGCGGCTTGCAGATTAGCCGCTGGCAGGTTTGCATCTTGCAGATTCACTGCTTGCACATTCCCCACTGGCAAATTCACCACTGGCAGACCACTCTCAAACTGAATTTGGGGCGTCGACTCAGACGTGTTTTCGTTTCCAGCTTCAGTAACATCAGAATAGATTTCTCGATGCTATCACCCATGATATCAGAATCTGTTCACAAAAATACAACCCAGAAATCAGTACGGAAATTCACGAATGCAACTTAAATCCGAATTAAATTGCAGATTCGGAATAATATATTTTCAGATATTAATTCGAAATAAATTCGAATGGCCAAATGAGATTCGAAATTAATTCGATTCCAAACGCGATTTTCCTTCCTGCAAAATACAGATTAGACCGAAAACAACAAATAGAAACAACTTCACGAATCAGCAAATTAAATTTACGAACTGCAGAATATAATACACGAACAGCAGAACAGAAAATTTACGATCAGCAGAATAAATTCACGAACAGCAGAACCAAATTAGCGAACAACAGATAAAAAAAACAGATTACAAAAGTGAATTTTTTCCTGCACAGAAATCAGATTCGAATGCAGAAATAGATAACAAAAATTTCGGATGTAGTTCATGCGGAAAAACAGATTAGAAGCACAGATCTGTATTCGAAATAAATTGTAATGAATTCGGAAATGATCTCCGAAGATTCCCTGCGATAGATCGTTAGATATGAACAGGGAAAAAAAATCGTCTGCACTCAGAAGCAAGAATTTCGTTAGTGCGAATAAAGCAGTTTAAGCGTTTTCAGAATTAAGACTGTAGGAACGCAATATCGAGATGTAAACTGCAAGTAGAAATCGCACAATGAATAAACGAAATTATACCGAACTTAAGAACTATGCAGAGTCGAGAACGAAATCTCTCTCCTTAATTCTGAAAATGCCCCGTATTGCGACAGTTTGATGACGTTCCGAATCCCAGGATACAACTGCAAGATGACTTCGGATTTGCGCAACCAAAAAACCAGAAGGCTACGAACCACTACTGTGTAGTACTCTCAGACTAAAAAATTTTGGAAAATAGAGAAGGGAGAAGAGAATTGTTGTGTTATGTCGTGTGTGTTCGAATGAGAGGCATACCACTCTTATATAGAGCTTCAGAAGGCTTTAGGGAAGAGAACGTTACAGATCTGCTATTGAACGTTATAGATCTTCTGACATTAGTGGAGGACGTTACAGATCTTTCGGCATTAATGGAGGAAGATTAGGTCTGTAGCCCGAGATCTCTCCATGTACCAGATCAAAGCCCAACTGTCAAAGCCCACTAATGGACTTCCGGATTGGCCCAAAAAGATAGGTGTAAGCCCGGCTCGACTCGACTCGACTCGCTCTCCCGCCCGACCCGATATCGTGAATATCATGTCTAATATGGTGAATATAATCTCTCAGTCGACTTCTTTTTGAAACTTTGATCCATGGCGATTAACAATGGCGTTGTCTCACACGCCTTCGACGTCGATTACATTTCTCTTCCGATTCAATTGGATTAGTAAATACGTCTTCAACTGAGATGAAAGAGTAGCAAATTGATATACAAAAAAACCACAAAACATGTCAACTAAAAATGCTCGCATAAAAAATAAAGAGATATAGAATAATTATCGACTAAACAATAAAGATCCAATCAGAAGTCAATAAGCAGCAATGGACTCCAAGCTTTTTAAAATTAAACTAATTTAAATATTTTTCAGATTTCAGAATTTAGATCTAATCTAACCCCCATTATCAACCAAAACGAAGCCACGTCGAGGAAGAAGAACATAGCACTAAAGCACCTGAAATTCAACAAGGGAATCGTATTACACACCTCTTATACAATTTGGAGAAACAAAATCAAGCACAATATAAACATCAGAGAATAAGCAGGAAAGGTGGAGAATTCAAGAAGGAACAAAAGAAATTGGTTGAGGGTAATTAAATATAGGAAATTTTTATTTTGAAATATTATTCTTCTAACTAGATAAGCCATTTTTATAGCTTTTCATCTATTCCCTATAAAATCAACTTCCGATTACAGAATCAGCTCAGTACGTGTTTCTCATTTTGCTTTGAGTTGTTGTGTTTTTTTCGTGAGTACATGTTGTTTTCTGTATAGATCTCACTTACCTATGTTAAATTTCCATGATCTGGTCTTTCATTATCATCAACTCTATTAATTCTCCATAGGGAATATGCAAAGACTTGGGAATTCATGATATCGTTGTAAATGACTGGGAAAGAGGCGTGGATGCAGATCATAATTTGCTGTAGTCTGCAATCTGCATAGCTTAACCAACCACTAGCATTAATGACCTCTCAAGTCTCAACCACTAGCTTTAATAACCTCTCAACCACCACTTACCCCTCTTATTTAAAAAACGCATCCAAACCTCCTTGAAACACCGTATTCTTAATTCTAATTAAGTTCCTCTCCTGAATCTCAAACAAGTTCACTAAAATATCATATATATGCATACAATGTATATTGCTACCCCCATCAAATTAGCTAGATTCCCATAATTATCTTCTCCATTTTACTAGTAACTAGCTTTCTTTTTCCATATATTGTACTTGATTTTCTCTGTCAAATTCTGATTTTTTGCATTCCGAAGGAGTAGAGATGTCAAAAGCAACGCTCAATTTCTGCTATTAAATATTGTTTGATTGTTTATGCGTGGAATCAACTCTGTTGTGTTGTATTTGCAGACATCACAATTGGGTGATTAATTGTAGTAATTTATCATGCAATTGAACTCGCCCGGCCGGAGTTGTAGTGCTCTTTCAGTGAAGAAGCTAAAGGATTGTTCAAAATTGGAGCCAAGGTATTTCCATATATCTCTTCCTCTAATTCAATCCTCCTAATTTATGTACCTTTAATTATTTCTAGTAATGCAATTCCTCAGCATCCACCTCAGTAATGAATTTCGTGGTATATGATTTTTTGTTTTGCGAAATAGGCAATTTTATTTCGAAATTAGGCTCGTTTACAAATTTATTTCGAAATTAGGCTTGATTGAGTCGCTTTTCGAAATTAGTCATTTTAAAATAGTTCCCATGTGATTCTATAATGACAGCCAAGCCACAAGTCACCTAAAAAGTACCTTATTTATATTTTATTATAACCAATTCAGAGTTTGATAGTTTAATATACATGTTTTCGGAACTTGTAATATGATCAAAATACTCAATTCACCCTTTTCAATTAAAGATAAATAGTTAAACTAATACATAGTTTCTAGAAAATAAACTAATAATACTTCATTGATAATACTAAACGACAAATAATTTGGAACATTAATATTTGGCCAAACAACAAATAATATGAAACGAGAGAGTATTAGTTAAACATGAGTTTATATATGAATTTTAGTGATACATGAATTTATTAGTTGATATATGTATTTGGCAACTGAATATTAGTGATATATATGAACTTTAGTTGATATATGTATATGGTAACTGAGAGGTGTGTAGCCTATAGGTGATATATATGATCGACTGTGCCTTTCGTTGATATGATTATGGACAAGGCATTTGTATTTGGTAACTGAATTTTAGTTGATATATATATGTCCATAGAATTTTAGTGATATATGATTATGGATGTTTTAGTGGTATATTAGTTAAATCGGTTTTTCTAGTGTGTGCCCATGGGCACATGCTAACAAGCTTAAATATGAAATTTATCTTCAAAATATTTCCTAATAGAGAATTGATAAACCCTTAGCAAATAAGATTAAACTAGTGGCTAACTAAATAATTGCCAAAAATGAGTTCTTAGAGTGTGCCCATGGGCACACACTAGAAAAAACCTAGTTAAATATTGGGTTCAGCTACTTCCACTTGCAGTGGTGCTGCAGACACCACTGCAAGTTATGCTGATATGAACGGTGTCTCTCACCGTTCGTTGTTTTTTATTTTATTTTATTTAGGAAGGGTGTTAGATACCGTTTTTTTTTTATAAAAAAATGTTTTTGATTAAAAAAAACTTATAAATGGAGCAACGGTGCTTGGCACGGTTGCATTAAAAAAAAGCAACGGGGATAGACACAGTTGGATTATCATCCAAAATAAAAGTGCAACGGTGCTTGACCCCGTTGTTCCTACGAAACAGCTGAGTCAAACCCAACTACGATCCAGGTAGTTAGTATAGGAGTATGGGTGGGTATAGGAGTATGGGTTTAGGGTAGGAGAATGGAGGTGATCAGATTTTGTACAAAAAGTTTTCCTATAAAATGGGTGAAGGTGAAACCACACCAATTTTACTCTCATTTGTCCCTTTCAAGAAAAAAAAAACGAGAAGATTAGAGGGATATTAGCTTAATCAAGTTAGAATTTAGTAAAATTCACAATTTTCAATTGTTATATTATGTCGTGGTCTAGTGAAGATGTTGGAAAATCGATTCAAGAAGTATTTAAATTAAAATTGTATTAATTATATATGCAATTATTATTTTATTTAATGTCATTCCTTAAACTATGTTAGTTGTTTAATATCATTGCTTAATGTCCTTATAGGTTTACTGAAGGCATATAATACATTTAACTAGCTAGTAGATTAGGTTCAAGTGTATATTATTTATAATGTAATACAACCAAAGCTTTTTCGAATACAACCAAAGCTTTGTCAGTTCTTTTGTAGCACATAAACATAAGCTTTTTCGAATACAACCAAACTTTGGAAAATTTTGAATTAAGTCAGTCCATATTGAAGTCTTATAATAAATATTCAAGTTTGTCATGCCATATTGAATTAAGTAAAGTACGACTCCAGTATAACTGTAAGTTATACTTTTTAAAATATAAATATTTTATTAAAGTTATGCTTTAAAATGTTATACTCACCTTCTTTGTTAAAATGTTATGCTTTAGAGCCAAAACGGAATTTCTTCCTTATTAGCGAGCAAGCCAGCATTAGTTAAACTATTTCGTCCTTGCGACAACTACTGTTCAAGAATCCCAATGTTTCCTGACTTTGTCGTGCCTCATCCAGTAACTGACAATACAAGCGGAAATGTGAGTTACTCCAGTGGTGCTTGTTCCGATGGTGGCGACTCCTCTGATAAGATGATGGAAACATTGGATCAGATGAGAAGGGATGAAAAATTATCTGATCTAGAATTTTTCGATCTGATTAGTATGGCAGAGACATTTCCTAACAACATGGTGAGATGGGTGTCGAGCAAAGAGACACCACCTGAAATGGTACTTCGGTATCTGAAGTCTAGGTTGAAGAATTGAAGTTAAACATTGTCGGGTTTTTTTTTGAAGTTTGAAGAATTGTTCGAATGGTCTTTTTTTTGATGAATTTTTATGTTGTTGATGACATTGAATGATCTTTTTATGTCCTTATGTTGTTGATGAAATTGAATGGTCTTTTGATGAGTTATTTGATTCTTGGGCTGTCCTTATGTTTTTTTTTTAACAGCTCTACTTAAACCCCGTATTGGGCTATTGGGACGAACGGGATAAATTAAGTTTCTTGGGTTGTTTTAAGGTTTTGTGATAGACACAATGAGGCCCATTGTCCCATTACTTAGATGATAATTGATATTTACCCCCTTAACTAGTTAGTTTGTAAAATAACCCCCCTTATAAACTCCCTCTTATTCGTAATTTCTCTCTCATCCCTTTAAAACTCCCTCCCCCGTAAACCTTTCCTTTTCCTCTCCCTCTCGCTCGACCTCTCTCTGCCATCACTCGCTCGTTTGCCCGTCGTCCTCTCTCCGCCGTTGTCGTCTTCTCTCCGCTGTCGTCGTCGCTCTCTCTGCCCGTCGTCATCGTCGTATCTCTCTCCGTCGTGTCTCTCTCTCCGTCGTCTCACTCTCTCCGTCGTCGTAAGTGCTCCTCTGCGTCTTTTCGCCGTTTTTTGGTACGGTCTAGGGTTGTCACCAATGCTTCTTTGTTTACTTGTTTCGTTTTTAGTTGTTTGTGTATGTTGTTGTAAATTTTGTGATTTTCGTAATTGTTTTTGTTTGCCCGCTCGATTTTCCTTATTGTCATCAACGCTTTTTATTTGATTATATGTCACAGTATTCAAACTGTCGACAAATTATGTTTGTATGAGATTTATCTGTTACAGTAGTAATATTGTGATGAGATTTTAACCTGCATGTGTCATTTTAATACTATTCCTGTGATGACATTGTTTTACATGTTTTTATTCATGTATGCTTACAATGTTTTTGATTGATGACAATGTTTCTGAGTAGTGTTTCTGAGGTTTGACTACTCATTATGTTGTGTGATGATAGTATTAGTAGTGTGGTGACAATGTTTCTGAGGTTTGACTACTCATTATGTTGTGTGATGACAGTATTAGTAGTGTGGTGACAATGTTTCTGAGGTTTGACTACTCATTATGTTGTGTGATGACAGTATTAGTAGTGTGGTGACAATGTTATTCAAGTGTGATTACACACTAGTTTGTCTAATGACAGTAGCAGTTAAATGATTACAGTGTTTCTCAAGTGTTTACACTTTAGTATATATGTTTTATAGTAGAAATAATGTGTTGAGAGTATGTTGAAAGTGTTTATGTTCTTGTTTACTTGTAAATTGTTTGATGACAATATTTGTGTGATGACAATTAGTAGTATGGTGACAATGTTGCTGACACTTACACCATGAGGGAATTTGAGGAAAATTTTCAGAAAATTTGTGATATCAATGCAGAGATGGGAAGGTACCTACGTACAATGAATAAACGAAATTATACCAACCAATTGATTGGTTGATGACAGATGTAACTGGAATCAACATATTCATTATTTTGTTGATGACAGATGTAAACTGGCATCAACCAATTGATTGGTTGATGACAGATGTAACAGGAATCAATATATTGATTATTTGGTTGATGACAGGTGTAAACTGCCATGAACCAATTGATTGGTTGATGACAGATGTAACTGTCATCAACCAATTCATTGGTTGATGACAAATGTGACTGTCATCAACCAATTCATTGGTTGATGACAAATGTGACTGTCATCAAGACAAATGTCATCCATAAGACAAATGTTTTGATGACAACTTTGAATGTTTCATGTACCACTGTTATTAAAAGTGATATAATGTCATCAAATTCAACATAGTAAGAACTCTCATCACATTACACTAAAGACAACTGTCATCACATGAAAAGAACGAAACTGAATGTTGATGACAGAAAGCAAACTGCCATCAAGCAAACTGTCATCCATAAGACAAATGTTTTGATGACAGTTTATAATATTCATGTATAAGTGTTGCTCTGTCATCAAATTGAACAAAGTGTCATCAATATTATAAAAACATAGTTCCATTATTGCGATTAAAAACATAGAAGATTATATTCACCTGAAAAGCAGCTAAACTGTAATCAGCATAATGTCATTACAAATTAGATGTACTATCAACGAAATGTAAAAGCACAGACACAAAAACGATAATTTGTTCTACAGTAACATCAACACACAAGGGTAATCGACTAACTGATTTACATAACACGCTCACATTGATCCAAAAACACAATAACAGTTACAAACTATTCCTTCTTCTTTGTAGGAGGCAACGACTTGAAAATCCAAGTCTGCTTGAACAATTCAATGCACATTTTTTCTCTATGTGCCTTCATATGCTGATCATCCAAATCATCCAGATTACCACCAAATGCAAAGGCTTCAATATATTTGATGGTATAAACTCCACAATTGCCTCTGTCAAAATAAACAAGAAAAAATGTAAGGACAAATTGCCTCTGTCATATGCACCCACAATTCATATCATTACAAACCATAAACAAAAAATCAGAAAACATGTAATATATAATGAAAAGATAACATAAAAACTTTACCCTGGAGAATCTTGGGGAAGAGTTTCATCTCTATTTACAGCAAAATCTTCATCAAGTGACCCAAGGTGTGAAAATTGGTTTGATTTTTTCATCAAAATAGGGAGCATGACACATAAAGGTTGTAATAATTCTACAACCTTGGCATCAGTGTCTAGATTGATGTTTGAGTCCAGCACCCTCACATGATGTTTAGCCAAATCAATCTCTAAACCAACCCAATGCTTCTCAATAAAGTTAAACGGATTGTAAACCTTGGTAACACTATCAAACCATGACTTCCCGTAATCAGTAGGATATATACCAGCAAAATACTCAAGGTAGGAGCCAAAACATTCATCACCACAATCTTTAAGGCGTTGTAGCATGCAATTATTGAATTTTCTAAACCAAACCCAATCCATAATGACTATTCCCTTGAAAGCTATAGGTTCTTCGGCAACACGCTTTCTCATATGATATAAAGCTTCTGCTATATGTTGGTTTACATAATAAAAAAATGCATTAGTTGATATACTGTCAACATAGTTGCATTAGTTGATCACAGTTTTAAACTGCCATCAACCAATTCATTGGTTGATGACAGATGTAAACTGGGATTAATGAATTGATTGATGGAAGTTGAACCAATTCATTGGTTGGTGACAGATGTAAACTATCATCAATCAATTCATTGTTTGATGACAGTTGAAACAATTCATTGGTTGATGGTATATGTAAATAATCATCAATTAATTCATTAGTTGATGGCAGTTTGTGAATATTATTATGAGCATTTGTCATCAACCAATTCATTAGTTGATGACAAATGTAAACTGTCAGGCTGTCATATATCAACTCATTGGTTGATGACAGATGTAAACTGTCATCAATCAATTCATTTATTGATGGCAGTTGAAACAATTCATTGATTGATGACAGATGAAAACTGTCATCAATTAATTAATTGGTTGATGGCAGTTATAAACTGTCATCAACCAATTGATTGAATGATGACATATGTAAACTGTCATCAACCAATTGATTGGTTGATGACAGATATAAACTGGAATCAACCAATTGATTGGTTGATGACAGATATAAACTGGCATCAACATTGTTTGATGACAATTTACATATGTAAACTGTCATCAACCAATTAATTTGTTGATGACAGATATAAACTGGAATCAACATTGGTTGATGACAGTTTACATCTGTGGACAAGATATAACACTTTCAACAAGATATAAAACTATCATCACACTTGCCAAAAACTGTCATCACATTACATTAATCCCAAAAAAACAAAAGAAGGTAGCAAAAAAAAAGATACGACATCATCCAGCCAAAAATTCTTGTACACAAGTTTTTTGAAGAAGTCCTTGGTCAAAGGAATATCATAGCCTGGGATGAAAGTCTTGGTATCACTAAAACAATTAAAAATTGTCAACAGCATATAAAAAGTGTCAGCATCATCAAAAAATTGTCAGCATCATCTAAACAGTCATCTAAAAAATTGTCATCAGTTTACAATATCATACAAAAAAAAATCCCAGGTAATAAAGTAAGTTATGAAAGTTCAAATTGTGACCCACTATTAATACGATACCAAAACAAAGCTACAAATAAAGCAAAGAATGTAACACTATCAGCAAATAAAAAACTGTCAACAAGCACTTCAGTGGCAAGGAAAAATACAATATCAACATACCTGCTACGAAACCAATCATAGAACTCTCTACGGTCATCATGCTCGTAGAAGGAATAAGCAGGTCTTGGAGGCAACGCTTGTTTCTTCTTCCCAGCAGTAAATGGTGAGGTCAAATGAGCACTAATTGTTGTCGCCCTTGTGAACTTCCTTAGCTTTCCATTGTCATCATATGCTTCTTCATTTTCGCTCAATCCTCCCACAACTCTTTCTCCTTGGGAGTCAAAAGTGTCACCACTCAAAATAATAGGCTTAACTGCTTCATCTCCTAAATCCACTTGAACAATACTGTCATCAATTGAATTATCATTAACTTCAGGAATCAAACTGCCATCAATTACTCCTTCTGTAGCTTCCTTCAAATTGGCATGACCACCACCTGCCTCATTTGCCTCCACATTTAATTCTTATGCAACTCCAGTCATATCGGCATTGGCATTATCACAATCTGCCTCATTTGCCTCCATACTTACTTCTTGTGCAGCTTCAGTCATATCGGCATTGGCATTATCACAATCTGCAACATTTGCCTCCACACTTACTTCTTGTGCAGCTTTGCCATCCAGGACACCAGTGTCAGCTGCCTCAGGGATTTCATCCTTAAGAGACTTGTCCTCTATACTCTCAACAACTTCCTTCTCGATGACATACATCAACACACATGCCTTCTCTAAAACTTATAAATTGCAAACAAGTGGTTCATCAGCATCATTCATCTCATTTCCAATGTCTGTTTGACAATCACTGACGCCACCACCATCTAAACCTTCATCCAACTCCTCATCTTTATTGTCATCATTCAATGGAGATGAATTTCTGGCTTTGATGACACTCTCAATGTCATAAAGCCTCTTGGACATACCACACATTTGTACACAGCTATTATCAACTTTACACTCGAGCTCTTTAACAACACCAAAGATAGCAACTAACTGTTCCTTTATCTCTTTTGCCCACTGGGGCTCGTCGTTTGCTCCCTTGGACAGATCTGGCATATTATTCAAATCCTCGTTCCCAACTTCAGACTCACCTCCACCCTCGTTGCCTGTTGTAGGCATATCTATATCAGCACTGACGGTTTTTTCACTGTCAGAATCAACCACATCAACCTTCTCAGGAACAACCTCCTCCTATTTTTCAGACTCAAAAGACTTAGGCAAATCCTCAATTACTTTATCAACCATTGATGAAACGTCATCGTTTTTATTATACAAAACCAGCGCCTTATCATTCCTGGTGACATCCTCCACAACCTTTGAATCTTCTTTGTCTTTTGCTACATGTTGCACAACGACCTTAGCAGTTGGCCGCCGTTGGTACACCTTTTTTTTCCTTCTCCTGCACAACCCTATTGACCTCACCCTTCCGAGCCCTTGTTCTTGGTGCACACTTAATCTCAGAAACAACATCTTTCTTCCTCTTATAACCAACTTGTTGCTCTTTTTTTCTTGGAGCCACAACAATATCAAGACCAACATCATCTGTTTTCCCCCGCTGCTCCTTTGCAAGAGAAAGCATGCGTTCAGACAAATTATCATAAAAAGCATCTTCAATTTCATCTTTGAAACACAAGCTGCAAAACATTTTGTGCTCTGCATATGGAGGATGTTTACAAATCTGCAAACACATCAAATATGAAAACAATAAGAATAAAAATATCATCAATTTTATCTTTGAGACACGTGACAACTGTCATCGACCAAATATTGATGACAATAACATTAAGAAAAGAAAACTATAATACAAAATAGCTACAGAACATTTTGATGAAAATTTATAACTTCTTCAAGATTAGGCAAACTTTGATGACAATAAGAATAAAAAAGTAAGAAACTGTCACCAATAACTTCTATATGCTTATCAGTAGTCATTAATTATTTTTGATGACAACTTAAACAATATTTGTTGAGAAATAGGAAAAAAAACTCTAAAATCCATATCTGTCATCAATCATATCTTAATTCAAAAATAGAAGAAAAAACCATACCAATGAATTTTCCTTGGCGAAGTTACTAATAGAGCTATACCACACATTCTTATTGTTTGCACTGAACCACTGTGTACAGTACGGAACTTTTTTATCGCCCGAACTCGCACAACCCACAACATGGCGAAATTGGGGGAATAACTCTAAAATCCATATCTGTCATCAAAGGAAATATACACAATTCATAGAACATTAAATATAAACAAGACAGATACCACATAAAAATAACATAATACTGTACGTGGAAAGCAATAGGAAACCCATACAAGTTGTAACCAATTCTCTCATCAAACTTTGCTAAGTTTTTTTGTTCACGAACTGTCCTACTCACCCTCCTAAGATACTCCAGGGTCAGCGAATATGCTACCCTACCCCAAGGGTAACTAGAAAACAACTCCAAATCAGTTGACATTTTGAAGTACTCATCTGTAACAATAGTATGGCGTTGAGGCAGCAAAATAGTCTCAACAACAAGAAAATGCGCCATGTTCTTCTTCTTCTCACGATCAGTCTCAACAGCAAACTGAGCAATCAGATCATTTATTGAACATGGATTTGAGCCAAGGTACTCCTCCATCTCAACGTCATGAAGTTCATGATCCGATAGTTCCCCACAGTTCAACCCTGTCACCGCAGCAAATCCAGCAATGGAGAAGCGGTATATGTTACCGCCAACATTAAACCACATCTCATGCTTCTTCTGAGTCTCTAGTTCATGTAGAAGGAAATAATGCACCAACTGAGCATAGAACTTGAGACTATCTCCCAACAAAAAGATAGGGCCAAGAGGGCCATTAGAGAGATCCATAAAATCTTTAGAGGGCAGAATTTCCTCAATTTTTGTAATGATTTCCATGCGTATAAAATAGTTGCATTTGCATGCACAATGAAGCTCTTCTCGAACAATGAAATTACTTGCATCCATGGCCTGTCAATAAATAAAAATAAAATAAAAGTTAAGAAACACTGAAACCATTTAACTACTACAAATCACACACAATAAAGTGCAAATACTGTAACCATTTAATTGCTACTGTCATCAGACAAACTAGTGTGTAATCACACTTGAATAACATTGTCACCATACTACTAATTGTCATCACACAAATATTGTCATCAAACAATTTACAAGTAAACAAGAACATAAACACTTTCAACATACTCTCAACACATTATTTCTACTACAAAACATATATACTAAAGTGTAACCACTTGAGAAACACTGTAATCATTTAACGGCTACTGTCATTAGACAAACTAGTGTGTAATCACACTTGAATAACATTGTCACCACACTACTAATACTGTCATCACACAACATAATGAGTAGTCAAACCTCAGAAACATTGTCACCACACTACTAATACTGTCATCACACAACATAATGAGTAGTCAAACCTCAGAAACACTACTCAGAAACATTGTCACCACACTACTAATACTGTCATCACACAACATAATGAGTAGTCAAACCTCAGAAACATTGTCACCACACTACTAATACTGTCATCACACAACATAATGAGTAGTCAAACCTCAGAAACATTGTCACCACACTACTAATACTGTCATCACACAACATAATGAGTAGTCAAACCTCAGAAACATTGTCACCACACTACTAGTACTGTCATCACACAACATAATGAGTAGTCAAACCTCAGAAACATTGTCACCACACTACTAATACTGTCATCACACAACATAATGAGTAGTCAAACCTCAGAAACATTGTCACCACACTACTAATACTGTCATCACACAACATAATGAGTAGTCAAACCTCAGAAACACTACTCAGAAACATTGTCATCAATCAAAAACATTGTAAGCATACATGAATAAAAACATGTAAAACAATGTCATCACATGAATAGTATTAAAATGACACATGCAGGTTAAAATCTCATCACAATATTACTACTGTAACAGATAAATCTCATACAAACATAATTTGTCGACAGTTTGAATACTGTGACATATAATCAAATAAAAAGCGTTGATGACAATAAGGAAAATCGAGCGGGCAAACAAAAACAATTACGAAAATCACAAAATTTACAACAACATACACAAACAACTAAAAACGAAACAAGTAAACAAAGAAGCATTGGTGACAACCCTAGACCGTACCAAAAAACGGCGAAAAGACGCAGAGGAGCACTTACGACGACGGAGAGAGTGAGACAACGGAGAGAGAGACACGACGGAGAGAGATACGACGATGACGACGGGCAGAGAGAGCGACGACGACGGCGGAGAGAAGACGACAACGGCGGAGAGAGGACGACGGGCAAACGAGCGAGTGATGGAAGAGAGAGGTCGAGCGAGAGGGAGAGGAAAAGGAAAGGTTTACGGGGGAGGGAGTTTTAAAGGGATGAGAGAGAAATTACGAATAAGAGGGAGTTTATAAGGGGGGTTATTTTACAAACTAACTAGTTAAGGGGGTAAATATCAATTATCATCTAAGTAATGGGACAATGGGCCTCATTGTGTCTATCACAAAACCTTAAAACAGTCCAAGAAACTTAATTTATCCCGTTCGTCCCAATAGCCCAATACGGGGTTTAAGTAGAGCTGTTAAAAAAAAACATAAGGACAGCCCAAGAATCAAATAACTCATCAAAAGACCATTCAATTTCATCAACAACATAAGGACATAAAAAGATCATTCAATGTCATCAACAACATAAAAATTCATCAAAAAAAAGACCATTCGAACAATTCTTCAAACTTCAAAAAAAAACCCGACAATGTTTAACTTCAAACTTCAATTCTTCAACCTAGACTTCAGATACCGAAGTACCATTTCAGGTGGTGTCTCTTTGCTCGACACCCATCTCACCATGTTGTTAGGAAATGTCTCTGCCATACTAATCAGATCGAAAAATTCTAGATCAGATAATTTTTCATCCCTTCTCATCTGATCCAATGTTTCCATCATCTTATCAGAGGAGTCGCCACCATCGGAACAAGCACCACTGGAGTAACTCACATTTCCGCTTTTATTGTCAGTTACTGGATGAGGCACGACAAAGTCAGGAAACACTGGGATTCTTGAACAGCAGTTGTCGCAAGGACGAAATAGTTCAACTAATGCTAGCTTGCTCGCTAATAAGGAAGAAATTCCGTTTTGGCTCTAAAGCATAACATTTTAACAAAGAAGGTGAGTATAACATTTTAAAGCATAACTTTAATAAAATATTTATATTTTAAAAAGTATAACTTACAGTTATACTGGAGTCGTTCCTTACTTAATTCAATATGGCATGACAAACTTGAATATTTATTATAAGACTTCAATATGGCCTGACTTAATTCAAAATTTTCCAAAGTTTGGTTGTATTCGAAAAAGCTTATGTTTATGTGCTACAAAAGAACTGACAAAGCTTTGGTTGTATTCGAAAAAGCTTTGGTTGTATTACATTATAAATAATATACACTTGAACCTAATCTACTAGCTAGTTAAATGTATTATATGCCTTCAGTAAACCTATAAGGACATTAAGCAATGATATTAAACAACTAACATAGTTTAAGGAATGACATTAAATAAAATAATAATTGCATATATAATTAATACAATTTTAATTTAAATACTTCTTGAATCGATTTTCCAACATCTTCACTAGACCACGACATAATATAACAATTGAAAATTGTGAATTTTACTAAATTCTAACTTGATTAAGCTAATATCCCTCTAATCTTCTCGTTTTTTTTTTCTTGAAAGGGACAAATGAGAGTAAAATTGGTGTGGTTTCACCTTCACCCATTTTATAGGAAAACTTTTTGTACAAAATCTGATCACCTCCATTCTCCTACCCTAAACCCATACTCCTATACCCACCCATACTCCTATACTAACTACCTGGATCGTAGTTGGGTTTGACTCAGCTGTTTCATAGGAACAACGGGGTCAAGCACCGTTGCACTTTTATTTTGGATGATAATCCAACTGTGTCTATCCCCGTTGCTTTTTTTTAATGCAACCGTGCCAAGCACCGTTGCTCCATTTATAAGTTTTTTTTAATCAAAAACATTTTTTTATAAAAAAAAAACGGTATCTAACACCCTTCCTAAATAAAATAAAATAAAAAACAACGAACGGTGAGAGACACCGTTCATATCAGCATAACTTGCAGTGGTGTCTGCAGCACCACTGCAAGTGGAAGTAGCTGAACCCAATATTTAACTAGGTTTTTTCTAGTGTGTGCCCATGGGCACACTCTAAGAACTCATTTTTGGCAATTATTTAGTTAGCCACTAGTTTAATCTTATTTGCTAAGGGTTTATCAATTCTCTATTAGGAAATATTTTGAAGATAAATTTCATATTTAAGCTTGTTAGCATGTGCCCATGGGCACACACTAGAAAAACCGATTTAACTAATATACCACTAAAACATCCATAATCATATATCACTAAAATTCTATGGACATATATATATCAACTAAAATTCAGTTACCAAATACAAATGCCTTGTCCATAATCATATCAACGAAAGGCACAGTCGATCATATATATCACCTATAGGCTACACACCTCTCAGTTACCATATACATATATCAACTAAAGTTCATATATATATCACTAATATTCAGTTGCCAAATACATATATCAACTAATAAATTCATGTATCACTAAAATTCATATATAAACTCATGTTTAACTAATACTCTCTCGTTTCATATTATTTGTTGTTTGGCCAAATATTAATGTTCCAAATTATTTGTCGTTTAGTATTATCAATGAAGTATTATTAGTTTATTTTCTAGAAACTATGTATTAGTTTAACTATTTATCTTTAATTGAAAAGGGTGAATTGAGTATTTTGATCATATTACAAGTTCCGAAAACATGTATATTAAACTATCAAACTCTGAATTGGTTATAATAAAATATAAATAAGGTACTTTTTAAGTGACTTGTGGCTTGGCTGTCATTATAGAATCACATGGGAACTATTTTAAAATGACTAATTTCGAAAAGCGACTCAATCAAGCCTAATTTCGAAATAAATTTGTAAACGAGCCTAATTTCGAAATAAAATTGCCTATTTCGCAAAACAAAAAATCATATACCACGAAATTCATTACTGAGGTGGATGCTGAGGAATTGCATTACTAGAAATAATTAAAGGTACATAAATTAGGAGGATTGAATTAGAGGAAGAGATATATGGAAATACCTTGGCTCCAATTTTGAACAATCCTTTAGCTTCTTCACTGAAAGAGCACTACAACTCCGGCCGGGCGAGTTCAATTGCATGATAAATTACTACAATTAATCACCCAATTGTGATGTCTGCAAATACAACACAACAGAGTTGATTCCACGCATAAACAATCAAACAATATTTAATAGCAGAAATTGAGCGTTGCTTTTGACATCTCTACTCCTTCGGAATGCAAAAAATCAGAATTTGACAGAGAAAATCAAGTACAATATATGGAAAAAGAAAGCTAGTTACTAGTAAAATGGAGAAGATAATTATGGGAATCTAGCTAATTTGATGGGGGTAGCAATATACATTGTATGCATATATATGATATTTTAGTGAACTTGTTTGAGATTCAGGAGAGGAACTTAATTAGAATTAAGAATACGGTGTTTCAAGGAGGTTTGGATGCGTTTTTTAAATAAGAGGGGTAAGTGGTGGTTGAGAGGTTATTAAAGCTAGTGGTTGAGACTTGAGAGGTCATTAATGCTAGTGGTTGGTTAAGCTATGCAGATTGCAGACTACAGCAAATTATGATCTGCATCCACGCCTCTTTCCCAGTCATTTACAACGATATCATGAATTCCCAAGTCTTTGCATATTCCCTATGGAGAATTAATAGAGTTGATGATAATGAAAGACCAGATCATGGAAATTTAACATAGGTAAGTGAGATCTATACAGAAAACAACATGTACTCACGAAAAAAACACAACAACTCAAAGCAAAATGAGAAACACGTACTGAGCTGATTCTGTAATCGGAAGTTGATTTTATAGGGAATAGATGAAAAGCTATAAAAATGGCTTATCTAGTTAGAAGAATAATATTTCAAAATAAAAATTTCCTATATTTAATTACCCTCAACCAATTTCTTTTGTTCCTTCTTGAATTCTCCACCTTTCCTGCTTATTCTCTGATGTTTATATTGTGCTTGATTTTGTTTCTCCAAATTGTATAAGAGGTGTGTAATACGATTCCCTTGTTGAATTTCAGGTGCTTTAGTGCTATGTTCTTCTTCCTCGACGTGGCTTCGTTTTGGTTGATAATGGGGGTTAGATTAGATCTAAATTCTGAAATCTGAAAAATATTTAAATTAGTTTAATTTTAAAAAGCTTGGAGTCCATTGCTGCTTATTGGCTTCTGATTGGATCTTTATTGTTTAGTCAATAATTATTCTATATCTCTTTGTTTTTTATGCGTGCATTTTTAGTTGACATGTTGTGTGGTTTTTTTTAATATCAATTTGCTACTCTTTCATCTCAGTTGAAGACGTATTTACTAATCCAATTGAATCGGAAGAGAAATGTAATTGACGTCGAAGGCGTGTGAGACAACGCCATTGTTAATCGCCATGGATCAAAGTTTCAAAAAGAAGTCGACTGAGAGATTATATTCACCATATTAGACATGATATTCACGATATCGGGTCGGGCGGGAGAGCGAGTCGAGTCGAGTCGAGCCGGGCTTACACCTATCTTTTTGGGCCAATCCGGAAGCCCATTAGTGGGCTTTGACAGTTGGGCTTTGATCTGGTACATGGAGAGATCTCGGGCTACAGACCTAATCTTCCTCCATTAATGCCGAAAGATCTGTAACGTCCTCCACTAATGTCAGAAGATCTGTAACGTTCAATAGCAGATCTGTAACGTTCTCTTCCCTAAAGCCTTCCGAAGCTCTATATAAGAGTGGTATGCCTCTCATTCGAACACACACGACAGAACACAACAATTCTCTTCTCCCTTCTCTGTTTTCCAAATTTTTTGAGTCTGAGAGTACTACACAATAGTGGTTCGTAGCCTTCTGGTTTTTTGGTTGCGCAAATCCGAAGTCGTCTTGCAGTTGTATCCTGGGATTCGAAACGCCATCAAACTGTCGCAATACGGGGCGTTTTCAGAATTAAGGAGAGAGATTTCGTTCTCGACTCTGCATAGTTCTTAAGTTCGGTATAATTTCGTTTATTCATTGTACGTAGGTACCTTCCCATCTCTGCATTGATATCGCAAATTTTTTGAAAATTTTCCTCAAATTCCCTCATGGTGTAAGTGTCAGCAACCTTTGTAAACAACTTGTGTACGCCACGCTCCTTGAATCTTGCTTTCAAATTCTGCTTTATGTGTCTTGTGCATATCACATGTTTTGCGGTAGGGTACACAAACTCCACAGCTTTGCCGATGCTCAAGTGTCTATCAGACACAAATATCAACTCTGTTGAAGAAGGGATGACATTGTGTAATTGCTGTAAAAACCATGTCCAAGAGTTGTCATTCTCAGAGTCCACCACAACGTAAGCAATAGGGTAAATCTGTTGGTTCCCGTCTTGTGCAGTTGCAATCAAGAGATGTCCCCCATACTTCCCATGTAAGTGTGCTCCATCTACCATGATGACCTTCAAAATTAAGTGAAATGGAATTCAGTTTATTCATGTGATGCTGTCATATAATGAATTGTCTGTGACGCAATATTTTATTTGATGACATTTATTTAATGCGATAATCGAATCATTGTCATCAACCAATAATGAATATGTTCATGGAAGCTTAAAACTCTCATCAACCAATTCATTGCTTGATGCCAGTTAAGACTGGCATCAACCAATGAATTGGTTGATGACAGTTACATCTGTCATCAACCAATTCATTGGTTCATTCCAGTTTGCACATGTCATCAAGCAAATAATGAATATGTTGATGCCAGTTTACATCTGTCAAGTGTAGTTGGTTGGCATATCTCCCATGGAATTGAGAATATGTCAAAGGTCAGGGGTTCGATCCCCACTGGCAACATCCTGCAATTAAAGCCTAATAGGCCCTTACAGGTTGGGGTGTATGGGCTGCAACCCATGGCGTTCTTGGTTGGGCTAGGCCTCGCCAGCCGGCGTGCTCCGACTGAGGGACTGGCTAGGTGGTTGACAGCCCACAGGACCCAGGTGAGTCCATGGCCTGTGGGGTCCACCAAGAATCGCATCATAAAAGTGCACTTTTATGATGTGATCCGAGCCCACCTGGGTCCGCCTTCCCATGGTCTGCCTCGATCGGCGGTCTGACCCAGCGGCCCAGCCCACGGTCTGCCTTAATCGACGGTCTGACCGCTGGCGCCCTGATCACAGATCAGGGCTGTAGCCCCTGCACCCCAACCTGGAGGGAGGCTTGCGCATGTTAATCCCCCAGGATGTTGGAGGGGGGAATCGAACCCCCGACCCTTTCATATGAGGGCAGTGGAATACCCATCATATCACCAATTGAGCTGCAGCCCAATTGGTGATATGATGGGTATTCCACTTCCTTCATATCAAAGGGTCGGGGGTTCGATTCCCCCCTCCAACATCCTGGGGGATTAACAGGCGCAAGCCTCCCTCCAAGTTGGGGTGCAGGGGCTGCAGCCCTGCTCTGTGATCAGGGCGCCAGCGGTCAGACCGTCGATTGAGGCAGACCGTGGGCTGGGCCGCTGGGTCAGACCGCTGATCCAGGCAGACCATGGGAAGGCAGACCCAGGTGGGCTCGGATCACATCATTATGATGCGATTCTTGGTGGACCCCACATGCCATGGACTCACCTGGGTCCTGTGGGCTGTCAACCACCCAGCCAGTCCCTCAGTCGGAGCACGCCGACTGGCGAGGCCTAGCCCAACCAAGAACGCAATGGGCTGCAGCCCATGCACCCCAACCTGCGAGGGCCTATAAGGCTTTAATCGCAGGATGTTGCCAGGGGGGATCGAACCCCTGACCTTTGACATATTCCCAATTCCATGGGAGATATGCCAAAGGTCAGGGGTTTGATCCCCCCTGGCAACATCCTGCGATTAAAGCCTTATAGGCCCTCGCAGGTTGGGGTGCATGGGCTGCAGCCCATGGCGTTCTTGGTTGGGCTAGGCCTCGCCAGCCGGCGTGCTCCGACTGAGGGACTGGCTGGGTGGTTGACAGCCCACAGGACCCAGGTGAGTCCATGGCATGTGGGGTCCACCAAGAATCGCATCGCATCATCCAATGAATTTGTTGATGTCAGTTACATCTGTCATCAACCAATGAATTGGTTGATGATAGTTATATCTCACATCAACCAATGAATTGGTTGATGACAGTTATATCTGTCATCAACCAATTCATTGGTTCATGCCAGTTTGCACTTGTCATCAACCAAATAATGAATATGTTGATGCCAGTTTACATCTGTCATCAATCAATTGGGTGATGCCAGTCTACATCTGTCATCAATAAAATAATAAATCTGTTGATTTCAGTTACATCTGTCATCAACCAATGAATTGGTTGATGACAGCCACATCTTTCATCAACTAATGAATTGGTTGATGACAGTCACATTTGTCATCAACCAATGAATTGGTTGATGAGAGTTACATATGTCATCAACCAATCAATTGGTTCATGGCAGTTTACACCTATCATGATCCAATGAATTTGTTGATGTCAGTTACATCTGTCATCAACCAATGAATTGGTTGATGATAGTTACATCTCACATCAACCAATGAATTGGTTGATGACAGTTACATCTGTCATCAACCAATTCATTGGTTCATGCCACTTTGCACCTGTCATCAAGAAAATAATGAATATGTTGATGCCAGTTTACATTTGTCATCAACTAATCAATTGGGTGATGCCATTTTACATCTATCATCAACAAAATAATAAATTTGTTGATTGCCATTACATCTGTCATCAACTAATGAATTGGTTGATGACAGCCACATCTTTCATCAACTAATGAATTGGTTGATGACAGCCACATCTTTCATCAACTAATGAATTGGTTCATGACAGTCATATTTGTCATCAACCAATGAATTGGTTCATGACAGTTACATCTGTCATCAACCAATCAATTGGTTCATGACAGTTTACACCTGTCATCATCCAATGAATTTGTTGATGCCATTTATATCTGTCATCAACCAATGAATTGGTTGATGATAGTTACATCTCACATCAACCAATGAATTGGTTGATGACAGTTACATCTGTCATCAATCAATTCATTAGTTCATGCCAGTTTGCACCTGTCATCAACCAAATAATTAATATGTTGATGTCAGTTTACATTTGTCATCAACCAATCAATTGGGTGATGCCAGTTTACATCTGTCATCAACAAAATAATAAATCTGTTGATTGTCGTTACATCTGTCATCAACTAATGAATTGGTTTATGACAACCACATCTTTCATCAACTAATGAATTGGTTGATGACAGTCACATGTGTCATCAACCAATGAATTGGTTGATGACAGTTACATCTGTCATCAACCAATCAATTGGTTCATGGCAGTTTACACATGTCATCATCCAATGAATTTGTTGATGCCAGTTATATTTGTCATCAATCAATGAATTGGTTGATGATAGTTACATCTCACATCAACCAATGAATTGGTTGATGACAGTTACATCTGTCATCAACCAATTCATTGGTTCATACGAGTTTGCACTTGTCATCAACCAAATAATTAATATGTTGATTCCTGTTATATCTGTCATCAATTGATTCCAGTTTCATCTGTCATCAACCAATCAATTGGTTGATGTCGGTTACATCTGTCATCAACCAATCAATTGGTTCATGTCAGTTTGCACATGTCATCAATCAAATAATTAATATGTTGATTCCTGTTATATCTGTCATCAATTGATTCCAGTTTCATCTGTCATCAACCAATCATTTGGTTGATGCCAGTTTACATCCGTCATCAACCAAATAATGATTATGTTGATTGGTTGATGACAGTTACATCTGTCATCAACCAAATAATAAATCTGTTGATTCTAGTTACATTTGTCATCAACCAACCAATTGGTTGATGACAGATGTAACTGACATGTCATCAAGCAAATAATAAATCTGTTGATTCCAGTTACATATGTCATCAAGCAATGAATTGGTTGATGACAGTCACAGTTTATCTGCTGCTATTACTATTGATTTGAAATTGCCATCAACCAATGCAGTTGTTGTCATAGTTTCTCACTGTGATTGTTGAATTTTTTGTTTATACCTTTCGCATTACTTGAAACCCTCTAATCGATGCTCCAATTGAAATAAACACATACTTGAAACGATTATTACTTCCAATCTCAAGGCATGTGTATGTCTCATTGTTGACCTGTTTTATCATGTGACAGTATACGAGAAGCATTCCGTAATTCTGTTCTGGTGTTCCTCTTATCAAGTTTTGTGCCCATTCTTGTGCTTTCCAAGCCTTCCAGTAGCTTACATCTTGATAGAACTCACATCTCATATCATTGCGAATCATCTTAGGGTTTGGTCCCTTTTTGACACCTTCATACCTATGTTCAAGACATAAGATGTATATTTAGAATTTTTTTTACAGAATATGCATGATATAATATGTTTCAAGTTTGTAATGCTACCTTGTCTTTATCTTCTCTCCCACCATCTTGCAAGTAGGTTTACATTGGTTTGCACATCTAACGTCAAAGGATCAAGTATGTTCTTCTATGAATTTTCTTATCTCGAAGAAGTCAGTTCCCTTTAATACAGTAGCTCGTATTCTCCACTTTCACTCAACATCTACACATATGACTTTATATAGATGAGGTGTTGATTTCCTTACCCTGAATCCAAAGTTGTCATGCATTGTCATGTTCTTCACCGCATCCTTTAGCTCTTGTTTTGACCCAAAAATCTGCCCTACGTGAAGAAAATCAGTAGCTACTTCAGTATGACTTATTTCATCTTCTTCTGATCTTTCCACAATTTCCAGCTTGCTTCTGTCACGATTTTCAACACTGCCACTATTTCCTTGAAAATTATAATCAGATTGCAGAGAGAGTAGACTATTGTGTGCACTATCACGAGTCTATTGACTCCCACTCCTTGTCTTAGTTGATGACACGTACAACGGTAAAGTCCATGAAACTTGAGGTGCCTCATTGATATCTAAGAAAGATCTGAAATCATCCTCTGTGTCAACCATGTATGGATGTTTGATTTTCTGGAATGGATTCAAATGTGTGAGTGCAATCTCAGCTGGTGTTGAATTGATCTGAAATCTTTCAATAATCAGTTGCTTGACAGCTTGTAACTGCATACTGTCATCAAATAAGATTGCCTTTGAGATCATGTTTCCAACATATGAATAAAATCCATCTTTGATCTTCCACTCCCCTCCATAGCATACAGTAAGAATTTTGAGTTGCATCTGCACAACACCAAAAAGTTGTCATCAGTTACATATTGTTCGTATAATATTTGTCATCACAATGGTTTTAGTATTTTACAACTCACATTAACCAATTCTCATGTTCAGAAAGTTGTCATCACAACTTAATAACTATCATGAACTTATTAATTATGTAATTATTGTTTTCAATTGAAGTATCAAATAAAACTTTATTCATCATACTATCAACTTTAATGGCTAATGTGATGCATAGATGCATTGGTTGATTCAATTTGAAACTGTCATCAACAAATGTAGTGTTTGTAACAGTTTATCATCGTTCCCAACAATTTATTTGTTGATGACAGTTTTACAATTGCCATCAACCAATGAAGTCATTTTGAAAGTGAGAAACTCTCACTATAGATGTATTCGTTGATGACAGTTTACGAATGCCATCAACCAATTAATTGGTTGATGACAGTTTACATTTGTCATCACCAATGCATTGTTTGTGACAATTTCTCATGGTCACCATAGATGCATTGGTTGATGACAGTTTGCACCTGTTCATGCATTAGTTACATCTCTCATGAACCAATGATTCTGTTCATGCCAGTTTGCACCTGTCATCAACCAAATAAATAATATGTTGTCATCAACCAACGAATGGATTAAGCATTTTCCGTCGTCTATATTGAACATCGCAAAATATGAGTTGTCATCAATATTGAAACAGAAAAATTAATGTTTGTTCTTTGATTTTCTACTTGAAATGACTTGAAGCTGTCATCATTCGCTTTGAATTCCATAGTCGCATACGTATTTGCAGCAGATAAGCTTTAAAAATTGTTCTCTCCCAGTTTTAGATAAATACCTTTGATCGGTGTTTTCTATGGTGAAAGTTGTGGAAGAATGTGGTTTTGATTTTGATCGATTGTCTTGTAAGAATCTCCGCGTTGTTTACTGTCGTCTTCCTTCGTTAACTTCTGTCTCTTAGGCGAATCCAGACGCCTTCGCCATTGAAGGAGTTGGGATGAAGCTGCGACGCGCGTTGGGCCTTCTATCAGCGCGCGGGAGGAGGTGTTAGGGTTAGGGGGTCACGCGGCCAAATTTAGCTAATTTGGGTGTAGTAGCTTGGTTCCATTTATGTTAAGAGGTCATTTAACCTGAACACCGTTTGTGATAATATGATGTTTTGGGGTAGTTTAGGTTTTTTTTGGGGAATTTGAATAGACTAATAATGCCATATTCTTTGCAATCGTATTTTGAATAGACTAACAATGCCATATTCGCACGGAGCTATATTAAGTTGGGCCCAGGTGATTTTAACCGGCTTCATGTGAAAAGTCTTAGACCGCGCGTATTCTCTTGTGCTTTGACCGGAGATTGGGTTTACAATATATTAATCATTTTGTGGTTTAGTATGCATTACTCCGCTAGTGGGTTAATGTTGGAAAACCTAAGGGCTCCCATTATGGTTTAGATAGTGGAGGCGGTGCGTCCAATCTCTAACAATCACAGGAGAGACTTCGGTCCCGTGAATCAGCTGCTGAATGCTTTGACGTTGGATGTGCGTAAATTTTTTATTTCTTTAATTCAAACATATTGGTTTTTATAATGGATTTCAAAGATTTTCATTAATTTGAACTAACTGTAATTGAAATTTAATTCTCAGGACTTCTTATGGAAACCGTATACTACGGACATGTTGCCTCCTGCTTTACAAGACCAAGCAAAATATGGAACTTTTGTAGCCCCAATGTTTTGCAATAACTATGTAGTGAAGCATGAGCCGTATCGGTTTCCTCTCCAGTTCGAAGTCCTTAATGGTTTGGTCCTTCAGACTAGCGGTCGTGAAGCACGCGACGATCGAATTGCCATGGACGCCCAAGCAATTCAAATATTTACAAATTTAAATCACAAAATCTAATCACAACTAATTTCAAATGGTTTGGTCCTTTAGACTAGCGCTTCCCGTGGTAGGTAAACACATAGGTGTTTAGATACCCGCCGTGAAGCACGCAACAATCGAATTGCCATGGGCGCCCAAACAAGAGATGGGTGGCGTCCATAGCAATCACATCACATAAAATTGTGTCACTATATTGACCAATGGAAAAGGGAATGAGGCACTGTCGTGAGACAGTGTTACCTGAAGTGGAGCTTATCCATTGAAGGCCGTAGGGCTGCGGGTGTGGCGTCGTCTCCAAATTGAAGTGCTTGACGACCTTGGCATTTATAATGTTGCAGCAGCTACCACCGTCTATTATGACACTAAGGGAGGCAGTTTTGACGATGCACCTTGTGTGAAATAGGTTTTCACGTTGGTCGCCAAGAGTAGCCTCCTTCACCGTGAGGATTCGCCTTGTGACAAGGCTAAGGGGGGTCCCTGCATGGAGCCCAGCAACCTCGCATGTGTACTCCTCGTCTTCCTCTTCCACACCTTCTTCAATGCCTTCCAAGGCCTGCTCCTCCTCATCGTCCACCGTCTCATAGCCGGTTGTGGCCGTGGAGAAGAGAACGCGTTTGGCGTTGGGGCAATCACGCATGTAATGACCCCTGCCACCACACTTGTAGCATTCTTGCTGGGAGGGCCTCGGAGGGCCTGCAGAATTTGGCTTGGGCGCCGTGGTTGCCTTCGATGTCGTAGGCGGCACCGTGACCCTGGAATTGCGGCCTTGGGTAGGCGCGGTCGATCCTGTGGCACTACAGCGCACATTAGTGTAAGGAAAAGTACTAGAATTAGGAACGGACCTTTGGTTGCCATAGGAAGAGTATGGCCCTTGACGCTTGCGAAGTTGTTGTTTGTGCAATTGCATGGCCGCGTGCGTCAATTGGTTGAGGTTGGTAATGGGGAGCACCTCTAGTTGATCTCGGATTGACACGTTGAGGTCGCTCAGAAACTTGGTCCTCAATGTCGAAGGTGCCACAGAAATGGAGGCCTTGTGATACATGTCTTCAAGGCGCGAGAAAAATTCCAAAGGGTTCTCGTTGCCTTGCTGAGCCATGGCTATGTCGAGCCGCATTCTGTTCCTATAATCCATGGGCACGTACTTTTGTGTCATGATGTACTTCAATTGGTGCCACTCGGTGATAGGCACGAAATGCCTTCTAGCTCGGTCATCCACAAGGCGATGCCACCATGTGCGAGCGGCGCCTCTAAAGTTGATGGTGGCGGCAGCCACCCACTCACTCGCTGGGATTTGGCACGACCTCAAGGTGTATTCGGTTGCCTGCAACCACTCAAGAAAAATAGCCGGATCGTATTCACCATGAAAGAATTCAATTTTTACCTTAAACTCATGGTGAAAGGTCCTCGGAGGCACCGCGGGTTGAGCTGGGTGCGTGCGCGGGGGAGGCACATCATACTGGCCATAGGCATGGCCTTGGTGTGGATAAGGAGCCTGGTGCCCTAGCTGGCGCCTTCGGCCTTCATCATGGCCGCGGTAGTCGGCTACCGGGGCTAACGGGGCCTGGAAATGGGCACGTTGCTGGCGCAGTTGGCCATGGGCTGGCGCTTGTTGGCGGAAGTCATGAGGCATATCATGCCGCCTGTAGCCATCGTCGCGCCTGTGGGTGGCCAAGTTTGTCGGGGCTGCGCCTTGGGGGAGCAAAGGAGCCGGGATCCAACCTTCGGGGTGATCTTGCAACTCGGCCGGATCGCCTAGGGGAGGATGGAAATTGCATGGGTTCAGCATCCCAGAGTCTTCCATCTCCTCGTCATCAAATTCATTGAAATCATCTTGGAGGAGGGGCGTTGAAGAGTAGTAACCCTCCGAGCCATATCTCGGCGTCCGAGCACTTTGGTGCCCCAAATAATCCTCCACGTGAAATGGGACTGGGGTGGTGTGGACAGGCATGTTGCCGCCTGCTGTGCTTCTTTGGCGCCTTTGGTCTCGGCGCTTGCGGCTAGATTCGCGCGCTGCGGCGTGGGCTTGGCTAGCTTGGAGCTCGGCGGCCCTCTGGCGGCGGCGATCCGTCTTGTCAGCGGCATACCTGTCATCAAAGACATATGGTTCAGAAAATTCACCTGGGTAGTCGCGAGCCTCGTCGTCGTCGGGAAAGTAGTCGAGCGGCGGCGCGGTCGGCACTAGTTGGCCTTGCGGTGAGGCTTGGCCTTGCCGGCTCTCTATCACCGACTGGATGCGATTGAGGCGCGGCTGTGGCTGAGATGTGGAGGGCATGATGCCCTTGCCCTTGTCAAGGTGCGCCGTGCTTGGGCCCGCCACCGTGGGATTGGCCGCGTGTTGTTGCACCATATCAATTTGTGGTATAGGGTTGGCGGCCTTCTCACTTTCTAGTTAGGCCACTCTGCGGCGCAGCTCTTGAATCTCTAGTTGCTCAGCCGAGAGCTCCAAGAGAGGGTCTTGTTGGGTAAGCGCCGGGTTTGGTGGGTTGTCGGGAGTGCCATCTCCATTGCCGGAGCCACCGGTGGGACCCGTGAGGCTACCTATCACAATAGGACCAGACATCGAAGTAACAACGCACAACAACAAAACAACCAAAGATAAAGCAAGCACTCACAAGTCACAATAGTTCACGAAGGGAAGGCAAGGTCTTTAGCCGTGAGGGCGGCTTAAGGCAAGCGAAATAAGTGAGATAAGCAAGCAAGAAATCAACGAAACAACTTGGCAAATTTCTTAATTACCTACGCAACTAATCACTCAACATACAAGACAAACCTTCTAGCATGAACCTAGACAATGGGGGGATTGAGAAATGAGCCTAGCCGAAAAGGGAAGAAGATTACCTTATTTTGGCTATGCTTCTTTTTTTTTTTTTTTTTGAAAGTCGATTGTCTTTTTTTTTTTTTGATTCGACTTTGACTTTTTGAAAATTGAATTCCGAAATCCTCTTGATTTGATTCAGATATAGATAACAAACAAATAAAGCAAGAATCGGCTAAGTAACTTAATTGAGGAAAGAAATCACACAAATTTCGGTGATAGGAGATAGAGAAGATATTGCAGATTTGGTGGTTAATCACTATCCAATTTGGCAAGATATGCTAGCAATCAAATCACGCAAATAATCAACAAATAAGGCAAGCAAATCTCGGCAATTCCTAGCATGCAAATCCCTAAAATTTCGCTAGGGTAATGTTGTGAGATCGGCAAGAGAATCTCTTTGGAAACCGATGAGGACAAGCAATTTTCGGCAAGAAAAAAAAATATGTAACAATGGCGGAAGCTTGATGATGGTAAAGAAAAAAAAATCGTCAACAATGCAACAAGAAGCGACTTACAAGACCTTTGGCTCTGATGTCAGTTGATGCGTCCCTATCTCCGGATGCCGGCATGAAGGTCGTGAAGGCGAGGATCTCGTCTTGTAGTGGGTCGCTTTGCTCGGAACTTGAAGGCCTGCCGTGGAACCCTTGGCTTCGGTCTTGATGTATTGCACGAATGGCTTTCGGGACAACGGGGTGAACAGTAACTTTAGAGGTTTAGGGACACGATGAGTGTCCGAGAGCAGCGGCGAAGACAGCGGCGCCGGCGAGAGCGAAGGTTGTGACACTCGCGAGGGCGTTGGCACTTGCGAAGGCATCAGTGAAGGATGTGACACTCGCGAGGGCGTTGGCACTTGCGAAGGCGACAACGAAGGCGGTGACACTAGCGAGGGCGAGGCCGATGTCGATGGTGAAGGCGATGGTGTTGGCGATGTTGGAGCCGTAGCGTCGGCAGCGGATGGATGTGTGGGCTCGATGGACTCGAGGGTAGAGGTGGCTCGAAGGGATCGAGCAACGGCCGAAGAGATGGCGGAGAAGGATATAATCGGAGGAGATCCAATTTGGGGTTGTCGTAGCGTCGGTGCGGGTGAAGGGGGTGAGAATTAGAGATTGGTGACGCAAACCCTAAGGTGGAGGCGTTGGCTCTCAACAAGCTACTTAGGATAAATTGGTGCGTAACCTAGATACAAAGGCCGAGAGGGCCTTATATAGGCATTCGGCTATGATGGGCCGAGACACCAAATGGACTAGCCCACTATGCAATAGTGGGCACACGTCCAAAAAAGGAAACTTACTAATAATGGAAAGTGATCATAAGAGAAAGTGCTAAAAATGGAAAACACCTAAATATGGAAACTTACTAAACATAGTAAGTTCCATAACTAGCAATACTAAAAATAGAAAGTTACTAAAATGGGAAAGTGTTCAAAATAGTCTCAAATTACATGTCATAAACCTCTATGCCCTAAAATGGCCAATGCCAACACTTGTGCCTTTGCAAGGCTTCGGCGGCGGCGGTGAAGACGACGTCGAAGGCCCGGGGGCGGCTCACTGGGGCAAAGGTGTGGCGCTGTCGTGGCTTAGTCTTCTAGAGGTTCCTCCCGTGAAGTGCTCGAGCCAGAAGTGGAAGTGCTCGGCTCGATCGGATCTGGGCCGTCAAGGGTGAGGAGGAGCCTTAGGGCAGGCGCGGACTCCGGGGCGCCATGACTTGCTACTAGGCGGGTGACTAGGGATTGGGTAGCCTTTGAAATGGCTTTGGCACGAGCCCTAGTCACAAGCCCATCACTGCGAACTGACATTGCCTCTTCCTCCTCGGTGGCCGTCATGGTGGGTAGGGTCGCATCACCCTCCCCCACTTGGGGGTGAAGCGTGCCCGCTTCACTGTCATCAAACTCAGGAGCCACGTAGGGTGTCAAATATGCTACGTTGAAGGTGCTGTGGACTCCAAAATTAGGGGGTAACTCCACCTCATACGCATTGTCGCCAATTGCTTTGACAACCCGGAATGGGCCATCTCCACGCGGCGAAAGCTTGTTCTTGCAGAGGCTAGGGAATCTCTCCTTGCGTAGGTGAACCCATACCATGTCCCCAGGTGCAAAGGTCACCTTGCGCCGGCCTCTGTTGTGCTGGGCCTCGTATTGCGCCGAGCGGCGCTCCAATTGCTCCCTTGTCCGCCGGTGTAGCTCCTTTATTTGGCTTGCACGGTTGGCCGCCGTCACATGCTCCTCATCTCTTAGCGGCCTCGGAAACATGTCCATAGGAGTCAAAGGGTTCCTCCCATACACCACCTCGAATGGTTTAAGCCTCGTAGCGTTGTGCCTAGACCTGTTATATGCAAACTCAACAAAAGGAAGTAAGTCCTCCCAACGCCTGGGATTGGCCTTGAGCATGGTCTGGAGGAGGGCTCCTAGGGTCCTATTGGTGACTTCAGTCTGGCCATCGGTTTGGGGGTGATATCTTGTGGAAAATAGAAGCTTGGTCCCTAGCTTCCCCCAAAGTGTCCTCCAAAAGTGCCCAACAAACTTAGAGTCTCTATCACTCACAATGGTCCTAGGCACTCCATGAAGTCGAACCACAAACTCAAAGAATAGCTCGGCTATCTCACTCGCACTATGTGTGGTCCTACAAGGTATAAAGTGGGCCATCTTGGAAAACCTATCCACAACCACAAATATAGAATCACGGCCTTTCCTAGACTTAGGCAAACCGGTAATAAAATCCATGGACAAGTCCTCCCAAGGGCCATAAGGAACGGGTAGGGGTGTGTATAAACCTTGGGGACTCGATCTAGCCTTCCCCCTTTGACAACTTACACAACTCCCACAATACTTCCTAACCTGCCTAGCCATGAATGGCCAAAAGAAATGTTCCCTCAAAGCGGCCAAGGTCTTAGCAATCCCAAAGTGGCCTCGGCCATCATGTGCCTCTTGAATGAGGAGGTGCCTAATGGAAGAACTAGGGATACACAATCTCCCTGCCTTGTACAAATACCCCTCATCCACAAAATAAGACTCAAACTCACGACTCTCAAGGCATCTCTCATAGATAGGCTTGAAGAAAACATCACTCAAATACAAATCTTTAATCAAAGAAAAGCCAAGTACTTTATGTACGGCTCTGTGATACAAAGACATGACAAAACTCCATGGAAGAGCAAAGGAGCGATGAATGCATCGCTGAAGTCAATCGGACCGTATGGCATCCAATCAACCTAAACATAATGGTATGCCAAACAATTAAACATACCTATCATCGAATTTCTAACTTAATAGAGAGAGACCGTAGATGCACTTACTCTGTCCGCAGTCATCAGATCAAGCTTTGTTCTGTAGTCTCTCATCCGGTTGGGTTTCTCTAAAAGGTCCCATCTACGAGCATATGGGATCGGCTGATCGAAGTCCCAGCTTCTACTCTGTGCAGGTCGAAACATGTTGAAGTACTGGTAGATCCATGCCTGAAAATGATGATGTGTACCAAATGGAGTCAATGAATAAATACATTTATAGCAAAATTCATGGTAGACAACAAAAATTTTATTTACAAAATTCATTTAAAATAAAGTACTATACAACAAAAAATTTATCTGTATCAGAGTGTAGCATGTCGACATCAACCTCGCCTCTTTTCTTGTGCACTTGCCCAAGCTACGGTACACGTGGGCCAGAACGCCAGCACCCCATGCATAATTCATGGAAGACGACGGATCAGAGACAAATGGAGTGTAGTAGACGGGCAATTTGTGTTGGGACTTGTCCGAAAAGAGACAGGAGCCCAACAAGTGAAGCAAGAACCCAGACGCACGCTGCTCTTCACTCAACTGTTCGCAATGCTCCTTAAAGAACTAAGCATGTACAGTACCAGATGTCACAGCCCCAACAGGCAGCTCAAAGACTCCTTGCGCCTCCTCCACCAAGGTCTTCTTCAGATCATTCATTCCCAACTGCTCATGCCATTTTTATGGAGGTCCTATGTCTTTTCCATGAATGTTTAGCCCAATGATCAACAATACGTCATGGAGAGTTATAGTCATCTCTCCCCATGGCATATGGAATGAGCTGGTTTCTAGATGCCAGCGCTCAACGAACGCACTAATCAGTGCCTCGTCCACATGCTCGTGCATCAACTCCGATATATGACACAACCCTGACGCAGATGCCAGATGACACCACATGGCTTTTCGTTTCAAAAGCCATGAACGTATCTGCTTGCCTCGTTGCTGAAACCTCAACGTTGGCACCAGCTTTAAATATTTGAATTTTTAACATATGTAAGCAACCCATTTGAAATATTTAAAATAAATGTGAAATTTCATATAAGGTTTTTGCTGCAACTTACAATGCACTGGTAAAGGTAGTACAATGCGTTATTGTCAAAGCCCTTCAGAAGTTCAGGCATCTCCGGACCTCCAAGTCCTCTAACCACCAATTCAGGGTCATATTTGCCCTTTTTCTTCGACCGGGGCGGTTTTGACCGCGAAGAAGAGGCTTCTTGTGGCTCCTCGTCCGCATATTCAGGTTCACCTCTTAGAACTAGTGTTCTAAAAATCGGGCTAGGCGGCGCCTAGGCGCTAGGCGGTCCGGCACCGTCCCGATTTTGGCCAAATCGGAATGGCTAGGCGGCTGGGGGCTATACGGGTTCTAGGCGGCCGCCTAGGCGGGGTCTAGACGGGCAAGTCGGGTTTAGGCGGGACTAGGCGAGTCTAGGCGGGGCCTAGGCAGGTCTAGGCGGATTATGTTTATTCCTATTTTGTGTTTTTTGTTTTCAATTTCTTCAAAATTTTCCAATTCTTCCCACCTTTTGCTTCAAAGCATTCAATTCTTCCAATTTTTCCGATACATTTCTAATCCGTCTAGGCCCTGCCTAGGCCCCCGCCTAGCCGCCTAGGCGCTAGGCCCCCCCTCACCACCAAGCTCCTGTCTAGCGTCTTTTAGAACATTGCTTAGAGCCCAAGCCTGACTATCCTCGTCCTACATTTTTTTTTTACAAATGATAAGTAATTATATTTTTATCATACGCTCATCTTTTCATATATTAAGGCTACTTACCATAGGATGAGGTGCGTTTGGGTAGAGGCCCGGGTTCTCTCATGGGTTGTACCGCATCTGATCATCTTCGCCCTGATAATAGACGGGGTTGTGATGATGGATGCGAGGGCTCTGATGGAGGTGAGGGTTGTGATGGGGCAGTGGGCTATGATGAGGGTGAGGGCTCTACTGGGGCGGCGGACTAAATGGGGGCCATAATAGTTATTCTCATTCATCGTATTAGAATGACCATGGAGCGGGCTCGCGTTATAATCTGGGTACAAGTGCGGCTCCGAGTCAGCACGACCACCCGCCACAGGAAACGATGGCACAAAAGGCAACACAAGGGGGTCAACATTGCCCGCCTGCCCGTATCCTCCCTGATCCTGACTACCTCCAGTAATGCCCGTCTGATATAGGCCTCTCTCATCCTCACGATAGCAATAATTCCTATTTTTTTCCTTCTCAAACCTACGGGTTACCTCCTCTTCAGACCAAAACGAAACGTCCTGGACGAGGTTTCTTCTGTTTTTACGGTTTGTTCTCTCACCGAGCTCCATCTACAACAATAAATCAAACCATTTTATCTCAAAAAAATACAATTCCGGGTATACAAAAAAAAAACATACGTTACGTGAAAACAGAATCCACACGTTAAGTGTGGATTACATCCACACTTAACGTGGGGATTGTCTCCACATGTTATGTGTGGAGATCATCCATACATAACGTGGGTACAGTCTCCACGTTACGTGTGGACTGCCTCCGCACTTAACGTGTGGATTTGCATTTGCCCCTTTTCGGTCAGATTTCCGGCGACATTTCGGCGAGATTCCGACAAAGCATTATTTCATCATAATTTCCCAAAAATCCAACAAAACTAACACTAATTAAACAAAATCACTTGCATTTGGCTATTTTCATACAAATCCAACAAAAACTACCACCCTTTCACACAAATCTATCAAATTTCCACCATTTCATACAAATCTATCTATCAAATTAACCAACAAATCTTCATAACTACTTCAAAATTACACAAAACCAACAAAAACAAGACCAAAAGACTAAAACAATATGGATCTACAATAACCTAACAAAAAAATTACAAAATTTAATCAAAGTTAAGAAGAATGTTTACTAACCTTTAAAGAATATGGATCTACGTAACGTGAGGAGATTGTTGATTCGTATATAAGAGATTAGAGAGGGGCGTTATGTGGGGAGGGAGGAGGAAGGAGACGAATGCGGCGGTTTAGGGTAGAAGAAGAAATTTTGGCTTTTAAAGCCAGAGAGACTCCCCACGTTACGTGGGGAGAGGGTTCCCACGTGATGTGGGAAGCCGATTCCCACGTTACATGGTGAGGCACTCCTCACGTGACGTGGGGAATTTTATTTTGCGTACATAACGTGGGGATCTCTTCCCCACGTTACGTGTGATCATATGCGTTAAAAGACAATTTTGCCTATGCGTTAAAAAGTACTAGCCTATATATATGCCCATATGACTTTTAGTTAAATTTTAGTGATATATGATTATGGATGTTTTAGTGGTATATTAGTTAAATATTGGGTTTAGCTACTTGCAGTGGTGCTGCAGACACCACTGCAAATTATGCTGATATGAACGGTGTCTCTCACCGTTTGTTTTTAAAAAAAAAAATTGTTTAGGAACGGTGTCAGATACCGTTCCTTTTTTTTTAAAAAAAACATTTTTGATTAAAAAAACTTATAAATGGAGCAACGGTGCTTGGCACCGTTGCATTAAAAAAAAAGTAACGGGGGATAGACATAGTTGCATTATCAACCAAAATAAAAGTGCAACGATGCTTGACCCCGTTGGTCCTACGAAATAGCTGGGTCAAACCCAGCTACGACCCAACTAGCTAGTATAGGAGTATGGGTGGGTATAGGAGTATGGGTTTAGGGTAGGAGTATGGAGGTGATCAGATTTTGTACCAAAAGTTTTCCTATAAAATGGAAAATGGGTGAAGGTGAAACCACACCAATTTTACTCTCATTTGTCCCTTTCAGAAAAAAAAAAGAGAAGATTAGAGGGAGATTAGCCTAATCAAGTTAGAATTTAGTAAAATTCACAATTTTCAATTGTTATATTATGTCGTGGTCCAGTGAAGATGTCGGAGAATCGGTTCAAGAAGTATGTAAATTAAAACTGTATTAATTATATATGCAATTATTATTTTATTTAATGTCATTCCTTAAACTATGTTAGTTGTTTAATGTCATTGCTTAATGTCCTTATAGGTTTACTGAAGGCATATAATACCTTTAACTAGTAGATTAGGTTCAAGTGTATATTATTTATAAATGTAATACAACCAAAGCTTTTTCGAATACAACCAAAGCTTTGTCAATTCTTTTGTAGCACATAAACATAAGTTTTTTCGAATATAACCAAAGCTTTGGAAAATTTTGAATTAAGTCAGGCCATATTGAAGTCTTATAATATATATTCAAGTTTGTCAGACCATATTGAATTAAGTCAGATCCTTTCCAATGCATATCTGATTTGACCCCTCTTAATTTTCACTAAAAGACCCTTAACCGTTACTTCCCCAAATCTTCTCTTAAGCTTTTGAATAAACCTTCTCCAAAGTTATTGTTGTTTGTCAGTTGCAGTGTGTACTTAGATGAGTGTGTACTTAGATGATGTGTATTTGCCTGAATGTCTCCCCTCCCCCTTTTTATAACAGGCGGGTGGCTGAATTGACTCCATTCTTGCACTAGTCCCATCATTGGTGTGTGGAGTTCCAATGTGTCTTTTTGACTACTCCCACTCAAATAGTCCCGGTTGTAGCGTGGGAGCCCTACATTCCCTTATTCTCTACGTTGTGCTTGCCGAAAGCTCTCTTGCTTCTCTACAGGTATTTGATTTCCTGGATTTTGTGTGCCAATCAATTCCCTTATTGTCTATGTTTGGCAGTCCTTTTTGTAGTTTGTTGTGTTTGTTCGATTCACGATTTATATATTGCTAATTTATACCTGAAGCCATGGCCGCCGAGCATCAATTTGTGACTGGCTTGTACGCAGAGATATATTACCTGCTTCAAGATGCAAGGCATGTTGTGGATCCTTTTAGAGGTGGGTCATTGGTTTGTGGTCGGTATCGAGTTATCCCACAACCTTTTTTGTACTGTGTTTGACGTACTTTGTGGTTGTTGCAGGGAAGAAGATGAGCGACGGCGTCTTTCAACGCTACTTGAGCGACGTTGTCGCGCGGGATTTGGAGTTGGATGCCCTGGTGAAGGAATGTGTCTGGCTGAAGCGGGAACTTGCTACGATGGATGCGATAGGTGCTCAGACCCATGAAGAGCTAAGGCGGATAAAGCTCAAGTTTAGACTGGTAAGGGTTTTCTTGTATATTTTCTTCCTACATGCAAGTGATGTGCCTAAGATGCTTTGTTTTTTTAATAGATTGAGTGGGATTCCCTCTTCAATGACATCAAGATTAAAAGGGCGTTTGAGCATGCAGAGTTCTTAAAGGGAGATCTGATGGCTCGCTATCTAGCTTGATGGGTGCGTTTTTAAAAGGTTCAGTTGGGTTGGTTATATGTGTAATGGGATACGGGTCGCCCGCCTTTTGTATGAACTTTGTGGTGGGAATTTTTTTTTAGCGTGCATGGTATGCGTGTAATGGGTATGTATGGGGATGTCGTGCGAAGGGCACATTTTTTGGCAATGAACGATGTAATCTCTTGATAATGTTTTCATTACAATGTAATCTCTTAATATGTGTGGGGATGCATTTGTGATTTTTGACCATATGCATGCGTTTTCAGGACAAATATAACGTTTTCATAGAACATGAACACATTGTGAGGACAATGGATGTGGTTTTGAATCCCTCATAGGCTACATTTTGTACTTGTGAAAATTTTTAGTACATCCTGGGTTCACGTGTATCATGTTCAAGTTCTTATGTATTTTCCTAATGCTCATATCTAATTTTCATAGCTTAGGAATAATGACAACATAGGAATAATGTTCATATATAACCATATATTATTCATACTTATTTTTAATACATGGCATTCATCCACATCCAAATCACAAATATCTCTCTGAAACATTTACAGTTTTTGTCAGGGCAAGAATGTCGTTTGTCAAGACGTATTAAAGTTGTACATGATGTTCGTTACTTTTACAGTGTTTTTTTTGTCACGCAGAAGATCAAGTCAGGACATATACGTAGTTTTATAGGGCGTCCTTGAGTTTTACAGTTTTTTCTTGTGAGTTTTACAAAAATAAGAAGTAATACGAGCAACTGTTAAGCAAAGATTGAAATTATCAAGTTTATAACCCAGCCAAAAGGGAAACCCCAACAAAAAGAGGTATGGGTTAAGACTATAGAGACTTAAACCATACATCTTTTCAAGCACCCAACAACAACTGACTCAATATTTACGCTACGACGTTTACCAGCATAAACGCACAAAAAACACCAACAAGGTGACATTTTTAAACAAAAAACAACTAACCCAGCCTCTTCCTAGAATCCTTCGTCAGTCCTTCTCCTCCTACAGTATTGCTTGTTGTGTCCTAGGTTGCCGCAATAAGATCACCGCCTCTTCCTAGAATAGTTTGTCTCCCACGTCGCCCTGTATCGGTTAATACATGGTCTTCCAGGAGGACGTTTTACCTTTGGTGCATAGCATCTGATGGATGACACAACTTCAAGAACTGACCATCGGTTTTTAGGAGGAACAAGATGCACAGTTTCCTTGTACACTTCTCGCACGCAGTCGAGCATGTTACAATCACATGTACGAGCATTAAGGTTCACAGAGTATCTGATAGTTCCTTGCATAACCTCTGCTTCAAACTGGCTAAGTCTTCGAACACTTATCTTAGTTGACCTTCTGTAGTTCACTTCTACCAACATGTACACAGAGGGTGACAAATATTGGTCCCATTTTGAAGCCGTTTCCCTTCTTTCATAAAACCATTTAGAAATGGTCTCAAGAATCGCATCAAACAAAGCAAGAATAGGCCATTGACGTTGTGTTTTCCACAGGACATTAAGACACTCGGCGTTGTTTCTCGTCATGAAGTTAAACCTGTTCCCATGAAAATGCGACCTCGCCCAGTTTATAACTCCAGCTTCTATTAGATATTGACCAATCTTTGGAGATGCAACTATTATTTGAGCAAACTGATGATTGAACTCAACTACTGTGTAAGCCTTAGCAACTTTTTTTAATATGCCAAAGAGGTCTTGCCTGCCAAACTTCCTCTTGAAGTTTTAATATATGTGATATATGCAATATCCATGCTTGGAGAAACGATAGCTATTTCTCAGAGCCTTCCCAATGCTAGCATGACGATCAGACACGAAATACAACTCGGGATGATCTGGAACAACAACCCTCAAATCACTGAAGAAAAATGACCACACATCATCGTTCTCACTGTTAACAACGGCAACAACAAGTGGATAAATTTGTCTGTTTCCATCTTGTGCCATAGCCAGGAGAAGTATCCCCTTGAACAAGGCCGTCAGGTGAGTGTCGTCAACTGATATTACCTACATACGCAAAACTATATTGTCAATAGTTGCCCTGAAAATGTTATGATATGCCCTGAAAACAACAATATATGTCCTGACTTATGATGCTTGTTCAGTTTGTCACACATACAGTGATATAGGCTTTTGACCTGACAATGAAATTACTTGTCCTGACATTGACAATATTCTGACTGAATTTAAAGCCGTTGTACTAACCTTTTTCAGATGTGGCGCTGCCCTTATCCATGGACCTAAAGTCCAGAAGACATACTTGAAGTGTTGGTCAGCATCTCTGACTATTCTCGTGTATGTTCCTGGATTAGATTTCTCTAACATGTACATGTAAGAATACATTGCCATATAGCTATCCTCAGCTATACCATGTGCCATATCCTGGGCGAAGAGCCGCGCTCGATTGGCTTTGTAGTAGCTTGTCCTTATCCCATACTCTAACATGAAATCCTGAATTTCTGAAGCACGGAGGCCTTTACGGCCGTTTAAAAATCTGAGATGTCACGAAGCGAATCTATAAATGCATTCATATTGGCCTTTGAAAAGAAAAATTGTTGAAAGGCAAGAAAAACATACTTGTGAAGTACTTTCTCGGCAATCAGCTGAGAAGTTGCTCCTTTGTGATGATTGTGGTTTACTCTCATGCCACAGGTATGATCCGCCACATATTGTCACACCTTGAACAAGGATGTTTTTCGATACAATGAGCCACGACAAATGAATGTGCATTTGTCGTCAACATACTCAACATCATAAGTGGACTTGTCGGACCTCTTCACACGCATCTCATAGAAATTTTCCATTGCCAGGGAAAAGAGTGCAACTTTGAACTCTTCCTTAGAATTGAAGAGCTGAACAACCTTCATTGTTGGATATGAGGACTTCTTTTCACTTGTTTCCTCATCTTCAACTAACATGCGTTGCACAGTCTCTCTAAGCATGTCTTCATAAACATCAATCTCTTCTTCTTGGTCCTCCTCTATTTGCTTCTCGTTGTATGTTCCCTCATTGCCATTTATTTCCTCCCACACATCATCAAGACCAACAGTATTTACATCGTCACCTGAAGCATACCCTAAACCATCACCACCATCAACAAGATCATCATCACCTGATTGATAACAGCCCCCGTAATCAAAACCATCTCCTATTTCATCCTCCAAAGAATCTCCACAATTGACATAATCAGTCATTTTCTCATTTCCTTTGTTTCTTGATGTAGCAGCTTCAATGTCCTCATCATCGTTGCTCAATGATATAATATCTTCTAGTATCAAGGGACACTTTCTTTTGTTTTTTCCCCTCACTTCTTCTCTTTTTAATCTCCTTAACTCTGCTTCGTTGTCAGCTTCAATAATTTCATCGACTGACTTGACATCAGTGTCGGGTGCTCTGACTTTCTGAAAAAATAACCTGAAAAAGTCTTTATTGTCTTGGCTCTGAGTTGGTGGTGGAGTTGTTAGAGAACAAAGAGTACGATGTTCAGCCCTTTCACTTCGAATCTCTTCCTTCTTTAAAAGGTTGGTATACAGCTCAATCTTCCACTCAGATGCATTTTCTCCACAGTTGTTCAAGAACTTGAACGCATCAAGATCATCGTCATCATTCATAACGATCGGTGGAAGTTCTGGTTGATTTGGATAAACGTATTGCAACTGCACAAACAACTTCTCTTCATAAAATGGATTCTTCTCAATCCATTTGTTGCCTAGTGTAGCCATGTCCATGTCAGGGGAAAGCAACATGGCTTTCACTGTTCTATCACCCTCATACAGCCACCTTTTCCTTTTGTTTCCATTCTCCACCACTGATGAACTTCACATACACTACTTTCGTACCTCCAAATAAAGAAGGTTTTGAACTTCACGTATACTACTTTCCATTCTCACTGTTTCTATCAAAGAAAAATAAGTAAAAAACAGAGGGGGGAAATCGAATATTTTTCAGGAGAGTTTACTTACCCATTCAAGCTTTAATGAAGGGCGTCAGGTGCGAAATATCTCAAGAACGTGGAGTAAATGCTAGAAACTTTGTCAGGCCGTTTTGAAGTTCTTTCAGGAATATTCAGGGATTGTTGTCAGCAGAGTGAGTTACGCTGGAGGGATTAAGGGTTGAAGGAGGAGATTACTTTTCTTTTGGAGGGAAACTTGCCCGCCAATTTTAGAACAGTACAGTTCTAGGAGGTACCTTGAGGCCATAGCAGTTTAATGGGATGGGACTGCCACTGGGAGGGAGAAAGATTAAGAAGAGATTACGAATTTCTTTTATCTTTTTTGGAGAAAATATTAGTCAATTTTTAAGGATATTTCATTGAAAATAAAAGATAAATTCATACCCTATCTATAGCAAAAATACCATAAAAAGTACAAAAATATGGTACTTTTGCAATACTTTTCAAAACATGGGTTTTTTGCAAGTTGCTATTAGAAATCTAGTAGTCTTGCCATTCCGCCTAGAAAATATTAATTGTCTATTTGTCTTCAAAGTTTATAAAACCCTTCATATATTTTTTGGTTATTACGTTTTATTGGAAGGATGTTTGTGATATTAAGTGTATTTGAGTAAATGTTTATTTGTAATAAGTTGTTCATCATAATGATTAAATTGTTGAAATATATCTTAGCGATGGTTTGAAATTGATTTGGTGTAAATGTATTAATGTAAATATATTATCGTTATTTGTTTTGAGTACTTGATTTAATTAGAGTTAATTTTCTAACATTAGACATGTTAGAATGTGTTGCATCATTATATTTTTTGAGTTATCTCATATTAATTTAAAATATTTGAAAATAGTGGGAGGAATTTTTTGCCTACTTCCAGACGGATTACAGGTGGCCAGATCGTCAATCCATGTTAGATTGGGCACGTGAACAAGGAACTAGACTGAACGGACCTACTAAACAGATGTATAGTAAGCAAGTAAGGGTCGAACCCACAGGAAAGATCGAATGAAGTATGCAGTCGTGATTGACAAGTAACAAGCAAGGGGGGTTTAGTTATCACGAGAAAGCAAAGTAAGCAAAGCAAACAAGTTTGGTTGAATTGAGAAAATATAATGGGGAAAGTAGTCCTACTAGAGCGAGATCCACAATACAGAGATATAATTTGATCACATAAATCTATTTAATCCAAGTTCTTTTACTATCCTTATAGTTGTTCCCACCCTGATCTTAAGTACTATCGATTCTCACAGTTGTCGATAGACTTATCACTATGTCACTGGTAAAGTACCTCTGATTCTCACAGTTGTCGATATACTTTACCACTAACGCAGCAATAGCAATGCACACAAGGATATATGATACATGCAAATAGAAGACGCCTTACTATTTAACATGCAAATAATTCTCACTCACGATTGTACGCTCAGAACCCCTATACGCACAATCGTGTATGCCACTAGATATGCACTCGGAACCCCTATATGCAATCCTAGCAATTGATAAAAAGTATTCAACCTAGTTGATCAGGCTATGAAGAATAACAAGAAATCAATATTCAATATAACCAAGAGAATCAAACCAACACTTATAAGGATAAGAACAAGGAATAGAAATCTCACAAACACATCAACTGTATTGCTTCAAACGTCTAGTAGAACAAAGGGAAATTAGTGCTCCATCAAAGGGGGATGAAACTCTAAGGGAAAAATAACGTCTGATGTAAAGCAAAGTTCCTCTCTCTTTTAACCTAGAAAGAGGGCTTAAATAGTCTTAAGAAAACTAGGTTAAACTAATGTAAACAATAAAGGAAACATAATAATAAAATAACAAAGTCTGAACGAAATAAAAGGAAATAAATGTCTCTGGGCGCGCGGCATTTAATACGGCCACCGCGGGGCATCAGGCTCTCCACCGCGGGGCGGTGGCTTCCTCTGGCGCGGGGCTTCAGTCTTCTCTGGGAGTCACCGCCGGGCCGCGGTGATTCTGGCGCGGGGCGGTGAACTCGCTCACTCTCTTCTCCAGCTCATCTTCTCTTCTTCTGCTGGTCTTCATTACTACCAAGTGTTGGTAGTCTTCTCCAAGTATGCTCCAACAGCTCCATCTCCATCCTCATGTCTCCATCTAAGCTGCAAATCCTAGGATATCTTCACTTCTCTCCATAACTTCAGGGATCACAGACTTAGCTCCAAAACTCATCCAAAACTCCTCCAAATCATGCTAATAATTGCTAGTAAAGGTGTATGAAATAACACCTATCAGTCATCATCATGGATTCGACATACAAAACAAACAAGTTAGTAGTTCCGATATTACAAATTTTGAGCAATTTTACTCATTACTGTAGCGTGGTTCATTTCGTTTTTAATACTTTCTTATAAAATGATTATAGGTACAAGTTGCCCCTAGTTGAGATCGTCGGCTTTACGTGCACATGACATGCCTTCAACGTTGCCTATTCGTTCATGGCACATGAGAACGTCAACCACTACGAATGGACACTCAGAGAGTTGGCACACTTGTTTGCTCACGTCGGCAAGATGCCGACAACGATAGTCACGGATCGAGATTTGGCCGAGGTCAAAGCTCTAGGCTCACGTCGGCAAGATGCACAAATGCTCCTAGGGAACAACATGGCATTCACGAAAGAACAAGATAAGTTTGGTTCCGTAATTAGTGATTTTTTTTGGAGAAAGGATGAGCTTTGATGACCTACACCGGGTTAATTCGGCATACGATGATGGGAAAATTCCATGAAGGTCCTCACTGCAGGAGCCGCCCAGTAACTCAATCGTAACAAAGGGGAGGCCAAGAAATGATTCAACAAAAAGGGATAAGACTTGGCTGGAGCACACAGAAGAAAACACACTAACCAAGTCCAAGTCAATGAGCGAGTCAACATTAAAGCATTAGAGTAGCCGGGGAAAATGCGGACGTCATAAGGCACCACTCAGCGGGTCGGTGGTCGGGCCCGAAAAGAAAAAACCAGACGAAGCTTTTGGGGTGAACTTTGGTATTCGGAATGTGGACTCGTTCATGTCCGTGTACATGACCAAAACCTTAAACGTTGCGGGAGACGACGATTGTGGGTATCGTTCACTAGTTGAGTTACTCGGGTTGGGCCAGGGTGAGTGGAAATAGGTTCGAAGGACGATGGCGACATAGCTGAAAAGAAACATCCATGTGTACAAAGCAATGGAGCATAAACTTGTCACCAAATTGCCCGATCTGATGCACAACATAAAATACACCAGTAATAGTTGCATGCAACATCAATGGATGGAGATGCCGATGTGTGGCTTGATTTTTGCTACAGCGTACCATTTGTGATGTTGTCATAGAGAGGTGCACACACAAGTCTACCGATGATTTCCACCGTTCCAACGACCGTCCTCCTACAGACGTTCTTACAATCGCCTTAGTCGGAGCTTGTAACCATTTTGTACCGATAAAATACGTCACTCGTCCTTAACTTAACGTTTCCTACTTGTTTTCATTTTAAACTTATAGTAAATTAATCATCTGTTGTAGGTATGGTTGGATAAAGACGTCCCAATTCCTCCCATTGTGGGTCTGTGGAGGGACTACCACCATTCTAGTGTTGATAATTGGGATCAAGTATTTCATCAGCGGATAGCAGACTTTCAAAGATATCGTATAGAGAATGATCGGCCTACCGCATGAGGATCATAATGTAACTTCATCCGTTGTCATTTTCATATAATTAGGATCATAATGTAATGAATATTTATGTATGAATTTCCGCTTTCCCGAAAATGTGCATATATCCTACGAAAAATTAAAACGAAGAACATAAAAGACGGAAAAAAAACTATACGAAAATTGAAAAATTGAAAAGACGATTGAAACTAAATTTGAAAAATGTAAACGAAAAAATTGAAACAAATTTTGAAAAAATTGAAACAAAATTTGAAATAAAATACGAAAATATTAAAGTGTTACATAATATATTAATAAAATAAGCGTAACATGTAGAAGATACAAAGAAAAAAACTAAATGAACGTAACATGGGAATACATAAGGCAAAAAAACTGTTATAAATTAAAAATAGTAAATACGTTTATTTTAATAAAAAGAGGAAAAACTTTGAATGAAAGACGAAAATTTTAAAAATGAAAAAATTATTCTTTATTTAGTATATTATCAAACTCAATATTTTTAAAATAAAATACGAAAATAATAATTATGAGGTTAAAAAATGTTATAAATAAAAAAGCGAAAGATTTGGATATTTGAAATAAAATACGAAAATAATAAAGCGGGAAATCAAATTTGAAAACTTTAAACGAAATTTGAATGCAATTTGAAAAGAGGCAACAAGAGGTTTACGAGGGCACCATCCAGGCAGAGCTTTGAATGAAATTTGAATATTTTATCGAAAATAAAAGCGTGAGATTTGGGAAACCAAAAGCGGGAGATCAAAAGCGGTGAAACGACAAGACGTGGCCGACATGCGAAGTAGACGGAGCAGCGGTGTCAGACATCGCAGAAAGCAACATCGGCCGACATCGCTGCTTTTAGCGTGCTTGGGAGTCGCTGTTGTTGGATTGCCACATATACATTGGATTTAACTCTCATTTTTTCCCTATAAATACCCAATCCCTTCAACTCTCAAACTCACAATTCAACTCTCATTTTCTACTATCTCTTTCATACTCTCATTTTCGAATCTCTTTCACACTCTCATTTTAAACTCTCTTTCACGCCCTTACTTAGTCTCTCCTAATACAAGATGCCTCCAAAAGACGTCAATCAAGGGGAAGGACACTCATCATTATGAGTATATTTTATTCTATATTTATATATGATATCTATAATTTTAGTACTCGTCATTTAGAATATTAGCATAAATTGATATTATTTTGTTAACTTAGAATTTTTGTTCCATAATTTCCGTTATAATTTTAGTACTCGTCATTTAGAATATTAGCATAATAAACTAAATTTGAAAAATACCTAAAAATATTTTGGACTTAGGCTCACCATAAATTGATATTATTTTTTTAACTTAGAATTTTTGTTCCATAATTTCCGTTATGATTTTAGTACTAGTCAATTAGAATATTAGCATAATAAACAAATTTTGAAAAATACATAGAAATATTTTGGACTTAGACTAACCATAAATTGATATTATTTTGTTAACTTAGAATTTTTGTTCCATAATTTCCGTTATAATTTTAGTACTCGTCATTTAGAATATTAGCATAATAAACTAAATTTGAAAAATACCTAGAAATATTTTGGACTTAGGCTCACCATAAATTGATATTATTTTGTTAACTTATAATTTTTGTTCCATAATTTCCGTTATAATTTTAGTACTCGTCATTTAGAATATTAGCATAATAAACTAAATTTGAAAAATACCTAGAATTATTTTGGACTTAGGCTCACCATAAATTGATATAATTTGGTTAACTTATAATTTTTGTTCCATAATTTATGTTATAATTTTAGTACTAGTCATTTAGAATATTAGCATAATAAACTAAATTTGAAAAATACCTAGAAATTAATATTTTTTCAATAATTGATACTATTTTGTTAACTTAGAATTTTTGTTCAATAATATATGCTAAATTAATGTAAATGTTGGTAGAAATCAATTTCAAAGGGCTCCCTTAAGGCTTACGATGTGAAGTTCTTTCCCACGGACGACAAGAGAAGTAGGTGGACAATCGGCTCGCACTCGTAACGATGCGCGAAGGGTTCAAAAGAGGCAACAAGAGGAGCAGGTGGACCTCCCTCATGCCCAAAGCGCATCTCTCCCCAACCCACCCAACTGTCATGGACTGCCCCTCGAGCCAGCACGAGTGTCGTTCCCTCGTGTAGTAGTACGAGAACACCATCCAGGCAGAGCTTTTCTAGCATGGAAATCAGCGGACCATCATCATCAAGGTTGCACCGCTCTGCTAGCACTAGACACAACCATTCGTCCTCTGGTGCATCCTCCTCTCGTGCAACCGCCTCCCGTGCAACTGTCAGTTTAACAGGAGAAGATACGGAGGGTGACGTGCCATATGGTGGGCCTGAGGACCCTAGTATGCTTTGGAATTATGACACACACATAGCAAAGGCCGTGTGTGGAGATCTCGATACGCGCGGGACCTTATGTAAGTGTCGACTCTAGCGCTTACCATATCATTTTTTTAATACTCATCTTAATCTTTTATTTAAACCTTTATGTTGTAGAAAAATAAATGATTAAGGGTGCTGACACTGTCAAAAGCCCTAAAATTTTGGAGTGAAAAGGTCAAGGCCAATAACGGTGCATAGTGGTATAGGCTAGTAGCTCGCAGTGTCCTCCTTGGACTTCTGAATCTAAAGTACAAGGGGATGGAGAGTGCCCTGATATCGGCCTTCGTGGAGCGATGGCACCCCGAGACAAACAGTTTCCACTTTCCTTGGGGTGAAATTACCGTTACACTCCACGATGTGGTTCAAATTATGGGAGTGTCAATCCAGGGTGGTACTAAAATTACCCATTGGTGGATATCGATATGATTTTAGATCTCCACCAAAAGCTTGGATATCCAATACAAGCTATTACAAGGGTGAAATCGGAGTCTGGTTTTGTGTATCATAAGTTGAATACAGATTTGTTCGAAGTACCCGATGATGTTGTTGCCTCTGGATTTTTTGCCGTTTTGCTTGGCAGCACTTTGTTTCCCGACAAGTCGGGGAACAAAATCAAGCTCCACCTATTTCAGTTGTTATGGGATCACAATGCCACAAGGCAGTACGTTTGGGGTGCAGCTACGCATGCGTACTTGTACAGACAGCTTAGTATGGCAAGCCATGCAGATGTCGCTCGAATATCTGGCTGTCTTTTGCTTCTTCACGTAAGGATCAAAAACTCTTTCATTTATTGTCATCTCAAATAATTATTTTTCCAAGTTTACTTGTCTAAAGTTTGCTTATTTTCGTGTAGGACTGGATTTGGAGCTATTTTCCAAAATTCAGGGGCCACTGAATCTGTCTCAAGACGACCCGAGAAATGAGGGCCCACGGGCGGGCTCGATCGATCCTTGATCACCTAGAGAAGAGTGCAGCGTTAGGGTCAAGGAAATGAAGCTATCCCTAGACTTATTACGACCTGATGAGGTTCTGAAATTTCTCTAAAGAAGATAATTTCATTATTCATTTTACATTGGTTTTCATTTAAATTTATATGACACAAGCTAAAACGTTTATGTGTACAGGTCGTATGGATGCCGTAGGACAATGTTAAACATCGTCACTACTACACATCCATGTACAGAGGAACCCTGAGGTGCATGAATTTCAGTGAACCTTACATGCCTGATAGAAGTACTCGTCAATTCGGTAGGGTTCAACCAATTCCCATGGACCCGATTCACCCAATGCAAAAAGTCAGAAATCGCTCCCTTAAGGCTTACGATGCTAAGTTCTTTCCCACGGACTATACTGTAAGGCCCACATCCTTAGAAGCGTTGTCCCATGCCAACCGGGAACTTCCCAAGAGGTCACCCATCCCAATACTACTCCCGCCCTAGTACGCTTAACTTCCTAGTTCTTTGTCCTCACTTGAACCAGGAAAAGGAAGAGCTCTTGTTGACATGGGTAGCACACTAATCCTTATGAAGCATTACAAATCCGGGGTATCACAATCACCCCCAATTACACCCTTGACAACCTCGTCAAGCCCAAAGACCACCCTCTGGGTCGAGCGACCGTCCACCGGACCAAGCCCACTCGTATCCCAGAGTCGGCTCTGATACCATTTGTAAGGCCCACAGCCTTAGAAGCGTTGTCCCCATGCCAACCGAGAACTTCCCAGGAGGTCACCCATCCCAGTACTACTCCCGCCCTAGCACGCTTAACTTCCTAGTTCTTTGTCCTCACTTGAACCAGGAAAAGGAAGAGCTCTTGTTGACATGGGTAGCACACTAATCCTTATGAAGGATTACAAATCTGGGGTATCACAATCACCCCCACTTAAACCCTTGACAACCTCGTCAAGCCCAAAGACCACCCTCTGGGTCGAGCGACCGTCCACCGGACCAAGCCCACTCGTATCCCAGAGTCGGCTCTGATACCATTTGTAAGGCCCACAGCCTTAGAAGCGATGTCCCCATGCCAACCGGGAACTTCCCAGGAGGTCACCCATCCTAGTACTACTCCCGCCCTAGCACGCTTAATTTCATAGTTTTTTGTCCTCACTTGAACCAGGAAAAGGAAGAGCTCTTGTTGACATGGGTAGCACACTAATCCTTATGAAGGATTACAAATCCGGGGTATCACAATCACCCCCACTTAAACCCTTGACGACCTCGTCAAGCCCAAAGAGCACCATCTGGGTCGAGCGACCATCCACCGGACCAAGCCTACTCGTAACCCAGAGTCGGCTCTGATACCATTTGTAAGGCACGTAACCTTAGAAACGTTGTCCCCATGTCAACCAGGAACTTCCCAGGAGGTCACCCATCTCAGTACTACGCCCGCCCTAGCACGCTTAACTTCCTAGTTCTTTGTCCTCACTTGAACCAGGAAAAGGAAGAGCTCTTGTTGACATGGATAGCACACTAATCCTTATAAAGGATTACAAATCCGGGGTATCACAGATACTACCCAAATGTAGCACAAGCTCGGAGACAGCAGATGGCTACGTTTTGCGGTTGCAACGTCTTTCCCATACTTACATGCATCCGCATTCCAGGAATGTGATGGAAATGAGCATCCCTTCTCGTTTACATAGAATCGGTTATCAAAATTAACCATATACAAGAGATAGTTTACGGGGCCCTGCGCCAGTTGGATACAATGGCAGACTTACAAATCGCAAAAGAGGCGCTTAAGCAGATACAAGCGCATGTGAATGTCCAACCGATTGAAGCTTCGGTTGCAGAGGCTGCTGAACAAGATGGATATGTCCCAGTTCCTGAAACACAATACGAAGAGCATGGGACACAGTATGGGCCAGCCACAGGTCCAAGTACAGGTGGAGGGTATCAGGGATACCAAGCTCCATCGTTCGCACTGTCGACTAGAGGTCCAAGCAGTGGGCAAGCATACTAAGGCCCACCGTTCGGAGTGCTGACAGAAGGTCCAAGCTTTGGGCAAGGGTACCAAGTCCCATCGTTCGCACCGGCGACTGGAGGTCCTAGCTTTGGGCAAGCATACCAAGGTCCATCATTCGGAGTGCTGACAGGGTTTGGGGGGCAGCATGGGGGAACGAGTGAATTCATGAATTTACTTGGGTCTGGCCAAGGGTACGGGCAGTACGGGGAAGGGTATCATCCACCGTACGGGACAAGTTATGGGCAAGGGTATAAGGGGCCGTACGGGAGAGGGAATTTAACTCTAACCCTAAATCCAAATTAAATATCTTTTGTATAACCCTAAATCCAAATTTTATGTACTTTATTTCAATTAGTATTTTTATTTTACTTTCTATGGTTTATATTTATTTGATATGTTAGTATATAAATCGATAATTTAACTCTAACCCTCACACAAATCCGCTAATCTTTTTATCGATATAATCTATATTTAAAAACTCAAATGCATCAATTTTCTTTTATTTTTCAAAAAATCGCATAAACACCCATAATAATAATACCCAAAATTATAACGTTGATTTTTTTACATACAAAATTAACGGCTTAACAAGTCGTTGCTATATAAAAAAAATCAACGGCTGTTAAAGCCGTTGAAATCAACATTTTGCACAATTTCCAATCCGATGGAAGTAGTAACGAGACTTATAAAAAGATAGTGGCGCCCAAGAAAATTATAACGAGACTTGGAAGGTTAGAAAGTGAGTCATAAGTGGAAACATAAGGGGTTAATCTTCGCATTGCTTAGTTGATATATGAATTTTAGTATTACATACTAATTGAGATTTATAAAAAGATAATTATAACGAGACTTGAAAGGTTAGAGAGTGAGTCATAAGTGGAAACATAAGGGTTAATCTTAGCATTGCTTTTTTATGTCCCGCACCGTATTTTTCGCTCCGCAAGGTTGCATCCAAGAAAAAAAATATCCCTTGGGCGCAACCTAGTGGCGCCCAAGGTCCGGATAAATTTTTTTTATTTTGAAAAATGATTTTTAAAAAATTATTGAACAAGTTCTTCATCTGAACCGGTTCAACACATTTTTGGGCACTACGTAATTGCGCCCAAAAAAAGTTACTGTTGGATTCAACGGTAACTTTTGGACGTTACGTCGTTGCGCCTAAAAGTTACCGTTTATATGATTGTCATTTGGGTCCATTTGAGCATACCACCTTTTACCAAAAAAAAATTTGAGCATACCACCTTGAAATCACAAAATATTGAGAGAATGTTTTCCTCAAGCTACGATGATGCACCCGGTCTTGATTTGATTCATCACGATAATTTACGGGTACGTATATGTTTTTTCCCAAGTTTAGTTGAAATTTAGTAAATTAAAGTTGTTTGTTGTAGTTTAGAACGTTCATTAAAACGTACATACAATCATTACGTTAGGATGATTCCATGTTTTAGGTTAGTGACATTATGTTAGTCTTTTTAGGTGGTATTTTCTGTATCATATAATATAGTTGTGAAATAAATAGTATGATTACAGTTTTTAGGTTAGTGGACATTATGTTAGTATATTTAGGTGGTATTTTCGGTATATTTATTTGTGAAATAATAGGTTGATCTCAAGTGTTAGCTTATACATTATGTTTGTATTTTTAGGTCGTATATTATGTATCATATATAGTTGTGAAATAAATAGGATTACTACATATTTCATGTTAGTGGACAATATGTTAGTATTTTAGGGTGGTATTTTCGGTATATTTATTTGAGAAATAAATAGGATGATCATATGTGTTAGTTTATCAATAATTAAGTAAATTATATGTTTGTGGTCAGAACATCAGTATGTTAGTTTTTTGAAATGCTCTTAGAAAAACATCTAATGTATAATCTTTTTGAAAATAAATAGGACGACTCTAATGATAGCGACTTTTCACTAGTGGACTATTTTCCTCATTTTACTACAAGTGAAACAATATGATCAATTTGGCTAAGAATGTAGGTTTGTAAGTTGTAACTGTCTATGGTGATCGTCATAAGTAAATCATGGGCTAGAAATAGAAAGGTCACATTGTCGTGTGAGAAGTCTGGGTCATATAGATCGGCGGTGAAGAAGAAGGAGGTTGAGGGTCCCTAGGCAATCCCTACACGGAAATACAAATCGAGGACAAAGAAGAGTGAGTGTCCGTTTCAGTTGCATGGGGTGTTTGTGAAAGGAAATTGGATCAAATCTTACAGGTGGACATCATTTGTCGTTAATGGATGGCACAACCATGAGCTTTCAAGTAGTTTGATTGGTCATGCATTTGATGGGCGACTTTCGCAAGAACAACGTCAGAGTGTGAATGTTTTGTCAGCCTCCGGTACAAAGCCGAAAGCTATTATGAGTCTATTTCTAAAGGAGGATCCCTGATCGGCACTATTTTATAGTGCATTTCTAGGGGTTGTTACCAGGTTTGAGGTGTCATTTGGATGGATTTAGTGCACAACTATGGATTATGGAGTTAGAGAGGAGAAGTGTTGATTTGGTGGTCTGGAGAAGCATATTGAAGATATCCAGAGGAAGAGGAGTTGACCACTAAGGAGACGAAGAAGAACCAAGGAGAGAGTCCACACGAGAGTAGAAGAACAATGTGCTGAATTCAATTGATTCGTTATCTTTACTCAGACGTCCAAATGGAAGGATTCCAATTCGAGGAGTTAGCTCTTGAAGTCTACTGCAAGTCCTCAAAATATGAGCGCAATCCGAGTTGGGAATCAACAGTTATGGCGTTTTTACGGAAGTGTCGCAGGAGCTGAACCGAAGAAATCTCAACAAGTGCTCTGGCGGCGACCGCCGTCAGGCTTACGGCGACCGCCGCCGCCATCGGAAGTGGATCCGAGTCTTATTTCCTTATTTCGTTATTTTGAATTATTATTAGTGTTTTTATTATTTCATTTTAATTTATTTTTAGAGACTTATTATCTTTAGTATTTAAGGATAGAGGGAAGGCTTGTTTCCTCTGGAACCCTACTTTCATCTTTTCTCTATTCTACGTACTTTGTTATGAAGAACTAAGCCTTCCTTGCTTAGTCAGACAACTGAAGCTTTCGTTTTGATTAAGTTGTGAGATTTTCGTTCCTTATCTATCGCATGGATTTTATCTATTCTCTTGCTTGAATTGCTTATGATTAATATTGACAGTTTCTAGCCTCTGCAACTAGGTATTGTCTCTATTGATTGATTGCTAGATTTAGATTGTTACTGGTTGAGCATATCTTTATCGGAGTAGCAACTGCATCGTACTAGTATCTGGTTGTGCTAGTCTTATGTAGAAGAGAATTGATTTACATTCCAGGATAAAAGCTGGTTGTTTTATGATAGATTATATCCTAATTATATTCCTAGGCTTAATGTTGCTGTTAAACTGAATCTTGATGGTTTCATGGTTGTTTAACTAGTTAGTGCTATAAGTATCTGGTTGTGCTTGTAGTTACTTTAGAAAAGGAATAGGAATTTCCATTGCATGAGATATTGAATGATTATCTATGATCAACTTGTCATATAAATAGTGGATGTTTGTTTGGCTGAGCTCTTTCCCCAATTACTGAATTCATAATCTTTAGTTTGTTTGCCTTCGTATGCTTAGATCTTCTAAAACATACAAAACCCCCCTCTGGTTACTTAAGATTGACATAGAAATTACATATAAAGATAGAATTTGTCTCCCTGTGGACTCGACCCTTACTTACTTAGGACTACGTATTAGGTTTGTTTGGATTACTTGCATAGTAGTAATTAGCACGACAAATTTGTAGGATCGTGATTGTTAGATAAAAACTTAAGGAACTCAGAATATCAATTCTCAGTTCCTTTCACAGCGAAAATAAACAATCAAACAAATGACCAGTTCCTTATAGTGGAAACCTTTGATTGCCAACTAGCAATCCAGGATAAAAACCACTACCTTTCTTTCGAAAGGATTTCAAAGTCTACTTCTTGATTTCTTATCTCTTTTGGTTACAGCTTATCCTAGGAACGAACACACGGTTCCTTTGCCTTACACACAGTTAGACAATCCTAGATAACTTAACACAATCAATAATCAATCCAAGAAATAGACTTTCGCACCTAGGAACTATCACTTACAGTCACAGGAACTTAGCACTCAGCTCTTCTTCCTTGACTGGTTCCTCTTGATCTCGGTTTGCTTTGATGATCTTGTTTGGAGGTTCACACTAGATATTTGCTAATGAGTGTGAGTCGTGTTTTTGTGCTTGAAGATAACCCTTGGGTTAGTCTTCCTTTTATAGAGGATTCTTCGCAGCTCGATCCACTCTGGGTTCCCACAGATTGATCTTGCCCTAGAATGAGTGGTTTCCCTTGATCCACGTTGTTCTTGGCAAGTGCAAACAACCTAGGCAGCTCAGAATCTCTCTTGGTTGGTGAACTACCTCAGACGATCCTTGCTATGTCATTGTCCAAATACTTTCGTCCGAGGTTGAACAAGCTGGCCGCTTGGGAACTGTCTTCTGGACAGCGACGTCTCTATGTCCTGTCACTTTCACCTTCTCTGTCCGAGGTTCAGCGTCTCTAGGTTTCTTGTTGTTTTGCTCTTGGACAATGGCAGGCTTTTGGAAGCTTCGGACAAGTCGTTTTCAACAACTTTTATCTGAGGTTGTATGTCCCCAGACTTCTCGGGAATCACAATGTCGCATGCTGCGTTTTGGGCACACCTGGGTTCCTCTGGTTTCCTTCATCTGTCTTGTTCTTTTGGTTCCCTTGTCCTGTTTGGCTTTCTTGCCTTCGGTATATTCCTGTGGTTCCTTAAAACACATCTTTGAGATAAAACATTAGTATCATAATATTTGTCATCGTCAAAAGTAGAGAAACTGAGGAAAGGAACTCTCACGGGAACCTAAATTCCAGAGTTCCGTTTCCTAACAATTTCCCCCTTTTTGATGATGACAAATACAAGGAACCTGACAACATAATAGGACTTTGAATTTCATGAGACCAGTTGAGATTAAGGGAGTTACAACATTACAAATTAATGATAGAGCATTCAATGGTTGCAAATTCCCCCTAAGCAAGTGAACGAGTTTATTTTAAATTCCCCCTTAGAAGTAGAACTAGTTCAGAGTTCCTATTAGTTCAGTAGTCTCCAAAGTTCAAGGTTCCTATCCTTTTCTTCCCCCTTTTGACATCATCGAAAAGATTAAGTACGAGTTAAGAACATGATATCCAAGAGAATATATAATTGCATTAAACCCATAACAGAAGCATAATGAAAACTTAAGGCAAAGACAAATTAATCATAGAGACGAAGCCAAAAGATAATCATTAAAGCTTAAACTGATCATTATTCAAGGACGGGTAAGACACAACATAACCAACATAAGCCAACAACAAAAACAACAAAAATGCAAAGACAACAACAAAAGTAATCATTAGGAAAGACGACAAATGGATAGAAGAGGGGAGTAGGATCCTAGGGGAAACTACTAGCACGTTGTGGTGTTACAGCACTGGGAACCAGAACAAGCGTTTCTATGTCAGAGCAGCGGCCTCCTCTTCATCATCTTTGTCGACAGTTCCTACATTTTGGCCCATGGCCTGATGAGCACTGATTGCACTTTGCCAATCCTTCTGAAGAACGTCTACTAGAGCCACAACAGCAGAACTTATACGCCCCAACTCTCTTACTTGATCATGGAGGGCGACCGGGATAGCAGTCGAGCCCACCATGATAGCCTTTTCAATACGATCCAGAGCAGTAAGGATCGCAGAGGAGTCTTGAGAGGGGTTGAGATGTGGCTGGGAACTAGAAGGGGCCTTGGAACTGGCCTTTTCCTTAGGCAGTTGAGCTTGAGCTTCAGAAGGGGGGTCTTGTTGTTCCTTTGTCTTCAACTTCCGAACTGTGGCCATGGTAAGATACTTGCTGTAGACTGTCTCAGGCAGATCAACTGGGTACTGGTGAAGGTTGGAGAAAATGTTTTTGATGATATGAGGGAAGGGTAAAGCATGGGAGTCATGGGATGAGCAGAACTGCATGTGGGCTAAGACAATGCGAGGGAGATCCAATTGAACACCAGAGAGCACCTTGTCCATGTAGATGGCATCTGTGATGAGAACATTGTTCCGGTGCTCCTGTCTGGGAACCGGATTGCGGGTGATCCAGAAGTGTAACAACTTGTTTGCGATGGAGAGATCCTTTGTCTCCAAAGATGAGGGGGAGGCGCCATCATAGATTTTCTTGACCACTACTCCCTTGGATTTGTAGCCCTTTCCTTTGGGCCATCCCTTCTTTTGAGGCAGAATGTCAAACCCAGACCTTGACTCGATCCCTAGAGCAGACGCAATTAGGTTGGCGGACAGAGGATAGCTGGTTCCCTTCCATATAAGAATGGCGTCGTTACAGGGAGAGTTCTCCTTCGCAGGCACAAACTCCATAGACTGGTAAAACAAGCGGACAACCTCATCAGAAGCAGAGAAGGGTTCAAATAGCATCTCGTCCCATCCTTGAAACTGCAGCAGAGAATGGAACTCAGTCAGGGCTTCTCCAAACATTTCCTCATCTTCTTCTTCCAGTTCTTGGGTCCAGAACTCCTTGCCGATTATGAGAGGCTTAAGGATCTTCCTCTTAGAGAAGAAAGAGGAGACCTGACCCAGGGAGGAGGAGGCAGAGAGGGTGGTGATTTTGGCTCTTTTTGAGGATTTGGTTTCATAGGGAACTATGGCTTGTGAACTCCTCTTTCTCTGTTGCATTCTAGTAGCGACAGAGGGACCAGGGTTAGAAGTGGTTTTGGATTTGAGGCTTACTGGTGAGGGCTCAGGGCTGAGGAGCTCTTGGAGAGACTTGTCAGGCGAGAAGTCATGAGAGCCCCCTTCGGAGACGGTTTTGGTAGCCGATTCCGAAGCCAGAGAGATGGCCATGGCTTTCTCCTCACCCTTGGGCTTTGTTGGCTCCTTGGGTTCCTCTTCGGCTTTCTCTTCAGGTTCCTCCACTATTTTCTCCACATGTTTCTCTTCCGGTTGGGATTTATGAGAAGAGATGGCATAAACGGGTTTAGAGGATGAAGCTTCCTTCTTTTCTCTAAAGGCTTTGAGAAGGGCAGCCTCTTCTTCGTCTTGAACAAGGTTAGGGTTTGGATCGGCCATTTTTTAGGAGCTTAAGGATTTCTGTGTTTGAGAGAAATGAGAGGCAGAGGATCAGAGAGATGATGAGTTGTGGGATCAGCTTGGAGCAAATGTGCAACTCTTTAAAGGCGGTGAAGGCTGAGATGACCGTAGAATCAAATCCAGCCGTTTAGAAGATCAAGGTAAATCTGGGGCATTGAATACTCTTGCAGCTTTTCGGAACGGCTAACCCATTTTCAAAAAAAACTTGCCCATTCAGAGAAGAGGGAGTCTGCCAACTGATAAGACGTGACTGGGCTTCTGAGTTTTGCCATAAATAGCTTCTGGGAAGTGCCAATCTAGCCGTTGGAGACATACTAAATCCTGGTTCCTTTTTGGCGATATATTCAGCGTACTAGAGGGATGTATGGGAACCTTTGATGTGGGTGAAAACAATGGAGCCAAACATACGTTCCCATACAAGGAATCAGGGTAGGCTATTTATCGCATTGCATAATAATTCTCAGAGAGGATTTAGAGATGGATCATAGAGAATATTGAGTAATGAGGCAAGGGTAGGTCTTAGTACACAATCATCATTTCGACTTGTATTGTTGGGATAGAAATATGATCAGATTGTGACTTTTGGGCCATCAAAGAAACTTGAACAATTAGGAGTTGAAAGAATAACGAGGACCAAAAGGAAACGAACCAGAAAAGATTATCTAAGCCTTTTTAAGAAACCATTATGACAAAAAGGGTTTGTAGCAAAAGATATAACACAAGGACATCAAGACTCAACAAGTTAAATATCTTAAACTAGTCAATTAGGGAAACTGGAAAGAATTCTTTGAACTAAGGTCACTACTGAGTAATAGGAATCATTCCTAGTTCCAATCTAAGGTTCTCGAAAGGAACTCTATTCAATGCCTTGGTGAATATATCTGCAACCTGATCTTCAGTTCTACAAAATTTCATAATGATGTTTCCCTTCTCAACATGATCTCTAAGAAAATGATGTCTTATGTCAATATGTTTGGTCCTAGTATGATGCACATGATTCTTAGAGATGTTTATGGCACTAGTGTTATCACAAAGAATAGTGAGAGGGCCATAAAACATACCGAAATCCGCGAGTTGTTGCTTTAGCCAGAGAAGTTGGGAACAGCAGGAGGCAACCGCAATGTACTCGGATTCTGTGGTGGAGAGAGAGACTGAAACTTGTTTCTTTGATCCCCATGACACAAGGCAAGGGCCTAGGAACTGTGCCATTCCAGAAGTGCTCTTCCTATCCACCAAGTATCCAGCATAATCAGCATCATTGAAACCCATCAGCTCAAAGGGACATTCTTTGGGGTACCAAATGCAGAGATCGTCAGTTCCCTTGAGATATCGAAGTATTCTCTTCACAGCAGCCAAGTGGGTTTCTCTTGGACAAGATTGGAACCTAGCACACAAGCCAACATCAAAGACAATGTTTGGTAGACTAGCGGTTAGGTACATGAGTGAACCGATCATACCTCTATAGAGCTTCTCTTCCACTAGAGGACTCGAATTGTCCTTATCCAGATGGGCAATGGTGGATATGGGAGTGGAGAGAGGCTTGCATGAATCCATTTTGAACTTCTTCAGTAGTTCCCTGACATACTTTTGTTGATGGATTTGAATACCATCTTCCTTTTGAGTGATTTGTAATCCGAGGAAGAATGTGAGTTCCCCAATTAAACTCATTTCAAATTCACTGCTCATCAAGTCTTTGAACTTGTCTACAAGGGACAGGTTAGTGGAGCCAAAAATAATATCATCAACATAGATTTAAACCACTAAGATGTTACCTTCTTCTTCTAGGATGAAGAGAGTTTTATCAATGACTCCACGCCTATAGCCATTTGAGAGTAGGAACTGGGCAAGACGATCATACCACGCTCTGGGAGCTTGCTTGAGGCCATAGAGTGCCTTGTCTAGAAAGTAGACATGATCTGGATGATCGTCGTCTTCGAAACCAGGAGGTTGTTTGACATAGACTTCTTGAAGAATTCCATTGAGGAAGGCTGTCTTTACATCCATTTGGAACAACTTGAATCCTTTGTGTGAAGCGAAGGCAATCAACAATCTTATTGCCTCAATCCTTGCCACTAGAGCATAGGTTTCATCATAGTCGATGCCTTCTTGTTGATTGTATCCTTGAGCAACAAGTCTTGCTTTGTTCCTTATCATAGCTCTTGTATCATCCAGCTTGTTTCTGAAGACCCATCTAGTTCCTATGATGTGTTTATCCTTGGGACGGGGAACTAGATGTCATACTTTGTTCCTTTCAAACTGATGAAACTCTTCTTGCATAGCTTGGATCCAGTCCGCATCCTTCAGTGCCTCACCTATGTTCTTTGGTTCCACAATAGACAGAAAGGCATTAAAAGCAAAGAGGTTAGATGTTCATACCTGACTGGAGGCTTGACGATTCTTCTTTCTCTGTTGGGAGCCAGAGCATTTGATGTGGAGACATTCTGAGTTGAGCATTCAGCTTCCTTATTAGGATCACCTTCTCCATTGAAGATCATGTGGGAAGATGAATCATTGAAGTCTCCACAGATGTTGTCGTCATGCTCATGGTTCCCAGAAATGGATTATTGTTCATTATCCATGGGAACTGGTGGGGGAGCCATTGGAGGGTTCCGATCAGCAGGACAGGAACTGGGAGGAGTGACATTTTCATCTGGATCTTCTTGAGATGACTTGGGAAATGGATCTTCAAAGGAACTGGTGGTGTTCTGCATAATCTTTCCAAGTGATTTTTCATTAAAAATAACATGAATACTTTCTTCTACCTTTTTAGTCCTTTTGTTGAAGACCTTGTATGCCTTACTGCCTGAGGCATAACCAATGAAGATTCCTTCATCACTTCTTGGGTCGAACTTGCCAAGATTGTCCTTCCCATTATTGTACACAAAGCATTTGCATCCGAACACCCTCAGATGTGAAATATTGGGAACTCTTCCTCTTAGGAGTTCATAGGGTGTCTTCTCTGTGATTGGGCGAAGCATGGCTCGATTGATGATGTAGCAAGCTGTGTTGATCGCCTCAGCCCAGAATGATTGAGAGAGTCCACTTGAGATTAGCATAGTCCGAGCCATGTCTTCCAAAGTTCTGTTCTTGCTTTCCACTACTCCATTTTGTTGAGGAGTGTATGGTACAGAGAAGTTGTGATCAATTCCATGCTCACTGCAAAAGGTTAGAAATTCTCCATTTTCGAATTCGGTATCATGGTCAGACCGAATAGCATTGAGTGAACAATCAAGAGATTTTTCTAACAAAGGAACCAGATATTTAAAGCGGTCAATAACTTCACTCTTAGATTTAATAAAGATGGTCCAAGTAAAGCGAGAGAAGTCATCGACAAGAACAAAGATATACGTGTTCCCTCCTAGGCTCTGAACTCTCATGGGTCCACACAGATCCATGTGAATGAGTTCAAGAGGCCTTGAGGTGCTTACCATGTTTTTGGACTTGAAGGAACTACGAGCCTGTTTCCCTTTTACACAGTCAGAGCACAGTTCCTTAGATGTGCCACTTAGCTTTGGCAGCCCTCTGACTAGCTCCTTTGAGTGTAGCTTTTGAATCAGCTTGGTGCTAGCATGTCCGAGGCGTTGTTGCCACAAATCAGCTTGGTCATTCACAGTTGAGAGACAAAGTTTCTCCTTGGGAACAAAGGATGGATCAATTATGTAGACATTGTTGAATCTTTTCCCTTTTAGGATGATTTGTCCCGAGGAGTCAAGGACTGAACATTCGTTTGATCTGAATCTAACTTCATTGTCTCCTTGATCACACAGCTGTGACACACTTATTAGATCAAAACCAAGATTATCAACAAGGTGAACTTTGTTTACCTGAATTTGGTCGTTGAGTTTCACAGTTCCTATTCCACAGATTTTCCCTTTGCTTTTGTCTCCAAAGGATATGCTCCCTCCTTAGAGAGGTTGAAGAGAGGTCATTTGATTTCTTCTTCCAGTCATATGGCATGAGCAACCACTGTCGATGTACCATAGTTGGGGTTGCCTCTCTTCTTTCTGCACACAAGGGAACTAAGATTTCTGAACCCAGCGAAGCTTGGCTTTACTGGGGGGATTAGCATTCCGAGTCTGTGAATAACCAGGGAACTGGTTCCTTTCATGGTAATGAGTAATTTTCTCCTTTTCAAAGTTCCTTTTCTTAGCACAATCAGTGTTGTAATGACCATTCTTACCGCAGTAGATACACAAACGATTGTAAACAACATGTCCATATTTTCCTTTTCCTGGCCTAAAAGGTTTTTCAGTTTTCCTTTTGTTAAAATCAACATTGTTTCTAACCTTGCTATGGGCCATGTCAATATATCTTTTGTGAGCAAAGGAATTGGTGAACCATTGGTTTTCAGGAACCATCTTTTCTTTTCCCTTTGGTTCCTTCTTAGGACTTTGAGAGCCTTCATTGAGACGTTTGGCAACCTCAGCCTTGTTCTCAAGGACCATGATCTTTTCTGATAGGAATTGATTCCTATCACGAGAAGTGGCAAGAGCAATACTGAGATTTTCATTCATCTCAACAAGTTCTCGCCTAGCCTTTTCTTCTTCAGCATCATTGTTCCCTTTATTATTGACATATCCTATTCCATGGCGTTGTCTCACAAAAACAGTTTTATTTATCATTTTTTCATTAATGGAATTAGTGAGAATGTCTAACCTATCAATTATGGATTGAAGCATGTCATTTCCAGGTGGGTTAGCATGCAAGGAAACTTTGATAGAATCTATGCTAGTTTCATCACAAGATTTGCAAGTTTTAAGGTGACTAGCATGCACATTCCTAATATCAATGAGTTTGGAGTGAGTTTCAGCTAGGTCTTTCTCAGTTTCATCAAGTTTCTTACTCCAAACAGAATTCTCAACAGTCAAGCAAGCAATTTCATCTTCACAATCATCTAATTTCTGTTGAAGGGAACTGGTTTCCTTTCCTAGTTTCTTTATGATCTTAAGAAGTTGTTTCTTATCACAATCAACTATGGATTTTAAGAGATCATCAGAAGTTACCTCAAGGTCTTCTGAGTCGCTTGAGTCTCCTTTTGCCATGAGACATCTTCCTCCAGAGAAGCCACTGAGATCCAGTTCCTCATCTGAGTCTTCTCCCCATGAGGCTACGAGAGCCTTCTTTCTCTGAGGTCTTTCTTCTTCCTTTGAGTCTTCCTTGTTGGGACAATTCTTAGCGTAGTGTCCCTTTTCCTTGCACTCGTAACAGGAGACTTCCTTGAGATCTCTTCTGGGTCCATTGTGGGAGGAACTGCCCTTTTGGAACCTTCCCTTCACAAAGAATTTTTTGATGTTCTTTGTGAAGAGGGACGTAAGTTCGTCCTCCTCTTCTTCTAAGTCTGAGTTCTCTTCCTCCATCTCGAGCCTAGAGAAGGCTTTGGAGATCTTGAGGGCAATTCCTTTCTCCAGTTTCTTGTCGGCATTGGCTTTGGTGTGCTCTCCTTCTTCAACTTCCAGTTTCCCTATGACTTGGGTCAAGGGAAGGGATTGGATGCCTGGAGTGTTCTTCATGATTCCCTTGAGAAGGGTGAACTTAGAGTTGAGTCCATTGATGACCACCAGGGACTTGGAAACTTCATCCAGATCGACTCCCGCCGCTGTCAACTTTCCAATTAATCTGTTGAAGCGGGAGTAGTACTCTGAGATGGTCTCAGTTTCCATCATTTTGAAGGTGTGGTATTCTCCTTCCAAAGCAAACTTTCTGCTTTGCTTTAGTTCCTCACTTCCTTCATGCATCTCCTTGAGAGCTTTCCACATCTCCTTCGTTGTCTTGATGCCTATGACCTTGTCCATGTCTTCTCTGTCCAATCCATTGAGGATGAACTGCCTGGCCTTGGCATTCTTCTCCATGATGACATAGTGTTCTGGTTTCCAATCTTCTTCCTTCATGGTAAGATCGACATAGCCATCTCCATTTTCGACTATCCTCCAGCATTGGTAGTCGTTGGTCTTGATATGGCTTTCCATGCACTTTTCCCACCATGTTTCTTCTCCTTTCTTTTGGAGATGTGGCTTGTTGGTGGAGATTCTGAGCTCAAACTTTCTTGGTTGAGACATGATCTGCAAACTTAACAAAGATCTAGAGCTTTTCCTGCTCTGATACCAATTGTAGGATCGTGATTGTTAGATAAAAACTTAAGGAACTCATAATATCAATTTTCAGTTCCTTTCGCAGTGGAAATAAACAATCAAACAAATGATCAGTTCCTTATAGTGGAAACCTTTGATTGCCAACTAGCAATCCAGGATAAAAACCACTACCTTTCTTTCGAAAGGATTTCAAAGTCTACTTTTTGATTTCTTATCTCTTTTGGTTACAGCTTATCCTAGGAACGAACACACAGTTCCTTTGCCTTACACACAGTTAGACAATCCTAGATAACTTAACACAATAAAAAATCAATCCAAGAAACAGACTTTCGCACCTAGGAACTATCACTTACAGTCACAGGAACTTAGCACTCAGCTCTTCTTCCTTGACTGGTTCCTCTTGATCTCGGTTTGCTTTGATGATCTTGTTTGGAGGTTCACACTAGATATTTGCTAATGAGTGTGAGTCGTGTTTTTGTGCTTGAAGATAACCCTTGGGTTAGTCTTCCTTTTATAGAGGATTCTTCGCAGCTCGATCCACTCTGGGTTCCCACAGATTGAGCTTGCCCTAGAATGAGTGGTTTCCCTTGATCCACGTTGTTCTTGGCAAGTGCAAACAACCTAGGCAGCTCAGAATCTCTCTTGGTTGGTGAACTACCTCAGACGAGCCTTGCTATGTCATTGTCCAAATACTTTCGTCCGAGGTTGAACAAGCTGGCCGCTTGGGAACTGTCTTCTGGACAGCGACGTCTCTATGTCCTGTCGCTTTCACCTTCTCTATCCGAGGTTCAGCGTCTCTAGGTTTCTTGTTGTTTTGCTCTTGGACAATGGCAGGCTTTTGGAAGCTTCGGACAAGTCATTTTCAACAACTTTTGTCCGAGGTTGTGTGTCCCCAGACTTCTCGGTAATCACAATGTCGCATGCTGCATTCTGGGCACACCTGGGTTCCTCTGGTTTCCTTCATCTGTCTTGTTCCTTTGGTTCCCTTGTCCTGTTTGGCTTTCTTGCCTTCGGTATATTCCTGTGGTTCCTTAAAACACATCTTTGAGATAAAACATTAGTATCATAATATTTGTCATCGTCAAAAGTAGAGAAACTGAGAAAAGGAACTCTCACGGGAACCTAAATTCCATAGTTCCATTTCCTAACAAAATTGTTGTTATCAATCCCCAATGCTTGACATCAAGGAACCAACTGTACAATTACATGGCTAAGGAGAGGCTGAAATCCAGGGGGAATTTGACTGTGCCGCAATACACGTTGGATTTTCTAAAGACGAGAGGTTATTATACAAGCACCGACACGATTCGCAATGCTAAAGGGAAGGAGGTTTTGAGTGACATTTTTATTTTTCACCCCGAAGCTAGACATTTGTTGTGTTTGTTCCCCCACGTCGTCATCATGGATACGACCTACAAGACCAACATGTATGAAAGTTTAGTTATCGTTATTACTACATCTAAAATATGTAATTGCGTATAAATGTTCTAATTTTTACATTTATAGGTACTGTATGCCTTTGTTGGAGTTTGTTGGATTCACTTACACCAACTGTACGTTGTGCATTGTGATCGTATTCATTCAAAATGAGACGATAGAGCACTATGAACGGGCCTTGCAGCGCCTTAAGATCATGTTCGGGAGTCAGGAACCTAAGGCGATCATGTCAGATCGAGAGCTCGGTCTTGTGAATGCTCTTGAAATAGTCTTTCCCTATTCGCATCATCTATTGTGTAGGGTCCATGTCAACCGCAACGTGGAAGGTTATGTTATGAAACATATTGAAAACTTCGAGCATTTTAGTGGTAATGTTCGTTGGTTGTTGAGGTCGCCCATTGAGGATGTGTACGAGACACGACTTTAATACTTGACGGAGACATGGGTACCCTGGCCGATGGACTACGTGAAGAAGGTATGGCTTGCTCCGTACAAGAAGATGTTAGTCTGTGCGTGGTGCGACACGGTTCTCCCATGGGCGATGGTCATTGTGGGTACCGTTCACTGGCTGTATTATTAGGGGGTGACCAAGACAATTATAACTACATCCGATGGGAACTTTCTAAGGAACTACAACAACGTCGAGAGCTATACACCCGGGCTAGTGTTGTTACCCCGATATCAGAGCTGATCATGTTAGTGAATTATATCGGAGAGTGCTTGAGCCATCACTAGATGGAAGTTCCTATGGCCGGCTTGTCGTTTGCCACACGATTCCAGGTGGCACTTGTTGTACTATCATGGTTTTGACCTCAGACATGCCTCCTAATGTGGGCTTCCCTAGGCGCACAACCTCCCACTACGGTGCATGCGACAGCCCTTGTAGGCAACCATGACCATTTCGTACCGGTATGCATTTTCACATTCGATCATCATTAACCTTTATTTATTTTGTATGTATTATAACCCCTGAATTTGTACATGTTTGGCTAGTTGATGATCTTTTCCCGATTCCACCCAAGCCCGGCGTTTGGACCCGATTCAAAGATGCAAGTGTTGAAGGATGGGATAACCCGTTTGAGTCTAGGATGAGAGATTACGTCACGAAACGGACCATGGGTGGTCAGGGGAGCATATTACTTTAGTCATAGTGCTTAAGATATCCAAATACTACAAATGTTGGATCGAGATGGAGTTGGATATGTTTAGTCGATGTAAATCCACTCTTTTTCCAATTTGTAGTTTCCTCTACTTATATAAATTACGGTAATCTTTCAAGGTTTAGGGTTTTCAAAAATTAATTCTCCACTAGTTAATAATCGTCAATATCGTAACACATCATACATTATACTATAATATATGAAACCGTAATGTACTTATATAAAACCCAAAAGTCATATTTATCATTAAAGTACAAAGTTTAACATTTCGAAGTTTAAGTTGGACAAAGGAGTTATTGCTATAACCCTCAACCCTAACCTTAAACCCTAAACCTTAAACCCTAAACCTTGAACAATAATAAATTGGGTGCCACTGCTATAACCCCCTGGACGCATCTAAGTGGCACCCAATTTGGCATTTTTCAAGGTTTATGGTTTAGGGTTAGGGTTTAGGGTTTAGTATATCCTATAGTTATAATCATAGTATATCCTATAGCTATATACTATGATTATAGTATATTTTCATAGTATATCCTCTAATTATATCCTATAGATATAACCATAAGATATAACTAAATTAGATATAACTATAAGATATAATCATAGTATATAACTATAGGATATAACTATAGTATATAACTATAGGATATAACTATATGATATAACCGTAAGATATAACTATCGGATATAATCATAGTATATAACTATATAAGATATAACCAAATTGGATATAACTATAAGATATAATTATAGTATATATAGCTATAGGATATAACCATAATATATAACTATAGAATATAATATAGGATATAACCATAGTATATAACTATATAACATAATCTAAGATATAACCATAGTATATAACTATAATATATAACCATAAGATATAACCAAATTGGATATAACTATAAGATATAATAATAGTATATAATTATAAGATATAACCATAGTATATAACTATAGGATATAATTATAGTATATAACTATAGGATACAATCATAGTATAACCCTAACTCTCCTTAAACCTTAAAAAACACTAGAAACCCTTTGGGCGCAACTAGGTGGCGCCCAAAGGGTATATACTAGATACCTTAGTGGCGCCCAAATGGTATATACTAGATACCCTTTGGGCGCTACCAGGTGGCGCCCAAAGAGTAAATACCAGAAAACCTACTCATTGGGCGCCACTTAGATGCGTCCAAGGGGTTCATTTTGTGAAATAGAATCGAATTTGACATTTTTAGGATTTAGGGTTTAAGGTTTAGAGTTTACGGGTTCATTAAGGAGGGCTTAAGGTTTGAGATATCCGGATTTTTGTTGAAGAAAGTATCTTCAATATGTATATATGCCCCCAATATTTTTTAGTTATTAATGTATTTTTTCCAAGGCGTCATTTTTAGTTGATTTACCCCAAGAAGGGCCTTCTGCACCAGATGTTATTATAATATATGAAACTATAACGTACTTATATAAAACCCAAAAGTCATCTTTATCATTAAAGTACAAAGTTTAACATTTACAAGTTTAAGTTGGACAAAGGGGTTATTGCTATAACCCTAAACCCTAACCCTTAAACCCTAAATCCTAAATCTTAAACTCTAATCCTAATCATAAACCATAAACCTTGAAAAATACCAAATTGGGTGCCACTGCTATAACCCCTTGGATGCATCTAAGTAGCGCCCAATTTGGCATTTTTCAAGGTTTACGGTTTAGGGTTAGGGTTTAGTATATCCTATAGTTATAATCATATTATATCCTATAGAAATATACTATGATTATAGTATATTTTCATAGTATATCCTATAATTATATAGTATGGTTATATCCTATAGTTATATACTATGATTATATCATATAGATATAATCATAAGATATAATCAAATTGGATATAAATATAAGATATAATCATAGTATATAACTATAGGATATAACCATAAGATATACCTATCGGATATAATTATAGTATATAACTATATGATATAACCATAAGATATAACCAAATTGGATATAACTATAAGATATAATTATAGTATATAGCTATAGGATATAATCATAATATATAACTATAGAATATAATATAGGATATAACCATAGTATATAACTATATAACATAATGGGCTTGTTCGGTTGAAATGGGTTAAAGTGGAAGGGGGCACTTCAACTCCATTTTTCTTAATGTTAGGGGGATAACATTAAGCAAAACCCTTAAACTTAAACCAGCTTTAACTCCCATTTCATCTACACCGAATGGGCCTAATATAGGATATAACCATAGTATATAACTATAGAATATAACCATAAGATATAACCAAATTGGATATAACTATAAGATATAATAATAGTATATAATTATAGGATATAACCATAGTATATAACTATAGGATATAATCATAGTATATAACTATAGGATATAATCATAGTATATAACTATAGGATATAATCAGTATAATTATAGGCTATAACCCCAAACCCTAAACCCTAACCCTCCTTAAACCTTAAAAAATACTAGAAACTCTTTGGGCACAACTAATATACTAGATACCTTAGTCGCGTCTAAAAGGTATATACTAGATACCCTTTGGGCGCTACCAGGTGGCGCCAAAAGAGTAAATACTAAACCTACTCCTTGGGCGCCACTTAGATGCGTCCAAGGGGTTCATTTTGTGAGAGAGAATCAAATTTGGCATTTTAGGGGTTTAAGGTTTAGGGTTTACAGGTTCATTAAGGAGGGTTTAAGGTTTGAGATGTCTGAATTTTTGTTGAAGAAAGTATCTTCAATAGGTATATATGCCCCCGATATTTTTTAGTTATTAATGTATTTTTCCCAAGGCATCATTTTCAGCTGATTTACCCCAAGAAGGGCCTTTCGCACCAGATGTTATCTTTTAAGCGGATTAAACCCAGAAATATTTGACACTACCCTATAATATACAAAACCATAAATCCTAAAACCCAAAACCCTAACCAATAACCCATACACTAGTGGAAAAAATCCTTATAGAGGCGGGCATTTGGACACTTATTGAGGCGAACACCGTTCGCTTCAAATAAGGGGCTGCAACAAGTAGGGACACTTTTTGAGGCGGGCATTTTACGCCTCTAAAAGGACATTATTGAGGCGGGCCTCATAAGCCCGCCTCAACAAGTCCCTCACTTTGGCGCCAAAATGAGGGACTTGTTGAGGCGGGCTTAGGAGGCTCGCCTCAATAAGTAAACACTTGTTGAGGCGGGCCTCTATAAGCCAGCCTCAACAAGTCGCGCGTATATACTTATAGAGGCGGGCGTATACAAGCCCGCCTCAACAAGTAGACGCTGACTCGGCCCAAAACTTGCCCGAGTTCTCAGCCGAGTCAGTCAGGTTCCTGATTTTATTCACAGAATAATATACAATAAACAACAGATTTCATTTGACCAAAAAAAAAACAACAGATTTCATCAGAGTACAGTCAGGTTCTCAACAACAGTTTACATGACAAGTAAAAACAAGTTCAATCCGATAATAAATACTTCGATGTAAAATACTGTGCCCATTGCTCACGAACAACATCCATTTCTTCATAAGTATACGATGTCTTCCTCTTAGGATATAACTGCATAAAAAACACATAAATTATTGACAAAAAACACAAATACTATCAATATATAGTTAGTTAAGTTACATACATTATCTAGTCGGTCATGAAACTGATATCTAGTCGGTCATGAAACACAAATACTTCCCACCTTGATACTTGTACACTTGAAATGCCCTAGAAAATCAACATAATACACTCATGAAACTGATATTGTTAATATTCCAAAAAAACTAATCCGTAAGCAAAATAACTTACCTCATCTTATTCATTTATGATTTGTAACCCATATTCCTTCCCTATGATCTGTACGGATATGATTAGTATTATTTGTATCTTGCTTCACCCCGTTAGGGTTGTTGACCCACTTGCACCGGAAAACAGGGATTGTAAAATTGTTATAATCAAGCTCCCATATTTCTTCGATAACACCATAATACGATTGTGTCGCATCAACTGATTTTTTGTCCTTAGCGCTCGCATAGACCCTAGATGATGCAACTACCTTCACTCCACTATTCTGCACCACACTCTTTTCATCTTGTCTTCTAGTGTAGAATGTAAACCCATTGATATCATACCCTTTGTAAGACCGAACACATAGTCGAGGACCTCGAGATAACCACTTGACCGTATCAGAAACGTCATGTTCTTTCCTTAGTTCCTCAGCTACTTCCTTCTTAAACCAATCAACAAATGTGCGATTATGTTCCCGCATCAAAGCTCTTTCATTCAATTTAGCATTATTGTGTTGCAATTCAAGGCAATGCTTTTCTATGTAAGGATTGACCTCTGTAAGATGCTGCAACACACAAAGATGTGCCTTAATCTTCCTTTCAGATGGAGGAGATATCACATTTTTACCAATTACTCCCTCTCCTTCAAGCCTCCCTACATGACGAGATTTTGGAAGACCTATTGGATGAAGCCTTGACAAAAACTCAGCTGTATATTGAGATATCTCTTCATGAAGGACTCCTCGAATGATACTACCCTCTGGATTCGCCCGATTCTTTGCTTTGTCCTTTAAACTGCCAAAAAATCTCTCAAAAGGATACATCCATCTTAAGAACACCGGACCACATAACTTGATTTCTTGAACCAAATGAACAATTAAGTGCACCATTATGTCAAAGAAAGATGGCGGAAAGTACATTTCAAATCGACACAAAGTTTCAACAATATCATATTGGAGAGCATCCAATATTTCTAGATCAATAACCTTAGCACATATGGAACTGAAAAACACGCAAAGTTTAGTTATAACATGTCTCACGTGTTTCGGCAATATCCCACGAAGTGCGATCGGCAAGAAAACATTAATCAATACATGACAATCATGAGACTTCATACCAATCAACCGAAGGTCCGAAAGAGAAACTAGACGTTTTACATTTGACGAATATCCCGATGGAACCTTAATGCCATGTAAGCACTCACAAAACACCTTTTTCTTCTTTATTGACATTGTGTAACACGCCGGAGGCAGAAAAGTCTTTTTACCATCCGGTTTTACCACGGGCCACAAATCTGGTCGAATATTCCTCTCTTTCATATCAAAACGAACTTTCTGATTGTCTTTCGTCTTTCCGGGTATATTTAGCAAAGTCCCAATTATAGCATCACAAACATTTTTTTCAATGTGCATCACATCGAGACAATGCCTAACCGACAAATCTTTCCAATAAGGAAGATCCCATAGTATAGACACTTTCTTCCATAAAACACCCTTTTTAGAGACGGACTTGAAGCCCTTGCCGTATTTGGTGTCAACATTTTTAATCCGTTCATAAACTTGTGATCCTGTCAAAGGTGTATGAGCTACTCCTTCCTCGGTGTACCCATTGAACTCCTTCTTTTTACGATAAGGGTGATATCGACTAAGGAACTTTCGGTACCCTAGATACACATTTTTCCTGTAATTTTTCAAGTAGGCAGGTTTCATGTCTTCTTCACATATAGGGCATGCTTGTTCTCCTTTGGTTTTGTACCCAGACAAGTTTCCATATGCCGGGAAATCATTTATGGTACAAAAAACCATAGCTCGCAAGGTAAAGTTTGAGTTGGTGTATGCATCGAACATTGGAACACCTTCATTCCACAGTAATTTCAAATCATCAACAAGTGGAGCCAGATACACATCTATGTCATTCCCAGATTGCTTAGGCCCGGAGATGAGGAATGATAACATGATATATTTGCGCTTCATACACAACCATGGAGGAAGATTATAAATCGCTAGAAGAACCGGCCATGTGCTATGTTGACTGCTCAGAGTGCCATACGGATTCACACCATCTGTACATAAAGCAAGTCTCAGATTCCTAACCTCCTCACCAAATTCAGAATATTTCTTATCAATATTTCTCCATTGAGGAGAATCAGCAGGATGTCTAAGGAGTCCATCTTTCTTCCTCCCTTCCGCATGCCACCTCAGACTTTTTGCTTTCTTCTTTATCGAAAACAAACGCTGAAACCTAGGTATTATCAGAAGATACCACATAACCTTAGCTGATGGGCCCCTCTTAGCCGAATTTACCCCTTTACGCTTGTAACGAGATGCACCGCACTTTGGACACTCATCCAAATTTTCATGTTCGTTTCTATAAATCATACAATCATTTGGGCAAGCATCTATCTTGACAGCCTCGAAGCCTAAGGGACACATCAATTTCCTGGCATAATAAGTAGAGATAGGCATCTCATTGCCTTCTGGTAAAAATTCACCTAACCATTCCAATAAGGTGTTGAAACTTCCATCAGTCCAACCAGAAGCACATTTCAAGTTGTAAAGTATTGACACACCCTCTAACTTGCTAAATTTTGTACACCGGGATACAAGGGAGTCTCTGCAGCCTTTGATACATGTTCGAACATCTGAGGTCGTTCGTTCAAGTGATCTCTCACCCCATCCATCATCCTATTCATTTCATCATCTTCTTGGTCATCATCATCATCCATCTCATTATTCTCAGCAATATCATCATCACTATCATCAGTGTCTACCCGAACATCAAACTCATTGACACTAGAACTTGGACGATCAGGTATTTTCTCACCATGCCAAAACCAAACATGGTAATCTTCTTTGAAACCACGACGAAATAAATGATCCTCAATCTCATCAATATCAGCAAACCGCCTTATATTCTTACAATCACGGCATGGACAATAGATTTTTTCGGCTTTTGTACTCCGTTGGTGTGCTAAAGCATATCTAATGAACTCCTCAACCCCACTCAAGTATTGTGTCGTAGTATGGTCACCGTACATCCAAGGACGACTCATTTCTAGTAATAAATGCAAAATAACATGCAAGGAATTAAGATTAAATACTCATTTCTAGTAAGTATCCCGCCAAGGGCCTAAATAGATAATAATACGCAACCAAGCAAGAAAAAATACAAACTCAACTATCCCGCCAAGGGCCTAAATTATGAATTATATCCCGCCAAGGGCCTAAATTATGAATTATATCCCGCCAAGGGCCTAAGGAATTAGGGTAGAAGTATTACCTTGACCCAATATCGATCCTTCAAGGCAATGCCCTTATCAGCCTGCAGAATGTCATTTCACCAATTAAATAAAGAATGTGATTCTTTTCACTTTTGCTTTATTTATATAGCTTTTCTAAGACTAGTAAGAAGCTTCACTCATCAAAACTGCTATGTATTTGTAGGAGCTAAAAAATATTAATCCATGTCACCCAAACTGGATATTATTGTAGCCTTATTCATTTACTTTTATTGCCTACCCGACTATCATAAATATCCAAAACCACAAGAGCATGTCCAAATACAATCAGTCTTCCCAAAACTCTACCATCATTGAAACTACTTCACATACAAAATTAGCAAGATCGCCAGAACAGTCATACTCATTTGCATCAGTTCAAAGCAAAAGAAGTATGCATCCATCATTTCAAATACTGAAGTAAGAACCTAAAACTGAAAAACTAAAGCATTGAGAAGCGAACGGACAAGGAAAGGGGATGTGAACGTCGAAGGCGCAAAGGATGTTGATACCTGACTTGGCTTCGAGTGCGTTGAAGTATTAGAGGGAGCTCGGCGAAGGGAGGGAGCTCGGCGAAGGGAGATGAAGTCGGAGCTCGGGAAGACGGAGCTCGGCGAAGACGGAGGAGATCGATGAAGTCGGAAAGACGGAGGAGATCGATGAAGTAGGGAAGACGGAGGAGATCGATGAAGTTGGAGATCGTCGTCGGAGCTCGGGACGAGAATAGGAGGATACGAAGAGGAAAATGAATGAAAGCAGCAGCTGTTTTTTTTTAATTAGGGTTGAGCTTATAGAGGCGGGCCTAACATGTCCGCCTCTATAAGTATTACGACTAATGGTCTAATAGAGGCGGGCCTTACATGCCCGCCTCTACTGGACATACTTGTTGAGGCGGGCTTTAAGAGGCCCGCCTCAACAAGCTTTAATTGAGGCGGGCTACTTGGCCCGCCTCAATTAGTTAGAATTAGAGGCGGGCCTTACCCTGGCCCGCCTCTAATACTTTAGCGAGAAATGTTTTTTCGGATACTTGTTGAGGCGTATATTAATTTGCCCGCCTCAAAAAATGTTTTTGAGGCGTATAAATTAATTATCCGCCTCAAAAACCAAAAAAAGTGATTCCCTAAGTCGTTATTGAGGCGTTTTCTACTATGTACGCCTCTAAAAGGGAGCCTCAAAAAGTGTTTTTTCCACTAGTGATAAACCCTAACCAATAACCCATAAACCCTAAAAACACTAGAAACATCTCTTAGGTGCCACTAGCGCCAAGAGCTGTATGTGGTTTTGTTTTGGTGTTTTTTAGGGTTTAGGGTTTAGAGTTTTTGGGTCTTTGTCATTACAGTACAGTGTATGATATTTCTGGGTTTAGGAAGGATATTCAATATGTATATATGGCCCGAATGTTTTAGGAATTCTTGTATAAGAAAGTATGACTCTATGAGATTCTCTGATGTTTCCCTTCAGTAGAAAAAAATCTGAATAAGAATGTTTTCCTTTGTGCAACCAAGATCGACCGTTACGCCACTTCCAATCGATTTTCGACTCTACACCAGTTGGTACTCTAATGTTGTAGGGATTCATTAGCTTTGGGCTAATAGTCCGCCAAATAGCCAGGTTTTTGAAGGTTGGTTTTTTAACGATATTTTATAATTAAACCTCGGTTTGGAAATCCATAATGTCGACGTGCGTAAATCCGTATTTTGAATCAACATAAAAGACGTATATACACAAAATCCATAATGTCAGTACAAATTCTGTAATATCATTCAAAATCCATAATGTCAGTAGCTATATCGAGTCATCGTTAGACTCCGCATGAAAAGCAGCTATATCCTCGGCTCAGGCTTGCTCAGTCGCGCCCCTGGAAGACTCCCCCCTCTTATATATAGACGGGACACTCGCCGCTCGGGCTCAGTGCTCTGCTGATGTGGATGACTCGACTGCAAGACCCGAGGACTGGAAAGATAGTTGTAACGCTCGAATAAGTGGTTCAGCTATAAGAAGCTTGTCGCCGCAAAGAATGGCCAGCATATGGCCTCATTCCAGACTTTCACCCCATAGTTGAATAATCTCTCGAGCAAATGTTGTCGCCATGGCCAAACGTTACAAATCAAAAAAAAATTGTTATACATGATTTTCGAGAATAATAATAAAAAAATTTATAACATATAGATTGGTTGAGAAATGTACTCTATGCACGTCCACAACAGGCGGAGGACCTCGTACAATACGAGGTTGGACTCATGCGAGGGGGTTCACGTACGGATGTGAAATCTGGAGATACTAGTCCAAGTATTCATCGTCCACATCCCACGCTGGGACGGCCATCGGGCTCTCCAAAATGAATGGACATAGATGCTCATGAAGATGCTCCCAGTCGTCGCATGCGCGATCAAAAGTCAACTTGTACAGGGTATTCCCCACGAACTTGACCGGGCGTTGTGCGTACGACGGTTCTATTACATCCAAGGGCATGCTTTACCGACGTCCAAACTGGCACACGACCCGATCGGACATGTACGAGTCCTCAACGTCCAAGAAAGCAATCGTCCCTCGGTATGTGGAGGCCCTATAGGCACCAACAAAATCTAGACTGCCATACGATGTCCACCGTACCTGCAATGATAAAAAAGTACAATCATGTAAATAATTAATCATAGAGGAGACATAAATATAAAAAAATTAGGGTGTTTACATCATCGGGCCGATACTCATCCAAAATATACATGTAATGCAGGTTGTTGTTTACATCCACCGTACCTGCAATGTAATGCAGGTTGTTGTTGAGATCATGCGAGATCAAAAGTCATCTTTTAAGGTTTTGTAGAGTTTATGGTTTATGGTTAGTTTTTTTATATTTAATTATTTGAACGTTTTTTAATGTGTTTATGATTTTTGTAGCTTTTTTAAGTTGTAAAGGGTATTATAGGATTTAGGACTCTAGGTTAGGATTTATAGTTTAGGGTTAACGGTTAGTATTTCAAGGTTTTATAGAGTTTATGGTTTGTGGTTAGTTTTTTTATATATTTAATTATTTTAATGTTTTTTAATGTGTTTATGATTTTGTAACTTTTTTAAGATTTAAAGGGTATTGTAGGATTTAGGACTCTAGGTTAGGATTTATAGTTTAGGGTTAAGGGTTTATATTTTAAGGTTTTGTAGAGTTTATGATTTATAGTTAGTTTTTTATATTTAATTATTTGAACGTTTTTTATTGTGTTTACGATTTTTTGTAGCTTTTTTAAGATTTAAAGGGTAATGTAACATTATATTATTTAGGTTAGGATTTATAGTTTTCGGGTTAAGGGTTCGTATTTTAAGGTTTTGTATAGTTTATGGTTTTCGATTAGGTTCTTTTATATTTAATTATTTGAACATTTTTTAATGGGTTTACGATTTTGCAGCTTTTTAAGATTTAAAGGGTAATGTAACATTATATGATTTAGGTTAGGGTTTATAGTTTTAGGGTTAAGGGGTTATAATTTTAAGGTTTTGTATAGTTTATGGTTTATGGTTAGGTTCTTTTATATTTAATTTTTGAACATATTTTAATGTGTTTATGATTTTTGTAGCTTTTTTAATATTTAAAGGGTAATGTAACGTTATATGATTTAGCTTAGGGTTTATTTTTAGGTTAAGGGTTTGTATTTTAAGGTTATGTATGGTTTATGGCTAGGTTCTTTTATATTTAATTATTTGAATGTGTTTACGATTTTTGTAGCTTTTTTAAGATTTTAAGGGTAATGTAACATTATATGATTTAGGTTAGGGTTTATAGTTTTAGAATTAAGGGTTTGTATTTAAGGTTTTGTATAGTTTATGGTTAGATTTTTTAATATTTAATTATTTGAATGTTTTTTAATTTGTTTATTACTTATATTTTGTAGCTTTCTTAAGATTTAAAGGGTAATGTAACATTTTATGATTTAGGTTAGAGTTTATAGTTTTAGGGTTAAGGGTTTGTATTTTAAGGTTTTGTAGAGTATGGTTTTTTATATTTATTTATTTGAATGTTTTTTAATGTGTTTAGATTTTTGAAGTTTTCTTAAGATTTAAAGGGTAATATTACTAATGTAGGATGTAGGACTTTAGGGTTTATAGTTTGGGGGTTTAGGGTTTTAATGGATTTTTCTTTTCTTTTTGCGATTGAACCGGTAGTTGGACCGGAGGTTCATGAACCGGGTTTGTAAACCAGTTCATGAACCGGGTTTGTAAGTCGGTTCATGAACTGGCGATTAAACCTCCAGTTCGGTTCAAGGCTTCGTTGAACCGGGACCTTGAACCGCTGGTCCGGTTCAGGGTTTGACCGGGTTTGTCCCGGTCCGATTCAGGTTCGGTTTTGTCTAGCTCTAGTCGGGGAAGAAGAAGATGAAGACACTACTATATAGATGACGCTATATAGTACCGTCCAAGTTTTAAATTTAAAAAATATTATTGGGCGCTACTATGTAGCGCTTTTTTTTTACTTGGACGCTACAAAGTAGTGTCTAATTTTTAATAAAAATTAGTGAACTGGTTTATAAAAGAAGTGGTTCACGTCTTAGGCGCCACCTTGTTGCGTCCAAGATGATTTTTATAAATAAAAAAAATGGATGTAACCAAATTGTGCCCAGGATTCACAACCGCATTTTGCACCCAAAATGCAGTGCGGCATTAAAAATTCGTGATGCGAACATTGTCCCTGGGAAACATATAACATAGGACACAAATACACAACCCAAATAAATGAAACGGGAATAATTTTGGATGTTTCACAATTTGGATAGCAATTGTCGTGAGTTTAAATCTACATATTAACAAATAGAATTAAGCTCTAGTGAAACGGAGAGTTATAGTAAAACGAGGGTACTAATCTAGAGCGTTGGATGAGAATAAAATTGATGGTCATGATTTAATCTAATGGGTTGCAAAATAGGCTGGTGGATTCACCCACACACAACTTTTTTATTAGCATGATTTTGGGGATTTGTTTTAATCCCAAATCTCTCCATAACAGAAGCAAAAGATGCTTCCCTGATTTGCTTCCCCTTTCATGAACCTCTCTCTCCAATTACGTTCGGCAGTGGAGCAGTTTCTTTGCCTCCCCCAAATTGGCATCGCCATCCGAAGAAGATCTTCCCGCTGACATGGTCTCGTCGGCCCGGATCTACGAGATCGGTCGCAGGAGACCAACCGACGACGACTCGGATCCCGATGATGCGGAGGAGAGCGAGGAGGAGGAAGATGATGATGACGACGACATTGATAGGGATCCAATCATGAGCCCCATCTTAGAAGGTGATGAGGACAACGGGAACGAGGGTGTCATACCTCGACAGCTTAGCAGCCCGGCCCATCACAGGGCTGCAGCCCATACACCCCAACCCTTCACTAGTAGCTCCAAGCCCAAGGCCCAGCTATTTCTAGTAGGTTGTTGGTGAGTCTCGAACACGAGACCTCACCCTTTAACAAGCTGCCAAAGCATCACTTGTCACCAATTACGCTGCAACGCAATTGGTGACAAGTGATGCTTTGGCAGCTTGTTAAAGGGTGAGGTCTCGTGTTCGAGACTCACCAACAACCTACTAGAAATAGTTGGGCCTTGGGCTTGGAGCTACTAGTGAAGGGTTGGGGTGTATGGGTTGCAGTCCTGTGATGGGCCGGGCTGCTAAGTTGTCGAGGTATTACATAAAAGTACACTTTATGTTTGGTGTCTGACCTTGCCGACAACGGGCCTGACAGACACCCCGGCACTGCCATCCTTAACAGGCCTGCAGGACGTGTACCCCAACCCTTCCCCCCAAATGGGTAGGTTATTGGTGAGAGTCGAACACGCGACCTCTCCACCCTTTATCAAGCGCCTAAGCACCTTGATACCAATTGTGCTGCAGCTCAATTGGTATCAAGGCGCTCTTCGGAGGCTTGATAAAGGGTAGAGAGGTCGCGTGTTCGACTCTCACCAACAACCTACCCAGTGTTGGGGGAAGGGTTGGGGTACACGGCCTGCAGGCCTATTAAGGATGGCAGTGCCGGGGTGTCTGTCAGGCCCGTTGTTGGCAAGGTCAGGCATCAAACATAAAGTGTACTTTTTTGTAACATCTCAGGCCAAGCAACCCCAGCCACCAAGCCTGCAGCGCAATTGGTGATACAAGTGGTAAGGCATTGACCTTGTATCTAAAGGTCTCGGGTTCGATCCCTGTGGGCAACAACCTACCCATTTAAATTGGGGAAGGGTTGGGTGTGTGGGCTGCATGCCCTTGGACAACCAGGCGGCACCAGTACCGACGCCGGCACCGTTGGGTGGCTGGGCGGCTTGGTGGATGGGGTAGATTGGCCTGGGATGTTACAGAGGGTGACATGAGCGATGATGATGGCAGGAGTGGGCTCGATGATGATGATGATCTTGATGATGAGGACGTGGACTTCTTCGTGAACCAAGTTGGGTTGAATGGAGGCGGTGGGATGATAGAGATTATGAGTGATGGAGAAGACGATGATCCATGAAGACAGATGAGAGATGAAGACATATGAAAAGGCTTTTGCCTAGATCCATGAAGACAGATGAAAAGGATAAAGAGGAAAATCATGTAACTGAGGGAGCTAAAGAAAAGAAGGAGAAGTATTGGAAATCAATTCAAGATCTTGATCTTTCTAATTGTCAACGCTGCACTCCAAGCTATCGACTCACACCACCCTGAAAGAATGGGATATCAGCCAAATGTATAAATTGTTCTCTATTTCTCTGATTTGATTCCACACCTACATTTCCGATTCAGATCAAATGAGCCCGTTTTCCATCAATCAATCTGATTTCTAACCATACCGATAAGAATTCCCACCTTCATCCCGTTGTTCTTCCTGGTAACATTTTTTTCTCTTTCGCTCAGTGGAGAATCATGGCTTATGTTGTCATGAATCCTAATTGGTTAATAATCTTGGTGGGTTCGTTTTGTGTTGTGATTTGGGTTACGTTCTCTATTGTTCTCACATCTTAATTTATAATTCGGATTAATCCCATTTCCGTTGTTGATTCTTAGTCTATGATTATTAAACCCTACACAGTTATCTCTTGCAACGATGTTAGATTGAGTTGTTTCTTCCACTTTCCTTTTCGTTTTCATTATCCATGTGTAGACTTGGGAGTTCATATATTTACAGAAAATGATGTAGGTTACATTATATTGTGCTTATGTTTCACTTATAGGATTGATTTGAGTCTTCCAATTGATTGTGGATCTGAAATCAATCGCGTCGAGCACCGCCGTGGAAATTGATCTTCTTTGGTGACCGTTTTACCCAGTTTTAGCCCCGACAAACCACCATTCGCCTCGTTTTCGCTCATCTCTGCACTGTTATTCATGTTAACAGTATTGTTATTCACAATGTTACAATTTATATGTTATGATATTTATGTTTTAGTTATTGTATATATGATATTCATTTTTTCTATGGTGTTATTCATTATAATAATGTTGATATTCACGTGGATTCAGATTCTGTTTATTGATGGTGTTGTATGAGTTATTGATATTCACGTTTTGCTTAGTCTTGCTCTTTTGCCTCTGTTGTAGTTCCGCGCCCGCGGCCATCTATCCGCGCCCGGGGAAATGCCTTTGTTGCGATCTTCAACTTCTCGTTTGCGGTCTTCTTTTGTGGCTTCACCTTCATCTCCTTAAGTCTTCATTTAAGCACTCAAAACCACCAAATCAACACTTCTTCTCCAAAACTCCATTCTCATATATTGTGTCCTAAACACACATAAATGGCACCCCAAATTCTAATAACAGCTCCTAGTTACGCACTACAAAGTAGAGCGTATCAAATTCCCCCATGCTTAAACCTTGCTCGTCCTCAAGTAAGCTAATAGAAACCTACTCCTCCAATGAAATACCCAAGGTCTCAGGAAGCACATCAAAACTATATCCACTAAGAACTGCACCTAATCATTAATCTACAAGGCACCAACACATCAACACAACACACAAGCTTAAAGGAAAGCAGAGTACTTCCCCCAAGCTTAACCCGAACACCATAGAGTGAAAAAACAAATCTAATCCTAGCTCTAGTCTATCTTCTTATAACTCCCAAAGTGACCTACCCGAATCCTCCTTATATCACCTCTTCTTATGTCACCACGCCAGGAAAAATGAGGAATCCTAATAATCACTCTTCTTCTTTTCACTCATTTTGCCAAGGCGCCCCTTCGGATTTTCACCAAGCCACTCATTTCATTTTTCAATAGATGGGCTCATAAAAACTCACATCACTCTTGACCTCTTATTACCCCAGCCTAATGTTGGTCCAAGCCATCTGCTTATTGCCTAAGCCGCCCTTTTAGGTTTTTGACTTAGTCCAGGATTTTTTTTTAATGTCTTTTTTCATATTTTTGACTTTTTCAATTTTTTATTCACACGACTAGCAAGTATAGATCACTCCCCCATGCTTAAATATTGCATTGTCCTCAATGTAATGAAAGACAAAAAGATGAAGCACAGGGAAAAGCAGAAAAGTACTCACACCGTCGCCGAGGTGGCCTGGATGTGGACATCGGGGCTGGCGGTAAATCATGGAAAACACAAGTTGTTGGTGTTGCGGCGATACTACTCAAACAAACTCCACGTGCAACCAAATAGATCCACTATAAAGTGTAGTGGCACATCAAAGAAACGGGGTTGCACGGGCCTTCAACGAACACAGAATAGGAGCCTTAGTGTAATCGTGTAGCGGGCTCTATCGCTCCATATCAATCATCATATCTGTAGTTTTCTCTGGAGCTCCTCCTCGCCAGCTGTCGAATGTCGGGCCATCATCAGTGCCAAATAAAATGTCGGGCAATGGTCTCCTCCTTGGCAGCATGATGCGCACCGTCTCTCGTAGAAAAGCTCGGACAACTGGGCCGCGATCGCGGTTGTAAGGCCGCAGTCGCGGAGTCTTCGGAAAAAAAATGATTTTTTTTCCAGATAGGGGGACTTACGGTGTACAAACCGCGGTCGCGGAAAATTTTTCGCGGTCGCGGTTTCACGTCTATTGCAAGATGAACACCGTCTTCGCACTCCCACCTGCATTTTAGTCTAAACCAAAAACAACAATAAACAAAACTTGAAAGAAAAAGACATGAAAAGAATTACATACCTCGGGTTGCCTCCCGAGCAGCGCCTTGGTTAATGTCGTGGCTCAACATGGTGCCCTTCAATTCAGCTTGGGTTGCTCACATCAACCGAACACTTGGGGTTACAATCAGGAGGGTGTCTCTTTGCATCATCTATGTTGTATTCGACCCTGACCCCATCAAACTCCATGGTGAGCGACCACTACTCACATCAATCTTCGTATTCGCCGTTTTCATGAACGGCCTACCTAACATCACAGGGGTTGCATGTTTGTCTTGCCCCGTATCCATCACAAAGAAATCTATAGGAAAAATCAGTTTATCGAACTCTACCAGAACATCCTGCACGACTCCTTTGGGATACTGATAAGCACTACTTTGTAGGGCTTAACTAAGAGTTATTAGAGGGTTTTATTGGTGCCACTCGGGTAGATTTAGACACATTCTTATGCATGGCGTTTGGGAGCGAAGTCTGGTGTTTTTGGAGTTGTATGAGCTATTTTGGATATCATAGGAGACACTGAGGAAGGAAGCCACCAAAAGAAGACGCCAAGGAAGTGAAGACGAGAAGTTAGGAGGCGAAGCCAAGGAGTGAAGGCCGAGCATTAACCGCGACCGCGGGCAAGGGTGCCGCGATTGCGGGACTTCGGGGCATTCGAGATATTTCTGCAGGCGCGGAAGAATGCGAAGAGCACGGAGCTATAAGCAACCGCGATCGCGGTCCATTACCCGCGATCGCGGGTCATCACGGCAGACTTACTTCGGGATTTCCCGAATTTATCTTTCCTGATTTCTTTATTTCATTTTAATTATTTTTGTTTTCTATTTTCAGTTGGGCTAGCTCATTTGTTAAGCCCACCTATATATACTCTCTTAGTTTTAGGTTTTAAGAGGGGAGACTCTCATATCAGGTTTTAGTTTTTTACATCATTGTTGTTTTCTCAAGACTATGGAAGGCTAAGCACTTTTGCTTAGTCCGGTAATGGAAGCATAAGTTTATTCATCTGGTTGTGAGGTTTTGTTCCTATCTATCTTATCCTATTGAGTTATATCTTTTCTCTTGAGCAAATTCTTATTTGGATGTTTGTTGGTTTATCTAGATTGATCACCTAGGTTTATTGCTTTCATTCATATTGCTAATACTAGGGAACTATTGGGCTAACGCTCTAGTTCGAGTAGCGAGCATAGATTCTTATCTGCCACTATGGAATTTATCTATGTAGGGAATTGATTACATGTTGAATGCTTCTGGTTGAGGTGTTATGTGTATCCTGGTTAATTCTTATGTTCATTGCTGCCTTTGGGTTGAATCACTAGTGGTGCTAGGGTTATTCATTGGTAAGGGTTCTTAGGGATGGTTTCCCTATTAATCTACACAAGATAAGGACAGGAATAACCGAATAGGAAGATAGGGCATAATCAAGGAACAACCTTTGAATGACTTATGTGGACATTACTTGGCTAAGTGTTTTCTCTCTTTGATATTTTCATCATATACTTTGTTGTGTTTGACTTAATTGTGACCAACCAACCTACAACTCCCCCTTCTTGTTAGTATTGCATGCGAACAACACATAGATTAATCCCTTCCTCTCTATGGATTTGACCCCTGCTTACCCTAACTACTTGTTTAGGTTTTGCTAGGATTTTATTTAATTGATTAGGTGATACGACTTAAGCCTGCTATCAAATTGGCGCCGTTGCCGGGGAGGCAAGCGTTGATTTTTCTGTGTGTTTGTCTGTGTGTTGTGTTCCTTTGGTGTGGACCTATCTTATGGTCCACACCTGTGCTACTAATTCCCCTCTACTTGGTTTTAATTCAGAAATTGAGAAAACCCTTTTCCCAGGGTCGCAGAATAAATCGTGCTTTGGTTTTTCATAATCTTGCGTTCGAGATGGATGACACAGAGCAGACGTTGAGACAGTTGACCTCCCCTAACATGCAGCAGCAACCGCTGGCTGTGCAGTTTCCTGAGTTGGGCGAGGGCGTAAATTTCGAGCTGAAGTCTGGGTTGATCCACTTACTCCCCCACTTCCATGGGATGAGTGGTGAAGACCCCAACAAGCATCTTGCTGAGTTCCATTCGGTGTGTAGCAGTATGAAGCCGAAGAACGTGACGGAGGACCAGATCAAGCTGAGGGCCTTTCCTTTTTCACTGAAGGATGCGGCCAATGACTGGTTCTACTATCTCACTCCAGGGAGCATTGACACTTGGGTCAAGATGAAGAAATCCTTCCTGGAGAAGTACTTCCCAGCTACCAAACTGAACAGCCTAAAGCGAACTATCAGCAACATCGAGCAGCAGTCTGGTGAATCGCTCTATGAGTATTATGAGCGGTTCAAGAAGATGATATCCAGTTGCCCCTTCCACGGCTATTCTGAGCAGGACCTCGTACTTTATTTGTACGGTGGTCTTGCTGCTTGTGGGGGGGAAATCCTCAACAAGACTCCTGCTGTAGCTTTTGAGATTTTTCTTGAGCTTTCTGAAGGGTCCAGGCAATTCAGTAAAAGGGCGGGCATCCAATCTGTGAGAGCTGCAGAATCTCAACCCAATTCTACTCTTCTTGCTAAAATGGCTGAGATGAAGGAGATGATGAGGAGATGTATGATGAGAGGTGGCTTGCAGCAAGTCAAATCATGTGGGTTAATGATAGGTGTCATTTCATACACCTTAACTAGCAATTATTAGCATTATTTAGAGGAGTTTAGGATGAGATTTGTGGCTAAGTCTGTAATCCAGAAGTTGTGGAGAGAAGTGAAGAAATCATGGGATTTATAGAGGTTTGAAGTGTATTGAAGAGTAGAAGAACAATGTGCTGAATTCAAATGGTTCGTTCTCTCTACTCAGATGTCCAAATGAAGTGATTCCAATTCGAGGAGTTAGATCTTGAAGTCTACTGCAAGTCCTCAAAATATGAGCGCAATCCGAGTTGGGAATCAAACGTTATAGTGTTTCTACTAAAGTGTCACCGAAGCTGAAAAAGGCACCGCCGCCCCGCGGTGGAACTCACCGCCCCGCGGTGTAACTTGACGCCCCGCGCCAGAAGCCACCGCGACCCGGCGGTGGATCTCAGAGAAGGCAACTAGAAGACTGACGCCCCGCGGTGGGCACGTCACGCCTCGCGGCCAGCAGAAGATTTTATTTCCTTTATTGCATTTCGGACTTTCTTATTTCTATTATTTTATTTCCTTTGTTATTTCCATTAGGTTAACTTATTTCCAAAACCTATTTAAGACCCCTTTCTAGGTCTTGAGTGGGCAGTCACGCCCCAGAGGCAGACACTTTTACATTACGCATGTTACTTTTCTATTAGGTTTTCATTCTCGTTTGAATGAAGAACTAACTTCCCTTTGTTCTACTAGACGATTGAAGCAATACAGTTGATGTGTTTGTGAGATTTATATTCCTTGTTCGTATCCTTATAAGTGTTGGTTTGATTCTCTTGGTTATATTGAATATTGATTTCTTGTTGTTCTTCTTAGCCTGATCAACTAGGTTGAATACTTTTTATCAATTGCTAGGATTGCATATAGGGGTTACGAGTGCATATCTAGTAGCAAACACAATTGTGCGTATAGGGGTTCCGAGCGTACAATTGTGAGTGAGAATCAGTTGCATGTGAGTATTAATACGTCTTTCTATTTGCATGTATCCTATATCCTTGTGTGTATTGCTATTGCTTTGTTGGTGGTAAAGTATACCGACAACTGTGAGAATCTGTGGTACTTTATCATTGGCATAGTAATAAGTCTATCGACAACTGTGAGAATCGATAGTACTTAAGATCAGGGTGGGAACAACTATAAGGATAGTAAAAGAACTTGGATTACATAGATTTCTGTGATCAAATTATATCTCTGTATTGTGGATCTCGCTCTAGTAGGACTACTTTCCCCATTATATTTTCTCAACTCAACTAAACTTGTTTGCTTTGCTTGCTTTGCTTTCTCGTGATAACTAAACCCCCCTTGCTTGTTACTTGTCATTCACAATTGCATACTGCATCAGATCTTCCCTGTGGGTTCGACCCTCGCTTGCTTACTATACATCTGTTTAGTAGGTTTGTTAGGACTTTTTACTTTGATAAGGCTAAACAACGATACTTGCATTGCGCACTTTTAGCCCCGTCAGTTAAGCTATGAAACGACGCATCCAACTGATGTATGCCCCACCCTGCAAGAACCAACGGCTGACGTGAACGCCATTGGCAGATACGGCCCTCAAAGGCCAAAATATGACCCGTACTCCAGCACCTACAATCCAGGGTGGAGAGATCACCCAAATCTGAGATATGGGAACCAGCAGAACACTCATCAAGGGCATGAGACCAAGGATTTTCAGCAGTACCCCCAGCGGCAGTTTCAAGGAGGCCAAGCAGATCAAAGACCACAAGAATAGGGAGATGCCCGCATCACCAATCTTGAGGACCAGGTCAACACACTGGCGCAGCATATGAATACTTTGGCGCAGACCGTGGGAACCATACATCAAAACATGGTTCAGTTTCAACACGAGACCAAGTCCAGCATACAGAACCTAGAGAAGCAGGTGGGGTAGATCTCCCAGACAGTTAGCAAGCTTGAAGCTAGAGTGTCACGAGCACTCCCATCTCAAACTGAGATAAATTCTAGGCAAAACGTCTACTCCATGACGTCAAGGCCCAGATGGGAGCATGAAGAAGAAAAGCTGCCAACCAAAAATTACGAGGACAAACCGCGATCGCGGGCAATTTGCTGCGATTGCGGGTCTGTTGAGCAAGAGAATGGGCAAGATGCGCCGATTAAGCGCGATCGCGGGCAGGATAGCCACGATCGCGGGGCCCCAATGCAAGAACCGCGATCGCGGGGGTGAAAACCGTGATTAAATTTCGGAAAACGGGCCGTCTCCACTTACTTTCATGACGCGGTATGTCTACCCGAAGGGATATTTTGACATCCCAGTGCCATTCCCTGCAGCACTAGAAGATGACGAACCCATTGAGGGGTTGAAGGGAATATTCGAGACATTTAGGAATTACAAGGTGACCCCCCAATTGAGCAAAACGATGCCTCGCTTTGCAAACTTCTTGAGGGAGCTATGCAAGCTCAAGAAGGAGCAAAAGGAGCGGTCAAAGAAAAAGGTGAAAGTCAAGAAGGATGTATCGGCTGTGATGCAAAAGAAGATCCCGAAAAAGTGTGAAGATCCCGGAATGTTTAGTGTACCCTGCAAGATTGGGGAAACCGAGTTCAGCGAGACATTGTTGGATTTGGGAGCCTCCATCAATGTCCTACCACTGTCTGTCTACAACACCCTCAATGTCGGACCACTAGAAAGCACGGAGTTTGTCATCCAACTGGCTGATAACTCCGTCATCATTCCAGAGGGCGTTGTGAAGGACGTTTTGGTGAGCGTCGACACCCTCGTCTTCCCTGCGGATTTCTTCGTCATGAACACAGGGAAACGAGGAGGACGAGTAATGCTAGGGAGGCCTTTCATGAAGACCTCCAACACAAAGATCGACGTGGGCACAGGTACGGTAAGCATGGAGTTTGACCGGAGGTGGAGCACAGGCTGGAGACCATTCAGGAGCATCCCCCAGACTCAAGAGTGAAGAGCGCGGTTGCAGGAGGCAACCCAGATTGAGAAGGATGAAGCGGTATGTCATGCCATGACAATAACTAAGGCGTTGTCCGGGAGGCAACCCGATGTATGTATCTTTTCCTTTGTCTTTCTTTCTTTTTTCGTTTTGCATTATTTTTTTGGTGTGTTTTTGCTTTTTTTTTGTTTTTTTTTCTTGACTAACCTGCAGGGAAGAGACCCATGCTCATTGAAGAAGGTGTTTCCACACCAATGTAAGTCTCTCATGTCCTTGCACTAGTCACCCCCAAAAAAACCTTAAACGGGGGGCAAAAAAAAAAATCAAAAAAATCAAAAAAAAAAAAAAACGGCCCACAGAATTCAATATCGGCGCGTTTTTTGAGGTGGTCAACCCTCGTAACTCGCGCCGGCCATTACGCTGCAGGGTATTAACCCCGCGATCGCGGCCCCTCGTCGCCGAGCTTATAAGAGAGGGGTGTGGCGGAGGCATTTCACAACACCTCCACCACGCTCTCTCCCTCTCAAACCACTCGGATCTCCGCTTCCGACCACCGCGACGACACCCTGTAGCCCCGCGACCACTATAGCACCACCAAGGACCACCGAAACCATTTTTTCGAAGCTTTCTGCTGCCCAGAAACCGCGATCGCCGCTGTCCAGCCCCGCGATCGCGGCCCTTCTTCTCCAGAGGACTTCATTCGAGCATAAACCGCGACCGCGGCCCACACCCCGCGATCGCGGGCGTCTCCGGTATTCTTTTTGTGCCTCTTACTTCTTCTTCCCACCATGTCTGCTTTCGTAAACAGCATGAGAAGCCCGAGGCACCAGCGCTATTTCGAGACGTTCAGCCTGCGGAAGATCGTCCCGACGAAATTCTACGATCGACCGACGCTGCAACTACTCGGTTTGGAGGACTGCACTCAACAGTTGCTAAGCCACGGAGGGCTTGGTAATTTCATTGACTTGTCCGCCCCGACGTTCGACGAACTGACCCTGGAGTTCCTGGCCACGCTGGAACGCCACGACGACGGGATCACGTTCAACCTGCTGGGGCGACAGAGACGGATGTCCTACCAAGGTCTGTGGGGACTTTTTGGCATTACTGAGGAACCCACCGAGGATTGGGAAGCTGTAGGCACCTTGCCAGAGTTCTTCTGGCAAGATGCGACCCGGGATGTGATCAACCCCAGCGTCGGCGAGTACAACTACAAGCTGACGCACCCCTGTTTGAGGCTGGCTCACAAGGTGCTAGCCATGACCTTCCTTGGACAGGGGGAGGTGAACAAGGTCTCTAGGCAGGACCTTACAGTGCTCTGGTGTCTGACACCAGAGAGTCACAACATCCCCGACTGGGTCGGGCTGTTTCTCTCCAGCTGCCTACGACTGAGAGAGAAGAAGGGCGGTAAGATCTCCATGGGAGGCATGGTGATGCTTATCGCCCGACAGTACGAGATCCTTGCGGACCATTGGGAATTCCCCGATGAGATCTACACATACAACATCAGGCTCATGAGGAGGTCCCATCTGCAGGAGGCCCGTAATGGAGAGTACACTTGGCTCTCCTTGTCCGGCAACCACCACCACATGAGGTTGCCTCGTCCGATGCCTTTTGGGCCCCGGGCGAGGGACTTCTACCTTTATTCCGACGGGGAGCAGGGGTCGTCGTCCGAAGATGAAGGGGACGATGACAACGACGAGGAAGCGACTGCGGCGGCGGACATGGAGAGCGATGTGCCATCGCCGCCGGGTTCCAGGGTCCCCCTGTACTTCTTAACTACACTCACCAGGCATCTGGGTCTGGTAGTGCTTATGGCGGGGCGCCCTAGGACCAGCTCCTGGACAGAATGACGAACCTACAGCTGAGGCAAGATGAGCAGATACGGAGGAGCGCCGAGTGGGAATGCGGCATCTCCCAGAGGCTAGAGGAGCATGTGAGGCGGAGCGCTGAGTGGCAGCGCAACATGGAGGTCAACCTTGCCTACCACGCCAATCGCCTGGACAACCACCTCACCACCGTTGAGGACCAGGTGGTTCATCTGCAGAGGAGAGCTGAGGCTTTCTTCAACGCCTATGGGTATTGGCCTCCACCCCAGTGAGTCCTTCTATTTTTTCCCTTATCTTTTATTTGTCTCTCATACATTGAGGACAATGCATGATTTAAGCATGGGGGAGTAGATGTGCTCACTACCTATCTTGTATATATTTTTTTTCCAGCATTTTACTTTGGATTTTCAGCATTTTATATTCAAAAAAAAAATTGAAAATCCTGGGACAAGTCGAAAACCCGAAAGGGCGGCTTGGGTAATAAGCAGGTGGCCCGGACCAGCGCTAGGTTGGGGTAAAAAGGTGTCTGAGTGACGTGAGTTATATTGTGAGAGCATCTATGAAAAAAATATGAGTGGCTTGGTGAAAACCCGAAAGGGCGCCTTGGCAAAATGAGTGAAAAGAAGAAGAGTGAATTTTAGGAATCCTCATTTTGGCGTGGCGACATAAGAAGAGGAGTCGAAGAAGGATTGTCGGGTAGGTCACTCTGGGAGGCATAAGGAGTCATAGATGGAGGCTAGGATTAGAGGTTACTCACACCATTGGATGTCCGGGTTAAGCTTGGGGGAAGTACTCTGCTTGCCCTTTAAGCTTGTTGATGGAGGATGTATTGTGAATGAGATTGGTGCCAGGAGCTTGGCATGGGTTAGGTGACTCTTAGTTGGAGGACATGCTTCTTGAGACCTTGGGTGCTGCATTGGAGGAGTAGACTCTTTATTAGTTTACTCGAGGACGAGCAAAGGTCTAAGCATGGGGGAGTTTGATAAGCACTACTTTGTAGGGTTTAACTAAGAGTTATTAGAGGGTTTTATTGGTGCCACTCGGGTAGATTTAGACACATTCTTGTGCATGGCATTTGGGGGCGAAGTCTGGTGTTTTTGGAGTTGTATGAGCTATTTTGGATATCATAGGAGACACTGAGGAAGGAGGCCACCAAAAGAAGACGTCAAGGAAGTGAAGACGAGAGGTTAAGAGGTGAAGCCAAGGAGTAAAGGCCGAGCATTAACCGCGACTGTGGGCAAGGGTGCCGTGATCGCGGGACTTCGGGGCATTCGAGATATTTCTGCAGGCGCGGAAGAATGCGAAGAGCGCAGAGCTACAAGAAACCGCGATCACGGTCCATTACCCGCGATCGCGGGTCATCACAACAGACTTACTTCTGGATTTCCCGAATTTATCTTTCCTGATTTCTTTATTTCATTTTAATTATTTTCGTTTTCTATTTTCAGTTGGGCTAGATCATTTGTTAAGCCCACCTATATATACTCTCTTAGTTTTAGGTTTTAAGAGGGGAGACTCTCATATCAGGTTTTAGTTTTTTACATCATCGTTGTTTTCTCAAGACTATGGAAGGCTAAGCACTTTTGCTTAGTCCGGTAATGAAAGCATAAGTTTATTCATCTAGTTGTGAGGTTTTGTTCCTATCTATCTTATCCTATTGAGTTATATCTTTTCTCTTGAGCAAATTCTTATTTGGATGTTTGTTGGTTTATCTAGATTGATCACCTAGGTTTATTGCTTTCATTCATATTGCTAATACTAGGGAACTGTTGGGCTAACGCACTAGTTCGAGTAGCGAGCATAGATTCTTATCTGCCACTGTGGAATTTATCTATGTAGGGAATTGATTACATGTTGAATGCTTCTGGTTGAGGTGTTATGTGTATCCTGGTTAATTCTTATGTTCATTGCTACCTTTGGGTTGAATCACTAGTGGTGCTAGGGTTATTCATTGGTAAGGGTTCTTAGGGATGGTTTCCCTATTAATCTACACAAGATAAGGACAGGAATAACCGAATAGGAAGATAGGGCATAATCAAGGAACAACCTTTGAATGACTTATGTGGACACTACTTGGCTAAGTGTTTTCTCTCTTTGATATTTTCATCATATACTTTGTTGTGTTTGACTTAATTGTGACCAACCAACCTACAACTCCCCCTTCTTGTTACTATTGCATGCGAACAACACATAGATTAATCTCTTCCTCTCTGTGGATTCGACCCATGCTTACCCTAACTACTTGTTTAGGTTTTGCTAGGATTTTATTTGATTGATTAGGTGATACGACTTAAGCCTGCTATCAGATACACATAGGACAAATCTGCCAATTGAATCACCGTCCTTGTCCCATGCAATGGTCCAAGCCCCAAAGATTCATACTTCGAGTGAGGCAGTACATTTATAGATGCACCCAAATCCAGCATGGCTTTATCGAACGTGGTGCCACCTATCTTGCAAGGAATACTGAATATGCCTGGGTCACTACACTTCTTGGGCAACCGCTTTTGCAGCATAGAGGAGACATTCTCATTCACTTGTACCTTTTTCTTCGCTTTCTCTTTTGTCTTCCTCTTGATCTTACATAATTTCTTCAAAAATTTTGCATAGCGAGGAATGCTCTTAACCAGCTTGATCAAAGGAATGTTTACCTCGCAATTGCTGAAGGTCTCGAAGATCTCCTTGTCGTTTTCCAGCCTTCTGGTGTCCTTCAGTGCCTCAGGAAATGGCGCAACGGGCTTGTACGAGCTGAGCGGAGGGAAATTCGGGCAAACATAATCGTCTTGGATTGCAACGGGCAACCCGCGGTCGCGGTTTAGCGTCGACAAGCTTGGGATCGCCAGTGACGAATCCGCGGTCGCGGATGTCATTCCGCGGTCACGGATCGTCTTTAGAACTTTCTGTCGTCTCTGGAGGAATTCCACGATCGCGGAAATCGAGTCACAGTCGCAGAAAAACTTCGGAAATGTCACCGCCTTCAAGGTTGTTTCCACGGTCGCGGTTGTGCATTCCACGGTCTCGGATTTCGTTATGTTGTCCAATAACTTCCTCGTCAGTAAGCAATCCGCGGTCGCGGATTTCGACCCGCGGTCGCGGTTTCTCCTCTGCAGCCTCCGTCACTTCCTTCATTTGCGTTCCACTCCTTAGCGTCATTGCACAGACATTCTCTCTCGGGTTTGCTACCATTTGAGATGGTAGTTTCCCCGAATCCCGGGCCTCCAGTGTGCTCACGGCCAGAGAGATTTGCCCCACATGCTTCTACAGGTTCTGAATACTAGACTTCATCTCTTGATTTTGTTGGACCATAGTGCTTGCCAACGTCGATACACTATGAGTGAGAGACTTATTTTGTTGGACCATAGTGTTTGCCAACGTCGATACACTCTGAGCGAGAGACTTGATCATGTCATCACCGGACATAGACGAACTTGCGCTTTGGCCTTGAGGTCTAGGGTCATATTGTGCTCTAAATTATTGTTGTTGCTGTAAGAACTGGGGCGGCCTCTGGTGGAACTCCTGGTCATCACGACCCTGAGGGGGATTCTGCTGGTTCACGTACCTTAAATTAGGGTGATCTCTCCACCATGGATTGTAGGTGTTGGAGTACGGGTCATATCTTGGTCTAGGAGGGCCGAAACCCCCTATAGCATTCACTTCAGCAGTGGACTCCTGCAGTGTGGGACACGCATCTGTGGGGTGCATCGTGTCATAGCATATTCCGCAGGACTTGACTTGTTGTTGGTTGCCCCTCATCATCTCCTTCGCCTCAGCCATCTCTGAAAGTAGTGAGGACGATGGCTAAGAGTCTGCGACCTTAACTGCTTGCGCGCTCGCTCTCTTGCTAAAATGTCTTGAGCCCTCGGATAGCTCAAAGAATATCTCAAATGCTGCAGCCGGCGTCTTGTTTAGAATGTTACCGCCACAGGCTGCGTTCACCATCTAGCGCTCATCATCAAGAAGTCCACCATACAAATATAGCACGAGGTCTTGGTCAGAATAACCATGGTATGGACAGCTTGATATCAACCTCTTGAACCTCTCATAGTACTCATACAACGTCTCGGTAGCATGTTGCTCAATGTTGCTAATGTTCCTCTTCAAGCTATTGAGCTTCGTTGTAGGGAAGTACTTCTCCAGGAAGGCTTTCTTCATCTTTGCCCATGTGTCTATGCTTCCTGGAGCCAAATAGTAGAACCAATCATTGGCCGAATCCTTCAGAGAGAAAGGAAAGACCCTCAGCTTGATCTGATCCTTAGTAATGTTCCTTGGCTTCATGCTGCTGCAGACAGCGTGGAATTCAGAAAGATACTTGTTGGGGTCTTCTCCACTCATCCCATGGAAGTGGGGTAATAAGTGAATCAACCCAAATTTGAGTTCAAAATTCACGCCATCCGCCAACTCTGGAAACTGCACAACAAGCGGTTGCTGCTCTAGATTCGGCACAGTCAACTGCATCAAAGTCTGTTCCTCGGCCATCTCGAGTTGCGTGCGGGTTGCTATACGGTTCCTGGAAAGTGTCCTCTCAATTCCTGGATTAAGATCTAAAGTAGGAGAGTCAGTAGCACGGGTGTGGACCATAAGATAGGTCCACACAATAGTTGGCACACAAACAAACAAAAAGAAAAATTGAAACTTTGCCTCCCCGGCAACGGCGCCAAATTTGATGAGGGTTTTGTCGTAGACTCCTATCAAATAACCTTAAAAACCTAACTAACATAGTAGGGTAAATAAGGATCGATCCCACAGGGAGGTAAGCAATCTTCCTAAGTGCAAAGGTTGTATGCCAATAGTAACAAAAGGGGGGATTTTGGTTTGTATCACATAATAAAGTAAATCAATGCAAAAGATGTAATCAATGGGTGAGAAGTAACTTAGCCAAACAAATATCCACACTTTAGTTTGATTGGTTAATCCTAGATTATCTCCAATTCCTACCAATGAATATTCATGTCCTGATCTTATGTATATAGACAGGTCAACTAGCCTTGAAAATACTTACCATTAAACAATCAAGAAACTATCAAGATTCAATCTAACAGCAGCAGTAAGCATAGGAATTAACCAGGATACATGCAATACTTAACAACTAGTCAGTACTCGACATGTAATCAATTCTCTTCACAATAAACATTCACAACTAGTTCCTGTAAATTGCGGTTGCTACAAAAGATAAGGGATTTCAACTAGAAATATCCAAACCCTAGCAATAGAAAATCACTAATATCAACTAGATGATCAGACTAGTCAAATCAGCAAGAATCAATGGGATGAAGCACAAAGAGAATTGATATAATCAAAGTAAAGGAAATAGAGTTATAATCTCACAACCAAATACAAACGAAGGCTTCAATCGTCGGACTAAGCAAAGGTTGCTTAGTTCTTCATAGTCTTCAAAGCATAAAACTCTAAGGGAAAAACTGAACGATAACGTGATGATTGAATAATGAAAAGGCTGCTAACTAATGAAAGGTATAAACCTAGCAAAACCTAATCTAAAAAGATAAGAAATAAAATCTTTCTAAAAGGAAATTAAACGAAATAAAATAAAAAGGAATGAAACAAAATCATCGGACGAAGTAAATTCTCGGCTCCGCGTGTGAACAGTAACCGCGACCACGGAAATATATCCGCGACCGCGGATTGGTCTCTGAGTCCTCGTATGCTTCTGGCATGATTCCGCGACCACGGCGGAGCTTCCGCGCCCGCGGTTTTGCTTAGTCTTGCTCCTTTGCCTCTGTTGTAGTTCCGCACCCGCGGTCATCTATCCGCGCCCACGGAAATGCCTCTGTTGCGATCTTCAACTTCTCGTTTACGGTCTTCTCTTGTGGCTTCGCCTTCATCTCCTTAAGTCTTCATTTAAGCATTCAAAACCACCAAATCAACACTTCTTCTCCAAAACTCCATTCTCCTATATTGTGTCCTAAACACACATAAATGGCACCCCAAATTCTAGTAACAGCTCTTAGTTACGCACTGCAAAGTAGAGCGTATCAGTGTTGCATGATTTGTTGATCATTGATTTTCATTTTGTATTATGTGACATTCATTGTTGTTGATGCAGACATTCATGTTATAATATTCATAGTAAATGTAGTGATATTCATACCAGTTTAGAATGATATTCGTGTTTTTAGATACAATATATTAGATACAAACTACAATTGATGGGAAAACTTGCTTTTGTCATTCCTAATATTCATGTAAAATACTGTTGTTCATGTATATTTTTCCGTGTATAACTACTTGTGTTAATGTGAAGTGATTATTTTTTGTTTGGGTTATGATATTCATGGTGAAACGTTGTGATATTCATACCAATATAGAATGATATTCATGGTATAATTGATAATGTTATTAATATATTATTAAGTGAATATTCATATTTTAAGTTGTGTTATTCATGTCTTTAATTGGTGATATCCACATATTAAATAAAGATATTTATACAAACATGAACGATATTCAAGAAACAATGACAAAAACAACAAGAACAAATTTACGAATTTGCAAAGCATTAGCGTTGAAATAATCAAGTGGTGATATTCATGTTTTAAGTGGAGATATTCACAACCATCGATATTCATAAATGCATGAACGATATTCATACAGACGTGATCGATATTCATGAACGCTGAAAAATCGTTAAAGAAGAAGAAAATGTATCAGCAGAATCTAGCGGTTTTAGGAAAGAGAAAATACTGTGTTTTCTCTCTCATCTAACAACCTCATTTATTATATTTTCCTAATTAAAAATTAAATAATTACCTTATTAGAATAGATTTGATGGTTACACCCCTACCATATCTATTGTGAGGCCCAATCATCCAACCATCCATCACCATCAATCCAACGCTCCAGATTAATACTTCCATTTTACCATAACTCCCGTTTTATCGGAGCGTTCCTCTTAACAAATATATGTACATATATACTTATAAATGTAGATTTTCCACTACATCCATATAATTGTGAATACGTAGATGTCATGAATAATATTTTATTGTTAAGATTATTTAATTAATTATGTTTTTTCTATAAAATTAAACAAATAATATATTTTCTAAGCTTTGGTTGGTTTTTCATATCGATAACATAGACATGGATGATAATGAGAACTATGCTTGGGGACAAGGGGTAAGCTCGTTCACAAAATTACTTGCAAATGTTCAATACAGAGAAGAGGCCCATGTGTCGAATTTTGTATCATATAAGGCCAACGGATCTCATATCATAGGACTTAAACATCCTATGTCGTCAGTGGCGGAACCAGGAAAGTTTGAAAGAGGGGGCACATTAGTTTTAGCAACGGGCCGATCAAGTACGGACAAATAATAAAATCTTATTATTAATATTAATTAATGAATTTAAATTATATAATTAATTTTATATCCAGTCTGAATTATTACATATTGAAACCATTTTATATATAAACATTCATGATTTCTTCTTTTTATATTATGTATAATTATTCTCATAATATTAATATCATAACATACTAATGCTATTTTTTATATACATATGCTAGAGTTAAGAGTTAATACATATGCCATTTGATACTTTTCAAATTTTATAATATTCATATCAAATATAATTTATTAATCTTGAATTTCTTATCCTAACAGTCTTTTCATTGCTCTTCCTTAAATAAATATTACCTTTAATAATAGATAACCAATCTATTTTTTGTAAATAAAATAATTGTAGTAAAATAAAAACTAGTTAGATATGAAAATATATCCTAGTCAATTATATATCTATGTCTAACCAACTTAATTAGGCATCAACAAAAATCAATATAAAAAAAAATTAATTATGAACAACATTGTAAAAAAAAACAGAGAGAAATGGGCTTTGCAAGGATCGAACACAAGTTCATTGGACAACAATATGGAGTGTACTAAGCAACCAACTGGACTATGTTTTATTTGTGTCTACTATTTACACTAATAAAAATGTATATTGGACTAGAGGAAAAGAGGGGGCACGGGCCCCCCTAGCCCCTCCCTGGTTCCGCCTGTGTATGTTGTCGGTGGGAGCAACGACAACCCATCAAGAGGGCAGCAACAATGCATTAAATGATAATCTTCACATTGATGAGTTTGATATCTATCACAAGGATGACTGACAGGGCTAAAGTCGTATGCCTATCAAAGAAATCCTAAAGTACCTACTAAAGAGTATAGCAAGCAAGTCAGGGTCGAACCCAAGGGAATCAGGTTATCAATTCTTGTGTCTTTCAAGTCACCAACTAGGAACTAGGGGGGTTTGTATGATTTTCGAAACAAGTAATTAAAACAAAGCAAAGGATGTGAATATGATGGGAAAAAGCGCCACACTTAACAAAGATCCACACAACAATAGAAAGGTCGATCACGGAATTCTTTCAATCTCAAGTTTTTAATATTCCTATAGTTGTTCTTATCCCGATCATAGATAACTATTAGTTCTACCAGCCCTAATAGTACTTATCACCAAATCAAATCCGAAAACCTTCAAGACTCAATAAAGCAATAGCAATCAAACAAGGATTCAACAAGATACATGTAGTAGAAACAACCCGTTACTATAAGCATGCAATTAACTCTCTCTCACGATGAAGTGCTCGGATCCCCTATACGCAACAATCGTGCTTGCTACTAGATATGCAACCCGAACCCGGAATCACAAGTCCTAGCAATTAGGAAGATATCAATAAACCTAGGTGATCAATCTAGATAAATCAACATAAACCAATAATCAATCAAGTACAAGAGAATCAATCCAACTAGATAGGAAAACGAACAAGAGTAGAAAACTCACAACCAATCAATTGCTGGCTTCAAACTGTCAAGTGCAATAATGGAGGTTTAGTTCTCCATTAGGGTTTGTGAGAGCAAAAACATAGAAAGGTGGCAACTAGGGTTCTCCTTTACAAAGTCTTAACAATTAGACTTAAATACTAAGGCAAATATTCAGGAATAAAATAAAGGAAAATAACAAACTTGGAAACAAAGTCTCGGATTTAAAATAAAACGGAATAAAAACACGGAACGAAAGTCTTCAGCGCGTCGTCACCGCGGGTGCGGTGACACCCACCGCTGGGTGCGGTGACTCTCCAGTGGCTTCTGTCCACTTCTCTGATGACCTCGCCGCATGTGCGGTGGGACTCCAGAATCTTGTCTGGTTTCTGCTTCTTCCACCGCATGGGCGGTGGTCTTCGGTGCGGGTGCGATAAGGCTCCAGTAACATCTCCTCTTCAAAGCTCTTCCTTGCAATCTCTCGTACCGCTCCTCAACTCGTCTCTTCACTCCTTTTGCGTCTTTCCTTGGTGGCTTCCTTCCTCAGTGTCTCCTAGATATCCATAATAGCTCAAACACCTCCAAAAACACCAAACTTCGCCACCAAATGCCATACACATGAATGTGTCTAAATCTACCCGAATGACACCAATAAACCCTCTAATGACTCTTACTTAAGCCCTACAAAGTAGTGCTTATCAAATTCCCCCATGCTTAGACCTTTGCTCGTCCTCGAGTAAACTAAAAGAAAGTCCACTCCTCCAATGTAGCACACAAGGTCTCAGGAAGCATATCCTACAACTAAGAGTCACCTAACCCATGCCAAAGCTCCTGGCGCCAATCTCATCTACAACACATCCATACTCAACAGCTTAAGGGGCAAGCAGAGTACTTCCCCCAAGCTTAACCCGGACATCCAATAGCGTGAGTGACCTCTAATCCTAGCCTCCATCTATGACTTCTTATGCCTCCCAGAGTGACCTACCCGACAATCCTTCTTTTTCTCCTTTCTTATGTCACCCCGCCAGGTAAAATGAGGAATCCTAAAAATCACTCTTCTTCTTTTCACTCATTTTGCCAAGGCGCCCTTTCGGGTTTTCACCAAGCCACTCATTTCATTTTTCAATAGATGGGCTCACAATATACTCACATCACTCTTGACCAATTATTACCCCAGCCTAATGCTGGTCCAAGCCACCTGCTTTTTACCTAGGCCGCCCTTTCGGGTTTTCGACCTATCCCAGGATTTTTATGATAGCCTTTTTTCAATTTTTTGGCTTTTTTCTCTTTCTTTCTCCTCAATGGCATAGCAAGTATAGAACACTCCTCCATGCTTAAACATTGCATTGTCCTCAATGTAATGAAAGACAAAAAGATGAAGCACAGGGAAAAGCAAAAAAATAACTCACAACATCGCCGAGCTGGCTTGGACACCTTCGGTGTTGCTGGCGGTGTACTCCATATGCGCAGGTCTCCAGTGTTGGGCGAGTGTCTTCAATTCATCTCTACCGTGCAACCAAATAATCCACTATGGTGAATAGTGGTATGTCAAAGAATTCGGGGTTGCACGACCTTCAACGAACACAAAAAATGGGCCCAGATGTAATCGTGGTGTGGGCCCTGGTGCTCCTCCTATCCAGCTGCCGATTATAGGGCCGCCATCCTTGTCGTGCGCACCCTTCACCATGGTAATACTGGACAGCTCGCCTCCAGTAGAACTTTTTTTTTCTTTACTCCCCGTTTAAGGTTATTTCGGGGCCCTTTTTTTTTTTTTTACGAACAACAGAAAGTAAAGGAAGCCCACCGCGGGGTGCGGTGGGATGCTCACCGCTGGGTGCGGTGGGATGCTCACCGTTGGGTGCGGTGAGCTCACCAGAAACCTCCTCTTGCTCCTGCAGGAAAACTAAAAGACAATTAAATGGAACTAAAACAATACGAAAAATTAACTTACCTAACTTGGGTTGCCTCCCAAGCAGCGCCTTTAGTTAATGCCGTTGGCTCGACATGAAGCTCAGACAATCTCAATTCACAGCATCGGGTTCCTTAGGTACCCTCTCATTCAGCACCTCCTTCCTGAACCAATCATGGAAAGGTTTGAACCTTAGACCATTCTTCTTCTTCAGCGGCTCTTCCACCTTGACCTTCTTAGTCGCCGCTCCCCCATACTTAGATCGATCAGGGGGTGTTTAGCCTTAACTTTAGGGGCCTGCACAATAAAAGGGAACATCTTCTTGCCCTGTGGAGTGAGTAAGGTGGGGCCACTGCCCAAAAGAGAAGTAGGAGACTCACCCTTCTCATCCAGTAAAGCCGTGACTTCCTGCAGATTAGAAGATACAGGAATACTGACAGGCAAGTCAACTATGGGATCCTCTATTATAGGTTGCAATTCATCCAAAGGGTTGGGACTCATTATATCAACAAAGTTCAAAGAGGTGTTAATGATGGGTTTCATATCATATATGTTGTATTCAACTCCATCCCCATCAAATTCCATAGTTAATTTCCCACTTCTAACATCAATTGTAGTGTTAGCAGTTTTCATGAAAGGTCTACCTAACACCATATGTGCACCTGTACCACCACCCATATCAAGAACATAAAAATCAGTGGGAAAAATCAGCTTATCTACCATAACAAGGACATCCTCAATAACCCATTTCGGGTAGACATTGGTTCCATCAACTAATTGAATAACTAGCCTAGTGTCCTATAGTGGTGGCAGACCAAGAGACTCATAGAACGACAATGGTAAGACATTAATAGATTCACCAAGATCTAGCATAGCTTTATCAATCTTTGTCTCACCAATGATGCAAGGGATAGAGAACATACCTGGATCACTGCACTTCTTGGGCATACGCTTTTGAAATACAGCAGACACTTGCTCGCTCACCCGGACCTGCTTCTTTTTCTTCTGCTTCTGGTTCCTCTTGATCGTGCAAAGCTCCTTCAAGAACCGAGCATACTTGGGAATGCTTTTAACAAGTTTAAGCAAAGGAATGTTGACCTCACACTTGCTGAAAGTTTCGAAGAGGTCCTTATCGTCGACTACCCTTCTCTCCTTGAGCGCCTCTGGAAAAGGGGTGGGTGGCTTCTCGGAACCGAGAGGAGGAAAGTATGGACGAATGTAGGTGTCCACATAAGGCTCAGCAACAGCTCCAGAAGTCTCGCCGCGGGTGCGGCCAGAAGCCACCGCCGGGTGCGGTGAATCCCCAGAAATTTCTCGAGAAACAGTACCGTCACCGTGGGGTGCGGTGGGCGCCACCGCTGGGTGCGGTGGACTCGACAGAACGTTCTGTCCCTCCTCATCATTCTCGCCGCGGGTGCGGTCACCCTGCCGCTGGGTGCGGTCATTCTCCAGAACACCCTCTTTTCCTGAGTCGTCCTCTTCAGCATTAGGAGTGACATGCAATTGCTTTCCACTTCTAAGGGTCACAGCACTAACATTTGCCCGTGGGTTAACTACCGTTTGAGATGGTAGATTTCCCGACATCTTTGCATCGATCCTCGTGATGGCTTCAGCCATTTGGCTCACCTGCGTCTCTAAATTCTTTATGCTTGACGTCGTAGCTTGAACATGAGTAGTGAAATGTTTCGTCGAGGCTTGGAGCATATCTGTAATTGAAGGAGACGCATCAGGTTGTGGATCTTGCGACCTTTGTAGAAATTGAGGTCTTGGCTGCTGTTGTTGTTGATACTGAGGCTGTTGTTGTTGATCCGGTTGATCCCTCCATCTGAAATTTGGGTGGTCTCTTCACCCCGGATTATAAGTGCTGGAGTATGGATTGTGCCGAGGTCTTGGATTCCCATAACCTCCTACAGCGTTTACCTCAGCAGGCGAATCATCTTGTAGTTGAGGACATGCATCAGTGGGGTGGAATTGATCGGCACAGACCCCACACACTTTCAGTTGTTGAGGAGTCCCTTGCAGCGTAAGTCTCCTCACCATGTCCTTCAACTCAGCAATATCACTGGCATACGCAGAGCGACCAGAGTCAGCGGCATTGACTCCTCTCTTGGTAGAAGCTCTACCAAAGTTTCGTGTGCCCTCTGCCATCTCCTGAATCTTCTCCATAGTTGTTGCCGGTGTTGTGTTAAGAATATTTCCACCACATGCAGCGTCGACAATCCTCCTTTCATTGTCCAGCAGGCCATTGTAAAGATGAAGCACCAGATCCTGATTGGAATACCCGTGGAATGGACAGCTTGAGCACAGTCTCTTGAACCGCTCATAGTACTCATATAGGCTCTCGTCAGCCTCCTGCTCAATGTTGCTAATAGCCTTTTTCAAACTGTTTGCCTTCTTTGCAGGGAAATACTTTTCGAGAAACGCCTTATGCAGCTTGTTCCACGAATCAATGCTTCCTGTAGGCAGATGGTAATACCAGTCATCAGCAGTGTCCTTCAGAGTAAACCCAAAAGCTCTCATCTTGATTTGCTCCTCAGTAACATTCGCCGGTTTCGTGCTCATGCAGACTGTGTGGAATTTACCCGTGTGTTTGATTGGGTTCTCGCCAGCCAGTCCATGGAAAGTGGGGAGCAAATGAATCAGCCCCGGCTTCAACTCAAAGTTCACATTCTCTCCCACAGCAGGGATCACTACGGCCAAAGGTTGCTGTTGCAAGTTCGGCACAGTCAACTGTCTCAACGTCCTATCATCGTCCCCCATCTCGAATGCAGGGTTGTCAAAAACCAAAGTATGGTTCACTCTGCGTTCCTGGGACAAAGTTCTCTCAATCTCTGGATCAAGATCAAGAAGAGGTGAGTTAGTAGCACGAGTGTGAACCATAAGATAGGTTCACACCAAGGTTGGTAACAAACAAATCACAAAAACAGAAAATTTGATTCCCCGGCAACGGCGCCAAATTTGACAGGGCTAAAGTCGTATGCCTATCAAAGAAATCCTAAAGTACCTACTAAAGAGTATAGCAAGCAAGTCAGGGTCAAACCCAAGGGAATCAGGTTATCAATTCTTGTGTCTTTCAAGTCACCAACTAGGAACTAGGGGGGGGGGTTTGTATGATTTTCGAAACAAGTAATTAAAACAAAGCAAAGGATGTAAATATGATGGGAAAAAGCGCCACACTTAACAAAGATCCACACAACAATAGAAAGGTCGATCACGGAATTCTTTCAATCTCAAGTTCTTAATATTCCTATAGTTGTTCTTATCCCAATCATAGATAACTATTAGTTCTACCAGCCCTAATAGTACTTATCACCAAATCAAATCTGAAAACCTTCAAGACTCAATAAAGCAATAGCAATCAAACAAGGATTCAACAAGATACATGCAGTAGAAACAACCCGTTACTATAAGCATGCAATTAACTCTCTCTCACGATGAAGCGCTCGGATCCCCTATACGCAACAATCGTGCTTGCTACTAGATATGCAACTCGAACCCGGAATCACAAGTCCTAGCAATTAGGAAGATATAAATAAACCTAGGTGATCAATCTAGATAAATCAACATAAACCAATAATCAATCAAGTACAAGAGAATCAATCCAACTAGATAGGAAAACGAACAAGAGTAGAAAACTCACAACCAATCAATTGCTGACTTCAAACTGTCAAGTGCAACAATGGAGGTTTAGTTCTCCATTAGGGTTTGTGAGAGCAAAAACGTAGAAAGGTGGCAACTAGGGTTCTCCTTTACAAAGTCTTAACAATTAGACTTAAATACTAAGGCAAATATTCAGGAATAAAATAAAGGAAAATAACAAACTTGGAAACAAAGTCTCGGATTTAAAATAAAACGGAATAAAAACACGGAACGAAAGTCTTCAGCGCGTCGTCACCCCCGGGTGCGGTGACACCCACCGCTGGGTGCGGTGACTCTCCAGTGGCTTCTGTCCACTTCTCTGACGACCTCGCCGCAGGTGCGGTGACACCCACCGTTGGGTGCGGTGGGACTCCAGAATCTTGTATGGTTTCTGCTTCTTCCACCGCAGGGGCGGTGGTCTTCGGCGCGGGTGCGGCAAGGCTCCAGTAACATCTCCTCTTCAAAGCTCTTCCTTGCAATCTCTCGCACCGCTCCTCAACTCGTCTCTTCACTCCTTTTGCGTCTTTCCTTGGTGGCTTCCTTCCTCAGTGTCTCCTAGATATCCACAATAGCTCAAACACCTCCAAAAACACCAAACTTCGCCTCCAAACGCCATACACATGAATGTGTCTAAATCTACCCGAATGACACCAATAAACCCTCTAATGACTCTTACTTAAGCCCTACAAAATAGTGCTTATCAATGACATTGATCAATTTTCAAAGAGTGGTGATGTAAACGAACTTGATGTAACAATGACTCATATGGCTAGAGATGCATCAACTATCACCCCAAGTTGGAACATAACTAGAGAACATAATCGTGCAAATGATGAACTCATGGAAAATATGGAATGCAAGGAATCCATTTCAGTCGAAGGTAAATTTGCTCGTGGTGACGTGGTCAACAATTCAATTCACTTGAGGAGTTGAAAGAAAAATCACAATTTATTCTGCATAGAGACGAAAAGAGTATAAGGTGGAAAAAGTGTGAGACCAATGGTATACAATTGTTTGTGTGGAGAAAGATCGAGGATGCACATGGTAATTATCGGCTCATGGAATCACTGAGCATCTTGACATGTGAATAATAAACACATACAAAGGTCTTCACGTCCCGAGTTGTGTGAAAGATGTCATATTATATGGATAATTGTAACATCAATAAAAAACTAATATGTCAAGAGATTGTTTCTGTTATCCGCGTTGGCAAATCATTGAAACCTTCATTATATTAAGGATTCTAACTAAATCATATAGCAATTTTCTAACACATACTAGCTATGATTTATCATCCAAAGTTATTAAAAACGAAATTCTATAGACCTTCATTATATTAAGGATTCGACCAACATTACATATTTGTATCCTCACATTTTTATGTTTTGGTTGAATATCTCAGTGGTTGCATTTATCATTAATCCAATAGTGCAATTTGGTTCATAGACAATGATAGTATCACTGTAAGATACAAAAATCAACACAAATCACCAATAATCCCGGCAAGAACAAGCTCCACCCTTGAAGTGGTGAAACCTACTACGATCCCTCACCACAATTTCACGTTCAAAAACCTTTGATATCAGCTTGATAGCAAGGTGACAATCCCCACAAACTCTCAAATTCTTCATCACAGTAATTGGAGTTGTTGGGGCAGTGTTTATCAGCATAAAAGCAATTGCAATCTTCTCACTGTGATAAGCCAAAGCTGTCTCCTTCTCTTCTTCCTGTATATCAGCAAGCACATTTTCTGTGCAAGGCACATAACCCTCCAGTTTAAGGAGCCTTGTCATCTCCTCTAACATCCTGTAAATCTCCTTATCCTGAGGATGTGACCTATCTCCCATTGTGAATTCGACCACGCGATTCCTCAGCTCAACGAGGCTGTATCCAGGAACTTTCCTTACACCGTTTTCAAACATGTTACTTCTGATACTATGCACGTCGGTCCAGCGTCTTTCGGATGCGTAAAGGTTGGAGAGAAGGACAAAGTCTCCACTGTGTTTAGGCTCCAACTGCAGGAGCTGCATTCTTGCAGTCTCTGCTAAACCCAGATGCCCGTGTATCGAGGAGGCGCCCAGCAGGGTTCGCCAGATGACAGCATTGGGTTTGAATGGCATGCTTAGAATGAACTTGTATGCTTCTTGCACTTTTCCAGCCCTGCCCAAGAGATCAACCATGCATCCATAATGCTCGATTTTTGGGTCGATTTTGTATCGGTCTTTCATTTTGTAAAAGTAGTCAAATCCTTCATCTACCATGCCACAATGACTACACGCATACAGGACGCCCACGAAAGTGATGTCAGTTGGTTCCAAGCTCATCATTTCCATCTCCTTGAAGAGACCAATTGCCTTGAATCCTAGACCATTTACAGCCAACCCAACAATCAGAGAGGTCCAAGACACCACACTTCTCTCTCTGATCTCACCAAAGAACAAGTGAGCTTCTCTAATCCTCCCACACTTTGCATAAAGGTCCAGAAGGGCATTTCCAGCCTGCAAATTCTTATCCAGACCAGCTTTAATCATGTAAACATGGAGTCTCCTACCCAATGAAAGAGCACCGAGCTCAGCACAGGCAGACAACAAACTAACTACTGTGAACCCATCAGGCTCTATACCATCAATTTCCATATCTCTAAAAAGCGTGAGGACCTCATTAGGCCTCCCATTCAAAGCATAGCCATTGATCACAGAGTTCCAAGTCACGAGGTTTCTCACAGACATTAACACAAACAGCTTGTGGGCACTCTCAGCTCGCCCACAAGCGGCGTACATATGAACCAGAGCGTTCTGAACAAACACCAGGGGCTCAAACCCGTTTCTTGTCACAACACAATGCAGCTTCTCCCCAGCCCTCACATCCAACAGCTTAGCAACAGCCTTCAAGAGGAAAGGATAAGTATGCGTATCAGGCTCAACAGAGTCCAATACCATCCGGGTGTACAAATCAATGGCGGGTCCGGGGTTTTCACTCTCAGCAAAGCCTCTAATCATTGTATTCCAGGTGAATATATTTGGGCTCTGAATCTGAGCGAAGATATTGTGGGCGTAACTCATGGAGGATGATGACGATGATGGTGGTGAGAGAGAGACAGCGAAGAAGATGAGGTGCTTGCCCATGTCTGGGCTAGATACGGGGACACCGTTCCTGATGGAGAAGCCATGGATTTGCTTGAGCTTGTAGAAAGAGGAAGCAGAAGCCTGGAGAAGAGAGATACACTCCTTGAGAAGAAGTGATTTTGTATTGGACTCTGGGACGATGTTTAGTGTGGAGAATAGGAGGATTTGGAGTATTCTCTGAGAGAATTTGCGAGGTTGGAGGATGTGAAATCGGCAAGTCAGGTGCATTGCAAAATTTTCAGGTCGCGATCAGACTTTTTTCAGGTAATCTTGCGCTTTATCTATTAATTCCATAATTTCCCTGTTGAATAGCAAGTGCACAAATTGATTGCTTCAAAGAATCTTATGCTTGAAAATCACCTGGTTAACGGTCGAGTTTCTCCGTCTTCTGCAACACTGAGAGACGACCTGTAGGCCGAAAATGGCGATTGAAAAGTTGCTAGGGAAAGAAGATGATTCTCATGTAAATGGGCCCGTTTATTTGGGCTTTAAGTAACATTTCGCCCGATGATGTGTATTGGGTCGGCCCATCAAGACACAAGTCAAGTGCAATAGTTCCTGATAAAAAAAAAAAAAAAAAATTAATAAGGTAAGAATTTGATTCACCTTACATATCAATCTTTTAATTCCAGCTTGAGATTTTCATTCTCTGAATTTTATTTTTATAAATTAAAGTGATGAACTGGTGGATATATACATCTTCAATCATAGAGTTACAACAAACTTACGGGCCATAAATAATAATATATTATTTGACTCGAAATTGATAATTTCATATTATAGGATCAAGTAATCAGTGGAATAAGCGAACAAAGTGAAAGAAGAAATTAAAGCAATGAAATCACAATTTGATTTTGAATCATCAACTAAACATGTTAAATAACTAGATGGCTTTATCATTCTAAGTAAGTATATAATGTACAACTTTGATATCACCTATATATATTGGGTACGTATTTTTTGGATAGTTTTTTATCCTTAAGAATTGGAATTTAGTTTCAGTAGAATCTACTATATATCTACTAAAGTAGAATACCTATTACGTCACGTAGCGCCCCAAAAATGAACCAAATTTTTTGGCTGCTATGTGGCATCACGATATTGAATTTGTCACGTGTCGAGCTCTCATTTTTTCATTGACTTTTCAAAAATCAAATCAAATAAAATAAAATAAAAACTATTCTCATATTAGCCGGATATGCACCCTAATATGAATATTTTGTATCATCTATTCCTTCCAAAAATGTATCAAACAAAATATTCACATATTAGTCAGATATGCAACCTAATATGAATATTTTATAATGATAAGTTTATTATAGAATAAACAATTATTATGGATATAGTAGATTATAACTTTTGCAAGTAATGTCTATGCGTACGTATTAGCTCAAGAATATCCATAATTATAATAATCTTACTTAAATTGTAAAAATTGTTTATTCCATAATAAACTTACCACTATTAATTTTCAAATTGTCTACTATAAATAGGATTTGTGAAAATAATTGTATACAAAACTATAAAATACCATAAAAAATCTTTCTACGACGACGAAAAAAACACAATTGTAAAAGTTGTGTTGAATCTTATAACCTCTTTGATAATTTCTTTAAAACACATATATAATTTGTTATAAGTGTAACTTTAGAAAAAGCCAAGATCTAAAAATTAATCATAAAAAGATGGAGACAACTCATCGGACTAGGAGATTGTATGTTTGATCTACATATTACTTGTAAAGTTGCAAGACCTAAGCCTACCATGTCTAATTTACTATATATCTACTAAACAATAACCTAATTACCCCACATGGCACTCCCTCATTAAAACCGCCACATGTCATTTTCTGCTTTTTTCTATTTTTTAAAATGAATCTAATTATTAATTAAATATTATTATCCTAAACCTATCACTCATTTTTTCCTAATTTAAATACAAATCAAGCACAAAGATTACAATTTAGTCACAAAGATTAAAATCCAAAATTTCCTAATTATATACAAATCCAAAATTTCCTAATTATGTACAAATCCAAAATTCTTTAATCTACTATATATCTACTAAACTAGAATCTAATTACGACACATACATGACACTCCCTCGTTAAAACGATTACATGGCACTCCCTCATTAAAACCACTACATGTCATTTTCTGCATTTTTAAAATATATTATAAGTCAAAGATTATTATCTTAAACATATCACTCATTTTCTTCTAATTTAAATACAAATCAAGCACAAAGATTATAAATCCAAAATTTCCTAATTATATACAAATCCAAAATTTCCTAATTATGTACAAATCCAAAATTTTCTAATCTACTATATATCTACTAAACTATAACCTAATTACGTCACATGACACTCCATCATTAAAACCGCCACATGATACTCCCTCATTAAAATCGCCACATGTCATTTTTTTTAAATAAATCTAATTATTAGTTAAAGATTATTATCCTAAACCTATCACTCATTTTTTCCTAATTTAAATACAAATCAAGCACAAATATTACACGTTAATCACAAAGATTACAAATCCAAAATTTCTTAATTATATACAAATCCAAACTTTCCTAATCTAGTATATATCTACTAAACTAGAACCTAATTACGCCACATGACACTCCCTAATTAAAATCGTCACATTATACTCCCTCATTAAAATCGTCACATGTTATTTTTTGCTTTTTTCAATTTTTTAAAATAAATCTAATTATAAATAGACAATTATTATCCTAAACTTATCACTAATTTTTTCCTAATATAAATACAAATCAATCACAAAGATTACAAATTCAAAATTTCCTAATTATATACAAATCCAAAATTTTCTAATCTACTATATATCTACTAGAGTATAACCTAATTACGCCACATGGCACTCCCTTATTAAAACCGCCACATGACACTCCCTCATTAAAACCACCACGTGTCATTTTCTACTTTTTCAATTTTTTAAAATAAATGTAATTATAAATCAAAGATTATTATCCTAAACCTATCACTCTTTTTTCCTAATTTAAATACAAATCAAGCACAAAGATTACAAGTTAATCACAAAGATTATAAATCAAAAATTTCATAATTATATACAAATCTAAAATTTCATAATCTGCAATATATCTACTAAACTAGAACCTAATTATGCTACATGACACTCCCTCATTAAAACCGTCACATGTTATTTTTGTTTTTTTCAATTTTTTAAAATAAATCTAATTATGAATAAAATATTATTATCCTAAATCTATCACTCATTTTTTTCTAATTTAAATACAAAACAAACACAAAGATTACAAGTTAATGACAAAGATTACAAATCTTAAATTTCCTAATTATATATAAATCCAAAAAATTTTAATCTACTAAACTAGAACCTAATTACGCCACACGACAATCCCTCATTAAAACCTCCACGTGACACTCCATCATTAAAACCGTCACATGTCATTTTATGTTTTTTTCAATTTTTTAAAATAAATCTAATTATAAATCAAATATTATTATCCTAAACCTATTACTCATTTTTTCTTAATTTAAATACAAATCAAGCAAAAAGATTAATTACAAGTTAATCACAAAGATTAAAAAAGCAGAATTAGGAAAAAGACTAATAACCACGCAGCTCGGCATTCATGTCAAACAAGGAAGAATATTTCAAGCAACAATATTGGATATACAATTTTGATTCCTCTCATGATTATGTCATCATCAGACACTTCATACCCGTTTAAGTTTCAATGAAGACAATTTTTCTTGAGTGTCTGTTTTGCTATGACGATAAACAAGAGCTAGGATCATTCTATTGCAAATGCCAGTTTGTATCTTTCACGCCCTGTTTTCATTCATGATCAGTTTTTTGTTGCATCATCAAGAGTTACTAGCAAGAAAGGTTTATAGATTTTGATATACGACAAAAAACAAAAAAAAGATCTAATACTACAACCAATGTAGTACAAGGAAGATTTTTTTTAATAATTTCTAGCAATTTTGAACATCTTACGATATTTTATGTTTAGGGTTTCATTTTCATGTATAAGATGAACATTTTGATTATGCTTTATCAATTTAGTAGAATTGATGTTAGGGATGTGGCTATCCCCATTTCAAAATTACTTAACCAATTTTTACTATTAATAAAGTTATAGAGAGTTTTGTATCTTTTTCGATAATATTTTGTCAGTCTCTTTAATATTTTGTATTCAATTAGTTCTTTTTTATATTAGCATTCATATACTTCTATAACCGTCACTACCTACATAATTCTATATCAATTAAATGTATAATTTAAATATACTATTTTTTTAATTGTAAGAAAAAATAAACAAATCACGTGCAAGCCACGGGTACCACACTAGTTTAAATGAAAAATTATAAGAGAGCAAAGGCTTACAATAGTTGTACTTCTTAAGAGTAAATTGACTGAAATGGGGAAATAAGAATATTCTTTTTTGAAAATTAAAAATTATAACTTATATGTTTTTGATATCAAATATAGTTTAGTAAATTGATAATAATGTTGATAAAAAAACATGTGGATAAGATACATAACCTTATAGATCACTTCTTCATGAAAGATTGAAGATAAGGTTACACAGGTAAGTCTTCCTTCTTAAAGTTGTAGCCATGTTTGATCTTCTTTTGCATAAAAGTGAAAAGGTAAGAGAAAGAAAAAATGGGTCAAACTACCTAGTTTAACTCATATATCAATATATTATAAGGATTAATCAAGTAATTACCCATAAATATTTCCTAATACTAAATGAAGTTGGACATTAATTGTAAATACACATAAACTCTATTATGGTCATGCCATATTTGAGTCATATATAATTGTCGGATATTTTCATATGCTAATTGTCGGTTTTTAATATTGTATACACTTACCTTACGTCACCGTTGAAATCAATGGATAGATTTGCCGACTTTAGTATGCAAATTATTTAGTTTGAATATTTTATTATTATAGTTCGAAACATATATTATCCTAATTTACATGTATAAACTACGATCTGAAAATATGTTAGTAACATAAGGTTTAGTTGTTTTTATAGGTCATCATTAGGCTATATTCAAGTGCGATTTGAAGTTCATTGTAGAGTTTTTTTAAGGCATGCAACCAAAAATACTAATAATTGAGTTAGCATATGAATTAAGACCAAACATAAGAGAAGGAAGAGATCATTATATACGGCTAAGTTTTTGTTTTTTAAAGGTAATCATTAGATTAATTTCAAGTGTGATTTGATGTCCAATCTGGTGTTTTTTTATGGATGACAACTACAAATACTAATAATTATGTTAACATATGCATTAAGACCAAACAAAAAAGAAGGAAAAAATCATTATATATTTTATCCTAATTGAATACTGATGAGGCTAAAGTCGTAATGCCTAATCAAAATAATCATCAAAAACCTAACTAAGTATAGTAGGCAAGCAAGGGTCGAATCCCACAGGGAGGTAGCAATCTTTCTAAGTGCAACAGTTGTATGTCAACAGTAACAAAGGGGGGTTTTGGTTTGTTTCAATGTAACAAAGTAAATAAAAGCAAAGGATGTAATCAATTGGTGAGAAGTAACTTAGCCAGACAAATATCCACCATTTATTTGATTGGTTGATCCTAGATTATCTCAATTCCTTCCTATGAATATTCTTGTCCCTATTCTGAAATAGTTATCAGTCCAATAAGCCCTAGTAACCCTAACTATCAAATGCACAAGAAACTATCAAGATTTAATCCAATAGCAGTAGTAAGCATATGAATTAACCAGGATACATGCAACACTAACAACTCGTAGCATTTAACACGTAATCAATTCTCTTCACAATAAACTAGTCCAACCAGTCCTAGAATATCATGTTTGCTACACAAGATAAGGGATTTCAACCAGATATATCCAAACCCTAGCAATAGACAATTACTACTATCAACTAGTTGATCAGGCCAGTCAAATCAGCAAGAATCAATGGAAATAAGCACAAAGAGAAAAGATATAAGCAAAGGAACGGAAATAGAGTTTATAATCTCACAACCAAATACAAATGAAGGCTTCAATCGTCGGACTAAGCAAAAGTTGCTTAGTTCTTTATAGTCTTCAAAACTTAAAACTCTAAGGGAAAAACTGAACGATAATGTGAAACTAGAATAATTATTAAAAGGCTGCTAATGAAACTAAAGATATAACCTAGCAAAACCTAGTTTCCATAAGATAGGAAACAATATCTAAAAGGAAAATAAAATAAACTAACGGAAAATAAAAGAAAATAAAATAAAATAAAATAAATCTTCGGACGAAAGGGAAATCCTGGATCCGCGTCTGTGAACAGTATCCGCGATCGCAGCTAGAATTCCGCGACCGCGGAAATGTTCCTATTGTCTTCACTGCTTCTCGTGTTTCCGCGACCGCGGCTGGATGATCCGCGACCGCGGAAAGTCTTCTGTTGTTCTCTTCAGCTTCTTCTTCTCCACTTGTGGTCGTCTCTTGTGGCTTTCTCCTCCATCTTCTTAAGTCTTCATTTAAGCTCTTCAAAACCACCAAATCAATACTTCATTTCCACAACTCCATTCTCCACAATTATGCTCTAAACACATCCAATTGGTACCTAAACTCTGGTAACAAGTCCTAGTTAAACCCTACAAAGTAGCGCTGATCAAATTCCCCCATGCTTAAACCTTGCTCGTCCTCGAGTAAGCTAATAGAAACCTACTCCTCCAATGAAATACCCAAGGTCTCAGGAAGTACAGCAAAACTATCTTCACTAAGAACTGCACCTAAACATGATTCTCCAAGTACCAACAATCAACACAACACCCAAGCTTAATCTGAACACCATAGAGTGAAAGTAACCATCTAATCCTAGCCTTCATCTATCTTCTTATACCTTCTAGAGTGACCTACCCGAATCCTTCTTATATCACCTCTTCTTATGTCACCACACCAGGAAAAATGAGGAATCCTAATAATCAATCTTCTTCTTTTTACTCATTTTGCCAAGGCGCCCTCTCGGGTTTTCACCAAGCCACTCATTTTATTTTTCAATAGATGGGCTCACAATAACTCACATCACTCTTGACCTCTTATTACCTCAGCCTAATGTTGGTCCAAGCCACCTGCTTATTACCTAAGCCGCCCTCTCGGATTTTCGACTTATCCCAGGATTTTATTTTTGTCTTTTTCCATATTTTTGACTTTTTTCAATTTTCAATTTTTTCTTTACTCAGACGACTAGCAAGTATAGATCACTCTCTCATGCTTAAATATTGCATTATCCTCAATGTAATGAAAGACAAAAAGATGAAGCACGTGGAAAAGCAGAAAAGTACTCACACCGTCGCCGAGGTGGCCTAGATGTGGACGGTGGTGCTGGAGGTAAATCAATGAAAGCACATGTCTTTGGTGTTGCGCGGTCCTCCTCAATCAAACTCCACGTGCAACCAAATAGATCCACGGTAAGGTGTAGTGGTATATCAAAGAAAACGGGGTTGCACGGCCTTTAATAAACACATAATGGGAGCCCAAATGTAAGCGTGTAGTGGGCTCTAGTGTTCCTCCTCGTCAGTTGTCGAATGTCGGACCATCATCGGTGCCAAATAAAATGCCGGGTTAATGTCTCCTCCTTGGCAGCATGATGCGCACCGTCTCTTGTAATAAACGTCGGACAGTTGGGCCGCGATCGCGGATTTAAAGCCACGGTCGCGGAAAATCGACGATTTTTTTTCCAGGTACGGGGACTTACAGTGGCTTTTCCGCTGTTGCGGAAAAAAAATTCGCGCTCGCGGAAATGTTTCTGGTGCGAGTTGAACACCGTCTTCGAATTTGGCTCGGGTCTCCTACCTGCAGGTTAGTCTAAAACAAAAACAAAACAACAATAATGAATGCTAGAAAAGAAGAGACAAGAAAAGAATTTTGTACCTCGTGTTGCCTCCCGAGCAGCGCCTTGGTTATTGTCGTGGCTCGACATGGTGCTCTCCAGATCAACTTGGGTTGCTCACATCAACTGAACATTTGGGGCTACAATCAGGGGGGTGTCTCTTTGCGTCATCTATGTTGAATCCGACCCTCACCCCATCAAATTCCATGGTGAGCGAACCACTACTCACATCAATCTTCGTATTTGTCGTGTTCATGAACGGCCTACCCAGCATCACAGGGGTTGCATGCTTGTCTTGTCCTGTATCCATCACAAAGAAATCCGCAGGGAAAATCAGCTTGTCAACCTCTACCAGAACATCCTGCATGACTTTTTTGGGATACACATAGGAATTATCCGCCAATTGAATCACTATCCCCGTCTTCTGTAATGGCCCGATCTCCAAAGATTCATAAAGCGAGAGAGGCAACACATTGTTAGATGCACCCAAATCCAGCATGGCTTTGTCGAACGTGGTGCCACCTATCTTGCAGGGAATAGTGAACATGCTTGGGTCACTGTACTTCTTTGGTAACCGCTTTTGTAGCATAATGGAGACATTCTCACTCACCATGACCTTCTTTTTCTCCTTCACAGCTTTCTTCCTTTTTATCTTGCATAGTTCCTTCAAAAATTTGGCATAGCGAGGGATGCTCTTAACTAGCTTGATCAAAGGAATATTTACCTCGCACTTGCTGAAGGTCTCGAAAAGTTCCTTGTCATTCTCCAGCCTTCTCGTGTCCTTCAATGCCTTGGGAAAGGGTGCGGGTGGTTTCAGCGAACTGAGTGGAGGAAAATTTGGACGAATATAATCATCGTGGACATCAGAGGCAAAACCGCGATCGCGGATTGGGTCCCGTGGTCGCGGCTCGTTGTCTGGCAATTCTGGGGCTCTAGGAAGTTTTCCGCGGTCGCGGATTTTTGTCCGCGGTCGCGGAATTTCGTCGACAATGTCCTCTTCAACAGAAACTTTTCCGCGGTAGCGGAAATCGAGCCGCAATCACGGAAATCGAGCCGCGATCGCGGAAAATCGCCGATTTTTTTCTCGTTTCCAGGAACAATGCCGCGGTCGCGGCTGTCCTCTTTGCGGTCACGAAATTCTTTTTGTTGTCCACGAACGTCCTCCATTTGAGTCCCACTCCTCAGCGTCATCGCACATACATTCTCCCTCGGGTTCACTACCGTTTGGGATGGTAGCTTCCCTGAATCCCGGGCTTCCAACTTGCTCACTGTGAGGGAAATTTGGCCCACTTGCTTCTCCAAGTTCTGAATACTCGCCGTCATCTCTTGATTTTGTTGGGCCATAGTGTTTGCCAACGTCGAAACACTCTGGGCGAGAGACCTATTTTGTTGGACCATCTCTTGATTTTATTGGGCCATAGTGCTTGCCAACGTCGATACGCTCTGGGTAAGGGTCATGATCATGTCATCACCAGACAGCATGGAATTCAGACAAATTTGACGAGGCTAAAGTCGTTATGTCTAATCAAAGTAAACCTCAAAAACCTAACTAAGTATAGTAGGCAAGCAAGGGTCGAATCCCACAGGGAGGTAGCAATCTTTCTAAGTGCAACAGTTGTATGTCAACAGTAACAAAGGGGGGTTTTGGTTTGTTTCAATGTAACAAAGTAAATAAAAGCAAATGATGTAATCAATTGGTGAGAAGTAAATTAGCCAGACAAATATCCACCATTCATTTGATTGGTTGATCCTAGATTATCTCAATTTCTTCCTATGAATATTCTTGTCCCTATTCTGAAATAGTTATCAGTCCAACTAGTCTTAGTAACCCTATCTATCAAATGCACAAGAAACTATCAAGATTTAATCCAATAGCAGCAGTAAGCATAAGAATTAACCAGGATACATGCAACACTAACAACCCGTAGCATTTAACACGTAATCAATTCTCTTCACAATAAACTAGTCCAACCAGTACTAGAATATCATGTTTGCTACACAAGATAAGGGATTTCAACCAGATGTAACACCCCCAAATATATCCTTGAAAGGTATCACCGCCAGTGACCTCAGATTCCACATCCGAAGCCACCCAAGGCTTAACCAGTTTATACAAATCATAAAACAACATTTAGAATACGAAATGTCATAGTATTGGATTAAATCAAAGTTTCGGAATTACATCCATAATCCAAATACAACCAAAATATATTACAGCGGAAGTCTTTTTAAAATAAATGACACAAAAGTCTTGATCTAGTGATCACACGCCTAGGATCTCAACCTTGGTAAAACACTTCAAAATTCCATCTGCCTTCACCGTCGTTTCTAGCCTTCACGGAACTGCAGTTTATCTGATGTGTCGTATGAGACGGATGACACCAGCCAACCATGCAAGGGAATATAACCGGTTGGTTAGTCTAATGAAAGACTATGCAAGGGTTAAACAGAAAGGTTCTAAGTAGTCGTATTAGGTTAGACCCACCGCTTCTCGAATGAAAGCCGATGACGATAGTAAACCTCAATACTTCTACTGAAATTATCCAAAGAATAATGATCGAGAGAAGACTCTGAAAGATTGAGTCTTACGGAAACATACGAAGAGAACACTCCAAAAGATTGAGTCTTATCGGAAAGTATGACAATGTTTGGGAACATTAAAGTTTCACACAAACGTTTAAAAGCGACTTGACTATTTGGGTCCACGACCAACCTCACCGCATAATGCGAATTCAGATTCGGAAGGTGGACTTACTCTAATCGACGCCCAGACGAGTTTCCACGTTGTACTTCTCACCCAAGGTTCATTAATTATGTGCATAATCGCACTTGTCTTATTTAATTCCAAAACGTATATTCACGTTATAAGCTTTTATCATAATCATCTCATCCCTCAGGATATAGAGATATATAGTCGGGAATAAATCCCTAAAGGTTTGATGCCTGCTAAGCGCACATCCCCTATATTCGGATAGGGGATAGTCATGACTAGAGAAACGGTGTTAGGGCTTGGACATCCTATCCATCGGGTTATAAAGAAACGGCTACCTCTCAAGGTAAGCAGCGTTCCTACGAATACTCGTGCTAACTATATCTCAAGTTCACATAAAATCCACTGCGAACTATATTTCAAGTTTGCATAAAAATCCACAACAATACCATCACGGTAATAACATATATAATAGCGTTGTTTCTAGCAATATATACAACCTATTATAATATTCATTTTAATCGTATCATTTTAAGAAAATTGTTCCCAACGAAACCAGTAATTCATCCCAATTTAATTAACAATTAAACAATTGATAATTAATAGAAATATGGAATGATAAGCAAGAGTGAACCGCCACTTGCCTTAGATTAGACGAAGCTTAACAAAGCTCAACGACAACGGGTTTCCGGGTCCGAAACGAGGTCAGATCTCAGATTATGGATTCCTACGAAACGACCCATAACGGAATCCTAAGTTAGATTCGATAACCAAATATACGAATCTAAAGAAAGACGAACTAAATCGAAGGAACGAAGCCTCGATCGAGACCACAAAGCCCAAAGCCACACCACGAGCCCAGACACACCGCGGGTGCGCCGGCCCTGCCGCGGGTACGGTCGAGCTACAACGGCGACATGATGACGACGAAAACTCACCGTGATCGACGCATTTCGATTCGATTAGGATGGGCTTCGACTTCCCAACTCCTTGCACTTCCAAACACCACTTGGAGAGTACCTTCTCCTCCTATGGTAGCTCCGGCGACACTCCGGAGAAAGCTTGAGCTTTCCGGTAACAATGGAAATGAGAGATTTAAGAGAGAGAGTTTGAGAGATGTGATTCAACTCCACTCCAGCTCCTTTCCTTTTTATAGCCCAAGCAAGAAGGTCAAGCAACCAGGTGACTCATGGTAGGCGCCTACAACGACCGGATGGGACAGTTGCAGAGGCGAAGACGATACGACGTCTAAAGTCCGGCGCTGCAGAGAAGAAATGATGACACCGTGGGGTGCGGTCAAGGCCATTTTCTGTGCCTTTTGTCCTCTTTTGTCCGGGAAGGATTATGGCAATGGTTTTTAACCCCGGGTTAAATATATTCGTATCCGAACAAATATTCTAAACCCCAAAAATACGTTGAATGTATTTTATTCCACTCAGGGAAATATTACAGAGATCAAGCATTTTGCAGAATGTCTGAACTTCTCTGAAATTAATCCGACTATAGTACCAGAGTTGGAAAAATTACCAAAATGCCCTTACAAAAATGAGGGGTATTACATCACTTCCTCCTTAAAAAAAATCGACCCCGAAACTAGGCCGAAAACAGCTCGGGAAAACGACTAAGCATATCCGCCTCAGTCTCCCAGGTTTCCCAAGTAACATCTTCAGTTCCTGACTTGGACCACAAAATCCGTACCAATGGTACCACCTTGTTCCGTAACTGCTTCTCATGACGTTCGAGAATACGCACCGGTATCTCCTCGTAGGTACCATTTGTCTGAATCTCGATGTCGTCATAACTCAACACATGAGACTCATCTGACACGTACTTCCTCAACAAGGATACGTGGAACACGTTATGTACTGGATGCGCTGATGGCGGTGATAGGTGTTATTTCATACACCTTTACTAGCAACTATTAGCATGATTTGGAGGACTTTTGGATGAGTTTTGGTGCTAAGTCGGTAATCTGGAAGTTGTGGAGAGAAGTGAAGATATCCCAGGATTTAAAGCTTAGATGGAGATGGAGCTGCTGGAGCATACTTGGAGAAGACTACCAAACACTTGGTAGGATTGAAGAGCATCAGAAGAGAAGAAGAGGAGCTGAAGAAGCTGAAGGAGTGAGCTCACCGCCCCGTGCCAGATTCACCGCGGCCCGGCGGTGACTCCCAGAGAAGGTTGAAGTCACGCGCCAGAGGAAGCCACCGCCCAGCGGTGGAGAGCCTGACGCCCCGCGGTGGCCGTGTTTAATGCCTCGCGCCAGAAGACTGTTACTTTCCTTTTATTTCGTTTAGACTTTATTTTATTATTATTTTGTTTCCTTTATTGTTTGCATTAGTTTAACCTAGTTTCCTAAGACTATTTAAGTCCTCTTTCTAGGTTAAGAGGCAGAGACTTTTTTTACCTACACACGATTTTTCAGACGTTATTTCACATTAGAGTTTTTCATCCCCTTTGATAGAGAACTAACTTTCCCTTGTTCTACTAGACGTGTGAAGCAGTACAGTTGATGTGTTTGTGAGATCTATATTCCTTGTTCTTATCCTTATAAGTGTTGGTTTGATTCTCTTGGTTATATTGATTATTGATTTCTTGTTATTCTTCTTAGCCTGATCAACTAGGTTGAATGCTTTTTTATCAATTGCTAGGATTGCATATAGGGGTTCCGAGTGCATATCTAGTGGCAAACACAATTGTGCGTATAGGGGTTCCGAGTGTACAATCGTGAGTGAGAATCAGTTGCATGCGAGTATTAGTACATCCTTCTATTTGCATGTATCCTATATCCTTGTGTGCATTGCTATTGCTGTGTTGGTGGTAAAGTATACCGACAACTGTGAGAATCGGAGGTACTTTACCATTGACATAGTGATAAGTCTATCGACAACTGTGAGAATCGATAGTACTTAAGATCAGGGTGGGAACAACTATAAGGATAGTAAAAGAACTTGGATTAAATAGATTTATGTGATCAAATTATATCTCTGTATTGTGGATCTCGCTCTAGTAGGACTATTTTCCTCATTATATTTCCTCAACTAAACCAAACTTGTTTGCTTTGCTTGCTTTGTGTTCTCTTGATAACTAAACCCCCCGTTCGTGTTACTTGTCATTCACACTTGCATACTTCATCGATCTTTCCTGTGGGTTCGACCCTTACTTGTCTGCTATACTTCTGTTTAGTGGGTCTGTTAGGATATTTTACTTTGACTAGGCTAAGCAACGATACTTGTATTGCGCACTTTTAGCCCCCGTCAGGAGGCAATGCCAAACGATATGCTAGAGATCCCACTCTGTCAAGGATCTCAAATGGTCCCACGTAGCGAGGGTTAAGCTTCCCACGCACACCCTTTGATGGCGATACTCTGACAAATACTTTGTCACCAACCTCAAACTCGACATTCCTGCGCTTCAGATCTGCATAAGACTTTTGTCGACTCTGAGTTGTCAACATCCTTTGTCTTATCAAAGCAATGTCTGAGGCAGTCCTTTCGACTAATTCTGGTCCGAGCAGAACCTTGTCGGCATTCTCATCCCAACAAATTGGAGATCTGCACCTTCGACCGTACAAAGCCTCGAATGGAGCCATCTTTATGGTAGCATGCCAATTGTTATTGTACGTGAACTCAATCAGACTCAGGCTGTTCTCCCAGCTAGTCGGACGATCGAGTGTATAAGCTCTTAGCATATCTTCCAAGGTCTGGATGGTCCTCTCAAACTGTCCATCCGTCTGAGGATGAAATGCAGTACTGAATCTCAACTCGGTTTCGATGGCCTTGTGTAATTCTTTCCAGAATCTTGACATGAATCGGCCATCTCGATCTGATACAATGGTCTTTGGAGTACCATGCAAACGGACAATCTCGTGTAGAAACACTTCAGATAGCTTCTGGGTTCCCCATGTTGACTTGATAGCCACGAAGTGAGCACTCTTCGTGAGCCTGTCAATGATTACCCATATAGCATCCTTTTGACTTTGAGTCTTTGGTAGCCCCGTGACGAAATCCATAGCAATATCCTCCCATTTCCATTCTAGCACTGGAAGAGGTAGCAACTCACCACCTGGTCTGTGGTGTTCTATCTTGACCTTCTGACAAGTCAAGTATTTCGCCACAAACTCTGCTACATCCCACTTCATGTTGGGCCACCAGAATTTATTTCTGAGGTCCTTGTACATCTTGCTAGAGCCTGGATGTACAGAATAAGCTGATGAATGGGCCTTCTTCATCACCAACTGGCGAAGGCCATCAACGTCAGGCACACAGATCCGGTCCTGAAACCAGAGCGATCCATCTTCATGAATCACGAAACCGGGAGCTTTCCCATCCATTATTTCACTGCTTAGCTTTACCATGACCACGTCATCAACCTACTTCTCCTTGATTTGATCAAGTAGCGTAGCTTGAATCTCAAGCATACTCAAGTATCCTTGATGTTGATCGTACAAGACTTCAATCTCGCACAACTCTTGGTTCAGCTTGGTCTGAGCAGTAAGTAGAGCCACTATAGTCTCGTGCGGCGTCTTTCGGCTCAATGCATCGGCTACTACATTAGCCTTGCCCGGATGATATAGTAACTCGATGTCGTAGTCTTTGAGTAGCTCTAACCAGCGACGTTGTCTCATATTCAGATCCTTCTGAGTGAACACGTACTTGAGACTCTTATGATCGGTGAAGACTTGGCATCTTACACCATAAATATAGTGTCTCCAAATATTCAGCGCAAAAACTACCGCTGCTAATTCCAGATCATGTGTCGGATAGTTTGCTTCATAGGTTTTCAATTGTCTAGTTGCGTATGCAATAACATTGCCTCTTTGCATCAACACACATCCCAAACCACTCTTCGAAGCATCACTATAGACCACATAACCATCATTTCCTTCCGATAGCGCTAACACTGGTGCAGAGGTCAGACACTGCTTCAACTTCTGAAAACTGGTCTCGCACTTGTCATCCCAGACAAACTTCTTGTGGACTTTGCGGAGCAAACCGGTCATAGGTAGAGCGATCTTATAAAATCCCTCCACGAACCGTCTATAATATCCAGCAAGTCCAAGAAAACTGCGCACCTCCTTCACATTTTGAGGCCGCTTCCAATTTGCTACCGCTTCAATCTTCTGGGGATCAACCATAACCCCATTCTCATTGATCACATGGCCTAAGAAAGCCACTTCCTTGATCCAAAAGTCACACTTAGACAACTTTGCATATAGCTGATTTTGTCTAAGGACTGACAAAGTAATCCGAAGATGTTCCTCGTGAGCTTCCACGCACGGGGAATAAATCAAAATGTCGTCGATGAAGACCACTACGAACTTATCCAAGTATTGGTGGAAACATCGATGCATTAGATCCATGAAAACTGCTGGAGCATTGGTAAGTCAAAATGGCATGACTACGAACTCGTAGTGACCATATCTCGTTCGGAACGCAGTCCTCGGAATATCTTCCTCACGAATCCTGAGCTGATGGTAACCAGACCTCAGATCGATTTTGGAAAAGACATTTGCTCCCTGTAGTTGATCCAACAAATCATCAATCCTCGGCAATGGATACTTATTCTTGATCGTGACTTTATTCAACTCTCGATAGTTGATACAAAGTCGGAACGATCCATCTTTCTTCTCGATGAACAAAACCGGAGCGCCCCAAGGTGATGCACTCGGTCTTATATATCCTTTCTCAAGAAGATCCTCGAATTGTTTATTCAACTCTTGCATCTCAACAGGAGCCATTCGGTACGGTGCCTTAGAGATCGGCGCGGTACCAGGCTCGAGATCAATGGTAAACTCTACGTCACGATACGGGGGTAAACCAGGAATCTCCTCCGGAAAGACATCCGGAAACTCACGGATGACCGGAATATCAGGAATTGAAGGTTCATCTTTCTTGGGCTTGTCCAGATAGCACAGGTACCCGACACATCCTTGTCGAAATAGCTTAAACGCAGCCATCGCATTGATAAGCCTGCCGTTATCAGCGTCATTCCGACCCTTGAACTTGCATACATACTGGCCCCTAGATGACACTGTCACAGTCCTTGAGCTAAAATCGATTACCGCCCCATGACGCGTCAGCCAATCCATACCGAGAATAATATCGTATGGAGCCATGGCTATACAGATCAAATCTGCTTTGAACTTTGTTGGATCGTTAGAGTTATGTCTGAGGGAACAAAGGCTTTGTTCCCACAGAAGTTGCAGCGGATTAAGAACAACAAGAAAGATAACAGACGAACTCACGATATATAGTGGAAACCCTGATTAGCAAAACTAGCTTCTCAAGGAAAAACCACTACCTTCAAGCTTCCGCTTGAGAGGATTTTGAAGCGTGTACTTGTCTTATTGATATCTTGCTTGATTACACTTGTATCCTGGACTTCGACATCTAAACACCCAGCTAGACTCGAAACCTCTTCTACAACGATGAATCAAACTCAACCCTCAAAGACTTACACACACCTCACTTCTTTTCTTTCTTCTTTTCGTTCTCTCTGTTTTCCGTCGTCGTGGTTACATAGAAATGAATCCACACTTCTATTAAATACAACTCGACAAACCCTAAATGTAACAAGATAAGATTTATTCAAATATGGTAACACGAAGATATGTTTTGCTGGAGGAATAATATCCCTAGCCGTATATATTAATAAAAGGAAAGGATTCCCTTAAATTAATATAAACGGATGTGATAAGATTCTTCTCTCTCCAATCCGCTTATCTAAGGAAAGAATCCCTAAGATAAGGAATCGAGCTTCTCTCTCCATATCTCCTCCAACGGCTAGATCATTCCAGCCGATTTCTTCAATCCTTGACCGCGTGTGCGCCTTGATTTGTTTCCATAAATAACACGCTGGATTTCTTCATTCCATTCGCGGCTTTGATCTTGTTCGTCACTGTTGTTCCTTCAGAGGTAACAAAGCACAAGAACAGAGCTTTGTTCCCTCTTCAATCCTTTGCTGCGAAGGTTCCCTGAGACAACTGTCTTTGTTCCTGAAACACTTAGTACCCAGATTAGTTGAATGTTTGTTACCATCAAAACCTAAGGAATTCAACAAATTCCCCCTTTTTGATGGTGACAAACATCCTTGACAATAAAGCATATACATACGAGATAAAGACAGTTGTATGGGAAAAGGTTCTCCACACAAGACCATAATAGTTCCCCCTCAACACAGCAACATATGAAACCATGTGTTATTCCCCTCAACCAAAGCTACCTGTCATTTTCCCCCTTTTGGCATCATCAAAAATACAGTGAAGAGTTTAGAGATGAAAGATAACAGCCAGAAGAACATCATTCTCAATCGCAGTAGATTGAAACACACGAACGCATACAGCATGTTAAGACGACAACACGATATGCAAGGATAACATTCATGATCAACATGCCAGTCAATGCAAACACAAGAATCAGAGACAAGGAAGTACGAAAAGAGAGGAGTAGATGTGCTAGGGAACAAAAGAGGTGTGGGTTAGCCAGAGAAGTACGAATTAAGAACCATTGGGGCCAGCAGCTAGAGCAGAAGTATGATTAGCAATGGAATTCATCTTTTGTTCCCACTCAGAGTTGTTGCTCCTCATTGGCGTCAGCAACCACCATAGCCTCAACTTGTAGAGGAGTGAATCTGTAGTGTCGTCTTTTCCCTTCTTTGAGTGTCTTGTGATGATCAATTTTTATTTTATTTTTTATTTTTGAACATCACAAACTTCAGCTTGCCTTCTTTCACCAGGGATTCATTCAGAGCCCACTACCTCTCACGCGTAACATTAGCTTTCGAGCACGAACCTTCCTTAGGCAGTTGTAAGCCAGCATCACACACATACCAGTCGAACCCTATCCACAGACCACAGTGGCGATAATTTGTAATCTCGACTTTCCGAAAAAGTAGAAGAGTGTGATGCGGGGGTAATGTTACCAGAGAGGGTACAAAGAACATCACACAAAACATATATGAGAATTTTTCAATAATGTGTAATCATGAATGAGAGACTCCCAGATGTGAATGATTAGAGGGGCTCATAGGGAGCATCAAACATGATGGCTAAGGTAAGTTGTAGAGTCAACAATCATTTGGGCTTATAATGAGGGATCAATGCATCAAGTTGACTCTTTTGGGCCGAAGGAAATCTGACTCATGTATTAGCAAGATAGCATAGAGAGCATGCATGAAATGTTGCACATAAGTGAAATATTAGCATGAGTCTAGGCAGGTTATTCAACTAGTGATCAAGAGAATAAATGCAGACCGGGACATGATGATTCACCTTTCACACTTCACCATGTAATTTAGTCAATCATCGAGGGAACATAACATGTGGACAGTCAGTTTAGATTGATCATACCTAGTTCCATACGGAACTGTTCGAATGGTTCCCTGTTTAGTGCCTTGGTGAAGATGTCGGCGATTTGATCCTTAGTTCCACAGAAATCCATTGTCACCAACCCTTTCTCCACACAGTCACGTAAGAAGTGATGTCTTATCTCAATGTGCTTGGTACGTGAGTGTTGCATCGGATTCTTGGAGATATTTATGGCACTTGTATTGTCACAGAGAATGGGAATGGAGTTAAGAAGAATACCGTAGTCGCTGAGTTGTTGTTTGAGCCATAGGAGTTGAGTGCAACAAGCAGCAGCGGCTATGTATTCAGCTTCTGCAGTGGAGAGAGCTACGGAGTTCTGCTTCTTTGACCCCCATGAAACCAAACACGGCCCAAGGAACTGAGTCATTCCAGAGGTAGATTTTATGTCCACTTTGTTCCCTGCGAAGTCAGCATATGTGTATCCGACAAGATCAAGGCTTCCTCCCCTTGGATACCACAGACAAAGATCATATGTTCCTTTCAAATATCTTAGGATCCTCTTTACTGCTTTGAGATGTGTCTCTTTGGGATCGGCCTGAAAACGAGCACAAAGACATACACTATACATAATATCAGGCCTACTGGCAGTGAGATATAGAAGCGAACCTATTATTCCTCGGTAGAGAGATGGATCAATTCCTTGCTCATGTTCGTCTTTACCCATTGGATTGTTTGGAGATATGGGAGTGGTGAAGGGTTTCGCATCATTCATACCAAACTTTTTGACGCACTCCCTGAGATACTTCTGTTGGTGCACGTTGGTTCCCTCATCTCCCTGAGAGACTTGCAGACCTAGGAAGAACTTGAGTTCTCCAACCATGCTCATCTCGAATTCACTGGCCATCATCTTGGAGAATTTCTGAACCAGTTTATCATCAGTGGATCCAAAGATGATATCATCCACATAGACTTGGACCACCAGAATATGCTTCCCTTCCTTCAGAAGGAACAGAGTCTTATCGACCTTTCCTCGAACGTATCTGTGTGTCAGAAGGAACTGTGAAAGCCTTTCATACCAGGCCCTTGGGGCTTGCTTGAGACCATATAGAGCTTTGTCTAAAATGTAGACATGGTCAGGTTGGGTGGTGTCCTCAAAGCCGGGTGTTTGCTCCACGTAGACTTCCTCCTTAAGAACTCCATTCAAGAAGGCAGTCTTGACATCCATCTGTTACAGCTTGAACCCATGGAAAGAAGAATACGCAATTAGGAGTCTTATTGCTTCTAACCTGGCAACAGGAGCAAAGGTCTCATTATAGTTGATGCCTTCCTGCTGGTTGTAACCTTTCACCACCAGCCTAGCTTTGTTCCTTGTGACCAGACCTTGATCATCCAACTTGTTTCTGAACACCCACTTGGTTCCAATCACTGTTTTGTTCCTTGGACGAGGAACTAACCGCCAAACCTTGTTTCTTTCGAACTGGTGAAGTTCCTCTTGCATGGCGTTTATCTAGTCAGGATCCTTCAATGCTTCTCCTACAGTTTTGGGTTCTTGCAAAGAGAGAAAAGCATTGAAAGCACGGAAATTTTGTAGGGAGGAATGAGTGCTCTGAGGTGCTCCCTTTCTATAGTCAGTGACGATTAGCTTGACTGGATGAGCCCACTTTTGCTGGTAGTTGGGAACTTGGAGATTGTTGATGTCGAATTCCTCTGAATCAGCGTTCCCAGCACTTGAGCCTTCACCTTCTGTTCCATTAGCATTAGGATTGACATCCCTCGTTCCTTCAGTAGAAGGGAAGTCCTCATAGGGCTCCGCTATGCCGTGACTTGGGCTTTGTTCCCCCTGAGGTGCCTGAGATACATCAAGGGGGTAAGCATTTTCTTCATTGCCCCCTGAGTTGGCGGAATTGGGAGTTCTTGGAGTATAGGGATCATTTTGAGTTTCTTGATCTTCAGAGGTCCCGCCGCTGACATTGCTATCTACTAGCTGAAAGAAATCATCTTCGGAAAGCTCGATGTTGCCTGATAGTTCCTGCACATTGTTACCAGCCATAACAGTTTCATCAAATACAACATGAACGCTTTCCTCTACCTTTCTGGTTCTCTTGTTGAAAACTTTATAGGCCTTGCTTTACTGTGAATATCCTACAAAAGTTCTTTCATCACTTCTGGGGTCAAACTTCCCAAGAGAATCTTTCACGTTGTTGTGGACGAAGCACTTGCAACCAAATGTGCGCAAATGAGACACATTAGGTTTCCTTCCCTTCAGAAGCTCATAGGCAGTTTTGTTCAGAAGAGGACGAATGGTTGCCATGTTTAGAACGTAGCACGCGGCATTCAAGGCTTCGGCCCAGAAACTCCTTGGAAGACCACTTGAGATGAGGAGAGTACGCGTCATGTCTTCCAGAGTTATGTTCTTCCTTTCCACAACACCGTTTTGCTGTGGGGTCCTGGGAGCAGAGAAGTTGTGGTTGATACCTCTGTTCCTACAGAGGGATAGGAACTGAGAATTCTCGAATTCGGTTCCATGATCGGTGCGAATAGACCCCAAGGAATGACCAGTGCTTCTCTCAGTTGCCTTAAGCCAGGACTCAAACTCAGCGAACACTTCATCCTTTGTTGAGATGAAAATCGTCCATGTGTACCTAGAATAGTCATCAACAATAACAAAGACATATGCATTCCCCACACGGCTCTTCGTGCGCATAGGCCCACAAAGATCCATGTGGACTAATTCCAGAGGACGTGTTGTACTTACATCCCTTTTGGACTTGAAGGAAGACCTCACTTGTTTTCCTTTAATGCATGCGTCGCACACGTCACTTCTCATTGCTTCAACCTTGGGAAGACCATTCACCAACTCTTGTCTATGAAGTTTGGAGAGGAGTTGAAGGCTAGCATGTCCAAAGCGTTTGTGCCACAAGTCTGTCGTCTCAGCAATAGACGACAGACATAGGTCCTTGTCAGGGATGAAAGCAGGGTCGACCTTATAAACGTTGTTGTCGCAGATCCCTTTGAGTAAGATTTTCCATGTACTTAGACACTCAACATGACAATCATCAGTGGTAAAGACTACCCTATTTTTTCTGTTTTGACATAGTTGAGCCATACTAAACAGATCAAACTTGAGATTATTCACTAGATTCACATTATTCACAGTGATGTGTTTAGAGAGTCTTACCATACCGATACCACAAACCTCACCCTTACTCTTGTTTCCAAAAGTTATCGATGCCCCTGAGGCTGGCTGAAGAGAAGTGAACCAGTCACGGTTCCCTGTCATGTGACTTGAACATGCACTGTCAAGGTGCCAAGAGCCTTTCTTTGCTTCCTCCTCGGATTTATGAGAACCACCTTCTGATACGTTGTGACCTTTTGAGCTCATCAAGCAGATATCCTTTGAGAGAGGAGATGCTTCATCATCTGAGCTGCAGTCACCCCACTTCGCAATCCTCGTTTGTTCCTTGTTGAGGACCTGAGAAGAACATGCGGCTTTGTTGAGGCAATTTTTTGCGAAGTGTCCGTTGTCATAACAGTGAGAGCAAACAACCTCTTTCATGTCATTGTGAACCATGACCGAACCTTTAGTGCCTTTGTTTCGAGACCATATCTTCTTCATGGCTTGAGTGATGAGAGCCACATCTACATCACCTTCTTGAGAGTCTCTATCCAGGGCATTTCCTGACGACATCTTTCCTGCATAATCTGTAACTAAAACAAACAATCTAGAGCACCAGGCTCTGATACCAATTGTTGGATCGTTAGAGTTACGTCTGAGGGAACAAAGGCTTTGTTCCCACAGAAGTTGCAGCGGATTAAGAAAAGCAAGAAAGATAACAGACGAATTCACGATATATAGTGGAAACCCTGATTAGCAAAACTAGCTTCTCAAGGAAAAACCACTACCTTCAAGCTTCCGCTTGAGAGGATTTTGAAGCGTGTACTTGTCTTATTGATATCTTGCTTGATTACACTTGTATCCTGGACTTCGACATCTAAACACCCAGCTAGACTCGAAACCTCTTCTACAACGATGAATCAAACTCAACCCTCAAAGACTTACACACACCTCACTTCTTTTCTTTCTTCTTTTCGTTCTCTCTGTTTTCCGTCGTCGTGGTTACATAGAAATGAATCCACACTTCTATTAAATACAACTCGACAAACCCTAAATGTAACAAGATAAGATTTATTCAAATATGGTAACACGGAGATATGTTTTGCTGGAGGAATAATATCCCTAGCCGTATATATTAATAAAAGGAAAGGATTCCCTTAAATTAATATAAACGGATGTGATAAGATTCTTCTCTCTCCAATCCGCTTATCTAAGGAAAGAATCCCTAAGATAAGGAATCGAGCTTCTCTCTCCATATCTCCTCCAACGGCTAGATCATTCCAGCCGATTTCTTCAATCCTTGACCGCGTGTGCGCCTTGATTTGTTTCCATAAATAACACGCTGGATTTCTTCATTCCATTCGCGGCTTCGATCTTGTTCGTCACTGTTGTTCCTTCAGAGGTAACAAAACACAAGAACAGAGCTTTGTTTCCTCTTCAATCCTTTGTTGCGAAGGTTCCCTGAGACAACTGTCTTTGTTTCTGAAACACTTAGTACCCAGATTAGTTGAATGTTTGTTACCATCAAAACCTAAGGAATTCAACAAACTTCTTACCCTGGATGGTAATCGGAAATTCTGACAGACGCTTGGTGCCCACTAAATGTTCACCATTAGGAAGATTTACAACGAAAGGTTCACAAACCTCGTTGCATACTAAGCCTAACTTACTGACACAACTCTCCGAAATAAAGGAATGAGTAGCACCCAAATCAAACAACTTACATACAGAAGTAGAATGAAGGTATAGAGTACCTTGAGCAATTGGAGCATTGGGTCCATCTGTGCAGTTGTCTGCGTCGAAGGACTAGGAGCTTCCACTGGTCTGAACCTGGGTCGATTGTTCTGATTAACAGACCCTTGTTGTGATTCAGCTCCTTTCTGCCTTCTCTGCGGACAGAACGTCTGCACATGGCCCTCATTTCCATAGCCATAGCACGTCTTCTTCTCCTTCGGACACGCATTACTCTTGTGTTCGGGTGTACCACAATTGTAGCACTGGATCAGATTCTTGCCTTGACCCGACTGTTGCGTAGACCCTCCATGAGTCATATCCGTTTTTGCTTTGCCAGACTTGGCAAAATTAGACGGTGGCGCGGGACACTTGAATCCACTCGCCTGAGACTGGTTCTGCATTAACCTCTGGCGATTGCGCTTCTTCGTTGACTCCTTCAGAGTCACTTCCAGTTTGTAGGCAGCGTCCATGTACTGCTCCAAAGTAGAGCATCTGTGACGTACCATCAACGGCTTAATATCTGGATTCATCCACTCATGGAAATGCCAGATCTTTTGCTCTTCGTTGGACACCTCTGGCCCAGCATACTGTAGCAGGTGATTGAACTTGGCCGCAAGCTCAGTCACTTTCAATCCATCCGTCTTTGGATAGAGGAACTCCTTGTGTTTTTCTTCCCTCATAGCTCGGGAGAAGAAACGATCAGTCATCTTGGCCTTGAACATCCCCCAGTTCAAACCAGGGTGACTAGCAAGACCTGTACCTTCCCACCATTCACTGGCTACTTCCTTCAGCTGAAGGGAAGCAATGTGCACATTTTCAGCTTTAGTGCACTCAATGTTTCTGAATAATCTTTCCATGTGTGAGAACCAATATGCCACCCTAACTGGTTCTCCTTTCCCGTCATAGCTATCAGGCCTCATAGAGCTTATGGCCTTCAGTGCTCGGCCATAGTCGCCTTTATTCCTGACCGTTTCCTCTTGGGGTACATGGATATTAGGCTCCTCAAATCTATGAACCGCTGGGGGAATTGGCACAGTTTGTGCCTGAGGCGCGTTTGGTCGCATAATGTTTGGTAATGCTTGCATCACAATTCCCCGAATAGCCTCTATTGCTACTGCATCAAATATCATTGGAGCGTTGACCGGAGCTTAGTCATTACCCTCTGGATTGTTATTAGAAGCAATCTCGTGTTCATCCACAGGGTTCGCAGTGTTCCTCATATTTGGTCTGGGGTCATTGCGTGGCCTAGAACCAGCACGAATGGTGTTCCTTGTATTCACCATCTGTTTACCGATCAAATTCCAAGTATTTTATAACATTAATATCATTCCAATGTACTCAATGTAATAAAATCACTTAGAATAGATCAAACTTGGTAATTTTCATTGATAAGCTCAAACTGAGCTAATAGGTTCTACAAAAGGGATCTCCCGAGCGTCAAGACAAAATTGTTCGGAGACTTAGGTTCTTAGCAAAACGAATACTGAAATACAAGAAAAGAAACTGCTAATTAGCATTGGCCCAATCATGGCGCCCTGAAACGTTTCATGTAATCACAACTCCTCATACATGGCTTCTTCGAACGGGGTTTACCATCAGAATCTGGTGATGGATTTCTCACCCTGCTCGGTCATGGAGCACATGGCTCATTCCTTGGCCTTGCCCTTCTTCGAGCATGCTCTACCGCCTCATCCATCTGACGGCGCTCTTCAGGGGAAATCATCTGACTCAGGCGAAGTGCCTCTCGCGAGTCAAGGCTCAACCTCAGCCTCCTCTGAGCAGGAATAGGCTGTGAGTCCTCAGATGCATTTTGTGGATCACTCCTTCTTCTGATGCCAAACTCAGCATAGAGTGTCTCCCAATCGGCCGGAGTCAATGGCGAGTACTCTCGCTCAGGCGGCAACTCCGGACTTGGATAGATAAACTCCATCCCCGAATCCTCGCTGCCCATCAATAAGTGCTCTTAGCCATCGGACTCGTGGCCCTGATCCTCGAGGTCCTCTTCGGGGTCCTCCTCTGGATCCTCTTCTGGATCTTCTTCAGGATCCTCTTCCTCTGGATCCTCCTCGGGAATCGACTCGATCATAAAGTCATCGTCGTAGTACCCTCTTGTGTACTCTGACGGATAACCCTCATCCTCAGTGTCCTCCCTTGGCTCCTCTTCGGGCTCTACCACAAGAACCTCAGTTTTATTGGACACTAGCACTACCGACTCAGGGAGTACGGTCTTCACCTCCTCGTGTGGACTACTAGATTCTCCGATCTCAAAGCATCGCAGGGGAACCGGGAACTCAAGCCTCACTGGAGATGGCGGAGCCACCTCGGCTTCTTCCGAGTTCCTTTGAAGAGAACAGAATGCACTCATATCTACGGGCGACGAGAAGAGAGTTAGTCTTTCTAAATATAGAAGCGAACTTACTATATTAGACTAAAGAAGGCACGATTTGACCAGCAGACACGTTTTAGTCAAGAAACTTTTATTTGGAAATTCCAATCCTTTGAAAACAGTTTTCAGTCCAAAACGAGTAGACGGTTTATAAAAGTTTTGTTTCCCGCAAAACATTTTAAAACCCAACCCGAAAAAAAAAATTCGGCTCTGATACCAAATCTGTAACACCCCCAAATATATCCTTGAAAGGTATCACCGCCAGTGACCTCAGATTGCACATCCGAAGCCACCCAAGGCTTAACCAGTTTATACAAATCTTAAAACAACATTTATAATACGAAATGTCATAGTATTGGATTAAATCAAAGTTTCGGAATTACATCCATAATCCAAATACAACCAAAATATATTATAGCGGGAGTCTTAATACAGCGGAAGTCTTTTTAAAATAAATGACACAAAAGTCTTGATCTAGCGATTACACGCCTAGGATCTCAACCTTGGTAAAACACTTTAAAATTCCATCTGCCTTCACCGTTGTTTCTAGCCTTCATGGAACTGTAGTTTATCTGATGTGCCGTATGAGACGGATGACACCAGCCAACCATGCAAGGGAATATAACCGGTTGGTTAGTCTAATGAAAGACTATGCAAGGGTTAAAAAGAAAGGTTCTAAGTAGTCGTATTAGGTTAGACCAATCGCTTCTCGAATGAAAGCCGATGACGATAGTAAACCTCAATACTTCTACTGAAATTATCTAAAGAATAATGATCGAGAGAAGACTCCGAAAGATTGAGTCTTACGAAAACATATGAAGAGAAGACTCCAAAAGATTGAGTCTTATCGGAAAATATGACAATGTTTGGGAACATTAAAGTTTCACACAAACGTTTAAAAACGACTTGACTATTTGGGTCCACGACCAACCTCACCGCATAATGCAAATTCAGATTCGGAAGGTGGACTTACTCTAATCGAAGCCCAGACGAGTTTCCACATTGTACTTCTCGCCCAAGGTTCATTAATTATGTGCATAATCGCACTTGTCTTATTTAATTCCAAAACGTATATTCACGTTATAAGCTTTTATCATAATCATCTCATCCCTCAGGATATAGAGATATATAGTCGGGAATAAATCCCTAAAGGTTTGACGTTGGCTAAGCGCACCTCCCCTATATTCGGATAGGGGATAGTCATGACTAGAGAAACGGTGTTAGGGCTTGGACATCCTATCCACCGGGTTATAAAGAAACAGTTACCTCTCAAGGTAAGCAGCATTCCTACGAATACTCGTGCTAACTATATCTCAAGTGCACATAAAATCCACTGCTAACTATATTTCAAGTTTGCATAAAAATCCACAACAATACCATCACGGTAATAACAGATATAATAGCGTTGTTTCTAGCAATATATACAACCTATTATAATATTCATTTTAATTGTATCATTTTAAGAAAACCGTTCCCAACGAAACCAGTAATTTATCCCAATTTAATTAACAATTAAACAATTGATAATTAATAGAAATATGGAATGATAAGCAAGAGCGAACCGCCACTTGCCTTAGATTAGACGAAGCTTAACAAAGCTCAACGATAACGGGTTTTCGGGTCCGAAACGAGGTCAGATCTCAGATTATGGATTCCTACGAAACGACCCATAACGGAACCCTAAGTTAGATTCGATAACCAAATATACAAATCTAAAGAAAGACGGACTAAATCGAAGGAACGAAGCCTCGATCGAGACCACAAAGCCCAAAGCCACACCACGAGCCCAGACACACCGCGGGTGCGCCGGCCCTGCCGCGGGTGCGGTCGAGCTACAGCGGCGACATGACGACGACGAAAACTCACCGTGATCGATGCGTTTGGATTCGATTAGGATGGGCTTCGACTTCCCAACTCCTTGCACTTCCAAACACCACTTGGAGAGTACCTTCTCCTCCTATGGTAGCTCCGGCGACACTCCGGCGAAAGCTTGAGCTTTCTGATAACAATGGAAATGAGAGATTTGAGAGAGAGAGTTTGAGAGCTGTGATTCAACTCCACTCCAGCTCCTTTCCTTTTATAGCCCAAGCAAGGAGGTCAAGAAACCAGGTGACTCATGGTAGGCGCCTACAACGACCGGATGGGACAGTTACAGAGGCAAAGACGACGCGACGTCTGAAGTTTGGCGCTGCAGAGAAGAAATGATGACACCGCGGGGTGCGGTGGACTGACCGCGGGTGCGGTCAAGGCCATTTTCTGTGCCTTTTGTCTGGGAAGGATTATGGGCATGGTTTTTAACCCCGGGTTAAATATATTCGTATCCGAACAAATATTCTAAACCCCAAAAATACGTTGAATGTATTTTATTCCACTCAGGGAAATATTACAGAGATCAAGCATTTTGCAGAATGTCTGAACTTCTCTGAAATTAATCCGACTATAGTACGAGAGTTGGAAAAATTACCAAAATGCCCTTACAAAAATGAGGAGTATTACACCAGAAATATCCAAACCCTAGCAATAGACAATTACTAATATCAACTAGTTGATCAGGCCAGTCAAATCAGCAAGAATCAATGGGATTAAGCACAAAGAGAAGAGATATAATCAAAAGAAATGAAATAGAGTTATATTCTCACAACTAAATACAAACGAAGGTTTCAATCGTCGGACTAAGCAAAAGTTGTTTAGTTCTTCATAGTCTTGGAAATGTAAAAACTCAAAGGCGAGTATTCAGAACTTGGAAAGTCTTCTATTGTTCTCTTCAGCTTCTTCTTCTCCACTTGTGGTCGTCTCTTGTGGCTTTCTCCTCTATCTTCTTAAGTCTTCATTTAAGCTCTTCAAAACCACCAAATCAATACTTCTTTTCCACAACTCTATTCTCCACAATTATGCTCTAAACACATCCAATTGGTACCTAAACTCTGGTACAACTCCTAGTTAAACCCTACAAAGTAGCGCTGATCAAATACATGACTAAGCTTTTAAAATTTTACATTATGTTTTTAAAATTTTACATATGTATTAGGTTTGATATATATATATATATATATATATATATATAATTTAGAATCCACTAAAATAACACTAATATGTGAAGAACATATATTATAAAATTGAACATGAGCTAACCAAAACATAAATTCTTGACTGGAAGACTAATTAGGTAATAACAATGGAAAATAACATTTGTATTTATATCAATAGAAAATAATTTAAATTAGGCATATACATGTACTTAATTTTTGATATTTAATTAAATAATAATTTATAATTAATATTAAAAATACCAAATTTACATCGTTAGAGAAATTATTAGTACCCATAGGTTTGGGTTTAGAAGGTACATGTGTGTTCAAGACATAAGCTTCAACATATGTTGGAATCAACTAGATTCCTCCAAAAGAGTGCCAAACAAATATATGTACAAATCTAATTATTCCTAAAATTCTCAATATTCATATTCCCTCAACTTTGACATATGATCAAATTACTTGGAACTATCCTCAGATGATAACTTATTCGTCAAATATGCAAGGTGTCTATCTCAATCGGATTCCCCCCCCAATAATTATGACTCTTGTTCCTGTATTTGGAATTCAAACGTTCCTCTAGAAATTCAGTATTTTTATGGATAATTTTGTTTGGCTGCCTACCTAAGACATAACGATTAAAACGCCATTGATCTATAGTTATTTCTCAATGTAGTATGTGCAACGTTGATAATGAAGATGTTGAACATATTTTTTTCACTTGTCCTTACACTCAAAACACGATTTAACGCCTTAAACCCAATCTTAGTCAAACTTTCTCTATCCAAGCTACTTCAGATTTCATTATTGGCCTAAACTATTTCAAAACTTCTAATGCCTTGCCTGAACCTATGTTTTTCTTATGATGGATGATATGGAAACACCGTAATTCCTCAACTTTTCACAAAAATGGCAAACCCCAAAGTCAAACCCTTTTTGGATCATGCATACATCCAGTTCCAAGATTGTGTTACTACTACTTCAACTACTGATACTACATTCTCCATAAAACGAAGTAGAACATGTATTACTAACAAATTTTGGAAAATAACTATTATTGACTGAGTTAAGTTAAATTTTGATGGTTTCAAAAAATTTGATCAATCCTCCCGCATTGGTTTTATATTTCGTAAATCAAGGGGAATCATCATCTCTATACACCGAACACAAATTTGTAATACCACCATCCTACAAACAAAACCTCTTACAACCCTTTACAGATTCCGTAAAACTACCGAATTAAACATAAAGAAATTAGTTGCAAAAGGTGATGACATAGTCCTCATCAATTCTATTAAGGGTATCTGGAAGATTCCATGAAAAATTCATTCCATTATTACCGATATCACCTCATTGTTACACTCTTTCGATTTTGTACAAGTACATCACTGTATTCGGAAAGCAAATTACACGGCAAACTTCTTAACTACTCATGATATCAACCCAATGACTTCACTGAGGGTTCAACGTCTTCTTACATCTTCAAATGTTTCTGGCCGAGGCATGTATAACGCTAGACATGAGTTCATCGATCTTAACTCTAAATATGATATTTTTTTGTAAACAATTTGTATGATGATTCATGATTGTTTTTCTATTAAGAAGGGATCCTAGTATTTATCATATATAAAAATATTAAATTAAATTTATATTATGTTTTATAGATGAATAGAAGCTTAAAATAGATATTTTTAATAGAAAGAAAAAAGTTATCATGAAAGAGAAAGAAGTATACAAGAATTGAACAGGAAAATAAACAAACGGCATAATCAAATGCAAATTTGGTGGGGGAAAAAGATAGGAATATACTGGCAACAATGTATGTCAGGACAAAATCATAATTATTTCCACGCCTCCTTCCACATGCTGCTCGCGACTCGCGTCTTCTATCTCTCTATGTCGCCATCCAACCAAATTAGTACGAGCTATATTTTAATTCATAATTAATGGTATCTTTGATCATTTCATTATTTTTTCTAGTCCTATAATCTATATCAAATAATACTTCACCAATTGGTATACCATACACTATCACTCTTTCTTTCTTTTTGATACAGTAAGAATTAGACAGAAAATCACAGAAAGAACGATTTCTTAGTCTATAACATTTTTGCGGATAATAACTAAAAGTTCTAAATTAACTTGAATATATTTCAAAGAACTCTGTTGGGCCATCTTCATAATAAAGTCAGTCACCGCGTTTATTTCTCGAAAGACGTGAAAGATCTGTACTGATAAAAACAGTTATAGAAAATAAAGGATATCAGAAATAAGGATTTCAATATCCCAAAGGCAGTGACAGATCTTGTTGAGGATGTTTACAATAGTGAGGTTGTCGCATTCAAGAATGACGTTGTGAAAACCTAATTCATAGGCTTTGACCAGAGTGTTCCTGACCGCTAGTGTTTCAGTTTTGAGCGGTGTCGAGATTCCGCATTTTTCCCCAAAAAGGAGGATATTTTCCCCCTTGTTATTTCAGAAAATGTATCTGTAACTAGATTCACCATTGCTCTTGGTTGAACCATCAGTATTAATTTTTGTAATTTTGTATGGAGGTTTTTTTCCTTTTTTCACTCGTTTTATGTTTTGTTTGATGTATTGCCTTTGTGTATTATCTATAAGACAGTCTGGGCTTCAGTTTTTTGTCTTATTCCACTGTATAATTAGATTTTTGATGTATAGAGGCACATCCTTAATTGTGTCACTGTCACTATTTGTTCTTCCAAAGCTTTGTTGATTTCTGTAGAACCAGATCCCCCACCACGACACTGCAAGTTCCACAAATTGTGTTTGATTTGTCTTATTTAGGATTTCGTCTAAAATTTTGTTTGTTTTTTGTTTCCTAAATTTAGAGATGTTATTATTCTGTAAATTTGGATATTTATTTTCTCTATTGTTTTCAAAGTGTGGCTACATTGAAATAGTAGATGGTTGGAATCTTCAACTTGTGCATTACAGCGTACACAATCCTGAGGAAGTGCAACACCTTTCTCAGTTAATCTCGATTTGGTCAGGAGCCCATTTTTCATGATTTTCCACATAAAATTTTTAACCTTAGGATAAGTGTTCAACTTCCAAATCTAAGAAGAATCATATGATGTATATCTCTTAATTTTAATAATCATGTCCATTGCTGATTGTGTCGAAAACAATTCGTTTTTACTTGCTTCCCAATACATTATGTCATAAATATTGTTGAGAGGTATGAGTATAGATGTGATTTGTTTAGAAAGATCTGTTGGTAGCATTTGTTCAATTTTTTCCTTGTTCCAGGTATTGTTCGGTAGTATGAATTTCGCAACCGACTCGTTTATATTTATCGTTGGATTTATTTGGGTTATATCATACAAGGGGTTATTTGACATCCATCTATCAGTCCATAACTTAATTGTTCTGCCATTTCCAACTTGCCAAATAAGTCCTTTTTAAATTCATTTATTATTTCAGTCATCTTTGACCACTGCCAAGAGCAGTTTCTTTTTTTCTCATACTATAGGATATGTTGTGTTTTGAGATATTTTTCAATGATGATTCTTACCCAATAGTTATTTTCTTCAGCCAAAATTTTCCATATGAGTGTAAATTGCAAGGCTTTATTCATGTCCTTTGATTTTCTCGGTCCCAGACCACCTTGTTGTATTGGTTTACAAATCTTTTCCCAACATATCAAAGGTTTAAAGGATTGTTCTTTATTCCAGAAAAAGGATCTATTTGTTTTATCCAATTCATTATGTGTGTGTAGGAAGCATATACCTTTGCATGAGATAGTTAGGTCTCGATGCAAGATTCGCTTTAATTAAGGTAGTTCTACCGGCTTGTGATAAGGAATTCGATTTCCATTTAGTTAGTTGTTGTCGAGTACTCAGCAAAAGTGTTCATGTTGACATGACCATTGATGATAGGGAAACCAAGCTATTTTTTAAGAGAGTTTGTATTTGTGATGGTGAGTATGCCTTGAATAGCCACTTTTTTAACATTCGTTATTTTTTTCGTTACTTGAAAAGCAGATTTATGGTAGTTTACTTTCTGTCCAGATACTTTGCAGTATTCATCGACAATGTCCTTAATTTCCTTACAATTTTCCTGTTTTTCTTTAGAGAAGATCATAATGTCATCCGCAAATGCCAAAAAAGGTATTCGCGTGGCATGTCTAACCAGTTGGAACCCTATAGGGTGTCTTTGTAATAACCCTTAAAAGTCCCGAACTGTCGTTTTGTATGAAAGACATGATGGGCAATTTCTGTAAGCTTTTGTAATCTCAGTAAGATCATTTGAACGTAATGATATACGTTTAAGGTGTATGGGGTCTTAGACTATTTTTAGAAGTGCTAAAAATAAGATCTAGCCAAGACCGCGACCAGAGGCCAACAGACGCGATCGCGGCATTTCCGTGACCGCGGAAGTGTTTCCGCGACCGCGGAAACGCTGTTCATCGTCGCCTTCAATTCTCTTGTGTTTCGCCGGCTCGGGTGCCGTCGTTTCGCCGATGGGGATGTCGATCGATTGGTTTTCTCGGCGTTGAGCTCCCCTTTTTCCTATAAATAGGAGGCTCTCACCACCGGAATCTGCATCCACAATTCCCAATCCCTCTCTCCTTCTCGTTTTTGTGCCCTCGCCGGAGTTCTTGCCTTCGTCGGAGTGTCGTCGAAATTTGTGGTGTCACTGGAGGTGTCTTGGAGGCTAGGAAGTAGTGGTGGTCGTGGTGAGCCCTCGTCGAGCCAAGAAGTGGTCGTTCGCGTCGTCGGTAAGCCTCGAAGCCGAATGAGAGTCGCGTCGGAAGGGGGATCCGTGATCGCGGGGATGAATTCCATGACCACGGCTCTGCCCAGAATTCCGCGACCGTGGAAGTCCAAACCGCGACCGCGGCATGCCTTAGCAAGCACGATCGTGGCTTGGACAACCACGGTCACAGACAAGGCTTTTGTCCCTTTCGATTCATATCGTATTTCGTTCGTTTCATTTATTCGTTCGTGCCGAATCTAACTTAGGGTTCCGTCATTGTCGTAGGAATCCGTAACCAGATTCTAGTTTCCAGATCCCGAAACCCGACATCGTCAATTCATCTAGATTAAGGCAAGTGGAGGTTCGCTCTTGCTTATCATTCCATATTTCCTTTAATTATCAATTGCTTGATTGTTAATTAAAATGGAGTGAAGTGTTGTTTTCGTTTGGAACAGATTTTATAAAATGATGTGATTAAAATATGATATTATAATAGGTTGTATACATTGCTAGAAACAACGTTATTATACCTGTTATTACCGTGATGGCATTGGTGTGGATTTATGTGTGAACTTAAATGTATAGTTAGAACGAGTATTCGTAGGAACGCTATGTACCTTGCGGGGTCTAGTCGTTTCTTTATAACTTGGTGCTTAGGAGGATAAATGCCCTAACACCCCTTCCTCGTCATAACCTACCCATATCCGAATATAGGTGGTGGTGCACTTAGCTGGTGCCAAACATTCGGGAAATGTTCCCAAGATATCTCTCGTGTCGAGATGATATATATATAATAAAAGCTTTAACGTGAAAATACATTTTGTAATTAAATAAGATAAGTGCGGTTATGCACATAATTAATTAACCTTCGGGCGAGAAGTACAACTTGGAACCCGCCCGGACTTCGGTTAGAGTAAGTCTTCTTTCCAATCTGGATTCGCATTGTGCAGTGAAGTTGATCATTGACCCAAATGATCAAGTCGTTTTTAAACACTTGTGTGAAAACTATAACGTTCCCAAACAGTTGTCATATGTTTCCTTTAAAGACTCAATTCCTTTGGAGTCTTCTTTTCAATACATATCTTCTTCTATCATTCCGTGAAAGTTTCGGGTTATGTATCGTTCCTTCGGTTATTATTCGAGGAACAATGATAGTAAAACGGTTACGATCACTAGAACATTTTTATTTCTACCCTTGCATAGTCTTTCATTAGACTAACCAACCGGTTATTTTCCTTTGCATGGTTGGCTGGTGTCATCCGTCTCATACGGCACATCAGATAAGTTCCCGCATCAGTAAAGGCAAGGACTCGACATGAAGGCAGTTGGCGTTGTTCTATGATATTCCAAGGTTGAGATCCTAGGCGTAAGATCGCAAGGTCCAGACATGTTGAGTCATTTTATTCTAAAGACTTCCGCTGTAATAAATATTTGTACTCGATTTTGTTATCGAATTGTAATTTCAACATTTGAAATAAAATATTATTTGGGCACTTGTATGTCATTTAATAAAGTTTATGTTATTATACAGTTTGTTATAAACTGGTTAAGCCTTGGGTGACCCCCGATGTGTAATCTGAGGTCACTGGCGGTAATATTTCCAAAGGGTATTTTGGGGGTGTTACAGTCTTGGTATGTCGGAAGCTCTTTGAAGTTTTCGTGCTAGTACTTCAGCGCCGAGAATAAACAAAAATGGTGAAAGGGGATCACCATGCCGTAGACCTCTACTTGGTTTAAAGATTTTCGTTGGTCCATTGTTTACTAGCACCGAAAAGGAGACAGTGGTGATGATGCGGTCCTGTCCCGCCATCAGATGGTCCACTAAGAGCCGGGGACGACCGAGACCATGGCGTCCTCCCTGGAGTAGGACTTAACATAGTTTATTATATATTTCCTTATTATTAGCGATTGCTTGTTTTAGTATGTTTCCATTTTATGCATTTTCTATTTCGGGTATGCGCTCCTCTTATACTTAAGAGGGCCGACCCATTAGTTAGAATAAGGCCCAAGCCCATTAGGGTTTTGGCTGAGCTCTTTGGCTATAAGTAGCCACCTTGTACTTTATTTCTAATTACGTTAAAATTAAAGCTTAAGGCTCAGTTGGGATCATCTCCTCCCTTAAGCCTTCAACGTCACCTTGTTACTTACTCAAATCTATCCCAAACACAACCCATTGGCGATCCCGGTGAATTGCTCGATCTAGATCCGTGCGCGAGATGAGTCAACCCCATCGATTCGTATCAACTGGTATCAGAGCCCAGTCGATCGAGCCACCCTAGTCGCCACTCCGAAACCCTAATCTACCACACCAAACCAGTTCGTCTCTACACCTCCATCTGCGACACTTCAGGAGAATTGCCATAACCTTCTGCTCACTCAATATTTTGGTCTGAAATTTTGAGGAGGCAAACTAGACTCGTAGATATAACTCCTCGAGTTGGAATCATCGCATTTGGATTCCTGAGCAGAGAGAACGAATTTTTACAAGTCGGACCAACGCCCAGGAATTCTCCTTGCCCGACGAGAGAAGATTGATTCTGCACCTCCATCTGCGACACTTCAGGAGAATTGCCATAACCTTCTTCTCACTCAATATTTTGGTCTGAAATTTTGGGGAGGCAAACTAGACGCGTAGATCTAACTCCTCGCGTTGGAATCGTCGCATTTGGATTTCTGAGCAGGGAGAACGAATTTTTACAAGTCGGACCAACGCCCAGGAATTCTGCCCAGATCTGCTCTTCTTCGTCTCCGATCTGCACAGATCTAGGTCTGCTCTTCTTCGTCTCCACTCCGCCCGATCTGCTCTCCTTCGTCTCCACCCCGCCACCGCTCGCTTCCCGGCGTCAGACCCACCGCCGGCCACGCCCAGCCGCCGCCACTGCCCCTGCTATGCTGCGGTCTATGTGAGTGGCTGCTTGCACAAGCAGCCCTAGGGTACAAAAAAAAAAAGTTATGGGCTGATTAAATTCGACATGGCATGTCGACTCTCAGATTGGCGCCTGCCCGATACCCACTTGCATCGTCGACGTTTTGCTGGATATGAAGGAGAGTTCCTGGAGTGGTCTCGGCACATGGCTTACTACTTTAGCCAACGAGACTACAACCAAGTCGAGCAGTGTGACGTCGCAATCAGTTATCTCACTGGCTACGCCCTTGACTGGTGATTTTGTGTAGAGGATTATCGCCGGACCCGTGGTTGGCAACCCATCATCACTTGGGAGCAAATTGTTTATGTTATGACCCGACACTTTGCTCCGAGTGTTGATCCAGTAGCCTACGCCGCCCGCTCAAAGCAACGGACCAGACCGTACCTTGAGCGCGTCTTTGCACGTACCCCAGTGCGCTCTTCTGAGGGATTCCCTGAACGCACCCCAGCACGCGTCACGGTGCTCCTTCCCCCAGCTCTGGTACCCCCTGTTGCGCTCGTCCCTGCTACGACGCCAACCGCACCAACCGCTTCCGCACCAGCACTCGATCCTGAGATCACTCCAACTCCAACCGTCGTGCCTCCGGAGCCAGCGCCCACCAGGCCGCCCCCTCTGATCATATCGGCACCCACTTCGATGGTCCCCATGGTGTTGGACGTGCCTCTCCTCGTTCCCGTGCCCACGACTTGTGAGTCTTTCATTTTGGCTCCTTCAATGGACATTACGCATCAACCATTCCAATGTATATGGTCCTTTACATGTGTTGATCGACTGTTCACCCTTGCGCCTACATGTTCGAAGCGGGGACGCTTCGATTCTAAGGGAGGGAGAATGATGCGGTCCTATCCCGCCATCAGATGGTCCACTAAGAGTCGGGGACGACCGAGACCATGGCGTCCTCCCTGGAGTAGGACTTAGCATAGTTTATTATATATTTTCTTATTATTAGCGATTGCTTGTTTTAGTATGTTTCCCTTTTATGCATTTTCTATTTCGGGTGTGCGCTCCTCTTATACTTAAGAGGGCCGACCCATTAGTTAAAATAAGGCCCAAGCCCATTAGGGTTTTGGCTGAGCTCTTTGGCTATAAGTAGTCACCTTGTACTTTATTTCTAATTACGTTGAAATTAAAGCTTAAGCCTCAGTTGAGATCATCTCCTCCCTTAAGCCTTCAACGTCACCTTGTTACTTACTCAAATCTATCCCAAACACAACCCATTGGTGATCCCGATGAATTGCTCGATCTAGATCCGTGCGCGAGACGAGTCGACCCCTCGATTCGTATCAGGTGATGCATTCCTTAATCCATTTGATAAATTTATCATGGAAACCAAATTTCTTAATACATGATAAATTTATACACTATCACTCTTTAAAATTTCTTAATACATGAATTAATTTTACCTGAATAAGACCCAAAAAAAATCAAAATTACACTTTTCATTGTCCTTATAGAAAAGGGAATTTTGGAATGAACTTATTTCGTTCACTAAATTTTACTTATCTTTTTAAAAAATTTACACACATATAAAGAAATGTATATATATGTCTTAGAATTTAATCACTCATCATCCTTTATAACCAATATATTAAAAAACAAAGTTAAAATAACCAAATTCCAAGATAAATTTCATGATTTACATGTAATAAGTTAACTTATAAACCTATATAGACAGACAGACCAACAAATTTTAAAGATTAAAATGACAAGTAAAACTTAAGGAAATACTAAATAAACAAATCTTAATTTAGTACTTCCTAAGTTTCACAATATTTGTCTCTTTTCTATGAGTTATTAATAAAAATATATAATAAGTTAGAGCATTCACAATGGTAATGTTATGAGTTTCTTTAACACATTTAAAAAAAAATGAATTATGTGTAAGCTTTTTAGAAGACAAATCAACTTTAATCTTGTGTCATCTATTAAAGAAGGAACTTGTTTATTTACCATATTCAATGAAAAAGAAACTTGTTCCTCATATAAAAAAAATACATTTGAACAAGTTTTAGATAGCTTTTATAATTTTTTGGATAAAAACATTTTTTTGTCCATATGGATATTTTTTATATAGATTTCTCTATTGTGCGAAAAAATTAAGGTTTTTAAACTCAAATAGCAAAAAGAAAAAACTAAAAAATGAGTTTCTCGAATATTGATACTCATAAAAGAAATCTTGAAAATAGACCAACTAATTATAGAAAATTAAGTATTAATTATGTACAAAAGGCCAAATCATATAAATAAAAATATAATGAATTATTTATTAAAAAATTGATACGAAAATCAGTATTTAAAAACCATTCCAAAATTGAAACGTGGTGTGTTCTTAGAGCGGAAGCCAAATCTCAAATATGCAACTGGAGCATCTGTACAGTATCACTCAGGACCCCACAATTTTCCACCTCCATTGATTGATCATCCTCTCTGGCCTTTTGCTGGCAATTAATTCCTCCCCTCCAATAATTTCAATTTCTCCCCCCTCCCTCTCTAAATTCGCCCTTAAACCCTAAATCTGGGGAACCAAATTTCAACAAAATGTCAGGCCAGTTGATCAGAGCGGCGTTTCTGGTCAGCCTCCTCACGACATTAGCATCGCTCGAAACGGCGTCGTCGCGTGCTCTCAAAACGGCGACGTCTCGTTCAGTATACGATGTGCTGCGGGCTCACGGGCTACCCATGGGCCTGCTCCCCAAGGGGGTGAAGAACTTCACGCTGGACGAGGAGGGCAGATTCGAGGCACATTTGGAACAAGCTTGCAGCGCCAAGTTCGAGAGCGAGTTGCATTACGATCGAAACGTTTCCGGCATGCTTAGCTACGGGCAGATCGGAGATCTCACCGGAATCTCTGCACAGGAGCTCTTCCTTTGGTTCCCGGTTAAAGAGATCCGCGTCGACGTTCCGAGCTCGGGTCTGATTTACTTCGATGTCGGCGTCGTGTTCAAGCAATTCTCGGTCTCTCTCTTCGAATCGCCGCCGGATTGCGTGGCTGTATCTCTTCCAAAGGTAAAAATTTCAACTCCGATTCTCTAGATTAGCTCAATTGAAGGCGTTGATTCTGATAAAAATGGTTGAATTTAAGAACTAATTACTGATGTATCTTGTTTTGGAGAGGTGTGATTGAATTGAGATTGCTGATTTTTTGAAGGTGAAAGGAGCGATAAGATACAGATTTGATGAGAATGAATCAGGAAGGGAATCCATGTGAAGAGATTGAAGAACTAAAATCGGCGCAATTAGGGTTTCGCGGGATTTCGCTTGTAAATGTTTCTTCAGAGGGTATTTTCTTCTACTTGGCAATTTCCTGTATAGCTCAGAGAATTGAAAGGGGCAATTTGTGCAAATGGAGATTTGGAAGGATAAAAAGAGGGTTTATTATTTATGGGAGGCTGGAGACAAATCAAGAAATGCAGTGCAGAGTCTTCGATTATTGCAATAAAGAGGGGAAAACAGCAGGAGGAATTTGGTCTGGATGATTCAGGTGATTGATCTTGATCATCATTTTTACCCAAAGAGAAAAAAAAAAGTTTATTTTTGTATGTTGTATTTGTTCTTATAGGGCATGGAAAAGAAAATCTGAGTGATTTAGCTTTAAAAACCGTACATACCAATTATCTGTTATAATAAGGCAAATAATTCCTGCTTGTTTATGAGTTTTTAGTGCAATGCAAATGAGTTCATAAATCTTCGATTGAGGGAGTACTACGAAGTAGAAAATTTTAATTGGTGGAATTGGATGGCATTTGGCATTTGCCAGCTAATGAGAAAGTGAAAATACTGAGAAATTGCACGTGGAGCTAGTTGGACAAGCAGGACAAATTGATGCGAAAAAAAAGGGGTTGTTCATAGACGACAACAACCACCGTTCAAACACAATGTTGTTCTATTATATTATGTAAGAAAGTCTTTACAGTATGTAGAAGGCAAAGTATAGTAAGACTTTAAGAGTTCATTTTGTTCCTATATGAACAGAGGTAGATCAATACAGCTAACTTATCTCTACCCAAAAAAAAAAAAATACAGCTAACCTATCAGAATCTCTAAGCCAATTTGTCGTCCGCCACCTTCCAACAACTCCGAGATTAGCTAATTCAAATCGATATGCAGACATCATAATTCGAAAAGAGAGTGTTCACAATCAACCCTTAAAGGCTTATTATTCAAATGCATTCTTGTTTTATTGTCTATAAGAGGTGTTAGACTATTACACCAGGGGAAGCAGGATTTGAATTCGTCGTGTTTGTGATTTTAGTGTTATCGGGGTTCGTTCAAGACTTATGAGGTTCAATCAACTCATTACGGGCTCGGAGGTGCGCATTGCACAACCGTATGTGCGGGTTGAACTTAGGTCTACAAATGTCACAGTTAATGGATAGCACGGCGGTCCCACTGCCCCTTGACAATGCCCGCTAGTGAAGTGCACGGACTGCAGTTTTCTGGCGCGTAATTTCGTCAAGTATTGGAGAGTGCACTGTCTTAAGGCATGGTCTGTGCGTTTTGGTGCACGGACCGTGCAATGCTCTTTGTAAAGAAAAAGTGCATCGGTCGTACAATGCTCTCTCTAAAGAAAGTGTACGAATTTTGCAGTGAGTTCTGTAAAGCTTATGTCCGTGGCGCAAAGGTGCAGAGTCCATGCACTTTGGTTGTTAATCAAGATTTGAAGATTGATAATTAATCAAGATTCAAAAGCCTTAGTTTCAAGGGCTAATAAATATGAGATGTAGTAAGGTACTATTATAGTACATTTTATAATGATTGTATACGTTACTGTTAAACAACTTGCACTACTGTATGCTAAAGTATCACTGTCAATACATGGTAGGTGACGAGTTAAATTTTACGTATTAACTTCACCTACTACTGCTAGCTACGTACTGGATTTTTATTTTCTGAAAGTGCATGTTTAGACAAACATGACGTGATTTTAGATCATGGCATTAGCTTTAAACCCGAATTAACAGCCCCCAATGAAGTTTGCTAATTTCTTATGTTAGTTTCTCTTAATGTATAATCTAGCGGATTCAATTCACCAAATTGTTTTAGTCGTCGAGTTCAAGTGTGGACGGCCGTTCAGGTACGGACGTGAGAAAAACCCATTCATATATATAAACACACAGATAGGACTCGTATGCATACAAAGTAAGGAAATTATGCACACATAGTAAATATACGCACAATCACTATAAAAAATTATGCACATGCACGGAGAGAACATATGCACACCCAAGAACACATAATAAGAAAGCATATGAACACATAATATGAAAGTATAAGAACACATTCATCAGTAAATATATGAACACACATTCATCAGTAAATATATATATTTTCATATGAATACAACATTTTCGTATCGCACCTTGTAGGAACAATGTATACTGAAAACGGATTAGTGTACGTTGAAACGATTGTTCCTACAATTCTTAATCTTCCCTATAAGCGAAAAGTCTTTGATGACACCAAAATCACCAACACATCTAAGTGGTCATCCGAACGTAATTTTTTTTCCTTTTTTTATGGGAAAACCCGATAGTCGTAAATAAGCTACCTAAATATAGTTTAAAGTTAAAATGGCCTTCAAAACCCACCCAACACTTTCATGATGATAATTGAAGATGGTGCAGATTAGAAAATAGTTTGGGGCGTTAGAGTGAAACGTATCGTGGGCTCATAAAGCCTTCTTACACTAATTGGTGTATAGTAAAATAGGAGCTAAGTGGGTCAATTTAAAAATTAGAAAATTGAGCCGGCCCAATCAAGTGTATAAATAAAAGCCCAGTCTATGTAAGACAGAATTTTATATTGGGACTTGTTTCTTGGGGAAAAAAACTTATATGGGGAGATAGTTAGGACCCGTTTCGTGTTCTAGTGTAATTACGATAACTTTGAATATTATGTAGCTCAAAACAACATACAATTGTCTATGTCTTCTTAACTTAGTTATAAGTATGATATCCGTGACCACAAGATTATGATTTTGATTCACCTTCTCCTGTTATAATGGCGTAAGTGTTTTTTATGAACCAAAAATAAAGTTTATCGTTGTAGACTATTGAAGAAACCATTTCAGCTTCTTGGCCTTATTTGATATCCATTTTTTTCATGGATTATCAAATAGATAGTTGTTGTTCATTTAAAAATCAAGATGTAATGACATGATAAAAGATTTGAGAAAGTGCGATATATTTAAGACTTGTTTGATATCGATATCAAATATATAATGAACATCGATATCAATATGAGTGATATTAAAATATGAGGTATGTATACGACTGATATTTATTTACATATCTATTATGTGATATCTATCAAAATTACACTTTGATATTACTTTGTTTTCATATCCAATATACCAAAACATAAGATATCAACTTGATATTGATATAATATATTGAAAACAAATACTAGTATAACCATTCATACTCAAACCTATATCTTTGTCTTTGTATCAATACCAAATCAACCAATAAAAGTACTATAAAGTTGGAAAGATCCATACTCACAAATCAGAAATAAATACAAATATTCTTCACCCTACAGGCTACCCGTAATGTTTTACTTTACTTTGCTTACTAGTTTTAACTTTTAACCACAGACGACACACCACCTCTGCGGTTACTGTCCCCAACCCAAAACCTACAGGCTACGAATCCTCCAAATGTAGCCGTTGACACCAGTGGGCCCCATCAAAGAAGGTAAATAAAGATAGAGAGGAAGGGCATTGTCGGCCCCACTCTCGTTCCCGGTCCTAGTCCAACAGCAATGAAACGTGTCGAAGTGCATGAAGTCGTAATTCTTTGTACAAGCAGGGGTGAATTTGTCAACTCACATCAATATTTTAAACGCCCATTTCAGTCCTCATCCAAAACAGACGATTCCGCTTCTCCGCTTCTATAAATATCTCCCACTAGGATCCACTTCTACATCATTTTCTGCTTCATCCATTGCTTGCCTTCCTCCAAATCTTCCTCTTGTCGTTTTCTCTCTCTTAGGGTTAGGGTTTCTCCCCCAAAATTTTCATTCTCTTTCTCAGAAATGGCAGACGTCGAAGTCCAGAACGTTGCTCAGAACGGAGAGAAGGCTACGGCTACTGCTACGGTTGTTTCCTTCTCCTCATTCAAGCCACAGCTGGTGGTGGAGGCTTCGAAGGTGACAGACGCGGTCGAGTTCTACAAGTCTGCGTTCGCTGCGGAGGAGATCGGCCGTACCACTAACCCTAAGAGGAAGATAGACCAGGAGCTCCCTCTTCTGCTCTCCGCTGACCTGAAACTTGGCTCCTCCATCTTCTCGGTCTCCTGCGCCGATGATGACTCTGCTGTCAAGTGAGCCTCCTTCTCTCCAGCTTGATTTCTCTTTTAATCATCCGTTTTCTGGCATATTTCTCCTGTTTTGGTCTTAGAATGTTTAAATCGATCAACATGCGCTTTCTGTTTCTAGTCCAGAGATCCAATCGCTGTTTAAATTTCGATTTGAGATGTATCTATTAACTATGGAAATTTATTCGGCCTTAGGTGATGCTTTCTGTTTTTGCGAGTAGCGTTTTGTTGTTGGATCTGGTTTGTATTTTTGTTCGTGCTATGATTTTTGAAGTTTCATGGAGATTCTAATCTCTTTGAGTTTCAGATGCTGCGATTCATCTTTTGTATGTAGAAATGTAAATGCGTAATATGGTGACGATCTTGTGGTTGATTTCCCCGCGATTTTGCTCCTAGGAATGGTTCTGGATGTTTGTTCTGTGTTCAAACTGAGGATGTTGAAGCTGCTATCAAGAACGCTGTCAGCGCTGGTGCTGTTGCTGAGGGCGAAGTGGTTGAAGACGAAGGCGCGTGCCCCGCAGGACGCTTGGGAAAGGTGAAGGACCCCTACGGTTTCGTCTGGATGATTTGTTCCGCTGCGAAGACCACTGACACTACCGTGGAAGCTTAGAAGCCGTTCGATCTTCGTAATTTTTAGAAATCTGACTTTTGCTATTCTCTATGTAGTAGTGATAGTGCTGTTCTGTTAACTATCCATATCCTCTTCTATTTTGAAAACTCAACTTTACTTCATGTTGAACGGTTAAGATGGAAGTGCCTTTTCGGTTGAAAATATTAAATGACGTTCATTACTACTCTGTATTGTTCAGTAGTTCTATGAGACAATATTAAGTGGAATGACATATATGACCCTCTGGTTTGCCTATCTTATTATGCCTTGTCAAATTTGTGCCCATTATTCCCCTTAATACAAGGCTAATATTGCAATTTTCAAGTATGTGCCAAACCTGTGAGTTGGTCCGCAGGTTAAATTGTCTATAACCTTTCTATATATTCTTTTGTGTATTTTTTAGCCAAATTTGTTTATTTTATATTCTAAAATATAATTTCTAAACCCTAATACATAAACTCTAAATCCTAAAATATATATCTTATATTCTAAATTCTAATCTTATATATAAATCTTAAATTTTAAACTATAAATTCTAAATTTTATCTGATAATCTTAATTTATAATTTAAAATATAAAATAAATAAATAAAATCTAAACATGAAAAGAGTGTAGGAAATTTGAGTTGGTGCGTTGACGGGTGTTGGATTTTTGTTTATTTTGGGGATTTAAAAGAAAATTGCCAGGTCACAGCTGTTTCTCATAAGCTCCAAAAGAACCTTCCCTTCATTACCGACATTACGTACGAGTAAATTCTCTACTCTTTTTTGTCCCAAGTAAGGAACGATATGAGGACATGGAAAAATGTAATGAAATTACTTTATAGAAGAAAAAAAGGTTATCCAAATCACAAGTTCTCTCCGTATGGAACAAATTTTGTTTAAGTTGATGATAGGACACTGATCAATTTCAAATGATAACTTAAAGCTTTGATTTGTAGGTGGACATGAGCATATAATGTCAATAATTTGTAATAATTTTAGTGTTACATCTTGTACAAGTCGTAAATTTTTTAAATGAAAGGATAGTCAAGAGGCGCCGAGCAAGAAGGTTTATTTCTATATTTTATGTTGTGAGAAATCTATATATAATGTAAAATAGAGTCTTGAACAATTAATGTCTATCTCATTAATTATAGAATTAGAATAATTTTATTATATAATATATTATAAAAAAATATAAAAATCTTTTATTATATAATATATTAAAAACTGATATATAATATATATGTTATATCTATATTTATAAATCTATCTATATTTATATATAATATAAAATAGAGTTCTTGATAATTAATGTCTCTTCTCTTAAATGATACAAAATTTTAAATTATTTTTAATTTAATCTTAAATTAATCTATATTATCTCTATTATGATCTTAAAAAAGACGTTTTTATGACAATCAATGCATACAAGCTTAGAATTAGGGAAAAAATACATATTCTATATCTATATTATAATTATTATTATTGTATTATCTTTATAAACATTTATCATCTGTAAACATTTATAAACATCTTATTTATATTATATAACATATATGATTATAACATCGTATCTTTTATATATTTCTTATATCATGTAGTACTCTATATTTTAGCAATCACATTCACTAGATTGTAAAGTTAAAATGGTACAAATTTAACATTTAAAATATAAATTATTATTATTATTATATCACAATAGGATTGATCAAACTTTCTCTCAAATAATAGCACCAACAAGCCTTTGTATAAGAAAAGTTGTAAATGAAAAGACAATTATCTGACCTAAAACGTAATTAGCAATTAATTCAAAAGAATTCCAACCAATAGAAGTTTATCATGACATCAAATAAACGTGAATGGTTCAAAAGCATCAGTTACAACGCTTAATATCTTCTACATAAATGCATATATGTTACAACCTAGAAAATAAATCCATCATTAAGTTAAATATTATTTTTTGAGAATATTATTGCAATAAAGTATATACATCGGTTACATCCATGTATGGTCTATTTTTTTAGAAAATCGGTTACAACTCACACGTAATAAATTTTCTTATTTACAATTCAAGCTTCATATCGTTTTATAAATCATCTTGATTGAAAAGAAAAAGGAGTGTAAATATGCCTTTCCATTACACTATCTATGCTCTACCCATAATTCTAATATGCAATTTTTACTTATATATTTGTAGACAAATAATCACTATTTTATGCCTTCCTTTTACGTTCTCTCTTTATCATGAATATGAAGATGAACTCATTGTTTGGATCATTTCAGAGATCTGTATTCTACTGGAACACTAAAGGTATATAAACAGAAAAGAAAATGCTATATAGCTTCTCAAACAAAAATCATCTCACCCATCTTTTATTATTATAGATTTGTTCTAAAAATTCTATGATTACTTGGCATAATCTATGTTTCTTGCAACCTTTGTATCTTTATATTTTTGAATTTGTGAGATATTATGCTAATTTTTCTTGTTGTGCAATTTGATGTCATGTTAATGATTTTCTAAATGGGGTGGTTTAAAAGATGTAATGAGAAGATCATTTACCATGCGAATATTAGGTTTTGTTTCAATCTTTGTATGTTATTATATTGAAGTTCGACATTTGTCATCGGTTCATTTTACGTAGTGAATATGAATGTAATTGATATAATCTTAGCTTTTTAATTTTGTGGTTTTATATATGTAATGAGAATATCATTCTTTGATAAGGGTTTAATAGTTAGGAGTATGTGTTTTGACTCCTAAGTTAAGCAATAGTAAAATGCATCTACTTAGAAAATCATATTCAATAGCAGAATGATCACACATCAAGTTAATATGGAGTTGTTCATTCATTCATATCCAAGAACGGAATGATCACAAATTCTAAAATTTGAATAATTATAAATGATTTTTATAATGTGTGCCCATTGGCACATAATAAAAATCCCATATTTAGTAACAATTCCTTTCAACCAATAATTTAGTTTTTTTTCCTAGGGGTTCACCCCTTCTACTTTAGAAAATATTTTGGAAAAAGTTTCAAATTTTAGGCTCTTAACATGTGCTCATGGACACACATTAGACAAACCGTATTATAAATAGTAATGCACCTATATACTTATATATTATGAACAAAAACCTAAACATACTTATATTTACGAGAATGCATGGATTGAAATTTGAAAATGTTTTTAGCCTTTAATGCTTGAGTTGTTTTCCTTTAAATTATAGATATGGACCATCTGTATGGACATTCATCAATTTATAATCTATCATTTGTTAAGCTGGCAATTGAGGTTTATTTCTCTAGGATTTAATTTCTTTGTTAACATGACAATTGTTCTTATAAGCATGATAGCTAATTGCGTCTTGTAATGCAAAAGTATGCTACATATTCAGTTGATTGCCTAATAAAGTTTCAGTCTAATTTCCAAGTAAAACCATGGATTTTCCTGTAATTTTTATTATATTTGAATAAAATATGACATAGTACCCCAAACATTGAGCTTAATAGGTAATTAATCAAAAGATGACAAGATAACAAATTAGTATTGAAAAATAATAAAGTGTAATTATCGTAGAATATATAGTGATATATTAACAATTGTATTTTCAAATATTTTACAATTGATTACTTGATTGTTTAAAAGAACAAAAAACAAATTTAATAAAAATGAAAAGAGGTAAATCAATCGATTTAAGATTAGCTAGAAACCTACAAAATCGCAAAAATGGTGAATACTAAATAAAATAATATTTAAATATTTTAGTTCAAAATTGTTAAAATTGTTTTATAATAAAATTCTTTTAAATTATTGATATCAAAACAAATATAAGATAAGAAAAGTGTATTGTATTATGGAAAGTCATAACAATGTTTAACTATAGTATTAAAATCGACTAGTTTTATTCAACTTTAAACATAATTTTTTTTGAAAATAATGATAGTTGGGATAACCATATCACATTCATAACATATACACAATAAATAATAAAAATTATTTATTTAGTTAAATATAAATATCAGATTTTTTTTAAAAAGCCCATGCATAACACTGGCATATATTATAGTTATTAACTAAAAGTCTGTTTGTATTCTCTACATAACACAATTAATTGCATTATTTTGTATTAAATGTGACATTTAATTTAAGACAATAGAATTTAATGAATTATCTATCTACATCTAAACGGACCATAATATTACTAAGAATAACATGCATTGGCAAATATATTAAAACCAAGTGAATACAGACAGTGGCAGAACCATGAATTTTTGAAAGAGTAAATGTGACAAACGACTATTAACATTATAACTAGTTAATTTGAATAGATCAATATTGTTCTATAAAAATTCTATAATGTAATCTCTCTTATAATTGACTAAATTTATTTTATATGGAATATAATGAACTATTTTATTACCAAAAATAATTAGGAGAATTGTAGGACAATACATATTATTAGAATCATGTTTACTAATAAAATACTAATGCAAATATCTTGTTAGTAAAAAACAGTTCAATCCCATTTTAATTGAGTTATTTCAATATGCGTTATACTCTCAATTTTTTTATATAATTTATACATGACACCTATATATTATTTTTTGTTTTTAATATAATTTTTCCCTTAATTTAACTACACTAAAATTGTAATATGATACTAGTTTTTCTATAGTTTATGTAATACTAGTTAAATATAAGAATATACAATAATATATAACTAATCAAAACTAATATATTGAAATAAAAAACTTAAAGAAATAGAATTATAAAAAAAATGAACACGGAATCATTCAACAACCAAATTGAGAGAATTACCACCACTACAAGTATGTTCTCATGTCTTTTAAATGAACAAAATAAAACATAGATTAAGCTGGCAGGAAAGAGGGGGCACCGACCCCCCTAACCCCCCCCCCCCCCCCCCCCCCCCCCCCCCCCCCCTTGTCTCCGGCCCTGTTAATACAGACAAAAACATTATCATGCGCTTAAGTATTATACGTACAAAAAAGTTATAAGAAGGTATATGGATTAGCTTATACGATCGACGTACATTTACTTCATATGACCTTGTAGTTTTAGCCTTTTAGGCACCATGTGGGAATTATCTTTATGTCTTCACTATCCCACCTTTTGAGAAACAATCAAAATCAATGCGTTCAATTTCCCTACTCACATATATAGATTCTTTTTGATTTCTATGGGTTTGGAATTCCCAGAGTTAATAGTGGTTGATGGCTCTGAATCCTCTGATTGTATGAATGACGATTGCACATAATGTTACCAAAACTTAATTAACACTTTAAATAAAAAAAATTATGTGGTGTTTGGATCGATGAGTTGAAATGGAAAAAGGAAAAAGAGCAAAAGGGAGGAGAAGATATGAAAGAAAGAGATGTCTCAAAATCTCTGCACTGCCCAAACAAGGCATAGGCCTTGGCCTATATTTTCTCTGACAAAAAGTATCGCCAAGACTCTTGAGCTTTATTCTGCACACCATAATGGGCCTTATACTAAAGTAATTCCTAATCAATGTTTCGGCCCAAGTACGAATAAAGTAGATTGGGCCAGATACAGGACAATCCCAGCTTATTACATACATCATAGTACATGCCGAACATTCTATTTCTTCCTTCTTGATAAAGTAACAATTTAACTGGTAATATTAAGATCTTTTTGAAAATCAGTTTATACAGATGAGAATTTAAAGTTTTGAATATCTTCGATTAAATTTGTGTGACTAAGATTTGTAATGAGACCAGCCACAAAGTGAATTTCACGAAATATATTGTGAATCTGGATTGTCGCGAAAGATTGTAACATACGAAGTAAAAAGGATATCAGACATAATAATTTCGATCTCCCAAGAACAAGTCAAATACCTTTAGTAACATTGACGATTGAGAGGTTGTTACTTTATATTTATTTTTTCTATCTTCGTGTTTCTTGTTTTAGAAAGAGCATTTCTAAGGGCCAAAGCTTATGTGCTGATGGCCGAAGACTTTCCACATCACTCGGCCATTACTAATAAGGGTTTTAATTGATAGCATTGAGTTTTTTTCCTTCTATTTTTATCAATTTAGTCTTCATGACTGAATAAAAAGGCATGCTTGGTAGCCCCTTTGATTTCCTCCATAGCCTTTTGTTTAGTGGGCACAAACACAATTGTGCATAATGCATTATTAGGGTGGGGAAAGTTAGGATAGAAAGCAACAACCACCAAACCAAAACCATGCACAATTGCACATTTACAAAAGCCAACAAAAGAATGCAAAAGCAAAAGAAATTAAAACAACTTTACAGAAGGGCCACTTGATCTTAATACCTAAATTAGAGAGGAGCAAACCTTCGAAGTTTCCATTTCTCCCTCCACTTGATTGATTGCTCTTCATGCTAATTTTCAATCTTTGCTATTTGGATCTTTAGAACTTTCTATTTTGATTCGAGGATACGCAACGGATTTGCTTCTCATCTCAGTATATGATATCACACATGTACAATATAACTATTACATATTGTAGTAAGCTTGGTCGAATGGCATTATTAGAACATAAAGATGAGCAATCTGGTCGATTCGATCCAGCTTACCGAACCAAGTATTCACGAAGACAGAGATTTTTTTGTAGTATTTAGGAATAAACATATAAATTACATATCTATAACTTATAATTTTAAACAAATTAACTAGTTAACCGACTTCATAATTAGAACTATTTTTTTGCTACTCTAAGAGTTCAATCTATTTTTCAGACCTCTGCTCAAAACTGATCAATCTTGCTGCGTTACAAGTTAACGGTTTCTCATGTGGCCTAATATAGTAAGTCAAAACTAGAGGACATAAATGAGAGACAAAGAGGCAACGAATTGGGTGTGAGTGGAAGTTGAATAGTTTCAACACAATGGAAATAGAAGCACAAACGTGATACGCCCCATTTCTAAAACAAGTCTCAAAATCTGCTTTCTTGTATTGCCCAAAAGGCTTTACAATTCATGTGACAACTACTTTTTTTTTTGAGCTAGGTAAGAATAAGGTTAGTATTAAGATTTCCTTGAAAACGATTTGTAGCATTTTTGTGGATGAGAATTGAACTAAAAGTTTTTGATTATTTTGTAATCTTCCAAACATGTGGGAGAGTTTTGCAACAAGGTCATCCACTAAGTTGATTTCACGAATATGACTAATTGTGGCTTGTCGTATTGGAATGTAACAAAATAAGGATATCACAAACCAAAATCTCAAAATTCCAAGTACAAGCCCAAATACTCTTAATAATGTTAACTATTGTTAAATTATCTCTCTCAGCCTCAATATTTTCTAGCTTCATTTCCTTTGCTTTGTTCAGATTGATAATCCCTTTGTTCATAGTGCGATTGATTTGCCGCAATGTTCGCCATGGATGAAATTGGTTCTCCGTTTTTATTTCTAAAAATAAATCCAATTGATGAGTCTCCATTTATTTTTGTTGAACCATTAACATTGATTTTGATTACCATATCACTCGACTTTTCCCATCTAATATTCTTGTGTGTTTTCTTTTTATTATATTGTTGTATTGTGTTATTGGTATGGGGTTATAACATTTGGATTCCAGTTTTTAACTTTATTCCAGCTAACAAGCATATTCTTTATGTATTTTGTCGGGTCTTTAGTAGTATCAACCTGTTGGCCACTATTTGAGAATGTTTTTAGGTTCCTTTGACACAAAATGCTCTACCATGCCACTCCTAGTTCCGAGAATTGTATTTTTGTTAGTTTAGTCTTGATTTCATCTATAAACTCTTTTGTTTGCATAGTCAATAGTGATAATATACTCTGCCGTGTATGTCTTGATTTTGTATATAGAGTGTAAATACACTGAAATAGTAAATATTTAGTGTCTTCGATTATTATTAAAAATATAAGAGATACCAACAACTTTTCCTTCTCTCTCAAATGCTGTTTCACAAAATTAAGGATTTTTTGCCCTACAGATCTTCCATTTTTATAGTCCATTTTGTTATCCAGTAACTTTGATTGGTGGAATTGATTTAAATATGACAAGTATATTTTAAAAGAAATAATGTAAAATATACACTATAACCAATCAAAATGAATGGACCATAAAATGAACTAGGAATATGGACTAGAAAATCTTTACTTGATATTTTAATAGCGTTTTTTTCTCGTTTCATCTTTAGTTTGTCCCAAAGAACATGAGCAAGAAATCGACTTAAGAAATGGTAGGCATAGAAGTTATAGGGTATGTTCGGTTCGTAAAGACTGAACTGAAGCTGAACTAGGTACTAAACTGAATTGAAGCTGTAAGGTAAAATTTAAGCTGACAATTGAAACTGAATTAACTGAGGCTGAAATGGATGACTGGATTCATTAAAACACGTTCGGTTCATCCCGACTTATCCAAAATACAAAAATCCATAAATTACCCAAATTACCCTCAAAATTAAAATTTTGAGGGCATTACATGTTTAGCATGTGTCTGTTGCTGATTCATCAACACATGATGGTTTGACATCCTCGACATTTTTAGGGTTGGTTCTCCTCCTTTGCTTCTTCTGCGAACAACACCCGTAGTCGTGTGGCTGCTTTTTCTGCAAACAACTCCGACGAGACGGTGAAGTGAGTGTAATATCCCACATTTTATAAGGGTATTTTGAAAGTTTTCTTATGCCCGTATTACTAGACGGATTAAATTCAGAGAAGATCGGACATTCTGTAATATGTTTGAGCTCTGTATATTTTTCTGAGTAATATATAATACAGTTGAAGTGTTTCGGGGTTAATTTGTCGTTAGTGTACGAATATATTTAACCCGGAGTTAAGGAATTTAACCCCAAAGTGAATTCGGATAAGACGAAGCATTTTAGCCTTCACCGCACCCAGCGGCAGACGCCACCGCACCCGCGGCAAGGGCCAAAAACAGAGCGTCGTCTTCGCGATAGACTTCAGCTGCAAGTGGCACTTTGGCAGGCCGTTTTAGCAGTCAAGTGGACGTCCAAGTGACTCTTTGCCTTGTCCCCTTGCTTGTCCCCTTGGAGGAGGCTTGTCTTGGGCTATAAAAGGAAGAGAATTCGTGGAGGAGAAGCAAGTGCAGCTCCATCTTCTTCTTCCTCTTCTGTTTTCTCTGTTTTCTCCATTGTTATGCAAGCTTTTGAGCTTTGTGAGAGAGTGTTTGGAGTTTCCTTTTGAGTGGTAAAGGTGCTCTTGAGTGTTGTTTAGAAGTATAAGAAGGTTGGAGATCAAACCAAGAACAAATCGAAGTCGAACGAATCGATTTGGGTAAGTTTTCTCCATGGCCGCTGTCAAGCTTCTCGCCTCTGTGCATCCACCGCACCCGCGGCAAGACTCTCACCGCACCCGCGGCGAGCCTTGTCCGAGTGTGTGTTCTTGGGTGTTGGCTTTGGGCGAGGCTCGATTCCTTTGATTCTTTTCGTATTCCTTTTAGATTCAATTATGATGATATTGAATCTAAGATTAGGGTCTCGTTATGGGGCGTTTCTTAGGGATTTATTATCCAGATTTGTCCCAGTTTCGGAACCAGGAACCGTTGTCTCTAAGCTTTGCTTAAGTTTCTGCGGATCCAAGCAAGTGGCGGTTCGCTCTTGCTCATCATTCCATACTTCCATTAATTATCAATTGTTTTGTTGTTAATTAATTTGGGATGATTCATCTGTTTATGTTGGAAACAGTTTTGATAAATTATTTGATAAAAAGAAGTGCTGTTATAATAGGTTGTATATTGCTAGATACAACGCTATTATGTTCATAATGGTTTTGTTGTGGATTTTAAAGGTGAACTTCATATAAAAAGATTATAATAGGTTGCATATACTGTTAGTGGCAACGCTATTTTGATATATATATATATATATAGATTGTTAGATCTATGATGTTGGTCTTGATGGCTTTGATTTGATGTGATATATGACTGTGTTGAACTGTTTAGTTAGCACGAGTATTCGTAGGAACGTTTACTGGGGCCAGGAGGTCTAGTCATTTCTTGATAATTAATGAATAAAAGGGCTTTAGTCCCTAATACCTTGGTGGGTCATGACTAGCCTCTATAATTTAGTATAGAGGTGGTGCACTTAGCTAGTGTCACACTTACCTCGGGAGCAAATCTCGGGATATGCTCCCAGGAAATCTCTCGTCTCGGGACGAGCAGATCATAATAAAAGTTTATAATGTGGTGTGTGGTTTGGTTTTGGAATTAAATCAGATAAGTGCTTTAGCACACATAATTAATATACCCTCAGGCGAGTAGTGCAGCTAGGTAATAGTGCAGCCAGGAAAACTCGTCTTGACTTTGATCAGAGTAAAGTTCTCTTTCCAATCTGGATTCGCTCTGGGGCGGTGAGGTTGGTCGTGAGCCGAAACATCTAAAGTCAGCTTTTGAACGCTTGTGTGTATATTATAAATTAAGTTTCCCAACATTTGTCATGCTTCCTATAAGGCTCATTTCATTTGGAGTCTTCTTTTGGGATTGATTGCTGTGAGGCTCGGTCTCAAGAATCTTCTCTTGTGCATACCTCTTGTTATTCCAGTAGGAGTATGATGGTTGACTATCGTCATCGGTTATTATTCGAGAAGCGATGAGTCTAACCTAATACGACTGCTTCGAATCACTCTGCTTTATTCCCTTGCATATTCTTTCATTAGACTAACCAACCGTAATTATTCCCTTGCATGGTTGACTGGTGTCATCCGTTCGATTCGGCACATCAGGTGTGTTGAAGATCCGTGAAGGCTAGAACGACTATGAGAATGGACGGTGTTTTGAAGAGTTATTTTGTTTTAAGACTGTCGCTGTGTTAATAATGCTTTGATATAAGGACTTCCGCTGTATTAAATTCTGATGATGTATTTCGTTTTGTCTGGAATCATGTGTAATTCCGAGACTATGGTTTAATAAAAGTTATGATATTTGGTATTGCAACTGTGGTTTGATGGTTTATATTGTTTGGAAAAGTCTGGGGTGACTTCGGGGTTTTCGTCCGGGGTCATCGGCAGTAATACTTTCAAATAGTGTGAAATTTGGGGGTGTTACAGTGAGGACTTCTTCTGGCTGGTTGTGTGAACAACTCTCGCCTGGCTGCTTCGTCTGGCAAAGCGAGGACGGTGAACGGCGACAAAGGTTGAAGACGACTCCAGATCTCGATGGCGAGCGAGACAGTGTACGACAACAAATGTTCTTTTTTACTTTCCCCTGAATTCGTGTTGCTTTTGCTTTTCCAGCCGAAGTTGTTCATTTGTTGCCATCTCTGTTGCTTTAGAATTTCTTGAAACTTGCAAACCAACCTTTAATTGGATTTGTAGGTGAATATGCTAGTTGTGTGTTTCTCTAGAGAGTGAGGACGAGAGATAGAAGACGAACATGTTCCAGAAGACGAGCGCCAGAGAAGACGATGGGAGAAGACGACCAAAGAAGACGAGGACGAGAAATAGAAGATGAACATGTTCCAGAAGACGAGCGCCGGAGAAGACGACCAGAGAAGCATGTGGTGGGATGATGGGAGATATGAAGAGAACGAGAGATATGTGAGATATGAGAGATACGTGAGGGGTATCGGGATGTAAATATTGGGGGTGGATTGATTCTGGGGTTTCAGTTTAGTCATTTGAAATCAGAAAAGTCAAATTTTCTAGCTTAAAATTTTTGGATAAGTTCGGTCATTTTGAGTCATTTTATGTTTTTGGCGAACTGAACGGGTTAGGTGCATTAATTAAGTCATGGAGACTTATTTCGGATATTAAGTTCAGTTAAGTTTAGTTAAGTCACCATTTTGGGCGAATCGAACAGACTCATAATCTGTTTTATTAAGCTCCGTTCGTTAACAAGCTTATTCCTTAAAATCCTGGAAAATTAACAAATTTATTCCTCAAAATCTTGGTTTCATAATAACTCAAAAGCTTTAAATTGACAAATACTAAAAATCTTTTCAAACTTATCGCATTTCCTAAATGAATTAAAATGTGTCCACCTTTTTTTTTCCCTACGAAAAGTCCATTTCTTATCTTTCTTTATTTTAATTGATACAGGCCCAGTCCATTTCTTATCTAGGAAAAAGCACATTGAAACAAAAGAAGTGGACTCTGTTTTAATAATTTAGGCAGAATTTCAGTAAACCATCCCTTAAATAGGGCACTTTGCCCACAACCACCCCTTATACACGAAATTACTTACAATCACTCATTAAACACATCCCGTTAGCAACGAGCCACCCATTTACTGTTTCGTCCATTTTCTACCGTTATCTCATGTGAAATTACAAATATGTCCCTCATTTTAATTTTTCCCAAATTGTTTTTTATTTTAATAACAAAATATATTATAATATTTAATATATAAAATAAAAACACATTTGTAATGACCCAACCTAAAAAATTTTGGATCGAACGGGTCGGGTCACTTTTAACCCAATACTTTTTGGGTCGGGTCTCGACCCAGAAAACGCGGATCGGGTCGGTTTTGCAGGTCAGGTAAAATATTGATAGCTTTAAATCGGACCAAACCGATTTTAATATTTTGAATGGTTAGGTACAGGTTCGGGTTGACCCAGCGAGTCGAGAGCGCCATTACAAAATTTTATAAAATAATTATTAAAATAATATTTTAATTAAAACAAAAAAATAAATAACAAAGATTATTATATAATATTTTAATAACAAAATATATTATAATATTTAATATATAAAATAAAAACACATTTGTAATGACCCAATGGGTCACCCAACCCAGAAAATTTTGGGTTGAACGGGTCGGGTCACTTTTGACTCAATATATTATAATATTTAATATATAAAATAAAAACACATTTTGCTATTAAAATATTATATAATAATCTTTGTTATTTATTTTTTTGTTTTAATTAAAATATTATTTTATAAAATTTTGAAATGGCGCTCTCGACCCGCTGGGTCGACCCGCTGGGTCGACCCGAACCTGTACCTAACCATTCAAAATATTAAAACCGGTTTGGTCCGATTTAGAGTTATCAATATTTTACATGACCTGCAAAACCGATTCGATCCGCATTTTCTGGGTCGAGACCCGACCCAAAAAGTATTGGGTTAAAAGTGACCCGACCCGTTCGACCCGAAATTTTTTAGGTTGGGTCATTACAAATGTGTTTTTATTTTATATATTAAATATTATAATATATTTTGTTATTAAAATGAGGGGCATATTTGTAATTTCGCATGAGATAACGGTAGAAAATGGACGGAACAGTAAATTGATGGCTCGTTGCTAACGGAATGTGTTTAATGGATGATTGTAAGTAATTTCGTATATAAGGGATGATTGTGGGCAAAGTGCCCTATTTAAAGGGTGGTTTACTGAAATTCTGCTAATAATTTAAGTCGAACAAAATATTCTCCTTGTAAAAATGAAATGATTTTGCAAAAAAAAAAATTGATATTTTTCGGCCAGAGAAATCAACCACCCCACTTTCTTTTTCCTTTCAGAAAAGGATTTCTTCTATATCGCTTTTAAAACCCATTTTCCTTTATATGAAAGCGATAAAAAAGAAAATTATATGTTTTATAGTTCTACAGTCACTCATTATTTAAGGATAATCCATAATTCTATAGTCTCTCATTGTTTATGTCTTTTTTTTTTATCAAACACTCTTTTATTATATTTTTCATACTGGTTTATTCGGATATGAAATTTTGTTATCGAATTATTTTTTAATAAATATTTTACAAAAAATATTAAATAAAAATTAATGAGAATTTAAATATATCTTACAAGAAAAGTCCGTCTCCATGAAAGTCATCCTATTTTCATATTGCAACGGAAATTACATAAGTCAATATGAGTACACGTTGGTTACATTCATGTCATGCAGGCTGATACTATCTTGTCCTAATAAGTAATAATAACTCTTCTCATACTTAGGGAATTAACACTTGACGTACAATATTAATTATCACATATCACCTTGATTTACATAGATAACTAATTAATCTTAAGTTCCATCCTTGATCCTCACCTTTAAGCTTCCATTAAGCCTCCTTAATCGACTCAATCACTAAGCACAAGCAGGCAATAAACAGCTCGAAAAGAAGCCTAATCCCCTCTTCTGCAAGGCCAAACATCCAGCACACAAGCAAGAAACTAATTAGAACCTCACAAATAAAAAAAGTTATAAATTGATGAAAAATGATTTTTATAATTCATTTCCCGAAAAAAATCATTTAATCACACGTTGGAAATTATATAATACTCCCTATGTCAATTTGAAATTCAGAATTGTATCAATGAGTTTGTGCTAAGCGATACAAAAAACTAGTAATGGGTAATTATATGTAATTTTAAAAGTATAAAAGGGGAATTGAAGCAAGAATTTAGGGTAAAATGGGATTTACCCTTTTGGGCCTGGAGTGGAGGAGCTCAGGGGGGATTTTGTAAAGGTCTTCATCAACCGCCTTCGGAGTTGGCCTTCTCGGCGGCAGAGACGGCGGCGAGTTGACGGGGCTGGGTGGCTCCTTGGTGTCATATGAATCATAACCCTGGGCCCACTCTTGTTGTTGCTGCTGCTTTTTGGCATGTGCATGCCTTCCCTTTGTCTGCAATCTCCAACACAACCCTCCATTATTTTAGCGATTTAACTTCAAACTAAATCTGCATACTTCATTATCCTAGTAGTATTTTTTTAGGGTAGCATGCTCATTGAAATCATACTTATGTCTCCCCATTTAAATAGTGTTTTAACAACCTTTTTTCACCTTTAGTATGATGTTTTAAGATAATCTATTTTAGTACTCCTTTTGTGAAGTGTTTTATACTCAATTGACATCATAGACCTGGACAAACTATGGGCTTGCATTTTGGGCTTCAATTGAAACTTGCAACATTGCATTTGTAACACATGACACAAGTTCCAACTTCTCTTCAATTTCTCCAAATTAATTAATTAATTAGTTATTGCCACTGGATTACATCTTCAAGCTAATCAAATTTACTTGCTATAGATGCATCACCAAAAGCCAAGTTATTCGAGAATGAAACTACATTGTTTTTACAATTGGAAGAATTTAAAACATAAAATCCCCTGTTTTTCTTTTCTAAAGAATTAATTATTTGAAAAAAAACTTGCTTTTGTATGCCAAAATGTTGGTAAAAACATCCAACTTGTATATAAAGCACTAAATATTCTGGTAAACAAGATTCAATCAGGCAAAAAAATAATCAAGGATTCATTCAAATTACCGATGAGTTTCAGAGAATCAAAATGAATAATGGGCGGATTATATAATTTTATAAATAAATGAAAGAAAGGGCGCAAAACAGGAAAAACAGAGAGCCCGATCCGTAATTAAGCACATACCCTGCGACGAGGGACAAGGATAACGGCGGGGGTAACGACGTCGTTTTGGTACAAGTCACCGGCGACGTACAAGTCACGGTCTTCGGGGTAACAGCCGTAACGGACTTGCCTCGCCGTTTCGAAGCACTGCGTGAAAGGGAGTCCGTCGTTGTAGTCCCAGCTCCCGAACGCCGGCACATGGCTTCTCCGGTAATCCTGAATTACAAAAAACACCCCCAAAACACAATCAATACTGAACCGAGGAAACGGGAAATCGGAGGGCAAAATGGTAAACGAAGACTTACATCCATGGGTGGGTTGGAATTAGAAGTTAGAACAGAGGGTTTCAGAAATAGGGGAAGAAGAAGTTGTGAGAAGAGACTGAGTAGGCTAACGTTAAATAGAGGGGATTGGAAAGTTGGAAAAGGATGGGCCGTAAATTGAATTTCTTTTTCCTTTTTTTGGGGAGTTTTTATTGAAAAAAAAAACAGAGGAGGAGGAAACAAGGGGTTGAATTTGGGCAGAGGAAGCAGACAGGAAGACAAAGCGAGGGAGGAGGGTTGGGGTTGGGGGATAAAAGCATGCCATGAGAAGGACAACTGATTCACTCAACTCTGTAAATTTCTCCCTTTTTTATAAAGCACAATTGACTCTTTCTATTGTGTTAATCCATTTCTCCCTTGATTAACAGTCAAGGGAGAGATTAGTTACTCTACTTTTTTTTACTTGCTTCCTATATATTGAGACATGAAATTAAACCACTTCCATAGATAAGACTTTAGATAAATGAAGGTTAAGTACTACAAACAAGTGAGCTACCAACGAAACTTAAGGACAAATTTAGGTGGTTTTGAGAGGATTTGACATGGGATATGAGATAATGGGGCTTCTTTTTGTTTGAGGCTTTTGCTTTGGATGCTTTTTGGCCCTAATTTGAATTGAGTGACATTGCAACTTAATTGGGCTTCTTTTCCTTTTTGCCTTTTTCTCACTTTTCTTTTGGCCTTCTTTCCACACCCAAACTCCACAAACTGTGACTTGTTATTGTAATTGAATATTCGGTAGGATTGGGGCCCAAGTTTAAGAAAGTGAAAAGCAAGTGTTACTTAATGAAAAGTCATGGGTTTTCATTTCTCACCTCCCAAAGTTTTCCCTTTCTTCATTTTCTATCCTTTACTTTTTGTTGTTGTGTACGTATAAGCAATAAGCCTAGTGTTGGCTTCTTGCGGTGCTTCTTCGTCCTCTGTTAACATCACCACATGCTTTATATTTATCTAATTTCGTCCTTGGGTCTTGCTCTAACAATGACTTAAGTTATCAGTAATAAAAATACCACATAACCATAAGGTACGTAGTAATAATTAAAGCTTTATATTAGTGTTCAAAGATTAGCAATTTCAGTCTAGAATCGAATATGAGAGTTATGGGTGTTTATAGGCTCACAAACCAAAATGAATAAGAAAACGAACATCAAGCTCCGGTGAACCCATTTAACTAAGTTTGATCGGTTTAGAACCGGATAATAATAAAAAAGGACGAACGTAGTATTTTAATTGAGTGAAGCTAAAATGCTGAAGAGAAAATACCTACCGTCTATCTTACACAAAATTCAAATTTTAAAGCCTATCATTTATTTCAGTATATCATTTACCTTACACAATCATCCAAATTTCAAACAACAAATCTTATATTCGAACCCCAAATGACATTTTTACTTAAATTGATACAAAAATTACACAAGGTAAACAAATTACATTATTACAGACTATTTTTACTATATAATTTCAACAAATTGTATAAAAAATGATTTTAAGATTTGCAAAATTATAAACCCTAAAATTTTAACACAAACAAAAATAAATATAGAGAAATATTATGATTTTTTATTGTAAAATTTGTGCGTAAATTTGAATACAATTGTATTTTTTATAGTATTTTGGATAATTATACATAACAAATTATATTTTAAAAATTAAAAATATATAAATATTTTTTTTTTAAAATTAAATTTGTTTTATAAGAAATATAATTTCTTTTAAAAAAATCCATCCCACTGGATCTCACATAAATCCTCCCCTAATATTAAACCATAATATTTTTAGAATATAGTTCACCGACAACATTAATCAAAGTGAGCCGAGTTAAACCGAACCGACCTACACGGTCTACACCACATTCAGTTACAGAAGCAGGGGCCTAATTTTTTCCTTTTATCAAAAAAAAAAAAGATTGCTCTTTTGAGAAAAATGATTTAAACCAAATCGAATAAGTCAAAAAATGAAACTATAAAAAATGTAAACCAAGTTTAGGCTATGTTTGGCAAAATTTGTTTATTATTTATATACATTTTATTTAAAAAACCCAATTTTATATATTTCGATAAACGTGTAATAAAAATTATTTTATCTTTTTTCTAATACTCACATTTTTCTAATAAACTACACATATCTATAAAAACCACATTTCTACCAAACATATTTTTCTATACAACCCTATTTATCAATTATTTATAAACAAAAAAATTATTTATAAACTCTCTCACCTAACAAACCCTTAGTTGAACAACTAACACCCTAAATAAAGTACTTGATTATCTAATTAAGGTTTCATGGGTCCTAGGACTCCTAGATACACATTTACATAAAAGATTATTCCGGAATAGTATATAACATTAATTTTAGGTTATAAAATGTGTGTCTCATGGATACAAGTTTGAGATGAATATGGGCCGGGGTACGTTTGAAGCAGAGCTTCTACAGGAAGGTTCTTTGTGACCTCTCATGCAAAAGGAATACTCACTTTTGCTATAGTAACATTAGTAAGTAGTACTCCAATATTGGAATTTACAATTACACGCTTGAGAAAAAAGTGGAGTTGAAAAAAATTCTTCTTTTTTTGCAAGATGTTAAAATTTTCTTCTTGCATGTAACGTGCAAATTAAGCTTTAATATGACCATGCCAGTGTAATAAATTACTGATCCATTAACGTCAGAAATACTTATTTTTCCTGTATCTTTCAAATTAAAAGCTAGAAGCAAATTTGTGCATGCATATACTCAGGCCTATATTAAAACCCACATTCAATCACTTTCACAAGACTCACATAACTCCATAAATTACCATCCAGCACCTAAGTTTTATAATGTTCTTAGCAAAATATGAAATCAGCCTTTTCCTTGAATGTCATATCAAGAAACGAAAATGTGGGTGAAGACTTTAATTTGGCAACAACCCTGCATTCTTTGTAGCGAGTTGAGAGATGGGTGAAGACTGAGAAGTTACTGCAGTATCTAAGGGTGGTAAAAAAGGGGAAAATTTACAGGCTATTAGGGTAACAGAGGAGGCAGGTAAATAGATTAATAACCTAAAAAAGGGGCTTTTTAATCTATTATTAAGACCCTACAAGCGCGGATGCCGCTCGGAGCAGAAGCTCAGACTGACTCCTGACTTGTTTGTCGTGTTATAATATAGGCCTCCCTTTCAAACTTTATAAATAACACTCCTCAGTATTACTAAAATATGCAGCATTTTTCTAATATTAAAAATTCATATCTAGTGTGGTGGTGATTAAGGGGATTTAACATTTATATCTCAAATCTAGCCCCAAAATGTGATCGTATGAGGTTGGAAAACCTTAATTTGAAAACATTCCAACTATTACCTAAGTTTCTACAAAATGACTTTTATGGAGTTAGTACTTATGATTAAACATTAATTTATACTCCCTTTGTTCAATAATATAAACTTTATAATTTATTAACTATTCACCGCATTTCTAGCCTATATTGTTGGGATTTTAGATGTGTAAAGCGGAATTTCAGAAAACGTTTTCCTAACATCTAAACAAGGATCTCATGCATAAACTAAATAGATCATAGATATGAATAATTAAATACATTTTGATGCGTGTTTCAATCTGCTGAAATGGAGAGAATAGAGCCTCACGTGTGTCTCCTCTATTTGGTCCACCCGAGCTTGGATTTGGATTGCCTGAGACTCGGTTGCTAGAGCGAGGAACGAAGGCGAACGAGAAAGAGAGACACTGGGAGGGGCGGCAGCCTACTGTTGGAATTGAGTTAGGGTTTTTTCTTAGAAAGTCCTCCTTTTATAATGTCATGTGTAGATATCTTATTTCCTAAATAAATATATCTTTTATTATTAATAATAACTCTTTATTATTAACAAACCTTATCTCCCAAGTTATATCATATATAACTTTATATCATATACCTTATATAATATGTCTCCCATTAAACTAATCCAGTCCAAACTCTAAGGGTGTGACCTCGTAGGACCCGATAATAATAGCAATAGACTTTATGACATACTTTATAACATATAGTCTATAAATCATAATTGGCTTCTAGCAAAGCATTATGACTACCTAAAATCACCGGATTAAATATCTCCATAAACGGTCTCACTTCATAATCAGTAATTGCACATTTGATTAAAGGACACAATTCCTTCAATCTCCCACTTGTCCTTAAAACAAGTGTGCAATGTTAAAATTCCTTTGTCACTTAGTGTCTTATTTGACTATTTGATGAAACTCATCTTTACCGGTAAATACGTTTCTTGAACTCTTGAGATCAAACTGTCAATCCAGATGATTACTAATAAACCATCCGAGCATGGCCATGTGTTTTCACAGTTCTCACTCTTCAAGTGGCCGAGACACCAATCCTTTCCAAATGTATCATGTTATACATAGAATAGGAGGACATATTCAATCTTGTAAGACTACAGCTCCCACTCAACTTTTGGCAATCCCAATCACTGCCTTTATAACTGCCTGTTACGGTCAGCGTTTGACAGCGTCAAAGACATACCAGCAGTCAAATGATAACTATATCATACTCATGTCTAAGGAACTCACTAATCATGAATAATCCTAGAACTCCGTAGTAAAGTCCCGAGGAGTCCTAAGATCGGTATGTCCGATATGTATCGGTATACACATCTATGTAATCGATTAGACATCTTTATGTCCCTATAACACATGAAACCCAGTGTTATCAATCAATCTCACAATATGGTCTTTTGATAAGTCATTTGTATCCAAGTTAACGACTTAGACCATGGACTTCTAATAATTTTATAATTTCAGTTCACTTAATGGGGTTTCATTCACCAAAATAGTTTTGATGAGCCCATTTGATAATTATTAAATTATTTTGATACTTTATCTAATCCCAAGCAATGATTAAATAATAATATGAAACTCATATATAAGTCAAGCATAAATGTCTGTGATAAGAATAAACAAGGTTTATCATAAAACAAACAATGTCTCAAAAGAACTCTCTAATGTGCTTGAGTCCCTTGGCCCGAGTGTGACTGTCATGCTTGGGCCTAGACACGGGCTTGGTCAAAGGATCTGCAATGTTGTCGTCTGTGTGCACCTTGCACATCCTCACATCTCCTCTATCAACATAGTGTTTGATCATGTGGTACTTTCGTAGAATATGTCTGAATTTCGAGCTCTTCCAACTGACGACTCCTCCATTCAGAATGAAGACGTATCCAGACTGAGATTCAAAATCTTCTTTGTCTGTCTGGAAACTTGCATCAGTATAGCCCTTGACGACCAACTCGTCATCACCTCCAAATACCAAGAGATCATCCCTAGTCCTTCTCAAGTACTTCATGATGTTCTTGGCTGCACTCCAATGTGCATCACCCGGGTTTGATTGGTATCTGCTACACATACTCAAAGCATATGCAACATCTGGGCGAGTACAAGTCATTGCATAAACACAACACACAAACTTAAAGGAAAGCAGAATACTTCCCTCAAGCTTGATCCGAACACCATAGAGTGAAAGTAACCATCTAATCCTAGCCTCCATCTATCTTCTTATACCTCCCAGAGTGACCTACCCGAATCCTCCTTATATCACCTCTTCTTATGTCACCACGCCAGAAAAAATGAGGAATCCTAAAAATCACTCTTATTCTTTTCACTCATTTTGCCAAGGCGCCCTTTCGGGTTTTCAACAAGCCACTCATTTCATTTTTCAATAGATGGGCTCACAAAAACTCACATCACTCTTGACCTCTTATTACCCCATCCTAATGTTGGTCCAAGCCACCTGCTTATTGCCTAAGCCGTCCTCTCGGGTTTTTTACTTATCCCAAGATTTATATTTTATGTCTTTTTCTCATATTTTTGACTTTTTCTTTTATATATATATTTTTTTATTCAGACGACTAGCAAGTATAGATCACTCCCACATGCTTAAATATTGCATTATCCTCAATGTAATGAAAGACAAAAAGATGAAGCACAGGGAAAGCAGAAAAGTACTCACAACCGTCGCCGAGGTGGTCTGGACCTGGAAGTTGATGCTGGCGGTAAATCATGGAAAACACAAGTCTCTGGTGTTGCGACGGTCCTTCTCAAGTAAACTCCACGTGCAACCAAATAGATCCACTGTAAGGTGTAGTGGTACATCAAAGAAAACGGGGTTGCACGGGCCTTCAATGAACACATAATGGGAGCCCGAATGTAATCGTGGTGTGGACTCTGGTGTTCCTCCTTGTCAGTTGTCGAATGTCGGGCCATCATCGATGCCAAATAAAAATGTGGGCTAATGTCTCCTCCTTGGCAGCATGATGCGCACCACTAGCGTAGAAAAGCTCGGACAGCTGGGCCGCGATCGCGGAAATAAGGTCGCGGTCGCAGAAAATCGCCGATTTTTTTTTGATGAACAGTAACCGCGGCCGCTTTTTTTTTCCCGACTAAACCCTAAAATTGCCGCGGCGGCCGCGATTGCGGATTCTTCTCTGATGTTTGCCGCGGTCGCGGTTTTCCTTCTGTTCTTCCTACTCATGCGGGTTAGTCGAAAAACGAAACGAAAACACGAAAACGCAACAAAGAGAAAAAAAATAAAAGAAAAAGATAGTGTCTTGTTGATCAAATCAGTAAACAATACACAAACAAGAAAATACAGACCTTAGATTCCCCGGCAACGACGCCAATTTGATAAGGCGTTTTGTCGCATGCACCTAATCAAAGTAAACCTCAAAAACCTAACTAATGTAGTCTGGTAAGTAAGGATCGAATCCCACAGAGAATCAAGCTATATATCATGTTTGCCAAATCAGTCACCAATTGATAACAAAGACAAATGGGGGGTTTTGGTTGTATCTAACTAAGAAATTGATAAATAAAACATAGAAAGCCTGGCTAGACAAATATCCACCTTTAGTTTGGTTGATCGATCATTGATTATCCCTAGTTCTCAATCCTCATGAATGTCCTAATCCCTGTTCTAAATTAGTTACCAGTCCAACTAGTCCTGATAACCCTAACTATTTAACAATCAAGAAACTATCAAGATAAATCTAACAACAGCAGTAAGTTCAGGACTAGATAGGCTCATGCAATACTTAAAAACTAGTCAATACTCGACATGCAATCAATTCTCTTCACAATAAACATTCACAACTAGTTCCTGTAAATCGTGGTTGCTACTCTGAATTAGGGATGAACAATATTAATCTCAATAAGATGACCAGATTAGGGGACTAGCACTATAGATAATACCAATCTCAACTAGTTTGTCAGGCTAGGGAAACTAATATTAATAATACTAATCACAATAATTGATGAACTAGATCAACCAATATAATTGAAAACCCTAATCCCGCAGTATGAATAATACCAATAAAACTAGGTGATCAGGCTAGAGAAATCAATAAAACTCAATGTGATGAAGCACAAGAGAATCATAACATTCAAGGATAAAGAAAGGAATAATCTCAATATCAAATTCAAACCAAGGTTTCAATTGTCTAGCCAACAATAAAACAAAGAACTAAACTAAGAAAAGGGAAAAGAGGAAGAAAGGTAAAACCCAACTTGGGGTAGAACCCAACTTACAAAATTGATGTTCTAAAGAAAGAATATAAAGACTTTGCAAAACCTAATTTCCTAAAAGATAACAATAAAAATCTCTAAAAGAAAATAAAATAAACGAACTAAAAGGAAATAAAATAAAATAAAAGATCTCGGATGAAAATGCCCGACGTGCGCTCCGCGTATAGACCCGCGACCGCGGAAAAGACCTCCGCGATCGCGGTTTTGCTCTTCTTCAAGTGTTGCTGATGCTGTTTTTCGCGACTGCGGAAATGTTCATGTTGCTCTCTCACGGCTTCTTCCTTCTTCCGCTTGCGGTCTTCTCTTGTGGCTTTTTCCTCCATCTTCTTAAGTCTTCATTTAAGCTCTTGAAACCACCAAATCAACATTTCTTCTCATCAATTCCATTCTCCTAACTTACGCTCTAAACCCATACAAATGACACCCAAAACTCCGGTAACAACTCCTAGTTACGCACTACAAAGTAGAGCGTATCACATACATGATGGATCTTATGGCTGAGGCATAGGGAATCTTGCTCATCCTCTCAGTTTTACCAGGTGTCTTAGGACACTGGCTCTTGCTGAGATGTAAGCCATGCTGCATAGGCAAGAACCCTTTCTTAGAGTTCATTATATTGAATCTCTCAAGGACCTTATCTACATAAGTTCCTTGACTCAGTCTAATAAGTTTCTCAGATCTATCTCTATAGATCTTAATGCCTAGTATGTACTCAACTTCTCCCAAGTCCTTCATTGAGAAATACTTCTTAAGCCACCGCTCAGCTGTCTCCAGCATAGGAACGTCATTCCCAATGAGTAATATGTCATCCACATATAAAACTAGGAAGGCCACTTTGCTCCCACTAAATTTCTTGTAGACACAGGGCTCTTCTTCGCATCTGATGAAGTCAAACTTTTTGACCACTTCATCAAAACGAAGATTCCAACTCCTGGATGCTTGCTTAAGTCCATAAATAGACTTCTTAAGCTTGCATATTCTCCTAGGGTTTTCTGGATCCTCAAAACCTTTTGGTTGCATCATGTATACATCCTCTTCTAAATATCTATTTAGAAAAGCGGTCTTGACATCCATTTGCCAAATCTCATAATCATGATAGGCGGCAATCGCTAGGAGTATCCTAATGGACCTGATCATAACGACCGGTGCGAATGTTTCATCATAGTCAGTACCATGAACCTGTCTAAATCCTTTGGCAACTAGTTGCCTTATAGACAGAAATGTTTCCATCCTTGTCTATCTTGATCTTAAAGACCCATTTGCATCCAATGGGTTTTACCCCATCAGGCAAATCTATCAAGTCCCAGACTTGATTCTCAGACATGAAGTCCATTTCGGATTTCATGGCTACCAGCCATTTCTCGGAGTCGGGGTCCGCCATCGCTTGCTTATAGGTCATAGGCTCGCCATTCTCTAAAAGTAGAACGTCAATGCTAGCAGTCAAGACGTAATCCTCATAACGTCTAGGCTGCTGCCTTAGCCTTTCTGATCTCCAATGTGGTCCAACAATAGGAGATACTTCAACTGCTGGGTTGACCACATCTGTATGCGGGGCCTTAAGTGCTTCATCAACTTGAGGAATTGCATCTTGGATCTGGGCGGTTTCCCTTTGAGAAGGTACGCCTCCAAAGTCAAGTTCCTCAGTGACATCGTCTATGTCCTCATGTTATTGGGTTTGTTGCTCAGCTTGAATCTCATCAAGCTGAACATTTCTCCCACTTGACTTCTTGAAAAAGAAATCCTTTTCCAAAAAGACACTATCCCGAGCAACAAATACTTTGTTCTCAACGGAATTGTAGAAATAATATCCCCTTGTTTCCTCAGGATAACCTATAAAGAAACATTTGTCTGATTTGGGTGCTAGCTTGTCAGATAGTAAACGCTTTACATAAGCCTCGTATCCCCAGACCTTCAGAAATGACAAGCTAGGAACTTTTCCATACCATATATCATGTGGTTTCTTGTCAACTGATCGTGACGGAGTCCTGTTTAGTGTGAACGCAACAGTGGTGAGGGCATATCCCCAAAAGGAAGTAGAAAGATCAGCAAAACTCATCATTGAGCGGACCATGTCTAACAATGTCCTGTTTCTCCTCTCAGATACGCCATTTAACTGTGGCGTGCCTGGTGGAGTCAGTTGTGTCAAAATGCCACAACTTCTCAAGTGATGGTCGAATTCTTGGCTCAGATACTCGCCCCCTCGATCTGATCGGAGTGCCTTGATCTTCTTGCCAGTCTGTGTCTCAACTTCATTCTGGAATTCTTTGAACTTTTCAAAGGACTCAGATTTATGCTTCATTAAGTAGATATACCCATATCTACTGAAATCATCAGTAAATGTAATGAAGTATCGATAGCCTCTCCTAGCTTCTGTGCTCATAGGTCCACACACATCGGTATGTATGAGAGCTAAGAGCTCAGCAATCCTCTCACTCGTACCAGTGAACGGTGACCTTGTCATCTTGCCCATCAGACATGACTCACATGTTTCAAATGATTCTAAATCAAATGACTTTAGGCTACCAACTGTTTAGAGTTCCTTCATGCGTTTGATGCTAATGTGACCCAAGCGACAATGCCATAGATTGGCTTCACTTATATCATTCGACTTTTGCCTCTTTGTATCAATGTTATAAATTTCAGATGTGAGATCCAGTATGTATAGTCCACCACTACTCATATGGGCTCAAGCATAGAAAATGTCATTCTTATAAATGAAAAAACAATCCTTAATGACAAAATCATAGCCCTTAAGGTTCAAAACTGAAATTGAAATCAAATTCTTAGTAATAGAATGAACAAAATAACAATTATAAAGTTCTAAAACTAAGCCAGAAGGTAGAGGTAGACTATAATCTCCAATGGCAAGTGCAGCAACCCTTGCTTCATTTCCAACGCGCAAATCTATCTCACCCTTCTACAACCGTCTCCTATTTCTTAGTCCTTGCACATTCGAAATAATGTGAGAACCACATCCTGAATCTAATATCCAAGAATGAGACTTGGTTGATAAGATTTTAGTAACGTAAATACCTGAAGTGGAGATTGTTCCCCTCTTCTTTTCTTTCAGGTATTTGTGACTTGCCTTATCCTCATCAGATGAGGTGGCAGTCAGCTCTGGAGTGGTGTTTTCAAAGACATCCTCTTGTCCCTCAGACCTGAGAACGATTCTCATATTTTTTTCCCAATCAAGGAAATTTGTGTCGTTCAACTTGTTTTGCTCAACAATTGAGCGGAGAGTGAATTTGAGGTGTTTAGAAGACATAGTAACTACAAAAACGGAATAAAACATGCAGATAAATTATGCTTGACATGCAAGAACTTACAATTTAGACAAGCTATAAAATAGTAAGTTTTTGCCCATTCTACTCAATTAAATTTTCCCTTGTGAGTAAAATGATTTCAAGATCCTATCTTAGATGAAACTCGAGCGTACTAAGACACTTCCCCAAGTCTCATGTAATCAAAGTAAGTAAAACCGTTACTAATTATAACACCTTACAATTCTTGGTTGATGGCCACATCTTATGTAAGACTCATCCTTATACCTCAAGATCCAAAACTGAGCCTTTTGGTCTCTTGTTAAGTGTAACCATATCAAGGCATTATGCCCCTATTAGACATACCTGCACTATTTCAAGGTCAAGGAAGGACACCTCGCTAGGGCGAAAACTATCAAACGAATCCCAAGGGCCTCATGATTATATAATGGAAATGCATTATCTCAATATTCTGTTAAGGGACTTAAGCATGCAATGGTTGTTTATTTACTAGTGAACAAAATAGCATAAACAAACAAGCAAACATGCAAAGTGAGAAATAGTAAAGCATTCAAGTAATGCAGTAATTAAATGTGATCCTAGTATGGCCCCTAAAAACCAAAATTAAAGATCTAATCTTCATGGATCTTGTTACTCATGGATCTCCATCCTTAGTACCCTCCATGGATCTCCATCCTTTGGTCTTCTTAGGATCTTCTTTTTCTTGTCTTACATATAATTGGAATAAACTCTCTTGCAGAAATTTAAATTACAAAAATACATAACGATACGCAGATCGTGTACAAGAAAAATATAACGATACGCATATCGTATTTATCTATCCTATTGTGGGCCATACTAGTCACCGCATGCAATAATATCATAATAAAATAGACATGCAATTATAATATCACATATTATATAGACAATGATTAAACAATTTAAAATCATCTAATATTAAATTAATTAAATCATCTCATGATAAAATAATAAAATATCATTATCTTGATTCAAATAAAATTAATATGTAATATTAATCATAATTAATCATTAAATTGCAACATTGGATAAGATATGCATCAATTAAAATAAGATATCAAATATCCTAATTTAGTAAAGTGGGAATCTTTCCTAATAACTTTTAGGAAGATATGTTTTAGACAATATCATATATTATCTAATTTGACAAATAAGATCTTATCTAGTTCTTTTAGGACAAAATCCTTTATTGTAAAATCTACCCAAAATAGTTTCACCCTGCGTATCCGAGTGAGGTTACCTAATCAACGTGGCATGGGTTTGGATCAAACAATTGGACCCAAACCCGAGCCAACTCAATCAAGTGAAACCCGACCCGCACCTGTTCATGCCCGAACCACCGAAAACCGGACCAGACCGGTTCACGGCTGAGCCATATGGACCACGTCAGAACGCGATCCGACCCAACACGAACCACCGGTCTAACCCAGCAATCCCTCGGCTAGCTCCTCCCGAACTGAACCCAGTTCAGACGCGAGCCAGTCGAGTCCAGACCGGTTCGGTCAAACCGAATCGGTCCATGGTTTTCTCGAACCTGTTCGGTCTTACCGAACCCGTTTTGGGTCGTTCCATGTCGGTTCGAGCCTGGGCTGGTTCGGCCCTGATCGGTTTGGTCATATACCGAGCCGAGCCGGTCGATGCCACCCAAGTCGAAACAAGCCGGGTCTGACGAACACGTAACCGCGGTTCATTAACCGCAACCGCGGAAACACATCAGTTTGCCCAGAACACAGAACCGCAACCGCGGAAACGCAAATTTTTATTTATTAATTTTTTTCCAGAACCGCGACCGCGGAAAATCCGACGCGCAGATCCGCAACCGCGGTTACCCTAACCGCGACCGCGGATTCAATCCCGCATCAGCCTTTTCTGGTAATTGGTGATTAATTGGTCGTTCGATCCGAATCGAACTTGGTAAAATTCAGAATTTTATGCATGGGTAAAAATTTACAACTTTTATGTAGAACAATTTTACATGCATATACATATTGAAAGTTCTAAACTTTGTTAATCCAATCGATCAAAATCTAAAATTTTAATCATGCAAATTTAATCTACATATCAATTTTCCATCTAATTGAATCAAAATAATCATGAACATGCATCAAGATTTAAAAACTTTAAATTTGATCTAATCAATTTATGCAAGAGGCAATTGATACCAATGTTGGGATTTTAGATGCGTAAAGCGAAATTTCAGGAAACGTTTTCCTAACATCTAAACAAGGATCTCATGCATAAACTAAATAGATCATAGATAGGAATAATTAAATACCCTTTGATGCGTGTTTCAATCTGCTGGAATGGAGAGAATAGAGCCTCACGTGTGACTCCTCTATTTGGTCCACCCGAGCTTGGATCTGGATCGCCTGGGACTCGGTTGCTAGAGCGAGGAACGAAGGCGAACGAGGAAGAGAGACACTGGGAGGGGCGGCAGCCTACTGTTGGAATTGAGTTAGGGTTTTCTCTTAGAAAGCCCTCCTTTTATAATGCCATGTGTAGATATATTATTTCCTAAATAAGTATATCTTTTATTATTAATAATAACTCTTTATTATTAACAAATTTTATCTCCCAAGTTATATCATATATAACTTTATATTATATACCTTATATAATATGTCTCCCATTAAACTGATCCAGTCCAAACTCTAAGGGTGTGACCTCGTAGGATCCGATAATAATAGCAATAGACTTTATGACATACTTTATAACATATAGTCTATAAATCATAGTTGGCTTCTAGCAAAGCACTATGACTACCTAAAATCACCGGATTAAATATCTCCATAAACGGTCCCACTTCATAATCAGTAATTGCACATTTGATTAAAGGACACAATTCCTTCATATATATATAGAGAAAAAATGTTGTATAGAGTAATGTACAATTTGCATTAACAAACATTGTAACCCACTGATAGATTATGAGTTGAAATTCTAAAATGATTTATTTCTTAGCAAAATCTGAAGTGTAAATGACATTCTTTTATGAATAAAAAGAGTACTTAGAAGAACATATAGATTTATAATATATTCAGAATCTACTATATAGTAACTAAAGCAGAATCGCGTCTGCACAGTCATGCGCCCCCAAAATGCACCCGGAAATTACGTTGCCACGTGTCAGATTGCTATTATTTTGGACACATGTTAAGCTACTGTTTTTTGGTTGTTTAGTCAAAAAATTATAAAATCAGAAAATCAAAGATTTCAACCTATTTTTTGTCGGTTTTGTCAACATGCTTACTTTTTGTATACTCTAAATATTTCTAAAAATTAACCAAATAATATTTTGCACCATAATTAGTGTATAGAATAAAATCTCTAATTATGAATAATTAGCAAAGAAATATTGGACAAACTCACGGACAAAACCTGTGCAAGACTAAACCTGCATATATATGACAAAACAATGCACAAAACCTGCATATATATGACAAAACATAAAGCACACACAAATCACCCTAAAAAACATTTGCATAATTACTGAACCTACTCAATATTAAAACTTGCAAGACTAAACGAGAAGCACAAAATAAAATTACACAGCCCGTACATATGGCTGAAAACACACATTTGCCAACGTTGCCTCAAAACACATATTCTGCAGATATGAACTTGTCCATAAACAATATGCGTATCTTATTAAAAAAGATTATGATTGCAAGATCTGCACAATAAAGGCAAAAATATTATAGGCTATTCACAGCCATGCATACTATGTTTAAAAAGATTACAATTGGAAGATTACAATTGGAAGATATGCTACAAAATTAAAAAGATTACTACGAAGATATGTTATTCAAAAATCTATGCATTCCAAAAATAAAAATAAAAACATGATTTGTTCTACCGAAACTTATAATAGAAGACTCTACATCTCTTTCACATATTCGTGTATAAATCTAGAGCTTTTCAGTTATTCAGTATATAAACTACAGCAGAATCCAAACATTTAAGAGGTAATGCTTATATCATTTGTAATGCTTATATCATTTGTAATCCTTATATCATTTGTAATGCTTATATCATTTGTAATCCTTATATCATTTCAAATAGAACTTCAGTTTCTGTTTTGTAGGGATTCAGAGTTAACATTAAGCAGAACTGATATTGATTTATTTTCTTTATTTCAGTTTTATTCAGGAAATCGATAACTCAGTTACAAGGTAATAATTCAGAACCTATATGCAACGTCGAATATCTATTTTTCATCCTTTCATTCACTCTACTCTATGCAACATTGAATATCTATTTGTCATTTTCATCTAAATGTTAGTATAGTATCCATACCTTCAGGTTTTCATTTTTATATCTTGGAAATCCATGAGTTGTTTGAGACTCCAGTCAGATTTCCCACACGCATTCCTACAACAACAATAAATGAATACCTAATTATTATATGGTAAAATCCTTGCTCTACAAGTATCTCACACGTCATATAAAGGAGATGATGAGGTTTATAAAATAAGAATTAAACCGTTATAAATTTTACATGAAAATTAGTTTATAGAATCTTTGTAGTTAAACACTTCAAGTTCTTGGTTAGTCAAATTATCTTTTAATGAATTTGTGTAACTAAAAGTTATAATTTTGTCAATTATCGATCAGTTACTTCAAAAAATATGATTAATTTATATAATAATTTTTTTTTAAAGAAAGTAGGATATCAAGCTAAAACTATTGTCTTAATTTTCATATATTGTAATGTACGGTAGTATTTTTGTTTGTTTTTCCAACACTCATAATAATTTGTGAAAGTTCAGTGTTAAGGATTTTTTAAAGGCTATTGAAATTGATGAAAATGTGTAGTTAAACACTCAGTTATCACTAAGAGGAAAGAAAGGAATTGAAAAGAAACGAACTCCATAGCTCAAAGCTCTGTATTACAGAGAGGAAGGAAAGGAATCTGTCACACACTCATAAGAGAGAGAGAGAGAGAGAGAGAGAGAGAGAGAGAGAGAGAGAGAGAGAGAGAGAGAGAGAGAGAGAGAGAGAGAGAGAGAGACTAAATAGAAAGTTAAGAACTACAGCAGAATGGATGTGGAACCCCTCGGTGGTGGATCTGATGAAGACCAAGGAAAGGGAGAAAGAGAGAGAGAGAGAGAGAGAGAGAGAGAGAGAGAGAGAGAGAGAGAGAGAGAGAGAGAGAGAGAGAGAGAGAGAGAGAGAGAGAGAGACTAAATAGAAAGTTAAGAACTACAGCAGAATGGATGTGGAACCCCTCGATGGTGGATCTGATGAAGACCACGGAGAGAGAGAGAGAGAGAGAGAGAGAGAGAGAGAGAGAGAGAGAGAGAGAGAGAGAGAGAGAGAGAGAGAGAGAGAGAGAGAGAGAGACTAACTAAATAGAAAGTTAAGAACTACAACAGAATGGATGTGGAACCCCTCGGTGGTGGATCTGATGAAGACCAAGGAAAGAGAGAGAGAGAGAGAGAGAGAGAGAGAGAGAGAGAGAGAGAGAGAGAGAGAGAGAGAGAGAGAGAGAGAGAGAGAGAGAGAGAGAGAGAGAGAGAGAGAGAGAGAGAGAGAGAGAGAGAGAGAGAGAGAGAGAGAGAGAGAGAGAGAGAGAGTTATTGTCGGTAAAAGTGAAAAACGAAATCATTCATTTTAGGGTAGAGAGTTTATGTATACAGATTGAGCCGAAAATAGTGGGCCAATAATTTTTATTTTTTCTAATATTGTCATTGGGCCTATAAGCCTGTTAAACATAATAGAACAAATTAACATTATTCGACATATTGGGCTGATAAGCCTAGTAATTAAATGAATAATTTGTTTATAAATATGCATATAGTAAAATTATTGAACTCGGTTGTATTATATAGTACTATACTATTGGGCCATACTGTAATCGCCTAATCGGTTCATAATCTGTACAGACTATATATATTAGCAAGTTTATATATTTTTTTTTTTTTGAGTATTAATTCAATATGCATAATGTTGTAACTGGGCCTTGAAGCCCATTGACCCAATGTGAGTACTAAACATCATATGAAAGCCTATACAAATTTAGATGTAATGGTCCAATAAGCCAATTATTTTATATATATTTATCGATAAAAATAATTTAAAACTGTGCTTGATTGAATTAAATTTTATGCATATAGATTGGGCCGAAAATTGCGGGCCAAAAATTTATGTGTTTGCTAATAATTTAGAAGCCCGTTAAACATAATCAAGCAAAATAATAATATTCGACATATAGGGTTTATGTGAAAAAAATTAAAATAGTGAACATCGAAAAATCCTTTCTTTCCTTCCTCTCTGTAAAAATTAAAACAGTGAACATATATTATTTTATATATATTTATCTCTCTCTCTCTCTCTCTCTCTCTCTCTCTCTCTCTCTCTCTCTCTCTCATGAGTGTGTGATAGATTCCTTTCCTTCCTCTCTGTAATATAGAGCTTTGAGCTATGGAGTTCGTTTCTTTTCAATTACTTTCTTTCCTCTTAGTGATAACTGAGTGTTTAACTACACATTTTCATCAATTCCAATAGCCTTAAACAAATCTATAACACAATCTGTATGATCTAAGGCTTCCTCTTAGTGATAACTGAGTGTTTAACTACACATTTTCATCAATTCCAATAGCCTTCAAAAATCTATAAAAAATTAAAACAGTGAACATCGAAAAATCATTCAACACCGAATCAAAAATCCCACCTGCAAATTGTTACTTGCAATTTTATTGAACACAAGGCAAACAAGCATTTCAAAAAGGAATTGGTCTCTAGAGATGGAGAGAAATAGAGATAGAGAGCTTACATTATAATTAATAAGGGAAACCGACAGAACATCCTTCGTGAAGGTGCAGTCCACAGCAAGCTCCATATTTCCTCATATAAAATTTAAAAAATGTTATTAGAGATCAATTAAGCAGGAAAATAAAATGAAATGAAATTATTCGGGATCGCCAGAGTCATAGATAAACATAGAGAGAGAGAGAGAGAGAGAGAGAGAGAGAGAGAGAGAGAGAGAGAGAGAGAGAGAGAGAGAGAGAGAGAGAGAGAGAGACTCACGACTCATGGTTGTTGCTGAGAACTCCAGGCTTCCTCTTTAGATAAAAACTCCACATCGCTTTAGGATCTTGCGAGCCTTAACTTCCTTCACCAGAAAATTAGAGTTTCGGGAACCCTCCAGTAGCCAGCTCCAGATGTCCTCATAAAGTCGGTGGTTTCCTTTGCATGATAAGCCGTAGGAAAGAACGGAACCCCCCAGTAGCCTTAACTTCCTTCACCAGAAAATAGGTAGATCCCAAGCTTTTTTTTTGGATTTGAGAGAGAAATGTCGTATGAAAGAACGAGATCCGAAAGATTGGAAGAAAAAAAACTCAGATCTGTTTCTTTGTTTCTCTCTGTCTCTAGATCTCCTTCTTGTGAAAAAAACTCAGAGGAATTTTAAGAAAAATGAGCCCCGATTTTCTAAATACATCTGTATGATCTAAGGCCTTTTTTGGATCTGAAAGATTAAACTGGAAAGACAAGGGTTTGACAGCATCAAGAGAAACAGAAAGAGGAAGAGAAACATGAAATAGGAAAGAGCCATGGATCGTTTTTGCTGTAAAGAAAAATAGCCATGGATCTGGAAATATGAAAGAGGAAAGAACTGTGTTGAAGGTTGGAAAAAATACAAAGCGAAATTGGAAACGACAATAAGATAGCAATAAGAAGTGATAGGGTTTTGGTATCTCGGACTTGGGCTAATGGGCTACCCCGAATTGGGCTTGAAGTAAACCAATTATTCTAATTTGTAATTATTATAACGGCAATAAGAAGTGATAGGGTTTTGGTATCTCGGACTTGGGCTAATGGGCTACCCCGAATTGGGCTTTTGATATCCGAGGCCCAAATGGAAGCACACCAAACCGTTCAGATCAAAATTTTGGCGAGCTTTCGCTTGAGAAAAAAATGTTGTTTGATTGGTAAGTAAATTTTATGAATTTAAATATGGTATGAAGTTATATTAAAATACATGTATTTGGTTTTTGAAAAATTCAGATATATTTTAATTTTTGAAATTTTTTATTCCTATAAAATACATATTTTCCAATTATGATTTACCACTTTCGTGAATTAAACTTCCTGATATATAATTTCACTTGAAGTAATTTCTTAGGAATTATGTATACTTCTTGTATTCAACCAAATGAGCATTTGGTTTAGAAAAAACTTTCAACTTTATTTATTTCCTAAGATAAAAAATCATTGATTAAGATTAGACCTGTCAATTGGGTCGGACGGGTTTGGGTCGATCGGATCCGTTAAAATTTTTGGATCGGGCAGTTCGGGTTCGGGTTAACCCAGCGGGTCGAAGGTACTCATTTTTTATGATTAATTTTATGATTTTTAAATTTAATAAAATAATTCTTTTAAAAAATATATATTATATTATTATTTAATAAAGTATTTAAAAATATTTAATATAAATAAAATAAAATATATGAAATAATGGGTCCCTCAAGATCGGATTCACTATTCGGGTCGGGTCCTTCGGGTTTGGGTTCGGGTCCTCCGGGTTCGGGTTCTTCTTGACCCAATGACTTTCGGGTTGGGTCTCGACCCAAAAAAGTCAGGTCGGGTTTTCAGGCCGGGTCGGTTCTTGACATGTTTAATTAAAATGTTATTTTCAGAGGATATTTCCATTTTCTTTTAAAATAATAACAATGATTAAAGTGTCTCCATTGCTGTATAATAGTTTGATTAGAAACAATTCAACCAATTAATACTAAGTTGGATCAGCTGTAAAATGGTGTTAGATTACATAAGTGTTGTGCATGCGATTCAAGTTTAAATCCTCATAGCGCCATGTATGGAGAAATTTATATTTGGAAGGGTCTCCTCTAAAACAAGGCCACGAATACCCCATTCGAATGTTGAGTAAAATTGGCCGATCGAATCGGGCAAGCCAAAGATAAGAACAAAAATATTTAAGAATTTCTAGATTCTTGAGTTTATATCGAAATATTATTATGTAGGCTTTCTGGTGTGTCCATGGAAACACATTATAAATTCTTGTTTAGCAATTATGGTAATTATTATTAATTTTATTTTTCTCCTAAGTGTTAATCCATTCCAACTTAGGAATATTTATTTTAATAAGGTAATATATTATGGAGAGTGTTGATCAAATTTTATTTTTCTTCATTTGGGCCTCAGATATATAAAGTTATGAAGAGTTTCGTCTCTTTTTATATAATGTAATTTTTTATATTTTGAATATTCTTAGTCGATTAGTGATTTTTTATATAAGAATTTATCTATTTTTATAACAGACAATATCTATATATTTATATATCAATGAAACAAATAATTAAAATATACTACTTTGACAAATATAAGAAATAATAAACAGATCTGGTACTACACTAATTTATGCTAAATAAATAAGTTACTTCACCAAGATTTAACTTGGGTTATCTACAAGTGTTACCCAAATTGTCTCACTATTATATGTGTACATGTTGCATATAAACTTTGGCAACCGTGATCATATATATTGATCCATTTACTTTTTTTATTTGGTAGAAATTGAGCCACTTACTTAGCAAATATGTATATGATATCACATTTTTCCAAACTTGACATGTCCAAGTCAATTAGTTTAGAACAGCCAAGGAATGCCGGTGGGAAGGTGAGAGTCCACAGTACTAAATTTGGAGGTTAAATTCTCTACACCCTTCTGTGTATCTTATAGGCTAAATTTGTTTATTTTATACATTAAATCCTAAAATATAAACCCTAAACTCTAATATATAAACCCTATATCCTAAAATATAAACCTTATACCCTAAATCATAAACCCTAAACCATAAATCCTAAAACCATATACCCTAAATTCTAAACTCTAAACCATAGACTATAAATCTTAAATCTTAAACTATAAATTCTAAATCTTAATTATTAACCCTAATTTAAAGTTTAAAATATAAAATAATTAAGTTTTACTTAAAGGGTACATAAAAAGATGCACAATTAGGGTGCAGAAAATTTGAGGTGCTAAATTTGAGTCTTTTTTTTTTGGAAAATTCTTGTTGGTACCCCTGAGTTTAGGGTTATTCCTGTTGATATCCCACGATTAAGTTTTTTCTTGTTGGTGACCCTAAGGTTTGGGTTTGTTTGCTTCGTAACCAAACTTTTTCATGTTTGTACCATTCTAGTTCAAATTGATTAAATCCAAGTCTACCATTGTGTTCCTCGCCCTCAAATTAGTAAGATTTGACTCCTAAAATACCCAAATCCATGTCTGAACCATGTCGATTTGAATTTCAAAGCAACAATCCGTTTCGACCTTAAGAATTCAAATCGGAATGGTTCGGGTATGGATTTGATTGTTTTAGGAGTCAAATCCTACTAAGTTGATGTCAATAAACATAATGATGAGCTTTGATTTGATCAATTTGAACCGAAATGATACGGATATGAAAAATTTCGGTTATAAAGCGAACAAACCAAAATCTTAGGGGTACCAACAGGAAAAAACTTAATCGTGAGACACCAACAGAAATAACCCTAAATCGAGGGGCACCAACAGGAATTTCCCATTTTTTTATATATCTACTGTTTTTGAATTCGGGTTTTTAACTTAAATTTTCTATGAAACCCCCTATAGATATAGATAAAGGTCCATTATGATTTATGAATATTATATATATATTTTCAGAATAAATAATATAAAATTTGAGCTAAAAACGACTAATTTTTTTTTAAAAAAAATCAACTTTTCGACTTAAGGGACTTTTTTAGCAACTTTTAGTAAAAACCTCTTAAAATGATTTTTCAGCCAAATTGTACTTTTGCTAAAAAAAACTATTATATTTTGATCTATTTGTGCATGTCATCAGCTATTTTAATCTATTTTTATATTTAATTTTACACGAAGTTATTAAAATGTCAGATTAATTGAATACACCAATTTGTGTTATATTTATGAAGAAAAAAAATCCATCTCCCTTCTATATTGTTTCAATACCCTTGATCCCAAATATATATGTAGATGTATGTGTATTTGAAAAAGTGTTTTGGTTAATGTACCAATATAATTTAGAACTACTTGTGCTCAAAAAGAGTTTATTTTTAATAAAGTTATTTTTCAGACTAATTTTAAATTTCTTAAATTGTGCTCAAGTATAAAGAGACATTGATTTCATATGGAATATATAATATCACTTCGCTCCAACTTGACCTATCAAGATCGATCGATTAATTAAACTAACCTACGAATATAATTTAAGGGGAATTCCGTTACAACAAAGCGTCTTATCTTACCATTCAAAAAAAGCGTCTTATCTTCTGGTACTTGTCCCTTATATATATTCCGCCGTTTTGCATGCGAAGAGATAATATATTTAATCTTATCAGAGTGTGTTGATTTGTGAGAATATATAATAATTTATTATAGTATAGTATATGTGAATCTCGATCGATACAATAAGCTAACAATAAAAGCATAAAATACTATTAGGAGTTCACGACCTATGAACTAATACGTTTTTATCGAATGGATCGAAGAACTTTTTTTATGGGAAACTTTTTTCCTCTTGAGCGTGTGTTAATCAATTATTTTGTTGATCTTGATTAAAAACAACCGTTCTACGTTCAGATCAGAATACTGTTAATACACAAAATTATAGACCCATCCTAATATCAAATCAAATCCAAAATCTATAAATAAAATATTTTTAAGAAAGTCTAGTATAAAATCAATAGACCAAGTGAATGTTGGTAGTTATATATATTATCAATTATACTTTACTGATTTCGACCAAAAACATTTTAGTTTACCAAATTCAGGTAAAATGAAATTTGGATTAAGAAGGTCGTTAAAACTTACGGACAAAGTTGTTTGTGTCATGAGTTTGGGTTTGAATTGATTCAACAACTATTGTAGTAAAATAAAATACTTATATACTTTTTTAATAACATATATTATGCTATTTAATATAAAGAAAGTAATATATGTGAAATAGTTGGTCCGTTCGAAATAATCTTAAATAATTAATTTTTAAATCATGTCTTAATCCTAAAAAATCCGGACAAATTAAGATGAATCACCGAATCACATTTTTGATAATTTTTTTTTTTGATAAAGTAAGAATTCAAGAATCCAGAACAACCAAACATGAAAACTCGAGAGGCCGAACAAACGGCGTCGGAACACCCGATAAAGCAACCAACCAACAAAACAACAACAAACACAACAACAAAGAGCAAAACAAAAATAAAAAACAACAGACACAGCAAAGAACAAAATACAGACACAACCGAGCAAACAAACCAACAAGGCTTAATCAACGAGAAAATCTTCAAACAGGGGTTGAAAACCACCAACAAGTCGTTTGAAGCAGCCGGAAAGAAGAAACAAGACACAATCTGGAGGCATTTCGTCAGTAGAAACCACCAGGGATCACACGATCACTGTCTTATCTCGAATCGAAACAACAATCTCAAAACCAAACATAAAGAAAAACCAGCAACAACAATAAGTGTACCACAAAGCAACCAGGAATCAATTTTTATTTTTATTTTCAAAACAGGGGTCGAGGGTTGCTCGAGGGATGCAGAGAGGCCGAGGGGGTCAGATCTCATCTTCTTCAAGTGGTCGGTGGTGTCGGCGGTGAGCCGGAGTGCCCTCGCCAAGATCTCTCTCACGGTGGCGACGAAACCCAGACCGGAAATCTCCCTTCCGGTGGCCGAGAACGGCGTCGCACGTAAGGTCAGCATCTCGAGTGCAGGCCAGGTGAAAGCGGGGAAGGAGGTGGTGGCGGTGGAAGGGTGGTGGGGGAGAGGTGGTGGCGGGGAGGTGGAGGCTCGGAGGTGGTTCAGATCTGGAATAAGACCCCAGATCTTGCCTTCCCGGCGACGGTTTGAGGGTTTGCAGAGGCCTCGGTCGGAGCGGTGGCAAGGGAGGCTCAGTGGAGCATTTGTGATGTGACCTTGTCCGATGGAAAGACCACAAATTGTTGTCAAGGATCGCTTGAATGCGTATTGGGGCGAACAACTCGTCGGGAGGGACTGAAGTGGGTGTTCGGTGGATTGTGGGGGCGCAGCAGAAGGATGACCGGCGGCTGTGGTGGTGGTGCGGTGGCGACGGAGGAGGCAGCGGACAGTGGTGGTGATGGGGCGGCGGGCGAGAGGGTGAAGGTGGATGGAGGAAGCCGTGAAGAACTAGGGTAGGGTTTGTGGAGTGTTGGTTGCGGATAGTGATGGATAGATGTGGGTAACCTATTTAACGCGCCAGGATAGTTCGACTAAGAACGCGTTAATTTTGTGACGTCAAGGCCCGGGTTTTCAGGAGATTACTCGACTGGAAAAGCAAAGCTCTATTTCGACGTAAACTGAAATGAAATACAATAGTTCCTATTTATACTAGAGAGTTGACCTAATGGGCCATACTAACTAATGGGCCGACCCTCTTAAGCATAAGAGGAGCACACGCCTGAAATAGAAATAACTATAAATAGTAAGTACTAAATCAAGCATAAGACAAAATAGGAAATGCTAAATATGGCAACATGCCAAACTGGAAAACTACTAAAATAGAAATATATAATAATAGTAACTTCAAGGTGGACGCCAAGGTCTAGGCATCTAGGACTCATCGTAGGGCGGCATAGGACTAGCCAGGATCGCACACTCTCCCTCGCTTGGATTTGAATCGTCCCCGCTTCGAGCTGGTGGGGGCTAGTGGAAACAAGCGATCTGCAGCAAACGAGAGCGTTGCAGCCTGGAGGTGTACGGGTCCGATGCTCGGCATCTCAAATATCAGCAGTGGTGGATCGGATGTGGGCTTGGCGTTGGATGGCATGCTCAAGGTCAATACTATCGGGTCCTGGTCCGAGACATGAGCGACGACGAAGGCAGCCTCGCTCTCGGCCTCGAAAACAGAAGGTACTAGCGCGGGTGCGTTGAAAGAAGGTGCGGTCGGCACCTCCGTCGGCTCGCTGCAAGCCGGCTCGTCAGGCACATCAGCGGGCACGCTGAATGGGGGCGGTGGTGCGACCGGGCATGTGGGAGTGAGAGGAACGAGGGCCTCAAGATTTGTCACCGGGCTCGGCGACAATGGAGAGGGTGAACGAGGCCGCTGAGGCGGCGTTGTGGGGGCGTCGCTGTAGCGCGTTGTCGGCTCCCATCGGCTTTGAGGTGGGGCATCATAGTAGTGGCGCCGGGGCGGGTCACGGCGGTCCCGAGGCGGGGAGTCATAGATGCGGCGCCGAGGCGGTGGGTCGTAGGAGCGGTAGACGTCGTAGACTTGGCACCGAGGAGGGGGCGCACGTGGAACGGCGCGGTCGCGGCGGCGGTGAGGAAATAGGCGATCCAACATGAGCTCATGGCGAGCTCGCAAGATCGGGTCGTGTGGGGGCAAAACCCAGTTCGGGTGCGACCGGTTGTAGGGCCGGTCCGAATTGGAGTCATAGTCGTCCCACTCGTCGTCGTCGTAGAGTCGCGTGGAGCTCCAGTGATAATCCATGGGGTCGGTGAGGGCATAGGCTAGGGTGGGGTCATGGGTTGGTGGATAAAGAAATGATAGAAAGATATCTAGGAAATCTGTGATATGGATAAGGAAAGATAAGATATGGGTGGGAAAAAGATATGGTAATGGGATAAGGTAAGGCTGTTTTTTTGTGTGTGGGTTCCTAGAGCAAGATACGGGTAGCGACGGTCGGTCGTGGCGGCTCGGTGGAGCATTTGCTAGGGCCGGCGTCTTCCAGGCGAAGGCTAGGAGAGGCGGCATGCCGGTGGGGCGGGAGCCGGTGTGGCGGGAGCCGGTGAGGCGGGAGCCGATGAGGTGGGAGCCGATGAGGCGGGAGCCGGTGAGGCTGTCTCCGATGGCCGGAGGCCATGTGGGGCTTTCTAGGAAACGCTCCCTTGTGAGCGTTTTCTAGGGCCGGCTTTTCCATTTTTGATAAGGTCTAATCACATGACTATCATTACTATTTAAGTATTAGAGTTTGATTCATACAAAAAAAAAAGTATTAGAGTTAGCCCAATTACTTTCTTGACCAGTATACCTTCGTAAGCATTTTAGAAACTAGAAATCGAAGTTCGTACGGACCATTTGTGTATATGTAGTGTCACGATATAAAAATGAGTTTGTAATACATGGATCGTTGTTTTGTTTTTTATGTTAGACATATATTATTTGATATTTATTTAAATGTAAGTATGTTAGGTATAAACTATTATGATTGTAAATAAGAAACGGGTTATTTTATTTTTTATAATTTTGGTTAGAAGTATAATTTTAATTTTGAAGTAAAGTTAAAGTTTGTTTTTGTAGGGATGTGTTTATATTTTGATGAAAGTTTTTGTGAATATTTTAGAGATCTATATCTAATATAAAGTTTGCAATTTTGTGCATTAAGTGTGTTCATTCAATACCATACAATTTTGAAAGTATTAAATCGACTCTGGCTCTAGCGGGTGGAGCAACCATGAATGTTTCCCTCTCGAGCTTTTCGATCTTCTACGATCTATTGAACAAAAAATCTACGGAGGAAATGATACAAACCCTAAAAAGGTAACAGTTGACGAAAAAGACAGGGGATATAGATATCAAAGAAGAACGCCCAAAAGGAGAAATAAGTCTATACCGGATTATTTTTAAAATGAAATTAAAAAAATAACATTATCTAAATTGTGTTCTAGTTTTTTGTTCTTTGTTTTGTGAAAGTAAGGAATTCAAAATTTTGTTGCTTTTTATTTTGAAAAATTGAGGAGTTCACAAAGGTATTTCTTAAGAAAAAATATTTTCAGCGTTTTAAAAGTTGTGTAAAAGTAAAATTTTCTACACATTTTTCACACAGGCCTTTTGTGTATATGTAGTGTCGCGGTTAAAATGTGAGTTTGTAATATATGGATTATTGTTGCATGTTTTATGTTAGACAATATATTGTTTCATATGTATTTAAATGTAATATCTAAGTATTTTAGGTATAAAATGCTATGATTGTACGAAGTACAATTTTATTTATGTATTTTGGTCAGAAATTCAATTTAAATTTTGAATTAAGGTGGTAGTTGTTTTTTGTAGGGATGCATTTTTTTCCTTTGAAATACCTTGAGGGAGAGAGCCACACACCTAACTAACTTGATGAATCCTTTTCCTGAGCATATACAACCAGACAATCAGATGTTAGTTGAGAAAGATTTAGTGAATATCCATTCATTAAAAGTTGTGAAAAGCTCGAGGGGATCATACGTTGTCGCTTGAGCTGGTAATGTAGGAAACGACGACAGTGATGTCATCAAGCTTGCCACCATAATACCGAAAACCAACGTCTTGGGCTGCAGTAGAGAAAGGGTTTGCCTGTTTCTATCCTGGGCTCGTTGTCTTGCTAGAGCTGCTATCTTATGTTCTGTGAGTTGAGGTCCAAGCCCGACTCTCTTTGCATGAACTAACACTGATGTCACTTCGTTGTTATACAAGTTGTCAGATAGCCCGTCTGTTCCAACAATTATAACGTCACCAGGAGCAACACCAACGGTAAAAACCTGTGGAATGAGGAAATGGGTCATGAAGTTTACTTTAGACGGGCACTGCAGGAAGAGGGAATCATTCAGAGCTAATGGAGATATTGAGAATCTTATATCAATTCGTTTAGCACTTCAGAATTGAAAGATGTTCATAAAAACAAGAATTATAAAAGTAAGGTTGTAGAGGTGACTAAATAGCCATAGATAGCCGATTTATTGGAGTTCTCCTGATTCTTTAAACTCATTCTAGCAGCTATGCAGCTATCAAGACCTTTTTTATAGGATAAGGTGGTCCTAGATTAGCCATAAAAAGTGTTGGGCATGGTGAAGTGTTTTGAGAAGCCTGGGTGACCAAATTGCAAGCATGTAATATAAGGTCAGTCATACATAAAATCCTGTATTTTTCTTTTGTTCCGGGAGGTAACATCTAATTTTACAACTCTAATGAACATTTTCAATTTCGTTAAACTATTCAACAATTCATCTCTAGAGTGACCAACATACAAATTTTTCCTAATATGATGAACCTTTAGAACAATAACACATATAAGATGAGAGCAACAATAGTAACACAAACTGTAAATAATGCCACATTATACAAATGAAGAAGAAAAAAACTTGTAATGAAGGGAGGAGGAGTTTATTAACCCAGACCTTCAAGGATCAGCTTTCCCAACAATTTCATCATCACTAGAGGTATAATGATCATCACTAAGCTCCTCATCGTCGCTCGAATTCAGCCTTTGTGTATTTCTCGCAGTATTCTGCAATGAATATTTACACAGAGATGCAAATGAGAACATCAATTTTGTAATTTCAAAGGAATGTGAAATTCAGATGTTGAACAAATTGCTTGGGTAGAGACGATCACAACCGAATTCATGAGAAAAAAGAGAATTTATTGGTGTCTATCAAACTTTTGAGCAGAGAAACGACGCCATAGATACTACCTCTGTACGTCTTCCGAGAATAAAATTGATCATCGCAACTGATCGATTCGGAAACGTACTGGAGAAGAATTGACCGATCGAGGACAGAGATTAATTATTGAATTTCGATCTAGATCAATTGAGAAGAAATTGAGTAGAGCAGGGGAGGAAATTAGGATCAATTGATGATGGATCCGAAGAAAGTGGTGAAGATGCTGTGGGGGAAGAGCGAGAAGCAGACCCCAGCATGAAGAATCCACTCTTGCGATTCTCACAGGAAGAAGAAGTAACATCGATGGCATGATATTTGCTTGCAGTATTTATATACGGATTAATGGAGGTAATTGCAGGTTTTGACAACCTCTTTATGTTGGTGTAGATGAAAGGGCCGGCCTCTTCATCTTCTCCAACTGTAGGAATTGCCAACATCTTCAGCATAAGTTGATGAAGGCAATGTAGCTTTTAACCTATTTATGACCGTGTAATATCACAAACCTTTGGCCCATTTATGCAGTGTAGAAAGCCCTTTAGGCCCATTTAAGCTGCTTTAGTTAGCATTGAATGACAAAAAAAGCCAACTTTTAAATAGATATAGATAGATATGAAAAATTGATGTACTTATTCATTATCAAGTATATTTTATTTTTTTATCGTAAGCATTTTAGAAATAATAAATTTATATAATATTAATCAAATTTTATAAGGCTCATAAATTAAAGATGATGAGACTAAACAAATATAAATATAAAAATTGTAATTTTGTATATTCAAACATATTATCTTTTATAAAATAATCTAAAGACAAAATTAAATGAAAAAAATAATTTTTTTTTTAATTTTAGTTAATACGATTTTGTTTATAAATTAATTTTTAGGATTTTATTTGCTAATGTAAATTTATTTTTTTAGTATAAGTTTTAAAAAAATAAAATTCATGAATAATAATGCACAAATATAAACAAAATAATAAGCAATTTTAACATATGATAAGGTAAGTTCATTGTACATATTCATTAATCTTTTTTTTATATGTCAAATTTTGTAATATGCACATGTTACAATATCTAAAAATGTTAAATACTCATTCAGAATAAACTATTTTACAAAAAAATTAAAATTGTTTCACAAAATTATGAATGTATATTACATACGTGTCAATTGAGAATACATAAATAAATTGTAATAATATAACAAATATACAAATATTGATTCTTAATAATAACTCTTAAATAATACTTGAAATTAAACAAAATATAGAAATTTATACTAACTTATAAAAAGAACATAATTGAATAATATAAGATGAAATATTTTTTTTTATGATTTAATGATATATTGACTATACATAATTTTTTAAAACTACACTAATATATCAAAAATATCAATCAATCTAATCATAAAAAAATTAAAAAAAATAAATTTTGAACAAAACATCTTACAAACATGATAAAAGTCTGCTAATTCTTTAAATGAAAGGAACATTTTAAATAAAATTTAAAATAACACCTAAATAGTAAATGATTCAGCTAATTCAATTTAATAATTTGATATGAGATAGAATTATACAACTGTTGTTATAAAGTTGACAAAGTGATTTTGTTTTATCTTATTTTATAGTAATAACATCATAATTAGTAATGTAAAATGGAATAACTCATATATATTGTTTCGTTATTTAGAAATAGATTGTAAGTTCAGATAGATTTTGGTGTACAAATTTTATAAAGTACACTCATATATTAAAATATCAACTAATTTAATTATAAATAATAATAATATATTAAATTAATCATGTCACATACTCGTGTAAACATATAACTAGTATCTACTAATATACAATGCCCTTTTTCTAATCTATTCTTGGTTGGATCCGTCGAATTCAAAATCTTTTAGATCTATTGTTTTTCGGATCAGATCTCACCAAAAGAAAAGTTCAACGAACTGCTTCGGATTGTTAAATCACATTATATCATAATTAGTGCTCGTTTGATTGGAAAGTAAATTCTCATGATTTTAAATTACTTGGAAAGTGATATTAAATATATGTGTTTGGTTGATCTTTTTGTTTTTGAAAAATGTAGATATTTAATTCATGGGATTTTCAATTCGTACAAAATATAGAAAGTGCAATCACCTAGGGATGAGTGAGTAAGATTTTCTTCTCCCATATTTTCCATGATTTAAATTTTAACCAAACAAAATTTACCAATTCCTATGAATTTAAATTTCTATATTTTGATTTTACATGAAGTAACTTTCTAGAAATTACGCTTTCCATATTCAACCAAAAGCACTTATTGAAGTAGTAGAGTTAGCACAATTACAGTTACAACACAGTTTTTTGAACAACGTACTTTGTAGTGACATATGTAATGTAAGTGTACCATATCTATCTAAAGTTTCTTTTTTACTATTTCCTTTTACTGTAATACTGATATTTGCTCTTTTTTTTCTTCTTCTTTGCCATAGGATCTTATTTGAAACTGTACTAAACCTGCAGGGATATGAGTAAAGAATCACTGAGGAAAAGAAATTCACCTGACGAATTGGAGCAGGGCGTTAGGTAGAGCTCGTAGACAAATTAGGACAAGTCCACATTCGCAGAGAAACCTGCCAAACATTTTCTTTTTACTTATAAACTTATCTCATACGAAATCGACAAGTTTCACAGCGTACAAAACTATTTTCTAAATGTCAATTTTCTAAATAGCGACACATCCTTTTTACATAGAAGCCATAAGTTACTGCAATGGTAAATTCTAGAATTGTGGCCGCTAAAAGTCATGACGAAAGTTGAACGCCAGCATGTTCTTGTAGTAGAAAATCCGGAATTTTCTTAGGATATCCTTGAGTTTTTGCAATTTTTACAAAATATCTGAAAGTTTGGATAATTTCGCACGGTAATCCTTAGACTTTTACAAATTTCGTCAAATGCCCTTAACGTTATAAAACGTTAAACTTAGCATTTTGTCGTCTATTCCTACAAATAAAACAAAAAATTAATAATTAATATCCTATATGAAAAATCAAAGGAAAAATATTTTACATGATTTCACATTTTATGTAAATGTTGCACTCTCTTTCAAATATATTTTCTCTGATTTTTCATATAGGATTTTAATTATTATTTTTTCTATGATTTTTCACATGAGATTTTTTTTTTGCTTTTTTTACAAGAGTAGACGACATATGCTTAAACGTTAAGTTTTATAATGTTAAGGACATTTGACGAAATTTGTAAGAATTTCAAAGATATCATGCGAAATTGTCAAAATTTTCGATTATTTCACAGAAATTGTAAAAACTCAAGAATATCATACGAAAATTTAGTAAAAAAATCTTAAGAAAAAGTTATGGATCAAGGAAAACACACTTATCAGAAAATGTCACTTGTAGTAATATATTCAGTTTTCTATGGTGAATGATGAATGACAATAGTACAAAGTAATTAATATATTTGGAATAGAAAAAAAACACACATAGAGGCAGGCAACAGAAGGCAATTAATAAACTTGAATGGCATGTTACAACTTACAAGTGGTTGCGTGGCAGAGTCAACCCTTACAGATTGATTTATTTATTTATTTTAATAGTTTCACGGGGCGGGGAGTGAAAGCGGTGAATGAATGGGCCCCACCCCCACCCCCACCCCATTCCGCATGTGAAGTCGACTGATATTCAGGTTGTGTATGTCAGCTCCATTCTATATTTAATTCCGTGGGCCAACCCACCACCTCCCTTTCACAGGCTTTATTGGGCTTGCTTGCGTAAATGGGCCTACTTCCTCTGCTATTTTAATTTTGGGCCCAACACTTGAAAACAATCAAAGCCCATCTCCATAATCAACTCTATATATATTAAACTATAACCTAATTACGCCACATAACATCTCATCATTAAAACCGTCATTTGTCATTTTCTCATTTTTTCACTTTTTAAAATAAATTTAATTATAAATCAATGATTTTAATCCTAAACTTATCACTAATTTCTTCCTAATTTAAATACAAATCAAGCACAAAGATTACAAATCCAAAATTTACTAATTATATACATATCCCAAATTTCCTAATTATATGGATGATTATGATCCGAAACTGATTTTGATAGTAACGTTATCAATATCTGTTTTTTAAAATACATAGATTAATTTTAATAATTATTAATATATTTATTCAACATATATGACTTAAAAATCGGTGCTTGACACGGGAATCACGTTAGTATATTAAAGAATGTTGTTTGCAGAGGCCTCGGTCCCTCAATTGCAAATTATTCAGGAGGTGTTGAATGTTTCATGTCGCTCTTCAGGTCTGAAGGTCAGCGCGACGAAATCCCAGATTTTTATTTCTTCTAATGTGAGCCAGTATACTGTTAACCGTCTGCAGGAAGTCAATGGGTTCAGAATCTGCAATGACCTTGGCGACTATCTTGGTATGCCTATTTTGCACAAGCGTGTCAATAAAGATACATTTGCCTCGCTTCTAGACAAAATATCTGCTAAGTTATCCGGATGGAAGAACATAATGATCAGTTTAGGTGGTTGCATAACCCTTTCCAAGTCCGTCCTTACCTCCCTCCTAGTGTACTCCATGGCTACGGTTATGCTCCTTAAGGCTACTTCTAACAAAATTGACGCTACTGTGCGTACTATTATCTGGGGGAACTCTGATGGCCATCACACGATGCACCTCGTCTTCTGGTCTGAGTTGTGCAAAGCGAAGCATCTGGGTGGCCTTGGGTTACGCTCGATGCATGATTTGAACCTTGCTCTTGTCGAAAAGCTTGGCTGGCGCTTTCTCACGGAGGAAAACAAGCCTTGGATTGAGGTCATTAAAGCTAAGTACATCAGAAATGGTCGTGGTATCAATTATGGGTCTCATATATGGCGTAGCATCCACTTGGGGGTGAACAATGTGGTTATCTCGGGTTCCCGTTGGCTTCTCGGCGATGGTTGGACTATTCGCTTCTGGAGTGATATTTTGTTAATGGAGAATCGGTTGCTCGACATGGATACTAGTGTGGTGTCAAATGCCCATAAACTGCTGCATGTGCGGTCCTTTTGGTGTGATACGGGGTGGCATTGGGACCTCATTTCCAACTGTCTTTCTGCCTTGGTGTTGACTCGCCTTGCTGTTATGGCGGTGTCTTCTAATCCTGATGCTCTTAGCTGGAGTTTGACTCCTAATGGCGACTTTTCTGTGGCGTCCGCTTATCAGCTTACTCATGGCTCGTTCTTTGGTGGGTCGACTGATGGTCTGATCTTCAATGTTGTGAGGAAGCTGCATGTTCCCGAACGCGTTTGTGCTTTTCTATGGTTTGTCATCCATGGAAAAATTTTAACAAACGAGGAAAAGCACATGCGGCATATCTCTTCTTCCCGCGACTGCATCTTTTGTCCGGTGGAGACAGAGTCGCTGGATCACCTGTTCCGGGGATGTTTTTTGGTTGTTGTGGTGTGGAGCAACTGCCTCTCCCTTCTGATGTTGTTGGTTCATTTCAGGATAACTATGCTAGCTGGATTAGGCAGAATTTGATTTCCTCTTCTGGCTACGATGGGATGTGGAGAATGAGGTTCCTTGGTCTGCTTTCTTTGCTAGTGCGCTTTGATGGATTTGGAAATGGTATAACGACATGGTATTCTCTGGTTCTCGATTTTGTGGGAACAAGACTCGTTTCATCTTTCACTTTGCGCGTGATTACTCTACTACGTGGCTTGCCTCTACATCCTCTCAGACGCTCGCCCCGTTAGACATGAAGCTCTCGTGTGTTAGGAGAAACCGGCGGAATGTTGGGTTAAGTTAAATACGGATGGGGCGGTTAACGACGATCGGTTGGCTTGTGTGGGTGGGATCATCGGCGATCTTGATGGGCGTTGGTTGGGCGGCTTTGTTCACAACATTGGTATTTGTTCGGTTCCTGTTGCGGAGTTGTGGGGTATTTTACAGGGTTTGAGCCTTGCTTGGGTTCGTGGTTTCCGCCATGTGATCCTCGAGTCAGATTCTATGCTGGCGGTTTCTCTCCTTCACCGGCACCTCAATCGCTGTCACCCCTTATGTATCCTGGTTTCTCAGTGCCAAGGCTTTCTTAAAAGGAATTGACATGTCCAGATCCATCATATCTATGGGGAAGCGAACTCTCACTAGTACAAAAGTGACATTAACCGTGCAATATTTGGAGCGGATTTAAACAACCGAGGTAAATATAATAGTCAGTCCACGGTTTGCCTTAAAAGTGCGGATAAAAGCGCTTATATAAAAAAATAATTAAATTAGGACCGCAGTTCTATGAATAAACCGTGGTGCGTATCTGTTTTTTCATCTCAGACCACCTTTAAAAATCAAACGCGGTTTGTTAAAGTTGTATCGCGGATGTATAAACGAGGTGCGTATAATTTATGAAACGGTCCCACTATATGCACTATGTTTTTTGACGTTTCGCACTATAAATCACTACGCAGAAACCTGGCGTACGCCAGATTTTTGCATAGAAGACCAAATTTCTCTACGCAGGTATCTAGCGTACGCCAGATATATGCGTAGAGCTAGAATATAATGGTTGAAGATAGAGAGTTGGGTTTTTTTTTTGAAATTTTCCTCCTACGCAAGGATCTGGCGTACGCCAGATCCTGGCGTAGTTTTTTTTTCCTGGACGCAACCAAGTAAACAATATATTTTTTAAAATATGCATTTGACTATAGTAATAGACGTTATCAAGTAATCAATGTTACATGGCAATAAATTTGTTTGTATCATGAGATTTCAATATACTTTTATTCATGTATATTTCTCCACCAATTTGTTTGATATTATCTGTTTGTTATTATTATTCTCGAAAATCACATATAACTATGGTTATATATTATAGTTGGATTGACCAGATGTCTCATCCATATTTGGATTTCCGGTCCGTCAGACAAGACCCACATGCAGGAGATCCTGTCCCTCCACCTCCCCTGGCTTCCGCTGTCACGGTATGTCATAATTTTCTTATGTTTATTTTGATGTATTTTATTTATGTTTATTTTGATGTATTTTTTTAATACAGCGCTCACAGTTGGTGGCCGGCGAGATGACGGCTTATCTGGCCCAGTACGACGATACGCCTCCCCGTCTTACATGGAAAACTATAGTACATAAGCTTATATCACATGAAATATAAGGAAAAACTATAGTATATAAGTATATTCAAATGAAATATAAAGGAAAACTATAGTACATAAGCTTATATCACATGAAATATAAAGGAAAACTATATTATATAAGTATATTCACATGAAATATAAAGGAAAACTATAGTACATAAGCTTAGAGCAATTTAATTTCTTTATATGAAAATTACATTGTAAATAAATTTTAGAAATTTAATGTATTTTTTTACAAATTAACAATCTGCTAAAAATAATAATCGAAATATAAAAATAAAAAATAAAGAAAATAAAGTAACAAGATAATTCGCGTGTGAAATCCTCCCGCATGCCTCTGATCTTCAAGGCCGCGATCGCTGTAGTCATAGCCGCGATCGCTGTAGTCATAGCCGCGCCCGCGGCTTACTCTTCCTTCCATGTCCAGCGAATTCCTTCATAGGCCGCGATGGCTGCCCCCATGGCCGCGATCGCGGCTTTGCCTTCTCCGCTTCATGACAACTTCTTCCTAAGCCGCGATGCCTGCTCCCATGGCCGCGATTACGGCTTTGCCTTCTCCATTTCATGACAACTTCTTCCTAAGCCGCGATCGCGGCTTTGCCTTCTCTGTTTATAGTATATAAGTATATTTACATGAAATATAAAGAAAAACTATAGTATATAAGCTTATATCACATGAAATATAAGGGAAAACTATAATATATAAGTATATTCACATGAAATATAAAGGAAAACTATAGTATATAAGTATATTCACATGAAATATAAAGGAAAACTATAGTATATAGGTATATTCACATGAAATATAAAGAAAAACTATAGTACATAGGCTTATATCACATGAAATATAAAGGAAAATTATAGTACATAAGCTTATATCACATGAAATATAAAGGAAAACTATAGTACATAAGCTTATATCACATGAAATATAAAGGAAAACTATAGTACATAAGCTTATATCACATGAAATATAAAGGAAAACTATAGTACATAAGCTTATATCACATGAAATATAAAGGAAAACTATAGTACATAAGCTTATATCATAAGAAATATAAAGGAAAACTATAGTACATAAGCTTATATCACATGAAATATAAAGGAAAACTATAGTACATAAGCTTATATCACATGAAATATAAAGAAAAACTATAGTACATAAGCTTATATCACATGAAATATAAAGGAATACTATAGTATATAAGTATATTCACATGAAATATAAAGAAAAACTATAGTACATAAGCTTAAATCACATGAAATATAAAGGAATACTATAGTATATAAGTATATTCACATGAAATATAAAGGAAAACTATAGTACATAAGCTTATATCACATGAAATATAAAGGAAAACTATAGTACATAAGCTTATATCACATGAAATACAAAGGAAAACTATAGTATATAAGTATATTGTAATACCCCTCATTTTTAGTAAGGGTATTTGGGTAATTTCACAAACCCTCGTCAATCATTCGGGAAACGTTAGGCGAAGGGTTGTAGCAGCCCCGGAGCAGTGCATTGGAGGCGCAAGGTGCCCAGGAGTGGAAGCCGCCGTGAATCGAGCCCTTCTGAGTCATCGCCGGTGAGTTTTTATCATTTTGGGTCGCCGGAGTTCTTAGCCGCGATCACGGCTATGAACTACCGCGACCGCGGCAGTGACAATGTCGGCCGTTGTCACCAGTGCTCGCGGACATTCGTCCTCGACGAACGCGACCGCGGTAGTGCCCGCTGCGACCGCGGATTGCTTTAGCAATCGCGATCGTGGCCTTGGGCGATCCAGTCTCGGTCGGGACTTCCATTCTTTAGAGTTCGTTCGTCATTCTTTAGATTCGTATAGTTTATTATCGAATCTAACCTAGGGTTTCGTTATGGGTCGTTCCATAGGAATCTGTAATCCGAGTTCTGTTCCCGTTCCGGACCCAGAAACCCGTCTTTGTCAATTGTTCGTCTAGTCTAAGGCAAGTGGCGGTTCGCTCTTGCTTATCATTCCATATTTCTATTAATTATCAATGGTTTTAATTGTTAATTAAATGGGATGAATATTGTTTCGTTTGGGAACAGATTTTATAAATGATATGATTAAAACATGATATTATTATAGGTTGTATATACTGCTAGAACAACGCTATTATATATATATATATATATATTGTTACATTGATGGTACTGGTGTGGATTTTATGTGTGAACTTATACATTGTAGTTAGAACGAGTATTCGTAGGAACACTATGTACCTTGCGAGGTCTAGCCGTTTCTTTATAACTTGGTGCTTAGGAGGATTTTGCCCTAACACCCTTCCCTGGTCATGACCGGCCCCTATCCGAAGATAGGGGTGGTGCACTAAGCTGGTGCCATCCAATCGGGATTTATTCCCAAGATATCTCTCGTATCGAGATGATATATTTATATGATAAAAGCTTATAACGTGAATATGCGTTTTGGAATTAAACAAGATAAGTGCGATTATGCACATAATTAATATACCCTAGGGCAAGGAGTACAACGTGGAAACCGCTCGGACTTCGATTAGAGTAAGTCCTCCTTCCAAATCCGAATTCGCATTACGCGGTGAGGTTGGTCGTGGACCCAAATGGTCAAGTCTTTTTAAACGCTTGTGTGAAATTATTATTATGTTCTCAAACATTTGTCATACTTTTCCGTAAGACTCAATCTTTTGGAGTCTTCTCTTCATACGCTTTCCGATAAGACTCAATCTCTTGGAGTCTTCTCTTTATACGTTCCCGATAAGACTCGATCTTTAGGAGTCTTCTCTTGATCATTCAAACTTTAATCATTCCGTGAAAGTTCCGGGTTATATATCGTTCCTTCGGTTGTTATTCGAGGAACAATGATAGTAAACGGTTACGATCACTAGGACTATTCTGTTTTCACCCTTGTATAGTCTTTTATTAGACTAACCAACCGGGTTTTATTCCTTGCATGGTTGGCTGGTGTCATCCGTCCTATATGGCACATCAGTGGTTGGTCCCCGAAGTCCGAAGTAACCGTTGAAGAAGAGACTTGCAGTTGCAGATTTCAGTGTCGGTATTTCAAAGTCGTTAAGTATTACATCAATATGTATTTTTATAACCTAGTCATGTACTAGGTTTATTCTTGAAGTCTTTCACTGTGTAATTTATGAGTTTTCCGCTGTAATTTCACTCTGTTGTAAAAACGCTACTCTTGTTTGATGAGATATCTTTTAATATAAAAGGATTGAGTTTCATATTCAAATGTCTTCCGCTGTTTAACCTTCCGTTATATAATTGTGTTTATTTAAGATTAATTGTTCCGATTAAAGCCTTGGGTGACTTTGGACGGATAATAAGTCGGGGGGTGTTACATATATTCACATGAAATATAAAGGAAAACTATAGTACATAAGCTTATATCACATGAAATATAAAGGAAAACTATAGTATATAAGTATACTCACATGAAATGAAAAGGAAAATTATAGTACATAAACTTATATCACATGAAATATAAAGGAAAACTATAGTACATAAGCTTATATCACATGAAATATAAAGAAAAACTATAGTATATAAGCTTATATCACATGAAATATAAAGGAAAACTATAGTACATAAGCTTATATCACATGAAATATAAAGGAAAACTATAGTACATAAACTTATATCACATGAAATATAAAGGAAAACTATAGTATATAAGTATATTTGTAACACCCCAAAATAACCTCTTGAAAGTATTACCGCCAGTGACCTCAAACGTACTGTCCGATGTCACCCAAGGCTTTTCCAGTTGATATAAATCATTAAACTACAGTTATAATATAACATATCATAACTTCCATTAAAACCAAGTCTCGAAATTTCAGCATAATTCCAAATACATCAAAATACATTATCAGAATTATTACAGCGGAAGTCTTAAATACAAAACATAGTTAACACAGCGGAAGTCTTAAAATAACAACAAAAACATCGATCGCCTTTATAGTCGTTCTAGCCTTCTCGGATCCGCAATTTATCTGATGTGCCGAATCGAACGGATGACACCAGCCAACCATGCAGAGAACAATTGCGGTTGGTTAGTCTAATGAAAGACCAAGCAAGGGGTACAAAGCAGAGTGGTTCGAGTGATCGTAACCGTTTATTATCATTGTCCCTCGAATAACAACCGACGGAATGATACATAACCCAGTACTTTCACTGAATGAATATTAAATAAGATATGCACTGAAGAGAAGACTCCCAAGGAATTGAGTCTTATCGGAAATATGACAAATGTTGGGAAACTTAATTAATCACAGAATCACAGTATCGCATACGAGCGATTTAAAAGTTAAGACGAGTTTTCCTAGCTGCACTATCGCCTAGCTGCACTACTCGCCGAAGGTATATTAATTATGTGCGACTAACGACACTTATCTTATTTAATTCCAAAACCCACATCACGTTATAAGCTTTTATATCCACATCGCAGAGTCCAAGCCTCTATATCCACATCACGGTTGGTCATGACCAGAAAGTTTGGCATAGGGTCTTGATCACCATGTTATTTGCCAAGTTATAAAGAAACGAATGGACCTCGCAAAGTCCAAGCGTTCCTACGAATACTCGTGCTAACTAACAGTTCAACACAGTAATAGTCCACATCAAAGCCAACATGGCCAACATCATAAACATATATTTATACTAGCGTTGTTCTAGCAGATATACAACCTAGTATAATATCATCTTTTAATCAATTATTAACAAAGTTGTTCCCAACGAACAATAAATCAGTAAATCATCCCAAATTAATTAACAACTAAACAATTGATAATTAATTGAAATATGGAATGATGAGCAAGAGCGAACCGCCACTTACCTTAGATTAGTCGAGCTCGAACAAAGCTTAGAAACGTCGGGTTCCTGGATCTGAAACTGGGATAGATCTCGGATTAAAAATCCCTAAGAAATGACCCATAACGAGATCCTAAGTTAGATTCAATATCCACAAATATGAATCTAAAAGAATACGAAAAGAATCGAAGGAACCGAGCCTCGCTCAAGACCACAACTCCCAAGAACACACACACGGACAGCTCGCCGCGGGTGCGGTGGAGCTCTTACCGCGGGTGCGGTGGGGTCACAGTGGCGAAGGCTTCGACAACAAAGTTCAGAAAACTCACCCAACTCGATTCGTTCGGCCTTGATTCGTTTGGGGTTGATCTTAATACTCCTTACACCTTCAAATACTACTTGTGAGTACCTTTGTAAACATTCAAAGGGGTTCGATCACCTTCTCAAACAAAGCTCAAAAGCTTGGTTTCAATGGAGATTTTCAGAGGAGAAAACAGAGGAGGAAGATGATGCTCTCTCCCTCTCTGATTTCGACCCCTTTTATAGCCAACCAAGAGCTCCCCCAGCAAGGAACAAGCAGGAGACCAGCAAGGAAGGCTAGGCGAGGCTAGGCCTGACAACCGGCGCCACTTGCAGGGGAAGAGGATAACGCTGCCGAAGAAAAATATCCCACCGCGGGGTGCGGCAGGGGTGTGGCAGGGTGCGGTGGCGCCCAGTGACCGCCTCACCTGTTTGCTTCAGAACTGGTCCTCGCCGCGGGTGCGGCCACTTGACCGCGGGGTGCGGTCAAGGCCATTTTTCACCCTTTTGTCTGTTTTAAATCTTGGGTTAATTATCTTAACTCCGGGTTAAATATATTCGTACACGAACGACTATTTAACCTTGAACATACGTCAACTGTATTTTATATTACTCAGAAAAATATTACAGAGATCAAACAATTTACAGAATGTCTGAACCTCTCTAAAATTAATCAGACTTGTAATACAGGAGTTGGAAAAATTCCAAAATATCCTTATAAAATGAGGGATATTACAATATTCACATGAAATATAAAGAAAAACTATAGTACATAAGCTTATATCACATGAAATATAAAGGAAAACTATAGTACATAAGTATATTCACATGAAATATAAAGGAAAACTATAGTACATAAGCTTATATCACATGAAATATAAAGGAAAACTATAATATAAGCTTATGTACTATAGTTTTCCTTTATATTTCATGTGATATAATCTTATGTACTATAGTTTTCCTTTATATTTCATGTGATATAAGCTTATATACTATATTTTTTCTTTATATTTCATGTGAATATACTTATATACTATAAACATCAACAAAATACCATAAACATTAACAAAATACCATAAACATGAACAAAATATTTCATGTGATACGTAACGTTTTAGGTAATATACATATCGTAACTAGTCCTCATCTGCCTGTCGCCCGCTACCAGATCCCTCCTCGTGAACCGAGTCACGGAATCTCTGGGACGCACGTGGAATGCATGGGAGGGGGCCGAAGGCGTCACGTCACCCGTCAGATACTCGATCCAACAAATCATCTGATCTGTAAGACGGGGAGGCGTATCGTCGTACTGGGCCAGATAAGCCGTCATCTCGCCGGCCACCAGCTGTGAGCGCTGTTTTAAAAAAATACATCAAAATAAACATAAATAAAATACATCAAAATAAACATAAGAAAATGATGACATACCGTGACAGTGGAAGCCGGGGGAGGTGGAGGGACAGAAGGGACAGGATCTCATGCATGTGGGTCCTCGTATTTGGGATACCGAGGTAGGTGGCTTTGTTGTCTGGTTGCAATGGACAAATACTTGTATGACATATTTTAGTGGAGTTGCTAAAATACTTGTTTTTTATGATCTGTTGTTGTCAATGTGACCTGTACTTTTTTATGAGCTTGCATTTTTCGTTGTATTGCTTAGGTCAGACGTCTTTACATGATTATTCTTGCTCTTTTGCAATTTATCTGTTTCATACAATCATTTGCACTCTAGTGTGTCTACCATCTATTATCTGTTTTATAAATTTAAGGAGTCCTTGGTAAGTGTCTTTCTCTAACCTGTTACTTTATGCAGTCGACAGCCTGTTCTGGATCATATCACTCTTCAGCCGGCACCTCGTGCAACCGATGAAATATGGTATGGGGAGGATCAGGTGACACAATTTGGCTTAGTGTGTAATAAATGGCTGGTAGCTTTTAGGTCCTCTTTCACAAAATAACTTTTGTGTTCAGTACATATTTGATTCTTGTTTAGACTTGTTGATAGTTTTTGCGCAACACTTTCTGCTTCATTAGTTTCTTACTTGTATCTTATTCCTGTGTTTTTCTATTGCTTCAAAGCTATGATTTTTCTTACTGCTTAGGAGTGGACATTCTGAATTCTGGTGTAGTACCCTATGCTGGAGTTGGCTTAAGAGATAGCACACATTTACTATCTCATGTTTGCTACTTTCTTGTGTTTGGTCTATGTCATTAATCTACAATTTAGAGGAGTTGTATTGTTAATGAATTTCTCTAAGATCTAACTGCAACAATGCTGAAAAATGGTGGAAACGAACCAACTTGCATGTTAAAGAAGAGAGCTTCATTGTATTTTCTTAAAAGTTCGATTCCTTAGGGGTAATTATATTTATGGGGTTAATTGTCAAAAACAAATTCTTTTTTTTTAAATAATTGAAGATTTACCGCGATTCTACTACAAACCGCGGTGTAGGATTTTTTTTTTTTAAAAAAAACATATACAGACCGCGCTTGTTAACAACCGTGGTTTTAACAGAACCGCGGTCCGATATTTTTTACCACGGTTCTATATAACCGCGGTTCGACTTACCACAGTTCCCAAAAAACGTGGTCCGAGAGTTGGACCGCGCCGAGAACAACCACGAACAGTAAACCGCGGTCCCATGACTTAAAAAACCACAGTTCGACCCTATATTTTATACTAGTGTCTGTCGCTGACCATCTTGCTTTTTCTTTTCCTCTTGGTTATCATATTTTGTCTAACACTCCTGTTAGTGTTGGTTCTCTTATAATAGATGATGTTAGGGATAGGATTAACCCTGCATTAATAAAATTTTAAAGAGTGTCACATCTTCTTCTTCCGACAAGAAAAGGTACGGTTGTGTTAAACAAAATTTAACCACTTTGACTTTTTGTGTCATTGACATTTGATTTATTAAGACAATGACATGTTTTTTTATTAAACACAAATTTGATCCACTGTCACATGTACGTTTCCCCTTATAATTGTTTCATGAAAGCCTTCAATACAATAGCCTCTTTTTTCTTTTTTTTTAATTAAGCACAAATTTAATCCACTATCCCCTATTGTCCCTCACCTCTTTTACAATTGTTTAATAAAAGCCTTCAATACAATAGCGTCATATTTTTTATTTAATTAATACTCTTAATCAATTAATATAACATATTTTTAAATTTAATTATAAATCAAAGATTTTCCCTCACCTCCTACACTAGTTAGTTTACATATCAGTATATCACCACTCTTGCCTTGACGGCATCTCTACTTATAATTTACAAAAGAATTAAGTAGTTGCGGAAGCCAGAATAAATCATTTCGTCACAAACACAAGAGCACAACAATAACGCATATCATCATGCAACGTGCATGATTAATTAATTAGTTAACTAACAAATCTCTAGCTTCCATGACATATCCCAACCCTATAAATACATGACAAAACACTTGATTGAATCATTAATCCAACACATTAGCGGTGATCGACGATCGATCGAGTCGAGACAATGTCGATTAAGGCGGCGGTGTTGGTGGTGGCAGTGGTGTTAGCGCTGGCGGCTGAACACCGCTGCGAGGGGCTGAAGATCTGCAACGTGGACGATCTTAAGCTGATGAAGTGTGTGCCGGCGGTGACGAAAGGGAACCCGAAACCGCCGACGGAGGAGTGTTGCCAGGCGATTGCGGGGGCGGACATGAAATGCATGTGCGCGTACAAGAACTCCCCTGTGTTTTCCGTCCTCGGGATTGACGTTGGCCTCTGCATGCAACTCCCTCCCAAGTGTGGCCTATCTGCACCGACTTGCTGAGGATTTCAAAATATAATGATTAATTGTTAATAAATAAATGAATAAAGACATCGCTTAATTGTCATGTATATGACTGCTAAGGTATTGTGTAATGTGTTGTATATGGAATTAAATAATTAATACATTTAATTTATATCGTATCGAAGCAGATCGAAATTCTTTTGAGTTAAATGTTATCTCCTTATACAAGCTGATAATAAGATGATTCATTGCATATTAACTTTCGATTAGTCTTCCTTTTTTTTTTGGTCGAAAAATACTCTTCAATTTTTATTTAGCATGGACTAAATGCAAATAGAGCTAGGGGTAGTTCGACCCCGAACTGTTGGGTTATGGAGCCTGATGGGCCTAATTAAGGTTTGTGTATTGGGCCTAACTAGGGTTTCGTCCATTTTGCCTATTTAAACCTAATTGTTCATTGTAATCGTCATCACGAAAGAAAGAAAACTCTGGCTTGGTAGTGCCCCCAGACGTAGTCATACTCTGTGACGAACTGGGTAAACAATTTGTGTGTTCTTTGTCTTGTTTTCTATTCGTTACTGTGTTCGAATCCTAACAACTGGTATCAGAGCTGGTTCTGGTGGTGACGATGGGAAGCGGAAAATCGCCGGTGGAGAAGTTCGATGGAACGGATTTCGGATTCTGAAAGATGCAGATCGAGGATTACCTGTACGGTAAATATTTGTACTTGCCGCTAGGCGAGAAGCCGGAGGACATGAAGGACGACGAGTGGAAGTTGCTGGACAAGAAAGCGATGAGCGTGGTCCGCCTATCGTTGTCCAGGAACGTGGCGCATCACACGATCAAGGCAGAAACGACGAAGGGCATGCTGTAAATTCTTTTCGCGATGTATGAGAAACCCTCCGCAGTGAACAAGGTTCACCTAATGCGGCGGCTATTCAATCTGCGGATGACGGAGAGTACATCGGTGACCAATCACTTGAACGAGTTCAACATAACGATCGCACAACTGAGTTCAGTTGAGATTGATTTCGACGATGAGGTACAAGCCCTAATTCTGTTATCTTCTTTACCAGAGAGTTGGAGCGGGATAATTACTAATGTTAGTGCTTCGGCGGGGAAGGCAAAGATCAAGTTTGATGAAGTCAGGGATCTGATTATCAGAATTCGCAGGAAGGCGTCAGGTACTGCTTCAGGATCAGCCTTGAGTACGGGGAACAGGGGCAGATCAGATTCTAAGAAGTCGAATCGTGGTAGATCGAAGTCAAGGGGGAAGGATAAACCCAAAGACAAGAGCAGGATCAAGTGTTGGAATTGTGATGAAAACGGTCATTACAAGAGTGAATGTAAGACACCGTTAAAGGATAAATCAGCGAATTCAGCCAGTGAAGATATTGCAGATGCGTTGATTCTGAGCGGTTCAACCACAAGAACCACTGCAGATGCATCGATTCTGAGCGCGAGCAGCCTATTGGAGTCTTGGGTGTTAGACTCTGGAGCTTCGTTTCACTCATGCAGTAGTGCTGATATATTAGAACGCTACACCTCTGGAGATTTTGGAAAAGTCTTTCTTGCTAATGACGAGGCTTTAAAAATCGTAGGGAAGGGTGATGTTCAAATCAAAGCACCGAATGGATCTGTGCTGCAGCTGCATGGAGTAAGGCATATTCCTGGTTTAAAAAGAAACATGCTTTCTATCGGATAGTTGGATGATGAGGGTTATGAGTAACCTTTGGCTGCAATAGCTGGAAGATAACCAAAGGAGCTATGGTGGTAGCTCGAGGAAAGAAGGAGGGGACATTGTACATGACTAGCAACGTCCGTGATAGCATTGCTGTTGCAGGAGTAAACTGTGACACAGATTTGTGGCACTGTCGTCTTGGCCACATGAGTCAAAAAGGGATGAAGGTGTTATGCTCGAAAGGTTTGCTGTCAGGTTTCAAATCTGTTGAAATCGGATTGTGTGAGGACTGCATGCTCGGGAAACAGAAAAGGGTGAGTTTTTCGAAGGGAGGTAGAACCATGAGGAAACAGAAGTTGGAGTTGGTCCACAGCAACTTGTGGGGGCCAGAACCTGTGACATCTCTGGGTGGAGCGTCATACTACATGACCTTCATTGACGACGCCACAAAAAAGGTATGGGTCTACTTTCTGAAGCAAAAGTCCGATGACTTTGACTCTTTTAGAAAGTGGAAGACCCTAGTAGAGACTGAGACAGGTCTTAAAGTAAAGTGTTTGAGATCTGATAATGGTGGGGAGTATGAGCTTCGTGATTTCAAGGAGTTTTGCGCTGAGAATGGTATTCACATGGAGAAAACCTTGAAAGGGACCCCTCAAGAGAACGGCGTAGCAGAACGTATGAACAAGACCCTGAATGAACGTGCTAGAAGCATGAGGCTGAAGTGTGGACTTCTGAAGATGTTCTGGGCGGATGCAGTTAACACTGCTGCATTCCTGATTAACCGAGGGCCATCAACTCCCTTGGAGAATGGCATTCCAGAGGAGGCTTGGAGTGGCAAAGAGGTAAATTTGTCCTTTCTTCGGATATTTGGGTGCGTTTCATATGTTCATATTGCTCATGTTGAGAGAAGCAAGCTGGATGCCAAGTCTATCAAATGCACGTTTATTGGATATGGTGGTGATGATTTCGGATACCGATTTTGGGATGAGCAGAACAGGAAGGTTATTCGCAGTCGAGACGTTGTGTTCAATGAGCAGGTGATGTACAAGGATAGTCTGGGTGCATCAGAAACAGCTAGTTCTGGACCTGAGGTTGTGGAGTTAGACATCTCAAACTCGGGTGGGAGCAAGGTGGTTCGTAATGACCAGGAGGCTGTTGAGGAGGAGCCGAACACCCCAGTAATTCCGCTGCGGAGGTCCATCAGAGAACGTGGATCGCTTGATAGATTTTTGCCTTCAAACTACTATCTGTTGTTGACTGATGGTGGTGAGCCAAAGTGTTATGCAGAGGCATCTCGTGGAGAACATGTGAGCAAGTGGAAGCTCGCAATGGATGATGAGATGGATTCGTTGATGACCAACGGAACCTGGGAACTAGTTGAGCTTCCAGAGGGCAAGAAGGCATTGTATAACAAGTGGGTTTACAGAATAAAGGAAGAGGCGAATGGAAGCAAGCGTTACAAGGCAAGGCTGGTTGTGAAAGGATTTCAGCAGAAATACGGTATTGACTATACTGATGTTTTTACTCCTGTGGTAAAACTGACTACTATACGTTTAGTGCTGAGTATGGTGGTTGCAGAGAACTTAGAGTTACAACAGATGGATGTAAAAACGGCCTTTCTTCATGGGGACCTAGATGAAGACATCTACATGAAGCAACTTGAGGGCTACGTGTCAAAGGGTAACGCTGAGCTTGTGTGCAAGTTGAATAAGAGCTTGTATGGTCTGAAACAAGCTCCGAGGCAGTGGTATAAGAAGTTTGACGGATTCATGCATGACATTGAGTTCGTAAGGAGTGAAGCTGACCATTGTTGCTACTTCAAGAAGTTTGACAACGGCTACATCATATTGCTGTTGTATGTTGATGACATGCTGATAGCAGGTTCGAGTGCTCGAGAAGTGAGCAAATTGAAGGAGCAGTTGTCTGAACGGTTTGCTATGAAGGATCTTGGAGAGGCTAAGCGGATTCTGGGTATGCGGATTGATCGAGATAGGAAGGCTGGAAAGTTGTATCTATCACAGGCTGAGTACATCAAGAAGGTCTTGAAGAGATTCAGTATGCAAGATGCGAAGCCAGCCAAAGTTCCTTTAGGTAGCCATTTCAAGCTATTTAATAGGGACTTACCTAAGAGTGAAGACGAGCGTGTCCAGATGCAGAGGACTCCATACGCTTCAGCAATTGGCAGTCTGATGTATGCAATGGTGTGTACAAGGCCAGCCATTGCACATGCACTGGGAGTTGTTAGTCGCTTCATGGGGAACCCTGTGAAGGAGCATTGGGAAGCTGTGAAATGGATCCTTAGATACTTGAGAGGTACCACTGAGCAAGCCTTGTGCTTTGAAGGCAAGGAAGTCGTGCTAGCAGGGTATATGGATGCAGATTTGGCATCAAGTGACCTCGACAAGAGAAGGAGTACAACCGGGTATGTCTTTACATTGGGTGGTACTGCAGTCTCTTGGGCTTCTAAGCTGCAGAAAGTTGTAGTCGTGTCTACTGCAGAAGCTGAGTATGTTGCAGTGACTGAGGCTAGTAAGGATATGGTATGGTTGCAGAATTTCTTGCGTGAGTTGGGAAAGGAGCAGGGGGACAACATTCTATACAGTGATAGTCAGAGTTCCATCCACTTGGCTAAGAATCCAACATTTCACTCGAGGACTAAGCACATAAAGTTGAAGTATCACTACATACGGCATCTCTTGGAAAGAAAAGGTTTTACAGTTGATGAAGATTAGAGGAACTGAGAATCCTGCAGACATGCTGACTAAGGTTGTGACCTTAGAGAAGTTGAAGCTTTGCATGGCTTCAACTAGCCTTGGTAATTGAGTTGAAGGCCAAGCACTACTACCGGATATGGGTTGATGTTGAGGACGATTATGATTGGAATCAGTCTCCAGGTGGGAGATTGTTGGGTTATGGAGCCTGATGGGCCTAATTAGGGTTTGTGTATTGGGCCTAACTAGGGTTTCGTCCCTTTTGCCTATTTAAACCTAATTGTTCATTGTAACCGTCATCACGAAAGAAAGAAAGAAAATCATGGCTTGGTAGTGCCCCCAGACGTAGTCATATTCTGTGACGAACTGGATAAACAATTCGTGTGTTCTTTGTCTTGTTTTCTATTCGTTACTGCGTTCGAATCCTAACACGAACATCGTTCGAAATAAAAGGAACAGAACAAGTAAGAGTGTCAAACAACAAATGACACCCTAAATGAAATGAAAAAGCAAAACTCGCAAGGTGGTCGGCAACAAAGTTGGCCTCCCGGAAAACATGACAGACTTGGATAACCCAATTCCTTTTCAGAAAGCCTTGCCATTGAGAGACCAGGCTACACAAGAGGTGACAAGGATCGATGTGCCGATGGAGAAGAGAGACAGCAAGCTGAGAGTCGGTTTCAAGGAGGACCTGGCGGAAACCACAATCCCAAGCAAGCTTTAATCCTTGAAAAATGCCCCATAACTCCGCAGCCGAGACAGTGCACATACCAATGTTGTGGACAAAGCCCTTGATCCAGACCCCATTCGAGTCCCGGATAAGCCCGACAGCAGACGCAAGGCCCACATCATTCACCGCCCCATCCGAGTTCACTTTCACCCACCCCGCAGGGGGCTTCTCCCAATAAATGGGAACACTGTGTCTAGGAGGACAAGTAGCAGGAGGCGTGATATCAATCCAAGCATCAGCATAGTCCCGGGCAAATTGTAGAATAATCCTGAACTTGTTCCCACTGAAAGACGATCCAGAAAAGATGGAATCGTTGCGCCATTTCCAAATCCACCACAAGGCACACGCAAAAAAAAAGCAGACCAAGGAACCGAACCATCATAGACAATGTTGCACAGTAGGTTCCTGCGAATCCAAATAACATAATCGTCCTGGAAAGAAAGGGCCATACACGGAGGAATAATGCAGTTATCCCAAACAACCGTGGCCGAAGGGCAAGACCTGAAAAGGTGCTCAAGAGATTCGGAATCAATCGAGCAGATCGAGCAGCGACAGTCAGAAGTAAGGTGACGACGATGTCTCTCAACGTTGGTCAAGATCTTCCCATGAAGCACGAGCCAGAAAAAGGCGCGGGTACGCTCACGGACGTGCAACAACCAAATGGCTTTGAAGACGATGCCATCAGTAGAACCACCTGCAAGAGAACCATGCACAAGATTATAGGCAGAAGCAACAAAGAAATTACCATTGGGCGATAACTTCCAACTTAGGGCATCAGCCGCCTCGGGTTCGGAGGAGACCGCCACCGCAGCCAAACGAGTAAGCACCGAAGCCGGCAAACGACCCTTCAGAAGATTCCACCGCCATCCTGCATCACACCAGAAAGATCAGACAAAGAGGTTAAGTTGATCCTCCATAACAGTCTCGGAAGCAAAGTCAAGCAAGCAAGAGTCCATCATCCAAACATCACTCCAGAACCGAATCGTTCTACCATCCCCAAGGAGCCAACGGACACCCGAAACAATCATTGAATGGTAAATTGGCAAGTTTGGGAACCGAATCGATTAGTCTTCCTTAAATCTTCTATTTCAAATGTCACGAGTTCAAATCTCGAAAAAAATCATTGAATGGTAAATTGGTAAGTTTGGGTGGGATATGAAGGCCCATTTGTATGCACTTCAAAATTTCCTACTTCCCAATTTTACTCCTTTTTATGCTTCATTTTAATTTACTCCATATATTTTACTTGTCTATTTTATATTTTAAATCTTAAATTATAGTTAATAATTAAAATTTAAAATTTATAGTATTAGGATATAGAAAATGGTATTTATTTTTTTAGGATTTACAAATTATATTTTAGATTTGGAGTTTAGGATTTAGAATTTTGGATTTTGGATTTATATTTTAGATTTTGGAGTTTAGCTAATACCATTGCTTATGACTTGATTTAATATATGTGGAGTATAGCTATTTTTTCCTTTTATATAGTACTTTTTTTCTAATCTCGTTAGTTTATTTAATTTATTTATTACCCATTGCGTTGTTATATTTGATCTTGAACTGTTCCAATTTTTTTGGGGTTAAAGGTGCGAAGGTTAACTGATTGTGATATTTTGCAAGGTTGAAAGCTTGGATTTGTATATAATCATATTTTTTGGGATTTTTTTAGTTTATTTTTTTTTGGTTTTTTAATTAAAAAATTAACAAATAGACATTTGGCGAAAAAAAACAAACTTCAAAAAATTCGCGTGAAATAGGTAAATTTTTGGGACATCTTACACTTAAGCTTGTTCGTGGACTTGTTCACAAACAAGCTCGACCCTAGCAAGTGGAATAAATACCCTGCTGCACAAGGCATGGGGTCCTCGTCCAGCAAAATCATCCAACGAATGTCGAACACAAAGTCCTATGCATCAACCCCAGCTGTCACGACCCACTTCTTCACCTCCTTTGGGTCGTAGTCAAAAACCTCATGCCATAAATCAGCCAACGCCGCGTCATCTAGTACCGTACTAGTGGCGTATCCCTCAATAGGCAGCCCAATGATCCTCTCGACGTCATGAAGTGTGACCGTAATCTCACTCCACGGAAAATGGAAGTTGTTGGTCTCTGGATGCCACATCTCCATAAAAGCAGAAATGAGGACGTGGTCCACACTTCCAAACTGAAATGCGTGGAGTCCGGTCAGCCCACTCAGTGAAACGTAATGCAACCAGCTACCCTCAACCACCTCCCCTCTGGGAATAAGGCATTGCCGTCTCCAGAAATCGAGATAGCGTGGACGTGTATGAACACGTAGACGACGAGGGGCCTCCCTGGGATGATGCCATATCCGATGCACAATGTGATGGTCGAAAGACGACAGAAGCTCACCGTTCCCCACACCATAAGGGGGTTTGGGACAGGCGAAAATGGGGTCGGGAATGGGGCCGAGTATAGGGTCGGGAATGGGGTCGGGAATGGGGTTGTGAATAGGGTCCTGCTGGGGCGGGTCTGATGTGTTCTTACCTCCGATGACAAGCCAATTGTCAAAAGGTGGCGCCTTGGATCTAGTCTTGGGTGAGAAATCACGTTGAACGTCACAGCAGTGAAGAAGATGGCGAACGCGTGGAAGAACGCGATGATGAGCGTGGTGGTGAACACGGTGGTGATGCGGTGGTGATCACAGTGGAAGCGGTTGCTGGGGCGAAAGGATAGCGGTGGCGGAAGCGATTGAATGGATGGATAGGTGACTTGAAAAGACAAGTCTTTGGTGTCGTAGCGTCGACTGCGGATGAAGGAGATGCGAAGATAGACTTTGCTTGAAAGATCAAGCGGTTGCCGTAGCGTCGGCGGCGGAGGGAATGGGGATGAGAGGGATATGGGTGACGTCCGATCAAGGGAAGGAGGATAAACACTCTACTTGAAACATTGATTAAAATTGAACGTGAAGAAATAACAAGAACATAGGAGGCTTTAAATAGCCAATGTATCTCGGCCAAGACCTAATGGGCTTGGGCCGAAACGAGCCTAAGAGCTCACAAACCCTAAAAGATAGAACGACTAAAAAGGAAACTATCTAAAATGCTAGAAATACCAAATATAGAAATTGTCTTAAAAGAACGCGTTAAAGGAATAGAATGCGAGAATCTTCAGATAGAACGCGATCGGCATTGAAAGTGGTTGAGTCACTTGAAAGAGATCGCGTTCAACATTGAGTCGCTTGAGGGAAGACGCGTTGAGGCACGCGATCTTTGGTCTTGGATATAGATGTTTGAATGAGATCGGGGACTCAATTCCAGATGCGAGGAGTATGACGAAGAACGCAGTCTTCGTACTTGGCTCTTCTGAGCTCACGGTCATGGCTTCATCCTCGTCTTGGGCCGTCATGAGAGGCAAGGTCACATCACCCTCCCCCACTTGGCTGTGAAGCGTCCCCGCTTCACCATCATTGAACTTAGGCTCGACATACTCGTACAAGTGCTCCCAATGGAGGTCTTCGGTGCCGAACACAAATCGACTGCGGCCGCTATGTGGCAAATAGGCACCAACCACCCAGTGGATTGTCTGTGGAGGGCTACACAAGGGTGGTGGTGTGTTGGGAGGCGCCTCTGGCAAATCTGCGGTGAACTCCGCTTTCAACTCGGCTACAGGTTATGGCAAAGGCGCGGCGATGTGGGAGTAGTGCATGCCAGGAGTTGGCACCTTGCGGTTCAAACCGGCAGTGAAGTCCCTTGGGCGGGCGAGAAGCACCTTGTGGTCACAACTGCCCTGCAACGTAGTCTTCGGTGGCGCGGCACTCCCCTTGTCTCTACTGCGCGTGTTATCCTGGGGCGCGTCGTGGTGTGAGACTAGTTGTCGCAAGGAAGAATCTTCGGGATGTGAGGTGGGCCGCGTTGGTGTTGACGCGGTCTTTGTGGCATCCAATGCTTTGTCGCGATCACGCTCGACCTGATCCTGCAAGATCTCATGGGGAGACATGGGATGCAAGGTGATGCGCTTTCCATGGCAATTGAACACATAAGTGTTCAAATAGCCATCGTGGAGCACGCGTCTGTCGAATTGCCATGGGCGCCCAAGCAAAATATCGGTGGCATCCATTGCAACGACATCACAAAGTATGGAATCACAGTATTGCCCTATGGAAAAAGAAACTAAACATTGGTGAGATACTGTGTTACCTGGACGTGAAGAAATCCATTGGAGGGTGTAAGGCTGGGGATGATGCATCGTGGGTAACTTGAAGTTTGACACGACCTTCTCATTGACAATGTTAGCACATGATCCTCCATCAACAATGACACTCAAGGAAGCTGTTTGGACAAGAGCTCTTGTGTGGAACAAGTTTTCCCTTTGATCCTGTAGGCCCGTTTCCTTGACCGTGAGTAGACGCCGATTCACCAAGCTTAATGGTGTGCCCGCGTTCAGAGAAGCGGGTACACAGTCATAGGCACTGTCCTCCTCTGCGTTGCCTTCATCGATCGCGTCAAGTGTGGCCTCCTCGTCGTCACAGGACTCGTAGCCGACGGCGGCGGCGGAGAACAACACCTTGCGAGCATTGGGGCAATCTTTCTTGTAGTGGCCTCGCCCACCACATTGGTAACACTCGACGTCGCGCGCGCGATCTGTGCCCACTGGAGCTTGGCTGGTCGCGGTCTGGCGCGGCGCGTTGTTTGGCGTCGACGGCTTCGCATTGGGAGATTGGCCTGACGCGGCTGTGGTAGACACACTAGGGGGAACATTAGTAGGAGGTAATCCACTAGGGTTAGAAGAATACATTTGTTGGCCACTTGGATAAGCGTAAGACTTCTGGCGAGAGAGTTGTGCATGAATTTGCATTGCCGTATGTGTGAGTGTGTTCAAATCTTTGATGGGCAAAATCTCGAGTTGATCACGGATGTAAGTGTTCAAGCCACTCAATAATTCCGTCCTCAATGTAGATGGTGCAACAGAGATGTTGGCCTTGTAATACATGTCTTCGAGCTTGGAAAAGAACTCGAGGGGAGACATCGACCCTTGGCGAGCCATGGCTATCTCCATTCTCATTTGATTCCTATAGTCTAGAGGCACGTATTTCTTGGTCATCACGTAGACTAGTTGATGCCATTCTGTGACTCTGGTCCTGTGGCGACGCACACAGTCATCTTCAAATCTATGCCACCAAACGCGGGCGGCTCCTCGGAAGTTAAGTGTCGCGGCGTCGACATGCTCCTCAGGTGGCACTCGACAATATCTAAGGGTGTACTCTGTAGCCTGCACCCATTCAAGAAAAAACAGAGGGATTGTATTCACCAAAGAAATGCTCGATTTTTACCTTGACTTGATGTCGTTGGAATCGAGGCTGTGTAGGTGCTTGGTTGAACGCGTTGTTTGGTGTGGCGTCATAGAGGGGGTTCTCAAAGGCGCGCACTCCATGTGGTCTATCGCGTCCAACCTGGCGTCTATCGCGTTCTTGGCGATCTTCGCGGATGAACTCATCCCTGGGCACGTAGGCGTCATCGCGTTGACTTCTTCGCGGCTGGGCATCGTAGTTGTCGCGTCGAATGTCCCTTTGCATAACATCGCGGCGCTTGCCGCCAATGTCACCAACGCATTCTCCTTGGGGCTGGAGACGCGGTGGAGGTATCCAATCCGAAGGGTGATCCTGCAATTCAAGTGGATCAAAGTTGTATGGTTCAGAATACTCACCTTGAGTGTCCTTGGCGTCGCGTTCGTAGTTGGAACCGTTGTCGAAGCCAGCGGGTGTGGCTCTAGGGACGTAGCGGTCCGCGTGCGAGGCGAAGCCTTGGCGACTCTCGATGACACTCTGCATATGATTGAGTTGCGGTTGGTGATGAGACATCGATGACATGATTCCTTTGCCTTTGTCGATCCTTGTCTTGGATGGACCCGCGTCGGTGGCTTTTGGTTGAGCCGGCGCGTCCATAGCACTCAGTGGTATTGGAGTTGGCGCGGTAGGTACCACTGGTTGTTGAGCTCTCAATGCTGCGACCTCTTGTCGAAGAGCTTGGATCAAGATTTGATCTTCCGTCAACTCTAAGATTTTATCTTGTTGTGGGGGGTCTTGAACGCGTTGGTCCTGGGGTAGAGCCAACGGCGGTTGTTGTTGGTTTGTGTTGTCAACGTCGTGTTCGTCTTCACTGTGTCCAATCGACATGGTACCTATAACAAGACGGCCAGACATGGGAGTAAAAACGAACCAAAAGACAACAAAGAACAACAACAGAGCAAATCACTCGTCAAGTCACAAAGTTCACGTAGGTAGGGCTAGTTTGGGCTTGCCGTGAGGGCGGCTTGGCTTGACAAGAGATGGTGTATCAAGCAAGTTGCAATCAAACAAACAAGAACAAATTGAAACCCTAAAACAAACAGAAACAAAGCAACCTAATAAGCAAGAAATTACCTTCTAGGAAGCTTGACCTAGACGGTGGAGAGGTTGAGAAAATGAGCTTAGACCGAGAGTGGGTTAGGGTTGCCTTATTTTGGCTTTTCCTAACTTTGGAAACTTTTTTTTTTGAATATATTTTCGATATCTTTTTTTTATATATTATCCGAGATCTTATCTTTTGATCTTTTCGGATTTGCAAAAGGAAACAAAATAAAAAGGTCTAAGTAACAAGAATATCACAAGTGTGATCTTTAGAGATAGAGGAGAGAGAAGATAAGATTTTTATGATATCTTATATATAGAAATTGCGGTTAACAACCTAAAAAGTAATATCTAGCAAACAAGGAAACTCTATTCACGCATGAAATAAGGAAAATAAATATTCTAGCATGCAAGATAACAAATTACCGAACACACCAAAACTTAGGGAACAAGAAAAAAAAATCGGCCAAGATAGGATCTTGTAGAAACCGAAGGTGTTGCAAATATGGTAACTTTTTGGTTTTGCTCTTCTTTTTCTCGCGAGATTTTTATGAAAGCAAACGATGGGGGTCAAGAAAAATTGTGAACAAAATGCAAGCTTGAGTTCGTGACTTACAAGACTGCTGGGCTCTGATGCCAGTTGATGTGTTCTTGCCTCCGATGACAAGCCAATTGTCAAAAGGTGGCGCCTTGGATCTAGTCTTGGGTGAGAAATCACGTTGAACGTCACAACAGTGAAGAAGATGGCGAACGCGTGGAAGAACGCGATGATGAGCGTGGTGGTGAACACGGTGGTGATGCGGTGGTAATCGCGGTGGAAGCGGTTGTTGGGGCGAAAGGATAGCGGTGGCAGAAGCGATTGAATGGAGGGATAGGTGACTTGAAAAGACAAGTCTTTGGTGTCGTAGCGTCGACTACGGATGAAGGAGATGCGAAGATAGACTTTGCTTGAAAGATCAAGCGGTTGCCGTAGCGTCGACGGCGGAGGGAATGGGGCTGAGAGGGATATGGGCGACGTCCGATCAAGGAAAGGAGGGTAAACACTCTACTTGAAACCTTGATTAAAATTGAACGTGAAGAAATAACAAGAACATATGAGGCTTTAAATAACCAATGTATCTCGGCCAAGACCTAATGGGCTTGGGCCGAAACGAGCCTAAGGGCTCACAAACCCTAAAAGATAGAACGACTAAAAAGGAAACTACCTAAAATGCTAGAAATACCAAATATAGAAATTGTCTTAAAAGAACGCGTTAAAGGAATAGAATGCGAGAATCTTCAGCGAGAATCTTCAGCGAGAATGCGATCAGCATTGAAAGAGGTTGAGTCGCTTGAAAGAGATCGCGTTCAACATTGAGTCGCTTGAGGGAAGACGCGTTGAGGCACGCGATCTTTGGTCTTGGATAGAGATGTTTGAATGAGATCGCGGACTCAATTCCAGATGCGAGGAGTATGACGAAGAACGCGGTCTTCGTACTTGGCTCTTCAGAGCTCACGGTCATGGCTTCGTCCTCGTCTTGGGCCGTCATGGGAGGCAGGGTCACATCAGGGTCCTCCATGACAAAATCAACGTCCTCCAATCCAGGGACGAGATCATCGCTATGGACGGGACGTCGAGGCTTCTTCTTCTGCCCGAAAACATCTACCCTCGTTCGCTTGCGGGCAGAAGCAGTAACGCGGCGGTGCTCCGTATCCCGTCCATACGAGCCAAACCGTCGTCGAAAACCATCCAATATATCCTGTTTAATCAAAAAATTATTTCTTTTGAGTTAAATTGGTTTATACATTCAATGTGAAGTTTATATATACTTTTACGGGGAATAATTTACTTAATATATTATTTTTCGGGTTTTTTCATTCAAATTATAATACATATATATTTCTAATATTTAATATTAAAAATGAGATAATTATCAATTAAGATAAGATAAATTTAGTTATGTTTTTTTAATTAATTTAATAAAGCTAATTTTTTTCGCTAATTTAAACTATTATTTAATTATTTTTCTTTGATTTATATATTTTATTTCATTAATTTTTTTCTTTGATTTTAATTATAATAAATCTATATTTCCAACTTTAATATTTTAACATGGTATAAATTATCAATTAACATACATTTATTATGAAATTTTAATTATTCTTTCATTTATTTTTTGCTTATTAATATCATTTCTTACATTCATAAGCAATTTATACCTAAAATCCCTCTAATACTTGGACGTCAAATTTTATTTCCCTATTATAATTTAATTACGAGTGCATTTCAATTATCATATATAAAAAAATAATTAATATATTACAAATTTTTAAATGATATGTAAACATAAATAATTATTAATTCATAAAATACCTCATAAGTACGTCGTTTTGGCTTTAGAACCACTGAAACACTCTTCGATCCGCTCGCCTCAATCATAGACGTCACCGACTCATCCCACGTCGACGACTGCGCCACCACTGTCGTCGCCACAGAGAGAGCGTTTTTCGACCCCACATCGACACACCACTCACCCGCTTCGTCCCCTCCAGTCGGCCTCGACTCGGATCCGGCCCGACCCGGACCAACTTCCTCCACCGAACCGGACCCGACCTGGCACCGGACCCACCTCATCTGGCATCGTCTCCAAACCAAGCTCTTCCAGCGTCGTCGTCTCCGGCGTCACCCTTCTCCTCGCCGCCGCCTCCTCCATCAGAACCTCCGCCGTTGCCGCCTCCTCTACCACTGTCTCTCCTCCCGCCTCCTCCACCAGTTCTGAGTCCACCTCCGGCAGAAGCTCCACCACCGCCGTCTCTCCTCCCGCCTCCACCACCTTGCCGATGTCTTCGACATGATCGCCGCCGCCGTTAGTCATTTTAGGATTTAGGGTTTTTGGAAATGGAAAGGGAAAGAAGAAGAGGGAGGAAGAAGATACGAAATGCGTTTTAATAGTGTTACAACAACAATCGACCCAGTGTTAAAAAACGCTAATTTTTTTTTCTAATTTTAATTTCGTTTTTTTTTTTAATTTAATTGAACCGGGTAAAAAAGATAAACGCTATATGATAGCTTTTGAGTAAATCCGGTTCAATTTTTATTTTTTTTAGCGCTACCATGTAGCGTTTAAATTTCGGGTGCAAAACTCAAATATTTCCGGTGCAAACAAGACCCCGTACTTAAGAGATATCAGGATTTAAAATTTATATTTTAAAGGGAATATGATATTAGGATTTAGAATTTATATTTTAAAGGAAGCAAGAGATTAGATGATTTGACGTCCATTTGTATGCTTAGCAGCTCAACCCATTTAATTCCCGCGCTTTTAATTAGATGCGTTTCAGAGAAGGAACGAGAGTAGCAGTGCACTCCCTTCTTTCAGTCCGTCAAACTGATATGCCTCGAACGACGACGTTCCCCATTTACGGATCGACATTAATTTCTCTATAAAATCAACTATTTCTGAAAAAAAAGAAAATACCACAGTTATCGGTAACTTCTCGCCGGGGTCATATACGCCGGTGATTCACCGGGAGGATGAAGAAGGGAACGGAGACGGTGTTGCTTTGTGGGGATTCATCCTTAGTTTCACCGAAAAGGACGAGACCTCGATCACTACAAAATGGTACTGATTTTAGTTAAATTTGTTCCGCAAATTCGATTGAGGTAATTATTATCGTAGGTATCACTGACGATTATCTTATTGGAATCATATTGATTTTGTTCCATTTGATCTCTTGACTCTCTAATTGGACTTGAACATTCTTGTTTGCACCCGTAATTTCTTGCGGCGCACCCCAGTTTGGACACATCCCGGATGCGCCCAAACTGGTGATATTTTTTTTTCAAAAAAAGTTTTAACCTTGGGCGCATCAATGATGCGCCCAAGGTCTGGTACCTGGTTTTGTAAAATCCGAGAAAATAATTTAAAACCGATTTACCGACAAACCCGAGTTACTGACAATCCGGGTTCTGAAAAAAAAATTCAAAAAAATTCTCCAATTTTTTCTTTTGAAAATTTAAAAAAATTCCAAGAAGTTACCGGTGTAAAACGGTAATTTCCTGGGCGCATCCCGGATGCGTCCAAAAAGTTACCGTTTTACAACGGGAATTTCTTTGTGGTTTATCCATGTTGTTGCTATATATATGCAACTATTGATTGGGGTTTATCAATTCAAGATTATGTCTTTGTCAAGGATGGATGCTGCACTTAGGCCAGTTGAGCACATGGATGACGCACCCGATCTTGATGATTTCGGAGTTATAAGTATATATTTACTTCAAAAACAATATTTTAGGTGTTGTAGTTTATACAGTAGTGTGTTGTAGTTTAGAACTTTGATTAAATTGTTTACGATTTAGAATTTATTTCCGGTGCAAACAAGACCCCGTACTTAAGAGATATCAGGATTTAAAATTTATATTTTAAAGGGAATATGATATTAGGATTTAGAATTTATATTTTAAAGGAAGCAAGAGGTTAGATGATTTGACGTCCATTTGTATGCTTAGCAGCTCAGCCCATTTAAGTCCCGCGCTTTTAATTAGATGCGTTTCAGAGAAGGAACGAGAGTAGCAGTGCACTCCCTTCTTTCAGTCCGTCAAACTGATATGCCTCGAACGACGACGTTCCCCATTTACGGATCGACATTAATTTCTCTATAAAATCAACTATTTCTGAAAAAAGAAAATACCGCAGTTATCGGTAACTTCTCGCCGGGGTCATATACGTCGGTGATTCACCGGGAGGATGAAGAAGGGAACGGCGACGGTGTTGCTTTGTGGGGATTCATCCTTAGTTTCACCGAAAAGGACGAGACCTCGATCACTACAAAATGGTACTGATTTTAGTTAAATTTGTTCCGCAAATTCGATTGAGGTAATTATTATCGTAGGTATCACTGACGATTATCTTATTGGAATCATATTGATTTTGTTCCATTTGATCTCTTGACTCTCTAATTGGACTTGAACATTCTTGTTTGCACCCGCAATTTCTTGCGGCGCATCCCGGATGCGCCCAAACTGGTGATATTTTAAAAAAAAAAAGTTTTAACCTTGGGCGCATCAATGATGCGCCCAAGGTCTGGTACCTGGTTTTGTAAAATCCGAGAAAATAATTAAAAAACCGGTTTACCGACAAACCCGAGTTACTGACAATCCGGGTTCTGAAAAAAAAATCAAAAAAATTCTCCAAAAAAAAATTTAAAATTTAAAAAAATTCCAAGAAGTTACCGGTGTAAAACGGTAACTTTTTGGACGCATCCTGGATGCGCCCAAAAAGTTCCCGTTTTACACCGGTAACTTCCTGGGCGCATCCCGGATGCGTCCAAAAAGTTACCGTTTTACAACGGTAATTTCTTTGTGGTTTATCCATGTTATTGCTAAATATATGCAACTATTGATTGGGGTTTATCAATTCAAGATTATGTCTTTGTCAAGGATGGATGCTGCACTTAGGCCAGTTGAGCACATGGATGACGCACCCGGTCTTGATGATTTCGGAGTAAGTATATATTTACTTCAAAAACAATATTTTAGGTGTTGTAGTTTATACAGTAGTGTGTTGTAGTTTAGAACTTTGATTAAATTGTTTACGATAATTTATAATCTGAAATATTTACAGTAGTTTTATTTATTTATCATAAATAGGAGGACTCTAGTGATAGCGAATTTTTGCCAGTGGATTATTCTGCTCATTTTAGTACGGATAAAGAATGGAGTGATAGAGATAGTATGATCAGTTGGGCTAAGAACGTAGGTTTGGACTTGCATATGGTGATTGTAATAAGTAAGTCATGGCCTAACCGAAAGGTCATACTGTCGTGTGAGAAGTCTGGGCCATATAGAGCGGCAAAGAAGAAAGCGGGTGACGGTACCGAGGCAACCCCTAATCGGAAATACAATGGGAGGACAAAGAAGAGTGAGTGTCCGTTTCAGTTGCATGGGGTGATTGTGAAGAGAGATTGGCTGAAATCTGACCATTGGAGATTATCTGTCGCTTGTGGATCGCATGACCGTGAGCTTTCTAGTAGTTTGATCGGTCATGCATTTGCTGGGAGGCTTTCGCAGGATCAACGAGAGCATGTGAAAAGTTTGTCAGCCTCCGGAATAAAGCCGAAGGCTATTATGAATCTATTTCTACACGAGGATCCCAAATGCTTGACATCAAGGAACCAACTCTACAATTACAAGAGTCGGGAGAGGCTGAAATGTAGGGGCAATATGACGGTGCCGCAGTACATGCTGGATTTTCTAGAGGCGAGGCGTTATTATACAAGCTATGAGACGCGTCGCAATGAAGAAGGGAGGGAGGTTTTGAGTGATATTTTTATTTCTCACCCCGGAGCAATGCATTTGTTGAGTTTGTTCTCCTCCATCGTCATCATGGATACGACCTACAAGACGAACATGTATGAATATGTTTAATTATGGAGCAGTTATTATGAATATTTAATTGCATACCTTATTTCAACGTCCATGAACGCGATTGTCCCTCGGTAAGTGGACGCCCTATAAGCTCCGGCATAATCTAGACTACCATACGGCGTCCAACGTACCTACAACGGAAACATATGTACAATGAAATAGCAATTTAATCATAGATGACCAATAAGTAATAACAACATTAGGGTGCTTACGTTCTCGGGCCGATACTCGTCCAAAATATGCCGGTAATGCCGATCGGTGTCGATATGGCGCACAACGGAGCGCGGGATATAATATCGAGCAGCGCGTCGATCGTCGTCGCCCATTCTGGGGCGAGGGGTAGGGTTCCCCGGAAAATATACAAAGTACATCCATATCCACATCTACATGCAAAATAAATAATATGTTTAGTTAATAATAGTTTAAATAATGTAATAATTATTGCAACGAAATAAAAAACAAAGTTCATTTACCTGAAGTAGATAGGTGCACCCCGCTATGCCTGCTACCTCTCCCCGGGAAGCCTCGCCCAGATGCCGATACAATAGTGCAAGCACTCCCGTCTCCCAAGCCGTGCCAAGCACTCGGTCCCAATCATAGAATAACGACAACACCTTCACCATCAGCTGGTTCGTGGACTTGTCCACGAAAATGTTGTAGGAGAGAATATGCCATAGGAATCCAGCCGCTATCGAGTGGGCCTCGTCCTCATCCCGTATCATGTGCAGCAGGTGCTCAGCAAAATCAAAGGCCGAAACTCGACCGCTACGAGCATCCCTACCCATCTCACCCCCAACGCCGAAGATGTAACCGAAAATCTCCACCCCCAGCGCCGTAAGCGCCTTGTCAATCTCCTTGGGGTCGGCGTCCATGGAAACTGTAGGATCGTGGCATGGAAACCCCTCTATCCTCAGTCCCAAGATCCTCTCAACGTCGTGAAGCGTGATCGTAATCTCGCCCCACGGAAAATTAAAGCTGCTCGTCTCAGGGTGCCACCTCTCGACGAACGCTGATATAAGCATGTAGTCGACCTTACCAAACTGAAAATCCCGGAGATCAGCCAAGCCGGTCTGCTGTACCATCCAATACCAACTGCCCTCAACAACCTCGTCCGGAATATATAGACCCCACTCACTGAACTCAGTCGGGCGAGTATAAGCCCTCAAACATCGTACAACAGACGGTACAGGTGGAGGAGGAGCGTGCCAAATCCGATGCGCAACGTGAGTGGTGAAGCTCCGTAGCACATCAGGCAACTTAAGGTCGTACGGGGGGGCATCTTCGGCAGGTGGAGCATCCTGGGGTGCGGGAGGGGGGACAGGCTCCTGGGGTGCGGGAGGGGGGACGCGCTCCTGAGGTGCGGGAGGGGGGACGGGCTCCCGGAGTGCGGGCTCCTCCATAACAATGTCGTCCAATCTCGCACACTCCTCTGTGTCGTCAACCGCCTCCTCCGTGTCTAGAACGGGACTCTGTGAAGCCGGAGGTGAACACACGTGAGGACGAGGATCCGCTAACGGATCAGATAATGTTCCAATAACGGGTTCTGTTATTGGAACCGTATCTATGAGGACGACGCTACAATTGAGTTTGCGCTTTCGCTTGGGGGGCTTCGGGGGGTATCGGTTCTTGCGACCGGAAGCAGTCACGAGTCGAGATTCCACCATACGACCCCCCCGCATCTGTCGTCTGATTCTCTCGACTACATCCTGTTTTTTTTTCAAATAATGTCTAATTTACACAAATTTCAAATTATTGCTATAAAACTACAATATTATAGGCAATTCACCTATGTGCAATTCTACTATGTTGGGTGACTAACTTAAAATTCTAATTATATACTAACTTATACATTACCTAACTTATGCAATTCTGCAATATTATATGAAATTCACCTATATGCAATTCTACAATATTATATCCATTTTATTCTTGTATATATTAAATATATTCAAATACTATAACTAGAATAATTTATTCAATACTTTTACACAATTCTAATATTTTCTAACAAATCTAAATATTTTATAAATTAATTATATACATTATAAATTTTGGTAAAACAATTCTAATAATATAATTACAATAATTAAATATGAATTTTAAACCGATAAAATACGTACCTCATCTCGTTCGCGACGAATATATTTTCGTCTGCGTGGGGTTCGTATGCGTGGGCTCGCCTCTCCAACCTGGGCCACTGCCTCGACACCAACGGCCGCGGCAACCTCCAACGCATTTTCCGGACACACCGGAAAATCGCCCGCCCTCGCCGGAAGTGCGGCCGTCGTCCCCGGAATCTCGGCCGCCGTCGTCGGAAGCTGCGCCGCCAGCCATGCCGCCAAATCGGTCGCGAACTCTGAATTTCGCTCCAGATCCGCTGCCGCCGTCCTCACCTCCGACGCCTCTGCCACCAGCCGTCGACGCTTTGCCTCTCCCCCGTCGCCGGAAGCTCCACCGCCGCTCCTATCGTCGCCGCCCGCTCTGCCCTGTGAATCGTCGCCGGAATCCGCCATTGAGGAACTCAGATCTGAAGGAGACGAAGAGGAAGAACACCGCCGGAAGTCGCCCGCTCTGATGTGAAGGAGGAAGACGAAGACGAAGACGAACCAGAACGGCGCATCCTTGACGCGGCCGGGTAAATAGGGTTTTTACATTGTCGCATCCTCGATGCGCCCATGTCTGGAATTTTTTTTTTTCGTTTTTTAATTGTTTTAATAAATATTAATTTATGAAATTTTAAAAAAAAAAAGTGTAAACCGGTTCACCATTTTTTTTTAATGTAAACCGGTTTACTAAACCCAGATTCATCACTTACCCGGGTTCAACACTTATCCGGGTTACTATTGGGCGCATCCTAGATGCGCCCAATATTAAACTTTTTTCAAAAAAAAAAATTATCCCCCCTCTTGGGCGCATCCCGGATGCGCCCAAAAGGGGGTGCGCCGTCAGAAATTTCGGGTGCGAAAATTCTACCCGAAATTCAATCCTCGGTATGAATCAATTTCTGAGGAAGCGTGAAGGATTCATTTCCCCCAAAACCACTTTTTAGGTTTTAGGCAAGAATGGTGATTTTGCGTGGTTTGTGGTATAGCGGATAATAAAGTACAAATTTGACCAAAATCAAGGTTTTAAACTTTAAACTGTAAATTACCCTCAACCTTGTCCAGATCCGTGAAGATCTTAAGTTCTTGACTCAAATCTTCTTCTTCTTTCAATTAAGTAGCTGTCAACTTTCAATTTCCACCCACCAAAAACTAACTTAAAAGCCTCAAATTTCTTCCTAGTTCATGTGTTTCATCTGTCACGAGGATTTCATCACAACCAAGGAAAAACAAACAAAATTTCAACTCACTTTATTTCGCGATCGATCACTATGATACTCTCGTGTGGTGATCATATGGCTTGAAATATATAAGACAACTCGCCTTTAAATATCACATTAAATCTCAAACAGAAGGAGAACAATCAAAGAGCTGCTAAACAAACATGGCAATGCAGTGGCCACAGCCACAGCCTAGCTCCTCTGGTGGTCATTTGGTTGACATCCATGAAGTCCATCATGAAGAAGTGGACACTAATGATCATCAAGCGAGAACGCGCTTGGAAGAGAACGGCTTCAACAACAGAGCTAACAAGCCGAGGCCTAGCAGATTTCGGGACACAAAGAGGAGCTTCAGCCGGCAGGTTTCCCTGGAGACGGGATTCTCAGCGCTTAAGAAACGCGAAGACGGATTAAAGTCTCTTCCAAGGAGCGGAAGAAGCTTTGGAGGGTTCGGAAAGATCAACCTTGGGGAGGCGGTTACCAGGAAGGCGGACTTCAACATGTTTAGGACTAAATCAACTCTCAGTAAGCAGAACTCCTTCCTTCCAATGAAGGATAATGACACTAGCTATCAACACAAGAGCTTTAATGTCAATGCAAATGATGGCTCTAATCAAGCCAATGATGACACAAGTGTTCCTGCTGGAAGGTACTTTGCTACTCTTCGTGGCCCTGAACTCGACCAAGTCAAGGTATAAACATTGATACCTTTTATAGGCATAAGATCGATAACTCCTAACTCTAGAGATATCTAACAACAGTTTTTACTGCTTTCTTTTTGAAGGAGTGCGAAGATATTCCGTTACCAACAGATGAGGAATGGCTATTCCTCCTTAGGTTCCCCATAAACTGCTTTGGTGTCTGCCTCGGCCTCAGCAGCCAAGCGATTTTGTGGCTTGCCTTGGCAACAAGTCCGGCAACAGGATTCCTCCACGTGACGCAGTACATCAACCTTGTGATCTGGGTGCTCGGAGTGCTCTCCCTCCTCGTTGTGTCCACCATTTACTTGCTCAAGGTCGTCTTCTACTTTGAGGCAGTGAAGAGAGAGTACTTCCACCCGGTTAGGGTCAACTTCTTCTTCGCCCCTTGGGTTGTTTGCATGTTCCTAGCCATTGGAATACCGAGGATCATAGCTCCAGGCGCCCCTCATCCAGCCGTGTTCTACGTCTTCATGGCCCCAATCTTCCTCCTCGAGCTCAAGATATACGGGCAGTGGCTCTCCGGTGGCAAGAGGCGCCTTAGCAAGGTGGCCAATCCTTTCTCTCACCTCTCTGTGGTCGGGAACTTCGTGGGCGCCATCCTGGCAGCCAAGGCCGGGTGGCGGGAGCCCGCAAAGTTCTTCTGGGCCGTCGGGTTCGCCCACTACATGGTGGTGTTTGTGACCCTTTACCAGAGACTGCCCACAAGTGAAGTGCTCCCCAAGGAGTTGCACCCTGTTTACTCCATGTTCATCGCCGCCCCTTCGGCTGCTAGCATGTCACTATCTATGGGGAGTTTGATGGGTTGGCGAGGACGTGCTTCTTCATCGCCTTGTTCCTCTACATCTCCCTCGTCATTCGGGTCAACTTCTTCACAGGATTCAGGTAAGAGACATTGAAAACTTGAGAATAAAAGGCCTAGTATATTACCGATCTAATCCAGAGTTTTTATGTGTTTACACACCCCTTTGAGACCCCGAAAAATCCATCAAAGAGAAGCAAGTGAAAGGCTTTCATAAAAATCCTCGTACCAGATCATGAATTAGTAACTGTATCCAATCTCCAAAACATATAGGCCCTTATGAGCCTCTAAAATATCTTTAAGGGTCAAGATTGTAAATACGGGTACAGTGCATTACCCCTCCTATGATCAATTGATTTTAAGATGAAACTCTACTAGGCTTATGTGTTGAGCTTATACGTGCATGTGCGCACGGACTAACGCTTGTGTTTGGCAGGTTCTCGTTGGCGTGGTGGTCTTATACTTTCCCAATGACAACTGCATCAATAGCAACCATCAAGTATGCAGAGCAAGTGCCTTCAGTAGAGAGCAAGGTCCTAGCCCTGTCACTCGCCTTCATGTCGACTGCAATGGTGTCCGTCCTATGCGTCTGCACCGTCTTGCACGGCTTGTTTTGGCGCACCCTGTTCCCGAATGACTTGGCCATCGCCATCGCGAGGAGGAAGTCGGGCAAGGAGATGAAACAGCCGAAGAAGTTGCAGGCGTATGACATAAGGCGTTAGACAAAGCAGTCGCCTCTGGCTTTTGTTTCAGCCAAGGCGAAAAGTAACCCAAACAATGAGGAATGTATTGCAGACAAGTTTCTTGCTCCTCAATCTTGATAGAATTTTTCTTTCTACAATGTATTTTTAAATCCATTATTATACGTATAAAGGATCATTCATTTTCCAGACTCGTGTGCAGAGTTGTTTGCAATTTGAGTATGTTGATCTATGAACAATTGTTTTAATTACGTGGAACTATGCAATCCAGGATTCCAGGGTTCATCAAGATTAATTTATATATCTAACTATATGTTCAGATTAATGCCATCAGATGCCAAATAGTTCTACAACAGAGTTTTCAAGACCGGACCTTTCCGGTCTTTTTACAATCTTTGGACTGGAGACCGGACTAGACAAATATGATTCGGTCCGGTCCGGTCCTAGATCGGAATGGACCGGTAAATATATTTTTTTTATATTTTTTTGTTTTATATAAATTAAAATTTATTTTTTTTTATTTTTATAACTATTGTGTATAATATTAGATAATATATTTTGTTATTAATTTATATTTATAGTAGAAACTAATTTTTAATAGTGTTATGAGATATTAATATATAAAATTAAATTAAAAACACTAAAAAACCGGTCCATCCGGTCTGGACCGGAAACCTGCCGGGTTTGGATCGGACCGGAACCGAAATTTTAGAAATATATGGACCGGGGACTGGACCGTAATTCGTCCGGTTCGGACATTTTCGATCTGGTCCGAATTTGCACACCCCTAAATGTATAGATGTGTAAATTTTTTCTTGATACTTCAAGCATGTTAATATTTGATGACAATATTATTTACAAGGTTAACAATGACCGACCCAATTCTGAACCCATGGTGAATTCACTCCATTTGCAGCACAAAAAGAAGGTAAGACTCTATAATTTAAACTTTATAAGGAATCCCTAAATGAATATAATATATAAAACTTATTTCAATGTAGAATTGTTATCCTATGAACTCAGTAGAACCGTGATAATATGTTGGATCGTTAGTGTTATGTATGAGGGAACAAATGCTTTGATCCTACAGAAGGTACAACATAATATATTAGCAAGAAAGATAATATAAAGAATTCACGATGTATAGTGGAAACCCCAATCGGTCAAATAACTAACCAGGAAAAAATCAATACCTTCAAGCTTCTCGTTTGAGAGGATTTTGAAGAGTCTACTTGTCTTATTGATTTCTTGATCGGTTACACTTGTAGCATGGACTTTAAACCCTAGACTTCCCACTTAGATTTGAATCTCTTCTACAACGAGAACACGAACCCACTCTTCTAAGACTTACAGACGCTTGACTTTTCTTTTCTCTCAATGAAATGCTCCGAGTTCATACCTAAGAAATGAGTCTCACATTTATATATATACAACTCGAAAATCCTACTAATAAGATAAGATCTCTTTATTTAATTTTAGTAACAAGAAGATATTAACTTGATTTGATAAGATAAAATCCTAACTAAATATATTATCTAAGGAAAGATTTCTTAAGATAATATAATCGGCCACAGATAATATATTTTTCTCTCCAAATCTTTCAATCGGCGTGATCCACCCGATTTCCCTTTTTGTCAACCGCATGATCTTTAAAGATAATCTTTATAATCTTCATGCTTGATTTCTTCATTCCATTCGCAACTTGATGTTTTGTTCGGCACTAATATTCCTTGCGAGTTAACAAAACGTATTGAAAAAGCTTTGTTCCCTCTGCACTCATGTGCTGCAATGGTTTCTTGTGACAACTTTGTTTGTTCCTGAAACACTTAAATATCGAATTAGTTGAATGTTTGTTACCATAAAAAACCTATTAAATTCAACATAATATATACTTGAAAAATCATATTTATTCAGACAACACAGAATATTAGCGAGTTTTAGAAGTGATAAAAAATATTTGAGATTTCATGTTAGATTAGAAGATTTTTGGCGCTCAAAAAAAAGAAAAGTTTTGAGTCCTGCTAATTTGGGCCTGTAAACAGCCCGTTATTGGAATATGAAAGCCCATAGTTAAGCCCAATAGAACGACGGGCCTGCCCAATTCATTCCCGCGCTTTCTTGAGATGCGTTTCTGGGAAGGAACAAGAAACGGTGCACTCTTTTCAGAGTTCAGAGAAGTCGGAGTTGCGAAAGGGGCAGAAACAAAGAGAGAATGTGTGGAAGAGCTCGGTGTAGTCTCCGTCCGGGGGATATTCCCAGGGCTTGCCACCTAAACGACGGCGTTTCAGTTCGTCAAATTGACATTGACCGGTAACAGTCTTTGTCTCTCCTCGAACGACGGCGTTCGTTTCTCCGGTTGAGTTTTTTTTCTTTCTATTTTTATTTTATTGGAAAACTGTCTGTTACAGTTATCGGCCGTCACACAACGTCTCGCCGGGGTCATATATGCCGGTGGTTCGCCGGGAAGATGGAGAAGGGAACGGCGAAGGCGCCGCTTTGCACTGTATGAAATGGGGGTTAATCCCTAGTTTCACCAAAAAGGACGAGAAGCCCGATCACTACAGAATGGTACTGATTTGATTGTAATCTCTTTTCGTATATTCGATTGGGGAAATATCTGATTTAGGTCATAGCTTTGGGCTGATGATTATTCATTTGTCACATTGATTTGTTCGGTTCTGTCATTTTAACATCTCTATTTGGCGTTTTGCATTGAAGTTCAATGCTCGGTCTGAATCGATTTCTGAGAAGGCTTCATTTCGCCGTCTGATTCCTAAAAATCGGTGCCTTGTGTCCGTGGAAGGGTAAGCTTTGGTTAGTAGGAATTCAATAGCTTTCAATTAGGGATTCGTGTTATGTTTAGGTTTTGTTTGATTTTGTGTTTGTATTTATGTGGAAAATCTATGCCCTTAGATTCTATGAATGGAAGAAGGAAGGTTCCAAAAAGCAGCCCTATTACATTCATTTTAAGGATGGTCGTCCTTTGGTCTTTGCTGCTCTCTATGATTCCTGGAAGAGTTCTGAAGGTGATCATACAACAGATATTTACATTGTTATTTGTTAATGTTGTTACTTTTTAATCGAAAAGTCTGCTTTCATACTCACATGACATAACTTGCAGTTATATGTTCTGAAGAATGTTGTATTTTAATTTATGATGCTATATATCTGACTGTAACTAGTTTGCTGAGATCCAGGGCTGTTTCTGTCTCTTCACAACCACTGATCCATTGCCTAAAAAATAGTCTAGTGGATATCTGCTGGCGTGTGCGGTGTGCCTCTCTTCTATTTCTGTTGACTGGTAATTTCTTTGTCATTCAATTGCAGGTGAAATTCTGTATACTTTTACTATCATAACAACGTCTTCATCAAAAGGTTTACAGTGGCTACATGGTAAGTTGTGTTGCCTTTGTTTGAATTATGCAGGAGATAAATGCATCTAAAGACCTGATACTCTGATAGTATACAAAAATGGTCCCTTTTTCTCCGTCCTGAATATATGAGAAAATGTTGTCTGTTATGTTGTATTCAAAAGCCTTAAACCTGATAGTGTACAAACTGGCCTACTTGATATGGAAAATTGTAGAAGATGAGCAAGTTTGGTGATAGTAAATCATATCTTATCTCTTGCAATTAGCTTTACTTTCTGATGGTATACATCCACTGGAGAATGATCATCATTATGAAGATGTTTGACACTTCACTCTTTGTCACAATGACAGATAGGATGCCAGTTATTCTGGGGGATGAAGTATCAACTGCTTCGTGGCTTAATGGATTGTCCTCCAAACTTGATAATCTGCTCAAGCCATATGAACATTCAGATTTGGTAAGCTTTCTATATATGGCAGACAATTAACCTCTCTAATTGTCTTCCAGGTATATTTTTAAGGTTTTCTATTTTTACCTATAGGCATGGTATCCTGTGACACCCGAAATGGGCAAACCATCTTTTGATGGCCCAGAGTGCATCAAAGAGGTATGGCTACTTGTTTTCATGTGAATGGAAGCTTAACATGCTAAAGACAGCAATATAATTATTTGATGGTAGAACTAGTTCATTAGCACTTGGACTAGTCATTTTTCAATCAATTTTTAAAAAATATGAGTAGAGATGTGAATATGTTATATAAACCTCTCCTTAATCTTTATCTAGAGATTGAAATGAATAGCTTAATGACAGTTAAGTTGAGACTTGAGAATGCATGTTTGTGAAATTTGAAGCAATATGATTTGTAAGGAAAAAAAGGGAAGTTTGTTACAATTCATTGCGCTCTACAAATTGCAGATACCATTGAAGATGGAATCAACACCCATTACAAAGTTTTTCTCCAAGAAGGGAACAACTGATAATGCTAAAGAGCCAAAGCCACCAGTTGAAAGTGCTCTTGAGGAGCCATCCGAGATAGATCTGAAAAAAGAACTCAAAGAGGAATCTGATGCACAACCACATTTGGATTCTGAACCAAAGTCTGTAACTGGTAGTTTTGCTGCTCAATCGCCTGAGCCTGATCAGAAATGCCATTCAAAGAGGGAATTCGAAGAGTTCCAAGCTGACACAAAGCCAGCCAAACTTCAAACTAGCAAGCTGCATGCTAGTCCAGCAAAGAAGAAAAACAAAAGCGACACAAAGAACGCTCCACCTAATAAGCAATCCACATTGCTTTCTTTCCTCAAGAAGGGCTAGAGCACGTTCGTTGTGTTTATCCTGATTGTTGTGCCAATCATGTATTGTATGCTAACTCCTACAAGATTAGGTTAACAAAGCATGTTTGGTGTGACATGCTAGTTTTGCAGATAAGGCCATCTTCTAAGGTCAATGATAATATGGTGATGATAAGATGGACAGAAGGCCTTTTTGCTGTGCGCCCACTTTACCCTTTTATGGTTTGGGTAAGTTCTTTTTCATACATTTCTATGATGTAAGATTTCATCCCAACCTTAGGCAGTTAGGCTGGATGTGTAAACTTGCCATGTTTGATATTTTCAACCAGAAATAGTTTCATGTTCTGATTGTACCCTTGTCTATTGCAATCTGCATTGTTGCAATTACTCGTCTCTTTGGTTCTTTGCTTGTCACTTGACAACAAAAGATATGGGTACTACTCCTGCCTAGCTAACTATTGACTATGTTCTTTGATCATGCTACCTTTTAGTTGTACTAATTATGATCACTTGAGGAGTCAATTAAAGTCTTGAACACCATAATAATGCTTAAGTTTGTCAAATTTGAACTTGGGGAATTTTATTACATAAAAAAGATAATGATAATGATCAATTACTCTCCTCTTCCATAGAAACTAAATATCAAATGCTTGTTTTAATCAAAGAAAAAACCGCCATATTGTCTAACCAAAAATAAAATGAAAACCACACGACATTCGTAGAAATACCATTTTGCCCTCCAAATTGCCCACTTGAACAAAACTGTCTTCAGTTGGAATTGTTGTTGGGAGGAGGAGGAGGGTATTTAAGGGAATTGAGGTGGAGCTTGCGGAGAGCGGCGGCGCCGAGGTCGACGCCGCAGCTGTCGGAGAGCTGGATGAGGTAGAGGAGTACGTCGGAGAGTTCTTCGCCGAGGTGCAGCTTGTCCTCCTCCTTCCACTCCGGCACCCCTCTCTTCACCTCCCCTTTCCACTGGAATATCTCCGATAACTCCCCTACTTCTCCCACCTGCATCATTTCCCATTTCATTATTATTATTATTATTATTAATTCCAAATAATTTATTTAAATTGGTCGGTTCATTGTACTTAGAAAGCAACACTCCCCAATTGGAATAATTCGATTCCCCTGTCTCTGCTGTTTGCAGAGCATGCTATATGTGAAATTGCAAGTGCAATGTATTATGCATACAAGGAGTTTTCTGGGACTGGACTGTACGACATCTTAATTGATATATATCCAAACAAGGAGAAAGGGAAACGGGCGGAAACGGAATAGAAGAAAGCGATGGGAACAGAAATGGAAGAAAAAAAAACAGAGGATTACGTACCAGAGCCAAAAGGAGGTTTCTTGGAGTATGATGAGGAAGCCACCCTCTTTCATTTGCAAAATCCTCAAGTTTCTTCCTGAGAAGCTCGATCGAAACGTTTCCTTCTTCTTCTCCGCTTGGAATTCCAGTCATCTTTCGCTAGCTTCTGATAAAAAAGAAGAAGAAGAGAATCGAGAGCAGAGCAGAAACAGAGCTCGATATCGATCACTACAAAATGGTACTGGTTTTAATTTTATTGTTCCGCAAATTCGATTGAGGTAATTATTGTTGTAGGTCATAGTATCACTGACTATTATCTTATTGGATTCATATTGATTTTGTTCGATTTGATCTCTTGACTCTCTATTTGGACTTCAACATCAAAATTCAATCCTCAGTATGAATCAATTTCTGAGAAAACGTGAAGGCTCCATTTCCCCCAAAGCACTTTTTAGATTTTAGGCAAGAATGGTGATTTTGCGTGGTTTGTAGTATAGCGGATAATAAAGTACCAAGTTGAAGGCTCCGTGAAGATCTTAAGTTCTTGACTCAAATCTTCTTCTTCTTCCAATTAAGTAGCTGTCAACTTTCAATTTCCACCCACCAAAAACTAACTTAAAAGCCTCAAATTTCTTCCTAGTTCATGTGTTTCATCTGTCACGAGGATTTCATCACAACCAAGGAAAAACAAACAAAATTTCAACTCACTTTATTTCGCGATCGATCACTATGATACTCTCGTGTGGTGATCATATGGCTTGAAATATATAAGACAACTCGCCTTTAAATATCACATTAAAATCTCAAACAGAAGGAGAACAATCAAAGAGCTGCTAAACAAACATGGCAATGCAGTGGCCACAGCCTAGCTCCTCTGGTGGTCATTTGGTTGACATCCATCATGAAGAAGTGGACACTAATGATCAGCAAGCGAAAACGCGCTTGGAAGAGAATGGCTTCAACAACAGAGCTAACAAGCCGAGGCCCAGCAGATTCCGGGACACGAAGAGGAGCTTCAGCCGGCAGGTTTCCCTGGAGACGGGATTCTCAGCGCTCAGGGAACGCGAAGACGGGACAAAGTCTCTTCCAAGGAGCGGGAGAAGCTTTGGAGGGTTCGGGAAGATCAACGCTGGGAAGGCGGACTTCAACATGTTTAGGACTAAATCAACTCTCAGTAAGCAGAACTCCTTCCTTCCAATGAAGGATAATGAGAGCTTTAATGTCAATGGAAATGATGGCTCTAATCAAGCCAATGATGCCACAAGTGTTCCTGCTGGAAGGTACTTTGCTGCTCTTCGAGGCCCTGAACTCGACCAAGTCAAGGATTGCGAAGATATTCTGTTACCAACAGATGAAGAATGGCCATTCCTCCTTCGGTTCCCCATAAACTGCTTTGGTGTCTGCCTCGGCCTCAGCAGCCAAGCCATTTTGTGGCTTGCCTTGGCAACAAGCCCGGCAACAGGATTCCTCCACGTGACGCAGTACATCAACCTTGTGATCTGGGTGCTCGGAGTGCTCTCCCTCCTTGTTGTGTCCACCGTTTACTTGCTCAAGGTCGTCTTTTACTTTGAGGCAGTGAGGAGAGAGTACTTCCACCCGGTTAGGGTCAACTTCTTCTTCGCCCCTTGGGTTGTTTGCATGTTCCTAGCCATTGGAACACCGAGGATCATAGCTCCAGGCGCCCCTCATCCAGCCGTGTTCTGCGTCTTCATGGCCCCAATCTTCCTCCTCGAGCTCAAGATATACGGGCAGTGGCTCTCCGGTGGCAAGAGGCGCCTTAGCAAGGTGGCCAATCCTTCCTCTCACCTCTCTGTGGTCGGGAACTTCGTGGGCGCCATCCTGGCAGCCAAGGCCGGGTGGCGGGAGCCCGCAAAGTTCTTCTGGGCCGTCGGGTTCGCCCACTACATGGTGGTGTTTGTGACCCTTTACCAGAGACTGCCCACAAGTGAAGTGCTCCCCAAGGAGTTGCACCCTGTTTACTCCATGTTCATCGCCGCCCCTTCGGCTGCTAGCATTGCTTGGGTCACTATCTATGGGGAGTTTGATGGGTTGGCGAGGACGTGCTTCTTCATCGCCTTGTTCCTCTACATCTCCCTCGTCGTTCGGGTCAACTTCTTCACAGGATTCAGGTAAGAGACATTGGAAACTTGAGAATAAAAGGCCTAGTATTGCTTTCATAAAAATCCTCATACCAGATCATAAAGGGGGCGTTTGTTTGTATATCTTGGGTATAGGGAATGGGTATGGGAATCGGTCATACCGGATTTGGTGTTTGGTTGATGTAGGTATGGGTATGAAGTTCATTCCAAGGAATGACTCATACCTTCCTACAAGACTCATTCTCATACCCATAAAAAAGAAGAGGTATGACTCATACCTATTTTCTTCCATCTTTTCAAATTCATACCAAATACAAAGTGATAAGAATCACTCAACCCCATTCCTCATACCCAACCCGATTCCTCATTCCAACCTGATTCCTATTACGATACCAAACGAGCCCGAATTAGTAACTGCATCCAATCTCCAAAACATATAGGCCCTTATGCCCCTGGCCTGTAAATGGACCTTTACGAGCCTCTAAATTATCCTATGATCAATTGATTTTAGGATGAAACTCTACTGAGCTTATACGTGCATGTGCGTACGGACTAACGTTTGTGTTTGGCAGGTTCTCGTTGGCATGGTGGTCTTATACTTTCCCAATGACAACTGCATCAATAGCAACCATAAAGTATGCAGAGCAAGTGCCTTCAGTAGAGAGCAAGGTCCTAGCCCTGTCACTCGCCTTTATGTCGACCGCAATGGTGTCCGTCCTATGCGTTTGCACCGTCTTGCACGGCTTGTTTTGGCGCACCCTGTTCCCGAACGACTTGGCCATTGCCATCGCGAGGAGGAAGCCGGGCAAGGAGATGAAACAGCCGAAGAAGCTGCGGGCGTATGACATAAGGCGTTGGGCAAAGCAGTCGTCTCTGGCTTTTGTTTCAGCCAAGGCGAAAAGTAACCCAAACAATGAGGAATGTATTGCAGACAAGTTTCTTGCTCCTGAATCTTGATCGAATTTTTCTTTCTACAATGTATTTTTAAACCGATTATTATACGTATAAAGGATCATTCATTTTCCAGACTCGTGTGCAAAGTTGTTTGCAATTTGAGTATGTTGATCTATGAACAATTGTTTTAACATGGAACTATGCAATCCAGGATTCCAGGGTTCATCAAGATTTATATATCTAGCTATATGGTCAGATTAATGCCATCAGATGCCAAATAGTTCTACAACAGAGTTTTCAAGACTGGACCTTTTCGGTCCGGTCTGATAGATCGGAATTTTTACAATCCCTGGACGGGAGACCGGACCGATATGAAAAATCAATGTACTTATTCATTATGAAAGTATATTTTATTTTTTTATCGTAAGCATTTTAGAAATAATAAATTGTAAAATATTAATCAAATTTTACAAGGCTCATAAAGTAAAGATGATGACACTAAACAAATATAAATATAAAATTATAATTTTGTATATTCAAGCATATTATCTTTTATAAAATGATCTACAAACAAATAAATGAAAAAAATATTTTAAAATTTAGTTAATACAATTTTGTTTATAAATTAAATTTTAGGATTTTAATAGCTAATGTAAATTTATTTTTTTAGTATAAGTTTTAAAAAAATAAAATTCATGAATAATAATGTACAAATATAAACAAAAATAAAAATCAATTTTAAATATGATAAGGTAAGTTCATTGTACATATTCATTAATCTTTTTCTTTTATGTCAAATTTCGTAATATTCACATCTTACAATATCTAAAAAATGTTAAATACTCATTCAGAATCAACTACTTTACAAATTTTCAAAATTGTTTCACAAAATTATGAATGTATATTACATGTGTCAATTGAGAATATATTAATAAATCATAATAATATAACAAAAGTATAAATATTGATTCTTAATAATAACTCTTAAATAATACTTGAAATTAAACAAAATATAGAAGTTTATACTAACTTATAAATAGAACATAATTGAATAATATAAGATGAATTTTTTTTTTTTATGATTTAATGATATATTGGCTATACATAATTTTATAAAACTACACTAATATATCAAAAATATCAACCAATCTAATCATAAAAAATTGAAATTTTAAAACAAAACATCTTACAAACATGATAAAAGTCTACTAATTCTTTTAAATGGAAGCAACATTTTAAATAAGATTTAAAATAACACCTAAATAATAAATGATTTAGCTAATTCAATATAATAATTTGATATGAGATAGAATTATACATTTGTTGTTATAAAGTTGATAAAGTGATTTTGTTAAATCTTATTTTATAGTAATAATATTATAATTAGTAATGTAAAATGGAATAACTCATATATATTATTTCGTTATTAAAAAATAAATTGTAAGTTCAGATAGATTTTGCTGTACAAATTTTATAAAGTACACTCATATACTAAAATATCAACTAATTTAATTATAAATAATAATAATATATTAAATTAATCAAGTCACGTACGGACTCATGTAAACATATAACTAGTATCTATTAATATATAATGCCCTTTTTCTAATCTATTCTTGGTTGGATCCATCGAATTCAAAATCTTGTAGATATATTGTTTTTCGGATCAGATCTCACCAAAAGAAAAGTTCAACGAACTGGTTCGGATTGTTAAATCACATTATATCATAATTATTGAAGTACTAGATCGAGTTAGCACAATTACAGTTATTTGAACAACGTACCTTTGTAGTGACATATGAATGTAAGTGTAACATATCTATCTAAAGTGCCTTTTTACTATAACACTGATATTTGCTCTTTTTTCTTCTTCTTTGCCATAGGATATCTTATTTGAAATTGTAGTAAACCTGCAGGGATATGAGTAAAGAATCACTGAGGAAAAGAAATTCACCTGACGAATTGGAGCAGGGCGTAAGGTAGACAAATTATGACAAGTCCACATTCGCAGAGAAACCTGCAGCCAAACATTTTCTTTTTACTATAAACTTATCTCATACGAAATCGACAAGCTAGTTTCACAGCCTACAAAACTATTTTCTAAATGTCAATTTTCTAAATAGCGACACATCCTTTTTACATGAAGCCATAAGTTACTGCAATGGTAAAATTCTGGAATTGTGGCCGCTACAAGTCAAAACGAAAGTTGAACGCCAGCGTGTTCTTAGTAGTAGAAAATCCGGAATTTTCTTAGGATACTCTTAAGGTTTTGCAATTAACGTAAAATATCCGAAAGTTATAAACGTTAAATGTTCTTAATGTTATAAACGTAAAATATCCATTTTGCTGTTATAAACGTTAAATGTTCTTAATGTTATAAACGTTAAATGTTCTTAATGTTATAATTTAATAGTCTCACGGGGCGCGGGAAGTGAAAGCGGTGAATGAATGGGCCCCACCCCCACCCCCACCCCATTCAGGTTGTGTATGTCAGATCCATTCTTCATTTAATTCCGTCGGCCAACCCACCCCCTCCCTTTCACAGGCTTTATTGGGCTTTCTTGCGTAAATGGATTTACTTCCTCTGCTATTTTATTTTTGGGCCCAACACTTGAAAACAAGTGAAGGCTCCATCTCCATAATCAACTATATATATATAAGACGCGATTCGGGTGCGAAAGGCTGTTAAAATACAAAATACGAAAGATCTTCAGCCGTTCACCGTGGTCAGCGTTATGGAGTGTGTCATTACACTCGCTTTATTATGTTCGCTTGTACTTTGTATTTATTTTCTTGCCCTTTGTTTTGTTTTACTTGTACTTTCTTCTTATATGCTTGTACTTTATGTTTTCATTGCACATTTGTTTATTCTGCTTGCACGTTCTGTATATTCGAATGCATCTTATGTTTACTTGCACTTTGTGTTTATTTTTTGCACTTTATGTTTTCTGATTGCGCTTTTATTTATTAGTTTGTACATTGTGTATATTCGAATACACCTTGTGTTTATTCGCTTGCACTTTGTATTTTTTTGCTTGCACTTTTTTCTTATATACTTGCACTTTATGTTTTTATTGAACATTTGTTTATTCTGCTTGCACATTGTGTATATTCGAATGTACATTGTATTTGCTTGCACTTTGTGTTTATTTTCTTACACTTTGTGTTGATTTGCTTGCACTTTTTTCTTATATGCTTGCACTTTATGTTTTCTGATTGCACTTTTTTCTTATATGTTTGCACTTTAGGTTCAAGAGATTAAATAACAGAAAGTGCAAGCCAATAGAAAGAAAGTGCATGGAAATACAGAGTAAAGTTTGCACATTGTGTTTTGTGTATGTTCGAATGCACCTTGTGTTTATTCGCTTACACTTTGTATTTTTTTTGCTTGCACTTTTTTCTTATATGCTTGCACTTTATGTTTTCATTGAACATTTGTTTATTCTGCTTGCACATTGTGTATATTCAAATGCACATTGTATTTGCTTGCACTTTGTGTTTATTTTCTTGTACTTTGTGTTGATTTGCTTGCACTTTTTTCTTATATGCTTGTCCTTTATGTTTTATGATTGTACTTTTTTCTTATATGCTTGCACTTTAGGTTCAAGAGATTAAATAACAGAAAGTGCAAGCCAATAGAAAGAAAGTGCATGAGAATACGAAGTAAAGTGCAAGCAAATGAACAGAAAGTGCATCAGAATAATGAATAAGTACAAGTGAAATAACGAAAGTGCAAGCCAATAGGAAGAAAGTACATGGAAATACAGAGTAAAGTGCAAGCGAAGTGAACAGAAAGTGCAAGCAAATATGATATTAAAAAATATTTAAAATACAAGTAAGCGAACAGAAAGTGCATCAGAATAATGAATAAGTGCAAGCGAATAGAACGAAAGTACAAGCTGTTAAACAGAAGTGCAAGTGGTTAAGGAGGAAGTGCAAATGAATAAAAAAAAAGTGTAAGTTCGTGTAACAATGCAAAAAAAAAATAAAAAAAAAAGAATTAGAAAAACTGAAGCGAAAAAAAGAAGGCTGAAACGAACAGATGGAGCGAAAAAAAAATTGAAAGCGCGTGTAACAGTGCAAAAAGTTGAAGCAAAATCGGACGGTTATAATTCTTTCGTATTTTGTACGTTAATAAACTTTCGCACATGATACTTTTCCATATATATATATATAGAATTAAGATCAGGTAAAATGGCCTCTTAGGGTAAAACGAAAGTATAATTTAGGGCCTTTAGATTAGAATCAAATCAATGGTCCCGATTGAAACTAAAAGGGTGTAAATTTTTATATTAAATTGCACATACATCAGATTTTTTATTCCCCGTGATTTTAGAGATATCAAAATCCCTCAAAATCTTCCTCTTCCTATTTGAAAAACCGTACCCTCTCTCTCTTTCCATTCAAAGACGATGAGGCTTCCGATCAACTTCCTCCAACACCCAGTTCCGATCACCACCCTCGTTGGACCTTCTAGCGGACCTGCCTGACTCGCCCACTGCAGTCGCACCATCGCTAGACCATGCTCCCTCGAACCCTGTCCCGAGCCCAGATCAGTCCCCCTCATCTCGACCTCCCTCATCTCTCACCAGCAAACACAAACATCGACCCACACCGGCGACCCCCCACAAATTCCCACCTTTCTCGTGCTCCTGCTTTCGATCCGGGATGAAAATTGCAGAATCAAGGCTTTCCTGTGGGAAAATTGTAGAATCAAATCCCGATCTTCAAGGGTTCTCTTCCCCCCTCTCTCGATTCTTGTGGCCATTGCAAAAAGTCTTAATTTGAAACCGAATTCAGTTTTGCTACCGTGTTGAGTGATGTTTTCACTTTTCTGACGTGGGTGTTTTGATGTTTGGGCTTAATTTGAAACCGATTTCATTTTTGCTACCGTGTTGAGTTATGTTTTCACTTTTATGACGTGGGTGTTTACATGGTTGAAATTGTGGACGAACTTTCAAATCCAGTCTGAGATTTCTACTATGGGCCTTTGTTTGTCCCCGTGCTTACACTCTTTAAAATTGTACCCACTCTTCGTAATTTTATGTCTTTTTAGTTAACCTTATTGTCTTTTGTGTTACTATCTATGACCCTTGTGAGATCTTCGTATGTTATGTTAGGTTTGTAAATTATTTAATGCGATATTCATACAAATGTTTTTGATATTCATATTAGATGTAGGTCTGATGTGTTGAGTATTTGATATTTATGATGTGATATTCACCTAAACTCTAAATAATCATCATGTACGAATTAAACTCTGAATATTGACATTGTTTTTATGAATATCGACTACTTACTTGTATGACTATGCGTACAAATAACGTGAATATCATCACATATGGAATGAATATCGTTATTATAGTATTCAAATTGCTTGTTGATGGTGTTGTTTGTACTATTTTCAATTGATATTCAAATTGTATGATGTGATATTCATTATAATGTTGTTCATATTTATGAGGTTTCATGCGTTGAATAGTCGATATTCAAAATTTATGATGTGATATTCAATATAATATTGTTGATATTCATTATAATAATGTTGATATTCAGGTTGATCGTGCGACTGTGCGATCCAAAATCGACGCGACAATGTCATTGTTAAACCTTATCGCCATGAATCAAACCTTCGAAGATATTGGGTAGTGATATTCGTGTAGCTAGGTGATGATATTCATGTACTTGGGTGACTATATTAATGTAATTGGGTGGTGAGTGACTATATTAATGTAATTGGATGGTGAGCGATATTCACAAAATGGGTAGTGATATTCACAAATTGAGTGAATATCACAAATTGAGTGGTGATATTCATGTAAGTGAATTTGATATTTATGTGATTAATTGAGATATTCATGTAACTTAGTGTGATATTCATATTATCAAGTGGTGAAATTCATGATTTAAGTGATGATATTTACTTTTTTTAGATATTAAATATTCACTTATTAAATAGAAATCGATATTCAAACAAAAATGAACGATATTCATTAACAAATGATCGATATTCGTGAATACATTATCGATATTCACGAACGCTGAAAAATCATTAAACGGGGATTAAATCTATACGAATTTTTACCAAACTTCCCATTTAATTTTTAAATATTTGAATAATCTCATTCTCTCTCCAATCTGTAGATTTACCATATTTTGTAGTAATAACTTTGTATTTTGTAGGAACATATTTTCGGTAATTCAATAAATAAGGTAGGATATTCAAATCCGGTGCTTTGCATTCCCATGTGACTTCTTTGTTCCATCAAATCCAGCCATTCAAAATCTTCAATCCAACGCTCCTTAATTGTACTTCCGTTTTACCATAATTGTCGTTTTACCAGAGCGCGCCATATATCCATATATATATATATATATATATATATATATATATATACTAAACTATAACCTAATTATGCCACATGGCATCTCATCATTAAAACCGTCACTTATTATTTTTTTTTTTTTTTTTCACTTTTTAAAATAAATTTAATTATGCATCAAAATTTTTAATCATAAGCTTATCACTAATCTCTTTCTAATTTAAATACAAATCAAGCACAAAGATTACAAGTTAATCATAAAGATTATAAATCCAAAATTACAAATTATATTCAAATCCTAAATTTCATAGTTATATACATATCCCAAATTTTCTAATTATATGGATAATTATGATTCGAAACTGATTTTGATAGTAACATTATCAATGTCTATTTTTTAGAAAAAAAAGATTAATTTTTAGTAAATATTAATATATTTATTTAACATATATGACTTAAAAATCGATGTCTGTCACGAGAATCACGTTAGTATATTAAAGAGGAAGGTACGTTTGTGTTAAAATTTTAACCACTTTGACTGTTTGTGTCATTGACATTTGATTTATTAAGACAATGACATGATTTGTTTTTATTAAAACACAAATTTCATCCACTCTCTCATGTACGTTTCCCCTTCAATACAATAGCGTTTTATTTTTAATTTAATAATACTCTTGATCAAGCAATATAACATATTTGTTAGATTCAATTATAAATGAAAGATTTTCCCTCACCTCCTACACTAGTTAGTTTACATATCACCACTCTTGCCTTTGACGGCATCAATTTCGTACGTACAACTCTACATATAATTTGCAAGAGAATTAAGTAGTTGCGGAAACCAGAATAAATCATTTCGTCACAAACACAAGAGCACAACAATATATAACGCATATCATCATGCAACGTGCATGATTAATTAATTAGTTAACTAACAAATCTCTAGCTTCCATGACATATCCCAACCCTATAAATACATGTCATTGTATTTAAGGGGAAAAAGAAGAGCAGGAAGAGGGAGAGAAGGCGGAAAAAGAAGAGGACGGATGAGGATTGGAGGGAGGTGAAGAGGTGGGTGAGGGAGTGGCCGGCGGCGAGGGGATCAGGGGTGGCGGCGAGGGGATCAGAGGAAGGCGGCGAGGGGATCAGGGGTGGCGGCGAGGGGATCAGAGGAAGGCGGCGAGGGGATCAGAGGAAGGACGAAGGAGGATAGTTTTTTTTTTTTAATTTAATTTTCTTTTTTGTTTATTTTTTGTTCATTTTACTTAAAAAAAATAAAAAATAGGAATGTGGGGTCAGAATAAACGGAATTTTAAACGGAAGTGAAGGTGGGGTGGCGTTTCGTTAACGAAGCATGATACTCGGGTGGTTTTCGGTAATATCGCATTAAATGGGTGGTTTGGGCAATATGACCCATTATACGAGTGATTTTCGGTAATTGACCCTTTTACATAAGAGATATTAGTATTTCAAATTTATATTTAAAAAAAATAGGGTATTAGGATTTAGAATTAATATTTTAAATGATTTGATGTCCATTTGTATTCTTAGCAGCTCAGCCCATCTAATTCCCGCGCTTTTAATGTAATATCCCTCATTTTTGTACGGATAAATTTTGATTTTCTTGAGCCCATGTTACGAGTCAGATTAAATTCAGAGATGTATGAACATTCTGTATAATGTTTGATCTCTGTAATATTTTTTGGAGTAATATAAAATACAGTTAAGGTATTTTCGGGCTAAAAGGTTGTTCGGGTACAAATATATTTAACCCGGGGTTAAAAGAACTCGTACTCATACTTCCCTCGGCCATTCAAATGCGACCTTTTAGCAAAATCGTCATAACTCTTGATTCCATAATCCAAATAGTGTGAAATTTGGAAGGATTAAAATAGACTTCTATATCTAACTCCTCGATTTGGAATCACCTCATTTTGAGTTCGGAGCTGAGAGAACGGCCCCGTCGAAGTCAGGATGATTTTCTGACGGTCTCGGCCGCACCCGCGGCAGTCAGGCCACCGCACCCCGCGGCGAGCGCTGACAGCTTCGTCTTCTCGATAAGCTTCTGACAATCCTATCCATTTGGCCACTTGATCCACTTGGCTTCGTTTTATCCCCTTAGGAAGCTTCCTCTTGTCCCCTCTTGTCTCCTCTTGTCCCCTTTGTTTGCCCTCCAAGGCTTGATCTTTGTGAGCTATATAAGGAACCAAAATCAGAAGCCAAAGTTCACTTCATCTTCCTCCTTTGCTCTCCTCTGTTTTTCACCATTAAAACCGAGCTTAAGAGCTTCGTTTGAGTCGTGAACGAGCTCCTTTGAGTGTCCAATAAGGTGCTCCTAAGTGTTGTGCAAAGGTTGTGAGTATTAGGAGATCGAACCATAATCAAATCGAAGGCTAACGAGGCGATTTGGTAAGAAATTCTCCATTAAAACACTGTCGGAGCTCCCGCCTCTGTCACACCACCGCACCCCGCGACAAGACTCTCACCGCACCCGCGACGAGTCTTGTCCGAGGGTGTGTTCTTGTGTGTTGGCTTTGGGCGAGGCTCGTTTCCTTTGATTCCGTTCCCGATTCTTTTAGATTCGATTATTTAGACATTGAATCTAACTTAGGGTCTCGTTTTGGATCGTTCCATTGGGATATTTTATCCAGGATCCGTTCCAGTTTTGGACTCAGGAACCCGTCGTTCTTAAGCTTTGTTCGGACTCGTCTGATCTAAGGCAAGTGGCGGTTCGCTCTTGCTCATCATTCCATACTTCCATTAATTATCAATTGTTTAGTTGTTAATTAATTTGGGATGATTTCTGTTTATATTGGGAACAGTTTTGATAACTATATGCGATTTAATATGGATATTATAATAGGTTGTATTTCTGTTAGAATCAACGCTATTATAAGTATATATGTGATTTAATATGGATATTATAATAGGTTGTATATCTGCTAGTATCAACGCTATTATAGATATTTATTCTGGTTATTGGCCTAGCTTGATGGCTTTGATGTGATTTATTGTTGTGTTGAACTATTTAGTTAGAACGAGTATTCGTAGGAATGCTACTGTGTATCTCAGTACGAGTGCTAGTCGTTTCTTGATAACCAGTTGGTTAGGATCTAGTTCCTACCATCTTTCTTTAGTGTGTTGTAGGGATATAGTTCCCGACTCTGCCTTGAGGGATTTAGTTCCCAAGGGATTTAGTTCCCAAGGGATTTAGTTCCCGAATCGACTTTGGGGATTTAGTTCCCAAGTCAACTCCGCGTGTTGAGATTTAGTTCCCGACTCGACTCCGAGGGATTTAGTTCCCAAGGGATTTAGTTCCCGAATAGAACCGACTTTGGGGATTTAGTTCCCGAGTCAACTCCGCCTTAGGGATTTAGTTCCCGAGGGATCTAAAAACTTATAACGTGATGTGTGTTTTGGAATTTAAATGAGATAAGTGCTTTAGTGCACATGATTAATATACCCTGGCGAGTAGTGCAGCTAAGCGATAGTGCAGCTAGGAAATCTCGTCTTAGTTTAGATCGCTCGTATGCGATGCTGTGTTTGTTTGATTATTTGAGTTTCCCAACATTTGTCATGTTTCCGATAAGGCTCAATTCATTGGAGTCTTCTTTCGAGTTGATTTCTGTGAAGATTCAGTCTTCCAGAGTCTTCTCTTGTGCATACCTCTTGTTGTCTTTCAGTAGGAGTATGAATGTTGATTATCGTTATCGGCTATTATTCAAGAAACGATGAGTCTAACCTAATACAACTACTTCGAACCTTTTGCTTTGTACCCTTGCTAGTCTATTCAATAGACTAACCCATGAACATTGTTCTCTGCATGTGGGCTGGTGTCATCCGTTCGATTCGGCACATCAGTTAAATTAAGGATCCAAGGAGGCTAGAGCGACTATGAAAATGAACGGTGTTTTGGCAAGTGATTTTGTTGCTTTATTTAAAAGACTTCCGCTGTGTTAAATGTGTTACTTATGTTTGTATTTCAAGACTTCCGCTGTAAAAATTCTGATATTGTATTTTAAGGTATTTGGAATCATGTGGTATTTCGAGACTTTGGTTTTATAATAGTTATGATATTTGATATTGTAACTGTGTGGTTTGATTGTTTATATCAACTGGAAAATCCTGGGGTGACTTCGGGATTTCATATCTGGAGTCACTGGCAGTAATGCTTTCAAAGGAGGTTTGGGGGCGTTACATATAATTAGATGCGTTTGAGAGAAGGAACGAGAGTAGCGGTGCACTCCCTTCTTTCAGTCCGTCAAACTGATATGCCTCGAGCGACGACGTTCCCCATTTACGGATCGACATTAATTTCTCTATAAAATCAACTATTTCTGGAAAAAAAGAGGCAGTTATCGGTAACGTCTCGTCGAGGTCATATATGTCGGGAGGATGAAGAAGGGAACCGCGACAGTGTTGTTTTGTGGGGGTTCATCCTTAGTTTCACCGAAAAGGACAAGAAGTCGATCACTACAAAATGGTACTGATTTTAATTAAATTTGTTCTGCAAATTCGATTGAGGCAATTATCTTATTGGATTCATATTGATTTTGTTCGATTTGATCTCTTGACTCTCTAATTGGACTTCAACATCGATATGAATCAATTTCTGAAGAAGCGTGAAGGATTCATTTCCCCCCAAACCACTTTTTAGGTTTTAGGCAAGAATGGTAATTTTGCGTGGTTTGTAGTATAGCGGATAATATAGTAATTTGACCAAAATCAAGGTTTTCAACTTTAAACTGTAAATTACCCTCAACCTTGTCCAGATCCGTGAAGGTAAGGTCTTAACTCAAATCTTCTTCTTCTTCTTCTTCTTCTTCTTCTTCTTCTTCTTCTTCTTCTTCTTCTTCTTCTTCTTCTTCTTCTTCTTCTTCTTCTTCTTCTTCTTCTTCTTCTTCTTCTTCTTCTTCTTCTTCTTCTTCTTCTTCTTCTTCTTCTTCTTCTTCTTCTTCTTCTTCTTCTTCTTCTTCTTCTTCTTCTTCTTCTTCTTTCAAGTAGCTGTCAACTTTCAATTTCCACCCACCAAAAACTAACTTAAAAGCCACAAATTTCTTCCTAGTTCATGTGTTTCATCTGTCACGAGGATTTCATCACAACCAAGGAAAAACAAACAAAATTTCAACTCACTTTATTTCGCTATCGATCACTATGATACTCTCGTGTGGTGATCATATGGCCTGAAATATATAAGACAACTCGCCTCCAAATATCACATTAAAATCTCAAACAGAAGGAGAACAATCAAAGAGCTGCTAAACAAACATGGCAATGTAGTGGCCATAGCCACAGCCACAGCCTAGCTCCTCTGGAGGTCATCTGGTTGACATCCATGAAGTCCATCATGAAGAATGGACACTAATGATCATCAAGCGAGAACGCGCTTGGAAGAGATCGGCTTCAACAACAGAGCTAACAAACCGAGGCCCAGCAGATTCCAGGACACGAAGAGGAGCTTTAGCCGGCAGGTTTCCCTCGAGACGGGATTCTCAGCGCTCAGGGAACGCGAAGACGGGACAAAGTCTCTTCCAAGGAGCGGGAGAAGCTTTGGAGGGTTCGGGAAGATCAACGCTGGGAAGGCGGACTTTAACATGTTTAGGACTAAATCAACTCTCAGTAAGCAGAACTCCTTCCTTCCAATGAAGGATAATGAGAGGTTTAATGTCAATGCAAATGATGGCTCTAATCTAGCCAATGATGCCACAAGTGTTCATGCTGGAAGGTACTTTGCTGCTCTTCGAGGCCCTGAACTCGACCAAGTCAAGGATTGCGAAGACATTCTGTTACCAACAGATGAGGAATGGCCATTCCTCCTTCGGTTCCCCATAAACTGCTTTGGTGTCTGCCTCGGCCTCAGCAGCCAGGCCATTTTGTGGCTTGCCTTGGCAACAAGCCCGACAACAGGATTCCTCCACGTGACGCAGTACATCAACCTTGTGATCTGGGTGCTGGGAGTGCTCTCCATCCTCGTCGTGTCCACAATTTACGTGCTCAAGGTCGTCTTCTACTTTGAGGCAATGAGGAGAGAGTACTTCCACTCGGTTAGGGTCAACTTCTTCTTCGCCCCTTGGGTTGTTTGCATGTTCCTAGCCATTGGAACACCGAGGATCATAGCTCCAGGCGCCCCTCATCCTGCTGTGTTCTACGTCTTCATGCAATGGCCACAACCATAGCCTAGCTCCTCTGGTGGTCATTTGGTTGGCATCCATCATGAAGAAGTGGACACTAATGATCATCAAGCGAGAACACGCTTGGAAGAGAACGACTTCAACAACAGAGCTAAAAAGTCGAGGCCCAGCAGATTCCGGGACACGAAGAGGAGCTTCAGCCGGCATGTTTCCCTGGAGATGGGATTCTCAGCGCTCAGGGAACGCGAAGACGGGACAAAGTCTCTTCCAAGGAGCGGGAGAAGCTTTGGAGGGTTCGGGAAGATCAACGCTGGGAAGGCGGACTTCAACATGTTTAGGACTAAATCAACTCTGAGTAAGCAGAACTCCTTCCTTCCAATGAAGGATAATAAGAGCTTTAATGTCAATGGAAATGATGGCTCTAATCAAGCCAATGATGCCACAAGTGTTCCTGCTGGAAGGTACTTTGCTGCTCTTCGAGGCCATGAACTCGAACAAGTCAAGGATTGCGAAGATATTCTGTTACCAACAGATGAGGAATGGCCATTCCTCCTTCGGTTCCCCATAAACTGCTTTGGTGTCTGCCTCGGCCTCAGCAGCCAAGCCATTTTGTGGCTTGCCTTGGCAACAAGCCCGCCAACAGGATTCCTCCACGTGACGCAGTACATCAACCTTGTGATCTGGGTTCTCGGAGTGTTCTCCCTCCTCGTCGTGTCCACCATTTACGTGCTCAAGGTCATCTTCTACTTTGAGGCAATGAGGAGAGAGTACTTCCACCCGGTTAGGGTCAACTTCTTCTTCGCCCCTTGGGTTGTTTGCATGTTCCTAGCCATTGGAACACCGAGGCTCATAGCTCCAGGCGCCCCTCATCCAGCCGTGTTCTACGTCTTCGAGGCCTCAATCTTCCTCCTCGAGCTCAAGATATACGGGCAGTGGCTCTCCGGTGGCAAGAGGCGCCTTAGCAAGGTGGCTAATCCTTCCTCTCACCTCTCTGTGGTCGGGAACTTCGTGGGCGCCATCCTGGCAGCCAAGGCCGGGTGGCGGGAGCCCACAAAGTTCTTCTGGGCTGTCGGGTTCGCCCACTACATGGTGGTGTTTGTGACCCTTTACCAGAGACTGCCCACAAGTGAAGTGCTCCCCAAGAAGTTGCACCCTGTTTACTCCATGTTCATCGCCGCCCCTTCGGCTGCTAGCATTGCTTGGGTCACTATCTATGGGGAGTTTGATGGGTTGGCGAGGACGTGCTTCTTCATCGCCTTGTTCCTCTACATCTCCCTCGTCGTTCGGGTCAACTTCTTCACATGATTCAGGTAAAAGACATTGGAAACTTGAGAATAAAAGGCCTAGTATTGCTTTCATAAAAATCCTCGTACCAGATCATGAATTAGTAATTGCATCCAATCTCCAAAACATATAGGCCCTTATGCCCCTGGCCTGTAAATGGACCTTTACGAGCCTCTAAATTATCCTATGATCAATTGATTTTAGGATGAAACTCTACTGGCCTTATACGTGCATGAGCGCACGGACTAACGCTTGTGTTTGGCAGGTTCTCGTTGGCGTGGTGGTCTTATACTTTCCCAATGACAACTGCATCAATAGCAACCATAAAGTATGCAGAGCAAGTGGCTTCAGTAGAGAGCAAGGTTTTAGCCCTTTCACTCGCCTTCATGTCGACTGCAATGATGTCCGTCCTATGCGTTTGCACCGTCTTACACGGCTTGTTTTGGCGCACCCTGTTCCCGAACGACTTGGCCATCGCCATCGCGAGGAGGAAGCCGGGCAAGGAGATGAAATAGCCGAAGAAGTTGCGGGCGTGACATAAGGCGTTGGACAAAGCAGTCGCCTCTGGCTTTTGTTTCGACCAAGGCGAAAAGTAACCCAAATAACGAGGAATGTATTACAGACAAGTTTCTTGCTCTTCAATCTTGATAGAATTTTTCTTTCTACATTGTATTTTTAAATCGATTCTTATACGTATAAAGGATCATTCATTTTCTAAACTCGTGTGCAGAGTTGTTTGCAATTTGAGTATGTTGATCTATGAACAATTGTTTTAACGTGGAACTATGCATTCCAGGATTCCAGGGTTCATCAAGATTTATATATCCAGCTATATGGTCAGATTAATGCCATCAGATGCCAAATAGTTTTACATCAGAGTTTTCAAGATTGGACCTTTTCGGTCTTTTTAGAATCCTTGGACCGGAGACCGAATCAGATCGATTCGGTCCGGTCCTGAACCGGAATAGACCGGTATTTTTTATATAAATTAAAATTTAATTATTTTTTCTATTTTTATAATTATTGTGTATAATATTAGTTCATATATTTTGTTATTAATTTATATTTATAGTAGATATAAGTTTTTATTGTATTATGAGATATTAATATATAAAATTAAATTAAAAATAATAAAAAATCAATCTATCCGATCTGGATCGGAAACCGGCTGGGTTCAAACCGGACCGTAATTCCCCTAGTCCGATCCGGACATTTTCGATCCGATTTTTCAGTCAGGTCCAAATCTGCACACGGCACAACCCTAAATGTATAGATGTGTAAATATTTTTCTTGATACTTCAAGCATGTTAATATTTGATGACAATATTATTTACAAGGTTAACAATGACCGATCCAATTCTGAACCCATGGTAAATTCACTCCATTTGCAGCACAAAAAGAAGTTAAGACTCTATAATTTAAACTTTATAAGGAATCCTAAATGAATAAAATATAACAAACTTATTTCAATGTAGAATTGTTATCCTATGAGCTCAGTAGAACCGTGATAATATGTTGGATTTTTAGTGTTACGTTTGAGGGAACAAATGCTTTGATTCCACAGAAGATATAGCAGAATAATTTATCGAGAATAATAATATAAAAAACTCACGATGTATAGTAGAAACCTCAATCAGTCAAATAACTAACCAGGGAAAAATCAATATCTTCAAGCTTCTCGTTTGAGAGGATTTTGAATGGTCTATTTGTCTTATTGATTTCTTAATCGGTTACACTTGTAGCTTGGACTTCAAACCCTAGACTTCTCACTTAGATTTGAATCTTTTCTACAACGAGAACACGAACTCACTCTTCTAAGACTTATAAACGCTTCACTTTTCTTTTCTCTTCTCTCAAGCTCCGAGTTCATACCTAAAAATGACATTTGTATATATACAACTCGAAAATCCTACTAATAAGATAAGATCTCTTTCTTTAATTTTAGTAACAAGAAAATATTAACTTGATTTGATAAGATAAAATTCTAACCAAATATATTACCTAAGAAAAGATTTACTGAGATAATATAATCGGCCAAAGATAATATCTTTCTCTCTCCAAATCTTCCAATCGGCGTGATGTATCCGATTTCCTTTTTTGTCAACCGCATGATAAAATTATTTGAGATTTCATGGTTCTACTGAGAAAATTATTTGAGATTTCATGTTAGATTAGAAGATTTTTGGCGCAAAAAAAAAAAAGAGAAGATTTTTGAGTCCTGCTAATTTGGGCCTGTAAACAGCCCGTTATTGGGAATATGAAAGCCCATATTAATGCCCAATCGAACGACGGGCCTGCCCAATTCATTCCCGCGCTTTATTGAGATGCGTTTCTGGAAGGAACGAGAAACGGTGCACTCTTTTCACTTTTTCAGAGAAGTCGGAGTTGCGAAGGGGGCAGAAACAAAGAGAGAATGTGTGGAAGAGCTCGGTGTAGTCTCCGTCCGGGGGATATTCCCAGGGCTTGCCACCTAAACGACGGCGTTTCAGTTCGTCAAATTGACATTGACCGGTAACAGTCTTTGTCTCTCCTCGAACGACGGCGTTCGCTTCTCCGGTTGAGTTTTTTTTCTTTCTATTTTTATTTTATTGGAAAACTGTCTGTTACAGTTATCGGCCGTCACACAACGTCTCGCCGGGGTCATATATGCCGGTGGTTCGCCGGGAAGATGGAGAAGGGAACGGCGAAGGCGCCGCTTTGCACTGTATGAAATGGGGGTTAATCCCTAGTTTCACCAAAAAGGACGAGAAGCCCGATCACTACAGAATGGTACTGATTTGATTGTAATCTCTTTTCGTATATTCGATTGGGGAAATATCTGATTTAGGTCATAGCTTTGGGCTGATGATTATTCATTTGTCACATTGATTTGTTCGGTTCTGTCATTTTAACATCTCTATTTGGCGTTTTGCATTGAAGTTCAATGCTCGGTCTGAATCGATTTCTGAGAAGGCTTCATTTCGCCGTCTGATTCCTAAAAATCGGTGCCTTGTGTCCGTGGAAGGGTAAGCTTTGGTTAGTAGGAATTCAGTAACTTTCAATTAGGGATTCGTGTTATGTATAGGTTTTGTTTGATTTGTGTTTGTGTTTATGTGGAAAATCTATGCCCTAAGATTCTACGAATGGAAGAAGGAAGGTTCCAAAAAGCAGCCCTATTACATCCATTATAAGGATGGTCGTCCTTTGGTGTTTGCTGCTCTCTAATCTCTATGATTCCTGAAGGTGATCATACAACAGATATTTACATTGTTATTTGTTAGTGTTGTTACTTTTTAATCGAAAAGTCTGCTTTCATACTCACATGACATCACAACCACTGATCCATTGCCTAAAAAACAGTCTAGTGGATATCTGCTGGAGTACTGTGTGGTGTGCCTCTCTTCTATTTCTGTTGACTGGTAATTTCTTTGTCATTCAATTGCAGGTGAAATTCTGTATACTTTTACTATCATAACAACGTCTTCATCAAAAGGTTTACAGTGGCTACATGGTAAGTTGTGTTGCCTTTGTTTGAATTATGCAGGAGATAAATGCATCTAAAGATCTCCGTCCTGAATATATGAGAAAATGTTGTCTTTTATGCTGTATTCAAAAGCCTTAAACCTGATAGTATACAAACTGGCCTACTTGATCTGGAAAATTGTAGAAGATGAGCAAGTTTGGTGATAGTAAATCATATCTTATCTCTTGCAATTAGCTTTACTTTCTGATGGTATACATCCACTGGAGAATGATCATCATTATGAATATGTTTGACACTAAACTCTTTGTCACAAGGACAGATAGGATGCCAGTTATTCTGGGGGATGAAGTATCAACTGCTTCGTGGCTTAATGGATTGTCCTCCAAACTTGATAATCTGCTCAAGCCATATGAACATTCAGATTTGGTAAGCTTTCTATATATAACAGACAATTAACCTCTCTAATTGTCTTCCAGGTATATTTTTAAGGTTTTCTATTTTTCCGATAGGCATGGTATCCTGTGACACCCGAAATGGGAAAACCGTCTTTTGATGGCCCAGAGTGCATCAAAGAGGTATGGCTACTTGTTTCTATGTGAATGGAAGCTTAACATGCTAAAGGCAGCGATATAATTATTCGATGGTAGAACTAGTTCATTAGCACTTAGACTAGTCATTTTTTAATCAATTTAAAAAAAAATATGAGTAGAGATGTGAATATGTTATATAAATCTCTCTTTAATCTTTATCTGGAGATTGGAATGAATAGCTTAATGACAGTTAAGTTGAGAATGCATGTTTGTGAAATTTGAAGCAATATGATTTGTAAGGAAAAAAAGGGAAGTTTGTTACAATTCATTGCGCTCTACAAATTGCAGATACCATTGAAGATGGAATCAACACCCATTACAAAGTTTTTCTCCAAGAAGGGAACAACTGATAATGCTAAAGAGCCAAAGCCACCAGTTGAAAGTGCTCTTGAGGAGCCATCCGAGATAGATCTGAAAAAAGAACTCAAAGAGGAATCTGATGCACAACCACATTTGGATTCTGAACCAAAGTCTGTAACTGGTAGTTTTGCTGCTCAATCGCCTGAGCCTGATCAGAAATGCCATTCAAAGAGGGAATTCGAAGAGTTCCAAGCTGACACAAAGCCAGCCAAACTTCAAACTAGCAAGCTGCATGCTAGTCCAGCAAAGAAGAAAAACAAAAGCGACACAAAGAACGCTCCACCTAATAAGCAATCCACATTGCTTTCTTTCCTCAAGAAGGGCTAGAGCACGTTCGTTGTGTTTATCCTGATTGTTGTGCCAATCATGTGTTGTATGCTAACTCCTACAAGATTAGGACAACAAAGCATGTTTGGTGTGACATGCTAGTTTTGCAGATAAGGCCATCTTCTAAGGTCAATGATAATATGGTGATGATAAGATGGACAAAAGGCCTTTTTGCTGTGCGCCCACTATACCCATTTAAGGTTTGGGTAAGTTCTTTTTCATACATTTCTATGATGTAAGATTTCATCCCAACCTTAGGCAGTTAGGCTGGATGTGTAAACTTGCCATGTTTGATATTTTCAACCAGAAATAGTTTCATGTTCTGATTGTACCCTTGTCTATTGCAATCTGCATTGTTGCAATTACTCGTCTCTTTGGTTCTTTGCTTGTCACTTGACTACAAAAGATATGGGTACTACTCCTGCCTAGCTAACTATTGACTATGTTCTTTGATCATGCTACCTTTTAGTTGTACTAATTATGATCACTTGAGGAGTCAATTAAAGTCTTGAACACCATAATAATACTTAAGTTTGTCAAATTTGAACTTGGGGAATTTTATTACATAAAAAAGATAATGATAATGATCAATTACTCTCCTCTTCCATAGAAACTAAATATCAAATGCTTGTTTTAATCAAAGAAAAAACCGCCATATTGTCTAACCAAAAATAAAATGAAAACCACACGACATTCGTAGAAATACCATTTTGCCCTCCAAATTGCCCACTTGAACAAAACTGTCTTCAGTTGGAATTGTTGTTGGGAGGAGGAGGAGGGTATTTAAGGGAATTGAGGTGGAGCTTGCGGAGAGCGGCGGCGCCGAGGTCGACGCCGCAGCTGTCGGAGAGCTGGATGAGGTAGAGGAGTACGTCGGAGAGTTCTTCGCCGAGGTGCAGCTTGTCCTCCTCCTTCCACTCCGGCACCCCTCTCTTCACCTCCCCTTTCCACTGGAATATCTCCGATAACTCCCCTACTTCTCCCACCTGCATCATTTCCCATTTCATTATTATTATTATTATTATTAATTCCAAATAATTTATTTAAATTGGTCGGTTCATTGTACTTAGAAAGGAACACTCCCCAATTGGAATAATTCGATTCCCCTGTCTCTGCTGTTTGCAGAGCATGCTATATGTGAAATTGCAAGTGCAATGTATTATGCATACAAGGAGTTTTCTGGGACTGGACTGTACGACATCTTAATTGATATATATCCAAACAAGGAGAAAGGGAAACGGGCGGAAACGGAATAGAAGAAAGCGATGGGAACAGAAATGGAAGAAAAAAAAAAAACAGAGGATTACGTACCAGAGCCAAAAGGAGGTTTCTTGGAGTATGATGAGGAAGCCACCCTCTTTCATTTGCAAAATCCTCAAGTTTCTTCCTGAGAAGCTCGATCGAAACGTTTCCTTCTTCTTCCCCGCTTGGAATTCCAGTCATCTTTTCGCTAGTTTCTGATTGTAAAAAAGAAGAAGAGAATCGAGAGCAGAGCAGAGCAGAAACAGAGCTCCTTTTATTATGCTTGTTGATGGATTTCTAGAAGAATATATGAATTTTCCAAAAGGGGAAGAGCGAGTTCACTGCATATTCTGCAAGGAAGAGATCAAGATTGATTTTCTCTCTCTTTCTTTAAAGACATAAATTGGATTTCATTAGCGTCACATTTAATTGCTTGCGCTGCTCATACATGTATTGTGGATGCTCGTACTCTGAAGTTCATTGCATCATACTAAGTAACAATACGTATCAGTTAATTCGTTTTATTTTTCCAATTGAGAAGGATTTACTTGTCCTTTAGACTATAGTTTATGAATATTTGTCTTTTTATATGTTTTAGACAAAATATTTCAATTTTACTCATTTTATAAGAAAAAAGAAGTTAAAGCTAGAGTATATTGATTTTAAATATGAGAAAATAAACATTTAATTTTTCTTTCCTACGCTTAACTATCTGTGTTTTTTTTTTTTTTTTCAAGGCTAAGGATGTTTACTACCTTTGCATGTCAAATTAGAGATGATCCAAGGATGATAAGATCGAAGTATAAAGAATTCATATATCTAAATGTTTTATAAGCATATTCAACACTTGTATAAAGTAACCAATTCAAGAAAAGGGAATTAAATACATACCAGGGGCAAGAACAGGCTCCTCTGCTTGAGAAATTTCCAGATAAAAATGGAACTTTGGGGAGCAATCACGTGAAGAGAGAGCATTAACAATGTGGGGTTAGGGTTGATAATTAAGTCGTACTTTAAAGGTCGTGGGCGCTAATTACTGATTAATTAAACTAGCTTACTACAGTATGGAGTACTCCATATTATATTGTGTTTTGTGGGTTATAAAGATTCAAGAGTAGGTGCAGAATGCATGAGATCATGTTGGGGTGTGTTCATGTTTTCTGGTCTTCTTGACAAGTTGATGTTGATTATTACTACTTACTCCAGTATTAGTTAGTGCTCTAATGAGATGGAGTAGCATGTGTTGCCAATCTAATGATTCTGCTCCTCATTCGAATAATGTGACCAATAAATTTTTGTTCAAAGGAGTGATTTGACTCCTTTCAATTTGGTTAGTGCAATCATGAAGTGTCTCTTATGCTACTTTATTTAACGAAAAGCCTATATGCATACAATTTTTCTGCCTAAATGCATACGAATTGGTATGCTTAGTGTAGTAGTACAGCTCTTATATACTTAATTTAAGCACATAAGGGGATAATCGACAATAAAATAAAAAAAGACCATCAAATCCTATGCGCTTAATTTAAGCGCATAGCTGTGATAGGCGCACAACATTTTTTTTTGCGTTAACATTAGCAGTACAACTATATGATATAATAAAATTGGATATAACTATAAGGATATAACCAATTAGGTTATATTCTATAGTTATATACTATGGTTATATCCAATTTTATTATATCATATCGTTATATCCTATAGTTGTATACTATGGTTATATCATATATTATATTCTATAGTTGTATAATATGGTTATATCATATAACATATATACTATGGTTATATCATATAGTTATATACTATGGTTATATCATATAGGATATAACCATAGTATATATACTATATGATATAACCATATTATATAACTATAGAATATAATATAGGATATAACCATATATGATATAACCATAGTATACAACTATAGGATATAACGATATGATATAACCAAATTGGATATAACCATAGTATATAACTATAGAGTATAGTATAGGATATAAACATAGTATATAACTATAGAATATAACCATAAGATATAAAAAAATTGGATATAACTATAAGATATACTCATAGTATATAACTATGAGACGAACAATGGTAGTATAGTGGGAACCACATAGATATGAGACGAACAATGGTAGTATAGTGGGAACCCCAACATGTAGCTCCCGGCCGAGCTAAGCTACTTTCTTGATTCAATCCTCTCCCACTAGCAATTTCCCCATTGTGCAACCCTTGCACCATGTTTTCATGTTGCGTTTGCCGAAACTCATCTTTTCTTTTGCAAGAAGCTCCAACCATGTTAGTAATCATGCACATATACTCAAAAAAATCACACACAAATTGATTCTTTTGTGAAACCGCCATGACAACTAATTGGAGTTGATGAGCAAAACAATGAATATACTTTGCACTTGGATTTTCATTCAATATAAGAGTCTTCAATCCATTAAGCTCGCCTCGCATATTAGAAGCTCCATCATATCCTTGACCTCTAAGTTTAGAGGTAGATAATCCATGTCTAGCGAAAAAATCATCAATACCTCTTTTCAAAGAAAGTGCGGTGGTATCAACAACATGAACAACTCCAAGAAACCTTTCCATCACTACTCCATGGTTGTTCACATATCTCAAGACAATAGCCATTTGCTCTTTCACCGAACTATCACGGGCCTCATCAACCAACAAAGAAAAGAATTTGTCTACAATATCACTAACACTAATTATGGCGTTTATTGTCTCCGATGAACAAGCACTAATAATTTTCTTTTGAATGGGAGGACTAGTAAGTTGGTGATTTGACGATGCATTCTCCTTCACCACCTTTCCAACCTCAAGATTATGTGAGCTATACCAATCAAGAATTTCAAGAAAATTCCCTTTATTTCGTGAGCTTGATGTCTCGTCATGCCCCCGAAAAGGCAACCATTGATTAATTAGCAATATAGCAACATCCACACTTGCGGTCAAACGAGTACGATATGCCTCACCCAATAATTGATTTCCCAAAATCACATTCCTTGTCAAACTTTGTCTTTGATCTTTGAAAGCAAAGATTTGTAACACCCCCAAATTGTAACCCGTTTGGAAATGTATTACCGCCAATGACATCGGTTTCCACACCGAAGCCACCCCTGGCATTATCGGTTTAAACACAAATCATAAACAACAATTATGATATAAACACCAAAACCTTTGATTAAAAACAAATGTCTGGGGATTACATCCCAATCCCCATAGGACAAACAGAGTAATCATCGGAAGTCTTTGTAAATATAAATACATGGGTCTTGATCATAAAGATCACCCGCCAAGGATCGTAGCCTGATAAATCTTTAAAACACCGTTTGCCTGTATAGTCGTTCTAGCCCTCCTTTCTCGGATTCTTATCTGATGTGCCGAATCGAACGGATGACACCATCCAACCATGCAGAGAACAATTGTGGTTGGTTAGTCTAATAAAAGACAATGCAAGGGTACAAATCAGATGATTCGAGTAGTAGTATTAGGTTAGGCTCATCGCTCCTCGAATAATAACCGATGACGATAGTCCACCTTCATACTCTTACTAGAATATAATAAACTGAATGATCAAGAGAAGATTCTGGAGACCAAGTCTCACAGCAATCGACCCAAAAGAAGACTCCAAGAGATTGAGTCTTAAGGAAGCATGTCAATGTTGGGAAACATAAATAATTCATACAAGCGTTCAAAAACGACTTGATGTTTCGGTTCACAACCAACCTCACCGCTTAACGCGAATTTAGATTGGAAAGAGAACGGTACTCTGATCAAAGTTGAGATGAGTTTTCCTAGATGCACTATTTCTTAGCTGCACTACTCGTCTGAAGTTTATTAATCATGTGCGCTCGGGCACTTATCTTATTTAATTCTCAAAACGCGCATCACGTTATAGGCTTTTAATTATATGCCTGCCGAAAGCGGGACATACTTCTGATAGGGACGAATCCCCAAGGATGTAGCACCAGCTTAGTGCCACAATATCTGTACCCAAGTACGGAGATCGGTCATGACCCACCAAATGGTTTTTGAGTTTAGAACCCTTTGCACCATTTTCCATTATCAAGAAACGACTGGACCTCGATTAGTCCATCGCTCCTACGAATACTCATGCTAACTAAATAGTTCAATACAGTAATAATCATATCAAAGCCTTCCGGGCCATCATCATAAATATATATCTATAATAGCGTTGTTCTAGCAGATATACAACCTATTATAATATTATATTCTTTTTTATATCATTTAGTAAAACTGTTCCCAACAATTCAATAAATCATTCCAAATTAATTAATAATTAAGCAATTGATAATCAATGGAAATATGGAATGATGAGCAAGAGCGAACCGCCACTTGCCTTAGATTTGAAGAAAGCTTAGCAAGCTCTAAAGATGACGATTTCCGGGTCTGAACAGGGACAGATCTTGGATCTCAAATCCTTCTGGAATGACCCATAATAAGACCCTAAATTACATTCAATATCTACATATATGAATCTAAAAGAATAAGGAAAGAATCAAAGGATCCAAGCCTCGCCCAAGAGCTAACACCCAAAACACACACCACGAGCACAGCTCGCCGCGGGCGCGCCAGGCCTCACCGCGGGGTGCGGTGGCTTGGCCGCGGGGTGTTGTGGTGACTGTCGCGGGTGCGGCAAGGCAACAGGGGCGAGATTCGACAGAAAAATCGGGAAGAAACATTCACCCAAATCGATCGATTCGACTTCGATTTGATCTTGGTTTGGCTTCCCAACACCTTAGTCCTTTGCTTAACACTTAGGAGCACCTTCTCCCACACTCAAAAGGATTCGGATTTGCCCAAAACGAAGCTTTCAAGCTTGCTTCCAATGGAGATTTCAGAGAGAATATCAGAGGTTGAAGATGGAGTCGATTCCAGCTCTCTCCTCCTCCATTTATATCCCAAGCAAGGTGCTTACCACCCCATGACGCCAAGGAGGAGGTGGCCCGGCCAGCAAGCAAGCCTAGGGGCCAGCTAAGGCGGGCTACGCCTGCAACTCTGGCCACTGACGAACGAGATGACGATCACCGCGGGGTGCGGTAGGGGTGCGGTGGGGGTGCGGTGGCGACGCTGAGCCGCCCTCAAATTTGGCCTTTGCCGTGGGTGCGGCCACTTGACCGTGGGGTGCGGTCAAGGCCAAATTTGCCCCATCCGTCTCCCTTTTGTCGTTTTTACTTAAGTGGTAAAATATTTTTAACTTTGGGTTAAATATAAGTACACGAATGACCTTTTAACCCAAAAATACCTTAACTGTATTTTATATTACTCAAAAAAATATTACGGAGGCCAAACATTACACATAATGTTTATACTTCCCTGAATTTAATCTGACTTATAATATGGGCTTAAGAAATTTCAGAATTTACCCTTACAAAATGTGGGATATTACATTACCTCCCCCTTAAAAGAAGTTTCGACCCCGAAACTTAGGTCGTAAACATCTCGGGAAAGCGTCTGCACATATCCTCTTCAGTCTCCCAAGTCTCCCAGGTAACTTCCTCGGCTCCTGACTTGGACCACAGATACCAACGGTACTACCTTGTTGCGCAAGTGCTTCTCACGGCGCTCGAGAATACACACAAGTATCTCTTTATAAGTACCATTTGCTTGAATCTCAATGTCTTCATAGCTCAGCACATGACTCATCTGGTACGTACTTTCTTAACAAGGATACGTGGAACACATTATGCACTGGATGTGCCGATGGCGGCAATGCCAAATGGTACGCTAGAGATCCCACTCTATCGAGGATTTCAAATGGTCCCACATAGCGAGGGTTGAGCTTCCCACGCTTACCAAATCTGAACACGCCTTTGGATGGCGAGACTCTGACAAAGACCTTATCACCAACTTCAAATTCAACATTCCTATGCCTTGGATCGACGTAAGACTTCTATCGACTTTGAACTATTAACATTATTTGTCGTATCAAGGTAATATCTGAAGCAGTTCTCTCGACCAACTCTGGTCCGAGCAGAATCTTGTCGGCATTCTCATCCCAACAAATTGGTGATCTGCACTTCCGACCATATAGAGCTTAGAATGGAGCCATCTTGATAGTAACGTGCCAGCTATTGTTGTATGTGAACTCGATTAGACTTAAGATGTCCTCCCAGCTAGTTGGACGGTCGAGTACACATGCTCTCAACATATCCTCCAGGGTCTGGATAGTCCTTTCAGACTGTCCGTCCATCTGAGGATGAAATGCAGTGCTGAACCTTAGCTCGGTTCCCATGGCCTTGTGGAGTTCCTTCCAGAATCTCGACGTAAAACGGCTATCACGATCTGATACAATGGTCTTGGGAATACCATGTAAACGGACAATCTCGTGTAAAAACACTTCTGCTAGCTTTTGGACTCCCCATGTTGACTTAATGGCCACAAAGTGAGCACTCTTCGTGAGCCTGTTAATGATCACCCAAATAGCATCCTTCTGAGTTCGAGTCTTGGGTAATCCCGTAACGAAATCCATTGCGATATCTTCACATTTCCATTCTGGAACTGGAAGAGGTAACAATTCACCACCTGGTCTGCGGTGCTCTATCTTGACTCTCTGACAAGTCAAGCATTTCGCCACAAATTCTGCTACATCCCATTTCATGTTGGGCCACCAGAAACTCTTCCGGAGGTCCTTGTACATTTTGCTAGAGCCTGGATGTACAGAATAGGCTGATGAGTGGGCTTCCCTCATCACCAACTGGTGAAGACTATCAACGTCAGGCACACAAACTCCGTTCTGAAACCAGAGTGATCCGTCCTCCTGAATCACAAAACCGGGAACTTTCCCGTTCAACGCTTCACAGCTCAACTTCACCAAAACTATATCATCAATTTGCTTTTCTCAAATCTGATCGAGTAGCGTAGCCTGAACTTCCAGCATGCTCAGGTATCCTCTAAGCTGATCATACAAGATTTCAGCTTTGCACACCATTTGATTCAGTTTGGCTTGAGCAGTGAGAATAGCTACTACTGTCTCATGCAGTGTCTTCCGGCTCAGTACATCGGCTACTACATTAGCCTTGCCCGGATGATACAACAATTCAAGATCATAATCCTTGAGTAGCTCTAACCAACGTCGTTGTCTCATGTTCAACTCCTTATGAGTGAATACGTACTTGAGACTCTTATGATCGGTGGAGACTTGGCATTTCACACCATAGAGATAATGCCTCCAAATCTTCAACGCAAACACTACCGCCGCTAGTTCCAGATCATGCGTCAGATAGTTTTCTTCATAGGTTTTTAGTTGCCTTGATGCATAAGCAATAACTTTGCCTCTTTGCATCAATACGCATCCTAAACCATTCTTAGAAGCATCACTATAGACCACATAATCATCGTTTCCCTCTGGGAGTGCTAATACTGGTGTCGAGGTCAATCGTTGTTTCAATTCTTGAAAACTGGCCTCGCACTTGTCATTCCAGACAAATTTCTTATGGACCTTGCGGAGTAAACCGGTCATAGGTAGAACAATCTTGGAAAATCCCTCTACAAACCATCTATAATACCCAGTAAGTCCAAGGAAACTGCGCACCTCTTTTACATTCTGAGGCCGCTTCCAATTGGCTACAACCTCAATCTTCTGGGGATCAACCATCACCGCCTTCTCGTTGATCACATGGCCTAAGAAAGCCACTTCTTTGATCCAAAAATCACACTTAGACAACTTAGCATAAAGCTCATTTTGTCTAAGGATTGACAACACAATCCGCAGGTGTTCCTCGTGAGCTTCCTCGCTCGGAGAATAAATCAAAATATCATCGATGAAAACCACCACGAACTTATCCAAGTACTAGTGAAAACATCGATTCATCAAGTCCATGAAGACCGCTGGAGCGTTGGTAAGTCCGAATGACATAACTACGAACTCGTAGTGACCATATCTTGTCCGGAATGCAGTCCTCGGAATATCTTCCTCATGAATTCTGAGCTGATGGTAACCAGATCTTAGATCGATCTTGGAAAAGACTCTAGCCCCTTGTAGCTGATCTAACAGATCGTCAATCCTAGGCAAATGATACTTGTTCTTGATCGTGACTTTGTTCAACTCTCGGTAGTCGATACAAAGTCGAAATGATCCATCCTTCTTCTTGACAAACAAGACCGGGGCACCCCAAGGCGATGCACTTGGCCTTATATAACCTTTGTCGAGAAGATCTTCTAACAACTTATTCAATTCCTGCATCTTAGCAGGGGCCATCCTGTACGACGCTTTAGAAATTGGAGCAGTACCTGGTTCAAGATCAATGGAAAACTCCACGACACGATGCGGGGGTAATCCAGGAATCTCTTCCGGAAAGACATCCGGAAATTCCCGAATCATAGGAATATCAAGAATTGATGGTTCATCTTTCGTGGGCTCGTCTAAATAGCAAAGGTACCCGACACAACCCTGACGAAGTAGCTTAAATGCAGCCATAGCATTTATAAGCCTACCATTATCAGCGTCATTCCGACCTTTAAATTTGCACACACTCTGGCCCCCAGATGACACCGTCACAGTCCTTGAACTAAAGTCGATTACTGCCCCATGACGTGTCAGCCAATCCATACCGAGGATAATATCGTATGGAGCCATGGCAATACAGATCAAATCTGTCTTGAATTTCTTACCCTGGATGGTAATCGGAAACTCGGACATACACTTAGTCCCCACTAAGCGTTCATTATTAGGAAGATTTACAACGAAAGGCTCACAAGTTTCGTTGCATACTAAACCTAACTTACTAACACAGCTCTCAGATATAAAGGAATGAGTAGTACCCGAATCAAACAGTATGCATACTGGAGTAGAGTGAAGGTATAAGGTATCTTGAGCAATCGGTGCGTTAGGTCCATCAGCCTCACGCATCTCATACAGGCGCTGACCCTGACCTCCAGAAGTCGCTGGGGCTTTCCCTTTGTTCTGGGCAGTTGTCTGCATCGAAGGACTAGAAGTCGTTGTCGGTTTGAACCTGGGTCGGTTACTCTGACTAACAGACCCCTGTTGTGACTCCTCTCCTTTCTGCTTTCCCTGCCAACAGAATTTCTGTAGATGCCCCTCATTCCCACAGCCAAAGCACGTCTTCCTCTCCTTTGGACATGCGATGTTTTTGTGCCCAGCGGCACCACAGTTATAACATTGAATCAGACTCTTGCCTTGACCTGATTGTTGTGTCAACCCGCCTTGCGTTCCACCCGTTTTCGCCTTGCTGGATTTAGCAAAGTTGGATGGTGGCGCAGGACGTTTGAATCCGCTCGCCTGAGGTTGATTTTGCGTTGACCTCTGGCGATTCTTCCTCTTGGTCGACTCTTCCAGAGTTGCTTCTAGCTTATAAGCCGCATCCATATATTGTTCTAGAGTAGAGCAATTGTAGCTCAACATCATTGGCTTAATCTTTTGGTTCATCCACTCATGGAAATGCCAAATCTTCTGTTCTTCGGTGGATACATCTGATCCAGCGTATCGCAACAAGTGGTTAAACTTAGTTGCTAGTTTAGTCACTTTCAACCCTTCAGTCTTAGGGTAAAGAAATTCCTTGCACTTTTCCTCCCTCATTGCCCGAGAGAAGAATCGGTCGGTCATCTTAGTCTTGAACATTGCCCAACTCAAATCCGGGCTATCCGCAAGACCGGTGTTTTCCCACCATTCACTAGCATCTCCCTTTAATTGAAGGGAAGCTATGTGCACCTTCTCAGCCTCAGTGCACTCCACATTGCGGAATAACCGCTCCATGTGGGAAAACCAATGTGACACTTCCACTGGTTCACCTTTCCCGTTGAAGCTGCCAGGTCTCATAGAATTTATGGCCTTCAGTGCTCGGCCACAATCATTCCTGCTCCTGACTACATTCTCCTGATGCAAGGGTATATGAGTTTCTTGTTCTTCCATTCCCGGGGCCGCTGAGGATGCCGGCACATCTTGTGCCTGAGACATACTCGGATGTAGGATGTCAGTCATTGCTTGCATGAAAATTCCTCGAATTTCAGCAACGACCGCCTCATCAAATATTCTTGGAGCATTGCCCCTGGGATCATGTTGAGAATTGGACTCACGTACATTCTCAGGAGTTCCAGTAGTTCTCTCGTTGTGCCTGGGATGGTTACTTGGCCCAGCACCAGAACGAGCATTGTTCTTTGTGTTCACCATCTGTTTACCGATCAAGTTCCAAGGATTTTATCACATTAATATCATTCCGATATACTTAACATAATAAAATCAACTTAGAATAGATCAAACTTGATAAACTTTATTGATGGACTTTAAACCAAGTTACTAGGTTCTATAACCTCAAATCATGGCAGGTAATTTGAAAGAATTAAGCCCTACTGGAGATGGCGAAACCATCTTGGCTTTTTCTTGAGTCCCTCTAAAGAGAACCGAATGCACTCAGAATCCATGAGCAACGAACAGAAAATTAGTCTTTCTAAATATGGAAATTGGTTCCATATTAGACTAAAGAGAAGACACGACTATAAACGCTATTTAACAATTTCATTTTGAAAGTTCAAAGCTTCTAAAACATTTTCAAAACGAGTAAATAGTTCATAACTTTCCAAACCCGTTTTAAAACTTTAGGCTCTTATACCAAATCTGTAACACCCCCAAATTGTAACCCGTTTGGAAAGGTATTATCACCAGTGACCTCGGTTTTCACACCGAAGCCACCCCAGGCTTTATCGGTTTAAACACAAATCATAAACAACAATTATGATATAAACACCAAAACCTTTGATTAAAAACAAATGTCTGGGGATTATATCTCAATCCCCATAGGACAAACAGAGTAATCAGCGGAAGTCTTTGTAAATATAAATACATGGGTCTTGATCATAAAGATCACCCGCCAAGGATCGTAGCCTAATAAATCTTTACAACACTGTTTGCCTGTATAGTCGTTCTAGCCCTCCTTTCTCGGATTCTTATCTGATGTACCGAATCGAACGGATGACACCAGCCAACCATGGAGAGAACAATTGTGGTTGGTTAGTCTAATGAAAGACTATGCAAGGGTACACAGCAGATGGTTCGAGTAGTAGTATTAGGTTAGGCTCATCGCTCCTCGAATAATAACCAACGACGATAGTCCACCTTCATACTCTTACTAGAATATAACAAACTGAATGATCAAGAGAATATTCTGGAGACCAAGTCTCACAACAATCGACCCAAAAGAAGACTCCAAGAGATTGAGTCTTAAGAAAGCATGTCAATGTTGGGAAACATAAATAATTCATACAAGCGTTCAAAAACGACTTGATGTTTCGGTTCACAACCAACCTCACCGCTTAACGCGAATTCAGATTGAAAAGAGAACGGTACTCTGATCAAAGTCGAGACGAGTTTTCCTAGATGCACTACTCGTCTGAAGTTTATTAATCATGTGCGCTCGGGCACTTATCTTATTTAATTTCCAAAACGCGCATCACGTTATAGGCTTTTAATTATATGCCTGCCGAAAGCGGGACATACTTCTGATAGGGACGAATCCCCAAGGATGTAGAACCAGCTTAGTGCCATAATTTCTGTACCCAAGTACGGAGATCGGTCATGCCCCACCAAATGGTTTTTGAGTTTAGAACCCTTTGCACCATTTTCCATTATCAAGAAACGACTGGACCTCGATTAGTCCATCGCTCCTATGAATACTCGTGCTAACTAAATAGTTCAACACAGTAATAATCATATCAAAGCCTTCTGGGCCATCATCATAAATATATATCTATAATAGCGTTGTTCTAGCAGATATACAACCTATTATAATATCATATTCCTTTTTATATCATTTAGTAAAACTGTTCCCAACAATTCAATAAATCATTCCAAATTAATTAATAATTAAGCAATTGATAATCAATGGAAATATGGAATGATGAGCAAGAGCGAACCGCCACTTGCCTTAGATTTGAAGAAAGCTTAGCAAGCTCTAAAGATGACGATTTTCGGGTCTGAACAAGGACAGATCTTGGATATCAAATCCTTCTGGAATGACCCATAATAAGACCCTAAATTAGATTCAATATCTACATATATGAATCTAAAAGAATAAGGAAAGAATCAAAGGATCCAAGCCTCGCCCAAGAGCTAACACCCAAAACACACACCACGAGCACAGCTCACCGCGTGCGCGTCAGGCCTCACCGCGGGGTGCGGTGGCTTGGACGCGGGGTGCGATGGTGACTGCCGCGGGTGCAGCAAGGCAGCAGGGGCGAGATTCGACAAAAAATTCGGGAAGAAACACTCACCCAAATCGATCGATTCGACTTCGATTTGATCTTGGTTTGGCTTCCCAACACCTTAGTCCTTTGCTTAACACTTAGGAGCACCTTCTCCCACACTCAAAAGGATTCGGATTTGCCCAAAATGAAGCTTTCAAGCTTGCTTCCAATGGAGATTTCAGAGAGAATTTCAGAGGTTGAAGATGGAGTCGATTCCAGCTCTCTCCTCCTCCATTTATAGCCCAAGCAAGGTGTTTACCACCCCATGACGCCAAGGAGGAGGTGGCCCAGCCAGCAAGCAAGCCTAGGGGCCAGCTAAGGCGGGCTACGCCTGCAACTTCGGTCGTTGACGAACGAGATGACGATCACCGCGGGGTGCGGTGGGGGTGAGGTGGCGATGCTGAGCCGCCCTCAAATTTGGCCTTTGCCGCGGGTATGGCCACTTGATCGCGGGGTGCGGTCAAGGCCAAATTTGCCCCATCCGTCTCCCTTTTGTCGTTTTTACTTAAGTGATAAAATATTTTTAACTCTGGGTTAAATATATTTGTACACGAACGACCTTTTAACCCAAAAATATCTTAACTGTATTTTATATTAATTACTCAGAAAAATATTACTGAGGCCAAACATTACACATAATGTTCTTACTTCCCTGAATTTAATCTGACTTGTAATATGGGCTTAAGAAATTTCAGAATTTACCCTTACAAAATGTGGGATATTACAAGAATAGTGTTCGAGCATCATTGTGTACACTACCGACAACTCCCACATGTTCTTTAAATTTATCACAAGCTTTCTTCCAATTACAAAATCCCGTTTTCACAAACACATCATCTCCATGTCTTTTGCCAACCTCTCCTCTAAAAAGATAGCACCAAAAGCAAAATGCCGCATCCTTAGAAACACTATATTCCAACCAATCCCATCTCTTGAACCACTCAACTTGAAAACACCTTGAAGTTTTATCAAATTGACTTTGTTTAAAATCGTGAGAAATTGGTCGACATGGACCTTTAACCACATACACTCTCCTAACATCGTCTCTAATCCGAGGATCATATTCATTGATGGGTTTTCGCAATGCCGGATCACTAACAATATCTTCTTCACATATAGTCTCCATTCGAGCTCTTTTGGGACTAGATCCACCTACATTGTTATCAACATTTTGAGACTCATTTGACCCACCCACATTCACATCAACTTGAGGCTCATTCGATCCATCCACATTCACATCAATTTGAGGCTAATTCGATCCATCCACATTCATATTAACTTGATGCTCATCTAATCCACCCATATTCATACCAACTTGAGGATCATTTAATCCACCCACATTCATATCAACATTACTTGAAGTTGAAATTAACGCCCTTTTACTCCGGATAACATATTTATCCATTTTCCTAAACATAAATAATTCAATTTAAACATTTCAATAATTCAATCAATATTCAACATTTCAATGTTCAACCAATGTTCACCATTTCAATCTATTTAATTAATTCACTAAATAGATGACTATAAACAAACATTTCAACTAGAATTATAAATTCTCTAACAAATGAATGTGGTTTTTGAACAAATATAATCCATAATAAAATTACACTTAAACCCTAAAATAGAATAAATAAAACTTACAAGGGGAACCGAGGAGGGGAATGGACGCAGGCGATAGGTCGGTTGGCGTGGCGTGATAGGCTGGTCACTTGCGTGGAGCGAGCAAGCACGAGCCCGCGACGCCGGGTGGAGTCCTCTGGCAGAGACGTACTACGGCTGTGCTGTGTAGAGGGAGGGACAAATAATGGGGATGGGAGCAAGCATAAAGAGGGATCTTCACCTAATAAAATTAAAAGAGAGGTCTTTTATTTAAAAAAATAGCAGATCTGCTTTAAATTTTTTAATAAAATGATGCCGTTTTGATACTTTTTTTATATAAAAAAAAGACGACTAAGTCTTCTTCTTTATGAAACAGATCTGTAGACCTTCAAGCTTCAGCTATGGCGAATTGGCGACTGGGGGGCTCTTTATTGGCCGACGCGGGGGCTCTATATTCCGACTAGGCACTCCGCCAGAGGTAAGCGGGGGCGGCTGCCCCCCTAGCCCCCCCGCAGCTCCGCCCCTGGATATAACTATAAGGATATGTATAACCAAATTGGATATAACTATAAGTATAATCATAGTATATAACTATATGATATAATCATAGAATAATTTTATAGTTATATACTATGGTTATAATTTTATAGTTATAATCATTATATCCTATAGTTATATACTATGATTATATCCTATATTGTATTATATAGTTATATACTATGGTTATATCATATAGTTATATACTATGATTATATCTTATAGTTATATCCAATTTGGTTATATCCTATAATTATATACTATGTTTATATCCTATATTATATTATATAATTATATACTATGGTTATATCCAATTTGGTTATATCATATCGTTATATCCTATAGTTGTATACTATGGTTATATCATATATGGTTTTATCCTATATGCTATAACCATAGTATATAACTACATGATATAACCATAGTATATATAATATGAGTCCGTTTCGGGTGCGAAATATGCTTACCGTGCAAAGTGCGAAACGGCCGCGTTCATAAATTGACACCACATGTTCATTATATGGGCGGTAATGTTCATTATCTGGGGGGGTAATATTCAAGGGATGGTACTGTTTAAAAAAAAAGGAAATAGTGAATAGTGATGCGGTGGCATAACCATAAATACATCGATTCTTTTTTTTGTCAATTTTTCTTCTTCTTTTTATTTATTGTCTCTTATCGTTTTGTAATAGACAATTATTGACGTTCACATATAAGTACTACATGTTCATTTTATGTGCCGTAAAAGTTTACATAAAACATGATCATGTTCCAACACATGTCTTTGAACATTCAATGCTTATTTGTGAACGTGAATGTACAAATAAATGAACATTTAGTGCTTATTTGTGAACCTTCTATATAGGCTATTCCAGAATGATCAGGGGACGAAAACGAAAAAAAAAATTGTTGACAAAAAAAATAAAAAATGTACGGGCGAGATCGCTTCGCATTTCGCACGGAAAGGGCATTTCGCACGGGAACCCAAATCTATATAATATATGATATAACCATATTATATAACTATAGATATAGTATAGGATATAACCATAGTATACAACGATATGATATAACCAAATTAGATATAACTATAGAATATAACTATAAGATATAACAATAATATATAATAATAGTTTATAACTATATGATATAACCAAACTATAGAATATAACCATAAGATATAACACTTGTTATTTAGGCGATTTTTCGTCTACTGCTACACTAATCGCACCAATTCGTGTGCATTTAGGCAATTTTTCGTGTGCATATAGGCAGACCCTTATTTAATAATACTTGTTATTTAGTTTTTAACATAATTACTAAAGAATATATTATGAAGCTAAAACACATTCTTTTTTAAATTTACAAAGTAGTAATTATCCATCTTATTTTCAACCAATAAGTAAAATTTTTTAAAAATCCATAATGTCATTAATAACATATCTCGTAACTCACCAATAAATCTATAATTATATATATATACTAAAGGAAAGGCCTAAATCCTACGTGTCGGCCTCACGTTCAATTCGCCTACGTGTCGTCATTCATCCAATCATCATCCGCCACATCATTCAAACTTTTTAAAAAATATTCAAAAAATAAATATTTATATATCTAACCATATCTTTTAAATTATCTAAATTTGCATGCCATCTAATATTTTTGATTTTTAAAACATGTTATTCAAATCATATTTATTAAAGATAACAAACGAAGCTTATAGATTACCATTCACGTTTTTATCATTTGTTGTATATCAATTAAATTTATTGAAAAAATATTAATATATGTAACCATATCTTTTAAATTATCTAAATTTGCATACCACCCAATATCCAAAAATAAATATTAATATATTTAACCATATCTTTTAAATTATCTAAATTTGCATCTAAAAAAATATTCAAAAAATAAATATTAATATATTTAACCATATCTTTTAAATTATCTAAATTTGCATGCCACCTAATATTTTTGATTTTTAAAACATGTTATTCAAATCATATTTATTAAAGATAACAAACGAAGCTTATAGATTACCATTCACGTTTTTATCATTTGTTGTATATCAATTAAATTTATTAAAAAAAATAATATATGTAACCATATCTTTTAAATTATCTAAATTTGCATATACCACCCAATATCCAAAAATAAATATTAATATATTTAACCATATCTTTTAAATTATCTAAATTTGCATGCCACCTAATATTTTTGATTTTTAAAACATGTTATTCAAATCATATTTATAAAGATAACAAACGAAGCTTGATATTAAAGATAACAAACGAAGCCTATATCCTACGTGTCGGCCTCACGTTCAATTCGCCTACGTGTCGTCATTTATCCAATCATCATCCGCCACATCATTCAAACTTTTAAAAAAATATTCCAAAAATAAATATTAATATATTTAACCATATCTTTTAAATTATCTAAATTTGCATGCCACCTAATATTTTTGATTTTTAAAACATGTTATTCAAATCATATTTATTAAAGATAACAAATGAAGCTTGATATTAAAGATAACAAACGAAGCTTATAGATAACAATTGAATAATTCAATTGTTATACCTTCTCTGCAGCATATATACATATATCTCCGTTGGATACCTTCATCCTGGCAGCATATATACACATTCATGGAGTATATACACTTATCTCAAAATAATTGGATACTTTATTTCTCTGTTATACATTCTTCTCTGCAGAGGTTTTACCACTTTTGTTTAACTACATCATCTACTTCATGTTTATTATTTGGATTACTAATAATTTATTCTACTTTTGCAGTCAATAATGGCTGAAACTTTACACTCGATTGAAGATCTCAAGTTTAATGCTAATGTTATCTGGAAGATTCGAGTTCGTATTATGCATATATGAAATAGAACCTTATATAAAAATAAGGATATTGTCATTGGTAAATAAATGATTTTGGTTGATGAGAAGGTAAGTAACTCATAAATTTTTTGTTTGTTTTTTATATATTAACACAATTTATTTATCTCTATATATTAACACAATTTTTGTTTGTTTTTTTATAGGGAAGCAAACTTTATGGTTTTATGCAAAAATCACTATTCAAGAAATTTCCCACCATAACACAATATGGTGTATATTTAATATCCAATTTTGGTTTGGATCATAATGGTGGTAGTTATCGATATTGGCGTCTTCCCTATAGTATGACATTTTTCAGGACTACTAAAGTACAACTGATTGATCATCTTTCAATACCACGAAATATATTTGATTTCGTGAATTTTGATGTCATATTAAATAATTCCATGGAAGACGTATATTTAGTTGGTGAGTGAATTCTATATTTATATCTATGCTATACTTTATTGTAGTAAAGTTATATATATTTATGCTAACTTTTCATATATATATTAACATTGTTAGTTTTTCCTCTATAGATGTTATAGGCAGTTTGGTAGGCATTGGGGATTGAGTGTTGCAAAATTGGTGAAAAGAAGGAAGAACATAAGAAGAGGGATATCAAACTACAAGATATTCGGTATTTATAAACCTAAATCATTTTCATTATATGATATTATATGGAAGTATGTTGTTATAACTTCATGTACATATATAGGTTACTAACTTTTTTAAAATTTTATTGTAGGAATGATGTTATAAGTTGTACATTGTGGGATCAATTTGCTAATCAATTTAGCCCATATATGAATACCATCTTGAGCGATAATGTCATCGTAATCATTCAATTTGTAAAACTGAGGCCTAAACACATTAATATTATTACCTTTTTATTTTAATTTTTGAATAATTGTGTTATTTGTTGTTTAATTATTATTTTAATATAGGTTCGACCCGATTAACTAATGTCATGGGTGATACTCAAGTTTTTATCAATGATTATAGTATTTCAGAAATTGAAAGCTTCGAATCAAGGTAAGTAAACTTACCCGTTTATTGCTCTTTACTAGATATGTAATACGTAATCTATGCTAAAGCTAAATTACCTAAATTTGCCTGCCACTTGATATATTTGATTTTGAAGCATGTTATATGTTATATATTAAAGATAACAAGTAAGCTTTTTTGAATATATAATGAGTATGATTTTACTAATCTAAAAGCCGGGACGAAGTATTATTTGACTATGATGTTTATAAATAAAACGATTACAAACAAATTATCAACTTTGGATCTTTTAGATTATAACTTAATTAATATATAAGTTTCAGTTGTATATATATTTGAGAAATCATATATATATCTTTATTAGTGTATATATTAATTTTTCTTTTGTACTATGTTAGAAAGAGGCGGAAATATTATTCCTCAAAAAATTGTTCAAATACCAAGTGTACCCAAAAGTGATTTAGCTCAACAATTCCTCAATGCAAAAATATACAAGAACATTGATCAGATGATTAACATCAAGGAGGTAAATAAAATTTCAATCATTTAAAACTATCAAATTATATAATCATGATATTTATTAAGAGTATTTTTATTTTTTTTTATAGCCATGTAAGTGTCTTACTATTGCTACTATTGAGGATATTGAGGACATGCATGGATGGTTTTACAACTCATGTAATGAGTGTAAAAGGGGAGTTAATCTTATAGATGACAAGTTTTGGTGCAAAAAGTGCGAGCGAGATGTGAAATATGTCACTCCTAGGTAAATGCCTAACTTAGACTTTATATCTTCTTTCGACACTAATTGTATAATTTATACATTATATTTTTACATATATAAAGTTCGAGTTCGAGTTAATGATGGATCGACATTTACTTCTTTCGTGATATTTGAGAGAGATATTTTACAATTTGTGAACAAGTCTGTATCATCTATTTTAAATTCCATGAATGAGGTAATTTTATATGATTTTTCTCAAGAGTATACTTATGTACTGATATAATTTTGCTTAAGCATGAATCTAAAATATCTTATTTAAAGTCCACCTATATACTTGGCTTTAGTCGGTTATTAATCTCTATAGATTAAAATTTTCCATATTTGTACCCTTATCTTGATTTTATTACTAAATATTTAGAACTGATTGTATTTACCTAAAATATGATTCAAATTCTTCGGTATGTTGAGTTGGGTTTATTAGATTTGAGCATGCTTTAGTTTGGATGTGGATGATATTATGTCATGTTTCGCTATATTTTAGGATATTTGTTTCGAGTCTAGGTGATATCAATTCGAGGGATTATGCATTTTTTTTGGAATAAGCTGTTGAGTTTTGGAAGGTGTAGGTGAGGTTGATTGAGTTGTGTTGCTAAAATGTTTTTAGGCATAGCATAAAAATTTAGATTTAAATTATAGAAAATTCATTTTGTTTTATATGATTTTTTTTAACAACTTATTTTTTAATTAAAAATTTTAGTTTTAAATTTGATTCTTTATCATATATCATAAAACATAAATTTTGATATTTTTATTTGAATTTAAACGTGTATAATATGCTATGTCCAAAATAAAATAATTAAAAATACTAATAAAATACTACAGAGTATAATTTTTCCTAGATAATTGCACGATATTCCATCAGTGGGTTAATTAGAAATAAAAATACACTGAATACCAAGTTCAAATCATGTTTCTTGATTTTATAATTACATATTTACTTAAGTCATCCAACAATACATAAGTTCATATCTATTAATATATTACGTGGCCTGCTAATGATCGAATACCCTTTAATATCTTGCAATTTATTTTGACCAACATATATATATCTCTGCCTGAAGCGATATGGAGATTATTTTCCTTTAACATCCATTATAGGACATCAGGAGTATAAAGGTTATGTTTTCATTTTCTAGATGAACAAAGTGTTATTTTTGATGATGATGATCTTATTGATGTTGTAGTTCAAAGGCCGGAATAGATATATCAATGTTTTTGGTTTGGATGGAGTATAACAAGAAATCTGAAGAGGCAAGAAATTTGGCTTACCATCAATTTTCGAAACATTATGTATGGAAAGAGAAGAGCAAGGAATGGAGCAAAAGAGCGAATGAAAATGGGCCTACATCTATTGGAAGAATTTACCATGCTTCTCCTGGAAGTGGGAAAAGATATTACCTGCGAATTTAGTTAAATCATGTTAAAGGTCCCACTTGCTACGAAGATATTAGGACCGTGAAAGGCATAGTTCATCCTACGTTTAGAGAAGCATGTTATGCACTTGGTCTGTTGGATGATGAAAAAGAATATATTAATGGCATAATGGAAGCAAATTTTTGGGGCACTACAGACTATCTTCGACATTTGTTTGTTATGCTTCTAATGTCAGACAGCATGTCTAGACCAGAATATGTGTGGAATGTACATGAAATATACTATCTGATGATATACTTGCTCATCAACGAAAAATCCTTCGAATTAGAGGTATGCTTTTATATAAATTTTGTGATAACCTTTAGGAATTGCAATCATGGACTTTGAACAATGTTTCTTTCTTTAATTACCTGCCACCTTTTTTTTTTTAATTTTTAAAACATGTTATATAAATCATATAATTGATATGCTATATAACTTAAGGCTGTAACAATTATTTTAATTAAGATATTTTTTTAAACTGCACAGATTTATCTCAATTTATATAACGTAAGTATGTTATATAAATCATATAATTTGGTAACAATTCTTTGAAGTCTATTTCCTTTTGAATCACAAACCATCCCACCATAAGCCATTGGAATTATATAACCTGCCACTCCAAATTATAATCTCAATTTTTGGATTTATTATTACTAACTATATACTTGATTAGGATAAATCATATACCCTTTAAATTATTGTGCAAGAGCTTTTGAAAATTGCAAGAACAATATTTGACAGCCTTACTATTTCATTGATGAATGCAATTAATATTCCTTTTATTTTTACCATTACAATGTTTTTATTATTATATGTTAATGTCTCATTGATATATCAGAGTCCACGGTTATTACGTATAACTCATGTTAAGAATTGTTTTATTATTTAGGTAGAACGAATTTAGTTTTTACCATTCACATTTTTTTATCATTTGTTGTATATCAATTAAAATTACTTTTATTAATTCTTAAATCTTTCATGTATATAAGTTATTTCCTATTAATTTTGTCTTTATTGTTTGTGCAGACTTATGCCTCAGTGAGGATCAATTGCAGAATTTTGCTCTTGCAAAAATAGAAAAACTGTTAAATAGAAACGGTAGTAGTTTAAAATATTTTATATCAATACCACAACCTGATCAGAGTTTGATTTCAGATGGCCTCAACAAGTTGATTCAGGATGAGCTTCGACATGACAGAGAACAAATGACTATTGAGCATCAAACACTACTTTCTAAATTTACCGATGAGCAAAAAGGTGTGTATGATGAAATCATGACTGCTGTTGACTCAAATAATGGTGGAGTTTTCTTTTTGTATAGGCATGGTGGAACAGGAAAAACTTTCATATGGAGATCTCTTTCTGCTGCTATTCGGTCTAGAGGTGAGATAGTTCTCACCGTTGCTTCAAGTGGTATTGCGACCCTGTTGATTCCTGGTGGCAGAACTGCTCATTCAAGATTTACAATACCTATTCAGATTCATGAGGACTCGACTTGTAATATCAAGGCAGGTACAAAACTCGCTGAATTGATTTCGAAGGCCAAACTTATAATTTGGGATGAAGCTCCAATGGTGAACAAATTTTGCTTTGAGGCATTAGATAAATCTTTGAGGGATGTGATGTGATCTTCAAATTCAAATAGCTTGATTCAGCCTTTTGGTGGAAAAGTTGTGGTATTTGGTGGAGATTTTAGACAAATATTGCCTGTAGTTCCTAGAGGGAGCAGACAAGATATTATTTATTCCACAATAAATTCTTCATATTTGTGGAATTCATGTAAGGTACTAAGATTGACGAGAAATATGAGGCTACAACATAGAGGTACAGAATCAGAACTTGCTGAAGCAAAATAATTTTTGGAATGGATATTAAAAGTTGGAGACGGTGACCAAGGCGAGCCAAATGACGGTGATGCAACTATTGTGATCCCTTCTGATTTGTTGATAAGCGAAACTTCTAATACAATTCCAACAATTGTTGAAGCTATATATCCTTCTATTCTGCATAATGATGATATTGCTCAGTATTATAGAGAGAGAGCTATTCTTGCACCTACCCATGAGATTGTTGATAAGGTGAATGAACACATGTTATCTCTACTACTAGGGGATGAGAAAGTGTACCTTAGCTCAAATAGTATTTGCAAAACAGATGAAAGCGGCTTTGATGATGTCACGGTTTATTCAGTTGAATTCCTCAATGGCATCCGATTATCTGGTGTACCAAACCATGTGTTGAGGTTGAAGGTAGGAGTTCCCATTATGCTACTCAGAAATATTGACCAATCTTCAGGGTTATGTAATATATGGTACCAGATTGATAGTCACGTTCCTTGGAAGTCATATTGTGGAAGCTAAAATTATTTCTGAAAGCAATATTGGACACAGAGTATGTATTCCACGCATGATACTTACTCTATCAGACACTAGATACCCATTCAAGTTTCAAAGAAGACAGTTTCCAGTGGTTGTTTTCTTTGCCATGACCATCAACAAGAGTCAGGGACAATCACTCTCTCAAGTAGGTTTATTCCTTTCAAAACCCATTTTTACACATGATCAACTTTACGTTGCAGTTTCTAGAGTTACGAGTAGGAGTGGGTTGAAGGTCTTAATCGGTGATCGTCAAGAAAAAGCTCAGAATACGACTACAAATATTGTATATAAGGAGGTTTTTCAAAACTTGACATGAATAGATATGGTACGTATTTGTGAAAATATTCGATATTGTTATGTTTTTTCAAAATAATATGGTTTAATGTGTTGATTTTTGTAAACTATTAATTTGCATATTTTTTATATCTAAAGTTCGTTATTTACCACTTGATAATAACCTTGCTTAAAGCAAGGTTATTATCAAGTGGTAAATAACGAACTTTACGGTGCTTGGTACGGGTACTCAACTAGTTGTTATCTAAAACTCTAAAATGATAATTATTTCTTAATAAAAATAAAAGGCTAATTACGAACGAAGGGAATTATACCATTTAGAAGTTTAGATTAACATTTTTTTTAATTCAATGAAGACAAATTGGTTATTTTAAAATAAACAATACGCATGTACCAAAAACGCATATTATACATGTATGTTTTAATGTTACAAACTTATTCCAATATTTTCTAATAATTACTTTGGGCAGGATCGTCCAATCGATCATATTTTAAGGCCCTTTCTTTATATTAATATGAGATCTTAATTTTATTTTTTTAATTAAAATCAAGTATCTAGCAATTCAAACATGACAAAATCAAACAGTTTTGTTAAATTACTTAAATTATTCATATTTTAAATGCGATTTTTCTAACTTATGTGTTAATTTTTTAGAATTTTATAATTTTTTTAAATGGGTCCACCCTTTCCTATTTAGGGTTATATAACTTATATTCCTTAATAGGAATTCTTAATCTATGTCCTTAGGGCATATATTAGACAAACTGTTTTAAATAATATGATATATTTAATACCTAATGTAGAATGTTTGGCAAGTGAAATTGTATGGATAGTACATATAATGAATTCGGCAATTTTTACCTAATTTGAGGGAAAAAATCACAACTAAATTTTATATGTATAAATGAATATAGTAAGTCAAGTTCAAGCATTTAGGAAACATATAAAAGAGAAACCTAATAATATTTAAATATAAAATATTGGAGAATATGGGCAAAATAAAAGAGATTTTGCAATTAATATACATCTAGATGGACCTCAAATAATTTAAATTTTGTTTACATATGAGAATTAGGTAGGCCTCATAATTTTATTTAATGTATTATGTATGTAAATATTTTTTCTAGAAAAAATATATATTAGACAAACAATTTTTGTCTTGGTCAAAGAAAAAAAATTTTTTTAAGGAAGATGAGTGGAAGAGAGGGGCTCGAACACTGATGAATGACATATTATTTGTGTCTAAAATTACATTTACTATTTGGACAAGTTATCAAATGTTATATATGGTACTTGTTTTATTTAGTAATAAAAGTATTTGGATTGTAAACTCTTTTATAATGGAGGTCTTGTGTATGTGCTTACTTTACACCTATCCGATCGGCCCTGAATTAGGATTGTTGTTTTTATATGAATGTTCTAAATATATAAGTAAAAAGTTAACAGTGGCATGACAAATATGATTTTTACACTTGTTTGTTCAAATGTGGATTTTTTTTTCAAATACATCCAATTTTCCCTTAAAAATGTCAAAAACGTTGTATGTGACAATAAGCTATGTCAAATAGACAAATCTTAATATCTAAATAGAGTTTATATGAAATTTAAACATGATATTTCTTACACATTGTTTTTTTATAAAAATAAATTACTTTAGTTATGTATAGATTAATTCTCTCAAAGATCGTATACTACATATATTCTTATCTTATAAACTCTTTATATATACTTATTCTAACATGTTAGATTTTAAGTATAATTACTAGGTAATGTATGTAAACTATATGACAAATCCTTTGTGATAGTTAAGATTTTTTGTAAAATTGTCCTATACATAATGAAAAATCCTAAAATATTACTTAAAAACCTTAAGTAACAAATTTCGGTGAATAATTTATAAAAGTATTCTTAACCAAATTTCTAACCGAATTAAATATTAATTTTCCAACACAAACTATGGTTTATCATCTAAAGTTCATAAAAACAAAATTTACAAGACAAATTCATTATGTTAAGAATTCAACCAAGTGGAACCAACATATTTATTTGGGAACAAGTGTTTGGCCTATTTATCTAATAATATCAATTTTTTGATCTACATATTTTCTAATTTTTGGGTGAAAATATAATATATATATATAAGAGTTTCATTCTATTGATATAACGAGAAATATAACATATTATGAAGAATTATATTCTTATTTTTAATTATTATTATTATAAGTTACCTTTAAAAAAAATTAATTTTTGTATATTTAATAATAAATCTAATTTATTATATATTTTTGTTATTTATTCTACTTATTATCTAGATTTAGTTTTAAATAATTAAAATTTAAAAAAAATACAATTGTAGATTAATATTTTCTTACGTGACATATCTCATAGGCTAACACATAAATGAAACAAATAGGACTTTAGTATATTATATGAATAGATTGTAAACAAATTTGCAGCTATATCAAATCTCTTAATTCGTTTTCAAATATATGCTAATTGTTTAAACAAAAAAGTCTCCATTAATTTTCATTGAACCTAGTGACTAATTTCAAATTTCTATATTAATATAATGAAAAATACATAACAGATGTAACTAATGAGAAAATAAAAAAGATTTTTTTAACATTGAAAATGACAAATTTCTTGTTCCTAATTAATTGTTAGTTGGTTTTCAACAAAAATATTGGAATATTGTAAAATCATTAGTCATTAAAGTGGTTAACGGTTTTTTTAGATCTGCACATTCATTACTTTAATACCAAAACGTGACAATCTAAGTACCACTAGTCATTAGATCAATTAGCCTTTGCTCTATAATATAATATACAAAGTGATATCCAAAATTATAACAGAAAGAATAAAAGAAGTAATAGATAAACTAGTGCACCCTCTACAAGGGGCTTTTATTGCTAGAAATGTAACATCCATGAAACAGTTTCAAACTTTCTGTATAAGATGCATTGCGAGGATCGTGCAGAAATGACAGTTACCCAATGTACTCTAAAACTTTTGCAAGAAAATAGGTAAGAAGTGCATCCTTTTAGAAAGTTGTCTATGGGTGAGGTGGATAATCTATTTTTTGCTCACCCGGACTCGTTGCACCTATTGAAGATGTTACCGTACGTGGTAGTTAGCGACATCACATATAAGACAAATAAGTATGCAATGCCTTTGTGTCTTAATTTTTAATACGTTTGTAGTTGCTTATATTATTGTGTTTTCTTACATTCATCCATATGTATAACATGCCTTTGGTGGAGATTATCGATTTTACTTGCACTCACAAGACGTTCAACATTGTCTATGCGTTTTATGCAGTTTTACGCAGGAGGAATAAGTTTTGCATTACATATTCATAATACAAAAACTTTTTTATTTGTTTGAAGAGGCGAGAGTAATGCAAACGGCCATAATGATTGACTGAGAGAAGACCCTCATTAATGCAATTCAGATAGTGTTTAAAGGTCAAGTTAAACACATTTTGTTTTGAGTGCATATTAAACACAACATTGAGGCATATGCTTCCCTAATGTTGAAGGATAAAAAAACCGTCAGTAAGTTTTGCGACCAATGCTGGGAATTTGGTGTTCAACCACGGAGGAAAGCTACGAAGAGAAGCTACACAAAATTGAGGATATCGTGGAAGAGTGGCCTTTTTTGATACATTAAGAGGATGTGGACTAATCCCTACAAGGAAAACATAGTTAGAGCGTGGACGGATCATCATCTTCACTTCTACATAAGGACTTCAAACAAGTATCCCTTGTATATTGTTTAGTGGTTAACGCGATGTTTTTTATGTGTTTTGACAGGGTTGAGGGTATCAATCACGTGTTGATTTTTTTTTATGGATTCCTAGATAGGTGGTTTCAATAGAATGACAATGAGGATCCACTATGCAATCGATGGTCAAATTAGGTAGGTGAGGGTGCGAATGGGGATGTCACAGATCAAAAGACCAACGGTGTTTGGCGATATACCGTCAGAAATAAGAATGTTGTATAAAGATCGGTGATAATTTGGGTCCGTTGTGTAAAGAACATATCGGCCTTAGAACCAAAACCGAAAGTGAAATACAAAACAAAAAATACAGGTATAAAAAATACATACCATGAGTAGATACTAGATACCCATGGAGATGGAGGGACGACCTATCCGGAGCTGGACGATCGTGTCTAGGGGACCATGCGTCCATGTACGGATGTAACACCTTCTCCAGCCAATCGAGGTACGCATCGTCTGTGTCCCACACAAAGGTGGTCCTGATCATGTCATGCAGGCGGTCACGGGTCGGCATCCCAAAGACAGAGCTCGGGGTCGTATTCCACAGCGTACGACTTCAAGTCGCTCTGGAGGGTCACCTTCGTCGGTTGGGTGGTGTGTTAGGAACCTTTTACATGTAGCCAAACTAGCAGAGAACTCATTCCGACATGTGCGGCTCATGAACATCGAGGCACTCAATGATGGCTCCGTACAAAGGAGCGTACCCCAAGGAGACCAAAAGTCCAACTGGCCCCATGGTCTCCACTGAACCTGTAATGTAAAAAAGGGGAGGGGAAACAATATTATTATTAATATGCATAACCCAAACTAAACGCAATAAAGAAATATACAATTACCTCATTAAACCTCACGGTATCCAGAAGACGGCTAACAACGATCAACCGCTCCGATTCCCGTCCCCGAGGCGCCTCCCTCTCGTCTCTCCGGACGGCCCCAATTTGCCATGGCTTCCAGGTCAAGTACTGCGTGACCCTAGAAGGTAGGAAAGTATGTAGTGCTTGACCCTGAAAGGTAGGAAAGTATGCCAAATTCATGTCTACAAATAACATAAATCTTGTAGTATTTAGTACCATTTATCCTAAGCCTTAAAAAAACAAAATAATTACCCTCAGAAGGAGTGAACATTCTACAATGCCTTGTTCCCTAGCCCTTGATGCCTGGCCCAAATTCCGGTAGAGTAGAGCCAGTACACCGACTCCCCATGCATAACTTCTGGTGCGGTCATGGTTGATGGGGAGCGCCATGTATTTGTGTTTGACTTTCTGCATCGACTTGTCGGTGAAAATGGTACCGCCAAGAAGCATGATCAAGTACATGGAGGCTATATGACGCTTGTTCCTCTCAGGATTGGACAATTGGGCCTATACTCTAGCCAGGAGTGACAGGGTCAAAATACCGCCATCACCGTACCACAACGCCACCGTCTTCAGGTTAGCCTCGGTAATCTCCACGACATGGTCTTTGACGATGGGGTCCGTCAAAGTAGTAGTGACGCTCAACTCGTCGATTGGGGTATAGAGAATGTGCAAAACATTGTGGAGCGTAATCGTCATCTTGCCTCACATGAAATGAAACGAGTTCGTCTCCGGATGTCATCGCTCGACGAACGCCGATATAAGGATGTTGTCAATCCTCCGGAAGTCCACCTCCCTCAGGGAGGTGATACCACTCCGCTGAATGTCGTCGGAGAAGAGAAGGTGTCGAAGAGAAGGAGAGAACACCGGAGAGAGAGCGTCGAAGATTTTGGTTTTCGTCGTCGACGACGCGAGGAGGAGGAAAAAGAAGACCCGCAAGCTTGGTGTTATAACCTATTTTAATACGCTAGCCTGGTCTATACCATATTCTAGTGTACAAAAATAGGTTATAACCCTACATGCTTGATCACAACGTACGTTCAATTTTAACATACAATATGTTGTGCGAAAAGGCAAAAAATATAGTGCATATAGCCTCCACGTTTATTTTACTGAATTTGTTACTAGCATTTTATTTAGCTTTTTCATTAGGATATCCGAAAACATATTAGATTACGCATAACATTAGTCAATGTGTATCATTTTAGCAATTAAATTACTTAAGGTAAATTGAGCTATTTAAGTCAAATTACTTCTTCATTATAAGCACGTAAATTTTCTTCAGAGTTTGTTAATTAATCTTAGCTATTGATTACGAGACTTTTTTTACACAAAATTGCAAAGATCATATTTATAGTTACTAACCAACCAAATCAATATCTTTTAAGCTAACAAGCCAAGAATCCGAGGGTGAGTTATATGAGAAACTCCAAAATTGCAAAAAAGATCATTTTGAGCTGAACAACAAGGCAACATTGAATTAATCGTGGTTTTCTGCTTGTTCGATTAACTTCGTTGCTGTTATTTCATTTTTGTCCGGGCAACATAGGACTGACTTTGGATTATACACCATGACAATCATCTATTTAAAGTGTAATACTTTGTAAACTGAAGCAACTTCCTAAGAATTTGTAGGTGAGTTATATGAGAGACTTTACAACATAAATTAGCTAGATCAGAAGCATATTGAAGCTTAACAAATAACAGAGGTACAAAATCAGAAATAAGCAATTCCCAATACAATGTTGGGGTCATCAAATTCAATCAAACTAGTTCCTCTTTTCCCTCTTTCTATTCGGATCAATTCATTCTTGTAACTGATGAGTGAGACACACCCCTATTCAGATCTCTGAGGCTTTACAAGGTTACAAAAAAAAACTTCACAACAAAATCTCAAGGAAATATAAGATCATGAGACAACAGTCCATAGCTCGAAAAATTCAATATTTGATGGGAATTGTCTTCTGAGAAGAGTTTCAAACCCAAATACTGCCAAAAGCTTCTTCTAGTGCTCTCTTGGTGCTTAGTTCTGGGCTCCACCCTCCTGCTAGTGCACCCCTCTCTGCTCGTAGTCTCATCTCTTCTTCATCCATATGCATGTCGTGGGGCCACGGATGTTGGCCCATCCCTGTGGGCCGTGGTTGCGCAAATGCGCCCCCTGCAACAGCAGGTGCGTAATGCCCCTGGGTCGAACTAGGCTCTGTTTGTTGTGAGTTTTGGTCCACGCCCTGTTCAAATAAGGAGGTTTATGGCTAACAATGAGTCCGTATGGTCAGGACTCATCTAACTCTTCAATTGTGCACAAACAAAGTGGTTGTTAATGAAATTCCTCATGCATTTCTGGAATCAATTTTCATCTAAATGGTACTAAAAGCATGACAACAGCAGCCCAATTCTCCACCACAACACCTGATTTCTGTGGACCGTGCAATGCAAAAGGTTCGCAAGTGGATCAAAATGATCAATTTTGTAATTCTACTTGGTTGAAAGCATCAAAGTTTACACCCACAATCCTATTTCCAAAGCGTTAGCTATTAGTTTTGAGGAGCCTATATGCACCATTTACCATTATGTAGCCCCCATGGACAGATTTCAATTAGAAGATAGAATATCCAACAACTGATGAAAGTCATGGTCTCCTTAAGCAAAGAAAATATATATGCAGCTTTGTTTAATCCTTTCACAAGTCAAGATTGTTTAGGCACCCGCAAGTAAAGGGAAAGATGGGATGCATAAAACAGGATTTTCAAGTGAACACCTTCTGGCATTATGAAAGACACAAGGAAGAAATATTTACCAACTTGTTATCTGTCTGTGGTCCCTTGCTAGCAGCCAGTGCAGCCGCTAGCTCTTCTGCCTGCACAAAAAGAAACAAGAGTACGATCAAGCCTCTCGTGAAGACTTCAAATCACCTAAACTTATAGGAAACTACAAAACTTGGGCCTGACATTCCATACCTTACGGGCTCGAGCATTCATTATCTGCTCAGCATTTTCTTTTTCATACTGAGCAATTTTTGCTTCAATGGCAGGAACATCAATTCCATCAACCAGGTTGCATACTATAACAAGAACCCTGTTGTAAACAAACCAAGCTTTGGACTAGAAATATTTGAAGAAAAGCAGTAGGAGACTTACTCATAATTTCCACGTCCTCCAAGTAATCATTGTACTCCCTCAAGGATGGAAAATCTTCTTCTCTTTTATTGAATCTAATACAGCCACAAAACTCATAAGCTGATAAGAAATGTCATCAGCAATTAAAGGCTGTTATCATGATTCATGAAGAGAAGAGATGCATGAAAATAATATTACAAGCACCAAAACTATAATATGATTATGGAAACTAGATGGACTACTGAAAAACCCCCTCTCCTTTGGAAGAATCTATACGAGTTAATTTTATTAGCTAAACATAGACCTGAGTTTCCAAGCTTCCAAGGTTCAGACTCAAATGGACTACTGAAAAACCTAAATGTGCCTAATCAATTAATAACAAAAACAGATGCAAATTGGACTACACTGCGAAGCCTAAAGTTGGAAAGAGGCAATATTGTATGGAAATAGCAGCTTCAAGTAATAACAGACAAGTGAATTTCCTCACGGATGCGAGAAATATAGATTTGCGTTACTTGCAAATCCGTAATGGCAAACACAAGTTCTAAGTTTTGAAATTGTAGTATAATCTAACAAAACTGCAATCAAAATAAAGAGAGAGATAGACAAGTAATTACATGCTGGAGATTCGACGACGGATGCTCATCTCTTTAGCAAAGGAATTAGCGCCCGAGGCAACCACCATTTTGGCTCTACCTCTGCTAAGGTTGTAAATTGGCACAACTTGGGAGAGGAGAACAGCTTGAAACGATTGAATCAAATTACGAATTCAAATCGCCAACTGGATTCGCTTCAGATTGTTGGGGTTTTGGAATCCTCCGACGAACATGGGAGTCGGTACTTCTCTAGCTATCCTGAAACAAGCATAAGCATGCAATCGGAGAAAGGAAAGGTGTGACTTAAGACTCCCTGAACCGGAGCAAAACAACCCGACCAGAAACCGAATCAGAAAAAGGAAAGGTGTGACTTAAGACTCCCTGACTTAAATGTCACAAGGCAATGAAGGCATGTTTACATTTCATTGGAATATACAGTTCTAACCTTTTAGGCTCCTAGCAGTCTGAGTACTATCAGTTGTAACGACCTAGTCACTCACTTAATCAGTTCCCAAATTAATTTCTACAAATCAACATGTAACTTTATTAAACTTAACCCCAAGTAAGATCAAACATATAATGTGATACAAAAATCAACAGGGGCGGACGCAGGATTTACGTCTAGTGTTGGGAATAGGGGTATAGAAATAGCTTTGAGGCGTGAAAAGATCACTGTCTTTATATTACTTCCTTTTAATAAATCAGATTACTTCCTTTTAATTCCAGAATTAAACTTCTTTTAATATAATATCAATAAGTCTTATTAATAGACTTTTACCAACATCTAGTGGGGGCACAATTCTGCGTCACTAAAATTAATTTTAATTATAATAAATTTAACAAATAAAATATTAAAAGTCACATTAAATTTTATTATTACAATAATATAATTCTCTAATTATCTATTGGTTAAAGATCAACCAATGTTAGATAAGTTGTACTCTAAGTGACAATCTTTTTGCTAATTTTTTTACCACAAACACAATAATAATTGCACAAATTAGAAGGAATTCCACTAATTTTACAACATAACTACACCTTCTCAGCACATAAGCTGATGAGATCAGATGCAGTTGATAAGACAAGGTGAGCTCAGCATCAAGTACAGGCTTCGGGCTTGTGCATATATGGGTATTTCAATTGATCTTTGCAATAAGTCTAAGAGCCTTTACCAATTACCATGTCCCCACTTGAAAAAGTTTCACCACACTAAACTCCAATCTAATGAGTGTACACTGCAGATATAATGAATTACCGCAAATCCATTTGTTTTCCTAGTGTCAGCCAACAACTTGCTCAATAATGCAGTGGTTTCAGCAGGCATTAAAACCAATTTGAGATGCTAAAATCTCCCAATTTTCTTAAATGTCTCTCCAAGCCTTCCCTAGTTTTGGTCCACTTATGTCGCTCTATCACTGTGGTTAGATCATCTCTTTCACTCTGAAATGCAACATTAAATTTAAGTGGTTTCACTTTGGAGGCAGAAGGAAATTAAGAAAAGAAGAATGATAGACTTCAGTCCACCAAGCTAGTTAAGTGTGTCTACTGAATGCTCGGCATTACAGGGTTCGAGCTTGTATATTTGCATACTTTCTACAACCCAAATTGAAACTCAATTAATCTAATGACAGAAATTTAAACACCTAAATTCATAAACCCGAAATTAAACTAATACCTAAATTCAAAAACTCGAATTCGCACTAAAATCCCATCACCAAACACACTATATCGATCTTATACCCCATTAATTAAGAGAAAATCCCTAACTAAATCATTTACTATAAAATCAATTGAGTTCAATTTCGTACCTGAACTAATCCCTAATTTTCGCTAGGGTTTTAGAAATTCAAACATCTAAATTCAACGACCATGTTCACGTACCCGAAATTAAGAGAAAATCCCTAGCTCGTCCTAGATTCGTACACGAATTCGCCATCCACCGTGTCGCTGGCTCGTAGCAACCAGTAGGTCGTCGGTCCGCCGTCTCGTCTCCTCTAAGTGAAAATCGCAAGGCCTCCGTTGCCCTTCAGCCGCCTATGTCGTCCTCATCCGTGAACAGAGCCCCAATGCCTTCAAGCCTCTAATCGTCGATGTCTTCCACCGCCTCCGAGCCTCTCACTTCCAGAAAGACCGGCAAGATCTGGCTCCGATTGTAAGCTAAAGTTGAATGGGCTCGTGGAGTGGTGGTCGACTGGTCGTGGTCCGCCGAACTGCTGAAGGCACTGGCTTTGTGAGAGTCGTGAGAGGGAGAAATTAGAAGGGGCGTGAGGAAAAGAGGGAAATTTTACTGTTGGAAGTTGGAACCCTAAAAAAAAAAAAAAAAAAAAACAGTGGGGGCCAGTGCCCTCCAGTGGTCCCAACATGGGTTCGCCACTGCTGGTCATCATTCATGCCCACAAGAGACAACTGAAATCGCATCACACAATAAAATTTGATTTGAAAATCAAATTGAAAGAAAAAATTAGAGAAAAAGAGCCCAATATGTAGACTTTTAGAGGTATCATATTTTACTTTTTTGATTTTTTTTTTCTTCTATCTTATTTTATGATACTCTATAATGTGATATTTGTTAGAATATTTTATTTTATCTTTTTAATCTACTTTTCTTATGAACTTATAATTCTTTTTATTTTTTTCTTTTGTTTTTAATATAAAAATTTTATAAACCAAAAAGAAGAAGACACTTGTCATTAATTTGTGTCATATGTATAAAAAATTGTATAATAGTGAGTATCATCTTCATGATACTTCTCTTCACTTATTACATTGGTTCTATAACCAATTCTTACATTCTTTTTTATTTTATCTTTTAAAAAATGCTTATAATACCCAAAGTACCACCATTGTAGATACTCTTAGGACCCCGAAAACCTCCTCGTGCTCGAGTCCAGCGTACTGCTAAAACCCTCTGAGCGAAATCTGAAATAAAAGATTATCACATAGTCAGATGAATATAAATCAGAAAGAGAAATAGAACAGCATATCAGATATAAGTTATACTCCCTCCGTCCCGAAATGTTTGTCTTGTTTTACTTTTAGACACTATTCACCGTTGAAGAGAATCTTCAAAATTTCTTCCAATATATAAGAAAAAATATAGTAATGTGTGGTCTTGTTTGATTCGTCTCAACGAGTACTTTAATAATATCAAAAAATTATAGTTTTTAGAGTTATGTAATTTGAGATATTAACGATACAAAACTCGCATCGGCATTTGAACCCGGTCAAAGTAGGACAAACATTTCGGGACAGAGGGAATATAACATAATGGAACATTCTATAAATAAAATTCAATTTTCTTTCTGCGTGTAGAATTTCTGGAAAAACACCTAACACTTGTCACAGAACATAAAATGAAGTAAATATACTCCCTTCGTCCCACAATATTTGACTTGTTTGACTTTTGGACACTGTTCACCGTTGAAGAGAATATTTAAGATTTCTTCCAATATATAAGAAAAAATATAGTCATGTGGGGTCTTGTTTGATTCATCTCAATGAGTACTTTGATAATATCAAAAAATTAGAATTATTTAATTAGAGATATTAACAATATAAAACTCACATCAATAAATATACCCGGTCAAAACAGGATAAACAAACCGGAACGGAGGGAATACTTCAAAAACAATTTCAAGGATTAATATCCAATGGAATTTGATAGCTAGCTACAATTAATGCCTGACTACATCCAGATAGGTATGACCCGAGACAAGTAGCTTTCACATTAAAGGGAGTGCACATTCTTTTGACTTCTGAGCTCAAAAAGCAGTCAACCATGAATATATGGCATATATAGTACTCTCCGTCTTTAAATGTTTATCCTGTTTGACTTTTGGGCATTGTTCACCGTTACGGAGAATCTTCAAAATTTCTCCCAATATATAAAAAAAACATAGTCATATAGGGTATTGTTTGATTCGTCTCAACGAGTACTTTGATAATATCAAAAAATTATAATTTATAGGGTTATATAATTAGAGATATTAACGATACAAAACTCGCATTGGCAAGTGTGCCCGGTCAAAATAGGACAAACATTTGGGGACGAAGGGAGTAAAACATACTCCCTCCGTCCCACAATGTTTATCCTGTTTGATTTTTGGACACTATTTACCGTTGAAGAGAATCTTTAAGTTTTCTTCCAATATATAAGAAAAAACACAGTCATATGGGATCTTATTTGATTCGTCTCAACGAGTACTTTGATAATATCAAAAAAATATAATTTTTAAGATTATGTAATTAGAGATACAAAACTCATCTCGACAAGTGTGCCTAGTCAAAACAGGACAAACAAACCGAGACGGAGGAAATATGATGTAGTACAGGGCACGTGTCCAATAATTCTTGAGAGTAATAAAGGATATTTATATTCAAACATGGACAGCCTTTTACCTCTCTCTCACACACTTCATCTAGGGATGATAATAGGTCGAGTGATGGATGAGTGGACCACTTCCCTCACTCAACCCTACATACAAATCAGGCCCGACCCAACCCTTACACGAACAATACATCATCAGAACTAGGGGTGTGCAGATTCGGCCCGGACCGGAAAAATGGATCGGACCGGACCGAAAATACTCGGACCGGAGGAATTACGGTCCGGTCCGCGGTCCACATATTTTTATAATTCCGGTCCGGTCTGGTCTGGTCCAAACCCGGCCGGTTTCCGGTCCGGACCGGATGAACCAGTTTTTATTATTTTTAATTTAATTTTATATATTAATATCTTATAATATTATTAAAAATTAATTTTTAGTATAAATATAAATAAATAACAAAATATATTGTATAATATTATACACAATAATTATAAAAACAAGAAAAATAATGAATTTTTCATTTATATAAAAATAAAAAATAAAAAAATATATAAATCGGTCCAAGACCGGACCGGAACCGGACCGAATCATACTGGTCCGGTCCGGTCTTCTGTCCAAGGTTTATAAAAATTCCGGTCTGGACCGGATGCACAACCCTAATCAGAACCACCCGCAACCTGTCGGGTGATGGGGTTATTTTTCAGGATAGCCTTAAGAATCTTGTTTTTAAGTGGAAAATTGTTCTATTGATTCAAAGCAGATGAAACTACAATGTAGCAGCTTTAACTGAATTTCCATATCACCAGAGCATATTAATCAACTCTATTTAAGTGAATTTTAGACAAGTAACCAAATTATAGAGAAACAACAAGAATAGAGCTTATAACTTTTAGGCCCAGGTTATATATGTTCAAGTGTAAGCTATAGATGGAACTCGAGAACAAAAGAAACGCTCCCTCTAGGAGCTCCCCCAGCCGGCCCTAGTAGGGACCCATGGCCACCGGAGATGAATCAGTCCTCTACTCTTTTGCTCCGACCGAGCTCCTCCTCCGATCGAGAACCCGCTCCGACCGAGCCCCCGCTCCGACCGAGCCACCGTCTCCGATGAGCCACCGTCCCTGACGAGCTCTGCCGCCACCATGGCACCGCCTCACCGCGCTCCGCCCGCTCCTCTGCTCCCCACGCCCCCTGCCTCCTCGGTCCAGCCGCTCCGGCGTCTGCCTCGCCGATCCGTCTCCCAGCCTGACCTCCCCACCACCACCATCTCCCCCACCTCCCTCCCACCGCTTCCTCCTCCTCCCCGCCTCCTATCCCCCTCCACCCTTCCTCTTTCCAGATCTGACCTCCCCTTGCCTTCTCCTCCCCGCTCCCCCTCTCCCCCTCCATCCTCCTCCCCGCCGCCGCCCTTCCCCTCTCCGTCCCCTGTCCCTCCGTCGTCCCCCTGTCCCTCCGCCGTCCCGAGCTCCGACCGAACCCCCTTGTTGTCCCTCCCCGCTGTCCGACCTCCCCCCCTTTTCTGTTTCTGTTTTTTTTTTAATTTGTTTTTATTGCCTTTTCTGTTTTAGGTTTGTTTTGTTGCATTTTTGATAGCTAGTGTGTTGTACTTCCTTGCTTTTGTTGGGCTGATTAGTGTGTAGATTGAGCTTGTTCTAGTCTTGGTTGTGTTGAGGCTCCTGAAGATCCATACGGCAACGTCAGGGTGGTCGAGACTCCTGAAGATCCTCCATCATGAGTGGGGGCAACGTCATGGCAGTCCATTCTTCTCTTTCCAGGATTGGTGGCTCGTTTTTCCCTCTAGTCGTGTAGCCCGCTTTTGCTTTGTTGTATTTACATTAGCTTATCTTGTTGTACTTACTGGGTTTCCAGTTGTCGATTTATCGGCCTCTCGAGTGGTCCAACTTCTGTCGGTTACTCGAATTCTTACCTTTATAAAAAAAAAGTGTAGGCTATAGATAACAAGTTACTAATTGAATAAGCAGAACCGAAGCTAATGCTTTGCTTATTTAGCAAACTAAACAAACCCTGATTTCCACAGCACAAAGACACTAGCTTGTTTAGTGACGCTCTCTTTTTCTGTCTCTGGAGGGGAAGTTTGACGCCGGTACTATGGAAGTTGAAACGGGAGGCTTGGCCTCCGTCCCCATCGGTCCTCCATTTCCGAAACCGATCTCCGTTGCTACAACCCAAGAGATGGAAAGTTCTCCCAACCCTAGAAATGCCAACGCTGTTGGTCCTGCTACGGAAGCCGCTGTCGCTGCCTGCCCCGGTTAGGTCTTGGAAGGATATGTTCACCAAGAAGGAGGAGGAAGAAAGGGTGGTCTTGCTGGAAAGTTTTCTTGAGGGCAAAATGAACTTATCCTTTCCTGATGGTGTGGATGGTGATCCAACCATAATCATTGACCCGGTGGTTCTTGAGGCGCTGGCCTCCGTTTGGAATTTTACGATCGTGGTTAAGACTCTTGGTACGGTTGTTCCTTATGAGATCATGGGAAGGAAGATCAAAGACTTGTGGAAGATAAGAGGAAGATTTAGATTGATAGATTTACCCAATGGTTACTACATTGTTCGGTTTTTCCTGGAAGAGGATTACGTGAAGGTGCTTACCGGAGGCCCATGGTCGGTTTTCGGGCATTACTTGGTGATCAAACCATGGACCCCAGGGTTCGACCCCATGAAGGACGTAGTGGCAACCACGCCGGTGTGGATTAAAATTCTGAATATGCTGGTTATGCTATATGATGAGAATATCCTGTTAAGGGTGGCAGCGGGTATCGGAGCTCCGATCAGAGTTGACAACAAAACTATGGAGCATATGGCATTATTGTAATAAGTGGGAAATATATGGCTCTTTATGGCTTATTAGCTTGTTAGCTTTATATAGCTCTAGTTGGTTGTTAGAGTTAGTTATGCTTTACTGAGTTTGTTATCAGAAACTCTACTTAAGATCTAATGAAGTTTTCTCTCTGAATTTCGTTATCTTTTGTTGGTGATTGATCTTGATTGCTTCTAGTCAAAAGCTTCACATGGTATCAGAGCACGTGGTGCTCCGATCCTGATTAAAGTTGTTTCGAAGTACAATTCTCTCTGTTTTGAGAGTTCTGGTGATTCTGTGGTTATTCGTCATTATTCAGAGGATCGTTTGGAAGTTCGACTAAATTTCGATTAGATTCATCAAGTGAATCAAGGAATCATTACAATGTCTGGAAGAAATGAGGAAATTGAAGCAGAAGCTCAGCGACTTAGGGATCTTGAACAAGAAATTGAGAGGCGGAGAATCGAACGAGATCGAAGCATTTAAGGAGGATATTCAGATCCGTTGTTTCTTTCTAATTCTGATCATCCAGGTACGCAACTCGTCTACTCATTTCAATGGATCTAACTATCATAGTTGGAGTAGGAATGTCACCATTGCACTTGGATCAAAAAAGAAATTAGGTTTTGTCACTGGATTATGTGTGAAACCGAAAAGAGATTCTGAAGATTTTGATAGATGGGAGAGATGTGACTTTATGGTCATGAGTTGGCTTATAAACTCCATGGTGGAGGATATAAAAGATAATTTTCTTCATGTTCGGTCTGCGAAGGAATTATGGGTGAGATTGTTGAGAGATTTGCTGAATCAAATGCACCATTGGTGTATCAATTACAGAAACAGCTAGTTGATCTTAAGCAGGAGAATATGTCTGTGGCTTCATATTACAGTAAAATGAAGAAAATATGGGATGAATTACAAGCTATTGATGGGATTCCTTTATGTGAATGTGGAGCTGTTGAGAATTGTACTTGTGTTTTACTAAAGAGACTGATGGACAGAGAGTCTTCACAGAAAATTATGCAATTTCTTATGGGACTTTCAGACACATATGAACATGTGAGAACCAATATACTGTCTATTGATCCTCTACCAACAATCAATAGAGTATTTCACATGGTTCTTCAAGTTGAAAGACAGAAAGGGATGACTATGAATCAGGCTTCTACTCATGATGTGCTAGCAGTCAACAGATTTACACAGTCTCAGTCAGGAAATAAGCAAGGATATGGGGCTAACAATGGAGGATCTCAGTATGACAGAAAGGATTACAAGAAAGCTAAACTGGACATGAAATGTGATTATTGTTAAGAGAATGGTCATGTCAAAGAGGCTTGCTTCAAATTGGTAGGTTATCCAGATTGGTGGAAATGGCCAAAAGTTGGGCCTAATGGAAAACTCATGGCAAATGTTCAGGAAATGTACAACAGTCCATTGGACAATGCTGATCAAGATGGAGGAAAACCTGATGCTACCTTGGTCAATGCAGTGGTGCAAGAAGTTCTTAAGGCTATTAAAGGGAAAGGATCTCTGGATGATACTGGTGGTTCTCATAGTGCTAATTTCATGAGTTTTTCAGGATTGGATCAGTCTTTTCCATTTGTGTATACCTGTCATATTGATCAATGTACCTGGATAGTGGATTCAGGTGCTACTAATCATGTGACATATGATAAAGGTATTCTGTTTAATATCAAAAAGTTGTTTAAACCCATCTGTATTGGATTACCTGATGGAACAACACAGATGGTAGAACACCATGGTTCGGTTTAGTTCACTGACACAATTATTCTGAAGAATGTGTTGTTTATGCCAGCATTTAAACACAACTTGCTGTGTGTTTCTCGGTTTCCTACTGATGCTGGTCATATATTTGTGTTCTCGAATCATGATTGGCTGCTTCAGGACCATTCAACTAAAGAAGTCTTGGCTAAAGGCATTAAGGAAGGTGGTCTTTACAAGTTTACTGCAGAGACCTTTGAAGATTTGCACAAGAATATGGTTCAGCACAAGACAGTTTTTCATTCTATTTGTAATAAGGATGAGCGGATGAGCTCATTACATGCCAGACTAGGACATATTTCATTGTCCAAGATGAGACATTTGTCTATTTTTTCTGGATTTGATACTACTTTGCTTGATTGTGATGTTTGTGTACTTGCAAAACACCATAAACTACCATTTCTTCGCAGTGATTATGTAGTTCCAAGGAAGTTTGAATTAGTTCATATGGACTTATGGGGACCTTACCATACTCCAGCTTTATGTGGTGCTAAATTATTTCCTAACAATGGTTGATGATCATACCCGTGCCATGGACTTTTCTGTTAAGATCGAAAGAGCAGGTACCTAGATTGGTTGCTCAGTTTGTTGCATATGTTGAGAATCAGTTTGGGTTGTCAGTCAAGATTTTGCAAACGGATAATGGAACAGAATTTGTTCAGCAATATGTTGCTCAGTTGCTAGCTAGTAAAGGAATTATCCATCAACGATCTGCACCTCGGGTTCCTCAGCAAAATGGTCGAGTAGAAAGGAAACATCGACATCTAGTTGAAATGGCTCATGCATTGAGACTTCACATTGGTTTACCCATTAAGTTTTGGGGTGATTGTATCCTCACAGCCACTTACCTGATTAACAACTTACCTTCTTCTGTCCTCAAATGGAAAACACCCTTTGAATTGATTCATGATACTTCTCCTACATATGATCATCTCATGATCATGGGATGTCTTTTTTTTGCCATGGTTCCTAAATCTGATAGGACCAAGTTTGATGCTACCTCTCGCAAGTGTGTTCTTTTGGGGTATCCACCTCATCAAAAGGCATATAAGCTCTATGACCTTGCTTCACATAAAACTTTTGTTGCTCGACATGTCATTTTTCATGAGCATGTCTTCCCTTATAAAGCTTCTATTCCTACCTTCTCAGGCCCTACCTCCTCTTCTATACCCCTTGTTTCACCTTCTCCTGATTGTGATTTTCATTCACCTCCATCACCTTCTCTTTCATCCTTTCCTTCTACTCATGATCATGTTAATGATCATTTGCCTGAAGAAGCATCATCTCCTGGTATCTCTTCATAGGATATTTCATCTTCTTCTCACCCTTCTCCTTCCCCTCCTATTCCCATTCCTCCTGCCCCTAGGCGATCTCTTAGAGTTACTCACCCACTTGCTAAGCTACATGACTACATATGCCCTGCTCAACATTCCTCCAATGTTGTCACCCTTCCTGATCAATTTGCTTTTGCCTATCATGTTATCACCTTACAAGACTTGCATTGTCATTCTCCTGACTATATTTCATCCTTGTTCAATGTCTTCCATTCCTATGAACCTACTTGTTATGACAGAGCCAAACATGATCCTGCTTGGGTTCAGGCCATGGACAAAGAACTTCAAGCACTTGAGCAGAATTCTACTTGGGAATTGACACAATTACCTCCAGGAAAGAAAGCTATTGGTTGCAAGTGGGTTTACAAGGTCAAATTCAAACCCAATGGTGAGGTTGAACGACTTAAAGCAAGATTGGTAGCCAAGGGTTACAATCAAGTCAAAGATAAAGACTACAAGCACACATTTTCACCAGTGGCCAAGTTCACTACTGTTAGAGTTCTCTTAGCTCTTGCTGCTGCTCGTACCTGGCCACTTCACCAGTTAGACATTAATAATGCCTTCCTTCATGGCTTTCTTGATGAAGAGGTGTACATGACTCCTCCACTGGGTTATTCCAAGTCTTCCCCGAGCCAGGTATGTCGACTCAAACGATCTCTCTATGGCCTTAAACAAGCTAGTCGATAATGGATTCTGGAGCTAACAAAGCATTTGCTCAGTCTTGGATTTGTTCAGTCCAAACAGGATTACTCGCTCTTCATCAAGACTTCATCTGGCTCCATTATTGTGGAACTTGTTTATGTAGACGATATGCTTCTTACTGGTGACACTCCTGATGAGATTGTTGCTACTAAGGCTTCTCTTGACTATGCCTTTACAATCAAGGACTTAGGACTTGCTTGATATTTTCTAGGTCTGGAAATCTGTCGTTCTAATTCTGGTATTCAGCTGAATCAGCGGAAATACATTTTTGATCTACTCACTGAGGCCAGTTTGCTTCACTGCAAGGCAACCTCCTTTCCTATACAGCGCGGGTTACATTTACAGCCTCATATGGGTGCCATTCTAGATGATCCCGAAGCATATCGTCGGCTCATTGGCCGTCTGTTATATCTTACCCTATCCAGACCCGATATTTCATACTCGGTGCAACAACTAAGCCAATTCTTACAATCTCCTCGAGTACCTCACATGGATGTTGCTTAGTTCCTACTCAGATATCTCAAAGGTACAATTAATTGTTCCTTGGTTTATCTTGCCTCCTCTGATCTATCTTTATCTTCCTTCTGTGATGCGGATTGAGGCAGTTGTTCCTTCACATGTCAATCCTTGATTGGCTATTGCGTCTTCTTCGGCTCATCCTTGATATCTTGGAAGACTAAAAAGCAGAAAACCGTGTCTAAATCCTCTGCTGAGAGTGAGTACAGGAGCATGTCAACTACTTCTGGTGAATTGGTTTGGTTAGAAGGCCTTCTGCGTGACCTTCATGTTCCTGTGTCTTTGCCTATACCTTTACATTGTGACAACAAAGCAGCACAACACATTGCTGCCAACCCTGTCTTCCACGAGCGTACTAAGCACCTCAGGATCGATTGTCACTTCGTTCGGGACATGGTTCATGAAGGCTTCTTGCATACCTTTCATGTTGCTTCTCAACTTCAGCTGGATGATATCTTCACTAAGCCCTTGGGTGCCCAGCAACATTTCTTCCTTGCTTGCAAGCTTGGACTTTCGTTCTCTGCTTCGTCCTAGCTTGAGGGGGGTATATGGAGCATATGGCATTATTGTAATAAGTGGGAAATAGAGGGCTCTTTGTGGCTTATTAGCTTGTTAGCTTTATATAGCTCTAGTTGGTTGTTAGAGTTAGTTATGCTTTACCGAGTTTGTTATCAGAAACTCTGCTTAAGCTCTAATGAAGTTTTCTCTCTGAATTTTGTTATCTTTTGTTGATGATTGATCTTGATTGCTTCTGGTCAGAAGCTTCACAAAAACTCTTTACGCTGATAGGGGTAGATTTGCAAGGGTGTGTGTCGAGCTCGACATTTCAAAACCGCTGAAGGGGTCGGTATTCATTAACGGCAAAAGATACCTGATCGAGTACGAGAGCCTTCATGCCATTTGTTTTCATTGTGGGAAATATGGGCATTTTCAACCCAAGTGTCCTTTGGACCCAACTAATATTCAGAAGCTAAAGGAAAAAACTGCTGAAGGAGCGAAAGTGCAGGAGGCTGGAGCTAGGGCTCTGATTGGTGATGAAAAACTTGGGGGGTGGATGCTGCCTAAGTACCGGCGGCGCCGGAAACCTAAGCCTCCAGGTAACGGTCCTGTTTCTCAGGCTGGTAAGGGGGAATCTCAACCGTCGAAGCCTGCGTTGGGATTGGGTATGGATGTTGGGCAGGCTACGACGGGTGGAGTCCAAGTCGTATCGGATACTCCGCCTGACAGTAGGAAAGAAGGAATGAAGGCTACATTGGGTTTGAGTAGAGTCTTGTAAGGTCAAACGTCTAGTGATGGGACTCCTAAAGAGGGAATTAAGGCTATGCTCTTTACCCAGAAGGAAAAAGGGAAGCTGAGTATGACTGAGGTGTCAGGAGGCAGCTCCAGTAATAAAGAGGAAACGACAAGAAAGTTTAATGCTACGTTGGGAAAGAAAAAGAATAGAAGGAAGTTCAAGGGCCGAAAAGATAGAGTGGTGTCTCTTGGGCCTGTTGAGTTCGTGGGCCATAGTCCAGTTAAAAGGCCAAGAGGCAACTTTGATGTGGGTCGGGTCAGTATCTTGAGAAGTGAATTTGAGAAAGGTATTGACGGTCCAATAACGTTGTCTTCTTTGGTTGCTACGACAGCAAATCCTTTGTCTCAGAATCCCCTAGATAGCGGTGAGAGAGAGGGTTCGAATGGTGACCATAGGATTCTGAGTTCTGCAGTGCTGGGTGTAAGCGTGGATGAGGATGACTCGCAGGCGACGCGGATGGAGGAGGAAGTGGTCGGGGCACCGATCTTGGTGCAGACCGCCTAATCTGGTGGTGGTGTGTGGTCCTTTCCCCCGTAAGTATCCAAATGAATTACGTTTTATGGAATTGTCGTGGAGCCGGCAAATATAGTTTTCGCCGCTCTATCAACTATATGATTAGGAAGCATAATATTGATGTGCTTGTTTTATTTGAGCCGCAAGTGTCGGGTGATAGAGCGCATTTGATTTGTGAGAGGATTAAAATGGGTGATGCGGTTAGAGTTGAGTCGCAAGGCCTAATGGGAGGCATTTGGGTTCTATGGAATCTGATTTCGACGGATGTGCGGGTTGTGGGTAGACATGAGCATTTTATTAGCACTGTCATTAAGCATGGTGACGTTGTGGTGAATTTTGTGTTTGTGTATGCCATGCCTTCTGCTTCTTGTCGTAGGCGCTTTTGGACTGATATGGATGCTGAAATTAGGAGTATCAACGGGCCACTGTTTGTAGGAGGGGACTTTAACTGTATTGTTAGAGGAGAGGAAAGACAAGGTGGTTCGGGTGAGTTGCATCCTGATTCTGGGGATTTTTTGCATCTTATTGAGGATAATGCTTTGATCGATTTGGGGTTTTCTGGTCAGTCGTTCACTTGGTCGAAAGGGCAGGTGGCTGATCAGATGATTTCGAAGAGACTGGATAGAACCCTTATGAACATGGAGGCTTGTTTGAGGTGGCCTAATGCGGCGGTCAGACATCTTCCGAAAGTTGGTTCTGATCACACTCCTCTGCTTCTCAACCTCTTGCCGAAGGTGAGGTTTGATCGGTCGAGAAGGCCTTTTAGGTTTGAGGTGGCATGGATGTCCGATCCGGACTTCATGCCATTCATTGCTAACTCGTGGCAGCATTCTTTGCCTGCGAATCAGGCTCTTTTGCAGCTTCGCTTGAGACTTCTTGAATGGAACTCAGCCACTTTTGGGAATATCAACGAAAGGAAGAGCAAGCTTGTGGTCAGTATTAAGAAAGCTCAGGTTGAGATCGAGTGAAACCCGACGGATGATCTGATTTTGATGGAGAGCAGACTGTAGACTGGACTTTCTGAGGTCCTTAATCAAGAGGAGCTTTTGTGGTTGCAGAAGTCGAGGGAGTCATGGCTCAAAGCGGGTGACCGTAATACCGCTTTTTTCCACCTTTCTATTGTGATCAGAAGGAAGGGTAACCGTGTGGAGGCTCTCAAAGATAATGATGACAGATGGGTTAGTAGTAAGCAAGAGCTGGAATGTTTGGTGGTTAATTTTTATAGAAATTTGTACTCTCTGCCCCTTCATGAATGTTTCCATATTGCTACTCCACACAATCGTTTTCTTGTTTTGGATCAGGTCTTGTGGGATGATCTTAATTCTGATTTTAGTGATGATGACATCTTCGGAGCTGTGAAAGGAATGGGGGGATTGAAGGCTCCGGGTCCGGATGGCTTCCAACCTGTTTTTTACCATAAATGTTGGGATACGGTGGGGAGCTCGGTCATGGCTGCGGTTATAGCTTTCCTTGTGACGTCGCCTCTTCCGGCCGGCTCGAATGATACTCTTATTACCCTGATTCCTAAGGTTTCTAATCCTGATAAGATCAGTTTCTTCCGCCCTATCAACCTCTGTAATGTCTTGTATAAGACGATTACTAAGATGCTGGTAAATAGGATGAAGAGAATTCTTCCTGATTTGATTGGTTCGACTCAAGGGAGCTTCCTTCTTGGCAAGCAGATTACTGATAACATTGTTTTGGCCCAGGAGATTGTGCATTCCATGAAACGCAAGAGTGGGAAGAACGGGTGGATGCTTCTGAAAATTGATTTGGAGAAGACATATGATCGTCTTAGATGGGACTTCATTGTGGACACATTGGTGGATGCTGGTTTTCCAGATCAGTGGGTGAGTTGGATTTCTGAATGCATTTCCTCCCCTTCCTTGAGGGTTCTCTGGAATGGGGAGGCCACGGATTGTATTCAGCCTACGAGAGGTATCAGGCAAGGGGATGCGATTTATCCTTACTTGTTTGTCCTGGGTATGGAAAGACTGAGTCACTTGATTCTGGATTCGGTTGAGGCCGGGTCTTGGGTTCCGATTAGAATCTCAAGAGGGGGTCCTCCGCTGTCACATGTTATGTTTGCTGATGACCTTCTCCTGATGGAGGAAGCCTCTATTGCTCAGGTTTCGAAGATTCTGCATGTTCTGGATGTGTTTTGTCGTTCGTCTGGACAGAAGGTGAACCCGCTGAAGTATAAGTTGTTTATCTCGCCTAATGTGGATGGTGAGTTAGTTGCGCAGATTCAGGAGGCGAGTAGTATTCCCGTTACTACGGATTTGGGGGTTTATCTCATGCACAAGAGACAAACATGGAGATTTCAAACACCTCTCTAAATACAACCCAATCTAGAAAGAATTTCTCTCCATGTTTGTCTAAATATCAACACAGGAAATTGTCGTTACTCCTAGTTGGCCTCGAATTTGCGCTTACGGGCCCAACATGGATGTCATGATCACAAATCTTATGCTCTCTTAGTCTCTTTTAAATCTTTTTCAGTGAAGTGCATCAAGTGATGTTATAGTATGAAGAAAACTATCCAACGATTGCTAACACCCTAATTTCTAGCTCTCACCTTTTCGCCTTATGTTAATAAACTCTAAGCTTGTTGTTGCAGTGTAAGGCATCTATCCCAGTATAGTCAGAAAGTGAAAAGGTGAGAACTAAAAATATTATATTACGCAAAGACAACAATCCAAGGATGGGTTATCGTCAATGTTCTAAAAATCGCTAGGCGGGTACTAGGCGGTAAGGGGGGGGGGGGCTAGCGCCTAGGCGGGGGCCTAGGCGGATTAGAAATGTATCGGATAAATTGGAATAATTGAATGTTTTGAAGCAAAAAGTGGAAAGAATTGGAAATTTTAGAAGAAATTGAAAACAAAAACACAAAATAGGAATAAACATAGTCCGTCTAGACCCGCCTAGGCCCCGCCTAGACCCGCCTAGACCCCGCCTAGCCCGCCTAGTTCCGCCTAGCCCGACTTGCCCGCCTAGCCCGACTTGCCCGCCTAGTCCCTGCCTAGCCCGCCTAGAACCCGCCTAGGCGGCCGCCTAGCCCCCAGCCGCCTAGCCATTCCGATTTGGCCAAAATCGGGACGGCATCGGGCCGTCTAGCGCCTAGGCGCTGCCTAGCCCGATTTTTAGAACACTGGTTATCGTTATAGTAAGTCTATGGAATAATCTATTCAAGGATAGCCAGTATATTAGTACTTTGCTCGTCATTGCTAATAAGATAGTAAAATATTTAGAGAATCAATTTTAAATCAAAGACTTGGTGATCAGTGCTACTTTGTAGGGTTTAACTAGGAGTTGTTACTAGAGTTTTAGGTACCATTTGGATGTGTTTAGAGCGTAAGTTAGGAGAATGGAGTTGAGAAGAAGGAAGTGTGATTTGGTGGTTTGAAGAGCTTAAATGAAGACTATAGAAGATGGAGAAGAAAGCTACAAGTGAAGTGATCGGTGCTATTTTATAGTGCATATCTAGGGATTATTATCAGGTTTGAGGCACCATTTGGTGGAATTTTATGCACAATTGGAGATTCTGGAGTTGAAGTAGAGAAGTGTGGTTTTGGTGATCTGGAGGAGCTAATTAGAGACATACAGAGGAAGAGGAGTTGACCACCTGAGGAAACGTTGAAGATCTATGAAGAAACCACAAGGAAGAGGCGATAAGAGAAGATCGAGGCCAATTCCCGAGAAAAATGATGGTGAAAAGCGAAGGCCGCGACCGCGGTTGTCGGGCCGCAACCGCAGCCAATTTCGGGAATTAATAGATCACTTCGAGAGCAAACCGCGACCGCGGCCTCTTGGCCGCGGCCATCTTCTGGGAGGCGAAGCCATCAAAATTAAATGAAGCCACGTGATTGCTGGAATTGGAGCAAATTGGGCCCAAAAGAAGGACCGGCCCAATGGAGAAAAGAATAAAGGAGCTCGGCCCACCATGAAGGATACCGCGTGAATTGAAGCGGGAGGTGAATTGAAGCATGACGGAGCATGACGTCAGCGAGTGCTGCATGTTGGAGTTGGACAAAGCGGGCAGCTGCCTTTGAATTGGGCCGAGAAAGTGCTGAACGAGGTGGGCCGAGATGCTTGCAAGGGAGATGGGCCGAGAATGATGCATGCGGAAGCTGAGGAAGCAATTCGTTCAGCGGAGATTTATTCTCCCTATTTTTGAATGTTTAGTCTTGTTTTGTTTTATTATTGTTATTTTTATTATTTTTACACACTTTTAGAATTAGGTTAAAAACACTTTTAGTTAACCTAGTTGCCACAGATCATCGTTTTTCCATTCAGTATTGTTTTTTTTTCTTTGAAGATTATGAAGAACTAAGCACCTTTGCTTAGTCCGACAATTGAAGCCTAAAGTTTGTATTTGATTGTGAGGTTATTCCTTTACTCTATCCTTGAATGTTATTGATTCTCTTATGCTTCATTCTATTGAGTTATATTGATTTCTCTAGATTAGCTACCTAGTTTTATTGATATTATTTATATTGCAGGATTAGGATCTTGAATAGTATTGGTTGGATCTAACTCATCAGTTGTGATAATTATCGTTATTAATATTAGTTTCCCTAGCCTGATAACCTAGTTGAGATTAATATTATCTATAGTGTTAATTATTTCTTTCTGGTCAACTTGTTGAGATCAATATTATTCATCCCTAATTCAGAAGTAGCATCCATGATTATCTAGAACTGGTAGGACTAGATTGTTGTGAAGAGAATTAAATGCATGTCGAGTACTGACGAGTTGTTAAGTATTGCATGAGCCTATCTATTCCTGAACTTCTTGCTGCTATTGAATTAAATCTTGAAGGTTAGTATGGATTTGTTTAATAGTTATGGTTATTAGGACTGGTTGGACTATTAACTAATTCAGAACAGGGATTAGGACATTTATGAGGATAGAGGACTAGGAATAACCAATGATCGATCAATCAAACTGAAGGTGGATATTTGTCTGGCTAAGTGTTTTTCCCATATTGATTTCACCCCTTTGATTTGTTTATTTGCTTTGTTTACTTGCTTGTTACAAAACCAACCTAAATCCCCTTTTTTGGTTACTTTGCATGCTAGTGAACACATAGATTGATTACTTCCTCCCTGTGGGATTCGACCCTTGTTTGCCTCTACTACTTGTTTAGGTTTGTTAGGAATTATTTTGACCGGGTTTAGGACGACTGAAAACTCGTCCGTCATGAAGACCACGACGCAGAAGCTGAAGGAGCTACATAAAGTTTTCCGCGGTTGCGGAAGTCACCACCGCAGTCGCGGATGAGAGACAAACAACGAATTCAACAGAAAGTTTTCCGCGGTCGTGGAAATCTATTTGCGATCACGGAAACTGTTCATCAACGCGAATCCGAGAATTTCCTTTTCGTCCGAAGTTTCGTTTTATTTTATTTTATTTATTTTTCTTTTATTTCGTTATTTCCTTTTAGATATTACTTCTTATCTTTAGTATTAGGTTTTGCTTTATAAACCTAGTTTCATTAGCAGCCTTTTCATTCATTATTGAGATTCATTATCGTTTAGTTTTTCCCTTTGAGTTTTTGTGCTTTGAAGACTATGAAGAACTAAGCAACTTTTGCTTAGTCCGACGATTGAAGCCTTCGTTTGTATTTGGTTGTGAGATTATAACTCTATTTCCTTTCCTTTGATTATATCTTTTCTCTTTGTGCTTATTCCCATTGATTCTTGCTGATTTGACTAGCCTGATCAACTAGTTGATATTAGTAATTGTCTATTGCTAGGGTTTGGATATTTCAGGTTGAAATCCCTTATCTTGTGTAGCAAACATGATATTCTAGGACTAGTTTATTGTGAAGAGAATTGATTACATGTTAAATGTTGACGGGTTGTTAAGTATTGCATGTATCCTGGCTAATTCTTATGCTTACTGCTGTTGTTAGATTAAATCTTGAAGGTTTCATGATTGTTTAATAGTTAGGGTTACCAGGACTGGTTGGACTGATAACTATTTTAGAATAGGGACATGAATATTCATAGGAAGGAATTGAGATAATCTAGGATCAACCAATCAAATGAATGGTGGATATTTGTCTGGCTAAGTTATTTCTCACCAATTGATTACATCCTTTACTTTTATTTACTTTGTTACTCATTACAAACCAACAACCCCCCTTTGTTACTATTGACATACAATTGTTGCACTTAGAAAGATTGCTACCTCTCTGTGGGATTCGACCCTTGCTTGCCTATTATACTTAGTTAGGTTGTTGATGATTACTTTGATTAAGCATAACGATTTTAGCCTCTATCAAATTGGCGCCGTTGCCGGGGAGGCAAGTTTTAATTTTTCTTTGTGTTTGTTTGTGTGCCAACTTTTGTGTGGACCTATCTTATGGTCCATACCCGTGCTACTGACTCTTCATTGTTAGGTTGTGATACAGAGATCGAAAGAACACTTTCCAAACACCGTGTAGCAGCCCGTACGCAAATAGAGATGGTTGAAGAAGAACCGACTTTGAGGCAGTTAACTGCCCCAAATCTGCAGCAGCAACTGCTTGCTGTGCACTTCCCAAAACTAGAGGATGGCGTGAATTTCAAGCTAAAATCTGGGCTGATCCATTTACTACCCCACTTCCATGGGATGAGTGGAGAAGACCCCAATAAACATCTATCTGAATTCAATGCTGTTTGCACCAGCATGAAGCCACGAGGCGTTATTGAGGACCAGATCAAGCTGAGGGCCTTTCTTTTCTCTCTAAAGGATGCGGTCATTGATTGGTTCTACTACTTGGCCCTAGGAAGCATTGACACATGGGCTAAGATGAAGAAAGCCTTCCTGGAGAAGTACTTCCCTACGACCAAGCTCAATAGCCTGAAGAGGAACATCAACAATATCAAACATCAGGCTACTGAGACATTGTACGAGTATTATGAGAGGTTTAAGAGGTTGATCTCAAGCTGCCCCTACCATGGGTATTCTGACCAAGATCTCGTACTTTATTTGTATGGAGGACTTCTTGACGATGAGCGTCGGATGGTGAACACAGCCTGTGGTGGAGATATTCTAAACAAGACGTCTGCTGCAACTTTTGAGGTTTTATTTGAGTTATCTGAGGGCTCAAGACAGTTTAGCAAGAGGGCGAGCGCCCAAATTGTCAAGGCTGCAGACTCTCAGCCATCATCCTCACTACTTCCTGAGATGGTTGAGATGAAGGAGATTTGTGATGAAGGGCACCCCGCAGTAAGTCAAGTCATGTGGGATAAGCTATGACACGATGCACCCTACTGATGCGTGTCCCACGCTGCAGGAACCCACTACTGAAGTGAACGCGATAGGAGGTTTCGGCCCTCCTAGACCAAGATATGACCCGTACTCCAACACTTACAATCCAGGGTGGAGAGATCACCCCAATTTGAGATACGGGAACCAACAGAATCCTCCTCAGGGTCGTGATGATCAAGAGTTTCACCAGAGGCCGCCATAATTCTTATAGTGCCAACAATAATTTCAGCAGCCTGGAGGTCAACAACAACAATTGAGAGCTCAATATGACCCTAGACCTCAAGGCCAAGGCGCATATTCATCTATGTACAATGATGACATGATCAAGTCTCTCGCTTAAAGAATATCGACGTTGGCAAACAATATGGCCCAACAACATGGTGCTCTCGCTCAGAACGTATCAACGTTGGCCAACACTATGGCCCAACAAAATCAAGAGATGAAGGCGGGTATTCAGCACCTGGAAAAGCAAGTGAGCAAATCTCTATCGCAGTGAGCAGACTGAAAGCTTGGGATTCGGGGAAGCTACCATCTCAAACGGTATCAAACCCGAGGGAGAACGTATGTGCGATGACGTTGAGGAGTGGAACGCTAATGGAAGAAATTCGTGGACAATAGAAAGAAATCCGCGATCGCGGAGAACACAGCCGCGACCGCGGAATTGTCCCTGATGACGGTGATTTTTTCGAAGAAGTTCCGCGACCTTGGACAAATTTCCGCTATCGCGGAAAAGTTTCTGGAGACAATGACTTTTCTGAAGGAAATCTGCGACCGCGGATTGAGAACCGTGACCGCGGAAATCTTTCTAGAGGCCCATATTTCCCCAAAGCCCCATAATTGCCCGTTGATGTCCACGACACTTATGTGTGCCCAAATTTTCCTCCGCTCAATTCGTTGAAGCCTCCCGCACCCTTTCCTGAGGCACTGAAGGACACCAGAAGGCTGGAGAATGACAAGGATTTATTTGAGACCTTCAGCAACTGCGAGGTAAACATTCCTTTGATCAAGCTAGTTAAGAGCATCCATCGCTATGCAAATTTTTTGAAGGAATTGTGTAAGATAAAGAGGAAGAAAGCTGTGAAAGAAAAGAAGAAGGTCCAGGTCAACGAAAATGTCTCCGCTATGCTACAAAAGCGGTTACCCAAGAAGTGCAGTGACCTAGGCATGTTCACTATTCCCTACAAGATAGGTGGCACCATATTCGATAAATCCATGCTGGATTTGGGTGCGTCTATCAATGTGTTACCTTTCTCATTGTATGAACCGTTAGAGGTCGGAGCATTACAGAAGAAAGGGATAGTGATCCAATTGGCGGACAATTCCTATGTGTATCCCAAGGGAGTGGTGCATGATGTTCTAGTAGAGGTTGATAAGCTGATTTTCCCTGCGGATTTCTTTGTGATGGATACGGGGCAAGATAAATGCGCAACCCTTGTGATGCTGGGAAGGCCGTTCATGAACACGGCGAATACGAAGATTGACGTGAGCAGTGGTTCGCTCACAATGGAGTTTGATGGGGGTGAGGGTCGAATTCAACATAGATGATGCAAAAAGACACCCTCCTGATTGTGACCCCAAGTGTTCTGTTTATGTGAGCAACCCAAGTTGAATTGAAGAGCACCATGTCGAGCCACGACAATAACCAAGGCGCTGCTCGGGAGGCAACCCGAGGTATGAAATTTTTTCTTGTCTTTTCCCTTCTAGCTTTTATTATTGTTGTTTTGTTTTGTTTTGTTTTAGACTAACCTGCATGTAAGAGACTTAGAAAAAAATTCGAAGACGGTGTTCTAATCGCACCAGAAACTTTTCCACAGGCGCGAAAATTTTTCTGCGACCGCGAAAAGGCCACTGTAAGTCTCCCTTACCTGAAAAAAAAAAGAAAAAAAAACAATTTTTTTTGAAGGCCTAGCTGTCCGAGTTCTACTTTGAGAAGTGGTGCGCATCATGCTGCCAAGGAGGAGACATTAGCCCCACATTTGTATTTGGCACCGATGATGGCCCGACATTCGACAGCTGATGAGGAGGAACACCAGAGCCCACAACACGATTACATTTGGGCTCCCATTTTGTGTTCGTTGAAGGCTCGTGCAACCCCATTTTCTTTGATATATCACTACACCTTACAGTGGATCTATTGGGTTGCACGTGGAGTTTGAGTTTGAAGGACCGCGCAACACCAACGAATACGTAGTTGTTCCTCAACACCCTTGTAATGGTATATGCCTTCGCAACCCTATTCCGTAGGTCAAACATGTCTCATCTCTCGTATTTGGCCTTCCAGTTTTGGTATATATGGAAGATGCAATACCCATGAGTAGCGAATACGTAGTTGTTCCTCAACGCCCTTGTAATGCTTGCATGACGGTCAGAGACGAACACTAAGTCATGGCTGTCTGGTACAACAACTTTCAATTCGTTGAAGAAAAACGACCAAGAGGCATCATTCTCACTATTAACAATGGCAAATTTGACGTGACCTAAGGTCGTTATGCCAAATCAAAGTAAACCTCAACTTCCAAACTAGTATAGTAAGTAAGCAAGGGTCGAAATCCCAAGAGAATCACAAGCGTCTATATTCCTGTCACAAATTGAATACCAATCGAACAATAGTAACAAAGGGGGGGGGGTTAAGGTTTGGTTCAAGTAGAAAATAAAACAGAATAAATAGTATGCAATCAAATGTGAGAAAACACTTAGCCAGGCAATTTCCACTTAAAGTTTTGGTTGGTTGATCCTAGATTACTTCCAATTCCTTCCTATGATTATTCATGTCCCGATCTTGTGTAGATTAACAGGGAAACCATCCCTAAGAACCCTTACCGATGAATAACCCTAGCACCACTAGTGATTCAATCCAAAGGCAGCAATGAACATAATAATTAACCAGGATACACATAACACCTCAACCAGAAGCATTCAACATGTAATCAAATCTATACATAGATAAAATTCACCAAAGCAAATAAAACCTATGCTTGCTACTCCAGACCAGGACGTTAGCCCAACAGTTTCCTAGTCATAGCAATATGAGTAACAATCAATAAACCTAGATGGCCTGTCTAGACAAATCAATAATTATTCAATGATATTCTGCTTAAGAGAAGAGATATAGATCAATAGGAATTAAGAAAGGGAACATAACCTCACAACCAATAATCAAAACTTAAGCTTCCATTGCCAGACTAAGCAAAAGTGCTTAGCCTTCCATAGTCTTGAGAAAACAACGATGATGTAAAACTAAAACCTGATATGAGAATCTAGATCATCAAAACCTAAAAACTAAGAGAGTATATATAGGTGGGCTTAACAAATGACCTAGCCCAACTGAAAATAGAAAACGAAAATAATTAAAATGAAATAAAGAAATCAGGAAAGATAGATTCGGGAAATCCCGAAATAAGTCTGTCGTGATGACCCGCGATTGCGGGTAAAGGACTGCGATCGCGGTTGCTTGTAGCTCCGCGCTCTTCGCCTTCTTTCGCACCTGCAGAAATATCTTGAATGTCCCGAAGTCCCGCGATCGTGGCACCCTTGCCCGCAGTCGCGGTTAATGCTCGACCTTCTGCGTCTGCACTCTTCTCTTCTACTCTTCTATAGGCCTTCTCTTGGCTGATTTTTCCTCAATGTCTCTAACAATCTTCAAGTAGGCTCAAACATCTCCAAAAACATCAAGACTTCACCTCCGAACTCCATGCACATGAATGTGTCTAAAGCTACCCGAATGGCACCAATAACCCTCTAACAACTCTTAGTTACGCCCTACAAAGTAACGTCTATCAAACTCCCCCATGCTTAGACCTTGCTCGCCCTCGAGTAAGCTAATAATGAGCCTACTCCTCCAATGAAACACCCAAGGCCTCAGGAAGCATCTCTCCAAACACAATGTACTAAGAGTTGCGCTTAACCCATGCCAAAGCTCTTGACACCAATCTCATTCACAACGCATCCTCCATCAACAAGCAAAAGGGGCAAGCAGAGTACTTCCCCTAAGCCTAACCCGGACATCCAATAGTGTAAAGTGACCTATAATCCTAGCCTCCATCTATGACTCCTTATGCCTCCCAGAGTGACCTACCCAACAATCCTTCTTTGTCTCCTCTTCTTATGTCGCCCCTCCAGGTAAAATGAGATCCTAAAATCACTCCTCTTCTTTTCACTTATTTTGCTTAGGAGCTCTTTCGGGTTTTCATCCTATCCACTCGTATTTTTTTTTCATAGATGTGCTCACATATGCTCACGTCACTCAGACACCTTTTTACCCCAGCCTAGCGCTGGTCCGGGCCACCTGCTTATTACCCAAGCCGCCCTTTCGGGTTTCGACTTGTCCCAGGATTTTCATGTATGTCTTTTTTTTGCTTTTTGACTTTTTTTTCCCCAAAAGGGAATGCGAACAATGGACAATGCTGAATGGAAGTAACAATGCTGAAATCGAAACTAAGTTACAAGATAGATAGCAAGTACTTTCTATTCCCCCATGCTTGAATCATGCATTGTCCTCAATGTATGGAAGACAAAGAAAAATATAAGGGGAAGAAAGAAAGAACTCACTAAGCGTACGCCGGGGTGGTAGTCTTCGTCAATAACGCCAGGAAGGTACTCAGGGATGTAGGGATCCCCATAAACTTCATCACCACTTCAACAGTCGAACTTCCCAAGAGATAGATCATGGAATGCTGGAACTCCGAACTCATTATGCACAGGTGGTGACGCACAAGTGAAGACGTACCGCAGGGAACAACAACAATAGATGGATCAAGGGTACACCGGTTGTTGGTCGCGAACATGATGAAGAAAGACCGCCTCAGAACCGCCATGAATGAACCGCCGTGGAAATAACTGCCATAACGGAGGGAATCGTCGTGGAAGAATTGCCATGGAAGGAACACCGTGGAGGAACCGTGATCGCGGCAGTGAAGGCCGCGATCGCGGTTAACATACGATTTTTTTTTCTGACTAAACCCTAATTCGCGGTGTGCCATGGGGCCGCGATCGCGGGTTTTGTGCCGCGATCGTGGTTTTTGCTCGACTTTCTCTGACCGCGATCGCGGGATTTATGCCGCGGTCGCAGTTTCTTCTCGGCTTTTCTGTGTGGTTTAGTCGAACAAAAACAGAGCAAAAATTTCGAAAACAAGGGAAAACTAAGCTTCTAAAAGAAAAACTAAGTTGAAAGTCTTACCTCAGGTTGCCTCCCGAGCAGCGCCTTGGTTACTGTCGTGGCTCGACATGGTGCTCTCTATTCATCCCGGGTCGCTTACAGCGACCACCTTTCTTGGTTCCAAATCTGGGGGGTGCCTCTTCAGGTATGATTGTACCCCCTTCCTTCTGCCTTTCATTGTGATCGGATCACCCTTCGTATCCATGACCACATTTGTCATCTTCAAGAATTCTCTTTCCAGCATTGCAGAGGTTGTACGCCTATCCTGCCCCGTGTCTAGTATGAGGTAATCTGACATCTGGCCTGCAACCTCACTCTTTTGCTTCACCTTCGGCTTCTTTTCTATCTTTCGCCTCGTCTTCACAGAATATGCACAACGAGGGATGTTGTTGGCCAGTGTGACCAAATGAGCTTTTGGCTTACTTCCATTGAGAGCCTCAAGGGGAGGTGTGATGGGAATCTGGGACTCCAGCAGGGGCCATTCATGTTGAGTGTAGTTTTGAGGCCCATAGTCCCTGTCCTCGTCCATCTCCTCTTCAATTTCAGGAGAACATACCGCGTCAGGTAGCATACTGTTCTTGAAGCTTTGGATTTCCTCTTCAAGGTCCTCCTCAAACTCTTCATCAAATTCAGCATAATGTCCTATTTCAATCAGCATACCGTGGTTGCAGCACTCCTCCCGCGGTCGCGGTTTCTCTTTTGCGGGGAGCTCTCTAAATTCTGCCTTCTCCTCAACATGCCGCTGGGCAGCATTGCCCTTGGGTTGAGATTTTGCTATAGCAGGTATCCATTGCGTCAGCTGCTCCATTGATGCACCCAAGCTTAACATAGTTTGATGAGATGATTGGTGCTGAGTATGATTTTGTTGAGAGAGCTGAGAGAATCCCTCTCTCATCACTTGTGCGTTGTTTGCACCGGCTTGAATCACCGCTTGTGTTAATGCTTGAAGTGCCTGGGTGAGTGCCAGCAGTGTGTTCTTACCAGATATCGGCTGTGGTTGTTGATTTGGGTACTGCGCTGTCAATTGCCTCAATGTCATGCTTTCTTGCGCCATAGCTAGAGTTTTCCAACAGAATTATCTACTCTGAATCGCACTTCGTCAATGAAAAGTTAGTAATGTTAGAGGGAACCGTAAGATAGGTTCCCTAGAAAGATCAATATTCAATTTATTTACAAGAAAATAGACAGTGACTCCCCCGACAACGACGCCAAATTTGACGTGGCCTAAGGTCGTTATGCCAAATCAAAGTAAACATCAACTTCCAAACTAGTATAGTAAGTAAGCAAGGGTCGAAATCCCAAGAGAATCACTTATCTCCAAAAAACTTTTGTGATTCTCTTGGGATTTCGACCCTTGCTTACTTACTAAGACCACTTATCTCCAAAAATAGTAAGTAAGTAAGCAAGGCCCTTGCTTACTTACTATACTAGTTTTGTAGAATCACAAAAGTTTTGATATTCAATCAAAGGTCGTCTTCTCGACAATCTTCTTCTTAAGGGCCTCAAATTTTATGCTTTCCGACACTACAATTGCTTTTGGTTTTTTCTGTCCTTCGTAAGACCACTTATCTCCAAAAATCTTCCATTCACCATCAGTAATCAGAGTGAACAAGTAGTTTCTTCGAACTAAAAAATATTGGCACCGAGAAGACATGAATACTACATGCAAAATAGACAAGACCGACATGATATAATATGCAATATGACTGGAACAAAACTTACCCATGTTGCTTCGTGGAAATTAAAGATGACGACTTCAGTGAAATAACGATAATGAACAAATGAAGTTGGTTAGGGCTTAATCTGAATACAGATGAGGGTGAGTAAAGATTGCAAAACCGTTGAGATTTTTTTAGGAAAATTGTTTCTAAAAAGATCTCACAAAATCTTTTAATAACCGTAATTATAGGAGAGAGAATAAACACGATTAGTGGTAAATATTTTGAGTTTTTTTCCTTAATTATTTTTCCATTTTTAATATAATATTTGTTGACAGGATAAATATTAAAGAGTGACATGATAAAGGTAGAGGCCGATAAAGTACTTAAAATACTGTGAGCATGAAAGTGTCTTGTTTACCAACTATTAAGATGACATGTTAAAAAAAGGAGACCGATAGGATGCTTACAAGTTTGTTCTACAACAAAATAGAACGAGCTTGTTCTACAATAAAATAGGTTGTTAGCCAGAACGAGATTGTTCTACAAAAATGTAAGTTATCAACCTCGGAAAAAAAAATAGTTTCCATCTTTAATACTTTTTAGTTCCTATATTTAATATAAAAAATAGTTTCCATCTTTAATATTTTTTAGTTCCATGGAGATTACAACACTCTACTTCAAAAAAAAATAGTAAAAAAATATGATGAAATCAATGGTGTAGGAGGAACGAAGAGGCACAAATTAGGGTTTTAGGGTTGATTAGGGTTGAATGGATTACTGTCAGGATTTAGGAAAACAATGTCAGGATCGTCACAAAAACGTTTAATACAGATTTCACTATATCTTTAGTTTCCATCTTTAATACTTTTTAATTTCTATCTTTAATAAAAAAAACAAAAACCAATTTTTACGATTTTGTTTACTATTTTATAATTTTCATTTGAGTTTCTTTTGATTAAAAAAAATATTTTTCTGATTTTTTGTTTTAAAAGAAAAAGAAAATATAATTTATGGCAAAAATACCCAAATAGGCATGCTTTGCTATTTTGTAATTTATGGGGTATTTATACAAACTTAAAAAAAAATAGGGTACCAATGCAAATTCGCCTAGTTTTTATATATTTGAAGTTAGTTGTGATTAGATATTGTGATTTTAAATTTTAAATATTTGAAGTTAGTTGTGATTAGATATTGTGATTTAAATTAAATAGAATTGTTAATATAAAAAAGTGAATTAATCACAAATTGACACATAAGATTTGTAGAGCCGAAATCAATATGATGGTTTTAATTCATTTGCTTTAATATATATAGATAGATTGATATTAAATCTTTATTTGTTGATTGTTTTGTTGGGAAGCAATATTGTCGAGGGCAACTACTTGTTTCTATAAAACACCTGGGCCTGATGGCTTTTCCGCTGAGTTCTATCAAAACTTTTGGCCCATTTTCCCACTCTTGTCAAATGTTAACTGAATGTGCCCAATCTTTTATAACTCTTATCCCAAAAAATGACAACCCCATTACTATCAACCATTATAGACCCATTAGTCTCTATAATACTATTTATAAAATTATCACCAAAATCATGGCCAACAAATTAAAACTAATGCTACCAAAACTCATTAGTCCCTTCCAAGGAGCTTTTGTGAAAGGACGGTCAATTCATGATAACATTCTTATAGCACATGAAAATTTTCATTCCTTCCACACTAAAAAGAAAGGTAAAAAATGATGGATGACTCTCAAACTATATATGGAAAAGGCATACAACAAACTAACTTGGAAATTCATTGAAGCGATTTTGCTTAAGTTTGGCTTCTCTCCTATATGGGTGACTAAACTTATGAATTGTATAACTTCAACTTCCTTTTCAGTACTGGTTAACAACGAGCATGGACCTTTTTTCAAACCAAAATGTGGCATACGTCAAGGTAACCCTATTGCTCCATTTATCTTTATCATCGCGATGGAATACCTCTCACGTACCCTAGCCCGTGAAGCTCAACAACCAAATCGGAAAGTTGGAATTCAACTGACTCGAAATGGAACGTGCATTCCGTTTCTCACCTTCGCTGATGATACCTTCATCTTTGTTGACGCCAATCACCAAAATATGCATTATATCCAAGATATCCTTAACACATTCAGCCGTATCTCCGGATTATCCATCAACTTTCATAAAAGCTCCATACAAACATCCTCCAATATTACCACTCACCAAACCTCTTCTCTCACAGCCATCCTTAACCTTCCTGTAACTAAATCCATGGAAAAATATCTAGGCATTCCCATTGTTAGAGGACGTGTCAAAAAGGAAATCTTCGATGATTACGTACAGAGCCTTAAAAAATAGTTATCTAAATGGAAAGCCAATTACTTATCCCAAGCTGGTCGGCTTGTCCTCATACAATCAAATTTATGCCCTAAAATTAATTACCTTATGCAGAGTTTCTTACTCCCAAAATCCATTTGCGATGAAATAGATAAGATTATTAAAGATTTCTTCTGGAACAAATATCATCCCAACTATCAACCACTTCTTTCGTGGAACTCCATTTGTCAACCTAAAATGGATGGCGGACTTGGTATTCATACTACTCAAGAAACAAACAGATCCTTCCAGGTGAAATTATTATGAAAAATATTGATTGAGGCCAATAATCTATGGGTCCGACTTATTAACTGAAAAATATCTTACATCCACTAATCTTTTCTCTTATCGCCAAAAGGCTAAACAGTCTTGGTAATTTTCACGCATGCTCCACCTCCGTAATGATTTCAAAAAAGGGCTTGCATGGGAACTCGGAAATGGGTATACTATTAAATTCTGGTCAAACTCTTGGATCCCACATTGTGATCATTTTTCATACTTTCATAATAACATCGCACCAGATATAACGATATCCAAATTTATTACCACATCCCGTCAATGTGATGTTCCTTATTTACAAACTTTACTACCTCCCCACATCATTAACAAAATAATCAATATCCACATCCCAGCTACACCCATGGAAGACCATCTTAGCTGGAGATTTAACACTGATGGTAAATTTTGCGTCTCATCCACGTACCAACTCAACCAATATGCTTTATTCAACCAAAGATCACAACCTTACTCTTGGCTTTGGAAATTAAATATTCCCCCTAAAATTAAAACTTTCATGTGGAAAACGATTTGTGATGGACTTCCCACCACATAGCGTCTTAATCGTCATTATTACTCGGTTTACTCAACATGTCAACTTTGCCAGAATACAGATGAAGATACCAATCATTTATTCTTCACATGTCCCTTCACTCAATTAATGATATCAAAATTTGAATCAAAACTTCAATCATCCTTCTCACTACAAGCTAGTTTAGATTTTCAGTACAATTTCGAGTATTTCCGATAGTCAAATGCTAACCCTGCTCCTTTGCTATTTCTCTGGTGGTGCATCTGGAACCATCGCAATAATCTCATCTTTCGCCAATCTCGTACCTCCCAAACCTCCAACCCCTCAGAACAAGCTTGGATTTTTTTTATCAAGATTGGACATTATCTAATGAATTTGCAAAACTTGTAACCATCAGATGAAATCGTACACTTACTACAAATCGCATCTTGAAGAAAACACCACAGACATTGATCAAACTAAATTTTGACGGTTTGAAGAAATTAGACAACACGTCACACATTGGATACATTCTCCGAGACCACAATGCAAAGACATTATTTTTCTATCTGGAACAAATTCCTTCAACTTCTATACTCCGTACCAAAGCTCTAACAACTTTATTTGGTATCCAGTATGCTGCTAGGCATAATATTACAAAACTAATTATCGAATGAGATAATTTGTTGGTCATTAATTCCATCCGACGAACATGAAAAATTCCATGAGAAATACATTCCATTATTATGGACATTTTGAATCTTTTGTCTTCCTTTTCTTCTTTACATGTGTTTCACTATTTTCGTGAAGCTAACCGGGCAACAGACTTTCTAGCCACACATCCTATTCCGCCACATGCACTACAACAATTTTGACATATTTTATGTCCCACTAACGACCGTACTCTTGCGATTACTGGTGACAGATATGAGTTCTTACAATTAAACTCTACTTTTCATTCTTTTGAAACTCAACTTGTAAAAATCATTCATTCGGATGATTTATGACATCCATCTGTTTAGACGAACCCTAATGTTTGCCTTGTATATAGAAAAAAAAACTTATTTCTTAATTTTATCCTAGTTGTACGGATAATCTTGCTAAAATGTTTTGTGTAAATCTAATGTTTTGTGTAAATCTTGCTAAAATGTTTTGTGCTAAAATGTTAACGGATAATCTTGCTAAAATGTTTTGTGCTAAAATTTTATCCTAGTTAGACGAACCCTAATTTAGACGAACCCTAATGTTTTGTGTAAATCTTTTTTAATTCCCCTAAAAAAATCGATATTCAAAAGCCGTAGAGTTTGGAAAACCGTTGGAGGAGGACATCTTTCCCGCCGTCTTTCGTTTTCCCTCTCTAAAAGATAACCAAATCCAATCATTTTCCTCTGCTAATTTTAAAACCTTGAAATTCACTTCTCCAAGCAAAGCATTTCCTCCTCCATTAAAACCCCCAAGAAACCAATCTCCATCCTCACACATTTCCCCTTCTCAAAACCTCTCTCTTTCTTTCATCAAACCCACCTTCCCAAACAAATGGAAACGGAAACGGAAAACCAGCAGATTCCATCCCAAACCCAGCTCACTCTCATCTCCAAATACACCAAAAGGGTTGTCCTGAGAACCGTCCTGGGCCGAAACGACGCCGGATTGGGCCTCGTCGGCCAAAAAATCGTCGTCGGAGGGTGGGTCAAGTCTGCCAAGGAAGTCAGTAGAGACCCACTTTCTGCTCCATTTCCGGCGCCGGCGCCCGCTGATCTGGTTAGGGCTCCGGTGAGGAAGGCTGGGCTAACTTGCACTGAGATTCTTCAGATTCCGCTTCCGTTTGTTCGGAGTTTACTAAAGGTGCTCGGCGTCATCCATGAACACGCTAGGGATAAGAATGACGCCGCGGCTGTTGCTCGGCCGCCGACTCCGACCACCGTGATCGTGGAAGTCAGTGATGGCTCTTGCGTGCCTAGTCTACAGGTAATTTGATCGTTCAAAATTATGGGTTTTTTCTCTCCAAATGATACAAACTATTGATACCCAAATTTCAATTTACCATAATTAGCAATAGCATTACCCATGATTCAATTCTGACATCACTACACTATGTGATTTAAAATTAAAATGTGTTGAATTTCAAGCGTTGAAAATTATGGCTTTTCTCCAATTGGATTCTAATTTTTGAAAACAGGATACAAATAATTGATACCCATTTCTCAATTTAACATAATCAGTATTACCCATGATTTAATTTTGTCATCTCTAAGTGATTTTATACTGCTAAAGTGCAAAGTAATTTTCTGCAGCAAAAGGGTCATGATTCAGAAACATTGCTGTGAATGAGTCTCATCTGATTTGAAGTTCCAATTTTGCCATTTTTCATTTTCAGGTTGCGGTGGATTCATCTCTGGCTCCACCAGGGCACATAATGCTAACTGGCACTTGCATTCTAGTAGAAGGAGTAGTTCAGAAGGCGTCATCCGGATTAGGGAAGCACCTCATTGAGGTCAAAGCAGAGAATGTGCTGCACCTTGGGGTTGTAGATCATGAGAGGTATCCTCTTTCAAAGAAGCGTGTGCCGTTGGATACCTTGCGGAATTGGGCCCACTTTCTCCCTCGAACAACCACAGTAAACTTCATCTTCTTCAACTCTTCATAGATGTGTCTAATCTTGGTTTCCACCCATGTGTCAATTCTAAAAACTCAATGTGCATTTGTAGAAATAGGCGGCTGTGTGTACAATATGTTGAATTGCAATGCTCAATGTGCATGTGTACATCATAAGGAGAAATTTGAAGCTGCATTGAAGAAGTGCTCTTGTTTTGATGTGTTTCAGGTGGCCTCCATCACAAGAATCAGCAATGCCTTGACTCACGCGACCCACGCCTTCTTCCAAGACAACGGCTTCCTTCATGTCCAAGTCCCCATCATTACAACCACAGATAGTGAGGGACTCAGCAACAAATTCCAAGTCACAACGCTTCTACGCACGCAAACCGATCCCAAGGAAGGCTCCAGTGAAGTTGAGGCCATCAAGGCATCAATCGAGGAGAAGAACAAACGCGTGGAGGAGCTGAGGAGAACCGACAGCAACCGAGAAGCCCTGGCTGCTGCCATTCAGGACCTCAAGAAGACCAACGAGCTCGCCACGCATTTGGAAGCTAAAGAGAAGGCCAAAAAGGCGCGAAAGAGAAGTGGCTCCTCTGTATCCTCTAGAGCCAGCTTTGAAGAGGACTTCTTTGCTTGCCAGGCTTACTTGACTGTTTCTGGGAGGCTTCATCTCAGTAGCTATGCTTGCGCTCTTGGCAACGTGTACTCGTTTGGGCCGCGCTTTAAGGCTCACACTTCCCACTCTCCTAAACAAGCTGCTGAGGTTTGGAAAGTTGAGGCTGAAATTGCCTTTTCAGAGCTACAGGAAGCCATGGAGTGTGCCATTGACTATTTGAAGTTCCTCTGCAAATGGATTATTGATAGTTGCTCAGAGGATATGAAATTTATCCTTAAACGAATCGACAAATCTGCCATAGACCGCCTTCAATCACTGATCTCAGATGAGTATGAGAAGATCTCTTATGCACAGGCTGTTGAATCTTTGAAACAAGCAAGTCTTCTGCACTTGCCTTTGGATTTTGTTCTTGAAAAGGCAAAGTTTTACAGCAGCTATATGATTAATTAATTCTTCTGGTGTTGCTGAATCAGGTCACCGGGAAGAAATTTGAGGTGGAAGTTGAATGGGGCACTCCCTTAAGTGATGAGCATGAGAGGTATATATACAAACATGTTTTTTTTGTTTTTTTTCAAGTATTAAAATTAAGCCAACTTGCTAATTGATGTATGTAGCTTTTTGGCTGATGAGATCTACAAGAAGCCGGTTATCATATACAACCATCCGAAAGAGATGAAGCCATTTTATGTGAGACTAAATGATGATGGCCAAACAGTTGCATCATTTGACATCTTAGCACCCAAGGTAACCACTCAGCTTTTATTTCTTTCTCCATAAGTGGACAAGCTTTATAATTCTTAGGAAAGCTAATACTGAGATTTCTGAATATGTTTTCACAGGTAGGAGCTTTGATTAGAGGTAGCCAGAACGAGGAACGACTCAACACGCTGAGTTCAAGGTATCTCGATCTAGACTTCCGACACAACTACTGATTTTTGTATACATAGAACAAGTTTAAAGCAACTATATATTGATTTCATTTTCTTGGTTGTTTTGTCTTTTTAATGCTTCAGAATTAAGGACATGGGGTTGCAAAGTGAGCAATATGAATGGTATTCGGATCTCTGCCGCCATGGTACTGTAAAGCATGCCGGATTCAGCCTTGGATTCGACACCATGGTTCTTTTGGCCACCGGAATAACCAACGTCGATAACGTTATACCTTTCCCAAGAAGCCATGGCAAAGCTGCACATTAAATCACTTACACCTGTACAACTCCGGGCTGACCCGTCTAGTAAAATGGACGGGCTTGAACATAAATATGAACCCGGTGGGCAGGGCCGGCCTGGTCCATAATAAACTACGGGACGGGCTCAGACAAGGATACTAACCCGACGGGCACCCGGCCTGACCCGGATATACATGTAATATAAGGGGTATATAATATTTATGTATATATATTTAAATAAATATAAGTTTTTATAATTTATATATGTTATATGGATTAATATATATATATATATAACTATTTGATACAAATATCAATTAATAATAAAGTAATTTATATATATAATATGTAATTTTTTTAAATAGAAAATCTTTATTTTATGAGCCCGGTTGGCCCGGCAGACAACCCGGTCCATAAACTTGGGCGGGCTTAGACAAGAAACTAGGCCCACAAATACCGGGCATGTTTGTTGGAATATAACATCCCACGTCTAAAGTTGGAACATAAATTGTCTAGTATATAAACTTGATGGCTTATTCCTCCTATTGTCAATTGGTTTTAGGATGGAACCTCATTGGGCTTATATGCTGAACATATATTTGTGTTTATGCGCTCGTGTCCGCACGACCCCTAGTCTATGGGCCCACGAACTTTCACAGCTCGGCCTGGACCTCCGGACAAAATCTCGGAAAATACTCGGCCCGAGCCCGCTTTTTGTACCGGTTAATCGCTTCAAGTTGTAACACGTACACCCACTACTGTAAACTGTAAATCAATGCACTTTATTTAATCAACTACATATGAGCATTACACATAGTGCAAGCCTTGAATTGATACAATACAATCAGATGATCATTCCAATTTAGCCCTCTACGGATACTTGTTGGAGTTTAGAGTGCTACGCGGCGTCGTCTTACTCGAGTCCAAAGGGAAGAAAAACGGGTACAACTCGTACCTCAAGTAACAACTACCGTACAACACTCGACACCCCTTCTTGTCCTTGCAAAAGCCTTGGAAATTCTGGATTCCAACGGCCAAGCACTGAGCACAGTTCAGCGGTGCAAGATCCTGAGTGCACTGAACCAGAGCATAAAGAGTGTCCAATGCAGAGATCTTCCTCTGATCCTTGCCAAGCCCGCCACTCGAGGGCCCCACCGCCTCCTTATCGATGGTCCCGAAGACGTGGCCCAACTCCTCCTTGAACGGGCCCGGGTCGCTCACGCTCTCCACGTTGGCGTAGAGGATGCCGCTGGTGTCGACTTTGCCCAAGAAGTTGCCCTGGCTGTACCGCAGGAAGCAGAAGTCGAACCAGATCTTGGCGTCGGATTGCGTCGGGCAAGCCTGTCGAATCTGGGCCACGGCGCCTTCGATGCAGAGCGAGCAGTTGGTGGGGCCCACGTCTCCCCTGCATTGGGCCAGGCCGTAGACCTGAGAGTTGCCCTGCCCGTACGAGGTGGCGTAGAAGCCCGATTTTTGGGTTTTTTTCACTAGGAGGGCGAGCAAGCGGTCGAGGCTAGACGACGCTTGGGAGGTTAGGTTGGTGCTGTCGTCGCAGGAGTTGCCCAAGGAGTCATCAGCTGAGCATTGGAGGCTCAAGAAGAGCAGGCAAAGGAGAAATAAAGGGAAAGATCTCATGTTTTTTTTTTTTTTTTTGTATACAAGTTATGGTTTTGTTAGGTTTATATGGAAATTGTGAGAGTGGAAAGTGGGCACCATTGGCGGAGCCTCAGGCCCGGTGGGGCCCACTGCGTTTTGAAAAAAAAAATTGTATTTTTTTCTTAAATTTTTCAAATTTTGTGTTTATTCTTAATTTTTTCCTAAAAGCATTTTATTTGAGAGCTCATTAGTAATTTAAAAAAATTACTAGTTAGTTTTGAAGAAATTGATTTCAGTTAAGATAGGATCATGTCTATTTTTTATTTTTTTAAGGAAGTTAGTGTTTTGTACATGTTAAAAGTTATAACAAATATTGTTAAAAGAGTTTTTTGTGTTATTAAATTTTTTAAAAAGTTGAGTACGCAATCAACTAAGAAATAATTTGATAAATAATTATTTAATTATGAATATTGAGAAAGATGTAATGAATTCTATTTAAATTAAAGATACTATTATAAAATCTTATAATATGATATGTCGAAAAATATTTATCTAATTAAAAATCTTATATAATTTTAATATTTATTTATTAAAATAATAATTTCATTTAACCCCCACTGGAATCCTGCATCCGCCCGTTGTACCACAAATTAAGCAGACATTCTTGACTTGATTTGGCTGCATTCAACTACGAATATGATCCATAGAGATTATATGAAGAGGGGATAGGTTGGGTGCATGCTAGCTGTGAAATTAGATATATCTGGTGAAGTATATATTCATATTAGGCATTAATTAGCTGGGGGCAATAACTAATTAATTATGCTTCATGGTTGAAAAATGTGGTGGATATTGTTGAATCTTGAGGTAATTGGGCTGATTAGGTTGACAAATTATAGTTTATTAATGCTTCTTCATTTGGATATGTTCTAGTATGGTGGCAAGAGGAGTGGCGGCATGAAAATGATATTATTGTTGTTGTATTGCCTAATCAAGCTCCGCAATTATATTTATATATCATCATAGTACGCGTATATTTTAGTTTATTTCTCTGCTCCAATAATTATGCTTGCCAATTCCAACGATTCTATCATGCATTGTCTAAGATGTTCAACCGTTCAAAGTGTACCTCACAATTATGCAAATAACTACTTGCTGTATACAACGAATAGCCGGTAACTCAAAGTGCTTGATGACCCAATTGTAGCTAGCTAGATAATGGACAATTTTTTTATAAGAAACATTTAGGCCATTATAACGAAGAAAGGAGATTCAAATTTGATATTATTTTTATCTAATAAATACCTTAATGGAATTATTAGATTAAGAGGTATAAAAAGTAAGGACTTTGCATCAACAATGTACAGTTCTTACCTCCATATAGGTGTAGTACTAAGCACATCAATTTTTTTGTACCCTAATTGTACACCTTTTTATGCTTCATTTAAGTTTTACTTATTTATTTTATAATTTTAAATCTTAAATTAGGATTAATAATTAAGATTTAGGATTTATAGTTTAAGATTTAGGGTTTATAATTCAGAATTTGTTTGGGAGAGGTCTTTATAAAGACCTTTTTACTTATAATGTCCTTTTTGTGGCAAAGTATTTTTTGAAATTTGAAATTTGTGAGACATTGGAAATTGTGAAGGGTTGAAAAAAATATTTTTGACAAATAAAGTCTTTATAAATAGCTTGCTAAACAAAACCTCAAGGTTTAGGGTTTAGGGTTTAGGGCATAGGGCTTTAGGGTTTATGATTTAAGGTTTAAGATTTAAGGTATAGAGTTTATATTTTAGAATTTATAGTTTATATTTTAGAATTTAGGGTATAAAATAAACAAATTTAACTACTCTCTCTGTCCCATAATATAGTTCTTCTTTCCCTTTTGTATACTATTCAGAGTGGAAGAGAATCTTCAAGATTTCTTCCAATATATAAGAAAAAACATAGTCATGTGGGGTCTTGTTTGATTCGTCTCAATGGGTACTTTGACAATATCAAAAAATTATAATTTTTATTAACATATAATTAGAGATATTAACGATACAAAACACGTCTCGATAAGTGTGAAAAGTCAAAACAGGAACAATATTTTGGGACGGAGGGAGTAGTTGATTTTCCATGTTAGCAACCTAACGTTTTGACATTATGCGGTTATCTAGAAAAATTGTGTTATATCATATCGTGCAACAGGCTGACCAGCTCCCTTGTCACTTTCGTTGACGTTTGACCGTTTACTTTTTAGTTGCATTTCATAAAGCTTTGTTTATATTTGTCTCTAGAATTGTTATATTGTAAGTTATGGATCTGATAAAATAAATTTTTCTAACCTAAGGACAAATCTCTTATATAGAAAATTTTGATTATGTATTAATTTTTTTAGAGTTTTTTAATTTTTTTAAATGGGTTCATCCTTTCTTATTTAGGGTTTATATTTCTTAATAGGAAGGGCATAGGTTAGAAAAACCCCTGATAAAATATATCAATCTCCGTTTTACTGAACTAACTGATTCGCATTTAAACCCGATTTGAATCGTGATAAATAATTCAAAATTATCGAATTTCGAATCTGATCCGAGAATATGTAATCCGAACACAACCAACCTGAATCCGATCCGATTAACATGTAAATATGAAGTCTTAGTACAATATTACATAAATATATATAATAAATGAAATATAAATACTTTAATATATATTTAAGTGTCCTTAAAAATTCCATTATACTTATATAGTTTTTTTCAAATTCATCAATTGTTAAATTAATGTAATATATATATATATATAATTTTTTTTATGATTTGAACTAATCTCAATTATATAAATAACTAATATTTTAAATTTTAAAATATTCTATGTTATATTTACATAATTATAGTCTTTTTGAATTATTTAATAAATTTTAATAATGAATGAATAATTGAGAAAGATGGTCTTGACCCGTAGGTCTAGGGGTGAGCAAACGGATATATCCGATCCGGTCCGATATGTCGGATATCCGGTAAAAAATATTCACAAAACTCCTATCCATATCCGGTAAATATTATTCGGATCGGATATTCGACTCGGATATCCAAATTATCCGGTTACTAGAAAACCTATTAAAAATTAAAAAAAAATTAATTAATTCAATCAAAACTAACAATCTGCAAAGTGCAAACTAAATGTCAAACATCAACACCATTTGCAAGTCCCTGTAATTTTTTCAAGCAATTAAACATGTCAACCTTTTCAAATTGAGAATCATAAACGTATATATTATATAACAAGAGGAATTGGCAAGTATATATAAAGTTGTAACTTTAACTTATATATTAATCAAAATTCAATTCAATGATGAACACTAAGTCTTGATAAAAAAAAACATATTTGCTCTGTTTAGTGAGGCGACAATTAGTACATGGTTTAGGGTTTTACTTTTATAAGAATAATAATCAAGGTTGTTTTTTTAATTAAAAGGAATAAAATAAGGAATATTTTATTGGAGAATTGAAGTGTGTTTAATTACTTAAAATATAGAAGCATCATTTTGAAATCATATAAACTAATTAAACATTGTATATTAGTTATAAAACATATATATTATATATTAACTATACCGGATTCCCGGATATCCGGTAAGCAAAATATCTCGATCCGTATTCGGTCCAAGTATCCGAAAAAATATCCCAGATTGGATTCGGATAAAAATTAAACGGATGTTTTCATATACGGACTTTTAGGGTTCGGATTGGCGGGTTATCGGATCGGGTCAGCCGGATCAGATACTTTTGCTCACCCCTAAGTCAACCCAAACCGCCAGCTAATCTGCAGTGACCCGACTCGACTTGGCCTATAACCCAAATTGACCCTACTTGTACTTGACCCGCACCTGAAATTACTGAATTCGAAACCGACTTGATCAACCCGATTGACAAGTCTATATTAGTTCCATTTTTGTATGAAATGTTCCTTAATTTATATTTTTATTGAGAATGATTAGAAGTTCGAACAAAGTAAGCTTATTATATAAGTTTACGAATTATTTCATCCATTGTCAATTGGTTTGGGTTGGAACTCATCAGACTTGTATGTTGAATTCATGTGCATGGGTCGTGCTTGTGTACACGATTTTCGTATTTCTAGGTCCATTAAACTTTAACATGTGCATGGGTCGCGCTTATACAATTTAATTATTGGTGTTGCTCGAAGCTATGATTAAATTCATCATAAAGACAATAATATATGATTGGCATTGAAGAATAGCTACACACAACATAAACAAGAAAAAAGGAGATACTAAGATTTGAATCATAAACCAAAATACCATGTGTCTATAACCACCTAAATTAACTTATTTTGGTTATGAAAATATATTATTTATACAATCAGGTAACCGATTAACCAAACTAAAAATTACCAATAACAATAATTTTGCCAAAATAACTATATTTTGTTTCGATTGGTTAACCATATCATAGGTTATAGTACAATTAGCCAAAAACTATGTCAATTTTTTGGTGTTTTTACGTGCCCACCCTTACTAGACAATGTCCTAAACATATATATGTGACATATGTCACTTTTATTTATATATGAGAACGAATATGTAAATCGAGAAAGAGGATTATATGAGGAGGAGGCTTAGAGTGTAAAGAGATGAATAGTCTTAGTCACTAGGACTAGTGTAATACCCGTGCCTTGCACGGGATTTTTTTATTTTATTTTACATTTGTAAAAATTATATATGTTTATTATCAAATAATGATTGTTTTAATATATACTTGATTAGTTATTTAAATAAAAAATGAAAAATTGACTAAACAAATTAAAGATATAAAACATTACATTATATAAAGAGAGACAGTACTCTCCATAACTTTATTAATCGTAAAAATTGGTTAAGTAGTCTTACAAACAGGAATAGAGACAGTCTTTTACATCAATACTTCTAGAACGATAAAACATAATAAAAAAAAGTCATTTAACTCTAATACATGAAAATGACACGTAAACATAATAAATGGCGCGATATTCAAAATTGCTACAAATTATCAAAAACTTCCTTGTATACTACATTAGTTGTAGTATTATATCTCTTATTGTCTTTGTCAGAAATCAAGATCTTCAAACCTTTCTTGCTAGTCACCCTTGAAGAAGCAACATAAAACTGACCATGACTGAAAACAGGGCGTGGAAGATACAAACCAACATTGGCAAGAGATTGGCCTTGGCTCTTGTTTATGGTCATAGCAAAACACACACTCAAGGGAAATTGTCTTCGTTGAAACTTAAAAGGAAATGAAGTGTCTGACGGTGACATGATCATTCGAGGAATCAAAACCGTATGTCCAATATTGTTGCCTGATATAATTCTACCTTGTATCACATGACTGCCAAGCTGCGTGGTTATCAACCTCGTCCCGTTGCATAAACCCGAAGTCTGATCAATATTGCGAAGCAACATAATAGGGACCCCAACCTTAAGTTTCAGTACATGATTCGGCAGACCAGAACATCTAATACTATTCAAGAAGTCGGACGAATAAATATCAGCATCACTATCTTTAACAGAACCTGTCTTGCATAAACTATCGGAACTGAGATAGACCTTTTCATCACCAGGCAACGAAGACAATATGTACTCATTAACTTTATCTACCTCTTCGTGTATTGGAGCAAGAATTGCTCGTTCTTCAAAGTATGCCGGAGTCAACTGATCTTCCATAAGAGAGGGATAAACAGATTTGACAACAGCTGGAATTGGATCTAATTCAAAATCCTTTACCAATAGTTCATCGGGAATTTCAATTTGCGCTTCCCCATCATTGTCAACACCTACAGTCCCATCTCCGATGCTTAATACCCAAGCAGAAAATTCATTTGCCTCTTGGATCTCAGATTCAGATGTACCTTGTTGAATCCTCATGTTTCTTGTTAGAGTAAGAACTTTGCAATGATTCCATAAATAAGAGGAATTAATTGTAGCAAAAACAACATCTTGTCTGCTACCTTTTGAGATAACTGGCAGGATTTGCCTAAAGTCTCCACCAAATACTATGACTTTTCCTCCAAAAGGTTGTTCTAAACTAAGAGGATTTATAGCCCGTAAAATATCTCGTAATGTCCTGTCTAAAGCTTCAAAACATAACTTATTTGTCATGACAGCTTCATCCCAGATAATAAGTTTGGCGGCACATATCAACTCAGAAAGTTCTGTACCTGAACATATATGACACGTTGAATCCTCATGAACTTGCAAAGGAATTTTAAACCTGGAATGAGCAGTTCTGCCGCCGGGTATTAGGAGAGCCGCATTTCCACTTGAAGCAACAGTAAGGACTATTTCACCTTTTGACCTAATAGCCGATGAAAGTGCCCTCCATATATAAGTTTTGCCTGTTCCACCATAACCATATAAGAAGAAGACACCCCCGTTATTTGATATAACAGCATTCATGATCTCATCATAAACCCCTTTCTGTTCCATTGTAAATCTTGAAAGTAATTGAGCATGCTCCTCAGCTAGAACTGTCGTGTCATATCGAAGTTCATCTTGTATAAGCTTGTTGACACCTTCGATAATAAGACTTGAATCTACAGGAGGCATGGTTTTGTAGTGACTCAAACTACTACCATTCCGTTGTAATAACTTGTCAATTTCGGCAAGTGCATAATTTTGAAGTTGCTCATCTGTTAGATGCAAATCTGCATATATATATATATCATGCACGTGTCAAAACAATTAAATGAGTACAAAATCTGCATGTAAGAGTAAATGCAGTTAACATTATGATCATTTAAATATTAATATTGAAATGCATACCATCAATTCGTAGAATTCGCCTCTGTTTGTTGAGAATATCATCTGCTAGAAGCCTCCATGTTTGTTCCCAAACAAACTCTGGTTGTGCCATGCTATCAGACAACAAAAGAAAAACATATAGACTCCTAATGCAGTGTGCTGATCCCCAAAAACTTGCTTCAGTTATCCCGTCGATGTATTCTCTGTCATCGTCTAACAACCCCAATGCATAGCAAGCTTCTTTAAATGTAGAATAAACTATACCCTCAACAGTACGTAAATCTTCGTAGCATGTGGGTCCTTTAATATGATTCAACATAATTCTAAGATAGTACTTCTCGCCACTACCTGGAGGTACATGATAAATCCTTCCAATTGAACCACGTCTATCACGTTTTTTCCAATGTTTAGATGAAGGTACCCAAACAAATTTCTCTGGAAATTCAGAATATGTCAAATCTTTACCTTCTGGAAACTTCTTGTTAGCCGTCATCCATTGGAGAAACATTGATTTTTCACTCTCATGATCATTTAACACTGCATCAATAGGATCATCATCATCAAATAAAACGATTTCCTCACCAGGAAGGTGCAAATTCAACCGTTGAACAGCAGGAGTCCTGTAATGAATATCAAAGCCAAAAATCCTCCAAGCAGCTTCACACGCCGATATATAGCGGCAATTGTAGAAGTTTTTGATTTCGTCAATGCCATCATCACCCAATTTGTTTACATCAGCCCGTGTTATTGCAACAGTGACGCGATCATGCCCTTTATTTATGTACTTGAACAGATACTTGATAGAGCCCGATCGATTGCACCATTCAACGTTTATATGTGCATTGTACTTTAATAGAAGAAATGCATTGTAAGGAACCACATACCGATTATCAAGAATGGCTTTACTCTTTTCAATCGTTCTACCATCTTCATGCCGTCTATATACAAGGTATCCATCTTCATCAACAACCGTATGTTCAACAAATTGTTTTAGAAAGTACTTTATACACTTTCCATCTGCCATACACGGAGATGATGGATTAGAAGCTCCGCATGGACCATGCATCATGAAATTTGACACGGCATTGTATAACTCAGCATCCTCTGTTGGGTGTGGTATTTCAGCCGAGATGACCTTATCAATATCTATAGTGGTTGACAACTTAGATTCCTTATCCAGAAACAACAAAATATGGGCATGAGGCAAACCACGCTTTTGGAATTCGATTGTGTAAATACCTGCACAACATCCAAATAACTTAATAAATAAGACTTATCAATTATATTAAAATAAATAATAAATTGAAAAATATAAAGAAAAATTACCCGAATTAACCTTGCCAAATATTTGTTTAACTTTGAAATCTTTTACCATGGACTCCAGTTTCATGTGAAAGACTCTACATATAATGTCTGGACGATCCTCTGGATGTAGACCCCTTTCTTTGCAAAACTTCACAACTTCAGGCCATTTTGAATTGCATGTGAATGTTATGAATAGATCGGGATAACCATTGTGTTTGCATATTGTCATTGCATCTTGATAGTTCTGCTGCATGTATCTCGGACCACCTGTAAATGAAGATGGCAATATTACTCGCTTTCCAACTGAAGCTGGTGCTGTCTGACCCTTGCTTGTTGCCGTTGAAATATTTGTATATGAATCAGCCCGTATGGTAGACTGATTAGTTCGATGGTAGTTCAACCTCTCTGCTTAAATCATCGTATAAACATCAACCAAGAATTGTTGATACAATTTTCTAGATAACCTCAGTGTTCCCGCTTCGCCTCGACGCTCGTGGATTCTAAACTAACAGAATTCTTTAAGCGTCACCCTTGTCCTCTTCCTTGTAGAAGTACTGCATCTTTCACTTAAACCTATGTCAATCCTGTAGCCATCCTCACTATAAGGGAATGCCAATGGATATTGAGGCGCAAGGTACGAAGGATGCAATTCGTGAATCCGTTGTAATTGACCAGACCTTGTCTGAAGTATAATGTCCCTGTGCGAGTAATCTGTATCAATATCACCAAGAATAAGAGCTGCAACCTCGGAGCAGGTTGGGTGATTATATCTCCGAGCATCAGTGTTTCTTGTGCTAAGCAGGCGCAACTTAAGATATGCCACACCTTCATCCTTAAATCTATCTCTGTCCATTCTAAATGCCTTTGCATGGGGGTTGTGTTGATCTATCATCTTTCTCAACTCAGTCACAAGAGAATCATCAACTTTTTTGACCCTAGAGCTGTCATAATTAAACATCATAATAATATGTTAATAATAAAAATCCAATTAAATAATCGTCCATATTAACAAAACGAATAAAAATATACATAATCGACATACCTAATGGCACTGATTCTGTTTAAATCCTCGTTTTGAGTATCATATATATAGAGTTGCGAAAACTTTGGTGTGTCGCCAGGAACTGGTAACAAACTCCCTATTCTGTGGAAATTCTGTCCATGCATTCGGTAACAATAAGGTCCACGACCTTTCTTGATGGGTAAGACCTTTCCTCCCAAAGATGTGAAAGCAAACATCATATTATAAGCTATAATATTCTCACAAAATTGTTTGCTTTTTGGATGCCTATTTGTCAAAAGATTCTTCAGCAACGGTGGTGGCTCTTGCAGCAATGGCAGCTCAATTTTTCCTTTCATGCAACATAACAAAGATATATGACATATACCTTCGCCTGAAGGGTCTTGTATATTTAATCTTTCAGCATGCCACAGTAATGCACCACAATGTAGACATTCAAACACAGCTTCACCGTGATCTAGGTATTGAACTACGAAATATAGATGAGCATTAAACAATATATAAACAAATATTACAAATTCACTAAATAATACAAATAAAGTACATGGTTTACCAGTATGATTTCTCATTGTTCTATTCACTTATGTGACAGGAACTGTTGAGTATAATATTGTAATAATGAATAAATGTCGATAAATCAAGTATTTAAAAATAACAGACACTCCTACAAGTTGTTTATTTTCAAATAAAGATGGGACATTATAACGTGTTAAACAATCTCAATGCAATACAGAAATAAATGGTTCTATCAATACATAATGATACATATATTGATATAAAAAATACCATTACGATTGTTTGGTAATGCAGATGAACGCCCTCGCAACGCAGACGAATTGGTAGGACCTGAAAATTACTTGCACATTAAATGACAGATTATACACAACATAGAAATTAATATAATATATGTATGTATAGCGTTATATGCAACCGGAGAACTTCCTAAGGAATTACCATTAACTGTAATAGATAAGGGTGTAGCTACAGAGTTCTCAATATTTCCAAGTATAAATCCTGCACAAATGTCGATACTTGTATGTTATATAATATTTTGTAATGTTCATTAACTAAGAATATTTTATGCTTACCTGATTCAATTAATGGTGTTCCATGCCTCTTATGCCTAATCTTATTCATTCTCAACATTCTCTTGCGTCGAGCTATTTTGTAAAAGGAAACTAATTACAAATATTGTACGACAATAAATGACTTTATTTATTGAACAAAATCATACCTTGTTCAGCTTTTGTTACATCAATTTGATTGGTAAGACTCGCGTTTTGTAACGGATCTGTAAATGATAAATAAATATAGCATAGTATAAATATTGATGTAAGATAAAATATAGTATAATCCTTAATGTACATGACTTTATAAAACATAAATTTGTTACCCTCGTTTTCCTTGTCATTGAGGCTTATACGTGGAACCAAGTTTGTATGAGTTTGATCCACTAATGGTAAATGTAAATATGTCGGCGTAACGTTGACGCACACTGCGTAAATACATGGTTATTAAAATTTATCTTTATAAATTAAACTTAATCGACGATTATAACATAACTACTATATTTAGTATACTTATAACCATAATTGAATACTACCATCACTTATTTGTGGTACATTAGATGAACATCCTGATAATGTAGATGAATTTCTTGTACCTGTCATTAAAGTATTACATAATGCGAGATTAGTAATAATCTAAAAATAATGATCATGCATGAGTAGCCATTAAAAACTTATACAAAACAATGTAGGTTAATAACTAACCATTAATTGAAATACACAATGGTCTAGATTTGATAAGTACGGAGTCGCTCCTATTTCCAAGTATATTTGCTGCATAACTTTATGGTTACGCATGCTACCCTGGATTGTATTACATTATAATTAAATATAATATATGTTTTCTAACCTGATTCGATTAGCGGTGTTCCATGCCGCTTATGCCTTATCACATTCATTCGCAATTTCCTCCTCAATCGAGCTGATTTGAGCATGACAATAAATATTAAATATTATAAATTAAGAGAACACTCATTCATACCACTTTAAAAAATACCATACCTTGTTCGGCGTTTTGCATAAGATTTTGTTCTGTAAGCATGACATTTTGCAATTGAGATGCACCATAGTTGTCTTTTTCTTGAACACTAATAGGTAAATGTGAATTATGAACGTTTTCATAAGTTCGGTATTGAAGAGTCGTCGGAGTAGATGAAATTCTTCTACCTTAAAATTAAAGAATTAAATAACTATATATAGTTTTTGTTTATGAAAAAATGCAAACAATCTAATTTACATAATTTTTGTTCTCATTCACAAAACGAAATGAAATTTATTTTAAACAGCTATCCTTTTTTCAGAAACAATGGTTTTATGTGTTCGAGGAGTATCAAACAATAACTACCATATAAATGAAAAATTGAAGTAAATAGATAATATACTAAAACAAACATTACTAACCATTTGAAATATCGGACGTTGGGATACGATCATTAACGGAATACTTGGAAGTACCTAAACATTAAAGTATCAAAATAAGGATAGATTAGTAATAATCTCAAACTTCAAGATTATGCATGTATACCTATTAAACAATAAGAAACAAAAATTCATTCGTGACTAACCATTAAATGAAATAGATAATGGTCTAGCTTGGATAAGTACGGAGTCGCTCATATTTCCAAGTGTATTTGCTGCATAAAATTATAATTACGCATGGTACCCTTTAGTGATTTACATTGTAATTAAATATAATATTTTTTTTTCTAACCTGATTCGATTAGCGGTGTTCCATGCCGCTTATCCCTTATCACATTCATTCGCAATTTTCTCCTCAATCGAGCTAATTGTAGCATGAGAATTAAATAAGGAACAATATAAATTAATAAATCACTAATTTTATACCACTTTTAAAAATACCATACCGTGTTCGATATTTTGCGTACGATTATGTTCTGTAAGCATGACATTTTGCATTTGAGCTTCACCATAGTTTTCTTTGTCTCGAACACTAATAGGTAAATGTGAATTATGAACGTTTTGATCAGTTCTGTAGTGCAGAGTCGTCGGAGTAGACGAATTTCTTCTACCTGAACATTAAAGAATTAAATAATGGTATATAGTTTTTGTTTATAAAGAAGCAAACAATCTAAATAATTTTTTATAAATTTAAAACAAAAAATAAATAAATATATTTTAAATTTTTTTTTGTTCCGACACAATGCTATTATGTATCAGAGAAATATTTGACACTAACTACTATATAAAAGAAAATTTGAAGTAAATAGATAATCTACTGTAATAAATATTACTAACCATTTGAAATATCGGACATTGCGATACGATCATTAACATAATAATTGCCAGTACCTCCAAGTGTAGATCCTGCATAATTAGTATTTATATTAAAATTCATATTACTATTTAGTATACAAAATTTAAAAAAATGCAATATATTAACCTGATCCATTAGAAACTGTCCGTTGTCGTTTCTCTCTAACAACAGGCGATCTCAACGTTCTATTACGTTGGGTTAATTCGTCCATAACAAAATCACCCTGATAAATTAAGATATAAATATTTAAATAAATATATCTACACAAGAATCATCTTATTCAAATACATTAACATGATTACCTACATAATTTATAATTTTTATAATACATGAAAATACTTTAAAAAATCACATTGCATTAATAAATGTCAATATTTATTTATTATTGTATTACTATATAATTGTTAAAAAAAAGTATAAAATAAATAATTGACTCATGTGCCGGATTTACTTATGAAAACATAAATTATTAATATATGATTTTACCATTAAATCAAAAGCCCACAATTACTATGTAACCCGGCCCAGAACTCAATCCCTCACTCTGGGCCAAATATATCAAGCAAGCCCATTAGCCCAACACTGAGACGCGTTACCCGTCCACTAACCAACAAATTTCGCTCATTTCACTCGGCCTCAAACCCTAGTTTCCAGAAATCTCTCTTTCCTCTTTCCTTTTTCAGATCTCCTCACCTGCGTCTCGTTCATTTCCAGATCGACCATCCATGGCGATTTGAATCTCAGTTGTCGCCATTTCCAGACCTCTCCTCATCCCCTTCCTCGCTCCATTTCCAGCCTTAAACCCTAGCTTTCCCCAAATCTCTCTTTCCTTTTCCAGATCTCGTCACCATGTGTCTCGTTCCATTTTCCAGATCTCGCCATCCATGGCGTTTTCAAACCAAGCTGTCGCCATTTCCAGATCATAAACCTAAGTCAAGATAAAACCGTAATTTTCCGTTCCATTTCCAGATCTCGCCATCCATGGCGATTGGAAATATCAATTTTGTGCTTTTCCAGAAACCCTCTCTTTCTCTTTTTTTTTCTCTGGAAACGTCAATGATCGCAAGGATTTGGATCTGCTCGTGGGATGTTATTCAGATCTACAGAAAAAACCCTAAAATCGTAAGCTCTCTCTCTCTCTCTCTCTCTCTCTCTCTCTCAGTATATTTATCTCTCTTTTGTTGATTCTCGGATTTTGTTTTCGATTTTGCAGACCATCTTGAATTCGGAGGTTGTGGAGAGCACAATCCATTAGAAATGTAAAATCTCCTTATCTCTATGTCTCTCTCGCACCTTCGTTTACCTATCTCTCTGAGTATATATGTCCCAAATAAATTTCATTCTCTGA